>CM050654.1:24385721-34385721 GCA_027574665.1 Rhynochetos jubatus
GGCTGAGAGCACCGAGAGTGGATGCAGCTGTATCAACAGCTTCCGCCACGCGTGGGGTACACACACAAGGCAAGCTTTACTGGCTAAGGCGCCTCTTTCAGTGCATTTGCATTTATGGTTGCAACTTCTTTTGGATCAGCTATGCTCACTGGGGACCTTGCTTCACTTGCCGGCGTAACCAAGCTGTACGGGCAGAAGCCTATGCTGTAAACCTGGGTTAGGAGAGAGGAAAGTCCCTCAAGCTTTTGAGCAGTATTTCAGTTTGATCGTATTACCAAGCTCATATCATGGGACAAATGTACTCTAATAACATCATAATATTACATTTTTAAATTTGTAAGTCATAATAATTGTATAAAAGTGTTTTGCAATTACTGTTTCTCCTGCCAAGCCTAATAAATTTTGTTATATCTGTGAATTAAAACTCTAATGAAATGTGTTTACGAGAAAAGAGGACATGAAAATAAACCCAAAAGATTCTCATTCCTCCTGCAAAACACTCCAGCCAATGTAGCCATATTAATTAGAGTGCTTATTCACACGCATTGGAAAGTGCTATCGCAGTGGCTAGCTGGGTACAGATATGCCGGGCCACTGCATCTGTACCTCTACTGTCCTCTCTAGAGAGGATAGCTGGTGAAATTCTGAGAAATCTTAAATCCTTCCCTCATCACATATAGAAGTAAAGGAGTCTGTTATGGGACCGTATGTGCTGTAATTTGCTGTTCCGCTTTCCTTCTAAGGCAGTAATCTAGAAGGCACAGCAGAGTAGAAGAGAGGTTGTCTCCAAAGAATAAATAGATTTATTTAGCATTTCAAATAAAGAAAGATCTACCTCTGTATGTGCATGTCTGTTTCCTGTAGTTGCGTTTCCTGCCTTTCCATGAAGGGCTGAATTTTAATCACTGTAATAGGCAATAATAAAAGGTAAGTCAGTTTTTATTCTGTGCCATCGAGGTAAGAATTAGAAATAAATTTTTTTCTGTGTTTAATCTGCATGTGTTTGGGGTCCATTCAGCATGATACTGTTCGTGTTACTTTTGTCTGTGTGTTAACATTTGGAAAGATGATGGATACGTGGGTTTGTTCATATGAGCTTTAATTACTGGATTATGTTTTGCTCCAGCTCCTCTAAGTTAAGAGAATGTTCGAATGTATCATAACTTCTGTGACATCTCACCAGAGCATGAAAAGGACAAACCTGCTTATACATATCCTCTTCAATGTCCAGAATATGTATTTTACTGCAGTAATGGTAAAAGGAAGGGGGGGGAGGGAGCGGGGGAAAGAACACAGGGTGGTTGTTTCTGTGTTTGTTTTCCAAATGTCTGGACACAACCTGATTTCAATGTTTATATTTCTATTTCTGTGCAAAAAACCTGATCCACTTAGTAAAATAGTCTGCTTGACTTTTTGAAGATGAATGATATCTTAATTTCTGCAAACATATGCTAAGGGAAATGTTGTGGATATTAAATAATGCTTTGTGTATATATTTAAAGCTAGTCAAGTACTGAAATGACCAATAACCAAAGACCACTGATAATTAAGCAAAAGTCATGCTGATCTAGTGAACTCTATACCTTGGCATGTTTAGAGACAGTGACTTGTGAAACAGAAAACCATCTTTCACTCTTTCCTAACTTTATTGCATTTTTTTTTCCAGAGTAAAAAAGATCACAAGCTAAAACGTACCTTGGGGAACCTTTTTTCCAGACCACTTAATTACTTGAAAAGATAATCTGAATAACATTTGATCAAATTTTTCATTAGAACTCCCTTTTAATTTTTCATTAGCTTCATAATTAACTGAATTTGTACAGTCATCAGTCTGTTTACAGCGTTTTGCTTTGTAAAGTGCCGTACCATAACCCTGCCCCTCTCTCTCTCTCTCTCTCTCTTTCCAGATTATCACACAAGGTGAGCATGCATCCTTCTCTTGGTGACTGGGACATCCATTTCTCCCTAGCGTTAGCCTGATAGATGTGTTTCCGTACGTAAAAGGAGAACAGGCTTCTCGCTCCAAGTCTTATTTGAATTTTCATTGCATTTGATTAAGGTAGGGAGGAGCGCAAATTAAACAAAAGAATTGGAAATGAAAGTAGAGAGATGTGTTGCTGAAACTCCACTGACAAGAGAACCTGACATGATTTTGCCACGAATAACGCTTTCAGACTTTATAGGGCAGGCTGCAGTTTGAATGGATGATATCTTAGGTTTTGTAAAGCTAAAGGACTTATCTGGGGGTTTTTTAAAGGCAGCCAGATAAGAGAATCTAAAGTTATGTCAAACAAATTACATTTTAGTTATTAGTGGCTAGTTTGTAAATATCAAAGACCCACTTATTGTAGTGCTTGGAGCTGCATTTGCATGCTGATGAAATGCAAGTGGATGGCTGTGAACTGCAGGGTTATCTCTAGTGGAGCAGTGGGGAGCTCCAGAATCAGAGAGTTGAGCATCTGACCGACTCAAGAGCCCAAGCTGCAGACCTCTTCTATTCACTTTCTTCACAACAATTAAAATATGCAAAGTGATAATTTTCCTTAAGTAGCCTTAAATGTGCGATCTATTTAAATGTGAAGAAAATTGCCTGAAGCTTCTGGTGTGAGGGACAAAAAAGAATAAATTATGCAAATAGCAGAAAAGGACTCTACCACTTGAACGCCTAATTTTCCTGTAATAAGCATACTGTTTCATTTAATTTTTTGCCTCTTATTAAAAGTGACAGTTCTTTTGCACTGTCTGATGGTTATATCTGACACAAGCTAGGGAAATGACTGCTAGACTAAATGCTAAAGCATTTTGGTAGCTTTTTTAGATGATGGTTACATTCACAAAGTAATTATGCACTGAAGAGTCGAGAAATAAGGTTTAATTACACAGTAATCGCTTCTGATGGACACGGCAGAAGTGTGAACACCGCCAGACTGCAATCCATCAATGACAAACCCCTGGCCACTTTTAATTCCTCCTCATTTGCATCATAACCTCCGCACCAAGTTGCACAAATGCTGTTAAATGTTAATAGGAGCTGTCTCTCCACTCAAAATGAATGCTTAAGCTGTTTCATTTTTTTTTCTCCTCCACCTCAGACCTTCAAAACCAGCTCCTCTCTAAGAGCAGGCATTAAGCACAGAGCATGGTGCGTGGTCACTGTTGTGCTAATTGGGAGCAACACTTAAAGTTTTATCTCTCAAGCGCTAATAATGCACAGTGCTGACAAACCAGTGAATAAGTAATGGACTTGGATGAGGAGGGGGGGCAACCCGGCATGCCTGGAATGAAAAATGCAGTTGGGACTGTTGTTCAGTGACTAGCTATTTGATTAGGCCCTGTAGTCATATTTAATCCAGACCCTTGGGGAGCATAGACAAAATTACATCTTCATCTCATCAAACATTCAGCCATATTTAAGCATTCAGCTGATCAAGCTTTTATTGTTTCTCTTGCAGCTACACAGACACAATGATGTCCTGTGTTCTTCACTCCATAACCCTGTAAAGCTAAGCCTAAACTAGCTGTGCTCCTTTCCCCCCCACCCCCCCTTTTTTTTCATTTCCCTTCTGAGGGGCAGGGAGTACAGTGCAGCTGTAATACCCTGCTCTGGCTACCGTGCCATGGTTAGACACTCACATCAGCTTTGCCACCCTTATTTGTTTCTCTTTTCAGCTTTATTCTTTTTTTTTTTTTTTTTTCCCTTTCTTTTTCTTTTGTGCCAGCTACTCAGAGCTCTGGTCGTTTCCTAGGACAGGTCTAAATGATTAAACTGCAAACTGTTCTTTTTCTGTTAAGCAGCAGGTATCATTTTTGTCCTGACAAGAGGAGGCTCCACCTGCCGACTGCCCACCAACGCATCCAGCTGGCTGCTTTGCAGAACAGGCAAGGTAATTTGGAAGCAGTCTGGTAAGTTTAACAGTAGACCCTAAGAAGTGACAAAAAAGAGCCTTTTTCTGCATGAAGATTGAGAATTATCAACACCTTTCAGTGCATAATAGTTAAGTCTTTATCACTTCAGGAGCTGCTGATAAGGTTAAGAACACTAGACAAACTGCTCATTAGTGGAAAGGTTTGCCTTTTACATTAAAGACTGCTGGGTACTGAAGTTCCTCTAGTGAGCAATACATCCCTGGCATTTGAAAAGAACGAGCTAATCGTTGTACATAAATGAATATGGAAAAGAAAACGTGGCAGGTTCTGATGATATTAGCAAGGTTTCCCTCCACCTTCCTCTCGCGACCTGTAGGCACCTGAAATTGCGACCACCAGTGTTCAGGAGACAGCAGTCAGTGGCCAAAGTGCTCTCCATGACGCTGTAAGGCCCTGGACAAAGGCTGTCTTCTGGACCTGTCCATGCCAGCTGCAGACTGCCAATCTCCCCAGAGCCATCATCATGTCATCGCCTGGGGAACAGACCTGTGGTGCTGGGGGAAGACAGACTGGTCCCAGTCCACTCGGACCACCAGTGGCTGCTCGTGTAAACTGACCAGTCTGACTTGGCCTGAGTGGAGTCAGGATTTGTCAGTATCACAGCAGTTGTCCCCAGCAGGAAGGATCATTGCAGTGCTCCAGGGAGAGAGGAATTGTCTGTCTGCACTAGGAGCATCTCTCTCCACCACTGCCCGGCGTCCATGGGCTCTGACCACTGCCCGCCCTAACGCTGGTCTAAGCAAGGTGCTGTCATTACGACGGTAGCAACATCTACTTTGTACAGCATCACCACTGAGTTCCACTAGTCAAACCAGTGTGGGTCATTTAAGAGTTGGGGAAATAATATTTAGGAGAGGGCAGAGGTGACTTTGTTCTTTAGAATTCTTCAACTCAAAGAACTTTTCAGCTTCAACCACCTGGAGACCACAGAGCAAAAGAGCATCTTAAGCTTTCCTGTGGCTTGGAGGTAGGTTTTGTACAAACATATGTAAAAATTAATTCTTGCAGAAAACTGCTTTGCAGTGAAAAAACAAGCTAAAAAGTGTGGAGGAAGCCAACAGGATAGTAGGTAAAATTAAAATAAAAATGCTTGTCAGAACACACATATTAGGTATGGTGAGGCCTTATACAGAAAGTAAGGGAAAAAGCTTTTGTTGCATCTACTGCTGTCTGGTGGAAACCCATTCACTATGCAGCTGAAGGTGAAGCTCATGCCACTACTTAATAAAGTGGTGTAAATCCAAGCCTGCTCTATTTGTTGTAATTATGGAAAGAATGTTAAATATTTGTATACAAGTGATGCCATTTCTCTTGAACTAGTAAAATGCAGAGCTGAGAGAATTGAGCTAGAATTGACTGAGTTCCTCCACTATGGCTGCTCACCTTCTCATAAACACATTTCTGCAAAGACAGGGTCTGGTTTTGTACCTCCATTAATGTAAGTATGGCACTCCAGCTAAGCCCACCAACTTTCTGGTTTATCAACTTGAAAAACTGAAAATTGAAATAGTTTGTTCATATCTGTGAAAAAGTGCATGACACACCCACAGGATCAGCTTTTCTGGAGGAGAATGTATTTAAAATTCGGAGAAAAGGTACCCAATTGCCTTTGGAAATTTATCTCTAGGCATTTTCATACTTTCAATAACCTGGAGTTTACTGTGAAGTACCTCATCTTTACTCTGCTCCCTGAGCGTATGAGGAGCTTTTTGTCTGTAATTCTTATAGAAGTATTTGGGGTCGATGGCTTTCCAGAATCAACCTCTAGACCTTGGACCGTACCTTGAAGTCAAGTAAAACACCTGTTGGGGTCACCAAGTTTTGATTGAGGTAGGCACATCTTGTGCCTGCATGGGGCAATGGTGTAGAAGGATCAGGCTTGCCTAAATCCTTAGAAAAATAAAGCATTCTTGAGTACAGTATTGCATCTAATATCTATCTAGTACAGATATTACTTTTAAATTCCGACCTGGTCCCACACAAAACCAAGACAGGCTGTTTTGTTGAAATGAACGGCTGGTAGATCCTACACTATATTTTCTTTCTTTGTTATAGGAATTTTTTTCTCATTTGTATTTTACATTTCTTTGAGTAATTTATACAAATTCAATACAAAATACCTAACAGGAAGCTTTTTATTTAAAACCTTGCCAGGTGCCATATTTTGTTCTCTTCTTTTTATATGGATATTACCTATTCTTCTAACAATTTAATAAGGCATTTTATTAAATCACTGTCATACAATTAATGTAGATGGAAACAAATTTTCAATGAACATGGAAACATGGCATTTAGAATATATGGTTAAAATGTGTTTGTAATTTGATGATAATATTGTTTACCTTGATTCAAACTGTGATTATATCTTTATCCAATAGTTTTTATGGTTTTAAAAAAGTTGAGTCCCTTTTCTCCTTTTTTAGCTTGTTTTTAGAATTTGAAAAACGGAGATACAAAGGGAGCTGTGGCAGCTGAATTCTCTTTCATGTGTGTCCAGTCCAGGTGAAGCCCAGCATAATGTACTGTAATATGTCTCTTCAGTTCTCTGATACAATGACCTGTGCATCCTCTAAATCCCCCACAGAATGCGCAGGCACAGCCTGATTGAGGTGAGTATGGACTTAAGTATATATTGTTCTTTGTAGCTCTGAGGAATTGGCACTTTCACCAAATACAAGATGATGTGGATTGTAATCTATGGAGATACGAGTTCAGACTGGGCCCTGTTACACATTGTAGGAGTAACTGAAGATTTGTCTGGAGTAAGTTTGGGGTTTTTTTGCTTTTCTTCCTCAAAAATGAACAAAACCCCCTTTTTCACAGTTTCTGACACTTTGCAGTTCCACTAAGGACAGAAGTCATGAAAGCACCTTTGTGGTAAGAGCCCCTTTTGGCAGGCTGGGATAAGACAGCACCAGAAATCCCAGCCTCTTACTCAGGGGTATTGGTGCAACTGTGGAGAGAAACTGATACGGGATATACACGTGGGAACCATGGGGTTTACCATTCCTGATGGTATCTATTCTATATTTTAATTTATTTTGTGAATATAACTAGAGCTTTATACCTGTTGGGGGAACTGTGGGTTAAATCTGGATGACTTCTGATTCTGCTCTGGTAAAAGAAAACAGAATTGGGGTTGGTGAAGAAGAGGTGACATAGAGGAATATCGAGCATAGACACTCACAAATCGTAGTTCATAACTATTTCAACAAGATCACCTTTCTAGTATAATCGGATGAGAAGATTTTATTTTCTTTTGCCATAATAGGAAAGGAGTAGGGCAGCAGTTTATCTTATAGGTCTGGGTGGCAAAGAAGTATTTTAAATGCTTAGTCTTCTGTTCCATAATGAATGAGAAACAAGAGGTCTAACACTTTAACAGAGGAGGTAGTCACAGCAATTAAACAGCATTTTTAATAATCCCCCAACCTTTCCGTTGGAATCAAAAGCTTGATCCTGATCCTAAACTAATACATTTGTGTTGTGTGTGCGTACCTCTCTCCAGCTGCCTACCTGGTGTACAAAACTCGCCCTGCTTCCCTCCTCTTTGCACTCCTAAGGAGCCAACCACACTCTTTACTGCTGGGGTCAGCTTCCTTTCTAAAATACACTAATTAACAAACCTCGCAGATTTTTTTTACTAGCACTGTATGCTGGTAACTCGGTTTTTGGCCGCTCAGCTTCACTGGCCCCACGGTGCCTGGGATCCCCTGGCTGTGGCTGCGCTCAGCTGGGGCTCCTGGGAGACAGCCCTGAAGAAAACCCTTCTGTTTTCTCCAGGTGCCATAGGGCTGGGAAGGCTGATACATGTGCTGCTTTTCTGCCTTCAAGACAATAGTCATAGATACATAACCACAGGCATATACTTCATGATATTAAATGGTTAAATAAATAAAATTATCACAGCAATGCTGGGGGTCAATAAAATAAAGGATAGCATTTGAGAGTGTGGCTCTTAGAAAAATTTTCAGAGAGAAAAAATTGTCTAGGATTGCTAAGACTGTAAGAGGTTTTTTCACTTATGAATAACGTACAATAAACTTAATTAGATTCTTCATACCTAACCAGATTTTAAATTTTATTACATTCAGGATTTTTTAATCATAAATATAAAACCACAGCTTTGGAATTTAACATTTAGAATGTAGTTTTTCTTTTGAAAAGTCAAAAAGAAGGGTACATTTACATGCATTCTGTTTCATAGAAAACAATTTATTAAAACTTTTTCAAATACAACCTTTCCAATTTTGAGCTACTTGAGGTGGGGTTCTTCTGCAATCTGAACTTTTAGGCAGGATATTTTTCCTTTAACACTTAAAATGGAAACCTAAGAACACTGACGCCTTAACAGTAACCCAGAAGAGATTGCTTGTTGGTGTTTGGGTTAATGGGAATAAAACATCCAGAATGTTTTACCCTAATTGGCTGGTTTTGTGCTAAAACACGTGTGTTAGTATGATCTAAAATATCTTACCAAAATGCTTAAATACGTTTCAACAAATCTGTTTGAACTCTGCATTTCTGCTGCAGGCAGAATACTGTCTATTGGATTTGTGTTTGACTCAGAACTTCCTGCGAGGGAGGTTACAGATTCATCAAGGAAGAGTCCGTCATGCAAATACCATCTGCTCCAGGACTCAGCTTCGCAGAGGGTGAGAAGACTCTGCTAACACATGAAAACTGAGGTGCAGAACCTGCCCAAGAAGGCTGAGGTAAAGAGCCAGCTCTCATAGCTGGGAGTATAATAGCCCACTTTCTGCAGTATTGGTACGTCAGTGTACCTGTGTCAGTGGGTAAAATGCACTGGTTTCTTTAACAGCTAGCACCTGGGGGGCGGGGCAGCGGTTTTGAGTTTTTGGTGGGGTTTTTTTTCAGGGAATGAGTGGGTTTATTTTTATGCACTTAGAACTTTTTAAGAGTTCATGGGACATGAGGTGATATAGGATTTTAAGAAGCATGTGTTTCATTCAGCGCTCAAAATTAAAGCTACTCACCTTGTATAACTCAGCTCACAATCTTGGTCCTTGGTGGGGCGATAAAATTAATGTATACAGAGCAGAAGAAATCTGAGTGAGAGGGTTTTTTTTATATAGCCAATGGTGTCCTCAATCTGGGTAGCTTGTATAGCAGTTTTTTCCTTATGTAGATATTTGAAAGCAGAATGAGTTTTCCTTTGGGCAGAATTCAGTTAGTGACCAGTGTATTTACGGTTGCGGTTTGCGCAAGGCAAGGTTTACATCTATTAAATTTGTAGCTCTCTTTACTCATGTGATTTTCCCCTGGAATCTAATGAAAACATCCTTTAAAGTTTATTGTAAAGATTGAACTTTAATACAGAGACACTGAATTTGGGTCTTCATGTACCGGAGCTCAACACCTGGTTAGCAACATCACCAAATGTTCACAAAGTTGGCAAATATAAGTGCAGTAAAAAACATCAGTATTCAATGGAGTAAGGTAGTACAGCATTGTCTAATGTAATAAGAAACCAGCTGGGGAGATACCTGTCCAATTTTTTGGCATTTGGATACAGAAATACAATGGAAAGGGCTGAGTTTCAAATGGTTTTCTCAGCTTAAGAAAAAGAATGAAAAAACAGGGCTGAGAAATCTCCTGCTGACTTTCAAATGTAGGTGCATGAGGGAAAAATATCTGCTTGACCAATGACCCTACCTTTCTATATTCACTAAAAGTTGATCCTGAGATATCAACACATATTCCCAGTTTTGTCGAGAACAATTTTTGGAGCCTACGTTTTACTCTTAAGGAGACATTAAAAATGTATGTTTCTAACACTTCTATAGCACTCAGTCAGGATGTTGTCAATGCCGTCATTTCGTGGTTTAGGCTAGTCTGGTATGGATTGTCAATATTTCTGTTTCAAAATCTCCTTCATTAAAAGTGGTTGCAGCTATGGCAGGGGTTAGTAAAACCGGATGCCAATACAATAATGTTAGGTGACAGGTACTCAAGTGTCAAAATAGTCCATAGACACTATTGGCTTCCATCAAAAGAAGATTGATACTGAGCTGTAGCTGTATTTTCCAGCTACCAAAATCTACCACTCCCCAATTAGTAAACAAGTTGAAATCTGGTAGAAAAAAAAAAAAAAGTAGAGATAATGGATCCTTGTTTGTTAGACTACTGTCATATCTCCTCTCCTGCTTGCTGGTAAAAGACATGCTTAAAAAATACAAGTCAACAAGCACACACACTTTTACCTTAAAATCTGAGTATATTTTGTGGTGGGAATGGGAAAACAAAAAGAAAAATTCCCTCTGTTACCTGTCCCAGTGCCCCCAAACAAAGAAACATCTTCTCCACTTTCTTTAGCAGCCTGTATTGGCACTTGCGGGGGGAAACAAAGTTGGTACAAAGTCACTCATAGATTTCAAGAGCACAGGTATGCAATCTAAAACCAATGTGTTAGATAACCCAACCCAGCTGCCAAACAAGCACTCCCTTTCCAAATCAAATGGTGAAATTTACAACCACACCGAGGATAAAGAACTGATTGAGGGAGTACAAGGTCAATATATAACTGGGAGGGGAAAATCAAAGGCAATTATAAAATGCCTAGGATATTGTCATCTTTCTTAAGAGATTTATTTAAGAGAATTCTAGAACAGGTGTCCAGCTGAAGCATAAACATCCTTACTTTTCATCCTACAGAAGGAAGTGAGCAGAAGCAGCTGTGGAGCTTTTCCAAAGCCTAAAAGTAGTCCTTAGCTATACCTTCTACAGCACTTTCACAGGGATGTGTTGGCCAAAAGAAGTCAAATGAAGCAGCTGTGGGTTCACTCTCAGCCTCTTCAGAGTCTGTAGCTCAGCTGTGCGAGGCATTTACAAACTTTCCTCCAACCTGTCAAACACCTGGATGTGTAGAAAACTGCAATATAAAAAAAAAAAAATCAAAAATGTTAAGCAAAAAAGTCACTACACAAATTAATACATGACTTATCACAAGGCACATGTTAACATGCTGGTTTTCCCCCCCAGCCATAGAGTGGGGAACTTGAAGGCAGCAGAGCTTCTGTTTCCTACGGGCACAACTGTACGTTTGCATCTGTTTTTTATCTGCATTTATTTTAGAGTTTATTTTAGTGTTCCCATCGCCAGTTTGCTTGCAGCAGCTTGACTACAAATGCCAACGGCTGTTGCAGCAGGCACTGCCAGGGATTTTCTAGGAAGGCTGCCCAGAGCTGGCTGTCTGGTGGACGCAAAGTCAGAGAGGATAGAGGGAGACTTGTGGATGAGGAATGGTGTTGGAAGGTCTGGCTACACAGCGTGTAAAAGCCACATGGGATGCAGGACACAGATGAGGGGTTTCTTGCAAAAGCTGACATCAGGGTGCCACAGGACCAACACAGAGGCATGTCAGCAAATCAGTAAGTGGCAAAACTGACCTGAGTGCTGGTCTCAAGGCCACTTAGATGTAGCATAGAACACTAGAGAAAAGCAAATGTGGTCTCAATCTTCAGTACAGTTTGACATATTGGATAGGTTACACGGTCCAGAAACTGTCTTTACAGAGGATTCTTTCAAGAGACTACTGTATTTGAAGTTCTTCACTGGTTTGAAGTGCTACAATGTACTGGTGGATTTGTGGGTAGATTTCTGACAAAATGTACGTGTGTGAGATAAATGCTGCCTCTTGTGGGACTCTGCACACCAAATATTGCCATGGTCACTAGTGTGGGCTGCATCTCTGCAAGCTTGTCTGCAGGAAGACACTATTTTTTTAATTGTGTCTGGAAAATATTAACAGGTATTTTTTCTCCCAAGGACTTTATTTAACACCAGACACTCATTTTGCCACAGAGGAAGAGAAGAGGTCAATTATTATAGTCCCTATACTTCATAAACTGATTTTGTTGCCCGTTTGATTCCCAGTATTGGAATCAGAGTAGTGAGCATGTGAGTGTGGGCTCCCACAAAGACAAGGATGCTCTCTATGTACATCCTGACTGGATCCATTTTCCAATTTCAACAGTATATTTTCTTCGCTTCTTTTGTAAATCTAATTATTTTACTTTGATTTTACTATCTCTTGTTCTTGTACCAATACTACCACTTACCGAAAAACTCAGTATTTAGACATACAAATTGCTGATTAGTAACATATGTTAAAGACACATTTTAAATAGCTTTTTAATAAACAAAACAGAGGTCAACTAATAATTTTAACTCCCCTCCTTGCATACGTTCTCTGCTCACGAATATAGCATGTATGTCTTTGCTAAGGCTACAATTCAGAAATGTGCTATATATTTTTGCTAGGTTTTGCTGATCATGAGGCAAAATGAGCAAATTGTACAGCTTGGAAGTGAGTGACACTTTTCAATAATAATAATTAAAAAAAAAAAAAGCCTGTATATACATATATTTATAAAAAATACACTTCAAAATTTCCAGTGAATTGAAGCAGAGTTGTATGACAGTGTGCATATCATTATATAAGACAAGAATTGAAATAAGCAAAACCTGTGTAGATACTTGGGATGACCTCTGCAGAAATCTAGCATCGCCATAAAACTCTCTAGCCGTGCTGTTCTTAGAAGAGAGGTGTTGTTGGGAAGGTGCCACAAAGGCAGCCTTCCTAAACAGCTCCCTTGCTATCAGTCACTCAAACCTCCCGTGTGACTGGTCTGTTGGCGATTGAATTAAAAATAGCAGAGATGAGACGCAAGTTGCTGGTTTTACAAATGAAGAATGAAATTGGATGCATTTTGCCCACTTTGCAATCAGCCATTATGTATATGTTTAGACTGAAAAACTAATCTGGTAGTTTTCAGATCCAATCATATTAATGAAGTAGCAGAATTACTTGTGTGATTCTGTAGTACAGTCCATTTAGTAAATAGATATGAAGGAGAATAAAATACGTAAATTTTTATAATACTCTTAGAATTCTGCAGGAATTAAGCCAGTAAAAAATGTAGATTGAACTTTGTTTTAATTGGTTTATGTTTAAAGATTCTTTGATCAGCGATAACAGTAATATATATTAACATGTTGCATTTTAAAGTGACGCTGCCTTTCATTAATCAAGTGTCTGTATGGTTGATTAATTTGAACAAGGTTTAAATTGCTATGAAAATTTATCATTCATAGCCATGATCTCCATTTACATATATGTTAATTATTGTAAATGTAATCTTTTTCTGAATCCTCTGGGTTGCATACTAAAAAGACACAGTGATCACAGTGAGTGACTATTTTTCTATTACAAAGTGAACTCTTACCAGTATTCAGAAAAGTCTGTTTGAGTTGTCAAAGATAGACTCAAAACATTAAAACATTTTATGTTAAAGGCAAGTTCAAATGCTGAAGATGTTATTTCCTTTTCAAATTATTTCTTTATTCAATGGCTAGAACATTCAAGAAAATGAAACTGAGTACTACCAACCACTATAGAATTAAGTTCTGTCTCTATGGGCTGAAAGAAATTCTTCCCTTCCTACTCTGAGAATTCCTCCATACTAGCTCCATTATCAATAATCGTGAGGTGGTTTTTTTTCCATATGTCTTTTGAAAAGAGTAACTTGAAGTTACTAAGTCAAAAGAACCCTTTGTAGTACAATTAGAATGAGTTAAATTGAGTAAGACAGACATCACCAAGGTTTTTGCCTTTCAACATGACACAGAAAAAAATCTCTTTACAGTGACTGTAAAATAGCCATGCTAGTGCTCCCCACACACACCACACTGACGCATGTGTTCCATGCAAATAAACACACTTGCTGTGCTTTCTTCAAACTCTCCAGCTCAAGGAGAGCATAGTCATTTGTCTAAAACTTATTACATTTGACGTAGGCAAGAATTTTATCAAGGTTTAAAGAGAGAGGATGTTTCACAGAACATTTCCCACAATGTTACAAAGAGAAAATACATTGGCAGGAAATGGATTTCAGATATGAAGCGTAAAGTATCTCTCTTTCAACAAACAACTATTACAGCTTTTATTAAAAAGTGCATATCAATAGAAACTAATTACTGTCTATTAAATTATGCTCTGAGCCTCATATTGCTATTAATTCCTTTTTTGCATTCACAGAAACTGATATTCGTTTCCTATTTTTCTGTTTATTTTCTTGAAATATCCAGGCAGATTTTACTCAGAAATTACTTAAAATAAATCAGAATTGCAAGCAGATAAGTGTTAAGGCCTCCAGACCCTGTTCCAGGAAATTCTTCAGCATATGCTTATATTCATCTTTGCTAAGACAATATCTCTTCACTTACTTATCTTTAGTGTATGGCCTGGTTTCATCTTCCAGAGGGTGTTAAATTGTTCCTTACACTTTTTTTAACTTGTTCCCCAAGTGTTTCTGTTATTTTTATATTTTTTTAAGGAATCTTTCATTACATAGTTGCTAAAGGGACTATTCCTAGATGCAAATTCAGGATTTCTTTATTTCCATTAATTTTTATAATTTTCTGTTTAAATTATTTGCATTTACATAATATATTCACTGCAGGACCAGCCTCATTTCTTAGTCACAACTTAATGCAATTAAAACGTCTATCTGGAAACCTTTGCAAGCATAGCACCTTTATACTACCTGACTGGGCAGTTTTAAAAATACTTAATTTGCAGTTTTCTGTTGGACAGTCTGATAATGAAATATAGTGTTTTGGGTCCCAGTTCTGTAAATAGATAAGATGAGGCACATTTGTGAAAATCATATCAATCTTTTGTAATGAGCATGCACAGATTTAGGAATGTGTTGTTGCAGTCAACACCTGGAAGAAACCAATCCTAAACATATATCTCTAGGTAGTGTTTTAATATAGCATCATTGCAAGACCTGAATGGTTTGGGTGAATACTGAGCAGAAAATGGTCACTTTTTTTCCCTACTCTTGTGGTGGCTATCATGTCTTTGTTTCTTGTGGCACATATTGTTTGAAATCCGTAGTTACCTAAATTGCTTTTTTCTCCCATAAATCTGAAATTTGCATGGTACTATCATTGTAAAGAGATTTTGGCGCTAATTGGTGGAAGCTGTGTAGCTGCAATGGTACCCTGGATGTCGATGTAATAATAGGAGCTACACAGTCTGTATACATAGATGCGTACATATACATAGCATCTGCTTTCAGAGTTAAAGTGTCGTCACAGAAATACTGTAACTTATTACCGGCCAAAATTACTGTGTTGCAGGAATTCTGTCTGCAATATCTGCACGTCCCTTTCTGACAACACCAGGAAATTAAGGTGCAGATAAAACCTAAAAATAAAGGAGACCGGTGTGTTCAGTTACGATCTGTGATTTGAAGATGATCCTGAAAAATCACGAGAGTTCTGAAAAACATTCAGAATTCATTTGAAGTCTGTCAAATGTGCTTCATCATGAGAAATTTAGTAAAATTGGCCAGGAGAGGCATAAACTGGGGTTTATTCACTGTACAAGAATCAGGGTGCACACAAGGAAATTGTTAGGGCACAGGACTAAATCAAGCAAAGCATCGAGAATTTTTTTTTTAAACTGAAAGATATGGTATTACATCTCACTGCTATGGGATGTACAGAGGCCAAAAAATACAAAGGATTTAAAGATTATTAAATAAATTCATAGAAGAAAAAAAAAATGTCACAGAAGTTGTTAGAAATCTCTGGATTTTTGGTTTAGGAAGCCCTTGGGTGATTGTCAGGGACTAGAAGGACATGCCCAATTACTGAGTTAACTGCTCCATTGGTAGCTATGCAGTTGCTAGTCATGATTATTACTAGTTGTGCTATTTTATTTATATTCACTAAGTGAAGAATTGGATTAGTATTTATTTATTTAAGGCACTGTCCTGGTTTCGTTAATTTTCTTCCTAGTAGCTGGTATAGTGCTGTGTTTTGGATTTAGTATGAAAATAATGTTGATAGCACACCAACGTTTTAATTGTTGCTAAGTAGTGCTTATATCACGTCAAGGACTTCTCAGCTTCTCATGTTGTACTGACTGAGAAGGCTAGAGGTGCACAAGAAGCTGGAAGGGGACACAGCCAGGACAGCTGACCCAAACTGACCAGAGGGATATTCCACACCATATGACATCATGCTCAGTATATAAACTAGGGGGAAGCTGGTGTGAGGGGCCAGTGCTCAGGAACTGAGTGGGCATCAGTCAGCAGGTGGTGAGCAATTGCACTGTGCATCACTTGTTTTGTATATTCTATTATTATTATTATTTATTATCACTATTTAATTTTATTTAAATTATTAAGCTGTTCTTAACTCACGAGTTTTTTTCACTGTTACTCTTCCAATTCTCTCCCCCATCCCACCAGGGGTTAAACCACAATGGGGACCTATTTGTTAGTAATTCCTAGGTAGACATTTCTGTCTGTCCTTGCCTCACCCCATAAGATAAAATTAAAAACATCACAGTAGTGAGAATGGCATGTTACTCCTCACCTGGGAAGAGAAAATACCTCATTGCCTAATGTCTGCAGCTTCTCTACCTGCTCCAGGAACTGCTTTCTTCAATGACTTTCTTCTCTGTAATCCAAACAGAAGCCTCCCATGCCTGTGACAGCGGAGCTTGCATTATCCCGTGCATCAGCCTGAGTCCAGCCCTCTGGAATGTGGCCTCCTGGGTCTCTGAACAAAAGGAACCCAGACAGTGATTTCTGTTTGCCATCACCACGAATAGAAGGAGCCTTCCCAGGGCATCAGATCCTTCCACATGACAGACATCCTAAAGGAGGTACTAAATACTGACGTGTCCAAAATTTCTTCCCAGCTTTCTAACTAGAGTGCCCAGAATTGCTTTTGAGGAGACTATTGCAGGTATGTAATATAAATCTCCATTATAACAGGATGTCAGATGCACTTCCTCATGCTTCTCCCAGAGGAGTTTCTAGGCAAACTTTGAGCCATGACATCTCTAAAGTAAGGGATGTTACTTCTGGTTTTGCTGGCCTTACATGAAGGACTATGAAAGACAAGGAATTATTGCACAAGTCTCATTTGCAACATCTGGTCAGATTCAGTTAGGCCAGAAGAACCTGTCACCACTGGCGAGACCTCTCGTGATCTTCTGTTCCCCATCTCCTCTGGCAGGAGGTCTGGAAACTATCAGAACCTGTGTGGAGCCACATCCTACCCAGCACTGAGAAGAGTCAGTGAAGCTGGAAGTCTTCTCACTCAAGTCGACACCAGTCTCTTAAAGGCCCTTTAAAATGTGTCAGAGGAAAACCGCCATTTTTGGTGTGTGACTTGACTAAGGCTGGGGCTCTGCCAGGGAATTCCCTTCCTTCTCTTGCCTTTGAGTAGAAACTCACCTGCACACCAATTTCTGATCTAAAGAATAGAGGACCTTCTTGAATTTCAAACACAACATTTGGGAAATTTAATTTAAGCAAATATACCTCTTCCCAGGAAACGAATTATTTTAGCTGAATGTTTTTAAAATTTAGACTTGAGAAACTTCAGATCACTTGGTAAAAGTTTGGAGAATTAAGAATAAAATGAAGTAGGAGCTTACAATACAAAGCATAAATGTTACTTGTAGTAAAGGCTGACTGTCAATTTTGCTAGACATATATGTATGCGTGTGTGCATGTATTTTAGAGTATATACTATGTGTCTTGGTTGATAAATCTCTAGTCAATAGAAAGGATATAAAACTACTCAGCATGTTTTAAATAGATGCACTGTAAAACCAAGGT
Organism: Rhynochetos jubatus; assembly: GCA_027574665.1. Taxonomy (NCBI): domain Eukaryota; kingdom Metazoa; phylum Chordata; class Aves; order Eurypygiformes; family Rhynochetidae; genus Rhynochetos; species Rhynochetos jubatus. Next base: position 24,403,319 of record CM050654.1, read on the forward strand.
CTGGGTTAATTTTTGTTGAACAGTTCTTATTTCTTAGTTTATAGTGGCAATGATACTGACTTACAAAGTTGAGCGAATGATTCAGTTTCAAAATCTATGTAGGATTCTTTTTTTTTCCTGCAGACAGAAGCTACTGGAAGTATCCTGGATAATTGCTGTGTTTAAGGTAAAGGGGCCCAAAATATTTTAGTCTTTTTGAATAGTTTGTAGACACCTGTTTACAGCCTAATAGGTAATCTTGTAGCAAGGGTGGGGACTGTGCAAAGATAGGTGGTGGTTCAATGCCTGTTGCCCAAGATGAACTGTAGGTTTATTCTGTCACAAACATCCTTCTCCGTTTAAAATATAGCCAAGTTGCAATTTTCTGTATCTACATTGCATAGATTGCATCTGTAGCAGCCTACACTGTTACTCATACAAACACAAACCAAAACAGTTCTGTCCCAAAGAGCCTACAGACCATGAATAGAGTAAATCATAAAGACTGGACGCATCTGTGGGGTATAAGGACCTAATGGTAGTCAGCATGACAGGTAACGACCTCAACCCACCAATTGGCACATGGACATGATGGCAAGGAAAGGAGAGGTATAAATCTTTTGTAATCAAAAGACAGGTGAGCTCTATGGCACTTTCAGCTAGCTGGTGCTGAACAGGAGGATAGCTTGGAAAAAGAAGAAGGATCTGTGACAGAAGTTGCCGTTGAAAAAGGGATTGGTAGGTTGGAGCTGGACTGGTGAAAGACATAGCCTTAACATAGGTGAAGGCAACACAAGCAAGTTGCTTTGGCTTTTTGTGTCAGAGACAGAGAAGTTACTGGAGGGAGGAAAGAAAAAGGTGACGTGAGGAATTAGGATCTCTGCAACACCCTTCTTAATGAAAAGAAGCAGAAAAGGTCACATTTGCTTCAACCACAGAAAGACAAGGTGCAGTGATTAAGATGAAGTTTTACATGCATTGCTAAATATATGGGGGGAAAAAGGCTGTATTTAAGATGCAATACATAAAAGGAATCTGCCAGACCTCATTGTAGCTTCAGTACAAAAGGGTTGGTGTGAGCTGGTGCCCACCTAATTTGTTTGAGTGACAGGGTCACGCTGTGGACTAGAACATCCGAGAAAACAGATTATTTATGGAGCAGCTTAAAACTTACTATGTATGGATGTATCACACTGCAGTTCCACATGTTTTACACTGATGCAGCCAGCACTGCTTCCAAAGCACTAGCCTTAGCTGTGTGCTTCGTCTTGCCCTGGTGCCTAGCTAAACAGCTTCAGTTTTGGCCCAGATCAGTCCTTGATCAGACATTTGGCTCCATGCTTTCCAGCGCCCAGGAGAAGGGAAAAACTGGAATGGCTGAGGGTGAGAGAAGTGCAGCACTGTCTGAGTCAGCAGAGGTCCTACTCTGTGACAGTTTGTTAAATCATAGTTCATAACCCATTTGCAAAGATATGGTTTTTGAATGGCGTGAGACAAGTCTGGAGCAAGGTGGTAGAGCTGTGACACATGCAAAGCCTGAGTTAGTGTTCTGGTGGGCTTCTCCAAACAGGGAAGGTTTTGGTGAGGAGTGCGTGAGACCGTGTGTCAAATCCTGTGGGAACCACACAGGAAAACAGAAAGAGAAAGGAAGAGGGAAGATCTGTTGAAGGTGCATGAATGCATGATTGCAATTGTGGGAGGAGAAGAGGGAGAGGACAGAGTCGTGAAATCTGAGGGACCATTAAACACTTGAGCAGTTGTAATATACTCTATTTCTTCAAGAACAAGCATGGAAAGCAAGAAACCATATTACTCTCTTGAGCTTATTGCTCCTATTCTCCTGAGGCCTCCAAAGGCCCCTTTAAATGTACTTAACTTGAAAAGTACTCTGCTGAAACAGTTACTATGTTAAAAGTGTATTTATTTTTTTTGTTTTCTCTTTTTATAATAGAATCTGCTTCAGCTCATATAAGAGATTGGGGCTTGTTATTAAATCTAAACACAATAAACCTAAGAAAGTACTCTATTTATGTTTCTTCTTATTAAACAGGGAAAAAAAAAAAGAAATCCATCATCTGGATTCTAGATAATCCATGTAACATTTAAAGATGCATTACTTTCGAGACCACTTCTTTTTTTTAATAGAAAAAGATGCTGCTGTCTGTGACTTAATCTGAATAAACATCTCTATTGTTTCTCTCTGTTAATGATCACTTCAAACATTCTCTTTACCAATTTGTTTTTCCTAAGAGAAAAAAAAATACTCAGCAGCTAAAGATCAGTGAAAGGATTACATATTTCACCTCTCTAAAGCCTAATTTCTCCTTTTGAAGGGTAATAGTCTCAGATTTCTAATACAACCTAAAAATTGGATTGCTTTGGCCTTCTACCAGGCTATAAAAGAGTTATCATCTGAGTTAGGGTGCAACCATGCCATTGCCCATGCATTGGCCCTATTGAATTTGGCTGGGGGAGGGGTGCAGTTCTGCCGTGCTGAGCAGCTGCAAAATTGGACCTTCACAATAGAAATTAATCTGGTAGGCAGCCAGGAAGAACAAATATCAGGAGCTGGGTTTCTCCACAGTTGCAGGCCCAGAATCACACAGTGCTTTGCCCCCCAGATCTGCTTTGCTTGCTCGATTTCTGTGTGTGTAAGAGCCTGCCCTCCAATCACTTCAGCAAGCATCCTCTGTATTTCAGCACCCTGCCCGCATACAAGAATGATGGAGTCAGCACGCAGAGCAGAGGCAGGCATGCATGAACACCAAAACAAAGCCGGCTTGGTCTAGTTTTAGGCCAGATCACTTGGAAAGTGTCCTTTCAATAAGGGCTTGTGGGCTTTCAGATTTTTTTTCAGATTAGTGCGTTTACTGGCAGTAACAGAGAATTAGTCTTCCGCTAGTATTTAATTTTTTCCCATATACCCACAATTTTCCATGAAGATCCCCTCTCCCTACGCCCTGGTCCACCCACAAATAATAATAAAATCTCTGTACATTCTCCAACCCTACTTTACATATTTTTCTCTTCTAAGACATCTGTACTCTACATACTTTTGCATTCTCCCCTCACCCTTTTCTTCTCAGCTGCTCCATGTATTTATGTCTCTCAGGAGGGGTTAATTCTTTACAGCTGCGTCCTGCTTGCCAGGAGTCTCACATGTGCAAATTATTAATCTTTTCTATTGCTACAGTAACTCCCAAGACTTTAAACACCCCCTACCTAAAACTGGCCCTTTTCCAAAAAACTTTTCATATTCCCTCACTAAAAGATAATTTGGTCCCCTGCAGGGTTTGTGCTGTTATTTAGCACAATTGCCTAAGTAGAGTTCCTTATTTCCACATAATAATTTACAAATTAGAATTTAATTTAGAAATTTAAACCCCAGAGTATTGAATTTCTCTGGTTGTTGTACATTTGATTTGTTGGTCCGTTGTTTTTGTTTTTTTTTTTTTGGGGGGGGGGGGGGGGGGGTGTTGTCCCAAGAAAATGGCATTGCTTTCTTCTGTTTTGCTTTTAAAATTCAGTTTTGAATAACGTGTGTAGTTTAGCGATTGTAATGATAATGATGTGAAACATAATTTGTAATGTCAACTGATGTAGCTACACTTCCTTTCCATGAAATACAGAAGCTGACTCTTGCATATGGAATGACTTAATTGAGTAAGTACAAAATGTCCTAAATTTCTGTTTAATAGGAGGTTTAAGTTATTAACATTTATTTAGCTCACTTATTTTTCTTAATTTAGGATATTAACTCAATACAGACTGTCCATGGTTTATATCAACAATCAGTTGCGGACATATAAATGCACATCTTGAGTGATTCTTGCTAGATATAAATCTATGCACAAACAGAAATGCGTCCACCAGTTGTATCCACACATAACTATGTCTATGGGCATACACACGCATTGTTTTGGCCTGGGATGACTGATGAGGCGGAATTTTTTTCTATCCTCTGTCTTTCTCCTTCTGATGTGTTATTCTGATTTCATATATATTTCGCAGCTACTGATTGGATATCATTATGACTCTTCCAAGCTTCCAAATAAATAATTTATTTTGAAAGTTAGATATGTCATAATAAAGCATTAAGACACTCCAGGCAGTGCATTTCTGGTTGATTATATGCCTCCAGTGGTATTATAAGGCACAGGCAGAGGACTGAGTGATTTTAAACACCTGACAAGTGCAATAATCCCCAAGAACTGTATGGCCTGGAGCATCTTACTGCTGTTATGAAACAGAATTTATAAATAAAAATAAGAAGAACAGCCAAACCTATTTATTTATTGGGAATTATGACACTGGTATGACATCACTGAGGACCAATCAGTAACCTTGGTTTACATTGACTGCTAACAGTTGATTGCCTAACGTGAAAAATAAACTCAAATACTTCTAAGAAAATATTAAATAGTTTTGAGTTTAATGTGTGCAAGGGAAATGTAAAGGTGGGTTTATTGCAATTCACATGATCTGTTTAATATATACAGAAAGTCTCCCTGCAGGCCAATTAAAAAACCTTCTAAACAATGTTGACTATTAATTCACATTGTATTTATAACTCAAGTGAGTTAAATTTTAACATCTCAGATAAGAGCTTTGTAAGGAGGAGAAAGATTTCATTAGGACAATAACCATATATGAATTGTGTTTTGTTCTGTGAAGAAAATGTTTTAAAAAACTTTTAACAACAAAGAGGTTACTGGAGATGTAAAAATGCTGCTTGTAGATTATTTTCTCAACAGAAGTAAAAATTTCTGGCTAAAGAAGTCTAACTCTGAGAACTCCAATATATATAGTTTGTAAAACTGTAGCTGTAAGAATGTGCTGCAGCATATAGTGATAACATCAAAGTTGCAGTTAAACAAATATTGTGGTAAAGAACAGATATAAAGAAGTAAGGGGTTTTTTTTCTGGTGCATATATAAAATAGAACTTCAGAAATGTCATGGCTAACACATATAGCTGCTGGATATTGAAATGTTTACTGTGATTCACAACCCAAGATTCAGCATAATCAAGAGCTAGTATATTCTTGTTCATAAGCACAAGCTGTAGTGACTTTCCTCTTTGGTTCTATGGCAGGGAAAATGTGTTCAAGTAAAGCAGATCAACCTTAAAAAGAATGTGGGATGGCAGTGGTAGAAGTAAAGGTATGGAAAAGGTTCTGTGCTATGGTATTAAAAATAACATATGCTGAAGAAAGAGAAATCATTGTGCGATTGGCGACTGCTGGAGAGGAATTTTTCAGTCTGACCGTAATTTACAGTATCCCAGAATGGCTGAGGTTGGCATATCTCTAGAGATCACTTAGTCCGCCCTTCTGCTTAAGCAGGTTCACCTAGAGCAGGTTACCAGGAGTCATACCCAGCTGGGTTTTGTGTATCTCCAAGAATGGTGATTCCACAACCTCTCTGGGCAACCTCTTCCATTGTTTCACAACTCTGCCAAAGGTGGTTTTGTATGTTTAGATGGAATTTTCTGTATTTCAGTTGGCATCTGTTGTTTCTTGTCCTTCTGCTAAATACCACTGAGAAGAGACTGGCTCCAGCTTCTCTACTACATGCCAGCCTCTCCTCATATGAAAACCTCTCCTCATATGAAAGGTGCTCCAGTGCTTTAATCATCATCTTGACTTTTTGCTGTACTTGCTTCAGTAAGTCCTTATCTTTCTTGTACGGTGAAGACCAGCAATCCAGGTGTTCCTCACCAGGGCTGGGTAGAGGTGAAAGATGGAAATGGATGACCTGGTGGCAGTGTTTGTAATGCAACCCGTGGTGTTGGTGGCCTTCTGCACTGCAAGGGAGGATTTTTGGTTTATATTCAATGTGTCGGCCACCAGGTTTCCAGGATTATTTGTTCCCTCACCTTTACTTTGGATTGAAATGAGTCTGATCTGACCTGTTGTTCCCTGGATTCTTCTTCTTCTGTCTTAAAGATAGGAGTGACACTTTTTTCAAGCTCTCAGGAGCACATGGTGACCTTTCAAAGAAAATAGAGAGTGGCCTTGCAATGAGTGGTCATTGCATACCATCAGGTCTCCTGGCCTTTTGCCTGTTGGTAGAGATACTTTTGCCCCATTTGACTGGGTGGATCCCATCTATTCCTGGCAGTATTTAGTCCTATAAGAGGGTCCCATGGCTGTAAAAGTCACTGCCCTCTTGTGAGCTCCAGCCATGCAACTCGTTGTTGACCCACAGGATCTCTCCACTCGTCCTCAAGCCAATTCCCTTCACTGGGAGGACCAAGGAGAAAACCTCCTGGACGCCCATGCCCTTGACCCTCGACCTCAGAGCCATGCAGATATTCAAGATAGCAGCAGCAAGAAACCTAAGATGTATAGGAAGAAAAAAAGTGCCATAGGTTAGTTATGCTTTTCCCCACTCGGAGTGTGGTTCCCTATTTCTCTAAGTCAGAGTCAGTAAGTGTAATGGAAGAGCCAGTATAATGCACCATGTGAATGTGCCACACACACAGTGAAAGAGCCACTGTTGTCCTGGAGAATGAACTGAACAAGATCTGGCTCTCCAAGCCACCCAGAGCTTAACAGCAGTATTCTGTGCTTGCAGACCAAATGGCTCTCACTTGCAGGCTGTGCAACACACACGCAAGGAGATGTGCTCACACGCAGATATGGGCTCAAATAACATGTCTGTATGATTGTGTTCATAATTTAAAAAAATCTACTGCCTGCAAGATCAAGTGTTGCCTTTTCTAAAAATTCTGATTAACCATGAAGAAAAAGACTTGCCTATAAATGATTTGTGCTGATATACAACACTGTATTCATTCTATAACACACTAGTGGAGACTGCAATCTAAGACCACGGGAATTGCCATGCCAGAGCAGACCTAAGGTCATGATAGACTGGTATCCTGTCTCTATATGCAGTCAGCACCAGATGCTTCAGAGGAAAGTGTAGCACCTCTATAAGGAGTGTAATGGGTTAGTTTTCCCATGAGGAATGTTATGTCCTTAACTGTCATTTCTAGTGTATGTTTTGTACTATTAAACTTTGAGAGTGTTCACTGGCTTGGGATTTGTTTTGATAACTACTTATGTAGTAAAAATTATCAGAATTTTTCCCATTGTCATAAGTAATAATCTTACTTATGGCCTGGTAAGCCAGTTTTCTGTCTTCGCAGCCATGAGTTCCTTAGGAGAATTTTGTTTTCCATTAAAAAAAAGTTATTGATTCTTAAAACTTTCTAAAATCTACTGTAAGAATACTTTATCTTTGCTCCATGTATGTGCTGTAATTCAAAATGGAAACAAAACAAAATTCAAAGATTACAGAGCATATTGGTCTCAGTTTGCTTTGTTACAACTGATAGAATAACAGAAATATGCATTTAAAAAAATAACCCTGTCCTTACAGCATGGAGGTGTTCAGAGAATCTCGTTCCCATGGAAATTGCATATTCTGCGTAAAGTTTTCTAGTGTTTAGAGCCTGGTTCATTAGCAGACCATGGGCAAAGATGAGATATTTATCTTTCCATAATAGTGAATCATCATCTTAATTTAAAGTTGAAGTGGGTAGTGAAGGGTAAAGTGAAGGTTTTTTGCATTATTTTACCCTGCTCAGCACTGGAGCTTCAATGTTTTATGGAGATGGTCCTGTAACTGTGCAGTGCTGTTTTAGTGTGGATATGTTAGTGTTGTCTTCGTATATTATGTTAGTGTCTGCCCCCACATAAACACTTTTTTCGTAGCTTTTTCCAGCCCATATTGTCCAATTAATTGCTTCACATGTTACATTCTTCGTAATGAGAGCAGGCAACAAGGACAGTATGCTGGCAAGCTTTACTGCTCTGAAAGGAAGGTCCATCACTCCTGCACTGTACCAGTTCAGTGCTGTGAAATAATCCCTGGCTCTTGTTTTACCCTTCCCTTGGGGTACCTGCTCCACCAAATGACCCCATCATGCTCAGTGCATTGAGATTTTGAAACTAGCTGCTAACTACTGTGGATGCATTTCCTGACCTTACTGGTGGGAATTGAACCAAAGTCTCTCAAGTGCTGTAGGATCTAATTAATATGCATCTTATTCCAGGAAAGATTCATTACTTTATAGATATTTATATAAGAGGTATGTCTGCTATAATGGTTAATAACTATGAATAAAGTTTCATTTCTGATAGAGGAATAAAGCTTTTGTTTAGATATGGATTTTTACTTTTATTAAAAAAATTAGAAAGTATGATTATGATAATTGGGTGAGAGTTCCAAATGGTCACACAAAGTTTTTATTCTTGCCTTGAGTAGCAGCTAGAATTTGCCTCTCCTTCCTCACCTAAAGTTTAAAAGAGGAGCAGGCAGGAACTGATTTAAGAATTAATTCAGAGCAGCAGCAAAGGATCCAGATAGAGTCTCTGCTGGGTATGGAAAACTTCCGGTCTACAAGAAAGTGAAATGAGTGATGGGTGACAAGGTTCTGATATAAGTATAAACCTGTCATTTTTAAACTGAGGAAATGTTTACACTAGTCACAAATGCTAACTATTAATCTGATCTCCCAGAGGTGTGAATGTTTATTTAGATCCTTTTAAAAACTAAGCTGGCACATAGCTTTTATTGAGGTTAAACTTTTAGGCAACATTATATGGCCTTCAGTCCCAGAAGGAATTAGCACGCGGGTGGGTGCTGCAGAAGGGGCAACAGCAGTGGCTAGGCAGACTGCATATGCTCCATGTCAGGTTCAGCTCAACAGGTAGAAATGACAAAATAACAGCAATGCTTCTAAGCCAGTTGGTTCCAAAGCAATTTTGGAGGCCCAGAATTTTGGGGAAACCAAATTTTAATGCTTCTTCATGCTGTATGCAATATTTCAGTCCTGTTCTTCTCAAACCAATAGGACTGAAATATGGCAAAACTAGTGGAGGGTGTCCCTGCCCATGGCAGGGGGGTTGGTACCAGATGATCTTTAAGGTCCCTTCCAACCCAAACCATTCTGTGATTCTATCATTCTATAAATTGATCAAATATGCTGTTACTGTAGCATTTTTAACATGGATATAACTTCTGTTAACATTTCTATGAAATTCAATTTTATTCCACTATCTCTGTAGAAAATAGTAAAAATCATACATGATGGAAACATGTATTGTCGTCCTGCAATGCTTACCGCTTGCCAAGGATGAGTTGCCAATAATCTCATTCTGCTCAATTGCATGGATTCCTTTGCCAGTGCATGAAAGATATGGTTTTGTCCACTTCAGAGGGCAGTGATAATTCTTTGCTATCTCATTCTACAGTCCACAGAAGCAGGAGGAATCCCAGGGAATTGTGTGCACTTTGCCACCATCTTTATCCTTCTGGAACATCGTGGCCAATGTACAAAGATGATGAGCAAATTCATGAGGCACTCCATGGCAGCTGTGAGCAAATGTGTCAAGGTATGGAAGATGGGAACCTCCATCTTCATTTTAATGTTCATTTTAAAATGATGATTACTCTTTCTCTCTCTCTCTCTCTCCCCCCAACCCTTAGAGTTATCCAAAGGGGGGAGTACTTAGGAAGAAGAAAACAAGTCAGGAAATAAGTGAATGTTTAATAGAGATTTTTATTTAAAATATGTGTATATCTTTAAAAAACCCCAAAACCTTACACGTAACATGATATTCTTACAGTGGTAAGAAGACTTGGGACTTGGTTTTTTTTGAAGTTAGTTGCGTACTTTGGAAGTGAGGTTTTGGGCACCATACATCTGTGTGTATGCTAAAAGTCAGCAGTGCTGCATTTTTTACAGTCTGTGTTGATTGTAAATAGATGTTCTGGGCATGACTGTCCTAGGTAGGCTGTGTCTTTTACTGAGACATGTCAACCTAGGCTGCTGAAGACTCTTTTCTTCACATTCTTGTCCTGTTCTTGCTTGGCCGTATTGGAGTTTGTGCTGAAACATTTTCCTGACTCTGTTCATGCTAAACCACAGCAATAGAAAGAGTAAATAGGAGTTGGTCAGGTAACTTGTGACAGCTGCAGGGTGCTGAAGTTGTGGGTAACCCCTCCCCTTCTCATCCCAATACACACATGCATGCATATGCTTGTATGGGACACTCAGAGTGGGTAAGTGTGAAGGCTCAGTTAAGAACCACCGTAGGTTTGAATGGACAGGTATTAAAGTCAGTGCCAGCACCTGGTTTATGGCTTTATGTTATATGTACTCAGCTATCAGAAACTTATAGCTGCATGCTGGGAGGTAGACAGAAACACAAGAACACAGGAGTCATGAGTCAGGTTAAGACTCATCTAGTCCAGTGTCCTGTCTCTGACAGTGGATGCCCAGTCAGACAAAGGCAGTATGTTGCTACCACTTGTGCTCCTCAGTCTCCAACAAGTTTCATCTCATAGTATTTCCTGAGCTGAATGTGTTTCTTGCAGTAAATGTCAAAGCATGTCTTCTCTGTGCATTTGCACAGTCTTGCCTGGTGACTTCCGCCCATCCGTGGCAGCATTTGGCAGTGAGTTCCACAGGTTTGCTTGCCAGTGCTCGAGTTTTCCTTCTCTAACTGGATTTTGGTTGTTGCCTCCTGCACTTCTGTACTGGGAAAGCCAGTGAACAACTCATGCCAAGGGCATCAATACCCTTTCACTCATTTCTGGCTGCTCATGGCTTTCTCAAGCCATTCTCAAGCATTCTCTCAAGCATTTTCTCTTGCTTGTCTTTTCCAAGCTCAGCTGTCCTTGCTTACTCAGTTCTTTGTACAGATGTGCATTATCCTTGATGGCCTTTTCTGGTTTGACCATATCTTTTTGAAACAAGACCAGAGCTGCAGAACTATTCAAAACATGGGTGAATCACAGATTTATTTGAAGACACAGTGTTTGGTCCTGTTCTATTTCTTCCTAAAAATTCATGTAAGTTTATTTGCTGCTTTGACTGATAATAAGCACTGACCTAATTCTTCCTTGGATCTATTTTATATTCTTATTGCTGAATTACAATTGTCAGTTCGGAACCTATTAACTCATATTTGAAGTTAAGACATTTTCCTGTGTGTGCCAGTCTTTCTTTATGTGTAGTGAATTTCGTGTACCTTTTTCTTGACCAGCCATGCAGTCTCTAAAGTTCCTCCTGCAATTCTTGGTTGTCAGTCTTTGTTCTGAACATCCTTTATTTTGTAAATGCAGAATTGTGTTCTGCCTGAGTGTAGGTAATATAGAAGGTACTTGGAGAAAATATGTTGTTCTTGTGTACCACCTTTTCTTCATACATGTTGAATCACTTTGAGATAGGGCTAGTTACAAGCTACACTTTACAGGTGAGAAGTCACAGGATGGGATTTGCCATGTTCACTCAATCAGTGAGTGAAAGATCTTTCTTTCTGAGGCAGGTCGGTACCTATCTGGTGGCTGAGTGTCACCTGGCATTTAAATTGTAGCATTATATGTTTGTTTGAAAAGCAGTTGGGTATTTTCGATACGAAAGTACTGTTTCAACCTTTTTTGTAATACTTGTTTCTAGCACTTTCGATCATTTTGGTTAGTTGGGGATGACATCACTTGTTTAACAATAACAAATTGGAGACTGTCGTGGGAGTATAACAAAACCCAATCTATGGAAAGGAGGGGGATTTTCACCCCTAGGTGTTCAAAGTTGATTAGATCTCATTACAGAATGCCTTAAGTGAAACAATTTGGAACTCTGCATTTCTCAGTTTATCCATACCCTGAAATTTTATGTCGCAAAACCCACTAGATTCGTGTAGGGACTAATACTCCCTCTACAGAGAGTGAAGCCTTAAAGGGACACAATATTTGAATTATCTTTCCATCTCTAGCGCTAGTTATCAGCAGGCTTATATGCAGCAGTGTGGCTTGCTGTTCCCCATTATCCCTTTTACAATAATTCACGAAGGACTTCGGTTTTCACTGTTGTCAATTTGGCACCTTTTGCTGAGTACTAAATTCACCTTAAAAAAACATGTCTACACATTAAGGGTTCTATTCATGAATGACTAACACCTCATTTGCACTTGAATTTCATTCAGGTTAAATGGAAACATTGTGCAATGCTGTGGAATTTACACAAATTTGATATCCTTGAATACAGATTGCTGGTAATGAAACTGACACTTTGTTGTGCATATTAAAGATGCCCAGAAGCCAAGAGGACAGAGAATAAGAGAAAAAAGAATCAGAGCTGGCCTGAGTGAGTAAAGTACCCTTAGAGAAGGGTGGGAAAGAGAAAGAGGAAATCAAAACGATTTTGTAATGTGTAGGTGTTCCCTACAGCTCAGCCCCAGGAGCAAGGAAAGCTTGGGGTTTTGATGCTTGCTGTGTCTGCCCGAAGACTGTCGGTTTTCACCTATCTAGGCAGTGACATTTGTGTGGGAATCTGTACTCATCTAAACTGCATCTCCCACTTCTCATTTGAATTTTGTGTTCCCAAACAATTGCTGAAGGAGTTTACTACCAAGCTTTCTAAGGAGTCGTCTTTCATGTGTCTTAGTGTTTTGTGGGGTGCAGGGAGAGAAGAATTCACGAGTGTGGAATTTGGACTTTGACTCAAAATCTGACTACTTCTTTGTCATTTGGGTATTTGGAGCACTATGACTTTTCTGCTCAAAATACTAAGCGGGGGGGACAATTGTACAAGCTTTCTCTCATGAGTTTGTCTTCTTTTCCCGTGACTCATACGACACCAAGCACAGATGCTCATCGATCTATGACATGGACTCATACACGTGACAGGAATATGAATAGTAATAACTATGCAATCTTGTTCTGAAGTTTCTGCAGTGTTGCAATTAGATATATGTGATCTGGAAGAAATTATTTTAGGAGATACTATGAAATCCCATTATTACACTTTACACAATTTTATGTGAAAGCATTTGTCAGTAGCCTGTAGAAGGTAAAAGTTTGGTTGCTTGCAAGAATGGAGACCACTTCTTTTGATTTTTAAGGTTAATAGTGATCCTATGCTCAAGCTGCAGATGCTTTGTCCAATGGGACCTATATATGTGTCCAAATGTGCTTTTGGGTAACAGCAAGCTTCAGATACACTTGTTCTACTAGATCAAGATCCTGGCTTAAAGTTCAGAAGTTGCATACTGACTACTAGGTTTTTTCTGGTGATTGTAAGTATCTGAAATCACTCTTAACCCACTGGAACAAGCTGGTCACTGGACATCATTATTCAAATTGAACTTCCTTGCACTAGGTAGAAATTTTAATATCTCAGAAACTAGTAGAAAGTTCTTCACAGACACAAATATAAACTAACTAAAAGAAAACATCAGAGAAATGTTTAAGAATGTTTTTACTCCCTTGAACTTTTATCTTCTGTCTTTGCTCTACACCAGGTCTTTTTTCCATGGTACACAATACATCCAATTTCTCTCTTCAGTGGTTAACACATCTGAGAATTATTGTGTGGGAAATACAAAAAGATTCTGCTATTTGAATGCCAAGTCACAATAGACAAAGTCTAGACTGTGGTATCTACTCAGGGGACAGGTACTTTCTCCACTTTCCAGAGGTCAGCAATCAACGATGTGAGTTTAAGGAGTATAAACAATTATGTATAAGAAATTGTCCTTTATTAAATTTTTTTTTTTTTTGGTGTTGAAATTTCCCTGCAGAAATTGATCTTGATTGAAATTTTTATTTTAACAGAACTGCTTGGAAAAGGAAATCTGAAAAAGAGGCTATCATATACTGCATATCATTATTACAAATTCATATAAGCAAGATACGGGTTTGGAAGTCTGGCCGCTGTAGCTGTAATAATACCAAAGTGAATTGTACTCTGTGGAGGAAAATGTTAGGCACATAATCCTACTCTTCTTTTGAAGTTTCTTTCTTCAGAAATATTAAATAAATAGACTGTAAACTGTTGAAGTTACCACGCACTATTGAGCAGCACCCTATAAGGAAAACAAGCACTGAAGAACATATAAGTGACCCCAGAAATCTCTAAAAGTCACTTTCTAAACAAGTCTGAAACCTTTGGCTCAGCTGCATTAAAAATAGAAAGAATAAGAAGAATAACAGAAGAAGATGTCAATTTTCAATTAATTTTTTTTCTAAACAGAATTTGTTTGTATTCTGGAAATCCAATCATGGTTAGCAGTGTGTTAATATTTTGGAAATAATAACTACATAAGCTATTCAAACTTGAGGTTCCTATGCTGCTGAGTTTTATGTTTCAAGGTACCTTCCTCTATCAAGACAAAGAATAATAATCAGCCAAAGCCCAGGTTATCAGCTTCCTCTGCTAGAGTGCGGAGTGTGATTTTGCTCAATGGTGACGCAACATTGCAACGATTTATATCAAAGCAAGCAAACTTCAAGCTGAAACTGCAGAAAATATAGGGAAGGTCAGTGACAGGAACTGCTAAAATGTTGCAGCTCCTCTGAAGCTGCAAAGAAGCCCACTATGAACACTACAAAGCTGAGAACATTTCCCTAGTCTTTGATTTCTTATTTTTGAAAGGTTGTAATGGAGACAGCAGGTAACCTAAATTTCTGAATTTCTCCTATATCTTTATACTATCTATACATTCCTTTGCTTCATGAAAAGACAGAAAGGTGTTGCAAATAAAATTAAGGTGTCTAGAGAATAACCATGTAAAAAAGTGATTATGATGTGTAGCAATTATTTACCTGTCTACAGTCTCAGGCAGATATTAATGACAATGGAAAAAGCAGTCAATGGCAATATGAGATGAAGAAAGTACAGCAACCTAGATATTAAAAAAACCTGACTGGAATTATTCAGTACTTTGTTAATTAGTAGACAGTTGTCATGTAGGTGAAAGACAAAGACATGCTCTTTTCTTCCTTATTTTGCCATGCCTGAAATGTTGGACAGGCAAAAGTATTGTCCGCCCACCCAATCCTTAGAAGGATTCTGTTCTTGAAACATTACACTTTTGTGCCTAAGACCACAGTGACCCTTAGTGCTATGGGATGAAACAGACAGAAGAGCAAAAGCGTTTTCTAAGGGCAGTTTCATGATTTGGAGTCATTTACAGTCTTTGCCTTAACCAAACGAGAATAGCAAAATTTGGTGTCCCTGACACTATAGCAAGCAGGAAAAGGAGAGGAGTTGTGTGGCCTCCATGTCTTCCAGTCTACCTGTGTGGACCAGTTCAGTTGCCAGGGACAGCTTCTCTGTATCACTCCTTATCAGCCCCCTTGACATGTCTTTTATACCTTGCCTCAGTTTCCAGCTTTTCTATGATTTACCACTCCGTCATTCTTTGTCGCTTGATTTTCAAGGCAATGTCTCTGAAACTCCCCTGACATCATCTTGTAGGAAGTATCTGAAGCTTGGTGAAGCCCCACTTTTCTCTCTTGACTAGCTGATCCATTTCAGAGCGATCATCTACTAGATTTTTTCCTCTGAAATGATTCACTTTCAAACTTCTTTCTCTCTGAACCAGCCATCAGACACTCAAGGGCCCAAGAAGTAGCAGTAAGCTGCTTTTTCTCATTCTAATATCACTATCTGTGTGGTGTAAAAATCAGATAGTTGGAAGGGGTTAGGCAGTGGAGGAGACCTTCTTCATGAGCCCTAAAAATCTTCTTTCTACCAGAAAATGGTGCGAGACTATGGCACATATTAATACGAACCTTAGCTAACTCAGTTTGTGTTTAACAGTGGATTTTTTTTTTTTACAGTGACTCCACCATAACCATGATTTTATACTAAATCTAGGTAACTGGACAGATTTTGTGTCAGTAACGAGTACATGAATTTTAAAATTCATCTTCCACCAACTACTCTTACCACATGTTCTCAAGAGGGCTAAGAAGAACAGAGCTGCCAATTTTCCCTTTTTTTGCACTCAAAGGCATAAGAGAGAATTTTGTTGAACCCTTTAAAAAAAATTCTTAGGACTAGGTATTGTGATCTTTGAAAACTGAGGCTGTTGTTGAAAGCTGAATGATGGTTCTAAGTTATCTGACGGTATACTTCAGTAATTGTTCCTTTTTATTTCCTAAAAATCTCAGTATTTACATCTATTCAGTCTTTGAAATGACATGATAAATTCTAGAACCTGTGTTTTTAAAACACAAGTGAGCTTTTTTCATACCTTTTATCCTCAGTGGAGTCATTTGCCTTACAGGATTCCTATTAGTGTGACTTCTTGTATCTTCAATATACACTGTTTCTGCCAAGTTTCAAGCAATTGGTCCTGTCAATATTATTTCAGGGTTTGTTGGTTTCAGGAAACAGAGTCATCACCGCAAGAGTGTTATTGGTATGTTCATTAGGAGAAATAAATGTGCTTTACATCTCTGTTTAAATTGCTCTGTGATGAGCCTGTCAGGACAGTACATGCAGAACAGCGTCAGAGCACTAAAATAATAATAGGCAAAACAGCAGTATTACCTTTGTCCTTTCTTACAATAGTGTTGCTGCAAACACTAGGAAGGCAGGGGCATAGGAAATACTGCTCGTGCTGCAACATCACAGCTGTCGGTGGAGGGGCACAAGAGTTCCTGGGAGAACTGGGCCACAGCAGGGCTGGAAATGCTGGGCTTGAGCTTGCAATAGTCCTGCCTACAGACACTGCAAAAAAGAACCGGCCCGCTCAGAATCCATCAGCCTGTCTTTAAAAGCCAGTGGGAGCCGGCCAGGAGTCACCAGTGGAAAGAGATGTGAAAGGCAGCAAAGCCAGTATAAGCAGATGAAGGGCTTCCGAAGGAGCCAGCTAACAGCAGCGTGAGAAGTACAATTACCAACTCTTGACTCTCCTAACTGGGGAGATTTGAAGTAGACAATGAGGAGATATTTTTAATGTTATTGAAATATATCAGAATAGGAAGGATACATTGGGAAAAAACAATTGCTTTTTTGTCCCCTCCAGGGTGGTTGACATGCCTGGGAAAGAGGATGCTGGTGAGCTGGGGAAAGGGTGGGGGAACGGCGATGTTCCTTCATGGTGGAAAGGAAGGCAGAATCGGGGGCAGCGAGCCGGTCTCCGTGTGGTCCTCTCAGCTCACACCCACAGCAAACACCTGCTGAGAAAAGCAGGACCTTCTGGGAGCAGCGTATGCACTGGGCAGCCCACGAACCAATCGCTCGGGTGAGTGGAACATATGGGGTTTTTAATCATGTCTAATAGCAACCCAGCTGCCAAAGGCTAACGAGGGGACGGGAATGTGATTCTTCTCCACCCAGCGTTGTTGTGAAACTAACTGTTGACTTCCATGCTAATAGAGCCAAAACCAGCAGACCCAGGTCTAAAATGTAAAGGCATAATAACATATTTGCTTTTGTTTTTTAATAGCACATCTAGGAAAGTTGATCCTTTATGAAATACTTCGCTAAAATAAAAAGAGCATCACTATTTTTCTTCCAAATAAATACATATTTTAGTTTCATCAAGCAGGATCCTTGTAAAAATAATTATGAAAATAGATATTAGCTGAGCATGAGCCAAACTACCCCTTGTTTACCTGAATTAGAAAAAGGATGATTAATGGTAATGAACGTGTTACATTACTCATTTGTCAAAAAAGATCAATAATGTTAAATACCCCAGGAATGTCACAAAGCTGCCCCCAATGCTGTGCAAGTTTTATGAACAATTCTAGTGGAAAAATGTCTATCGAAGGGGCCACCCCTCCACAGGCAGGGATCTGTCTCCTGCTGTCCCCTGTCTCCTCGCTTGGTGCTGAGGAATGACCCCTGGTAATGGGAAGGGGGGGCGGGGATCTAGAAATAAGGATGGTAATTTTTTTTGCTTTAGTTTGGTTATTTTGCAATTCAGATCATTTCACAGGAGCAGGTCTAGATACAATTAGGCAAAATAATAATCCCCAGAAGAGTGGTGAGGGAGGATGTGTGAGCTCATCAGTGGTGCCATGGTGCAGTGAAGGGGCTGGGGGTCTGTGCTGGTGGGGCAGCCGCCCCTGCCAGCCCTGCTGCTGCCTGAGGAGAGCACAACGCAGCCCTGGAGAGGCCAGAGCATTGCTTGTGGCAACACTCGCTCCCCGTAGCTGTTCTGTAATTATTTCACAGTTTTTGTGTTTCTGTGTGATGCAATGCAAATTCCTGGAGGCAGCGTTACCTGCCATGGAAGACCAATTAGTGGTCATCTCCGGAGAACTCACGCGGTTGTATCCAGTCATCACTGAGTCAGATCCAGGAGTAGTTTATATTATGAGCAGGGATTGCTTTTTCCATCAGGAGTGTTGAGATATGGGGAAACAGTGATGCAATAGAGTCTACTTAACAGTTTAAAACCAAATACATAGAATTCATAGTAATTAAATGAACTCTGACAAGTAAACTCATGGAAAACCTTTTTAGAGTTACAATAACATTCTGTAGATTCAAGAAGGGCAGATTCCCTTAGTTTGTGTGATACAGACTCATACTATCTTCCTGATTTTTTCACTGATTCCTCTTCTGATCCTGAGTGAGTTAATTTAACCTTCCCTTGGCTCAGTTTTCCCACCTACAAATTATGTACATTGTTATTTAAGTACCTTAGAGAGATATTTCAAATTTTAATTAGTGTTTGTAAAATGCTTTGGGTTACTTGGATCAAAGTGTGATTTATTATTCAGTAATGTATATTACTGTGAGGTAGGTGTACACATGTGCATGCTGAAAAGTGGGGTAGCAGTGAATAACTTATTTGTATTATGTTATCTGCTTATATAAAGTGGGTTGTTGAGATCCATTTTCTTTGGTTGCATTTTGAACAAGTTTGATCAAAGTTGTTTTGATTTTTCACAACCTCGACTTTAATATGAATTGTAGTGCATTTTTATGTGAAAAAAATTTAATCATGTGAAAGGAAGGGACAACTAATACTCTGAATTGTACCCTTCTATATTTTCTTAATTGAGCTTTGGTTCTGTATGAGACTGAGTGTATGCATATCATATTGGCTTAAGGGCACCCTAGGGTATGAGGTCTGAGTTCTGGGGTGTGATTTTAGGAGGGTATGCCAGTGAGAATCCCATCCTAAGATATGGCAACAAACTCTCATCCCACGTGCCAGGACACAGGAAGCTGGACTGCACAGGAATCTAGGACCAGAACAGGAAAAGCAAATGGACCCTTGTAACAGGATTTGCTTTAACTCATCCCTGTAAGACCCAGCAGACTGGAACAAGACAGGGATTGTATTATATTCTCAGAGAGAAAATTTGCCAGTAGGAGTGTCTCCCAGCTGAGTATTCAGGCTCCGAATTAATCAACTTTGTTTACATTTTCTTAATATGAAGTGGCTTGTTTGCAAGTTGTTTCAACTACAGGTGTTATTCCACACGTTCGTGATGCCAGCCAGATGAAGCAAGAAAGCCTTTCTCAGGTTCACTGCAGCACAAACCCACCCCTCCAACAGTATCTGGAAAGCTTAAGCCAGCCAAGCAAATGTGTTATCATCAGCAGCGTCATTCGGGTCCATCTCATGCACTTACACCATGATTTCTTTTCATTTCTGCCCTGTCCATTGGCAGGTTTATTCTCTGTAATGCTCCTTCTGAGCCCACTCCTTCGTTACTGAGCAGCCAGTGAGAGAAAGCCAGAGGAGAATGATCTTATGTTTTTAGCTCTTGAAAGCAAAAAAAGCTGTCAGAAATGTGCAGATTGGAAGGGCAGAGTAGGATATCCAGTGGTGGAAAATGTACAGCACAAGCCCTCCTAGAGGAGACAAAGAAAGAATTGCAAGAGGAAAATCTGTGGGAGAAAAGCCCAGGCTTAGGGAAGCTGTGCAAAACCAAGTGACGGGGGAAAGAGCACCTCTGTCTTGCACAATGCTGCGGATGAATTTGCCTTCAGTCATGTTGAGACATCAAACATCAAGCTAAGAATAGGAAAAATTATGTTAAACTGCAAGGTTTTAAATATAAACTTTTTGAAAGATGAAGTGGTGATAATATGGCAAGACACAAAAGCTCTGGAGAGGCCACAAAGACTTGACTTGGTGCTTGGTGGTGCTGCAATGCCATACCCCTATATTTTAGAGTACGTAAAGTCTGTAACAGTATAATTATAGCAAACTAGAACTCAAAGGAATTAATTTTGTTACTAGGAATTAGATCAACTGCATTTTGACAGAACTTTAGCTGAATGGATGACCTGTATTAACAAAACAAAAAAAAAAAAAAGGAAAGTAAAAGGAAAGAACAAAATTGTTGGATGATGTTGAACACAAGATGGATTTGAATTTAAACAGTTTCTTACAGAATTTCAATAACTATGTATTTATTGAAATATATATGTGTAAGTATGCAAGATATACCCCTATGTGCCCCACAATACATTTATAAATATCTGTCTCAGTTTTGTAAAATTAACAGTGGGTTGTAACGAAGCTGACACTGGTAAATTAGAACAGTAATTCACTATGTTTTAAGACCTGAAATGAATTCTTGCACAAGGAGCTAATTCATTATATGGAAAAAAAAAAAGAATTACTCAGGACAGCAGCGAGGTCTGTAATAATCTGTTTTCTCTTTCTTCCCTGTCTCCAAGGTTTCACTTTTCCATGTGACCCTAAAGAGTGGACACAAAAGACATGTATTTGCTTGAAAGGTGAGAAATAAAATATATGTCTTGACTTTAAATGACTCCACACAGCACTGGCTCTTGAGTCTGATTTTCTTGCCTGTCTACATAAGGCCCTCTCTCAGTTCCCTGCTATTGTGTTCAGTGTCACTTTTGCTGAAGGAAAGTGGCTTAAATGTTGCTTAAACCAAACATCTTGAGATTTTGGAGGCAAGCCTGAACTTGAAAAGAATTCTCACGGGAAAATCCTGCTTTAGGAGAATTAGATGTAAATCAGGGTTGGTTTCCAAAATTAGTGGGAAAACAGGTTTTTTTTTTTCATAACTGGTAGGGGGAGGAGGCTAGGCTCTGACAAGCTGAGGAATCCAGCTTTACCAGGGCTTGGAGCTGCACAGATCACCTAGACGCCTATGGGAGAACTCTCCTGTTGGTACCAATCCGAGGGTAAAGTTGTCACATGCTTTCTTCTTCTGACCAGCACCTTCCAAGGTGTCTTTCACATCTCTCAGTCCCCACCAGTATTATATAATAATATTTATTATTATTATTATCATTATTTTCATTATTGTAAGCCAATTGTTATTTTAAGCTACTAATTATTTTTTGTTTCCATTGGACGAATTTTCCTGTGTGCAGTGAGGAAGCCATTCTGCACACCTTGTAATAGGGCTAATGCTGTACTGTGGACACTGAATACAACCACCGACCCCACCAGGACCCACATGCAGAAATGGAATGCTCCTAGCGTGGCTGGCTGCCACTCCCCACCGTCTCAATGAGCTCAAGGCAAGGCTGTCCCCAGAAAGGTAGCTGCTGTTCTGCATTTAAGGAGTTGGGTGCAAAATTCAGGGGGGGACTGCAGTGATACACAAATGTAGCCTTCAGGAGGAGACTCAGACAGATGCAAAGTCAGCTTTTTTAGAGCATCAAGGGATACAAGTTGTCAAGCAAAGTGAAGGGACAGAAAAACAAGTGGAAATGTAGGTCGCTGGTGACCACCTGGGTCCTGGGGACTGGCTGTGAGTGCAAACAGCATTATGTAGTGTCCACACAGCTGCTAGTACAGTCTGAGTAGGAACCATTGGTGGAGGAGACCAGATCTCTATGCCCTCTCCAGCGACCAAGACCTGCACCCCCATGTGGCCAGGGCATAGCCAGCTGAGAGTGGAGTATATCAGACATACACGCCAAAGGGCAGAGTGACCATTGCCTGTACCTCCTCTTGGCCTGCTCTTCAGTTTATATTATAGCTCATTTTCTACACCTTGCCCACTTAAAGCAGTCATTACTCTTTTTTTATCTCCTAACAATACAGACAATTTCACCTTTTGCATTTTATATGGTACTGTCAGTACCCTCTAATATTTTTGATTTCAAGAGCTTTTTCTGAACCTTTTAATTTCCAAGACTAGAAATCTTATTCAGATAGTAATTCCTCCTTTTTTATAATTCCCTACCTGTATATTCATTGCTGTGATCCAACGTATCTCATTCTTGCATCTTTTCCTTAATCTTCCTTCAGAGTTCTTTTTTTTTTTTTTTTAATTTTACCAATAGCCATTTGCTTTAACGAAAAGATTTAATATGATGAAGAATAATTTGAATATTCTTTTCCTTTCAGGTTTTGGGAAGTTTCTTTTTTTTCCTTCAAAAGAGGCTGGATAGATTTGCCATGAGATGATTCTTAGAGAATGTGTGAGAGCATGCTAACATCATCTGATACGTGTTGAACCAGACATCTTCCCCCATGCCTCGTGCTTGAAGTTCAAGCCCAAAGGTGGGTGTCCTCTGAGATGATGGTAATTTCCAGTAAGCACATTTAGAAGATGAAAGAAGCCTGAAGAACTGAAAACATATTCTCTATTATTTTGTAACTCACTGTAAGCAGTTCCTCTGGTTTACCTTTGTATGCACATGCATACACACAAATGCACATATGCACATACTTCTATGCAGAGAGAAATAACGGTGTTAAAAGCTTGAATGATACTGAGGAAGCAGTCACCTGTTACTCTGCTCTGACAGTTTCAGCAGTCTAGTGAACTTGTGATGATTGATCACTACTGCTTTAAGCCATCTGCTATAGTCAGCGTCCGTATTTTATATTTATAGTTTCCTGTACTGAATACTTATCTTTTCATCTTTAACAATGAAAGTGTTTTAAATGTGAAAAGTAATTACTAAAATAATGTAATGATTGTTCCTTGTATCATCCTGGATATTATTCTTTTTTTTTTTTTTTTTTGTGGCTGATCAAAACTGGGTCCATTTCACCTATATGTAGTAACTGGAGCGCAATGCTGAATCACGTTAAGGTCAGCTACTAGTGGCAGTTTCCCAGGTATGACTTCTGCTGTTGATGTTAAAACTATCTCAGCTGAGGCTGGAGGTTTTTGCCTAAAGTTCCTGTGATGTCATGTTGCTGATGGCAAAACTGCTGAAGCATGTCCTCTGCCAGCAACATCTCCCTCAGACATTCCCCACTTCATAGAATCACAGGATGGTTTGGGTTAGAAAGGGACCTTAAAGATCTTCTATTTCCAACCCCCCTGCCATGGGCAGGGACACCCTCCTCTAGAACAGGTTGCTCAAAGCCTCATCCAGCCTGGCCTTGAACACTTCCAGGGATGGGGCATCCACAGCTTCTCTGGGCAATCTGTTCCAGTGCCCCACCACCCTCTCCATGAAGAATTTTGACTTTCCGTGGCTGCTTATTCTCACCCATCAAGGCAACCCATTGCTCTGAAGTATTGGTTTGAGGGGCTGCTCTGCAATCTGGGCAGAAGGGCTTAGCAGTTTGGTGGTATCACTGACCTGTTTTGCCAGCCTGGTTTCATGGGCCATGGTCTGCAGAAATAAAATGGGCAGCACATGACAGGTCTCCGACCCAGGAGATGGGAGTTAGCAGCGGCAAGCTCTTCCCTGCCAGAAAAGATGGCTTTGCTACTGAAGGAAACATATCATTAGGTACTGACTGAATAAAAATCAAGTAGGAAGGTCAGTATCTTTGCTATTATAAAAGGATCATAATAATTACTTTATCTAGGACTAACTTTCTGCCCTTTGTTTTGTACAGAATTAACTGGAATTTACTTAGTAGTTACCATTTTCTTCCCTCTGCTAGTTACAATACTTGTATATACGGTAGTAGTTACTCTGATAATTTAGTTTTCTTGTCCTTTTCGTTGGAGAAGTGACAGGAGGAGAGGAGGAGGTAATAGTGGATTTGATCTTTAAATTGCACTCTGCAGTATAGGAGAAGTTGCAATGCTTGGTTGATGGCAGAGCCTGAAGTGCAGGACAACAACTCACTCCTTGCCCCTGAAATGTTATTAGCCTTCTTTACTCCTCCTTCCAAAATAAAACACAAAATAAATAAAGCTTCCAGCATCAGTAAACTTCCTGCTGTTTGAACTGGCAGGCAGCCAACTCATTTGGACTGTTCTCCCCACTGGTATAAAAAACCCATGCAAGCAGGAAAAAAAGGGTGAAGAGGCCCCTATGACTGCATGTAAAAGAATGCCTCGCCAATTTTCTGATTTGAACAATATAACAAGAAATCTGGGACTCAGTGTTTAAAAACAAGCTTGCTTGCTCTCTTTTATAACCTTTCAATTTACTTTTTTTGAGCATTTATCACTTAAAACCATGCAATTGTCCTTCTGAATGAGTGAAGAAACAAAATCCCATAGGCACCTCATTCCTCATTTGAAGTTTTAGCTGGGACTCAGGAAAATAGGGAAACAAAAATATCTGTAAATAGATGCAGTACTTCTCTGGGAATTTAGTGTCCCTCCTGGGCCCCAGTGTTGGTGTTCCATGTCTGAACTAAGCAATTGCATGTGCAGTGGTCTGAGTTGCATTTTCAGTATGGTTTCTGCTTGGTCACTTAAAAGTATTCATGATTTGGTTATGAAAATATCCAGGTTCTGCCCCACAATTTCTAGGAATTCAAAAAAGACAGGACCTGCAGAAGGAGTGGTTTTACCAAGGGCGTTTTCTGAATACTGATTTTTATATTGGGTTTGTTGATAACTGTTAACAATTAAAAAGCATCTGATGTAAGTGATGAAAACATCTACCTAGGAGGTTTGTACAGTGTCAGCTACCTTGAGAATTGAACCCAGGTTACTGTCTGTACATTTCAGTCTGTGTTTCTGGATTTACACAGGTGAAATGTTGACCTAGAAGAATATGGAACAAACCACTACAGCTTTAAGCTGCAGAGGTTTATCAAAGAAAAAAAAAAAAGCCAGAAACAAAGGCAAGCAGATGGCTAAAGATGAAGGTCACATCAGATTGAGAAGTTTGTCAAAATGTGATGACATAGGTAATCTGTAAACTGTTATTGCACCTAGCTGGAGGTGCTGAAAAACATTTTGAAATTACAAAAAACACTGGAGTCACCAGCACACAGGCAGGAATGATAGCCTGGAGTGGTTCTGCTCTATGGATGAATGCCAGATGTGGAAAGCGACATATCTGGAATTAATGATATTAAACATGCTTTTCTTTTATGCTCAATAATAACTCTATTATGATTGATACAAACCGCAGACACTTTATCTAGTACAAATGGAATCGTCTGTCATTGACTATATTAAATCATCAATTTCTGCATGATGAGGATCGTTTAGGGTAACTAATCATCTGTCTCGTTCTGAAGTCTTTAAGGCTGATCAGATAACGTTTTGAATACTGCCTGAGCAACCATGACAATCTAACCCTTCCATGTAAGGATTGAGAGGGGCCCATTATGCCGTCAAAGCCTGTGGAAATATCACAGCTCTTTCTCTACATAATACCCTGCTGTAAATAAATCACTCTCCACCGCAAACTTTATTGATCACAAGCACTTCCATGCTTGTGTCTAGTGAAGTCTCTACAGAATAAAATGCTGCTTTATATTTTGTCTTGTCAAAATATTAAACGGCTCTGTCAAGCGGAGTCAGGCTAGCAGTGATGGTGTAATTCTGCTGTAGCCCTTCTCATTCCCTCTTTCTATCTCAGCTGCCAAGCTTACAAAGCAGGATTTTTTTTATAAACTTTCCAATTATAGTCTCGTAAGATTATGAAGCCTTAAGATAAAGTGTCCTAATTTAGAGTGGTAGAGTACTGAACCACTAGACAAGAGCCTGTTAGATAAAACATTTCTCACAAGGAAAAGATAACCTGGCTTATTTATATACACAACATTAATGGGCAATAGGAGATAGCCTGGAATATCTCTATTATTTTACCAAGAGAGATAGGAGAGAAATATTTGAATTAATTCAAGCTCAAAGTGTTTATTATTCACAGACAAAAACTATCCCTTAATTATGAGACAAATGTACCAAAGGAGGAAACCGAGAGAGTGCAGGTTAGCACAATGCTTTGTGTTTTCATACCGTATCGTTAGTTTGTAATTCTGTAAATAAGATAATATATCTGTAGTGATACAGAAGCACCATCACAGTTTAGTGGGGGACTGCTACTGCCTCCGACTTCAGGTCACGTTGTGTTGCTGGTCACCGAATGGTCTCACTTTGACACTGCTTAGCCGCACAGAACGCTGCCCTTCTATAACACCCTGTGAACCTCCTGGGAGGAAACCTGGGGTCTTGCAGAGCTTTGCTGAGAACAGCCCGGGCAAATCTCAAGGAGGTTTGGAGCCGTCCTTAGGAAGAAGCTGGAGAATTTTCAGGGCTGCTTGATGTTGTAATAGTATTCACCACCTCAGGATTGTGGTTTCTTAAGCTCTGTCATTCATTCCCATATGCTTTCCACTCCAGGAGAGGCAGAATAAAAGCCAAGAGCGGTGGCATAAAGCTCTAACCTGTGCTGAAAGGAAGGCTGAAACACAGAAACAGAATGCTGACAGTGACTTCCTGACTTCTGGGCTTCTCAGGGAATCAGGGAAAATCTGGTCTCAAAATCACCATGTTCTATTCCCTTCCCTATTTGATTTTCATGCAGGCAGAGTTTCTGTTCAGGAAGCGTAAATGTAGAGTTCACAGTCAACCTTCTCTCTTTGGGTCTTTTTTCTATTTCCCTGTGACAAATCAAAATCCATATTAGGTGAGAGAACAGTGGAGAGACCATCCACAGAGAAAGACGGGCAATTGTGAAAAGAGGTCAAGAACAGAATAGGGAAGAAGGAGCGGCAGAGCCAGGGGTCAGCGGAAGGACAGAGGCCGTGAGTTGGAGGTGGACCCACTCATCCCACACGTAAGCTCCTTTCACTGAGGCAGCAGGGAGTGATCTCTGTGAAAAGCACCTACCGCAAGGAAGCCCTGACTCTTCCTGCGCCTTACAGACATGACTGAAATAGTGATACTCGGTCTCAAAACAAAAGCAGGGGAAGCTTAGTTACTGATGTAACTTGACAGTGAGGGCTCATGAAGCAGGAAAGGGCTGGTTGTCCCAATAAGTATCAGATGCACCATCAGGTTCTCCAAACTCCATATGAAATCACCCTAGATTGTTTCTTCATGTGATTATGGTCAAAGAAGTTTACTTTTAAAATCATTTTAGCCAATAAGTATTCCAATAACCTAATACAGCCTTGGGCAATATCTGGGCCAAGTTACTCTGCAGGAGTATTTAAATGATATAAAATGGTCTTATCCTTCTCTCTTGTTCTCGTTCGTCTCGCTCTACAAGTTGCTCCACTCCAAAAGGGACTGAAAGACTCTGTACAAGACTTGAGCAACTTTCTCTTCTTCTTCTTTATTACAATTGTAAATTGTAATAAAACAGTAATGACAATAGTTAATGACAGAAATACAAGCTATGAGGAAGCAGTTGTTTCATCAAAACATTTATTAAATCTTTTTGAATAATAAAATATTTGTAAAACTATTTTTATGGAATGTTTACAAACACAGAAAGCTCTGAAAATCAGTGATTCCTTCATTAGTAATCACTATCACTCTGAACTAAATTAAAAAAGAAAAGTGGAGGGCATCAGTAGTTGAGCACTCTATCTGCTCCTAGTGCTTTCATCAGCTAAATAAAAACTATTTTTCTCTCTTTATGGCTTTTGCCCTTGGAAGCCAAGGGCTTCTGCCACTTAGCTCTCCACCTGTGTGTAAGGTTTACTTAGCTTTAAACTCTTTTTCATTTCATTTTTTTTTTTGATCAATATTGAGGAGGTTCATTTTATTGTCTACATGTAATGCCCCATTAATGAGCTTATGGAAGATCCCAGGCAGTGTAACATCTAAAGCACGTTAAGATCGGTCTCATGCCATTGCCGCCTTTGCTCTAAGCAGCTCTCCCAAACCTGTAATTGAAGATCAGCCAAAATGTCTTCAAAAAAACCCCATACACATCTTCCCCATTGAGCCTGCAAGTCAGGAAATACTTAGCTTTCAGCTAGGAAGTGAAATGTTAGATTGCTCTTTCCCAATCTTTGTGGTTTAATCCCAGCCAGCAACCAAGTACCACACAACCACTTGCTCACCTCCCTCCTCTCCTATAGTATGGGGAGAAGAACAGGAGAAAAAGACAAGGAAACTCATGGGCTGAGATAAGGACAATTTAATAATTGAAAGTAAATGAAAGTAAATAATGATACCAATGATACTAATAATACTAATATTACTATTAATAATATGTAATGGAAATAATAGAAAATAAAACAAATTATACAACAGCTCACCACACATTGACCAAGGCCCAGCCAGTCCCTGAGTAACGAGAGCCAAAGCCAGGGATCTAGAGAGCTGTACCAAGCCTGAGAGAGAGCTGTAATTTACCTTCTTAAGAAATTATGATCCTGTGGAATACTATTGCTTGCTTCCTCTGGTCTCTTTATGAAGTTTTGACCAATTACAGTCTACCAACATACTATTCCTTTGAGCCTGATTTAAAAAGGGATGGAGTTTAAAAATAAGAATGGCTTCTGGTTATGGAAAAAGAATAAACACATCCATAACTAACATACTGATTTATCTCATTGCAGATGTTCTAGTATAGTTCTAAGTCATAGTTACAAATGCATAGCAAAGGACTTAGTAAGAAAGTAAGAGCAGTGTTCTCATTATTTAAAATAACCATTTTTATAAGTATAAAAATCAGTAATAAACTGTAGCGTTTGCATGAAATGCAAATAGAACCTTTTCTTTATGCAAACAGAGCCAGTGTAATGAAGAAAATGCACGTGACTGTCTTCAAGTTTGAACTAAGTTGCAGTGCTCAGAAAAACTGGATGGAAAAAGAATATCTCTCAAACCAGGTAACTATTAATGACAATCCAGCCCATAGTAACACCAGACTCTGGTCTAAATGAATACTTTTCATGGCTGAACACATTAGGATCAAACTCCTTGAATAAGATAAGCAGATACTTCACTTAAAACATACTCCCATGAAGTAGTTTGCTGTTCTTTAACTTTAATTGTTTTTGTGTGCATGGTTGGTAGGAGGAGGAAAGGATGGGGAGGAATGGAGAGAGAGAAAAAATTCCCCAATATTGGTGTGGTTTGTTCAAAAGCTCCAGACCTTGAAAATCTTTGCATACTAACATCTGAAACAGGTGGTTCTGGGCTCATTTTGTGAGTATAAGATGCTGTGTGTCGACCTTATGCTCCTGAGCCTTCTCAGATGTGTAGCCAGGAGGGATCTGTCTGACTGTGTGTGATTTTTATATATCTTTCAGCTAAATCACAGGTCCTAGTGCAAAATGCACTCGGGGTGGCACAGGGAATTGTGACACTCCCTACAGGACTTTTCCACCCTAAACCAGTAAATGGATTACAGTGATTTGTGTAGTTTAGTGACCTGTGATTGCTAAAATGGAGAGAAAGTGTTCATTTTACTATTTAATCTGTAATCCGAGCATAATTTATTGGAAACCTCATAAGGTTATTGTGAATGGAGATTTTCTGTGCCAGTTACTAAGGGATGGGAATAGGCAGGTACCTAAGAAAAGAAAATTAAATTCACATCAATGGACTGCAGAAAACTGGAGATGTAAACAGACTGGGGGAGAATGCAAATAGCAATAGGGGGTAAAAGCGAGAGTATTGCTTCACATTTAATGACTGACTGTGTTAAGGACCGCAGTCATCTCCTCTGGCCAATCATTAACTGCTCAGAAATGTCCTCCCATTAGCTCTTATTGCTTAACAACAGCTTACTAATACATGTTTAACAATATTCGTTATTTTTTTAACTGCCTCATAACAGCATTTTTGAGAGAACAAGAGCAAACTAAAGCTGCATCCACCAAGCTTTAAGACCCAGAGCAGAGTGACACAGCAGACCTCCATTTTCTCCAGAGCAGCTGTGATGCTCACCTGCCTGCATATCGGCCCGCAGCGTTTTGCCGTGCTCTTACATGGCCAAGCGTGTGTTTTATCAGAAGTGCCCGCTTAGTGTATGTGACCAGGGAGAAGGAGCAGAAGCCTGTTCTTTGAAACCTTAGCCATGCAGATTTAAAGGGATGTTGACCATACAAACTCAGAGGTTTTGTTTGTATCAACGGTAGATGATAACGTTGCAAGTAAATGTCCACAAAGTTTTTTGGGGTTTTGGGGTGGGATTTTGGTTTATTTGGTTTTTAAATTATTAGTATTATTTTCCCCAACTCTGTCCTTTTGGTTGGTCTGTATCATGTCTTTGGAAACAGTTTGAATTCAGAAAAACAACTAACTAAAACTACTGTTCTGGTAAAAAAAATGCATTGTTTCAAACACAAGCTAACCCACATTTAAAAGTTAAGTTTCCCCAAAATTATATGAACTAATTTCCAGCTGGATAAACAGAAGTGCAAAAAACCAGACTAACTTGTAGGGTGTATGTGGCCATGCATCTGCAGGTCTGCCTAATGACACGTTTATGTCTCACATTGACTCAGAAGACACATAGGCAGAATTTAGCCTGTTATCTGAGGAAGTGAAAGTAGACAATTTATTGCAGTTAGATCCTCAAAAACAGATTCACAATTATCAAATAACAGAATCTGTTAGTTCTGCTGCCTTCAGTAAAAGAACAGATCTCCATGGAAATAGGATTACAGGAGAAACCATATTAGATTAGGGTTCATCTGGCTCAATTTCCTGTCTCTGACAATAGCAAATACTTCAGAGGAAGGTGGCACAAATAGAGTATTAAATGTACGGGTTTGGTTTTTTCCTAAATGTGTAGAATCTAGCTATGAAATCACCCTGTCTTTCTCCTACTGCTTTCTTCTTTCTTTCACTTTTCTCTTGCATATCTTTGGCCATTTGCCTCTTGAAGTGTGTTGCTTTCTGAATTTTGGGCTTAACTGGGGAAGTTGTTGAATGTTTGCACTATGTCTGAATCATATGGGACCGGTAAACAGCATCTGAGCATAAAAACTTGACACAGTGAATTTCTCAATGCTTGAGACTTGTCTACTTGCTTGGAGTGCTGTGGCTACAATGTCCAACACACACTACTCTTAGTATTGTTATTTTGGACTGTAGATTAATAACTCATAATATCTCTCAGAAAAATTGTCTTCAAGGGTCAATAATCTTATGATAAACTAAATCCAGGACCAAGAAATAATATTATATTCTGTATACAAGATAGATGCCATCCATCTTACGTATCGAAGATCATGGACACATTTCCTGAACATAGCAGCTAGTGCTACCCGGTAAGCCATACCTCAAAACTTCCCTCAAAGTCCCTTTTATGTGTGGGCCCTGATCTTTATTTGTGACTGATGGTCATGAACTAGTCAGCATGAGGTGCCAGCAAGGAGGTCCGTAACCAGCTGCATACGTTGTTTGGATTGCAAAGATCTGCTTACCTCATCTTTGGATGACAAGTTATCTTGGAAACCAAAAACTCCCATTGGTTAGGACACCAGTTCATAGGACACCAGAACTCCAGGCACACCTCCTTCCCACTAAGGAACAAAAGGTAGTCTGTATTTTTTACCATAATTTTTTTTTCTTCAGTGGAAAACCAAGTGAAACAGACTGTGGCTGGATCTGTAGATTTAAGATACACAAAACTGAGCCTTACTCTTCAGCACTGTTTGAGAGTCTTTCAGTGATTTTTTGGGGGAAAGGGGGTGGGGTGGGAGTAGCTTTTTTCTTGTGGGCTCCTATACAGTTGACCCAAAGCATGTGGGAGAACTGCCCCCTGCACTTGCTTGCAACCTCATTCACCAGTGGTTTAATACAGAACAAGACCATGGAGCACATACTGGGAGCTGTGGTACAACTTACTTGCTCAAGTACCATACTGGTTAATTGTATGCAGCAGAACATCTTATATGCTATGGAAAGATGTTGTTGCAGTAGCTATAAAATAGTAACTTGAAGACTTAGTGACAAATCAGTATTACCTTCTGGGCTCAGACTGAGGAGAAGGGGCAGCTCCTTAAGGATTTTGTTTTGTTCTCCCTAAATAAAACCCCTAGATCCAACATGGTAATGTTTTGTCTTACCATTGTATGTGTGCCTTTCTTGGTAAATAATATTTTAATGCCATGTGTAGCTAATGTTTTAAAGATAAGTTATTAAAGAAACAAATTTTAATTCTAGATTTCCACAGACTTATTAGGATTATAGTGAATTAAAACATAATAAAAATAACCTGATTAGGGTTATTAAGAGGTTATATCATATTTAAGCCATACCTCTCTTGAAAAAGACTCATGAAAGGAGGAGTGGCTGTCAGCTGAGAGGTCTGTAGTTTGATTAAAAGCATGAAAAAGAGCCACAAATACTTTCCCACCTGGAAGGATAAGACAAAGATTTACTGTACAGCTTAGGTATGATAATGTCCAATTCATTTTTTCATGTGCAGCTATGAATGAAATAGGGAGACATTACTGTGATTTCTTCAGTTGTTTGAATATTAGCAAATGTTTCCTATTAAGACTATTAACACATCAGAAATGAGAGGCTTTTAAATAGAGAAATGGGAAGCAATGGGAAATAGGTGAAAATCCACTAAACCAGCCATTCTGCTGTGAATGCAGAGAGCCAGCATCCCTTAGCAAGCCTCATAACATCTCGTCCATTTTCTGGAGCTCGCCAAATAATCTAACAGTTAGGTCAGTCCTGCAGCAGTTTTCAGGAAGCCACAGCTCCATGAACCTGAAACTCTGACTGCTGACAAGTAGTTGCTTGAAGCAGAAGTGTTGTTAAGAAGCCACCTTCCCTGTAGCATCCCTGCTCCCGCTGCTATCCTCAGCTCAGCCCCTCTGTCTGCCCAGCTGTACCGTGGGACGGGCACGCCAGCAGGCTCTGTCCACGAGATCCAGTATGCTGCTGAGTTTCTCGTCAAACATCCTGCGCTGCAGGGACTCCTTTCTCCAAGTACCGCGTGTTGCAGACAGCCCTACATGTGAGTTTGACAGGGGTGTATTTGCCTACATTTGTAACTAAGATGCTATTGGCAGAACCTCCATTGGTTGTGGTAAGTGGATTTCTTCAGCCAGAGATTTACAAGATTTTGTAGGAAAACTTTCTTAGCTTTTTCAGCATGCTTTTTAGATGATGCCACTATGCAGCTTCAGGAGAGGTTCCTGAAATACCTTCAGCCTCTGACTCTATTCTCTCCGTTCACAAATACCCTTGATAAAATACCAGATGAAATAGACGTTTACTGGACATGCTCTCTGCCGAATCTCTCCTTTTCTTTTTACGTGTCCTTATCTATATTCTTATTTCCTATTGCAGGTCACCAATTGCATAAGTTGTACATTGTGAAAAACAGGTATTATGCATTCCCTTGGGAGAGAGAGTACAAATGTAAGTTAGGTCATTCTTTTAAATTAATTTTTAAACTCTTTTGTTTTATGAATAATCACTATTGTAGCAGCTCACCCTCTCCATCCACTTATAGCTTTGACTGGTAATGTTTGCTGAAGGTGAATTGCAACCAAAGTATTCATACCTCTTCTAAAGACTTGATGCATTAATCCCAGCATCCTAGCTATTAGTGTGACTAGAATATCAGAATATGTTTCAAAATGTTTTTCATTCTGCTTTTTAGATGTACCAAAAGGGCTAGCTACCTTTTACACACATTAATGTAAGATATGGAGACAGAGAAGCTACTACAGCAGAAGGGATGACCAGTGTGTGTGACTTAAAAGCAATACCTTATGCATTGTAGGTAAATAATTCATAATTGTGCCTGGGCAGTTGCGCAACATCTTATCTGATGGAGAAAAATTATTGACTCCCACAGAGTGTCATTTTATGCCCTAATGCCTGAAGAAGCTCTACTGCTATTCACTTAAAGAACTTGTTTTTTTCTTCCAATCTTCTACTTTAATCAATTGGAATTAATTATTTTCTGGTGTGCCCAGCAGTCGAAGGGTGCACTCACATTTACCTGTCTTTGGATCTGGCACCATCAGTGCATTCTGTGTAATTGCAGTGCTTTATCCTGTTCATGAAAACTTACACTTTTGTCTAACAAGGGTGGCATCCAAGAATGCTACATTTATGCTTTAAACATAGACACCAGAAAGACTCAGAAGTGCTAAAGAGGAGAGTACGCTTTATTGTGAGTATGACAGTAGCAAGTTACAAAACTTCTTTATCTTTAGCCCTCAATAGTGGCGTGCTGCTATAGCTATAGGAAAGGCTGTGCAGGGCTAGGGAGCCGTGACATTCCAGCTGTGCTCCTGTAACTCAGATATTTACAGCTGAGATAACTAGTCCTCTCGGCTATTCTACATTTTAGCAAAACCAGTGAAGATAGCTGCTGTCTAGCCACCGTGTCTGATTGCTACGGACTGATCACATAACTTGTTTTCTTTTAGCAGCATTATTCACATGAATTACTAACTTTGGCCATGAAGCCAAGCAGTCAGTTGCAGAACTCTCTTATCTCACATAATAAATTAGGTTTATTAAAACATTAATATAACTGTCTAATTTGAAACTCAGGTTTTCAGGTCATATCTTTTTTACAGATTAACCCCAAGAAAACCTGCTATCATGAGTAATGTTGAGAATGGTGTCCATACACTTGCTACAGGATAAATCTTCAGTCCAGCTGACTGTGCCTGTTAGAGTTGTGTATACAGAGCTAAGGCAGAAATGCCTCACGCCCACAGCTCCTGGAGGTGCCCAGTGCCTGTGCGCACTGAGAATGCTTGGCTGGTGCTGAGAAAGGGGGGACATGCTCTTGTGAGCATCCCACGTTGTTAGTCCCTTCATCTCACCTCTGCTGGGTGCAGAGTGTAGATACAGAGATCTCCTTGATCCTCAACATCTTTGAAGTGATGCAAATCTTGAATGTAACTAAGCTGCCTTTTTTCTTCCAGCTGACGGTTTTGCTCTGAACACGTCAGTCCAGAGAAATCTGTAGAAGAGAACGGAGGTGGAGACTTGTGCATATCTGAAGCTGCTGTCTCTAGGTGGCCTTCAGGTCCACAGACCCGCAACTGCACGTTCACGGTAGGTGCTAGGTTAGAGATTTTTTTTTTACTAAAGAAACAAACACAAAGCATTTTAGCTGGCTTTAGATACAGAGTGATATTAAATAGCTCAGCACCTGCAGCCTAGTTAACATACTGTTATGTTTATAATGTCAGACCATTATGCTTCTTGTTAAGAACATTTAAAAGCTTGACGAACTCAGCACTTCTGCTTCCTCACAGAGGAAAGAACTCAGAAGAAAAAAGCTTAAAGGTTTTGCTTAGTACAACGCCAAAATTCCTTAATTCTAATATCAAAGGACCACAACCTTCCCCATGGTGAAAGGGTTGTTCATTTTGTTCCTGCTGCATGTATGTAATGTCTTTGCTAAGGCTACCAACAAGGTCGTCTCTGGTTTTTTGTTTTCATTTTGTGTGAAGACCTGAATTGAGACCATTAGCTTATTTCACTTAGGCCAGCAAGGACAACTGCCTTACTGCCTTAGGTTTTTGGTTTGTTGGACAAAGACTGGAGTGGATAGAACACCCAAGACTTGGTGAGGTATTTAAGAAAAAAGTGTTTGAAATACTCTCAAGAATATGAGATGTCCCATTAAATACAGCCATTGTCAATAACATAGCAAATGCTGAGGCTGATTTTTATGGCTTTAGGAATGTTCCTAGAAATGCCAACTCAGTATGTCTCTTTCTAAACTAAAATTAGGACTAGAATAATGACAGTGATTTTAGTGTTATATAATAGTGACATAACAGTGTGACAGAAAGTGACATAGTCACATAAAGAAAGCCCATTTTTTTCCTAATCTATCAGAATGTGTTATGTCAACGAAACAACATATTTTAACTGAATTTCTGAAAAGAAATCTCCTTGGAAAAAGCTGCCAGGAAATAGCCACATCAGAAGGACATAAGAAGGAACTAGAAGCTGCTTAAGTAAAGGAGAACAATGAAAAAGAATGTTATGAAGCTAGACAGAGTTTATGTGTATGGATAGGTGGGTGGATTTCCAGGCTTAAGAGCAGAGCTAGCAATTAATTTATTTTTCCTGTGTATTAGTTAAGCAAAATTCATATGATATTTGTATATAAAAAAGACAGTAAAGAAGACTCAAATGTTTCAGAAAATTCGAGATCAAAAAAGCAGTAAGGAAACTGGTACAATTTAACAAATTTAGCTCAATGGTCAGGATGATGATTCAGTGTTGACTAAGGTAACATAAGAAGGAATAATTTGAGCTACCCAAATACACTGCTATTGTCGCTCAAGAGAAGACGTGCCTTATACTGGATGGTTCAATGAAACTCTTTGCTCTGTGTGGAGGCAAGGGTCGAAAAAGCCAACAAACTGTTAAGATGAAAAAGATTGAGAGATAAATAATGCCAAAAATCTTATAATGTCATTAAATAAATCAGTGCTATGCCTTCACCTTGAGTGCTATATTCAGTTTTGTTATCCTGTATCAGAGAGAATGTATCAGAAATAGGTGAAGTATAGATATGGGCAATGTAAATAGAAACATGAAAATCCCTTCATCTCAAGACAGGTTGAAAAGTTTAAAATTATTCTGAGGAGAGAGTAGATGGCTTAGATGGGTCACTAGTGATAACGGCTACAGTATATATAGAAGAGGTTATTTATTTAGAAAGGCAACAAGTGAAGAATAAGTGCAATGAAGGTAGTCATTTTTGCAACATGTAATTCTCTTCTGGAATTGATTGCAACTTGGTGATGAAGATTTCAGCTAGAAATGCTGATTTCAGCTAGAAAGATTTCAGTTAGAAATGCATTTAAATAAACATATTGTCTGTGTTGCAGTCCATAAGATCTAAAAGATTTTTGAAGAGTTAGAGACTAGCCCAAGTGTGACCATTAGCCAAATTATAAATGAGAGTTAAGAAGAAACCTTTCCTGTGGATGTGTTATTTAATAAATGCTTACTACAGGGCTTCTGATGCCTCTCCCTGAAACACATCTAGTACAGGCCACTGTCAGAGAAGATATCTGAGGAGACGGACCACTGCTCTGATCCAGTGTGTCAATTCCTATGTTGAATCAATGATATAGAGATGAAAGGTTCGATATCCCATTATCAGTCTCTTGAACCATCCAATTCTCCTCCTCTTCCCCATTCAGCTATTGATTAAATTAAATGCAGCAAGGTAGATGGGGACAGGAAAGAAATTCCTTATCTTAGCACAGCTCTTTGTCTATGTGCTTTAGTCTGCATTATAAGGAGACGGTAACCCCAAACTACTGAGCAATCTGTAAACTAGATTTACTCACAACAGACTGTCCTCACAAAGGTGCCACTATTTGGTTGTTATTTTTAATACCATTTAACTTTCTCTTATTTTTAGACATGTAAGTATGCATTTGCTGCTCATTACATGCTGTAGTTCTGGGACAAAACTAGGTACAAAGAGACTGTGAAGGACAAACCCCTAGCATTCGTCTGTACACATGTGCCATGCTGACTGCTGTATGTTGTAGAAAGATTCTCTGTAGATTCACCATTCTGAAGAAATAATGAGCTTAAAGCAGTGGAACCTCTGAAAACAGTTGCCAGTTAGATAATGATGGATATGCTTCAGAATCCAGAGAACTTGGTGTTGGAGGATGAATGATGCATATAATGAAAAGAAGGCTAAAGCTGATCACCTTCCCTGTTAGTATAAACACGTAAAATGCAATTCACTGTGATGATGGTGGTGGTGCATTGCATAATAAATTATGTGTCTGGATCATAAAGGCAATTTTTTATGATAGAAAAGTTTAATAGAAAGTGTATGTAAATGAGTGTAACTTGCCAATTGATGCTTTTTGACTAGAGTGTTGGAGGAGAAAATAATTTCTTCTCTAGCACATTTGCAAGTTGAGCTGAAAAATGTGAGTGAGTTCCACTTTCCAATTTTGCTCACATTTTCAGACATAGCAGGATAATAGATTAGTTAAGAGCTGTGTTTTATTGCTGTAAAACTGCTCAACATTGTGAAAATTTTTGGAAGTGCTGTGAGTGAAAGTTGGTGGTGAGAAATATGTGGTGGAAATTGCCAATTAATAAAGAAGCAGGAACCAACCATGTCCTGTTCTAAAATTCCTGGGGGCTTGCATGGGCTCAGAATCGAGCCTGGGGGCTAGAACTAAAGATCGCCCTAGCAGCAAAGCTCTAACATGTACAGAGCTCCAGTGGGGGCAAAGACAGCCCAAAAAATAAACAAAATACTGGGCACTGCTCTTCTGTTTCCCACAATTTGTAAAGGTGCTATACGAATGATGCAGCCAGGTTACGTAGCCCATATGATTATACTGGGGGACAAGGCAGCAGATGAGCAATCAAAACCCAAACTAACCATCATGGTAAGGATGCTTCTTACAGCAAACAGGGTCGCTTGGTCTGCAGCATATGGAGATACTTTGAACCTGATTTCTCTGCTGTAAAACTTTAATTTTAGCTATTCCCAGATGTAACATTCTTCTAGAATTGTCTGCAGCCAGGCAGGGTCTCAAGAACCTGCTTTTCTTAAGATTAATATGGGGGGTTTCAGACTTGTTGTTCAGCCCAGAATGTCTTTCTTTACGTAGGTTTAATTACTAATAAAAAGGGAGTGGGATATTCTGGTGATAGTGAAGGGTCTTTTTTTTCCATGGTGTTGGCATACGTTGAGCAAACTCGGTGTGTTTTTCTTTTTTTTTTTTTTTTTTTTAATTTGAATGAAATATGCTTTAAAATATTTTTTTTAAAAAGGGCAAAAAAACTATCTGGGAGGCAGTTTTAATGAAGAAATATTTTTCCATTCACCACTGTCTATAAAGCTGTGCAAAAGATTCTAACGAAAAAATTATGATTTTTCAGAGCCTGGGTTTTGCTATGGAAAAGTAAAATTCAATTAGAATTCATAAAATAATTTCTAAGTAGAATTGAAACATAATATACAGCCAAAATACTGATAAAAAGTACCAAATTGACATTTTGAAACATAGCAGCTTGAATCAATGTTTTGTTTTGACATTTTGATGCAAAATGTAGATATTTTTGTGTGACATTTCCAAAGCAAGTTGGGATTTTTTTGGTAACTGTCCTGCGGAAATGTTTAATGATTCGACAAGCAAATGTCAAACTGTTAGAATTCCCATGCAACATAAATTCCATTGGCTGATCAGCTCTTATTCATGCCCTTTGAAGAAGACTTGAGCCTATCAATATAATAGAAATCCATATTTCCACACAAGAAGTTCCAGTTCAAATTTGAGTTCTAGCAGTCTCACATAATTATCCTTTTTGGCAAATTCTGTTGAGAAAGAGTGGGTGTAATATTTTGTCACTTGGAAGTTTTTTTGAGGTAACACCAAATTAGAGAGTGAAAGCATGAAATTCATATTTCAAGAGGATTCTGGAAAATTATTTCATTAGCTGAAACTGGAAGCTTTTTTTTTTTTTTTTTTAATTAGTCAAATTCCGTACTGACCCCATTTAGAGATAAAGACAAAAATTAACACAAAATAATTTTATCTTTGTGTCAGTGCACTGCATCATTCACTTCTGGTTAGCAAATAGGTGTCCCAGATGTGGAAGCTGAATAAGGCTCTTTTTGGCTGATACCAGACTGACATTTAACTTGTTACTAAATACCAAAGGTGGAGCACTGGTTTTCTAGAACTGCACATATGCCATACTTAAAAGGCTAGAAACCACAGTAAAACACCACGTTTTTGCAGAAAAGATGTTTTTTTCCATCTGAAAATGTTATAAAAGGTCTTTCTAGGAAGATTTGGGTAGTAAAGCAACCTACATTTCTAAAGAGGTGAATGGAGCAGAACATGCTGTTGAAGGCTGGGATCTCCCAGGGTTTGATCAGGAGTTAGAATTTGATTCTGGCAATGCAGGGCCCCGTGAACAACGACTCTGAATCCTCAGCCCCTCATATCTGGATTAGCAAAGGCTGCCTCTAGAAGAAATTTAATGATCTAAACTGAATCACTCAGATTTTTGGGTTTCAATCTGTTTCTTCTGTACAGTTACCTAAATTCACATAAATTATTGGAGAAAAAAATTAGTCCTAAGATGAATGTTCCTTTGGCAAAGAGAAGAAAAGGTAAGCCACTTTTCCCCAGTTTGATATTTAGGTATTCTCATCACGGTTTGAATTCTTATTTGTATCCAAATCCACAATATGTTTGTTAAAAAAAGATAAGAATCAATGTGAGAAAATACCAAATCTGCTAGAAATCCACTAGTAATATGAAAAGCAGTACTGGCTGTGCTCTGCTGAAATGGTTAATAACAAAAGGAAAAAAAGAAAATTAGACCCTTTATTCTAGAGAGCGTACATTTATGCAAAGAGGATGTTTAGCTGGGGGTGAAGAGATGAGGACTTGGCTAGTTATGAACTTGTAGAATAATCATGGGAAAAATGATGAAGTGTTCATAGTGGTATAGTAATGACATACGTAAAGCAAATGTGTTATGATTAGATCAAATTGCGAAGAGAAATGAGTAAATGTTGAGAACAATGCTGTGTTCGATGTGTAAACAACACATCTCTCTCCTTAGCTGGGGTTGTTATAAGCAAGCAAGAGTTAAAAATACAAGAGCAGTTTTTAGAGGCAACCTCATGACTGGCAATCAGTGCTAATAAGATTCTTTTCCTCTTGCAAGATTCACAGAAAGCCCTCAATCCATGCCGAGCACATTCAAAGGCAAGGGACTAAGCGCTCCCCTTACAGGTTCATTATCATTCGCAGGTTATCCCAAGCCAAGTGAATCAGGAAAGCAAATGAATTAGTGAGAATTAAGGAGCCTCTGTGGTCTGAACCCTCTCCAAATCTCAGCTAAGATGAAAGGTAGACGCTGATGTCTTGTGTCCCAGGGTTTTCAGAATTGGAGCCCCAGTGCCGAGCCGCTTCCTCCAGAGCCTTGCAGAAATGTGCAGGCAGTTAATGTTGCCTAACGTCTCCTGACCGTGGGTTCAGCCATGTGGGAAAAGTTTTACGAGGCTGCAAAAACCAAACCCCCTTTCACTCACAATTAATTACAGGAGAGTTGCTATAGCACCTCGCTGTCAATGAGTCCAGTGTAAGTGCACTTTCTTCTCATTTCGCTCAGTAATAATCAAAGATACTGGGGTAATGTCTTAGTACGTAATGATATCAAATAGGGTAGTTAAAAGACAGATCTATAGCACATTGAACCACTAACAGTAGTGTTTCATTGGAAGCAATATCTTAAATGATAGGATTTGTACCTGACATGAATCAGGATCTCTAGTGTTTACCTTCTCTATTTTTATTTGTTTGAAATGATGCAGTACCTGAGAAGCTTTTAATCATATACTTATTTTTAGGTGTTATGATACAATGATCTTCTCAGAGAAGCTATGGACTTAAAGTACAGTGGGTTGGAAAGATTTCAAAGGAAAGCAGTTTGTTTTCATTAAATACTTGTTACTGCTAATTATATTTGATCACTATAAAGAATACAGTTTAATTAAAGAAGCATGCTGTCTAGAAAAGATATTTGATTTCCGAAAGATAACAGTATATCTTTGCATTTGTAAGTAGGGGGAGAAATATCAGTTGAAAATGTGCAGATATATATGTGTGTGTGTATGTGTGTTTGCACATGTGTATAAATAAAACAATATTGGTTTTGGGAGACTAGAGTTTTGATAGGGAAAAAAAATCTATTCAAAAGAATTTTTCCAATTCTGAGAATGGAATTATACTCAAACAGCAAGCTTGTATCTTATCAGATGCTATCTTTATGTGTGTTTCAAATTATTTAACATAAGTAATTATCTACAATAAAATAACATTTGGCAAATGACATTAACCAGTGTTTTCGCAGCCTAGGTTTATATCAACATTTTCATCAGATATTTTTCTCTGCCATGATTTTTAATGTCACCTATTGCACGAATGTGAAGAGTTCAGTATGAAATTACATGTTTTTCATAATAAATGTGTGGGTTTAATTTTATTTTTTTGCAAAAGATATTTTTTCAGTGCTATTTTGAAGGAAATTAATAGAAAATGAAGGCTGATAACTCTGCACATGTAACTGAAGTCTTGAATTCATGTGCCAGTGTACATAATTGTTCCTTTAAACAATCATGTTGGAAAATTTTCTAGTTTTTATTTCCCCTCTTCATATAATTCCTGACTCATGACCTCCTATCTACCAGTCAGGCTTGATGTGCACGACTGTATCTCATTTATAATAATCATGATCTTTACAGAGAGATCGATTAAAATATTATGGTTCTTTTAAAATCAGAATGCATATCAAATGAAGCCTCACTTATAAAATAAAGAAAAAGCTCGGCCTTTAGCAGAGTCTCTTCGGTGTGAATAAGATGTTGTAAAAATCTCGTAATATTCGAAGACAGTTAATCATTAAAGAGGCAAATATGTTAATAAGTTTTTATCACAATTGAAAATGCTGTTAGTGGTTCTCTGGATTACACTGTTCTATATACACTGCATTTAACATGGTTAGCAAAATGAGACCTTGTCCTGAAATTTTTGGGTTTTCTTGAAAATTATCAACTCCAAAATAATATATAGTTTCAATAAAAAGCTAATAACATTTAAGAATCATTTTTCTTTTAATATGCACTCTAATTTTTATAGAAAGTATTTCAGAAACTACAGCATGTTTTAACCCCTTCTGTCCTTTCAGACAAAATTGCTGAATGGAAGAAAACCCCAACGTTATTTAAACTAAGATGGAAAATACCTATCCAAGACATCAACTCTAGACAATTTATTTTCCTTGTACTTATAAATAATTTTCTTTGTGGGGTGGGTGGGGGTGGTGTTGCAAATCCCAGCCACTACATTGCCTGCAAAAAAAAAAAAAAATGCTCTGAGACTTAAAGGAAATATAAAGGTGAACTGCAGGATAATGTTAAAATCCAAAAAATCTAATTCTTATTTATTTCACATTACAAAGCTGTTGAATTCCTAGTATCTTTTTTATTTGAAATAAGACTTGTGTATTTCTATGTGGAACACATTTCTCTGTTTTTCTAAATTAGATGAAAGAAATACTTCAATTGATATAATTCTCCCCACTCTCTTCCTAAACCTCTGTATTGTCAAATGATTATATTAATTGCATTTTTTAATACTGCTCTTGTTTTTAATCAGTTCCCCCTAGGTTAGCTTATGTCTTCCTTTTAGTCAATTCTATTTATGTTATTCAAAGAATTAGAGATAGCAGATGTAGGAAAAAAGCCTTTTGAGAAAGACTTGAGCATACAACAGAATTTAAAAAACCCGAAAAACAATTAGAACAATTTCCCAGACAGTATCAGCCTGGAAAGCAGCAAGGCACACAATACCATCAGGTCTGTGTGTGTGTGGGAAGAGCTTCATAATACAAATATTATTTAAAATGGTGCGAATCTGCGGCAGCCTGCAGCAACAGCAACATCAGCCAGTCCTGCATTAGCGAAGCAGCGGGCCCTGCCCTTGTGCCGGCCACAAATGACCAGTGAAATCCCAGAGGCACTCTTGAATTTCTGCATTCTCATTTCATCAGCTGCAAAATATCTGTCACTCACGTCCCACACTGGGCAAAGTGACACCTGCCAGTCTCAAGAACAAGGACAAATTAATGTTCCTCCACCAACTGTGTCTCAGAAATGAGTAGCGAGCGACAGCGGGAGCAATCAACAGCTAGAGTACATTGTTAAAGTTTGCAATGCATTTCTGGGGTTGCCTTTCAGCCGAGGTAATTTGCAGCAGCTGTTGTAGTTTTATGCTGTTATTGAACATGTGTTCTGCTGATTTCCCTCCTAATGAATCTTTTAAAAATATTTGTGAAATGTGTGCAAAATTGCATTGCTGAGGTTTCATGAAACTGCAAAACAAGGCGGCTGGATTTAAAACAATGCATGGGAGAGGCAGCGCAGCGCCTGCCAGAGGACCGTGTAATCCAAGCACTCACCTTATCTACTTGATCTTCCTAGAAATTACTCAGAAATATTTTGGGTACTAGATATAGAATCTTAAAAAAATCCAAAACAACAAAAAACATTTCTGGTGTCTGTCACCGTGTCACATCATGTTATGCAATATTATATCTGCTTGTGATGAGATGCAACATGACAGGATGTAATGCAATGTAACGTATCAAAAAATGTAAATAATCCACTTTTGGGGATTAGATATCTGCTGTCAATTCCTATAGCAGGAGCCTGAACTGAATTTATTGAGGCGGTTGGGAGCTCAGTGAACACCAAACTGTCCGTGGTGTTTGCAAACCAACACACATCACAGTTCACTGCCTCTCCCAATTACTTTTGGATAGTTTGGCTCATATATGACTGTATTACAATGTTAAATAAAAGTTCTTGTGGTGCACGGTTTTGTGACTCAATCATTTTGTTAATTATAACCGCCTACAACAATCACTTCGATGATCCCTGACCTTGCTGAAAGTAGTGGTTTGTATATTTTTAAAACTACTCTTTGAACGGAGC
Source organism: Rhynochetos jubatus (assembly GCA_027574665.1). Lineage (NCBI taxonomy): Eukaryota > Metazoa > Chordata > Aves > Eurypygiformes > Rhynochetidae > Rhynochetos > Rhynochetos jubatus. The sequence goes on from CM050654.1 coordinate 24,447,644, forward strand.
TGTAGTGTTTTTGTGGTAAAATGTAACTCACACAGTAGAAACAGTAAATCCAGTAGTATGTATAACGTAAGTGGAAAAAAAAAATGGTCAGCATTTAAAGAAGACTTAAAGACCATCTAGTTCCAACCCCCCTGCCATGGGCAGGGACACCCTCCACTAGACCAGGTTGCTCAAAGCCTCATCCAGCCTGGCCTTGAAGCCAGCCAGGGATGGGGCATCCACAGCTTCTCTGGGCAACCTGTTCCAGTGCCTCCCCACTCTCTCCAGGAAGAATTTCTTCCTTGTATCAAATCTAATCTCCCTTTTGGTATCCCAGCTACCATCAGCTTACCTCATCAGAGACAACTGGGAGGAGAGCGTAAGTGTTCATATCTATTGTGTCTGTCAGTAAGTTATTGACCACAAGCACCTACATTTCAGAAGTGCACAGACTCGGAAACCTCGTCTCACAGTGGAAGTTCACCAGCAGTTTCTCCCAGCTCCAGAGGAATCGGCTTGGGTGCTGGCACAGCTGGACACAGGGTCTGGAGCAGACAGTACAATCCAGCGGAGCGGGCCAGGACAGCGCATGCCAGAGGAGCCACGCGGGCTGTGCCATGGAAGGTGGGTGTTTGAAATAATGGCAAATGTAGACTGACTGTTCCGGGAGTAATCTGGGATGGCAGGGAGAGGGCGTTTGAGGTGTTGCACCAGGTACTGATGATTTTGGGAAACTACAAGACGTGGGTTTGCCTTTGCATAGCTGAAGCTAGAGAAGAGGTTTGCCACCAGCAAAGGGAGGGATGCAGAGGGCAGTACCCTGGTCTCCTGTCCCTGCTCCCACCACAGCCTGGGTCTCCCTTGCCCTCTGCCCGTACCTTCCTGCTGACTCACTTGCAGCAGCTGCATCCAGACCAGAATTAACCCATGCGTGTGTCTGGTGCCTGGGAGAAAAAAACCAAGCCAATGTATTTCACCGGTAATTAAGTGTTAATGGATGTTCTAGAAATTGCATTTTATTTTTGTTTCAATGGAAGACAAAAAGACACAGTCTGAAGCCTTGTTTGCAGCACAAGTGCTTTGCAAAACACCTCCTCACCACTATGACGTTTTCACCCCCACTACCTTTGGCTGCATTGGGATCTTGAGCATAGATGAGTGAACAGCATTTTAAGTACTATGTTTATTCAATGTGCTCTAAGCAGGGTTAGATAATACGATATTTATAAAGCCCAATTCTCTGCATAGTCGAAGGTTGCCCACCTTGCTAGCACTGATGCCACTGAACGGTGAGGGGTGGCTGTAAATTTTGCCTCATGTAGACAAGGCTTACAAGGTAGGCAGGCAAACCCCCGGCTGCAACCGCGTGCCTAGGAATGGAACCTTTTATTTGCTGTCATAGTGATGACTTTTAATTGTCCCAATAAACAAGCTTTTAAAAAGCTTCTAAAATGTTCTCTAATAACACACTTTGGTCTTTAGCCATAGAAATGCAGAAATAATTAGAAGTGCCATTGTGTACAGTGCCTTCTGGACTGGGCTGAAGGTGAAGGAGAAAGTATCATGCTATCCTTGTCAGCTGCAAGGGTAATTACTGCTGGCTGAAATTACTCAACATTTGTTTATAAGCTCCCCAGAGCATGCTGTAAATAGATTGTCTGTTATAGTCCAATCACATTAAAACGCTGCTCCTTGCAAACTGCTACCTCCTGTTTTCTGTAAGCTAGACAGAGAAAGCCTGCTGCTCACTTATAGAGCACCAAGCACTGAAGAGCTATGTTTAATGTGATTGTTTTCATTAGCTCCTTTCTGTCTGATATTACACTTATAGTTTGCTGGGCTTGAAGACTGGCATGTTGCATCGCTTTCATTTGCTGTAGTGAGAGCAAATAGCTTTATTTCTGGAGGGTATATGCAACAGTTGATGGGAATTTTGGAATAGCGAAAGCATGGGAATAGCTACGGACACTCCTCCTCCTCCTGGGCAATGGTGTTTTTCTATTTGCCTTTTAAAATGCTCCTGCACTGGTTCCAGCAGTGGTCATGTTGCCTAAATTGTCCTTTGAAGGATGAGAAGTATTTTCATAAAAGGTTAGAAAGAATGTATTTTCCTTAGCACTGAATTTCACACTACAACATTGTCCTGTCCATTATGACCAGAGTTGTATGAAATAGTGATACAGCCACAGCCTGTCTGTTTGATTTGCTCTCAGCGTGATTTACCACATCATATCACAACAGCCCAGGTATTTCCAATAAATATGGGGCCAAATTCATCGCTGACATATGCAGACACAATTCCATTGCTATCGATAGAGTTACGTTTGCTCCTACCAAGGTGAATCTGGCCACTAAACTGAAGATTTAGGGGAAAGAACTAGAATTTGGAAAAAAAAAAAAAGCCCAACCCACAAAACCAAAACCCAAACCCACCCAACCACACTATATATTATATTTAAAAAAAAAAAAAAAAAAAACCACCAAAAAAAAAAAGGCAATACAGATCCATTACTGGGTATCAGGGGCAGAAATTTGTAACCCTGTTTCATGAGTAATTCATGAGAACACACACAAAGGGTATTTCAACAGCACTCATTTGTATTTATCACTGATTATTCCCCCAAATCAGTACTGATTATATATAGAGCAAAGTGTGGACCCATCATGTCACATTTATTTGAAAAGGCTAGCAACAACAAGCTGCCTTGCATACCCCCGTAGCTGGGAGAAAGTCTAGACATTAGTGAAATTTAACCTGATTTTCTTAAAACACAGACACTGCCCTGGTGTAAATCCTCATGGAAGACATTGCAGCTACGACAACTTACACCAGTGAGTGAGCTTCCCGGGAAATAACACAACAAAGCAGCAATGTTAGTGACCAGTAGAGAATTATTAAAGGAACACAGATAATTGGAAGAAAATAAATGACCTGGGTAGAATAGCTACTAAAAAATGAAGTGCCGGCAAAATCACTGTACTGGATACCTTCAGCCTCACATCTCCTAGGTGCCTTTCTCCCTAATTTTAAGATCTGCATAAAGCTTCTGTTGTCTGCAAACCAGTCAGGAAGGGATAAGAATTGGGGTTTGGATATCCACATTTTCTTCTAACTGGAATCATTGCCTGTGGAAAACTGTCCTTCTGGGAAAGATGCTGGAGTGCTAGAAATGATGATTCAATTGCCCATTAAGATAATTCCTGGAAGTACTACTTTCTTGAGACTGTGTTTCCAGGAATGGCAATCACAGCATCACTGCTCTGACAGCGTGATAGGTATCTCCAGAAGTGGACACAGCAGGTGAATATTTCCATTTAGTGCAAGTAATACACGGCAGGTTAAATCTTGTGGTTATCTTTATTTGCAAAAGGTAACTAATGTAACATATTGCAATCCTTTGATGTTAAATTATACCAATTGTTTTGCAATAAGTGGAAGCTTTTTTTGCAATCCAGGTAACATTTTTTATGTTCCTATTACTGCTTTTTGTGCTATTAGAGAAGCAGAGAATCTTTAAAGAGAAACTTCCTACAGCTAAAAAAGACATTAAGGGGGAAAAAAGCTGGGAGCCATAGTGACAGGTACAACTAAGGCTGTATCCTTCGGTTCCCTGGAAACCAGTCAAACACTATCTCATCTTGCAATGGTTGTGTCTGATCCTCTGCTTCAGACATCTTCCTAATAATGGCAACTACAGAGGTGACTCTCTGCAAATAAGGGCTTACAGCAACTGGACATCCATCATATATCTCCAGAGCAACATTAGACCACCCTAATGGGTACTCCCGTCTTCATTATGATATTAATTCTCTAAATTTCCAAAGTGATTTCATTTGTAAAATGACAAAGGCTGGCTGCTCAGGAGACAAACTGTTTTCATCCCCCTCCTGCATGCTTACAAAGGCTTGCTCTCTTTAGTCTTTGGGGGAAAAGAAATTTGATAGCATCAGATCTCTTGTGATACACAAGGCTGCCTAACAGCTACACCACCTGCCAGCACTGCATGCCTGCCCATCCAGCCTGAAGATTTCTAAAGCAATGGTTGATGAGTAGAACATAGATGTTGAGTTGGGGGGGGCTGGGGGGAAAGCTATGCCAGAAGAAAATAGAGGCTGTATAAAATACTCAGTGTGAAAGTGAGGCAGGATTGAGGGTAAGGGTGAGGTCAGAGCCAAGGCTAGAAACTGAATCAATCTGAACAAGGTTGGTTTGGTTAGATTAGGTAAAAGCATTATTTTCTCCCTGGTGTATCAAAACCATTGCTGTGGCTACAAATTCCCTGACAGCCAACCAAAGCAAACTTTTCACAAAGAGGCAATTCTTTGCATAGCTCCTGATCTCCAAATTCTTTAGGATTAAATAAAATAAAGATTAAATTAAAAAGGAAATCAGTAAACCTGTGAGATCTCTAATGCCTGCCCCAAATAGTGACTAACTAAAGTGCCTGACTGAACAATAGTGAGGAATTAGGAGGTTCCCTTAAGGGCAGCGATAATTGTAACCTGACTGCTGAATAAATTTGGAAGCAATCGAAACAAAACAGCATTTAATGCACTGAAAAGTGTACAAGACACCAATCTCATTAGGTTTTATCCTGCTTTAAGAGATCACTCAAATGGCATCCTGTGATTTGCCTGGTTCTGGATTTCCTTTCATTTACACTTACTCAGTCTTGTGGCTCTCCACAGTCAGGTATGTGCAGGCAGCAGTCAGAGAGGAGACTCGCACTGAGAAGTCCAGTTCCTCTTCCCAGTGAAGACCACCTTCAACAAGCAGCTGATTTTATTTGCCCCTGTGAGTACTCTCTTACAATTTCATTCCCTTTGTGCTTGCTCCACTGCTAGTTTTCTTTTGCAACAGCTACTTCCACACCTCCTTTAGTGATGAATCTCGGTATTCAGGGCCAGCGCTTGGAACCTGTGTGACTGCATGGCCCCCAGCCAGGGCATCCTGCATCCCAGGTGTCCTTCAGCTGGCAAAAAGTCAGCCAAGTCAGCCTGGGGGGGATTGCAGCCCAAAAGCACATCCCCACCTGGCTCACACACTCTCTCCCAGCGATAATGTGGCTGCTTTGTGCATGCAGCAGTGTGGGTGGCTCTTGGGGTGACCATGCTGGACAGTGTGTCACCCAGAGCATGTGGCTCTACATCCCACTGCTGTCTTTCATCAGGCATTTACTGCAAATGGGGCTCTTCATTAACTTTTATAAATGTATCAAAGAGTGTTCCCATCTCATGCATATGAAAACTTTATCATAAAATCTTGTTTAAAACTAAATTAATTACCAACATTAAAAACATTGAAGAGGATGGCTCTTTTTTCTCCCAAAGGAAGCCCTCATGTTTGGGCTAGAGTCAAGCTTTTTTTCTAATTCTCTCTTTTTTTCTAGCCCTATAAATACTTTGCTGAGCAGCCATGCAGCTTCAGCAGGAAGGAGACTGTCCCTCTTTTTTCCCTTCTTTGCTTTCCTTCTCCAAATCTCCAGCAATTGTAACTTAACTTGGTAGTCAGAGACTGGGCTGGAGCCATAGATTTGAACCCACTCACACTGAGGAGGTCGCTGAACCGTAGTCAGCTCACCAGTTTCTGGGTGAGTGCTTTAACCGCTGCTATAAAAGATGAGCAGCAGCATCACCAACATCCATCTTTAAAAAATAAAGAGTAATCCAGTTGCCCAGCCCGCAAGGAACAAAGCACCTATGAGTCAGAGGGTTTTGCTGAATGTGAATGTGAGTTACATCTTAATGCTTAACTGAAGGCTCTGTGTGCATAGCTTAGTCCTATAGGAAATACAGTTTTAGATTGCTAGCCTCTCTTCATAATTTCCTAGCAGATTTAAACATCATCTCAACTCAACATACTTTCAAGGATTTTTTTAAAATCCTTGTTTTCAGTGGTAAATGTGCAACACCAAAGGAACCTGGATCTTCAACTTGGATGGCTAAATTTTCCTCAGAAATCATGGCTCTTGAATGTACTTTTTGTTCTAGCCATCAAGGCTGAATTTTAATGCTATAATGATCCTGCCAGATGATGACTGACTGATGTTTCTGTATCTTATTTTAATATAGATTGGGGGTGGAGATGCTCAGCACCTCCTGGTAATACTCCACTTTCCAGCTCTACAGCTTCATTTTCTGCACTTGAAGTATTTAGCATAAAGATACGATGGTCTTAGGTGGGCTGGCAGCTGTCCCTACCAGTTATTTATGTTGTTTGAAATTTTGCATTCCATAGACTCAAATTCAAACATGCTGTAAGGAACTCTACTATGATTGCTTAACTCAGGGATAAACTTGGCTCCACGTTATATGCTTATGACGTTATTGATGGCCCTCTGGCCCCCAAATTAAATTATTAATGGAAAATTCTTTGTCATTTGTTTCTCAATGTCACATGAATGCAAAAGTATTTTTCAGTGCAGCTTCATGGAGAAGACATTCTCCGTTTGCATTGAACTTCACCTTTTCTGAAAGAGGTACTAGACTATTATTCCTTTCCATCTTTAATTAAATACTGTAGTTCCCTGTCTAAGCTTAATACGTTGCTGTAGGTATCAATGAAAGCTCTACTAACACCCCAAAGCCCTGCTTTTTCTCAAAAATCACAGACTAATACTTAGAATTTTGTGCCAGTTTCATGCAAGTTAGACAGCATAAGTCCACTCTGGCATCATAAACTTTGTTTCTTTTGGTTGCCTTCCAAAAGCTTGAAACTCCAGCCTAATGTGTCACTTCGGTAAGAACAACATACTGCATAACTCACTAGGGGAAAAAACATCCCGTCTCCTAAGTACTTTGAATATTCTATATTAATCTAGCTGGAGCACTCATTAGCCTGTGTTTTACTGTGGAAGGAAATTAGCTTCCCAAGTGTGACTGTAAAAGCTGCAGTGGTTTTTGTGTGGTCTGTGCTTAGGAACAAGACGAAGGTTGCTTTACTGGGATTCAGTAGGGTGAAAGCCACCATAAAGGGATGGTTGGTGGTTCATTTGGGGTGAGGGAAGCCCAGGCCCATAAGGAGTGGTGTGCCATAGAGATTTTGTTGTTAACTGCATATGACCTTACTGCTCTTATGTAAGGGGACAGCAAAGCCGTGACCACCTGGTGTGGTCCATGCTGCCAGTTACGCATGGATGGGTTGAACTGATCTTTCCTCTTTCCAGGCTTGGGGGGAAGTGAAAATGGTTCAAATTATATTTAGTTTGTTGGCAGGCTCAGTTTCATAAAGGTGAAAATGTGGCTGAAAGACACTTTTATTTGCTCTCTCCACCCAAACAGTACTTTTATTGCTGAGCCTCCGCAAGGCACAATACAGCATCTGACCGGTGCTCTGCTCTCAGATACCTCTCAAGTAGAAAACAAGTTGTTTGCCATTTTCTTCCCTTGTCAGATCAAACCAATACACATACTCAATATACCTATCTTGAGAAGTTTTCTTTATTGATGACTCTCACTTTCTCTGCAAACAATATATTTTCTACAGTAACCATCCAGGTAAATAGGGTTCACTCTGGAAATAGAAGGAGCAGAACCATATGTGAGAGTATAAAAATGAACTGACTGACCTGAACCACGGTTCTGAAAACATTGTAAATTGTTTCCATACCTTGACAAATGTTCACACTGGTCAGGAATGCCTTTGTTGTTGTGGCTTGTCCTCTAATTGTCTGGCACCTTCCAGAGAATACTTCTTCTCCTATGCTAAATTATGACACAGGAAGATAGTTTGCCACCTTGATCTGGTCTTTCCTGCATTACTGACAGGTTTCCGTCATGTTTCTATAGAATCCAATACATGAATAAGCTCAAGGTTTGTTCAACTGTGTTTAATGTTTGTGTGACATCTGCTTTCAGTGGTATTTGAACTGGTGTGGTAGTGGAAAGATGTCACAGCCTCAGTGGACTCTGGACCATGACTATACATTGCTGGTTGGATAGCAAACTATTTGAGGGCTTTGTGGTATGAAGGAGAGCCTTGCATCCTCTTATGCTTGTCCAAGTAGCTCTGAAGTAATACACATACATTTTGAGAAGCCACAAACCTATTGTATATACAAATGCTGTGTAGAATAAATATCATAGATGTATATGAGATGTCTCTCCAGCACTGCTCTTTCAGAACACTGCCCTTTCAGAACACTGCCATAGAAAAAAATCCTCTTAGCATACATAGTTTACCATGAAAAATAGTGGCCTCACATCAAAACCAATGTGTATAGAGTACAAATATACTCCAAACTTGTTGCTCCTATCCTTTATTTTTATTAGCTCTGCATACAACATTTGTTTTCTGCTATTTGGAATGGTAATAACAGGAATTATGTATCCTTTGCTAAGCAAGCTTTTTTAATATAAATAGGATTTGTGTATGCTAATTAATAATGCATTGTATCTACACTGACTACTGGATACTGTAACCCTTAGATGGAAAGGACTGCACGTAGGCCGGTTCCTTCAAATCCCAACTTGTCAGGTATTCTCTGCACACCAGAGTGATGTTATCTTTTTAAGAAGGGGTTTTTATTCTACATTTGAAGATGGCGAACACCTGGGCATGATATTCTGCTTTTGACCTTGTAAAAATCATTTGCAGTTCTGAAAGCAGGAACACCTCGTGATAAAACCGTATTAAGTGATAATGACATTTTGCCAGGTTATGCTGAGAATTGCTTTGAGAAGGAGGAAGACATTTCCATTGATTGTTCATCAATCTTCAGATTGTCTTCAAATGATGAAGAGCTCAGGTTCCCAGGCCAGCAGCTGCATGGTGTGAACATACCCCATGGCCACGGGGAAGTGGGGAGACATGGCAAGGCAGGAACGGCACTGCTGGAGCCCAGGGTGAACTCCAGCCATGCGGACCCACACACGGCATGGCCCCTGGAGGACAGAGTGTGGCCTTCAGCTCTGTGTCCTGAGAAACAATAATATGAGTGTTTGGCTTTGCTGAGCCATTCGCACTGCTTTCCAGTGCAGGAAGAACAGGTTGGTAGTCATACTATTTACAATTCATTAGGAGAAGATTGCAGAAGATTGTTGAAGACAGGAACCACTGACCCCCTATTTCCCTTTCATCTGCAGGAGTACATTCATAAATGATAGTCCACTTTAAGGACACTGGAGTGGAGAATTATACTGGGCTGCTGCTTCTACAATCTTCTTTATCTTTTGGGTCAGCAACATTACTAATTGGCACTTGACAGTACTTCCAGATACTCCTTGTGAATCTCAGTGTGTGACTGATGGTTGATAACATAAAGAGAAGAATTCTCAGATCCATTTTAGTCCATCAAAAACTAGATGCTGCATAGCATGTACCACATCTGGCAATTGATAGCACCATGTTTGTTAAGGTTATCTGATGGGGAAATCTGCAAGCAACGAATAACGCAGCAAAGCTACATGTGATAACCTCCCCACAGTGAAACTGTGTCGGCTGACAGCTTCATGCTTCCCATTTTAATATTCTGGATTTTTAAAGTGGAAAGCGCTAAAGAAATGCTCCTAATTTTCTGAATGCACTTGCCTGGCAAAGATTTCCAACAATGTGGTTAACAGACTTCTTTTTTTTTTCTGCTGCTGAATTTTTCACATCAGTTTTTCACATCTTAAAACAGTAGGAATTATTTTTGATGCCTGAATGAGTTTGAGGGATGAATTCGTTTTGCAGTAGAACTACTGTAACTTTTCGCTTGATGCCCATAGAAGAATAATTCAAAATGCATACCCTTTGTGTTATATGTCTAAGCCATAGTTTTTTCTATGTACTTTATAAACTGATCTTTTCAAAGCCTAGTTTCAATACAAGAAAGGTAGTAACCCTGCTTTTCTAATTTTCTTAAAATACATAGGCTGGCATATACAAAGAAAGAGTTGCTGATGCCTTAATGGGTGAAAATTATTTTATTGCATGTGATTAGTAATGTGCACCTTCTTTGGCTCTTCTTACAGCTTTCAAATAGTTTCCTCTGCAGTGGACATCATGCTTGTTAACAGCATCTTCAACAGAAAGTAAAAGCTATGCCAGTGCATGCAGTGGACTGGATAGCTCTGACCTGCCATTGTGTGATGGATGGTCTCGTAGCAGCTGAGGAAAATAGCATAACAGAGAGAAATATTAATGTTGCATTGCATATTTTTGTGCATTATAGGCTTTGAATTTCGGATGCCGTAACACTTGCATGCAGTTCAGCACCATGTTCCTATGAGTGCACTACATAAATCTGAATTCCAGGCAGTGCTATGCAGACTTGCAAACCCTTCTTTTCTGAACTCTATTATTTATAAGATTAAAACCCCTGAGGTTTCAAATGGCAGGTTTATTGTCAAGTACAATGTACTTTTCATTCTGAATGGACAAAAGCCTTTGAGCTTACCTGAGTCTGCATGGAAACCTGCCTGCCTGCCCTCAGTGCTACCACATGTATTAGTGGAGGCCAATCTTTTCTCCAGGGGTGTGAGACAAGCATCCTGTAGGGCCCTCCACCCGTACCACCGATACGCGCCCTGTTGGAGGAGAGCTCTTTCTTTACAAGCATTGGGTGGATGGCCTCCATCCAGGGCTGCATCAGAGCCAGAAGCACTCAGAAAATGTTATTTATAGAAAATAGTTATCCACTGTGTTCAGCTTCTGGATTTCTTTGCTCTGCACCCACAAACAGATGTTGAACCTTACAGATATGCTCATCGTTAACAGCCATTCAATGAAAATGGCATGGGATGGCCACAAAGTATTTGCTCTGTGGTCATCTATTGTTTGATATTTGTAGGGTGTGGTGAGTCTTTAAACTCATACATAGAAAACCAGTATAAAAAACCTTTCAGAAAGGCTTGTCAAATGTTTCTGGTGCAGGTCTCATATCTGCTTATGCAAATATAGTTCCAAATACCCTAGCAAAATAAACATGTATACTGTGGTCAGGTATATTCAGAAGCGAAGGTTTTATAAATTTATTTAATGGAGAAGGCAATAAAGTCTCCTAAGATGGCCATTAAAGACCATATTATAAGGCAGTTCATCTGAGGCATTTTAAAGAACCATAGTTGGTCTTCCAAAGTGTCAAATGTCTTTCAGATGTGCTGGTGTTAATGAAACATATATTCATCAATCTTTAGGGTGGGAGGTTTTTACAGCTGCTTACCATTGCTACATATGCACATAAAAATCTCCTCTTCTGTTCTCAAACCACAGGCAAGGGAAAAAAAAAGAAATATTTTTTTTAACTAAAGAAGAGATATGTTAGCCTCTTTGACTTGAACTGCTCCAGCAAGTGATCTCAAAAAACTGCTGACCACCCTGTTTGCCACATGTTGGGTTTTTTTTTTCAATGCCAAGACTTTTAGTACTAATGAAGGCACACAAATAGAAACCGGTTGAAGTTTTGTGAGATCTAGCTAACTAACACTTCGTTAGTTTTTGTAGCAAAGATAAGAGCTTTTGGACTTTGGACATAGGAATGAAATAAGTAAATAATTGTTAATATAAGAAAGGGCATATGGTTCCTGTTTAATGGATTAATAAGAGCAATTAACCTTGTAGTGCATTAACATTTTAGGACTGAAATGTTTGTGAGTTAGTTTTACATGAAGTGTCCTTGTAAAGGTCAAAGTCAAACTGTATTTTTAAAGAAATTTTAAGCTCAAAAGTTTGTATTTGCCAATGTTGTCTTTCCAACAATGCTAGGAATGGTCTAAATTTAATACCAGAAAAAATAAATATATGAGATACATAGCTGATCAATACAATCTGTAAATGCATATCTAAATAATACTCTGTGGGATCAACAGGAATTTATTCAAGAACTAGAGGAGGAGCTATTTTGTTTAGTTTTATTTTATATGTTATCTAATTCCTTATCTTGAGCTTCTTAGTCAAAGGTATTTTAAGTCAGGCATATTATGATTATGCAACAGACTGTTACAATCTTTATGTTATGTTAATGGAAGTGATAAGCTTGCTGATTTTAACATTCAAGCATACAAGTTAATTTTGGTCACTTCCATGTGCCTGTTCAGAAGGATGAACCAATTAAAGAACTGGGCTGTGTTTATTGAACAGCCAAGATTTTGATATTGTGACTTACAGATGCTTTGTATAGGCAGAGGGGAAACGACACGTGACCCAGATAGTGAACCAGAGTCTGTTGTGAGGATTCATCCTTAGAAGTTTAGTTTGGAAAAAGGATTTTAAAGCTAATATACGAGTGAGCATTGCAGGGAGCAAAGCATGGAAGTTCTTTGCTTTTATAAGCAAACTTTTTTTTTTCCCTGAACTTGGACTCATGGATACAACTGTTTTGGGGTGGAGCTTTCCTCCTCAGGAACATGTCAGGAGACCATTTAGGACTATGAATTAATTTCCACACTGTCTTTGCTGTCTTTTCCATCTTTTGGCACATAATTTAATCTGTGTGTTGGGCTTTTCCTTTTCAGCCTTCAGTTTGTTGTACATAGTTCCTGCTGGCTGGGGCAGTTTCTGTGGACTTGTCACAGCTGAGGAGCCTGCCAGAGATGGCAATTCCATGATGTGATGGCTCGTTCATCTCCCTTCTCTCCTATGACTCTCAAGCTCTTGGCTTTAACAGATACATTCTAGCTGAGGCCCACTAACAAAAGGTATTGGTTCTTACATTGCTTGCAGGTTTCCTGACTCCCCTCTCCCAAGTCTGACTAACAGAAAGAGAGGTCCCAGAAATTACTCTGGGATGAACAGAACATGTACAAGTGTCTGTGGTTTTTTCCCAACTATTTTCAGCTTTCTCTTTTCTTACTTGAATTCTCATGTTTTCTACAGAAATTATAATTTCTTGAGGGCAGAAGCTATGTTTTATATGGCTACAGTGACAGCGTAAAAAGCCAAGAAGAAATTAGGACACTATTTGTTAAGTGAATAGCTTGCTGACATTTAGTTCCAAGTTCTTTAATCACTGTGTCCCTTTCTTTTCTGTAAGGCTAGTCCACAATGGTCGTAAGGCATTTTTTACTATGTAAATTATTAATTATTTTTCCACAAGCTTATGATATTTCCATCTGTTCAGCTGCATGATTTAGGAGAAGATTCTCCCTGTTATACAGCTCAAATAATCTATGTTATCTTTTCCTAGCCCTTGAGTGTCAGCACTGAAAAACAGTATTGAAGAGCAACAGAGAGAAAACTAAGTTGCAGGATTCATGTAAAATAAGGTAAGCATCTGGTCATATTATTTACCATTTATTTATATATGACTGAGGTGACAAGCGCCAGCAATCAGGCCAAGGGCTGATGATACGAGAATCTGTAAAAGAGTATGTTGGAATGAAATTATGGTCTTAATTACTGGACAGAGCAGCTGAGGTGTTAGCCAAAAGCAAAAAAAAAAAAAAAAAAGAACAAGACAGCTCAGCATTCATAACAGCACAGGGCAGTTCATGGGCAGATAGGGTTTTATGTGTATTGCTTCATTTTGGCTACTAGTGGCAATCCAAAGTTTCAGGCTGTTCGACCATTGTTTAAGGCTATTGCAGATTTTGTGGGCTTAAGAATGGGAATTAGACTGAGCAAAAGTTTGGAAGGTGAGCTGATCATTTGCTTCACAGGCTTAGGCTGTTTGCTTGACTTCTCAGAATGATTCTTTGAAGTTTACAGCATCATGTCAGAAAAGTCATGGAGATGCTTTAGGGAGAGATGTGGGGAAACCCCATAACTGATAACAGAATATCACAGGAAGCCTTGGAGAGCAACAATGAGGCAGAGGGAGTAAAGAGAGAATTCAAGTGTGTTCTTTAATGAATCCTACAAAAGGCAAAAGTAATTTAAAAGGGGCTCCTTTAAAGACTCAATCCAATTATTGAAAATAAGAATTTTAAAATGTCCAGATGGCATCTCTTTGAAGATAAGCTGGAAGAACCTGGCTTTACCAGCACCAAAATTAGCACATTATCGTTATATAGATGTTTTATTCATTTATTAATTGTTCTTTGGTGTTGAAAATCAAGCCATTGAAAGGCAAGTTGTCATAAAATTAAAGTTGATAAAGATAATTGTAATGTCCTAAAAATGTTGGAACTAGGCAGATTCCCCAAACTATCACAAAAATTTTAAGACAATAGTAGAATTGTTTCTCTTTGTTAGTTGACGGTTCTTTAAATCCCTTTCCCTCCCTCCCTCTGCCTGTGTATTTAACTCCCTTTGGTGGTGTGAGGAAGCACTGATTTATGGAAAGGAAAAAATCTGGCAAATTTTCTCAAGCTGACAGTACAATTTGAGAGGACCATAACAAAATGTAGGAAACCAGAGTTTAAATTCCAACTGGAGCAGCCCAGGAGGATCTGAAAATCGTGTAACACCACAACATTTTACAAGACAGCAGTGGAATAATGTCTTCTGCAAATTTCATAGGACATGGCTGGAAGGATGTGCAGGGGGAAGAAATTAGGTCTCATGTTGTAAACTCAGTAATAAGCTTTCCCAGATGGTGCTGGCAGTGAGGAGACAGATGAGGTCCATACAGTTTTCAGAAAAGAACACGTCTCCCTTTTGTTTGTGAGCCTCCTTGAGTATTTTGTCACCAAATCAGGCAAATACCCTTATCAAAATAGCTAAAGCCAGGTCTCTAAATCTAATCTAATTTCAAATTTTTCTGTACCTAGGGCGAAGGCAAAGAGCAAGATCGTCTGCTGGCATGTTTTTGGTATGTGAACAGTGAAGCACCTGAAAGAAAATGGTGAGCTCATAACCATTCATTGTTGTATGGTCCTGTCTAATAGCATGCACCATATTCAGCAGAATTCCTTTGACAGCGGCTTGTTTATTGGCAGTGAAACATGTAGGCAGGGGATAAGCAGTAAGTGGTAGATCAGTATTTGACATCTGAGAATTTTTTGTTAATGAAGTATAGGGATCTACTAATTTTCCTAAAGAAAGATGGTCACCAGTGAACCTGTCCCTGTGATAAAAGGGATTTTCTCACCATTAGCGATACCCCCTGAAAACCTCTGCTTTCAAAAGGTAGTTCTGAGGAGGTAGATGGACTTTACTGAGAGAGACTTGCTCTTGCTCACTGAATTCCCAGTGACCTGCCTTAGCAGGTTCAGAAGACCACATTCCAGTGAGGTCCTCTGAGAACCACTTAACACTGAAAACATTTCAGACCTAAGTAGGATTTTATCTTTCCATTCTCTTTCAAAAATAAGCTCAACATCCCTTACTTTTGTTCTATTTTACAATGAAACCTGCTGTTAGAGCCACACTATTTTCCTATTCAAAGCTTAGCATAGACAAACAATCCAACCTATCTTTGAATCTCCAGCTCACGCCTGTTTAGATGCATTGCTGTCTTGTCTTCCTAACCTCTCCTACTCTCTACAGATATTGCTAGTCAATGTGAAACCAGGATTTTTCATTTCTACATGCTTTGTGTTTCTAGCTACTTAAACTGGCTTTTAAATTTAGATGTGACAATACCACTGAGGCAGTTATAGAATTGAAAAAGTGTGCTGCACTGGTAATATAAAAAAATGGTCCTGGACCTTCCTCAGCAAATGTTCAGACTGGTAATATTAATGACAGCAATTGTTGCAGGCAATCTACAAACAAAAAAGAACCCTAACTAAGTTGGGGAAATACCATTTTTAAAGCCAAACGCCATACTGAGAAAACATCTCAATACCCTAGTGGGTTTGGGGGTATAGGGTAGGTGGTGTTCAGAAAGGGTTTTGGGCAAAAGGGACAACTCAGTCCTTTAACTACAGGCAAGATTAATTCTCTAGTAATATTTTTAGAGGGCTGGTCTAATTTTCAGCAGTGCTATCTATCTCTAAAGGGCAGCAGAAAGTGCTGCAGGATAGGTATGGCTTTACCATGTATTTGACTACGGCCAAAATATGATAACAGATGCTTTGAAGGATCTCAGTGGCAACCCCATAGTACCAGGGAAGCTGCTTTTCTCCCACTGCCATCAGAATCTACCAGCTATGGGGCCTGAAGTAGGTATGGTCCACCTCGGATCACGAACGAGTGCATCTTTGACTTGTGACCTCAGTATTATCATGCATTTTGAACAGAAAATTCAGATGTTGGGAGGTGATTTCAGAAATATCAAATGAAGTTAAGCTTACTACCATGTTATATCAGATCAAATTTCCAGTTACTTCTTCAATCAGCATTTATTGTATGACTGCATCGTAATAACGATTTCAGAAATATGATGAAGCTGTATATTTGCAGTAAACGAAGCACCTGTGTTTATTACAAATCTGTGCACAGAGCTCTATCTGCATAGACACTTGTCAGTCAAACAGATGTCCTTATATTGATTCTCTTTTTCTAATTGGGAAATGGAGGTGAGATGGCATTTATATCATGACTATTATGTGATTGACATATGTCTAGGCTGAAGCAGAACCTTTCTAAACAGAAAACAAAACAATGAAAAAAGTCACATGAGGCTCTGCTTGTTCACTTAAAGTTTAAAGAACAGCAAGTAAAACATTTATAGGGATGCAAGTTGTGTTGAAGACCAAATTATGGGACAATTCTATTCCTTTTTTTGGGTAATATTTGTTCATTTATATATTTGTCTGGTGTCAGAGGTAAATACTTATCTAAATATGTATGTCATATGCATTACAGAGCTGTAATGTATATCGCTGCTTTTAGCTTTAGCATTTTATTTAAGTTTTCATTAAAAATAAAAGTATCTCCCACAGTAAAATAATAGCTTCTTATATATTAATGGCAAGGAAACATATTTAATGCAAAAATTAAATCAAATACAAATGCAAATAAAACTAGAAAAAAAAAAGGTGCATTAGTAAAATGTATCCAGCTTTTTACTCAGTTGAAGGTCCAGCTGGATTTTGTGCCTTTATGAAAATGTCCTGTTTTGTACAAATCACCAACATAAGCCCAATTAAGCTTATCTTTAAGCTGGACTTCCCTGAATAATGCTCTGATTATCAAATGAAAGTTAGAATTTTATCCAGTTAGTTTCTTAATTTCATTGCATGTTATCAATTTTTTACTGTTGCTGTCTCTTTTAAATAATGAAGCAAATTCATATATGCAAGTATGCCACAAATTTAACAAATGCTATAGATTATACAATTGCCACATTATCAGATCCATAACTTTCAAGCCTTTGGTTCAGTAGAAATGAACTGGTAGCAGGAGAAACTGTAGCAGGTTGTCATTGCCTGCTGAGGATAAGAACAGCTTTATAATTACTCATTTTCTTCTATCCAGATAAAGATGGCTTTGAATTATCCATTTTTTCCAGGGTGCTGTATATTTTAAAAGTGTAGGAAGGAAAACATGAAAACTTACTGCTTTTTGAAGGAAATTAGCAGTAAAAATGAAGTAGAAAAACATTTCCCCTTTCCTGGCTGGCTTGCAACTAATGTGGGTTTCTTGAAGTTGTACACGCCCGCAAAAATTTATAAATATATTGGAAAAAGGAAGGGAAAAATGAAAGAGTAAGCTGGCCGTATAAAGCAGCTGATGTAAAGATGGAGAGACATAGGCATAGAAACTAGTCACATAAATAGTCATGAAATGAAAAGTTTCAGATTTGTATTGAAGTAAAAAAAAACTACTTAGAGAAAGGCCAACAGGCCAGACTAAATAATCCTCGACTTAACGTCCAATTCTGAATCACATATTAGCTGCAGAGATTTTAATGTAAATATGCCATTACACTGTCATTACAGTGATCAGGCTGCATGGCTCACAGGTCACATCTCAGCCACTGTTAATTTTGCAGGCAAAAGCTTTTTTTCTCTTGAAATGTTAATAACTTTCTATTAGTTAATGTAGCGTGACTAAAATTCAGATTAGATATAATTCATTTTAATATCTGTGACTGGCTATCCCGATCATTTAGCAATGGTTTCCAGCTGAATACAAGATGCTAAATTGGACTCATTTGCATAGCCCTGTTAAAGCAATGCCATTCTCTAAATGTAGGCATCTTCAAATTAATTTAAAAGATTTTTTTTTTTTTCCCTGGCTTTGCTACCAGGATAAAACCTTTAGCTAACAACTAATTGAAGTTACTATGAGCCTAACACACATCTTTTTCCTTCTTTTCTCTGGAACGAATGACTAGTTAATATCATTAACCAGTAAGGGGGGGGGGGGGGGGGGGTGCGGAATCTACAGTGCTTTGGAGTGCTAAACTGACCTAAATTGGGAGCTGCAGACAGACCAACCACCACTATTTGTCAGCACTGAAATAAATACCCTTTCTTACTCTTAAGCACACTTAGCTACATTGCTGTATGTCAAAAGTTAACACTGGACTGACCTTGAAATGATCACCGAATCCACTGCGTTTATTTAAAGATCTACTATAAAACATATGTTCATTTAAGGTACAGTTTAGCTAAACTAAGGCAGCTTTCAGGACCATCGCTGGTTCCTGAAAGTGTTCAGCCCACTGGAAAATGTGGGTTGTTATTAATCACTAATATTCTTCCCTTAATACGCACATATAACACCATTTAATGGTAATGGGAGATACATTAGCTCCACAAGGAGAGAATGGCCCTCCAACTTACCAAACCCTATCTTTAAACTCATTTCAATAAACACATTTGTGGGGTTTTTCTGGGACGATTGCCTTGGTGCAATCTTGAAGTGGGATGGTCAGAAAGCTTTTTCTTTTAAATTAAATGCAAACAAGTAAACAAGTCTATTACTTATATTGTATTAGTCAGTATGAATCACTTGTTTGGCATACAATGTATATTCCCGCATCCAATTGAAAATAATGCCTTTTGAATACTAATTAGACACCTGCACTTACAAGGACATATATCGACTCTGATTTTTTTTTATTATTTGCTTTATCTCAGGACCTAAAAGCTCTCGTGGCCAAGACGGGAACTCCATCACACCAGTGTGTGTACAAACACGCACACTCACACCCTGAGGAGGATCAAAAGAACTCTGAAACTATCAGAGACAAGACGGTTCCTTCTGCTCATTTACATACATGAAACTGAGAACAAGGTCAGAAAAAAGCAGAATAATCAAAGTGTCATGGACTGACACTGCATCAGATTAGGTAACTGAAATTCTACATACTTCACAGTGAAGGAATTTACCAATCTTTAATTTTAAATAATTGAGAGATGTGAGAGAAATAGTTGAGGGTGAAAATAGTGGTTAATATGCTTTCATGTTTCTTTACAGCTCCGAAGTGTCTGATGCCTCTGCGATGCAAAGGAAAAAACTTCACTGGCTGCCAATAAGATCCTGAGATTGCTGTGGACCCATCATCTACCAATTGTCAGTTCAAAAAATAGGTATGTGTAAAAATCATAAAGAAAATATTTTAGATAACACAAAGATTCACCTATAGGGCAGAACATTATTGCTATTGTTTTCCTATTGTTGTTAAAAGCACAGTAGCTATTTATGTAAGAATGTAAATACAAATTACAAAAAAATCATGTTCTCCCCATCAGTCTTGGAGCCTAATGGTTCTGGGAGAAAACAGTGCATTCTCAGTGTGAGACACCACCTGAGTACCAGATGTAAGACAATTGTGTATGCAGTGGGGAACTGAGGCATGATACTGTCAAATCTGTTGATCTGCTAATATATATATATTTATATATATTTATATATATGTAATATCCCCCGCCTTTTCCTCAGCAGGGGGCTTGTTCAGACAATTTAAATGTGATTTTCTCTATCCTCTATTTTCACTTAAAAACCGCAGTGTGTTCTGGAATGCTTTGTCTGCTCAAGTTTTAAATGACTACCAGCACTTTCACTGGGAGTCCCCAGCTCAGTTTCCTTCTCTCAGCTGGTCATAAAACTACCCATCAAGCTGATGAAAATGCTTATGTGCAGGAATGTTAGACAGATGTGCTTTTGCATTTGAAATGAATTTGCACCCATTTTTACGTGGAAATGAAACTTTCACTTGCAGGATTGCGAGACAAAAATGTGTATCTTTAATAATTAACTGACAACTGAACCAACATTGAGTCTGGAGTTTCTTTTTCATAGTTGTCTCAGAAAAATCAGAGATTTGTCTCGGTTTGTTTGGGATTGTTTTTTTCCCTGGAAGAAGAGTTAAAATAATAGATAGGATACTAACAAACATAAATTGGCTTCTGCTGGGGTAAATATTAAGATTCATGTAAATTGTGAGTAGAATTTTAATATTAGAAATAAGAAGACCCGAATCAACAAATTTTAATAACCTTTACAGTTTTAAAGTAAGGTAAAACTGAGACCTGAATATCCCAAACTTTGAGAAAATCTAAAACTTTTTTGATGGCCTAGAGGAATCCAAGAGATTATTGGCACAAGACAAGCCTGATCCTTTGAGAACTGAATTGTTAGTTTTGTAATTGATAAATTTGGTTTTGGATGTCTTCCTAAATTAATTGTTCCATATAACTTGGTTTTATTGTTAGAACCTTG
This sequence comes from Rhynochetos jubatus, assembly GCA_027574665.1. Lineage (NCBI taxonomy): Eukaryota > Metazoa > Chordata > Aves > Eurypygiformes > Rhynochetidae > Rhynochetos > Rhynochetos jubatus. The sequence continues at coordinate 24,468,042 of CM050654.1, forward strand.
GGGGAAAAAAAAGCACTGTAGCAAGCAGAAATGATCAGAAAACCTGTCAATTCCATGCAAACAGACAAAGCAAAGGCAACTATTATTTTCTGAAGCTGTTGGGCAGCCAGTCATAGCACACAGGATAGCATGCCTATTGACTGTACTTCCTTCAACTCATACAAATTCCTGTCACTGAGGCTTTCCAGGGTTGTGCTGGTTTAGGTTTGCCTCTCTCTTCGGACGCGTGGCAGATAGGATGACTGCTAAGGAAGCCCAGATGAGCTTCTTGCTTGGATGGGGAGAAGAAGGCTACTTCTAAATATTTTAATTGCTTCCATTTTGGCTGGGACTAAAAAGGCTTACAAATGGTATTTCTTATCAGCAACCACAGGCTCAAAGCACGTCAATCTGTTTTACCTTGTCAGTGAGTGAAAGGGCTTACGCACAACCCAATTTTACATTGACTAAGTTCTTTGTTCTGTTCCAATGTTGCCATTGCTATTTTTTTCTGATGTTATATGATTTCAAATTTATTTTGTGTATATTTGATCTCTTCTATTTTTCAGAGACCAGCTGGAGGACTTGTCAGTAATTCACTAAGAAGAAGGAAGGTAACAGTATCTGCTGTCTGGGGTGGGCTGTGATAAGAAGTAAGGGTTGGATTAAAATCTGTAGTGATTGTCCCCAGAAAGTTCAGACTCTTGCTTCAAGATAACTTCTTTTACACAGCCAGAAAAGGCTCCACCCTTTAAGAGCTGCAGAAAATGCAAAGCACCTTATTGTGTTTGTGTATTCCTGGAAAAGGAAATGCTACATTCCTGCCAGGTATTCCCATATAGGAAAAGCTGTGGGGCTGGGGTGGATTGGTTGACTGGTTGTTTTTCAGCATCATCGAAGTGAAACAAAACCATGTTATTTAACCAGTCAGTTGAAACTCTCTCTCTATAGCCCAAATAATCTGAGAGAATTTTTATCAGTCATTCCCTCCACTAAAAAATGACACGTGTGAGGCAATCATGGCCAGTTTATGGATATCTTGTTAGTAGAAAAAGAAACTAAATTCAGTGATTAAATTATGCATTACAAATTATTCCCCCCAGGATCCAATTCATAATGCTATTATATTGCAAAATTCTGGACTGTATTTGTATCTTTCTTTGGCGGATCATCAGACAGACACATAACAACACACTGTGTGTAAGAAGTTTTCCTAGGGTTTTTCCAGTACAAGTTCAATGGTTAGCAGCTGCTCTTGTATGTTGTGCTTCCAGCCAACCTGCAACAACCTACTTTTCCTCGAGAATGGTGGTTTCTTTCATAATGCATAAGGCATAAAGACTTTTGTGGCTCACTTCTGGAGGGAGATTATTCCAGCTGCCCATATCTAAAGTCTGTGCTCGAGTGCATAGGTCAGAGAATTCTCCATCCAAGAGCTAATACAGCTTGTTGTGCCTTCTGAGATTTCTGGTTTCGGTGGACATAGAAAGAAATAGGCCCTTTATACCACATTTGAAAAACAGCATCCTTTGTCTACCTCCTAAATTGTAACAGGAATATATAGTGAAGTGCTCAGCTTGTCCTTTTTTCTAGATCTATATCCTCTAGGGCATTGAACTGAAGTTACTTGTGTCTCAGATCAAAGTCATTTCACTTAGAAACTCAGGTTGAGCTTGGAGGCACAGTCTCTTAAGTGAAGGTCAATGGTTTACCCATTACAGCACCCAACCCCAAATTATTTTTGCAATTAGTAATATTTATATCTGTTTTTATAGTGTAAAAGAATAAAGAAAGGATAGTCAGCATTTTCAAGAAATACAAGTTAAAGGTGTCCTATCATTTAAAATGATATATCATGTTAGAAAGGAAACTTAAAAGCTGGCATATGCAATCTAAAATTAAATACAGATTTTGAATTTCAGGCTGTGAAGCTAAAAAGATCAAAGGAAACTCTTTACAGTTCTTTGGAATTTGGTATTATACTTCCCGGGAGGTCATTTACTCCCATAATTTAGTCTGACTTATTTTGGCTTCAGTTCCATTAAAAGTATGTAGCAAAAAGAGGGCCTCTTTTTACTTTAATTTTTAACTGCAACCTGTCAGTTAAAGGGGAAAAAAAAGAAAAAAGAGTGTCTGGAAGAGGATGATCTACAGAAGTACTAATAGCTTTCAAATCTTTTGACTTTTTTGAGCCTGATATGGCTAGAAACTTATCTGGAAAGATTGTATTTTAACCCTTTTGACTATTCTTGGACATAATGTGTGCTTTTATTGAAAGGGAACTTGTTCACTGCCCTTGAACATAGTCTGTCATTTCCACAATAACATCGCCCTTGACTACAATGCCTTGCCTTGTTGGACAAAATAATAGGAGGACTCCAAGTTTAAGATTCCTATAGGAAAACATCAAAAGCACACCTGTTATAAGTCAGAGAAGTATCCAGAAGTTTACCTACTGCCTGGAGAAACCCAAAAATGAGCAGGATACCTGCTGGGATGTGAAGGCAGGGCTGATGGGACTGAGCAGAATAAAATGCAGTCTTACTTCACTGCATTTGGGAGCATTAAAAGGAAGAGTAGTTTCAAAAGGATAAGAAAATTTTAAAAGAGCTTTTGCCTTTCAGAAAATATGTGGTGTAGTCCTAAGGACATTATTTATTTTATCTATACCAATTTCCACAAACAGGACCTAAAAAAATAAAAAAATGAGAGATGCAGGTACTTTATCTTCTTAGACAACGTTAAAGCCACCTGGTGGGAGCAGAAGAGGTGGTCACAGAATGCTGTTCGCTGAAAGGTCACCTCTCCTTTTTCCACTGAGGAATGAAAGAGGCAGCACAACAGCTGAACTTTCCACCTGCAAGAGGTTGGCCTTGGCCAGGCTCAAGGCTGGGGAATGGGGAAGAGATATCTAGTCAGTGATAGGGTTTCCCCCTGCTTTACATTCAGGCTTTCAAGTGATCCTGAGTCCCAGCAAAACCGCCCAAGAGCTGTGTGATCTCATTCCTATGTTATGTTGTAGGATGTATTTGCAGAAGCACTCATGGGGACGATCCAGCCTTAGGAGTTGCGTCTTATGCTGCAGTGTGTTTATATATATATATATATATATATATACATATATATATATATAATTTTTTTTTCTTCTGGTTTTGACCACATCATTTAATTATTTTGTCATCTTACACTGCAGCAGTTATTTGGTACATAGTTCTGTGGGATGCACACATCTGATGGTGACTCTATTTGTTCACCTCTTCTCTCCTTGTTGGCTTTCAGTTATTTTCTAAATTGTTATGACTCGAAGTTTTTGAGTGGTTTTTCCTTTCTCTGTAATGCAATAGGGTAAATAAAACTACAAAAGCAAAAGTAGTCTTGGAGCATAAAGAACGTGCTAGACTGGCCTTGTCCCTTGCACTTGGAAAACTGGAACTCTTGCTGTTCCATTAGATGAGACTAATGATGGTCTAGTGTATACTAATAATTTCCCAGCAAGATACGTGTTTGAAAACATCTTCACATATGATTAATGCTTCGGAAAACATAGCTGTTTCCATCTGACAGAACCAAATGGATTAGAAAAGTTACAAATGCTTTTTTGCAGTAAAAGGAGTAGTGGCAGCAGAGAGGTTAATTCTCCTCTTTTCATGCAGGTATCTTCTTAGAAGAGAAGTGATTAAAGGAGTTTCTTTTTTGGCATAAAAGTGTTTTTCTAATCTTGTTGAAGTGCCTAAAATGTGTTTGAAGAGCCAGATAAAAGCACAGACTTCTTATTTAATGAGTTACCAGTTATGTGTTCCACTGTTTATTTTGCTCTGTCATTGAAACATATTTTCTTAAAATGTCTTTTCCTTCATCACAGTCAATAGGTAATAATGATGCAAGACATTAAGGATGAATTTCAACATGAAGTAGAAAAGAACAGATCTCTCCCAAACTTGTACAGTTACACAGACAAATCCAGAAACAGACTGTCCATTTAAAAAAAATCATGAGCATACCTTAATTTCTCAGGGACACTTGGGACAAAGTCAGAATTTTTGTCACAATTTCTCAGCAAGTTGCCTACTAGACTGAGGGTATCCTGAAAAAAATTAGCCTATCCCTGCCAACTGTGGCACCCAAAATGATTATGCTGATTTATTAATTCCAGGAATCTGATCCCCAAAGTCTTCTGGTTATTCTCTTTCTCTTCTCTTCATGAAATTATTTTTTTATTTAGGTATCAAATATTTGAACCTGGCAGAAAATTATTTGCATTATAAAAAAAGTACCATTTAGTTTAAATCACAGATGATAGATTCTCCCGCTTCCATGCCAGGAGGAAAAAAAAGCCTCACTACAGTCAAGGAAATGTCTAGCTAAAAAGACTAGCATTGTACCATGGTGCAAATGTTCTCTGCTGCTATAAGATCCTTTAGTGGAAAATTAGGTGCAGACCTACGTTGTTTATTGAACTAAAGGCATACATGTGCTAAAGACAGCTCTGTGTTCTTACAAAGGTATCGACTGCTTCTATCATCATAGGATTCCCTACTATGCTTTACCGCTGGGGAAGGAATAGATCCAAAGCACAGAAAGAAAAGGTGTCTGAGCACATGCAGAACTTCCCTGAACAGCAGTGGCTTTTTGTACTTCCACCATGTATTTGAAAAACTACTATGACTAAAAAAAAATCCAAAGGCAGAGCTGATATATGCAAAATGAGGCTTAGCTGTGATCTCCGAGGACGCGGTTCTCTGCTGAGCAGCATGCATTCTCTGGAACCATGTGTCTACAATGTCCTGCCTACATCTGGACATCTAAATGGGTTGACCTTCATGGAACACATAATAGAGTCATCGATTAAAATGGCCATCAGGAAATTTCACTATAGCATGGAATTCGGTTGACTTGAAAATAAATTAGACAGTATAGCATGTTAGCTAAAGTTCTAATTGTACCTACTCCTCGTAGAAATAGTTACGGCTTACATTAACTCTGCTTTTCTCCGCAATTCAGATTCTCCATGTTAAATATTTCTTTTTTACTATTCCTCTGTCCTCTTCATCTAAACCCAGCTGCCCTCTCTTCCCCCAGAAATTGCAAGAGTTGGAAGGCGCAGCAGTCCAGCTTCAGTATCCATTGAGATCAAACCTAAAGAAATGGACCTATCTCTATTCAAAATGAATTTCCTTTATACAAAAAAATACAAAGGAAACTGAAGCTACATTTCTAAATACTGAAAAGCAAAGAATAAAAGGTGACTTTTCCCTTAAAGTGTTCTATGCCAACGTCATTTAGTGCTTTGGCAAATCCCAGGATATTCTAGGAGGACTAGTTTAGGGTAGCAAGCCATGCATGTACCTTTTCATTAGCCCCTTATTTTCAAACAGAGGCCTGCAGAAATTCCAGTGCTCTGAACCCTCACAGGGGAATGAAGCAAACAGAAAAGATCTTGTTAAAACTGTCCTTCTCCAAAGGCTACTTTTTTTTCCTTCTTCTTAAGTACTCTTTTCTCAGAGAAACTAGATTTCGCTGAATATGTCCTCACTGTACCAATTTCCAGCATTTTCCTGTGTTTGTCAATAGCACCAGTCACTTGTGGCACTGCTTCCTATTTGTCTCTGGTTAGGGTACATGAAAGGAAACTGAAATACTAGATGAAATTACTTATGTGCATGGATAGATTTCATGAGATCAGACTCTGTATGTGCTAAGGCTTCTGCTCTTCCTGTGTAAACCCATGATTAACTATCATTACTATTTAGTTATACAGAAGCAGTGGTTACACAAGGCTAGTGCCTTGCTCTTGTGTGCTGCCTTCTGTCACTCATCCTTCGACCTGGAATCTTTTATTTAGCATTAGGAGTACCTTGAAAATACTTCTGTCATCCCTAGAAACCCCTTCTCTGCTTTGTACTATAGTCTTTCCAAGCATCTCTGATAGCTCATTTTTCCTCTCCTGTCCCTTTTTCCTTCTTCATTAACACAGCCTTTTTAATCCTTTCTTTTCTGCCTTAGAAACAGCATTTTTTCCCGCTTCCTTCCCCCCTCCCCAACCTTTTGCTTACCTCAGAGAAGTCAAACTTCTCAGGGTGGATCTTAAGCCCATGGGCTCCCTCTTCACAAGACTGGATGCCCTTCTTTGTTCTCCCAACTTCTACTGTAAGCTGTTTTAATAATAATAACAACAACAATTACAATGATAATATTAATAATGTATTTTGGAACTCTATGTGGATGATTTTTATATAAAAAATACAAGAAAATAATAGAGCGATATTGGAATCCCAACATTATGCAAGGAGAGTGAAATAATTTAAGCCAATCAATAAGGGTTAATGAAACCTAGATCTCATTTGAATAACTTGATATCTTTTGATGAAAACTTTAGGATGTTATGTATATATAGGGAGAAATGATAGATTTTATGTGAAGTGCTTTGATTTGATTTGATACCACCCAACATTACAAAATCAATATGGTACATATTAAATGGGTTAAACATGATGTTGATCTCAAAATGTAGTTGGAAATGCTGCATCATCTATAGACTTTTCTAGTGTGTTGTTAAACTTGACTACATTTGGTACCTTAATTCATGATGTGGAAGGAAAGAGTCACAATAAGGTGTAGAAAACACCGAGACTGTGAATGGAGCATACATATGAGATGAAGGAATAAGGAAAACTGTTATAGGATACTTTGGGTATACTTAAGTTGGACACAAACTATGCTTATCAGTGAAAGTAAGATCATACAGTGAAGAACAGCGAAGAATGTGTGTGAGCACTTAAAAGGAGATGGCACTTGTCCTAGAAAACAATTACTCTGAAAGGACTGGCAGGTGAAGAATGATTCTGTGTAAAATTTCAGTGTGACCATGAAGCTGAAAGGTCCTGTCTTACTCCACTGGTGAGGAAAAAGGGGACTGTAAGTGGGAATCTCTATTGTTTCTATAGTGAGCATTGACCTCTCCTGAAATACTGTGTCTTATTCCAGAAACCAGAGTTATAGAGATGTAGAACAATACAAGAGGAGTCCGAGAAGAGATAGGAGTATGATTTAAGGCCAAATAATCTGCTGTGTACTGAGAAACTCAAAGAACACTGCCTATCAATTTGTCAAAGTTAAAATTAAGGGCTAATTTAATTGCAACCTATAAGCATGTATACAAAAAAAAAAAAAAAAAAAGTGATAATACATGTCTCTTCCATCTAATTAATAAAAACACAACAATATTAAATGAATCCATAGGACCTTGTAAATTCCTGATTGAAAAAAGGTATAAATTTGTCCTAGTGACGACAGTTAATCATTGAAACAATTTGTGTAGAACTGTGGTAGTTTCTCCACCTCTGAAAATTTAAACATTAGAGCTGGATGTCTTTTCCTGAAAGAAAGACTGAGCTAGACTGAATTCAAAGAAAACCAGTGGTATACAGGAGGTCAGACAAGATGTTTAGGTGTTCCCTTCTGCTTCCACAGTCTATGACTCTAAGCAGGTACCGGTTCAAAAGATTTATCATCTTGTCTTCTATGGGATTACTCATATACTTTAAGTTGAACAGGTGTTTAAGTGCTTTGCTGGATCAGGGCCAAACAGAGCTGGTATCATGCCATTTCTGTGCCCCTTCTGCAGCTGTGGCAGAACAGGACTTGAGGCTGGTATAGTACCAGCGGTCATACTGCTCCAAGTAATTGGCTCAGAAAACAGTGTAGATTAAATGGTACAACCAGGACTAATTTTTAAAGGAAGGAAGTACTGGGCTGAAATGTGGTACTACTAATACATGAAAATTACAGCTGTGTAGCTCAAGCGATGCACAGAAGAGTTTGGAGTCCAGTCACCATATTAGTCTGGGGTATAAAGCTATAAAAGCACCTGCTTTGCAGGTACATGCTACACTAAGGTAGGAAATATCTTCAAATAAACTACACAATAGAATACTGTTCCACTTTCTTAACTGATGCAGCTACAGTGGTATTACATGGCCATGTAGACAAGCTCTTAGTAACATATATTAGTGATTGTGGCTTTCTTCCTTTTGTTAGCTTTCTCAATCCCTACCCTAGGTAATAACTAATTTAATGACCTGATTTACGTGCAGAGATGTAGGATTACATCTGGGCAAAGGATGCCTGAGCATTTTACGTAATTCATCTGGTTTTGATGGGTAGCAGATCAAAATGAAGTTCTAAAAGGAAGAGCTGGATGGAAAGGATCTACTAAAAGACATATCATCTTACTGCACCAGGTTATTTTCCTTTTATCTGATAACTTCTTCACGGCTTATCTTTCTCCCCTTATACTCACCATTGCTAATATCTGGTAAATGCTTTCTTTTTCTCATATCTGCTCAGATTTCTTGATCTGTTTACTGCTGTTCTGCCAATATGCTAATGGAGAAGAGCTGTGTGAGGAGGTAAATGTTTTCTCCTCCTCCTGTCATCACTGTTTCTGTTGAGGTTTAGTGAACCTCACTGTTAACTCCTTACCACATTCTGGGCCTGCTTCTGCTCCAGGAGAAGTAGAGGAGCTGGAAACATACAGACCCGAAAGTCTCTTACGTGGCTGGGTCAATATTTAGTGAACATTTATGTGATGTTCTTCAAAAGGTGCCTCACAATCTCAGCCTACTCAGGTTGGTGTTCTGGGGTGGAGGAAGTTATGCTAGCACAAACTGTGCTCTAGCAATGCTGCCTTTATGCAACAGCTATTCCAGAGGGCATAGCAAGCCCCCGTGTCACAGGGCAGTCCTGTTACACATCACCTCAGCCGGGGGGCTCAGGGCTGAAAGAGCTGCATTAGCTCTGCCTCTTTAAAGTGCCTATCTCTTTCAAATTCTATGTCAAGCAAAGCTTGACAGTACACAGAGATCGATGATTTTAAAGCAGGCACATGTTCTTGTGCATCTCCTACTCCAGAAAGAATAACTATAAAATCTTTGGGATTAGCTGTTTGTAGTTAAAAGCCCTCAAGCATCTTCCTTGGTAGATCTATATGTACACTGCAATTATGCATGCATTAACCACTAAATGAAAACAAAAGGCATTTAACGTTAATTAGTCTGGAAAGTCACCATATTGTGATCATACACAGCACCACAATTGCTGCCCAGCTAGATATCCCACGTTCATGCAAACAACAGAACCAAATTGAATTACATAAAAAGAAGCTACATACTGACTCCCAGCAGTATGTTTTGACAAAACACTTTGTCTACTTAAATGATTTCAGATGCTGTAGTCAAAAGCCTTGACTGCAAATAATGGGTTCATAAAACCTATCTTTAAAATTTTACCTGACAGTAATGCTGTGCAAATATCTGCACTTCTAGTTCACCTTCTCCACTTGTTTACATCAGGATTTTAATAGAGTGGCTGTCACAGAACAACAGCTAAAGGCCACTGTTTGATAAGTTGCTGTAAAAATAGACTGTTTAAAATGAGAATTTCCTTCCTAAATTCAGCCATCACAAAAAGGTGGTGGTTAGGAAAATATTGAAGAGACACAATTTCTAGGAGGACAGCAATAAAGTCTTTTCGAGTTCAGTGACATTCTAACCAGCAATGACTTTGTAAGAAACTACATTTCCCATCTGTCTTTAATTTTACTGAGAAATGACAAAAATACAAGGAAAACAGATGGATAAATGAAAAGTTGGGTGGAAGAGGGCCAGAGAGAGAAATATTTTTTTTTATTGGCTTGTTTAGTCTCCATATGTAATATTTGAAGAATAAATTGAGTACATCTCCTTAACCACCTGAAGAAAGAAATTAAACAGAAGAGCCTTCAAAGTTTACCAGTAGAACAAAACCCGAACCAAATATCCTCTGTCAGTCCGTGCCCTACCATTGAGCTGCTGGCTTTCCCCACACAGAAGGCAGTGCAGAAGGTAGCTGGATGCTGATGGCCCTACATGACCTGCAGGCATGCACATCCAAGGCCCAACGCGCAAGAAGCCACCCTACACAGCAGCAGGTCTATACTGAATTGCTCTCATCGTGCAAGGTATGAGGTACGGAGAGGGAGTGTATTTTAGCCTCTCGCTTCTTTCCTGAGGAGAAAGCATGATTTGGAGGGAGGTTTACTTTGCTCTGGCAAGAAGAGTGATAGCCACCGCTGAGCTCTTCTGTCATGAGGCAGAATTGTACATTTCTGAATTTTGTCAAAAAGAGAGCAGCTCCCCATCATGTCTAATAGCTGGTTAAGTGGCATAGCTGGATCCTGTCTGAATTCAGTGTCATGCAGAGTAAGATTTCTATGGAGCTACTTGTAAAGGAGAATTTCAGAGCCAGAAAGGAGGGGAGAGAGGTGAAGAATGGCTTAATCTATTTGGTTTGGTTTAATCTAATCTTGTTTTGTGCCAAACACATAATTGCTCTCTGTTGGAGATCTTCAGTCTCAATAGATTTTTTCCATAACCCAAAGCCTTGGAAACAGTAAATAATACTGGTATGTTAAATATATACATCATGCTCTTCGTATTTTACCAGATCTAGAGATATTTATGACCACTTTGTAGTTACGAAGTATGAAGTAGTTAGTTATGTAGTGGGGCAAATTGCATTTTTGGGTTTGATTTGGTTTTGTGGCTTTGGTGGTTTGCTTTCTTTGCTGGGGTTTTTTGAGTATGCCCTGATTTACTGCAGTGTAACTCTGAGACAAAACTTCTGGTTTGGATGAGCTTGTGCCTGATGCAACTCATAAAAGAAAGACAAGACAAGAGCTGTAGTCTGTGAGAGGAGACATGAGACTACTAAAGCCCATTCTGCCAGACTCTACTTGTAAATATTCAGAAAACGGAATGCTTGCAATTCTGATAAATCATTTGGAAAAATAATTATGATTATTTAATAAAGAGTGAATTTTATAAACATTAAGGGGACTTCATCATATGGAGTGGGCTGTGAAGCAGGTTTAGTGGGATTGAGGTCATTAAAATTAGGCAAATATCCTTTGTTAACCCTAACAAGTCAATATATGAGACTGCAAAGGCTTTAAATACTTATTTACATGAAGACAAATAATAAGAGCTTCATATCCCAGTGTATATTCATCTCCTCCTCATGTTTTCTGTGAACCCACACAGTTATTGCAGGGGATTGGACCCATGCCCGTTGCATTGGGCAGTAGTGTCCTTGCAATGCAAAGGACTGGTGTGAGCACCTGTGACACCCATCTGTGCACTGGGCTCCCTAAACTTGCAAACCCCTTCCCCTCTCCTCCTCCTGCCACTGTGGGCTGCAGAATGCACCCATCAAGGAGGCAGATACCTACATTAGTCCTTTTCCCCATTTATCTTATCAATACATAGTAGTAACAGCACAAAATAGCTCCACTTATTTCTTGCATTCCAAGAGCTGCTGAAGATATGCATTAGATGCTGTGCTTAGACCGTGCCCTCAAAATCCTTTTTTACAGACAATACTAGAATGTCCATAAATTGTCATCATGGTTATTATTAAATAATTTGTACCTGTGCAATGACTTCCAGCAAAGACTGTAAAATGCTTTGGCATTAAGAGAAGTCTCTCAATGTTTTCTGAGGAAAGAACTATTTCCGGTCAGGACCCTATGGGGAGATATTGCTGCCATTTGAGTTTTCTTGTCTTGTCTGGTTCAATTCCCAGTCTCACTTTTTCAAGTCTTTTATTATTATGATTATTACTATTATTACTATTATTACAGTAAAAAATACAAAATCTGGGTTATCGAGGCACTCACTTTTCTACCTTTTAATGTCCCAGAGAAGAGTATAAGAGCATAACTTTTTTGCGCATTTGCTGTATGTAAAGCCATCTTCATGGAAAAGGGGATCTTAGGTATAGACCTGAAATATAGATCTGATTTTTCTTTCTTCTTTTCCTTTTTTCCTCCTAAAAGTGCTTTTTAAAAAAAGAAAGATAACAAAGTACAATGATACTCAAAGATCCTGAGAAATCGACTTGCCTGATACACTATGGGAATGGATTTAAGATGGCCCCAAAAGCCATTTTCTGACCATTAGTCAACAGCTCAGCTTCTTATGGTAAGTTGTTTTTAAACCAAGAGTACCTGAGAGATGTGTAAGGAAAATTAAGATTGCATATTGATGGAAAAAATGTAAAATACTCTGAAATATAGGAGATAGGGTGATGGAGACTGACCCCAGTCACCTATTATTTGTGTAATTTTAATTACTCTCCCTTTAATTTAAGCAGCTGACACACACTTTCAGTGGTGTTCAGAAAGTTAATAGGGCAGCTGAGTAAGGATTTTAAGGTCATATACTTGTCCTTTGGTGCTTATTTTATTTATTAGCTGCTGCATTAATATTCTTATGATTACAGAAATGATCATTTATGTATATAATACATCTTACAATAGTGTACAGTGATGAATATTGTAATATTTATATCTTAATATTTCTTCTTATCCTTGATTCTTTAGCACTAAACTCACAAAAATGCAACGGCATTTATATCAAGCCTCTTCATTCTTCACATTATTTCTTAATTATGGTATGTAGCCATCAGTTTGCTGACAACAATTTTCCTGGGTGTCAGTCTTTCTTTGATTCCACACTTCCCAACTGAAATTAAAATATTGACAGAAATAATTTTGCATGAGCAGTGGAAAATTCAAAGAGGTATTTAAAGCAGAGAAGCTTCTACATTTATTGGTCCTATATATATGTATTTGTTCCTGGTTTTCCAGGTGAATAAACAGTAATGTGAGCAAAACTAGCATGCTGTTTCATCCATGTCATGCATGTAGATAAATGATGACACTTAACTGAATGAAGTTATTTTTTTGAACTCAAATAAGCCATGATTTGTGTTATAAAAATAGAGAGAATCTGGTGTTTCTTGGCCATTATAACTTCAGGGATGGGGGTGGAATGGGGATTGGTAGACTAACAAAGTTTATAGAGTTTGGCTTGCTCATTTTAATAATATGTTTCCTCATTTATCTGTCCCCTTCTCTATGCAGATCTGTCCTTCTTGATCAACACAGTGCAGCAAGAAGGGACAAACACAGATCATGGACTTGACTGGGGACCTATCTCAAGTCACAGCAGTGGTTCTCTGAAATAAAGGTGGACAAGAAAAGCATCCTCCAAGCACTTGGTTGTCAAGCTGGAGATCCCAGTGGGGTTCTCCATGCAGGAAGATATGATGGTGGTGTGGAAAGAGGGCAGTTCTGGGACAGCTTTGCTGAGCCCACTGCAGCAGGAACAGGGGAAGCTGCAGAGCTGCCACCCATGGCATCTGTCTTCCAGAAACATCTCTGCGCATTTCTGCACACCCCGCCCCTCCCCCCCCCCCCCCCCCCCCAACTAGGTCCCACTCATCCACTTCTCAGCTGAGCTGGAAATCTTCAAGGGGGAAACTACATGCCCCGACCCCTCAGGTAGAGATATGCCCTCAGACAACACTGGTGCCTCTTACTCCTAAGGTTGGTAATCAGAGTTTAAGGCAATGGGCACACTAATGAGATGTGCCAGAAAAATTAAAGCTGAACTGTTGACTGTTAAAATAATTCTCGTTATTCCTTGTGTGTTTTGTGAATACTTTTTTGCAGCATAGACACAATTCATTGCTTTTCTCTTTAGAGGTTGCCTTGTGATGGACCTTGCAAAACCTCGTAGGTTTTATAAACAACAGTGTATGTGTGATGTAGTGACACACGTCAGTAAGTATTCTTTGGTTTAAATTCATTGCAGTGAATCGATCTCATAATGCTAACAAATCTTTTTACATATCATCCTGAAATGTCTACTCGACTTAAGCAGCAAGGTTTAGACATTGAGCAATGGGTAATGAGATCATGGTCAGCATTAGGATCTGAAGAGTTACAGAGATATGAGAGGGAATGTGTTTTCCTGCTGTCAATAAATGTTGTAAATCCTAAATCAGACAATGTTGCAATAATATCAAGACCCAGCAATCTAAAGGTGACACAAAAATTTCAAGAGCAGGAAGAGAACAGGCTACAAAGAGTCAGAACTGCTTAACACTTCACAGGGTGTGCATGCGTGGTCAAGGCAAATTTCAAAGATGCTGTATTGTCATCCTGCTATATTTAGTTGCACAACTGCGAGAAAATTCAATCTTCGGTCCATCATACAATAGGCCTGTAGAAACATTCGTCATTTTAATCCCAGCATGCGAATGTCCCCTGTGTGCATATAGATTTCTCAATTAAAGTAAAGTAATTTGATGAAAGAACAAGTCTCACAGGTGCAAGTAAAGGTTGCAGTAACAACAGCCTCAGCTAATTATTGCTGGAGAAGTGTTTTCCACTGGATGGTGCATGGCTGCAGCTTAAAGCTGTACATGGATTCTTTGCTCAGATGCAGACCAAAATGTGCATTTTTCAGTGGGAAAGCCATGAAAGAGTGCACAACTTGGCTGTGCTATTGCAGGTGCATCTCTACATCCCACACAGTTAAATTTCAGGGGTCACCTTGGAGCTAGCGCAGTGATACGGAGCTCTGATGCTTTTTCTAGAATCTCCTTTGATGTAGGTCTGTGCTGACTTCTTTCTAAGAAATCTCCAGACCCACAGGCTATTTTAGGGGATAGGACAAAATGTGTGTCTCCAGCCAAAGAATAGGAATCATAAATGGGTGAGATGACCTCCCGTTAATACAACCTGTGTAGCCTTATCTACTTAGAGTGTTTTATATTTTTAACTACTGGATATTTATAAAAAGTCACCATCTCTATTGGCATTTGACAAAGGACACAGTTAAATGGACCTGGCATTTTCTTATTCATGTTGTTGAGCTACTTGAATTAAGGTTCAGGCAGAACATGATACTGTGTATTATATCGATTATAAAATGACCTAATTCCCATGTAGACAACAGGATCTAACATTTCTTCCTAAAAAGTTTGACTTTATTCTTTTTTATAAATAGAAAATATCTTTTTTCAACTCCTCAGTGATGACTTTAGTGCTTCATCTCACACAAGTAAGTGCCTTGCTTGCACATGTCTTTATGGATGCACTTTCCAGAATACATGAGAATATTATTTTAATTACATTTTTCTCTGAATTGTACCACATTATTTTCTCTCTTTTTTTTTATTGTGTTCATTTTTAGGCCATAAATATTATTAACCCAGAGAGATTTGTTTCTGCTTTCTATAGTTAATTAAAGACACCATTGGATTTATCTTGTGCTACCACCAGGAGGGCACAACAAGTGAAATATTGTATTACTGCATGGCTCATTCATTAGCATAAAATAATCAGTGCTTTTGAATACCAGCACTTCAATGTCTCAGGTTTGTTTTTTGTGATTGCATCTAGGAAGCAGCAGCAGCAGAGGGATAAAGAAGAAGGGAAAAAGAGGCTGAGAGAGAAAAAAAGGACAGAAAGAGGGAGAGCAACACAGCTTTTAAAATTAGCAGATTTCCTTAAGAAAAGACACAGGGAATTTGACAAAAAGGAGAGTACACAAGTTAAGCTTGCCTGGAGGTGTATCTAACTGGCACCTAGAGCGTAACATGGGGGTAAGCTAAAGTAATTCCCTATTCTGCTACTAGCAGAGATTGAATAATTACAAAACCATTCTTTCTACCACATGGCTTCTCCCTTTGGGAGACACAAACTAGCATAGGGTCCTGACAAATATTTCTACAGGTTCCACCTAATGTTTATCAATACAAAGTAATGTTATTTTTCCAAAAGGAACTATGCGCCATGATAACATACATAAATAGATAAAGACACATGGAGACATTTAATGCATCTTTCACCTACTTGGAGAGAGCTTATCACCAAAAGTCAGAGAATACAGATTTATCCAGTAGCTGCTCATTGTCTCTTAATCCCATGGGGTCATAGCGTGATTTGCCTTCGTCTTGGGACACAGGTCTGCTGGTAGCCCAGGCTCGGTGGAGGACTTTGGGTCACCAGTAGAGACACCACATGCCTGGCATTATCTTGGGCCTCCTTCAAAACATTTTTCCCTAGGTATTTCTCCACCCTTCGTCTGAGCTTTTCATGATTGTATAAAAAATTAATAGGACTCTGAGCTGTATTGCCTTTTTTCCCTAATTGCATCAGAGTGTGGGAAGGTGAAGCAATGATATAATAGGGGAGGCTGAAGCTCTATGCCTAAACCGGGGAAATCCACTTACAGAGGGGCCCCCTCTGTGTACAGATGTAGGTGGTGTGACCTATTTCTGGGAGATTTTTTTCTGGTTTTTGGAGAGACACCAGTAATTCATTCTTCCTTTCTGAGGAATAAAATAAGAACCCAGACACATTGATTATTAATCATACATTTGGGGACTCTCCTCCCTCTTGACCAATGACATAATCTTCAGTGAACAATATGTATACTGTAATTGACATTTGCACAAAAAAAAATCAGGTTATATTGTATGCATCTGCACTAATAAAAATAGTCATCTTTCAAATCCTCCTGTTCAAAGTCTCGCTGAACCGACTTCAATATCTATATAGCATTTATTTTGACCTTCGCCTCTCTGATCTCCTGCACTGGGGAGCAGTACAGCAATACAATATAATAGAAGCATACTTTATTAAAATACATGTTTAGGCTATGATCTTCAGAAGCTCCAAAGTTAGGTGCACAGGAGGCATTGCACACATTTGGAGGTTCAGCCGTTTTAGGCTTCCCGTAAAATGCCAACCATACATGTCACTCTGAAAGTCAGTTGCATAATTATCCACTAAACAGCACTGTTGATGTGTTGTGTAATTGCAGTAACTCAACAGGTCATCCCAAGCTCAGTCTATGCTTCTGCTTGTTTAAGATGCCTGGGTTTGATCTCATAGATAATTTAATGCTATCTGTTATAATAACCAAGAGTTCTAGACAAAGATCAGTCACTCCTACTTGCAGATGAGTCACCATTTTAGCATGTCCTACTTGCAGAATTTTTTTTTCCTTTGGTTTGCTTTGCTTTCAGAGAGAATGAGGACGTATACCAGTTTCTATTCCAATTGTATAAACTTTCATAAAAGACATCCAGATGCATACGAACTTTTGAGTAATTAGGAGACAGATATGTTCATTATCGTTGCTTTATGTAGAGATTCTGTGGTTTTTTCGCAATTCTAATGAAAAACCACTAGGCTTACAGCAAAGAAATTAGCTCAGGAGAATTCAGGCTTTTGTAAAAATATTAGTCACTAGGTGCAATTCTTCATATTCATGTTAAAAGAATAACATTTCATTTGTGTTCAGGTGTGCTACAGAGAGCAACTATCTTTGAGGCTGATGGAGCAATCATGGAGGAAGCAGGATGGGCCAAGAAAAGATGAAGAGCACTATAAAATGGACATCTTTGGCCACAGGGAGTGGTCCATGCCATTACTATGTATTTTCAGAAGTGTGGTAAGTGCAGGACTCACAACAGAAAGCGTGCATTTTAATTTTAAAATAACATCCTTAAAATAATGCACTTAGAGGAATTATCTGTTTAAAAGTATTCCTTTGGATGATGAATCATCAAGCACTGTTACTTTAATCAGTGACTCCCTGCAGAAACAAATGCTGAAATTTATGAGAAAATATTAGTCCTAGTGATTTTCCTTTGGAAAATATTACTGGTATAGTAATTTTAATTAAGGAAGAATTTAGCACTTTTGTATTTGTATTCCCAATGTCAAATTCTTTTGTTATCACACTTACACCTCTGTTATTAATGTTAGCCATGGCTTGCAAAAGAGGAAAAGCTAGTTATCAATGAATAATTCAGGCTCCATAACTGTCAGACCTCATTATTTTAAATAAGGCCTGGTAGTTCCAGTTGTAACTGGCTAATTGCATCATTTAAACTTAAACTGTTAGAATATTTCAGATAATTCACAATTTTAAAAACTTTTAATACATTCAAAACTACTGTAGTACATGGGGCAATTTGCTTTAAATCAGGCTGAGAGAACAAAGAGACATTTGAGTTGTGATATGAGTTCTCAAGTTGTTAAAATAAAAAGAAAAATCTGTGGTGAAATTAATATATCCAGTAGTTAAAATGAAATCCTATCATTAGAATGAAATTATGTGAAATGCTTGTAAAAGTGGAATTTGAAAAAATTAAACCACCTGAAACTAATGAACTAAGATGTAAACTGACACCCGATGAAGCTCGGTTGCAAGACAGTTCAAATGCTGTCAATGAAAATGTTTCCTTTTGTGCGGCCATAGTCTCTGCTCCCTTTTATTTTCTGTCAATAAACATGTAATTCCCAAAGCAGCTACAAATAGATGCCATGGTGATCTTCAAAATAATTGAACCATGTTTTTTCCAAAAGGAAGTTATTTTTATTTTTTATTAATTCAAATTTGTGATTAAATAATTTTAACAATATTTTAATTTGGTTTAACTAATAATAATTTACCCTTATTAATGCAGACATGATAAAGTGAGGAGGAAATATATTTTACATACACTTTTCTTCACAGTGTATGCTAAGTAGGAAGAGTCAAGGGTCATTTATAAACTAGAATAATCTTAAAATGCTGGTTTAATCTTTCTCTTCAGCTTCATTGTCAGATTACATCTAGCAGTTTATTATATGTATCCAGCAACTGTAAAGTGAGAGGTTAATATATACTTTAAAAGTGCCTATTAAAAAAGACAATACAACTCAGGCCTGTCCGGAAAGCTATTTGTATATAGTGCATTAAGACTTGTACATTTAAGGAACATTATCCTCATTTTCCAGATGGGACGCTGCAGTTCAAGACAAACTGTCTATGATTTCTGTAGTCTCTTTCCTTCCCCATACATCTGAAACAAAGCTAATTTATCTGGGACTCAGAGCCTGGCTTACAACTTTAATGGGATGCTGCAAGAGAAAACATGGTAGACTACAGAGTGCTGTAAAATTGAAGAAAAGCCGTATCTGCCGTCACCGAAATCACTCTGGCATATCATTTCTTTATTTAATTAAAAGAAAAATTAAAAAAAAACCCACACCACAACCCTCGGCTGTCATGTTCAAACTATAAATTTCAGCCCACTCATATCCATTAAGAACATCATTAAGGCTGTGGAGGTTACACAGCAAGGGCTTGGATCTTATCCGATATGTAGCAGCCTTGCATTGCTGGATATCTTGTAAAAGCCACCCCTACGTTTCTGCATCATACTGGAGGTCATTACAGAATACATACAGCAACTGTGTGTGTTCTTGTGTTTGAGACCAGAATCAGTGCACCACACAGATTAACTTCCCAGGTTTTCCACATGCTGAAACCAAGACATTTCTACTTGTGCAAAAAACACATCTAGCAATAATTGGTCCCCACAGAGATGCAGAGTATCATATTCTCACATTCTTCTGAGATCTGTAAACTAAAACCCAGGTTTCTTGGCACATGTATCTCTTAAGAAGACGGACGGCATCAGGTCGAGTTTTGCAAATATTTGTTTAAGGGACATTTAAGGACCATAAAATTCTCTCCCCACCCCTCAATACTAACCTCTCTTCATAGGAGGTTTGCAGACCCTGGGTAGAAGTCAGCATGAGCTTTCTGCAGGTAAGTCAATTAGATTTGAAATTTTCCATGTTACCTGAATTTGGACTGGAAACATTATAAGCAAGCTACCATAATTATAGGTTTGGATTATATTACCTTGCCAGTTGCTATATTTTTTCATAGTAATCACAAAGATAATGGTTCTCCCTTCTCAGAATAGAACAAAGTCATTTACCATGAAATGCTAAATAACTCCTGCAGTTAATAGTTTGAGTACCAAAAAAAGAATACCTGTTATGGTCGGGTAATATATCATAAAGAGGAAGGTAGAAGAGACTGAAGATGACGTATCACACATTAACTGGGTGCCTACATTTTTTGTAAACATTTATCATGGTCTTATGGAAGTTCAAGATCATCAGCTCCAAAGTCCCAAGCTGTCCATGGTTAGAGAGCACTTTTTGGTGCTTCTGCTGGTTAAGACTAGTGCTTTGGTTATCAGATTTGAGACTGATATTGAGGTGAAGGTGCCCCAACAGGGTCATAGCTCTGGCACTCAGTGCCTGCAAGCTCCTTTCATTTCAGGGCTTCTATTCATCTTAGATCTGGTTTGGTTGAAGGATTTTTGTGAGGTAAGTTCAACACTTCAGAACAATGGATTTGTAGCAGGGATGAATTGGGAACTAATGGTACTCAGATAATAGATATTTTGTATCACAGTATCTCCAATGACATAGATTAATATCCACAACTATATACAGGCATGACAAAATAATCTAACAATACTCAAACAAACTGTAGATTTGTAAGGCTTAATGAAAAGACCGTCAAAATCATAATGATTTTGAAAGTCATGATGCTATAATGACATTTCTAATTTAAATCAATATGGACACCACTCCATAGTCTTCCAGTGGTTTTTTCCCTGTTATATGATACCAATTGGATACAGGCAAATAAAAATTAGTAAAACAAGTTGCATTTCAGAGGAAGAAAATATTTGCTCTTCTTGTCCTGCAGTGTCTGGAGACTTCTGCAATTGTTTACTGTGTTCACTTTCTGTAAGCTGTTGTCAGCTCAGCTGTCTGAACTATAGCTTCATTTCTAAATATTTTCCTCTGAAAAAAACCCAACTAAGTCTCTGAATGTTTTGTGTCTGCAGCCACATCAGATACCACAACTAAAAGGAGGCTTATTCTTGTCTGTCTTGAAATTACCCAGTGTTGGCTTCACCCTTGTCAAGGTCTGGCTCCCTGCACAGAAGCTGACAGTCAGGTTTGGGGTATGCTAGATGTGTTTCATCAGTGAAAGGAATCAAGTTCCGTTTGTGTACAGAGCATGGTCTTAAAGTCGGCGATTTCACTGACTAAAAAAAAAGACATCTTTTTTCTTCAGAGCTGTAGACACCTGGTTGAAAAACGCAGCATAACCGGAGGCACACCGTAAGTGATAGGTGCAGATGCAACGGGTGGAGTGTTCCTATTGCGCATATTCATTCTGAAGGGTCATTCAAAATGCCTCTCTACAAAAAAGCCTGAATGTAAATAATGTCAACTGTCTATGAAAGCAGGTGATTTAGGTCACTGAGCAGTGTACATTGGTTAAATTATATTATTCCTTCAAATACTTAACGTACATGTGAGCTATTCACTTGGTAGAGCGAAGAGAGGCAAGGAGAAAAGAGACTTGGTTTACTTTGATTGTCTATAAAATCTTCACTATGGAGAACCATCCACTGCTTTTGAAAAGAAAGCAACCAAATGGAGACATGCAGTGCCATTGAATATTACAAAATATGTTTGGAAAGAAAGTCTGCGCATGATCTAACCAAAGAGGGAGGTCTGAAACTAGCCACAGATGATAAGAAGATAGTGAAATGCATGTAAGCATAATTATTTGAGAACTGATAAAGTGAGGCAAGGTTTTTATTGGGATAAAAATATCACCAAAATGCCTCATCATTCTTAGATCCATTCTTACTGCAAGATAGAAACAGACCTGGGGGGGTGGGTGGGGAAAGGAAAGCAAGGAAAGTCATGCCTTAAGGGATGTATAAAAGCTGGAAATCAAGTCAAATTTCAGGCTTTAAAAGTTCCCATTTCACAGTTTTTATTAAAATGAGGCAAAAATTTTGCTTAAGTATCTTGAAAACCCCTTGCATCTTTTCTCCGCAGTGATCAGCAATTACTCCTGTACAACTGGCCAAGGAGGCTACTGAAATTTGGATTATTGCCAGCTTTTGCAAGAGAGAGGAATGTGGTACAATAGACCTCCTCCTCCTTTGTTTTGCATTCAACAATCAAATCTAGTTGCAACCTGTTTTTCAGGGACTGCGGTCTAGGTCTGTTAGGGGGTATGCAGGAGAAACAGGTCCCGGGAGCCACGGTGTCCCACCAATGGACAGGACCTTGCAGAATGGTCCAGGTTTGCTATGGAAGAAGGCTTCCCTCTGTTTGGCATCTGCTGTGCAGTGTGGCTGCTTACCAGCTTAGAAATCCTATAATCAAATGTAATTCAGCATGGGAAGATGCTGTTACTCATCTCTGTTTTGGAGCAAATCAGAGAGAACTCAGATGTGGATAAATACCGCTTCTTACTGTGTTTTCAACACAATCCTTTTATGTGTATGTGCATGTCACCTACGAATATGTATTTTAAGCAGGGAAACACTCAACAACAGATGCATTGAGGATAATTCTTATTCCAATTACAAAGCTACCAGGAGTGCTGTAGTTGAACTCTGCGTATACAGCAGTGAGCTGAGGTAAAGAACAACAATTTTTGACACAGCCGGTCACAGCTGACATTTCTGTTCTTGATCCACTGAATCATCTGAATCGTGTAAGAACATTCATCATAGAAATAGTCTGAGGCAGAGAAATAGTCTGAGCTCTCCTACAGAATCTATTCTTGACCCAATCTGAGATGTTAAGAAATGGCTCTGATAGCTACATATATTCTCTTCACTCATAAATAATAGGGGTGCACCGTTTACTGGTCCTAGTCCTTGTGGTTACAGTGGGATTGTCACTGTTTTATTAGTTACTTTTGCACTTTCTGATGTTCCTGTAAAACAACATTCTGTTTCAGGAGATGGGCCTGTCAAGGAAGCCGGGAGAAGGTGGATGGCATGATGAGTGGCTTCCAATACTTTGTTTATGTCTCCACAGGGTGGAAGTATTTTGTTAACTCTGCAGTCTCAATGTGGATCAGTCACTGCTGCCAACATAAATATTTTCAAATATTTCACTGAGAATTACTGCAAAGCTACAGGAGATTTTCTGCCTATATGACTGAGATTGTGTCTCCTTTGATTTCAACTTGATTTAATTTTGTAGAAGAAGAGGCAAATACAAGATGAGTGATAGTGCAGCCCTCCAACTTGCATTATTGATACTTCCAAAGTGTCCAGTTCAAATGGGGGCAGAATGTTAACAGAACTGAGAGTATCAGTCTAGTGGCTGAAAGACAAAAATAAGCTGCCTTTTTGATCTTTGCTGGTCAACAAAAGCATGCTTTTCTTGCTCCAGAAGTCTTTCATGTAAGAGAAAATGGACAGAGATGAAAACCCACGTCTGATCTGATGCTTCGGCAAGCTATATTTTGTTACACCCACAGGAGATGAAGAATTCTGACTTTTCAGAGGAATGGACAGAAGTAAAACAGAAGTCCTTTTCTACAATGTAGAAAGTCACTGATAAAGTTTATTCTGTGTATAAAACATGCTCTTTGTGCAGAGTTATCATCCTTAAATACCTGGTCTCCGTTGAAATTATATTGATCAGAAAATTGGAGGCTCTGGGCATAAGACAGACCCTCAGTTCTCTAAATAGATCACAGTGTGAGCTTTAGAAAAAATATTTACTACACATGTCATAATTTTTTGGCAGATTTTGTTTAGAGAAGCTGGATCAGGCAGAGCTAGAAGCCTGATAGATTGCTCTAACCACTGACTCGGAGTACACATAACTGAAACTAAGTAATTCAAAATGGTTTTTCAGATAAATTTACTTTCTTATTTCCTGCATATAAAATACCTGTGAGCAAATCATTAGTTCCATTAATTCACTAATTGTTCTATCTTACCCTACATATTCTTAGTGATTTTTTTATTACCTTAAAATGAAGTGGTCAGCAATAATTTGAAGTATTTGCATTAAATGTTTATTCCTGCTTGCAAGAGCATTGCTGTCATAGTGAAGATAAGAAGATGGGGAAATCTGTGGGGCTTTGGTATTTTCAATCAATGGAAATGGATTAGGTAAAGGAAGAGAAAATGAGGATTAGGGAATTTTAGAAAAATAAACCTGTAAACTGCTCTTGCTTTCCATGGCAGAAAAAGCAGGACTTTTTTTGACTGCAGTATATTTATTTCTCTCATGGTTACAACCCATGTAACAGTCTGTTACGCTCCGTGGGTTGCTCAGGTAAGGAGCAAAGCCAATCCCTGCTGCCCCTGGGCTGGACTGCAGAGCGGTGCAAAGTGAAGAACAGGTAAGTTTCATAGGGAGGTGATAGCCAAGTGAGGTTTCGCTTCTGTGAGTTCTACCTCTTTCATCCTGCTTGACATTTCTGAGACTGAGCTGTAGTACAGATTAGTAGCCCATGGCAGTAGGCTGAAGAGATGAGATTTTAGTGTGATACAGTACACAGGCATGGGGCGGAAAAAGCAAAGAATATGTGTGAAAAATTGAAATGACAAGGTCACGTTGCTAGCTTGGTTGTGGGAGCTGCTGTGGTAGTTTGTTGCATTATGATTAGGAATGGGCCAACTAGCATCAATGAGGCGAGAGCTGGTTTGAACCTTCAACTCCTCCTCTAACCAGCCCAAAGAGCCCGAGGTAAGGCTAAAAAACATCTAGCACTGGTGGTTTTTGTTTCTCAGCTTTAAAGTAATGAGTTTCAGTTTCTGAAAATTTAGCTCAGAGCAGAAAGAAGGAATCTAGAAAAATGTTCAGGAAGTTCATCCAGTCTAAAATAATTCAATCTAGAAAACTTGCTAAAGACAGATTTATACCATTCCCAGCTTCCCATCCATAACAAAGAGCTTTATATCCCCGTTAATAACCATCCTGTTAGCAAAATGAAACCAAGTCTGCAAAGCTTTCAAATTTCAGCACAGGGGTTTTTTTAATTATAAAGCCTGCAGTTGAGATGCCAAGCTTCTGTCAAAGGGTGCGAGAGAGTAGTCTGCATACGAGGACTTGCAGTAGGAACTGCACTGAAGTAAGCGTACGATCCCTCTATCATCCGTTTCTCTTCTCTTTGGCTTTATCCTGTGGGAAGTAGCTTTACATTCAGATTCAGACTACAAGGGATTCTACGAAAGCTGAATTTCTGCACTGGCCGTGCTTATTCTGTGGTGTGTCACACTCCCTGCGGTGAGGGCTAAGTTCTCCCTATTTTGTGCAGCTTCTGTCTAAGGCAGACAAAATTCCTCCTCCTCACAAGGATTCCAGGAGAAAGCAAAGGCAGAGAGCAAGGGCAAGTGGAGACAAGCAACGCAGTTTACCTTGGACTCCCCGTTTTGAAACACTTTCTAAGCTCACTGAGGTAATCGTTGTGATTTGGTTGAATAACAAAAACCATATCCAGCCTGTTTCTGAAAAGTGCAGTCAGCAGTGCCGGATTCCTTTCCTTCATTTGTGTTAATAATGTCACTGCTCAGTTTTTAGTTACAGGTATTCACGATGGGACAGAAATATACAGGAGTCCAGCGTGTTTTGAAGTGATTGCTCTAGAAGTCACAAAAATAATGACCTATATCTGTACGGGAAGCTTTATTCCTGACTGTTTTCATCCTCAGTGTGCTTTACAGAGCTGAAAGCTGCATCTCTCTGAACTGTGGCAATGCAGAGCAGAAATCAGCTTCTCCAGGTAAGGCTGCAGCTCTGCTATGTGGGGACAGGAGGCATGAGCGGAGCTTCTCACCCATATCTCTTTTTCTGGATAAAGAGTTAGCTGTTAACTTGCTTTCACTTTTTTTTTTTTTTTTTCTTTTTCCCCTAGAAAAGTACATAGCAGTGGAAGAAAGTAAAAGGTCTGCCAAAGACTCCTATTCTCTTGGCGTTTACTTGCAGGTAAATGAACCTGACCTAGCACTTGATGAAATCTCTTTTATATAGGATGAAGGCAGCAGCTGGGATAAACAGAACAAGAAAAGGAGAAGCAAGAGGCTTTCTACTTCACATGTAAATTTTCTGTAATGAAGATAAAACTTGAGATTAACCTTGCCTGTTATTTCAAAAGATATAGTTTATTATTTACGTCCTATTATTTTCTTAATGTTCTGGACTTCCACAGTCTAGATGAGTTACTGCAATTAAAGGGACACTCTAAGACAGGGTTTTCTTGGCCAGGTCTCAGATGCTTCTGCAGATCAAATAATGCTTCTGAAACCCTGGAAAGTTGACACAAAGCTTCATAGCTCTGTTCATGTGAGCTGATACCTAAAACCGGTGCCCAATGAACTCCTTATTTGGTGCTTTTTTTGATTCTGTAGTTATCACAGCCTGATTTGTTATTGAAATGGATTTACTCATATGAAAAAATAACAGGCAGTGTATGGCTGCATATATAATACAGAGACACTGTTTTCTTTTTCAGGGAGTTTAAAGAGGACACATGACTTTGATGTGACTGAAGCTTGTGTCATAATCAAATGGAGCTGGTGCCAAATAAACCAGATGGAGCTTTCAATCAACAAACTGTATTTATTTTTGATATCTGTGACTTATTTGTCATCAATGCAACTTTTAATAGGACAAGGTAAGAAGAAAGATCTGCTCACAGAGCTATTAGGAGCTCACACTTTTAATTTGACCTAACAACACAAATAGATGATGTGCAAACGACAAAGTACAATACCCTACTCCAGCTGGAAGGCATTTGCTTGATGCTTTCTACTGGAGCAGAAGGCAGCATGAATGGTTACTTCATGGTATTAGCAGTGTTAGGTTATGATTGGACTTGATCTTAAAGGTCTCTCTAAAAGTTGCAGAGCATTTATATTTATCTGTGCACATATTATTTATTAATTATACTTGATTACATTACTATATTAGCATGTTTCTTTACTCTCTTTGCAAAAACATGTAGTGTAGCTTTGTGTCTCTCAAATTGTTTTTATATACATGTTTGTATATACTGTATTTTATCCTGCCTGTAGTAAGAAAGAGAGGAAAAGTAAGGAGTTTGATAAATAACCAATATGTGTCAGTTTTTTGTATGAAGAATGACTTATGAAAAAGCCCTACGGCTATGACTTGCTTTGGCCTTCTAGAGAGAGACAGGGAGAATATATATAAAGGAAAAATAAACTCTTATTTAAACAGTTTGGGTTTTTTTCCTAAATGTCTCTTCTCTCCCGCTCTTTTCTCTCTCCCTCTTTCCCCCCACCCTGTAGTAATAGTCCTTGTCTTTTCTGCTAAGTGAAGATAGATAATCCAAAATAATACTCCACTCAGTTGCTTTTGGCATTTGAATGTGTCCTACTGTAGGAAAAAACTGTGTTGTTTCTCTGAAATCTGTTCTATCGTATGTGTAATTTCCTCTTCTCTTTTTTATTCACGTGTCCTCTGAAAAAAGAAAAAAAATCTCTTTGTAGCCTAGGATGTATTTTTTGTTACTAAGACAGATGAAAATTCTGTATGCCAAGTGCTCTCATGTTTACAGAGAAAACCAATACTACATATTCCTTCCCTGCATCCGCACAGTTCCCTCTGAGTCACATCCCCATGCTTCTCCAGTGCTGGAGACCTTCTCCTGCACTTGCCTGAGACTGCAGACATGGGCTGGGGCCTGCTTCCTTTGCCCTTCAGAATACAAAGAAGCTAGAACAAAGAAACCAAGATTTTTCTTTTTTATGTTAATTTTTATATTTTGATTTCCTAAAGACAACATCTGAACAAGATCTGATTTTTGTCAGATGTTACTAGACTCTCATGGTAATAAGCTGAATGAATTATAAGGGGAGGTTTTAGTACTTGATATTGTAAATACATATAATGTATCACCATAACTAATTCATCTATAATTTTCCAATAAATCTTTCTAACAGATGAAAGACAGGGTTTAAGACTGAGATATGAGGACCCTTCCATATAGTTCAGATTCTACATAAGAAGAAGTTAATGTTTGAGCATGGGGGAGTCACCTCTGTGGATTAATCTGGTGGGCTCAGTCCAGTCCTACTCAGCTCTCCAAACCCAGCATGATAATCACCAAGTCTCTACACAGAGCTGAAGAGTTAAGCAATCACAATGACTTAACCATCAACTTGACCTTTAAGATCCCTTCAGAACTGGTTTGATCCATACTGATTTACTTTATCTCTTAGAGCATCAGATCTGTACTAAAACCCTGATTGACCAGAAGTCCTTTTTTGATACTTAATCTTAGCAATGTTCCATGGCCCAACATGAAAACCGTAGGTGAAAGTCACACCTTACTGAAGTCAAAGGGAGGATTTTTTCCAATGGATCTGGGATTTCACCCAGCAAACCCAACTGATGGTGTTTGGAACCTACCTGTCTGAAGGTATGTGAATCCTTCTGTGTTGCCCACCATATCATTATGTAAAATGTATCTTGCAAGCCACTATGATGTCTTAATGACACTAACGTACATTTAAAAATAGTAGTTTTTATTAAAAAATGTACAAAGACATAAATTATTTACTGGGTTACTACAAAATGCTGTGTTTCCTGACGTGATAATTATATTGTTCTGTCATTCCTTTGGTAATAAAAGCCTTTACTCACTTGTAAGTTCAGTTTTTACTGAACATGAGGAATACAACATACAAGGGAAAAAAAAAAGTAAAACCAACATTAGGCAGTTCTGTTACAGACACAGGGGAAAATAACAGACATTTATGGTATTCACTGAAGCTTATCCATGGATTTCCCTAACTACTTCTGAGTAGCTTTAGCAATTTAGTTTCCTCCCTTAGAGTTCCTTCAAATGGCATTTCCATAACCAGCCATTTTCTGGGGCAGATGAATCAACTGCTTTTGTAACACCTCCCTTTTTTGTCTTTAAGGGTAGTTTTCTTTCTATCTCTTGATCCAGATAGGTTGGATTCTTTCCCAGAAATACTGTGGAACTAGACCCCTCTCTGTCCTGCAGTGATGGAGGTGAAGCACTGATACACATCTGCCTCACTGTATGTCAACTATATATAACAATAGTGCTATGCCAGTACTACGGATATATTTTGCTTATTATGATTTGACTCTTCTTCTTACATGCATCAAATTTTATTTACTTTGGAGACAACTTGAAAAAAAATTTAAATCCTACACCAATGTATTTAGGCCACATACTAAGGATGGGATAGGACAGTTTACTAGAAAGTGTATGAAAATAAATTCCTAAAAATCACAGAATAATACCCAAACTAAAATGATAAAAGACAAAGTTCTGAGCACATCTTGCCTAAAGTAGTGTCATATGCTACATTTGACCTCATCATCACGTTTTACAGTGACCTGAATCTCCAAGTATGGTATAAGTGGGTATATTCTTAGGCATGATGCATTGTCCAAAGTAATTTCCTTTTTTGTGACGTGCAAAATCCAAGAGGTTTATTCACACATGACTTATGCAGTCAGAAACAGAAAGAAAAAACATATGACTTCTTCTGTTAGCAGAAAGACAACAACTTAAAATTTAAATAGTCAAGTTGAAGTAATTCTGAAAATCTTACAATTCATCTTGGAAACAAAAAAAATTAAATATTCTATAATTTGTTCATTTATATATATTGATATTCATAGAATGGTTTGGGTTGGAAGGGACCTTAAAGACCATCTAGTTCCAACCCCCCTGCCATGGGCAGGGACACCCTCCACTAGACCAGGTTGCTCAAAGCCTCATCCAGCCTGGCCTTGAAGCCAGCCAGCGATGGGGCATCCACAACTTCTCTGGGCAACCTGTTCCAGTGCTTTACCACCCTCTCCAGAAAGAATTCTTCGTGATATCTAATCTAAATCTCCCCACTTTCAGTTTAAACCCATTACCCCTTGTCTTATCACTACAGACCCTTGAAAAGTCCCCCCACCAGTTTCCTTCTAGGCCCCCTACGGGTACTGGAAGGTGCTATAAGGTCTCCCCGGAGCCTTGTCTTCTCTAAGCTGAACAAGCCCAATTCTCTCAGCCTTTCTTCATAGGAGAAGTGCTCCAGCCCTCTGAGCATCTTTGGGGCCCTCCTCTAGCCTCATTCCAACCGGTCTATATCATTCTTATGTTTAGGGCTCCACAGACAGACACAGCACACCACGTGGGGTCTCACAAGGGCAGAGTAGTGGGGGAGAATCACCTCCCTTGACCTGCTGGCCACACTTCTCCTGATACAGCCCAGGATATAAGCACATACATTACTATATATTATAATTATACATTATACTATATTTAATATGATATAAAATATATTAGTTCACTTAAATATTTTTATATACTATGCTAAGCCAATAATATCTTTTATATATTAATATTAATTTGTGTATATTTTACAGAATATGTTATATAAGCTATGTATAAATGATTATATTAAATAATATATATGAATATAGTATATTCATTTATGTAATATATTCACACATTCCCTAATGAATGATTATCTGTACCTCCTGGGCAGGATTTCTAGGATATTATACTATTGTGCTAGCACAGGTACTTTCTGCAGGCACCAGTTTGCTACCAAAGACACTAATCATGGAACAAAGTGCTATAGAAACTCATATTGATGTTTCGCCTTTTAAAAGGAAGTAATTGACAGCAAAGCGTATTTCAAGGTCTGGTTGCCAACATACTCAATTAAACAGAATTTGGAGGAGGAGGGGGATGGCTGGAAACGCCCAGTCGTACTACGAATGTCAGCGATCTGCTGTCAGAGACCTGGTGACGTTGAACCAAACTGTGAAATGTCTGTAATTCTTCTAACATTGCTGATGATGTAGCACCAGATTTGTGTGTGTATGTGTGTGTGTGTGCACGCATGTGGCTGCTTTTGGCCATGACAGGTTTTCATAAATCTGGTGTCATTATAGAACACATGACTTGTGTCACCACTGCTACAAGAAGAGAAATCCATCATGGATCAAAGAGCCAGGAAAAGTCCTATTCACTATATAAGCCCCACTCAAGCTCTCCAAACACAGCTTGAGTGGAATTTAAGTGGGCCATAGGCCATGTTTTGCTCCTATACACAGGCATGTATTTTACATTGTGAAAACAAACTAAAATATAAAGCATTTTCTAATGTAACATGGAACTGTGTGAAGTCACAAGGCCATTCAGAGCTAGGTATCTTCACCAGTATTTTACCTTGAATGTCATGTTATTTTTTCTAGAATACGAACAGAAAAATTAAACAGTCCAATATTATTTTCATACTTTTAACACTGGACCTTCAACCTACATTGTATATCTAAACAGAGTTGTCTATACCCTGCTCAGATCATAAGCTTCCTGGGCAAGGATCATGCCTGTATCCTTGTTTATACATTGTCTAGAGTACTGCAATATACACAAAAACTTTTCTTCTGTGAAAGATTCATTCTACTATGAAAAAAACCCCACACTTACTTATTTTTATATGTAAACAATATAAAAATATATAAACACACATATATATATATTTGTTAGCAGGAAAGTGATTGTGTTTCTTCACCACAATGCTTCCTGCCTTAAAAAGCCCCTTGAGATAACAGTGCAACATTTTTTCCCTCACCATATTTCAATGCAATGTTAACAGCTATTTGTAATGTGCATATTGTAATAAGTAAAAGTGTAGGAACCTTTAAAACAATTATAGAGTGGAAAAACATGAAGTTTGGCTGATAATTTAAAGTCTATAGAGATATTTGTCACCCCATTCTTTGGAATGAGCAAAATCCTTTTTGTGATTGTTTTCAGTAAGATTCCAGCATCTGCCTTCTTTCCCAAATCTTAAATGTATTTACTTTACTCAGCACTGCAGCCTATTATACCCACTTGTTTTAATGCATCAAAGTAGGAAACCATGTACTTCTAGATATCAAAAATCCCCACTGAGCTGCTTTGAATCAGCTATGTGATCGTAAAGATCTTTTTTTATTCCACTGATATTAATTTTTCCCTATTTCAATAAAACAATGGAAAATAAAATACTCTGTCCATCAAGGCGCATGTACCTAATTTCATGTAATATTTCATTTGAAATTGTCTCATTTTATCCTCTCTGATTCTGTTAAAAAAAAAATCACTATAGTGGGAGAAAGTCAAACTAGAGATTGTATTAGGCTGAGGCAAATGGTATTCACCTTTTATAGTCCCTATGTTTTATAATGAAGATACTTCATTGAAACAATGATGCATACTTCAACAGTTCCCTGGAGAGCAGTGAATCCTGTTTGGAGAGATTCATGAATATGTGCATTAGCACAATCCAACTGGAACTTGCCCTTAAAAACGAACCACAAGAGAAGCTGATCAGTTCCCGCTTATGTATATAATCAGAAGGTTATCATATTATCTCCCCCTCCACAGGGAAAAGCAGATGCATATTCTTCTACCACTTTAAGATGAGAAATGCCAAAGGAAACAACAATCTCCCCCTCCTTACACTTTCAGCAACATTTACTGTATGAATCCAGAAAGACCTTTTAAAACAAGATGAGGAGAATAAAAGATAAGTTTCTCTAAATGAGGGTTTATTTTGCATACGATTAGTCATAGTGTAAACCTTTTACAAAAAATTACATCCGCGTTAATTTAGTCAAAGCCATCAATAAACCTGAAGTGAGTTCAAAGACTGCTATAGATGGCAGAGATGAGACAAACATTTCACAGAGTCAAGGCTTGCAAAGATATACATGAAGCTCTGTGTCCTGAAGATGAATGAGGAACACTTGGCAGTTCTTGAAGCAGTAGTTTATTTAAAGTACAAAGAATTCAGTGAAAAATACTTCTGGCCAGCAGTTGGTGCCCAGCTTTCAAGAAAAATGGCAGACCACCACTAAGCTAGTGACAATGATAAAGAATAGCCACATAGATTTGCAGATTTATCTTTAGGATTGTAGCAAACTCAGCTCTATGAAAAAGAGTATACAGAAGAGACTCCTTACCACCCTTGCAAACAAACTAAAAAGAGCTACTGCCTTATGATGGTGCATATTATTAAGTGGCCATCACACACCGGACAGCAGCAATAAGCTTTATTATCCAAAATGAGCGATCGTTTGATCTGAGCTTGGAAAGATTAAACAGTGGGGGGAAAAAAAAAAAAAAAAGAAGAAAGAAAAAAATAAATTATCAATCACCACCTGGGTAACACATGCCACTGCCCTATTCACACCTCTCTATACTTCCTGAGACTGTAACAACCTGTATATTGGTAGCCAATGGTGCTAAATACAAAGCAGAGTTTGCTTAAAAAGATGTCTTCAATTTTATTATGGCTAGAAAAGATTGTGATGCTACTGACTGGCATGGTTAATTTAAGCTGTCCAACAGTCATTACTAAGACATCTATGCAAATGAATTTGGAGAAACTCCCTCAAGATGTAGCTTCCTCTCGCCAAAAGCCACAAAGGTTACAGCTGTTTTATTTTGGGTTGTTTTTTTGGTTTTTTTTAAGTACGTATCAGGAGTCCAGCCTTGTTCTTTGCAGCCCAAAGATCCTGCATACAAAAGCTTTCTAGATGTCTACGCTCTTTTGTGCCCTGGAAGCAAAAAATTACTGCGCCTGTATGTGCCAGTTTTTTCAGTTTCAAGGGAGAGGCATTATGCCTTCTAAATAAGATATATAGAGGAGGCATAATTATACCCTCTAAAGTGGATATAATCTCATAATTGTGCGGTAGAGCTATCCTCAGATTGTACCACAGACCGTACTTGCATGTCTGATAGATTAACACCGGGCTCAGCTTCTAGTCTGAGGGTATTATTTTTACTTAAAAGCTGGTTGAATGTTGTTGAACACGTGTGTACGCGTATGTGTTTTTGTGTGCATGAAGTGCCCTATTTACCAATGCAGATCCACTGTCTGGCTAGTTTTTATACACATACACACAGATATACAGAAACCAGGCACTTGAAGCACTCATCTTTTTTTCCACAGCTATTAATGGCTCTTCACTGTACAAAAGAAAACCACTTTTTTTTTTGCATAGAGGTGGGGAGAAAGGCTAGCAGGTTTATTTTGCTTAACTTGCTGTGGTGTGTCACGTTCAGCTGTAACACTCCAGCTATTACCATATGTCATCTAATAACCAGCATAAGCAGATGTGCTGTTCCTCCACAGTGACCCCACATAGAAGTTTAGAGACCAGGAGCAGGGCAGTACCTATTCCTAGACCCACATGGGCATGCACATGCCTATGCACAGCGCAAGAAAGTGTTTAAATGAAAAGAAATATTTCAGCATACTGAATAATTCACCATTCCTAGGTCTGTTTTCACTGGGTGCATCATTGCACAAAAATATTTACATGTAAAATGTCAAACCCCAGAAAATTCGAATGTTTCTCTGGGTGCAGTAAGGAGACTATACAACAATTATGTATATATTTTTGTATATATATATATTCTTTCATCCCCACTGTCTGCTGAGTTTTTGAACTTGTGCAAAAAAAGCAGTTTTCACCAGTGTAACAGCAATGTTTGGTGAAGACAAAGCTTGTGCATCACAGCAGGGGGACAAAAGGGGGGGGGGGCATGAAGGTCAAAGGGTAAATTCCAATTGCTGAGACATGTTTTTATGAGTTGAATCTTAACCATGGGATAAGCAGCATTCAGATTCTGAGCAAAAGGGAGCAGGAATAAGCATCTGGGGGAACCTTTCAAACCACTGTACCAGTTTCATAGCTGGTTGACAAAAGCTGGGTTCTTCATTCCCAGTGGTTGCTTTCTCTTGTTCTAGTTTTTAAAATGGAAAGTTATTAGGTAATTAACATCTTCCTTCAGCCTTTGGAAATGGGGATGAAAATAAGCACTTGGTTTCTTCTCTATGCATGGCAATTACTTCTGCTTCATACAGTGCCTTTGATTTACAGGCTGTACAGAAGAAGGAGAAAGCTGGTGCAACCTTTTGGGTAGAAACAAAGTGTGAGAAGGAAGGGGCCTCCCTTATGCGAGGTGCAAGAGTGCTGTGGCCAGGAGCTGCAAACATCATGTGCAATCCTAATAGCAGCAGCTTTTGCAACAACAGGTGTAGCAGACTTTCCACTACCTCTTACCCATCTCACTCAAATAGGATATGGATCAACCAAGCCTTTTGCGATCCTTCTGCTGATGATCAGCCACCCTCTTAGTCTGATTTCTTCATGCCTACATCAGTAGGGGCAAACAATCCTGCATATAGGTAAATTATGTTGGTAATATCCTTGGATGGGATTCTTTAACTATAGCTGTGCTGTGGCTGAACTGATGACCTGCTGTCTCTGCAGAAGCATATTGCTAGCTCAGCCAGAGGACAAGAAAGATGGGATTTTGGTGAGCAGAGACACCATCCCTGCTGAAACTTGCTAAAGATGTCTCATTAGAAGAATTTAATAAGCTAAGTGAGAAAAGTTAGCCGATGGCTATATGTCTGGCCTTGCTAAATCAAGTTCTCTGTTGATGTAATTTTTGGATGTAAATGAGTGTATCTACACCAGTTTCTGCTTACAAAAATACTAATCTGTTGTTTTTGTACAAGTTGTAAAAGTACTGCGAGTGATAACACAAATTAGGCCAAACAAAAATAATGAGCCACTTAAATGTTGTGTTACTATATATGAAAGAAGGTTTAGAAAAGAAGGTCCTCTCCTTGTCCTGTTCTTGAAGTTCTGTGAACACTGACAGTAATTTAATATAACTAGAACCCACCCACACTGTTTGACTCCTGTGTTTTGACAGACAATTTACCAGTTCCTCGGTGGCTCTAAATCCTCAGTTTCATTTCAGTCACTAGACCTACATCCGTTTATTCCACTTATGGGCCTGATCCAACACCTTCAAATAGCTACAGGAGAAGATTTCTGCCTATTCTGTCCTGTTTTACAGCATCTACTCCCCATGTTTTCTCATATAAGAGTCTGAGATATGTCATCAATTACTGTTATATATACCAGATTTCATAAGTGGCAGGAAATATGCCATGTAAACCTGACACTAAGTACCTCCAATTAATTAATGCGACTGACTTTTAAGGGTAATCCACTTGAGGTTACGTTTATAGGCTTATCACTGAAGTTTGTACAGGTGTGAAGTACAGTCTACTTCAACAGTAAAATTTATTATTGGGAGTAATTGAAATGTATCATTTGACTATGAGCCGAACTGTGATGTGTGCATTCAAATATCGATGATGTCCCCATGTCCCCATGTCCCCTGAAAGTCCAAATCTTTCTGGGTGCTTCAGGGGAGATAAGTAAGCTTAGCAGTCTGAAGAACTAGTCCTTCCGTGAGCTCTCATGAAAGCTTCTTATTTCTCCTAGAAGAATCCAAATGTACTAATGGGGCACATTTTTCCACTTCTTAAGTTTTCATTGCA
The DNA here is from genome assembly GCA_027574665.1 of Rhynochetos jubatus. Classification (NCBI taxonomy): domain Eukaryota; kingdom Metazoa; phylum Chordata; class Aves; order Eurypygiformes; family Rhynochetidae; genus Rhynochetos; species Rhynochetos jubatus. The sequence continues at coordinate 24,503,979 of CM050654.1, forward strand.
GTATCTTTCTTCTGTACCACTTGTATAACTGAGTTTCCTTATTTTGGAATGGGTTCACTTGACCTCAGAATAACCTAAAATATTACTAAAATTATTTTCCCCACTTCCTAAGGAAAAATTATTTCCTTAACTCCTAGTGTCAGCAAAATAATAAAACATTGTTTCTTTGGTGATAGCACACCAGACAAAAAACATAAACCTAAATTGACTATTTGCAATGCTAAAAAATGACTAAAACAGAAAGAAAAATTAACTTTTTAATTTTGTTTAAAGCAAAGATATTAAATAATCTACACAGTCAAACACTGTTAAAAATCTCCTTATTTTAAACTAGAGAATATGTGACAGCACTGGCGCTTTCACAAAGCTAAACAAAAGGAAGTGAAGGAAGTTTCACAAGGAATTTCTTTGTTTTGTCCATATTCTAAGTGCCCTCTACTGCCCAAGGAGCTGTACTACAGAGAGAGAACACGACTCCAAGCAGCAAGTAGAAACCCACACAGACTGATAGAAAGGAACAATTTGATGTTTCCTGATATTGCTTTTCAGGCTGTATGTAGTCGGACTTGAAAGATATCATCAACAGGTTTTGTTTGGTTTTTTTTTTTAAGAAGAAAAAGAATACCCTGTTAGGTAGAAGACAGAGAGAAGACAGAGTGCAATGGATGGGAAAGATGGAGAGATATAATCAATGTTGTGTACGTTCCTACCACAAAGTAAGGTACTTCTGGGGCACAGGAAGGTTTCTGAGTCGGGACATGCTCCCCTGGGAAGGACCGCTCCTCCTTCTGCGTTAGACCCGCTGGCCACACGCAGCCCAGACTCGGATCAGCCCTCAGTGAGCTGCTGTGCATTCCTTATGTGCATCTTGCTCTGCATTTCTCAGCAGGGCAATTTTCATTTTTAACGAGCTTGTATTGTTCAACAAAGCCTGAAAGTGACTTAGAAATTTCTGGGGTTTTATCTTCCATACGAAGTGGTCAGTTTGGGAAAATGCATATCTGCAGCGTGTAGAGCCACAGATTTGATTGCAAAAAGTTCTGAAACCAAAGGAAAATGAAACAACCACTCATCTTCCAAACAGTGGCAGTGACTCAATAAAAGGCAAAAAATGCAGTTGTATGTATTTTAAATAGTACATTTAACAATGTGTTTCATATATTGTAAGAACAAGTTGCACAAATATTAGTGCATATATATGTGTGTATATGTATGTGCGTATATATAGGGGTTTTAATTGTGTATTTTTGATGGTGGTTCTTTCAGTCACCCTGGCCAAGCTATGAACAAACCTAAATCATAACATCTGAAGTCTGCGATTAACCCCTTATTCTTCGACATATCTGGCACAGCAGTCATAGTCCCCAACAGGTTCCCAGCTCTTTCCTAGATCAGTTTGAGGCAGGGTACACTGGAGGCATTTGAATGACATAGGAATCATGGAAAAGTGGGAATTGTTGCTGCTTTTTGTTGGCTCAGAGGCCCCACTGGTTACCGAGGCGACCACTGCTGAGGGTCCAGCCCCTTTTCGGGGACTGCGGTAGCTGTCCGGATTTTCCAGCACTACATACTTACGGGCGATGGCCAGCACTTTATTATAAAGAAGTATCTGAGAAATTACATTTTTGTTGCTTTTTTCCTCTTTTTCTGATTTACAGTATGAGAGACATTCCATAGACCTGTGTGACCCCAGGGTGATATTGAAAAACTATAAAAGCAAGAACTCAGCTATATTCTCTGCTCTCCCTCATGAACATACAGGATTATTTTCTACAGGATATTCTGAAGTGCTGTGTCCAACCTGGTTTAAACAAAGCAAACTACAGGGATGAGTTGTCTACCTTTGGGAAAGGTTTTGAAACCAGTTTCCCTTGCAAAAGTATGGGATGGTACATTTTAATGATTTTTGCTAGGACTTAGCAGAATTCTGGGGAAAAAATAATAAATAATTAACTCTATAGGTTCATCAGGTAGTAAAGTCAGTTCTTGGACTTATTAGCTAAGATTCCTTAATAAGCAGTTCATACTGAAAATTAACAAATTTTTACACTGAACATAAGGAAGCAGGTGTTCCCAACTATCTTTTGCTTCTAGAAATACTCTCATGTTTTACCATGCAATTAAAATTATACCAGCCATATGAGATAGAGCTGAATTATTTTACACTATATATATATATATATATATACTTATATATAGAGAGAGAGGGCTTCTGTGCATGTAAGAGGCTGCCTGCTCTTGAAAGGGAAGTGCTTTGTTTTGGCACTAGTAATTTTCAGCATTATAATGTTGCTTCAAGCTTTCCAAGAGCAGGACATTGGCCCTCATATCAATGCAGAACTCCACATGCTCAACAGATTTTATTATTTGAATCTCCATGTTCATTTTATATTTTGTTCTCTGATGAGAGTGGCGACAAGCATGTTGTTTCCTACCTCTATCGATGGATTTTGTTCTGGATGAAAATAGTTTGAGGTGATAAATTTGATTACAGGGAGCAAAACACGTCCTGAAGAGCTGTTCAATGTAGTGTAGACAGACTGAACAAGAAGCTGTGACTACAAGTGGAAGTCAGACAAATTCAACTGAGCAAGAAACTATGTATAAAACAAGAAAAATAGCTGTCCTTCAAGTAATACCAGCTCTTAGTATCTTCAGATCAAAACTAGACACTGTCAAGAAAGTAACACTCCAGTCAAGCAGAGGTTACTGGTTTTACTACAGAGGTAACTGTGTGGAATTTAGTGGCTTTTGATGTAACCGTAACATGTTGGATTATACTGACCTATGGCAGAGCTAATGGTATGCAGTAGTCTCCTCTAGCCACAGCTCCATGAACCTATCTGTTGCACATGTTGATGCATCAGGTACTAAAGATATAGGCTTCTCACAGCCTGTGTCATATTTGACTCGTGGACTAGATATGAAGATACATGTAATGAGAAAAATAAGTAACTGCAAGCATAGCTATTATTTGCTCTGTCTTGAATTCTGGTAGTTTAACTGGGCTGAACTGTGGTGGTGGTTTGATTTGCCAAGAGTGGTACAGCTTCTGTCCTATATCATCACCATCCAATCAACCACAGGTGGCTGTAGAAATGTGGAACTGGGCAAATCACTCAGCAGCAGACTGAGGCCACTGCTAAAACATAGAATGAAAATATATGGCAAGAGCTAGCAATAGGATTGGCATGGGAAACAGTCAAACATTTTCACCCCCATGCCGTTATGTCAATGTTTCTTAGCTGCTCAGCTCAAGCATTCACAGACAGCGAAGGATTCAGAAGATGAGGATGGATGGTCAGAGATGCCTTCTCATTAGCCACCTTTCACCTGCCTGGCCTGAGACACTCATGTGGGAGCTACCACCTTTCCAGCTCCCTAAGAAAAAGGACACAGTGCACATGCTGTTTATAGTAGCTCGCTCCTGGAAGACCATAAAGTTTTGTAAGGTCCAGCTGTCTGAAGCCAAGATACCATGTACCCTACTCCTCTATGCCAGAGACTAGCACTTCCCAGAGACCATGGTCTTACTGGTAACGAGTGGCACCACTTCCTCATCGTGGCTGAGCATCTCACTTTGCTTTGCCCTCTACTTTGGTTTATACCTGCTGCTCTCCTGCTTAGTATCACACACTCTGTTCATATGCATATGTTACAAATTCATATGGCAAGTCATATGCATTCCAGTACTATGCATTACTTCAAGTATTTTTGTGCCATATAAATAATCTGTACATGCAAATACATAGCTATCATTAATATTCCCCACACCCTTCTCCATCCTGCCTTTCATTAACTTATTATCATGATATTACTCAAAGGAAACAAAGCCTGTAATTTGATTTGCTTAGCACAGAGATGCACAATTAAATGCATAGAAACTCTGAATATTATCCATGTTTTTTTAAACAAATACTGCATGATCTCAACCTTAAGAGCTCAGATCTTCAAGCCACTAAGAAAATCTCAGCAAAGGATAAGAAATGAAGCAATTGTATTTAAAAGATACACTACTTTTGCTGTATTGGAGCGAGCCATACAAACCTCAAAGACCTCTCCATGTCAGGTTATTAAAAAGTATTTAACAGGAAATCAGACAGAAGCTGCTTCTCAGTCTGATTGCAGAAGATCTCAATAATTCCTAACTTAAACTTCAATAAGTGCTAATAAAGCTTGACATTACTATGATGAAAAATCATACACAAAAATACTACAAGCTACAGTTCTGCTTATATCAAGCAGTAGTGGGGTGAACCTCCTCTTGTTTTGAATAATTAAACAAGGGAATTTAATGAATGTTGATAAACTGCAGTTAATGGCAGAAAGATCTTATCAAACTATTTGATGAAAATAAAATTGTTTGATAAAGACAATATTGTTGATGTAATAAAATGTATGAAGCTTTTGATGTGCTGTTTTGAAGATTTGAATTGGCGATCTAGAACTATGTAAAGTAACGGTTTTACATATTGTGTAAGTTAACCATCAGCTGATGCCTCTTAAAGTCTACTTGTAAGTGGGACATTATCACCGAGCAGGTATCTTTCTAGTAGGATATCAGTGGAATTTTTTACCATATTGTCTTATTTTTATTAAGAAGCTGTAGAAAGCATCTAGTCGCATCACTTCTGATAGTTTTCATATAAAGGAAGGACTAAGCAGTGATAAATAAGGATAAAACCAAATCACTGATATAAAAAGATCTGCATTGTCTAGAGACCTAGCACAGTCAAATATGTGCTTCAATGCCAACAATGAAAGGTTGTTCACTAGAAGAAAATATGCATCATATTTAGAAGGGAATTCCGGATTGTAAGATTTTAAGGCAGTATTTCCAAACTAAGAAGAAATCATGCTCACAGAAGACAACCGAATATGTGTCGGTTTTGAGTAGCCATTGTGGCTACTATGAGTAAGGATATGAATCAATAAAAAAAAAAAAAAAATTAAAATAGTTGAAGGTTATATTGCCCTGATATTAGAGCATCTGCTGTTGGAGAGGGTTCAGCAAAGAGGTAGGAGAAAGATTGAAAAGCTGCAAAACATGAATGTAAAGATTAAAAATACTGGTGGCAAAGTTATTTTAATATGATCAGTTCACACCTGAGTAGAGATTCTTGATCATCCGTTCCATAATTCTGTTGACTCAGCCTCTGTGTCTAGTTTGAGATGAATCTACTACTTTAATGCAAAAAATTCTTGGGATTAGAACATCTGATGTTCTTTAGCTTCACCACTATTGACTGTATAATTGCAGTTTGTCCCTTCTTGATATTCCTGTGACAAAATTAGCAAAAGGGTAAGCCCAAGATGTAGGGGCAGATAAAAAGCTGCAAAATGTCACCTTAGCTGATAAATTAATCTCCGTAATTAGAGCCTGGAAGTTGCTGTATTTTATGCACATGTTCATAGAATGAACAATATCGATATTTCCCCCTTGCCTTCAGAAACGCATGTACACACAATGGTCTGTCTCTGTGCTCACATCCGTGGTGTTAGAAAGGCCAGTTGGATAGACAGCAAGCTTGTGTTTGCCTCTGCCACAATGCAGATAAGTTATGAAGAGTAAGACACAAGGAAGGGCCAACAGTACAGAACCATCAGCTTGGCTCGAGTTACTTGTTCAAATCTGAATCTTTGCATTGTCACCAAGGCAACAGAGGTAAGACTTTGAACTTATCAGAGAGATGGTCAAAAGAGCAGATTTTCTCAAATTTGTAGTTATCTACATGGGGAAGAGTACTTTGAAAAAACGCATAGTTCTTCAGTCTAGCAGAAAGATGTAAGATCCAACACCTGGAAACAGAAGTGAGAACAATTCAGACTAGACATAAGGCTTGTATTTTCAACAATGTGGGTAATTAGGCATTGTGAACTAGCAAGTCAGGACTGCAATGGACTTTTCATCACCAGAAAATGTTAAAAGTGGGTATTTCTCTAAGAGATGTATTCAGTTCAACCATAGCTATTAAGACTAGAAGCAGAAATTAATTCAGGTAAGTTCTTTGGCTTATGTTATGTGGATAAGGGGAAGATTAGAATAGATAATCATAGTGTTCCATTTTGCCTTAAAATCTGCATACTTGTGGGTTTGAAAAGAAAAGAGAAAATGCAAAAGATTTGTGGAAAAGATAGTTCAATTAAATAGACACATTAGGAAATTCTATTCTAAATGCACTTCTCTCTCTTTTGTGTAGCTGGGACTCTATCCATTGTATTTGAGAAGACTTACACCAGTACTGACCAGTTGATTTGTTCAGGACCTGGAATACTGTACCTCCAGCTCATCTTCCACTGTGGATCCACTGTACTTCATAGAATCATAGAATGGTTTGGGTTGGAAGGGACCTTAAAGAACATCTAGTTCCAACCCCCTGCCATGGGCAGGGACACCCTCCACTAGACCAGGTTGCTCAAAGCCTCATCCAGCCTGGCCTTGAAGACAGCCAGGGATGGGGCATGGGATGGGATGGTACTTCCCTAAGCAAACTGCAGAAAGTTTAAAAGAGGACAAAGTTGACTGTAGTCTCCAGAGTCAGCAATACGACACAAAATAACCAAGAATGAAAACTGCAAGCTTAGGTAGACTGGAGAGAACTAAGCATCTTTTTAGAGCTATAAGTTATATGATGGTGCCACACTTCCAAGCAATATCTTAACCCATGTCTCTGACAAGTTTGCCCAATTCTTTGCTTGCCCAAGCACTGAAATGCCAGTTCAGCAGATGACCTGAACCACCCATTCCTCCCTCTTCCCTGATGACCAAAATCTAAATGATTTTTCCAGAAAACATCATATTCTTTGCATTGCTTTTCCCATTTTTAACAGCTCTTGTAAATCTCTCCGACACCTGGAATTCGGAACAAGGACCAAATCTTTCATCTCCCACAATGGCAATAAACTATCAGAATTTAGGATTAAAAATACATTGCAGCTGCCACGTATAATGCCACATATAACACAGAATTGAAAAAGTCAGCCTTTACTGCTTCCCTAAGAAAAGAAAAATTAACCCTTGACTTGCAGTTTGGTAGTTACCTCTTATTTCAAGCACATTTTCTTCCAGTTATTTCTAGGAAGACAATCTCAGAACTAGAGCCTGCTCATGCTTGCTGCCAGTTAAACTTTCAGGGATAGTTTTAGAACTTTTGAAAAAGAAAAGTTCATCTTCTCTGAACCTGTGCTTTGCCTAACAATGCCCATAATAATTTGCTCCTCATTTCATCAATTTCTACATTTATTATAGTTTTATCATGTATTAGAGAGAGCTAACATTTTTTTGCATGGTTACCAGACCCTCTCTAATGTCAGAATGAAGCTGGGTGTATGAAGATTTCAAAGATTAGGATCACTGCATGGCTAGCACAAGTCCTATTTATTTCTAAGATATCATGGCAGCTGAGATCAGATGAGGTATTTGGGCCAGTAGGTCACAGTTTCACCGGGAGAGAGGATGGTGTTTTCTGTGAGGGATCCTAAGACAAAGTAAACTGGACAGTATATTATGTTGCAAAGTCTCCCAAGCTTCTCTCATGGGAGACAGCAGTGACCATCAGACATTGCAGTTCTACCAGAGCTGTTTTTTTAAAACAGCAACGGTAAATTGTACTGCAGCTCCAAATGTGCATGCAGACAAACTGAAGTAATAATTTTCATGAACACACTTGAATATTGTTAATGTCCCTACTAAGCTTCAGATAACCTTTTTTTTTGAAAATCATGTATCAGCTATGTCGGTTCACATGTGAGACGACAAAAGATGGAAAAATACATTATGCCACAACTCACAAGAAACTTCCCCTGAAGCACTGACTCTTCAGCAGCAGCATGGATTAGGTGCTTTGCACAGCCTTCTCCAGAAAGACCCCGTTCTTCACAGTGCTGCCTTTTGGTGGGTTGCACCCCCACGCTGCCCTTCGTCCAGCCGCGAGGGATGGACACTGTCAACAATGGCTCCATTCTGTGAGACAGGAAGACCACTCACACACTAAAATGGCAACTGTCTGTACAGCATCCTCTGTGGCAACTAAATGAATGTCAGCCTTGTCTTAGTTTCTGGTTTTCATATAATTTCTGCTTCATTTTAAATTGTACCTTATCTACACATATAACTCTTTGAAACGTAACATTTTCTGCCTCCAGTTTGGACCCTCAGTTTATAACACCAAGCCATGACTTACTCATTAAACTGTTCAAGGGGTAAGAGCAGCGGATGCCCCGTATAGACTTGCCTGGCTCATGGTCTATTTGACCACAGAAGCTTCCCAAGCTGTGGAGACTCTCAGAGATGAGACTCACAACTTGGTGCACTATGAAAATGCAAACCTTCACAGTGCACCTGTATTTTGTGTGTGCCCTCTGCTCAAATTTCTGTAGTACTCAAAAGAGGGATAAGACCTTCACCAAAAAGAAAATCAGTCCCTGATATTGCAGGGTACAGAGAGTTCTAAGAAAAAATAGCACTTCCAAAAGAAACAATCTACAACTTCCATGAGGAAAGCACAAGAAATCTTCAGACCCTGAAACAAGTGCAAGAAAATCAGCCATTTGCTGTCCTGCTTCTTGTGGGTGTCAAGGAAGGCGTGGGTCTGGATTTGATGTCAGAAGAGTGTGAGGAATCTGCAGAGCAGTACAGGATGCGCAGCTGCAGAGACACATGGCTGAGAAAGGCACAGCGAGAGGAATAAGTCAAAACAAGCTGAATTTGGGAGTTTCAAAACACAGGGTTCCTCACTTCAACAAACCCTTTTGTGCCAAAGGATCTAGGCAACAAATTTTATCCTGGAGAAATCTTTCCCCAACTGCTCACCGATTATTTTCTTCTTGCCCTTTTTCCCAAATAAGAGACCTTATATTCAACAATACCTTGGTACATACTAGTGCATATTAAAGAAAGCACAGGCTTAGTTCAGATTTTTCTTGTTTACAATTTCAGGCTGTATTCTGCCCTCCAGTCCTGACTCCAACGGGAGTAACACATGTGTAATTGAATACAGAATGCAACCCTTAGGGTTTTGGTCTGACCAGTAACAGAACTTTATGTGTGTTCAGTTCATTTTCAGGTTTAGGCATTTTTTCAAATTGGGGCATAAGTTCTGCTCTCGTATTAGGAATGAAAATTATAAGAAACTTATCTTTGTTTTCAGTACAGCCATACATCCATGCATACATACATACATAACACGGAGTGAGAAAGTGGGGGAGAAATGTCTGGAAGACATTATTTTTAGAAAGGATATAACCATTAGACATACTTCGTTATTGCTGAAAAAGTCTTCAAATCAAATGCAGTAACAAAAGAGTCACTTCTTGTTTATTGATGAGAATGCTTCAGTGCTCGGCTGTAACAGGGTCCTATTGTGAGGAGGAGAGCCAGCAGCAAACTCCCTCGGCTGCACTGAGAGGAGGATCAGGCCTTGCTGTTTTGAAGGTCACTGCATAATACATTTGTATTTACAGTGCTGAGCACAGAATGGCCTTTTTTGTAGATGTTTACTTGCCTGTAAATTTTCTATTGTGAAAATGTGACAATATTTAGTGTGGGATAAAATATACCTGTAGTAAGAGATTAACATGGTCATAAGGAAGGGTATTTTCAGTAAGAAACTTGGTCTACTTAAGCCTGTGCCTGTGATCACTGAATTAATTCCCCAAACTACGGTCACCCTTAAATTCTAGAAGTTTTACTAGGACAAGGGAAAGCAGATACTGTACCAAATCTGAAAGTTTAATTGAGGGAGGGGGAGAAAAATGGCAAAGATAAGGTAAAAAGAGAACTCAAAGACAAATCCATTAAAAATACCCCTAACACTATTAGCATTTTTACTCTATAAAATCACGTCAGAAGGCTTTTACACCAATGCCAGTCTGGAGAGGCGAGGAACTGGGGAATTGTGGCAAACCGTGATATCAGTACAAAAGAGAAAACTTTAGGACATTTTAGCAGACAGGGACAAGAAGAAATAGCCAAGGTGAGATGATATTCACCCAGGTTGTCTGAGAACTCATACATGAAACCAAACAGTAATGGTGTTTTAGTTTAAAGCAGCCACAGAGGCAAAGAAACAAAATGTGACCAATGTGACATTGATCTTCACATTTGCAGTCCTTGCAAATGGTCCTAGTAGCTGCAGGCCTGGAGATTTATTTCTGAATCAGGTGAATAAGCAGAGACTGTAACAAAACATCAGTAGCCATATGGGAAGAGGCTCAAGATTAGCTGTTGCACAGCAGTCATGCCCCAAAATCTTTTCTAGTCATAAGATCACATGAATGTGTGTACGGATAACACAGTCAGTTGATACAGTGTGACTGGATTTTCAACAGACTTTCAACAAAATCCCTCACCAAAGACTCTTAGAGAAACAAAAACTTGTAGATTAGTCATGGGCTAAAGGGATGGTATTCCTCAGGATTAGCAACTGGTGAAAAGAAGGGAAACAAAGGGGAAGAGTAAGTGGTCAATTTTCACAGAGAAGGATGATTACCAGCAGAATCCTCTGGAGATCTCTGCTGGGATTTTGCTGTTCAACATATTCATAAATTATCTGGAAAATGTTAAGTAGTGAGTTAGCAAAGTTTTCAGGTGATGAGAATTATTCAGGCTTAAATCTATGTATAAAGTGTTACAGAAAGGTCTTATGAGTGACTTAACAATAAAATAACAGAAGAAATAAAGGGTACAAACTTGGAGGAATACAGCCTTAAAATATCTATAAGAGGAGAGGTCTCAGGAGAGAGGTCTTAGAGGATTGTCAGTCCTTTGGCAATACCAGCACAATGGTATTGACAACCAAAAGGCAAAGGGAAAGTTAGGAACTATCAAAAGAAGAATCGAAGACAGAAAACATCATTCAGCTTGCATCTAAGTCCCTGGTACATCCATATTCTGAGCTGTGTGTGCAGTTGTGGTGAGCAATGCTGAGGAACACCAAATGGTTTCTGTGCAAGAAAGACTTAATATGCGTTTGAGAGTCGCAAATATGTCCTTTGCACATCTGCTGACAACTTCTCAGCCTGCAAACTGAGCCTACTGTAAAACCATCCATCTTACTGCATATGTCCTGCAGAGAGTCTGAGCAGCACAGCCCGCATGATATGCCCAGGACATACGACATCCCAGGAGAAATAACTATCAAATGTGTGCTCTATCAACCAAGCATTTCTGGAAAGGAGTTGGCTTTATTATGTATATGTTGTACAGGTAGTTTGCGTAAGCACAGCCACACTTTGCCAGGCAGTGGATATCTACACACTGCTGTCCAGGAAACTTACACTGTGATTGTGGTGATCTTACTACCTATTACTATGGCTACATGAGAGGAAAATGTAAACAGTGGCTAAAGAAGACTCCCTGAGACCTGCATGGCCAGGGTAGGTATTGGTAAAAGGCTTGTCCACAGCAGATACTGGAGAGTTTTAGATAATACTCATATTCTTACATGCACGTGTGCATGTCCACCTAGGTGTGTTTATACCTGTATTGATATCCCTCTATATGGCTGATGTAGATGTTTGATATTAGATATATAGCTGCCTAATTGTGAAAAGCACGCCATGTGTAGTAAATCATTTTACTAAGTCAGATTAAAGGTGCTATTACTCATGGCAATGTAATACTATCTATAATTTCTGTGTTAAACTTGACATTATAAATCCTTTAATCTGAGTATTTAAAAGCTGTTCTATGGCTCATTTTTCAAATGGCATTCCAGTTAACACATTTACTGCTAATGAACCACTAACATGTTCTCTCTTTCTTAGATAAACGCTGTTGACCAACATTATTATTTGCTCGTCAAATAATTATTTTTTTGGCTTTTTAATTTAATTGCTTCAATAAAAATATACACCAATAATGCATTTTTAATTACACTTCCCAGGTGACCTATGCAAAAAGAGGTTTTATAATGAAGCCACAATAATTAGCCTGTCACAGTCCAGTTTGGGGCTATTGTGTAGTTGTCCTTTCCATGGTTCACCTTAGCCTGACTGGAATTCTAAAAACCTTATATATTATCTCCCGTAACACTTAGAAAGGTATTAAAAATGTGTGCAGTACTGGCAGAAGCAGGCTTTCTAATTATTGTCAACTATTTCCAGTGTGACGTGGCAGATTCCCTTGAGAACTGAAACAACAGCCCACTCCAGGATTTGTAATAGGCCCTAGAGCCTAAGTAGTTGTAGACAGAGCTGTTTCCCTCAGGATAGATAATTGGTTTACATAGCAGCTCAACATCAGAACTAAATCCATTTTTTTCTATTGTCATTTCCCTGTTAAATATACGTAACTATTTGGGGGTATTAAATACAATGTGACTCTATTTAATAGCAAAATCATTTGCATGAGCTACCTTACCTGGAATGCTAATAACTTATCACCCTACATTCCCATGCATAAATGATAAAATATTATTAAGGCAAAATTCAGTAGTCCTTAATCAAGTACAATTTTCACTGAAGCCACTGGGAGATTTGCTCAATTAAACATTGCAAAACATATCTCTTAGTTTGTTGAAAGTAAGATACCATCATTAAGATATTCTACCTAATGTTATTATTGGTCAGCTTATTAAATGAGACCATATTAATGCTTTGTACAGGTATAACCAACACTGTAGGGTGCTGATCTTTCATCATCAGTTTATAAAGTGCTTTTATGAAATGCTCAACTACCGGAATTAGTGATTAAGACACAAATATATTTACTGTCGCTGGCTATAACATGATTCTAACAACTAAATATTCTGAGTCTGAGTAACTACAGACATAAGAGATATACCAAGATTTTTAAAATAAATTTTACGTTGTTTTCAAACCTAGGAGCAGTACATACAAAACTATTTTAAAAGCCTGCAAAACACTGCAATAGTAGAGGTTTCCTCCTTGAACAAAGAATGCCATACCTTTTCATGTAAATAAAACAATTGCCGAAGTTTTGAATAAAACTTATTTGCTCACAGCTTTTCAAGGAACATAACAAGATCCTGAACCAGCAAGTACTAAGTACTGAAGAAACTCAGGATGCTCAGAAATCACAGGATTACATCCTAATCCTTGTGGTTAAATATGATACCCAGCTGTGCAATGCAGCTAGAGGTTTCACGTCTGACACTAAATTTGGTCATATTGGAGTTGAAGAAGCTAATAACAAGTCTCATCCTGTGTTTTCTATTCCTCCACTGATTTCGGTGAGTATCTGAGGTGCATGAAAAATAAGTATTGTGCCTGTAGCTTGTTATCTCATGTACACGAGAACTGAAAATACCACATATATTTCTAGTGTACATCATTCATCACCAGCTCAAAAAATCACATGGATGCTATGATTTCTAAAGCACTGATTCATCACTCTTTGTGTCTGATATTAAGATGTTGCTGGATATTTTCTGTCCCTAAAAGGAAAAATGTCAGAAAAAGAAACAGTGGGAAATCAACTCGTAACAGTGGTCAAAATGTGATACCCTGACGTTTGCAAGTCTTTGTAGAAATACCTGGGGACATTTTCTCCCATAAGAGGTACAGGTCAGACCCTGCACACCATGACCATTGCCACTGATTTCAGTGTATAAAGCCAGTGGCTCCAATTCTACAAATACTTGAGTCCTCGTAAAAAGCTACTAAAGCATAGCAAAACTATTAAGTGTGGGCTTAGCTTTAAATTTACACTTAAATTGAAGGCAAGAAGATCTATGTCTGCATTTGCCTACTACCAAAAACTTCTTGTGCTCAAAACAAAGCACTATATGGTGCTGGAAGAGTCAGCACCAGCTTCCTCTGGAAGCTCAGATGTTAGTGAGGTTCATTCCAGAGATACAGCCACCAACCTTAAGTATTTTCATGAAGAGTAAATATTATTGTTAAAGCAAATCTGAAACGAAAACTAATATGCCTAACATGACATGGCATATGTTATGTGTGTAGTAAGACTGCATTTCTTAGAGGAGCAGAAAGGATGAGGAAAAAAATCAGTCATGTGAGTTGTCAAATATAACCTTTTGGCATTCTAATAAACTGTTGCTTAGATAGAAATATCAAGCTATTACTAATGGCTATTAATGTGTACATGCTTCATGTAATTTTATAGTATCTTATTTTAATATCTGTAATTTTAATGAATTGCAATTTAGGAAAGAAACAATTTTCATTTACTTTATATAACATAATTATGGACCAAATTAACCCCACACTAGTCTTAATTACATTTAGTTTCATTTGGCTGATCAAGCAATTAATGTGCCACTGTATTTTGGAAGTAAAACCCAAGTTGTTATGGTCTGTCTTCAAAAAACATGTACTCATCTCAAGTGTAGCCACTGTGTAAAACTGTCCTTTGGAATATTTTTTTTTTTTTGGTTTACTGTATGTCCGTATGTTGCAGCACAAGAATGTGAGTATAATGAGGCCCTTCTGCACCTGGGGTCCTGTTATACTATGCTGCTTAATAATCTTCCCTTCATGCCACCCTTTATCTGCTGTTCTCAGATTGTACTTGTGCTTTTCTCTTTTAATTGGGAACTAATTTTAATTTTGCCATTAGAGATGATAAAAAACCTACATATAAACTTGTATTTCCTCAAGCCTCTGTGCTGTCACTCAGCCTTTTTTTTTTTTTTTTTTGAAGTCAGGGCTGGAACTAGCTCTTTTTGCTCTTCTGGCTAAAGAATAGCAGAGGGGGAATATTTTTAAAAGACAAGAAAACCCATAAAATATTGAGCTGCATACTGATGTTCATATTCGAGTTTTCCTCAGCACTCCAGTGAAATCAATGCCTGCAGAATGACAGCATAAAAACAGTGTAACAGCTTTAGGATCTGGCCGATTAGTATTTAGTACTATCTATCAATGTCTAATTCTTTTTAACTAATTAAGAGAGAAAACGGTCCTTTGCAATATAGGTATGTTGTAAATACAACTGGGTTAGTACAAGACTATTTAAGCACAGTTTAGAAGCAGGGGCATTCTCACAAGAACATAGGCATTGTATTATCTATTTACGAGGATTTGGAGATGCTTTCAGAAATCATGAGATACATGTCATAGCAATCTCTTTATTTTATTCTCAAAATTTTGAAAAAGCAGTGACTTTTCTCATGACCTTCACATTTCTCAACGGAAAACAGCATTGTATTTAATAAAACAGCATTTTATTAATGGCACTACTTTTAGAGATAATTTGTGTAAACTGGTTTCTTAGATTTATTTTCCAGCAGCTTTCTTCCATTTAGAGGGTGGATCAAGCACCAGCCTACAAGAAACTATTCCATTTGCCTTGAGAGTGCATGGTGTTACTTCTGGGAATAAAGCTTTGCTGGACCTCAGGAAAATCTGGGTCTTAATGTACTCTTCAGCTACTTCAGTCAAACTCTAGGACTTCTTTTAACTGAAGGTATTCAAAGCCATTTGTAAATCTTTTTTTAGTGTCCTTAACTGCAATTCCGAGAAAGCAATGGCTTTACACATTCTTTCTCTCCTGATAATGCTCAAAGCTAAATTTCTCTCCCTGAAGAACATTAGTCAAACCGTCTTTGTAGGGTTCTTTACATGACTAAAGTGAGTTGGATCTGACCTTTCATTTTCAACTGGTCTGGATGACAATCATCAAGCATATCATACTATATTCATGTTAAAATCTACAAGATTACACACACACACACACCCCTTAGTAGAAGGAACGACAGTTTTTTTTATTTTCCCCTATGTGTCCACTGTAAATTCTCCACTTTTCAGTTGTAAATGTTTACAAAAATTTGGGCAGAAGAAATGTGGAAGCATCTGTAGCCATACTTTCAATCAAGATTTTCCTACATTTCCACTATTGGAACTGGCCCATCATCCACCCTTTCCACTCAACAGTGTGACCAAAGCTGTTCGTGGACAGGACAATGCAGGTCACCTCCGGTCCAGGCTGGGCAACAGCCTGCACAAGTCACAGCTTGCAGCAGTTTATCCTTCTCATGCAAATAGTCTAACCAGGGTCACCTCATTTGTGGTTAGCTGCTGAAGTTCAAAGGCTGCTGCAGACAATGCTTAGCAAATAATAAAAGTAAATCTGGCATAAAGTCACTCATGACTTCTCAGCTGTAGGAGAAACCAATCTCTCCAAGATGGATATAAATTCTGTACCAATTGGATGACACAGTAGTTTTTTGAGAATCAGGGATCACAGTGAAGTGTATCTTCCTGCACGCTGATTTGGGTGAGATCATGCGGAGTGTGTGAGTGAGGGTGGAGAAGTCTGGCCCTAAAGGAATAGCCTGATCAACTGGGATAAGCTCAATGGGATTTTGCCGTTGATTTCACTGGTAAGGGAATTTCACTCTCACGTGAAGCTTCAAGCAGTTAGAAACAGATGTTAAAGATGGAATTGATTATATCTGGTTTTCCCTTAAATTCTCTCCAGTAATCTTTCTAAACCAAAAGAAGGCAGTATTTTCTAATTGCTGTTATATACTACATTTAATCAAAATTCATATGGCAAAGCACAGATACATTCTGAGGCCTAAGTATACTCATTATCAGAGCAAAACACAGTGTAATGAATTGCAATTGCTTCCTAACTGTTTTCTCGGTGCAGAGAAAATACACTGACTACTGAGACAACAGCATTTCCCTTCATTTCTAGTGTGAACAGCCAAACCTCTGTCCCGTGCCACTTACCGAAATAAGCACGATACTGACTCCTGAGTTGGAAATGTACAGGATCTTTAGCTGCATTTGCCAGATGGCTAGAAACTTTTGGTACATTTGCAGTGATTTTATTTTCAACGCTTTTAACTTATTAACTCCAGTGAATCACAGGGCTTGCTCTTCCTGCAAAAGTTGTCAGGCATACAGAACATTTTAGAAAGAGGAAAGCTCAGAGTGGCGGGCACACCGTCCCAAGTGCAGTCCAGCCATGAGTGTGAAAATAGGGTTATGACTCCATGTGACAGCCTGAATTGTTCCACAGCATGTGGAACACACATCAGTAACTGCTCAAACTTTTAATAAATAGACTTTGCTTTGTAGCAACTGGCGAAGCCACCACCCCCCTCCTGCACTGCCACCAGATATACCCAGGAGCGGTGATAGTGGGATTGCCACACTGCTCTCACACAGGAAATACTGTAAAACACTCTGCTACTCAGAGCTGCCAGGGGAATGACATTTAGGGGTTGGATTGACTCCTCTGTATCTTACCAAAAAAGAGGTACTAAAGGAGAAAAGGTAAAAAAGAGCAATAAAACCATTCTGAAAATTGCTGTTTGTCGTGCACAAAAAAGGTAGCACAGTCAAATTATGTTTTAGAAGAACTGACTACTAATATTCTTCTAAGGAAGAAAGTATCTTTATACCTGTTAGTGAAAGCTGAGTAGCATGTTGCCAACTACCTTCTCTTATTCGTAAGTTGTTATTCTAACACAGCCTGCTACTGTTTATTTCAGAGGAAATTAAAGTGCCTCCTAAATAACATTAAACTACAACTGGCAAAATCACGATGACATAGCTTTTGTCATCCATTATCCTTGATTTTTTTTAAAATCTAATTTTAGTTTATACATTATACATCATACATTTGTTCATTAGTTGGCAGAAGTCAGTCATTCAGCCTGAGTCCTCCAGTCAGTCGTTGGTGAAAATTAGCTAACGTTCTACTCTATTTCACACTCAAAGCACTTCCATTATGGTTGGATAATGGTTGTACCATCAATAAAGTGTATGAATCCAGTTATGTGGAGACCTCGGCTTAACCTTTCCATATGCTATTGATATTTATAGAGCTTCTGACATAATCAATTAGCCTGAAAACTGGCACTCATAGAAGGTAAACCCGTATAAAGGAACCATTGCATCTGCATTTTCATTAACCTTTCAGATAAATATGTAGAAAATAAAGACAAATATATACCACATGTAACATATGCTAATCCCCCAAATTTTCTAATGATATTGCAGATCAGGAATGAACTTGTTTAGTGGTATCTTGATTGCTAAGATCTGTAGCTGCTTTCATGAGAGTTTTAATCTTCATCCAGACATCTAGAAATACTGTGAAAGTGAAATGAGATTAGCCAAGTCTAGTTCGACAGTCTTCCCAAGTTAGTACTGAATTTAAAATCAGATGCAAAACCTGGTTTTGTATGGCAGTAACTCTACTTCCAGTTAGCTGATATTAGTTGAAATAGCATTGATCTGGGAAAGAAATAATAAAACAAACTACATGCAATCATCAGATATCAATGTGCAACAGTGAGAAACTGAGGTTTGGTAGCACTTTCCTTTCTTTCTCTTTTTCTTTTTTTTTTTTTTTTTTTTTTAAGGAAACCCATACAAATTTCTTCTCTTCCTTATCCACACAGAAAAGGATCATCCTCCATACAAGTTTCGGGGTAATGTGTAAGCAAGCTGTTTTTTTCTGGAGATACCTGGCCCAGGAGAAGAAGCTGGAACAGCTGATGTGGAATCCTGGCTTTAATGTGGTTTGTGGGAATTTGTACTCCTTTCAACTGAAACACTGCATAAGTTTATTTTTGCTTTTTTGAAAGGTTTACTCTGTTAAACACCTGATTTTTGTTACTCCCTTTAGTGATATTTCAGAACATGAGTCATGATATTTTAGCCTTTTTCTAATATAAATTTAGTCATAATGGAAGTATTTTCATCTCAAGAGAACAAGCTGTACCTAATTATTAATTAAAATATTACTACAGAAGATCGGTTGCCCTGGTCTATATGTTCCACTCTATTAATGCAAGTCAGAAGGAAGACGTTTCTGAAGAAATGAGTAGGAGAGGTGCAAAGGAAAGCAGCAGGTCCTCAGTATTATCCCTGTCAAATCCACAGGACCGGTTCTGTGCACCTCAGGCATGACAGCCATGGCTAGCCTTGAAAGGAGTCAAAAGGATCGCTGCCCCAAATAGTACAAATTTTCCCTTACTATAAGACAACGAATGTGGGTAGATGTGACAGAAGGGAGATACAGAAGGCTGTAGAAAGGCTGCCATATCTGCTATCACCTTTAGGGTTTTGCATAGTAGTTATAGTAACCATTAAGGTTGCCATTTACTGGCAAACACATTACGCCCATATTTTTGGACCCAGTTCATGTGAATTACTTGGGGAGACTAAGATAGACCGGGTGAAATTCCCCTTGCTGCGTCTGAAAGCAAAAATCACATAGACTTCAAAGGGGCCAGATTTTCCTCAGTCATCAAAGGATGTTGGGTCCTTCATAATGATACTTTTACATATGCATATGTACAGGCTAAAGAAAAATGGAATAGATTATATGTAAGGAAGAAAATGTCCTCAGAGCCTGGATATTTAGTATACAATGTTTGGTGTGAGTGGGCTGTTTGCAACAACAATCACTTTGGCTGCAGGACAACATGGCAAGATATTCTGTTGAAAGGAATGAAATTAGTTCATTAAAGAGATATATGACTATTGCATTTGAATAGTATGGCTAGAAAATATAATAGATGGAAGGCTTTCTAACTCATAAGATGGTGTAGTGTAAACAAAGGACTTGTAACCTTAGTCTAGCAGTGTGATGGATTTTTGTTTCAAATCCCATCCTACGCACTTAGTACAGCTCCAGCTTTTTATTAAAATGGGAAAATATATTGTTTATAAAGGCTACTCTTGACAAATAGTAACCAAAGCAAGGTGCAAAAAATGTATTGTTTCCATAATCAGAGATACACTGTAAAACAGAATAAAGTGATAAATACAGAGTATAATTGTTTGTTGTTGTTATCTGTCTGTGCCCAGTGGCAAGGAAGTCCAAATGAATTACAAAGAAATTTTTAATAAAAGAATGAAAGAAAAAAAAATAATAATGGGCTCCATAACCTGAAAGAACTTTGAATAAAAAATGTCCCCTGAAATTGAAAGTCCCTTTAAAATCTCCACACTTTCTCACTGTTCTTTGTTTTTTTCTTTCCCTTGCTCTTACTTAAAAGCCTCTGGGTGATTTGTCCTATTCCCTGCCCAATAACAGCCAAACCATTGTTTTAGGGAAGATTTTTTTAATGTTGTATATTTTACTTTTTTTGTTATTGGTTTTTTTCCTTTTCCTTGGACATTTCATCTACACACCGCAGAAAATGTGAACATAAGCAGCTGCAATATGAGATGAACTCTGAACACCAAATAGGTAGGCCCTAGAGGGGAGGAACTGAAATATGAGCTGCTTATTCTTGGAGCCCTTTAAACCCTCCAATCTGTTTTAAATTATTTTGGTGCCTCTATTTAAAGGTTAAATTTTTGTTGTTGTTGTGAGCCATAGTTTAGTAATACAAAACCTGGGCAACATCAGCATAGAGTCAATTCACAGATTACACACCCAAGGTCTTTCCTGATCCCGCCTAAAGTGAAGCAGCATGTTTATACTTAGCAACACATTTTGACATGAATGAACTTTTCACGTCTCTGCTCATAAAATAAACACGTACATTCAGCAGGAAAAAAAATCATCTCACTCAACGATCCGGCTTACATATGTTATTTACAGACCATATGTTGAAATCTAAATATGGTTATAGATATGCAGAAATTATAGATATAAAACAGTTACTTCAGAGCTGTGCACTAAACATCAAACCTTCTACATCTTTCATTAAATCCTATCTTTGTGTTAAGTCTTTAGCACGTTAGATTTCACTAAAAAACCCACCAAACTTATTTTCCCCTCCACCCCTTTCAAGCGAAATCTTGGCACCTAAAGCATTTTTTATGTTTTGCTTTTCCTTCTACAGTATTTTGTTTCAGGGCACTCATAATTTGAGCACTAGGGCTTAGATGTCAGCATGAGCACAGTTTCAATGGCTGCTTTTTGCCATTGCCACTTTGAGTTCAGCTCTACTAGTGCCAATGGGAAATTCCTAAACGCCAAGGCATTTTCAATAAATTAGCATCAAGACACTGAGTCTTTGTATAGCATTTAGGTGAAACTTGATTCAAAATGCATATTTGGGGATTTCTGACAATGCTTTCTTTGTTTTTTATGCAAATAGAAAAAACCTTGGAATCTCTTGAATTTATATGATCAAAGATGACCACCATGAATGTGTCTGGAAGCATTACCAAATGACAGAAATACCAGAGACAGTTATATAACAAAGATTAAAATAGACATTTTTTAAAACTATGCCTTCTAAAGAACACTGGTTTTTGACAATTCATTAACTTTCCATGTTTTTAATCAAACTAATTCTGAAGCATTACATTTGACATTGTACACATCAGATGTCACTGCTGGATGGGATTTGGAGACTTCTAAAATATAACAATTAAAAAAGTTACTGCTCCTCTCAGTGGGCAAACCAAATTCTGTTACAATTCATTAATAAGAGAATTACATGCTCTTTTTAAGACATAAGTATGATTTCAAAGATATCAAGTAGCTTGGCACACACTCCTTCTACTGCAGCAACTATGATCCGAACTTAGTGCATGGGTCTTTTTATTTAAACTGTGATAGTAACACTTTGTTTTGTTCTGCTTGGCTGTTTTCTTTCAATAACTGCAATCAGCTAAAGGAGAAATGGTTTCCTGTAAAGATATTTTAGTTGCCTATGTCTACTTCTCTATGTAAAGATCAAAAATACTTCATACAAATGCTAAATAACTGGGTTTGGTAGTCCAGATTAATATCAAGGTACACTATGCCACAGAAACAAAAAAATATTATCTACCTAAAAAGAAAAGTGGCTATTTTATCTGCCCCTACAGATGGAAGATTCGTATTTTTATTTTATGTTAACAAAAGCAACAGTGTGAAATGAAAATACAGTCCCACAGAGAATTGATTTTTACAGGGTTCTTAGGAATGTCTTGAAAATAACTCAGGCAGAGTAATAGCAATGTGGTGGAATCTCCCATAAAGTCTAGGAAGAACTAGCAAGAAGGACTAAAGACAACAAGTAAGGAAGGGAGAAAAAAAGGTTTCCATAGCAAGAACAAGAAATACATTCCCTCAAATTAAAGAACGTAAGATTTGATACTGTTCACAAAAGTCTCTCCAAAATACTATTCCTCACGATGCTTCTACAAAAAATGTATATTCTTATTATTTTTAGGATTAAATTCTCTGTCATACCATTGGTGGGTCTCCATGAAAGCTACAAATAGTTGTTTTCTGTGTAGCAGTGCAAAGTTGGGGACTTTTTCTACATATTACTAAAAGTCTGTTTACAGACTATTGAGATTAGACAAATTTGAATTCTTGTGAACAGGGATTGAGACAATGGACTACTGATTACTGCCAGAACAATTCTCCAGCTGACATTAAGCTCTGTGAAGGATACTTCTGAGAAACTTGCCAAAAATGCATCATGGTTGAGCTGAGTCTCTGGGATAATATAGCTCATCCCTTGGCTGATTCTGACAGGGAGAGGTTACTGTCCAAGCCGAGCCTACCACAAGCTTTTCTGTGGCAGAAAACCTTGCAAAAGTGAAACACTTTTCCTTATATTTTGAAATAAAATTCTGATCAATTACCTAAATTTAATTTCCTTTTATTTATTTATTCACTTTCTGCGAGCAAATAAGGTTTCCCAGTCCTAATCATAGGACTTATATATTAGGAAATTCTGAAGGTACAAATTGCCGCTTATTTGCTACATTATTTGTGGTGTCAGCTGAGACTGTTGGTGAAAATGGGATTTTTTTTTTTCTCTTGACTTCAGTGAGCTGTGGAACAAGATCAAAATCCACAGTAGCTAGAAGATTAATCCTTTAATTTCAGGTTTACAGTTTTGTTATACACGGATACATGGTATCACATGGGTTTTGGTTGGGTTTTTTTTTTCATAGTTTACCATAATTATGTCTTTACTTGAAATTGATATTTAAACCATTGCATGGTTGTCATGGAATTGTTGGTAATGTGTGATTACATTATGTTGTCTTTTGCCAGGACACTTGTAAATGAAACATTATCCTTGGAGATTTTCTTGGCTGAAAATGTGAGTAATTAAAAATGTAAACAAATATTATCCATTACATATGCCACAATAATAAATACTTCAATATAATGCAAGTTAATGACTCTTTAGGGATCCAGCCTAATCCCATTACAGCGTGTTTCATAGGTGTACAAACAAACAGTTAAGCATTTAATATACCAACATACATATCATAAAATATAGTTCTCAGCTGCAAAAAAAGCAGCATCCCTATCAGAATAATTATAGAATATTAAGTGTAGGAGAGGCAACCTTGGATGGAAACCCACAAGGTTCTCAAACCCTGGTAGCCCTCAGTGCTCAGGACAACTCTTGGTCTGCTTTTCAAACAGTTATTGGGTAGGGGGGAACAGATATGAAAATTGGGCACTTATTTTGCTTTCTTTCCAGTAGAGCAGTTATACCTCTGGCAGGGATATTTCTATCCAGATTATGAAGAACCTGTGCTGGGAACGACGTGAAACATCCAGCTCTGCTCAGGGTGCTGCTGGGAGTCAGGAGGCAGGAGTACAGGATGCCATGGGGTTGTGGGAGAAGGGCACAGATGTGTTGGAAAGAGATGTGGGATCCAGCAACCCTTTTTGAGAGGAGAAGGTGGTTGGTTTGTTTCTTTATTTCTTTAAAATCTTGATCTCAGAATCAAAAAGCAAACTAAATCAGAGGAAGGCATGGTCTGATCCTTCAAGCACTGAGGGGACATTTTCAAAGGCATTAAGGAGTAATTAATTAGCCAAGTCCTATTGAACTGAAATGACATTTCATGCCAAATTCCCCCTGGCTGTGTGGATCATTCAAACTTTTAACACCTCAACTACAAATCTTCGTTCTGTCAGTGACTACATTTGTCACCTTGATGAAACCACTAAAGTTATTTGCTTCTGTTCCCCCACTTGTACAATAGAAGCTGCAGTTCTCCCTTCCCCATCCACTTATGCTCTTTCCAAATTTCTCTTGCCTGTCCTTGACTTCATTTTCATGCCTTTCCTTACGCTTAGAATAACCTCTTAGCAAAATTTGTCAAATTACCTCTTTGAATTGATACTGAAAACTCCTGAATACCCAGACAATCTCAGAAACTTTCCAATTATAATTTGCTGTAAAAGGACAGTGATCCTAGGAATCTGAACAAGGAGACTGTTGAGTCACTCTTATACCAGGCACTTAAGCCTTGCATAGAAGTGCTCTTTAATTACTTTTAAGTCATATTAGCAGGTAGGTCTTATTAGCTGCACTAAGAACTTGAAGACTCCTCTGGATGACAAAGCTTATAGCAAAAATCCAGAGATCAGTTTTGGAGAAGAAACAAAGACATTAGTTTATTTGATGCTTTTCTCTCTTTCCTTTTCTCTCCTTTTCTCTTTTTGGAATGGGCTTCCAATAAAGCCAAACCACCTGGGAATGGGCACGAGAAAATAGCCTATGCTCATTTCCTAGACTTTCTCAGGAGGCCAAGATCAGCTCTCTGTCTGCTGAAGACACTGTAGTTGTGGACACTTCATAGCTATCTTCGGTTTACATTGCTCTGAGGACACCACCTGTCTTACAAAAAGGGTGATGGGATGACAGGTAGGCAGCAACCCCACCTGCACACTTTAGCAATGAAGGGTTTTATTCAGATCAAAACCATTAACCCCAGAATGACATGGTCACCAGCATAGCTCTTCTGCATTATTTACAGAAAAGCTTATTGCTTTTTTTAGGTATATATACTACATAGAATCTTTGTCCTCTAAGTTTTGTCTTTCCAAAATTGTGTTACCTATTGCCTTTAGTAAATGGCTTTGTTTTATGTGTTGGAATATGTCTGGGTTTGCAACCCTGATGTAAAATGTTTTGTCTCCTTTGTGGTTCACAGCAAATTCCCGATTTTTACCACAAAGGACATAATAATCCTTAGGTTTGAGATGTTGTCTCTCATTCTTTGATTTACATCTGTTTAAGGGAGGACTGACTCTCACTTGCTTTAGTGCCTTCTCTCCTATCACAAAAATGTAAAGGAAGGTTTGGTACAGCTGTAATTGATACCATCCCTGCTTTATTTACAGCAGCATAAATTTATAGAGATTCCACAGATCTTAACCAATATAACCAAAGATCAACTATTCCCTTATTCTAGTCAGTAGTTTACCAATATTATACTTCAAAGTATTGTTCAGGTACGATGCTATTGGAGTACAGCCCTCAGTGTGTTCTGCACAGTGTGGTAAATGAAATTCCCAACGACAGTTAATGTACTGCTGTCTGAAGTCAGCTAGTATCAGATGTTTGCTGCCTCATTTATTTTGATTAATTGCTTCAGTGGGGGTGGACCAAAGAGGAAGTCAAAAATCCACATCGGGGAAGGCAGAACTGTGCTATACCTTCCCTGTGCTTAAGAGGTAAACAAGCTATGCAGCCTTGCTGTCTTAACTCCCCCTGACTCCCTCACACCTTGCAAGGAAGATTTGTCATACTGTTAAGGGTGGTGCAAAAAACCCTGACAGACAGACCCGTGGTGGTGTTTCCTTTGTGCAACCAGTGCCTTCTTTGGGGAAAGGCTTGGAACTGCTGGCACCAGGCATCTGGGATCACTGGGTTGTTTCAGTGATGTTTGATTGTCCCTAGTCTTTCCCCGCCCCCCGCCCCCCAGACTTCTGCTGTCAACTCCACTACGCAGTTCCTGAAGCTGTTTTCAGGCTCTAGCCTCACATCAATCACAACTTCTCTTCCTACCACAGATTTTTTCATTTCATCCTCTGTCCCCTCCTGCAACCTTTTGCAAGTGACACCGCTGCACAGGGACTGTAGCGGAGGCAGGGGACAGTGGGAGAGACGTGCGTACCTATCACAGCTGAAATAATGGATCTTTCCAATTCGGCTGTGGGTGATTATACCACCTGCTAAGCCCACGGGAATGGAGCCCTGGGTGATGATTTCAGCCATAAACTTTTCTGTTTCGTGGTGTTTACCTTTGCTATCCCCTGTGACAGGTTTCTCTTCTGAGCAGTAGCCTATGGCACTTGGCTGGGGAGACAAGACTCCTGCATGAGGCAGTACACAAAGAGTGACAAATTAAAATGACAGGGCTGTCTTACAAGATTGGGATCTAGCAAAATGAAATATTTCTGGTCCAGATAACAGAGGCAGTGCTACACTAGTAAGTGGGAAAAGCCAGTGTAATTTTCAAGTGTCTTTAACATAACCAGGTTTATCACTGGCCTGGTCCTATCTTGTTGCATCTTCCCCAGGTGGGGCTGAAACTGTGGCTGGGGAGACTGTGTTTGCAAAATAGTTCTGTCACATGATGTATAATAGAAATGTTTTCCATTTTTATCTCTTCTAGCTGTGTTAATGACAGGGGTAAAATCCACAAAACCATCATGAGCTGAGAAAATCATATGATGAAATCTTCCTCACAATAAAATTCTGTGTATTGTCTGATTGCCAATTTTCCTTTTGATTTCAAACTGAATAAATAAGATTAAAAATCAGGTACACATATACACCAAATATTGTCCTCAGATTCCTATCCTCCTATTTAACTAATAAAAGAGAAAGTGTTGATCTTCTGCTATCAACATTTCATATTACTGAATTTTAAATTCATTGTTCAGTATTCTAAATACAGGCTTGAAAATCACCTTGAAGAGCCCTTTTCTCCCAATGGGTCTCCACTGCATACACACAACTATTTTGTGTTCTTAAACACAACACTGATGTACACAAATGGATAATTGCCTCTACAACTTAGGTATCTAAATATCTGCCTTTCAAGTGACATTTTACATCGTCATTTGTGTGTAAGATTACAATGAGGCTTCAAGTGTCCAGGCTGCATCAAAATCATTCCTGAAATGCTTATGCCTCTGTTTAATTAAGTTGAAGTGAAATTCATGTTATTCAAACACTGTTAAATCAGGCTGAAGTTAGTGAATCTGAATGACATGCTGTAGCATGATTTTAAACTGACCAAAATATGTGGCATTTTAAGGCTCGCTCTTTCTATTTCAGAAGGAAATCCCAGGAGTTTTGCAGAGTTATCCATGGAAAATTAAAGGCTTTTTTTCATGTTACTCAAAGGCAGGAAACCCTGTGTTGATAGAAGAAACAGAAACTCCTCTCAGAGATAAAAACAATTCATGCCTTGCACTAATTTGGCAAATAAAATTCAAAATTTCTGTAGCACTATAGTAACTGAAAGATGTTTCTCAAGTGAAGGAATATCCAACCAGAAGTGCAATGGCGTCTAAGTAAGACACAAATCATAGCCCCCCTGCTTCCTTATTTAATTTCAACTTTAAACTATTTCAGTCCATCACTGTACATGTTGAAAGGGATCCCATTATTAAAAATTCAAAATATTCTCCATGCTCTTTTATTCTAAGAACTCCCAAATGCCTCAAATGTACAGAAACACATTTTTAATGAACCAAATGGACTTGTTTTTATAACTGACAGGAGGTGATGGGAATTGGAATTGGAGGGGGGGAATCAGCTAATTAAATCTAAATCACCAACAGCGAACATAATTTCCTTGCCCAGTCACTCCCAGTTTCACCAGATTCCTTGTCCCAGTCTCATATTTTATTTCATTCTCTGGTTTGGCTTTGTTACCTTTGAATTTTAATTAGATAGCTTCCTCCATGCTACATGGGTGCCACTCAGCAATGCACGTCATGGTGTGTGAACACAGCGTTGACAGGCTCGTTGCTGTCAGCTCCTGTGCCCCCAGCCTGACTCCCCACGCTGGGAACTGCCTTTCCAGGGAGGATACAGGTCTGCTCCAACAGCCCTGGGCTGCGGCAGCCTGCACGGACTGCATGGGCGGGAGCTGGTAACGTACAGAACGTGTGTGCGATGTGACGGGACCCTCCAGGACTTTGGGCAGCTAAAATGGAACAAGCCTCTCATCATGTGCAGCGGCAACTCTGCAAAGCTTACAGCACGGCCACATTTTTCACACGGATAGGAGAAGCTGCTTCCCTGACAAATTTCAAGTTGCTTTTCAAAAAATACAAGGCCACTGGATATGCAAGGAGCTTGCCAGATTTCACCAGCTTTTTTTGGTGGGTTTTTTGTTGTTGTTTTTGTTTCAGTTTTGGTTTGTTTTGGTCTGGGTTTTGTTTTTAAACTAACCATATTCTTGGAACATCTGAATCTTCTGAGATGTTGTCATAGCAAAATGCACCTCAGATGGTTCAAATTTGGCAAACACTTAGGAAACAGAGTTTTAGAAAAGGACTTGCTGGGAAACCTTAATAAGAAACAGACCTAACAAACCAGTCGATGTTTACACTAAAAGAACAAACAAATAAACAATTGTGCCTTTTAGTAGCCTTGACAGTAAATCTAATCAGCATAACAGATTGCAATACATCTCTCTCCCATAGAAGTGAGTTTCAAGCGAGAGTTAAGAAAGGTGGATCTTGATTTTTTTACTAGCTGAAGAAGGGTAGTACATAATGAAATATTCCAAATTCAAACAGAGATTAAAAAACTGTTTTGCAGAACACACAACCGTGTTAGGGAATTTTATTCTTTGAAGATAATTGCTTTCAAATTAGACTCTTATTATTCACTATGCCATGATCCACCCTGGTACCTAATGCCAAGAAACATGCACATTAGATCTGAAAAACTTCCTTCCTGCACAAGGTTCTTTTGGATTAGAATAACATTTTCCTTATAACAGTTAGGCAGTTGCTGCAAGTACTTTGTTGGTACCATTGCCAGATCAACCCTGTGTTGGGAAGCAGAAGGTGGGAGTGACATAAGGAGGCCCTGGAGTAGCAGACTTTATGTAGATCCACTGATAAGCATAAATTAAAAATGGGGCATTTCTGCAGCTGTAGCCACTGGGCTGGAGTAAGAGTCATTTTTCAGTGGGATGGAAGTTTCAGGGGCTATTCCTCCACTCTTCAGCTTAAGCCAGTGTGGAGAACACTGAATATTACTTCTACATTCCCCTCCAGCATCACCCACATTAGCTTATAATCAATTTGCAAGGCCAGATTGATTTGGTTTATCTGAAGCAAGAGGTGTGTTTTCCTTTATTTGTAAGAAGTGGGGGAAATACACAGCAATGTATACCCTGTTTGTAATAAAACAATGAAACTAAGAAGCCACTACTTAAGTTAATTCAATACTGGCCACAATATAGCTCAATCCAATTGAAATTGAATAAACCTTTTCATATAAATTCAATTAATTGGTGTGGGCTTAAGTATGCAGTCTATGTTGTGAAATTATGAACAATAACTTGTTCCACTAGCACTGTTAAATAATTGCCTTAAGTCAGAGGATAAAGAATAGAGAAAGCTGAAAATCCATTATACTCTGTAACAGTCTTACTAAAACTAATTAGCTGCTATCTAAATTTTCACACCTCTATTTCATGATCATCTTTTCTACTTGTAAAAACAAATACATGCATTTTGAGATGAGCTAAATATAAATGTTATTTGAAACATGAATGTAGTGGGTTCAGTTTTGAGTTATTCTGTGGCTCCCCGGTACATAGCAGACACTCCAGAAGTCTCAGGAAGGGGATCCTCCCTGGATGAAGGCAAGAGGGGAAGCTCTTAAAACAGCTCATTATGTCAGAGATTCAAATGTTCATTCAGAGCTTTATATGTTCATAAAGACTATGAATATTTAAAAAAAAAAAAACCTGATCAATGTGTTTTGTAATTTGAAAATGTATGGATTGTTGATGAGTATAAATAGCTCTTGAAAGCTTGACTGGTGTCATGCTGTGCAGAATTGCAGTTAATGTTTATAACTACCTTTGCAATGGGTTAGTAATACGCTTGAGTAATTTGGGAAGAGTAGTACTTGCTGGGAAATGAAATAGTACAATCCTCTTTCAAATTAGTTCAGCCTATCTCCAACTTATGCAAGACTCATAGGGTCAGCTTTGGGAAAGTACCGAGACACTTATTGTGGAAAAAGTATTATCATAGTGAAATACCGATCTTTCTGTATGAAATTTTGATCACTTCATGGACTGTATTCTTAGATATTATGACAGCATTAACTGGGCAGAATTGTGATGCTGTGACTTTACTTTCCTGTCAGGAAATCCTTTCTTATTGTGACTAGACCAAAAAGAAGTGCTCATCTTGCTTTTGTGGGCAAATATGGCCAAGTTTTATTAAGTCTTTTTCTAGTACTTTTATTTGTAGGTTCACATAAACATGGGCTTTAACATATATTGGCTAATCTACTAGAACTTAAAAGTAACTCATTCATCTGGCTGAGCTTGATTAGATGGTGAGACAGAGATTGCCCTATAGCTAAACTCTTTATTAATTTGCGGTATGAAATTTCTAATCTGAAACTCATAAGCATTTAGAAAATCAATGCTTTATGAAGAGAGGATAATAGAGATTGTGAACTTAGTAGAAGGGAGGCCTTTGGGTATTTACTTTGGACACATTATTCCCAGTAGATCTGAATGGAGAGCTGTATCTAAATTATTTTTATGTAAGAATCCTTTGAAAAAGAATGTTCATCCCATTGGCTTCCTTCAGCTCATTATAAATGAAAAAGTCTTAAAGCACTTCCCAAAACTTGTGCATTTTCTTGGAAGCAATGAATAAGTGCAGTCAACAGTAGAAGACTGTAGCATTTACTTTTCAGCAAGACTGAGTTACCTGCCTTATCTATCAGCTGGAATAACACTCTGGCTGCCCATGAGACTGAAATGGAGCCGCTATGTTGGTAATTATTAGACCAGGGCATCCTCCAGCTGTTCTGGCAAAGGTTCAGCCTTTATTTCCTCAGTTTGCAGACCATGAAACTCCATGGAAAAAGTAATCATCAGCCCCTGAGCAGAATATGATCCTTTTGCCTCCCCAGTCTGACTTTACAGAATGTTAGGAACTCAGACTTGTTCTATGATACTTCTTCTGACTTGTAAATTTTGTATTATACAGTGTCTCAGGTACAGCGTTAGGTTAGACAGTTCTCCAGGTACAGCCTTGCCTAATATGCTGTAATGTAGACATTCATATGAAATCTGTTCCCATGTGGTCTTAGACACACTCATCCCAATAATGCACTAAACCCTAAAACTTCCATGTACTGAGAGGGTTCCTCAATCACTACATTTTTAAGCTCTGAAGAGTAGGTGCCATCTTCCCCTTTAGCAGTGCCCGTGTTGTGCCCTGAGCCCCACACCAGAATCGCTATCATTTCTCTGGAGGTGTCCTCCAGAGAGGAGCTCAGCCCAAGTGCAGCATTCCCCATCACTTCACAGACAGTCAGCAAGGGAGGGACATGCCTGCCGTGGGCCCTGAGAGTCACTCCTCAGAGGGTGTCATTGACAGACAGGGAACTTCTCTCTACTGGACTACTTCTGTAACACTTTGTTTTATCCTTCCAACATTCAAGCCAGTGTCCTGTTGTGAAGACAAGAGCCTGCCTTGCCCATCAGAGCCCATTTACATCAATGAACTATGTTGAAAGTAAAAGAAAATGTTCACGGTCAAAACTATTCTCAGGGAAATCCAGAACAGTCACTGCATTGTCTGGGAAGAGCAGTGCTGCCCTACCAAATAAGTGTCACTTTGGAAATAAGGGTATTAACAAAAAATATATCTGTAGGCAAAGTCCAGGCACTTGTTTTGACAGTACACACTTTTGCTCCATTGTCAAACTTTGTATTTTCACTTCCTTATTATACATGGAATTACATGCTCGTTTTCAATGAGTACATGATGATGCAGGAGATTACCAGTATACTGCAGTACATATTTGCCTTTAGACTGGCTTAATGTACTTTTAGGTTTATCCAACTGGTTTGGAGAATACATATGAACAAAATTCAAACCCTGCTTACACTTTAATTATAAAAGCTTTACACTGGGCCTACACTCTGCTCATTCTCTTTCCACAAGAGTACATTTCCGCAGGGTGATTTAGATACTTTATGTGTCTCTCTGGATCACCTTGTTGTAAACATGCAACTTTATTTAAAATATGAATTCTTGAATAAGATGCAAATAAAATTTTAAATAAGAGATTTTCATCAGTAATTATCTACCAATAAAAATAATTTTATACGCTTAATAATAAACATAATTGGAAATTTTTATACACATTAAAGTGTAAGTATTTCCAATTATTGGTTTACATTATTTTTCTATCAATCTTTATCTCTCTAGGGAATAAAAATCCAAAACATTTTTAACCTAAGCATATACATTTGTAAACCAGATAAATGTTGTGATTATCTCTTCCTGTATATAATTCCTCATGAGGGATTCAGTTAATTGAACATACCTTTCAAAACATAATCTATGGCTTAATTAAGCTTAGCAAATATAAAATTTGAAACCACATACCCTCTATTGGCAGCAAAGTTAGGGATTTTTTTTTTTTATTCCTTTTTATCCAGTGCTGTTAATGACTGCTTCGCACAGTCACATAATACATGCAGGTAGCATGACTATATCCAAAACAGAAGTTAAGTTTTTGATTTCACTGTCAGAGATCAAAAGTCTATTTTTTTTATACATACATCAACTCTTTCAATAACAAAATAAGAACTTATTGACGCTGAGTAAATTTCATAGCTTGTAGAAAAGACACATATCATTGTAACGTGTGAAATTTTAATCAGAAATGTTGTGAAGGATAAAGGTAAACTGACTGCTATAATTAATGTGTTCTGCCACAGAGATTTAGCTGGCACATTTGAGAAATGTGCGTTATGTTAACTATTCCACTGCTTGAATTCTGTCCTCACAATACACTGGTACTGTTTGATGGTTTTATGTTACGCTGCTTTCCAGTCTTCAGTAAGCTTTTTCTTAATTTAGGGTATGATCCTGTAGAAACTACAGACTTGCTGTACTGCAGCGGTAAAGGGATGTGCTGATGTAGGTACAGCTGTACTTGGCAGTGTGTATTAAACAGGATAACAAAACTTTTCAGGATTGAATCATTTGAACATTACCTTTCCTCTCTCTCTATCTTTTAGCATTTCAAATATTCTATTTATTTTATAATTCAATTTATGATAACTTGTGCCCACAGCCATAGTCTCCTGAATCAAAAAAGGTCATGCTGCCCATGGAACGCAGAATACTAAAATCTATTATCACAGCAATAACAAGGACAGAGTTATAAGAAGATTATTGTTCTCAAAACAAAATGCCTATCTGTTACATCTAATGCATTTTTGGAAAAAGCCCAAGGCCCTGATTCTGCCACCGTTCCTTGCATTGAGTAGAACCATATGGTCCCATTGGAGTTGATCTAACTGCTTTTGGAGTATGCTACCACTCAAAATAAATAAGAGTGGCAGGATTTGGCCCTGAATGAGCACATGGGCTCTGCACCCTGCCCTAGAGGTTAACAAACTGGGTAAGAAAATTCCAGGGCTGAAGGGGATTCAGCTGAGAAGGCTCTCTCTGATACAAGCTCCCACCCCTCCAGATGTAGGGCCTCTTTGGGGAAATGCTATTCAAAGTACATTTGCTTTAGTAGGTTTTATAAGACGACACATTCTTTTTATATGTGATTTATATATTGTCTTACTTCTAGAAACTATGAGCTGCCTGTATTATAATTGCTTTAATGAAAGAATGACAAACTGGGATAGACAGGAAATAACAGCCTCAGAACTGTATTTTTCATTCTGAAGCAAGAGAAAGCACTTTTCAGTGTAAATAACATTTGTTCTCATGACTAACAGGCTTTATTTTGCAGTGCTTAAGCACCCAGCTTCTCTCTGCCCAGCAAAGGCTAGACTGGCCCCTAAATGTGAATTTTATCTTCCAAGTAAATAAAATATTTAAAAAGTTGCTCTCACAAATAGAAAAATATTATTAACTTTTGCTGCATCGTAAGCCACACATCAGTAGAGGACATTACAGGGCATATATTCAAAGGGCATAGGGTTATGAGTATGTAAAACAAATCACTATGATCTGTCTAAAAAAGATGATTAAAGTGATTGCCTCAGACTGCAAATAAAAGTACTATTTACAAAAAAAACCCCTTATTAAAAATCCAGGATTCTGACTCTTTACTTTGCTTCAGCATTGGTTCTATCAGTCTTACCTGAAAAGATCTACTACAGGCGCCTCTCGCCACGCCAGTATGGGTGCGCAGCAGACAAAAGACATACCAGAAAGGGGAAGACAGATATGCCACTTAAATTAAATAGGAAATGAATTGGCCAGCAAGTTGGCATGTCTGCTGAGACAAATCATAGACAACATGTCTCTCAACAACAGAACTTATTTGTTTTCTCTTGCCAACAGATTCATCACTGCCCAGGCAAAACAGGCAAAATACATTAGTGTCATGGTAAACTGATAAAGAGAAGTGCCTCAATCTAGCATCCTCAATGGTGAAAGTCTTAGGGCTGTATTGATCTGTGTTATATAAATCTTGTTTTCTGTCTGCAGAAGTGAATCAGGAATGACCCTTAAGGTTAACAAACATTGTAATGTCTTTCAGCTGGGGCAGATGCCTATGTGCTCCACACATTGTATTTGGTCAAGTCCCATCTTGTCATTTTACTGCCAAGGAGCTTAACTAATTGCTGGCAATCATAAGACAGTTTGATGGAAGTAAAGAATTCCTACAATTGTTGCCCCTCTCCATTTTTTTTTTTTCAGCCTTAACAAGCACTCAAAGCCATGTAGCGGAAAACAATCAACACTGAATTAGTCAGCAGGAGTCTTAGCTGAGCTGGAACTTTATGTAATTGGCATGTCATGTTCGTACATAGCCAGAAGCAGGCCTGATTAAGCTGATGTATTTTGTTTCAGTAAACTTTTACAAAAGCAGCTTTATCTCCTCCTGTTTTGGTTGCACGTCATCACATGTGCTTAACATGACATTTTTCTGGGAAGCAGAGGCATCACAGGCATTTGGGGTTAGAGAAGTAGTGCCACACTGGCATGTGAAATATTACATAAAAATCAAGTGTCTGGAAAGAGGCAATAACAGAAGAAGCATGTTCATTATTGAAGCATAACTTTTACACCACACTACTTTGGCTTGTGTGCACCAGTTCATTTCCTGCAGCCTATTTATGCAGGCGAAAAAAAAAAAACCACCACGTTAGCTATAGTTTGTGTTAGAACTATTTCCAATTAAACTTGCATAGTTTTCTCAGGGTTTAGCAAAAATATTGCCATGCACCAAGGAATCTTTCCAGTGGAGATACTACTCAGGGCACTTAAGCAGTTCGCCCTATCTGATGCAATAAAATTTTACTGGGTGTTTCACTTTGCCCTATAGATAGATTTAGTCTTAAAATGCTAAAAATGCCAGTCTGCATGAAGAAAGTAGCTAATGCTTATCGTTAAAAGTAATTCATAAAGCTTAAGGCATGCCAGCTGTATTCTTGTGCACTGGTGTCCTTCTTGTCATAACCTTAAATCAAATGGTATAGTTGAACTTGGCATAGATTATTAAAGCTAAAGAGTGAGTACTCTGTGCTTTTATTACGTCATAGTTGACAACATAAAGACAAGATTCAGGGAACTAATGGAGCTTTTTTCTTTTGTTGTAAAAAGGTCAAGCTAGTTTTCCACATTTTATATGTATGTCATTCTCAATATAGCAACAGAATCTCTTATAGAAAACAATGTAAGTAAATGTCTCTACGAAGCTACTAGTCACCTGATCAAAAGCCAGTGTTGAAAAACACTTCTAATGACTTTCTCTTATGCATCAGTGCACCTACTAATGAGCTGCCAGAAAAGGCTTTGCAAAGCTTTGCTAAGATAGAGCAGGAATGTGAGAAGCCTGAGATCTAACTTCCCTGCTGTGATCCCTGCCTTTCTACTAACAGGGAGCCCAGGCGCGGAGCTACTAATGAGCATGCTGGAGAGAGTGTCCAACCTAGCACTGGCTATAGACAATCCACCTGTCTGCTCTCCAATGCAGGGTATGGTGCATGACAGTAAGACACCCCGTTGCATTTTGTCCTTAAATAATTTAGGTATTTATTGATTTTCTTCACTTTTCTTTTTTTATTATTATTTTTTTTGCATTGACCTTACTCTCAATAGCAACTATCACTCTCTTTGGAAGAGTGGCAAGTTTCAAAAACAGGATTTCCCCCATAATTATAATTTAATTTGATCTAAGGAAAACAGTGCCATTATAACCCTCCAGAATTTCACTTATTCTTCTTTAAATGTATTCATGCATCCAGAGCTTGACATTACAATAAAAATGGTAAACCAATATTAATAACTTCTAAAAAATAATCCCAAATGGCCTTTATTTGAAGAGGAAAAAAAAATCTGCTATAACAGCTGTCTGACACTAAAAATAGTGCAAATTGCATAAATTAGAGACCATATTTCAAAGGCTCTACGCTCGACATCTTTATCTACAGTCAAAAGCCAGCAGGATACTGGTATAAAACATTTACTTAACTCTGTTTGCAGAAATTCTGTATAAATGGAATAGTTACTGCAGGATACCTTTCAACTCCAAGCTGTTCACATAACGCATCATGACGATACCTAGGTCCCTTTGGGCTTTTCTTGAGGTTACCCTGCCAGTTAATATTTTGTTAGCCAAAGAGACAGGCTTGCAGAACAGACACCAGATAACATTGCCAGTTAGCAGTAGGATGTCACATTTACTCTAAAAGAAACATAAAAATGTAGTTACAGGAATCAGTAATAATTACTTGTATTGTGTTCCACATTGTCATTGGAAAAAAGTTATTCAGTTCAAATA
Organism: Rhynochetos jubatus; assembly: GCA_027574665.1. Taxonomy (NCBI): domain Eukaryota; kingdom Metazoa; phylum Chordata; class Aves; order Eurypygiformes; family Rhynochetidae; genus Rhynochetos; species Rhynochetos jubatus. The sequence goes on from CM050654.1 coordinate 24,540,632, forward strand.
ATCTAGCCAAATGATTTGCTATTTCCACGTCTTGTTGCCTCTGTTTCCTACCTGAGTTTTGACATTAAAAAACATGTAGTATGTCACGGCTAGGAAGAAAATGTGTCCTCGGTGCATTATTGATCTTCCATAGTTTCAACCAAGTCTTCAACATTATGAATAAATATCTTAGGGATCTATAGTCTCCTTTTGATACTAATTCTCACTGACATTAATGGGACTTGTATGTGCACACTGCATAGGGAAAACAAAACAAACTATTGATGTCCAGGTCTAATAGTCACAAAATCTAGTATCAAAATACCAGTGAATATTATTAGCACACTGTCACCTCCACACTTGTAGGCTAGTCATTCTGAGTGGCAGCTTTAATTTTCAATTCAATAACTTCTGCTTCTGTCAACATTTTAACAATATTTAATTTTTTTTTTTAGCTAACACCTTTGCTTTCCATTCTTAGATTTTTAAATACTTGCTACTTCTTTGTTGAAGAGTACTTAACAGTTTAAAAAACTTGCCTGATATCCATCATTTCAGCTGAATTTACATGTTGGATATACAATCTTGAGAAAATAAATGTTGGGAGTAAAGTTCGTGCATGATGAAATAAATTATTCACGCATATGAAAAGTTTGAAAATGCTAGTAAAACAGGTTGGGCCTAATTTTTCTGAATACCTGCACTGCATTTAATGAAAGCTCTCATATAAATACTTCATTGTTCTCTTGATACTTGGCCTCAGTAAAGACCTAAGTGGCGCCTGGTAAAGCAATCTAAGAATCCTCTAAATATGCTAGAGTGACCAGATTTATGGAAGAAAAATCTACTGATGGAGGTTCCTGAACAGCAAACAACCAGCTACTAGGGGCGAATGCCAAGCTCACCAGTGCTTCTGAAAACATACCCTGGATGCTAAAGAAATCTTGCAGCATGGCACTCTCATTCTTCATGTTTCCATAGTGCAAACTCCTCTTAGATCAGTGGGAAACGGTGACCTTGTTACACTGAGCTGGGTGTGTTGGCTTTGTGCCGTCACTCACGCTTGTTGGGGAGCTCTTTAACACTGTTGTATCATTCAGTAATGCAAAGTGGATGAGGCTGAGATAACTCTGCTCTCTGACTGGGTACAGCTTACAGACCAGAATAAGTCAGTGGAAAGAAATCAGGTATACAAAGGAAATTGGGTGCACAAATCCCTTCATTGTTCATCCTTCCAGGTAATTCCCATTATAGAATACCTGCAGGAGGCTTATAGTGTTTTTATTACCATCAACCCAACCAAGGAATATGTGCTACATTGTCCACAACTCTCCCATCCTGTGAGATGTCTATGCTGGTGGGTTTCCGGAATTGCAAGGAAACAGCAGAAGACACGTGCCAACACACGCCTTCAGGAGAAGCACCAGAGAAGGGAGGGATGCTCCTACTCCTCTGTTCTTCCAGACTCCCAGGATGAACAAGGTTGCCCATACCTGACACAACTCATTACATTTCCCAGGAACATTAGGTTACAAAGAACATGTAAAATCTACCTCTCTTATGAGATTACAAAGGCTAGCTTGCACATGAGATGACTCACATAAACTCTCTATATTTTTCTGTAAAATCCTCTGCGCCCATTAACGCATCAGCCCTATTCTCTGAGGATACACTACAATAGCATTAGAAGTACTTTGAAACTGCTGATCATCTTTCAGATTGTGCAAAGAAGGATCTGTGTAAAAGAATATGGCTTTTCTAGCTCTCTCCTCAAAATCAGTTGATCAAAATACTTGTGTGAAACATTCTTCCCTGTGAAGGCACAGCTTTGTCAGAAAAGGGTGTTGATAAATTGAAAAAATCATAATTACATTGTTGAAAATATTTTTATTGTTTGACTTATTTAAATATAAAAATTATTATTATTATTACTTTTTAAATTCTTACTTCGTGCTTCTTCAGAATGGAGGAAAATTGTAAAATGTGAGAATTGATATTTTTTGATCAGCTCTAATTCATAATGAGATCACACTTTTGCTGGTGGTTTGACAACTGAGTCTTCCCTCTCACGTAATCTTGACATGAAATAAATATTCCTTTTAATAATTTTGATTCATTAGCAGGAAAGGTTGGTTTCCCCAAAGTAGCTGAAATATATATGGATTTATGACTCAGAGCAGAAGACCTCTCTAATTGATAGCAACAATTTACAGAGAGTTCCGAGAAGACTAATAGAAATGGTTATGAGGCTGGAAGACATGTATACATATAATTTCACACAGTCATAAGTAAGACATATGGAGAGAATGATAACAGTCTAAATTTTTAAAGCATATTAGCAAGAGCGATAGAGAAAAAATTAGACTGAATATCAGGAAAAAAAAAAAATCCTGAAAACGAGCTGAATTAGGCAGTTGAATACTCTCCAAAGAACTGATGGGAACTCAACCACAAGAGACATTTACAGCTAGACTAAGAGGGCCATCAGTATGACCTGCCAGGTTTTACGGTTTTCCGTGTTGGGCTTCAAAGATTTGAAATAAATAGGTACTAGATAGTCAGAGGAAAACAGAATGGAGAAGTTTCAGATCCAAGGCTGCCTTGATGTAATTATTTTATATCTTAGCTGAGATTTGCAATTTCCTGTCATCTTATCTGGATTCCTTGGTCAACTCAGGGTGTTAAGTCAATGAGATGCTGAGTGACTTACCTTGGCTGCTGGTAAAGTTAATGTGTTATAACAGTTTTTATAGGTGATGATTTATGTATTTAGGATTTTTATGTCAATAATTACTGTACATGTTATACGACCATTTCATAAAATTACACATCACCATAAAATAACTGTATATGGCATATTTAATTTTGAACTTCTAAAGACAAAAAATGGAAGTAGTTACAATAATCATTATTTTCAATTTTATGTAGTTAAGTGGTTTTACAAAAAAATTAGCCTTCCAAATTACATAGTTATAATGTGTTAATGGTAGCATAACATGTCATTACATTATGCAACTTAATTTCATAGATATTATATATAGTTGGATGGTTTAGACTCTTTTATCCTTACAGTTATTACAAGACACTAATTTCTTTCAAACCATATTCTGCTTAACACTTATTCAGTATAACCTTTGATGATTCAATTCATGTGGACACTTGGATCACAAGAAATATTGGTGCTATTTCCTCTATTCCTTATTATGAAATGGGAACAGTGCTCCAGTTTCTTGCAGTTTTCTCTGTGGACCCATGACTTCTTCCTTTTTTATTTTTCCTTGCTATTAAAACACGTTCTGCCAAGATGGCTGGTGGGGCCAGGCTGCTGCTCAGAGAGAAGATGAGGATGAAAATCATCTTGTCTCTGCTCTTCTAACGATCTGTAAGGCTTGGATTCATACTATGTAACTTTCATAACTGAACTGAAGTAACTAGATTAGATGTAAAGTGCCTGGAGTTAGATGGGATGGATCTGGGACTCGAAGTCCATATACAACAGAAGTATGTAGGGTACTCAGACCTTTTAATGATGCCATTGCACCATATTGTGCTGTTGATCCTTATGTGTAATTAGAAAGAACTCAAGGACAAGAATGCTCTTGTGACAAAAAAAAATAATCAATAGTGCAAGAATCCACCAAAACTCATAGTTGCCTGCTATAATGAAGAACTTCAAATTCTTCTTCTGATGTATCGCCTTGCTTTTCTTTACATAAACTTAATCTCTTTTTGACCCACCCAGTGCCTCAGAGAATTCAGACCCCTTTGGATTTTTAATTTACCATCTTCTCTATTTACTGTTCCTCTCAGGTCTGTTATCTAAAAATTTTAATAAGTATGGAATTAGTTTTATCCTCAAGGTCACTAATGAATATATTGAATAATGCTGATTCTAGTTCCTCATTCCTACGTACTCCCATCAACACAGCCTCCCAGTCAGTTGCAGCTACGTTTCTAATACCTCTTTACCTGCTGACTATTAGTTATTTCTTTCTTCAGCCATACTTAATTATGGGGGTACAGGAGTGTATATCATCAGTGTTTAAAAGACTTTTCCCTGACCAAGCTGTTGTTAATAGGATGTTAACTTCATGGCTGTACATTTTCTTGTCTCTGTTTAGCATATCTGGCTGGAGGACAGTACACAAAGCAGGGAGACAAATCTGCTGAGCCTTCCCGACACTGACTATTGGGAATGGTTTCTGATGCATGAAGTCCCTCAAACCTTGCTCAGACACAAACTTGGAAAGTTAAATCAGCATGGGCCATAACTGGGCTGGGAACGATGCAATCAGCAGTCTTGCACTTGCACCCATGCCTGGACGCCCTTTCAGTTAGCATAGCCAAAGCATGGAATGTCAGGATCTTTGTTTCTTCTTGGAATAAAGCATAAGTGGAAATGTTGGGTTGTAGATAGTAATATCATCCACAGCACTGCAAGATTTCTCTTTTTTTTTTTTTTTTTTTTTTTTTGAGAATTAGCAGCCTATTTCACAAAAGCAGTGGTTTTAAAAGAGAGCATGCAGTTACAAGAAATCAATTACTTTAAACCTGTACAGGAAAGCATTTCAAGGCATAAAAAGAAAGCAGAAGAGTGTAAAGCATCACATAGTACAGATAAGAAAACATGATCTTTGCCTAAGGACCTTCACCATGCAGCAGAGTAAGACATGTATTATAGGTGTGACTCAGTGTAAGTATGCCATCTCAGCCTTTTCTCCTTGCACTATGAGAAGTCCCATGCTCTACTTGCACTGTAGTTAAAGCTCTACCAGGCTGAGATTCCTATATCCCCTTCCAATTATAAAGTAATTGTTTATATCTAAATTACTCCAGTATGCAGTCTTGCATGGCCATATGTTACAAACAATAATTAGTTATGATTTGACACTTTCCTTATAGTTTCTTCATCTGCTTCAAGAAGTAACTATTTTACCAGCCCCTGCTGAAGGCCACTGGAGTCACTTCCTTTTTTTGGCAATACAAACTATAGTATAAGACTCAATTTCCTACAGCTACTTCATGCCTAAACCACTGCAACTGCAGAGTAAAGCGGAAGTCAATAAATCCCTCACCAAGATGTAGAGGTATTGTGCTAATGGATGCTAATAACAGAGTCTTATGCACAACAGAGACAATTAAAACAAAGAGAAATCTATCCATGCATCTCTCTCTTCTTTTATCAAACTGAATTCCTTCAGTTTGGTACTACAAAATGAACACATCATCTAAACAGTAATGAAACACATATAACAATGCTCATATCTGTCTTCAGACTAGGACTGTACATAGCCTGCTATGTGATATGCAACATCAAAGGAACAAACCTGTCTCTAAATTCATTATTAGAACCCCGGTAATATTTTCTGTCTTCTGATCATCTAAAAAGTTGGAAAATGTGTGCTCTGCATCATCAGTGTAGCAACAATCTTCATCTAATATTGTAATGCACATCTCCATAGCACTTACAGCGTGTACCAACATAAATCATTGCCACCCTGCAAATCAGCAGCATATGTATTTTTTATCAGCCATAACCCATCCCAACATTTCTGTGAGGAATTTTAAATGCAGATCACAAATTAAAACAAAACAAAAATAGGGCAGAATCCAGTGTGCACAGGGCTATATTTTCAAGAAATACACACTTTGAATCAGCTAGTATTGACAACAAACTGTCCTTTCAAAACAAACGGTGTGCACTAGACAGTTGGTCTATGAAATTCTCAATGCAAAAGTTGAATTACTGATTTTTTAATGTTGACTTTTTTTTTTTTTTTTTTTTTTTTTTTTTTTTTTTTTTGTATTTTAGGGACTTTTCTCAATAGATTCCAAAGCAATCCAAATAAATGATACTTTTGAATTTTCCTTAAAAACTCTGCTGACTCAGAGGACAGATCTAAAGCTTACCATTTCTGTTTAATATGTCCCAGGAAGCATGCAAAGTCAGGATAAAACTAATTCAATAGAAGTATTGTCAAAACAACAAAAAAAGGATCTCTTTATCTGTAACTGCCACCAAGCTGAATGGTCCATAGAGATCCTCAGCACAGGCAGTTCTTTTTCTCTGCAGTTTCTTCTGGCTTGAATAACTAAGTATTCTGTTTAAATGAGTGCTGAGCCCCTCAGTCAGGGCTTGCCTTGATTCTCATACCAGGACTGTCTGCAACATCTGCACATTCTCCTCTTCCTGACTCCTACTTTTACACTTCCTCCCAGAAAGGATGGTTTGCTCACCAGGGTGACATTGCTTTCAGTGATAAGCTCTGTGTCAGACTATTACACTACTGCAAATATTTCCAGCTACTTAAATTCAGGAAATCAGCACTTAAGGGCTTTTGTAGGATTTTTGTTGTCTGGTTGGATGTCATACTAAGAATTTTCACACTTCAAGTTCTACTGCTAACATTGCAAAATCAGTGCAATTGAAATTGATTCATTAAAAATCACAAGTAGAACTTGAAAAATCTGTTTGCAACAATCACACCCCAAATAAGCCATCTTAATAGATAACAAATATGTCCTTCTTTTAAAAATTATTTTTCCCAGCAAGGCAGTGTACACACCCCTGAATCCTCCTTTCAATACAACTACAGGCTTGGATATACAAGAAGTGCTAGGTACAGGCGTTCACTATAGCTTTGAAGATGATCCTAACAACAACAAAACCAAAAAAAAGGTTTGTACAAAACCTCCAGAGATTATCTTTTAATGTTGTGGTCCACAGAATTACATGACCTTTGGGTTTACGGGTATCAGCACATTCAATTACTTTCCTTAGGAAAAGTTTTTTCCTCTTACTCTAGACTGCATATGAAGCTGCATTTTCTGATGTATGTTTATATATTACACATTTCCCTTCAACTCTAACTCTTCTAAGGAAATAATTACACATTTCAGATCTTCAGAATAAGGCAGAAATTCCATACTTTAGCCATTTGCCAGTCAGCAAAAGCTACTGTGACTGTGAACTACTAAGGAGAACATTCATTTTTCTTGATATTCAGCCACTATTCATCCTACAAGTCTATTCAAATATTAGTACTATCTTTCCTATAATAATTTTCATCAAAACTAATGTGAGAATACCTCACAGAGAAGGTAAATATCTTATTCTATGTAAAAGAAAGAGAAAAATCAAGAAATGTGGGGGCTGAGTAGCATCCCCACAGTCCTTCAGCAGATGAGTTGCAGGAGTACAGCCTAGGCTTTTTAGTGCACTGTCCAAATAATGCTACACGTTGGTAGTCATGCCTTATGGATTTTAATGAATTTTTTAGATATGAAAATAAACAATACAACAGTGAAATAGCTGTTATACTTGTTAGCTGTTTTATTAAGATCCATTTATTTTAAATGGTGGTCTATATTCTCCTTCCTGTTTCCACAGACACTGAAGTGACAGAAGCAATCCAAGCGAAGCTAGATGATGTGTCAGATGGGACATTTAAATTTTGCTGTGAAAGGAGTTAATAATATTCCCATTTAAACAGTCATTTTTGAGTTCCAGGATTGACAACCCAATGAGGAAAAAGGGCCGTTCAGAGTTTTCTTTTGGCTAATGAAATGCAACAATATTCACTGACACTTAGATCACAGAAGCAGGGGTTTACTTCTGTTTTAATATAAAGAACATCATCTTAGATAATTTTTATTTTTATGATGATAAAATGCGGACCATGCATATCCTATACAGACAAGACCCTGCTTTCCAGTGATTGGTAATGCTGCACTTAGAAGAAAGAAGACTTCAACCTAGATACTTCCTCTCGATTCAACATTTAAAAATAAATTCTGGCACATCTGGGTACTAACACATCTGCTCTTTTGGGCTAACCTCATCTAGGTCCACACAGTTATAATTTAGAACTTCGAACACACCAAAATAAGTACTAAAAATAAAGAATTAACCAATTAGTGTACCATTACCAGAATTCCCATTTTTATTTCAAGCACTGCATTTTTTCATTGTGCCTAATATGTTTTTTATTTTATTACAGTCATATGTTGAAATGCTTTAACACCAGAGTTCTACAAACATTTCCTCTTTTAAACTGAAATAATCTCGAGCCCTGTGTATTCACAGGGAGAATCTGACATTTTTTGATTTTTACCTTTAAATATAAATGCTTTCCTATAACCACAGCCTAGCAGGGAGGCAATGCCACTTGGCAAAAAAAGTTATATTAAGTGCACTTGCTGGAACTGTTTATACTTTGTTCCTGAGAAATAGATTGAGTACTTGATAGTATAACACAATGAGAGGTACGGGTGGTGGAGATCGGATCGGATGCTTGGGCGGGGGGAGCGGGGAAGTGTTGCTACCCCAGGAATTTATTTTTAAAGTGTCTGCTATTTCATGCAATCTGGTCTATTTCAAAGGCAAACAATTTGCTCTTCAGAAGTATCTTTATGAGCCCCAAGGGATGAAACTCATCCCTGGCAGAAATGATTTAGCAGTATCCAGAGAGGGGGTGAACTCCTTGAGAGGCAAGGGAATAATTTTTTGAAGGGTGGCAGAATTTTAACAAGGGCCTCTAGTGAGTTCTTGTGAACCCCTTTCAGCACATCACTGTTTTATTAAAATATTCTTCTCAAAATACTGAAACACTGACAGCTCCTGTAAGCTTGCCAAAAATTGAGTAAGGAATAAAAATAAAATGTTAACTTGACATGTGTGAATAATTTTGATTTGATGATAACACCTTTTGGAATCGAGGCCATATTCAAAGCTGACTCGTAACACATTCACATTTCTAAGTTACATGAAATAACTCAAACTTTTCAGGCATTGTTCTGGAGCAGTGAAAGGCGGAGATGTTAGGAGCCAAGCTCAAGCTTTCTTCTGACTTAAGTGAAGATTAAAAACATTTTAGGTCTTCCTGTCTGAACCTAGAGGGGCTAAGGTGATATCTGGTATGTGTGAAGCAGGTTGGTTAACGTGGGCTGGCTGGTTAAAGTAACCAACTGCACTCAAAGTGGGTAAACACCAAAAGAAAGAGATGACCTGGTTTTGGTGGCTAAAGATAATTTTGAGATAATTGATTGCTGAGTCTGGACAAAGTATTGAGAAGATGTTGTAAGGAACATCCATATTCTGGCAGGATTCAGCACTGAATGGTCTTGCATGGGTCTATTCCACCTGGGCTTCTTCACACAGTCAATGAGAGGCAAGGCAAGGAGGAAGCTCAGATGAATTAGAACCACCTCTTTGGTCAAATCCTTAAAACGTTTGATGTAAAGATCTCTCTAACAAAGACCAACACCACACACTGTTTTACACTCCCCGCAACTTATCACCACATTAGAGCCTCAAATGTTTATCTTTAGTGGGGTAACACTAGATTGGCTTTATTTTTCCCTCTGTCCCACCATGCTGTTTTCTCTGCTCCTGAACTCTTGACAAGTAGCCACCACTTAATGACAGCAAGGCTGGCAGTGGAATGGCTATCAGAAGTGTTAATTTATACATAAATCTCTGATCAAACACTGTGGTCAGTAAATATGGGGAGTAAAGCTGAAGGTGAAAAAAAAAACATTTAAACAGATAAGCTATGAATAAGTTCTGCCACAGTCAAATGTATCTCCTTCACAGCCATAATCATGGAAACACACCTATTACAGTAACAGAACTGCATGGTTCTCTAGGTACAAGATTATCTCTAGTATCTATAAATTTTTTTTTAGTGCAAAAAGAGTGTTAGTCGGCATTGTATTTTTAGGTATTCCTAAGGGCTTTTCAAGGGACTCTGGTCTCCTCTGGGGCAGTTTCTCAGCTAGACAGGGCTGCTTCAGGCTATCTTGGGGGAGTAGTGGCATTTACCTCTAACTCATATGGCTTTCTCTTGGGTCCAGTTTATAAGTCAAAGTGATTAATCAAGTCCTCAGAGCTCAATCGATTGTGTAAAAACACACATGACACAAACGCACCATCCCTTCTTTGGCTACTGACTCCAAGATCTCTCTGCTTGGCTGAGTTATGCAGTCTGTTTCAGGCTTATGAATAGATTTAAAACGCCACTCAGGACAAAAATGCAAATGAACTTCGGCATATTTCCATCATTTTACTGTCTCCTGTATGTATTCAATTTATTGTGGATCTGAGGTGTAATATTAGAGTGTATAGTGTTAATATGGCACAGGCCATTTTTAATTTCTACTTGAGGGCATGGGGTAATATTGGTAAAGACTGCCAAGCCTAATGGGCAAACAATGATTGTACATGAACTGCTATTACATGAGTCCAGAGGAGTTTGTTTACCAGAGTCTAATTTCAATACCTTTGTTTTGGAAAAGAGCACTAAGCTAGACTGGTAAAAGTAGGAAACTGGGTAAATGAGGCACTCTGGACCATGCTTTGCTGTCATTTGGCGTTCACACAAGATCAGTGTTAATACATTCTAAATAGAGCTGGCTCCCTACTTTAAATGATTCTACTTAGGTATTCTCTTTTTTTTTTTTAATGTATGTTTTTTTTATATTTGATATTTTTTCTGTTACTATACAGAGCACAGATCATGTAAAATGAGTGAGAAATGAATGAGAAGGATTTAGCTAGGTTCAATGAACAAGTTACACCACCTCTTTTTTCCTGAGTATAGAATGGGGATTTTTTAAATTATAGGCATGAAAGCAAGTTAATAACATATTACACTGAAATGCTGGTCTCACTAAAGTTAACAAATTGGAGTTCAGACTCCTGTTGCAGATTAAACTCAGTCCTGTTACATTCCCGAAGGGTCTTCAAATGTATGAAGGCATAATTTACTGATGTTACAGAAATAGATGCAGTTTGACTGTATATTGCAGAAATTATATGCTAGAAAATGTATGTGGTGAAGGAAGATTTAAAATCTGTATTAGGAAATTATTCAACAGAAATCCTGATAATGGGAATATTCGCCCTGATTTGCTATTATGCAATCTCTTAACTTAGTATCTAATTAGTTTTCCCAAATGCCATATTTATCTAAAGTTTTCTCATCAAGTAATCCACCCTGATTAAATTTTCCTTCCCAGTGTCTGTAATAAACACTGTATTCTTTCTTTTTGGATGTGTTTTCTCAACTGCTAATTTCTACTTTCTCTTTTTCTGTCTCTGAAGTCTCTCTTTTCTTAAAAAAGAGCAACCAATCCTGGCCAGCCCTCCCCTAGAACAGGAAAGTCCCAAACACAGCAAAATGCTACATGTAGGACTCATTTCAGTGCACGTCAGTGACACTGACAAGTTCGTACAAGTAATGCCAAGCACACAGCCAAGAATGGGCATAGCTCAAAACTTGCCCAGCTGGTCCTCTGGCCACAGACCATGGCACAGAGCACTTGTGTTGTTTCCCATAGTCACACAGGTTAGAGGAGACATTCACAGAGAGGAATCCACTTTCAGCCCTAGGAAATGGGGCAAATACAGTGGTAATGGGAGCAAAGACAGAGGGGATGAAAGGCAATAGTCAGCAGGACACATGTTCAGGTCTACCATAGCAGATCATGCCTAGAGCAGTAAAGTATTATGCCAAAGCTGTAACAACCTGGTAGGAAGGTGAGTGACAGGGCTGAGCAATGGGTCCTGACTTTTTTGCAGAAAACAGTGTCTTAGAAGTACTCCCTATATCTTCTCAGAAAATTCAGAGGATCAGCTCTCACACCTTTTTTTAGCTAAAAAAGTTGTGCTGGTTTCCCAATCTGCTCTCGCAACCTCTCCAAATTTTGAGCATAAATGAAAAAAGATATCAAAGATATTGAAATAAAGAGCTACAGTGAGAACCTACAGTGGTTTGCATGCCCACACACTATGGCACAGAGGAGCCTGGTCCCAATGAAAGGTCACTGCACTGACCCAGCTCTGTGTCGCTGCCACAGGACGTCTTTGGAATAACAGCAGAGCGCCTTGTGCTTACTCGTTTGCCTTGTGGATGCTCAGATTGTGGCAACCTGTAATCTCCCAGCAGTCTGACACTCAGGACAGAACAGCCAAGCTTCTTTTCATCCCAAGTGTTGACCCCTAAAGGGCACCTAGAGAAGCAGTAGTGTGTTTATGGGCTAGGGAGAGCGAGATGTATATCTAGTTTCCACCTGCTCAGACTTGGAAGACATCACCTCCCTTTAACAGCTCATCTGGCTGCTTCAGGCTCTGGCTTCAGGCCACCTCATGATGGTACATGCGCACAATTATGTTATCATTTCAAATGACAATTCATGACAAGGTGCTAGTAGGGTGATAGTCCTTCTTGCATGGTCCACGTCTGCAGATTATTATAAACACTGACTGTGAGACGGGGCTCAATGCTTCTCACAGTCTTATCTGTCCAAATGTACTGACTTTTATGGTCTTTATTGGTGTAACTCACTGAATTTGACCCCTTGCTTTTAGCTGCAAGAAAAATATTAGGATGCTATGGGATAATGTGTTTCTGTTAAAGGGAATCTTTACGTTGCCTCGTCCTAAAGTGAATTCACTAAGGCAAGTATCTCTGGAGCATTTATTTGTGAAATATTTTCTAGCTTGACATACTGTATGAGACTAATTGAGCAATAGTGTTGCCAGTCATTGCTACTTAATTGTGTGATTGCTGTAGAATGCACAGCCCCGCAGCACGCTCACCACCGGCTGCGCAACCTGGCTCAGAGAGGTTATACTGCCAGCAAGCTGAATGGGGATCCCCCAACACCCCCAGACTGCAAGCCAAGTATTAACGAAGCAATCATTTTTAAACTGCTTTCCTTCTCATTTACATTCCCTTGTTAGTGTTGCAACGCCAACAGTTATGCACATGGAAGAAATGAATTAGGGAAGCTATTGATCTTTAATACCATTTCTGTTATGAATTTTAACAGATAAGAAGTCAAACCAAGCCCATTTTTTTTTCCCAGTACACACATTTTTTTTCCCCATGGAGAGGAATGATTACAGGTTTTCTAAAAAATGTGTACCTTTCAAGCTGGAATGTCTAAATATCCCTTTTACATTCATTTAATTTTTGAAAGAGCAGTAACAGAAAGAGAAATTATTTTTATAGAAAGGCTTTATTATACACTGTTGTGTATTCTCACATTTATCAGCCATCCTAAATGTTAGCTGCAAACTGCATTGGATACTAGACATCCTAACTTCAGGTTTAGGCACAAAAACCTAAATTATATTTCTTTCACTAGGAAGTCCATGAGAACTAATGAAAGGGGACAATGCCCTATTGATTTGCATTTTAGAGCTAACGAAAAACACTCACATTGGCATTCAAGTGTGCTGAAACACACAGGACTTCCTCTGGATCATTTCTCGACGGAGGGGGAGAGAGCCATGCTGTCACATAAGGAACTCTTCTCAGCAGCGTGTGCTTCAAAATACGACCACCACCAGCGATATTGCTGATACAGAAATTCTGTTTCTCTGAAAACATGTCTCACTATTTTTGGTAACTCCAAGAAAACAACAGATTGTAACACCTGCACTTGTGGCGGGCCATGAGGCTAAAGGTCTGTGAGGCTTCCCTGAGAGCCTGGTCCCTGGTGCCATCTTGTGTTGAGACCGAACTCATCCCCACTGGCAAGAGGGGATGCTGGCTCCACTGGCCCCACATTCATCTGCTTGGGGAAAAAAAATCCTATCTCCATCCCTGCTATGGTCAATACCGGCTAATTGCTGTGGAGCACATCTCTGCCGCCACTGCCCAGGAAGCGCCATCGCTAAGCTCAAGGGTTCCCAAAAGACTGGAGTTCATTAAATTAAATTACAGACAACCTGAGTACTCTTTTTGCCTAAATCACTCTGGTGACATCACAAATCTGAATCTACAGAATTCCTTTCCATATGCCATTGGTCAGTTGTACTCTTATCACTGTCCTTTGAGGCTGTTTAGAGGGCAAGATCTGAGAGCTCACTACTAATACAGGTGACACCCAAGAAATATCTATCTTTTCTGTAACAAAAATGCACAGCAGAAAAAAGATCAATCGAACACACCTGCCAAGCACTTGAATTTTGATGTTTTTAAAAGCCAGTCATCTAATTTGTTTTTAAAGGTGCTGAGTGTTTACTGAGAGAACTCTGAGTACCTTGATACTAAAAAAAAAAAAATCCCAGAGACCTTATTTGGGTAATATGAATTTAGGTACCTAATTTTGGCAACATGCTTTTTAAGGCATGGAGCTTTCCATGAAAAGGAGCCTCTGCCTGATCCATTTAGGAACCAGTGAAAACATAAAAGAATGTGTCCGTATTTTCTCTCTGTAGTTGATGTGATTATACTGTATACACCACTGTTCAAAAGTATGGAAAAATATGGCTTTGAGTATTTCTATATGCTGCTAATATCTGTATATTTCTTTGTTTTAACCAGGCTAGCAAGCAGAAATACTATAGTGCCAGCAGAGCTGTTCTTCTTGTCCTTTAATCTGACCCAGACAAGAAACTACTAAAGATCTCACAAGGAAATCCAATCTTTGGAAATTACCAGCATGAATTCTCAATCAAATAGGCTGAGGTAACTTCTGATAAGCTTCAGAACCCAGCCTCCAAAGCTTTGATGTTCATTCGCAGTACATAGTACCATCTATAACATTTGCTACTTCTACTCCCTGCAAGCGTGCTTCACCTCTCTCAGTGCATCAGTTATTAATCCTATTTTTCCCATTTTTGAGGGTGTAGCTGTGGTTCATCTCTAATTTTGTTACACTGTTTTATTTTTAATTACATTTGCCATTCATCTAGGGTGTTAGACTGATAATGCAGGAAACTAAAGCCCTCCCTTTATTGGAAGGACAAGTGCAATACATGCATCAACGGAATAAATGAGTCCTTAGACTACCTCACCAGTAGTTAGGTTAGTGCAGACCAGAGAATGAAGCTGTTTGGACATAGGTGCCTTTGGCATAGAAAACCAGAGTCAAATAACACAGTGAAAATAATCCTGGTACCTTTGAATGTAACAAAAATTATTCAGGTCATAAATTCCAGTATATCACCCCCAGGATTTAATATATTGCATCCTCCCCTAAAACTAGGAGAAAAGATAGGCATTCAGTCTTATTTGATTCCCCTCCTCCCCTCTCCCCAAGCTTATTTCCATCATCAGCTCTCAGGGATGTGCAGAGCCAACACCTGCACTCTTTGCTCTGACTGCAAGCACGTACCAGTTCACCAAGACTGTAGTCTCTGAGGTGAATAACTTTATACCACATCCACCCTGCGTTTCACTTAGTTTTCTAATAAGTGTTTTCTTTTTGTGAGGATATATCTAGCAAGTTTAGCATATTAACCCAGGGAAGTTTCCTGAATTACTCCTTAGTTTTCCAGGCTCTTTGCTATACACTCCTTCTAAAGCTGTTTTGTACACATATACACTGAAGTCCACCTGGGATTGAATGTAAAGAGTCATTACGGTGTTCTTCACAATCCCATTGCCATATGAGGCAGTAAGCACACCCTTGTGGCTAGTGCATCCCAGTGGCCTGATTCTTCACTGTCTTGCACCTGCAGGCATTATTTAAACCACTACAAAATGGGTGTAAATCACTACTGAGCCTGAATGGCAGGATTTCACACTCTGCAGAGGCAATAATGACTAGATAAAAGGGCAAAGCAGCGGAAATACCAGAGGAGTCTTTTCCCCTTCTGCTCCTGTCATTCAAGTGCCCAATTCAGGCAAAATGCTCTGGCCTGCCAAAATGCACCCTAACCCTGCAGGTGGGCAGCTGCGCAGAGGGAGCAAGGGCAGCTCCAAGCCTAGGCAGACCCCCAAGTCTGGGTATATCTAGAGGCTATTGAGTACTCCAGCACTACAGTGTTACCAACAGTTTGTCAAATGGTAGGTGACATTCAGATACAGACAGTCCCTGTAATGGGGCTGGCATTGATACTTATTTCAAGCTAATTTAGTGCCACCAGGAAAAAACATCACATCCACTGGAGCCACTGTTTCTTACAGTAAATCACAAATATGCGAAGACACTTGTACACAAGGACACATGCATACCCTAACACTAGCGTTAGCCACAACGTTCTAAGAAAAATCATCACTTGTATGACAATTAAATGTGTATTAGGGTGCCATACATGGCGGTTTTACTCCTGTGTCTGAGGAGTCCCTGTGAGGCCTGATCCAAAACAAACAAATCATTGTAATCCCTCTGTTTGCTTTAGTGGGATTTGGATCAGCCCCTGGAGCTGTCCAGCAATAATTAACCTATAGGAAAATCATCATTACGGGGAGCAGAATGAAGCCCCCATAATCCAAGGGGAAATAGTTAATGATCAGCTGTACCACTTCTGCACACACAACTCTATGGGACCAGATGGAATCCACCCAAGGGTGCTGATGGAAGGTCACCAAGCCACTTTCCATCACCTACTAGCAGTTATGGCTGTCTGGGGAGGTGCCAGTTGACTGGAGGTTAGCTGATGTGACACCCATCTACAAGAAGAGCCAGAAGGAGAATCCAGGAAACTACAGGCCTGTCAGTCAAACCTCGGTTTTAGAGCACATCCTCTTGACTCCCATCCTGCAGCATGTGCAAGACAACAAGGTGATCTTTCCCAGTCAGAATGTGTTCATGCAAGGCAGGTGCTGCCTATCATGAACTCCTATGGCAAGGTGGCCCACTTAGTGGATGAGGGAAAGGCTGTGGGTGTTGCCTACTTAGTAAAGCCTGGAGAAACTGGCTGCTCATGGCTTGGATGTGTCTACTCTTCACTGTGTAAAAAACTGTCTGGATGGCTGGGCCCAAAGTGTTGTGGTGAATGGAGTTAAAGCCAGTTGGTGGCCAGTCACAAGTGGTGTTCCCCAGGGCTCAGTACTGGGGCCAATTCTGTTTAATATCTTTGTTAATTTATTGATCTGAATGAGGGGATCGAGTGCACCCTCAGTAAGTTTTCTGATGACACCAGATTGAGTGGAAGTGTTAATAGGCCTGAGACTCTACAGGGGGATCTGGACAGGCTGGATCAATGGGCCAAGGCCAACTGTACGTAGTTCAACAACACAAAGTGACAGGTCCTGCACTTGGGTCAAAACAGCCCCCCGCAACACAACAGGCTTGGGAACAAGTGGCTGGAAAGCTGCCCAGCTGAAAAGGACCTGGGAGTGTTGGTCAAGAGCCATGTGAATATGAGCCAGCAGCATGCCCAGGTGGCCAAGAAGGCCAACGGTGCCCTGACCTGCACCAGGAACAGTGTGCCCAACAGGACTAGCAAAGTGATCATTCTCCTGTACTCAACACCTCAAATACTGTGTTCAGTTTTAGTCCACTCACTTCAAGACAGACATCAAGGTACTAGATCATGTCCAGAGAAGGGCAGCAAAGCTGGTGAATGGTCTTGAGCACAAGTCTTATGGGGAGTGGCTGACAGAACTGGGGTTGTTAAACCTGGAGACGAGGAGGCTCACGGGAGACCTTATTGCTCTCTCCAACTACCTGAAAGGAGGTTGTAGTGAGGTGAGTGTGGAACTCTTATCCCAAGTAACAAGTGATAGGACAATACCTGTTTGATCTTTAAGGTCTCGTCCAGCCTAAACCATTCTATGATTCAACAACAAGAGGAAACCGCCTCAAGCTGCAGCAGGAGAGGTTTAGATTGGATAACAGGAAAAATTTCTTCACTGAAAGGGTTGTCAAGCATTGGAAGAAGCTGCCCAGGGGAGTGGTTGGGTCACCATGCCTGGAGTTATTTACAAGATATGTAGATGTGGTGCTCTGGGACACGGTTTAGTGGTGGACTTAGCAGTGCTAGGTTATGGATTGGATTTGATGATCTTAAAGGTCTTTTCCAACACAAACAATTGCATGATCTTTTTAATAGGGAAGATTGCTAGAATTTATGTATAGGCAGATCTCTAGCATTGTACATAAACCTGTGCTTTACTTCTTTATCCAAGGTAAAAAAACTCTCATTTTGGATTTTGTGAAAAATAATTAGAATTTCATACACTTAGGAGGAACTGAAAGTACACTTAATTATAATCAGTTACAAGATGTTATTCACCAAGTGCTTCCATGCTTTCATTCATCTTTCAAGCATGGCAAACAAGAAATTAATTACTAAAGGTCTTTCAAATATTCGAAGCTATACCTTAAATCACTTTAAAGAATATAACATTCCTCTGATTTCAAATATATAATTTCTGGTGAAACACTGAAATAAGGACTGAGCTGGCCAGCAATGGAAGTCCTTCACTCTAAGCCAGCCACATCTAATTATAAAAGATGAAGGCTTTGAAAATTTACATAATTGCTAGCTCTGGTAGGGGTCAGTAACATATTTGCATTAGCTACTTATGCTTCATACCAACACTTTTAAGCACCACTTATCAAAAATAAGTCTACCAAGTCAGAGGTGCGTAGGTGGCTAAATAAAACCTGCTAAATATGGGTAGCACCACCTCTTTACGTCATGAAGAGATATATGGGCTTTGACACATGGGGTATTTTCTTTGTCTTGTTTGTCACTTACACATTAGAGTAATAGGTACATTAGAAATGCTCTTGATAGGAATTAATACCTTCTGCTCCTTTAGCGTGCATTTGTTATAGCTATTTACTGTGGTTTTATACACAGAATTTGTTTGGTTTAATTTGCACTCCAGAATTTCCCTGTTTCCCTCTCCTGCTCATTTCTCAAACCATCAGTCTAGACAGTAACATGGCTCCTTAACACAGCAGGACAAAAACCTTCTAGTCTAAATATATCTTTCTAATTCTTCCATGATTATTTCTCTTTTTCATATAGTATAAAAATCCTGCCAGACCTATAGGTTTATGATGTGAGAATTGTACAACAGAAAATGACAGACCAGCACATACATTTCAAAGGCTCTGTTTAGAAAAGAGTCACATTATGTTACAAACAGGTCTTTTTCTTATTATGTTTGATGTCAGCAAGCGAGCTTTAAGGAGCCTGACACTGTTTGAACTTTTTTTTTTAATTTATTTTATTGTATACGGTGATTTGACGGTTTTTGAACTCTGGATCAATTTGGTGACATTGTGGCTGATCCATTTTATCCTTGCTTTGCTGGGCCACTCTTTCGTTCTGAGGCTCCAGTCTCCCATTTTCCTCGAAAGGCTCATTAGGCCTGATCTCTTTTAGCCTTTTTGCTTTTTCTCCTTTCTTCCCCACACTGGACTCTGCTTTGCTTTATTCCTTAGGTCCCCCTATAGGTTAAGCCTAAGCTCTTATCCCCTATTCTCTTTAACTCACAGCCAGCATTTGATTCTGTTTTTTTAACCCTCTCTATGAATTACCTGGCCTGGGCGCAGCCCCATCACGTTGGAAACTCTGTCCGAGTCACAGCTTAATTTGCACAATGAAGGGTAATGATTTTACCCGGAGATGCCTGACACAGAACCAAATTGAGCAACTTCCAGGGAGGCTGTTGAACAAAAAAATAATCTTCTGGGCTGATTCAGACTTCTATACAGTGAAGAAAATGCTCAAGGTCAAAAGTTTAAGTAGTTAAGTATTTTAAAGAGTTATTTGCAGAAATACTACAAATAAATCATTCTTGCATGAATCTGGGAATGTAGATTTGGCTATTTGTTCTAGTATGTTGTATTGTTTTCTAACTACTTCTCACATGGAGAAGCTGAGGTTCGTGCGTTATTTGTGCTGTATTGATGAATACATAGACGTGAGGCAATGCTTTTTAGAGCACATAGATGAAATACAATCAATCACACACTGTTCCTCAAGCACTGCCAAAAAACACACATGAAGAGAAATCAATCCATTTACCTGATTTCATAGCAAAACAAGACATTTTAAACTTTGTTACTGCTTTGATGTGAAGCAAAATACAATTTTAAATTTCTGGCTGCTTTGTCTTTTGTACAATTTCTCTGTTGAACCTACTTTTGCTTCTCCGCCCCCTTTCCATCACCTTCATCTTCTCATCTGCTATCTTAATACTGTGAGAGTACCTAGACTTTATTCCTAGGTATATTTCTTGCTGAATTTAGTTGAATTTTGTGTAGGATAAAAGAAAGGTGCAAGATATTTAGTGGTAACTCCGAGTTACCAGGGAGCAACTTATTACCATGGACTCTTTACACTTCACAATGAATAACGTGCCATCTTGGTCAATTACATTTATAAAAGAAATTGCCAGTGATTTAGCACCATTTTGGAAGGCCTATTCACTTCTATGTAAGTTTTCCATGTGTTAGACTTCTTTTTTTTTAAAGGTTTGGGTGTTGTTTTGTTGGGTTTGTTTGGTTTTTTCCCCCCAGATGTTTTTTTGGTGTGGCTTTTTTCTGGAAAACTTGTTGTGGGAGAACAAACCATCCCATTCAGAAAGACCTATGAAAGATGTTTAAATTCCCCGTGATCATGTAGAGTAATAAGATTAACAGAACAATCAGGAAACCCCAGAAATTCTCAGAAAAAAAAAAAAAATTACATATAGAAATCTGATGTAGCCATATGTGCATCTGAAAAATGGTTACAAAAACTTTCATCTGAAGGGGATGCAAAAGTCCTCTGAAGATGCCCTCAAAAATCCTGTATTTCACTGACTGTACAATACATTGCTAGTCAGCGTCCAACACTGCAAAGCAACAGTTTGTGAAGTTACATGCAGGGTTTGTATGATCTGTTGTCTTTAGAAAGTACAGATTTAACAGAAGAGGATCACAACAGGACAACTCCTGGTCAGCTAATTCACACAGATAGTGTTGAAAGTTACTTCTGCTTTTCTTAGATTTTGATAGCAGGACAACAATACTTCTTAGAAATGTATTTTTCAAAGGCAATATCAGATTAGTGATAGAAGTTCTAGATTAAAATAGCAATAATCTGGGTGGCTTTTAATAACTGATCAATTAATGGGGATCACAAATTATACATAGGTTTCACTCATACATAGTTCGGTTTTGCTCAATCTGCTTCGCATTCTCTGAGAAACTACATATATGTGTATTTTTATATAGAAACACACACACAGAAAAATTTGCCAAAGGCATCACAAAGAGGAAGTCTTCATGAAGAGCTTCAAAAGAACTTACATACAAGACATTTATTTCAAAAGGTTTCTATTGCTCGTCACAGTGAATACCAGAAACGGGAACTCCCTTGGACAGGAGAAAATGAGGAACAAGCCCACTTTGGAACTATTTGGTCCAATTTTCTGATGCCTTGGAAGATTTTTGAAGATTATTTACTCTTACTTTTTGAGTACTTTTTTATTCACGAGGAATGGATATTTTTTTCCTGTTATTACAATTTTTTCTATCACTGAAACTGAAAATTATTTAT
Source organism: Rhynochetos jubatus (assembly GCA_027574665.1). NCBI lineage: Eukaryota > Metazoa > Chordata > Aves > Eurypygiformes > Rhynochetidae > Rhynochetos > Rhynochetos jubatus. The sequence goes on from CM050654.1 coordinate 24,561,855, forward strand.
TCAACCTGTTTTCATGTACTCATTCTTAAGACATTCCTATTGCCCTAAATAATCCTTATTTATATATATTGCTCTTTATTTTAACTGAAGTTATATTTTTCATGTTAAGCTTCATACACAGGGAAGAAGTAATGGAAGTGCCAATAGTTCCTATGAATATAATTCCTTTCTTCTAAATGTCTGTGAAGAAGGAAGAACTCCAGTTTTTCGAAGTACAAGACTAAATTTTGTGATAAATAAACACAGTTGTGGCTCTCCACAGACTGTGTGACACTCATCATAGTAATAAAGCATATACTTCATCTTTTAAGCCTTAGCCTACATGAGGCAAATAGGGATCTCCCGGAAGCAGTAGCTGAGACCTTACTTTCACAAAAATGAGTGGAAAGCTCTTATCAACTTTAATGGGTTCAGGATTCTCCTGACTGTGGCTATATAACTACTTCTGGACCCTTTAAAAAATCCCAGCCTGCCTATTAACTGAACACCAGCCACTTGGACCTTCCCAGCCCCACAGCTGTGATGGGTGAACGCCTTGGGTAGCTCCTGGGCTAGAAGGACCAGGTGGGATGAGGCTGGAGGAAAGGAGGAAGGAGAGCAGAGTGACAGAGAGTACACATGGGAGGAATGCAGGGTGGTTTGCAGTGCTCTACAGTTCAGATTGACTGTCTCTATGACGGGGACAGTAGCCTTAACCTCACTCAGGTCTGAATGAATTAATGTTTATGAAGCTAACTATGATCTTCAGAAGAAAGGCTTGTCAAGATTACAATGAATTTGTATAACTCACAGAGTGAGATAAGCCTGTGTTTCTATAATACTGGCTCTAAAACCAGAGGTCAGAAGTTGATCCTGGGATAACTTCATTTCCCATTCACAACTAAACAGGAAAATGCATTTTGGCAGGAGTGTGTCACTTCTCCAAAGCCCTGTTCCCAGCCCGCTCCCACCATCACCCCTCTGCCCGCACAGCTCGGCGTCTGCCGCAGAGCTACCCTGAGCGATAGTAGCGAGACCGTGAGTATAATCAGGCCTTATTGGCAGTCTAAAACATTCTTTAGTGTTTTGTTTAGTGGTATCAGTCTTTATCTGGCATACAGTGCAAACCATGGAGTTCATCGATCACGGCAGCTTCTCCCTGCACAAAACAATCTATTTTCAGCCGTTGTTTCACAGCACAGGACTAAGTAAAGTTCCAGGTACTTTAAATCGCTTTTATTGAATAAGTCTGTGTTGATATAATTTAGAAACCAGTGTGGTTCAAGGGTGTATTATTGTGTGTGAATGATAAACTATAGTTCATGACCTGAGTCTAATGGTTACTTTATCAGTTGCAGTGGACAATTAAGTGACTGAGTAGTGCAACTGACGGTGAAGAACAGATTTTGCCTCCGAGCAGCTTTCAGGAGTTAGATTTCGCTGTATCATGTTCAGAAAGGTCAGAGCTCTGGCCAGATGACCAGTATAGCAGTGCAGATGGCACTGTATGTCACCTGGCCGCTCTGGGCCTCTGCAACCTGCTGCAGAGGGCTTGGGTTCAGGGAAAGGTTATGGGCATATGCAACAGCAGCGCATTAGGAGGAAAATGGCTCTCTTTGCAATGGAGATGAAAAAAAGCAGTACAGCAGCTATGTCCAAGACGCAAAAGTAGATCACAGCTGTTTTCAGGTGTTATTTAAGCAAAGGAAAAAGCTTTGAATCATTAATTCACCTTGCTATATATGAGAGAATGTTGATATAAATATCTACATGATTAATATCAATGCTCCCTCCCAGTTTGACAACATCGCACTTCTTTTCCCTTCTCTAAGCCCCAAAAATATTAAGACTCAAACTTAAATGTTCAAGTTAAGAAGCATGTTTGCAAGACAAGAGTCTACTTAATACACACAGTTGTAGACTTGCATATGCAAAGCAAGTGACTTGGTTAGCAGCTGACCAGAACCAGTCAGATATTTAGTATGGGGCAAGCTGCAGAAAGATCTTAAGCCTCAGTGCTCTTTTTCCTTACAAATTATCTAATTTGCATGCATAGCTCAGTTTAGGTGTAAGTTTTGTGAATGAAAGTGGGCATGTTGACACTGAAAAAAATACAGGCTACTCCAACTGTCTTGGCTTCATAGAAAGTATGGTACAGTATAGCTTATTTCAGTCTGACAATAGATTCAGGTGATGCCTGACCAAATGGAAAAGTTATTCTTGGCTACATCTGTGGTATTTTTTATAAAGAGCCTGAAGAGGACACAAGACCATCTTTCAGAAAGTTTCTATACAGTAAGTTCTTATGCTGTTCATTATCTGATTCCAGATGATTAAGTTTTCACAGTGTTTGGATAAAGAAAATGATCTGAACTTAAATAATAATAATTAAAAGGGATGCTTTCAGCCAAAATAGACGATTTAGAGGCATACCCTTGATGCAGCAGAGGTGTGGCACCAATAGCACTAAAAGCTGGTAGCCATCCTGATCGACTAAAAAAAAAAAAAAAAAAAAAAAATGCTGAGTTGAATGAAGATGGAGAATTGTTATTCCTAACAGCAAAATAAAACCCTCTAAAATGCAACTCAGATTGACTTACACTGTTAACATGGACCTGAAGTGAAAAACTTGGAGGTTAAGTGTTGCTTTTTAACCCTTCCTAAGCTTTTAAAGATAGGTGCGTCTTGAAACAAACATAATATTTGAAAGATAAAGGGTTCAATGAAGCATTCTGAAAATGTCAGCATGAAGTATTCCTGTTCACGCTGAAATATATTTGTGGAACTTAATTTTTTTTTTCACACATTTTACTTATTTCCCCTAAACTGCATTTTTCAAAGATGTGAAGATGCTATTTACCAAAGATACTCCTACCTCCTCCTCTAATTATAGTCTATTTTTGCAGGATTTAAGATTGGAGGTCAAATGAACAATGCAAATTATTAATAAAGGATTCAATTCTGTGTTCCTCAAGTCAGGCAAAAAACCCTACTGAAATTCTCAGGAGTTTTGGTCTGTAAAAGAAAAGCTGAAGACTACCAAAATGCATCAAAAGATTATCATCTGTATTCATCCTTTTGGGGCTATTTTGATACTAACAATAGGCCTACTACTAGTTGCCTAGTCCTGGTCCCCTCATTCATGACAAGGACCAGTTTGCTCAAGGGTGAAATCCTGATTTCAGCAAGATGGTTTGCTCCGGAAGACATACTGATGAGTAGGAGAATCAAGCTCTCCTTGCCTCCTTTTGTGTAATAGTTTGCTAGTTAAAAAACCCTAATTTCACACTTTAAGTCATAGCTGCTCTCAATTAAATGCATGGAGTACGGTGACATCTATAGGAGGCTGTATGTCTCTGCACTTAAGTCTATTTTTCATGCTATCATGTATATACCTCAGAGATTATTGTGATATAATTTGTATGAAATATCAGAAGGTAAATTAATCATCAACATCTTAACTTACTTTTGGTCTCTCTGGGGAGTTAAAGAGAATGAGAATGCATCTGTAAAATAAATGCTCTCAAATGCAGCTGGGAAAACTGAAGGGCGCAGGAACAATTGCTATGGTAACCAATGGGATTAAAAAAATCATGGAAAGTAGGAAGAGAGCAAGAGCAAGAATACGCTACTAAATTTGTAATAGTAAATGAATGTTTTCATCATCACCGAAACTTCTGTATTAGACATTGTTCAATCCAGTAAATAAGAAAGCTCCAAGCAGAAAACAAAACACAGCAAATTAACTGACAGAATCTTATGTACTGATACCAGACTGCTCCTTTCTCTACCTGCTCTGCACAATGCTGTATGATGCCCCACTGTAGCAAACAAAGTCATTCCTGGCACAGCGGAAGCCAAAGGAGAGAATGTCCCAAATGTTCCCCTTCCTAGAAAGAGTCTGGATGGAAGTATGAAAGTTGGTGTGACCATCAAAGCACATAGATCAGGATAGGTAACTGGGGGGTCCTGGCTCATGTAACAGTAAAATGAGCACCAGCTGAATGGCCTTGAGGGTTTCCTTAAGCTAACAGGACTCTAGTACTTGGCCTCAAGAATATAACATTCGATGGTCAAATAATTTATTCTGTATTACCACTTGTGTAATTGAACATGGAAAATATCCCAATTCCTCTAGAATAAAAATAAAGATGATTTTTTTTTTCTGCTTAAAAGAATATAGTCTTTATCACTGAGAAGTCTGTGTTTCTGATTATATCTGCATGTTTAGTTAACTTCTCTCAATTTTTAAAATTTAAGGGGAATGGTTCTGAATGGTTCTAAAGCATTGCAGAAATGTTTCATATAGTTTTGTTCTGAGTGTGAAAATTAATATTGTTTTAAAAAGAAAGCCATTGACAGAAGTTCAGCTTCTATGTAAAGATCTTTCATCATGAAAATAGAATACATATATTTTTCAGAAATTATTTTTTTTAATTTAAAGTATGGTTAAGCACTGGTTAAAAAAAAAAGTTTAGCCAAAGAATTCTTTTGGTCTGAAAGTTTCACCCAGCACTCCATCTCCAAAGCAACAAAGGAAACGGGACACAGCTTATTCCCCTAAGAGTAGGAACCTCCACATCTCCTGGTATTTGATGTCCAGTTGTCCCATTCTTTTATTATTCCACCAAAACAGGTTGCAGAAAAGATACTGAAAGGTAGTCTCACTAGTAGGAAAAATATGAGTAATATTTTTTGTTGTTCCTACTCAAATGAAGCCCTAGACATATTTTCTACACTACTTTTCATTTTGGAACTTCCCAAATTTCTACCTAAATGATTCATCTGAGCACCAGATTCATCCTACATTGTCTGATTCACAAAATAACCAGACATCCTTTAGACCACCGCAAAATTACATATCAATCACAATTCCCTTCCAAACAGACTTAAATGAGGTACATCATTGTAATTTCCACTATATTATGGCATCTATTCCTACTGTCCCTTCAGAGATCAGAGACAAATATAGCAAATATGGGTATGTGAGGGCAGCAGAGGATGGAGAGAATATTTTTTTTTTTCCCCAAAAAGGAAAAAGAAAGGTTCAGACATCCACAAACCAGAAACTGTGACAGACTGAGCCTTAATGGAGAATCTGAAGAACATTTTATTCCAATGAGGTGAGGGGGGGGGTTGGAACTTGCTCCTTCTCTGGACTAGCAGATTTCATAAAACAGAATTTTTAGCAGGCTTTGTTCTCATTTAATACTGATTAACGAAGTGGTAAAGAGCTGGAATTCCCATCTCAGGGAAATTCTGCATTTCTTTAAAACTACTTAGTCCATGCTTGGAATTAAAAAATTCCTACATTTCCCAACTGAAAATCCATTCCAGTACATTTGAAAACTGTTTTACTGGGGGGGGGGGGGGGGGGGGGGGCAAGGAGGGAGAAATAAAACCCAGCACTCCAGGTTTTTAAGTTGCCTTGGTTGACAGCTTAGAATTAAAAAAGACACTATGAGAATTGGAATTCCCAAGAATGATTAAGTGGAGCCTGGATGGTTGCTGTCTACTTTCTACCAAAGGTTTCAAACTAGTGATACAACTTACTGATTTAATCATCAGCATGCCCTAACAGAAGAGCGATACACCCTGACAACCCAGGGAAACACTGCCTCACTGAAATTACTGTCACATGGGGCCTCAGCTGGTTGAAAAAGCTTCAATCAAAATGTTATCATTGCTGCAGTGTGTACTGCCTCTACCATTGCAAGATACCCTTACAAATAACACTCAGCAAATACTCACTGAAGGAAACACCAACAGGAGTGGTTGTGAATACTTCAGAGGATGCGACTAGAATTAAAAATCATCTTGATAAATTGAAGAAATTATTTGAAATCCATAAGACAATTCAGTAAAGAATGATCCAAAATGATGCACTGAAGAAAAATAAATGGGACAACTGCAGTAGGCCACAAACTGAATAGAAACCAAGACAAAAAATGTCATCTGGAGAATGATTAGCCAGACTGCCAGAAGCAAGACAGAAGAAGTGATTATTCAAATCAATTCAACACTGGGAGGTTGCAGCTAGAATCCTGTGCCCAGTTTTGGACACTTCACTTTTCCTTCAAGTAAGAACAGTAGAGAGAATCCACAAGAAATCAATTCAAATAGTGTGTTTAGTGGAATGGCTGAAAGGATTAGCTTTGTTTATTCAAGGTGTGATGGAAGAGCATCTAACAGCCATCTTCAGATAAACAAAGTCCTGTTGAAGATACGACTTAAGGGGATTAATTTGCAGATCTATTAGTCACTGTGCAACAAACAAATTATACTTACACAGAAATTAGTAAACTGGTTTTAGCATCCTAGTTACAGGAGGTGTATAAGAAGGTTAGAGAATTATCTTAAGTAATGATTCACAAGTGCTCTAGCTCATCTCAAGCACAGCATTTGATTAGCTAATATCTATTGTTTACTTTAAACTAACTGTCTTTGATTTCTGTGAATATTTTCAGCCCACTACATTTTACTGGTTACTACATGTCGTATTACATGCAATGAATTTCACTGCACTGCAAAAGAAAAAGCAATCGTTATATAAAAGCATCTCCCTTTGCAGCTAGACCTGTTGAAGCAAAAAGCTCTGTCATTAGTTCTCCTGACTGCAGTTAAGACTGATATTTGCTTAATGAGCAAGAGTTGAAGTTTCTGGCCATACATTTATACCAGACTTTTTTCTTAGGATCTGTACTCAAGCAATACTAAATCCATGAGACAAGGAATGAACTAATAATTGGCAAATACCTTTTTTCATCTGAAGTACACCTCATATAATGGACTTGTATGAAAATGCTTTATTAGGCTACATAGACTGCTTTTCTTTTTACATTGTCTAATTAGTAAGCAAAATTATGTATTGGAGATCACTTACAAATTAATTTGCCATCTTTCAGTTTAAATCCATAATCAGAATCTCGAACTGTTCTTAAAAAGATGATTATCCAGCACATCACAAATAGAAAGTCTTTTAGCTTCTGCCTTACTGGAGTTATGGCATCACCCCAGGGAAGTTAAAGGAAGCAATGGGAGTGGAGAGAACATACCTTATATCAATGCCCGAGTACCCCATGTTCATTACTCAAATGTGTTCCCACTCCCCAGACATCTCATTTTCTTTTGTCCCTTATGCACATAAGCCTTTTTCTCAGAGAAATTATTTTGCATCCCATATCTTTACCCTGTCAAGATTGTTGGAAGACTATTTAAAAGGAAGAAGAGACAATAAGTTCTAATGCACAAACCAAACAGTCACTAGAAGAAAAATGTAAAGGTATATAATTTTCCTCTACAAAATAAAATGTAAAAAATTGCATGATGTTCTACTGTTTTAAAGTTCTTGTTATTAAAAGGAAGTGTAAGTAAATCCCACAGCAATAAGTACCATGTGAGTGGTAGTTGCTATGGTAACTTATTAAGTAGAATAAAAAAGAAATCTTAAAAAAATACACTTTGTTGGTATGTAAGTTAGGGATGCCCCAGGGCAGCCTAAAGAACATCGATGGGGCAGCAAAAAAGTATTTAAAAAACTGAAAACAGGTGAAATACGATATTAAGAATCAAAACACGTATACTTTAGATTAATGCTTTCAAATAAGACAAAGGGGAATGGGATACAGTCATTGCCTAGGCCACTGTGGGTTTCAGTTATTAGGAAAGAAATTTGGATTTAAGTCTCTTCTGAAGAGTGCAGAATGAGCAAACTACAATATCTTGTTCTTCCCTGAAGCTAAACTGGCATTTGGATACCAGTAAAGTGGAATTGACTTTCTTACTGTAGGGCCTCATTAAAGCATGGGGACTTTTAACACCCAGCCTTCATTCCTCAGGTCTCCCCACCCCAAAATCCCCACTGATAAATTTGGTAGAAAGAACTCTCAGTCTCCATAAAGAAGAGACCCCAGAGAAATCTTATCATTGCCTATTATACCTGCAGCAGATACATATGTATTATTAAAGTAGCCAGCCACTGGATGTCATTGTTATTCCACAAAAATGTAACGAAGAAAAATCTCTTTAGCTGCAAAAATCTTTTACACACCTAAAATAAGAGGCAACATACATCCTGGCTACATGGTGTACTGTTCGAGTTAGTCTCAGCATCCTGCTTCCCAAATACTAATTTTAACTAATTTTAAATGGATGAATAAACTGTGTGTCTTATATATGGGGTTTAAAGTAGCTGACTAAACATCACGTGAAAGAGTATACTCAAATGATCCTGTACATTATTTGTGTGCCAAATACATTTCACTTTATTTTTAAAGCATTCTGCTTTGATTTGGATTTGTAATGTTTAGTAGCACATGTGCTTACTGCAAAGAATTTCTGTCCCATTTTGGGATGCAGGAAAGAACAATTTTTGCCCACACATGAAGCTTGCTGTGTCTGCTACATTTCTACCTCTGCACCCAAGACTGAGAATGCACATTCCTCACCCCATTTTCAACAGAGAATCTCAGCATGATAGTTGAAATTACTCATTATTTTAGCTCATATGTCCCTTCTTTCAGAGTGTGAACAGAAACTGCAGCCATACATACACATGACTGTGCAAGACCTGGTTTTGCATCCCTGATCAGTCTGCAGTGCTGGTGTTTTGCAGTAAATGACTGTCTGCACTACAAGAGAGGAGCACTGAACACTCCTTGCCCTGGTGAACTGGGATCCAGCCAGCTTGACTTCTGTACCATCCTCCACCACTTCCAGGATAAGTCTGTGCAAATTGCATGTGGCTGGGTATTGCCAAAACCAGGCACAGCAGCATGCCATTGGAGGTCTGGTAATCAATGCTTGCCCCAGTGACTAGTACAGCCGGGACTAGTTCCTGTCTTATGACAGCTCGTGTTATAACATCTCATACTGTAGCTTGTAGACGAGCACTGCACTGAAAAGGCACCTATAAGTCACACTAGTTACAGGATTCCTGTCAGGCTGGTTTCCTATTAGAACTGAGCTTAATTGCGTTCTGTGTCTTGCTTGCCAAGCCTGATACTGTCACTTTGTCCAACATTTACACTGGTCTAAGTGCCATGCTGACCTGCTTAAAGTTACATGTGTGCTCTGTTTATTGAGAACGGGACTGAAATGAAGAGAGAATTAAGCTTGGGATGAGTAAGCTCTACTCCTCTATTCTAAGTTGCTTGTCTTGTAACTAACCAGTCGCTGCCAGATTTCTGCAACGAGGGGTGTAATCTCCCACAGTAGCACAGAGAGAAGAGTAGTCCATTAATCCTTCTCATTTTCATCTTGCCCACCCTCGTGCTCAGAGGTGCAAATTAGAGGCAGATGTGGAAGCTGGGAAGTTTTCCAGTTTCCCATTTTAGAAAGAACTATTTTGCATTGTGAGCACTTGGATCTTTTCAGTTTCTCACAGCCACTTACAACAGCACAAGAACCTGGATGGATAAGTAACATGGTTTACTAGGGCCCGCATCTCAGCTAGATCTAACAGACATGTTCAGTTAAGTCCCCTCCAATTTTCCTGCCATAAAAGTAGGCGTGGATGGGAGAAAATAAATCTGAAGGCTAGAATGCATCTGAAAGTTGGCAGAAAAAAAGTTGATTTCCATGAGTTAGTACTTAGCTACAGAAATAAAAACAGGAGATAGAGAGAGGTTTTATACCTCATAGACAAAAGGCAAAGGAAGTAGTTTTTCAGAAATCAGAAGGAAAAATCTATACCAGAAAAACAAGAAAACATATCATGTTCTCATATCCATGTAGATGAGCCATGTCTGACCCAATCCTAGTAATTCAACCAAATTTGGAGGATATGACTGATCTCAAATCACCCTGAAGAACTAGTGTATCAGTAAGCTCCTTTCTACTGATTTAGGTTCAGATCCAAAGAAAGCATGACAGGTTAGCTGCTCTCTTGGAGTCAATGAAAGTTACTCTCAGATAATTCTCCATGTAAATCAGCAGTATTTACCTTTGTGCTCATGCATTAGGTTTTTTCTTTGTGTGTGTGTGTGTGTGTGTGTGTGTGTGTGTGTGTGTGTGTTCAAGCTTCTTTTTCCACTATTCTTACTTGTTGTCACTACAGACCTGACCTGCAATCTGCAGCATGTGAGAAAAAGGTTTTGTTTCCCCTGATGTGTATCCAGGGAAGAGGGCTGTCTGCCTGAAAAACAAATAAATTGCCTGACATATCCTAGGTAAGTGGCACCGAATGGAGCTGTCTTTAGTTTCTCTTTCAATTAATAGAAAACAGCACCTCAGGGAATTTCTCGTACCATAAAAAAAGCACTAAAGCAATGAGCAGTATGATATTATTATACAAGCTGCTTCTAGAGAGAGAGCAAGAAACTATTTGGATGATTTTTAAGGCCTCTGCCAACTGGCTTCATAATGCAACAAGAACATGAAATTATGCTATCTCAAAAAGTTGTGCTTGTTTGATTTGATTAAACCACGACAAAACTATGAAATAGTTTCTCCCTAAAAGTACAAGGGGCTGCAAAAGTAAACAATGCACTGTTCGATGAGGCTTTGAGGTGACAGTGAGGTTTGCCACTCAGAAGTAACAAACCGCTCCTGACACATGTAATAAAGTTTTGGTACTCTTACATCATCATCTGAGGTTTTACACAAATTTAAGATATCAGAACAGTGGGATATCCTGGTTGTTAAATTAAGTCCATGCTACTGGAGGCCACCACACCTTGTAATGGCCTATGGTACGTCTTAATTTGAAAACTGTTTTCTGTTTTGTTCCCACTACCGCTAATGCACAGCTACATACCACATTTTGACTTAATTTCTATTTCAGTGGAAATCATCTTCTAATTTCTAGGTTACATGTATGTTCCATGTCTACTCACTGGAACTCATACAGAGATACAAAACTTACCCTAACTGTAAAGTGGTGTTAGTCTTCACCAGTGACTAAAACCCTGGTGCTAAATACTACAGTTGAGAAGTGAACGGCTGCACACGATCTGACAAAATGTTCGTAAGCGTGTGATAAACATCTATGGCTGGATGAAATACATTCATACAGTGGATTCTCTCAATCTGGACTCTTAAACTTCAGGGCCAGTTCCCACTTTGATAGTGATTTCCTACGCTGTTTTGAACTAGTCAATTTCTTTTTAACTCGGTTCTCTACCTGTGAATAAGCAACAGAGTCTGGTATCTACTTCGCTTCTATGATCTGTGAATTTCTCAGAGCAGGGATATTTCTGGTGGTTCAAGACAGGTAGGGACTTAGGGCTGAAGAAACCAGAAACCTCTGTTACATGAGTCTCGTCACAGGAGACAGATTCACATCTCCCACCCTGATAGGTTTTACTCCACATTTGCATATATCCTTTCTAGGTGACCTAAAGCATAGGCATGTGTCAGTGAAAGGTTCTCCTGCACTTTGGAGACATCAGAGCCACATCTGGTATCACAATGGAGCAAGAAGGTGGCAATGGGCAGCCTCACCAAAGAGTTTATACATGCTATGACCAACCATCTCATGGAGAAAATGCTCACAGAAAGAGTGACCAGGAGCTGTTTCATTGTCTGTGCCCTTGATATGCACTCAAAAGACAAAGCCTGAACTTGGAGAACTACTTTGCATGTTTCTGCAAGGAACGATGGTAAGTTCCAGAAGCACTAGGTAAACTGTATCAATCGTGTATCTTTGACAGTTTCACTTGTACTCAGAACACTTAAATTCTTTGAGTTTACAACTTGCCAGGGTTTCTTTCTGGACTTCCACATTATACTTTGCCCATCCTAAGGAAAAGCATCCAATAATTTGTAGTTGCTCAGCTGGACACTTCATTATCAGCTGCTTCATACCTTTCCTACTGCAAAGACAGTTCACCTCACACAGTTTGTGAAAATCCTATTCAACAAAAATCTTCCTTTAGTACTCATTTGCTGCCATTTTCTATGCTAAACCTTTCACACGGAGAACTGGAAAGCAGAAAGTTATACCCAAGACTGTCAACCCCAGAAAGGAAAGATTTCCTAATTTGCTTCTTAGTCTAGGAGATACTCAGATACTGTGTTTTTAAAAAATGACAGCTGAAATCTGTGGTAAAAACCTCATGCAGGTTTTGGGGGTTCTTTTATTTGATTTCTAGCTGGTCAAACTAGAACTAATTGGAATTTGGCACTTTTCAGCAAGGAAAGAGGCTGCAGTCAGACTTGAAAGTTGTTGCTTGAATTAGCACCAGTCACTTCAATAGTGCAGTATCTGGAATTCTTTAGGCTGATTTCATAGGGAATAATGAAGTAATATTAATTTGAAACTGGGCTGTGGCACTTTAGAAAGACAGTTCCATACAAAACACCCTAAAATACCACATAATAAATTATAATGATCCTTATTTTGATTCTGCCTCTATTCTCCAGCACACACACACCCTCCGCGTGGTTTGTCAGTTGGCAGTGTTTGGTGGTTTGCATATGGTGCCTTCACATTTGGCTGCAGGACAACCTACTGCCTAGTTTGCACCAGAAATTCCAAAATGGAATGTTATCTTTTTTCTAAGGAACCTACATGATTTATGAACACAACCTGTCAATAGGTTCATATTTTTATATCACAGAGATATTATTGGAAATGCTACCTTTTTATGACTTATATTAATATTTTATCCTGGAGAGGATAATTATATATGTTTAATATTTAATGAGTTTAATTTGTTTAAATGTAATGGATTTAATCCTTCAGCAACTGTGGTTAGTCTTAAAGAAGTAATTCCCTACCTTCAAATTGCCTGGCACTTTCACCACCTGCTTCCAGATATTTTAGGTAAATCCTAAACCTAGAAATATGCCAGATTGCTAATTTCAATAGTGATTTGTGACCTTGGAAGTATTACTGTTCGTGGCAGGCCTGGGGCAGAGTGGTCAAGAAGTAAAGAGTACTGAAAGGCACATGTATAGTCAGTCAGAGCCTGTAGGAACCTAAGCTGTGGAGTGTCCTAAACAATGCTGGGATGTGCAGGTTGCCACCTCCATGCCGGGGATGGGGTGGGATGAAAGGCACAGGATACTTCTGCAGTTCCGAAGAATGGGTTCTGGGACTTTTTCAAAGTTGCTGTCGCCTTTCGAGACTGCCACTAGATGGCATTAAATAGCCTTCTATGCTGTAGAAATGCTGTTTACACTTGTGCAGTGCAGGGTCATCCCTCATTGGGCCACAGCAGTGGGTTTCGGTTTAGGTTCTGAGCTGTTCCCCTTGTCGTTTCCGTACTTGCTAAGCATAATGAACGCTTTTGAACTCCTACAACTTCTGACAACTCCAGAGTCTTTTAGAAAGAAACAGATGCCCACTGCTCTGAATACCACTGCACTGAAAATAATTACTCCATACTTACTCCCATGTTTAATTCTCTCACAGTTTCATTATGGAAGAGGTATATCCTGAAAACATCAAGAAGTTCCCTAAACTAAACTCTCTTTAAAAGTATCTGCTCTCTCCAATGCGTATTTATGTGTTTGATCACCCCAATTAACTAAACGGACCTGCTTAAACCACACCAGTTTTCCTAGGGCAAATCCAGGATCTGGGGGAGGAAACACCCAGAAAAAAACAACCCCACAACATATTTAGTTAAGTCACTAGAGGTACAGAAATTTGTAATTGTGAAAGTAAGCACACAATGTGTGGAAGAAATCTTACACTCACATATTTCATTTTAAAGAAATCAATTATTAGCATTCTCATGAAAATAGCCTTTCCTGTTATCGGTATACCTAACACTGAGAAATGGAGTAGTAAAAACAACCTCCAACTTTAAAGGTCCCTTCCAACCCAAACTGTTCTAGGATTGATTGTATGACTGTGTGCCAAGAATAACAAACACTCCCTTTGAATATGTTGGTACATGAGGGCAGAGTAGCAGAGAACCACCACCATCAGCGTAAGTTTCCAAAGCAGAAGAGCCACATTTCAACACGTTGCCTTTGAGGAGCTGTCCCTGCTACCACAGCCTTAAGGCTCGTTGTTTCGGACCTAGCTTGTCTGGGACAAAGCACGACACCCTGGGAATCTATGTGTTATGTAAACTGAAAAAGTCAGTCCCAGTGGTCGTTAGAGAAAGTGGTGACCTTAACCAATCACACAGATGATGGAGATAACCGTTCCCTAAAATAAAGAAGGTTGAACAAATATTGTATTTTCCAAAATTAAGACACCTGTTGCAGAGCCAGCTTGAGACCTCCAGGGCTACCTAGGCTGCAGGAGGGCTCAGAGCTCAAGAGAAGACTCCCAAAATACATTTGCCAATAAAAATATTTTCTGTCTTACTTCTTATTTAGTTAAGCAATAAACAGCTTAACTATTTTACAAATTTTATTTTACTATAGACTGTACCTATTAGCTTAATTGAGCGCATGAACTGATTTGAAGACTTCCTTTTACATGGGTAAGTCAAGAGTCTTGTCCTGTAACAGGTGAGGTCTGTGACAAATGTCTCTACAGGAGAAAGACTCAAAGGAACTCAGAAAGTGAGAAGGATTCTCTCATTCCCAGCTATTCCCATCAGATCATGGGCAGAATCAGGATTGTGACAGAATGGAATGGCCACAGGAGACTTCCCCATAAAGGCTTCTAATACTGAAGTACGGCTAAGTAAAAATTGTACTTGTGGTATCTCTTGCTATTATCCCACTATTAAAAGGAACTGTTACTGTGAATTTTTTTCTGAAATTTTTCCTTTTAGTTTCTAGGACTTAGTGCTGCAGCTTGGAAAACCTTTAGTAACCTCCTGGTTTAATGTTATCTTGTATTTTACACAATAGGATATCAAACTGATACTGCCACTCTTAAGTCTAGGATTTCAGTGTAAAATAAATATACAAATAATTTTTCAATGGAACTAAAGATATCTAGCAACATATGTTTAACCCTTATCTACCATTATTCCCCAGCTATAGTAGTACAGAAAAAGATAATATCTATTTATTTCCAGTCACTAAGGAAGAAATTATTTAGAGAAGAATAGAGTATTTCCAGAATAGGAAATTAATAATGATTGTCTTCCTTTTTCAGCTTTAGAATACTTTATCAGAACCAACTGGCAAGCTTCATTCTCTGCCTTATTGTCCAGAAAAAGTGTGTCAAGATAATGTAATTATATATAGATGTACAAACACCTTTTTTTTTTTTATTGCCTCATTTCAGGCAATGTATATGATGAATACATGGCCTGGAAACACTCACTTTCACTCTCAAAATCTTATCATTCTTTCAAGTACCTGGTACTTAAGAAAACGTGTCTTCCCTCTTCTGACATCTACCAATTCAAACATAATTTTGGTTCAGCTCACTTGCCCCTAGTATTCTGCTCCATTTACAGAATATATACTTCCTGCCTGGCCTTATTAATTTGTGTACATTAACAGTTTCTTTCATCACAAGCAAGTATCTTTGCCTTCTGAGTTTTGCCATCTCATTTTCAGATTTTTTATTTATTTCCCTTTTATGTTCTCTTTCTAATTTTTCCCCCCCTCCCACCTTCAGAAGGTTAGATTTATCATTGTCTGCCTTAGGCCCTCTGAGTTAGCTGTTGTGGCATTCTTTATCTTTTCACAATTATAAATTACTTATTTCCAACGCTTGCTTGAAAACTATACCTAACAAAAACACACACACACACACACAAAATGAGAAAACAGTGCCAGAGGAAAAACATATCACAAGTCATAGAATTGCATATAAAAAGCAGGTATCAGCAAAGCAGTTTAGGTTTAATTAGACCTCATTTCAAACCAGCATCCTGTATCTGTGCAGCACAGAATATGGAAACAGTTTGGAGCTCCAACTGGATTTTATTTTTTTCCTGCAAACAGCCAAATTCAAAACCAAAAACAGAGGCAGATGAGGTTCGATGTAGTTTTTAATTTTCACTCTGATCTTCCTTTCCATTTCATAGACCAAAACAAAAAGAACACTGAGCCACAAAAATCTGTGTCCCAGCCAGGGAAGTATTAGGGTTTTTTCCCTGTTTTGTGAAAAGCCTCCTTTGGAAATCCGCTAAAATGCAAGGACTGAGGAACTGTGTCACCTATTCAAAATACTTGATTAATGAAATATGCTTAAATATGGAGGCCCCTCTTAGTTCGTCATTTTTTGATTAGGTGAGAGGATACAGAAAATACAGACTTTCTCCATCATATTAGGCTCTTTGCTTCAGTTTCAGTTCTATCAGTAAAAAATACACTATTTCCTCTCATCTTTTATAGTATAACTTCTGCCTTCAGTGAACTAAAGATTCACTGACATTTACTGTCTTGAGTACAGCACCAAGTACAATGATGATCTCATCCGGGGTCTCCAGTTAAAATAATAATAGTAGTAGCTATGACAATGTTAGGATATCACCAAGAACAAAAACATCTCACAAAACACATGAGCCAAATTGGGAGAACATACCAAAGACCAGTAAGCCACTAACTCAGAAACAGACAATCCATTATTTGCTTTGTCACCCAGCTATTTCCAAAAGTTAATGACATTTGCCAAATATATGGTTAGCATTTACCTAAGACAGCAAGCTGATGTACAGTAGGAATTCAAATGACTCGTTTGGTGTGATGTGACTGCTTAACGTGCCTTATTAAATCAGCTCTCCAAAGTGTCCAGTGGAATGACTATCAAATATCAAAGCAGAGAAATATAGGCGCTTTGTTGATTTTTTTTTTTTTTTTTTTTTTTTTTTTTACATTAATGCATGCACAAGCAGAAAGCAATTGTAATTCCTGCAGCTTTTCTTAGGGAACCTCTACTGAGGATAACATGAAGCTCAGTGCTCAGTTCAGTAATACTTCACTGCTATGACAAACTACAGAACCATTAGCAGAGTGCAGTAAAGAGGTAGAACCTTCAAGGAAAAAAAAAAAGCTCTCAGGATAGAGTATTTCAATTTCTCTATCTGTTTATTCAGCAGGCAAGCTGAAAGGATCCCAGCAATCTTGACAATAGAATCAGCGAGGGGCCACTAACTGCATCACAGGCTTTGAAGTTCCTTTGGACTTGTAATTAAACAAACATAAAACAAGTCAGAAGTAAATGCTTTTGTTCAATTTGCATCTATCTACTGAAGCATATATGTCCTTTATTATGTTAGTGCTGGTACAGACTGCAAATACTTGTAAACTGTGTTTACTTTTAGGTTATAGAACTATTGTAATTCAGCTTTATAATCAAGAGACATTCAGAGAGACTAAATGGCTTTGCACAAGTATCTAACCCATCTCTCTCTAGATCACATTCTTTTTTCAGTAATTTTGAATACACAGCTGAAAAGATAAAAGTGTGGTAAACTGCAAGCCCTTAGAGGAACAACTAGAACAAGGAGGCATAATGACCCAGCTAGAGGATATATAAAGAAAATTAGATTGCACTTTGGCAAAACTACATCAGATCAAAACTTAGTTGACAATTTTGAACAGCAGGTCTATATTGCACAAAACAGAAAACCATGAAAAAATTCCTAAACAAACAGTGGCAATATCAAACAACCTTTCCACATCTCTGTTAACATGTACAGAAATAGGATAAAGTGAGAATTGCTCCACAGTTAAGATGAAGTCTGCTGTAACTGTTTTTAAAGTCAAAGTCCCAGATGTCTTGATAGAGCCCCTTTTGGGTCAAGTTGTGTTCCTAATATATAACATATAAATTACCTTAAATAAGGCTTTCTCAGCCTACAGTTACATGATTCTTGGCTGTCTTCCATTAGCCTTCTGATCTTGTTTCCCAGAATACTTTTTTTGGGGATCAGACTGGACCAAGGGTACTACCTATTGGATCCCTCCAGATCTCTTACAAATAAAAGCACATTAAAAAAAAAGGAAACCTTCATCTGAGAAGCGATTTGCAGACATGGGAACATATTCTCAGTCAGGAGAAATTAAAATTATAAAATCCTTACATATGTAAGCATATGCTAGGTAAAATCCAATGTTTACTACTGTTCATCTGCACTAAGAAGTAGCTTTCTGTCTCAATAGTTTGCAGTGTGACGACATCCCAGAGGAAATGGTGCCAGAGAACCTTCTGGAAAATCAAGACCAGATCTCAAGGAAACAACCCTGTGATGGTAGTTGCATTGATGACTGCACCGGTTTTCCACAACTGTGTTATTATGGTATATTAACTGTGTATGTTTAAGACCGCTTTAGAACATTTAATACTTTGCACATCATGGAAGTTCCATGTGGGGAAGCAGTAAGGAGAAAAAGCATGAGCTAACACAGATGTACCTTTTGGTGGATCTGACTTTTGAAGAGCTCACTTCTTTAAAAATGTAGCACAGCTGAACACACAGAAACCAAAAATATTTAATTGGATGTTTTTGACACAATTTTCTTCTACACTTTTGATCAGCTTTATTTCCTTTTTTGCATTTGCATCGAATTATCCATCTTCTCTTCATGAATTTTGTATAAAATAAAGAGATATTTGAATAGAAACCCCAGAAAGAAAAACGCCAAGGAAAATTACTTTTATCAGTGATGTTTCATAATATTTTCAAGGCTCTTTCTCCTGGAACCATCGACAATAGAAGCAGCACCACTCAGGTAATAACATTAGGAGGGATTTCACTATTGCGAAAGCAAAAGGATGAATATTTTTTGTCTTGAACAATAAAGCAAAGAAGCTATGAAGTAAGTGAATTTGAAGTCTCAGTAATAAATCTCTTGAAAACCTTGATATTAAAGCACAGTTAATCATGTGGCAGAGAAAACCTAAGAGCTTTGCATTATTTCCAACTTTAATTCCCTGAAATGTGTTAATTAATAACATAAATTTGATTCCAGACAATAGTCATATTCTTTGGAAAGGAGAGAGGTAGATCAAAATCTGAAAGAGGAAAGCCCAGTAATGATCTGAAATAGCTTTCCAGAAACTCATGTTCATAGACAAACAAGAAAGACCACTTTCACTAAGCAAATTCTTGGCTAATGACCACACATAGTGTGAGTGAAGGATACGCTGTGTGGAGCAGGACCGGGCAGAGATCTGATGTGAATAATATCTGTTAATACTATCCCTTCCAAATTCCAAGAAATTACTCACAAAGTATATCACAGCCCATTGGGTACACATACACTGATGGTCTGGGGCAGCACTGGTTTTGTTCTCCATCCCTGATCCCTCGATTTCTGTAGTGCCTACACGTTAGTGGGAATTGTTTCACCAATTTCCTCAGGTTTAGTATTGACTCATCATTCAAAATAGCATTGACATCCGAACTCCACCCACAGTTTATAGGATAGGGTAGAGGAAAATTCAGTTGACAGAAACGTGAAGCCCACATAAAGACACACGTTCATGTGAAATTCAGGGGATCCTGTTCTACTCTAGATAGATCTTACTATTTTATACCCCGAAAACGTACTTATTCCACCATTCACTTGCACAGTATCCTTTTAATTATGGCACTATAAAAAAAAAAAAAGCCTGGACAAAAACCTGACCTAGATGAATTGCCTTGATCTGCTAATGGAGTAAATAAATATGGTCCCACTCATGACACCTCATCTCAGGGTCTGTTTCTCCACCATTCTGCAAATGTGCAGGAGTGAGAAAAGAAAGATTAAGAAAACAAGTGGTCACATGGACAACCAGAGCTTCATGAGTTTAATACACCAGGTAGAGGAACCAAACATTTTCAAGCTATGAATAAGTAAAATTAGGCTTGGCATGATTTGGTTGCTTGAGACGCAGCTGAGAGATGGATCTCTGCAGCTCAGGCAAGTCCTGCCAAACAGGTTCTCCTGGGGCCTAGGAAATCAGAGATAACTCCAGGTACCTTCCAGCTTTATCAGACTCCTACGGTCACCCCAGTGAGAATGGAAAACAACAGATACTACTCTGCAAAAAGAAAACATCTCAAGAAATAACACCCAAGGTAGAAATTCTCCACAAGCCTGGAGCAAGGAAAGAACAAAGAGCAAAAGAGAAAATGTGGTTTCAAATAGCATGTGTCTGAAAACAGAGCAAATGCGTAAGAACAATTAGCTTTCTGCAAAGTTGCATTGGAAGCCCAGCCCAGGGCCAGTGCATCTCTGCACATATTTGGGCAGCTGTCCAGAGACTATGGAAGTGACTTTCCTCCCATTATTTTCTCATTTTCATTAAACTGTATTTTAGAGCACCACAAAACAGCTCTATTTTCTCTACATTTTTCTGAGGCACATACCCTTTGCTCCCAGCATAAGAATAATCTCTCCTGGCAAACAAAGCAGGTCCCCATTAATTATCTCTCTCTCTCTCCCCCTCTTCTTGCAGCTTTACTTGTAGGAATACTGCCACGACTATGGGCTGTTTGCCAAGAGGCCTCACACATGCTTTTTTCATTATTAGACTACTATAAAATTTAACCATATAAGTCTGCCGTGCTGTACCCTCCTGACAATGCCAACAGACATTCTAAAATAGACTACTTAAGAGACCATAGAGACCGGGCCTTTTTGCAACTCATTAAACTGTGGTTTATTTTTACCTTGTTAGTAGATGTGTTCCTGCTCTCACTGATGGGCACTGGGAGCAGGCTCAGTTCTTATATGAGCATTTTAAAAAGCATCAGACCTTGTGATGTTCAGCCCTCACACAAAAATTCAGTTAACTAAGTGGGAATTTTGCATGTTAGTAAGGGCTATAATAAAGTAAAGGCCAGATTTTGCCATTTGGCATTAAAGGATTTTGGTTCTAAATTACTGGAAAAATAACGGTGCACAAGGATAAGCTTGATTTTTGTATTCTCCTCAAGACACAGAGCATGATTATTTCCACAAATAGAAAATTGTAAGGAAAGAAAATGAATCCTGAAATGGTAGTTCTTATCAATAGGTCACAGAGTACTCTGCAATGGAGCATGGTAACATTTTCCCCTTGGAAAATGCTCTCTTGAAGTAAAAAGAAATCACTTGCTTATGACCATCCTGGGACTCACAGCAGACTAGAAGTATGGGAGTAAACAGAATTCAGGCTTTGATCATTTTAGTTAATCCTAATAAGCAATATTTTACTTGCCATCATTAATTTCCCATCAATGGTAAAGAATCTGCCTCAGAAGGAATACAGCTTTTTTTTTTTTCCAACGTGTGAAGACAACACACATGGTAGGGATGCTGGAATTTATTCTTTCAGTACAGCAAAAGATAGAGTAAATAACACTGTCCCTAATTCAACTTTCAGGAATGTCAGCCAGAGCAGTCAGGGAAGGGCACCAGCTGCCTGTCCTCTCATTTTGATCTATTGCAGCAGAGAGACAATAGTCTCTGGTAGAAGGGAAAATCCAAAGCTCTCACACACCACAGCAAAAACACATCAAGATTAGGATTCAAGCTTGCACCAACCATAAAAAAAAGCAACAGTAGTGTTGTAAACATGACTTTGGTGACATCAGGAAAAGAATGATGTTTTACGTATTCTTGCTAACATTACTGCATTTATTCCCACGTGTCAATATCTAGGATATACTGAATTTAGCTGAATATACTGAGTTTAACACCTTTAAAAATATGATTAAGGGTCACCATCCTTGGCTAACACGTTTCTAGAAGCTTATGTCTATAGTAAGCCCTCAGTTCTGTTACTGTACACACAGATGTAGCTGCTAGGAAAGACACAAACACGTGCCCTTGTCTATTTAGCAAGGCAGCAGCACCAGCATTATCTTGAGCATCATGCATAAGCTGCAGACAGGACCCTTCATTAAAGAAAACATTTTCAGGTGGAATGAAGTAAAACGCATAGCAGTTAGTTCACTGTCGCGTTGGCAGTGGCACAAGAACTCAGTAACTTTAGGTTGAAGAGAGAATAAAAACAGACCATAACTGCACAAGGGCACAGACACCCTGTGCCCATTCCCTGTCTCCCCATCACGCTCGCATTGCCTAAGGATGTATAGCTCAGCACAGATGGCCTTACGTGATTGTCTGAACATGCTGATAGAGTCATTCTTTCAATGTCACTGGGATTTATTTTTCTCTTGTACATCTCTTTCCTCCTTTATCTCTCCAGAGATTCCCCCCATCTTCAGGCAGTTGCCCACAGCTTCCTGCAAATTCCAGCCTGGCTGAGCAGAGCAGGACACAGCTCAGCACCAGAGGCTGCACAAGGAAAACAGCCAAACCCCACATTTCCTGGAAACCAGTGAAAAACTGAAATTAGTTGTTGCTTTTTCCCCAGGAGGATTTATGCTCTTAAAAAAAAAAAAAAACCACAACAAAAAAAACACAACAACAAAAACCCAAACCAACCAACCAATAAGCCAAGGATTTTTTTTTTTTTCCCTATTCCACCAATTAAAGCAATGAATCCCACATTTTCAGCCTTACTCTCCTATACCTTTTCTTCAAGCAAAGCACTTGCTGAGTTCCACCCCAGCTCTCATTAGATGAAGACACTGCACCCTGCTGAAGCTGAGCCAGAAGGGCTTTTCCTCAGAAAAATGAACACAGTGCTGTCACCATCCTGGTCACAGTGAAATGATGTCCTTGCTGCACTAACAGAAGAAGGGTTGCTGGTGAGTGCACCCACCCAAACTTTCACAAAAAAAACAAACAAAAAAACAAACAAACAAAAAAAACCAACAGACCTATCAGGACCCTCTTAAAGCTTTACTCTAAGAGAACAATGGCAAACAGGTCTGTATCTCCCCACCCAATAGTACCAGTAGGCTTCAGAAGATACCATCAAGGATCACAAGAAAGCATGCTGAGCATGAAAAGGGCAACGTATTGACAGGGGAGGCAGAGAAAGGGCCAGACTCTGACACTTGCCCTGGGAGCAGCCGGTCAGGCTGGGGAGCGCTTCACTGCACAAGCAAGTCCTGTTACTAGGCCAAGCTCCATCTGAACCGACACACCTTGCAGGAAAGCGTGACAGCTACAAACACCTCCCGCGCCTGTGCCGTGATTGTCATCTGTGTACCTTAGCAGTGCCAGCAGGAGCAGCCCCCGCAAGGGGACAGTGGGGAGGGGGCCAGCAGCCACTGGCAATGGGTAGGGCTGTTCTTGTCAGGTGCTGACCAGGGGGTGACACAAATTGTTTGTGCTGAAGTGCTGGGAAGGCAAGGACCAGGCTGTGACCTGGTTTTCCCTTTAGGCACAAACATTTTTACAGGACTTTTAGGAAGACTGTGGCTATGTCAGCAGGATAGTCTGTCAGAAAAGATCACTGATGAAGAGTGACCCCCTCAATAATATTTTGTAATTCCAAAGCCACATAAGTGCAGGCAGCAAGCCCTACTTATCTGGCTACTCAGGCCCTCACCAATAAACAGATGGATGGGGAATGGACTGAATTCTTCCGTTGAATTTTGGCAGTGTTTCTCAGAAATCAAGACCCTAGTAATCCCATTAACCCCAATAGCCTGTTTAAATCCACTATGGAAGAATTAGTCAGCTTGGATATTAGCTCACAGTATGCTGCATCATCTACACACACAGACACACACACCAAAGAAAGAAATCCTTTGTCTTTGTTGGTTTATCAGCAATAGATTTTGTTGCATTAAAAAAAAAAAAAATGCTGTGAGAATTCAGCCACATCTCGAGCAGCATCTTTCCATAAGAATTTAAAGAAAAGCAATACTGTTACCTATACATCCCTTGAGCCAAACCTGTTATGCGAGTAGGACCATTAATGTCAGCAAGGATATAAAGTAAGCAGTATTTGCTCCATGTTCAATAATAATACCTTCTCAAAGGGATGAAATTGTACTCAGTGTAATGTAACAGGAGTGACTGGAAGCTGCAGTGGCACTATGTGGACAGTCTGTACCATGCAATGATTCCAAGACTATAAAGCAGGTATTCTTACAGCTCTGTTGTAAGATTTTACTGTAGATGATGTTAATGAGTGGTGGCTGTCTGGTGCCAGTGTTACTTCAAATTGCTCTTTTCATACAGCTCACATCAACAGCAGCACTGACAAACAGAATCAAAATGGCAGTCCATTCAAGTACAAGGTAAGAATACTGTCCTTGCTAGAAAATGAAAAATAAAGCAAGAGAGATAGAATGTTGAAAGCAAGAAAAAATGTTAAACACTATGCAGTGGTTAGGGTATGTGACAATCTGCACGTGTACTCTGTGTGTGATGGCATGGATACAGTTATTAGAATATTTTCCTTTTATTTTTGCATAGCAAGGAAATCAATGTGTGCCACAACATAGGGAGAACACTGACTCAAATGAGTTCCTACTGTATATTTTCAGAGAGTATGGGCTTGGTTATGAGCACAGCATTAATTCAGCTTCCCCCCCTCCCTCCCAATCAGGTTCTCATTATGTCATCTAAAACCTTGATTCAGCCAAGCACTTCTGTATGTGCTTTGTTGGAACATGTAATTACTTCCCATTAAAGTCAACGGGACTAAGTAGCATGGTTAAGTGCTTTCCTGAATCGGAGCCTAAATGACATCAGCTGTGCCAGTAAGTTACAGGTGCAAAAAGGAGACCATGTTTTAAAAAAAAATCTGACCTTTTATAACATAGACTTTCATAAACGGTCTATTTGTGATTTTGTTGTAGCTTTACTTAGTTGGCGGATGATGTTACGTTACTTCCTACCTTTAATCTGTCTCAAATATTGCCATGCTAGTCTTCACTGAGTCTCTAGAAAACAGGGTAATCTTTAGAGAAAAAAAAAAATCCAGTATTGAGATGGCAAACATTACTCTGGCTTGTCAAAAGTAAACAGAGAAATAGAAGGAAAGCACACACAGTTGTTTGCCCTCAAAATTTTGTAATGTGACAGACTTCGACAAGGGAAAATGTGCATTAGTCTCTGAGAAAAACCAACCAACCAAACACACACACAAATAAACCCCAACAGCCCACAAAAGCTTTCTGAGCCAGCTTATTCAGAAAAGGCTTATGTGGAGCGTGCAGCTCTCCTTTACCAGTACCAGGGTTAAACAGAGGTGGGCGGCACAGACAGCGATGAACAGCACATAACTGACCCCTGTCTCAGCCACATGAACGATTCGTATCTGTCCCAAGGTCCTCACAGGTGACTCTTAAAGCTGTTCACACAAATGAGTCTCTCCCAAAGGCAGATTCACAGTCCTTTAAGCAAGGGTACCTTAGACACATGGACTAAGAATGCTTGGCACGATGCTGACTTGCATTTGCAGCAGCACTTCTGAAGCATGGTAGAGACACTGTCATAAGTTAATTAGGCAGAACCCACATCCAATAAAATGTGTGCTTAACTGGGCAGAATGTATCACTGACTGCACCTGAAAGTCATTGAGAAGCAGCAGAGAAAATAAATCAAAGACAAAATTCATGAACATTTGTAACTGTCATCAAAACCAAGTTTACTTTGTTCTTTTCCTGATGCTGTGAACACAGCCTTGGTATCCGAGTACCTAGATACTATATTCAGGAGTTTAACACGGAAAATCTTATCTATGAGGAAGCAACGTCATGAGTTCCGCATGACATGAAACTGATGGATGTGCCCATATCACAGAGGTGACACAGGGGACAAACTGAAACACAAAGGAGTGGATCAATGGGATCAAAATGACATGTTTTGAAGTGGACAAATAGCTGTTGGTAAATAGTCAATAGTGGCATAGCAAACAGGAATGCCAATAAGAAAGTAACTATCACCCCAAAATTTCAGCCAGAAACCACAATACAGGCACAAGAAGACAGATGCCATGGGAATGAGTACCTTAAAAATACCCAACCAAACCCAGGAGTAATATTACAAGGAAGTTTAACCTTGAATCATTGTTTCTATACCAAAATAGGTTAAGTAGCTTTTCAAAAAGCCTCTAGTTGAAGAATTTAACATATATTCTATTATTTATTCTCTTTATTTCTTTAGATTTTAAAATGTGCCTCTCCAAAGATCTAGGGAAAATATACAGATCATTTAAAGTTACACACAAAATTCCAGCTAATCGAATGGTCACAATAAAAAAAACCTTCCCAGAACCCTGACCCTAACCCTTCCCAGAAAAGAATCCCACCTTTTGAACCCAGTAACCTTCACTCAGCCTGCTTCCTAAGAAAAAGCTTGGGAAAATAGTTGGGTTCTTCCACTACCAACTAAGAGGTCAGCAATTGGCCCATGTCTAACATCTAAGGCCACAATATGCAGTGACAAAAATTATTCCTGACACTCAACTTTCCCTTCTCATCCTCTGTCTGGCATTTCTGCTTTATCTGTAAGTTTATTTTGACAAATTATTTTTATCAGCTGTTTGCCTTGACCCCTCAGTGCTCCTTGAGGCCTCCAAAATATGTCCCTGGAGGTAAGATGACCACCATCCTTTTTTCCGTCTCCAGTCCTTGCCTCTTCTACTTCTTTGATCCCCAGAGATAGTCACTCCACACAATGAACTAAGCAGAAGTACTGAATATCATAGTGTTTCTCAAAGCCATAATTAAAATTGCTCAGTTCCTTTCAGCTAGTAGTGTGCCCGTTTTATAGATGCATAGAGACAGAATAAAATTCAGACAGAAATAGTCAGTGGAAGACCTGGGAACATAACGCAGATCTCATTTCCCTTCCCCTTGTCTGAGAAGTTGAACTAAACAATAGGGACAGTCTATTTCCGCCTATTTTCAGGTACAGTATCTCTGAGAAAGCTATTTTCATAACAAAGGTAAAAGCAGGTCTCTATAGCTGAAGAGATTTCCCACCACCACCTTCAGTCAGTGGAAGAGACAGGAACACATAAGTCGTAACACATTAAAATGAAAGGGGTGGGTCAGCTTTCTTTCTGTGCTGAGCAGCAGATAATTCATCTGAATGTAAAAGTGATGTATCACAGACTTTCTGGATGACAGATTACAGATAATTAGAAACAGGACCCTGTAACTGAATGCTTATAATCCCATTATTGATTTTTAATTCACAATCTGTACCTTATTGAACTGAGCAGCCATGCTATAAATTTAATACACATTGCATGACAGTCTGCTCTTTCCAAAACTTCATTTGTAATGAAGCTCTTAGCCGCAGTAATTTATAATAATCATTACTAAATATTACATATAATTGATTCTATTTACTACATGTAAAACAGGAATCAGAAATTTCACATTTTAAGCCAGAATTAGTCACAGTTTTCACAGAGTAGGGTTTTTTCTTTACGTAAGTTTGATAGGGGTAGGGAGAGACCGAAGGCAGAATTTCATCAGAGACTGAAGGCAGAATTTAAAGCACAGGCAGGTCTGTGCTTTAAAGGAAGATTTAACTTACTCCCGACAGCAGTTCATTGTTTGTGAATTGCCCTGAGGAGGGAAAAACTACTTCAAGATTTCCCTACTCTGATCTCTGATGTTAGATGTTTTTTCCACTTTATTTCTACAGATTTACTGAAGCAAATTACCAGCTGGTTGTTTGAAATTTTACATGCTTAGTAATTTATGCCCCGGGTAGGGTTGATACTGAACTCCACAGTGTGTCTGAGTACTTCGCTCCTGATACCTGCTCTCATGCCTTGTTACTTCTCCTGTTTGTGTATTTTCCATGAAGGACCCCTTTCTTGCAGCCCTTGGGTTTTGCTTCTTCACTCACCATCCTTTCTATTGCCTCTTCAGAAAGCCATTCTGATTTCACTCTTGATTACCTCTATACTAACCGTTAAGAAATCCATGAATCCCCACTCAAACTGAGCCCAATCACTGCTGTGTCTTCTAAGAAAAAGCCTTGCTGAAAATACTGGCTTAGGATCTCTCATTCCTTCTGGGTGAGCAGGTTACACAGAAAAGTTTGAAGGAGATTGATCTGTTTCTTATTTCCACATGGTATCCTGGGACTGCTTCCCTCTGTGTGCTAAGGGTGGAGCCCCCACTACTCCAGTTTTTTGCAGTACAGAACTGGGGACAACCTCAGGCCCCTCCAGTCGGATCATGCACAATACACTGGCTGCTCACTAGCTGAGGGAAGCCCTGGGCAAATGCTGCTAGATACAAACACCCCACCCTCAGACACCAGCTCTAGCGCTCGTTCTTGCTTTACCTATGCTTCTCAGAGGTGAAACTACATTGGAGGCAATATTTGGTAAACGAGCAAGCCGGTATACCAAAAGCTGCATACAGGGAAACAGCATCACAGAGAAGACAAGAACGCTGCCTTGTGTCACCAGGCTGCCCAGTTCAACTCCAGAATTGCTGTGAAAAATTAATTACTCATCTGTATAGACTATTTTGTAAGTAGCAGACAACAAGATGGCAAGAATAATGTAGCAGGCATTCTGCAGTTAGAAAGGTAACCCTATCCACCATTTCTTCAAAGACTAGAGTTAGACACTTAGAAAGCCAAGTTATCTCAAAGCACAGCTTTTATTACATATAGCTGAGCAGGCATCTTTGGTTAACTCTGTATTTGGAGAAAATAAAAAAATCCCACTGAAACTGTCCTATGCATAGGCCTTACTGATGGTCCCTCTGATTTCACTGGAAGTTGACTGCTTGAATGCAGATTCTACCACCTGAGAACAAATGCAAATGTCTCCCACTTGGGCTTAATGCATTACTATGAGGGCAATTTAGTTTCTTTTGGTTTATCAGCAAATATATAATAGGCCATAAGTGGGAACAGTAGTCCTCAAATCAACCAGAAAAACTCAGCCTACAAATACTGGAGCATCATGGAATTGATAGTTAAATATTCTAAACAAGTTATTGGTTTGGGGACACAAACTATGTTCTTTTGCATACCGACGTATGTAACTGATCACGTTTCTCTCCTTTCACCAACGTCAAGTCAGAATTGTTGACTTAGACACTTTAAACCATTCTCTAATATTATTTAGAACACAATGAAAATGACAGTTTGCATGCTGGTATAGGCGAGCCCAAGGATCATTAGAAAAGCACTCAGTGCGCGCACGCTGGCTGCAACCTACCCAGAAACCCCTGGTCCCAAAAGCAGCTTTCCAAGAATCGCACACGTGAAAGAAAACGTGTAAACCTACAGTGAAATGAAAAGCCCTGGCAACCTGACCTGGGGATTCCTTAGGGCTGAGTGTATTTCCATGTAAGCAGGGACATAAATACACAGTTTTCGTGTTCAAAATCGCTGGCACATATCTTTCAAGGACAGAACAACCAAAATGCATCTACATAAGAGTAAGAGGTGTCAGAAAAACTGATATCCCCCTAGCATTGCAGCCAGTTAAAACAGACCTGCCACAGGTCAGCTTGGAAACCACCTCACTGCATTGCAGTGATTCTAGCAGGTTGCTTGGTGCAAATTATAGGCTACAATGCACAGGAATGACAGACACCTTTCCAGCCTGGGTGGAGATGGCACCAAATTATGCATTGGGCTGTACTTCTTCTGTTCCAAACCCCTTTTTAACACACCTGAAGTCATGTACAGTGTGGGTCATAAACCTTGTAAATACATGCCCGTTTTTCCCAGTTTATCCCAAATTCTTTAAAGCCACAAGAAGTGCATCTGGCATTGATTAGAGCTAGCCAGAAAGTCTGCTACCAACTCCTGTTGAAGTCTACAGATCTCTTTTGTGATTTACAGAGCATAATTTACTTTTACTCTCTTTCTTCCCAGGTCTTCCATTAATTAACTTCTATGCCAAAATGCATAAATTACATTCATTTTCTTATGGTTCAGTTTCCAGTGCAATGAATCCTACAGATTTGCTTGTGCTTTGATTCCAAGACAGCAGATTCCCATTTTCTCTCTTCTGCCTTTCAGAGGGGCTGCATCCTGCGTAGATAAGTGCTTATTTCTGATTCAAGGAACATCTGCAGTCCTTGGGAAATATTAAATTTCACAAGTAAGTTGCAGTAAACATTCATCAGATAAAAACCAGAATATTATTTTGGAAGAGAGACTTTTCTGCCTACAAATAACTAATTCTTTAGGCAGTAGGCTATAAGGCCATGTGCTAGTACACCCTCACTCCCTCTCTGTCCTCACTGGTACACTTTGACTGTTTTTCCAACATGCAAATTTCCCTCATTCTTACTACCTAGAGGTCAGGGCAATTTAAAGCAGGCTTCCTGCTTTCTGTGCACTTGCTCTGACCACTGGGCTATGGTAAAGAAGGTAGAAGCAAGTTCTCTTCCACTCTCCAATGCTTACTGCTGAAGACAATAGTAGGTACAGGCACACACAGAGAATTTCATTGATGCTTCTGACACTTAGACCTGTCTGTTTCACTCCTATTTGTAAAAGGGCCCAACTGCTCACTCTCTGTCATTTGTAAGTTTGTACGCATGCACAGGCACCAAACAAACCTTAAGGTTGAAATGGAAGACAATGCTGATTTTGGGGCTCAGTTACAGTGCTCCCTGTAACTTAGGAGCCTAAACCTTGCCCAGTCTTCAAGTTATACGTAATTTAAGCTTACTGAATCTGGACCTAAGATTTGGAATTGCATCAACTGAAATTGCAACAGCAGTGGCTTATCGTAACTGAAGGGCACCATGGTTCCAATGGTCAAGTCATAGACAAATAGTTGTAGAATCCTGATCTAAGATACACCGAAGTAACCTCCAATCATGTCTATAGGGACTACACAAAGTAGCTGTTCAATTATTCTCTGCAGTTATCTGTAGCAAAGTAGTTGCCTCCTAGAGCACAGGTGCAGTTTGTAAATACACTTTTAATTGCAGAATCTTAAAGGGCTGTGTAAATACAAGCAGTATTCTTTCAATATGAACTGACAGAAGCCAGCGCTTCCCAGATAGAAGTGTTGTTGCATTTAATGTTTAGACAGAAAATCTTCATTAAGGGGATTAATGTGTTTACTATGGATATCCCAAAGCCTTCTCTTCTACTAAGTTAACCACATTTTAGGCTTCGTTAATAAAGCATTTATTTTCTAAATGCCTACAAATTAAAATCTTCTAATTGTATACTTGAGGTTATTGGCACTTCATCTGTAAAGTGTCTTGGAATGATCCAGCCATGGATTTCCTGAGTCTATGCAAACTGCAGTCCACCCCTTACGAACTGTCAAATATAGCATATTCATCTGCAAATCCCAGAGGTGGGATCCCCATGGCTGCTGTACACAGCATTCAGATGCATCAGATTTGTTGCATTTATGCTTCTCAGTTAAGCTGTTTAGACTTAGTTAAGCATCCTAATAAGCTTGACCTACCCTTTGGCATCATGAGTGCAGCTCATGAGCATTAATGCTGTGCTGAGCTTGACCATACACTCCTGCATGGACCAGTAGCGCCAACACCCGTTTGGGGTCTTCAGCAACTGAGAGAAGCTGCTGCTGCCCCTATTCCCACCTTTTATCCTGGGTGGGAAGGTGTAAGGGTCTCTTTTCAGAAATGCAAAGACCACAGTCACAGGATCCTTCACTCTGGCCCCAAGCAAGGTATACCTCAGCCAGAAAGCAGGACAGGATTTGAAACATTTACATATGGCCGAAGTTTTATAGTGGCTAGCACTGACCAGTCCCTGCCTCCTAAGAGAAAGATTTTCAGGCTTCTGGGTATGAGCTATACCTTCATATAGACAGAAGGTTATCTGGAATCCCCTGTCCTTGCTAACTGCTAGCTGGATGCAAAGCAGCTGTTGGGGGCTATGCTTGAGATAATATAATCCGACAGCTGCAATATGGCAATAGCTCAGACACAGGGTAGTGCTTTTTCCTAAAAGCATAGCAGGGGAGCTCTGTCTGGCCCAGACTGTGTCGTATTCTGATTCTTCCCAAATACTGTGTGAAGCTTGCTACAGTATGTACCTTACATGTTCAAATCCTTCATAACTACTCTTTCTACAAGCAAAACAGTTTTTTCCATAAATATTTCCTGACTGATATTTTGTCACAGAAATGCTCAACCCAATGACTAGTGGTTTATTTAATCATTTGAATAAATTAATAGGTTAAAATTCAGTATCTAATTAGTTGTGGAATACTTTCAGCACCTGAATAAAGAGTACAAGCAAAGAGAGGGAGAAGATCACACATTAAATAATCTTAATTTCAACAGGAATATGGAACTAGGAAGGTCAAAAAGCCCAGCAGACCATTAACATTTACAATAGCACTCTCACTACACCTGCAGAAAGAGTTCCAGACATCACAGATTATAGGAATGTAAAGCCTAAGAATATTTCTCTTCTTGAAAAGCACAAGGGACTGCTTAGTGCAAATGTTTCCTCTCCCCTTCCTCAAAATTTACAGCTGCTGAAGTCTTTCCAGCACCTGCTCAATGGCTAGGTGCACTTTCAAATGCCTGTCACACAGTGGATGGTCTCTGGGGAAAATATTGGATTTATTATTATAGTACAAGAACACAAGAAAAGTAAATATCTATTTCTCCTCACTGCAGGTATACATGAAAATACAGTGCTGGTGGAGTGCTACCATGAAACAGCTTCCTAAGGGTCCTTGACTGTCATGCCAGGCAAATAAACAAAGTAAGGACAGGAGTTGTACCTAAAAATGATAATTTCCCATGCAGACACAGCACTTTTCTCCGTAAGAGCAAATATTGAAAGGGGAGAATGATGTGTATCTGCACTTGTTAGAATGAGAAACTGATTAAACAGATCTGTAGTCAGCTGCAGTGAAAACATCACAAAATAGGTTTTGTTCTCATTCTGTCCTATGTTATTATATGCAGTAATTATTTATTAACTAATGATTTGCATATTGTTTTATCTTTCTAATTATCAAAGGACAGCAAAAGTAAAGCAATGCACAAAGTCTTTACAAACTGTCTTCATCAAAGAAGTGTGTGCCCCAAGATTTGCCATTCCTTGAGGAAGATGGTAAGCTTCATGACAGTGATCAAGCCATGTCAGACTTAAGGTCCATTTAACTCAGGATTTAATTGCTTCTACTGGGCAGTAGAAGATGTCCAAAGAGCAGTGTGAAAATAGTGTAAAAAAAGACATTTAGTGTTTGAGTACATTGAATGCAAGTCATTAACAGATTTATCCTTCATGGATTTGCCAAATTTTTTGAACCTGTTTACACTGTTGGCTATCACACCCTCCTGTCAAAGGGTATTCCAATTTAGTCCTATGTTGCATGACAAGTACTTCATTTTATTGTAAAGTTGCTGCTAGACATTTTTATTCCCTTTCTGTCAAGAAAAAGTGAACATTTCCCCGCCCACCCCCACCGCTTCATTTTTCTCTAGGACATTCACAGTTTTATACACCATTATCCTCCTTCAATCATCTCTTTTCAAAGCTGAAATGCTTATTTAGCCTCTCCTTACACAGGCTTCATTCCACATCTTTTATCAATCTTGCCTTTTTTTTTTTAATCCAGCTCCATTTCAGCCTTTTCAGATAAGATGATCAGAACCGTTTGTAGTTATCAAGATGTGGGAGCACCATAGATTTATTCTATTGCATAATGGCACTTTTCTATTTGTTATCAATCCCTTTCCTAATAATTCTTAGCATTCAATTTGTCTTTTTGTTGTTGTTGTTGCTGTAAGCAATGATCTGATCTAATGTTTACTAAGAAATATCTACAATGACACAAAAATCTTTTCTGTAATGTTAGAGCCTATCATTTATATGCACGTATAGATGTTATTTTCCAAGGGTATTATTTTGCATTTATCAAAAAATGATCTCCAGCCACCATCTTATCATCCAATTATGGGACCCTGCTGCAGTTCTTCACTATATTAGACTCTACTGTTAGACTTTTGCCTATTCTTTTCATATTTAAAAAGGAATGTATGAAGACACTGAACATGCAACACAAGTCTCAATGAAATCATATACATAATCTCTTACAAAAAAACCTGATTTCCACCCTCTATCTTCTAGCTTTTAACTAGGAATTAATCCACAAAAGGATCTTTCCTTTATCCCATGACAGTTTAATTACCTGAACAGCATGTTTTTGTCAAATCTGCACATGCCATTTTGACCAGATGACCCACAAGGCAACGGATTAGGACATTAACAGGAGCAGATTTCACACAAAAATTTCTTAATTAGATCAAAGAATTATAGCGATTTTGTTCCGAAATGCAAATTCTTCATTAATGTGCTAGCAGA
Source organism: Rhynochetos jubatus (assembly GCA_027574665.1). Taxonomy (NCBI): domain Eukaryota; kingdom Metazoa; phylum Chordata; class Aves; order Eurypygiformes; family Rhynochetidae; genus Rhynochetos; species Rhynochetos jubatus. The sequence goes on from CM050654.1 coordinate 24,595,797, forward strand.
AGAACTCAAGCAGGGTTACGGGAGTCAATAGGAGCTAGGCAGACAACTGGAATGGGAAAAAAAGTCAGTGGTGCTTTGAATCGTCATTAACACCCTCTTTATAGGCTCATTACATACGGGTGAGAAATGTAACCCTCATGGGCAATATCTAGAAAACATCTTGGGATGTTTCTGCTCTGAAACAAAATGCACAGGTGCAGAGCTGAGCTGTGATAGCCCAACCACTGGTGTCAACAAATGCTGCATGCGTTATTGGAGCTTTGCTGCCCTCCCTATGTAATTAAGCATCCACTGCACTAATTGATTACATTTTCTTTGGGCCTCCAGTAACTTGCACATCTAAGTCACATTTTTCACTGTGGAAGAATGGCAGGGGGCATAAATACGCCCCTAAGTACCGATGAACTAAGGTGCTGCTTAGCAGATTGGTGTTTTCAGTGGCCTCCCAAATATCTTCTGAATTTTTCACCCCATCTCAAGATTCCTCATCACTGAAATTCTTTTTTGCATACTCTAAATTTGTATTTAGATTGCAAGGATCAGAACATCATGTTTAAGATTATCTAAGGTACCTCACAGTTTCAAGTCCTACAGCTTTGTTTACTCAGCTGTCATTTTTTAAAAGCTTAGAGAATACACATCATTCAAAAAGCAAAGAAAAGCAAAAATGTAGAGAACAGAACTACCAAGAAACAGCAGCTCTGTCGTGAACAACATCCTCTACAAACAAAAAGCAAAAAATAAATGGCAAAGTGTTGAACTTCAAGAAAATGGGGACCTATTTGCCCCCCCACCCCCCCCATTGTATGATAATAGCAGCAAGAATGCTTCTGTGCTAAATGAAGGGTGGGTGGGGGTGTGTGAAAGAAGTTCTTATACGGAGATGAACTCTGAGGTGCCGTATGAAAATAGACCTTGACAAGGTAATTAATTTTATTGCAAAGAAATTCACTAACACAGTAGGATCAACTGAACTGGTAACTGCACTAGCAAATACATTTCTCCTGTGTCCTTATGTCCAAGTGCTTTAACACTGCTGTTTGCATCTTAGTGCTAACCAAAGCTTAGACAAAGGAAATTACTAAAAAGTAGAAAATTACTAAAAGTTAGGTGATGTTCAAGGGCATTCTTGTGGACCTCAGAAAATGCAAGACAATCTTAGTTCTTGGCCCACTTTTGGTGTACCACAGGCTAATCTGAATAAGTTCAAAATTTACCGTGGATCAGTCAGTAAAGTACTTTGTTCATGCTTCTGGACCCCAATATACAGATTTCTTCTTTTAGGGACACCATTTAAAAATTAAAAGCAAAACAAGATTCCACCTAAACTCTCAATCTTTTCTTTAATTTTAGCAAATAAATAGCATTCTTAGTGGCTTGTTCCTTCCTTGGCATATTGAACAGAGTTCTAGCTATATTTACCACATTAGTATATAAACTGTTCTGCCATCACTCTCCAGTTATGCTTTTAAATAAAGCTTACATCAAGTACCACCACTTTATAATTTTGGCAGATCAATAAAGTCAAAAAAACAGCAGCCACATCTTTCTGGTAGCAATTACTAAGATTACATTAATGGTATTTAGTGCATTTAGGCTATTAGAAGAGCAATGCTTATATTTTATATAGGTGGGGCTGGTAATACCAGCTATTAGTAAGATTGCTTAACAGTTCCTATTTTAAGACCCTGTTTTAATTTTTTAGTTTCTCATAACTTTGAAAACTTTTTTGTTGTTTAGACTGGAATTTTCCATCTTAGGTATTCTGCAGAAATATGCTAAAGATCTGACTGCCACAAGAAGTGAGGTACACTCTTTTGTCCCTGTTTAAAAATTGAGCTCACTATCCCCCAACTTGATGTACTTGTCTCAGAAATGTGTTAGTGTCTCCAAGATTTTGAATGAAGACTTGATATTTCATAGGGAAAGGGCTTGATAAATTCTGCTTCTGTTCAGTAGAGTTTTCTTAGGTTTCAGTAGAACTTGCTCAAGGAAGATGCCTTCTGTGACAGTAAGGTCAGATGTAGGAATTTAGGAGCACATGCCCTGTGTCTCCATGGACCTCAGTGAGCCCCTGCCATATTCATTTATAGAGAAGACAAGAGAAAGGGGATAGATGATGAGAGTGTAGGGAAATGGGATTAGAATACATTAAAAGAAAAATAGGGATTGATGTGCAGCACAGAGACTAGGGCCAGTCCTGGGAAAAAGAGAAAAAAAATCCAATAATATAAAGAGCAGGAGGCATGAGAAGAGATATATCTGATAAGGTGCCAGCATGAAAAGAAAGAACTGTTAGATACTGGGGTCAAAATCATGTTACCAGAGAAAGAAGCCCCCTCTCCTGGGGCTGAGAGGGGTTCCCCAGGGGAATTTCACTAAGGAGCCAGTAAAGGCAGAAAAAAAAAGGTTGAAAAGCACTTCTGGGCAAGGACTGAGACTGGATGAAGAAGACACATGGATGAAATGTTGGACAGAAGAAAGAGGATGGGTTTGAGTTACTATTTTAAAAGTACTGAATAACCTACTCATCAGAGTAGGGTTTGAATTCATAAATAATGGGGGCACACGGTAGACAGTGGGAGAGAAAAGAAAATACCGTCAATCCATTGTCTTCACAGGCACAGTCCTGCCTGTGGCCTGGCTGATGTAGGAAACCCATAGAATTAGAGGTCAGATCCAAGCAGTACAGGATGTTTTCAGAGATCAGCTTTACATTCTTATTAATGTTCTTTGAATAAAACTTATGTGGGTGTGCATGCACATAGGCTGTTAGACACATAGTCTCAAGAATATTTGGTCTCCTTCAAAGAGAGAACAAACCCCAGCATTTTTAATCTTTCTGATTGAAACAGCTTCCCAGCATCCTTGAAACCCTTACTTGAAACATCAGAAACCAAAAATGCACCCAATTGATCTCTGACAAAGCTATCAATTGCTGTTTCTCATTCAAGAGCCCTCCCCAGTCCATTAAATTAGCAGCACTCACTCTTCAGAACACAAGATGGAAAACATCTGAGATTACTTTCCTGTGCAGCCTTTTTTGATGTGTGCTCAAGAACACGATGGCGACAGAGAGAGATCAATTCATGTCCCAGTTTTAACAGGCTATACAGATCCTAGCTTTACAGCACCTGAGTAAATACTGTTACTATTAGCTTTGACAATGGGTTAAAAGCATCTCCAGTTTCAAAGCTGTGCCATTATTGAGTGAAATGTGGCAAAAGAAAAGAGAAATTTGTTTTAAATTTTCGTTTTATTATAAATTCCCCATCTCAGTCTCTCTGACACAGCAAACTAAAAGACAGACTGTTTTTTCTACAAGTATTAGTCACTATTATCCCTAGCCCATCATACATAATGTTACCATACCTCAGTGTCAAAGTTTATGAATAAGACTGACAATTTTAAGCAAACCAGAGGTTCCTTTTATAGGGTTTATACAGATCATCTGTACTGCATCAGCTCTGCAAGTCAATCCATTAGCCAGTAGATCTGGATAGTGATCTGTATTCTATGAGCTTCTGTATAATAAAAAGTGAATAAAAATCAAACCCTTAGTTTTTGCCAGCACTTGGCTTCTACATTCTTAGCTGTGATTGTCTTTCACTTCTGGTATTTTTTCCTTGGTTGTTCCTTTGTCTACTTTCTATTCCAGGGCTAGAAGGTTAAGAGTGAGACTCAGTTAACATCCTGGAGTTTATGAGTTTTGGCCATTGCAGTTCTGTTTACGAAAAGCACGGTTGCATTAAATAGCAATAGCACTTGTGTTAAAGATTAACAGAATAAAGCACTGAGGCTTAGACTTATGTTAAATGCATACATCACTGTTAATTAACATTTTAGAAAACTAGTACGTATCAAATTTAGAACATTACCTACATTATTTGCCAATAAGTAAAAACCAACACATGGAATTAATTCCAAAGGAGTCACATACTCTACAGATTTCTAGAATCAAAGAATGGATAGGTGTTGGAATAAGTAAATAATTATTAATAAATGTTAGAAAAAAGGAAGATTCATAAGGGATATCAACCCTTACTTTTTGAAGGTACAGATTGGTTCCTGACATCAGGGAAACAAATAAATAAATAAATTATTTCCTTCCAGTTAACTCTGAGAGTGATAGCACCAAACTACATTATAAAACCAATTAAACATTTTCAGAAGAAAGTTACCTAATAACTGCCAGTTTTGTAGAGTTAAAAGTGCCTTGGTTTTTTTTTTTTTTCCTAAAGATTTGTAAAAATGAGATATCTTTATCTGAAGAACTTTAGTTTAGCTGGATCACAAGTCTCCATTTTCAGAAAACCAATGTCTTTCAGAACTTACACAATTCATACCCTTGTCTGAATGTTCAGGATTTTGAGAACAATGTGTTTGAACACATCACAGAAAGAGCCAGGAAAATCTCTGATTCTTCACAATTTAATCTAAAATCTCAAAGGGTTTGAATGTCATATAATAAAGTTGAAAATAATCTGAAAAATTTAAAACATCAAACGCCACAAAAAAAAAAATACACAACAACCAAAAAAACCCATGGAAGATGGAGAGATATGCTCATCAGGTATCAAAATCTTTCCTTTCAACTTCATGCCTTCTAGAGTAGAACCTAAAATCTAGAGTTAGTGGAGGGAGTCGTGTGCTTCTGTTCAAGATCTCTGGGACATAGCCACCTGTATAAGTAGGCAATGTTATGTAGTACACGATATCTACACAGTGACAGTAAATTCAGACCAGGCAGAGCACAATACACTCAAAGGCCACCTGTAGAAGTGGCTATTTGCCTTTGTGCTCCAAATTTCTGGAGGTACCAAATAAATGGACCAAGTCCTCTATTTTTTGACTGGAGAAAACTTCTGGTGTAAATAGGACCCAATGAGATTGGAAATCCACCAAAATATCTCCACTCTGTAGGAAACTTGTAGAACTAGGCATCTGCTTTCCCAAGTAAACCCATCTCTTCTTTCTCCTATAGCTTGCTTTGTTTGTTAGAGTTTGGGGATTTTGGTGGTGGGTTGGGTATTTTTCCCCTCTTTTCCTCTGAGGCAGAAGGAAATGGAGCTGAGACAGAGTTGTATTTTGAGATCAATACCCCTGTCTCTGCAGGCATTCACTTTATTGTACACTGGGAGTATTAGCATTCATTTTGCAGCGGGACACTCCCTACCTTTTCAGGCACTATTTCTAGATTTTTGAGCTATAGAGTTTGGGCAGAAATTAGTGGGGGAGGACAGGGTGTAAGAATGTGAACATCATGAATTCGGGGGGGGTTCCAGCATGAGGAAAACAATGAGAGTCAAGAGTTTTCTCATAATAATTTATTAGGCACCTAAAGTCCATTTTTATCTTGTTTTAAGGGCCTTTGTCCTTTTCAGACTACCATGCAATTAAAAAGTACTCACATGTTTTCAGCATTAACAAATACAATTTCAAAAACCCTAGGTCTCAAATGATCTTAATGGATCTCTTAAGCCTAATCTAGATTTGGAAATTGCTCCTTGACTTACACCTTGTTCATTCTTCTCTAATTAGCAGTGCAGTCATGATACTGATGAAAAGCAGGTTCTTTCTACGTGTGAAGACCATCTGGTCTGGCCAGCACACCACTATTCCTACCCCAGAGGAAAACTTCTTGGTAAGGTTAAGAGGCGTGATTATTCAATTGTTCTACAATCAGACACACATTTCAATTAGTTCCTGGTGATTAAGATTCAATGGTGTTTCTGCTATTTAGTGTTTTATTTGCCAAGACATTCTATGCCATCTCTGCCGTCACCGCAGTGTTAAGACACAAGTTTGTTGTGCTGCTAAACATTTTAAAACACAGTGCATAAAGGGTTTTATTAACTCAGGAAGCCAAACTAATTTAATTGTTGTCTAAGCACTAACGAGTGCCAGTATAATGGCAGGGACTTGATTGTCTGTAACTAAGAATAGAGCCAGAACTCTCTGTTTGGAAGGATAGGTGAACTGAGAAGAGAGTTATAACAAAGCTTAGCAAACTTTTATGCGAGTCATGCCGTTGAGAAGAAGGGGTGAAGCAGATGCAAACAGGGTCTTGAAATAGTAAAAAAATAATTTCTGCTTCAAACACATTTAATCCACTGTAGCATCACTCTCACCGAGCCACAATATTTACTTGTCATATTTATGAGAAGAGGAAAAGTAGCCATTTCTTTGTCACCTTTAACCATCCCCTGCATATCCCCCTTCACAGTCAGCCTGAGCTCCTATTTGCCCTTTCCTGTGAGGTTGGGAGAGACAGCCAAATCACAGCTCAGGGCTATGGCACAGGGACACGGATACAGAAGGACTCTGTAAACCCTTGAAACAAAAGATATAGAAACTTGCTACATTTTCAGTGGTTTGCAAGAGGTTTGAGGTTCAGCAGAGGTGAACAGCATTGCTGTTTGCCACCGTGTGACATCAGTCAGACAGAAAAGCCCAGAATGGTTTGAGAGGTTTGTCAGGTTTTTGGTGGGGAAAGACCCCACCACCCCTCAGGTAAGAGCTGTATCTGTGTGTGTGGCAGCTCTTTGACAAGTTTTCTCCATTCTAGTAATTCAAGAGGGCTTGTGCTATCTGTTGTATCCTCTATTTTCCCTGTTTAAGACTATCATTACTTCATTCCAAAACTACTTGTTATTCCTATTTTGAGGCTACATATGCCTCCCATTGATTTCATTTTTGTAGAGTAACAAACAGAATGCAGCCTTGGGTGACTAATTAGAGCTCTTAACCCATAGAGTCTGCTGTCAGACAGACCTGCTGAGCCATAATGGATTTCAACGAGGGCTGCCTGGATGGAGCTGAAGATAAAAGCAGGTCATACCAGCAATGGGAAAGACCTGAGATTACCTCGTATGGATTTGCTGAGACATGAGAGTGAAGAGCTGAGAGGGTTGAGCACTCCACCATTCCTCTCAGCTACCCAGCATGTGTCACTGCATCGGCTGGCACAACAGTTTAGCTCATTAGTTCAGACTGGAACAGAATTCTTCCTAGCACCTGTGGGAATTGTAACTCCTTGATTTCAAGTGTCAGCCTTTTGAATACTAAAACAACCCAACAATATTTATATTTCTACTGTATTTTAAACTTGCCATAGATTTTCATATAAACTACAGCTGAATTTATAACTACACAGCTATTAATACATTTTAGACTCAATATTCTTTACACATAGTGTTTGAATAAATTAAGATTCAGTCACCCAAAGGAGGTATTTGTAAACCTGTCGTTGCCAAAGTAGCCTTAATTCAGGCTTCTTGTGTTATTATTTGAGACACAGTCTTTACCTGAGTGATTGTTGGTTTTACACTTGGTTTTACAGTAGCAAGTAGTGCAATCAGCTCATTGCTTTTCACCATTTCTGTTAGTTCCACCATTGGATCTTTATGTTACTCAACGCATACTATCGAAATATTAATTTTGCTACAGAATTTGGGAGTTTCTCCTGGCTTTCCACAGAGATCTTAGTCCCCAGAGAAGAGTTTAAATCTCACAAGAGCCACATTTCTAGGATTATGCTTGAAACCCAAACTAAAAAGCAACCACAAATCTTACCACTTTGAGTAATTAAAGATCACATTAAATTTCAAACCTAGGACTCCTTAATGCAGCTGGTGGGTTATAAACAAATTTGGAAGAAATCAAACATAAAAATGAACAGAAGTTTCATCCCACAAAGGAACTACAGATAACGCACACAATCCTAACTACAGGCCTCAATCGCTACCTCAAATAGATACACATACAAATAATGCATCTAGATCTACAGCAGTGACTTTGTGTTTTAAAACTCTATAGACATCCATATGATTTACATTAAGAAAGCCACAGAATATTCCCTAGTAGAGTCTCAGAGGCTTAAATCAATAAACATTATAGCCAGGTTTAGGAGCTACCAATATTTGTTAAACTTCTCGGTGGAAGAGGATATATGTCCATGATGGCTCCTATCAATGCGTGCACTAATTATGCTGTTAATGGACAAGGAAAACTGGCAGAAGTTTCTGTCAGATGAAACATGTTTTCTCTCTGCTATTTGTTGAGAGCAGATGATTGTCACCTAACAAATTCTGTGATGCATTTTTAGCTAGTAGACTGAGCTGCTGGACTAGACAGCCTCTGGGCCTCTTTTGCTTGCTTCTTCTAAGTCATCCATTCCTGTTTGCTTGGGCTGTGGCTTACAAGAGGGATTGTCCTTCTCTTCTCTTAAAGAGCCTGTCCTGAGGACTGCCAGGAAACAAACTCTCTTATTTCAGATATATCATTTCTGGTGTAGTGGCCACACAAAGCAAGTGCTTGAGGGGAAGTCACCAGGGAAAACAGGACAAATCACAGAATCCAAATTCCTTCTCCAGTCCTTCAGGCTTCTTAAGGGACTTTCTGTGATCTAACTCATCCTTTTTTAGTCCCGCTTCACATGCTTTCTCCTTATATGATTTTATCTGTATAAACATGAGTTTCTCTTTAGAGGTATTCACTCACCACACAGCCCTGATACATGTTGGTATCCACATATACCCAAGTATATACCATGGAGATTCCTTACAATGCTGAGCCTAGTATTTTAAAAGACATTACCTATGCATTTGTCCAGATCCACTGATTTCCTGTGAGAAAGAATTCTGACGCATATGATAATTTACAATTAATATTTTCTATATAGATTTCCCTCTCAAATCCACAAGGCAATAGAAGATGTTGTTTCACACTTTTTCAGGAAGTCATTTCAGTGGCAGCTCAGAAGACACTCAGCAGTGCTTGAGAAATTCAACTCAACAGTGCTATTCAATCAATGGTAACAAATAGTCTGACTCTATTACAAAGCTGAAGTTTCCAGAAGTTATCTTAGTATATTGACAGTAACACATCTTTAATGTTTGCAGGCTTCTGAGAGTTATAATCATAAGTGTCCAGTGAATGACTGAGCTCCCTATTTCCTTCAAGAAGTAGAGTCCAACAGCAGAGCCCTGCACAGACCATGGGCACCATTTTCCCCAGCACAGTAGTTCCAGTCACAAAACAGGTAGAGCTGACTACAAAGCAGAGATAACAGAACAACAACAGCACTATTCATTGCCAGAATTCCGTTGAAATGAAGACACAAGAATGATTCAGTCATCTCCTAAAGATGTGACCCAGCAAAATGCAGGGGCTATCTGTGGACAATTGTAGTGTGTTGAGAGGAAGGAGGAGAAAGAGGGTCCCTGCGGGTTTGGACTCAGAGATGGAAAGCAACTCTCCTCCTGCTGAGCTCAGCTGCTGCAACAGCAGAAAAGTTGTTCTAAACACAGTGTGCTCCCATAATGTATTGTTTCTTTCTCCTAAATGCATTCCTTATTGCTCTTTCATTTCTCCCACTTATCATCCTTTTGGATATTGACCTTCCCTCCAGTACCCATGCTCTTGTGTGATCTTTCTCACTTAAATAAAGTGAGTGTAAAACATTATTCCATGACAATGGCAGCATTTATCAGCCCTTATTTCTAGGCACTAGAGTAAAGGGAGGAGCAGGTAAAGGTTTTTATTCTTTTTAAGCAGAAAGACAGCAAGATGCAGAACTGAAGCCACAGTAAAACTCTTGTCTCAGATGTGAGAGGTGTTACAGGTGACACTTTGTTCTTGCCTTTGCCATGCATCTCAGCGTCTGCACCATCAGGGTATTATCCCTTGCCAAAGTCCACACAAAGATCAGTAAATTAGATTTTCAGCTTTTTTTACCCCCACAGGAGCAAGGGACCAAGAATCTAAGGCTGAGGTCTGTCCAGATTTAGACAAATGTAAACAACCGATCGCACTGCAGGGCAGACCTTTTCCATCAAAAGGTCAAAGCAGAAATAAAAGTACTAGTTCAAGTAATTTCAGGTGTCTTTTTTTTTTAACCCAATATTATTTCTTAATTCTTCATTCCTTTAATAGACACTTACAGGATTGTCGCAGGTAACTGGATCTGAACATGTTTTTGAAGTGTTTTTACTTGGCAAGGAAGCTGTACCTGGCCCACCTATGCCAGGTCTGTATCTGTCCCTGGTACATTTATCCCTGTTAAATTTTTTTCCCATTTTCCAAAACAAGTATTGCCAAGTGCATGTCTCTGTAAAAGTCCTCCTTGTTCTATATTTATCTGTACTGAAGTGTCATTGTATTCTATTGATTTTAACTGATCTAAGTCTGTAAATAGCTGGCAATTGGGTTCTTCATTATTTACTGCTTCATCCATTTATAGTATCATCCATCTGTGATATTTGGTTTTCCTTTCTTACTTTCTTTCCTATTTTCTTTGACTTCCTCAAGCCAATTTTATTCTTATTCTATGAACCCACAAAACTATACTAAAACAACCATCTGAAGTTAAAATAGCGTCATCAAATTCACACTCACTCTTTGAAGTATTCCTTATGCACTCTCTACACTGGAAGAACATTTTCCAGTTCACACAGAATACTTGTTATTAAGTTGATTAAAATAACAAGCCACACACACTGCTCTTCTTTCACTTAAGCCACAAAATCATCATGAAGTGAAATGGGAAATGCAATAGATGATTGTCTCAAGCACAGATTTAATCCTTGATTCTTACCTCATGCTGGCTTGTAAGGCAGTACTCAGTAGAAAAAAATCAGCATTCATCAGCATTTTTTCCCCTGTAAAATATTCACAACAAAATAGGATTTAGAAATATTAGCAACATTTGGAACAAAAGATGTAATTTTTAAATACAGCGGCTCAAGCGTAAAAAACCCCATACTCCTATACAGTTCTTATGGCAGTGTGGAGGACAACAAATTAATCAGCAGTCTTACAAAGGATCTGTCCTGACCTTCTTCATAAGGAGCTCCCCAGATAAGATCAGGAGGCATAAAAATAAAGAAAAGAAAACAAACCAAAACCATGTTCCTCAGAATGGGAGCTCTGATAATTACTTCATCACCGGAGAAAGCAACTTTTGAGCAATCACAAAATGACAGACACCTGTCTCACACTCCCTCACAGACTGTCCTGACCTCTTGGCTGTGTTTCAGCCAGCTCCAGTGACCATTGGGATCGTTCAAGCCTTGCTATGGCTCCAGGAAGCCTTTGTAGGGAAGGAGGGGTAGCTTCTTCCCCACCACCCCAGGAGCTCTATCCTTCCCCTGTACCACTTACCAGCAAAGCAGCTCCCAGTCCCAGGCTGCACCTGGCCCTATATCACCAGCACTCCAGCACCACCCCAGCCTTCCCTTAAAGCAGAATAGCAAAATTGCAACTGCAGAAGTAAAAATAAAAATTCTGTCTATCCAAAAGGAGAGCAATTTTCCAAATGGTTATTTGGAAACTGAAATGTTTCAAAGATATTTAAAAGTTTTGTTTCCTCCTCATTACCAATAAATGTGATTCCAATGACAATTTAAATAAATTTAATTTTATTTCAAAAGAACACTTTCTTTTACAGAAACTTTGGGTATGTTAGAATGCCTCAAAAAGAAAAAGAATACAGTTTTGTCACTTCTAGAAATATTAAAGCATTCAGCTGAAGCAAGGAAAAAATTGTATACAAATCTGCTATGTTCAGTAGCATAAATAAGGAACGGGAAGGAAAAGTGGGAAAACAAAAGTTTAACTTCTCAAAATATTCCATAGAAACTTAGCTAAGAGATTATTTGCCACAAACTTAATTTTTACCTGAAAGGCTCACAGGAGGAGGTGTAGAGTATACCAGGAGGTCTAGCTATGCAGGTTGACTGACCCATTTATTGATCACTTAAATGACAAAATAGAAACCTTGGCCCATGCTTTCTCTGGAGGTTTCCTTGTCCCTAAGGATTCTCTTCCTGAGACACACACTGACATACTTTGACAATGGAGCTGCAGCTAATAAGGCCCGTGTCCTTCACCTTGCGTTTAAAGCAGGCTGGACCTGTAGACCAGCTTTTCTTCGCCGTGCAAAGACTAACACCTGAGCAGTGGCACAGCACTGAGCATAGCCTTGACCTATTTCCTAGGGCAGTTAAGATGATTTGAAAATCATATGAAGAACAGAGGGAAAGGCAAAGCACGTGTGGGCTTTACAACAACCCTTGTTGTAAAGCAACAGAAAGCACTGAAAATTGTTTACATTGCCTTGCTAAAAACATGCAGGTTTAGGCATGTAAAGAAATTAATTGTCTCAGTAAAATAAATTTCTTACGATTACAGAAAGAAGGGTTTCAATAAACAAAGCCACGCCTCTCCGTGTATTAATAAAAATGGAAAAAAAAAAAGAAAACCACACAAAACCATGCCTCAGAAGTTACTTTGTTTTCATTATGTGTAAAGCAGGTTAATGTCTCTCACGTACTGTATAAAAGCCATAAATTTTGTCAAAGCTACTTGAATGCTACAGATCGGCTTTATGGGAACTAAATAGATCAGTCCAATCGGTACCAAATAAGTCAGTCAGTTCTCCATCATCGAGGACAGAGAGAGGAGGATGTTTTGGGTGCAGGCAGAGCACCCAGCGGATGCAGGGCTGGCCACGCAGGCTGGGGCAGCGGGGCTGGCTGCAGAGCTCAGGGCCTGGCACATAACCCAGGCTCTCCTGTGCTGGCTCTGTGCTTCGCCCCATTGCTGGTGGGTCTCCCCGTGCATGGATGAACAGGGCTACATGGCTCAGAGATCATCTGCAGCAGCTGTTCTGGGTCTGGAAGCAACAGTCTTATCTATTATTCAGATAATGGATAGCCTGCTAAAGACTAGAACAACCAGAAGGAGTGGTTCGTCAGCACTTTCAAATAGTTTTCACTGTAACAAAAAGTTATTTCTGGAAGCCAGAATTTTACTCTTTACCTTCACCTGAAATGGATTTTCACTGCTGTACTATAAGAAAAAGTTATTTTTGGAAGCACTAATTTTACTGCTTACCTTTACCTGATGGTTACAGGGACTGTGTAACACAGTTTTGTTATGTTTATACTGACCCCAAACTGTCTTCTGTTTAAAAAGAAAGATATTTTAATAGATATTTATATAATAGATAAATAAAAACAAAATGTCAGTAAACAGATAAATTATAAATGAGATTTAATCATTAATATTCACTCAACTGAATGGATTTGTACCCTGAGAATGTCACTATTTGGTGTTCAGCATTTGTATATGACAGGTTTTTATTTACTTGTGTACTTGTACACACACAAACACACCCCCCACACCCACTGAGTTGTGGGGGTTTTACTGCCCTAGAGAATAAATAAAGACATAAAAAGATGGTGTCTCTCTCAGGAAGGTTACAGACTGAGAAAACATATCAAGTGGAGAACAGAGGTGCCCTGTGCACCCTGTGTCTTTCCAGCATATGAAGAGTAGCTAGGAATTCAGCAGCATGAAGCTTCAAAAAGTATCCACTATCCCCCAGCAGCTACTGGGGGAACCAATGATTACAACCCCAATACCTCTGCAGGTCTATCCCATGTCCCACGTACAGGAGCTGTTGCAGATGGACTCCACTGGCTCTATGGCCAGAAGAAAGTATGGATGATGCTGTAAAGGTTAAATGGAGAGAGAGATTCTCATGGAAGACATGGTTACTGATGTAATTTGAAATACATCAATAATTATCTTTAGGCATTGGAGAAAGTTAAAATGATTTTATTTTCTTTAAATGGCCTTTCTCATCCCACATAAATACGTGTCATTTTATGAAAGTTATTCCTGACCAGTACTTTTCATGAAATTTGTTACATATAATTACATTCAAGGCTTCACACTCTGCGTAAAATACCTCTTTTCCTTTCTAAACCATAGTTCACATGTTATTGTATTTATGTTTAAATCTACTTCTGCTGGCATTCTATTAAATGCTACATGAAATGAACATAATCAAGAATCAACATCGAGGATTTTTCTTGACTGTTTTGACAATATTTCAAAGTAGCTTTGCCAAAATTGTCATCAAGTCCCTATTCAGTAACCTTGAAATTGCAAAAATGTCATAAAGGCAGTATTATCAGAGACATAAAAGGTCTCAAAAAGGACACAATACAGAAAAAAATCTAATTACAACTCCAAATTGCATACTTGTCCACAGCAACTCTGAAAGTCCAAAAACTCAAAAGCTGATGTTAGTATCTAAATTCAGAATGCTACCCAAGAGAATAATACTCTTCTCCAATGTTTCTATTTGCACAGACATTTTGTGAATATAATCTACTTTTCCACCCTCACGTTTTTAACATTACGTTTTAAGCAACACAGAATGGGAAGTAAAAATAACCCTTGCTCCATTATGCAGAAAATGTAGCCAGACCTTTAACTTGAGAATGAAGCTTCCATAACAGAAGCTGTCCACTGGTGTCCCTACACAGCCCTTTTTGCACAATCAGGCTTAAATTAATAAAGACATATGAATCATTAAGCCATGCATATTACACTCTTCAGGCTTGAAAGTGCCTAATGTTGAGTATAGTTTCCCACCAGCTGTTTTAGTGTTATTTGTTTTGTGCTCTCATTTGAACTATTACATAATGTGTTGAAATGAAAAATAGGCACACAGAGGTATAACGTTTTGTTTTCCAGAGAAAAAGCAGTGTATCATTTGATTTCATAGACACAGAATAAAACAGGTCTTTAATTCAAATTGAAAACCAAAGTGGGGTATGGTAAATAGCATTACAATACCATCACTTTCAAGAAATATTCTTACACTGTGAAGTCAGGTCTTTATCACGTCAGTGTTGTAACCAATGATTTATCTAAATCAACATTTTTCTGCCAGAATTATCATAGTCTAAAGCCATTTTGTACACTGACTTAGTGCAACATATGAAAAGGAGGGTACAAAAATGCTAACTGACATGTAGCATACCATTTCTGATTCCAAAATTTCCAGTGAATGTTACAAAATGTGTGCAATAACAGACAGATCAAATGAGCGTGCATGCACACACACAGAGGATTTATTGCAACAGCACTAACATTTTGCTCATTGCACAGTTGTGCACATACAGAAATGTAATCTCCAAGACAGAAAAGGGAAACATAGCAATTAGTACGTATGACAAGTGCCCCAGTCATTAGACTTCCACTGAGTTATTAGTGTAACGGGCTGCTGTACCACCAGCTGGTTTTGAAAAGGTTTGCCAGTGTTTGGGAAAAGGGCTGAATATCACCTTCTGGGTGAAAACTTGGGGCTAAGATAGCATCAGTAAGTCCATTAAGCTTCTGCAAAATAGTTGATTCTTACCTCTCCTTTCTACCTCAAGCAGGTTCCTCCTCACTATGCTGGCTTCTGTGGATCCCCCTTCTTTCTCTGCAACGTAAAGGGAACAGCAGTATCTAACCCCAGTGTAGCAAAATTCACTAGTGACCCAATCTTATGTGGTAGCAGACATCAGCAAGTGTCAGCTACACAACTCACCCGCGCCACAAACTGTGCAACCCCCACCATGGTCCAACCATAAAAGATGAAGACACAATCTTCTGTTGGCATTACTTGAGCCTTTTGTCAGGCAGACACAGGAGTTCTCAGCCTTTGGTCACTGCAAAGGAACTTTCACTACCATATACTTTCATTATTCTAACCTTCATGGGAGACAGATCAGATTACATGTAGGATGAAAACCAAATCTATTTTTAATAAGAGGTTAGTCTAAGAGCTAAGACCTCTAGTAAGCAGAAAGGGCCAGGAGGATGGACCTGCCATGATAAATTAATCTTAGCATGTGGCAAGTGAAAAAATAACTTTTTTTTTTTTTTTCTCAATGCTGCCTAATCTTAGCATGTATGTGTTTTGCCTAGAGGTGAATGTGGGCTTAGTCTCAGAGTGTAACTCAGTGCACATACATAACACAGGCTTTCTGGACAGGGAGATGCAAAGAAGTCATCCAGAAGCTGCAGTGGGACTTAACTAAAGCACAAAGCAAGCTGAATGGGTCCCTTGGAGCTGGGTGTCCCTCTGGCAGCACACTAGGGACAGAAGAGATGAATTCACTGCCCATTCATGCTCACCTGAGCACAGATTTTAAAGAGAAACAAAACCAGTGGTTTCATTTCCTTCCCTCCCAGATAAGGAGCCCAAATGATCTGCATGGTTCATACTTGTCTGTAATGACACCAATCTTCAGCATTGCTAAGAGTAGTCCCCAGTGGGAAGCATGCATTCATACTCAATGGAGAAACATCTGAGCAAAGACTGTCTGCAACCTCATTTCCAGATAGTTTGTTTCAAATCTTTGTGCACTGTTGGTGAGAACACTTTGAATCAGGCAGAGGGAGATGCCACTTTTCTAAAATAAAGAGGTCAGAACTTCTTCAACATCAGTTTCTATGTACTCAACACCCTCTTTTCTATTTTTAAGCACCAGCCAGGCAGGCATTTTTACTGGTAACACGTCCACACAGGTTTCCTTGGCATCCCTCAAATCCTGGCAGCACTATTGTGCTGCACTTTTCTGTCAATGGACAAACTACTCTGTTTCCACTCCTTGTAATCTTACACGCTCAGAAGACACTTTTGTTGACTGACATACATCTCTTCCTTCTTCTCCTTCCTTTTACTGCACTGGGATTGGAAACCTGCACATCATGAGGGCTAATACTTCTGATTTTCCCACTTACGCAATTAAAAAGCAGTCCCATGGAAGAACAACTTTATGCAAGGGAAGACTAGTTTAAAAATACAAAATCAAAGGAAAGAGGAATGTGGAAAGTACTTCAGCTCCTTAGTTTAAATTCAGCCCTGTAAAAGCTCACATGAAATATTCATACTTTAATGTCCACAAAGTAGTTTAATCTGATCTGCAGAATCACAACTCTGGCAGTATAATATGTCCCATGGCCATAGAAAATGCTGAAGTAAGCAGAATAGGCCCATATTCCTCTGCCAAAAAAGAGTCTGCCCTGCAGGCTCTAGTGCAAAGCACTCACTAAACACTCTGTATAACTATTTAATATATGTGCCCTCTGGAAATGCTGAAGGCCTCTCTCCTTAAGCGTCTGTCTCTGATCCTAGCAATGGACACTGTTTCTTTGTTCAGTGACCTTACGAATAGAAGTGCTAAGATCCAGAAAAATTGATAGGAGCATCACAGTCTATGGTGAAGGCCACTGATTCTCCAGATTTCACCCTAAACATACTGATGTGGAGAAATCCGACTACAGAACTTTTGAGTTCCTCAAAACACTTTGTCTGTCATCACTCCATTGAACCAACACTATTTGTTTTCTTTCAAAAACAACTCTAATTGATTTATCTGTTGCTCAGAATAACACTGTGATAAATAAATTATCACTTAAACACGATGGATTACTAACATTTCCTTTTCTAATTATGTTTATGACATATTACTAGCTCTTGCTTTGTATAAAAGCTTTACATATGTTTTCCTCATCCCTGTAATCTAATCTAAGGTGCAAAGTCTGTGTTAGTGCCAATGAACCCCTTTGCTAATATACTGCTGCACTGGCAGAGTCCATCTGGAGTTACTGTTCTGCTTGATGTCACATGGCAGATCCTACCTGCACGGAAGATGAAAGGGCATTCAAGGCACGTATCTAGGGATGACAGTTTTCTTTGTGATGAACCACAGAGTCACAGCTTGTTAAGTAAGACTGTGACAGTGATAAAAGACAAAGCCATCATTTTATAGCAGAATATGGCCTATCTGTACATGACAAGCCATACTATCTCTGCTCACACATGCTGACATCTCATAATGCTTTCTCCCAAGTGCTGGACAGAAATAGTCCCCGAAGACAGCACCACTAGAGAGTAATAGCACACTGCTTATCTAGGAGCAAATGAATGGAAAAAACCTGAAGTGTACAATGTGTCCCTATTAACATCACAGATAAAGGGAGCTTTCAGTTTAACGTATTTTCTATTTTCACAGAGGTTCAATAGGTTTAGAATCAAACAATAAGGACAATTAAGTTCCCTTCATTGTAAATTATTTTCACTCTCAATTTTTAATTTTTTTTTTAATGTTGGGGGTAAATTTCTAAAAGTCTGTTGGGAACCCACTTTTTTAGAAGGCTGTGCATCCATACTGTGCATGCAGCTTTACACTGTACTTAACATTCTTTGCACTTAACGTCTTCCCAGACTGTCCAAACGTCACTAGCTGTTGCTCAAAGGCCCCCAGGCTGCCCTGCAGGGTGAGAGCCCATGGGAATATAGGTTATGGGGATAGGTTAACTGCCAGGCACCTCCCAGAGCAGGTGGCACAGGGGGCAGGGGGCAGTAGAGGCAACAGGAGGGAACTTGAGGCTGGTACTTTGCTTGGGGGGGAGTGATGGGAAACCCTGGTGGCTTCCTGGGAAGGAGAGATCAGGAAAGAGCCATCAACAAGGAAAAGAATTAGGTGGAAAGAAGAGGGAAATATGTAAAAGAGCTACAAACCAGCAGGGGAGCATAAGGACAGAGAAAATTCCTTTTGCCTCTAAGGCTTTTCTCTTAGTTTTAGCCTAAGCCTTTTTATATTCCACACACAAAAGATTTAATGATATATTGACCCTACTATTGGTAGAAATTGCAACCCATTTGAATCTGGGCAGAAATTAACCCATCTGCTGCAGTGACCCATGAAAACCTCTGGCTTTCTACACTCCGACAAGGACAGGGTATCTCTCCTGCAGCTCATGGCAGGCGGAAGAGGGAGGATGGGACAGTGTGACATCATAAAATAATAGAGATATTCCCAGAGATAACCCTGCAAAATCAGTGATGATGCCACGATGCAAGTGCTGCTTATCAGCAAGATGCTGTAAATGGGGTTAACCTGGGTATTCAGACAGAGTACCAATCACATGGGCTAACCTGAGAAGTGTGCCTAGTGCTGTTGTACATTTGAGATGTATTGGTCGCATCGGCCAGGGGTTATAAGCCTTTAGAAGTGACGGTGAAAACCTGTCTGCTACCCTCCTCTCGAGTTGCATGGTGCTCCCTTTCCTGCTGTACATGCAATCGTCCCCCTCACTGAATCCTTCCACCTAGCACAGCCAAACGCCCTGTTCTCACTTGCACTGTAACCCACCTGTAAATAACTACAACAGTCACTGGTTAATCCCATTTAAATTTGTCCTCAGTGACACCTACAAAATGTTGACAAAGATTATGTAACCCATGTCTTAAGACTGCTGCCTGTCACACTGACCAGCATTGCTTTTACTGTTTGCTTGTACCTTCCCCACCTGTTCACTGAATGTCTCTTGTCTTCACGCAAAAATACTAAATTCTTTGGTATAGTTGTAATAAAGTGTAAGCAAATTAATAGCAGCAAGATTAGCCAAAGTATTCAATAGTAAGACACTTGATGGCCATTTACATTCCTATTATAGTTAGCTCAGCATTTCTGATTTCTATCTCAACTTTCCTATGTAGAATAATTAATGTTTTCCCATAGTTGTTGACATATTCGAATTCGAGTAGACACTTTTCCCACTTTCCCCTATTCTGGGCTCTGAACTTTAAAACCCACAATAACACTCAGGTCTCAGTACCTTCACCTCCATTTGTAAGTTTACAGTACCACTCTCACTTCTCCTGAACACTTCCTGAAGCATCCTCCTTCCTGTCTCATTTTCATGCCTTCCTTTATGGGGCTTCTCAGACCTGGGACCTTTCTGTCCCTCCTCTGATTTTGTTTTGTGGGAATCTCTCTCTGCAAAATTATATTCAAAGATAAAATGTTTCAGAAATAGAAAACCCCTAAATTGTTTCAGGTATTTCACTGGACATTTGACCATCTATATTTGAGTCATACAGAACACGGATACATGACATAATGGACATGGTACACAGAGTTGTCACGATGACAGATTAGAAAGCTCACATACCAGTGCTGTAGCAGATGGAGTCCCACAGTCTGCTACACCTCAGCTAATAAATGCTGCGTCTCACCTTCATATGAGCTTGGACAGACAGTTTCCAGTTCCAGATCTACCACCACTCACAACTAATTTGATATCTCCACTCCTTCACTGATGCAGTACAGATACAGACGTAGTATGTGCAAGTCTCCATCTGGTAAAGTCTTAGGTGTGTGTCTACCTGACTGTTGAGGATATGCGATGCTTAATCTCTGCTAATTTTACAATTGGAGTTATCCCTACTGAAGAAGTTCATTGACTTGAAGCAGATTGAATTTTTAACTTGTAAACTCATTATAAAGATAATTTTTTATTCGTACATTCTGAGCATAGACATAAACTACAAGTGTCTTCCAAACATTAAATTCTCAAGAATATGAGCTTTTGACAATCCATTCTGAAATGCCCAGAGTTAAATCATGACAATACCTTATCTGTTTTTTTCTAGACAAGCCATCATATGATTTTGAAATTGGAATGGACTAATTGTTTTATGAAGGCAATCATCATTTCACCTGAAAAAGAACATTTTTAGAGATTCATAAAGTATAGGTAGTATTTCATTGGCATTTGTAAAATCTCTACATACTGTGGTTCCAGTCTGGATTACCAGTGCCAAAATGAAACAGAAAAAGACTGTTCCCTCAGTATTTTGGCTCAGTGAGATACACAAAATGCTGAAAATTTTGTAAGAAAGAAAGCCACAGTAAGAATTCCCACTTAACCTTTAGGTCAAAAAAAGCTGATTAAGCACAGGAGGTTTGGGGAAGTTTTTCAGACTGAATGGATACTAAAAATACGCTGAACTTTGCCGATCAGTTTAGTAAACTAATTGAATACTGTCTCATGTGTGATCAATTTTAATATTTTGGGAGGGCTTGGTGTGTATGTAGAATGGGATAAACTAAAGCCTAAACCTGCCCTCAGTGACCTTTGCTGCTAGGCAAGTATGAACATGCAGAAAATGTTGACGAGTCAACCCTGTTGACAAGTGAACCCTGCCGTTGCCATCATTGTTAGCTAAACATCAGTTTATCTCGTCAGGCAGCACCTAAAGTTACACGGGACAGACAAAAGTTGGTGATGCTTCTCAGCAGGGCAGGAGCTCCAGGCTCTTGCCATGGCTCTTAGAGAGGCAGAGGCTGTCACAGTGGTCAGGTTTCACTCTGACGGACATAGCATAGGACTTGGGGGGCTGAATTTGCCACACCTTCTAAGGCAAGGCACAAGCAGCAGTCTGTAATACCAGAACACTTTGTTTAACAGGGACACAGGGTGGAAGGCAGGTATGCACAGCAGTGTAGGACTAGGGTTGGATGCTCAAATCAGTCTAATATTTCCCGCTCTTCTGGTTTTTTTCCATACAAGGTGTTTCAGGTTCACTGCTGACCTAGAAGAGGAACAACACCGAATCTCAGGAAGATTGGCCATATGCCTCAAGAACAACCACTGGCATATGTTTAAGGTGTCTCGGGTGATTCCTTTACCTTGATCCTGATCACATAGGTTTTCTTTCCAAACCATGTCTGAATAGTCCAAAATGCACACAATGGTGTTTTGGTTTTTTTGGGTTTTTTTACACAGCAACATTGATCAGAGTTTGTGAATTTGCAACACACTAGTTACTCATGTAGGCACTCGATGCACAGTGAATGTGAGATAACTTCCAAGCCAAAAGCTAAGGCGTGAACTTAGCGCAGCTTTTCAGAAGCAGAGTCAATTACTTCACACTTACAGGTAGCTATGATAATCTGCAGAAGGAATTAGTATGGAGTAGCTTATGAGCTTTAAGCACACACTTTGCATTATTTTCTTTATGGTAACTTTTCATTTAGAGAAGCATTCAGACATTTTGCTTCTCAGACTCCGAGTTCAAAATGTGTTCAGTCTTTTTAAAAAAAAAAAAAGTAATGGAGTGCTGCTGTATATTCTTCTGCAATCCCTGTCCTCCGTTAACTGAATTACACACTTTACAGATAGTTCTGCAAAATAGAAATAGAACAAATAGAAATAACATATATTCAGAGGTAATGAGACAATTCTATTGAAAAAACCAATTTAGTGTTAACGGGGAACATTGACATATGTTACAGACAATTGAAATATAAGGAATGTTTAGGTTTAGTATAGTTTAGGTTTATAGTTTAGGTTATAGTTTAGGTCTTGCATCTTGCCTGGCATCTCGCCTGGCTTCCAGCCTTTATTACGTTCAAAAGCAAGGGAATCTTGCCTCTTGAAAAGCAGAAGCTTCTGAAGCCAGCCCTCCCTGGTACACTGAGAAGAACACAGCAAGAAGCAGTAGTTTCCACCAAATCCTGCTGTCATTCCAGATGCACAAGAATTTTTAAATGCAAGAATCTTGAGTCACAGAATAATCCAGGTCAGGATGGACCTCAGAAGGTCTTTAGTTGAATCTCTTGTTCAAATCAGGTTCAACTGTGTGATCAAGACCAGGTGGCTCAGAGTTTTGTTCAGTCTGCTCCTGATAACCTCCAGGGATGGTGATTGCACAAAAACATATGCAAAGAATCAGGCTTGTAGCCATAATTTAGAATGTTTTGTTCAAATTCACTCTTTATTTAAACTTTTCAAGGTGGTGGTGTGCTAGTGAAATTGCCAATCTCTTTGATATGAAATCTGCTGGAGCACAAGAAAAGTGAGGATGCTTACTTAGAGAAGGTATTCTGTGCTAGAAAGCACAAGTCATAGTAAACTAGGTAAAACAAGTCTATTTCAGAATCTTCAAAGGATCAAAAAGGTAGCTTCATCACTTTTCGCAAGGTCCTAATGCAAAGTATTTTACCCAGAATTCTAGGCTTTTCAACTAGCAATGATCTTCCTGGAAAACCTAATTTCTATAGACACAGACTTTTGTTAAAACATCAGCCAATCGCATAGAGCTTAGTAGAAAAAAAGAAATGAAACACAGTAGAATAAATTACAAGAAATTCAAGATAATTCTTTCTTTCAATTACAGTGCTGTATTAGATTGCTATAGGCATGAAGTCCTTTTAATATGATCACATAGAACACAATTAGGTGTTTAATTCAACATTGATCAACTGCTCTTCTTATAAAAAACATTCTTTGCAAGTTCAGCTTTATTACTTGATACCTGATTTTGCAAAGTGCTGAGCACCTGCAGCTCCCACTGGCTCCATTTGCTGTAACTGCAGTTAGCCAGGAAATCAGGTCAGATCACACTCGTACTCACGTGGCAAGGCCACAGTTTTCAGTGGAAAACTACATATTTTGAAGACTAGAGTGTTTTTTACTTCACTATACCTTCTGCTAAGAAGTGTCTATTTGTCCACAGCAGATGCTGGAGCCATGTCCTTTTAAGCTGCCAACATGCCAGATCAGTCCCCAAGCTCATCTAGTTAAAAAAGAATGAGGGTTTTCATGCTGGAAATTACCTTAAAAGTAGGGGTCTGGTGCAGGGCCTAACCCCAGCTCCCCGGTTATTCCCTTCTGTAAGCTGACAGCAAGGGAAAATAGAATATGAACAGATGCTTGCTTCTGCCTTGCTCTGGCTTCTGGCCAGACAGGCTCTCTGAGCAGGTGTAGTATCAGCAGCCAACCCTTTCTAGGGGTACAGACATTTATTCACAGGAACAGAGGGAAAGAAAGGAAAAAGATAAAAGAATTATGTCTTAGAAAAGCACAATTTCTTCTTAAAGCTGCCTACAAGGTGACACAACTTTTCACCTATCTGTATCCAGAGGCATCGTCTAAAAATCCATATTTGTGCTACATCATCTGAGGCACTTGGACAAATCAGGGTAACACAGAGGTCCTTGTTCCAGCAACTCTGTAGAGCAGAACTGGAGATTAGGAAAATAATTATACATTGTAAAAAGAGTGTATATGGCATTAATTGAGATTATAAAAAGCTAACTACGTCTGGGGCTAAAAAATAGTGTTATCCCAAATTCTCATTAATAGCATCCAATTACTGTCTGTGGTTATATAACCGTTCATCTCACTAGGTGGCCACTTATTGCTGAAGTCTGTTGCTGCTCAGCATAAATTGCACATAGCACAGTGTGTAAAGGCACTAATGGCGTTTACTTTGCATTTTGCAGTACAAGAATAAACAAAAACATATTCTGAAACAAAATTAAAATTGGGGGAGGAGTTATTCCAAGCAAATTTTGTTAATGATTTATGTTGTGAAATTAGCTCAGTTGTTTTTGTAACAAAACACATGACTGTCATGGGCTATAAAAGAAAGTAAATGTTTTCTGTTTAAAATATGTAGCAAAACCCACTACACTCTCACATAAAACATATCATTCGTTTTAGAGGGTTTTTTCCTCCGGATGTTATACAAACCAGAAACCCTTACAGGGATCAAAGTGCCCATCATTAGAATATGGGAACCTTTACTGAGAAGTCTGTGTGCGGGCCCTGACCAAAATGTCAATGAGCCTCTGCTGATAAGAACGAGCAGAGACAAAGTAGGCAGAAAAATCTGTGAGCCAGTAAATACTGCAAACAATCATAGCAGGTCAGGCAATTACCAGAAGAAGAAGAAAACACCGATAAGTCCTGCAAATAAAATGCGATCCCCTCCTAAGCCACGGACGTGAGAGGGAATGGTGGTAGACTAAAGCTGGAGTTCACAGGATATTAACCTTACCAAATGGAGGGCTGATGATTGCTGTTGCATCAAATCCAACAAACTACCTGTTTGTACAGCAAAACACCCCTTTCCTTTGTAGAAAGGAAAACAGAATGAGTAGTAAAGCTACTGTGAGAACCAAGGAAGCAAAAATCAATGAGCCAAAACATGAGGGAACAGTTGCAAACTGAAACAATAAACAGAAGAGTTATGAAAGACCAAAACCATAGACTGAAGCAGCGGGAGAAAAAAAAAATAAAAAAGAATAGGCTGTAATGATTTCTGGGGGGATGGGGGTTTATTTCCTTCATGGTCAATGGCAAGATTTCATTGATCCCTGCTGATGGGGGATCAGGCTTCTCAGACAGAAACAAAAAAATGGCTGGAAAAGGACAAGAAGTAGAACAAGTAGTGGAAGGATTCAGCATGAAAAAAAAGAGCTGATTAATAACTCTAATTGTTCCCCCATTATAGGCAGAATTTCTGCCTATATTGGAACAGAGATTTCAGTTTGCTGTTATCTCCTGGAAAATAATAATTTAACAAGAAGTCACCACAGGGGTTTTTGTCATAATGAACAAAACATCCAACAACTCATTCTGACAATAATAACAGTTCTTAATCCACAACACACTATCTGCAGTCTGAAAGTACACAGCTGATCCTTGTCTCCTTTGGAAGTGTTTCTGAAACACAAACTGCTTCCCAGAATGTAGTACCTAAAGGTAATCCTAAGGAAATAGACGTTAACTGATATTTGCCAGCATTCAGCTTAACTTTTGAAGTTATCCACATAAGGAAAAGGCCTCCTGATTCATGAAAATGAACATATATCATGAGTAACAATAAAGAGATAGCCAAACAGATTTCTGGAAACAACCCTGACACTCAATTTTATACAAAATCCTTGTTTGATGAGCCCTGACAAATAACAGTTTACTGGGATAAAAGCAGTATTATAGCATCAGAATTTAGCCTTGTAAGTTAGCTACTATTCTGCTTCACCCAACAGAGCCTCAATACATAAATTCAGTCTTTTTCATCAAATATTCAACACGTCTTTCAAAACATATATTAGCTTAACAACAATAGTATGTTATAAACCATTTTCAACATGTGCTTGCAAACAACAGCTTTTTTCAAGATTGATTATTTTCTTGAGAGAAATCAATAGAGGGAAATGAAGCAGTAGATTTAATATATTTAAATTGAAATTTTTTTTACAAAGTTTAGAAAGTCCTTTAAGAAGCACTTCAGGAAGTGTAACATGTAAAACAACCTGAAGTGTCTTGCATGAAAGGATTCTGATAGATTAAAGTCATAAGTGAGGCTTCTCAATACATGTAAATGCATCAGAATAGTCTAAGAGGCTATCCAGGAAGGTACAAGATGATATTTGCATTTTTCTTCTAAGAAGTGAGAAAAACAACATTATTACATCTAAAAAAGGTATACATATTGACCTACAGAGAGAAGACATTTATTAAGAAAACAGTCACAATTAAAATTAAAAATTCAAGTTACTAGGTTCAAGAAAAACAGTTCCAGACATGTATATGTATCAGAAAAAGGAGAAATTTGTGAAAATAGACATTTGTGACAAGACTGAGTAACAATTCAAACATAAGTTTTTAGTGTAATACAGGGATAAAATAAACAAGTACATACAGCTCATTTTCTGCTAAATCTCAATACCAGGTAGATGTACAAAGGCAAGAAATGCCCCAGAAAAAATATCTAACATGATCAAAGGCTCAAAAGGAAATAAATGATGTGTAATGCTAACTGAAATATTCAGGGAAAAAATATATAAATCCAGAGTAGAATTTTAAAAGAAAAGAAAGTGTTTCTAAAATGTTTCCAACCTTCTTAAAACCTGAGATATTTCCAGCAGGAAAATAAAATAGGTATGGGTAAGGACCTAGACTAACTTGAAGACAGAGGCTAACCACACGGACACCAAACATACATTTGGGGTACCTGAAACTAGTAATGTACCCCTAAATTCACATATGTCTTCTGTTGGCTTCTGCACATAACAGGTCAGGATAACTAGTTGAATCTTCATCTGGAATGCCACAGGCTACAGCTTGGCACTGTCTCCTTGGCCATAGACCCTGGCACTCCTTGACACGAGCCAGCACAGCGGCAACCAAAGGTATGAGAGTTTCTCCTCTCTTTCCTGGTGATGTAGCTGATGGCCTGAATAGTGGTCAAAGCCCTTTCCTTTGAGACATAATGTGTGTTTAATGTTCTCTGACTGAGGAAGAAACGGAACTCTGACCCTAATTTGTGAACTGATGAACTCCAGAACCTATGAGAAAAATCAGAGATAGCATCGTCATTTTCTTCTTAAAGAAAGGAAGACTGCAGAAAGAGTCAGCCTGTTTCTGTAGATGTGCTCTTGGCATGCTGCAAAGAAAGTTCTTAGGTTAAGCCTTGGAGTAGATTCAAGCAAAGGAATCTGGGGTCACAGTCATATTTAGAAGGAAAATAAGTAATAAGATGACTTCACAGGCATCATCTGGTCTGAGCATCCACAAGAGCACAAATCTAGATGCTTAGGGATTTTAAGACAGAACAGGGAGTTCCTTATTCAATTTGAGCTCCCCAGAGGTTAAGTAGTGGCTGAATGGATTTAGAGAATTTGTATCTACCCAACCGTTGTCTTAGGTGCCTAAATTCTTTCCTGGATCTGGCCCAGGAGGGAGCAGAGAGTGGTGCAGTTAAGTGCTCTGCTTTTACAGAAAATCAATGCCTATCCCCCATTTTTTCTTTTAGAAGATACTCCCCCAGCATCTGGACAGCTTTCCATTATACAACTAATTGGACACATTAGAAATGCTTAAAGATATCGAAGGGCGTTAACAAGGAGGAAAACGCAATTATTTAGTGTAGTACAAGAGAGTATGAAAATGGGAAGAAAATTGATGTCTGTAGGAATTATTTGGGAGTGAACTGTATTCAGGTGAGGAATAGTCTCCTTACTAAAATGGGAGAAGCTTCAGTATTGCCATTATTTAAACCAGAATAAACACAACACTGGTAAGTAAAATCATAGAATGGTTTGGGTTGAAAGGGACCTTAAGAGGAAACAATTGATGAGCAGGCTGATGTAGTGTGTCATCTCTTCCTCTAATTGATGTCATTCTATGAAATCAGCTCTCTTTTCTGTTTCAATTATATGATTTTGGAGAAATTAGTGATTATCAGAGAAGCCCGTGGGAACATGACCTGGCATGGGGCTGTTATTTACTTGCCAACAACTTCTGAGTTATGAGTTTTTACTCATTTGATCCAGGATGACAAATCCCTGCCTGGGACCTACTGAAGTTATTTTTCACAGAAGTAAATACAATACTGAACACAGAACTACATGAGGAAACATCTTTTTGTAAGAAAGTGATAAAGCCTACTAGACAATCAATAGCACAAACGCTTTAAAAGGGAACATCCATTATCCTGTCTGTAAGATCCAGAGAAAATGTAGAGCTCCAGTGTCATTCAGAAACATTTCTTCACACCTCGGGAAGGTTTTACAGCACTGCAGGATGACCGCCAAGCACTAAACTGTTCTTTGCTCAGAAGCTAGCATTACACAGCTCGGGAAGCTTTGTCCTTTCTGGAGGGACAGTGTTTCACCCCATGGAAAGCAAATTACTGAGGTCTGGTTCACTATGGAATCTAATTTTCCGTATTTTTCTGTAAGATGAAGGAGCAGAAGGACTTCCATATTTAAGGTTCTGACTCCAGAAAAGAGATGGGACAATTAAACACAGGAGGTGTTATCTTCAGGGTAACTTCTCTGAAGAAGTTACCCTATAGCCAGTCTGTCCAGCAAAGCGAATTAATTTTAGAAGAATAGAGTCATGTATTTAGATACAAAGACTCACAAGAATCTAAGGAAACACCTAATGAGCAGGCATTATGTACAGGTTGGCTGACATGTTTCAAAGTATCTTCCCTAAAAATTAACATCTATATGAAAAATTTTAAAAAAAAGTTTTAGAAGTTAATAATGTTATTGAGACTTTCTCAGTTTTCTTTTTCTCTACATTTTCTTCAACACATTTTATATTTTTAAAATCTTAATTTATTAAAAGTTTTATATGTTTACTGAAATTCACGGGTTTTCATTAAATGAAAAGTAAAAGTGTAGAATCCATATTGATAAAATAGAAAATGGAAAAAAAATGGGAAATGGGTCAATCCTGAACTCCATGAAATTGAAAGAACTTTAAAATGTCAGAATACCAGATGCATTTTGACAGATAAATGTACTTAACTGTATCAGTAATAAAAAGTTCATTGTACAGACTTTCAATAAGATCAGCAAATAAAAGAAACAAACCTATTTTTCTCTTAATTTCTCTTTTTGCAAGCCAAGCTTACCTTTTTTCATCTTGATGGTCTTTTTGAATGCATGGAGATGTCAAGCTGTAATCAGTTTGCATTTCAGAAGTAGAGTTCTCTGTGACTCTGATAATAAATTATTTAAATGAAAATTGCTTCCCATTCCAAGAGATCTTAGGAACCTGGTGAATACAAGCCTACACAGGAGCATTTGAAAGTTGCTATTTATTCTCATCACAGCAAAGGTTTTTAAAAAAATCAAATAATAATAGTCCAAAATGTTGGTTCTCTGTCCTTGTATATCTATTAAATTAATACTTTACTAAGGAGTGTAAAGAACAGTATTTCCTTTTGTAGACCTGCTAAAAGACATCAGAATCACTTTCTGAAGGCAATACACATTCACTTTCAGATAAGGAGCATTTCACTTGAAAGATACTGTATTAATTTTCCAGGTAATTACAAAGTCGGGGGGGGGGGGGGGGGAAGGGAATCTAATGATCTCTAGGATTTGAATAGCCCTCTTAACTGGGATATCTGAATGTCTCCTTATGTTTTAAATACATTTAGTTTACTAATAGGAAACAGACTTACAGAAACCTAACTGATTTTGGCTTCACTGCTATGGATGCCAAATGCAGGGTTGTCACACCCAAAGCCAAGGCCACAAGTGGACAAGACACAGCTGCAATACAAATGGGAGAGTGCACAGCCGCACAGCCACTCCTCCCACATCATACACTGCGTGTGCTCTATCAGAAAAGCTTAGGCATGATGGCTACATCTTCTTCACTCATTCTGTGCCATCTTTCTTCTAAAGGCAGTGGTTACACTGAGCAGCCTCCTCTCCTGAGAGGCAGAAGAGCGTTTGACACAGAGGTGACAGGCAGCCTACAGTTAAGTACACACTGCAGATGAGGCGTCGATAAAAGAATGAACACATCCTGTTTCTTGACCCCATCATGTTTCTCCAGGACAACTGAAGTGTATGCCTACAAACATTGTTGCTTTCTGTTTTGCCAGGCCATTAAGAAATAAAGATTTCCAACACAACCATTAGAAGACTAAGTGCCTGGTGTAGAAGAACAAACTGTATATGGAGGCACCAGAGTACCTATGGCTGCAGAAGCCCAGCTCAGATGTTTCTGTGCTCCAAAGGCCAGTGCAGTGTGAGTTAGAGCAGTCCCAAGGCAGTGAGAGCAGAAATTTCATGCTGGAGAACAATCTCTCTCTTCAGGAAGATTGTCTTCATAAGTGCATGACATGTCCATACTTCTTTATTGCTGAAAAAATGGATTTCCTAATTAGTTTTGACTATATTACATACATTTGCATGAATTCTGTCAATTCCTAGGGCTTTGTGTTCATTGTATCATCACACATCTCATGACAGATACAAGATTCTGCATAAAATACACATTACCTGAACTAATGCCCTATGAAGAAAGAGGCAAGAAAAAAAACACACAGACTTCTTTGGATTAGGAACCAAATATCTTGGGGTTTATATCTATACACAGGTTTTTATTTTTGTCTTCACAACTAAAAATAGTTTATTCTATGTTAGTGATAGCCAAGACCGTTGAAAGGTTATTCATATCTGTCAGAGCTAGTCAAATAAAAATGCCCATTAATATAATCAGTAATTATACCCCACATCAATCACTGAGTACATTATTTATAATTTTTCCCTGTTCCATAAAATTGCTGTACCAAATACTCATTAAAAAATGTAATCAAGATTTCTTTCTAACAATCTGAGATAAATTTTCCACAAATATTTGTTTAAGTAACCAGCTCTACTACCTGTCATGTTAAGCTGTTCAGCTGTCAAGCATTCCCATGTCTCTTTTCCTAAACAAATTAATATCTAGTTGCACAATTTTTTAATATGTGCCACAGTTACATGATTTTAATCTCCCTTTCTTACCTGAGGTCAGGTAGTGGTTCAGAGCAGCTGGCCTGCAGTTGTATTTCTTTATTCTTACCCAAACAAACATTCTCCAGCTATGAACAAAGAATTATTTTTGTTCTTTTTTTAGTTCTCTTCCATCTTCATTCCCATTAAAAATACTGCTTGTAAGTATACCTTGCAAGGAAAAAAAAAAAAAAAAAAGTGATCTGTTTAACTACTTTCTGTCTGATGGGTTATTCACTTTCTCTGCTCAAAGGTGTTTTCTGACCAATGTATTGCTATCTTATATGCAGATCTTTAAACACTATGTCCTAAAATCTGTTATCAAGCCTAAAACAATTAGGGCTAGGTCAAATCAGCTCAGAAAACTCTGTGCTGTATTTCCAGCCCTTAACCCAGGCAGCACCTCTTTGCCCAACTGTGTGACAAAGGCAGAAAGACTTCATCCTTTTATTTCTTCTTTTTTGAGAAACTGGGGGAAGAAACAGGTGTTTCTTGTTTTAACACCTCAAGCAGCTGCAGCAGCTCAGGGTGTCAGGGAAACAAGAGAGGTGATAAGGCTTCTCCTGTTCTTGAAACACAACAGAAAGCACCCTCCATTGTGCTGCGTAATAGCAGGGCTCCCCAGTGACTTGCTCACATTTCTTGAGTAACACAGTTGGTTTAAGTGTACATAACCTGGCATTCCTCCTAGAAGAGAAAGTTTTATCCTCTACCATCTCTTTTTCTAGGTTGATTTCAACCTGGACTGAGTACATGAACACTTGTGCTGGCATACGGGTGTAGGCGGCACAGGAGCAAAATGAGGAGACAGAAATGGGAAAGGTCGGGTTTTTTGGAAGCAAATATAATTGGTGCCAGATTCTGAAGCCATGAAGTTAAAGTCAGCACCCCAATGCAGTGGTGCCCTGGAAGCATCTCTCAGAACTACTATGTAAAACTGTCATGAAACTCAAGAATTAAGCTTTGCTTTGCCATCATGAGAAAGAAATATTTATGCTGATTTAATGAAGAATGAGACACTCTTAGTACTCTTAGTTTCCAAATCTGATGATCCTGCAAAACATCTCAAATTGCTTTGCCCTAATCCAAAACTGGATATTACAAAGACAGTATAGCAATGATCTGACTGGAATCATTTGTGTTTCAGTGCCAATACCATCGTAGATTTTTATCTTCTGGCGTTTCATATGGATGGTATATGCTTATGTATCTGAGGGCACTGATTTGTTTAAGTCTCTTTGCAAGAGTCAGCCCTGTATCAACTTTCAAGTGGCCACATTTCCAAAGTTCTATTTCTCCATGAAGATTTGGGCCAGGTATCTCAATAATAGAAACTGGTACAGCCCTGTTGAAATCAGTGTATTCACGATCTTTTATTCCAGACAAGTATGCACTTTATAAAATTATTCTTTAAATATCTTATGAAGTTTAAGGATTTAAAGTAAGAAGAAATGGATTTTCTGTCAAATTGGGTGGCCACAGAAGAGAGAAAAGCATGAATAATGCTTATAATCGCTTTAAATCCCTAATCAGACACAGTTTTCAATTGATTGTTACGGTCTTGGACATCTCAGCAGTATCTGACACCACTGAATAGCACTGTATTGCTTAGAACTTAAGCCAGATTGGTAGAAAAAGTCACTGAATTTCTTTACCTGACCATGTACATGATGTTTCTTCTGTCAATTTTTATTCTTTTTTTTTCCCCATATTCTTTTCATGTACACAGGGAATCCCCATTTTATCTATTTTTATCCAGTGTTTCTGTGCTTCCTTTGTGTGAAATACTCTTAACTGCACAGTTTGGCTTTCAACTATTCAATTGTCACACATTAATTTCCTGGTAAAAATTGAATTCTATTTATTTTGCCTATAGTTTAAGCTAATGCTAGCTAATATTTAACTCTAAAGGTCAGACAAAACTTTCCTGTTTAATGTGTCACTATGACAAATTATCAGGTGATAATTAAGGAATATGCATTTATAAGGAGCATCTTAGTCACCTTCCACTTTGATATTTAATGTATTTTGACAGTGCTTAACATGATTTAGCTGTACATCCTTCTGAATTCTTAGTGTTGTAATTGAAAATTAAGTATTTCATCCATTTCTTTAAGAATTTTTGCAGAATAAAATGTGATCAGTGTCACAGAATACCATTTTCATAGGCCCAAATGTCTGTACTCTACATAGTAATGTATAACAATGTCTTACAAATAATTTTCAAGTTCTTACCAATTTAAATACCAAATGTTTTTACTATTCAGAAATTTAAAAAAAATAAAATAGAAAAAGAAGAAGAAATTCTTTTCCAATTTGCTCTATGCTCATATGAACCAAGAACCAAGGCAGTACTGACATAAAAAAGAGGTCTGGGTCATACATAAATATATGGCTGTAAGTACCTGAAAGTTTTAACGTATGCTCATCTAAGTAAGCGGTAGAAATAACCTGGTTAGCCCTACCACCTTGGGGTTTTTTCCCTTAACAACTTACATCATGAGAATAATCACATAAAGTCTAAAGTAGTCACACCCTCCACAGCAGTACCCTTTTTGTTGCTGACATTTGCGTAGTTTGTCTATACACAATCAAGATGAATATAAAAATTAAATTTGTCACATTCACAACTTATTTCTTTCTGTTTATTTCTTATGCCTTTGGTTGGTGACTGACTGAATTGGCAGTAGCCTTGCCTGTAAGTGCAGATCCTACGTACTTCGTTCCAAAATGTTAAATTATCACCGCTTGGTTTCTTTTTAGGTTCCTGGGTACATGCCATTTAAGAATGTAAACACCCAGCAGACACAATGTAAACATGCAAGGATTTTAGTCAACACTCTCTTTGGGATTCCCTTCACATTAGGAAGGACAGCACAAACAACTGGCAGCTCCAAAGTGCACTCGTGTTTTAGATGTTTTAAAATCTGTGACTCACATGCAGGAAAACTACATTTGTCTTTAAATAAACATTTTCTATTAGACCTTTCTTACCCAGACTTGCATAGCACATTTATTTCCCTGGGTCATTTTCCATTTTACAGCATAGTAATCTGATAGCAGCTTTTCCCTCCATCAATAGTATTTCTATTTAAAGATGGGGATTCAGAATCAGTGTTGAAGGTACGTGCCCTCTCTTCTCAGGGGACTAAGTGTACCTGGACGTAACTCAGCACTTCTGTTAGTTTAATACAGCCAAGTTTAATATTCAAGGAAATCCTGGCACTAAGTCTTTTAAATTAAATCTTTACTGCTCTGCAGGTGTGACTCCAAAGCTGCACTTCAAGCCAGCTCTACCCTCTGACCATATTACTTGCCTACGGGAAGGTTATTGGCACCAGCAGTGTGGATCTAACTGGTACCCATGGAGAGGGTCATCCCCACTGTATCTTGAGAAGACTACGATCTTTCATGACACTGTTGAACTTGAGTCAGCATTTCAAGACAAAAATCTAATGAAAGGAGACTGAAAAAGAAGGGCTCACATAAAGCTGCTGCCTCCATTCAGCTTGCCTGGGCATTAGATATCCCTGGAAGGTAAAGCTGGTGTTCTTGCTATCACACTCCTCTTGCCTCCCTTTTGTTTCCCAGTGTCTCATTCTCCCGCTTTGTCCTTGAGCTTTCTGTTAGAAAAACAAAGCTCAGTTTAGCTGGTTAGCAGGTATGGGTACATGTCTGTACCAGCATTGGTTAATAGTATGACAGTAAATCAGTCAAGCGTGAGTTGGTACCAAAACCAGAAAGTGAATGAAACTTCCTTTCCTTTTAGGAACATAAATTTGCATCCAGAGGAATGGAAGAATGAGTATATGAATTTCAAAATGCAACCATCACACCCAGCTTATGCTACTGTTACTATCACTATTTTTAAAAATTCCCAGTTTGCTGTCAAGTCTCAGCATCAGAATACAGAAACCTGCTACAGTTATTAACTTGTTAAATAAAGACTTAGCACAAAATACATATAAAGTGGAATTATTATCATAAAATAGACTGGAGTGTAATTTAATTTCTTTGATAAAACTTCGTATTTTGTTTCCTGACATTCTTGACTGATTGCTTTAAACAATGTAACCTTCACATTATTTTAAGAGATGAGAGATTCTATTGTACTACTCTAAGAGACTGTATTTAGGTTCCAGATGTGCAAACTTTTATGCACATATTGCACTTCAAGTTCTAATTTAAGTCCAGGTTATTTAAAGTTAAATCTGGGTATGGAAGGTTGTAGGACTTGGTGGGAATTGCAGTTCTACATGAAATATCTGGGAGTAGCACTTAAATAAAAATGATCAGTTTATTTTAATATGAAAAACTGAAAAAAATCAGCAAAGGAATGAATTGATGCAGCCAGTAGGCCTTCATGGCCAATGGAATTCCCTATAAATCAGTTATGAACTAGAGTAGTAAAACAGGGTAGGAGTATATTTATGTTGCTTCCAATCTTTCTGTTCTGCAAATGAAATCACCAGTTTCTATCACTTCTCCAGCTAGAACTATCATTTTAGAAAGAACAGGTGTATGTTGAGGAGAAAACTATAACTAAACTTGGCCAAACAGATACACTATAGTATACGCAAGTATTATGTATTTATATACATATATGCATTATTATAGTGTAGATGTGAGTATGTATGTGCAAGCACATGTGTATATAATATAAACTGGAGTTCATAAGCTGTCCTTGAGACAGACTAATTATTTTGTCAGTAGGACACATCAGGGCCTGTTGACTTAGACAAAGGCTTCGATGGGGGATAGAAATCCTTACTGTGGCCAGGTGAACATGCTCAGCATATGACTGTGTGCAAAAGGTGGGGGGAAATCACACAAAGCTGGCCAAGCTCAAGCGAATAGCCTGGCTGAGCCATGATGCGTGACCTTCACTAGCTGCCACGGGCCTTCATGGATAATTTCTGAGGAACACAGCTCAGGGTAATTACATTCCTGTAGATTATTTGTTCCTGTGATCATAGTTATAGGTACTCTGTTATTCAAGGATTAATTACTGTTACTTGTGGGGTTTTTGGTTTTATAATATAGTTAGCTTGGAAGTAAATACAAATATAATAGTGACATTGTGATTGCGGGGACATTGAATAACCATGTGATTATACATCCAAAAGTAGGCAGAATTTACACAGAAAATACTGTCCTTGAAGCAGACATCTGTATCTAATTATAATGTTCAATGTGTCTACAAAGGTAGAGGACTGTGGCTGCTCTTAATGACCTGCTTATCTGTTTCAAGTAATTGCAAAAGAAAACATCCCAATAGCAGCAAGTCGGATATGTAGCTAAACTATGAGAAAAATAAATGAAAACAGAATTTTCAGGTCTAATTAGGCATTTTCATTAGCTTCTTACTACCACCTCATGTGGATTCTTTCACTTTTTCCTCCATCTCATTTTAAAGATAGAAATAGAATTCCCTTGGAACAGAGAATGATTCTATTACATTTGCTCAGCGCCTAGCAAATACGTATCTAAACATTGCTACCGAGATCCTTGGTAAAACTGGCTGGTGCTTTATTATTAGAAGGCAAAATTTTTTTAAAACTAGCCTAGGTGTCAGAAATCTTGCTTTGTGTAAACCCAGATGCCTAATTACTGCTGTAGGCTAAAAGAAAATATTCTTGGTATCTTTTTACTAATTTGGGTGTGTGTAGATCAGTGAATCTGTAATCCTATAGCACCTTTTCGTTTCACCAGAGAATCAGGTAAAAATTATTCCCCTTTATGACTCTGATTCTGTACAATATGGCAGTATTGACTTCAGTGGAATTACTCTTAATTCACAGAGCTCTCTGGAGAGAAAGGGTATAATCAGGTCCTTAAAAATTACTAGAAGTGGAAGAGTAATGTGAGCTTTAAAGTTGCTAATTTGCTGTACTGAAATGTTTTAGCAGTAGGTTGCAGGGAATTCTATTGTCGTGTGCTGCTTATGTTTTATGCATTATTTGGCCTAAAGCGTATGTTTGCTAAGGATTTTGTTAGTAGGCAAGTATAAGTTACACTCATATATATAAAAAAGGCAGGGTAGTGTTTGAGAAAAGAATTGTTATCAAAAAGATCATGTAAATACCTCCCATCTAAAAATAAACAGTGTACAAATGGCTACATGAACAGAAGCCACACAAAAAGTGGTATGGTGCTTGCTGGAATCTGAATGACATGTAAAACCCACAGGAAAAGAGGGAAAAGAGGGGTGGGAAGTTAAGAGTTCTGGAGACTTTTATAATAGGTTAAGATCCCCTGAAAAAAAAGTACATCTTTCCTCCTTTTTATGAAATAATTTTCTTTTGTTTTACTGAATCACTCTCACAACAATTTAGGTAATAGAAACGAAGGAAAAAAAAGGATAATTAAAGACTGAATCTTTTGATGTCTTTCAAAAATTTCCTTCCATTGAAGAGTGTGCTAAAACTACATACCTGAATCTCAGCTGTTCCATCAAATCGACTCACATGGGAAACACAGAAACTACAGATAGATATTATATAGCATGGAGAGTGAAAAGGAAGGTGAAATAAATAGTTTGGCTAGGAGGTGTTGAAGATAGCAGGCATTAAAATGTCTTTTAACCACTAAACACAGAAGTGATTGAAAAAATGTTATTTATCCAGAGATTTAAACAATGTCAAACTAAATAAGAAATTAAATATAATTATGGAAAAAACTGATTATATATAATGCTATACTTTTTTTTTTAATTCAGTATTTTTTTAGACAAAAATATTTTTTGTTTTCTCCCTAATTAACTACTTCATTTCATGTTCTCAGATAAGGTATTTTGGCTTGAACTAGATGTGCTGTTTGGCAGTGATTGTCATATAATGCTATAATGCTACCCCCCTTCTTGAGGTATTTTCACAGAGGAAGAGCAGATGGTATTATAGCCACGGCTCCACTATCGGATTATTGTATCCCATGATCTTTCTGAAGTGTGAACTATTTCACAAGGATTTCAATGCTGTATATGTGTTTAGATTCATAAATTGATAAAGTTTCCCAAGATCCATGCTGTCCCCTTTCTTGTGGGGTAAAAAATATATGATGTTTTGGTTGGTTTGTTTTGGTTTTTTTGCTAAGCAGGTATATTCAACTAACTGGTAATAATTGGCTTCTCTGAAATTCACCCAAGAAGGTGTGTGCAGTCAAGCGGCAGCAGCTGTAAACCCATCAAGATTAATATAAACCAGAATATTAGTACTTCCTGTCCTTTTCCTGTTTTGCTTTCAGTGGGTTTTTTTCTGGCAGTAAAATATTCACTATAAGACCAACAGCAGAGACCTGGTGTTAATCAGGTCTAAAGCAAGTGACACAAATGAGACATTCATCCCAAAAGGTGCTGGATGACAGAAACTGGACCTTAAGTCAGTTCATGAGAACTGCTATGAATAAATTGTTCCCTTATAACTATTTCGTCTTTTAAACATGATTCTTCCAATTCAAATTATTATGAGGCACACATTTTGGCTATCACTTGTCCACACGCCTGTCTCCTTTGAGCATTGACTGGCGCACCCACCTTCACTGCCTGTCATAGAAACTGAACTAGAACTAAATTCGTTGACTGTCCTTTGTCAGAATTCATCAAGAGCAGCATTGCAATTTTTTTACTCTAAGATGGGGGAAGGCCAATTAAAACTATAGAAGGCAGACAGTGCTCTATTGTTCCAGGTAATAAGATCTGCCTAACACTTGCCATCTGCACTGTGATTCTACTACTCTCTATCAAATTACACTTTATATAATAAAATCAAACCTAAATTAAATCAAACTCCCTGCGTCTTTATTTCTATAGCAGTTATTCAAATTACTCTGCTCACATGACTACTGGAAAGGAAAACATGTCAGTGATGAGGATAGAGACACCAAATAAAAAGGAAGAGGGAAATCTGGTAACCAAGCAATGATGCCAAAAACTTCCACCTGTGATAAGGATCAGCAGAGTTCATGTGCTGTACTAGCACAAGCAAGCTATGGAAGAAATAAAAATCTTATCCCTGAATGTAAGGAAAGAATTACAGAACTAGAAATACTTTATTGCAGATTAATGAATAACACTGTAAAACATCCAGCTCTCATTAGCAAAAAGCAGTGCTGATAAAGGAATTCTGAGAGCCGGGAGAAATGAGGCTGTTGTCTGGATATTTAAGAAAGAAGTACCAAAGGTCCAAGGAAAGGCTGTGTTTTTATATTTAATCTTTAGTCTGGAAAGGTTTCAGATATCCTAGACAAGTACCCTGCTGGCATACATGTGTATGACAGCCTTTTAAAGTGTCAATCAACAATGTATCACTTACTTATAGAACATCTCAAGCCTCAGGAATTATATTCATACCATCCTTCAGTTAATGGTAGAAATGGATCCATGTCTTCCAGGGAGCCCTACAAGGCCAGCACATAGCTATCACAGGCAGAAAAAACAAGCAACAGAATTTATACTTCATCTGCACATTCTGGATAATCCAAAGTCAAGTCTCAGTATATGAGAAAAAAATCAAACATACCATCATAGCATCATACGATAACACACTTGTGAGCAACCTCAGGAGGTATCGAGTGCAGCTTCCTGCCCAAAGCAGTGTCAGTGCCGAGGTGTGAGACCAGCTTGTTCAGGGCTTGATCCAGTTGGGTCCTGAGAACCTCCAAGGAAGGGGACTGCACAGCTTCTATGGGCAAGAATCACGTCTATGTAAGGTTAGCAGAGAAAGGACTGTTGCGGCACTAGATTGGATTATATTTTTGTCCTAAACCAAAGATGTACTTGGCACCCCGTACCCCCAAAGGATATATATACCTAGACTGGGACCTTTGACATGGTCTGAAAACTGATGTTCGCTTTCAAGTGAATCACAGCAGTCTTGAGTTTTCAGGATCTAGTGCAATGAAATCTCTGTTTGAGATGTTCACAATTTCTTCCCCAGAACAGTCCTCTGACTTTGAATGTCTGCTTCCCAAAATGTCATATTCTCCAGAAAAAAAAAAAAAAAAAAAAAAAAGGCACAAAACCACTTTTACTAAGAATAACTCAAAATGCCATTGGGAAATATTTTCTATCAATATTCAATATAACTTCATGGGTTTGTTTTTTCATGATAGAGACTGAAGATAAAACCAACGCCTATGTTTTCAGCAGTAGAGTTTTGCATCTGAAACTGTCCTCAGTCTGTCAGGATGTGGAAGTTCTGGAAGTTTACAGTCCAGTTTGGATAGGCAGTCATCAGAGTTGCATGCTATTGTTCAAACTTGACAG
The DNA here is from genome assembly GCA_027574665.1 of Rhynochetos jubatus. NCBI lineage: Eukaryota > Metazoa > Chordata > Aves > Eurypygiformes > Rhynochetidae > Rhynochetos > Rhynochetos jubatus. The sequence goes on from CM050654.1 coordinate 24,635,796, forward strand.
AAGAATATGGGGTTTTAAATCCCAGATGTGATTTCTCTCCAGCTATTGATCCAGCACATGAGGGAAATGGGTAAATAAATATTTATCTAGCTCAAATGGCATAAAAACTATTTAGTATATATTTGCATGGATCATTTATTTCAAGGGTTGTGAAACTAGGCTTTCAAAAACACCTGTGAATAACCTGATTACCAAGAAAAAGCATAGATTCTGAATGACTACAGAATATACAGAAGACCTCCTCTTTCAAAAAGCATTGCAGAACAATTTGGTTATTATACTGTGAAAATTAGTAGTATATAAATATTAAAAATTATCATAACCATCCACAGAATTAATATCTCTTATGTGATTTAATGTGCAGCTGTCTTAAATAACAAAGAATGATAAATAGAAAAGATGTAAAATGAATGAATGTGCATGATGTAATCTTGCTATTTCTGAATATATGTTGGGGTATAGCAGTGCTTTTATTACTCTTCACAGGAGGAAAAGTTAACTTTCATCTGAAATTATTATTCATCCTGCCAAACAACTTGCAATGTGTGGTAGATAAGTGCTGGAAAAAACTAGAAGGGGTAGACTGAAGATGTATATCTTACTTGTACTGCAGTGAAATAGACATAATGGCAGAGATAGGAAATCCAGGAGAGATTATTTAAATAAATTGCATCTTAGGCAGCAAAAGACCCTTTCACAAAACAACATATGTCATTTGAGTATCTCTGTCATCATAGATTATGAGCAAAACTCACTTGCCAAGTACCTGCAGTTCATACTGGCTTCAGCAGGGTTACTGAATACAGTCCTTAGCGCTGATGAAAAACCTAACCACTCATTTGCAGCTGCATCAATATAATTCTGGAGATGCTAGCTTCAAACAGGCACCTGGGTTTGAAAATGTGGCCTACATTACATGTACTTTATCTGCAGAGACAGCAGATAAGCTCATAAACCACCTTTGTGGCAGAAAATGCTGTTTAAGGATATGGGTACCTCTTCAAATGAATTAGACAAACACCAATGTTTGTAATATAATTGGCCATGATCTCATGCTATGATATTATGAAAGAAAAGTGGGAATAATGAAAGAGAAATTTGTGACCTGGATATGTGCAGGTTATTGACAGGAATGTTAACAACGATACTGATAAGTGCAGTGTCAGGAATAACCATTCTATGTGATTCTGGACTCTACACAGTTACAGAGAAATATTATTACTGTGATAATAATACTGAAAAATTAAATGTGGAAAAATACAGTTGTAAGGAAAAAATATACATGCCAGGTGGAGAAAGCTTCGCCTACAGAACCGAGTGTTAGAATATGCTAATAATAAAATTGTTAATGACTAAGCGAGCACAGTGTAGAAACTGCAGTTACCTTATTTAGATGAAGTGGCTGTGTAAAGTATGTTAACAGAATGCAGAAAGAGCAAAGAAGGTATAGAAGACTAAAAATGAAAAAGCATACTCTGCTTGCTGGGACTTTCTGATTAACATGGAAACACAATGTACTACTACCAAGATATTTAGGGAGAAAAAAATATCACCTTCATCAAGCCAGTATGGAGCCGTTGGCACTAAAGGCTCATACTATTTTGGTTTTTTTTTTTTCTTCTGAGTGAATTGGGAATTTATTTGCTATGCTGCATTCTGGGACACCATATTCATATTTATCAAGGTTACTGCTCTCTGACTGAGGTCTACAAGGTGTTTTGTGATATATAACCAACATTCTTAGGAATAGTGGAAACATCATTCTCAGAAACACGTAAGCTGGACTAAACATCTGAAATTGTGGTTAGAGTTGGTGGAAGTAATCTTTTTTTCCCCCTAAACTGTTTGAATTTATATTTCATTTTGGCTACTCAAGTTTATTGCGAGTTATAATTTCTGGGCAGTTTCAGTCTCTTCTCTTGTACCCTTTGACCCTGGATTATGAAACTGTCCCTGCCTCTCTTCTTCATATCAGACAGTTAATTTCTGGTCCATTTATATTTCCATCTATCTGTTCTCTCTATCCCCCTACCTCTGAGTCTGAAAAATGCAAATAACTAACTATAACAAGTATATAAGAGTCAGGCAGGGAAAACAGAAAACTGAAATCAATGGGAAACATGGCACAAAGGGTTCTAGGTAGAATGGAATAAAATTTATCCAAAATTATAACAGATCAGCCCAAGGAAAGGAAGCAAAACAAAACCCATATTTATCTATTAAAATTAAAAAACTGCTGAGATTATTTATACCACCAGGACACTGGTGCCCCAAAGGAACCATTTCATATGCTTCAAAACTGCATTTTATTGATCTTAAAGTGAACCTGTGGTGCAAATTAATTTATATAGGATTACTGACTGAAAACACATCCAATCTGATATTGTCCATAGGAGGTAAAAGGTCTTGCTGCCTCTCGTTCACTCTCAAGAAAAATGCCTAAATGAACCAAGGTCCTTCAGAGCAGCTGCTGTCTTTCTTGCTCCTAGGGCTCTTCAGCAATGTCTCGCTGTCAGTTGCTGCAGGGCAGAGGAAAGGAAAAGAGGAGCTCTGGCTACCTACTGCTTGCTAAGCTAGCAGCATATGGAAACACCATCAGAGCAGGAATTCAGCTCCCATGGCCTGATCCAAGGAAAAAGGCTGGGGAATAGAAATACTCTTCCTCATCTTGTGACCCCTCTGAAGTTAACCCCACGAGTAGACAGGTATCATGTCCCAGTACAGAGCTGCCTGGGAACAGTGATTCCATTTAGTGAAAGATTTTGATACAGCACATTTTTATTTATTATCACTTACTTAGAAATGAAACAGTTTGAAATCCTCTGCGAAAGGCAATTGTGCCTGCACAGCCCTAGTTCAGGCTAGCTCTCCTCATGGTTTTCTCTGGGGTCACAAACCCTGGAATCCTGCTGCAGTTGAACTAAGAACTTCAGCAAAACCAGAAACCTTACAGCCTCAGGAAGGTCTACACCACTGCTCTACCTTTCATTGGCATTAGGATGAGAGCCAGGGATCACCACAAACCTGCTCCAAATACAAGGTGTGCTTTTTCATCATTATTGATAAAATCACATGCGGAATGTGCAGACATAGAAGAAGAAATCCTAACTACATCTTTACCCAAGGGAGAAGCTAAGAAAAGAAATAAACTTCACCTGACAGATGGCAGTCCTATCACTTAAAGTTTGAATATACCATGGAGAAGGCAGTGGGATCTTGGGTACAAAGAAAATTAGTTTAGAAACATATGGATATAGTTAAATGAATAGCTTACAGACAATAATTTACTGTTTTCATGCTCTAGCAATGAATGCACACAGGGCAGAATTTGATCCTTTTTCCACCTCACTCCATATTTGTTACACATACACTTCTGAACAGACCAAACTTAAGATAAGTGATCTAGTCATAATAGTTCTTACATGAACTATTATTCTAAATTATCATCCTTGAGTTTCTGTTATTATGGAAAATAAATTACAGAGAATGCAATTGCATTTCCTGCAGTACAGAATTACTCACAAATATATGGAACAGGGTACTGCTTTTGTATACCATTAATATTCCTATATATATAGTATGAGGAAAAGAATTAATTAATAGAAGTATGTTTCATGTCTTGCCTAATTATAATCAACGTTCTTTCTGGAATGACGGCTGCCAGAATGATGAGCATAGCACTGTAATCTAGCTGAAAAACCTTTTGAGAGGCACAGCACATGCCGGGGTCATTTCTGTCACTATTAATTGGCCAGAGGAGGTCAGCACGGAGTAGTCTGAGACACCCATTACTGGCCAAGAACCCAGGGAAACAAGGTGAGCATCTAAATAATGTAAACCCCCAAAGCAAGAGTCTGCACCAAAACTGTGGCTTAATATGTGGGAATGAAATTCTGTGGTGAGACAGAGAGATGTTGAAAGAGTCTCTCAGAGGAAGAAGTGGAAGGCTCATTGTTTGAATAATTTAAATCCTAAATGAATAATACAAACACAAATATACTGAAGGGAACGATCTACTGGCAGGGCATCGAGTGGATGGATATATTGATGCTTTTCGTAATTCTGTTTACATGACCTGTACATACTACTTCCAAAATGATCTCAAGTCATGAGGTTCTGAATCCCTAGGCATTCTAACATAGCACATAATGGCAGCACTGTATAATGTAGAATAACAAATTTTAACTTTTTAAGAATCCTTCCAGAAAAAGTAAAGTGCTGTCTTCCTCTTTTGCCTTATGATGTTACCTTTATCAGCCTAGGAAATTTAGCTCACAGAAGTTCTGATATTATAGATTTTGCATTTATAATTCATATTCTTGTCACCAAGTTACAGACCCTGAGAGAATTACATGTAAAACATACAATGAAAGAAATCCAAAGTATAACATAACTTTTTTTTTTGTGCTAATGAGGAATTAAACAAGCTGTAAAAATAACTAGAAATTTGTAATCATTTCCTAGAGCATAATCTGGGCTGGATACTTCTTTTGTCCTTTTGTGATACCAAAATCTTGATATCTTTTCTCCCATTAAGATATCTGCAGTCCTGAATACTAGTAAAAACATATGCAGACACAATGAAAAAGTAAACCTTCAGGCCAAATACAATAATCACATTCGTGCAATCTCATTGACATCAGTGGTCCTGCCAGAAACAGGAGCCTTTTTTTAGAGAGCGGAAGTGAAACACAACCATAATCAGACCTAGTTCAAGGTGATTTTTTTTAACAATGACAAATAAGCATTCCTAGTTTGCTATGTAGGCAACTGTGTGGCTGTAGGATTAGGAAAGATTTACTGGTCCTGGAGTATCAGTGCAATCTAAGCAAAAACAAATTACTGCTAGGAGACAGGTCTGATGGAGGCAACTGCCACCACACACACCCTATGCCTCCCTCTCAGTAGCATCAGCAGAGATTTGCCATTTGGCTGCTCATGACGTCCAAACAGCTGATTTCTATCTTCCCCAACAGAGGTAATTTGGCAGTCTGTTGTCCCAGGCAACTGCATACTTTGCCTGTGCCTAAAGCTCAGCCAGTCATAATCTAATTGATGGTCATTATTATTATGAAGAATTAAAATAAAATCTGGAGCTGTAACTTGAAATTTTGGGAAGCCATTAAACAGAAAAAAGACAAGGAAGCAAGAGAGATAAAACCCAAAAGGTGATGATAAGAAACATAAGTCTGTCAAGGAATCTCAAAGGCTATCTTAGCATAAAATAGGATTCAAAATAAAGTTTCAATATTTTACTTGACAGGTCTGAAGATAGTCCAAGCTTTATTTAAAACTGGAAGCATATATAGCATAGATGGATGACTAAATGACAGGGCTCACAGGATATACATGGTAATAGCCACACAGATACCCCATGCTAGCTGGAACACTGCTGGGGGGGCCAGGGAGGGGAGGCGAAACAGAGAGACAAGAAAAAAACAAGAACTATCAAGACAATATTATATCACTCCAGTACCAAAAGTGATTATTCAAATGGGAATGCACTAGTAAACTTCAGTCTACAAGAAGGCAAACTGTAGAATCACAACTATAATGAAATGGAAAACACAGGACTTTGAAAAGTAACAAGATATGGTTAAAGATTATTTAAACTGGAAAAGGAAAGACATTTCTCTTAGGGAAAGTCTCCTGGAGCATCAGAGTAAAATGCATGATCAAGTATGATAAGAATGTTGGACTAAAACTGTCTCCTCTTTTTTTTTTTTTTTTTTACCAAAAATATGGTGGGAAATATGATTAGAGCCATTTCCCCAGAGTTGTCTTAATTAAACCTAATGATAACAGGTTTAATCGCTAAATGTCAAGATGTTGAGACAGATCAATAACGTATCTCCAGGCACATATTCCTCTAAATTCTCTTAAGGAACTTGAGAAGGAAGTAGTTAAAATGTTGGCAAGCCCCTCGAAATCACTATTTCAAAATCAGCTGCTATCCCTGAGGCCAGGAAATGCCATGTATAATTTTGCTGTGGAACAGGAGGGTTCACTGGGGAGCTACTGCTGGGCTGTGGCGAGGGTGGTGCCATGAGGGGTAAGACCACAAGGGGCCAGGGGACAGGGATCGGTTGTGTGGGATGGATTTAGCTCCAGAGACACCCTCCCTCGGTAGTTTGGTCTCATGCAGACCTAGCAACTGTACAACTTTATAGATAAAATATATATCTCCATGGCATTCTCAATTTCTTTCATCACACTAGACAGGCACATTGATGATGAATTCAAACTTTCCCACTTGCATGCATATTTTTCCAATCAAATGCATATTCTTTACCATTAATTTTTTCTGTGATAGTGGCAAATTGTCCAGTTTTAATATATTTTTCTCTTGTACTTCCCTCACTATTAGCTTGCTACAGAAAATTATAAAGCATTATGCACAATGATTGTTAAACACTGCAGGAGCAACAGATCATCTACAAGACTGCAGGGGTGTAAATTACTGAGATGAAAGATTTCCTGATGCCACCTATTGCCCATGTAGTTTCTACATTCCATCATTCTTGTGAATACACCCCCTGCTAAAAAACACATCTCAGCTCTTGTCTTTCAGCAGCAGTTATTTTGTTTCGACTGGCATTATATTAATCAGGTTCTAAACTAAACTAGGTGGAAAAAAATGGACTCTGCTTAATATATATTCACATAATCAACATCAAACTTCTAGCTACCATCAGGAGACAGAACAGAAAAGGACTTCCAGTCCCATAGAGTCCCAGCCCCCACTATTTCAGTTTCCAGGCAAGCACAGAGTGCCTCTCAAACTTAACATGAAAAGATGGGCCTTCAGTGAGATTTGAATTCTCCAAAGTTTTGGGGTTTTTTGTCCAGTCAGGCACCTAAAACACTGGACTCTGGACTCTACTGGCCTGTAACTGATCTAGTTTGCTACACACTGCTGAATAATAGAAACAAACACTAGCTGTTCAGTACAGGTCACAAACTTTTTGTGATGATTTTCTATGGCTGTTATAGAATCACCAAACTGCCATTTTTTCATGTAAAAATGAGAATGAAGTCACTGCTGGCTATTATGACTTAACTAGATGTTAGGTATTATATAAAGTGTTAAAATAAATATGGTCCTCTCATTTTATGTATACAAGTTCTGCTGCTGTCTTGGAGAACTTGAATACATTTTCAGGTTAATATATGGGTGTTCTTGGTCAAGACAAAGAGCAGGAGAAAAATCCAACCTGCAGCCTCATCCACTGACCAAATTAAATGAAAAGTGAGTAAAAACATTTTAAGACTGTCATGCTCTATTGTTTATGAGAGTCATAAAAACGTTGTACTTCTCCAAATATTATGATTACAAAGAATATACAGCTCTTATTCCTTTGATTCATACCTCTGAGTATACAGATTACATTTGCTTCTGTGAATAAGCAACACTCCCTTCCTAAGATTCATTATGTACCTGTTTGCCTACCGTTTAATATGGCTGAGGCTTTGTAATTAGTATACAGTCAATTACCATGCAGCCTTCTAAATACAATTTAGGCGTATATAAATGATATTTTCAGACATCAGTTTTGTAAATCCAGGATGATTCCACTGAGATTAAATTAAATTAGTCCAGCAATGTACATACACAACAGACTTCGTCCCTCCTCTGATAAATACGGAGGATGACACACGGTAACAGTGAAACAAAGGCCACACCTGAGAAAAGCCCACGGGGATAAGGAAACACCTGTTCGCGTTGCGGAAGAACAGGTGGGAGGCGGTGGTTTGCCGGCTCAATATCCTGTGCCTGCGATTACAAAGAACGGTGCGCAGGTGCCTCTCTTTTTTTTCCCTGTGAGTTTATTAAGAAGCCGCCGTGCCTTGCACTACCCTGAGATGCCTTTCCAGCATCGCATGGCTGCCCCCAGCTCCCTCCCCGTATCACCTCGCCGAGCTTCCCCCGGTGCTCGCCGTGCCCGTGGCTGAACGCACGCCGTTCTGCCGGCAGGGTAGTGCAGGAAGCCTTAATTACAGCCTGAAAACAATACTCGTTCCCTCGGGAGCTTCCCGACTTACTCCTGCGGGGTGGAAGAAGCTGAGAGGAGCGAGGCGGGGGGCAGGCAGGCGCTGCCAGGGCCCGGCCGCGGCGCCTCCGGACACGCCGGCGGGCGGCTTCAGCACCACGGCCAGCTCCGAAAGGGCGGCACGCCCCGGCCCGGCCCCGCGACCCCGGCCCCGGGGCGGAGCCCGGCCCGGGACGCAGCTCCCGCGGTGAGGCGGCCGCGGTGCCCGCTCGGTCCCCGCCCCGGGCCGGGCGCGGCGTGTCTGCTGGAGCTGACCCCCACACACACACACTCCCCGCACCCGCGGGGACCCGGCGCGCTCTCCGCGCCGCCCTCCCGGCCCCCAAGCGGAGCCTCGCACCTGCTCGGCACCCGGGGAGCAGCGCCCAGCGCCTGGGGGATCCCCCTTCCTCCGCAGCAGCGGTGCGTGGGGCGAGGGGAAGTCCCCGTCTGTGTCACGCTGCGGGAGGAGGGGGCCAGCCCTTTCATCGGGGCGGGGAAGGATGCCGAGGGCTCCGGTGGTCCCGTTCCTTACCCTCCCCGTCTCCCCCATCGCTCAAAATCGACCCCACTCGCGCCTCCTCCCCGCCCCCCCCCCGCCCTAGGCGGGGCGTGTACAAAGCTCTCTCCCTCCCCCGGCCCTGGCAGCGCCTGGGGCTGCCCGGCGGGCCACGCTGAGGGGCCGCGGAAGGGCCGGCGGTGCCGGGACGACGGAGAAGCCTGGGCGGCCGGAGGTGGCGGGCCTCCCCCCGCCGCCAGCGCCCTCGGTCCCCGCTGCCCCCCCGCAGCCGCAGCGGTGGGGGATGTGGCACGTCGCGGGGCTGCCGGGGTGTAGCTCATTCCTGATGCCGCTGCTTGTCGCTGAGTTTTGAAGAGATTTATTGGCTGGCTCTTGCTAAGCCACGCTTGAGTAATCCGAGCTGCTGAGCGCCGTGGTGAAGCCCGGAGGGGGGGAACGTCACTCCCTCTGGCAGCGGAGCAACATTAGTCTTCCAGCCCTCTAACCATCACTACAGCGTCGGAAACTGCCGGGTCACAGCCATTTGCTTTGGAAAATTGGCGATGTTTGGTGCTAGAGATCGATTACCCTTGTAATCTTCCCCCCTCCACCTCCTCCTGCTTACCCCACCCCTACCCGCCCCAGACAATAGCGTCCGAGCTCCTCCAGGAAAAAAATAGAAAAGAAAGCAAGGAAGGAAAGAAAGAAAAAAGAAACTGGGGGATGGATCTGACTCCAATAGGAAACGCGTGTATCTAGAAGTGGTGCTAATGGGAAGAGATTTCCGAGCTCCAGAGGACGATGATTTGTCACAAAGGGTAGCTGGCTCGGTGCTTTGGGCTGGAGCCGTGTAGGAGATCCTTGGCGAAGTCATTGTGCACAGAAAACCGAAGACCTACACAAACATGCCTGTTCGCAGAGGTCATGTGGCACCACAAAATACATTTTTGGGTACAATCATACGAAAATTTGAAGGGCAAAGTAAGTTCTCTCTTTCTATCTATTTTGCTACAGTAGCTTGATTCTGCTTGTGATTAAATGGACAGCAGCTCCAGACTATTTTAAGTTTGTCGGTTGTAAAGAAAACCCCAGTGGAAAGGAGGGTATTCCTGGCAGGACTAACTGTTTTTGATCTAGAATACAGACTAACAACTTGAATTATTGGGATTTTTTTTCCCCCATTTCAAGGAATAGTTTTAATCTTTGACTGTATCCATATTTTATAGCTATAGAAGTTGTATCTCTTACCTTCTTCTGAACTGGTGAGATGGCTCTAAAAGCAGAATGTACAATCTTGCTGCCTGTGCAATGTCTAAAAAAATCAGATTTATTATTATTGTTGTTGTTATTAAATATCATTGTTTTCAAAATAATGCAGACCAGTCAGACTTTGATTTAGAGGAAACAGAAAATATGCAGAGGAGTTATGAAAGAGAAAATACTCTCTTACCTTGTTGTCATGACTGCATTTTAATATAGCTGTCAAATATTTCTGCATTGTTTATGCAAGCCTAAAATATCTACCAAACCCGTGGAAATGCATCCTCTGAGTCTGAGATCTTTTCCAATGCAGCAGTTTACTACCTGTCAAGGAGGCTAAAGCTGAAGTGTTTTTCCTGGCCGGAACTCTGGTTTACTGTTATCAGTAAGAAGGAACACTTGATGCTTAAAATGAATTTCATTTAGAAACAGTAGTTTTGATATATGTACATTTATTTAAATATTTAGCATATTTTTAGTATCAGTCTGGTGCAAACCCTTACAGCTAACTGCAGTTTATATACTTCATTATCCTTAAACCCGTTACCAATTTATATTTATATAATTTGTGAAAAAAAATTAAGATGGTGTTTATAGTCCTAATTAAATGCTATTAGTGTTGCTGCTCAAGTAAAGGTTTTATGCAGTAAAGTGTATCTATTTTGAAAAGAATAAAGCACTACTTGCAACTAGGCAAGTGACAGTGAAAATTCATTATGAGTGAAAAACAGTAGGAAAAGCAAGAATGAAATCTACATTTTCCTCTCCAAATATTTCACTGTGTTCAAAGACAGAATACATTTAAAATTTTCAAGGCTTGTACTTCTATCTGGGTGCCACGTAAGAATGCTTTTATAAAGCAAGGACCCTATTAGTGTGATTAAGCAAGCAGGAATTCAGAAAAAGTATCAAAATTGCACAATTATATTTATAATGGGAATAACGTGTTATAGTGGTAAACAGAAGGAAATTAAATAACAGTTGAAAACTTCTGAACCTTTCTGTCAGGTGAGGGTTTGGGAAGGGAGGATGGACTCGGGCACAGAACTTCAGCGGAGCATGCCAAATGTTTCCAACATTTCAATCTTTGGTTTTCATGTGCCTTCATACTCCTTTTTTTTTTTTTTTTTACTAAGGAATATTTTATTTTATAAATGTAACTTAAAACAATCACAGAGGGGGAAAATTACCTTTTTTTTTTTTTTTTTGTAGATAGTTTGTAAAACGTGGACTACAAACTTGAGGCGACTTACTGGTCAACACAATGAAAATCCCTGCAGAGTAGACTGGGCTAGTTGGACCTTATCCCAGGAAGCCTTTCACTTGAGTAGAGCCCCCTTCCCGAGGCCTCACCCCAAAAAGAAGCTACTAACTTTTCAAGGACTTTTTTGGAGTTATGGCTGACAGGACAGCAGCAAAGCTAAAACAGACAAAATTTTGAAGTCAAAAGGAGTTTTGCAAAAGACTTGCATAATGTGGTGTATTTCTTTAAAAGACAACTCTCTTCATTTTAATGTATTCTAAGTTCAGTGAAGTTTCTTTAAAAGCTATGGATCAAATTAGCTACATTAAATGACTGAAAATCTCTGCGTTTCAGGCATGCCAGTGAATGGAAGGGTTGTTTAGCATCCATCCATGCAACTGACACTTTATGAAATGTTGAAAGAGTACTAAAAAATGCATCACTTTCTCTTATTGCAGATAAAAAATTCATCATTGCTAATGCCAGAGTGCAGAATTGTGCTATCATCTACTGCAATGATGGGTTCTGTGAGATGACTGGGTTTTCCAGGCCAGATGTCATGCAGAAACCTTGCACCTGTGATTTTCTTCATGGGCCAGAGACCAAAAGACATCATATTGCCCAAATTGCTCAAGCACTGCTGGGGTCAGAGGAGAGGAAAGTAGAAGTCACCTATTATCACAAAGATGGTAAAGTCTGTTTTTATTTTCAAGACTTTTTGCATGTTTGGTTATCAATTGGTTGGTAAAAGTGTGTATGATCTGCTGGCCAGACCCTTTGCAGGCGTAGTTTTGTAATTTCTCTGAAGTCCAGTGAAGTACACTTATGTATACTAGTAAGGAAATACACCCTGAAAGTAGTGGGTGTGTAGAGTATATCCCTGTACGCTGACTAACAGCTGAATGAAGCTAGAGCACTGTGTTTGCAACTGTTGAACAAAACTTCTCCTCTCGGTTTGTTTAAAGAAGATGTAAATCTCCTGAAGTAAACAGCTCTACAACAATAACAGATAACCACAGAGGGGACACCCTGTGAATGTTAATTTTCATGAACTGCCTCATCTCACAGACATAGGAATGGGGTATCAGTTTCAGGGAGCTTAACTCTCTCTGCCTCACAGAATTGGAACCATAGCTTGATTTAAATGCCGTACTTCACTGGGAAGAGTACAACTAGGTTAAAAGTAGTAAAAATTGGCCTATCATGAAGAAAGCATTAGCTTATAAAGAAAGGGACAAGCCTTTTTCAGAGATACTGTGAAGTTAGAGTACCTGCAACTGAACCACAAAAGTTGTCCTAGAATTATGTTGTCAGAGTAAAAATTTTGGGATGGCTAAACTATGAAGTTTCTCTGTTATTCAGTGAAGACTCGATATATGAAGAATGGCTAAATCTGCTATGCTGATGCTTTTTTCCTGTTAAGAGCATAAAATGAATAAATGACTATATTTACAGATTTAAAAATACATAGCATAAAACCTAAATTTGATACATGACAGTTGTATGTAGGGTTTCTTGTTTCTTGTTTTTCTAATTACCCAAATTATTGACAGAAACATCCATCTTTCAAACAAATCCATGTAGTGGATGAGTGTGGTGTACCTTGTTCTGTCTCTTGCTGTGTACACTCTTGGGAGAAGGAAAAGGAAATTCATATTCAAATGCTGAGCTTAAATTAGTTCTGGAGAAGTGCCAGCGTGTTGTTTGCATCAATTTTAGAATCACATGCAATGGGCTCTCACATTTTTAAAGTCACAGAGTTAAACTCTGTTTTCAATAATTCTGTTGTTATCTCGGAGAGATCTAAGTAATATTATTTTTAGCTTAGGCTGGTATAATTCAGATAGGACTCGGGCCGACCATTCTACCCACGCTACCAATGTTTAAGCATATTCTTCTTAGCACATTCTCAGTAGAGTCCTTTATTCTTAGATCTGATTCAGCGGTCCGGAGCAGATTTTGGTCAAGATTTGTTGTTGTGGCTGTGCCTTGAACATAGATTTCTCAGGAGACCTGAACCTGTGTGTCTTTTATACATGTAGCCTGTGTTTGTGTTAACTTGGCGTGTGTTAAAAATAATATCGCAAAAGGAGAATGTCATTGCTAACTTTCACAGCCACCAGCCTGGGGCACTGTTTCGAGATCTGGTCATTTAAAAGTGCATCATTTAAAAGTGCTTCGGTCTCCCAAGATATTAGGAAGGTGGGAAAGGGGCTTAACTAAAGCCCTGCTCGTCTGTCAATTACCATAAATATAGATATTTCTAAAAAGCTGAATTCTGGCGTCATGCAATACACCATGATCTGTTTGAGGCAAACCAAGTAAGACTTCCTGGAAAAAATTGCCATATATTTTGGTTTGAATCTTGAAGCACATAATAAATAAAAGCTACAGATTATTCAGTGTAACCAATCTTATGCATAAGGGTTTTCAGTAACTTCACTTCCGTGAATAGTTGCTTTAAATTTATAGACCATATGTTTGAAGGTTAAGGAATTTCAAAAGCTACAGACAACAGTTCTAGACAAATATGGGTTGAGTTCCTCAAAATTTTCCTGGTAGAAATGTGAACAGGATTTACCATGTGCACTATATGTACTGCTAAATTTAAACAAGTACAGGTGAATTTATTCTGAATTGTAAATATCATTTAAAGTATCAAGTCACTGATTACAGGCAAAAATCAACAAAATACAAGATAGGTCTGACACTCAAATGCGTAAATTTCTGACAGCTTGGTCATTTGTATATATAGACCTTTTGCTTTGTTCCACATAATGTTCCATTTCTTTACAAAATGTGATAAAGAGATGTGAAGTTTATGTGGTATCATAAAATTGAAACTACTTATGATAGATACAATAAATGTCTGTAAATATATTCTATAGTTATTCTAAATTACTGAAAAGATATACTTCACTTTTTCAAATTTGCAAATTTGGTTTTGCAATGTACCTGTAACATACTTCATATACAGAAAGGTGATACCTGTCAAGGACTTTCTTACGGTTCTGAAGCAAAATGAATGTAAAGCATTTTCTAAAAATCGGAGAGTTTAGCGCCTGATTAGTGGCTAATTTTGTACTGTTTGCTGTGAGTGAATTTGAGGACATCTGAAGAGGGCAACACCAGCACAGTTAGAAATGTAACTTTGTCCACGCAAGTAACCCGAGTCGCTCCAATGAATTACCAACTGCCTAAAAGTTTGATTTGACATTATATTTCATAGCCACCCATTGTGTAATATTTAACATAATACTAAGCACGCAGAGGAGGAAGACAGCTTATGAATGTGTGAATCGCTTGAGGTTCCACTGACAGAAGTTTCTGAAGTCCTGAATAAACGCCCAGTGAATTGCAAATAAAACCTTATCCCACATCACACTATCATTTACTCTACATAAGCCACTAATTATTTTCAAAAGTATTTTAATATTTCAGAGTACAGCAAATGTCAGTGGGATCATATCACCCCTCACTTATAAAGCTAATCTGTCATCAGAAGTCCGGCAATGCAGATATCAGAAAGGGAATCACTCTATATCTAATGCTTTCTCTTTTTGATTCTAAATACCACTTCACACAGTCAAAATGTCACAGCTTAAAAGTTCAACTTAAAAGGAAATTCTGCACTAGAAAAATGGTATTGCGTACATACTGGGAATTAGGATTCCGATGTTTTCTACGGGTCTGTAGTCCACTTTTCTAGACGAAAGTGCAAGATTTTAAGTTTTAAACATCTTGATGATGCAAGACTGAATGCCGCTGTTTGTTCACTGTTTTAACCTTTTGTCCAGATCACATGTTTGAAGAAAAGGGGACAGAAGGATGGGAAAAAAACTGTTGGAGATTAATGTTCAGAAAATGGCTGTTGCTTCAGTCTACACTGCCTTAAATACAGCAGACAGAAGATACAGTGGGCAAAGGAGAACATGAATTTGCTGTATCATAGTTTTATAAACGTGGTACTTAGACTGCGCACGTTTTCCTCTCCACTATGCAGTGGGGCGGAAGTGGGTATGTGCAGAGGAGCGGGAGAGAACACTTGTGACAGCTTTCTGTCACAGCTTAGGTGACATGGAGGTGGGATACCAACGTTATTTACGCACCCATCAGGCCCAGCTCTGACCATTTTGGTGCCCAGTCTTCGCAGAAGTTTTTAATGTTTGTAGTTAAAAGCTGTACTAGCTCCTCTTGCAGTATTTGTGTCAGAATAAGATTGTTAATATAGCCTGCATTTGGTTTTTACTTCGCACTTCTTTTTCCTTGTAGAAGGGTACTTACACAATCCAGGCAAAGTTCTAGTCCTCTGTCCTGTTAGAGTAATGCCACAGTAGGCAATTACACAGTTATCAAACAAGTTAATTATGACAGAAAAATGGTTACTGGGAACATATGGATGTCAAAACTAAGGGTCTGAATTTATAGGTTCTCATCACACAAGAAGCTCCACAAACATCACTGGATGTACTCAGGGGATTAAAGAGTCAGTAATTTTTTTCTTTTTAAAATGTAAATATACCTTTCTAAAAATGACAATAGATAAGTACAGACAGATCACAAGAACTGTTATTTTGAAACAATTTTTTTTAAAAAATCTTGCTCATTAGGCATTAACATCTGCTTAATTAAAAAATTGTACTCTGATGTCAAAATAGCAGTATAGTATATTCCTAACTATCTCACAATTTCATAAAGCATATAGCTATATGATCATATTATAGTTGAAGGTAATAGATTGTTTATACAGAATATCAATTCGTATTTTAATAAAATTATTTGTGGTGAAAATATTTGACAGCTCTTCCTTTGAGGACTCCATTTTGCAGTTTAAGTCATTATTGCATAAATCATTCTTGACAGCTGTAAAATATTGCTTGAGGTGGTAAAGCTGTAAAGCTTTTGACATAGGAAGTATAATTATTTTGGGATTGAGAATGGTTATATGATAATCAGGAAAGATTGTATCACTGAATACTTTTTTACTTCTTACTCTATGCTATGTGGACAACAGTGGGCTATATCTAAGTTTACAGAGTATACCTGCTACAGGGAGGTAAGGAGATCATTTAAGGTTACCCTATACATATCAGATATCCTAGAGATAAGAAGCACCACAGAAGAGCATAGGTTTGAGTAAAGATAAGATTAAGCAATTATTTGCAGAGTGTTTACAAACCTCCCAAATTACTTGCCACTTACCCAGTTTGGGAAATGTAATTTACTGCAATTGCCTGCAAATGAAACTTATTTGGTTTTTTTTGAAATACATTAATATTCCAAACTAGAATTTTTTAAGGACTTTTAAGCTCTTCTTTTGAGGATTAGAAAAAAAAATGCATAAACATACTGACAAAATAAAGTGAAAATGGCATTAAGTGTTCTCAAATAGAAAAATCTTCATTTAGGTGGTCATCATCTAGACTTCAGCCAGCATAGGCATTTTATCACCTGTGTTTTATAAATGCTGGGAACCTACCAATCAATTGAAAATACAGCTGAAAAGAAAGACCCTCGCACGTATGTCAAGTCCCCAAGATTAACTCAAACATGAGGGTCAGCAATTGCAGTTTTGACTGTAGATTCAATGCCTTAACCACAGCTGATGAGAAAGGTCAGTTAATCAAATCACTGTCTAATACGCTGCTGCTGTAGGAGTTCTTGGTTCAAGAAACACTATCTGACTGGATTTTGATAAAGAAAGTGTTACTCCCCAACAAAAAACTGTCCAAAAGACCTGTCTTAATGTGTTTTCCAAATGTCCTTAAAAAAGCAAACCAACCTTGGATCAAATCCAGAATGTTATTGAAGGTGCTGAACTATTGGAAATAGATGACCTTCTCTTATGCCTGTAGTGTAATGTTTCTACCTTAGGTTTTGGTACTTGTCCCAAGAGACTGGACTGTCCCTTGCCCCATTCAGCATTGCTGCTTTTGCAACAGGGAGCACCATCAGCACCAAGCTGATACCTCAGTGGTCAGAGTATCTCATTTACCCATCCCCATTCAGTTACGGCTCCTGCAGCTGCCCAGAAGCGTGGGTCACTTCTTATACACATTTTACAGGGGGTACTTTATGATAAAGCAGCTCTCAGATATACTAAGTAGGTTTATTTATGGGCCAATTTCAACCATATTTTTCAACTTCTTGGCTTTTCAATATATTATTTTTTCTTCTCAGGTTAAGATGAATTTATTTTCAATAAGAAAGGGGCTTTTATAGAAGATTGTTTTTTCCCCATTCATATATTCCTGCTAATGAGAGGCAGTAACTGAATAAAAAGGAATAAAAATTAAATTGCCTTTAAAATTATTCTCTTTGTCAGTGTTTAGGGTCAGGAAGGTATGATTAGATAGATCTAATTTTGACAAATAATGAAGATTATAACTGCTATTATTAAAGCTACTGCATCTTTAAGAGGAAAAAAAAATCTTACCCAGTTAGGAAAAATCCCTTCTGACAGGTTTAAATTCCTCTATGGCACAAATAAAAAACCCGCAGGCTAGTGGATCAGGAGGAGTCTTTCATTTTAGTACAGTGTCCAGAGGGAACTCTTCTGCCACTGGACTTCCATAGTACACTTTTACAGCAGGTTTCAGAAAGTCACAAGGTTAACTTACACTAATCAAGGGACCCAAATTTCCCTTGTGTGAGTTATAAAGAATCAGTGATTGCTGACTTTCAAAAAGAGTCCCACAGTGGTAAGGAAGGTGTCACATTCTGGAGTCAAATGGCACTAGAAGGGTAAGATATGATACAGACACTCAAAATTAAAGTTTTTCGAAGCTATTTAAAATTATAATATCCTATGTAGAAGAGTGTAATCTTCTAATTAGGCATTGCCTGACAAAGTTTTTTGTCTGCTTTGAATATGTTCCTTTCAGTTTTAGTGAAAGCTATGTTGGTTTTGAGTTATGAGACAAAAAGGACAGAAGCTGTTAGTCTGTTTTCTGGTGTGGATTCACATGATCCTATTGTGTCCTCTTTCCATCTTCAGCGTGCATCCTTTCTCACATTACATTCTGATAAGAGAGTTATTCCATACTCCTAACTTCTGTTATCGATTTGTTCTTTCTCTCCTCCACTGAATTGGCCCATATATCAGAAAGAGATGCAGAGAGCAGATCAGACATCATACCTTGCAATGGACATGGGGGAAGCACAACTATTTTTCTGATAGCAGCTTTATGCATATTTGGTATGATACAAACTTCAGAACATCGCACTTTGAATAGAACCAATGTTGACATTGGCGCTGTTCTTTCTGGTTTCAAGCAATGGAAACAGTACTATGGATTAGATTTTATCCTTGTGGTTTCAAGTCCAGTTTTAAAGTGTTCCCTACATATTTGACTTACTGACTCAGTCTGTGTGCTGGACAGTCCATATTCATTTTTCCCAGCTAAGTATGGAAAAAGCTGTATCAAGCAGTATAGAATTCAGAGTAGCAAAACCGCATATCTCAACAGCAATCAGAACTGTAGCTGTGAACCTAGATCTGGGCAGAGCGAGTGCATGACAATGACAGTGGGCAATGTGGCTCTAAGTAACAGCTGATTTCACTCAGTCTACACCTCTGAAAGTTCATGTGTCTGAGGTTAGAAGTATCGGTGCAATAATTTTGTATAGCTTGAACTTTTTAGTCTAGTATATTGTTTTTCTTTTAAAGGAAATAGCATACATATTTTAATTATTTCTTAGAAATTAAATACAAATTTCATTTGGAAAACAGAATTACAGACATAACTAGCCACAAAATGCTTTTTGACAACCAGCATTTCTATAGATACCCCATTTTAAGTTCCCTCACCAACTTTCTGGTACAGCATAGTCTTTTCATTTCTATTCTTAATTCTGTGTTTCTGTAATCACAGTGAAATCTCCTCAGTAAAGAAAGATCACCACAAAGGGTACCAAAATTCAGTCTCAAAGAACTCAAGGTAAACAGTTTGAAGTAGAGGTCCTGTTGTCTTTTTCTGTTTCATTAGCCAGACTGTAGTTATAAATCTCATTATACCTCAGTTTGATAATAACCCTCGATTATAGCACTGAATTGTTGTGGCCAAAAGAATACATTCCAGCTTCATTGTTAATAAAGAGACATCATATAATCAAAACCTAAAGGTGATGCTTCAATGTCCACATTATTAACTATTTCATTGCTGATAGTCGAGTGGAAGTGACCATAATAAAGCTTAGGACAGAAATCACAGCTGCCTTCAGTACTTCCCTGCCTGCTGAAATTTCTTGCTTTCCTGTCCTTGTTCCTCCACAGTACCATAGTCAATAAAAATCCTTTCTTTTACATTTTGCCATGACCTCATTTAAATCCCTGATTTGCCACGAGACTGCAGTGAAAACCAGAAACTCTTGCCTAAACGGTCAGTTCAGTTCAAAGAAACACAAGAGTTTACATCAAATGCTGGGAAATCAGGATGTATCACAGTACCCAAATATGCTGATCCTTGACAGTATCAACTTACGAAATATTTGCCTCTTTAAAGCAAATGCATAGGGCTATATAGGAACTGATTGTTCCACCTCCAAGAAACACTCCTGAAGGCCCAAGAGGAAGATATCAATACCTAAAGGTAGAGGACTTGTGCACTCACAGCTTTCACAGAAATAAACTGCAAAGTTTAATTTTTGCAGCACTAAAAATCTTCAGGTATTAGAGCACTGCTGGTAGAGGTAGTGACATGCCATTGGTAACTAGTCTTAGCTGTATCCGAGCTGTTACATGCAAAGACAAGAAGTTATGAAGAAACATGCAAAACACAGATGAAACCTTCCTCCATTTTAATCCACAGGGTAGAAAGGCAGAGGTGACTTCAGAACAAGGACAGATATTAGTTTTTTTGTCTTTGTCATACACCTAGGCTGCTTGAAAAGCAGTTAATCATCATGTAAATATGTTTCATCATTACACGCATATTCTGAAGCACGTATTCCCAGCTGTTCTCAGACTTCGGAGTCGGTGCCCCTTTGAGATTATTTATTTCTCAGAGCATTCTCTGATGATTTTCATTCAAATCAATGCAAGTGTATCTCTGAAAATAGCTTGCAAATTTCCTTCTTTCAAAACTCATTTGTGCCATTCTGCTTTACTCTTTCCTCTCTGGAAAAAATACCAGATAATCTCATTAGCATTTTGCATGTTTATGGCTGTTGTACAAGAAAGCATTTCTTTTTATACTTTCAAGAGAACGTGAAACCCAGTAGTCCATAAATCCTATTGTCACAGTATTTAAGGTAAAATAGTGTTGCTCTTCTGTCTACTTGGTTGAAAAATGGTTTTCAATTCACAAATGGGAAAGAAAGAAATAAACACTTAATGTCCATGTCATTTTAAATAATGATAATAAAAGAATGGAAACTGTGTTTCTTTTTTTCCATCAGAAGTGCCCAGCATTATTTTTGCATGATAAAATGTACCAGAAATCAATTTAACACCAAAGTCCGTCCAACAGAAATGACAACACTTCCCAAAAGGACTATTGCTAAAGTCATGGACAACATACCATATTACGTGAGAGAATAAAAGGCTTGAAATAAAAAAACCCAGATTATCTGTAAATCTATATCTGAGCCTTCTCTGTGGATTAAGGAGCGGCTCATGAACTGGTGTGAAAGACAGCCTATGTATAACGTCACTCCTGAAGCAGTCTGTGCTGGTCCACAGTTCAGAGCATCCTTAGTGCTTCTGTAAGTTATACTGATTGTTTATGGCAACAAGAATATGAGGTGGCACAGAAGCGGCTTTATTGTTTTATCCACAGAGTTTCAAAGAAAAGTTTCATGGAGGTATAAAGCAGAGTTTGAGTACTGTTGGTGGGTGACCACAAAACTGTATGAAGATGTTTCTCTTTATCCTGAAACTTGCAAATCCCTTCTCCCTTGTCAGGAGTAGAAGTGAGGTCTAAGGAGCTGCTCCCAAATTCTTAAAAAGCTAATTAAAATCTACTAACTGCTACTGCAGCTACCAGCAGAGTTAGTGTCTGATATGTGTTAGGTTTGTAGATCAGGAGCTAGGTGTGAGTGGCATCCCCCTTCTCTGGTTACTGTTCATTTAAAGAGGGAAAAGGAAGGAATACATGGTCCACAGACAACTCTTCTTCATAGCCGACAGGTATGCCATTCCATTTTATAAAAGCAACTACACAAACCAAGAATATTACAGCTGAGAGGGTTTTTCAATAGACCATGCAGGTCTATTTACATTCATTTCTGGTTGTTTTTTGACCCCATTTATATAAAAAAAAAAAAAAAGATCCTGCAGAAGCAGAATTGTCAGCAGTGTCACTGTCTCTGCAGAACTTGACATATGCAAAACATAATTATTAGCCAGGTAAATACCTTCTATGTGGCTGCTTCTATTTCAAACATGATTTCCCTCACATTTGAATGTGCAAGAGCATTTGTCCCTGCTTCATGGGAAGGGAAGGAATTGTTTTCCTTTAAGTAATATTTTGGTCTTAATCCCTCTTCCTTTCACTTTGGGTTCACTTTCCTGTAAATAAAAAAGTTGTAAATAAAGCAACTTTATTTCCACTTTCTGAGGAATTTAAGAAAATACATCAACTGATTTTTGAAATTATGGAGAAACAATTCTACATGTTTAACCTTGATTGTTACCTGCAAAGTAGATTATCCAAACTTTTTTTTTTTTCGCCCCTGAGGGGCCACAGGCACTAAAATGTCAGACGTAACTGAAGTATCATAGTTACAATGATCACAGTGAGGTTCAGTTACTCCAAGGGAAATGACTGACCTGAACTTTTAAATGTAAAAACAAATTTAGGACTAGATTTTCAATTACATATATTGTGCCATATGCATATTATTAAAGGGCATTTCTCCCTCTCAAGAGGTTTAACAACCACTTTGAGGAGCTGACAAAATTACCTCCTACCCCATCATAGAATCAAAGAATACAAACTGGTATTGTATAGTTCACAACAGTTTTACTAATAAAGCATTATTCTTACTAATACAGTCAATCACAGGAAGTCTGAACAACAAATTAAAATGACTCCTAAGGGGCAGATTGACTAATGCAGTCTCTTACCTTGAAAGACAGATTACTCTTGAAAAGCTCACAGTTACAAACCATTATTATCTACTGCATTTGTGCACTATCCTTCTCTCTTTTCTAAGACAGTACACCAAGGGTACATTGTAACATTTCCCAGTATAGACAAGAGTGTTGTATCTATATATATGTAAATATATGCTACAAAAAAAAACCCAACCTCAACATTATCAAGTCTAAGAAATTGATAAAAAGGTGAGAATTTAAAATTATATTCAACAGGGAATAGTTCTGTAAACTAATCTTTAATAGAAATTGCACTGAATGGGAATTATTCTTAAATTAGTATCTCAGACCACAGCCAGGTCTGAGAAAAGAGACACTCCAGGACGACGCAGTCATGTACATGTTTCTGTCCAGGCTGTAATAAAGGAGAGTTTCTACAGAAACGACATCGTCTTTTAGAGAGGATACAGTGTAATGATCCTCAAGTGCTAGAATGAAGTTAGAGACAGCTGGGGTTATTCTGAATGGCAGAAGGGACAAAACTGTTTCTTTTTCTCGACAGAGGGTTAAAGAATGCAAAAGTGGAATCAAGTCCTGTTCATCTTTTTCCCATGTAAGCTCTGTATCAAGTTCAGCCCTCAGGGTTTCCAAATTGGATACAGAAAATAGAACTGCCAAATAAATGACAAAATAAAAAATATAGGAGGCGTGGTTCAGTGGCTGCTAAGTTCACACTTTTTCCAAACAGAAAAAACTTACCATTTGTAATTCTTACATTTGGCTTTGTTGTGATATTTGTAGCACTTATCCTGGAGAAACATGAATCAGTCATATAGAGCCTGTGCATCATTCTTAAACCACATCAATATTTTAAAAAAAAGAAAAGCTGTATCTTATCCGAGCATTATTTGTCTTTAACAGGTGCTACAATTATCATACATATAATAAAGAAGGCTTGATTTTTCTCCCCAAAAACTCCCACTCTCCAAACATTCAGATAACTGAAATTTCATCAGACTCTAGCTTGATTCAGCTTTTTAAATGTGTATAATGGAGTCCGTCCTCCATGATCCTGAATACTTTTGAGAGTTGCATAAACTTACCAATGGGAAAATGGACATTTCTGCAGGATATAGTACATCTGTTCAGATTCAACTGGCTTATCTCTAAACTTGATATATTAACCAGTGATATTCTCATAAACTAGTTTAAATTCTAACTTTTTTCCTGTCTTGGATTTCACCCTTTGTTTGTATCTTGTTTTTTAGAAACTGGCACAATCTCTGTAACAAGTAATGCTTTGTTTCACATGGGAATATTTAAATAGCAATCACTCAGCCATGTTTGCTTTTGGAAAGCATTCTGTTAGCATGGTGCATAATCTACCTAATATATAACATTTTACCATTCCAGTATAGCAAAGAAGTCCTTTTGTTAGATTGGTCTTTTATAGCCATCATATTTCCATAGAATCAAGAAAAATTTAGGTCAGGAGGAGACTCAGGAGGTCGTCCAGTCCAGCCTTCTGCTGAAAGCAGGAGCAACACAGAATTCAAACTAGGTTGCTTAGGGCTTAGTTGAGTGCCAGGATGGAGACCACACAGCCTCTTTGGGCAACCTGTTCCGGTACTCAGTTACCCTCATACTGAACCTGGTTTCTTCTTATACCATGTCAGGACCTCCCCCATTTTAATGTAAAGCATTGTCTATCCTTCCCCTGCCATGCAACTCAGTAAAGAGCCTGCCTACATCTCCTGATAATTTCCTTGTAGCTACTGAAAGGCTGTTATTACATCCCTCAAAGCTGTCTCTTCTCTAGGCTCCTGGCCAAGGCCAGTTTCTTCAACCTCTCCTCACAGGGCATGTGTTCTAAGTCCATATCCATCTTGGTGGCCTCTGCTGGCCTCAGGTTTATCAACATCTGTCTCGTACTAGGAGTCCAAAGCTGGATACACTATTCCAGGTGTGATGTAATGAGCACTGAGGAAAGGGGAAGTACCACTTTCCTCAATGTACTGGCTATGGTCCTGATGATACAACCCCATATGTTTTATCCTGGACACAGTCGGGACTCAAATTTCTCAAGAGAACCCTTACTCAATCCTCTTCCATTACCTTGAACCCTGTCTCACGATTCAAATACCTCCCAAAGTGACTCAGTGAAGGTATGGAGTACCTCAGCTTTATCTGCATCCACTGTCACGAAATCACCCTCCTCACTCTCCAGCAAGCTCAGATTCTACTTGTTTATTCTTTTACTGCTAACATAGCTAGCAACAGAAGCTCTTCTTGCTGCCCTTGATATCCCTAGAGTTTCAAGTCTAGCTCCGCTTTTCCTTTCCTAAGACCATCCCAGCATGCCTGGACAGTGTTTCTGTATTCCTCCTTTGTAGCCTGCCCTTGCTCCCACCTCCTTTATATGTTGTTTCTTACTTTTTTTTTTTTTCACTGAGCTCAGTCATGAGTTCCCTGCTGAGCCAGCTGTAATTGTTTTTCTGAGTATTTGCATGTACTGCTATTCTGCTTGAGGGAGAGTCAGAGTCAAACCTCTGAAAGGTTTGAAGAACTAATGAGTTAGTTACTGTATTTTTTCCTTTTTTTTTTTTTTTAATTCAGTGGCCCATATGTAGGTACTTTACACATCTTTTATTGTATTAATTGGCATTCTGCACTACTTTTATAGATTCCTCTTACTTGAATGTTCAATATTGTGTCAAGTTTTATACATGAAATTTTATGTAACTTAGGTACACTTATACATGCATTAGGAACATTGTACATTGAAGATGGTTAAAATTACAACCTAGATATTTTTTGCCAGAAGATCATTACTAATGTGCCACATGGTATAAATTCCGTGTTACTACCCATTTTATTATGACAAATTACATGCTTAGTGTTTTCCTGTATTGGAGACCAATCTACCTGCCCTGTTAGGCATCTGCCCAGTTTTCTTTGGGAGGTGTTTTATACAAGTATGTGTTTGAGCTAAGAAGAAACCAGACATTCTAATGCTTATTTTGCCATGGATTACAGTCATCTGAACAGCTTAATGCTAAAGAGAATCACAATGGAGGTCTTGTAAGTTTTAGAAGCAGCTAATCAGTTGTTTTATAGTGGGAGATACGTGCAACTGCCCCTGGCAAATAAATACAATGGCCATTGGCAAATGACTAGGACATCTCCGGCACACGTTATTCAGCCTTTCATTCCCATCATTAAAGATGTACAGAAAACAGATCTTCCAAATTAGAAATATTTTTCAAATCATGTGGAATTCTTGTAGTGGCTTTCAGTAATGAGGTAACCTCCTTGAAACAGTCTCAAAAGAAAAAGTTTGTTGCTAATGTTACCTTATGTAGGTCGTGGCAAAACACAGCACTTTTTTCTCCATTTCTCTTCTACCACTTCTTGTTTCATATTTTCTACAAGAAATTATAGATACAGTGATTTGTCCTCTGCTTGCCCTTCCAGGTCAGTGACTAGGGGATATAGAAATCTGTTTCCTTCAGCGGTTAATACTGCCCTTTTCCTTTAGGCCAGTGCTGAATACCTTCTGCTACCCTGTCGAACAACACAATCAATAGTGCAGGGTGCTAACTCCCTCCTGGCAGGAGCTGGGCACATCTGGCTGCCAGCACTGATGGCATTCAGCACCCTGCTGGAGCTGGCCCCTAACACATGGAGCATAACGTGCCAGCAGCAGCACATCAGGAATCCTGCAGCTTTTGTGATACTGCAGTGATGTCAGATCCATGGTTTTCAGAAGTGCCCCTTCAAATACCCATCATTTAGGGATGTGATTCCATCTAAGGAATTAAAAAAGATAACTGAGACATGATCTCATTGGTTTAAGTCACCCCAGTTGGGTGGCCTGACAGCCTGTTCAGATCTGTAACTCACTCCATGTTTTCTTTCAGTTCTTTATATATAGACAAAGACTGTTAAATACAATGTGACAATTAAAGCATATTTAATTAATATTATTAATGGTTAGTTCAACCACTGTTTGAAGCTTCATTAAATATACTTCCACTGACAAAAGCAGTACTGACATTATTTTTAATTTTATTACTAATTTTTTTTTCCCTACTACTTGCATATTTGACACTTCCAGATCTGTTTGTTTCATGCTGGATTTTTTTTTAATCATCCTAATGTGATGTTATAAAGTTCATTGATAAAACCTCCTTTACTCACTATCTAAAAGAAACTGCCTTTTCCTGTCTTCCATGTGACAGATAAAAGTATCTTGAGGGTGTGCAACAGCAGTTCCTGGCATTACATTACCAATGCTGGTTGCCCCTACAAACACTTAATTCAGTGATGCAGAAGAGAAAATATCGAGCATATGTGTTACAATCTACTATTATGTAAGGATTTCTGATTTGGTAATTTTTTTAAGTTTGTTTTTATTTCAAAGCCATTCCTACTTCTACAGTAGTCAATAAGAGATTCACACACTGAGAGTATAATTGCAATACTTTCTGCAGGTAACAGATGCAGTGTAGTATTCAGGGTAGCTACTTATACGTGCTTCATTTCTGCAAAGGGGTAATTTAATGTGCATACCACTGCGACATATGTGGGGTTTTTTAATTGAAAGGAATGAGAATATCCAAATCTTTTCTTATTCTTAGTCTGCGCTGAATTGTCATTGTCAATTGCCCATTAATAGCTGATTGCAAATGTTGACTAGTTTTTGTCAGGGAGAATGGTTAAAGATGCTTGGCCCTACAAGGCTTCTGTAAAACCAGAATGTGACCAATGACCAAAAGGATGGATTTCTAAACCTTGTTTCTGATACTGTGCTTTGCAGGGAAATACAGTTCTCTTTAAAAACAGATATTACAAAACAACTTGCCCTTATGACTACCATAACTTTAGAAATGGTGTTTACTTCCCAGTCTTCAGATAAAGCAAAAGAAATGTAAACCCAGCCTCCCAAACCAAGTAAGTTTCATTTCTAACGTTTTTGAAAAGCTTCTGGTTTTATTTACATTTGAAATTATTGAAAATATTTGATAGTTACATATTTGATATTTAGATATTTGATAAAAGCTTTACAAGTATATGCTTTTTTGAGACCTTGTTGAACAGATCACTCATCTAACGAGTCATTCTTTTTTAGATATACAATATTTTATAACGTACATCTTGCAAGCAGCTGTGAGAGCAAAATAACTTAAGGGATATTTTTAAAATTAAGCTATTTCATACAAAGTACAGCCATAATCTGTAGGGTTATGGCATTTTTATTATTCTTTGAAATTACCATTTTCTCCCTGGAACCCAAGATAATCAAAGGGAATGTAATAGGAAATTTCAGAGATCAGGGCAGTGGGTTCAACCATGGATCTTACCAGGTCTATTGGCTGGGGAAAAGAAGTGTATTATTTTAAAGTGGTAATGCTAAATATAAACCTCTTTTGAGTACAGGATTGACAATTCCATTAAGCCTACCTAATCGCCTTTCTGAAATGCAGCAAAAAGGGTAAGCAATATGTTTGGCTAAAGGCTACTGTCCATCACCCCAAATTGCTTTTTCCAAAGCCTGCAATGGTAAATTCAGCTTTCCTTTAAGTATTTTAGGCAGTATAGAGACCTTCATGAATACCTGTGATGAAGGTTGATAGTGTCTGACGTTTTATGGGAATAAAATACCAGAACTGTGTTGCTGAACTCAGATCAGGGATCAAAGTAAACGTGCCATCTCTTTGATATTATCTGCAAAGGAAACTTTCCCAAAGTGGTGAAAAAATTATAAAGTTCATTATTGCCTGCCATGAAAATATCATCTATGTACTGTAGAAGAAAAAAGTTACCAGAGAAAAATACACATGAAAAAAAAAGGGGTGGGAGTTGAGTCTCTCTACCAATACTTCTTTGAGCAAACTGACAATGTTCTTATGCAGCAGCAGTGTACAAAGGAAAAAACCCATAGGATTCTATCAAGTTGAAATCTGTTTTAGCTGTGCAAAGTGTATCAGCCTTCTATCAGGGATGGTCAAAACAATTCTATTTTGAGAAATTTTAGGATCTCAGGGCTACCGTCTTGGAGGCATTAAGTAGTTTACGTGTTTAAGCAAGTGGAAGCAAAGCATGCTGAAACCTGCTGGAGAAGTTCTTTTTTAGCTGTAATCATAAAACTCATTTCACCTTTAATATTAATACAGCTTTCAGGGGGAAGAGGAAGGGAAATGTGGATTCTGAAGCATACATAAAATTACCTTTTTCTTCTTTTGAAATTCTCTTTCAACTCAACCTAAGTAAAGCAGCTGGTATAGTCATATGCTGAACATGAATCAGCTGAGCACACCTGGCAAGTAGCTGTTTACGCAATTCTGTAGTTTGCTAGTTAGCAGGAATCATACTGTCGTTCTTTACAAAGGTGCCCACAATTTCAACCCTGATTTTTTTTCAAATTATGAGATGTGTTTACCTTTCCTTCAGGCCAGGCATTACAATGCATAGCCAGATTTTCAAGAAAACTATTTACTGAATTAGAATACACAGCTCTATGCTCTGTGAAGATTTTTACTTTGGTTGTTTATGGGGAATGAAAATAGTGGCCTTCATCCTGCGCCTAAATGAGAGCTGACCTGAAAATCTAGCCTGAGTTGCAAATTTAGGGAAGTTACAAATCTGATTTGCTGAATACTTCACTGTTGTATTTCTCTTCATTCTATAATAGAGAAGCTATCTTCTGCAATTTTAAAACTCATCAATAATGTACTGCATCCAGTAATATCTAGAAATTATAATACAGAAATAAATGTAGTATTAATGTTGTCTTTTTCATTGATGCTACTTATGTTTATTTGGACATCTTTTTCATGTTACCTCTGAAATATATGTATGGTAAAACACAGAAGGGGCAAACTACAAATTCACTACTATTCTACAAATTATTTCTTCAGAGCAACTAGCAATATCCAGCAGCAAATACTAATTGGTTTTCTTACCAATGTTGATTTTTAGCTTTAATCCAGATTATGGGAAATATAGTTAATAGCTTCACATATATTTACTATAGTGGTTGTAATTATTCATAATCATACAATTATAACCAAATTGAATACCTAACAGGATTTATCAAACAAGGATATAGTCAATATTACCATATGAAATTGGCATGGGTCTGTATTAAAGTGCCAGATTTGAGCAGAAAGCTTGATGTAGCACTGGATCTAGAGCCCTGTTCAAGCTCCAAGAGTGAGGATTGTCTAGTGAAGCTGTATATTACAGACCATTCCAAAAGAAAAGGAAGCAAATATAAGCACTGTAAGAGATATTTAAGCACAATAAAAAGCATGTGTATAAATGACTGTATGAGACTGCACAAAATATTTTAGTCCTTGGCAGGACTGTTTGATAGCAACAACAGAAATATTTCCTTTCAGGCTCTACCCTACTAACTTTTCATGTCATGCTTCAACTGAGTCATTTCTGCAAATGCTGAATTTCTCTGTACCCAGACTTAAAATAGCTAAATTCAAAAGCAGGATGACTGGCTTGGACATTTTTATTCTACCATGAAAATTTAGATCTGAGGTCTGTTGGAAATTCAAATGCATAGCATCTTCAAAATCAAACTTTCAGGGTTGTTTCGGGATTGTGCCAGTAAACAGCATCTTCATTACAATGATTATTCCAAACACACAGGGCTTATAACCTACTTACAAAATAGCACAAAGTAAGCAGAAAGCACTCAAAAGGGCCTCACAAGCAAATCTGGAATGGCATGTATCCACCAGGCAGGAATAGAACGTGAGCAGAGAATACAGACCTTACAGTAAAATTAACGCATTGATTCCATGGGAAATGTTGCAAATGCCATAATACATGTTGAAGCTGATTTTATCTTTTATCCAGACTTACAAGAAAAGTAGGAAGGTGAACTAACACCACTTTCCCTCATCTGCCTTAACTGAAACAAGCACACACTAGGGAAAGCAGAGGACTGAAGGTCAGGACTCCCTCTTGGAAGAGTTGTAAATATGCTAAGTTTTCTTGATGTGCTTTTGTTTCACTATATTTAATCAATTAGAAAAAAAAACGTGATTAAAATAACTTACCCGGGACTTTTCAATGCTACATAATTAGATATTTCTGAAGGTCTGATTTATGACATGCACAGTGCAGTGATACTGTAATCTGGGCCACGGCTCTTATTTACTCAGTTTGTTAATTACACTGCACTACATTTCCAGGACTGTACAGTTTTTCTTGAATGGTCAGGCATTTCTTTATGCACGAAAAGGTCACAGAATAATAGCAAACACTTCTGCAGGAAGCAAGGAAGCTGTGCAGAAGGGACTCTGTGGACAAGCACTGTCTCCCAGTCATAAGAAGTAATCACCAAGCAAGGTCCAAGGATTTCTAGGGCCAAGAATGAAAGGCAGGGTAGTGAGTAATGCCTGAAAATTCGGTTCAGTTTAGTGCAAAGGACAGTTCTTGATCTTCTCTTCCCTAATTCTTCATCACAAGCAGGACACCATTCATCATTTTTGGTACTGTACAGTGACTTCCAGGAGAGGCCGATGCAAGGTGTGCTGAAGAGCATGCCAACAGCTGGTTTGGGAATCAGCTGTAAATTTCACAGCTGGTTTTTGCGAACCAGCCTGAACTACTTTGAGTGGTGCCCCTGGCTGTGCAGCTGATTCCACAGTACACAGGTGCTAATGTGACCCAGATCTCCAGCACAGATTCATACATGTAGATGGGAATGTGAAGGACTATTAACACAGTTAATAGTTCACGCAGTTAATGCAGCTGACAGTAAACTTAACTCCTAAGCACTTGACTTACTATTTAGAAACTTAGAATTCCAGTGTATGGCAATCAAAAGAGAAACTTGAGCCCAAGAAAGCTTAGAGATTTCAAGATTCTCCAACCCAGAGTTAAGCCTCAGGTCCTCCAAAACCAGAAGATGGTCAGAGCCTCACGCCACTTCTAAGAGAAGAAGCAGTCTTGCTTCACTATTCTTGTCAGCACAACCTGAGAATAAGTCCATGGAAAAACTCCAGAAGACCTTCTAACCCTTCTCACCATACCCATCTCAGGTGTATTTTGTTGGGAAAGGTCTTTCACTGAAAGACCATTCTGTTTCTTCATATTAAAATCAAACTATAAGGTCCCTTCCAACCCAAACCATTCTAGGATGCTATGATTCTTATCATCCTTCTGATACATCGAGGCAATAAAGCTATTTATTCGATGTAAACTGAAGACCATCTTTTCCTTTGGATTGCTCCCAAGTGCAAAACAGCTCCTCTTAAAATCACAAACACAAACAAATTATTTCCAGATACTTGTTAAAATAAAGTTTTGATTGTTGCCATTTAGAGGACTCATCTCTGCCTGTTTGTTAACAATACAGCTTCATTGGTCATATATTATTTACAAAATTCCTTCAAATAGAGGTATTACCTCATTGAGGTACATAATTCTATAGGGTATATATAAGGCAGGTTTGGCAAAGAGAGCTATAAGGAAGAACTTAACCTGCAATGGAAATGCAATAAAATCAACAGGAGTTCAACTGCCTGGATGTAAAGCAAAGAACCCCTCGCACTGAGCTGCTACAAAAGCACTGAAAGCAAAGTGTGGCCTTCTGTGAAAACATCTCTGAAGACAGCAAAAAGGCCAGAAGAAAACACAGGAGCCAACATGCAAGCTTGGAAAAAAGCAAGTATTATTCCACCACATGGAGATGGCTGTTATGTCTACCAAGCCAAAACATTTGCCTTCAAACTTCCAAAACAAGAATTCAATATGACTAAAATACTAAAAACTCAGGGTGAAAGTGACCTAAGATTGGTTTTTATATAAAAATGTTTGATCTGCTGTAGGAAAAAAACAATCAAACAAACAATGGCGAAAGACGGACATATGATTAAAATACTACTTTCATTTCATTAATTCTTAGTGGAAAAAGGTAGCTAGCCCCAGTGTATAATTCTCATTAATATCAGTAATTAATATGGCTTTATGAAATGTGCAGAGAGAATAAACAATATCTGAACTCAAATACTGATCCCAAACATGCTGTAATCAAGAAAAATATAGGTACAGAGTTTCTTTAACAAAACATTCTTAAAAATTTTCGAGTTTCAACTTACAATAGTTTTGAAATCCGAAATTTTAAAGGTGATTTCACCTTTATGTCTGCATTATATTCTTACAATGTTCACTGTGAAGCAATGCTTGCACATACCCTTCTTAGTACAAAATTTCAGATGCTATTTTTCGCTAACAATGAAAAAGAGATAAAGTGTAGTTCCAAACATAAATTTCCTTACAAACTAAGTTACCCATTATGCCCTAAATTATTACACTGAATAAAAATATTTCATGTCATACTAGGAGAAACAAGCAGGTGGTAGAAGTTGAGCAGACAGCAGATTAAGAAACAAGCATTCAGATCCTTCACGGATCAGGGCGAAATCTAACTAGGTACCTATATACATGTTAATTGTTTTTCCAGTCTTCCACTCATGTAAAATGAGTAGATGGAAAATTCAAGAATCTTTATCCTTTGTAGCTGTATGCAAAGAGTTGGTGGATGGTAATACAAGCTTGCTGATTTATCAGCACAGTGTTACCCATTTAAAAAATGGCAGGGCTTTTACTGCAGTGCCCCAGATCACTAGAGCTCTTAACAGTTGCTTCAGTGCACCTTTTTTCTTAAAAACTCTACAGCCCAAAGAGAGTGTTAGAAGTGCAAAACTAGAATGTGACCTGATACATTCATGCTCATCTCTAAGTACTTCCCAAAATAGTGACATACCTATCAGATGTGTAAAAGAACAACTACTGTGTGCTCACTAACAGCTTGTAAGAGAATTTTTAAATATTGAGTAGGCGGAGAAATGACAGTTGACCGGGGAATAGGGTTATTATAAGTTGTTTTTTAAAAGCATCATTTTGAACCACTTCCACAAAACCACTGCTCAAGGTTAATGAAGCAAACACAAGCTTAACATTTTATCCTAAAGAATGAACATCAAATGCAGTATTATCTCTAATACTGCATTGCGGTATCACTTCTAGGTTTCTGTCCAAGTCTTGGTGTGGGACTTGAACTCGTGGCTTCCTGGCCAGCTTAGAAACTTGCTATGAACTCAACCGTAAAGGCATTCACTGCACTTTGAATTATGCAGCAAAATACATACTGTTACAGCACAAATAATCAAGGGCCTAAACAGTACAGAAAGCCAATTTAAAGACTAAGATATACTGCAATAAGTATTTTTATTTCTCTTAAAAATATTTGTGGTATTGCTGCAACAATATAAAGATACTGAATTTCAGTGGACCAGATTCTCATTTATCCTATTTTTACATTAATATAACACTTAGGCAATTTCTTCCAGCCTATTGCAGAAATAGGACTAGACCCATTAAGCTTAAGAGTTACTAATCATGTTACTGAAATGGTATTACTAATATTTAATTTGATGCTTCTTTTAAAATGTAGCAGCCCTCCTTCAAGAGCTAAATATTTGCATGGATGGCATAACTAATGTGTTACCCTAGGACTTCAGTTGTAGTATATTTCTAAGAATGCTCCATTTGTAGTAAAGGTGACTATTTTGAATTCTACAGATGGTGTTTTAACTGCTAACAGCTACTTAAATCTAGAAGTATAATTTGGCTCTGCATCCCAGCATCACAATGAAAATAAGAGATAAATCTGAGGAATGCTATTTTTACTACAGATACCACACTGGCTTTTTTGACCATGGTCTCAGAACATATGGGGCCCAGAATAGCTGAATCAGCAGCACAAACTAATTCCAGTTCAGTGTGCCCCTTCTCACAACAGCTAGCATTGGCAACTCTCATCATCGCTCCTTTTTGAAGGTTGCCCCAGGTGCGGAAGCCGCAAACAAAAGCTCCTTGATACACACAGCATTAGTAAGCGATTAGTATGCTATGGAAACATCAGAGAAACACCCTACTTCTACTGGATACCAGTTAAGTGCTAACCCCTCAAACCAAATGGAGTGGAGGTCACAAGCTCCAAAGGCATTTGCTGCAGCAGCAGCAGAAATGGGCTGATAATCAATTGCTAAACAGGTAAAAAGAGAGCTTGGGGAGTTTTTATCTTGAAACCTCCTGAGCTTTTCCTAAGCTTTCTCAGGTGGAAGGAGATGGTGTAGCTTTCTTTCATTTGCATTCCTGCCTGCTTTTCAGACTCATGCATACAAAAATGGAAAGCATTTGGTGAGCACTCAGGGAGTCAAGCACTTGCTTTGCTCTTGGCTTTTATTATGAATGAGTGTGAAGAATGGTGTGAACCTCTATTTTGTGGCTCTTCTATTTGGTGGACTGAAAACTGGAGAGAAAACTGCTCAAACCAAATCAGGAGTGTTGGTCTAGGAGGGAGCAGTTCAGTAAAGTGAATGAGACAAAAATATCCAAAAGTGCTTCAAGGTGGGAAAGTTGAAAATGTCTTTTTTTTTTTTTAAGTGTCAAAAGAAATGTTTTTGGCCACAAAATGCTTCATATGTGCTGTAATTCACAATTGCACATCATGAAGCTGACTAAAGAATATGTACTAACCTTTTATAATTCCCATCCATTCTCTTTGACTGAAAATTTTCCAAAATCAATCCAAGGTCATAAATAGTTTCTGGTTTGCTTTTGCTTTTACTGCAAATTGACTTTTTTTTTTCCCCCTTGTAAATAATATATTTCTCAAATTTCATTTAAAAGCTCCTTAGATTGATCCTTAGAAATATCTTTGGCTTAAGTGATACATACAATCCCTGTTTGTAACGATATATATATAACTATACATTTTATAATACCAAAGCCAAAAGCTTGATTGTCTTTCTGCTTTTGAAGGTCTAGGTGCAATATATGTGAAGGCAGTAGCCCTCTCCTCCAATGTATTTGTCAAAGATTGGAATTACAAAAGCCATTTCTAATGCTGTTATAATTAACAGGAACCCTTAGGACAAGACAGTTGGCCAGACTCTATATAAACACCTTGTAGAAAGTGCTGGCCAAAAAGGGGAGGTGAAAAGAGTGTACAACTGGATAGGTTTCTGGCAGCTCTGAGAGTCACAATCCCTGATATATCCCTGATATAAGACTAAAGCAGTGCTGGAGAAATCTGTAGGGATAACGCACTTGTACACATGCACAAATTCATGTAGTTAAACTCCTGACTTAACTGTCTTTGTTTTCTTGCTAATCCAGAACAATACACTTTAACTGGGTCTTTAGATATAAGGATTGTAAATACAAAGTGTTATGGATGTTATGCCAGCAGGCAGTCAGGAACATCAGAGGACTAACAGCAAAACTGCTTCGGAAGTTTGATTCCTTACTCATTAACTACAACTGTGATTGAAATTATGTGTCTTGAACAAATCTCGTCACATTTCTTCTTTCAAATTTCCTGGAAGAATTGTTTCATACCAGACTTTGTCAGGTGAAGAAAGACACACAACTGGAGTATAATTGCTAGGCTGATGAAAGGATTAGTTTCATCCAGCACAAATTCAAGTCACGTAGGGGAGAGGCCTTTCACTATGACAGGATAAATTCAGAATAAAACTTTTCAATGCCTTTCAAGCTTTTAAACAAGAGCTGAAAACCACTTTCTATCAGTTCCAATCAGAGCCTGCAAAGTTCTAGTTATTTTATTGCAAATGATAAAATGTATTTTAAAATAGTCTTCTGTGATCTAACCCCAAAACTAAAGATATTCAAGTCTAGGCCTATTTCAGTCAGTATTTCTCCGATTCAAATGTACCTTTGCAGTGACTCCATTTCACTAAAATTGTTCCAGATGTGGGCATCAGTTTAATTGGAATTAGAACTTGGGCTAAAACCTGCATACCATTACACCTTAAGTAAACCCAGATTGTTATTTAAAAGTCAGAAAGATGGGTCAGGAGAGGGCTTGCCTCAACTGAGAGTAATGCATTTCTTCTTTGCTTTGAATTTTGGGATTAGAAAAGTAAAGGAGATGCTTCAGTTTGGAATCGCCATATTTGCTTTTCCTTATTAGTGAGGTGAAATGTCACTGATCAAAATGTAACTGAATTCTTACAAAACCTAAGCTTCTCTCATTTGCTGATATTTCTACTTAATTGTAAAATAGATTAGTTACTGCTTGTATCTTTGTGTAAGTTTATGGTATAGTGCACTGCCTTCCCTGTAGTCTGATTTTTAAAGGAATTCTGGCTTACTCTGCAGTGAAGGATTTTGGAAACAATGAAAAGCAATCGCTATAGGACTAAAAATAAGAAAGAAAATAATTATGTTGATGGAGCTATTCAAATATTCAAGACAGCTTCAATTCAAGGCAATTGTGGCAAAAAAAATCACGGCATACCTTCTCTTTTAATGGTATAGGCTACTAGTTGTATCATCTGCAATAATTTCTTGTGCTGTTATAATAAGCATAGTTGTATGTTTTACTTCATTTATGTTGCTCAGTTACAGAAAAAATACTTTTTTTAAACTGCAGCATAATTGTATTGCCTAATGAATAAATTATATAACACATTTAATCCTAATTGATATTGCAGTAAAGCACAAATTATTCCTGCTACTAATTAATGAGCACTTCTGTATCTACAAGAGATGATTTAACTAATCCAATGTATAGATTTTCTTGAGGCTAATTGTTCAGTTTAATGAACCAGATATCTTGCACAGAAGCAAGTGTCATGCGCCTTTACACCAAGCAGCTAAAAGACTTGTAAATCCCCTTGCACACCAGCAGTAGTTATGGGTCAAAGCCTGTTCTGAACTGTCTTCTGGTGTGCAGTCTCCTTGACTTTAGTGGGAATGCACATGCAGAACACAGCAGTTTACTGTTTTGACTTGACATTTGAAGTTTTTTCTTAATTTGTGTCCTGACCAACTTTACATCACTTTAAGTACCAAAATTAAGATAAATAGAATGAGAAAGCTCAGCTATGAAATAGATTCTATCTGTAAAAAACTCCAGAGATAGGAGAGCACTAGTGAGGGTCTGTTACAGGGAGTGCATGGATTATGGCCAGCAAGCACACATCAGAATAAAAGCCATGTGGATACACAGTATCTGTAGATCTTTCACATTTAGAACCACTGACAAAGTTATCAGGAAAGCAAGCTGTTAGTAAAACAAATATAGCAAAGCAATTGAACACAACCGAAGTCCCAGTCAAACCAGTATCAGTTGTTATTGACACGTGGGATGGACTAAGTTAAAGACAGCTGATAGTGAACTGTAATGACATGGTGGAATGGGGTAGAGGCACTCATCCATGAACAGCAGGGTGAACAAAAGAAAAAAAGAGCAGTTATTTGCTTAGTCACTTTTTGCTTCCCGTTACTGACTGGAGTGCCAGATCATCCCCATCCGGATCTTACTTATGACATTCAGGTTTTTTCTAGATTTTAGTCAAAATGCCAGATACCTGGAAAAGAAAAAATAACCTACCAAAAAACAACCCCACCCCCAACCCCCAAGCAAGCAGACTAATTTGAAATACAACATCATGCCTGGAAAAGTGGCAAGTTAAAAAACTGATGTTACCAAATTAGTGATTTTTCATGACAGTATGTTTGGAGGATTCCCTGTCATATCTTTGCCTCTCATCTCATAAAGGTATTGCCGCATAACTTCTCATCTGTGCCACCATCATTAGCAACAGCATGAATAAGAAGGGAATATAATGGATATTTTTTCTAAAGTCTTTGTTTAAAAACCCTGTCGAAATCTGTGGATTTTTCCTCTTGGCATATACAAATTCATGATTCAGGGCATTTATACTTTCTAGATTCACTGCTCCTAATTTTTAAAATGTATTCCCAGGTACATTTGAAATACATTTCTGTAAATACAAAATGTACCATTGACTGAAAACTTGCCATGCACTGTGTATCAAATTTTCTATGAAAACCTCTCTCTAGGCTTTTTTTTTTATTATTATTATTGTTTACCATGAACCCACCCAAACTGGAGTGAATAAAGGGGGTGAACCTTTCCTGTTAGGCTTTAATGGCAAATTCAGTTTCTCCCTGGCAGTCTTCACTAATCCATTTGGAAGGGTCTTCAAATATTTGAGTTGGAGAATAAGGAGAATATTCTTTAAATATAAATTAAAAAAAAATATTCATCTAACTCTCCAGCGGTAATTCCTGAGTTAAACCAGAAAATGTACTTATGTAGACAAATTATACATTAGACCTTGCTTTAACTTTGTTTTCCATATTTGTTAACCTAGACACACCAGCTCATTTTCATTTTCTTTTTGTGATCTAGACACTGAAACATTATTCTCACATACCTTAACCTTGGCCATAACTCTGACCTTTTATATTTTCCCTTTCACATTATGCAATGTGAAGCACAACAGACACCAAATATTCTATGACAGCCAGTGGATTACCATTTCCGTGTCACATAAAAAATTATATAAAAAGCAAGCGGATTACTACCTAATTGTATGTTTCATAATATGGCAGCGTTGCCAGTGTTTTTGTGCCTGGGTATTTAAAAGGCATCTGAATGACTCTTACAAGGTAATAATTGCCATGTCTGTGTCAAGGGACACATCCATACTACAGGAAAGCTTTTCTAAACGTTTGCTTCAGTGTGTGGATGGGCATAGCCAAGCGCGAGGATCAGATGAGAAGAATTTCGAAATAAAGCACATTAATATTTTCCTGATATTTTGGGAGGCTGGCTCATACAATGAAAGAATAGAGCAAGTATTGTAAGACTGTGATACACTTGTAGATTGTTTGGCTCATCAGTCCTGTACGCTATGCTGAGGTTACATATACAAAATTGGAGGGAGAAGTCTGACAGAGTTCAGCATTTGAACTCGTGTGGAAAGGACCTCAGGTCAAACACTTTGTAAAAGCATCGGGAAATGTAAAGAGGAGTAACTGTAGCACATCCTGTACTAAACTTTGCTTGATACCTCCTGCCATCCAAGAATTTCTGCTCATTTTTGTGCATTACCCTGGTTTACCTGACTCCTCTTAACCAGCTGGAAAAAACTGTCAGAAGTGTTCTTACTCTCCCAAAGTCTTCTCCCTTACCCAAGTGCTAATGATATTCCCTGGTCATCCAGCAGTAGCTTTGCATATATATAAAACTTGACTTTCTAGCAAGTGTAAAGTCAAGATCTTTTCTTAAATTTGTGTGCTTTCGTTGATTGATTCTCTCGTTTTTCTTCTCTCTCTCTCCTCTCTTGATTACAGACCTTTAATAAATGATTAAAAATGGGTAAAGAGTTTGACATTAAACAACTGGCATAGCAGCCTGTGATCTTTGCTGGAACTACTGACAGCATTTTTAATAAACAAGCATGACAGTTTTCTCTTTCAGCACCAGTGTCAGTGATAAGCCGAGGAGAGAGTCCTTGGGAAGTAAGCCACAAGTTTGTGGCAATCTAAGCACAATGAAACTCAGAAATGCAAAATTTAACTGAATTTCCAAAAGCTTTTACTTAGTGGACAGTAAGTTAACCAAATGCATTTTCTCAACCACAGCTGATAAATTTTGATAATCACATATCTGCAGTGCTTTCCCTGTCATCTGTGTATTGTTACATGAGAGAGTTTACTGTTACCATAATAATATAGCTTAACACTGTTGAACTCAGCCCGTGTACCTTCTTCATCCTGAGTAACAGCACTCTGCATCATAGTGCAACTTCCCAAAAACCAGACATATGATACAGTAAACTGAGATACCACAGCATTATTGAAAGACTTGAGCTCTGCCGGTACTGATGGTTACTACTAACCATCTACTTCCTAGAACAATGCAGGGACAGCAGGCTGGATCATTGAGAGTCTAGACTATCTTCTTTCAATCCAGAAGGCCATTCTGACCTACCTGAGCTGAGGACCTGACCCTTTATTTCTATCTAGATGTACTATTAACAGATTGTTAATGCAACCTGGCAATGCCACTTTTCTCTAGCAAAATATACGTTTCCCATGTCCTCTGTTACATTCAAATAACCATATTGCAGTGGGTGAATTGCTTGTAAATAGCACTTTAGAGTAGGCGTGAGAAGATTGGTTCCAGGC
Organism: Rhynochetos jubatus; assembly: GCA_027574665.1. Lineage (NCBI taxonomy): Eukaryota > Metazoa > Chordata > Aves > Eurypygiformes > Rhynochetidae > Rhynochetos > Rhynochetos jubatus. The sequence goes on from CM050654.1 coordinate 24,675,929, forward strand.
TGTCATGCCATACTGTTTCCTTGCAAACAGCTTTTCAGTATCTATGTGTAGCAAACTTCACCTTTCAGATCCCAAGGGCTTCACAGCAAGTGACTTTTCATAAACGAAGTGGCAGAAGAGCTATTCCTATGGTTCACTGCTTGTCATTCTTTCCCGTCTATGATGCGTACATTGCACTTTGAAACTGTGCTGCTCCTCCTGCAACTTCTATATGTTTGCTGCTCCCACATCACTGTTCCTTTTTGTATATCATCCATTTGCCGTAGCAGGATCATAGGTATTCCTCCCATGGTCTTAATATTATCTTCCCTAAATTGAAAAACTTAAATTCTTGACTGTCATATTTATGGTTAAACTACCCAGCAAGGGTCACCTGGGAGACATTTAGAAATGTTTTGAATACTTATCCCCAAATTCAGCATTAGTGGGTGTTATTTTTGGTCACAGAGGTTATTTGTTTTCTCCTTCCGTCTTCCATATATTCTTCCCTCAACCTGCAGTAACAGTGTCAGCAGTTTCCCTGGTTTAGCTCAATTTTCAGTACATTTGCTTTTTGAGCCAAGTGGAAAATAGGAGAGTAGGAGGAGTTTTATTTTAAATATGTAAGACATGATCTTTTCAATGAGCCACTAGGGTTTGTTTTTCTTTTTTTTTTTTTTACAACTACTGCAGTGAAGTATACTTCCATGCATAAAAATAAATTTAATTCAGAGAATTACAGCAGCACTTATAAATGTTTAATGAAACTCTAGAAAGCTCTTTCTTCTTTTATGTATTCCAGTTTATGTTTGATAAAATACACAACAAGAGAGTTCTTTTAGTGATCTTGTTTGTTCTCAAATGTCTGTCACACCCTGGAACTAGGATCAGGTATAAAAATGCAGCACATTTGCAAGTTAAAAAAAATAAATCTGTTTCTGGGCTATGTCAGGGGGAGAGAAAGAATGTTACAATTTGGTTTTGAAGTGTTCTCTTCTCTACAACTCTAGTGCCTTAAAACATAGTGACACAAAAGATAAGATCAATCTTGGTACCTCTCCCAAATTTTTTTCATGCATTTCCTTAATTACCCTGGGAACAGCTTTTGAGACAGAGGTTGCTCTGCAGGCAGAATCAGGAAAAAAAAGAAAGTGTTTTGACAGATTATCGAAGAGTGATATATTTGGCATTCTTATCTGAATTCTGCACTTCGAAGAAAGGCAGCATGAGCAGGTGGTTTCCCCACACTGCTTCAAACACAGGAGATACAAATTAAAATAGGTCAAAATACACACACTACTCTCATCTAGGTACACTAGAAGTTCGTTTTTTCAAGCAAACATCTAGTGTCCATCCCCCACTGTCCATTTTTTAAGGTTTGCTAAGACCATACCCTAGTTACAGCCAGCTGAGTAAAACAAACAGTGTTCTGCCTATGCTAAGTGTTATTTAAGATACCCTTCACTGCGGGAGGAAATAACAGCTGTATCTTCTGGGATTTCTGCAGCAAATTATGTACACATGAAATTGGTTGGGTCCCCAGCTAACTGTATCAAGTCCCAAATCAATTAGTGATTGTGGCATCCCCACACTTACAGTCAAAATTGGGCAGAAAATTGAGAAATTGCCAATGCAAGGTTTCTTTGCTATCTGTGGTGATACACTAGCTGATTTTTCCATCCAGGCATTCATTAGCATTACCTTAGCACATGAAGTAAGGAGATAAAGGCAAGAGAAATAACAGAGTCCCGATGTTCCTTCAGGATAAGAAATTCAACCTTTTAACCAATGAAATATGTATAAAAGAGTCTTTGAACATTGTAACTTTCCCCTTGCGATATGATCACGACTGCGTCTGATCTGTTGCCACTTTTTCCAGTCACAAACCATTCAGAAAATTAGTCAGAACTAACCTCGTTTAGCAGCGGAGAAGCCAAAAGGATTTCTAGAAGGTCACAGTACCCAGCACTGCCCCCTCTTCATCCTACACTAGAACTGCAAAACCCAAAACATCTTCACAACAGAGGCATAACCCAACATGCTATTTCAGGCATGGGCTGCAGCACGCCAGGGAAATTGTATGCTTTATGTGTCTTCATTATCTATTTTTGGACCTTTGTATGATTACTGCAAAGACCTCACTGTTTTTCCTTCTTAAATATTTGTTTATGAAACCTTCCCCCTGCAGGCAAGTGGGTTCATGTGATCCTTACTTTATAAGGAATTTCAGTCCCATATGTTGCTCCTGGCACTTTTTGCTGCTCTACTGGCACCTCTGCTGCTTGCCCTTTAACTGAAGTGACAATTAAATCATAGAAAAACAAATCTTAAGCTGTAATAGAAATCTGTCCAAGCCTGAGGCTAAAGCCACCAAGACCCCTTGTAGGTTGTATTCAAAAGTTACAGACTGCATCTGGCCACATGACAATAATGATATAAATCCCTAAATTCCATCAGAATTTCAAGACGGACTTTCCCACAGCTCAAGGAAAGCAGGTTTTGCCTGATGTACAGAATTGCTTTGATGTTAGCAGAAGTGCAAAACCTTCAAGATTAATTAGAGCTCAAAGTATAAATGCCACAAAGGGAATTCCCTTCCCTTCTGTTCTTTCCCAATGGAGAGAGGGAATTCCCTTCCCCTTCTGTCTTGTCTCTGTGCAGGGAGGGAATCCCTTTGCTATTCTTACTCATGATGACGCTTCCTTTCTCTCCCCAAGAGCAATGGGAAGCTCTTTTTTTTCCTTGTTTCCCCTTTTCCCATAAGAGGGTCGAGGACTCCCCTTTCTTCCCATCATCTCTTTCCCAGAGGTGAAGAGGGATTCCTTTGCCTGCTATTTTCTGCACTGTACCAGTTTTCTGCTTTAATATTTCAGTATGGGAACTACTATTTTTTTTTTCACCTGAGTGCAGCATTTTATCCTACAAAAATATGAAACCAGACACCCACTTCATATTTGATTACTGGCAGCTGTGATCTAAATATAACTGTATCCACTTAGTACTGTGCTCTCTACTTTTAAGTGCTAATTAATAATTAATACAGGGAATGAAGTTTAAAAACAAAGCAGAAAAGCAGAATCCATATTTCATTAAAGGGGTTTCTCTTCAGTCTAAAGCACACCATCTACATCTTTTAGGGCAAGAATTTCACTTTTTGTACTAGAACTGACTGGAATAATCTGCCTCCCCAGGAATTACTGAATACTGTGAATTAGCAAATCATTTCAAGTTCATTTTAATGGAGGGTGATGGCCCAAAGAAACCACCACTCATGCCTAGATTAAGTTCCATTTCAGCTTTATCCACAGAAGCAAGCTTTGTGTTTCCTTTCATGGGGTAATGAGTTTCACCTGTGTGATTAAAAACAAAGAATAATGGATGATGATGTGAACTTAGTTCATTTACTATAGTACTTGTTGTTGAGTTTAATAATTTAGAATATTGCTGATTGTAGAGGCAACTGTTCTGTGATACCTTTGGTAAAAAATAATGAGGAATTATTAATGTGAAACCTCATTGTAATGTATGTCTTGGCCTAATCTCTCTTTGGTAGCATGTGGCCACTAGATTCTCCCTGAGAATTCTCTGTTCTCCTTGCCAAAAAATTAAGTGAGCTGCTAAGGAATTGGTGATCTTCTCATGTAGAATGCATCTTCTCTGGTTTTAACTGGAATGCTTTCTTTTTTTCCTAACTGGTTTTCGATATCCAGAGTGCAGTCAATAAATTTTAAAGGGAGGTTTCTAAAACCAAAGCAAAGTATAGTAATAATTAAAATTAGAAGGAGTAATTAAGGAAAATAATTTAAAAGACATAGAATATCAGTAATAGAACACAGCTTTTTCTCCTCAGAGCTCTTCTTCTGATTGACTGTTCCCTGTTTCTGTGGCCATGAAAAAGACTGATATTACTAAAAATATCATTATTATTTCACTCTAAGCATTTATAGGAAAAGATAGTCATTTAGGAACAAATCCTAGTTTAAACAAAATTACAAACCTGTTGATTTCATCCACTTTCTGCCTGGATTAGTTGATTAGGGTTTCTGGTCTCACAGATGAAGCACTACGAGCATCACTAAACCCCTGCTGTATAGTTCTTATCATTTAAGGAGTTTTAACAGAAACAGACAAAAATTTGTGACAATGTCATCTTCAGACATCAGCTATTCTGTCATCTTATGTCTTTAGAAAGCCATTGTAGGTGGTGTATCACAAATATAGTAAGAGCAGGTTGATAAAACGAGCAGAGTGAGTATAACCAGGGTATTTTGAACATTTTCATGTTTAAAATACCTCATATTTTAATTTCATTTTGTGAAGGTAAATACATACAAAAATTGCACTACTGAAACCCAACACCCTCTCTGCAAATAAAAGATGATAGGTCAATCAACCAGGTTTAGGGAAACCAGTAATCTCAACATGACAATAAGCACCATCAAAGAACTGAGAGCAAGACAGGATGCAGGCACATCTGAATGATAACTTTTCCCCTGGCAGCCTACTAATTTTGACTTTCACAGTTTCAATTCCTCCACTTGAGACAGAGTTCAGTGTGAACTCCTCGATACATTTTAAGCATCCGACTCAGCTGTCTAGAATTTAAGGCTCAAATGATTTCATTTGTGAGTAGGCTATCTGAGTCAATGTGTTACTCACGAAAGTTAGGATTTTGCTGTGAAACCTTGGCTAAATTACCATTTTTCACTGCACTGTTATCTTCACATTTGTGAGATCTCACTTTTATAGCTGGAACAATATCACTTCAGTAGAGTGGTACACTGCCCTTCTCTACCATAAATGATTGTAATAAAATCTTACAGGGAACATTTAATGTAATTTTAACTTGGCTTAGTAGTTTTGGTTTTGAAAGTGAGAAAAATCCCAAAAATTATTAGTTGGGTTTTCCATTACTGCTAAGATGCCATGGCTTTGAAAGGCTTGTATTTAATAAACATTCATAATCTGTATTTCTTTGGGTGTCAAGGCCTCCAACTTTCCCACAGCTGTGTCCAGCTCTTGCAACTGAGCAAAAATCAACAATCATTCTTTTTTTCTGGTGATTCATACAGTGAAGAAAAGCTGAAATTATCCATGTGAAGGTCACATGGATGTTATGTCTCTAGGGAAACTCTGGTTAAAGTTGTGCAAATATTGTACATGCAAATATTCCATAAATTTTCCATCTGGTTGTTCAGTGAAATGGGTATCATTGCCAGCCCTCTAAGGGCTGCTGAACTAACCTTAATGCTTTGATTTATTTACAAAGATTGTTACATGAAAAAGGCAGTCTTGACTAAGAACTAATTTGCTATGCATTTGTGTGCTCCTTCTAATCATGTTTGTCTATTCAAATTTTTTTACAAGAGCATTCTAGCGACCGATACAGGTACACATGACAGGGCACTCACTTTGTGGTGACCATACCCAACTCTGCCTTCCAGAACAGCTGTGAGGCTTGTGCCATTGTAAATTAGCTGAATATTCAACCACTGAAATTAGTGGGGTTTTAGTGGTTTTTTTTTTCACTTACTATTCAGCTGTTCTTACATGCTGTGAATGGTATGGTAAAAAGGGCTAAATTAAAGGCACGGTGTCTTCAGAGATATTCACAAAATAAGGAAATTTCACACATCATACTCTGCTGTTAAGACCAAAAGGTGAGCTGCACCTGTAATAACACCCAAGGAGCAAACACCCGTCAAGCATGAACTCTGGTTACGCCCTGGTGTCAGATAACCTCGGAACCCAAACCTCCTGGTACACACATGTACAACCCCAGAAAGAGAGCTCTGTTCCAGACGGCATTCTGTTTGTTTCAACAGGGCTTGGTATCTCCCACGTAGCAGACATACCCTTACGGACCAATCCAGACCGCTCCAGAAATCACACGCCAAAGAAAACACCCACGGCGAAAGGCAGCGAGGTGAAGGCCAGCGGCAGAAGCCGCGCAGACCTCACCGCGCTGGGGAGAGGTCAGCGCTGCCCTCCCGCAGCCGGAGCCGGGCAGCCTGCCGGGGCGTGCAAAGGACGCAGCTGCGCCCAATATGTACAAACAAAAGGCCCGGTTCCCCTAGCAACGCGGCAGCCCTGCGAAAGCTCCCCGGCCCGGCCCGGCCAGCTCCGCGGCCCCATCCTCCCCCGGCCGCCCCGCCGCGGGGGCTCGATGCACGCTCATCCCCTCTGGGCAGCATGCTTCGGGCTTTGCGCCCACAGAGCCGGCCAGGGCGGCGGCGGGGGCCGTGTCCGGCTCTGTGCGAGGCGAAACGCGAGCGGCCAGGCGCAGTGCGAGCTGCTCTCGGACCTTGGGAGCCGTTCTAAAACACCTGGCAGTGCCACCTGCGTAAATGTGCATATTTTACGTGTACGTTAGTAAGGTAAATAGTAATTTTCTTGATGATATAAAATTAAAAAAATTAAAGAAACCCAAATACCCTTAGACAAGGATTGTAGGCAACAGCAGGCTTCAAATTATCCCTTTTTTTTTTCCCACTCCACCGTCTGCAAATTGGGGTTTGTCCTCAAGCTTGATTCTTTCCTCACTGAGTGGAGATACCTTATCAAAGCAGCATTCTGGAATCCACAACAGCTAGTATTTGTGTCAGCTTTTACTGGCAAGAAGCCAGAAAGAGAGAAACGTTTCATTTATTATGATGGACAAATAAATAGGATCAACAATAATGATCCTCTCAGACACAATTTCCAAAAAAGTTTTTTTCAATAGAGTTACTATAATCACATTATTCAGATTGCTATTATAATTAGCATTAGTTATTTCATACATAACATGTATGTTTGCATGAATCATGTTAAAAACCCAGAAGAATGTGCTTCATTTTGAAAGGTAATGCTTTGTGCCAGATGATCCAGACAGATTTCATGTGCTCATTGGGATTCTCACAGCTAAGTGGAAATCCCACATTATGCTCTTAATTCATTGTGAACAGATAATCTTTCCATGTCTCTGACAAGGAACATTTTAATTCATTGTCTCCTTTCAATTGATGGTTCCTATCCGTGACAAACTCATGTAAAAATATTCAGAATCTGAGTTCACCGTGTTACTTCATTACACTAGTGTTAGCACATGGGAGGAATTGTAGCTTTTACTGAACAATTTTTTTCGCCACATATCAAGATAGAAACATTGCACTGGCAAAGAAAAGAAAAGAAAAAGGTGGTAACACTTTCGCTGATACTTTAGAGTTTGTCCAGCCCGTCATGAGAGACCTGTTGGTAGGAAGAGTGCTAATACGGTGTCAAATAGGTATTATCAAATATGTCAGCATATAGGAAAACTGATACTCTGGGCAATGTACATGTTTTCGTTTTGCTTCTTTGGACTGACCTCTGATGGTTGGCTCTGCTTATCAGGAAGCACCAAACCAAAAATGAGTACTATCAACTGAGGATTAGTGAGTCCTGCTCTGCACCAACATTGTTCAAGGAGTTCTTATGTAGTCAGTCACGATAATTTCTTAGACACTGCTTGTGTCTGATATCTTGAGCTAGAAATTAGATGCCTAACCTCTAATGAAAGGCAATAGTAGGTGGATACCTTACTTCACAAGTACCAGCCTTTGCTGGTACTTATAAAATACATCCTCAAATGTAGTTAGCTCCAATTTGATTAAACACTGCTGAGTTCAACAGCAAGTGCTTCCACGATTAGATTTTTAACATGGCTTATCCATCCAAATTTCCTTCAACCCTTTGACATATCTTCTCAACATGCAGTAAGATAAAATTTAGACAATCAAGTATCTTTACCTTCAGGATCAGTTTCAGCAATTTGAGCTGCTGTAAGCAATATCAACAATATCCTAGCCTGTCTCCCTGCATCACTAGAAAGCATTCAGCTCTACTAATGTCTTATGCTGAAGAGTTTGTTCATAAAATCAAGATATGTAACACACAGTCTAGCTGCCCAAATAAAATATGAGGCACAATAAATGCTTCATTTTATTATGCATCAGTACATTTAATCTAAGGGGTCATTGACCTATTTCCTTTAGAAATAAATTACAGTGCTCATGGAAAATGACACTGAGTTCAAATCCTTGCAGTGCATTTGAAGACCTGGATGAAATGGATCTACTGGAACAGAGAAACCTGATTTCACACAGACCATCAAGTAGTCACTAGATTGTAAGAAAATTGTGTTACCACCATCCTGACCAGATGTGAACCAATGAACTAGATGTGTATGCTCCAATTTTCCATTACTACTCTCCTGAGCTACATGACCACGCTGCTACTATATAAAACCATTAGGGATCTCATTAAATTAATTTCATTCTCATGCTTTCCAATAGTCCCTTGCCTGAGAAATCTTTTTAGGCTTAAAAACTCTACTAAAATTTCATTTAGAGTAGGATTCAATGACAAAATGGAACCAGAGCTAGTGTTTGCATTTGGTTTTCTGCTGCCACTCTTAAAATTTTCTTAGCTTTATCATCTCTGTGATACAGTGAAACCCTACCACAGAGTAGCTTCACCTAGAAATAAAGTGATAAAGATTGACTTTGTACTTAGGTATGCCTTATGTGTAAATAACATATATACCTATATATATATAAAAAAAATGGAGACACTGATTTTAATAAACCTATTAATTAAAGAGTATCACCTTTTCTATCACCATCTTGAATTTATAACAGATCTGGGTCATGGAAATGTAATTTTAGAGAGCACAAAGGTTATGGAGAGCACTAAGGTTATGCAGCCTCCTGAACCCCACACCTCAAAAATAGTTACCAGATTTGTATGTGCGGCTTCAGCTTTGTGATCTGTGAATACACAAGCACCAGTAACCCCTTCTCAGCATGACATCAGTGATGGCATCTCTAGCTAGATACCAAAGCTTCCTTTTCAGTGAGATGCATTTCTAACTTTAGACTCTATATCAGCAAGTTCTCTAAAAATATGACATATTTCAAACGTATGCAGAATGAATACAGAAATATAGAGTGCCTATAAAGAAGTAGCATAAGCATAAAGGAAAAACCTTAAACTTTGTGTCACTACTTGGGGTGCTTTAAGCTGTAGCAAATTTAGGGGGCTTATGGCCCCTAAAATGCACTTCCCCGAAATAAACCATTAGGTCATTTGTTCTTTCTTGTTATTCCAATACCTTCTTATCCAGACTTATAAAGTACGCATCAGCTTCCTACAGTGAAGCTTACACTGGATAGGGGGCCACAGCCTCCCACTAGTGCTCTCTACCAACCAAACACGTCACAGATGTTTTGATGGTGTTTTGGCTGGATCAGGAAGTTTGATTGTGGCCAAGGATTCACTTCAGGTGAAGTATAAAACAGTAATGTGTGTTCACCCAAAGCAGTGAGAGATTAATATTATTCCAAACTGGAAAGTAGTAAAGAGTCTTGCAAACAGATAGATTAACTGAGCTTCAAAAGATCTTGCCCTTAAATTTGTCCTGTCATGTTACGGAAGACTACAGTACCAAGGAAACATTTAAGAATGAGAAGATCTAGTGCTTTTTACAGTTTACGTTCACATATTTTACTTCCTTTGTAAGTACTGTAAAGGATCACCTCAGCTGGAAAGACAGGGTGTCCCCTCGCTGTACCCATAGACAGAACTACTTGACTTTGCACTCAGTGCTACGGGCTCATGGGAACATTGCTCACAAGTGTGCCTCTCACTACATTTGTGAGAATCTCATGCATTTCTTGTTTTAAAGCAGATTAATATGAAGAGATCAGGAGGCACGTTCTATTCTTATATACATTCTGCAGCTCCTTTTGGTGCTAGGTTCACATTAAAGTCATGGTGAGTTCCATTTCTCTTGTTAAGGTAAGTCAAACATTTTTAGTGAGTCCTGTAATGCCACATGCTGATCCCTCTATGGAAACTTCTCTCTCTGGAGACATTTCAAATGTGTTTATTAGGAAGACCATATTTATATCTTCAGGGAAGCCTGTATATAAAAGGGAAAAAACGTTGTAGGGCAGATGTTGCAATTGGCTAAAAGATTGAAACGGAGCTTTTTTTTATGCAAACTAGAGCGTGAACATTGATCATGTAACTCAGATTTAAAGGAGCAGGATGAAAGAACAAAAGGATAAAATTTGAACACCTCTTTATGCCCCAGTACTACATTATGAAAGCATTGAGAATGTATCAATTGACTATTTCCCAATACATTTTATTCTTGCTGGTCAATGATAGCTTTTAAAAGCTTCTCCAAAAGCTGGTTCAGCAAACTGTATTTAAACTTATTATTCAATGGCACACACCAACATTTCGCCTACGTTAAATGTCATGAAACTGTACTTTGTCTGATCTAACTAGAATAATCAATCACATTCATTCAGTTAGTGTGGCCTGCAGGACAGTGGTGACTCTGCTGTGGGAATGTAATGTACACATGAAAAAAATGAAAAATGCTAGTCTGTCACTAATGTGTTCTCCAGATAACCTAATGTTATATCCCATATTGTGTGAAAGACTTCTGGAACCTTCATGCTTGGAAATAGTTATGACCCATTAAACTCCAAAGCCCTGAAAAATAAATTTAATTCCTTGTTATAGTTTAACATAACAGGACACCCAAAATAACTTTCTGAATTTGATCTGTCATTTTCCAGGTATGCTGGGCACACTTATTTGTAATGGCTGCAAAACAAACGGTGTTCCTATGTTTCTGGTCTGAGCATCCAAATGGCATGTCACAGCATGTTAAGATTCAGGTTCTGAGATGCTGTCTTCTCTTGTTGAGCCTGGGTTTATTTTGGGGAGGGGAGGTTGGACGAGGGAGGGTGAAGATGAAACAAGGTGCAAATAAGCATTTGTCACAAAACTGACCCCATGGACATCATCAGCAAGATTTTTCAGAGTTGCTTTCACTTAAGTGAAAGGAAAAGTGAAAATAAAACACGGGAGGTTCTCTGAATCTACAAGATCTTAGACAATAAGGCCCACACAGCCTCCACTAGCTTAGGGGGAGATTCATGTTTACCCAGTGGAGGAAAACTGTTAAACATTAACATCAATCAGCATGATATAATGAACGCTAGAAACTATATGCAGCTCTGTAGTTTTGTATTTAGGTCAGGCATGCACCTGCTGTTAACTTCATATCCCTGTTCCAGGCCTTTTGAAAGGGCCTTTTCCTCATCAGTAAGACAGAGGAAAAGGAGATGATTGTTTTTATTACTCTGTCATCTTTCGTCACACCCTGGCTGTGTAGCCAGTTGATGCTTTATTTCTTTAGTAATGTAAGCAAAGAAAAAAATCTGATGTTTCTGCTTTTGATTTGCCCATAGGTGAAATGCAAAGGGTCAAACTGACACTCAACATTTAAGTCATAGTTATATTGCAAGGCTATTTACAGTGGCAATGACAGCAGTGACTGAAAGCACTCAAAATCCCAGCACTGATGATAACTGAGTAAACAGTTTGGGGAACACTAGGTCATCCAAATGTCATTATGTGGCATATCAATATATCTCATTATCTCTCATGTGCTAGTACACCTAGACATGAAAACAACTGTAGAATACATAGTTTTAATACATAAACAATGGAAAGTTCAAATCATGGGCATGCTATTAATTATTTAAGAAAGTTTTAACTCCACTATCAAAATGTCTTATTGACTTTTGAGATTGAAAGTCACTTGTGATAGTGCTGTAATACAGCTTGCAACAGCTCCCCCCTCCCTCTGCCGTCCCGCTCTAAATGTCAGTGCTGAGTAAGGAAATTTAAGTTTGCAGTCAGTACGCTTTAGCATGATGCTCTGTTGGGTGGCATATAGCTAAAATTTTTCACATAACTATTTGTTCAGGAGCAGGGTACGCAACACTGACAAAAACTGAAATGGTAGTTGAGTTTGATAGTCAGGAAGATCTCAGTGAAAGAACATTTATAATATATTCACCACTATATTACATTTTACAGTGTACGAAATAGAAAGATTAATGGCTGGAGATAGACATTCTCGGTATTTATATTCCAATAAAAGGGTCATACTGAAGTCTTTTGGGTTTCTAGTTGAAAATCATAAATATTAGAGTAGTAACATAGATGACAGCAAAATGACTTTTGGTGGCCTGTGAGTTGATTTTGATGGTGTGCATTCAAGTCATTGATACACATATCAGAACATCATCACAGTAGGCACCTTTTAGCATGTTTGCTGGACCATTTTTAATCATATACCAAACACTGAAATGGCTACTGTGGATGAATATTGAGGGACAAGGAGACTGACATATAAGCCTGTACCACAGTTATTTATATTGGAAATTGTCTATGGACACTTAAAAATGCCAAGCTCCACCAGTTCAGCTGGTAACAAATAAGAAAATAAAACAAAGAAGATGCAATCAGAAGAAAGTATATGAAAGAGGGCAATTAAAGCACTATGTTTTCCAAGCTTCTTTTCTTTTTCGACTGCAAAAAACATCAGAGGATGTTTCACTTCAATCTGATTCCTTTTCTGTGATGATCACCTTTAACCCTATCATTATGAATATCTTGTAGAAAATTTCAGAATACCAAATGAACATTACAGAAATTAAATTATTCTACCAGTGTACATTAGAAATAGGTCTTCAAGCAGACAAAAACTTTGTGAAAAAGGGGAAGATATACCACTGATTATAAATTTATTTGGCCTTTGACATATTTTAATGCACTGAGTTGGACAGATGAGGGAGCTGTATCACATAATTTAAAGCCGGACAGTACCTTTAACATACAGTTTATATATAGAAAAAGTGTGAAGGACCATTACTCCATAGGAAAAATATTTGGCTCTGTTAGAAAGAAATAAACTGTTCCTTCCAGTTTCAGCAACATATGTACATTTCTCTCATGACCCTTCAGTTCTGCTAGCCTGCACAGGAGTAGGAAAGGGTAGACCAATTGATCTGTATTCCTTGACTTGTTCCTGAAAGGACACAATGTCACACCAGACTTGGAACAAAGTGCACAGAAGAGCAGGAAGAATACATACTCATACTCAATAGGACACTAATCTAGATCTTCAAGCCAAACTGTAGTTATCTATGGAATGACCAATATAAAGAGTGCTATTAGCTCACCTTTGCCAGAGGCAGTGGATGCTCCCTAGATTATCTTCTTATATGTTGGCATATTTGGCCTCCTCCAAAACTCAATCAGTACCTCAAATTATTAATTTGTAAGTTCAAGTTGTTTCTTCATTAAACAAATTATTATTTCTCACCTTCTCAGATACTAACACTGATTTCTCTTTGTAAACAACAAAATGAAGGTATTTGCTAGACTGTCAGTGAAGTTTCCTTTTAAACTTACTTATGGAACCTATAGAAAGGGGGTTTTGGTTGATTATAGGTTCACATCACACACACTCCATTTTCAGAAGAAAACTGTGTGCTATATACTTCCTATCAGATGCTGTTTTCAGTCCAAGTCAGTATGCTCTTACCCTTCTTTTTACTGAGGGAGTAGGAGCTAAGCTGTTCTGACAATAAAAACTCCAGCTTCCTAGCTCAAATAGTCTTTAGAAGTCTTGTGCTACCCCTAGCAGAAAAACATATGTGTCAGTCAATATTGCAGAAACTGACTTTAGTCTTTTCCCTAAGACTGTATTCCTCTGCAATTGTGCTCTAAGACCCATGGTCCTACACAGCTAAGGAGTTTGTCCTCCTATTCTGTACACTCAGTGGACTCACCACTTTGGGATTTTTGTGGGGTTTTTTTAAACATCTGAAGAGAAAGAGGACCTGCTATCTTGAGCATTTATGAGACCAAGTTGGCATCCATCACAGGAAGATTCAACCCCAGTATTCCTCGAAAGTAGACAGAAGAGAGCTAAGCCTATCCATCCATTGTAAAAGGAGTGATATTCAGAACATGTTTTTTTTTTTTCTATCGAATTAAAACAGTACAATAAAAAAAATAAATTGTTAAATGTTTAGCTGGGTGATAAATGCATTTTTTCATTGTGTCTTTCTTCCCTTTCATTTGTGTTTTTTATCTGAAGTACACTGGTTATATTGCAGTACCATTATTTAGGAAGATCTTCAGAGTAAAGGGAAAATCAGGTGCTTGCCTCATTATGAGTCATTATGATCCATGGATTTTTTTCATCTCAGATATTTCCTTCTACACACTGATCTTTTTTTCAATTATATATTGAAAAAGAATAGCAGTTTTTAAAATGCAATCTCAAGGGAACCTTAACCCTTGAATATATTGCATCTCTGCCGATCAAGAATTTTAAACTTACATGATGAAAAAACTCAGTGTACGTAGGGGGGAAATGAAAAAAATAATACAGAATATTTTATGTAACGCAAAATTCTCATCATAGAGAAGTCAAACAGCACCTGAGTAACTCTTGGAAAATATACACTTCTTTTTATACTGACACTGAAACGCATAGGAATGCTACTCTGTCTATGACTACCTAGACCCATGTGTAGTCAAAGTGTCCTAAAGATTTCCTTCAAAGATCACATTCCTGGGACACTGGCAGATTTCTGTTTGTTCTTACTCTCAACCCAGATGTATCCCTGAGTTCAGGTTAAAATCTTACCACTTACAGCAGATGCCGTCTCAACTCCCCACCTGCTTGTTGCAGTCAATACTCTTTATTCTAGGATTCTGTTCTATATGTACAGAATACAGACAACCCTGAGAAGTTACACAGCAAACTTCAAATCCCATTTTAAAGTGGCCTCAGGCTGCATTTCCAAGGAATGTGGCTGACTGACTTGTCTTCAAATCATCTTATTTACCTATCTTTGAATCATTTCAATAATCCAATATTTTGATTCCAAATAGATGTTAGTTTTCTATATTTATGTTGTATTTTCATTATCTTCTCCACTTGCCTTTTGAATTTGGGTAAATACAACAAGATGTCATTCTGCTTATGATGCACCACTCCATAGTCACTCTTTCCTCACCTGCATATCTCTACCTGGGTATAGACTACACTGAACTGCACCCTATTTTGTCAGACCATTTTATCTGATTTTGCTAGGATAATTTTAAATTCTAATCCTGGCATCCTGTAGCCGCTACCAGTCTGGTACCGGCTGCAAATTAAAGTGGATTTTTCAAACCATTAATTAATTAAGTTGGGTAGATTATTCATATATTATTAACCATAAGGCATTTTAACTTCTGGTCTGAGTAGATAAGACAACATTATGCATATAAAGAAACTTTTCCCCCCTAGTTCATTGGAAAATTAGTGTCATTTTCAATGACCTTGAGATCGTGTGAATTCTAATATTCTGTTGCAGTTCAAAAAGCTGTATGTGGATATAATCTACCATAATGAGCCTTTTTTCCCCCCCTTCTTCAGCCCTTGGATGCCAGTGTAAGTTTAGGATCAAATGACAGCTTAGCTGAGTTTCCACATAATTAGGCATTTATCAAAGTTTGTGAGATCTGGTAATTCTTCCTCTGTACTTATACACTTACAGATGCACTTCTGTGTTTCCAAATGATATACACAAATAGTTCCATCCCTAAGACAATACATGTGTTTTCTAGAATAATCAAACTCCCAGTGACTGCCAAACAATTTGACAAATTTTAAGCATTTTTCTGCGTGCATTTTATTGGCTGCAAATGTTACATGGTTATTTATGCATTTTAGTTGTTTTTCATCGTTTATTTGTTATTTAGTCTTGATGTGTTTGGTCTCATCAGTCACATGGCACAGCTCTTAGCTGCATGTCTTAATGTCCGCAATTTTGAAATTACGCAAGTAATGAATAACCAGTAGTGAATGCTGGTGAATGAAGACCTGCTGAATCATTGCATAAATATTCTGCATTTGAAACAAATATGGGAATTCCTAAGGGCTAGCTATTCTTGAAACATTGCTACAAACAAGTGTCTTTTGTTGAATAATAGAAAATATTTAGACCCAGATGTACAATATGATGACTGAGCCATCCAGCTCTTTGAATTCATACTTGCAAATGGGAACCTTTAACCAGCTTCCCTTTGCTCTAAAACATATCACTTCTGCTATTATCATTAAAAAAGCTTAATGTGCTAGCGAGTATTGTAGCTGCTT
The DNA here is from genome assembly GCA_027574665.1 of Rhynochetos jubatus. Taxonomy (NCBI): domain Eukaryota; kingdom Metazoa; phylum Chordata; class Aves; order Eurypygiformes; family Rhynochetidae; genus Rhynochetos; species Rhynochetos jubatus. The sequence continues at coordinate 24,691,959 of CM050654.1, forward strand.
TAGTAAATGAACAAGTAGTTAATTTAGAAAGATTCCTCAATAAATGTGTTATTAATCTGAAGCATACTACTACTAGCCTTGAGTTTCTGATGTGATACCACTCTAGCTGTCACAATTAAAAACTGGTTCTTTAAGTTTGGACAGCTGAAAGATTTACATGGGCATTTACTACTTAGATATCCAAATCATACTTTATTAGGATCAAGTGACCAGTATGAAAAAAAAAAAAAACCAACCAAAACCCAAAATATAAAGGTAAAGTCTCCCAGTAATAAGGCCTAAATTCTAAGTATACTTTTCCCATTACTCATAGGAGATGATAAGGTTAAAATGAATATTCTAACATTTCAGACAAGTATAATAAAGGATTTCACATCTTTTTTCTCCTGCACCTTAGATTGCATTTACTCACCTCAGTGAGAGTGATAAAACTCTTGTTAACTTTTACAGGTACAAGAACAGACCCACTTTTTTGCAACTGCCAGTTAGACCAACTAGAGGGGAAAAAAAAACCCCAAAACAAACAAAAAAAACCAAAAAAACCAAACCTCAGAGTACTCTCAGGCATATACTAAAATACCTGAACAAGTGATTTTTGGTTGGGGATTAAGTTGTAATTTTTGTCTCATGATAAGCTCCTTTATTTCATGCCCTGTACGATACAGGCGAGCTATACAGTTTGTATTTCAGTCTTTGTAGACAGACAATAAGTGACATCTAAGAGCAGAGGTGTACTGAGACAAAATCTCAAAGCTATTTTTTAAAATACCTAGGCTTACCTTCTAGTTTCATACCCAGAAAAAGCCAAAACAAAGAGATATAATGGAAAAGTGAAATCTTCCTCTTTGCTATGACTATGCTCCAGTGGTTGAGTCAGTCATTCAAAAAATAACCAAAAATAGTTATGATCTGAAAGGATTTTCAAAGTTCTCAAGTCCAGACCTTGCTGAGACAGGTGTTGCTCCATACATGTTGGTTGTTTGCTTCATCTTGTTTTTCATCTCAAGTAATGGGAGTTCCAGCTTGCCTAAAGCTGTTATTCTGTGATCTAGCAGATGTCAAAGAACACTTCTAGCTACGGGCACTGTTGGAATAAAGTGTTGGGAAAAGAACATCCTAGAGCATGAGAGCTGAGAAAAGCAGATTAGAGTGAAGAGGAAAAGTGATAAAATATACTGGATGCTGTAAACAGAAACATGTATCAGGAAGAATGAAGATTAATGAAATATGCCCATAAACAAACATAATCTGTATAAACAGTAAAATCCCGTGAGGCAAATCCTATATATGGGAAATAAGGAAGCTGTTCTTATCTTATGAAAACTTTATTAAATATGAAATTCAATAGAAAGTTCCAGGCATTTGTGAATACCAAAGCATATAATTTTTGCAATATTGCCTGTCTATTTAGACAGAAACCTTGTAGTGAGCTCCAGGCAACACAGTCAGGGCAGGGGGGTAGGGAGGTTGCAGGAGGGAAGAAAAAAAAAACTTCACAGTTGCTCTGATTTCTCTTTGTTTCAGGTATGAACAGTTATCATTGTCCTTTCTGTTATACAGCTTCAGTCCTTTACAAATGAAGAAGAGGTGACCCAATGCAAAGTAGGAATAAATTGTTATTTTCCAGCAAATAGTACTCTGTGTTTCCTTATCATGAGGTTGATTATCTCACAAGTGGAGTGTTTAAAATCTTGCTAGGCAAAAAAACCTGTCTCCGCAGTTGGGCATTTCTTGATATCCAATGCAAACCGGTATATTTTTTCTTAAAATTTAAGTTTCAGTGATGTGTGAAATCTTGTTTTAAATACAAAACAGACGCCATGACTACATTTATGTATCAAATACAGCAAGAATGCAACTCTATGCCTGCATGCTATTTTTATGGTGTGTATGTGTGCTCTATTGAAAGCAGATCTAAAAATACAGTGTCTGTAAGAGATAGCATAGAGAAATGTAAATACGTTAATTGAAAGGCAAAAAGAATGCATGTATTTAGCTTAACTAATACATTTCCATGGACAATATATTTCATTATTATAGCAATGTATGCCGAAATACTGCTTTCACTGCATAACGCATTACGTATTACAGACATATAAAGGCATCCCTAATCCATTTTAACAGGGGTCTGTTGGAGAACTGGATTTGTAAAAAGGAAGCTTAGGTATTATATCAAGGTACATGACATTCTCAATGAAAAACAAAAACAAAAACCAAACAAAAAACAAAACAACCAACACACAAAAAACCAGGAGACAGCTGTGGCCGTGTAATTTTAGCTACTTTTGGGAATGGACCAGAAATGAGTTTCAAGTGGGATTATGTGAGTGTCATGGGGCAGAGGGAAGGTTGGCTCAAAGATTAGTCATTAATTCAAATGGCTTTCAGGAAGCTGGTGATGAAAAGGCTTTGCTTGTCTAACAGTCTGGATCATTCTGCTTGTTAATGTGACTTAATTATGCAATGGACAGCAATCCCTAAGAAAAAAAATAACTCTATTGCTGTATGTATTAAGAATTTGTAGCTTGTCTCAGAAGAAGGACAGAAGATCAGTAAGGATTATGAAACTCCCCTGGCCCTTAAAATTATATGACAGAATTACAGAAAGGTGATCTGATACTCTTGAGTACATAACACAAGTGCATCACTTAATCTTTTTAATGTAGAATGACTGCAGTACTGGACAGGTCTAATTCCACATCTATGTTGTCCCCTGGGAGGATGATTGTTACTTTCCCCTGAGAAAAGAAAACAAAGTGTAAAATACTACAAAATAACACTGACCTTTTTTCAAAAGTAAGGTGTACTTCTTTCTTTTATGCTCCCTTCCCTTTTCTCCAACTATTAACACCAACTTAGATAATTGTTAAAATGGGAAGTTCTGTCTATATTTTGAAATGGAGGAAATATTTTCACATTTTAATATTTTCACTTTTAAGCTTAAAAGATAATATTTTCACTTTAAATGGAGGGAGTATTTTCACTTTATTTAAAAAAAAAAAAGAATCTGTTCATTTATGGAAACATATGCTGATAACTTTAAATTGGTATAGTTTAGTTTCATTTGAAGACTGAGGTACAGCCAGTTCACATCAGTTGTCTTCATGATCTGTGCTTCAGAAGAGTTTGCTATCTGGCACATGCAAGAGCTCGTTTGTTTAGGATTGAGATGTATCACAAAATATAATGTTGCAGGATAAGGTACAGTAATTTATTATAACCTTACCACAGTTTCCATTGATCTTGAAAGGAGCAAAATACTGTGTTAGTGAGACACAGAGGGCACTGAAAACAACTAGTTCTAGCTAAATAATGTACTGCGGTTGCACATTTAAGTTTACAGCACATGTTCAGCCACATACTTAAAAATCTAACTTCACCACTGTGAAGCCTGCATTAACATTTTTATCCAATAAAAGCACAGTATTTTGTATTTCAAGTGTATGATACTACTTATCCACTGAGAGCATTTTTAAAAATAAAACTGAACAGGAATATGAACATGTTTCATAGGCACTAATCTTAAGACAGCTTTAAACAATGAAATGATGTTCAGATGCTCACATAAATGAGTACACAGGCAGGCTAGGAAAGGTCATCTGTAGTTAGTACACAAATCATACGTTGTTTCAGCAAGGTTTGATGTGTTTGACTCAGATATTGGAATGGATCATTAACATTACTGTAAATGTGAGGCCAAACTTTTGTGTTTAAATTAGCAAGGAAGATGCACAACCTAGTTTTTTATGTATTTTCCTGATTTATGTTATTATGCCTGACTTTCTGGTGCATATTCTTAACTAACAGGGTACATTGTTCAGATCTCAAATCTAAACACATACGCTAGGCACCTGAGCACACAACTTATTTGCTTACATGATAATACAGCAGTGCTATTGTTCCAATGAAAGCATATATTCTTGCATCCTTATATGCTTAAAGAATGGAGTGATTTTCCACCCTATTCAACCTACAGTTTTTAACATATAAATCTCAAATCTTCCGCTTATAAAGTCACTAAAACAGAAACAAATTCAATTAACATCTAACATAACATCTAACTTCTTGCTTTCCCTACAGTCTCCATAAAACGACAAGAACATATTTTGAAGCTCCTTTTCTCCTCGATTTGTATAATCCTGCTGATTTCTCCAGAATTAATTTCTAATTTACATGAGTAAAACAAACAAAAACATCAGAATATGAGAATCATCTGACAAGGACTATTTTTGACCATTAGATCCTTTAGGGATCTAACAGGGATTATTTTCAATTTCCCCTCCCTCCCAGTTCCATCTCCGCCATTAGCCAAAACACTCACCAGTATATGGGAAACCAAGAGTCCTAATTTCTGTCATGCCTAGCCTAGAACAGTCTTGAATATGGTATTCTATGCTAGTGAGTATCTTAACTACTGTTACTAGTTGTTCTGCAGTGTGTTTCTCTTGCTTCATTTTGCATCTGGCTTGAATCCTTCCTCCACATTTTCTTTCAAGAAGCATCAACGTTCTGGCTCCTACTCTATAGAAAAGACCCTCCTCAGGGAGCTTTCTGAACAACTGTATTGTTTTCTTCTCTAACAGTATTATGTTTTTCCCAAGAATACTTTCATTGGATTTTTGTTTTCCTCCTGATAATGCCTTCTTACATTGTAGCAGCTTTTCTGAGTCTAGATTTTTCGTAAGCTTGACCTTTCCACCTGCCTGGGCCCAGTGGTTTTTGTAATACAGCACTTTGCTTTTCAACAGCTTCCTTACTTCCAAGACCTGTTGCTGGCTTTATTAAAACTTGCAGAAGGGCAGAGCCATAGATTCTCAATACTAAATCACAAAATATAAAAAGGACTCAAATATTATACAATCAGCATTTGTAAGAAAAGAAAATTTACTAATATGTTTGTTTTCAAATTTCTATGTAACTCCTCCAAACTGTCAAAATTTGAAAACATATAATCAAATTATAATGTTGGTCAAAACAGGGAAAACAAAATTTAAGAAGTTCTAACAGTTAGTGGTAGCATTGGTAAAAATTAAGTTTTGCCTACCTGAATGAGATAGAGTCTACAAGTCCTTTGAGTTCTTACCACCATATATATGCTGATATATCACTGACAGAGCTAGGGATAAGTGGATTATCTCAGTCTGCAGAAACACTATGGGTTTACTGAAGTGAATTCATCTTCAATGTACTCACACTGCTTACAGCAGTATTCCAACTTTTGATGCAACTGCTTGTGCAGCACGTATTCTCTACTCCAGGTACTATACTAAAGAATCCTGCTCCACAGCAGAAGATATCTGCAAGTATAGCTTTAGATCCTGAAGTACAGATACCCCTTCTCCTGGTAAAGAGTGTTTCCCTCAAAGTAGTTTTAACCAGTGCCACAGGTAATCAAAAGTTATCACAGCAAAGCTCTTTTCAGCTCCTGTAAGTTCAGCTATACTAGGTCTTCTGCCAGTACACAATTATGTAATCTAAAGCCTAACCCAAAATTCTCCTGGAAAAAATTTAACACAGGTTTGACCTAGAGGAAAGCATCAAGTTCCTGTTCTCAAGAACAGAAGGCACAATGCTTTAAAGTTTCTATAAAAAGGAAGATCAGATTCCAATGAAGGGAGACCTAGAATCTCAGCCAGGAGAACTGGCACACGAAGTCCAGTTGAAGAAAAAACATTCTTCCCCAAACTCCTTTATATGCATATCACACAAGCATTAGAAGGGTACATTACAGTGTATTCTCCCAAACACGCATGAGGTGAAGAGACTGGTCAGCACAAGCTTGGACCACTTAGCTGTGGTCCGAATGGGGGGAAGCAAGACCTAAATTGTTATTCCCTGCCTCCACCACTGGTTTTGCCAGGTCTTGGTTTACAGAGGAGAAATGGGTAAATGACACTTATTTCTAGCTGGGTCTATAGAGATTCAATTACTAACAAAATCATACAACAAGCAAAACAGTACAGATTTGACGGTTGGTCCTTCCATATAGGCTCAGAAAAACAAGATTGAAAATATTCCCCTAGTCAGTTTTCACTTAGCTGGGGACTTGACTTTGCTGCGGGATTACTAGGCTGCTTTATCAGCTTCTGTCTGCTAGTTTATGAATGACAGTTTGAAAAGTCTACATTGCCAACATAAGATTAGCATCCACAAGCCTCAGATTTATTTCAAGTTATTTAGATTAACATCCATGTGTCCTAGATGTAGGATTTCAGAATGGCAATCTGATCTAAACCAGATTTCTCCCTGCCCCCCCAAATGGAAAATATAGAGCTGTCAAAAAATGAAGATAAAAAAATGCAGGTTAGTGCAGAGTGTTGGTATATTAAGAAGCTTGAAAGAATGTAAAATGCATGCATTTCCCTAAGGCAATTGCAGGAATAAGAAATGCAGAACATTATAATGCAGAAAAAATTTATGTACAGAGTCAACAAAAGCCATTGAGGCTGAGAATAAATCTTAGATGTGCTGAAGTGATATTGCTTGCACCCAAAAGTAAGTCAGAGTTGATTCTCATAAAGTGGTATTATCACAGTGCTCAAGCAAGTACCTTTATTCTTATTTCTGTTTGTCTGGCTCTAATTGGAGCTCATTTTCCTTGAATTGCCACCACCACAATAATCAAAATTCTCTACAAACATTGTGGCACAGGCATATTTCACATGTTGAACCTACTATACATTCTTAGATAGTGTTCGTAGTCACTGTGGAGAAGACAGAGGAATAATGAGAGCTTAGTGACATTAAGTAGGATCAGTTTCTTTTTGGTTGAGAACTGGAAGGTCATCTTGGTGGAGGTTTGCTGTAAGTTGATTAATTCTTCAGGGACGACATATGTAATAGTATCTCACTTCCCACCTCCACGTTTCCATACCGAAGTCTGTTGTGTTACAGAACAAACTAAGGCCCTCACAGTATTTATGATTTAAGCTTTCCTCTCTCTTTCAACATTTAATCTTTCAATCTTGATTGAAGTATGAGCCCAGAGTGCTACGAAAGACATTTCCTAGACATTTACAAAAGCATATCAAAAATTACCACCCTAAGATTTCATTAGTGGGCTAATGAAACACACAACACTGAAATTAAATTTGTATTTCACTTGAATTCTAGACAATAAAATGGAACACTGCAGTAAAATATGTTTAGCAATAGGCAGCTATAGAAATGTAATACCGTAGACATAATGCTGCCTTATGACTAGGCATTGTATAACTACTGCAATGATAGCACTGGTCCAAAGATCTATGAATTTTTCAATTGACTTGCCTTTTCTTAGGATTCATCCTAAGAGGTTTGTGGATGCTATCTCAGACAACAGCAGTCATGATTTTCTGCACAACAAAAGTGAAAAATGAAAGTGAACATAGTTGAACCTTAACATTAAATATAGACTTTTTCCCTCTTCTGGATTCTATTTTCCCTTGAAATCTCTCATGATCTGGCAATCTTCCTGAAAACACTTGCCAATGGATCTTGCAATGTTAAGAATCCAAATAAATTGCTATTAGCTCACAGATTTTTAACCTCCTGCAGCTCTGACTTTTCATCTTCAGCCTGAATATTTCCCAGGCATTGGAACAGGCTGCCCAGCGAAGTGCTGGAGTCACCATCCCTGGAGGTGTTCAAAGAGCGTGTAGACATGGTGCTTGAGGACATGGTCTAGTGGCTATGGTAGTGTTGGGTTGATGGTTGGCTGGATGATCTGATAGGTCTTTTCCAATCTTAGTGATTCTGTGTGTGTGATTCTGTGTGTGATGCTCTGCAAGAGCATCAAAGCTCACTCCCTTACACACTGTACTTTCTAGAAAGGTCCCGCTAACCATACTCTCCTTTTGCAACCAAAACTCCTAATCCCTGCCCAAAAATCAAATCGCACCCTTCTGTGGCATTTTAAACAAAGGCCTGACTCTTTTCCAGGTGATCCTGATGACCAAATTTACTGGTACAGTTCCAGGTTTAATTTTTATTTTACTCCAGCAAATTTTACAGAAATGAGAAAGATCTTTTAAAACAACTAGCATACAAATGACCATACCATAGATGGCCAGAGAAAATGTTAAGTATGTATTAAAAAAAGAATGAGAAATGAGAAATTCTGGAAACCCTCTGAAAGGCAGCCTTTGTAATCATTACACTACGTCTGTTTGAAGGATCGCTCTGTGACATGTGTAAGACATTTATTAAAGTAATAAAAATGCTCTCAAGTAAGTACATTGGTAGAATTAGGTATGCAAGGTAGAAAAACCTGATATAAACCATAACCATTAAAAAGATCAGTGTAATAGCTTCTGTTGACCTAAATGTATCTGTAATTTCTTATGACACCTGAGTGCTTGAATCGTGTTAACTTACTGATCTGGTAGCCTGTTGGTTCGCATCACCGCTGGAATCATGGAGATGGGAGGTAAGGGCTAAAAAGAAGTTGCCTAACAGAAAGGCATAAAGCCTTTAAGTAGAGTGTGTATTACTAGTTCTCTAATGTAAGGATGCTCGATTAGGCCCTAAACTTACTTAGTAAGTAACCTGACTTAGTAATCTAAAACTCACTACAACTATCGAAGCCTATTAAGTACTGAAGGAAGGTTGAATTGAGAATCTCATGAGATAGGGTATTCTGAGAAAATCCTGATACTTCTGATTTCACTAAGAAAGTGAATTATAAAGACATTTTTTCTTGACAGAACTGCTTTGGATTTTCCTGACAGTGTATGGACCAAAATTAATTTACCAGATATATGGAGCACTAAAAGTTTTAATGTTCAGATGTTTTAAGAAAATTTTAAAAAGTTGATGATACTTGGGATCCTCCAAGGGCAGGACTTTATAGTATTCTCTTTTCCTGTGTCTTATTCTGTTCTTGTGTTCAGTGCATTTTTACTATTAAGATTAGAAGGCACTTGCTTTCAGATTTCCTTAACTTAGCAGAATTTAGCTCATGAGAAGTAGCTAGCTAGCTCACTGATTTGAAGTTAGCTGCTAGTTGCAGCCAGGCATTTTATGTGTCTTTGGGACTGGGATGATCTGTAAGCTAACTGCTTCCATGTGGTTTTCGTACATTCTCAGTGTGGAATAAGGCTTGTCAGAACATGACTGCTTTAAGATACTCATACGAAAAGCTTTTATCAGTATGTCAAGATTAGCGAAAGCCTGGTAGGGTGTAACTTTTTTTTATAACCAAATTACTTGGTCATTTCTATCTAAGATCTATCTAAGGACTATTGGTTTTTTTGTCTATCAAAGTAAAATTGGCACGACTCTGGTGAGATTGGATACATTCACAGTTTATCATTCCAATACAGCAATTCTGTTCATCGCAGAAAATTACCAGTTTGCAGCTAACTTTTTCAACCACATCTTAGAAACTAGAGCAAGAAATTCTTACAGTTTCATTCCAATCTATGAGCTTGAAATTGAAGCTATGGGTCCATTTAACTGTGTTCTATTTGCTGGTATACCGACTGCCTCCTGTTACAATAAACTGTACTAACAGATCAGTGAAACTTCACCTGCACACCACTTCTATTAGATGATATTATTCCATGGAGACTAGGGAAACTTTCTTCTTTTGCAGGAGCTCTGTTAGGCAGAACTGGGCTACATGGGGAAACACTGAAGACAGGGTGGGATATGCTGTTCTATCACTCCAAAAATAAGCTGCATATGCCTCTGGCAAGCTTGTGCTGCCAGTTGTGGGAGTGGATAGGTCTCATGGCCAAGAAAGTTGCTGAGCGATGGGTTTTATTTTTGAACACTAAAGAGTGTCTCCCTTACAAGACAGAGGGAAATATTCTATACAGGGATAACTCTTGAGTAAGCAATAGCTTCAATTGCTCTAGGCTAGATATGATTTTAAATTGGAAGTTGGCATAAGCACAAAACTGGGCAGTATAATCCCTTCCATGTTTTGGAGCACTGCCTATGGTCATGTTCCTATTACTACCATCATTGACCCGCTTTTCTAATATCAGTAGTACTATTTCTAGAGTAGTAATCTGTTCACTGTTCTGTAGTTTTCTTATTTTTGGATAAGTGTAGAAAAGAGTTCACAGCCATATATATGAGTTTTTCTGAAAAGCCCAAAGGTTATGATTAGTGCAAAAGAGCTTTGAGTAATGAATTTCCATTCTTTTGTCCTCCTTTATGCAAGTAATCTAAACTACATGACAACCCTCCTGATAGTTGTGAAGAGTAGCAGTCAGGCCCTGTCAATCAGTGCATGACTTGTGACTGTTTCCTAAGCAGCAACAGACAAAGAAACCCTACGGTGACAGTAGTCTCTGCTTACTTATCTTGGCAGTAGCCAACAGCTATTAGTATTTTAAACATGACTAAAAATATCCACCAATTCAGAGAATGATATAAATGGCCTCACAACAGATCACATAAGCCGACATTATTTATCACCAACAGGTATAGAGAGGGAAAGCACTGAAAGCAAATTCAGGTGGGATATATCTGCAAGCTTAGTTATCAATAAGCAAATAATTAAAGGGAGTAGACTGCCTTAATGTTTTGTTATTAAGTGACTGACTTGCAGATTACTATTTTAAAATAAACCCTGCAAGCATTTGGTTACTGGCTGCCCTCTGGACAATTCTGCTTGTAGCCTTCAGGGGTATGCTTAGCTATAATTGTCATGGAAGATTTATTCTAAAAACCCTCTCTACACCTTTATGTTCTCTAAATTAGAGAGAATTTATTCTTTTGTATAAATCAAAAGGAAAGCATGATCATATTCACTTCATTTGCAGATTTTACAAGAAAACAGGAAAAAGTTCCACAGTACCCATGATGAGTTTTATATCTCAGTTAACATTTTGCTTTCTGAAACCAGTCTTAGATTACAATATCTCATTCATAAAGAGATCCCAGGAGCTTGCAAATAAGGCAAGAAAGATATACGTCTAATTTATATTCCTGAAAATGTGCAGCTTGGGAAGTCTAAAATAGCAATATTGCGGTACATAATGCAATCAAAAGTAAACAATGTAGACATTCAGTATTGTTCCCATTTTAGAGGTGGAGCAATGAGAAAAAAGGGTGACTATGGACATAGTTATTTTAAAGATCTGATTTTTTAAAAGGATCAGCACTGTATTTCATCGCCAGCATTTGTTATGATGCTTCATAAAAGTCTGACTCTCTGGCTTTTGAACTGCTCTGAAAGTCTAGCACTTGCCATGTAATAAAATGAGAAGAGAGTTCTGTAAGAAGACTAGCATCACTGTGGACACTGTTCAGGAAACTCTGGAAGGCTGATTTGATCCGATGTCATACAAGAAACCTACTGCAGTGACAGGAAGCTCCCATCACTGACTACAGAAATGTAACTGTAGCATCATCTGCCTATTTTTTGTTCATAACTTACCAGGGAGAGACAAAATTACTTTCCTGCTATGGATATGAATTCCACAATAAAATACTGACTATTCTCAGCTTCACCTAAAGAACTTGCTAGAGGCAAAACAGAGCAATAACACATAAATTTCTAATATTATAAAACATTACTTTTGCAGAGCAAAATGAAGTACAGTAGAAAACTTCTGTTTACTGATCATCATGCAGATCCTTACTATTCCTGTTATCATGGCTAGTATGCACTGACTATTCAGGTCAAGAGAAAGCTCTATCCTACCAGTTTTTGTTTCTGGCTAAGGTTTTATATGACCAGTCATTGATGAGATTATGTATCTTATACCAAGAAAGATTAACATTAAGGGAAGAGTATAAAACAGAAATATTTTAATGATACTGTACTGAATACAAGTTTATAGTCAAAGCCTGCTGTCATGAAAGACCAGGGTTTTTTTTAAAGGTAATATCAGTATAAGGTTGGAGAGCTGGATGTTGGAAACTTGTTCTGTTTGTTGCTTTGAGAGCAGAAGATAGGCGAGTAACACAGCATACTGGCAACATCACTGCTTTGTGCAGTCAAGCCCACAATCAAAATGTTTGTTTTGGTTGTTGAATAAACTGTGCATCTGTCAGTATTGCTGTTAGAATAGACTGTGAGGGAAAGGGCAGTATTTCAAATATACACCACCTTTTAGTCTTCAAAGTTTCTCTTTTGAAACAGTAGAAACAATATTTTTTGTAACATGCTTCTTTAATTAATTTGTATCAGTACCTAAAGCATCTGTCATAGTTTCCCCAGTAACCGTCTTTCTTATTCCTCTGTCCACTTAACAAGTGTATCAGTATAGTACTTGTTACAGATGCATGCACTGTCACTGAATGAGGCCCTTCTGTAATTAGGAGCAGGGTCACTGTTATAGTGTGGTTCTCTGCCCACACTTACTTGCCTTGCTGAAAGAGTAAATGAGTGCATTCTCCTGATAAAAATCACAGTTGAATAGACGTTTACCCTAATAACAATTTCTCTTTCATGGCTCTACTGCAATTTTTTGTTTACTATTACTACCTTTGCTGATTTCCTGTTTGTGCATAAATGTATTCTGCCAATATCTTTCTGATTCTAAAGATATCACTAGATATTACTACCTTTAGTAATTTTTTGTCTATTGTTACCATTTTATTTCAAACTGAAAATTCAAAATTGCTGTTTTATTTTAAATATTCAAGTCAGAATCTTCCAGTAATCCACCAATTTCTCACTCCAGTCTGAGACCCAAATCAAAATCTTACCAGGGACTTGGTTAGCTTTTTCTTCAAAGTGTACAAACTCATTTTCATTTTGTATGCTCAGAAAATTAGGATAATGAGGTGTATGTCTCTTGTGTATTCTCATTTTATGCAAACTGTGTTTTTACAACAATATAAGTTCACAGTCATCTTCCCTACCTAGGCTGATTGAAAAACATGGAAGTCATTAACCTCTATTACAAACTATGTCTACCTTCAGTTTTTCTGTTACATTCTGTCTGCAAACAGATGACGACAGGACTGTCTGAATCTCTCTCCATTGGTCTATCATCTAGAGTATCTAGATATCTAGATAACTAGGTATCTAGAGTTTAAATTTAATTTCCCATATTTAGAGTTTCTTGGAGTTTTTAGCTCTTCCATTCTTTCTCTCAGGTTATTTTCTTCAGCCTGGTTTTATTCCTGGTACTATGTGCTATTCAGTTATCAGGTTGCACCAAAGAGCTCTAATTGCTTCACCTTTCTATGGTCTCTGCAGTGCTCTTCCTGAGTCTGCCTGGATGTTAAACCACCTGCAGGTTCAGAACCCTACATATGGAATCACTCTCACCATGACATGTAGAAGACACTTGCCTGACTATATTCCTACACTACCTACTTTAGATCACTTGAAAAGTTGAACTTGTGGAGCTGCCCTACATGACTTGAATGAGACTCAGTCAGACTGTGACTGGGTTCACAGCACGTTGTCTGTGTTTCCTTTGTCAGTGGACTTGTAAAACAGAAGGGGAAGTTCTCATCTGCAGGATAAAGCAAAGATGCTGTCAGCAAAAATGGGCTTGGGCAACAAGCTGCTACTTTTAAATAATATGAATGCTCAGAAGTGTCCTGCTAAGTTTCCCACAGGAAATCATATCCTTAAGAGTGTGCTATTAGATACATTGTGGATTTGCAATGTTAATTAGAAAAAATACAAATAATGAGCAAATCCCAGGCTCAGTACAAGATCTGAGAAACTGAGCTGAGCACATGTATTTCTTCAAGGTTGAAGAACAGTGAAGAAGGACATAGCATTAAGAACTCATTTTGCATTTGAACACTGTCTGTCCCAGAGTGTGAAGTGAATCACACCCCCAGCCTGTTTACCTATCACTAGCTAGCAAATAGGGCATCAAAGAATCAGAACAGTGCAGTATGTTCTTCCTGTTCTCAAATATAAAAGTTAAGTCAATAATTACTCTGCCTCTATGTGTGGTTTTTTCTTTCACAGCAGACTGAATCCATGTAACTGCATTGATGTCAGTCCCACCACTAAACTCTGTATACTCACTTTGTTTCATGCAATGCCATACAGGTCAACCCTGCAACCAGTTCTGAGATGTATAGGTGGTACAAACTTCTGGTTAGGACCCTGACGCTGGCCCTTCTCTCTTTTTCTGACAGAGCTGTTAAAGTCCTCAACAGTCTCAGCCAAAAAAGCTGGGTTGGAACATTTAAAGATACTAATGATCTCTGCAAGGAGTATTTTGCAAATTAACAAGTAGGATGTGCTTTTTTTTTCCCAACACGGTCTGTCTCATAAGTGGTAGGTATCATTGTCCTCTCTGAAAACTCCCATTTTCCATTTCTGCCAGCAGCTGTATAGTAAGTCAACATCGGTCTCCATCCAGCATGTACTGACTCAGTGTGGCAGACACCAGGGAAGTTGGAAAAGGGAGAACAGAGTGGCAAAAGAATAGTCCTCCTTCCCTTGCATCTAGTTTTTCAAAATTTTGAATATGGGCCAAAGTCAACAAAAACACCATGGTGCTTAGAGAATGTAGGAAGGTTGTACTGAAAGACATTTTCTCTTCGTGCATTCTGTAAATCTGAGAAATGTTTTGGTCAAAACCTGTGTCCAGTTCTATCAGGAATACATAATCTGTTCCAGCCCAAGTACTCAAAACACTAAGTATGCCATATAGCACCTGGAGAGGAATAACCCCAGGCACCAGTACATTCTGGGGACTGACCAGCTTGAAAGCAGCTCTGCAGGAAAGGACTTGGGGTCTTGGTGGAGAACAAGCTGGACATGAGCCAGCAATGCATCCTCACAGCAAAAAGGCCCAACTGCATTAGGAAGAACATTGCTAACAGATCAAGGCAGGTGATGCTTCCCCTCCACTCAGCACTGGTGAGACCCATCTGGACTGCTGTCTTCAGTTCTGGGCTCCCCACTACAAGGAACGCTTCCACCTATATCAGAATTCAGAAGGCCATGAGAGCTCTGGGGATTTCTTGTGAAACAGCTTTGTTTCCGTATTGTTTTGCCTAACTCCAGCCATATGACCTGAATGTTAAGAAGGCTAAACATCATCCATATGTGATGGGTGAAGACCTCTTGTGAAACTGTAATCTGTCGCTATAGCAGGTGCTCCACTTGTCAGCCAATGCTTAACTTACAATACTGTTACAATACTTGTGGGTCCAGTTGTCAAACTAGAAATACCTACTTTACCAGGTGTCACTGTGAGCAGTATTTTATTCTCTTCTTATATATTTGAAATTTTAGGAATTATAAAAATGCTGCAGTAGAAAATAACCAAAGTAATTACTTTCTTCAAACATCAAATGATGAACATTACTAGAACATGGAAATTGTTTTCTTTTCCTGTTAAACTTTTCCCAGCAGCCATTTGAATTCCATTTTTTAAGAGATTTAAAGAAAGTATGCTTATATCCAAGCATATAATATGCATTCTGAAATGGTAATGATGCAATTAAAAGCAAACTTTACAAATATAGATGCATATAAAATAGAGACTAAAATAAGAGGACAGACAAGAAGAGTGGTAAAGAACTCAATTTCAGAATAGAAATTAAAGACTCTAGGATTGTTTTCTTTTAGGTGTTTTCTTTGATCTGTTTTTGAGAACCTCAGGATTATTGCCTAAGAAAACTTATTTGGAAGATTATTTCACTCTAAATGTTCTACATTTTTTTCTCATCTCTCTTGGTTTTTTGTGTTTATTACTGTTTACAGTTTGATGACCTTTATTCATGTAGAATAATTCATCTCTCAACTCTGTTATTACCTCCAAATGTTTAATTTCTGGTCTATCTTTAATATATATGAATACCAACATCATGATTTTCTAACCAAAGTCCATTACTACATCATTTGTCTGTTTTAAGGAAATTACATTCATTTAGATAGAGCAACAAATCCTTACAGATTCATACATTCGTTTAGGTTCTGTGAGCAGTAAACTGAATCTTTACGCAAAACTGCAAATGATTATGTTGAATTTGTATCTAGTTTCTATTTTTCTTATAATTTGGCCCCAAACCCATCTTTGATACTTCAGAATGTGATTGTCTTCTTTCTGTGACAGGAATGACCTCTCCTTCCCTTACATTTGCCTGGCATTGGATATCTTACAGCTACTGCTAGAGGTGTGTAAATGACATGTTTCAAAGAGTTCTAGATGAGAGCTGAGGCATTGTAGATGTGACTGCAAGTATAAGGAACCTCTGTCCAGAGTGACCGTTCCTTGACATGTATGTAAAGATTGCAAATGTGAAAGGAAGCAAGTCCTGTCTATGCCCCTGCATGACACAACTGCAGAGAAAGGTAGTAGCAGTACAGGTCACAAATAACTAGAAGAAAATGAGACTGACTAGCACAGCAGAAAGTGTAGAGCAGAGTTCTGCCCCTGTGTGGAAGGAGCTTCCCTAATGACGGTTTTACTACAAGGAGTAGAGTGTTCATCTAGGTTTGATTAAGAAGTTCAGAAATTGCAGTGTTTCTGTGGGTATTTTTCCCAACTGGCTCTAAAGTTAGATAAAAGAAACTATACACTAAAATATAGAACTGCTGGTAGCTTTCAATACTTTTCACGTGACAGCTGGAAAGAGAACTGTGCTGATATTTGTGAAGCTTTCGACAGGCCAGAAGTGGAACTGCTTACAATTACGGTATTCTATACAGCACCTTCTGTCTTTCAGTCCTCTCTCACTAGACCATAAATAAGGCTTCTTCTTGAATTTTGTGAAATTCAACCATACAGAATAAGGAGAAAGAACTTGCTTAAAGAACCACAACAATGTTGCATGAAAAGCTAATTGGAAAGATAAAATGGGAGGATGTCTTCAAGATGGGATCATGGTTTTTCTTTCAGAAGTGGCAGAGGTTACAGCCAAGGCTGTGGTATACTAACAGGATACTTGGTCAGGAATAGTCAAACTTTCCTGCCAAGACAGTAGTGGTCCAAGCTACAAAAAAAAGTACAGACTATAATGTTTCCAAGCTCAGAAACCATCCCAGACTTATGATGCAGAAATTCTAGTAGTTACAAGAAAAAATATTGAACAAGAGCTGATTCTCCATTCATTTGCAGGGTTTACACCAGTGTTTTTTAACTGACTACAACAATGTTAGTTTTTTTTTTTACCATTACAACCCAAGAATCAACACAGTGGCCAGAAGAATGAGATACCGTAGACGAAAATATCTTTTCTTGATGAGCTGCAATGAATGGAAACACATTGCCATCAGCTGTAGTCAAATAGGTTACAAATACATAAGGAAAGTAGACAATTTGTTGACTTTGAAGACATTTATGAAGTGGCCATTTGAGGTCAACTTCAAAAAATGGGATTGCCTTAAATTAAAGATGGAGAAGCACTAGTTTGTGGCAGTCTAGTTTCACTGTATACACTGTCCCTGTCAAGCATGCCACATAAATCAGTTTGTGTCAAGTTATTCTGGAGGTATAAATCCTGAAGTTTCATTCTCTGCACTGCTGAGAATGGCCCAGTGTATCCATTAAAAATCATTAGCTTCAGATAATTTCAGTGTAGTACTGTGCTAAGGCTCTACTTTTCATATTACCTCAAAGATTATTATTATTATTAATGGTTAAGTGATTTGAATCGGGGGTTCATTTTTCCTTATTCCAGCTGTCTTAAATGGCAGTAAATTCAGATTCTCTGATGCTGATGCATAGTCTGAGAACTGAGTAAGTGTTCTTTTTAAAGTAGTCTGGGCAAATAGTATGTAAATAATTCATTATTCAAATAATCTTAGTCGAACACAACTGTTTGGTGCTTTGAGAGATTCTAAGACAACTTTTAGAATCTTCTTTTGGCCTGAAGAATTCTTACCAATGACTATTGTCTGTACTCAGAAGCACAGACCACACATAGATGTGCCAGAGTCTGTCTTTCCACAGCTGAACATCTGCATGACTGGGGAAAGAAACCCCATGAAAACTTTCATAATTTAAAGGATTTTAATACAACCTCTTTATTTTTAAATTGCAGGGTAGATCATGCAACACAGGTGGACTCTGCAGCAAATGTTTGTAACAATTGTAGGGGACATAGCATTCCTAGGAAGCACCACAATACAATCTCAAGATTCAGAACTATTTAAGCCTTAAAATCCTCCATAAATATTATGCTTAAAAATTTTTATGAGAACCTTGGTTGAGCAGGACTACAATTATTCTGTTCTGAGTTTAAAAATAAAACAAAATTTCCTCAAATCAACTGTCAGACATTGCTTCCAGCTGGAGCATTCATGATGTGATAAAATTAGAACGCTAAGAAAACACACTCAACACAAATGGGATTGATTTAAAAGTCAGACTTCATATTTCAGCATCTCCGCTGATATCAGCTGGGCTTCTGGTGTGTGATATCTGTATGCGGCAAAGCAGGCTTGTCATAATGGAACTCTGTACCAAGCAGAAAACCTTTCTGTGGAGCAGGACAGGCCCAAGGACATATGCCTAAAGGTGAGTACGCCTGGTGTTTATTTAAGCTCTTCCAGCATTCAGGAGGTTCACACTAGGCTACAGGTCCTTGGGCAAATGTCAGTGGAGAAGCTTCAATGAAGGGAAAAATGAAAGCAGAAAGAAAAACAAACATTGAAATTAAAATATTAAATTACAACAAATTGATACACTCCTTCAAAAAACAGAAGGAGGGCTGATTCTTCTTCTTACTGACTCAAGATAGATTATCTCTGTCTTCAAATATGTAAAAGGTTGTTACAAGGAGAAATGTAATAAACTATTCTCTGTGCAGACTGGGAATAGTGTAAGATGTAATAGTAGAAGATATAATGGATTTCAGAAGTAACAAGAAAGAACTAGGTTAGACAATAAAAAAAATATGTGTAACAATGCAATTTGTGATAGAGTATCCTAGGAAAGAAACTCCTTGGGACATGGTAAATCCCTCAGCACTGAAAAACCTCACAAACAGGTTGTACTATCATCAAGAATTATTTGATACATGTGATCCTGCCCTCAGCAGAGATCTGGACTATGCAAGTTGTTAAATACCGTCAGACTGGGCTTTTAGGAATAGCATATGTGAAACAGGGACGAACAAAAATATTTACATAACATCTGCTGGTCTAGTATATAGGCATATAGACAAACAGGACAAGTTTTTCAAAGTATTTTTTTCTCCTAGTAGAAGCATATAAACAGCTCAAATTTGGTAGAACATGGCACACTGAGCAATGAACTTTCTGCAAATCCAGAACTACTTTATTTGTTATGAGACCTTGAAGAATATGATTTCTAGAGACTAGCTCCATTCCAGTGGAGTGAGGGTGATGGGATTTCCAGCACTAATACTTACCAAAATTAAGTGTAAACCTAGCAGGATTTTAGCACTGCTTATAAGGGTAAGTTACATAAATAATTTTAATTTCATAGGGTATGCTTCTCAACAGTGTGTCTTAAATAATTTCAGGGGAAATGTCTGGGCTTTTCATGGTTTTCAGTAAGTCACTGTCATGTCAGTGGATGGACAGATCAAAAATTATCACCTTCCACAAACAAAAAAGTCGAATTCAAGAAAACATTACACTGAACCCCAGAACAAGCTAAATTTCTACTCAATATTGAGCAGACAGGGACACAGCTGAGCTAAGAAAAAAAAAGGGAGCATGAAAGTTTTGTTAGATTTTTAAAAGGATAAAGTGTATTTCTCATAGTACACCAGTAGTGTAGGATAGTGGAGATTCAGTGTCACTGCACAGCCCGAAAATGTTCTTATCTGAGTCTACATATATTTATTCTGGGCTTTTGCCATCAGTACTTGCTCATTAACAAATAAAACTTCTAAATAAGGCTAAAGGAATAACCAAACCGCCTTAATAGAGTGTTTGTAAAAACATTTGACAACTGGCTAGTGCAACATTAAGAATGAAATCCAGTCTTGAAGAGGTGTCCAGGGCAATGAGGCTCTGGCCCATGGCTAGTTCTCCTGTTACACATGTGCTAGAGGATAGCACTGTCAAAACTCTCACAGACATCACCATAACCGGCATTTAAATGTGGCTTCTTAAATCCTTCATCTTGAGTCCACTCTTAATTAGTATCAATGTTCCTCATAACAAGAAAACACTGTTCCAGGTAACAGACATGGCAGGCGGTGAGAAGGAACTAGCTTGTACACTCTGGTCCTCACCCCTCCTGGAACCCATCTTTGATCCTGTCTCAGTAAGAAATGGGAGAGAGGTTCATTCAGTTCCCTGTTTGGTAGTCAAGGATTTTTGTGTAATAGCATGCTCTGAAATACCTGAAATACCAATGAGCATCCTTAGTCAAGTGAGACGATCCTCGCCAAGCATATTCTACAATAACTTTTAGTAGTTTTCCAGTCTAGGTATCGCTAGTGCATCACACACACATGTAAGAAAGTCAGGTACCCAATTCAGCATGTTTTAAATAGAAATTAGAAACAAATATAGGAAAAAGAAAGAGCTGACACATTGTATATGTCTTTGGCAACCAATATTTTACATGGGTTTCATATGGAAGTATTTAGGGCTGTTTTATTTCCCAATTATCTTCAAAGTTCTTCTCCCAATACAAGATTTTTTTGATCAATTCAGCTGATAACTTCGCACACTTTATTCTTTCCAAAGAGAGGAATTTTGTGCCTGAAAGAATTACCATGTGCCTTGGCCAGTAAAGTTAACATTTTTATAGATGCTTTCATGTATTTATGAAATATATATTATTATAAGGTTTCTGCTGACTAAAGAGCAGCCCAAAATCCTGTTAAAAATCACTTCATGGTACTTAAAAGCAAGTTATATATGATGTTACTACACGGGAGTATTATCACATAAATGCACTGAGTGATTTGTACTATAAAAATTAATTTTGTTCAAACGCTGAATGTACAGTTGTGCATATATTTTCATGAGATTTTTCTAAGAATTTTCTTACAGTGATTTTGTCTCATGAAGGGAGTTGTAATGACTTAGACCCCAAATTATAAGATTCGTGTACCTTAGAAAAAATTATAATCACACAGAGTTTTAGACCTCTTAAGCAGTTTTCTCAGTGAACTTAAAGAGAGCAGCAGAACTTTGAGCATTTTGACAAGAAAACCCACCATCCTGAAAGAGAGGAACAGATTTGTTTGAATATATACAACCCATAAAGAATGCAACCTGCTTAGATGAGCAAGAGTTTAATTTTTCTTTCCCTCCCAAAGTCTTTGACAGAGTCAAAAAAGAAACAGACTTTCAAATGCTAGGAAAAAAGATTGAGAACAACAGTTTTCCTTTTTATGTTTAAATACTTCAGATGCAACCACCAGGAAACAGATTTTGTTAACTTAAAAAGAGAAGCTGTTTTCTGTCTTTCTCGTGGATACGCAAATAGACACCAACAATCAAAAGAGCTTGTTCTGTAACTAAATTCTTCTATTTCTTAATTCTGCCGCAGCTAAATCCTGACCTTCTGAAGTAGAAAGTGACACTGGATCTGGACTGGAGCAGACTGACATCTTCCCAAGCTGGAGGCACAAGACCATTCTCTGTTTCATGCCTCCTCTTTTTAACTGCTCACTACCCACAGCTACAGCCACAAAACCAGGGATAGCTACTGTAATATGAGTCCCATTATGTCTCAGCCATACAAACCTGACTAGAGATGCTCAGCACCAGCTACCTTTTCAATTTGTGAATGAAGTGACTCTATATCTTTCTTCTGAAAGTATTCTGTGCCCTCACTCTGTGCAGGCAACTCCAAAAACTTCAGAGAGGGGCTAGGCTAGGGGTCTACTTTCTTTAACAATCATTTTAGAAAATGCCCAGCTCAGTCCAAGGGACAAAGTGAACTTCAGTCCTCTCTGGCCAATGGGCGATTCACTGGCTGTGTGTTTATTATTATGCATGTAGTTTTCTGGTGCACTTACACAAGAGCCAGGCATTTTAAGAACTTAAGGTAGGTTACCCTGATTTAACTCTTGGCAAAGGACTCAGACACAGTAGGTTCGAAAGCACAACCCACTCAAACATGCTATTATTAGAACCAGGTGGGAAACAATTTTCCCAATTTGGGAACACACTTGAAATTAAAAAAAGAAAAACTCCACTATCAGTTGGGACAAATCTCCACAAAAGCTGCAAATCATATATCAGTGTAAATCAGTGTAAACATTTTCGTTACTTTTGATCTGCTTTCATTTAACCGCAAGCTTTTTATTTACATATTCTTTACTATAATTTTAAAAAATCATAATTAAAGTTTGAGATGAAAAGTGACTCTAGAGTAACAGATCTAATTCTCGCTTCAGAAGATATTGAAATAAGAAACTTTCTAGCAGATAATTTAGCAAAATTTACCTCATCCCTACTGAAGACAATTTCTATTCCACTTAAAAACTTCTTTCAATAGAGAAGGTTTGCATCTGTAAACTCCATCCAGCTCTAGTAACTTTGTTATGTATTATTGAAGATGGAATGCCAAAAAATGGGGCCCATTGAAGTGTTCAAATTGGGAAAAGGGATTGAGAAGATACAGATGTGGTAGAAAACACAATGTGAGAAAGAGTTTCACACTTTGGTGAAACCATTGTCCTTACAACGATACTGATTATAATAATTATTCCTAAGGATAAATAAATACATTGGTGAAGAGCTGCTAGATTTCTTGAAAGCATCAGACGCAAAGTTTTCATTTCCTTTTTCCTTTAACATTCCTACACTTGCTCACAGAAATCAGTCACAAGATGATACGCTCCTAACATGATATAGATTTGATTTTAGAACTAGAAGCAGCAGGATTTTCAGCATTTCAGACTCTAATTTTTTCATAAACCCTTGAACAAAAAGGTTGAAACTGTACAGGTCCATGTCCCTAGTTTTCAGTTTCAGAAAAAAAGTTACAATATATCACAAAGCCTATGAGAGGCTGTGGAAAGAAATGTCACCTTTGAAATGTATCTGTAGGTGCATGAATGTGGAGACTTTCAGTCCAGCATATCAGACACCTTGTTAATTCCATACCGCTGGGGGGTATGCACAGGAGCTTTCCCCATAATCGTCACTTTCTGTGTTAGGCAAATTGAAAAAATCAAGTAAAGAACCATAAAAGTAAAACAACTTCCACCAAAAACAGCTTCTGAAAGTTGTCTAACAAAAACTCTGTGTGGCTGTCTATATGCATTTCATGATTATTTGTTTGACTGCACAATGTCACCTACTGCATACAAGGTCAAATTAACCTGTGTGTGAGCAACATCTTGACTGAGATCTTGACTATGATCATCTGTGCTAGTGGCAAGACTACCTCCCCAGTTCATGAACTTTCTTATTAAAGACAAGACATAGATACTGTAAAAGTCAGGGTTTGTATCTTCTCTAGTTTTCATGTTGTTCAGCTTTCAAGTACTCCAGAGATATTCATGAGTTGTATATTTAACAATAGTATATCCAACTAGGAAATGAAGTTCCATTGCCAAGACAGGATAGCCTTATGGCAGAAGTTGTAACATGTTTTTAACATGTATGGTTGTGTCTTTTTTTCACATCCACGCTGAAACCTTTACATTTTTCTAGTTCTTAGTAATACCACTACAAGAGCAGCAGAGCAGGATACCCTACCTCAACTTTCAGTGGTATGAGGATCTAATAGGTGCATGCTCCAGTATTAAATTGATTTGTCTCAGGGATATAGTTATGATGTCAAGAATAGAGTTAGAAAAAACAAGTTGGAAAGAAGAGCATAACTACCCCCACAAATGCAAGGGTACGTATCAACTAAACCAGCTAAAGTTAAATGTGCTCTCTGATTTTTCATACTATTTCTTTTCTTCCATGCTGAGAAGAGGAAGACAGAAAGGTTTAGTAAAATATCAGGGTAAGAAAGCTGGCTGAACATTTTGCCATCAGACATTTCTAAGATGACAAAAGGTTTCACAACAGCAGATGATAAATAACAGAGTAGATATTCTTCAGCGTAAGTATTTGAAAAACTGACTGGTGTAAATATGTCTAAAAAAAGACAAGTGAATATCTGATATGCCATAATAAATATCACCATTTCTGTACTTACATCTTAAAATACTTTCTAGGCAGCCAACTCATTGTTTTGGAATGTCTACATCCTTTTAAGCAACAAAACATTCTGGTTTTATGTGCAGTTAGTTTAATGTGGTTCTTTACTGTTATTCTGCTAACATCCTGATTTTTATATGCTGCAATAATCAATCATTCCCTGCTAGATAGAAACGTGCTATTTCTAACGTTTTATTTTTAACACCATGTTTCATAATAGATCACATTCAATTCCATTTGTGAGCTCCCTCAAGCCCAAAATAGCTGTAAAAGATGGACAGTTTCTGGGTAAGAAAAATACTTCGGCTGAGCATGTTTGCAACTTGGAAATATTTAATCCTTAATAAAATAAACGCTAACTGCTGTGAAACTGATAATTAGAGCTCGGAAACACTGAATCTGCCTAAAAAATACTGTAAGTTCTGTCTATTTTTTGATAAATCTTACTCAGTTCTTCAAATGCTGATTTGAACCAGGAGGCTAGGACTGACACCATGAAAAGCTATTTTTGGCTCTCCTTCCCTGGGTGAGAACCAAAGCAGGGGCTATATAGACCCCAGTAAATGGGGCAAATAAAATGTTAGAATGGGGACAGACATGAAAGCCAGAAGTACATATTTAGCATGGAAACCTTTGCTCAGTAGGCATATGGTTCTTAAATTGTTCTAAATAGCTTAGATGGCTACTGCAATAATCCTAAATTACACTAAATGTATTGTGAGAATAAGCGAAGTGGGTACAATACTATTTGAAATTGCTGAAAGTTCAGCACAGGACAGGCTATATTCAGATTTTACATGTGTTTAATAATATCACAGAGGTGATCTACTACACCTTGACTATCTAGGATTCAGTAACACCCTGATTTGTGTAGTAATGCTGTATTTCAGTATATTTCATGACAAAACACAGAGGCAAAGGAACAATTCACTATTAGAACTTTAGAGTCTGTTTCTTCATATTTGGGCCTATAAATGCGGTTTAAGTTTCCAAAAGGTCTCACTCTGTCTGGGAGCTAAATACTTTTGAATTCTGATCACTGACTCTGGTGCTAAAAGTGAGCTGAGCTGAGTTTTATTGATAAATGCTGATCTACTTATTAGGGATTGAATCAGAAATGCAAAAATTATTAGAGAATATGTGGAAAATTATACCTAAGAACTGGTAGTCTAAAGGTCTGAAGTGTCCAAAGTAATGTGTCCTTCCACTAGAACTTATTACAGTTAAAGAGCAGGTGGTTAATTATATAGAAAGGCTGAAATTCATGTATTGACCCAGAATAATAGTTATTGAGAATAATAAAATGAGGATGACACTCTAACCCTCTCTTGGAATTGCAGAATGCAATTGTACCCTGTACAAATATTTTTAAAACTAAAATAAGCATGTGTCTGATAGAGGCAGGTAGAATTTTGAGAATCCATACTTCAGCCCCACCACATAACAAAAGAAATTTGCGCTAAGATTAAAGAGAAAAAAAAATGTCATTTTAAATGTCATTTACCCATTGTAATGGGTAATTAGATACCAATTACTTTACTTTCTCTGATGGTTTCTGAAGGATATTTCATAGCAATTGGCTTGATTTTCATTGGCTAGTCCATAGGCAATCTTTTGGGACTTGTGTAACAGAGGCTATGAAGTACATTTGAACATCCAAGCTCCTGAATTTGTAGTCATGGAGGTGAATTTTCTGTAGATGTTCAGCATTCGCAGTATAAAAATACTTTATTTGCATGTACGAATGTATTTAAAAGTTTATTAAAGCAGTTATTAATGTTTTATTTTTCAACTTTTTTTTTTAGTGATGAGGAAAGGAAAGAAGATAAAGAAATACTTAAAGTACACATTTCTGACTGAGTTAGTTCTTTCATGCCTTACTACTCCACTCTCCCACCTCTTATTTGCAGCTCTTTAAAATGTGTGTTTGGGCATGTATTTTCCTACTGCTTAACACCTCTGCAATGCTTTTGCTTGGTAGAATGATAAGATATTTTACAAAAGTACTTTAGCAGGGTAAAGCAAATTATTTTCCCCAGAGCTGTCTGCTGGACTTATCAATGGCAAAATGTCATGTTGTTAGTGTTTATTTGCATGTGATCATAACATTTAGTAAGCCCCTGTCTTCATTTACCAATGAAGCATATAACAAAATATTTTAAATGGAGGCCTGTGTTTAATAAAGGTTCTGGACATTTACAGCAGTCTTAAAAGTTAAAAGTGTTTCCATGGTTATTATGTGACCTTACAGATCTAGAAAATTTTCATGGAAAAGTCAGATTTGGACTTTTTAACAAAACGAAAAAACTAGGCTTTATATTTCCCTCTGACAGAAGGAAAAAAAAAAAAGTCCATGTCTCCCTGTTTCACAGATATAAGATGACATAATAAATTGTATATGTCAAACCAGAAGCGGCTGACATTGCACAGAGTGGGTTTATGTATGCTGTGTGTGTGTTGTGGTACATAATGAGCAGCCAAAAGCTCAGCGTATTCTGAAAAAGTGTTTCAGATGGAGATTATTGAAATTACTCTGAGTGCAGACTACTACCTAATCCTTTCTACTGTGGTAACAAGGGATGTTAAGGCATTTCTAGAAAGGATCTAGAACATACCTGTTCTTTTTTGCCCCTCTGACCATGGCAGCAGATAGGTTAGTTGGGAGCTTGCATCATTTTACTAGTGCAAGTGAAATAACAGTCAATATACCATCTGGTTGGAAGCCCCCTACATTGTGTTTCACTGGTTTCAAATGCATCACACCACTGCAGGAACACACATGTCCATTTGAAAGTCAAGTTGATGTACATTTGATTGAGTAGAAATTTGTGTTTATGGCATGTTTCCCTTGCAGGAAAACACACTGACCTCTTTTGAGAGGCACCTGACTCACAACTCCTAGTTCCAGTATTTTGACAATCATGGCCATAAAGACCACATGGCCTCCTCATACTGATTCTATATTTTTTTTTTACATTTCCATGAAACCATAATGTCTATTTCAGGATTTCGCTTAGGCTTGCTTCAGTTAATCTAATGATATTTTATTTTGATTTGCTGACACTTTCATTCCAGTGACTGTAGTTAAGCTCCTTTTAAGTTTACAAAGTGATATAAAGCACTAGGAACTTGTATAATTTTAAAATTTTGCTTTCTATTTACATGGGCATAATATAAATATTAAGTGTAAATAATATACATGTAAGTTTAACATATGATATTTCATATGTTACATAAGATTTTTTATATTGCAGCATCACTGGAGGGGGGACATCAAATATTGTCATTTGATCTGTTTTACTTTTTAATTTAGAACCTTAACCATAAGGAATTCATTTAACAGAGTTACTTCTGTAAGGAATCCAGGACTCCACATAAATCCAGGATTGCAGATGAATCGTCTCTAGCTCCCTGGTGTTATCCTGTGTGATATGTGTTAACATATCAATAGTTTAAGATCTAAAAAAATCTTGGTACTGACTTCCCCATTCTGGACCATCTGTTGTCCTCAAATCACATATGCAGTTTACTTTTCCCTCCAGCTCTGCATTTGTTTCCACAGTCAACTTGGGCACTGAATTAAGAACCAAGTGATAGGATATAGGTACCTAAGTATTTGATTTCTATTGAATTAATTACAGAATTATTTTTTGATAATGATGCAAACAGAATTCTCAGTCAGAATGAAAATCATATTTTAATCTCCTTGGCCAGTGCATGAAGTCTCTTTCAAATACAGAGCACTGTTACAATGCTACTTTTTTTTTTTTTTTAATGATGTATAATGCTATTAACACCAACCTAACGAAAATATTTTTAAGCTCTTTAAAGATAAATTATGAAATCATGCATCAGAATTGTGCTCATACTCCCACAACATTTCAATCCCTATATACACAACAGCAGTGCGTAGGTAAAAGCACAGTCATTATACACTTTGTAACCTTTTCTCATTTTAGAGAATGTAGATCAGCAAGTAAGGAAAAGAGCAAGCACAGCAGTTTCCTCTTTCGTTGATTCACTGTCATTACTGTGTCAGGTTCTCTGTTTTCAAGACTGCCTTTTTCCAAGAAAGTGAAATGCCAAATTGCTCAAACCATGAGAAATAATCAGAAAGAACTACATTAATTTTAGAGCACTGAATCAATTTGTAGTGGAAAGTGTGAAAAAAGGGCAACCAGTTGTCTCTCCAATGTAAATAACGTGACTGCTTTTTATCTCAATTACATCGTGAAGAGAAAGTGCTGGAGTCTTCCACACCATCAGTAATGTGTCACTTTCTTGGGACTGAGAAGACTCTTGTATTAATCAAAGAGTAAAGTTGTCTTCATGGTTTGATCTGTAGCAGTAGTCCAAAAGTAAAACATATTTTTATTGCTACCAAGGTTTCTACGTCAGAAATGTCTTAATGTTCTTTTATATAGCAAGCAGTTAAGTACCTGTAGTGGATACAGATGACACACCATGCACAATGTTACTAGTAAGAAGTTCAATTATTGGAAACTATTCCTACAGCTTCATTTGATAATGAAAAGAGAAGACAAGTTCAACAATACACTTGACACTCTTTTTTTTTTTTTTTTCCCCAGGTTAGTTTATCTATACTGTTAAAATAAATTTGCCAGAACAAAAAGGTTATATGTGGAATTCCACCTCCCATCCCTTCTCAAATTTCTTTCCACAACCACCTTACTGTTTGGTGGTAGGATGCCTTTAAAGGCAAGCAATATCTTCTCTTGCGATGGATTTGCCTGTTTTGTAAAGTAAATCACTTCCTGAACTCCTTCTCTGCCTGTATCTCACAACTCAAGGTTTTTTAATCCCTATGGAAAGAGGTCTTGCAAAGTAGAAATTGAACATGATTCTATAAAGTAGCAGGACAGAATTATCAAAACTGAATCCTTCTTTTTTTTCACTTCAGCAAATTTGCATTTGTTTACAACCTAGTTAAAATCAATCTGATTAAATAAAAACATATTAATGACTCAGATGAACATAACCTACATAACCTTGTCTGGAATGCTTACATTGCTAGTTTTGCAGCTGAAGTATAAACTGAAAAAAATTGACAAATTAAGACCTTAGTTAAATCTATATGGCTATTAATGTCAATGAAGACTGTATCTTTCTTATTTCTTTAAACTGAAGAGTCTCTATTATCTTGTGAGTATACATCTATTAACCATAAGGCTGTAATTCAGAGCAGAAGTCATTGCAAGTGAGTGTAATCCTGACTAATATCAATTCTTTTCTTACTGAAAGCTATTTTCTGTACTGGACTTGCCACTGTGCAAACAAAGTCTTAATCAATACCACAAGAAATCTTAGCCAGAGAGGTCAACCTGCCACGGAGTAAAAACAGCTCTAATTTGTGCTGTGAACACTTTTCCCCTTTTTTTTTTTTTTTTTTTTTTTTTTTTGTCATTCAACCTTGAAAAGAATGTGATCCAAAATTAAAGTTAATTTAGATCATTAACTGCTTACATCACCAAAGCGTTATGATTGGTTTGGAAATTATATTAGCAGAAAGAAATGACAAGCTAAAAATCTTTCAGATGTTGGTGGAAGCGACATTTTCTCCCCTTTAGACCAAGATGAAATTCAAAAAGAGCTGTAAGTGAAATTCCATATCACCCCTCTGTAATTCTCCTTCACTCCCAATATTCAGGCTGCAGATTTCACCATAGTTCATAAAGTGTATATTTTTTAAATGTGAATTTCTTGGAAATCAAACTGGACTAAAATTTCAAAGCATTATAGATAGTATTCATGGCCTAAAATTTGCACTACACAGTGCTGATAAGACCTCAGACTGAGATTAATCATGAGAGTTTTAAAAAAAGACTTTATGGCTTGATTGTCCATGAGGTTTCAAGGCAGAGCCTGGATGCTGAACAAAGGTAATGTTTTGGGCCATCCAAAATGCAGCTTCAACTGATTTGTCTACAGTGGAAAAGGGTAGATGAACCAGAAGTGTTTCTTTCAGCCTGTCTAGCAGTAAGAATCATTCCCATATAGTGCCACTATCCATCTTGATTGCAATCCTTCAGGTGAAATTAATATTTCAGAGTGAGAGCTCATGTTCACCTACCACGTTTTCATGTCCATGATTGTTATTTGAAGAATTTTTCCCACCCTCTGGAGATCATACTCTGTCATTACGTATAACAGCTGGCTACATCTTCATTACTAGTCACAGTGGATTATGTTCATGCTGCCCTTTTCCAAGCAGTTCCATCCACTCGGTTTTCTCAGGCAGCCTTTTTTTCTCTCTAGCAGTAAAGGGACAGGAGGACATAATTCTCAAGATACTGCAGATAGTCTGCTTAATGTATTCCATACGCACTGGTACTGTTGGTGAATAACGGAGCAAGTAGATAGCTTTCTGCGTCATGGAGTTCAGTAATGGTGTCCTGTTTGGTGTTAGATCCAAAGGACTGAGCCAAACCAGCAGATTTTTATTTTTTTTTAAATCTAATAATACAACCATTACTTTCACTAAGAGAAAATCAATTCTTGAATTGCCCATAAATCTCCAGAGAATAAATATGCAAGCATTTCAGTATTTCACAGCCATATTCTGCCCTCAGAGGATGTGGGCAGCTCTATTCAATTACAAAGGATGCAGATGAAGGTTATGATGCATCCTGAAGTGATGACAATTTGATGATTATTGTGTTTGATATGTAACTCTACCCTTATCACTGAACTTATGTTTCTTTTATAAGGCCTATTTTAATGTGGTTATAGAAAACTTTGTCTCGTTTCATCCAAGGCAGAACACAGCATGTAAACCTGAAAGCAGTATTTGTGCTTTTTACACCAAAATTAGAGACAGAACATAGGAAAAACCAAGATGTGTCTACAGTCTGTTCTCCATTCCTTATTAAGTCCTTGTATTCTGAGATACTGAGACTGAAGTTTAGTAGATCAGGGAAGAAATACCCTGATGTGATCCTTTTCAACCTGAAGTGGTACTTCATGAAGCTGGATTATTTTTCACATAAATGTTTTGCCACCAAAATATTTTAAATTCAGCTGTGCTAGAATGACATATCAATTTGCAGAAAACATGTTCATTTGAGGAAGGAGATAAACACCCTTTTCTTACAAATCTGAAATTTTTATTTTCCGCTTTGAAGGCCAATATTTGGTTCTTCCAGTTGGAAAGGTCATTTTATTTCAAATTTTTCACTGATTTAACTTTAATACCTGAAATAGCTCCAAAATATTTTCTTAAGTTCAACAAGAATTTTTGTTCAATATTAAGATACAATCTTTCTTTCTCTTTCTGACTTTTGAAATTGATGATGATTAGATGTCTCTTTTTCCCCAGATTGCTACAAAAGTTTCATAATTTAGCCATGTGTTGTCATAATTTCCAGATGAATCCTTTTCTTAACTTGAAACCCCCCTAATGGAGTACCTGGCAAACTTTCTGTCTGGAGTTCCTACTCCACAGTAGCTCAATTAAATAGAAATATGCTATTGGACATTTAGTGTCTCTGGAAATCAGAAAGGTAGAACTAAACTTCTTTGCAAACACCTTTTCCTTCCTGAGCTTTCATAAAATCTCAAGGGACATCTGCACAGACTTCTGATGGGCTTGGCCACCCATCTTTGCTGAGAGGACTCCATTATTTAAATGGAAAAATTAGAGGACAGCAATCAGATCATAGGTGAAGTGGCCAAAAAAATCCCATCAAAATAAAATGTAATTTAAACTAAATCAGAAGCTATAGCTGAGTTCCTGGCATGAATAGACTGGCATCAAAGTATTCTTTAAAAATAATTTCAAAACCCCGAAACACAACCAACCCATAAAACAAAGTGGATGTAAAATTCAATCTTATCAGCACTGACTTATCAAATTAATTTCTTTCATTAAATTAGGAGGCAAATTTTGGATAACTGACCTTTGGTAGCTCTGTATGGAAAAACATTGCAGTAAAAATAGGAAAGCTAGACATTAAACAGGAAAATATCCATGTATTACATTTTACTGGGAAACTTCAGTGAGATGTACATGATTGAGAACAAAGTACTGTTAGGCTATGTACCAAAAAAACTTCAGGACCTGCTGTTAATTTCTTTCCAGAACCTTTATATGTAACTCCTTGGTTTACAAAAACCTTCTGATTTCATTACCAGTTTTGAGACTTTTCTTTGTATGATGCTTAGTCATGCTGCATGCAACAGACCTGATGTTTTTACATGTTCAAACGTAAAAGATAAACTTAGCGGACAGTACAGTTCAAGCAATGTGTGCTGAACTTCCATATAAATATACTGATCTTATATACTTCAGCAACATTTCACACAGATTTGAAGTCTAAAAAATCCCACCTTCCCTTTGGGCAAGAAGTAGCTTTCATAGGTAATTAATTGGTGCTTTTTAATGTAATTCACCATTCAAGCAGTGACTTACCAGGAGCATTACATAAAATGGTAAACCTCTATCGACGTATGTAGGAAGTGTTGAAGGAAGAACCCTCTCCTTCTCATTTACAAACTCAAGGCCAGGAACTTGCCAGTTAGGAACATGCTTTCTAAAGGAACTAGCAGCTTGGGATTCTTCCATTTTTTCAATGTTCAGTTTTAGAAACTTAAATACTCATTAAATCCCACAGCATAGTAAGTACTTATCTCATGGAAATCCTTCACTGAGATACTCAAAATTTCATGTGCTTATAAGGATTAGTTCCTCTATAAATTTTAAGTGATAAATTACAGGACATTGCTCAGTAAAGATCAGATGATTTGGCTATGAATTATAATTTTTTCTTCTCAAATCATAGTCTTTGTTAAGCAGGCATATACAAATCACTATCCAGTGATGATTAAAATACATTACAAATCTGAAGAATTATGAATTCTAATTCTCAAATGACATAAGAAAATATTGGGGTGAATGAACTTTTTTTTTTTTGCATCCACTTGACTTCAGAAGCAGAAGAACTGTTGGGTATTTTTTTCAGGTCTTTCAGGTTCTCTAGTCTTTTTTTCCCATATGTGTTTGCATAATTATAGGGAGATTTCCAATTTGTTCATAGGTTTAACTGCAAAACAGAACATTACTTGCATTTTGTTTGGCTTTTTTATTTCCTTGAGCATTCACCTAAGATTAATTTCTGGTCCCTATAATCTATGTTGATTTTCTTTAACAATTCTGCTGCTGGATGATTTGCTTTGTTCAAAGGCTTCTCTGACAGATATGCATTGTAATGTTCTTTTCATTTTCTTTAGATTTTTTTTTTCTCACAATTGGTCTTTGAATAGGCTTCAAGATTTCCCAAGTTGTGCAAATAATTTGCCACTTAACAGTGGAAGTGCAGCATCTAATCTTTCCTCATTTTCCTAAAGAGTAAAGGAATCACTCTTGCTAGTCAAAACTGCTTTTCAGTTATTAGAAACTAAAGTTGTGATTTGCACTCAGAGAGATGAAGATAAAGAATTGTAGTATAAAATGAGAGTTAAATCCCAGCTTAATGAATCATTTAGAGACAATACATCTCTCCCAAATAATCAGCAATCTTCACTGTCAAAACATAACTTTGCCAGGCTTTTCATCTGACATGCTTCTTAAAATGAGACAAAAACGGATCGTCTCATTTTCTGGTTCTTTTGAAAACTCCTCATTTTAAGGAGTTCATTCATGCTTTTGTTATCCATAAGGGGTGGGAGATGTAAAAGTGAAAGTGGGAACTGAGTATGTTGCTTGGTTATAGCAATCACCAAACTTTGCTCAGTGGCCTAAGGGCCACTCTGTTGTTTTTACTTGGTATATACAGAATTTGATATAAGGGAGCAGACCATTTCTGCAGTCATCTTCTTTATAAACTGAAGTCAATTACATTAGAATTCCAATAAAGTGTCCCCTTTTGATCTGCATTGCCTTGTTTTCTCCAAAAGGTAGCATAGCCTTTTGATACATGTTCAGAATTCAGCTCTTTTTCATAAGCAGTAAAGGTTAACCAAGGGGCCACAGATAACAAAGTTTATTATTTTTTAACAAAACTTCCTGAACTAAGTTCTACAAATGTTAAAAGAGTACAGATTGTCTCAATTATTTAAAGCATTTTCCTTGAGCAGTTGCTCTTACTCTGATTTCCTTTATGCAAGTGTTAGTATCTTTCTCCTCCTGTGCCTAGTGAACACTGTTTTCCTCACTTTCCTTCATCAAAACCTCAGAAAAGAGCCAATGCAGGTTTTTTCCAAGGCAGACTCTTGGAAGACACAAAGAAGCCTGGATGGAGGATAAATCCAGAACAGGAGAACATATTGACAGAAGACAATCATGCTCTGCTAAGCAGGACTAACATGCCAACAGGCAACAGGTGATGATGAAATGGGAGAAGGAGCCACATCCAGTCAAAATAAGCTAAAATGCTCC
The DNA here is from genome assembly GCA_027574665.1 of Rhynochetos jubatus. Lineage (NCBI taxonomy): Eukaryota > Metazoa > Chordata > Aves > Eurypygiformes > Rhynochetidae > Rhynochetos > Rhynochetos jubatus. The sequence continues at coordinate 24,726,314 of CM050654.1, forward strand.
TATTGACTTCACAGGTGACTGATGGTCCTGAAATGTCTGATACTTGTCATGTTCCATCCAGTCGAGGAGAGGTGAGATAAAGACAAACTTCAGATGGCTTTGAGTCCATTCCACCATAATCTAGCACCCCAAAATAATGTTACAAATGGGTAGTGTTATGGAGGAAGATGAACAATGGATGTATAATGAGACTGTCAATTGATGAATGCTAGGAGGGATGCTATTACTAAATAAAAGGTATTAACCGCTTGGAAAACAGGGATTTATGTTTTGTAGCTGAAGATAAGAAAACACCGATCCCTGCCACGTTAATTAATCACAACTTGAGGATCAACTGCAGTAATTCCTTATATTACCCGTGCATCAGAAAACTTCAATATGCTCACAGTTCATTTAACGTTAAAATTGAAAACCATGTGTAGATCACACTGGAATTATTCAAAAAGACATAGGCACTGTAGTGCCTGCATATCAGTCCAGACACTACTGTTTAATGTTACCATAGAGAAGAATTTTAAAATGGAAGCCCCATCCATGTTGCTTCCAGCTGAAAAGATCCTCAGTGTGGCTGGGGAACTTTTACAAATGTGGCTCTCCATCTATCACCACAAACATTATTTGCAACTGCACAGGTAGCTCAAAAGGTTCTGTAGTCATAGGAGTTCACAATATCTATTATAGGATCTTTTAACCCTTTAGTCCAGCAAATCAGCCCAAAGTGGAGTCCTACAATACAAGAGTGAATATATGACCTCAACCCAAATAAAGCTCCACTTAGCTCTAGTCCATGCAGCTAGCCCCACTGGTTTCTACTACTGTCAGCCAATTGCTGTTTTAACAAGAGAGAGAGGAAAGATCACCTACGTATGTATTGTCATAAGCATACATACGATATATCAGAGCAGGAACAGTAAACTCGACATTTCTTTTCCCATCTATGGAGATTGCCTCTTAAAACTCCATTCCCAAATAGCAACAGTCTCAGTAGTATTAGTGACCTTTGGCAACAGTGTTTCTATCTTTTGGGGCTACATTGATTTTCTCTGGCTTCCATGTAGCAATTTGGCACCTTATTGACTCAGAGCCACAAAGTGGGCAGCATCACCAGTAGCAGGGGATTTGAGAGATTTTTTTAGGACAACAAACTAGAACATGAGCTGGTGCAGGCTGCAGTGAAAAAGGCATCCATGCTATTCGCTAGATTCAGGGAGTTGTAGTGGACTGACAGCTGTGTTTGGCATAGGGTAGCCTTGGTTGATTGGTCTCAAGATTAGTTTGTTAGCCACAGACAGCACTTGGCTTCCTTGTCTTCAAGTGTGTGTCCAGGCCCCAAGAACTTTTGTTTCAGCCTGTAAAAATCCAACTGAGTAAATGGTTAGGTATTTGTAAAGTGTATTAACATATTAACACAGTAGAGAAAGTGTGAGAAACCTCTCAACTTAGCTTTTCCTAATAATTGTTGAAATATTTCACGGAATTCCAAGGGATTCTTTTTATATATGGACCATGTACATTCTATTCATTTTTGGTTTTTTTTTTTTTCATAAAGATTAATACATATTCCCTTTTCCTGTAGAATACAATAATTTTGATAGCAGTAAATGTTTGGAATCCTTGCACATATTTAGTCTCATAGGGAAATTCTCCTGTATTCCTATTCAAAATTCTGTGATGTACCAGCTTGCTAAAGGCTTGAAATGGATTGCTTTGATTACATCCTGTGGAGCAGAGTCTCCAGCCATCCAGCCTGGTGTCTCAGCCTGGATAATTTTAATCCTGCTGATCCCTATTACTCAGTAATTACAAATTAAGTTGGTCTAAAACTGAATGGTTCTACAGCCTTAGAAGACCCACACTGGTGCTTCCCAGGAGAATACTGTTCCCTAAGTAGTATTTGAAAGTTCTGTTATCATTATGTTAAAGGAACCAAAGCTGTTTGGTAGACTATTTGTGAGAAAACTTTCTAACTGTTTACCTTGCAGTGTTGTAAAGAACAGCATTAGTCATGAGCAAATCACAGCCTTGAGATAGCAATGGGTTCAGTCCTCGAATACCCTTTCTTAGTTTCACAGTTGGTATTTTACGCTTATATTAACTATACAGCTATGTTAGCTGAATGTGTTAAGGGTTATAGCTCAGCATAATATTCAAACAACTGTACTGAAAAAAAAAAAACCAAGAAAACGAAGAAACAGAATTACTTGCCTCAGGGAAAAAATTACATGGAACAACATGAACTCTGTTTCAAAAGAATGGCTTATTCCAACTAAAAATTTCTAGGTATGTATATTCAGTTGTGGATAAACTTTACTTATCATATAAGGCTCACTTCTGAAGTCTTTGTGTACGGACCCAGCTAAAGACAGACAGAAAGAAAAGGACATAGGGCCTGAGGAGCACACAGAAAACATCTGAAAAATTCATTTTAATGTTAATATTCTCCCTTCAGTCAGACAGTAAAATTGCTGGAACAACCAATATCAGAGACTGCTATATTTTTAAATCCCCTATTTCATACTCTTTATTCAGTTGGACTTCTCTTAGATGTCTGCCTGAGGGTTTAAGAATTTGCTACTCCCCGCTACCCATTCTGCAACTCCTCTTTAGATGTGTAATACAGTTTTGTACTCCTTTGACATCAGTTCATTCCTGAAAAGCACAAACAAGCATCTGACAGAATTTTAGTGATGCATTCCAGGAAATCCCCAGAGCATGAAAGGGTATACTACCTCTTATTTCCAAATCTGCTCATGCATAACAAGGGTTAGCACACACTTCCTCAGAGTATATTTGTCTTCAGTAAGGCAAGAAAGGAAAAGACTCCAGTGAATTTATTTAATAATTGATAGTGGAAATAGACTCTAATGAAATTTCCATCATCCAGAAACATGAACTCTACTTTATATATACTGTCACTCATTTGTCTGCTAATAGCTTGCTTGGCAGCTTCCTTGAATTCCCTACTTGGATACAAACAGCCAATCCACTCCTCATGTAACAGAGTTCTGCAAATCCCAAGGGAACCAGAGAAGTCATAGGGCTGTATGTATAGAGGCTTTATATCTCCACAGTAGCACAAAGAAGCAGCTGCTAGGGAAGCCCCATTAGAGATGAACCCTGCTGTGGAAGAAATACCAGAATGTTTCAAAGCGTATTTGTCTTTTTCTTTGTAAATTCTTTATGAGTTGGAGTTAGCAGAGGACTTAGAAATCCTCCAGACAAACATAGAACCTAGGTCTTACTTCTGTCCAAGCTTCCCATAGCCCTTTTACTCCCTACCATTTACACTTGGAAGATTTGTGGGCTGGAAAGTGGATATATTGAGACAGAAACTTCTAACAAATGATGGCAAACTAAGTTCTCCGTAGTACCCATACTTTATTCTTTCTGAATCTATCAAGTGGGAAGTCTCCTGTAGCTGTTGTGTTTTCTTAAGGCACTGACAGGCACTGTGTAAGTACTAAACACTATATTTTCATATAACTTCTATGCTTATATAACTTACCTTGACTAAAAGTGCATGTATTGTGTACATGCCATGAGAAAGATGAAAAAGATATGCTTCTGACTGTAAACAATCAAACGTTTGGAGACAGTGATAATAACTGATACTGAGCTGCTTAATGAAATATATTTTACAAGAATCTGCTCTTGGAACTCCTATTTGGCCGTGTATAAATTTGTAAGATGGGTGAAGGAGCAGAGTGCTATACAAAATACAATACTTTCTTGTATTGAAGATATAAAAATAAAAATATATTTTATTACTCCTATAATACTTTTCCTCTGAATCATGTATTTCCTATCTCAACATTCCATTAGTGTCCCTTCTTTGTAGAAATAAGTTAACTGAGAAGCACAAAGGAGAAAAACAAATCTGTTGCTTCCTACTAAAGTATTTGTCACCTAATTTCAGGCCTCAAACATGTCATCATCTTACTACATATACAGATTTTCTCTTTGATATCAGTAGGATTAATATTATGCAGGTGTCTCCCGCACAAGGATGTTTTACAGCAATCACATCAAGTACTTTCAGAAGACTTAGTCTAATGGTAACTTTTGTATCAGCTTTGTCATACAAAAAGTAATTTCATGCGGTTTACAACAGTGCAGCTGTGACTACAGATACCCAATTTATGGTGAATATTTTATTCTCTACCAGCAGGTTTTCAATCCAAACTTTACACACCTCCTTAGTCAGAAAGATCTCATGGGTCAGTTTAATTTGCCATGACAGCTAAGCTTTTCCATGGCTGACTACACAAGGTTGCTATTGAAATAATTCTTCATGTTACCCTCAGTAATCAATAGTCTACTCTAATATTTATACTATTAAACACCTCATCCAGTTATTGTAGCTTTTATATTACCTGTATGACAATAACATGTACATGTGCATGTATAAATGTAATAAAATTATACTTTTTAGAATCTATAATCATTCAGTCCATTTAAATAATTTGCATGCCAAAATAGTTAGGAGGTTTTTTCAATATCTCTTCCTGCTTTTGAAGCACTTGTAATTGCTCCTAAATCAGAAAGCACTGGGGAATATAGACAATTTTTAAGCTAGAATTAGGAACCCTAGAGGAGCATTCCATGTGGAAAATACACTGTGTAGCACTTGTATCTGCTGCAACACTGAATACAACACATTCCTATCAGGTTGAAAGCATGCCTCTTTGAGTTCAGAAGCAAAGTGAGCAAATTGGAAATGTGAGCATTATGAGCACAAAAGAAAAGTAAAAGCAATGCTTAAAAGAAACAGAACCACAGCCAAAACAAAAGGAACTAACTAGCCTCCACACATTCATAAAACTCTGCATTGATTTGGTTGTCTTCCTTTTATTTTCCTTAGTCAACTATGTTCAGTTCCTTTAGGTACAGGGCCGCCAAGGTAAATTTAAAATACCATTTCATACAGAATATTAGCATGAATAAAAGTCACTTTTCCTTCTTTGAATAATGCACTAAATAATAAAACAATATGGCTACTAAACACTACAGAAGCAGCAGCACTGCTATCCTTATCCAGCATCATACACTGGAAAAGAAACAGGTGGTCTAGACTGTTAATTGAAATGATGTATCAAATATAATAAGTGTATCTAATACAATATTAGTAGTAGGTGAAATATCTGGTTAATTGCTGACTTTATGAACAAAACTATAATGTCTTTTCTATTGAAAGGCACTCACTATATTCATATAGTACAGTTATAATATTTTTAACATTATTAAAAAAAACCTTAACTGCAATTTTTCATTCCAAGTCTTTAAGGAAAGCTTTAATTATTTTAAAAAAGTTCCATGTTGAAACCAGAAATACACTGGTAGTAACTCCTTTACATTTTCCCCATTGAAAATCATAATAAATGTCATCAGTTCAGGGTAGCAAAAAGATCTTACTTTTATGTATGCTTGAAAATCATGTTTCATTGTGCCTAAGAAGGGCTGGCTTTAAATGGCCTTGTTGATTAGTTGAAGAAGTATTAGTTGAAGTCGTTGGCTTTGACTAACTTCCCTAGTCAAAGTGTTTAAAAGGACAATTTTGTAGACTAGTGGCCAAATTATGAGATTACAAAACTGCAGCATAACCAAACATCAAATTTTTGATGCACAGGCAGAAATTTTAATTTTTTTTTTTTTTTTTTCTTGAGAAGGTTAAGTAATCAATACAAAAATTTGGAATGTAAAGAAAAGTGGAAAAAACCTCCAAAGTAAAATTTTAAGAAAACAGGAATATCTACAACGTGATCAGAGCACATATCAACACTCTGAATTAATTTATTTCAGAATAAACTTGCAAATTGGCATATTTAGTGGAATCTTTATAGACCTTTAACCATTCTGTTTGCAGCTGAACTTTTACAGTGCTCTTTGCAATGTAGTCTGATAAGCATATATGGAGAACTGGTAGGATACTTCTCAGCAAAAGCAAGCTTGTACCAAAACCGGTGAAAAATGGCCTTTATTTGTTGACATTTTAGGTAAAGGGCCCACAGTACTCATTTTTCCTTGGACATAGCAATTTTAAATAATTTAAACCAAAATGTGATTAGAACAATAGTTTGAATTTACAGTGAAAAAATATGTTAATATTTTAGCACTTAGTGCACAAAGGTGGGAGAGGACATAAAGAAGCAAGTGCTTAGCTAATAATATGCTTTTTCTCTAGAGAAAAGAGAAATCTTGTCTTACAGATTTTTTTTTCTACTTGTCTTCAAAGTGGCAGTATCCCAGATATCTGTATTATTACAATCATTTGTCATATATGCAAGAGCTGTGAAACAGTTTAACAGTCATCAAAAGACAGCATTTCGATGTGACAGTGAAAGGTCAGGATATGCACAAAGCAAACATTGAAGAGCTGTAAGCTAGACACCATGAAGGTGGAATATAAGATTCAGCAAAGTATGATATCATGGAGATTAGGAAAAGTAATTGAAGGGTGAGCAAACAGAGTGTCTGAGTGACAGAGGAGACAGTAGTCTTCCACACACGGGTAGCTTTGCAAGTGACAGACACTTAGCAGAAGATGCAACAAATATCCTATGAGCAGGCAATATTATCCAGGTGAAATTTTTGGCACTACAATGGACCAATTGATTCAGTCAATGCTCTCAGCAGAGCAGCAGCAGAAAATCCAGAGAGAAATAAAATACAGGAAAATAAGCACAAATAGTGCAAAAAAATAAGCACAAATACACAAAAAGTGTGTACCCATTTATTTTCAGTGACTATTTCAGAATTGTTCTGTAACTAGTGGAAAATAAACTTCAGAATGCACAGCACATTGACATTAGACAAATACATTTTGGAGTCACTGAATCTTTGCTAGATTCAAGGGGACTCCAGCCACAAACCAAGTTCTGACCCTAAATGTCACTGCTAAGTGGAAAACTTTATGTAATGAGGGACTCCACTCTTATAAACCAGACCAGCTCCATTGATATTCATGGCATTATAATGATTTACTTATCAACATCAGCAGATTGATGAACTGAACATCTGAAAATGTGAGACAAATAATCTCTTTCCACAGGAATAAGCATGGCTGCACAGATCCAGCACTTTCAGATCCCACAAATGAAACTAGATGTCTTCAGAGGCACTGAGATACTCTGTACAGTGTAATGGGAATAAGGAATTAAACACAGTGCAGACCACAGTGACTGTGGTTACATATCTCTGGTTGGTACATATCCACTTTCAGGACTGTATTTCTTTCTCTCTTCAAATCATAACCCAACCAGTTGTCAAGCCAGCTATCTGTCAAGAATGTATACACTGTGACATGCTCTTATGGAAATAAGATTGAGTTCCCGAATAGTCTGTAACACACACTTATTGTGCATGTATCCTACTGGGAAGGCACCTTGGGTTTTGCCAGCCAGGGCTTTCCACCTAGCACTGACCTCCTCTGTGTAGCTTGATCATGTCTCACAGCATGACAGCTGAGCTATGAATGTTACTGAGCAGAAAGGCACTGTTGCAGATACTTTCCTTCTGTTGGTAAAGACACAGAAGTCCATAGACTTCTGAAATACTTCAGCACAGAATGGGCTTTTCAGTCCTGGGGACAAGGTAGAATCCAAAATAGAACTGGAATGGGCCAAATGTTCAGCAGCTGATGGAAACAGATACGTTCACTCACCCCTTTTGGCCAAAGCTATAGGTAGGCAGGATATGTTTGTCAATATATGTAGTGGTTAAAAGGCTTGAGAGAATGAATAGGAAATACTTCCCCCTAAAAAAGGAAAAGAGAAGTGGATACAATTTCCTCAAATAAAAACAAATTTTATACACTTACAAGAGAAACAGAAGACACCTAGTAACAACTCACGGTTCCCACTGATGGGATTATGGCAAAGAAAACTGCAGAACAGGAAACCCTTTCAGGCTATTTGGTTGCATTTCATTAGATTGGGAAAGGTGAAGCTATAAATAAAGCATCAGATCAATACAGGTATATCTTAATATTATCCAAAAAGGTGTGAGTCACATTCAGCTACTTGAGTGGGCTGGTAGAAATGGGAGTTAACAGTTTCTGAAATAAGTGTTCAGGACTAACTGAAAGTCTAAAAGTGACAGTAGAGTCTACAGAGCTTTGGGGTTATACAGGGGAGGAACTATAGTTGTGTGTAGCACAGAGTCTCACCCTCACACTAAAGCCAATGTGTTGTGTGACTGGAAACTGCTCAGACTGAAAACATGAAAGAAATTGTAGGAATTTAGGGGATCAATTTTCACCTAATTTCAATATAATTAATTTTACTAAAACTCCTTTAAACATCAGAAGAAAAAAAAAAAGAAAAAAAAACCGAAAAATCCTAATTGAAAGCTGTTAATAATGGTGTTTAAGCAGATATGATTTTTCAGTTAATATTCCTACTGGTTTCAGGGTTTTGTTTGTTTGTGGTGTTGATCTTAAGAATGCCGAAGAAGGTTATCTATGTTTGGCATTATTATTAGAGAGAGAGAGAAGAAAGACAGCATTTTTTACTTGTTCCAAATAAAATTCTAAGTTATCACAGAATTCATGTTTGTCTTTAAATAAGAAGAGACTATGGCATTATTTCCATAGTATAGTCTGATGATCTGACACCAAGCTGAAGGTGGTAGGGCTATAGATATTCTGACTTTTGTTTCTAGTAATTATTTAACAAAAATATTGTAATTTGGTCTTTTTAGAGGAACAGATTTATAGTTTAGGAGAAGATGAATTGACATGAACACCTGAGAAGTAAAATCTAAAAGAGGATTAATTCCATTGAAATGTTTAGGTATCATCAAGAGTCAATGTTGTAAAATTTCAGACATTTAATTATTCATGGCAGCAACAACTGTTGGTGATGAAAATAAATAACAATTAATGATCTTGGCAATGTACCACTCACAATTGTCTTTGTTGGAGTTTTTTCTATATGCTTTGTAAGTTAATGTGCAATCAAATAATGAACAAGGGTTTACATTTGGATCATTACTATGTATGCCTCTTAAGAATAAAGTTATTGGAACAAGAATGAATACACCACAGTATAAGCTACAAAATGAAAAAATGCATGCTGTGAAAAAGTTGAAAAGGTTAACCTTTGAGGGGGACAAATTCACTTGCATAATGAAATGATGATAATATTCTATTCTAACTGTTACTAAAAACTGGCATAAAAAGGCCTATGAAGTGTATCCCTTTGCAGAAGAACAGAACTGGGGAAAAAAACCCTAAAATGCAATAAAACACATAAAACAATATTTGGAAAGAATTTAAATTAGAATGATCTAGCTTTGATCTAACAGACTCATGTGAGTAGTTGATGACTTCCTTAAATGGAAAAAAGCATAGCTTAGTATGGGCATTCAAAACAGTCAGTTAACAAAGTCAGATTTTCATGCTAGAAAACACAATATACAATTGAACACCCCAAAATCAATTGTGTAAAGATATCTTCATACTGTTGAAACGAGAGGTTCATCTTCATTCTCGTTCATCTGTTATGTTACTATGGAAACAAGCAAAAAATGTTAACTCATCAATCTACAAACCTGTGAAAAGCTAGCGATCACTTGCTGGTCCTGGGATGATAGTATGGCAGAATGAGTATATTTATCAGACTACATGAATCAGCAAAAATTATTATTTGCATAGAAGTAATATCTGGCTGAGTAGTTAAGCACCTTAAATACTTCTGTGTTTATAATTAAATGTCAGGAGGGTTGGAACTAGATGATCTTTAGGGTCCCTTCCATCCCAAACCATTCTATGATTCTATGATTCTATATATTTATTATAATCTTGTGACTCAGATTTCATAATTTCTTATTTCCTAATGATAAGCAAACTGGCTTTATTCACAACTAATGTTTGGAAAATTCATATTCTTCTACAAATAATTGCATCCATATAAGCCAGTACTGATATTTGGTTTCAAATAGGAATATTTATTATTCATTGTTCGTTAATCTACATTTTCTGTTTCTAATTTATTATGCTCTAAAGCTAATGATTACTTTCATCTGAGTGGGAAAGGAAAAAAGTAATACCATACAACATCATTCACTCATAAGAAATACAAATTATTCAGTAGCTTAAACAAGCAGTTCATCATCTACTAACTTAATGTACTTTTCAGTATTGAAGTACTACATATACATCTTCAAAAAATAAAACTGAAATAAAATTAAAACCATAAATTCATGTACTGAAAAAAAGAGAGGTGTTGATTTTTTGCCCAGATGTGCAGTTTCTATTTCATTCCCAAAATCTAGGTAGTAGAAGTATAGAAAAGAAGCATTAAAAAAATAATTTATGTGGCAGAAGTAACATTTGGGAGGGAGCAGGAAGTTCCCTAACTTGTTTGAATTTGCTTTGAGTAGATTAATTGGAACAGAATTTCTCTCAGTATTTTAAAACTCAACTAATTTAAACTCCATTGCAAATGGTTTTAAAGAAAAACTTACTTAATTTGATGGCTTCTATTCCAGATATTAGTCAAAGCCTAGCACTGAAATGTTCATTTGGAAGTATTTAAAATAGAATTATATTTTTGAATCCTGCTTTATCTTCCCAACAAGCCTTTTATAGATCATGCTTACATTTGTCTATACCAAGTCCTTTTCAGCAAATCTGAATGCAAGACAATACACTGGGAAGAAAGAAACACAAATAATAAATTATCTGCTCAAAACTTCTTTGACCCCTACTAGCCCACTCCTACTACATATTTCTGTCTTAGTTTCCCTGGTATTCATGTGCCACTCAGACAGTGCTGACTGGCTTCCATGGGCATTTTGCTTATGAATTAACAGCAAAGAGACCTCCTGTGTGGAGACATGACTGATTGTACATAATAGTCCTGTAAGTAGAGATAAATTAGACAACTAGATTGGTTTGCTTTTGTGATGATCCATCTGTTCAGATCTGTTTATTTTGCTGAAAGCAAAAAGCAATTTCCACCAGCAAAACTGTTGTAGCTTTGTGAAACAAATTGGAAGACCACAGTGGCAGGCAAAAGCAGTGCATTTAACTGCCTCTGCAGGACACGTGCCCAGGCACCATATTAATCAGCTCTTAAGCTTCTGCTGTAGAAACACAATCTCCCATTGTTGGAACTTTTTTTTTTTTCCTATGGGCTTTCAATCCTTAGTGAAAAATAGCTTTTCTTCAGCATTGCAACATGACTGGAGAGAGTTTTATACTGCAGCACCTCCTCTCTTTTGCATGTATGTCCCCACTGGAGCAAGGGTCTTCCTCAATTTTAATAACTATGTTACAGAGTTTATCCATATTATTTTCCTTTATTTAGGATAACTCTGGACAATGAAAATAGTAGTTCCCATGACAACCACCTTTTAGCTACTAATCTTGAACATATGGCTGGAGTAAAAGACATTTCAGGCTGGTGCAGCATCAGTTATGGGAAGCCAAGCTAACCTTGGCAATGGCCTTAAAAACTCCTCCAACAAGTGGAGGGTCTTCAAGCCCATTAATTAGTGCAAAAACTTCTCCCATTTAGTCTAGTTGACATGTTATTCCAAAACTATTTTCTACATTTAAGAAATTGATATTACGGCAAGCTACCTTCCGGAATAAATACAGTAGAGTCCAGTGCTAGGAATTTTTGAGAAGAGGTTGGCCAAAAAGACATTTCAGGAATTACAATTGTTGTCACAGATAACTTCATCTAAGATATAAGTATGATTTCCATGATTTTCATGGAAAAGAAATATTATGTATTAGGCAAATTATTATATTTGGAAAAGAGGTAAGCCCCTGGTGAACAAAGTCTTTTAGAAGATGAAATTGAGTCTGTCCTAATATGCAACAGCTCTCCTGGTCCTGTGATTCACTGATCTATAAACATATGACTCTGCAGTTCATATGCCTTAAGAAAATGCTTCATGAAGTTACATCTTTCTCATTATGAGTATAGCAGCTGTCACCTGGACTGCAAGGTCAAGCAGGACATTTATTAAAATACAAACTGTTAAGCTTGAAATAAAAAAATCTTGGTTATGGCCAAGAATTGTAACAGACCAGTATCCTCAGTGATTCAAGCATCTGAGGCGGATCAACTAGTTGCGTAAGTTTATCTTTATCCAGAGGATTTGATGATTTAGTATGTGGGTGAAAGGGGATCTGAAGTTGGATTTTCCCCAAAACATAGTACTCTTAAGAAAACATTATATCCAATCTTTAAGTGTGTATCGGGGGAATATAAATACATTTTTTCCCTCGTTACTGTCAGGTTATTTTCTAACTGATGATTGGTAATGGTAATTCACACTGAGATTGCTATCAATAAAAATGTTAACATCTTGGGACTTGGCTCTGAAGTGGTGAAAGCTCTGAAATATTGAATTAAATTATTGTCCTGGATTTTTCATGGTCATCTAACCTTCTTTTGTGACAGATTACCTGAATAGATAGCACATTCCTGCAATCAGCATTGCATTAGATCTTTCAAGTGGCAGACACCAAAAAAAATTGCATATAGAAAACTTTGGCTGAGAACACAATTACTTGTATTAGTTAATTTGTACCATTTATATTCTTTTTTTTTTTTTCTAAATCGTAGTGCATGACTGCCTGTATAGCCAGAGACTAGCCACCATGATGCAAGATGCCCTTCCAAATTTGCTAAAATATATTTATCCTAATAGAAATATCTTAATTACATAAAAATGCCTCTATTTCATTAAAAATGTGAAATGAGTAGTTTTCTCCAATAATGCATATATTTCTTTGTGTGTGTAAAACATTAAATGCTTTATCTTATTGCTTTCATCTTCACTTTGCTAAAAGAAACGGGAAACTTCTTTTATCATCTTTGAATGTGGTATGCTCAGTCTTTAAGTGCAAAGAGCTAGAGCCAGTGGTACAGAGTTAACAGAGCCCTGTTAAGTTATACTAACCTATTGCAGAATATTATGATATTGAATTTCTGTGTAATATTATGCCTATGAACTAAATTTATTCTGACATTTTTATTTAATCATCTCCAGCTCCAGACAGATTACGTGCTATGGATAATCCTTTACCACTTAGATAAAACAAAACCAAAGGTAGAAGGTCTCTGTTAGCATTCAAAGCCACTGAATGTATGTTTGAAGAACAGAGAACATACAGTTGAGTAGGATTGAAAAGAATGGTACATCATTTGCTTTCCAGACTGACAACACCCTTTTCCTTTTTCTTCTTTTTTTTTTTTTCTTTTTTTTTCTTTTTTAGTACTTTTTAACTATTGAGATTACAGAAAAAAAAATAAAATTAATGTATCCTGACTGTAAATTATGCAGCAATGTCTCCCTGAATCCACAGAAAGTACTAAGCAATAACCAAGAGTGTAAACTATTGCCATTTACTTCAACAGGTGCTGACACAGAGGCCAGGGATGATAATTTAAATGTCATTGTTCATCTAAGTACATATTGCAAAATAAGAGACAATATTTCAGAGAACTACAATAGAGAACAACACAAAAGCTAAAGATCATCCTAGTTAAAACACAAAGAACATGAGATTTGTCAGCCTGAACACTGATTAATCTTACTCAATCACATTAAGCTAACTCAGATGAGTATGGCTGAAAAATGACTGTCAACACAAGAATACAGACACATCCGTTGTGACCATTAATTTTTAGTAGATTTTTAATAACAGTTAACACACCACACAGAGAGTAAAGGGGCATAATGGGTTTGTTTTCCTGAAGGACAAAGCAGGTTGCCAGATTTGGGAAAATAGTGCTGAATAGAAGTTAATAAAACCTGGTATTCATTACTGTAATTGCCTTTGATGGAGTAGGTTTTTTCATATTCCAGAATAAAAAATTTCAGGAATTTATGCCATATTCCGTTGGGCAATAGTTCCAAAATGGGTTTGCATTCAGGTTATCAACAAGGCATACAGAGACAAGATTTGTCAAAACATTTTGAGATGTGTGATGATATCTTTATGCATGTCAAAGAGGTATTGAACTATGACAAAGTTAAAAAACATGGTATCTGTTTGATGTGATAAAATGCTGCATATATATCTAAATGGATCTTTCTATTAAGCTGCATGGCTGTCACCACTAAATGTAATGTAAATCACAATTACAAAAAATCTTTAAAACTAACTAAAATCCAAGATTTCTTGGTGGTTTCTGATAAAATCAGAATGTTGGGATTTTAAAGCATCTTCTCTTTTTCTTTAGTCACAAAGATTCTCCATTTAAGAAGTCTAAAGTGAATAAAAATTGTAGTTTAGAGAGTTAATTTCGAAACTGATGGCATCAACTTTTTAATTTATTTAACATTTCCCTGCTCATTGCATTGTCATTTTAATGTGACAAGATATGGTAACAATAACTGAATGCCTTGTCATTTACATCTGGTCTTGAAATAACAATTACAAATAGTATTCTATGCCTATTTTAAAAGTGTGCATTTGGCATGTTTGAGCAACATTTTTCATCCTCCTTTCTGGTCAGAAAGGTCATCACTGTATAATGTTGGCTTGCTTTCTACCATCAAGATAGAAAGTAGTTGGAAGAGCTACAATTTTATATGAATTCAAAATTAGGCACATGAACAGGCCATTGCAAGAGCAAATGGAACTGATTGCACTTGCTGAGGGAAGTGTACATTTCACTTTCAGTGCACTGCTGTTTTTCTACACTGCTTCGTGCGTGCAAGCTCCATATACTGATTAGGTCTGTATTGCCTATTACAGACATGATCAACGGAACCCGGATGAGAAACTATGTTTTGAAGTCTAAAGTAAATATTTAATTCCAAATGTATCATTCTTTCTGGGATGTCACTCATGCATATACACTGCACTGAACTTCTGGTATCAACAGTGACTTGTAGTTCATTTTGAATCACTTCACTGAAGCAGAATTTCACAGATAACAGACACAAGACATTCTTCCAAACTGAAATACTTCCTAATAACTGTTAGCATGAAAAATTATAATTGAAGGAAACCTTATTCAAATTTTCATTTCATTGCACATTTAATTTAATTCTACTCACATTTCATTTCATTATACATTGTAGGTAACATTTCACTGTCACCTACGACATCCCTGAATTTTTCATTTATATATACTCATCTGTTTATCAAAGACTGACAGTATGGAAGGCACTTGGTACTGTGTCTTTTTTAATTTTGACACTTCAGCCAAAAAAGAAGAGGCCAGTACCACAGGCCAAGATGAAATTCAAGAAGAAGACCAAAAAGCAAAGAAAAAATCCAAAGATAAATCTTGTCCCACTGAGAAAAGTATCAAAATGTCTACTTACCTGAATGAAGCCACAATTTCATATTTTCTATATCTTGCATACTTTACTTTGAAACCTTGTTGACCAAACATATAGAAAGCATGCCTGGTTCTCTATTAATGTCTTATCAAGGTATGAATGAGAATGTGACAGATAGTAGAAGTAGATTTTAAATTCCAGAAAAATTAGCCACCATATTACTTAATGAGCAAGACTTGCTGTACCTTTCTGGGAAAACTATTTCATCAGTCATTTGAGCTGATTTTGAATAAAGTGAATCAGAGTTATGAATAACTTGGGCAATATTATTTATTCAAGCTTCTCTACAGCATTGCTAGAGAACCTGTAACTGAAGCAAGGAAGTCTCCTCTTAAGTCCTTGATATAACCTCTAGGAATATTGGAAAGAATTTAATGCAAATTTCATTTTAAAAATAAGATTCTTTAGGGCAGGCTGAATATTCTAGTATCAATTAGAAGCGTATTCAGACTTATCTATATTGTTGGCATGGGTCTTCAGGAAACAGGTATTTCTGATTAAGGTATCACTGTGTCTTGGAGGAACTGGAGCAAAAGATTGTCCCCCAAAACTTTTTATGTTAGTCCAGTTGTATATGTAGTGCTTTCATATGTATTCTTGTTAATCTGCCGTGAAACTTTAAGATGATCAGACAGGAATTTCAATTTTCAAGACAATCTGACAGTTTTCATTTCAAACTGCACTAGGATCTGGCTGTAACTGTTATATGATTCTCCTTAAGGTACGATTGGAACTTTGTACTTAAGCTGTCTGAAACCATTTGAGAACCACTGTAAATTATTAATGAAAGAAGGACCTGCCAAAGAATATCCAAACCAGGTTGGCCAGAGGCAAATCCTCAATCTTTAAAGACAGCCATGCAAAATTCTTTTGTGTACAAGGTCAGGAAAGTACACTGTCTGCCCAATTTATTTACAAGTAACATCTTTTGTAATAAAATATATTTACAAGAGACAGCCCTATCAAAAGATAGAGCAAATCTTTTTAGTAGTCAAGTCTGCATTTTCTGTTTCCATACCTTTTCCACATGTAAACATACATGAGCAACTGCTTGGTGTATTGTAAATGTTTTTATTCTTATAAAACACACAATCACAACGTAATTCAGATTTGGAATTGGTTTTCAAACCTTTGAAAGATTATGAATGTTTATTTCTAATTTATAAATTAAATAATCCTATCTTATAATTTATTTTGCCTAGATTTATAAACTCTGGATCCAGAATCTGGCTCAGGACTATCTTGTGCTTCTTCTCTGTCACTAATCCCAGTGAAAATGCTACATTCTAGACAGCTATAGATGAAAGCAATATGAGATCAGTGGTTGTACTCAGAAAATTTTGCAATAATTTTAAAACAAGTATATTCTGTATTGACTGACTGTTAAAAGTTCTAAAAACTGTCACAAAATTATAACCATGTGGTGAAGCTACTGATAGACAAGGAATATTCTCCAAAAATTGTAATCCACTCTAACACAAAGCTTTCTATTTCTTATAAAGTTTTAAACAGTTATATAGATATGACACATTTACATCAAACAAGCTTAGCACATAGGTCAAGTCAGCCCTAGAGGCAAGTACATGTTGCTGTTTAAGAGGTACTAAATCTAAGGAAACATGTTTGGAGCCTTTTTGATGATTAACGATCCTTGCCTTTCTCAATTAGAACAATGCCACATAGCTGAGAACGAGAGGTATGTTTTTATTTTCTCAGGTTATTCCAGTAAGAAAAAGGTATTTCCTTTTCAAAAGAAGAGCAGCAAAGGAGCAGCAATACAGCCAGATAAAAGCTGCAAATATTTCATTTACTGTAGAAAGAATATGCAAAAAAGTATATGCCCAAGCAGGCGTACACCACGTGGAGAGAACAAGCAAGATACGCACTTAGGTGGAGATGCCTTCCATTCCTGGAATAGAATGAAGGAATGGATTCCTTTTAGAATAACATTTACCACATCTACTTGCAAGCAAAGTATGCTTTTCCATAACTGAAACCTTTTACTTCAATAAGCAGAATAAGGAGACCAAAGACCTGGAGCTCTTTTACGAAGGTCTGTCCAGTAAAACACTATATATAGGTCTGATTACTGAGGAGTAAAGGTCAGGCTTTGAACTACCTTCTGGCTTTTCTCCCAGAGCTAAAAATACAACTTATCCCAAGTGACAGAAGAGATTTTCAATCGTGATACTAGTTTATTTCTTCTAAACCTGTGATATTTTCTTCAAATACATAAATCCATATTTAGTATCCAAACAGTAGAGAACAAAATGTGTGTTTACTGGAAAATAGTTTCATTTAAATGCTCAACTAAAATTGGCAATCAGATACATTCAAGCTAGCATAAAGATAATACATATACAGGAGCATGAGCCTATTTCTGTGCAGAATGACCTTACTATCTTTGTTTAGCATTACAGGTAATTTAGGATATGACAGTATGACTCTAATGACACACAGGTACTGTTACAGTTCTTGACAAATTTCCAATATATGAGATAGCTAACAGTTAATGACTCTCTATCCCTTGCCCAGTAGCAAATGCTGCTTGCAAATGCTCTTAGTGTATAACATAAAATTCAAAGGAAACATAATTTTTAAAAAATTTATCAGTATTGTTTGTGACAGATTTGTCAATAATTCAGATTGCAGCAGTCCTCAAGTGTTGTATTACCCACTTGTTCACAGATTATTTTTTCAAAATGTCTATGTGTTCCATAGTTACGATTATCTGACAGAGAAATCATTTATGACCTAAAAAGAGCATTTCAAAAATTCGTAAGCTGTGACTAGTAATTTGAAATACAATATTCTGAGGGGAAAAAAAATCTGAAATATTTACCACAATTCTCAGTACTCCAAAATTTCTAAGCATATCCACTTTAGAGATCCCACAAATTGGGAACTTCATACCATGGTATCTTACTGTTTGGCAGATTGAGAGTTCATTCTGAGCTTCAAGAAGGAAAGGTATAATTCCTTGCTGTGCATCAGAGGAATTAATCTATAACAAGTCTGTGTTAGGATTAGCTCACTTCTATTTATTCCATTATAAATGGTGCCATGTCTTTAGATACTCATGCCCTTTGTTGTAGAAAGGGAAACCATGGACTTGCTGCCCTTCTAATCGTGTACATATCCTGTAGCTTCTAAGTAACAGCAGCTTTTCCATGGCACTCCCAAAGACAGTAGATATGAAAAATTATTCTCAATTTTTGAATTGTTTTCTTTTTTTTTAATCAAATTGTTGTAGTAGGTATTAAGACTCGTCTGAACAGCAGCAATATTGCATAATGCAATGCAGATACATTTAATCATCATTGACACTCTGGAGATAGATGGAGATAGATGGAAATAACCATTGACTTGCTATTAATACCATAGCAAAAGATAAAAATAATCCCTTGAGTTTATAAAATGTATTGGAAAGGATGGGAAAGTTAATTGAAAAAAAGATTTCAGAAGCTAATTCAGTTGCAACTGGAAAGTTTAAGTTCAAAGAATGTTGATGCCATGAAGTCCCATCTGCTTCTATTGCCGAGAATCACACCAAATAATCTGTTTACTAAACTTACTAAACTCCAATTTAAACACAATTAGCGTTTTTGGACCAACTGCTTGAAAGACTCTTTCAGAACTTGATTATTTCGATGATTATGTACCTTTATGTCATTTCCAGCTGAGGTGTGTACCTGAGCCATTAATAACCATTTCTTCTGCTGCTGGTGTTGACTTTGGCTCAAATATTTCTTATCTCATCCCCATATGTTTCCATACAAGACTTGTCTAACCCCTTAACCTTCACTTTGTAAGGCTACGTATCCGTTTTCTTAGTAAGATAAGCCTCACATTCTCTTGACTACTATTCTCTGCACCTATGCTGATTTCAGTTTATTTTTCTTGAACTCAAGTGCCCAGAATGATATTTAGCATTTCAGATGAAGTGTCAAGTGTCTTCTAAAGTGACATTCACATTTACCTTAAAAAACGCATTTTAGGATCTCATTTGTCTTTTACACAGTCTGTTCCCTAGTTAGCTACTAGATTTGAGTATGACCATCATCAGTTTATGTTAGAAGATATTATTCAGTCCGGAGGACCTGATCAAAACTACTATATGGATCTAAAAGCTGTTTCAATGTCACAAAATCCAATTCCAAACACCACTCATTCCATATGCTAGTATTGCACCAGTATACATTTGTGAATAGTTCTCCAGTGCCATTTAGATACCTATTTAATGGAGGTTTTAGTAATCGTAGCACTCCTCTTTATGCTGTCATATCTACTTCACTGATCAATGCAGGAAGCTTCATAAATGTAGATAAGGTATTTTCCAGACATTTGGTAATTAGCAATGCAAGATGAGCTACCATAATTGCTTGCCTGACAGTAGTTTCTCATGATTTATAATGTCTTGATATATAATGCATATCCTGTAATGCATTTCAACCAATCTGTAACTATCACAGTCAATCATCTTGGAACATGGTCACAGTATGAGCTGCTTTTAAGTCTATAGTGAGTGTTCTGTTTCAGAAATTTGTATTACAGTAGATAGCATTGTTTTACAACCAGGCCTGCATAAGCCCTACAGGATTTCACTCAATAACTTGTTTGTCCCTGGCAAGTTTCAGTCCTTAAAGGCTAGGCATCAATGAACGCGATCAAAGATAATTCAAAATACACATTTTTCTCCTGTTAGTGGAACATGAGTGTTGTCAACATCTTTGTTATAAAACGAAAGTTTTACACTTGCCTAGAAAGCAGACAAGTTCAGGTTTTCAGCTGAAACTTTCTAACATCTGTGAATATTACCATTTAAGAAATAATCAGCACTGTCAGCCAAAACAAAGGTAAATGTATTGTAGGCACAGCTGATACACACAGCTGAGGCAAAATTTAAGCTGGACCTTTCTATTGCTTGATACTGCCAAAGAAAAGCCCAGTGCTGGCAAAAGGATTGACCCTTTGTAATCTATTTAATAAGGTAATTAGGACTGTTTCGAAAATGAATCTGTAACCATAAACAGCTTGTCATTAATGCTGAAAGAATGAGTCTTGTCTTCAGTCTGCTTCAAGTGCTTATTCTTGACCCCACGTTACCCCTTACACAATGGGATGTGTGAGTCTAGTGATCTGAAATAGGGAGGCAAAATGAGTTAATATTAGCCAGCCAAAAACCAGTTTAATTTTAGTTCACTATGGATTCACATAGTCACACAGTCATCTGTACTTGCACAAAGGAAGGGATTGAATATGATGAAAATTAGCAGGACAGGCCATGAATGCTTCTGTTTGCAGAAACATTGGCTTATGCTGATGTAAAGCTTCTCCAAAATTTAGCCTTTAGCTGTACTGCCTCAAACTGCTATTCATATGGATAGTGTCTGCTCTTTGAAACTGTTAACATTGTAAGGTTGACAAAATTTATTTATGGAAAATATTTTGGTAATGAAGATACTTCTGAAGATGAGAAACTGTAGTAACTACCAGCAATTTCTAAGCAAGGACACACATATACTCACATATAATGATCATAACTATAGTATGTCATATTTGAAAAGGGGTTTACATATCATTTACGAAAGCCTCACTAATGTGCAGAATTTTTACACATTTCACCAAATGTAATTCCTTTCCTGTCAAATATTGCAGAAATATGACATAAAGAATTCTCTTATACCAACCACAAGAAAGAGCATGTGATACACATTCTTCACTATGAGAATAATTTATATTCTGAGAAGCAGCAGCCTGAAGAACTCATATTTATTTTCCTAGCCGAAAGGAAACATGGTCAGTCAACCACTCTCATGCTGCATCTCCCAGGAAAATGTATACAACTTTTCACTCATTACTAGAACTGCTGGGGACAGAAATTTCATTCTAGACAGGCCTGTGAAAGTTTGGAATATAGCTTTATTCTGGAAAAAAGAATGAAGCTGGAAAACTTATACTTTCTGTGAAGAAAATTCTCCCTCAAAATTTTCAGCAGTCTATCCAAAATTCATTCCTTTTTTGTTTTTTTGGTGGTGGTGGTGGTGGTGTATTCTATTCTATTTTCTGTATGTCCCTCTTCCTTCTGAGCAGAAAAACTCTCCTCATGGACTCACAGTACCCACCTATCATCAGAGAAAAACAGCTCTATAATCCAATCTAGAAGGGATCTGAAAGGGAATTTTCCTCACAGAAATTGGCTGGGCCAAGGTGTTCTAGAGATGTAACTAAATAATTACAATGACTGTTGGATGCCTAATTACCTAAACAGCTCTAGGAATCTGAGCTTTACTTGAGGAGAACAGTTACAACTGTTCTGTTGTGACCTTTTCTCTGAAATCTTTTTCTTATCTCTTTATCCTACACAAGTCAACCTACTTCCAATATTTATCATGTTTTCATGGTGAAAACATATTTGGAAAAAATATGAGATTTATCAAACTTACAAATATCTGTTGCTATCTTAAAAATCTCTCAAACTTACACTGAAACTAAACACATCTGTACAGCTTTTACATGAAGTCATAAATCATTTCAGCTCAGGGTGCCTGTGTTTCACATAAAAGCTCATGCATCTGCAAGTGAATTTGGTAACTAGGTATTCCTATGCTTTGACAATATATGTGAATGGCTTGTGCATACAGGCAACCTGATGTTTCTCTCCTCCTTGCACTGTCACCAATGAAGGTGACAGTCTGCCTAGTGAATGGCTGCAATTTGTACTGTCTGACCCTGGGTACTGGTTCCATCCATCTGTAGCTAGAACCTTTCCTCAACTTTTAAATGTAACAGAGGAGACAAACAGGATGTCTAAGTGTGGCCGTGGAGTTTTGCAGTACAAAATTGAAGTAAAAACATATTTTAAAGACAGCAAAAATGACACTGGATGGAAAAAATGTAAATCTAGGCTAAGGTGTTGTGGCAATAACATGAGATAAAACTGTTAGTTACAGGATAAAAGTCTTGGGGAAAAAAAATCCTTACAGTGTCAGTTTTTGCATGTCTGCGTGTCTGTCTTACAAACAGACCTCTCTCTCAGCCTTGCATCATCAGTTTCAGCAGTGGCTCTGTCAATCACCAATTTTTCTCTGAAAATTCCCACCAACCTAGCACCGTGTCAGCTTTAGCAATTGTAGCCATGGGGTTTCTCATTTTGCTGTACAAAGTAGTTCTGAGCATTGAGATAAATCACTGTGATAAGATGCAGGCTGCTGCTATTCAGTAGCATCTCATTGATGGAGTTGCTGCAGCGCTAGAGCAAAGGTTAAACACTTAAGAAAAAAGTTTAAGATCTTCAAACTATGCAGCTTGGGTTATTTTGAGGTTTTGGCAGAAAAATCATTCATTTCCATTCCACACAGGAAATTACTGTACTTCATCTTAAAACAACAAAAAGATCTTTTTAGTTTCAATGACTTTCAGTGACTTTATTCTGTCTTGCACAATATTCACTGTGTTTATTTTGGAATAAGACTTAATATATTTTAGTTGGGTAGTTATTTTTCATTGTCCTTCATTTGACAAGAAAATAAATGCTCTTACCCTGTTTTTGCACAAAATTTAAATAAAGTCCATTTACATTAATTTTCTTGTGACAAAATACTGTATTCATTTCTTCAGTACTGTGCTGCATTTTGTAAGCCTTCTTCCCCCAAGCATGTTTGTAATTGCTTGCTGTTGAAAATATTTTTAGTTTCATTTGAAGATGTTATAACCAATAGCCTCTATATTGAATTAAGTAATCTTATGGTTAATAAAACCTTATTACAATCGCTTTTTTAACACCACTATATATAAAAGGAAGTCTAATGAAAATGTGGCATTTAATTTGTTAGCCTGATTGAGTATGTGTTTTCACTGAAGCAGTATACTAATAGACAGGAACAGCTATAAACACATAGGAGTTTAGTGTCTAAATTTCTTCAACTTCTGTAGCAAAATAATTGAAAATCAGATACCTAATTGCCATTCTTGTCATTGAATACCTCCTCCATATTGTAGCTAGATACCAGGGTAGGTGTGAAGGTGGACAGAGACAGGCAGATGTTAAATGGGATTTCCGTCTGTCATTCAGCACCAATGGTTTCTGAGTAGTTATGTGGACAGCCTAAAAGGATTATAAATTCCATTTAATTCACTAATTCTACTAGAGTGGGGTTTTTTACTCTTCTAGTGTTGTTCTCTTTCTGTACAGGCTTTAACAATTAATGAATATGTAAACTGATCAGATATATTTCATGAAAAGTACAAAGTATTTTTTAAAAGCAGAAGCTACCAGATGCAAGCCGCTAATCAAGCTGGTATGAAATATCTTTCCTGTTGAAAAATTGCTGTCTGGCCACACTTCATCGATGATCAGTACTTTAGGGGCTAAAGGTGATTGCTTTGATGAAAGCAATTTGTATATTTTGACCGTATTACAAAACTAATATTTAGCAAATAGTTATTACTTCCTCAAATATTGTAAACAAAATCAGATAGTGCAAACATATAGTTATAGAAAAACATGTTAGAAAGTAATTCCTGTATGTACAAAACTGAACAGAAAATATCATTAAGTATGCCATTTGAAATCACTGTGTAATGCAGTTCTTCAGTGAGTTACTGCAAGCCTGAGCTGTTGCATTTGTAGACAAATCAACTAACAGTGGATCATTTTACACATAAAACTATATTTTGCCTTTATTCCTGCTACATTAGAAGCTATTTAGCTTCAGGCCTTAATCAGGGCATTCAGTCAGAGCACTCAGTCTTCACCTAGACTAAGTGATGTGATGGGTAGAAAGCAATGTAGTTTCTTTCTTGATCTATGGAAGCCAAAGCATTGGTAAGGAAGTAGGACAGGCTACTGCATGTCTGAGTCTCATCCCAAAATACAGGAGTAGGTTGCAATCAAGAAAAGTATCTGCCTAGGAAGGCAGTGGTCATACCAAATACCTTTTAGAAATGTTTTCAAGCCAGGTTCTGATACGGCTTAAATGCCTAGAGTTCAGGGAGAGAAGCCAAACTGCACATTCTAGTTTGTACTGTAGTTAAGGAGACACAGATCTACCCTAAGTTATGGTGAGCCTCCACCATGTCCCACATTGCATTAGAAGGGGTGCTGTGGAGCACCCCAACCACTGAAGCACCACAAAGCTGGCAGACCTTTTCCACTCTGGTATCTTTTGGAGGATATCTGATGATCTGCAAGCTTCCTGAGAGAGGCAGAAAGCAGGTGCATATACACACATATTTCTGTTGCTAAGCACTCAGCATAGCTCATATAAGTCATGACTGTTTGTTTCTGAACACTTTATATAATTACTTGAGACATGAAACAATGTCAAAAAGATCCAGTGTAAGTATTTTGATAAGAAGAATGTACAGCACTTCTATATTTCTAAGTGAAATGACTCAGCACAAAAAGAAATGTATGTTAGTTTATCAACAAACAGAATAGTTACTTTCCTGTTATTGAATAACATAAAGAGAAAATAATAACAGAGTAAAGTGGGACAGAATCCTGAACATGAATAAAACTGTGTTTGGTGGTAGTTTCTGGAAGCATTGTTTCACAAATCATGTGTTGTGGCTTTCACTGAACAATACTTTCCCATGCCTGTCTGCTGTTAAACACAGAGTAGCTGTAAGCAGCTGGAAACAAAGCAGACTTTAATATCCATGGACCAGTCAGGCAGATTATTCTTAGTTATCACAATAGTATTTAAAAAAAATAACCACTAATATTACCAGGGAAAAAATACTCATGTTTTCACAGTCTGATTTCCTGCCTGTTTCCAAAGAAATGGCAAAGGCAAAGAGCCCCTGAAGGGTTAAACCGAACTAAAGGATGGCAACATACACACACATATGCTTATGTATATTCAGCTCAAACCATCTGCTGTTCATATGTGCAAGCTGCTAAATATGATACTGCATCATAGCAGAAATTCTTGGGGGCAGGATATTGACCGTTCAAGACCAACCCATTAGAAGAGGGTCAAGCTGTATAAGCAATAGGGAAAAAATAATCCATAGCATATGTAAGAATTTCAGACAACAGAAAGATACAAGAGTAGTCATGATTTTACCAGATAACTACCACTCACTGCACTGTCATTACTCAATGGTAAACTCTCCTTACCTATATACACCATTCATGAAAATACTGCTTCTAATTAATTGCAAAGTTTTAGACAGCAAATAACACTAAGGTGATATTTTGTAACTTTCAAAATTATCTATACAGGTAATAGGGATGTACTTTTAAAGCTTTTACTAGTAATTTGTATTTTGTACTGGCATATATAGGATTTTGTGAGGCTAAGTACTGTTATTAGTTCTATGAATATTTTATTTCCGAACATGCCTCCAACTTTTCTAGGAGAAGGACCATTATATACTTCTCTTCTAAAATTCTCCCTCCAGTCAAGATTTAGGACTTAGTCTGACAGCTGGAGAACTATTAAGGAATTTATTTCTAACTCCATCTCAACTAACAGATGAGAAAATACATTAGTGCAACTGACTTGCAAGGTGATTTTCATTTATTTGTTCAGTAGCAGGGAAATGATTGGAGGACAACGTAGATTGTCTGTGCCACCATTGTTACTTTTCAGTAGCCTGACCAGTTTTCTCACATTGGCAGAAAGCTCAGATGTTATGCCTGTCCCTTAGGGGATATTCTGTCTGTACAAGAGGCAAATTTCAATGTATCTTGACTGTGTGGAAGAGTCTTTGTGTTTCCTGAGGTTGTGAATAAAGTTGAATATTTCTGGCAGATGAGAGTTGCAAAGGAAAAAAAAAATTATATATTAAATAGTGCTGGATAACATAAAACATCCTTGTGTGATTCAGAAAAGGAATGTAGATAGTTATCTACATTTTGTATTTTACTGCATGACAATCACAGACATACAATATTCTGCTCTAATGCAGGCCCAAAAGTATGACGAGCTCAGGACTAGAAGGAAATATTCATAATTGAATATTTACTGTGAAAATATAAATTTGTACTTCTCTGCATTAAGTACCAAACCAGCTTTCACAAAATTAGGTACCTGCATAAGCCATTTCCAGGATACAATTTAATTTCACACCCACAGCATTCTAAGAAACTAGAAAGAGCTCTACCTTTGCCATGTGAAAAGAAATACACATCAGATGATACAAGTCCAAAGCATTTGGACTAACTGCAAACTGGAACAGAGCCCATACACTGGATTGGAGCTCTGACAGTAACACTTTTATTTATAACTGAAAAACAGTGATACTGACTGTTCATGTGGGTGGGAAATATAGGCAACCACAAAAAAAGAAAGAATAACTTATGAATTTTGCTCCAGGGGATAGGATAAGATTAGTGAGATGGATAGACTGCAAAAGTCCTTTAGGGAAGTATTGTATTCCTACCTTAATTTCTTCACCTTCTAGAGTATTGCATCAAGACATAAACCATGTGATATTTCCACAGGACCAGGTCTGAAGATCAGTCTATCAAAAGTTTAGTCAAGTATTACATGTATTCTCAACACTTCTGAACAGCAACAGCACTGTATATCAGTTATAGGGCTCTGAGGTCAGATTTGGATTTATATGAAAGTTTTATCAAGCAATACAATACTAATTGGATACACAATTTCACTAATAATTATTGCAAGAGATGCTACAGGATGCTGTATACATGACCTTCAATGCAATGCTTATTTATTCCAGTCTATGAATACTTAATTATAAAATAATGTGCAATATACTAAAATAATCGATCATGTATATAAATCTCACTGATAGTAACGAATTATTAGAAAAAGTAATTTCATATTTTTATGTTATTTATAAATATTTCCTTTAAAATTTTAATACATTTTCAAAATTTGCATTGGTAATATAAGCATATGTTACTTCAGACTACATATGTTTATTTAGACTGTGTAAGGAATACAGCGCATACAAAAGGAATACAGTATTCCTTTTGTTAAGGAATAAGAAAACTTAGAGAGTAGCATGAACTGAGCTTTCTATACTGCCATCAATGTCACCAAATGTCAGAAGTTGCAAAAACTAAAATCTCCCATTTGAGGGCAGTGTATGTAAATTTAATTTTATCAAATAAAAGTTGAATCACTGAGGATCTGGCCAATCAACTGGAGCCTGAAGTCCTCTAAAAAAAGCAAAATATTTATGCTCCAGGTCACTACTCTCTCTCTGCCAGGGGTTAAGTAATAGTTTTCATCCCTCTCCCGGATAAGCCGTCTGTAAACTGCTAATTGCTCAACACTGCTCATACTGCATTTCCTGAAACAGGAATGTGTGGTCCAATAAGAATAATTTCCTGAACATTATGAGAGGATTTAGTTACAGACACTTCTCTTCCCAAAGGATGACATTTTTTTATATAATGCTTGAGTCTTATAAGATTTATATAAATGCTTCACAGAAAAAAAAAAAAAAAAAAAAAGCAAGCTTGGTTTCAATGACTTGAATAAGACTTAAATTTCACCTCAAAAAACTAAGCAGTTTATGAAGGACACTTTGTTAAATGTGGCTTTTAGTATGAATAAGCCAGCTGTTAAAATGACCTCCATATTCTCCTGAAGTGTATTGTTATCTTGTGTGATAACTCTGAGGTGGCAACAGCAAAGCCATTGAGCTGGGACTTCACTAGACTTGTATAATAGGGTCTAAGGCTCCATCTACACAGTCATAGTTTGAATGTTAAAAATTTGCCTTCAATTTGCCTGTGAGTATGAATTTCATCCTTGTCCATCTGTCAGGCATCTCATGCTAGGTATCTCTACAGAGATGAATTTCAATTATTATTTCTACTGTTATGGCTGAGGGAAAAAATTCTCCCTAATTGTGATGTTAGGGTCCTGAGTAGAGAAAGTAAAAAGGAAAATCAGGCAAGAGGAAATTAAAGGCCTTTACTATAAACCATGGAAACAGAACAACTATATAACCTAATCTAACACATCGATGATTATAAACTTGCCATTGAACAAGAAATTATTGTTTTAAAATACAATTTAACAAGTGAATGCCAGCAAGTGCTTAAGTAAGGATTATACTACATGCTTTTTAGCATCATAAAGGAAGCCTCATGGACACGTAATATCCTTTTCAGACTTTTTAGGGAGAAATACCATGAAGGATTTGCTATAGTGTATTGTACTCAATATACTCAATATACTCAAATGCTTCTCCAATGGGAGTTTAAACAAGGAAAAAAAAAATATAGCTACAAAATGTTTCATTAAAGTAACATTCATTTGTAGTAGCAAATTACATCAAAGCATAGAAATTGAGAGTTGGGTGTGCTAGCATGCTAATGTGACTCATGGATGGACTAGTCAAACATATTCCTAGCTGGATCTGAACTCATTCAGACACGCTTTAATCTTGATTCATGCTTACATTGTTTTAGGAATTTCTTTTTTTCCCACTGACTTTTAAAGACATGTCAATCTGGAATGCTTGCTAGACTTCTCTTTGAGCCTGAAAACTGCTGGTTTGCAGGACATGTAGTGTTCCTACTCTTTTTTCTCATGTCAGATTAATTTCTGCTTCCATCCACCTCTTCATTTCCCTTGCCACTTATGGTTTAGTGAGGTTAGACTCTGCTTTTCTTGGGTGTCAAATGGCAATACAAGGTTGAGTGGGAGTTTCAGAAGTCCAATGCCGTAGTAGTACAAGATTAGGCAGAACAGACAACAAACCTGAGCACAGGAACAATAATATTGCACAACTTCAAAAGTTCGTGGACAAAGGGCATTCTCTGAAGTGAAAATAATTTGTTCCTTTCAAAGGGCATATATACTTATTCTGCAGTCATACTGTAGCTGAGTTGAGCCTTTCTGACTTCAGAGTTGCCTAAGAAACAGTGTATTTTCACCACCACCAAAACTGTTTCTCTAATTGAGGGATGTGAATTTGGACACATTATTTACAACTGTACAGCACTATTAAAATCAGTATTTCTCAGCTAGTCTCAGGGTGGCAAACGTAAAAAACCTAAAGGAGGCACAAAAGGACAGTGCATCTCCAACACAGAAGCTATCTAAAACAATCTAATTTAAACTTTTTGGAGAGGAGATAATTAATGGAGAAATTTTATTGCTAATAAAGAAATTCCAAATGGATATTTTTCTATTAAGAAAAAATGAAGAGATCTTTAGATTTATATCATATCAGTGTAGATGGAATTATTTTCATTTTCTAAAGCCATTGGAAGTTTGGTTGGTTTAGGGTTTTTTTGAAACATTTCCACAGTACTTTGCCTATTCTAAGAATTACTCAACTATAAGGTATCACAGAAGATGCAGTATGGGCAGAGATTCCAGCAAATACAAAGAAAGTATACTATAAATGAACTACGACTTACACCTGGCACTGTAGCAGTTTAATATTTCCCATCTGAAAGATTAAGTTTTCACAAAAACCATTTATATTTGTTTCTTTCTTTTGGCTCTTTTTCCAGGAAAAAATCAAAATTTCTCCCCAGATACCTCTATGAAAATTCTACATTAGTCAAAATTCTCACAGGAAATCACTTCTATAACCATTTTTCAACCAGTCCTTAGCTCAATTTGGAATCTCAAAACAGTGAGATGCAAAGCAATTGTGAAATCGATTTTGAAAATGTACAGCATGGGTATGAAATCTTCTCTTATATTTGAACAGATCAAGCGCAAATCATTCTAGATCTGTGTTAGTGAAAAGAAAATCAAGCTCATCTTTTGGAGAATGGAATTAATTTTAAAGACCTTGAACTGAATTAAATTTTCTGCCGCATATACAGCAGCAGACTTGTTTTGATATCTCTCTGCCCAGGGGCACAAAACCTGATTTGCTTCTGAGTTAAGGGAGCACGACAGTTTCCTTATACCCAGACTTATAGGGATACATGGAATGTCCTGTAAAGGTAAGCAAAGTGATCAGAGTAAGCACATAGAGATGCCAAAATTTGGTTACGCTGCTGATCAACATGGCCCAATGACATTCAGGGTGTGTATAGCCATGCTGCTGACTCAGAGACTCTGCCTCACAGGCTGTGGAGCTGCAGCAGAAAGGTGGAGGGCTTCAGATACCTTTCCCTGCCTCTTTCAAAGTCATGCCTGATATAAGTAGAAGTGAAATATGAGGAGAGAAGTCCTAACAAGAAATTTTTCAAAAGTAGAAAAAAGCCAGGACAGGAATTCAAATTTAACTTCAAATTACATGTTGCACAGATCGATTTTTTCCTAAATGTTTTTTCCTAGTCTTAGTTAATTTGTGTCATGCATAAGGGACTTGGTAAATATTTCAGTTCTTCTACTGTCATTTCAGATATCTGCACAAAGCATAAAATTTTAACCGTAATGTCTAAACAATGACGTTGTTTAGATAAATAAAATAATACATGAAGTACACGTTACTGACAATATTCTGCAGGACACTTAAGTCAGTGGGACTTCTCACAAGCTAAAAAATTATCATCTACTTAAGTGTCTAGTTGAATCCTAGCCAAGAGGCTTCATTATACTCTTTATGGGTTTTATCATTTTGACCTTTACCGCATAGTAAATTTTGCCCTTCTTGTGGTATTTATAACATGTTCTATGCAATACTTGCAAAGGAGATTACCACAGATTTATCTACTGCAAT
The DNA here is from genome assembly GCA_027574665.1 of Rhynochetos jubatus. NCBI lineage: Eukaryota > Metazoa > Chordata > Aves > Eurypygiformes > Rhynochetidae > Rhynochetos > Rhynochetos jubatus. The sequence goes on from CM050654.1 coordinate 24,757,253, forward strand.
TAGAAAAGGATGAGCTTACAGTGGACTGTAGTGGTTGTACTCCACAGAAAAATGCATATTGCACATATTAAAAAATTATTATCTTCAAATAAAGAGATCCTTTTAAAATTTGTAGTATTAATGTTAGAAATTACATGACTGGAATGCAATTTACCCATTTTAATTTCTTGAAGGTAACTCAGTAAGCATATAAAATCTGTAAGCCTCATTAAGTCTTTCACAAAAATAATATCACTTCAGGCATTTAAGAAAATAAGAGGAGAATTTTCGGTCCAATCACTTACTTTCCCATCTACAATGTTAGAATGAAGTTACAGTGTGAAGTTTTTAGTGTTATTTTCTGCATTCATGTTTCTCATTATTATTTTATTTTTCTTCATTTTTTTCCAACTGCTCTGTCCATGCTGCATAACATGAATGAATTATTCAAGAAACCATATAGGGTATTTAACTATTGCCTATTAGGACCAGTTTCTCTAAGATGCATATATAACCTGTAAAAGAAAATAACTCAGAATACCTGAAGTTACATTTCATTTCCAGTCCCTTGCCAGAAATGCCCACTTGTCTTACTTTCATGAATAAATTATTGATTCTATGCAAAACTCCCAGAAAGCTATAGCTTTGAAAGAAAATAGCCAATATAAAAATTCAAGCTGAAAAATTCAACTGTAAACAATAGAGTTTTGCAATAAAAGGTGTCAGACAATCTTGACCATTGATTAGTTTTTCATGTTCTTCACTGTGAAGGTGGTGAGACACTGGGACAGGTTGCCCAGAGAAGTTGTGGGTGCCCCATCCCTGGAAGTGTTTGAGGCCAGGTTGGAATGAGGCTCTGAGCAACGTGACCTTGTGGAAGGGGTTGGAACTAGGTGATCTTTAAGTTCCCTTCCAACCCAAACCATTCAATGATTCTGTGATTCTATGAGTCTATGTATAGAACACATGGTTTTATATCCATGTGCGTGTCCTACATATATTTTCAGTATGTATGAGGGGACTCTACAGCTAAGACACAGAAACATTTAAAATTGCCAGCCACCAATTTACGTGAGTCAACTAGCTACGTGTAAGTCACACATCCATACTTTTTTACGAAGCTCCATAGAAGCAAGAAAAGTGAAATGATATGCTTGGATAATACTAGTAAGACATATGTTAATCAATGGCTGAGGGTCATTAGTTTAGTAAGTTGAAAGATAATCAATGCCTAGAGTTATTAAACTTCAAATAGACTATTATGAGAGAAATATACTTTGACTTATATTTGACAGGGTTCTGCTAAAGGATATCTACAAGACTGGATACATGACAACTTAGCAGCAACCCTTTTCATTCTTGATTATTAGCCAGGATCTCATTGCAATTCAGCCCATATAAACAGAGGAAGATTATAAGCAGATTTTATTTCTCATATAGATACCTAAATAAATTATGAAAGTTGTCCTAAGAACCAGCACATGGAACATGCAGTTTGACAGTAGGCTGTGGCTGTGAACACTACAGCATTTTGTATTATGAATTCCATCTTGCACTGTGCCTGAAGCAGGTCATGTCTCAAACAGGTCACTGTAATACATTTGAAACAGATGTCCAAGGAAGGCTGATGGGCTATTATAGGAAATTGAAAGCCAAGATAGCAAATAGAAGGCCTTAAACTCAGAGATTCATTCATTAGTTTTTCTACAAAAAGGTTCATGGGTGGGGTGAATGTGCCAGAGCCTCCCAGAAGACCACATGAGCCAGACCACAGTGTTTCTCTGAGCAGCAACCAAATTTTCATCTTCCACAAAATATATTTCAGGGACAATATTACCAATTTGGAAAAGTATTCATTTGGTTTTGAAGTGATTTTGGTTTAGAAATTCCTCTACTACATCTATATTTGTTCCTCTCCTAGGTTGTCCCCAAGGAGTAAATCGGAAGCCAAGAGTGTGAGTGTGTACTGTATAGTAACTTTTGCCAAGAGATGCTGAGAGATCTACAGCCTAATAGGAGCTTCAAGAAAGCATGCATAAGTGATAGAAAGGAAAAGCAGCAGGCAAAGCATCTCATGGGAGAGAGCCTGAGTCACTAGCTGTAGGGTCAGCAGTGGCAGGACTTTGGACTCACCCATTTTGCTGAAGTGGATATATGCTCTGAACTAGATGCCACCCATAAGCAGTTAATAAAAACAAGCATGATTTTATTTAGTTGTTCATTTAAAAATTGTGTTCAACTTGAAAAACAAAGCTGGCAAAATAAAATCATGCCAAATGAGCTGGAAAACTATGTGAAGACTTTCAAAAACCCAGACCTCTAGGAAGGAAACCTTTCCAATCCTCCTCCATTTAGAGTTTAGCACAGGAAAACTTTATTCTGGGGTCTGCCAATGTCTTATTAATATTATTCAACACTGACCTCTTTTTTGTAGAATTTGTACTTCTTCGTAACAAAAAGCAATGTTTTGCTATTAAACTGTTCAAATTTAAATACCCAGCTTAGAAAATCCAACTCACTCCATGGAATTGCTTACCATTTTGCTAACAAAAATCCCCTACCTAAAGATGCTCTGAATTGCATTTAGAGTATTTTGCCTGGGCAATTGTATTGGGCAAATATCTCCCATCCTGTCCATTACAAACAGGAGGGTTACAGCACACACACACACATCCACACAGACAGGAAGTCACATGAAGTATTAAGTAAGCATTCGGTCCTCAGCTATGCCCCTCGGCAAGAGTCCAGCAACTTGTGGGAGGGCACCATGCCAGCCTAACAGATGGACATACATATGGGTAGTCAGGACATCATGTGAAGCCATCAAGTATGGATACCAAGGGCATGATTCCAACCTAAGAACATGAGCTTTCTGTGAAGGTTAAGGGATGTTAAGCTGGATTTACTTTCAAAAATAAAGAATAAATTCCACTGCCATGTCCGGTAAGAGTTATGCTCTTAGTTAATCAAGTGGTGTTGTTGGTGGCTAAAAAGAGCTTTATTCTAACAGAATTATTACAAGGTAAAGTTTTAACATTTCACAAGGAAGATTTCATTCTGACAAATAAATACGTATTATCTGTGGGGAGACATAGTCAATGGTAATGATTTTGCACTGGCAGTGCTTTGACCCTGCATCACCATCTGGCCTGTGCCTTTTCCCTAACGGAGACAGGAAACCAGTATTTGAGCAGTGGATGCAGCCCAGATAGCCAAATGCATCCTCCAGCAACCATTGCTGGGAGGGTCAGAATTGGGAACTGCTGCCCTTTCCTGATGAGGAGAGAATGAGAACAAAGGCACAACTTCACACACATTGCCCTGGAGAGTACTGAACTAGCGTTGCTGATACATCTGAGTGAAAAACAGGCATGCACATCCCACAGCCATCTGCTGCTATGTCCATCAGCCAGCAAGAGAAAGAGGTTAGGAGTCATGTCTTGTGAATGTATTTCACTGCTACACCACCATAACCAAAGGATGGGCCAAAGCAATTTGTGTTGCTGAAATGTGATTCCAATTCTTGCTGAGGTGAGAACCCAGAAATCTGACTAGATCGTAAAGAGCTATTGAAATTTTACCAATTGACAAAGCAGAGCACATGAAATTTTATTCCCAAGTACAGAGGAGAGGTAGCATCTTGATTTATGAGGCACTGTGCATTCAGAGCAAACTGGGGCCATGGAACACTGAATTCCTCTTTCAATTGAAATGAGATATTCAGAAGAAACATTAGAGCTTTATGAAGATGAATAGTACATAGGTTTGGTTGATTAAAAGGACTTGTCTGTTTCTTCCAGTCTTGATCTAAAAACATAAAGAGAGGAAGGAAGAACCACTGCTTCTTCCGATGGTTCATTCCAGAGGATACAGCTTGAAGTATCTACTTTCAGCTTCCAGACATTCAGGTTCTTTCTGCCAGATTCAACAGTTCCTTAGTATTCAGCACTCTTTCCATGAAGTTACTGATTGCAATGCAGGTCACTTCTCAAACTGCTTTTCACTAAACAACGAAGATTGACATCTTTATAATTCACACCAAAGGAATTTTCTAAAGAATGCTATTCCTCTGCTCTTTCTTATGCCCTCTCCAAGTTTTCAATGTCCTTTAAGAATTCAGATGCGAGAAAATGTATGCAATAATCCAGTTTTAGTCTCCCCAGTGCTATATACATAGGAAAAGGTTGACTTTTTATTCTAGCTCTTTATGCAGGATGTGCTGGCCATTCATACATATTATCCTATTACAGCTTTTATGAGACAGTATATTCTAGGATGGTTACCATTTCTTAGTTTAAGCCTATGTGCCCTGGTTCTATAACTGTATGATTAAATTTACCATTTCAGAATGCATTTGTTTGCATTTAATGTCCCACTTAAAGAATAATCCAAATTCTTCTAATTTAACCCGTTACCATGTCATTAGCCACTTCAGGAACAAGTTTTTGAAACATCCATCCATTTCATAAAAGGGATTTTATATTTTCTCCAGATCTTTTCAAAGCAAATTAATGCTATTGTGATCATTTCTGTGGACTTTCACTAGAAAATCTGGCACCTAATTTTGATCCTCCATCAATGACTTTTTGGAAGCTCAGTGTCAATTTGTAATCTGTGAAAATAGTTTTTTAAAAGTATAGTGCTATTATTTTATTACAATATTGTATACCTATCAGTAGACTACCATACAAAGGCATACATCTGTAACAGGTACTTGGTTGTTTCTTTATGCAAAGAATATAATCCTCAAATCAGATTTCTTGTCCGTTAATAATGTCTGCATTACCATACTGAGTAATATTAATTATATTCCTGTCAGGTATTCTTTATTAAATTAATCTAACATCACAAGTTTCATTATTTTGCTTACAACTGATGTCAGGCTCACTGCCATACAGTCACTTCAACCATTATATCCCTTTTATGAATGCTGGCACAATATCAGCATTGTTCTAACCTTCTGGAACTTTGCCCAGCAAGATTTGCTCAGAGGTTACATCAGAGTTGTAGACTGCTGAGCTGTAGACCTAGACCTTTGATTACAATTTTTCCAAGTTTGCTGATGTTTTGCATCTAGCAAAGACATACCACACTTCTGAAATATATCTTAAAGGCTTGATCTGGTGGTTGCATAATTTTCATCACATACTTATTAACAACTTTACCACAACTATTGTTATTGGGATTTTTATGGACTTTCACTATTACTGGAATTTTTTTTTGCTTAATGTAGTTACATACCTACTTACTCTCCTAAATCTTGCTCTGATGTTGCCACATTCCTCAATCAGCTTTCTGCATTTCATACCTCTTGGTTTCCACAGATGTGTATTTACTTTCTCCTTTCTCCATTCACTATATGCCTGTTAATTACTATTTGTTACCTTTACTTTTGCATTCAGTGCAGATGGACTTGCATGTACGATTTTCAGCATCTTTGAATCATTACTCTTTTGTTATCTAATATTTTCATTACAAATTCCAATTTTTCATTCATATATTTGTCTGATTTTTCCTCCCAATTATTGTCACTTAGATTTTTCTCAACTGCAGAAAATTACCCATTTAGAAGAATCATGATTTTAGTGCTTGAGATTATTCTTTGTCCATCTACACTGATTGCAATCAGGTCATAAAAAACACCCCTGAGGCAGTCATGAACTTCTAGTCGAGTAAGATATTCATATTTGTCAGTTCTAATGAGATCTTAAATTAAAAGTACATAATGTTGCGCATGGAGACCTTCCATAAGAAACCTTTTTTTTTTTTTTACAAAAAATTAATATTTTACTAGGGTGTTTGATAAACCTCCAGTACATAGACCTCCCACCACATTTATACATATGCATTCAAAATCCCACAATTTTGTGTTATCAAGAACACCACATCTCCTTTAGCTACTTTGTCCTGGGAGGTTACAGCCACTTATTTTCCAATCCCAGTATCTTTACTACTCCCATGCTTTCAGGATTACCTTTCTCCCTGATGAGGCTTTCCATATCATCATCTTTCTTACCAAGACCTCTGACGCTATTTCATACAACAAGAATCCTTCATGTTGTGTCTGTTTGTTCTCTCCCTTCAGACACCTTTTTCTGGATTACAGTTAAGTGCTGTAAGGCATACATATAAGGCACAGTATGACTTCATATCTGGTGCTGTATATGATGACTCAATTTTTTTCTACAAGCTTGGGTTTTGTGTATTTCTAGCTACTCATGATCAACTGTCTTATAAAGCATCAGGAAGGGTATGTTTCTATGAGTATGATTTTCCAAGGGTATGATTTCCATGAGAAAGGCATCTCTATTTAGAAAATGGTACTCCTTCCACTTGGCCAGCAGAGCTGGATGCACATTGCACTTGTGAAAGTTTGCAGCAATGACAGCATTTCTCTTTTGCCTAAGGGGACCTGGTGTTAATTTATTTTTCTATATCACCCTTCATACTCTATGGCCATTTAATGCCACCTTCTTTTTGATATCTATTAAGAACAGTATCACAAAAAAACCCAAACCTTAATCTCCCTGTAGTGGTGAGTATGAGGACAGAATCAGGATCACTCCTATACTTCATAGTATATTCTGGACCAATACTTTGTAGGAATGAAACAAATTACTGAAATGGAGTTCTGGGGTTTTTTCTTTCCTTTTTTTTTTTTTTTTTTTCCATTCTGCTTTGTAAGGTTATTCAATTAGTTCTTAAAATAGTTTATGTAGTTTAATTTGGGGAAATAAATGAGGCTACTTTCACAGAAATGTCTTAATCTGCACTTTTTCTGCAAGATGGACAATATTCAACAAACCTGAGCTCCCTTTTCTCATGAACATAATAAGACATTTCTCAGCTGAATGCCCAGAGGTGCCTAGCTTCTAATGAGGGTTTAGAAAAGAATAGCTAGGGGGAGAAAGAGAAAGAAAAAGAGAGAAAGACAGAGAAAAAATAAAGACAAAAGGCATCTTCAATTTTAGCACATACATACTAACTCTTAGCCAACTAGCCAAAAAATAAGAAACTAGAACCATTATTTGTCAGCTGATTGTTTTTAGTAAAGATTTAGGTTTAAGGTATATTTAAATTTGAATCATCACATAATGTTTGTAAGCAGACACTAAATCTCTCTAGTTCTTTATTTTTCTGTTATAATATGTGAGAGAAAGCGTGTCTGAGCACTGTTTTTCACCTTGGGCTATATATCTAGTATTTGCTGAGTGATATGCTTTAAATAAGCTTACTGAATATGTGAATGAAAAAAGTCAAAGCATTTTCACAATGTATTTTTTCCAAACTATTCTAATTACGTGTAATTCCACTGAATTAATTAAGTAATCCCTACTGCTATGACCTCTCCTAATTAAAAATTCTCTGTCATGACACAGACGTAAAAATGATTGAAAATTACTTGAAGTCATAAAGACAGTTGTTGATACAACTGAAAACGTAGCATAAGAAACTCATTTTCAGAATGCTTCATTATTATTAGTTGGGCTAAGTTATTACCTCTTTTTTCCCCTCTCTTCAACTTCAGAAAAGAATCCGATATTTCATCACTGACCCTTCTCAAATGTTACTGATCTACATCCAGTGACACTGGACATTTCTTAATTGTCTAATGTCATACATTGGGATGCTGTGTGTTTCTTAATAGACATAAAACTCTAGTCAGGCATGTCCACAGTGTAGTGCCTAACAAAAAGCTCTTACTTTAGTATGTTCTCAGCTCAAGTGTATCATGCAGCTGAGCAAACAATAGATTTTCTATTCACTGTTAATACTGATTTTTTTTACCTATATATTATCAGTGAAATTAAGATTTTGAAATATTAATTTTGTCACAGGAATATCTTGTGCAATCAGATTAAAAAAAAATCACTTTTCAATATTGTCCTTTAAAAATAATAAATTTTTCATTTTGAAAATGTAGAAGTGAAACATTTCAGTTCCTCTCTTTCTAAAATAGCACTGTTCTTTGCAATGCTTCCCTGCAAAAGAAGTTCAGTTATGAAATTCATCAAGTGTAGTTTATCTTGTATTCATTATAACTATACTACAGTTATCCATGAAATCATGCATTTATACTAAGAAAACAAGAGGAAAACCATTGCCCTTGCCTGAGTCACATAATCTATAACATCTATAATAATAATAATAATAATAATAATAATAATAATAATAATAATAATAATAATAATAATAATAAAAGAATGAAGAATCCTTCTCGTTATTCAACAGTCAACTTGCAATCAATTGACTTGACGATAGTTTTAGAGATGTAGCCCTTTGTGCAATCTGCCCTGTTCTTCCATGTCTGGTGTGTCCAGTGCACTGTGTGGTGCACTCCAAGGCTTTACATAGGTGCGAGGAACCGGGCACAAGATACTTAACTGTATATGCAGAGACAGAAATCTTAACAGTTCAGAGACATTACTTTTCAGAAGCAGCACTACGTGCTATATTCATCTGAAAGAAAAAGACAATGTGGCATAGAGGTTTTAGGGCCTAAATGATTCTAACACTCATGATTGAACATACAATCTGCCAGTAATGAGAACCCATCCAGAAAACAATTTCAGACCCAGTTTTCACCCCACTCACTATGCATGTAACAGAGCATGTATGTGCAAAAGATCAGTTTGAGTGTTCAAGACTGACGATAGGAACTGGGCCTCCTGACTTCCGTCTGTGCTCTAGAGAAACTCCCTCTAACAAAACACAAATGTAGTTTAAAGGTATATTGAGACTGAAAGAAAAAAGCCTATCTTGCAGTTTCTGCACCACCTGTGGTTTCCTAAAAATTATTCTACATGCAGCCTAGAACCTAAATAAGTCTTTTTCCTTCCATTTACAGTTTTAAACATTTTTCACTCTATGCTCTTTTCTTGGTCTTTGCTTTATAGACATATAACATCACTGCTTGTTTATTTTTCATTTAATTTTTCTTTTTTTGTCAAATATTTAATTGCCCTGTATCTTCAGTACATGTTTACATATGCTTCAACAACAAAGCACTAGGAAACTGTCCTCCCATGTAAAAATGTGTTCAGCATTACAATTAATCACCATAGCTCTATTAGCGTAGGTGTAGATATTATAATCAGGAGGCTAGCAATAATTGTGTCAGTGCAGTAGCATAAGAAACGCTGGAGCAAGCAGTTAAATGGTATTTATCTAGCAATTGAATTATCTTGTAAGTGGGATTAAAGGAAGAGAAAATGAGATTTTTATATAGGCCAGTGCAATAATGAACTTGTCCACAGCCTCCAGAGGATTATTTTTTTAGTTTGCTAGTTTAAAAATTCTTCCCTACTTCTAAACACTGTAAGTTAATACCTTACAAGACCTACATCAGTCCTATAAATCAAATCTTGCTATCAGCAACCATTTCAGTGACAGAATGAATATCTATTTGATATAGAGGGTGGAGTGAAATGTCAAAAGGAACAGGTCCCATTTAATCACTGTAAGCTCCCTTATAAATATCAGCCAAATATACCCTTCTTGTCTCTACCCATCCCCCTTAAAAATAGCTATTCAATTGAAAAGGGATATAATACATTTCAACCTGCCATCTATTTTTAGTAGTTCTCTGCAATGAATCTTTTAAAAGAGACAGTCATGCAGATACATCTGCAGCATGTTTAATGGGAAGCTTGTGAATTCCCCATTCTTGCCACACAAGGTAGCTCCTTTTCAGTCAGATGGAATTGGAAACTGGTGATATAAATACATAGCTCAGCAAATACAGGTAGAAGATAAAGAGAATTGTACAACCCATTACTGAATGTTCTGTGTGGAAATATACTATTGTAATAGTGTGGGTCTGTTTTCTACTAATTCAGTTATGAAAATGGGATCAACAGTTTCTTTGTGTTGCCCTTAGTTTCTTCATTCACTTTTGATGCAGCTTTAGATAAAACACTCTTCTTTTTCTGCCTCAGTCCTACCACCTTTAGAAGAAAGTAAAATAATACCTATACACTTTGAAGGGCAGCAACAGACAATGTTTGCAATGCAGCCCGGGATTCCTGGAATAGATGATCTTTACGGGTACAAATATTATCATCTTTAGTCTTAGCATCAAGTTTCTTCCTATTCCTGATGTGTGCAGCTACATAACAAATGGGGGTGGGGAGGGAAGGAACATCCGAGGGTAATTCTTCCATTTAGAGCCAAAGTTCTGACAAAATTTAAACAAGATCTTTACAGTTCAGATGTCTCCCAAGGTCTGAATAAATGGCAGCGCGTGCAAAGAAGCAAAGAGCTGCAGGTAAAAACAGACAGAAATATTTGTCTGATATTTCTTTCATGGTGTTGTTACTGAATTGAGCAAGTAGCTATGTGGTATCTGTTACCAGTGATCTGATTCTACATCACTAAGAGATGAGCAAGTTTCTCGGGGCAGATTCAGTCACTCGTCCACTCATTTTTATTATGTAAACAGGCAGACTAATTTGTGAAAATCTGTTAGTAAATAGTTTTAATTGTCACAGAAAAGGGCTTGCAAAGGCATTTGGAGCTCTTTAACATAACATCATGTGAAATTCCGCAGGATCTTCACATGACTATCTTCAACATAACACTGCAGGAATAGAGGTCTTAGTATGATTTGAGAAAGAAAGCAAACCTTTCCAGTAAGTCCACTGAAAACAATATTCCCTGTGACATGCTGCATTATTCCTGACTTGTGCTTGAATAGAAACACAAAGGAATAGATTTTCAGCCCTTGATTGATTATGGTGAAACCCCACATAACAATACGCATTATCCTCAATATTTGACAAACTGACTTATGCTTGAATATTCAACACACATCCCCAGCACAATTGTCCATAAATGCCAACAAAAGCTCAACTAGGTACCCTGTTTGGTTAGAGTGGACCTAAAACCAGAGGTAAACAGACTTCTGAATTTTAAGCATAAAAGGACTTTCTTCAATGATAAGTCACAGAAGTCACACAAGGCAGAGCAAATATTCACTGGGTACTGGGGGTTTTTTCCAATTTCCTTTTCCTTTTTTATAACACTTCAAGGACATAAGGTGCTTTGCTTTACTGGTCTCATTAGTAAATTACCAGTCATTTTCAGGTGTCATTCTTCTGCACCATTCACAGCTTGATGAGAGAACTTGCTTGCTAAAACAAGGCTTTAACCTGTTTGCTATTAGAATCTTGACAACATATAGAAAAAAAGGTTTGGCTTGCTTCCATTTCCTTTTTAGAATTCAGCTGAAAGTAGATATGGAACAACAGAGAACAAGGTCATGATTCCAGAAGATCACACATGAAGCTGCTTCAATATATTCTGCTTATTCCTGGGACATTTCAAGAATGCAAAAGTCTTAGCAGCAGTATGCAGAGACAGCCTTATTTCATAAGATTTGTATCCCACTTCCCACCCTGCCTTCCATCTAATTCATCTACCACACCATCCCTGTGACGCTTCTACAAAGGTCCATGTAAGGAGCATGTCCAGATTCACTCATTTATCTGCCAGCATTTGGCAGCAAAATAGATTGTAAACAGCAGTTTGGGCCAGAGAGCAAGACTTGAGAGTTATCATCACTTCATATGCTCCTAAGGGGCTTGTTACTTCTTGTATTTGCCATGCTGGGTATGGTGGAGAAAACCCACAGCCTCAGCTGTCCTAAATGTGTACACAAAGCAGGTCAATGTTTCTGTCCCAAGACCAGAATATACATTTCATTGTCTGCCTGCACAAGTATTGCTCTGGACCTGAATGAACAGAGTAACCAACTTTGAGACCTGCACCAGTCTGGAAGAACTTTGTATTTATGAAAGAAGAAATACAAAGAAAGATATCCAAAGAAAGAAATTCTTTGTATTTATGGAAGTCAATGCTTTCCTGTTAGAGAAATATGAAGTTTCTACTTATTATAACAGTGATCAGACTAATAATGTCAGAGTAGTCAAAAATGAACCTATGAAAACAGTACATAATTCACTTCATTACTATCAAAATGGTAACTGTGCAGATTTTTCTGTGCTCTTTTCAGTAAAATAGTGATAGAATTAAGAATAAGCTTAGTATACAATGTAGTATGAAATGTATTTAGTTGAAGTTTTACTATAATTGATAGTTTAAGAGTTTAAACTAAATGTAAGTCATAAACTCTACGTTTGTAACTAGTATGTTCTAATTTTGTGCCTCTGAGAGAAGGCATTTTGAGCATTTATTTTGATGAAAAAATGTGAATCATATCAGGGGAAGTGGAGGGTAATTATTTCCAAAATAAACATGCTGATTGTTTAATAAAACTGCAAAGAATACCCAGCTTCTTTCTTTTGTCCCTATATTATCATAAAACTGTCACATTGCAGAAATGTTTCATTCAGCTCTGTCTTCAGAGAACAGGACTGCTCAGCTCTGGAAACATGTACAATATCTCTGCCTCTAATTTTAACTGTCTTTGGTCTTATTCTAGTAGGCAAGCTGTTGTTGGCTCTTCGTTCTTTTTGGTTTGATTTATTCCTTCTCACCTTCAATTTTAAATGAGAAGTGGCTATGGATTGTCCAGATACCTACACTGGACTACCTGTAGCTTGCAGCAGTAAAAAAATATTGTAATCCTAGAAAACTCCTGTAGGAGATCAACCTGCCAGAAATTCATATATGCAGACAGAGGACATACTCAACATCTTTCTTTCTATAGCCTTAGTCAGTTGTCCACAGAAGCTTTAGTAACAAAAAATATCTGAGAAGTCATAAATGCTTTGGCACAGGGAGCAAAGATTGATTACAAAATATGTTGGAACCAGTCTTAGCCCCAGTGAAGGCAGTCCTTGAATTTTTACTGAAGTGGGGGCATCTGAATGTTTTAATTATGAAATGCTGATAGCAACTGTCAGACTCATTCAGGGCAACCGGTCTGCAGCAACATCCTGTAGATTTTCAAGTGGTCCTGTTGTGTGAAACATGGGGCTTCTGCAGAATTAGGACAATTATCTAAATGCCATGGTTCCCCATTTTTCAGAGGTGCTTGAGCTTGGTATATGTAATGGCCCACGAAAATTTTGTTCCCAGGAAGGCTGCATCAAAATAGTTGTTTGAGACGTGTCATTTTTCAGAGTTTGCTTGTCAGAGTTTTGCATATGAGAATGGAGGCTCTTGCAATTTGGAATGCCTTCACTGCTGTATTAATTGTATAGTCCTCTCCCAGTTGCTCATAAATGGAACTATTACAGTTCAAATAGATGACTGTGGTTGTCTCTAGAAGATTCAGCCTCATAAAAAACTATCTTAAAATCTTCTATAGAAAATCACTGGAAAAGTAAATAGATTTGATGAAGTATATTAATTGGTTTGATGTGCCTGCTTTGTACTGCTCTCGTGAAGCAAGTCAACTTCAAACACTATGCAGCCAGTTATTTAAATAGGCTTTTTTTCACCAGAATTGCTCAAAGAGTGCAATATATCCTTATATAATCCTAATATATACTAAATCTTTATTTGTTAAATATTTACTGTCATTTATGCATATAGTTTGGGAGTTATTTTTTTCACCACAGCCTGGCTGGTCTTGTGAAATCATACTGTTGAATATGTAACTATAGAAATCATACATCATATCTACACAGCATATAGGAGGCAGAATCTTTTCTTCACATATAGATGTTTTGCCACTAATTTAATTAGATAAAAGAGTGTGCTTTAAAAGGCCGTAGATACAAAAACCTAAGGCCTTATATCCATGGAATTCAAGCTGAAAAGAAAGTATCCAGCTTTTCCTCTTTATCATCTCCAACGATGATAACAAGAGAGGCAAAATTTCATGATAACTCCTCAATAGTAGTCTTTAGAAAATCCTAATATATTGCTGGATATTGAATCTATTAATTATAAAGGTATAATTTTCATACTTATTCTGATTGTATCTCCCACTTGCCCTGTGCTGTTAGATGAAAAATGCAAATTCCAAAAACTTCATTACAATTTTTGTTGCTCATCAGAAGCATTTCTTACTGTCAAAATATTCAGTATAGAGGCAAAACAGGGAAAACATGCCGAGTGTAATGAAAAGCAGTGGAATGCCAGGGTGCAAATAGTGAATAAGGTTGTTTATACATAAGCTACTTCTTAATATTATTATTGCTAGAAACTCCAGCAGCTCAAAGGTTATCTTTTGAATTTGCTAGTATTCTTCCTTTGTACCCAACTCTTATTTTTTAGAGTCTTCTTTGTTATTTTATATTTCCTTATTGCCATTTCAATAGAAATACATACTGATAAGTGTATAGCAGATAACAGTTTCTCTACCCAAGAAAAACAGTAACAGTGACTGCAAAAAGCATTGTATTCTATGTCTCTTAAAAAGTCGAGGTGTCTTGGAAAAACTTCAGACTAATGAACTACACTGGACTCATTAGCCTGCAGGTGCAATTGGCCTTCAAAGGAACTAATCTGAATTATACCAGATAGGAATATTTCCCATTTTTTGTTCCCAAAATGTTTCTACATACTTCTTACATTTTTAACCCTGTGCTCTTTTTGCCACATTCTTAAGCTGTGGACTGTTAAACAGCTTCTGCATCTCCCCAGAGATGCAAATCCCTAGTTCCAGTACAAATTAGGTTTGTAAATGCTTGAGGGCGGAATGTTCTACATAAACAGGAGATAGTGTCATTACTTAGCACTGTGGGAAGCATTTTTAAAGCTGAAACACCCTTGCCTTCAAAAGCAGGAAAGTTTTTAAAGTAGTCTGAGGCTCCTTGTCATTCTTGTTTGCAAAAATTGACATTTGACCCATTGCAGTTTAGTGCTATTCAAAGCCATGAATGCCTCATCTAGCCCCACCTCCAGTCCCTTGTGTTAAAGGTGTCCAACTGGGGGATATCTGCTCAGCCTATAAGTCTGCATGTCAAAACATAGCCTATATCATGAAATAGTATTTCCTTCCAAACGAATCGATAATTTTGACCATTTAAACTCAACACGTATTTTCATTTGTTAGCTAAAAACATACAGATTGTGTCTAAATTCTCTTCAGACCCTCTGTTTAACCAGTCTATGTTGCAATGCTTGGCCTGCAGCAGTTCTATTTTTAGCTCTAATAGAACAGTCTTAAATTGCTTATTTTCTGTTTACTAAGTCATTGAGCTTGTAACCATGGCAACCATGGCAAGTGCCACAGCTTAACTGTATTATTAAATGGATTGAAGGTACAGCTGCAAAACTTAAAGGCCAGCATGTCAATTTTATACATAGCTCAAACTGCCATGTATACCACATTATAGCAAGTACTGCATTAAATATGAGGAGCCAGAATCTGATCTTGGTTATAACCGTATAAATCTTTACTATCTCTAGATATCTCAATGGAAAAAAAAAATTATTGTGTAACCCAGATCAGGATCTGTTTTTGTCAAACTGCACAGCCTGTCAGGTTTCAGTGATTACTGCATTTGAATGCATAAATTGCAGATGATGTACATTAAACCAGTCCCTAGTTATCATGGAAAGACATCATCTCACAGTTGTGCTTCCATGAAGCTTTTAGCACATTATTGTATTGCTTAGAGCAATCATATTATTTTTGGAACCACTATCTTCTGCTAAGTTAATAGAAGGAATTAAATCAAAACTAATGACCTTGTCAAATGAAACTTCCTAAGACTTATACTGGAAGAATTAACAGAAAGAATTCTTTAAATCTGTAATTATACATTTTAAAAGAACACTCAGAGGACTTGAAAAACTACACCTTCTGTTCATACCTGTTCATTCATATCTGGACTTGTGCAAAGCATTTGACATTGTCCCACATTTCATCCTTGTCTCTAAGTTAGAGAGATACGGATTTGAAGGATTAATCACTCAGTGGATAAGGAATTGGCTTGACGGTTGCACTGAAAGAGTTGTGGTCAATGGCTTGGTGTCAAAGTGGAGACAAGTGATGAGTGGCGTTCCTCAGGGGTCTGTATTAGGACCGAGACCGTTCAACATCTTTATTGGTGACATGGAAGGTGGGATTGAGTGCACCCTCAGCAAGTTTGCTGATGACACTGAACTATGTTGTTCAGTCCATATGCTGGAGGGTAGGGATGCCATCCAGAGAGAACTTGACAGGCTTGAGAGGTGGGCATATGCAAATGAAGTTAAACAAGGCCAAGTGCAAGGTCCTGGACATAGGTCAGGGAAATCCCAAGCACAAGTAGAGGCTGGGCAGAGAATGGCTTGAGAGCAGCCGTGAGGAGAAGGACTTGAGGGTAATGGTGCACAAAAAGCTGGACATGAGCCGGCAGTGTGCACTTGCAGCCAGAAAGCCAACTGTATCCTGAGGTACATCAAAAGAAACATGACCAGCAGGCTGAGGGAGATGACTCTCCCCCTCTTCTGTTTTCTTGTGAGACCCCACCTGCAGTACTGTGTCCAGCTCTGGAGCCCTCAACATAAGAAGGATATCGACCAGTTGGAGCAAGCCTGGAGGAGAGCCATGAGGATGATCAGAGGGCTGGAGCACCTGTTCTGTGAAGATAGGCTGAGAGAGTTGAGGTTGATGAGACTGGAGAAGAGAAGGCACTGGGGGAAGCCCTTATAGAACCTTCTGGTAGCTGAAGGGGCCTACAAGAAAGCTGGAGAGGGACTTTTTACAAGGGTCTGTAGTGACAGGACAAGTGATAACAGGTTTGAATTGAAATTGCATAGATTTAGATTGGATTTAAGGAAGAAGTTCTTCACTATGAGAGAGGTGAGGCACTAGAACAGGTTGCCCAGAGAAGCTATGGATGCCCCCTCCCTTGAAGTGTTCAAGGCCAGGTTGGATGGGGCTTTGAGCAACCTGGTCTAGTGGAGGGTGTCTCTGCCCCTGGCAGGGGGGTTGGAAGTAGGTTGATATTTAAGGTCTCTTCCAACCCAAACCATTCCAACTCAAGCCATTCTATGATTTGAGCATAAGCTGAGTATGCTCCATATATATGAAAACCACAGTAATTTTAAATTCTTACTTCAAATTGTATATAACAGGTAATTCAAATACTTCTGAAGATTATTGAAAATTATTACTACATTTTAGAAGTTTTTTGTGATAGAAAATAAAGCCCCATAGGTTCAGATAACAAATATCATTTTTAAAAGAAACCTAAACATTATACTGCCCTAAAAGATTGAGAGCTAAACTAAGAATAGTGATATATTTACACCCATAAATATTTAATGCATGATTCATCCTGTTGTAATAGAACCAAAAGCTTAAAGAATGTTTGACATTTAGAAGAATGGGGTTCTGCTTTTTTCGCTAGTGTTATGGTTGGAACAGTGTTCACATTGCTACTTTTGGTGCTAAATGTCTCTGTATTTCTAGTCTGTCTCTATACGTACTTCCAGTGAATAAAAAGCAAAAAGTGAAATACTTTTGGAAGAGGTAATAATCTAATTAACTATCAAAGATATATTTCTTTCTATGAAAATGTTCCTGTTTAAATTATAGTGTTTGATGTTCAGTCATTAAATTCAAATAAATACTCTTCACTATCTCTTGGTGTAACTGGAATTACTGGAGGGAAAAAATAGTGAAGTTTCCTTTCATTTATGTATTTCTTTTTTTTTCTCCATCCACAGGATCTACCTTCATTTGCAACACCCACATAATTCCAGTGAAAAATCAAGAGGGAGTAGCGATGATGTTTATTATTAACTTTGAGTATGTAACAGATGAAGAGAATGTGGCATCTCCAGAGAAGTGCAAGCCAATATTGCCATCCAAACTTGTAAATCGTAAGTTACTCACTGAAAGTTCTCTGCTTACCTCTACTCTTAGCTGGGAGAGTAATTAACCTGGGCAATAATGATACCAAAGAAAAGATGCAATCCACATTGCCTGACTCATTTAAGATAGAATTCAAAATAATAAGTTAAATGTAGGAAGCCTGTTATAAGATTGGTAAGATAGTCTATCAGATCTTTGCTAATATTAACTTGTGATTATTGCTAAGAAATATAAATTTATTAGAAGGAAAACATTTCACAGAAGTGCATTACCCTTGACAAAAATTTATTATAAACAGAAAACTGCAAAAAAATTATTATGTCTGTGAATATAATGTATATAATATGAAATATTTCACCTTAGCCTATTCAAAATTGGATATTTCTATTTTCCTTTCCAAATCAAAAATAGTTGGTGGAAGGTTTGCTTAAATTAGAAAATATAAAATGTGGCAAAAAAAAGAAGTTACAACATAATTAGACTTCCTGATTTTTTTCAAATTGAAGTATTTAGATTTGCTTGAAGGATGCAACCTTTTTTGGATATACAGGAAATGCTTTTGTTTTTATTTGACTCTGGAATGGAACTATTGTCAAAATCAGAAAACTACACAAAACAAAAGTCCATTTCTTATACAGCTAGACTATGTAGCTTTCTGTCCCATTATTTGCAGAACGTGTGCTCTTTTGCTGACCTTCACTCTGTGCAGCAACAGCACATGATCCCTCTGCTCTGCATCTGCACTCATGTAATCTGCTCTTACTACAAAATTTCCCAGAACACATCCCCATTTGTACAAGCTCTTAGTAAAGCACAGTATGCTCACAAAGCGAGCATTAACACTCTCCCCTGGCTGGCTCAGCAACAGTTGGAAAATACCTTTTCACAGTGTAATAATCTTTAATGTTAATATGATAAAGGGACATGAAATCTGTTTTCTGATTGTTAAATCAACACTTCAGCTATGTCTAGATAGGAGACAAAGACCAGTATAATCTTCACTGTAAGAAGCAAAGGGAAAACTTTCCCAATGTAAGCACTAGGCACTACCTGAAGTGATATAACATGCTGTACTACTTTTTCTGCTAGTTGTGTTGAGAAGATTGTAAGAAGCAGGCCTGTAGCTGTGCATATAATGGCATTACCAGGTTCCTTCTGATGAAAGCAGTCTTTGCCATTCTCCATAGCCTGGAATTTCTGCACTAAATCTTCTGGACAAAACGCATAGGATCTCACTCAAAGCTCTGTGACTGTCGAAAAATACATAAACAAAAAGTCCTCCATAACACTGCCAAATCATTCACATTTTTAAGTTTGAAATTTATTGCTAGCACTAATTGGGATACTAAAAAGTACTCTTTTCATTAAGCATGGAGAAAGAGCTCTGACTGAATCACTCCAGATGGGCAAAGTTCTTCCACTTATGTCCATATAAGCCTTCAGTGGCAGTAGATATAAGACTGTAAAAAGGAAAACTCCTATTAATGGAAACTAGTAGTCTGCAAATAATTATCGTTCACCAAATATCACATGTTTTTCAAAGAGACTTTGTAAATATTATTTACAATACATATTTAAAATCTTGTGGGTTTATACTTCCTTTTCATATTCTGATTTGAGGTTTTGGTATTTTTTGGTATTTTTTTGGTATTACAGCAGTATTGTTCATTTTTCTTGAGATACCAAGAAAACACTTTTTCTAGTAATGTTCTGGCAAAAATCCTATTAAAGGGTATCAGAAAAAATTCCATCAGAGAAGAACATGATAAAAATTACATCAAGTAAGCCCCACTCATATTCTGTTTCTATTTCAAGATTCCATGATTTTGTGAATTCTGAAAATTTTACTTCCTGGTTTTAAAAATAATTTTATAACATAAATATTATTGTTCAGCTGGTCCATGCTTAATGTGGTTTTATTGAAAAAATAAAAGGTAAAATACCAACTGGGGTGGGAGGGCGGAAAGAGCTTCATGTCCTGAAAAAGAGCTTTTTGTTTTGCTATCTGTGATACATCACTGTACGTTTTCATGTGTTGTCACTTGCCGTTTTTTAAAGTGAAAAGCCGCTGAAAAGAACATCCGCAAAGCAAGCACTTAGTCAAAGCATCCTTGTCTTGTTTTACAGTGTTTACACCTGACATACACAGGGGATTTCCTTGCTGAGAGTTCTTGAAAAATGAATAGTTGGGGCTCCAAGCTCAGTATGCAATAGAGAAAGATCAAGGTACAAAAGAAGGTAAAGAAAGGTGACATGACCTATCTTCCTGCTAGAGGGTTCAGCCAGATGCCATAAACTGGCAAAAACTGGAGCACACATGATTGCTCTTACTCCTACCTAGTTGCTTGTGGTTTCAGAGCAGGCTGTTATGTAGGCAGGATGGGAAGAATGGTGATACAAAATATGCTGCATAGCCAAAAATTCATCTTGGCAGAGACAATTCTCAAGAAAGAGGCCAACCTGTGCAAAACATCCAGAAATAACCGCAAGATATTGTGTACAGTCCAATGGTGGATTTTAATTCAAACAAACAAAAGCCTTGAAATTTTAAAAAGGCAGGGAGAAACCAAAAAAAGAAGTAACAAAAAAAGATGGAATATTTAACAGTAAAAACATCTTTTTTAAGTCATGTTCCCACCATAAGAAAAGCAAACAACAGATTCCCTAGGAGGAAGTTAGTTTTTCGTCATCTTACTCTATTTAGAACATACATCAACAGGTAAAGCAGGTGATCTGTTTTCACTGGATCACACACAAAATGGATAGTAATGGATACTGGTGCAGGAAAAAAAAACGAATTCAAAAGCAAAGAAAAAAATTCCCTTCAAATCCAACAACCAATTTAGAGAATAAAAAGAGAGAGGAAACCAGCCATAAACACATGCAATACATCCCTGACAAACAAGCAAGATAAGCAACAGCTAATGACAAAAGATTTCAGATGGCACTAACGTCTACTACCCAGAAGTACATAGATCATGCAAGATTTCTTTCCAGAGCTCCTTAGATTGAGTTTTCTCATATTAGAATGTCTTTTCAACACAAGAGCAAATAAAAGTGACTGTGTCAGGTTGCGGGAGAGAAGATCTAAAAGTAAATAGGAAACCAAAAGATCACAGTTCTTTTCCTGATCCTTGAAAATCAGAAATGTCTTCCATATTATCATTCTTCCTCTAACTGATTTATTGTCTTGACATCAAGTTTATCAAGTGTAACTTTGAAAAAGCTAAAAGCTTTCCTTTTTCTAAAAACATCTATCCTGCTAGGTGCAGCCAACAGTTTTGAACACCGCTTACCACAGTGCTCATCATGACTGAAATCTAACACAATGTAAGAAAAAAGCATTTCGTGCTGTACACACAGTGCATTCCATTTTCAAAGGCTCTAACAGAAAAGAGGAATTCCAATCTGTTAAAGAACTGAGGGCCCACTGAACAAATTAAAGACCTATGGAAGGCAGCTGACACTTGCTAGCTTAAGCTCAGAGACTACATTTAGTACCGGAAGGGAGAAAACTAAAAATTTACCAGCTGAATACTGACAGATATTTTGAAGTGTTCGTAAGCTCTTTGGGACAGGGATCCTGTCTTTTGTTACATGCCATTATGACAGCTAACACACCTAGGTTCCGATTCAGCATTGGGCTTGGCAGATTATAATAGTAATAGATGATTTAAAAAACAAAACAAACAAAAAAAACCACCAGCAGTATGTTGCCAGGAGTTTGATGACCACATTTGAGTATAAATAGAATTCTTTCTAGTCTGGTCCTCAAGAGCTCCTACTTCATATGCAGCAAAAGGCTGAATAGGCAGTAATGTGGAAAGTGAAGATACTGGTTTCACAATAGCAGTGCAAAAATCCTTTCAGCTGATCCTTTTGTTCCCGTTATTCTTCCTTGCAAGAATTTATCATCAGTTCTCTATGGCAGTCTGACCAGTGTTTGTATAATCAAATAGCTAAATATTGGAAAATCCTAGTATGCACCAAATCTGTAAAGAAGTACTAAATCACAGCCAACTGATTTTTCACTCCTTTCCGTTTCATTACTTTTGTGTTTTGCCACAATTCTTTTTTTCAATATATGACTTTTCACTAATAAAACAAAGGGAGTCTTTGTTCATATATAACTCTTTCCTTTTTGGAGAAAAAAAAATAGCCCAAAACACTTGCCGTATATTTTTGTTCAGACTTCTAACCAAATTTATTTAATACTATATCTGTCCCATCTTTACATTCAGAGAGGTGAGAAAATGTCTTCTGTAAGCACTTATTCCATGACTGGGTAATATCCTCTTCTCCAGTGAGGATGTATGTGTACATTGTGCAATTAAATTGAGACTTACAGAAAATTATTTCTGCTATAGGTGTCCATTCATCATCCAATCACTTTTTCCAAATTTTGTCTGATTCCCAGATATGAAAAGTCTGTTCATTCAATTCAAGTCTTTTCTAATAAGTTTGTTTGCTTTTTGTGTGGCCTTTTTTTAAATCATGTAAATGTTTCATAATTCCAGAAATTAACTTCTATACCCAAAGATAAAAGCACCTCACTTTATCTGTGAAATGCATGAAGACATAAATACCTGCTTTTTAACTGAAGGGATATTTATTTAGCATATTAAACTTTTAAGATCGAACGTTTTGAGGTACATAAGTCCTAAAAGTGGATTTTACTCATACTATAACAGTTCTTACAACCTGTTCTCTGTCACATCTGGTAAGACACTAACATTTGCTTGACTGTCACTGTGATGATAAAAAATTATTCCCAAAAGTGTTTTTCATAAATTTTCATTAATTTAACCATTTTCCAAAGTTGTACAGAATTTTCAGCTTCAATTGAAATAATACATAAATAATTAATATATAGTAAGATGCATTTAGAAAAAGAGAACTCCTTCCTGTTAGACTCACTGTAAAAGAAAAAAAAGAGCTTTCTGTCAATTTTCTACAATGAACTAAATTAAGAAGAGATATGATTTCATACCAGCTTAGCAAAAAACTCTGTGAACACTACTAAATTATCATTTAAATTTGTCTACTAGTAATAGTTCTTAGCCAAAATAAGATGAAAATTCCTGTACAACATGTTGTACAGGCTTCATTAAACTCCTTATAATAGTGTTAATCTACTACAACTTCTGTATATAAATATGACTTTTAAATCATCTGTTGAGGAAAGAAATGTAAGTACCCAATTTTATTTCCAAATCTGTCAAATGGTCAAATCTGGCATGTCCATCCACTCCACCAATTTGATGAGGAATTTTTACAGAAATTTATGGAACTAGTGATATAAATTAATATTAGTTCCTGACACCTGATTCTGTTCTTCAGAGCTGTCAAATACTTTGCATCTGTAAAGCTAGTAACTGCAAAATATCAAAATCAGTTACGACACAGATTGAACACAGAGAAAATCAGCAGCAATTTTGCACTGACAAAGCCATAGATTTGAGGATACTGACTTTGATATGAAGCATGTAGCTATGATTTTTCTACTTAAAGTAGGCCATTTGTGTGATTGCAATGTACACACATGCACAAGATGAGAAAAACCTTTTGGAACTTGAATTCTGAGTTGTCTTCATTTTCTGCTCCACCTAGAGCATACTGATCTTTTATTGATATATAAGTGGTTTTTCTAACATTTACTCCAGTCCTGTCTAAAGCAAAACTCCTATTAATATGTAAGCTAAAATAGCTGAAGTAAGATGAGTTAACTTTATCACAAGTTTCATTCATTTAACTTCAAAACGTTTTGACTAGCTAGAAGTAGTAACCTATAAGCTAATACTGGTTCCCAAACATAGTGTTCATTACCTTATGGGAGAAAGTCCAGAAAGTTATTTGATTAAGCATATAGTTGCATGCTGCCAAAGAGGGATATTTGAGATTTGTCATATCATTTTATCACCTCAGAATCTATAAACCTATTAAAGACACTCTGGAATAATTTCTTGCGTTTCTTCCTTTAAGAAAATTAGAGGATCTATTACACCTCTAATAAATGCATTCTTTTGGGATTAGGTTCAAAGAAAATGAACAGGCTAATAATATTCTTAAAATAGTGAAAACCATAATCAGAAAACCTTTCAAGCAAGGTGCTTACACTTCACCAAGTTTGTCTCTATCCTTGTCCTAGCAATGGAGTTACGTCTCAGGAGTAGAGATCATTACATCTACTGAAGTTACAAATAAAACAAGCACAACTGAAATTCAAATCAGGCCTTTCCTTTAAGTCAAACAGTTAACTCAAAAAAAGGTATTTGTTTTCATCTGTGCAAAACACTTTGCTATATAAGTAAGCATAGCAGTTTAGTGAGAGGCAAGTATATATTTTTTTTCTAAAATATCTGAACAACATTCTCATAAACTATTGTATACCTTTTGATGCATACAAGTTTGCCGCATAGAACATGGCACATAGAAACAATAGTAAGCTCCTGACTTTGCACGAAATATAACGAGAAATTTGTCCAGGGTCCTATTTTTAGCCACACCACTGGGAGCAAATTCATCATAAGTGAGAGCTAGTGAAGAAAAATTGTGTCCACGAGGACAAAGGTTCTGACACAGCACAGTTCTGACAGGCCCAGTGTCAATATGTGTATTTGTCTCCCAGGTAAATTACAGTGAATGTTAGGTGAAATGAGACAGTATTGAACTCTTAACAAGGGAATATAGCCAATCACAAGTAAAGGTGAAGTACCTCTGGTACTTTCACCTTCAGTGCTCCACGGATACCTAACTGCCTCATTAGCAGGACAGCCATTAAGATAAATAAATTCTATTTGTCTTTTTTTACAGACAGAGAAATACAAGTGAGGTGTCTATATTTCTGTTTCCTCATGATGGTTACTGTTGGGGCTGAGATTAGAAAGGAAGCCTCCCTGGATTCTAGCCACTGTAATTAGCTGTTTGCATTACAGCGTCTCCCAGCTAGGATCACAGAGCTATTGTGCTGTATCTTGTGCAAGCATTCAATAAGAAAAGGCAATCTCTGCTTAAAGAGATTACAAACCAAAAAGAGGTAATGACACAGCATTCAGTGGAGGTGACTTGTACACACTGGACAGGAAAAGGAACACATGCTGACAATGGTCTGGCTATGCAAAGACCCTGCAAATTTTCCTTTTGCTATTTAAATAAATACATAGTAAGTTTGAGAAGTGAGTATAAAAAGGATTCTTGGATTGAATTAGATTCAGGAGGTTTCTTCCAGTCCTATATTTTTAATCATTTTAACATGTCTCCTAGTCCTAGCTATCTGTTCCTTTCAGGACATCTGAACCAGGTGGGTTCTGTGAGATAACTTGAAGGCTAGGATAATGATTTTGCAAAGTCATTCCACATTATACTACATACCCTCGGGAAATTATAAAGGCAGTGATTTTTGCATCATTCTCTGATGGAAGAGGGAGACATATGTCTCTATTATTCATGATAAGAACTAGCACAGAGAACTTATCACATCTGTGCACTTGTTAAATCAAACTAGAGATTTTAACCTTGAAGGGGGATAAATCAAAACTATCAGGGTATCTCAAGGTTAGACAAAGACAACTCTACCAGATAGCAGGAAAAAAATATTCAAATGGGTTTGAAAAGCCTTCAAGAAGGAATATGGGGGTTTATTTTTATTATTCAACATGAAGTTGGATAGTTTTTTTCAAATGAGACATTTTTTAAGGTAAGCAAACAGATCTATAGAAAAAAATAAGAGAGTTCACCACCACTGTGTCTTATTTCTCAGGCATAGAATCCTATCATTATTACTTGACTATTTTAAGGAGCATAGCATCCAGAAAGTTGGGCATTTCGAAGACCTGAAAACAATTAGCAAAGACAGAGTCTGAGGAGTTCTTCTCATGAAGACATGAAATAAGTGAGCCATTTCAGGAATATGAAACTTCTCTAAGGCCGTACTCTGAACAAGTGTCAGTCAATAATGACTTTTCTTCCAAAGGAGATTATGTATTCTTCATTATTTCAGTGTTTCTTCCAAACAATATCAGCATTTCCTACCAAAGAAATTATCACTAAGAAATTAGAAGAGGTTCCATTTCATGAGGAATAGCATGTTAGTCTGGATACACCTACTTTAATTTGCTGCCTGAAACATTAGCCAACTTTAAAACTTGGTAGTTGGAAACATATATTGATCTATGTGACAAACTTTGTAATTATCAAAGTACTTCTTAATGGAATAGTTCTCAAATTTTCCAAATGAAAAGCCATGTACTTTTAGAACAATTCTTCTTCAGATTACATATATTGTATATGAATTCAAGCTACCTGAATTTGCTTCTAAAATGTGTGGAAATGTGATATTCTACCTCCTTTTCTTAATAGTCTGTTTACTTTTTGAACCTGTTTCTTTTTAAGATAAAATCTTTTGTAAATCTCATTTAATTGTATTTCAGATGGTAACAACCTTTCGAGTGGCTCTTCTTCAGGTAAATCTATCTTCTAAAAATCCATCTACTAAAGTCCTTTTATTGCTTTGTTCTGGCTCTATTATTTCAAGATCTCATTACATTTTATATAACTCTAGAAGAGTGCAAGTCAAAATATGGCTTTTGCTCCCACTCTCTGAATACTTATTTCTGCAAAACTACACATATAACAGCTAAACTATTAAATTTAGTATAATTATATGACACATAAAAACCAAATGTAGTGATACTTTTCTGTTTATTATCACTGAAAGTTCCTGTATGCAGAGTGTAAAAAAAAATTTCAATCAATATATGAGACAAAATACACTGTGGAATTTGGTAGCGATATACAAATTCAGTATTAAAACATAAAGAGAATTTTGTGTTTCCTGGTGCAGATAAAAGCAATATTTTTTAATCTATGAAGTCTGGCAACCAAGGTGATGAAGGGTTGAAAATTTCTTGAGAATATAATAACGTGATTTAATAGATGGAATTAATTCTTTTTTCCAGTTACCAAAAAAACCACCATATTCTCAGCAAGACAACAAAATATTGTGCTAGTTGATTAATTCTTTGCATATAATATTTGTTGTGATGATTGCTATTTTGTTTCATTGCACTTTTTTTTTCTTGTTTTCCACTTTTAATTATGCCTAAGAAATAAAAATGGAAGAAGTAAAATCTCTTTCTGAGTGGACCAAAAATTCTCTTTCTTTGTGGCTTTTTCACAAAAACACTGTAATTCCCATAATCTTAACATAATGCATAAGATTAATAAAATGACACTTCTATCAAGAAATAGGAAGGAAACCAGACAGGTAAATATACAGGTTCATACTAACATTCAAGGATATAACCATTCTAGCTTTTGAGGGAGACCCTGAGAACATTGTTCAGACTAAATTCAGTCAGCCACACACAGCATAACCCTACATGTAACCAGAGACTTCATTCCCTTCCTTTCATGTTTTGACAGGCTACCTCAGCAGCCTATTTGTAGACAGGAGTATCTGGAACCATATTAATCTCTTAGCCATTCTCAATAGTACCTTTTAGGAGAAATATAGCCTGAAGGCAAAAATGTGACATCACCAGCACAGTGATTAAAGAAGTTTCTCACTTAGAAGGGAACATAAGAAGGTTGCTGTTACTAATACTGATAGAACTTAAATTTTAGAAAATGTATGCAGTATCTGAGAAGTATAAATTTAAGCTTCTAGAGTTAATAATTGGATATGCCTTCCTTTTCCTGCCAGAACAGAAAGGAAGATTATTTAATGAGCAGAGCAAGAAAATGATACACTTATGAAAGCTTCTCTGCATTTGGTGGAAAAGAATTGAAAAAAACATAATTGGCTCTTGCTGTAATTCTCTGTGCTAAGGCCTGCAGAGCCCTGATGAAAACAAGGCAGCACCACATGCCTCAGTGTTCACATAGAGTACAGTCAAGTATTTGCTATTTCAGACTGTCAGTGTTTAGGGATTCCGTTTCTCAAAACCAATTGCTTCCTTCAGTCTATTGCATGAGTTGTTAGATTGTATTTCCAGGCCTTTGAACAGCAATTCAATAATTGCCTGTGTCTCTATTTCTGATAACCTAGATCCTGAAAATTCCCTGATAGTAGGCATTCAATTATCAGAATATCTTTCAGAAAAGAGGTGACTTATGCTCCTTTTGTGAAAATAATTTTGCTTACTGTTTGGGGAAATTTCAGAACAAAAGTAACGTTGAATTAACCCATGCTCTAAAAATAGCCTGTCATAATCGACCTACCTTACCTGCCCTTATCAAGAAAACCTCTCTCTGGAATAGGTTGATCTTTGTGGACGTGTATGTTGTATTCTTTAATTTTGTCCACTAAGAAAACAACAACTGTTTCATATTAGAGCCAGACCAGTCATCCACTGTGATAAAATTATCAGAGACTTGGTTTCCTTCAACACTGTACCAGAGTTAACAGGTTGTACTGCAACATGGGCAGCTCCAAGTTTGGTTTAGCTCTCAGCCCAGGCTTGGTCGTATGTCATACCAGGAAACAGTTCTGACAGTTTCTACACCTCACTTAATATATATCTTCTGCAAACTCTTTGTGCATTTGATTGTCTTTGATTTGATTTTGGAAAGTCTAAATCTAGAGAACGTTGAGAGTCCTAGCAAAGGAGCCTGAGAACATCTACTACTTCTTTTCCTTTTGGTTGACTTATCTGAAAGCAGCTTCAGATATATGTTTCTGGATAACTACTTCTCTGCATCAGCATGGCAGTAAAATGCTACTAGAGATTCTACAAAAACTGGTTGAGCAGTGCTTTGAGGAGCCACCATGACCTCCCAGGTGCTATCTCTTAGGGCTACTGTTCTGCAGTGCTCAGGATAGGAAACCAGGAATCCTATGTGCATTAATGTGGACTAAACAGACTTTGGGGTAGCACATAGCATCTACCAATAAACTTATAACTACTGAACAAATAGTAGTGAAAGTAAAGCTCCCACAGTTGTAGGCATTCCTCTGACTTTGCCACAGTATCTAGTATGTAAGTATACATTTTCATCACTGGAAGTTGAGGAGTCCCCTCATTGTAGCAAGGCAATATTCAGGCCAAATATCATGTCCCTTCCTTGTTACAGAAGCTTTCACAGAACAGATAGGGGAATTGAGGAATTACTTGCCACTCCAGTGTATTAGGCTACTAAAGAAATTTTTACTCAGGTATGGTTTTGTTGGAATAGCCCATTTTCAAAAGGAAATTTGTATTGATGGGGCAGGAAATTGCAATCATGAACACAACTGTTAATAAAGTCTTTTTGGAATCATTTTTTTCCCCTGCCACAAAATTCTGTATGATGGTATTTAGGGTTTCAGAATTTTAATTTTCTATTAATGTTAACATTACCCATTTCAACACTTGTGGAAAGGTAAGGCTATTAATTTTTCTTATCAAGATAGCTTTTCTCCCCTACACTTCTTTTTCACAAAACTATTCACCAAAACATTTTATTTCTATGAATTCCAAATATCTCCTCATTTGATCTCCCCAAATATTAGACAGAATTAAAAAAGGTTTTCAGAAAACAAGAAAAATCTATTTGAATTTGTGACTTTAGAGGTAATTATGTCTGCCAACAGTTTAGAAGTGTCCTTTCTTATCTGCAATATATTTTTACAGTGAGTTCTACTATTTAGAAACTCTAAGGGTTAGCTGAGATGGCACAGAGAATAAATAAAACCAACAGATTAACTTATTTGCAAATTACTTATTCAGTGAAGCAAGGTTTGAAAGGAGGAGGTGGAATGTAAGCCTGGAATTGTGACTCAGACTTGACTGCTTTCCTCAACTGCTCTTTAATAAGCCACAATTATACAAATCTCTGAGTCAGCATTAAGAAGAACTTGGCGATCTAGTCTTCAACTTCAATAAAACATAATGATTTTAATGTAACATTATCTGTACATTTATAGTAAATAGCTAGTTGCATCTCAAAAATGTTTTAGTGTTGTAAGCCAAGACAAATTCTGGCATCATACCTACACAAAACAAGGGCTTTCGAGTTTCAAACAAAAGATTTCACCCCATACACAGTATGCCACGAAAGCTTCCACTGACCCTTCCAGTCTGTACTGTGACAGTGGCCCTCAGGCCATACATTTTGTTTCATGACAAATTGTATTATTACTGAGCTGAGCAAGGAAGTGTGATGTAAATTACACAAATTCTGAATGGGTCTCCTGATAGCTTTAGCTGCAGTTCTGCAGCAGAGAACTGCATGTCTAACACATCATATAGCTCATTATCTGTACACTGAAGAAGAATAACAATACTCCTCCTCTAAAGAATATTCAAATTAAAAAGCAGAAAATAGGGATATTAACTCTGAGACCATTCATTACAGTTTATAGAAGAATAGCAAAAAGCTACTTATTTAAGTTTTCTATTTCATGCCCAAGAGTCTTAGCAAGAAGCAAAATTCTCAGAGTATTCTTTCCAGCTGAACTGCAGTTAGACAGCTAAATCAGTAATGCAGTATAACATGGTCATATTAACTTGGTGAAGCAGAAAAGACCATCTGCACCACCATGAATATAACTAAAACAGAGTGCCAGCAAAATGCCTTTAATGGTGTCTAATGCCAGAAAACCTTATGAATGGTATTTTTAAGAAGTTCAATGTAATTAATGAAAAGAGAATTATGGTATTTGTTTCACTTTGGATGCAACAGGCTTCCAAAATTGATTCATTAACTGCTTTAAAACTCAATTCTACCTGCATTTAAAAGCAGTAAAACTATTTTTTATGTACTTCACTAATACCAACTGTAAGCAATTTGTTCAAGTACACTTAGTAAGTTAGAAGAAATATGCACATTACCAAGGTGCACTCTGCTGAATATTACTGTGCAGATTTAAAATTGGCACCTCTATCTGCTGTTTAAAACATATATGCCTCTGGTTTTAGATTTCTACCCACTGTACTGTTGTGTGTGTATATGCATTAGAGTAATAGATTCAGTGTTAAACATTTGGAATTCAACAAGCTTTTTCAGAAATTGTCAAGAAAAAACAAAAAAGGAAGATTGTTACATGGATTTATACTTTAAAGTAGAGGAAAAATGATGACCAGATTTCTGAATACTGAGATGCTATCAGTAAAGTCTCATGGGTTCTTTATTATTTAATATATTTTCAATTCCTTGGATAAAAAAACTGCAAACAGTGAAGTGAGATTGTTTGCGAATGTCACAAAATTATTCAGAATACGATACGAGATTTACAGGCATATAACATGAAACTGACTGACCAAGTGATAAAACAGCAGGCAAAATTATTTACAGACATAATAGAAGAGACTAAATTATCTGTTACCAATCAAGAAAGAAATCTCTCAGCAGCTGTGAAAATATCTTAAATTAGCACAGTGTTGGAAGATAACTGAAAAATACAAATCAAATATTAGAAATTATAAGGAGAGGAACTAAGATCAAAACGAAAAGTTGTTATGTCACTGCATTGATCCCTGAGTCTGGGAGTAGGTCAGGGCATAGTCAAAAATTATTTCATTTAAAATGAAAAGAAACTGAGAAGAGTGAGAAGAGGTACACAATACAGTTACACTACCATTCTTCAGCTCGGAAAAGAGGTATCCGAAGAGGAATGCAACAGATACATGAAAAGCTATCAACATTATTGAGACTATAAAAAGAAAGCAATTATTAGCTATTTTTCATATCATAAGAACTAGCACCCTCCTCAAGGCAACAGGTTTATAGCAAGCAAGGGGAAGTACTTTTCCATAAAGGTATGCTAAAATTATGGAACTCGTTCCTATAGGATGCTTTGCAGTTCAATGCACAACAGTGTTTCAAAAGCACTGAGAGAAATTCATGGAAGAAATGTACACCAAACACTCAGTTTGGGTAATGAACACAATCTCTGTCTCCAAAATTTTCTGAACTACAGATATCCAGAAACTGAGTAAATACACAGGGAGAAATAACACAATATAGTGGTTCTTAAACCCCTCCATATATCCACTACCACAAAATAACCGAGGTTCTAGATGGACCTGTGGTGCCATCTGGTATAGCAATTTCAGCTCTTAAACAGGTTCTCCTTTAAGAAGAATAGGTCATTCATTCACTTTCATTCATTCAGAATTCAATATAAATTCAATACTAAATATATAGGACATTCATTTTAAAACATTAGATTATTAAGCTGTGCCATCATTTGCTCTATATTTACTCTTGGGCATAGGCGTCCGCGAAAGACTATTTCAAAACATTTCAGTATGGGATGATAAATTTCAGTTCCAAATATTATTGAATATTAGCTAGCTACAAACACTGACAATTAAAAGTGACTGAAAAAAATGAAATCTTATGCCAAACAGAATTTCTTATCTAATAGCTTCTTGTCACTCACCACTTTGCTATGTGAGTGTTTTCCACAGTGAAACGATAGCAAAATGATTTCTCCGAGCACATCTTGAAATGTCTTCTTATTCCCTCTTAGTGGAATAAATCAGACTGTTTATGCAACAACATCTGATCTTTTCAATTATTGCAATTATTTTATTTTGTTAAAGTTGTTTTAGCTTTTTTTTCCTAAACTCTTTATGTTCTCTGTACGTCAGAAGTCCCTGTGCTTCTATCTTTGAGCTGCATTGCACAATACTTTAAAATATTTGCTATCTGGGTTTTGTTTTTTAGAGGGGCAGTCTGTAGATTTTACAGCTCTTCCTCTATATTTTCTGTATTTGCACCATATTTTATACTTCCTTTCAGCTACTGATAATTCTTACTGTTACACATAGTTGTTAGCATTCCACACTCAGAACAGCATACCCTGCCATTCAATATACCGAGCCCAACTAAGCCCACACGCATGCAATGTACAAAAGGTAATTGTGTTGTATAGGTGCAATTGAGCCTTGAGAACTATGTCACGGTTTTCTTCTTTGCTCATGTTCTTTCACTTTTCATGTTAAACTCATTCGAAATACATGTTTCATTTAATCGTAAAATCTACATATTTGAAAGTCCTGTTGGAAAACTGATACAAAACTTATTTTTGTTTCCTGAAGGATTAGCACTGGTATCTCCCAGTTTAATTTGTAGCCAATAAAACAATAAATCAGCAGTACACTTTTAAGCACTTGGAGTTCCACTAATAATGAAATCCACAGATACCCATTTCAGGATGACAGCTACCAAGCAAAGTAGTTCAATGTGTTCTAGCAGTCTTTTATAGAGGCATAGATTTTTGATTTAGGAAGGACCATCAGAACAGATAACCTTATCTCTTTTAAAACAGACTGTAAAATCAATGCTGCTAGCCCTTTTCTGAGCTCAGTAACTTAGGTCTGACTGAAGTATGAAATTCTTTAACTCTGCAACAGACATATATATTTACACATTTCATTGCTAAGCATTGTAAATTATTAGGAATAGGTCAATTTTTTACAGCTGTTATTATGCACTCTGACTGTGTGTGAAAAAAAAAGCAGAGTTTCTGACAAGAAACTAATATGTAATATTTTTTTCTTTTGCACGTAGGCAGACTTTTTGGATTCCGGTTACCTGGATTGAGACTTCTAACATACAGAAAGCAGTCCTTACCACAAGAAGATCCTGATGCAGTGATAGTCGATTCATCTAAGCACAGCGATGACTCAGTGGCTATGAAGCACTTTAAATCACCTACAAAAGAAAGTTGTAGTCCTTCAGAAGTGGATGATACAAAAGCACTGATTCAACCCAGTAAATGTTCGCCTTTGGTTAATATATCAGGACCTCTTGACCATTCATCACCTAAACAGCAATGGGACAGACTTTACCCTGACATGATACAGACAAGCAATCCACTAACTCATTCCAGATCAAAGGAAAGCATTTGTAGTATACGGAGAGCGTCTTCAGTGCATGACATAGAAGGCTTTAGCGTCCATCCCAAGAACATTTTTAGGGACCGTCACGCAAGTGAAGGTATGGTAGAAAGTCAATCACTATTCTTTGATGTATAAAGAAAGAAATTATTGCAAATTTTTATAGTAATTATCATCACTTTGTAAGCAAAACTGAATACAATCTGCTGTATACATTCAAAGACACACTAAAAATATTAAGGGCCCAAATATGCCAGGCCACACTAAATACTGCTTTTCATGTCTAAGCAGACCAATGAAATAATAGGGTTGCACTTAGAGTACCGTCTGTCTTCTGTGTAGAGATATAGCAAAATCAGGCCCAACATTCCTAAAGCAAGTATTGTAATTTGGGGAGAAAAAAATCAGTTGATTGAGTTAAAATTGCATGCATGGTTCTGTCCCATACTCACATATATCAGATTGTCTTTGACTGTATGAATCCTACTTCAGAGATTGATCAGTTTTTTCTTACATCTGTAATGTCTACATTGCATATTCACTGATCCAACACTGAGACAAGCTTTTTCTCTCACAGTGGAGAAAATATCCTTATCAACTCCATTGAAATTCTTTGTGTAATGCTTATTGAAATAGTGAAATTGTGAAATGCTTAGCGTAAAATTCACATAAGTGTGATTTTCTCTTTGTGTTAGTACGTTCTTGCAACAAGCAAAATTTGCAAAGATGTTTTCTCTGTCTTCTTTCTCTACTGTTTCTCCTAATTATGCAAAGTCATGGAGCATTGCCCATGATTTCTTCTTGGAGACAGGAAATTTGAGAAACCTGGGAAACTGATAAGGAAAGAGGTTTGAAGGAGAGGCACCTTTGAAACTGGCTTTAGCAGAAAAGGGCCACATATACAATGTTTTTGCAGCTAATGGTAGTCTAATGACTTGAGTTGAATACTTTTTATTCAAGCCAGATGACAAGGAATGTATGTGAAATGTTTTAAGATTTCAAAAACTTATGTCATAGAAGACTGTGCACAGATTCATAAATAAGCAAGAAAATGAATTTTCATTTTCAGTGTTTGCCTTTTGTTCTTCTATTCATTGGCTGCAAGTGTAAAATTCCTTTAAGTTCTCCTGCTTTTGGAAGGTCCACATCAAGGGCTCTTTGCTTTTGTACATCTCCTAAAATGTAAGTCTGAATACTCCTGTCCCACCCAGATTAATTCCTAGAATAGCAGTATTAAGCATTCCTTCCAGTTACTCTTCCTGTATTATATGTAATGGGTAAATAGTTATTTTCTCATTTCTGTTTCTTGTGGACTTGGATTTTTTTTTAGTTCAAATGAACCTGAAAATTCAACTAAATCCATCCTAAACCATACCATTTTGCTATATTTCATGTTCACATTCAAGCCAAGATTTCAAGTTCAGGAGGTGGAGGCCAAAATCACCAAGTTTAAATCCTTGGCATGTCTTTTGGACCACTGCATAAGCGTTATCTTGCTTTCAACTTCCCCAGATATTTAAACTAACCTTTCAAATAAAACACATTTGAAGATACCTGTTTTGTCAATTTCTATTTTCAGAACTTCCCAATTGGTCATTCTTCACATAGTTATATGATGAAAATGTGTAAAAATCAGTTTTACTATTGAATTTCTTTGGTTATAGTGGTACAAAGCTCATGCAGAAATAGACGAATAATTTAATACTTGCTGCATGGAGGAGGCAAAATTTTTAGTTCCATTTCACTGAATAACATTTTTCAAATGTTAAATACTAAGGAAAAGAATTTTTACTATGAGGAGTCAATAATCCACTTGAATTCATATGGCCTCTCACATGATGTGATGATTTACAGTCTAAATAGATAAAACACGGCAACACTGATTTCACTCTGCATAAGCTACAAAATAGTGGAGAATCTGGCCCTAAGTTTAGTTCATACATACACATTCTAAAAAAGTACTGCAGAACAGAAGATGGCTCTCGGGATGGCTCTCAGAATTGCATTAGAATTAGTAACCATCCTTGATGCCATCTGCTTCCAAGCATATTAGATTTTGGCACCTTATGCTGAAAAGTTGTCTAAATTTAGCCAGCAAGTCCAGCTTGCTTTACACAACAGTGAGCCATAAAACCCTATTGTTACTATAAATTATCCATTCAAATTAGGCAACCAGGATTCAGCCTAAATCATATTCTCTGGACTCACAGATTCTGAGCAGAAGCTATAGATACTGTATTGGAGAATGTAAAGCCCTAAGTAAATGTACAATAAATAAAAGTAAACTACAGTCCCATTGGGCTAAATTATGGGGCTTTTGATATTGCAAAATGTATTACCCAAGGAAGCATAATGTTTAATATATTTCCCATTCCATTTTTACATTGTTTATTGATCCTAATAATTCTGAATTTTTTCTGAATCCACTGAAAACTACTACTCTGTGAAAATGCAATTCAGGATTCAGATTTTTTTTTTCCACCTCTTCCAGTTCAAATAATATTAATTCAATCAGCATAACAGAATTCTGACAGAAGAGAATAGCATTATTTAACTCAATACTAACTACAGTAATTCACTTATGGTCAAATTTACTTTTTTGGAAGATAACAATTGAGAATATAAATTATTGCATACGTTAATTTATGTAGCCTACTTGCCTTCACTTTAAAATTGTTATAGCCTTGGCCATTACATACTGAAAGATTTTACACTAAAAATGACAATTTAGGATTTTAAATTCATTTGAGTGTATTTGATTGAATCCCATTCTAAATATGCCTATTTGACAGCAAAGGCAACAAGGCAAGAACTGTGTCTTCCACCCACAGCCCAAACTCCAGCTAAGCCATTCTTACCTGAAACACCAGCAATTCAGATTTTGCAGGCAGGTACAGGTTCAGAGGGATGCTTCGGGAATATTTTTTGTCTCAGAAAGTGACCTCAGATAACACTTCTGCAGTCTTCTGGGGAAAAAAAGCAGGCTTTTTAGTCTACTTCAGTGTACAGAACCTGCATTACTGCTACACGTGCCTGGCACAGAAAGGCGTCAGGCTGAGGAACTAAATGCTCTCCCACACCCGTGGTCCAGTGGGCTCAGCTAGATATCCTGTGCTCACCAGTCTTCAGGAAGCTGAGAAAAAGCCAGGAAGGCAGCAGGTGTGACACGATGCCACAGACAAGTCCTGACATCACCTTCGATTCCCCTCACAGGAGAAGGCCACTGCCTTTCTCCAGAGCAGGGCTGAAGTGGGCCCTCTGCAGGGACAGGCCTGCTGCTGGGGCGGACGGGGTCACAGCCACCTCAGCCCTCAGAGTGGCCTGTCAGCGGGGGACAGCTGCAGGTGAATCCGCTTGAGCCCAACACTCCTTTGAAAGCTGGTAAGCTGGTGACAAGGGCAGCGCACAGGGGGAGGGCCGCATCACACCCCCGGCCCCCCACACCATGTCAGCCCCGGGGCCTCACCCGCCCTCACACGTCCTCTGTGAGCTGCCACAGCCAGGCAGCAGCACAATGCAAAGGAAGGGTGGCCCATGGGTCATGTTGTACACCCATAAATAGGGGTGGCATCTACCTATCCACCTGTGTGGTTTCTTTAATAATTATTATTAATAATAACAACAATAATAATATTCTTCCTAAAGAGGGGATTCAGGCCTGGGTGTGTCTGTGAGGACAGAGAGCTTTACCACTTGCAGAAAGGCACCTAAGAGATGAAGAAAGGTTTGAAGTATACTTTTTCCTCAGTGTTTCACCAGTATTTACGCAGAAAGGCACTGCTCAGCCTGATGCCATGGTACAAACTTTTCCTCCTGTGAGTCCTGGGCAGGTGTGGGTTCTGGGTGTCTGTACAGGATTATAAGCACAGCCCCGCACCCCATGCAGACAGCTGGCCTGTGCTGCTGTGGGTGTCTCAGCCTCACTTAATTACATGGGACTAATTACCACTTCATGGGTTAGCATTTTTGACCTCCAACTCAGCACCTGACTTGTGGAGAAACAATTTTATCATTTTACTGTTAAGGCAAGTTAGCCAGTCCTACTAACTACTGATCTACTCCGAACAGTTTTACAATTATCTCTCAATTGTCAGTGACTTCAACTTTGCTAAAAGTCTACATAATATAATCAAGGAGCTGCAAAAATATTTCAGTTCAAACCACATAATTTTGAAACAATATTTTCTGCTTTTTCTGATGTAGATTTTAGTTTTCTTTTTTCTCTCTTTTTCTTCACTTTTATTATGCTGAAAACCAGACAATGGTCGCAGTGTCAAAGGTAAAGTATACTTCTCAACTGTACCTTCCAGTGTTTCAAACAGCCACACTTTTTGGCATGTTACTTTGCCTGCTGTATGGAATGTTCAGATGCAACATTCTCATGCTGACCTCTCTAGGGCTAGGTGCATTGCTGAAATTATATTTATTAAACATGCAGTTATTCCCTTCACTATTGTCTCAAAGCACTAACTGTCAATCCCTGGAAAAAGTGAAGGCATATTTAAATGGTCATTTGACTTAATTATCTGTTAATTCAAAAAAGGAAGGGAGAGAGAGGGAACATATAGTTACTTAACTCAGTGCTGTTGTCCTTAAGCAGGCAAAACTTCTATTGAAACTGCCAGGAGTTTTACCTGTGAAAGGATGTATAATTGGGTGGGGCAACTAAGAAACAATCTATTGTTATAAGATGCTTAGTTCTCAGTTATCTCAAAAATAAAATATTCAGTAATCAGGAGCCTTGTGGAAGTATCTTCACTTATTCCTCTTTTGTCTCCTTAAAACTAGTTTCACGTTCCTGGATGGCAGGGGGTATGGTTTCAAGCTTCCTGTAGTATTAAAATGTGCATGCATGACTTTCATTGCCAATTTCATGTTTAAATAATATTTAGTGCAGTTACATTTTTACTATTCACCAGCACTGAGCTACATCTTTTAGAAGCAATATGAGCAGAATTCTTAAGTGACTTCCTCCATTTCTAGAAAAAAAAATTACTGAAGTGTTCAGTTTCATTGCAATATTTGTAGCTATGTCTGAAAACTGGTTTGTGACTTACATGCATGATGCAAAAAGTGTGTGTACCTGGTAAAGTCTTCTCTCTAAACTGCATGCAGTGCATGACCTAGATTCTGTCAAGCGATTTGTGGACTACAGAATCATTGCATTTGCTTCATGTGTATGTTGGCAAAATCTTGAGGGGGAAAATGCAGTCTCTGTACTGTAAAACAACATTTATAAATGTATTTACTGCAGGTGAAACATGTTGGATTGACAGCTCAGGAGAGTAAAATCATTTCTCAGTGCATTGTGTAAGGAGGGACAATGGAACCTTACCATAAAAATGGGGAACTCAACCTTAAAGTTTCTCCTTTGTAGGATAGGCAGAAGCATGCCATTCTCCCTGCTTATTCAATTCTTGGCCACTGCTGAAACTGTCAATCAGGGTGCCAATTAGTGTCAATTGTGATTGTGATTTTTTATGGCCCTCTTTTTCTGCTTCCTGCTATGAGAGTATAGCAAAGGTCCACTAAGTACCATTATCAATGAGGTACATATATACCTTTCCCCACTTTCTAAAGCAAAAGGTGGATAAATAAAGCAAGGTTTTATTCTCATGTGGAATTAACTTATGTCTAATATCATATGCTAGAGCATGAATCTTAGGTAGTGAAGGAGAGAGTAATTCTCTTTGGAATGAAAATAGTAAGAGAGTTAAATCCCAGAAAGCAAAACTTCAATGCAATTTAAGCATCCATAAAATTACTAGGAAAAAGAAAAAAAGAATCTTATCTACTATCTAATCACGGATTTGCCTAAACTCCCTTAATTTCCTCTTACCTTTTAGTTCCTTAGGTGTCAAGAATTTTGTTCAGCTGACAAAAGGCCCCAACTTAATACGCCACTTTTGGATGTCTAAGCCCACTCAATATTGAAATCCTATTAATTGTTACAACTATGTAGGGAAATAGAGGTGAAAAACTGCAGTCTGACCATACATATGTACAACATGCATGCTAGATTAGCTCCTTCACTGATTTGTGAGGAGATTGTGAGCCCTGATTTATCTTCAAGACCACTTTTTAATATACTCATGTAAATGGTGTGAAAGATAGATTCAGATCCTACCTGGGGCAAAAGCCATTCAAGCCCAATATTCCAATTACTTGACAGTTTCGTCAGTACCAGGCTTTTTAGCATTCCTGTGGGAGAAAGGCAGTGCTTTCTTCCTTTTTTTCTCTTAAACTGTTCCACAAAGAATGTAGTAAGTTAATTGGTCTAAGGAAAAAAAGAAGGCCTGATTTTATAGTTCAGTGGTTAGAACACTCATCCACAAAATTTTGTTTATCTTACATCAAATTGTCATTGTACAAAATACAGAAAGTCTTGAGAGTAAAAGCCCCATATTGACTCCCAAGGGAGCACCTGAACTGTTAGCATCGGCCTAACATCATACTAGAGCATCATACCCTCCCTTATCATCTTGAATTCCTTTCTGCACAGTGGCATAATTTGAAATGTAGTAGTACAGGATTTCTATCTACAGATCAGATTAACATACAGTTAGCATGAATTTAGAAAGTAGAGAGCATGTGTATAAGTCTTTTTAAGCTAAGCAAGCAAATTTAAAGTCTGGCTCTTCAGCAAGGATTCTAAGCCAGGTGTGAGAGAAGACCAGCTCTCCTTAAAGGCTATAAGGAAAAAAAAATAAGAAAAAAAAAAAAAGCACTGCTGTTGCTTTGAATTTCATTGGTTCACACATTGCAAATATGATCCAGCTGTTCCACTGTTGACTCTGCAATTTACCCATAGGCCTAATCCTATGCCATTGGCTGTTCTTGAATACCTTGTGTTTCCCTCCCAGAAGACAAAATAAAATAAATTCTAAATAAATAGTAGAAGAAAAACCATCACTTTTTTTTCTATAATAGAATTAGGAGTAAGGTTCTCCTGTAGATTTGAGAAATAGCCTTCGATCCCACACCTCAGATACATTGTGACTGACTGCAAGAGTTGGATTTTTTCTTAAATCCATAACTGGAACTAGGTCTCACTATCTTAACATATTTATAGTTCTCTTTTCCAGTATTATTCTCACAAGCCAACTTTCCTTACTATGAATATTTTTGGCATCTGGACCAACTGATGACAGTATAAAATAAGTATACTAACCAGTTATATTGCTTTCATGTTGTACAAAGAACTCTGTCCAGTATTCAAAAGAATAATTATAATGGATATGTACCTCATGATTTACACAAACTTCATATTTTTTGTCTATCTTCATGCACTAAAATAGCATAAGATGTTTAAGTGTATATTAAATACTCCATTAATATTTTACATATGTGTATCCCTATTGTTTTCAATATTTTGTTGATAATGACAATTGAAGAAATACATTTTGTGAATTTGTGGTACTTCAGAATTAAAGGATCTTAGGGTAATGTTAGGTTGATATTTCCACTGATTAAGTAAGGAGTTACTTGATGAGTCAACAGGAGTAGGGCAGGGGTCTACTCAATTTTCCAGTTTACCAAAAGGTGGTTTTGAACTCTCATGTAAGCATGAGCAATAGTATGGATGTGATAATACAGCCTTTGCTCAGTCCAGTACTTCTTATATAATCATGTGTCCTATTTCTGCTTTTATAAACAAATGAGGATATAGGTTTTATATTAAGGCACAATTATAATGGAGCATACCAGCATACCCAGTAACATGAAAACAAGTAAGGATGGATGCATTATGTACCTTGCAATCCATTGACTTCATAAAAATATTGGATAAAGGAAATTTCATATCTACATCTAATACTAAATTTGATTGTCATTAACGATAGAGTTATTTTTTAAATGTAGATAACTTTTAATATTAACAAGTAGTATAGTGAAAAATAGTTTTTTATCTACACTTTTAACATATCTCACATTAACACTACTAATAATTTATTTCTTCGCATATGTCAAATACTAAATATGTGTTCTGATTTTTCAGGGCCTTTTAATCATATCAAGTCAAGTCTGTTGGGATCCACATCGGATTCAAATCTCAACAAATACAGTACAATCAACAAAATTCCTCAACTCACACTGAACTTTTCAGATATCAAAAGTGAAAAAAAATCTTCATCTCCTCCTTCTTCGGAGAAAGCAATTATTGCACCTAAGGTGAAAGACCGAACGCACAATGTAACAGAGAAGGTTACCCAGGTAAGATAAACCCCACCATTTTAGCTCCTTTTTAGGTTTTTTTGGAGCCAATTATCAGTGTATTCCATAGATTGTTACTCTTTTCATGAATAATTTGGATATCTCCAAGCCAATTTGACCTCCAGTTCAGTTGCACATGAGGTAGCTTACAACAGTAGATAATACAGCTGACAAACAAAACTTCTCTGCTCTATATTTCAATGGAAAAAACTGTAGTATGCTCCAGGTAACAGAAGTAAGTCCAGTAATTTCAGTGATTCCTGTCAGTCATAAATGTTAGTTTCATTCTTTTTACTTTTTCTCAGCTTCCTGAGGTGATGCTTAGTGCAAGGCAAAACATGATCACAAATGGTTGGTGAATGTGCCACTGGTATCATAGTTGTGTCTTGTAATTTTTATTCCATTTCTTTGGTTTTTCATACTGGTCTTTCCTGTGGCTATCTTTTCCATATGTGTACACCAAAAAGGCTGTCAAAATGCAAAGCAAATACCTTTGGACTGGATGATATATTCTTATACTTGAGAATGAGGCATACAAGTGAAACAAAACTGCAAACTGTTCAAGACGCCATGTTTCTTCACTCTAAGGCAGATACAATGCCCTCTGAAGGCAACAGAAGTTTTCAGCTACATTCCTTATCAATATCATATTTGTGTTGTAATGTCATATGGGATTGGTGAGGACAGGCTACCAATGTGCAACATAATGAAAAATTGAGATATGACAGTATCCCAAATAACTTTTATAGTCTTAGGAGGCATTAGAATGCAGACAGAGCTTGCATAAGGAAGACCTTGCCAAGAGTAGCTTTTGACTTCCTGCTGACCTGCCTTCCATATACCATACTGAGGCTTCTCTACATTGACAGTGGCAGATATTTTCCATGCTACTACTCCTTTTGACGGATATAAAAACAAATGTACTGTACACCCTCCTAGACAAATAGAGAGAAAAGTTCTATCATTTCTATCTTGACACCAGTTAGTGCCTAAAAAGTAATTGGATTTTTATCTTTCATATATTTAGTCTTTGATAGCTAACTTGAATCTGCAACCATTGTACTTTCTTCCCTGGTCAGTTGTGAAAGATTTAATCTCTTCTGGATCTATTTTAATATGTTTTAAATTATTCATAGTAGTTATACATAGAAATCTTTTCACATATAATATGGCAAAAAGTCAAGTTACATTTAAAAGACTAATTTTTATAAGTTATGTAAGCATGAGTCAAGTTTGATTGGGGTTTTTTTTTCAAAATTCTGAGTGGCTAATTAGTGCCAGAGTGCCAAGTTTCTATGTACTAATGACACTGGGGGAGGGTGGGAATCTGTTTATTCTCAAAAAAACTTAAATATTCTGAAAAGGTCCAATAGAAATGGCTTGGATCAGCTAAACCTTCCAGGAACATTGATACTAACTAAATTCATAATGAAATTTGAAATGCTCTATAAATTCTTTATAATTCACAAAAGACTTCCAATTTAATTTGACATTGGTTTATGTCCTTTTCTAGAAGTATCTCAACCAATGTGTAGAGTACAATTTGTGTAGCTAACCTGGATAATATACCATTTATCGTAATCAAAAAGAATTCCCCACAGCTGTTCCTTTCTCTCTTATATTCCATTATCAATGTTTTTAGTTGCTGCTGCAGCCTCAACTCTAGAATTACAGAATTGCAGAATCACAGAATGCTAGGCATTGGAAAGGACCATTGGAGAGCATCTAGTCCAACCCCTCTGCCAAAGCAGGTTCACCTAGAGCAGGTTGGACAGGAACACATCCAGGCTGGTTTTGAATGTCTCTAGGGGAGACTCCACATTCACTCTGGGAAGCCTGTTAGAGTGTTCTGGTACCCTCAAAGTGAAGAAGATTTTCCTCATGTTGAGACAAAATTTCCTGAGTTCCAGTTTTTGCCTGTTGCCCCTTATATTGTCACTGGGAAACACTGGAAAGAGTTTGGCCCCATCCTCTTGGCACCCACCCTTTAGATATTTTACGTATGGGGAAAGACTTCTAGGAGATATAAATAAATGTGTGTCTACTGATTCTGATAGTCAAAGATCTAGTTACCTAGTTATTCATGAATTAGGCTAGAGTAGACATTTAGAAGCTGAAAGTGGGTAGTTTTAGTTCTGTTTATGTTTCTAATCCCCAGTGATTTCAGTATGTTTTAAAAGAGTTTGCAATTTGAAGGCTCCACTGCATGTCTACCAGTGTCTTTAAAATCTCAATCTCTTTGTAAAACTTGTCATAGGTCCACATATCCATTTTGTATCTGCAGCATAGTAGAAAAACAGTTTTGGAGGTTTTAAGCACAGTGTTGGAAATAGAATATGGCAGAAACGTCAGATAATTAGGATATGCTCACACTGGCATAGTCCTCTGATATGTAAATCTGTGAAACAGCATCAAAAATGTACAGAAGGCAACATGGACTATTTAATCTATGGGACAATATCAGTAAAAGAGCAAATGAATACGAAATGGCCAAGGTAAGTTAAAAGGTCATCCTTACTTAGAATAGTGACATTCTGAAATAGTCCTCTAATAGAAGAAGTTAGGGCAGGAATTCCAAATGTCTTTAGAGAGAACCCAAGAAATGCAGTAAAGGGAAAGATAATGCTTTGTGCTTTCCTGGGATTGTAGGACCTGGTGACATGGAAGACCACTTCCAGTCACATACTGCACCATTCAAACAGAATCATAGAATGGTTTGGGTTGGACCTTAAAGATAAAGTAGGATTTTAGGGGAATAAATTAGGATCAGTCAGGAGATTAAAGTTTAGAAAATAACTTCAGAAGTAACAAAAAATGTGGTGGGACACTGGTTGATACTTGGAGTGAGAAATATGCAC
Organism: Rhynochetos jubatus; assembly: GCA_027574665.1. Lineage (NCBI taxonomy): Eukaryota > Metazoa > Chordata > Aves > Eurypygiformes > Rhynochetidae > Rhynochetos > Rhynochetos jubatus. The sequence continues at coordinate 24,801,850 of CM050654.1, forward strand.
TTTGGAAGGCAGGTGGGGAAAATGAGATTTCACTACATAATTTAATAAACAATTAAATCCTCAACACCTTAACTTTTAAGTAATAGAAATAAATTAATCTCTTCAAAAAGAGCTAGGTTATAAATTCTACTGCAAAAACCCTAAAAATACTCTCTTACTATTTAAGGGGAGTAGTCCAGGATATTATGTAGAGATTAATATCGCCTTAAGATATAGCCTGCAGTTAACTGCTGCACATGCGATTGTCCTGAATACCCCAATCTTTTGGCCTTTCACCTGGTCTTTCCTGACCAAAACTTGTGTAATACAGAGTAATGTAACATCTTCTGGATGCCTGTTTCTGCATAACATTGACTTGTATTGACAGAAATAGCCCAGTAGTAGGTGCCAGATAGCCCTTATTGAAAAATTGGCATGGTTGTATCCCAATGTAGATATTTGTCATTAAAATTAAATTTATGTTTCCATTCCACTTTACTAAAGGGGGCTGGGGGGTTAATGTTTCACATTATAATTTCCAGAAGTTGTAAGCCAGACTTTCTTCTAGACATCTCAACTTTTTTTTTTTTCCAATATTCTTTTTTTTTTTTTTGGACAGTCTGTTCAGGGGGACAGTGCAATTTCTGCACTCTTTGACACTGACAGGTTCAGTTGGGGTCCTGACACTGATTGCTAAAAAGGGACAAGTCTTCCCAGAAGCATAAAAATAGACTTTTATTAAAGAAAGCAGTGGGACAAAAATTTGACATCTGTCCCTTAACATTTTTGACAAATACATAAAGGAGACTTCTGGCCTTAAAACTGTAGTGTGTAGAGGTGCAACAGTAGGTGATCTTTTGTTTATATAGTGATTTATTTTAAACCTTCTTACATATCCCGTTCCCGCTGATATATGGCTCCAAAGCTGTGAACTCTGTTGATAACAGACTCAGAGCAGCATGAAGATTAGAATAGTCAGTACCTTCGCTTATTTTCAAAGACAAGGAAGAATTCCTGAATACACATAGATTAACACCGGCAACAAACAATGGCAGGCCCAGTTAGTAAATTACTCATCTGCATTGTGCTGTTTTAAAAACTCTGTTTTGTAGCCTCTAATCATTAATGTTCAGAGGTTATTGATCCCCTTGAAATTCATCAATCTGTTGAGGTATAGCGTGTGGTTGAAAGACCCAATATGTATCTGCTGTTCATGATTTGTCTCAATAACTGATTTACAGCAATGTAAAGCTCTATGATCATTAAACTTCCTGTATGTAATATTTTCAAAACAGTTTCATCATCCACCCACTTGTAGGAAATACCTAAAACCAACTGGTTATATGGCTGATCAAATGATAAATATATCCCTTGATGGAATGGACTACATGGTTGATTGAAAGATTGTAATCTGATTTGCAGACATGCTGAACACCCAGAGCTCTTCTGAAAATGGAGCTCTCAGTGAAGGGGGGGTCACATATGAAGCCATAGATCTTGCAGTTTTACTGTATGTTTGTAATCTGGCCAGACTCTATGCTGTCAGCCCCAAAAGATTAAGAAATAACTAACAATATCCCCCAAGGCCAGTCTCAGCTGTTGACATAAAAAGAACTATTATATGATCATGACTTCAAACTGACCTTCAGGTTTTCAGGCTAAAAGAAGACCAGCAGCATCTAGGACAGAGAGGGGCAATATAAGACCTAAAAATAAACCAAATTATTGAGCTATACATTTTCAGCAGTCTGATTCAGCTGACACACTGTGCTGTTTACAACATCATGCAATAACTCACACACAAACAAATTTCAAGTCTGTTCATTTTGGAACACAAGCTGACATAAAGAAGGAAGTTCTGAATTAAATGGAACCACCTTTGATATGTTTTTCAAGTACATAGCAAGGCATACATATAATAATAAAATTGGGGGGTAAACGGAGCCAAAATTCCCTAGTTCCTGTATGGAAAGTTTAAACTATTGGTTTCTGCTGAAGTGAGAATCTTTTTTTTTCCATTATTTGCTGTTCCTGTTCTCAATGATCAATTGACATAGCTTATACAGGTATTATTCCCTTTGTTTGCAATCATACTTAGCACCCTCATGCAAATTCATCTTTTATTGTCATTTTATAATTAGGCTTTGTAATTACTATAGATGTAATTATAGAAATAGTATAAATGTGTGTAACTTCATTATCAGTTAGAAGGTGTGACACACCTATGTGTGAAAAGAACAATAGAGAACATCATGGTGATGGCAAAAACCAATAAAAATCTCTGGGTAGTCGTTTATACCTGTGCAAAGGTATCAGCAAAACTGGAGGGTGGGCTTTTTTGCACCAGAGCAGGTAGCTATACAAAGTGCATGGAAGGGGATAATAAAGCCCACTGTTATGATCAGCTTCAGAAGAAAACAGCTTTTTCATTGGAATTACTTGCTACTGCAACAAGAAATAAAATGGCCAATATAGTTACAGATTCACAGCAATTGTGAAAGACAAAATATTCCTTCCTTCACATAGATCCTCTTCTCTTCGTGACTGCCAAATAGGGTAAGGCATCTGAACTGCTGCAGTGTTTTGAGAAGATTTCACAACATATGGTAGAAATAGAGCAGTCAGAAAGCCCAGCTGCTTTGAAGCATGTAACCTGGATGCATCCTTAATTGGTCCATGTCCTTCCCCCAAGACCTACTTTTCTGAGAAAGGGATTGCCTGATTTTGCTGAGTTGGTAAAAAGTATCCAGTGTCTTATATGAATTATGAGTAATCAGTGTTTTGTTTGATCTCTATGTTGTTACTTTCTTGAACTGAATTCTCAGTTATCTGTTCTGTGATGGAATGGAGAATGTGATATTTTTTTAATACTAGATCATTTTCCAAAGCAACATTCTTCTTTTGATGCTAATAAGTGGGGGAAAACAAGTAGACACAGGCTTTCAGGCTGCATTGCAGTTTGTTCTGAAAATAATTAATTTGATGGATATGTTGAAGGTGTAAGAACTAATGCCCTACAAAGCAAGTAAAACTGATCAAAATCAAGGAGTAGGCAGCATTTAGGCAAACCTCATTTCTTCGGACTAGAGCTCTAAACCTCCAAATTCCCACTTCATGGTGGATTGACCTTGGAAGTTTCTAAGCTTGGTAGGTTACTCAGTTAAAACCAACAGTTTGACACCCATCAGGACAGTCCCAACAGGAACTGCAAGAAGCCAAGGTCCTGCTCAGCCCCTGTCAAGCCCCAATGAGGTCCAGATAAATGTCAGAGTCCTCTGATCACTTGGCAAGCACAGTCTGAAATAACATCTTTCACACTTGCAGTTAGAGCTGCCTTGAAACAGCCACGAAACAGCCACAGTCTCCTGTTATGTAACCTTAGAACCATACAAAAACATAGTGTGGAAGAGACCTCTAGAGGCCAGCTAGCCCGACCTCCTACGCAAAACAGTGTAACTTCCAAGTTAGCTCAGGGTAAGGTGGTTACCATGTTAACTCAGAAAAGTTTCTATGTTTAGGTCAGCATAAGCATATAATTTCCTGGAGAAAATCACCCAGTGATAGACAGCAATAGCAGCTGTTGTGCGGAAAGCGGGAAGGAAGAGGGTAGAAAGCTGTGGATTGCATGGGCCAGAAAGAGTTGGTGTTTTACAAGGAACTTTGCTGGTGTAGCTAACATTTAGGGTACTCAGAAAGAGGCAGTCCTGGGTTGTAGTCCCAGAGTATTTTGCCTGTTACTTATCTTACATAAAGAGCCATCTGTTAAAAAATCCACAGAAATAACCCTGGGCACCAGGGCCTCAGACTTGGGACTCCCTCCCTTCCTGTCTGTCTCCCTCAAATGCTCTGGATTCTGAACTCTGTTCTAGTGCCAGACAACTCACATGTACACTCCGTAGTACCAGTGTTGGATCTAGCCACAAAATGCCATAACTTGGGCAGGCAATATTTAATATTTACCTGAAATTACATATTCACCCCAGTTAAGAGTAATTTCATCAGACAGAAAATACAGGTAAGTTTAGCTAACAATTTAATATTCATTTCTTGCAGTAATGAGTTTCCCTTTTAGCATAATACAACCTAATGCACAAAATGAAAAACTGGTGGGTGATTTGAAAGATTAACTTTTTCAAGGAAATAGTTAAGTTACCACATGTCGCTGATGAAAAAAATTCATGAATAAACTAAATGTGAGAGCAGAAGAGCAGAAAGTTCCTGCAATTTGCAGCTAGTAAGGTGATGATATAACTGGTGATAATTATAAAGCAGTTAGCTTCTACTATTGATTAGAAACCAAGTGGTCTTATGCATATAAAGGAGAAACAGCAGCAAGGCTATTATTTTTTTGCCTTGGGCAGTGGGTAGGAGAGAAGCATGGGGATTGGTTGGTTTTGATGTATTGGCAGCTCAGGAAGATATTTTCTAGTTAGGGTTTGATAGGGTTTGAGATTTTTTTCATACACTTAGAAACAGTAAGAAAAAGCAAAGACCATTAAGCCCAGTCAGCACAGTATATTTTTTGATGAATTCTGGATGTTCTCAAAATTAATAAGCCAAATGAGGTCATACTTCTTATCTATTATGTGTCATGTGTTAGAACTTGGATAATGCTTTCAGCTTGTAACTGGTAACAGGATCAATAGAGAAATGTGTACCCAGAATAGTTCAGAGAGAATGCTTTTCAAAAAAAAAAAAAAAAACAAACCCACGGAGGAACACTCCTTAAATTATATTGAAATATCAATAAAATCACAGTAAGAGAAAAACCAGGAACCAGCTGTGAATAAAATATCAAAGGGTCATTGAATCCAAATATTATGTGTGCTAATCAGTGTGGTAACATGTATTTGCAAAGCATTTTTTGAGCTTTATGGGTGGTATAGCTGATACTGAGCATAAAATTAATAAGCATAGGAAAACATAAATGTCTAGAAAATACTTGAACTAGCCAATAAAGGTGGCTAGTTCAGGCCATGTAGAGTGTAGAAATATACTGTAAAATTCCAATCTATCTGAAATAAAGTACCTAAATTGCCTGAATATTCAGATAATTTTCACAGTACATAGACAACTCAAAGACTTTCTTACTGATATCAGGGTGGCCTTGTATGAGATTTATCTTAGATAAGTCCATTTTTCTTTGACAGTTGAATAAATTTGTCATTGTAGCGCATGGTAGAATTGTCTTTAAGACACTTTAGTTGTATTTTCAAGCATGAATTCAAAGAACTCAAAGAATTGACAACTTTACATTAAGACAGCATCTTTTTACATATGAAAATTGCAGTAAATAATACTTTTCATTTAATATCTTGGAAGCTGGCATGAGAAGTTATGTTCAGCTCCAGACAACTTGTTCAGAATACTACTACTAATAAATGAGAAACATGTATTAAATAGGAAGAAAAGTTCTTCATTTCATGGCTTTGTATTTTTTTTTTTTTTTCCTAATCTGACTATCCATCTTCTTTGCAAGTGTTCCAATTTCTAAATGAATTCTATTAATTAGGAGGAAACCTACTCTCTTTTGAAATGAAAGAAGTGCTGTATGGTGTGGTCTCACATCTGTACCAACCTGTTCTGTTTAGAGAAGTTTAGTTTCACTGAGTTTGTAGGTGGGTTAACAATGGAAGACTGTAACTGAAGGAGAGCAACACCTTTTGCTGCAGTTTAGTCTCTAATGCTGTTAGTTGCTGGGTTTGGAAGTAAGCAAGAAATCAGTGCCTGTGGCTCATGGTCATCCTGCAGGACCTGTCAGACACCAGATAATTTATTTTGATGAATTTCATTAGGAGAGTGTGTGGACTGCAGCCTCCTTCCAGATTTTCAAGCAAAGCTTGAAAAATAAGTTTTCTCTAGGATAGTAATTTCCAGATATATTATGCTGTCTCTTTTTTCTCTTTTTACACCTACAATATTAAGTAAGCTAAGGAAACTGCAATAGCAAATGACCCATTCTGCAGTTTACACAGTGTGATAAATTAGTCAATATATCTAGAAAACAAAGAACATTAAGAACATTAAAGCTTACAGTCAGGCTTCTATCCTAGGCATTTTTCCACTGCATTGAGCTTTTGATGCCTACAATCACACATGTTCAGGCATAGTACCAAAAAGATTCCGATATCTCCCTGGTTAAATCCATAAATAAAAGGTCCTGTTGTCTCCTGAGCACAAGCTTCATTTAGCGTAACACAGGTGAGGTAGAGCTTCTCAAGGAGTTGGTTTTGGCTCCCCTATGCTGTGTTATCACAAAACTTTTGTTAAGAGTGCCAGAGTAGCTAGTGAAGAGGCATCATGAAGGTCCCAACATGTCTTGCCACGATTTCCCAAAACTAAACTATGATCTTACATTGGAGAAACAGAAAAATGTCTGATGTAAGATTCAGCTACTAACTGAGGAAAGGCAAGTTTGTCTGCTCAGTTCTCCATGGTCACATCTGCCTAACCAGTATGAATTGAATGGATAGCTCTAGAAATCTGGATTGTGCTTTTATAGGTTGGTTTTGCTACTGAAATGTGATTTATGTCATCACTTTGTGTGTACATGTGTATGTAGTCTCTTCCATCTCCCTCACCACATGGCTTTTTGGTTGGAGTGTTACTGCCCAAATTTTGGTAGAAGGCTGAGTAATGCACTAAACTTTCCTGCAAGTGGTATGAAGCAATGGCTTGGGCAGAATGCTAAGATTAAATGTCTCCTTTAAGTGAACCAGGTTTGCATATGCTCATTAGGCATAAACAATGGAGAGCCACAGGGGAGATGGACATTAGGAGGTTTTTCTCCAGCTACCAGACCATTTTCAATTGCAGTTAACACCTAGTTTAAACACTAGGGGCTCTAATTACAAAACGCAAACCTTCTATAAACTAAAGTTTGCTTATATGGCTGATTATGGAAAAAAATATTTACCATGAAACTGAAGGTTAAACTTAAATATGAATGTGCGCAAAAGGATCTTTTCTCCATTTCTCCTTTACTCCTGACAAATAGATCAGTAACCATAATCATAGAACCAAAGTACTGTAATCATAGAACTAAACTATGCCTTTAGCCGCTTCATTTTCTGTCCATACGCTTCAGATATTCTTACAGCTCTTACCCTCCTCTTTACCTGCATCAAAACATTTGGCAGCTAGCAACCGCTTTAAATGGTTAATAATGAAATGAATAATTTCAAAATGAAATATTTTAAAATATTGTGAGCACAAAATCTACTTTTTTTTGTTGTCATGCCAGGAACAAAGGATAGAAAATATCTTATAGCTGACTAAAACCCACAGCAATCATTTAAGCCATTATTACAATGTGACCCGTGATGTTTTGCTGTCAGACATATAAATGCTTGTTAACAGCTTAATCTTGCCAGAAGTTATTCATATTACCAATGAATAACTCACAAACTCTTTAGCATTTTGAAGGATAGCTTTTTTTGTTCTTTGGAATAACACCTTGTAGTGTTTTTTTAAAGAAGAGGGTTACACAACTTTTAATACATGTCTGCCATTAACATTTTCTAAAAATAGTCACTCATTAATATCTTCTTTTATAATCTGCATATCACTAATTTAAGATTTAAAGTTCAGTACAGCACACTCAATAAATCTATATGCTTCTAAGTGTTGCTCTGATGATGCATTGACCATGAATATGAAAGTAATTACTGACTGGCAGGAAGAGGGTTCTGAGGTTTGAGATCTATCGGCTGTTTCTTAATTTTTTCATGGAAAATAATGAATGGAAAATTAACTGTAAAAATATTTCATCTAATATATATTTTCATGAGAAAATAAATGATTGGTTAGAGATACTGAGTTTTCTAAATTATTCAATGTATTCAATTTTGGGGAAGCAGTTTTGTTCGGCAGTAACATCCACAGAAATACCTGCACAATTTTACTGAACCAACAGAAGGCAGCTGTTCTGTTGCTTTAGTTTCATAATTTTCCTTAATAATTTGAAGATTTTGGGTTACTGTGTATTTAAATGTCTTTAGCTGAAGAGATTTACCTGATTTTTTGAAAGTCTCATGAAAATGTTAAGGAACAAATGACTAGAAATTGTGTATTAAGATCACACTGCTACGAATGGCAATGGGTTGGCATTTGTAAGACTGAGATTCTCTCTCAGACACATTAACATTTTGTTAGAGATGGCTGTTTTGTTTGTTCCTTCATGGCCTCAGTCCTGTAAGGTGATCAGCATTCCCAGGATGCCACATTGGTTTCAAATTCAATTTGGATTTGAAAGTTTTCATCATCACCAAGGAAGGATGCTACCCTATCAAATGGAGGGTAATTGGACTACATTTCTTGAGAAATCGGTAAACCTTTAAGACCAAGAGTAGTTTTGTAATTCTCTTCACACAGAAGGTCAGTTTACTTGATAATAAGACCTGCCCCTTTGCTTTCCATTGTGGTTGTGGTTGAGTTCTCTGATGTACTATTACATTTCTGGAGATTTCAGTGTTCATGGATACCATTACATTTATATAATACAAGCATTAGTGAGAGCCCAGTAAATGTTCAGTACAGCTGTTTTAATTTCATGGCATCAACCTAATCACTGTATGCAGATGAGTCACGTCACTGATGGATACATATACTCTGTGGGTGTGGGCTTCAGTGATGGGATGAGCTTCAGCCATTAATAACAAAAGTGCTGTTTCAATGCCCACCTAAAATTACACTTGGTGTGTATGTGGGCATAGTCCAAAAAAAGAAAATAATCTATTGGGCTATTTCTGAACTTGCAAACAAAGAAATATTGACCCCATTGTTTCAATAAGAAAGGATTATATCCTCTTATATCTGAAGTCCCAAACAGGAAACATACAGGACAGGTAAGGACGTGTCATATTTTCAGATAAGAGCAGATTTTCTTCAACAAAAGCTCAACTTAAAAAATATGGAGTCCATTAAAACACTGTTTTAAGACCTCAGAGGTATACTTCAAACTGTTTGATAGAGAGTTAAGTATCAGCATTAGATACAAATTGTCATGCTACATATTTTAAAGCATTTAATACAGACAAAAAGGTAAAACAAGTATTAACATTTGCCACCTTTAGTCTTTCTTGGTTAAGAAGATGTTCTTTAATAGCTATCCTTTGAAAAACACATTTAAATCTCTTTTACCTTTAAAAATGTCTTTTTATGCTGATGTGTGAAAGTAGTATATAATGCTGTGTTTGGAGGGTGCACTAAATCAAACACACTTCAGCTTTCTTTCAGTACTGGTGTGATCTTAGTTGTTCATGTCAGCATCAAGGAAGACAATCATCAAGATGACTGAAATATGAGGAATTAGGTAATACCATCAGGGAGCAAATGTTTATTTAATCTCCATTTGTTCAGCAATACTTGTGTACTATTTATTTTTAGGTGTTTTTAGATTTAGAGAGACCTTTAGGAGGTCCAGTCTGTAGGAGTGTCATGCTAATAGTATGAATAGAGGAGAAGAGGGAAGAGATGTCCTGGCTAGTTATAGCTTGGTAGCTTCAGTAGAACAGGAGACAAGAGAGCAAGAAGAGGTAACGTCAGAGAAGAGAGTTCCATAAATCTAATAAAATCTCCAATGCAAAATTATATCCTCTTTTAAAGCCAAAGTAATACTGCTTCATTTTTTGAATGTGTTATAATTTGGATTTAAGGTCTATGGTCATGATAAAAAGGGTCAGTTATTACAGCAATATGGCTTTAGCTTTTGTATTTCTGTTTCACATTTCTTTTTTTTGTTGTTGTTGTTTGTTTTCCCAGTTTTTCCTGTTCAATACTGTTCTTGGTTTTGTCAATAAAGATAAGTTCAAAACTATTCACCTTGTTTATATTTTCATGTAAATTTTATATCTTGGCTGTTGAATTAATTTCATACAACAATAAATTTTTTTTCTTCCATCCCTACTTCTAATAAAGATATTCAAGTCTCTCAGCATACAAGGAGTTGACATGCTGCTAGCTTTGCTACAGCTTTCCTGACTTGCAGGAGTGATCATCCATTTATCTGTCAGGACTCTGCACCTAGGATTGGACTGAGTCCACCAAGATATTGGCAAAATAATTTTTTTTTTCATATCATATAGTATTTCCTAGAAATAAATCATTTTAACATTGTATTTTAATGAGTGGACTGGTAGCATAGCTTTACACAAGATGTTTTATGGGTGAGATAAATGTTTATTTTAAAGTCCCCAAATAATTCAGGACTATATTTATAGTTTGAGTTCTATTACATGTTTATGACATTTTCTTAACATGAAAGGTGCTATGCAAAAGCTAACATTGTTAGTACAAGGTTAAATCATCTGTGGCAAAAGCAGCAGTGACAAAACAGTATTTAGACTGAATAAAACTACATCGTTTACATATACAATTCATATGGGACACACTTTGTCATGAGACACAGAAAAGTACCTTTCTGAAAAGCTAATTTATTAAGCTTTGCACCCATCACACTTCCACATCTACCTTTTGCATAGATATACTCAGTATCCTTCTACCTTACAACTGTTGGGTTTCCCTCCACTCTGTACACCTATTTTGCCACCTGTAAACATTGCTCTTTGTTCAAATTTTCCAGAGCTGTTTTAGTTCTGTCCATGACAAAAGGTTTAACCTAGATTGTAAATAAGCTATGTGTTGTTTGTGTGAGTGTACATTAATCATGTATCTACTGTCTGCTAAGAAATATACAGCACAAAAATATTGTGAATTCTCAGCAAAAGTGCAAAAGGTCCAATGCTTTCTAAATAAGTTGCTTATAGCATCTGGTCCATGCAATCACAATATGCTCTCAGAAAGAGTTCAGAGTCTCTTGAAAGCACCAGGCACTCTTTCTGGTTGTTCTCCATGTTCATGTGCTTTACATCATTCTACAGTTGCTTGAAGAGCCATGGTCAAGCATATAATAACCCTACCCCACACTTCCTAGCTCTCCTGCAGTGCTAGAATAGCTAGGAATCCATACTGCAAATCCATGCAGTGGTTTGACAGAAATATTGCTTTAAAACTTCATGTGGTATTTATAACAGATGGCTTATCATTTATTATTGCTGTTATGATTTATTAATACAAAATTATGCATTTCTTTGGTTTTTTCTTTTTACTGTATACATTTGCATTCTTTAATAAATTTAGATTGAAAATGCCTCAGAATGAATCTTATGAATATCCATGCGTTATATAGCAATATTATCTCTCAGAGTCTCTTGAAACAGCACAGTTTGCATAATAGATAACAAAAATAAAGTGTTTTCATGCAGGAAATAAACTGGAAAGTGTCTCCATTAAGTTATAAATTCAAAATTAAAAGGAGAAGAGGACAAATATTTGTGTGAATTAATCTTAAAAATAAAAAGAATCAACTAAATATAGAGGAGTAAGAATTATGATAACTCGATGTTGCATAACAGCTTCTATGAATGCTTTCCACTCATTATCCTTTGCAAGACGTTTTCAGTTTAGTAAATTAATATTATTCTCTCTACCTGGCAGAAGTTAGAGAGGTTAAATGTCAGCTTGCCTAAGATCACTGAGAAACTCAATGACAGAGACCAGAGTATAATTCCCCGATCATCCAACATTGCCTAGCATTTTGCCTACATAGTCTATTTTATAAAAGAAATCCCATTTCTCCAAGAAGTGGTAAATGCTTTTGCTGCATGTGGTGCTGCAGAGCTTATAACAAGCGTCCCCTACACAAACCAGTTATCCAGTGAAGTATGTGGCCAGTGTGCTGCAAAACACATCAGCCCAGTTTTGCTCCTTGACACTTCACCAAGAAACACTGCAAAAAAGGTCTTTTGAAGACAGCATAGGGGAGAAATGTTACCTAGTACCAGGCAGGTTTGCTTGAGGGGAAGGATAACTGTCAAAAAAAAGATACCACCACATACAGTAACCCACTTTAAAGTGATAAAGGCTTACTGAATCTTTTTTTTTTTAATTAATTGTCACCCCATAGTACCCCTGGTACGTACACTTCATTTCTCCTTCTGCTTAACAGAACAGCAGCTGTTAACAAATTTTCATTCTTCTTAAATATCTTTTCTTTCAATTTTAGTAAAATACTATTACCTTTGAGAAACTAAAAGCTACTCAACACTTCAGAAAGATATATCTGTCTAAAAATGTGTGAATTTATTACATTTACTTTGATCTCACTCCATATTTTTCTGGGTATCTGATTGCAGCTCTTGTATAATAGGTGCCACCTTGAACTTGTGAGCTTTGAAAGTGAACACATGAACCTAAAAAGAGCAAAAGATGTTCACCAACCCTGTGTGAAACACCTGAAGCAAGATTCTGAGTCAAAAAATGTGTTTGAATGAAGCCTTGCAGCAGCACTAGTTTAAAGGTGAATGGGATAAACAGGAACAAAGAGGAACACTTGAATTTTTGCTCAGGGTTCTTTACTCAAAGGCAAAATACAATACAGTTTACTTAACTTTGTGAATATTCTCAGGGCAAATCCAAAACATAGCCTCATACCAGCTACAGTGAAGAAAAATAAAACTGTCCTGACTAAAACCAGCACACTGAAAGTTTCTCTTTATAAATAGAATAAATCTTATCACCTAATACTTCTTGAAAAACACACAAGTTTTAAATACATTTCTGCTTTCACCAGAAAACCTATGTGAGATGGTATTTCATCAAGGATGAATACACCTACATTTTTTTAAGAGAAAAGCCATTGCAGCTAGTATGACTTTTGCTCCTCAGGTTTATAGTCTTCAGCAATATGTGAAGAAGCTCAGCTTTCTCATCATGTCATGTCCCAAGGTTCAGAGACTTTTTAACACTGCAATATTTCAGCCTTGTCCCAGTGCTGCTCCTTAGTCTTAAAAACATTTCATTCCCTAAGTGCCTGTTTTACAATCTAAACTATAAGATTTTCACCGTCCAGAAGAGATAAGTTAATAAAATATCTTTTCACTAAGAGTAAATTTGTCAACATCTGCTTTAAGCATGTGGAAATAGTAAAGGTCTTTTGAGTGGATTGCTAGAGTACACTGAAGTCTTCCATTTAGCCAAGATGGCCACAACTGGCCAACATCAGTACCCAGGCCCTGAAAGGATGTTACACAACAGCAAAAGGATAAACTCACCTCATATCCAGTCAGTCTCTATTGAAACTGCCAACATGAAACCCAATAATGTGGTTTTGATTTTTCATGTATGTGCAACTGTGATTACTTTTTTATTTGAGAAACATTCCTGTCTTTCTCTTGATCCAACAAACAAAAATATTTACAAAATGTGTTTATTTTCACTTCCCATTGCATGGGAGTAATGCAGAAATCTAAAGTTCTGTATCACATTATAAATATGAAACTCACAACTATCAGTCAGCCTCTCTTCTTGTGTGTGTCTAAGAAACTAGCATGAAAACGTGGGATCCTTTTCTGCTATGATCACTTTTATACTACTCTTTCCTCAATTTGCCCTATTGGGGTTTTGCTTTTTGTACTCACCTAACTCGGTCCAAACCAACCTAGGAATAAATGTATCTAAAACGAGAACAGGAACCAGATTTCAGGGGAATAAGTCCAATTTACATTGTGTGTTGCTCTAAAGTGAAGCACACTGACGGAATTTTTCAAGCAACTGCAAGAAACACGTGAAGTGAACTTTATTGTTCTTGTTGTCTAATCCATTTCCTTCATTGTCTGAAATCCAGCAGGAGTAAACTGATATAAATTCTGTAAATAGTAGCTCCCTTGCTGCATACACTCACACTGCTCTCAAATACTAGGAAAACATTCTTGTCAAGTCACCAGGTAGCGGTCTGAAAGTATTAATACTGCTTAAGAAACTAAGAAATGCCTATACTTAATCTTGCTGTCAACTAATGTGTTTAATGCATTAAAAAATAGCTAGCACCATTAGATAAGTGCAATCCTAATTACCATATAAAAAATAGATGAACAGCCTCTACCATCACCTCAGCATGGTGCTTAATGGCTGCCTGAAGGTACCATATAATCTTTTGGATGGCTTAATCTTTTCTTTCTTCGTAGTTCAAAGGAGAAGAGTGGTTATTAACCCTGGTTTTCTCACAACATTTTCAGAGTAGAACTTGCTTCACTGAATAATAAGTGCCACTAATAAAGATAGGATCTAAGGTTTATACAACACTTGCTGTTGGAAAGCTAAACAGAAAGAGTGTGCTGATCCTTACAATCTTAGAAGATGAGGAGCATGAAAGTCCTTAATGTTGAACAAGCTTAAATCTCAAATCCCAAACTACTTACTGTTAAGCAAAAAGCACACAAAAGTGGGCAATGCTGACAAGGTATTTCTCCTTCCAGTCACCATTTCATTTCAATATCATTATGTATTTTAATTACTTTTGAAATGTCTGATTTTCTAAACAGCATTGTTTTTAATTAGCAGGGGGATAAGGAATAAGTAGAGGTAACTGGTGGAAAATGGGTATAAGATTCCTTGAATATGTCACTTGCCCAGATGGGTAGAAACTGAAGGTTGTCACCATCTGATGTTTGTTCATTGTTCTGTGTAAAATGAAGTGGTGATCTGAGTCCCATAGGATTTGGAGAGCACTTGCATCACAGAAGGCAATAATTAAAATCATTGCTGACATTCTCTATAACTATGCCAAGCATTGAATAGAAACAAAAATGTAATTTACCTTCTTATCCTTAAAGGTTTTGTTCCTTCATGTCAGAGTTCAGTCAGACTGAAGAAACAACCAAAGGAAATTTGTTTTAACTGGTGCCCACACTAGGCTTGTTCTTTGCAACAAAGCAAACATTTCAGCTTCTACAGCCAGCAAATCAAGTAGTACATACAAATATAATCCCTTCCAAATAAAATCAAAATCCACCTTTACACTTGCAAAGGAATATTAATAAGGTTTAGACATTGGCAAAAGTAGAAGTGTATCAACAGGCAATACTTCTGTGCTACTCTTCTTTGTCACACCTTTAGCAGTACTAGAACTATACTCTCAGTGAAATTTGTCCCTGCATGAAAGTTTTCCATACCACAAAACTGAAAGTGGAGGTAGCTGTCAAAGACACTCATAGATCTTTTGCCAACATTTTTTATTTCTGGTTGCCTAAATATTTTCTAATGAGTGTAGGCTGTTTTGTAGTGAATTTAAGCCCAAGATAATATGCTTTGGGAGAAAAACTCTAGATCACTGCAAGAAAAGTCGTTCACTGGCCAGGAATAGGCGGGCAAGGTTACCATGTGGTGAATAAATGAATTTGATGACATGTTTAATTATGTAGATTTTGTGGACCAAATATGCCACTTAATGGTTGCTACAGGGAACAAGAATCAACCTACTGTATAAAATTGTCAATGAATTTATTGGACCTGGCAGAGATCATGAATTTCACAGTTTAGTTTGCCAAAACACCAAGTAATCAAATCTTAATCCTCAAAACTACAATAAAGTACTTTTTAAATTTGTCCTGTATTTGCTAATTTTACTGAAACTAGAAATAGATACACTGCCTGATTATTGACATGGTATATTTCTTATTTTAGGTTCTATCCTTAGGGGCTGATGTTCTACCAGAATATAAACTCCAGACACCTCGCATCAACAAGTTTACTATATTGCACTATAGTCCTTTCAAAGCTGTCTGGGACTGGCTTATTTTGTTGCTGGTAATATACACCGCCATATTCACCCCTTACTCTGCTGCCTTCCTTCTGAATGATAGTGAGGAACGGAAGAGGAGAGAATGTGGATATTCTTGCAGCCCACTGAATGTTGTAGACTTAATTGTGGATATTATGTTTATCATTGACATTCTAATAAACTTCAGAACAACATATGTAAACCAGAATGAAGAAGTGGTAAGTGATCCAGCAAAAATAGCAATTCACTACTTCAAAGGCTGGTTCCTAATTGACATGGTTGCTGCAATACCTTTTGACCTGCTGATTTTTGGCTCTGGTTCTGAAGAGGTAAGCTTAAATGAATACAAAATCTTAAATCTTAAGTTTTCAAGTTACTACAATAATCTGTATATCCTAATATATTTTTGCTTGTCAGTTTATAGGCTGCTTAGTAGTTCCATCTGATCTTTTAAAGTTAAACTAAAAATAAATCTTCCTTAGTAGAATAATGTAGAATATTAGTTTTCATTGACAGGAGAACAAGTTGAACGATTCAGCTAGTATTTTTCAGTTATACCATATTTGATACTATCCTTAGAAATAATGAAGTAAATATATCATGTATGAAGGATTTGTTCAAATGCTTTTATTTAAGAACTGCTCCTCTGATTTGCTGCTTGCTTTGTAAAAACTGCTAATAATGCATATAAGTGTTGTGTTGGCATTAAAACATTCGTATAATTTTTCTCTGTCCAAAATCTTTAGCTCACATGTTCATTCAGTGTATAACAAGTTAGTTGTAGTGTAAACTTTACCAATTAACAAAAATATTTGTTGTCTATTTTATCAAGAATATGGACTATCAAAAGAAAAAAATATTACATGGGGTTAACCTTGCCAGACAAGACTAATGTCCTCATCCATCCGTACAACAGGTTAAAGAAGTGTTCAATATATACATCCAAAAATTGCTCAAAGGTGTATAAAACATACGCTGTGTTCTGGATGCCTGACCCAGTTCTGTTTCCTGCCAAAGAACATTATTTAATTTAAGAAGGGCTAAAGTTATAATATATTTTTTGATGAAAAGTGAACTGACAAGTAGAGAATTGTGGGCTTTTGTGATGCACAGAATATAGCAGTTAAAAAAAAAAGCAGCAAACCAAGAAAAATATGATTCATTCACTTTTCAAACAACAGAAATCCATTTCTTAAAATCACTGTCGTGCACATTTTGACATAAGGAAAACAGACAGTTTTGTCGACCATATGTGCACCTCATTAACTGAGAAGAGAAAGGTGAAAACTACACATTAATCAGCAACTTTTACCATGAACATTTACTGATCTGACTCTATGACTCTGTTATTAATCAGAGAATGCAAAAATGTTTTAATTTTAAAATTAATTCCTTTTTATTAAAGTCATTTACTGTGACAGCAAATATTTTTATGTCCACCCCAAAAGCCTGATCTGAATTCTAAGCATATCCTAGCTATCCTCACAAACTACACATAAAGTTAATTAAGCATGCCTGTAAGGGTTAGTGTAAAACAGCTGGCATATATGTACATGCACTTTGAGAGTCTTCTGAGCACATTCAGACCTAAAAATTTCAGGATTAGAATGAATCAGTCATGCTTTTCTTAAACTCATTTTCTTAAATTATATATAATGAAAATTTTTTCCTGCCTCCTATACTTCTGAAAAATCATTTAGGAATGTGGTCTAACTCAGCAGACATAGAAATAAATAATTCATAATCAATAGTGATATTTCTACTGATTTGAACATGAACATACACACTCAACATAAATGACGAATCTGAAGAAACATGTACGTAATAGCACGCAGCAGAAATAAATTTTGTTAAAGGAATTCAATAAGAAAAGAAACAGTAACATGCAGGGCAGAGGGAACATGTTAATGGTTCTCTTACCAAAAGAGAACTTTTCTATTCATAAGGTAACTAAAAAGCTCTGAGATTCAAGAGAAACTTTGTTCACCTTTTCCATTCATTATCCGCGGTAGGTCCCAGTCTTTCTGCAGATTTTTTTCTGCTGTTTGGATAGCATGGACACATGAAAGACAAACATCCTGACAATAGCATTACTTCTAACTTGGACCACATCATTCCCCTTCAGGTGTGGTCTGTATCCCTTTCTGATGACTGAGCACTCATCACTGCCAAAAAATATGTTCAGTGACTGAAAGTGTGAAACATCAAGAATTATAATAGGGACCAATTCCAAAGTTCATTGAAGGAGTTGTCTTTGGATCTGACCCTGAAAATCATTCTTCCACACCTCCCCTCTTACAAGCATCCTTAAGAGTAAAGTGCCAGGTGCCATTGTGATGGTAAAGGGATAACTAACAAAAGATAATGTTAGAGATTGCTAGCAAGCAAGTGCATTCTGGCAGGTGAGTACACAAATACAAAAACGTGGAACCTAGAACAGAAATTACTGGACCATGTAATGACTTTTTCAGTATTGAAGATATAAGCACATTAATTCTTTATTCCCTTGAAACCTAGCAATTGAACAGTTTCACTATCTGGAAAAACTAGTTTGTTTACCTAAGCAACAATGTTACTATACAGATTATGACCAGTTCATCATGCCATCATGACTTCTCTCTCTCATTCATGATACTGAATACGTCAGTCACTTTTTCTAAGCTGCTACTTACTGCAGTTTTCTTCCTACATTGCTAACTATAATATTTCCCCAATGATAGCTTTTGATAGCTTAGCAAGAAGAAACAAGTATAGAACTGTTAGAATGAAGTATTTTTCATTTAACAGATTTTTTCAGTCATAAGGGTTATCTTTTTTATGAAAGCTTTTTATTATCTAGAGATTCTTCAAATAAGATCCCCTACAAACAAGTGTATTGAACAGTCTTTTTATTAAACAACATAAGCTCCAAAGAGAGATCCATGTGTGCGCACCCAGGTTTAAAACACCTCGATATCAAACTGAGTTTAGAAAGGGCAGAAGATAATAATCCAAATACCACATGTGGCACTGAATGCTTCTATTTGAACCATACTTTGTCAACCACAGGAAAGCAACAGACTAAGATAGTTAACTTTCCAATTTCTAAAATAGGGAACCAATATAATTTTAAACTACTTTTTTCTGTTTAAGCAGACTCAACACAAAATTATGATGGCTGGTAGTAAACCATTCTCTCTTTTTTGTGTATTTTAAATGTTAAGTGACATCCCTGATACTTGGGAAGATAAAAATAATGATTAGATGGACTTTTTACTTTCTTTTCTTTGGTGTTTTTAATCATTCAGCTCAGCTCCGGAGTCTGGGTTGGATTTTAGACATATAATAGTTGCAGTGGCAGAGCTCCTTAAAGGACACAAATAGATGATATGCATGCACAGGTGGAATGCTGCTTAAGACTACTAGATATTTTTAGATTACATTGAGACCAGAGAGAACACTCAGCTGAGATACACAGAAAACCATGAAGGCTTTTAGTTTTGCAAATTTAAATAAAAATAAATGTATATATCCACCATACTCACCAAATGTAAGAGAGAATGTGTCATCTTTTTGTATTAATATATCAAGAAAATAGATGGGGTTTGGGTAAAATGAAGACATGTAAATCAAAGTATTCTTTCTCTTAGTTCTGATGTCTTTTTAAAGCAAACTGAAGTATCCCATGTTCCTAGAAATGGAGATTGAACCTAACAGTACTGACTGCATCTCCACTGATAGAATCAGTACTTTACCCCCTTCCAAATGAGAACACATTTGCAAATGAATCTCAGAAAACATCTCAGGAAGAGAGTAACATAGTTTCCTGTGCTTAACTTATTTTGAAAACTTATTATCCTAGTTTTGGCTGGGATAGAGTTAATTTTCTTCCTAATTAGCTGGTACAGTGCTGTGTTTTGCTGTGTTTTGTTGATAACATATGGATGTTTTTAGTTGTTGCTATGTAGTTGTAGTGCATAAACTAAGTCAAGGACTTTTCACCTTCCCATGCTCTGCCAGCGGGGAGGTGCACAAGAATATAGCTAGGACAGCTGACCCAGACTGGCCAAAAGAATATTCCCTACCATATAACGTCATGCTCAGTGTATAAAACCCAATTTGGCCAGGGGACAGGAATCACTACTATTCAGGAACGGGCTATTAATCACTGGGTGGTGAGCTATGGTTGCACTGTGCACATAGCTGGTACTACAGGCAGTGTGCCCTTGCATTAGCAACTCTGTGGACTGAGTACAGTCCAGGATGATGCAGCATTAGGGTAGAGCCTCTGGAAATTTAGCAGTCTGGCTAATATCAGAGAAGTATTTTTTATCAATTTTTTCTTCCCTTTGTTTTTCAAGATGAAGCAAAGAAGAACCCCAGCATTGCTTGAACAGGCAGTTATTTGTAGACCATTTTGACAGTCCTTCATCAACAGCAGTTTAAGTACCAGTACACTGCTATAAATAAGAAACTTCGATTAGTTGAAACATTTCTGTTTAATAGATGTTTGTACTAACATTTTCAGTATCATGATGCATACAGCAGAAAGATCTTCAACAATGACACAGTGCTCAGAAGAGGCTATTAAGGTAATGGAGCATAGACTGAAAGGCCAAATTCTGGCATATATTAGAAATTTTTCCAAGAGAGAGAAAAGAGTTAACTATGCTTGATGATATAGTACTCATATTTAATACCTTTATACTCATATTTAAGAGATTTATTTGCAGGCTGAAAAAAAGGTAGACAGTTAATTATGTTTTTAACATAAAATGTAGGTGACAAAAAATTATTAGGAAACTGAGGACCTTACAATACCAGGAAGCTAGAAAGGACTCTAGCAGATGAAATACTGTGTAAGCAAGTGCACGTTAATGCACATTGGAGGAGATACTATGAGCTGCTTATACACTTCAGTGGGTTACCTGGTTTAAAAAAGAGATGACATTATAGATTTATACATCAATGATAATGGATGTTATGAAAAACAAAAAAAAAAAACCCACCACCACAAAAATCTGGAGGAAACCTAAGGATTTGGCCATAAGTGAGAAAGTCATGAGCCTTAAATGGCTTTTTCACAGTCAGAATACCATTTATGCAGGTAATTAATTGGTACCAGCTCCCTCTTCCAGTCTGATACAATAATAACTTCTGAATGATACCCTCTGCAATTAGATAGACTGAAGCCCTGCTCTTTCAAATCATGCTGTAATCAATTGCTGTCGATCAACATAGCCCCCTGCTGGGGTCATTTCAGCATCAAGGCTCCAGAAATTGAGGGTATAGACTAATCTCACTGTTAAAAAAGAAGGCTGGTCAGAGTTAAGGATACTCCCTTGTAATATATAAGGATTTTGGGCCCTTCACTTCAAGACAGATATTGAGGTGTTTGACTGTGTCCAGCAAACGGCAGTGAAGCTGGTGAAGGGCCTAGAGCACAAGTCCTTTGGGGAGCAGCTGAGGGAACTGGGGTAGTTTAGCCTGAAGAGGAGGCTCAGGGGAGACCTTATCACTTTCTGCAACTACCTGAAAGGAGGTTGCAGAGAGGTAGGGTTGGTCTCTTTTCCCAAGTGACAAGCAATATGACAAAAGGAAATGGTCTCAGGTTGTGCTAGGGGAGGTTTAGATTGGATATTAGGAAAAATTTTTTCACTGAAAGGGTTATCAGGCATTGGAATGGGCTGCCCAGGGAGGTGGTTAAGTCACCATCCCTGGAGGCATTTAAGAGATGTGTGTCTGAGATGCTTAAGGACATGGTTTAGTGGTGGAATTAGCAGTGTTAATCTAATGGTTGGACTTGATGATTTTGAAGGTCTTTTCTAACCTAAAAGATTCTATAATTCTATGATTTTGTAAAATAAATTCAATGGCCTATACTTAGAAATTGTAGTATCTGTTAACTCTTGGTTTTAGAAGGTCATTATTTCCCCAGAGAAAAAATAATTGATAAACTTTAACCTTTCTCAATCTTCTTATTAGCAGAAATGAATAACTATTTCAAAACAACTAAAGATGTCTTCTGTGTGGTTACTTAGCTCATGGAGGGAACCATGTAGTCATGCAAGAACTGTTGTAGACATGACTTTTTTTTTTTTTTGCTATTACTGAAGTCAAAACAGAAAAAGCCCAATACATTGTTAGTTCAGGCCTCCCTCCTGCTCTCTAGCTATAAAAATATTTAAAGGCCAAATAGCACAATAATCAATGAAGACAAATACATCAAAATTATGTTGGCTACTGGTTAACAAAATGTTAGATTGGCAGACTGGAACACATAAATAGTGCAGTGCTGAAATCTAATCTGAACATTTTTACTTTTCTCCATAATTTTGTTTATTTATAATGAAAAAGTAGATTTGAGGAAATTCAATGTTTGTTTTGGCAGAATCTATTTTAAATGAGTATTACCTTAAGAACTTTCTATTTTTTAATAAATCTTACCCATTAAAAAAGACTTCTTCAATGTCTAGTAAGTAGTTTAGATTCTGTAAGTACTTAAATATGTGCTATGGTTCTAATTAATCCAGTTTAGGCAATCAAGTTCCTTACATAAATGGAGTGCTGTTTGCACTATAGTGGGGGAAAATAACCCTGCAGCCATCTTCTACCAATCTGGACTCAGAGTTTCAGTAGCTATGAGATTCCTGTGTGTTTCTGGCTTACACTAAATGTTAGCTTTTCTTAAGATTGCTCTTTTCTTCAAGGGATCATATATATTTAAGCCAGAGCTACCTTACCAAAAACATATATATACCTAACGGCAATATTCACATGCTGAAGTTCAGCCTTGGCATAGCTTTTTGAAAGATATTGTCTTTGAGACTGTTGAGGTCACAATGAATGAAATAGCCTTCCTTATGCTGCAATAAGAAATACACTCTGAAATTATTCTGTGATGTTAAATTGAACCAAGGAGTGTTACCTAGTGTTCCCTACATTATCCACTTGCTCATTTACTCAGAAAATATGAAAAATATATTGAGCTGTCCACTGACAAATGCCTCCAAGAAAGCTTCCTTTTTTGTTCCAAGGGCTCTGGGATTTAACTCAGAAACATGGCAAATGCAAGGATTAATAAAACATAAAAACTAGTCTAGTACTTACTGAAACAAAGCTTTAATGTGACACATACTACCATCAGAGTGGTTTGTAAGGCTTGGAAAACTTAAATTCAACTGAAGTGTTATGTAATATACATGCATGTTAAAAAAGGGTAGAAAAAAACTTATTAAAAACTTATTCAATCTTGACATTTACTGAATAATATATGTTCACACTTAATGGATGGAAGAAAGTAGCTGAGTTCTTTTTGAAACTGAGTCCTTGCTATCTAAAATTTTGTCAATCTCTTACAAGAAATTAACAAGTATGAAAACAATTTAATGACTGAAAATTGTAAATTTACATTAACACATTTTAGATTCCTTTGAAAAGATCAGAGCCTCAAAAAGGTTGCAATGAATCATAGTGCAGGTCTAAAATGCTTGGAATATATTCCTGGTTTATAATTTACCCTTTTTTTTTTTTTTTTTTTTTTTTTTTGAATAATATAGTACTTTTATTAGTGGCTTCTATGACTAAACCTGCAAGCTTCAGGATGAAACATGCAAAAAGAAGATTAATTTGGAGTCTGGCAACAGTAACTTTTCCATGATTTTATATTCGTAATGTTTCATCTTCTTTTACCTGTATAGAGTGTTCTGACTAATACAAGTAGGAAGAATTTTTGCAGAATAAGACATTTACTCCTTGAAACATTTCTGCCCTATTCCTTCTATCTTCTAAAATATGTGTGCCAGAGCATTGCAAGGAGTTTCTAAATTAGGATAGAATATAGTAGTCACACAGCTTTGTTCAAACAGCATAAATACTTATTACCTACAAGGCCAGTCATAATTATGAGTAGTTCCAATAACTTACAGACTTTAGCATGCCAAAAGATCATAAATCTAATGGGTCATTTAAGTCCATTAGGGTGGATTGAAGAGTCCAGATCGAGAATAACATTCACAATTAAAGAGTATTCAGCACATAATGACAACTTAAATGTATCTGAATTAAAATATGCATTTCTTATTGTTTTCTTCACTGCTTTTGTAATAATTTTGATAGTTTAAAGATAATGAAATTAAGATTACATTGAAATGAGTTAATTCACTGGTTTTGTTGATTTCCCAGAATAATGGAATTTGCATTGTTTTTTCATGCTGACTATTCATGAGAATACATTTGCTAACAGAGAAAATCAATTTCTATTTATATCTTATTTTTACAGACAACAACATTAATAGGTCTTCTGAAGACAGCTAGACTGCTGCGTTTGGTGAGGGTAGCACGAAAATTGGACAGATATTCAGAATATGGTGCTGCAGTTCTGATGCTCCTTATGTGCATATTTGCACTAATTGCACACTGGCTTGCTTGCATTTGGTATGCCATTGGAAATGTAGAAAGACCTTACTTGGCTCACAAGATTGGCTGGTTGGATTCTTTAGGAGAACAATTAGGAAAGCATTACAATAAGAGTGATGCAAGCTCTGGACCATCCATCAAGGACAAATATGTTACAGCACTTTATTTTACCTTCAGCAGTCTGACAAGTGTAGGATTTGGAAATGTATCTCCAAACACCAACTCAGAGAAAATATTTTCCATCTGTGTCATGTTGATTGGCTGTAAGTAGTTTTATCTTATTAATTTTTTTCTTTTTTCTCAATGTTTGAGCAAATGACTTAACAGTTAAGCTAGTAAGATTATAAGCATGCAGCTGGAAGGGCAAATTCCCAGAGAAAGCAATGTTTTTGCAAAAAATATGTTGTGACTCATGCAGTGTTGGGTAGTCAAGTTGCTTGACTAGTCGGAGTCTGTTATCCAAACTGTCAGAAGTTTTGTGTTGTGTTGTGTTGTGTATCAGTGTCTGTAAACAAATCCTGAATAGGCTAGGAAGCTGAGTTTTGAGTGGATTTAGGAAACTATAGCCCATTATTGTTGATTTAAATCCTGAATCCATAAATGTATGTGTACCTTCTTAAGTCTGCCCTTTGTTCTTAACTTACCTTAGTTCCTAGTTCTTAGTTCTACTGGTCTGTAAAATGAGATGAACCTAACTTACAACACTAAATTCAGGACTACATATCTCCAAAGATAAATATTACCAACTTGATTATGATTTAATATTTAAGCCTCATCTGCTCAGTTGGTACCAATACAATCAAATCAATAAAAAGTTTCAGGTAAACCAATTCCATAACTCTGAAAATGTTACTAGTCTCCTCTGAGCTGTTTTACATACAAAGTACATTGTAAGAACTGTTGCATCACCTGCAAAATGCTACAGTATGACTTAAATAAGTTTTTTTCTATTTAATCCAGCATTAATGTATGCTAGTATTTTTGGAAACGTATCTGCAATAATCCAAAGACTCTACTCGGGAACTGCACGGTATCACATGCAGATGCTGCGAGTGAAGGAGTTTATACGCTTTCACCAAATCCCCAACCCTCTGCGGCAGCGACTTGAGGAATACTTCCAGCACGCGTGGACATACACCAATGGCATTGACATGAACATGGTATGTTGTTTCGTTTCTCAGGCACGAATGCTGAGGAATAGATAAATGCATAGGAATTTAGAACGAGATTGTAAGTCTTCATTATTTCTGAGCTGTAAAAGTACAAGCATAAGAAGGTGGATATGTAGCAATTATTGAAAACCAAGACATTAGGAGTTTGGCATCCAAACATTTAACTGCCTAGATTATTACAAACTGTATCAGAAATCTGAACCCTCACTGTGCATAAGAAATCTTGAGAACAGCAGCTGGCTATTATAAGTTTAAGACAACAAAAGAAAACCATAGGTGTCTTATTTCAGACAGCTGATCTAGAATTTTATTTGCTCTTTGGTCTGATTTTCCACTTCCAGTGTCATGTTAGTATCTACAAAGTTATTCTTCTATAACACCTGTGGAGATCAATTCTTTTTCAAAATCCTATCACGTAATCTAGAACAGGTATATTGGTGGTGAGTGGAAAAGAGGAGCAAGCAGGTAGATTAGCTACTCTTTTCAGAGAAAATATTATATAACAGAACAATAATTCACTTGCATTCACAACCACATAATTCTGCACCAAAAGTCAACACGGTACTACTAACTATTTAGCAACCCACAGAATCTCACTTCTAGGCAGTGCCAAGGTACCAAATGTAAACGGTCCTTATAGAAAAATGTATTATGTGGCCAAGGAATAACAATCTGCTAATGAGCAAAACTAAGCATCTGTATTTCTGGCTTATTTTCTGGAGACAGCAACATTTTTTCTGAAAAGTTGACATAGGTTTGAAGACACTGAGAGCATAGTGCATCTTAAGGATCTGTGAATCTGTGCCTCTAGAAGGGGATGCTTTCCAGAGCTATTCTGAGTTATAGATTAGAGACTTTGCAGAGCTCTCCATAAAATTGGCAAGAAGAAGAAAATCTATACATTTTTGTAACAATCAACCTCCAAAATTTTGACATAAATTCAAACAGCTTCCATGTGCTATCTATACATACAGTTGTGAATGACTCAGAGTGGTACACTTCTCTGCAGTAAGCAGAAACAATGGTCTTGATTTTAAAACCTCATAAAGCTGATTCACTGACAGCTTGACTTTATGGTTACCATTAAGTAAAGCAGATCTTAAAAGACAGCAAATTAAATATATTGGGCTTCACCCGCCACTTACATGAGCGTCCCCTCCAAAGGGATATTATGCCCAGCACAGGACAAGGATGTTGTATAAACCTCTGTCGGGGATTACTGCAGTGGAAGGCAGCATCAGCAGCTTCATCCTGCGTGGCACTGAATGGCCCTAATTCCCTTCAATAGCAATGGGATTGCAGGGTACTCAGCACTTGGCAGGATCAGGCCCTTAAGATGCAGGTGGGTGCAGCCTATGACTGAAGTAGCTCATTGAATTATTTCTGAAGATATTACAAAATCATGTATGCCTTAACTCATACATTGCCACTAATGGATTTACTAATA
The DNA here is from genome assembly GCA_027574665.1 of Rhynochetos jubatus. NCBI lineage: Eukaryota > Metazoa > Chordata > Aves > Eurypygiformes > Rhynochetidae > Rhynochetos > Rhynochetos jubatus. Next base: position 24,828,464 of record CM050654.1, read on the forward strand.
ACACCTGTTTCACATTTTTACATAACACAGGAATTGGTGTGCTGAAATTAGTCTTGGAATTGTCATTAATGTGAAATAGTAACTAAATGGGTTAAACAGTCCATATTCTGCAGTATGATTGTGAGGCAGAATGGAGGTCTTGTTTTAAATAAAATATGAAAAAAATCAAGTTTAGTATCTTCTTTTTTATATTTTATTTCTTATTCTGTTCACATTTCTATCCCTCAAGTTTTATGGCGGTTGCTTAATTTTCTGTGAAAGTGAGTTTGAATATATTACACATAGTGCAAGGATAATATAAGAATTGTGTGATTTATGTTGTACTTATGAAAGATTTATCTCTTTCCTGTCTGCTTCATACCTAAATACATGGAATAACACCACCCACTGGTAAGAGCAGGAGGTATTTATATCAAATTTAATTCCAGTATAAAGTGTGGAGAATATCCATGTTATCTGTCGGTTTTAGAGCTTTTTCAGTGCTTTCTAATTTTAATTGTAACTTTTTGCATGATGAAGGGGTAGATAGCAAAGGGAAATAATCCAACTAGAATCAGATGTGGGGCAAAATGGTTACTAAAAATTAGACATTAAGAAATGCTAATCTAACCACATTTATTAACCACTGTTTTACCCCACAACTCAAATCATGCTTCTCTGCCCAAAAAAAGGTCATGTGCATATTGGTTCGCATTAGATAGTTGCTCTGTAGGAGTGTCACTCTGACAAGGTTGCCATGCTGACCATTCTGCGTTTTCCTTTGCGTGAATGCTCTTAGTTCAAACCATATATGCATGTTAGCACAAGCACTAATGAAGATTTCTTGGCTATAAGCCATGTGCATATGAGATGGACTTGCATGTGGTATTAACTTAATTTTGCATGAAATATTTGCATTTCCACACCAAAGGGCTAATACTGTCCTCAGACAAATGTGTTTGACTCCTGTTAATATTTACTGGGAGTTTTTGCAAATATCTGAAGGCAGAATTTGATCCAATGTCTTTCTTTTTCATTTCATGACTGAAAAGTGAATAAAATTCAAAAACTCAGTCCTCTTTCTCATTTGAATTATGAAATGCATGAATAATGTGTATTTTATATATATATATATGCAATGTATACACACACATACTCATATATATATATATATAAATAATATAAGATAATATGTTTCAAAAGGTGCTTCTAATTATGATCAGTAATAAACTTCAGAATTCAGGAAACATGAAAAAAAAGAACCAACTTTTAACCTCAGGAATAATACTGCACTAAGACTAAATAAACTTGATTTCCTAAAAAAAAAAAAAAACCATACTATTTTTTGCCAAACTTTATATTGAAAACCAGAAGATAATGCTTCATGCTCATTTGAAATGGCTAAACTTAACATTAGCTTGAAAGATCTGCTGGTGAAATATGCTGAGAACATTGTTCATTTGTTCATCTGTTCATTTCTTCCCCTCTACCTCATTTCTACATCTCTGTGATTATGTTTCATTGCATAATGTATTTTGATAAAAACAGTTCCACATAATTATGCATGGACTGGATAAACAGGATTTGGGATTTATTTTAATCTGGATGAAAATCTTGAGTCTATAGAATAACCGTAATTTAAATAATAACCCTGTGGTATACACTGGCAAAGTTAACTTAACAAAAAAATATTTACAGTGTATATTGTTTCATGAAAGATGTCATCAGTCCCAACGATTCAAAGATATTATTTTTATTTTTTAAATGAACCTGTTCTGGTTTTCCTAAACTCTCTTTGCCTTCTTTTCCCCCCTTTTACCAGTCCAGCACTGATAATAGCATGCCTGTGATGTCTACCCTAAAAAGATGACGTTTAGCATTTGAGATTCTTTTTTAAGTTATGCATGTATTTTTTATAATCCTCTCCCCCTTCTTTCCATGGATCTTCTGTGCATCTGAATAGCTTTATTGGTTTATTTTACCTTTAAAAAGAGTTCAAAGATGTAAATAAGTGGGACAAGCTTTGGAAAGGGTTTAGCCAAACATTAATTAAAATTTTGTATGTGGGACAGATTCCTTTTTATATTGGGTTTACCCAGTAACATAAAGGAGAGAGCAAATCAGAATTTTTATATATAAATTTATGGAACATTCTCCTGCAAGAATCCAAGAAAATTGTTGAGTTTACACATGTGATAAGTTGCCTTGGCCACAGTGATCATGCAAGTACAGCTGAGCACAAACTCATCTTGAAGGTTCAGAACCAGCAATGATACTATATCAAATTAAAAAAAAAAAAAAACACCAAACAAAAAAAAAGGAGGTTTGTTTGGAACAAAAACTAGTAGCAATTGATTAAACACAGGAAATATGTAATCATGGTGGAAAGTGTCTATATGTCATAATGGAAATCATAAGACATATAAGCTGATCAGTACCTCAGATATGATTAGCTGTAAAGCTCTTCTTTCATTTTCTATAGCAAGAACACTTAAAACACATGAATGGCTACATTTAATCGAGTTACAGGAAAGAAGATATCATAGAATAAAAAAGACTTTCAAGAATATCTATTTGTAAAGTGATTCTGTATCAGTTTCTCACTGCCTTGTATTTGTTGTCTAATGTCTCAAAATCAATTAAGAATTTTCCAACTATCATGATATTTTTGGAAAGACATGGATCTGTCAGCTTCCGTCTTCCACAGACATTAAACTTTTCTGTTCATGAGGAAGTCAGCAGTCTCAGAAACCAAAACCATTTTCCGTCCTCCTCACCCAGCAGTGTAACATATCTCAGAGGTCAACTTCCAGATCTACTCAGAAACTGTAATAACATTATAAGAAGACAGAATAAAGAAGAAGAAAGAATTATAAGAAAGAAGAAAGAGCCACTGCATCTCCTGTAATTTCAACATAAAAATGTCACACAAATCTGTGTCATGGCAATGACTGAAAGCAAAAGAACCTCATTCTCAATGAGGTTGTCAAACTTCAAATCTCATTGAAAGGTGAATTAGGTCATCATCACATACTGCATCTATTCTCTCTCAACTGTTGCAAGGACCTCCTTCATATCCTGCCAAAAACAAACATTAAAAAAAAAGAACAACACCTGACTCCATAAAATTTACCTGTATGAAGAAGAGGATACACCAGAAATAATCCTTATTCTATGTGGAGCCCAAGAGCTGCTGGAGCAGAACTATCACCACTTGTGTCCTTGTTTATTCTTTTCTAAATGGTGAAAGCCCTTGAAAATATTTTTACCTTCTGCTTATAGAAATAGTTAATTTCTTCAGTTAACTATCAGAGTAATAGTAAATTCTAAATTCTGTCCAGAAATAGAACTAGATTGAATTAAGAAAACTTGAGCCTAGATGAAGATGCTATTAAAATCTGAAAGTCAAATGTTTGTGACAGAACTAGATCCCACGCTATTCTTTCCATCAGAGGGAACATCTACTGGGAGACAGAGATCCTAAATCAAAATCTCTGCAGTGTTATTTGTGCAGCTAAATAGTATCAGATTAGTGCTAAAATTAGGTGGCTGGGAGATAAAAACTAAATACATAGGTCATTTCAACAGTATAGGTATTAGTATGAATTAATTTCACCCATTCCTACAGAACAAAGACAAACAAAATGTTAATTTTGAATATAAAACCCTACTGGAATGAACTCTCTGAGGCAGGGATTTTGATCCCTGTAATTAGTTCAAAATTTATTATTCAAGTTGTTCAAGAACTTTATTCCGCATTTAGTGATGCCAGTGTTAACATATCCTGATTCTACATTATGCATATGAGATCCAAATAGAGTTTAAATATGTGTAGTCTATGACACAAAGCATGTTTATTCCAGCCTCCTTCTATCTTCAGCTGCTCAAATTTTCTGCTGGGTTAGTTTTTGTGCGGATCACTTTCTCAAACCATTTCACAGGGAGAGATCAAGGTAGGGCAGGAATAAACAGATAATGTGAGGAAGCACCAGAATTCCTCTTTCCATTTATGCTAGCTTAAATTGTCAGATGAACTAGAGAGTCTATATTTAACTTTCCGTCTGTATGCTGGATACTTGCCACTCATAAATAAATCTGACTTGGATGCTAGGATAAGAAAGCCTTAGTCAAAATTATTTTCAACACACCCCAAACAGATCTAGAACACAAAAGGTCTCTTGTGTTCTCTTCAACTCCAGCCTGGCATTTAATGTTTGATCCCACCTATAATTCAACAGAGCAAATGTATGACCAAAGATTATATGCAGAATACCCTTGACTGCCATTCTGCAGGGACTGGAGCATCTCTCATACCAGGAAAGACTGAGATTGCTGGGAATGTCCAGCTGGGAGAAGGGAAGCCTCACAGGGGATCTCATCAATGGGGGGGGGGGGGGGGGGCAAGACACTGAAGGGAGGGTGTAAAGAAGACAGAACAAGGCTCTTTTTGGTGGTGCTCAGTGACATGACCAGACACGAAGAGCACAAACTGAAACAGGAGAGTCAATCCAAGCATCAGGAAACACTTTTTTACTGTGAAGATTACTGTGCACTGGCATAGGTTGCTCAGAGAGGTTGTGGAGTCTCTGTTCTTGCAGATATTCAAAAGCCACCAGCTCTAGATAGACCTGCTTGAGCAGGAAGGTTGGGCTAGATGGCCTCTGGAGATCCTTTTCAATCTCAAACATTCTGTGACTGTGTTAGTATAGAACGTGACGATATCTCCATATTTAATGACATTTATTGGAACTAATATTTAGCTTCAGCTTGGGTGCTTTCTAAATATTTTCTGTGGGACAGATGTCAAAACTGGTTCCAGAATTGAGGGGAGAAAATCTAACAATCATCATGAATCTTAGCATTTATTTAAACAAAACAAAGTTAGCATTGCCCCAAACGTTTGCTAGTTGTTTGAGGTTAGGGCACATAGATGTCTCCAATTCTGTTTCACAAAGGTGTCTGATACATGCATGAGTGATACCTTGTGTCATCTTGAAAAAGAGAAGTTCATGAAGCTGGACTCCCCCTCCACATATAAAAGACCACATTCTTCAAGGTAGTATGAAGTGTGTCCCTAATAGCCTCACTTATTCCTTCATCAGCTTCAATCAGTTATTCCACTGAAATGTTTTACTTCTCTCTGAATAACATTTTCCTCCACTCTAAGCATGCCAAGCGGATAAAACAATGTCATTTGATGTGGAATAAGTTTTATTCCAGACAGGAAGAGATAACTGAACTTGGATTTGATAACTATCAAGTAGAGACAACTGGAGCCTATGGTCACAGCATCATAAATGGTTTTCCTTTTTTTTTTTTTAAGGTAGGGAGGCTTTTGGCTGACTGTATCTTGTTACATCTCTTTTTTTAGATCTGTGTTTCATGAATTAGTCATGAGTTCTGATTCTAACTATGATTGTAACTATGAGAATCCAAGATTTTTCTCACGAGGGCCCAGTAGAATTGAGGAGATATTGAGTGTAATGATATAAATATGTCAGGAAAAAACAGAGCAACTGAAACCCAAACCTGTAGTTAAATGATATATTAATTTTGGATTTGTCTTTGAGAATAATGCTATTTAAAAAGCAATTCTAGCTGTATCATTTTCAAAATTATCTTTTGAAAATTATTTTATTTTGCATCACCTAGTCCTTTCAGGATTATACTGGCTTTTAGTTGCTTAGAAAAGTGTATTTTTAATTTTTGTTGTCACATTGGAATGTGATCTACATATGTGTAAAGACTCCAAAAGCTCACAACAAATTAACTGAAACGCAATATTTAGAGTTTTATTATTTTTAAGATAATCTCATTGTTTTGAAGACTGCATGGATGATTTTCCAATACTTAGAGTTGTCAGTATGTGTATATGTAATGTATTGATGTTGAGTGCCACATTATAAGAACTGGATTTTCAATACAATTGTTCCTGCTCTACACAGACAGTCAACGATATCTGTGAGAGTCAGATCATTCCTTATTAACACAAGCTAAAATTTGATGAACAAGAAATATTTTCTCAAAGTCATGAAAATCTGAATATTAGAAATGTACATGGAGGCTTGGGTTGGCAAGATGTTGTCTGTACTGCACAATATAAAACTTAGTTTGGAAACATCAAATTCTGTAATGTCAGCTACTGGACTTGGATTAAATACCTCTGCATACAATGTGCATGATACGGTAAGCTCCTTTTAATAATGTAGTATATAGCAATGTTTTAACAAATTCATCCTCAAATCAGCTTCTTTATTGCATTTCTAAACTTGTATTAGTGGCACAATCTCCAAAACTCCATTAGACATCAACATTATTTGGGCACTTGTTTTTCTGCTAGACATTTGACAATTGTGGTATTAAATATGTTCTTCCTCTCTGATGTATAACAAGTATTTTAGAATGTAAGCTCCATGGGGCAGGGACTTTTTAATCACAGATACTTGAACTGAGGCTAGGTATTCAGATGTTATTGGCATATGAATAACTATTATAATATGCAATGATTTTAGAACAGTTTCATATTAAGTATCAATTAATTACCAAATTGTTTCTTTAAAGAAACCCCCAAAGTATCTTCAGAAATATAAACCAACACATGGTCTGCATGGTTTTTGCTTAATGGTAAATTACAATCCTTTGATAAATGAGATAAACAGAGGCTGATGTGAAAAATGAATACTATTTTTCCTAAGGCTGTGCTCTTGACCTTCTAACAATTCAAATACCTTTTCCTGTAGGTACCTCTGAATTGAAAATATATTTCCTATTTTGCATCCTATAAAGTATGGAGCTCTTCTAAATTATATTCAAATAGGCATATAGCTAAAGAATTAATTCAAAATTGGGGGGGGGGGGGGGGGGGGGGTTATGCACATGATTAGAGAACAATTTCAAAATAAACACCTGCAATTTTTCTCCACCATTATCATTAACCAGACATACTTGGTTACCAGTTTCCCAGTATCATTCAGTAAATAAGTTGCTAAAACACACAATATTTTTATTTCAATATAATTACATTAAAATAAAAATTACTGCATACTAAGCTATTTCTAGTGGTGTGATAGATACTGAAAACAGAGTAGCACCACAGAAGCTTTTCATTTATCATGTTTTTATTTGCTTATTGTTGCTGAATGCTGGCTTTTTCTGAAGATGTACAAATTTCATGCAGTATTCCCTGTAGCTCATAAAATTTTTGTATATATATGTGTGTTAAATCATTCCGTTTGTTATTTCACAGCATTGATTTCCATTAGCAATCTTAGAAACTTTTAAACTCAGTTAAAGGTACTAATATTTCATTTGTAAACCATAGCTTGGCTTGTGTGGACAGAAGCCTCATATCAGAAACATGTTCATCGTTAGCAAGAGCTATGAGTTGTGATTACGTTTATTCAGTAAGAGTGAGTGCACAGACCTTTATTGTGCTGAAATAAAAATTAATAGAGCAACAAGGGAAGGCATGTTGGAGGCGTTTTGTTCTGTGCAGGAATATGTGTTTGCAGAAAAACAGTGCAGGGCATAAACAGGGATGAATTAATAGACTGCTCTAATAACAAAAAGATACATCCTGTTCACATATTCGTAAGATGGGTAGCGTAAGTTCATGTTTTGTCCTCAGAAATATGCAACAGATGTAGCAGGTCCTAGGCAAAGCTACGGAAAGCATATGACCTATTAATACCATTGTCAGCACATAAGAGAATTTAATGGAAAGAAAGGGTGGTGGATGAAAATGTGCCAGGCCCATTCTTTAACACTGCAGGCAGTCACAAGGTGGGCAGTGCCCAAATAGAAGTCAGTACCAGAAATGTTATTTGATCCTAAAAGAAGCAGAGGTAAGACAGTCCTCCATAAATTAGAAAAGCTCACATATAATGGCCACATTGTAACTAGCTCATTTTTTTCTTCTAAACAAAATTAACATGTTACCATGGTACCCAAAAGGAATCCCATGGTTCTACTTCAGGCAAACTCCCATTGTTCTGAGTAAGGGATGAGCAAGGACCATAGAAACTAGCCCTGTGGTTTGCTGAACCACATCTGCCTATGTAAATCTGCACATCATAGTTTCAGTGGCACGTGTTGCTTTTTCTGATAAAAATTGAAGTCCTACACTTACAAGCAGTATATATTTAACATGAAAATCCCATTAAAATGCCCTTTGTCTGAAAAACGTCTGATCTTGTTCAGAAAGCTCACATTTTACAAATGTTATGGTTATTATTTCAGCAAAAACCTCTCTTATATTAAATGTAGTACTTGTATAACTGATAAAAAGGAAATAGACATATTAGTCCAAATAGGTGAAATTCAGTCAACTCTCCCTTTAGCTATCTTATTTGTTATTTTACTGAAGAATATTCATTCATATACCTTGATACCATTTCTTGCAATGAAAGAAATCTTAGTAACAAATTATGTAACCACTACAGATATTAGTATGTACATTAATTAGTATTCACATGGTATAAGCTTTGCGATATAGATTACATTATGCACTTGCTGAACTGTAATACTCTGACAACATTTAGGGCCACTTCTATTTGTATGTCACTTCTTTCTTTCAGTCCAGGAAGAAAACATAAAAATTACATAAGGCAACTTTCATAGCATTTACATGAAAACCTTATGCTTCTCTTTCCAGGTCCTGAAGGGGTTTCCAGAATGCTTGCAAGCTGACATTTGTCTGCACCTCAACCAAAATCTGCTTCAGAATTGCAAAGCTTTCCGGGGAGCCAGTAAAGGCTGTCTTCGAGCTTTGGCTATGAAATTTAAGACAACACATGCACCTCCTGGAGACACTTTAGTGCATTGTGGAGATGTTCTTACCGCTCTTTATTTTGTGTCAAGAGGCTCCATTGAAATCCTTAAGAGTGACATTGTCGTAGCCATTCTTGGTAAGTAGATTACTATAAGGCATGTTAAAAGAGTCAGGGGATTGAAAAGAAATATCCATTGTTTTTCCTGGGGAAGGAAGCTTGTGAATGTTTGACTCACTGCTAGCTAAAATGAAGCAAATAATTTGTTTAAGGAGCAAAGTCTACGTTATTGCAATAATTCATGTGCATCAAAGAGCTCACATCCTTGGATATCTGAAATATAAGAGCAAGAGTGAGTCACATTTATCCCTAAATACATGATAAACTGCCAGTTGAGGCAAGCAAATATCAAATTACTCCAGTTCTGATTATGCTGTAAGAACCAAAGTCAAGGACACCCTTTTCCTGAACAGTGTATGAGACTACTGAGACACATAGATGCTAACTGGATTTTACTTTTAAAAGTAAAATAACTAAAACTCTAGCTAAATAAGACTACTGATTTGTTTCTCCAATTTAATATCAAGGAAAAAAGAATGCAAAGAATAACTGAGTAGGTGAGTAAGGATTTTGCTGTACAGAAACCTACACCAGCTGTAACATCATCCATATGTTGGCCTTTCTGTTTATCATCCACTGTAGGAACTTACAGCCACAAAAGTAGCTGAATCAAAATGTGGACTGGTAGCAGTCTGTTGCTATTAATCCACTTGTGACTGATTATTCTGCTGGTACTTTGCAGGGTGGATACAAGAGCAGAAGTACAAAAGTGTGCCTACAGCAATCCTTCCCTAGGTTTAGATGGTGTTATCAAGATAATTTGTCATCTCATGCTGTTTCAGCTCATCAGCTGGGCCAGCTTTAGGCACAAGCAAAGTAGGGAGCATGCAACTATAACAGTGTGAGGTTTTTACTTACCTGTGTGAGTGTCTTGCCCTGATTATGAACAGTGTGATTCATCAAAAACATGTAAATTTCCATAGCACTCACAATCAAGAACAACTGACCATTTTATGAAATAATTTCTTCCTGGCCTAAAGATGCAGACAGGTTGAGTTTTGCATTTATACACATCAGATGCCTGTGCTTTCACACTGGAGCAGAAATTTGCAGGGCACTGCTATTATATCTCTTCCAGCCTACAGCTCCTTACACTAGCGGCTACAGTTCAGAGCCCAGCTCTCCCAGGAAATTGATGGTCCAGACAGAAAGATAGAGAGTTGTACACAACTGCAGGTGAAAGGAACTGCTGTGGGCCCACATATGTTGCGTGATCCGAGGCAGAAGCCTGCCTGATACTTCTCCAGTAAGAGTCTGTGGTATTTTGAAGAATCTGCTAAAAAATAGAAGATGATACAGATGAAAATTACTCTGCAATGAAATCACACAGAAACCTAACATAGATTATCAATATTTAGCCAAACATTTTTAGTTAATTCCTCTTTCTGAAAAACCTAGACACCGAAATGGACATACAAAACAGACAATGCTTTGTCCTCTGGGGTTGAAATTAGTTCAGTCCAATAGAGGTAGCATGGGTGAAGTTTCCTTCCTTAACAAGTATTGCAATTTCATCACAGAAATCCAAGAGTTCTGAGAAATGTTGGCTTTGTCCTGCATTTTTCTTCAACTCATGAGCACTACCTGATGCTGCTGAGTGAGGTCTATTCAGTACTGACCTGACAACAGTAATTCTGTGCCAAACCCTTGGCTGTGGGTCTTGTAGAATCTACAACCTCTTTCAGCTTTGCAGACAAGATATAAAAATACTGAGATCATGTCAATAGTCATATTGGAGAGAAGGTCCTACATGCCTTGAATATGGACCTCTGCATTCATAAACATTAAGCCCAGAAGGACTACTACATTATATTGTCTAACCTTTGTTATATCAGTGCCTCCTCTTACATTTCATACCTTTAACTATCTCTTGTGTCTAATCAACTGTGCTTGATGAAAGAAAATCAATGGGTTTTGAACTGAAGACATAATGAGACCAAAAAGTGAACACTTTCATTGGCAGATTATTTCCATAGTTAATCATTCTTATTGTTAAAAATATGTGCTTTATTTCCAATATCAAATGATGTTGCTTCAATTTATTTCCATTGGTTCTTACTATGCATTCCTTATTATGTTCTAGAGGTCTTTAGTACCAAGTAATTTTTCCTCTTCATAAGGATATATGCAATGTAATCAGGCTACCTCTTAATCTTCCTGTTGACAAACTAAACAGACTGTGCTTTTTAAGATCTTTCCTGTAAATCAGTCCTTACATTATTTTTTGCATCTTTTGGCTGCTTGTTCACCCAATATTCAGCTTCCTTTTTATAAAAAAGAGAAACCAGAACTACTTGCAGTAACTTGCAATAACGTAAGAGCCACAAATGTTTAACAGAGAGGCAAAATCACTCCTGTATTCCTTTTCACCAATCTACTGTTTCTCAGTTGCTATGATCACTATTCTTTATCACAAGTGTTTTTCCACTTCTCCCCCAAACCCCATTTTGCAGCTAAGCGCTGCAACCCTTAGTTCAGAGTATATTTTGCACAGCTCTGTAGGTGCTCTGCATTTATGAAGGTTAGGTGCAGATTTGGGCGAAAAAGAGCGAGCAATTAAATAGAGATGACAATTTTAGCAAACAGTGGAAGGAATTGTAATAGTATCAAAATAGAAGCAGCTATGTTTAAAGAGCAAAGAGTTGAAAACCACTTCTGCACCTTGGAATTTTTGCATTCCCTCTAAAACAATATAAAATCTAAGTCATTTTCTACCAAAATATATTTCAAGTATGGTCTGTTTCTTCATGTAATCCTTAACAAAATTATACTCCAGGCCAGACAGGTCCTGAACTCTACTGAATAACAGAAATTACATTTTTGTCATCATTAAGAATATGATTTAAATCAGCAAACGATGTTTTTATGAGAAAGGACAAAGGAACCTGCTCCAGTCATGCTGTTTTGATGGAACTGAAGATAACATGTGATGAAACTAGATTTTCCTTTCACTTAGTCCAGTTATATATCGATGTAATTTCACTGATTTTAATAATTTTACTTTTAATATTTAATATTAATAATACTTTTGATTTAGAACAACATATGTGCAATGGTAATCTGATTGTATCGCTTCATGTAAAATCAAGTATTCTACACCATTATCATTAAAGAAATACATCATTTGATTTAATGGCTTATTTATGTTTAAAATAGTAATCTCCATCTAATTTTCTGTCTCCAGGGAAAAATGATATTTTTGGAGAGATGGTACATCTTTATGCAAAACCAGGAAAGTCAAATGCAGATGTGAGAGCTTTAACTTACTGTGATTTACATAAAATCCAGCGAGAAGATCTACTGGAAGTTTTGGACATGTACCCTGAATTTTCTGACCTCTTCCTCACCAATCTAGAGCTGACTTTTAATCTGAGAGATGAAACGGCAAAGGTACATACAATAAGGGACCTTTTTTTCTTAATATTGGGCAGAATCTGTCCTAAAGTAACAAAACTTGAAAATAGCAATTGAAAAAACAAGGTTAGCAAAATTAAAAGCTAACAGCCTAAGGCCAAATCCTATTTTAAAAAAATATACTCACCTGATTGCTCCTACTGAAGTCAGTTAAACTCAGCAGAAGTCAATGAAACGATTCAGATGATGTTAATCTAACAGGATTTGGTTCTATATTTAAAGAGTATTAAAGTTTCAGCCAGGGGGATTTTGGATGTTTTGTTAAAGTCATGGAAAATATGCTTTTTTCAGCTGACTATAGCCTGGGTCACCACAAGGGGAAATTTTGACACTATATATAATTTTACAGCCATAAAATAAAGATAAATCAGATTATCCAGATTCATTCTGTGTCTAACAATAGAAAATGTTTAATTGCCTTTCAAACATGAATTGTTAATTCTCTTATCTTGGACTGCACCCTACCTCCTAGGAGATTAAAAGCATACAAGGGACCTTTCAAATTTCACTTTCAGTCTTCATATTTGCAGGGATTTCTTGGTCTCCTTTTCCCACAGTGACTTTCCTAAATGTCCCCTTTTGCCCAGATTGCATCATCAAGAAAGCAGAAAATTTACCAATGTTTTCTTATCTGAGATTGTCAGGGTCAGTCTGAATTGGGAAAGAAAGGGGAAGGTTTGGCCAAAGAGGAGAGGGGAAAGACTATTGCCCAGCTTGTGCTACTGGGGCTAAAGTTTTTCCTAGAAAGTTGCAGGGTACACCAGCACTGCTCATGAAGCATGGACTACATTGCTCATAGAATGACTAGTTTACATTTAATTATTTCTGAGATACTGCCATTTTGTGGTTTCTCACTATACTTTTAAGGAAAAATGGAGGTTCAATGAGGAGGAACTGACATGATTTGACCCCAAAGGCCTTCTGAGAAACAAAGAGACAAAAAAAGCTAGGTTTTGAGCTGTAAATTATAAGGACATCTTTGCTAACCACATATGGATCTTTAGTTTAAAAAACTAAGTATAACATCTAACAAGAAGTATCACTTCTTTTTATGCTGAGCCTTTTTTTAATAAAAGATCACTAAGAAAATAAAAGACCAATTCTATTCCTTATTTTAAAAGCCATCCTTTTGTGTTTACTGAAAAGGTCATTATTATTAATTATATGTGAAACACAATACAATTAATTTATAGTCTAGTGATAAATTTAAGTTAAAACTGAAAGTCTGCATACTTGAAAAATTCCTTGAGGACAAATTCACATTAACAATTTTAGTCTGAGCAATTATTTCCTGCAATTACATTGTCATCAATGTTTTATTATTATGTTTTCCTTATAGCTGAGAAAATGGAAACAAAATTCCATCTTCTGTGTTGTGGTGTAGAATACCCAAAGAAAGTCCTCACTGCTCATGTTCCTTAGAAATTTTTCAGTTGTTATTTTTTACTGCTCTACCACCCACTAAGAAAAAATCGCTAGACTTCACAGAGACAGGGAAGGGAGGACAGGCTCACCCGTGCCTCTGAGCTTGCAAAATCACAGTTTTCTCTAGCAATTCTACTTGCTTTCCACTGTCTATTGCAATTCAGAAAATCATCTCCCAAAAGAAGTGATGAGCACATTCTGATCTTCAAAACATCACTTAGATCCATATGTGTTACCTGAATAGTAACTGCTTCTGCCTCAACTTCTGCTCCTGTCCTCCTATTTATGTAAAAGTGCCTTTTTCTTCCTGCAGTTATTCTACCAGTGGGCCACCACTGAAGCACCTTACCCACCAGGTTTACAATGAAGGGAATAGAGAAAGATGTAAACACTTCCCACTTCTTTCCCTCTGCCCTTCTCCCACATGCAAATCTGCTTACTTGAGTGGTATGGGAAACCTCACTAGCACAGGGAAGGGAAGTAGGCTGAAGCCAATGCCATGGGTATGTACACAAAGAGCATAACTGGTGTTATATTTGCTTATTTGTAAATTTCTCAGTTTTAAATAAGTAGAGGAAGGGTTAAAATGCATCTTGTATTTATTATGGCCAAAAAAAAAAAGCACGTCCATATTCTGTAAAATGGATAGAAAAAAACAACATTGTGTTCTCCTAGGAAAATAAGTATCTGAATGAACTGAATCCAATAGAAAAGAAAGGAGGGTCTAGAACAATAAAATTATGAGTGCAAAAGTGTCTGGTGTTTGTCAGACTTACATATATAGTTGCAAAATGTAAACTTCGTAATCATTAGCATGTAGTTAAATATAGATCTAATCACAACCTCTTACGACATTACTTCCTGCAATAGTATACATTCTCTATCATAGGTTATTTAATTTTTTATTAATTTCTATTAGAATACTTAAGCCACATCTGTGCAATTTCAGGAAGCTGATAACCCATGAATATATGCCTTTCCATGTAATCTTACCATCAGAATACTGTTGTTTCACCATCAGGTGGTAACATTGTTGGTTTTGCTGAATCTACACGAAACATTTTAATGTTAACATTGAGGAATACCATTAGCTGGGGATGGAGAGGTTGATGCAGACTGACTTTCTTAAAGTTTGAACATGATTAACAGTCAATCACCTATTGAAAACCTGCTCTCTTTAGATGGGACTAATCTGTCATTATGTTTCATATTTCATTAATCAAGTCTGACCTCGTAATAAGATCACAAACTACTAATGATACGGATGGAGATAACTGCAAACTACGAAGACGGAAATTGTCCTTTCAAAGTGAAATAGAGAAAGGTAATTAACTTCATTTCTTACATTAGACAGAACTGCTTCATTATTCATTGGTATTTCACTTGATAATGCTGGTACATTAGGGTCCCATGTTGGCTGTTACTGTAGCAGCTCTTGAGAATCCAGCTGAGCAGCAGAAACAGTCTGTGCATTGTCCCCTGTATAGTTATACATGACTACAGAATAAGTTTTCATTTTTCCATGACTTCACACCTATCAGTGCAGAACTGTTCAAACACTAAGCCACCTTATTGCCCTTGAGATATACATACGTGTATTATCTCTTAAAGGATATCTGTTTTCTGAGAAATCATGTTTTTTGAACTGTTGGAGAACCTAGTCTGTTGGATCATTTATTAGCAGTGTTGATTTTATTTCCTCAGCAAAGTGTTTTATTGAACTTGATGCTAGGTAGTGTTTCTCCCTGGAATTAAAATGTTTTGGTTTCAGGACACAGCAGCTTCACCATAGTCAGATTTTGATTCATATGGTAATGTGCAAATGATTGTCCCGGCACAAGTTCAGGTAACATTTTCTGTGCTTACATTCACCTTAGCGGCTTTTCGGAGTAATCCTGATGAAGGAAAATTCAGTGAAATATTAAACTATGTCACCAGTATTCAGTACCGCTTAATCCCAGGAACTGTAGATAGCAGCTGTGTTCAGACAGCAATAGTCATGAAGACAGCTAAACAGATACCTGCAGGATTTTAATTTTTATGTAGGGAGAGCACAGTTCCTTGACTAACATGACACTTCTATGATCCAATGGTTTGTCTGACATATTACTGTTTCTGGTATGCCTGTCTTTCATATTCCACAGTTAAACCCCAATCCTAAATGCAGCATAATACCAATTTTAGAGTTGCAGCGTAGCTGATAATAAATCGGAACACTTTAAATGTACATAGCAGGTATAATGCTCAAAGAAGGAAGACTTTAATCCAGAGCGTGGCTACTCAGAACAATGACGTTGCCATTCAATCAAAGAAGCATCTTTAGGGCAGGAAGCCAAGGCTGACAAAAAATCTGTCAAGAAAATGTCCTCATGAAATATTCAATCTGCTCTTCACAAAGAACCTGTTGACAGAGGCGCTTTGCCTGAATAACCTTCACATTTCTTATGAGAAAACATATGCCACCACCTAGAAAAGATGGAAGTGATCTTTCATGTTGTGCAGAATTAGAAATAGGCTCCTGCGATGTCAGTGTGGTACCAAGACCCATCAGCTTTTATGGATCTTGCCTGGTAGATTACACTGAACATCCTCTTGGAAACATCTTTTTGCATTACTTCTGAAAGAATATAGTTTCCCACAGTTTTGTCTTTAAAAAAATAACAAATTGCACGACTGGGGAAGAAGAGACAAGACGGTCAACAAGCTCCTTAGCCCTGGTAATGACTGTATAGTATCTGGTAATGTCTGAGTTAGACACAAGTGTGGTACACCGGCAGCCTGTCTGAGGAGAAGATGCAATTGTAAGAGTCCTTTGCCAAGAGCTAAGTATGCTTTTGGCCCACACTTTTAGTACCCCTCTCTGGTCCCTGTTCAGATTCTGTCTATGTTGCCGTAATTGCAGCAGACACTTTATAGTCATAGACATTCAATGTCACTTTGCTGTGGCCCATCCTACATCCTGTATGAGGTTGTAGTGTCCTAGAGGTTGCTAACGGCTTGTAAAGTAATATTCTATTGTTTTCAACACCTTACATAGAGGAGGAAGTGGCATCATATTTTGATCCACTATAGTTAGTTTATAATGATAAATATTTGGGGATGATTCTGCAGAGTACCTCAGAAGAACTGGTGAAGAAAAGTCAGAGCTCCTGAACACACAGCTGGCAAATGCATTTCTGGTCACGGTATTCTTTTAACAATCATATTTTGATTTCAGAACAAGATAGAAACACCCAGCATTCTCACTTCTATATTTTGATATTTTACATCTCACTAAATCCTTATTGATTTGTAATTAGAGGTGGGGAGAGGTTGCTCATGAAATGGTCTTCTTGCTGGCATTCGTTACTTTGAGCTGTTGACCTACCAGTGTATTATGCAGCTTGAAATTGTATTGTTTCCATCTTTAGTGTGATCATCAGTGATTTTCTCCCTTTTGGAGTGCTAAAAATGAGATTGTGTTATCTCAGCCTTTAGTTCATGCTAGCCTGATTTGGACCTTGTTGCCATGGTAACTCTTCCTGCACAAGTTTTAGCAGAGGTTAAACAAAATCAACACAGCTCTATGCTATGCATCTGCAGTTGGTACCACTACTTTTCCAATTCCATGCCAGACATTTGCACATCACCCATACATATTTATACCATTTCTTACATGTGTCACCAAAAATTGATCTTAGTACATTGGGCTCTGCCATAATGTGATTTTAAATGGTGCAAGGGTACTTGAGGGACCAACTTGTTTGCTGATTTCCAGAAAGAACTGTAATACCACAAGAGGTCCCCTGCAAAATTAGCAGTTACACTACATAGCAGCATATTCTTGCTCTCACCCAAAAGAAATTCATTGCAGGTCTTTTAGAATAATGGATGATGTTCCTTGCAGAGGGGCAGGTGCAGCCTTAGACAGATGCCATAGATGCTTGACAGTCAGCCAAGAAACTCTCTCCATGACTGCTTAATATAAGCAGTATTCCTGCCTCACAGTTCCAAACAAAGCCCTCAGCTGGGCTGGCAAGTTGGTCTCCTGCTGAAAACTGAGGCACAACAAACTGCACCATCTACATTCATTTGTCTCTTTCAGCAGTGCAGAATACAAGCCTTTCTTCCCCTTTCTCTAAAATCTTAGCCTTCTTGGGACTGTTCCAGTGTCCAATTATGCTTGGTAAAATATATTCTTTGCATTTAACTTTAATTCATGTAAACCTTAGCTAAAGGCTATCAAAGTTCTGGACCTATTCAGGGCACATGTCATTTTCTTGAAGCCCTAGAAGCAATCAGGTATGAAATCCTTTCCAAGGAGAAAACTGATCTGGGGCTAAAACTGTTACACAGCCAAATCATAGACATCCTTTGTTCTTTGACAGGGCATATAAAATCTTTCCATCATATCCAGGGTAATTAAAATACTGGCTAAATAAACCAGTGTGGACATACTAACTGAGAATGTAATGTTGACCTTATTGAAATAAATCCTTATTCTGGATTTTTAGTTGTGATCCGAATTCAAGAACATCATCCCACGGACTCTAGCTGAGAGGATGATAAGCACTCCAATGGAGTTATATTGTTAAATTAGTAACCAGAGATTCAGGTACCGAGCGATGACTTAATCTTTAACTTTTGTCAGCTGGCCCAGGGAACTCATAACAAGGAATTTTCATTTCCATGGATATAATTTTAAAAGGCCACAAAACAATGTTCTTATGAAATCTTGTTACACAATTACTGCTTGCACTTGCCTGTATTGACACAGACTGCAACAACCAAGTGGGATATAAAATGCATTTTGCAGTGTTTCATTTTTAGCACATTAAGTAAACATACATAGTACTGGATTCTAATTTGAACAGTTAAGCTTCATGACCAGACTTTCCCAAAAGTATGTACTGATCTGTTCTCAAAGTAAGCACAGAAGCCAGCGCTCTAATAAACATCTAATTGAGCCTTGATTAGTATAGCTACCATAAGTGTGCAGTGCTTGTAGGTACTACCCAGGCTAAAAAGCCAAACCATATTAAACACAGCTGTATTACATAAGGTATCCAGAGGCCATGGCTGGCAGTACAGAAGACAAGGAAATATTTCAGGAACTGATTCTGCTGCCTAAAAGTATGAGGTGAAGCAGTACCAAGAGAATGAGGAAACACACACACACCCCCCACACACCCCTGCTCTCTCCCATTCTTGTCCACTTTCCCCAGTTTATTTATTTCAATGCTTACTTCATGAATAGATGGCTCAGCCAGGCACTGTGCTGTGTCCCCAGCAAGAAAGTAGAGTAAAAATCTGGACAAAATTGATGCTTTAATTTAACTGTGTTAAACTCTTAGTATTATGCTGATGAAGTTTGCTTAGGCTGAATTACAACAGTTTCTAATATTCAGCCAGAGTGTCAGGTGGTTAGATGATCAGGAAACAGCTAATAGCTTGGCAGGCAGCATATGGCCTGAAACAAGTTCTCATGTCCCCAAAATCTTACTGTCAGGATGAAACCACTAACAAAAACTATAAGGTCATCAGAGAGCCCATCACTGCAGTTTTCCTATTATTGTTATCATTATTGCTGTTACCACAGTGCCTAGGAGCCACCTTGGGGAGCTTCCACAAAGTCTTGTTTCCAGGAGTTGCCCCCAGAGAGGCTGTTTCCAGAGGCCAAATCTGATCGAAATGTTGTATGTAGTCACACATGCCCATAGCCATCCTTTGAAAAGTAATAATAGTACTATAGTGAAAGCTGAATTCCTTGTAAAAGAGAATTCTAAGCTTGAGAAGAGAACTGCTTTGGCCTTTACCCTGAAACCCTTCTGAGGTACATGTTTATAATTCTCTGTTTCTGATTTTTTAAGTATAATATTATTTCCTGAAGTATAAATCAAGAATTATCCCTCTATTATTATCTGATTAGCATTGAAGCTGTTAGAAAGCCAGACAAAGCAAAGGAAATTCAGAGATAAGGCTGTCACTCCATCTTTAACTTACCTCATTGTACTAAAAATGGCACAAAAGAATAAATGAAAGATTGCATACTGACTTTGACTTTGAAATTCTTGGCTTTTAAAATGTGTCTCAAACTCAGGTATTCAAAACTAGGTCCTTTCTTAGTCCATTTTAAAAAAAAGGAACATTGACCCTTATGGAAAAGTAACTCAATCTTCAGTCCAGGATGGGGAGGGGAGTTTCAGTACCTTCTGCTGTTCCCTATTTCCAGAATTATCCAAACCTTCGTAGCTCAGAGAGGAAACACCACAAAGGACATGTTAACTTACCAAGCAGCACTGAGACAGAACAGTAATTCAAACAGCTCTCTCCAGTACAGTTCATTTCCTCCACCATCACTATCCAACCTACTGGAAACTTTCAGCAAAATTGCCAGGACTTGCGATAATGGTGGAATTTCATTAGTTTGTGTCTTTAGGTTCCCCATTAAAGACTTAGGAGTGCCCAAATTATGAATGAAATTGAAATTAAAGAAAATTACTATCATTAAAAACAGTCACAGAAAAATAAGAACTTTAAACCTTTTTGCTAGTGAGAGGAGAAAATGTTTTAACTTTCTTAAAATACCACCAATAACCTATTTTCCTAGGAACAGAAATCTTCCTGCATCAGTTTCTAGACAGACATCATTTTTCCTTGATGTTAGTCAAATACCACACACATACCTGAGAGTACATTTTGTAAGTAGGGGGTCCTAAAGATAGGTGGGAAATGTGAAGGGAATCATAATGAGTAGAAGTGAGGAAGGAGGAAGACAGACACGTGCTGAAGAACATAAGGATTTCCTCACCCCAGGTTTCAGGAGCCATTGTATGTCTTTGTCATTGTTTCACATTTTAAGGTCTGACAGGTCTACAGACATCTGCTGGACCAAGGTGCTGAACAAGGACTTACAGATACACACACCTATGTGCGTGGTGGATCCTCAGATAAATTCTTTCTACCAGCTTAAGAAATGTCTCAA
The DNA here is from genome assembly GCA_027574665.1 of Rhynochetos jubatus. Taxonomy (NCBI): domain Eukaryota; kingdom Metazoa; phylum Chordata; class Aves; order Eurypygiformes; family Rhynochetidae; genus Rhynochetos; species Rhynochetos jubatus. The sequence goes on from CM050654.1 coordinate 24,849,134, forward strand.
GAAATGTGACTGCACCTTTTAGAACTCTTGTCTCTGCCATCTTCTGAAAATGACCAAGCTTTGATATAACTATCTGTTTGAAAAGATTATTTTTAAGCCAAAAAATTTCTGATGGAAAGAATCTATTTTCACTTGCTCTTTGTTTCACCTAAGTTCTGCTGGATATTATGCTGTAGGCAGCCATAATGTATAGGATATTCAGAAGGAGAAAATGTAGTAAAGTAGCCAGTCCTCATCATAAAAATCTGGCACTGTTGTTAAATTAAATTATTCATGAATGTGTGAAGACTTCAGGTTTCATTACATTGCCCTTTTTTATCTCTAAAATGTATAATCCTGTGGTCCTCAAACGTGAAGAAATATCTTTACCACTGAGTAGGCACTGTGTGCTTTGCTGCTTTCTCTAATTACAACTAAAAAGCTGCAAATGTAACTTTGCACTTTAAAAAGTGAATTCTAGTGCAACTAACCATCAGAATACTATTAGATTACTTAGATTAACAAAAGCAAGTGAAGTGTATGTGAACAGCAGCCTTTAATTGGCTCACTGTATGATCCATTAATACTATATGTGATATATAAATAGTTTTCCTGTTCAGAGACCCTTGCTATACAAAGTGCACTGCAGATTTTAACAGTAGAGTTTGTTTTCAGAGCTTTAGGACCAATTGCTTCTCCTGACCATACCAATTTCTATTTTTTCAGCTGAGATCATATAGAAAATATTTAGATCTGTACTTCTCAGGCTATCCAATGGACATTTTGCACAGCTTTCAAACTACTTTTCTTTTTTCATGCACACTGGATTTGTGATTTTTCCATGGTTTTCATGCATTAAAACCCATCCAAAAAGTAGGTAATTTTTCTAGCACTAATAATCAGCCATTCTGACAACTTGAACAGTGCTAAAATCATCAATGATGTTACACCAATGAGCAAGAAATCCTCTAGAGAAACTGATTGATGCTTTCTTATCTTTTCAAGTTATTAGTTATAAGGACTTCATGCTTAAAGTTTCCTTAAAAGTTTTTGCTTTTTTCTGTATTATTTTGTCCTCAGGGATGTATTGGTAATGTGCAGATGTTGGAGCAAGCTATGCTTTCAGCAGGCACTCAAAAATGTTTATGAAGGCAGCACCTCTCAGTTTCCCTGGTCACCAGTCATGACCTGAGATGATCATGACGGCAATAGAAGACTGTCCTGACAACGGACAAATTTCTCTTCAGCTGAAAAATGGTAGAGTGCTTTGTTCAAGTTGTTCATCTTCTGGAATGGACTTTCAGATGACCTTTCCTGGGACATGTTCCTTGTCAGGACATGATTTGAGGCTGGTTTTGACAAACATCCAGATGTCATGATATGCAGTGTCAGGACTCTGAGGCTGAGTGTAGGCCAAGTTGATTCTGAGAGAAAAGAGCTCAAGCACTAAAATTCGAGATTTATAAATGTCTTAGTTTTGTTTAAGGGAGTTCAGTGTAAGTTATAGTACTTTCTGATGTTTGAGAATGGTTAAATATCTCTATTAACAAGGCCAAAATCAGTTTTCAGACAAATTTTCAGGTAGCAAAGGTGGAATAGCTCTCATTTCAAATGTGGCATACAAAAGTCCAGAATTTTATCTATTGCTTGTCATGCATTTGTAAAGATTGTGGGGATCATGTCCTTCTCCCACTAGAAAACAAATCCACTGAAGTTGTTCATACTGTTTCCCTTAAGACTGTTTGCAAATCTGTACAGTTTTCTCTCCAAAGATTTTAAATTCACTAAAATTAAGCAATAAAGAGTTAATAGAAATTGTCAATTAAAATTCCATTCTGAAGCCTGTGATTGGAAGGTCCTGCATGAACATCATTTTCAAGTAAAAAGATTAATTGCAGATTGGGTTAAGAGACCCAATCTGAAAGGCTCAAGTCCAAGAAAGGATGGCAATAGGAACAAAGGTGTCAGACACCCTGTCTGTGGATCTCATTGTTATAATAATATATCTTAAAGGAATACAAACTATTTCAACTTTTTTCTTTTATTCATAGATATATGAAAAATGTGCCAAAAGGTATATCTTCACCATAGCAACGGTTATCTACTGAGTGATGAGACACTGGGTTGCTTTCATTTTAGTGTTCACAGGCAGTCAGCTTCCTCCTTTTTGACATTCTTCCATTACCTAGTCTATCAGAAGGCACTCAGTTATATTTTGCAATGTAATTTTTTGATATTACATAATATTATGTATCAATTATACCTCTATATGTATTATTACACAACTAAGTGAAAAGCAATGATTGCAGGATTTAGGATTACCATTTTCCCTGACTGGGTTTGTGCTGCTCTCCATCTATATGGTGAAAAACATAGGCATGGTTTGAGCATGAATGTTCAAATTGTGTGTCAACAGCTTTTGATTTTTTAACATCTTTGAGATTTTGCACTTTTTTAACTCTGTAGTATTGTATTTAACATACTTTCGTAAATGCTTGGTCACTGACTTTTCGTTCCAATTAGTTGCTGCCTGTGGTGCATGGATGAGCCCATAAGGCATTTTTACGCTCTCTGACAAGGTAACTGACATTTTTAAATTAAAGAACAGATAACAAATCGTCATGATTTCTAGCAAATATTTTGTTCATATGTAGCAAAGACGCATCAACCACCACAGGAATATTTGTGAACATCACATACGAAAGAGCTAACAATAGTTGAACCAAAATGCTTGCTGGGAATCTGAAGATCTGCAGACCTTCTGAGCAATCAACCATCCCTCCTTCCAAGTCGCAATGTGCATTTTTCCTTACCAAGGGATGTACTTGGTGTAGCATAAAATAATATGGTAGGTTTTATCAAAGGAAAAGGAAGATGCCTTGTCTACTGAACAGACTTACAGTTATGCAGATCATGCTAATGAAAAGGATTCTCTGTTTTAGGTTTGGGATATAAATTGCTTTCTGTGGGAGTAAGGAAGTCATTCACTTCATTTCCTGCACAAAATTGAACTTGTCTAGGCATATTATGGAACTTATTTTGGATGGCTGAAAAAGGGAGTAAAAAATTGCCACCTTCTGAAAACATAGGCTACATAGCTAGCCTGATTAAGTATGACATATTCCAAATTAATGAAATTACAATAATATTAAACAATGCTGCTCCACACGTAATACATTACTGACACTTTCACCAATATTCTTTGCAGCAGACTAATGCGTTAAGAGAAAATATCCCTAGATCATGCAGCCTGCCACTGTCTGAATAATGCAGAACTTCAATACTACAAGCTGACCATGGCAAACAAAAGAAAATTGTTTGATCTGTGGTAATCATTCCACCAAGCTGGAATTTCTGTTAGTCTGTGTCATAGCCATATTTCATTGCCCTCATGACAACCCCACTTCTTCCCTTCCTTTGCCACTGCAAGTGCAAAATGCAGGCCATAAACCTTCTGATATTTACTACGAAGATTTTGAAATTTCCAGACAGAAAATGTCAGAGGAGATTGTCTATAAACTTGGCAGGCACCCAAAACACATAACAGGCTAAAACAAGTCCCATAAACAGTGTAAATTATGTTTGTACGTGTTCAGTAAAGTAGGAAGTTACAAAATAATCTTCAGCAAAACCGTTTCTAGCAATCAGAATCAGAGTGAAACTTATCTTACTGGAAAAGGAAGGAGGAAGCACTAGGATGAGGGGGTTTTTTAATGATTACATTTTTTTTTTTGGAAACAGAAGAGAAAGGAGAAGATAAATCTTTTGAAACCATGAGTGTGTGATAGAAAGTGAACTTACCTATGCATAAGCGTACACAAAGAAAACTCCTCTCTTCTGGAAAATTCATTCAAACCTATGACTGGATTTCATTACAAGAGGAAGGAGAAATTGGAGAAAGTCACAGTCTGAATAAAGCACCACCTAGATATTATTCGTAACATATTTCCACTGAGCTTCGCACTGAGGCACTGCAAAGCTTTTGACCTGAGGTACAGAGCTTGTACCATCACCAGGTCCTGAAGAGACAAATAAAAAATGCAGTTTCCATTTTAATTCCTAGTCCACGTGCAGAGTATCACAGGATTATTCTCCAGACAGAAGAATCTTTAGCATTAAATAAGAGTCTTTTAAAAGGAAAACAACTTTTGACTCTGAACGTAGCCAGGTGGCTAGCAGATAACGCAAGAGCAGTAAAGGCAAAGATGCGTGTTTTGAAATAGACCAGCTGATGAACAAATCTTCCATGATTTCAATAGGCAGGTCCCTACATTCCAAAGATCTCCGCTTTCCTTCCAATGCTAGTGAGTTCATTATACCTGGACAGCATTTGGAAAAGAATATGTTCTGTTGTTCAGATACAGATGGAGACTAAATGCAGGGATATCGATTGAATTACCCTGGGTTTACAGCAGGGTAATTGTTAGCAGAATCTGGCTTCTTGTTTCTAGATTTTTTAGTATTCTATGAATATCACAGATCAGACAGTGTGCTATCCTTCAACTGCTATACAATTTTTTTCATTAGAGTCTCAATGACCTCCTCTTAAAATTAGTTAACTGATTGATTTGTATTCCAGAGGGTGCTCATTACAGCTACCGTTAGTGCACAAAATCCCATGAACATAAAAGATTACCCTAAAAAACAGCAATTTCAAGCTTTCATTAAAAGGTCTTTTTCACAGGTTGAAGTCAGTCAAGCAGTAAGTAATTAAGACAATTTACTGTAGCATGACTGTATGTATTTCACCATATATTCCCACAAGAAAACCAGGGGAGACGTCTACATTAGTTTTAGTTTTGTACTGCTTTGGAGATGGGATTGCAGAGAGCATGGTACTTGACTTTCTAGGCTGAGCATCCCCCAAGAGCTTTACACTGCCAGCATTTGTGCTGATGCCTTTGCAGTATCACAACTATCACTTACAGCTAGCAATCCTGCTTCACAGAAGCCAAATGAAGTCCCTTCAGTCCAGGGCTGTGTTAATTGCCCTTGGAGACTCTAGAGGGTACAGTTACGGGAGGCCTGCTTTAGTATTGGTTTTATTTTGTTCACTATTACCCACCCTCATGGCTCACAGATGTCTGGACTCCTGCAGAGTGCTCTGTACCGATACTGCATTCTCTTTATGTGCAGATAAAGAGGATTAGATGAGGACACAGTTTCATTTCCTTATAGTGACCAGAAAACAGAGAAGAAAGCTAGGGAATAAAATAACTGTTGTATTAACCACTGCTGTAGGCTGCAAAGACTACAGACATTCCAGATCAGTGTTGATTAGTAATTAGCACAAAGCAGATGGGAAATCATGCTGTCTGCCCAGGAAGTTAATGCAAACTAGTTACAGTATTTATATGTTGTTGAGACTACCCTGCTAAACTGTGTTTTAAATAAATAGCAGAACTAGAATTATCTTGACATTTCAGTTAAAAATAGGTAAGACTAAATACTGAATTGGAAATTAGCTTCAAGTTTATGCTGAAAAGAGATCAGGAGTTCTCTGTATTCATAAATGATCATTCTTGGGTTGAAATCCTTTTTAATTTTTACAATATATTTTTAAAGGCATCTGCTTTAAATGTAGTTTTATTTGCCACTTCTTAAGAGGAATGAGTTTTCTGTTCCTCACTACAGACCTTGAATGTGATTAATGAAAGACTAATTCTCAACTTAATTGGTATTCTGCTGCCATATATATCACCGCATGTTGTGTACTTTTCTTATTCAAAAGATTGGATGTTCAGGGAATTGCAATTCATTCTAAAGGCTAAGGAATTAGGGATACTTTGGAAAGCTGTTTTGAGATGATCCCACAAAGGCAGACAAGGAACTCCTTTTTGTACCAATAGGCTTTCTTTCTACAATATCAATCCTAAATTTAGGTTTAACAGTCATGAGCATGGAGAAATAGGCTCTCTGTTGAGGTGGCCCCAGACATTTTGGGGTTGATCATTAATACATTTGCCTTTTCTGGGAAAAGAATGATCAGTAAAGATACTCTTATGTGGGCATGACTTAAATGGGTAGTTTTGATACTGAGTCTGACATCCGTGACTGTTAGCCTGACAAGACTGTGAGAAACTGGAAGAAGGAATGAAATAATAATATTTTAAAACTTTGGAACATAAGGCTTTCTCAAATCTCATCCTCACCTGGAAAAAACAGTGAGTAAATAGGAGGGCTATGTTGGATAAAACTTTTGCTGTTTTGTTATAAGCAACTTTTTGTATAATGAGTTATGGTTTAGGGACTACAAGTCCTTATTAAATACATGCAAAGATTTTCTAGGACTACAAGAAATATAAATTTCCTGTGATACAGGAATCAAAAAGGATTAAAAGTAATTTCTAATAGACAGACTTCCTAACTGATAAAATAATCATCTCCATCCTCAGACCAGAATAAACTAGAACATAATTTCATGAACTGCATATTATTTCTGTTTAACACAATTATTTCTGTTTAACAGATTATTTCAAAGAAAATGATCAGAGTGATCCTGAACCCTCAGGGGACACCCCCAGATACTATCAATCTATTAAGAAACACTTCGAGGAGAAAAAAAGTGGGTCGTCATCTTTTGTGTCCTCCATTGAAGATGAGCAAAAGCCTCTGTTTTCTGGCATAGCTGATTACCCATCTGTAACAGAGAAAACCACAGCGGTGGACTTTGAAGAAATAGCTCAAGCCACAGAAAAAATTCATATTGACAAAAGAAGCAGTTCTTGCAAAGGTAATCTAGCCAATCTGATTTTGTACAGTTTGAGTAGACAACTTCTTTAGTCTAATTATCAGAAATCATTTTCTGAATGGTTCTATTGATTCTTTACATAATATTTACTTATGTGCTTTCTGAAAAGTTAACAAGAAAAAATATTTTAGATGAAAAATTATTTCTCAAAAGGATTAATATAGTTTAATACACTGGTTGTGGGACTGGATTACAGAACCTACAAAAGGTTTTTCCAGGCTTTGTTAATAAATCAACTTGTAACTGAAGTGCCTTAGGAAAGTTATTTAAACAAACTTTAAAATTGTCAACTGGTACTGGATGTCATTGAGTGCCCATGGGTGAAAACTGCACTTAAAGCAGTAAAGAATTCCTCAAAGAGTGTTTGATATGTCAGAGCTGGGTAACAGTAAAAAATCCTAGATAACGAGAACTAAATAAAACAAGCGATGGTTGCACATGCACAACAAAAGAAAAAAAGTTTCAGGTGATTAGTTTAATTCTCTGTATTGACAAGGCACAACTAAAATTTGGCAAAAAAAAAATAATTAGAGCTTGAAAGAATGCTATCCCATTTTGCTGCATATGTTGGTTAAAAGGTGTGCCATTGCATCACAGAGACCAAATCCTGACCTAATCCTGACCTTCAGAAGTAAAACACAAGAACAAAGATTTGGCCATTCGTATATGACAAATGATCAAAAACTATTAAGCAATCTCAGTTAGTTTTACATAGAGTTATATCACATAATTAAAATTACATCTAATGTACTAAAATATTAATTTTCTCAGTGATGTGAAGGGAAATTAATGAAAAGCCCCAAATTAATAGGAAGGGGGAAATTAAGTATTTATTGTTTAATACTGTTTTCCACAGTAGTTAGTTTCCATTAAGGCAATTTAAACATTTAACAATCATTCATTAAACTTTTAGCTATAATTTAAAACAATCCTAATGATTAATCAGGCTAAACAATTTATTTTTTACATCTCAAAGTTATGAAGTCTGTTTTCCTCAGGTTAGGGCTACATAAATCTGCACGACATAAACTTGTTGCATACCAGCTGCAATTTGAAAGCTTACCTTTCCCCTACCAATAGCCAGACATGTGTCCCTGCAGCTATAGCAACGTTTTCCAAGGCAACCTATCCCAGATTTTATATGAGCTAAATTTGGCATGTCTAAAGGTTACTTATTTTGATTAAGACCACATTCTTTTTTCTACTTTGCAATCTAGCACTTGTCACTTTCATAAAAACTTCAAGGTCAATAAAATAGGATCAGTTTTGATTGATATGTTTTAAACGCAATTCCTATTCCTGATATTAATTAGAGATCGGTTATAGCTTACCATTAAAGTAGTTACAAACATAATGAATTTTTTAAATAGACTCTGCTTGTGTGTATGTATGTTTATAATCCACACATAATTCTTGAATACAAATGCACTTGTATAAAGCTACCAAAACTCATTACCACCATGACTGTTACATATTTAATTATCTTTAGCTTTGTTTTTTAGTTTTGGTCATTACTGTTGATGAATGGAAACATTATTAATAATGTATTGCGTAATGTGGGCAGAATCTGCATAAACTTCTCTCTCACAATCCTGAAATGCAACTCGTAACATTAAAACATATGGTTCTTTTCACAAAACTTGATAATTTTCCCATAGCTGGTAACATATATATTGCAAAAAAAAAATTTGGTTTCTATTTTCATTTGGTAATTATTTGCGCTGTAAGTTTGATTCTTGAATTGTTCAAGTAAACCAAGTTGTACATTTGTTGCTTCAGTTCTCAGTCTAGGATTCTTCAGGGCCTGGAAGAACATAGTTTGTTACAAAGCTGTAGCTGCTGTTGGGCTTTTCTGGGGATACTTGTGTATGTGGAAGTACCTGAAAAGATGCTTAGAACAGTACAATACCGTTATCTTATAGTGTATGAAACCATTTTATAATTTGAATGACTGTTCTTTGTCACAAATTCTATGTTTGTTGTAATAGTCCACATATTCTGGGACAAAAACCAGCTGTGATTTCCCTGGTATAATCCATGGCATTGAAAAAGATGTGATTTTATTAAATGATTTATTATCTAAAATTATCAACAACTTGGCTTTTACAGGACATTAAAAAGCAATTAAATGTACAGCCTATATCTTTAGTTTCTACTCCAGAAATTCACTGCTTAAAAGTAAATCCACTGGATTTACAACATCCATTGCACCCACACCCACACACAGAAGTATGCTCCCTTCACTTTGCTGAGAGCTTTCCAGCTTCCTTGGACACTGCACACTGTGCCACGTGTGCCTGCTAAAACCAAATTACATGCCTCTCTGGCAGTGTTTTCCTCTTTCCTTCTGCTGGTTTAAGTGGCTGAGAAGCTGAACAGGTTTCTGTGTAGCCAAGATCAAATCTCTTTCCTCTTCCTTAAGCTCAGTGCATAAAATCAGTTACAGGTCATGTCATATGAAATTCAAACACTCTCTACAGCTCTAGGAAACCTTCTACCACCTGCTAACCAAAGATCAGACAATGCTGTAAGCACCTTTCTCTGATAAAAAAGAGACGCAAGTCTCCTCCCTCAGTTGGAGTCAAATAGTGAGAGCTCCCCTTCCTGGCTAAATCTGCCTGAAATACTAAATCTGAGCAGGATGCTTTTTTATATGTATATATAATTTCTTTACTTACAGCAACACTGCTCAAAGATGTGTTTGAAAAGGATTAGCTAATAGCATTTGAACAAACCTCTCACGTATCACCCACACTTTGTTTTTTTCTCTTTTCTTTGAAACACAGCTCTGGCTGCTCTGGTTGCTTAGAAAAATTTCACAAGTGTGAAATGAATGCAACCTATGCTGAGTTATCAGCATGCAGTGCCAAGAGAAGTGTTAGGAGAAGCTCTGAGCAAACCTTTCAGGGACTACCAGGGGATGTGGGATTCAAATCCAACCGCTCAAACAGAGGCTGATGCCTTATAAGCAGTCGAGGATTTTGTCCAGCTGTACGTTAAAGCAGCAGCCTGAGTGTAGTAAGAATTTCTAATATATTCTGCAACTTCATGTAGTTAAATAATTGCAAATAAAACTCTAATGGGAGTTCTACTGAACAGGTGTTAAAGTTTTAACAACCTTTTTTAACACAGCAGAGGAGAATCTGAGTGGTATTGAGCAATTTTTGACAACAGTTTCACTCAAAGTAACAAAGGCTTGAGGTGCGGGGGCACAGATGTAGAAAAAGCCCTGTTCATCCTAAATAGGTCTCCCGTAGTCTCTACAAAGCTTACAGCAAGATCTTCGTTCTGTACCAGATAAGGGTATGTGAACGAATATATCCTATGATAAATGATTTGCAACCTTCCACCAGCTTGCTGAACAGAGAAACAGCCTATTCTAACAGGAATGTAAACTAATTAATAAATGCACAGAGGTGCAAATTAAGCAGATTGAAAGAGGAAGGTGAAATAGCTCAGACCAGAAATCCAAACAAAAGGAAGGAGTGTCCTTCAGTTCTGTTTGGGTGGTAAGGTACAGTGTTTGATCGCAGAGATCCAAGAACTGGGAGGGACAAGAGGGATGGACTGTGGGCACAGCAGGCACAGGGTGGGGCCTGGAGTAGTCATCATCTTTTTTTTACAAAGAGCTGGAGATAAATAAATAAGTATAAATGGCTCAAATAAAGAGTATTTTTTTTATATTTTTTATATTGCACATATAGAAGGATTAAAAGGGGAAATAAATTCAGCAACCTAGCTGAAACTCTGAAGCAAGATCATAATTATGCAACTGGGCTTTTTTTAGCTTGAAACAATTTTCTCTATCATAATCCAATCTCTGTCTTAATCCAAAATTTTACCTATAGTTCAAATAGGAAAAAAGGAAAAAAAAGTAATTATTATTTACTATGAAGCTTCATTTAATATTAAAGTGATCTCTGACTGACCTAGGAATGCTAAATATTTCATTCTTTCAGGATTCACAAATTATTAAACAAAATGAACTGTCACCTTTCACCCCACGGTACTGTAAGAGCCTCTGAGACGTGTTTTACACTATGATGTAGTGCCTGGCTTGGAGACTAGTGATGCTAAACATGAATGAAAGTTAATTTCCCTTTTGAAAATAATAACCAGTCTCCCTTTGCAAGCAGTATGAGCGGCATTAAATGGCCCCTGTCTCAGGGAAAACAAAGTGAACTTCACCCACCTTGTTCAGACCAGCACTGTTACAGTTACTGGTGAGAAAGGCAGCAGGCTGAGGTGTGGCAACTTTCCCTAGAGGGCGCATTCCAGTGCACTGTAATGCATGCCAGTGCTCCAAATGCAATGCTGCGAGCTCTCTTTTACACCAAAAAGCTAACCAGTGAATAAACTTCAACAGCACATTCAAGGGCAAGACAAGAGGTTTTAGCCAGGTCTCTAAAACACACAATCAAAGACATTCAGGTACATCATTTAATGCACCTAGGTTACAACAAATATTTCTAATTTCAGTGAATAACGAATTTCTTAAAAACTGTATAGAAGTAAATAAAACTAAAGAAATAGGAGCCATTCAGTGGCAAAACTCGGATTATGCTGACTAGACAAAGCTGCTTGTTTATCTAGAGCTTCAAAATGCTAGCATGTTGCTATTGTTAGGTTAGAATTCCACAATTTTGGGATGTGACCAGTTTTCTCTTTCCTTAAATCATGGTAAGGAACAAAGAGAGTTCTTCAGGCAGCATGCCAGCATACCAATTTGCCTTTCAAGGTTTTGAGAAACATTAGTAAGTGGGATGCTTGAGGGGTGCCAAGCCCTCTCTAACAGCATGTGTATGAAACTATACTCTTATATGGTTTGTTTTTCATCAGACATCACTGATAAAAGAGACTGGGAGCAGGAGAACATCCAGGAGTACCAGGACTCCCCAACTCAGTCAGCGTTACCCCATGTTACATGGGGCATCTGTGAAACTGAAAGTGATTTTATATATGGGGAAGTGGAGAATCGATTAGATTTACTTCAAGAACAACTCAACAGGTAAAAACAGAGATATGACCAAAAAAAAAAAAAAAGATAAGTGTGAAAGAGTACATAATACAACTTACATTAATGATACTTCAGGAGGAATTAATTCGTGCAAGAAGTTTCCAAAAGCATTTAGATCTTCAGAAACTCAAAAGTACAAAATAAGCCTCATAGGAATATCACTTTGTAGTCTATATGTATCCTGAGGAGCCTAAATATCACCCAAATTCAGTCTTCCAGATTCTTGGAAAAACCAGTTCTGGGAAGGCTGGGGACAAGGTTTTTAATTCATTGCCAGAATATTCATGTCACTTACCTCTAGATACCCACATTAACTACTCGGAATTGCCTTCAGAAAAGCCTTCCTCCTCAATTGGCTGTTTAGATCAACTTTTTAACAAAGAAGCTGTAGTGACGCACCTAAACTCTTTAAATTTAAATCTCACCTCACCCAGAATTCTGTTGCCTTAACAATGATTCCTAGATATTTACACGTCCACAAAATGACAATTTTAGTATCTTCAGTATCTGAAGTACTTTTTCTTTCCTGGACACCTGAAGTAAAACATCTGCCTCATTTTAAAAAGACAAATTCCCTTTTTGATGCATTAACTTACTTTGCAACTGTCTCTGTAAGTAAGACCTGGGAGTATGCAAAGGCAAAATACTTATACCTGTTACAAGGGAAAACAGATGCTTTGTCAGAATCCATATTACCTTTGCTTAATAAAATATCTCTTCCTTCTGCATTTTGCTCTTTGATACACTACCCTGCCTGCAGCTAAGCAGCATAGCTCATAGCATCTTAAAAATATAGTTACAGAATTTTGATCCATCCTACACTATAATTTACCATGTAATTTCACTTAAGTTTAAATTGCCCTATGCTCAGGTCTGTGGCTTTTTTATTATTTTCACCCTGCAATTCCATTACTTTCAATATTTTTCCATGACAAATACTATGACACGCACTCAGCCCTAATTATACTTTATTAGCTCTTCATTGGCATTCTGTGCTGTATATTTTAACAATCAGTTTAAAGCCAGGTTAACTGCACATTGCTTCCTTCATCTACCATAAGCCAATCAAAACACAGCATTTTTCATTTCTGAATACTATATAGTATATTAAAAAGACATTTTTAACATGTAAACCTAAATTGCCGTAATTTCTAATTGCAGTAATCTAAGTAACTGTAAATGTGACATAACTAAACAGCTGCATGTTCCCCATCACAATGTGTAGTCTTTCACTTTTACATTGCTTTTTCTGAAACCTTAAGCTCTTGAAACGGGTTATGTCTCAAATTTACCCATAATTTTATCAAATTCTTATGCAAGTTCTCAGTAATTTTTTTGAGTGAGAAAATATCATTGTTGCTGATAAATTAAGGTTTAAATTATTATGGATTTTATTAAATAATTTTATTCTTTAACTCTTATGTTTTTAAAGCTTTCCATGCTTTCAGGATTTGGGGTCTTACTGTTTCTTCCATGAGTCTAAAAGATAGTATTCTATCCTGCTTACGTCAGATCTGACCTGCTGGACTGAAAAGCAGGGTCACTTCTTTCTGACCTTTTCCATCCCAAGTTAGAGCCTTGGCATAACTCAAATTATTAAATGGATATAGAAGGCTGGAAAGCCATTGTACAAGTAATATGTCCCTAGAGCTCTCTCTGCTTCTCCTCTTTAAGCAATTGGAATTTCGTGGAGGCTATGGGCCAAGCATCTAAGGTTCTCCTGTTCATTCTTGGGTGGCATGACATGGGCCTGTTTTAAATTTTGGATAAAGGAGGAAGAAACTATATATGGAATGATGAATAAAGAATACCAGAGGGAAACTCCCCTCAAGTGCTGACACAGTAGGAAGGGAGCAATTCTAGAGGTCATTCAAAGCTAAAGGCAGTAGTTGATGCAAGTCCTCCAATGCTAAACCCCTTCTATTCACTGAAATGTTAAGGCCCAGGTTTAGCACAGGGAAGCTCTCTGGATGGTGGCATGCTGCTGCTGCTGCAGTATTTTCCCCTGTGGCATCAGCATCACGCTTGTGTGAGATATGCACATTTGCAAGTATCAAAGAACCCAAGGGAGCTAAACAGCAGGGCAAGTAGGGCATGATTGACGGTAACCTCCAGGTTTGGGCCTTTCTTTATGACAGCTCATGGCACAAAACCAGCTTCTCCTGATGAAGGAAGAAACAACATCCTAAACGTCCTTTGGGCATACTTTTTGGATTAATTTCATAGATCTTTTATAAGTAAATGACACGGGCAATGGGCAACTCCAACATGATAAAAATAACATCAAACAGTGAAGCACCTGGTGAAAGCAAAAATAAGTCGGCACAGGATCAGTTCTGCTGCTGTAGGGAGCCCAAGTAGTCACGCCCACAACATTAAGGGCTGCTGACAAAGATTTGTGTACTCTGTCAGAAGACGAGTAGCCATACAGAGGCTGCATGTCTGTGTCGCAGTCTGCCGTAGCATGTTTTGTAGCCTTCCAGCAGCTGGGGAGGCACCACAGGCACTACCCATTGCTGAGTTTGTCACAGACCTTGGCAAGACCATTTGAGAATCATTTCAGTGCTATGGAATTGTAAGTATGAACAACATAAGCTGCTCAGGTGGTTCAGAAGTCAAACACAAATTTATGAAGGGGGGGGGGGGGGAACCCAAGACAAGAAGAAAACCTACTAAATTTTAACAGCAGAAATGTTGACATTAATTCTGAGGCCTGAATAAGTCTGAATAAATTTTCACAGTAGGGAGACTTGGGCTGGTGGTTTTTTTTTTTTTAATTATCTTGAAAGCATCTTTCATTTTCTGACTGTTGAAAAACACAAATGTGGTTTTCTGCTTATTTCAGTGCACTTTATTAGCATTGGGAATGTCAGAATTAATTGTCAGATGCGTCAGAAAAAGCGTCCCATCCTCAGGCAGTACAAATCAATCTAGTTACAATGAAGAGAGTACATTTATTCCAGTTAATTTCAACCAAAGACCTGGTCCCCCACGTTACTTTTTGTTGCAAACCTAAGGGACAGTAATGAATCCATTCTTAATGGAGCAAAAAGATCAGAGGCAAGCATACAGACATGCTCTGCAAAGCAAAGGGAGAGCCAGCAAGCTTTGGAAGGGCTCAGTACTCCCTCTTCTGTTCTTTCCTATTTAAGACATGGTCATGCCATTAACAAGCGATAGGTTGCTTTATTAATAAGCAGCAGGTCCCTCTTGAATGCATCTGTAATCAGCATGTTAAAATATACCTATTCCTGACCATGAGTTAACTGATTTTGTGTTACTCTAGGCTTGAATCCCAAATGACTGCTGATATCCAAACCATCCTGCAGCTGCTGCAAAGGCAGTCAACGCTCATTCCGCCTGCCTATAGCATGGTCACTGCAGGTCCAGAGTATCCACAGCCAGCAATCCGGGTGATAAAAAAGCTTCAGCCTGCAGCATCAATTAAAACAGACAGAAGTTTCAGTCCTTCATCTCAGGTATGTACATGTCCAATAAGATCAAAAGAGGTTTGCTCATCTTTTTAGCTGTTGATGGAAGAAATGCATACCAATCGATGTGCTTCTTCACTAGTTTACCCAATAGGAAATTATTATTTTGACCTAGCACCTCCACAGTGGACTTTAGATGCCACCGTTTCAGAGGCCACACTTTCTGTGAGGGTTGTAGAGATGCATACGATACTGTAATCAGACTTAATTATCATGCTCTTCACAAAAGTTAGCAGAAATGGCAAATACTAGACACAGCTGTAAACAACAAACACGTCCCTAGCATGACACCTGCCTGCATGAGTGCATCTGCCATAGATCCCTGGCATGAAATCCTGAGAAGCACCATGACCATGTTTTCCTCAAGGCACAGACCAGACCAGTCCAGCTGATGCAGCATGGTGGTTATACACATATGGAAGTGGGAGGGGCTAAAACCATTCTTATGTCCAGTCCCTGACCACTGCTGGAAATATGAACGTACAGAGCTGTGACATAAGCTGCTATAAGGGAGACCTTATTGCAGCCTTCCAGTACCTGAAGGGGCCTACAAGAAAGCTGGGGGGTGGGGGGGGAGTTTTTACAAGGGCCTGTAGTGACAGGACAAGGGGTAATGGGTTTAGATTGAAAGCAGGGAGATTTAGGTTAGATATCAGGAAGTTCTTCCTGGGGAGGGTGGTGAGGCACTGGGACAGGTTGCCCAGAGAAGCTGTGGATTCCCCATCCCTGGAAGCGTTCAAGGCCAGGCTGGATGAGGCTTTGAGCAACCTGGTCTAGTGGAGGGTGCCCCTGCCCATGGCAGGGGGGTTGGAACTGGATGGTCTTTAAGGTCCCTTCCAACCCAAACCATTCTGTGACTCTATGATTCTATGACATACCTGCATTTCCCAATACACGTTTTCCACCCCAGTTCTGTTCAGGCAAAATTTGACGATTTTCCAAATTTGTTTGGGATTTCTGGAGTTTAACAGCTTGGGCAGAGAAGTGGCATATTGTTCCCAAAAGGCTGCTGCATGTCTAGGAATCCCTAACCAGCCACGTAGCATATGATTCGGAAATCCAGTGTGCTTGGCTGTGTCAGGTTCCTCATGCATATGCTGGAACACGCATGGGCACCCCAAGTCCAACGCATCCAGAAGGCACCAGTTCGCTTGCACGAAGATTATTAGGGCAGCAAACGCGCAGCTGCTTTCAGAAGTTTAAAGCCACAGTGCATATACCTGCACAAAACACATACACAGATCTCTGTCTGAACAGAAACACGGCCACCCTCTGCAAACACCAGCAGGCGCACCGCACCCTTCACACAGGTTCCAAGTTTAAAAGTGAAGGAGAACTGAGTGCTGAGACAGGAATCCAAATGGTTATAGAGTTCCACGGAATGACGCAATTCCAGAGTTATGCTCTGAAACAAAACTGCAGTCAAGAAGGTTGACATCCATACTTAGATGGAGTCCCAGGAATATTCAGTCCCTGAGAAAGGGCTGTTCGTATGAGTATCTCGATAACATACGAGCACGTCTGAGGACAGGTCAAGATAGCCAGGCTTCTACAGTTAATCAACAGGATTGCATTCAATTACATTAAATCAAATGCAGTGCCATGTAAAACTATTTCAGTACACTGCTTAATTTTCAAACATGCTTTTCCAGCAACCATCTGAATGTGCTAATTCTGAGCAGAGCAAGAGCCTAGAAGAGACCAATTTAATTATTACCATCTCGTTTCTTCTCCTCCCTTCCAGTGTCCTGATTTTCTAGACCTTGAAAAATCAAAACTTAAATCCAAAGAATCCCTCTCAAGTGGAGTGCATCTTAACACAGCCTCAGAAGACAACCTGGCTTCTTTTCTAGATCAAGAACGTGACCAGTCTGTAAAGTCTCCCCCGCAGCATTGTAAAACTTATCTCCAGCCAATTAGACACCCTTCCTTGCCAGAATCTTCACTAAGCACTGTAGGAATCTTGAGTCTTCATAGGCATGTTTCTGATCCTGGTCTTCCTGGGAAATAATACTTTTATACTATTACTTCACATAAAAATGTAAGTGCTTTTAATGGCTGTTTTTCCTTTTTTTTGTATTTAAATCCTCTATACTTGACTCAGGGGCTACAAGGAATATACCATTATATGCAAAAGTACTGTATATTTTCCTAAATCTGAAGCTTGTAAGGTAAAGTTGGGCAGTTCTGATGTAAATATATATATATACACACACACACTAACTGTATGTTCCAAATGTAAAACTGCCAGCATTCTCAAGGCACCTTATATTTTTATTTTTTTTAAATAACATGCATGTTCTGAAATTACAGTTTACGTTGCATGGAGATTACCATTTACTGCTGTCATGGAAATAGCATTTTATTGTGGATATGTCTTCAGAGCAAATAGGAGACCAATAACAATAATTCACATAGGAAAAACTCCTACCTGACCAAGCTAAAACTCAAGTAAAATCTTCTTCTAGCTCTTTTTTCAATCAGATTTATCTTTCTTGTAGTGAGCTTTTTACAGTAAATCACAATGATTCCGAATCTAGAGAAAGAATAAGGTAACCAAGTCTTCTGGGTTTGAAACAATTAGGACAGAGAAACCAGCCTCCTTCCAAACCAGTTGAAGTAGAACAGTATCTTAAGAGACAGGAAAACTCTGCCACGTGCTGGAAAGTATCACCATAGGTCACAGCCACAAAACTGCATTCACTGAATAATTTCTTTCCGGTACTTTTCTTTTTTTTAAAAAAATCCCCTCCTAGAAGTTAGCTGTCATGAGCAGGCAGGTACTCTTCATCTGTCACACAAACATAATCAAATGCAATAAATCTGATTTCTATATAATACAGAAGACTGTGTTCCTTTTGTTCAATACAAATTATTAACAATCTGTTTAATTAAAAAATACTTCACACATTTTTGTTTTATAGTTATTAGGGTGGTTGGTTGCAGTTACCTGTTTTTACTGACTGGCCCCACTACAATGAACCTAGATAGGGTATAGACATATGTGGACACACACATGCACCACGCACACATTCCTCTGTGTGTGCGTGTGCGTATTTTATATATGTACATATGTGTGTATATATACATATATATTCGTATACACACATACAAGTGTGTGTATATACCTACACTTAGATGTAGGAGTATAGATACAGAGCTATATATATGTATATATGTAAAATCACTTTCAGGAACAATTGTAAACTTTCTTATTACGAAACAAGTAAGCTTAGCTTGTGTCCAAAGCTGACTACATTAGAATAAAATGATTCAAGGTCCGTAGGCTTTAAATACGGTATGTACTGTATGTGCATAATGCTTTGTGAATACTTAGATTTAATTTTATTAAAATATTATTCTGCTTCAAATGTTGTGTTTATTTTAGAATGGACTGACCTTTTTATTACTGTTTTTAAATATTTAAAAATGTTCACATGATTTTCTAATCTTAAAGCTTTAATGTGAAATTCCTGTAGGAAGAGAACTGGTTTCAGAAAAGCATGTAACCCAGTCAGTGGGGAGCAGCTAGATTCCAGATTAAACCCTCTGTTCTCAACCAGTGCTACAGAGTAGTGCAACAGTGGTCGGCCCTCACACTGATGGAGACATGCATTGTATGTTGGGGTCAGGATGACACTGACATGTTTAGTCATACACCGCCGGTAGATAAACCCAAGGTGGCTGAACCTTCTCTCATTTAAAGTCAGTGTGCGTGCTGAGCATTTAAAGACACAAAAATGAATTACCAGAACCACTTTGTCAGTGAAAGGAGAAACCAACCCTTCCCACACACGAGCCAGTCTTCCCTGCCTCACACCACCGTTGATTGTCGAAAGGTCCAAATGCTGCAACGTGCTGACTGCTCTTACTTCTGCCCCGAGGACAGGAGGTCTGCACTGCTTAGTGCCTTGCAGGACCAGATCCCAGGTGACAGCATCGTTGGGCCAGTCAGAATCGCGGCCTGCATATGCTCCACTGAAACGGGAGTACTGAGTAACAAAAGTGAAATAGCTCCTGCTTCTTTTTTTTAACTAGCAAGCGTTAACTACTTCTGCTCTGGCTCAACCTAGTAACTAGTATTAATGTCTGGTACAAAGACCAAGCTAGCGCATTTGCTATGAAAGTATTTGTGGCCATGCTACATTTAAAACAGCCTGGTATAAATTAAAAACAAAATTAATGGAAACAGTAAAATGGATGAGCATTGCTTTACAAAATGCCTTTTGTCCAATTTCATCACTTGGTTTTCACATTAACGCAAAGAGACTGAGCAAAACAGGTGGACTGGGGAAGAGGAGAAGTGGCAATTTTAACTAGTCCAAGTGAAGGAAAAGCTTCATCCCTTGCTCCTTTTCTTGGCTCAAAGAGGCTTTGTTCCTTCCCTTCTCTTTGTCTGCATTTATCAAGAAGAAAAATCTCAAATGGGGGCAAGTAAGGGAGACTCTGCAGTTATGGAGATTCTAAGCTCCCTACACATCTGCCAGTGAATGAAGAAACAAAACATGAAAGATGACATCTCGGTTGGCAGCGCTCTAGCTGCCAAAGAAATATCCGCCTTCTCAGATACCTTCTTTCCTTGTTGAGGTAAAGTGAAGCACGTGAAGACCTACTGCTTCAACCTTTTTTCTTCCAGCGACAGGTACTAAACATCGGTTCTGGAAATGTGTTAATTTTCCAAACAGCAAAAATTGCCTCTTGTTTTGCTATGGGCTTGGGATTTTTTTTTCTGGGCAGGGTTCCCTTTAAGCTCGGTGTTTCTGACTTGACAGAAAGCGGGCTGCGTTACCCAAATCAAGCTGGGAATAATAACCACACATCCAAGACACAGCTGTAACGTATCCATAGAGCTTTCAGGACTTGAGGAGATAAGTTTTGGTCTTGCTTGAGCTTAGAAACACTCGTATATTTACATTTAAAACCTGTGGCTAAAAATATGTATAAATTATAACTTGTAGATACAGACAAGTATCCTGGAAAATTCAAGAACAGCTAATGGAGCTGCAGTATCAAAGCAATTGGGACAATCACTCCAAACGTGAGAGGTGTTAACCCCCAAAATTGAAAGCTGCTGCTTCCAACAAATCTCACTGTTTCCAGCTAATGGCAAAGCTACTGTAATCTGGTTTTAACGACTGTCTTAACTTCATCTACGGACGCTCCAAGCGTGACTCGCACTTTCTAGTTCATTTAAGGTTGAAAAAAAGCCTGTATACATTAACTGACATCAAATGTTCATGCATGAAGCAGAAAAATCTGTTCTGCTCAACGCAACCAGGTTTTTAGGTTTTTTCATTCCGACAGGCTTTTAAAACAGGGCAATCCTATTCCTTAGCATTCATTCAACCTACGTGAAACCAAGCCATTAAAAAAGTAAAACGTAGGATGTCCACAAGAGCCTCATAGCCAGACATCGACAGCAGATACCAAAATTCAGTATCCTTTAGCATCCTAATCCTGCAGGCCCGAGACAAGCCTAATGGCAGAGCTGCAAACCAAACGTTGGCCTCTGCCCCCGTTTTGAAACCTCTACATGCCAGGTGTTTCCAAGAATGAGAAAGATGGCTCAGCACGAGACATCTGAACTCACACAGTGGGGTTTACGTTCAAGGAGGCAGCTGGCAGCAGCCAACCACCCGTCCGCAGATCTGATTCTCAGAGTTTAACCTTCTCTTTCACCAAGTCTGACGTCTTCGAGGCTCAGCACCCACAGCACTGGGCTCCTCGGAGAAGGAAGCACCACTTGTCACTGAGCCTTCTTACCACACGGGCTACTGTCCCTGCACTGCATCTGCTGCGAATAAGGAATTTTGCCTGTAGGAAGCTGCTGCCACTTTAACCTCGCGCTATCCTTGGTCAAGTCCAGATCGGTTCCGCTCAAGTCAAAGAGAGAGCTGCCCTCCGCTTCTTGGCAATCAGAGGTTCCAGATCCAGTCAGAGTTAACGGCCACTAACCTGGTGCCTATGTTTGCGAACAGGAGCGACTAAGAAGTGGACTGAAATGGGCCTGATAAGCAAGGTCTGTGTGCTGAAGCGACTGGTTTGGGGGGTTGTTTGGGATTTCTTGATTTCTGCTGCTTGTTTCTTTTCCATTTTGTTTTTAACCCATAATTTGCAATACTTGATTCAAACTAACACCCTTAGCTGCAGCTTCTCCAGATGGTTGCAATCATGCATTTAAAGTTTCCAGAGTTGGGTGTTTGAGGGTTTTTCCCCTCCCCTCCATTTTGGACACAAACAAAAAAATGCAACCCTGATACTGGCTACCAGTTTACACTTACCTCATTATCACTACTGCAAACCCCACTGAAGTACAGGGGGACGCGTTTGTTCCATCTGTAGTATCTAGCAGCCACTTCCAGATTTAACGTCGAATTTTTAATGAAAACCCTGGTAAATCGTAAAATGGATTCGGACTGGAGACAGGCTTGGTGTGCGGCCATTGGCGTATTTTCAACAGCCGTCCAGACACAGAATCAATTTTTAAGTAGCTTTCACTTAGAACAAAAAGAGCATGCAGAAGGCGCTTTAACATGGTTACTCTGAACCTAGAAGTTCCTTCAGTTTTATTGGGAATGATACGTACTTAGGTCCGAGAGTGGCCCTGGTGCCACGTACATGCTACATCTACTCTGTACGTCACTTCTGTTCTAGACTTGAGAAAGCGTGTGTTAGAGGTTAAGCTTAATGGGAGAAAAACCCAGACAAGATCCACAGAATAGACCACAGATGAAAAAGAAGCCCACACTGAGCTCTACCGATGATACTAGAGGAGCACGTCGCAGAGCTTGTGATCGCATGAAGGCATCGCGACGGCAAGCTGACTTTTTCTCACTGTACCTCTCTGTGAGTAGCGGACAGAACTGCATCATTAAGGAAGAAACATTTTTCTTCATCTAGCTACTTGGGGGGTTTTAATGCCCACTTGGGAAGTTCCTTGATTATTAATGAATGCAGAATATGGCTATTCTCTTCAGAATGGAAATTAGATGGACCAAATTAAAGCCTCCCACAGGAGGCATTTGCCCCTTTTATGCATTATTTACATTTTCTATACTGAAACTTTATGATATTGTGAAGTTGGAAATGCAAAGAGAGTTTTGGAAACTTATCTAGGTTAAGTACTTCACTACGACCAGCTGTAGCAAGTCCTGTTTGTATAACAGGTTTTTGTATAATGCAGTTAATGTAAGTCGTTGGTTCGCTTTCAGAAAAGATCTCCTGGAAAACTGTTTACTGTACAAATAAAAGCACTTGTACACTGAGCATATATTCAGCATTTCTATCACCATGAAAACTTCTTTGCAAGAAACGTAAACACGTGCAAATAAATGCAATGCACTCGTTTCAGTCGTAAGCAACAGGGTGTGAACCTTTCATTTGTGACTGACTTGAACCCAGTCACTGTACTGCAAACACCGCTGGCAGGGATCCAGAAAGGTTTCATACATCTCTGCATCCAACCCACTGAGAAAAACCATGGTATACATTATATGTATACAGTATACATTAGTATACTGATAACACCATGGGGACAAACATAAAAGCAGAGGATTGCACAGGACACCACTCCGGCTTGGAGCACACGGAACACAGAAGAGAAACACAGAGTTAGAGCCTTTTCAGAAAACCCTGTGCACACAGCAATCTCCCTGTACCGTACTGACCTCCACCCCACAAGTAGAACCGGAAGTTAAATCCATGTCCACCCCCGTAACTTCAGAACTGAGGAATTCAAACATCTAAGATAACTTCTGGTTACAACATCTGGGTAATAAAGCTGACAACTGCTATCCACTGAGAACATTTTCAGTTGTTAATGGAATCCACTGACCTAGTTTCTTCAAATGGAAAAACCAGAGTCTTTCAGAGGCTGCCACCTGAGACAGGATGCCACTAGTAATAAAAAAAAACCCACGCATGAAGCATTTAGGGTATCTAGCATTTGATTTGTGTGAGCAAGCCACCCATTTATACGACATGGCCTATTATGTATGACCATAAGTACTTTTCATTAAGCTTTTGAGCTTAACACAGCAATTTACTTGTCTGGCGTTACACATGTATGGATAAAAATCCCCATGCTTCTAAGCATAGTAAAATGCAAAAAAGTATTTACTGCTGTGAATCGTGCACTTGAAAACAGAAGTATTCATCCAAAGCTCCTTGCCTTATCAAGCAGGGAGATTAAAAACCCTGCCACAGCTTCCATTCACAGCAGTTCTTCCGAACATGAACCCTGACAGGTTGGTGATCCTCTTTTCCTCCAGCAGTCGAGCACTCCGAACGCCAGGGTGCACTGCAAGAACTGGAAGAGGAAGTAGCAGGCAAGTCATTGTTCAGAGATTTTGGAAGTGTGACAAATGCAGTTGCACTAACCATCAGTGAGATTCAAAGGGAACGGCCTCCTCCCATCCTGACAGCTGGAGGGACCCACAAGTCTAAACACCAGAAATAACTTACCGACGACATGGAAAGCGTTCACAAAATTGTACAAAATGATCGTTGAGGTTGTTTCTGCTTTTGGATTTTTAGCAACAAAACAGATTCCTCAAGCTCATTTCATAGCATTAGTTAGAGCACGTCCAAAAACTAGTCAGCTGAACAGTTTACATCTTGCTCCCTACGTCTGGCCGGCAACTTCCACAATCTACTGCGGTGATCCAGCAATCGCCTCCCACAGCAGTAAAGCAGTCACGGGACTGACGAGCAGGACTGTTCACTGTAACAATCTGCAGTAGAACAGAGGAGCAGTGAACACCAGCTGAAGAATTACGCTTTCAATATTAAAACTGAGTTATATGATCATACTAAGATAAATTATTTTCACAGGTATTTTGATGATTTCATTACAATTGCATGCAGTAAGTTAAACATGCACTCAGAAATTATGACCATACCTTTATTTTAATTTTCCTTTCGAAAACTGTGCGATTTTCATGGAAGCTCCAATTTCCAACGCTCATAGTGCTGCTGGTCAGTTTAAATCTCTGTGAAATTGCAAAGTGTGAGACATGCCAATCAAACAAAGCAGTTACACAAATAATACACCTCCATAACCAGTATCTACACCCCTTCACAAACGCTCAAACAGAATGAGCCTTAGAAGTTACCAGTTTAGAGAATTTAAAATTCAAGTTTCTCATAATCAACACCAGGTTCAAAGCGACACCAAGGTTCCACTGAGGTCTCCATCCCGTGGAACAAATGCACGTTGGCACAGTTGACAACTCACATTCAACTTGCAACAAATATCAGTGATTTTTATTGCATTAGATTACCTGTAGCGATACCGAAAATCTTCCTACATTGTTAAATTGTCACTGCAGGAGAAGAGCAACTGATCTCAACTGGAAGCAGTAAGGAGAATTCTCTGCTTAGAGCATATCAGTGACAGCGAGGAGCTAATCGGGTAACTAAACATCCACCATCCATACTCAAAAACCCTATCAAAGTTACAGCATTTTCTACTGCAGAATTTACATGTGAAGATAATCAGCAAGTTGATTAAAATTATGAAACCTTTGTTTTCAGTTCTTAGAACCCAAACTGTTAGCATTTCCACTCTGAAATAATGAATAGCTGCTTTTCCTTTCACCCATCAAATCTCCTCTCCTTATTCACCTAGTGCAGGGCCGTTAAGCAGAAACAGAAGCACTGAGGTCCAGAGCCTACACAATTTAAAAGTTAAAGAGGAAACAAAGCAGCCCCTCTAGGCTAAAACAGAAGGCTACTCACTGTAACTGCAGATCTTCCAGCACATTGCTTCTGCAGACCCACCTTCTTGAGAAGGCGCATGTTGGCACCACAGAAGCCAGAACCACCTCGTAGCCTGTGGGGCGGCACACACGACCTCTGTGAATCCCAACACTCTCCCTTGGTCTTTTTCCCCCATACTGAACTACGGAATTCCCTGACTATTAGTCCTTTGAACCCGTGACATTGCAGCGCTCACGTTACCACCTGTAAGCCACACGAACTTCTCTAAGTCACAGACTCCTGGAATACAACTCCTATCACACTTTTATCATGTTGTTAACAATCTACAGTATTTAACACTTCCTTTTTTAAAAACACCACGAAATTTTTCAAAGCCAGCACACCCCACACATATCTACATAAAACAGATTCAGCCTTACAAGGTCTGTGAGCCCACCTGCCAGCCTAAAAATTGTATGATTCTAAAGAACTTGGATGTCAGGTTTAGGACCTCATGCCAGAAAAAACACCTTGCAAAACACACGTCAACCAACCTGGAGCCTCCAGTTCCATGGGATGCTAACCTGGGAAGTTCATGTCTGCATTACACTTTTCTAGCCAAGCTCCATATGCAGTACAGAACAAAATCAAACGAACTCCTGGTCTCCGAAGTTTCTCAACTGGCTTTTAAGGTTATCTCCATAGAGAATTATAGTGCTAACATCTATAATAAGGTACAACAAACCTAAAGAAGAAACACGAATCGGAACATGAACTGCCAACATATTTTGATTAATTTTATCTCATTAAACAGCAACATGTCTATCAAGTCTGTAGCACTGTAAACTCTACTGTCAAATATAATTGCAATTATTGTTGAGCACTGTCTATTCTACCCGAAGAGGACTGATTATCATTGTGAACATCACGCTACGGTATTTCTACTGAAGAAAAAAAGCATGAGACAAAACCTTACTAGGGTTGTTTTCGGGGCTGATTATATAGTTATATTGTGTGTATGATCTCACCTGTCCAGCAATAGCACTGAAGTCAACACGGGGTCAGCAGCAGCAGAGTAAGTACCAGCACATGCAGAACATCCAGAGCATGCACCATACTTGGTACCGCTCCTGGCACTGGTTCTTCCATTGTCACTGGCATTCCAGGCATCCACATCTTTGGGGGGGGGGGGGGGGGGAGAATAAAAATCAGTATCTTCGCCTTGATAGCCTGAAATATTTCAGTTTTACAACAAAAATGTACCTTGTGCATGATAAAGAAATACCTCTTGCACTGTTTATTTCACAAAATAAAACAATTTCAGACTCAGTCCTACAACTGGATTGTTAAATGATCTTCATTTAAAGGGGTTTTTGAAAACAGCTGGTGACAAAACAGAATAGTACAAACTCCAGCAACAGTTCCACGTGCCATAACCGCACTACCAAGGCAGTCTTCTAAGAAAACAAAGAAGTGGCTACTATACTGTGAAGTTCTGGGTTGCTCTGGGGAGGAGGCGTGTGTGGTTTGTTGTGGTTTTAAACAGACACCTTACGGGCATTGGTGATAACAGCTTGCAGGACACTGCAGTCATTATTTTAGACACGCTAACAACATTTTTTAAATGCAGTTCTGAACATTAAGTTCTAATCATCTAACCTTCCCGGCATTTGCTATTGGATCAGTCTTCCTTTTTCAGTGTTAAACTGTTTATTCAGTCACTTACTGATGCCAGGATTTCAAAGAACTTCCTTTTTACGCAGGCACGACAAGTAGCAGGGGTTCTGCTCTTCAGGCTGGGCCATGTACAATTTGAGATGGCTTTGAGCATATGAGAATTACAGTTTTACGAGCAGCTTGTAGATTTTACTGTGCTGGTATGTTGCCCTTGTAACAGCAAAGTAAAGCTTAATTTACCAATATTAAAGCATGGGATGTTTTATCCAAGCCTTTAAGTGACTAAGAAAAACAAAATACAATCACAGTTGAAGTTTTCCAGATACAATAATCCAAGGCTTGTCTTGCCACACAATCACCTGAGAGTAACATCGGAGTTAGAGCAACCAACAAGTAAGCGACAGAACGCAAAGCTCACGGCCTTGTAAAAATAAACACTACACTGAACTAGTAAAATCAGCAAGTCTTCGGGAAAACAGACACACATTTTTTTTGTCCCAAGCTGCCAGTGTTACTCCTTGGCTCATCTGCAAACGCCTCCTGAAGATCACGGATTGAAAAGTACCTTTGCTATACTGCAGAAGCCGTCTCAGCCCTACGGTCCTGCCAGAAGCAAAGCCCAGCAAGCCACCACCAGCGTCACCTGTGCCGGTTCTCTAACAGGGGTTATTTCTGCGAGGCAGTCTCAAGGAACACAGGCGATGTTGGCATCTCCACATCCCCCCATCAGTGTCAGCTTTAATTTTAACTAACAGCGACAAAGAGGAAGCACACAAAGGTCCGCTTCACTTAAGCCATGCGTGAGCTGCCAACACGGGTGTCATGAGAACCGCACAACAGGCCTCTGCAGTCACTGCATTTACTCAGAGCGGCCGAACAACCTAGAGAAACACCTTCAGCTCCCAGCAGCGACCCCGAGTACCTGAGCACCTTCCCCGGTGCTCACGGACACCTAAGGCCAGTAGCGCCCATTCTCACCCGCCGCTCCTTCCTCTCTGCGCTGTAGCTCTGCGTTTGCACAGTTTCGAACGGCTGCTGCAGCCGTTCCCCGCTGCACTATCACTTTACCCTCGGATGCCACTTCTACAGGAGGCAGCTGGTGAGGCTCCACCGGGGAGCGGGCCCCTTCCTCCGTTACCCGGCACTGCAGCCCAGCCTACACCTGTGCACGGCTGAGAGGCGGCCGAGAGGTTGCCTGCTCCCAGGCAGCGGCGGAGAGCTGCGGAGAGCCGCGGAGAGCCCGACGGCCGGCGGGAGGGAGGCGCCCCGCCAGGCGGCGCCACTCACGGCCCCGAGCCCAGCGCGGTGGCGGGGCGGCCGCAACCCCCTCAGCACCGTCAGGCCGCCCCCGGCCCTGCTATTGGCCAGCCGAAACCCCGCCCACCGGCCGGGCCCGCGAGCCCGGACCCGCCTCGGGGGTGGGGCGCATGCGCGGCACCGCGGGGCTGTTCGCGCTGCGCTGCCTCAGGCCCCTCAGGCGCGGGCGGCTCCGTCCCGGGACGAGTGACCCGGCCGGTAACTCCCAGCCGCGCTGAAGCATTCCGGTTTCTGCCTTCCCGCCCGAGCGTGGGCTCTCACGGTGCGCGGAGGGAGGCGCTGTGCTCCAGCCCTGCCCGCGAGCCCTGTGGCTGTTGTCGGTCAGCTGAACGGGGCAGAGGGCTCAGAAGTGAGGAGTGTCAGCATCCATCCGGAGGGGAGCGATGGAGGCAGGATGTGTGCCTCGCCCACGGACACAGGAGGAGCTCAGCCATCATCTGCAACCTAGCAGTAGCCGGAACAACCAAGTAGCATTGATTATTTTACTTTTTCCCCCTCTGTAAGTTACAAGTGCCCTTTTAACGTTTGCAAACTCTTAGAACGTGTAGAAGATGGTTTGGGTATAAATACACCGGGCCTGATCCACCACTGCGACACGCAGCTTGGGAAACAACACAAGCTGTCCGCGCGCACCGCACCCGAGTAACTGCTGCAGGGCCCTGCCGCAAGCAAGACTGGCGTGTCCTCCTGATAAGGTGCTGAGGGCACAAGAAAAGCAGTGGAGGAAAAAAGCCATGAGACTTTCTTCAGAAATCTTCTGAAGGAAACTTGCATAAAGCACTGGTAAAAAAGTGCTGTGGTTTAACCCCAGCTGGCAACTATGCACCACGCGGCCGCTCGCTCATTCCCCTGCGATACGTGGGATATATGGAATATCCCTTGGGTCAGCTGGGGTCAGCTGTCCTGGCTGTATCCCCTCCCAACTTCTTGCGCACCCCCAGCCTCCTGGCTGGTGGGGTGGGGTGAGGAGCAGAAAAGGCCTTGACTCTGCGTAAGCCCTGCTCAGCAGTAACGGAAACATCCCCGTGTTATCAACGCTGTTTTCAGCACAAATCCAAAACACAACCCCATACTGCTGCTGTGGAGAAAATTATCCCAGTCAAAACCAGCACAAGCAGTAGGGAAGAAATAAGAGTGAAACTCGAGATAAGCATGAAATGAAAGTAAAACAAATTAAGTTCTCCTACAGAAGAAGCCTCCAACTGAGGGAAGCTCCACTGAGAGCAGGATGCTGTAGCACAGCTCAGCATAACAAGCAGCTGAGGGCACGATTTGAATTACAGAAAATGTTAGGCTGGGAAAGGGCCTCTGGAGATGCCTGCTTTCCTTTTAAAAGCAAGATGTCATGGCTTAGGTCTAGCCGGCAGCTCAGCACCACACAGCCGCTTGCTCACTCCCTTGGTGGGATGGAGAGGAGAAAATGTAAGGAAAGGCTCATGGGGTGAGACAAGGACGGGGAGGGATGAGTCACCAGTTGAGGTCCCAGGCAAAACAGACTTGAAGTGGACACAGTAATCCAGGTGCTCTCTATTTACTCTATCATTTTGCTAGAAAACATGAAATTGAGTCAAGGATCCGTTGTCTTACCTGGGAATCACACTGAGGTTCCCTAGAACCCCACGATGGAAACCAAGCCGGCTCCTGAAGCTCAATGACCCCTCCCATATGGGTGAAAGCACATCTCAGGGTCCGTCCCAGCAAACCCAGAGACTATCCAAAAAACGCCTCTAGGAAGTTTATCACACGCATTGCAACCTCCTGCTCTGTATGCAAGGTGCAATTCTTCAAACTTAGGGGAAAAAAAGGCACCAAAAAATCCCTTTAAGATATACTCAAAGTAAACCATCACAAGTTGGCTTTACTTCCCTGATGGCCTTTTGTGGGTCTGTTCTGCAGAAGGATCCCCTGGGGGTACCACCACCAAAGGGGCTCATGTCGCCGTCAAGCCCCAGTGCAGAAAACCTTCACACAGGAGAGACCGGCCCTGGAACTCGTGAGCTGGAAGTGAAAGATACGCTTGGGTTTACGTCAAGTCTCCGAGTAACCCCGCGCCGTGCCCTTCCCCCGGGCGCCGTCACACTCCGAACCCGCAACCGAAACCGAAAGCGGCGCTGGGGCCGGGATAAAGCGGGGCACGCTCGGCAGTCGCCCGTGGGGGCGGGAGGCAGAACGCGTTCCTCGCTTACACCGAACCGAGCACCCGTCTCCGGAGCCCCCGGCCGCCCCGCGGGCACCCCCCACCCCACCGGCGGCGGCCCCGGGTGCCTGCGCCGGCAGCGCGGCGATGGCAGAGGAGTCGGGAGACGAGCGCTTCCTCTACCTGATCTCCTGCTTCAGGCCGCGGCTGAAGCAGTTCCTCCGGGTGCAGCCGGTGCTGGACCGGCTTCCCTCGCTGAGCCCCGGGGACAGGGAGAAGGTGCGGGCGGCCGCCCTGCAGCGGGGCGAGGTGGAGGGGGCGGAGGAGCTGCTGCGGGCCGTGGAGCGGGGCCCCCGCGGCTGCGGCTGGTTCCACGAGTTCCTGCAGGCGCTGGAGCACGGCGGCTGCAGCCTGGCCGCCTGCTACGTGAACCCCAGCCTGAGCCAGCTGCCCTCGCCGGCCCAGGAGGCTGACCACGACTTCTGCGTGCACTTGGTGCAGCTGCTGCACGGCACACTGGTGGACAGAATGCGGACCGTGCAGGTGGCCGAGAAGTGCCTGGAGATGGGCATCTTGCAGGATGAGGACCTGGAACGGGTAAGTGGCCATCAGGCCTGGCGCCCGGCAGTGCCCCAGAGACTGGCCACTCCAGGAGCTGCGGGGCAGATAGGCAGCCACAACCAGAAGTGGCCTTGTAAGTACAAATATGAAAGGGAAGTACTCAAACTGGGGTGGTGGGGGGCAGAAATGGGGCTCCAAGTAAGCCAGTGAAGACTGTTGGCAATGGCCAGCAGGTGGGATGCTGGCTAAGAGCCAGGGAAATAGATGCTATGAGCAAAGAGAGACACTAGGCCAGTGTCTCCACAAAAGGACTATAGCTTTACTGTTGCTTATTGCTTTGCTACAGACCTTAGGCACAGGAGATCATTAAGTGTCTTCTGGCCTCTGAACCATAGCAGGAAGTAATGGTGGCCTGTGAAGTCCTAGAGAATACTTGAGTTTCAATTAAGCAAGAGCTTCCCTCCCCTTTTTTGCCATAGGCTCACTAAGGACTGTCATTCTAGACAGTGAAGCTGAGCAGAAATACCAGTTTGCCAAGAAAGGGCATGTGTTAACCTTCAATGAAAACATTTGCCAGTGCTTAATCCACTTGGCTAAGAATGATTTGCCTGGACTAGTGTGAAACCCCCAAAAATTGATAGCCTGAAACAGTGTTAGAAGAAGAAATTCCAGCAATACTTGCCATAGCAATAAGGGGCAAACTGCCAAACTAAGGGTGGAATGTCGCGTTTACAGCCTGAGCTTTTGCATCCAATTTTTAGGCAGTTTAATGCTCCATCTCAGTTAAATGACAGTCATATACATAATTGCGTTTGGTGCCTGTCAGGCAGCAGTTACTGGGCCAGGTGCACCGTAAGTGGTGGGGAGCAGAGCATGGTAACACAGCAGGCAGAGACAGGGGCCTTTTAGGAGGTTGCTGTCTCCATTCCCTGGTAATGTGTCCACGTGTTCCCCCAGGTCATCGTTTTCCGTTAAGCCCTTCATTACCCTTCACAATCCTGCCGGTTTCAAGTCCAATGGTGTAGGCTTTCTGGGTGTTGCTTGTTGTTTACGTCTCCCTACTCCCACTTCCCATGCACTTCCTTGTAGTGTTCAGTCTCAGCGGTTCCCACTGCTATGCATGCCCATTTTCTAGTGCATCGGGATGAGTGATTCTTGAGCCTTGAGGACTGAGCGCCTGTCACAGGCTGCTTTGCTTTTGGGAAAGGCATTTTGTTCCTCATGTGATCACGTGTCAATTCTGCTCACAACAGCCTTGGGACTTCCATAGCTTCTTCGAGGACAATAGCTTCTTTCTAGTGCCTTAGCTATTGTATCTGTAAGTGGGAATTGAGATGATGAAGTGCGTTTAAGAAGGGAAATGTTCCATTTTATGTATGCAGTACAGATTAAGTCTCAGCTCTGGTAAGCTATAGGACATCACTTCTGCTTACTGAAGGTTGGCTATTCCCTAAACGAGTTTGAACACCAATTATTATTCCACAATAATTATTATTATATAGTGGTTATTATTACCACCATTGTGCGGTATTACCAGTCTCTTCAATTAAATTTCAGGTCTCGTAAGTTTTACATATCCTACCCAAAACCATATGGGGGCCTACAAGGAAGCTGGGTGGGGACTTTTTACAAGGGCCTGTAGTGACAGGACAAGGGGTAACAGGTTTAAACTGAAAGCAGGGAGATTTAGATTGGATATCAGGAAGAAGTTCTTCCCGGGGAGGGTGGTGAGGCACTGGGACAGGTTGCCCAGAGAAGCTGTGGATGCCCCATCTCTGGAAGCGTTCAAGGCCAGGCTGGATGAGGCTTTGAGCAACCTGGTCTAGTGGAGGGTGCCCCTGCCCATGGCAGGGGGGTTGGAACTAGATGGTCTTTAAGGTCCCTCCCAACCGAAACCCTTCTGTGATTCTATGAGAAACATGAAGTTGGACAAAACCTCAGTAAGTCTTTTCCAATGAGTGGCAGGCCCACTTTATATCTTTATTTTTAAGTGTATTTTAATGATGACAGGGAAATGCTTTTGTACCAACGCTATTCTTACTAACTTCCCTGAACCATTTCAAAAGTCTCTCTCAGGATTGGTTTTTTTTATTCTTATTTTCACCAGATCCACACTGTTACAGGCAGTCTTGGAAACCGAGATGGTGCAAGGGAGCTATTAAGCAGAATAGTGCAGAAGAAAGATTGGTTCTCTCCTTTTTTGAAGGCTCTGCATGAAACCCAGCATGGAGACCTTGCAGGTGATCTAAGCGGAAATACAGGAGGTAATCGTCTTATTTCATTACTACTAATGTGTGTTTTTGTAATACGTCTTTTTTTTTGTACTCTTAGGAAACAATGTGGGGTTCTCATCATATTGATTGCATTGTGACACTGGGACGAATGCTCCACTTCTCTAAGGATTTCAAAATCAAGTTATTTAACAGCTTATTCAATAGATTCTAAACATTAAGCGATATCAGAATTACAATCATATTTATGGAATTGTAATTAAACTGAATCCTTACCTTTCATAACCCAGTGGTTTACAGTGTGATGTTTTTATAATCGTTCAAAGAAAATATTCTGAAGATTAATTAGAACAAGCAAAACAAACATTTTCTGGATTTCTGCTTCCAACACAAGTAGTAGTGTGTCCTTTAAAGGATGGTTTAGAAATATATGTGGCATCTTAAAGTACACTGCAGTATGTCTCCTTGGGGATAAGGTATTCCTAAGTCTCAAGACATTGTATAAATTTTAGTATAAATAAAAGAATAAACTAGTAAGGAGACCATTTACAGAAGTGACACTAAAAGAGCAATAGGTTTTTGACTACTACTCTTTGTTCCTGTACAATGATTATGGTGTTGTAAAATTATCCCAGTGCTTCCCTGGATTCTAAAATATGAAAAAGGAAGCAGCCCCCAAATAATCTAACCTTCATTTTTAACTGGGCTCCACATATGTTTTATAAGGTTTTTGAAACTACAGCTTTCCCATGTAGCAGCTTCAGCTTTCTCGCTTGAGGAGCTCACCAGGACTATGTCTCTACTTTTAGTTGCTGCATATAGAACGATGGATTGAGATGGGGCATGAGGGTGTCCCTTCCCCTTGAGGACAGGAATCAGCCTGTCTCTGCCAGTCACAGATAAGCAGCTGCCATATTTGAGTGTGCAGTTCAAAAGTGGTTGAGTGTTCCAGTCTGCAGGACAAGACCAACGAAGTTAGAGCCTCAGAAGATAGTTCTGAATGAAAGTCAGATGCTGGGAATAGCTCATACTGTGGTAATTTTTTTGTGTTGTGATTTGGTTTTGTGTTGCAGCTTTGTCAGGCTTAAATTCTTATCTTAGTTACTTTGCTATCACTAATGTAAACAAAGTAGTAAATATTAAGCAAATATGCAAACTTTGCATTTCTGAATTTTCAGTATAGTGCAGACCTTATAGGATAAAACTTAAGTTTAGTTCAGTTGTTTGGTGCAATGCTGAATGAAAGCATTTATTCCACGCTTTCTCATTAATCTTGGGCAAGGCAGGCCCTAAAAGAAACTCTGCAGGTTAGTACCTAAAGCATAAATTGTGTTGCTCTTACCAGAGGATAAGAAATTTCCCGTGCACACAGACCTGTACGTGTGTAGGTATGTAAGGTGTATGGTTGCTGTAGCATCCACTGATACAAAGTCCTAGACAGGAAACACTTAAGCACAGGTCCATGGGTACCTTGGAAGGAGAAGAGTGGTTCCACATTTTATCACTCCTGCTTAAGCCCCAGTGATTTGTTACAGTAAAATACATTGCTATTACACCTACACATAGAAATAGAGAACTTCATAAAAATACATCTTGAAATAAATGGAATCTACTCATTTCTTTACATTTAGTTCCTAATTGCAAAGTAATCGAATTCCAAATCTTGAAAACCTTAGCATGCATTCTTTCACAGTTTTTGTAAAAAATGTTTATAATTTATTGAGAACAGCATTTTGCCTCTGGAGCATGCGTAGTTCTGCATAAGTGTAATGAAAGTAAAAGAACAGGGAAGTCAAAGAGGAAGGATTTCTGTATTTGAAATAAGATAAAGTGTAAGGAGGGAGAATGTTTTGTGGAAGCTTTTTCTGGTTTTCTGTTTTATGGGCAAGTTTTGAAGTCCTGCTGTAAGGTTCATGAGCTTACAGGACCAATGGAATTGAGAAGGTAGGAAATGTGGTTTGGTCTACAAATTCAATTTTCAGATCTTTATAGTGATCACAAATGACCAACAACTTTTAAAATAAATATTTATAAAAACATCAGAGTTCCAATGTTTAAGTCAAGCCCAAGACCATATGTTACGCCGTTCTGTGCGTGATGAGTACAGGTTAGTTCTGTGTATTCTGTGCTCCACACTAGAAGAAATTAAATGTTTTATAGTACCATGGAATTTCTATTTATTTCTAGGAACAGAGAATAGACAAAATGGGATGGAGAATGGTACAAATGAAGAAGCAAAAGTTGCAAGCCAACTAGGATGTGCTGTAGAGGAGGATTCGAAACAGCAAGAAAATGTGAATGACAGTTCTAGCAGTGAGAACAGTGTATTGGAAACATCTATTGGAAAGGATTCTATAGTTTCAGGTATGTCCACTAACTGGTATTTTGTGCTGGTGCCAGTTAAACTTTAGTAACTGTAAGTAATAATTGAGAGAACATTCTTGGTGCATTAACTCCCATCTTGTTCAAAAATTCAGGAACATGTGGTACTGTCAAGGTAAAGGGAATGGATGGAAAATGTAAATCTTAAGTTTTTGCAAGCAGTAAATTGCATTTCGTCCTATGATTTAACAGCAGTAGTAATTTTAAGGCTCAGATCTACGAATTTGTTCATTTCAAAGAATTGCTGTAGGACAAGAATATGTTGTGATACTTGAACTAATTAATCTTAAAGGTAAGAGCTGACTGAGAAGCCAATTTGCCTGCACAGTATAGAATGGCTTAGGTGGACATGGCCAAAAATACTGTAGCACATGATGTGCAGCCTTCATGTAGATATTTTCTGTATCCTGGTTGTAGTGATTATGTTTTATCTACTATGTGCTGCTTGATTTTCTTATAATTGAGCAACATTAATGATCTTCCTTTCCTTTTAAATAACACTTTGGATGACTTTGTATTATTATTTTTTAATTTACTGCATGAAGAAATGAGTCTCTTTCACACATACTTAATATTGTTAATTAAAATATTAAAATTACTAAATGTATACTTTATTTCAGACCTAGTCATGGTAGGTTTATATTATCCAACAAAAATATTAGGTTTATATTGACAAGTCTTCCCAGTGTTGATGAAGTTTAAATCAAGAGAAATGTTTCTGTGCCACTCTAACTACAGCTGTATTAAGCATTTCTTTCTAGAAGGTTGGTAATTCTATATTAGACAACATTTTTAGTTTTGGTAAGTCCTTTGGCCAAGCTTGTTGGCTGTCCAACAAGTAATTTTTCTCTTTATTATAAAGATTTATATTTAACAGAACATCAACCAAACTTTGTTCAGAAGTACATTTTTTAGTACATGTTTTTAGAAATTGTTGTGGATCATATGCATCCACTTTTTAAAACATGCCTTGGGAGTTGATTATGAGCAACAGCAGTTACCAGCAACAATCCCAGACGTAGCTGGGAACCAGTGATTCAAGCATATGCTGTACGGTTAAGGAACCGTTCAGATGAAGCTCAAACAATTGTTACCAGTGAGGTAAATCCTGCCTGAAATTATTTTAGTGGGCTTACTCAGCCAAAGGAGTAGGACAGCTAAGGCTGCTCTTTTTTTTTATCAAACATGAATAAATTTAAAAAAAAAATTGGCTCTGAAAAACTACAGCCTTTCAGTGTGCAATAGTAGTAGCCTATTTCTCATTTAGCAAGAAACTAACAGCGTATCACAATGTTTTGTAGCAAGTAGTGAATTAATAACTACAGCAAAAATATCAACTTGGGTTTTCCTGGATTAGAACATAATTTGGCAGTATAAAGAAGAGGTGCCAAATATTTAATGATGATTCAGAATGGATCAGACTGAGTTATCCTCACTCTTAGAATCCTTTCAGGGCAAGGCTAAGGCTCTTAATTGTAGCCTCACTGAGGGTAAGCTTTCATTGCTGTTAGCCAGACCTTTGCCTGACTCTTGTCAGGCTGAGGGTTACAGGTGACTTGATCTATTGGCTGTTAACTAGCCTGCCACAAGCTAATTCTAGCCTGGAAACTGTGGTCTCCTCAGCACTGAACTGTAGTGAAATGAACAGACAGTGGGTATTGGCAGTTTATGCAGTTGAGCAGATCTGTTCAGTGAAATGGTGCTAAGGGTGTACGTACTACATGGATTCTGGCGGTTTGGTTCCGATTGACTTCAGTCTGGTGTGGACTGGATGCTGCAAGTGGCTGGAACACGTCTCATTTGGTTTCAGCTGATGGGAGTCCATTCCTTCTCATCCAAACCAGCTCTGTGATGTGAACCAAAGTAGTGTATGCGGGGGGCAATTGGCAGACTGACTGTAAACATGAGCTTGTGAGCTGAACTAAACCAGCAGTGTGGATGCAATGTAGCAAGGGCTGCCAGGAGACAGTGCTGGATGAAGATGGCTGTAGAGGAACTGGCTCACACTGAGCCATCTTGAAGTGCAGTAAGCTTTGATCTCTATGTACTTGTACACACAGGCTTAACTGCACGCCAGTCTCTTTCCATTTCATCTTTTCGCATCATCTCACAAGACTGTATTTTTAGGTCAGGCAGCTGAAAATACAACTGGAGCCCAGATTCTGCTTCCAAGTGGGCTGGGAACCCACCTAATTTGCAGCTTCATGCTGTCAAGTGTTGTCAGTTTTGCAGTAGACTCCCACCATTCCTTCATGTTTTGAGAAGGACAGATTTCAAGGAGAAAGAAGCTTTCTCAAGTCACTTGAAACTACTGCATTTTGCATTGTATCTAAAGCCTCTTCTGACCCTTTAATTGGCGTAGCTGAGACAGAGGGAGTGGGGAGGTGTGGGGGCAGTGGGGTCATAAAGACAAAGTGTACATAGATAATGTAGCCTAAGAGAAGGCTGGAGAGAAATTCTGCCTGCAGAACCACAGATAAGCAACTGCACACACAAAACCCAAGGGCAGTAAGTTTGCAAGGCCAGAAATGAAACACTTGGATTAAGACCACAGTTACCTGTATAAACAATACTTCAGATAAATGGCAGCTCTGATTTTCAAAGCATGTTTCGTTAAAAGAAAGAAAAAAATTGATTGGAACAAATAACTACATTATAATTAACTGGAGATTTTTATAATGTCTTACAAAATGTCCTGTAACGCTTCACATTATATAAACTACCTATTCATTTGAAAGTAGGATTAATTTCAGTAGCCTATTTATATTTTCTAATGTTTGAAAGTTATTCTGTGACACAGTGTGTGACACAGGACAGGAAAGAAAGGCTTCTTAAACTAATTATCTTTATACTTGCTTGCTAGTCAGTGCAAAGTGACTGAAAATCTTTGTGGAATATCGTGCATTACAATGTGCAGTAACACTGTAAGGGAAGACTAGTGAAAGTGGTGGAAACAGCTGTTAGGATATCAACTCTTACTGTTTTGGAAAGGCTTACTGGGGTTTTTTATTTTATTTTAAAATAAATCAAGAAAGTTGCCACAGTTGAAAAGGGAGAACATTACTCTTCACCTTTCATTTGGAAGATGAGTATTTTGCATTTCACTTCACCAGTGATGTTTCTTTGTAATCCCTGCTACACTTTGGAGTGGCTAATTACGTACAAAGCACTTTGTGAATGCATGTTCTCTGCTGCATATACATCCTTCAGTAGGCCATTTCAGATGGGACACCACATGGAATAGATAGGTAGAATTTTAATTTTGTCCTCTTTCCTATCCTCATGTCTTCCTAGAAAGTGAAAATGAGATATTAGTGTCATCTTCATAGCTGGAATTCCCTCTACTCAGTGCTACTTAATAGTCTGTTGCAGGTCTTTGAACATGGATTATAACTGCTGAGGTTTTCTTCTTTTTTCAGGATGTACGATATTAAATGCCTGCTATTATATAACAATAGAGACATTTTAAAGTATTTTCACAGCAGAAGCCTGATACATATAAGGACCTTTCTGTAATTGCATTGATTTCTAGGAGACTAGGTTTCTAATTTAGGTGCTTAAAGTATTTAATACACTTGCCCATCAAAACACTTCCTACAGATTGTGGTGATTCATAGTTAGATCAGATTCTGAGATCTGCATGAAATAAATTATGAAAACTGTAGGACAGCAAGACAGATGTTTGCATCACTTCCATGGTTACGTTGGAAAAATTAAAGACACAAATACCTGACTCCTAATGGTAGCTTCATTTCAATTGTCTGTATTATACTTGTTCTGTGAAATAGCAGGTGTTTCTGTTATTCATTCACCTTTCAAGGAGGCCAGAAGTTGCATAAGGGAACTCAGATTTTTACTGGATGCAGACTAGGTTTAATTTCCACCTCACCAAGATGTTGTAGTGAGTGTTTCAGGAGTACCATTCTCAGACACTGTAACTACTGTTTAGTTATAAACTCTCATTCACGGCATCTGTTTTGCTTTATGAATTATTTGTTGGGGCCAACAAGTTGGGGGAAGTATGGATATGGGGCATAATGGGATATTCACTGGAAAAAACTGTGAAAAACTTGGTAGGACACAAGTTCATGTGATAATTAAGCAAAACAGGTCAATGCTGTTATTTTGATTGATTTCTTATGCACACTATGAGCTCAGTTGCAAAGTGCTGCAGGTAAGCTGACGATGCAGGGTGAGGCTGTTTTGCAGGAGATGTTTCCAGAAGAATTGTTTATTTCTTTAGACGTTAAAAGTACTGAGTTTGGAAAATCTAGCTATATAAACACCCGTGACTGAAATAAAAAGTCGGTGTAATATATTGATTGCCCAGCAGAGGGAGAGCTTAACATTAGAATATCTGCAGTAAACCTGCCAGATTTCTATGGCAGTGCCTGGATGTAACATGGTTGTCTGTCTCTGCTTTTATTTGCAGACAGTTTGGAAGATTTAATAAATCTTCTCTGCTTTTATTTACCTGGGGCTTTATTTATGGCTTACTGTTTTCATGTTACGTGTAAGATGCCTTTTTTAAATAAAAAAAAATCATAGTTCTGGTTTTGATTTTCTTCTGCTACAGATATAACTCACATGGCTTACAGGGAGTAAAAAAGAATGTCTTCAGTTTGCCAGCAGTGCAGTGTATCCAGCAGACCAACATGGTTTTCTTTCTTTTTCTTTTTTGGCTCTTCACCCCCCGTCTGAAAAGACACAGTAAAACAGGACTAGAGGGGATCATGCAGGTGATCATGTGTGGACCCCTACTTTCAAGCAGACAGAACATGGATGTCTGACAACAATAAATAATGATCCACATTGTCTTGCCTCTGCTATGCTTTGAATTTTCATCTTCCACTCCATATTTTCTTCCATAAGAAAATGAAGTATATTGTTCACAGGTTTTTTTTTACCTAAGAAAAAGTTTAATAAAGAAAATTATACCTCAGCCACCCCTGCCAGACATTTGTCTGGTCTATTTTAACAACTTAAGGAGAGAGCAAACAATATGCTTTGCTATTTATATTTGTATAGTAAATATACTATACTACATTTGTTTGTGTATTTCATGTAGAGTCAGATGCCTCCTCAGGAAATGGAAGTGTCAGTAACGTGAATGAAAACCTGGGACAGAGCTGCACAACCAGCGATTCAGGTATGTTTCCCTTCTGTTATTTAGAAATTGCAAAATAAGCTCTGGAGGGTAAGCATTCTGAATGGGCTAGAACGAAGATCAGTGGAAGGCTTACACTGTGAACTCTAGTTCACAGCATTTAGATGCCAGACTTTCTCTTATTTTATTGGAAAACAGATGCCACTTTTATGGGTCTGGACTTAAGGCGCAGCCCCAAAAGAATTGATTTACTGAGATCATCTGAATAGGTGTGTAGACATCATCAAACAGCACAGTCATACAAAATGGTCAGTGGCACAGGATGATAGAACCGCCTAGGCTGGAAGGGGCTTGGAGAAGTCATCCAGTGCAGTCACCTGTACAAATATTTATAATGCTGCCACATATATGTGCTGCTTTTCCTCCCAGAGAGGAACTAGGTTGTGTCTGGCCCCTGCACAGGGTAAGTGAGAGGGAATAGGACATGCTTTAGAGGCATCTAAGGGTAAGGAGAAGCATTTCCAGGGTATCTGCAGAACAGTAATGAAGGTCCACTTTGGACCTAAGTAATTTAGTAGCCCGGTTTGTAAAAGCAGCCTAATCACTGGAGGTTACTATCTGAAGACCTTTGCAAATCTCACATTTAAACATATTTGCAAATCCTAAACATAGTTTTAAACTAAATATTGGACTGCGTTTACATAATACTTTGCAGACAGATACGAACTTGCTATGTGTATACTCTGAGCCCAATTAAACACTGATGTTGTAAAAGGCATCCCAATTTTTTTTCCATTTTTTAATCTTCGGCTTAAGGCAGAATGAATTTGCAGCTGTCCACCATGGTGAACAGGCTGTGTTTTGCCTACACAGAATTCAAGGGGAACCAGTTACCTTTTGGAATCTAGCCTTTATAAATTTGTGCTGGAACTGTGCAAGGAAACAATCTGGGTACTTTTCAGGCCAACTCTGCCTAATAAAGGTAGTATTAGATCAGTAAAGTCAATGTAAATGTTATATATCATACACCTGCAAAATGTTTACTGTAAATGCTTTTAAAATAGTTCAAGCTTTTTAAATATTAAAATCCATGTATTTTATAAGTACAAAGAAAATTCATGGTGTCTCAGACCTAAATCGCTACCTCATAGCTAGAATTCTAGTCTATGTATTATTAACTCTGAAGAATATACTCTGCATCAACAGAGGTGACTCATCAGTCACATTGTATTTTTTTCCTCAGTGTCACATGAAATGTCTGGGCACAGAAACTTCTCTGTTCTGCGGACAGTCACACTGTATCAGTTTGTCAGGCTGATACAGGCTACTGGTATGTGGCAGCACATACGTATGTATAGCCTGATCCTTTAAGATTCCTGAAAATTTTCCCATTGAATGAACTGGGCATTGGCTGTGTTCAGTAGTCCAGCAG
Organism: Rhynochetos jubatus; assembly: GCA_027574665.1. Classification (NCBI taxonomy): domain Eukaryota; kingdom Metazoa; phylum Chordata; class Aves; order Eurypygiformes; family Rhynochetidae; genus Rhynochetos; species Rhynochetos jubatus. The sequence goes on from CM050654.1 coordinate 24,890,915, forward strand.
AAAAAAGGAAATCACTAGGGTTACATGAAGAATGCAGAATATTTTTTTTCCCAATGCTGTTCTGTTTATATGTGGGCTTTAAAAACAACTAGTTAAAATGTTTTTTAAACACTCATGCTTTGTAATCATGCCTGGTAAACTCAACAAAAGCTTCTCTCAACTATGAGAAAAAAAGCTAAGGAGGTATATATGGACTTTATGGATTTTATAATTTGAAATTTTGCAGTAAGGCTATTGTATGAACGGAGGTGTTTGAATAGTGTCTTAATGCACTGACAAGATTTGGATTTTAATTCAGAGAATCACGTGGATTTAGTCACAGTTTTCTGTGTAAGGATACTTTTACTTTTAAGACAAATGGTGGAATTAGGACAATAGAAGAATAATTATCATGCTTCTTTTATCCCAGAGTAGCAATTCATATGAGCCTTGTACAAAGGCAGAGAACTTACACTGTGCACAATGAAAATTCTTGAATGGAATCATACCCAGTGAAAAGATTCCTTTATTAGCTTTCATCTAAACAGGGGCTGAGGAAGCTAGAAGGAAGCTAAGTTAAATATTTTTTAGACCTGGACAGTTAATTGACAATGTTGAGAAACTGAAATTTAACTAAACAGATGGGTGATAAGAGTGCTAGTTTCAATATGATTGAACTATTGAATTTAGCCAACCAGAAAGCAAACAATGTTCTTCCTCAAAAGAGAGTAGTAGAAGTCAGATAAGTAACAGCAAGTACTCTCTGGTGTGAATTTCCCTGTGTACTGCACTCACACTAAAAGGCAAAACAAGCAAAAAACACTTAAGAATGGCATTTGGATGTTTCCATCAGCAGTATTTTATCAAGCTTCATTACTTTCTGTTAGTTTAATTTTATTTAATGGAATCAGGGGTACTAGAAAAATACACTTATTTTGTGTGTAATGTATCAGTGATGATAGAATCCTCATGATTCTTCATTTAATGATATCATCAGGAAATAAAACTGTGTAGGGTTTTTTCCCTCAGTTTTAGTCTAGTAGAATGAAATTGTGCCTTTTCTTCACTGAGGACAGTTAGTGCTTGAAGAGTGATTTAAACATACCTGGTGGGGGAAGCCCACCTGCATTGAAATAAAACCTTCTGATATTAACATATATAATTTCTGACTTCCTAAACATATGTAAACTCCAGAGACTTTATATGGTTTTCTAACTGGCTAAAATGATGCAGCAGCATTTTTCCACTTTTAACTTTGAATGATGTTTGTTTCACCTGTGAGCCATAGATCTGAACTCTCTGCCATTGCGTTTTATATGAGAGATGGAAAGGTTTGGCCTTCAGGTGGCAAATGTATATGGCTTTTTAGCGAACAGGTCGATTGCATTATGTATGAGTCAGTCTGGAAGCAGGTGTGATACGTTCTACAGTTAGCTCTGTCTTGTATGGACAATTGAATTTTCTTATCTATTTACTCTTTCTACTTTATAACTCCCTTCGTCATTTTTTAAGTGGTCTCTATCTATTTTCCTTTCTATGGCTCCATTTTTTTCATCCTCTGGGAAGTATTTAAAAAGGTAGCGCACTTGCAACCAAATAAATTTCAGTACTGGTGAAAGAGAATGTCACCTGAGGTTGGCTAGATTATAAATACTGCAGCTCTGAACACAACCCTTGTTGATCCCAGTGCTACCGAATTGTATCATTTGAATTCATACACAGTAATACTCATGTCAGCATAGATGGGTGAAGACATACTGTGGCTTATTCTGTCTACCCTGGTTGGTGACTGTTCTGAGCTAGAGTTGCACAGGTCCACAGAGCAGCATTGCCTATGCAAATACACCCTGGTTCTATTTATTCAGAAGACGCTTCTGATCGTAAACTCATTTTTTTCCCTTTGACTTTTGTTCAGCATTCTAATAAATGTTCTATACCTCCTGTTTGATACTTACATTTCTTTGTACCATTAGACGAAGATGAAGTGGAGAGCAGAGCTTCACCTGAGCCAGATCTGATCCTGAGAGATTACCAGATGGAAGTTGCAAAGCCAGCACTGAATGGGGAGAATATTATAATATGCCTCCCTACAGGCAGTGGTAAAACCAGAGTGGCTGTTTACATTACCAAAGATCACTTGGATAAAAAGAAAAGAGCATCAGAGCCTGGAAAAGTTATAGTACTTGTTAATAAGGTATGTTGGTCCATTTCTTTAAAAAATTCTATTTTTCAAACCTTATGCACTGTTAATATAGCACTTGTAAAATGCATATAAACCCATTTCTCATCTTCTCCAGATGTAACTGTGTTTCCAGGCATACAGCTCTAGACTGTCATCACCACTGCACCATCATCATGAATGATCTTTAAGGTCCCTTCCGACCCAAACCGGTTTATGATTCTATGATTCTATTTTGGTTTACCCTGGTCCAAATGCAAATTTAGATGTGCCCTAATAACCACATTAGTGGACAAAGTATAATTTCATGTTAGAATGAAAAGAAATAAAATAATATTTAAAAAATAAAAATATTTCTCACATTTTAGGTTTGGTTTGGTAGTGAAGGGTCACCTAATGAGTCTCACAGTAGTTAGGGAGTATTCTGTCAGATTTTCTGATAATTACAGTAATTTTTACAGTTAAATTTGGAAGTATATAATATAAAGTAATCTTCTATTGTAATATTAAAATACATTTAAGAATTTTATTAAAAGAATAAAGGAGATCCGTGTCCTCCTAGAAGAATAACATTGATAGCATGTTATAAGCTCTGTTAAAGAGCGAGAGCCTGCGTGGTTTTTCGTTCTTTCGAAGGCACAGTTAAGCCAAAGTTCTTGGCACAAAAAGGTTTTGTAGGAGCAATGGGAGGGGAGGGGTTGGTTTGGGGATTTTTAGTGGTTGGTTTTGTTTTTGTTTGGTGGGGGTTTTTTAGTCCTACCCTGCAGTGATTAATGAGATGTTTTATTGCTTTGAAACATGTATTTTGTGCAAAGTGTATGTTCACCTAACAATACTTCTGGCAAACGTGCATGTATTTTTAATCCTATGTATGGTCTGCTTTAAATCCTTTGGTAACTTTTATTCAGGTACCATTGGTAGAACAGCATTTACGAAAGGAGTTTAATCCATTCCTGAAGCGTTGGTATCAGGTTATTGGTTTAAGTGGTGATTCTCAGCTGAAAATCTCATTTCCTGAAGTTGTCAGAAGAAATGATGTCATCATCAGTACAGCACAGATCCTTGAGAATTCACTGCTAAATGCAGATGAAGATGATGAAGAAGGTGTCCACTTATCAGTCAAGTTTTTAATTGTGAAATTTTTACAGAAGGGCTAAAAGTATGTCTCTCTTTTGGAAAATTGAAGAGTAAAAATGTGCCACATTGAGTAGTTACTGGTTTTTGCAGTTGATTGGTTTTATAAATGCAAGCTGTAGTCTGAGAGTCAAAACCAGATCTTAGTTAGTGAGCATGCAGTTTTTTCAAGCCAAATTAGACCCTTTACAGTTCGTTTGTACTAAATATTTGTTATGCTTCCCATTTTATCTAGCTCAAGCACAGCTTCATGCAAATGCAGCCATACTGGTTCCATGTTCCAAGCTTGGTAGAACATTGAGTTATATCAGATAGAAGCCATAAACAGGATGAGAAAAAAATTATAAAAGCTCAAATTAGTCAGTAGCTTGAGAAATACAGTGGAACACAAGATAAAAGCCAATCTGTTACAAACATTGTAATCTTTAAACTCATCATTTTTCTAACATACAGAGATAGGATTCTGTATCACTCTGGGGTTGGCAGATATAATGATGCCCTACAACAGGGGAAGAAAGTCAAAAAAAACAAAAGATATGAGATGAGGTTAAATTGTTTGTCCAGAATATTGACGTGGCAGATATATGTGGGAGATCGGAAAGGAAATGGTATTTTGTGCCAGTAACGTACAAATAATGTAACAGCCCAGGACTGCAGGTCCAGAACTTGGGCTGCAGTGACCCTCCTCTGCGAGGTGTTCAGCAGGATGAATGTCAGAGCTATGATATTCAAAATAATGGATCTAAGATGAAATAGGTACTTGGCTGTGAGTTGCAGAGAAACCTGAGGAGTCAGTCTGTGTCTGTCAGTGCCTAGTGCTGACCGGGGTACTGCATAATCCAACCTAACTCCTGCAGAGCCACGTGGGTACCTCAGAATTGCCTCCCCTCCTTCAGAATGCCATTTTATTAACCTAGGCGGAGTACCAGAGCTTTTCTTGAATTTGTTTCCTTTCCACTGCACGTAAGTTAATAAACCTTCCCAAATCTGAATCATTTAGGAATGCTATATAGAGGCACTTGAACGTTTCTACAGGAACTGCTGACCTGATTAGAACTGGGCTGAGGTGTAATGAAGTGGTTCCTTGAATGGGTTTCACACCTTGCAAAGCTTCCTTCATAAGGAGTTACATTTTTTTCCAGAACTGAGGTGGCCCTGCAAACAGGGCCATGTTTCCATGCTATTACACCTGTGCTAGTAAGTTCAGCTGGACCAAAGCCAAGCAAGCCTGAATGTAACCAGCTCCATTTTCATGGCTATGACTTGATTAACTCACAGCATATGTAAGCTATCCTAATTAGTTATATGTTTCTTATTCTTAATTTCTGTTCATACTTTTTTCATCTGTTTCCACGGAGGTCTGCATTACACGTAACACAGAATTCCAGCCTCAATGAAAAGGAGGGGACTCTCCTAATCACACTACCTGTCTTCATCAAGGGCTGAAGTAATTGTGTGGAAGTTCTAAAAGCTGTGTATCACTTTCTTAGAAGAAGCACATGTCTTCTGATGGGTTAGGTCCTTCCTGAGTAATGACCAGAATATGCATTACAGAGATGATGGTCAAAATCAAAGGGAGTAATTTCATGTTGGCAAAATATCTGAGAAACTGCCAACATTGCTTCTGTAGTCCTGCAATATGTAGAAATCTCTAAAAATAAATAGAAATTTAGGTTTGAAACTGCATCACTCCAGTCCAAACTGGCCTGCTGAACCACTTGTGTGAAGACAGATTTCCCCGGTGACATGGAGCACTAGTACTGCTTTCCTAGCAGTACTCTTTGGTTTAGCCTTTAAATAAGATTTCCCTTGTTCAGTCTCTGCCTTTCTTTAGGTTCTTCAAAGACAAAGTTACATGGTATTTCCTTCAGCAGCAAGGCCAGTTGGGAATGTTCTACTCCACTGTCAGTTACCAGCTTCTGCTGCCAGTTGTTGCAAACTCATTTGTAGTGGTGCAGTAATTTGAGCACACTCATGTGTAAACAGGACTATGGAAATTGTTTGGATTTAAACAAAAGTTTTACCCTGATCATTTCAGTCACCTGCTTTACAGTCATTTCCACAAACACTTGTCAAATCGTAGGAAACAATGCAGGAAATTGAACATGAAGAGTTATTGGCCAGCCAGGGGAAGAGTGGGAACTCTGTAAACGAGTTTTGCTCTTAGAGAAACAGTGAAATGTTCAGAAGTCTTTCAAATCAGAATCTTGAAATATATGTTACTGTCTGCTTATGCAAATAGATTAAGGAGATGCTTTCTGTGTTTGTGAGAAATTTAAAACAAACAAAAAATTGTCATCGTATAGTACTCCAACTGCTGCATGTAAATATGATCTGACTAAAAAGCATATAATACCTGCCAGAATCTTCATCAGTTTCCTCAGCTACAGAAGAGATGATTGGTAGTGCTCTCACCATCTGTTTGTTCTTTCCAGTGACACATCCATAAAGTAATATAAATCTTTTAATTGGACAGGACTAGGAAGGAAATCTCTGTGTTGCTATGAAGTGGAAGAATATTTTGATCAGGACAGGCCTTTCTAGAATGTCTGAAAGGCTGCGAATATGTACTGTGTCTTCTCATAAACAAACAGATGCATTTACAGATATAAAAGAGAGGATTGAGGTAAACTAGGATATGTTCTGACCACTGGTTATTAGAAATATATCTCAGAAATTCTTTAGACCATCAGATTGATTCTGCAAAAATGGAAAAGCTTTCTACGTTACCTGTAACGTAAAAGTACTTGACACATGAGGAGTCCAGCAAAGATTCCAAGTTCTATTAAATATGGACAGCTTCCATCTGCACCTTCCAGCAGCACTACAAATTTCCTAATACATTAGGGCTCAAACAAACTGACTGGTCTCTTCAACAGTGTCTTCTTACCTGTAAGAGGACTTAGTCACACAAATTCAACATTTGAAGGAAAATTAATCGTTTTGGGGTTTGGGTTGGGGTTGTTTTGGTTTTTTTCAGATTTTTCACTCATCATTATCGATGAGTGTCATCACACTCAAAAGGAAGGTGTCTACAACAATATAATGCGACGTTACTTAAAAGAGAAGAAGAAGAACAGGAAGCTGGCCAAGGAAAACAGACCACTGATTCCACAGCCTCAGATTCTGGGACTTACAGCCTCACCTGGTGTAGGAGGTGCAACATCCAACTCAAAAGCAGAAGAACATATTCTGAAAGTAAATAGCCCTCACATTTGCAAACCACCAAAGGAATATTGTCTTGTTCAAGTAAAACTTTTAAAGTCAATGTTAGGCTCCAAATATATAATCTGGTATTTCGTTTTTTTCATGTGTACATGGGAGTTCAGTTCAGCCATTCAGCTGGATATTCCGTTCAATTAATGGAAATCCATTTATAAATAAGGGTTACTTTACAGAGAAGTACAGCTATGGAAAAGGGAAGTAAAAAGATTGCCTCATTTCAGAAGCCAGAAATCCACGAAATAGTGAGGTTTTTTAGTTAATAAAAATCTGATTTTTCCATTGCTGGATGAGAATTTACTATGTATTCCTAAATCCTAGAGACATCAGAGTTATCATCTGCATTTCTGGAGTGACTAAGCTGAGCTTTTTTGTGGATTCAGGAAAGTGAAAAACAAAGTTGAATACTTAAACAAGCAGAAACTGTCTGTGAGACATAGGTAGATTACTTGTGTGCTTCTTTACAGCGGTTAGAGGTATTCATTGAGAGGGGAGTAGTGGGTAGTTGCATGAACACCTGACAAGATAATTGGTTAAACTCCATACTTAAACAGCTGTGACTCCAAAGAAGCTCTGTTTTACTTGAAATTCAATGGTTTTGCATTAGTAATACAAAAGTAGTATTCAGCATAGTACTCCAGTGAAAAAACAGCTAGCATATTGCACAAAAAGAGAATGTGATATTGAATAGGTAAGGCCTGCAAGTAGCTTTTATGCTGTATTGAAGTAGATAGAATTACCAGGTATTTGGGGGCAAAAACATTCTGGCAATGGAAAAAGCAGAGAATTCCTTTTCATCAGCTCTGAAATCTTAATGATAGGATGCTGGGTTTTGTTTCTAAAGAAATGTAATCTCGATATCAAATGGATAACTACTGCTGAAGACATTAAAAAGGTTGCCTGCCAGACCTCCTTTTCTGTTTTCTGTGCTAATAAAAATTCTTAGGTTTCCCCTTATTACTTTAGACTTAGTGACAGAAATGTACCTGTTTTCTTCTTGGAAGAGATCAAAAGCAGAAAAGTCCAATTCTGTCATGCAGTTAGCACAGAAATTTTCTCTATCTCTTCCTGTTCCAAGAAAGATAATTTCGAATTATTTTCTACTCATGACCAGCTCTTATTTTTGTAACGTTTACTTTCTTTTTTCTATTGCACTATTACTTTCGTTTATTTGTTTTGTTCTTAAAAATGTTCTCTTCCAAAATATCAGTGTTTTCTTTTTCAAAATACCTGCTTTGCACCCTGATCTGCAAGTGTCCAATGATCACTTCTGGCCTAAAACGTAACTTATTCAGCTTAATCTCAAATACTTTTCAAGGACTGAGCCTTTCTTATGCTGATAATATCTATATGCAGTTTTGTAGGAAGAAAATAAAATTATATAAACCCCAATATCTGAATGAGAATCTCAGTTGCGTTAATTCAGTTTTCATGTGGAATAACTCATTAAACATTAAAAGAAATAACATTTTGTTTTCTCCCAGATCTGTGCCAATCTTGATGCACGTAGAATCATGACGGTTGAAGAGCATGCCTCCCAGTTGAAGAATCAGGTGAAGGAACCATATAAGAAGACTGTGATTGCAGACGACAAAAGAAGGGTATGAGTTTTTAAAAAAATCAGTATTAAAGTTATACTGCCCTTTAAAGGTGTGTTATATGGTATCAAAAATTTTGGCTAATGCTCTTTTTCTATCATTTTCTTATGATCCATAGAGCTAATTTGAATATGTGTGTATTTATCTGCTCTTTCCTCTGTATACAAAAGTATCAGTAATTTCAAATAGAACTAGATTTTTACATATTTGATTTATAATTGTGAGGTATCTGGTCAAAAGACCTGAACCATAGTTGAGATGTTTGTAGTGGAGTGACATTATGTTCACTAAAAATACATTATTTCACAGCATAATTTTTGCAATATTCTGAACTATTTTTTTCTGTAATTCTGAATGCACTTAGGAACCTTAACTTGTTTTTTAATTTTAAGTTTTATTGTTTTAAAAAATAAGTTAATGTGGCACTAGACAGAAGAGTTCAGGCCAATTTTTTTGTTTCCAGAGATGCTTACTTTGGTAATCAATTTATTTCTAGGATCCATTTAGAGAAAGAATCACTGAGATCATGACGGACATTCAAACATATTGCCAGCTCTATCCAAAATCTGAGTTTGGAACTCAGCCATATGAACAATGGGTGATTAGAGAAGAGAGAAGAGGTAACTGCATAGCAAAAATAACCCAACTTTGGATGTGTTTGGGTTATTCTACACGCAGACATGGGTTTTGGTTTTTTTGTTCACTTCAGCTGCAAAAGAAGAAAAACGCAAGGAACGTGTCTGTGCAGAACACTTGAAGAAATACAACGATGCTCTCCAGATAAATGACACCATCCGAATGGTGGATGCGTACAATCACCTAAATAACTTTTATAAGGAGGAGAAAAGTAAGAAGACAGTAAGGAGCGATGATGATGATGATGATGAACTGGCAGTATCAAAACAGGATGAAACAGATGAATTTCTAATAGGTTTATTCAATGGTAAGTTTGAAATACATTGTGATTTTTAATATTTGAAATCCATAGAACCAATTAACATGTTTTGTATGGGCCCATTAATGATACCATCCTAGAGATTGCCATGTTGTTTATTATGACAGTATTGGGATGTCCCAGTTCATACTGTATGGAATAGGTTAAACAACATTATCGTGTGATCATGACCCAGCATGTAGTGAAAGTTCTTTGGCCCAAGGGCCCTTTCTTTTTGCTGATAGTAAAAACTGCTTTTCTCCAGTGAAGTGCCCCTGAAGACTCTGATAGATAGTATATTCCAGTAGACACTCTTGAGGGGCAAAAAGTTGGGCAAATGGAATACAAAAGTAATGAAATGACAGGGTTTTAACCAACCCTTTCTACCAAAGTCTGTTTGCCTGTCTACTAAGAGATGGGAGCAAGATCTGTGCATATTAATCTGCTTCTCCTTGTAAGACTTTATCAGTTATTTTAAAACTGTTTTGCAAATATTGTAAGCTGTGATTTAGTTCTTTAATACAGTGCGCTTGACTCTGTACCACTTTTGGTGTGTAGAGTTCTTTCTTTTGCTTATTCTCACATAAGCAATATAGGCACAGTGTATGTTAACAATTTAATAGTTGATTTATTTTGATTGATTAGTGTGTTTTTAAGGAATGTAAACTCACTTGAAAAATAAATTGGTATGCCACAGCTCTTCCAACTGGACGTGAATAAGCCATGCTGGGAGAATTATATGGAAAGCTGCTCTTTGCTTTGTTTGTTTGTTTGGTTTTTTTTCCTAGAGCTTTTATTTTACATGGTTACTTTTTCTTAATTTACATCTGCTATTTTTAAAGCAAAAAAGAAACAGCTGAAAGAATTGGCTAGAAATCCTAAGCATGAAAACGAGATGCTAATAAAGTTGCGAAACACTTTAATGGAGGAGTTCACGAAGACTGAGGAACCTAGAGGAATTATTTTCACAAAGACTCGGCTAAGTGCCTTTGCTCTGTTCCAGTGGATTAAGGATAACCCAAAATTTGAAGAAGCTGGAATTAAAGCCTATTATCTTATTGGTGCTGGACATAACAGTGAAATGAAACCCATGACTCAGGTACAGAACTATGCACTACAGCATTCAAATCTTGATGTTTTGAGAAAACAGCTTGTTTTAATACTAGAACAATGAACTGAAGTTTGGAGCCCACAGTTCTGGTTTCATACCTCCCAGCAACTTACCATCATAAGCTGCAGGTTAGGTGAATAACAATGTCAGAGTAATGTTACTTCCACAAGAAAGAAGCTTTCTTGGTTTTGAATTCTATGGCAATAGGAGTAACAGGCAGCTGTTTGCTAGAGGAGTGTGTAGTCAGAAGGGACACAAATTGTAGTGGGGCCATAGGAAGAAAAAGTGAACAAAATGGCAATAGCAAAACTCTGATAGTTAAATGAGTTTATATTTATAAGTACAATAGTAGTTCAAATTATATTTCAGTTGCTGAATTGAGAAATAAAATTAATTACACTGTTGATTTTCCTTTTTCTGATGCCATTGCTTTAATCAAATTATACACATTTATATGCATGCTTCACGCTGATGCATAGCCATTGAAAGAGAATTTGCCAACATTTGCAATAAAAATTTCACAACTGATCACGATTGACAGAATTGTGACAATCACAATTGATTGACAGAAACTAATACTGAAAGTTAATAGACTGGGTTTTGGTTTGGGTGTTGTTTTTTTGTTGTTGTTCTAATTTACAGAACGAGCAAAGGGAAGTAATTGATAAATTCCGAGGTGGAAGTATAAATTTACTTATTGCTACTACCGTAGCTGAAGAAGGCCTAGACATCAAAGAGTGTAACATCATTATCCGCTATGGACTTGTCACCAATGAAATTGCTATGGTGCAGGTATGAGTTTACTGCATACAGAAGTTTTTTTTGAAAGTGCTTTTCTGTTTGGGATATGAACTGGTGAATCACATACCTGGGCTTTGGAGATAATTTTGAAATACTTGCCTACTAAAAAAGAAAACGTTCTTGCAACAAGTTGCATTTCCAGTTGCCATCCTCAGTTTGCATGCGATATAAAATCTGCCTCCATATGTAATGGTGTAACATCCATTTGAAGCCCTACACAAACAGTAAGCTCTCTTATAGAAAAGCTCTAAGAATATGATCAGCAGTCAGGTTGATATAAAAGACACTTGTACCACCGATCACTAAAAATAGATAATTGCATATCAGAATACCAGATTGTCCATATTCTCACTTAATTTGTCAACACAGATATTGTATGTTTAATATTTAAATGCACACGTACATTTGGTGACAAAATACGTTTCTGTTTTGCAAATCATTATGCTAATTACAAAGCTCTAATACTATTTCACAGGTATCTGTAATGGTAATTGAGACACAGTATGTGGTATTCACTGATTCTTTATCTGCCTGAGTTAAGTGGAAGAAAATGCTCTGTGGGGACACGAGTGAGGAGCAGTACATGCCTTTATTACAAAAAGGAGGAACAAATGTTGTGCGGTGTTGTAGGGAACATTGGGCTGCTTACGTTGTATTCGTTACCAACTGTAGGCTCGCGGTCGAGCTCGAGCTGATGAGAGCACCTATGCGCTTGTGGCTTCCGGTGGCTCAGGAGCTGTTGAACGTGAAGATGTTAATGTTTTCCGTGAGAAAATGATGTATAAGGCCATTCAGCGTGTCCAGAACATGCCACAGGAAGAGTATTTACATAAGGTATTTACTGCAACTCTGCACTTCCCCTTTAGAGAAGAATGATTTATATTGCAAGGAATACTTTCTATTTGAAATCTGCTTAGGGCAGGAAAAGTTAAAATAATATTGGCTACTATATATGGCCTTGAATATTTGTTTCATAATCTGTGTTTTTCAGGGCCTTTAGAAAAGTCTGCTTTTCTTTTGGTAATGGAGGAAACACACAAGTCAGGAAAATTGAGTAGATGTCATGTTGTCAGTGAACTCAGTAAAATAACTGAAAAAGAAAACTATTAATGTCATTCCACCAGAATGATACAGTGCTCTTACTGATCTGTTTCTAGATTCAGACTTTCCAGTTGCAAAGTATAGTGGAAAAACAAATGAAGGCAAAGAGAGATCAGCGCAAGACATACAAGAAAAATCCTTCACTAATAACATTCCTGTGCAAAAATTGCCACAAGCTGATATGTTCTGGAGAAGACATACAAGTTATTGAAAACATGCATCATGTCAGTGTGAAAGAAGATTTCCAGTAAGTGTTTATAAACTACTTTATCTCTTTTGGGCAAAACCAGATTTTCTTTTCAACAGGGCTGTACAGGGTCTATAACCCTCTAGGCCTTAGGGGGAGAATTATTCCAGTATTGTTAAGTCCTAGGCTCTATCCAGTTTACAGTTAATGAGTTTGAAGGAAATGTTTGTTCTTACCCCTGATTTCTAGGTGACCAGGGTTTGAAACTTGGGAAGAATATACAGGTCCTGTGGTTATATCGACTTGCTCGCTTATTATGTATTATATGTATTCCACAGTGTAACTGTAACCAAAGATGAATACCAGTTACACCAGTAACAGGCCCAGGATAAGAGTTTGACTCAATGTACTGGCCATAAGCTGTGCATGGACAATTGTGTACTTCTAGGATGTTCATGCTGGTGACATACACCTTTTAGTTCTCCCAGCGGTCTTGCTCCTTCCTATTTCTATTGTGAGAGACACCCTCTAGTTTGGTAAACATTTATCTTAAACTGTGTTTAACTTTTCAGTGCCGTGGTGGCAGGAGATGACTTTCTCTTCCCAGTCATAAAGGAAACTAAGAGCCCAAGAATGTGTTAATTCAACTTCAATTGCATTTGCTTACTGCAGTAAATTTGTAATGGGTATTGTACAATATAGATCAGTCGTGCTTTGCTATTTATGCAGCACACACCATACAACCAAGTTACTGCCCTCCAAAGTTCTCGTTTCTTTCAGACACATCTTTGGTATAATTTGTAAAGACTTTTTGAAGAGTTAATGAGAAATAAGTACTCATATGATGGAAAAAAATAAAATTGAGCTGCAGCCCTAAATATTAAACTGCTTTTACTGTGAAATTGTCTTGTCAGCATCATGTTATCGGTCAGTTCAAACTACAGGGTAGTAATTCTTATAACCTCTTAGCACAGGCTAATAGTAACCCTCAAGTACTCCCTGGATTAAATAGTGTAAGAATGTGCACATACTCTGCAGCTCTGGACAGTCAGAGCCAAATGATTCTCTTAAGGGGTTAGGTTGCACTACAAGGAGTAAAAAGAAAACCTCTAACTTTCAGATATCATTGCTGTGACAGCTCCATGGCACCTGAAAAAAACCAAGCTAGATCTATCCCCTGTTATAACAGAGAGCTCCTACTCTAAGATGTGCAAACAGCTCCTGAATTGCTACGAAAGGAGGCATGGAGTACAGTTGTATGGCACCATTGCTTAGGACATGACATGCGATCTTGCATTTTCTCCAACTCCTGAATGTGCACAACAGCCAGAGTTTACGATCTTTTAGGTTCCATATCTGACTTCAGAAATTGCAGTCACTGTGTTAAAAGCTTCATGTAGCATTGAACAACCTGTGTTCTGATGCGTGCTTTCTGGCTGTTTTTCAGAAATCTTTACCATACAAGAGAAAATAAGACACTCCAAGACAAGCGTGCTGATTACCAGACAAATGGGGAAATTATCTGTAAAGATTGTGGACAAGTAAGGAGTAAATTATTTTCCTTTATGTTGTTTGTATTTATTTTTGTATAATCATCTTGTCTATTTTATCTGAAATATAATTTCTGTATACTTGCAGGCTTGGGGAAATATGATGGTTCACCATGGTCTTGACCTGCCTTGTCTGAAGATTAGAAATTTTGTGGTAGTTTTTGAAGACAAGAAAACAACAAAGCAAATTTTTAAGAAATGGGGAGAACTGCCCATCAGGTTCCCTAGTTTTGATTATGCAGCTCATTGTCCTTCAAGTGATGAAGATTAAGGACTCAGAATGAAAATAAAAGCTCTTTTTAACTTTTCTCTAACTGTTGACTTGAAGCTCCCATGTTGCACAGAGAGTGCTGCATCATAAACACTGCGAAAGCGCCTGGGCATGAGGAAAGTGTCTCAAAGAGGAAAAAAGCCCAAGGAAGGAGAAGGATGAAGTCACATGGCTGCTGTCTGCACTCAGATTTGCAGTGGTACTCTGGGACAAAGAAGATGACCAAGTACATTGCAGTCATGTATCCATGGAACAAGTTCCCCTCTCTGCTCACTGCTGTCTGTCATGGGGTGACAACACTGTCAGAAGTGTGTTAGGTGAGTTGGTGTCAAGTACAGAACATAGGACAGACATGTTGAGACTTGCTGTGGTGATTATTTTCTGTTTTTCTTCCTGCCACAACCCTTTTGAAGATAAAGTGTCTCAGAAGAGGATCCATCTGAAAACAACATATTAGCTGAGTGTTATTTATGAATCGTTGTTTTGTCAGTGTTTTCATGACTGAATTCTTACACTCTTATCTTTAGGTGTAAGCTCATACGTTCTGACAGACTAAAATAAAGTTTCCATTAAAAGCCATTTCAAAAAATCAAGCCCTTAGACTAACTTAAAATTTATTATTTTAATGTCCAAGAAGCACAATGCCAAGTTACTTTCTGTGTGTTGGTTTCATAGTATTGTTAAACTGGCTATATAATGAGGTATGTATGTTTTTTCAATAAATTACTATAATGACTAACTTTTGCCAACAGTGATACTGTTTATTCACTGTAAGTATTTTGACAATAATATTATCATGGTTTCACTAGCAGATTAAACGATAGTAGTATTCTGACTGTAAAAATAGCATAAGGTGTCTCCATAGTTATCCCACTGACAGATTTTTATTCCACCACACCCCCCCTATTTGCAAGTAAGATATTGGAGTGGAAAGAAGGCCTGTTTGGTGTTGTAACATTCAGCTTTGCAAATTCAGGATAAAGTGGTATGTTTGCTGGCATGTACATGTAAACACTTCAGTAGCCCCAGATAAAATTTCTAAGTCACAACACAGCTGAAAAGTGTATCCCAGGAGAAAGAAGTCTTATTATGGCTAGATCTGTAATTGCTCTACATTTTTGAAAGGAATATAAATACTGTGCACGTTTTTTTAAATGACGTTTGATTTTAGGTTTGCATCAAGACCAAATTTGGAGGTTTGTTTTAGTATTTCTGGCCTTGCTTCAGAGGGAGGGGGAAAAAAATCAAATTTCTGACTGAGAAGAGCAGCACATTTCAGATATCATCAAACTGATACAAGCCATTTTCGGATTAGCTACTTACTTATAAAAGAATTATAGCATTATGAAATCAATAAAGACACTGAGTTTTCACTGTAGGAGTTTTATACATTAGAATAAGTTTAAACTACAGAAACTGTGATTTATTTATAGGTTGAAACTATTCCACAACACTGATTTATACCAATAAACTACTACCTTAGGGCTATAAAAAAAAAAAATCAGGCGTATTGTGAGTTAAGAGGTTATGTATGCAAGGATGTTTCAAGACACAGTGATTCCACAGGTATTTTTGAATGATACAAATAAAACAGGAAAGGCCAGTGGGAGATAGGGAGTGTAAATGGTTTGTAGTGTATGTGGTTTATATTTGTGTGTATCTTTATATAATGCTGTTATTTATTGTGCAGGGCAGAACAATTGTGAAATCCTCACTGATTTCTTTATTCACCATTAGATACTTAATTAGTTAAAAAAGTTAAACCATTCCCCTCATCTGTTGTTCTTAGAAACTCTAAGTTATTCTCTTTCTGTATTCTGTATTGTGGCATTATTTCTAATGCTGAAGCTTTTGGCTACATCTAGAATCAGCTGATTTAGCATTAAGTGCAGGACAAATTTTACACTTTTATGCCTTGATCTGAGAACATGATTATTTTAAAACTTTGGAGATTGATGGGTCACACATGATTGTAATTTGAGAGGTATTGTGTTCATGTGCATAGAATCTGATGTGATGCTACTAAATGTACAAAAAATTAATTATTGCAACTGTCTCTCCTGGTAAATAATCATCATCCAGATCATCTCTGGATTTCTGTATTAGTGAGTTGTTACAGTTACGTAAATGTAACATATTTCACGGCATTTTCAAGTGTCTGTAGTAATCTATTCAGTACTTTTTGCAGTGTAAAACCCTGCTAAAAAGATGATATCTTGACATAGACTGCAGCTGGGTCCTCAATCAGATAATTTTGATACTTCCCTTTATTGAGGCAACAGGAGCATATGCAGCTGGATTTCTTTGTTCTTTTATCGTTGAGTTCGACAAGGCCATATCACAAACATGCCTGGGCTTCTTGTAGTTCACCTGTGTGCTGCTGTTAAACTCCCAGTTCCTAGCGTGACTCAGCCACATTGTCACCAAAGGTTAAAGAGTGTTTGCACGATCTCACTTCAGCATAATGCGTAATGAACCTCAAATGAATCCTGCTGGTGTGTAGGATAAGGCATTTCCACTTCAGGTTACTGTCTCTGAATGGGGATGGAAAACGTGCCTATATTGTTCATCCAGGAAGTGTGAAGTTGTAAAAAAACAATCTAAATTGCCCTATTTTATCTGCTAGTTACTTCTGTGTTTATTGCCTTTATGGACCCAAAGTCCTCCAGGGAGTGTGACAAGTCCTGATTGTATTTTCTACTTACGGCTTTTATTTCTTCACAAATGTGAAAAGAAGAAAAACTATTAGTCACTGGGGATTTGTCTAGCTACGTGGCTACTTAAGAACTGTTTCAGCTTTAGTTGCGTTTTCATTATTCTGTCTACTTTTGCTCTAATGTCATGTACAACCTATGTCTGTAAATCTGCATTTCCTCATCTGGGAAATGTAAATGCTTCAGTAACCTTAGAGTAGTTGCTTAACTGGTTGGATAGTTGCTGTACAAACTGAATATGTTTTCCATAATTTGACCATTTCTCAAACTCATTCACCCTCTTTCTAGCTTCCCAGCACTTCTATTTCTGTCTTACATTATGGGGTTCTGATGTTGCAGAAGTTTGGAAGCGCTTTGGCTGTTGGAAGAATCGCTGTTTACTTTTTCACTGGCACTAGTGTAAACAGTCCAGAGAAGGGAGTTCGAGCTATATTTTGTTTTGCTTCTAATAACAGCAACCTTTGTGAATCTTCCTACAGCATTCCTAATTTGACTTCCAAGTTAGAAAAATACATAGTATGCAGCATATGGTCATTTTGCAAAGTCTATTAGATCATTTCAGAGTTTGAATCACTTCCTTTGAGACATTCTCTTAATACACATTTATGAGAGGAAGCTGCAAGTTTGCAAATGAAAACTAGCCTGATCAAAACCTGCATTTGCAATTTTGTGATGTTCTGGTTGTCAGAAATAACCAATGTTGGTAGGAAAAAATGGATTTCTCAGAACTGTGTTACTGAAAATACATATGGCATTAACCACAGAATGCTAGGAAGGAAGTAACAATTTGGAAATAGGAATAAGGAGCACAAGTTACATGGGGAAAAAAATACTAAAAGTCACGTTCCTTTTCTGTTTTGGAAATTTTGAGTAGCTGTGGTTTTATCTTGTTAGGAAACATCATTGGTTTTGAGCTCAGTTCTGCCCTTCATATACAGTGCATCAGCAACTGCATTTTTGCCTTCTCAGCCTTTTTTTTGCTGCATGGCTTATGTCAACAGGACGGATCTTGCTCAGAAACTCTTGTATAACGTGTGCTATACTGTTGTGACAAGAACTGGGGAGAGAGGGGAACTGAATTTTATGGGAAAACGGAACGTATTTCATACCACTGTTTTTTCCAGACAATTAACTTGAATTTCTTTTCAAAAATCCCCCCACCAAGACTAATGTAAGGAATGGTGCCAAAACACTGCCCGGATCAGCTGCTGCCCCACCAAGGTGTAATTGTTAGGGTTCAAATTCTAGCCCATACTGTTAGGTTATGGTGGTTAACTACCTTGGTAGTAATACACTGAGGTTTTTTTCTCTGTAAAACTTTAGCCCAAGTTCTGCAGGACAGTTTGGTGTGACAGGAAACCTATCTCATCTACTACATTTTTCAGTTTGCAAAGAAGCCAGAGGGGGTGATGCACCCAGGTCCTACTGAATTTCAGTAAGATTTGAGTACTCAGTCCTCATTAACCTCCTCTGAAAAATCATAGTCCCGGTGCCTGACTTCC
Source organism: Rhynochetos jubatus (assembly GCA_027574665.1). Taxonomy (NCBI): domain Eukaryota; kingdom Metazoa; phylum Chordata; class Aves; order Eurypygiformes; family Rhynochetidae; genus Rhynochetos; species Rhynochetos jubatus. The sequence goes on from CM050654.1 coordinate 24,909,198, forward strand.
ACATAGAGCCACCACCGTTTTAGAGTCCTTTCCTCACCCTCTTGTGTTTTTTCTTTTTTGGGGTTAAGCACAGAAGGAAACGGAAGACTGGCGTAGGGAGAAAGGTGATTCAGCAGACCACACGCAAAATGAACAATGCCTAAGCCCAACCTGCAACTTCAGTCACCACCGGTCTGTAAGTTTCATGTCAAACCTAGTGAATATTCTGTCAGTTTGTGGCCGCCTTTGGCAGTTGACCTTTACCGCATGGGCTGAGGGGGCAGCAAGAGGAAACCCGATCTGGGCCTTGGGGCTGTGGCTGGACCTTGGGGCTGTGGCTGGACCTGGTCACCCCGAGCAGGCTGTGGAGGCCAAGCAGAGGAAGGCCCACCGCCAGTGCCAGGCACTGCCATCTGCTCTGGCATGGGCACAGGCATGGGGTGAAATGGCTGGGAAGCTGCAGGCAGTAAGTGGATGACAGCCTTTGTGTGTAGCTCCGTTCAGCTGCTGCCATCCCTGGTGCCTTTCTGTACGTAACACAGAGCCTGAACCCGTGGCTGTGGGACAGAGCACTCTTCATCCCAGAACACTGGATGATTACTGTAAAGAGAGCGAGACTTTTTTTTTTTTTTTTTTCCCCCTAATAACACAGCTCCTAGTCTCGTGCTCAGGTTAATCATCTGAAAGAATGATTACTGGCTCTATGGTAAGAACACAAAGGATTTCCTTTTTGAGAACATCCTTCTGAGACCTGGACACGGCTAATAAGCCGTTGTGTGTTGCTGGGTTTGCGGAGATGCACCCAAAGAGCATCCAACCTCACCCAGCCATGCTTGGAATCCTGAAAGTGTGTGGGGTGCTGGGAAAGAGCAACAGGCAGCGAAGTAAGGAGACGACAGCGCAGAGCGCTCCTGAGGGGCCCTGTGACCCGCGGGACGCCGGCTGTGCAGGGGCAGGGTAACCGGCGCTAACACCCCACAGAGCGTGGCCGCGTTTAAACCTCGCCGCCTCTTTCCAGCGCGGAGTGCGCCGCTGTGGGGCGCGCGGCCGCTAGGGGGCGGCGCGCCTGTTCCCCGCCGACCGTTATTGCCTCAGCCGCGCGGCCGTTACTCGCCCCCGCGTTGGCGCCGGTGGCCGGTGTGGAGACCCGCCTGAAGGCAAGGGGCAAGGGGCAAGGGGCAAGGGGCAAGGGGCAAGGGGCAGGGTGCGGGTGTGCCTTCGCCTTCCCCCGAGCGGCTCTGAGGAGGAGCAGCAGTAGGAATGTGGGCTGAAGGCAGCGGAGTGAGCACGGCATACTCGTATTTCCCTTTTTGAGCCATTCTCCTCTTTGCTGAGGGATCTCTTATGTGACTGGACTCTGCGGTCTCGAGAAGTTTTCCTTCTTTTCGGTTGACCTCATTTCAGTGAGCTAAACAAAACGACGAGCAGTTGGTGGTTTAAGCACTGTTTCAGAATTTGCACCCGCCAGTAGATACTTACTTCTCTGAGCTCTGTTACGTAGCCTGTAGAAGTTTTTAGGTTTCTGAGGAAAACTAATTCTCCTCACATGTGGAAGACATTAAATGATAGCTGTTTCTGCTTCTTGGTTTGCATTCTTGTGCCATCATTTATTATTTCAGAAAGTAAACATGTGAATTACATATAAACAATAAGGCTATGGGATTTTTTTTCCATTTCTCTGTAGACTCATGACTATAAGGTCATGACTGTGTCCCAAGAATGCGAGGATTGCCAAAATATACAGTAGATACTTTTCAGAGAAAAACAGTACGTATCAAGTAACTGTTGAGTCACAAAACCCTTAAGTTAGTGTAAGCAGATGTTGGTTGCAGCTCACATCGATGGGAAGTATATAATCACCACCCCTATAGCCACCCACTGTCCATTTTTGGTTCAAAAACTTCCCTGAAAGCCTGTTTCTAATTTTATGGAAACGCTTTGAAATTTGGCAAAGTTTTCAGAACTATGTAGGAAAAAAAAAAAGTCTGCCAGAGGTTTGGCCTCCAACTGTGAAAACAGACACTGCTTTTTCAAACTCCTCTCCTAGGTCCACTGACCAACACCCAGAAGAGAGAATTTACATTCTTTTAGAATAAAGCAGGAAAATGAAGGTCTGTATGCTGCTTTCGGTAATATTTACATCTGTTGTTTTAAACTGTCAGCTTTTGCACGAGGCCAGGCTCTGATGTGGAAGTATTTGTTTTAAAGAAAAAGGAAAGGGAAGTCTTTTCAAATATACTGCAGAGACGTTTTTGCTTGTTACTTGGACGGATTACAGCAGTTAAAGAGAGTGGGAGGATTTAATTATGTACAAGTCACAGAAGTGTGCTTGAGGCAATATTAGAAATGTAATTATTGTTTATTTCTGTCCTGCAGACCCGGCTAAAAATCATATTTGGCGTGGTTATATGCCTTTTGCTTTCCTTGTTACTTTTGTGTATTATACTGCATCCATCAAGAGGTAAGGCATTTGTAACCTAATGTAGTGTAAAACAGTATCTTTAGCTACTGTGGCTTCTAAAGTTCATATAAGTTTGTCAAATCATGATTAGGGTTGTCCTGTCAGAATTGTTATGTCTGTATCACTTTACAAAAATGTACTGACAGCTGAAATATCCTGAAGGTATGATCGAAATGCCAGCAGATGTTGAAACAAGGAACTCCTTGAAGTGAAAAGCACCTGAATTAACTTTATTGTGCATGATATATAATGTTCTCAGGCAGGACTGCAAAAATAATTCTCAGATCTTCTCACATTATGTTTTTTTCTGTTAGGGGTTAGGAGACTTTCACACATTGTTAGTAATTTCCGTTCGCTTGATGAACTTTACTTTTTTTTAAATAGTGTGTAATAATTACAAAAGTTCTTTATGAAATTACAAGTTAAACATTTTGTTGTAGGTAGGGTATGATGAATTAATTGAATTATATGATGATTAATTGAATATATTCAACTCTGAAATAATTAAAATAGTGATAAAAAGCCTATATTCCAGTAGCAGTATCTATTTAAAGGGACCTTTTTCTTATTCTTATTCTTTGTTCATGTGTTGGCAGGGTGACAGAGATGGAGAAATCAGTTTTGCGTTTTCAGCTAAATGTTATAAAATCAGCTATCTGTTCAAGTCATGTGAAAGTTAAGTCTTGTAGTTAATATGCTGGGTTTGTGAAAGGTGAAATCCATTTCCTACCTGGTATTTCTGTGGAACATGGTTATTATAGGTTGTTTCATTGAGAGAGGGGTTAGAGGTTTCTGAAGCCGTTAGGGTTGGTTCTGTTATGTAGCATGGGAATGTGAGGGTAGATTATATCAAGGCGGGAGGCAGTGCTGGGAAGAGAGAGCACCTCAGAGCGATAGGTTTGACTTTTACTGTCAATGATAAGGTGCCAGGTTTTTTGCTGGCTTAAGCATGGCCAAATCTGAGCTTTCATTACTAGGTAAATGTATGGTATCGAGTCAGGCTTACTCATACCAAGTCTCCATGTTAAGACAGGGCAGAATATTTTCATGAGATTTAAATTAAAAAGAACAGTAAGGAAACTGAGAGACTGGAGACCAAGGATCAATGAAGAAGTCACTAAAGATCATGGAAGGTACTGTAGAAGGAAGTGAATATATTTTTCCCTTCTGAATTTATCACATACCAGCTCACTGGTCTTAATCTGAGCCTCTTCAGTATCTGAGCCTTTACGAAGAACTCTTCTGCTCTGTTGTTTCTTGGAATAGCGGATTGGTACCCAGTCACATCAGACATGACATTTAGATCCGTTAAGATGATAAAGAATTTATCTTACTTTACAGGATGCTTTTGCAGGAGCATTTTGGACAACTGTGGAACACACAGTCATGTTGAACACACAGTTATGTTGAACATTTCTGATTATGGCCTCTTATTCTCGGGTGGAACTGCAGTTGCTGCAGTATCTTTAAATACCTAAACCTTTTTGAATTCTTAGTAGTCTGCTGATCAGTTGTAAAAGGAAGAAATATAAATTAATTTTGCAGTTACAAGTTTTGCAAGTCAAAGACAGACAGGAAATAGCTACAGAGATGGAATGTTGTTTGTACATTCCACCTTTCCTACTGCTTGACTGGAAGGAGGTGGCAATCTAGGAAAAAAAAAATGGCATATGAGAAATGTATAGACAAAAACTGACTAAATTTCTGCTTAAGAAATCAGGAAACAGAAATGTCATCTGTAATTCTGAAAGAACTGGAAGAAATACAGAGTTCTGGCTTTGTCTGCTAAGTTTCTAGTAATTTATATTCTTTAGATTCTTCAAAATATGATAGCTGGTTTTGGTTTGCACATGGTAGAGTATGAAAATGTAAACAATTCTCGAAAGTTATACTGGAAAATAATTTTCTGTTTGGAGAGGATAGTAAGGGGGAAATACTTAGTTGCGGTTATTACACAATTGCCTCAGTGCTGAGAGAAGCAAGGCAGGCAATCTCAATATAGTTAAATGGCACCTATGCCTATAGAAATCAGTGACTTTTTTTTTTTTTTTTGACGTTTCTTTGAGTTAGGAATGTGCTGTGTGATTTACCTTAGTATGATAACCCAGCTCTAAACAGTTCAGAAAGCTTCTTTTGACTTGTACAGTGGTGTACCTAGTCCTGTTCCTCTGCAGTATAAACAAGAAAGAAAATACCTGCCTCCAGTTGAAAAGCAATAGCGGAACCACAGGCAGAGTTACAATTAACTGAATGTATTGCTTAAGCTCCAAATTATTATTTTCTTCTGCCTGTCAAAGCTTCTGTTCCCATTGTACGCCTGACCCAGGTCTGAGACCAAGACCTTGGTTCTCTGATGTTGCAGATGAAGTCATAGGGCACACTTCTCAGCCAGGAAGTAGTGAGCAGCCAGTTTTTTAGGAACTGCTGGTGCTCTTTGCTACACCCCAGCCAAATACTGATTCAATAAATGCCTCCCTATGTTTTGATCCAAAGTCAAACAAGGTGACTGCCATCATTGTGGAGTGGAAGAAAAGTGCTTCCAGTCTGGAATTCAGTTGCTGGCACTGAATTCAGCTGGAGATGGTGCTGTTAGTTGCGGCTTTCTAATACCAATGGGTTCCTGGATATTTGACTTAAAAAGAAATAAAGAGAAATTCTGACCTTCTTGGCCACCTGTCAAAATTGGCAAGTGACAATTTTAATTTCCAATGCTGAACTGGGCTGTGGTTTCCTCAGGTGGAAGGCAGTCGTCTTGCACGTTGAAGGAGTTTGTGCTTTAGCTACTCAGCATCAGCCTACAGAGATGTGAATGGACATTCTCATCCAGAAGCAGAATACAATACCATCTGCAAGCTGGCTGTCCCAAGAGGCTAACCAGTTTTCTTTTGGCAAGTCATCTATTTGCTGTATAGCAGCAAATGCTAAATAAAATACACATGAAAATGCATATATATTAAATACATATAAAACACCTACATACAACTACATATTCCTCAAAATACAAACACAATTTCACAGTGATGGATTGGTGTGCATAAAGTTAACATGAGTTTAACATAATTGAAAGTTCTGAGTTCTGCGTTTTATTAAGCTCTCACACAACAATGAACTGAACAGTAAAGAAGGTATCTGCATAAAGCCAGTGACAATTAATAGATGCCTACAGGCTTTTATCACAATTATACATGTATGTCAAATACATGAGTGAGTAATTAAGATCATGGAATATTTAATAAAGCAAGTTACACTGTGAAGCAAAATAACCAATTGAGTACACAGAGAAATACAGAACTGCACCCCGTAAATGAATGCAAAGGGACCACAAAGAATTAAAACTGAGAGAGTGGCATGGTGAAGGGAACAGAGCAAAGCTGAAATTTGGTAAGCTTTCCTTTCTGTGGTTGGCTCTGCTATTTGCTTCCTTTTTGTCCCTGGGCATATGTTTTCATCTTTGTTATTTAACAGAGAAACAAAACACAACAAAAGAACTTATCAAGCCTACCAAATCAATGTCTTTATAGTGCTGCAGGCATGTAACATCCTTTTCATGTTATTGTCTCTTCTGTGAGCAGAGATTTTGAATACTTTTATTGAACAAATCTTTAGTTACAGAAGAAGAATCAGCAAAAATTATAGGAAACAATTGAAGATGCTGCTTTTAATTAAAGCATTTAAATATATCTTCTGTTGCCTAGAAACAAGCATCCAAAATTATAAGTAATCAAGAAATAGTTGTGTTCAGATTTTTTGCAGTCCACTGATAGAAATTCAGATAGGAATGGACACATTTTGAAAATCATTAGCAGTCATAATAAATTATCACAGAATATTAAGTAGGTAAGAATGAGATGTCTAACAGAGTAAAGGTTTAAATTAGAGCTGTGAAAATGAGACCAGAGATGAGACATTTGTGATATTGTTTGTCTTTTTAGTGAAAAGCCCTCTTAAGCTGAGAGAAGGAACCAAGAAATTTTACCAGATTAAGGTATTAAACAGGACTGCAAATTTAAGCCTCCTATGCACACAGCCATGGAAACAGATCTCAACAGTAAATTTCATTTGTTAATAGACATATTTACTTGGAGAATTTAAACTGAAAGCTAGTGATAAGCAATCATCACTCAATACAAATAGCGGTGGATTATTCTTTGGAATTATTTTCTGTGCATTTTTTAATTTTAAGAGTGTCTTGATATCAAGGTTCTCTAATATACAGTCATGGTATTAGCAAGAGGAATTAACTTACTGAACTTCTTGGGGTATTTTCTGGACATATTGCTACCTCAGAGTTTATACTATGGATTGGCATTCGGTTTTATTTCTCATGACAGCTTTTTTCTGCATTAGTGCAGACAAGGCTAGTGTAAACAGTTAACCTGACATGTGCATTCTACAGTAAGTAATAGTCACTTAGCAGAAGAAAAAGTGTATTATCATTACAAAGTACCATAGAAGAGAACATGAAGAAACATTTTCCAAGCAGTCAGTGTGATCTTAATAGAGAGGGCAGCTGTAATGAGGAAGTGATGGAGCATGTTATGAAACCGGAGGGCAACGAGTCATCTTGATTATCTGGCTGTCATCTGAGACCTCTGAAGGAACAAACAAGGGAAGTGGCAGAGCTCTACTAGGCTGCAGAGTGATGTCCCCGCTACCTCTGAAGACCATGGCAAAAGTCTCTTTGGTTTTAAAGGAGAAAAGCATCGAATGCAGAGTGCCTAAACTTAAAAGCTGAAATGTAAAAACTGGCCTTTATCTGAAATGTTCCTGTGCCTTTTGAGGTTTAAATATTTTTAGTGTTCTTTCTCTTGTGAACTGCGTAGTTTTTCTTTTTGGCTTTTTATTACATTATTATAATGGAATTTTTCATTTCCATGCACTTAACAAGCCAGCATTTTCAGCATTACCCTCTTCTCTCCAGTTGATTGTCATTAAATTTTGGTTTTAAAAACTGCCCTAGCTTAGATGTTTAGCTTTGGGAAGAAACATAGACAAGAGCCATAAAACCAACCACAATTTTGTGCATTGTTTTTATGTGACTATCTGATCTGCTTAGAAATCAAATATTAGGGTACCTGTCTTCTCTCCATAATCATTGCTAATTTTCTTTTGCAGCATTGAAAAGTTGAAGTTTGGGTTCACTCATTCATTACTTTTCAGCATCATTTTTACCTGGATACCTTCATCTATTTATTTCATGTGGCTACTAAGAAATATATACAGATGGTCATTATTTTGCAAGCCTTGTATCCATCTTCTAACACTGGCTGATGAAGCATTTATGAAATTTGGCATAGGGGTTTGTATGCACATCCTGCTGTTTGACTCTGTGCTGAATATATGTGGGTCCCTATTAAAACAGTTGTCTCTACGTACCACACAGTTTCATGAAACCCATGCTTTAAAAAAAACTTCAGTTTGTCCTTTGTGTAGAAAACACTTTTCTTAGACTTACAGGTTCTACAAGTAAATATGTCTGAATGACCTTATCAGAACAGTGACAGAGAACTTACCTTTCTGCTGGGCCTATTCTCTGCATGCCTCCAGGGTTATGCTATCGTCCCTGTTCCCTGTTGCTAAATGGAGAAAAAAGGAAATGTTGGACTAGTAATTAGATTTTTTTTTTCCCTTTATTTTTGGGTTAATTTTTTTTTCCACTTCACAGCATTTCATTAAAAGCAACTTTCTATCTTAGTTGTCAACACAGATGATATTCCCAGAGCTCTTACATTGGAGGATTATTTGAATGGAAACTTCCAATATAAAACATTTTTTCCATATTGGGTGTCTGGTAAGTAAAACCTTTTTTCAAACATGCATAAGCCTTTCTAATATGTATTTCCAGACTGGTTTACATAGACTCAGAAATGTATTTTACTTCCAGCTTCACTGTGAATGGATGCTAACTATGAAGTTTAAAAATCTGCTAGTCAAAACTTATGGTTGAAATTTGATTTTCTGTCAGTCATTCTAGAAATTCCAGGTATTTGATGTTTCAACAGACATATTGGAGTCAAGTATAAACTATAATTTTACAGAGGCCTTCAGTGTTTTATTTCTTTTACTGTCATACTCATTGCAGCAAGTGAAAGCAATATGTCGCTGTCAGTCATTTCTTAAGCAATCTCCTTTTTTGTGTTTGTCACAGAATTTTTTCGCTTTCCATTTGTAATAATTGAGGTACCTGTCTTACAAGCCCCGTTCTTCTTTGTTTTCAGTAGAACCTAGCTCTGCAATGAGCCCAGCTGTTCTTATCTCATTTAAGGAAATGCTGACACTGCTGAAATTCCTGAGTTCCAATGCATTGCACAGAAAATAAGGTTGAGTTTCTAAGCAAATTCCTTAAGTTAGAAGATAAAGACACAAAGTTAATATGTGTCTCTGTGTGGCTGAAATACTAGTCTTGTTATCACTGAATTGTGGCAGCACCAAAAGGCTTGAGCTGGATTGGATTACATTCTAGTACACACACTATTTATCCCTTCCATCTATGCACTGCCTCAAGCAATTATTATTTTCTGACTAGAGACAAGAAACACAGTACCATTCACATGGAGTCTTACCAAGATAGTTTTAACCCACAATTTTAGAACTGAATTGGAGCCTTCCAGGACATTGCTAGCAGCAGTTCAAGTTTTATAATTAACAATTTGAAGTATGTTGACATCACTTGTACGATCTACAAATTATGTCACCATTTGTTCCAATTCTGTCTGAAGTATGTAGGCAGCGTATCACCTAAACCTAATATTCTCCTCTTTTTATATCCTTCTCACTTATCTTTCCTCTTAACAGTGACAAAACTCATGCAAAAGTCATGCCATAGATTTCATAGATAGTGTTGCCTACAGCATTCCATATGCCTACTTTTCTTCTGAGGCAAGGAGTTAAAATTGAATGTCTTTTCCTAAGGGGGCCTGAGATCACCATAAATTCTGTTACACATACCATAGAAGTGTGTTCAAAATATACACCAGGGATCTAATTTCCTAAAAATGAGCACCTATACAATGTGTTGGGCTGCTTTTAAACTGTTGAAGCCTCTCTCTGTTTAGCTACACCAAGTATGTAAATCCTCTCTGTTTATAGCAGTAAAAATAATTATGTGATACTAAAATTCTGATCTTCGTTCTCTTCCAAACTATGCTCAGACCTTGAGCACAGGTAGGGTTAAATTCTGTTCTCACTGAAGGCCACTCACCCTCGCTTTTTAGGGCCTGTGTGAGGAAGGGCGATATCATTTATGCAGTGTCAGTTATATGGCACTGCTTTTACCTGTGGAATCTGTACAATTGAGAAAGTTCTGGTGAAATGATAAGCAAAGATCTCCAATGTTTTCTTTAAAATATTTACATTGTGATACTGACCTTCTAATGGGTCTGTCTGTGGTATTATTGATCAGACATTAATGAGAATAAAATTTAATTATAACATTAACTAGCTGATTCTATGTGCAGTGTGTAATGTTGAGAATATACTCAAGAACACAGAAGAACTGAAGACAATTTGTTGATAACTCTGTACCTTGGCATCATTAAAAGATAAACATTTTTTATGTAGATGCCAAAAGATACTTGCTCAAAATCTATTGGCTGGCTGGAGTGTGGATACTTTAATAAACGAGTCTGTTCTATAGTATCTTCTGTGCAAGGTAACAGCCTTTTATCTTGTTTATAAAGATAATGAATATCTTCATCAGTCTGCAGAAGATGATATTATTCTTTACAATGTTGAAATGAACTACCCAACTACCATCATGACTAACAGCACAATGGTATGTACCTTCTCAAGTAATAAAAAGGCAGCAAAATGTGGTAGCATTTCGAGTACCAGTTTAAAAGTGAGTCAATTAAAACCTAAGTCATTCAATCCTTATTTAAAGGTTTTTTACTAGCATATAATCTACTTCTTAATCTTTCAGAAACAAGTTAATGCTTCAAATTATGTGTTGTCATCAGACAAATATTTCATAGCTCTGGAAAGCAATTATTCAAAGGTAATTATTTTAATATATTGCTTAATGAAATGTTTGGTTTCGTTTAGTATTTTGTTGATTATGATTGCCATGGATAAATGTTGCTTGGTACATTGCTGATAAAGGGGTATGATATGAAAAGGCAGCTGATTATTTTTAACTAGATTATCTTTTTCCAAGTTAATAGTAGTATTTTCTTGCTTAATTTTTGCAGCTGTGGAGATACTCCTATACAGCATCATATCACATTTATGATTTCATACACGGGTAAGGCCTGATATTTCTTACAAGGAACTATGGTGAACACTCTGTAGTGATGTGCTTGCAAGTATTTCCACTGAAAAACTCTACAGTAATGTGACTACCACCCTGCTTTGCTTTTGTGTGAATCTGTCAGGTTAATTGCTTGCTTGAAAAAAATGGCCTCTAAGAAAATCCTTTTCTTAGTCTTTTCATCTACTCATCCTCCAGGTATCTGGACTGGTTTATATTTCATGCCTTAAAACTTTCACTGCTCAAGATTATCATCTATTTTTCTTCTTTGCATAATTTTCTCCCACCCTCTCTTGGCTGCTTGAGTCCACTTCAGTCTCACACCTGATACCTCCATCCCCTTTTGTGGTCTAATTCATCCTTTTTATGCTCGGTGTAATCGTTAGCTTTCCTAAAACTCTCACATGTCCTTTAGTGCTCCAGTGTTCTTGTAACAGTCCATCTTGCATTCCTCAATAGTTTACAGCTTCTCCCATGGCATTTGGTCTCTCTCCAAATGATTTCTCTTTCCACCCAAGTTCGAAGGAGGCCATCTGCCTCCCCAGTCACCTTTCTATGCCAGAAGTAGCAGCATGACCAAATGCTTCTTAGTTGTGAGCAACAGGGGCTGCACTGAGCTGCTCCATTCTTGGGAAACTGTTGGCTCAAGGTGACAGGAAAAGATTGCTGCAAGCTAATGTGAGTAGAGAGGTACTGCATGTGCGTCGTGATTCTTACAAATATTGTATCTGCTGCTGTTATGCTTGCTTCAGCATGTTATAACCCGATTTCACATTTACCAATAACCTACTGAGACTGTAATGCAGATAGAGCAAATGACTGTAGGTGCTTGTGCAGAATTTAAAGAGGTGAGGCTGGCTTCTCAGGCTGTTACATATGTTTTCAAAGGGTTGTGTTGCAGGCCTTTACCAGCACTGATGCACACCATCACATTAACGCATGTCTCACTGCCTGCCTTAATTTTGCATTGCTCAAGAAACAAAAAGATGCTGGAAAATGTAGCCTTTCAAGAATTTTATATGAATGTGCAGTATAATGATCCATTTGCACTGTGCACAAAACCCCATCTCAACTTCTTTCCTTTTTTTAGAGGTTTTGTAACAGAAAATCAGCTTCCACATAAAGTTCAGTATATATCCTGGTCACCCGTTGGACATAAATTGGTCAGTAACGATAATGAAGCACTAGAATCATTCTGCTTTGTGTGGCTAGAAGACATTGATTTGCCTTTGGTTATTATTTTGTTAGGCCACATTTTTGACAGGCCTGTGTATATTAACCTTGGTTGTGAGCAAGAATGACAAAGAAAACAATTTTAACTTGTTAAAATTTAACTTGTCTGTGTCTCCGTAGAAGAATCTTTATTCCCAACTACATTATGTGTTCCAGTTTGCTAGTCAGTAATTATATACAGGACTAAATGTAGTTTCAAGGCCTGAAAACCAATGTATTTCCTTTGACACTCTATAATACATGAGTTTACTATTACTTAATTTATACTATTTTTTACTAGTATAAAACTACTAGTTTAAATACTAGTATGTAGTATTTAAAATATTTTCTAAAAGTTTTACTCTAGGAAATGGCTGCCAGATTCTTATTACAAAAAATGTCAGGGTTTTTGTTTTTTTAATTTAATTGCTACTTGATAGCTAAATATGTACTCCTCAGTAATTATAACAGATTTACTGCATACAGTAACAAGTTTCTAAACTTTTCAGATTCTTGGTTCCAAAGCACCAGCCCCATAATACTTAATTTTTTTTACATTACTTATCCAGTATTGACAAAATATTTGTGCAAGAAACAAAATTTGAACATCATACTAATTTCAGAAAATAGCCAGGGAGTGGGCTAAATATGAAAGGACAATTTATTATGTATTCTTTCCCATGTTCTAGAACAGTATTAGTTCTGTCAATTAATTTAAGTATTGTTATTTTATCAATAATTCTGAAGACAGAACACAATGAAGATAGATAGTCTCCTCTCTTCCTGGTACTAATAGTCTGTAGCGTTTCCATGCAACAGTCACTGCAGGGTATCTGAGAATTTAAGGAGTTGCTTTCTTTTTCATTTAGAGCACAAGTAGTTAAAATGTTACAGTGATGTTGCTAACAAATGCTTGTACCTTCAGAAGGCAGAATTTTATAAAAAAAAATATTTCTGGTGCAGGTTTCTTAACCACATGTCCATTCATTTGATTGAAATTTGGAGATACCCAAGGCCTGCAAGCAGTTCTTGCAAGAACTCTCTTCTCTTAACTAATTTACTGGAAAGAAACACACCAGCCCAGACAGAGTAAACCCCTTTTTTGTCCCATCTCACATCACCTAGGCCATTTGACAGGTTTAGAAATGTTCAAGTAATTTTCTTTTTAGTCATTGTGTATTTGTATTTCTCTTCTCTTGGTGGAACCAAAAGGAAAAGTCACATAACACTTTGAGAGTCTCTTAAAAAAACGGAGCAATTTGAATAAGATGCAAAGATTTTTTTTTTTTTTCATGATTTTGTGCACCAAAGGTAAGCACAGAATCCTTTGAAGTTTACTGAAATCATAGGAGTTGTTCAGGATTTATGCTGACATAGTTGAATATAGAATTTTAGGTATAGAACTATAGGTAAGGTACCTACTCTTGCAGAATTTGCAAAGGCTTTTAGTGTAGGGTTTATTTCCCATTTTGTATCCATTGTCTTCTTGTTGGTATAATGTAAGAACATTGACTGCAGAAGATCTTACTCTAACTCCTGTTACTGTTGCCTGTAAGAAATACTTTCTTGTCTATAGGTATATGTATATCAGAATAATATTTATTTGAAACAAAGTCCAAGAGAGGCACCAATTAAAATAACCAGTGATGGAAAACAGAGTGAAATATTTAATGGGATTCCTGACTGGGTCTATGAAGGTAAGTAAATCTTGAAGGGCAACCACTAACATGTTAAATGCTTTGTTTCAATTACCTGGTTCTCACAATCTATTCTAAAATACCTGTGATAATACATTTAAAGCCCTGAGGACTACTTCATTTCCATATCTTGTTGGCCATACGACTGCATTTTGTATTCATAGTGTGTAACCAAAATCCTGAGTCTTTTGTTAGTGAAACTATATATGTCAGAACTTACAAACAGGGTTTCCTTCTGCTGCACAGGAATTCAGCTGAAGGAATTCAGCTTTAATGGAAGTTTTGGTGCAAATATGGCACTTTGGCGCATCAAAAAAAAATTCAAAAATCAACACATGCACACATGAAAACGCCGAGTTAAATGGGATCTGTGTGTCTGCTTTGAGAATTCTTAAGGCCTTTCAGAATTCAGTTGTATTGCTATACAACAATAAACTTACAAATATTTTTTTTTCCTCAGAGGAAATGCTAGCGACAAAATACGCACTGTGGTGGTCTCCAAGTGGAAAGTATTTAGCATACGTACAATTTAATGATTCTGACATACCAGTTATTGAATATTCCTATTTTGGTGAGGACCAGTATCCTAGAAAAATAATTATCCCATACCCAAAGGTATGTTTTCTCATTCTTTTGACTTTCTGTTGAGAAATTACTTATAACAATGATAAAATTACCTGTACTTAAAAATGGTTGTATTACAGTGATTAAATCCATTGAGGCCTGAACTAATGAAAGAAAACAAACTTAGGCCAACTTTTGAAAGGTCTAAGTACATTCCAAACCGTAGATATTCAATAGCATCGGTGAAATAAATGGCATTACTCACATAAGTAAAAAGCATGTGCAGAAGTGCAGGCTTTCATGATCAAGCCTTGTTTTTTTCAAGTTAGTTTGCTTATTATGTGTTAACTATGCAGATGTTATTTTTCATTACAGTAAATGAATTATGAGATTTTTTTATTTTGAAAAATAAAGGCTATGAAACCTTCAGTTTATTTGCACACTTCATAGTACTTTTTGATCTCAAGGGGCTTTGGATTTTATCTGCTTTCAAGTGCTAGATCTAAGGCAAGAAGGTTTTGGGTTGGCATTTCTTCAGCATGTATTAGAGAGCTCTCCTGGCTCTTGTCATGTTCATATGATTGCAAGTGATCATGTTAATGTATCTTAAGAAGTTACTCACCTGTCAGCTGGGTTACAGTTCTAAAGTAAAGCTGGATGCTTTAGACCACACATGGAAGAGAATTAACAAACTAATAATGTATGCAATGAATAAGCAAGCATAAAATCAGTTTAAGCTAAACCTTTTTCTTTCACAGCTGGGATGTCAGCGCACTTATAATCATGTGAACAAATTCCTGGAGTCTTATGCCACAGTGTAGTGTGTGCTGCGAAGAAAGATCCACACTGCAAATAGAACACTGGCTCCCATCGAGCAACTTTTCTGTATAGAAGGGCACTAAACTTAACTGTTTAAAAACTTTTCTTCTTTATATATGAAATGATGCAAAGTGAAGTAATGTACTACTGCTGTAATACCACTCAAGATCTTAGAAGACCACATTTACCCCATTATACTCAACTGAATACATATTTTGTAATCTATCTCCCTTTCTGCAAAAGGTGTTGGAATTTTCCTTGATCTGAATTGTTCAGAGCCTGATTTGAATAAACTGATACTTTTTTTTTTTTTTTTTTGAAGGCTGGGGCTAAAAATCCTACTGTTAAAGTCTTTATTGTCAATACTATTGACCCTGAAGCATTTGCTCCTAAGGAGGTGCCAGTTCCTGCTGTCATAGCATCCAGGTAGTGTGCCCTCAAATATTTATTCTCTTTTTTTTTAAAGTTTTTGTCTGTTTTAAATGCTTGAATCTCTGAGTTGTTATCAGTTTCTAACAGTGGAGTGCCATATTCATGGATGGATCAAAAGCTAACTAGAAACACAGTATCTTGATTCTGTCTGTCCATATGATACATCATTACAACGGACAAAAAAACATCCCTAAGACAATGAAGCTTTGCTATTGTCTTCCACAGAGCAATATGGGGGATACAATCTGTAGGAATGTTTCTATATTTGTGTTCTTTAATAACCACCCTTTTTTTTTTTTCTTTCGTTTTTTAGTGATCATTATTTTACTTGGCTTACTTGGGTAACAGATAGTCGACTCTGCGTGCAATGGCTAAAGAGAATCCAGAATTTTTCAGTCTTAGCTATTTGTGACTTCAAAGAAAATTCAAATACTTGGGAGTGTCCAGAGGTAATAAAGTTGGAAATATAAATTTAACATTGCTGAAATAAACATTTGCTAATCCCATCTGCATAGCTATTTTAACACCTACTAGTTATGCACAGGTGCTCTGCCTTACTTGCCAATGTTTAATCTTGCCCTGAATTCTTTTAGAAAATAATTGTGCGCCTGCAATAATTGTGTTTGCCAGTGTCTGATCACATTGATCTTTTAGCTACTAGTGATACGTTTTCAATACTTTAATTGCTGGGGGAGGGGTTAAAAAGTTTTAATTGCACCAACAAAAAATAAAATCACCAATATATTTTTTAAGTAAGTGAGGCTTAAATAACAATCAAATCAACAAAAATAAGAAGAATGCTACGGAGCAGCTTTCACTCCTGTTTAGTTCCTTCTTGCTTCCTCATCTTCAAAAGTGGAACCATCTAGGATTTTTTTTTAAGAAAATCTTACTGTACTATGTTGAAATTCCATATGAAGTCTGACCAAATCATGTCCTTTGTGATTAATGTTAAATTAGGAGCAAGAACATACAGATTAAAAGTAAGGTAGGTTTTCAGCAGGGAGAAATTCTTCTGTTATCAAATCATACAGTAGGGGAAAGCAGGCAGATTTTCAGAAACACAATCCCTTTTTCAGATCTGAAAAGAAAACTTCAGGCTAATTGCAACAGTAGCTCTACATTTTGTTTAAATACGTCACTCTATCATTAAGACAGTTCAGAGATAAAACCATGCTCTGTTGAGCAGAAGGGTAGCTTAGATGGCCTAGCTATCTATATCTATATGTAAATAGTTACAGATCTAATCTACAGAAGCCTTTCTGAAAATAATATTACTTTAAAAGACCTTGTGAAGCTTGAAAACTGTAGACACTGGTAATATCAAATAGATCCTCAAGGAAAGGACAGCTCTGAATTTCAGTAACTCTAGTACAGGAATCTTATTTACTGTCTTTAGAATACTTATAAAAGTGTTCTGTATAACTGATAAATTGTAAATTCAGAGTTTACTGACACAGCCTTTCCAAGCTGAAAGAAATTCTCATTCCTCTATGATATGATTGTTGCAAATTTAAAAGGAAGTTAAGGTCCTGTTCTTTCAAAAGCTTTATAATTGAATAATTGTCCAGAGATAAATATCTTAATTTATTAAGACAAAATACATATTTACTGCAGCGATTGATGTGTTTCCTAAGTATTTTTTTCACTTTATAGGTACATTAAGACTGAATCTCTATCACACCTTGACATAACATCAATTTTAAGCCTAATAATTTAATATAAAAAAAAAAATTAAGGGTTCTAGGATTCTACCACTGTTCACCAAAGTACTTTAACATAAGCTTAACTTTAAGCATGTAAGCAGTTTTATTTATTTCAGCAAGTCTATTTATGTGTTAAAAATTAAGCATGTGCTTAATTGCTTTGCTGGAACCAGACCAGAACAATTAACATCTTGCAAGACTGTGTTCATGATCCTTGTTTAATTGCATTTCTCCATGAAACCTTATTTATGGAGTCACTACTGACGTTTCTATAATTCTATATTTATACAGTGATACAATGCTTTTATCACATTAAAGTTTGCACAAATGGCCAATTGAAGGAGTGAGAACAGATGGGAGTGCTGCATTAGCTCTATTTGCCGTTAGAAAGTGTATCTCTGTATGTTTCCATTGGCAAAAATAGTTCTCTTGTTGATTTCAAATTGAGACTCTAATGTACAATAAATGTGCTAGGTTTTATGTACTTGAAAATAATAACAAAATATAATCTACAAGCTGTTTCTAAAGTGTCAATTCATCAAAAATGTGCATGTTCAAGTTTTTGCTCATGTGACTAGACCATAGAAACCAGTATGACTTCAGTGGAACTATTCATGTGAGTAAAAGGTAGGCATGTGTTTGAAACTGGGATTTCCTATAAAGATGCCAGTTCTCTAATTAATTTCTGTAAGTACTTTAATACACAGAAAAATCCCATGGAAGTCAATGGGACTACTCACATGGGAGAAGTTAAATATATCCTAAATGTACTATGTCCTAAGATCTAAGCCTTAATTTAAAGAAAGGAAAATAAATTTAGAATGCAGATATAAAACAATACATCCCATTTTTCTCATCATAGAACAAATAAAGTCCATCTTCTGAGTTAATAGCTTAGTGGAGCCTTTACAAAGTACTAAAGAGTCTCTATGGGGCAAGTACCTGCAACTTTTGCTCAAGTCACTTTTCAGGGACTAAGTTGAAAGGGAGAAAGCATGATTCTGAATGCTAATGAGATTACATTGTCTTGGGAAAGTATTGAAAATGCACCAGAAACTTTTTAAGTAAAACATAAATGAAAATGTAAAAGCACCTTTAGCTGCAGGAGGTACTGATCCATTTATGCTCAGTATATGCCCTTTTTAAAATCAGCTTTAAGAATGATTCAAGGAGTTAAGACCTCCTAAACTTCTATTCATAGTCTCAGAATATGATAATCTGGGTGATTTTTTGCTGGCTACATTATCTGTTAACTTAATTTTGCTTTGTTATGTGTGAGATTTTTTGAAAGTGTTGAAAATCAGGCCCTTTAATGTCTCTCAGCTGAGGAGTAAATATGGAGACACTTGATCTCTATGTACTTTACTTAAAGTATTTGGCTTGTGATTTGTAAGTTTTACATTTAAAAGATACACCTAGTAGTCACATTATGCACTGTTATAAATTGACATCCCAGCTTTAAAATGAAATACATCAAACGAACCAGCTGAGAATCTAACACAGATTTTTAATGTTATTATTAATGAAATTATTTTACTTGTTTATTTTACTGAAAAAATAATGAGACTAAGTAGTTGTTAATTCTTGCTTTCAGTGGAAATGATGCACAAGATTGAAACAATTACTTTAGATTTTATTTAGCTCCAATGACTGCTGTGAAAAAATAATATTTTAACGAACATAATGGTATTAATACAGTAATAGTTTACCTCAGACAACCTCAAGTCCCTGAACCTGCATAGAGATATTCGAAAATTCTCTTATACATTCTCTTTTATTTGAAAGTTTTGAATCTTCATAAACTCATTCTTGAACTTCTTAAAGAGTGTACATTTGGTTTTGTTTTTCAGAATCAGCAGCACATAGAAGAGAGTCAAACAGGATGGGCAGGCGGAGTAGGTTTTCTTGTTGTACTCAATTTTGATTTATTGAAAAGCTACAGCTTTCTGCATCTTCACAGCAGTGTTTTGAAACATGAAATACTATTCTGAGTTGTACAACACTACTGCTTAAACCTGTTGCACTGTAGGATTGCTACTTAATGCTGTGTTAGGCGTAGTGTCTGGCTACCGGCTTTCTGAGTTAAAAACACTTTTTCTGTCTCCTTTTGCAAATCTTAGATCAACTGATTAGACACTATACTGAAGGGAGACAAGTCATGAAAAGAGGCAGATTCATACTGCAATGTCATTGTCAAAAGCATCCTAGAGACAAAGAATAGATGTAAAATTCTCTCATGTCATGAGGGCAAGAGATAAGATCAGTTATACCATATCATTTTAAAAGTAAAACCTGTACATTCAGAACACAGTTTTAGTGCCACGTCCTGCACATCTTCAACTAGGAAGGGAACCTTTAAGTTAAGACACCCCTCTCACAAGGGTAGTTGATACTTCTCTGCAGTTACTCCTAAGCAAAAGAAATTTTCTCTACCCAGTTGCCTTTATCTTGAAAGAGACATAACACCTTTTTGGGGGAACTCACAGTAAAAACAAACCTGCAAGAAAATTGTAAGAGCATGAGATCTGTATTTACAATTATGTATTGTAACAGAGAGTATGTATTATTGCTTATGTTTACTCCTCAGGCAGTTGAAGTTACCAGAATTCACTGTGCCTGAATAACCTGCAGTGGACTTAACCGAGAGTTTCAATTTTCAGTACACAGTTTAAGAAACATGTCTTCATTTGAAGATTACACATTTACAAGGATTGGTTACTTTTACTTGGCCCCTTCCTTTTTTTGCCTCTTCTCTTGAGTTTATCATGACAGGTGTTTATTAGAACCAAAGAAATCGCACACATGCATAAATCCCTGCTTTAGCCTTTATGGGATTTCAAGCATTGGGAATATTAGAAGCAGGCTGCAGAACAATTTCGCTTCTGGTCACAGGTTCTAGTCAAGCTTAGGTTGGTATTATTCAAAAGTCATACTCAGAAATGTTTGGGGCTGTGTTTGAAATCGTCATCATCATCATAGAATGGAAATGTTTGCAGGTCATCCTTCTGTGCTCCTATTTTGAAAATGAAACTCACAGCTGCAGTAACTCATCCTTGACTGACAATTTTAGTAAATAGGTGATGGTTTGAAAGGGAGAAAAAGTTGAATGTTCTTATCTGGGATAATCTGTTCTTTAACATTAATTAGTGGAATAATATCAGAAACTTCAGATATCCATTTGCTTAGTGCTGTGTTTGCTCAATTAATCAGCCAGACTCTGTGGTTCACAGGATTTTCAGTCTGCCACCATTCATGAACATTAGCTTTATTGAGAAACTTAGTTTTTAAAAATCAAATCTACCTATTTTTAAATAACTGAAGAAAGACCAGTCAGAATATACAAACAAGTTATTCCTCTCCTAAGTAGAGAGCTTGCATTTGTGGTTCACTTGATGTATCTATGATCAGGTTAAGAAATTTAACATGACAGCTCAGCAATTGTAATGTATACTGATTGAGAGGTTGAATATCACAGTAAAGACTTGTGCAATGTTACTTTGTCCCATCTGAACTCATTCAATAGTCTTGTTACTTTTAGTATGTGTACTATAATTAGCTAAACAACTTGGACACTCTTACATCTCATCTACCATTTTTCTTCCATTGTTTCAGTTCTTTGTTTCTACACCGTATTTTACATCAGACAGCAATTCATACTACAAAATCTTCAGTGACAAAAATGGTTATAAGCATATTCATTACATCAATGGCTCTGTGGTAAGTCATGCAAAGTGTTCAACATTGATCTACTGTAAGTTCCTGAAATAAGTCTACAACATTCAATAACTGATATGTCTTGCTTCACAGGAGAATGCAATCCAAATTACAAGTGGAGAATGGGAGGCAATATATATTTTCAGAGTAACAAATGATGCAATGTAAGTATCATGAAGAAAAGAACATGTTGTGAGTGTTGTCAGTAAAAGCAACACTTAATCATTGGAACACCATTTGTTAACTCATCATTATACCTAGTTATAATTTGTTTTGTAGCTAAATGCATCCACAATAAATCTGTATGCAAAGGAACTGCACAGGTTTACAAACTTGGTTTCCTTAGGGAAGATTCTTTGCAAATTGCCATCATTTTTCTATTTTTTTTGCAATCACCCATCTTAGAGAGACTTAGTTAGAAATACTTAAATCTATGCAAGTGGTTAACCCTCATACAATTTGCAATTCAATCAACTGTTTTTATGGTCTCTCATTCAGGTTACTTTATAGATAGATAAAGCTTACATAATTGGAGTGATTACCTCGTGAGAATTAACATAGGACTCCCACTTACATGGTTTATTTGTCATCTAATCAGAGTGTGAGCTAAGATTTATTAAGATGAAAGGTATATAAGCTTAACTTACTCTTCCATCACCTGCAGAAATCTCAAAATGTCTAAGTTAACTTCCAAGACAGCTTTTCATCTTGTTGCTGGTTCATAGTCATCACTTTATGGATTATTTATTAACAAATAAATGAATTTACAGTTTCTATTCAAGCAATGAATTTGAAGGCTATCCAGGAAGAAGGAATATTTACAAGTAAGTGTTATCAACATTATCTTAATGATACTCAGTTGATAGAAGATAGTTGTGGACTTGTCAGTAGAATAATTTAGCTTCAAGATGTTTAAAGTGTAATTTCACAAGCTATTTTAACAAAATCCTCATCTCAGATTATATCTGAGAATTGAGGAGAAATAGCAACTAAAGTTTAAATATACTTTTGGGGAAAAAACAATGATAAAAAGGTAAAATGTTTCTTTTTAAATTGAACTGTTCTGAAAGTGCAGTGCCTATGTTCTAGAATGAGACAGATGTGTGAAGTTAGTTGTAGCAAAATAAATATTGCTTTATTTTATTTCTCTCCTAGAATCAGTATTGGAAGTAAACCTATCAGAAAACAATGCATTACTTGCAATTTAAGGAAAAAGAGATGCCAGTATTATACAGCAAGGTTCAGTGAACATTCTAAGTATTATGCCTTGATCTGTTATGGTATGTAGCTCATGGGAGCAAACATATAATCAGTTCTTCTTTCAGATTTATCAGAGGCATAGAAAATAGTGATCATACCAAATGATAGCTAGATTAATCATAGAAATGTCACAATAACCAGGAGGGATTTCCAGAAATAAACTTTTCCATGTTCACGTTTCAGATGTTTCAGAAAATAGAAGTATTTTCACTCTATATTCTTTTACTTTTTCAATAAAAGTCATGGGATTTTAGAATTAAAAACAAATATGTGAATGTCCTTCATGACACAAAACACAAAAATCTGGCTCCTCAAAGTAATGCTTTTTCTTGCAGGAGCAAGAGCAGGATTTAGAAACACACTGATTTTCAATTCCTGTGATCAAAGTTAGCTATGAGAAACTACTATATGTTTCCCAATCAACATCATTAAAACCTGTGTTAGCCACAAACAAAATGTTGGATATTTACTACCTGAGAACATTTTTAGTAATGGAACTAAGAAAAATTCAATTCATCAAGTTGTATGATCACTGAAACCACTTGTAGCACAGAAGTATTAGATGAAGTCTTAGCTCTGTTGAAATGTTAGGTGATTTCAGTGATCTGAGGTTTCATCCTTTGGTGTAATCAACAAACAGTGAGGTCACAGTCTAAAAATAGGAAAGAAAACTATCCAAGGTTTTCCTTTTGCGTATTTCATATGAAGTTTACTGTTCTTCTGATTCTGCACTGACTGATCATCTGAAGAGTTCCTTAGAACTTCCACTGAGCAGAGAAGGAAATGTAGCAAATAATAACACCTTTCAATCATTCTTGCACAAAATAGTCAGTAAGGTCGTCACCACATGAAAGCCACTCACCTTCACAAATACAATGTGACATATTCTCAGAAGAATGTTTCACATTGTTATTTCTGCATTCACCTTATGTAATCGCATCTCAAGTATTAACTAGATGTCACTTCATCTCTAGGGAGGAAGAGTCTATTAGTAGATTTAAAGTTACTTCTAGGATGTTTGCTAAGCAATGCTTGTACGTATTCAAGTCTATGTACACACAGTACCTTATGTATTTTGTGCAGCAGGGACTAGTGGATTATACAGCAAAGATTCAGATTGTGTGTATCAACTCTGAGCTCTCTAACACCTGTCAGTTACCAATGTTAATGTGAGACACACTCCATCACCAAATTCCAGCTTCAAATTATAAACTGCCTTCTTATCATTCTTATGGCAGGTCCCGGGATTCCCATTTCTACTCTTTTTGAGAACAACGGTGATAGAGGTACTGGAAATGTCCTGCCTACTTCTGAGTAACTGTTTTTCTCATTGACCTTCACTAAGCAGATCCTCTAATACAGTATTTCGGGTTGTGATCAAGAAGCCTTCGTCTTGTTTGTTTTTAAAAATATCTAGTGTCTTTTAGATTTGCTAGTTAGTAAAATCCAAATATCAATGTAAACATTGATGTCTTTACTTTCATTCCCAAGTCCAGCACTTTTGTAGCATCCTGATGTTTTTCCTGTTTACACACTATAGATGCAATGAACATCAGCAACTCTTTGTTTACCAAATATTGAGTCAAACTTTGTAGAAAACATTATTGTGATTTCCAAATTATTCCTTTTTACCTTTGGATGAACTCAAGACTTTGTTTTTTCATGAAGCAACCCTACCCTATACAAAAGCCAACGGTGTACTATTTAGAATTTGCAGTTTGAGCTATTGTACTGTACTAATTAGAATTTGGATCAGTGACTTGCTCCTCAGCCATTGGTAGAGATCAGGGAAGAGCAGAAGCTCTTTCAGATGATCAGTTCAAATAACTGCTTCAGACAAGGTGTAATTATTGATACAAAATGGGAACTCCAGCAAGAAAAATTCAGAGCCCTCATTCTTTATGTAGACTGTTTGGAACCAGGACAAGCAGGAATTTGCTAACCATTAAAATATTAATTACTCTGCACTAAGTTTTCTTTCCCTGTGCCTTGTTTTTTCACCCCCATAGGAATATGTACATATTAGTTTTGAACCACTCAAAAATGTTTGCACGTGGAAAAGGTTGGTCAATGTGTCTATTGCAATTGTGCTATAAAAACACTGTGTTCACCTGGTATTTATTTTGCAGAAGGTTTAAAGAGAACACATGGATTTTTTCACATTTAATCCATTGTCATAACTCTCTGTTTTCCATGATTCATTTTGACTCTGTGTGTATAAAAGGCCCCTGCTACTTCCTTGTCAAAGTATGAACTTGATGAAATGCAGCAAAGTGCCCAACTGCAAATACATGTTTCTTAACCTCTCTGCAGGACAGGACACTTTCATTTAATGGATCTTCACCACTAGTTTCATGATGCCTCACTCTGCTGTGCTATTACTCTTTAGGAATAAAAACGAATTCAAGTTTCTCTGACTTTTTCATGACATCTTTTGGATTAATTTTCCTTACGTCCCTTGTTTTCATAATCTCTTGTGTGGTGCAAAACTATTTTTGGTAAATCCGTTTTCATTGCAGTTGGCAGCATTTTGAAAATATATCACCCATGAGTTTTAGTAGAAGGCATGCAGTTAAACTAACATACACCAGTTTGGAAGCTCCTTCCAGCATGCCTACAATTTGTTTGTAGTAATGGGCAAGTTTCAGGAGTTTTGAGGGAAAGGATGGAAAGGGTTCAGCTGAGTTTGGGTGAATATCCAAAGCTAGGAGGATCTCTCAGGCATAAAAACTCACTTGAATCTACAAAACTTGTCAAGAGTACTTTGAAAGACCAATTTCCAGTGATATTGCTGGCATGTCCTGAGCACTATCTAGCTCAAGACATGCTGAGAGAAGTACTTTTTTTTTTTTTTTTTGAGCATTCCCAGAAACAGGAAGTGGTTTCCGTTATTGGGAAAAAAAAAATGTCAACTGACAAAGAAATATCTCCTGCAGTTTTAAGTTTTTTTCATTTTGAAAGTGAAGCTAAAAGTCAGATTTCCATTATGTACAATATTCTTCATCCATCACTACTCATGGGAAAACATATAAATAAAAAAACAATAGCACTGGACTCTGCAGTCTATGCTGAAAACTAACTAAATTTTAAATAGTAATTTTTAAATTATGTAACTATAAATTGAGTCTAAAGCAAGTAAACCAAAAATTTTAAATATTTTTTAGACTAAAAATAAAGATGTTCACTAAGTGAGCAGTAATATATTACTATGGACAGTTATATGGTAAGTCTAGTATCTTTGCGTAGGAATATACTTAACAGTGGTTGGCCAAGGATTTGCCAAAATCCCTTAAGAAGGTGAATTTCCTTCATTAGCCCAGAAACAAGATATTCCCAAACATCTATGTGCTCAATAATACTGCCCATGGGGCTCAGAGGTTAAACTGATGTAACTGTGGTAAGCAAGAGAGGAGATACAGGACTGTGTTTTGCATTATGGAATGAATTTTGCATTTCCAGCTCCCACCATATTACAAAATTGGGATGAGGGCTCTGCAGGAGAAAGGAATTTCTTCATAACATCCAGGACTGTAACATTCAGAGGCAACATATGAAATTATTTGCATTGCAAAATGTACATCCAATAAAAATCTAATGAATATTTGTGTAATATAATACCAATGCCTTGCGTTCATTTAGCTATGTGATCAAGCCCAATTAAAAGTGTCTGCGTTGATTTCGTTACTCTGCTTGTAAAATTTCACAGATTTCTTTTCTGTTCTAGTAACATAAAATAAAGAAATTTAATTTATGAAGAGGAATTAGCAATATATTGGTTAATAATTCAGGCATTTCTTTTACTTAGAGCTCAGAGTATTGGAAGACAATAGGGAATTGCAGTCTGCTTTGCAAGAGATCAAACTGCCAAAAGAAGAAATCAATAAACTTGAAGTGGATGGCATAAGTAAGAATTACACATCTTTTTTTTACTTTTTAGTCCTACTATTTTAATATTTTGCCTTGATTTTGTAAGTATTCTCTTTCTGTAGAACAAACTTGTTAGCCTGTCAGATTGGGAAGAAGAGGCCTGGTTCTACCCTGTTAGACAACAGCCAATTTGTCTGTGGCTCAGGGTCTGTTTCAGTAAAATAATAGTTAAAATACATCTCTGCTTTACAATGCAATTTGTTAAAAAGTTCTTTAATACTATTGGTAAAGTGTTGAAATATTTTGTAAAAAACTTATACTGTGGTGGTAACTAAATCTGATATGTAAACTGCTGTTCATAGATTGCACACTATATTGTATTGCATACACTGGTTTTTTCCAGTAGTGACTTTACAAACGGTATTCCATGGTAATGAATCAGTGTAAAGTTTCCAAAACTCATTTCTCATGGTTTTAACAACAGTTATATTCCTAGTTGTGTTTTTCTAGGCACCTGGAAAACTGAGAACCTAGAGTTACGTGTAATAATAATTTTGTGTGTAGCTAAATTAAAACAGAAGTGGGCACTTTATTTCTTCAAAGTTGTTCTTCAACAGCTCCATATAAACAGTTACTTGCATCAGTTCTGTGATTCACAGCTCATGCACTGTGTAGTTTGTGCTGATTCATTTTCATATACTATTACAACAAACTCTCAATTATGCTTGGAGGAATCATTTTAACCATTAACAAACTAATTTTAATATGTCTTTTCTAGCTTTGTGGTACAAAATGCTTCTACCCCCACAGTTTGACAAATCCAAGAAGTACCCTCTGCTTATTCAGGTGTATGTAACACTTCCTTTCTTTGAACATTGTTGTTTTGTCATAAAACACACTTCTTATAATTTAAAAAAACCTAGGACAATTGCAACATTTTATGAAGCAAAAGCAAAACCACTTAGTTCTGTTTTGTTTGTTGTGGTGGATTTCTTAATATATTTCTGGAATAGCAATTCAACCCAATGGAAATCAATGAGGTTTTTAATGTTAATCTTAGCATGGCAAGGATTAGTTCCTCAGAGAAAGAAAAATGCTAAAAAAAAATAGGCTATTGCTTGGAGTTCTTATCTTTAATGCTGCTTTTGTTTATCATGAGGCAGTCTGAAATCATTTTCGGCTATGCTAATAAAAAAAATACAAGAGCCTGCTTCATTTTTTAAGAAAAGAACCCAAACACTCCTAAACCATGTCAACTGCCTTCTTTGATCGAATGTTCCTTATAAAGAGCATTTAACATTAATTTCAGGCAGGAAAGGCAACAAAAATTGTGGTGACACAAAATTGAGAGGCAGAAAGGAGAGCTGAGTGGGTGTAATAAACCTTACATCGTTTTTTAATAACCCATGATAATCCAAAGATCCAAGAATGCTAAGTATGTTTGAATGAAGTTTAGGGTAGAAGATTAAGTCAGTCATGTCCTTGAGGTCAAATGTGCAATTCACATTATGTCGTTCTCATGAGCAGTTTCTGCCTGTATCGCTCAGCTGTGTGGGGCATGTTCTGCTCACGGCTCCAGCAGCACATGATATTCCCTACTGAAACAAAGAAGGTCTGGGGATGGCCAGAAAGTGTAAAGAGGTGTACTTTTTTCTCCTCTTTTCTTTGTCATTGCTGACTGCATGTGGAGATCAAATGCAGAAAAGCACCAAAAAGGGCTGTTACACCTAAGGAATTTAGAGAGAGGAAAGAATTGAGTCGCTGAAGCATGACTCTTCCAAGGATACCCCTTAGGACAAGTACCTCATTCTGCACCCTGTAGTCTGAGCTAAAACCAATGATTTGCCTTAGGCATAAAGCCTAAAGGATTAAAATGGACTTTAGATAGCAAAATCTCACAAATAGATTAAAATGGCAGTTGAATTGTTTGTCTACTGAGCTCTGAACAACAGCTGTATAGTAAAATACTTGTGGTGAGAATGTAAGGAGTAGCTGTAGCTAAAGTCCAGTATCCAGTAATCATTTATAAATTTATAAATACGAGTAATCCTTTATAAATTTATAAATACGAGTTGAAAATGTGTTAATTTTCATCATCAGGTACGGAGGACCTTGCAGTCAGAATGTAAAGGAAATATTTAGCGTTAGCTGGATAACCTATCTTGCAAGCAAAGAGGGAATTATTGTTGCTCTAGTTGATGGCAGAGGGACAGCTTATCAAGGTGACAAGATTCTACATGCTGTATATCGAAAACTAGGGGTCTACGAAGTTGAGGACCAAATCTCAGCAGTGAAGTAAGTAGAATATCTCCCTGTATAACTGTCATATTTATATACCTTCAAAAACTAATGTGAAAACTTATTAAATATACTTCTCAGATATTCTTCTGGAGAGGTGAGGTCTCCAGGAAATAAGACAACTTGTAAAAATAAAATGTTACTGACATGTTTGATGTCAGTGAGGTTTTTTTGTGGTATATTAAGTCTATATGCTATTAAGTCCACATTTGGACCTCACCACTTCCATTTTATAAAACCATCATCAGAGACTTCAATCCTAGGCCTAAGGAAATACAAGCATCAGCGGTGAGACGTAAGCCAATGTATTAGCCATTATTCTCAAGTTTTCCCAGTAGGGGAGTCATACCTCAGTGACCATCGCAATTAGCCAAAGATCCATAGTGATGTAACACAGTGATTAGCTGAAGGTCAAATGTGAGATTTGTAGCTGAATACTGACACAAGCCTTCTAGAGGTTAGTCAGTCATAAACTTGACTTCCATGCTATTTTAGGATAGTTATGAACATCAGATCTCAGTGTCTGAGGTCCTCTGGTAGTTGTTCCCCAACAGTTGCTCCTTTGCATCGAAACAATTCAAGTGTTTGGAGGAAAAATAATTACCTAAGCAGAGGTTTCGGGAGGGAATGAAAGCTGAGGTTTTGTAAAGAAAGGCTGCCTGATGAGCTTACAGATGCAGTAGCACTGCTAAAGTGAGCATTTAAGGAAGTGTTCGTTTGAACTCCCACAGGGATGAATGCAAGTCAGGAATAAGGAATTTAGTCTAGCCTTTGATCTGGAATTTGGCCCGTCAGAGCAGGAATAGATTGCCAGGTGCAATAATAAATACCCTCTTTCCCCTGTTAATATACATAACTGAGTAGCTGGGCTAGAAATTGGACATAGCAGTCTAGGTTTCCACAGCTTTCTGTACTTGTTTGAGAACCCTGCCTGTATATACAAGTGTGTGTGAGTAGGGTATCTGTTCCTTCCTCTTTCTGCTTTGTGATATTTCATTTCTTCCTCAATGGTATAAACACACCATTATCCTTTTCAGTGATAAATGAAACAGAATAGCTGGATATCATGTCAGGTTTTTCTGTTAATCTATTACTTGATTTTCTTTTTTGAAACTTATAGCAGCAATGGCATACTTTAAAATATCACAAGAGAGAGAATGGTTTTTTATTACTCTGAATCATCACTCAGACATAAAATGTCGGAGACAGAGGGAACCTAAACTGATTCTGCAGTTGCAAAATCTGCTGAGACAGGCTGTGAAGAAATGGCCTCAGACTTCACACTTCCCAGTTTTCTGTCAGCACCTAGACTAGATTTTTATTCAGTCAAATGTATTGCATTCCATCTTCCTGATTTAACACATGGTTTAAGATGCATGATTTTTAGAGAGGCTCCTATACTCAAGTGGGAAATTCTTGGAGGGGCTTTTGCTGTAGGAGGAACCCCAGGGATTAAGACAGCAATGTAACAAAGCTGAATCATTTTTTGGCTTTCCTAACTTTGTCCCACCCAGATAGTATCCCATATTTTGGGTATTGTCAGTCCCTTGTGCTTGTCCTAATAAAATAAGCCTCGTAGCTGCTGATATGTGTCCTGGGATGTATCTGAACCTATTTGGTTTATCTGTTACTCGGGCACCTTTGTGGTCTTTTGCCCCATCCTCTTTTCTTTGCTATTGCTAATACAGTCCTGAAAATACAGGCTTCAGACTCTGATGCAGGACTTTTGTAGGACACCTGCTATTTATGATTCTCTTTGACATGTTTGACTACTGAGTGCATAAGCAAGGTGCACCTTTCATCCATTGCAAGCTCATTACCTACTAGGAGCATTAGAAGAAGTTTTCCTCATTTTATTTTTTATTATAGTAGCAGTATGTGCTCTTCACTTTTAAGGCACACAAAAAAGAAAGTTTATTGCTCCAGGGAGTCCTTAATCTCAGTGGTTGATACCATGCCTCTTGAGAGATCAGAGTATCAACTTGTCGTAAAACGTGTTGAGCATCTTGCAGGATAAGGTCTGAATGTTAATGGTAATCCAGCACCTTTGCCACTAGACCGATGAAAACGATAATAGCTTGTGGGAAGGAGTAGGAGTACACTTTTTGAATGTTTTTCTCTGCGTATGTGTGAGTGTACGTCTGTACATATGCATACATACATGTATATATGCACACACGTACAACATGAGCATAATATGTTTAATCTAGTCTGGACTAAATATCCAGGTGGGCTCTAAGTATAAGAAAAAAGAACTTCTTTTGCCAAGAAGCCAGTTGGGCAGAGTCCTCATTCACTGGAACAGAAGTTATTATGAAGTATTTATTTCAGCATTTTTTTATTCTTTCAAGAAAAATTCTTCCTTTTCCTCTAAAATAACTATTAATTGAATAATTGACGCTTTGTAGAAATCAGATAGGCTATGCTGATTGTCAATTTGTTCAAATTGGTGGGATTTGTGGAAAAAGAAAAATTATTTTTTGCTAATTTGTTATAGTATTAGCAATCTTTTGTAATAATGCATTTATTTCTGTAATTTTCTTTTCCACAGGAAATTTATAGAAATGGGTTTTATTGATGAGAAACGAGTAGCAATATGGGGTTGGGTAAGTGATTGGGGTTTTTTATATCTATCTTTAAATAATCCTGCGGTATAATCTTTGTAATTCTTCTTTATTCTGTCCTAAACCTTTATAAAGTTTCTTCTGGCAGTGTTTGATGGTATTGCCAAGGGGACAATTCCTGTTGGTGCCTATATACATGCAATTGCAACAGTGCAAGCCCATGAAAATGGGTCTTTGGCAGCTCAAGAGGGAATATTGAAAAGCTTATGTTTAATACATTGTTTGGACTTGAAGTTAAGTGAAATTGAGACATTTTAATTGGCTTTACTTTTAAATTAGGGACTTACTGGCATAGTGTCAAAATTCAAGTATTGTCCTTTCTGATCTGAGATTAAAATGAGAGAAGTCCTACAAATACCTCTCATCAGAAAATGTGACCCTTGCGTCATTCTAAATCACTGTGTGCTTGGTTCACTTTGAAATGGTCAGTAGGGATGAATCCAGGTCTGCGGGGTGTACAACACTGGCAACTTCACCAAGTAGAAAAATTGGACAATATAGGAGTCATTCCAAATAATCAGCCAGTCTATATTTCAGCTTTGATTTTTTTCATGTACTTTTCTTTGTAACATTCCCAGAACTTTTTATAGCCAGATCTCTTGCAATACTTTATTAAATGGCCAGATTCCACTACCCTTAGGCACTAAGAAAGAGTGGCATGCCTCAAGTAAACATTTTAGGATAGCACTGCATCCTAATAGGAGAAAAATAAATTATTGGAATAGTTGGGGTTCTTTTTCCTGTGCCGTCAGCTTCAAACCAGGACCATTCATGGAAATGAGATGCAGACCTGTTAGTGGTGTTATAGGAGAGCTGAAGCCAACTTCAGTGACAGCACAAATGCCACACAGCCCCTTTATAGAGATTTGTAAGATGTTTAGGCCACCTGATTCAATGGCTCATGTTCACCAGTGAATGGCTGGATCAAAAATGCATAGACAGAACTGGAGCCCTGCCTCCTACTCAGCTTCAGCATAACAGAACTATACTGTGCGGGAGCAGGAGCTGATGAGTCACACCTGAGGGTCTCATGGGTTAGGGACAGTACCATAAGGGATGCTAAAAGGGGTTGAGGCCAAACCTCTGCTAGCCACCCTTACTCCTGCTTTAAGTAAGTCAATATCAGCTGTGGAGCAGTAACAGGCAGCACTAACTGAAACAGCTTACAGAATAAACTGGTATGTCAGCCACTCATTAACATTTTCCAATATTTTTCTCTTTATATGTTCAATTTGCTCTGATTATCATTCAGAAAGATCTTTTATTTCATGTTTTTATTTATATGTGTTTGCCAGGAGAATTCTTCTGATGTGTCACCGTTTTGTTTATTTTTTGCTGGGTTTTTTTGTTTGTTTGTTTTCGTTGGCCCAGTTTCATTGTAAGAAGCTTGCCCAGAAACACACTAGAGGATGGATCTGTAAGATTCAGTTCAACTGTAACTACAGAAGTTGCCTGATCTTAGCACATCAGCAGGGTTGCTAAAATCTTCCTATGAAGCTTCTACCAATTAATATTTAAATTACTTTGGTCAGACACTTTTGTAACACCAGGATAAAGTGGGGTACCATATGGTGAAATTAAGTGACACAGGCACTTACAAGTGAGTAATTCTAAAGTGACATTAAGTTAAGGCCACATAAAAATATTTTGGTTTTTTAATCACATGATGTTTTATTTCACCACAGTGTTTCCAGAATCAAATAAGAGATTTCAAAAATCTAAATCATTGTATTCCAGTAGTAGATATAATATTCAAATAATGGCATTAGTGCTAAACCTGTCAGTCTTTATGTCCAATTTTTTTCTATTTGTTATACCATTTCCTGGTCCCTAACCTTTGAAAGGAGTTGAAAAGCGTCTCCTTATTTATAGTCTGCAGGTTGGCAGTAGCTCATTGGACTTTTAGATTCACCAAACTCTTCTGAATGGTAAAAGCTCTTAAATAAGCACTAAAGCAATTTAGGTGTTGAACTCTTATCTCTCTGCCTGTTACAGTGCATAGATTTATCTGCCTGATGCTGATCTTTTCCTTTTTAGCCTTGTAGACTGAATTTTTAAAAGATCAAATGAACCAATCAAATGAACTGGAAAAATTGTATGAATTATTATTTCCATTAACATATTCTTCACTGTCATTTCAAGCTGGAATGTCAGGAGAAGGGAGGGACTAACTTACTTTTGTACAAAATAATATTTAAGAATTTTGCTTATTTCCCTTAGTCTTTCAGATGCCGCTACTGTGGTTGATAATCTTCAAAATTCTTCATGACACACCCCATGTTTTTATCCCTCCCTCCATTCCAAAGTAAACAGTAATCCATTATTTCCCAACGACCTTATACAAGTATTTTCCAACCCCAGTTCCCCATCCTATGGACAGCCAAACCAAATGCTTTTTATTTACAGTGTTTTCCTGTCCTAGCAACTAGTCCCGAACAGTTGCACAGGTCTACGCTGATATGCAGGCTTATTTACTACATTACTTACTTAACTTCCAGCTATGAAGTTATTCTTCCTTGCTGGGTCCCAGTTTGAGGAATCAGGTCAGAAAATAACAGGAACAGTGGCAGGCAATAGCGATTAATTGCTCCAACCTCATATTCTCAAGTAGCTGAGCCTATTAGTACTGATAACAGGGTAGGTTCAATATGCAAATCATCAGCAAAAGCTAAGTAGTTTGTTAAGGGAGCAAAATATCTCTAACTCTTCTGGGAGCTGCACACTGAAAGGGTGAGTAGCAATGAACACAAGTTACCACAAGGGAAGTTTGGTTTAGTTTTTAGGAAAAATATTTTTATGAAGACAGTGATCAGCACTGAAACGAAAACTGGGTAGAGAGGCTGTGTTATGTGGATGTGGCTCTGACTGACCTCATTTAAATCTCAAGTTAGCCCTGTTTTGAGATAGAGGTTGCACTAGATTACCTTGAAGGACCCTACCAACTTAAATTTTTCTATGATTCTAAGCAGTAATAAAAGCAGTGTTCTGTGATAAGCATTGTAGAAGTAGCAAAAAATAAGTGATTCAATAAAATTGTCTAATCTGTCTCACAAGAAATCACACCAGATCCATTTGAAATAAATAAGGAAAAAAAAAGCTTTTGTACTTTGTCCTCTGTGCATTCAAAGTAAAATATTTTCTTTGGAATTAATTTATATGAGTTTGATTCAGAAAACAAAATGATACTTCACCAATAATTTTAAACTGTCTGTGATTTCTCCCTAGTCCTATGGTGGGTACGTAACTTCTTTGGCACTTGGATCTGGCAGTGGAGTATTTAAATGTGGAATGGCTGTGGCTCCTGTTTCGAGCTGGGAGTATTACGGTATGGAAACTTGTCATAAATACTGACTTGGAAAGCAAGATGTAGCATTTAATGACTTTCTAAATGAAATCATTGCAGGAGACTGGCAATATGAAACTTAAAGACATTGCAATTACCTAGACATAAAACTCAAGACCTTAAGTTTAATGTTTTCCTTGCTGAGAATAAGACTGCAACTGGCAGTTTGGAACAGACTTTGTCACACAGAAGAAGGTACGCCCAGGTAATTCCATAGGCACATCTGTAACACTAAGTGTTTAAAGCCTTCTTGATAAACTGCTGTACTCAGAAGTCATCTCCCTAACAGTCCTGTTAAAACAGTATCACTGGATTCAGAAACAGCTGAAATTATTTTTCTGCCAGTAATGGAATCACAGTGCACTTCACCATCAGATACTACACATGATCTCTGTTAGGAATCAGTATGTTTGATGATTGCAAAGTTATTTCCCAAAAAACATGGAAAAGAGAGGGAGTCAGTTGTGTCTGATAGAATTTTTTTCAATATTTTTCCTTTTAGATGTTTCTCAGCCACATGTCCTGTGTTGTTGTGTTACAAGACATATTTTTATTTATGTTTTTTGACCTTGCTCCAAACTGTTCAGAGGAAACAACCCCGGGAGTATAATCCCAGAGCCTTACTGTGTAAATACAGAAGCAGGCACATACTCATACTTGCAGACCGGTTAAGCTTTTGGCATGGTGTAAAGGAACCTTAGTGTAAAAAAGAATCGTGGCATATATGTTTTCAATGAGCAAAATGTAGCACTTTGAACACATTTACTTAGCATATGGTTGTTTGCTAAGAAGTCTTGGTTATGAGAAAATTTTTTTGGTTAAATGGGAAAGATTCCTTCCCTGACTGCTAGCACAGACATTCCTTGTATTTATGGTGTTTTGCAAACAAAGGGGAAAACATTTGTATGACACAGGAAGCATAGTCTTCATGTTTTCACTGGCATCAAGATATTTTTAAGACATTTTCACTCATGATCGCAAAATTAGTTCCAGAATGCAGGCATAAAGCACTATTTTTGCAGAAGTCCTTCACTAAAAGAAGAGTTATAAACATTATCCAAGCATTAAAAACTGAAAAGTTTTTAAATTAAAGTAGATTAGACCTGCACCATTGCAATATTTACTTTAGCTGAATTTTCAGGAGGGAGTTAAAGAATCTTGCTAAAAACACATTATAAAATCTGAACAGGCAAATGCACCTCCACTAAGGAAGGAAGGAAATCAAAGGAAATAATGAGTCATAAGGTTTGGCAAACAGATCATGTTAATATTAGGGTGAACTGTGTTAGAGGCAAACTACAGGATGCTACGTATTTGAATCTCTAACTAGCATCAGTATGTCAGAGGCTATACTGGCCCCTAGAGCTTCTAAATTTTGTCTCACCCTGTTTTAAATGCACAGAGTCTGGACCATAATCATTTCTCTGAAATCACCACACTCACCTCCATTTTGTGTAGAGTTAATAATAGCTGAACAGTTATAAGATGGCAAGGAAAATTGCATCTGGGGACAATGTCTAGTTAAAAGCACTAGATCTGTGACCGTTTTATTAAAATTTGCAATTTATCTCCTTTTTCCTCCTCAGTAAATGACAAGCCAAATCTTTCACTTAGTCATTAGAATGCAATTCTGCTGACCTCTGTGGACTTGTTATAGCTATACGGGTAGAAGAGAGTGAAGAATTTGGCTCAGTGTACTGTAGAAATGCCAGCCATTCAGAAAGAGTCTATTTTATTGAAAACTTAAGCCCAATATGGTTGTTTGACACTGTGTTGACAACAGATATTGCACATTTTCTGTTTTCATTGAATGATAAAAGATTTTGATAAAAGATAGGCTACTTACATTTTTTTGATACTCAGTTTAGTGTCTTAGTGTCTGGGAGACACAGAACACATCTTTAGCACTCAGTGGTAGCATACATAAAGGATACATAATAAACCATGGGAACATGAGTACATTGAGTCATTTTCCTTTCCTGGGGTGATTCTCATTTCCACTTTTTCAGAAAATTATTCTAATGCAGTGTACCAAACGGGACAACCAGGTAGACAATCCCAATACCTTACTGATTACAAAGGCCATCACCTCTCTTATGGGAGGGAAAGATGCCAGCTCTTCTTTGTCAGAAAGCCCTGACTCCGTTAAATAAATAAAATTCTTGTAATACTGCAGCTTGACTGCTCAATATGTGTCAGTTACTCTTTCAAGGCAAGGTCATAAAGAAAGTAATGTTCTCGTAGTGACAGCTGCTGTGTCAGTTTTCTACCAATTTTCATAATAGCTCTTAGTTAAATTACAAATACCCAAGCAGCTCAAAGATAGCTGTTCCTCCTGATTTCTTGGTGATAGATACTGTTCAGTTGTTCACATTTGTTTTGTCAAATCCGCTAATGGTCTTTATTGTAGTTAGAAAATGGAATTGAACACAGACCTGAATAGCAATTGTACCACTTTTACACTGCAAGCCTGTATCATTTCCTGCTCCCCCTAATTGCTGCATATACCCATTCAATAGGAAAGGACAACATATATATCCATATTTACTGCATATACACATCCCAGGTTGGAATTCTGCTCAGCTTCTCTTTTTAAGGTGTCAAAAATAGTGTGTCATTTTTCCACCATGCACCTTTTATTGGTTCATTGGGTCAGTCAGCTGACTTCTGGAGTATCAGTAAGTTACCATTATCCACAAAATCTTCTGTTGGTTCCAGAGATCAACAGGACATTTATTAATTAACCTTCATAGTTGATTGATTTTTTTAAAAAATATGTTTAAATCTGGTGTATTATGCAGAAACCAAGCAGAACAGAAACAGTTAAAATAAACAACATTTAATTTGCTCTTTGTCACTAGAGGCACAAAAATATTTGTACATTCTTTATCTATAGCTTTTTTCTTCTTTAATATCACAGCATCTATCTACACAGAACGATTTATGGGTCTTCCTGTAGAGTCCGATAATCTTGAGCACTACAAGGTGAGAATTCCCTTTCTGCGTTGATCTGCCTTAAACATGAATCACACTTCCACGGACAAGTAGAACTGTGAAGAAGGAAAATGACCCACCAGCTCTCATAGTGGCAGTCTTGTAGCAGCTAAACTACTGCTGTGAAATTCATATCGCCATAGTTACTAGTGGTTTTGTATTTATCAATCCTAAATATGATATATTGAAGGATCCTTATTTTCTCACTTGGAGAAGTCAGACAGTTCTGACAGTGCAAACCATTAGTCTAGGAAAGAACTCATGTGAGAGAGGTTAAAATGTTGATGTTTATAAGGTTTTTATTGGTACTGTTAGCTGTGGTACGCAAACTGCTTCATGAAGATTTAGCTCCCTGATGATAACATCATAAGCACACTAAACAGTCAGAACAGTTTCCCCTACCTGGAACAGGTTGTCTTTCTTTTTTCTTCACATTGATAGGAAGTCTACAGCTTCCTCTAGCAGCACACATACCAGCTGTGGATACAGAGAGGCCTGAATTAACACCCAAAGAAGCTAGTGGAAAGAATCCTATTAAAGATTTTGGATCATGTTGTCAGTAACTGTTCTCCATCCCAACTCAAAGAACAGAAATGCTTAATACCAAACTGCCCTGGTGGAGCTCTCTGGGTAGCCAGGAATGACAGTGTTCAGGGAATGACACATGGCAAGTACTGTGCTTCTCATGAACTGGCCCTTAGAAAAGGCACTAAATATATATGGCTTCTGCTATAACCTCAGATTGATATGAAGTCACTGCTGTCATTATTATGCCAGTCCAACTGTTTGATTGTTGTTCTACTAGGTAATGAAAGCCTTTCAGCTCTGTGACTGAGTGGTTTAAACTGAAGCTGCTGAACTGTTCATTTTTCCTCTCAACAGAATTCAACTGTGATGGCAAGAGCAAAGAATTTCCAAAACGTAGACTATCTTCTCATCCATGGAACAGCAGATGGTGAGGTTTGCAAATGGCAGTACAAATACAGAGCCAGAATCACTTTGTTTGAAAAACATTAAGCATCTTTCTATGCCTTTGATTAGGGTCAGTACTTAGATCTTTGGTAGATTTCCATATGACATATTATAATATGCTTACTCATTCTTAGTAATGTCAACTGTATCACTTGATAATTAGTGGACACAACTTAATGCACTATAACTTTATGCTTTGTGGTATTTACACGTTTTAACAGACAATCTTTTTTTTCCTTTTTCAGATAACGTACATTTTCAGAACTCAGCACAAATCACTAAAGCTCTGGTTAATGCACAGGTGGATTTCCAGGCAATGGTAAATAACAGACTATTTTTCATTTTGAACCATGGTATATAGCTTTATCAATGAGCTTATCTGACATTTGGCAATGTTCTTGAAAACCCAGTTCAACTGAACACGCTTCAAAATCTGGCAATTGCTAGTACATGTGTTACTCTTCATAAACAATTTCTTCCTTAAAGGATTTGCCTGTTCCTTTTTTCTCTTTTCCTTCTTGCCCTTTGGATGCTAGCAGGATTTCTCTCTTGTCAAGAATAACTTAGATGCTTTTAAAATGAGCCAGGGGTAAGAATGAGAATCCAGCCACTTATGAAAGTTTCTGATACCTAGTGAAAGAGAGGAAGAGGAAGGAGCTGGCTTCTGTGGCCAAACCATCACTGGTTCTGATGGAATCTATCTTGAACAGAACATGCCTACCACACATATGAGGTGAAACAAGCAAAATGGGTATAAGGTATCCAAGTACTATCTCCAGGATCAGAATAAAAATAAGTTTTCTGCAAAACTTGCTTGTGGTAGCAGGTGCAGGCAAAGAGAGAAATGCATAGGCAAGAGGTCAGAGGATATAAATGAGGAATAAACAGTGGAAAAGTAGCTGTGAATTACATGCTAACCTCTGCTTCTGCACCTTTTTTCTCAGGGCTAATGACCAAAGTGTTTACCTGCTATCAAACATACTGGCCTTCCCCCTGAGTCCTCTTTCTCAGGGCAATGAACTCCCCAAAAGGGGGATCACACAGGGATCCCACTGTACTTGGGATTTATAGGGCCGTTTGTATATTCCACATTTTCTGCCTCCTTCAGTGATACTTAGCAAACCCGAGTTATTTCTTGGAATACTTATCTGCAATACTCTATACAGTTGTAGTCATTCTACTTCAGCTATGGGGAATGCCATTTATTTCTGAGAGTTAGCATAATCCATATGCGTATTTTATTTGCAGTACACCATTCACAATGTTCATGGCCCTGTTGTAATGCAGGATGTTTTGGATAGAATTCCACAATATTTAGCTGAAAGTTTATTGCTTAGAGCCCAGTATTCCTAAGCAAGGCTGTAACCCCTGTAGCCAAGACCATGCAGCAGGTCAAGGGCATTTCATCCCTAAGGGAATCTCAGAGCTTTTTTGCCTGACTTGATACAATTAACTTATCAGTACTGAGGCAGTAATGCTTACTCCTAGATTACAGAAGGTTTAGAAACCTTTTTTCAGTAAGAATATGAATATACCAGAAACCAGTGAGAAGAAAAAAGATTAGCAAATCCCTCTGTTTTCCTGAGGCATCAACTTCCTTCTATATACTAATATAATAAAGTTCTTGTATTGTTTAACTGTTGCAGAATTGAAAACATAATCTAAGGGTTTTTATGGGTTGGTTCTGTTTGGTTTTTTTCAGTGGTATACTGACCAGAACCATGGAATTCCAGGCCTTTCCAGCAAACATCTCTACACACATATGACCCGCTTCCTCAAACAATGTTTTTCTTTGTCAGAATAAATAGGCTCGTCGGAGCATGCTAAGGCATCTGGTACATCTCTGGGAGAATGCAATTATAATATTGCCCAGGTTATATGGTTTTCAGG
The DNA here is from genome assembly GCA_027574665.1 of Rhynochetos jubatus. Classification (NCBI taxonomy): domain Eukaryota; kingdom Metazoa; phylum Chordata; class Aves; order Eurypygiformes; family Rhynochetidae; genus Rhynochetos; species Rhynochetos jubatus. Next base: position 24,949,278 of record CM050654.1, read on the forward strand.
TGAACCGGTAACAGGAACTTTGAAGTTTTAAACGATGTTTACATTCACTTTTGATATTGTATATTAGCAAATGTTATGCTAATACATGTTGTGGCACATTTAACACCTGTTTGATAGAAAGAATAAAATCAGAATGTAAAATGACATGTGCTTTTATTGCCATCTTGCTTAAACTTACATTCTGCAATCCAAAGATAGGTGGTCCATTGCAAAGGCACGCTGCCAGATGAATATGCTTGCATTTGTTAAATACAACTGAAAAATGGGAAAGGACAAAGAAAGCAGTGCTAGTACCTAATTAGCATCCTAACAAGAACCGGTTTCTCAAAATTTATTTCCAATTTTTGGAAAGAATCCAATCAGAGATAGGAACACATAATATTTAAAGCTAAAATTTGAATAATTGTCAAGAATATTGAATGCTGTGCTCAAATTTTATTCAACTCTTATTTGAAACTTTCATTCTGCAAAACTCTCAGTATTCAGGTTTAAATATGAAAGAAGAACATTGATAATAGCTGTTTTATCTCAGTGTTTTTTCTCCCTCTGTTCAGAATATGTGAGCCATATTAGCCTGATTTTAAACTCTAATCATCACCTCAGCATTCAAATTAATCTCAGTGTCATTAATCCCAGACTGGAGGGTAAGGATCAAAGGATTATGCAGGCTTTCTTTGCTTTGTTTCCAGTCAAACTATTTTAGGAAGTCTTTTAAAAATGCTAGAGGCTAGCATTCTTTTGATTAGTAATTAAATCAGTCCTATCATAATATAAGAATATGAACAAGATAATTGCCAAGAGGTCCATTGTAGATGAAATTATTCTCGGGTCATGTGTTGAAAAAATTCTGAGTTAGCCTACTGCATGGTCTGTCTAACCCAGTATCTCATCTCTGCCATTAGCTGGTGAGTACCACATAACGTGAAAAAGATTGTGGAGTAGCCTTCCCACAAAGCGAGCTGCTTCCTAGGTCTCAGTCAGAGATCGGTTGCTGCTTCTTTGTGGAAAAGCAAGGGGTTTCATTTGACCCTCTTGACAAAAACATGGGGTTTAGCCAAAATCATTAAAATGTGGAAGTGATTTGCTATGTAACAGCTTCCTTCGTTTTGTTAATGGCAATATCAAATCTGATTTTCCACACATGAGAACATTCCTCAGACACATCTTTATGTAAATGTAGCTGCCAAGCTGTTTGTAATGGTTAAATTATACTTTGATGGGAACTCTTCAGAAAATACTCAATTAGTTCAGGTTTTTTTGGAAATGCTGCCAATTACGTGACGTTAATGAGCTTTTTGTTGGTAATGTAATTAAAATTCAACTGCTAAAATGGTTAAAGGAAAAAAATTATAGCTCTAAGAAAGTTAACATTAAGCAAATCTAACATGAAGTGGGGCTAATTAGATGTTGATTATATGGTCCTATGTGCATTGGCTGCACACAACAGTAGTCTCAGTAATGTAGTTATTTTATAAATAAAGAATACAATTCAGTTGAAATTACTGATATTTAACTCTCAATTTCGTGTATTGATACAACACCACAAAAGCCATTGCAAAAATGTGGTGAAAGAGAGAAAAATCAAGCTCTTATCCCAGATGCTTAAAGGTTTTAGATGCCTGAATATGTCAATGGGAACCTCGAGCATTTTTCAAAAAAGTTTGGTAATCAATCTCACATAAATATCAATTTATTAAGTTCTCTTTAAATTTCTGCACCTTTAATTCTATTTATACCTTTGAAAATCCTATGAGCTCTGGAAATTTGGCCAGATAAATCGGCCCTTTGTGGATATTTTAAGTAATAAAGTGATGCAATGTGTTGTTCACACCCTGCCGATGGGTCTGTAGTCAGAAGCTTTTGGAAATACATGGAATAAGGGGCATTTCAGGAAAATGTGTCAAAATAACAGAAGTTACCCCTTTCCCAAGGGATGCATTATATGTTTCGTTATTAATCTGCCCTTATGTCTGTGTTTCCTAAGGCAGAGTACACATCTTCCAAACGGTCCACCATTTACCTTGGCTTGTAGGAAGCGGTTTTGGGGATAAGACATAAAAAAAAAAAAAAAAAAAGAAAGGCATCATGCTGCTGTCAGTTTTGCTTCATTGTTTTTCATGTTAATTTATTTGTCTTACACAGTGTTCTTGCCAAAGAATGGGAATATGTCTTCAGCAGAGTGTGACATTTACACTGAGTTGCTGGAATAATGTCTAACCTGAAAGCTTTATGACTGAGCAAGCATGAATTTTGATGACCTGGGAGAAAATGTCCTAGGATGCTGTGAGTGTCAAAAAAACCCTCTTAAAAACACAGACAACATCAAATTGCTGGCCTATGCTAGTAACAGGTAATGTTGCAGTCATTCTTCAGAAATGGTGCAGAGCACTTCAAACCTACCATCACAGTATCACAGAATCACAGAATGGTTGGGGTTGGAAGGGAACTTTGGAGGTCATCTTGTCCAACTTTTCTGTGCAGGGACACCTACAGCCAGTAGCCCAGGACTATGTCCAGATGGCTTTTGAGTATCTAAAAGGATGGAGACTCCACAACATCTCTGGGCCACCTCTGCCAGTATTCAGACACCCTCATAGTAAAACAGTGTTTCTTACGTCAAGACAGAACATTCTGTGTTTCAGTCTGTGCCTCTTGTTCTGTCACTGGACACCACTATAAAGAGCCTGTCTCCATCTTCTTTACACCTTCCCTTCAGGTATTTATTTACAGTGTTAAGATCCTCTCGAGCTCTTTCTTCTCAAGGAGAACTTTTTCCATTCTGCATTGCTGTGTATAGTCACAATCCATGTTATAGTCATCACCACAAACATCCACTGGACAGTTTGCCCCATTCCTTTTCAATCTAGCCTATAGTTGCAACCGAACTTCAACTCAGTTCAAGGTGAAAGGGCTTGTCCTGAGGAGTCAAGCTGAAACTAACAAAAGTATGTTTAAGAGTTAGCCTTATATATGAATAAGGTGGGACATAGTTGCTCTGAATGAAGTAGACAGGCTCTTGATAAACAGCCACAGATACAGTTGCTTACAAGTCAGTTTTCACCGTGAATCCTGTTTAGCTTTTGCAAAATTAAGCTAGACCTGCAAAGCAAAAACTGCTTTATTCTATGAACTGAAGTGTACATAAATAGTAGAAAACAATTGGTTCCACTCCAAACCATTCATTCCCCAGCACCTATTTTTACTGTCTACCTCATCCATGCTGCATGAGTTGCACATATCAATGAACATGCAATCCTTATACCTCAAATGTGAAGCCACATGCTTTGCTTCACTTGGGAGTACTGCAGCTGCAAAGAAGAAAAGGCCTGAAGAGACAACAGCATTAGTAGAAAACCAAGTATAACCCCGGCCAGGCTCCAGAATATGGTTAGTGTTATACTCATTTTACTCAGATAGCAAGTCAAATTCAGATTACATTCAATACTTTCCAGTTTGCCAGTCAGTTCCAATCACAAGGCACAGCTGTTTAGAACATTTTATAGAGTCATTTGAAGGCTCTATATTTAATCTGAATAATTCATAGTATTTTCTAAGAGCATTTGGTATTACTTTCAATTATGAACATTGTCTTCTCAGAATGTAAAGTAACTAGTACATACTTGGCCAGCTCTTCTGCTTGCGCAAATTGATGCAGCTCCATTGACTTCAAATGGAGCGATTCCAATTTATGTGAGCAGACAGCGTGGGCTACAGCACAGTTACAATAGCTCTCTTTCCTGAGGTACAAATCCATTGGCATCCATGGCAGTGAGCATGGAGTTGTGTGCTGTGGAAAGGCTTAGAGACCTTAAATTAATCCTCCATTTCAGAAAGCCATTCTTGCTCTCCGAAGTGTAGCCATGGAGTTGTACTCACACAAATGCACACATTGGTGTGTGTTATGTATATGTGCACATGTAACATGATGCATATGTTTTATGCATATATGTGTTTACACATATGTTATTCCTATATATGTTGCGCTAATTCTCAGAAAAGGAATGCAGGGCTCTTTAGGCTGATTATCATGTAGCGAGGCCAGGAAAATAAAAAGAGCTGCACAGCCCAGCCTCTGAGCTCATGGTTGACAAAGTTAGGGGAGAGAATGTTTTCTGTGCAATGTAAGAAAGAAAAGGGCGTGGGCCTGCAGTCATACCCCAAGATACATCCTCCTCCCTTCCATGTTGGATAATAATATAATAACAATAAATATGTAATGAAGAAATATACAGAAAAATGCGAGGGTTTCCCTTTTTTGAAAGCATTTGCGGGGTGTGTGTGTGTGTGTGTTTACTTCTTTACTTTCAAAAGTTAGCAACTTCCTAATTCATTAAAATGTTCAAATCTTGACAACTTAAATTTTTAAATTATTTTTTTCTTGTACCAACAGTTAAAGACTTGAGAGAAACATCCTACAAAATTATGATATTCAGAGTATGCTAGCCAATTACAACAAATGCATTGGTCCTATTTTTCTGAAAAGCCATGCCAACTAGAATTGTCACTGATAGAGCACCAGGTTCAGTGTGCAGCTGGTAAGAATTCTGCTTCTCATTTTACCTCTTCTGTGACTTGACTCACAATTTTTTGGCCAGGGAGTGCAGTACACTGTCCTTAATAGCAGCCATTACCTGGTGCTGAGATGATGGTGCAGGAAACGTTGACCAACTCCAAATACTGTGAACCCAAGATACAGATTTTTTAATGACTTCATGTGAATCATGAAAAACATTAAGATGAAACTTTCCTGAAGGCAGATCACTTTCAGATTCTGTCTCAGCCTGTCTCGGCTGAAGTACTGTCTCATATGTGAACTATAATACCAAGGATAGTCTGTAATAGAGAGTCAAGGTTGCCCTTGACTTTTGCCAAAAGCTGCCATCTGACTATTGAATTTTACAATGTGAGAGGAAAAAACCTGAGTACATATGCATGTTTCATACACTTGTTACAGTTTTCCGCTTCTGTTTGGTAACTCTTGTTTGCTGCGCTCTTGAAATATGTATTACTATAGATGCAGTTACGGCAACTGAAGGTTGCATGGTTCTTGGTGGCAGTTCACTTCTTTCCTGTACTTTTTATTGTCTGTGTATCACTTGAAAAACAAATAATCAGTCACCTTCTAGATGACCTGCTAGATGATACAGCCTGTGTAGCAACCTGCCCAACCAGGTGCACTGAGCTGCTCTGTCTCATGCACGATTTTCTGAAATCACCCTGCTGTAAACGAGGAACTTTATCTGACACAAGAAAATAAGCATAACTAAACAAAAAGAAAAGAACTTCATGTTTCCTGGAGAAGATTATATTGCCTTGCATTCTGTATTGCCTGTTTAGAAAGCTACGTATCTTTAACTCAACATGTAGCGAGATAATCACCTGTAGTAATCCGTTTCAGCAAGTGTGGACTTGCGTTCCTGGTGTAAACAAGATCTGAACGGCCCTTCGATCGCCATCTGCTGTCCTGCCGGGGTACTGCAGGCAGGGCCGCCTGCCTGCGCCCGCGGGAGCCGCGGGGCCCACCAGCTCCACGGGAGGGGACCTTAAATTAATCCTCCGCCTGCCTTCTAGTACTTAGTGCTGGACTTAAACTGCGATTTTGCATCCCCAATATAACGCTCATAAAGTTTAAATAGAAATCATATTTAAAATAATTCTGAGATAAAGATGACAAGTATCTCAGGGAAATCGGCATCTCATGAAAATAAGTAGATTTGGGGTATAAGGCTGTTTCCAAGGCTTATTTTGGCCCCTTTGGCACCTTGCCTTAGACGTGACACAGTTTTTTGCCTAGAAAATGCTGGTACATCTAGATGATAATTCTGGTCGTTTCAAACAAAACTATCTGAAAAGACAAGTTTGCTAAATATGTATGCAAGTTTGTATATCCTATGCCAATCAATGACTGGAAATCCATGACTTTGAACGAATGCAAAAAATACAATTAGGAGCAGGAAGAAGAAGCACATGGGGAAGAGAACATGTGGAAAAGAGGGGGAAAGAAGTAGAAAAATTATTACAGAAAGAAGTTATGCCAACACAGAAAAAAATATTTAAAATTTATTACGTGGACTGTGTAGTGTTTCCCTAAACCCATAGCGTGGGACCACAACAAGGTGTTTAGAATAGAGGATAGGAAGGCTCTATTAAATTTTGTTTGCCACTCTAACACTACTGTGATTGTTTATACACTGCCATGATTGTATCATGTGGTCTATGCCAATATGACTGTGGTCAGCCAGCAGAAAATTGCCTCACTGAAGAAGATTGTAATGTCATGGAACAGTATTGGGGGAAACTGGAGAGTTTGCTGTAATCTGTGTGTTTTGTGCCACCAATTGGACCATGGGCCACTACAGACTGCAGCATGGGCTGTCATTCATGTTCCATGAGATTCCCGACCCTTCCCTCAACCGAGCAGAACTGAAATTCGAGGTGGAGTCCTTCACATTTAATTTGTCTCCCAGACTTCCTGGCATCTTACATATGTAATAATCGTATTTTATTTTGGGGGCCTTTTTGCATTTTACCAAGGATTGTGATGATGTATGGAAAAGTCTGTAAAGGAAAACTTTTCCAGGAATTTCTTGGAGGGGGATATATCACTTGTTTCTTCATAGACAGGGTAAAAGAACAATATTCCTGACAGGCAGTTTTTTCACTTGCCACGGCCATGGACAAGCTTTGTGTCAACCTCTCCTGCCTATGCTCGGCTGAACACAGTCTTCTTTGGCAATGCTGCTCCACCACAGCCATGAAATTGCCCCTATTATTGAATGGTGTAGGACCTTGACAATAGTTGCATAGAACAATCACAGCTACAAAGCTCAAATCTGGTTTGGTTTTGGATTATTTTTTTCCACGTAGGGAAAGGAGACAGGAGCAAAAGTCTTATCTTGCATAAATCTGTAGGTCACAGTGTGAAAGACAATTTATAATGAATTCTCAATTTCTCAAGTGAGTATGAATTTTCATACAATAGAATTTATGAAGTTGGCATTTTACATCTAAGGGTAATCAAATCTTTTTTGTTAAATTTAACCTGTGCTAGGCTCTGCACGGTGGGGAGCCATCACAAGCAGTCCTTCACATCTCTTCACATTCACTATATTGGCACAAGATTACTTGAAGAATCACTCAAGGGCTTTGGGAAAGTTGTGTTCGTTATTGTTAACAGTGTATTAAATTTATAAACCTTGATTTAATATTGATAGGTGAGGTTGATGCTATTGATGTCAACAGGACCGCAATTCTAAAAAAATCAGAATTTGGAGAAATTGCTGCCCTAATCCCAGACACCTTTAGCCCACTGTTTGTCATCCTAATGCCCTTCTGTTTGATATTTACTTCTTTGGACATCACTACCTCACTCCTTTTGCAAATCCATGTTAGCATTGATGTCATAAAGTAAGCAGAATGAATGTGTGAAATTGCTTGTAAAATTATCAAATGAAATGAATAGCAAATATGATGACTTTTTTTTTAAAGTTGAATAAGGAAACTGTCAGCAATGATGCACTCTCGTAATGCTTACTAGAGCTGAACAGTATATATATAAGTCTGTGCAAAAGAGGCAGCTAGGCAGATCTCAGGATCCTCAAGGCTTGCTGTAGTTCCAGAAAAGAGAGTAGCAGCTCTTTCTGCAACTGCTACATATCACTTCAAAGTATAAAAAGGTAAGATTTATATGAACTACCAGTACAGTATGTTTGAAAAAGCTGAGTGCAATATCTGAATTGTAGTGCCCAAAGTTCGCAACAGAGGTGCAGGATCTTTCAGCAAATCGGTGTTTTCTTCTGTGGTTATACTCACTGATGGTTTGGAGTTAATGACATCATCATTTAAATCTTTTAATGTATTGTATTAGTTCAACAGTGAATGACCCGAAAAAGGGAATCAACTCTTTGGGTTGCAGAAGCAATTGAAAGAAGGAAGATTAACCATGAGAGACATGCATTGTAGTAAGAATTTAAATGTGTGATACATAATTATTGATTTTTATATTTTTATCTCCTTTAGTATCTTCTCTAGAGATATTTAATGGACATTAGTTTAAAAATATTCACTCCTTATAGATACTGCCTCAGTATGAATCAACAGGTATTAAATTAGCAGAATGCAAACAAAGTGGGTTTATATATACACTGATTTAAAACAGTCCAAACCAGATTGCCACTCCACTGTCCTACTTTTAGATTAGTTTGTCTTAAGCAACTATTATTTTCATATCACTGTAAGTTCTGAAAAGGAAAAATTAAAAGTCTTTCAATAGTTATTGTGATTATTGTATAAAATTGAATTTAGTCTTCCATGCTACTATGGATTTCCTTAGACCAGAACTGTTAGATTTTACATAACTTTCCACATGGCATTATAGCATGGTAGGTAAATCAGATGTAAAGTACATCTAATTGAAGAAGGTGGGGTTTTTTATTATTTATTAGAAATAATTGCTATTTGCAAACATTTTTTTATCAATAGAAATTTATTTTATTCATTCATACATTTTCATATGAAAATATTCCCTTTTTTACTACTGTAACTCCATAACTTGTATTTTTAAACTGGAAATAGACACAAATCTGACTTTTGATTCTTTTTTGAAAACTCAGTGAAATTAAACTAGTTAAAATTGCACATAGGTACAAAAGACATCTGCAGTAAAATATATTGGAAAAACTAGCAAAATCATGTTGATTAAGGAAATAATATTCGAATAAGTTTCTGATCCAAGATTTGAGAGGCATATTTGTTACATACTTTCTGGTGGTGCCAACTGAGTGGTACTAAGTTTTTCATCTCCAATCAGAAAGAAATTAAAACATTTCCATTAGTGCAATATGCATAGGAACAACAATTTTCTGTATAAGATTAGCCTTAGTTTTCCTGCACCTTGACAATAAGATTGTACAGTTTTTAGCAGTATCTACTAGTGACCAAAATAACTTAAAGCAAATAAACCCTTTATTCTGATTGGGAAATGAATTGATTAGCAGGAATAAACTAAACTAAAAAATATCTGATCACCTCTTTCTCTACAACACGTTTGTGTTCCCAAGAAAAAAAAAATTTCTTCTTTAAAAACTGTAGCTTCTTTAACTTGTTGAAAACTGCTGTTGCTGGTTTGGATTACCAATAGCAAGTACTAAGCGCTGAACAACCAAAACATTCTAAATTTTTAAAAGAACATATCTGATGGAAGTTTAATAGCTTTTAGAAATGCTTTTTCTATTAGTAAGTATTCTCTTACTTGAAAATTGTATTAATTTCAGAGAACTGCATTTATACAGCTTTATTTTTAGCAATCTCCCCAGATTTTGATTCTGAAAAATTTAGGCAGTAGCTAAGCATGAATTTAACTTTACAATATTCTTAAGGCATAAAGTAGCCAATGGGACTGTTCACATCTGAAAGCTCTATAGGACTGAGGCATAAGTGTTAGATCCAAGATATACTGAAATCACTGAAAATCTGTTTACTGACTACAGTGGGCTTTTAATTTGATTATTTAATATGTTTTGTATAAAAAAATAGCTTTTGATATCTGATACTACTATAAGGAGGCTGGATTGATGACTAGAGTATTTTTTCATTCCACCTCAGTGACTTAGGTTGATGACTAATCTGTATCACATTTTAATAAACCAGCTGTAAACTATTTCTCTTCAGTTTTTCAGGTTAAGTAGAAGTATACCAAACTGCTAGCATACCATTAAGCAGGGCAAATTTCCTTACATATGCTGCAATAGCCAGACTTTATTTGTTGTCTAAGTTAAGTAATTTACAGCCGTATCAGCTAGCATGGGGGTCACTACATTTTTGTACAAACCATTTTTGTGATCACAGCAGAGTCATCTCCCGAAGAATAGGCAGAGCTTTTGTTCCATTGTGGGAAGCCTATGAAATGGGAAATTATGCATTCTTTGGGATAAACATTGGATGTCAGTGTTGCACCACTAAATTACAGCTCCAAAGGAAACAGTGAAAGGAGAGTTCAGTCCTATGGTTAGAGTTACAGTAGGACAGATTACATGGTTACTACAGTATTTGTTGGTACTATAGCAGGATATGTGCAAGTGTAGGAATCAAATCTCATATATCAGGGCATTACAGAAGGCAGAAGACAGTCTTCATACCCACTGATGAAAATATGAGCACAACTGGCAGTGGCTTCTGCTGGAGAGAGGGAAATTGCCTCCATTGCTTAGTAGTACAATTCACCAGAAAAATTTACAGTCATCAGTTTATTTTCCTGACTTATTAAGATCTTTATTAAGATTTTGATTGCCTTAAATATTTTGATACTGATGCTGAGGTATTCTAGTAAATACTTATATTATTCATGAAGATTCTCTTAAAAATTAGGCCTCACAAAATAGCAGAAGCAATACATTCTTCCTAACCATATGTAAAATGCCTGACAACAGTCAAGCTTTGCATTTCCAACTATTAATTGGTTTGTAATAGATGGAAGAAACAGATTTAATAAAAAATCTGCTCTGAAGCTGGGCAGATTACTGGGGCTACCACTGCCACTTTGCTTCAATGCACTCATCTTTCCTCTCTCCCTTTGTTTTTCAGACTGTAACATAAACTTCCATAGGAAAGTGTCATGGATGGCAGAAGGGCTCTTGCAAATACACAAGTATCAGTCCAAGTACATGATGAAATTATTTCCAGTGACATTGTGCTGATGTGAACCCATTGCAACTTCTGTTGCTTTGCAGCAGATCAATATTCTGATCCAGGCTGATTTTAAAGTTAGACTGAATGAGCATTTACTATTCATCATTCAGTGAATGAGCATTTAGCCACTGAATGAATAGCATATTCAATTTCTTTGTCAAGGTCAAAAGTACCTAACCAAATTTTAAATTCATTTCCTTTTCTATACATTCATTCCATAAATTTAAGTGATCCAAAAATAATTAAAAATAAAAATATATACAAGTTGATTTTGTACATAGATTTCCTCTCATCTCCTGTTAATGCAAAGCACTTTTGAGTCTATCAGCCATTAGCTGTTCGTAGTCCTTTTTGCACAGGATTTTGTGAACCTAAAAAGAATAGCATTTCTTTGTTTCAGTTTGTCCTATAAGGGATCATATGTCAACAGACTAATAATACTATATTAAAAAATGAAAATTGTAACACACATAATTAGGGGATTAGAGAATGCCTATTCCTATTGGTGACTATTAAATAAAGTTATAACTGTACTACTTGTATGAGTAAACCAGTCACTAAGGCAAGTAGGGGAATCACAGCTTGGCTGTGCATCACAAAGCATTTGAACAGACTGTAATACTCTGCATTGAATAATCTCACATTAAAGTCAGTGAGACTGGTCAAGTAATTACAGTGCACGTGAGGAAGACATATAATAAATGTGGCCATTTCTGTTACATGGTTGAAGCCAATTGAATGACCTGTAACAGTAAGAATTATTCTAGGATAAAATATTTTCTACTTTGGTGCATTACCGTTAATATCAAGTATATACCCCATATCTTGTATATCCCATATAATCCAATAATGGAAGCCCTTAAACTGAAATAAAATATTATGTCAGTGCAACAAGTAAAACCTGACATATCATGTCATGAACGTAAGCCAGTATGTGGTTTGGTGGGTTTTTTCCTGAGGAGTCACACCTGTAAGTCATTATTAAGTCCAGAGGCCTACTGCTGCAATATCTGTTATATCAAAAAGAAACCCCAAGTTTAAAAGAAGAGTGGAGGGCAGAAGGAAAGAATGGGGAGCTGCTAATGACAGTAGTTTTGACAAATATTTCCTTTGTTTTTTCTCTAGTGAATGAGGTGGAGGAAAAAAAAAGTCACACCAATACCCTCATTTTGCAGTAAGACGCTATTATAGAAGCAGATCTAATGCTTGCCATCAGCAGAACACAGAGCAAAGGAGATACAGACCATTATCCTCTTATTGGAAAAGAAAGTGAGGATGCAGCTCACCTTGCATTCAAGAACAGAAACTAGTGCCTAAAGACTAGAACAGAGACTACATCATTTTAATCCCTACGCAAGGCAGTCCAGTCTCCATCCACTGGACATGGACCTCATCCTCACATGTTCTCAGTATCTTCAAGCTTAGTACAGCATTAACGATGTCTTTTTTCGATGTAATTCATTCAGATGTATGTAAGATGATTACATTTTTCTTTGATGCCTTATTTCTGTTTTGACAGGCAATGAAAATGAAAAGTGTTTATTTTGTTGCTGGGCTCCTTTTAATGATAGTTCAAAGCAGCTGGCAAAATCCTCTTCAGGATACAGAGGAGAAATCAAGGTAAATTCTTTAGATCAAACTTCTATTATCACTTGGCCTGAACTTTGCTTTCTTATAGTTTGAGGCAAAACATACCATGACTTAAAGATAATTTTTTACATACTATTACACAGTACTCAAACTACCATGGGAACTACAAAAGTTTTTAATATAGCAAAGTATATCACAGAAGTTTTTGATATTGCAAGCTATAGCTGCCTCAGTTATCCAAGAAGACCTTGTAATTGTGCAGCATCCAATCTGCTATGTTGATTAATTTTACTAGGCAGCTAGTGATCAATATGCCACTTGCTTTCACTTTGTGAGATTATCACATAGTATTTTTAAAAGAAAAGACAATGCACCTGTAGAATGTACTATTACCATTGCCAGTTAACAATTACTAAACTTTTCACAGATCATTCAAACCTTCCCAGTCTGAACCATTAGATGAATCCAGACAGCTGAATGAAGTGAAACGTCACTCACAAGGCACATTCACCAGTGATTACAGCAAGTACTTGGACACTAGACGAGCTCAGGACTTTGTACAATGGTTAATGAGCACTAAAAGAAATGGGTAAGCATTCCTGTCATATTGCTATAGATTTCCATATACAGAAACATCCAGAAATCTAGTTGAATTCAGTTCCTTGATTTCAGCTTCCAATCACAGACCATGTATAATCCTCAGATAAGTAAAGTACTTAAGGAATATTTATATATAATGTTAATGTATTATTAGAAATGGGGAATGTGTGTAAAATCAGTCAAAAGGATTTGCATAAAACAAGTGTAGTATCAGTATATTACCTGATATGCTATCTGAAAAGACTATATCTCAGCCGCTTTGGGACAGATTGTCTCAGTGAATTAATTAAATTCAGTAGGAATGTAAATATAATGTAAATGTCTGGACCATTTGGCCTTAATAAAACTTTACTATCTATGGATACTGTAATCCTGAAGTTTCATTTGTGAGAAGGGAGCGAAGGTTTAAGTTTTCTTGACCACTGGGTACTTTGCCAGTACCACAAGTACACTACTGAGGCATGAGTTGGCATGTTTTTTGAAAATGTACTTTGCTTAAACACAAGCTACCAAGCTGAGAGCAAGAATAATGTAAAAGCGTGTTAGTCTATGGCCTGTGTTCTAGAGATCTGTCCACAGAAATGAAAAATCTATGATATTAATGCTTTTAAATCCCTGTGGAAGTCTTTAAAGTATAATGCAACAATTTTTAGATATTGTATTAATTTAAATTCGTAAGCTTGACATTATTTATAATACTCGACTGTCAGTCCTGGTGGTTTATCATAATATTTAAATAATTACCAATACAAACTTACCATCTTATGCATGCTCTGCAATGCAATGGTAATAATCATCTAATGATTGTGGAATTCCGCTACAGCCAACAAGGACAGGAGGACAAAGAAAATGACAAATTCCCGGACCAGCTCTCAAGGTATTCTAGTTGTCACAACTTTTTACTCAAAACCAGTTTGAGCTCATTTTTCATTAAAAAAGAAAACAAACAGTATTGTTAACAATGTTACCATATTCCAAGAAATACCTATCAAAAGAAATTATCTCACATCTGCTTTTTACAAGACAAGAGGAAAAGCCTCTATGTTATTTATTCCTGTTCCTGTCTTCTATAGCTATGTGCAGTGGCTTCAAGGAATGAAACAGGATGAGAATAGATTTCAGGAAAGAACATTAAATTTAAAGTAATAAAAGAGTAGAGAATAAGGAAAAAAAAACCCAACCAACCAAACAAAAAAACCCTTGGCATAGAAAAGGCTGAAGCAAAAAACCCCATTGAGTTGAAAAGACAACCAGTGAAAAGACTAATGAAAGGAAAATAGCCAGGCACCAATTTGCAGAGAGCTGCTAAAACACGATACAACACTCAGCCCTAAGCACTCAGTCTCGGTCCCGTGTTACATGAACCACTCAATACAGGAAAGCAGAACACAAGACCTGCTGGAGGACAGAATTTTGTTTCTTGACAATGTTTTTGGGACAGCAGTGGGTGGATTGGAAATCTGAAATAAATAAACAAAAACTCAATAAGTGTTTTTGCAAAACACACTGAAATACCTATATTTTTGTCAGAAATTCCAAAGAGGATAGTCGGGATCACAAAGATCCTTCCATTCTGAACACTGTCGATACCAGTAACAACGCTGTAATAATGTTGCAGCTTCAGTGAAACAGCGTATCTCAACAAAATTAATGTTTCATTAAAAACTTTCCAAACAACTCTAGTTAGCATGCAGATGGTACTAAATTAGGATGAATAGTGAAATTGCAGGAAGATAAAAAATAATACAAAGAGCTAGAGGCCCTGAAACTTAGGCGGAAATTAGCAAACTCTGAAATGGAAAAGCTAGGGAACTTATTTGTGGAAAATATTCCATAATACGTCTATTTATCAGTGCAGCTTACCTTCCTAAGGGTCAGTGTGACATAATTTTGTTCTATAGGACAGAAAGAAGTGCAGTGATGTGTAGGGAGAGAAGTCAATTGTCTTTCTCTATTAAACTGGAGGTGATCATGCTTGAAATTGTTCCAAGATTATCACTTGGTCAGAATGATGTGTGTTCACACAACAATTCAAAATGTAAATTCAAAAGGAATTAACTCTGAACAGTTTGGCTAAGAAATAATGAAGAAGGTAGGAAGAGTAACAATGGAAATTTTTAGCTTAACACACTAGGTAACAAGAAGTATGTCTGTATAATACAATACAGTTTGTTGATCACAGCTAATTAATCTAGCAGAAGACTATTCCAATGCAGCTACAATTACTTTCAGATCCTGATCTGACTTGTTCAGAACTAGTTCAGGCATCTCTGCATAAAACTGTATTGCATAACACAGATAATGCCTCCATAACTGAAAAGTATCAAGAAAAAAATACCAGAAGTAATTTGAGAAGCAAAAAAAACCCTCTCTCCCTAATTAGAAATGCTAGTCTGGTGGGTAGGAAATACAAATCAATAAAGGTTAAAAAAAATTACATCCTTACGCAGTCTGCTCCTACAGTATTGCTCTTCTTTCAGCAATGCAATCTCCAAGCGTCATGCTGAATTCGAGAGACATGCTGAAGGCACCTATACCAGTGATATCACCTCTTATTTGGAAGGTCAAGCTGCCAAAGAGTTCATTGCTTGGTTAGTGAATGGACGAGGAAGAAGAGAGTAAGAATCCATCCATTCCTACTATTAAATTTTGCCTTGCTTTTGTGGTTAGAAATCAAGTCCAATGAAGCCCTGATGCATTTTTGATCATTCTTGCTGTACTTCATGTTTTTCTTTTGTAATATAAGATATTCTGTGGGTGTTAGATTACCACTTTACATTATTAAGTTCAAATACAGTTTAAAACAAACCTGTTCAGTATGCTGTTACAGTCTAAAAGGTCAAGTTGCATTTAAGGTCAACATATATAAAACTAAACCAGACTTTCCTCTATCACCTTTCCCCACTTCGCATAACATTGCTTACAGTTTTCTTAACTATCATTGAGATTATTCAAATCAGTGTCATCTTTAATTACTTTCCCTTTTTTTCCCTTTCATAGTCAATCTTCTCCTCTGCAGTATTTCCAAGATTAAATTTTTACCAGTGTCATCAGCTGTACTCCAGGTGCTGGTGATATTCCCAGCAGTACAGTAACTGATGACTTCTTTTCCTCTTCCCATACTGCATAAAGTCTCCCCAAGTTGCTGCTGCCAAAGTAACTATCATTTCCTACAACTATGACTTATTTTCCTTTTAAGACGCCTCTATTTCTTTCACTATAGTTCACAGTTTCCTGGATGCAGTGCTCCACAGTTTCGACCTATGTCTCTCATTTCTTTCATGAATACCCTTTTCTCCATATACTCACTGCAGATTTCTCAAACCTATTCACTTCATCCATTCACTCATGACTTCACATCTTTTTTATGAAAGTCTTATTCTTAGAACAGCATTACTTTCAATCTCCTGCAGGCACCTTCTATCTCATCTGTTTCCAACTCTGCATGGTTAGGAGCTACACCATGCACGTGTCATTCCCCGCCTTTTAACTGTTCTGTACTTATTTGTGCCTTTAGACTGTAAGCTCTTCGGGGCAGGGATTTCAGTGCATCATCTGATTATATATTCTACCAGCTGTAAAGTACTATGTAAGTCTCTCGCACTATATAAAAATAATAAATAATAATAATAAAAAAATACAATCTGTAAGACACGATTGTGTGTTGTAGTCAAGGAAGACTAAATAGATAAAAGTAAATTCTATAAATAATGACAATTTCCCAAAAGAAATCAGAGTCCAATAAATGAGATCAGCCGTATAGGTAAGGGAAAGGCTGGTGTCACTTTGTAGTGATGTTCAGATTTGCAGTTTTCTGTCATGTTTTATTTTCATGAGCAGAAGTAGGGGTATTTCAGTATCTGTAAGAGAGAAATACAACCTAGCTGTGACAAACGGAGCTTAGAAACCTAGATGGACAACCAAATGTAGATCGCCCTTTTCTTTCCAATATTTAGTCTTATTTGCTGTCAAACTTGTATATAGCCTGCCCTGAAATTATTGCATGAAAAGAACCAGTCTGCCTGTCATTGGTCCCAGAGCACAGTGTGCTTCAGCAGCAGCCCACCCTAATGGAACCTATTAAAATCTTCCTGTATTTGATGGGATTAAACAAGAGAGGAAAGTTTTCTAAATCAGGTTCTTGGCATAATTGTTTTCCAACAGTCAAAAAAAAAAAAAAGGATAGAGCAAGAATCAGGATCTGATTCCAAATATAAAATGCTGTTGTACAGCAAACCAGCACATAGATTTTATACAGGTGGTGTGATTGAGGTGTTTTAAATCTCCCAACCCCTCCCATCCCACCCCACCCCACCCCAAAAAAAAGGTTGCTGCTCCTAATATTGAAATACTTATACAATATAATTGTAAGTATATGACTAGGACTCAAATCCAATTGAAACAGGAAAAAAAAATTAAAATTTGACTATAATATTTTAGTACTGATATTTCTTAAATAACGATTCTTAGTAAATCTACCGTGAGTTTTACTGATGCCTAGTCTACTTGGCATAGACGCTGCAGGCTGAGATGTGGTTCTGTATGTATGGCTTTTTCAAAAATGCTAGAGAGGAATTTAGACTCACCTGAAGGAACAGTCAGGTAAAGGGCCATCTGGTAAAGGGAGACTTCCATGCTTTATTCTGTTGTGAAAATCATGCCTCAAAAGATGTTCTGAGATACATCATGCTACGGTGAGCCATAACATCGGGCTCAACGCTTAACTCCTTAAAACCACAGGAAATGTGCAGTGTATTAGAATCCTGTAATGAGGCCCTTTTAAACGGTTTGTTTATTTTGATCTGCAAATTGTTTGATAATTTCTTCCCTTTGAAGTTTCCCAGAAAAAGCTCTTGTGGCCGAAGAAATGGGCCGGAGACATGCAGATGGCACTTTCACAAGTGATATCAACAAACTCCTTGATGACATGGCTACCAAAGAGTTCCTAAAATGGCTGATTAACACAAAAGTTACCCAAAGGTGCCTGAATTTTGACTGTGTTATTCTTAGTATCCCAGGGTTTTCAATGTGTTTGTCACACACAGGAAAAATACTGCTAATTTTTCTCTTAACCATGTTACAAACAGTGCTGAACAAGGAGAAGACGCTGAACAGAACTCATTCCAAATATATTTGTATTTTGCATCAGTGCTGAACCTATTTGATAGTTTATTTATCCTGAGGGAAGTTTTGCCACTGAATGTTACCAGAAGGCAAGTCATATTGATTTATAGAAGAATAAAACTCTCCTTTGTGTGGGCATTATAAAATCAGAAATATTTATTGCTCAAATTATACCAAATCGGTTAGTCTTTAAAGACCATGATATGAAAGATTGCCTTAAATTTTGGCTTGTCATTAGGGAATAAGGTACTGTAATATGAGTTCCTGATACCTAACTACGAACCCTGCTTTAGTTTGCCTGTATGTAGGCAAATGCTGTTGGCCAAGCCACATTTTCTACCTGAGCTCTGTGAACAGGTTAATATTTAAGCATTATTTGTTAACAGTAACAAAGAATTTCAAAAATAATAAAATGCCAGCTCAAGGCACAGATTTTTTATTTTGGATGTCCACTCTGTAAAAATTAATTACTTACAGTCTCTGGACTACTGAAGCACCCAAAATGACCAGGTGATCTTAGAAATCTGAAACAACCAATATTGTCTCAAAAAATTTAGAAGATATAGTTAAAATACAGGGTTTATTAACATTTTAATATTTTTGTGTTTGTTCTTAGTTTAACTGAAACAAACAATTTAGGAAAATAATCTATTAGAAACTATTAAAAAGCTTTTCCTTTAGAAATAATTGTTTTCAATCTGTTAATAGAGAGAGGCATTGAGGAACTAATCTGCTAACTCTTAAACAGAAAAATACACTCCACACATATTTCATTAATTTTGGGAGATCTAGAATATGTTCTAATTGCTGCTCCTTTTTTTTTTCCAGAGACCTTTTGGGAGACTACCAGTAGAAGTGCAGAATAAAAATGGGATAAATTAAGATCTTCATTGCATCAACTGCCAGTCATTAAGAGATTCTGAGATCTGTATTCTGTCGTTTACATCGGGTGTAACAAAGCTATGTCACCTTGCATGCCAGGAAATAATTGTACTATAGTTTAGTGTCGCCAAAGGTTTATATATGGAAAACCTACTGTCTAAGGGATGCTTATCTTAACAGCTTTAAGACTATGAAAGTTCCGTATCTTCATATTTTCCATTTATTAGGACTGAAGTAACTCCATTTATATCTAATGATAAAATTATTTTTCTAAAAACTTGACTTTACACACAAAGGATTCAATTACCAATTACGTGTGTTATTTGTAAGGGGCTGGCAGTTACAAATGCCTGCGAAGTGAATATCCCTCTTAAAACCTTTGTTATAAAAAGGCTAGGCTTTAAGGATATTAAATGATAGCCTTAAATAAATTTTTTCAAGCTTATTTAGTGTTGTCTTTTCATGTGTGTACCCCTTGTGTCTCTTCGCACTCCATTTCATTTTATTCTAATATTAGAACTTGGAAGTGGTTTGTTTGGAATGATAAAACAAATTGAACTTTTTTTTTTTGGTCACATTTTCTTCATAATGATTCGCAGAAAACTGCTGTGTGAACTTTAGTTGAAAAAGAAATGAAAGGTGAAGCTAGAGGGGGAAAAAATACTGAACAAAGTATTCTTCGTTACTGCATAAATTCTGGTTTCTCAGCAAAAGCAGGACAGCTTTGAAAAATAGTTACGTGCACTATACCCCATAGTGGAAACTGCCACATTTTCATTTCTTTATATAAGTTTGCCAAGTAAAGCAGACTGCAATGGCCCTGGGGCCACTCTGTTGTACTCTCCTCTTCCTTCTTCCTCTGAAAACCACTCTGTCGCTATCTTGAATTTACCAACACTGTGCTGTAACTTACAAGCACAACTGTCATTTCAGTACCCTCTGCCTTCTCCATTACAGTGGCAGAACATTTTGCTTGCAGATCTCGGTCTTTCTAGCAATCCAAACTATTACACTTTCAGCTGGCCAGGGCATGTTTTTGTAGGTAGCGTAGTAGCTACAACTCTGAAAGTGCCACAGGTGCTGTTAGGCACCTCTTACTTCTGATGAGTACCCAAACCCCATTCTGTCCCATTGCCATAACAGCAATATGCCAGGCATCTATATTTAAGTGTCCTAAAGGGCATGAGGTTTAAGAGAAAGACACTGGGCTTAGCAAGTGTCTAGTAGCAGTTGATGTGAAGCAGGAATGTTGTTGAATCAGAATAAGCACCTCTCACTTTTGCTAGGAATAACTAGTATTGTTTTGTGCCTCATTTGTTTTTTAAAGGTATCTGAAACTTTCACTGACTTTCTGGACAGTTGTCAGGAAATTAATTTTATAAAGAAAAATAATATACTTGAAAGAACTGAATGGCAGCCGCTACCAGCCGCACTGAAATGGTTGTCCCAATGACATAACCACAGAAAACAGGTTTTACTCTCATTTGCTTTCCTGATTTACTGTTAACACTCTCTTCACAAGCCTCTCAAACAGAACCAGCGTAACAACGAACTACAAAACTCTCCTCATGGCATTTCAACCTCAAAATGCAAAGAAATAAAAAGAAATTATTTCTGGAAAAAAACCAGACATTTAAAATACATTTGGTATCAAAAGACATGCTTAGTTAGGTAGAACTCACACACTCCTCAGGGCTAATAGCACTTTTGCCTTCTCTTCTCAAAGCACATTTGAAGTGAGCCACTGAATCAGTGTAAGACTTTCTCCAGCACGTATTTGGTCTCCCATAGGCACACATTCAGACACCTGGAACACGTTATTGTACCTGTAAAGTACACTGCATACATTTCAGTCACAAACTATAATGCTGTTGTTGTTGTCCTGCAGAGAGCTTGTTTTCCATTTTTCCTGTCTGACTTCTCCAAATATTTCTGGAGGAAACGACTCAAATACATAAACACTTGTAACAGAGTCTTGAGTTTCACTGAGGCTAGAAGACTGAAGGAAACTCACATCTGGCAGGTGCATCAAGTGTCTGGGAAAGCCAACCTTTGGGCTGAAAGCTGTATTTTGGATCTTTCTAGTAAGTAAGTAGCTCTTCTTAACCATACACATATTTTTGTGTTCAGCATATATTATATAGCAATACAATGAACAGCTATGGCTTCTCAAATTCTACTGTTATACTGGGTTTGTCTGGAAGGATCTGGGTAGCAGTGGGCTACAGAGGTGGCTTCTGTGAGAAACTGCCAGAAGCCTCCCCTATGTCTGGTAGAGCCACAGCCAGCTCCTAGACAGACCTGCGCTGGCAGGACTTCCCTATGCACAGAAATTAGTGTTAAGCAAGCTGTGAATTTGCACAGAGCTTCATGGAACCACTGTCAGGGCACAGGAACAGTATTCCTAAGGTAAACCCACATAACTAGCACAGTGTAAAGTCATAACTAGTAGCATCCACTACCTTCAAGGAGAATGGTATACAATAGTGAGCAGAGTGTACGTTTGTACCTAGTCTATTACCTTCCATATAGACGAACCCTTAATGTTTGTAAATACTTTGGATTACTCTAAAGAAGATCTATCTGTCATTAAAAGTTACTAGCCACTTCTACACAGAGATTAGTTAAGAAACAGCAGCAAAATATTTAATGCTGTGCTCAATCTGCCTAAGTGTAACGAAGGAACAAGAAGCACAACTGAAAGCTCTGACACGTATTTTGAAGGCAAGCCTTCGAACATTTGCTATCTCCCTCGGCTTTGAGTCTCTCCCTCTTGGTTTAGCGGATCCCATACTTCCTGTTCCATTTCTCGAGCTGTAAAATACCAACATCCCCCTCTGATAACTGCTCATGTTCTGCAAATAGAGGCAGGGAGAAAAGTTAAGCTGGACCAAACCAAAAGCACAAACCACACCACTCAGTAATTGTTTTGAGGCTAGAATGCTCTTAAAATAATTCCAGAAACTTCCACTGCTTTCTGACTACTTGGTGACTCTCAGGTTTTTAAACAATCACGTGCTTTATAGTTTTAATTTACAGGTTATTCTCAGTCTTTCCCACCCATTAGTCCTACTATCTCAACATATACTCAAAATTCTCCTCGGAAATGTGATTGTCTGACGTGATAGACATAAACGTAAGCCCTTCCTGCACATTTATTAGTCTTTCCATAACTTGATCGCCAGAGAAAGAAGTTCAAAGAGCAGAAACTTTACAAGAAACGCTGGTCTCAGCCAAGCATGAGGATCTCTGCCGTTAGCGTTTGAAGGCACTTCACTGCTGGGACCTCCGTACGGCCGTCATCCGGTTTCCTACTCGGTGTCAAAGGCCCCTCCTCTTCAATGTACAGCTGTGTCGCCGCGCTCCAGCTGTCTGAACTGAAGGAGAAGCGGAAACTCCGAACACCCAACGCGCGAAGCCGCAAAGGCAGCAGGAACGCCGAGATCCTGCACCAACCCCCGGCGCAGGCCGCTGCTCGCTTCCTGCACGCGGCAGCCGCCCCCGCTCCCCCCCGCCCGGGCGCCCGGCGCCGCTCGCAGGGAGCGGCCCCGAGGGCGGCAGCGGGCGTGCAGAGCCGCCGCCCGCCGGGTTTGCTCCGCTCGCTCCTGCTTCCAGGGCAGCGGCCCCACCGGTCCGCCCCGCTCCGCTCCGCCGGCCGCGCCGCGCCATGAAGGTGGGTTAGGGAGAGGGTGGGCGGCAGCGCGCGCGGGCCCGGCGGGCGCGCGGCTGCCGCCTCACGGGACGTCTCCTTGCAGACCTTCCTCAAGTGGCTGCTGGGGATCCTGGCGGTCGCCGTCGTCGTCACGGTCATCGCCGTGCCCGTGGCTCTGCTCACCGGCGGTGAGTCTACGGCGGGGCCCGGACGGGAGGGCGGCGGGGGAGCGCCCTCGGGCCGCGGGGACTCGGGCTCTACCGGGCTCGGGGCATCGGCGGCGCCCGCGGCAGCCGGGGGAAAGTTCTGCGGAAAGTTTGTGCTCGAGGGACCAGGGCTGGCAGAGCTGGAGCGCCTGGGGCACTGTGAGGCACCTCGGCAAGGAGCTGTCTCTCCCGGGAGGATGGGGGGCGCGGGGCGGGTTAAGAAGTCCCTTAAGTTCTTCGTGAGGTGAGAAAATTCTGGTTGCAAGCATCATCGTGTTGGGCATTTTCCTTTCCTGTTGTGGCTGAAGGCTGTAGAACCAGCAGTAAAATGGCAGTTAATCAGTTTTATAGGGTGAACTGAAGAGATAATAGTATATGCCCTCTGACTTGCTCTGTTGGAACAACTTGTTAACGTTATTGAGTGAGGTTACATACACAGCACAGCTACAGGGGTCCGAAAAGTAGAAGATTGGGAATGCATTTTTGGGCTCTGTTCGGTTTGTACTTCCCAGGTTGACCTTGTAGCTCTGGGTGTTAATGTGAAACAGCATTAAATCCTCATCAGGCAATGCATTGTTTGCAGCTGGTGGGACACAGCTGCAGGCCAATCTCTCTTTTTGTGTCCTTACGATTAACAGCTGAGCAGTTGTGATAGGTAGAGTTCAGCGCTGAAAACTGAAGAACCAAAGTGTTTTTGAGACTAGACCTTTGGTGTTCTTTTGTTGGTGAGATGTAGCCCAAGGAGCGTGAAGATGTGGACGTTGACCTTGACAGTGTGTTCAGAAATGAACGCAGCAACTGCTTCTGTGCACAGAAAGTTGTGGTGGTGTTTCTTGTATGTCAGTTAAAGAGACAAAGCTGGGGTTGCTAGTGTTCGTGAGGCATAATTGTGATTAAACTTTTTTTGCAACTCAGTCATCACCAATACCAGTTATTAAAAACTAGATTTTCGAAGTCCAGATATTTGAATTGCATACCTTCTGAGCCAAAACTTGCATCAATGGATGCTGACTCTGTTATTTTGGGGCAGCTTTTTGCCACTTACCTCAAAAGCACATTTTTGAGGTGACAGAAAATACTCTGAGTTTCAGAAATTGGAAGAGCAAAAGAAAGGGTCTTAATAGCTTACCAGACGCATGTGTGCGGGCATGACACCTGATGGAAGAAATCAGTGTGGAGGCCTGAACTCTGCTGAAGAGTTGGTGCTGGTCTACCTTAATGCTGTGTCTTACTGAAAATCAAATTTCTTCTTTCTTAAATTTCTTCTTCGTCTTCTTTCATAAATCATAGCACAGGAATCCTTGTGCTGTAGAGGTGGCTGCAATTTAGAATCATTGAGTATATAGTAAATAGATCTTACTTCAAAGAAACACTTCTGTTGGATGACACACAGAATATCACCATGCTGTCAGCCTTGGCTTGCCTCATTTTGCTTGTAAAAGAGCAGGGCAGTATGTCAGTCTTTATGCAGTTGCCTCAGATTAGTGAGTGGGAAATTACCTCACATGCCCAGGTAGTTAGTTCATTAGGTCCCTTGGGTAAAATAAGGACTAAGATGGAGGGGCCCCAGTTCAAAAACTTGAATTGCCATCTCTTCCCAAATCATACCAGCAGTAACATCTGAATAACAACTGTGACCATTGTAGTTCAGGAGCCGCAGGGTGCTTTTGAATTTTTGACTGAAGGGTGCTAAGCAAATGTCTTCTGTTAGCTGAGGGTGTACAGGTGGTGCTCTTGTAATTACTCCTTTATAGGTTAGAGCACTTAATCACTGACAGTTTGATTATGTGGCTGTTATGAACGTCTCAGGGCATATGAGACAGCTGAGGATGCCTCCTGGGGTAGTACAGGTGCTGGACTGAGTACAAAACGAACTGTGGCAAAATTGAGGGGTGGTGGGGAGGAGGAGCAGCAGCAGCTCACATGACTGTGAATTCAAAGTCTGTTCTGATAAAAGTCATAGTAATTATCAAGTCTTTGTCATCCCAATGGTTCAAGATTGTGCAGGGAGTGAAAGCAATGATTATGGATATAAGCAGATAATTTTGAGTTGGATTTCTTACATTTGTCTGTCTGCTCTTCCCCTCACCATGCTTCTCCATGTACTTTCATTTCATAAGCTTAGTAGTCATGCAGCACAAAATTAGTTTGATAACTGGGCTCCAGTACTGTGAAAGGTGGTAACATTTTGCCAGGCCAGAGGAGTTCTGGCTTGTTGGACTGTAGACCTGGCAAGTGGAACTTCTCTTGCAGCCATTTAGCATGAGCACATAGATCAGACTTAAATTTGCAAAAGGGTTCCCTAATTTTGGGTGCAGCCCTTCAGTATTTACCTTGAGGGTCTTCAGCCAGAATTGTGTGCAAAGTTCTGTACTTCTTGTTTATATCCACTGCCTATTTTGCCACTTTATTTTATATTTAATAACCACATGGGGCTACTTGCTTCAAACGGTTTACTCTCAAAATGGCCTTAGGGATTGTATTTGAAGTCTGATGATGAAAGCATTGTTATGCTTTGAGGAGCTGTTTAAGAGGTGACTACAGTAGCAAGCGGTTACCCTTAAAGCATGAGTATTTTCTCAAAAACTGAGGTCTCTCTTCTCATGATTTACTTATACTTCTCCCATTTTTTTTTTCTCCTGTAACTTTCCATGCCAGAAGGCAGGTTGAAACATCCAGTGACCATACGCCATTACCTCTTCTCCAACAGCAGTTCTTTTTATGGCTAGCTGGGCAGGAAGGCCAGGAGCAAGAGGAAAAGGAGCCAATGCTGAGCAGAACAGAGACAGTACGGTATCTTGTATCGTTCTGTTGCCGTGAGCAAGTCACTAACAGCCTTATAGTGGGTGGTCCTATGCAACTGCCTGGTCACAAACCAGGTTCTGTCAACCAGAGGCCTAATGCTGAAAGGGTGAGATATGAGAAGGCTCATCACTGACATAAGTACGTGATACTATGCATGGGCTGCCCTGGTCTTTTGATAGAAATGTGGCTAGAAGAGGTTGGAAAAGCACAGCAGGTACTGGGGAAGTTAACGAGCTTAAGGTGCCTGAGGGGATTTGTGAGTCTGATGCCTAACTGGTGTGCTGGGTATTACTAGGGGCTGGTAGAAAGCTGCCATAAATAGAGATAAGGGTTACTGGCAGCAGAAGTCTAAGAGTTCATGTCGCCATCCTGAAGTTGAAGAGCAATGGGACTGCTGAGACAGCTTTGTGCTTCAAGGACTCGAGAGAGGTGAGGTTGTGGATCTTCCTCACAGCTCTGTTAATATGTAACTGAAAAAGAAATGAAAGTCTCCAAATAGCTCTCATCATTGTTCTGTTGGGCGTAGTCATATCTGCAGTCTACCTCTGTTCTTCCCTTATCTGCATTCTGTCTTGAACTCAGGGAATTTGTGACTGGGTGGTGTGGAGGAGTATCTATTGCCAGTGTCAGCACCCTGCTTGCAACTGAACAGTATGTTTAAATTACGGAGAGGCTTCTGGCTTATCTGCAGCCCTCATACGTGAAGTCCTGTGCCACAAGATGAATGAATCTGGCAGCTGTGATCTGTCCTGGTTTTCTTGGGAATAAGGGGGCCCTGTGTTATTCCAGTTTCTGGAAGGCATTAGATTTAACTGCGTTTAGGGAGAAAGCTAGAAAATCTGTAAGGCAGTTTAAATCTAAGGGTCAGAAAGTGATCTTTGAAGTAGAATCTCTTTGAATCTAGATTCAAAAATTAAGGTTTAGATAAGAACCTTGACTCTGTGTGGGTTTGGTTATTTTTGTTTAGAGAACCATTATATAAACAGTGAGCAGTAGTTAACCCAGCTTCAAAGGACTTCAGTCAAAAGCATGGCTGAAATTCCCTCCGAAGTTGTATGGGAGAGAGAGCAGGTTAATTACCATGTTGTGAGTATGCTGTAGGCTTGTCTGGCCAAACAGTGTTTTGGCTTGAATCCGACTACTCTAACTGTTCTCTTTTCCCCATGCGTTCATGTACCTTGCTCTGCATTACAGGACCCTTGTTGTCTTCATGTTATGTGTGGATGTATTACTCTTCTAGCTAGTGAAGGGAAAGGCAGAGAATGGAAATGTTTTCCTGCTATATGTCCTTGACTTCTGTAACTGTCACTTAACTGTTATCTGCTTTAATTCAAATATTGAGTAATATAGCAGTCCACTGCTGGTAATTTTTTTTATCTATAGAACACCTGTTATTTTTATTTCCTTGCTTTGCTTGAGATGGGGCAAATCAGAGCTACTGATTACAGAGTTAATGATTACCTCCCTCTGGGGAAGTCTCTGCAGCCCGAGAGAGTGATGCCTGGGTGAACTGTCCCCATAGGTGTCATGGCGTGCACCTGTTGGGTGTGGGCTCTCCTGGGTGGCCAGTGTTAGCCACAGGGAATCATATGGGGTTCTGGGTTCAGTCAACCTTTGGCCTGACCCAGCAGAGCAAGTTTTACTTTCTTCTTGGCTGGAAATCCATTTCTGTACTCTTAATTGTCACACATCTTGGGCAGTAACTGCAGGCTTGAGTCTAGGGGGTAACATATTTGAGTGCTTTTCACAGACATTGGAAGAGAAACAGGGAAGAAGGAAGGTTTGGGAAAAAATACCCTGAAATGTCACTTACTTCTTTGACTAACTAGTGAATCAGTCAGGTTTCCCTTCTTGCATCTCTCGCACTGCTACTAAGTTACATTCTTAGAATGCAGATCATTCTCATTCTTGTTCTGCTGTCACTTAAAAATGATGATACTCATTCACCTTTTCTGAATTTTTTTTTCTTTAACCCATTTTTATTGATGAGCATCATGCTGATGCTCTTCTTTCCCCTCTTGTGGTTCTTCGAGTCTCACTTGGTAGTGATGAACATGCAGTAAAGGTTCCGTTATTAGTGGGTTTATAGTTTTCCATCTCTCTTGTTGGTTACATAACTTCTTGCTCTTTTTTGTTACATATGGAAATTAGTAAGATGTGCTTTGACAGTGGGGAATAAACAATACATATACCAAAAGTAATTTGTCAACAACTTTAGGTTTTGTTATGGTGATGTGTCATACCATAAACCTTACACAATAGTTAACTTCTTGTTTACTTTACATCTTACACCTACAGAAACCAACTCAATTTTTCTCTTGAGAAAGGGTGACATTAAAATAAAGTTTTGTTTCAATTTTGGATTTTATCAGCTTCATATGAGTATTACTTACATAAAAGGTTAAGAGCCTTCTTCCCAGACACTTAAGTTTTTGCTGCTCTAACAGGAATATTATGATTCAAGTATTTCCAGTATATCATGACAGTGGAAATATGTATGTGCTGCTAGGGGTAAGAATAGCGTAGAGATGAAGAATTAGTCATTTGGAATTTAGAAAAATAAGTCTCTATTTGGAATACTCAAAAAAGACAAATTAAAAAAAAAATCAGCCTTCACAGCCTCTCTGAGGAAGCTAAGAGTGAAAGAAGCTGGTTTGCTAACATACGGACATACGTTAACCTGTATCTAGTCTTCAAAGCCAATAAAATGCTCGAGTGTCAACAACTACTATATTTTGTCAAAATAGACCTGTTTGACACTTTTTTTTCAAATGGAATCTGAACGAGGAACCAAAACCCAGTGTTCAATGTATGTTGAGTATCTCTGGTTGGTGGCATAATGTGGATAAGAAAGGCCACTACCAGTATATTCTATCTCACAAGTTAAGAAAATATTTCAACTAGAACTTTTATGACTCTACCCTTACAGCTTGGCGTATGTTTTCATATTCAGTTACTATGTGGAAGGTGTTGACAGAAAATGAAATTTTCATTTTTATACACAGCCAACAAATCTTAATAGTGGCCTGATTTTTAGTAATGAGACCTTAGCAAAATATGTATGTCACCAGGGGGAAAAACATTCATCAGTTTGGAAAAATCCCTAAACCTGTTCATCAGCCACCTGTCTTAAATTGCTCCTCCTTTTCCAAGAGAATTTTGTTGCTTTCTGAAGCCCCTCTAATTGAAAATGACACTTCCTCAATTAGGAAGGGGAGAAGTGATATTCCCAACTAGACAACTGTGCATGAATATCAAATGCACACTTGTTCATAATCCATCAAATTAAATATTCAGTTAATATAGAATAATTAACCTGAGAAATTAATATTCTCATGGAAACTGCATGAGCAAGAAATCTAGACTAGTAATTTTTTAGAACAGTCGAATTTCAGATGGAATCGAGCAAACAATTTTTTTAACCTTGGACTAAAATCATTGTTTGTTATGGCTCGACTTTGGTTGCAGCAATGGCTGTGCCGTATATATGCAGTGTGCTTATTGTTTGGAAATAAGAGTAAACCTGTAATAGCTAATATAAATATCTTCCTGTCATGGTTCCAGGTGTCACATGTATTTAACCAGCAGAAAGATCACCTGCAAAAATTATTGTGAGGTGCTTTTCTGTGCATGTGTCCCTAAGGACTTGGCACTTCAGCATAATGAAAGAAGAGGCTGTCTGTGTATCGCAGTGTCTTGAAGACTGGGAGTCACAGAACTGATAGGGGCAGGTTATTATCTTGGCTGATAAGTGACCACGTCTGTACTTGGGTGTTTTTATCAGTTCTTTTATTCTAGGTCTGTGCTAGTAGTAACAAAAAAGGCAGGATTTAAATCCTTCAGCTTTTAAAAATTGCTTCCCTTCTGGACTGTGTAGATTTGTGTGAGTGTAGTTTTTAGGTTTCCGTTAAGGAAAAAAAAAGAAAGCAGGGCGGAGAGCAGGGAGAGAATTGCATACCTGAATTTAAAATTGTAGGTTTTGTTGTCAGAGGAAAAAGATCAGACACTCACAAACTGACTTCTTTTTTGTTATTATTTGAAATTTTTTTATTATTAATAAGCATATTAATAGCATAAATAATATTTGTGTTACTATATAATTAACTATAAATAATAATAACTTTTGTTCTTATTATTTGAACCTTTCGGACTTTGGAAAGAGCAGCATGTGCACTGCAGCCAACCTCTATGAAAAGTATTTCTTTCTTACTGTCGGCAGTGCACTGGAGCTGATGACCAAACTCATTAACTTCACTGGGTTCAAAGTTTCCCGTAGGCTTTTCATAGTAACCCAGTTACTTGGCTTCAGTTTTGCAGTCAAAATAGTAATGTTGCAGTAAACATTTAGATACCTTGGTGAAAAACACATCAATAGAGGGATAAATATTTAACCATTTACTTAATCATAAACTTAGCAGTAAGCATTTGTGATTTTTTTTTTTTTTTAAATTAGGTCTTCCCTGAAAATTTTACTGCTCCTCAAGGTTTTTTCATTTGAGACATTTCTGAAATTTGAGTTTAATAAGCCCATGATTCACAATTGAAGGGTTCATGAACAGGAACAGCAGTATTATGGAATACGTGAGAAAGTACAGCAGCTGCTTTAATTTTAGGGTATCTTTCAAGGTCTGTACTTCTCTCACATGGATGCCATGTTTTATTCCTTTGTACAGTCTTGCCTGTCCACCACTCTCGACTGTGAGCATGTGAACCTCCCAGAGCAAGCATAGTGGGAAAAGGCACTAAGATCACTTCTTTTCAATTTTTGAGCAGTATAAGCATGCATGTCTTGAGATTTGGGTGCCAGAGGTCGTCTGTTTATTTTTGTCACTGTCAAAAAGGTATTTTCATTTACCCAAAAGATGACAGCTCTTATGTACCTTAAAGTAAAATACCAGCAAAGGAATCTGTAATTGTCACGAGTTTGTTGAGCGATCTTAGCAATATTCCTTTATTTTATGCTTGCTGAATTTGTCTTGCAGTAAAGTTTTAGTGCCTTCTTACTGCTAGTATTTTAGAGCTGTTTAGCTAAAACTCATCAATAACCAGCAAGAAAAAAACCCAGTAGTCAGGTTAAGAAGCTGCAGTGGAACAATTTGCAGCAACATCAAAATCTCTTTTCCGTCTCTTTCTTTCAGAAAGTACCTCTGCAGCTGATTCACGAAGAACATACACTCTACAGAACTACTTGAACAATGACTACAAGTACAGAACACATAATTTGCAGTGGATTTCAGGTAATTTGTTTCTACATACAGCATGAATGTCAAAAAAAGCTACTTCCTTCAGTAAACATGTATCTTTATGCCGAAGTGACTGCTGTATCCTGAAAAAAAGTTGAATTATTTATTGGTGCCGTTATAGAAGGGTGCATAACTCAGAGTTGTGATTCCCACCCCCCTTAGCTACGTGTTCGTGGCAAGCTACGTTCTCCTACTGCTGAAAGAGCCTGTTTACTTCTACACGTTCTGTACAAGCATGTCGTACTCTGAAGTGTGTCAGCTTCCTGTGCATCAGACTGTCGGGGAACAGGAGGATACAGGGTATTTTGATTATGCCTAGTGCCCCAAGGGATGGAGATATCAGAAGGTGGAGGCTGTGAGCTCAGGACTATGTTTTGTGAATGTTCTTGTGCTATAAGCATCCTTTCGTTACAGAAGTGGGAAACACAACATTGACCAGATTTTTTGCATTTTATTTCCCCCTGTAAAAACATAAGGGTCAAAGAGGAGTCACTGATGAGCATTTAACTTACTGTTTATTAGCAGCTGTCTTGTTCTTCTAGGAAATCAGTATCTTCACAAAACAGATAACGGGGACATCCTTCGTATCGAAGCTGACAGTGGAAAATCCTCAGTAATCTTGGCAAATACAACACTAGTACGTTGACTTATATATAATATATGCAATGTTGGGAAAGGTATTGAATTTAATATTTTGTTCTGCACATTTCTTTGGAATTGATGTTTTATGTGCTCTTTTTGCCCTTTGTTGACAGGATAAATACAAGGCAACCACTGTTATATTGTCTCCTGACCAAAATTTTGCTCTTCTGCAGTACAGCTATACAAAGGTACAAGTACACTTTACTTCTTGGAGGCTGAAGCTGGGAAATGAAGGTTTGGGAACAACAGCAAGGAGGTGATCTTGAAAGTAGGGATGGCAAAGGCTGAGAGAATGTGAGGGAAATGCAAGAGGATGGGTGAATGAGATAGGTGTCTGCAGGAGAGCAGTGAAGTTGAGCAGGCAGGAGGAGAAGAGAGACTGGTGTCTGCGAGCTTGGCAGAAGAGAGATGACTGCCTGAGAAAAGAAGCTGGATAAAAAGGGGATGGAGAGATGTCACAAGGAGAGTGAGGCTGGATGGTTCATCTGGGGAGACAAGCTAGAAGAGTAGATAGGCATGACTGTCCAAGGAGTTGTGTGAGTAAGGAGACGTGATGAGTAGATACACTTGTATACATATGCTCCTACATGTATACTATGTGTATGTAGGGTTGTTACATTGTGGTGTTTGGACATAAGAATTTAAAACTGAGGTGAATAAAAAGCAGCATGTGCTTCCAAGAGAAGGCTGTCATCTTGAGCTTGGAGTGGACTTGGGTGTCTGTTGTCAGCAAGCACGTGAAGAACCTCCAGCACAGTGCCTCATCCTGGCTTGGTGCTGAACCGTGCAACAACGGTCAACCTACATTTTTGCCAGATGCCATGAAACCCCGGCTCTGTGTGCCACCTGAGGACAGGTACAGAAACCTAATGGAGGTGACAGTTTGTCCTGCAGTGTTTGTGCTGAGAAGCCAGTGAGGTTTGTTGTTGTTGAGAGGTGCCTGTTTGTAAAAAGCTCAGGACTGACTCGTGCAGTGTACAGATACTCGAGCACCGTGTCACTGAGCTCCGTCTGCACGTTCTGGCTTTGCAGTCCAAGGACGCCTCTCGCACTGTGCCAGCCCCAATCCTTGCGCTCAGTCATCGCGCTTTTGCAGTCTTAGCTTCCTTGCTAGGTACTACTAAGCCCGTTACCTTTTGTCTTTCTGAACTGTTCAGAATTGTTTGACTTTCTGCTGCATCATTAGTGGCCACAAAATGCCTTATATTTTTCCAGCCACTCTAGACATCTCCTCTACTCATGACTTCTTGCTCTATAATATTTTATTTGTGGCAGTCATAAGAGTTAATTATATTTTAATGCTGGAGCAAGGTCTTTTAACCTTTTTATATAATAGTATGATTGAAAGTTATGTTATTATTAATCTTTATTGCAAGAAAACAGAGTCACAAAATGAATCATGAGGATGTAGACACTTCTTATGTAATAACCATCTGGCTGTGTAGTACTAAGTTATTGTTTTATATCTTCATACAAATCTTCAAGAACCATCATAGAAGGTAACGTTATTGTAGCACGTCAACACCGTGGGCTAAATCAGACCTCTTCAGCCCCACGTAGTGAACACATTTAAACACGTCTCCATTGTCATCATCGTTCTCTCTGTAAGTGCCCACAGAGTGGTACGGGCTTTGAGAAGCAGGTTTCTGAGAGAAGGGGTTTATTTCTGTGACAATATGAATGGGAATAGATCACCCTGGAACTGGAGGAACTGCTACAGAAATACTGCTGGGACTTGAGGACTACGGAACAATAAGATGCCAAGTTCAATAATACAGCATGGAAGACGAGACAGAAAACAGCGAGTGTGCCAGTAAGGCAGAAGGAGGAGGATTAACTGTGCATAGCTACGCGTAGTCTGC
The DNA here is from genome assembly GCA_027574665.1 of Rhynochetos jubatus. Lineage (NCBI taxonomy): Eukaryota > Metazoa > Chordata > Aves > Eurypygiformes > Rhynochetidae > Rhynochetos > Rhynochetos jubatus. The sequence goes on from CM050654.1 coordinate 24,982,570, forward strand.
CATATAGCTACAAAGATTTCTGAAAATCTGCAGCATCTCTGGCCTTAACCAGTCTGGCCTCCATCACAGAATTTAAGTCATGACCCCAGAGGGGTGGCAATTCCTTAGTTTTTTCCTAAAGCTTGCAGAGGTTTTTTTTACCCATGTACATTTGTTGTGTTCTGTCTTTAGTGAAAGCGTGGGGAGGGTTTCAGAAGTAATTCAAATTGTAAGAGACATGAATCCTGGCAAAATTTATTTTCTTAATATTAAAATAATTCTTTTGCAGTTGTGGAGGCATTCCTATACAGCTTCATATCACGTCTATGATTTCAATACCAGGTCAGTAATTCTTGCACACGAGACATAGCTTTAACATTATTTTGCAATGGAATGACATTTCACTGATTTCTCTTGGCTGCATTTTGGTTTTGTTTTTTCCAGTTCTGTCTTGGATGGCGAACTACTACATAACGATACACAATATATATCCTGGTCACCTGTTGGTCACAAACTGGTTAGTAAAATAGGTGAAACTTAGGTACACATTTTTGTACACATGATGTGGAAGCTCAAATTGTATGTATCCTTGGGAGGTTTTGGGACTTTCCTGCTGCTAGATAAAGTACCTGGACTAGTTTCAAAATTGACTGTTGCTGGACAGACTCTAAAATGCTTCTGTGTGTTTTGTTCATTAATAAAAAGGCATTCCTGAAAGTGGTAGTGGCCCCAGTAGTCATATAATGCACAGGAACTTCATGTTTTTATAGTTGCAGACAGTAGCTCATCCCTTTCAAAGGCAGCAGCATTATAATTGTCTGCTTACTCATCACTGTGGTTTTAATCTCCTAATTACACCATAAGCAATGAAGTGTTGATGGATGCATGTAGTAGGGATTAGAGGATCCAAATCTCTCTTGTACTCTTTCCCACTGTCCTTGTCTTCTTCCTCTCCCCCCAATCCATGGCAATGGTGACACCCATCATGTTTGTTGTGCATTCCCTATGGTGGGCGTCGCATCTAACCAAAGCATTGTCACAGGAGAACATGGTGTTTGTTTGTTCTTGTTGCTTGTAGTACAGGGTTTATAGAGCTCAGCCACAGAAGAAAATGATGTTGAAAAGAGTTTTCTGCATCAGAGAAAAACTCTGGAATAAAACTGTGTTGTTGAGTTGTTGGAGTGAAAAAATGGGGGTGATCAGAGAGGTAGACAAATGCCAAAAACGAGAGGAGGTCTGAGTGCTACTGAAAAAATGCACCCTCTTTGCAGACCTGTGGCAATACTGAGACCCCCATCAATGTTTTACCAAAGTACTGATAGTTTTCTTTAAAATACAGATCTGTGAAAACCAACTACTGAAGGAAAATAAGCTTGTATCTCAACAGAAAATGAATAGCAAGGTTGTCAAAACTTGATACAGTAATCATGTCATTTATCATAGTAGATTGGTTTTTGCATCTAGGCCTGAAGTTGGGTTGCTCCATGTTATTTGTATTAGTAATTCAAGCTTGTTAAGTATCAATGATGTTTAGCGAAATGCAAATTTCAGAGACTGGTTTTGTCATCTGATGTAAAAGTAAATTTCCTGATAGATGAGGCAAAGGAAGGAAGTAGGATTTGCTCTAATAGTAACTGTAATCACAATGATATTTTGCAGGCATATGTTTGGAAGAATAATGTTTATATAAAAACTTCACCAGGAGCAAAACCTATGAATATCACTGAGAATGGAGAAGAAAATAAAATATTCAATGGAATACCAGATTGGGTTTATGAAGGTAACCGTCAAGCATGTTTTACTTTGCATTATGTTGTAAAAACTTTGGTTTATCATAATATTTTTATTGTAGCTGTTGTTTCTTAACATTGAAAGCTTCAAAATATTCTGTCTGTGTGCTGGTTTTAGTCATGAAAGAGTTAACTTTCTTCACAGTGGCTGGTATGAAGCTGTGTTTCTGGATTTACCCTGAGAAAAGTTAAACCACAACAGTCTGTATTTTAACAGAAGCGTGCATCCTCACCTGAGCTTAATACCTGGCTAATGTGCTGATCTGAGAACGGAAACGAGCTTGCCTGACTTGCAGCGTGTCCCTGGAAATCATCGTGTGTGAATCAGCTTCGTATGATAGGTTATAAGCATTGATCTAATGTCTCATTTCACAACCCGGACAAAACAGTCTGCGCTTCCTATCTGAACTTGCGTTAAAAAACAATTATTAAAAACTAATGAGAACAGTACCTAGGATGGAAGAGCCAACTTATCAATCATAATTTAAATGCATTTGCATCTTTTTCAGAGGAAATGTTTGGCACCCATTTTGCTCTGTGGTGGTCTCCAAATGGCAGGTTTGTGGCATATGCAGTATTCAATGATACAGAAGTTCCTGTTATAGAATATTCCTTCTATTCTGAGGACACCTTGCAGTATCCGAAGACCATTAGAATCCCATATCCCAAGGTCTGTGTTTACTAAACATGGTTGTTCTGCAGTTTCATTAAGAGAGTAGTCTCATTTAATCAGTTTCTGCTGATGAAAATATTGTCTGTCTCTCCTCAACAGCTTGCTGTGATTACTCTTTCTGAAGTCAACAGCATCTGGCAATGTTAAAGTATTTTATTATCTTCAAGGGAAGGAAAAATTAAAAAAAATAGTATGGTTTAAGGTTTTGCTGTTTTACCAGAAAATTTTGAGGTGGAAAGTAGATGTTGAAATAAAAAAAAGTTCTTGGGGAATTGAGTTGGTACAAAGCATTTGGCAGATGTACGTTGTGTTAGGGTTGTACATGGTATTGATAATGGAATATTTTTCAACTAATACAGGATTTTTAGTTGTTGGATGCTTCCTATATTTGGATGAAAGGGAGAAATCTGCTGATAGAGTTTCTTTGCCCACACCTAGAGCTATTTCAGTTTTAGCTGTGTGATTGAAGCCTTTAGTGCATGCAGCTCCTTCTTCTCCCCCTTCCTTTCCACATGACTTTGCTCATGGCACAGTTGGCACTGGACTAAATGGTGTGAGGGTCAGAGCCCAGTACGCTCCCAACAGGTTCCTTCAGATACTCCACACGTGGAGGGTTTCATGTTAATACAAGATTTACTTGTGTGAAGTTACTTGACATTACATGGGACTTTGATGTAGTAGAGCGATGCAGCAGTGCGCGTAAGACACAGTACAAGTACAGGTTACACCTGGAGTACAACCGTAGCGCTGTACTGCTGAATCGCAATACAAAGGTGGTTTCTCATTGCTCGTCTCTGTAATATGCTCACTGCCACAATGCTGGGCGCGCTCAGTGCCAGGAAGGAATATGTGGTTGAAACCATCTCAAGCTCATCACTTTCTGCAGTTCTTTTTGTTCATAATCTGATTTTTATACTCTGTGTTGGACTGAGGCATCTATATATCACCTGCACACTGGTCTGGCCAGCTCAGGAAAACATTTTCACTCTTCTAATTAACTGGGGCAGAACAGCCCATACAGCCAGCTGATGGCTCAACCGATACAGCTGCTTGTGTGGTGTAAAAACCACCCTCCGGTCCTCTGTGCCAAGTTCAGCTTTCTCTGCAGCAGCCGTGGTCAGTCACTCCCTACCCTTCCCAAAGCTTCAGGTACTCGTGGCCTGTGCCTTGGAGCCTTCTCCAGAGGGGTCACTGATGCTCGCAGCTGCAGAGACGTAAGTGTGGAACGAACTGCCGATTCAAACTGCACCTTTTATTATGAACCCCTGGGTTTTTTTTTTCTTCTAATTTTGCTGATTTCTGGAGGTGGGTCAACTACAACTACCAAACCGTTGTGATGAGGACTTGGCTGGTTAACTTGTAGAGAAGCCCTTAGTGACAGCGGTGTTACTGTCAGTACCTCGTAGCAGTACATTAAAAGTAGTGGAGTACGTGCTGCAGTCCCAGCTTTGACTGGAGTATAGGCAGCTGTTACAGGATCACTTAACGTACAGTACCGGTTTCCATGAAGAAGCACTGTTAGCAATGGAATCAATTCACTGTTGGATACTGTGTGTGGCATGTGGGGCGGGATACAGTCCAGTACAGCTTTGGGTACAGCAAGCCCTATGCAGTTAAGTGTGTTCTAATTGTAGTAGTCTTTCTTATCTAGAAATACATAACTAACTCTTTCATATAAAAAAAAATACAAAGGATAATTTATGTATCAATCTTAAGAACTGCATTTAGGCACTTGTCTTTTCACATGTTTTAAGTTGGCTGGTTCTACTTGCCTGTCTAGTAATTCCTTCGTCTGTAGTTTCAAACAGAAATTCTTGTTGAAATTCTTATTTCAACAAGAATATTCTCTCTTAAAAGTACAATGAAAAATTTTATTTTTAGGCAGGAGCTACAAATCCAACTGTGCAATTCTTTATTGTGGATACTGAATTCCTTTCTGATCTCCACCCTGTTGAGATTTCTCCACCTGCAGAAATAAAATCAGGGTAAGAAATTGTGGTTAAATGTTTCCTTGCTTCTTGTGGTGGGAGAGGAGGAGCTTTTATATGTGACCACCCTGTATTCAGTGGATATGGCAGTTTTTCCCAGTGATGCTGCTCTGGTAGCAACAAGATTTACCAGAGAAAATCTGCACAGAGATTATCCTCCTAGTGATTATATATAGATGGCATATTCCATGTATGTTATATTCAGAATGTGACAAGTTCTTGGCTCGTCACATTCAGTGGAGTCTAACTATGGTGAAGTCATTTCACAGTACAACTTTAATATGAGCAAGTTTTGGTATAATCAAATTATAATATATGTATTCCAATTCACTGAGGGGAGGGGGGGAAACACAAAACAAAACCTTAATGGTAAGTGAAGATGCGATTTCATTGGAAGCAGACTCCTTGCTAAGGCAAGGTATCATGGTTGTCTTCAGATTTATGCTTTAAATGTTTGTTTTCTTTGGAAACGTGGTGAAAACCAGCACCTCTCAAGTAAATGAAAAATTGTATTTCTCAAAATGCCACTGGAAATGCACAACATGAGTTGTGTATATTTTGTAAAGAGCAGCTAAATGCATTTAAAATGCATGCACACAGAATTTGGTATCCCAGATCTTGGGTTTTGTTTTTTCTCCTTAACAGTATTGTGGAAATTTTTCAGAGGTTTGCACTCACAAACATGATGGGTGTGGAAGCACAGGTTACACTGATACACTCCAGAAAAAAACAGAGAGGTCTGCTAGCTGGTGCGTAAACTCAGCATGTTGTACATAGTGGCCAAAAAGCCTTGACTGGAACATCAGTGCTGTTCTGTTTCAGTCCTCACTGCGGTGTAACTCTCATCTCTGTTCACCAAGATCCACAAGATTTTATGAATATGGTGTTCTTTATCCTTTCTCTGCCGTAACCCTGCAATGGGTACATGTTACGTAGCTGTTGTGCACCGTTTTTCTCCAGAGCTTCAGTGCCTCAGAATTATAAGCCTTTCACATTTTTGTCAGTTCTGGTTAACATCTCTGCTGCCTTGGTGATGTTTTACTTTTTGTTTACACCTCATGAAAGCTCAGCAACGTTGCTGTGTGACCAGGGGAGGATAACCTTCACCTGCCTTCCAGCCTTGTACCCATCTGGCTAACACAGACCTAAGTTACATGGACTTAATCCACTTTCAGATGAATGTAACACTCAGTAAATCAGGAGTCAAAGATAAACCAAGTCTTGAATGATGGGTGCAAGGATCAAAACTTACTCCTTCTCCCAGTGGCTGATCTAAATAATGGTTATGCCTCAGCATGTGCATGCTGCTAAAGTTGAGGTGGCCAGAACAAGTCTTGGGGAGTTTTGCAAGAGCAAAAGTACATGAGTAGGGAAAGGTGAGTGATGTGCAATGTTGCTGTTGGGTAGCTTTACTCTTGAAAGAACCAAGTAATGAATATTGGCACAGTATGTGTGTTTATATGCTATATAACAGGAAAAGTTAAATTTTGTGGTGAAAAATTATATTTTTTTTACTTCCTTGGAGCTAAATTCTGAGTTAAAACTAGGTTTGAATTGGTGGCAGACTTCCCCCCACTCCCATGGGTGGGGATTTCGAGGGGCAATGTCTCTGCAAATGCTTGCCCGTTGCAGCACTATCCAGAGCCTGGTGTATGCACAGCAGTTGTAGCCCCATAACTGCAGGGGCACAGCGCAATTCTGTTTCAGAGGGAAAGTTTTATTATTTGTCAAGGAAAGCTGCCAAAATCTGGCACAGCAGAGATTTGCCACATAAGGGGGTAGATCATCTAACCTGACGCTTATTGTACACGTGACCATCGTGAAATCCTACAGTGTTTAAACAGCACTTTTAGCCTCCTGGGTACAGGGGGACTAACGAGAGGATGGAGGCGATGGATGCTTCTTGTCTGGAATGATCTGTCCTAGAACTAAGATGTTCTCAGAGCAGAGAGCTCCAGACAGTGACTGCAGGAATATCCTTTCTCAGCAGTAAATGAGGAAGGGTACTCTATAATTTAGTTAATTGCATTTCAGGGTTGTTGAAAACTGAAGGTGCATTTCTAGTCATTACAATAACAAAAAATATTTATTATAATAGCTTGATAAACAATTTATTTTTTTTTTCTTGTACTGTCCATCTTGTCTGATGGATGATTTGTAGTCTGCAGAATTGTTAAATTCTCTCACTTTGAAGGAAGAAAAACTGTGGGGCTAATTCCCCTTTACAAAACCAGGGAGACTGCTATTATAGGTACATGAAAAATGAGAGTTTCATTTTGTTTCGAAACAAGCTTCTGCAGAGTGCTTTTATAATATTACTGGTCTAAAATACACTGTTTGAAGCCAGCGACGGTAGCAATTAAATGACCTACCAACTTCCCAGTCAAATAGGAATGTGAAAATGGACCTTTTGTAAACATGAGTTCTAAACCTGCAATCTAGAAATAAACCTGAAAGCGATTGGTAACTAGTTGGCATATATTTTTAATCCATCCACACTAATTGTAGTGGGTTTTTACTTTTTTTTTTCCTCCCCTCTCCCCCCCCCTACCCCCCTCCAGTGATCACGAAGATATTCATTCTCGTCACAAAACTTCCCACACATTTTTGTTAACTAACTTTGGGGGAAAAGGGAACATGAACTTGGAACTAAGTCAAATGTGCAAATTCCGGTTAAAAACGTATACTTGCCTTGGAGGGGAGGTTTGTTTTATTTTAGTTCATAAGGCTTCTAGGAGATAGGAGAGATCTAAAATAGGAGAAGACGAGTACATCTAACAGATTGTAATGGTAAACAAAACCACTAAATTTTATGTGGTGCCTTTTTTAAATTAATGTACAGGAATATTAATGAAAATTATATTTTTTTCAGATACTCCAGTTCTTCATGTCACCTAGTTGGTATTCTGAATGAAAGTAAAAGATTCAAATAGTAATATCTGTTTGTGGTAGAGTCTCTCCCTTCCATTCTAACTAATGGAAATAAATACTAAATTGAAGATATGTATCACTCAGAGTGCTTACAAGCAACCAACTTCATGCAGCTAAGGATAAAATTCCAAAATCTAAGGCCCATACAACTTAATAATCAGAAGAATTTCCTTTAGAAGTACATAGTATAAAATTTATGAACAGTCTGGGGTAGCTATTATTTCCTGCATTTGAGGATAGTGATCTGGCAGTTAGAATTTAATTGCAGTCTTTCTGGAAGTGGGTATGTACATACTGTCTAATTCTTTATTGTATGAATGAAAATAACCAAGGCATGTACCAGCAGCAAAAACAATTGACAAAAAAACCGGCACAATTAGGTTTGCATCATTGTTTGTTGTTGAAGAGTAGATTGAAATGAAAATAGCCAGATGAGTCTCATTCAGTGAATTGCTGAATGCTGTCGCATAGTATGCTGTTACGGAGAGGATTTTAGATATCTAATGCTATTGCTTTTTTCAGGGATCATTATTTGAGTGTCGTAACATGGGTGACAGATGAAAGGATCTGTCTCCAGTGGCTCAGAAGAATTCAGAATTTTTCAGTCCTCACAGTCTGTGACTTTGAAAGTGCTGCTGGAAATTGGTCATGTCCACGGGTAAGAAAAATGAGGTGGGAGAGTTGCAATGCTTGAGAAATGAGACTAGAAAGGAGCAGAGTATCTCTGTATGCTTATCTTTGTAGAAACACAGCCTGATGTAAAATAAACATAATTATTGTGGGATTGTTTGTTTTTTCTTTCTTAGGAGAAACAACGTACGGAAGAAAGTAGTACTGGCTGGATTGGCAGAGTGAGTGTTCAATTTCTGAAACTGCCACATGCTAAATAACACTGATAATTAAGAAAATTTCATATGAGTCTCTTGCTGGTTGCAGTGCCTCTTTTGTGCTGGTCCGATCCACTCACTTGTTGCATTATGCATGTATAGGAAAAATTGAGCCGCTGTGGCACCCTGCTCCTGATTTTAAGCTGTTGTGTGTATGGGGTTCTGAACTCCCAGGCTGAGCTGACAGTGCAGCGTGGGCTGGAGCTGTAACTGTGTCCTCTGTGACCTGTGCATCGTGTTCAGCTTGCCAAAAAGCAGAGCCCTCCTCCCAGACTCCTTTTTACTTCTGACCTTCTGCTTCGGTAGCGATAGGTAGGGGGGAGTGCAGGAGCCAGGATTCAGAATCCCCTTGGTTCTGGGGAGTTGTCAGCTCTGCTTTTTTGGCTGCCCTCCAGTCTTCCTGCCTCCTCCAGAATGATCTAGGGGATTAAAGGTATTAAGAAGCATATCCTGTAACCTTCGAATTGTATTGGAGGGAAAGGTGTGGAGGATGAAAGTAATTTTTAGCATTCCAGGTTCTCCTTGGGGCTTTATTTATTTATTTTCCACCCACCCACCTGAAATGTCCACTGTGGAAAACGGGACGAGATGCATACAACTGACCAGATTAGCGTTTTTGTACACTTCTGCCAAACCAGTCGCTGCTGTCAGATGATGCTTTCCAAGCTGCCTCTCAGTCCCTTTGTACATGGTAGGGAGTAGGCACCTAATGAACTACACAGAAGATCTGGGGGAAGTGAAGCAGAGATGCAAAAGTTCAGACTTGGAGGGAGAAATGAGTTTCAGAGTTTTTGATGAGAACACAGAGTACACTTTCCACTCCCGCATTTTCCACACACTGATTATGCTTTAGTCACTAATTCACTTTTGAAGTCAAAAATGAAAGTTTAAAGAAATGCAAAGAGGGAGGCAACAGCAGGGATGAAATCATCCGCAGTATGAAGATGAGAGATCAACCCACCTGCTGTCAAATTTGATATGGAAAGGAAGGCCTTAACGCTGACACATTTTGCTTCTCTGCAGCAAAGGCTTCACAATTAGACAATGTGATGATCAAGCTGCAGACTTTGTAAACAGTTGTGCAAAATGAGAGGGCAAAATGCGAGTCTGTGCCATTAAACTAGGCTGTTGGTTTTTTGTTTCTTTTAAAGAGACAACCCACATCTTAGGAGCTGTTGGAAAAAGATAATATGATACATACATATAATATGTATGATTCTTGGATTTGAGAAGGGAGTGAAAAGTGGGGAGGGTTGAATAGGGGATAGGAAAGGTATATTTATTCCTCTCTTTTGTCCTTAGCTACGTAGGGATGATAAAATGACATTTGACTGATGAGGGATATTTATATGAGATGTGTATGTATACACATATATACACAATTCATATCAGTGTATATACAAACTTAAGTTATATATGTTTGTAAAACATAGACATATACTTCTCTCTTTGTATATTTCCTTAGTGGGTTTTTTCTCTTTTTCAAAAATAGAGGTGAAATTACACTTAATCTAAGAATGCTTAGAACAGCCTGTGTTACTGCATAAGGCTTCCAGGTCATGAGCTAAGTTAGAGCTTGCCAGCTGAGTTGAAGGAAAGTCACACTTTGAAAAGGCAAGACTGCAGTAAGGGGTAAGCTAGCAAAATATTTTCCAGGTTATTTTTTGCAAAAATATTGCTAGGGAAGGAGAGATGATCTAGAGCACATGGGTTACGGAGACTCGAGTTCTGTCATTGCTTACTGAATGACCGGAGGCATGTCACTTCATCCTTCTGTTTCCCTTTCCGTTTCAAAAGTGGGTGTAACATCTCAGAGGTAATTGTGCTGTGTCAATTGGCTGATTAGCATTTAGATGTTTCGGACTTTTATCACAGAAATAACTTTTCTTTAATTTGGCTCAATTCCATTCCTCTGTTTTTCTCTCCACCACGTGGAGCACATCTAAAAGATAGTCAGTAGAAGGAATCCATTCATTTCCATCACTCCCAGTTGGATAAATGGAAAATATCATTCCAGTTTGGGTTCTCTTATGTTCTGTAATCACCTACATGCTAGCAAAATTTCCTTTTGGAAAGCAACTGGTTTTCTTTGAATAAAGGGGGACATTTTTCACTGTCAAGCTAACAGAAAAAATTAGAGTTCAAAGTATGCGTTCCAAATGTTTACATTGCTATAGGTCACAGCTACATGTTGGTGTTGGACAGAAGAAAACGTTGACTTAAAAATTAGATGTGCGTATTGTTTCCTGAAGTGGTAGAAAAACAGGAACTCCGGTAGGGCTTCAAATTCAAGAGATGTAGGAGGGGACATGGGTCGTTACCAGGGCTAATCCTTGGGAAATTCTGCTGCTTAAGGAGCAAGAAAATATTTTGTGTGTTTACTTTTAGGGTAATGGCTACAAGTTCTAGCTGCTAAGCCAGCAGGCAAATATTTTTGCAGTAGGTTCAGTGATATATTGTTTTAAATTTAGGCTTTGATATCTCTAAATGCAAGTTTCAACACCAAGCATTTTGGTTTTGGGGTTTTGTTGTTTGTTTTAATAGACATCTCTCTTCTCTCGTGTTCAAGTTTCAGCCGTCAGTCCCTCACTTTGCACCCGACAATGCTTCCTACTACAAAGTCTTCAGCAATAGCGAAGGTTACAAGCACATCCACTACATAAATGGCTCACAGGTAAGTAATAGGGTGTAGGACAGTCACCGCTGACCTGCGTTTCTTCTGGTGATGGAGGAACTTCATGTTCTACTTTTTTCCCCCCTCCAGTCTCCAGTCCCTATTACTGCAGGAAAATGGGAAGTAATCAGCATCGAAGCTGTAACCAATAACTTTTTGTAAGTATTTTAAGTCAGCTGTTGATTCCTGTCAGGAGGGCTTGTACCAAGGGTCTGAGCAAGCAGGGAAGGAGGAGAACAGGGAGAAGGTGTCGTTTAACTCATTAAAAATCTGTTATAAAGATTTAAGATAATCCTTTAGATATTGTAAGGTACTGTAAGCATTTTACCAAAACCAGTGTGTTTTCTTTTATAGATACTACATTAGTAATGAAAACCGTGGAATGCCAGGAGGAAGAAATCTTTATAAGTAAGAATTTTTTTCTGCAATACGAGTAAAGTATTTATAATGAAAAAGACATTTCAAGAAGAAGCATTGCAAAATAAAAAGATAGGGATGTTTATAATCTGATGTGGGGTCCATATACGATATTGAATTAAAATCAGTGCAGGAGTATAAACTGTTAAAATAACTAAAATATTTTTCATAAAGTTTATCTAATAAAGGAAAATTGTGTAAAGAAACAACCAGTCCTCAAGCAACACACCCTAAAGAAAACCTCTCATGCCTTTTTTTTTTTTTTGGCTAGGATTATAATTCTGTTCTTAGGTTAAATCAAAAGTTTAAAGTCTGCTTTCTCTACTTTTCCGATCAGTAAGGACTTTACTCCTGAATTACATCATACTTCATTCGGCCATCTTATTCAAAAAGCATACATTTGTTTAGCATAGTTTAAAAAGGGAAAAAAAAAAAAGGTTTTCATCTCTGAAATGCAGCTCTCTACTTTGCAGAGTGCTCTTGGAAAGCAGTCCAACTTCTCCTCAATGTGTTAGCTGTGATCTGAATCAAGAAAGATGCCAGTATTATTCTGTGTCCTTCAGCAAAGACGCACAGTATTATCAGCTTAATTGTCATGGTGAGTATATCCGGAATTAATTGACATAAACATGACTCACTGATTAGTTGGGTGGGGAAGTTCACTTCGTCAAGATCTTGATATGCACTGGGTAACAACGATATGTGTTGATATTGTTGGATAAATGCATTGGCAGCGGAAAAACATCCTCCATCCTAAGCTCAAAAGCACCTCGACAAAAATGACATGGGTAAAATTTGATAGTCCAGTCAGCGGACCTGAAAGAGATGCACAGCACTGCTGTCTGCTGTCCATCTCCTCGAGAGCTGCACAGGGAGCTCTGTCTGTAGGAGGAATTTGGAGGCTCTGGAAGCAAGGCGAGGAATAGGCTGGGTAAGGAGAAGTGCTGTATGTGTGGGAGTAAAAGTAAGCTAGGTAATGCTGTTAAAACTCCAGCGAACACAATCGTAAGTTAAGCAATGGGACCGCAGTGGGTCTGTGACCTGTGAGTGTGTGTGCTATAGACAGTACAAGTTAATCAGAGTGGGAAAAATAAGATCTTCTCCAAAATTTCCCTTAGGTTGAAACGTATGTTGGTTTTTAAGATGCCAAGATGTTCCTTGATCTAGGGATTAGAAGGATAGACAGCAGAAAGGGAATTGTTCTGTCAGAGTAAAACGGTTGGTTGAACAAGACTGCTGTGGTCTCTGTGAGAAGGCTTAGGGACTTCCAAACCACGGCCCACAACCGATGGGTAGACTTCACTAAAGAGCAGAAGTTTCATTCTTCTGAACCCCGTAATCATGTGGTTCTCCTGCAAGACACTGAATATTTTACAGGATCCTGTGGTTTGAGTTTGGGCCCGACTAACTTAAAATCCGGTCTGTGCAAACCGAAGGGAAACGAGTGCTGAGCTTTTATGATTCACCCGCTTCCAATTACTTTACAAGGGCTGTGATTTGAGGCAGCGTATGAACATGGAGGTTTGTGCTCTCTTAACAGGTCCTGGCCTGCCCGTATCTACTCTGCACAGAAGCAGTAATGATCAAGGTATGGGATTTTCCCAAAATATAATTTGTATTGAGCCAGAAAATTGCACTGTAAATTTATTTTAATTTCGTTCTCATTGCTTAGTATAATAATTAAAATGTCAGTTGCAAAGGGTAAATTTAATTTCAGATAATTACTCGAGTATAGTTAACCAGAAGAACAAAATATATAGCTTGGCATACATTTATTCATAGTTAATTTAATATTATTGTGCTAGAAAACAGTGAGTAATGTATGACTTACTGGATAATTGTTCAGTTTTTCTAAAATTGCATTTAGATGAAAACCATGGAAAGCAGCTTCCTGGTTACTAAAGTACTGAAGGAAAACTATATTGTAAACACTGAATCTGAGAGGAAAAACAAACACTGCAGTAAACTAAAGACTGCAGTGTAGGTTGCCATCATCTTAGACTGAGTTTTTACAGTGGCTCATAATTAAAGAGCAGTGCATTTGAAAATATGTATTTTAGCTTTGACTCTTACTAATTCTGTTATTTAGTCCTCAGATACTTGGAAAATAACACTGAGCTGGAAAATTCATTGAAAGATATTCAGATGCCTTCAAAAAAAATTGACTCCATTAGTGTAGGTGGATACAGTAAGTTCAAAAACATGTTTTATTTTTCTCTCCCCCTTTCACCAAATGCTTCAAGGTCTTCTGCTGAAAAGCATGACAGAAAAAAATGGGTGTAGTGCGGATTATTGCGGTTATTCAGCACCTAGAGGCAAGACGAGATTTATTTTTTTTTTTGCACCTCCAAACATTCTGTTTTTTTCTGAAATCCCCAAATATTCTTAACTAAAATATGTTTTTTCCAAGTGTGACATCTTGATGTTTTCATGATGAAGCAGCTTAACTCCTTTTTTTCCATGATAATTACCTAAAACCCAGAAGTCCCCAACACCGTATTAATTAAAGAAATTAATAAGATGAATGGGGGGGTGAGGCATAAAGCTCATAAGCGTTATCGAATTGAAATTACATTATAAATCCAAGTAGGTCTTAGTTTACAGGTACAAGTCCCTTTGGTTTGCGTTAGCAGGTTGGGACAGTGGAGAAGTTGTTCAGTTGTCAAGAAACAGAATCTAGATGGCAAAGCAGAGTAATTTAGGCTACATTTCAACAAGGTCACCTTTGACTTTGTGTAGGGGAAGATTTGGATTGAATAACCATGTTCTTACAAGCACATTCACACTCCAAGACTACAGAAACCACTGAATACAGACTAGAGTGAAATGCTAGGAAATTAACTGCTGCTGCTTTGCTAGTCGTCCTCGTCTGAGTTTGCACATCTGGGGTTCGGAAGCTTTCTTGGTGTGCTCCTATGCTGAGGAACAACAGAGACTGGCAGTGGGAGGCCTGGTACCTGTCCCAACTGTTCTTGCTCCAGCCTTTGCTACTAGCTTTTCTCTTCATTACAAACTTCCTCTTGATACAATGAATGGATATTCTTAATGGAATTATATTTTACAAACTGTATTGAGTTCTGTCAGTCATTGTTAACTGGTCTTTTTTTATGCCTCCCTCCTCCCACTGTTACCTAATTTATATAACTCTCTATCTTTGTTTTCTGTCTTTTCTTTCTGTCACGTTTTTATTAGGGCTAAAGATGAAATCTGCCAGGCAAGATGGATGTTTAAAGATGTTCTTCGCGCTATCCGTTGTATATTCATCTTTTTATTCCTCTTTGTTCTTAGTACCCCATCTCTTCAGGGTAAAAGCTTTTGGGTAAGGGGAATCTATTTTTAATGTCACAAATAGGAAAAATAAATCCATTTGTGTAGTTCTACTTCAAGTTCAAGTCTGCTCACAAATCCGTGCATGTTATCAAAGAAGAAACCTGCTCCTGGGACTATACATACATGATGGAAAAAAAAAATCTAAAATTAATATTTTCATGCGTAAAATTTAGATCGTTAATTTTTCAGTGTGTTAATGTCTTGCATGTTCATACCTGGACAAAAGTGTTTGTGTGAGACTTGCACTCTGGCAGTTACTGCAGTGCAGTGCATCAGCACTGCTTCGCGCTTCCTGTGCAGCATCCTTTTCTTTAAAATGCACAAGCGAACAATCAAGCCAGTTGGTTTGTAAAACTTGCACGGTGTGCGTTTAAAACGTTAGCTAGCCTGGGTGGGAGGAGTAACATGGACGGAACCAGAATCAATGTTGCTTGAGAAATAATAGAGATTTGGGTGTATTTCTGGGATGCTTTACAAACTGTCATGCAAAGCCTATCTGTCAGGTTCAAAATATTTAAAATTTCTTTTTAGTGCTGGGAGAGAAACGCGAGTAGAGAAACATTTCTGAGCCTGTGTCAGATTTACCACTGCCTTACCAAGTTTTACATGTAAGCTTACCATGTAGAATAGTGTTATGAGGCAGCATGTTGAGTCCCCAGATTTTACTGTCGTCACTATCATCGTAGGCATTCCAGTTCCAGGGTTTCTGCTAACTTAGCTGTAAAACATTTTAAAAACACCCTTATCAGATTACCTAGGAGCTTTTGTACCTGTATATACTGGGACAGTTCAGGTGAAACTGCTTTTTAATTTTAGGGCAGCGACTCAAATGTGCTCCTGTATGAATTGCAGTGCGTGTCAAATTATTGCACTGGAGAACTGACCTAAGTCAAACTCTCTTCACTTTTAGACCTGTGGTATCAAATGATACTGCCTCCCCATTTCGATTCATCAAAGAAGTACCCTCTGCTCCTTGATGTGTAAGTCTTCAAGTTTCACGGCAATGTTGCGTTAATGATCACTTTCATCTACTTCAAATGCTCTTAATAAGATCAGGAAACACAGACCTGGCAGGTTTTCCAATTACTTCTTGAAGTAACTTTAAGAAGGAATGGAAAAGAAAGGAGGAAAAGTTAAAAAAAAAAAAAAAAAAAAAGGTGTATCCCAATTTGTGATAGATTCCAGTACGATGAGGTGATGCAATGCTTAACAATGCTGCGTGTCCTAAAGCTGAAGTAAGTGCGACGTCGTATTTTCCCTGTGATACCTGACTGCCAACTGGTGTTGGCAAACCGCATCCTGTGGTCAGGATTGCGTTTGCTGGTTTTTTTGTAAATTCAAGGCCATGAGCATGTGCTGTTTGGTCCGTTCTTCTCCAGGCACTGCTGTTCATGCCTGTGTATTTTCTTCTAACTGGAAATTACTGAAATTTAGCTATTCATTAAAACAGAAATGTTAACCTTTCCTCTTTTTATGAAAGGCTGACCGCCACTAGGAAACTAGCTGTTAATTGTTAGATACACCTTTATGTAATAATGTAATTAGGTGCCACTGTAATGCTTTTTGATACGTCTGTTGAATGTTTTAATGAGCAGTCAGCGCTCTTTGCTTCTTACAACTTATTTTGGTTCTAATTCCGTTTTTATTGATTGACCTGAGCCTTTGTCAGATCACCTCTGCTTCACGGTGATCTTGATATCAGAAATTCCTTCGGAGGTGTCAGAATCCATAGCATATAGAAACAAAGCTTAGTATAGAGAATTCCTAGTAGTATTTTCTTTGCTTTTAAAACTGGGGGAAAAAAAAGGGTTAAAGAGCCATAAGAGCCACGCTTCCACCTAGTACTCTATTGAACAGTGGCTAGAGAAGTGCACTGCAAACAGAATTTTACCATCCAGGCACTCAGAGTGTGATTCCATAGTGCTCCAGTGCTTCTGAATGTTTTAAAATGAAAAGTTGTAATTACAGTTTTGATTCCTTTTCCTCAGCCGGCATAAGAAGTAGTTTAGACTGTAGGGAACACTGATGAGACACTAAAAGTGCAGAAAAAGATGTCTTTCATTTTCCCAAATGGAGCCTATTTGTTGATTTCAGACTTTAACCAAATAGATCAGGGGTAAATGGAACAGAAATGGTTAAAGAGCATCACTGTGAAATTCCAATGATGCAATATACCAACACAGGAAAGAAATTGGTTTGGATTTCAAATAAACCGCTTAAAGTCAACATAATGGAAATTTCTTAGTAGAGCAAAAAGCCCTAATACAAACGAAGTCCAGCCTGCTTTCTTGATTAACAGCTGATGTTTTAAAAATAGCATTTGCTTTTAGGTCCAGGCAAAGCAGCAGTCAGTGATGCTTCTGTGGTTTTCTCCATTTAAATTAAAAGTTTACCCTTCTCTAGTGGCTGAAAATTTAAAATGCTTGATGTGAGAATACGTGGAGAGTAAATGCCTGAATTCTGTGGCACTTTTCACCCAGGTATGCAGGACCCTGTAGTCAGAAAGTAGATTATACCTTCCGGATCAGCTGGGCTACTTACCTGGCAAGCACCGAGCAGGTCATCGTGGCCAGCTTCGATGGCAGAGGGAGTGGATACCAGGGGGATGAAATAATGCATGCGGTACACCGAAGGCTGGGAACGTACGAAGTGGAAGATCAGATAGAAGCAGCCAGGTGAGCTACAGTGAAATCGTCACCCCCTGCTCCTCCTCTTCTGCGGTTATTGTGCAGGAGGGAAAAAAGGAGAATGTTTTGGTCATCTTGAAATTACTGGCAAAAACATAACTAAACCCTGCATTGATTTTATATGCTAGAGTGTTTAATTTATGGGCCAACATCGGTTTATGCTTAAAAAGAGAGAAAAGTTAACACTGCAATAAAAATCTCTCATATCCCTAGTTTTATAGAGGCGAGAGCTGTCCCGTTAGTAGAAAGAAGAGCATGCTACCTAGGAACTTGGAGCTGGAAGTTTTACTCCAAGCTTTTTGCAAGCTTCTGTTGTGCCAGAGGTTATTTGTATGAACTACTCGGCCTTTACATCCTCGTTCATATTCATCTCTTGGTTTGTGCCTGCAGAGCCTCACTAAACCAACAATGTCAGTACGAATCTCTCAGAATCACAACGAAGTTTACGGGGTTTGATTTTTGGCATTTTAAAATGTTCAGGAGTTCAAACAAATAGCAAAATAGTACTGGAGAATATTTTTTCCTTTTTCTTTTTTTTTTTAACTGCAGTCCCTTACTGCTGCAATTGGAGTGTTGCTCCTCTTCAGGGGAAAAAAAAAAAAAAGGCGAGGCAGGTGGTGAAATCTTGATTAAGAGCATCCAGGTTTTGGTTTTTTACGTGCACAGTGTTTTTCTGAATTTCTTAAAGATAAATGCCTGAATTATTATGTGTTTTCATATGCAGTCACGGATGAAGTGGGAAACGCTTATTTGCACAATAGAAACAGGCAGACGTGATGAGAAATAGGCCCGTCTGTATGATGGCAGATACCAGCGATCCATTAAGCGTTTAATTACTCTGTTTGCTTCTAGAAAATTTTCTGAAATGAGCTTTGTTGATAAGGACAGAATAGCTATCTGGGGTTGGGTAAGTACCCAAATGTTTGGCTGGCTTACTGAATTGTAACCGCTACTCGTGCTGCCGTGTGTGTGAGGTGCTGGAGTGTTCCGTGTGAAGCACTTCTGGGGTCATGGCACAGGCCAGTAACTGAACTGGTGAAGGGTGTCTTACAAGTGCCTGTCTGCATCGTCCCTTTGCCAGCATCCAGGAGCCTTTGAAACAGAAATTAGCACTACTGCAGGGATTAAAAACAACGTGAAGGGATACTGACAAGTTCCTGTGTACAGGATGAACCGGTATTTAAAAAAAAACAACACACAATTACATACTAATGTCTCTCTGTATTAGTTGAGTGACTCTTAATTTTTATAAAAAGATGTAATATTACAGGTGAACCAGCTATCGTGTTTTCACTAGCAGCCTGAAATTGTCTACATCCGTTATATTGTTGTGCTGGGCTGTATTTTATCTCAGCAGAACTTCCAAGCAGAGGCCAGCTTTCACTGACTTTGTGTCTTTAAAAGCAGCCACAGCAGGGGGGAGTGTTTAATAGCATATACATACTCAGCTGCAAGGCTAAGTGCCTATGGAGTGTTAGTGATACCTGATTCAGACTCTGAACACCTGTGTCCCAGGCTGCTGCTTCACTTTTTCTGGTGTCACGGAGCGTAATCTTGCCTGTTGTGTTTAAGCATACCGTGTTTAAGTATACGCAGGATGGCATGCAGGATCTTTAATTAAATGACTGGCTGAAATTTGGTCACTGCTGGTGACAGGCACCAGTGAATAAATTGCTTGAGGGCAAGATGATGATGGTGGTGCCTTCAGTAGCTTTTCTTGTGGAGATAAATATCTCTGTGTTGTACGAAGTTAAGCAGAGGAGTATTACCTTTAGGGAAATGCTTCCTACAGAAATGGAGGGCTTCCCATCTTACTCCTTATGAGCCTCAGGATGAGTAGTTGAAGAGCAATTCCCTGTGGATCTAGGTTGCCATTATGCATCCTGGAATGCTGAACCCATGGGCAAACAGATGTTCTCTCCTTGAGTTCCCACACTGTCAGTGTCTCATTGTCAGCCTGTCACTGTGCATATTAATTTTGTTTGCCATAGGTTCAGCAGTAATACCCTCGCTGTGGCCGGGTTAGGCAACGAGTGTAATTACTAAGTACACGCCTTACATTGCTGCTCTCATTGGGAGGACCCAAGTATTGAAGTTCGAGCAAACATTTAAGGGCTTTCAACTAAGATACTGTTCCATTTGCCTGTAATCTGGTTTCAAGACAGGAATGAGATCCAAAAATTGCTCTTCTTTTTGAGTGTGGGTGGGCACATTTTCCTAAATAACCCCTTCAAACTATAGTGGGGGCATCATTTGGGCGGTCGGTGACATTGTTTAGGTATCTTGCTGCCTGGATGCTCAAGTATGTCAAGATATTTACTCATCTGTGTATCAGGCTAGCCCGTGAGTGAATTTTCTGTGCATAGCAAGGAGTGTGGTGCTGCACATTTCCTCCCACAAACTCAGCAGCAGATCCTTCACTCCCCAGTCACAGTCTTGCTCTTGACGCTTTGGAGGAGAGGTAGCAAGTGAGCTGCCATAGGCCCGCTCTGAGGGAGTTGGAAATTTTCGGATGCCCTGGTGCAACTGCTCATCAGGCACGTTGTGGGCCCGAGCTCTGCTTCCACCCACTCCCCCAGCACGGAGAGGGACGCAGCGGTTCAGCAGTGTCTTGTTTCCTGTCTTTCACTGCTGCCTACGGTGCTACCAAACACCGTCGCCCTTTGCCAAGTCACGGTTCAGCGGCGTTTGCGCCCCTTTCCCTGGCGAGTTCTCGCTCATCAGTGCCACAGCTGCCAC
Source organism: Rhynochetos jubatus (assembly GCA_027574665.1). Lineage (NCBI taxonomy): Eukaryota > Metazoa > Chordata > Aves > Eurypygiformes > Rhynochetidae > Rhynochetos > Rhynochetos jubatus. Next base: position 25,002,665 of record CM050654.1, read on the forward strand.
GCGCTGTTTGACGCCTGTTTCCCCCACTGAGCAGGCTGGGTGAGATCTGACCCAAATTCAGAATGGAGATCGTTAATATGAGAAACGCCGAGCCTATAAATGTCTGACGAAGCGCTTAGCAGATGGGCCCCATCCTTTTCTTTCCGACTAAAATAACAGCAATGTTTTCTTCTCAGTCTTATGGGGGATACGTGACCTCCATGGCGCTTGGCTCTGGAAGCGGCGTGTTCAAGTGTGGAATAGCGGTTGCCCCCGTGTCACGTTGGCAATATTATGGTATGTGATGGCTTCCTCGTTACAAGGATTCCCATATGTCTTGCAGTGCACATGCTGCAAAGTGTTGATTCATAGTGCAGAACTTTGATTATCTTCTAGATGCCACGTAAATGCCACTTGATCTGTTCTTATGAACTCCGGGCTACTGCGTTTCCGAATTCAACCAGTGCCCGCAATCTCTTTTCCCATTTTAAAAAGTCAGAGCCACCGTTCCAGGTAATCTCCGTAACATTTCACGCAGACTGAATTACTGTAGTGTTTGTAGTATTACTGTAACGTGTCTGCATTTGCTTTCTAAAGCCGCCAGGCGTACTGAGGCCAGAACTGTCTGTCAGAAATCCATCACTATTAGAGTTTACTTCTGCAAAACGCTACTTCGCCCCGAAGAACGTACTGTGAGGCTTGACATCGAACTTGCACTGTAATTTTCTGTCTCAAAGTAACAATAAGATTTGAATTGCCTTTGGCTTTTTTCCTTTTCAGAGTGTAAAATTTGGATAAATCTAATTAATCTTAAGAATAGCTTGATGTGAGGAAAGCCTGAGCAGTGAACAAGTCTGTACGTGCTTCAGGCTTATATTGTGTAAGGCTGTAGTTGCGTGAGGCTATAAATACAGTTGTAAGGGCCCTCCTCCCAGATGAAAAGATTGATACACAGGTAAAATATAACGTGTGCTGGTACAACGTGACCACGTTTAGGCACTTTTCTGGTTTGGATTTGTCCAAAAGCATTCAAAGGAAAGCTTTTCCTGGCAAACCTCTGCTAAATAAATCATAATTTATCATTCTGCAGGTAGCACAGAGGCTGTGTAATAGCGTGTTACGTGCTGTGGCAAACTGAACAAAACAAATCATACTGCCAGGTATCAGCAGCAGTCCTTCGAGGAAGTAGGGACGTTTTCATAACGTTTTGGACATGAATATTACAGTATGGCAGGAAATACTTTTCAGGTGAAGATCAAGGTGTCTAAAATTCCACTTTTAGTTCATTAGATAAAGGAAAGCATTATGGGGGTAGGAATATTGAACATCGACAAAACCAGTGCAGCAATGCTGATGAGAAGTCAAATGGGTGTTAGAACGTGGCAGCAGAGCATTGATTTGTAGGGCTGAAGTACAGCAGCAGATCTGAAAAAGAAGTATGATAACCCATAGACGATGAGAGATCTACTTCATTTTGACTGTGTATAACATAGACCCCGTCTGAGTCCTGACCTACTGCTGTGTTTTTGTTGTCTAGATTTCCAGTAGTAAACATTTAGGAAAAAATAGCAAAGATTTTTTTTCAAACGCTAATCATTTACTGCGAGATTTCTCAGTAATTTTAGGGGGATTACTGAAAGAATAACAATAAGGTAACATTGACACCAAGTACTTTATTAATATTCAGCATTCAGGTGTCCATGGCAACAAGAAGATTAAATATTCTGAATAATGATGGTTACCTACACGCCTCATTGTGGAAAACCTCGGGTTTATCTTCTTTTTCTTTTATTTCCAGGACTCATTCTTACTGTTTGTGTCGGTGGGTAAAATTTCTGGTAGGCAGACAGACAGAAAATTAAGCAGCATGTTCTGGTTTTGGTTTGTTTTTTTAATTACAGATTCCATATACACGGAGCGATACATGGGCCTTCCTACAGCAGATGATAACCTGAACAACTATAACGTAAGAAAGAAGGCACTTTATTTCATTTGTTTGAAGCGTGTTCATTCTTCTCCAAACCACTCCATTTTTCATTCAGTCTAGTTCCTTCCCCATGGGAAGAGATACGTGAGATTCTTCTTTCCAGCTGTAGCGGTTGCATTGTGCCGTCCGAGGCTGTAGTCTCACACGCTCGGATTTGCCTGCGGCACTTACTCCTTGCTGTGTGGTCGGAGCTTTCTGCGTTTGTTTGTGTGTTGAGGTTTTTTGGGTTTTTTACATTCAGTTCCATGTGGCTACTCTGCAGACTGGAAAACAAGCTGTAAAGCTTGTTTTATTGTAATCACCAAGAAGCAAATTTGGTTTAAAATTTAACGTGCTTGCGGGCAAACTATGCTTTATCTTAACATTTTCGCCAAAACAAATGCACACCAGCTCTTTCTGAAATGGTAATTTTTTTAAAAAATGGGTATTGTGTGAACTTTCTTGCTTTAGGAATCTGCAAGGTTTTTTCAGGGCAAGAAAAAGATCTCCTAAATATTAGGAAATTGACTGTGAGCAGATCAAACAACCTGCAGACCAACTGAGAGCCAGCAGGGACGGGGTTGGAATTTGGGCCCCGTCTCCAGGTGTCCAAGGTTTGGTCTAAAATGAAGAGTGTTTGCCCAGACATGAGGGAATTTCCAGGTGCTCTCATGGGAGCAAAATACCTGTAGATTGTTTGTCCTCCTTACAGCACGATGAATTGTTCGACTTGAAGTCACAGGCAGCCGGGCGTAGGGCACAGCAGCCCAAGCCGCCTGCAAGGTTTTGTTACGTTTCTGACCCAGGTGGAAACACAGCGGCTACTGGAGAAGCGTGAGGGATGGGAGGGGTGCTCTGTGCCCTGGATCTTGGGATGTTTCACCGAGGTGCTCAGCCACGGTGACGCTGGAACCAAACACACGTCAGGAAAAGAGATGGGGCGTTCTCTGCGTTGGGGTTGGTAAACAGCCTAGGAGACGGCTGAGCGCTGCTTGTGTCTCGATGCGTTAAAAAATAAGCGTCGTGGGGGTTGTTGCACTGGTTTAAACCATGGAAAATAAACCACGTACGTACGTGGACCAGACGTCTGTTTTGGCGTGTCGCTACAGAAACCTCGTTTTGTCAAGTGCTGCATCAGACGTTCTGGTCGAAACCGAGACCAGTGGCAGTGACTGCTGAAGACCTGGTACCGCATCTGCCTCTTCCAACCGGCCGGTCGCTCGGGCCCACCGGGGACTGACCAGCCGCCGGCAGCCGCCCGCCTGCCTTTCTCCAAATGTGTTCCTCGCAGGCAGCACGAACAGTAGGAGGTCTGCGAGGTAGCAGTGTAAATAGAAGTTACTGTCGTCGTGCAGAACGAACGTTAACGCTCTGGGTGCACAAAGTCATTCACCAGCTTCGCGGCACAGATGGCAACAGAGGACTGTTTAATCCTTTCAAGCCAGGAGTCGGATTTTCTTGGCATAGTATCCATTGCTGGCAATGGCCACGTTGAAACTGCCAGTACCAAAGAGCTAAAGGTTTCAAATGTGTTACTCGGAGGACTAATTGGGGAGAATGGTGGCTAGATGGAGGAGGGGTAATTGCACAGATCAGATTGTCACCCTTCACTGCTGCTCCTGGAGACAGGAAAATGCAACTGAAGTCCTCGTTCGTTGTTAAAAGCCCCAAATAATGTATTACTCGGGGTTTACTTTTCCGCGTAAACCTGGAGGGGTGGGGTAGCTCAGAAAGCAGCTTTTTGCTTCTCGTATAGCATCACTGGAAGGGCTGCGGGATTGTGTTGTTGCTGAAGACCTGTACTGACTTCAGCCCAGCATGTTCCTGGCTCGCCGCCCCTTTGTTCAATGTCCCATCCCCGTAGCCAGCCTCCTGGCCCCCCGTTGCTGAGGAGAGCTGTTTTCTGAACGGAACGTTTTTTAGCAAGTAAATGCAAAACATGTACTGAAAAGCTCTCCTAGCTGAAGCTGTTACAGCATTTCTGAACTGTGAACTTGGTGCTGTCGGGTTTGCGTGCTGCATCATGCATTCTCCATCCGACCGCGTCCGCTGTAAAGCTGGCTTGGGAAGTGAAATGTTGCATAACCCCTGTACTGTGTGCCCTAATTTAAAAGAAACGGGGCCGTGTACGCACCTGCCCAGAGAAGACGCATGCTGCTAGGTCCCTTCCTAATGTGCGGCGTGTTAGTAATGACTGACGCTATGTAGTCTCAAGAAACTAGTTGTGACTAGGGGGTTGTGTTACGTGACACGAGGTTTCACGTGTACCGAAGAGAATCGGAAATGTTAAATACTCCTTGTCAGGGCTGAGGGCTGACTCGCGCTCCTGTAAGTCGGTTAATTAGGTGCCGTCGGTGCCTTTTAAGGTAGTTGTGAACTATTGCAAATTAGAGCTTTGTAAAAGAAGGGAGCATGGGTGGAGCTCCCGATGTGACTGAGTGGGTAGGGATCCTGGGCTGAGTGGCAGAGAAGTTGTGTGCCCAGGGAGAGATGTCCCCAGTGTAAAAGACGTGAGACTGCGTGAGGGCAGAGCTCTGGAGGTCAGATGCAGTAGCCATGTGAAGCACACCGAAGAGACTGTTCAACTTGTGAGGAGACTATTTTGCAGTTCACTCTGAATTTGATATGCTTTTGGCAAGTGTTTGAAACAGTCATAGATTTGGCAATCTTTTTCTAGCAGATTTGAAATGTTCAGTCCTTAAGAACTGCTGCATCATTAGGTTATGCAAAACAGGGTACAATTTTGTAAATATGCCATCTTGTACTGATTTGACATTTGTTCTATTATCTGAGAATATGCTAAAGGGAGAGAGACCTTCACTTTCAGCCAAACCTTCACTTGTTTGTGGAGTGCTGATAAAACGTTGACTGCTGTGTGATCTTTAGAAAAGCCAGTTACACTCAGCAGGGCCCAATTCTCAGCCCTTGCACACGCCACCTTTTCAGAACCTTTGTCCCGGCAGTATAACTACGAAACGGAAGGGGTAAATGACGTCGTGTTTATTCGCTGTCCACTTGAGATTTGTTCAGCAGACAGGGCTGCTGCTTTGTGCTGTGGCTGCGCCTAACTTGAGACTGCTCCCTACCTTGCAACCTTCTTTCTTGGCAGAAGTACTGTGCCCTTAAAGCACGTTTTAGGGAAGGGACGCTTCGTGTGGGGCACGGGCACAGCAAGCGAGACATCACTCGCAAGTGATAGAGAAACTGAGAAAGTCTCGCTGCGTTCCTTCTTTCCGAGGTATCTGACACATAGCTTGGGTTTGTTTAATGCTGGGAGGGGAACAATAGTGACAGCCTATTTCTGAAACTGCTTTTTGGACAGTCGAGTTCTCAGTGTAGCTCAGGTCGGGCTTCCACTCGCAGAAGGTTTGCTGTCCCTTAACCTAGCTCTGCTTTGCTGGAAGCAAGCTCCAGCAGGCGAGCTCTCCTGGGTACAGGCGGAAATGATGCACTCAAAGGAAACTGCTGGCTCTGTGTTTTTCAGTTTCTGTCGCTGGGCCATTCTGAACCATTCTTGTGGTAGGCTGCTCTACCAGTGCTCCTCACTGGATCAAAGCCCTCTCTCCAGACTTTGGCACTCTCGTCACTATCTGCTCTTACTCCGCGGTACCGACTGGTTTCAATGGATAGCGTCATGCTTCCAGTGCGCATGGATTTCCATGCAGTAGGTGGGATTTCTGGTGCTCTGCAGCCCTTCCCTATGAAAAGAGGGCCATGGCAGTGTTACAGGTTGGAGGGTGTGTTTTGCTGCCTGCTGAACTCGTTTTTTAAGTTTGGTTGACTAACGACAAAGAACTCAAGAGGGTTCACACTCAAGTCACTTACAAGAGGGTCACGGTACGGAATTCTGCCATGGGAAAAGGAATTTAATGTTTATTCTCCCTTTAAAGATTCACAAGTGTGCAAGAGACATGAGGAAATGAAACACCTCTGTGTCCTGGTAATGTAATGTCTTTGACTTCTTGAGGGTATTAAATGCAAGTCCTTGTGCAAGGACACTGCCTTAGTACAAGGTGGTGAGGAAAAAACCAGTCCCAAACCGCATTGTTTTGTTCCTAATTTCTGCTGGCTTTTTCCTTGCCATAGTTGCTTTTCAGTTGCTGAGAAAACTTCCACGGGGCTTCAGTCACTTTCAGCAGAAACCCCCTATAATGTTACTAATAGAAATGCCATTCAGGTTATTTTTGCCCCGTGATGCTGACTGTCTTAGCAAGCCTGTATCATCTTGTGTCTTGTCTTCTATCTTCCCACTCTCAGGGCAGAGCACTACCCTATTCTCTTTCCTTACCCAAACTAAAGATCTCACTTGCAACCTTCCTTTCCGCGTTCTTTATACCCCGTCACAGTGGCAGGTCGGGTGGGCAGTATGTTCTAGGGAATATGTTGTTACTGTGGTTTAGGTTTCTTGATTAATCTTTGTTGATTATTTTTTCACCATGGTATTGTGCATCAATTCCCAAAATGTGGCCTAACTTCTATTCGTAGATTTGGGCTAGTGGTCTTTCCCTTCAGGCATTTCTCTATCCTGCATCATTTTAACTTCATCACCTGTTTTTACTGGAGACTGACGGAGTATTAGCTCTGTTGCCTTACCTACAGGCAAACTAGTACACGTTTTGGTGGGGCAGAGAACACATGTAGTCTCTTCACTATCTCCTCCTCGCTCTCATAGGGCGCGCTGTTGCCATGGCAACATTTTTTAACTTGCCTGCAGTCGCACAGGAAACCGATGGCAAGTGGTGTGCTGCAGGCTAACAAGATGTTAGCAATGCACTGAATGTGTATCTCACCCGCAGAACTCTTCCCCTCTGGAACTGCCTGTTACTCTGCAGCCGTAACCCTCGGTAGGAATCGCAGGCCGGCGCGGAGCGGTCTGAGCGCGAGCGTGCTGCTGTTGGATATGTGAATGTGCTGCTTGGGGGGCGCACAGCGGGGAGTGTTTTTATCTCAGGGACCCCAGACTGTGTCAAGAGGAATCAGTCAGTCGGTAGGAAATCATCTTCTAATAAATAGCACCTTTTTTTACTTTCTTTAATTTCAGAGTTCAACAGTAATGGCCAGAGCTGAAAAATTCAAGGAAGTTGAGTATCTCCTTATTCATGGAACAGCAGATGGTGAGTTGCAGTTAATTAGACATTTTAGTATTACAGACAGGTTCGCAATTCTACTACTGACAAAACAAAAGCATGAAGGGGCAAGGCTGTTACACTGATGTCAATAAAATACTGCTTTCTGCAACTAATTTGTGTTTCACTCAGCAGTGCTGGGGAGTCTTCTGTGGCCGTTGTTTTGCTTCTCCCCCACAGTAGTACAGAAGCAATTTTTTGTTTACCTTTTTCCTCTTTTTCTTCCGCTTCTCAGACAATGTTCACTTCCAGCAAGCAGCGCAGATCTCCAAAGCTCTCGTTGATGCTGAAGTGGATTTTCAGGCAATGGTATGGTTCTGTTTTGTTTATCATCGCACAAATGGGTTTGTGTTAGGAGAATAATAGCAAAAGCTCCCTGCTGATAGTTACAGATCAACTGCTGTCTTAGATGAAAGTTCACCTACTTGCACTTCACGTTCCAAAACGGGAATTTCAGCGCAACGCACCCATGTATCTTCTGTGCAGGCAGAAATGTAAAGCTGCTCCTCCTCCTATCTGACCCTTTTCACCTCATCTTTTCTTGGGGTGCGTTTTTTGTGTTCTCAGCCAAACACAAAACCAGTCCCAATCTTTGCATATCCCCAAAGTCCAATAAATAGTGTCCTACAGGTGGGTTATAAGGGAAGGTTAACTTCAGCTAAATCCAAGTTAACCCATCCATCACCTCTGCTGTTTCTCGTGAATTTTTAAGACAAGCCACTATTTGCATTGCCCCTTCTTATGCTGCGTGTGAAACTCAGCCTAAGGTGCAAGCTCTTCCTTGCCTCCCTTCTCCTGGCCTCTGGGGCGCAGTGCTGAACAGGACAAAGGGCAGAAGGAAGCCAAACGCACCAGTGCACGGCTGTCCTTCAGCCAAACTCACAGGGCTTGCAGGGTGCAGAGATCGGGCACCGCTCTGAACCGAGGGGCTGCATCTGCCCGCCATGTGGACGAGCCACGTATTTGTTTTGTACTTCCAGCATGAATAGATGGTGGAAACACACACAAAGCAGGGACAAAAGCTTCCTACCACCGTTGTGTCTTTGCCTCCACACTGAATTATCTCCATGCTGGGATAATTTTAAGCAGCTGCACATGGGTTTATGTCTGTATGTTTGATTTACACTGTTTAGGTGTAGCTAGAACTAACGTGCTCTGTATTTTTCTTTCCCGCAGTGGTACACTGACAAAGACCATGCCATCACCGGTCAAGCACATAAGCATATTTACACCCACATGAGCCATTTCATAAAGCAGTGCTTCTCGCTGCCCTAGCACCAGCGCTGCGGGGGTGGTGACGGTACTTCTCCCGAAAACACTCTAGCTAATGTACACTGAGCCAGCATAAACTTTTTCACGAATCAAGATAAGAGTCAGCTTTTGGGATACCTGTGTACACAATGACATGCTAATCTTTACAATGATTTCTGTTGCCAAGCAGCTATTCCACTGTTTATTGATTGTGCTCGATCAGGTCTTAACAGCAACAGAATGTCGGTAAGTTGCAGCCTTCTAGACAGCATGGTACGTGCTTGAATCAGGACCTTTTGGTGTTGCATTCCGAAAAAGAGACCATCCCGTTTCTGTGTTAGGGTATTGAACGATGAAAATGTCACAGAGGAACCAATGTGGAGAGCAGTTGAGGAATACAAATAGGGATGATCAGAGGGTTAATTTTATTTTTCGTTGGAAACATTATTGTGAAAATACTGGTAAAACTTTAGAACAGATTTTGCAGAAATTGCCTAATGCTTGATCAACTATTATTTTCAAAACAGTAGCTGGGATACTGCAATGTCAACAGAACATTTCTGTGCACTTGGTGTACTGCGGTTCCTTGAATTAGTATTTTCTCTGCAATCTCTTGGATTACAGTTGTAGAAGTCTTGCAAGTAACATGTGTAACCAGCTTTCCCCAAAGATTTTGAATTATACTTGTTCAAACCAGTGGCACTGAATTTGTTTCCTATCATAGCACTGTGATTTTTTGCTTCCTCTACAGTCAGAAAGGCTGCTGCTGTAGGAGTCTGCACCGGGAGCTTATCTGGGCACTCCAGCAGCCCATCACTGTCTGCCTGTGGGACAGGAAATGTTGTTGGCTATTTACTGGCGAATAGGATATATTCCTTGCACTCAAACACACAACACTACAGTGCAAACTAGCGGTCGCTTAAAGCAAGGGCTGGACTGTCACTGCTCAAGGAAAGGTGTTGTTTAGCAAACCTGCCTTTCCTCGCAGCCTAGCGGTAACCTTCTGCTTTACCTCCAGTGCTCCAGGTAGGCTGCTCCCTGGGGAGAGGAGAGCAGTTTTCTTAATGTCACACAGGCAGAACAGATGCAACCTCCTTGTACTACAGACTGCTACTTTAAAATAATAAAGACGTGAAGTTATGAAAGGAGGGTCTAGTCTGTATCATTGAAAATGCTGGTCAGGAAACAAACTCCTAGAATTTTACAAAACTCTATTAATTTTGAGAGCGACTTTGAGTGAAGTGTCTGCTGCTGTTCAATGGCGTCACGTAACGGGGTGTGACGTGAGGATCTGACACAGAGATGCTGGGATTATGTCTGTGTTGTGAGTTTAGTGCCATTAGGCGTGTATGTAAAAGCACTGCTACGGGCAGATAAAGGCTGGGGAGATGGGGAGAATGGCGACGGTCTGTGCAGCGTATCCTTAAGTGAGAAAAAGAAGGGAGCCTGAGGTGGAAAAGAAAGTTTTGGTTCCACAAACCAACCAAAAACTCCCGGGCTCACCAACTAAGTTTTGTGGAGAAACAAACTGGAGCTGGGTATTACAGATATAATCTTGGGCTCCATTTTTTAGTGGTTCTAATGCAGACTGGCACCTGCTAAAGGTCAGCAGGACACAGGCTGTCAGTTGTTTCCAGGCAGCTATAGTATCCACATCTCCTGCTTCTTTTGACTCAAGGGAAAGAAACAAATCAGTATAAAGGTAAATCACAGCAATGCAGATAATAATAATAATATTTATAACCTAACAACTTCTGGCTGGCTTGTGCATGCAAGGGGCAAATAGCTGGGTTTGGGGTTTGTTTGGGGTTTTATAATGTTATCACTCACAGTCATATAGACAAAAATGTCATTGCTTACTTTAAGTAAAGATGCAGTTCTTAGTATCTGACCTACCTTACTGATGCTGGCACCTCACTGGGAAACTTCTGTACTCTCAGTACACAGTCCTGGTTTAACTCTCTTATCTGTGAGGCATAACGAAGTACCGTGCTAATTATCTTACATTTCTTTCTTTGGAAAGCAACTTCTAAGATATGCTGCTAATAGAGCACGATGCAACTTTTAAAACAAAGTTGTATTGCTGGAGGAAGTGTCCCAATAAACATCAATTTAATTTTCTCTCTAGATCTCCCTCTGCTCCAAACACAGGGCAGGCAGTAGGAGAGCGAGCTGCCTCAGGGAGCTGACAGCTTACCCGAAAGGCACGAATACAGGTAAACACCTGACCGGGGCCGCAGAAGACAGCCAGCCCATTCCAGCACTAGGACCCAGTTGTGCCCGAAGGAGTGCCACACGCTAGAGTGAGTTAGGCACCTACGGCTCACCCTTTTTTCTCTGTATTTTTCTTCCGTGTGTAGTGGAGACTTCCAGGTTTTGGTTTAAAAACTGGTAAAAAAGCTCGAAGGGACGTAATGAGATGGACCCAATGCTTAAAGTATCGGGTTTAAGGCTTTAAGGTCTAAACCTTTTTCAGTAACTGAAATTCAGGGTCCAGAGAATAGCAGTCTCCTACAACAGGCAGTAGGCGAAGCCGCTGTTCAGCTGTTAGACACTTTAAATGCTGTAGCATTGAGGAATTGTATGACCTTACCTTGATATGTAAAAAGACCCAGCTACTGCTGCCTGGCCTGCAGCATCTCTCGCAGGAGCAAGGGAAACCAGCTCGCGACCAGTACACCAGTAAATTCTCCCTGAAACAGGTCAGTTATGTGTCACCCTCGAGAGCACACTCGCTGTTAAGTCAGACCAAGGACACCGCCATCAGCTACACACAACACGCCAGCGCTGATAGCATTGTGTGTCTCGGTGAGATTCCACTCGGAAATGGAGCAGCAATGATTCCACTTGGAAATTCAGCCTTTACAACTCATTAATTTTGAAGCGTATTCAAGTGTCGGGTAGGCATTAACGATATTGTATCGTACTGCATGCTTGTTCTGGGTTTTGCAGTGTAAAAACAAAATTGAAAGTTAGTTAGGATAAATATTTATTTTCACATAACATTTCTTAATTGTGAAAAACACAATAGTCTATTCACATGTACACATAAACTTCTGTAATAAATTACATCCAAGAAATTGCGTAATTTTGACCAGGAATATGAAATCAGAAGTAAATATAGCACTACATTTGCTTTATATTGTGTGTCATTGCAGAATGTTAAGATTAACATTGGAATAGCATTTAAATTCACACAAGAACAGAGTGACTGTTTTAAAATAAACCCACTCTGAAATACTGAACAGAAATACAGACTGCCATTGAATACACTGATTTCTTAATAGCCTAAGAGTTGGTCAAGTGAAACTAATACATTTTGATTGTATACATTGTCTGTAACAAAGCAACATACGAAAACACCACCAGGCTGCTTTCGGGACAAACCAGTACTGAATTTCTATACTAACCTTGAAACAGTTGGAATCTTACAATTTATCATCAAGTACACAAAACAGAGCATTTAACCTTAATGCATCAGCATTGTTTCCTTAATTTACAAATACATACACTGAATTAAATGTAAATCCTTCTTTGTGTCCATTAGATTAATTTTTTTCTCCATAAAAATGGCCTTCGATAACGCTAAGTCAGATTTAGAGCAGTGACCCTATTAGCTTGCAGCGAAACGCAATTACCACTCATGGCTGAAGTAGTAAAACACACACGCTCACGCACAAAACCCTTAGAAGGAATACCGGCTACGTAAAGTTGCTACACGAGGTTTATGGAAAGATTAGCCTGTTTTGGAAAGCTGGGGAATGTTAGAGCCCTGCAGATGAGTTGTTACAAAGGTTACAAGACTCTAATTCTTACTTGAAGGATTCAAAGTAACGGCATAATAATGAGAGTTACTTTTCATTTAATCATTTAAAAACTTATCTTAAAAAAATTTACAAATCAGTGAATTCCCAGTAACGCAATAAAACTTTTGCTCTAGCCTCTATTAATTCAATACCTAATCTCACAGTCCTTGTTTTACACAGAACAGCAGCTTGTAGGATCAGGCAGTAACAAAATCCATTACGAAAAATGCCTCTGTAATGGCTTTACAGCCACGTCTTACTTTGCAATGTTGTTTTTATCTTTTAATCAATCGGAATTTGATGGATAGTGAAGCGCTGTAACAAAACCAACAGCAGGATACCCCCTTAAGTATTACACACAATTAATCTCTGAAATTAAGAGGTTTACAGTTGTTAGTAGAGAAAAGACAATATAAATATGCCCTTTATGTGGCTGTATTTTAGGCAGTAAAGAGGAAAATCATTGGGTGGGTGCTGTAACTGCATGTGGGGTTCAGTTTGTACCTACAACATCTGAGTAACGACATAACGCAGTAGTTTGCCCTGCCACGGCGGCATTCTCACCACACAAGGTAAGACACCAGAATCACAGATTGCATTTTAAGAAACACTGTACCCATGTTTCACATCAAAGGATGTGGTGGGTTTTTGCAACTAATGTGGGAGACTTTTAATATATATTTTTTTATATATATATTTTATATATATATGACTATATTCCAGTTCCGTACAAATCTGAGTATTAAATACACTGTATTAAACCAAGGAAAACTTCACAAATACAGAATCTGACCCTGCAATCCTCATTGCAAGAGGAATCCATGACTTCAACAGGACAGCTTGAGGAGGAAAGGATTATCCTTGTTAGTTTGTTCACAGGGTCAGATCAGTTGGTACTTTAAAAACTTCTATAACGTTTGCTTGTCAGTTTGGGTCTCCTGAAATCATCTACTCAAGTCAGGTGATTTTAAAAAAAAAAAAAGATTTGGAACAAGTATTTTCAAGTTTATCTTGAATGAAGATTATTAAGTATTCTCACACAGAAAAAGTAGCAAAATACAGTACAAACCTATTAACAGGAGAGTTGAATTTGAAAGAAACTTTGCCTGTTGTATTTATGATACGAATACTGATACATGGCCAATATCAGCAAAGAACATGAAGATTTTTTGCATTGGCTACTGCGGACTTTGACACAGACACTCCACAATGTAGACACTGAGACAAGGTGAAATGAGACAAATATTGCACGACATTACCTGTGCTAGTTTGAGATGAAAGACAAAAGTTACAAGGTCAAACCATTTCTATTTAGTGGTTGTGGCACTCCTTTCATTCATTTGTAAAAAAGTTAATTGAAGAACAAGTCATAGACAAGTCTCCCGGTCAACACCTTTCCCTGAGTCAGCTTTCTTCTCTTTCCTGATTTCAGCACTAGGAACAGAAGGGGAAAAAAGTTGTTAGAGCAGCACTATCGTATATATTAATGATCTACCTGAAAACCAACACGGCACTGGTACTTCAATTACTTTTCATGCTGCGTAGCACAAAGTGGGAAGCAAGTGAAAGTTTCTGTGCTGAATGGTGCAGGAGACATCAGCCAGCATTTTAGTGACGAGGTAGGTAGAGAACTGAAGATGTACAGACAGACAAGTCAGCCAGCATGCAAGCAAAGATAGCCACCTTTCGGGGGGGGAGGGGGTGGGCGGGGTGCATATACAGCTGGTAATTGATTGAACAATGGTAATGGTTCAGCTCTCGGGCAATACTGGCATTTTCTTAAATGGCACAAACCGGAGGTCGCAATAAGGGTTTCTTGTCTTTAAAGCGTGTTCTGTTGCTCAGTGTACCTTTAGAAGGAACCTCTGAACTAGAGCAGTGCACGCCAATTTCCAGCTTGAAGATTTGGCTTTCAGCCTTGACTGGGGAGAGCAGGAGGAGGCTGGGGGGTAGGGAGTGACAATGTTCCCCACGTGGCGCTTCATATGTACTTCCTCACGTATACATTATACGGAAATGACGGGGGGGTTATAAAAGCCTGAAAGGTCCCGCAGAAGCCACGTCACTAAGAACTCTGAAGCAGAGTTCAGATTTGGATTCAGCGCTTTTCCGGTTGCAGCACTGCTGATTTGCCTACAGACAGCAATATGTGTGCAAAGCAGATGATTTTTTGTGAGGAGGGCCCTCATTTACAACAGCATAAATAAATACAAAGTCATGTTCTTGCAATGAGTTTCAGTCACACTACAGAAATGCAGAGAGGCTTCCACGACACAGGCAAATCAAGCCTTCAACAAAGAGTGGCAGGGTTCTGAAAAGAAGATGGTTCTGAGAACAAACCTGTAGCAAGCACATAACCTACCAGGTTTCATGGGAATAATTCCTTAACTAGAATGAATGAGAAACAGGCTGAGTTACACAAGGCTTAAAGAAAGCAAGATCAATTCTCAAATTCTTAAGGTGATTCATGCACAATTTTACAATCATCTGACATTTTTCTTCACATAAAAATTGCTTTAAGTATACAATTCAGTTCAGCCAAAGCTTACTTCTATGCCTATGGCAGCTTCCAGAGGTGTTAATGGAAATAGCTAAAGAATACCAACTTCTGCCACTTCAACTGCCAAATCTGTCACCTTCTGCAGCACAGTGACAGAATTGGGTACGTTGCACTTCCTGCACACAAAGGCTATGCAAACAGATTCCGGGGTGGGGGGAGTTAAGTGCAGCAGTGCAGGAGGCAGAGAGTTACCTGTGCTTAGTAAAAGCAAACACTGAGGATGTGGTGTTTGCCTTACAGTCTATAATATTCCCACGTTTTAGGTGCCTCTGTGATACCAAGAAAGTCTTCCTCCTATTTAGTATTCACATCTTTGAGCGTCTCCTGCAGATGTGAGCTTTAATGCTTTGAGAATTTCAGGGGCGGGGGGCAAGGACAAGTCCCATCTTTTACCAGTAAAACACATATAACTGGTGGCTCTGTGAGGGACTTGGAGCTCTCTTCTTCCCTACCAAGGGAGCAGTTAAGCCTGAGAGGAAGGTTTGGGATGCAGAATGTGCATATTTTCAGGTAGAGAAGGGAACTCGTACCACCTGCAAAGTAACAGATGCCTCTTTCTCCAGTACTTCAAAAGACCAGCTGGGACTACCTTCTGCACATGGTCAGATCTTCCGTGGATGTCAGAATTGCTATCTGAAAGGCTTAATATTGTAAGCAAAGATGGGAATATTTAATGACATGTACCAAAGAGGGCTGTGTTTCAGATCAGTGCCTTGGTGTTCAGTTCGGCCAAGACAGGCTCAAAAGCAGACCTCTAGGTCTGTAGGAATTTTAACAATGAAAAAGTAAGGTTGGGAAATGGTGATGGTCAGGTGCCTGCATGGTCAGGCAACAGCCGACTAAATCTCATTCAAGGCCGCTCTTTAGACACTTAAATAGTGATACAGGCGTGGGACCTGAGAACTGTCACACGCTATACTGCTTCGCAGGGGCAGGGGCAGCGCAGAGCTTACGACAGGTACTATCCACACATCAGGCCGAGAAGTTGTATAAACCCTTCCTGCCTAAAACCCTTCTGTGGAGACGAGCTCCGTTTATTACTGGCCAGTCTTTCATTGGCCGTCAACTCAGTCTTCAGTTACTACAAAGAACTTCCAGATTTTCTGTATTCCAGACGTCACCCTACGTTGTTAACTGATCAGTGCCTTACGTGAAAGGCGTTACATGAAATCACAGTACGGTACCATAATTTAATTACCCCATTTAATAATATTTTGGGTTGTAAGTATAAGAAAGCAGACATGACAACAGGCCAGGGAGTACTAAACACCTGTGTAGATGAACTTCAAAAGGTATCAGGAAAATCGATTTCAAAACAATGTGATTTTTCCCCCCTCTGGTAAGATACACTTCGCTGAAGGGAACTGTGTTACGTGGTACTGCTGATCTTGACCACTGGCAAACATCCTTAGGACTGCCACCAATACCAGCTGGCTTTCAGCTCCGTACTTCCCTAGCCCTGAATTACATCTGCACGTAATGACACGGGCGTTTAGCAACAGAACGGTTCTTTAGCTCTGTCTCTAACAGATTGATGTTGTTTCAGGTTTTGCTTCTCAGAAAGCAAGACGTCCAGGTTGAAAGTTCTTTGAATCTACTTCTGCCTGGGAATCTGACACAAGCTAGAGCACATGAAAAAGCAGGATTTCAGAGCCTTTAAGAGGTTGTTCCTTTACAACAGGACACTCATACCTAAACCCATAAAACCTCCGATCCCTTAGTTCCTTTTTACCTGTCTTTGTTCTCATGAGCAAAGATACAAGAACAGGTGGGAAATGAGCTCACTAGAAAATGAGTTTCTATTTTACTTCAGTGCAAAGGCCAAGTCATCTTTCACCCATGTTGTCTGAGCCACGGTCCAGGTGGGTGCTTTTTGCTCAAAGGATCTTTGAATGTTTCAGGTAAAACCAGTACCTGTTTAGCTAATCTACTGTACCATCAAAGAAACACCCACCAGAGAAACTACAACTACTGCATACCCTGTAGCTGTACCACGAGTTTCTTCTCTTTCTCCAGGCTTTCACTGCCTGGACAGCGGCGGCACATAAGGTAAGAACACGCCGCTGTACATCCTCCTCCCCTGCGCCGCGCTGATCTCCCTGTGACGGGGGGAAGGGAAATCACAACGCCTCTGCCGTTGTAACGGACAGCGAAACAGCGCCACTGATCACATCAGTGGGCTGCTCCATGGGCTGCTCCATGGGAGTCTGCAAGGAAGACTGGCTGGCCATCAACTGCTCATCTTGTTTATGCTGCTTAGGGAAAGGGGCAACACTGAAAGGCAGCCCGCCAGCTCGGGGTGACAAAAAAATGTATTTCACTACAAATTTTCTTCTCTTACTGCATCTTTTCTCCATAAAACAATGACCAGCTGTTTCAACCATGGAGCTTGTTTTGAAAACCAGATTTGGAAATGGGCAGAATTTTACAGTTTAAAAAAGTAGAAGAATTAATAGAAAAAAATCTAGAAGTAAATTCAATTTAACATTCAAATACACTACATCTACAGCTTCTATTTTTAATACAAAATAAATTTCAAATTTTAATATTAAGGACTTTGATGACATTTTACATTCCTTTCTGAAATTTCCTTTTATTCTGTCTCCTCAAAAATTACGCCAAGTTATTTGAGTTGCTAGGTGACACCACTTTGTGTTGGAAGATACAACACAGGAAAGGTTTGGGGGACAGGCTCTTACCTTTGGGGAATCAGCTTCTAGAGCGATTAGGAAGGGGAGCTTATGACAAAAATGTGATATAAAACAAGTAGAAAATAGTTAAATTTAAAATTTATGGAAACAGAGGAAAATCTCTCTTACAGTCACACTGTGCTTGTACTTAATGTTTTCTTATTCTCTTAATAACTCTGTAGCACAGATAAAACATCTCTTCATTATCTGTCTGCACTAAGAAGTATTTAACTGTTCTGAGTACAAGTGAAGTCGACAGAAAAGTGAAAGGAAGTGATTCAATCTTAAAATGATTTTCACTCCAAGTATTAGCAGATTGCTGGGCTCTTCATACAGGTATTTCCAGGGCAGCGATGAGCACTTCTTTTTCAGAGGAAAGAACAAAAGCAAGCAGAACAAACCCAACAGCTGTTGTGCAATCTCCAGGTGTAGGCTGGTGGTTCAGTACACAAGCATCAGACATGCTCAACTTCATTTTCCTCTGTAGCATGCAAGTATTTCTGATTTTTTTTCTTTAATAAATGTACATAGTGAAGTTGCATTTTGAGCTCAGAATATCATGACTAGACATAAATAAAAGGAAACCTCAAGAAATAAAACTGCAAGATGCTAGAAATCTTTCTAGTGCCTAACGAAATATTCTAATATTGGTTTGACGTCAATATATAAAGTATAATGTAGTAAAAAAATTGAAACCTTTTAGAAGGAAAGCTTGACTCCTTATCCTTTGCATTCTCCGAGGATATCAACAATGTCTTCCACACAGCGGTTTTTGCCATTTCATCAGAAATGTTTATCACAGATGGGTCATCTCTAGGCAAGAATAAAAGTAAATACACAATGAAACACGAGCAATTAGTCTTTGTTACTTATTAACTCTACAAAAACTGACAGCGATGACAATAAATGCAATGTAAGTTAAGAAATTTCAAAAATCCTGAACAGTGACTTAAGTATTCTCTTAAAACATCTCAGCGCTTAGCATTTTCCTCCTCCACCAGCAATTAATCGCAGTAACATCAATAAAATATAGTTTCACTTCCAACTACCAGACAGAGAAAAAACAAGGAACTGTGACATTAAATACTGCCCAAGATCTCTCAGCACGTCAAGTGGCACAGCTGGATTAAACAACAATCGTAAGAATTCCCACCAGTCCTCAGAGTACTTATGCTCTGAAACTCCACCTGCTTTTAAAACAACTTTGAAAGCAATCAAAAACCTCAACAAAGAGTTAAGAGAGATAATAAAAGTGTCCCAATTAAACAAGCTAATCAATAGCTTTAAGCAGCACTTGGTAGGCATTATGGCCTTAGCTTTACCTGGACTGCTCCAAAGAAAAGTAAAGTCTGAAATGTGTTAAGGGCCTGCCTGTGTATTATTCCCGACTTCACGGTTTACATTATGCTTGACATTCAGTAAGCCCTCAGTAAACTTGTTTTCAGAGTGTTTATCAACCAGTGTCTTGACTCTTCATTTTAGCTGTAGGATTCTTACCCTTACAGTACAGAAAGTCAGATTTTATCCAGACAACTGTACCTAAGCAAACACGCTATCGAACAACAGATCACACCTCGAGATAATTCAGCTACGTACTGCTAATACAAAGTAGAACAAAAGATGTGGACAAAAGAAGGAAAACACAGACCATTAGAAGGGTGATGCATCAAAAGTAAGAAATAGGCTGGGATTTTTCAGAGAGAGTTAGGCATTTGCCTTAGAGACAACAGGGTGACTCTGTGTGAAAGCGTAAGAGCGGAGCCCGCTCTGAGGCAGTGCTGCTGTGAACCCGCGCTAACGCAGAGGTTACAATCACCAGAGAGTTCCCATCTTTATGAAGAACTCCCTGAACACTGAACATGAGCATAAGCCCTTGTGGGCTGGCCACGTGTATTATTATCTATATCCGCAACAGGTTTTCATGCTTTTTAAGTTGTGCCAGCCCTGCGTGATGCCCCATCTACCCTGGGCAGCTCTTGAGGCACTTCTGATCTCACGCAGACAGGACCTTAATTACAAAGTTTTAAAATGTAATACTGTAAGAACCTAGCCTTTCTGGGGTGTGTTCAAACCCTTCCTGGCTCCCTGCTGCATCAGGGTGAAGGGTTTGACCTGCTCTACATCTTCCCTTCGCACTGTGCGTGTCAGAAGCCGAGGTTCATATTGAATGGCCTGATCCTGCAGTCCTGCCCAAGGGAAAACTTCATCTAGTGTGTCCTTTTCCTAGGGACTGTCAAGTCACGTGGGAAGACTAGGAAAGCCTGAGCTTGTCCAGTGCTGCAGTACGCAGTACAGTTCACCTATCCGAGCTCTACTGCCAGACAAACATCCTCCTGACAATCAGTGAGCATTAAGGATAAATACTGTGGCATGTTTATTTCATTTGTTTAATTGCAACTCACCTAAGAGAGGAAAGGTATATTTTACCTGTAATGTCCTTCTAGTGGTAACTGAACAGTCCCTTCCTCTTCCATTGCTAGCATACTTTGCTCTTCCTAGGAGGAAGGAATTTAGACGTGAGACAGCGTTTGATGTTGTGAAAATTGAAATTTCTAGACTTTAATCCTTTTTCCCTTTTTCTTTAATATTAAGTATTTATTTGAAGTTCTTAAAGCAAGATACTTTTCAGCTCTTAGTTTAAATATTTGACATTTACAACCCTGTATTTGAAAATATGTATCTTCACTTAATGTTATTTTTCAAGGCCAAATAGAGGAGACATTTTTGTAACAATAAAGAGAAAAATTAGTAACAGAGTGAGCAACTGTATGGAGCATTGTAAATATCACACCAAACAGGATATCTGCATTGCAATGTTAACATGCAAGATCTAGGGAAGCCAAATTAGAGTTTGCACCCACACTTTCAATACCGATAAAGTTTTTTTGCAATGAAAGGTAGTGAAACAAGACATCAAAATTAGTTTTCACTTGAACAGGGGAAAGAACTTCTGTGAGTAACAGGAAGGGAACTAGGAGACACATCTACCAAAAATCTTTTTGTCAAATATTTACAAATTTAGAAAATCTATCTTAGGCAGAGGGGACAAAAAACCCAACACCCCTCAAGGACCATGCCCTGCCTGCAAGAGCAAAGGAAAACCAGCCTCTTTCAGACATCAGCTCAAGACTCCGCGGCAGGATTCTGAAGGCTGACACCTCTGTTAGGTGAGGAAAACCGCAGCCAGGAAGTTGATGTGCCTTCACAGGAATGGACCATCAAATCCTGCCCTAAACCGCTGCACGGTGTGTGTATCAGCACATCAGACACCCAGAGACCTCTTCCTTCCCTTGCTTAGATGGCTTTGTAACAGTTGACCCTGGTTCCTGTTTGAGTGTGACTTGGCTCTCCCAGAAAGAACTTGCCATTTTCTGGCAGATCACCCCACCCCCACAGGCCCCACACACACTGATAAGCTGGTATTAGCTGGAAGAGGCAGTACCATTTTCCAAAATAGAATTTACGTCCTCTATGCACAGAAATTTTTCTTCAATGTTTTGCTATTACAACTATTTTAAAACTCACAACATTTTCCTCCAAAAGGGAGAAGTCCCTTTGTTCATTCCTGTCTCAGAAAGACTTAATTGATTAACATCAAAGTGGCTTCCAAAGGAGGTCTGTGAGAAGGCATATATAATATCCACTATAAATGTACAAAGCCTTGGAAAAACATGGCCTAAAAATATAAAAACAACTGAAGTGATGAAATTGGGATCCAATCAAATAAGTTTCAGATCCTGTCAACTATATTTCTGAATATTCTTGTGGGTAGAATACTTCTATTTTTAAAAGCCGTGTGATAGCAACTCTCCAATTAATTCCTTCGGCTACATGTCAGAAGTTTTATTACCAGTTAATTTTGTCATTTCCAGGCTTCACAGCTTCATAAGTTTTTGACAGTTGAACAGTTTTAATAATAGCTCCAAATATTTAGAAATGCCAAAATATGTAAAAATAACCTCTCAGAATAGACAGTGAATGAAATAAAGTAACACCAGTAGATTTTCCCAGTTTTGTTTTCTGATGCCATCCTATCAAGCATGGGAAGGAAAGTGACATATAACCAAAACATAAGGATAATAAGGCATTCATTCCAATAACCAGACCCACAAGGAGAGCGCTACCTTGGTTACTTCTGGTTACTCTGAATTGGGCTAACAACAGAGAACTGTGATGAAACAACGCTCAGTCTGCTGCGAACCAAGGGGGAAACAATGACTCAGCATATTTTAATTTCAGCCTCGTAGTTTTACAGGCACATAGTAAATAATCATCATGATCTTTATCACCTAGGCAGAACCTTTTCCCCAAAGCAGATTCTATGAAAGTACATTGGATGTGTCAAAGAAAGGAAAGTTACAGTCCTCCAGGTTACAGATGAGGCAGTGAGTTGTCAAAGGTCACAGAAGAATCCTAAAGGCAGAGAAATCTAGTTTTCATAGTTACGTCTTCGAATTATTAGCTCCTGTCCTATTTCTGCAAATAGACTTGCCAGTGGGAATCCTTACACACACATTTCACTGGTCGCGGATCACATCTCAGGGCATCCCCAAGGATAAACAACTGCTTTATCCATTCACATTGTCGAGTTTTTGCAGTACCCTTGTACCACCAAAAAGCCGTGTCTCACGGCTCCCGGGCTTTTGCAGAGGTCTTCAGAGCATCTCAGAAATCACATGCACAGCTGTCCCCAGAGCACTCCAGCCTAGAAGTGACCACAGCCTGCTAAGACCTTGTGGCATCATCTGCACCTTTGGCACCCACTGCCTCACACCATGCCGCCGTTCAAAGCGCTGGTGCCGGAAACACGACTCTACCATTTAAAATAACCTGGCACCAACATATTCTCCCTCCTGCTTCTACAGTCAGTGTCTCTCCATCAAGACTCGGCCCTCATTTGTTTGGGCCCAGTACTGATCGCTAACAGCTGACACTGTCCCTGCTATCAGCCACCTGATCAAAGGACAAAGACCTCTGTCCCTCACACATCATGTCACTTTATATTCCCACAGTTCTGTATGATATTCAAACAAGCAGCAGCTCCATGAAAATGCTATCAAACAGATGCGAAACCGGTTAGAAATCTACAGCCAGGAAGACACGTGTTTCATTGTCAAAATACGGGAAGGTTCTGAGTGGAAATGTATGCGAACTTGTCCTGTATCAGGTTTATAAGAAGCGACCTGAAATGCATGTTCTTTGAAAGGAGACGAGGAGGCCAGATCTGAAAAGCAACTGGGTGGTAGTGCCGCAGGCGGTAACTACAAGCCTGAGGATTTGGTGAGCAGGAGTAAGCGCTGTCGCTGACCTTTTCATTAGGAAGTGGAAGTGAATTGTTCCTGCGGTAGCTGGAAAAATGCCGGCCCAGAGTGTAGTAGGGATACTGGGTAGTTATGAGCCTGCTGAATGGGGAGGGCTCAGGGTGACGGCGTGTGAGCTGTGTATGGCTCAGATGTAGCCAGGACTTGCCATGCCCCCTGCATTCTGCAGGGCTCTCCTCCGCATCTCTAGCGGGGACAAGACCAGTCCCAACGCAGCAGCAAATTGCCCCAGGCATCCGAGAGCTTTCCTACAGACCCAGGCTGTCCCTGCACACGGATGCAACCAGGAGCAATCCCAGGAGCACTGGAGCTACTGTGTTATATGACATCATGGCAGCATAAGGATCTACACCAAACAGACAGAGGCCTATTAGATATGTAACCTTAAAAGGTAAAACATGAAAATACCCAGTTTGTACGCTTTCAACGAGTCTGCCTGCTGCATGGAATATGCCTTAATTACAGAATTTTCTCTGAAAGTCTGTAGGAGAAATTGATAAAGTGCTACACATCAAAAAAACCTGAAAATATGACCCACCTCTTTCTCAGCATCTTCCAGTTTCTTTTTCTTGCTCTCCGGCATCAAATCATCTAACCAACTAAGCTCCCGCTTAGTGAAAAAGAAATCCATGAGTTTTCGGACAAATACCAACGCTAGGACCTGTGAAATTATTAATTCAAAGTATGAGGAAATTAAACAAGTAGAACTGACCAACATGCCTGTAGAGGAATACTTTCAAAACTGCCCGCAGTTTGCAGCCAGATTTTATCCTTTAATTTGGACAGGCCAACAGCCGGTCTTTCTTTGGTCGGATGAGGTCTGGCTTGGACCATTTAACGATCACTGAGGTCAGTAGGTAACTTTTCCATTAGTGAAATAATCAGAGAGAAATCACTTCAGCAGCAGAACCGATTATTCTTTTATTTCCAGCAAGACACAGAGCTATCAGTAAAGTTCCTCAATGAACAATCTTCGTTAATGAGTGAATGTTCTTTCCTTAAAACGATTAAGCACTACTCCTTAAAGACAAAAAACCCCACACATCACATTTTGTTGGGTTTTTTTTAAGAGAAGAATTTTCCCTCAGAGAACGCACAGTTGGGCTATCCACACCTATATAAGCAGAGTGCAACCTAGACTCAACCTAGGAGTTATACGTAGAATTTTTCCGTACTTAATACAGTACGAATTGACCTCAAACACGGAATCAAAGCAATATTGTCATTACCTACCCACAAAGTAATTTTTTTCTTCAATAATAATAATTAACCACAAGTGGAAAGGTAATTTTAGAAGAAATAAAAAATATTTCATACCATCATAGGAAAGACAATAGCAGCTCTTGAAACCTTTATGATCCACAGAAGCACAAGACAGCTCAGCTGAATTACAGTGAAGAGATGGACCTTTCTAAGAGGAACATGCCTCAGATAAATAAAATCTGGCTGATGCTTTGCAGGCATCCAGAATAACTTTATCCTGTCAAAAAGCTGAAAGAGAAATTTTTAAAAGTTTGCATTAAAATGAGCTGTAGGATCACGCCAACATTCACACACTGCCTAAGAGATCCTGAATATCCTAGGAACGTGGCTTGTTATTCTAAAGGCAAAAACTGCGCAGAAGGTCAGGAGCACAGAAAAAGCCCGCCTCAGTTACAACTGTGAGCCATGGATCGATATTGGTCCAACGGAAGGTAAAGGACTCATCTCTCCGGTACAGCCACCAGAGTAAGGATGAGCACTGTATTATTTAAGTAAAATTTAATTATTTGGTTAGTCACACTTCTTAAGTTCCTCCCAATTTTAATATACGTGTGTCCCTAGGTATTTCTACTGCAGATGTGTGAAGATACTCCATTTCGCTGAATACATTCTGTACAGCCATACTCCAGGAAACATCCTGCTCGTAACGGCACAGTATGTTATACACAACCCCCCCGTTACTTTAAAACAGTACTGCTAAGATTTCAAGTCAAGAGCTCAAAGTTAGGCAAAGCAAAGATGACGGGAATCAACTGCGAATGGAAGCTGTTGATCCTGCTGGGCACAGGCACTATTACACTGCCCTTCTAAGACAAACTAAACTTCTGCCTTTCAACAGCTGAGCTCGGCTCCCTTCAGCACACAAAAAGCTGATCATGGAAGGATCTTTTCCATCTTTTATCTCCTGTGGATAAAACTCCCTTGCCTGAGTGTACTTCACCATACACTTTATCCCAGGGTGTTTTCTTTTCCCTACTGCAGCTTCTTCACAAAACCAGGAACAAAAAAACAACAATCCAAGCCAGAAAGGCAACTGCCATGCCATGAAGGAACGCACATGAGCAGTTCTTGGTGTTCAGACCTATCTGGCTCCATACTGACCCGAGATTCTGTGTCAGTTGCTATGGCAGAGTGATGATGGTGATATCACCATTTGTCCTTGCAGGGATGAGCCATGCTATAATTCACAGAATCTTCAGGAATTTCAAGTTTCAGGAATTTTTACTGAGCATGTACAAACTGCATGTTTTAAAGGCTTATAATTTGGCCAGATACGAGCAGATTTCTTTTTCACAGAAACAGCAAAAAGCACATCCTCCCACAAAAGCCATCTTATCAAATCTCAATTCCTTGTCCCAGCATGGGGGAGGGAGAAATGGAGAGGATGCTATCACTATTCCAAGTAAAGTCAGGCAGATTGTAGCATGCCTTAAAAACACTCCTCAATACTGTACCTTCTCATACCCTTGTTCTGAGAAACAGTTGAACCCCATGAAGCTGAAATTATCTAAACCGCAGTGAAGCCAAACTACACTTTGAATACCAACCCAAATGGTTAGGATAAATGGGACAGGCAAAGTTGTAAGAGTCTCTAAATAGAAAACACCAGTCAAAAAACACGGTATTTTGTCAGCTTTGCCTATAGAGAGGTTAAAAAAAAAGGCAAGACATTTTTAACTCACAATCAAAAATTTAAATATAATGAACAACCAGGCATTTTTGGTGTTGTTTGGATTTGACAACCTTTTGCACAGAATAATTCATGTTTTTGTCATGTGACTGTTCTTTCCCAATTGTCTTAGAAGGTGTATCAATACCTGAACTTTCGATAGCAAACAAAGGGACAGTTGAAAATTTGAATGTTTGTCAGGTGGGCTAAAAGATTTGACACCGTGCCATTTAACGCTGCAGGCAGCCAGGAGAAACGGTACACAGGACACCATCCCCAACCCTGACCTGGATGCTGAAGTGCCTGCCTGCTGCCAGGGGCTCCCACTTAAGGCCACTGCAGGAATGCTGCCCTTCCACTAGACTTGCCCTTTGTCCCTGAGGCCAGAAATTAAGTAGCATGGGACTTGCAACAGCTCCACTTCCCTGCCCGGGGCATTTATTTGCACACGAAATACCTGCAGAATCTCACCTGTGTTAGTTCTAGAGAAAGTTAGCCAAAAGCCTCATACAGGCAGAGTTCAAGAGCGAGTGTACCACTACAAAGGCACAAACACGGAAGCCAAAAAGGCAAACAAATGAACAGGGAGGCAGGGGAGAGGGAAGAGATGCTGACAATTGCTAGTCCGTTTTTAGGCTCAGCCAAAATTCCCTTGATAGCAAGGGAGAACAGAAAAATCAGCACCTAAAAAATAAAAAAATTGGAGCACATTACCTAAAGGGAATACGCTATTTAGAGAGAATCCATTTTCCTTTCTAAGTGAGTCACTTTCAAGAATTTAAGGTTGGTAACATTCCTTTCAGATTATACACAAAAAATAATAAAACAGTAAGAACAGCTACACATTTTATAGAAAGCATCATCAGTAACACACTCTTCACAAATCCATTTTACCTGAATTCCCTTTAGAGATGAAGCACCCATGTAAAGAAATACTCCATAAAGTACTGGCATAGGAATAAACTGCACAACAAGCAGAGAAAGGGAAGAGCATATTAAATACGATTTAGCAATTTTAAATGCTTCTAGAAAGACATTCTAAACAGTTGAAATTCAAAGTGCCATATGCCTGCATTAATCAGACAAGTTGTAAACTCGGAGTCACTCAATTACAAATTAATAATGTTTCTCGAGTACAAAGCAAAAGAAGAATCTGGCTCTATAGTTTTAATTCCTGTCACAGCCAGTTATTACACTCTACTTTACTCAATATTGATAAAATTAACAGAACTATACAAAAAATTCAAGTGCTTGACACATACTTAAATTCTTTACTTAAAGGACTGCTCCGCACAGCATCTGAATAGTAAAGCTGTAATCCTTAGAATATTGTCTAAGACATACACAAAATACTTCCTACTGCTAAAGGAAATGTTCTGTGCTGTAAACATTTAAAAAAGGGTGAATGACTTACGGAATGATTCTGTAAAAGACTATTTCTAATGTCCAGGCTCTCAGTGTACAGTGTGTAGGTAAAGGCCTATTTCCACAGATAAGTATCTGTTTTAAATACTAAATACACAAAACGCATGTTCCGTGTGTTTTCAAAGTGAAGGATTTAAGATACACTTAATAAAATACTGCTAGGAAGTACAAGTTCTAGGACTTACTGCCTTCACTGTGACAACATGCAAGTCCTACTTCTGGTCTTACAGCAGCCAGTGGCAAAACTCTCACTAATTTCACAGAGGTCAGATAATTCTTAAAACCAGTAAATATTATGTATATACTGGTATTATATATGCATATAACTAGACCTCCAGTCTCAGGACACTGGTGATCTGTGTTGAGTATGCAGGCAGCGTGAGAGAGTTTCATGTTCATTTCAAAGAAATGAACCATAGAACTTCTCTTGCCACTGTGAAAAGATTTTTAAATTACCCAGAAATCACAACATGTTTTAAAATTTTCGAATTAAATTTACTTATTGGTATAACTTAGCAAGACTGTTTGGTGATAATTTGCCATGGGTCCCAAGTATAGCCAAAGGGTGAATCTTCATATACTGCAGGTCAACGAGAATTCCCTTTGACTTCAGTCAGGCCAGATTTGCATTACAACGTTTTTATTTTAAAAATGTTAGATGTCCGTAGCCATTGTACTATGCAAAATTAGAAGTCCATTTTCGATTATCATTGAGTAACATCATGCTAGCTGTAACGTGCCTGCAAAGCTTACTCATTAAATAATGCAGTAACAACAGTGAAATGTTCTGTGCAGTGTGGTATTCTTTAGCCTTTTCTTACTTCTCTAAATTACCTTCAGGATACTTGTCAAAAAGACAGATGAGCCCATAAGGATAAAAATCATGAGCCCTGTGACTCTTTGCTCCCGGATTCCAAGAAATTTTGGCTGCTCCCCTGGAGCAGAGCACTCTGATTCAAGTTTTAAGCTATTCACGTGGGAAATAGAGAGGACAGTGGCGGCAACAAACCACGGCAATCCCATAATAGAGCACACTCCAAGCATGACTGCCACCATGAGTAGGTCGAGGTGGTATCCACATCCTTTCTGTTAAGAAAAAGTAATAGCAACAAGATATAAAATGACATCTGGATTAAGGAGAACACTCCTGGTAGGCATTCCTAATGAATAGTTAGAGACAATTAAAAACGTTGTGACTTCTAGGAAAAAATACCTTTCCCCTATGTGTTACCCAGGTTGGGTGGGTAGTGACGGCAAACTGGTTATATAAGGGAACTCCTACTAGTTCACAAGAAACACTTAGTGTTATTAGGCTCGATCCAGTTATGAGTTAAGTGTACGTATCAAAAATCCACTTTCCAATGGGCACAAATACCCTTCCTGCTTATAAAAGAGATACAAGTAAGACAGTGGAAAATACATACATTTTCTGTTTTAACTAAATCTCTTCCTTGGATAACAGTAAACAGAACAGCCAGCTGCACTGCCAGCTTTTCCACTGCACTAATCTTAATAGACCTTCCGTCCATCCTTACACAGGAGGCGGAAAAATAGGCATTTTGATTTTTTTTTACTCAAAAATTCTTAAGTTAATATTTGCAAAGTAGTTCATGCTGCAAAGGGCCACAAAACCACATCAGTCTTTTTAAAGGTTTCATAGATGGTAAGCATGTAAAAGTTTTCACTAACAAACTTTCATCTTCCTAAGAACAGACAGCTAGAAATTACTGGTTTCCCTAGTCAATACTTAAAAGTAGTATCACAAATATTCATATGAGAAATCAGTATGAAGCCTTTGGGTTTGGATCTCTGTATTAGTCAAATACTCATAAATGTACCAAAAGAAGGACATTGTTTTGATTCTGTAGCAGCGGACAAAACTCTGGTCATATCTTAGATACATTTAAAAACCGTCAAACACAATCTGCACTTGAGAATGACCAACGATCTGCAGCAAGCTTGGTCGTATACATCTCTGTTACCAGCGCTGACAGGGGGAGTTCTTTTCAGCGTTATCAACTATCCAGGACCACCACGCAGCTGCAAGCAGGAGCTCAAGCTATTTTCCTTTAAAACGCCAGGTAATTCGGTATCTCCACAAAATTTTGCAATATGGCAACACATCCAGTGTCACGGTCTGATGAAACAGTGATGTTCAGGCAAACAACATGAATATGTTGAACCATAATTTTGCCTGTAAACCCATGCAAATGCCTTTTGACATAAAAAAAGTAACTAAACTAAACTTGGAAGGGTTTGCTACAGAGGCTGCCAAAAGCTGAAATGTGCACTATTCAGAATTTGCTATGGGAAGTATAAAAAAAGAGGGGGAAAACGAGTTGGAAGCAAACAAATCATTTCTTTCTGAAGACAACTTTTACTTCTAAAATGGGAAGCGTCTGGGTTTATGAAAATGTAAGCCACATATCAAAATGAAAATGCCATCTTATTTGCTTACATTATTTAAAAAGGAGAATTCATATGAAGTAAATGGAAAGAATCAACTCCAGCAACCTTCCCTCACTCCCCAAAAGAGCTTATGAGTCTTATCTCCAAGGCACATCTTGATAAACTCAGAGATGTGTCAAACACAGATATTAGTTATACGCACAATGCACTCAGAGTTTAATTCTAAATCCTAACAGAGACACCTTTTTTTACCTTCTGACACATTTATGAGGAATGTATCTGCTAATGCATACAGAATCCGAGAGCATTTCCTCACATCCATACATGATCTGAGGAACCTGACATATGGGAAGAAAAGGAAGCATAGCAACAGGTGATGCTACACCAGACCCCAGCAAAACTAAAACGCAGCAAGACAAGGGGGCAGCCAGGAGGACCATCTGACTCCCAGATGCCAGTGCTGAAAAAACACATTCCAAAGCTTGGCAGCAAATTCCTGCATCTGTCAAGTTAACCACATGCAATGCTATGGATTGACATGAAGAGCCAGGCTGACAAAGAGGGCAAAAAAAGAACATATCAAATGTCACAATCATCCAAGAAGAGGCAGTGCAAAGTGAAGGTTGCAAATGCATTTGCTAAAGCAACTTGGGATTGGATTGCTGCTTATTAAAAGTATGTCAAAAAAAGCCTAAGCTCGCTGCATATACATGTACAGAAACCTGCTGCTAGATTTTGCCCAACAGTTTCTCAGAGGGGTGATGTCCCTTTTTCTCTCTCCATCTGTAGGCAACTAAAGTGTTAGAGAACAGAGCAGGAAGTTGTCCTATGTTGTTTTAAGAACCCATTGTGCCTCTAAAGCTCCGTTTTATTCATCTTTCTCTTTAAGATAGGAAGGGCATTAAAAAATTGGATGGGTAGAATCACAGAGAAGGCTAAAAAGAGGAAAAAAACCAAAAATAAACTTGTATTACAAAATAACCACTGACTAGTTTTTCAAAATCCAGTCCAGTAGAACAACATTGTCAATATCTGAAGAGGCAATTAATATTATGATACTTAAGGAAATTATCAACTTCCAGATTTTTTTTTTCTTTAAGTAAATGGGTATCCTATTTCTAATAAAGCACAGAGGATAACACTTTCTTGACTGAGAATCTCTGTTCCAGATCACATTCATAAAGACTTCTGTAAGACTGAATCACTGACAGAGGGCACAGGTACTACACAGACCAACAGAGAAAAAGCATAACACTTTACACGGGTGCTACGTAACATGTAATAAATTAGCATACTCAGGTAGCTGAAGGTGTATTACATAACCTGGAGCAGAAAACAACATTGAAAATATAACTATTTGACTGAATACCTTTAGTTTGTGTTCTTTTCTATTGATAATGACAGCTGTGATCTGCTGGTCCATAAAGATAAGGATAGTACAAAGCAGGGCTGGAATTACAGCAGCTATCACTGTCCACCAAGGATTAGGCCCCAAGGGAGTGATAAACCAGCCACGATCATCTCTGGTGGGCTATAAAAAGACAGTCATGCACGAGCAGTCAGAATTCTAAGGATTATTTACATTTTAACTTCACAAGAATACATACAAAAACATTACTAGGATAGGATTTCCTTTAAAATGAATCTACATAAGAGCACAGAAAAATGTTAAACTTCCTGTGATACCAAAAAGAGAAGTTACGTGTAATAAAATCATCTGGGGTATTACAGACTTGGTTATATTTCATACAACGAGCCCAGAATTTGGAAGGAGCCCCAGGACATTACAGTACTCTAGGATTTGGGTAATTTAAGCCAGGTTGGTTCTCACACAGAAGACATTAGGAAGCACGAAGGGGCCTGATGGGAGAGGCTCACTTACATGGGCCACTAGTGAGAGAGGTTGCATAGTACCTGGTGAACATGAAAAATTCAGTATACTATTACTACTCCCTGATGATAAAAAGCTCTGATAAACCCTCTATAGCACACTACTTTGTCAAAAATAATAAGGCAGTGTAATTTATCAACACATTACCTTAAAAGCATTTGGAACCTGAAGTTTTGGTGACGGAATCCCAATGGCATAGTCAATTAAAACCATGGACAAAATGGTGAGAAAGACAGCAAAATCGCTGACAACAGATCGTACCTACAATGATTGAGAGAAATGACAAATTTAACCAAAACGTTCACGTGTGATTTAGGATTTGTTTTTCTTTAGTGTTTTAAGTGATTTTGTGCTTATAGCTAAAACCATGTTTATTCTGATACAGTTTTCCAACAGAGAAAAGATGCAGTGTCCACTTCACCAGCAGTTAAATGAACCTGCAATGCAAATGGAATTCATGCTTACACATGACTAATGACAACTTTTGAATTAAAAAATACCACACACCTTTGTTGGGAAGTATCGGCTAGTTTTGAACTGCTTCAGCGTGGATGACAGCGTGACTGTAGAAAAGAATAAGATGACAGACCAGAAGAGGACATCTGGAACATAAGGGCCATGATGACCACAGGCTCGTCCAACAAACTCTCCGTGAAACTTCCGACATTCCTATCAGGGAGAGCAAAGTAGTACTGCTCTGAAAAACATTCATGCTTACGCTGTTGGGTTTTTTCTATTACTCTGCTAATTTGCAAGCAGACTGTATTACTAGAAATAGTAAAATAATTTTTAGATATTTATTCTTTTAAGAATTAAAATTCCAAACATTTCTATCTAGTGCGCATGGAAAGCTCTCAAACCCTCAAAAGAATTTCAACAAGTGTTAAATGATGAAGTCACTAAGACACAATAAACAAAGTCATTAACAAAAACCAGATTTATTTCAAACTGGACACGTACACATATTTCTGTTTACAAACACAGATTTGCACTTCCTCATTCCTTCCAAGAGGGGAAAGCAAAGTTCAAAAGCCACCAAGAGAAAGGCTGGTGCATTCTCAAGAACCAATTTTTTGTTTTAACTTCACAGGCCGAGCAATTCAATAAAAAGCTACTTGGCATGTACAGTATTAGCCTGAAAGGAGAGCAATACCTTTAATACCACACGGGGGCAGCCCATTCCACAAATTAGCTTCTTAAAAAAGACTGGCTGATAAAACGCAGCAAACCCCCAAATCTGTACCATTCCTTTTTTCCAACAGAATACACGATCAAATATGCAGGTAGAGTAGAAAACATACCTAGTAATTCTCCAATACCACCCTATACAATCAGACTTGTTCCAAGGTAAGAAGCAGAGAAACAGAGTAGCTCCAAAATGTGAGCTGTGAGCTCTGGACTCGCAATCCTTGCCTTCTTCCTCCCCAAGTCCTTCCCCACATATTAAGGAAAAAGAAATGCAGCACCCAGAATCAGATATTCCAGGCAGCAATATCCTGCCAGATCAGGATCTTTTAATATCAAATTAACTGGGTCATTGGCTCATCAGACTCACGTCACAATCCTCTGGCTTGACATGTTACGAGCAATTTTGGCTTTGAACAAAGGCTGGCTTGAAAAGTTGCTATTTGATGACTGTGAGACAAAGGAGTGCAAAACTTTTTATACTGGTATAGCAGTAAACCTGGGATAAAATACGAAGCACCTCTGACTAATGAAATAAAGGTTTTAAGATGGGGAAAAAAAATTCTTAGGAAATCCGGAAGAAATTCTCAAGATTCTGGGACATCAAATAGAAAACTTGTCCTGGCCTGAGCTAGACCTTGATGCTGGCACAGCACAGGGATGAATTTCACCATATACCTACTAAATGATTTCGTCACCATCAGAATAAACACTGCGCCTTTGCTCATTTTGTCCTAGACAGCAAAAATTTTATTGGTTCTACTGTTGTTTTTAAGAGAGAGTGCCAATCTGCATCTTCAGAAATTCGAAACTTTTACATCAGACACAAGAAACAACAGGAAAAAATGAGCAGTAAAAAAGACAGTGGCATGAGACTGACCAAATATTTACAGACCACTAGAGGTCTAAGCTTTTACTGCAATACTCTAGAACAGGAAAATTGGAGTTTCCTGATGATGCTTGCAAGAAAAATAGATGAAGGTATGAAAAATTTTAGTTATTTCTTTGAGAGTTATAGGGACTCATGGGAAAAGTCAGTCAGTTATACTGCTACCCATGTAAACTCAAGTTTCGGCAATAAGCTTCTACGGAAGTTTTAAAGGGTTTTATATAATGCAGCCGGTCTTTTACATTTATAGTTAAAACAAAATCTGTTATTTTAAATCTCCTCAGCTGCAAATGTACTCTGAAAAACACTGTCAGAGATCTGAGAAAGTGAGAGGAGGAGTCTGCCCCTGCACAGATGCTCTTAGTGTGTGCTGCAATTTTGAGAATATTCATTCTGGATTGCTGGAATCCCTCAGGCCAGCAGTTCTCAACTTTCTCTCTGCTGCTGCCACACCAACAGAGTGAGGAGAAGTCCCTGCTATCAAGACAGAGCAGTCATGGAAGGCAGATCTTGCTTGACTCACGATAGCAGGACACCAGTTCTGCATTCCTGCTGTGACAGAAAAGCCAGTATCTGCTGGAGATGATCTGCTGAAAATGGTCCACTGGATTAGCTTTTAAGCGTTTCATTTGCTTACGCTGACGATGGGGTTCATTCAGTAACATTTTTGAGAGAAACCTCCAGTTTGGTGTCTTTTGCTCTCAATGCTCTCTATGTAATGAAATGATCTATTTGTGAGAAAAAGTGATGGCCTGATCACACTAAGACATTTTAATCAAGTTGTAAATATTGCTTTAACGAAGGCAAACCTGAAGTATTTAATCCTTTAAAACTAGACATCCATGACACTTGAAGGCCTACGTAAGACAGAAATTTGGTCACTGAGCAGAAAATGTTAGAAAATTTCTCCCCTTCCTCTCCTTTATAGCCCCAACAGCTGTAAGAATGTTTCAAGGGAAACAAATGCTTCTAGAGTCTTTCTACACGAGGGAACTTTGGTTTTGCCATCTGGCAGAATGTAGAACAGATCCATTGTCATTTGACATGTTTACACTTAATCTTAGTCAAACTCTCGTGCTAGTGTGTCAAGAAGTTTCCAGGGCACAAAACGCACATACTTGCTTTAATGGTTATTGTCAAAGGCTGCAAATTGCTTACAAAACGAGATAATGCTACACTCTATGTTAATCTTTGTTCTGGTAAGTATATTTTATGCTTTATTTGAACAAATATGATCAGAATTTTTATTTTTTCCAACATATTTACTGCAGTAGGAGAGAGAAAATTATTTATGTTTACGCCGTTATTTATTAAGTTCCAATATTTTACTTACTGACACAGTTAGATTCCCCCATGGCACATCAGATGCAGATATATTGTAGTCCTGCCAATACTGTAAGGTTTTATTGCTAGGATGTTCAGGTTCCACACAATTACATCTGAAAGGACAAAATAATTTTTTTTCTTAATAATGTAAGATGTATCAGATATTAATCCAAATTATCACCTTTATGACATAATGAAATTGTGCTCTACTTTGACAGTAATTTTAGTTCAAATGACAACTTTAGTCCAGTACCAAAGGCTCTGTGAATTTATGTGTCCATCGTTTTTCCTTTTCCCACGGCTGCTTTAAAAGCATGCTTTTCATTTAAAATTGTGTATTTTAACATACAAAACATGACAAGGCAGTGAGTGTGGGAGGACAATAGAGCAAATAGGCAATTTTATATCAAAATTAAGTCTTTGAAGCCTATGAAGCAACTGTGGGAAGCTTTTTCTTTGACAAAACCTTCAAAATATGCAGGGTACTCTGTAGGTTCCAAGATGTCAAGTCTGCTTTGCAGTTCTCTCTAATTCTGCTTTAAAAATCTATAGTACTATCTGTCCTGCTAGTATTTTAACATGCTTATGATGGCTGTAATAAATCCCGTACTCTCCTTTCTGATAAAATTTTCAGGAGTAGCTGAGGACAGGATAACATACGACTGCAGAGTAGAAAGCCATTAAGCATACATTTGCATTCCAGTATAGAGGAGCATCAGTTTATTCACAGCTATGCCATCTTTCCACAAAATGACAATTCTTATCTAGATTTGTAATATTTTCTATACTATGTTCTACCATCTACAATGTGAGTATAGTGCCACAGTATTGCGATCACCATACTGTACATGTGACAACATCTGCATTTAATATAAACATAGAGATGTAGGCTGTCTTTGTGCAACTCCCTCCTTTGATTTTAAATGCAGATATTTATGAAAGAAAGAAAAATTCCTTACAGCCCATGAACAAAAATTAAGAATTAAAAAAAAAAAAAAAAAAGGCAACAGCATTCAGAGAAATCGAGGGCCTGAGCCAAAAGTCACTGAAGCAGACTGGATCTTTCAAACATCTTTAATGTGCTTTGGATCAGGTCCCAAGTGCAGAACAAACGCGTGTTCGGCGCGTAGTTTGGAACGTTACAAAATAGGTCCAGTGAAGCACATCACTACTCGTGAGCTATGGCAGCATAATAAAGTCAACAAATGCAAGGGAGTATTTGATGTTTGTGCAACAATACAGAGGTGGCCATTTCAGGTTACTACTGTTTGCCGTGAGCACAGGAGCTCCCTGGCCCTGATGTCCAGTGCAGATCACAGACTGGCCAGATGCTGGGCCACTGGGGTTTGATTACAGTAGGCCAAGGTGACGTGGGCTGTTCAATCACAGTCACTATCTCACTAGAAAGGAAGACTGTGCATGTCACCAACGCTACGTGGTACAGCTACACTTGCTGCAAACTGCAAAACTGTATTTAAAAGTTAGAGATGCCAAAAATTCTATTTCCTTAGTCAGAAACATGACAACTGAAGCTATAGTTTAATACAACTCAAGTAATTCACCTTCAGATGAGATCATCACCCTGTTTATTTCTGTATCAGTACCACTTTCCTCCTCCACAGCATTCCAGTCTGGCCTTTCCCCAGTTTCACAAGCATTTGCTCATCAGCAAGTGACTTGTGCGAAGTCCACCTATGCAAACCGAAATCACCCTGCACCCAGCTTCTGTCACTGCATGGGTGCAGAATTGGGCCCCAGCTGTAAAGATCAGACCCTGCTTTCTGCTGAGAAGATCATTCAAATAATGATTTCAGTGTTTTGATATATTTATAAAACCTTACATTGCTTTCACTATTCTATGTCTTTTGGCAACACTGACATCTTGATGTGAGATTGTATCATATCTGTCCTCCAGCATCTCACTAACTGTTTAACATTATAGATATGTGAGACAGTAAGACACTCCCTGTCCAGCCCAGAAAACATGGAGGTACATGACTGAGGTACCATTCAGCACCAGGACATAAAGTATTATCTACCAAAATGTGATACTTCATAACACATGTGATTGCTTCAACGATGACTATTTCCCAACACAACTGACCTGAAAGGAGAAACTCAAATTAGCAAACTAAGGCTTTAATATTTTAACACTTTTAGTCTCTAATTCATTGTAATTTTGCACTCTGAGAGGTCAGCTCTAAGGAGAAAAAGTGAAATACACTGAACTGTTAACCACTAACACATCTTTATTTTTTTGATAAAGCACAATTCAGAAGGCTGGAATAAGTAAAAATGTATTGTCTCTTGGAGGTTCAAAGGCTCTTGAGTTCTTGTGAAGTTGTTTAAAGTGCTGAACACTTGCCCACTACCAGAGATCTATGTGGAGCTCGTGCTGTTACCAATGAGCAAGAGACTATACGTACACCTG
This sequence comes from Rhynochetos jubatus, assembly GCA_027574665.1. Classification (NCBI taxonomy): domain Eukaryota; kingdom Metazoa; phylum Chordata; class Aves; order Eurypygiformes; family Rhynochetidae; genus Rhynochetos; species Rhynochetos jubatus. The sequence goes on from CM050654.1 coordinate 25,039,852, forward strand.
TAAGTATATCTTCTGAGCAATGCATTCAGCTCCAAATACAGGACCAACTTAGCAACATACTGCCTTGCCTTTTAGTTAGAAGGAGCCAGCGATCATCATTATGCTAAAAGGTACAGAATGATTCATTTGATTGTTTCATCATAGCTAGGAAGAAACTGCCTTTTTCCTCCTCTGCCAATCCTACAACATACCCATTTCATCACACCAATGACAGAACCATTCTTTGTGCACCTTTACGCTTTTGGCTACTACAAGATGTTCTTATCTGGTGGGGGCAATGCAGATGTCTGAACATGGGCGCTTATGTACCCCACGGTACCTGTCACATCCATGATGGGTTGGCACATACGTGATAGACTCCATGGTGATAAGTGCCTTTGTTTTCACAGCAGCCGGAGGCTAAGGGATCCAAACCGGCACTAGATACCCAGTCACAGGTCACTGCCTTCTGCATTTAAGTTGTCCGTAGTTTGCAACTAGGCAGAAATCAGTGGAGCTTGCTTTCTTCTAGGGTATCTGAACATCTAATACAGCCTATCCCAAAGTGGCTTATAAATCTGAGGTAGACTAATAAATCATTTCAGACAAGACAGTCTTCAGGAAGCTACAGGAGATCAGAACTGACAAAAGGACAAAGTAACAGAAAAATAATGGCCTGAACCTGCTAGCTAGAAAAATAACCGGAGCAAGAAGTCTTTATTGCCTTTACTTTTTCCAAGGTGCTCAAGAAAGCTCTGGCAAGTCAGGATGGGGCACAAAGGTAGATTAGAAATAATAAATTCTAGGACTGGCTGACAAACTGGTATCCCCTGGAGCCTGTACATCTCTCCCTTTTACAGGAGGATCAAGACCTCAGCACCAATCCAACTGTAACAGTAGAAGCAGTATTAGTCACTGATGGCACGTCCCTTCCCTGCTTTGTCCTCCCAACATCCCCACATTTTTCCTAGCTCTTCTTGCTTTTGTTTCATAAGTCTCAATTTCATAAACTTCATTAACTCAAGGCAGCCAGTGTAACTTCACTGTGCGCAATGTTTCCTGCAACCTGTTTTCAAAGAACAGAGGTAGGGTTTGACAAGAGCAGCTTCAAGATGTCTCAGACAACTAGCAGCATTCTTTGCTCCACAGAAGTAATAGTTATTACTATCCTTAATAGCACCAAAAAGACTCTTTCTCTGGACAATGGGAAAGGGAATATGGCTTAGTAAATTAGAAACTCATTATTTCATATGGAAAGTTGAGGAATATTTTCCCCCTCCTTTGCAGATCACCAATAAAGGATAAACGTCGTTGTTACTCAACAATTGGTCAGGTGAAAGATTCTATACTAAAAACACTTTCAACCTGACTGTAACTTTCTGTTTACTGCAAAACAAGAAATTTATTCCCTAGGCCTATTTGTTCATGGAATCAGGATCTTTTAAGTTGGGAAAGACCTTTAAGACACTCAAGTCCAACTGTTAACTTAGCACTGCTAATTCCACCACTAAACCATATGCCTAAGCACCACACCTAAGCACCATATCCCTAAGCACCACCACTTAGATACCTTCAGGCATGGCGACTCAACCACCTGCCTGGGCAGCCTGTTCCAGTGCCTGACCACCCTTTCAGAAATAATTTTTCCTAAATTGTCAATTCAAATTAACCTGGGTCAGGTGGGGGAATCCCTCTAGTTTCCACCTCTGACTCCTGATTCTTCAAGCCTGTTCTTAACCATCTTCTCCTCTTTAACCTGTCATGCACAGCCTCCTCCCCACACAGGCTTTAAACATGCAGCGTGGTGCTAGTCCATTCTGCTGCCACTGCAGCCAGGGTAAGAGCTTCAAACCAGAGCCTTGCACAGTGCTTTTTAAGTAAATACAACACACTTAAAAGGTGCAGCAGCTCCTCTGAAAACCTCACGGCCATTCATCCCTAGGCAGTTGCATTTTGCAGTAGGTTGCTTTCAAGAATAGGAGGCACTTCCTATTCATTATTTGATCCCCATAAGGCAGTGTTTTGGAGCTCCTATTTTTCCACCATGTATGTACTGCAAGCTACACCTATTTATATGAGCTAAGGATCTGATCCATAAAAGACACAACCGCAGCTTCTTCATGATTAGGCAACATACCATTTCCCCTTCCTAGAAGGGCAAAATCTCTTTCTGGCTCACTTAAGACAGAGAATGAGATTTGCTCAATATGAATATTTATGTTATTAAAAAAACAACAGGCAAGTATGACAAATAAGTTCCAAAATGTGCTTGGTTAAACAATATGTCTCACTGACTATCAGAGCACATATTTGGTAATACGAGTAGGAAGCTTTTTCCCAAAGACACAGTGCGTGTTTCTGAAAAACACACTACGAGTGTGCTGTGCACTGACCACGTAGCAGAGACAGAATAAGATGATAGTATGAAATGGAAGGTAACACCACTGATTTTGTTTTAAAAACAAGGTATTAGAATATATGCCTAAGTATTCTCTATGTTGCATTTACAAGGTTGAAAGAAAGTCCATCGATAGCAGAATGCTATACATGTTTAGGTTGTCTCCAAATACACCATTTGCACGTGAATTATGGGCACACACAGAGTCCTTCTGTTTGTCTAACAACTGCCATGGGACGGCGACAACAACAGCATCACAGATTCTCTGCCGTCCCATACCTACAAAACCTGTATATCCCTGGCATTATATTTACCATATTCCTCCTCGTGCCAACATTCGTAACGATGAGATCGAAGTCTCAGTGGAGAAGAGACCAGAAACAAAATACTGATGGGCAATGGACTTGCCAGTTAAGTTCTATCCTCAGTGTCATGAAACCCTTTCAAAGCACAACTGTCACTGCACAACGTTTTCTTGATTTATTCATGAGATCTGCCATCCTGAATTACACCACTGAGCTATTACGTCAAGTAGCCTACCTGACAAACATCAGTAGGCCCCCATGTATATTCTCTACAGTTGGAAGCCTATTTAGTTGGTGAAGTTGGGGGGGGAGGCCAGACAGGGAGAGAGGGCACACACGATGGGACACGACTGATATTAGAGTGAAGAAATCTCAAAGAATCAGGTTTCTTTGGATAGCACATCAGGAGGAGAATGTTATTCTGTCAAGGAGAAAGTCTAGAAAACAGATTTATAATCACACTGTAGTTTTGTTAACCTTGACTGTCTCTCACAAAGGTTGGTCTTTATTCGCTGCCTGGTGCAGTATGCAGTCCATGCATTCTCAGCAGTACATTACCTGGGATATTGGCAATTCATCTGAAAGCTTTCACTGGAAAATGGTTCTAGTCATCACCCCACTCCCAAAGTTTAAAAAAAACCATACAGAGAGTCCATATAATGCTGATTCAGAAATAATAGACTGTAATACACTATAAAGGTGTATGGTCACCTTAAGTTTTGATTGTTCAGGTGGAATGTAGCAATACACACAAATGTACTGTAACAAAACCACCTAAGGATTTTATGTAAGGCTTTCTAGATTCTGAAGGCAGTAGGTAGACCAGGTATCAACATAGGGAGGTCCTAGAATAAAAGGAATAAAGAAAAAGCATTTCTGGATTCCAATATTTGTCAAGAAGCTGAAGGGAAATCAGCATTTAAACTCAATCATGGTAGTTGCATAGTTCTGGGAAGAAGAAGAGGGGCATTCTTAGAGAAAGACACACAGGATATGGCACAGTTACTTAATTGTAAGAAAAAAACTATAAAGAAGGGGAAAAAAAAATCTAAATTCATATCCAAGTTCAAAGAATCATTACAGGAACTAGAATTCTATTACATGCCTGGGATCCTAATGAGAAATTCTGTGCGTATCATCACTGATTTTCTCATTCCATCTGCAACTTAAGGAATACAGGGTATAAACCAACATAGTTCTCATCCAGTAATAGTGTATTTAGATTAAGTTATATAATGAAAGATTTAAAACTTGATTGTGCAAACAGCAGTATGCACAAAACTATTCCTCACAATGCCTTCTAGAAGCAATGGCTTCTATAGCCTGTAAAAGCTACCGAGATTGACATGATCTTGGCTCCTTAATTACATCAGAGTGGGATTTTCTACTCCTAATGCTTAAGTGCATGTCAATACCAAGACAGATTGCAATATGCATATTACTATGCCAAGAAATCACTTTAAAATTATTCAATGTAATCTGTTAATAATTGAGTAACTTCTGGTAAAGAATTATTAAAAACAACATTAATTCATTGCTCTGAAAAAAGAATTAATAAAATACAAAAGGTATATAGTCTGAAGGTCTAAGCAACCTACCAGAGAGAAATAATTGATCCTCTGTATTCTGAGATAACTATCCTAAAATGCTTGTATTTTAAAGAAGACTGGATTGCCTTCTAAATCACCTTCCCTTCATCCACAATGCTTAGTTTTCCCTTTGAGAACCCCTGTTTTTAATCCACCCAATTGTAGGGTTCTCCTTTCCCAACAAAACTGATATGCTAATATTTAATATACACATTAAAATTGATGTGCATCAGTGTTACAAACAGGATTCACTAACTGGAGATATATTTGCTACATGGGTAGGAAAAAGCAGGAGGAGGAGAGTGCAGAAATAAGAGAGTTGCTATGCCAACCTACAAATGCTAATGGCATGACAAATACAAAAAGGTCACAGGAAAAAAAAATAGCAAGAAAAAAGAAATAAAATCCCAGATCAAAAAGTATGTGTATTTTATTTAATAAAATGTGCAGCTACTGCATTTAAATTCCTCCAAAACAATGCAATTTAAAAAAGAAAAAATTGAAGCACAGAATCACACTGAAAATCAGGTTGTCTTTGTCCTTCTTTTGATTTAGGTCTTAAATGCCTTGTTCGTTATTATCTGTATCATAAAGGTGGGGTTTTAAGAAAAAGTTACATAGTATGCTGAATGGATTTGCCTGCAAGCACATCACCTGACCATTAGGACCAGTATTTCAGCACAGAGTAACAAACCAGTGTAAGAACGAAAATGAGTTAAAAGTGCATTCGGACTAGTTCTACATTAATTAGATCGCACAGCAGAAGATATTTTTGTCAATTTGAGATAGAATTGCATAACAAATTCAAACTCTTCTATCAAAACGGTAAAATAGTAAACATGAATTTTTGAGAAATCTATTAGGAGGTCTTTGAGCTGATTTTGAAATATTTGCATCTGCGTGACTTAGAATATTCAGAATGGTTGGGATTTTTTTTTTTGCCTTTTTTGGTTTGGTTTTTTTTTCTATGGTCTTCTAAGGTTTGTTATGGCAGCTATTAGGAATGACTCTTAAGCATAAGATGCATGCAGTGCAGTCTTTTACATCAAACTCCTGCAACAGAGATTGTTTATGCAAGAATTCAAACCCACCCAAAACAGGTTTTCTCCCTTGAAATATGGTTCCAATCTGGTTGAAATACAAACCATTTTCAATTACTACTTTGTCTTTCTAGTACTCCAAAGGACAGTACTACCAGCATGCCAAGGATTTTCCTGGGTCAAACTCATGTCTGCACCAGGGCAAAGGCAACAGTACTGGGATGTAGGACCATCTGCGGACATCAGAGCAACCTTGGAAAGCCCATGGGAGAAGAGGGCTGGGCCACAGCATATACTGAAAGCCTCAAATATAGTGTCCTGATCTATTTATCATCCACTTTCTGAGTGGACAACAGGCAGAATACAGAAAACAGACATTTTACACTATAACCTAAGTTTTCTAGCATAGAATTGCAGATCCAAGATACAAGTTTTACATAAGCTTTGGCTGAGCATTCAAAGAGAATGAGTTGCTCAACCTTTTGAAGTTCACCCATTGCTAATTAAAGAACTGCCAAGGCTTTACTAACAATTAAAAACTTGTCTTTAAAATCCCCAAAGAGGAAAATGCAAACAGCTGTTTTAATTAGCAAACAGCAGATACTAATTAGCTTCTGTAACAGAGTATGCTGGTCCTTTAAGGACAGGACCAGTTTCAGCCCAAGTTTGTTACCCATTTAAGCTACAAGTAGAAGGACTGGAGTCAGATATTGCAGAAAAGGCTTCTAGTTCCTTGTGAAAGCAACAATCCCCAGCCTCAAGTACACTAAAATGAGATTTTTATTGCAAGTAAGCTTTTACGCTTATTTGTCTTCTAGTTTCTGATCTATCTAGAACTGAGGGTTATTTGAAACACCTTGTCTTGTGATGTTCCCGTGGGGACAGTAATTGTGATACCTTCATGTTCTGGGCAAATGGCCACTGTGCCTGGACAGAGTAATACGCGCCTATCTGCACAGCAAACCCACGGAGTTTGGGTTGCATCAAGCCTGCTGTGCAAGCACTGGTCATCTGGGCAGGTGATGCAGAGTTGCTCCAACTGAGCACATCTTTCCATTCCCCACAACTGTTGGGGTTGGTTCTGAAGAATTAACAAAAACTCAGAGAAGGGAGTGGCGAGAACAGAAGAGGATGGCATTATCACTTTGCTGTGTTCAGAGCACAGATCCTTGGAATCGGCAGATGTGCTCTTACATGATAATTAATATGCATACTGGCATTTCCACCTATCAGTTTTAAGGTTAAAAACATATAAGCCACATCCCGCAAGAGCTACACTGCCCATAACTATGGCTACTGCTACTCCTTTTGGTATTAGTGGTGTCAGCTGCCATGGACATGGTATCGACGATAAACTGGATATTGTTGCAAGCAGAAGATACAACATAAATGCTGAAAATGAAATGTAAAGCACGAGTTTAAAAGTCAGTTCGTTTGTACTACCTACACAGAGTGAAAGAGTAGCTCAGACTATAGGTATCAAATCACGACCCCATAAATGCCTACAAAACTATTATATCAAATAATTTTGATAGCTATATATGTGTTTGAAACCACCAGGCAACAGTCAAATGTCTCTTCCAAACATCTGGAAGACACCTGTCCTTCAGGAATTGTGTTTGGAAAAATCTAAAACTGTTGTGCTGGTATTCCAACCGTGTAGGACAGGACAGGTCTATAGCTGGAACGGGAAGATGACAACTGCTGCCCTTTTACCATTCTGCATGCTCTGCACATTCTACATTCAATGAAGACAGCTACCAAGGGCAGGCAGCGAGTAAAGAACACCCTTTCAAAATCCATTTGGATTCTGATTAATGAATGGAATTTTAAATAAAACCAAACCCATTTATTTGTAAACATAAGGACTGTGATGATAAAACACTTCCATAAAATACAGCGATACCTATCACTGTAACCCCACACAAGCAAGACAGTTAATCTTACTTCTCTGAAATGTCAAGCAATACCACAGGATTCAGCTAACCATGAACAAGCTAGCTACGCAGGAATCCGTATTTCTATTTGTGTTTATGCTTTTCATCCCATATTTTAACATCTCAGCTCCGCCTGCTAAACGGTTTCTGAGTAATTTGTCTTTGTCTAGTATTTCAACATCTGTTTTTCAAAACCGTATGAGAACATCATATTCTCTTTCCCTTTGAGACAACTACTTCGAAGTGGTAGAGGAAAAAACAGAAATCCACACTGCTCTATGTGGCTCTTCAGAGTAAAATACCAACCTCATCGAAGTGAAGTTAGTAAGACCAGGGTATAACCTCAACAGCATACATGGCCTATTCTTAATGTTTATTGCTTTTTCTTCAAATTAATATTTCTCTATCTACAGATGACACTATTAGAGAGAAATAATATTTTTCTCAGCATGATGAGAGAGTATGTCACAGCAGAACTATCGATTATTTAACTCGCTCTGTGAATTAAAGTATATAATGTGCATCCAGATTCAGGATTTGCTGTTTTTCTAGTGGTAACATATACAAAGCTCAAATGTTTTCTTTGTTGCCGTGTTTTGTTTTTCCCCAGCTTAAAATGCAAATGAGACATTTGGTTGAGACACTCCTGTTTTTCCAGAGAACACGAGATGTAGCACTGTTTGAGCATTGTTCCTTTTGGGCCCCACCCTGCTCATGCAGAGGGTTCAAATGGGTTCAGTGAAATAATAAAAGACATTTCTAGAGGGGGATCTTCTCTGAAAAAGCTTTTTAATGGCATTTTAGTTGCTGAGGTGACCAAGCTTAATTATCCCCAGCGCAGACTAGGATCTTGTCCTTTACTAGAAGAACGTTTTTGTTCTCGTATCACAGAAATAAGTCTATGAGTTTTCACTTCTAAATGAAACTATATTGATTAAAGTCACACACTTTCTTATTCCCCAAGTAGAATACTACCTGTCAAAACTCCACAATAAATTAAAGCTGCTTAAATGAGGTCATATTAAAAATCTTGTTATTAAGCACAAATTGATTATGACAAAATCAATCACTGCTGAGAAGCACCTAATAATTCCAAATCCACTGCAGTTCTTGCAGCTTGAACCTTAACTGCCAGAGAGGTTAAAATAAAAGAGGTACATCAAATTATATCCTTTTTAGATAGGCCCATATTTCAATTTGGAAATAAACCCCAGATAAACAGGCTATAAAAATGTTGCCTAAACACCCAACCAAACATTATAAATCATCATTACAAGGTTATAGTAAGAATTGAATTACAACTCATTAAATAAACCTGTGAATAAAGACCTAAAGCTGAGGTCCCTCCAAGTCCTGTTTTCTATTCTAGGACTTGCAAGTTACACATGTGTAAGGTTTTCCAAACTCCAAGTCAAGATTTTTTTTTTGTCTCGGGTAAATGTGTACTGCTTGCATACATCCCCCCAGTAACCACCACTTCAATGTGCCACCATTATGCCTAAAATTCAATAGCTTTCACATGTTAAGTTTGCAACTACTGCAAATTTTTCCTGCTGGGCACTGGTTTTTCACATTCCTCACAGAGGAAATATACCTATGGAAAAAAAAAAAACAAACCAGTGATAACAGAAGAAATTTTACTTACGAGTACTTTGTCAGCAGATCCAAATCATTATGCATGTTGATTGGATACGTCTCACTGAGATGAAATAGCTTCTCTAAGGCCTCATAAATGAAAATGATGCAGATAAGAGAAGCAAAAGCTTCTTCAGTAAACCGAGTAATGTAGCAGACTAGGGAGCTTGCATCAGTTGCGACAAGGATGATGCACAGGATTGCAGTCCACAGTCCAATGCTAGCTCTCAGAGAAAGGTATGACAGCCCATACTCCCTAAGAAAAAAAAAACGTTTATGTTTGGTCCAGCCAGAGTAAATGGCAAAGGAAACTCTGGAGCTGCTTTCTCTCCTAGATGTGCGCTTCTGGGGACAGGCTGAATCAGAAATTATTTACCTATTATGAACTGAAGATACCTGTCAAGTCACCTCTTGACCCAACCTCTCCTCCCAGCTAACGGGACACAAAGAGCCTGTATCTCTACTGAAGTGAGCGGGCAGCACTGAGAGTTGTCATACACGTGAAGTGTATATGGTCCACCCACTTTTTATCCCATATCCTGTCTTGTGAACCGTCAACGCCTGCCAATTTCTTCTTAAGTTGCCAGAGTAGCTGTAACAACAACTTTCATCAAAATCCTGTATGCTTATAGCATATGATAATAGAGCTCCAAACGTGTTGGGTGACATTATCACAGAACACTGAAAGGTCTACCTGAAGGTCACAAAAGAGCTTTTGGGTGCTAAGTGAGGATATGCTGTTCTGGCATGCCACTTCACCCCTTCTCTGTTCAGGTGGAGGAAAAGCAGGGTCTGTATTAGTGACTAATGAAAGATGGCAGCACTGCCACTGCACTTACGCTCTGGGTGAGAGTTGGTATCACTCTGCAAATGTTGGAACTTCGGGATCAGTATCTCTACTTCTACCTAACAACACCAAAGGGATGATGCATATCATGATTTTCACTTACTTGCAAAATTTGAATAAGATCTTCTCAAACACTAAAACTGGTCCTGTGCTGCCAAGTATAGTGAGAGGCTGTCCACCAAAGAGAGAATAGGCAATTCCAGTCATGGATGCTCCAAACAGTGATTCTATTGCACTCTGAATATGACACAGAGAGAAGTGTCCATAAATTTTCAAACAGGTTCTTTTTGCACTTAGTCTGTAGCCTTCTAAACACTGAAACACAGCTATTTAAAGGTGATTCATGCAACAGTAAGAAAATACTAACCACAAGCCTAGGACTAAGTTTGTTTTAAAAGTTCAGATTTAACACATACTATACGACCTTCAGTTGCTTCTCCCAGCAGACCACCAAATGTGATGACAGGAGACATGCAAGCACAGTAGAGAAACAAAAATGATGCCAGACACTGCAGACTGAGAGCATCCCTGAAGTCACTCCAGAAGAAGGGAGCTTTTCTTTTTATATCTAAAATCAATCCTCCAAAAAATCTAAAATAAAAAATTGAAAAGATCAAGTTAATGAAAAAGGCCCACCAAACTTTCTTCCACAGTAGTGCTTTAAATACACTGCATAGAAGTTATTGGCCCTTGATCAAATGATACATACTTTTACAATTCATCCTTCCCAGAAAAAAGTTTCTGTGAACCCTGTCTTGATAACATTAACGAGGAAACTGTGTATTTAAAACAAACTCATTTGCATGTTTCTTTTATAAAATCTCCACCTAATCATCCAGACCCAAACCAGTTGTTAGCTCCCATGCATAAGACCCTACTATTTATTATGTGAAAGAATTCTTTGCGTTTGTTTCATGAGAGAGCTTCCACAGTGCCCACTTGCCCACACGTCTACATATAAAGCATCCCGTTCTTTATTTGAGAACCTGTTCCTAAATACACTTGATGATAGAACTGAATGTAGGCCACAATTTTCCAAGGACAAGAACTGTCATCTTTTGTCATTTACACTATGCTAAATATAATCAAATATTTAGGAACAGACGCTCCCTTACAACATACCATACAGTTAAAGTAAATATCACCACAATGCTCTTTTTCTCACAGGCACCCGATGCATCAGATGTTGCTGGGGAAAAGAGGGAGAAAGAGGAAGACAAAGAGCCACCATCTCCTAAATTGCAGACCAATCCTCCCAGCCATCAATTACCAGGTTCACTGGCGAGAGGACAGTTTACAGCCCGAGCAGCCTTCATCTCCTCTGCCCCACTGTGTACACCAACACTGCAGCTGAATCTTCAGCCTTATGCAGGTAGGAATTATATTTCAGTATCAAGAGGCATCAGGGTAAAAGAATTCTATCGCACAACTGCACTGCACCAGGGCAGCCACTGACAACTGCTGCACTTACACCACACCATAACAGATGAGAGAACCTAAGTATTCCTTGTGGCACATTCCTCCTTCTGATGCGTGTACATGCAGCCACTGTGGTAATCACAGCCTCATGTACCAGGACATACCATGGCTTACTGACGTACAAAAGAAATGCTACAGCTGCAAAACCCAGAAACTACAGAATAGTTGTAAGCATTCATAATATACGGCACAAGACTATTCACAACTTTTCCTTCGTGCTGTACAAAAATAAGAAGCGTTAATGAAGTTCAAAAGAAGTCTGACCTTTATAAGTAACAGAGAAAGGAACCTGCAATAAATACAATGTGAAAACTCAAACCCTCTTGCCCTCTCCCCCTCTCTGAAATTAGCATGCATCGTCTTTTTCAACTATGTGGTGCGAAAATCAGGAATAATGTCTGGATAAAATCCTATGCTAAGCCAGCCATTGGAGAGAGAACCGGACCATTATGATTCCTTTGGAAGCGCATCGGTTAGAACACTTCAGATTTTGCATATGTTTTCACTAACTTTCCAGTGCGTTGCAGTTCTGGTCCAGAGTGTCCTCCAGGCTGTTCTGCGTCTCCATGGGCTGCAGTTCCATTTGGCACTCCTGGGATCTTTCGCTTCTCCTACCAGAAGGAAAAGATACTGCTCACGGTCACAATGTAATTTTAGCACAGGAAACAGGCTTTGAGAGTTGAAAGGCCAAACAGGCAAATTTTTCAACATAGCCTCTTCGTAAGCTGTAGCAGAGTTCTATAACAGGAAATAGTAGAAGAAATTGTGGTCTAAGAACTCTAAAGAATTGTGTTGGCTTTCTGTGGTGGGGGGTTTTGGTAGCGGGGAGGGGCCACAGGGGTGGCTCCTGTGAGAAGCTGCTAGAATCTCGAACTGGACCCGCCTCTGACCATGGCTGAGCCAGTCAGCACCTGTGCCATTAACGTATTTAACAGAGGAAAACCAAAGAGAAAACCAGCAGTGGAAGCAGAAACAGCATGGACAAAACTGTGTAGAGAGGAGTGGGATGTTAGACAGACAGCAAGACAGACACCAAGGCTGTGAAGAGAGGCTGTGAGCATAACTGGTGAGTGATCCCTCCCTGTCCTTGCCTCACCACGAGTCTTTCCTTATATTTTCTTGCCCCTAACCCACCGGAGGAGTGAGTGACCACGTGGTCTTTTGTTGCCAGCTGGGCCTAAACAACAACAGGAATGGATCACAGAAAATCTTGTATCAGAAAACATTTTAGTAGCAAGCCAGGCTGTTTTGATCAACTCTTGTAATAAGCTGAGAACAAAACCAAACCATGGCCATTTGGAATAACTGAAGACGCTTATGACCAACTACCCCTGAATTTAAGAACTTTAGATAAAACTATCTGCCTTTATTCCAGAGAGAACTAGTATTGAACTACACAAAATGTCAGCACTATACTGTATGCTTGCAAGACAATGGTTCTCTTAAAGCAAATTAACAAAACAAACAAACAAAAAAAAAGAGCATCCAAAATGTCTATACAGTGACCCTGCTAAATGCTTAATTGTACTTAGCAACAATTCAAAACCAAGTTTAAAAGCTTCTGAATTTTAGAGTGTACAAACCTGAGAGGGAACATTTTTAGGTGGTTCTATTCGAATTGTTGGGTCCCACTCTCCAGGAGGGAGAACAGTAACCTGATCAAGAAATTCATCAATTCCAGACACCAAATCATTGCGGTCTTTTGCTTTGTAAGCAACATCATGGAACACCTGAGAAAAAGGGAGAAGTGTAGGTAGGAGGAAAAAGAAATGGGGAAAGGAATACTCTCATAACAGTTTTCATGACAGCCCCTTTTTTTCTCTGAAACAGAACACACTTCATGCGGTTTCCACCAACATACAGTTCCCACCAAACAATCTCAGCTTCAACTGGATATAGTCTGTGGTACATAGTTCCCACAGATGCTAGAGCTGCTATGGAAAAACATCCTTAGAGTGCTAAATGTCCTAGAGATTTTATAGTGTAAAACACAATTAATTCCACTGGAAAGTATCTGTAAAATGGAATCTTCACAGTGAAGATATCCTTGCATGTGAATATTGTTTCTCACTTTGTTATCTCCTTATGGCAGCATAATCTGGGCTGTTACAGGACCATGAAATGAACTAGAATGCTATTTGTGCATCATCAGAATGATCAGCCACATTTCATCTGGACAATTCCACACTGGAGATTACACCTCTTCAGTCAGTACAAAATGACTAAAACCATGCCATGAATAAAAATACCTCATCTGTCATTAGTGTTGCAATTGATCTTCCAATCTCATGGTATTGTTGCCCTTTACCCAGTGGTCCAAGAAGAATAAACAAAAATCTGCAAATAAAAGATAAAAATTGTAAAGGATAGATGGTTGAATGTAACTATACATAGTACAATAAATACTTATTGAAAAATTGAACTAGAAGAGTGTCCAAGACAAACATTATATACAATCTCCTTTGAGATCCTCACACACGCATTTAAACAGAAAGCTCTGGTTAGAAAAAAATGTGAAAATAACTTCCAAAAATACATCATAAACTTCACAGTCAGACTTGATTGAGACTACCAAAACCTTCTTACATACCAAACCTTATCATACACAATAAATATATGCAATTACAATCTCATGTACAGAAACATTAACATTAATGTATTTAATTCTGTTAATTCAACTGAATCAACTATTTTATGGTAGTAGCATTATTGCAGTATTGAGGAAGTTAAATTACCCCAAATAAAAATAATTTTTAAATCGTCCATACTCCCATTAATGCTCTAGAGAGTCTCTACTCAAGGCTTGGGGCTCGTAAAGTTCTAGAAAATGCACTGGATAGGTGCAAATGAAGTAACTGAAGTTCTCCGTTTTTCTAAAATCAGGTTTTTTACTAACATTATTATATTTTTTTAAATAAAGATTTTTGCAGAAATTCTTAATTATCCTAATTTTTAATAGTTTCATTTCATCTGTTGTTTTCCTTTAGTTTTGGTCGTGGGTTTTTTTGTGGGAAGCTGGAGGAGGTTATGAGGAAAGGCTTCAGAAGTTTTGTTCAAAGCCAGCTCAGTCCCTCAATGTTCCTTATACACATATAAAAATTAGAAAAGACAAAAAAAGTTATAGCCACATAACTACAACTTAAAGAAAAAATTACACTGTTTGTTTGGCTTGGAGTAAGGATCTGAGTCTCAGCATTGCATTTCATAGCATAACACTCCTTCCTGAGTGTCACAAACAACTGGAATAGACTACTGCCTTCTGTTGAAATTCTGTTTTTACATTAACCAAAAGAAGGAAGAGGAAAGGGAGAAAGAATATGTGTACAAACATATTCACAAACACAAAAAAAAAGTGAGAGACTGCAGTAAGAGTGAAGTCACTGAACTCAGATATGGGAGAATCACTTTGAAGTTTTGGTCTAAATCAACCCAGCAGGAAACAATAGATCTGCAGATCTATTTAAATGCTTTCTATTTAACTATGAAGTCTATTTTAGAGATTTTTTTTTAAATCCTCGTAATTCCTTCTCAGAACCAAAGTACTTAATCAGAAAAAGTCTCAGCTTAGAAAAAATTAACCTAATAAAAATTTTTTGTTTTAAGTCACATTCATTACAATGCAAGTATCTACAAAAGTAACTTTTAGAGGATCGTGATATTTACAGCATGCTCTTCTTCCATTCACTATCCCTAGTCAATCAAATCACATCGTTTGGTTTTTCCCTTTACTCAATTCCTTCTTCTGGACATAATACTGCAGTATCACTCAAGGAGTTTCAGTTCCAGATGAAACATTCTAAAACCTCAATGTTTCACCTTAGTATTTCACCTGCAGTATTACCAGTCTGTACAGGATAAACTGTGTGTTGTAACCTAAGAAGCTATCATTTCCACTTCTGCGCAGAATCATTATCAGCACACACAAACAGCATGTTTCTGAATACACCCATACATCATTTAAAGGATGAGTGGAAAATGTCTCTAAGACATGTCCTTATTAAAGAAAGAACCAAACTCCTAACTCAATAAATGACAAAGCTGAAGGTCGCATCACTCTGTCTCCACAAGGTACTCAGAAAAACATGAGGAGAAGCAAATCCAACTGTACCTTGTTGGGATCGGAACTTCAGCTAGTCCTGTAAGCAGCACTGCAGGAGATAACCTAACAAAAGCAACAACCGCACGGTCCAGGAACTCTAGTTCACCAACTAAGATGTTTGATGCTTCAGCTCCAGGTGGTATCTTTTTCATGAAATGTAGGTCAACCTGGGAAAAGTATATTAAATTACAACCTAAAAGCTATTCACAGGGCTTTTCCCCCCCCTGATTTGTTGACAGAGACTTTCTGGTCACTGCACTATAACCTTAGTAATTTCAATTATACAGTTTCTACTGTTCTTGTAGAATCATTTTTTTTAAATAAAAATATTTCTCAAAAACAAACAACTGCTCTGTCATTATTTGATTAATTTTTCTTGGAAATGTAGTGATGTACTGTGGAATTAATTTATAAACAAATCACATTCAGAATCTCATTAAGAATATAGTAGTAATTTATTAGTAATGCTTTTTATCCATAACGATAACAGCATCAATAATTCACAATAGAATCAATAAGTCATAACAGTAGAAGTAATGAAGACACTTTATATTTCATCATTAACAAGTGTGGAAATCATGAATTCATAGTTCATAGTTGCTGTATTATAATCTGAACAGGAAGAACAGGTTCCACTACACATAATCTTCCTTCTAGTACTCTAAGTGAGGTGTATTTTTGGCTTTGGATTTAATGGAAGACAGTTGCTTTCTACTGAAAATAACAGAAAATAAGCTATGACATGATTGTCTCAAGAGCAAACTGAAAGAACAAAGCAGAGTGAAAACTCTGGAGTTTTAAAGCAGTGATGTTGACTTCTGTGGAGATGGTAGGAAAAGACAAAGAAGCAGCTTCATCATTCATTGCTATATAAACTCACGGTATTTGCCTAGGAATGTATTCATCTGTATTTATTTCCTCAGCCTATAGAGTTTATTCTGGAGCAAAGACTGACATGGAGTAAAGGAGTATATAATGTATGTTTGATTTCATTACGCACCAGTATTGTCTACATTTCAAAATGCATGAATTTTGTAATTTGCTTTCCTTTTATTAATCTAAACACAACAACAGCAACCAAATCCAATATAAACTGTTAAAGTGGACCATTTTAATGTCTATCTTACAGCCATCTGTCAGTACTAGTTTGCATAGTTTTTGGTAATATTTAGAAAATTGTTTTCTTGCAAATGGCTCTGGCACTAAATCAGAATTCAGATATAACACAGTTGCTTGTGTAATGAAATCTTACTTTGCTGAGATCACGGAGAGATATCTAATGCTACCCTGAGCTAATCTAGAACCATGACCCAAAACCTCACAAAATTCAACCAGCATCAAATCAACCTGGAAGGTTGGAGACCAAGCACTTTTTCAAGGTAAAGCATCAGTAAGGTAAATTCTATTCCTCACTCAAATCACAAAATAAGTCTTTAGGGTTAAATACAAAACCCAAACAGATTTACTTTGCACCTAATTTTGGTGTCATAAGTCATTTGTAGTTGAGAGAGAGAGGTAGCCCTTCAGGCACACAGGAAAGTAACTGGCAAAGAAGCATCAAACTGGGCAAATACACCCAAACCCTGGGTGTTGCTTCTGCTACACAATGAGAGCAGAGGTCGCCCTGGAATGAATTTGGGGCAATGGCAGAATCTCCACCCTTTGAACGCTTCATCTAACGTATCTGTTCATTATACAACTCTTATCCCAAGAGGTGTTTAGCTGGAGGGACCTCATGTGCATCTTAATCTGCACCCTAACCTGAGCCACATTCATGACCTGGCACTAAATAGTCCCAGTGAGCTCCAATTAAACACAGAACTAAATAACTAATGCGGAGGCCATTCCCACCAAGGCAACTCAAGGACTGAAAAGAGTGGTGGGGCCCTCCCCTAGAACCAAACATAAATTGACAGGAAGACAAACACAAGATACCCAACATCAGTTCTTAGGAAAGCGTGACACATATTAACCAAATCTATTTACGAGCAGGGCCAACCAGTATTCAAAGACAAGTCAATTATTTCACATAGTATTTCAAAGACCTAACTGCCAGTACGGGACTGGGGTTTGATTCAGAAATAGCTTCCATGTGGAGCAGAGGAACACTGCCATGAGAGGGAACACTGGTGCAGTCGCCGATGCATTTGGTATTTCAGGACGACTAGGGTTCCCTCCAGCCTCTGACGTAAGAAGCAGAGACCAGTCAGATGCAGTTCTCAAACTACCATTCCCATCCTGATCAGACACAGGATAAAGTGGTGCTGTAACAGATCACCTCTTTATCACCATCAGAATACAAAGTCCTCATGGTGTCTCCAGAGGCAGGAGTGACACAAGTACAAACATTAGAAACCCTCTCTCTCTCTGTGCTACTGAAGTAACATTCAAGACAGCTTTTAGTGCCGTGCCTCACATTACTCACACGTAGATACCAATACAATCAACACAGTCTCAGTGCTGTATTCAAATTAAGGCAGCTTTTTGAATCAACTCCAAAATTTGGAATATTAGAAGTAGCCCAAGGGAGATAGATTAGCAAGGAGAGAATATGTGAGTTAGTCAAAGGTGCTTTTTTGTAGAAGATAAATGAAATTAATACGTGGAACAAAATTAGAGCAAGAAATCACAATACTCAAGAGCAAATTAGTGCACTGCTCTACTTTCCTCTCAATCTGTGCATATAATTCCAATTATAACCGTTGGGAGTTATTGCAATAGCACATTTCAAGGGGAAATTGTACTTTACTTATGCATCTTCAAAAGGATAAATGGATCTATTTAAAGGCAGTCAAAAAAGGTATTTAGATCACAATCCTTTACTTCATTCCTGAAAAAGAAGTTTTTTCTTTCATATTCCTGACATCCTTGTTGGTATCTAACACAGCTGAGGCTAGCCAAAAGATGACAGGCCGAGCTCTACTCAGGCCAGTTTAAATAGGAAGAGCTCTTTTGATCAGCAAAGCTGCAGCCCTACAAAAACAGCAATAAAGGGTCAAATGATGCAGCCTCCATTCTTATTTAGTACAAACATGCAGCTAGATAACGGACTGGGATTTTAATCCTACAACACTCAGCAACTGGGGAAACATGCAACAAAAGCACTACTGAAAGCCACGTTGTTCCTTCTGGGTTGTTACGAGCTTCCCCTGTGCACAGCTTGATTCTGAATAGACAGCTTTATTAATATTTTATATCCTTTACAAAATTTTACATCTTGATATTAGAACACTTGCCAAAACAATCAGTTTTAGTTAACACTTTTAATATAAATATCAGGAAACCAAAATCATACTTGACTTTTAAAAGCATTATAATTTTAAATATTTCTGAAGTATTAGTATTACATTTTTAACCACTGCTACAGATCTCTCTGCTACCTCTGTAGACATGTGGTCTGTAATACATCCCCAGCCAGGCTCCTTTCTTCTCACTGTCTTTGACAAAAAGACCTGTTTCCCATCTTGACTTCAGCCACATACCATTCCTAGTCTGGCATCTTCAGTCAAGAATTCAAATGGTGCAAATAGCTACTGCTGCTAGGAAATAAGTCTGGCACCAGATGGAGCAATCACATAACTCTACTTTTAGCTCAGTTACACTAACATTAAGATTCAACAGACTCAAAGTGCTGTTCTTCAAAATTCTGGTTTAAATCACCTTTCTTCACTTAGTCAACCTTTGTTGTATTAATGTGTCAGCTGAAGTCATCTATCCCCATCAGCTCTGTCATCTGTACCTAATGTGACAGTTTGTTTTAGGTACATACAGATTTCTTAAAAAAAATTAGGATTCTCCCTCACATTAAAGCTGAGAAGCTGTTTGCTTTTCTTTGCTATCTAACACTGAACTGTCATTGCAATCCCCACTACTGAACAGCGAACATCTTTTGTGAAGTGTACTGAAATATCTTGGCTTGCCAGAAGAATTAAGTTATAGGTTTACAGAAACACATTCTGTTTGAGACATCTGGAATCTACGAGTTCAGGTTATAAAAAGCATAGTTTGCATTCATGCATTATTTCTACAAAAAGTAAAAATCTGAGAGGTAAATCTGAATTACTTTCCTACTTAGATAATTTTCTGTTCATTTCTAAATATTCCCCCTAAAATACACACCTATGCTACAGTCATGCAACAAATTCATATGGGCTCCTAAACCATCATTTCCTGTCACCAATAATTTATAAAGAAAATGAAACTTTTTTTTTTGTTATATACAAACTGTGTTGCAGTGAACACGAAACTTTAATGCTGAAGTAAGACTCACAGCTTTTCCTGGTTCAATGGATTAATTTTTTTTTATTTATTTAAAAGATCTTTTTGGTAGTCAGGAAGCTCTCTTCACCATCAGTGAACACTTACCTTGCTAAAGTCAACAGTGCTGTTTTCTCTGCTCACATCGTTTTTGTTTTCAACACAGGCTGGAGCAGACTGTGGGGAAACAATCTGACCTGCTAAAAAAAGTACCATTATTACAGAATACTAACAATGACTTCTACAAAGCAACATCTAGTGAAACAGTCCTTGAAGAACTACATGTATTTCAGAGTGTGTGTATATGAAGTATATAAGCATGGAATTTTTACTAAAGACTTATTCAGAATAACACATTCTCATAAGACCAAGCATTTATCACGTGCAGTTAGGAATGGGAGAACGTAATTTTGAAAATGTAAAAGACACTCCTGAATATTGGAGGACAAAGGTTCTATGCCAATTAAAGCTTACGATTTTTAAGACCTTACATTTGAGGAAAGTCCTGCATTCATAACAGTTTTTGAAGTAATTTGAGGAGCTGCCAGTTTGGGGCAATATCTGTCTACAAGAATGCTTGTCACTGAACATAACAGAATCACTGATTTTCACAAATTTACTCGTGTATAAGAATGTCTTATTGTATAACAGCTACAAAACCCAGCTTAGAAGTGGGCTGCTACAAAAACAGATGTAGTAGAAATTAATATCATTTTAAAACTCTGTATTGAACAATGTGATCATTGACATGCACAGAACAAATGTTTCAGCAAGCACATTTTCAAAAAATTTCAGTGAGGAATTTGTAAAGCTATTATATAAAATAAGTTTTTAAAATATCTCAGGATGAAAAGTGTTTAAACACACCCCATCTCACACAGGCAAACAGCAAGCCTTGTGACCAACAAAATTTTGCCAACGAAACTCAAACAGAAAAAGAGGATTAAATAACAAGTATATGTCACATAAATCGTATTTTCACTTAATGGCAACATTTCCCTTGTGCACAGCCAGAGGCCACCACACACACACTGGAGGTGAGGGGCTGGCAGGAGGGCAGCACACAAACCCCACAGGGTGATGGGCTGTTCCCTGCTTGCCTTCACTCTTGCTCCCTCCCTGGCACGGCAGGAGCTGCGCACAGCTCTGAAAACCACAGCAAAGAACAGGAGAAAGTACCAAATATATGAGCCAACTATCTCTTACTGCCCTAACACATACCCAGGAATAACTACAGAGTCCAACTGGCCCAGAGTCAGCATCTCGTGCCCAGCATATATTTGTTTCCATAGCAAATAAAGTCTCTCATATGACTGAGAAATGATGATGTGAAAACATTGATTCTGGTGAAAATCAACCTAAACTTGCACAGTAACAAAGACCATATGTTCACAATACTTGAAGATGAAGACAGCCAGAAAGCCCTAAGCTAGGGACATTGTCTGGGCAATTCAAAAAGCCACGGTGTGTCCTCTCACACCGCTGTTACACGTTTGAAGGCCAAGCATGTTCTCAGTCACAGCCAGGAAACAGAGCGGTTCACAGGATCCAGTCGGAACAGGACATGAGACTTGCAAGAGCACCTCAGCCATTGCCAAAACACTGAAGTATCCACCTTCTGTCACAGCTGAGCACTACACTATCCCTGTCTAAGTCTGGTCATGAATTCCCAGCTGAAACATGCGCTCAAGGAAAAGGTTGTTTTTTTATGAAAATCAACATCTCGTTTTCCACTAGGCAAATCTCCCATGACACAAAAACAGTTTTTAGACTTGTGCTGCATCCTGGCAGCACAGCCAGAGAGATTTCACTTTGATTAGAAAGTGCAGGAAGAGAGTACTTTAAAGTGAATTGCTAGAAAACTTATTATTAAATATATCCATTTAAAAAATGTAAATATTTCCATTTTCTCACTGATTCAGGACAAGTAAAGATCAAAACAAGAATAGAATTGAGGGCTTTTGTTCAGCACTACAGTAAAATAAACAGAGAATGGCAAAAAAAATGACAAGTGCATTAATCTAACGAAGTAGATAAAAATAAGTCATGATTAGAATTTACATATGACAAGAATAAAGGATTGATTTCAGAAGGCAACATATTAATGTAACTTAAAGGAACTCACATTAAAAAGACTATTAATTCCTAAATTTCACAGACAACTTTTGCAAATCAGAATTCAGAAATTATTAAATGTGCAATATGCTTATAAATGGTCATTCAATTTATCTACTTTAATTAGAACTTAAAGAAAAAACACCAAGTTCCACCCTAGTTACCCCATCACCTCTACACTGCGTATCCCCATACACTACTTCACAGCGTAATTTTTTTCTGTATTGTTTGTTTAGGAGTCTTAGAATTATTTTTACAGTAATCATGCTGTAGTACTACAACTGTTAAAAATAATTAGTATATACATTTGATTTATGTACTATTTTGGAGATTTTAAGAACACCACAAAAAACCTTTCACTAATTCTAACAGAGAAGCCATAAAACACTCAGGGAAAACTTCTGCCCTAACTTCCTCCTGGAAAACTTTAAATGTAGTAGTATTAGACCTTCTTAATTCTTAATTTCTTCCTTTTAGACACTCCTCTATATTCTATTATCTATATAAAGGAAAATACTTGCAATAATGACTCATAAACATACTATGTTACAAAGACGTTACAAGAGAGCAACATAAATAGTAGTTCATTATCTTTCTGTTGCTAATTAGGTATTTACATTATACTTTTTTTTTCCTGGACCAAGAAATTCAAGAAAATCAGAGCAGGCATATCTGTCAGTGAGACAAAAATATTGACCAACAAAGGAGCCAGAGCACAGACCACCTGTTATAAATACTACAGTTTTAACATCATAACTGGAGGTGTCAGAAGCCTCTAAGCAATTAATGTAACAGTGCAAAGGCTAACTTTTAAACAGTGTCCACTTTTTCTTTTAGGAGAAAAATATGTACAAATATACACAGTAGAAAATAAAAGCCACAACCAGTAAGTATGGGGAGTTTATAAGAATAGCATATGTTCTTTTTCTGTGCCAACAGAAGACCTCAAACTCTGATTTACCCATATGCTGGAGTAATCTGAAAGAACACAAGTTTTACCTTGAGGCAGTGAGAGCTGTTTAAATAGCTTTGCAACTTAAGACAGCTTTCTGGATCTTGGAACAAGAAGTTTGGGGGCTTTTACTGTATCGAATAACAATAAAAGATAAAAGGTAGGGAAGACAGGTAATTTCACTTTTCACATAGTCATGGGGGAAGTTTTTTAAAGAGCATCTAAAACACACTGCAGGAATGCATTGTTTCTTATCCAGCAACACAGTCAGTAAAATGAGAAGCTGGAAGTTGGTCTCTGTGTGGCCCTTCAACAGAGAAGACAAAAAGTACTGGGTTTTGGAGAGACTTTTTGCCTCTATACAGATTCAGTTTATTAAATGCCTGTATTCAGTTTGCACTAGATGGTAGGCAGATGCAGTGCTTGTGGTCCTCTCCCTAGGAGCAGGACTGCAATGCTATTTTTATATTTGGTAGCTTCCTCTTTCCTTTAGTTTGCTGAAGCATGTTAGCAACTATATATGTGCTTTATCCTCAAGCTGCTTTTAATTTCAGCAACTGATTGTTTTCTCCAAATGAAGGACACAGTTGCTGGCACCAAGAAGCAACAATCAATTAATGTGAAGAGGGGAGCCGTCACATCATACCTAGACCAACCAACCAAACAAACAAAAACCCCCCAGCAACAACAAAGCGTTTCCTGTCTGGTTTCCACCAAATGTCAACAGTCACCACTACATCAAACTGTCACTGGAATGTAGGTAAACTATAACCAAGTTTTCTCCAAATGTTATCTTTACAACACAGGAGCCTGCACAGCACTATGCGAAAAAAGGAAAAAAAACCCACAACAACAACCAAAAAAAAAACAAACCAACACCAAACCAAACCCAAACCCTAGCCTGGCTTTAAACACCTGCTCTGAAAAGAACACTTGTGGTGGTTTATTACTTCTTTGAGTTGGCAATGTGGGGTTTAGGCTGGTAAGAATGGTGAAGGCATAAACCACCAAGTCCCTGTAAGAGGGAGTAGAGCAGTTACAGCCTTGCCACTGATTCAGCTCTTCCACAGCCTGTCCCTACCAGTTCCATTTCGGTACTCTCAAGGAAAATGTTTATTTACACACTGTATGGGGTAAATACAGTATTTTATTTTTTAAGAGTGCAACATAGTACTTAAGATTTCTACGGGCTTAAAAAGCCTTGATTTATCCCACAGTCCATCTACATAAAGCATCAAGAGCTGCATTCCTTGAGAATTCATCAGAGCACCATTCAGAATTTTTGAAGTATCAAATGCACAACGTGGTATCATTGAAATATCCTACATACAAAGGAACTTAGTACCTAGTGTGATTTTATCTGTTAAAATGGGTGTTAAGGCTTCTCTATGTATTAAAAAGCCACTATCAGCACAGTTTTTAAAATTATATTTTAAATTGTTGTAGATAAAAAATAAAGGGTTTTTTTTCAGATAATATGGAATTTCAAAAGCTTTGAAGAGAGCAAGAATTCACACAAAAAATACGACATGCAAAGCCAAGCCACATCAAAATCAAAATCCACCAAAATAAGGTCCGTGTCTGTTACACTAATACAAGTTTGCATTTGCAGACAGAGCTCAGCCTTTGAGACTATTGGTCCTGGCAAATTAAAAACAAAAATTAATCCTAGTACAGGAGTGTCACATGCAACATACTCCCTAAAATTTAAAGATTAAGAAATTTAACTGTGTACTGTATTTATCAAAATTCAAAGGGTGTCTATAACACCAATGACAAAAACTGAGAACAATGTATTCAGATATGTATCACAGTTAACAGAAACCAACTGGATGCAACTGACACATCAAAGGAAACTGAATCAGGAAAGAGAAGTTGTTTACTTTTCTAGACCACATAGATTTGTTCCCATTCAGAAAAAAAATAATCTGATTTGCAAGACAGCTGTAACAATCTTCAGGCTTTTCACTGCAACTTGTCACCAATTTTCCAAATCTAAGTGGACACAGTCCAGATCAAAAATCAAGGACAGAAAAACTTGAATTTTTCCTAAGTATATGGTGAAATTTTAATATAACAGAGCAGTGATACCACCTTTGCAGGCTGAATTGTCTATGTTCCTTTATGCTTCCTGATGCACAACATTTTGTAGCGGTGGAGAACCATGTCACTCCCATTGTACCTGCATAACTGTAGATTTGGTGCTCGCTAATGATACATAATCTAAGAGGATGAAGAAGACACTTTACCTCTTTTTCTAATGCTAGGCCTGAAGCTCCAGCATAGTTCACATGAAGTCATGCAGTTTTAACTAAAATGCTATGATCTGCAGTTTTACAAATTGAGTTAAGAAAATGAATTTATAAAGAAATGGCACTTCCCCGCCTTCCCCCCACTCAAATCAACATCATTCCACACAAGCTTAAGTGTGCTACAGGTGGTGACAAAGACCTGAGGTGGTTTTTAATCACTATAGCAAGAAGTTGCATGCTGTTCAGTCAAGAAACTGAGATGAAGACATGGGTGTATGTTTGAAATGATCTGAAGCCCAAGCAAGAATTAGTATTTATACTACCTCTGAACCTTCAGGGAGTTTACAGAACCCAAAGGATAGGAGATGAGGAAGATACAGAGATGAGGTGAGCCTGTTAGAGACAGACACAACAAAGACAGAGCAAAATAAAGAAATACAAAGATGAATGATACAGTTTTATACATACAGATACACATTTTATCATGGGTACAAGGAAGTGTGGAGAAAGAAAGAATAAATATCAGATGAAAATGTCTGTAAACACAAGTTATATCTTAGTAATATAAAATCCTGTGGATAATACAAGTCAATTAAAATATATACATTTGAGAAGAATATAAATAAGAAATAGAGCATTAGCTAATTTAAGCTAGAATTAACTATCTCTGAGTTTGCCTTGTCTTCAAGTAAAGCTGGAGCAATCCACCAGATCCAATACTGCCAGAAAACTCTGGTGTATAAATACATGGCCTTTGCTGTGCCTTATTCCCAAAACAAAGGAACACAGTCATGTACCTAGGAATGCTACCCTACCCTCTCCATTCAGCTCCAAGTAATGCCCGTCTCTCTCCAAACGGTGGTATTGACATCAGAGTTTCACATACTGTAAGCTAGCCCTGAGTTATAGCGTTAATGCTTCAACTGATGTTTAGGAGTGATTAGAAAACTGAGGAAAGCAACAAACACCATCACATAACTGTTAATTTAGACTTACTGGGATACTAGAGCATACTGTTCTAAACCTGGCACCCAGGCATAGTCTTAAACACCTCCACGTGTGCTCATACTGCCATAAACCAATGGGGATGTCCAAGCCAGCCT
Organism: Rhynochetos jubatus; assembly: GCA_027574665.1. NCBI lineage: Eukaryota > Metazoa > Chordata > Aves > Eurypygiformes > Rhynochetidae > Rhynochetos > Rhynochetos jubatus. The sequence goes on from CM050654.1 coordinate 25,065,839, forward strand.
GTCATGCAAACTGAAGTGACTGGAAAAAGGGTTGCAAATGAAAATGTAAAAATGAACTGCTCCAGCAGCTCATGCTGTTAACTCTGAACATCCCCAATAAGCCATTGCTTTCTGCATGCTCTCTGGCAGATCAATAAATCTCTCTTTAGAATTTCAGAATTGCTCAAAATCAGACACGATGTATGGTATAACGCAATTTTTACACTAATAACGTGCCTGCTCTGACATCAAGGGGGAAAAGGCAGTTATAAATGGCATACATATGGAACAGAAAACAGGCACAAGATCATGTTATTATGGATAAAGAATGCTGTCAGCAAGGCGCGTGGAAATACAATTTACAAGTCACTTATCCTGCCATGCTCCTCTCCCCGAGTTCCTTTCTCTTTGACTTTAATCAGTAAAAAGTCTGTTAGATTTCCTTAAATATTTATACACACACACACACTCTGAAGTCTAGACTAAAAGTGAAATAGCCAGTCAAAAAACCTAAAATGATTAAATGATGAAAACTTCTTTACCTGACTACTTTTTCTTCAAATCAGCTGTATTTCCACGCCACACGCTTAAATTCCGAATTGTATTTGCAAATGTCTTTGGCTTCTTAGAGCATGTCACAGGAATTTACAGACAGAGCTCTCAGGTATCAGAGTGAAAAATCTACTGATCTCAATAAAAGTAAGCTAAATTGCTTTACAAACCAAACTTTTTTTACCTGCCTTTTACAATATTAATACAATATTAATGCTAAAATTACTTGCTACCCTCTATTTCGGGTATTTGGTGTCAAATTAGACTTTAAAAAAAAAATCATTCTTCCTGCTCTTATGCCAAATTTGACTGTCGGTTTTTATTGGAACATCAAAAGCAGGCTTTTAATTCTCACAGTTTTGATGCTTAATGAAAAGTGAAAGTTAAACACAGCATGGCAGCATTAAAAATGCATGGTAAATCCATAGCACCCTGACATCTTAGCCCTGCAGAGGATGTGAAGAAAAGCCATTGTAAACAAAAGATAATACTACTAAATACAAAGCAAATTAATTAGATGGTCTGACAGACTCTTAAACAAAGAAAAAAAAACAAGGGAGAACATATGAACAGCTATCTTCCAGCAAAGATATCACAGTGGCCTGTCAGCAGCATGGCCATATATTGAATTTAAGTTTATGTCTTCATTTTCAGACTTTCCTTCTCAATATCTGGAAACTAAACATCGATAATCTAGTATAGTCAGTCAAGAACTTGGATAAAGAATGGAGTTTGCAGCCTCAGCTGTACCTCGTAACCAAGCTGGCAAGGACTTATGGCTCTGAACCACTTCTTTTACAAACTATAGATGCTATAGATGGCTAAGGATTGTTACCAGTTAAACTGTCTACACTAAACCCAAATTTAACCAAACTGAGAATTGCCATTTGTGTAGAAAAAGTGTCCAAGTTCCCTGTTTCATTTCAACAGGGACAAGTAAGTAGCCCTGCTAAAGCTCCTGGCACTTGCTGTTTCTGACAGCTCTGATCTCTGATAGGAGTGAACTGAGTTGTAAACTCAACAGTAGTACCTGAGATGATCTGTTCTTCTCCCTCAATTCTTACAGGAATTATGCTTCTTGTCCAGAAAGTAAAAGCAGTAGCAAAATATTTTACTATTTCAATGCATGTTTTTGTTTAAAGAGAGAATAATGCTACTGTTGGCAATATGGAACATTTTACGTCTGTACATTCTACACAGTGTTTGTGCACAAATGGAAATAAGCAGACTAAAATGATTACTTGATTGCATTTTACCAGTTTGACCTCAGGAAACAAAGATGTGTCCCACAGCACACTCTACATAATGTAAGGTATTTCTATCTCTTAATTTTGTTTTCTTTGACACATATTTAGCTGATTTTATTTTTGCTTTCACCTGATCCAAAGTTATAATAATACAGAATGGAGCTATTAAAATGTAAGAAGCTTGTACAGATGGCAATCTAAAAAGAAATACAGAGCTGCAGTGAGCATAAACCTGTAGCTGAATGCGATCCTTTGGATTGTGAGGCAATGGCAGAAGAAAATTATCAGAAACCTCACTGCTACCCCTGGTCAAACTTCTAAGGACAGCAGAGCTCCTGAAAGCCAAGTACTTCAGTGCAGAGTCCTGTAGAATTTACACACCACATACTACAGCAAGTTACGCAGGGTAAAGAAATAACCAAGTGTATGCCAGAAGAGGTATCAGTCAGCCTGCCTGAAATTAGGGAGCACTCCAGAATCATCTCTTTAGCCACTTCTTTAACCCTGGAGTACTGGGGCAATAGTTGCCACTTAAGCACGAGCTGCTTATTTGCAGTTGTCTTGAAAAGGGAAAAAATTGTGACTTGTTTTAAACCAAAAACTTAAAGTAAATTTTCCTCTTCCAAGGCTCATACTGATTTTAGTACAATTCAGGCAATGAAGACTTAGACTTTTTAATGCAACAGGGTAATGGATGGTAAGAGAGAAATTTAAAATAAGCCAACCCTCTTTGCTTTATCACAGGGCCATCATCTATTTTGAAGAGGTCAATGCAAGAGACTGCCAAATGTGCATTAGCACTTAAAGGATGCAAGTAGAAAAGCAATGCTTCAAACTGATTAAAAGACATCTGTGTCCAAAAAGATTGGGTTTGGAACTCTTCACTGTACTTTAGATAAAAAGCTGATTTACCTTCATAAAAATGTTTCTAAAACTATTCGATTTGTATTGTTTATGGTGCATTGACCTTAATTTAAATTAACACAGTGAAAGGGACTAAGTGTTTTTTTATCTAGGAGTTAAAGTGCTCTGAGGCATCTCTACCTAAGCATATGAACTAGAATTTAGTAGTTTTTCATCTTGCCAAATAAGCACAAATGAAAACCTGTAAAAATGTGTCTCCCTGCTTACAGAATTGCTTAACCACTGAGTATATAAAATTAGTGTATTTAATATGTAACTGGATGATGTCCTGATCAGAATCTATTTTTGGGGAATTGGACAGACATGAAGGTTTCCAGAAGAAACTTAGGCAAAAAATGAGGTGTTTCTGGAGTGAGTTACTGCATCAGTTCTACTAACAGACACAGGAAGTTACTGAAATTGAGCTTATGATACTTTCACAGCTTGCCCTGAGGGGTCTTTTCAAGGAGACCTACTTATTTGTTATGTAAGATGTAGTGCAAAAAGCTTAGGGAATGCAAGGTGTCATCTTGCATCCCATGGAAACTCTGGGATAGGAACATTACAGCATTAACTTTCTTAAGTGTCTCCCATTTGTTCAAAGTCTTCAGCAACAGTTACACGAATCAACAGGAAAGATGCCTTTAAAAGGATGGACAATCATCCTATTTACTTTTACTCTTGTGCATCCATATGCATAATCACATGTTAATAAATATTTTTTTTTCCTTACTCGTAAAATGGTATTTTAAAATAAATAATACATTTCTATTTAATAACCTCTTCAGATGAAATTATATGTTGGCTTTTAGGTCTGAGAATCTTCTTCCCCAGTGTGCTGGTTTGGGCTGGAATAGAGTTCATTTTCTTCACAGTAGCTAGTATGAGGCTATGTTTTGGAATTGTGCTGAGAAGAATATTGATAATGCTCATGTACTGGCTGTTGCCAAGCAAAGCTTACATTAAGCCAAGGACTTTTTAAGTTTCTACATGCTGCCCCTGTTCTCCCAGCCTCTTCTCTACAAGAGGCTGGGAGGGGACACAGCCAGGACAGCTCACCCAAACTGAGCAAGGGGATATTCCATGACATAAAATGTTATTCTCAGCTGGGAGAAGTTGGCTGGGGGAAATCACTGCTCAATGAGTCAGCCAGCAGGTGGTGAGTGGTTGTATCACTTGTATGACTGAAACAAAAGGTCCTTCCTTGAAACCAAAGTTAATCTTTATACCAACAGTTCCACCTTTCCAGATCAGTCGCACTACTACTCTTTCCCCTTCTGCCCTATGCCTTACAGCACACAGCTGCCTCTTGCACCGTGCACCTTCCCTGTGCTACAGGCGTTTCCTCACTCCCCACGTCCCAGGGGGACAGGGGAGCTCAGCAGGGCCCTGAAGCAGGGAGACAGCAGAAGGGACTGAGCTTTCACTAAAGCTAAGGTGATTTCTGGAATGAGAACAGCTATAGTTCAAAACTGTTCAGACAAAAATGCTGTGGGTACTGTGACGATACTAGATACAGAGGCTCAGTAATTCTGTAATGTGTAATTCCAGTGAATTAATTGTAACTATCTGCAAAATTTGGCTGCAAGTTTCACAGCACAGGCCTGTGTTTATGTAAATAAGGAAGGGGCAACAAGAAATTATCTTACATTATGATTAACCTATAACAACAGTACAGCTTATAAAGGCTTCTGTAAAAGCAAGAAAAGCGTTAAGCCACTATTTTACTGCAGAAGCATTCTGCAAATGTGCTCCCTCATTTTCATGAACATTATTTTCCAAAAAGTGATTTCCTGAAAGAACAAAGTACAGTTCTTGCAGCACCTCTCCAACAGTGTCATCTTGAAAATGTTTTTCTCATTTTCCAGCCCCTCAAACTCAACTATGAAATCTGAAGCACCAGTAGAACACCAGCTAATGCACACACTGTCAGAGACTTAGAAACTATTCCAACAATCCATTGCATTTAAATTTATAGGGCCTGGATAGTCAACAGAAGTGAAAAATAGCCGCATCACATTTCTGGCACTATTGGAGTGTGCCCACAGTTCAGAGCAACACTGTACAAAGACATTCAAGCTCAGTCTGAAGATCACAGAGGGTGCCTAAAGCACCACCAGCGTGCTTGAGCTGTGGTGCATCAGGAATAATGTGCCATGCCAGTTGCCCAGGACAGAATGGCATGCTGACACAACTAGCCTGCTTCCAACACCTGAGCTCATTCCCTTCAATACCTCTGCACAGCCCTGAATTTTGCAGATACCTGAATTTCAAATTTAAACAGTTGTGTTACTGAATGCATACCACTCTCATAAAAGGTACCGCTTCTACACAGCAGCTTTTCAGAGCAGAATCATGGTGACTTCAAGCTGTGGGTACAAAGCAGATGTGATATGAACAGGCAGATGTACTGAAAACTCAAAATGCAAAATAAAGCAATGCATTACCATTTTTATCCATAGAATGTGGCTCAGACTGCTTCTTTCCAATATCAGCAAAGGATCTCACAATTGGGATCCTGTTGCTCAGCTTCTTCTGGTTCTGATGGTGATGCTGTTTCAGTAATGCCTCGTGCACTCTGTGACGAACATCCTCACTGAGCTGGCCAGAACCCACCTGCTGGTCCAGAATCATATCTGAAAATATACATAAACATAATGAAAGAAAAGAAAGAGGAAATATTTTATATTTTAAATTGCAATAATTTGTACCCAACAGGTTTACATATGAAAGGTATTAGTTACATATGGAAGTTTTAGATAAAAGTGTTTCACATTCAGTGGGGAAAAAATAAAAATAAAAAAGATGCTATTAATGTAAAAAATCAATCCCTCAGAACTCAGGCAGTTTCCAAATTAAGGTCACCCATGTAACTCTGAAGTCAGTCCCTAAACACTCTCATACATAATGCATTTAAACCCAGGATTATGACGTGTATTATGATGCACATTAGGTGTCTCTTTGTCTTAACAACCCCTACCCTATTTGTTACAAAGGACTGGCTTGCCTTAATACTTACCACAGGAGATCCAAGTCTAGCTCTTTGTTACTTATTATTACAATGCTTTCAGTACAATATAAATAAATTTCAGATAAGACAATACAGGAAAATTTGCATTATTTCCAAATAGGATCTCATGCTACTGCTAGATGTAGATGTTCCTGCAAGAGAATCACTACATGGAGCTGTGAGTGAAATTCATCCCCCTGCTAAGAAATTACAACCATTGCTGCAGTCCACCGACAGAAAGTATTCTTACATACGCATATTCAAACCTATTCATAAACATGTACATTATACACTTCAAATGTGAAAGAACTGTTGAGAATTTTGTGAGATTTTTTTATTGTTATTTTTGGGAAACCCTGCTAGCAACAGTAATAAAACAGAAAAGGGGAAAAAAATAAATTCTGTATCAAAGCAATTAGATTCATTGGAAGAAACAGTACTGTACAAAAATAGTGATGTAATGAGCTGAGTCAAAAACTCCTTGTACTGAAAATTCAGACAGCTCATGATTCTGTGCTGGAGTCAGACTCATATCTACCACTAAACGCAGTGGAAAAGCACACAGAGCAGAAAAAATAAAAAGCACATGCATCATCAATAGAGACATAATTGATCAGGTCTTTGATAATTGCCAAGAGCAAGAGACAGTAAGAGAAATAATAAAAGGCTTTAAATAGTTACGCTGGTTAAAAGCATAGTTTAATTGCCAACAGTCAACTACGCTCTGTGTGTACATTTAAAAAACACAACAGTTTTTCTGAAGTTCTGGATATCCACATAACAAGCTGGCGTATCATGTACAAACCACCCGCATGTTTCACTGACGATGAAGAGGCTACCAACAAATCTACATCTCTATGACGACACACCCACAAAGACAAGGCTAGGTCCACAGATAAACGCAGCTGCAAACATGAGGTGTATGCACATCTCCCAGTGAAGAGTGATGCAGAGGATTTCAACACTGCCTTTGACCCCCTTCAGCAATTACCTTCTCCACAGTATTCAGGGCTCACACTGAAGGGTAATACTGTCTGGTGGTGTGGCTAAATAAAAACCAGTCTTCAGGGTGCTTCATGTGAGTCTGAAGGGAACTTTTACCTCCAAGGTTAACTCAAACACCACCAGGTCACTGGTCTCTGCACTCCCAGTCTACACACAGTTTTTCTATTACTCTAGACTCTCATGGAGGAGAGGCATAGCAGCAAGATGAGTGACAGAAAGGCAAAAGAGAAGGTAACAAGTTCAAGAGTAAGTCTTCAGTAAATATTTTTTCATAAGAAGCCAAAAATTTGCAACACATGAGAAAAAAGAAAACTCCAGATCCAATAAAAATATTCATTTTCCTGCTCCACTCTACTGCCTTTTGCAGAACTGCCTCTGCCCTGAGGATAAGACCATCTTCCCTTTAGGTAGCCTTACTACACGAATTTGCACCTCACAGTTCCCAAAACAGGCCAGTACTTTCTGTAACATGACAGGGAATCTTTAGTGGAAAAAAATAAAAAATAAATATATAACTTCGAGCATCTGTGCTAAAGCACAACACTGAAATGATCCTCTGCCTACTCCTTTTTAATTCTGCTGACCAAAAGACAAATTGTAGAAGATGCAAAACCAAACATTACCTTCTCTGGGTTGCTCTAAGACAAAAATCAAAAGGAAGAGCTAAATTAAGGGACTCCTCTAGAACAAATTCAGGGTTGTGGTCATCATCTTGCTTACAGATCAGTGGAACTCCACTTGTATGATGCCATTCCTAGAATTACAGTATTTTCCATATTAAATACAAAATTATATTAACTGCTGAGGATGAGGTCAATATTTAAGATGATCCACTTGAGAAGACAAAATGCCAGGAAAAAGAAAATCATATCCCTATCCTCTTCCTTGCCTAGATGCTCTGCTAGACTCGTTAACAGTCACACAAGCCATGGAGTTAGTGCCAGCGTGGTGACTAACAGTTCTTATTTTCTGCCAAACTTCAGGAGTAAGTGGCTTACCTTTTAGTTTTTTTATAACTTCCCCTTTACTGTAGCACCTCTGCCACATGTAAAATGGGAAGACACATTCCAATTTGGAAAAAATGAAGGCATGTTTTCTTGCCTTGATACTTCCCCTCCAGTTGTCATCGCTTCAATACAGAACCACTTAGAGTAGCACCTGTACGATTTTAAATGCAGTCAAATTACTGCCAGATTGATATATTTTGACCATTTTTTTTCCAAACCTGAACAGATTTCAGTAGTAGTAAGAAAGAATGTCTCCATCAGCACCTATCATTACAGGATTCCACTTCACTTTCTTCCCAAGTTTTTCAACAGTATCGTTTAAAAGGTCAAGCTTCTGCAACGTCAGTGGTAACACTCTTGATTGCAAAAATAAGCTTGAAAACAAGAGCAACTTGGTTAAAGTCTGAAAGTAAATGGCAAACAAGCATTTTAAACATCTCATTTTCAAAACAGAATCTATTTCCTTAATCCTGTAAGAAGATCCTACACACTCTCACCAGTGGAAGCTGCACCTACTTTTCACAGCCCTGTTTTTCACTTTTGTATCTAGAGGACATGGCCATTTCTCAGAACTCCATATGACAAGACAGAGTAAAGAATAAAGACCTGCAACTTAACAGAACTGCATCTCAGCTACATTCCTGTGTAACCACAGAGACTCTTCAGGGTTCCTATGCTCAGCATCCAAGGTTGAGGGTCCTTTTGTTTGCTTGTTTTAAAGAATTTTCTTCTTGAATGACCTTTTAAATTCTGCAGAGCCCCCTTCTAGCCAGAGACACAGCTTACCATTAGATTTTCCAAGGGTGCTTCACAACCATATGAAGCTTTCAGCAAGACGCAATGTGTGGCATATCCACCAGCACAGTGTTACCCATTCTACTAATTGCTCACACCACACCATTTCTGCTGACATCAGGAATGATGAAGTAGGATGTTTTGTCAGTAAGGAATCTTGATTCATACTGGAACCATGAAGTCATTTTTTCCAAGCTCTTAAAGACAGACATTCTTCCTGTCTAGGTTGTTTAAAAAGATTCATAGAACTTGGAGTTTTATATAACTTCAAAAATGTTTTCTCCATTCACTCAGTTACAATACCTCATTTACATAAAATCATTTTGTAAGTAAATGTAAGCTGTGTGAGTACTTAAGCTGTTGTAGCACCTCAAATGTAACTCTGCATCACCTGTGAACAATTTACCCAGGCTGTGAATTAGACCATCAGGGGTGCAGACACTTCAAATGCACTGCAGTTCATGTGTTGCCCAGCACATCAAACTGCATCTGTCCCAACTCTTGGGTCGGCAAGGACGCAAAAGCAGACTGGCTGCTTCCACTCGCTACACAGACATCTATTACACACCATGGCTCTGTACAGAGACACATGTCCAGATCCACGTGGAGCCATCCCAGATCCAAGCAAATGAGCAATAAGGAGACACTCAAGTGTGGCCACAGCTCATTCCCCATTGCTCCAGGATCACAGTGTGCTCATCACCCCATGTACAATACTACATGAAAGGTGAACCAAAAGATAAATTTATAGAAGGTATACTGTATTTGCACCAAATAACTGTGAAGTCCAAAAAGAAATTGGTAACAGGTAAACAGGCTAAACTGGGCCTGACTTGAGTAAAGAAACGGGATCCAGAACTCTTTTTTTTTATATATAACTGTGTGCCAGATAAAATATAAGTTTTGAATTGCTGGGCTCATATTCTCCTGATACAGATTATCACTGACAGTTTACAACAGAAGAAACTGAACTCCGTATATACCAGTAAACTTGCCAGTTCTTACACCTCTCAATCTTCCAAATTTTATAACTGTGCAATTGCAGGACAAACTGAGAGATTAACAATAAAAAACAGAACACATGGGCTTTTGTGTGCGTCATGATTGCAGTGACAGCTGACTACAAAACCTAATTTAAAAGCCTAGGTTTGGTTGGTTTGTGACTGTTTTCCTTCCCTTAAAGGCAGGGGAGAAGAAAACACAAGCAACCCTAAGGCAGTGCTCTACGGAAGACCATTCAGTTGAAATGCTGACCTTTATCTTAACCTGTCTCTAATATGAACTTGAATATACAGGTCCCTAGTAAGATAGGCACTAGGAGCAACGGAAGACTGACAATTAGGATTCTTGGGCTGCATTTGTGAACCAAGACCCGTTTACGGTGTTTACAACAGTGATTATAAACAAGCTATCTAAGCCAGCGGATTTAGCCCGCTCATCCAAGAAGGCAGAGCATTCCAGTGCATAGAGAGACGGCTTCTATTTCCAGCTGTACCTGCATTTACTTTGTTTGACTTCTCAGCTGAATTACTTGAAAAGTTAAGTTGGAGAGTGAAAAATGTCTGCTTTTTAAAGTAGCAGCATGCAATTTTACTGAAGAAAAAGAGCAAGCATTTCACAACTGTAAACAGAAGAGTCAAGGCTAAAATTCCCAACTTGCAGCTCAGAGAGCCAGAACAGTTGCAAGTCAGAGCTATGCTAATGTGCCACAGTGGATGCTACCAAAAGAAGAATTGAGACCTCAAAAAACAATGTATGTTTATCTCTACAGCAGAACAAGAACCATGAGTGGCAATGGTTGTGTCTCTACACACAAAAGGAAAGCTGAGATTGACATGTGTGATCCAAAAAATTCCCAGACTTGTGGTTAACGTGGGAAAATACAAAATGAAAAAAAAAGAAAACCCACCATGCTGCTTGGAAGTTGGCCCAAGATTTAAGTTTACCCACAGACAAAGGACCAAAACCTGACAGGTTTTTCTGTAGAAGTAATCACCACACGGTAAGCTGTAAATAAAGCAAACAAATGCAAAAACCTGAGGAAGCGAAAAGGTGAAAGCTGAACAAAAGTCAGGCGTAGGGTCAAACAGAGAAGCAGACTGCTCACAAGAAATCCCACGTTAAATTTACCAGAAAAGCACTGTCAGAAGCACAACACAAGTGTTGCAGCTGAAACAAAAAGCTCCAGTGAAATAAATCTAAACAGGAGCCAGTTTAAATACATCATTATTATTGAGTAATACAGCTTAAAGAGAACAAAGGCAAAAGAAGACTTGTTCAGATTGAAAGCTTAACATGATATTACCAAAATCAATAAAACTGCACACTTGGGACGTAATGCCCTGAGTTGTTGAGCACAGAGTCCAGTGACCTCAATCACAAGATTAAGCTGTTACACAGATGGAAAATTCGATTGTGAGGAACATACGAAAGACTGCTTGGGGAAAAAACCCAGTCAGATCTCTGGAATGGAAAGCATAGGGATATTTAAATTTTAATTTAAAAAATAAAATATTATTACAGTTAAACTATTTAAAATAAATGGGACTATCTAATATTTCAACCATGTGCAAGTTGCCAAAGCACCACTGTGCAACACTGAGGCCACAGTTTGTACTTGACAAGGTTTGACATTTGTTCACAGTACACGCTGCACAACTACAAGAAAATGAGAGATCTGTGATTCATGTTGTAAAGAAAGTATTGCCATTAAAGGCTGGACTGAACAGTTTTTGAACTAAACAACAGAAAATGGCATCATATGTTAAGTAGAAGAACCTTTTGGGTTCATTCAGTGGTTACAATCAAAAAACCAGATGGTAATCTGAGAATCTACATGGTTTCAAAGGAACTAAACGAAAATATCAAAAGAGAACATTTTCATCTGCCAACTTGAACAACACAGCGAAGCTGCTCTCTAATGGTGCAGCCAGAATCTGGCAAATACCTCCTCAAGAGACAAGTTCCAAAATAAATTGTTTTGATTACATAGATTTTTCAGACTTCCTTTTAGCATATGTTCTATACAGAAGTGATCGATAAAATATTACTACATCAAATGTTCAAAGGAATTCCTTGTGTGTGGAGCGTTAGCTTACCGATACCGGAGCCACTGCAAAGGCATATGAAAAAAGAATGTCAGATCTTCAAAACAGGAATAAAACCCCCTAAAATATGTGTAATAAAAATGGGGTTTTAAACAGAATAAAGTTCAGCAGAGGAATGAAGCTCTTTTCAAGGGAAAAATAAAATCTATCCTACAAAATTTAAGAACAATTTGAGAAACTTCAGGAATGAACATGCTGTTTCGCTGCATGATGACAATGTTGCAAATTCATCTCAGAAGTCTCTATTATAATAAGATATTGTCTGTGAATTCAGCATCATAGGTATGAAGAAGCTCTTTATCAACAAAAAAAAATTGGGTGCCTGTCCAAAATAATTTACAGTCTTGTAGATCAAGTCAGTTTTTAATAAGACAGAGTTGGAAGGAAAAATAATCTAATAAAGAATGGATGTGCTGGAAGACAGGATGATCTAAAAATTCTCACCACATGACTGGTGCCAAAATATTTTTATGCAGAACTATTAGAGATTCCAGGGATGAAATACAAAATGTTCTGAAAGCCATGCAAACAGTATAAAAGATGTTTTTCCTCTGTAGATTTTACCACAAGCCCATTAAGGTCTTAAAACACAGGCTTTAATAAAAGACATTTTCAAGGGCTAAGTGCGGAGAGTTTAATGCCTTAGTGTTTATAGATTAAAATCCTGACTAAAACCAATAGGAATTCTTTGTCTCCATTTAGCAATGAACATGAAGTATACCTCTTTCAAGGATACAAAGACCAGCATTGCATCTACAGAAATATATCATTTTATATTGGAATATGGCTCAGATGGCAAGACATTACCAACAAATACACAACACACATTTATCCCAAACAAGGTAATAAGGCAAGCAAAAATAAAGTACATATGCACAATTAGCTGATTTAGTCTCAAAATATATGATGCACTACAGTAATGCAGTAAAATTATCAACAGACTGCATTAAAAATCAAACCCATAGTACTACACTATGAATCAGAAACACAAGTTAATTTCGGAAAACAACACCACAGGGTACAATCTATTTTTGCAAATTCTGCTACATGTGGTATACACAGTAGCATTGAAAACAACCACTAGAAGTGACCATGAGGGTTGCTGGACTAGACTAGCATGAGATTGGCTAGCATGCAAAATAATAAGAGAGTTAAATGTTGAAAAAAATTGAAGCCAAGAGGTGAGAGCAGCCATTCCTTTAAATTCTAGAGTCAGAACTCTCAGATAGAACTGGAATAAATACCAGTGTATACCCAAATGGGGGGTAAGGGGGGATGAGGATTCCTCTCTCAAAGACAAAGCAAGACCCATGCAATGGGTCATAATGGCTCATAATGTATCAGATCACCTTATCACAGAGGGATGCCCACCAGTTTGAATAAATGAAACAAGAAATGAAATACACCCACATCTGCCACAACAACTGGTGCTTTTAAAGTGAAAATGGTGCGTGGCAATTCATGGAAGTCATCCTAATGCCCTGTCTCAAAAGAAACAAGTTTTCCTAATCAACAAATCAAGACAGACCACAAGCGGGACTAATTCAAAATAGCACTACAGTAACTCGAAATTCTCTACTGAAGGACAACTTACATCTGTGATGCGTTTTAAAAAAATTTTAGTAATGTGAACACTGGAATTCTTGGACACATTAACTAAACTCCAAACAGAATGACAACAACTAACTAAGGATTAAGAGATTATAAACATTAATTCATTGTGGTCTCACTATACAGTATCTTCCAAAAACAGAAAAAAAAAGGAAGCTTGCTGAAGTTATTTCTGTAGTGCTAATCCTTACTTTTTTACCTACTTAAATAAAAACAATCCTGGAAGGGATCTCGTAGCCGACTACAGAAGTTGAGTGATTTCTGGATTAAAAATGTAAAGCTCAAGCCTGAAAATCCTAGTATATTACTTAAGCAAAAAAGCAATAAAAGAACATCAAGCAGCTGATCTAAGCACTTCTTGATTATTTATAAATTAATTAATTATGAAGCAGCATACTAACAAACACCTTTGTTCTTTCAAATCAGGTGCTTTTTATTCTTCATGTTTATCTTTTATCATTACCACGACAAACTCTGAAGCTCTGATTCAGAACATGATTCATGGAAGAATCACATCTCAGCACAAACCCACGCAAGTTTCTGCAGATTCGGATTAATAATATCTTGTGTCAGTTTGACATAAACCATTTGGGAAAGGTAAATACAAAAAGCAGCTACCACTAGCTGCCCCAATTTTAATTCTACTGTTAAATACAGCCCCCTGAACGCTACCTCCCTTACCTGACAACGTAAATAACTAAAATCACTTTTATCTGGCCCTTATATAGACTTACATATCACCCATAAAGCAGTTTTCTTGATGATTTTGCGTTTTAGTAAAGTTTCTTGCTCTTTTGCATCTTTACCTAAGCAAAAGTTTTCTAATTTTATTTGTGTATTTTCTGTTAATGCACTACTTTGCACCTGTGACAAGGCAACAAAAAGGCCCCAGTAACCATTCAGGTACCATCTCTGCTCTGTTCTGCTGTTCTCAAGAGCTCTAGAACATCAATTGCCAAACACACCTTCACTGGAAAAAATGCACTCAGCTTCAGTTGAAGTAGTTAATGCATCACAAAATATTTGGAAAACATACACTTAATATTCCTGTTCTTGATTTCATTCTCAAGAGATGTTTTATAAACTGGTGTGTTTTCACGTTACGTAACTATGATTAATATACCTCCCTGTAATTTAATTTTTTTTTTTGCTAGATTATGTGCAATTAGCATAGCAGTAGATTCCGTTTCTGGAACTTAGCACAGGTATCATTCATAATATGAGGTGGCACAGCAGGAGTAAATAATATGCCAGTTCTAATGAAATGTATCCAAACTGTCCTCTCTGCTCCATTTTAATTTTTTCATTTACATAAAAATTGATTCTGAAAACAGCAATGTCTATACAAAAAACAAAAAATAAAATATCTACCAGTTTTGTCAGACATTAGATTCTTTTCTAACATATTGAGTAAAGTATTTCTTTGGAGTTTCTAAACTGAACTGATGGTTATGCAATAGTTTTCTTGTAAGCAATACCGTAAGCACTTGGTTTTTACAACTGATATTCATAACTACTAAATGGAACATTAATACATACCTGCAATTTCTTCTATGGAGTTAGCTCTCATGTCTAAAAGAACTGTGCCATTCAGGATACAGCTTCTCAGTTCAAACAAGCTATGAAGTGACAGTGTGGCAACATATGGTTTGCTCCACCTCTCTCCACCATCCTCTACATCTTCTTCAAACTTCAACCACCTGTGAAAACAACCAATTTTATAACTCCATAAAATAACTTTCATTTGACTTTATTCTTTCTTTGTAGGAAATATAAGAAACTTCCCCTGCCTGCTTCTTCCCATATAATGCTGTATTATACCATTTTTAAGACAAACTGACCAGAGAGATGAAAAGTGTATTAAGTAATCATTACTGTACTTTACAAAAAGAGTAATTTTTTGGCATACAATGATATTTCTATGACAGAACAACAAGTAGTATGAAAAGGATAGAGGAGAAGAATTTCTGGTACAGCAAAAGAAAAGCTACACATAGCAAGAATACAGGACAGAACTTTCTCCATGGTGTTTGGACTAAACACAACAAAGAGGAGAAATTTTTCATTTAAATTAAATATACTGACAGATTCACACTTTACAGAATCCATCCATTATCATGACCATAATCTTTTCACAAAAGACACTCTTATGAACTTCATTAAAGCTGTTAGGTACTTAACTGCACTAAGCTACTCATAAAGGCAGCAAAACAAATGCAAAATTTAGGATATTTTCCATTTACCAGTTCACTCAATTAAGATTAAAAACCTCACACACACACACATGCACACACAAGCAATGTGTACACATTTGTGAATGGTATTTCAAGCCCCAAAATATGGGCCTTACTCAGACAAAACACCCATGCGAATGACATGAAATAGCACTTTAGAATCCAGTAACAACATCACAGCCCATTAATTGGAGCCTCATTTGCCTGTTCTCAGGCTCAGTGTAAATCTGGAGAGACTCCACTGAAGTGAAAGGACACATGAAACTGGTATGAGAGATCAAATCCTTTGTTACTAGCCAGCTGGATGACTTTTTAATTGTTTACTGATAAAAATTACACTAAAAATTCTGAAATATTAAATAAACAAACAAAAAAGAAAACTGGCATATGCAAAAGTGTTTCGAAGTTACTAAGTCTTTCAAGCATGCACAGATGTTGCTGCATGGAGCCACACAGCCTGGCAGCTTGGCAAGGGCTGAACAGCTGCAGCCACAGGAAAACCCTCTACCACTTGACTCAGCTATGCTGTATGGACTAGGCAGCACACAAGTCACGCAGAGCCTTGCACCTTGACAGCACCTTCACGCTTATTTCCAGACAGCAGGGAAGCGTAGAGCCTTAAGACCTCTAAACCTGAGCAATTTCCAGTTTTACCAAGCCTAACAGCCCAGTAACACAGCTAACACAACTGTCTTCTGTTCCTGGCCCACCTGCCCAGCTCTGCTCCTGCCTGTAAAATATGCCTCTGTACCCGTACTTTAGATACTTTCTTCCTTTCAGTCCCTATGTACCAGATTCTTCCCCTTCTGATGCCATCCTGTGAGCAGCCACCACTTCAGTGACCATCACCAGCATATCTGCTCCCTTCCTGATGCATTCTGTTTCTTCTAGCTGCTTCCTAATCACTCTCCTATTACTTACATACACAATTTGTACCCAAATCCTCAGGTCCTCCATAATCTCACATCTCCTTCTCTTTGTATTTAAACATTTTTTCCCTCCATTTCCTCTGTGCTGGCCAGTTTACGTATCTCATCTTTACCCATGAGACCTCCACTCTATCACACTTGTGGTCTCTGCTGCAATCTCTCTTCCCTTCGCAGGATAGCCAGGCTACCTCCTTTACCTTTTTGTTCTTGCAGAGAAGCAGCAAGAAGGACACAGCACACACAAAAATTTGCTTCCACAGCTGAACCATGAAACTGAATTTGCATATGCAAATGAGGTTTTCCAAATAGATTTTTTTATCACAAATTAATGCACCCCACCCCCACCAAATTGAAAGCCATGGTTTGAAATGGATGAGCTACAACTTCGAAAAGTTACCAGGAAGCATGCAAGAAAGGGGGGGGGGGGGGGGGGGGAGGAAATGTTGTCTTCAATTTTTCCACTTGCAGTTGCACTTGAACTCCCCAAGAAGAGGCTGCTCCCTGCTTACAGCACTCGTGTTGCCAAGTTAAAATATGCTCGACCTGCTCGTGGCCTTAATATCACAAACATGGTGCATCTATTGTCCTTTTTAAACCAAAGGCTCTGCAAAATATCTACATTTTCATCTTCTCACACCTCTGGTTTTGTGCATGTTTCTAATCTCTGTAGGAGTTTTATAACTGTGGGCCATAACTTTGTGACATTACCTTTTTTGAATATACTGACCAATTCTGAACAGAGTAATAAATGGCAAATATCTTCTTAAAAGTTTCATTAAGACAGGTGACTAGAGAGAGGCAGGCTCATAATCAGAGCTTGTACTTACTAGGGACACAGAGACAAGAAAAGTCTAAATCATGGAAACAGCTTTAATTAAGAGTTTATGGTGTCAGTGAGACATCAAAGCCTGCACACAACAGAAATCCATAGGGAATTATTGCTACTGCTCAAATAATCGTACTCGCCATCATGATCATCTGCATCTGAGTTTCAACCAATCTCAATAGTAGAAGTCTGTGAGTTGCATCCAATTTCCTACTATTACTAAAACTTAGGTGTTTAAACACATAATCATACATTGTTACTTCATAAGCAAACAGGCTAGTACATAAATGTAAATCATACCCAGCTGAGAGAATTCTAGATTTGGAATAAACTTCTGTTTTGATTTTAATAAGCATTACATGAGTTTATTCATCTCATCAAGGGAAAATCATGTTCATCACCTTTCATCCTTTCAGAATTATTGCTCTGTTATGTCAGATAATCCTTATTTAACATATCAAATGAGAAACAGCAGCAGAAAACAGGAACCAAACAAATCTCTAATCTTACACACATTCAATTCTACGTATTCAAGTGGTTTCAAAAATCATAATACCATTTTAACAACTCTCTGAAATCTGTACACAATTCAAGGATAGAAATGGCTTTGAAATCCAAATTCAGGCATGGATCCCAAGTTTCCCAGTTTTCTTACTCTTTTTAGTTTCTCAGAGAAAAAGACAAATAGTAACATATTTACTTTTGCAGTTTAACCCTGTAAATTGATATGCTTGATAAACAAAAGCCTTCCATAATTTCCCAGAAAAGAACAACCACCCCATTTGTGTATTGAACTCATCTGTCACATGTATCCCATGTGCCTGGAATATATTCAGAGTTATTTTACTTGTGTCTGGTCACACAGAAGAGCAGCTCATATGTCACATCTTCTAAAGTCATCTCCACCGATCTTTCAGGAGTCAATAAAAGAGCATGCACACTTCACTGCAGATTCCATTGCAACACTCTGGTGCTCAATACGAAGTGGGTGAGTTGAACATGGTCTGCTTCATAGTCTTATGTCTGCAGCACAGCTAGAGTACATATTCACTCACAGTCCACTCAAGAGTCAGTGTTACTAATGTCATCGTACAATCTGTATTCCACACGAGCTTTTGCCTGCCTACGTCAATTCCAGAATGAACCACAGTAAATAAGCATGTCAGCAACAAGTTTTTTGGTGACCCAATTCCTTTGGAAGAAAGTTTTGATCCTGAGGAGGTGCATTTTCACTTCATAATTTTTCCCCAGTACATCCATTTTCTAGTCACTATTACTAATTTACCTTCTAACTGTGGACAGAGGTTTATTTTCATAACTGTGCTGTTCCATTCACATTCAAGCCTTAACACTTTCCTGTTAGTTCCAAAGTGTCTGTTTTCCTCCTTACTACATATTTTTTTCTGTTCCAGAAACATAGTGATATTCTCCCTATATTTCATATCAGCAGATGAATCCCAGCAGTTTGTGTAAAACCTGCTACAAATGAAGCCCTACTTTCCAGGCATGACCACAAAAGGCTATTAGGATAGATTTGAACATGAATTGCTTTACTAATAGACACAATTTGCAACTATACTATTGTGTGTATAAAATAAGCCCAACCATTATGCCTCAAGTGTTCCTCCACAATCTTACTGTAAATATTTTTGGGGGGATAGAAATTATACACCATGTGTTCTTTACACAATTGTGCAGCTGGGCCACATACAAAAATTAAATTATATTAAGACTGACTATTGATCTTAAAAGGTACGTATTTCTTCTGGCTCAAAATCAATTCTTGGGGAAAAATTAGTTAATTTTATCACTACATCAACATAATTAAGTAAGTTGGTGAGCAGAATGAAACAATTCCAGGGATGGGATAACCTAAATCGGATCTTGGAATGGAATGGGCTCTTACAGCAGTGCACTTTCTTGCTCCTACTAACTGATCTGCAGAAATGTTTCCACTCATGAGAAATGTATTTTAAAAAATTTTAAGGCTGAACTGTGCATGCAATTTCAATCAAACTGAAAACATGGAGATTTACTGCATCAGAGTCAACTCAACCCCTGAGTATATGCGGAACTTGGCGAAACTGGAACACAGAACCACTTAGTGCCATCGCTCTCATTAATCACAATTAATGACCAAGTCTTCCTCCGTATCACTTTTATTTAAACTCATCTACCTGGCACTATGTTCAAAGCCAGACAATAAAATTTACAAATACTTCCAGTGGCATTTTCCACACAGATGGAAAACATATACAGCTGGAACAGCAACAAACCCAGGGTGTATTCTCTCCATACTTTGTTTTTAATCAAATCAGTATTTTTGAAGTCCTGAATCAACCACCAGTATCAAAAATGATCTACTGTATTAGTTTGTAAGTATATGATCTTGCACATTAAACACCATCCCATTTCTATTACTCTACACAAAGTCACCGTGTTCTTTGTGTATATCTTTATCTACTGCTAGAGTAACAATACCTCCTAATTTCTTAGCATCAGCAAGTTTCATTACTATAATCCTATTTTTTGTCATTCAATAATAAAGCCATTTATTAAGACTAATTCTTCAGAAGTTAGTTGTCACTATCTTCCACACTAATTCAGTATGACTTGCTGCACCTCTTCAACTAGTTCCTTACCCCCTAATATTTTACACTAAAACCTAGTTTAAGTAATAAATTCCCACTACTGTATCACATCAAATGCTTGACTAAAAAAAATTAGATCCACTGTTTTTGCCTTGTCAGAAAAACAAAAATCAATTATCTGATTAAACAGCGTAACCTAATAAGTTAGTCTGACATGATACACCATTATACTGCGTTTTATCCAATTTTTCACTTAGCCCTTAGTTCTCACCATTTTTATCCTTTACTGAATGGCGCTGCTGCATTTGCTATAGTACAACAACCCACCTGACAGATTTACAGAAATACAGGCTTGACACATATCCTTTCAGCTTTCTAGAACGGAAATTCTTGCATCCTCTTATTTGCACAGAGAAAGCACTTCAACTCTTGCCTTCACTTTGAATTTGGTTACTTTACTGATACCTCTTCCTTTTCAGCTAACCCATGTCAAATGCTGTCTGAAATTTTTGGATCCAAACTGAAAAAGATCACTTATCCTGACCAGTTCTTTCTGCATGGCAGCTCCTCCTCTTCTCTTTGTTTTCATCTTACTTCTAAAGCTAAAGAAATTTTGACTATTGGCTATTATACTTCACTCTTGTATTTTCTGAGGTCAAAAAAATACATTTTCTTGGCTGTTTTGTCCTGTCCTTTTTTAACAGCCTCAGCTTGTTTCTGTTGAACATTTTTGATTCTTTAGTTCTCAAATGACAATTGGAAAGGCTGTACATACAGAAAGATCAATCTAATTAGAAATTGCTTTATTTCACCTGTTCCTTTCAAATTCAATCTTGATTAAGTATTTATGTTAATAACATTTGTTATAATATTTCAAAACCACAATACTTTGATAATCTACAAAGGGATCTTTTAGTCGAACAAAAGAAACTGCTATTTCCCTGCTTAAAAATAACTTCCACAGTGATTCTTACTTTTAATGACACTGGAAGCTGATACCCTTCCTAGAAGAGATCCTATGTATTCCTAATCAGTATGAGAACACTGCAGATGATTAACTTGATTAGAGTTTTCTCTTTCTGAAGAGCAATATCATTATTTAGGGATACTACTACACTCATTTTGCAGCACAATCCCCATATGAGAATTTTCTACATGTAAATGTCTATATTTAGCTGCTGCCTGTGTCTCCTATGGACACAAAAAGGAAGGAAAGGTCATAGAAAATTCTGTGAATCTCTGGGAAAGCAGCAATTTGCAGTAAAATTAAAGGGAAAGCTAAAAGCCATATTCATGCCGAAGAGTCCATGTAAGTAATTCCCCACAAAATCCTTTCAGAAATTCCACAATTTTTATCCTGTTGACACCCAAGATGTTGTCCATACACTTCTGGGCACACTGAGGAACACTGTCAACAAACACTGGTGGGGAAAAAGAGAAGTAAGGTTCCAAGAAGATAAATGAAGCAAGGTTTACTGGGAAATGTAAAGCCTTAATGAAACCAAGCAAGTTATGCATCATTTAGGTGCTCAAGGAAACAAACATGAAAAAAAAAAAAAAAAAGCTTTGTTCCAATACTATTCTCTTTGGCAGAAATGCAACCTAAACAGTCCTTTTGCACTAATTTTGTGGAAACAAAATTATCCAAAATTGAATATTCCAAGTCTCAAAATCAACTATTCCTTGATAGTTAGAATATGTAAAAGTGTTATTGCTCCAAAAGTAATCTCATTCCTTGCTTTTATCTTTTTATAAGGGTAATTTCATCCATTGCTTGAGAATTCAAACAGAATATGAAGTTTGAAAGTGTCTTAACATTATGAGCTAAAATATGAATAAAACTAATAACTTTTAATTTATATATGATATGTTTACTTGGATTTTTTCCCTTGACATTCATTCTGACCTATATTTCACAAATCCAGATGAAAACATTTGGCTCTGGGAAACGACAAATACTGTAGTAATACTAGCAGTCAAAGGATTAAAATTACAGTTTTATTTAAGCTTTATATCCCAAATCTGTTCCTGAGTTTGCCACAGCTTTGAAATCATTCCTCAGTACACCAGAACCAATAGTTACAGGGCATTTTTAAAAACACATGAAAACACTCACCTTGCTGTCTCCCTCCACTCTGCATCCTCTCCTTCACGCCAACAAATTTCATCTAGCTCCGTAAAGAGATCATGAGGAATGTGTTCTTCGTCATCATCTTCTGTTCCAAGAATAAACTGCACCCTTTGTGATGGGGTATCTGGGTAAAAATAAAAGTATCAAGTCCAGAACACTGATTTTTTTGCCCTGAGCAATCAAGTATCTAAAATGTCATGACATTATCCAGACTCTTTCATCCGTATCACTTACTGCCACACAGAAAACATGACTGTATTTATGTTGTAAGAATATTTATACACAAACACCTTCAGACTGCGACCTCTATCTACTGTAGTTGTCTGCCAATTAAACAACCTCATCTGAAAATAGAATGTGATGTACAGAAATAGTGACTACTGGAAGCTGGAATGGTATCTCACAGGAAAAAAGACAGAACAGAGAGCAGCATAGATAGAGATAATAAGTCTTTTACTCCAACATTACAAAAACTACTTTGCCACATATTAAATGCACATCTACAGATGAAACTCAGAAAAAAGTACAGGATAGGAGGAAGAGAGATGGGGTCAGGTACTACAAACTCTAGAGAATGAAACTGCAGGGGGACAGCTGAGGGGACAGAAATTACTTTTGATGATCCATTAAAGAACATCAACAACCTCCTTCACCCTTTCTTTTATTATTCTTCTCTCTCACTGTTCATTCTTTCTTTTTCTTTAAGACCATTTGAACCTCTATTCTAGACCCTCTTCCAGCCTCTACCACAAGCTTGGAACAAGCCACAGCTTTACTCTGACACCAAGCTGAAAACTGGGGGGGAAGAAAGAAATTATTATTTGCTTTATAGTACAATAATTTCATTTCAAGGACAAAACCCTGAGAGAATTAAACAATAGGAGCACAATCATTTTTTTTTAAATAAGATCTGTTGGTTCTACTTATAAAACTGAGTTAACAACATTACTCATGTGAGCAATGCCAGATGGATTTGGCTCTTCTTCATAGCAGCAATAACTACCAAGTATGTCATTAATGTGTTATATAGAAAATGAGTAATATGTGATTCAAAAACAGTATACAAGAACACTTCAATTGGTGACTGTCAAACTGTAATAACTTAATCCTCAGTGTAGAAGGGTAATATTTGCAAACTAGGACACAAATTTTTTGAAGTCTAGGACAACAGAAATTGGCTTGAATATTATATATCTATCCCTGCCTTCAAGCAGTACAGCCAGTGAAAAAAAATTCTTCATATTATTGCTATTTCTAAAAAGTAATGAACGTAACATATTAAGATAAAAAGATTAAATTAATCGCACTAATCTGTTACATTAGTATTTCTATCACTGCAGTTGTTTTATATCAGAGCAGAGAGATATTGGAAGCAACATGAATTAAAGTTCCACAATGAGCCGCTGATGATTATCCCAAGTCAATGGCTCATCACCAGTTCAAGAAATCCTCCACGACCAGCTGGGACTGGGCAGAAAGTCAGGCAGGTACACACTAGGAGCGGGAGCACCATGAACAACCATCCACACCCCGCAAGTAACCATCGCAGTCAGGAGAAGATGCAACAGCTTTCTGCTTGCTGTGGCTCCTGCAGCCTGTGGGAGCCTCCTGCCAGATGCTGTTATACCTGGGTATCTCTGGGCTTGTGCTCACATCATCCCTGCAGCACAGACATCCAAACTACCTCCATACCTCACATTCATTGCACCCATGGAAAACCTGAGTATTCCACGTTTAAAAATCTGTGTAACTCCACTGTACTGTTAAAAGGGTAAAAATTAAGACCTGGTAGATACACTATTGTCAAAAGCACAAATTCAGACTCGGATTCAGTGCTGCAGAAAGGGAGGGACCCTGCAGCAACCTGCCATACTGCTCACTACTATGACTCTCTGTAAAGTCATTAACATCCCTAAAACAAGATCAAGGTAGGGACATAGACATTCCAAACAGCAGAACTGAAAGCCATAATTGCTAATTCCCAGAGGGGAACATGAAAAGCTGCTCCCTGGAACATCACTAAGTGCAGACGGGGAAACTGTGGCCTACATCACCATCCTGCCTCGCAAAACACATGTGGGAAAGAACCATAGCTGGCATTTCCCCCATTTAAAACATCTCCAAGTGCAACCACAATTCTGAATCAGGACTGGTCCCTCTTGTCTAAGGAAACAAGGTAAAATCAAGACCTGGGGCAGGTAAAAACGCAGGATCATTCTCCATCCCTCCACACTGATTCAGCCCAGCAAACAACCTGCGCCACTGCATCATTCAGAGCAATACACATCTCCTCAGTGCGTGCCAGGATGTCTCCTGAGACAAACTGCCCTGTTATCAGGCAGAACCACATGCGATCTGCCCAAGCCATACCAGAAGCAGAAACACAGCCTTGGGTATGTATAAAATGTATTCCAAATTCTGACCTCTGCTCTTGATAAACTCTAGAAAGGGTGCAGAAATTTACTTCTGGCAACACTCTGTTAGTTCATTTGTCAGAACAGGTTCCCGTATTTCTAAGCCTGTTGAGAACCTGCAGTTAAGGGTAGTATTGGTAGGCTAATACTTCTTGCTGGGGTAGGTAGATGTAAGGGGTGAAAAATTACTTTTTCTACATTAGAAAACATGCTAAACATTAAAATAAAATACAGAAATTCACATAAGGTAGTAAACATCATAGACAAGATTTAATCCATGCCTCATGCTCTTGTACATTCACATCAAAGTCATTAAATACACAAACTTTATTTGTTTGGGTTGCTCACTGCACAGGACGGGCTGCACAGGGAGTGAACTGGTGTAACACAGCTGGCATCTGTAACTACTTTCAAACAAAGGGGAAATGGTGTGAAAAATTCACAGGATCACAGAAAAGAAAGGATCATTTCACATACAAACACTCATCATGCTGCTTGTGCTCGCCAAGGAAGTGGTGGATGGGGGCTCTCCCCCTACCTCCTTCCTGTGCAGACTGGACTTTGCCCTGCAGCTCAGCAATCAGTACAAGCAGGGATCGTGAATTTTATGGGTTTTTAATTAGAAAACATGATAAAAATTAAAACAACATTTACATTACTGAAGTATACATAAAACACTGAACAGCCAGACAGCACCACAGACTTCAGAAACCATGTGTTATGCTGGGAGAAAGTATTCCCTTTCTTGCTTTTCTGGCATTTTATCCCTACATGCATAATCTTGTTTTCAGGAAGTGCTCTCTGCATTTTCTTCACATCAATTGCTACCATCACCTCAGGGCTATGACAAATAATCTTATCTTTTGGATTTGACAAGATGGACAATTCCTAAGCTTCAATTAACTTCTTTTTGCTAGACTCTTAAAAACGCAGTTATGATACATTATTTTAATGCAGATTTGCTGCAATCTGCTCCACAGCTGCCCAGAGATTCAAATTTCCAAGTTCTTCCTTCAGCAGACAAAGCCTAGAGTTAAGGGTAGGAGAATTCTCTTAACGGCCATTCTCCTTACAAATAATTCAATTTGCCCCATTAACAGCCCTTTGAGGTTAGCTACCAAATATAGTCAGCTGAGTCCTTTAATTACACTTTCTTCAAGCCCCTCTAGTAACCAAGAGAAGTCCCCATCTGCAATTCACTTTTTCGCTTGCATTACCTTCAGAGAGACCTTCCTGAACTGTATACACCGTCCTCTGTTAGGCTCACCTCCAGGGCTCCTCAGCTTCTCTTGCCACATCCAATATCATGAATTACAAATTGAAGCTTCTTTAAAACTAGAGAATATAAAAGCCTGATTTCTTAAAAGAACAAACCAAACCTTGCACCAGCTCCAACAGTGTCTAGCCCTAGAAGACAACCACAGGAGGCTGCAATCAAACCCCAATCTTCACAGCTGTGTTCACCCTCACAAAACCTGTCCTTAAAGACACCCACCTGAGAGCTGAAGTCTTCCTATTCCACCCCATTTTATAACAGAAACATAAATATTTTTAACTCCTAAGTGTGAGTACAAGAGAGTTATTTTACTGGTTACAGGAAAAAACACAGACATCAAAAAACACTGCAAATTGCCACTAAAATCCACATCAATACCAAGCCAAGTGCAACCCCACCAGTCAAAGGGAAATCCACACCAGACTTACAGTGCCACCATGACCCACAGCGCTCATGGAGAAGTCCCAGGGCCGGCACCCATCACCCTTCCAGCAAACAGCACCAAGGAGCTGCTCTAGGCTAGAAACAGCTTTTTTGCCCAACTAGTTTTAATTTGCATCAATTCCCTAATTTAAATCACAGAACAGCCACAAGGAAAGCAGTGGAGGAGCTTAACGAAGGCATGAAACTGGGGCCTTAATTACAACAGCAGCTTCAGCTGAGAATGGTAAACCTCTTCAAGAAAGCAAATAGCATTACTGCATTTTTAACTGGAGTGGATAATTTCACTGAATTTCTCTTCTTCCAAAAAATTAGGAGGCAAGATGGTGGAGGTCTAGGTTTTGAAATCACTTATCTTACAGTTTTTACTACACAAAAAAGCCTCTTCGTGAGCAAGCCATATAATCTGAAAATTGTGCAATTCAAAGGCACATTGTGGCAAAACGGAAACATCTTGTACAACCTTAACACCCTGTACAACAAGAGTCAACGTACAACAAGAGTCAACTGACAGTGAGAATCAGGTGTGGGAAAAACAAAACCAAATCTTGAATAACTGATCTGTGCCCCTAGATGACAGGACTCCACTCCTTTTTCATTCCACTAACTATATATTCCACATATTATTCATCTACAAGCTCTGAATCTGCACACTGAGAACACGGGTTATTTCTGAAAACTGACAGCAGGAGATCAAAAAAAAGCTTATGAGCTGCCATCAGAATATTCTAAAAAATCTATTCTCTGCAGAAATGTTCCCTCAGAAAGTAGCTGGTATAGCTTTCCCAGTCAGGATGCAAAGGGATTACCAGGAAGTTTCCAGCCCTAAGCATTACATTGAGTACAGGTGTTTTCCAGCCATTTTGACACAAAGGAAACTGTTTAAGAAATTGGTTTTGACTGGACAAGAACCAGGTGGTACCTGTTTACTCTGAGTGGGGCCTGCACAGCCCCACAGCACCGTGTGCACCACGCAGCTCCCTGAAGCAGTGATACCAAAGCAAGATCTGCATCTAATGGTGCTTCACAGATGAAGTTATAAATTATACAGAAAATAATGCTTCATCCCATGCTTCGTTAACTGAGCAGTCTGGAGCATTTCATGTCTGAATATTTCAGGCCTTTACTTATTTCAGCATCTCTATTATTCAGTTATAGCATCTTTGGCTTTTATTATACCTCCTTTCATACTTCACTGCTTCAAAACACTGCTAAATTATTCTCTTATATCACAAAAATCCTAATGCACTGTTCCAACTTACTTGAAAGCACTGTTTTCTATAAGCTGGTCTCACAGTGCTTATTTTCTCTTTCTTCTTGCACCTGCTCGTTGAAATCTTTCCCCTCCTCCCTCCGCTCAGTTACCAAGAACACCACCTCCTGCTATGCAGCAGAAATGCATTAAACGGGGTATTCCGTGAGAGGGATCTATCCATTTCTGTGTATTCAATTAAATCAGGATGATTCATAAGTTAAGGGACTATTCTGGATCTGCTCTCTCAGGTAGCACAGTCCCTCTATCAAGTTATGCAGCAAGAGTAGGAAGTGCATTTGTCTTCCTTGCAACTTCCTTTAGACTCTGGGTACTGTTAGAACCTTGTGGCCATGGGAAATGAGAGCTAAGAAGCTCTACTGAGGTTTAGTGGATTCAGATTTAGTGCAGGAAGTATCTGCTGCTCCCTTTGTGTAAATAAAGCATGGAAAACTATGCTTGTATTCTCTCTAAAGGCAATGCTTCTCCCCAGGCAGCAGGAAAACCCATCTGAAACTCTTGTAAGGAAAGTCCATAGTAAAAATGATGATACGGATGCAGACTACAAAACACCCGTGTCATTTTCTCTGCCTGCTCTGACTGTGCTTAACCGCTCCATCCCTGTATAATTTTCAGATTTTCCTTCATAAAACAAATCCCTTTCACTGTTATCGATGGGATGCCACACTACTGCCTGAACTGACAGATGTCAAAGCACAGTCCAAGGCTGGTTCTCTCACCAAACTTCCAGGAGTCACACAGCCAAAGGTGAAAATCCTCAAATTTTACTACTTAGATATTATTTCAAAGTGGAAAAATTGGATATTTCCAGATTTTTCTCAATGTTTGGTAGTTCTTTGGCTCCTTGTGAATCGTTATCACCCAAGCACATTGAAGACTATCTTCAGCATTCTGGATCCAGAGAGGACTTGTATGTTTCTGGCCTATACCTTGTCCATCATGGGCTTTATAAAAGTACTAATTTATGTGACATGACCTACACACGCTTTAATTGGTAGTTTACTAGTGAAAATGTGACTTACCAAAGTGCAGTCCTGCACTTATTTCTAGCAAGTATGCCTGTAGACAAGTGCTGTGAACACCAACTTACAAATGCACTTCAAAACTGTATTTTTCACATTACTGCTATTCCACTCTTGGAGCTCTCTTGAACACAGGCAGACTTTCACTTAACACAGGATCGTGTTGAACAGTGAATTTTATGGCATGCACAACTATCACAGACTATTAAGGACAGGTTCAGCCAGTTAATTTTTTTTTTCTTTTGACATTAGGAAGGACGTAAGCCTAGGTCTCCAGAAGTTGAAAGAACAGAGCTAAGTTCTCAGCCAAAATGTGTCAAACACTGGCACTTAAATAAAACCAGATGACTCAACAGAAGACATTGCTTCATAGTTTAAGATATCTCACTTCTTGGCTAATGTAACTTTCAATTGTTTCTTTTTAATTTGACATTATATGTATATATGCATATTCTTTTTGAATACTATTTTAATAATTTATGAACTTTGTTGTTTTCCAAGGAACCAGTTTCAGTATAGTACTGGGTCTTTGTACATTTGCAATACATTCCAGACAGAACCACCACTGCCAATTTTTTCTTCACTGTTCAGTCTTCAAAACATAACTTATATCTACTGTTTGAAAAAGTCTTGACTTTGTTTCATTCTCAGTATAATTCACTGTGAAAGGTTTGAGTATTTCAAGCTCTTTACAATATACTCAACCATCAGCACTTACAATCTACTTGCCTGAAAAATTTTCTACATACATAATACAAACTTCAGATTAAAATAAAGTCTTGTAATTATTATTCTGTCACCTGAAATTACACTGGCACATTTCCCTAATGATTTAAAAACATTTTTCTCTTGCACACTGACAAATTGCTTTCTATACATGGTTACATTATATTTTTAACACTTACTGTAACCTTGGACACTTCAGCATATGCACTTTTTTTGTGAACAGCAAATAATATTCTTACATGTTTTGAGAGAAACCCTAATTTATTTATAACTACCTTTTTCTGTTCTCTGTTTTTTTATTTAAAATTTTGAGAATTTTAAGAGCTTTGTATCAAGTTTGTTTAATGAAAGAGTTATTTTCCTGTTTGCTCTCAAGTCCTCAGTTAACAGACTCATCTTACATCACAGTGTCATGTAAGGAAAAAGGCAAACACAATGTGGATCACTTCATATCCTATAAAGCACTGCAGCTTCAGCAACATCAACATTATTACAAAACTAATTGTAAAGAACCACAACTCCTGTATATTAAGTTTTAGGGGCAAATACTCCAGAGCCTTCATTGAGGACAGCTGGTGCCATAAAGCACTTTGTCTCTCTCGGTGGTAGTGGCAGCTTACCCTTTTGAGGACACTCATGGACAGTCCCTACAGAGGTAGAAATTACTGAGATTTCTCATGTAATGACTGCCACTGGCTGCTACCCTTCATCAGAGGAACAAATCTTGGCTCTCCAGCAGAGACTAGAGAGGTTCTGGTGGGTTCTCCATAACCCCACTGCTAATCGTGTCCAAGCCATAACAGGACAGAGCATGAGTAAACATAATGATGTTTATTATTAAGAAATCTATGCAAAAATAACATTTGTCTTACCGAAAGGAGGAGACTCTCTCCCGTCTTCTAATCCTGAATCTCGCTCTCTGTCTCTTTTTCTGTGTTTGTGTCCACGGTGCCTATGACGTCGGTGACTTTTTCTTCCACCCAGTGGCACGTGAACTCCAATGAACAATGTTCGATGGCCTATAGGTAAAGAAAAGTTACCTTTTAAAAAGGGGCTATAGCAACATAACAGCAACATTAATAACCATAATAGTATTAATGGTACACTTACAATAATAATTGTGTACATGTATAATATTATTACAATGTTAATATTTGTAACATTATTGATTATAATAACGATGATGTAGCATCACAGATACACAACTGCTTGATACAGGACAAAATCACAGAATTGAAGTCCTTATGATGCAGCGTTAGAATTTTTTCCCCCTTCAAATCTGTATCTTTGTGTATGAACTTTCATTAAAGTCAGACAGGTGTTCTGTAAAATGTCTTCCAAAACAGTAACATGAAGAGACACATGGATCTCTTTGCATTTAACATTTGGTAAAGTTGCTCTTTGCTTCTGTGTACAGGAACTTTACAAAACTCACTGCTATTTATGAGCCAAACCCTGACAGAATTCTTGTGGGAAACTCACTGGGGGGATGGGGGGAAAACAATAAAACACTGTGGAAGCTAGACTGCAAAATCCCTATACAACTCCATGTGATCACATCGTAAATACACTGCTGATAGCTTAGGATGCTTATATGTCTTCTATTTTATTTTTTAAAATACATAAGAAAGTATACACTGCCATTCCTGCCAACATCTTTGAACCCTTGAGCCTGAAAAACTCTATGTTACTGATCAAGGCCAAAAGATCTAGCTCTCAGCTACGTGGGCTAACAGGGCCAGAGCAGAGTAAAACATTTAGAAGGGGGAGAGCACATGGGAAATGTGCAGAAAGTACCACAAAGCAGAACAAATGGGAAAGTATCGTGACTCACTACAGGCAGGTCTCCTACATTTACTCAGCAGAAAGACACAGTCCAGATTACTCATCTCAAATAACATTTATTTTCTCCTTGAAATGAGCACAACACAGCTAGCAGATAATTGCTGCTTTGCTGTAATCATTCAGCAGTGTCAATCATATGAAAAAGGTCAAGAACGTTAAAATAAGGTAGCACGTGATCTCTAATCCCATGGAGACTCCAGGGGGAGCAGAAAACCCAGCAAGGCTGTGTTTGTCACAATACATCAAAGAAATGCAGGGCTGACGGGAATTCTCTGCAGAGGCAGAGCTGAAGCTGGAGCAAAGGCTCTGGACACCACACCTGTTACTTCCTCAACTTTGATTCATTCAGAGGAGACTAGAAAGCAGAGCCATCCATTTTTGGGAAACTACTCTCATACAGTCCGATTTTTCTGAAGCAAAGGCCACAGATAGAAAAACTATTTATTTATTTATTTGATACCTCCTCCTTGCTTATTACATTTAACTCAAGAAATTATTAAAGAGGACTGTTGCCTTTGCTGTAGTTCAAATGTATTGCATTCAGTGGTGCATGAAACAGGGAAAAATGTATTCCATCAGACGTATTCATTAAAAAGATACTGAAGGACAGAAGTAATGTAGTACTCAACACTTCCTTGTCCCTTCCCTTGGGCAGGAAAAAAGCCAAAACAACATTTTGAAAGGAATGGGGTTCCCCTTCCTAAAGCTTTAAACATTTCCATAGGTGCAAATAGATTGTACTTTTCACAGAATAATTTAATGCATTCCTGCTCCTTTGTGATAG
The DNA here is from genome assembly GCA_027574665.1 of Rhynochetos jubatus. Classification (NCBI taxonomy): domain Eukaryota; kingdom Metazoa; phylum Chordata; class Aves; order Eurypygiformes; family Rhynochetidae; genus Rhynochetos; species Rhynochetos jubatus. The sequence continues at coordinate 25,097,547 of CM050654.1, forward strand.
AAGTGGGCATGCATCCCACTCAGGTTGTACCTGCATCAGGAAATGCAGATTCAGGTTCACACTTCAATTAATTTCCAGGGCTGAACCCTGGACTTGAGTTCAGAGCGTTCTTTATTCAATATATTGGGAAACATGCCCTGAAATGCCACAACATTCATGTGTGTCTGAACACAACTATTTTTCCTATATAAATACAATCAGTTTACACTGGAAAAAAAAAAAAAAAAAACCAAACAGGAACCTGGAAACTGAAATGCATAACCAGGAAAAAGCAAAATGGATTTTATTCCTCCTGTGTGAACCTACTGAGGCCAACACAGTTCTACCAATGCACAATTTCAATAAACATCAAGAGGAATCTAGGTCCTTGGAATAAGGTTCAGGCAAATAAGAGGGAAAAAATAAAGAAACTGACATTGGAAAAGGAATAGTTTTCTACTGAAAAATTATACAGCAAAAAGCAAAAGTAAAAAATCCAAATACAGAGTTAAGAAGTTCTGGTTTATTAAAACAGCAAAATTCTGGAGAAAGAAAAAAAAAAAAAGACGAGCTGGGAATAAAAGAAAAATTAATGAATTCTAACTAAAATGTTGATTTATTGCAGATGTGCCACTAGGAAAGCTACACATAAGCACATGTATAAATATTTTCAGTACTAGGATTTAGGAGCAAACCATTTTTAAAAACTGAACCTCTGAAAAAATACATTAATATACAAAGATAATTTAGAACCTGAAAGCTTATTAAAGAAATTCAATACAATGATTTGATCTGCTCTGCAGTATCACCTTTATACAATGCTACAAGTCCACTTTTAAATTGTATAAATACTGCCTTTCCAAAAAAAGACTCTTCTTAATCAAACTGCACATAGCTGGGGAACAAAACACAGAATATAAAGTTAGTTCAAACTTACACATTGATGGCGTAAGTGGCTTTGGCCCCTTGTGATATACCTTCGAAGCACTGAAACACCCCTTGAGTAAAAATACTTTAGGGATTAAAGAAATAATGACCCCTGTTATAAAGTGTTTACAGGATTACATTAATAAATCCAAATTATATTATAAAATATTTAAAAGGGATACTGTTACTTGTATTTAATTTCCAGACAGATGAAAGTACACGTAAGCATATGTCAAAATCAGCATTTCCCCTCAACTTTTGAAGGAAAAGTGTATTGTGCTGTATTTAACTCCACTTTGTGGAGGTATGAATTCTTTGCCCTAGACAAGACAAGTATGAAATATACATTATTAATATGGATACATCTTGCAGAGACATCTCTCAGAATAAAATCTAAGTAGCAGGGTTGTTTGGGGTTACTGTAGTCCAAAGAAGAAATTCTGCCTTACACCTAAATTTTATTTTAAGAACGCAATAGCAAATTAACCATCTAAAAAGGTAACCTTAGAAAAGCAAGTATTTTCTGCATAGCCCTTGAAAATGACAGATGTAACATCTAAAAATGGTTTTCAGAACCTGGCATTCTGGGTCTCTGAAACAGAAGCTTGTCCTAGCTACCAATCTTATTCATTAAATAAATTGAAAGGAAAAGAAATGTAGTGGGATTTCTAAAGCTTTGAAAACATCTATCCCATTATAATTTATGGTGCTTGATGACTTAACTTCTGGAAATCCCATTACAACTGTCTAAATGGATGTGAGTGCAAGGGTACGTGGAGATGGAGAGAAAGGAATTGTAAACGTTCCCCTTAATTTACAGAAATCTTTTCAATGGAATGCTGAGTACAGACATTTTTGCCCCAGTGCCTCCCATTTTCCTTCCAAACATAATTTTAACACAGAAAACACATACCGATTTGGTAGGAAGAACACACGTATGAAGCACATTCACCGCCCCACCTCCCCAGCAGCAGCAGCTCCACAGGCCACTGTTACACCAGGCGTGTGGGACTCAAACGGGTCCTTTAAGAGCTCGTCAGGGAATCAGCCAAGTTGGTGCTATTACATAAAAAGCAACTGTCCTGGATCTGAACATCCCTGAGTGCCAGGTGCTCGTGGTACATCTGCCTGCGCTGCCTTCCACCCAGAATGATTCAAATCTGCCTTAGGCACCTGCTGAGACCAAGGCTTTCAGATCCTGCTCATGGGCATGACGGACGGGGCAGATAAGGGAACAGATGGATCCTGAAACATCTCCAGAAAGAGGAAAGGCAGGCTTCAGTGACCTGAGGAAGCACACTGCAAAGTCAAGATGCCAGATGCCTTGAGAGAGAGTATTTTGCCAGTGGTTCAAGCCAAGTCTCAAATGACTGCTGACCTCAGCAGGACTGGAGCGGTTTCTCCCACCCCTGGAAAACACTCTGTGCCTTGAAGCCTTTTATGTATTGCCAGCTACAGCTGAACCACATGCAATTTTCCATCCTCTCAAAAGTTAACACTGAGCTAGTGACAGAAAAGCAGCAGTCCGTGCAGAGTTAAAAAAACTGCCGTTTTCCTTATAGGAGAAAAAGTGATATTGGTGAATTGTGTAGGAGTACAGAGTACATGACTCATGATTCGTTACTGTAGTGCAGCAGGCAGGCAGAGCTAAAGAGAAAGCAGAAAGGACAAAAGCAATGCTTCCCCAAACCAACACTTCACATTGCTGTTTGTGGTTATGGTTTGCTCAAGGGACATTTGTCACCTTTTTGCCATGCTATAATTTGGAGGAACTGACAAGAAAGCCTTCACGAATTTTTTAGATCATACATGTAACTTATGTTCTAGGTTAAAGTACAACAGAAATTATGTAGAAAAAAAATTAATACAATATCCCTGGCCCAAGAAAGCATTAAGGACATATTGGATATAGAGGATAAGAGCATCTCACTGAAGCCATTGAAGTTAAGGACCAATCAACCACTGCCTTCCCAACAAATCTCTCCTCTTAACAAAACACTCTTCCAGGTTGTGGCTGGGCTAAGAAGTAAAATTTTTAGCTGCACTTCTGTTCATTCCCTATTTCCCTATGTTGCTCCCGAGGAGTCCAGAAGTGTTGTGTACACAGTCTTAATACAAGATCAGGCCACAGACCTTGCAAGACGACTGAAAAAGTCAGCATATACAGAATGTAAAAGGACCCTTTCAAACACACATACTTTCCACTGATAGAAATTGAAGCTGTGGTTATTGGAGGGAAGAATTTGACCTATATTTCTCTATTAGCAACAAGCGGGGGAAAAAAAAAAAAGGCAAACTCAGTACTAGCACAACTGTATGTTAAAAACTGAATGTTTCTGTCTTCTGCTGCTGCAAGTTTGCGGCTTTCACCAATAATGGCAAGTTGGGTTATGCCAGTTTCAGTGATCAGAATTTCACAAGGGAAAATATTTGGAAATATTAATCCCCATTATCACTGAAAACGTTTCTTGTCAGTGAAGCTCAGAGCAAAGTTAAACTTCAAAACACAAAGCTTATGATCAACAAAAGACTGTGGCATTCAGCCAACATTATGTGATAATTTGTTTGACTTCATTATTTCACTATTCTTCATGTGAACTTTCAAAGAGATTTTGTGAAAATGTGCTGCAGTTATTCATGAATCTTCAAGGCGAACCCCCGTCCCACAAACATGGGAACATCTGGGAAGGGACAAGAGACCCATGCAAAGGAACCAAACCAGGCGACTGCCAAGGCAAGACTGCAAGCACAGGTGAGGAGAAAAGTAAACGAGATCTCAAGGAATACTGAGAGACACAGGAAAAAGGAGACAAAACTAGATTAGAGGCACTACAGAAAGATGTGCCTTAGAAATGACAGATGGAACACGCTAAAGCATGTAATACCTGGTGGGCAACAGAAAAAGAATCCTGTGCTTCTAAAGCCAAAATGGTTCTCTTTATGAGATCTTTTTGTAGACACCTACAGCGATACAACCACCTCTGACATTACAGACATAGACTAACCTGAACCTCTCTCCAACCCTTCAGTGCCACAGGTCATATGCTACCCCGCTCAGTCTAACACTGCCACAAGGAGCATGAGGTAGGTCAGAGGGAACATCAGGATGAAAGAGGCACCCAAGGGAAGCAGAGGCAAGGAAGCTTGGGGCAGGGGATCTGTACTGATGGAGTAACAAAAGTTTTGCAATAGGCTGTAGCATCCTAGCAGCCAAAGGGAGGGGAGACTTTGGTCGATGTTCCTATCTGGCCAAGCAGAATTAGTAACTGACTTGCTTCTACATGGGGACAAAGCTGAATCAAGGCCAGCAGGTTAATAAGATTTATGTTTTTTCAGTCCTGTGAGCTGCTAGGTCCTATTAATTTTCAGGTGAATAATGTCAGTGGCAGACCCATCCACTATTACGTTATTTATATAAAAAATGTCCAGTCCTGAGAATAAAAGCCTACTTCAATATCTGGAGCCACTCAGATTTTTACTAAATAATATATGGAGATTAGAGTTCAATCACAGGAAGTTTTTCATACATATCAATATTAACCCTAACTGTATATCATCAAAATTTCATGAGAATAATTTTTAAATTACTGTCACAAGCTAGAACAAATCTAAAATTCAATAATAAGTACAATAACCATTTTTAAAAGAGGATAATTAAATACTCTGGGATTGCTCTTTTTTTTGGTCACCAGCACATCTACTATCAAAATTAATCTTCATGCAGGTTGTTAAATACAAAACATCTCTACAAGCACACTAACATTTCAAATTAAATTTTGGTTTATTGAGTTTAAATCCTCAGCTTTTACATCACATTCAGAATCTGAGATCTCCAGACTCTGTATACAGATCAATCCAAATATTTTTAATCTACGAGAGAAAAAGTAGGTATATCCATTTTGTGAGAAAGCTGTTAATAACTGAATGTGCATTAAAGGAATGGCAAACATCCAGAGACAACAACAGGGAGTAGGCTGTCTGAATGCAACTGTTTGTTGATGTGCACATCTGTTTATGAACACTTGCCTGCCTGCTCCCACTACAGGTCCAGGTACAGTCCATCTTTTTGCAAGTAAGTACCTTAGTGCCCAGAATCAGTGCCCAATTCTCATTTAGGAATTCCACCACTGGAATAAAGTGTATTTATTTCAGTAGGAATTTTGTCCTCATTGTATTGAAAGATAACATGAAAAATATGTGATTACAACCAGGGGAGACAGGCTTCTTGTCCTGCTTTTAGAAATGCTTTCTCTGTCCCTTCATTAATGCAGCAGTCAGACAAATGACCTGTTTGGTATTAGTGACTATCCTGACCTTACAATGCAGGACAAACGAATTATATGGAAAAATCTTTCATGCTGAAGATCTGAACGCCAAAGCTCTGCAAACAATCCACCTCTGAAGCACTACAAAGCTTAAGTAAAACGGTACAATTTGAAGTACACAGTGTGAGTATCATTACTGGCACTAAGATGAGCACCATCTCTCTTCCGTTTCCCGAAGCATGGCAGTTCCAGTCCTATCTCCCCAGAATTTTACTATAGAGCTCAGGGAAAGAAAACACTGATCTAGAGACTGAAGCAAAATCCTAGTCTTGTGGATGATCTTCCAGGCAGAATTAATCACCATGATATTTTCATACTTTCAGCAAGATAAGTTCTTGCAAAATATATGCACAATGGCTGCCCTAAAATATCCAAATACAGGTATTTGCTGGGCCAAGAAATATCATATGGAAATTTTAGTACACATTTAAATCAGTAATTCTGGTACTTGAATGCTGGCAGTTTAAAACTGAAAAATAGCAAAATGCTTACAATTTAAAAATTTAATCAGAAGAAACTGAATGCTGATTTTCAGATTTAAACAACCTTTAGCTCTACACAAGAACTGCAGTTTTTGAAATGCTGCTGATACAGTGCTATTGAAATTTAAACCCTGTCAAAACTAGTCTTTCCTAGAATATTCAGTAACTAGCTATTTACATTTTTTATACATAAACCCAATTAAATGTCTGTCAGAAGAGCTAATTACATAATACATATTAATTATGTAATTACATTATTTTTACCAAGCTATGCAATTAGCACCTGATAATATAATTTTGTATTTTATAGTTATTATGTCATTAGTAAAAAGGTACATTTTCAGCAAAACCCAACACAATGTACATTGGATAAGAATAAGACGGTGACATTTGTGAGTCACATCCACTGTTTCCAGATGGAGAAGTGCCTAGATGTGCTGCCAAACAAATGGACATGCTATTAGCAGCACCTGGATATTAAAATTTGTAATCTCTTCAAATCTTTTTATGTCACCTGGTATTTCTGGATGCAGTGATTAGATATTTAAAGACACTCTGATCTTAGAGTGGACATTAAATTTATCTGAGAAAACTAACTGCATTGTGAAGGATTTTACATTGAAAAATTGTTGTGTTAGGACATAATGAAGCAATGTGATTTTAAAGAAAAGCAGACTTATTTGCTAACTACAGAATTTTTCAGTGTTTTAAGGAATTTAATTTAAATCAAGTTGATAGAAAGATTGGGGGTTGTCACTGCCATGTTCCGACTTCTGTCAATAAGATCCTAGGAGCAGGTTTTTGAAAGAATATTTTCACTGATATTTCACAGGAGCAACTCTACACATACAGGATGGTGGGGGAAATAGTAATTAAAAGCAGTTTTTAAATTACATATTTGTTCAAATTTTGAGATGAGGCTTTAGGTTCCACGTAATCACATATGGCACATCATAGTAGTTCTGACTGCCTTAACACTTGAGTCACCCATGTGACTGAGCTTAAAGATGTCATCCTCCAGAAGGTTGTCTGGTTTTAAAATGCCACCTTGCCATCATCAGTAAAGTGACTCAGCAAAAGGACTTCTTTTTGGGTAGGCTCACCCCACAAAAACTCTGTGAGTCTGTATCATGGGAAGTGAAGGTGGGGAGCCCCCATTCTTCTAACAGGTGTTTCTCTAAGGACACCAGATACAATTTTCACTTTGTCCAATCCAGAGACTGAAGACATCAGAAGACTAAGTGCAAGATTCAAAAAGGGGGTTGTGTGCTTAAGTCAATTATCATTGCCCACCTGATCAACTGGAAACCACTTAGACCTGGAGACACAAAAACCCTAAACGCCACCCTGGAAACACCTTACCTGACATGTGTTATTGCATGTGCTCAGACTGAGCCCAGAGCTACCTACCTCATACATGCTACACTTCATGACATTTTACATCCTTCTGTGAGAGACTACCTCATACAGACTAACACAGACAGACCCCTTTCTAAAGGCAGCCGTGTCTGCTTTTTGAGGCCCTGCTGAGGGAAGCAGTAACAAGAAGTAGCTCTGTATCATTTTGGCATAGACATGAAACCATCTATATGCCTGTCATGCAGCAGAGAACGCAAAGCTCATACAGCCAAACAGAAAAGGAAAATTAAAAAATTATGATAAAGGGTAGGCATTTACAAAGCTCAGGCTACATGCATGCTTACAGCACTTGATTATAGATCATTGAAGACTAGCAAACTCCTTCCATCATCATCTGCACCTCGGCACCACTGTGAGAAATAAGTCATATTTCTCTTTTAAAAATAAATTATGAGATCCTACTCTCTTGTTCATTTTTGCATCCCTGCTCAAATCACTAAGTTTGCACATAGGAATTGCATTTCAGTACTTTCAGAAGAAAGAGACAATGTAATGCACAGAAAAATAATCTCTCACCTTCCAGATCTTCCTTTTCAAAATGTGTTTTAAGAATGGAGCGAGTTCCACCTCTATCCACAACAGCTTCTTCATCATTTCTCTGCAAAACAGAAAAAAAGGACAGGTAAGCTGCTTCTCATTTGGAAACTATTGGCAAGGTTGTATAGTATGATAGAGAGATGCTTTTAATATTTATCTATTTAATTTTATTTATTTAATTTAATTTTCCTCATTAAAATTGATTCCTTATGCATTAAGTTTAATTGAGGTATGATTACAGCTAACTTTGACATGACGCAGTTCTGTTAAAACCTGCAAGATGATGAGTAAACACTGGTTACTGGGAACTAAGAAAAACATGAGTCAATAGGACAATGAAAGCGATGAGAGAAGAAATGTCTGGTTGAAGCAGCTTCATTCTCGTACTCTTGAAGAAAGGGATTGCACATTTATTTGTCTTTAGACCAGGAATCTGAGCTACATGCAGAATTCCCAAATTACTGGCACTAACACTCCTTCATACTTTGGCAAAACCAGAGAATGATAGTGACAATATGACAAAAGAAGAAAACTTTAATGCCATGACAATAACTGGCTTCACTTACTGGTGGATCATACAGCTTTTGCTTTTCTTGACAAACACCAAGCTATAATTACAATAAAGGCAGAGAGCACACACTAATAGCAAAAAAAAACCCCAGAAAAGCTATTCTTCATCAGGAACATATATTTCATGTTTGATTTTATACTGTAGTCATACATGCATTTTAATACATTTACAGTGCAGTACAGAATACAGTTATGTGATGAATTAGTGTATTGTGCTCAGCCTAAAAATGTTAAAGAAATTAGTGATTTTGGTCACTTCTGATATTAAAAAAAAATACCCAAACCCAAAAAAATCACATTTCCCTAACTAGAGAAAACTTGCCCTTGGAGTTCAGCAACAGGGCACTGGAGGCTGTGCTAAAACAAATATTGGCTTCACTATGAGCTTGCCATCAATTGTAAAAAAACAGTTGCTAAATACAGCCTATATTTCACACCATGATTTAGAGTAGTTTCCAGTAAATGATGATAAAGAAAAAAGGATGAATTGTACAAGAACATCAATTAATAGATCATGAATATGTATTTACTTGTCATCAGAGGAAGGGTTTTAGTAAGTGATATTAGAACTAGAACTGCTTGATTTCAATATACAAAATTGGTCTCTTAATGGAAGTCTGAAGCAAGGGGATTTGAATACCAGCAATACATGCAAAATATTTCTATATATAGAATGCAATAGAATATAACCAGAAATTAAACTACGTGAGCATCTCTCCTTAAAGAGCAGATGCCCCAGGCAAAAAGATTCACATCTAAAGCTGGATGTTGTGCACTCTGGATATAAGTTTCTGTTTCAGGCTCCTCTCTTTTTTAAAAATAGCTGTCGTGCTGTAGCTATAGAAAAATCCTAGGAACGTGTCAGTACCAAGCATCTGGGCTGTTAAAGAAAGAGAGGCTGAAAGTGCTACAGTGTCTTTATTAGCCCTTTCCCACAGATAATAGCATGTAACTAAAATCTGACAATGAGAAAAGGCCTTCTATTGAAACTGGTTTGTCTTTTAATAATTTAGAATTAGCTAATAAACTATTAAGATGTACCAGGGCAGTATAATTTTGCACAAAACATTTGATCATCTTAGGTAAAACGAATACATTATTTTAAGCAGTTAGACATAACTGGGCGTGTTTGTCATGCTGGCATGATGCCATGCCCCTGGATGAATGGTTAGGCAGGATGCCAAAGGCCAAGTATTACAGCCACATCAGAAGTAGTGCTACTCTAACATTAGACATAGCCATCAGTATTTCACTGATCCTGGAAAAGCCTTATGGAAGCGTTAGGGGAAATTCTACAGTGAGAAAGTATTAAATTGCTGGACAGTTTAAAGCCTCTACAGATCATCTAAGTAAACTAAATACAAATTAATTCATTAATATTTATCAAAATATGCTCATACACTTTGACTTCTCCTTTCCCATGTGTTCAATCTTCAGCTTCTGGCAGTTTTTCTCTTCCCTGCCGCCTCTTCCTGTAATGTCACAGCAAGTCTCATTCTCAGAAGTGGGTTTATTCCATTAATATTACAGGGAAAAACAGCTTAATTGGGAGTATTGTGTTGTTGCCAATTCATTTGTCAAACTCTGAGCAAAGTCCAATTAAACAGGCCTTGCACTGTACACTCTCACTTCCCAGGGAGCAGTATGAAAGCCACCTTGAATTTACCAGTACAGGAGTCACACTACATTTAGCCTAGAAGAAATTTCTGATTCCTGTACCGCCTCCTTGGAAGAGAGGAGAAGGGAGGGAAAGGATCCCTAGTAGTTTAGTGCAATTTGGTCTTAATCTCATCTGGAGGTAAGCGTTATCACAATACAAGTAAAAACAGTGGCAGATCCATTCCACTTCCCCATGATGACTAGAGACTAGAAACTTCAAGTCAGTTGGTAATGCTCTGGGTTTTATTAGCATGTCAGGAAAACTATGAAATTATTATTTTTAAGGGTTGTAATAAATGAGAGTTTGAAACTGAAAGCACAGGCAAGACTAACCATAAGAGGGTCATGATAGACAGAATTCATGCTCTGGATGACTTTCAACATACTAGGCAGCCACCAACCTCCACACTAACTTCCTCAAAGCCATGAAGCCACTGTAGTTTTGCCCAACAGTTTCAGCAGGATCAGAATAAGGCATGAAACCTAAATACTTTTCACAGCCATGCCATATTTATGTCAGAACTCCACTGCTTCTTCCTTGCACCCCATTTGAAGGTGATGCAGGTCAGAAATTTTACATGGTGCACATATCTGCTAGGACTGAGGTATTCAAACCATACTGACATACTGCAGCAGACTGCAAACAAATGTGTGGACACACTGACCAGGTACGAGTCCTTGGAACTGTCCATTATTGCAAGGAGTTGCTTGCTGAGTCCAGTGAACACTGTGGTCTACTGCTTAAAGCATGGGAGAGGGATCCAGGAAGTCCCCGAGCGCTAATCCTGGATCTGTCACTGACTTGCTGTGTGGCCCTGGGAAAGCCACTTAATCTCTGTGCCTCAGCTTCCCCATCTGTAAAATAGGGATAATAAAACTTACTTATCTACCTTCCTCACTGGGCTGCTCTGTGCTGTAATTAATATTCACACAGCATTTCAGAACTGTAAAGCACTACAGATGTGCTAAGTCATTCGATTTAGGAAAGTTCACAGTTTATCCATGTGAAAAGATGGTGATAGAAAACAGATTGATAAAAATCAACATTTAGACATAAAATGGTTGGGTTGTCGTAGTTCTTTACATTAAACCAATGTATATTAATACCTTGTAATAGTTTTACAGTGCACAGCTTTGACAACTTACATGGACAAAGTTTACATGAAAATGAATATACTGGGCTTGCTTTCTGTTGGTCTAACTCAAGAGCAATGCTACAGAAGCCAGTGGAATTACATTTCTGTGAAGCTGTAATCACAGTGCAATAAACTCGTATACTTATAAACAACCTAATATTTCTCTCTCTTTTTAATTACATTTGTTAATATTTTATGGGTTTATATAGTTATCACACAATAGTTTACCTAAAATGTAGGCACAAAACTACTTCCCTAAGCAATAAAATACCAGCCAACACACAACAGAAGAAATAATGTATCTGGAATAAAAGAGTAAGAAAAAGCTGAGGCTTTCACGTGGAAACCACAAGCTCCTTAGAGACCAGAGCTCAGCAACTCTACTCAGTCCAGGATTTCACCTCTTACATTTTCCAAATTAATGCTGAAATGACCTTCACCACACAGCAGCATCTGCTGCATGTATTTCACAGGAAAAATCTATTTTAACGAGAGAGTCTTATAAATACAGTTGTTACTATTTTTGTATCTTGGTACTAGAAGTTTAAACACAGTGGTGAGCATAGAAAAGCACAAGAGTCATACACTGCATCCTCTACAGTGCAAGTGGACAGGACAACATTGAAACATGTATTTGAGCAAAATTAAAAGCAAATAAGGAAATAAACTGCCTTCAAAGACATCTGGATTCTACTTTTTGGTATGCAGTCACATGAAGGAAGAAGGTCACCATGAATGTCAGGAGTACTGACTTTCAACTCTTACATCAACAACCTACTTATCAGAGCATAAAGTGAGGCTGCAACTGTTGCCAGGAATTGTAAGTGTATTGGTTAGAGAGATAAAAAGGCCCATGGTTTAGAAACCAAAACCAAATGTGCCTTTCCCACCTTTCCACTGGTAAAGCTCAGTACCCAGGACATTCCAAAACTAGATTAATGAACTCCCGGAAAGCTTCCCAAATTAACCCTCTTTAGCTATGACACTGCCCTAACTGTGATTCATAACATGTTGCAATGACACTGATCCTTAAACCTGTCACCTCCCAGAACTGCGCGCGGCTCTTCCACACCTCAGATCAATTTAATTAACGGAGAAACTACACCTTTAGAAAAGCTGAGAAACACCACTTTAGGACAGATATTTTCAGGTGGTTTTAGTTATAGCTCTGTCTCTGCTTTCATCATGTGGCAGATGACTGAGTGGAAAGAAGAAGACAGTAACTCCTTTCAAAGGCGGATCCGTACAAAGGCGTAAGACACATTTTAAATACGTCTGTGCTAACGTAGACACTCCACTGGTATATTTAGTGCTAATACATTTTCAACAGACAAGTCAAAATGGGTAACACTAAAATTTTAATTTTACATGGAAAACTAGAAATTATTTCTTTTCTTAATCTTTCTATCTAATTTTCTTCAGGACTTGGCCATTTTTATTTTCTGCCTCTGATACTTGGTCGATGTTTTCAATAAACTGGCTAATTGCTTTTCTTTGAAATACAATACAAAAATCAGCTTCAATGAGTATTAGTATTCCAGAATTTTTTTCAGGGCTTTTAAGCCTTCAGGTACAATCCTTTTCCTTTTTAATTACATTCTGAATACACCCAGAGCACAAATCACAACATAACCAAACAGAATCCTTTTTCAGCATCTTCATTTCTGTGAAATATATAGCAGAGCAGAAGCCATTTTGATTTTTTCTGCACTAGAAATTATGCATATGACACACCTGCTGACTCATAAGGAAAATAATCATGGTATTAATTACTTCTCCATATAAGCCATTTATTGATGATTAGACAACCTACATAATTCTCAAATGCCATCTGGAACTAAGGAACGCCTGTCAGCATAAAACATTAAAAACTGAATTCCTATAAACAATAGAAAGCTGTAATAAAAAATTATTGTAGTTATTTTATATTATCAATAATTACTTGAGACGGAACTCTGTAATACATTAATTTCAGTTTATGTATTTTGTCATAAAGTTAGTGGCACAGACCTTTCAAATTGGTCTGTAATGAAATTCTAACCATTTATCCAGACATCACACACGTACGGTGATTGCCGCCTCAGCCTGAAGATATTCCAGCATTATCGCTTTGTGTTGCATTTATTTCACAGACCCATTACACAACATGTATTTTAAGATCATTTTGTGAAGTTCAGCTTGACAATTCATAAAGTTGGCATTAATAAAGATAGAGAAACGTGAGTTGTTTGAACTCAGGAGCTGCTAAGAGCATATTGGAAATATCTTGTAAAGACAATTAACCTAAATAGCTAAAAAGCTGTTACACGTAAATGGATGCCTCCCTGCTGTAGGAGGCAAATCACTGGTGACTGCCATGTTCAGCCTTGTCCTTTAAACTGTCCTTGAGCAGACACAGTCACACAAAACTGATTTAATGCACAATGTGTATGCCCACAATTTAGATGCTACAATTCTTTTCTCTTTCCAAAGACAAGCACAGGGCTGGGGGGTGAGGAGGAACACCTTTTTAATATTATTGTGTTTAATTGCTTATATTATATATGATCATATTTGGCAATATTTTGATATGCAAAGTACAGTGAATTTTATCTTTCTGATGAAATATAATTGCTTTTCCATTCCACTAACTACACTACATCATCTTTTCCCCTCTATCCACCTATCAAGGAAGAGCCATCAAAACACATAATGCAATAAGGTCTGTTCTGTAAGGTCTGAGGAATTATTTCTAAGTGTCCTTTCAATTGTACTGCTTTTATGGCAGCTTCCTGCAGTAATCACTACTAGTTAACACAAAGCACATAATCCTTTTGGTCAGCTCTACTGCACATAGTTCAGGCTATGCAACAAAGTAGAAAGCAATTAGTTTTCATTCCAGATTTACATCTTCCCCAGGGCTGCAGGTCTCATGCATAAAAGCATCCTTCTCTGTCTCTTTTTCCCCTCTTTTCATAGCAAAAGCCAAGACACTGTTTAGCATGACTCAAAGAAATACCATCTTCTGCAACGCTGTTAAAAATTGCACTGATCAGCACTGGCTCCAAAGACCTGATTTGCTACTGACCTGAGACTGAGTGCATGTTTAATGTAACAATGCAATTCCCGTAACATATAGATAATCATTGCAAACATTAAATCTAAGCACATACAATCGTTATAAATGAGACAAAACACAAGCAGAAAATGAACACAATAAAACACAGCAGTTTTACAGACAAGTAAACGGTCACTAACATGTGTAATTCCTGCGTTTAGCTACACTGAAGCAACCTGTGCTGGTTATATACCATTATGCACAATACAGCCACTATCAACTGATGCATAAATAAATGCATGATCAGTAAAATATTTCCTTATCATATGATAAGGTATCTTCTTTCTTAGAAGTAGCATTCTTCTTAGAACAGCCATTTTAGGTAGAAAAGATACATTTGCAAGGCAAATATGTAACTTTATCTAGTCTTCGCACACCTATCCAACTGAAGACAAGGTTCCTATTTAAAAAGGACAAAACAGAAAATCAGACAACATAGTAACTTACTTTGTTGCAGTATCTAGATGGATTCCAGTACCTGTTTTAAGCACCTGCACTTAATTGCAGCTGTGCTTGCCATGCTTTGTATGCCTCGGAGTATAATCATCAGGAAAGACTAAATGACGCGAGCACCTTACAAAACCTGATCAAGACACTTAGGTTATTGTGTTCTTTGAACATTTTCAGTCGTGTTAAGTTTCTCGTAACATATCCCTCCTTCCTATCATATCACATCTCCTGGATCTGTAAGCTAACCTTTATTCAATAGCTAGTCTCAGCCAGACCTCTGAATAAATAAAACCCAGTGTTCCTTGCTGCTAGTTAAGGGACGCAGAAGTTGGGTCACGTCTGTATGACTGAGCTTTTCTTCCTTTTGCTTCATATTTTTCTTTACTGCACTGTCAAATACTTAAAAGTTACGGAGGAGAGAACAGCAGAGATTTCAAGCTGAGGCCTGGTTATTTTTTCCTCTGTGGTTATTATCCGAATGTCTTATGTCATCCTAGTGCAGTCCCATCAGCTTAAATCCACTTCTCTCGCTTCATAGCGATGGCAATGTTAACTGCTACGGAGAAGTCCAACGGCATGAAGAGGGATGTGAAGACTTCATCCAAAGCACAAATGAGGTTTGCTTTTAGCTTGTCTGGGCTCTCTCTTGGCCCAATGCCAGGTGAGATTAGACTCAGGACAACAGCATTATTTAGCTGTAGTTAAAAGTTAAACATGCTGAGTTTAGCCCACTACACAATAGGATATCGGCTGCGGAGTAGCAAATGGAAAAACATAAATTATGCTAATTGCTCATTTCTTAATCAGCAGTAGGATATATTAGGTTTTAAGCTGGATATACTTCCCATCTCCAAGGATCTGCTTTCAGCCTCAAAAAAGATGATGTGTTTTCAGATTTCTCTACCTAGAAATAGGGTCAGGGAGAAGAACCATAGAAAGCAGTCTTCTTGCAGTGGCTACTCATGTGGAAGTAGTAAGTGCAATGAAGAAAAGAGGTCATGACCAACTTACCAGAACCTGTTTTAACAGCAGCTACAACACAGGAGAGAGCACTTTTTCTCTTTTACAGCCACAAAAACTACGTTGTCTGACATCTGCATCTTTTACATACAAATGTATGTCAACCATAGTTCAAAATATCACCTCCCCCCGCACCCTCCCTGACACTGCAAGCCAGCATTATCAATATTAAATTAACTCCCTCACTCAGAAACACAGATATAACATTCAGTGATTCTTCTGTTCCTCAGACCTACCCACAGTTTTCAGCTGTATTTGGCAAACACTCTCTACAAGCACAATCCAAGGATTAATCAAGGCATCAGGGAGGATATTCCAGAACAGAGATATTCGAAACTAAGATTAACACCATAAAATTTTCAGGACCTAACTGAAGTTGCTCTAACTAGAGATGACATTGCCACCAACTTTTGTAATAGTCAAAGCAAAGAGAGGGGCATTTCCACAGGATAAGCAAGATCTTGGGTACCTGACTGTCACTGAAGACAGCTTGAAAACTGTTGAGATTCAGGAGAGTCTGGTTAGGACTATATAGAAAGACAAGAGAGTAAGTTAGATGGACTGTTAGTTTGACTGAGTGTGATCATTCCTACATAGCCAAACTCACTGCTAACCTTCCAAGTAAGTTTGCCAACACTAGTAATACTGTTGTGCTACTTGCAGTAAAGGTAGCTTGACTGAACCAAACCTAACCGAAGTGTTAAAAAATAGCATGGCCCTTTTGTCATCCATTGTCAGGGAAAAATTAACTAAGAATACCATATAATTTTCTGTTGCATACCCAAAGATTAAACTGGATTCCTTGTGGTTCTTCAGAGTTGTTTTCTATATGACCTATTATTCTCGAGAAGAGGAAATACGAAGATTGTGTTTGGCTTGTTTGCCTTCTTTTTTTTTAAACTGAAATTTGTAAATAACTTCCTTGAAGACAACTGACAAGTCTATCATGGCCAAACTGTGTAAATTCAAATGTAGGGTTTACTCTGAAGAGTTCACAAATCATCTGTATCTTCAGGGAGTAACTTCAGCAGGATATCCAGAATGGATGACCCAATACTTCTCATCTCCAAAGATTTAGGTTGACCTACATGATTTTGTTGTCATGAGTGACTTTGTTATCAAGGCAACTGTAACTGATGTTATTGAAAAACAGAGATGTGTATCACCCAGAAATGTTCTCCTGCATGCAAATGAACAGTTACTCTAATGGACATGAACAGACCTTTTGCACTGTCTATATAGTCACAGCATAAGAAAATATGACTATCTCATAATTAAACCATGACATTCTGATCATCTTTGCTCTCACTCTTTATCTGCCTCAGGCCATCAATAATCCATGGTGACCAGGGAGGGCAATGCCAGAGAAAACAGTTAGGAGCCACTCTATTCATAAAGAAGATAAAAAATAATTATGTCCTCCAAGCCATTCATGATATAAACTGCTATCTGAAAGTTAAGGTAGTCTAATTAATTCACAGAGGGAATAAGAAAAGTAGTAAACAGTGCAGAAGCAATGGGGCAGAAAAAAAAGGAAGGCAGGAAAAAAGTGCAATATTGAAACTGATAATGTGTTCTGAGAAATAACAGGGAAAATAAAGAGATTTCAGATACCAACTGTGAAGTTACTTATACATCACTTCTACCCAGGGAATGAAATACTGCACCGGAAACAGAATTTTCATATCAAAGTCTCATGCAAAAAATATTGGGAAAGTGGAGTAGATAATGAGGGATTTGTATAGTTTGAAAGTCTAAACAGCACAAGTCCACAAGATATACATTCAGGAATTTGAAATGTGCTGCCAAAGAATCAAAGGTGAATATGAATTATACATAATAGTTCAAACGGTCTTCCTATCTCTCAGAGATCTAAGAATCAGACTTGTACAAATTGCGTGCCTGCTGTAATCTGGAAGCTTGACACATCACCACTCCCATGACCTCATTGTTCTAGACTAGTAAAGATAAGTGACAATACAAACTAGCTGAAAGTTAGAAAACACTGCTGTGACTTCAACAGTGTGCTTTATATTGAAATTACAGAACATAACTTTCAGAAAGGAAAAGGGACAAGTATTACTATAGAGTAAAAAGTAAATGTGAACACAGCATTACCAGTTTATACATGTTTTACCAGTGCTTATATATGAAAGGATTTTATTGTTAAAAAAGAGTGTTATTATTTTCATTGCCAATTTCCTCAGTGCCACTAAACTGGTAGACCCACACGCAGCCATGGAGAACAGCAAGGGAGGATACAATGACCTCCATCAGAGCTTTGAAGGATATTACCTAACCTTTAACTACTGTCTACTTTAGGAATTTGGGAGTCTTTTTGATGGTGGTAGCTATGATATTTAAACAGAAAGGCTGTCAGGATTACATTCCTGTTTTGGTAAGGAAACGTCTTCAAAGCAAAAATTATTTTTTCAACCTTTCTTACAGGCACAGTATTTACCTGTTTATTTACGCATTTACTAGATAACTATTATCACATTAAATTTCACCTTTCAAATTCCATCTCCTTGGTCTAAAAGTTCCCAGTCTTTGAGAAAATGGCAGAAATTACTGGGTATCAAGTTTTACTGGCACAACACGAGTAATGAAATTTTTTGTATCACTTGTGTTTCACTATACTGCTCTAAAGTGAAAACAACTACAAACATAACGATGAACAGTAACACCCAGCACATGCTCTTCATACACTTTCCTTGCCAAGATACACGATCTCCCCTTATTAAAGAAAGGATTTTGTGATGAACACAATAAAGAAAAATCTTATCATTTAAACATTATGCTGCAAGCTACTCAGAGCAGTCTTTAATTTATTACAAGTTTGCACCAGGTGTAGTACAATAGGCCTTGCTTCTTGGTATGATCTCCATGTAGGTACTAAACAAATACTAATAATCTCCTGATCTGTATTTGGTCTTATAAGCATCCTTCTTATAACTGCAAATTCTGCCTACATTTTCTTTAACTACCACTGTTATTAAATATGAATGTGTGTGCATGCGTGCAGAAAGAAAAATAATGTCTGCGGGCTCCACTGACATACATGCTGCAAATACATGCATGATGTGATAGTCAATAATTCAAATAAACTACTTTATTTATAACTATTTCAATAGTCATATAATCTAAAAGACACGTTATAGCTTGTAGGTATACAAACAATAAATAGATGCACAGATTCACAGTGGTAGGGGTTGGAGGAGACCTCTAGAGATCATCCAGTCCAAGCCCCCTGCCAGAGCAGGATCACCTCCAGGTTAACAATACTTGGCAACCTAAGTATAAGAAGCTGCGCAGAACTAACACACCTGCCCAGTCATTAACAGGTTATGCTTAACTTTACAGACTACAGAAGGAGTTCTAATGAGGAGCTTCAACAAAGACTGGGCACAGCAAGAGAAAGTGAACTAACGAGTAAGATGAATAGCAATTGGGAAATCAAAACTGATACTGCTAGTAGAGCAAACACAAAATTCAACTTTGTGGTGAAATCTCTCTCTTGGAAGGGAAAAGGAGAATGCTAGTTGTAAAGCTTTTAAAAGAAAAGCTAGAAGTTTGTATTTCAGAAAATGAGCAAACAGACTTCAAAAAGCAAACGATGTAGGCAGAGTGATAAGCCAAGATGATATTAGCACCAGTAATCAAGTAAAGTAAAGCTGCATGTATTAAAGTCAGACAGGCAGATGAGATCATAACAGTCACGGTGTTGGGACAAGCAGGCCTTCAATCCAATTTACACATACAGGGACAAACAGGAGATCTCAGAGCTGCATACAGTAAGAAGGGCACGGCAGGAAAGAAAAGAACACCCGGGAATTGTTTCTGACACTGTTTAATTCAGGTGACCACTAAAGACCAAGAAAATTTTCTGAGATAGGTAGAGTTTAAACAGCATGGGGGAAGACCACTAAAAACTGAAGTAGTGATACGTTCATAAAGATTATGCTTATGGCTATGTTATCTGAAGTAAGGTGTGGAGGAGGACACAGAGGCTGAGGATGGATTCTGGAGAGATCTAAACACACACCTACCTAGAGAAAGAGGAGGAGGGGGAGAGGAAGACCCACCCAATAAGAAGCTGAGTCTGAAAAGAGAATCAACAAGAACAAAATGACAAATGTCTAAGAACAACAAAATTTAGTGAAGACTAGAAGATAGTATCGCAAAGAGATGACAGATGGAGTGGAGGAGAATAAAGGACTAGCCTGGAATTCCTCCAGGAAGAAGTCAAGTGGAACACTAGTGAGATAAATTTCAGTGCAAAAGACAGAAACCAGAAGTGAGCAGTTCTAGAAAGGCATTAGAATACCAGAAATGAAGACAATTGTGCAAAGCATACTAAGGGGGTGACGAGATGAAAGGAGGCCTAGGGATAAGACATTGATCTGGTGAACAGAAACTTCTGAAGCTGAGGGTTGTTTGTGGGTTTTTTTTTTAATATGAAGAGACTGGGACATTATTTCTTGTGTATGGGAAGGAATTCAAGTAGATAAACAAACAAACAAAAAAAAGAAGAGCAGATCAGAAGGTGGATAGGGACAGGGATAGGTTCATTGGAACAGGTTCAACGACTACAAAACAAAATCTTAACGTCCGTTTCAGTAAACATGGAGGAAGTGTGAATTTTTACCTTAGTTGGTTGGTAAGTTTTAAGATCACATGGAGAGACAGGGGAATAGATAAGCTGAATGGAGAGCTATATGATTAATAAAAAATACAGAACAGGCAAAACTGCAAGCAAAGATACACACAACAGATGACAAAAATCCCAGAGATTAAGAATTACAGAAAGTCAGCAGAATCAAAAGATTTTCACCAGAGACAGTCAGCAGTATCTGAGGCATGGCAGATGGCACTGGGAACTGAGAAGCTGGATACTGGGAGTCAGCCAGGACCATGAATTCTCAGAAGTGTTTGGAAGTGTCTGAGAAGAACAAAAAAAATAGAGCCTGAAGGGAACTGATAAACTGATAGAGGAAAGTCCAGAGTAATAAAGGAAATAAAAGCAGAAGTCATCAAGGTCAACAAAACAGGGGTTATTACAAAGTCCCACTCTTGGAGGGAGAGAGAATAAGATACAACTCAAGTGACTAAAAACAGCACCAGGGCAGCTACAGAGTTGGACAATTATCTATATGGAAACTGAAGGGTGAGAAATTATGAATGGAAGAAAGTTGCAAGTCAAAGTCAGACAGAGAGATGGGAATAGGTAGCTGTATGCATGCAGACCATAAAAACATCAGAAGGTTAGCAGAAGGACATTTTATTGTTTAAAAAAAAATACAAAGAGCGAGGAAAAGGCAGAGCTTAAGAACAAGAGCACAGAAATACCAACTTCTCTGACCCAAATTCAGAGTGCATATTGTTGGAGGTAACAATCAACACAGAAAGGACTCTAGATGAGGCAGTGTTAATAAACAAGGGAACAAAGTTCTGTGGGCTGGAGGGAACAGCAGGAGGTAAAAAGACAACCTCCAGGTTCTTTGAGACCAGTAACATTCCAGAAAGATCAAGAAAATAAAAGGAAGACCAGATAATGCAGGAGATGAGTTTCGCACCTGAAGAAAAAAAGAAAAGTGACAGGAATGGCAGAAAGAGGAGACAACTGGAGGTGGATGTAATTTAAGGGAACAAGGAAAGGACAGAGAATAGCAAAAGACACGTCATCTGGACATGGGTTGATGTAACAGCATGAAAAGCATCAGAAAGCAGAGAGATAAACAAGCACCAGTAAAGCAATCAAAAACAACAAGAGAAAGGAAACAGTACCATACTGATTGTTGCTCTTTCACACATCTTGAAACTTCTGTTATCTGAAGCTGTTACTTATACTCTCTTTGACATAAGTTAGTTGTTTTAACAAATTACATGGTGATTTAAAATGCTAGTTAGCACGATGATTTTCTATGACATAGTTATACTGGGAAAAGATTTAATCCACTGAAGCTTATATTGCATGCCAAGTCCGTATCAGTAGTATTGGTCGAGGCATTTTATGCTTGTACAGTCTGTAACTGTATGAGAAGTTCATGCCAACATACACTAATAAATCTTTTGTAATGTAGAACAGGGCTAATCTCAGCCTTACTCTCCCAGGAATTTTAATCGTATTTATGGATGGTTTGCCAGAATAGCATACTGATTGCTTAATTCTTCTCAAGATATAGTACATAACAGAGTAAATAACATCACTGGTTAAGTGTTCTAAGTGTTCTTCTGCATCCTTGGACATACAGATGTCTGGGTTCTTGGGGAAGGAGAGTTTGGGGTTGTTTTTTTAAGGAGTTTGTTTTGTTATTTTAAGCCTACTTATTCTTTTCCAAGCCCAACATCACAGACAACATGTGTGATACTTAACATTTCCAATGATTGTTTTCAAGTAGAAGATTTCTGAAGGCAAAGGACTGCAAATAGAATGAGGCCAGCTAATGTATTTTAAACCGTATCTATCCCAGGAAATTACACAGGGCTTTCGGTCCCCAAATAAGGGTGCAATCAGGTCTGCTATATATGAGAACCACAGGTTTCAGCTAACACATTAAAGCTCTAGGAACTGATCTGCCTGAAAAAAAGAAAAAACAAAAAGCGAATTGAAATTGACTCCTTCCCTGTCACTCTATGCTGTTGAAGTCACACATATGCACACTTAAAAAACAAAGGGGCACCAACACTTAGAAAAATATTAAGAGCTATCTGTAATAATAATTATGAATTATAGGTAATAAACCATCACGATTACAAATCCATTTCCAACTAGTGGAATTCTCAGTAGGCTGGATCATGACAAACAACAGTGCTACTGCCCAAAAGGTATGTGAAATCCTACATGAACTTGCACCTTGCACAACTCCTGTGCAGTCAATGGGAAGCCAGCAGGATGGGAGCTAGATAAGATTCCAGATAATTTTTTATTTTATACCATACCATTGCCATGGACTGCAACAGAACACTTGAAAAACTGCATATTTTAAGAGCTTTCCTCTGCTTAGAACGAGCATATTTTAAACCAGTTTAGCTTATCTAGCACTCTATGCCCATTTATTATTCATCTGCTAAAAAAAATAAGAGGGCGGCGTAGCAAGTGACATACTTAATTAGCAAGCAAAATATAAGAAATGTCTCCTTTTTGTTAGCATAAAGATCACATCAATAAATCCTGTGCTGCATAGTTCTATTAATAGATACTACTATTATTCCCTTGAAAATTTTATTCATGATTATTCTTATTCTTCTTCATTTTTTATCACCCTGAATCACAAAAGTAATGCTCATGCCAAAGAATGATAAAAGATTAGCAAATGTATTATGACTTTTTTATTCTGTTCATGGAAAAATGGAAACTCTGTGTGACATTATTGTCCTGTGTTTTAAACACTTTCTGAATGTTGCTGCTTTCTCACTTTTCTTGTTACTGCTAATGCTGCATAACTTTTCCACAGAGATCCAGCCAGCCTAGAAGTAAACAGGTAGTAAATTTGCACGTCCTTCCAAAAGAATTATTCTGAAGATATTTTAGTCAACAAAACACAGTTCATAATCCAAATTCTACAGGTGAGACACTGAATGCAGTGTGTAACCACCTTACTTGAAACCACTTCTGCTACCTTTGAACTGTATTACTTGAACTCACCTCTAGTACCTTTGAACTGGAAGACCACACACATGATGTCAACTTCTAAGATTTCAAACACTGTAAACAATCAACCAGTAAGCCTGTTGCTGGTAACGGGCAGACTTAGAGAAGCTAATTATAAAGAATAAGATTATAGGGCATATGAGTGTGACATACTGGAAAACAGCTGATCTATAGAATCATGCCTCACAAACCTACTGTAATTACCTGAAGGAGTAAAGAAGCCTGTGAATAAATTAGTCTCCTTCTTTGACTGTCAAAAGGTTTTGAGCTTGAATCTTCACCAAAGACAACTGAGAGAACCTGAGCAGCCACGGGACGCAGAAGAAAGGTCTTTGCTAGGCTAAGAAATGATAAAAACATAGAAAACAGAAGCCATAGAGAAATCAGTTTCTTTTTGGCAGAGGGAGTCCCCAGTGCAGAAGTCATCACAGGAGTTCTGGTGAGATCTGCACTGGTAGAAATGTATAGACGATTTTGGACCTGCAGCAAGGTGGCAAAGTTTCCTAATGACAGACAATTTCCTAATCATATTCAAAAAGACAAATCTTGAACACAAAGAGTTGCAGAAGGCCCTTATTAAGAATGGTAAAATGTTGGATGGAATTCAGTGGGAAAGTTGTAAACTGAAGCACAAGAGGAAAAAACAATCCTAGTTTCATATATATAGTAAAACTTTCCGCACACAACCACTTAGCAGTGAGGCCTTAGAGTTTTGGTTAAAAATACCATGAAAATATCATATCAAAGTTCAGCAGCTGTGGGGAAAAACCACAAACAGAACACTACGAATTAGAAAAAGCACAGAGACAAAACACGGATGTTCTTATGTCCACTGTATATATCTTGAGTTAACCTGCCAAAAAGGATGTAGCTGAAATGGAAAAGATTCAGAAGTAGAGAACAAGAATATCCACTGTATGATGTAGATATAAGTCTATAAAAACATGATAGGTATTCATAGGCAGAACAGGGAAATTACTGCTCACTGTCTTTTCCAGCACAGTACTGAGGACAGCAGTATTAAATGAAACCAGCTGGAGACAGGTTCAAAACAAACAGAAAGACATTGTTCTTCACACAGTATATGGAGCTATGGAACTCCGGTGGATACTACAAGTTTACTTGGGTTCAAGAAACGTGTGGACATGTTCAGGCAAAAGAAATCTATCAAAGGTACCAAATCCAAAATCACCATTTCTGGAACAGAAAGTCCTTGAGCCATGACCTGCGAGGTTCTCATAGAGTACCCAGCGGATCACACATTTCACCAGGCTTTTGACCAGTATCAGAAAGACAAGACACTGAGCCAGATGGACCTTTAGTCTGGCGCAGCACAACCGTTTTTATATTCCTGCATTCCAGGGAAGGACATGGCAACTGAGGTACCTGAAGGAGATCTGCAGTCCCGTGCTGCAACTGATGAAGAGGTCCTCTGACAAGAGGTTAGGAAGTTACAAATACACGTAAGTTCAAACTGAGCAGAACTGCACTAGGAAACTGCTGAAGCAAAGAAAACCCTGCCTTCATTAACACAATCTCCCAAATTGAGGGTTACCAAGCGTGGCGTGCTTCTTGTCTTGGAAATGATGTAACTCCCTGCTTTTCTTTTTGTTCCGTAATTGTCTGCTATGTCAGCATACATCACTATGCCTATCCCAAATAAGTACACTGCAAACCAAGAGAGGATCAGCATGTGATGAACATGCTGGGAAGGCAGCATCATCCATTATGAGAGCACCATCAGCTCCAGGGCTTAAACAATTTGTAGAATCCCTGCTGCCCTGTATAGAAGCAGGTCCCAAAAGTGTTCAAAGCCAAAGAGCCTGAATCTTGTTTGCCATGACTGAATAAACAGCATAAGAGATTTTATGCTGTGCATAGAAGATACAGGTGCTATTCTTCAAGTTCCTATATTAAATTAGAGATCTACAGGTGTGTACAGTGTAGCCAAGCAAAGGCAGGAAAATTAGAAGGAAATTAAACTAGAAATTGATAATGACATTTTTATGGACATACAAAGAGGCCCATGAGGGAAATAAAGTCTCAGAGCTTACCAGGGAAATTTGTTTATAGCTGATGATACAGACATTGCTAAAAATGTAAATTTAATCCCTGTCTCAGCAATTGCAAAGGATACTAAAAAGGAAACAAGGTAACACTTCTTATCTATTGAAGCAGGCAAGAAAAGGACCCAGAACATGTCTCAGATCTGTGCTGAGGCTGCTGCTACTGTAGATGCTCAGGACACAAGCAAGGCTAGCAACTACTTTTGACAGCACAGGTTACATCTCTCATTGACTTCCACAGCAAATATGCATCTTTGCATTAGAAGTTAGATGGCAGAGAAATTTCAGCACATCTGCACCCTAGAAAACAGAAAACCACTCAGGAAAGAGGAGGAGGAGAGCAGAAGGCAGACTGGGCAATAACCAAGCCCAGTGAGTCACTGCAAGACACTCACTAGCAGCAATGAGAAATTCAGTCCTGACTACGTGCAGGACTGGTGACAGTACACTGAGATCTAGCAGAGGGGACAAGTCTGGCGAAGGACACGACGCAACCAAGTTCTTGGAGAAAGGAGGTCATCACTTCCTTCCGGAACAAAAGAAGAATGCCAAGACAGCTTTTCATTTTTCATGTTTTTCCCACTTCATGCATTAGGCAAATTTTACTGGAAATATCAAGCCACCTCCACTAAATCCTGTGCCCTGGTGATCTAAGAAGTCGTAATTTTGGCATGTATTAGCACAGCTACCACAACTAAAAAACCTATATTAAAATGTTACATGGCAGTCAACACTGAGGTAACACTAACCAACCTCCACTTTCTTACATACCACAAGTTGCTTAAGTTTAAATGTTGTGATATGCACAAACACTGTTTAAGACACGCACATGCTAAGTCTAAAATTTTACATTCACCAAAATTTATTCTTCGTAAAGGACTAGAAAAGTTACATGAAATGAGGCGACGGGGAAAGAAAAGTCTGATTTTCTTTTTTTCCTGAAGTTTAAAATTCAAGTAACCTTAGCAGAAAAGAAGAAAATAGCACACTTAAATGCCTTTAAAAACTGACCTAGAGAGTAACATCAGCTGGTCTAAGTGACCTGCATGACTAACTCTCAGACAAAACCCCCCTAAAGCATAGTTAAACCACTCACCCAACAGGTTTGAAATCAGGTCTCCACCTGCAAATTCCTATGGCCAAACAGACTCCACACCTGAATGGAATTGCTCAATTGTAGCGCCTCTTACTAGCACAAGCACAAGATAGTTCTCTGCTGTTCCTCTGGCAGGACTCAGGCATAAAAGTGACACTGCTTTTCTTGGAAAATTTTAATTGCAGGATTGGGACATAAAACTGATATTGCTTTTAATTGAATAGTTTTAATTGCATCAAATGTGGATGCAAACCATATGGGTATGAATTTTTGCACATATTTTAATGACTCTGCCTGCATAAAATCTTTAATAAAGAAAATTTATACAAGTGAACTCATTATGTTATCAGGAGAGAAACGGGTGAATCTTAAATTACTGAAGGCTCCTATATAAAGTTTTGTTTTATTTAAGCAGCTTGGGGGAGAAGGGGAAAGCTATTATAAAAACGAGCAAATTTGTACAATACCTCAACTCTCCCTCCTGTCACTTTTTTACATTTTGCCTGGTTTATATTTTCATTCAATGCACCAAGCTTAATATTCTGTTATCAGCTGATGATTGCTGCATCAGTTAAGAACATTTGAGAGCTCTATGCATTCCCTGGGTTTCCCCTAGAAATTGAGAGAAAATGTTTGGCAAGCTGACTAGAAACACAACTTTTAAACCCCTGGACTTCATGTTCCCCATAGTTTACCTTTTTTTTTTTTTTTTTTAATTAGTGACATCATACTAGATGATATCATACTAGATGAGGTTTAGATCGGATGTTAGGAAAAATTTCTTCACCAAAAGGGTTGTCAGGCATTGGAACAGGTTGCCCAGGGAGGTGATTGAGTCACCATCCCTGGAGGTATTTAAAAGACACATAGATGTGGTGCTTAGGGACATGGCTTAGTGGTGGACTTGGCAGTGTTAGGTTAACAGTTGGACTTTATGGTCTTAAAGTCTTTTCCAACGTAAGTAATTCTATGATTCTACAATATCTTTTTATTTAGTTACTTTAAAATTTGCTTAACTCAAAATATTAAAGCTTAACCTTTCCCTTCAGGAGTTATTCTCTGCTTACATCAACTGGCACTGGGGGACATAGATTCCATATAAAACATTCCAAAACAACAGGAGGGTTCATCACTAAACCAACTGCTATCAATTACGCAAAGCTACTTTCAAAGCTTTGCTTCTTCATAAGACTACCAACAAACATTAGCATTTAGAATTTCCAGTGCATACAGTCCTTATTTTTCAGGGATTCCTGTCCAAAGTTCACCATATCTGACTGTCTAGTTAACAGACAATCCAAATTTCCGTACCAGATAATGTGATTCTGCCCTTCTACTCAGCCCTGTTGAGACATAACTGGAGCGCTCTGTCCAGTTCAGGGCTCCCTTCTCACAAGAGAGACATGGACATACAGGACTACGCCCAGTATGGGCCACAAAGGTCACAGAAGGAGAGGTTGAGAGTGCTGGGACTGTTTCAGCCTGGAGAAGAGAACGCTCAGAGGAGTCTTATCAGAGCGTACAATACCTGTCTGGCAGGGAACTAGCAAAGGCTTAGTCGGACTTTTCTCAGTGATGCCCAGTATCAGTGCAAGAGGAAATGGGCACAAATTAAAATATGGAAACTATCATTTAAACATAAGAAAAAACATGATCCCCTTAATAAAATGGGAAGAGCAGCATTTCCCTACCTTATCATATATCCTATCTTGTAATCTCTTACTGGTATATACATTTTTTAAACAATTCAGGAAAGTGATGCTCTCCCTTTTAGGATCACACTGAAATCTACAAGGCACAAGGGAAAGCATTATGTAGCTTACTCTGTAGTTTATACTGATTTTACTAATTAAGCAATGTATTGGAATTTACCAGAATTATGGATCAGCTTCAACTTATACTTAGCTTCTACTGATAGAAATTATCATGAGACCAAAGACCCTGATCACAATAGTGTAACAGCACTCATGTTAATGTTTTCTCATTAATAACTTTCATTGAAATGTAAGAAAAACCAAATATGGTCTTGCAAGGAAACAAGAAACAATATGAACAAGTCATATTATTTATGGGCGCATTACAACAGAGAGAAAACAAACCATAGCTGGGATTGCTTCTTCTCTCCAAAACACCATTCTAAGTAATGCATAACTGTTCTCTTTTACCATATTAATACAGTCACCTTCCCTACTACTCCCTTTCAGGAGGTCTCACCTCTACAGGAATTGGCTGGGACTAATCATTACTCTATTTTAACTTTTTTTAACAGATTACCATGGCATTGTTGTGATTTATTCACATTTTTATACTACATCCCAGCAAAGCTCCTTCAAATAGTCTTCATTCAGAATGATCACATGGTGATATTCTTAGAAACCTAAATGGAATAGAGCATTCTTGGAACACTAGTCATTTAGCTATGTATTTTCTGACCCTGAAATTAACTATTTCATAATTATGCTATGTTACTTTATGTTTTAGACCTTGCTAACGTGTATACTAAGCCTTCCTTAATTCAGGTCATTAGGCCGAGTGACTTTATACATGAATTAAAGTACCAAATGAGAAGAATTTAACCAGGGAATAGGATCATGTCTTCAGAGGGAGGAAAATGTAGGACAAAAGGACTTACATTGCTTCAGCTCACTCTGAAAGTACTTTTTGATTCTCGTGTTTGGACACTTGTGAAAGTTTGGTCACAACCTCCTGTTTGTCCTAGTGTTGCCATTTCCTTAATAACTGGCACTATAATGCACAAAAAGTCAGTATCATGGAATCCTAATGGCAATCAGCAATTAGTAAAAGCACTACAACAAAAAGTATGTGCATGAGGGGGAGCATTCATGTGTAGAACTAGTGAATGACACAAATATTGGGCTTCTTTCCCAATCTGCTAGTTAACACTGTTCCTAAAACATCCATATAGAGCTTTGTTTCTTTATAAGATCTTTATCATCAAGTTCTGTAAACAGGAACATTTATAAAAGAGGGAAACACATACTCACGGATGTGTATTCATTATGCACAGTCAAGAGGAAAGAATTCTTTAGTTAGAGAGATCCTTCTTTATACAGCATTCTTCAAATACTGAAAGTTGCAATCAACTTGGTTTGAAGAGGGATGGTGTAGTAAAGAAGGCATAAAAAAAAATTCTTGTTAAGCTGATACCAACACACTGCCACTGGATTCAATGACTCCCAACTTGCCCAGTGTCCAAATATCATATATAGCGAATATATAAATACAGCGAGCCTATTCTAAACCTGTTGGGGGTTTTTTTGGTTGTTTTGTGGGGGGGGGGGGGTGGCAGGGTTGAACAAGCAAAACAGTTTGTGGTTTTAAGTTTTCAGATCACTTCAGCCTGATTCCCTGCACTCGTGTGTGTATCTGTCTTGCTACAATTCCTTCTCATACAAAAAAACTTCACTTCCTTACATTTCTTTGGGGTATTATTCTCTAGACCCTCCAAATGAAAAAGGACCTAAAATGGGACTATGTCCTTTGAGTGAAAAAACATATTCAAACTCACTTGCAATACACTGTAATCTTCTTGTTTCAAAATGGAATGACCTAAACACACTTTCTCAAGCAAGCATTATTCACCCATTTGTTTTCCTCTGTAAATACAGTTTCTATCCTAAACAGGCCACAATGGATACCTGTTGCACTATTTGGAGATTATTATCAATTTCACATTTCAGAAACATCCACAGAACACAGTTTGTAGAGCTAATATAAATGGTGAAACTGATTCCAGGATAAGCAGATGACACACTCCTATAGCTTACATTTACGCAAAATTCCATGGAGATCTAATTATTTTAAATGAGCAAAGGAGACTTCAGTAACAACTTCAAAATAGAGGTAAGTCAAGATTTTAAATTACATTTGAATAAGGAAAACAAAGCTGGGGGGAGGGTTGGTCCTACTAAAAAGTCCATAAATACCCTGCAAAGCACCAAATGAAATACCATGAAAGCAATACTTTCAGGAATTTCATTCCAATGCCAAGAAACAGAATGTACTCATTGTGACTAATACATTAAAATGATGAAAAATAAATTCTATCAGATTAAAAAGATCTTGTAGCAAGTGAAAGATATAGTTAAATCATTCCAAACCTAATCAAGCTTAAGAGCAGGGCAGTCCTTCCCCATTATTAATAAGAATGTAAGCTGGATAAGTAGACTGGGAAACTATAAATTATGGCCAGTAAAAGCAATACAACATTTTTTTACAAATATGTTTTTAATTAAAAATGAAAAGGCAGCCATTTTTACTGAAGCAATTTGCTGCACATCATTAAGTTTGGTCTTCTGTGGTCTCCCACACACATACGTTTCCAACAATGTTATTAAGTGGGGATGAAACCAGAATACAGTTCAGATCCCTGTTTTACATGTTTACATTTCTAGGTGGAAGTATGAAAATATTTTAAAATCTTGATCACTTTATCCTGTGCCCGGGGGGTCAGGAAATACTGCTCACCCTTGCCAATCTGCAGCCCAGTTGTATGTGAAAACTGTTGTTCCACAAGGGTAAAGCAAGCGACAGAAAAATTGCACACTACTTTCAGGCTTCAGCTGAGCTTTTAAAACACATGGCCAAACACGTTGCCATGGAAATGTTCTGCAAATACATCTAGAATTTCTTAAGATGGAGCTGAATATGATTTTTTTTAATAAACTTCTCCTACAATTTCAAATATAATTGCTCTATGCTGTATTCAAGGGAAACAATGGCTATTATCTAGCATTTATAACACCTAAAGTGATAACAGTATCTCCAATTCCATTTTGTGCTCCATACATGAAATTAGGCCACTATTTTCCTATGTAAAATACCCATACACTTGTTTTCTTTTAGGTACTCTGACTTTCCTATCCACCACCACAATACATTAGCAGATACAAAAGTATCAGCCTTGCAATCAAGTTGGTAACAGTTAAAAACAAAAAGGATGAGATATGCTTCAGTGAAATGAATTTACTTTTAAACAACATTCTAAATATTTAAGTTATTAATCTTTGCTTTTACAACCCATTAGTATGTGTCACTGTGTGTAATAATTAAAAAGGGGAGAGTTATCTTGCCAAACTTTCACTGTATGTTCAGTGAGCTATTTTTAAAACTGATTTGAAATGAAGCAAAAAAAAAAAAAATCTACTACTGCAAAATGAAGCAAGATCTGTGCCTGCAGAATAGCTCAGTTCTGTTACACAATGTGATACGTTGTTTTAAATAACCTGCCACTGTAGGTAAACAGTTGCCTTATACTGCATTTCATACGACAAACACACATTCACAATAGCTCCGTAAGCCATGTAAAGCAAAATAAAAATGCAATACAATCCTGTCATTTTACTCCACAGCAAAGCTATAACCTTTTTCCATTAATTAGCTAAAAGAAATCGCATTCACAATAAAACCATACTGCATTTATATGCAATAAACTTACATTGTTCAAATAGCAATCAACAATACATTAGATCTCCAAGATATACATTGCTCTGCTTATGTAAACAGTTTACCCCATAAATCCTGTAGCAAATCCAACATGAAGCAATTACACAGACAAAGAGATTGTAAATGACCTAAAACCGTAAAATAAACCTTTGTATTAGAAATATTAGTATAAACTATGAGGTCATACCTGATGACTTAGCGACTGCAATGCCTCACCGGTTCCAAGCTGCATGACCTTTCTATTTCCAGAGACCCCCAAAAATTGCATTGCCTGTCTTAGAGAAGTACATCACAAACCCATCTACCTTTCAAAATCTTCGGGGCTGGTGAAGAAAGCATTAGCAGCCATTCTGTTCCTCAGTAAGCGCTGGAGGCATTACCCTCAAGATATCAGATCTTAAATATAGTTTCCTCCGTGCGATTACAGACATCCAGTAGTCAAGGAGGCTGACACAGCTATATCACTGATGCTGCTAATGCCATCTGAAAACAGTAAGCTTACTGCTTAAAGCAATCCTGCATCAACCAAACAGAACAAGCCACATCCTTCAACTCCTCACTTGCGTTTTTTATAAAACCTAGCGCTGCCATTATAGATTTTTGTTGTCATCAGTGGTCAGCTGAAGGTAAATTAGATATTATGCAACCACCTTTGCATTAACAAAGAAAAACGGCAGATGAAGTGACATATCGAGGTTATCAAATTTTCCTTGCATGATCACTCCTCAACAAGCACTATCACCATTCAGAAGCAGCATCACAGTCTGATCCAAAGGAAAATTACCACAAAGAAATTATAAACAATTTACAGGCAGTAAGGCATTTAAATGCCTCTGAAACAGCTATTTTATGCAGCCTTATGAATCCTAGTCCCTATTGAATTAAAACAATTGCTTGCCTAAGTATTTTTAGTGTTTATTTTCAATAAATTGCATGATCACTGCATTGTTTCCATTACTCCCTGCTAGCAGCCAGAAAACAGCATGCCTTGAATTTGTGCCAGTATTATGACAGCAAAAATGTGTTCTGATATCAAACAAAACAATCATGCATGGGTTCTTTCTGATACAAGAGACCTTCCGAGCTAGCAAATGTACAGCATCTTCCTTAGTAATTTTTAAGTTATTAAGACTACAAAGTAATAACAGGACTTTTTATTAAAACACATACTTGATGCAAATGAAATTGATTATTATAAATCATTATTTATATTTACTGCTGCTAGCATTATGGCAACAGACTTATGCAAACAAAAAGCCACTTCACAGAACTAAGATGAAACAGTGCAACCAACAAACTGGAAAAAGTTATTATTTAATAATTCCTCTGAATTCTAGACCCACAGAAAAATTACTCCTGTTCACACAGTGAGAAAGTCCTACTGAGACACAGTCCATATCCTTAAACACACAGCAATGTCCCCTCAACGCATATTGAAATATATTGCTACTGGTTGAATTCTACAGACAAATAAAACTTGAGGGAAAAAATCTTCCCTAATTTAACTACAGCTTGTATGTTATTCAAATGAATCTGGATGTCCTTCTTTACTTTGAAATGTAAGCAGAAGCTGAAACGAGAAGTAAATGGTTCTAAATTAATTCACCCAGATCCTATTCTGTTGGTTTAACATTATTATTATACAGTTGTAGTAATTGGTCTTTTGAGTAACTTAGAGTTAATCAAATTTGGCTTATAGTCATTCCCATTATGGCACTGAAAAAAGCCACTGGTCTCATCCATGAATACCACATATTTCCCTTTAGAGAGAGAGAAAGTGTCTGCTATCAATTTTTAATTGAGTCACTTTGTACAGTATGCAATTTCCTCAACATACGGATGTTACATGTACAGGGAAAGGGAATTCAGTCAGCCACACATGTACAGGGTCTCCAGTGACGTGGCCGGTAGCCTAGCAAAGGCTGGTCAGTGAAGCCCTAGAAGGCTTTAAAGTGCAGCAGGGAACCAGATCAGGCCCGACTTGACGCCACTTTTTGTATTCTCCAAAGGAGTTAATCTAGAGGCCCAACAACCTAATGCTGTCTTTTTACTCCTGATGATAGCAGCAGTCACTTCGAACACTGTGAATGTTCTTGAAAGCTGCCACTTTCAAAGTTTTCCAGAATAACTAATTCATTCACTTTCAACCAAGAAAAGAATTACAGACCTATGTGCACAGAATATAAGTACACATACACATAAGGAGGCGAAAGGCCCTTCAGAAAATAGACGGGATTCAGCAGTAAAAGAAGGGGGAAATAGCTTTCCCTGAATCAGTATGAAATGGAAATACCTCCCAAGGTAATATTTTTATTTCCAAAAGTAAACTAAAAAAAAAAAAATATACCAGCCCTAAATACTAAGTTATTTATTAGTCCGATGCAAACACTCACTTCTGTAATACTATATTCTGAGCAGTAGCTACTTTCAACTACATAGGGGAGTACAACCTTGCATCTGTAAGTTGCTGCCAACCACTTCCAAGTCCCTACAAGCCACCTAGTTAGGATATGAAGGCCAGCAAGATGCTAAGAAGTGACCAAATAAAAAAACCTTATGTTGCTAAACCACCTTTCATAAATATGTAGGCCCCCTCTGTGCAAATCTTGTACTACATGATGATCTCCGCTCAGACTGAAACACACAAACCTAGGAACTATAACTAGAGCTGTCAGAAACGTCACTTAAGAGTTCTGCTCACAAGAGTACATAATCTTTCCCCCAGCTGGACATTTCAAGAAATCAAGAGCTAGCAAAAGACAAGAGAGAAGACTATTTTCCGGAGTTAGGTTAAGATCTCGCTAGAAATTATAAATGCACTCAGAAATATACAGTTATTTCTGAATGTATATTATCCCAGCTAATGGCATCTTTTCCCAGAAGTTATTCCATGTTTTTCCTCATGGCAATACAATTACAAAAGTGAAAATTTTAACATTTCATTAGCAATGTGAAAACATACAGTACTATTTTATAAAACATAGATATTTATTTGAGAGATGTTAAAACAAAAAACTGGTAATCCATTCCTTTTAGAGTATCAACAGGTACCACTTTGTATCATACAAAGGCATTAGTCAATAATGTAGTTGGCTTTCATTTCAATTTTCTTCACAGGAAAAAAGAAAGAATAATAATAAAGGCAAATTCAGAGTTCCTGCGGATTATGCAATGTGAAATAATGGTCACTTTGAATCTATCACAAGTCAGCTTGTATCAAAAAGACCTGACCCAAGCACTGAGTGAGCAAACAACAGCAGCTTTGTCACTCAACTTTTTAAGTTAACGCATGTTTGCTAGTACTAATGATCATGATAGAGGACATTTGATCAGTGAAAGCTTGTGCTGGTTTTGGTTGGGACAGAATTAACTCTCTTCAGAGTAGCTACTATGAGGCTATGTTCTGGATTTATGCTGAGAAGAGAGTTGATAATACAGTCATAGTTTAGTTGTTGCCAAGCAATATTTGTATTAAGCCAAGGACTTTTTCAGTTTCTGATACTGCACCTGTGTTTCCAGCTTCTTCTCTAGAAGAGGCTGGGAGGGGACACAGCCACAACAGCTGACCCAAGCAGACCAAAGGGGCATTCCATGTCATAACATGTCATACTCAGTATGTAAGTTTTGGCGAGGGCTGACCAGGGAACTTGGTTCTCTAGGCTCTCAGGTCTCTCGGACTTTGGTTCGCTCTCTCTCTCTAGCCCTCACTGCTCGGGGACTGGCTGGGCATCAGTCAGCAGATGGTGAGCAGTTGTATCATTTCAGAATCATAGAATAACAGAACGGTTTGGGTTGGTGGGGACCTTAAAGATCATCTAGTTCCAACCCCCCTGCCATGGGCAGGGATACCTTCCACTAGACCAGGTTGCTCAAAGCCTCATCCAGCCTGGCCTTGAAGCCAGCCAGGGATGGGGCATCCACAGCTTCTCTGGGCAACCTGTCCCAGTGCCTCACCAGCCTCCCTGGCCTTAACTCAAAGACCAACAGTGTGCCTTTCACTCCTACATTTCTACAAGAGACTTTGATGAAAATGCAGAGAAGTGAAGAAAAAAAAGAAGGGCTGGGGCGGGGAGAAGATAAAAAGAAACCTAAGGTACAGCAGAACTGGTGCCAAGAACAGGACTTAAGGAAAATCAGAAGGTTGCTTTGGGGCTCAACACTGACTGGAAGTAAGTTTAGAACCCTGAATAAAGAAAAAAGTGGAAAAAAGGGGGGAGGGAGGAAAAACCAACACCAAAAAGACAACTCCAAAACAGTTGGTTTCTCCTGTCCTGCAGACACTGAGCTTTTGTCTCAATACACAGAATGGTATCAACAATATAAATACCTCAGCAACTTCTCTTAATCAAAACAATTCATGAGTTCTTAAGTTTCAGCTGATTGCTCAGATCAACACAGATTAAAAAAATATCTTCGTATTTGAGTGGAACAAGCTCAAAAGTAATTAATGATAGCCCATTCCCCTCTAATCCTAATGACAGGCTGTTTCTATTACCTTTCTGTAGTCTACAAACATATTTCTTATTTAATTCTCCTATTAAATTACGGGCGGGGGAGGTGTTATAAAGTGCAAATACCCTTCTGTAGGCACAAAGAACAAACACTTAGAACATGTAAATTTAAATTTATTAAATCAGTAAAAACTTAATGTATTTTATGGACACATTTACTATGTTCTCTCAAATGAGATACTGTTCAAAGTCGCTCCTTTTCTGATTTTTTCAACAGACATTACATAAGTCTAATCAGTTCATCTGTGGATAACCATGACTGTGGCTAAAGGAAACTCAAAACATTTAGAAAACAAAATAGGAAATGAGCAGAGGCAGACCTGAACCATGGCTGCATAGTTAAAATTTGCAAGTTAACTGCTTGGTTCCAGTTCTGCCTACCAGTTAATGTAGCTGTATCAAAACCTGCCTTTCCAAATACCTCACTGTCAGTGTTGCTGTATCCTAGGACTAAAACTGAAGCTTCTGTCTCAGGCCAGTCCCTGATGATCCAGATCTCCAGATTACATGTGGCCAACAAATTAGAGCAAATGTTTAATAAATAATTTTGAAACAATGAAAAGAAATTAAGGTTTCTATCCTGTATTTTACCTTCAAAAACAACTTTTAAATGTCTGGCATCCCATCTCTCAGAAGATAATGTAGGAGAAGGCAGGCATCTCCTGAGAGAACTCAGACTGCTGAGGAACAATACAATACTTACACTATATGTAAGAGATGGTTGTTGATAATTTTCTTGGAAGAATAAAGAAAGCAAAGAGTAGAAAATCTCATCAATGTTTGGAATCATACATTTATGTTCTTAGAAAAATTGTATTGACATAAATTTTGTATTCTGGAAAATTATTTATAAACTCATATTGAAATGGTACATTTTAAATGTGTGTCTAGAAGATGAATAGGTTACATTTAAAATGATCATGTCTTTCTTTTCTGACTTGAAAGACAACAAAGCTTTCCAGCTTTTTAAGCACCTCAACAGCACTGTAACTTGTGCCATGGCCTGGGAAAACCTTTTGCCTTTTATTAACTAAGGACATCTCTGACTAAGGGCTTAACTTACAACCACTGGTCATGTTAGAATTGATTATAGGAAAACATTTTCCTCTCCTCAAAAACATCAAGATGGAATTTAGACTCCATGACATACAGCACAACAGAAATTTATTTTCCTGATAAACAAAGAAATACCAATTTAATAAAAAATGCTGGAACCTGTTAGAGCAAAGGAAGTGCTAGCAGCCTTTCCACAGAAGGAACAGCACAACAGGCCATCCCGCTCTGGGCATCTCCCAAATATTACACCGTACTGAAGTTGCAGTATAGTTATACTGCACACCTCATACCTTCCTTTCTGTTGATCCTTTTCATCTCTCCCCTGTCCCTGAAGAAAAATTCTTGTTTCTTAAGAAAAATTTGTCAGTTCACTAATCCTAGCTTCTCAACCACCTCAGAACAGATCTGACTTTTCTAAATATTTTGCATTAAAAAGTTCTCTTTCAAAGAAGAGAAATGTTAAATTTTGACATATAATTACCATTATCCTCTCTGCTAGCAGAAAATGATGGCAAAATGCCAACTTGCTTGTCTGCTACAGATAAGACGTTTCCAAGCTTCCAGCCTTCCCTTTAGAGAAAACAGAAGGGGAAGACCAGCCAGGAGAAAGCCTACCCTGTCAGCTGATCCTGTAAGAAATAAAATTAATATTCTCCTAGCAGAAATCATTTTCCTCTGAGCCTGAGGTAAATGATATGCCTTACCATATGTTATGATGGTCCTTTCAAGAATGACAAATTTGATGAATTTTTCCTGGATGGTCTTTCTCTCATCCAATCTCTTCTCATCACCTCCAGCTTCTCCTGCAGGCAAACTCTCAAAAGGCATAAATCAGCATAGCATCACCAAATTATATAACTTCTGCCCACTTAGGATTTAGCCCCTTCTATTTCAGCACAAAAAAGTGTCTGTGCATTCTTCAATAATCTTTTCAATCTGTGTAGAGCTTTAAAGAATTACCCTGACACATTGCTGAGCTTCGACACTGATACACCCATTGTGAGCAGAGAACCCAGGCATTTTTCTTAAAGGAATAACTCTAAAAAGATTATGTCCAATTACAACATATTCAGAACTACCTCTGAATCAGATGAAACTCTGCTACAGTTCAAACAAGGGGGAAAAAAGCAGGAGACAGGTTCAGGGAAATTCCTTCACTCTATACCAAAATATTGGCACGCTGTTATTTTGAATACAAACTCAGCTGTGCACTCCTCCTTAGTTTACCTATAGTTGTAAGCAATCCGAATGTCTGAATACCTTTTGAAAATCTCCAGATACCAGCTTATTTGCATATCATTTGTGCATCGCAGTCCTCTGAAAGTTTTGATTTTATCAATAAAACATAGGCAAGATAGATGGATTTTTAAAATATCTGTATTTATATCTATCTATATTACACACACACTTAATTTTTTTTTCATTTGCTATAAAATGTACTGATTCTAAATAAGAATGATAATAAATAAAGATCAATTTTAGCCAATATTGCTCAGTCAAAGCTCATCTAAGAAGAAAAATGCTGGACACATCAGTCACTCTGACATTTTCCATGTTTTTTTTTAAATGCTTACTTCAGTCATGTTAACAAGTGGTTTTGTATGCTTAAATACTCTTTGGAGTCTTAGAAGACTGTAATGCGGGGTGAGAATTTCAATGGCTGGCAGTGAAAGGCACTGCTTTGAAGGGAGGCTATGGGGGAAAAGAGCTGATACAAGAGTAGACTTCAGGATTAGATTAGATTAGTAGTCTTAACAAATGATGATACGTTCTTCTATGACAGGAAGAAAACAAGACCTTAAGAAGTGCTTTATGAAAGCAACTTATCACATAAATATGTAATATTATCAGACAGATTACCACCTAATTTTATCACCTCTACAGCTACAAAAATAAATAATATATTAAATCATCAAGTACTTTATGCCAAAATCGATTCTGAAATGTGAGCTCTGAAACAAAACACTTGCTTTCTTGCAAAGTTAACGAAATGGTGCACAGGGAGAGCAAACAGGCAAAGATTAACTGCACCAGCTCTGTCTTGCCATCCTTTCTCTGGGAGGGGCCACAGAAAAGCTATTCAAGCAGCACACACTTCACTAAAAGCTAAACATGTTCTTTATGACAGTGCAAGGCCAGGCATCCACAGCCTAAACAGGCACTGGGTTGGGGGCAGCCCTACTCTGGTTGATATAGGAAGAACACAGAAAGGGGAGATGAAAGAAAAGTCCCCCTAAACTAGGAGTGTGTTCTGAAGCTGATGTTGGAATGCTCTGGATTAAATTATAACATTAGAGATGCAAACTATATCAACCAGACAAATTCACAGATCTTTATGGATAAAAATGGGGAAGAAGGTATCATTTCCTAGATTCAAAATGCTTTAAAAAATTAATTGCCCATAGATTTTTTTAAAATATTTAAAATGTAATTTTACACCCAATAACATAAGAACATAGATAAAAAGCATTGGAACAGGCTGCCCAAAGATGTGGCTGAGTCACCATGCCTGGAGGTATTGTAAAGACAGATGTGGCACCCAGGGACATGGTTTAGTGGTGGACCTGGCAGCGTTAGGTTAACGGTTGGACTTGATGATCTTAAAGGTCTTTTCTAACTTAAATGATTCTATGATTCTATAAATACTAAGATCTCAAGGAAAAAAAAACGAACCAATGACTGCTTCAAAGATAGAAAACTGGGACGAAATGCCCACTGGAACACAGAGTCTCCCGCAGGTGCTTCAGAAGTCAGACACTGCCTCCTTTTACATTTAAACTGCTTCTCAGCTAACTACTTCAGTACAAGACACTTGTGAAAGAGTAAAATTATAAAGGACAAAGACGGATAAAAGAACACCAAAATGAAGAAAATCTAATACTTAGGGACATTGCTGGTTTTGAAGGGATTTTGGTGATTCCATATATGCTTTTCTTATAATTATAAGCAACAGTGAAAAATAAAAAGTCAATTCTTGTGAGCACTAGTTCTATTAAATACTGTTTCCCACACTAAGTAAAAGAGTATTGCAAACTCCAGAGTGAAATTACAATACCTGCAGTGCGATAGCAGGTCTTCTGGAACAGCCCCATTGTAAAGAGTCTTTACCCTTAAATAAAGACATTAACTGTGGTGCTGTGTAACTGGTAACAATTTGGTTTTGGTTTGGGTTTTTTTTGCCAAAGGTGCAAAGACTTAATTCCATGTTACTTCACAGTCATTTTCTCTTCTTACATACACACACGCATGAAGAAAGTTTCTCATTCCTCATCCTAAACTATTGCATGACAGACTCTTTGTGGATTACACACAAAATGTAGCTACTGTTTGACAGTCTAAAGCCTAAATAAACACACTTATCATGGCTAAATATACCCCAGATAATAAACCTCTCCCTTTGTCCTGAAGGAGAAATGCAGCAGCAGTCAATTTCACCTTTTCTTTTTCCTCTGCCTCAGAGATGAAGATGGCCAGCAGTGGGACTATCTCCCCAGAGAGTGACAGCAGCACACATCAGATTCCTGAGTTAGACAATTTCTTTCCTAATGTCATCTCCTTCCAGAGATCATCAGTGGAACCAGCATATATCCACCACCAGCCCAGCCCTGTTTCAGACCTTCCTGCTCTCTTAAAGACTTACTGTTTTCTAAGTGGATGAGAAAAAAAAGCAATGAGTTTGGAAGGAAATCCAAGGCTAAGTGAGAAAAAGTTTGTCAGTCTGCTGCTGCAAGGAAACAGTCATTACACTCCTTCAGTCTCCGCTGCTCAAAACCCTTTTTAAAGCTTCCTCTTAGGTTAGAGCTGCGAGCCCATTTCCACACAAATTTCAGAGAAAAGGCTAACTATAAAGCCATGGCATTCTCATCACAATACAGTTGTCCAGCAGCCTCATCATACCCTTCAGAGGGTGTGTAACTTCAGCCTGTGCCACCTCCAACATTTCAAAAGACATTACCATACATACGTGGACTAAAAGCTGACCACCAAGTTCTCAGACCAGACTCAGCAACTAAATGAAGGCCCACAGAAACATTAAACTTGTATTGATAAAAAGATGTGACATCAATCCATCAGAAAAATACTCAGAGATAGGATTTCCATTCTTTCCCTCATTTTCCAACATCCTCTTTAAAATACACATCACTGAGGCATAAACACCCTCATTATGCCTAAAAGTGTTTCCAAATTTGTTTAAAAAAAAAATTATGCTATTTTATCTGTGTTAGAAGAAATGTGGACATTTAATACTGTGAAATTGACAAAAGTACATGGTTAAAAACTGACTTTGAACTATGTCACCTGTAGATCAGTCTCATCCGGGAAATGGTGCCAGCTTTACTATCTGGGACCTACAAAACTCAGCTGGAAAAAATGCTGTAAGTCTGCTGCACAAAGCAATCTTTTGTTATCAATGCACTAAATAACTGTACCTGGTGTCACACTTTATGACCTGGTTAGCCATATCATGCCATACACTGAAGCCTCAAATATCAGGTAACTTAAATGCCTTACATGAATATGGGACCCCATCACTGTAACACCACCAACCCAGATAACGCTTTAAACTATTTTGGTTCTTGAACTGGCTTAAGGTAAAAAGTCTTTTGGGTAAAAATAATCAATGCAGTTTACTATGAAAAAACTTTTAGGAAACTAATGCAAACTGTAACTGCCTGCTGTTTGCAATTTTGTAACGAGATAACATCATCATGAAGGTATTAGTCACAGTAGCATTGAATATTGTAATTATGAAGCTTGCTTTATATAAATTATTTGAATTCTAACAGATGACCTCCAAGTTTTTGATTTATTTCCAGTTTTATTACATAAACCAAAAAGTATTAAAATGTTAAAGGACACATTAATTTGACATTTTCACATAACTTACTAGAAGTTAGGATTTTCAAAGTGAAGCAGAAGATATGAAAACACACATGAACATGTGAGTTAGTTTTAAATAACTGGTATTCTAACTTCAATAATTACATATATGGAATAAGATTTGTGTTAGTTCCTCCCAATTCTGTTTTTAAATAAGTTCTTGACTGCCTTTGAAGATAATATATGAAAGCCCCAATTCCACCTCAGATACAACCCAAGAACACCTGTGTTATTTCAACAGCCTGATTATTCTCAAATCCCTATGTAGTACCTCTACATAATGATTCTTGGTCAAGTCACCAACCCAATTTTTGCTTTTAAGGATAAATCCTACAGTTTAACATGCTCACTGTTGTGTGCAAAGTCAAAGAAGAATAGTACATATATGGAGAACCATTAAAAGACTCATTCAAATATCGTACCTGACTCACACTGCTAGTAAAAGTTTGAACATTTCAACTACCTACAGCATTTCAATCTCAATTGCAGCCTCCTCCCTACCCTACAAAGAAAATAAACTTACTTTGAAAACAAAGACATCGCAGCCAGCAACCACTTGGTAGCAAGATGTTGAGAGACCTCTTTATTATTTCATAAATTCATCCTCCTTATTAAAGTTCTTACAAAACTCCTGCAAAAGTCAGTTTACCACAACTTATTTTACATACCACAGCTGTAACATGAATCCCTATAACTAACTCATTCAAGAAAGTAATGAACAACACGAGATTACAAAATTCACTCAATGATAGCAGAAGTATTTAGAATAAATGCAATAGAAATAATTCATGCTAATGTAAAAGACAGTACTTTGCATTACGAGCCAAGAAAAGCAGTTCAGACCACATCATAAAAAGACAATTCTTATAAATTTTTCATTTTTTTAAAATTACTTTCTTACTGCACTTACCCTCCAGCAGTCCATAGACTGTAGGCTTATACACAGTCTAACTCTTGAGAAACCACTCACTCCACAAGAAAGAGAGAAAGGTGGCTAGGGAAACCAAATCAGAGTTTGACTTTAAGGTAGTGTTGTATCTGGACCTGTTGCCTCTTTCTCACCATGAGAACCAAAACACACCTTTCACCATCAGGAAACAGAATGAGTCTGATTAGAAGAAATGAGTTCTCTATTCAAATAGATGTTTCACATATTCAACTCGTTACCTCTCCCAAAAATGCAATGCCTAAGAATGTATTGTAAGTAAAAATCTGAACCTCTCATTCCCAGGACCATCATAATCTATTCCAAGAAAAATGCATTGCCTTCCTTTGCTCATGCTCTCAAGCTCCTCTACCAACTTGACATTCCTAAGTCTAAGCCTATTTTCCATGTCATCAGTATGCCCTTTGTGCAAAGCCTTACAGCCACTGGTGTTTACAGCTAGACGGCATCATGCCCACATGGAAACTTATACTGGCTAGCACTTTTGCTACCGGTAAGGTAAGCAAAGCCCTTGTGTC
Source organism: Rhynochetos jubatus (assembly GCA_027574665.1). Classification (NCBI taxonomy): domain Eukaryota; kingdom Metazoa; phylum Chordata; class Aves; order Eurypygiformes; family Rhynochetidae; genus Rhynochetos; species Rhynochetos jubatus. The sequence goes on from CM050654.1 coordinate 25,141,342, forward strand.
TTCTAAAAAGTTCTAGACAATTCCGAGCTTTGTAGAGACATCTTGATGTGGCTTAATCATACAGGACATTTTGGAGCACTGGGCACTCCACCCAGATGGGGCACAAGGCAATGCCAAAGGCTGACCACCAGTCTCTCAGATGCTCAGGAAGCCAAAAATTCTCATACCAAGCAGAACAGGACATTCTGGTTGGCGAAAACAGAAAACACATTGACATGACAAGAGAAAGGACTATTTCCACTCAGCTCAACCTTTTTTCAGTTTCGTAGTTTTCTCATACATTTCATTTCTCATAATCCAAGACATCCTGAAGTTCAGGCAGCTACCACAAGTATCAAAATAGCAGGTTCTTTCTAAAATTCGTTTTTTAAGCAGCTTAAAAAAATTAGCATTCAATAGTTATCTTCCTGATTTCAATAGGCCATGTGCAGGGGTTTTTTAAAGAAATATATGTATTGCATTTTATATGAATTATTATTACTACTAAGCACTTCTGGCTTGAACCACTGCTACCAGTGAAGCAATGAAAGGAGGTGAAAGGCACAAAAAGCAGAAGACAGAGCCAAAGATTCATTTTGCTTCTTCCCAGCGGGGGACCCTGGACAGGCTCAGGGACACCTGGCATCAGTGGTGTCCTGATTTATGTTCAGGCTCATCCTATGTTCCCCGTCAAGGCCTAGCCCTCCCAGGGTGCTCCCCCTGCTCTCTTCCCAGCAGGCTGCTGCCTGACCCACCACACTGAGCACCACCCCTCTCCCCAGTCTGTCAAGCTGGTCCCTATACTAAATTAATAAAAATAGACTGTATTAATTATTCATATAGTCCAGTCTGACACATTAGATTGAATGTCATGGTTATCCTGAAGATAGAAAATGTTGAGTTTTACATAACATGTTCGTTAAATGTAGTGAACTAATTAAAGTATGTTAATTAGGTAATAGACAAAAGAACTTAGTATTTGGTAGAGACTGGTCACTGTTAATACCTTGTATTGTGTTAATACGTTGGCTGTATTTTTATGCTTAATGAGCAAAAGGAAAAGCTGATTATTCAGAAAGCAGAAAAAAAATAAATCACATGTGTTATGTGTTGGGAAAATAGCCTCAGGTGACAGAGGAAATACATACCAAAGGAACTGGCAGTCTGACAAAGAAAGTATCATTTCAAAGCCCATAAACAACATGCTGTCACTGGGTATTTTACCTATTCAGATTCTAGGAAGCAATATTTAATGCTGTTAATAAAATGGCAAAAAACCCATTTTATTTGCACAAGATATCTGTTCTCCCTGTACTATGAACATGTTTTTTCCCAGGTTTTTACATTTACTTTATGAAAATTGAGATTAAGGCTTTCATATCAAATGCTTTTGTTAGAAAAACAACTGAGAAGCAAGACATTATTAAACTCCTACTCCCATGGGCAAATGTTGGTGGGAAATGTACATACATATGCCTGGCACTGGGAATAAAGCCCATGTAATGCTCTATATGCAATTAAAACATACTCCAGGCTTACGTTAAAGCAATTTTTTTTTTATTCTGCATCTTACCCCAGTTTTTTCACTTGAATTGAAAGGCATGACCAAACCTAGAAAGCTTTTTGATGTACTGTTATTAGAAAGAAAAAAAAAAATCCAGTTAGTGCTTTCAATAAAACAAAGGCCTGTACTTTCTTCAGAAGACAACTAGAATAATTGCAGTAACAAAGACAACAGATGTTGCCAATAGTAAACTACTCACGACAAAAGCAAACTACTTCATTTCTTTCTTACACTCAGCAGCATGCATTATGCGTATTATTACTCCGTCATTTAAAAGTGAATCCTAGCATAAAAGACTACAAAAGATTCAGAAAGGGAACCTCGTATAAAAAATCAAATTTGGATAGAATTTAGATAAATTCAAAGCAAGTCTTAAGCTTAAAAAAACACAACCACACACACCTCGATCTCACCAGGGCAAAGAAACTTGATACCTCACCAGAGCCTAAAGCCAGGCAGGGCCTAGGCTCTGGCCTTCCTCTCGCCTCACGTTCATCTGCTCACCTTTCCCTGATGTTCTCTGAAAAACGCACATCCAACGCCACATAAAATACAGAGATGAGCACCGCTTTTGTTTTCTAGCAACACTGTAATACCATCCACCCTTGTTTCTTCCATTTTAACATGGGAGATACAGGTCTGCTTCTCTTCTCCGCCTGAAAGGATTCAGGCACTTTTTTCTTCCCACGCCTATACAAAATGTCCTCGGGGGGGGGGGGGGGGGGGGGTGTACTTCACAGTTGTGAGAATTCAGGAACAACAGAAACAGGGGTTTTATCCTTTTAAAAACAGGAAAGGAGTAGAACTCAGGACTCCCCATGTCCTGCATAATTATATTAACCACCACAGCTACAAGCAAAGCCATGAGCATAGTCACCATTTTCCCATAGGAGAGGGTCGGGGAGCTGTGAGGGGAAGCTGACACTCAGGCACCCTGCTGAAGCACCTAACCCAGACCTGAGCACTAACACCTGCACTGCATTCAGGAGTCCACACCTAGAAATGAAGCCCAAAACCTTCATAAATGCCCAGGAAGCTGAGAAGCTTTAGTCCTGCCAGACGTGAGACACCTGTCTGATTTTGGATGAGCTGGTGCACTGGCACAAAGCTGTGTCATCTGCCAGCCCAGGAGTAGGGTAGCTGCATGCCTGTTCCAATGTACGGGGCTAATCAAGTACTCCCCTGAGTAGACATAGTTAGCAGAGGCACAGTTTCATGCTGCTGAGGCAAAACTGCCTCCAGTTCTGGGCTTATTTTAACCACACACAGCCCAAACCACACAATTCACATTTGTAAATCTTCCCCTAGTGCATTTTTCCACACCAAGACGGTAGCCGTCCTTCAGGCAAGGCCTGAAAAGAACTGCTGGAACTGGCTCAAACTCACAACAGGCCACAGGGTTCACAAACGTTATTATCCCTAATGCTCACTGCTTAAGTGTAAGCTTATTAACACCAACTTCTGAGCACTCAGTTGCAAGGTCTTTCACCTTTCCCTACTCATGACCTTTCTGAGAAAATTTAGTCTCAAGTAAACTTCCTTGCCACTGCCCAGCACTAACAAACACCTACTCAGAGAGGATAACACACTAATATGCAGGGCAGACCATATTACACTCAAATTCACAAGACCCACAACCGCTGTGTAAAACTTCTTACCCTAAAAATTAACAAAGGTGTCTAAAGAAACAGCTTTTATTGGTCATGGTTTGTCCTCCAGAAGAATTCACAGCATTGGAACTGCAGAGCTTTTGTCAGGAGAAACCTGCAATTTTCCTGTAACACATTTCTGTAACATGAATAGCACCAAACCAATTAACTGTTCCACCAAGAGTTCATGTATCTCTACTGACAGAATATTTCCCTTGGTACATGCACCCTTTCCAGTCCTCTCTGCACTTCAGTTCACTCATTAATATAGTTACCTGCAAAGGATTAATTATAATTTAGGCCAATTATGCATACGGTTATTTTCAAACAAGGGCGTTGATTTAGTGAAGCCCTTTAGTTACACAAAAAACAGAACCTGAACCAACTCCGTGGGATGTATTTCCCAGTGCATTTTCCATGATACAGAAACTAAAACGCAATGAGTGACTGTTTTGCTGCTCAGCTGTACAAAATAACTGCAAAAGATTTTAGTTCTAATTTTCAAAATCACCTTAACAACAAGAACGCAGAAAATCCAACAAGGAGTCTCTCATCCTTACATAGCATACTTTCTGGAATAAGTTAGAGATGAAAGAATGATAGTTCTGCTTTTGAGAGACAATGATGTGTGACATCATCCTTGCAAGGAGCTCAGGTACTAAGATGGTCAATATTACAATACTTCTTTAAAAATTAGAAAGGCACCAAATAATTTTTTAGGGAAAGGACATCATTTTTACTTCCATTTCTGTCGAGGTTTTCCCAATGCCTGTGCTTTGACAGCTAAATGGTTTTAAGTATCCTAAAAGCATTTCATGAATCTGAGTAATTTAGGCTGTAGGCCAGGATTGAATTTCTTAAAATTCACCTTTTGAATGTAGCTTACAGAGCTTAAGCAGGTAAAAAGAGGTGTATTCAAATGCTCCAGAAAGTTTCATGAAATCCAGACAGCGAAGTGGTCAACAAATGTGTTTATTTAAGAAAGAAGAGAGAACAAACATAAAGCGTAAATGGTTTAAGGAGACATGATAACAAAATACTATTTAAACTGAGGGTTGAGAAGAATGATTTAGGTTTATTTGAGTAGGTATAATTAAAAACATTAATAAGTTTTCCATTGCAAAATTCAAGTTAAACTTCAGCAAGAACTTTCAAACAAAGAGATTATTTAAGACTGTGGAAGTCAACAAATCAAATGAAACTGAAACCCCAACTTTCCAGGTACCCAGAAGTGCTACACTGAACAAAATACAAGGTAACACCTGACTGGTACAATTGTTAGAAACAATAAAGAAATCCTCTGCATTATCAGAAGTAAATATCCTCACTAACCTTAGCCGTTCCACAGATAATGGCTCACAGATAAATTAGCTTTTAATTGTAAAGGGCAAGAACATTTCTGACCTAAAGGAATCAGGTAAAGAGATTCAATCAAGTAATAATCAAGCAGACATTTCTTTGTTCATTCCTTAGCAGGAGATAACCACATAAGGAGAGAAAAATCTTCCTTGATAGGACTTAGAAAACCAACCTGATCTTGTCAGCAAGGATTTATATGAGGCTCTAAAACTTCAGGAAGAAAATTAATATTTGGAAGTATTATTGAATGGTCATACATAAAATGTAAAATAAGGGGATAAATTTACATATTCAGGGGATTTTCAAATGCCATTAAAAATTAATAAGCATCAAAATTACTTAGGCAACACTAAAAAAAACTTCATCTTCACATTTCATCATATAAATTTTATAATGGGATGCTAAGGAATATGCCAAAATCTGTTACTAGTGTATCAGAACAATTACTGGTGTGATTCTTCTACTGAAAAATTACAACTGTGATATTTATAGCATGGAGACTAAATATAAGTAAGCCTCCAAGCAAACATATATTATTCAGATGATGAATGTCTTTCACTACATTTTTTGTCATTTATTCTAATAACAGTTGCCCTATTTTCAGAAACTTCATATCATTCAGACTTAACAAGACTTTTCCAGAGGGAGAAAGATTATTAAATCCATTTTCCAATCATAACTAGTTGGAGAAAACTCTGGCTCCATAAGTGAACATAATCCTTTGATATGTGAAGATTTTTTCCTTTTAAAGCTTTATTATTTATGCAAGGAAAATGACCATATATTTCCCTATGTAAATAATAATTAAGCAAATGTTTCATTCCTATTTTGAAACTACAGTCAATACACTGGTGTCAAATTATGAACATCAAAAAAACTGTAGCAATTAAAAAAATAAACCTATGACCATGATCAGCATGTAAAAAGTATATATACTTGTAACTTGGAAATGCTGCGCCTTCCTTCCATTTCAAAATTTGACTACAGGCAAAGTGTAATATTATGTCCATCTAGACAGGCTACTGTAATTCAATGCCACTGATGACACGTGGATGCAATCCCCCTTTTTTGCCAGCCACCTCTGATCATGCTCATTTAGGCCATCCTGAGCATCCCTGGCCTACGATCAAGTTGTTCAAAAAATTCACTGTCGACTCTGAAGACTGTTTCTTAGCATATGTAGATCAAAGACTGAACGGCACTCTATGAATAGTGTGAAGGCTTCACCGTGCTCTCCTAATGCAGATCACTAACTCTTTGAGAAAGGGGTGGAAAAACAATTATGGCTGAAGAAAATCTAGTGCTCGGATGAACTCCCACAGCAGATCAGGCAAATCATGCACTGTTAGGAAATTCTGCAAAGTCGTCTTGTTTAACTAAAGCTTCTCTACTGTCAAAATGACAGTTGTAACATTACACATCCCTTATGTAATAAACCCCTGCCAACAACAAACATACTAAAAAATTATTTTTTTAAAAAACTCCCCCCAGAAATACCCAGCAGAAACAACCTCACAGGTTGGTATGTTCAGAAAGCACTCAATCATGCCCTAGGACTTCGGTGAAGGAAGATTCCAGCAATTACTATAGTAACTGCATGAAGTTATGTGAATTAAAAAGAAATTAATTAGGTAAATTAACAAGGAAAAAAATCAACTCTCATGCAGTCCATTATGCAACTTTTTCAACACATTATGCAACGTGAAACCTCTGCAGTGCACCAGTAATCCCCCTCTTCTGCATGGTACCATAAAGGTCCACTAGCAGGTCCAGCTGCGAATCCCCGAGGTGGATCAGTTATTCACCCTGAAAGTGGGAGATACCTGTTCAAGTGCGCTCACACCTGCAACCAGATCACCAATGCTTTAAGGGAATATTGCAAGGTAAAAAAAATAGAGTCCCTTTACCGTTTTTCCTCTTTATTTCAGAAGTCGCCAAAATAAGACCTTTTTGTATGCTTTGGAAACACAAGTACAAATTATAGCAGATACTATATTTCAGCAATATGACCTGAAATTTCTCTACAGTCTGTAAAGAATAAGAATTATGAAATGCAGATGCTAATTATCCAGAAATTTAAGTCTGTCGTACTGATCTATTCTGGATATAGTGATCCACAAGATGTTCTCAAGCAACAAACGGACACTCAAGAGTGCACTCCTATTTTAGTCTATTATCATCTTTGCTACCTCTGACTTCTACCTCTTCATATATAAAGAAGTAAATGAGAGAACAGTAATTCTTCTTTATTTTTTTTGCAGATGAAAACCAGCCAGCAGAAAGTATCCCATTAGAGGGATCACAAAGAAAATACAGTCTGAGAACAGACTCATCGTTGCTGGAGGAGATGAAAGCTAAAAGGTACCTAGAGAAACAAGCATCTTTAAGCATTTGACTAACCAAATGTACAGCAGACTTTGCCACAGGCATCTTGTCTGGGTAGCTCTCTCCAGGTTCTGCCCTTTTGTACTGTGCCCTAGGCAGAGCAGATCAATTCAAAACAAAATTGATACAAACATTATTTAAATGAGCTTGTAGGTCATTTTAGTTAAATAGCCTATTTCAATCTTGTTTTGCAATTAGATTTTTAGATATTTTCCAAAAAAGAGATCTATTCTCATTTGTTAGTATAACACTGCAAGCATACTGAAGTGGAAACCAAGACATATATTAGATGTGGTCAGTTTCTAAAAGCCAGGAGGATACAATGTAAGTTCACATAGTTCCTTAGATGACTGTGTATTTATTAACATATGATTTGTTCAGTGTCCATTTTGCATTATTTTGTCAGAAAATAACAGCATTTAATTTCTAGGAGGTTTTTTGGTGGTGGTGGTTTTTTAATCAGGTAAGTTGCCCAAGACTCTAATTCACTGAAAATATTGCACCAAACTGGGCTACCCATTTTTCTGAAATGTCAGTAGGAACTTCCATGTATTTTTGATGTCTCTGAAAATTTGCATACACAGTCTTTAAATTTCAAGAGTTAGGTCTTATCTTCTCCAATATATTCCATGTACATATGTGGAAGAAAGGCTTTTCTTGTTTTTCAACTCCCAGCTGGATTCTCAGCTTTGAATGAATCCTGAATTGACCCATCAATCAGCTTTATCACACTTATACATCTGCAAGTAATACAGTCTTGGTTTAGCTGGCTGAAAGTGCAGACAGCTGAAGCAGCACAAAACCCAGTGATTAGGATCCCGAGTTCCTAAGTTAATTTCGGCCTGCTGCCATTGGAGCTCTCAGCTGTCAGGATCAGAGAACGAATATTGTACAAAACTGTGCACAATCACGCCGAGTGATAATCTACTCCTGATGGTGGGGCACAATGGACAAAGACAGAACAAAAGAAGAGGAGAAGAACAGAAAACAAAATGAAATAGGATGAAGATGTTAGCATATGAAAACAGGCTGCGATTACATGTTTGTGCAAACTGTAAAACTACTATAGAAATACCCTGAGAGAGAGAAATACCATTTTCAGCTTTTCATATTAATCTTGGACAACTCCACTGATTTCAATCAAGTTGCACTGCATTGCACCTTCCTGAATAAAATTGGGCCAAGTCTTACCATCCAAGCAAACAAAAAATACGCACGGAAAAAATTATGTATCCGGACATTGTTTTATTATAGGTCAGACCCAAACCTAGAGACCGAGATTGAAAATATTAGTCAAAATTCTTGAGATGTTTTTTAAAGCCAAACTTCTAAACCTGAGCATTAATCTTTAAAATAGAATTCAAGCTTCGTTTCTCAGCAAAACACAATCCAGAGCTGAGAACTTAATTCCTTAATCCTGACACAGAGAATATTTTCTTAGATTTCCTTCTTACAAATGTTTCAACACAGCATCTAGTCTTAGCCAATCCTGTGAGGGAAATGTTTAATAAAAATCTCTTTTTCCAAGATCTTTGCATTCAATTTTTATTCTAGCATCCCTGCACACTGTTTTGAAAGTTACTTTTAAATACTTGCAGTGGTGTAAATTAGAAACCTGGGGGTTGTCCCTCCTGATCCATCTGAAGACGTATGTGAAACAATGACCATGAATTTTGCACGCAGGGGTACTGTCAAAACAATCAGGAAAAAAAATGCTTATTTTCCCAAATACTGAGCACTTACACATCTGAGAAACAGATCTTACTAAGAGAGTGCATGCTTATACTGCTTGATTCTAGAGACCAGGATTCCTTTACGTGAAATTGCAGGGTAAATGGAGACCAAAAACTTGCCTCAATTTCAGTGTTCAAAGACCGAAGTACCAAAACCAGCAGGGACCTTTGAAACCAACAAACTTTGGAACTCCCAGAAACCCTACAATGTTGTTTCCCCGTCACAACAGCCACGTGTTGCCATCATCCAGGCAAGGAGCTCTCTTTGCTTGCCAAAGCAAAGCACACAATAAAGATGCAAAGAGAACGTGCAGTCCAGCAGCAAAGAGACAGACTAGATGCCATCTAGGGCCCATCAGCTGGATTACACACAGCTGGTAACCGAACGTATCAACTCAGCAAAATCCAATATAATAGTGTCATTAATACAGTTAAACTGAAAGCACTTGGCATTCATCACCAGCTCCTGCAATGCCTCTCCCTGGCTCAATGGCAGCCTTGTGCCCTCCTTTGAAGTTCATAATTGAATCTGTAAAAGAATATACAACTATCTGCCCATTGTAAAAAGCAAGTGTTTGGCATGTCCTGTCAAGCTGTAGCCTATAAACTGCTGGGCAACACACTCAGAGTGATTGTTGAAACTGCCTGAAAGGAATCTGGATTGGCAAAAAAACCCCTCAGATCTGTGATGACAGCCAGACCAACAACATTAACAAAACTCCAAAAGTTCAGCAGGGAGGTGCTTTGATGAAGGACAGCAGTTTGCAAGCCTGTGAAGATGCCCACGTTAAACAGCTCATTTGCTGGCAAGAAAACCAGAATGCATGGGCACAGCAGAACACGGTTCCTCTTCCTTTGCTACTGAATTCAGCAAGAATGTGGTCTGACAGACCCCTCCCAGGTCATTGTTGCCCACTGCTAAAAGCAAATATATGACAAGCGCTACATTTCCCTACGTTTGGGACCCCTCAATCAGGAACATCTTTTCCCTGAAATATCCAAATCCAACAAGAAACGTAACTGATCAGAAATAAAATGAACTCTTTGGCACAAGAAAGTACAGACAATGCATGGGCAACCCCAACTCATCTTGGATCAGATGCTATTTTTAAATTACTTCACCTACAGATGAACAAGTCATTAGTAAGATGAAAAAGAATTATTTCTCTTTCCACAAAACCATCCGAGACAACCCGTCACGGCCAACCTAACAATGACAAATCCTTTTTATGGACCTCAGGAAGCAAAGCAAAATCAGAACTGCAGAAACCTCTTGCTTCTTACAGTACAAGGAAAGAAGGGAACTAGCAAATGGTCGTTCCTCTGGTGTCCAGTCCAGGTTTCTGGTAATCAGCAGTTTAAAGTTTTCCTAAGCTGGTGACCGCATCTGTTGAATTAGGATCATTGTGCTTAGTTACCTAATTCCTTTTTAACCTATTTACACTTAGGGCCTCCACGATATCCCACATAACTTCATGCTTTGCATTTAAACTCTGTTTTTTGTGGGAGAAGTCTCATTTTTAACTTAGCGATTGATGATTTTATTGAAAACCACTCTTTATGCTCTAATGAAATAGTTAGGATTTATTCTGTATTCACTTTCGCTATATTTTTCACAGTATCTATCATATCCTGTGTCTCCTGAATTGCCTCATTTCCAGAACAACTCTAATCTGCACAGCTTCAATTTGACAGAAACTATTTCCCCATTAGTCAAGAAAAACTGAATGACACGACCTCAAAATTTCAGACTTTACAGTCCTGAAATTGAAAGCTCAGGGAAAGCCCAGTCCCAGGTCACCAGCACCCAGGGCTATCATCAATGACATTACATGAGACCATCCCAGATGGTCACTACCACATGAAAGCTGAGGACAGGTCAGACAATATTTAGTATTCCTCATTTTTTCTTGAAGAAAGAAAAAAAACAATTCAGAAGGTGCACTGGAAAGCGGTTTTTTTATATTGTGTCCACATCAGCAGCCACTTAACTCTCACCCCCCCTTAACACAGGCATACACTTGCGCAAAGCACAAGCAGTAAGTGCAGGAAGAAATGCCAGAGTAGAGCACAGCATCAAAAAGCAGCACAACCTGGACAATGAGCATCCTAGCAACAGGGAGAAAACCATCCTAGGGAGAGATGGAATTTGTTAGGGAAGAAGGATACTGCAAGCCAGCAGTAGTGCCTAAAAATCAAGAGATTTATTGGCTCAAAAGGTGAGATTCAATAAGAAGCACCCATAGGATGATTTTTGCCTTCTAGATTATCACGACTGATATTTTCACGTTTTCCATCTCTACCATGAAAGCTAAAATCTTGCCTATTTTATTGAAACCTTTTAAATAAAAATGCAGAATGTAGGCGTTTTCTTGGTGTTGAAGCTACAAGATTGCAAGATTATAGCGAAAACATTAAAAAAATGTAATAATGACTCGATACCAAATTTTCATTCTAATTTCTTGCGCTTTTCATTATGCTCACAATTTACATGCATGTCTTGGATCGCTCATGTCCAAAACACATCTGTAATATTAGCACTTCCAAACGACAGAAACTTTCCTATCATTTGTACTCCTATCGCTAGCTACAATGAAACAGCTGAAAACTGAGAATTCCTTTGTGAAGGAATCCCGCTGCTGACTCTGGATTGAGTTGCTTTCCCAATGCCAAATAATAAAATAAAATTTTTCCTTTTCTTTTTTTTAATACTATAACCATTTTTAAAGACACTTGTTGGAAGCTGCTTTAAGGCTCAGAATATTGTAATAAATCTCAATGTGACTTTAGTGCCTTGAAGAAGTTTGGTAGCTAGGAAATGCTGAGCACCCACCATCTCAGCACAAAGTCTGGGTTTAGATAATTCAAATGGAGTACTACTAGCACTAAACTACAGTATTAATAACAAAACTAAAGGAAGATTTATTTACTCTTGTATTTCTTGGAAGCTGAAAATACTCAACTGAATTACCTATTTGCCACCAGGCAGAAATTTTAAAAAGATTCCCATTAGAATGAAAATATATTTTCACATTTGCACATACAAAAAATACAACCTTTCTTAATATACAATAAAAGCCTGCTGAAAAAATACTAAATGTTAGCAGGAAAATAATGAGTTACATTGTGGACTAAAAAAAAAAAAAAAAAAAACGAAAACCACTACGTACAAAAAACTAAATCACTCATAATAATTATAAATCAGTTTTGTTTTCCTAAATAAAATAGATAAGAAAAATAAACCCACTCTTAGTATAAAATGAGTTATTAAAACCAGTACAAATACTGTAAAGCATAAATACTGTATTACAGTTTGCATATACCATTTATCAATTCTCTTGGTTTTGCTCAAGATAATCTTGCCAGACTTATTTTAATGACATTTTTTACTTTTCAATAAATATCCATAATGGAAGTAGCATACACACTTATTTCTGCAATCACTATGAAATGAAAAATTTGAGACTCAGAGATTAAAGGCTAGCAGATAGCAGAATAACAGTCTCTGGGTTACAGTATTTGACTATGATTCATCATAATCCTCTAATTTTTTTCATTTCATATCCATAAAACTGCACTTCTCCTGATTCATTAAATTTTATTAACACAACAAATAGCAAATTTAAAGTTTTATTAGTCTAAAACAACATTAGACATAAAAGCACAAACTAAGAGGTACTTTTAATTCTGTCCATTCACAATTTATAACTATTATTATTTGCACTCTTACAGCAAGCATTTTATGTGATTACAGTCATAATGGTTATGCTGCAATAGCTCAGTAATTTCCGTGAGCAATTTGGAGAATAACAAACTAGAGAAAATAAGTAGATTCTATTATTTTTGCATTGCCCAAAATCTGTTTGTTTGCAATCAAGCCAATAAACAAGTTTATTATTCATATGTGTACTGTCCTAGCTCCTGAAGAGGCCAGTCATGGACTGGAACCCCTTCACGACAGACCTTGTCGTCCACCCAGAACAAAAATATGCTTCTCATCCCAAAGGGTTCAACACAATTTTTTTACCTAAACAAATAAAAAACACAACCACCTAAACTCAGTGGCTCATTTACAGCATCTTATCTATGCTGTAATAAACTACTGTGTTTATTCTTACGTTATGCTGAGCACAAAGCAGTTTACCCCAATTTTATCAAAGATAAACCTGCATTTATGTAAGGTCAGCACATGCAACTAAGGAATTAGAAGAGAAGGCTCTGATGCTACCTGCCTCGCAGCAGTTGTTCTGTACAGCCATCCTTTGTACCCAAGTCAAGGGAGAACAGATACACATAAATAAACATGAAATAATGAATATGTCTGATGAGTGTCACAGTCAGCAATTTTAATAGCCTAAGTGGCACTAAGAACTGGTTTTGGAGAGATTACCTTTCTCTAATACTGTCATTGAAACAGTACTCAGAATTTTTCTATGACAAGTTCCTCTAAATATCAGACCACTTCCGGAATCATAATTTCTAGACTTTCAGATCCAAAAAAATTGTTTCAGAACAAGAATGTAACTTTACCACCAGACTTTCCTAGATCCTACATCAGATGCTTCCTCAAAACCTACATTCTTTGTGTTGAACCTCCCAAGATGTATCAGTGGTATGAATGTACACAAGGGTGGATTGTAGAAGGTCAGACATTCACACAAGAAAAAACAAAAGTCAACCAAAAAAAATAATTGACGTTTCCATCCTGTTAGCACGTACATCTCAATTGTAACTGCCAATGGGAACACGGCTCCTGCAGCAGAAGCGCAAGGCAAATCCCTCATCATGGGCGCAGTGGAGATACTCGGCTCCCAAAACCAACTCTTTTCCTCCACACACCTGCTCCTGTCAGCTGCACACCTTGTTAATGTGTGCCCAGTCCTTAGCGACTTAGTATTTTGCAAGGCAAAAGAGTTTTTGCTGCTTCTGTTATTTTTGCCCAAATAGGGCCAATGCAGAAGCACTGGACAGAGAAACAGTAAAAATCACAGCTCGCAAACACCCAGTGGAGGGTTACTAGGTTTCTGCACATTTATTTCTGACGTTTCTCTTCCATGAGTCTTCTCCACTCCAGGGGTAACTGCGTTTTTTCTGCTGCTCGGGGCCACACTCGCTTGCTTGCAGAAACCTCTCACCTATTCTTAGTCATGGCTGGGTGAATGGACAAAAAATTTTCGTGTATTTGCTGGCCAAGCAAAGTAAAGCAATTCAGAGAGAGTAGACAGAGTCTACGCTAGGCAAGATGAAGTGGAACAAACACAAACTGCGCAAACGATAGATCACTGAAAAACATTCCACCCTCTCTAAATCTGAATGTGGCTTTTCCCCAAAAAGTTCTTTCAATTGTCTTTAACCTTTTTTTCCAACATCATTTTAGAGCAAAGTCCTGTGCGTTACGTGAGGTTTCAGCAGGTACTTCATAGCAGAGTTTTTCTCAATCCTTTCCCCTACCAGATAAGGACTGTAGGAGGTTATTCCAAAAGCAGCAGCACGTTTGATCTTAATGGAAAAAGCTAGCTGGATGGCTACAGAAAAAAATCCTTTCTGCGACACCGGTGAGGGTAAGCACGAAGGCTTCTGCGGTGCTTAATACTATTTTGGAGAGCGTGTTCACCTATTCTGGATTCACCCAAAGACCTGTCTCAAGAAAAGATATAGAATTCACCAATTACTAGAATTTTCACATGAGCAGATTCTCACATGAATATGAAACACAGCTTTACGAGTGCTTTTATAGCTCATTGCCACATTTAATCTGAAAAGCAACTATAATGTTGTAAAAAAAACAAGTGGACATAGTTACGTATTTCACTATAACACAATCATTAAGAGGAAAAACAGAATAAAGTGAAAGCTTTCTAAAAGATAATTATATAGTCAGGCAAGTCTTGTATTTGAGGATTTCTATCTTCTCTTCAAATAAAGGAAAAGGATGACAGTAATTGAGGGAGACGGATAATAGGGGTTACAAGCCAAGCTATGAAATTTTCAGCAAAGTCAAGTATGTTAAAGTCTCAGAACACAGCAGACTTGCAGAGACCACATGAACATTTGTACTGGTGATGATATCTGGACCTTGCATGAGTCTCAAACAAGGTAGCAGTAGCCTCCAAAGAACTGGAAACTGTAGGTTGCTTCTGCGGGCAGCAGTAAGATGGCTGGCAGCAACGGCTGTATAGATTTGGGGGTGAGGGGGTGGAAGGGAACACTGCTTTCATTCTATAAATTCATTTAATACACTAGTACATACAATACCTCTTCTGTCGGCACAATAATGTACTGTTCTGGGACACTGGTTCTATTTCTGTACTTGCCTAAATAGGTCACAAAAATGATTAAAAGAAATTCTTAAAGTATGCTGATTTTTCTGAAAAGGGATGCAGATTATCCACATTTTCATGAAATCAAAGGTAGAAGAATGCCTACTGTTCCACAGGCAATATAAAATTACAATTTTTGTTACACTCTTCATATTATAGAGAATACCAGGAGAATATATCCTCTTCCTTAAGAATTTTCAGACCATAAACTTCCTATCTTTTCTATTTTGCATCAATGTACTTGAGATGCTGGTAGTGCAATCTCAAAACCACCTGTCCTGCATTCTTAGGAGATGGTATCAAACTTCATCTATCTCCCACTTGGGCAGAACAGGTAAGAAATTTTTTGTTAATACAAAAACAGTGGTTCAACCACTTCTGCACAGCTATTTAGCAGTGTTGGGAACAGTGTATCTATGAGCTCAACCTTGAATCCCAAAGAACAAATCTCCAAAGCAAATGAGTGGCTAATACTTGCCATTCAGATTCTCATCATTATCATCACTTAGCTGCAGTTCAACTGAAAAAGATCAACTTCCTACATTTAGCGGAGCATATAATTTATGGATTTAGCTAAAAGCTCAAGATTCGCTTTCGTGTTGCAGCTGTTGTAATAGGTTTTGTCTTATGAGATAAGCAGATGAAATAATCAAACCAGGATGAGAATTACTTCTTCAACTATACACTGGACTTGAAAAAAGATGCACATTTCCAGAGCTGTATTGATCGTCACGTGGGAATTTTGGCAAACGCCTCAAGCTAATTATAGACATCATTATGTGGCTTAATTCCAAATAGAAAGCTTTCATATTTTTCTGTATGTTTTCGGTATGCATTTCAAAAAGAAAAAAGTCAACATCTTGATTTGTGAGGAAACACAGTGATATTTTTCTTAGATTAAATTTAACAATACAACTGACAGGATTCCTGTTTGGCTACTGGGAAACAGTTGAAGATACAGATAGATGGACACACAGATGGATGCTGAAAGCAAAATCCTCTTTCTAGAAATATGCTCTAGAACAAATTTATTGATTGCATCTTTCGTACAACCAGATCTAGGAGACACTGCAAGCTCTTATCCTGGAATTTTGGGGGGGGGGGGTTCTGCTTCATTTTACAACAAAAATATAGCTTTATGGGACAAAATAGTTCAATCTTAGTATTCAGCAGCTTGATGTTTCAGTCCACTGGCAGAACTTTACTGAATCTTACAAATACTGAGCACATCAATATAATGCAGCCCTTTTTTTATTTCTAGTTTGTATTATACAATTATATAATCATAAATCAAATTATTCAAATTTACTAGTAGCATTTTCCTGAACCCCAAAATTAAAATGTTTGAGAAGAACAATCCTAAAGTTATTTTTATTTCCTTGTGGATTGTATTAAAAAAATACATATAAAAACTACTAGTCAGTACCAATAAAAAAAAATCTAAAGCACTTATGATTTGATAGACAATCTCCCTGATTGTACCTTTATTTCCTACTGATGTTTACAATACTGTAAACATCCTTAACACCACACAACCACAGATTTTTCAGTGTTTCACTGGAAAAGATTTGAAATGAAATCACATTCCTGCTGATGGCTGCTCACTTCTAAAATAAAACCCTTGTACATATTCATAGGTTGAAAAGGAAGTTTACGTGTACATATGATCTTCCTCTTCAGAAATGTCATGGCATTTTGCTCTTGAATTTAATGACATAGTTTGCCAGACTAATTACCATTTAAATATCTATTTCCTATTTTTGCCAGAATCTAATAGCAGGGTTTGGTTTTCCCTTCATCCTTAAATAGTTTCAGTGACTACGAATGTCTCTAGAGAGAATCTAGCGCAATTGTTAGGGTCTGATATCTGGAACAACTCTCAACAGCAGCGTCAAATCTGTTTTTCTTCATTTATAGCATTTTGACTACTTTTAATACAAGTTTCCAGGAAAAAGTGTTAAACAATCCCAATTTCTCTCCAAAAAGCAACACAAATGTGCAATAGTTTCAGGGATTTTTTGAGTGTGACAGCTACAAAAGGACTGCTCCTGAAACCTGTGCTGGAACTTCTTGCAGCCCCGCTGATGCAGACTCCTATGCTTCTTAAACAGTCAACAGGACTCCATGAAGGTTTAAAAATCCACCTTCAGGATCAGCATTCTGCAGATGCAAATTCATAAAACGTGTTACATTTTATATTTTTGTATGGTTTTTAAAGCTGCTTGCAATCACAAAACTGGATGAGTGGTAGGCATCTATCTTCATGTTATACTCTTTAAATGTGGCTATAGTAAACGTAAATGTTTATAGCAAATGCAAGATTCAGGTGGAATTAACCGAAAGTATCAACATTCATAATCCAGATAAACTGCTCCTTCCTCCTCAGTTTGCACCTATCATCCATCTATACAATAGTATTTCCAAAAAGACAAGCGTGAGCCCTTGCCACAGAATGACAGGACTGGATGGTACCCCATGAGGTCTCCTAGCCCATCACTCAGCCCTGAAGCAGCAGTAACTGTATATGCATCTTTCCTGTCAGATTCATCTTACTTGTTCTTACGGATGGAGAAGGAAGATTCCACAAATATACCAGACAATTTGTTCCACTGCTTCACTGTTGTCAGCATTAGACAGGTTATTTTAACATCTTTTTAATATTGTCCCATAACCTTTGCTTCTTTTCCTATTCAATAGGGATGAAGAAACTGGTCTTTTTTACAGCAGCAGCTTTTTACATGCCAAAGATGCGTGTTTCCACGGTCAGGCTAAGGAATCCCAGTTTCTTCAAACCTTCTTTCATATTATTTAGGCCCATGCTGATTTTTGTTGTTCTTACTGAATTGCTCTAGAATTACTTTGCTTTTCTTGAAACACAGCACACAGTAGTGTACTAATCAGCTAATACCAGACACCAAATATTATCTCGTGTACCTTGAAGACTTCATTTCTCCTAACTATTTTAATGTGTCTCTTTCTTTGCAGCAAGTTCCTGCTCTGTTTGGATAAAATTGAGAAATTTCAAATCTTGACATATCTTTCACATCTCCAGTGAATTCCAAAACCTATGTACAATCCACTTCTCAATGTCTTGTCAACAGCTAATTAAGCAAAGTGAAAAGGCTCCATGAGATGGCCAGAGAAATCAGCAAAGATATGGAGGAATCAGGAATCCAGATCCTGTTTGCCCCAGCTATACCAGGGCACGAGCTGGCTTTCTTGCCTCTGTTCTTTCATGTCTCTCCCCACGCCATAACCAAATCAGTTCCTCCCCACGCAACTTAATGAGCTCCCTCTGTCCTTTCATACCACAGTGAGCCATAACGTCCTCAATTCTCCAAGTTTGCACAAATCTCTCCACACTCTCAATTTTACCTTCATTTCACCCTGCATCTTCTCCCCCCAACCCCCAAGACACTTTGTCCTGCTATTTTTAGCAATTGCCTTTATCGTCTATTCCAGCTACAGGTTTAAGTCGAAAGAGGGTAGACTTAGACTGGACATGAGGAAGAAATTCTTCCTGGAGAGGGTGGTGAGCCACTGGGACAGGTTGCCCAGAGAAGCCGTGGATGCCCCATCCCTGGAAGCGTTCAAGGCCAGGCTGGATGAGGCTTTGAGCAACCTGGTCTAGTGGAGGGTGTCCCTGCCCATGGCAGGGGACTTGAAACTAGATGGTCTTTAAGGTCCCTTCCAACCCAAACCATTCTGTGATTCTATGAACTTTCACCTTGCCTATTCTAACCAAAAACCTTGTAGAAGCATGGTGAATTTCAATCATCATCTTTAAATACACAAACTTTATTTTTCATTTCATTAGAGTAACTTTTAAGTTTCACCAACGCTGAAAATTGTGTTGAACACATTCAGTCCTCCATTAATTTGTAAAACAAAAATGGCATTATTATTGCAAAGGGAGTCACAGTGGCGTGATTCTTCAAAAATTTGGGTTTTTTACAATGTAGACCTAAACATACACGTTACGGTGTATTACAGAAATAAAAGGAACATGGTATGTCTATGGCTTTCTCTTCTCATATCAGATAACTAATTGTTCAAGACGATTTACAGTGGATTAAGTTTTCTCTCACCTGCTTAAATCCTCTCATGCACTGAGGTTGTAAACGTTACTTATTTAAGAAGCGTTAAAAGATGCCAGTGGAAGTATTTTTTTAAGAATTGATTCTATTATTTTTTTCCAAAGGAAAAAATAGAAAGGGAAGGTGCAATTATGAGGATAGGAAATTGAAAGTGGATTGTTAACAAGTAGGAATAGTGGGAAGAACTCAAGCCAGACATAGATGCATTAAAGTGGAATGATTTTCACACAATATTCATACTCGTTCTTATTTTTGTGGAGTGTTGGTTTTGGGGTGGGGTTTTTTTTGTTTTGGTTTGGGTTTTTTTAAATAAAAGAAAAAAAAGATAAATACATATCCCTGAGTCTTGCTTCAATTCATTCTAGCATTTTCCTGGGAAAAAAGATATCTTTATTCTGTTCACTCAGAACCTGGAATCAGGCAGTAAAAAAGAAAATACCCAAAGCAGCAATTCAATACTAAATTTATACTTATAATTAGGGTTTGGGGGGGTATTTTCAACAGTGCCATTATGTCAGTACCCTTGTCTTGAAAACGTAATACTGCCTCTGCATTTTTCCAAAAGAATCACAACATTCCTGTAGTCTCTATAAACTCACTTAACTGCTGCTGTAACGCTAGATTTTGGTGAACTGGGAATTAGACTACTGTTACACCAACTGTGGGGTCGGTCTCCGCCCTCCGTTCTCGTAATGAGCAATACGTTTCATCCGCGAGTCTTGCCGGAGGTCCCACTCAGCATTAACAAAAGCACAAGAATTTGGCCTGTTACTGTGAGCAGCTTCCCACACTCACCTGCCACATTAAAAATAGTCACTCCCCAAGATCTTGCTATACCGTTCTCCCACGTACGGAGGCCTGTGTAGTAATAACTGCGTGCCATTTGCAGCAGCGACAAGAGTACTCAATACAAACAGACTCTACCTAGTGCGTACACAGCGTGCCATACCTTAGTGCATGCGTGTGTTTTATATATGTATCTGTGGACATGTATCAGCAATGTCATGTTTTAAGGTCTAGTATTTAGCAGATTTTAAAATAAATGAAACAGCTTTTGAGCTTTAAGACAGAATGACGAGAGTGAGAGAATATGAGCTTAGAAAGGAAGAGTCAATTTGGCTTTACATACGTGGGGTTTACTGTCACCTTCAGAAAACACAGGAAAACAACATGTCAAGCATAAAACATAGTTAATAAAAATATCTGCACTTTGTCTATATATGTTCTTTTTACCTAAAGCATCTAACCTCTGTCAGATTGTTTTGAAAACCAATTTTGACTTGCATACAAGAGAGATCCAGAACAAACGAATACCCTACAAGTAACTTTTGCTATGAATACACTGCCTTAAGCGACCATTTCCAGAACAATTTACATGCAGGAGGTATACATGTATACAGACAAACAATATCTGGTCCTTTGATTAGAAATCAATAAAAGATCTTTGTAGAGAAGATCTGCAGATTGTGTCTCCCATTCTGTAAACAAATGATGACTCCTCAGCAATCTTTCAATTACTCACAACTATTTTAAAGCACTCTGAATAATCATACTGAAAAAATATACTTGATGACTGAGAAACAAAACATTAGATGATACAGGAAGCATACAAGTCTGCATTTTGTTACCACATTAGTATATGTATTGAACAATAAAAATAAGACTATATTTGCATTTTCAAGAGCAGTTTGAACAAGTTGTTTCCAGGTGAACGATTTCATTTTTCATATTTTCACAATATTGCACTTACACTTTGCAATAGATTTCTAATAATTTTCACATATATTCACCAACACTGAAAAAAACCCCGTAAGAAGCAGTAGCCTTACTGCTAACAAACATGCTGCCACCACGTTAAGAACTGTTTCCAAAAGGAGTTTGTGAAAAGAAACTGATAAGGAAATCATTTAACTACTCAAAACCACAAGCAACAACGTATTTTATCATTTTGCAGATTGCTAGGGATTGGAGTTTTTAATGAAAAGCTTGTATAACAAATCAATAACAACAGATTATTAACACTATAATAAAAATAGAATCCACTTCATACAGACCGTGAGATTTTGGTGGGAAATTATACGGAGGCATCACAATCTGAGCATCATTAGAAGATAAAATTAATCAAGGACAACATTCACTATCTTTTTACTATAAATAACCATTACAATGTATGATGCATTAATTTCACATTAAAAAAATATTAACTCTGTGGCATATACCAAAGACAGCCCTTGAAAAAAAGAAGCTCTGTCAGATAGAAGTCTTTTCCCTCATACCCAGAGTCCATCAAACTGGGACAAAGCTTGGGAACAGAACTGTATCCCTTTTACAGCCTACACTCCTGTTCCGCGTGTTTCCAGTCAATAATGAGGATTGATCCCTGGAACAGAAGCACTCCAAATGTACTGCTACGTCACAGCGTTACCTCCCAGGCTAACAGCGCTCAAGTTAGCACCAATTCCTGCTCCTGTAACTTTGCCATGACTCCAGGTACAGGACTCCCACCACGCAAAAGGCGTTTCCGCCTTACCACATGCGAGGGCTGTGGACATCAGCCAGGCCGAGGCTGCCAGAGCACATACACATGCTTTACTGCCCGAAGCATGGAGAAAACACCACCGGGACAGAGACATCTCAGAGCGAAGGAGCCGTGCCTTTACCATCGCCGTGGCAGGAAAGCAACATAGCCGTACTGACCTGAGGAGGCCCTCTCAGAAACACGAGAGGAAGAGGACGCGCCACAGTATTACATGAAGTGTACAAGTTTCCTTTTCCTACCTGAAGCAAACATGACAGCTGCTGAACTAGCCATGTGCAGTAAATGGAGGTGGGAACCAGGCCACAAACTTAATGAGTACCAGCACTGATGGGGGCCTGCAGCTCTACAGACAGGTGCTGCATCAGGGCAGGGCCCTGCCAGTCAGGCCTGCAGAGGGGACCAGGGACTATTCTCCCCGCATCACGACACAAGAAACACTCTCCATTTTGGTCCTCTCGACCACAGCAACAGCCTCAGGCAATCCTGTAGCTGCACCTTCTGAAAGCTGACTCCTCCGACTCCTCTCCCTGCACAGCGGCCGGAGACAACACGCATCGAGAAAGCGAGACCAGCATGTAGGCAAGCAAGGTACGAGCAAGAGCAGAACGGCTACTGACTGCAGCCACCACACTGGTGTGAAACACCGAGGGCTGAATCGGTGATCAGGAACTACAGGTGGAAATGGGATTTACACTGCACTGCCTCTCCAAGGAAAGGAACTGGGCAGCCAGTCTATCAGTGAAAAACACAGCACCTTCTTCTACTCGTGTCAGAAACCGCAAGTGCTAGGAATTAGGATTCATAAAAGGTACCCAGAGAGCAACAGGAAAAACTGTCCCTGCCACAAGGGGAAAGGAGATGCCAGAGATAGCCTCACGCAGTGTAGCAACCTGCCGCCTGACTGCAAAATGGACCATGTGGATCGACGATGGGAACAGACCCTATGAAAAAGGGGCTTTCCACGACCGCATCTCCCCAACCTGCGGCTGCCGAGATGTCTCCTTCAAGCTCTGTCAACGCTGTGCGGCCGGTCGTGCTAACACAGAGCCATTTCAGGAGACGGCAGGAACTCCGCAGATCTCTGCGGTGTGCTCGCAGCAATGTGTACGCAGGGACACTTGTGTACGCACATGAGACTTCTCCCTGCCCCAGACAGACCGATTCCCAGGGCAAGGCAGGAACCTCCATCCACAGTCTCGGTGCGGATCAGGACCCACACCCACACCTTGCGTGTGCCTGCCACCCCTGTGTTTCGTGGAGGCCAGGCAGGAAAGAGGGTCCCCACCGATCCAGCAGCGTGAGAAGTCCCCCACCAACTGACCCCTCGCCCACCTGCTGGGGAAACGCCACCCAGCCACAGCCGTGCCATCACACCGTGCTCAGAGCCAGGGGTGCACCGCGTCCCGCCGTCCCGCCACCCCCCCCCCCCCCCCCCCCCCCCAGCGGAGGACAGCCCCCCAGACTGCCACGGCTGAGCACGAGAAACTGCGACACCGCGACCGGCGGGAGACAGACCCTGGCCGGGCGAGCGCCATCCCTCAGCAGATCCCTCAGCAGATCCCTCTGCGGTCTGCACGCAGGGTGGGCCTGGGAGCTGCAGCGCCAGCCCCGGCGCGCAGCGGGACCCCCACGGAGCAGCCCACAGGTGCCCGCTCCCCAGCGCTGCCCCACGGCCGGGAGCAGCGGCACACGGGGGAGCCTGAGGAAGCGGATGTCGGAGGCAGAAGGATGCGGATAGAGGGGACGCCGGGGGAAGGGGACGCCTGGAGCTGGGGGCGGAGGGAGACGGCGTGATTGCCCCGGTGGGACACACGCGCGCACACACACCGCTCCATCCCCGAGCGCCCGGGTGCCCAGACGCTCCCGCCGCATCGCCCGGCACCGGAGCGAGCCAACCTGTTTCCCCACGCACCGAGCCACCGGCACCGAGCCACCGGCACCGAGCCCCAGCGCAGGCGGGCAGGAAGGCGGCCCCCCGCACCCCCCGCGCCCGGGGCCGCGCGGCCGTACCGTGGGCAGCAGCGGCTCCATCTGCGCCCCTTGGTCCTGGGTCTCCATGCGGCGGCGGGGCCGCGGCGGCACCCTTCCCGCCGCCCGCCCGCGCTCCCCGGGCGCTGCCGGAGCCGCTGGGCTGCGCTGGGCTCCGCGCGCGCCGCCGCGCTCCCTCCGCGGATCAGGTGGCGCGCGGGCAGGAAGCGCGCGCCAGTCACATGGCTCCGCGCGCCGCCGGCCCCGGCGCGGGGGGAGGCAGCAGCCGGATCCACCTGCGGGATGCGGTCGGATCCTGCCGCCGCCAGCGCCCGGCGCGGCGGACCTCGTCCCTGCGTCGCACCTCGTCCCTGCGGCGCCGCGCCCGCGGGCCGGTGGCCGAGCACGCCGGGACCATCGGTTCCTACACGCGACACCCTTCCTCCGGCGGGCTCTGCACAGTCCCCGCGGCCGGCACGGGAGCGGGCTCCACGCGCGAGGAGGAAGGAGCGGAGGGACCAGCTCAGCGACACAGACCTGCGAGTGCCACCGCTGCAAACACCCCGACCCGGCTCGGCAGTTACGCCCTGCATGCCCGACTGCGGCCACAGTCCCCCCAACACTGTTGCTTCAGTTCAGTCTTGGGCCAAAATTCATTTCGATGGGGTCAGCATCAAAAGCAGCGATCCCCTGCTCGGTCCTACCAGGCTGTGACCCTCGGACACAGGCAGCACCCTCGAAATAGAGATCTGTCCCAGCCTCCACTAAAATCGCCCAAACATCCCCTTTCACCTTCAAGTTGTAAACACACACCTGATTACTGTATCCCTCTGGATACACTTAAGTTAACAGGAGCCTTACCCCCTTCTTCACCCAATTTTATCATTCAAGCCTGCTACACATTTAGCTTCTAGTCTCTACGACTCAATGGCTGCATTACATTCAGCCATACCAAAACCCCAACAAGCTATGCAAACGACTGTTGAAGCCTGAACCTGGCTTTCCAAGTGAGCATAAGGAAAGCTGAGCCTCCACAATACTTGTGTTATTAAGGACACGAGTGCGACGCTGCCTACCAAGACAGCTGAGCCAGAGAACTTCTCATATTCATCGCTTCCCAGCAAATCTCCCCCAAAAAACATGCCCATCAAAACTACGCACAAGAATCAAAATTAACAGACCTGGCTAGGAGAAATAAACTAACAACTAAACCTCTTACCTCTCCGTTAACACTGATTTCCTTGCCAAAGCAGCAGGCCTCTCCCTACATTTTAGAGACCCTTTGCAGTCTAAAAGTGAATCAATAAATAGTTTTGTGAAATCTGATTTAATTTCACCTGCCATGAGGCATGTTCTCCAAGTCTCCTAAAGCTCTTCCAGGTCAACTTATCTGTACATCAGTCAAGCAAGACACATTGCTGAGGAGGTAGTATAAAGGAAAGCCCAGTCAAAGCTGGTTCTTACAAAGAAGGGGGCTACTTTTCTCAGTCACAGCTGAGAATTCAGTCTTTCTACAAAGTGATACATACATGTAACACTGTACAGAAAGACAACACCGTGGTCCAGATTCTGGGACAGAAGCCAGATGCATATTTTTATAACACCAATACTGATCTACAGTAATTAACACAGGAGGCCATTCAGGTCACTAGAGGTAAGGCTGCGTCAGCATTTGCACAGTAAAACCCTATTTGCAGGAGCTTATAATTAAGCTATAAAAGTCACAATGAAGCTGGGAAAGGAATGTGTTTAAAAGTAATTTTCCTTCTTTAAAGAAAAAAGACTTGAAGTGAACATACCACTTGTGAAAACAGGAAGACCAAAACCCTTCAGTCCCCAGGGAGTCATTTCAATGTAAATTAGCATAAACATCCTCAGACTTCTTTGCCTAAATATCTCAGGCTTGACCCAGAGCATTTTTTTTAGTAAGGTACTGCAACACACGAAGCTCAATGGCATTTACACATCTGTTACTCCCCGAAAGATTCTCCCAAAACACTCATTCACACACACATCTAAAAGCAAAGACTAAGAACAAATAGTATTTTCCAAAGACCAGGAGGGAGGGTGTCAGCTTATTGCGTACGTGATGCTGTTCCCCAACATTTCGCAGTAGGAAACAGGCTCAAGACCATGAGCACCAATCACACCAGCCACCACTGAGCTACTGAATGGGCCGCCAAAAGAGAGTTAGGATCAGCCACGCAATTTTTTTGCAAAGGTTCTTTGTCAAAGTGCTTTACAGTCAGGAGTTCACAATTGCTGAATAATAGATGAAATAGGGAAAAACTCTGTTAAATAACAAACCTCCCCAAATCATTCTGTATTATTCTGCTCCACTCACACACAACCATCCAGACGTCCATAGCTACAAAGCCACAAATTCATAGCCGAAGTCCAAGTGCAAGTCATAATTTTGACTGCTGTGACAAACATGCTTCAATACAAAGAACCAAAATGTTCAATCCAAAAGCTCCAAAGCCAAAGGCTTTCCACATACAGAAGTGGAAGAACATAAAGGACTGCGCTGAAGGCTTTATTTGTAACCAAACATAACTAAGATACTAATTTATTTTTTTTAGTAACATCCTAGCAGTATACCACACCAAAGAATGAAGAGAATGTAATATATTCATTCTCTAATTGCTTTATAACTGAATTTGAATTCTGTTTTCCTTTTTCCTTCACTATTACATCTGATGTGAGCCCTACTCCCAGGCATGTCCAGCAATTTTCTGTTTTGCAGTATTGCCCTGTTACAGTAGCAATGGTACTTCTCATCCCAGAAGAATTTCCTTGAAAATCATAAGCTAAAGCAGGTGTTACTATCTAGTTTGAATATTTAGTACACAACTAGGTGATATTTTCAAGCTTTTGTACATGAAGACCAAGGAAAAAAGTAAGAGGAGGTTCTCAAGTCATCAGTAATTGAACACAAGAAGAGCAGCTATTGTGAAATCACAACATGCAGGTTTAAGTTTTAAGGTTTTAAGAACACCTAGGGTATGCTATTGAAATAAATACTTTTGTGACATATTTATGGCAGACCTTAATTTTGTCTTTATATGTATTTCAAGTGCATTACATAAATGAAATAGCAATGGCTTCTACATTTAGTTTTACAGTGATAAAGGTCCTAAAGCAAACTTCAATGGGAAAATGGGGAAATATTTTTCTTGTTCAATAATGTCCTGAATTTAGGTCAGAAACTGACCCAATCTCTGCCTGCTGCCATCCTTCAGAAGAAAATAAAGACAGTGAAAGTTGACTTTTGTTCATCTCCTTCCTAAAATTGCCTCTTACCCCTTTGGCCTGCAGCAAGCCAGTAACTCAAATGTTCTCCTGAATCACTGTCAATGTTTTTAAACCCCACTGAACAGAGGTTTCATTCCTTAAAATCTGTTCATAACGGGTATGTGTTTTATATAAGGGGAAGTGCATTCAGATGGCTTGGACCATTCTCAAAGTACTTTGGAGGTATATTGCACAGATTTTGGAGGCATATGGCATATACCTATCTGCGTCTGACATAAAAATGGTCAGGGATGTAAATAATTCCCACTGGCTTGAACATCACTGACATAGGTGTGTGATAAGATGCAGCTCCTAAACAAAGACATAAAAATCACAGTGTTCAAACTCACGAGAGGTCTTGCACTACCTCTCTCATTATGTTTTTGTAGTAAAAGTTCTGGCTTGCTACCTAATTATCGAGTGACAGGTCCTTCCTCTACCTAAGTCGAAAGAAGAAATTCTGGTAGAAATAAGCAATGCTATTTGTATGTATATTTTTTAATATATGCACAAAAGCTGTCACAGAAGCCTAGCATCATTTATTGGCCCAGCAGCACTCACATTTTTGCTGTCATACCTTTCTGTAAGTTTTCACTTTGTGATCAAAATACACCTATAATTTAAAATAAATGCCTTATTTAAACCATTTCTCCAAATACAATTCCTGTTCTAGTAAGACATCCTGAGTGTATTGGCTCTTCTCCCAGTTTCGCCATAAAATATGTCACTCTACCAGGACTCGGGGGAGGGGAGGGGGAATCGCTACTAAGCACGAGTGAACTGTTGATTTCCACGTTGTTGTTGTTAGTTACAAAACTGAACGTAAGGACTACTTCCTTTAAAATGTCCCCATAGTAGAAACATGTTTGAAACCTAATTCCCTCATTTACATCTATGACCAACACTCTCAATTCCAAAAAGAACCTGCACTCTGTCAGACCTAACAAGGTTGCCAGTGTATTTTAGCAGCGTAGTAAACAGTTTCACACAATATTCAAAATCAGGATTAGGTCCGTTGCCCTCTCTCGATTCCTGCCTAAGCTTGAGCCTCAAATACACTGGTAAAAAAAATGCACATGCAATACACACTAGTTCAAATGCTTGTATTGTGCATATTTATTTTAAAAATGCACAAAAAATGTTTCTTTAATGAAGGGAAACCTATTTTAGAAATTCTAGATTATTTTCAGCTTGTTACAGGTATTTCTGTTTCAAGTAATAATGCAAATTCATTTCTAAGCTAAATTCTAATGAAAAGAAATCACTACCAAGCAGCCCAAATCCTGTTCATTCTATTCTTGTCTTATTGACTGTACGAGATGAAATAGTAATAGATGGACCACTCAAACTGCATTTCTTGATAATAAAAAAGTGAACTACCTTTAGATATCAAAAGGAATATCCTAGCAATACAACCTATTCCAAAGAAAAATTTTTCCCTTTAATTAGAGAAACTATTCTGACAAGAAGGTAACAAAGGGGAGGGAAGAAACCAACAAATTCTGGCAGCAATTTTTTCTCTCTCCATTCTTCCTCCCTATCCAAAAATAAATAACCATCTGGATCATTGTGCTGCCTTTGTGACAGGTGGTACTCAGTTATGTTTCTCATTTCATTGGAAAGCGGTAACAGCTCTTTCTTTTGCTAATATACTCTGTCTGAAATTATTTGACTCTATTAATTCATTTGAAATATGATCCAAAAAGGTTCAGTGCTGATTGGGATGTATTCTTCGATTGCGACATCATTTTTTTTTTCTATTGGCATCAGAACTGGAAAAAAGTATCCTAATAATTGTATCACTAATATAACTTCTCACGTTCTTCAGCCAAAGAAGTAATGCCAATGAAATATGTCTGTGTCCACAAGCCCAATCCTACAACTCCTGTAACACAATGAGACAATCTGCGTTGGTAAAGAGCACCAAATATTTGTTATTCCTTAATTTTCTCCAAAATGGATCATCTACCAAAGGTTATGAATTTTATGGTATTCTGATTCTAAGCTGAGCTTTTGACTTTTGCTATTTGCTAAGTTGATATGAGAGAATACTATTTTAAAATCTAAAATAGAGAGGTGTTAAAGGCTTGTTATCTAATAAAATAATATGTTAAATTAATCAATATATTAATTGCTAATTATTAAGACTGCTACCCTTTCTAGGGTGGTTTTCCAAGTGAAAGAAATTCCTCAGGCATATCAGCTACTTAACCCAACTTTCCAAATAAGGTATGTTGAATCAGGCCCTGATAAGTCACTGACCTAAATAATCCTTCAAAAAGATTACGCTATCTTAAAACCTGCAAGGGAGGAATAATATACTGTCTCCTGCTCAGCTGTAAGACAACATTTGTCTAGACTGAGTTCCAAGTCATTGGGCCTTGCTACATTTATTTTTTCTAGGCCATAAAGTCCTCTAACATTAGGAACAGTTTCTTTATACAAGTAGGTACTGTGTTACTACTTCTCTTCCTCTATAGTCTTCTAATTCCTTACTGCAAGAAAGGACTCGGCATCTTTGTCATAGCTGCCCTGACCTGTTTCAATTTGCTCAGGAACACCAGCATATTCCCAAACCTGGCTTAACAATGAAGCATTCAGAAGCCAGGCTATATGCCTTTGACCTCTGGATCATCCCGTTCGTTCCCTTAAGTATTGCACCACAAGGAAAGGTCCTTCCAAAGGCATCTACAGGGTCAGATGGCGGTCATTGGGAAGGATGGATGAGGCTGGCTGTGATTTATTTGTTTGCAGTATTTCAAATTTACTAAATACATACTAAAGTAAATATTACAAAGTGCATGTACCTACTTTCACCTTTTAAATCCTAATCATATCCTTTGTGTGTCACTTGCCCTTAGATTATAAGTGCTTCAGCAGGGGTCTACCAGCTTCTATAACCGACCACAATCACCACATGGTCTTACTGTGATCAGGTAAAAGGCACAAAACAGCCAACAGCTATTCCATGGGTACTCATGTAACTACAAAGAGAACTATGCCTTATGTACAATTCAGGAACAGTAATATTCTGCACATAGATCTAAGACACTGAATCTATCTGTGTTAATCCCAGAAACACAAGCACGGTGAGAACTAGACTCGTCTGCACCCAAGCCACGTGGGTCCTTGAAGCAGTGCAGAGTTTGCACGGTGTCATGCCTAAGCTGTTAGATTTGGGCAGGGAATTTACAGATATTTGGCTTTGCCTCAGCCAGCTAGAAAGTTAGGATTAAAGAAAGCTAATACCAGAGCAGTACTTAATGTGGTGTCATACACATCACCCCTTCAGGGAATCCCAAGCATGGGCTCTTCTCACCCTTCCTGACACATACACCTAGAATGACTTGCTTCCTTTAACTCAGCATGGTCCCAGGCCAGGGTCTCCACTATTTGCTCCAAAATCAGATTAGCATGGAATTGATAGTGAGATTCATACAAAAAGCACACTTAATAGCTTCTGTACACAAGAGTGAACTCTAGATTTCCACAGTTTCAGCAAAAAAAGGTATCCAAACTAAGTCTTGTAGTTGAGATACAATTCTCAAAAATTAATCAGATGTTCAGAGTTACAAAACTAAACAAAAGAACGGCTTACACATTTTAAAGTGTCCCCATAGCAGAAATGTTTGAACTCTACCTAATTCAGTTCTTTATGTCTCTCTGATGCTCTCACCACCTTAATAATTCAAAAAACAAAATGCACTCACAAGGTTGCCAGCAGATTTTAGCACCAGAGTGAACAATTTCACAGGATTTTCAAAACCGGACAACGAAAGGACGAGGATTAGTGCAAATTTATCAGGAAAATACTCCTTTAACGAAGAGAAACCTTTAAACGATGGTTTATTTGCAACCTTTTACTGGTATTTGTATTTCAAGGAAAAACGCAAATTAATTTCTAAGCCTCAGGAAAAAGAAAACAACGAAAGAAAGTATTTCTGTAAAATGTCCTTAGGTTGATGTAAACCCAGGCAAGCCTAACAATACCAACCAAACTATGAAGTCTCGGTGCTATGGAGTCCACGGAAAATCTGCTGTCAACTTCCATGGCAGTAAGATCTCACCTCAAAACTTTTATCTTTTTAAGTCTGTACCAATTAAATTTTTCCTGTTATATTAAAAACAACCAGTATGATACGTGCTTTAGTACAGAAAACAAGTAAAGCCTGGATAATTTTTTGTTTCCTTGCACTGTTGATAAACCAACTAAACTCAGGTTTAATCTAAGGGCTGTTTGTAGCCTGGCCATGTATTAAGGAAGGTACCTTTTCTTCCAGATGTAGAAAATTAGACTGAAACTCAGGAAACATGTTTTGCTTTTGATTATGCCACTGATGATCTTAGAAGCTCATATACTAACACAGTATTTCCCCAAATTAAGTAACTTTCCGATAAATTCCCCTTGTCAGACACTGAACAGTCCCCTCCAATGGGGGGAAGAATATTGTTGGACAAAAGATAAATCCATTTTTTCACATTACAGCTTGGGTTAAGAAGCATAATCCCAACTGCTGTGATTCTCAACCTCGTCTTGGTTTGCTGGCAACCCAGGGGTTTGTTTGCAACACCACTCTGGCTAAATCAATTACTCCTGGCAGAAAAATCACCCACTTCCTCCTCAAGTTTTCAGAACACAAAGTTCATTTGGCACAGGTCAAACCTAAAGAGAGGAAAAATTAAAAAAAAAAAAAGAAAGAAAAAAAACCCACAGAAAGTAATTTCTTAATTAAAATTTTGAAAACAAAGCTACTAAAGTTACAAATATTCCAATAAAAATCCCACTGTAGATTGTACTTAACGCTGAAGTTCCTCAGTAATCAAACTAGTGCTACAGGTCATTTATGGAGCTGGCAATCTAGCTGCCTCTCTACCCATCACCTCTGGTAGGAACCTGGCTCTAGTATCACCGAGTTCTTTTAGCAGATGCGATTATTTCCTCCTCTGGGAGCATACTGTGAGAAACCAAATAAAAATGAACGAGCACTGATTCTTACCATATTTTCTAATCACGCATTCCTTCCAGCCTGAGCATCCTTCTTGCCAAACACAAGATTTTTATAACAAATACTTTAGAAATCATAGAATATGAGAAGTGTTCATTGTAAACATGTTTTACTAGTTTTCTAATTTCTAGCTCTCTACTGGCTTTTCACAAAAACTATATCCACATGTAACACCTTATTGACAAAGATGACAGCGTTGGCTTTCAAAGTGCTTCCTAAGTTTCAAAATACCACCTTTGCCAGTTCTGCTGCTCTAACTACTACACATAGGAAGAACACTTGCTGTGCCTCAACTTTCTTGCCTGCAAGAAATAGAAATACATGCCACTTTTATTTTTTCTTATGCTACATTTCCAGAAAAAAATATCTTGCCTGGAATCCAGAACCCAGGATCCTGACTGGCTTGCAATTGCACAAGACCAGCAGAGTGGTATAAACCAGCAAAGCTCCAATACAGTCAAATGGGTTATGTCAGATGAAAGTGTGTTCCGTACTGAAGTAGCCAACTCCAATCAGAAATAGGGATTTGGGAAGAATTTCCACTGAATTGCAATTGCTTTCTTTCATACATTGTTCTCTTCAAAGAGAAATAGTTTTCACTTGAGCTTTTACATTCTGCAAAGAGAAATTCATCCATGTTTCCCAACAGGCAGGTAATTAGGACATAGAAAGGGAGATCTTTACTGAATTATTGGCCTCACTGAAGTCAATAATAACAATTCCTCGGTTTTGTAATAATTTCACTGCATTAGATATCCCTTAGGAAGACTGCACAGTATGTGGCAGAGCCCTGTTTCATTATGCTTGATAATAGTCACAATAGTATTAAAACATACTGGAGATCCCAATACACAAGTGTGAGCGACATATATACTATAACCACAACCATACTCCAAAGCATTTGTCCTAAAGCTCAGAACTAAACCAAGCATGTCAGGCCTAACAAACCTGTCTGCCCTCCATAATGGAACGGCTGTAGTTGTGGGCAAGGGGAGGGCAAGCACTGTCATCTACCTTGACAGTAGCAAGGCTTTCAATGCAGTCCCTCATAGCACCCTTGGAGAGGAACTGGGGAGAGATGAACTGGATGCAGGAACCACAAAGAAGCTGGGTGGGCCTTCTGGTCAGTGGTTCAAACTCTAACTGCAGCCAGCTGCAAGTGGTGCCCATCTCCAGTCAGTCAATTCTGAGGCTGATCCTGTCTCACGCCTCAAGCGTTCAACATCGATGACCTAGATGATGGGACAGAACGAGCCCTTCTGAAGCCCACGGAGAGGCACCCAGGCTGGGGGAAGTTGTTGGTACACTGGAGCAGCCATTCAAGATGACCTAAAAGAATGGGAGTGGGATGACTGAAACCTCATGAAGTTTAACAGGAAGTGCAGAGTCCTGTACCTGGGATGGGTCAACTCCCGTGACCTGAATTAGCAAGGTCACAGCTAGCAGGTACAGGGATGTGATTACTCCCCTCTGCTCTCCACTCACAAAGCCACATCTGGAATAACATGGCTTTGGTTTTGGACCCTGAATACACAGAGGAAGATCAACAAACTGGAGTTTGTTCAAATTATGTACTTACAGAACTGACAGCCTACATTTCTACGGGCAATCCAGACTAATTTTATAATTTACAGAAAGAAAAAGGCATTTCTCAGCTATAATTCATCTCACCCTACAGTAAAATCTAAGGTAAACCATGATGTAGGAATACTTGTTCCTCTCCAATGACTTCAAAAGGATTTCAAGCAAATTGCTCAGATACCAATAGCCACATTTGACACATCTAACTCTGTCAGAGTAACCCCCCAAGGTGTCTTGCATTACACATGAAAAGAGAGATTCATTTACAGAGTAAATACCAGCATAAAGTCTGAACTTCACTTTTTATCCAATTTTGACCCAAGTTAAATGACACCAATCACAGAACTGAGCTCAAAACTTTTGCTTGGGAAAAGAAGTGAAAAATATTTAAGCCCAAATGCAATTGTACTTCCCTCCTCAAATGAAAAAATGTAAGATTAAAATTTGAGAAATAAAGAGAAAACTGAGAAGTACTAATATGCCAATATTACAGGAATTATATTTTTAGCATTAAATGCATAGATAAGATGATTTGCACAAACTCTTACCAGAGCAGTACAGAACTGCTCAAAAAATCCACATGATCTCTAAGACAGTGAGTATGGAGTTTCTGTATCTCATCTATTTATAGGGTCTTTAAGCCCATTAAGAGATTAAAAAAAAGACAGACAAGCCATTTAGTACATGTAATCTCTTTGCCATTTCTGCAAATACCACATTATTTGTAGATTTGTAAGTGTAAGGACACAGATGTAAATGCACTCCCCAGCCACTGCATTACGCCCAGCAATGCCTGTACTAATGCTCCAGTCTGAGGAATTGCTGCCTTTTCCTAAAAAATACAGCCAATGCATTAGCACTGGTAAAGTATGTTACCACCCACCGGCAGGACCAGAAGCTGCCAAAGCTTCCACAATTCCTCTAATACTCGCACTGCAAACATGAAAACAGGCTAGAGTGAAAGTGTGAGTTTAACAGGATCACCTGAAGCATCAAATATAAATATCACCCTGACAGAACTGCACCGCTGGAAACGGACCTTGGGCCACTGCTGCATAATTTGAAGCTGCCGTCAGGTTGTGTGTCTTGAAAACAGTGAGGGACTGATTAAAGCCTTGACCAAAATCATGTCATGAACATATGTGCTCAGTATCTCAAACAACTTAGACTGTGGGACGCTAATGTCTGCACTGTCTAAATGACTGACAACTGTTTCTCATCTCCCATGGTTCCACTCTGACATATCCATATCAAAACAAGACCATGGTTTCTCCCCCAGGGCCCTGGTTCCCACAAAGAGGGAACTGTGACATGGGGAAGCTGTAGGGTGCTGCAGCCAAGACAAGTGGGACACCAAGAGCGCAGGGCTTGTCCCACATACCCCACTGAAGCACTCAAAACAGAGACTGGAAAGCGCGTAGAGGCCAGAGCCTTCTCATGAGAACAAATCGCTCTACCCTAAGTACTGATGGTCATCAAGATAACGCTACAGGTCTCAGCTACAAGGAATTCGAAACCTGAATGTCTGGCATCATACCTAAAGCACTTTTGTAAAACCTACATTTTGCTTGAATTTTGCTGCCTCTTGCTAGATCTAGTGGAAAGATTACAAGTACAGAAGTACATCCACATCTTTCCCACCACACTGAGAGGAATGTTTCCTCTCCATATAGACTTTGGTTTCTTTCACATCCTGAGGCCAAGCTACAACTACACAACTAGAATATGTTAAGCCACCTGAAATGCACGTAGGGTTGGCAGGAGGTTAACTTGTTAAGGTGAAAGAGCACTTTTTTGCATGTCAGTGCTCCTAGCATTGGAGATAATTTATATTTTATTATATTTCTTAGTGCTATTTAAGAGAATATATTTCTATCGTTGCAACACACATTTATATCTGAGCCATGCCTAAATTACTAAGATGTGATAATGCTGGCAGCGGAACTGCGGTAGCACCAAGTACGCTGCGAGTTTTTTTAATAGCTGCCCTTTCCTGGAGGAACTCGTAGTACTGGACGTCTAACTTCCATTTGCCTTATAACGACTATGACAGCCTAACAGATGTAGGATATGCTGAGCATAACTGAGGACCATCTCCCTGTAAGATTCTTTCAGGATGTTTTACGTTTCGAGATCACTCAAAAGGAGCAAACAAAATGCAGACCATACCAATGCATTTCTGCAGATTCTGTAGGTTAGCTTCAAACTACAAATTTGTTTTTAGTAACAAATTTAAACAGATTTTCTAATAACAAAAATGGAAAAAGCCTGTATCTCAAAGGAAAACCTAGCCCAAGATAGCCATGTGAGCACCACTGTCACAAGTTCTGCCATTTCTTTTTAGCTCATGAACAAGCCCTCAGGTGAGAGGAGTACATTTTCACCTTAGCTGATTGCTGCTGTTAGTCCAAATCACAAGGCTATCATCAATCAGAAAAGAATACAATTTAATGCCTAGAGGTAGTAAAAAACAATTTAATAGAAGACATTTTTCTCTTCCTTGTGAAACATCTGTAATAAATTACCCATTTTCCAGACAGCACTGTTCAGGAATGACAATGTATCACCAGGCTGGCTGAAATACGAGAAAACCTTTCACACTATGGAACAGTAAATATCTATTTGGAGATATTAAATAGAAGGAAAGTAAAGAAGATTCTCCAACTACTAATGAATTTGCAGAATTTGCTGTCAGGAAACAATGTATTCAGTACCCAAATTTTGTCTGTTGAAAGAGCACGAAGAACTTCTTGAGACACAAGGGACACTGCCACAATCTATTGTCATTTAAAGCAATCATGATTACATCACAACTACAGCTCGTCCCAATTTGCAAAATACATTTTGCACAGCTTATGGTAACTGTGCAAAGCCACAAGCCTTAGAGCAGGGAGCCTTAGAGTCACATGAAAAGGCAATTAATTACACGTTTGTCTGAAACTCAACACACTGGTGAATTACCTGAAGCACGACACGCCGAGCTACAAGACTATACTATTTGTGTAACCACAGGTGGAGGCCTGATGAGTTCATCGTAACACTTGATATAAGTGTCCTTGCAGAAACTCTCATCTGCCACTGCAGAAGCAGCAAATACCAAAATACTCCACGTTTTGAGTAAGAACTCGGTAATTGTCATGCAATAAGAAACTATGAATGAGTTTTTCCATCAGATATAACAGATCCTGAAACATTATCTAGAGATAACATTAAAATAGGAACTTTGGCACCTCTCTACGATCCAGATCCCCTGTTTAACAGGGACCATACAGCCGAGATTAGTCAGTTAGTTCTCCCTTTCATCCCAGCAAAATGCAACAAAAGCATACAATGCAGTGTATGAATGCAAGGCATCAAGTTGTTAACTGTTCGTCTTCCATGGCACTATTATAGGATGTTTTCAACAGAAGATATGTTGGTCACTGGTTGTGTTTATCACACTTGCTAGCTGCTGGCCAGACACTGCAGAAGAGGTGGCCAACTTGCAGAAGGCCCTTTCCATACTGCTGAAGGTTCAGATATGGGAAATGAGCATAAGTCTTACCTTCCCATATCTCAAATACAGAGCCAGTGAGAACGTTAATGCCAAATCACAGAGCTGAAGGATGCTGCAGTAGATTAACGCTGATTTAGCTTTCACTGATAAAAATGAACTCGTGACACTGTAGCTTTTTATAATTACAATTCCACCTCAAGCTGTGCTTGGACACGAAGGTAAGATTTTTCCTCCCTCTAAGTTCAGATAGAAAACTTATAGAAACTGCTAACTTTTCCAGGTGATGCCAGACCTTGTCCAGCCTCAGTTCTTACCTGCCTCAAAGCAGCGTGATGAAGTGGCACAGCGCACAGATGAAAAGTGGCAAAAAGTAAAGCGTGCCACTAAACTCCTCCCCGCCCACTTAAAACCCTTCTGTATCTAACAACCATCTGCCAGCTGTGAAGAGACGTATGCTACTACTCCAATTAGTAACGCACTATCTGATTAGTGCACTCGCACTAAATAACTAGGACGTGACACTTGTATACACAATTCAATATTCGAGGTAAAGTTGATCAAGTAAGAACAACTGTAAGATGTTGATATTACCATGTGTCCTGTCACTCTCCAGAAAGGATTAAAAGACAAAGCACATTCTATGCAAAATTAAGAAATTGATTTAGTACACCAAGAGTAAATAAATTCCAATGGCTACAGTGTCATAGGAGAAGATGGAAAACAAAGCCTGATGGGGCCTAAGCCTAAGTCACACTTTGAAACAGGACCATCACGTTATTGCTGAAATTAGTGGTTCTCCCCAGAGTTTCACTATTAAGCACATACTACAGCTACACTTCCAGCATTTCAGGTCAGAGCTGGAGTATGGTCTTGTCCTCAGCACGATGAACGAGGGCAATGTGCCAAATCTGGCCCAGACTTGAGCTTCAGTAAAAGCTGTTGAACACAAAGTGCAGCTGTCTAAGGTCAAGTCCCAGGTGTTTTGTTCAAGTAAAGCACAGATGATCTTGAACTCTTAAGAAAACTGAATGCAACACTCATGTCATGAACTAGTCAGAAAAACAGCGTCCCTACAATACAAGCAGATATGACTGAGCCGTTTTTTCAGAGGAAGACTAAAATCGTTTGAGCAAACTCTACCTTTTAAAATAAGCACGAGATGGGTCTCAGCCAACTTGCAAATTTTGTACAAAATTTCCTCAGAACAATGGGGTATTACAAATTAGGAATTATCGCCCACAAATAATTTTTAGACACGACAGCAAAGTTGTTCAATAGCACTTACAGCACCAGACATTTCCCTACAGCTTCTCTTAGCTAAACAAGCATAAATTCTTTTGAAGTTCACGTTGATGTAGGACTTCCAGAAGACTGACCTGCTTTTTATATACTGAACTTGCTTGGCTAAGAATTAAAGTCAATTAATTAAAAAAAAAGTCAGGATCATGGACAGAAAAATTCAATGGTTTCAAAAAGTTCCATAGCAAAACTTTAGATAAATTCCACCTCAAAAATAACTGCAGAGGCAACATGTCCAAGACATGTAATGCCTGTTACAGGTTTGCATCTACAAAACCTCTCTTCCCAGCCATACAGAAACCCTTTCATATGTTATCTAGTAGTTTGCATCCTCCTGAGTCAAAGACCCTATTTTGGAATACCCTGTGCTGTCAGTGACATGGGCTTTAGTGCCACTCAGTGTTCAACTGACACAACTGCAGGGAGCTGCTGTACCAGAGCACCCAGTAGGGTGATACAGTACAACGATACTTTACTAATTCGTAGAAATAGCTGAATCTTAGAAGAGAGGATGATGCTGATCCTTCATTTGATCTCATCTTCAGCCTCAATAATTCTGTTCTGGAAAAGCATAAAAGTCACAGTGGGGTTTTCAGAGGAACTGGACATTCAGCATAAAATGACACATGAACTCGTAAACCATCACAGCCGTAAGAAGTGAAGAATCAGCAGCAGAGAGGAAGGGACAGCGAAAGCAGTTTGTAGGGCACAGGAGACGAAACAAAGTCCGAGGGAGTAAGAAGAGATGTTCAGCAAATACATGCATGTGAGAGAAGGACAAAGTGAACACAAAGAGAACAGGACAAGGGAAGAGGGCAAGCCATTAGGAAACGTCAGGCAGGTTATCACTCTTTTGGCTCATCCGGAGAAAAATTCATCTTCACCAAAATGCAACTCTTGAATTCAGAGACATTACAGCCTAAGGGATGAAAAGCAATCCCATATTCAATATTCCTTTATTCCCTCTTTCACCTTCCTGATTACCATTAATTATTATTTTTGGGTGGGTTTTTTTGTTTTAACCTAAAAACCCCCTCAGAAAATACACTTTTAAAACACTTTGCCAAACTGAGGGTTCTGCTATCAACATCCTTTGTAAGTGAAAAGCAAACACACAACTCGCAGAGGGGGAAAAAAAATAGGTAATACATTATTAGTCCTATTGACAGTAATTCCCACAAAGAGAAATGCCGAGAGCTTTCCATAACATGAATAGGAGTTCACAATCAGACTAAGCAAGACACCCTTCTAGGCCAATAAATGTCAGAAAACTTAAAAATGTAAATGGAACCAAAACCTGAGTAGGAGATACTGCTTATTCTGACAGAGTATATTATTTGCCCAACCAGAATGAGATGAAGCTAAGAAGTATACTGAGAATTAAGCAAGCCAAGAGGACCATCAAATACCAGAAACGCAGACCACAATTGGCACAGGGATGTTAAGACTGTCCATAGTTGGACACTGTCACTCCCTGTCCTGCCAGACTCACCTGACCTGCACAAACACTGATTCTGATGAGTGGAGAAACACCAAAGGGCCGTATTGTGAAAACTGTTATTTACAATACATCAAGGTATCATCATTATCACACACAACAACTACCATTCAACATTGCAATGAGGACATTTCATTCAGCAGATAAGCTCTCAAAAAATTACCCATCTCAGAAATACAGAAGAGCGCAGAGCCCCCCTCAGCTGGGCTGAGGACAACGCGTGTCTACCAGAGGAGACGGGCTGCTGCAGTATGGCATCACAAAAGGGTGTTGAAGGAACACAAACTGTTTGGGGCTTGTATTCTCTTTTCTGCTTGAATTTATGTAAAATCCCTAATGAATAGAAGTTAATTAGCTACACTTAAGACTGATATACAACTACAGCCATCGGGAATAAACAGGTTCACCAGCTGCTGTATTACTCCAACTACACTGCAAATTGCTGCATGCTATTAACATGCTCTCCTGGCTTCAATAAAGAAAATCTTATTGAAATCAGTAGCACACATTTCCTATTTCAGTGAGACATTGCAAAATTAAAATGATATGTAGTAAAAACAATATGTGTGAGCCACCTGCTTACTGTATGATAGAATAGATTGGCATAGAATGACAGCTGCTGCACAGCCAACATTTCAGATACTGTACTACCTTGCCAACTGGACTTAAATTCACACATGATTTCCTTGACTAGCACTGAATGAATTTTTGCTGCTATAAATATGCATTGGCAATTGTGATGAATCATCCTGGATACTAAGGGTCACTGTTAATTCAAATACACCAAGAACTGCATCCAGTGCAAAAAGCCACCAGAGCAAGTATTGGCGAGCCAGGACTGTTTCAGTGACCTACGTGTAAAGAACATGCCTTGAGCCATGATAAAGAGTTACCAGTGATGAAGATTGCCCCTGCTGAGCTTGCTGGATACTCATGGTACAAAATGCTAGATGTTAAAATCAAATAACTAACTACTCAGTGCATGCCTCCTCAAGCTAGCCTGGAATCTGCAAGAGTTACCAAGATCAAGACCTTACAGCCTTATACAGGTACCTAGATCCAGATTCTGATAGCTTAAACTCCACTAAGCTCTTACAC
This sequence comes from Rhynochetos jubatus, assembly GCA_027574665.1. Lineage (NCBI taxonomy): Eukaryota > Metazoa > Chordata > Aves > Eurypygiformes > Rhynochetidae > Rhynochetos > Rhynochetos jubatus. Next base: position 25,182,207 of record CM050654.1, read on the forward strand.
CTATCCCAGGCCTATTCTACACCTGCATTTTGTTTTTAGCAGGCTCGAGGTAGGTCGCAGCTCTGCCCCTTAGCTGGGCTTTCTGAATCCCTGCTCAGGCTCATGTGCTTCTCAGCACTGCTCAGGCACAGGGGGTTAATATCAACAGACCATTTGATATTGCTTCCAGTTCCCACTGATTTCAATTAGAGCCACATGTCTAATTACGTTTGCAGATTTCTTTTTTTCTGTTTTTATATTAAGAGAGGATGCTTAGAATCAGTAAACGTTTCTTTTAATCTAACTCCCTATGCTAGCAGCTTACGTCTAAAATCAGTGCTGACAAGAGCTCTAACAAGGAACCACTGCTTTGGATTTCCCTGACGATAAAATATTCTTTGCATATGTAATAATAAATAATCTGAGTCTGAAACAGGAAATAAGAATTAATATGATTTACAGTCTTCAACAAACAACAATACTGTAGTGTTCATGAAAGGGCAGGTTTGGGGTAAAATCAGTAATCTATTTTAACCAATTCAAATGCCAATATCCCATCTGCTAAGTCTCTTTATTTTATATCAGTCTGCCATTTTCTCTTAGTGGTAGCATCAATAAACATTGTTGGTAATCATCTGCTTGTGCTCTAATGTGGCATATTCAGTTTCATTGAACAAAGCCAGGCTGAAGATCCCCAAAGGAAAAAAAAAATGACTTGTATAGTGATGATTCAGACCCATGTCTCTGATTTAAGAATGACTCAAAGTTGCATCATCAGCAAACCTGAACACAAACAGATTTTGTCATATACAAAGCTAAATGCTAATAGCAGCTATGTTTTATTTATTCCAAAGAAATTTTCAATTACTTTTTTTTCCCCCCCTCATTTTGCCAAGCGCAGTGGAACATTTCAAAAAAGCCATCTATTTGAGGAGTTCACTAAAACCATATTTGTATCTGATGATGTGTAACAGGATTCTTGCTGAAGAAGACTACTTAAAGAAAGGGTTTGTTTTGCTTTCTCTCCTTTCAGATAGGTTTGGAATTTACAGACATGAAAGGCTGGATAACAAACCCTAGATTCAGGCTTCCCTTAGCCAGTATTTGCCATAAAATTCTCAAATACATCAAGCACATTCACAATCTGCAGCCAGAGACAACCTAAAACACTATTACAAAGGCAGGTTTTGCTTCTCTGGCACTGTAAAACTACAGTTACAGTAACTTCATCAATCACAGCCATTCACAGTTAATAAGGCTTGATATCCAGTGGTGGAGGGAATTATGATAGACCACTTACTCCGAAAAACTAGGAGATAAGCCCTGGCTTGCACAGTAACTTCAAAGCCTCACAGTTTTTGAGTTCCCATCAGGCTTCCTTGGGCTTCTAACAGGAGCAAGGTAACAACTTGTGTCCCTCGGCCTTAATTAAGAGGCTTATCAGGAAGACAGAGGGTATCTGAAACTGTCCAGTTGTGAGATCAGCCTGACACACAGGTTACCAAAAAGGTGGAAGCTGGATTACGAGGCTGGCAGGAACCGTCCGGGAATCAGCTAAGTTTCTTGCCATTTCTTGCTTCTTCAAACAAACAATCTTCACTAAAAATGCCAGCTTTAAAAAAATCTGCATTCTCTGATGTGAAAATGTTCCATCACAGATTATTGTCAGGACAGGCAGCTTGTCTCAGGGGTCACCAGTCCCTGGACAGCCCCATGCTCCTGGAGGTCCTCTACACGCAGAGGTGAAGGACCCAGAGCTCAGCGCCACTGAGGACCAGGAGCTGCAGGGCGGCTGGGGCAGGCTGTAACCTGCCTGCTCGCAGGGTGTGAATTAGGCTAGTCCTGCCATGAGGACACACCCTGTAAAACAGAAGATTCCCATGCCCGTCAGCTAATATTGTACCCTGCCCTGGCATCATAACGGAAATGGCCGTGCTTTCTCGAGACATCAACTCTGACATGAGACGTAAAACCGCACGTTTGTTGTTTCTATATTTGACATACTGATCTTGAGTTTGGGCAGAAAACAGTAGCTTCTGCTAACAGAGATCATAAATGTCTTTTGGGAGGTGACATGTAAACCCATGTCCTCAGAAAAGAAGTTTAGCTTTTAGTGAAAACTCCGATGTTAACGGCACTGCTCTCCCAAGTCACTAGAACCCACTTTTCAGAGGAAAAGACTGCAAAAGTACAAATATACTAAGTTTACAAATAATATTCATGTACATTCGAATCATTTGTATAGTCACTGATGACAAAAAAAGGATGGCCTCAGCACAGAACTGCTGTTAAGGTATCACGAGCACCTAAACAATCTATTACATTTATGCTTCAATTAATATTATTTTCTGTAACACCTATACAGTAAATAATGCTTGTTGTAGACAATAGCACACATAAAAAGCAAAACAAATACCAACCACCAGAAAAAAGCAAATTTTTTTGAAATGCTTAAATCAAAGTGTTGTTGATATTATGTAATTAATTCCGTAGGCGTGGCTTGACAGTAGACATGACAGGTTATGTAGAGCACAGGCACTGGCAGGCCCGCTGCGGTCCCAGCTGGCCTGCTGCCGGCAGCCTGGGCTATACGCTTTTCACGCAAGGAAAAAAAATCCTGCTTTAAAAAATCCGAGCTTTACTATTTGGGCAACATCGCCTGCACGGACGTTTACACACAAGGGCTCAGCCCTACCGCACAGGGCAGCATCTAGAGCAGGGTTGGGCAGCGAGACTAGCTAGAGGGGCCACCACTGCCCAGGGGAGGCTCCAGGAGCCACGGAGGGGAACGGCAGTTCATGCCAGAAAAACAGCAGTAGCACATTTTCCCCATCCCCTCCCTGGTGAAACGAATGTATCATTAGAAGCCAAAAAAGAAATCTATATTAAGATACTGTTAATGTTCTAACAAAGTGACACAAACAAGTTACACTGCTAACAACTCACCTTCTTCCTACTCTAGGTATTTATAGCAATCTCTGAAATTTTACTGATATACCACAGTCTATTAACTCTGCTCTTCCCCCCCCTCCCTGAAAAAAAGTAGGATAAACAAGGGACAAAGTGAAATTTTTAAAATAGAATTTTCTCCCCACACTTTATTTAAGTTAGATATTTAGGACTGAGCTTATCAAGCCAACTGGTAGGCATCCTGCACATGGCATAGCACCTAGCGCCGGCTCTCTGCGTGTGCTGAATCATGGCGACTGATTTTACAGGAGCCAGTGGTACATTCACATGTTACAGGGCAGGAATAAACCTTTAATTATGAGACCCTCTTAAACAGAGAGTTGTTAATAGAGTTAAAAACCAAATGACCAATTATTAAATGACCTGAGAATAAAATGTGCTGTTACTGTTCCTGAGCTAGTGCAGCACAAGTAAATATCTCTAAAAGAAAAAGCAAAGTCTTCTATGACAGAAACCAATTTGATATGGAAATGGGTCAACAGTTGCTTAAGATGTAGCACAGTTTTGATTTGATCTGCTATATTTGGACTCTGTATGAGGCGCTTCCAGTAACATCGGTATTGCTTATACATGAGACTTTTGCATAATCACTGTATGAAGCATTAGAATTCTTCAAACCGAGAACGATTTTCAAAACGACTATACATATCTATGTTAATAATGTGGATACAACAGTATTTGCTAAAGGAAAAGAACAACTGTTTGCTAAAACAATTAGGATTCATGATACATTGCTTGGCAGACTATTGTTCAAAAGCCCACACAGTTCTTACCCAAGAGGAGCCCAAACGCATCCATGGGTACCAAATTATGCATAACACTGAGCTCAGAATACACACTGCTCCAACAAGCAAAGATATTAAAAGAACTGGACATAGATTTATTTGACAAATGAAATCCTGTATCTGTAGCATACTGGTGTTTATATTGTTGTTTTTCAGATGTGATCGCGTTTTGAGCTGTTCTTGTCTTACAAATACATCCAGACCCCATTTTAAGATTTTTCTTTCAAGGGTATTGTATAACCTTGTACTTCCACATACCTCAGCTGTTAGCTTTCCAGTCTACTTTTTGTTATTCCTACACAGCCCCTAGTAATCCTTGTATCACCACAGGGACTAAGTAATTTCACTCCTGAAAACCATAAAAGATCATTTCACCACGCTTACCCCCACATTAGGGAACCTTCCGCAGCCAGCAGTGAATTCTCCTTTTTACTTGCTTGGCCTCTGCTCCCACATGCTACTGCTGCAATCGCACTGGTTCTCGTCTGCATTCTGCTTTCTGACCTTGAGAAGAAGAATACACATATGTAAGATTTTCCTTTAAGTATGTAATAACAACGAATATAAGCATTCACACCCTAAAAGCCGAGTGCAGGCATTAAAGATCCGCTATTGACTCCTGCAGAGCGATCATTCAAAGCCATGTGACCTTGGCCGTGGATGAGGTCTTGGTAGCCCTCACAGCAGAGAGCCATGATTAGCTGCTGGGCACGGGCAACCTTAAAACCCAGAAATTGTAGTGACCATTTTCAGTCGACCTCTGTATGCTGTTGGACACCAAGAGAGGACACATGCAGATTACAGCAGCATAGGTCGTAGCATCAGCATACTACCCCTGCAGAGACACAACGAGTTATTGTAGCCATCCCTAGTGCGCCAGAGGTTTGCTGAAATCTTGGGAAGTGGGAATGCTAAGTCTTCACAGAGAAAACAAAATCAGACAAAAGTGCACTGGGGTATTTGTGATTACTAATGACAATCCTAAAGACTCTATTTTTAATCAGAAATAAGGACTCTAAACCCAACATGAATTATAATCACAGGGGTTACTAACCTTCACAGAGTCCACATGAATACGCACTGGATTCCAATGTCCGCTCTGTGTCTTACATAGCAATAAAGGCGATATTCTGAGAACAAAAGTCTCTCCAACGCCTATCTCTACAAGGGTACAGCTCATGCAGTCAAAGCATACTGTAACCTAATACTTCCTATAGCATATTGCAAATTATTAGACTAACTGCTATTAGTGAAAACCAAACTACTCAATCCTATGGCTCTGGAACAGATGTCATACATAAGGTTTAACAAGTAGTTCATGTCTCTTGACACTATGTTACTACTTGTAAAATAAGAATGCTTTGAGATCGTCGAATGGTAGACATTATGGAAGTAGAAAGCACTGACTATTATTTGTTGTATTATTATTATTTAATGCAACATATGGATGCAAAATTCTGGCTTGTTTGACCAGGAAGACAGCCCTATATGTTTAAAATTAAATTAGCATAGAAAAAAATGAAGCAAACAGACTATCTCAAATAGGAAATGAAATAAACAGTATGGAGCTCTTTAAATACATAACAAGTAATCAGCGAAAGGGCTGCGAATGGAACCTGAGTGGGAAGCTTGTGACCAGTGAGGCTGATATTGCTGGAAGCCTGAATGAAAGTTAAAAGGCTCCATGACTAGGCCAGACTATACAGGCAATTAGAAGTGCTGAATGTTGCCAAGGCATCAGGCCAACAAGAATTACAACTCAACAAACTGAATGAAGGAGAGTGGGGGAAGAAGGGGAAAAAAAAAAAAAAACCACAAAAAGAGAAAAAAAAAAGGAAAGGCTTTAATTAAATATTTGAGATCTCACAAGGCATGGGGAGAGTGCCAGGTAACTGGAAGATGGTTAACTAAACGGAGGGGGTCTGTTCGCTCATTAATGCGTGGGGGAATTTACAATTGTAACTTCTACTGCCATTAATTGGAGCTACAATAAATGAGTGATGCCAGTGTATACTGGTGGGGAAGGGCTTTTGTTACCTAGGCTGGTCTTACCTGGTAACGGTTCACTGAAAAGTTAGGGGTGATTTTTGGTGATTAGGTGATTTCAGGTGATTTTTTCACCTGAATTAAAAAGGTGACCAAGATTAAACTTCTTGAAATAAAAGTTTGTGCTACTTTAAATGCAGGATGATCTTAGAAAAAAAAGCAGTATTTTCATAAGAACTTTTCTTAGAAGCACTTTTGCAGAATTGTGCAAATATTTCCTTCCCTCTGCCCTGCACCTCAGAAACCCCAAAATAACCCTGTGGGACACACGTCAGATTCCAAGTGAACAAAGTATCTTCATTTCTGCAGATCCTTGTCAGAAGGGTCACCAGTTGGGATGATTTGGTTGCGCCTGTGCCGAAATCAGACAGAGAAATGAAGCCAGCAGGTCACTCACCCGCAAAGGAAGAGTAGGAAAGAGGAGAACAGAAGTACTTGTGAAAGGACCTAGTGCTGGCGAGGGTAAGGGGAGAACTGCAAGAGTACTGTGTCACTGGACCCAATTAGAAACTCTATAGATGTCATTACTTCAGATTAGCATATACACATTTTTATGCAGCTCCAAATTCCATGGTTTTCACAACATCTATCACGTCAGATTTTAAATGCATGTTAGTTATTTTGCTACCCACTGCTCCTCCATTAAACCCAAAGTTTGCTTTAAAACAAAATTTTAAGCTTCACTGGTCCTATAGCACTACAGTGATGCCAGAAATTAGTTACAGACTAAAGAGAGACTCATATTTTTTTCAGCCACAATCAGAGCAATTTTGGAATATGTAAAATACACTGTATTTTCAGAGCCCATGAAGGCAAAATAGAAATAATAGCTTTATTAATTCTCACGGGTACATAAAATGGAAGCCAGGAAACTCATGTCAGATACCCATGTTGGTTATTTTATCAGTATTTCCAACTGAAAAGGAGAAACCATCAGAGTTTCAGAGCATGGCATTAAAAAAGGGCAGAATTCAGCATCCACATGATTATATATCATGGGATGGTTTAGAATAAGGAATCTATTAAAAAAAAAAGGCAGCTTGAAGAAAAAGGCTATAAGGCTGTAAGCCTTCACAGTCTTGAGGCCACATAAAATCTTTTTAAGACTCAGACTGCACTCAGATGTTCAAGAACTTGGTCTCTCAAGTGAAATGTGTCTATACAAGCTGATTTTAAGATGTTCTATTCTCCGTCTCTGCTAATGCTTTACCAGAAAGGCAGTCAGGTAAGCCATCTCACTAAGCCAAATGCTTTTGAAACTTATGGACCAATTTGGACTTGGACTCCTATTTCATTACAGGAATAATGCAATATACCTTAAGGAGTAAAGGAGAGCATTAGCACAATAAATTATGACTACAACTATCAATAAATGAGATATCCATTAAAGTATTAACTGTTCTTAAAGACACAAATAATTTCATATCATCATCACCACAGGATTACCTTATAAAAAGTAGCTGCCAAGAATGATTCACTTTCTTCTCTTGCCTACCTTCATGAAAACATGGACATCTGTAAAGGAGAGAACAGATCTCCATCTACAATTGCTATGAAAGAGAATTTATTTAAAAAGTATATCCTCTATGGACATAACAGAATCAAATATTGAACAACAATCAATTCAGTCATTATTTTTATATAGAACTTAAATGCTGACACAAAAGCCAAAGTCAATATTACTAGCCAAATCTGTTAAATTTATCAAGATGAAGATGGGAAAAAATGGAGAAAATTCACATTAAGGTGGTGGGCTATATTGTAGCTTAATTTATAATTTCCAGGCGTATAAGGCAAGCATAGACAGACCATATGTCTTTTCTTGGCCTTTAAATGCTCCTATTTTCCACTAGACTTGCCTTTTTCTCCATCTATTGGCAGCCATACCATTTGCTATTCAGGTGATTGGCTGTAATGAGCCAACTCCTGTTTCCGTATGAATAACCACTTTTTCCCCCAATTACTTAAGCTGCCAGCAAGTCACCGGTGTCACGTTCTTTGATGCAAATCTGACTGTCAATAGAGAACAGGACTACATAAAGAGAGAATTTATGATGATACCCTTCGCTTAATATTTTTCGTAAATGCTACTCAGTTTAGCTTCCAAGGAATAGGGGGAAGGCGGCAATGGTCCACAGTAAGAATATCTTTAATTGGCTTTGTGCTCCACATGCCCTTGTAATCAGCCTTCCCATATGGCAGTCTGAAATAAATTTATCAATCTCCATTTATGTATTTGTCACTTTAAAAGGTCCATTTTAGTCAATATCAAAATCTATAAAAATGTCACATTTAATTTTAAAATCTTATTTAAAAGTTAGAACACTGAACACATAGTTTGATATTTACAATTTTTGGAAGTAAGCGGACACACAGAAAAGCATGGGGAAGGGGGAAGCTTCTGAGGCCAGTAGGCACCAGTTATTAACAATATGAGAACTAAATATATCATTTTAACTCACTTTTTTGAAAGGTCATTTTTTATTAATCTGTCTTAAATGAGCTTGGATATTCCTCACTTAAAGGGAAACAGCTTACATTCTGCAAGCCAAGAGACCTTCCTGTCGGAATTCACTATGGTACGTGTGATCCTGGTGATTATGGTACGTGATTCCTCCCTGGTGTTGGCACTCCTGACTGAAGCACCATGTTTGACAGTAAATAGCTACAGAAAAAAACTATTTTCCAATGAAAACGTGCTATATTAAAATTCTAATACACAGCGACAAAAGCAACGCTACGTGGTATCCAAGGCCTAGTCTATTAACTACCTACCTTCAAACCTGTATCGCTTCAGGAAGCTTCCCCAGATCTCTAGCAAGTAGATTTTCCAAATGTTGCCCATTTTTCTCCAGGTGATTCCAATTAAACACTATTTTAAGCCTCTGAGTAATTTCTTGAACATCTGCCTCTGCAATACAGATACCAGCAGCCAGTCTGAAGAGAAAGACATTGTCAGTACACACTAAAAACTGCTCTTGGCACTACAAAACTCAAAGTCAGTTCTGCAAGTTCCCAGGTGCTCTCAAGTGGGACTTTACTTATGAACTAATTAGCTCCTGTAGGAAGATCTTTTATAACAGCAGGTGTCCTCAACAACTACTGCTCTTTTGCTGAAAGAGTTTCTGGGTTGGGTTTTTTATCATTAAAAACAAAATAATAAAGTATTGTTTACATAAGGTTGACAGCACTTTTCACAGAGCTGAGACAAAACAATAAGCCAGCAAAGGGAAGACGGGTGAAAAGCAAAATTATCCCTTTTAACGGTCTGCTAAGAACTTTATCATCTTTGATTGTGCTGATTTACAAACAGGAAAGGTCCTGTCTAATCTCTGTAAGGGAAGAGGAAGAGAAAATAGCTGCTAAAACTGAAATTCATTAGTGAAATGCATTTAATATCTAAATGAAACAAAACAGTAATGTTAAATGTAGTGGGCTTAATTAACTTGCAAAATATAATTTTTTTGTTAAGTTTAAAGTTGCTGTTCAATGACAACCTGTTTCTATTATTACCACTGGGCTAAAATCTGGATTTATGTGCACACAAAAAATCAGAGCAGCTCACAGGTTTCTCCAGTTACTCAAGATCAGTACTGGATTTGACTCTACTAAGCAAGGTTTTCTCCCCACATGCTGAAATAGCGCATAAATAAAAATAAACAAATGTTGTAATTCAACAGATTTGATACAGGAGTTAACTAGAATTTGTACAAATAATTTTATACCTTTTTTTCACCAATGCATTTTAAAAGGTGTTTTAAGACCACTGCCCATTACAAAGTCTGTACTCAAGCAACACCAGCTGCCATGAGGAGCATTGCTGATCAGGTGCCAGGCCAAAGCCTTTTAGACCCCGGAATGACCAAAGAGAAGCCTGATGGGATCTCCAAAAGCTAAGGTACCTGCCTGCTCTCTGGTTGCCTGAATGCTTGCAAATCTCTTCATAAATACTAATGGACTAATACAAGGCAGAGACTAGCTGGAGCCTACGTTTGAAATCTGCTCTCAAACCTCATTTGCAGATTGGCCAGATGGTAATTAGTGTGGAGGTGTTCTCCAGGCAGACTTGCTTTCAGGGCAGGGTTTTTTAAATTTTATTGGGGATGGGGGAGGAGAAAAAGTCTTTTTTATTTTTCCAGTTAAGATTAGTAACAGCTAAGAAAGGGTGAATAAAAGCCGAGCTACACCAGAATATTCTCTAGTTTGTTATATTTAAGAAAGTGCTTGCAATTTAATCCAATAGAGACCAATAAACACAAGACTAAAATAAAAAGGCAGAAGGCTGCAGTGTCAAAGTGCTGTTAAAGTACATGAGAAAAGCAATCCACTTGGGGTTCATTGTAACACTTCTAATAATGAGCTTCCCATATTTAGACACAAGAGATAGCAAATTCAAACCCCCTGGAAAGGATACAATACAGTTATACAACAACATAGCAAACTGTATTTGTTTTGTTATAACTACCTATGCACCCTATGGTTTCTTTAGGGAAGATGCTATGATATCTTTATACCGTGGTGTGTAAAATAGTCTGAAATCGCTCCTTGACGCCACTAATGTACCAAAATCCTTCCCAAATAGTGAAAGACCTCCAACATGATGCTAAGCTTGGTCTTCAGCATCACTAAAAAAATAATATGTTTTGTTACTGCATTTCTCTCTGAGAGGTTTTCAAAATCCTTCCAGTCAGTACATGAGATAGGATACATATTGTCGGGGATAAGTTGTTAAAGTGAATTTGAAATGTGCTTCTCAAAATATCGTTTACACATTTACCAGATGGTAAAATAAACATGTAAATTGTTATCGAGTATACACCAACTTTATACTACAATTTTACCCACTGTAGAAATGGTGTAAAAATGTTGAATATAGTGTTACTTGTTCATTTAATAGTTTATTAACATTTTAAATACATTTGGAGAATAGGTTTACTTTCAAAGAATAAAACTTATTTACAAAAGCATAATTTTAAGCCATTGATGAGGCCAAATTAACCTACATGCTTCTACATTTAACAGTTACTTTACCAATAATATGATTAGCATAATTATAGTTGGTTTCTAAGTATTTGCCTATGCATAGCCTTTACGCATGTTTAATGGATGGTTTTAAAAGATAAATTTAACAAAGTGCTAAAAAAGTAATTGTAAGAAGTACAGTAACCAGCATCTTTAAGTAGCTGCTATTAGACCAACAGGTCACCTTGCCACTGGAATTGCTCTTTCATGAGCCACCGCACGTTCAGAAATACGAAGACGTGAATAGTTTATGTATGACGAAACAGGAAGTGTGTGCTAAAACAAAACCCTCTATCCAAAGAAGAGCCTAATGCATGCACTGTTTGGCAATGTGCAGGAATTAAAATCTTCCAGCTCAAAGCGCAGCCCTTGTCCTTCTCTAAAATAAAAGGCTCCGTGCATGCAATCGCTCGATGATAATCCTGGTAGAAGACAACAGATGAAGGATCTCGATGGAAGACTGTTGCTTGTACTATCTATGATCGGTCTCTCCTTCTGCAGTTCTGTTTCTACCAACGCAACACATCAATTACACTGTGCTACAGGGTTTTCTTTTTTCTTTCCCACCTTTCAGACTATGCCAGCTGCACCTTTTTTTTTTTTTTTCTTTTTTTTGTTAAGAACTTCATTATTTTGCGGTCTTCGATTTAGGAACTTTCCTCATCTGTGAAGACATGTATTCACTCAGCGTATTTTATTTTTAGCGCTATGCACCCAGCACACTCTGGTGTGCTGAACTAATTACTCCTTAGAAATGAGCATATCCACTAGTCTTCAAAATATCCAAGGGCTTTCTTGGTTAATCCACAACAGGGTCAGAGATTCTCACCTGAGTTTTGTCTGAATTATTTTTTTCAGAGGCTTTTCACAACATCTAAATTCAATCTCATGCCAGCCATTAAGCTCCTGTTTACTATTACATTGAGGCTTTACTATCACATGCCCTTGGCAGAAAGGTGTTATCACACAGATAAAAATAACACATGATTCTCTAAAGTAACAGCACAGAGTTAAGAGATAAGTTAACTTTATTAGTGAATTCTGGAGGAGCGTGCTTATCCAACAAATATCCTGTACTAGTAGGTGCCACAACATATAAAACTCCTAACCAAAATTATCTTTAAAGAATGACCTCCCTATACAGGGAGCCAGCCCAAAATTAATAGTATTATGAGTTTTAACAAACCTGTTTGGTTTCTCTGACTCAGACTTTGGAAGGTTGTGGTTTAAAATTCAGAAGTCCTGCCGAAAAACAGAGTGCCAAAAGCTGTTCCACACTGGTTGCACGATCAGAGTTCCACCAGGATCTTCTAGAAGATGAAAAACAAACCAATTTGCATGTGAGCACTCTTAAAACACCACATGGAATTTGCTGCTTTACCAACCTACCTTTAGGATTACACCATGCAGCTGAAGTATTTTGCAAAAAGACCCAGAAATATTTGATGATACCGAAGAGATTGCAATAATAAGGTTTTCATTTGGAATAAGTATTAACATAAGTCAATTATATACCCTCAAAATCTCTGGAAAGGACTGATTTAAGAAGCATTAGGCAGAAACACAAGCTCAAACTTATTTCTTTAAGTGGGATAGGGGGAAGACTGACTGATGTAGGCAGACAGAAGGTGTCCAGTAGCACAAGAACAATTACCAGTATACCCCTACTTACGAATCAAGAAAAACATGGAGAAGCTTAGAAGTCTGAGTACCAAAATCCCTAGTGCATTCAAGTCATACATTGGCTTCAGTGTACACACATGTACTATAGACTAAAGCACTGAACACGAGAGGGAACCGATGAAGAAAGGGTTGTCTTCAGAGCCTGAGCCACACAGCACCAAACACCTCTGCCAACAACTTCGAAGCAGAGCCTGAGCCAACACTTCTATAAAGGCAGGGTGAGCATTGGAAACTTGTAGCATATGCTGCTATTTACATAACTAATTGTAGCATGCACAGTCAAAAAACAGCCTCTAGCTTTAGCATATACGTGCAAAATAATTGGTTTTATTATGTACAGAAAATTAGAAACTGTCAGAAACAAAGCCACTAGTAACAGCCATGAGGAAGAATTTAGAGGATGCATCTCTTACACTGCAGAGGTTAGTATTCACACAGTTGTGTGGTTTACAGCTACAATATAAATCTAGACAACATTCAATGACAGCTGATACCCTACCCAAGCTTACGGTAAAACTGACATACACACAACATAGTCTGATGGTGGAGACGCTCAAGAAAAATCTTCCCAGTCTCAGACAAGCTGTGGTTTGTCACTGCAGACACGGTAATACAACACGCACCTTTGCAAAAGATAATGCAAATATAATAATAGTCTAATATTATGCCAAAAAATGTGAAGAAAAATGTAGTGGCGTAGAATAAAAGCACTAGCTGAGTTGCTCCTAAATCTCTGATGAAAAAGACAGGACACCAAGATGTGGAAAATCACAGAAGATGGACTAAATCTGCATTACACTGGCTATTTTTCTGTGAAAAAACCCAAAACAAAAAAAAAACCACCTAAAATTAATAAAACTCAGAATTTCTCAGGCAAAACAGCATTTTAGTGTAACCCAGAAAAAAAAAATGCATATTGATTCTAGAATATTCTCCTATTATTCAGAAATAACATTATTTGAGATAACATTTAATCCTATCGATTAAACCTATATTGGGTAGACATGACACACTTATTTTGCAATTACAGAATAGACTAAAAATTGTTACAAGTTTAAATATTTTTACAAAAGAATACATTTTAAGCAGGTTATTCTCAGATATCCTCAGGGCAGGAGTCTTCTGGAAAATTATTTTTACATTTTAAATAAATAAATAAAAATTAAAAGCTATAAAGAATCAAGCTTAGATCAGCAGAGGTTCCATAAATTCTAATGCAACGCCCACAAAACCAGGAGTTCACCTGTTACATGCTACTTCAGAAAAAAAATCAGAAACAGTTATGGTTATGCAAGTACAAATGCTAAAAATATTTACATTGTAGATTCTTACAAAATGCGTCATCTGAAATGTTTTATATAAGTCAAACCCTTTACAAATCACAAGAAACTATATGTAAGTGTAAATGTAAAAGTTTGGGTACAAGAGAGCAGACTTCCATGAATCTCGTCCTCTTCACTAATCCTGAGCAAGGCTTCCCTTGTTTAAGCATCCTCCACGGAAGGAGTTAATGGAGAGCATTCACCTACATGCTCAAGATCTAAACAGAACAAGCCAAAGAGGAGCCAGTGAAGTGCCCCCCAGTAAGTAAAAGGATGGAGGAGAGCAAGGCAGAGGCTGGAGCTCATGGGAAGCTTTGGAGATCCACCAGGGGAAGGAGGCCAGAGGCTGCCTGGGGACTACTGGTGTATTTGCACCAGCTTGGATTGGAGCTCTGCTGCATCATCACCCAGGAATACAGCGATGCGTGCGTTAACCTGAACAGTTCCTTGAGGACAGGTTTCGGGCTATAGATGGGCACATCTCCCACCTACCTGCCTAAGAAAGGGATCACCAGCTTCCTGCTGTCCTGCCCTTGCACCCACCAGCCTGGCAGCCTTTCCCGTGCAATAGCACCACCACCATCCAAGTGACTTCAGAGAGCTGAACTGACAGCACACCACCCCTCGTGAAAAGGGTTGGGTACACAGAGCTACGCTTAAAATCCCCCAGATCCTTATCCTGAGGCAGCTGTAGACATCAAAATATAGTCAAAATTAAATATAATTACTGTTTAGCGCAGTGTGTATTTAGCACAGGCATTGCCCGTGTTCTCTGTAGATGGGAAATGTGACCACAGTGACAGAATCGCCTTTTAATTACCACGGGAAAAAAACCACCCCAAACCCCACAACAGGTAACTGCTAAAGCAAAACACTGAGGCCCTGATCTTGCACAGACTTACGTGCACCTATATGCTAAACTTTACGCCGGCACCGAGCAATTATTTGCTTTGTTTCACCAGTTATACCTGGAAAATAAGCAATAACCCCCTGCTGCTAAGACCGTGGGGTTTGGCCTTTTAGGTTACATCTGTCTAAATGGCGTACAGGGAAATACATTCCTGCTGCAATCCTACCCCCACATGTTGTTACAGTAATTTTTATGTTAATCTTTCAAGGCCCATTTTTCATTTCTGCCATCACAGTTCACATTAGTTTACATCTATTAATACAAATTAATCAGTTTGTGACTAAAAAAAAAACTATAAATAATATTCCTTTATATCAACGACCAGAGAGAAGTTACAAGTGAACAATAGCTGGAAACACGACTGAAACACTGAAATATTAAAAAATACAATACTGAATCTTAACATCAGAGGGGCTTTATTGTATTTAGCACAAAGGAAAGAAAAAGAGCTACACAAGACTGCAAAGAACATGAAAAAGATTTGGGCATTACAAAATTTCAGACACACATAAGAAGGACTGAAAATACCTGATTTATTTCCTTCCATTCAACATCTGAATATTTCTTTTATATTAAAGGAATACAGTTGACCTAAATATTGTCCCTAAAAAGGGACAAACTCTTGTATAACACACACCAAGAAAACTGGTTTTGATTCAATTATGAAGACAATTAAAGCATCAAAATCAACATTGACAATAAGCAGAAGTTAAGTTTGAGTTATTCTTATAATCTAAACAGAGAGAAATCAAAATGTGAGTACAGTGAGGTATCAGTTGATGTTTTTATAATTACTTCAATGCAGTAGAGCACAAATATGCGTATCAAGTTAATACTTAGCCCTATTCATTCCATCAAACAGCACCTGCTTTGGACAGTACGTAACCCACGAGGAAACATTCATATGATACAAATCAGTATTGAACCACTAAAGCCAGTGAAATGCCATAATTGTACAGCAGCTGAGGATTTAATCCGCGCTATTCTGACCCCAACTCCGGCAACACATACCAGTCCTCAATGAATGTCTGAACTAACTGCTTAATGATGCACCCAAGAATAAAACCGTGAAGTGTGGAAATCGTGGAAATCAAACTGCAAGCACTGGAGATATTCCACTCAGATTTTCATCATTACTAACCACCGGCTACCGAACCACTCGGACACTTTTGGAAAATGCCCCTGTCCATCATTTATGCACAGTGGTTTCCACAGGAAATTCAGGAACTGTCAAAAGAAAGCAAAACCTTTTACCTCCTACTTGATACCTTGCAACTAATTCAATGAAATGCTCCCTTCCCCTAAAGCAAGAGTAAACTGAGGTGCCAGAAGAGCACTTACGCCACGCTTAAAGTAATAGCTATGTACAAAACCATCACGCTTTAGTACACTGGTAAGGCGGTGGCAACGCGAGGAGGGGGTAAATGCTTTAAGAGTTTGATGAAAGGGGGTGTAGTGTGGGAAGCAGTTATTTCTCTGTGTTATTGCACCACAAATTTAGTAAAATCTGGCACCGATCACAGAGCAACGGGCAAGACGGGAGGTGCTGCTGCCAGGCCCTCGGGTGGGATTCCCAGATGATACAGGGTGAGCCCTGACCTTCCCCAGGGCCAGAGAGCAACCACCGTATTTCCTCAGCGTCTCCAGCCGGAGCTCTGCGGAAGACGGAGACCTGACGGTCTAGCTGTAGTCGAGTCCCGATAAATAACACCTCCCCTTCAGCAAACATTTCCACAAAGGAAAATAAGCTGTAGCCAGGGTGTTGATCAATCACCAAAAGCATTTGTTAGCTTACATTTACAATTTCAGTTTAATTCTCAGTGGGTGGGTGTCTCCGGCTAAACTAGGACACCTTTCAGCAACCTAAAATTTCTCCAACTCAAAATACTGGTGTTGCTCTCTCACCCTTCAGTCCCAGACCAGTACTACCTGCTTCTTGGATAAACAGAAGCAGTCAATGTGCAACTAAATATAATTCAAGGAAGACGCCTATGTAAAAAAATTAATTCCAGAGCACGGCCCATAGAAATTAAGATGTGACTTCTAGAAAGTTTAAGTGATGTGGCAGTGCTGTCACTGACAAAAAATTATCCAAACAACCAAAAAAATACATTACAAATGACTGAAGTGGGAGCTCGCATGATGCGCTTTGGTGCATCAATGCAGCGTTTCCACTATATTAAAAAATCAGATTATTAAGTGTATTCTAAATCAGTCAGTCACTTCAAGGTACACGACTATCTCAATTATTGAAAAAGGCCTTGATCCTGAAAACATTTATGTCTGTGAATTTTTAGACAAGTGAATAGTCTTTGTAGGACTGACCTCTTACTTTACGTTGTTCACACATATGAACTTGCGTGCACGATCAGAGATGAAGGCAGGAATACACATTTACAAGCTATCAACATTTTACCTAAAATGTCTCTTAAAACAGATTCAAAGTCATTACCAGCTGTTTCTTATTTAAAGCTTAAGAAATAAATGCTTGTTAATGTAAGTGTAATAGCATGGCTAGTTTTACACAGAACTAATGTACCTGAAGTTTTCATCCATTCTACTGTCAGTTTTAAAAAAAAAAAAATTAAATTGACCTAAAAAGTCAATTTAAAACCAATGAGAACATTCGTACTCGTATCAGCCCCTTAGTGTTAGAAACACTGCGACTAGGAGAAACTGCAGAGATAGGATGAATAAAACATCACAGATTTTATTGTGTAATATACTTCGTAAGGCCAAAAGGTGTATCTAACCAGCAATGGCAGCCTTGGACCTTTATAAATTAATGATTATTCTAACATCTATAAGAAGGAAAGTATTACCTATCCTCAAAAATTCAAGGGAGTTTCATATATATATGTAACACACGCACATTTCAACCAACATACATTTTTTTCAGATAGACATATTTGAACAAACGGACAGCTTTCAAATGACCACGCTCTGAAATCAGTGGTGCTTTTGTCTGTGCGTTCCCAGATTAATATGCATTCAGATAAATCCATGAGATGTTATCACTACGCTGTGTGGCTCCCCAGACCTACCACAAATACATTACATCTATTTAGCTGGGAAGAACGGGGTACTGAACGCAAACAGCCTGCTGCCTTCCGTCTACTGATCGCTCCGCTATTTCCATTTTTTTTGACTTTGCCCTCTTATCGTAGCAAGTGACACATTCCCCACTGGAGACCACATGCATGACAAGTTTTAATCCTTGAAATGAAAACTTGCGCCCGCTCTGCACAGAAGCAGTACCTGGAAAGCATTCTTCCATGCAAAAGCCTTTTTTCTGCTTTTCCCAATACACACACATTCCTTTTTTTTGCATCGCAGCGATTTTAAAAGTGTCCTGTGTAATTTAAATAAGACTTCCAAAAACAGTAGCCTTTTACAGGGATAAATCAGAGCATTTCCAGTTAGCAAAGTAATTTGTGAGGGACATACGAAGCACCTGAAAACACAGCCTGCGAAGAAAACCGTTTTAACTATAGCAACCGCACTCACTGCATAATGTTACAAGGAAAATTATGCAATTAGGTCTCTTATCAGACTTAGGAAAATTCAGATTTATGCCAGTTGGGGAGGGGAGGGGGGATCATTGTTCACCACATCTCCCTCGAGCACTACCTAGGGGAGGGGAGTGATGACCAGACAGCGAAAATTAAGAAGAACATGTCCCACCTTACGCCTATTCTGCCAATCTGTCGCGGTTGTTCTTCTAGCTCCGTAGGTTTACGTGATTTTTTCTAATTTTTTTTTTTTTTTTTTTGCTGACAAGTAATACAAGACAGATTCTTGCCTTCTTAGGATCTTGCAATCTAGTTTAGACATAGCACGTCAAGTGGTGATGAAAGAAGGTTAGGGTGGGTTTGAAAAGATGAGGATTCCAACAGTAAACGATGCAGAGACATCAGTTTGGTAATGTACACATGTTTTGCATGATTCATTGGACCAAAATGGCCAAAGGAACTTAAAAAGCTGTCAAAGGCATCTTTACCTCTGACCTACCTAGTCATCCATCTGCTTCCTCATACTGTCAATCAAAACCCTCACATCCTTATCACTATTCTATTACACACATTTTCCACAACCATTTCTCCTCCAGCTCTTAAGAAATATCTTAGCAAACATTTCAATCAGTCATTAAAAACCTTGTTAAAATATGCAATGTGTCATCAAATATGCATAGCGTACTCGTGCAAAATCTGCGGAGCGTACAGCGCTGTATTACATCTGATACCGGATTAATGTGAACCATCCTAGGAAGTATCGCCAGTAAGAACTTTCAATTACTTTCTACGCAGCGTCTCCTTAGGAGCTTGATTTTGCGTTATAAAAGCAAAGAAAGGGCAGTTGAATAGATTATTTTACACAACAATTAAATTAAAAGCCCGTTCAGCACGCCTGGGATAATAATAATACGAATGATACTTCCTGTAAAATTCATGCAGTTAGTGGCTGGGCTAACCAATTCACGCACGAGGTTTTGCTTCGACTAGACGGAGCGCAGTGCAGGTGCACTACCGTTTACACGCACCGGGTCACACCCGGCGCGCCCGCTCCTCCGGGAACGCACGCGTTTTAACGTGTCAGTGAACACACGTTTGGCGGACACACAGCTGCACCTCTAATCGAACTATCTAAAAAAAGTTGTAATAGTAATAAATTCACCTACCGACGAGAAATAGTCTTTTTTACTTCTGCAGCCCCTACCTCTTCCGATCTCTCGCAGAAATAGTTACGGCATTATCCTGTGGAAATAGTTACGGAGTAACATTAACCACTCGCGCACAGGATTTTGGTCAGACCTGTCACACGTTACGTATTCATCGCAGACCCGCTGCACAACCCGCAGCGAGGAAAAACCACCAAAAGCGGCCCCGACAGGCGCTCTGCCCGCGGTGACCGCCCGGCGGGCGCCCCGGGGCAACACCCGCTGCTGCGGGGAGGCGGGCGGCAGCGGGCCCCCCTCGGCTCGGCGGGCCCCCCTCGGCTCTGCCGGGCTCCGCCGGGCTCCGCCGGGCTCCCCGCCTGGGAACGCCGCTGCCTCTGGGTCCGGTCGCTTCTGCCCTCTCAGGGGGCATCGCAGCGGGACGGGCAGCGGGGGAGGGTGAGGGGAAGGATGGCCGGACACGTTTAGCGTTTCAGAGCCACGCTGCCCCGGGTACGGGGAGCCGCGGGCAGGGCGCCGGGACACCCCCTCACGGCGCCGCGGCGGGGGCAGCGGGGGCGGCCGAGCGTGGGCGATGCGCGGGGGGACGCGGGCGGCGCCGCGGCCTCCGCCGCTCGGTTGGGGGGCGGCCGGGGATGGCGCGCACCCCCCGCCGCCCGCGCCTCCCCGAGGGGGCCCTCTCCCGCCTGACGGCCCGGGCCGCCCGCCCCTGCGGGGGGTGAAGCGGTGCCCCCCACACCCCCCCGGCCCCTCTGCGGGCGGGGGGTCGCCCCACGACCCCGGGGGCAGCGCCGTGAGCCCGACGGCAGCCGCTTCCCGCCGAGGCCGTCACGCCCGGCGCGCGGCCCGCGCTCCCACCTGCACCCCGCTGGTGCGGGGGAACGTGACCTGGGCTGCCCGGGTCCCCCCCGTCAGTACGGCGACAGGACAAGGCCCCCGCGGCGGCTCCGCACCCGCGCTTCCCCCGCAGAGGAGTCAGGAACAGAACTTGCCTTTCGGCCCAGCCACCGGCGCGGCCCGACCCGCTGAGGTACCGGGGCACAGCGCCTTCCCCGCGGCCTCCAGGCGGGTCATTTTTAAGGGGAGCGGGGGAAGGGGAGCACCATCACTAAAAGGTCCGGAGAGGGGGTGCCGCGGGAGCGAGGAAGCGGCGGAGGAGCCCCCGCTCCCGTCCGCGCAGCGGGAAGGACACCCGCCCCGGGGCGGCTGCGGGCGGCGCCCCCGCCTCTGCCCCGCCGGGCACCTCTCCCGCCTGCCAAACGCTGTCAGGGGCTCTGAGCGCTAAAGCCGGGGCTCATTATACCGCCTTCACCCCCGACGGGCTCCGACCGCGACCCCCCACGCTTGGCCGCGCGGGTACTCGCCCTCCCCGCAAAGACAAGCGCGGGGTGAGGGCCCGGCCCCGGCCGCGCGGGGAGGCGGCGGGCCGGGAGGGGGGCGAGCTCCCGCCAGCCCCCCGGCCCCACCGCCAGCCCCCCGGCCCCACCGCCAGCCCTGCTCGCGAGACGGCGAAGGGCTCTCCGACACGGCGGTAACGTTTCGCCAGGTTTATTTTACTTGTTATACACAGACGATACAAACGGGCAAAAACCGAAACATTTCTCCATGGAGCATGTACTGGTATAAATTATTCAGTTCCACAGACGTAACAGAACAAATATAAAAATCACAACATTCGATTTACAGAAGAGTCAAAAATATACACACGTTTATGACCCTGAATTTCTATTAGGAAATTTCCCCGTCGAGTGTAATCTAGCCTGATGCATATTTCAGTTTGTAACTGTGGTGGGTTTTTTCCTTTTTTTCCCATATAAAAATGCGTTAATTGTATAGATTTGCTACTCAAAATTCGAAGACTTACTATTCTGCTTCGCCGGGGCGGGGGGGTGGGGGGGGAGACCTGGAGGGATAGTAGTTCTCCTTCATGAATATAACACGAGGTTCACGGGAAAGATTGCTCTTACTTTCGATGCGCATTTGATTCCCCAGGAAGTCAGATCTCGGTTAGCTACTTTATGAAAAAGTCAATTCCAAAACTAAATGCAGTAAAATATACAACTCACAATTCATCTTCACTGGACTACACTATGGTTACCAACAATTCAGTCGTCTATAGCTTTTTTTTTTTCTTTTTTTTTTAGATTATTCATTACAAAGATTTACAGCAATATAAAGAAAGAGGGGGAAACTGCATATTTGGCACCTGCAGGGACCAGTAATGGATTTGGCACTTGGGGGGGGGGTGGGGAAGGAATACCACAAAAATAATAATATTGCTGATGTCGAGCTATTCCTTTTAAAGAAAAATACAGAGGCAGTTAATTTTGCGTTTGGAAGGCGTCATGCTACTTTAATCGACTTTCCTACGAGACGTATTTCTGTTCTTTTGAAGGGAAAGCTCAGCTATTCCTTAGCTGTGTTAGCCCAGGGCACGGCGTAATTACTTCATGCGAGGAATTGCAGAGAAAGTGAGAAACCCATTACTCGCTGCTACAGCTATGGACCACTCCGCATCTCCAGAGGCGTTCGGAAACAGTGTTTGCCTGGGGAGGGGGGCGAGGGGGTGAAGAGGGGGGGTGTATGGTGTAAAGAAATTTAAACAGGATCTAAGTTTTGGGACTTAACAGTGAAGAAAACCCAAACAAATAAGGAAACAGAACCAAAGAAAAGGAATCGGTTACAATAAATTAAATACTATGTACAGGCATTTCACAGGCTCTTTTCCCCCACGATTACTGTTATCCCCTAGTATCCATCCGTGGTACAAGGAAGGAAGCGCTGTACGGTTTCAGAGAGTCTAAGCATCCTACTTAGCAGTGGGTTTCGGAGCGGCGGTGCCCCCCGCGCCCCCGGGGCGCCGCCGGGCCGGGCCGGGCGGGGAGCGGAGCCGGGGGGGGCGGGGGGCGGCGGCGGCTCTGCCTCCCTCCCTCCCTGCCTGCCTGCCTGCCGGGCCGGGGTACGGATGGAGCGGCTAGGGGCGGGGGTCAGTGCGCTAGCGCGGAGGAGTTATTGTGCAAAAGGCCGGCGGGGCCGGGGCCGCGCCTAGCTGTGCGAGTAGAAGCCGTAGTAGCCGATGTCCTTGGCGCAGGTCTTTTCGCAGTCCCGCTGGGCCAGCACCTCGCTCTTGAGGGGCGAGGAGCTCTCGGACACCGGGGTGTCCGAGGGGGAGATCCGCCTCCTTTTGGCCTGCTCGTAAATCCCAGAATCGGTGGAGTCGATGGACTTAATGGACGAGGGCGTCTCGATCCAGCTGGAGTCGGACAAATCTTTGGGCTTGGAGTCCTCGGCGCCCGGCAAGGGGGACCGCTCGGGGGCCAGGCTCTCCGCCTCCTCCCCCAGGTAGGGGTTGCCGGCGGCCATGCGCGCCGCCGCCGCGCTGTTGGGCCAGCAGGAGAGCACGGAGCCCGACTTGCTGCAGTACTGCGGGGGGCTGCGGGCCCCCCAGCCCGAGGGGTCGGCGTAGTAGCCCAGCGGCCGCCCGGCGCAGCCGGCCGCCTGCAGAGGCAGCGCCTTGACGCCGGCGGCCGCGTAGGAAAGCAGCGTGGCCGCGTTGCCGGCGAAGTCGGTGGCCGTGTCGTAGGCGGAGGCGGCGAAGTCGAGGCGGTTGTTGGCGGGGGCGACGAACCAGCGCTGCGGCGAGGGGGCCCCCGGGTCCTCGGCTTGCTGTGGGGAGAGCAGCCCGTTGGTGTGGGGCACGCTGCGGTCGGCGCCGGGCCCCGGGCCGGCTCCTGCCCCGGGGTGGAAGCGGGACTTGGCGTAGTTACTCACGAACTGGTCCTGGAGGAAGGAGCCGGCCATGGCGTAGCGGGCCCCGGGCACGATCTGCGAGCGGGGCGAGTCGTTGGGGGAAGGCGTCAGCCGGTCCATGTCGCAGCCCGTGTAGATCCTGCCCAAGAGAAGGGGAGAGAGCTGGGTGTCCGCCGCCGTCCGGCGCGGCACGGGACGGGACGGGACAGCGGCCTCCCCGGTGCCCTCCTGCCCTGCCCGGCGCCTGCGCTCCCTCTCCGGGCTTGGCCTGCGGCGCCGGAGGCGGCCGGGGCCTTAACGGGGGAAAGGGGGAGGCACGGAGAGCAAATGTTTGGGAACCAGCGGGCCGTGCAGTGACAAGGCTGAGAGCTCTTGCTCCTGTCCGGGCCCGCCAGCCCAGCGGCCTGAAGCCCCGCGCGGTGACAGTGACCGGTCCCTCCCGCCATACGCACAACAGGCAGGCGGTCAGCTGCCGCCGGCAGCGTGAGTGGCAGGCTACGGGATTGTATCGGCTGTTTAACACTGATTATCGGGAGTCACAGACGAACCATCAACAATTTACCGAGTTTAAATTAAGCTAATCTTTAAACACCTACTGTAGGAAATGTAAATCCAGACGCATCCAGTGTTCCCTGCGTGGCCTATATATAATTCTCCCATGCTGGGCTGCAATTTGCGATTATAAAAACTTTAATGGATGAATAACTACTATCTGTATTTAATTCAGGCTAAAACTGTGCTTTAATTAACCCTCCACGCCTCCTGGAATTTCTTATCCAAAATAAACTTGGCCCTTAAACAAATTCAACGTGCTAGACAACATTGAAGCTTTCCCCTCCCCCCGTCTCCTTTCAAGTGACGCCCGATAAAGTCGGTTTTCCGATTAAAAAGAGAAAAGCACTTGTGCCTGAGGGCGAAGGGCACGAAGGCTCCGTAAGGGCCGCGCACGTTCCTGGCGGAGCGCCCCGAAGGGCGGGCAGGCCCGGCCGCCGCCCGCTGCGGCACTGGGATCGCCGCTCCCTCCCGCCGGAGGCCTGGCGCCCGCGACCCCCGCCCGCGGGGGGCCAGAGCCGGCGCCCGGCCCCGGGCTCCTCTCGCACTAGTTGAGGCCTCGGCGCCGTTTCGGGCCGAGATCCCGCTGCTGGGGGATGCTGAGCCGCTCTCAGGGCTGAGGGAGGCTGACGCAGGTGCCGGAGACCGGCGCGGGACGAGACGCTCCTGGGGAGGCCGCTCCCCGCCGCGGGCAAAGCCGGAGCGCCGTCCCGCAGAGCCGGATTGCGGCGGGGCAGGTTGCGCCTGCCACCTCCCGCGGGTCCGGCCCGGGCTGGGGGATGCCGGGCCGCCCGAAGTGTCCCACTTCGGGTCCCGAGGGCCGCCACGGGCCCGTTCGGCTCCAGAGGGCCGGAGAAGGCGGCGCAGGGGGTCGGGGGCTGGTGCTAACCCCCCGGCCCGGAGCCGCACCCGGAGCGGCAGCAGCCGCAGCTCCCGCGGGAGGGGGGGCACGGCCGCTGGGTCAAGCGGCTGCGCCCGGGAACGGGCGGGCCCGAGGCGGACGTGCAGAGGCAGCAGGGGACTCACCGCGGTCAAAACTTGGGAGGATTTAGCTCCACCCAGAAGGAAGAGGGGGAAAAAATATTTCCAACCCCAAGGAACAAAACGAGGCGAGGGAGTTTTCCGCCGGACCGCGGCTCTGCGGAGCCTGGGGGGTGTTCCGAGCCGGCGGGTGGCTCGGGGACGCAGCCCGGGGTGGCTCGGGGACGCAGCCCGTGCGCGCTGGCGAAACGGGAACTTGGAAAGGGGCGCCAAGAGACGCGCCGGGAAGAGCCAACCACGGGACCGCCGCAAGTGTCACCGCGCGGTGCGGGCTCGGGTGCGCGCAGCGCGGCCCCGGGCGCGGAGCTGGCCGCAGAGCGGCGCGGAGCCCTACCGCAGGGACAGCCTCTCCGCGGCCCCGGCGGGGGAGCCTGCGGCTGCCTCCCCTCCGCAGGGCTCTGCAAAAGCCTGGCATTCCGCTTTTCGGCGTGAAACGAAGCCAGCCCGCGTCCCGCAGCTTCCCCCTTTGACACGTGTGTGCGGCCGGCAGAAAGATAATAAAAATCCGGTTTACTTACGTGTCGTAATTGTCTCGGAAGCCTTTTGCGAAAGGGTTGTGGTCTATTTTCAGCTGTGTGATCTGGGGAAAGAAAGGACCAGAGCGCACGTTGTGAAAGCCTGAAAAAATATACCCTGCAGCAGCCAACGCATTTTTAAAAGGATCAAGCTTTGCCCTTGTCGATCGAATTGCCTTTAAAATGCGAAAAGTAAAGCTTTGGCAGGCTTATGGATATCACAGCCTAATTTTAAGGTTTACTTCACTGTAAAAACTAAGATGAAGTTTAATAATTAACCCCATGTTTTGAGACCTGTCAGCATTCCTGCTTCCTGGGTATGGATGTATTTAAATCCAGAAATCGGGCAAGCCGTGCCGCAGAACGGTAGCTGAGAGTTTGCGTTTGCATCGCACAAAATGATTAAAGCAGGGACGCGGACCGAACATATGTCATTTGAAAAAGGGGGCACCAGCCTGTCGCAAAGCCAGACCGCTCCGCAACGCAGCCAGGCACTAACGAGATTTTAATTTGAGGAAGTTGCTCCGTCACCCCCCGGCGCAATCAATGAGGTTGTTAATTGATCTTTGCAGACTTAAAGCTTAAGCTAAGAGCTTAACGGCTGAGCTGTTCCCGGCTGGAAGGAGAACGCCCAGCTCCGCCGGGAGGACCGCTGCCCGGCCCGGCCCGGCCCGGCCCGGCCCGGCCCGGCGGGGAGGGTAGCGCCGCTGCGGGCGGCCGCCGCGGGGATCAAACGCGGAGCGGCGCGGGTGGCTCCGGCCGCGCCCGGGGCTGGCCAGCCTCGGCCAGGGCAGGATGGCACCAAGGGGCAACACTGGGGGCCGCATCTCCTGGCCAGCCTCGGCCAGGGCAGGATGGCACCAAGGGGCAACACTGGGGGCCGCATCTCCTGGCCAGCCTCGGCCAGGGCAGGATGGCACCAAGGGGCAACACTGGGGGCCGCATCTCCTGGCCAGCCTCGGCCAGGGCAGGATGGCACCAAGGGGCAACACTGGAAGCCGGAGACCCGGGGGAGGGAGCGCAGCGGCCGGGCTGGGGCCTCGGCGGGGTGCCCTGCAGGGAGCGCGGGTGACCGCGAGCGGGATGAACCGGGGAGCTCTTTACATCGGTGTTTTGGTAGGCGGTGACTGCTATGAACTGGGTCTCGGGGAAGGTGAAGGTCTGCACTCTGCCCGGCTGGTTGGTGTCCTCCGTCCCGTCTTCGTTCACCTCCACCACATGCAAGCGGGGCTGGTACTTGTGGAGGGACTGCAAAACCACCATCTGTCAGGCAGAGGAAGAGGAGGGAGGGGGCCGCGGGAAGAGGAGGAAATTAGGAGCGAGAAGGACGGGGAAAACGATGCCCGCGGGCGGCGAGGCGCGGTGCGCCTCCCCGGGACCCCGCCGCCTCCCCCCCGGACCCCGCCGCCTCCCCGGGACCCGGCTGCGGGCTCCCCCGGCCACACCGGGCAGCGGTGTCAGCCTGGGCAACGCGCTCGGGACCGCCGAGGCCCGTAGGAAAATAAACGGGAGGGCTTTTTCTCACCACCACCCTTTTATTTTCACCTAGCGACACTGTCTGAAAAATACAAGGTCCCTTCGGAACCGGCAGGCTTCTGCCTAAAGCGATTAAAACAAGCCTGGCAAAGCGTGTGCCTTCCCCCCACTGACCTGGCCGTTGTTGTTTGATGCTCCTTTATTATTTGTAAGTTTTAGTTTCCCAAAGGAGATTTCCTGGCGCATCCAGTGGGCTCCCGTGTTGGGGGAGTCGGGGTGCATGTACACCCGGTTTCCTGAGCGAAACAACAAAAAACACAACCACATCACAGTTCCCGCGTCTGCACCGGTTCTGCCACTGTAGCAGCACACCAGGTCGAAGGACCCCGTTAAGCTGAGCAATTTCCCTGCCGAAACTCCCCTCGTTTTAACCGAGAAGGATTAAACCAGCATTTTCCGAACAGCTTTTACTTTCTCCTCCACCCTTATTTTTTTAATTAAAAAAAAAAAGCATCATTGGCCCGTTCTCGTTTAAGAAGTCGCCAGAGCCAGTCCACAAAGGCTTTAATTAATCATTCTCACCTACATATGTGTCGGGAAAAGTGTTAATTGGAGGAACTTGCCTTGTACATTGGTGTCCGCCTTGCCGCAAGGAACCCATTTGCCTCCCTGAAATCTCCAGTGGTTGGGATCCGCCAAAATTACATCCACAAAAATATTGTAGTGAGCCGTGGGGTCGAGACCAGAAATATTAAAACTTAGGAAAGGGAACATACGCCTATAAAAAAGGAAAGGGAGACAAAAAAGAAGGGAAGGAAAGCAAGCCACCGGCAGCGACAGGCACACGCGGAGGAACCAGCCCGTTGTGCTTCATCCTCACGGCTCCCGGTAGCGACCGGGAAATAAAAACGAAAAGAAACTCCCTCCCCGAAACGCAGAGCTTTCCGCGGGGAAGGGATGAGGCCGGCGGGCGCGGGGAGCTGCGGGAGGCAGGCAGCGCTGCCGGGCGGGCACCGGTACCGGCACCAGCGCCCAGCGCGGGGGCCCCGGCGGCGGGCGGCTCCCCCGGGGCGGCGGAGGCTCCGGGCGGCTCCCCCGGCGGTTCAGCCCCGACACCCGGCGAGGGTCCGCGCGGTGGCTTACCTCCCCTGCTTCGTGATGATCATCTCCGTCTGGTGCCGGTGGAATTTCAGCCAGAGTGGCCTGTTGCACAGGTAGACCTGAGCCTTGCCGGGAACCAGCCCCGGCTGGGTGGAGGAGAACTGGTAGAACGGTGCCCCTTGGTAGGAATGGCCATACTGCTGGGGGTAAGGGTAGCCCGCCGCGGGGTAGCCTTGTGGAGAAGAGTTGGACAGGAGGCTGTTATAAGCTCCGTTGGTGATCACAGGATGGTGAGCCATGTAGCGGCTGGGGCTGGCGATGGAGAAGGCTGGGTGAGCAGGTCCATGCTGGCTGGGGTAGGGGAACATGGTACTAGGAGCAGAGGCAGCAGACTGGGGCTGGCTGGACTGAGAGAGCAGATAGCGATCTGCAGCAGATCCATCGAAACTGTGACGAAGCTCGGAGACCCCGTCCAAGACGGGAGAGAGTTTATTTCTCTGGACGTCCCCTGGTGTGTCCTTGGAGTCAGGAAAATTGTCTGTATCTGACTGATTCGTCATCCCCCTGGTAATTTTTTTCAAAGGTGAACTTCTCTCCAGGTTGTCAGTGGTCGAGATAATGGGATGATCATGCAAGGCAAGCTCAGATCCGCCTGCATGTGGGTAACTGCTGCTCACATTGAGAAATTTCTTGGAGAGCATGATAGAGGGAGAAAGACAATGCTCCAGCTGCATAGCTCTAGCACCACAGTAATAACCCTTCAGTCCCTGGATCTGAAAGGGCTCCTCAGTATCAGAAGCTAGACATCCTGGGACCCTCACCAGGCAGAAAGCACTTCATCCACCAAATGCTTCCCAAACGTTTGATTTACTTTTTTTTTTTTTTTTTTTTTTTTCCCCTTCCCTGGGAGAAGAGATTGGCCAATTGACACTATGCAGCAATCAGGAAAGACTCACTTTTGATCTTGCTGCTTGTGGAGAGGATGAAACGGCTTCTGCCATTGGTTAACCGCTGACAGTAATTTAATTAGATAGACATTAATTAGGATAATCACCTGGCTCCTGGTCGCGACGATCATGGCAAATTGAAGGAGATGATTTTATTGTGAGATAGAAGGAAGGGGAAGGGGGAAGGGAAGAGCGTGTTGCTGTAAGAGCTCATTATTATGTGACCTTTTCAGCATTTTTTTTCTTTTTACGGCTGGAAAATAAACCAAAACCCCTGCGATTTCCCAAATATTGCCCGCGTGTCCCCCGCCTTTGTGTGTCAGGGAGGAGAGCGGGTGCTGGGGGCGAGGGGAGCCCCGGCAGCGCGGCCGCTGCCCCCGGCTCACCTCCCCGGTTCGCCTCCCGTCTCGGAACGCGCAGCCCCTCTGCCCCTTCCCACCCGTGCCTGCACCGCGGGGGAAGCCCGCTGCGTCCCCGCCGACAGCGGCCGCGGATCGGCTCTAAGTTCGGAAATAACCGTGAGCGAGCAGCCCAAGCGCCCTGATGTGTTTGCCGCGATGCTGGCGGGTTCGTTAGTTAATAAATATTTCATCCGGCAGCCGTGATGCCGGGGATGAGCACAGCGGCGCGGGAGGCAGCCGGGCTGCCCCTCCGGCTGCGGGTGCCGCTCCGCTCGGGGCCGCGGCAGCGCCGGGCGGGGAGCGGTCTTTGGGGCACCGCGGCGGGTTTAGGAGGGGAGCGGAGCAGCTCTGCGGCCGGGGCCGTCTCCGCAGGAGCGGCGGGCCCAGCCGAGCCCCTCCCCGGCGGAGAGCGGCGGCCCCGGGCGCGCACCTGCGGCGGCTGAGCGCGGCACCGCGCGTGGCCGGGGCGGCGAGGCCCGCGCAACGCCGGGGAGAGGGCGAGGCCGCCCGCCCGCCCAGGGTCCCCCCTCACCGGAGAGACTTGCCGGCGGGTCCGGCCGTGCCAGCCGCGGGCTGACTGAGAGCGGGACCCGCCGAGGCGTGAAGATACGCCCGGAGCGGCCAGGGACTCGCTCGCCCCACGCCGCTGCCCAGCACCAATTCCCCTTCCTCCGCAAGCTCCCGAGTTTTTAAAAGCTCCGGGGTTTTTTTTTTGCCCGGGGAGGAGCTCTCCTGTTCCATTTTTCTTAGCGTTTTCCCCTCAGCGGTTTGGACTTCAGGTATTTTACAGATTGTCTCTCTTTCCAGGTGACATCAGCAGCCGGCCTCCAACTCCACTGATTCCAGGGTAATGCAGCCTGGACCACCACAGACTAGACCCAAGACCAGCATATAATCACCTGCAGCCAGGCTGAAACTTTGCAAACTCAAATCCAGGGAAGGCTAGAACCAGGGCGACTTGTCAGAATGCGTATTTCGACGCTGTCAAATCCCACAGCCATTTATTTTTCCGTTGCTTAACCATGAGCTAGTTCGGCTGTTTGGTGTGTCACAGAAGCCGGCATACACGCACGCTCTCTGCAAGGAAATTATCCTAATAAAATAATTTACAGAGCAAAAAGCAAGCAGCTCAGTTTTCCTCGCAGTCGGGTGGTGCAGCACGTGCAACTTTCCTTACTACACCTTCTCCTTTCAGCGCTAAGAAAATAGTTTTATTAACACCTGTTTTAACTAGTGTTTCCGACAGTTGTTTCACCAGGGTGCTCACCCTTCCCTTTCCCTGCCTGATACCGACCAAAAGATTATGGTCTTATACAGGCAGGAGATGGGTCGAAACGCAGTGAAACCCTGGGAAACGCTGCCCTGAATTATGGAGCTACACCCATAGAGCTGCGGAGCTGCAGTGCATTCAGCGGTACGCTGCCAATCACACCGAAGTGCTAATATATGCCAAAAATCTTCAGTGCCCAACTCCTAAACCGGTATAATAGGGGATATGCCATGGCAGGTGGTGTTACAGAATCGGCACAGAACGGAGGAGAGAGGTTTGCTAATACAACGTGCCTGTCCTTCGTGCTGACAGGTGACGAGGGGTCAAGCTGCTAATGAAGGTCTGCTCCACTACGGCTGGGGACTCGGAAGGCGGCTGCTCACAAACCTCCTTCTTCCTCCAAGGTGGGATACGGGCTGCCGCTTTTTGGGTTGCTGTGTGCACACGTTCTTCCAAATCCTCTGTGTGGGTCCTACAGCACCAGTGAAAAATGAGGAAAGATGCCCCAAAAACCAGCCTTTTGATTATTCATGAAACATCTTAGTAAATGGAAAATTGTGCCTCCCAGTCAAACGGAGGAGTGGGTAGAAAGCAGGGCACCACAGCACGAGCCCATGCGACAGGAGATCTGCATCTCCAACAGCCTCCCCTCAGCCACCCTCCGCAAGACGTACGTTTGTCAAAATTCATTTGGAACGCGCGAGACTGGCTGGTTTGTCTCCCTGCTCACACCGGCCTTTCGCGCACGTACAGCGCTGCAGCGCTGTGCTGCTTCCCCCGTTCCGCAGTGCCACGTTACCCGCAACCTGCCAAACCACCGCTCCCTCTCGGTGCCACGCCAATGCATGGGAGTAGGCAGAGGGACATGCAGAGCCCCACTGGCAGACAAGCCCCGGGGCAGGTCCCCGATCGGCTCCTGCCCCGTCTCGGCCTGCGGTGCAGCGGTGTACGCGCACGTCGGACCGTGGCAAGGCCCGAACGCAGCCTGCCTCGACGGCAGCACCAGAAAGCACTTCCACTTCACTCTGTGCGGGCAAGTGGGGCTTGCCCTGTCCCCGTGATTCTCTCCTGCCTACTGTGGGGGCAGAGGGAAGGCCATACGGGGGGCAGCTGCGAAAATCTGCATGTGCCCCACTGAAGAAATGCATGCTAAATATACTGAGAGAGTGGTAGTCTAAAATAGTAAATTAAAAGGCCTAAATAAGAAATTTAAACAAAAGAAAAACCTTTGCTAACGAATAAACAGAAAATTACTGGGCACAGAGTGGAAAATAAGACAATTTTATGGGCTATTTCTTTACTGTGCTAGGAAGAAGTCAAAAACAATCTAAAAAAATAACTTCCACCGCAAAGAGATATATCAAGTTTTAAGATATTTGCCTGCCGTAATTGTTGCTGGTCTTTTTAAAACCCAGTAAACAAAATATTGTAACGTAATAAAAAAAGAACACCTCTGCCCAGAAAAAAATAATCAAATCAGCCTAAATACCTAATACTTCAAAAACAAACAAAAAAATCGCTGCCCAAACCCAAAAGTCACTCTCCAGACCCAGTTTATTTGGCCTGGAGGGCTTAAAAGCAAGCAGCCAACCCACCTGCCCTCCTGTGAGTGTTCCCCTCTCCACTCAGTTCTAAATCACACCCCAGTGGGGGCTCTTTCCATAGATTTACATACACGGGCATCCCGTGTACATTCTCCTTCGCAGGAGGGAGGGTTCACGTAACCCAGGGCAGCCTCCACCACTCTGTTTACTCGCAGAGTACTGCTGCTGCTCATGACACCGCTTGTGAGAGTTGCGCGATTCGGTTATCAGCAAAACCAAACTCATTTTCTTACGGTGAATTGTCTTCTGTGGATCTGAGGGTCTGAGTAACATTGACAGGGAGCTGGCAGGGCAACGCTCAGCATTTTGGGTTTTGTACATCCTCAGAATTCAGCACTACTACCTCTTTTTGTTTATTTATCTCAGTGAGATTATCTGGTAATCAATGGGAGCCGAATTGCATCAGAGAATTTTTGCTGTCCTAGCAATTAGGAGCTCAGCAACTTTACAGTGGGTAGAAATAAACCTTCATCAACACTTTTCCTACCTTGTTAATGCCCGCTGTCCTTTCTCAAAAAAGGCCTTCCAGAACTTAAGACAGGTTTGTAAATGTATTTTTATTATGTTGCAACAATCAAAATATATATGTACTACTGATTTTCCCCCCAAATCTTAAATGAAAATGTAATACATTTTTGCCCACGTTGTGTGTCCCAATGCTTCGGAATCCGTAAAGACCCCAACATAAAGAAACTGAAGCGACTGCACAATGAGAGACTGGAGGGTGTTACAGTGCTGCACTTACACTGCAAATGAAGTCGGCTGTCTGTTTAATCAAATACCGCCTCAACAGTCTCCGGTTTGTGAGTATTAGAAACAATAAACAAATATACACAGAGAGCATCACAAACAGTAAATTGGTTATTTAAATACAACTGTATCCAACATTGCAGCTAAACACTGGACAATGTTTGAGGTCATCAGCACATCCACATGCTCTTCTAAATGGCGTTTGGGGTCCTGAAATACAAAGGATGCCGTGAGAAAAATGACTGAAACACGTCTCTGAAGGATGTCATTCACTGCAGGTCTATTTAAGAGGATTGTGAGTTAAGGAACACAGGCCAGTAATGCTCCTAAATTTTCCGGTCTAACAAGACCTAGCAAATGACTGCATTTCCATGAATAACATGGTATTAGCCCATACTATCACTCAGGTACGTTGAGGATAGTTTAGGAAGTAAACTTCTACCCAGCATCTGAAGAGTAACCGTGACAGCTGTGAGTTTTAAGGACAACGCGGAGTCTGTAGAATTTACTATGCATCTCACTAAGGCCAATATTTCAATCTTGGTTCTGGTACACCGCAATTTGTTTTCAGATCTTTGTACAAACGCGTGTTCTCATCCTGTAAAGACTCAAGCATGATCCGACACAGTTTTTGAATAGTGGTGTTGACTGCAAGAAAATGAGCATATTTATACCCATTAAAAAAAAGAGAAAAAAATACAGAATGCTGTGTTCAACCGCTCTGAAAAATTTCATGTTAAGCCCGAGCAGTGTCCTGAAAATACATATCCCCACACAGTATTTTTACTCAATTGATGTGGGCATTTGTGGGCATCTGCACAGAACAATAAGATTATTTCTGTTTGAAAACCACACTCAGGCACTTCTTGTTTCACAACTGAGGTTAAGTAAGTAATTTTCAAATACTGCCAAATTATAGGGTACATTTAAAAAAATCTGAAAACTTCACTGCAGTATTACTGTAGCTATTTTCTTGTGTGTAAAGAAATTAAAATATGGAAGACAATCATGTGTGGGAATTTTAACTTTTTTAAAGAAGAATTATTGCCAAATCTGAGGAACCCATCTAAGTTTACATGAGTGTACTACAAAATCTGTGTAAGCTGTCCTTAACTCATTTTCAAAGATCATACAGTTCTCTAGTATTCTCTCTTTTCCTAGCAAATTATGCAACATCATCTCTACTGGAAGCAGCTGCTTGGTTGGAAAGCTTTTCTTTGTAAATTGCATTAAAAAAACACATGGAAATGACTTAACTTTACCAGGATTTTTTTTTTCTTTTTAAAGAACTGTATCAAAATATTTTTTTCACATATGCGAAATGATTTAAACAACTAGTGAAGCTCAAATTCTGTTTGAAACGACCCCATAACCCTCAAAATACAACCCTTACATGTTTTATTATATGTATTTATGTATGTGTAGGTGTGCATAAACGCCATTGTTCTGAATGCTACGGAAATACATGAGTGACTGAACAATAGTGCAGATGCGTTATGACATAGCTGCTACAAGCTGACACATAAGAGCAATCCAGAATCCTTTTAATTCTTCTGTTGCTACTAGCAGTACAATAAATACTGGTTCTTTAAGGACACACTGTGTATCTTTAAAGTTATTTCTTGTTTCCACTGCCCTTCTTGAATTTGAGCACCACCCCTTACAAACTTGTGGTGCTCTCCTCTCCCGCACCAAAACACATTTCCTCAAACCCTCATGCTGAAATCAAACGCAGAAATAGTTCTCTGTCGAGTCTTCTATAAAGACATTACATCCTGACACTGCAAAGGGATAGAAGTAATTGTGTGGGTGTTTTCAGTTTCAGCTGTGGCCCTAAACTGCTTTCCTTCAGCAGCAACACAGCGCAACGCGGCTCACTCCATACGCGACTGGAGCAAAGCACTGACAGCTGTCTCCATGGACTGAGGGTAGGGGTGAGCTGGCTCTTCAGCCTCGATAAACAACACTCCCATCTTTTTTGATTACTCCTTTTTAAAGGTCTCCACAGTTTTGGCCTCTCTGACACAGTCCTGGGTATCTTTATGCCTCTTTTTGGAAAGAACTTAATAACCCCCACCCCCAAAAAGACTACCAAATCTTAATGCTGCTCCTCTGCACGTAACAGAAAAGCACACAGAACGCAACTTGCCCATTACCTGTAGTCAAAAGCAGTTTTCCTTACACACTACTCTTTCACAAAAATACATTAATTATTTGGAGTGTCGAGAATATCCTGCACGTAGAACTAAAATCACCTACGCACATGTAAAAAGATTAATATTTAGAATGAACGAAGCATATCATTCCACCTCACTCTAATTCATCACACCTCACCTGCTTGCCAACATTTTTTATTGCCAGCTGTTCAGGTGTCATCTTATCTTCTTCTTCAACAGCCTGTGAAAGAAACACAGAAAAGGTCAGTGTTTCAGATTTCATTTACTTTTTCCCCAAGCCACAAGATTCTCAAAATATAATTCTCTTTCAAAAAACCAAAAAAAAG
The DNA here is from genome assembly GCA_027574665.1 of Rhynochetos jubatus. NCBI lineage: Eukaryota > Metazoa > Chordata > Aves > Eurypygiformes > Rhynochetidae > Rhynochetos > Rhynochetos jubatus. The sequence goes on from CM050654.1 coordinate 25,217,509, forward strand.
GCAACACCTTTCAGCAAGTCAAAAGGAAAGGTACTTCAGCTTTTCAGCAGACGTGGTTTTAATTACTAAGCGTTAGTGCAAAAGATCAAGGCAAATACTCATGAATGGTTTTACTGTCAGATATTCACAAAACCTGTTTTTAAGCAAAAATCTGAAATGAGCGGTATCAAGAGTCAAAGACAGTCAAACTAGTAAAGCAGAACCAAAAATAACGTTACCTACATTGTTTTAACTACTGAAGGTTTGATCTCAAATTTTTACACTGTTTAAAGTCACTTATTTTAATACATTTTATAGCGTTCTGTTGCCTTCAAACGTGTTGTTATAAAGTAAATGCACTAACTTGTGAATCTAATATTGAATCTTGTTTTCAAAGACTTCTAAGAAGTCAAAAAAACCCCAGTGCTCGTCAAGAATGACTGACGTGCTTACTACTCAGAGTGCTTGTTGGGATCTACTATTTATAAAAAAGAGTTACGTGTAAGTACCACTATTAAAACAGTAAAAATAACTGCCGTTCCTCTTCCTTAAAATACCAGTAATCATTTTTTTATTTAAAAACATTGACACTGGTTCTAGTATGTGTTCTAAATACTTACTACCCATCTACTGGAATGATACAGATAAAGCACCTTTATTTTGTAGTACTGGTCAAGTAGCCCTTGCCTGAAGAAACAAAGAATACAATCAACTGCTCATTTTGATCTACAGGAATCTTACATTGTCTTCACTAAAAAACACAGCATTGATGTGACCACTGACATTTCAAAGCAAAAGAGGTAATTAAATGTCTTGCCAGTTTAGGGCAAAATGCTGGGTGGCAACGCCTGGTGAGCTAATAGGCAACGTCACATAGAAACGATACATAGTTGATTAATAAGAAACACAATTTCCACAAGGCCATTAAAACCACACTTGTGCCCGATTTATCCAAATCCCAAGAAACTCTTTGCTGAAAACAGATTATACAAATCAAATAACCACCACGGTCCAAAAGAGTCCCTGCAACAATTGTTTTGTTCGTATAGTCCAGTCCTTTCCAAGCCATTCCGAATAAAGCTTGTCATAATCAGCTTCTTTCTTCTGAAATCAAGTAATAAATATATTCACAGACACAGCTACAGTTACACTACCATTGTGGGATATGAATACCTTGTTATAATTCTTGGCTAATTCCAACATCTCCTTCACTACTGTTTCATTGAGCTTGCAGTGTTCACTGTAGTCCTGAAGTGTCAGACCTTCCATCCAACTTTTCTTATGCAAATTTAGCAACATCTACAAAACAAAACCTCTTGAGAGCATTCATCGTAACATACATTCATGATGCTGTGAAGATCTTTAAGAGAAAAACAATTTATAATATTAAGTAATAAAAAATATTGATCTTACGATATTTAAATACAGGAAATACAATAATCAACCATTCTGCTAGAGCAGACAATAGATTTGGCATACGTTTTTAAAGATCAAACTTCTTGAACCCTAAACATGAAAATGAGGCACGGAAACCAGGGTCACACTTACTTCGACAGAAACACTTAGGTGTTCTCTTGTAATTTTAAATTTTTTGCTGTAGGTTGCAAATGCACAGTTGCACTGCAGGAGAGCCAACAGGAAAGTGAGTATTTTAGCTGCCCAATAAGGAATGGTTGAAGCTTCTGGCCACTGACAAGTTGAAAATGGGTTAAACGTATGAAGTAGTTACTTAGTCCACACTGATTATCCTGGATGGTATGGAAGCAGCTGCCAAAGTTGTGATGAAGTGAACTTCAAAAGCAACCAAAGCATGACTGCTGCATGTCTGTCCTCCTACAAACAAACAGCCCTAAAACCAACATGCCGAAGTGATGCGGAGTTTCGATGGTGACAAACACACGGATTGTCAGAGATATCTGAAACGTTGTACTTGACACTGACGGCATCCTTGAAAGAGTAAAGGAATGGTTACAAAGACAATTCCATGATTTTCATAAATAAAGGAAGTGGATTTTGGGGATCTTCTGCATACATGAGGACTGCAGGGAGGTCCCTTTCCACCAACACTTTCAGCTTGCCTTCAATCTGCGAATATTTACTTTGGACCTCCGTGAGGACCCGTAAGCCCTCTATTTGCTGCCACCTGAACAGAAGTGCCTGTTTTGTGCCATGTACAGCTTCCAAAGAAACCTGGCTTTGGAACGTATGAACCCAGCTCAACGTTTGTGTCACAATTTGTATTAGCAAGACCTTAGTTACTGACAGAAGGAGCTGTAGGCAAACTGCATATGGACAGTTTAGCTAGGCTATCTGGATTTTAAAATTATGGGTTCGTGTGATGGACTCCTCATTTAATATATGAAGCACGCACTCTTCTTACTACAGATGGAGGTAACACATCATCACCACCATGAGGGGGTTTGAGATATGTATGAACCTGCCTTACGACAGATGCGTGGAGATAGTTGCTGCCTCACAGATTGAAGCTCCCTAACGGTCAAGATTATTCTCCCACTTACAGAGGTAATGACGTAATTTAAGTAAAAAGTTAGTTAATGGCTTTAGAGCCACTGAAGAAAACACACACTTGGAACTTGAGAAGACTGGACTGGCCATACTGTTGCATGTGAACAGAGACAATAACCTCCAGAAGCTTCACAGGCATTTCCCCAGAGAGCTGGCTTTGTTGAACCAGTTAGTCTTTTCAGTAACAGTGAGGTCTCAGAAGTCTGATACCATCCTAAAAAGGGTTATGCCTTTCACAAATTCTTTTCAACTCCCTGATTTGCATGCATATTCTTCTGTTATTCAAAACTGGGGTATTTTTTATTACTTCTAGCCTTCTGGAAGTCAAAATGAAGTGAGAAAACTATTCTGACCATTTCATCATAAACTCCAACTTTGAGATCAATTTACAGCCCTGATCAAGGCCATGAACACACCCAGGCGTAACTGAGGACTGAATCTGGCTTTTCAAGAATTAACTTCTGTAGATAAATAAGCTTTTTTTTCCTGTTTGTTTTCCTGGCTGAGACAGTCAAGATAGAGTTTCCTTACAACTGAGGAAGCCTGATACACAAGTAAAGGACAGCATTCATTGTCCGTAACCTAAAAATCTTTCTTCTGTAAATGCAGGACATCAATGCTTCCTGATATTCAGTGAGGCCTTGGGAAGCTCCATTCATACCAATTAGAAGCACCTTCTGTCAAAGTGATTACAGCCAATAAAACCCTGAGATTGTTTAGTTATACAATTCCAATTTGGAAAACACGGTCTTACAGCTTCAGGAATTCCAGCCTGCGATAACCTAAAGCAGCTAGCATGTCTTTCAGCTTCATCACTGAAAACTTGAAACTTTGCACAAACCTGTTAAGTGTAAAGAACAGCATGAGGACTTTCCATAAAAAATGTGGACGAAAATGTTGTCGAACTATTTATATGAAAATTAGAATGTGGTTTTGGAAGGTTTCCTCATCGTGACTACACGTCTAAGTGCTCTCCGGAAAAGAAGCCATCTACGCCGGGCAAGTTAAAATAACTACCAAAATACTTGTATAGTGCTCTTTGTCCTCTGAATAGAAGCTGAAAGAATTACCTTCTGTTCTAGTTCATTCTTCCTGTAGTTGATGGTGATGGAATAGTAATGTCTGTTTAGTCCATGAATTAGTGCCTGTAAAATTCAGGGAAAAAGTCTGCATAAAAATTACCCACCACTGAAATGAAGAAATATTAGAAGGGAAGAGTTCATTTCCACACAACCACCTTCAAACATCACATCAAGAAAAACCACAAAGAAACAGATAGAAACTATAAGGAGGTATCAGGTAAATACCCTTTCTCCTAATTCTCTTTCAGTGCTCGTTAACTGACAGTTATTCTTTCTACTTCTAAAGCACCAATTTTTCTCACAGAGTAACAACTAGGACAGGAAAAAGTGGTAACTGCCTGCAAACATTTGACCATTACATATGCACAAACATATTTCTCTCAAATCCTTCCTCCTTCCGAAAATTCGGTTATCACTCCTATTAAAATACAAGGCTCCTTCTGTTACAAACAAAGGAATGTTGCTTATCTGTTGATTTACAACCAGTGCCAACATTCCCAAGCTCGGTCTCTAAGGTGCAATACAAAGAGAGAGTAGCTGAAGCAGTGATTAAACATGTCAGGTATCGGTTACACTGTCTACATCAAATTAACTGTGGCTATTAAAGCCAATTTTATTTTTTAAACTTTAAATGGGCACCCCCTGCCCCTCCCCCCATAAAGCCTTTTTTATAATTATACATTATCATTATACATTATAATTAAGCCCTTTACAAATTTGTCCCTGAACTTGTACATCACAATCTAATCAACCGAGATTAGTTTAAGCGACACCTATCTGCACGCATCTTGTTTTGCTTGTGTGCATTACATAAATATGAATTAACTCACCTTTAAGTCATAAATGTTAAAAAAAAATTGAGAGGTGGGGGGGGTTAAGAAAATTCTGTGATAAATCCTCATCACTAGAACTGCCTATTTTTCAAATAAAATTTTATATATGGAGTACACAATGAGATACGATAAATCGTCCATAAAATATGCAGAATTAGTGGTAAATATTTCTTGTTTCAATCATTCTACTTATTTATGTTTAAATACGTTCTGTAGAGCTACACAGAATGAATGTGTATTTACATCTTATGCAACTTAATATTTCAGCATTCCAAAATTATCTGTATGAAAGCTGAAAACGTTCTCATACATACATTTTAAACAGATTTCTGTTGCAAACACATATACAAGGACACAAAACTCCTTGAGTTGTCACATTCACAAAAACCCACAGTTACAGATAACCACGACTTGTGCTACTTACTATAATTAAAATTGTAAAATACAGGTTCTCATCAGTAAATTAATTTATGGTTGAAACTACTAGCAATAAGTAGTTTCCACTGCCATTTTCTTATACCACTCAAAATGATTGAATTTTGGGGTTTGTGTTTAAACTCAGTGAGTTCTCTAAATGTTCCCAGATTTGACAAACATCTTTGCCTTCCCCCACTACCCTCTCTCTTTCCTCTCCCTTTCGAAATCTCTCTTTGAAGAGTGGAACAATGTAAAAGGTAAGACAACTGTTCCACTTCAAACGTGAACAGCAGTTTTAGTTCAGCCACTGCAACAGGTAAAATTAAAACCCATAAAACACTTTAAAGCAAAGCTTGTTCTTCGTGGGTTTTGTCACAAATAGAAGCCATCATTACAACAAGCCTTACAAATGCGATGCACAAAGAGCAAGTAAAAACGCTGTTGATAAAGGAACACAAGAAAAACCACTAGAAAGGAGATGAAGTTGATCAAGCCATATAGTATCCTTATTCCTGAGATTCTAAGGAATGTTGTAAAATCCTGCTTCTAGCCCAGCTGAAATGAGTACTGTTTGCTGCTGACCTCAGCTGGGTCAGAGTTTTATTCACCACCTTAGAAGCAAAACACTGCAAGGGCCCTTGCAGTTTTAAAAACAGAGTATAATTTTTAAGTATGATTTGTATTTAACAGTGACATTTGCAACAGCTCACTGCCAACTTGCGAAAAACCAGCACAAACAGAAAATACCCACTCTGACAACAGAAACCCAAAACTCCCATGGCTGAAGTGTGCCGTGCTGTAGTGTCAGGGATCTTAAAATAATGAAGCTGAACAATACTACAGGGGTTTACAAGGGAGGTCATTACACACGGTCCAGAAAAACCCAGTTAGAAAAGCCCTGCAACATGCAAGTATAGGCTTGTCCATACCCAATCAAGAGTATTTGCTGCTTATTTCATAGTCATTATAGTTCACAGTTTTTACCAATTCAAAAATCAAAAGTAAACCACAACAACCTTCTGAAGAAGACACTCTTTTAATTGCCTGGGGTTTTTTGGCTAGCAGTTTTATAAATAGTAAAGGGTTTCAGTGCACTGGCAATAAAACCAACTGATCTTTTTAAAGATGGGTATGGTGATCTAGGCTCTCTTACAGCAGAAGTTTAGCCCTCATTTCAGTTCTGCTCTGACTAGTGCACGGGAGTTTTTTGCATGTTTATGTAACAAATGTTTTATTGTTCACGTAGCAGATCAAAAGAGCAAGAGAGCTAAGCTTCAAGGTTGCAAGTATATGTGTTCCCTTAGCACAGTAAGGGAAAAAAGTTTTCTGGAGAGAAAATAGGAAAAAAACATTGAGGCAGAAGAACACAGATAAAAGCACTAATCACTCCAGAGAATATGTGTTTTGGGACAGAAGCCATTTCTCAAAATAAAGGTTTGCTTCATTGAAGACCAACATTTTTGTCTTACTAGTGAATCATAGAATGGTTTGGGTTGGAAGGGACCTTAAAGGTCTGGAACCTATAGTTCCCACCCCCTGCCATGGGCAGGGACACCCTCCACTAGACCAGGTTGCTCAAAGCCTCATCCAAGTTGGCCTTGAAGACAACTTAAATATACAAAGTTTGACTTTTTTTTAAAGTTTCACAAATTACTGCATTATATAAAAATCAGAGATTAATTATTTAAGACAATACAAAGTTAAATCTAGATTACATGTTAAGCTAGAACCTATATAAGCATACAGTAGAAAGACAAGATTATTAATGAAGAGGGCACTTTTTCCATAATTTGCTTCAGAACAGTTTATCTTGAGGAAAGCTGGGATGTTAATAAGCAGCACTTTAAGCTGCAGTACTGCAAATGGTACCTATCTTGTATCACGTGGTATGACATCAATTGCCATTTAAAAATGTTTGCATTCCCAGAAATCTGTACTTGAACCTTCACAGTATATGCTTACACATGCATTCACACTTCGGTAGCTAATCTAGGGCTCATTTTTAAACCCTTCACATATACAACTCCACTGCTGAATCTCATCAATTATAAATGCATGCAGAAAAACACTATATAGCAAACAATTAACAATTTGTAGCTTACTGGTTTTAGGTCCCTTACCCCAAAATTGCCGCATACAGCGTGCAATTTACAGGACTATCAACACTGGCTTTACCTGGATAGATGGCTTGTTTAAGTGACCCAGATTTGAGGTTGTTTGTCTTGGTTCATGTCCCAAGACCATCATATTAGCATTGATCAATCTGAAGGCATCAATAACAACCTGTAAAAACAAGATGTCAAGTCAATTCTTTTTAGAAAATGCAGCTAATAGTGCCAAGCAACAGTGGACAAGGCACAATCAACTCTCATCTGTTTTTGGCCTTTATCCAGAAAATCATTTAATTATAATATTAATAAAAAAGAGCCTCCTGCTGGCTATGCTATCAGCACACTACACTACCTTGTATTGTAAGGTGACATCAATTATTACCTCTTCCACAGAGCTGTAAGTTTTATATACATGATATCATCATATAACATTGAGTTTTTCCGTACGCTTCCTCTAAGCTTCAAAGGTATGCATATGTTTGTCACCTAAATCTTATCCAATCAAAGTGAATGACAGAGAGAGACTAAAACTGAAAGTGAGCACAAGCTAAGGGACCGAGTCTAAAGCCCAGTCCTGTCACATCAATTATACTACCACAATACTTGAAATGACAACAAAATTATAGCCAGCAAGGAACTTGCCCTATGTATTCCCTTCTAGTCAGATGCTTTTTGCTTCTTGTGACTACGAAAGGGTCTATAAACTGTCTGATGGATTAAAAAGTCCTTGTCAGTGTCATGCTCAGGAGTAAGAAATAGAGTAAAAGAAAACCAAGGTCATTTATGATTTAAAGGTACATGGTAGGTAGCCTTCAGTGCTATTTCACTGCAAATAAAGTAAAACCACCACTGATCTTTATTCTGTTCTGTGCTGAATTTGTCTACAGAATTCTTTGGCAATAGGGTTTCATGGCCCCGTACAATAAAACCCACACCCCTATCCAACACCTACGTGAGGGGAAACAGAACTGAGAACATACCAACAACATACGCAAACCCATTCTTACTGGGTACTGGCCAATACAGGTTCCTAACTGCAAGACAAGGTCTCTCGTTTAGGCCCCAGTCTTTCAACTGGACCCGTGCACGTACAGCCTTGTACACTCACGGAAACAGTACTGGGCACGTTCTGCAAGCATCTTGTCTGCATATGTTTGAAGAGTCATTCTAGTTCATTAAACTAAGTAGTTTCAATATCCTTTCAACCGCTTTTCTACACTAATTTTTATTCTCTTCCTCTCCATACTATGGGCTGGGCAACAACAGACATTTATGTGGCTGGTTTGATGTTTAGAGAAATTAGACCCGAACCAAATCTTTTATGTTGAACAAACAAGAAACGAACCACTGTCACTGAAATTCTGTAGAGAAAGTGACATCCTGTCTCCCACCTTGTTCCAGCATTTTCCTCCTCATTTACACAAATATTAGTAACTAAATATATATGCAATTTACCTGTGGAAATAAAATCAGTTGGCAAGTAATTATAACAAAAAGTTATCAAAGTGTAAACTGAAAAGGCCTAGTAACTTATCACCTGCTTTATTTACTTTTGAGACTCAACTATTTCAGTCTCGTTCAGTGACTCAGTGCCCCTAAGGGCTACTGCCTGGACTCCCAGCTGACTGGCCAGATTCACCTGCATATGTCATCTTAAAACTGCGCGCAGAAAACATACCAAAAAAAAATCCTCTTTATTAAAAGAGTTGTGACCCAATTACAGTGAGTTAACGATGACATTTTTTCTGAACAATAATTAAAAATACCCCAAAATTCAGATTTAATATGCAGCAAAGCATGCCATCTGATACTAATGCTACAAAAATAGGAATTACATTTAAAAAACCCTTAAATTGCAAAAAGATCTGAAACAGTTCCTATATATCTACATATTCTTTGAGGTAACACAGAAAATTATTGTATGTTTTTCCTTTTTTACCACTATGAGATTTTTGTCTATCTCAAAATACTTGTGACAAGCTTCTGTAGCTGTGTTCCATTTTAACCAGATGCTCTAATTTCTGAACACCTGGAAATGCCCAGCCATAACAAACAGTATAAATTAAAAAGTCAAGCAACATACAAAAATTCCACACCACAGGCTCTCCAGAGACTAGTCAGATAAGGGGAAAAAAAAAACCAACCCAAACCCCAAGCAGTAAAAATTTACTCTGAGGAGCAAGAAACATGAACTTGGCAGTATATCATAATCACAAGGAGCGGCTTTATAACTTACTAATGGCCATGCTTTTAGATTTGAGTTTAACCGAGAGCTTATCTAGACAATGTTTAGCTTATCTAAGAATGAAAGGCATTGTCCAGCATGGAATTTGTTTTGGGATCTGAGTCATGTGAAATAAAAAGAAAACCCAAAGTAAAAAACTGATTAAACTTGGTTTTGATAATAAATTCAACATTTCAGTTGGTGTTCACAAGGTTACGTCTGGATAAATTTCACATTAGAATATGAGAACTAGCTGCTAAAACATTGGAGTGATGTGGAATCTTACTCTAGCATCTTAATTCTGACCAAAAGTAACTTTCATTGTGTTTCAGGTACTACCTGTGTGGGAAAGGACTGCCCACTCAAGGAATGAAATGCAAATATTTCTTAAGGAGAACAAATATCAATCTAACAGAAAGGGGCATGCAATATTAAAATCACAATTTACAAACATTAAGCTTTAAAAAGGGATAAACCTGCAATTTCTACAATCTCAGAGTGGTACAAAAGGTACGTGTGTAAATGGTATTTCTCATCTCAGTGGCACTGTGACGACCAATGGTAACTAAATACTTTAACTACACTAAGATTAAAGGAATTTGCTTCTATCACTATAGCAACCATCTTAAAGAAACTAACATGCTCAACAACCTGGAGGCTAAATTTAGACCTAATACGCAATAAAACATAAATACAACAATAAATCCTACATATTCCTATGAAAAGTAATTGCTTTTTTCACGGTGAGCACAAATCGGTCCCTGCTTTAGAGGATTATATAAAAATAAATAGACTCATTAATGTCCAGTGTACTAATGAGCAATGGGTGAAGTAGGTGTTAATTACGACACAGTAAGATTCAAGAAGCAAGCCCCGGTGAGCACTCGGAGGTGTGTACAAGCTGAAGTCCCCTCTCTAGGTTTGTGTATTTTGAAGTACAGCATGATGCAATCGGAGGACAGTAACATGGTCACCCCATATTCTGCGATGGAAACTTTAGACACAGTATTTTGAACAAAGAACCTCTAAGGATTAATTAAAAGCAGCACAAAACCCCACTCACTCACTTAGCTTTTTGTTGTAAGAACTCAGTATTTCTCATCCAAAATTTTAAGCTTTCATTGTGCTTAAGTTACCTAATGCAGCATGCACTGTTTTAGGAAAAGCTACAGTTTCCAAGCTTCACGCTACATTCCCTTTCTGCAAAGGCACGAAGTCAAACAGTCTATGCCATTGGGATATCTTCCAGAAATATGAAAGTGGATTTTTCTTTTTAAATGTATTTCCACAGTGCAACTCTTTCACCACTGACCATTTAATTTTTCCTAGTACCAGTGTCTTCAGACTTTTCAGAGGTCATTTCAACAGCAGACAGCTTATAACAAAACCATTAGCAGTTTGGCTAGCTTAAGGAAACCTCTTACTTTCCTTTTTTGTTTATTATCACTGCATGAATCTGCAGCATATGAGAGTTTATAATTTCTCAGGCTTGTTAAATTCATGTTAAAGGTCTGTTTTCTTGTTGAATAAATTTTGTTCATATAATGCTGCCTATTTCATATACTGAGTCTTTAATAGCACCTTTGGTCTATGCGCAACTCACAGATCAAAACAGAGGACTAAAATAGGGGTTGATGATGCTATTTACATGTGTGATTCCTGCTGTCTTCTTGTTAGTAGCTTTAATATAATAGAAGACCTTGTCTGTTTTGTAATTAACACATCTTTACTGGAGAGATATTTGGAAGTGATTGCTGTGAATATACTGGTTAGTAAAATAAACACAATCACACACCACTTTCTGTTATCAGACAAATTTGTGAATTGTACACATTATACTCCAGATCAACAAACTGTGATATAACAGCCAAGTAGAAGACACATTTATATAACCCTTTATTTTTCTGAAAATATGTATTCAATCTGACCTTGCAAATATAATTAGCTTGTGGGATGTGTGGATTTCAGTACCATGGATGCTTTACTAATTGCAGCTCTTGGAAATAGATACTAAATATTTGGAAGCTGCCAATACAAAATAAAAACTGCATCTTTTTGTACATCTGTCTTAGCTTCAAAAAGCATAATAATCTAAAAAACAATAACTATATGGCTTTTTTTTTAAGCATTTCCTTGGGGTCAACAACCCACAGTAGAGCCCACATAATGTATTTTTAGAAACAAAATTTACAATTATCTTCAGCATACTTTGTAAATTTGAGGATAGATATAATTAGTATGATTCACGGTTATTCACAATCTAAGACAAGCGCTGGACTCCTCTGTTGCTATCTAGAAAAAAAAATCTAGCCTTTTCTAATCTGCACACAGTTATTAAAAATGGCTTGATTAAAATTTAGGACGCTTAGTAGCCAGATTTATTTTAGCTTCTTCTCAGAGTGCAAATGCCATTTACATATTACCACTTTATAAAAAGTCTTCTAACTTTGTGGGGTATTAAAAAAAAAAAGATAATTTCAAGAGTACTTTACACAGCTGATTCTACTAAATCCTTCCAAAATCAAACCTACAAACAATACTGACAGAAACAGTCCTGTTTGGCAAGACCCACTATATTTTAATAGTAAACTTCAGTTAGAAATAATTCTTTTAATTTAAACAAAAAAGGCTGACTTTCTAACACCAGTATTTTTTCCAGTGAGGAATCTGACATACGGTGACTATCTTTAAAAATGTATTGTGTCCTTGGAATTCAAATGGGGATGTACTGTTTGTGCCATATGTTTATGAACAAACATACCAGTGCTTAAAGACAACTCTGTGAAGGATATAATGTGGTTATGCCAGGTGTGGAAAACGAAGTAATGTCCCATCTAAAATCTCTTTTATCACCTGCAACTGACCTGTTATCAACTGCTTAGTTTGTTTCTAGATGCTTTAAAAATGAAATGGAACATGTGACCTGAGAAGTGCAGCTCTGGTTTATGACCATTTCGTTATTTATGCTGCCATGCACTGTTAGACAGCTACAAGTGAAGAACATCTTCTGTCCCCTGCAAGCCCACAACATAAAAAATTCAAAGAAATCTTACTTTTTATGCCATTTCCAATGAAAAGCACTAAGAACTGAAACTGACTCATGCCAAATGCATATCACTGAATTGCTGTGATTGTGAGTTTGAAGTTTGCAACCTGGAAATTATTTATAAAATGTCAATTTTAGCTCCGGAAAATATATTCCTGGGAGTACGTGCATTTTCCTTCTCTGTCCTTAGAGAATTGCTTACTTGTGGTCAAATCCGCTGTACAACTTGAATATCCATACTGGGAAGGGAGAGAACTACAGTATAATACATTTATCTTGACAAGTGAGGGCATGCATCCATAACTCCCAAGTAGCAGAGCCACAAGTTTTAAAGCTATATGCCTTAATGAAGATAAATGGACTATTCTACATCCACCACGTCAACAGGAAATTAAACATTTAATACATTGCAACAAAAAGTCTTCTTGGAACTTTTTTGTTTTAAGGAAGGGCATGAACTGAAGTAACCTATGTAAATGGTTTAGTAGGTAAACATACATCACTTAATTAAATCACAGCAAGTCCAAAGGATGTTGCATAACAAATTTTAGAACTCCAGCATTGACATTAACACTTTTGGCATTCCGTTAAAAAAAGTCAGGAAGTAAAATATGCAAAACGTGTTATTCTGAGTCTGTGCAACTACTATAAAAATCCTGTTTTTCAAACAAAACAGTAACAAAACAGTTCAATACTTTGTACTTTATACCTAGGTCTAGAAAAACTCATCCTGAACTGAAAACACTGAGTGGCCTACACCGTACACGTGCAATTCATCTCTCGCAAGTGTGGTTCTTCAGGAAAAAGAGCATCAATCTTTGTTGAATCGACAGTAATCAAACCCAGCACAAACGTATCTACTTCCTTATTCTCCACATAAGGCTCCTGTGGAAACTCAGTTCTTGCCTAGATCAAATTAGGATGTTTCAGTCTCAGATGCAGGTTACTGCACCAAATCCTGTGTTCAATCAATGTTAAGAAATATCACAGTACTGTAAGAGTATCTAAATGTACCAGATGTTGTACAAAACATATGAAATGCCAAAATGTACCCTTGGAATTTCAACCAAAATTACCCATTGTAAAGTTATCTTCTCTATTTTAGATTTTTTTCCCTTTACAATAGAAAAGCTTTAACAAGTCCAGTTCCAATAATGAAAGTCATTCCAGGTATAAATGATTCTGACATAAAATCATAGGCATCACGTTTTAAAACATTTTTTCTTGTAAAGTAGTATGTGCAAAATAATTCACAATAAACAGACATGTCTCCAAAACACTACTGACCATATAGTTATTTACTGGTTTATTTAGTTGGTTTTAATTAATACTTTCAAGCTGTACCCTAATGGCTGTTGAATTGACTTGTGTCCAGGGAAGATTTATTAAGGTAAAGGTTATTAAGAAAAACGCATGAAGTGGGGAGGGGGAGTTGGGTATATAAAGAAAATTGTTAGGTGGCTCCAACCTACTTCAAGTTCTCACAAACAATTCTTAATGGGCTATTTTAAAATTGAAATTTCAGGTATTATACTAGTTTCTCCACACATCATTTTAAGGTTTGCTTTTTCCTCCTTTCTTAAAAAAGTCACCATCTCCTCCAAGCCTGCAGTTAATTCAAACAAACAAGGGAAAAGGACAGGTTCTAAGGAAAAATAATAGCACTTTGGTAAGAGTGGTCTGAAAACATGCAATCTTTCAGAACAGTAGTGTAACACACTTTCAGCTGAAGAAAATTCTTGAGGCTAGATGGTAACCCCAGCATTCAGAGTAGTACTTGCAAAACTCCTGTCTTCTTTCGGTTTAAGTCTTTTTGACTATCCAGTAGTTACCAAGTTATAAAACCATTCAGCTACATATTTGTCTTGATAAGTTGGGAGGATTTGCAACAAAAGAGGTGTCTCAGAAAACGAGTTCAACTGCCTTCGCCCACATGTCACCAAGCTGAAATAGCGTAGTGTATGGAAAATGTAACCTAACATGGAATGTAAACGTAGCAGAAGAGAGAAGCTATTGGCAATTCACTATTTTTATGGTCAGCGCTCAACAAAATTACTATCTATCACTCTGAAGAGTTAAAAACTGAAAGCAAGTATTAACCAAAACCATATTGCTCATATATGTAACTAATTACAGACAGGCTGTCACCTAGATCTAGAAGTACGACTGGGCAAAAAACATAAGAGGAAGAGGAGTGTTTTATGGAAGTCATCACCAGAACAGGTCATTCAGCAAACGACAAACAAAGCTCTGTTCTACCTTATCTAGGCATTTTATCTTATGTCTACACATAAAGCTTTGTCCATTTTGAAAAACGGACAAAATCTCATTAGCATAGTAAGAATTAAAAAAATGCTAGAATACTACAATATTTCAAAATATAGTAGGTGAGCCACCACACTTCTACAATAGGTGTGGAATACTTTACAGTTACAAATAAAAATATGAATATTTAAAGATGTATTTCTTTGTTAACAGCTCAAAAGGACTTTGAGACCTTCACCTCGCTCAAGATGACGTTGCCTTTGGGCAGACACAACTTTGCTATGGACCTCCAGCCGCAGCTCAGCTAAGCTCTCTTCTCAGCTCTTCATTTGTACAAGGAGGATAAAACCAGCATCTACTACTCTCTCCTCTCCATCTTCCTGCCCACGCCACCTCCCCAGTAATAGCTATTTTAAGGCAAACAATACTTTTATTAAAAAAAAACTCAAACCACAGAACATACTGTATAACTGTCCATCTTTGGGACTTCTAGGAGCATGATGATAATTATTCACACCATTTAAAAATAAGTAAAAGAATGATCAAGTTCACATTTGTTACTCCTTTTGGAATAAAATTCTGAAGATCCCATAAACCGAACAAAAGAAAGCAATTTATGACCTCCACTGAAAAGCACCTGCTTGAACAAAATGGTTTTCGACTACAGCCCACATTCTTTACACTCTTGGAAGTATCAAACCTTCCAGTTCCAGAAGAGGTTACTCAGACCACAGAACAAAGTTCTTCAGTGATGTATGTGGCAGGAGACAGTAGTAATAACCTGAAATAGGGAGCTGCTGACTGTATTCAAGGGAAAATTAAAACAAAAGGCAAGAATAATAAAGTATCGGAACAGGCACTCCCATGAGGCTGTTGCATCTCAAGACTCAAGTGGACAAAACCTAAGTGAGCTGGTCTGAACTAAACGTTGACACTGAGCTCTCTGCAAAGTTGGACTAGATGATCTCAGGAGATCATTTACAACTGGAATGATTTCATTTACCTGGCTACCCAAATGTGGATGTTTTTTTTCCTCCTGGTGCCCTCCGAGTGACATTAAGATAAGAACAAACCTCTTAAGAAAGTGGCAGGATATAGTTTAAGCACAAGATAAAGAAGCAGAGTAGATTTGGTTTTATCTGTCAGGAGGTGATTAACTTGTAAAACAGATTTTAGAAAAAGTTATCACAAAGACAAGTTTTTTCCTCAGCAAAAAAATTAAGAAAAGAATTTTGCTGTAAACAAACAGATCTTCCTACAAATACTTCCTTGCTAAGAAAAATTACAGTATAACGGACACGAAATTTTGCTGTGTGACTACAAGATTTTGCTACGTATCCTACTAACCACCACAAGCGCCAACAAACTTCAGATGTACAAAATGGACTTCTGACAATTTTGGATATTTTACCAATCCTTATGCCAGCAATTATTAATCAAGGGAAACCAATGAACTGCCTCAGAAAAACAAACCAGCTTAAATGGTGACTTTTTTTATAATGAAGACTTAAAAAGTTTGAAAAAAAAATCCACTTTTTTTTTAATTTAACATAGATGAGGGCAACAAGTACTAAGTTAGAGCTTGTGGAGTTAAAGATACTCTGTTACAGTGGGTTTCACGCAGCTGTATTTTCCTTAAGAGGTCAGGAACAGCTGCTACTTTAAAGTCCAAAAAAAAAAATTTAACATTTGGCAAAAGGTGTATAGTTCTCTCTACAGACATTTCAAAATGTATGTTGGAAATAAATACGAAATATCAATATTTAGCTTTATTCCAGATCTTTAATGAAATTACTGCTTCTGTGGAGTATTATAAATACATATTACAGCTTCCACTGCACAGAATGGAAAACTGGAGGAGGTAAAAGAAAGGTTTATTAGTAAGTACAAGATGAAAAAACAGCTGGCCATGGTTGCCCCACTGGCCATATTTCAACATGTTTACTTTGACTTCACTCACAGGAATCAATTAAAAAAACCAAAGCTAAACCAAAGCTTTCTCTTTCTCTGGGTTCTGGTAACACTGACCTTCGGTTAAAATCCACTGATCTGTTGCGAGTTTATTTTACAGAGCTATAACATTACTAGCCTAAAAATTGCAATATATGGTACAGAGTCATGTAAGGGTATACTGCATGTGCAAGAAAATGGATGTACAGTGGAAGATCAGTATTTACAATTACTTGTCCTTCATGTGTCCTACCCTATTTATTTAATAATATCCCAGTCCTAAAATTCTCATTAAAGCAGTTGGCATTTAATCCACTGATCTATATGAGGGTTTTATTTTTATATAAGGATTTTATATTACTTTTTATTTTTGCTCATTGGCTTTAAGATGACATAAAATTACTTTTTTTTTTAACTGATAAGAATTATGCATCCTTATCTTTAAATGGCAATCATACACCCCTGTCCTACTATGTGTTTGGAGTACATATATTCAGATGAGGACAGCTAACAAAGAAATTACCAAGTTTTTGCTTTCTACCAGTAGAACAAACTGCTTTTCAATGCTTTAGCTAGTCAAGGTGAACCTGAGGCTCCTCGTCAGGATTCATTTCGACTTCCTGACACATGAAAATAACCTCTGCCCTGGTTATTCTTCACTAGGACAACCATGACTGCTTCACTGACTATAAGCCACAGCAATTTATATGGGCACGGACCTGCCCTGAGGTAGGTTTAAAATTAGCTAACATGTTATTTTGGACTTTGTTTTTAAATACATCTAATCTCAGTCAAAACACACCATATTAAAATCTTCTATGCCACATGTTCACTATAATTTTTTGCCAGACAATTATGCTAGTAAAAGGTGTAATGAGTAATGATCTTGGACTCACATAGCTACACACACAAGCAAAAGCCTACTTTTGCTAGCAAAGTGGCTACTACACCAGCAAAGTTAACCCTCTAGGTAGTTTTTCTTTTGCTTGTGCTGAGAAAAAGAAGGTACTGCCGTGAAATAGGCTGAGCTCCAGTTGTCTAACATGAAGACACACTGGATGCCATACGAAGGCAGCCATGCACATGAAGCAGACAAACCTGACCTAAGAGATCCCCTTAAGCTCTAATATACCTGTTCTTCTGTCAGTTCATCTAAAACCAAAACACATTTGAATATAAGTGATCTTGCCAATCAGGATCATAAAAGTCATACACGTTCCATAGCCCAATCTCACCCTCCAAAATAAAAAAAAATTAATTAGAAGCAGTATTCATAATTTGGGGGATTCTTTCTATTTCTAAGCTTTTAAGGATGCACTTGCCAGAAACATGACAGATGTAAACTTTTTTTTAACATGAAACCTGAGAATGTAATTTAATCTGACTGTAGCAGCTAGACATGTATGAAAAACAAACATTACAAGACTTCCAGTAATCTCAAGTACTGGCAGCAATGCCACAAGAAAATCTGTAACCAAAAAATGTTTAGATGGACAAAAATTTATTCATATTCAACATAAATATACCAAAGATTAATTTCTTGAAGAGAACAAGAGAGCCTCAAGGATGACATCTGCGTCAAACAACAGTGGCAAAAAAATTATATATAAAAAAGGCATTTAGTGTGCAAGCGTGGTGTAACAGTGGTGACTTACTGGAGGATTTTCTCCTTAACAGATTTAATAGCTAGTGAGTTCTACATTTATTACTGGTGTAGTTCTGAAAATTGTATTTCAACAAAAGAAAAAGGAATCCCACTTCAACCTTTCTACTGGAGTGGGAAATAAGAAAAAGCAAAAAAAAAAAAATTCCAGAAAAGAAATAAGTCAGGATTAATTAAATATTCTACTGCACCTTCCCCCCCCCCCCCCCCCCCCGACTCAAATTTTCTTCTACTCTTTATGTAATTTAAAAGGGAACAAAATTTATACTGATATGTAATAGCTTTCAAACAACCAGAAACTATTAATTTTTCAATTGCCTGTTACATAAAAAAAATTTGCTATAAAAATCAGAATTAGCCCCCCCTGTAGCTTCAGAATATTCTATTATGAAATTAAGGGAACCCTTAGTGGAATTGTTTGGTAGCTTTAATAAGATGTGTCTCACAGGAAATATGACACTACAGCTTTACAGAAGATGAACACTTACTTTTAAAATATTTATAAATTTACATTAATATCATCCATATATACCATGAGGCATTTCAATAATTATTCTACAATACAATGGGAGTGCATGCTCAAACAAAACACCTCAGCAGTATTTTAAAGCAGTAAACCACCTAGCCAATTTCTGTGCGTTCTGTAGTTTTTCTAATCCACTCTCCCTGTGGTTGAGCAAAATCGAATTGCCTCTCACATTTGCAGACAGCTCTGTGAAGGTGATAATAGAGCTGCTCCCTGCTGTCATGAGGCAGGAAATAGGAAAATGGCATATGGGGCTAGAAAGAAATAAAAAGAACTAAACAAGAACAAAAGATTTCAACAAAGGACAACTATAACCCAATATGCTTTGCAAGTTAATCTCTTTTCATAATCATTTAACATACTTAATCATTTATCTGCACACTTCTCAAACTCAAATGCTTGATACCAAGTCTTCTGCAAAGTTTTATTGCCCAAAACATTTGGAATAGAAATGATACTAAACCTCATCATATGCGACGCCTATAAATCAATGTTGTCTTAGTACCCACATTAAGGGGCTGAACCTATTCCAATCTGTTAGCAATTGATCTTAGATTTTTGTGGCTAAAATGTAATATCTGAAACAATGTATACTTGGATTATTAGTTGCAAACATGTTGAGTAACACCTGAAGAGCAAAATATCAAAGGAGGCTTATGATTGGTTACGTGTACTGTCAATACCAAAGACTTCCAACCTGTTTAAGGACTACTCATGTAAGATGCTGAATAAACTAAAAACTATATTTTCATTTACAATGAGAAAAAATTTTAAAACATCAAGAACTTACACATATTTATAGTGCTTCTAGATTAAATCTTACTGAAGTACCTTAAAAAAAAAAAACAACCACAAAAAACCCAAAAAGCAAGCCTACTATACCTTTCCTTTTACACTCTGAATGGGATCCACCACCACAGCAACAGCTCTTTCCGATAAGGCTTCAAAGCTCTGCTGAGTATTGATATCTACACCAGACAACCAACAGCCAAAGCCAGGGTGACTGTGATACCAACCAACTACCATCTCAGGTCTGAAACAAAGAGGACATTGAGATTCTTAAAAAATAAAAACATGTAACACAAGAAGAAATAGTAATCTATCAGGGCATAAATTAGGATGAATTGTGAAAACCGCACCACTAGAAGTATTTAAATGACTCACCATAGCATGGTGAAAACATGGACATGAATAGAAGAGGGCTATCATTAAGGGATGCACGTCAGCAGTGGTAGATCATGCTTTCAGTTTTTCACCCCGTTACCACACCTTCCCTGAACCAGTTTTTACCCTTTCAGCACTTGAGTAAATATCTACTCTTTAACTCCTTGGCATCGAGGGTTGAATTTTCACGGCAGAAAGTCCATTTCAGACATGGACAACGGGAACCAACGGTGGGAAAGGATTAAATATCAATTAAACCAGCAGTAGAACTAGGAACTCAGTCAAAAAGCAATTTGCACTGTTCTGTTCAGCTGCTGAGCCTTTTGCTAACATTAATTTTGAAGTTTTTCCCACAGTAAAAGAATTTGAGCAAGCAGACGACAACTGTTGAGAGGTAGGAGTGAAATAAAAATTTGTTTAAATACCAGGATCTTTTACAAAATTATTTCCCTTTTCTTTAAAATTGCTCATAAATAAGCTGCAACTTTGTAATTTTTAAATCTTAATTAAATTAAATAATTACATTAAAAAATAATCAACCTTATAAGCAGGTACTGCCTACTAAACTGCCTATGCTAAACTGAGCAGCTTGGTAATCTTTCTGTGCAATAATCAAAGCCGTAGGTTTAACGTGAGTGACAATCTCCTGACAACTGAAATGCATGAGGTGGACTGAATTAATGCTATGCTACTCACCTGATTTCTGGGCCAATTATTTCTTTCTAAACATTATTTATAGCCCCTAGATCACTAGTTCTGCAGAAAGCCAGCTGTTTCTTCTAAACAACATGCAGAGAGTACTTGTTACTGTCAGCCCTCTTTAGGGTGCCTTACCTTCCCGTCTGTTTCAGCATATCCAACATCTTTGCTTGAAATACAGGATCAACTGCTTCCACACTGACACCCTGATGGAGAAGACAGACAGAAATCATAGCAGTTGTACGAAAAGCAATAGTATCTTTTAACTTGTTACTTCCCGCAAACAAAAATTTAAACACCATTCATAAGCATCTGTGTAAAAGGGCAACCTGACTGCTTTAGAACGCCCTGAAACAATTGCACAAATTTTAGAAATGTATTTCAGTGTGATTTTTAAAATGCTGAAAGATTTTGAATTGCTATTTAACATGACTAAATAGGTATAGGAATTCACCTTTTCCTCCTATATGTTCTGCAAACCCTGGCCTGTTGCTTCTCACAAGTTCACCTCTACGGGTTTTAGTCAAGGTAAGCATCACAAACTGGCTTTTTGCTGTTTCTGCTTACAGCGTGCATAGAATAAATTCAGAACAAAAGAATTCCAACATTTCATTGATGTGCAGCTCTGAGTTACAAGGGGTCTGTGCTTCTTTTAAGAACAGTATTTCATCCAAGTTACACAAAAAAAGCATCATATATTCTAATTATACCTACTGGCTCATAATCTCTTTAAAATATCTCTTCATAACATGAATGTTCTTACTCAAAATTAAAATATGTCATTTTTTTCACATGACAAAAATATAATTTAAGAGACCTGCCACTAAGATCTGCCAAAGAGACTAAGTCTGCAGTGTATCTATAGCACCATCACAATTGAGGACAAGATACACTTTTAATCAAACTCTTTACATTCTGACTCCTTCCCCTGGCTCATAGTATATGAGTTCTTAAAGTTACCAATTTATACATCTTATAAGTGAAGTTATACCAATGTATTTATACATAACATCTCCATATATTGATGCACACACATACCAGTCTTTGCTTAAAAAAGAAAAATCTTTTTTAACTAATTTACTTCTTTTTAAACAGAAATCCTTAAATCCATTAGACATGTTCGAATTACATCTAGCAAGTTATACCTTAAGATTACATAAATGAGGTAAAGCAGGAAAAGCTTTTAAAAATATTTACCATAAGGAAAACACAAACAAGCAAATAAAATTATCCAGGTCTGCAAAGAACTCACCGTTCCTGACTGTGGCATTGCAAAAACATCAATCACTCTCACAGTGTAATCATCAACAAATTCCCCAAGCATCAGACCCATAACTTCCATAGGGACACCAGCACGACCATGCTTCAACATCTGGAATTCAGACCAAATGACAGTGTATGTTTAATAGGAGGCTCAAGTTTGACCTGGGATAGTTCTTTCAGCCTTTGTGATCTACAGATCATTTGCAACTTGTAGCACTTTTGAAAACTGTAAGGAACTATAAAACAGTAAAAATGAAAACAACAAAAGATAAGTAATTAATTTCTTACTCTGAGTGTCCCAAACAGTATGAATTTATTTTAAAAATTAGTCTGACCAGCACCTAAGGAGTACAAGTCCATAAACTTTGGATAGGTGCCAGGTGCTCTATCTCCAGCGCTATACACAGACACAGTGCACACAGAAGACTTACTTTCAGCAGTGCAAGGGAAGAGATATAAACCTGTTCTGCTGTATCGACTGCAGGAGCATCTGTCGGTGGCCCCTATGAAAAGAATAATTATTTTCTCCACCACTGTTATTCTGCAGTTTCTAAGATTTTCTTTTGTTTTCCATATTACAAAACAGACAAAAATGCATATGTAATTCTGACTTTGTGTGTTAGATGCAGTTCTTACAGAGAAAACCCAAAAAAGCACACCCAAAACCCCAAACACATCTTCGTAGCACCTTCCTCCACTAACCTGTAAGTATAATACAAGTCACCTAGCCATCACCCCCCGTCTCACCGCACCCCAAAACAATACCGATCTAAAGAGCAATCTTCTCAGCATCAGTCAAATAAAAACCTGGCAAATACTAATGCACTGGGTACAAACCTGTTACAAGACATACAGGCTAAGAGTCAGATAAGTTTCCATTAGTCAGCCTTGCCGCGACGCTAACCTTTGTCAGCTGTAAGATACGGCCAGTTCTCCAATTAACTATGTGTTTCTTACAGTGGTGTGAATGTAAATGCTGCTGGGCTAGCATGATT
This sequence comes from Rhynochetos jubatus, assembly GCA_027574665.1. NCBI lineage: Eukaryota > Metazoa > Chordata > Aves > Eurypygiformes > Rhynochetidae > Rhynochetos > Rhynochetos jubatus. The sequence goes on from CM050654.1 coordinate 25,240,252, forward strand.
AACTGGCACCAACACAAACAGCAATTTCCCTTTGCTTCATCAGCTTTCAGCTAAAGAGGATTTGCAGATAAAGGCTATGGGAGTACTTTGCAGATACATCGGTACAGCGAGAGAAAAAACGGACCTCCGATCCCCAGGTGGAAAAGCTGTGAACAAAATACTTTGCTCTTTGCCTTATGAGTAGTTATTCAAAAATTAGCACAACTGTCCCAGGTGTGAATGATCGGTTGAAACAGGTTCTGTGTACTGTTGAAAATGAAAAACACAGGAGGCAGCAGTTTAAATGCCCCTTTCTCGAGAAGCAAGAGTCATACTGCTCTTACATACAGAATTCCTTACCAGCATACCTCATTAGAGCCAATTAATGGTACATTCATTACTTTATTACCAAATTATGTACAACAAATGTCCACTGAAAAGACAAAAGGTTACTTTGGCACTAAGTGATGTAACTTAGAAGGGCAACAAAGCAACAGTGGAGTACGGTAAAAAATAAAAAAAAAAGAGATAATCCACATCCAGTTAAAGGAGGGGAAAAAAGGTGCCTTTACACAAATATTTTGGAATTTAAAACGGATTCCACAGTCATAAGCAAAATTGGTAAAAAAAAATTCTGAGCAAATTCTTGATTCTTCACTTGAAGTGTAAAAATTCAGTACAACATGCATCCACATGACATCAAACATGTCATCCACATGATTGCCACAGCAATCAATATAAACCATCACCTCCTGAAGAGGAAACCAGCAACTTAATTAATTGGCATATTAAATGTGTATAGTAACTGCCCTTTTTGCATACTCTTTTACACACACAGAAAAACACCATCAGTACTCTAAAAAAAAAAAAAACAACAACCCAAAAAACAACCCAAAACAAAACCACCACCTTCAGTACTCTTTAAAAGACAGTAAGAAAATTCAAGGGGGCTTTTCTCCCCAATGTCAATGAGTTCCTTCTCTATTAGCTCCAGATCCAATCTTTATATTTTGAATCTAATCTTCATAGTTTGAAACTCACATTCATGCATGGATCTGCATCATCCATAACTGCTTCCTAACACCTCCAAACCCTTTTTTCCCCTGACTTCGATACTGCTGACCATCACCTCTTTATATTAGCTCTCCCTTGCTTCTTACTACTCATTGCTGATTCTTCTGGCAATTTGGCCTTTCCATCAGCAATCTTCCAGCAGGTTTAACACTTTACCATCCACAATATTCTTGCCAAAGGTCCATTTTTAATCAATTCCACCCCTTCATCAAGTATTTCCCTGTCTAGCCATAGCCCAACAGTGTGATGCTCCAGTGGAGAAGTGTTCCTCCAGCACTGAGGATTAAAACCCCCACAAGCAGTTCTACAGAACCAGCAGCACAGGGCACCTGGATGACCTTATTCCATGTTTACTACAAGTAAATTGTTTGACTGATGGAAGCTTCAAATGCCCAATTATTTTCTGATACCGTTACTGTTATGGGGTTTTTCCTGCATCAACATGTAAACAGACTTGCGTAACTCACTCTTCTGCTTTAAGCCTATTCTACATGATCTTTTCACTTAATACTTTGGAAAGCACAAAGACTCATATCCTCACTTAATGACTGCTAAGAATAAAGCACACAAGTTAGGTTTTAATTAAAAAAAAAAATCGTTTTATAACAACCCCTTTCTTTATACATAAAGCTCTATTCCAATTTTCTACCAGTTATAGACCAGAAAGGGTCTGAAGTGAGGGTAAAAGTATAAACACAGTAACCTTCTGCTTTAGGAAGAAGCTTGACACCCACGCTGTAATCACCACACACATTCTACATTCGCCCCAGATTTTGTTGAGCATTTCACTGTAAGCATCCCATTACACCATCCAGTATTTTTTAAAACAAAGAACAGCATAAAAATAATCTCCCCCAAAGTTGCATAAGTAGCTGTGATTTCTAGAAGTCTAATGTTGATGTTTGATTGAGACTAGTTTATCAAAAATCAGAAGCTTGAACTGGTTTGTTCCAGACTATGGCTCTTAGAGAGTCCATATAGGAAAGCCTGTTTAACATCTGTTAAGGTCCTGCAGCCAAGGCATTAATCACATCGCTGTCCCCCAGGCAGACACCTGTGTTCACAACTTGTAACAGTTTAATTATTCTTCGTAACTTTTCCCATTTAAAAAAATTATTTAATATCAGTCATTAGATCCAACACTTAGAGGGAGGAGACAAACTTTATTATACCTTGTTTCTGTAACAAGGCAACTAAATTACTTTGAGTTTAAGCAAATGTAGGAACTCAAGCAAGGTGTTAATCTTTCCTTCTTTTATTACTTCAATAGTCCTTGTAGCTTTGCAATGCTTGTTTACCTTCGTGATAATCCAGGAGAGGGGATAGGATATTTAATAATGTACTTTATCAATCATTTAGGCATTTTGAGATAAAATTATTTCTTGTTTTCAGAACTAATGATAAAGTTCTCCTGCCAGCACCCATAGCCAACAATTCATTTTCAGCACAGGAAACATTGCTAATTCATAAATGGATGCTTCATCAGTGTAGATCAACTTGCTTGGCATCTTTTTTTCTTTTAAGCCATAGTATTCAATGACTTTTCACACTGTGAGTTTAGATACATAAATGACTATGCTAAGTGTTAGGAGGTATTAACTGCAAACTTCACTGTTTTGCTTTAAGCACATACCTGAGAGAGTAAAGACATTAAAGATCAACTTCTACTCTTTAACACGCACTTCAATCAATTTACCAGAACTCTTAAAAATTAGGTAAAGGTAGCCTACAATGCAAATACAATGTAGATTTATTAATTCTTAGTGATCTCATAAAATACAGTACATACTAATATTTCATTGGTCACAGATGCTTCTTTCGTGAAGACCTGACTATCTCCTTTCAGTCTGCTCTGTTCTCCTTACAGATTATAATTACTAGCTAAACTGTAAGGAAAGGAAACAACTCATTGCACTGTACCAATTATGCTGGAGGACACCATTCAGTGGTGGTACTAGCTGTGTTAGGTTAATGGCAGGACTTGAGAATCCTAAAGGTCTTTTCCAACCTAAAGATTCTATGATTCTATGTGTATTAATTTTCATGTCAATACTCCTTCCTTTGTTTTGAATACAGCTTAGAATGAACTGCTCACAAGAGGTCTGAAATGATTCTGATGTACCAATTCAAGAATTTTGAGGAAGAATGGATGCATAGGGCAAAACCTGCCCAGAATCTACCTTCACAACAGATTGAGTTTCACGGTTTTTTCTACCAAAGATAAACTGGTACATAAAATACTAGAAGCACACACTTGTCCTTCTATAGAAAATTGTGACCCCAATGTCCATCGATTTCTTAACCTAAAAGTTTTCAAGATTTAACAGATAAAACCAACAGAACAGATGTTGAGTCTTCCCGTAGTTTACTTAACTTTAGACGATGCCATTTGAAAAAAACCAAACATTTGGAAACTGGAACCAATTTACTTCCACCTCTGACCACTTCCTTTTCCATAAATGGCTGATAATCTAACACAGCCTTGGAGTGACAGCTGCAGCTTCCACATGCTGGTTACACAGTATGTGGGAGCTAGCTATGAGTTACAGGTTTTGAGATGTCTTTGGCCTGTTTCTGCTAGTCTTCCACAGAAGCTTACGCACTTCTTTCATGAAGCAAAGAGGAAGAAAGACTTTATTAACTAATCTCTACATGGAGGCAAAGTATTTTACACTGACCCTCCACAGCATGTGCTATTATCACTGTTCATAAACTTCACTGCCTGCCAACTTTAACAAAGGAGCACCATCCTTATGAAGCAGAGTACCAAATTAAATTAACTGGTGTCAGAAACCCAAACAAGAAAGCATTTGTAGCAATGCAAAGGATCTGCTGGTATTTTGGGTTACAATATGGTATTCAGTGAAGGTCAGACAGTTCTCCCACTGCATAGTTTTGTTAAGACTGTCCATCTCACTAAAAACCAGCAAATACTGCCTTCATTCTGCCTCCCGCAGCTTTATTGGATAATTTCTTGGGGAAATGGAGAAAAATGGGATTTGGAAACTGCAAGGAGTGTTGAACATTTTTTCCTCCCAAGCATCCCTGTATAAGCCGGATACAGTAATTAATAAAATTCAAAACCTGTTAAAAAAACCCCAAACTGTTATTGTGCTACTTTCAGAGGAAATGTCCTTTTTCAGTAACAACTATGTGGTGTCAGTCAATGAAATGAGCTGCCTGACGGTCAGCCACCTCATTAAACCCAAACTCTGGTTTTATTTTTATTTAGAATGGCAGAATCCCATTTTCAATACTTGACAAAATTAAGTTACCACTGTTAAAACACATTTTGGTTTTGCTTCATTCTTTTAAGTTAGACTTGGAAAAAGAATCTCATTCAAGTTATGAAAAGAAGATTACATTATAATATTAAATTACACATGATACTACTTTTGTTTCTAACAGTTACAGGGATGATCCAATATAAAAAAGCAGGCCTTTACTTGGGCAGCCCTTGTTGACGAAGTGTTAAAGGCATTTGCCATTCTAACAGGATAAAAACTCACGCCTTGAAGTGTTATCCACTCAGGCCTTTTAGCAAATTTGTTAACACTTTTAGGTATATTACTCCACCTTTCTCTTAGTGTGAACTGGTATCAATTATTTAGCCAATTTTATTATGTTATTAAAATACCTGCTGATTAAATGTGAACTAAAGTGTCATTTTAGAGCACTGCTCTTTATTTGTACTATTTTACATTTATTCAAATAGATATAGAAAGTGGACTTGATTAATTACATGAGCAACTGAGAAATATTTCACAAATAGAGACACTTTCTATTGTTTAGACGGATCTTAAACACTGCTCTGGTGTCACTCTAACAGCATAAAATATTATTTTGAAACAAATCATAACTGTTTCAACACAGAAACTCAGTTTTGCAGGGACAACTGTAATAAAAAAGGCAGTGAAGAAAAATGCTGTAGAGCAAATATTTGCTTTATTGTGCCAAACAACATATTTCTGTGTAAGATATAAGAATTGCTATTACCATTATTACCTTTTCTTTTTTTTTCCCCACTATTTTTGCAATTGGAACAAACGTGAACGTAGGACACACAAGCAAACACTGACCACTACAGTGTTTTCTTTCCCAGTAAGGTAAGAAAGAACCTTTTAATAGTTTAATTTTGTGAGTATTAAACAACTAGTGTGAAAAACAAGCTGCATGTAAACTATTTCTACTGTCTCTGCTTCAATGCCTAGCTGAGGCAACCTGTTATAGGAGGTGTTAATTGGCAATAGGAGTACAAGTCAGAAGCATGTTCCCCATCGTCCTAACCCAGCAAGGCTAGGTCATTAAAGTGGAAATGAATTCTTTCATGCCGACTTAACCCTTTCAGGATGTATTTTCAGCTGTTATATCCAAAGACAATTGAGAAAGATTAACTAAAAAAAAAAAAAAAAGACAGAAAAATCCAACCCACCCTTGCACTACTTTTTAATTTAAAAAAGTATTCAGCCCCCCACTTTATCCTCACTTCCCTCCTCTACCTCCTCCAAAACAAACCTTTTGATAATAATGACATTTGTTGTGTAGGTGGGGGGGGGGGAGAAAGGGCAACTGGGGTATAAATTCAATGTCAATGATGGCAAAATAATAATTTATCATATTAAAGGATGCTTGGAAAGATCAGGCACTTAAAGTGAGCTTAAAACTACCATTTTGTGGAGGTAATTCCAATGGTAAGCACAGAGCTTGGTACCAGGGAAAATAACCATTACAGAATACTACCTGCAGAGATGATACCAACTCAAATAAGCGTGCAGAGGAGCCAGAGGTATTAGTGATAATAAAAAGACCTTAAAAGTTCAGCAGAGTACCACTGCTCTTCTCTACTTACCCTTTGTCAGTAAGTGGTATAACCTGATGATATACTGACATAAAGAACAAAAGATTTCTTAGATCAGAATAGTGCTTTTTACACATTGCTAAGCCTGAAAATCTAAACAATTGTGACTGGGGAGCAATTTTGCCTGTACTGACACAATACATTTACAGAACACAGTGACTCGTATCCCACCAGTGGGACTGGAGAAGGCAGTAAGCCATACTACGGGTTATCAACGGTTCTAGCAACATTGTCATAACAAGCACCAGACGCTATGTATCACATTTTCTGTAGTATAAGAAGATAATCAGTCATAACAGAGAAAATGATCCAGTTCATAAAAGAATTGAAAAAATCAGAGTTCATAAAAAGGGAAACTAGATTACTTTGCACTGTGAATCGCACCCTAATTAGTAGCAATTTGAAATTTTATTGCAGTTTTCAAGCTAGTACACACACAATTTTACAGTTATTTCCACAACAACAGGACTACATTTTGAAGCTAGCATTATGTCTAAAGAGTTTGTATGTTTAGGCCCATTTTTGTACCAATTATAATCAAGCATACATAACAGACCACAAAATACCATAAGTCTCAACAAACAGCCTAGATTTCTGAAAGGATCACATTGTCTTGCTACACCATATGTCAGATGAAATAAAAATTGTAGTAATATGTTTAGTCTCAGAATCCAAAATGGAGTAGGGATACTAGGGAACTATCACAGCATCAATTGCTACTTTAAATTAAAAATATATGAAAAAAAAACCTTAACAAGCTAGATGAAAAAACCTGTCACAGTATGTTTTACAAAATCCCCTCTCTTAAGGAAAGTTTATCCAGGTTCACATTTACCACAGATTTCCATAAACAGCAATATAGATGGACTTGAAATATGTAACATTTCCTATCTCCCCTGCTCTTCAAAAACCAGAATTACAAAACACAGAGCTTTGTATAGTTTTGAGCAGTTGGTTAAATGGGTTGGGATCACCAGTTTGCAAACACCTCTTCAGTGCAGAGCCAAAACATTACTATGTACCTTATCTGTTTGTTTGGGTTCTGAGGTTGTTTTTTTTCCCCATTCAGCACAACTTCAAACAAAAATAATTCCTAGTTTACTGGGACGCTCCACAGAGAACCTGGCCAGAGTTTTAGTTAAAAAAAGAAAGCCACCAAAGTTTCTTATATTGCTGTCCTATCCATCACTCAGTAATCTCTCTCTTGCACTACTAACATCTTCATGGAAGAGGTACAGTAAGCCACCAACATGAGCACATACAGGATTTTCCATATACCTGTACAAAGTCATGTGTTTTGTTTACCTAGAGTGCCCAAGCTGTCAAAATATTAAAAGGTCTTTTATAAAAAACCAGCACTCCTCTTTTCCAATACTACAATTGAAAATATTCTTGAAGACTGAGGCTTAAATCTTACTAATAAAAATAAGAATTTACCAGGATTTGTCATCAAATTACACTAGCTATTTTGAGGTCAGATAAGCTTAATTTTACTACAACGTACTTCACAGAAAGTCATTCTACTTAGTTTAATTTTCTGTTAGAAATAAATATTTACCACCCAACATTAACATGCATCCATGATATAAAGTTATTTATATATACCACCTTGATGCAATTTGCAGTAGTCAGACTTTCTGCAACGTTCCCAACACAACTGTTGCACGAAACAGCCGTTTAAGTGTAATCTTTACTGGTTCCAGTGTTTCCTCTCTCTTTACCCCACACAATCTACAAATTCATTGAGACATTCAAAAAAGCAAGGGAAAGTATGCTGAATCGCTGCGGTTAATCTTCCTTATTATCAAGCATAAGGATAATTTGGACTAGGTGACCTTTAAAGGTCCATTCCCATCCAAACCATTCTATAAGTCTCTGAAAACCTCATGGTTAGCAAAAAGCCCCAAGATCAGGGACACGAGCCCCCAGTAACATTGCACGTGTTTCTGAAAAGAACTACTTTTCACAACCTCAAGCTACTGGGGAAAAAAGAAAATCCAGAAAAATACAAAGGTCAGTTTCTCTCCAGAATAAAACCAGGAGTAACATGTTATCTACTCCTAGCACCATTAGAGCGGGTATTGGGATTCAGAAATGAGAGCCTCAAGGCAGATCAAGCATCAGCATTTGTAAATTTTCATCTGCCTCCAGAAGTCTTGTTCTAATGCAGGGTTTTAACCACCTTATTCTAGACACAGTCCTGCCAAGAAGGCAAGGTAGCCCTCAGAGGGTGCTGTCTGAGGTCACCCTTAAGTACACTTTGTGCAGCAGAGCAGTTAAAAGGGATCTACTCAGTATGTAGAAGAATGAACCAGGCTCTACACCCCTACAGGCTCTCTGTTGTAAGGAGCTGGTCCCTCTGGACACAAACAGGTGAACGGGGATATCAATGGCAATATGTAGGAAGGTTAGTTGTTTGAACCACTTTTTTAAAAACAACAACTCCCAACACCACTATTAATACGAGAAGAACCCTTCAAACTTCCCCAAAAAAACCCTGAAAAGGATTCTCCTACATCCTAAGAAAAAACACCAGAAGCCCTTGTTCAAAGGTGCTGCATAGCAGCATTGCAACTTAATGTTCAATAGCATGGGATTTCAGATAGAAGAAACAATTTCTAAGAGAGATAAATTAACTTGATCACTGTAAAATGGCTGTTTCCTGATTACAGAAAGGCACATTATACGTGAACAGGTGTAATGCAAGAGGCACAAAGATGTCTGCTCATTTAGTCTTTTTTCCTATTCTTTCTCATTATGGCTAAACTCATTCCTTGTCCAAGCTCCTTTGTCTCTTGTGGGGAAAGTCAGCTGGATTACACTGGCAATTAAACTGAGGAGAGAGAAGCTAATTGCCTAATTATTAGAAATCAGGAAGTTTAAGATCTGAGGCCAAGAGAAGGCAGCTAAAAATGGTCTCCAGAGTTTATAGGAAAATAGTAGACAAGAGGAAACTGATAAGCACAACCCACTAGGTTTGTTATTTTTAGTTTAATGTTTGTTTGTGATTAACATGTAAAAGTATGAGTGTAATGCAGCCCATCACACTTTAAGGCAGCTTTAATAATACAAAGTACAGAGTGTGTTGTAAATACAATCATACAACTATTCCTAAGCCTATTGTAGCATGTTTCTCACTCCCTTTCCCATTAGCACTTTTAGATATAAATTGTGTTACAAACACTCAAACTGTGTTTCAAACTATATCCAGCATTTAGCAATCCCCAGCAAGTTTCACATAAGCCTACACTACCCATGGAGCTGTCATCTTCTGCAGTGTAAGCAGACCAGGCCACACTGGTACCCTAAATTTGATACGATGCTTTCAGTTCAACAGCCCTATAGTAAAGCACTAACCAGTGCAGTAAAATACTCATCCCAGTAAAGTAAAACAGCACGGTTTACTGTATCTAAGGCTTTTTTTATCCTTAAAACAAAACCATGTATTTTGGATATATAATCATAGAATGGTCTGGGCTGGAAGGGACCTTAAAGACCATCCAGTTCCAACCCCCCTGCCATGGGCAGGGACACCCTCCACTAGACCAGGTTGCTCAAAGCCTCATCCAGCCTGGCCTTGAACACTTCCAGGGATGGGGCATCCACAGCTTCTCTGGGCAACCTGTTCCTGGGTCTCACCACCCTCTCTGTGAAGCACTTCTTCCTGATATCTAATCTAAATCTCTCCGCTTTCAATTTAAACCCATTACCCCTTGTCCTGTCACCACCTTCCCTTGTAGTCCCCTCCTCCAGCTTTCCTGTAGGCCCCCTTCAGGTACTGGAAGGTGCTATAAGGTCTCCCCCGAGCCTTCTCTTCTCCAGGCGCAGCAAGCCCAACTCTTTTGGCCTTTCTTCATCGGAGAGGTGCTCCAGCCCTCTGAGCATCTTTGTGGCCCTGACACTGAGACTATCTACAGGAGATAACAAAGGCAATCAATTAAATACTTAGAAGTTTTCATGATGTTGGATGTTGTTAATGGATGAATGTGTGTCACTGAGAAAATTCTTCTACTCTTTAAATGGGTTGATAGCTTCTGGAGAAAAACGTAGAACCAAAATAACACACCCAAGTTGTACACCATCTCATCTACTGGGAAGTATACCAGAATTCCAGAAATACTGACTTTCTTAGTACTTGAGAACTTTGCTGGAAAATGTTTCAAAAGCAATGGCACTGAAATGATGCACAATTTATTAGCTGTAATTCACATTTATTCCCCTGGCACAGTATTCTCAAAAGGAGTATCGGAAGCTTCAAATACGTGTGAGAAGCAGACAATAGTGTATCACCACAATTCAAACCACATAAAGCATGAAGACCCAGGAGACATGGGAAGGAAGTCATGCAGGTACAACAGACATGAAGATACCAAAACACTCTACAGCTGTTCAAAGAAAAAAAGCACTTCATTACATTACAAACAACTCATTTGCACCCTTTAAACAAAAAAAACCCCCGAACTGTTTCAACAATCAATTAACCAAAAGAATTTCTAGTAAGACATTAAGGTGTTGCATTTTTTTTCTGGTTGGTTTTTCAGGGTTTGGGTTTTTTGGGGGGAGATGGCAGGAGGGAAAGTGGAGGATGGGGGTGTTCATTTGGGTTTGGTTTGGTCAAGCTTTTTTGTTGATGGGTTGGGAGTTTTGGTGATTTTTTTTGTGGTTTTGCTTGGGTTTTTTGGGTTTGGGTTTTTTTTTCCCCATAGGGAATTTTAGCATGCAGATTAGCCATCTAGAACAGTCATTTACTTCAAGAGACACATCAGTTTAATGAAGTAACTCAAGGAAACTTGGATTTAATTCTTAATTGGGAATTATCTACACTGAGTCTGACCCTCCTTTGCCTGCCAGATCACCAACTCTTATTCTGAAGCCCTGCAGAATACTGAGCCAGCAGTGCTCTTTTCTAATAACCATCCTGGCTAGATCAGCACAAGAGACAGAACTTTAGATCAGTGGCAGGTCTCCCAAGTTCCCACGGTGCCATAGATTTACTAAATAGGATCAGCATGTTCTAAAAAACCATGTTAATATGAGGGAAAAAAGGTTCCACAGCATCAAGCAGTGCAATGCTTGAAACCTCATAATCAAAGTGACAGTTTTCAAGTGCCATTTACAATGCCCTAATCTGGAAATATCCCAGCTAACCCATCTGATCAACTATTTCACAGATGGAAGCACTTGATGGCTAATTGGCAAGTCCATTATTCAAATAAAATAGCTATCTGTACTTCTATTTTCTATATTCCAAGTCAAGGTGTAAACACTCCTTATAAGACACAGGTCACTTCTCATTTGGATTTTTTCCCCTTCTCTTCTGCCATCAAATATGTTAATTTAGAAATACAGAATCAGTTTTTATTTTCTGTTCATTGCACTAGAACAGTTGTCTGCACCAACAGAGTGAATATTTTCAAAAATCCATCAAGTAATGAAAGATTATTTCAACAGCATTTTAAAGAAGTGTCATTTTATTATTGCACTGCTTCCTATCACATCTGGATTCAGAAAAATAGACAGGATGTGTTAGCATGGACAAGAACTTGTATAGCCTGGATCATTGTTCTGAAAGCTGCGGAGAGAGTGCTCTGCTAAAAATGCACTTAATTTGCTCACAGTCTTCAACAGTATCCAGTAGGTTTGCCTGATAGAGGCATATGTGGAACTGATTTCACGAGCAAACAATAGTTCAGTGTACAAAATGAAGAGGAGTGTTGCTCCAAATTCCTGCCTGCTACATAAGTAGAATGCTTTTACGTACCCCACAAAGCCTGTTAGTCTCTCTGCAGCAAATGTACAATGCAAAGTGAGGTATTAACTCACTAGTGAAACTCTGTGGTAGGCAGCATCCCAAGGGGATGAACAGGGAGAGATGGAAAAGAATGAACCAGGAAAGGGAAGAAAATAACTAAAAAACCCAACATGACAAGGGGCAAGAGGAGACCATACAAGCGAAAACAAACAAGAACATTGCCAAAATCTGAACTCCCATGAACTACAGAAGGGAAATTAAAGTAATAAGCATATTGTTTGTTTGGGCCATCATCACTTTCAAACTTTAACCATCCCTCCACATCTTTTTACAAAAGCCTCGCTCACTCTTCTTACGTGTTTATCATGTGAGCAGAAATTCAAATGCCTACAATACCACACATGTAACAAAATTTCTGCATGAAGCAGCGTTGCAAAGGTCTTATTTATGGTATCAAGTTCAAAACTAAACACCTATACCTTGCCATACAAAGAAGACAAAGGTAATGACCAAGTTCACTGCCAGAAAATACTGTCGGTGATTTATGTGATGCTCTTCCCTCCTCTCCTGCCCACCTGCTACCCCACGAAGCTAATCCTTTGTCCATCTACTAAGAGAGAGCAAACAGCTCAAAATTTCTAAGCCACAAGACACTGGAAGGCAAGTTTATTGTTGAAATATCAGTTTTAAAAATATATTAGTCATATGAAAACAGGCTTAGGGTTGGTGCAATTTAGCACCAACCACCTCTGGACAATTCAACATTGTAGGCCAATCAACCACTCAATAGCATGCTGAAGGAGTAAGTAGTAAGAAAAGAGAAGAACCATCAATTCACTGAAAGCAGTTTTCAAGTGGAATACAAGACACCGAAACACTTGAAAAGAAAGCTATAAAAACATTAATCCACAGAGCACTTGGGACAACACATTTGAGTTTGAAATGAAGGAAAAATTAAAAAAAACCCCAAAAACGAAAACAAAACACCACACACAAAAAACCCCACCACACAAAACCAAACAAGATAATAATCAGAAGAGGTGGGTTTACCAAAGGGAAAAAGGTGAGCAACTGCTGTTGAAGAAGCTAAGGCAAGTCAATGAGAAAGAATTCCTTGGTAGGGATCAAACAGGATCTGTGCTGACCAAGCATTTGCTGTTACTTGAGCATTAGTTACAAAGCAAATTAAACTGTTAGCAGCCCTAATGTGATGCAGTCCTCTTGCTAAACTAACCCCTAGCTACAAGGAAAAAAAATGTCCCCCAAATTGTGTTACAAAATTACTTTGAAAATGCTTCTCTTCCTACAAGACTATACACACAGATGATTCTTGTGTTAGCAAGATTGTCTCACTGACACGTTGCTACTATGTTCAACCTTAAAAGCAAAATCTCCAAAGACAGCGCAACCATGACACAGCAGTAAGAAAAACAAAAATCTTTGTAAAGATGTTTAAAACATCTAGTGCAGATGAATGGTAATAGCTTTGTTTATATTTCTAGCAGGACAAAGTATGTCCAAGAAGTACCTGACTTCTCTCTTTCACCTCAAAACCATCTAAGTCACTCTGGATTCTCTCTCAATTATCAATATTAAAAAACAGAAGTGATTTTTGAAGGTCTATTGAAACATCACATAAAATTATTCTTTTTGAAAAGCTTTCCTGCTGATCCAGTAAACCAAAAGACTACAAAACTAGTCAAGATATCCAGTGCAAGCAACAACTTGCATAAAGAGCAATTCAGTTTTCTGCCTTTTTTTTTTAAATCCAACACATACTCGTCAATTCATTTAAGAGACAATTCCATATTTAAACAAACACAGAGCAGCTTTGCAGACCAAAGCTGCCAGAGGAGTTCACCGAGCTTCTTCTGAACATTATGTTCTATTGTCTGCCACAATTTTCTAGCAAGCTTTAAGTTAAAGCTGAGAAATTCAGAAAGCAGCAGAGAGTTAACTGTAAATTCGAAAAACAGCTTTGATATGCGTCAAGTTCAGAGAGGACTAAGAAGTGAAAGCTTGAGTGATTAGACTGCGCAGATGTTAAAAAAAAAAATGAAGAGTCATGAAGCAGACTGGCAGCTCAGAGGAACAAGAGAAATAACTGTTTAAGAAAGTGAAACTAAAAATAACGGAGAACTGCTTGAAGATTCACTAAGGGAGCGTGAATAGAATTTTAGCTATAAAAAGGAAAAAAAATTATGCACCAAAAGTTACAGTTTATTTGGCAAAACACCTAGAGGCTGTAAATCAGCTTAGAATACTTCACCAAATGCTTCAGTATTGAACCACTCCTTTCCTAGTTATACTGGACAGAAACACACTACACACAACCAGAAGAAGCTGTGGATTTAGCAATTTCAACCATCCCAGAAGCAAACTCACACACACACCATGAAGCCTAAGGCAAACAACTGATTCCTCTAGAAGAACAAGAGTCTGGATTCTCAGTTTCAAACAGAGCCCTGGATGCAGATGAGGAAAGCAGAGAAAGGGCAGCTACTGCAGCCAGTCAAGACTATGAAGGCAATTACACTGGAGCCCTTTCTTTATGGAAATAATTCTTCCTACAAGCCTCAAAAGTTCCTATTATGTTTTTTTCCCCCATGTCCATGGTAGACAGCACAACATAATAAGATCAGCTTGGTTTTAGTTTTGAAGACTGCTGGCCAAGGCAAAAAGCATTAGGGCTTGGTCTAGTGGAAGGAGAAAGCCATACAGTGTGCCTGATCTCCCACTGGAACAGGACAGCTGCCGGGGAGGCCTTTTTGCTGGGAGTCGAGTCACAGAAGTGAGGACAACAACGAACAAGAGAAGACGCAATAAAACACACATAGGGGTGGCTACAGTTACCTGCAAGTGACAATTCAACTCATCTTACCTCCTGAAATATAAATATTTCTAAGTATTATTTACATAATTATATCTTATAATGCCTACCACAATGTGATTTAAGGACTGAAATATGCAATTTGAGGGAACAAGTGGGTATGCTCAGCTTCCCACCCAATCTTCATGTTCTGAAAATCTGTATTATTGGAATTTTTTTTATTCTGTGCCTCCAATGCTTTTCAATCCAAGTTTAAGACTTTCAGACACAAAATTAAAGGTTTAGAAACATTCTGTAAATTCAGTGCAAACACAAGAGTTCATACTGACAAAACCCCCAGTCAGACTGTAAGAAGAATTTGCATACACTTATACAGCATCTTCAGAGTCAGAGACTATTACTATTAACTCTGTCAGTTTATACTGGTTTTAAATATAATAAAAGGAAAATTCCAGAACTGATTAATATTAAAGATATTGACAAACTATATACTAACCTGTCCCAGCCCAGGCATACCTCCTCCAAGTCGCAGAAGTCTATCCATATTTCTAGAAAAACAGAAACAAAGGAAAAATGTTCCCAAGCTCTGAAGTGTTTACTAAATCGCTATCTATATAATTCACCTTCAGTCACTCAGTATGTCAAAAATATTGGTGGTAATTACAACACAACATCAGACTTCCTGTTAATTAACACCACATATTAATTCAAGAAGCTGTCTTCCATGCTAATTAACAGACCTTGTTTTATTGCTTTGGTTTTGGGTTACCCCCATTTCTGAAGAGCACTCTTGTCAAACTTTTCAAAACTTTCCCATCATACAATTAATTGAGGGATTTTTGTTGCTGAAGAACAGCGCCTACATCTAGGAAGTGCCTAAAACTTATAACATATACAATCAAGTTTACTCCAATTTGTTCAGAAAGCATCAATAAAAATGTGAAAGTAAGGATTTCAGCATCCTCATTAGTAAGTTCTGCGCTAATTAACTTACAGCTTGTCAGTTATCATCAAAACTACATGTGAAAGACACCAAGCAGATTATGAATCTCTGAATTAGCATCAAAAGCTTTTTTTTAATGAACTCATTATACTAAAAGAAATACTGTAAAGTAAACATTTAATGTGTATAAAGTTAGAACACTAGTGACAGTACAGTAATTCAATACATTTCCAGTGTTGCATGTGGCATTGCTTTAGTGCAAGATTTTTCCAATCAATGCAACTAACTTGTTACTTAAAAAGAAAAAAATAATCCCACACTTTATCTTGCAACTTTCAAAGGAATAAGAATTGTAAAAGAAAAAAAAAGTTAAACTTACATTTATTTCTCTGCACTTTATTTACTTTTTGTTGTTGAAAAGTAATCTATTTACTTAGATATCCACAATTAAGGGTTCTGTCCCAGCTGCAGCAGACCTTTAACTTGTTTACTTGGCTTTTTCAACTTCTTAGCTTTATACTACGAAACTCAGTGACAAAAATAAACAAAAACTACTGAATGTTGCTTTTTAAACCGCTGCTTTCAGCAAATCAAGCCATTTCCAAGGCTTACAGAAATTAGTAAATGTTACTAGCTTATTCAATTTGTGAAGTAGAAGACACAAAGTAAAGCATCAGAAACCATGATGTTAAATGCGCAAGTTTCAATACCACACAACAAATACCATTCAGGTGATGCAAGAGCAATTCAGAACAGTCAGTAATGAGATGTCCAAAATACATTCATCCTCCAAATGGATGTTACATTAGACATAAGATAATTATATACATCATTTCAACAGACTGCATTAACAATACTAAAGAACTTTCTTTTAAAATTAATTATCCAAAAGAACTTTGAACTTACTGTGAAAAATAAATTTGCTTTGAATATTAAAAACAAAAAAAGTCTTTATGGTGAAGGGGAATGTTGTCGTTCATTTCTTCTGAAATCCGCTAATATTTTTACTGGGTAGGTACTAGTAGGCTTTCAGTTCAAGTTGAGAAAAAGTATTTTAAGCTTCTTGTTACCACACACAAGAGGCAACATTTGATGCTACCACTAGACAACATTATCTAACTCCTACTTTAATCATGTATGGAATTTCACCCGTTTCAAACAACAATATCTAGGACATACGGGTACTAGCACTTACTCTACTTGCTAATTTCCCTTTCCTAGTTTAATACAGCAGCAGGCTATTAGCTTCATTTGATTCCCTCCCTTGATTTCAAGGAACATGTTTCTAACACACGCAAACCCAACAACGGCAGCCTCAATTAACAATAAGTACTTTCTTCAAGCTACCTTGACACTATATGAATTGAGAAGTTTATTAATGGTTCAAAGGTTATGCTTCTCTTTTCAGACAGTCATTGGAACTAAGCCTCTTTATTGCAGGCAAAAGCCGCACACAAAGTGTATATACTTTTCTATCCTGAACTACAATAAATTCCAAACCAAGTTGTAGGATTTCCATGGAAAGGTTAAGTTGCTGTTTAAAGCTATTATGTAAGCATGTGGTAAACGGCTTCAATAAAACAGTCACGCGAACAAATTAACGCCAACTGCATTTCGTTTTGCCCCTCTGTGGCACATACTCCTCCATTGAAACCCACTATGATTCATCTCTCATGACACTAACGAGGGATGAAGAGTAGCTGAGAAGTAGCTTTAAGCTACTAAAATTATGACTTTAATCAATCATGTCTGTACATTTATTTTAGGAAACCCTTAGTCTCTACAACTGGCAGCCATAAAACTGGCCTTGCCTACAACTACAGCAACTTCCATAAGCTGAGGATGTGTATTACCCATGTACATTTAAGAAACAATACCCAATAACAATTCTTATACCTATTTACATTTCACTTTACCAAGTGAAAAGCAGTAACTATTTATAGCTTATAAATATTTATTTACACAATTTATTTCAATTTCTAGCCCAGTAGAATAGTACATCATTTATAGAAGCATATTTTGCTGTATTGAAGTTGGATTAGAATAGTAAGTTACACAAACTGATTATTTATCACCACGACTTTCCAGGTTTAGAAACAACAAAATCTCATTGTCTTACAGAACTGGAGGGATGTAACATTTCCCTCTCAACTATCACAGACTGCCCATTGAACTGAAGATGTTCAGATTCTCAAGACAGTAGCAGAGAGAAAACCTCTGCAAACCAGTTTTAGATACACAGCAAATTATTTCACTACCTCCGTGGCTTGACTCTGGTTAGAGTTCTGGCAACTAGTACTTTACATTCTTATTTGTAACTGAAGTTGTTTTAGTGGGTTACAGCATATTTAGTCCTAAACATATTTGTTTATTCTGTATAAACATCTGAAGAATTTAGGTTAGTGATCCAAATTAAAAAACAATTTTAGTTTTTGTTAATTCACTGTGCCCACATATTCAGACATAAATTCTGTTTATGAAATAAATAATGCTTTTGTAAGCCTTAAAACAGCTTGAGCAAAATTTTTAGACCTTAATTAAGATAACTTTAGCATTTACAAATAAAGCAAATATGCATTTCTAACCTGGTGCTCAGCAAGAGGTGACCGCAGAACAAACTCAGCAGGAGCTCCCACTTTGTGAACTATAAAGATGATGCCAGTACGCCTCTTTCCTATAGAAGATACAGGAAGGCAGAAAACCAGTAAAATTTAGAAACAGTAGCACATGTAAAAAGAAATGTTACACTGATGACATACAAAAAGACAAATCACCATTGAAGAATAACCAAAACAGTGATTTTTCAGTTTGTAGTGTGTACTCCCTAGAAGCACTACATGCCATGTCTTGCCCAAGTATCCGTAACACTGAAATAAGTTTTCAAGTTGCTCGAAATTACATGGAAAATTATTTTTAAAATCCTTTTAAGCAATTTAAAGCTAATAAATAATTTAAAATATTGTTAGAAACTGAAACTATGGTCCTTTATTAGTATTTTAGAAGAATTTTGCTGTAGCTCATATGACCTAAGCACAAAGATAAAGGAGGTCTCCAAGTACAGAGAGCTTTCTTATTTATTTCTGCAAGAGCAGTCACTAACTGGGAGTCAGGGAGGCCTTTAGGTTTGCCTGAATTCAGGCGGAGAAGGCTGTTTCACATTCAGTTTAGTTTTAGGAGTTAAAAGTCGTGTTATACTCTTCCCAGAGAAGACTGCCCACTAATTGCATCCACTCAATCACTCGTAGTGCAGCATTTTAAAACAGATCTGTGGCCATGATTTAACAGGCATTTTTTTCAAAGTTAACATAAGGAGCAGTGGGGAATCTGCTGCTGCTGACCAACTTGATGCTGCTTTCCCAGTACTGCCAGGTCAGCCATTTGTGCAGCCTTGCAGTAAACTAAACTGACAGGCTAACAAAAATGTTTTTAACTCTGTTCAGATCTCTGAGAGGATTCTCATTGCCTCAGAAACAGCTGTCTTGGCATAACAGAAAAAGAGGTCCTGGAATAGCTAATTGGATGACCCATCCCTGGCTGTCTTCAAGGTCAGGCTAGGTGAGGCTTTGAGCAACCTGGTCTAGTGGAGGGTGCCCCTGCCCATGGCAAGGGGGTTGGAACTAGATGGTCTTTAAGGTCCCTTCCAACCCAAACCATTCTGTGATTCTATGATAATTGCTTCTAAAGCTAGTCCAGACTCCAGAAGAAATTTATGTCAAATCATTCTTTAAGCTAAAGGTGCTCAAATAATGTCTCTGGGGTTGAGGGTTTTGTTGTTGTTGGCTTGGGGGTTTTTTTTGTTTGTTGGTTTGCGGGGGGCAGGGGGGTTGTTGTTGTGTGGGGGTTTTTTTGTTTGAGATTTTGTGGGGGTGTGGGGGTGTTAAATAACAGAGGTCATTTAACAGACATATCAGAACCTCATCTCAAAGAAGTACAAGAACAAAGGAAGACGTGTTAATTTTTCTGGAAAATTAGAGGACAAAGAACAACTCAAGAGTTTCCCAAGTGCTGATAAGCTGGGGTGGAATTCCACTAAAAAGTCAAAAGAAAAGTTGATATATTTCTGCCAGCTTTGTACAAAAAAATGATCCAGCAGAGACCAGATGAGACAGGACCACAACAGCCAGCAGTTACATTAGCACAGGCCGCAACAGTTCACAAGCGGGCTTTAAAGTTACGACCCAATTCACTTTAGCCAGCTGGCCACCCAGGGGTCTTGCATTCCCTTCCCCACTTCCTATGATACTGGAGCAGCAGACCTCTGTGAGCTTGGTCTGTTCTCTGGAGGAAGCACACAACATGGTAACCTATAGTTGAGTTCTTCCTCTCTCTGCTGTCAAGTGCAAAAGGCTGGTTTTGATTACACACATATATAGTTAGAGATATTTAAAAATTTTTAAAAAACGTAGCTCCTCTGCCTATAGCTCTGGTTCACCATCACCATTTAGTTGTTGGTTACAACTTTCAAATCACTTCAGTGTTGACTGTTAATAACGAAAGCATTTTTCCTTAGGTAACATAAGGATGAAATTATATAAATGCATTAGGCATAAATGTATGTATACATGCAGATATAAACCAATAGTTAGTTACAGTGCTTATACTTGGCATGTTTCAGCACGTATTTTGAAATCTACTTGAAGCACAGTCTTAAATTACTGTATCTCTTTGCATGAGACACTTGACTTTCACACTACCATGCACTATTTTTATCTAGCATTAACACTCCATGATGCCATCCCTCAACAAAAGAGGGTACTCCTGGGTTGACAACTTTTGAGTTAGTTAAAAAAAAAAAAAATTCAAAGTTAGCTTCAACATACATGGAAAACACCGGTTACTAAACTGCCCCAATTAGAGTATCAGGCTAGACTCAGGTGACTCTATGCTTTGCAATTGGTACACCGAGCGACTTCGTGCAAATCATTTCACATCTGGCAACCCAGTTTCTACACCTGAGATTACGTACTAAATTTTGTATAAGGACATCCAGATCTGTTGAGAAGTTCCACATAGCACATGTATTAACAACTGTATTTACAGCAACTTAAAAAAAAAAAAAGTTTTGCTGCGACTATAACAATTTCAACTTCACTAGGGAGATAAACAGCTACAAAGATAAGTTAGTTAAGATAATCGCATCTCACGGTGAAACGTCATTTCATTGAGAAAAGAACAAAACCTCACTGCAGGTAAAGTCAACAAACTCTGAATTAAAGAAACTTGAACCAGAACAGACTTTACATGTGACAACAGGGGCATGGGAAATCTATCTTCCTATAGATTCTGTATGAAGAGAGGGGGAAAAAAACCCAAAACCCACACAGCCCCGTCCCCTAAAAAAAAAATCCAAACAATTACCATTAATCTCAGTAATCTGTTCGTTAAAGCTAAAGATTAGCCATGCCATGAATGAATGCAGTCTCAATAGTGCAAGACCAGAGCTACATGACTATTTTGCTTCCAGAATGTGCTCAGCTCTGTAAGCCAGTTGCTCATAGGATGGTATTTAAAAATCCCAAACTTCCATTATTGCAATTTTCTTCTAACTGTCCTCGCCTCAAAGGGATAACGTCTGTGGTTACTAATAATGCACTTGAAGTATACACACTGCATCTCAAAACCAGTTCAGAAACAACTGTATAAACCTGAATGTCAATAGACCTGAGCTGGACTAGAAGGTAGGCAGGTCAGCTTCTCAGACTCTGCCCTCCAGAAGCACAGCAAACTTAATTCTATGACATTCATTGCTGAGCTGGAGTACTGAAGTTACCCAGACCCAAGCAGACTACTCCAAAGCTACTTAAGTATATCCACACCAAACGTACAGGTAAGGAAAGATCCATAAAAAAGTCATACCATCACAGAAACACACCAAATTTAATTTTATGCTATATATGAAGCAATGAGCTTCTCTGAAATCTGCAGAAGCAGGGGTAGACACACCACCATTATGGAACAGTCCCTCCCCACCAACTTCGGCAAGTACTCATCACACAGGTTTTCTGTTATTCAAGGTTTCCTAGCTACCTGTGCTTTCCCATCATCCCAGATGTTAGGAGACAATTGTGGCTACTACTAGTATAACACTCCATAACTCTTGTCCAGGCTGAATCACTCTCAATAAAGTTTAAAAATTAATTAATATTTTGGTATTATTTAATGTTAACTTTGAAGTATGCTCTAACGTCTCATTTTCTTAAACTAACATCCCCTGATATGGCTTGTTAACAACTGACACGACAAATTTTCCATTGAGCTATGGGTAAAAACCTAGCTGGCACAAAGTCACACTGAGTGATTCAGAAGCAATTTATTTGCAAGCCAATATTTGGATTTCTTCACAAAGACAGATCTTTTCCTTGTTTCTGTAACACAAACTCACAACAGTGCCCTTCTCAACAGAATCTTCCAAGTGTACTCCCTATATCTGAGGCATAGAGTAGACCCTGGACTCACAGGGAGTGAAAGATTAATGCAAACGTGTCAGACTTTTCAGCTTGCTTGGTACCTTTTCAGCTATATACTGCTTTCACACACATTTGCATAAAACTTAAAAAAAAAGTCAACCTCAATCCTTGTTGTCTTCCTGGTTGTCTACAGTGTACCGGAAACAAGTGCAGCTTCAAGAGATGACATCAGCACACACTCAGATTTGTCAACTGTTTACAAGTATCTAACGACATCACATGAATTTGTTCTGGAAGAGATACGTAAGTCTGCTGCATACCAGCAACACTACTGAGTTTGATAACAGCTCCTTTTCTACTTAATTCTGCTGCATCTGTCCTGACACGGATTAAAGGCTGCTTCTCTTCCGTGTAACCCAGCCAGCGCGCTGCCCTCCCTTCCCCCTCCCTCTACAGCTTGAGCCGTACGCTGCTAGGGACACCCGCAATGCCTCACTCCAGAACCAGCAGCGCTTGGATCCCTGAAGCCCCTCCGGTGGGAAGCAGCCTGCTGCTGCCCGCAGGAGAAACTCGCGCGCAGAGCCGCTGCCTGCGACACTCGGCTCCCCGAGACACCAGCCACCGACTGCAGCCCAGGCGCTGCCGAAGCCAGACCCGACGGCTGCTCTCGGCCGAGAAGGAGGCAGGGCCGGCCCAGGCCCGTGAGGCGCCTAGGCCCAGGCGGCCCGCTCCAGCGGCGGCTCCCCGCCCGCGCCGCTGCCTAGGGCCCGGCCGCCTCGCTCCGCCCGCGTACGGCCACGCCGCCCCAGCACCGCCGCTGCCCAAGAGCTCGGGTGCAACCGGCACAAACACGGGCAGACACCGCCACCCCCGCGGGGCCCAGCGTGCTCCCCCGCCCGGGACGGTACCTCACGGGGAGAAAACCGTTCCCCGGGGTTACCCGACCTGCCCCGTGCCCGCTCCCGGGGAGGGGACGGCGCCGTTCCCATCACCGCCACCCGCCTCCCAGCCCAGCGCTCGGGCCCGCTCCCGCAGGCCCCGCTGCCCACCCCCACCACACACAGGCCGCCCCACGCTGCTGCGAGGCCCCCAGGGGCCGCCCCAGGCCCCCCAGGATCCCTGTGACGAGGCTGCCCGCCCCGCTGGGCCCTCACCTTCGCGCAGCGCCCTCCCCGGCCGCGCCGCCTCGGGCCGGGCCACCGTGAATCAGCCGGATTTCATTCAAACCGAGTCCGCCCAGGCCTCCGCGAGGACTTCCCGGTGCAAAGGGCACGCGGCGGGGACTTCCGGTCCGCAGCCCGGGAAGGGCGGGGGCTGAGAGCCATGGCAACACGGCCCGCCTGGCAACGGCGCGTGCGGCCGATAGGCCCGCGCTTCGGGGCTCGCGCCCAGGAGCAGCCATTAAAAGGTCGTTCGCCTCAGCCGTTAAACCGCATTTGGCCCCGGCCGCGGGCGGCGTTCTTCTGACAGGCGGAGCGAGAAAGGAGGTCTCTCCCGGGTGTCGTGGGGGCACGTAGGCCGCAGCTAGGTGTGGCGGTCCCCGGCACTTCGTGCAGGCCAGCCCCAGAGCCCGCGAGACCAGAGGGCGAGTTGCGGCCTGCCCGGGCCTGAGGACACTGAGAGCCTGGCGACAGTAGTGAGAAGGGGCCTGAGAAGCCCCTGAGGCAGCGGCCTGCTGTGATCTCATCCTTGTCCGTTGTCATTGCGGGCTTGGGCACTAGCAAATCCATAGCTGTTGCTGTTACTGGAGCTTTTGGGAGCTGAGACCTCCAGAAGAGCGCGGTCTCTAAGTAACGCTGGAGGGAAGGTGGCACATGCCGAACTGAAGCGCCTCGACTGCTTTGCTGTAAAGTGCCATAGGTTAACTTTGTCCATAGCTCAGAACCAAGTTGCAGATGAATGGCAGCTGTGCTCGAGTAACGACAATAGGATGGCAGAAGAATGCACAAATGTGTCATCAGATCAAAAGAAGAATGATTACTGTAATAGGAACAGTGCTACCTGTGTTCCTCTCAAAAACAGTATTACAGAAGGTTTAGAGAAGAGTTCTAAGAATGGTCATTTGTATAAAACGAGCATAAGCAGAAATGGAAAAGCTGGGAATTTTTGCCATACAAAGAAGACAAATAGGAGACAATCAGATAAAAGCATGCATGCTAATGAATGATGCAGAGAAGCAAACACATTTCTATTATCTTTATATTAACACAGAAGAAAAAACTCATACATTATAAGAGGATAATACAAGGCTGAGGAAATACTTTTTTGGACATTATGTGAACATGTTGTGGAACTCAGTGCCTGTTTCGTTTAACCCCAGCCAGCAAATAAATACCACACAGCCGCTTGCTAGAACAATACATTTTCTTGGAAGTTCACTTATATCTAGTTACTGAAATATTACAGCTATTTTAGAAAGTATTGGACAACTTAAGAACCTATGAAAGCAATTTATTAGGGCTGTGTATAAAGTTTCCACCATGAAAGACCAAGAAGAGCATTATGGCTTGGTTTTGAAAGCTCCTTTAAGGACTGAGAACATCATAATATTAGAAGGTGGTCGGCATTTTCTGCTCAGAGACAACTACATGGAAGCAGGTGAAGTTACTGTGTTATAAATTATACTGAAACAACCTGAGACAGATATAGTCACCCCTTCCATGACACCTTAGCAGACTCAGAAGTCTTAGGTTTTTATACCGTGATTTGTAAAATGAATCAAAAGAGAAAGCGGATTGCCGTGATCCCTGCTATTCTGCTTTGTAAGGGTGCCAATCTTTTTGAAAAACAATATTCCTATAATTGTCTCTTCCATCCCTTTTCAGATCTTTACTAGGCTGAGGGAATCACGAGTTAAAATTTTCAAAAGATTCTTAAAAAGCTAAAGGTTTAAAGTGTAGTTTATATTGTGGGTCAGTCATTTCCTTTTCATGTTACTAATGCAAAACCTATTAGCGCAGTCTATTGCTGCACCCACAGCCAAACTGTTCAGAAAAAGGGGTAAGGATGTATGTGTGTCTGTGGATGCATGTGTGTTTGTCCATGTGTGTTTGTCTCGTACAAAAGAAAACTTGCACCCTGCTTCAAACAGTCTATTATGTTCTTTCCTGTTTTAACCTAGCAAAGCTTAGCTTCAACAGTCCTGAGACTGTATTTTGAGAATTTTCATATTTTAATGTTCTCATTAAAATAATTATGTGGTCAAAGGGTTTTGGGGTTTTTTTCAGATTACATGGAAGGGGTAAAGTATTAATTCAGTGAACTGAATGCATTATTATTTTCCTGATTCATATCATGTTTTCGAGAGCAATCCTTTTATTCCTCTATGTTCAGTGGAATTCTGGCACCTTAATGAGAAGTACTCATTACATTTCGATTCTCACTCTTCAGTCAGGTGTCTTTAAGGAACTCTGCACTTCTGAAAAAAGAAAGAAACAAAAATATTTGTGAAAAGTGAGCATTCTTTTAGGTTAATGTTATGTAGTAAGGAAAAGCAACATAGTTAGATCTTTATAATTTACCTATAGCCACTGACTGTGGGCTATGTAATTTCAAACCGTGTGAAGATTTGGCCTTCTTTGAAATACAAAGTGAAACAGACTTTCATTGTTACTCCTAATTACATTTCAAGTCATAGTATTGACTTTTTTTAATATATACATTTATTGAAATTTTATAAATAAATACAGTTACAGAAGAAGAAAAAAGGATAAAATAGGAGAAATATTTACATTAGAAAGTATAGTGAATTAATTGGATATATAGAGGCACTATCATAGTTGGTACTTATGACAGATGGTATTTTATATTTTGATATAAAAAAGATATATTCTTAATCGTATATGTCAAAGAAAAGAGACCATATGTTGTTAAACACTTCCAAATTGTCATTTAATCTGAAGGGCACTCTCTTGCCTGCTACTGAATCCCTCATTGTTTTGGTCTAAGCAGCGCTAATCCATAAAAGATACATATTTATTGTTTTGCTGTAATGCAGTGCTGAATGAAAATGTTCCAGATTTGTTCCGCTTTTTATTACTTGGATTGCTGTCATAAGTGATAAAACCTTCTTTTGATTGGACCCTCACATTCTTCCAGTTTTCCTCATACTGACCTATACTTGGTTGTAGTAACGTGATCAACAGGGATCAGACACTCAAAGATCACACCGTTTTTTTCCTAACTCCTGGCTTATCTGGTATATGATTTCTTCCCAAGTTTGTTTGTGGTTGGGTTAAAGCAGCAATATTACTGCAGCTCTGTAATTAATGAGTTTAATTTTACAGAGATGAGTGATGAAATTGAAGAGTTGTGTGTAGAACAATGAGGAGTATGCTGAGAGATTGGCCAAAATTTTATTGCAAATCAGATATATATAGCCCAAAAGAATGCTGTTTGTGCTAAGACAGGAAGAAGTCTGTTACAATATTAAAATTAAACCAAAAAACCCCAAGAGAAGATACGATATTAGAAAGCCTGGTATTGGAATACATGAGGCACTGTGGATTGGACAAAGCTTTAGGGTTGTGGACTGTTTTATTTTCTATGTCTAACCATGTAAAACAGAGCATAGGGAATGAATATACATTGGGGAGTACAAGAGCTGACATCATCCTGGTGAGGGGATAATAGAGTCAGAAGCAGCACGCTGTTGGGTTTTGGGAGGGTTTTTTTTTTTGCTTGCATACCAGTGGCTTGGCTGGTGGGAGGGTGGTGTTTGCTTAGAGCTATGTTTGGTAGTCAAAAAAGCAATAGAGGAATAGTAGCTTCTTAAACTGCAGCCTTTTACCCTGGAAATGGACTGGAGCTCTGTCTTGGCAATCCTGTATATGGGAAAATGGTGTCTTCTGTCATATTTGGCAAGCACTCAAAACCGTTAGAAGTGCTTACGATGACCTCTGTGATATCCCCAACAGCTTGTAAAATGCCTGATCAGCTCCTTGCTACATACAGACTAGTAACAGGTCTTGTCACAGACAATGAATAAAATTTTGCAAGATTAGTTAAAGATAGTATATAAGAGTGA
This sequence comes from Rhynochetos jubatus, assembly GCA_027574665.1. NCBI lineage: Eukaryota > Metazoa > Chordata > Aves > Eurypygiformes > Rhynochetidae > Rhynochetos > Rhynochetos jubatus. The sequence goes on from CM050654.1 coordinate 25,267,121, forward strand.
GATTACTTTTTTTAGTCTTCTCAACAATTCTCCAATCAGCTGCAGAAGGCTGTTAGAGGTTTGAAAGAGGCTTCATTAATCATGAAGCATATGATTATTGAAAAGCTGCAAACAAAACTATTTTCATCTCTTCCAGAACATAGACCTGCCCATTAAAGTGTGACAAGTATAAACCCAGATTAATTTGACTGAGAAGAAATGGTAACAATGTATTTGGATATAATCCATCCCGGTTTAGAAGGGAGAGAATATTAAGAAAGCAAACATTCCCTACAATGAGATGTAATAAACCTCCCCCCCCCAGCTGGAGCCAGAAGATCATGTTTATATTCAAAGTTTCAGTATTTGCCAGACAAAACAAGTTTCATATACAGTCCTAAAAGAAACTGGACTTTTGTCTTTTTATGTCTATTTAAAGTGATGACTGAGTTGCGAGAACTATCTACAAACCATCTGGAGAAGATAAGGCCAAGAAAAAATCAGTCTTGCTGGAAATGCTTGTGTTGGGGGTGTCTATGGAAAATTTTTATGAGAAAACAGAGAAGTGGGTTTGTGTCCCTGGCAATTGCAAAGGTGCTACTCCGTGAGAGACAGATTATTTAAATAACTATGTAGAAGACTGTAAATGAAGAGAAAGGTGGTATGTAAAGTGGACATGCTGGGATTTTTTTCTGGATTACTGTGGGATGGAATGATGTTCCACCTAATTCTTTTTTTTTTCTTTATTCAGTGGGAGTTTTCTGCCTTATTTGTGACACAATAAAAATAAATTTTACACTTCCTTTAGTATTTAGGATATTTATGTTGCTGGACTGAAACATTCCTTTACAAAAGTGCTGTGTAACTGGTATGATGCTTTTCACCAATGACAGGTAGTGAGAGCCAAGAAATAGACAATTTCAATCACTTCTGTGGGTATGTCTGTGTTAGGAAGTAGTACAGACTAGTAGGAACAAATCTGTAGGGCTAAACAGGCAACCACGCTCTATTTCTTTCAGCCTTTTTTACATTGGGCAGCTCTGAGTCCCACACAAAGAATGCCTATTTGCAATCAAAGTGCGTTAAGCGTGTTTCTGGTCTGCAGCGTCTCATATGATAGAATCTACTTCCAGCACCCCCAGACAGCTTCAGGGGGCAAACCAAAACGCCAAAGTGCACCAGAACAGAGTTTTGTTTTAAAGGTGCACTCGGGGTCCAACCTTAAACATTCATGTAAATGCATGTCTTTTTTTTTTGTCTTTTTGGTTTTGTGTGTGTGTCAAGAATTAACCCACAGTATGGAAAGAAATCATGGCAGAAAGCTGAAGAAGAGTGAAATAAAATTGAAGAAGGTGAAGTCCTCCACATTGCTACACATGGCATGCCCAAAGCACTGGGTATATACAATATGTTCCATGGAGAGCCTGAGGGACCTGTAAACTGCTAGATAAAACCCATTCAGTGAATATTTTGATCCTCACAAGAATGTCACTTGGGAAAGGCACATTTTTTGCAAGAAACCAGCTGCCAGATGAGACCATTGACCATTGTTAAGATCTTTAAAATAAAGCCAAGCAATGTGAATTGGAGCAGTTAACAGATGGATGAATTACTTGTGATATAAGTGATAACCAAGTCAAAGCAAGGTGAGAAAAGGACTTGACATTGCAAAGAACAGCGGATTATTTGCAGGGCTAGTAAAGACTGCTTCCCAAATAAAAGTGTTAGCTAGTGGTGAAAGAACTGGAGTGTATCTAATTAAAAATGCATACCAAAGCATAAAGAGAGAATACAAGGGTAAATAAATGGCAGAGACCAGACTTGTTTTCAATATATGTAAAATCAATCACAACATGGTGAAAAGGTCCCGCACAAGAGGTTCAGTGTCCTGTGTACAATGAAAGCAGCCATTTTACAGAAAATAGATTGCTTTCAACTCAACTAGTAAAGATACGCTAACGAAAAGCTATCCACGACTATACTGCTGGAGGACATCATGATGGTTACAACAGTGAAAGTAATTATAACGACTTATTAATGGGATGATAGGGATGCTACTATTCTGTAAAAACAGGTTTTTATATAGCTCAGCCAGAACTTTTTCCTTTGAAATTGTCTCACAAACAGGAGTACAATTTGTAGATTTGGGAAATTCTCTGATGACACAAAAGTAATGAAGAACTGCTACATAGATTCATTCCACAGTGCTTTCAAATATGTAGAGATTACATTACTCTGATAGTCCCAGTGATGTAGCATTGAGTAAGGTATTTGCAGTCTTGTTGCCTCTACAGAACAAGGTTTTGTTCATCATTTGTGACTTAGGCTGTTACTTAGGAAGTGAAAGAACCAAACCAATAAAATTTTAACAAAATCTACAGCTAAATACAAAATAATGTCTCTAACTTGCACATGAAATTTGTGACTTCCACATAGTCTTCCTCTTCAGAGTTATGCATGCTATTGATCAGATCATGCTGACTCTTCTCTTAAGGGTGGTTTCAGTTCTTGCAGTCCACCAGGATACACCCCATGGCATTTTTCCCCTTCATTGCCCTAACTCTTTCTTCTATGTCCTCCCTAGTAGAATTCTCTGCTATGTTTATAAGTATTAAAGCATGATGGACCTTTATTGTGTTTGGAAATTTTCTGATATAATACAAATTATAAACAGCTAGCCAGGTATTTCTCCTTCTTGGTTAGTTTAGAAAATAGCTATTTTATTGATTAAGCACATACATCATACTTCAGTCAGTTCAGCTTCCTGTAATATGAGGCACTGGAAGAACGAAAAGGAAAACAAAATACAGCATAATTAGTTTTTGACTATGCACAATTTGCCCTGTTTTGATAATGTGTTGTTTTCTGTGTTGATCACAGCAAAAATATTAGAAGTACGTAGAAAAGGTTTGTTTCATTCTTGTAGCACCTGGATTGTCAGAAATATGATTGATCAGGATTTTACTGCATAGACAAGCTCCTTACAAACTGATAGATATGTAATTTGGATAGACAGAGTACTTGCAATTGGCAATAAACTATTCAGGTAAGGCCAGATCCGTATTTTAGTTGTATTGGCTATGTGCCATAAATAAATAGAGTAGCAATTTATTTCCTTTCGCTAGCTATATTGATTCAGTTGATTAAAGGCTATAAACTGACTTTAATTATGTGTTGTAACAGTTGGTATTTGGAGACCTAAATCTTTGGGACCATGTGGTGGCAGTTTGAATCTCCATTGTAGAAATGATCTGAAGAAACTCTTAATACTGCCCAGATTTCTGATTTCAGCCTTTTTTTTTTTTTTTAATCCATATGTCTCCAGATTCCTTTCTTCATTTAGGGAGGCATGATTCTTCTAGATTGAACTACTAAACAGGTTTTTTTTAAATCTTATTCCAGGTCCAGAGTTCAGGCCAATTACCGATTGAACCTAAGCTTTTTCTCCACAAAGGTAGGATGTGGAAAATGTGATCCACTCCTGATATTTTTTGCTAAGATAATCAAACAGTAAGACATTTTTTCCCTTGCAGAGAAGGTACATGCAAATATTACACTTGTACATGCTAGTTTTTTATAAAAAGATTTACATATTTTTCTTTTGAGTTCCTGAGAACTGATTAAGCAACTCTCAGTGTCAGGTACTTAAGACAACATTAATCTGTTCTGTGAATAGTTTATGTTACTTAAATTAATTTAATTTTAATTAAATTTAAACTTTATGTTATGATTTTATTTCTGATTTAGTTACTCTGCTAAAAGAGTAAACAGGACTCCCTTGTTCATTCTTGCTGTTAAAGTGTTAGTCATCACAGCACTGTCTAAATGATTATATTGTGTTTCACTGATAAAAATGAGTCTAAATCCAGAGAAGCAGAGAATCACACAGATTAGCAGAATATTTGAGGCAAAAGTAAATACAAAATCTTGTAATTAAATAAAAATATCGAAAACAGATAATGAAAAATGGATATTCATTAAGTCTTTTAAATTATTGTATTGCTGGTATCTAAGTTGCTGAGTTGTTAAAATGTGATATGATATGCAATCTATAATTGTGGTTTGGAGCCTTTTTAAGATAATGGATTTGAATTAAGGTATTAGAGAAACAGCTTAACTTGTGTTCAGACCACAGATTTTTCTATCTATCATCTGATTAAATGAATCTAACTGGTTTAATAGCCCACAGAACTACATGGACAGGTGTAAACGGACAGTTATTGAAGTCCAAGAAAAGACTTCTGTATCTGCTGCCTAGTTTTGTTAATATTCAAACTTTGTTGATACTAGCCCAAACCTTAAAGATCGCTTTGGCTCTTGTTTTATTTCAACAAACTATTCATGTCAGTATATGGCAGTAATGTGCAATACCTTTTGACTTGTGAAGTCATAAAAATGTCAGTGGACTCTTTCAGAAATGTCATACATGTTGATTGTATTGAGGTACATAAAGTTGTTCTTAATTAGATTTCACGGATTGCTTTAGAAGCAGAGTTTGAGGAATAAGAATTAGTCCACAGACACTTTTTTCTCATAGTCTGCAGGTCACTAAGTTAACATCATTGCTTTAAAACTGCTTTGGAGTCTCCGAATACTTTTCATATAGGTGGTGAAATTACAGTGTTTAAAATATCTGAAATTAGGTATGATGATTCATATGGCATGTGTGCAATAGGGAATTTTGGTGGAATAAATGCAATTGTTAGTCTCAAGAATCTTTTTCTTACAGTAATTATGCTCCCTAGAAACTACCTCATGGTGTCAGAGCCTTATAATAGTATTTTTGTGTATTTTAGGAGCTTGGGGTTTTTGGCTAGTGCTTTTATACTTAAAACTCCCACTGCATTGGCCTCTCTGTAGTACCCTTCTCAGCATTTGTCCAACATGCTAATATAATTATTTGCTCCTTTCATCTTAGTTTTATGCTCAGTATTGGGAAGAAGTTTCCCTTCTCCACAAAACTTGGATATGGAAATTAATTAAATTACGTATTTCCATGTTACCTGAACAGTAAGTTTAAGCAAGAGTGATAATCTCATCTAGCTAACAATTACCTTTTGTATTCAACATCTTTCATTTGCTGTTTCCAGCAACTGTGGATAGCCTCTAAAATATCATCAATTCTTTGTTGCATGTTTCTTTATGAGCTCAGATGTTTACAACTTCTGTTGAGTGACTCTAAGTATCATCATTTTTAATTAGAAATGCACTGATTTAAAACTGCCTGCTCATCTTAGCTCCATCTTTCAGGTAACTGGAGTTGCTAATTACTTTCAAAAACCCAGGTCAAATGGTCACTATCTGAATTCATTAACCACTCAGCAAAATATGTCTCTCTAAAAAATAGGAGAACTTTACAAGTATCTTAAAGGTCAAATTTTGTGCTCTGCTTTACCCACTGACTTTGTTCTTGGTAACAGAACTAGAATTTTGTGATAGTAATACATGAATAGGTAATATAGGTAATAACCTGTTCAAATATTTGTCAAAATTGGGTATACAGCTTAGGTCTGTTAAACCATGCCTTCTGACCCTCTGCACAGGACACTATTGTTAAGGAAATGTTCTCCTTAATTTTTGAGAAAACAGGTTGAAGCCATTGTAACTTTGTGTCTTGCTGACAGTATGGATGTTGTTCAATTTAGAACTGTACTTTGTGCGACTGATATTACACACACAAATACTTAAGTAACAAAGAATTTTGTAAATGCAAACCACCCTCAGTGTCTTGAAGCATAAGAATATGCTGCCCGCTGTGTGAAATGCAATGCTTCTAATTATTTGAAAATAACTTTTATATTGCAGTTAGTTTTCAAACAACTATTAGACTTAAAGTTGGTGAGCTATTTACAATATTAACATGGTGTAGGCCTTTTAATTTTATGGTGCTATATCTACTTTTTTCAGCTCTTCTTCATTTTCTGAACATTTGTTAAATTTTCTTCACCACTTACCAGTACAATTTTAGCTAGTTTTGATACTTCCCTTGTAATTTAAAATTGGCTTCAGTAATACTTTACTGATGTGGATTATATTCATGTCATGAATGGAGTAAGGTTTTTCTTACTCGTGTTGTTAGAAATACATGCTGATATAACGTAGGTAAGTTTTATTCCTTGTTGCTTCTAGCACTGTGTTTTACTATACAAATAAATAGAAAAATGTTTGCATGGAGTCTATATTTCTTTAGAAAAAATGGTAAGATAGATCTTCAAACACAATGAAATACTGCAAATAATACTGTTTTTCCCTTTTTAAGAGTTACAAACACGTTCTCTATGATGCTAGCCATCCTGGCATAAACCATTCTACAATGCCCAAAGGATAAGACCAGTGTTTGGTCTTATTGCTCTATATTTGGGCAATATTCACCTTTGAAGCTCAGAAACTCCAGAGCGGCATTACCAAGCTCAGTTGGCAGGCCTCTTCTTTTAGACCAGAGCTGCCAATACCTTTAAGAACAGCATATAGTAAAGGTCCTGACTATAACTGGTCATCAGAATTCTGTGGTATTTTGTGTAATAGCTGAATGCTAAGTTCTCTTTTAGTTAATTCTTCATCTAATTCATGATATTGCAATCAATGGGAAGACTAATATCACCTAACAGCATTTAGTTGAAATAGATACGTTTTCCTGTTCGTACATTAAACTATTGCAGATAATGGCTATTGGACCGGTGTGCCTCAGTACAGACAATACCATTCCTCTGTAGTAAAAAACGATGAACTTTATGTTTGATTTGGATGAAAAAAGTTAGATCGCAAGACCCTTAGTATTTATTACCATTGATATTAAATATCTATGCTAGCTGCATGTGTTTGTTCTGCAAATGTTGGTGGAAAATAAGGCCATGCATATTCCTACAACAAAGCTGTTCATTGTATAATTTAGTTTTCAGCTGAGTCTGAACTTACTGCAGGTGAAAATAAGATGATCCAGATCTGTCAGCACTGATATACATGTAGGTGGTTCCATTATTGTAATTTGTGAAATGCTCACAAGCTGTCTTTGTGGGGGTGCTTATATAGAGTAATGTATTAAAAAGAAGCAAGATGTTCTACCTTATGATGGCATTGCAGTTGTGCAGTTTGTGTAAAGCGATCAAATGTTTCTAAAATATATATGAAAAGTTTTTGAAGAGGAAAATTGAGTGCTATTATTGTAAGATTTTGTGTGTAAGGTAATACCACACACTTTAAGATAGAATATCCCGCTTTTTATGTGACAGATATGTTTCAATAGAACGGAACTGATAAGTATTTATAAACCAGATGCTCTTTTCATGAGCTGTGAGTTACTATAAGAATAACACTGCTGTTCTTATATGGAACACTGATATTATTTGCAGAAGTGTCCCCCTTTTTTGAATGAAGAGTTGTTGCATTAATACCAATAGAATTTCTGGACTTTTCTCACTGTTTTGAGAAGACGACTCTGCTTTTTTCAATCTTTTCTTAAATTGTACTCTCAGCTCTTGTATAAATTTGCAGTGATGAGCATGTACAGTATGTGTAATAGGTGTTAGAACCAGTCTGCAACTCTGATTAAAATGAATGATTGAAAAAAATAGGACACCTTATTTCAAATACCTACTCTTGATAAGCTTATTAAAAAAAATAAAACTTCTAAAGTATAACATGATAATATAACTGGATATAATCCAGTACTTCATAAACTGAATTTCAGTCCTCTTCCATCCTCCCTTCCATGTTCAGAACAGTAGCAAAATGATGCTTATATTAAGAGATTTTATTAAGGACTGGCTAATATACTTAGAAAAAAAAAACCCAGATTAGCTTTTGGACTCAACTCATGGTCTTCTTATAGAGTCATTCTGCTTCATTTACTTCCAATGAAGCAAAAAAAAAAAATATTATTTCTGAAATTACACCAATTTACCCTTGTGCTCTCGTAACTGTATGGGTATTCCATTCTGGAGCTCTTCTTGGGGTCTTTGGTCCACATATGAATCCATGTTTGAGCTTGAATAAGGAAAATGTCCAGCTCCATGATCCAGTAAATTCATTATGAAAAGAGGATGAGCTGTAGTCACCTAAAATGAGCTAATCCTGTGAATGCTTAACCATATTCCCTACTTTAGTCACATGACTACGGACACCTTTGGATGAATAGAGCATTCCTAATCTGTAAAAAATTCCGCAGTGGGCACCTAAACAAGCAGGGTATTCCTTATTATGTGAAATTAAGGGCATAGTGTATTTTATCTATCCCTGAACACAAAATTCCTGTACTGAAGTGTAGTCAACTGTAAAAAATGAAGTATGGAAAAATAGCTTCCAATTGTGTAGCTCTTTTTATCTACCTGAAATGTGAATATTGGAACCATCAAATTTTTGTATAAATATCAGCTCTGCTTTTCTCCTCTTTAGTTCTGGCCAGTGTGCCATTTTTGAAATATTCAAACAAAGAAACCACAAACCGCTAGTCACACCACAATACCAGCTTGTGTTTACATTTTCAGCTCTCCAGATCATGATCCTATTGAGTGCACATAGAGCGAGTGCGTGTACACGCGCCCATCCACCATCAGGAGAAATGAAACTGTAAACACAAGCTGGTATTTTGGTGGGGGCACACTAATATGGCGGTTGGTGGGGTCAGAAGGTGGAGGGTGAATTATGGATCCAGAATTTCCTTGTATTTTTCTCTTTAAGTCAGGCTGCTTGCACAGTAGCTGCTTTTCAAACTGAAATGTTTAGTTGTTTTAAGAGAGTAAGGCCTAGTTTCATTAACTGTAAACTATGTATTCAGTCTTGAAAGAAGACGGCTGAAAACACTCATATTTGACACACTTAAACTAGGCAATGAATTATGAACCATATTACAGGGAGTTCTGCTTGCATGTGTGGAGGCTAGACAAGAACAATCTCACAGTTTTTACCATTTATGGAATTCTTTGATGAATTATCTAGCAAATCAGATTGCTCAATATTAAACTAAACACTAAAGAAATCATTAAAAATAATATGGTGAGAGAAAAGCAACTATAAATTTGGAGCATCTAAGATGCCTATTTGAATATAAAGTCTTAAGGTATAGAGCACTTGATGGGTAGACTGAAGAGATTAAATGTATTTAATTAGATATTTCTAAGAACTTCTTTATTGCTTAATTTAAATATGCCTGCAAAGCTCTGCTGTTTGGTTGTTTCGACTTTTTCCATGGAGAAATAGTATTATTTAACTAAAGCTAGAGTACCTGAACAAAGCTTTTATGTGGAGACTAAGTTTTGCTGCTTACAGATCAGCTGTTGCATTAATGTTTATGGAAATCTCATATCTGTGGCTTATCTGAAGCTGGTAAGTCTTCCCTGCAGACCATTTGTAGCCATTTCATCCTGTCTTCTCTAAGAAGACAGTTATATTGCCAAAAGAGGTATACTGCTGTTTTGAGAGAACACTGAAATGCATGATCAGCCATGGCTTTAAGGAGCAGAACAGAGGCATAAACAAAAGAGAAGCTGCTGTCTTCAGAAGGGAAATAGTCCCTCTAAAATCTAACTCTTCCAAAAGCTTCTCCTAGGGTGAAAACAGCATGTCCTAATTTTCAGTCCTGCTATCACGTTAGCATGTTGTATCAACAGCAGCATTTCTGAGCTCACTCCTTTGAACAGTATATATTGTTCTTAGTTTCGTAGCAGACATTTTAAAGCATTGCAAAATAATTCAGATTATAGATACTAAAATAGCTGCTTTATAAATTAATTTTTTAAATAACCTTAAAAATAATAACATGCAGACGTAATTTTTTTTTCTCAGAAACTGTAAATGTGTGTTATTAGTTGCAAGTTTGACTACTTAGCGCACAGAATGCCTGTATTTATCTGATCCTCTGTTTTTATAATTTTTGTATGTTAAAGGGAGCACAGGACTCAAAAAAACCAACCCCACAGGCTTCATTGTGAACCGTCTACACTGTATGGAAATTATATAACATCTTAGTTCTTAGTACATGTCTGGTTAAATAGAGTGAAGAAGGCTTTTTACCTGCACTTACAGGACTTGTGAAATTGGATATGTATGTATTTTGAGCATGTGGAATTACTAACTGGAAGGGACTAAATATAATAATTGCTTATCCTTATAGTTATTGTGCTAATTTTGGAACAATGATATTCAGAAGACTGTAATTCAGCCACAAGATCTGAAAAGATACCACAAAGCTTTAAAAAAATCAGGATCAGGCTGCTTAATGTAAATAAGGAAGTCTGAAACCAAGATATTTTCATCTGCACCTTTAGATAGTTCAGAGAATATGAGAGAAAGATTAGAGAAAGCGCCAAAAAGGGATACATTTTCCTTCTTACTGCTGTCACATTTGTGCTATTAAATCAGTGATATATTTTACAGGTAAGCTCGAAATTATTTGTGTGGAAAATCATGTTTTGGTTTGATTTAGTGGAAGCTGAGATTCTCAGTGTAATCCATCATGCAGTCTTGGGAAATGTTCAGTGAAATCATGAGAGACAGCAAACTGCTGAAAGCTTAATGAACTAAAGCTGTAGTGTAATGGTGGGAGCTGGTGGAAGGTCCCATCTCACACATTCGTCCAAGTAAGTGGTTGGTAATCTTTTGTTTTAGCAAGTTTCTTTTCTGTTAGTTTTTTAAATTTAGAACCCCTTTCTTTCATGCTGATAGGCAACAAGATGTGCCCTGTTTTAGGGGTGACTTCTGTCCATCTCGACTTTCTACTTATTTCTGTGGACCTTTCATCTCCCTCTGCTCTCTCTGTTCATGACCAAGGAACCCATCCAAAGGCAGGAAAGAACTAACCTTTCACAGACTTACCTAGCCTTAAGGTAAAAAGTTTCTTCTCTGGTAGGGCAGACCAATAAAGATCCACCAGGCAACCCATCAGTACTGCAAAGAGATGTAGCTGTAAGAGATCTTCTCAGCGGTTTTCCCAGACCTTAACAGAAAGCCAGTTAGCAAGAAATGATGAATGTGAATCTTGCTAATGTTTCTCCCATGTGAATGTTTTCTGCTACTCTAAAATACTGTGTTTCTAGGAAATCTTGTCCATCCAATCCATAATATTCTGATTTATGTCTTCATAAATTTTTGTCATAGAGCTCTTACAGAATCATCGTAGTGTCATACGAATGAACATCTGTCTAACCAGTAAAAATAGCTGCAGTAGGAACTATAGCTGTATAGTTATTAGTAATATGATGCTACAGCTCTGGTTTTTAACACACTTCGTTAATACAGAGCCGAAAAACATAAAACTGGAAAGCTTGTATTTCTGAATGCCACAGCTGAGGGAATTGGCAGAGATCAGTCACTCTTTAATTCCAGTTTAAAATGCACCAAAGATTAAAAAAACCCCAATACTAAAATCATAAGAAGAAAATTCCTAGAGCTAGTGTGCAGTTGCATGGTTGGTGTGAATAGGAACCATGTAGCCAAATCCCACCTGTACACACTTTTGTCTTCTTCCAACATGCTGCTATGGCATTTTCACTTTATTTATTAATACAAATTATTATTAGCATAATTTTATACTGCCAAACCATGGACTGTTGTTCGTATCTACTGTGTATATATTGCATATATTTTAATGCAGTACATAGGAGAAAACTGTTTGAAGTTATATCTCATTGCATTATTTCAGGTTTCATATTCAAATACAAAAGTACTGAAAATATTTACAAAGTATTTAAATAGTATATAGTAAATACTTTCATAGTGTATAAACTGATTTTAACAGCATAACACCTGAAAGAGGATTATTTTCAGAATTATTTAACTGGAAAATTTCTTCTACAAGAGCTATTCTTTTAAAAGGCTTTTGCTGACATTTCAAAGTAATATGAGGTATATTTGCATATAATAAACAATAAAACACTTCTAAAAATGCATTGCATTACATTTACAATTAAATGTTTTTAAAATAGATTTGAAGGGTCAGGTTAAATCTTGCATAGGTAAAACTCAGCATCAAGTATAATCAACTGGTAGACTCACATGTGGTATGCCAAGTGGCTGAAAATACGTTAGATGAAGTAAGTTACTATTACTATTGCTATCACTGTAATTGATGTGCTTGTCGGGTTTTTTTCTTGGGGGAGGAGTATGGAATGATTTGCCTTATGTTTGTTTTGAGGAAGTTCCTTCAGAATTAGATCTTATTTACAGTAAATCCAAGGCTGTGGTTCCACTGAAGCTGAAGCCAATCTAAATGTTGATTGCTACAAACCCTACTTTTGGCCATATGTTACCACCGCTTTCCCTTGAGCTCTCTTTGCTGTGCTCTTCTCCAGCATTTTCACTGGCACCTTCATCTGACTTTAAACTGAATCTCTTGTAGCTCAATGGCCTGCTGCTGAGCCAGAGAAGTATATTTTACTGGATCAGTTTTCTGTCTCTTTGGCTTCTTTATGGGGTCAGATTAGTATCCATGCCAGGAAGGCATGCAACCACGTTTGGGAGCAAAAAAAAGAAGCAGGATAATCTCCTTTGATAGGGACTTGTTTTTAGATCAGCCTGGCTGTATTGTCAGGCTGCACCCTGAATAGTATTGTGCTAGGAAACAACTCGCCTCTGTGGGAAGGAAGCGGGGGGACAGCGTCATCCAAACACTACTGCTGATGCAAGGGAGTAGGCAGAGACACTTGGCAGAAAGCACACTAGCAGCTCAGATGAAGAGCAGTTCAGAGTGTCATGAAACTACAGCTTGAACTAATGAAACTGGGTAATTGACTATGTGTTACTTAGGAATTGTCAGAATATGTTAGGTTTTAATTTAAAACCATGTCATATTTAAGCAGAAATAGTGTAATAATGAGTTAAGTGTGTTGGTTTAGGATGGCACACTGGAACAGTTCAAAATTACTCTTGTAATATTTTTCAGTTATAAAATTACTGTACAATAATTGTTGTATAATTAATATAATTGATGTGTTGTAAATATTTAAGAATGAGAATCTGAACCTGATTTCTTTCACATCCATGTAAGTTGGATTTCTCAGCACAGGATTAGGCATGCTCTCCAATTCCCTAAAACTCACCAGTGACAGCATCTTACTAAAAAATTGGTCTCAGCTATGTGTTACAGGAGTAGATCCAAGCAGGTTTTAAACATTTAGATCTGTCTGACATCAGGACTTTCTTTTTATATAAGAATGTCCTGTTATTGCATTAATTGTTCCAAGATTACCAGTACTTCCAAAGTGACACACAGAGCTTTTAAAAAATATAATAAAGACTTGTTTCCAAAGTATTTGCAAAAAGAAACTGAGTAGCTGAAATTGTGCCATGTTAGATGTGCAATATTGCATCATTTTAATTATCTTGAAGCGTTGTATCTAAATAGTATTAATGAGGTTAATATCCATAAGAAGACAGATTTAGAATCTCATTGCTAAAACTGGTCAAATAATTCATAATGAATTATTCACCTTGTTTTTTTCATGAACTCTTGGGGAACAGATTGTGATTTTCTCAGAAGGATTAATTATTCAAAGTTATTCACCAAAAACTTAATAATTCTTGGGCTTAGTTTCTTGGTGAGCAATATATTGTGAACATCTGACTAGTCCCAGTATTGCAGATCGTACAAAAGTGGGGTTTTTTCCTATTGTGACCTTTCCCGATCAGTTCGTATCTCCCTGAGGTGAAATATTTACAAGACTTTTTTCTCATCCCATCAAGGAAACCATCCCTTTAAATCTGACAGACATACAGTAGCAGTCCTAAAACTAATACAATATCGTCTCTGCCTCTCAGTTACTAAATATTGTACCCTGTATTATGCCTTTACCCAGGTTTCCATTACTTACTCCTCAAGAGATGATTCATTGTCAGTTATATATGGATGATGTGGGTTTATATATTGAATTATATATTCAAAATTTTCTTTAGAGTTATTGCTGAAAAAGTACGATGTAAGTGAATAATATTTTCAATTGCTTATCTAAACCAAGTGAATTAATTTTAATATGTTTTAATATTCTCTAATTTGTGTACTATTCAGAACAAGACTTTTGTTCCGTAGTAGTTTATATCCATAGGCACGTGGGTTTCTCCAGCTCTCAAATATGGAAGTTATCAATCTCCACTGTGAGCACTTTGTGCAAAAACAGCTCCAGTGGAATGGCTACAGTTGCTGGAATAGCCATGGATTAGCCAGGGTTATTAAGGTTTTGCAAATATTATCTAGAAACATTGGTTCAGTCCCAGCCTATACTACTTTCCTGTATAGTTCTTTCTTTCTCAAGAAAAATTAAATTCTGAAGTAGATTCTTTCTGTCTGAGGAGGAACTCTATCTTCCAAGGAGGCAATATTCTAGAGAATCTTCTTGTGACTCTTCCAGAATTCTCCCTTCTTTTTAACTTTCATAAGCCATTTGGTCTACAATGTTCAAATCTTGCCTTTCAAATGCAACAAGATAGTGTCACCTTTTAATGTTGAAAGACTCCATATCACTAAAGTGCTCAAATACTGTAAGGAAAGTAAAAGGAAGAAAACAAAGCCTTTTATGTTGTTCACATGAATCAAATGGAAATAACCAACATGGGTAGCCTACTGGCACTGTGACTTCTATTACCCACACATTTAACTGACTTGTTTTCTTCTTCAACCTTTGCTGTTCGCAACTTCTCTTTAGAAATGTCAGGAGAATGTACTTGTAAAAATACATCTAATTATCTTCTGCCCCAATGTACTGCTGTAAAAGTTGAAGGATTGCTTTCTACAACACAAAAATTGGTACTGGATTGGTGGACAAAGTTCTGAATTTCACTGTGAGTGATGTGTCATTCTCACCTGTGGTCTCAAGACCATGGAGCAGAGTCCGATAATGAAATATTAGAATACTCAAAGTGTAAAGCTGTTCAATTAATATTAAAATTGATTTATTATAGCGTTGTTTCCTATATCCTTTACTCTACTCCCATCCTCTTAGCATCCCAAGTAATCGTTACATTATAGCTTAAAACTTTCAAGACATCCTCTGTTTCTTTAATAGGACATCCTGAGACTATTTCTGGCTTTTCCAATAACCTCTAGTTTTGAGTTCTGGCCTGCCAGCTGGGTAAGAGACAAGAGACTGGTTCAGGAGCTCATGTGGGATTTTTGGTCAACCACCTGCTGCCAAATACAGCACATGATTGTTGGCTTCTTTGTGCCTTTTGCCTGGTATTAACAGGCTTATTCTTATTCATGACAATTTCTTAAAAAATCAGTATCTTAATATATTTCTCAGTCAAACTTGGTTGAACTTTGCCAAAGGATTTAAAAATTATTAGGAGATAGGCCATGAATGCCTAAATCCCTCTTTCTGCTTATTTTCTCTGAGTTCAGAATTTAAAAAGGCAACACCCCATTATCTCTTAAAGCAGGATAAATGTCAGGGTAGAACAGTACTCAGGAAAACAAAGAATAATATTTACTCTGCTTGCATAATTGTATGTGTGTATCTGATGCAAAGGCTCCTAGATAGCAATTCTATGGAAACTACCCCCAAAGTTCAGAGACAGTATGTTCTACAAGTCCAGATGTCACAGAACTCTCCATGCAGTGCATGCAGTTATACAGCACCACATGTTTTCCAGTGTGCAGTTTTAATTAAGTACATTGAGGATGAAGGTCCAAACCCTGATCTCCTTAATCATGAAAATAATCCCATTATTTTTGTTCTGAATTTCCTGAATACAACTGATTTACATGAAACCGTAAACATCAGAATTATTTTTATGAGGTTGTGCCTTACATTGTTTGAGATTATGTGTTCAATATTATCTTTAGACTTAGCTGATTAAGGAGATGTATGTCATCATAAGAACGGAAGAAGCCAAGGAGCTGTGTGAATGCAAAATATTTTATTTTTATACACACACATATATATAGGCTTGAAGGCCATTCTTTGTCCAAATTAAAACTTGAAAAGCAAATTCTTTAATGGGAGAAATTATTAGATTCTATGATATTTTATATAAATATTGGGATACTGAAATAATACAAAACTTTAAAGCGTACTTAAACCACCACACTGTTAAAGAACTCTTATGTTCTATGTGTTTATGAGACACTGAAAAAGGTAAAAGAGTGGATCAACATAGGTGTTGAAGAAATGTTTGCAATCTGGAAAAAGGCATCACAATTAACGATCCAGACAAGCACGGAGATGGGAAACTCATCTGAATGCAAATACTGCTTGTTGGATACCCTACAGAGAGATTGTACACTGTGTCCGGTCGAATTAATATTTTAATCAAGATAGTCTTCCTTTTGCCGTAGTGGACTTTAGGTGCGGATTTTTGCCATCCTGCCTTCGGGACCCTAGTATTTCAAGAGAAATGGTCCCTCTCAAAGATCTGACTTGCTGAGGATCTGAAAAGATAAGTGTGTATATATTCCAGTTCCAGCTGGAAACCAGAAGGTATGAATCTGTTTATATCCCCACTTTTCTCTAACTTGTGTGCGATATTGGTTTGGTGATGGAACAGAATGGTAAAGAATTATATTCTAAATCTAAAAGTATTTTCTTTGTCTGACTGAATTACCGCGTACTGTTGAGAAAGCCGCCGCTGGCCTTGGGTGGGGAAAGCCCATTTCGAAGATAGAGGGGAGGGGGCACTCCGATTTAAGGCTGTTGCGTGACGGGGGAAGTGGCAACGCGGAGCAGTCCTTGGCTGGCGCGGCAGCAGATGCCGTTGGGAAAGGCAGGGCCGGTCCGCCCGCCGAGCCCGCCCGCCGCCGCGGCGGGAGCCCGCGCTGCGCTGCGCTGCGGAGCGCCGCCGGCCGGCTCGGCAGGCGGCTGGTGGTGACACCTCGCTGCTGTCTGCGGCACGTTCCCAAACTGCCTGTGTTTGTAACCGAAATATGGCTGAAGTCTAGGAACACAAAGGTGTTTAAACTAAAAATGCGGTTACTGAGTAATAAAATGGGAAAGGATTGGCACGGGAGCGCGAGAGCCAGCGGAAAGAACCGGCAGAAGTGGCGACGGTGCGAGCCGAGCTCCCGCCGCACGGCGGGCTGCAGCACAGGCGGCGCCGCGCAAGTCCCCTCCTGAGGCATCTGCCCCTGGAGAGGAGCAAACTTCCTTGGCCTGCCTTCGTGGAGAACCCGCTTTTTCTTCCTAATCCTAAACACGCTGAGATCTTTATTCGTGAAAATAAGGCTATTAAGAATTCGCAGATTATCGGAAACATTAGCTAATCACCCCACGCCTGTCCTAGAAGAGACAGACTTTGGGGAAAGCGCTGGGGACGGGCTGGTGTGAAATGCAGCAGCCTTGCAAAGCCTTCCCAGCTCCAGCCTGCTATTACAAGAAAAGGATCATGTGAGGATCCTTTGAAAGGCAATGTTCTGACTAAAGCAAGCGACTGCATTAATTGGCAGTCTTGTATTCATACACGCTGGGCTAAATAAAGCAAGCTGGTTTGCTGCAGCAGGCTGGGGAAAATATATAAAACTAATCCTTTCAATTACTTTGTCGTTGATTAGAGTATCCATAACAAATGAACAGTCCTGAGTTCTCTGTAGCACGGGTAACACGGAAAATCTTTTCAGGCAACGGCATAAGCATCCTAAACTAAAACAAAATCACCAAACATTTTTGATCATTGGAAGGAGGGGAGGGAGGAAGGCGAAGGGAAGAGCAAATTGCCACGATTCCCTATTTTCGAGAGCTGAAGCTACAAGGTATCCCCCTTTTTTTATCGCCTGAAGTTAACTTTCATGGTGGAGACAAACTCGGCAGGACAACAAAGCTTTGATCATTGTGTGAAGGAAGAAAGTAATAGAGTGAAAGTCTCTCCAGAGGGTAATTATTCTTTGGCCGCTCAGGCAAGTAGTTCCCTGTCACTGTTAAGGTTAATATTAAGGTAGCTCCGCTATACTTTCCCATATTAAAAGAAAAAAATCCTCCCCAGAATGTTATACTATTAATTGCCAATTTGCATATGTGTGCAGCTGCTGTTTTGGCTCCGATCTTCCATCCGATAAGCTTGCTGGAGGTATCACAGAGCACTTGGCAGCTTTCCTATTTGAAAAGAAAGCGTTCCTAACTACAGAACAGCTGATAGTCTATCAGTGATAGACCCTGATGGCGTGAATTACAATTACACTACTTTTCACACTAAATCTGGGTGATAGCTACTTGGAAAGAAGTTTCATCATTTTTTACCACAAACTGGAAAAAGAATTACATGGTCATGCTGTGCTTTTAAAGGCAGTTTGGTTCACTTTTGTCTATTTAACACCTAATTCCGAGGAGTCCATAGGCATCTGGAGATCTGAACGTCGCGTAATGAATTCACTGTTTAGATGGGAGATTTTTAAAATCTACCTCAAATTACATTTATTAACAAGGCGAGCAGGAAGTGTTAGAGTTGTTAGACGCTTCATTTATTAAATAATTTGTGGGTATTTTCAGTTGTCATATCCAGAGTCATGGGGGTTTACTTATTTTTTAATTAGCAATTCCAAAACAATGCTACTGCAATTTAACAATTCATCACGTAATCTGGGGCTGTTCAGTTCAGCCACTAATGCTAGATAATTCAGATTGTTATTTTGATCTGTTTATAACTCATTTTGTTGTGATAAGAGAACTGCTGTCTTGAAATTAAATGGCACGATTTCCTATGGACCTTGTTGTGACCTAGAAGCTAACTATATCGTCTTTGTCTACCTATTTCTTACCGTTATACCTGGTAAAGCAAAGCAGTAGTAATTAAAATTTTCACTTATTTGTTCTTTCACTTCATGATTGGTCCCTATTTCGCCTTAGTGTGTTTTCATATACCACTGAGGAGGAGGAGGAGGTGGGGATAGATGCAAGTGTCAAAGTAAATTTAATTGTAAGAGTAAGTCACCCACATTGCTGCCGAGGTCACGACGTCTCAACTTTTTCCTTTATATGCCAGCAAGTTAATTTAGAGAGGTGCTGCCCTGGTAGTTAAATGTAGCTGTTTAAATATCTTTTAAAGGCATGGTGGAAAGCCTGACTCCTGACGTAGCTAACCTAACAGAAAATAGACTTTATTTTCCTTTTTTAGTTGCTTGCTTTATTAGATTTCTCACTCTCGCAGATTATCCAAAAACTACCCATTGATTGATCGCCCGTAGAGCTGCATTTGGTGTAAAGAAAAACTTCACAGCTTTATTGGCTCCCAGGAGACAAAACAAACATAACAAGATATTCGTATTAATACAAACAATGCAACAAATGAGAAAATCATCACATTTAAATAAGACGGTAAAGTCAGTCCAGTGTACATCCCAGCCTCTGCTACACTAGACATGGCAGCTCAGCTGATCACCGGCGCTCTCAGGCACGGGTCCCTATGGGAGCGGTATTGCTCACAGCAGCTCATCGTCGTGAACACAGTTAACCTAAGAAAATGACACCAAAGAAAACTTAAGGACCCCAGTTTAAAAGTATTTTATTGCAGCTTTGCCGCACTAAATATAAAGGTTGAAATTAGTCTGTTTCTTCAAAAATATTTTGAATGGGGTTTTGTACGTGCTTGGACCTGGAAGCTGTTGCTTATTTTTTAGCGCATCACACATCTAATTGTAACAAGGCGTTTATTTTGGGAAGAGAAAGCGAGAAGATTCAAACTTTCTGCCATTTCTTCTGAAGACAATGAAGGGGATGTGTCCCCTTAGCCTTGGTTAAAAAAAAAAGAAGTCCAAGTACAGTTTTATTTTTAAGGAAAGAAACTTCACCTCCGACACAAACACACCCACACACGCCACAAACTTTGTGTTTAAAAGAAAGCTAATGCCCTCTTAGCATCGTCTCGGGGACATCACGAAAGGAAAGGGACCGGTTTTGAGGACAGCAAGTCAGTAAGTCCACTTTCCGTGTTATTTCATACAAAATCTTTATCAAAAGACACAACCAGCCTGCTACATAGTTACATTTTCTTCACCGGAATTTTCTTATAATATCCATTTTCTTCACCCTTTAATGGAAAAGTCGCTAAGGCCCAGTGGGAAATAGGGACCTTCTGAAATGCTGTGGGGTTCTTATCATCCTTACCATCTTGTTACCCTCACGCAAAGGGCTTGGTAATTGCTCTTCTGCCATTCTGGTAATCTCTTCTCTTCGATAGACTGACTAAAATCAAAGTGAAGCCGGACTTGGCCATACGATTCCCTTGAAGCCCATAAAAGATTTGACAGTTCTGAGAATCGCATCACGTTCCAGGTCTTGCATCCATTTTCCACCGGATGGTGAGGTCGAAAAAGGCTGAAGGGACTGCCTTTTCTTTCTGTGTATGTAGCGTCTTCGGGACGGACGGGCATTGCTGGGCATTCCTGGTATTCTACAGGAAAAAAAAAAAAAGCAAGGCTACTGATTAGTGCAGTTACGGCCATTACGTTTTAATGGGCTTGTGAGCTTGAATGCATGACTACAGGCTCTCTGCTAATAACATCCCTATTGGGTTTATTTTACACTTGGCCGTCGATCCCCGCACACGCCCGCCACGAAAGAGCTTTGTGTAAAACTGCGGGCGTAAAACTTCGGGTCCCCGTGTGAACGTCGCTTATCTCGCCTCTTTCGTGCCCAGGTCGGTAAGATTTACATGACGGAGCAACACGCCCGCGTTTAAAAAATAATAATAAAAACCGCCCAACGTGTGAAACTAACTTTAAAATAATTTGCAAAGCAAGCAGCATTTTGTTCTTTTAGAAGAGGCATTCACAGATTACTCCACGTGTCTTCAAATAGTTGCAATTGCAATCGTGGCATATAATGCCAAGATATCATTACACAAAGTACATTTAAAAATTATGACTCTTAAAACCTTGCTAAGGTGTAGGAAGCTGTTTTATGACCAAGTGATACAATATTTTGTATTCTTTTCCAGCTACGTATTCTTCTCAGATTTATCTTGCCTGAAATACGTGTGTGTGCGTGTATATACACAAAATTATGTGAAATAAAAACTTCGGAGGAATGCAGGGAGGAGACTGAAGGAGACTTCAGAAACGATACAAAAGAATGAAAGGAAGTTTTAGTGGTAGAATGAAACCTGCTGTTCCCGTTCCCCGGGCAGAAGGAGGGCCAAACCCAGCGGCTTTATGCTGGAAGACTTTTATCATTCTTTGAATACTTAGGGACACTGAACTCCCTGAATAAACAAATCAGATGAAACCGTTCTAATTAGGTATATTCCTGTTGCTACTGTCTTGTATCACTTGAGGCAACTGGGAATCTATAAGTAACAAGCTTATTTGATCTGCATCAACTGCAGTTAAATGGACACATGGATGAGAACTCTATTAAAAAAATCAGTGTATGCGATTTTGGCTGCTGAGTCTCCGTGGGCTTTCACATCTCGGATGGCATGGAGCCCGAGGTTTCTCTCCCGTGCTCCCATTGAGCTTGGACGTGGCTTTTTTACGCCCCCACCCTTATGTCCAGAGTTATGTACATGTAAAAATGTAGTCTACACTGCTCGGATTGACAACACTATCAGAGCCTCTCCAGACGTATCCATCACCAGGTCTATGTGCGCTTTGAACGGTATCGCTCAAGCCAGCTAGTTCCGTTGGTGTGGTTCTGTACTGGAAGAGAACTTCCATAAGCCAACAGTGATATTTTTCCCCTGCTCACTTCACGTTCTGTACCTCCCCCTACAAGTACTGCAATCCCTTTAACCCAACAAAAACCTCCAAAGCTCGACTGTTGATAAATTGATGGGTCGGATGGCCTTTCACCCGGTTGTCACCGCTGGAAGAAGTGCTAATGGACATTGGTAGATAGGATTCTCGCCCGCCCGGAGGCTCAGTTTCTGCTGTGCAGGCACGGTCTTGTCACACAAAGGCTCGACTCCACAGCCCGCCCGTAGGAACACTCTTTGACATGCACACTGACCCCAGGAATAGTTTATGTGGGGTTTCAGGGCGCTGTTGTAAACAGATGTGCTGACAGTCTCACAGTCCGCGATCTCTACGGCTTGTTTCATTCCGTTATCCCGTGTACGTGGGTAACCCGTGTACAGGAGCCTCGTGGTGGGGAGAAGGGCAGTTAATGAATAAGAATTAAAACCCCCCACATATTATTTGTCACTCCTTCGCTGGCGGTCACTTATAAAGAAGAAACTTTCACTGGCAGCTTATCGGTAATGTGAGGAGGGGTGGCGGTGCAGCGGTTACGGGCTGCCTCGGTTCATCCATCATTACCTAGCAAATGAGCCGGCTAGCTTGTGGGCAGGTACAGAAACCCTGGCAGGCAGGCAAGAGGAGAGATTATTTTTGCATATCTTCTGTGAATCTCCAGGGAATTCAGTGGCGTTCCTGATCTCAAATGCTTGTAATTAAGAGGATGGCATCTTTGGGCTGGAGAATTCCGGAGAAAATCATTTTCACAGCACCTAGAGGGCTTGATGTCGCGCTTGATGACAGATGGGAAACCTTTATGAAGGCTCCGTAACCTTTTGCCCTGAGAGACTATACTTTTTGACACTGCAGGATTGGGAGGATATAGATGTTTTTACTCGGGTGATAGTGTGGTAATTTTTTAAAACAGCGAGTCATTTATTAAAGTATTTTAATGAACTATGCAAACAGCGAAAACCTGACAAAGCTCGTGTCACTGCTGAGAGCGAAAACATAACTATTAACCATAGAGCGTTTTGCTTATGGAGACTTTTATATTGCACAGAAATAAGATGTAGGAAAAGACTAGCAGATAAGATTTCGTGTTTCATCTTTTCAGATCGTGACCTCAGGAATGCCATGCCACTTCCATTAATCCTTTTTCTCGACTTAAAGATGCCTGTGAATATGAATAAAGTTGCATTTAAAAAGCGGTAGAAAGAAAAAGAGAAAACAAGACTCATTCACATTCCGAGTCTGCTTTCTGTCTCACACGTATTACATTTCACAAAACAGATAGAAACAATAGAGCTTATTAAGAAAAACTTGTTTTGAATGGCAAATTAAGCATAATGAAAATACACACGTTTTTACAAGTAGCTATTTTTTCACCAATTGAATATTTTAAACCTTTTAAAAGTATGTACTTGTCTCTGCAAAATGTTTTTCTTTTAGCTCATTTTCACCATATCACCCTGCTATATATATCTATTTAAAATTTTTAATTCGGTCAGCTCAGAGACCTTGGTAAGCACAGCACCTTGTCTGCGGCCAGACATTAACCAATAGGGGTGCCTAGCCCTGCTCTTTATGAGCAGTGTCAGCGCTGCTTTCCAGGCTGATGCACGGATCTAAGAAGCCACATGGCTTCTTAGGCAGGGTAAAAAAGTGATTATTATAATCCAGAAGATATTTCAGCATTCATCTTTGATGCAAATACCTTTTCAGTGCAGCATAAATCATCAAAATAGACATCATAATTTGCTACCTGTTTGGAAAATTATGTGAAATCAAGAAACAATCCAAGAATCTTTTAATGAAAAGTAAACTACCTAATGAAAGGTCAGTTCCTCCTTTCATCCTTATGTGCAGTTAAAAAAAAATTACAGATAATAACGAAAAAAAGGCAAGTTTTTACCTCCATCCCCCACATCTCTAAATTCAGAAGTACAGAAAAAATAATCTCCTAAAAAAGGGGCACAGGGGTTATCTTGAATTTTGCTTTGTATTGTACAGACGTTAAATCAGTATTCCCGATTTGCACAAACTTGTGTATCTAGTGTTATAAAGTCTCTTGAAACGTAATGCACTCGAATGTTGAACATTAAGGTGGACTGCATTTTTCTACTTCTTAGGTATTGCAGCGATATGGGAATTTATTTTTACAGCCTGAGATGTCAGTATGCCACAGAAGCATGAAAATCTCACCATCTGTATGCTCATGGACAATCTCATCAAGTACACCCAACGACAGACTTAGAATAACAAAATTTAAACGCTATTACTACCGCCTAGCCATAAATGCACTCAGGTCTATTTTAAACAGCATTCAACCTGAGTTCTCACGCTGCTTACCTCAGGCCTGTAACAGTTTAATCCCTTTCACTGTTTGCTTACCCGCATGAATCCTGTCATAAAACAGGCACATGCTATTTGAAATAACACATTAAATTAAATAGGACGTTACACAGAGACGCATGTAATTTAATTTTGCCGAGTGCTGATCCATAACCCAGTGAAGGTTCAGGAGTCGAGCAGTGGCTTCACCTGGCAGCTTACCTAGTATGCCGGGCAGTGTCCTTCTGGATATGTGTTACTTGTCAGTGCCAGGAAACAAGGATATGTTTTAGTTGGAACTCTGTTATAGCAGACACTACATAGTTTAGATTAACTCCTTTCAGTAGTACAGCATCAATGTGTTATTCCCTTAACATAAAACATACAGATTATGTAAATCTGTAATAAATACTATTTTGAAGTGTATAGTAATCAGAAATCTTTCAGGGCAGGATGGAATGGAAACTGAGAAATATTGGAGAGTAAACATTCCAACGCTCATTCCTCTGCTTCTCCCTGGCAGAGCCGAGCACTCGCTGTAGCTGGGCTGGTAACGCTCCAGCGCCGCGGTTTGCCCCGCGTCCCGCGGAGCGGGGGCTCGCTGCAAAGCTGGGGCCGAAGTGGTCCCGCGCAAGGCATTTCTTCTCTCTGCAACCCCTGCCGCACCGGGTGTAAACGGGAACGGTCGTTCCTGGTCGGGAGGAAGGCCAGCACTTTTTGTACCTCCTCACAGGGTGCAAACTGGGTACGTGTGGTCAGTCAGGCTTGCAAGGTCAAACAACCCGAGAGGCAAAAGGCAGCGGCGGAAGAGAGACCGTACAACTTGCTTACAACGTGTTTAGCATTCCGGACTCTAGTGACTGTGCAGAGCTAAGAGGGCAACGGAGCCCCTGGAGTCCGTCAGCAGTTGGCACAGCTCTGCATTTCCCTCACCTTCGAGGGCCTGGGCTGGGCCTTCTCCCGTGGTTGTCTCAGTAGGCAGCGCCGCTTGCGCTGCCAGCTATCATCGTCTGTGCTCTTGCGGGGACGAGGGAGCCAGGGCGTCAGCGTACCGAACCCACAGGGCTTGTACGAGGAGCTCCTCGCCTCTGCCCCTTGCGGGGACCCATGTTGACGGGCTCCGGGAAGCCTGGGCACCAGGGGCGAGGTCTGAAATCTACCGCTGACACCCAGCAGCCTGACAGATCCCTCGGGTGCTGCCCGCCCCGCCGCGCGGTCCCACCGGGACTGGGGGCTACCCCCCGTGCCGGGTGCGGTGCTGGCTGCTGCGCAGGGGCCCCGTTGCGCTGGGCTTGCCATGCGGGCAGCGATAAGGAGGGATCGCAGCAGGCAGGCGGAGGGAAGGAGGGAGGAAAGGAAGAAAGGAAGGAAGAAAGGAAGGAAGGAAGGAGGCCGGGCTGATTAGCATGCAGCAGCGCTCGCAAGCCCGGCTCCATTGTTTTAACACCTCCCCTCTCCTCCGCGCCAATCTGTCACCGTTCAGCAGGCGAACGCTGCTGCCTCGAATGCTGCTCTTCTCAAATGAGACGGATAATTAGCTGCCCCGCACGAATGGCGCACTCTTCTCACCCCTGATTGCTATCACCTTCTTGCTCCTGGCAGTTTTGACACCTCGTAATCAGCCTGCTGCTTTTTCTCTTTTCTTTCCCTATTTCTGATTTTTTTTTCCTCCCCCTTCCTTCAGTTTTGGTTGTGGTTTTTTTTTGGTTTTTTTTTTTTTTAATGCAATCCCGGTTGCCATTTGGATTGAGACTCCTCTGTTGAGTTAACCTTGTATGATTGCAGGGGAAAGGGGAATGTACGGCAGGGAGGAATAGAAATCGCCTCCTCTGAGTCTCATCTGCTGAGTGAACCATGGGTGGGGGTAGGAGTATCTCGGCTTGATCCTCCAGCGCTTTTGTTCGGAAGGGGGAACAGCCTCTCCTGAGCATCCTCTGAATTAACATTATCTCGGACGGGGAAGGATCGCGTGATTCCTCCGTTCAGTTAACGGAGAAAAGACTGCATTTCTTTTGAGTTGTCTGTTTAGTTAAATTCATCAATATGAGGAGGGGATTTTAAAAGTAAGTTCACGCGGCCAGGAGGCTTTCTTCCTCCCGGGTAGGCAGGGGAGGAAGGTAACTTCTCCTGGGCCTCTTAGGGTGAATTCACTATGTTTCACGGGAGTGGGAAGAGAGCTCTGATTGGAGTGCGAGCTGGTAGAGGGAACTTCTTCCCTGCCGATTCCAGAGAAATAAGAGATCTCAGTTAATGCTCTGGTGATTTCTGTGAGGTCTTAAAAAACAGAGGACTCGTGGAATCTGTCATAGGAGCGTTTTCCTCTCCTCTAACAAGCACTGACAGTCTAATTACTGGAGCTACGAGCAGCTGTCGAGTTAGCCGGAGAGACAGAGGAGCTACATGTGTTCTGCCCGGCCGCCGGCACTGAGCCCTTGCACCAGGCAGCCGCAACGCCACAGCATGTCCCCTGAAACCTCCCAGATAGGAAGGGGAGCGGTTCGCTTCCTTGCTTTCCAGTCAGAACAGAGTTCCCGCGAATGCTGGCCGTGAGCATGGGGTTCACGCGTCGCGGACCGTCAGTGCGGGGCGACGGGACAAGCGAACCCGAACCGGCACCTGGAAAGTAGCTTCAGCCCCGGAGCCGCCCCGGGAGAGGAGGGATTCGGTAGTACACCTTGGCACGAGCCTGCTGCTCTTTCTTTCACGTTCCACTCCCGTCACCCAGGTTTCTTTTTTTTTTTTTTTAATGAAATCCCACTTTCCATTTGCATTCAACCTCCTCTGCTGAGCTGAGCTTGTGTGGAAAGGGGAGCGGAGGAACACTGAGCCTCCTCTGGTGAGTGCAATAAAGCAGATGTCCCTGCTGGCAGCAGCAGCCTCCTCCAGAAAAGCTGTACGAGTGGGGCCCACTCAGGGACCGCACTCACCTCCCACTTCAAGTCGCTCACAACTGCTTCGCGTGAGATTTATTTTTAGCCCAGAGCGGTGCCCCTCGCAGAGGTCTGATCGGTGAGCCTATCTGGACGCCTCAGGCAGCAATAGTTTTAAACACACAAGATTAAACAGCTTCCTGAGACGCCACACTAGGCAGGAGCTCTCATAGCGGGAGATGGATGGGTTCTGCTGGTCGACAGGGCTTTGGACATCCGCGTACCCGCCCCGTTGTCCAGCCCGCCCTCCCCGCCGGGCCGCAGCTCCGCAGGCGGAGCGGGCTGCCGGGCTGCCTCCACCACACAACGCCGTGGCCCAGCGCCGGGACCCGGCTCGGCTCAGAGCTCCCCTCTGCCAGCGGAAGAGCTCGTGGGCAAAGCGCGTCCGTGTAGGGGGGGAGGACCAGCTGACTTTGTTTTCTTTAAAGGTGATTCGCAGTTCGTTCAGCTCTTAATAACGTGAGGTCCTAATCTCGAATTTCACGGCTGAGAGGACAAGTCGGTTTTGTGTCGGGCTGGCTAGAGATGTGCGAATCCCCTTCTCTCCTCCCAATCCTGGAACTTCTGCCTCTCCCAGGAACCACCCCCAGCCGTGCCCTCTGGGGAGGTACTTCACACGCCGCACGGCGAGCCCGGGGATGCACGTATCCTCCTCAGCGCTGGGTACCGGCGGGGGTTTAGAGCTGTGAATAGTAACAAACTCTTCCTCCAGGTCATGCAGCAGACATGCACCGTACACTGCTGTTTATTACAGTGCGCTCTCTTGACAGCCAGTCACAAACACGAGATGTTTAAAATAGAGAAAATAATTGCAGAAAAATCCATTTCTTAAAATTATGCAGGTGTTAATTCTTCCAAAAATTGGTCACCTGCAAGCAAATCTTTAAAAAGAGAAACTGTTGTGCTTTACTGCTATGAAAATATTAATGCTAATTATCAAATGTCAGGACTAAAAGCTATCTTCAGTTCCAGAGCAAAAAGCTCCAACTCACCCGTTATCATTACTTAATACCCCTCCCCTTTTAATTTGATCCAAATAAATCCACAAAAGGTGCAAACTTTATCAGAATGCAATGTTTCAACGAAACTCAAATTTAAATTGCATTGAGGAATCCACTAAACATATTCAGGTTAAAAATGAAGTCACTGAGGTTTGGGGGGTTAGGTTTTCCCCTTTCTATGCTGTAGCAGACTTGAGCAACCCTTCACAGCAGAACAGAAGGAAAGGTAAATAATCTTTGGTATTCTTAGTTTTAGAGAAAGTTGAACCTTTTCTCACTCTGTCCTTCACACCAACATAGCATTTTCCGTGAAAGTATTTTTACTATTTATTAATGCTAGAAAGGTGCATGAACAAAATTGTTATTTTTATAACATGTAACACATACCCATAAAGTTGCTACTGTTAGATTTTGGCAAAAGGTTCACTGATGTGCTCTGTTTGATTATGCTTTCTAGTAAACAATCCATCTGTGAAAGTCAACCACTTTATGTTACTAGTGAACAAGCCTATTCTAATTCTGGAACACCTGGCATTCAGTTACTGTGATGGTTTTACAAGAATCTGAATTAAGAGGTTCACTATTGTAAATTGTAAAATTTGGAAATTTTATAATAGAAATGAAAAATGAGAGCCTAGTTCTCTTCCTGTTTACTTCAAGGAGAATATAATCACATCACTGGATATTGAGAAAAAAGTCCTAGCATTACACCAATTTCCCCAGACAGATTAAGGCATTAATCCTGCAAGTTTACACTCATAAACATAATCATGACTTTGGGCATATTCAGGCAATGATTAATAGCAAAAAAAAAAAAAAAAAAAAAAAGAGGAAAAAGGAAGCTAACATTACTCTCAAAGGTAATCTTGAAGCATAACAAGCATTAATCTAAAATACAGTACTGGTGACTTACAGTTTCATTTTACCTTGTCAAAGGACAATTAAAAATGTGCTTATCTGATAAACAATTTCAGTTATTTGTTCTTGTTACAAGAAGTCTTAATTCTTAAATTCTTAGCATATCTATTAAACAAAAAAAATCAAAAGTATGCAAAACCAGTGATCCATTGAATTCTCATACATTAAGTCTGTATTTTAAAGTGGGAATTCAGATGCCGAAGGAAATCTTCCTTAGATGTTATAGATGGTGGGAAAACTTCTCGACAGAATGCACATATTCCACACTGATTCAGTTCAGAGTCTATATAAGCTTGTGCCAGCAAATCATTGTCTTGGGGCTGCCAAACGAGCTAAAAGAAACAGAAAGTGATTATTGCTGTGGTTTACATTATGCCATAGTTTGTATTTACATATAACACCCCCCTGCTTCTTTAAACTAGGTGTCCTTTACACCTGCCTGGCCAGAGTAATTAGAGTTCTCATTTAAGAAAAGCAAGATAGGACTTTGATTTTTCTGAAGTTCTATAAGCATACTATTCTTGAAAACACCTAGAATACCTTTGTTACCTATTCATGATAAATACTGCTATGAACAAAAGTCTGATAAAAATTAAGGCTTTTCTGTAACTTTGCTTTTCAGTATTTTACTGTAGAAGCCATAGTACATAACAGCCATTTAACAGAGATGAGAAAACATATTTTTACCTTAGAAAAAAGTGTTTTTGTACAGAGTTAATATAATCATATTTTATTTTTATTCTTATTGACACATAACTAGTTTTCAGTTTACTTACAAAATGACTACAGCATTGTCATATGCCCCAAGTTACTGATTTGCTCTGCCTGCCTTTTTGTGTAAATGTGTCTCAAAGACTCTGTTTTGGGATTCCTTCTGCCATGACAGCACCAAACTCAGTGGGACCATCTGAACATCTGTCCATGTGTTGAGGCAATTCTGTAACTACACTGAATTTTGTTCAGCAGCTGCACTGCTCTTGGTTCCCGATCTAGTTAGTTTAAAGTCAGCAAGTCTGTTTACCTGACACTGGAGTTCAACAGACTTCAGCCTGATACACACTTACAGCCAGAGTGTGCACTAGTAATTTCGTGTCATACCAACTAGGAATCAAGAACTCTTCCATCAGTTTTCAAAGGAAAGTTAAAAATGAAATTTAATTACTTCAGTATTAGCAACACAGGATAAAACACACAGTTACGTTATATGACCAGGACAACTAGGTTTTGAGTAAACTGAAAACTAAATGCATATTGTTGTCACTGCAAAGTAGACAGAATGGCAGCAAGCTGGTATGAGTTCTATATGTGGGGATGAAACCTAGAAGAGGAGAGCGCCCTACAGCTTTTTTTGGCTCAGTTTTCTTCTCTCTTGCTTCACTCACACATAGAAAGGCAAACGAATACTTCAGAAAGTAGTTTCTTTAAAAGTTTTAAATTTCTTCTTATCGATACCCAAAAGTTTTACTTTTCAGCTCCTATTTAGATTTCACCATGCCAAATAGTTAGAATCTATTGTTTATTCCTTCCATGGTAACTCACCCTACAACTAACCTGGCTTTCATAGTGGTTAAACCTTGGTTTTGAACCAGCTAAACTTCTTTGAGTCAATTTCCTGTCCATTCCCTATTTAAACAGTGTTCAGTTTACCAGACAGCAATAGCAGATTTACTGTCTTTCATTATGGTCAGCAATCCATATAATTAAATTGACTAATTAGTAATTAAGTGCAATCACACCACTTTTTTCAGCTCAAAGAGTCTACTTATTGTATGTTGCTGGTGTAAATTGCATATTAAATCTATCTAGACACTGACACACTTAAACTTCCTCACAGAAATGTGTTTAGAATTACTTGTTTCTAATATCTTATGATGTACAGCACCATTTTAAAAAAGATAAAATTGTATTGTAAAAACCGCACAAAGGACATAGTAAGACTTGTAAATTTGGAAGCACAAGGGGAGGTAACTCATCCAGCAACTCACTGAGGCGGACACTTAACTGCCATTTCTTTCTTCGAGTGTTAAGCATGTACTTAATATGCTTATCAGAACAGGGACATATTTAAGCAGATGTTTCATTTAAAAACATTGGTATTTAGATTAAGATCAATAGACTATCAATTTGCTTTTAAAATCATGAACATTGTTTGAATTATTTTTGGTGGAAAGAACCCCCTCAGACTGTGAATACCGATAAACAGAGGCATCTATATGTAAGTCTCAGTTAAATGTAGTCTGTAAAATCCTAGGTCCACTAATACCATGCTTATTTTAATCTGCTGCTCTTTTCAGTCACATGTTTTTTTAAAAAGTTACATCCTAAGAAAACAGTAGAGTTTTCACATTTAGTATCCACATAGAAGGAAAGAGCTAAATTTATTACAGCAACTGAGAGCAGTTCCAAGAACTTACTGTTGCCAAATCTACTGCATTTATGGGGTTTTCCATTTTATAAGTTAACATATGTAGTAAATACTTGAAAGTTTTATCTACACTGGGAAAAAAAATATCAGGTATATAATTCCTCCCTATTGGAGCTTCACCAGTAGCAGGGATGATGGAAGCTGTAAGCGGTGCAACTACCCCTTAGAAAGGTGGTAAAATATTAAGAACAAGTTTATGCATGCATAAAATTTGCTAAGGTTAATACAGTCAAAAGGGCATGAACACAAGTAGCTTCTAAAAAACATTAGTCTTTCCATCTACATGCATACTACCTGTGAATCAAACCTTTAGCGCAACTACCAGTGAGAAAAAACTCTAAAGCTGAGTCTAATTCACTGAGAAAAATACTTAAAACCCCTCTTTTGAAGGCAGCTGAATAAAGGTGATGGATGTTTAAATATATTGATGTACACAGATGTATATTTTATGGATTGTAAAGTAATACTGGCTAGTTTCAAACAAGCTTCTGGATAAGATATAACATATTAATCAATGTCCTGTATGTTCTACAGTGCTACTGTAGATATGACTAACAAACAGTGAAACAGTTTACCATTGCCTTTCTTTTCTCCAACTGTTAGCATTATTACATTTTCTCCACATAGTAGATAATTTACATTTTAAACGATGACTCCAAATTAATTTCCTTCTTTTGCAGAAATACCAATGATCAAACCAATGGCTTATTGCTGTTCAGCTGCATTTTTTCTGTATTTTTTAAGCTGCATACTCCCCTATCAATTTATAATCACATACCAGCTGTTTCACTTGCTGTAATATACAATGCAGGGTGCCATCTATTGAAAAATGAATACACAGACTAACTAGTAAAAGATCAAGCTGGAGAGGGAACACAGAAAAAGAGGATAGTAACAAGCAGGGAGTGAATGCTTCACAGCTCCGCAGGAATTCTACCAGTGATAAAATAAATGGTTTAATTTGTTTTACTCAGTCACAACTTTAACTGAGGATCCAGTGAAAAATAAAGCACAATAAAAACTGTGATGAGTCAGTTGGTATAGAATTGGATCTCCTACATTACAAATAGATATTTAAAATATGTTTTGAAAAATCAGGCTTATAGTTTAACATACAATGATGAACAACAGCACGCTATCCATGCTTTAAACTTTTCATCCAAAACTGTTTTGCAATAGAAAATTCAACTAGACTGGGCACGTTTTGGAAGAAAACATCAAAGCTATCATGTCCTACAAACGCTTTCCAAATGCTAGTTCTGCAGATTGTACAGTGGCCAAATTGAGAGGTAAAGCTCTTCTGCTGCACGTACCTTGTCATTAGCAAAGAATACAAAACCTCATCAATGTAAATATGCCAAATCCACCCTCACAGAATTCCTAAATATCACTCTTTGCTTATTCTTGAAAAGCTGTCCTCTCATGAGGTGTGAGAAAAGCCACAGAAACATAACAAAATCAGTCTATAAAGGCCCATAATAATCTGGCCAGCAATTTCAGTTCAGACAGGATGTTACACAAAACCAGCAAAGAATTCAGAGACGTGATTGTTAGAACCTGCTGAAATGTTTTTCTGCATTACAGCAACTGGGCCTTGCTTTCAGAACCTTCCATGGACTTCAAGTAGCTATAACTGAGAGTCAAGCCCAAAGTACCTACATAAACCTAATAAAGTATTTAAGTGAACTTCCCTTCATCTGAAAAAATAAATACGCTTTCCTTCTTGACTGCTTAAACTATGAATAAAAAACCTTCAGTTGTCTTAGAGGGGAGGAATAGGGTGTTGTTTATACCTCACGCTGAGGTAAAAACTAGATAATTTTTCCACAGTGAAGCATTTATCTGTTCAACTTTTTAATTAGTTCAGTTGTCATATTCTTTGCTATACGTTAAAAACAATTAAAACAATTATGAGCCCTATTCAACCGAGATTAAGGGTAGAAAGAAAGCAATCTAGGGGGCAACAAGGGTAGAAAAAAGGCAATCTAGGGGACAACTTACAATTAATGGCGGCTTTGAAACAGCTATAGAAGCGATTAATATCAAATTAACTGAAATTTGTGCAAGCATACCCAGTGCATCATACTACATCTACTTAAATTCCTTTCACCGGAAAAGTGCCTTGTACACATATTTCAGTATCAGGAAGAAGAACTGACTAGAGATACCATCTTAAAAAAAGACTGATGAGATACCTCATAGCATATATTAATCCTGTCTCAAAGATCTTTGCAAATGATTCTCTCTGAATCATTACCATTTTTTGAAATGTACAGTATTTATAGAAAGATACCTGATGAGGACCTCTGACGGTTGTTCCCGCAGCTTCTAAAGAAGAAGAAATTACTTCAGGTACACCCTGGTTTGTGTGCTTAGGTACAAATGTGAAACCAGTGTCTGTTGTTTTTAAACATGTTTTGTCACGGGTACTTTCTATGGGCATGTTTGCATGATTTGGGGGATTTGTTTTGTCAACAGTAGATAAGCTTTGTAAAGCTGAGGTCATGAGATCAACTCCATGAGCTTCAAATGAGTTAGGTTCCAATTTACAGAGGTTAACAGCATGGTCTCTGTGCTCCAGGTTAAAATGATGATCTTGAAGCATGTTTTCAGCTATACCAGTACAAGGACCTGTTGGTTTTTCCTGAGTGCTCTGCAAGAAAGCAGAGTCATTGTCTGTAGGTGGAAACTTGATATTAAATTTAGAAAGTGATTCTACAGAGTTGTTGTCCTCATCTTGGCCCACTCCTCTTGGTGTGATAGATGTGATGCATGATGCACCTCTATTTATATCCTTTATAACCCGAGGCTTAAAAAGCTCTTCTGCTTGTTCATCAGTTTTATCGGTACACTGTATCGGCATGGAAAACTGTATTTCTGTGGAGAAAGAAAGAAGGAAACATTAAATAGTCCACTGAAGTATAGTTATTAAAGGTGTGGTGTTGGGGTATTTTTCCTGAGAGTTTTTTTTATCTTCCTTCTTGGCTTTTTAACCTTTATTTTTTCTTCTTTGAAATCAGTTTGAGGCATAGTTCTTTTTCACAAACATTAGCTCTGACACAAAACCTACCAGAACAGAAATAAAAGGAAATAATTCTGTTCTAATAATTCTCTTTCTCTTTGATTTATGGTTATAAATGTTTTCATTTTATTGAAAATTATGTTGTCCCATACTCTTAACACATACTTGCATATATTTACTGAAGTGTTCTGGCAGAAACAGAAGCTGGAACCAAACCCATTTCACACGGTGCCAAGAACATGCTAGGCGCCATGAGCACAGCTTTAGGAGGTATTCAGGTACCAAACTCCCCTTGGTTTCCAGCTTAGATAAATAGTTAAACTGAAGAATTATTCAGAAGCAGGACCATATTTTCCCTTTGTTTTGAGAATTCCCCCTTCATTTTCAGCACTTTATTAACAAAAATGGTAACAATATACATGGTTACTCCAATCAGGTGAGGGAATAACTTCAGTACACACTTACTGTACTGCAGCCTTCTGACATCACTCAGGTATTGCAGTAATGTGGGTCACAGAAATCAAGCAGATTAAATCTATATCATGTATAGCTTTTCAGGCAGTTGAGTTAGGCACTTACTTACTTAAGGAAAACAAATCCATTCTGAAATAAGTTGTTAAGGACTCAGCCCCCCAAATTCCCACTCCAAATAACAGAATTTCGTAGTGTACAATCAGAATATAACAATAGTCAGGCACAGCAATTTGAAGTCACAAGCTACACATCAGCACTTCATGTAACAAAACGTCAGTAATGGCATGACCTAAACTAGAAGCCAGTGGTGGAATCAGCATCTTTTGCTTCGACCATGTAAGTTTGGCAGGTGTTTTTTGAAATGATTGAGGAGTCTGATCCTACTATTAAGAAGAGCTAGTAGGGAATACCCATGGTAGCTTACATTGTATTAAATGTAAGCGTCAGCAGAACTGGACATTCAGGATCTCTTTCAGTTGCAACAAAAATCAAGCCTGCCTTTTGTTTGCAGGAAGTGTTGGATTAAGCTCTTGTCCCATATAACAAAACAATATTCAAAAGTCTGCACACGGTAGTCTAGAATATAAGTCCTCTGACTCTCCTCAGTCCAGCAGTTTTCTTCTAGCAGATATGGGGCTAGAGACATTCATAACAGACATCTTTTGAACTGACAGCTAAATTAAAAGCAAGCAAGTGCTGTCATTCACACACTATGATGGGATATCACATGTAGTAAGTGCCTGCCTCTCACTCCAAGGGACAAAACAATTACAAGAGCCATTGATGTGATGACTGTCTTTTATAGCATGTGATTTGGAGCATTCGTCATAGAATGCCAAAACTGGCGGTGCGTTTTCTTGGTGAAATACTGAGCACCATGTGAACAGACTTGAAAAAGGCAGATGGTAAACAGTGGAAGTACTTCTATGTATGTGTAATTTACACTATTTTCAAATATAAAGCAAAGCTTTCAAACAGTTGAATCACAATAAGAGCTTAAGTATGATATTACCAGTTTCAGGTTCTGGCTTTATCTTGAATTTACTCAGTTGGTCTGTTTGTTCTCTGGCTAGCATACATATTCGATGAAACTCTTCTTTCATGTCCTGGAAAATAGTCTCCAGATTCTCCCTGGAAGATCAAAATTGTGAATTAGAGAGTCAACAAATTCAGTTTGTTGTGACCTTTAATTTAGTCACACCCACAAACCAGAGAGAAAAAATAGTGTAAGCAACTTTTCCTGGATACCTTCTCCTCAACATATGTATACGTATTTTTGTTCTCCTCAGCAAAAGCAAACAGAAAGGGAGAAGAAAATGTTGTCAAAGAGCTGCTCAGTCCTATCACACACACATTCATTGCAGCTTAGGGCCTGACCCTGCAAGGACCCCCCCCCCCATTGTTTTCTGTGCACGTCAGACTTCACAGGAGAAGGAACACACAAGCACTTGTTACTGGTCCTTCCTTCTCTGTCCACCTGACATTTTGGAGAGGGGCTCATGAACTCATTCCTCCTGTTTTATACAGTATCACTGACTTTTCCTTTTATTTTGGGGAATTTTTAAAAATTATATCTCTTCCAGAGTATCATATGGACATCTGATAATAAGTTATCTGCACTGAGAATGGTAAAAATAGTTTGTCGTGCTACTTTGGCCAAAGGCACCACGTTACTCAGTTACTGATGCATGCATAAAATCCCATTGTGAAATTTTGATGAACTTGATGAGTAGTTTATATTTCTAAGCATGGTAACATGGACTTCATAAAATGAATTTCAAGAATGAAAAAGTGAAGTTGGTGACAAACTCGATTTGTGTTCTCCTTTGCATCTTTGTATCAAAGAACTGAAAAGGTATTTTTCTTTAATCCAGTGACTTGTTTTCCTTTTTACTGCTTATGCATATATAGCAATCAGGAGTGTTGCAAACTGTGTTCCTACCTCTGCTGTGCTTCTCTTTTTGAAGACACAAATGTCTGTGTTTATCTCATTTGAAAAAAAAAAATCTACAGAAGGAGTTAAAGTTGCTACTGTTAACACATTCTGACGATTTTCAGGTGTTTTCATACATAAATTGAAAAAAACCTCTCAACACAAGTTTCTAATCAGAGCTTTAAAATATACATATGATTAGATGAATCAATCTTCAGTTGCTAGACATTTCTGATACTATAACCTTACTAGTGTAAGATTACCAGTAATCTTACCAGTCACATACCTCTTTCCAAGAAAACAGTAAAGTAAGGGAGCTATGTGAGAGGAGGGAGACAGAAGACAGGTAAAGATTTTTCATTTTTTAGATATAAGTCAGTAAAGACAAGAAAAGTCTTTATCACATCACAGTCTTATTTCCCCTCTTTCTTGTCATAAAGCGGTAGTGAGTCAGACTAAAGATTCATGTAGGTTACCTAGCCTATGCTTGAGAGTGGCCAAAAGCAGACGCCTAGGCAAGAGTATAAGGCAGCAAGAATTTATGATACTTTCCCCTAATACTCTCCTAGCCTCACCTTAGCGAATCTTCTACTTAACCTCAGCTAAATCGTTAAAAGTGGTATTTCTGCCTATCCTATGAAAAATGCAAACTTAAGGCTTTGGTCAGTATTTTTCCAAAAACATGGTTGAAGAAGGAATACTTGCTTAGGAAATACATTGCTTTTATTCCCTTGGTCATAACAAGGGCTGGCTGGCTTCAGCTTACAGATAAACCTGGTTTCGAACTCTCTCATTTAGGATGGATCAGGCCAAGAATTATTTCTTCATGCTGACTATCAGACCTCCTGGCAGCGCAGCAGGCTCCTCTGTTTTGATGCCATCAGTTAATCCATTATGGCTGTACATTCCTGTTCTGAAGAGAGTTAATGCTTACCCAAAACCCAGCATTAACATCCACTGCAGTTTCTCACAGAGTTTAACCTCCTGCTGAACCAAGTGGCTATTTTGCTTCCTCCCAACCTATCCCTACGTACTAGCAAAACCACAGCTATGATTCCACATAGTTGCTGGCTTTATTCCCACACCACTTCTTCGACTTCTGCTGCCCACCCCCACCATTTACACAATACCCCCTCCATTTCTTAAGGTATTGTGTAAAAAGAGGGAAATAGCTTGTCTTACTTAATAGCAGAAAAGATAATTAAAAGCAATTTAAATGATGCTGCAAAAGTATTTACCTTTCAGGCATAGCAGAAATACCAGAGATCCCTAGAGAGAATTCAGGCTTATCTGGAACAACTTTCTTACTTTTCACCTTGAAATAAAATATGAAAATATTTATCACAGATTATCATACTAATTCTGGTCTTCACCCTGATATGAATAAAAAAGTCATGGGATCCTTCACCTAGTCCTCCTGGAAACTCTCAGAACAATCACAAAATGACAAAAGCAATTTTTTACTGTTTGTGTGAATTCTTACTTTTAGTTTAGCTTAGCAACTCAGTGTGGCATTCCTCTGCTCACACTCCCTTGAAAGGAAACAGGTTTCAAGAATATTGCTTGACTCTATTTCTGTTTCAATCATGTATAAGGTAAGATTATGTATTGTGTATAAGCTTGTTACTAAGGTATCCAGCTATTTTAAAATCTTATTTTTTAATCTTAAAAATCAATTTATTCACCAAAATTTTCAATGAACACATCACAAGCCATTATGTCAAGAGTACTAGCAGGTTTTTAAATAAGTTATTAACTTTGAGTACCACCTTGTGGTTTACTCTAGTATTACATAGTTTTAAATCTCCCAGGCATTAAGTTTTTATAATACCCAGTCATTAAGCTGCAGTTCCACTAGATCTACATTACCAGATGGCCTGGGTAGTTCATATGTGCTCCAAATCAGACTCAGAACTTGATCATATGTCTGCCAAATCAGCTGATTTCAATGATGCATTCTTTACAACCACAGACACAGAGCCTACAGGTTTGTCTTACCTTGCACTGAAGTGCAACTGCAGCTCCTGTGGACAGATTTGAGCTGCCTTATACCTGGGCAACAAGGGTTACACATGCTTGCCACAGTAAGTTAAGCAATGCTTGGGAAGTCAAATAGCGACAAGTTACGTGCTACTGTGATCCTACCCATACCTACGTTCACTTTAAAACAGCTGGCTAAAATATGTTTACATGGTTAGATTCACACTGATGACTACACCCTAGCTATCTCAGCAGGGCGGAACAGCACTCTGGATGCTATTCCACAACAAAACCAGGGTGGCATGAAAGTTAAAAAAATCAACTCCATCTTGGTGAAAGCTTCCAACTGAAAATTATAAACCAGAAATGCTAATCTGGAGTTTTCACAAATACTAAGATTTTAATGACATAAATCAAAATAACTAACACACAAACCATACATAACTAACCACATAACCAACATGCATTTAATAGTTCGGCATTCCTTATGTGCTTTACATACTTCAATGATTTTCTAGTAATTATATAATGCTGAAAATTAAAACCAGTTTCTTAGAATAATTAGTATAAACATGTCTAAAAGAAGTAATAATTTAATATTTTTTTTCCATTTTATGTCTACTTGGTTGCTTATCTTACCTCCCTTTTATATGCTGGCATCAGTATACCCTTTTGTGCTTCACTTAAATCTTTCAATTTGCTTTTCAGAGTTCTTATTTTATCTTCCTGGTTGGAAATAATAGAGATAAGCTTCCTTTCCTTTTGACTGTTTTTGTCCTCAAGTTGCTTCAACTTCAGGCTCTCACTTTCTAACTGTTCCTAAAAAATAATTTTAGAAACACCAGTACAAGTAATAGAAACGAGGCTTGTGGAATATGATTATTCAGCAGTCTGGAATAAGCTAACTTAAACTTTTGCAACATAAACAAGGGTCAGTCTTATTTATTACATTATTAATCTTAAACTGGTAGTAAAGACCTTCCACTACACATAGATGTAACATCATAGATGATTACTCAAAACAACTCTATGTTCTGCATTTATGAAAGTTGTATTAGTGTTTATAAAAAATAAAGACACTTTCTTGGTTCACTTACTAGATAATTTACATTAACATTTTATGTAGAATATATTTTATGTACAATATATAAAATAATATTTCATTAATTTCAATCAATCTTAAAAAAACTGAAGGTGATATTCCTCAGCTACCTTAATTTTTTCAGCAGAATACCCAAGAATAGAGTATCTCACGTTGGAAGGGATGCATAAGGATCATCGAGTCCAACTCCCTGCTCCTTGCAGGACTACCTAAAACTAAACTGGGTGACAAAGAGTGTCAACAAACACTCCTTGAACTCTGAGAAACTTGGTGCCATGACCACTTCCCTGGGGAGCCTGTTCCAGTGACTGACCAACCTCTCTGTGAAGAACCTTTTCCTGATGTCCAATCTGAACTTCCCCTGAGGCAGCTTCATTCCATTTCCTTGTGTCCTATCGCTGGTCACCAGAAGGAGATCAGCATTCCCTGTCTGCTGCCCCTCTTGAGGAAGTTGTAGACCATGAAGAGGTCACCCCTCAGCCTTCCCTTCTCCAAGCTGAACAAGCCAAGTGACCTCAGCCACCCCTTGTAAGCCTTGCCCTCAAAGCCTTTTGCTGTCTTGGCTGCCCTCCTCTGGACACACCCTAATAGTTTCATGTCCTTATACTGAGGTGCCCAAAACTGCACACAGGACTCAAGGCGGGGCCACACCAGCGCAGCGTGGAGTGGGGCAATCACCTCCCTTGACTGGCTAGCTCTGCTGTGCTTGATGCACCCCAGGATGCGGTTGGCCCTTTGGCTGGCAGGGCACAATGTTGGCTTGTGTTCAACTTGCCATCAAACCAGATCTCTTTCTGTGGGGCTGCTCTTTAGCCTCTCATCCCCCAATCTGTATATATAATTTGGATTACATTGCAAATATTGAAATGCTATAAAGATTTGAGAAATAAAAAGCAGTGGCAGACCCCACTTTACATCCGGTAATTAATGGAATTGTTATGCACGTGTATTTTTTTTTTGTGGACAGAAGAAGAATATAACAAACATTTTTTTTTAATATACACAAAGATAGTCCTTGGATAATTTTCAAGACACAACGTATGGTTAAAAACTGTGGCTATGAAAACCTTATAGTTGTCAGTTTATGAAATCTATAGAAACACTGATCTTAAACTGTATCAAGTGTTACTAAAAGTGGCCTAAAGCCCCATGTCTGTCTCTGCAAGAGAAGTAAGCCCAAAGGGTTAACTCTGCAAGAAGTACTGCAAGTGAAATGCAGTGAGATAGTCTGCAGACAGGCAGCACAAGGTGCAGAGGAAAGAAGGTAATAAGTGCTTTTCCAAGAACAGTTGTTTTGTTATCAAATGGGACCTAAACAGGATCAGGCTGTGCATTTGGAGATTAAGTAGGCAGAGGCTACTCTAGTAAACGATGACAGACCTGGTCTAATGAGACACCGGTTGGTTAAGCATGGATGTGTGTATATGCAGCCAACACAACAGTTTAGCCTCAAGAAGTTATACTAGCTCGATAAAAAAAACCCCAAACACAAAGAAAAAATGTATTTGAAGGCATTTTTTTTTCTCCTTTAGTTTCAATTGTGACTTTGAATAGTAAAGCTATGGTAAGAGCTTTAGTGCAACTCCAGACTTGGATGGTATCTCAGGGTTCCAGACTAAGCTGCTTCCGGTCAGTGGGTTCAAAACAGTGTCTAAAATGGGTTGTTTCTATCCCAGCAGAACTCCTCTCCCACCATCATCTGTAGCTCTTACATATCCCATTCTTTCAACCTTTGAATTGACAAGGCATTTCTGCTTTAGGTGTTGCTAACTTCCTTAATCCTAACCCTTCTTCCATGCTTTGTCCTTCTGGCAGTTGGTGTGGGCAATATATAGATAGTCCTAGGACAGATCATGGAACACTTTCTATACTCTTCTACTGTGCAATCTGTATACATCATGGTAGATGAGAATCCAGGGAAACAGATGAAAAAAACCCCAAACAAACATCAAAAGAAAAAAAAAGGAGGAAGATTTTTGATACAGTTCTAGAAAAAAACCCCAAGCAAGACTACTGAAGATTTCAGGCTAAAGAACCCATACATCACCTTCTATAACTGGTGCTACAGCAGCTAATTTAATTTTCTCAAGTGGCATAAGAACACTAGGAAGAATTACTGTACTGTGAGGCATAGAAAGTTCAAAGCAAGTTAAGGAAATATCTGATGAATGAGAAAAGAC
This sequence comes from Rhynochetos jubatus, assembly GCA_027574665.1. Classification (NCBI taxonomy): domain Eukaryota; kingdom Metazoa; phylum Chordata; class Aves; order Eurypygiformes; family Rhynochetidae; genus Rhynochetos; species Rhynochetos jubatus. Next base: position 25,308,982 of record CM050654.1, read on the forward strand.
AATTATATCTAGTGATGTGGGAAAAAAATAACCATTTATGTTAAGAGGCGATGGAGACATGCACACCAGTATTCTTAACTGATCTGAATATACTTGCAAGAGTTATAGCAGGGCCAGATGCGGGACATGATTTTATAACTATATACCTTTTCCATGTTCTTTAAAGACTACAGTGTCACAGTAGCTATAGTGTGGGCAACTGCTTTTTGCCATTCCAGGAATGGGAAGGCAGTGATATTCTATGGTGTGGATTCACAGACCCCAAGCTACCACAGAACCATTATTTGGTCACAGGGTTCCCAAACATTCCATGGTCAAATTCCATTTCCCATTTAAAAAGCCAATGGGATGCAGCTTCTCCTGTATTTCCCTTTGAAAATGATTTGCTGGAAATCCAAGTACCTAGGAAAAAGCTTATGTCAAACGCAACTCTTGGTCTTGAAGAACAGCTCCATCATAAGGACAGTAAAATAGCTCTTTCACTGAGCCTGTGATACAGCATCGATCTGCACACACACGATAGAGCTGCTTGGGACTATTACAGCTCCAAATAACACGTGGGCTTTCAAGAACTTTCAGATAACTGGGAGCACTGCAGTAATGGCCAACAGTTCCCTTCCATTTCTCCTACATTTTCCTGCAGAAAGCAGGGACAAGATTTAAGCAAGCCATGAGAAAAGCCACGTGGGAACTAATGTGAGAGGAACCATGTAACATGTTGCAGTGAAGATATATCAGCACATACTGATGTAAATCATTCTCGTGCACCCTCAGGATATCACACCAGGAAAATCACTGGAGAAACAATTACATCTTTTGGGATCTTTCAATAATGCAGCCCTTCATTGCTTGATGATCTCACAGTTTCTAACACTAGCTGAGTCTGGATGTTTGCAACAATGTGGTAATGTTTATAAACTGGCTGAAGTTTATAAAGTTAATGCCATGACAAGTTTGTCACACAGGTGACACCTGCTCAGTTAAGTACTTGGCCACACAATGGATCTTTTAAGCATGCTGGTATTAGCAGCCAGCAAAGAGGCTACATCTGTATTATGAACAGATCAATCAATAGCTTTTCATTTGGAGAGGCTTTATAGGATCAGAAGACAATTCAGGTTGGGTTTTCTAGCTCCTAATCAAAGCAGGGTCAGTTACAATGCCTGATCAGGTTACTCAGTTTGGTCTTGAAGTCCTCAAGGATGAAGACCGCACCACCTCTATGGACAACCTTTTCCAGTGCCTGGCTATCCTCATAGTGAAAAGTTTTCCCTTCTGTCCAGTCTGAACCTTTCATATTTCAGCTGGCCATTGTGTCTCATTCTCTTGCCATGCACCACTGTGAAAAGCCTGGCTTCATCTGCCTGATAATCTCAACACAGGTATTGGAAAGCTATTAGCTTCCCCAGAAACCATCTCTTCTCCAGGCTGGACAAGTCCAGTTTCTGCATCTTCTTCTCATGGGGTATCTACTGAAGTCCCCAGAGATGACTACCATCAATCTGCCATTCCTCTGCTTATGTCCTGCACAAAAAAAGACCTAGACAGTTACTGCAGATGAGCAGTTTTGTATACCACATGCACCATTCAATGCCTTACACAGTTTCCTCCCCTTTTCCATGGCACAATAAATTCTGATTAACAAACTCCACACTGTGTTTAATACTGAGGTTCTTGACCCTGGAAAATATGAACATGACCATGTTTTCTTGTCACAGGTATTGAATTTAGCTTAATCTTTTATGGAGATTACAAGGATGTCTAACTCTGTACTAAACACAGTGTGCAGAAGAAGCTTTACTTGACATTGTCTAATCTCGCTTACTGATGTTTTCTGTTTGCTGGGCAGCTTTGGCTCTGAAATGGTAACTGGATCCACATTCTTCCTAGTTAATAAAGTTTAGCCAGGCTATACTCAAAACCAGGCAGCAATTTGGGTCCCTTTGGTCTCCTCAAGCAGGGGACTGAAAAAAATCTGATAATCTTGTATATAGTATGGTACCGACCACCAAGCCAGTCTGGTCCACTCACCTCTTTCAGTAAAGATGAATGTGAACAAAAAAAACCCAAACAACACACCAACATTTTATGACACAATGGCAACAGAATTTGACAACAGCAGGTAAAATACACAAGTATGACCACCTACTAGAAAACACAGAAAAGCTAACTCCTCCCTCATCTTAAACCTTTGAAATTTAATCTCTAACCATGCATTTATTACAACTAATGCAGGACTTCTATTAACTTTACTGGAGGGCAGAATATAGTCCACTGAGAAATCCCATTGCACTTTGCAAGACAGTTTCAAAAGGTATCGATAAATTTGGGCACTTTCAGCCATTGGAGACCCTCTGAGTTTCAAGGAAGGACAGGAAGAAACAACAACATTTTAACGTAATCATAATTTATTATCTGGAACTGTGTATTCTGCAAGCCTGAAATTATTGGTGAAGTAGAATAAAGCAGTTAATGCAGTACAGGACTATGGCTGTAGACATAATTAATTTGGTTTAGAACAGAATGTAGATTGCTATGATTAGAAAAATACAGGCTTTCAAATAAAATATTTGAGCTTCTAAATTTCAATTGCTGAAAAAGCCAATACTTTACTGACTTAGATACAAGACAACTATACTGGGTCAGTGACAGGATGATGGATTTTTGGTCTAACAGATGTCAAAATATGATGTCCAGGGAATAGTAAAAGAAAACAGGAGGCATTCATGATACATCCTTTAATAAATTCCCAGACTTTCTAATAGTTTCCATGTATTTATTAACTCTCAACAGATTTCTCTTCCATTAAATTGTCCAATTTTCCCTTGAAGCAGGAAGTTCCACTGGTTGACTACCTACCCTGTGAAGAATCAGCTCTTTTTGCCTTTTTTTCTCTTCTTTTTTTTTTTTTTTAAACTTATTTCATTTATTCAGACAGAGAAGTGGGAACTCTCGGGCCAACTTGATGCGGTCCTGGCGATTTGCTGCTGTTCACTTTCCTCAATTTGTTCTGTACATTCATTCCATACGGAGTTATGTGGTTCTCCTCCTCTGAGTGTATTCAATAAAAGGAGGACTTGAGACTGCTGTGTATCTCCACTCATAGCCAGCCCATGAATGGCATGGCCAAGACACAGCCAGAGCTAACAGAAGTGTGTGTACCTCTGCTCTGCTGTCTGGACATCTTTGTACCACTCTTGCCAGGTTAGCAGAAGCTTACTAGGCACAGCACCAAACATTAGGGTCCTCCTTATGTTGGAAGGATGATGTAAAGATATCCACGTGCCTCTGGAGAAGCCAGTATTGGTCCAGTCAAACACGTTTTCCTCAAGCCCCATGCTCTCCACAGTTAAGAATGAGAGAGCTACTACATTCCCAGTAACAGGAACACAGAGTAGGCTTGGGTCAACTTGACTGCATGGGTTTAGGTCCCTACCGATCCCCTCTGAAAAGACATGATTTGTACAGCACTCTGCCTGGGTTTAAATGCAGACAGACTGTTTAGTTTACAGTTGATTCTGCGTGGAATTATAGCAGAAATATTTTTGTTCATGGCACAGCTGAAGCAAAATCCAGATGAACTACCTATTGCTGAGAGGTAATTCCAATAACTGACTACATAAAAAACTGCAGATAAAGACAAGTAACTTACATTCTATTAAGAAAATATCCCTTGAAATAATGATTCCAGCTTCTCACACACTGCCTGTAATCTTCTGTATAGATCATATAATTTCTCTGTGTTTCCTCGGGAGAAGAGCAAGTAACACAGCTTCCTTTCTCTGTCCTTGAGCAAGCATTCAGAAACAGGAATATCAACTGCTACACTAGATTTTATATTACAGGACAGTTCTCAAAAACACAGTCGTATCACTTGGGATAAGAACAATGCAACTTTGTGCGTCTCTTTGTGCATCTTTGCTCAATATGCAACATCCACTCAAGGTATTTCCCGTCCATTCTGCACTATTGCTTTACTCTTATTCCTGTTACTCGCAACGGTCTGTAGTGAAAATCTCAGCATTACTTCACTGAAGAAGGGGCAGAAGAGACATCATACTAAAACTGGCTGTTTAAAAAAAACAAAACAAATCAGTGTCTCCAGAGCACTGGATAGTTTACTTTCCACTACATCATGTTCTGAGAGCAGATTCCCCATTTCTTGGAAAAATACAGACTGGTTGCAGCGTGAAGAGCTCTTGTGAGAGAAAGAGAAAACCCCTTCTTGACCACTGGTTTTGGCAGGTTAAGAAATAAATAAGCAAGTACGTTCCTACTTGATAAGCAAAACTATTCTAGGGAGCTCGATGGCCAAACGGCGATTGCACTGGGAAGGATCAAAGACAGACGCTTAGTTCACCAGAGTAGACCTCTGCGGCACAACACTCATGCACTTCAGGTGAGGATCTTGTATTAAAAGTGCAGGTCAAAGGTACCAGTAAAAATCTCACTTATCTCCTCAGGTTCTCATAGCATAATCATAATCTGTTAAACACTGCAGGTGACCATACCTTTAAGAGTTTTTCTCTTTGCTTTGCTATGTTCAGTTTCTCAGAGAGCTGGCTGAAAGGCAAGTTGGAGGTTTCTATGTCTTCATGCATCAGAATGTAGGGATGCGCATTACCTTAAAAAAAAAAGCAGCTGATTGTCACTACATTTTTCCCCAACCAGCGTCCAAGTACAAGTGAAATTAAAAGAAACCAGGGTTATATTAACTTCTTCATTTTATTCAAGCAAGCCTTCATATTAAACAAGCAAAAGCCCAGTTCTGTGCTTAGAGACAATGCAAGACTAAACCAGCAATGAATGTTCATGCGCTCTTAAAAATAAAAGCCAACCACTTTGCTAGTATTTATGAAAACCAGGAGTGTTAGGCTAGTGTGAATAAATATTTAATGAGCATGGCAGATTAACACATGGTTACTTTGACTCTTTTCTCTTATTTGTGTAATACAGTCAAACAGTGGAAAATTATCCATCAATGACTATTTGATTTGAAAGACAGTTACCTGCTTGTAGAGCTTTGGTTATCCAATAAGATTAACATCATGAGACTCATCCAAAGTAAAAGACATACAACCATAGCACTCACATCTAGGATAACCTGAGCTAAACTTATTAACAGATAATTGTAAAATTACTATGTAAAATTTTTGGTTTTAATTCTAGTGAGTAATTTGAACCTATATTTTCATAACTTTTATTGACTTCAGTGTAAGCAGGTTCTACATCTAAAGAAAATCTCGCCATTTCTTGAAGAGGGTAAAGAGAGACCTCGGAAGCGTTGCATTTTATAAATAGATTTTGAAACTGCACATTTGTGTTAACTCTCACGTTCACAGAGAAGTATGATACTGCCTTGAGAGATGTATATTGTAAAAACTGTCGCAACAAAGTCGGAACTATTCATCAATGCAACACAGCATAAAAAGAAATAACGTGCAAACTGGAGTACATACCTCTATTAGCATTCAGAGCAGCTAACTGTGATTTCAGTTTTGCAATAATGCTGTTTTGAAGCTCTATCTTTTCCTGCTGCTCACGTATTTGCTGCGTGTAGTTTTCTGTCTGCAAATATAATTTAATTAATATTAATCCTATTGTGTTTTGACTGGGGGTCTCCTATTGGGCATATAAAAAGCAGCTCTGCTTTTTAAAGTTAATTGTAGCTGTGGACCTCTGCATGAAAACCCAACTACAGTCACCTTTTGCAAGTTCATATTTTTGAGACTGCCCTGATTAGAGAAAGTATTATGGGAAATAAATCCTAATTATCAGTAACTGTTTCAACTGCAGCAGTTGTAAAGGACAGAATAACTTAAATACAGGATTCTTCATTCATAGCCATAGGACATATCAGGCTTAAATTTAGAATTTTAGCATTCTTCAGAATGCTGGTCAGTTTATCTACAAAATGATAATCAATCTATCAAAAAGATAGATTTTAAATGGAAAACAACAGCATTGCTAATTCCATAAACCAGATATTTTGTAAATAACTTTAATTGCCTATAAACAAAGATTTGCCTGTTCCTTTGAATGTAGTAGACTTGGCTTTTTAACCTGGAAAACGAGGGGGTAAGGGGGCGGGGGGAGCAAGGAAGCATCCCAATTCTCCATCTAGCCAGATCCCATCTCATACTCTAAACAGGCCACACAGACCCTAATAAGACTGCTCACATTTCACCGAAGTGTATAAACATTGTTAGACAGCCAGTTAATTGAACAAACGGTCAAGTGGCAGGAAGATCCTGATATTCAAAACCTATCATTTCATTAGTACTTGCCTAATGTTGCAGTTGTGGTAGTGCTAAAAAACAGCAAGAAAACTCCTGAAGTCCCAGCAAGGAAAGTTACAGGAATGCACTGAATTTTTCTGCAATGAAGAATATGCCTACTACTGAACAGGTCATGACCTGGAACAAGACTAAGGCATTGGTTTCATGTCTGTTCATAGTTTATGAACATACTGCTATCTAATTCGCAAATCTCAGTCACAATTAAATTCCACACCCCCTACTGTCCAATGTGTTTGTCTGTAAAGCAGGCAGGAAAAAAAATATACAAGCAAAATTTATTTTAAAAGGCCAGGTAGTAGTTGTACTATGAGAGTTTATTTAAAAAAAAAAAAAGTTATCAAAGAGCAGTACACTCCAGCAGCTATAAGAGACCTCATGAAGCAGAAAAATCACTGAGAACCAAATTGAAAATGTACAACAGCAATGTCTTGTCAACACTTCTGTACAGAGCACAGACATGACAGCTAAAACAGACAGAAGAGAAGATGCTTTTGACAGCCAGTGTGCACAAATTATTCCTTGAGTCAGATGGCAGCAACAAGTTACCAACTAGAAGATCTGCATGACAACCAACCATCCATCTGTATCAAACACCATCTGGCCGAGATGACTCTGGCTTCTGTGTGCTTGACATGGCTCCCAGCTCTAGAGACTGGCAAAACAAGTGGCCTATCGGTAACTTAAGTAGTAAACTGTTAACAACACAATGGTGGACAATCCAACAATGTGTGAAGGCCACACAATGAACAGAGAAAGTTACTAGAGTAAAGCACTGTGCAAAGGTCATTAAAAAAACCCTAGAAGTTTGGTTAAGAAACCTGAAAAACACAAAAAAATCCCCAACTAATTATAGTATCAACTCCTCTTGGAAAAAAAAAAAGTGTTCTCTTTTGAAGTCATGAATTCCAACTACTGAAAATTTGATTACGACAAAGATTTGAACTGGTAGTAATGCTTTATGAGAGGCTTTCAGTTTTAATTTCTGAACCAGAGAAAATGCAGAGAAATCTTGCAAGTGGTTAGCTCACGTAACTCCAGTGGTCTCACACACTTCTCTGGTTCTCTTGCGTAGACGTTAGAAGGGCTATCTGACCTTGTGCTTGATGTCTTGTTTCTTGGGCAGAAGTTTCTTTCATGTACTGTTAGATGACCCAGGAGTATTAATGCTACTGGTTTTCCTTCAAGTAATTAATGGTTCATCATAAGAAACAGAATTTAAAAGATTCCCAAGCATTCCAAAACGTGCGCCTTTTAAGTTAGCTGCAATTTCAGCAGAAAATGAGTTGACATGCTACTTGTACCTGCTAGGTACAGAAAACGCTACAGATTTGCACCAGCACTGCTGCAACAGGCTGTGAATGGCGACAGACCGCACAGTGGATTGTTGCACACGACTGACTCGATACCTGTTCTGCAGTGCCATGGCTAGTTTGTTTTGCCATGCAAAGGGATGGCAAGATTGTGCCCCGATATCAGAATATTCTCTAGTAGACCTTTCCCCACTCCCAATTCTACTACTGACATAACTTGCCACTGAGTATGGTTCATCTGCCCCTTAACGAAGTCCCAGCCCACCCGTTCCATGGAAGTACTAGAAAGTCCTGTAGCATCAAAAACGTTCAAGCCTTGCTGTAACAGAGATTCCGTTGCTGGGCAGAATACACGTGACAAAATCAGTATGACAAAGCCCCAAAGAGACAGCTTTGCTGCACGCTGGCATACATGATGAGAAGTCCTAGCAGAGTTTTGGCTGAAATAATGTGTTCTACAACAGACCAAGTAAAAATTCAAAGGTGATCCTTACTGGTCAGAATGCCTCCACAATCTTTCTGTTACTTCATAATTAAAGAATAATTGTACAGATGTGGCTTTTTTTAATCAATACTTACAATTTTAAGGTAAGTTTGTTGTAAATGTTTCACCACCCAAACTGTGTTGTCCTAATACCTTGCACAGTGCTTAGCATATTAGTCTTTGACCTTTACAGCATGTAAACTAGTAATTCATACAAGATATCTTCCTATTAACACAACACCAATTTAATGTAAGTTATTTACATTAATAATTTAACAAGTAATTTTTTAATACAGCAAATTAAATTTCAAAAAGTACTTCATTAAAGCTAGGTAAATTTTCTATATATCTTTGCTGTTTACATTAAAACACTTCATTAATCCTCCAAAACAGACAACATTTTTCTCACCTTTAAAACCACAAAAAAATTAAAGGTCAAAAACCTGAAACCCACCTACTACATTCACAGCATAATGAGCTACTTTGCAGTGTACTGGCCTGGTTTCATAACGGCAAGTTCCAACTTTAACAGATGCACTGAAGTGCACATAGCTAAAGTGAAACTGAAATCTGCGTGTACCGCAATCCTCCACGGGAAGGATGGCCTCAAAGATACAAAACTACAATACAATACGTACTTTTAGCTGTAGTTCTTTCACAGCGTGGTCCCTATCCATGCATGCTTGTCGATAGGCTTCATAGGCTTTGTTAAGCTGCTCTCCAATGTTTTTGTCCATAATTCCCAATGTTGTTTCATCACTGAAAAGATGGTCAAGTTAGCAGACCTGAAAAGTAATCAGGAGGAAAAGGAGATAATGCTAAGAAACAGAAGTATGTAATTAAAACGGCATATAACATGACTTGTGTTAATATCAAACTCAAGTAAATGTTCAAACATACTGCACGTTACTCACATAATAGTTTGAACTACAGCTCTGCTCACCTCAACATTTAATTTTATGTCCAGGGATAGGTTTAAACAAAAGCCAAATAGAAGCAGGTTAACTCTGAATCAAATTCTGGATGTACAGAATGTGTAAATATATGTGTAGTTATAGTGTTTGAGGACTGAGACTTAAAATTGGTGCAGATCACCTGATTTTATGACATTTCCAACAGTTTAATGTTTACTCAATTGTGAAATAACAGATAGCATTAAAAACCAAACCAAACTTCAGCTTATGACAGTAAGTAATAAAAAGATAAAAGGTCAGTAACATTGTCACACGGACCTATCCTAGTCTGTGCCATATTTGAGAATGGCCACACAAGCAACACTACAAGGCAAATTACAACATCTTCTATGTAAGAATCAGTAACACCAACCAGTAAGAATTAGCAAGATTCAGACTTTACACAATACTACCAACATTTTACACTTTGTGAACAATTTCAATAACAATAACTGAAACTACAGCTCATGAACTTTGACATATAAGACTAAACCACTATTAAATGTCACAGACTTCAAGTCAACTTTGCAAACACAGGTCATTTGCTTCTATAGTAATATATGACAACAACTTTAAGATTGAAATTTATCATAATGTAAGTACAGTAGAGGACAGGTTAGTGAAGTCTCAGAATAAACCCCAAACCCTAAGCACCAGCAGTAAAAGGAAAAAAAAGAAAAAAAATCAGTAATTCACATCTCCTCTCCTGATATTTAAAGCATGGTTACATCACAGTACATAGCCCGGGCAGCCATGATCAGCTCTCGCTATCTTCTGGGATTATGCATAAACCACAGACACTATTAAGGAAAGTGGTGAAGTCAGAAGGGGATAAGCCAAGCAAGAAGGGTGTGCGGATAACTTGGCTTGGATCCCGGTCAAAATTCTAAGGATTGCAGCTTGAAGCTTTTGTTCATGTGTTCTTGTTCTTGAATATCTTCCGCATCATAGAGCGTGATTACAGAAGCGTGGTTTGACTTGCCTAGAACGTGCAACAGACTACCATATGGATATTGCACCTCTTTGTCCTGCAAACTTTATTTTAATGATGTGTGCGTATTGCAAAAGCAATTGTATCTCAGCTCTGGCATGGCTGTACTTTAATAGTGGCAAAGTGAATTCTTTAACAGCTTGGAATCATTTAGGGATCCTTTGATGTAACAGGTATTACTGAAATACAAGTTTATAAGTTTTGTGTAAACCGCCTACATTGTTTCATATAAAAGGTTGGGTGGGGTGGGTTTTTTTGATGTTTCTAAACACCAGTTCAGTAGTTTATAATCTCAGGTCCATGCACGCGGTCTCAAAGCATTGTTAGTAACACAGGCTACTTCATCCACCTCCTTTCTTCCCCAAAGAGTATCCCTCCAGTAACAGGAATATTCATTCTAATAGCTGGGGCACACCTTTAAATAAATGGAAGGCTTTTTGCAGTTTCAAATGAAGGACTGAAGTACTTCAGTGATTAAACCAGACATTACAGCTGACTGCAGGGACAGGTATTAAACTGCAGAAGGGTATTGCTATGGCTGAAAGTGATTGAAAGTGTGCTCTCACATTCTTAAAAAACTTGCAGACTTTGCACTAATGTTGATTTTGTACTTTTCCGAAATTCTCCAGAGACACTTAGAACAATTTACCTAGTAAATGGCAACGTCCTGTACGTATAAAAGGTAACTTCAAAAAATGAGTGCAATGGGACCATGTTCAACTTCAAATAGAGGGGATGGGGTTCAGCTTCTTATGACTCAGTTCATAGAAAATCTCTCTCATATCCAGAGCTCCATGCAGTTAGAAAAACTGCCTCATATTGCTGCTTCTCCTCCATCTATCAGGGAATATTTATTTATATTTATCAATATTTATCAGGGAATTTGCCAGCTCTTCCCTGTCATTTACTCTTCTCCCAATGTCCAGTTAGGAGGAAAGAACCCCCCTCAACAACCCTAAAATACAAAACCACAAACCTACTCTCCAAATCAATTTTAATCAGGCTTAGTTATGCTGTACCCATACAGCAAATGGAAGATATTCAGCCCAAATCTGACAACCCTGATCTTTCGCAACTGACGTTCTAGATACTCATTAGATCCTGAAGACTTTCACAACAACTAACAGCAATTTGTAGTCAGAACAGGTGCAGCAATACAAAACACCGCCTTTATTCTCACAGGGACGGAATTAGGGAGAGAGATTAGCTCCAGAGTTTGTCTGATGAGGGGGGTTCTGCAATTGTGAGTACCTGGGAGTGTTGGGTCGCTGTGGCAATAAGAACTAGAATTTCTTCTTTGAATAAAGATGTGAGCACTGGAAAACAACCGGGTATAGCTCATGTTGTAAGACAAACTTTTAAGTAAACAAACCCAATGGAACAGCAGATGCTCTTAGAATACTTGCTTCAAATGAGAAACGTTTTGCCTGTATAGGTGGGAAAAAGAAAAGCAGTAATATGAATTTTCTGTAAGTCAAATGCCAAAAAGCCCCAACACAAAGGTTAGTAACATACTGTGCTCCGCTGATCGCTAAAGAGGCGCGTTGTGAGTTTTCACAGTGCCTCAGAAAACACCTGGAACTCTAAAAAAGGAAGGTTTTAGCTAATCATGTGTATGTACACATTCATTCACAACACGCACCCCTACCTCTCATAGGGTCACATGAGAACACAGGTGCCATCCAGAAGCAAGTACTTTACGTATTTCTGCTTTCAAAACAGCCTCTTCCAATATTTTCTAAGTTACACTGCCATCGTCTTGGGAACTGGAAACCTGCTGAGGTAGTCATCTGTGAGAGACTGGGAGCTCACTGCATTTTCCTTTGGGGTTTTGTTGGGTTTTCCTATCCAATGGGCAGAATTCCCGCTTTGCCCGGCTGTGGGCAGTCGGAAGCCCAGCAGGAGTCCCTCATACCACACCAGCGGTACAGCGCGGAGCGCAGACAGCGGGCCTTTTACACCCCCCTCGCCGTTCCGTGCGTGGAGACCGCACGCCTTCGGCTGCTCCCGCGCCACCCGCGAGCGAGCCCGCAGCCCTCCCGGAGCGGCGGTACCCGCCCCGGCCCTTCCGCAGGCACCGAGAGCGCGTCCGCACGCAGACTACGCGCCTCCCTGCCCACTCCCAAAGCCCGGCAAAGCGGCGCCGGAGGGGGAACCGGCGGCCCCAGCAGCGGCCGGCGGAAGCGCAGAGGGGCCGAGGGCAGGGACAGCCAAGCAGCCCACCGCCAGGCGCCACGGCCCGCACCCCGGAGCCCCGGGCCGAGCGCCGCCGCTCCCCGCGGAAGGGAGAGGGATGGTTTGCAAAGCGACTCAGACTTACGAGCGCCTGCCGGAGCCCACGGCCGCCCCCGGCGCAGGGCGCTCGCTCCTGCCGGAGCACCTTAACCCAGGAACCAGAACCGACTTCCTGTTGTGCCTCTCCCCGCCCCGTGACGGGGAGCCGCGGCGCTACCCGCTCCGCCGGTCGGCTCGGGGCAGCGGCCGCCGCTAGCGGGCGGGGCAGCGCTGGGCTGGCGGCCCAGGCAGCTCGAAGCTGGCTTCTCCGGCCCCACGCAGGGCTCCGTCCGGCTCCCCGCGTCAGCCTTGCAATACCTCTTCTGCCGGGTTGCAGCCAGAGTTCCCCCCGAGCAGAGTCTGGGCTCCGCCTGACCTCCCCCGGTGCCTTGCTGATTTAGCGTGATTTGTAAATAACAGTACTTACACCTGTAACGCAGCTACACTTTTCATGCCCACAGGACTTTCTGTCTGAAGGGCCTTTCACCTTTGAGGGTTAGTAAGGTGCTCGTGCAGGCAATGAATTTTATGGCTAAGAATATAATAGAAACGCACACAGTTTTAACTTCGCTGCTGCTATACAAGCCCTTCTCTCTTTAGGTCAGATGCATGAGCAAAACACTTTTCCTGAAGGTGTGTAGGAGGGTAGGAGCTGCTGGGACATACTGCATGGGGTACAGGCCCAACTAGTGGCAGGGAAGCGTTGCAAGTTCTGAACTAGCCTCGGCCGTCTCTGAACCCCAGTGGACGTATCCACGCAGCCAGGCAGTGGGGTTTCTTCTGCTAGAGCAAACTTTTGCCCTTGCCTGCTCACAGATCAGAACCTGCATTTCAACCAGGCCAACCTTACCTACTCTGGGTGTGTGCTCTGGGAAGCCTGAGAGTAGCCAGGTGTTGTTCTCTGTACTCTTTTGAAGGTTATTTCTATTATAATTTACCTTTCCTGCCACATCTTTAACAACTCTTTTAGTCTGTTTTGGCCTGTACTAATACTAAAGAGACTTACAGGCAGACAATTTAATGACCCAGTAAATATATTTCCTGGTTAGCCTCTTACAAGAACTTCAGGTGAGATTCTAATGAATTATTAAGGTTCGGAGAGGGTTTGCTCTGATAGCACGTTTCCATGAAAGGGGCATTCAATTTCTTCTTTCAGAAACAGAGTGCTTGAGACATGTAAGTTAAGGTTTCATTCAGCCAGGTCTTAAAAAACAAGGGGTCAAAAAGAGGCTACTTTTTTTTCCCTACATTTTTTATTTGTATTCAGTCTTGTCAAGTAGTTCTGCACTTAAAATGGTAATGGATATCTCAGTAACTGAAATAAAAACTGCAATGCTTAAATTCAGATCAATGTATATATTTTAACTGATGCTATTTTTAAAAAGGGATAGTATACAGAAAAATACAAGGTGTTACCTGATGATAAACATGTATCAACTAAGAGTACGGCAACCTGAATTTGAATAGAGCCATGACATTGCTGAAACACTCATTACACGTTAGTTGTTATAGGAAACAAAAGTTTATTAAATTCTAAAAGGGTACTTAATGTAAATTTGCTGTAAAGGTCTCAAACCCAACAAAGCAGAACTGACAACTATCTATAAACATGACTTTTCAAATCACATGTATCATTCACCTAGTAATCTATCAGTGATATTCTTGCACAATAAAGCACAAGAGAAGATGGTCTTTCCTCTATCTTAATTATTTAGTGTTTTTTTCTTTACTACATTTCCTCCCCAAATACAATGTGTATTACAAGATTTACAGTAACTCATCTTGACATTCTCAGAGACTTCAAACTCTTTTAATAAATTGTTAAATAGAAGAAAACAACAATATCCATGAAAATATAAAACCTGTATGATGTAACTAACCTGATCTCTAACTTTGATCTTTTAGAGTGGTTTCTGCTTTACAGTCAACTATTTTTGTCTTTTCTCATCTTGTTTCCCCCCCCTTTCTGTTTTTCTGCTTCCTTCTCTTCAGTCTCTGTGTTTTCTTGCCTACAGCTATTCCAGTGATGACTTTCTGTATTTCCATCCCACATCAATATTTCATATTTTTATGTCATTGTTAAGGCAGAGTTGCTTTCTTGTGTGTAGTTTTCACAAGATAACTGGGAAGAACAAGTGTATATCTGTATAGTTAAAAATTATTTAAGATTTTAGGAATCTACTAATATTAAAAACAATTGCAAACCACTTATCTAGAGTTTGGGAGTGGTGATGAAGAGGTTTATGTCTGTATTGTTTTATTTCACTTTGTCTTCAGACTTGCAGAGAGTCTTATTTTGACTAATTATACTTTGAAACTTTTTTTGTGGAGGGGCGGGGGGAGTTAGCAAGTCAATACTTTTTCAGAGTGACTATTCAAAGGTTTGCTCTGAGTGGGTCAAGCAGTCTATTTAAATACCTTATGTCATCTGTACCCAGTTTACTGTTTGACTTCTGACATGGTATTTTAACAGGAATTGTACCCAGTCTTTACTGGTGTGCAAGTGTGCTCATTGGGTCAGCTGGGCTGAAGGCTCGGGAGGAGCTGACTGCTCTGAAGGCAGGCTTGTGGCGCAGCAGTGGCCAAAGGCTCTGTCTCCGTAACGGCGTACATCGGATTCCTTCGCACAGTTTTGAGCTTATAAACACAGATCGCCTTCTACAAGCTGTCAGAAAGGGGTTAAAATGTTTCTTGCAACTTCCTAATGTAGCCCTTGGCTCAGACACTAGGTGGCTCACGTCAGATGTTCAAACCTTTTCCAGAACTTTTAAACTGTGGTCCCAAAGGAATGTGTGGGGCGGTGCTGCGTGCTGGGAGTCTGTGCTGCTCTATGGTGTTTCTCTGTTCTTTCAATAGCTTGTTGGTGTTCTAACAGAATAAAAAGCGTATGTTGCTCTTGAAATGCCTTTCCCGGTCAGAAAAGGAGGATTGTGGATTAATATAGACCGAACGTCGTTCCATAGTAAGAAGGAAGGTGAAACTGAGTCTTTGTTTTTTTCCAACAGCAAGAGTAGTTAGTTGATGAGCTTGTGGAAACCTTAGTATATGCAGTGCCAATAAGGTGTGTATTTTGCCTATAGGTGGTAACAGGAAAAATCTGGGTTCCTAACTAAAGAATATTTAATCAGAGTGCAGACATACACACTTGGTGCACTATAAGCAACATAAAAGTAGTGTTTGTAGCTCATCTCATTCTTTTCTATATGAAAAGCTCATCTATGTGTACTTTTTATTCTGAATGCTGACATTGAGAAGTATAATTTATTCATCATCTTTACAAAGTGTAGAAACCAGAGGTTTGGATTTTCTTTTCTCATCTCTTTAGTAGCAGTATAGGCAATTTTTGTGTTGCCTGGGAGGAGTGTCAACAGGATTATGAAATGTGGTTTTGTACTTCAGCTGATGACTAATATTAGCTGGGAACTTCCACTGAGAAATACCCTACTGAAGAACTTCCTTAAAGGCAACTGCAAGCAGACAGTCATTCTCTGAAGTAGAGACTTTAGCAGAAACAGCCTGCAAACTGGCTTTGGACCCAGTGCAATGTTCCTTATTTCCCTAAGTGTTGTCAATGATCTCTGGAGGCTCACTACCCTGGGAAAAGGTTACCCTGCATGAAAAGGCAGCAGTACATGAACAGGCAACTCTGTTTGCGTGGGAACAGTTAACATACATAGTGACTATTGTACTTAATATAATACATACTTTCTAACATGTTGTGAAGAGAAAGCCAGTGATGATAATGACACCACTAGAACATAGCAACTGCTTCGTAGAACTAAAGCTAGTCATCTATCTAGAAGAATAGCCAGTCCACTGATTCTTAGTTAAGCTCCAAAGGAACTTAATTATGCAGACTCTTGAGCTCTGCTTAAGTTTAATTCTTACTGTGTCCTCCCCCTTTCCCCCACAAAGCACTGTATAGTGAAACCGAGTTTCTGTAGAACAATGTAGGGAAAACACTTACCTTGGAAAATTAATTTTCTCTGACATCAGTGCTGTTCTGCCACAGAGACAAGTATTCAGGAGATTTTACATGTAAACATTAACTCCTTAGACCTGTCAATGCGAAGAATGAGATATTTTGATATCAACTACATTACACAGGCCTTCTCCCTCTGTACCTTGTTAAAATTTGGTAGATCTTGGTAGCTGATTTAGATAGAGCTACACTGTAGTCAGTATCTAATTTAAGAAAACATGATTGATACGAGGAGCCTTTGCACTATTTGTTGAATGGTGTTTGATACCAAGCCTTTTTCAGGCTGACAGTGTGGAGTAAGAGTGGAAGAAATCAAAGAGGAGATGTATTTGAAAACACACATTTCATTTCTGGGATCTTATCACCTCTTTTCCTCTTCTGCAAAAAGGGGAGCTGTGTAGTGCAGCAAGATTACAGATTTCATGGTATTATTTTTGTTTCTGTAGTCTCATAAAATTCCAGAGTTTGGGGAAAGAGACAGGTGTTGATGCAAAGTCATTAAGTTAATGGACCTGTGTTAGTATACCTATGGAACTTCTTGTCAAAACTGTTCAGTATGTGAAAATTTTGGATGTGTTCAAGGGGATATTGGACAAGTAAATGCTTGAGAGATTCACTGAGGGAAACTAAAGAGACAGGCAGCATCAATCTCAGGAAGTTCTCTGACCTGAAAATAGCTGGCAGCTGGGAGAAGACTCTGAGGAAGTATTACATATGCTTGCCCTGTTCTTATTCTTCCCAGGGCATTGGTTTCTAGCCACTGCTGAAGAGAATATGGGCCTGAACCAATGTGGCATATGTTCTTATGTTAATGACTTCATGCTGATATAAATGTGTAGGAATTAATCTCTACATTAAACAATCTCCTGTAAAAGACAGGATACTGTCGAAGGATAGGGAGCACCACTTGCAGAAGTTCCAAAAGATCTTGGAACATCCATTCAGAATTATTTCTTATTATTTTCTAATATCAATTTGTAAGAGAAAAACTTTGAGCAGGGTTTTTAAAAATAATCAGTGATTTTTATCTGGTTTCTGAAAAGCTGCTTTGTACAGTTTGATTATGTTTACAGTTGAGTTGTGATGGCCAACAGATCAGCTGCATAGTATCATGGCTTTCATTGTTAGCAATCACTCTAACTGCACACAAAGCTTAACCGTAGGTATGTCTATGTAAATACACAGCAAGGCAACCCTCTTAATTGGTGGATTGTAAACAGTTCTTGAGGAAAAGGCCTCACAAAGAATAGTGGTTAGAGATTATTTCCATTCTTTAGCTGGTGACAGCATCTAACCATTTAATGCAGTTTATTTAGTGCAGGGTTTTGAACTGGGTCTCCATGCACACCAGTGAATGTTGCCCTAGTTAAAAATGTACAGTGGAATAAACTTTCCAGGCTTCCTACTAAGGTAAAATTTATAGGGAGAGCTAGTAAAATGCTTTGATTATGTTTTATTTTTAAAGGAAAATACAAATACCCCTTAATTATTTTAGAAGATGATAGAGCAACTGAAAACAGATCTATAACTTCCCTGACACATGGAGTTGGTATACTTCCTTTCAACATTATTTGATTGTATGGTATAGTGGATTTTGAAAATAAATAGTTCTGTTTCCCTGCACAGTGCAAAAATATTTTGGAATGATTCATCTCTGCAGTCTTTTTCTTGTTGATATAGTTGTTCCAGCTCCTCATGTTAATTTTTAAATTGTTTTATAAATGAAAAGATGGCTTTGTGACTTCAACAGAGTGCTTTTCTTGATTCTTACTCATAGTCATCCTATGAGAGTTTGGTGGATCTAAGCTTGACTAATTAGAGCATGTCAGACAAAATAAGACGCTCAGATGCGTGTTTCTGTAAATCTTAGAGTGTACCATGGCAGGGAAGTTCTATAACCAAGTAAACCAAAAAGATTTGAGCAGTCAGGCTGCCCAAGTTTTAACTAAAATTTCTTGATTTCCACATGCACCAAAGATAAATCAGCATCTGTGCCTGCTGAATGTTATGGTGAAGCTTTTGCAACTTTAAGCAAAGGAACCTTGAAGCTACTGTGTAATGGCCTCCAGCGTGTTGACCCTGTGCTTGGCTGAACACAGCCTCATTGTCTGGGAAGCTAAGAGGACTAAATGATAAACAAAAATGCAGATCAGCTTCTTGCAAATCATACTTGTTCTTACCATGCTGTAAACAGGAATATGTGTAAAAAAAGAGAAAGAAAAAAGATAATTCATTGTGTGTTCTCAGTTCTAATACAGGAAAATACGTCACTGGTAATAACTGACTTTCTGAAAGAGTTGTCACACTTTAAGATTTATTCCTGCTGAAGTAGGGAGAGAAACACATGATCAATGGGTTTGGGCCTTTTTGCATAATTAGTGGCAAAATGCACGCACGCACACACACACTCACTTTGTCTGGCACAGCTTCAGTCTTCTTATTCACCAGCTGCTAAGTCATTTTCATATCCGTAGCTGCTTCCTCTGAGTGAAAACACACCTGCTCTTCTAGCATTGTATCCATTTATTGTTGGCTTTTGGAAGCAAAAGATGTAAGAGAATTTTGGCTTGTATCAGAGATCTGAATAACTGTGGGATAACTCAAAACTGCCATACTCTTATAAAGCTATTATATGTCAATTTCTCTGTATTGATTACTGATTCCCGTCAGTAATTACACATCGAGGGCCTGGAATTAAATGTTCTCAGTAGCATTTTGCTCACATTATTTTCTGTCTGTACTATTTGGAAAGACACTTATTTGACTAGGTTTTGACCACTGCTGTAGTGTTGCCACATACCTGCTAGTGCTCTTAAATTGCACTGCAATCAGTTTATTGTGTATTAAATCAAATGGGAGAATTCTAAACAGAACTGAAAAATCATTCCCTGCAACTGTAAGAACTGCATTTTACATCACAAAAAGGGAGATCAGGCAAAAAGAACATTAAAGAAAGGCAACTCAATATGGGGAATAAAACCAGGAAAGATAGTGATAGATGTTAGGTTAGTTGGGAATAAGAAAACGAAGTACCAGAGGCCTTCCTTCCCTGGTGCTCAGCTCTACCTTTCCATCCATATTCTGAAGTACAGCCAAATTGATAGGGGTTTCTAAAGCCCTTTTTTCTGAAGATTTGATCTATACTATGGCCTGGACTTTATAGAAGTGATCTTAAATTTCTGCTCCAAATTCTTTAGGGACAATGGGCTGATAAAGTATTGTTCTATCAGTCCAACCTCTGACACATTTATATCTTCCAACCTATCTACTCCTACTTTGTTGACAAAGAGTAGGGTAGCTAAAGCCAAGAATCACAAAAGGAATTGGGGTTTATTGTACCAGCAGCTTCATGAGGCTGCTACAGCCACTGGTGCGTAAGTTCTTTCCTACACGGAGTATGGGGCTTGCTGAAAAGCCATGCTTTAAGTAGAACTGCTGTCTCTGGGTAATACTCTGTAGTCCTGAATCCTTTCTAGCAGAAGAAAACTCAATTTTGCATGGACTAATTTGGACAAATCACAGAGATTATAATTCTCCAGTCTCATGGCTACAACGATCTTTGGTTTCCAGCCTCCATTCTAACAATGCTTGCATATTTTATGGCACAGTGGGCAGTAGGTCATTCCTGCTTTGCTGCTTTTGACAATCAGCTTTACTGACTGATTTTCTATTTTACTGGTGCCTAGAACCAGCCCTCTGAAGATACCATCCTTGCCAAAGGCAGCATCAGCTTTACCTAAACCATTTCTAACATATGTTTGCCTGTTATGAATATCTATATTGGTGATAAAGATTTCACAGCCTCCCAAGGGACCTTCTGTTCTTTCTTACAGATTTTTTTTCTAAATCTCTAATTATTCTTCAGTTGAACCACACTTTCCACAAGGTACAATGTACAAACTGGACAATATGCTCCAGCTGAGACTTTCCACCATAGTTTTCAACAAATACATGCTGACTGTTTTATATCCTTAAAACAGGACAGAACCTTAAGCTTTTAAACAAACTTGTTCAATTATTTGTTCCACTATTTTTCTCAGAATGAAAGTAAAGCAGAACAGTATGAAATTTCCTGGTTTCTTCTGTTCTCTCCTCTTAAAGATAAACATGACATCTGTCCTTTTTCATTCCTTTAGAAGCTCATCTGTTCTCCACAACTTCTCAAAGATAATTGCTAATGGCTCCAAAATGTCTATATTCTGTTCTCTAAGTATTCTGAGAGGAATTTCTACAAGCCCAGCTGGTTTCAAAATATTTTATCTGTTTTCAGTCTAGCCTGTATTCTCTCCCCTTGCCACCGATACTAATTATTTGAGCCAGCTGATTGAGGTTGACCCTTCTAGTGAAGAAAAGTAAAAAAGTATCAGCCTTTTCAACGCTGTCTCTAATCGTCCTTTCTCTCCACTGAGTAGCTGATCTCTTTTTCCTTTGTCTTTGTCTTGCTACAGATGCATTACCAGAACACCTTTTTGTTTCTGTCTTGCTGTCTACCCCATTTTGTGCCTTGACTTTTCTGAGTTTGCCATCTTTTTCACATTGTTGCATTATTCTTTTACAATCCTTAGTAATTTAACTTAGAGCATAGAAAGTAGAAACTTTATTGAACTTAAGGTAGTTAAAAAAAAAATCTTACTGTTATTTAGCATTTTGGGATTTTTTAAAGCACTTTTCTTATTTTGGCCCTAGCACTGGGGTGGTTCGTGTTATGTCCCCTTTTTCTAAATGAGATGGAAAAATCTCTTAAGCTCCTTGATTTATTTTTTTCGAGGATCATAATGATGTCTGCATACTGGATTTAGGCACTTAAAATGTCTGTATAGATCTAGTCCTGACTGATTTGCCAGAAGTCACACTGTACATTTATGTTAGAGATGGGTCTGAAGCACAGAAACGCCTTGCTCACATCAGTGGCTTCTGATTCTTGCCTGATTTTTGATCTGATTAAAGCGGCATTATTTGGTTACTGTCTGATTTGTGTAGGTTTATTTGTTTTATGCTCACAAATTGCCTTACTTACCAGTCCTCCTTTGCGTGCCCTTCATTGTCCTTGTTTATTTCTACATTGTCTTGGGGGAAAAAAAAAAGAATGAGAGAAAGAAAAAAAGTTTCAGTATGTATTTTTCCCATCTGGTTAGTCCAGCACTCTTCTTAATTAGTAAAATGCCATCCTGTCGGATTCTCTCCTGCCAGGAAGTCATTCAGCTACCAAATCACTTCTTCACCTCCATCATATATTTTAACATTTGAAAACAAAAAAACTGTAAGATATCATATTCTCCCTTACAACAGAAAAATAAAAATCAACTACAGCATTGCTAATTAAGTGTAGTTTAGGATTAATTTGAATTTAAACCAGGCCTCATGGGATTTCAGAGCATGTATCCAGAGTGTCATAAAATATGTAACAGCTTCCAGCTTCTCAATTAACCTTCATTTATTTGGGAACAGTAAAAAGCAGCACAAATAGGCACAACCTGTTCCTTACTCTTTCCCCAGTAGTTTATGCTCTGCCCAGACTGCTTTCCCTACTCATTATTCCAAAGGCCAGCTCCTTCTTATATCTGGGCAATATCAGACTGGATCAAGTATCTCTGTATTCTCTTTCTTGAGTCTTAAACCTCTTTTGCCATTATTAAGCAAAACTTAAAGACAATGTATTGCTTATAAAATCACAAGCCTTATATTTGAATACATCAGTTGTGTTACAAAAACATGATTACTGTGTTTCTTTTCCATTCTGCCAAGTGGAATACTAGCCATTTTAATATTACTATATGGTTTAATTAATTTATTATAAAAATTGTTATGTCACCACGAATTTTTAGATCAGTCAGTAACATCATAGTGATTATAAATAACAAGGTTAATACATGCTAAAATTAAGTGTTCTTTCAAAAAAAAAAAAAAGACAGTCTCGAGGAGGAACCTAAACTACATCTGTATTTGGAATATATAAACCTATTGGGGTAGTTTGTAAGCAATTGGGACATGCAGGAGAAAAATATGGAGTTACAGACCTTCATGGACATTTTTTGTAGAATTTGCTGACAAGGAATTCAATAGGAGAGAATCCTGTGTATTCATATAATTTAACAGAGATTATAGCATTTTTCTACCTTTGTTAATTTTTTTGTAACTGCTATGGGATATATAACAAAATCTGTTTCTCTGAAATTCTATAGGAATTTTTGCTTTAATTTGGAAGTCGTTTGGAAAGAAATATTATCTATAACTACACCAACTGGGTATTTGTTCCGAAATATTTCTGCTGTATTCTGAGTCCTCTGTGGTGTGGGCTTTTCTATGTTTTCTGCCCCCCTGGCAGGTGTGTTGAGGTAAGCTTTAAAAAAATGGAGCACATGTAGGAAGGGTAAGGAAAACTACTCAGAGAATCTTCTGTGCATAGACCTGGCTTCCTTAGGCATCCACTTGTAGTTGCTGTTGAGGTCTGTGAATCAATAAGGACATTCTTATGCAGGAACTTCTACTTAGGTGGAAGTAAGCAAGGAAAGACTAGGTGATTGTGGCTTAGCACTGGGTACCGTCAGCTCTGTAGATGTGGCTGTTCCAAGACGTGAGAAAGCTGGGTAAGCTCAATGTATAGACACAGCAGGTTTTTACATTTTACCACTGGTAGTCCAGCAGAGGATGAAAGCAATTATAGTTTTTCTTCCATAGTGTAGCTTGTTAAAAATGTTTTGTGCTAATGGAGTGATACAAATTCTCTTTGTGTAAAGGCCACCTCCATAGTGTGCAGCCAGGCCAAACTGTTATCAAATGTAACGCTAGTTCACCATAATTCTTATTTATGCTTCAACCTCAACTGAAGACACTGAAGATGCCCAGGCATCACGTTAGCAACCGAGCAAATCTTTCTTCTTGCTTCCAGCAACATAGCCATATAAAGTATCGGCATTTCAGCCAGCAGGCAGAGACCCTGTGAATATTCCTGAGTTCCCTGAAGCTCTCCCTAGCATACTTACACTGTTCTCTCAGGCTGGATTCACTCCAAGAAATAAGTATAGCAAAGCCAGTATTTTAGAACATGGAAACAATCTCCCCCCAACTGGTCTTTAATAATCACTGTCTCTTTGGACAGCATTTTGCTTCCCTAAGTGTTTGTCAGATTTGTGCCCCAGGCATGCATACTTGAGAAATACAGTTTTATTTGGGTATTGAATAACATAATACATCTCATTAGTTATAAGCTGCTTTTTCTGTCAGAACATAAGACTTATTAAACATGACTGTTGGGTTCACTCAGTATTTACACAGGATCTTGCTGCAAATCCCAATCTACTTGAGCAGACATACAGTAAAATGCAATGGGTAATACCTCATTATATCATTAGGAATAATGATAATAAACAGTGATAATGAATCTCTTGGCCTCTTTCATATTAAAAGAAATGAGAGTGTAATGTCTCACACCACAGGAAAAAAAGAGGAGTTGGCAAGATGTTAAGATGGGTATACAGTATAATGAAAAAGGTTAATTATGGACAGATGTCAGACACCAATTATCTAATCTATTATAGTAGTGTTCTGTTAAATGATAAATACAGCTTTCACTCCTATTCCTACCTTTGGTGGCCAAAGAATATGCAAAGCATCTTAGGAATGGTCCTGTATATTGGGAATTTTTTGCCAACAGAACTGAGGAATGCTAGGTAAAGTTTCTTTTCTTTCAGCCAGACATTGTCTTTCAGCATGCACTGGCCTTCCTGTTAGTTCTTTCACCCCCAGAATAATTTATATTCCTTCTAGATCCTCCTGTCTTCATCCTCTGCTGCTTCTGCATGGCTTATAAGAGTTTCCCAGTTTTTGCTCTGCCTTTGCCTAGATTCCACCAACTCTCTCTAACTCAGCTGCTCCTTCCCATTCTGCTTCTTACACCTCAGAAGCCTCCCAGCCTTTGAATTCTATGGCCACCACGACTTCTCCCAGTTAGATACTTCTTCACAATGGCTTGCATATGTTTCTAGCATATGTATTCTGGCAGGACAAACACCAGCCTCATAGACTGGCAGCATAAGGAAGCTTCCCCCGTGCTTGAGATAAGGAAAAAATATTATCTTCTTTTGCTGCCTTAATGCTTTGGTAGAAAAATAGATGAAATGGAAAAGTTGTGAAAAAAGTCATACTGAAAGCAGGAATTCACCTGCCTTTAAACTGATTTCCAAAGAGGAAGAAAAATGGTAAGATGAAGACAACATTGCTGTAAGAAGAGATGCATAGGTGCAGATATATGTGGTGAGTTCATCTATACCTAGATGATGAATGTGATTTTTGAGCTAGCAACCTGGAAGGAGCTACGACTGTTTTCAGCTTTGAGGTGTTTCTAAAGAGTGGTTGAAGTTGTAAAAAGACAAATCCTATTTGCCAAGATGCAGGCTTGCTCTTGACTGTAAAAATAACAAAGGGCACTGGGAAAATTTGTGGAAAATTGAAAGAGTCTTGAAAGAAATTCCAGCAGCAATAGAAGGTAAAAGAGAGGACTGCTTGGGTTCTGGCCTACATAATGCTAGCTACCTCTCCAGCCATCCTTACTTTTTCCCTGTCATGCAAACTTTTCACTTGCTGACCTCACCCCCTCCACAACATTCAGGGTAATATTCAGACCAAATCTTTAAATTCACTCAGCATTCAGAGTATATTAGGTTGGATTTTTAGCCAAATTATTGTTGTTTAAACCTATAAGTTTTCAAAACAAACTGAGTTAAAAGCAACATCCATTTACATTCTTTGGATGTCTGAAGGCCCTACAAATGTCAGCCTGGCAGCAAGGGTAATGAATATACAATGATTATATTACCAGATTTATTTATTTTATTAGTTTATTTCTCTTCCTTATCTCCACTCCTATTTCATTTTGACATCTCAATATGTTTGGCACTAGGGTAATGTTAAAAAAAGCCCAGCAATGAGCTTGGCTAAGATTGATTGAACAGCTTCTGAGAAAACAAGAACTGACTTGAACTCTTTTTTTTTAACTAAAAAGTACGGCATTTACCTGAAGCTTATTGAGCTCTTTTGGGATTTTTCACATCTGCGTTGCAGGTACCATTTCCCTATTATTTTAAACTTTTCTCTTGCTAATGCTTGAAGATGAGCATGCATAAATAGCTAGTAAGCATGTCTCAGCTACATAAATAATACAATGAATAAAAATAGTTTACTAAAAAATACAAAAACACTCAAAGATTTGAAATGCTGTCAAATTTAAAAGGTGTTTTGGGAAATTATTAAAAATGTGATTCTCTTATGACCTTCTTTTTCGTATTTTTTATGTATATGTGTATAATAAAACAGCATGATTTCTTAAATACATAGTTTGGCATTTGGGTTCACCGTATGTTTTTGAATATCAAAACTATAGAGATTCCACCTCAACAGTTTTTCATTATAACGTACTTTGAACAGAACATTACAGATGGTGCTCCTTGATTGCTCACATAATTTCAGGTTGTACTTTTCTGAATAATTCTCTTAATTTATCTAATAGATTTCAAGACTTTGTGTCAGGTCACGAGGCAGTGGTGAACTTCCAGGTGAAACCCAGAGTTATTTAATCATAAGGAATAACATAGAACCCTGTATGCTCTCTCTGTGGAAGGTATTCTTAAATTGATCAGATTTTGCATCAATATGGTCTTGTAACGTGGATTATCTCTTGTCCATTCATAATTTCACAGATCCTCCCTAGCCATTGACAATCCCATAACTTTCTTTTGGCAACTCAAGCCCAAAAAGAAAGTATATAGGAGGTGTGAGCATGGACAGGCTATCAAGGAGGAATACTGAAGCATTGCTTGGGCGTGCAAGAATGGAATTAGGAAGACCAGAGCTGAGCTAGAGCTGAAACCGAAAGGGTTTTCAGTTTTCAAAAAAAAAAAAAAAGCCAAACAAACTTATATGGGTACACTGGCAGCAGAAGGAAGACCTGGGAGAACATTGCCCCTTGATGAACGGGACAATATAATAAGAATGAAGGCTGACACCAATGCAGTCTTTTTTTCTGTCTTTATTGTCAAGGTCTGCTCTCAGGCCTTGCAGATCTCTGTTCCTAGCAGCAAAGTCTGGGGGAGAAAGTTACTGCCTGCAATAGGCAATTGAATCAGAATCAGCTTGAGTAAACTGGGTGTATGTAAATCCATGGGACAGGTGGGATTAATCTGGTGGTGCTACAGGAGTTGGTTGTTGTCTGTGTAAGGCTTCTCTAAAAATGTTGCGGAGACTTGTGATGATTAGGGAAAGCTCATGATGACTAGCAAAAAGACAGATATTATGCCCATCTTCTGAAAATGCAAGGAGAACAGTCTGGTAAAATACGGATCCTTATTCCTACCCAAAGTATAGGAACAAAGTATTTATAGACATGTCATTTCTAAGGAAATAGGATGACTTGTTCTAAACCATAGATGTTCGTAAATCTTTGTTATACATTTGAGTAAATGGGTTTGGGCTCTTGATTTTCTTTCTATCATACTTCTTCCTGCAAAAATTCCTTTGAAAATGTCTCCATGCAACACCTGACTTCCACACTGAGTCTTTTCTGCAGAATATTGATGGCTAGGGACTACAGACTTAGGGTGATTAGGAGGGCATCAGCTTGGATATAACTTGCCCTTTGAACTGCAGATTCAGCTCCTGGCATTGTTCAGTAAATCATTTGCTTGTTCTAGAAGAAAGTTATGCAATTTAATTTTGGAATTTGGCTTAATGATCACAAAGCAGAGCTAGCAAGGAGAGAGAGCAGGTTCTCTTTTGGTTTAAAGAGTGGTATTTTTCCTTCTACTTAAGAGGTGATAGACCCAGGTTTACGTCTCTTTTTCTGTATTCCTCTTTTCCAGCAACCACAGATGGGTAGAGCAGAATCTGCAGCTTCAATTTAGCTTGCCTTTCTTTTGGCAAGTCTGTGTGGTTTCTCTTCAGAGCTAAGACGGCCTTGTGCTTGCTAAGGTGCTTTATGGTGAACTTCAAATTATGGAGCTCGATGACGCCTTAAATTAATGTTTTCTTTTAAATTCTTTGAACTAGTATTCTAGACTTCTCAGAACTAGGTAGTTCTTACCAAAAGGCTTTCCTATTGCTCCCTGACACAAGCAGTGAGCCAGCATTTGAGACCTTGTACGTTTGTTTGTTATGAGTTAATTAATGTTTAAAAATATTTTGGGGCTTATCGTTTTGTTTTCTGGCCAGGTAATACAAAGTCTTTTTTTTTCAGTGCATGCTTTATGAATAAACAACAGACAGTTATTTGCTAGCAGTTTCTGTGTCTTTCTCAGTTACCCCTGCTTCCCAAAGTAGCTGCCTTGACTCCCTTCTAAGGTCTAGCACACAACTGTCCCACACTTTGCTGGCCCTTTTTCTGCTCTTTTTAAAATCTGCAGCCACTCCAAAGAGGAACCTTGGCTTATAGCATCACTGCTCATCAGATCTGTGTACAATCTAATGCCATTTCCTTCCATGATTGTTTCTAGCCGTCTCATTAAAATGCTTCTTCCAATTAGGATAACCGAGAATTACCTGACTCTAATTAGGTTTCTGTTTGCTTGGAAATCAAACAGAGGTTTGATGGCTTTATGATTTCCAGTGTAAATATATCCTAAACGTTTCTAGCACACGAAATGTGCATGATTTCCACTTCCCCACAACTAACGCAGAAGTTCTCTATTCCTCTTTGCTTTTTCTGATTTTTTTTCTACTTTTGTAATTTAACATGCAGCAGTAGAGGGGTGTAAACCCTGCTTTGTACCATACTCTCTTTTGATGCTTGCTACATTCTCTGCTTTCTTTGCCTGTGCCCAGTGTACCAATATTGATGGTGATAACTTCTTCTCCTGGCCACAATGTAAAAGAAAGGTCTGTGGTTTATTCACAAACATTTGACCATTCTGTTCACTATTTGTCATTGACTTTTTGGCTCTCTCAAAAATATTTTACCAAGTTCCCCCATCATCACTATCATCTGACCTGCACCTTTGGTACTAGCAGGGAAACCTTCAGGCAGATGGCTTTCTGATTTGCTCAAGTCTCTTTCCCTATACCAGTGAAGCCTCCTCAAAAGACTCCTCAACAGAATAGTGCTGCAAATAAGTGTCCAAGCTACGACTGACTTCACAAGATAGGTGATAATGGTGTTATAAATTTATTGTATGATAAGTTTTCCTGCTATGTGCAATCTCATGCTGACTCATTAAGGTGCTTTTGAAAAGATTTCGTTTACACTCATCAAGCCTCAGACTCATCTGTTAAGTATGAATTATACTGTAGAGAGAATTCTACATGGCAATTTATAATTTCTTTCCAATACAGGAACTTATTATATCATGTTATATTTTGACATTTTGAGAACTTTTTGTTATTTGCAAATACCTTTCTGTGCACATTATAATACAGGCTCATACTGATTATTCATGACATACCCTTGGATACTGTTATTTCCACTACCTACAATTGAAGCCAAATCAGTTATTTGGAAGCCATGGGGATTGTGACATTAATTTAAATATTAAACAGTCTAGCTCTATCAAAGTGCTTGGTCCTGTGAACTTTCCCAGGTGAGTCATTCTTATTTATATGGTTAAGCTAAATGTAAAGAAAGGATACTACATTTGCGAAGCTGTGAGCAATTCACACATGTATATTTCTTTTAAAAGAGAAAAACACATGGATCACAAAACATATGGTATTCTTACCTCATCTGTCATTCACTAGATTGTGCTTGTAATGTTAAAACTTTATGCACCAGTTTTCTTCAGCCCCAATGAACTAGAGATTTTTAGGGCCCTCTGTATTAGAATAGTCACAAAGGATGTTTTACAAGTACATTTGTGTGTTCTAACTCAGGGAACTCTGACAAGTATCAGTATTTCAGAGACTGACCATCTGCTTTCTTATTTGAAGCTACATTGCTTCCTTGAGTCTTGCTTTGCTGAAGCTTCTGTCCAGCTGTAGCAATACCTGCTTTTCAGGGGAGAAAGTAGTTTTAGAAAACTACTGTCATGATTTGAGTTGTCTTTCTGTATTATTTTATTGATGAAAATAGGAAGAACCATTCACTGTACCCTGCATTATGGCAAACTCTGAATGAAACAGTTAATAGGTAATTTATTGGATTGGTCACAAATCTGAAAGTTTGTGAGGAAGGATCAGGAGGGTTTTCAGGTTTGAATTTGGTAAATATGGCCAATGAAGTTTAGCTCTTGAAAATTCCTGACTGATACAATACAGAAATACTTCAGTGGTCTTTTAACAGTTGTTTATTTATTTATTTACCCTCATTCTAACACTGTGGTTTAGGGTCAGCGAGTACTTGAAAGAATGTTACTAGGATTGCAAAAGTACCTCTTTTCAGCACAAGTAACACAGAGGGTGGGTGACCACAGTGGGAAGTCGGTTGTGTGGGTATATGATGAACTGCAGGAAGAGGCGTGATAGGAAGAAAACCTACAACCCAAGCATGTTTGCATGAAGGCAATAATTAATAGATAAAGGTTCTGTTATAAATCATGGATTTTCGTAAGAAGCTGTCCTATTTCTTCAGAGATGGCTTGTCTCTAAGTACCTTTGTTTCTATACTTCGACTGGAAAAAAAATCTAACATCTTGAATAAACAAAAAAAAAAGCAAAAATCAAACAGAAAGAGTAAAAAGAACCGAGGTCCTGTAAGACACAAGAAAGTAAAGGTTCCATGTCTGACAAAAGGAGTGAAGATAAACGATAATGGTAATGGCCAAGTTTCTTATGATCAGGGTCCCTTTTTTCCCAGTGATGTGTTCAGGTCAGGCCAAAATAGCTAAATTTCACTTGATATAATAAAATACTGCAGGATCTCCCCCCATTTCTCCCATTGCACACTTGCTAGATTAGTCCAAGCTCCTCTACTTAGATCTGGTAGATCTGGCATATGGGCTACCAGCTGCCTATAAAACACTGGTTATCTTCATTTTACAGCATGAAAACAGCCTTTTTTAATTAAGCATTATATAGACATTCGATCAGCATGCCTATTTTTATTTGAGTTTCTCTCTTATCTCTCAATATATTTAGATTTTAGATCATGAGTTTTGAATTGTTTTGAACTAAACAAAAGGAAATATCTTTGCAACAGTATGCTGCAGCTTAAGATGTCATCTTCTGACCTATGAGAGAGAGAGAGGAGAACATCATACCTATCCCACAGCATTCATCTGAGACAACTAAGGATGCTTCTCAAACACTGAGTGAGGACAGCGTGAGTTCAGGGAGAGCTGGCTGACCAGAAGTGTTGGCAGAAGCTGAGGAACACTGGTTACTGCTACTATATTCACAAGGCTTTAAAGCCAGGTAGCCATGAGAGATTTAAAATTTCGTCAAAACTTTTTGCTAGTTCTTGCTAATGTGGTTCTTGTCTGACTTTTTTCAGTGATGACCAATCACTTAGAAGCCTGGTACCATTTCTAGAGAGTATCTAACAGAATAATACTAATACATTTTTATTCTTCCAGGAATGCAGAAATTTATGTACAACTTGCTACAAATATAAAACTGTAAAGCTTTTTTCTTTGAGACTGTAATGCTATAATTTATGCTATTGGATATAAAATTTTTAGTTACATTTCCTGTTCAAAGACTGTTTAAAGTTTCAGAATGGCAGATGAGTGCTTTTTCAGCCTTACAATGAGAAGTAATAAGCAGCAGTACAACTCGCACTAACAGGTTTCTGTATTTTTTACTGAAATAACAACTATTGAAATATCAGTATCTATTCATTGGATTTGTTCATCTGCATCTCCACAGGCCATAGATGTCCTTGGCCTCTTTATTTTTTTTACCAGATGGCAGCCACAACTGCTTTTTCGTCCACTTGTTCTGTATTTATATATTTCAAACAGATTTTTAAATGGATCTCACGGCCTAGTGTGATAATTAAAAAAATTTATATAAAACAACCTCCCCCCCCGGTGTTTTAAACAAAGAGAAATCATAGAAATAAAACATTTTTCCTTAGCTAATGTATTCTTATACTTTTTTCTTTGTAACTGTGTGGGACAGATTTTGCAGGAAATTATCCTCTGGATATCAGATCTTTAGAGATACATGGGCTTGAAATTAAGAAAAAAGCTGATTAAATGAACATATTTTCTCCTCTAGGGGTGGGAATATTAACCAAGCAGACCTAGCCAAAAAGGTGAGTTATGATGAAGAATTATACTTCTTAGTATATTAGCATTATACTTAGAATCACAGAGTAATTTAA
The DNA here is from genome assembly GCA_027574665.1 of Rhynochetos jubatus. Classification (NCBI taxonomy): domain Eukaryota; kingdom Metazoa; phylum Chordata; class Aves; order Eurypygiformes; family Rhynochetidae; genus Rhynochetos; species Rhynochetos jubatus. Next base: position 25,340,519 of record CM050654.1, read on the forward strand.
GTTGGAAGAGGCCACTGAAGATCATTTAGCTCAACCTCATTCTCAAAAGCCGGGCCAACTTAAAAATTAGATATGGTTCCTGCGGAACTCATTCAGTTGAGTTTCAAAAATCTCAAAAAAAGGGCAATTCCACAACTTCTCTAAGCAGCCTGCTCCAGTGCTAAATCACTTCTCCAAACCTCCGAGCTACGCCCTTGCTAACATGGCTTCATCACTACAAATGCACAACTGCTCACCTAGGTTCAACTTGCCCACCGGGATCCCGGGTCCTTTTCTGCACAGATGCTATCTAGCAAGTTGGTCTCCTGTTCTTTCTCCCTGCCACTCCCAACTTCTCCATTCCTTTCCCCACAACACTTAACTCAGTTGTTTTTTTGGTATTTTTTGGTAAGGGACTGTCTGCTGGTTCTGTAAGGAGAAACTTATAATGTATGTCCTCTCTCTGCTATAAAATTTCTTGTTAAGCTCGTGGGGTTGTGAAGGATTGCAAGGCCTATGCGCTTTGTTTTTTGTTGGTGAATCCTCCAAAAGCCACTGAACTGAAGGTGCTCAACCACCTCCCTGAAGATGAAATGGGAGCCTTCATGTCCTCTTGAAGAAATACATAAAAGTTCTCAAGGTGTAAAATTTATTTTTAATTTGAAATGTGAGAACTATTTCAGTAGATTCTAGAAATGGTCCTTGGTTTCTTCTCTCACAATTCACCTTCTATGTATTTTGTATATGTAGTTCTAAAAGTGTTTAGGACATTCATCTTACAAACTACATAGCAAGTGTAATCAGCATACCACTAAAACCTTCCAAATAATTTTACTTTTGGATAGTGAAATGGGGACAGTGTAAACATTATAGGAATAAGAGCGTTTCATGTTGCAGTGGTAGAAAAGGAGCAGAAAGGCTATTGAACTAATTGTATAATAAGTTATTAAAAGAACTGCTATGGTGACAGATGGAAATAAACACTGCTGCATGAATAATAATCATGTTTTTCCCTACCCAAAGATCAACTCTAGACATTCTGTCTGAATTAATTTTCCTTTAAATTAACAGGAAAAAAACTAAACAGAAAACAAAAGAATTAATGAAATCCCTGCATATGTCTTCTCTGTAATATGCTATATTAACTTTCCCTCAAAAATTGAGGCTATCCTTGTGTACAGAATATTTAGAAATGTACATGACATAAAGAGCAGAGAGAAATAACATACCTCATCGCATCAGTAAGTATTCAAAGAATAATTGCAGCTAAAAAACCCCCTACAATAAAACCAAACAAAAAACCTCCCCAAAACCTGTCAAAAAATGGATTTCTCATGAGAAATTAATTACAAGAAACAGAAGTACATTCTGCATAGAAATGGTCATATGAAAATAGGAGCCACATACTGATACCTTTAAGCACACTAGTACTCCCCCTCTGTCTGTATAAATAAATGACCCTCGCTTGCTTATTCTCTTCTCTTCATAGCTTCTTGAAATCAAATTAAGATTTTCAGGACAGCCAGTATTGTTTTCTGTGTATTTGTACAGTATGAACTCTCAAAGTCTGAGACCTCTAGTGTGCTGTCATAGCAGAAATAAGAACTGCAGTAGTAATCATGCTAACAAAGCAGAGGGGTGATTCTTTAATTTTTACATGAGTGTAATTCACATTGATTCTGAAATAAATTCTGCCAAAAAGTGATGAATACAGAATTAAGTGGGTGGTACTTCAAATCTTCTCTGTATCAGCTCTTTTGTTTTCCAGCTGCCAAGGTTTATGTGTTACTCATTTTGAAGTAGGAACTTTTTTATTTTCCATTTTGTAAAGCACTAAGCATATTCTTTGGCCTAAATAAACAATGATTTCTAAAATAGAAATATACCTCACACTTTGGCTATCAGTCATGCACTGATCTTGCTTGTATTGCTAGATGATTCAACTCTGATTAGTTGTATTGCTGTGTCTTTAACCTGTGAGGTTAAACACCTGAAATTATTTTAGTTTCTGAATCGAGCAAAGCTAGTCCTACTGCAAAAAGCATGTACCCAGAGGTCTACAACAATTCTGTGTCTTTGCTAAGTAATTATCATAATTTTTCCCCAGTTTTACATATGGCAGGCATACTTGTAAACATACCCTATGATGCCCTTTTTATTGCTGAGTTCTTAACCAAGCTGCAATTTCATATACATGTATTATTTTTATATGATAGCCATTATGATGCCATTCATATTTTAGTATTACCTAAGACAATACCAGTGATTTGAATGTGCTCTGAAAATTTTCACAACTATTCAGTTATACCTTCTGTTCAGCTGTATGTTGGTACTCAGACAAATTCAAGTTGGGCAAAACAATTTTCTGGAAACACAACCAATACCAAGCCTTCCCCGGTTAGTCTGTGGTGGGATAAAGGTTCACACGGGCTCCACTTTCAGTGTCAGTATAGCAAATGAGTGAAGGTCTTTTCAGAGGTATGGCTGAAGAACAGTCATGTATTAGAAATCAAGGTGAGAATACCTGTGGGGACAGACTAAATGAGAACTGAATCCAGCATGTGTAACTGACTCTCAGGAGAAATTTAGCACTGTACTGAATGCCAGCTGGGACCTGGGCACTAAACAGTGAGAATTAGGTATTGAATAGATAAAAGTTGCTTATTCATCTTGCAGAAGCCTTCCTCTCTAATGCAAGTTTCATTCTGAAAGCAGCCTGGAAGTCTCACACTGCTTTTGTGCCCTGCAAGGTTCAAATGTTGAATTTGTTACTCAGTAGCTCTTACTTCAGTCATCTTTTTGGAAGAAAAAAGCAAGCTGTCTTCATATGATTCAGCTAGGTAGTCCATCAGAGTTCTGTGGGTAATTTTTATAGATAGTTAGACATAGTAGAGATGTAATTTTGAGAAACCAAGAGCTTATATAGTCATACTGTCACCACAGGCTATAAATAATCTCATATTTTAAATAGGAAAAGTCTTCATTACTATTCAGCACCAGGATTAACTTTCCCTGTGACCCTGTAAAAATTCTTCTTTCCTCCTCATCTTTCCCTTCTCTCGATTTTCCTTTGGCTGATGTTTCATGCTTAAGCTCTCAATTTAATTTGTTTGTTTTATTTTAAGTGTTTGTGAGAGGAAACCCTAGGGAGGAAAAAACCAGCAGATGAGATCAGCTTGTGACTACCATGATCTCTGTTAAAAAACTATAATCCCTTGACATCATACAGACACCCTTGACCCCACCCATTCTAGGATAGCCTCACATTTACCAACACTGCTAGTTCCTGCAGTACATTAAGCCTCCCATTGCTGTTTTCTGCACAATAAAAAAATTGCCTATCTGTAAAGCGATCCATTCGTAATTAAAGTAGGACTATAATGCATTTTCCCCACCTCCCACATACCTATTTTTACCACTTTCCTTGTTCTGACTCACAGAAGATGGGAAGTGCTGGGGCCTCGCCTAACATTCAGTGTCCCCAGAAACCGCTGCCCTCCCGCCCGGTTTGCCTCTGCGCAGGAAGTCCTGTGTGAGCAAGCTACTGCCATCCTGCGCTGCAGACCCGAGTGTATCTTTGCCCAGGATACAGCTCCTAAGAGCAATACTGAGTCCTCAGAACTCGATATATTCCTGCTTATTCAGGTGTTTATGCTAATGTACTGTATCTTCGAGCTAGCTCGGTTCTCAGAGAGCTTTAGGAACGGAAGTACACAGACCCCACAGTGGCAATCACAATAGCTGAGACACTCAACGTTTGGGAAGTACAATAATGAAGAAGGGGACAGCACACTTACATAAGTAAAAGTGACAATGAAGAAAGGTTGTCTAAAAATCTGTGTGTCTTTACATTTTAGGTGTTTCCCTCCTGCAACGTTAGAAGCTTAGATACCCAGAGTTCCTAAATTCCCAAGTTCCTTAGAGAAATCTTTCTTTCTCCCATTTCTTATGTCTTCCTAAGAATCTATGCTCTATTTCTGTGTTTTAATGTGTGCAGACACTGGAAAAAGAAGCGGTCCTGCAGATTAGGGACCTGAATGCAGGTCTGCCTTCTCCTATAGGAGTGCTCTTTAGCACTAGTCTCATCAGGTTCTTGCTTATAAATTTCTTTAGTGGCTCCTAGAAACTTGTAGTCAGCAGGAATCATGCCAGAGCTCAAGCCGCTTTGCTCAAACCTCACAGCTATTCTACAGAAATGAAATTGGTCTAAAAAAATAATCCTGGTAGGGAAGACGCACCATCTTGATCCATTCCTGATTTCTCTTCAGTCATGATCGTGGAATCAAAGCTCTTACCTTCTCGTCTTTTGGTCTGGCTTCCTACTGGTGATCATCCTGCCTAGATCTCTTCCATTTATGCCTGCTTCTCGCCTGGTCTTTTCTGGTTGACGTGACTGACTTTTGCGTATCTTTTTGCTTTTTCCCATTTGTATCAATGGATGCGGACTCTCTAGCATCCAAACTGGGCCTTGTATTTGTCCTTGACCATTCTTTGCTTTGAACTGCTTCTTCCCTTGTTCTCTCCATTTCTTGGCTTTGAATCACCCTGACTGTTGTGCGTGGTTTGTGTCTGCATATCAAATCACCCCAGGCCTAGCCATGGATATAGTGTGAGAGTCCACAGCCCAAACCCATAATAGCTAAGTAGATAGGTGTCATGGTTTAGCCCTAGCAACAATTGCTCACCACCTGGTGATCGATAGCCCGTCCCCAAGCAGCAATCCCCAACTCCCCTCAGCTTGTATACTGAGCCTGATGTTTTATGGAATGAAATATCCCCCTGGACAGTTTGGGTCACCTGTCCTGACTCTGTCCCCTCCCAGCTTCTTGTAGAGAAGAAGCTGAGAACACAGGTGCAGTATCAGAAACCGAAAAATTGCTTGACTTGATATAAACATTCCTTACCAACAACTAAAAGCATTTGTCTTTTATCAATATTCTTCTCAGCACAACCAAAACAGAGCCTCATACTAGCTACTGTGAGGAAAATTAGCACTGTCCCAATTAAAATCAGCACAATAGGCTACATAGTGCTGAAATCATTCTGTGGACCTGGGCAGAGGTTTTGGTATTCACATACCAAGGCAGCAAAAGAATATGTTAAGATATATATTTTTATAAAATTCTTATTGACTCTGACAATAAGTGATTGGGTAAGTCACTCTTATCAAGCCAATAGATAGACACATTACAGCCATTTCAGGCAACTGGAAAAGCATATGAAAAAATATTAGACAATTCAAGCTAATAATTTTGAAGGTCAACTTTGTGGAAATGGGGTGAACTATATTCCAAAATATGATGTAAATTGAAGCATGAAATAGAAATTACCATTTCATTAATTTAACAATTAATTAACTCATCTTTCTTTCTAACTGTGATATATCATTAATTCTAACTGAAGTATTTGTTCTCATTAGCTGATGTCCATATGTATCATGTGAATATTCACAGAATTTTGGACAAGAGTATTTAACTGGGTTTCAGATATGGTACAGAAGACCAGCGTTGCATACGTTCTAAATGTAACAAATGCAAAATACAAAACTAAATGTGGGCCCTTTTTGGAAGGAAACAGGAGACCTAGTTACCAGGGTATGAAAAAGGCTGAGGTACTCAATGACTTTTTGCACCAGTCCTCACCGTCAAGTGCTCAAGCCACACTGCTCTAGTTGTAGAAGGCAAAGGCAGGGACTGGGAGATTGAAGAACTGCCCACTGTAGGAGACCAGGTTTGAGTCCATCTGAGGAACCTGGATGTGCACAAGTCCATGGGACCTGATGAGATGCATCCATGGGTCCTGAGGGAACTGGCAGATGAAATTGCTAAGTCACTATTCGTCATATTTGAGAAGTCGTGGCAGTCTGGTGAAGTTTGTACTGACTGAAAAAGGGGAAACGTAACCCCCATTTTAAAAAAGAGAAAACAGGAAGACTTGGGGAACTACAGGCCAGTCAGTCTCACCTCTGTGCCTGGCAAGATTATAGAGCAGATCCTCCTGGAAACTATGCTAAGGCACATGGAAAATAAGGAGGTGATTGGTGACAGCCAACATGGCTTCACTAAGGGCAAATCATACCTGGCAAATTTTGGTTTCCTTCTACATTGGGGTTACAGTGTTGGTGGATAAGGGAAGAGCATATGATGTCATCTACCTGGACTTTTGCAGATATTTTGACACTATCCCATGTGACATTGTTGTCTCTGTGTTGGAGAGAGATAGATTTGATGGATGGACCGCTCAGTGGATGAGGAATTGGCAGGGTGGTTGCCCTCAAACTGTTGCAGTCAATGGCTCAATGTCCAATCGGAGACCAGTGGTGAGTGGCGTTCCTCAGGAGTCAGTACTGAGACCGGCACTGTTTAACATCTTTGTTGGTGACATGGACGGTGGGATTGGGTGCACCCTCAGCATGTTTGCTGATGACACCAAGCTGTGTGGTGCGGTCGACACGCTGGAGGGAAGGGATGCCATCTGGAGGGACCTGGACAGGCTGGAGAGGTGGGCCTGTGCCAACCTCATGAAGTTCAACAAGGCCAAGTGCAAGGTCCTGCACATGGGTCAGGGCAATCCTAAGCATAAGTACAGGCTGGGTGGAGAATGGACCGAATCAGCCCTGAGGAGAAGGACTTGGGGGTGTCAGTTGACCCGAAGCTCAGCATGACACAGCAAGATGCGCTTGCACCCAGAAAGCCAAATGTATCCTGGGCTGCATAGAAAGAAGCATGACCAGCAGGTCAAGGGAGGTGACTCTCCCCTCTGCTCTCTCATGAGATTCCACCTGGGATTAAACTGTGTTAAACTCTGGGGCCCTCAGCATAAGAAGGACCTGTTGGAGCGAGTCCAGAGGAGGGCCACGGAGATGATCAGAGGGCTGAACCACCTATCCCATGAAGACAGGCTGAGAGTGTTGCAGTTATGGAGCCTGGAGAAGGGTCCAGCGAGACCATATAGCAGCCTTCCAGTGCCTGAAGGGGCATACAACAAAGCTGGGGGGGGGACTTTTTATAAGGTTCTCTAGTGACAGGACAAGGGGTAATGGATTTAAACTGAAAGAGGGTAGGTTTAGATTAGATCTAAGGAAGAAATTCTTCTACTATGAGGGTGGTAAAGCACTGGACAGGTTGCCTAGAGAAGCTGTGGATGCCCCATCCCTGGAAGCGTTCAAGGCCAGGCTGGATGAGACTTTGAGCAGCCTGGTCTAGTGGAGGGTGTCCCTGACCATGGTGGGGGCATTGGAACTAGGTGGTCTTTAAGGTCCCTTCCAACCCAAACCATTCTATGAGATATGAATCTATGATATAATATTCTGTCAAAAGTTTTAATTACAAATCACAAGATTTTCTTATTTGCATTTATTTGAGGAGCAAAAGTAACACTGCTTCCTCTTTCTTGATGTACTGTACATGGGTATTGGTGAAATTCTGTATGAGTTGTTGAAGAGAAGTTCAGAGCTTACTCATGTTAAGTGCAAGTTGCTGTCTTGTTATGGTTATTATATGTTCCTTGAAATTTTTAAGATTGCTGAGGCTCGGGTAAAGACTTACTCCTCTGGCATATCACAGAAGTTATACTGAAATGTTGTTCCAACATGTAGGATTTAAATCCTAATTATTAGTGGACATCTAATTTGTATATATTGCAATATACACTTTAAAAATAAGATATTTAAAGTAATGTCATTTGCTTATATCTACCAGGACTTCATGTCCCATGTTCTCCCATTTTCCTTACCAAGGAAAATGTAATCAAGCTTGCATGTATTACTGCCCTTTAAAGCCTAAAAACCTCGAAGTTTCTTTTATATTAAGAGTGTCGGTCTTCCCCCAGAGACTTTTTAGTAATTGGAGAACTGGCAAAACGTTGATATCACCAGAGAACGTTACTGGAACAATTAGATGAAGGGCTTTCTAGTCGCAACTTGTACTTTTTGGCCAGAGGGAGAGGATGTCACTTGAACAGTGTAGAGAGTAAGCAAATTTTGTAAGATGTCCTCCAGTGAAATTAAAGATCAGGAGGTAGAAACACAAGGATCTTTTTTTCTTAACTTTTTGTATATGACACACCAAAAAAAGAAAAAAAGAACAATTTAAAATGCAGATTATAGTTAAAGAATACAGCTTTCTGTTCTTGTTTTGTGTATTAACAGCCTTCTAAGCTTTGGCAAGAGTCATCCTGAGCCTTGAAGTCAGGTTTTAGCAGAAAAATAAATAAATCCCAAAATATCCCAAAGCAGCTAATCTTTCCAAGCAGTATGCAGGTTGCAGCTGTAATGTTTCAATCTTTTAAAATCGCTTCCATCTGAGGTGGTTCAAATCCATGACTTTCAAGTGGACACAGGAAAGTACAGAGTGACTCTCTCTTAATTCCCTTTAATTTTGAGGTCTAGTTGCCCAGCTTTATCAATGTAAAGTCCAAAAGGCAAAGAGAATTTACTACATATGCTGAAAAAATTATCAGCACAGAGCCCATCTCTTTGTTTGCCAAGAGATTGACCTGAATTTTGCAGAGCTGTCCTATGTGCCTCTGGAATTCAACAAAAATAACTGCAATTAATATCTCTTCTGCCATATGCCATCTTCGAGTAGAAGAATATTTTATTATTATCTTGTTTAAAATTAGGTTTTAAAATTGATGATCATTTAGAAAATAAAAACATTTTTCATGGCTGGCAGGAGGTGCATAAACAAATGTACGAAAACCAGTTGCGTTCAATTTTACGACTTGGTAACTCAGATAATTATGCAGAACTAATTAATTCAAAATCTGTTTAATAACAGTAGTCTGTAGCTCCAGCATTTCATCTCAGAGGCATTAAGGAAGGCTTATCACCTGCTTTCTTGTTGCATTTTAGCTCAAAGGCAAATCAATAGGCAGAGTATGGAAAAAATGCCATTCCCACAACTAACAGGTTACAGCACTTGAAAGAACTTCTAATAGCTGTTACCAATTAGTTTTCATGTCTTAAACTAAAATAATTTCTAAATGGAAATGGGATGTGTTAAAACATCAGCATTTCTACTTCAAATGCATAGAAAAGCTATGTGGAAATGAAATTTGAATTGCAAAGAAATATTTAAAGAATGTAAGCAATTGTTTAAGTATTAGGCTATTATTCTTCGTGAAATATTCATTGTGCAGTACTTGTACAGTGTTGTGGATTGATTAAATCTACCCGTTGACGAGCTGTACGGCTGCTGCTGCTATTGTTTTCGTTACTCTGCCATAAAGAGTAATGACTTCAAATTCTGGTGGTTTTTTTTTTGGTTGTTTTTTTTTTTTTTTTTTTTTGTTTTGTTTTTTTTTTTGGTTGTTTTTTTGTTTGTTTGTTTGGTTTTTTTCTTATGTTGTTCTTTGAGGCCCAGGTTTTCATTCACCATTGCTGGTACCATATTAGAAATGCTGACTAACAAAAGTAGGGGTATACATAGTGCTTCCCATGGGTGTTTTTTTAAGATTTTTCTCCAAGTTTGTAGTATATTCTAATATGGGAAAAGCCTGATGTCTGGTAAAATATTCTGTGTGTGAGGTCTCAAACATTCACCTAAGAAAATGTAGTTCTGCACCTGAGAGGATTGTATTTCTGTTCATCAGTATACCTAAAATATTATTATATGGAAAAAAAATTCCATATTTTCATGTATCTAGGCTGCAGAATACCAAAATAAGCTTCAAGATGTGCTTGTGGAGTCTCTTCACTGAACCTGCTTCACAGTGTCTTTCTAAATACTAAGTCCTGATTGACCCTGTAGCTGTGGCTGCATAAGTACAAGAGTTTCTTACAGAATCCGTAGATGAAACCCTGTTCTCAATGAAATCAGCTGCATAAAGTGATTCCTGCATAACTCAGGGACCTACAAAAGGTGAATGCCATGATCCTGCAGATATTCATAGGCTGTACTGACTATGTGTAAGATTAGCCACATACACAAATGTTGACAAGGTCTGAGCCACTGTCACAAGGCTATTGTGGTGCTAATGGTTTAAGTTTTTTTTACCAAATCTTCCACTACTTTTACACCTGTTAGTAACTGCTTGTTAACAACTCATTCCTTTTTTTGGAATATACTTCCTCTCTAGAGAGATCAGTGCTTATGCATGTTGATTAACAAAACTGTGGGTTGAGGTACATTTCTATTAATATTGCCAAATCATATTTAAACAAAGTTTGGGAACAAAATGTCATTGTTTCATCAGTGTATTTTAGTTTTTGATCTGTAGCAGAGAAGAAAGTCCAGCTCAAGGAGATGATAGAAATACAGACTAGCTGGATTTTATTGCAGATATGAAGTACATTCCATTTTCCAGATAAACTATGTTTGCTTATATATTAGTCATAACTTTAAAATATATAGAACAAAGCATAAAAAGAATTATCCACTGTGCATATTGTAGTAAAATATGATAAACTCAGCATGAAAAAAATGAAGTAGTTTCAAAAGTACACATTGTATTGCCTGCTCACAAGAAGCTATAGGTAAAGTGACAGTCAAGGGTTAAATTACGAAATTTTGCAATTTATTTCTTATAATTTATGAGATTGTTAAATGTCAGAAAGTGGATTTTTTTTACTATCAGTATAAAACTGAACATACTGTGAGACATAAGGTAGCAGGTGTCTTGGCTCTAAACTATCAAGTCTGTGGGCATTCTGTTATAACAGGTGCTCCAAAAATTTGAACAGATTTTAACAAGAGCTGTATGGGCTTTTTAATTAGCCTGGTTACTCAGCATGTGGAGAAAGCACTAGGTATGTGCTTAAAACATCATTGTATCTTGCAAACAAATGTTTCACATACCCATAGTCATTCTTTTGGTTGTTATCTTAAAATTCCTTTCTATCTGATGGTTTTGATTCTTGTATTCATTCCTCTTATAATATATCCTACCTGAAAAGACTTATACTAGAAAAAAAAGTCAAATAAGCTATGTTCTCTTCTTTGGGAGTAAGCATTTAGACACTTGGATTTACCTGATACTTAGCTGTGTTTTGACTTGGCATTATACAACTCTGAGAAGGCACGCAGCAAAAAAATGCTCTGCTCTAAATCTCTCGATTTTAACTACAAAGTGTCTTCTCTTCGCTTCCAGTACTGCTTTTTCCATCATTGTTCAGTACCTCACAAGATTTTTTAGAAGAGACAATGCAATAAACTGTAAAATCAAAACAAAATAATTAAAAATGTTTTGATTTTACTATCAATATGATTTATTAGATATGATTTGATAGATATGATGTGCTTTTGGAAATTAATATAAATGCATGAGGATTGCATGTAACATGAAAATAATACAATATAAATTCATTTGTGTTATAATGTTGATTTAAAAAGAATAAGCCAAACAGTATGTCACATTACAGGGAGGAGAAAAAAGCAACTAAGCAATAGCTTACATTAGATTTTTGTGCAAACTGTCCTGTGGAGAAAATCAAGATTTTAATTTATAAATAGTTTTAATTTCACATAAAGATGATGTTACTACTTCTGTCTGTAATACTAACACAAGTATCTGCTGCCGGTATTCATCTAGAGATCTTTGCATCTATAATGATTTTCTTGCTATAAAGTTTAATATTGCACGTCTTAAATTACAGAAATCAGTTTGTTTTTTTTTTTAACTCAGTAGAGATTGTTGAGATATTATGTGGAGGATTTCACACTTGAAACATTCCTGTCAAAATATCTTTAATCATTTGGTCTAAGATTAAAAATACCAAGACACATTTTGATCCATATAAAATGCACACTTTAAAAAGTGTGCTTAATTTAAAAAATGCTTATATCTGCATTTTTTAAAGGAACTTCTCTCTTACATAAATTCATGTCAGAAATGTACACTTTGAGATTTCACTGTGAATTCATTCTCTTTCCTTATGGAATTATTCATTTGTTACAAACCAAGTCATGCTCAGCAATCAGAAACACAAGAAAAATCAATGACAATTTATTTTCTGAAGTAATAATTATTACCACTCTTACTGTATTTTTTAAAATTTAGAAATTCCAACCAATTTTATGAGCTTGATGGAAAACAATACGGGGACATATTTACGCAACGAAATGAAGGTAATACTTGTTACCATAGATGCTAATTTGCTAGAGGTAACAATAGTGGTGAAAACACAGCAGAACAAAGGTTAGTATGTGTTAGCCACCCAAAATCCCCATAGATTTTGTAATCTGTTTTCTGATGGGGGTAAGACCCTTGCCATGGCATTACTGCTGGGTAACGTGGCTAACAGAAGCAGATTACAGTGGTGCGTATTACCCTCGCAGCTGAGACTGTCACTTGAGCATCAGTTGCCTTGGGCACCAATACTAGCATGATTTCTGACCCCATCGGTCCCATCACTTGTTCCTGCTTCTGCTCCTGTCCTCCATACCAATCTCTCGGTTGTGCCAATGCAGCTGGTTGTGGAGTATGGCATGAGGCAAATTTGTCTCTTTTAGGAATTGTGCATGTTAAGCCAACAAGGCTGCTGAGTATAAGGTATTATGAAACCATGGTCTCATGTTGCTGTGAAAATATAACTTACATACAAATTAAGTCTGCTGGGAGTCAGTAGCAAATCTGAAGATAATTAAATGGACTCTGAAATGACAGATACAGAGAAGATGACACTGTGAGGGAGACTTTGAATTGATTATAACTTTGAAAATGTAGTCTTCCTCCTTATTGCCCTGATTTTTCCCTCAAGAAAGCACCTTTATTTCAGACTTTAAGGGCTAGAGAACAGTGACCACTTTCACATAGTTTTCTAGACTGATCATCATGCTACATTATCTGCATAATCATAACAGAAATTAGAAGTGTCACCCCTGACAGAGGATGATTTGCAGTACTGAAGTGCCATGTAGGAAAGTCTGCAATGAGATTCAGGTGGCAGTGGATGAAAACTACAGCAAATGAAACTGTAGGAGGATGGCAATCTAAAGTTAGAAATCATTAGAATAATAGTAAGTAATAGGAGTGTTGAGATAAAACCATATGGAGTTGCAGCAACCTATTTCTAAATTTGATAGGGCTAGTCAGTTAATAATCAGAACTAGAACAAGCCATTCCTTTTAGATCTGGAATTATAAACAAGAAGCCTAATTGTCAAAACTGAGCTATGTCTTAATGCAATGTTTTTCTTGCAAATGTGGAAGCTCTAATTGGATTGTTTGCATATTACATTAAGATAAATGCTAAATGCAAGAGATAAAGTAAAATGTTGTTTGAAGGTGATAAGTACATTTTTTAAACATTTCTAATTACTGTCTTATGTTAAGATTAATTTTGTATGATACAGATATTTATACTAGATATAAATACATAGGTTAAAGTAAATATAGGAAATTGGTCAGGCAGACTAAAGCCAGCACTAAGGATTTAATCTGTAAGGCAAAATGTAAAACAGGTTTCAGCTTTTATAAGTTTGTCCATGCAATGGCCATGGCAGATACAGTTTTGTAATAAAATCCATAAAGCTGTATGCCCCACCTAGATAGCTAGAAATCTAGCTGAACTACTTGCCAGCATAAATTCTGTGTATGGCAATTCCATTAACTAATATTAAAATTATTACAACGGTAAACTTGTAAAGACACAGTCATGAAAATAATTACAATTCTCAGTTATATTAATAGTTCCATTAATTTATATAAGCACAGGAGAGAAATATGGGGTTAAATTAAGGCATTCATTTGAATATTTGCAGGAATACAGTCTTTGAAGCAGCTCTTGAAAATATCGCTAAAAATTACGTAGTTGGGTAAGAAGACGTCATTTTCAAAGACAAGGTAATAATTCCATAGATCACTGCAAGGGATATTAATGATGTGCTCCACAGTCATCATTGTTTACTTCCCACTGAATTTCACCATCCCACTGACTGCTCATTTTCAGGGACACATAATACAGACTTGCTAAAATGTGCCCAATTTTGGAATATTTTAGCCCGAAAGCAACTCCTAAGGAAAAAGTTGTGATTACGAAGAGCAGAAAAAAAAAAAGAAAAAAAAAAGGAAAATGAAGAGTTAAGACACTAATTACAGTTTATTTTTATTTTTTTTAACATTTAGTTTGGCAGTTCTCACTATCTTTTATTGTATAGTGTCTGAGGTCAATTAGGATTCAGCTGATCTTGGAGTCAGTTAATGCTGTTTATAATTAGACAGAGGAAGGGGAAAAGGTTGATGTTTTCTCTCTTCCTCATTAGGGCTGGCTGACTGAGCCAATTTTATTGCTATCTTAAAGGCAGTTAAAAAGTTCACGTGACTATTTCCTAAATTAATTGTTTTGCAAAACGCTGTTGTCTTTTTAAGGATACTCCATTGTTAGGATGGATAAATGGTACTTATTACAATTTTGAAGTATGCAGTTCATCACTTTGATAGAGAAAGAGAAGCATGTGAAGTATTTTACCTTTCACACTGTACCTAAGATTTACAAGCATTTGAATTTTAAAAAAGTGTGTTGGGTTTTGCAGAACCTGAACTAAAGGGGTCACAAAATCAAAACCAAATTTAGTCTTGAATTTTTATCTTTAACATCTACTAAACAGTACTTTCTACAGAGTCATGCAATTGGTATGAATAGTGCCAGACCTTTAAAATCTTTGCCGGAAACTGTGAGGTTTGTTGTTTTTTTAATAAATGTTCATGATAGCACTAACATAAATGTATTGAATTACTGTATAATACTCTAAGGAAAGGCAGTTAGCAGGTAGAATTGGCGTATATTTATATTTTAACAGCCTTGAAACTAATTTTAAAAATTTGTTGTGCATACTACAGTGACATAATAGAATCATCTAATTCATTAATATCTTTGTAATTTTAGACATAGTTCTGTTAATATTGCAGTATTTGTCTCATGATTTGTGCGGCACTGACTCCGCTAATATTAGATTAAAGGTGAAATTGATATTGCTTTTCAGAACATTTCGTACAATGATTTAATCATGTTTTTGCTTTGATAACTGTATTTGGATAATAAACAATGCTTATACCTTTATATTATTTCATATTTACATTTATACATAAAAGAAAGCAACCCTCTAGTTATGTAATTTGAAATGAATATAAAGTGACATTTGAGAGCTCTTGAGAGCAAAATGAAAAAAAACCCCAAGAGAGAAAAGAAAGAAAGAGAAACTGTAAATGAAACACAAGAGGGAAAGTCCCAACAGTTCTAATTAAAGATACTTCAACGTTAGAACTACAGAATCCACCCACATGTCATTCATGCATGACATGTAACAGAAGATCAACAGTTTTCCTTGTACAAAATAATTTTTCCTATAACTATTAACAATAACATCAAAAGTGAGAGTTTTTGCATAATCAGAGTCATAAATTGTACAGAAAAGCAGTAATTATAGAAAATCCGCCTGTAACCACAAAGTGGTTGCTAAAGTAACTTTCAAGAAACTGTGCCAGCCATGTATTATCCAGTATTTTACTGTCTACACTGGTTTTCTTCATCAAGGAGGAGATAATGGAGGAGCCTCGAGAAGGTGACTAGCTCATTGCTTATGTAAGAAAAGTAAAATGCATTTTTCCTTTATTCATTCAAAGGACAGAAGTGAGAACAAAAAGCCAAGCATATTCATGACAGTGGCAGATGGTGCCAACCTTGCACAGCTATTTTCTTTGATTATTGGCGACTTATTATACTTTTGAAAATGAGAGACAAAGCCAGAAAACTGTTCTTCTAGAAGATACTGAAGTCACACTGACATAGGTCATCGTTCTGAATATCACATGGAGATTTGTTTTGGGTTTCTATAGAATTTTCCTTGATTTTGCATTCCACTTTGTATTTTCTCTAGAAAGCTGCCTAAACTGAATACAGAACTCATTATGTTTACACCAATATTAGGCAGAGTTTGAGATTAGGTGGAATAAATTTGCCTATGCCATTTTGGAACACATTTAATTATTACAGTCTTTAAGAATGCCTTTTTCTTGTCAAAGAATAACACTAACTCACAGTAGTCAATATCTTCTTGTTTAACCACTGTCAAAACAGTGAGTGTGGACTTCAAATTTTCAATATCCAGTTCTGAGAACTACATTTACTGTGCTGAATCATACGAAACTTGGCACAGTTTTGAAAAAAATTGGTGCTGGATTCAGAATGGAGGCATTTTTCATAGTGTCTAAGTAAGCATCAGGAGGTTTCCGAGTACTTTTGGTTTTTTTCTTTTCTGCTCAGAAGATCCTATTTCATAGTGTGGTCACAGTTAGATCCATGTTTAATGAAAATAAAAACTACAGCCAAGTCAGAATGAAAGAGAAAGTGCACCAAGGCCCCATTTACAATTACTGATTCTAACACTCTTTCAAGCAAGACATGGCCAGTGGAGAAAGCAACATCTTTTCCACGGAGTGAATGGAGTACATTGCCTTCACAAAGGATCTAGAGAATGAATAGCAGAGTCTGGGGACCAAACAGTGAGGCTAAATGAGGTTTTCCCTACCCAGGAATGTAACTAGTCAGGCTCCTCATAGCAAGGAAATTTCTTTTGGTGGCAGTAGAAGAAATTTCAAGCAAACATGAAGTGGATGCTGAGCTCAGAATAAGCTGCTTCTTATTCACCAACAGAGAAAAAAGTATCACTGTCATATCCAGAGCAGAGGGGACATTATAAACAGATTAGGTTAGTTTAATAATGAGGTGTGAAGAGATTTTTATTGCTATGTATAGCCACCTGGATTTGTAATTCTTATGTCTGCAGCAGTGCTTTAGTGCTACCCACGTTATGAACCTGTATCCTTATGCTGGTGTGACTGTGTTACAAAGGAGACTATTTGCAAAGAGAAACATCAGGTCACTGAACCTATAATCCTTTAATATTTGTTTCAAATAATTACTTCAAAATTGGAAAGCTCTGTGAGTTGTTCATGTGTTAGTCTTAACCAGTTGCCATTTTAGATCACACATGGTCAGGAGAATGAAACAGGGTCTTGGAAGTGATATGGTTTCTTGATAAATGATAAGCTTATTCCATGCTATGCATCATGTTCTTAAAAATAACTCTATTGTCATAATTACAGTTTTAATAATCCCAATTCCCCCCTTACTATAAGAAATATGGCAATGAGCTTTTAACATATATCACGGAGATCCTGGTGCTACTCCCTTTCCTCAAAGTTATTTTGAACTACATCTACTAGTTCCTCAAAGTACTAATGCTTTCTAGCAAAAAAATATGGTCAGGGATTCAGTTTTATATTCTGAGGCTGGGACTGTGCTGTGCTCTAATTTACTGTTGTGTCCCTCTTTCCTCAACAGTCATGAGAAGTACCACCATCTTAATGTAGGAGCATATAGAGGCTATCTTGTTCAGCTTGCCCTTGCTATTCTAGTACTCCGAGACTCGTTTTTAGGTGCTTGGTAGTCTTTGATGTAACAGCAGGGAGAGTGGGTATGGATCCCCTTTACTTTACAGTCTTAGATGTAATAAAGCAACACATGGCCTAACATGCAGTCGTTCTGATTCCTGGAGAATCAGAAAAGGTTAGTGGTACCTATTCAGTATGTATCATTCATTAGGGTACATATTTTTGTTTGTTTGTTTGTTTAATATTATCACTATAGTGTGCTTTATGCAATGCTATTGAAAAGGAATACATTCATTTTAAAATTGATTATCCTCCACTAAACAAATAGCTGTACACATGCAAAGATACAGTATGGCAGAATTGTCAGAATAACTTGACAACAAATTTGATAGTCTGCTCATCCCAGACCAATGTAACATGTACTTGACTGAGCTGGAAAAAGCAAGATGCGCAACAGCCCAGACATGCAGAAACACAAGTATCTGTTTAAAAGTAAGCACACATGTAAGCCGTAACACTATCAGGAACCTGGTGCGTTTTTTCTGCAGTTTCTCCAAATCAGTCATTTTATGCCTGCTTGGGTTGGTTGGTTTGTTTGTGCTATAAATTTCTTGATTCTGTCTTTCGGTATGTGATTGTACAAAGGCCAGCAAACTGAGAGGAAGAGTGCTTGTAAAGCATTTTTTATCTATAGGGTTAAGTCTGGATTATAACACATTCTTCTTGAGCAAAATTATCAAATAGCTGTCCTTCAGCCATTAAATTTAAAAGGGATGCAATATTCGAAGAGCTACTTAAAACTGAAAATTTAAAACATCAGAGGAGAAAAAATAATAATTAAATTTTACTGAAGGCTTCCAGAGAATACATTCTGGAATACAAGGAATCAATTGTGAGTTCTGCTGATGAAAAAGTAAAGTATGTAGAATTAGGATCATTTATATTGAAGAAGGTGAGATAGAAAACATGATGATCCACAATTCATGAATAGCGAGATAGTGAAAAAAGATATATTCACTGATGAACAATGACCTTGTATTAGCACACGATGAAGTACATTTGCTGGGCCTGCACTTATATTTTTGAGGCACCCAAATACTTATTGACTTGCATAAGTAAAAAAATGCAAATGTAGATGCTGCATTTTCCATGACCTTCGGTTGATGTCAGCTTTATGTTAATTACCAGTGTCTTTGGATAGGCAAACATGTGCAGTCTATCATCTCTGTGAATCACAGAATCACACTCTTCATGAGTACATAGTCCTGGGTGATGGTTAAACTGACCCCAGTCCATAACACCAATAAAATCCATGACATTGCTGCCAAAAATTAACGAACCTCATCTGAAGAGCCACTTTTTCCTTTCAGACAATAAAGTGGATCTAGGCAAAAGATAAGAATCACAGAAGCTTTTATGTATTAAAACCAGAGCCAGTTGGCTGCCTTGGTTAAGGTGACCAAATGCCAGCAAAACCAAAATCTTCATTTGCTTTGAAGACCTCATGCTAAACGAGAAGCTGTCATTGAGATAAGATGCTCTTTGCAGGCAATTTCATTTTCTTCCTTTTGGACTCCCAAAATAACAGAAAATTTAAGCAGCAAAGTATGCCTGCCTGTTTGAGATCAGGAAAGCTCAGAATGTGCATACATTCAAGAGCTGAAGTTGATCAAACCGAAACACTGAAGCTATGAAACTGTGGAGACATTTGACCCTATGGAATACTTCACTGCTAGCTACACCAGGTATTCCTTATTGCAGAAAGTAATATGAGATTTCTATGTATGGAATGAGCTCTATGGTATTCAGGTTATTGCTCTGAAAGTGGTTGATGAGGCTGTCACTTGTAACCCTTGATGGATCACTCATGTAAAACTCACAAAGCGTGCATTTCTCGACATGCCGTGCTAGCCGCCTTTGCCGAATGCAGGTGTTTAGAGATCCAACATCTAGCCCGCACAGAAAGAGATTTTTTTATTATTCAGAACTGTGTCACTGGGTAGGAATAAAAGAAACAAGAACTGATTGTTCTTGGTAACTCGGTATGTAAAAATATCACCAAAATTTTATGTTGCTACATGTATGTGTTAACTATAGTTACCTCTGTAAATAGAGCTGTACTTTTTCTGCAACAGAAATTTATTCTAATACTTTTATACTTTTCCTTCCTTAACGGTATAATAACTACTGTGCCATATATATAGAAAATACTCCCAAGAATGTAACAAGCAGGATTCACACATTTAAATGAATTTAAAAAAAAAAAAAAGCTGAACTGTTTCCAAATTCTTCTATCCAAGCATCACTTAAGAAACTGTTTGTTCAGTTCAGTTTCATCTCTACAGCTGCCAAACCACTTCAGTTCTGCCAGCTCTGCTCTCTGATTGCAAAATAAAGGGTGGTCACTTCACAGTGTATGTAAGAAATATTATAATTTTGTGAAAATTACGACATTTAAGAAATCCTTTCAATAGTAGATTGCTAGGCTATCCTCTACATGATTATTTAGCAAAAAGAAAAAAGAATCTTTTATATTCACTTCTCCATGCCTTCCTATAACATTAGTGAATATAGCATACTGGGTTTGCGTCTTCTAAGACTGATGCACTTTGCTGCAGCTTACATTCATAAATATTTTTGTAGTATAATAGCCTGTCAAAACAAATCTGTTTTCCTCATTTGTGTGTGTGCAGAAGCGTGTCCCTACTGCTTTTTGTCCATTTCTAAATATTACAATGGGACAATAATAGTTGCACAATGTAGCAAAGTTGTTTGGTTGTTTTTGTTTATTTTTTTTTAAATTAATTTTTCCTCCTTAAGTATCAGAGGATGTGAGAAAAAAGGAAGCAAATAGCCCCTTATTATATGAAGAATGTTGCTACATAAATGCATTATTCATTTTCATAGCTCGTGTCTGAAGATCGGAGTCTCCTGTGTCCATACTGTGTGCAGAAACACAAAGACATAATACATATGAAACTACAGCCTGTTTTATAAAGATGAAAAGCAGCTAATCACATTACCGTAATACTTAGTCACATACATTTTTTGAATTTTCAGAAAAATTCTCTCACTGGTTCACTAATCTCTAAATGAAAGGTCTCCACCTGATGTAAAGTAAAATGTGCAAATATATTCTATTCCTTTTAATCCCAAATATAATTTAAAGCAAAACAGAGAAGAAAAAACCAGTAAGCTGCTTATTGATAATTTTGCTTAAGTTTCAAGCAGTTTTCTTCTCAGGAAATATTTTCCCTCAGCTGCAGGAGAAATTCCAGTGTACTTAGAAATAAAGAAAACAGAATATTAAGGGTTTTGTTTTCAATTTTTTTTTCCTTGTTAATAAAAATATTTCAGTATAAGTGATGACACGGGAAAGTTATTAGAAATAACAAAATATCGGGATGTCAATTTCTGCAATATAGAAGCAAAAAGGAAGAAACTTTAGTAATTTTTTTTTAACGGAACAAATGTAAAAATGAGAACTATTGCAGCGTTCTGATTTTTCTTGTGACTAGCATTTTATCTCATTCAGGGTGCAGTTTCTATCAGATCATGTCTTATGTTTTCCCCATGCTGACCTGTATTTTGCTTGGTGGGAAATCTCATCTGCTCGCAGGGACTCATTATGGGGTGAGGGCGGCTTTTGGTTCACCTTGCATTATCACTGTAAAGTGCTAAAACTGACGATAAGGCATTATGAAATCATAACGGTACTGTCTTGTACCCATTCTCTACTTAATGTGTACTGTGATTTACATGAATCCTGAATTGGATCTAATATGAATAAAAATTATAGAAATAGGTATTGCACATTTTCACCAAGAAATATTTCTGAGAGGGACAGTCAGTTTATTTTTCTTCATATTAGTCTCATAACTAGTACTTGATGTAAGTGCAGATACAAGGAGTTAGAAGTAATTCTAGCAAGCCTTTTACTTATTTATGATTATGTAAATATTAGCATTTGTTTGTCAAATACTATTTTAACATATACTTGTGCAGACCCACTGAACTAAATATACGCGCAGATATACATCCTCTATCAAATCGTTAACCCACAGAAATAAATCTTTTGCAACACAGCTTCATGCCAATCGCCACTTCAGTAAACACTGCCACATCATGATGACTGCTCTCCAGGAATTAGCAATGAGTTTGTTTATAATCAAGTTTATCAATATTTATAAAGTACTGTACTTAAGGGGATAATATATTGATAAAATACAGTTCTAAAATGCATTACATTTCCACATTATATTTAATGGCTAAAAATACATGTAGTGGGTGTGGAGTAATAGGGGCCATACCCCGCCCCCACAAACAGTTTCTTTATCACCCCATCTGCTACCCCAAATGCTAACTCTCAGGAACACCACTGCTTTGCAGCATGTTTTATTATTCAAGCTTCGGTGGGAGGAGAGCTGCAGAAAGAAAGTGTTAACTGTAGAGAAAGGGAGGGTCAAACCAAGCCCCAGAATAAGCTATATTGCTCCACTAATGCCAGGACAGTGGCACAAACTTCCGCTGGACCTGAACTGGCTACTAAAAACCATTAGATTAGATTAGATTAAAACCTGCTAGAAAAAAAGGAACAGTGAGAAGGAGGTCTAAACACGTTTGTCAAAGAATTAATAAAGAGGCTAAAGGTATTTACGTAGGCAGGGAACATATGGAAGAGGAACAAGGCAGACTTTGAGAAGAAATTATTTAGCTTCATTAAAAAAAACAGAACAAAGATAAGGCTAGGAAAAAAAAAGAAAGTTTACGCTGTTTTCATATTGCCTTTCTATTTTTCCAAGAGGAAGCAGGAGGTTGAGGCCTGATCCAAAGTTCACAGAAGTCAAACAAAGATTCCTATTGCTTTGGATTGGCTACCTTGGAAAGAAAGAAATTCTGCTAAATAAGTATCATATACTCTTGAGCGTTATTGGGGTTTTAAGAGACAAAGCGTCCAGTTTGAAGCACTTATTGGCGATGTCTACACTATCACCACTTGCCAAAAATATTTCCATCATTGTGCAATGGTTGAGCTTTATAACTGACTTCCAGCATTTTAATCTAACCCATCTCAGGGCAGGTGAGGAGCTGGCTGAATGTAAGTAATTGAGATCATTTTGACGATAACAACACTGTTCATAAATGTAAGTCAAATTCAGTAAGCAATTTCATTTGAAAAAAATCAGTTGGGGAAAAGGCAAAGTGAGAAAATTGAAGTTAAAAAAATATTAAAAATAAAAATAAAAATTGATCTTAGTATTTTTTTCTAAATTGTTTTATTTTTAATTAAAAATTATTAAAATGGAGGAATCCTGAAATGGAGCAGAATTTGTTTTAGGACAAGTGAAATTGTTTAGGACAACACAAAATTAATTATTTCTCTTATTATGAGATTCATCTGTCAATCTGCAAATTCCATTATTCATACAACTCTCAGCTAGGTCATACACTTATAGCCAAAATGACTAGCCAATATTCTGGGCCTCACTGGCACATATCTATCAGGATGTGAAGCTGACCATATGAATCATGTTTTCTTTCAAAAAATCCCATTGATTTACAATGACTACATAGACATCTTCCTTGAATTCAGTCAGAACAAACAAGATGCAGTTTTCATATTCCCAGTTGCAAGCCACACAGCATTCCCTGAAAGATACCCTATTTCTTGATTGCTGTTCTGTCATGGTAAGTTTATTTGTTTCTTTCTTTCTTGGTTGCTTTCTGCTGTCTTTAGGTGTTGTATAGATGTTTATGTTTATAGACTAGAGTGGCCTGTATTCTAGAAAGTGCAGCATGCATCAATGTACCCAAAGGTCTGTATGTTCGATGAAAGGAAACTGTAGTTCCTGGTCCTACAGTAATTGTTCATCGAGCTGGGAGGGTGAAGAGTGAAAGCATCATACCAGAAGATGTATTAGTAACTTTCCCATACGTAGTTCTCTGCTCCTGTAAAGACTCTGGTGAGTCAGTCAGTCTCAGATGCTGAAGAGTCAAGGTGACGGTGTGTTTCTATTGCATTCAAACAGAACTCAGGATAAAATAGAAGGTATACATGTGGAAAAAACCACAGGTCAGTATTAGAAAGTATGGAAGGTTTTGTCTTGATGTTAAACAGAATATTGCCCTGTACACTTATATACACCTCAGAGCCTGTTAAGTTTTCTGGCACTAAATAATCAAATCCTAGTATAATCAAGCCAGTTTTAAATTCTCCAAGCCAAAAGATTCCATGCAGTATACTCAACAGTGATCCTTTATGAGATACTATAAAAAGCCAAATTTTGTTTTATCTATGTGGCCTTTCCTCAAGAAAATTTATGCTTTCTTGCTGGTTGAAATGTGTTAGCTGACACTCTTCTTCACCAGAAATGGCTGTGGACTGAGTCATGATCAAGGATGGGATGTCTTATATTGGGATGGCTGCAGTAGTTCCCTACCCACACTGCAGGAACAGTTCAGTCACTGATGTAGCAGCTACAGAATTGCAAATAAGAGCTTGGCATTTGTGTTATAAACTTTAGCAGTTCAACTACTGCTTTCCGAGAGGCAGAGCCAGCTTCTGTAGTCAGGGCAGGAATCTCTAAGAGAATCAAGAAAAAGAGGGATGCAAAACACTGTGACTGCCTGAACTTAAGCCATCCCTACTTGTGAATCAGATCCCTACGGTGTCTTGACTGTTGTGATGTGTATCCGGCAGGACACTTTGCAATGCAAGATAGTGCAATATGAAATGCATTCTATTATTACTTGGGTGAACTGGAGAAACAACTGTTTATTAATCTTCATACAGTGATAATGCACATGGCTAGTCTGAGATGTTACGGTTTTATGGAAAAAGGAATTAATCATACCAGACGCTGTCAGTTTTTAAGTATGGCACAAATATAGTTTTGCAAAATGTCAGAATTTCAGCAAAGACATACAACTGCAGACAATGACTAGAAAGAACTACAGCCTCCCTGATTACCTGGAATACTTAAGCATGACATTCCCAACTCAGTAGGGAAGGACTGAGGCTCACAAATTGTCTGCTATCTAATTGTCTCTTGGCTCAGCTTGGAAAATGCAAATAGAACTAGACTGCAAAAATTGGTTCAAGAAGCCCTAACAGGATATCAAGCACTAAGCAGTATACAGCAGATGGTAAAAGATTTTTAAAAAGCAATCTTCTTGAAGTTCACAATAGTCTAGGGAGTTAGAAAATGGCAGGTGGAGCAGAAACTATAACAGGTTATGAATTGTCAATAATTTCCTTTTTGGTGGCAATGAAACTGCTCTTGAAATCCCCAAAAGGTTACAGAGATACACTGTAATTGGAAGACAAATACCTCAAGTGAGAACTGACACAAAAATGTAACAACTACAAGAACTGCAAAGGAAGAATCTAATCTTCTGAATTAGCATTTATGAGCTAGTACAGAATTATGGTCAGTCAAGAAAATGTTGTACCTAGATGCATTTAAAAGAATGCACAAAAGAAACACAGGCTATAAAACAAGAGAATTAAACAGCCTAAATACTTAGGAACATATTCAGTAGCAAAGCATTATTATCGAGATCGTCAGTGTCCTTCGTTACTGTACAGAGGACACAAAAACTATGCCCCAAGGTACTTGAAATTTACAATCAAAATAGAAATTGCTGCGTAGAAATAAACAGTGTGTGTGGTAGGAGGCTACATCTGCAGAGTACACAGTGATGCAGAGACATGCATGTGTTCTCAAACAGTTCAACGTTTTACCTGCACTGGATGCATATTTTATTTACCAGCTACCTCTTCTGACCTCTTCACTCTCCATTAGAACAGTAAGGACTTTAGAAACATGACTCTCACCAGCATATCAGTTGTAAAAATAAAAAATTCCTGACAACAAGTAATTAACTGTTACATTGTTGTTGAATTTGTTATTTTTTGACCACTTATCCTCTCACTGCGATAGACAGCTCTACTTCCCCTGTGCTTCAAGTCAGCCATTCTGTCTTTGGTAGAACAAACATACTGACAGCAGAAATTAGAAAAGAAAGTTAAATTACTGTTGTCAAGCTGATACAAAGTGAATGGAGGATGTTGTACAGGTTCAAGGAAATGGAAAACTAGAATATAATTGTCTTGGTTAGTTACTCTGCATTTAGATAGCCTAAAACTGTGGCAACAAGAACAGATGTGAATTTTCCCATTCATCTTAAGGGAGCACTAACTGCAAAATGTAATTATGACAACTTTAAAACTAATAGTGTTAACTGTTCCATTTTTGACTCATATACCAGATATATTCATTACAACAGCACTTCATTACTGTTGAGCTTACTCGATATGTACTAATGTTTCATTCATCTTAAATGTTTACTTACAAAAATAATGCTGGAGCCCACAGAATGTCCAAAAACAGAAAGACATGGGACAATTTCAGAGTCAAACGTAAAACTGCTGCTTTTAGATCTTATTGCCAGACTTGTAGCTAAACAGCTCATTGATCTCTGATATCTGCTTGTCATAATACTGATTTTCCACTGCAAGAGAAGTCTGATAGCTTCAGACTTCCCTTCCCCCTCCATGATCATCTTCTTCCTTCTTAAAGGAAGCCTTTAAATGTTTGTGTCAAAGTGTACCAGTTAGAAATCAGTTTGACTTTCAACAGAATCCAGCAAAACTGGACTGCTGATAAGGAACGTCACGCAGCTATAGCCTAGAGAGACAAGGGTGTACAGACTACAGCCTCAGAAAGCTGAGACTTCTTAACTGTGGGCTATTAGCTTTCCAGAATCAATATATTTGGAACAGCGACAATTGTGTAGTAACAGACAAAAACTCAATTCTCTCACCTCATGTCCTATAATTATAACAATAGTAATATATCAGACCAGTTGCAGTCTTTCTGCTCAATTAGCTCATGCGTGGGAGATAGACAACTTGTTCCTACTCCTTATTTTACATTTAGCCTTACTCTTCTTAGCAGGTGGCAGAGTCCAAAGATACAGGTGGTTTTTCAACTTACATTTAAAATGACTGATAATTTGGACAAAATTCCTCTAAGTCAAGTCCTGCGGCAACCTCATCATGGCACATAAAGGAGAGAAAATAAGTACTGGTTATTAGGAGCACTGAAAGAAATCCCGCTTATGTTTCCTTGCTGATAACCCAACTGATGGAGAAAGAGAGGATGCTCTTCAGGGAGCAAGGTCTTTCCTGCCCAAATGAGTTGGCAGGGAATAGGTGATAGGCCAAGTTAGGGAAGAGAAAGTCTTAGGTGACTCATTCTTAAGTTAGCGGTTTTCTGTCCTTTCCACAATGTAGTGACTCCCTTAAAGACCACTGTTATATCTAAGTGTGTTTGTGTGTATACATGTGTATATGTATTTATGCACACACATATAAGTACAACTATTGTGTATTTCTTGGAAATTCCTTGACTCCTCAAAAACTGCAGAAGAAAACCAAGGTGCTTGAATGTAGTGGGTGGAAAGTGGGTTAGAAATAGGACAGTTTATCAAATTATGGTGGTCCCATCCCACAGACTGTTGTCCTTTCTTTGCAAGCTGTATAAATTCAGCCTTCAGCTACATTTCCAACTTTGATTCCTTGTCACATTTCTCATTCCTGTCTCTCTGCTCAGCCAATGACAGCAGTGCCAATCCCCCAGTTGTTAAATCTATCCAAAAGCTTCCCCCCTCCTACTTTATATCACCCTAAAAGTGATTTTTGCAGCCTCTCCTCCAGAAAGAGTGAATTTGAACACAAAGACGGAATATTTGAGCCAACGAAAGAAGTAAAAAGAGAATCCTTGAAGTCTTTTCTTTAACTCATGTTATCCTATGCACATTACAGGAAGGAGAATGTCCCTTTAAATAGTTTGGGAGCCCTCTAGTGATTCTTCCCGTCCTTCTCTGAAGAAACGATGAGATCCTCCCCCCTACCAGTGGAGGTAGGTGGAGGGGCCTTGCTATATAGCTTAATAGACCCAGCGTTTGCCATCCCACCACGCCAGTGTGAGTTCCACAAATCCTTAATGTGGCTCAGAACCAGAATAAAGTGCTTTCCTTTCCTCAGTCATCTCTGTTTGCCCATTTTATTAATCATTTAAATTCCTGGTTTGCAAAGTTTCAAGCTCTGGGAGATCATAGACTTAAATCTTGGCAGCATTTTGTCTTGCTTTGCAAAGGACCTTCAGGGCAGAACCCCAAGTACATGTGTGCTTGTGCGTGCTGCAAACCCTTCCTTCTGAGTTGTCAAGAACTAGAGTGCAAATCCTGAGCCTTCAGATTATGGTGAGAGCTAAACCTTTTGCTATTCTACCATTACAAACCATAAGCTCTTATGAAATATATTTTTAGGAGTCCTATTGAATCGCACAGTATGTAGCATAATGTAATCAATACAAGAAGCTGCATATAAATAATCTGTTTGGATTCTCACACATTTTAAGATGAGAGAGGGCACCATTCCCAGCAGTACTCCCCCCCCTCCCTCAGAGTTCACACCTTTTATGGGGGAAAATGATTGTAAAGTGTTCATTTAAGCCAATAACCAAAGCTTATGTTATTCATTTCTCGGTGATATACATAGTGCTCTTTTTGTATACTATTAACTGTGGACATATGTTTTTCATTTGACTATGTTACTTACACACACAATTCCTTTAAAAAATATGTAAAATATAACAGCTGCTGTAAAAAAAAAAATATTTTTAGATCTCTGAAGTGCCTAACGAGCCACAGTTCACAACAAAAATGCTTTGGTCTTTGTAACATGCCCATAGAAAAATAACATGGAAGAGTTTAATCCACTTGGTCTTCTCCCTGGAAGGGAGCAAATTGACACAGTCCTAATACGACAATGTGGCTTCTGTGGGGTGTATTCCTTGGCTATAACAGCAAGGTCTTGATCATTCACTGCATCAAAGCAATGATACAAACAATGGATCAGCCAACTTCTAAAACAGCAGTATAAAAGCAATTGTAAAGGCACCAACTGTATCATCTGAGCTCTGCTTTGACATTGCTGTTTTCTGATGGCAAAAATATACCTATTTCCTGCCAGTGTAAGTGAGAGATTAAGGGGTAAATATAGAAAACCTAAAGTTTGCTTTGGATGAGAAGTTTTTTCTTTATGAATTATTGAATAAATCAAATATCCTTGGTTCTCATCCCAACAGAGTGTGATGATTGCTAGCTTGAAAAAATGTAGCAAGAGCAAACGTTGGCAAGAGTGAAGCATTATAATGTGATGTCTACAGAGATTTAGAGAGAGGAAGGATTGTCAGTTACAGTCAATGCTATCAATGTTGGTAGAAGATATTTAAACTGTAATTCTACCTAGATTAAGGTACTTAAAAACAGTGTTCATGGCTGGAAAACAACCTGTCTGAGCCTCTTTCAGGGAATAAATCCCACCACTGGTTAATACGTAGGTGCAGATTATTCCATTGCAACACTTTTGGCTGCTACCATGTGAGGGAATGGCAAGTGTGGAAAACTGCCAAAACTGAATGTCTTCTTCCTTCTCTTCCAGTCGAGAAGACAGGAGAACTAAAATGTTTTTTTGAAATCAGTCATGTGGTATCTGGAGAGTAGGATGAGAAGATCCCAGTCATACAGTGGTAGAGATCATATTGAGGAGGAACCTGCTCTCAGAAGAGCTCTGACATTACCTGCAGCAGCTGCACCACCATTCTGCAAATTTTCTGCTGCCACTGGATGGGGAGCCATGGTCTTTACTTGCACTGGGTCCTGCTCTGCCAGGTTCTGGTAACGCACCTTGCCTCATCCAAGTTAAATGTCTAGACAGCTTTCCTCATGTCTTTGTTTCTCATACATTTTCATTGCTGTAGTATGGATCTTTCCAGAGTGTTAAGTCTAACGTGTTCAAAGGTGTCCAGGGTGTTCAAAGCTGAGCAGACAGCATCACTGAGGCTTCAAAGATGTCCAGGGTGTACAGAGTTGCACAGACAACATCCTTGAATCACTCCTAGTCAGCTTTTATGTCAGAGGAAGCTGCAGTAGTGGTATCCAGCTGGCTTTCTGTTGGCTTTCAAAAGCGCTGGTTTTACGGCAACAATTTCAACTTTAAAACTGTTGAAATTTAGCTTATTCCAAAGCTTTTGCTTAGTTTGATGTGGATGTCAGACTTTCCACAGAGCAGTTAATTTGGCATTTGAATACTCCTCCCATACACTGGTGCTGATGTTGCCCTCGAAGTGGTGTAATCAATCACTGCCAATTTTTAGAATGAGAATATGTCTAGGGAATTTTGGTTTTACTTGGAATCTGAAGGCCTGTGATCATATTAAGTATATTTATTTAGGAAGAATGAGTCACTGGTTTTGCACTTTTCATGCTGTATTTTTCAATTATATCAGCAGTCTTGACAGTCTTCCTCAAAGCATATTTTGATGTCACCAGGATAATATAATTGTGCTCTTCTTGGGTATCTGACAATTGATATATCTCCATGTCTTCATAAAAGTTATCTCTTACTTTAGCTGTCTTTAAGTAGTATTTAGTCAGTAATGGTGGTGGCGCAGCATTTCTTGTAAAGTAGCAATCTTGCTGTAGAGTAATTTTTGCCAAGGAGCAATCTAGTTTATTGATCCCTGGAGATGTAACAGTGAAACTGTTGTCAGTTTCTCCATTATTTCCTTGGTAATTAAAGGTCTACAGTAGAGATAGCTAATCCATGTTTCCTTAAAGTTGCTTTCCTCCTCAGGAAAAATTTAATTTAGTGTTATATGAGTTTCATGTCTGGTGACTGCATTGTCAGACAGGGCGGTTCTTTACATTGGATCATAAGGTGGATGTCAGTAACTGTCTCTATGATCCTGCTGTGTTCAAAAATACAAATCTAAAGGACTTAAAATAAGGGGAAGAGAATTTTACAGGGAATGTCTGTGATGCGCAGTTAAATGCAGATAGCCCTGAACTAGTGCTGACCCATCTACAAACTGACCGGTTGCGTTAGCATGATTTTGCCCTTCAGTAAAATACCTGACTCCCAGTAGGAATCCCTGGCGCCAGCTCAGTGCCATGATGATACAGACATATACTTTTTCTTCCAGAGCAGGAGTTTGATCTGCTGTGCTCTGTTGAGTGGGAGTCACTGAACTCTAGTATGGCTTCTAGCCGATGGAAAGTCATCTGTGATCCTGAATTTCGTGTGAGCAGATTTTGCAATTGTAACTGCTATTGAATCCATACCTACAGCTTTGCTGATTTTTATATCACCTCAGAAGTCTGAAAGAATGGTAGATCCACCTGATTTCCATGCCAAACACACATGCTACAGCAGTATCACTCATCTGGGTTCAGTCACAAGGTAGAGACAGAGAAGATGAGGTAAAGCTGGCTGTAATGTTTGGCTATAATTCCTGTGGAATGTGATAATCTGTCCGATCACTCTGACAGTGATTTAGTGTGTGTGCTTAAACTGCACGACAAACTTCCTGCACTAAGTTAGAACTCGATCTAATTTGACCTCAAGCTGGCACACTTGTCTGCAGGTGTCTATTTGCAACAGCAGCTCTTTGGAAGAGAGTTTAAGCTTAACAGTGGAGATCAGGGTTCGGGTTTCCCTTTGCAGATTGCGTCTGACTCTTGAACTAAGGAACAGCACGATTGTGCTATGTTCAGAAGGGTAATACAGAATGGTTTCAGTTTTAAAATGATATGGCAATTGGTATTTTGCTTTTTTGTTTTGAGGAAAACCAAATTGTCTTTAAAGTTTAAGTGGATATATGTAAGGGAAACAGAAAGGTATGAGAGAAATACTTGTATTCATGGGAGATTTCTCAGTTCTTCCATTTCATACATGAAATATACATTGAACTCTTTAGCTAAGATGAAGAAGACCAAGGGAATCTGGGATGAATAGCTCTCAGCAAGTAAACATGTTTTATTCTCAGTTTAGTTCAGAGGATACTCAGTGGGTGTGAAAGAAGATTTAGGGTTTGAGGGTTGAGAGCATAGCATAAAAATCTGCCCTAGAGCGCAGCTGATACCCGACACATTGAATTATCAACGCGGTGGCCCCTGTCACTCACACGTTGGCCCAGAAGACCCAAGGACTGCACAGCTTCTCAGGCAAGGTCTGTGCTTGCAGAAACTCCTTAGTCAGCGCTGCCTCTCCTGTGTAAATACAAGAATGGGAACATTTTCTCGCATAATATGAGAAACTCTGCATGTGAGGGTGGTGGTGAACCACAGTGATAAACAAAGCTGGGACAAAGAAATCTCTTAATTTTAGCAGTAGTATTGTTGTGACTCCAGGCTTTTCAAGATCTGCATTTTAAAGCAAGGTTGTTGATTTTATTTTATTTTATTTCATTCATCTTAAAGTGATTTACTTTGGTTTAGACAGAATACATTCTTCGAGGGAAAAAGAAAGACAAAATTTAGCTCATTGTCAAAATAGACAGAAAAACTACAGTCATCAAGCAAACAAGATAATTTTTTTACAACTTTTCCCTTTTTGAGTTGCTTTAATACAAACTTACGCTAAAGATTGTTGCTTATTGCTCAACCTTTCTGTCAGGAATGCATACTCATGAAATGCCACTTCAGATTTTGAAGTGAATTTACCCAATTCAGCAGCATACTTGGATATAGTCCTGGAATGCAGGTAGGAATAGGAAGCTGTAAGTGCACTTCAGATTCAGAGGTTTGGAGTTCTCATGACAAGAACATTTATCTCAAGGAGGGAGGTTAGCTTCCACGACCATTTGGCAGACCTACCCGTGGTATGACTGCCAGTCCGAGTATTATTTAGGGAAACTGGTGGTTGCAAGCAAGGTATGCATTTTGGATCATTGTAAGAAATCATGAAAGGTCAGAGAGGAGTTGAGAGCCACTGCATAAACACACTTGAAACCTCAATTATATTTACTTTGCAGAACACGGCTTCAGCCCTTAGAAATGAAGATTTAATTTTCTGTTTTGCCAAAGGAAGGAACCTGAGACAGAGGGACAAAGTTATGTTTCCAAAGTATCACAAGGGAAACTGGAAAAGCTTTTTGACAAAGGAAGGTAGAAAAGTGCTAGAAGAAGCAAACATTCCAGTGGCAAAGTGTGTGCCATAGTGTGGGACCCCTGCTATGCTAATCCCGTTGGCTTTACTGTATAGACAGTGAGGAAAGACAAGCTCCTCGAGAATCAGAGAAAGAGATGCACTTCTAAGGGGTGTGTGTGTTAATTTTCCAATGATTAAAAAGAAAGCCCAGGAAGTTCAGATAAGCAAGGGTGAAGTTTGATTCTTTATGGTGCAAGTGAATGATTTTACAATTACCTGTTTCTATAACTTTCCTTCTGTCTTCTTCCAATATCTTGCACGTATCTTACAAAAGAGCATATGAACTACCTGCTGGATTTCCTTAGTAGGCAACTATGTGGAACTTGGTGAATCTCAGCTTTTCCTCACTCTTTAAAACCTCAGAAAGTTACAGTAGTGCCCAAAGCCACAAGATCACAATATTTTCATTTTGAACTGATATACTCTAAGAAGAATAGATTTTGTGTAATTTTTCATGATAAATTTTAAGGTTGGATCCTGATACATAAATGAGGCTTGGAGACTATCTTAGTGTGAAAAGTAATACATTTTGGCCTTGTGAACCAGAGTATTACACCCGTAGCAGGTGATTAGCATTGTGTATTTTAATGTGTAAGGCTGAAAATTATTTGCTGCTCATCTCATTACTTGAGCTATTGCAGTTGTAATCCACTGAGACCACCCTAACTGGAAGTGTTCTTAACTGAGCTGGTCTTGATGCCTACAAATGGATCAACATTTCCCTCATGACATTTGATTTCTTCACATGCTTCTTGAGCTATAACCATATGCATTTACTTGCCTATATATTGAAAATGTTCGGTTTTATTGTCCTTCATCTTTGCACATCACTAATGCACAATGTTGAGCAGTAAACTATTCTGTGGGGCTTCACATTTGATGGGGCAGTTACTTAATAGTGTATTCTTAAGACTACCAAGGATACTCAAAGATTTAGGCAAGCATTTTATATCACACAGCAGTGAAAATACCATTCTACCAAGTAAAAATGCAGCAGTAGAGAACAAACAAACAAAAAAATTGCTGTATAAAGTATGAGAAACTTTAATACCACTTCACAATGACTGTCTTCTGGCTATTCTTATCAGAAACCAGATAATGCTCTTCATCTCTAGCTCCCTGGATATTGTTTTTAAACTTATTACACGATATCACCATCTGTGCTACTCACATTTTGGGTACAGTTCTAGATCTGCATATTTTAAGAAATGAATTTATAGCTGAAGTGCTTGAGAGTCTCAGAGTTACACAAACATTCTCTCTGGTTTTGTGCCGTATCAGCATACATCAAGAAGATTGTTCCTGCGCCCGAAAGCTAAAAGTTCAAATCGGCAGAGAGAAAGGAAAAATATGGGGAAAGCGAAGAAATAGTAAGATGGTATCAGTAGGTGAGGTAGTTGTCAATTCACTAGTGTTCATCTATTTGTAGGTATCAAGACAAAGGAAAACTTGAAAGATGTGAAGCTAGGGAGGTGGTTTTATTAGTAAATGATCATCTATTATTAAATTAGAACTTTGCTCTGGTGGTTATGACTTCATGTTGCACATAATCAGAAATATCATCCCTGTCACTACTGTCTTTTTTGCATAAAGCACATGGTTATTTTGCCACTGATTTGTGAAAATGAAAACAATGAAAATTCAATCCAATGCTCTGATGGAAATTTTTTTGTCTTTTGATCTTTTTTGAAAAACTTTCAGTCATGGTTGAATAGCAACAAAGATTTCTTCAAACTTCTTGTTTCTGAAACAGATCTTCTGGCTGATGCAAATGTTAGAAAAAGACCATGGGAGAGGGCAAAGAAACCTTAAAAGAATTCATTTATTTTTCAGCAGAGAACGTAGTGAAATAGGCTATGCATTTCCAGAATTGGGCAATATTACCAGACACTGGTCTTACAAATGTTTTTGCTAATGTGATTCCCTCTCACATGTCACCTACATCAGAACCAAGCAAATGTATTTTTAGTAACTACTTCAGAATTGTTTAGTCTTTTTCTGCTAACAGAATCATCCTTTATGGGCCCTGATTTTGACAGAGTTAAATAAACTGACCTATCAGTAACTGAACCAATGAGACATCAGCAGACTGTGACCATCTTCCTTTCTGAGCCAGGAAAGACCCAATCTTCATTCTTGAAGGAAAGTTATGTTGTTCTAAGATTAATTTTATGGACCATATTTAAATTTTGTCTTCAAGCATTTTGTACATGGTCAAATGAAAGCACGAGTAATAAGTTCTCCAGGCTCTATACAAAGCAGAGTGATGGCACTAGCACAGCTCTTGAGTTTGAGCTACTGGGCAGTGTGTAGCTTAGACTTTGCAGCATATTGACAAGGTCACATGGCCTTTGGATCTGACCTGACTCCTGGTTTGCTGTGGAATACAATAACTATGCATATCATTCTCTAGATGACAAAGAAAAGTAATTCTGTTTCTGTTTTTCTCCTGCTCAATGCTGTTAGTGTAATGTTTTTTTTCTTATTCCATTTCAAAATATCTTCACTGAAGACAGAGATAAGGAGAAATCTCATATATAGCAGCTGTACAAGACATTTCTAACAAACCCAGTGCAGAAGGACTCTTCCAGTCCTGTCCGTTGGAGTGAGCAAAAGGCTTGTCCTCCTTTATACTGACTATCATGCATACTTGGGAGCTGCTGAAGGACAGTGTGAGCCAACATATTTTTGGTTCTGTGTCCCACTGGTGGTGAACAAAACCCTCTGGCATTTTCTGTGCATGTGGGACCTCTCTCTCCAGGCTGCCTCGAGGACTTTTGCCCATAGAATGGTGCAACACATTTCCTACATGAGAATCAGGCCTGTTTTGAACAACTTCTCAAACAACACTAACTGATTTGTACTAGACAACTCAGTAAGGTCTGAGTGATAAATAACCATCAGCTTTTTCCCAGACATACATGCATTGTAACCAGTAGGAAAGGTCAGTTGGACAGATGAAAACCAAAACATGCAAGATTTCAAGGCTGCATTTAAGAGCAGAACTTAACCAGTTTAACTGCCAGGCATGTCTGATTACTGTCTTCCAAACATCCATAGCTCTATCATAAATATATAGATTTTCACATTTTCCTAATAAATGAATGAAAATACCTTTTGGGGAAGAAAGTGATATGTTTTAAAGGCATTTGTTTACTTTTCTGTAAGCTCCTGAGATGGCTAACATACTAGTTGTTAATCACACCATCTGTTCAAGCAGTGTTTGACTAAATGAATCAATTCATACTTTTTCTTCTTAAAGCAGTTTTTTACAGAACAATATGTTTGTGTCTATTACCCCATCATTTGGCAATGTAATATGAGATATTTTAATTTTCCTATTTATTGTGCATGGATTTTCAATCTCCAAATATTTTTTTTAAATATGCATACAGCACAGAAAAGCTGTGTCTATTGATTTCTGTAGCATTGCAAACAGTGGCAAAATCTGTTCCATTCTGCTGTCAAATTTCAACCATCTGATTATATTTAAATGAGTTATTTCAACATGTTCCATTTGAATGACCATCACAGAAGCGATTCCTCCTCTGTACCGAAGATGGCAGTGGTGCACAACCTACCCAGCCGCTGGGACGCAGCCTGGAAGGGTTTTGCTCGGATTCTGGTTACTCGTTCTGGAAACAGCACATTGGGGCCGGGGCTGGGGCGGGGAGGTAGATTCTGCAAACGGGAATGGCAACCTTAGTAGTCTTCCTTGTCTCAGTTGTCTCTGGTGAGCTTACGTTTACATAATTCCAATCAACATTCGGGCTACGTGGGGGAACTGCAGCTTGAGATAATAGAAATCCAAGTTTAGAAAGATTGTAAGCGATATGTTTTAAATTTTGTGTTCAGTGTGCTTCCTAGCTTCAGCTGAAACAAAAAGTCACCAACGTCTGTGCATCAAATCTTGGTCATTCCTGAAACCTCATGTGAAGGGCTATAAGTTTCAAGTGACTATGCGTCGTTTTTAACCCCACAGAAGCTTTGCACAAATATTTTGGATAAATTCCTGACTCTTTATTTACCTTAAACCAGCATTGTAAGGTTCACCCTAACGTCCATTCAGAGGAGGAATGCTGGGCTGAGCACCAGGGACAATCTGACAATTAGTAAAATAGATTATGAATTAAAAAAATGATTGAAATTGGTAGTACAAACAAGTAAAATGAAAATAAGTAATAACATCCTTTCAGTATTCTTTAAAGAATAATCCAAAAGGATAAATGACTGGATGACTTGGTAATAATTTTTCTGGTATCGTGGAATAAACATACCTTGATACTACAGTGGAATGAGAGTTGACAGTTGTTCCTTAAGGCTACATCCTATTTACATGGTTGCTTAAGAAACAGTTAAGTGCTTTTCCTCACTGCTGTGATGCCACTCTCTAGAGTTTGCTTTATAAGAGGGGCAATGTGTCCTCAGAGGCAAATACCTGTATATTAAAACCAAAAATTGTTCTAAAACTGTGGGTCATTCACATTCTGATTTTCAATCTGAATCTTATTTGTTTAAATTCATATATAGTTAGGTTACCTGGCCATGCTCATTTCTGAAGGACTGCATGTTAGAATAGAAAAGTGTTTACTAAGTAATGAAGGATATTGCTGAGATGATCTTCGTAGATTCTTCATCACCCCTTGGTTTGTCTGGCTTTATTGACTGATGGTTTGGGGTTTGTTAATAATGGAGAAAGAAAGTAAAAGAGCAAATGTGTCTGTGAACGATGTATCAAAATTTTCAGGCTATGAATTGTAGTTAATCCTGTGTGGTGCCATTGGAAAACAGTTGTCTTGCTGGATCATAAATAGAGCAGGAGTCTGTCAGTAATTCAGGCATCAAACCGGTGAATATACTGAGGAGTAGGTTAATGGCCTTGAACTGGCAGTAAACCTAAGCCAGTGAAGGGTGTGAAATAATACACATATTGTTTTCTCAAGTGTCCTAGGAAGGTGATAAACTGCTAACTTATTTTATGGAAGATGGAGTTTTTTGTATTTCTTCTGTTTTAATTACCAACTAACATTAGTCTGCTCTGAACGTATTGCATGAGTCATTGTGAGGTGACTCCTCTGAGAAAAAGGATTATTTCTTGGCATCCCAAAGATGTCTTTCACCCTTCAAACCCTTTTTGAAATTTAAATATTTAGCATTTAGCAAACTTGATCCATTGTGTTGCTCTGAACCACAAAGCTTATTTGACAATGGAGAGGCCCATCCCTTCAGTAAAAGTACAGCCTCTTGATTAATGTCACAGCTTCACTTAGGTCTTGCTTAAGCTTCAGCCTGAACCAGCCGCTATCATTCCAGCCTAGGTAGTACTAATATAATGGTATTTATTTAACGTAATTTCTTTTGCTGGGGAAATGTCAGTCTCATGTTGTTGACAATGAAGTTGTTTCATGTCTTCACCATTCCTAGTGGCTAATCTAGAAATGTAGAGAAAGGAAGAGATAAAGGGAGGGATGAGAAAGGATGGCCATACACTTTGGAGGCCTCTGCAGGTTGAAGGCAGTTCAGAGTCACACAGATTCACAGAGTGGTAGGGGTTGGAAGAGACTTCTAGAGATCATCTAGTCCAACCCAGTCCTGACAGAGCAGGATCACCTAGAGTAGATCACACAGGAACAAGTCCAGGCAGCTTTTGAAAGTCTCCAGGGAAGGAGACTCCACCACCTCTCTGGGCAGCCTGTTCCAGTGCTCTGTCACTCTCACAGTGAAGAAGTGTTTCCTCACGTTCAGGCTGAACCTTCTGATTTCCAGTTTATGGCCATTGCCCCTAGTTGTTATAATGCTACATGGTTCACTTATGCTCTTGGCATCAACAAAACCATTTCAGGTATATTAAAGTCAGCACAGAAGGCAGTATTGATACTGAGATTTACTTTCCAGTTTTAAAGCCTGAGTACTCCTACTGGGAATTTCTTTCCTGAGTCCTGATCCACCACCTTCAGAAGTCTATGTAAGATATATTCAAGTATCTTAATTAGTTTGTGCTATATTTTATTTATTTGGATGTTGAACGACTTCAAGAATAAAAGAAACAAGCTGATACTGTAAAACTCTTTGAGGACTTCAAATTATTTCATATAGTTACAAGGTTATTTATTTTGGATGTCTGTTACTGCCAAATTAGAAAGTAAATTACATCTGATTATACATACCAATAATATTCCATTTGTACTGAAGAAATTTGTCATCAGTCTATATTGGTAATAATTAGTTTTCACTATGTTTGTTTTGAATTTTCTACTGTAGCCGAGTGGGAAATGGAGACAAAAGAGAAAATACTATCTAACTGCTCCTCATGAAAGACAGCCAAACAGAAAAGGGATCTTTAAATTTTTGAGGTTGTAGCTGCAGTGAAAGCTAGAGAGTTGAAGTCGGGTTCTATTACTCCACCTCCAAATTTCTAAAAGTAAAGAGTTTGGAAGCCTGTGTAAATTTTTTTTTTATGTTGGTGCAATAACATGAGGTGTGAGGAAATATGTTTGCCCTGAAGCATGCCTTAGAACTGATGGAGTGCCTGGTGTGGAGCAGGACTAAGATAGAGTCAAATTGAAACTTATCATGTTCTTAATTATATTTTGATATCTCAAACTCTGGAACGTAAACAAATGTGAGTTGTTATTATTCCTGTGGTTAACCATGGCTTTCTCTGCCATGGGAAAGATGCAGCACTTATTGTCTGTAGTAGGGTCATTGTTATTTTTTACTCTGGATTTTTTATAAGAACATTTTGAATCTCAAAATAAAGAAATAAATTTGTAGGAATCACCCTAAATCTGGTATGGAAAAAAAGTTGCACCCTTGCCAGTCACCATTAGTAGGGACAGATTTTGATGGGTCTTCATAGAATAGCTCCTACAAATCATTTGGCATCAGATCCTCTTTATCAGACATTGCCGAACAACTCAAGAGCCCAGTGAGCTTTAAATTAGTGTGCTTATGCTATTTATTATTGTCATGCGCTAATTCATTACATATCTTCCACCTACCCTTAACTGGTGCTTAGATGATAAACTAAAGTTGTTTAAACTGTGTTTATGTCAGATGAGAGGGGAATAAGATGAAGGAAAAAAAAGAAAGGAGAAGATGAGTAAGACAGGGTACAAGACTGCTTCCTTGATGAAAATGCTTTATCAATTAGATCCATACAATGTCTGATTCTCTACCATCTTCTGCTCTTCACTGAATCACCTATTTGCTCGTTACATACCATTCTTGGTGCTTTTGCTTCCCCATCTACTTTCCTCTGTGGTGGTGGCAATGCTCTAGCAGATTGACAGTCTCTAAGTTCCAGTTATATCCTATTTTAGGGAAATTCTTGAAGTACTGTGGAAGAGAGAGGATTCAATAAAAAGCAAACATTAACTGCTAGATACAGCCCCTCAGACACTGTTTGTTCCGTAGATACATTTTCATAAGAAAAGGAACTACAGTACAGTAATTCCACCAAGAATGGAAGCCTCACGATCAATGAGCTATGCGGAGAATTTTTTCCGTTAGTTGCTTATTCCTGTATTAGTTTGCATGTCAACTTTTTCCTTTTCCTTCTGTTACAGGACCTTGAAGAATCAAATCTTTTATACATTTTATTTAAACATTGTAAAAATATTCCATTTGCAATTTAAATTGATTACATTTCAAAGCAGAGAATAAAAGGAAATAATGATGACAGAAAGACTCGTTTAAAAAAAAATGCTGCAAACGTGGTGATGCATTATTCAAGGACAAACATTGTCTTTATCCAGTGCAAGAATCTGTTAAGTTCCAGAATACTGTCAAATTATTGCAGCGACGTGTTGCAGTTCTAGTACAATCTCACCTCTTTTTGCTGCATTTGCTTTTGCCTCCTTAATCTCTTTCTTTATTCATTAACATAGAAATGAAGTCTCTTGTGGACTTAGCATAAACCTCCTCTTATTTTCAGGCCACTTGCCAACACTTTCTAAGCACTTAAGTGAATCTTGTACAGGAAACGCAAAAATGAAACTCGTCCAGAGTAGGACTGATGATAAGAATTTTGATCCTTCTAGATTCCTCCACTCTAGGTTACGGTGAACACAAAAATAATGTTTCAGAAGCATAACTAACAAGGACATTTGGAAGCAGATGTTGCAGTAAAGAGGTGTTATTTTCTGGGCCTGCTAATGATGACATTTGTTCGAAAGCCAAGAGGTATGACAATGGAGTCATCATTTTTACCAGGATGGAAGGAAACCCAGCTCCAGTAGACTTAAAGGCACAGTAACATGACTGTCACAATCACCTGTGACTGTTGGCTTATCTGTTAACAAATTGATGGTACAATACAACGCCTCATGCCATTTCAGGCAAGGCTTCAGCATTCACTCTTTTCCTATAAAATTCAGAGTAATTGGCTTTTATGTAGAGAACTGAGTGGAGAGGGAGTAACGCCTCCCCACACACTTACTGAAAACCTCTCCTGTGGGGTTTATATGGCCCATAGAAAATGAACACAAAATTCCACTTAGTTATCATTATGCATCATATAAGCAATATCCTCTAGGTCTTGATCACACATTACGCTAATCCTTTCCTCAAAGGATAACCTAGAAATGGATGTGTATCTACACTCATGGTGAGTGAAGATAAATTACAGATGGCAAAGCACTGTATTTTCTAGAGTACAAATGCGTGTATTATTTGTTATTTTGTGCTTACTTCAATTGCTTTAATAATAACTGTTTCTAACTACTTTGCACTTCAGAATATACAATCTGTATGAGTTTTAAAAGCATGTATTTTTGCTCCTGTTCCTTTCAAAGCAAAAAGTTACGGTAAGCCAGTTTTGCATTATTACATCCTCTCAAGGGACTCAAGAAAAAAGTCTGCGAAACATTGCACTAAATCAGCAGTCAATGAGGCCACTCACAGTACATAAACGTAACTGTGTTCATAAGTCTTTTCTGGGTCAGGGAGGAAGAATGTATTCACTTGCCAGTACTGCCTTAAAGACAACTTAACAAACAAAAGAATCAAGCACAACAAGAAAAGCATCATTCTTATGAAGACACTTGACATTCCCTGAAGCATCCACACCCAAAAAATCAGTCCACACTTGAGAAGCAGACTAAACTAAAAGCCGTTTAAATACGTTCTAATAGGAGAAGTTCAAATATTTGCAAATATTAAGCAATTGTTCTATTCATCCAGTTGCATTGAACTTGAATATGCAAAGGTCTCTCAGTATCACTGAGAAAACTGAAAACCTGATAAGCTCTGAAACTCACTGTGTTCGCTGAAAATGTACATTCAGTAGGTCTGTAGTAATTCTAAAGATGTTGTTGTCTTTAAGGTTCCGCAGGCTTTGTACACAGTGTAATTAACCCCCAGCTGAGAACAACCTCTGTTGTTCATTCAATACATGAATTCTTTCAGTACAGCTAACATACCAAGTGGATTGTGTTGAGTGTTAGTATATTGTTACTAAATACTTTTGTTATCTACAGGTTTTTCTACTGCAGGGCATACTAATTGGAAAAAAAATCTATGCACCAACGCTGCCAAGTTACATGTTAAAGTATTAAAGATATATAAAAACATTGATTTGTAATGGAAATACTGAATCTAAAGAAAGAGGCTTGAATGACTGCTCCTCTTTGTCATTTAAAAAGCAACTACATCTACAAAACCCCATCTGTTTTGGTAGAGCATTCTGTACATTCATAGTGTTCAACTTGACCACTAAACATATAGCTGTTTTCACCATTGATCTTAGGCTGTATGTTCATGTAATGCTTAGAATACTTTTTTCTGATTGTCTTTAATACTTATTCTTGTGATACTGGGAGATACATGAAAGAACTGGAAATCAGATCTCTTGAGTTCTCTTTTCCATTCTTCAGCTTACTTAAGTGGCTTCTCTGGGGATGACTATTTAGCCACCTGTTTTGCAGATGACTGATGGCATGAGGTTTAGAAAGGG
Organism: Rhynochetos jubatus; assembly: GCA_027574665.1. Lineage (NCBI taxonomy): Eukaryota > Metazoa > Chordata > Aves > Eurypygiformes > Rhynochetidae > Rhynochetos > Rhynochetos jubatus. Next base: position 25,382,847 of record CM050654.1, read on the forward strand.
TCTGAAAACTGCTGTGCATGGCTTGCATGTTAGCTACAGCATTTTAAATGCAAAATACCTACACTAATTATTGGGAAACATTGTGTTTTATATACTCTGTGTCATTAAAATGCTGCTTCGCTTTCTGTTGTGGAAATGTTGTGTACAATCCATTGGAATGAATATAGGTGATATTTTCGTATTTCACCTCTGTGGGGATTTGTTTGACGGTCTCTTTTGTATCCAGATTATGGATATTGATTAATTCCTTCCAATTGCCTGCCAATTATCTGTGACACAGGAATTCATGTTTATAGAAAAATGGTGAGGAAAAGTCCATCTGAGTGACATGTTCAGGACACAGTTGTGTTCTAAGTTCATCTTTAAAATTCTGCTCTCATGGCTATCTATGGCCTGCAGCCGTGCCTATAGAGCCAAATCCTCATTCCCATGCCTGCCTCTCTGGGGTATGTTGGCAAGCATAAACAAACAGGATATACTTGAATAACATTTGAAAAACATCCTTGCAACATTTATACATGCATTGTTGGAGATGCTAGTGGCTTCAAAGCTGTTCCTACGTAGTTTTGTATGTAAAACTACATCTCTCCCTATAGTATTCCAACATTTACTGTCTTGAATTGAGATAAAACAAGGTAAGTATTTTTAATTTTTTTCTCTTGGAGGTTGGAATATTCTACTAATCTTCCTTCAAGTGGAAGAGAAAAAGAAATTTAAGATCTCCTAGTTAATATCTATAATTAATAAAAAAGTGAATGAATGCTGTTTAAAATTGTAGATGAATACAGTCACGTATTAGTAAGTTTTCTGCTACTTGCTGATATGATACTACTTTCTGCTAATGCTGATAAGAACTATTCATTTCACTGGTGGGCAATGACTGCATAATTTAGTAAGAATGCATAAATACCTAAATTAATTTTAAAGCTGTAGAGGTGTGCATAAGCAGTTCACCTGGGCAGCAGGAGAGATAGCACTGTGAGTGCTTCTCTGACAAAATACAAATAGTAGTTAATCTATTTGCAAAACTGAATTTACCAGAGGAAGAAACAGCTACTTGGGCTATAATCACAGCTTGTTTAGGGAAAAGTAAACTAACTGATCATTACTCTTGGGAAATGCTTTAGTGGAAACAAGAGAGTCTTAATTTGATCCTTCAAGAGTCATTTGGTTATTAGTTACCACAAGGGCTATCCCAAAACATAGTATTTATCATTAGGTTATACACCAGAGCTTCCAGACACTTAATGCCTGGGGTGGGAATGTAATTCAGATCATTTCACTTCAAAAGCAAAGGCCATTTACCCACTTGAACAAAAGGAGGATGGTTATTAGGGGGTAGCAGCACAGATCCAAGGAGACTTGGCCAGGCGTTAGAACAGCTGAGAACATGACAAATTTTGCTCAAACCGCCTGCATTTTCATTCCGTGAGCTGAAAAGAGAGCTTTGTTCACAATTTTTCACCTAAAATTAATTTGCAAGTGTTTCTATTAAGAACCAGGAAAGGGTACAACCGTCTCTTAAATTTTGCCATTGAAATTGAATGTTCTTATTTGATATATCAAGTTTAGTCAACAGTCTAAATGTTTTGAAAAAGTATTATTTCAGATTTGAGCTAACACTTTTAAGCAGTTGGTTTACACCTTTGAACAATGCACATTCAAGAGATAATGAGAAGTTCACTCAATTCAATGTCTCTAATTAACAGGTAAATGAGTGTTGTTTAAAATGATAGATAAATGAGAGCACTCAGTTTTATTCTATGAGCAGTGGTTGGTGTAATGAGCAAGATTTCTTCTCTTTTTATCAATCAGTATTTTAATAACTTCCAAAGGAAGAGGAAAACATGGAAGCCTCCAACTACTTTTTCACTAACTTCCATTTGAGCTGTCTTGAGGACTACAAAATTCTGACAGGAAATTTGTGGCAAAAAAATTTCCACTTTTCTAGCATGTCACTGGAGGTTTTCATTCCAAATATCAGAAATTGGTGACAGTTATTGATTGAGTTCTGACTTAGCTCATCTTTTGAAAAGATGTTTATGAATATTTTCCAAATCTCTGAAAATAATCTTCTAACAAGAGGTGCTTCTGGCATCTGTAAAGGACACAGAAAATTAGGCTACATTCCTTATGGGTTTTTTGGTTGCTTGATTCCTTTCCAGAACTATTCCACAGGGTGAGATAAAGGAGGCCACACAAAATTGACACAGATTAGAGATTTTAGACCATTGCAAGGACTGTGATCAACTTCTGTGACATTCTGCACATCTTTTTATCTTCCTCATACATTCTGTTTAAAATGTCTTACAGAATTCTTGCAATTTACGTTAGTGAAAACACATATGTGCTTCAGGAACAATAGCATCGCATCTCCAGAACTCATTAGGAAGCAAAAAACCATATATTTAAAATAATGTGCAAGTAAAACTTGCATTTAAAACCGTATTGCTACATAATTATCCTGTTTACAGTCTTTCCTACAGCTTTTCTCACAGAAAAATGTAGATTTGGATTCTAACTGGGATAAAAATGCCAGAAAGCTTTGGCAAGAGGATGGTTGCTGCATACTTAGGGATATTGCATGGAGAAAGAAATGTGTTTGTAATTAGGGAAACACAGACCAGTTCTGATTACATCTAAGAAAAGCAAAATAGAGTAACTTTCTGAAGGACAGACCATGTAAGCTTAAGTGAATAAAATCTCAGCTTACACTAAAGTAGTTAAAGGCAGTACACAGGTTCTCAAAAAGTTGCTTTAGCAAACCAGCTATTTCAGAGTCGTATATAACCCATTTCTACATTTGTTTTTGAATTAAAACATACATGTAGTTTGTCCTGCAAGGTTCAGAAAGTTTGACTAATTTTCTCTCAAAATCTGTAACAGTTACAAAAAGCCACAAAAACTTTCTGCTTGAAAAGAGTGGTAATCTATCTACTGAATTCAGTGAGCACTGAATAGACATAATTGACTATACTGTGTTTTAAAAAGTGTCCAAACACTGATTTCAAGAAAGATTTAAATAGAGGGTAAAGTGCTGCTTTTTCTCAACAGGTTTTTATATCTACCTGACTCTTGGAATCCAGATACTTGTAAAAAGCCTCACTTTAAGAACATTTTTAAACACTCAGTCTGATTAGTTAGTGTTGTACTGTTTAGTCTTGCATACTTCTACTTTGAGCCCAAAAAATCATTCAAGCTAAACTGGTGAACTGGGAGAACGAAAGCAGCTTAGATCTGCTGAACTAATGATGCTACAGAAGTGTCTACATAGGGATTATCTCTGCAAAATACTAGTTCTGATTGAGCGATGTTGACCAATTCCTTTTTATATCTGACCAGCAACACATTGTGTCGAACTTGAGTCTGCACAGAAACCTGCATTTTGAGATGGTCTGAGAAATCTAAATCTGCTGAGTGAGTTCCTTGTAGCATTCTCTGCCTTGACATGAGATCATATTTTCGTGGCACACAGCACTAACAGATGTGGTACTACAGTTTAATTTACTATGAGTAGCCAAGTTTCATCAAAGCACTATTATTCTCAGAAAATGCCTGCAGAATGTTAAGACCTTGACTTTTCAAAATGTAGTACTCAGGCCTGACCTCTTCCAATGCCTGATTTTTCTAATGATTGTCTTACCATTAAGAACTCCAGGTCCCTAGTCAGAAAGGTAGTGACCAAAAAGGTTCTGAGTCTATGGTACCTAAGAGCCTCAATTGTTGTCAAATGCACAAATAAATGAAATCGTTCTTTATAAAAAGAATGAGTGAGCCAAAGGAAAATGAAGTTATTTCAATAAAAAAATTAATTGAGCCAATGTTCTTAAAACAGGCCCATGTCAGCACCTGCAACAACTTTAGACTTCTAAACCGTGTTCATAAGAAAAACAAATCCCATCATCTTTATATAAATGCAGAAGAATCTTTCCAGAGCAAATCGCAGCAGAAGTGGAAAGGGAGCAACTCTTAAATAGTCATCCAACACAGATGTTTGCTTTGCATGTTTGTTGAAATCAAACAGGTAGTACTTCTGTCCCTGGAACAAACCATGCCTAAAAGGTCTTCAAACACCTTCTATTCCTATCTTCTTCAGAACCACAGTGTATTCAACAGCAAACCTGAAGGGACACACCAACCCTAGATATTAAATCCCCAAACACTGCGTGCATCCTTGTGTGAACTTCACCTGTGTAACCCATTCTTGCTACAAATTAAGGACTTGTACATTGACGTCAGGTATCAAACCCGCAATCATGTTTGCTAAGCATAGGGAACGTTATCTTCAGTTGGAAAATTTGTCATGACCCTCTTGAAGAACGTCATGGTATGTAAGCATATAATTTAATGAAAAAAGTATTATGCCTGAGGAATATTTCTTTAAAACATTCTCCTAGCATTTCCCTCTTGCATGATATATGCTTATTTCTCATTGCAAGTCTATCCAGCATTGCTGGGTATAGAGTGCTCCCAGTTCTCCACCTAGAAAGGAGAATCAAGGATGTAAGCACAGTCCTCATGCTGCTGTTCCCACTGCTAAAAACCAGACAAACTTTTGGTATGTTGGGACTATTGTAGTTTAAACTCTGTGTTTACCTAATCTTTTTGTACTTGCTGTGATCATAACTTATCTTTGGAAAAACATCTTGGTTTTAGTTTTTTCGAGGGTTAACTGTATAATATATGGTATACTTTACTGGTATTTTTCTCATTCTGTAGTAACCCTAATGCTAGTTGGTGGAATTCTCACTATGTGATATAAAGATCAATTGGTATAAAGATACTTTCCAAAAGCTGTGATTACTTTAAAGGATATACTGTAAGGTATTTGTCTGGAAGCAATTAAAAGCTAATATAAACTCACCCTTTTTTAAAATCATCAGTCATTCTCATTTCTTTCTCTCTGTGTTTTTCTTCTGTTTTAATTTTTTGAATCTTAAAGGTTGATAATGGCTTTTGACTTTTCCTCTTTCTTGTTCCTACATAGATCAGATCTTTCAGATCTTTCAGGGTTTACAAGCAATGTTCTGACATACATTCAAAATTTCTTTACACTGCAGTCTTCCTATTTTCCTTTTGTTCTTGATTCAAGTACAGTTAGGTTCACTTTATTTATTTCCAATAAACTTAAAAATAACTTCTTGTGTGTGTAGTTAGTATGTCTTTTTATCTTTTTCCTTCTCCCTTAGATCTTCACAAACTAAAATGATGCTCAGTTTACTGAGATCTGAGTTGACACAGGTCCAGATTTTAATCTCAGGTGGGCAAAGAAAAGTGTCATTTAAATTAAAATCAACCTACTGTTCCATGATGAGGATGTTCTGATTCTCAAATGCATATATTGAGAACCGTTGACATAATGGCTAAAATTCACAATCTTTTTTCAAAAGATTGAATCTCTTCATTACATGCTATTCCATTTTTTCTTAGTTCTTTTTAATAGGGTAAATGGATACATGCATAAAAGCAAAGTACAGCCAGTTATGGCTATTGCTATTTATTCAGAAAAAAGTATACTCACCACTGCCTTTAACAGACCTTTGCCTGAACAAAAGACAAAAAAATAAAATCCTTTTTATTACAACTTGTAAAATCTTGGAGTCTAGTCCTTAAATCTTTTCTCAATTGCATGAATAAGTACTGAGAATTTAAATTGTATCAAACTGAAGGATGCTGCAGAAATGTGTTCTTTCCTGTTTCTTTAGTGCTATGAAACAAATGAAAACACTGCCTCGGTATCTCTTTCTAACAGTCTTTAGTGCCTGATTACATGTTTGTGTGGTTCGATAGCAGTTCTGTAGAAGCAAGCTCAGTGCTCAGAAATTCACTGCAGTGCAAGACAGAATCATGTCGTGGTGAACTGCTGCTACATTCTGCTTATATGTGAAAAGGCATGGAGCAGTGTGTGCTGAAGCACCACCTCTTAGATAAATACGAGATTTATTTTCCCTAAGAATTTCTTAATTTGGAAATATTCTATAAACAAAACCAAATCTGGTGTGTGAGCTTTTCACAGTATTTTCTTCCCTTTGGATATGATTATTTGCATTATTTTTAATAACAACTTTTCTAAGTTCTGTGCAGTCGGTTTTTGCAGTGGTCAGTATGCTTACCAGGAATGACCTACTGCTTACAAGATTACAATCTACTATATAGACCAACGAAGGCAAATACATTCTAACTTGGAAATTTCAAGAAAAGCTGTACGGTTTTACTGGTTTATGACCTTCATTATGGCCATAGAATCGAAAAATCTTTCTAAACTCCTACCCATCTGCTCTGAGTAAAGCAAATGTTTGTGTTGCTGCTCTCCATAATCCCCTTTTCCTTTCTCCCACATCTGCTACTGACCAGGCCTTTTCTTGATTGTTACGGAGTGCTTAGTTTGAAAAGACACAACAACTTTAAAATGGGAAGATGTCATCGTTGCTAAAACGTTTTACTCAGACTCAAACTCAAGGTTCACAAGTCTTCAGATTTCCTCAGTGATTTTGGGCAGCTGACTGAATCCCTCCACACTTTGGTCTCCTATATGTAAAAGGGAATAATAGTGTTTATTTTTTAGGAGAAAAATAATGTTGCTTTTTCTGATTTGAAGAATTTGTTTGTTGCATAATATGAGGAAATAATATTAGCTCTTGAGGCTTCCACACACTGTGTAAAATGAAAATATTTTAAAAAGTAAGGATATTATCTCAAAATGCTTTAAAATGAAATTGCTACCTTTGGATTTTGAGTGTGTTGGACCTTCTGCAGATTCAGTGTTTGTGGACAGTGAAATAGTAAAGTAGTTGGATAAAAATACTAAAGCTTTTCTGCGCTTCTGTTGAACACTAGTAAGCTCTATGTGTTATACTCTGTAAGTGCTAAACATTGGAGCTCTTCTTACTGCAATGTTCATTTGGAAGGCCAAATATCTGGAGAGAAAGCTTATTAAGGCTTGCCCATGTACGGAAGCTTCTATTGGTTTAATTATATAAATCAGATTTATGTGACATGTATAAACATTGCACTGTACTCTGTCTTGGCAGGCAGATATTAGTCAATTTGCTTCCAAGATTTCAGGTTGCTCAGCGTCACATATTGCATACCCCAAATACAATGGAAAAAACAAAGGCAAAAAAATTGCAACCCTCCCCCCTGCCCTGGCGGTCCAGGGTACTGAACCCAGGCATACTTGGCTTTAGGATTTCTGGGATTTTCTTAGCACTTCACCAAGGGGAGCAGCCTTAAAAGTTGATTCAGAGGAGAGCTTGTCAGCCTAAACCAGCATGTGCAGAAGTCATCTTAGCTTGTACACACACGTTTTTGAAGCAAATCTTACACTGCACCTTCTAATGAAGGAGAAAGCCACAGATCCCTTGAATTAGTTGCTCCTACTTTCAAAGGAGTTTAAACAGCAGAATAGACATTCAGTGAGTTGTTTAGAGATAAGTTACACTGTGGAGATACTGCTTGTTGCAGAAGACAGGAGGACACACAGGTCACTTGATTTCCGGAGGCCTGAACAGTTGTGTTGATAACAAACGTGCCGTTCTAGGATCGCATACAAATACAGGATGACCAGAACTGGCTGCAGAGTTTCTACATGAAACCATGTGAAATACTTATTCTGTCTTCCATTTCAGAGCAAACTTTCAGAAGAACCAGTACCAGTGTCAAAGGGGGGAAATTGCACTTAGTCTCTGGCTGCCTCAGACACTGTTGTTGCGTTGCAAGCCAGCTTGGTTTCAGCAAGTCAACTAGCAGGGTAAGGCAGTGGTAGTAAATGTTTGTGAACGGACAGCTGGCCAGTGCATACTGTATCTCTAAAAATGTGCTAGAAATAACATCTAATTTGAGGAAAGATTTACAAATGCAGCAGGGTCAAACTGAACTGCGCTCGTATTCCCTCCTTCAGGTGGGTGGCCTGTATGACAGCTGTGAAGGGAACATTTGTAGGTGAGCAGCATTGTAGGTGTATGAATGTGGGTTTCAGTCATATTGGTAGGGTGGAAGACAACAGCAGGAGGCTGAGGAAATCTCGTGGTACCAACAAGGGCAAGCAAATTCGTTGTTTTCTCCCAGTAGCACAGTATGCAGTGTCTTACTGCCTGTGACTGTACGAATGGCATGTGAGAGGAATGTATCTGGGAGCTTCCTGTTCCTGTCAAAAAGACATAGTTCCTGAACAGGCTGCAGAATGTGCAGAATTGGTAGTTCTAAGGGTCAAATACTTGTGTTTGCAAATAAAAAGTAGCTCATAAGCTGAATGAAAGTCTTGATACAGGCATTGCCTTAATATCACAATGTCATATTACCATGTTACATATTCCCTAGCTGCAGCTTGTTGCCTTTCTTTGCACCCACTGCAGTTAATTGTACTTGAAAATAGAAATATCAGAGTGTATATACAGCAATGTGAAATGTGATGGCTTTTATTTACTGTAGACAATTGTTTTGATTTTAAGATTTATTTATCCCCATTCAAGCGACATACTGAAATACAGAAAGCTGAAAAAGCTGTTTTTAATTTTGTTTAGTGACAGATTTGGCATTGTTTTAATTGATTGTTAAGACTAAATTGTGTGCATTTGAAATTAGACCTGTATTTTCCAGGTGGAGCTTTAACCTGCTCCAATTTAATATCATATAGCAAAATCCAGCCTTCCAAAGGCATGCCCATTTTATGGTCATGATTAACTCTTTTTTTATTCTTTACTGTAGCACCTGCCAGGGGTTGAGAGTTGCAAGGAATGTTCTAATCTGTGATTAAATGTCTTGTTGCTTCTCATTCTTCTTTCCTTTTTGATTACAGTTTCAAAAAAACCACTGCTCCAAAACTTTGCAAGGGGACAGTGTGAATACTTGGTTTTTGGGGAAATGCACTTATTGTAAATGACAATCATTCTCTGTATTGAAGCTGTTATGCCACTGTGCAAATGCACAGAAATTGGTTATCTCTCTATGCATCAAGGCTGAGTCACACACGAGACTAGCTAGTTCCACAGGATTGTCCCTTGACAACATGTACAGGGCGCATTTACAAATTAAATCCTTTATCATTCTAGACCTTTTCTTAAATATTTTTAGCTTATGCAACAACATCTGGTTTAAAACAGGAAACAGGCGTATAGCTAAATGACTTTTGCACATAAATATTTAAGACTCTATATACTGAAATGTGACACCACAAGTTATCACTTCCCGGTATCCAGCCTCTTATGCTCAGTTTTATTTTTGCAGATATAAAATATCACAGAGACATGATAAGTCCTTCTCTGAAAACAAATTAAGTTCTAATATCACTTTGGAATGCTATAATCTTAAAGCAGTATTTCTGATTTTATTGAATTCCCCCCTTTTTTTTTTTGAGTGGTTGGGGTTTTTTTTCCCCAAAGGTAATCTGCCCTGACATTTGCTTAAAAGTTTGACCTAGTGTGCTCCCTCTTCAGCCAGTGGGAGCTTTGCTGTAGATTTCAGCTGATAATGTGTATTACAAGAATGTGTAATACGAATAATGTAAACTCTCTTCTTTCATGGGATAGCTACAAGCTTTAAGAGATACATTAAGCAAAAGGCATAGTTATGTTATTCTGGAATTCAGTGTTGGGGAGGAAGAGTTAGGGCATATAAATAAATGATCAGGCTGGTGACTGACATATGTTTAGTACATGAATGCTTTTCTTTAATGTATTTTCTTGGTTGAGCATCCTTATCCAATGCTTATATTGGTCTTCTTCAGAATATGAACCATATAGACCTGCTGTTCTATTTACTTTCCCTCTGGCTGGCCTATTTGAGCTAAACAACCTGGGATGTTCTACTAGCTTTTCACTGGTTTTAAATGGACATCTGTCTTATTCAGAACTTTGCAGTGGGTCACAATAGGCATGGTAGAAGCCCGTTTGAGACCATGCAAAATCTTCTAGATGTCTGGGCCTCCCAGACTGGTTCCTCCAGACTGGCATGTCTTAAGACATCATCGGGTAATCAATTCTGGTTAATCTTAATGAAGGTTTTAGTGATAATGAATAATTTCATGGCTAATAAGAACTTCAATTTGTACTTGCTCAGCACAGGAGCGATTTTGAGTATTACATTTGAGATACGTAAGGAGATATAGGCCTGCCACTGAAGTATTCCTAAGACACAGGTATAGCTCAGGTAAGAAAATGGTTGAGAACAGTTGTCCACAAAGTGAGTGGGCTGCTTGAAAGGAAGCAAAATGAGAGGAGAGCTACGGACAGTGCAAAGGAGGTTGTGTGCACAGTATGTCTGAGGCTAAGAGCAGTGGAGGGGGCAACAAGCAACAGTGAAGAGTAAGCTCTGACATAGTAGGGCTCTCAGATATGAGTAGCTTTACCAGATCTAGGAGAGATGGAAGTTGTGTAAAAATTCATTTCTCTTTTCTCCAAAGGTGAAAGTCATGGTCAGAAAACAGAGTCAGAGAGAGCACTAGAGGATCGTGTGGTCAGAAAGGAGGACTCTGACGACAGTTTTGTCCAATTCCAGAAAGTTTTACAGCCCTGTCAACTTGCATTTTTAGTTTTGGGTAGTTTAGGCACATAGGTACATTTTTTAGGAATAATATTTCCTTTATGCTGTTTGTAAAGAGTAACACACATAATCTAGGGAATGTATGTTCTTAGCTTTGTACATCTAGGTTCATTGATAACAGCAAGTAGAAGTGGACGTGCAAGGTTACAAAATAGGGTCTAGGTATTCTAATATTCTGATAAAATATTCCATTAGATTTACATGTAGAATTTACTGTGCATTTTTATTGACAATGATAGCCTTACTCTGAACAATGGTATCATTTTATCATATTGGTTTCAGCTGTAAGGAGGTCTGAAAAGTTTACAATGCCCTAATTTTTTTCTTATCAAAAGCCAGTGTTAACTGTGATCACATTGATTTGATTCTTAGCATGGCATAGCTTTGACCCAAATTTTGGAAATAAATAATAATTTCTATGAAAATTAGCACTGAAAAAATGAAATATTTTCAATATGTTCAATGTTTCTTATTTAGCCCAAACTTGCACTGAAGTAAAAAATGACCAACTGAGCTTATCTGTGATGGAAAAACACCCTCTGGATGCATGAATCATTAAGTAGAATATTTTAAAATTCTATTTCTCTTTATCCCGAAGGGGAACTTGTATTTCCAGCAACTGTAGAGAAGAAAGAAGTCAGTGTCGCGACTAATTGTTTTATACCTTTCCACTAAATTTCAGCAGATTTCAGCTTGAACACTGCCCTTTTTTGCTCCACACTGGTCAGATGATAAGGATTAATTTGCTGTGACCTATTTGTTTTGACCTTACTATGACCTTTAAGCTTTTTTGTTCCTTTCCCTGACACTGTCTGTCATCTACCTTGGGCAGCCAAGTACAACTTCAAAGCAGTGTTCTGTAGGATACTTAGTTTTATAGCATAGTCATTCATCCCAGCACATAAAACATCATTTGCCTATAAACATTGTCCATGAAAATAGGAGTAAAATGGGCCTGTTTTAAGCTTCCCAGGTTATATCTCTGGGTGAATGTTCCAAAAGGAATAAAAGAGGTGGCACACACTCTTTCAACCATTTAAGTCTGTTATTTAATTTAATTCCTGCAGGAATATTAGCAGAAGAATCTCTGTATATATGATATAAAAATGTCCATTGTGTTGTGTTTCAACAGAGTGGACTTCATGAAGTTTCTATTGTATTTAAAGCCATTTTACTGCTAAGTTTTCACACTTCTGTTGGAATGTTTTAATCCATCTCTGGTTATTACATATGAACCAGAGGTATCCAACCTGTAGAGTTCACATCTGGCTTGGGTACTTATATGTATTCCAGATTTGTTTTGACGCGTAATTTTTCCCCCTCTCATCTCTAATGATCCCACATGCACTTTATAGGGCTGCTCTGACCACTCTGCTTGCACATATTAATTGTAGCTGGAACTGAGTGTTTTCCAGAGGGTACCATTTGACATGATAATTTTTCTTTCCTTTCACCATGGCAGGTGACAGTTAGTTCTAACTTCCGCAAGCTCCGTTTCTTGCTGTTCAAGAGGAGCAGGAATGAGAACTTCATGTTTCTAGTGACGTAGACTCCTGTCTTTCCAGTGAGATGCAGTACTCTATAACTTCCCAAACTGTTGATCTTACAAGTGTAATGTTGTATGCACAGGACAGCTATTTTGTAAGAATATCGACACAATGGCAGTGTTCTAGAAGCTAAATGTCTTACTTTGCTCTAGGTTTCTATACCAAAATCACGATGATACAATACAATACAACAACTCTTGCTAATAGTATCTTTACTATTGCTAATAGTATCGTTACATACACATGTAACGTATGCCCACATGCTCCCTCATACAATCTCTTATAATAAACCTTTATCAACTTGTTTTATTCATCTCTCTATTGAGCTATAGATTAGAGGCCTTTTTACTCTGAAATTCATATTTGTTTCACAAGGAGTTCTGGCTGTACCAGGAATATAGGAACATCTTCTTAGGTCCCAGTGCAGCAGAACATTTAAGCATATGCTTAGTAGTAAGCACATGTTTTAAGTTCCAGGAAAGTAAGAATCTAATCATGTGCTGAATCTGAGCCAGAAAATACAGCACAAGGCATGTGTAAGTAAGTGCAAACAGTTTGCTCAGGTTTTAGGGGTATGTTGAATTTTTTTATTTTTTTTTAATCGGGAAATGCCGTATAAACAGAGCCAGACTAAGTTTTGGGCATGGATAATCAGAACAATCTGCAACGGCTTCCCGTCTGTGGCTAATGGGATGTTTCTCCAAGCTTTGTCACCATGGCAAATACTTTTTAATACACAAACATTTGCTGCATTGAAAATCCACCCACTCTTGTTGAAAGATGGCCAGGTTTTGTAAAATTGCATTCCAGCTACCCTGCTGATTTTTAAGATAAGCCCTTTCAGTTAACATTCCATGTGTCTAACAAAAGATGTGTGAAAAGCACAGTTTATAAGAACACACATGGAATCCTTACAGTTTCACTGTTCTCTGCTTTAATGAGAAATGAAGTTAAAAAGTCTTCTCATATGTACATGCATGCAAGCATGCGAACACAGTTTTATTCACTGGTTTTTCTTTTCCTTTCCTTCCCAGCCCTCAAAGGGACAAGCCAGTAACTCCATGCCAAGTTTCCATCTAAACTTGACTTCCCAGTTCTGGCAGGCATTCTGTGAACATCTCGCGTATTAATGAGAGATTAGTCTTTGAGGTTTCTTAGTCTTCAGTGAGCGAGATGCACATACTAGGTAAAGAGGTGTCTATTTAGTTATTTAAAATACTTGCTCTTAACTTTTCTTCTTGCTTATAAATGGACATACAGTAGAATAATAAATATCTGTGATATATTCTTAAGCACAACACAAATTATGTAAAATCTAGACATTTTCCCTTCCACTACGGCTCTAAGAAGAATGGTCTGTCCAGCTTTCATTTTCATTGCCATATGGGTGTTTAATACCAGTAGGAACAGTCCAAACACATGAAATAGTTGCATTTGAGAAGAGACTTCAGGCCACATTTGAGGGAAGATATGAGCTATAGCCGTCCCAAGGAAAGGACAACTTGCATTTTGGCAACTTGTGCTAAGTTTTGCAAGCATTTAACTTGGTTAAAAAAAGGAAAAAAAAAAAAAAACCAAAAAAAAGAAAAAATAAGGGAGGAACAGGGAAGAGGCAACAGGGAAGAGGGAAAGGAATCAAATGACATTCCACTAACTCAGAACCATAAATACACATAGCATTTTCTTCTTCAGGTCTACACAGGGAATACTTTTCCAAAGTTGTCTTTTTAAAAATTCTTTAGCTAACTGTAATCCTTTTATGCTTTTTAACAAAATCCCTCAGCAGTTTCTTGCTGTATATTTATTATTCTGCCCTTTTACTTCAGATCTGACTAAAGGGTAAGCCTCCCTTAATTTTATCTTGCAAAACACAGGAGGTAATCTGGTGCAGGTCTATTCACATTCAAATACTTCATACTTCCTTCACAATTAAAAAAAAATTTAATAAGGCATTACTGGCACGTAGAAGGTACTGATCCTTACATGGTAAGCTTCTCCAAATTTCCACAAAAATACTTCTGTAAAATTCCTGGAAAATCTCTGTGTGAATATGAAGGTAAATCCACACAGTCCTTGGATATGGTACTTGTTGTTATCTTCATCCTTCAGAAGTATGATCAGAAATTAACAGAAAAGATAATAAATTGCTCTACTCACCCTATAAGGCCACTCCATGAGCTCATACTATGTAGGAAATAGAACTTGGAAGCCTGACACCCAGTTTTTGGGACTAATGTAATTTAAACTTTTATAGGAAGCATGGTGTTACGTTTTCAAAACTGTTGTAGAGTTTTGGACCCATTGGTTTGAGATTTATATTCACTGAAAGGAAAAGAAATCAAAATTTCCCTTGAAAATGGGGATGTATTTATAACTAACAACATGTTCTCAAATTTTGCCTGACTAAAAGCAGACATGGTCCAGAAGTGATTTTAAAAGACTATTTTTTTCTACATTGGATGGTTGTACTACAAAGTATTTTTAGTAAACTTACATTTCCAACAGCTGAGCCTGCTTTGGAAGCATCCTATATTTTACAAGCATGGGAGAGGGACATTTGTTCATTAAACAAATATTTTCCCCTGGGTGTGCTACTTCTTCTCACATGCCAGCTAACGTGTGCCCCTCATGCCATAGGACCCCTACTTATTCTTCTGGGATTTCTGGCGGCCCATTCATTGCCAGATTTGCTTCTACCAATAAAGTAAAGTACCTTGAATGGAGTTAAGATTCTCGCTAAACTTGGTGGGTTTGGGATGAAAAGTGGGAAAAGATTCTTGCTTTCTCATGTGCACACAAATGAAGTAGGAACAGGTATAACCCCTCCCCTGGATTCAATTTTAGCCAAAATTTTAGTGTCAGAAAAGATTTTGCATGAAATACTATTTCTTTTTGGAAAGAAGTTGATGCTTTAAATAAGGTAATTTACAATATACTGAACTGATGACTTTACAGGTCATGTATGAATTTATGCATATAGCCTAGCTCTCTTAAGGTAGACTGCAACGTGTCTGTGTATTAGCTAGATGCTGGCAGGCTGGCTCCTGTGGCTAAATTCTGTATTAAAGCTTGTGAGAAGTTTACTTTCCCAGTTCAGGATGGAGAATTCTTCCAAGAGAAAGACTATAAAAGTGTAACAGGAAGCAAGTCAGTGTAAAATATCGAAGTCTTCTAAAATATTTAAATAACATTAGCACTGTGCTGAAATACTCATTTCCTAATTGCGTAGCACACAAAATCTTGGTCTTGCTAAGGCCTCCAATAAATTGAAAGCAGACTAAAACAAGCTTTCATACAAGAAACATCTGGTTATTTAAGTTTCCTTCTTTTAATACTAATTTTAACAACTCCCAAACGTGGATAGAAATACTACCTTATACTTTTGTTTAAAGTTCATTTCCTGTCCCTGGGATATTTGCTGACCTTTTAATGCTGGCCATTTTGCTTTCCACTTTCTTATTCCTATTCTCATTGACTTCATTCCATTCTTGACCTCTCTTCCCCTCAAGAAAATTAAATGCAGTCCAAAACATGTTGGACACCAATTAGTTTTACAGCTCGTCTTACCTCCCCTCCTACTGCATTCTTCAGTTCATTGAGTCCACTCCACTTTTATACTTTTAGTCT
The DNA here is from genome assembly GCA_027574665.1 of Rhynochetos jubatus. Classification (NCBI taxonomy): domain Eukaryota; kingdom Metazoa; phylum Chordata; class Aves; order Eurypygiformes; family Rhynochetidae; genus Rhynochetos; species Rhynochetos jubatus. The sequence goes on from CM050654.1 coordinate 25,398,560, forward strand.
TCACAAAACTTATAGCCTCACTGCAAAATAAACACCGCTGGCACGAAATGAAAGCCTTTTTCTCTGCTGTTTTCCTCCTGCTAACCAATATCAACAAAAAGTGATCGCTAGAAAGACAAGGAAAAATATGACTAGCTTCTACCTCTGCCTTTTGAAAAAAAAGCTTTCTTCCTTTTCTTGTAGTTGTAATATGACAGAGGTTTCTGGCACTTATTCACAATAAATCTTGACTAAACAAAAAGTAAGAATAAACCTTTTTCTATACTGTAATTTATTTGTTTATCTTTTAATTGTTGAGGTGTTGGAACAAGAGAACATATTTTTATTTGTTATGAGCAAGCATATTCTCTCTTGTAATTTAAAAGCATATAATAAAATATAAACATATAAAATGTAAACATAAATTACAATCCTACTTCTACTTAAAGTTGTTATTTAAAATTAGGCATATTTTGCACTCTTACCCTGGTACAAATCTGCTGTTTCAGTGAGGATATCAGTAGGATCTTGCCTAATAAATCTTTTGTTACTGGCCTAACCCCTGATTCAGCAAGGCACTTGCTGAGTACATATATGGCAAGGTTCAGAACATTGCTGGTTGGATGGCAACTTCTCCACTCTTGACATATGTTCTGAAGTAGAAGATAGGCGTTTATTTAAGTATGCTTCTGAAGTACACTTAGGGACAATATGGTTGTTAGGCAAAAAATTGTAGACAAAATTTGATTTTGTTTTTTTATATGCGCTAGCCATCAAAATTTTCCGTTGACTTCAGTATTGCAAGACTGGACATGAAGCATTTGTACGTGTGAAGTGCCTCATATTTTTAGGGGTATATTTTATGCTATGTTATGTTATGGAGATGTTTATAAATATGTATCATCCATATCTATATATGTACAATAACATTTCTGCTCAGAAATAGCAAGAGCTTTTTTTAAATCACTCTTCTTAATGATACTTGAGAACAGTCCTGCATCAGAGCTTATATCTAGACTAAAGCAACCTGCTTTTTAGGAAGAAAAACATTATATAACTGCCAATGGTTGTTGTTCTTAAAACTCCTGGTTAAGCTGAAGAAGTTAATGATATGCACTTTAAAGTTTTTATTAATTTATGACTATGTGACATTCAGTTGCTTGAATTGATCTGAAGAGTGTGAGTAAAAACAAGAGTCCCCTCGTCTCTCTTAAAGAATCATCCTTCCTTTGGCTGTAAATAAATCTTATCACCATGAGCCAGAGAACACAGCTTTTATTGATTTATTTTTCTTTTTTAGCCATCTTGTAATGTCTAAACACTCATATCTAAGCCATAGATTATTCAGAAACTTTCCGTATTGTTCGCAGTGCAAACTTTTCTTTGTCCACACTTGCAAGAACATTTTATGGCTCTCCAAACTAGATATTAGATCAGTATGTTTCTGTTTGATATAATCTTTACAACATAAAAAAACCCTACTGAAGCAGAAGTGGTCTCTATGTAGTAGTGCTTCCAGTTTTAGGGATATTTTATTTTGCTTTCAGCATTAATGCTATTAGTGTCAAACTAAGAACTGTAACTCACATGATTTTGTAACTCTGCCTTTCAACCTCATATGCAAAGTATCAGTTTCATGGGTGAACCCTGACTATGCTTTAGAAAAAACTTTAAATATATGGTTCTTTCCTTTAACCAGATTTTGCCCTGACAAACTGATAAGCATTAGGTACTGATGGTATATATTTCTGATAGAGACTACTTCTGTTTTTGTTTCTTATTGTTCTAACTTCATGTAAGGCACTATTTTGACTTCATTGTTTCCACATTCTACCTATCCTGGTAGATTAAGGAGAAATCTAACTGAAATTCATATTAACGGTTAGATATCTGAAACTGGGAAGATAAATATTGTAATTATATGCATAAAGCAAAAAGAATAATAAATATTAAGAAAAATCTCACTTTCAGTGTGACATGGCATAGTCTTCTCTCTTGGAAAAACCCTCTGTTTTTGGCTATATATTGCAGGAGTTTCTTCACTGTCAATATGCTGATTTGTGATACCTGTTCTGCTCACACACTGTTAGGCAAAATGAAATCTTTTAATCAGATGCGAGATACAAAGGAAAAATGAAGTGGCAAGAATTATGCACAGAGAAGGAAGAACATGCCTCAAGAAAGTGTTGGTATACTACATGCAAATGTTATTTACCTTTGGGGCATACAGATGGTTATAACCTTATTAACACTCACTGTGATCCTAACAGCACTTCTGTACTTTTGAATATAGAATTAATTTGACATAGATAACTGTACTCATGTCCTACCTGAGGGTTATAACCACTTTTCTTTCTAAAAGCTTTCTAAGTCCTCCTACTATTGTGTAGAGGCTTATGGTGACTCACGATTCTACCTAGGCACATGTGCTTCTCAGGATGTTCTTCAGATTCCTCCAAAATTTGTACTACAGCTGCTCAGTTTTTGATTGCTCAAGGCAGTGGAGGGTGGAATAACTCAGTAATGCAAAAGAGCAACTAACAGCCAAAAATATGAAAATTAACTTGGGGGAAAATATTGTGTGCTGAAATTACTGCTGGGTCAGAAGCGTGAGACCCCATGACAAGGAACAGGGCTCAGCCCTATGCTAGACTTAGTGAATGTGCCATATAGCAGGTTCCCTTTCAGGGTGGCACTGTTAATCCACAATCCAGATAATCCTCTGCTGGTAACTGAGAGCTGATTATATTTGGTGACCTTCTGTACTAGCAGTGCTATTTCCTGCATCCTGAAATTTAGCTTTCCCACTCTGCCGAAAGTCAGGGGCACATAAATATCTCAGATCAGGCACATGAATGGTAAAGGTTAGATCTGAAAAAAAAGTTAATACACTGTTCTAGGATAGGAAAGATTTGAATGGACAGCAGACTCTCTGGATTCCTTGTGTTCACAGAGAAAGAAAGAAAAAAAGATGTTTTCAAAACTTGGGCTCCCAAAGAATAGTCAGTGATGGCATCAAATTACAAAGTTTAATGAATAGAACAGCATTTCTATACCCTAACAGTGATATCGTGTCATAAATACAAAAGATTGTATTCACTGGCTTAGTAAACTCTTTTTGATACGAATAGAAAAAGTGTGGATATAAGAAATGTATAAAAGAATATTTGTAAAGGTTGAACTCCTCCACTGTAATTTTTGAAGAATATTTTAGGGTAAAAAAATTCAAAGCAACAATTCTATTAGATAGAGCTCAATGAAATAACCATAATTATTCTTTAAATATTTTCTATTGAACTCAGGATGTGAAGAATGAAGCTCTTCTTGTGCAATCTCTTTTCATGGTTGGATTTTTGCGTCGATATAGCAGTTAGAATGAAACTCTCCCCATCTGACTTTGAAAAATTAGGATACATTCAAAAAAAATTAAATGTAGCCTAAGCTTCAGCATGGGTGTTGCAGTCCAAGATTAGCTGCTTATTTGTACCTAATCTTTATTTTCACAGTAATTTTCTTTTTCTCATTTGAATGGCTTACTTGTCTTACTTTATTTTCCAGATGTTTTACTCTTTCCTTCCACAATGCTTTAAATTTTTCTTCTGTCTAGCCTGTCTATGTTACATGAACGATCCATGAATCCAGGGTTCAAAGCTATAGCTGAGCTAATTTAGTCTAATTTAGAAGTAACAATAGAAAGGGGACAGTTCAGTGGAGGATGTACTTGCATTGCTGGACTACTCTCACATCTTTGCTGCTGCATCTTTCCTGTTCACACAGTGTGTCCAAGTTAAAGCTCATGCAGGTCTGGTACCTGAACTGTGATCAGGCTTGGTTCATTCACTTAAGGGCTGGGACTTAAAATTCTCTCCCTGATGGCAGCCTCCATATATTTGTTCCCATGAGGGGAAAACGATGCCATTCCAACTTCCCTAAGCACTGCTTGTCTTGTGGTTGCAGTGTAATAATGTCCTCATATCCCATAATACCCTCACATTATAGAGAGTTACCACTTTTTGTTTTTCATGCCTCACAGTCCTACGGATGATCTTCCTAAGTCGCAGAGCCAAGTTCTGATGAAAAAGACAGTAGAATTTAGTCTTCATGTGCTAATACATTTGGAAAAGCAAATAGAACAGGAAAAAAGTATTTTGGAATATGGTTTTTGAGAACCAGAAGTTTCATATAGAAGTGTTATCCATCTCACCTGGCTTCCTCCTCAGCAAAGCTAAGAATGTTCTGGCAATATTTTAATTGTTGGAAAATACAGTTCTGTTGAAATCAAACTGTTTCACAGGAATGTTTCAATAATAAAAAAAAAAAGTTACCCAAGAAAAACACAAAATATATCTGAAGCCTAGCTCGGTATGTGTGTGAGATTTTAATGTCAAACCCAAACTGACAGCATGAGAACGAATGTGTGACCATGCCAGAAACAAATGTTTTCAGAATTTGTTTAAAAATAAATCTTATTATCTTGGCTTGAAATTAATTTTTGTATATGCCTGACTAACCTGGTGGATAGGAATTTTGCCTAAGAATGTACAACATACTCCCAAATCAGGTGAATTATGTAAAATAAAAAATACTTAATTTACTCTCCATACATAAGGACATTTTTAGAAGAAATCTGTGCAGGTATTTTTGCATTTTTCAAAACACCTGTAAAAACAGTGAAGGGGACATGCAAGTGACAAATGTTAGCGTGATGCTGCACTGTGCTGCAGAACTAAGGGCTCACACTATTTGGCACTAAAGGTGCTCTGTGACTCCCTACAGTGTTTATCACAAACTCCTTAAAAAGCATCCCCACACAATGTTTCTGGTTTCTTCATTTAACTGCTGTTTTAAAAGAGTGCTTAGTCTGATGACATATATCTAATGTTTTCTTTCAGTAGAGGAGAGGTGGAGTACTACATGTACAAAATAAAATGGATCAGAAAAGTCAGCGATGGTTAAATTTTAGAAGACAGACTTTTAGCTGATTGCTAAACTCCTGATTTCTGAAAGATGCTGGAGAAATTCCTTATTCAGTGTTCAGAAAAAGGTATTTGAGATACATTAATAAAGCAACAATTGATTCTGTGATTGGAAAGGGAAGACATCTGAGTTTGTAATGAGTTCACGGGGTTTAGCAAAAGGAATTCTGAGTGTTAAACCTGAGTTTAACACATAATACATTCGTAAACTTCGTAGGGATTTATGAGCCATGTGAAGCATGATGTAGCCAACACATTTGATATGTATGCTCTTTAATTTAACCACAGGAACCAAGGGAGATATTCTGGTCCAGGGAACTGAGATTTAGAAGGTTGGGTTTGCTGCTGACTTGCCTTGTGACTATTCAGGTCAATTAGCCTTCACCGTGCTCCCACTTTAACACTCGTGAACCGGGGATAATGTTGGTTCAGGCTGTGCAATCCTGAGTTGAAGAATACCATAGGAATATAAAGAAGCTGATCTCCTTCCTTAAGTTCACGTGTAAATAACATATTTGAGAAACGTAATTTGATAATTAAAGTTGTGAAACAATCTTAGAACTGCATGCAATCATTAATTTACAATACTCATTAAGAAGACCTAATGAAAAACATTTTGATATTCTAACCAGTGATTGTTTTTGTTATAAACACCTACTAATAATACAGGCTTGTGCTCTGCAAGACATTGTCTTTGAGGGGGAAAAATTCATATTTCAGACTGACAGAAAGTAGACAAAATAAAGCCTCTTATTGAGCTTATAAGTACGAGTTTATAGCCTTTGCCATGCTTTTTGTGGTTCTGTTGCAGTAATCCCTGAACTCTGGGGCAGATTATCCTGGCACGTGCAGCTGTGCTGTGTAACTAGAGCATAGACTTTTTTTAGGGTGTTTCACCATCACTAACCAGCCCCATTTAACAGCGGTAAAGTTCCGCAATCAAATTGTCCAAAACCAGTAGCGCCTGCTGATTCCAAGATGCACTTAATACTGGTGCTGTGGCTAATGAATAATTAATAGCTGAAACTATCTTACAGGCTAACGTGCCATATAAAAGAATCCAGATTTTCTAGAAGTATCCTTTTCTACACTTCCGTAGAGTGTTGTATTTTTATATAAGGTGTTTGAATGTGACATTAAAAGAAGGTGGGCAAGATTGCCTTCCGAAAGCTTGGATGACAGGATGGAAATGTGCTTCACAATAATGAGCATGTCAGCACTGTGGAGTTGCCTCAGGTCACTTGGGGCACCTATGACCACATCGACCAGTTTTCTTAGGGCACAAACCCTAACTTTGTATCAAAGTTACTTTACACAAACTGCGCTCGCCTGGGCGTGTCACTGGGATTTCTGCAAGCGTGTCATGTACGCTGACAAGGATAGTGACCCACATTTTAAAAAGTTTTCTACGTTTCTTCTGCCAATAGAGGTCTTCAGTAGGTTCTCTGTTCCTCTGAGCATGCACGGTTGAACAGAGGGAAGGGACTTCATTGCTCTTCAGACGGGTCAGCACATGTTCTGACTGCACTTTACTAGATCCAATGAAACCTTCTCCATGGAACAGGTTTACTTGAGATTAAGTAGCCCTAATGCAAAGCATAGTTTATGGCTAGGTGGAAGCCACACCAAAGTAAGGATATAGATTTACTTTGAAATGAGAACAAATTCTAAATTCTTGTATGAATTGGTTTTTTTCTTGAGAAAAAGTAGCCATGCTAATTTCAAATGATTCAGTTTTGAACAGCGTATCTGCAACACAGTTGTGTGTGCATGACTGTTCATTACAGCATTGATGGTAGTGGTGACAGATAAACTCAATATTCAGGAAAAGATTAAGCTTGTAAAATCACATCACTTATATTTATGGTATGTTAATTAAAAAATCAGGAACTCAAGAGAGACAAAAAAGCATAGTTTTTCCTCTTAGTCTGTCGGGCTTATTTGTTCTCTACTTGTCAAAAAGTCAAAATTAAAAATTTAATGTATATATTAATACATATTTTACTGTCTTATTAAAGTATTATAAAATATAAAATTTTATTAAATATGATCTGAGAAATATCATATCTTGACTTTTCATACCATGTTGTTTTGTCACCGAGCCACAGCTTTAGGATAGAGCTAAGGTACTTTTTGATATAAATACTTCAATGTTTATGTTTCCAGTATTAAAGACTTAAAAAAAAGTGATAGTTGTCGCAGTTTTTTCATACTGCTATTCATTTTGTGCAAGTTTACAAATTTAAATTATATGCAAATAAAATGTGTATAAATCAGAGTAAAACATGCTAGGTTCAAGCAAATAATATACTAACTTCTGTATATATATTTCAAACATCACATCAAAAGCAGATATGACCAATTCCTTTTTGCCAGCCTGTGGTCTGCCTCTGGCTATTGCCTATGTATGCCCTCTCCAAAGCTAAAGTGAATACAAGAAGTCCACATGGTGGATGTCTCTCTCTTCTTCCTGTATTCTATCCACCACAACCACGTTATTTGATATATAACTATTAAATTTAGGGTATTAGCCAAGCCTGGCTACACTACATTAAACCAGTTTTACTTTAATTCTGGAGTTATTTATAATCCAAGTTAAAATTCTGATTAGAATAAGCAGGAATATGTGTGTGCATATTTTTAAGATTTTCAGCACACAGAGCTGAGATTTTTTACAACCATGCACAGCATGTATAGCCCATCTTCAAAAATGTGAAAGTGATTTCCTCCTTGCCAAATTTTCTTTTTGACCTGGTGGCACAAATTTGTATGTTTAGCTGTAACTGCTTGAATACATTCCACAGATGTTCCCTGATAGGGAGTGTCTCCTATGGCAAGCGTCTGATGTTGTAAATGTGCACAGTCTGAAACAAGAATCCCTGAAAGATAATGACTTCTGTGTCACGTAAATTTGGAGGTTAGTTTGCAGACCCTTATGGGAGCTCCAGTACTGCACATTTTTCCATACCCAGCCCCTTTTAGAAAAAAGGGCCCCAGATATTTTGTCTGGATTCCTTGCTCAATGAACCTACAAGGAAACTTATGGAGCAATGGAATTAAAAGATTAAACCACAAGCCACTTGTACTAAGTCTTTAAATGACTTATGAAGCATAGAGTTTACTTAGTAACTGAGTCTGCAGACTCAATTGCTTTTGGAGAATTCTGAGGACTTTCATTTTTTTTCTGCCTGACTTGACTGCTTTTGTTGCTGTGTGGCTGTGCCCCTCTGCATGGTACAAAAGAACAAGACAAAAGACAAGATTACAATTAAGTAACATTTATTTGTTTAGTTTTTTTTTAACTGCTTTTTAATTAGAGAGAAAATCCCCTTTATTGTTAACCCACAGGGTAAGAATTGGAAACAGGAATATCACATGGTCAGTCTCACACACATAACTACCTTGAGTCTTTTATATATTTCAGGCTTGCAACACTACACATGACGATCTTAAGGTACACAGTGTTGCACGCATACATTTAAATGTCTCCAATAAGGTGGGCTTTTAATTTTAAATGTTACTGACAAGGTTGAATGCAATTTTTACCAGTAACCTCTGTTTGTGGCTTTAAATCTATTCATTTATGTGACACGGGATAGGGAAAAAATAAGCATGTTGCAAACACTGCAGGACACAAGTATTTTACCCTGGATAACTAGGAATATAATCTAGAGGCAGATTAGTGGTTTGGTACAGGTATGAGGGCATGAGTCATGTTATTCTGTGGATGCCTTTCAGTTTGTCTTCAGATTGTAAAGTACTTAATTTTTAAATTTTAATTGCATATCTGCAAGGGATAAGCTGTACCCTATAGGCTTGGTCTCTGCTTGAGTCAGGGTGAGAGAAGGGAATCTAATGTTTCTAGCGAGGACTGTGGGATTCCCCTTCTCCTATCAGGAATAGGAAGCTGTGTGTCAGAGAACTAGGATAACCCATTTCACCAGTGAAACAGATGGAAAGGAGAAACAGTTAACAGTGTCAGAAACCCGTAGTTCGACTGATCAGCTATAGGCAAGTTTAGTGTTTCTAGAAGACCTAGATAAGTAGTAATGATGCAGTCATCTAAACTGGTCCCATGGCTGGTGTTTGTGGACAGTGACGATTGGATACGGTTGCAGAGTGACTAGAAAAAGTCCCATACTTCATATGGGATCCAAGCATGGTCTTGGAGTTGTAAAATTTGTACCTTTTAATTTGTGGTCTGCTTCCAACAATGCACACTTCAGAGGACCACCAGGTGCCAGAGTGGACACTATAGATTTTATACCCATATATTTTTCCAGTTTCACCTAGATGATGATATGTTTTCATTCCTGGTCACCTTGCTGAAAAATGAAGCTGCTCAGATCCTAGTACAGAATGAGAACAGGCTGAGAGCACACTTGAGGGATATAATTAGACCCTAGAGAAACTGAAGAAAAGGTGGGGGTTCTCTAGCCTTTGGGGTATTTTTTTCTTTTATGAACAAGCTCATTACAGCGTATAATCAACCCTCCCAATATTTGGTTACCTTTGGTTTCCACATGTTACAAGAAGGATTGTGGGATTTTTTTTTTCTTACTTCATGTGATGACTTCATAATTGACAGCCTATCCATATAGATGCATAAATTTTGTGTGTTTAATAGTCAGTAACATTTGAGGTGAATTGAAGAATTTCTACATATCTCATCTTTTAATGGGACAGTCTCACAAATTAACATAAAACTTTTGAGTGAAACTTCATAAACACAGAGAATGATGAATCTAGATAGTGTGGGATTTCCAAGACAGGACTTCTCATTTTCATTGGTTTACAAAACTTTATTTCTGCCTTGTGTGGTTTTGTGTGGTTCTGGCATACAATTTTCACTTAGAGATTTCTGAGGTGTCAATAGGAAACGTGTAGCTGTAGACAAACCTGCTACTTGACTAGCAGTGCAGGCAACGGTAGCTCATTGAATAGCATTTTGTACGAACACCTGCCTTCAACAGGAAAAAAGTCACATTCCATCAGAATGCATTCAGCAACAGGAACAGAGACTGCAGTGAGCAGCAGTGTCTGTAGAGGACTAAGCAATAAATAGAAACACTTTTTTCTAAAATATGCTGACAAGTAATTGGAATTTTTACAGGTGCTTGTTATTTTAAATTCCTTTCTGAAGCAGAATGTTTAGCATTTTCCATTCCTGCAACATTATCTGCCTGACTACTTTACATTAATGGAACGTACCATTGTTTTTTAGTAATAATTCAGGTATAGCAAATGAATGGATAGCATGACAATTCACTGAGAAGGACAGGAACAGAATTCAAACCTACCAGTTGAGCATTTTCTACTTCAGGACAAAAAAACCCTTGTGAAGTGTTCTGTGTCTTATGCCTTAAAGTGAGTAGACACCCAAAGGTTCTCTGTACAGCAAGGACAGAACATTTCCTGTTATGTAGGATACCAACACAAAGTAGCTGCAAAACCTGTTAGATTCAAAGTTACTCTTCAATACAGCCGGCACGGTTCTGATGTGAAAAATAGATCATGTAGTGCATTGTAGTTCCAAGTACTTATTTTAGCCGTCTGAAGAGCAAAGTAGTCTTCACAGATTTTGAGGTGTCCTAGAACAAGTTGCATGAGATTCAGTGGGGACAAATGTAAGGTAATGCAAAAGACTATTCAACTCCAGAAAAATAGACAGAGACAGGGGTAATTAGGTAGCAATTGTACCTAATTCTAATGACTCCTAAGGACTAAAGAGTTATTTTGGATCATTCCCAATATTAGTCTACAGCATCATTTGTGTTTGAAAAAGCAGATGTCATGCTGGCATATGGAAACAGAATCCTGTCCTGCAAGATGTGAGGTAGTTGTTCTGCTCTGCTCAGCAGAAGCTAAGGGATGTTAAAAGCAGAAAGGCCTAGCAAAAAAGCTGCCACTGAAATAGTGTCCAGGTGTTGATACGACACTTGTAGAAAGATGGTGACAAGTCAGTGTCTAGAGAAGAGCAATGAGGAGGTTCTCAGGTCCAAAACACATGACCTAAAAGGAAAACCAGAAAAATCTGAAGTTATCTGTCTAGAAATAAAGAAAGCAAAGAGACCTGGTAATAGTGTAAGTTATACAAAGAGCTGCTGTGAAGGAAAGGAAGAATCTATTCCCATGTTTGTGAGGGACAGTACAAGAAGTAATGATCTTCAGATTATATGTTAGGATTAGATTATTTAATAATAAAGATAATTAAAGACAAGAATAGCCAGCTTGGAGATACAGTGGAATCCCCCTTATTGGAAGTTAGACAAGCACCTGTCAGAAACGATGTAAGGATAGTTCGTTCTGTCTTTGGGCAGTGCAGTAACTTTAATGATCTCAACACCTTACTCGGCCCTTGAATTCTTATAGATTCTGTGGTTCTGACTGTCTGATAACTATTTGGTGAACATTAGCAAGCACTGAGGTGTGGCTGATGTAAACTTGCAAGCAAGAAGAGAAATGATGAGTGTGGTACACAATTTGTTTAAAGTCTCCTGGCTTCAGTAAGAAGTCACAAAAGTGATGATGGGAGGAATGAACTTCCATGTGTAACACTATAATTGGTAACCAGAACAGAACTAGCAGAGCCCATCCCTTTGTGCACCTGAATTTTTCAAACAGAGTAAATATTCTAGTCTTAAACATTATATGCAATTCAGAATGTATCTGATAGAAGGGATTTTAATAGCATGCATTAACTATAGTAAGGATGGAGGCTTCTAAGATGCAAATATAAAATGTTCATGTCTACAAAACCTTTGCAACATGAATGCTGTATATATGGTAATTCCTTTGTATTTCTTCTGAGAAGACAACCTGCTAACATTAGTTCTGCAGTGGAATTATTTGAAAAGAAAAAGATATCATAATGATATCACCTTCAATATTATTTTTTATTATATACATAGCTATTCAGAAAAAACACAGACAATACATAATCTCTCGTGAAGTTCAGCAGATGCGCTTTACACAAAAGTTGGTATCCTTCATCAAATAACAATAATGTACTTTGTATGCTTAGAAAATCCTTCTGATCTGTGTTTGCCATTCTCAAACATAAAGATTGCATCTTTGACTTTGCTACCATTAGTATTTGGAAGAACTATCAACACAGAAATGCTCAGGTTTGACAAGTGGTATAAGATTTCAGTAAACATGTCTTCTCTCAGAGAGATATTGGAACCAGATAATATTAAGGGAAATTATACTGCTTGGAACTCTGATCTTCAAAGAGAATATAAGTATAGATTGAAATCAGAATGGACATTTAGGGATATTAAATGCAAATAAGGCTTCAGCAGAGGCTCAAAGATACAATTAAATTATGGAAATATACACAAGTTCAATAAACGAAAACATAAAATACTTTGGGAATGAAGGTTGTATAAACATAAGCTTACTATTGCTAAATTAACATTTGGAGTTAGCTGGCATATTTTGGTGATATTTAAATTGAAAATTATGATTTATCCAAAGTAGGATGCTTTGTGAAAACTTTCAAAGACTTTTAAATTTCTTTAGAGACAAAATTATTTTAAGAATTTAAATGAATTCTATTCCAGGTACTTCAAAACAGAACATTCTGAAAGTGTCTTGCATTAGTTTGCCTACTGGGTAACATTTTAAGATGGTCACATCAAAATGGAATATTTATATTAATCCAAAGTACTTTTCCACTCTTCTTTGTGATGAAACATTTCTGGTATTTGTATTTGTTTCCCTTCCACTGCAACACTAGAACAGATTAGAATTTATGATATTCCCCACAAAGAAAAATTTCAAGTTCAGTTGATTGTTTTAGAGTATTTTTCTTTAATGGTATTAAAAATGGGTCCTCTAAAAAAATAAAGTAAAAATATAGAATTCTTATTCTAAAATGAAAACTATATAACTCACATGAATTATGAAAAAACTTTATCCCTAATCTTATGATTTCTAAGGATACAGTATAAACAGGAAACAAGTAGAATGTGAGTTTGACAAGGACATGTATATTTATTGTGAAATGTGAAAGTAGTTTTAAACATGTACTTTCCACATACCTTAGAAAATCATTAGGATTCTGCCAGATGGCATTTACATGCCTTATTGTAAAATGTATCTGATGACACATATATTTCCCAGGCAGTTACAGGATAACAGAATTTTACCTTCAGTGACCACCTACAAAACTCTTTTAAAGATAAAGGTTAGACTGAGTGCATCAGCAGACTAACCACATACTTAGAAAACGAAAGATTAGGCTAACCCTTATCATGTGAGCTCAGAAAGTATAGTTTTAGTTTTTGACTACAGGATAAAGAATTTAGGGTCCTTTTGCAGAGAGAGGGAGATGCAGAGGGCAGGATAAAGGGGAGAAAAAAGGAAAATCTAAAGTACTCTCATATATTTCAGCTATTGTAAATACCATGGAATAAAAATGTCAATTCGTGAGCCTCAGTGTTTCTTTGCTTTCCCCTCCTGTTCAGTGACTCTGTGCTCAAAACACTTCCAAATCCATTTAAATTATGCTTTTCACTACTCCACATGCAGCTTGGGTGAGGAACACAGGGGAAGTTTAAAGCATCCTCTACCACTTGCTAGCTACTATAGAGATTAGCCGCACATCTGTATGGCAACAAAAATGTGCAACTGGATGCTAATGCCACCAAGAACATTTCTGGTTTTAACACTGGACATTAAATAACAGTTTAACAAGAATTAATGTTGCCTGGAAGGTTCCTGCACCTCTCCAAACTACAGACTTCAGCAAAACTCACATTTGTTTAACTGTGTTTTGAGAATGTCAGTCTTGATTCTTACTTCTTTAAGTTTTATTCTGATAGTCCGTAAGATACATTTGTCTACTATTGCTTCTTAGAGGAGGAGACTTAAACCAGTCTAGGGCAAAATATCATCAAATTTGGTATTAGGTGATACACCCCATCTAAACTCATTTCTGGTCTCCCAGAAACAGCACTACATGTACACTACATACACAATATGCATTACATGTATAACATTTTACAGTCCCTTTGCCTCTACAGAGAGGATACCGTATTTGTGACTTGAACACATAGCTTTTCTAGTATATAAATGCAGCAGTAATGGACAGTTCAATAGTTTTTTGATTTTACTTTAACTGCGTAACTCCTATCTTTTAGAGCTCTGAGCTTTGCTAAATAGTATTTTCCCAAAGTATGACAGTGGGAAATCATATTACCTCAACATATTATTTGTCAGGGTGTTTACTTGAGCAAAAGGGGATGTTCCTCCTGCTTTGATAAATCAAGCAAGCATGTGTGGCAAGAGGAAGTTGATTCTTATCCCTGTAACATTGTAGCTAAGATAAGGAGTGCAGTGGATCTCTCAGTTGTCCCTACACACTAATTTGGATCATGTTGCAGAGGAGTCTCGGAGTTCAAATGAATTTGTTTTGAATGAAACTAAACTGGAAATGCACAATGGGAACACACTCCAACTGCAAATGGACATTCAGTTAATGCATCTAAACTACAACTAGACCAAAGTGAAAAAAAAAAAAAAGGAAAATACATGATGTAAACTTCAGATCTCCTCAACCCCAGCTATTTGACTCTTCACTGTTTGACCACAGTATTTGCTGCTCTAAACATAGTCAGACAGCAATCTACTCCCTGTGTAAATGGTGGTCTCCACAGCTGAGGTTTGAGGTATATTTTAAAACTGTACCAGTGTGAGGAAATTACTGCTGAAGGCAAATAGAGTTTTAAAGGATTGACTCAAAACTCATTAAAGTTCCTGGATGAGTCCAATCCATTTTAGTGAGTTTTGCACTAGACCCAGATGCTGCAGATCTTGCTGCTTACTGTTGTCTGATAGTATTTAATAATCTTAAAAAAACCAGAAAGAACCCAGTAGAGCAAATTCTCCGTATGAGTCAAAGAAGTCATAATGCTTACTCACAGATTATTTCACTTTACAGGATGTGAGTGAAGATTAACATACATTCCCTCATCTAGATGAACATATAGCTTGGAAACATCTGAAAAAGTAAAATAATTCTTAGGAATTCCCGGAAGACTCATTAGGCATGACTGACTGACTTAAACAAATTACTTCTAAGATAAACCCAAATATTTGATATAAAAATATATGATACACCAAATATTTACTTGTTAGGATTTTTCCATTTTACAAATTATCAGCATCCTACAATAATAATTCATAAAGAAAAAAAAGTATGACAATATGAATATGCTTGTGAAAGGTAAGACATTTTGAATGAAATATTTTTGGTTTTCAGTCACTTCTGTACAAGAAATGTTTTAAAATATGGTGTATATATATCTATATACCTCCAACTGTGAGACAGAATAATCAGGTGTTTATAGTGTATTTGAGAATAAATTGGATGCTTTGATACTTAAGTGTCTTGATAGCATATTTTCTAGTAGGTCTCCATCGCCATGCTTTAGATAAGCTTCTGAGAAAGAGATGAAAAAGAAAGAGTAAAAAATGACCTATAGCTGTGTGCCTTGTTTCATCTTATTTAGGAAGAGCAGGATATTGCTCCAGACTTTCACCAGGTTAATGCAGCCATTAGCTTAAAACTTGACTTTGCATTCTCATCACTGAGGTGGCATACAGCTTTGTCTGTTTTCGTCTCCAATCAAACAATAAAATTCCAGTCTTCCCTGAATTGAAAAGGCAAGCGAGCTAGATATAATTGAAGAACTCTGCTTGTCATCTGCTCCCACAATTTCTCACCAAAGAATCTTTCTGCCTTCCTTGGAAATTGGCATCCTCAAGGCAAATGAGTCCTCTTCATTTTTTCCCCACCTTTAGTTCTACTAAGTCCCTCATTTCCCTCTTGCAGTATATCTTTATCTTACTCCTTAGCTAAAGAACACCCCTTTAAACAGCTCTTTTCCATGACCTCCCTCACAGAGGGACCAGCCTGCTGTCTGAAGGGATTTAGCTTGGGTTTTGCATACTCCCCTGCCAGGTCTCCCAGTCTCAGCTCAGAAGCAGAATGAAAATTGTACACATTTTAGAGCAATTTTTGCATTTTATGTCTCAATCTTGAGATTCTTCTGCTTACACCACTTACAGGGAACCACCTCCCTTCCCTGAGAACCACTGTCACGTTTTCTGTTAACAGTTTTAGTGCTTCTTTTCTCCACTCTCTAAAGCTTCCGAAATGACCTTACCAACAGGTGAAATGTATGTTGTTAGGTGGGTAACCACATTTCTTTCATCTGCTGCTGTGCTCACAAGTCTTCTGACAGGAGAGCATTGGTGGAATCTCTCCAGAGCAATAAGTTGGATGGTTAATTAGGATGAAGCTGGCAATTCATTCTTCGCCATTCTATAGTTTCAAGCTTTTTGTAGGCTCCTGGAAATATTGCTACACTGATTAACCTTAACAAATGCTTTAAACATTGCCATTATAAACTCTGGCCAAGAACTGAAAACACTTGAGGTGAATACAATCAGTACATTTCGCAACTGTGGGCTAAAGACCTCAAGTGCTTTAATCTAACCATAGTTCCCTCTGAGTATTTCTTCTCAGGGACAAAAACTGCTTTCATCCTTAGTCTTGGTTTTCACAGCACTCCTAGCTTTCCAGTCAGGTTTCTAAGCAGTGCTCTGATCTACAAGTCCCAGGTATGTTGTCATAAGAACAAGGTAGTGTCAGAAAACAGCCACACTGTAAAGACCTAGCATGCTCTGTAAAATATGTACTATTTATTTACTGACTATAGCCCTTCCTTTTATTTGCACTCTTTACCAAAAGGTGTTTCTCTGAACCCTCTGATTCACCCTGTTTTGAAGAAGGTGGAAGTGTCAACCACTTATATTTGTTTAAATGTTCTCATGGAATCGATGACACTCAGACTGGTTTCTGTGGTGTCACTGGGAGTACAAGGAAGGTAGCTGTTGCCAACATTTATATACGAAGTGTCTGTGTACAGACAGGTCTGAGTGATAATGAGCTCATATTCAGTTGGTCTTTTAGTGTAAGCAGAACCTTTCTGCTTCAGTGCCAAGCTCTGAAGTATCTCAGTTATTTCTGTGGTGGTGTTTCTTTATTTTCAGATTACACAGGCTTGCTCTTTCTAACAGACTTCTTTCACTCTTCAATAACTGGTGGAAGCGCCATGCAGCAGAGCATTGTTTATAATGAATTAGAAACTGTCTCTGCATCTTCTTTTCCATTTTCCTATACACTGCCGGGTTCCAGATTTCTCACTCCCACCAGTTGTGTCTCTGCAGTCAACAGATGTAATATACTGCTCAGAAGTCCAGATATTAGAACTTGGTTATTTTCCCTCAAATTTCTAGTGTACTTTACAGTTATTTGCATTAAAACGAAGTAGGACATAATTCTATTTAAAATGCTTTGTCATTTAGGACTGGAATCTGGTTTCATTTAAATCACTAGTGGAAGTTTGACTGATTTCAGTGAGTTGAGGTTCAGGATTTATGTGGCATAAGGGCTTGAATTTGTGGTTTCTTCTGATTTCTGTGTGCGTTTTTGTTCTTTCCAGTAGGGCAATATATTGCTCCTTCTTCTGTTGCTGTTGGCACATCTTTGAAGTAAAAAAGTGAAAGCCAATAACTTATTTTCATCCATATAATGCATTACACCTCTTTAGCAAGATTCTTTTACTATTTCTGAGAAAATATTCACAAAATGCTAAAGCTTCAAGCAAACTCTGAAGATAGGAAGGCCAAAAATATTTTGCTTTGGAGAAACACTGATGTATTCCAACATCTTACTGATCTGTACAAATTACATTTATCTATCTATGGCTACAAGAGAGAGCTTTCCTACAAAATTGACATATAAAATTCATAAGGACATAATTGTTCCTAAAATATTTCCAGCAAAATCTTTGCCGTGTAAAGATGGTTCATGTATAGAAAATGTTAATAATAAGGGTTCAGTAATGTCTGAATGATATAAAAGTTTAAATGCCTTTCAAAAAATCGGTTAAGGCATATACTGAAAGCATAAGTACCAGCAGCCAGCAGAGAACAGGGCAGAATGTTCAGCCTACTGAATTAAGGCTCCTAAGTTCACCCAGCTTGATTAGCTGGCTAATCTACTCAGGCTTCCTTTGTAATTAATGGAGAGAAATAGCTTTCTTCCAGTGCTGATCCGTGGCAAGAACCTAGTTTAAGTGCTTGAACTGCCTGGTGGAAGAACCTGTTTCTCTTCACTGACTGTGAAGAAACCGAGCTGGCTAAGCTAGGTTTATCAGGTCAGGTTAAAAACACTTCAGTTTCCTAAGGGCTCAGGTTCCTGGGAGCGGAACTTCAGTCTTATAACCACTTTCAACCACTTTTTTAACCAAAAAAGTGTCTTTGCAAGATTTTCCCGGGGTCTGGTCAAACAATTTAGATAGAGTTCCTCTATCTAAAGATTCCTTTTCTGGAGTATTTAATTCTTTCCAAGTTTCCTGCAAACAAATAACTGCTTTTGCAAATATACTGGTTTATCTAGAATTATTTAAATGTTGAACAAATGTTACTCAATTAGATAGGAATTGCTTTCTGAAGTTCACCATGTTTTTCTAGCAAGTTATATTGTAGTTGTCTCATCACTTGTATATATTTTCCTATTCCCAGATGAATTGGATAGTATTTATAAACTGTTTCTGTTGTGACCCTAATTGATTTTTTTCTTGATGAAAATATGTATGCTTTTTGTTATGCAAACCTGTGTTAAGACCCCAAAATTTAGTCTCCCAGAATAGATTTCAATAAAAGGTTAATGAGAAATTAACACAGTGACATGAAGACAACCAGCCCCAAAGTGATATTTGTGGAAAATACTCATATTATTGTCCCCTACATAAGAAATACTAATTCTTACTGATTCTTGATTTTCCTGCAAATGAAGATTTAGAATCTGAAAGCACCAGCGAGATAACGCAAACACTTGTGAGGGATTTTCTTAATGCAGTAGCCCAAAGCATATTCTAGTGATCGAGTAGGTATTTATGAATTCTGATATAAAACTACTAATTCATTGGAGGAATGGGATTGTCAGGATTTTGACTTCAGCATCCAAACGATGTACTTGGAGGTGCTGTCTCCTATTATAGCTTCCAACTGAACAAACTCACTCTTTCTCTTCATTTTAACCCATTTGTACTGATCATTTCTAGTTTTCATCACCCTTCAGATGATTCTTTTGAGGGGGAAAAAAAAAAAAGGTCATAAATCTCCTTTCAAAACATCTGCATAAACTGCTTTCTCCCTTGACCACTTTACTGGAGAACAGATGCTTTCTAAACAGGACTAAAGCTTTATGAAAGGATTTTGAGAACGGCTGAGCTCACTTAACAGATAGATGTACCTATTTTATGAACCTTCCTTTTAGTCACATTTTAATCTGCTATTACCAATGTCATTGGTTAGACAACTATTGGTGTTAGCAGCTAGTAGGAATTCTAGAAAGGATTTTTGTGGAACTGGAATACATATGCTGAAAATGGCTTCTTTTTCTGCTTTATATATATGTATTTAATTTATTTTTATCATTAGTCCCTCTTTTTCAATGAAGTAAGTAAAGCAGAATGATCCTGACTTCTCTTCGTATCTTTATAATATTTTCTTATAAAATCCTTCTTAGTGCTTCTTTATTTTTATAGTGTGATGGTTAGTGTAAGGAAGAGTTTATTTTTTGATTCTGTGGTTAGAAGGCTTCCTTTTGGAGATGAGAGAGGGAAGGTATGAGGAGGAGGGAAAGAAAGGAGACAGCAAAATAAAGGATGAAAATTCTCTCAGAACCCATTTTGGTATCTCTGGTAGTGTGAGGGTGGCTGTGAAGCAGAACATGGCACACTGGCACTTCAGATGTCATGCCAAAAGTTACATTAAGTTAAAACATTGCTGACTGAACACACATCTGCTTTATTTCAGATGTGTAGTGCACTTTGCTAACTGCTTCTTTCTCCTCTCTAGCTCCATCTGATGGAAGTAATTCATTACGTGAATTTCCAGATATGACAGTATCACAGTTTATGTTTATCCATCTTGTCTGTTTTCTGAAAGTCATAAGCCAGACGACCTGTAGTTTTCAAAATATGTGTATATGCATGCATTAAAGTATAAATATTAAGGAAACCTTGTAATAACATAAGTAACAGCATGGACAAGTGACCAAAGCTTTATTAGATCTCTTTTTCAAGAAATTTTAAATAATAAGTAGTAAATGCTGTAGAGACCTGCACTGCAATGAGAAACACAGCTATAGAGTGTCAGCAAACTGATTTCATTCTCCTGAAGTGGTTAAATATTGCAGAATATCTGTTCTTCTTTTCTACCTTTTTTTGTCACGCATTTTGATTTGTCACTTAAAAAGGGAAAGAGAACCTCTTGGTAGGATGCTAAACTGTAATTTAAAAGAAAATAGAGAAAAAAAGAAGGCAGCCAAGTGGCCCAGCTATCAGGTTCTCCTTCTCTGTTTTGAGTCTAGGACTTGGAGACTTTTTCTTTGCTTCAAAATTAGTTTTCTTCTCTGTTATAGACTTTCGTTCTTCTGGTTTTAGTTCCTGCATGGAACTGTCCTCTGTTTGCATCAGTCAAAAAACCTATCAAAATTCCATGCCTGTGGTTATCCTATAAATTATGTGGCAATATTGGAGGGAAAATGAATCAAAACCTGTGTAAATGCTGCTCTTTCTTTTGCTTTGCTGCAGAATATCTTGTGGCCTCTGGCTTAGAGAAAAATTTGTGCCCAAGGCAGCAGCACCATGCTATGTCTCATGTGTGACAGCAAAAGCTGTTAGTTTTGTGGTTTGTTCAATTCAGAAAAGGACAGTGAAATTTCTTGAAGACAGCTTCTCTGCACAGAGCCTAGATCTCTCATACTTAACAGGTTTCCTAAATGAGTATCAGCAGATATTTAACTGGTGTTTATGAGAGGAATGACCAGCTGGCTTATTGTCAGTGGACATATCCAGGTTGGCTATGCAAGTGAAGCCCCGAATGGGCCAGATGTTTTCCATCATAGCACACTCTCAAAGTGCTGATCGTATGCCTGAACAAACCCCACACATCAAGCAGTAATTGTGCCCTGATTTCTGTTCTAATGCACATTGCAGCATGAAATAAGTTACATTCCATCTTGTTGACACAGTGTACTTCAGCTGCTGGTGTGGCAAGTTGTTTCTTCACTGAAGCTGAACTAAGAAATGTCTGGCTTTATTTGACAGATTATCTTATTACTGTTTTCTTGGCAGTTCCTCACAATGGCACTTGTATGGCACCATGAGAAAGTGAATATCCAGGGCACTGAAAGTGCATTAACCAAACAAATCACAAACATACATACACTCCCAAAAGTTATTTTGGGACCGAATTCAGGGACAATGTCCATCTCTTCAGTAGCAAACAGAGGGTTAACTTCATGTGACTACATTTAACCTCTCCAGTACTGGAAGAAACAGAGAAAACTGCCATAGGTCAGTTAAACTCCCTGGACTGTGATAAAAGGAGAGTCTACAGACATCCTCCTCAGACATAACCCCTTAGCCATGACCTCACCTACATGTACTTCTAGTCTAACTTGGGTTAGTTGATCTTGCTTTGTCAGTACCTTGTAGCTTAAATGTGTGGAAACAATCACTTGGCTAGTTTGCATGCCTCTCTTTTTCTGCCTTTGACCCCAAAATTTAGGTTCCTTTTTATATATCATTTCAGCTTCAAGAGCAGGGCCACAGAATACTCTATATCAGCTTAACATATGTAGCCTAAGAATTTAGGCACTCTTAGAAACTATCATTTGAGCCTCCTCATGATAAAGAAGCGCTGAGATTTCTACTTTCTGGGGAAATTTCTAGCTGTTCTCTATACTCCTTTATAAAAATGTCTCCTTTCCCCTTCTGCTTTTTGAATAAGTGGGTTTTTTTTGTGTAAAGTGAAATACATCCTGTGTTTTATGTGTCTAAAGTACTGTTAGATTGGGTCATTGAGGAACTTGGATAGAGAACTTAGGCACAGGCATGCTTTGTGAGTCCCAAATAGATCAGACAAGAGATGGATACTAAAAAACCATTCAGTTTAGCTAAATTATGGCCGTGTTGGTAATTTGTAATAGCAGAACTTTTAAAATATTGATGTAAAACATAACGCTCTTTTGCCCTGTACTCTCTTAGATATGCTGGGGTTTTTTAATGAACTGGCCATGGTGTTATTTGCTTTAGTCTGTATTTTCATGTTTGTGATTTACTGGAAAGGAGAAGCATTCGGGGCAACCGTTGGCCCCTTTCTTGGATTAACTTATTCCTGCTTCATTATTTCAGTTTTATAAAAGATACTGACAAGGTGGAGGTAAAGAATCTTTACACTTGTGTGTCATTTGTCTTGCACAAGTTCATATAGTTGTCTTCTGCGATGTACCTCTGATCTGCGGCTCATAATGTTGGAGTCCTGTAAACAAGATGCACTACAAGTCACTGATTTCTAAAGCATGTTAGAGAGCTGCGGAATCCCTCAGACATTAAGGGGAAAGTTACAAGCTTTGGCTTTCTCCTCTTGGTGATGGTTAGAACTGAATCATTACAATGGTAGTGTTCTAAGAAACTCTGTATACCTGTTGGGAGCTGGGTTTTTTTGACTATAAGGTCAAAATGTATTGCTAAAAGGGCTAGAAAGTAGCTGATACTTCTACTGAAGTAGTTAGAAACAGACTGGGGCACCTGACCTTGCTAGCTTTACAGTACCTGGAGAAATTGTCTCCATTTTCTATTTGCACAGCCCTTCTTCCATGGCTGCTGGTAAGAGGGTAAGAAAGATGCAAACGGAGATGGTCCTCCCTTCTGCAGTAACTGCTGCCATCCTGGTAACTGCAGGAGCAGTAAGTCCATCTTTGCAGAGCTCTCTTCCTTTTGGCTCTTCTTTATTTTCACTAAGGGTTTCTATAGGCCCAGGTCTAATACAGCCCGTATTAGAACCCTAAGGTTTCTTAGGGGGTGGAGAGTGGGGACTACATGGCTTAAGGACCCTGAGGTGGGATTTCATATCCCAGAAAACTGGAGGGGATCCTAGTTCAAGGTATAGTGAGAAAGTGAAAGAATGTCTGACAGAGAACTTAACCTCTATTGAAATATTTCAACCCATCTGCTATGTAATCTCAGCTCTCATCACTGCCCCAAAGTACTGTTCTTCTCTCATTCCCTCACCCAGATTCCACCACCTGCTTACATATCTTCTCCTAAAGGGTGCAGAAGCCTGAATCCAACTGGTGCAGAAGTTCCAGCCTGAGCAGTCTACACACATGGATCAGATTTCTGGATCAAGGCCTAAGGCTGAAACTGCAGCCAAATATTTCCTGCTTTACGTGAGACGCCACAGTGCATGGCTGTGTCCTGGAACGGTGCATTAACTTTGCAATATTGCAAATCATGTTTCTCTTTAAAAACTAATTTTCTCGTATGAAATATCCATTGAAAATAGTACCAGCTTTTGATTGATTGTGGTAGAGAATGGATGGTAGTAATCCTGTTCGGCTTTGTGTTCTGCATTTTACGCTGGGAAAAATGTAAGAGAGACTCTTACGGTTTCCTTTACTACTATTTTTCAGATGGTATTTCTGTGTTGGTGAACTCTGAACAACCACTGCAATCCAGAAGTGGGCTATTCCATTTTACTACGTACAGCAAGTGCACTGCTCACACTGGGATTCAGGCAATTTTCCTGAATTTGTATAAAATAGCTAGGGAAATTTTGTGTGCTAAGGACACTGAAGGAATCCTTACTGCATTCAAGAACTGGCTATATAAGAGCTTTTCATTGTGTACAGTGGTTTCAAACTACCTTTAAATCTTGGCGATCCTTTATGTTAGTCCACACATTTTATTTTGCTTTATAAAATTGTTGTATGCCAAAGCAATATCTCTTGTCTGCTTGAGATACTCTAACTATTAAAAAAACAACTTTGCATATTAAGTTATTCGGGCTACTAGAGCCCAGAATTTCTTTTTCTCTCTGAGGTTGAGTAAAAAGAAGTGTGGGCTTTCTAGACAGCGAAAAATAGGCTGGAGAACAATGTGAGGGAGGTTCAGGCTCCGCCGCCCTCTTCTGTTATCATTATGTAGGTAGGCCTTCTGAGAGAGGAGTTAGGGCTTTGGAAATAGTGGCTGGTGGAGCCAACCACTCCGAAAGATATTTTTAATCCAGTACAGCCAAATCTGCAGTGACCTACTGAGGTAATTTTGCATATCAAGAGAAAGACTGTTTAGAGAAACTAAGGAGATGGAAATGAAAGATAAGCAAACCATAGCCATTTGCGATTTTCAAACCTTTTCCCTTAAATAACCTTACAGGAAATTTTTCGTGTAAGTATGGTTACTTATGGGATTACCCTCATACGAGAAAGAAGTCAGTAGTCAGCTACCTCATCAAAAAGCCCCAGTGATGTAAAGTTCAAGAAGCTTTTCCCAGATATCCTGCACTGGAAATATATTTGGACTTGTAAAAATCTCCATAATTACCTACCATGTCAGAAACAATTGGTATTTGTTTGTCAGTTGCAAAGGATCAGCTTTACGTTCCTTCTGTGTTTAAATATCTGTGCTAATGCCATAGCCAGTCATTACTGGTTTATTGCTATTTGGTTTGTTACGTTATCCAGCGTGTTTGAACACCACCATCCTAGGCTTTTAATCAAAGAGTCTGTCTCTCTGTAATGATCTGAGAACTGATGAAATACTGTCTGGAAATACCAAGTTACTTAATCTTTGAGAATAGAGCGCAGATTTATTATTTTTTTTCCAAAGTAAAGCACTAAAATGAAGCAATCCACACTGTAAATTATTGTGGTATTGGTTCTGGCAAGGAAGGGACAGTACATTTATTTATAAACTAAATTAATTTTCTGATTTAATATTTGCTTTTGTTGAAATGAAAATGATTTGAGAAAAAAAAGGGATTTTAGGATTTATTAAATTCAAAAATACAATTACTGTAACATGATAATTATCTTCTTTAAATCTGGAAATATATATATAGAACAATCATTTTTTTACATACTTCAAATTGTTAAGTAATATAAAATGGGGTAATAAGCATAGCAAAACATATTTTTCAGGAGTAATCAAATTGAGAATCATTACAATTATAATTCTAGTGACTAAGGGTTTGGTGTACTATATTATTCAAATTATTTAATTGCAGCAAAGTTTCAAGAGTAGATTTAGTGGTTCTAACTATTCTTTTATATAATCATGCAGTAAAAAGTAGTTATCAAGGTAGCTCAGAAAACTTTACAACTGTTTTCTAGAATTAAAACTGAGGGTACTTGAGCACTTTGAGTACAAGTTCGGTGTTTTACAGTTATCAGCCCAAACTTATGAGTGAGGTTGTTCCACTAATAAAAAGCTAACTTTCCTGACCTTTTCCCACTTGAAAAAAAGGGAAAAGGAAATACCCCAGAGACTAGAAAGGAAGGCTGTAGCTGTGAGGATTTCTTCCTAAAGTTCCCAGTCTGGCCTCTAAACAAACCTAAAGCAAGGCTAGTTCCAGGAACAGCAGATAACTGCAAACTCTTTGTGAATCAAAAGCTGCTGGGTTAGTACAGTTATACTCTCAAACAAAGCACTTTGTTCACCCCATCATAGCAGGTAGTAACGCTTGGTTTGTTTATGGAATCTAAAACTCTGTGGGTTTGGACACTGGTAAAGTCAAACTTAAAATTGTGCTTGAGTTAGGATCAAATTAGGATCACTATCCTTTCATGAATGTACATCTTTAAATAGATTTCACATTCCTGTGGCTAGATTCCCCAGACTAAATGAGCTGCCCTTGGCAAAGGACTGGAAAATGGAAGAGGAAGTGAAGGCTTTAAAGTGTTTGTGGTTCCCCCCTCTCCAAGCTGGCAGACAGTAAATCTGGTTCCAATTCAGTGTGCTCAGATGCCCCTGGCCTCCAGGAGCTAATCTGGCAGCCAGCAACTGATGCAGGCAAAAAGGCAAGAGCTACTTGCTTTTCCATGTGAGAATGGGGCATGAGAGAGAAGATCCTGGCCATCTGCCTAAAGCTATCTAGTTCTCTAAAGGAACAGGACATTAAGAATCTATTTGTATGCAGAGAGTGGATTAATACTACCATTAGGAAAACTATCTTACTGTAAACGGAACACAATTTTATGTCCGGTTTATGAAGAAATTTGGAGGGACAGAGGATCAACAGGAGGTTTTGGAAAGGAATAAATCAGACGTGAGGATGCTGGACACTGATTAAAAGTGGTGTTAATGGTATGAGTTGTGTAGTTGACAATAAATTACGTTCTTATAACAATGTGCAAGGACCGTTCATATTTGACAGATGAGTGACTATAATGTACTTCATTTTGAAGGTTGATTTCTAGGAGTATCTAAGAGGACAGACATTTAAACATACTGAAAATGACGACTCCAAAAGTTAGTGAAAGCTTTCATCTTGTGAACCTATGAACAGCAGGGCCCCATGGTCTGAAGTTTGAAATGAAGTGGCATCACACCTAAAAATCTCACCCTTAGCCTACCTTCCTCAGTGTCTCTGTCTATGCAATGAATATTTTTATGTAGTTATATGCTTCTATATGGTTTGAATATACTTTCAGTTGTATTTGAAGATACTTCAGATACATGCAGAAAAGGAAAAAAAAAAGAGTGATAAGTATAAGATAACAACTGCGTACAGTTGTTTTTAACCTCCACCTGCAAAGATGACAAAAATTGCGTAGTCTGTTGTGCACAAACTGTAACCAACACATTAGTGCAGTGTTTATTGTCCAAATCTGGGTGAAGAATCTTACCATGAAGTCTAACCCCATTTGTCTGAAGAGGGAAAAAAGAATTAGACACAGCCTAACAGGCTACCCACTGATGTAAGGAAACTGAAACAAACTGTGTAAATGCTTTTCAATGGAAATTAGTGAATACATGGACACAGAAGTTTATGAATATTTTGGAACATATATCTCCATGTAAGTAAAAAGCCAACTAAATGAAAAAGGCAGGTAAGAAATAATGTTTGAATTTAATAAGAAAATGAATGCTCTTGTCAGAGCCACAATTCCTTCATCCTTCACAGGCAGAATATAGACACAGAAAAACAATCTTGAAGCAAACAAGGTAGCTTCAGTAAGATTCATAGTCTCCCTCACACTTTTTTTCCCTTAAACTAGATTTATTCTTGGATTTATCTTTCCAAGGGCTTTTAAAATGTTTGATCCATGATTTGAAAACACAGAAGAGTCAATAACTAAGTAAATGTCTTCTTATGGCACATATAATTTTTCTTGAAGGTTAAAGCCAACAACACTATGATTTGTAAGTTAAATTCTTTGCTATTTTTGCTATATTTCTTATTTATTAGCTAGATTTTCAACAGCAATGACCAAGGGATTTTAAAAATGGAGGTATGAGCACATAAAACTAGAAATAAAAGGCAACTTCTTTTTAAAGAAATCCTTCAAAACATATTTTTTTTAAATTTAGGGTACCAAGTTCCTACATTTCATTCATCAGTGCAGAAAGGTTAACCAAATGTTGCAGACAGGCCATTACAAAATGTTTTCCTCCCTCCACAAGGGTGATTTTTTTGCACCATGCAGTGCACTGTGCAATGTTCTGTTGCGATGCAGACTGTGGCTGTGGGGCCTCTCGTTAAGTGGGAGATCAAGATAATTCTTCCTAGTTCTCTGATGATTTGGTCAAGGAGGATCTGTTCCTGCCAAACTAGAGATGGCCACTGCTCAAACTCTTTCCCACAAATCAAAAAATATATGGACTTTTTTATGTATTTGTGTTGTACAGCAAGTGATTTTTCTGCCGAATTCTGCCAGTCTTTCCTCTTTGGTGATTATGTATTTCAGCTCACATCCTTTTACCCAGTGATCTCGGTTTAATCCAATTCAACTACCATCCATAACGTGCTTAGCATTTACATGCATCCTTTTCCATCCTGGTAGTTATGAACATGTGGTCATAGAGAGGAACCTACAGGTTTTGGGCCTCTGCCCCGAGCAGTTTAACTGGCAGAGTCCCCACAGACTGTAGATAAAGAGAGCTGAGTGCATAGGGTGGCTGTGACTTCTCCTCTTGCAGTGCTGGCTGATACACCTCTGGACTGCACACAGAGCAGTGACATGCCTTTGTGAATAACTGCTTACTGTTATTTCCAAAACATGCTTGGGTCCCATTAACACCACCTAAACTCTTATTTTTTTAAAACAATTAAGTTGATGGTATCAGAGAAAGGAACACAAAGCCTCTCAAACCACAACCTTTTCTGTGTTCCTTTAATATGGAGTTTACTAAAGCCATTTCATCAAATCAAACTTCTAAAATAGAATTGTCAGGTTTTTATGCCAACATTGACTCTAAAATTAATTTTCATAGTTGAATCACACATCTCAAAAGAAACTGGAAGCGATGGAAACAGTGCTACAAAACCAGTGGGGTTTGCGAGTCTCATTTCACTATATATTGTATAAATTTGTTCTCTCCACGTTCAAACCCCACAGCGGAGTTTAAGCTCCGCCAGCATAAATCAGTATTGTTCCGTTAGCTTCATCAGAGATACAGTGCCTTACTCCCATTCAGCCTCACATCTGAGAAGCTTTAGATAATGCGCTAATGTAAGTCACTTAGGTCCTTCAAGAGTTTTGTTGTTAACTGATGGCCACCTTTCATTCCTGCTTCAGACTACAGTTATTGTCAAAATTCACAAAATACTGGCATGGGTGGATGAAATGGTCCAGTCACATCCCTCATTGTTAGTTGCATTTTATAGAGATGCATGATGCCTAGTCTGTAGTATCCCCACCTTTATCTAGGTACCTACTTTACTTCCTGGTTCATAAAAGATCATGAAAATCCTTCCCTAAGAAAGGAAAGATGTTGCATTTATTTTATGACTTGCAGCTTTGATGCAGACCTGGGAGACTCATTAGTTGAAATGAATTCATAAGTTTTGGAAAGTTTTCTTGTCATTTCAGTCAGATTAGACAAGATTCTAACATCAAAGCAGGGCTATGAATATGTATTTTTCCCAGATTTCTGTAACTGTTTAGACTGAAGGGTCTCTCATACAAACTCCAGTTCATAATTCAACTTGGTAGTGGTTTCTACTATTATCAAATGCTTTTAGCATAAACACAAATGTGTCATTCCATTCAGTTTACTTTAACTTTTGTTAATCTGAAAGACTTCCTTAAATTTTATTTATATTTCAGATTAGTAAAATTAGATGTTTATTTGCTTGAATGAATTAATGACTACTTTATTTGCTGAAATCAAAGCAACAACCCTGGCTTTCCACGCATTAGGTCTAAAAGTCTTGAAAGTATTTAACAGCATCACCATCGCTGCAATTTGCAAAGTCATGTGAGGAAAGTACTGAGTTTAGGGGATGAAAGTAATGGAAATTTTAGTAGCAATTAGTGAATTTTCTGTCTTGAATGGGTTTAGATAATGTATCTTAGACAATTGCCGATGGAGGCACTATGCTATACTGTTATGTTCCTTCAAACAGCAAGTAAACAGCTCAGATGTGTCATATGTTTCGATGATTTTGTCCTTAAAAAAGTTGATAGGATATGTAACTTTCCTAGGTGCTAATCCTAAAAACGTGAAGCAAGCATCCATTCCTCTCCTTGGCTTTGTGATAAGTTGTCAAAATCATGTATTTGAAGTTCTTAGAGAGAAAGGGCATAAAAAGGTGTACACATGCTTTGAAAACCTGGCCCAAGTGATTCTGTTTTTGTCTCTTTGCCAAAGAATGCTAGCTATTTTCAAAGGCTATTTACAAGTCAGAGGAAGTTCCCACCAGATTAGAACCATTTTAAGGAAAGTTAAAACTTGGGCCAAACTATTCCACAGCACAGAATCTTTTTAATCTGCACATACAGTTCTTGCATCTATAAAAAGAGTTATTATTTGATAAGGAAACCAAATGCATTGAACCTGCATAGTAGTAACATGTCTTTGTCAAAGGCTGTTGTTACAGTCCCTGTGGTTGGTAATGTAAACAAAGTGCTGTAGGTCTGTTTGGATGAAAGATTGGTCAAATAACTATCCTTCTGTTGGATAGCAGCAAATGCTTTGGAGAGCAGTTGTAAAGATTCTGGTATCATTTTACTGGGACCTGAGAAATGAAATGAAATGAACTGGCTAAATAAACAACGAGTAAATTTGACCTACCTTTAGTCTTAGGCAAAATGTTACACAGTGTAACTTTATTAATCTGACTCTAACTTTAATTCTTTGTTCTCTGCTCGCTCTTCCCCTATGGTAAAGAAACACAGTCTCTGATTCATAAAACAAGATGAAAAAACAAACTGGAGACATGTTTATGTAACTTACTGAGTGCTTGAAGCTATACTAATTTAGAAGAAGATACAGTCCTTGTCCCCACAGAACAACTTCTAGTAAGGATGTTGAACATGTCTTGAATGTATGACATGAGAAAAAAGAGTAATTCCAAAGATTAATAGAATTTCTTAAATAAATTGTATACTCTAGCCACCAAAAAATCAACTACTTTTGCTTATATCTGATAAATAAAATTTTAACTATAGTAGGATGCGCAAGAAAAATAAACAAAAGCACACTGAAATGTGTATATATATAAAAATACTGTATTGGGAAAGTGCAAACCACAATTTTTGACCCAAGTCAATGAAAGGAATAAACAAATTCCTGGGAGATATATGGGGCCCAAGAGCATGGGCTACTCAGAGTCTGTAGATGTCTTCTCAAGCATTTTAATTTGAGCACCTTGAAACCAAAGCATTCATCATTACTATGCATTCTTGAGTATTCTCCTCGCTTTAGAAAGTCTGGTGGTTCTTGATCATCACAGAAGTCTAGTGCACAAAACCTATTAGCACTCCAGAATTGAATCCTGTTTTACGTTGGAGTAATTTCAATTCTGCATTTAAAAAGCATAGTGAAAGCTCATCCTTCGGTTAAATGTTAACAAATGACACAAAATGATGAAACTTTATGGTAAGGATGAGAAGAAGTGTATGTTAGTGTTCAAAGGATTTTCTGCAAAAGCCATCATTAAGTGAATTCTGAATGTTGCAAAATTGTTACTTTACAAGACTTTCTGAAAACTAAAATCTTGAAAGTGGTTGGTAAGAAAATTGTGTTCTGTTGTTTCTCTCACCACTCATTAACATACTCACCATCGCACAGCTAGATAGATACACTGAATATTTATCCATCACTTTCTTTTTCATCTTTGTGCTTTTATCTAATGGTTCAATTGCCATCATTTGATGTAAATGGCAAAGGGCTTCCCCTGCTTTTGAAAGTTTGTGAATGATAATTTTATTCCACTGGGATTCTGTGTTCAGAACTGATCTTAACTGAGGAAAAATACTGAATTCCATACCAATGCAAATTCAAGCCTGCAAATTAGTGATTAAGCAGTGGAAGTCTATTTATAGTCTATACAAGATCACTGGAAAAAGTTCAGTTTCAGGAAAGTATACTTTTCTGAGAAAGCTGCCTCAAATGCTAATTTTTGTAGGTTTTTTAAATATATAAAAAGGTCATCACTTTTTAATTAAAATTGGGCAGAGAGAATGATAACCTAGGTTTATTGTTTTGTTAATTTCTTGAGCTGTGCAAATGCACACAGTAGAAAATTTTCAATATAATCCTTCAAGTCTGAAATATAAAATATATCTTTAAAACAGGCACATTGTGGGTCCCATGGTTCGTATGTTTTAGGCAAAATTCTGATTGCAATTCTATTTACATCAGTGTAGTGACACCATTGTAGGCTGGGGTTGAAGACCTTCAGGCTGTGTTGTCTCTACTGGGCTTAGAACAAACCTGAGCAGCTCTGACAGAGCAATCCCTGCTGCCTGCTCTCCTCTGGAAACATTCCCCAGGTGTTTAATACATCTTCCTCTCTCTTGCAATCCAAAGAGGGCCTGCTCTGTACCCGTTTCAACCACACTAGTCTAATAGGCTCATACTCCATCACAAATCAAGATGCGCAACGGAGACTTGAATGTGGCAGGAAAAGCTGGCCCTTGCAACAAGTGCGTGGCGACACGTTAAAAAGTTCTTGCCAGCATATTGTCTGTATTGCTCTGGGCAGCCATTCCAGAACGAGTCATTTGTATATAGGTGTACCTGTATATCTCTATGTACATATCCGTATGGATAACTTCTGATTACTGACATTTACATTTGTGGAATCTTTGTATTTTTCATATCCTATCTTATTTTACCTGATTCTGTGGTAAAGCTCAATCGAAGTAATGTGTTTGTCATTTTGCCACCGAGGCTCACTGTCTGGCTCATCTCTGTGGAAGTACGTTCCACAGTCACGAGGAATTGTTACGCAAGTTCTGATTCCCCCGCTTCCCGTTCTGAGAACAACGTTCTCACACTGTCAGTAATCACGCGTAACCACCTCAGTGCTGTTTTTCTCCCCTGTTATAAACAGAAGGACTACCTGCTCCAAGATGCACTGTTTCAGAAGTCACCATTCTTTACACTAATGAAAGCAGTTGTTTCAAAGTTGCTTTCCCCACTCAAAACATCCTCCAGAGAAATGGAGACTAATAAGCCCAGAAACCCACTTGAACCACAACAAATGGTGAACATAGCAATCTAGAACACCAGGGATCACAAGTCCTGTCTTTCTTTCTTATGCTGCTAACTTATTCTTTAGTAGTTACAAAGAAAGTTGCCTGAAAAAAAGGAGCCTTATGTGGCCATTTGCAAAAAGAACAATACCTGCTTCTGCCTTATCGTAGGAGTTCCAAAGTGTATCCCTTAAAATACTGTATATGTTGTGCAAATACTGAGCATATACTCCCACTGAGTGGGAGTGGGATTGCAAGATGCTTTTTAAAAAGATCACTCTACTATAGTAGGAATTCTTTTTATCTTAGAAAGTCCATTTTCTGAAAAGGATCAGAAAGGAGAATGACTCCGCAAATTTATGGCTCTTCATAATTAAACGCAACTTGCCAATGCAATGTCACTTGGAACAGCTGCAGCATAAATCAGGTTCCAATTTTAAATGTATTTTCTCTCTCCAAGTCAATGCATTTTGCTGAGATGCTCAGTAGGTTATGTTCTTGTCTTCCTCGAGAGACAGACATTATGGCCAGGTCAAAGTCCAGTATTTAACTAGGTAAGATACTAGGAAACAGTTATTTTTTTTTGTGTCTATCCCTCAGTAAGGAAAGAGAGGTTTAGCTGAATAGCATTGTCTGTTCCTATCCCACCACACCTTGAACCCCTGTAAAAAGTAAATTCCACCTATAAAGACTATTTGGAACCACACTCAAGAAGCAAGAAATAAGCAACATACGCACTGTATTGAGAGAGCTATTTTTAAAATATGAGAGCTCCAATAAACATCAGAACTGTCCCAGCTAATAGGAAGCTCCCTGTTAAATTTAGGTTAAAGAATTCCATGTTCTTCAAGAAACATTAGACATATCAATGACCACCATAACATTAACGCTGTCCTACTGTCTTGTTGGATTAATTGGGATTCCCCTAAACAGCAGGAGAAAACAAACATAGTGATGCTTCTACAGTTTAACACTTGAAACGATTTTTCTTGCGCTATCCTCTAAATGGTACATCTCCAAATTCAAAGATAGACATTCCATGCTCTTAATGTCCAGTTATCCAAAAAAGAACAAATGAGGAATAATTGTCTTCTATTTACCCAAAGCTGGCAGCCAGCAGTCACTGCCAACTGATGAGCAATTGTTAGTGTGGCATCAACATGTATTTTAAAAACGTCCATTTCTGGATTCTTACACCACAGTCCTAGCTTATCTGTAGCTGATCTATTTTCTCCGCTTGTTACTGAGATGAATATCTTGAACTGGGATTTTACCTATTTTTTTCTCAAAATAATAACACCACCATAGAAAATAGTATGTTAGACTTCCCATTATAAGCCAGAGTTGCTGAAGCAAGAGGGGATTTTATTGGTAAAGTTCAATAATATATTTTTATCAAATACAAACCATAATAATGAAATGTTCCTATAAATGTCAGCACTTTATCATCCTTACACTCAAAATCCTTTAAAGAAAAATAAAACGAAGCACACAAAGACAAATGTTGAGCTTAGCCAGATGTGAATTTGCAGTCAGCATTTTATGGAACAAATACCATTTGAACAGAACAGTAGAGAAAATATTTTAAGATTTTTTTATTTAAACTAAATAAAATATTTATGCAGGAGAATTTCTGTGGAACACAAAGGCAAGCATTCATCAAGTCTTGCTGCCTGTTTTCCTCAGCTCAGTATTATGGTAAGTAAAACTGTATGAGTCATAGACCAAGAGCTTTATACATGTTTAGTTATGTGGGTGGATCCTCACTTTGATGTTGACTTGCTACAGCCAGCTGTCTGTGTAACCTGTGGAATAATCACTGATGAACTCAAAACACAGTATCCTTTACCTGCATTCCTGAGTAGAACCTGTATACAGTCTATTACATTGCAGAGATCCCCTTCTTAATGCAACAGAAAGTTTTCTAGAAATAACCTAGCAGAACTGAAGAACTGCAGTTTAAGGTAAACTGATTACAGACACGTTTTTCCTTGTAGGCAAAGGTGATGTATCCAACCTGCCTCTTCTAGCCTGCTCCCTTCTCAGGCTTTTGACAATTGCTTGTCTATATTTGGTATTTTTAAAAGCATGATTGAAAACCAAATTTTATGGTGGTATGAAGGCAAGCTGAGGTATTACTGAGTCAAGACTCTGTTCAGATACTGTTTTCACTGTAGAAGGACTTTAATTGCCTTAGCCTGGGTGAGACTTTACCAGCTAAAAAGATAGTCCATCTAAATGAAACTCTTTTTTTAGACTTGAGTCAGTCTGAGTCAGGCAATACAGGTTTTCCTCATATTATTTACTAATAATATACTACTAATAAGTGTATTCTCAGATCCTTCCTGTTTATTTTCATCTATTGTTTTCCTGCAATTTTTCTTTCTCTGAATTATCTACACCATTAAAAATAAATTTCCTGTATTCTGTCTTATCTGCTACTCATGCAAATCTCTTTTCCTCTTCCCCATCCTGTACTTCCTTTTCTATTTTCCTAGTTCTTAGATTTCATCTTTCTTTCCTTTTTCACTTATTCACTTTTTTTCACCTTCCCCATATCGGCACTACGAACCCTCTCAGAAGGGATAATGGGATTATTACAATTGGTGAGCTGCCTTTTCTTCCCATCCTAGCCTTCTTTACCCTTTATTTAGTGTGAGCGGGTGGCACTTACTCAGTAAACCATAGGAGAGCAGAAACTGGAGAATGGCTGTCAGGGTGCAGACAGAAAACTGTTGTCAGTTCTCGGCAGCATGCTGAATATATATGCAGTTAAGAGCATCCCATACAAAGGCACATGTTTCAAAAAAACCCACCCCACCTCAACATCCCAAAGGTAACTTAAGCAGTGTTCTTGGGTTCCGGTCCTGTTGCTAACTGGCATAACTTCACTTTCAGTAATGAATCCCAGGTTAAAACCAGCTTGGGATCTGGCCTGAGGTTTCTTCTAGTGAGATTTTGCCAATTGCCTCCTTTCCTCCATGCACAGAGTATGGTGAGCATAGCTCCCTTGATAACCCTCAACAGTTGCTCCACAGGTGGGTTCTGACTGTGTAGGAGGTCCAGCCAAAAGAAAGTGATTCTCGGAAGGGCAATAAGCCTGCACAGAGCTCCATATTTCTCTGCTTTGGGGAAGCTAACTAGCTGGTTCACAGTTAGCCAGTTTAGAAAGAGCTTAGGTATTGCTGCTTGACAGCACAGAGCTCTCTATAAACTGAGGAAGCCAAGGGGCACTTTAGCTTTCTCCACCAGTACCTGCTTCATGCCCTGGCTTCCATGGGACTGAAAAGCAGTTGCTCTAGCCAGAGGCAGTCAGGGCACAGTCACACCAGTTTACACCCGTCGTCTCTGAGCACTGAGGGGGGGCTGCAGGTTCTTCAGCGTTAACAGTACTGACATTAGTCCTCAGAGCCAACAGCCTCCTTCTGTTACTCAGACACTGATCTCTGAAGTACTATTCCTGCCTTTAGAGTTATGGAGAGTGGCCAACTGCTTTAAACAAGCATTGTCAAGATTTTTGACCCACTCAAATAACTGATGTTGGGGAATTTTTTGTTGTTACTTGTTTTGGCAGTAAGTTTCTTTTAACAACAAATCCATGCAAAGCCCAAAACCTCATAACTGACTCCTATGGCAAACTGTATGTGCATATTCTTTCTAACACAAGCATTCACTCAAAGCACTGTTTACTGTAGGGCACAAGTCATGTTTTCAAATTTTTTTGACAACTGAACTTTGCAGGTTATTTAAATCAGGGAAAGAAAAATATATTTCCTAGTGTCCTTGGGTTTTGTACAGGCAGAAAAAACTACTGTTAAAAGAACCTTTTTTTGCAGGTGAAAACAGTCCTTTGAAGTGTTTTAATTAAAAAAAAAAAACAAAACAACCCAAACAAACCAAAACCTTGTTGGAAAGTCAGCAGGACCCTTGTGTAATACATTCCTGATCTGTGCATTTGTGACCTCCAGGGTTGATTATTGTAATTTATTTTACCTGGCAATGCTGCCATGTGCTTGGGGGAAAAGCCCTCCAGCTAGTAAAAGAGTAGCAGCTTGTTTCCTCAGCAAAACAGGTCAAAATGAACCAGTCATCCCAATACTGTTCTGCCTGTGCAGCTTTTTGGGGATAGATTCTAATTGTGCATCTCTGCCCCCAAGTTGGAATATATATCTGAGAAATCTCTCCAGCCATAACCACTGACTCTCACACCAACTCTTTCTTGTAAGAGTTAAATTGTGGACAAATGATGGGGGGAGGTTTGTGAACGTGAAAGACAGTGGCTGTACGACATGGACTCTCCTATTTTTTTGCATATTAGGGGAAAGAGTCCTCAGAAATGGTGTGACACATGCTTTTCCTTTTCTTGTTTTTTACTACCCTGACAACATACACTCTGGAATAATACAAAGAAATGTAGAAATGTCAGTAATGAACAAGCTATTGGTAATGATATTGAGCCTCATGCTGTAATCAGAGATGCCAGTCTGTTTGTTGGTGGTGTCACTCGCCAGTGAGTGCAGTCAAACGATGTGTTTTTCCTGCATACTTGTATCATATAAGAAGATGTTCCAGCAACATCAGAGTAACAGAGCTGATAGTCAGGGTGTGACAGTTTAAGATAGAATTTATCCCTATAGTTTCTTGAGTTTATAGCAATCAACATTATGCATCAGGCTCATGTAAATGAGTACCATTTTATCGATTTTAATATATTTATATACTGTGGGTACAGATTGTCAATTTAGTCTAGGCAGAATTATTTCATTTCTTCTAAGCTAATAATGCCTTCTGTGTTAGCTACTGTATTTTACTAGTGCGAGACATGTCTTTTTAAGGATCAAGGCCAAAACCGCAATTATTATTTCTTCTTATCAACATTCAGCTTTCACAGGCAATTACAGCTTATGCATATTTTATAACAAGCATTTGGAGCACATGCTGATTATGTAGTACTTGCTCAATGCCTTGTAATATCCAAGAATGCTTATGGCACTATGCAGTATTGTGGGATCTTACAGTATGAAAGAACCCTTTTCCCCTTATTCACTTACAGTTTTTGCTTGACAACCCTGCTGTATCTTGGGGTTTTTTCAATTATTAAAGATTAAAAGAAAGGCAAAATATTTTTGCTTACATTTGTTATCTGTATGTTGGCACTGTGTCACCATGTGAGAACAGAACTGCAGCAGAGGAACTGCCATGTGGAAAGAGACCTGCAATCCCTCCAGTATCCAAACATACAGCCTGGATCTGTTCATGGCCAATTCCAGATATTTGAGTGAACCAAACAAAAAGCCATAGAAAAAGAAAGTCATCTTCTTGACCTTCAACAGCTAGCTAGCAGACAGCCTTGGCTTTGGAACTTGGACATTTGTATGTCACAAACCAGTACTCTCCTATCTAATTTATCCCATCTGATCCTCATTTTTGTTATGTTTGCAAAAAACTTTTTCTTCACCAGTGCTCAGAGTGCCCCCAGCAAACTGTGCGAAGAGAGATGTGTATACAAGGTGTGCCATGTGGTACATGGCATCTGAGAGAGTTGAGGATCACGTGGTACCAGCTTCCTTGGCATCTTTTGATCATGACCCATCCCTTACAATGACAACTTAGGGTTGGGGGACATTATTCTAATCTTCTCCTACTTTTCCTCAGCCAAGGATTTTTCAGTGTCAGGGAATCCACATCTGCCCCTTTAAGACTTCTTTCCATCTTTGTGCTGTCTCAGCAACGTTCAACAGAAAGAACTGGAGCCAAGAACTTGGATCAAGATGTGTAATCGTGTTTTGAATTCTGCTACACTTTTGGCTTTGGTAGTAACTTATGGCTGTGGTTTTCACAGCTTAATCATAGAATTCATTGTCAAATTCATCATGAAGATCAGTGATTTAATGAGATTCTGGCCAAGCCCAGGAAACATTTTAAAAGTGTCAGTGATTTTTGGGAAGGTTTTATTTAAGAAGCAATAGTTTTTCAAGGAAAGCTTTACAGAGCTTTCATTTATCTTTATCCAAATTCAGTTTAACGTTCTACTTTCTTCTTACGAAACTCCAGCTTAATATTAATGCAATGCTTTTGAAATGGGGAAACTGAATACAAATGAAGATATTTTTATCATTACCTGGGCACACGGTGGTGTTTTGTGTGTTCTTTCCTGCTGCTTTCAGGGGCAAGGACAAGCCCCTGATCCTTGGAAGTTAATGGCAAAGCTTTCAGGGACTTTAACTGAAGTTTTTCAAGACTTCTTCATTTACATGACGGAGCTGTACATGAGTGACAAAAATGTTAGAGATGGGTAAATGAGGCCATTCAGCACAACACCTATGTATGCACATAAATTCCGTAAAACTCCATTTTTTGACATATGGCTTTCAAATTCTGCTACTCTAAAGAATTTCAGGGCAATATATTTCTGCTCATCATGTGTTCTGTGGGAGTTTTCCTATGCAGTATTTTAGAACTTTTAACGTTCACAGTCTCTCATGGAAATGCTTCTTTTAAGACCGAAACTTACTTCCCTATCAAGAAAAGCAAGAACTCTAGCAGACAAAATCCCCTGCATTCCTTTTTAACTCCAGAGAAATCTCCAAATACATGGGCAACAGCTTCAAAATGTAAGCAGAAAATTTGACTTGTCAGTTAAGTAGCAATCTGATGTCTTTATCTTTTTCGGACACATCTTGAAGGAAATCAGTAACAAATACCAAGCTATAGATTTGGTTTGAAACTAGAGTTTTATACTTCTTTCACACTGCATGATGACTTTATGTCTTTGTAGATGAGAGAGCTGCTGTATTAGAAAACTTTTGTTTTGGCGTGGATTCCAAAGGGCAGAATTTCTGTATCCTCATTATGCCAGTGTTCTGAAACATGTGGCTCATTTCACAATGAGATTATAAACTGTGGCTTTTTTCCTAACCTGTATTTTGGCACATGTGATACAACTGAATAACCTTCCCGGTGAAAACCAGCCGTCGGAATGCTGACGCGTTTGTTGCTTGCAGGGCTGTGCGAATGCAGTCACAGCCGTTCAACTTTATTATGGCGATACACAATTCTGGTATGGCACATATCACCAATATGCTTCAGAAACAACGGTTCTCATCTGAAATCCTTACTGTGAAAATGAAAGTATGTATTAATTCATTGTCAAAGGAGCAGACTTAGAATCTATCTAAATTACAGCTTAACTTATAGTCTCTTGTGAATAACTGAATAACTTGGTTCAATGTTAGGTCACAGTGGAACATAGACTGTAACAGGAATATTTAAAAGCTCTGAAGAGAGCAAAGAGACTATTCTGGAATGGTGAACATCGTTGCCAGAGTAACATAAACCTTGTGTGTTTTCACAAGGAAATGAGTCACTTGTTTCTGTTGGCCGGAACTCTGTTTTCTTTTAATTTCATATTTTAGCTGCCTAATATAGTTTGAAAGAACCCTAGGGTTGCAGTCTTTGGGCTAAGATACCTTGTTAATTAAAGCAGAGTAGAAGAGTAGAATAGTAATTACACAGAATCAAGAAAAATTTATAGTAAATATCACATTATCACATGTCAGGTGAAGGAAGCCTTGATCCCATTGTAGTACAGTTCTGTGAAGTATTTGCACAGTTCTGAAAAGAAGATTCCTTTTCACATGTGTTATGTGTATGCCTGTATGTATACTTGCATCTGTGGCTTGTGTTCTTTGTGAAACTAATTTGCAAGTTCCCTTCTTGTAACTGTGAGTCTCATAGTTAACTTAAGGACATAAGCCCTAGCTGTCATCAATGAACAGACTATGTTAATGCTAAAGATGTTGGATCAGATCCATACAAACAGTGAGGCAATATTTCCTATTTTGGACCAGCAACTCAGAACCAGTAAGATTCTTTTCCATTTCCCTAGTGTTAAGGCAGCACAGAGTATTCTCGCAGAGTGTCACCCCTTCTTGGAGAGGTGTCCTCACGAGAATTAAGATCAGCACAGCTCATTCCTAAACCACTTTCTATTTTCTCTTCTTACAGCTCCAAGCTATGGAGATTGTGCCAAGCAAAATAAGTAACACAGACTGTTTGAGCAATTCTCAGCTACAGTGGAGTCTCTGAAGGAACATAGCTGGCTGGTACAACATAGAGTACTTTATCCTGTGTGTAATTTGGGCAGAAACTCCATATAGCACCCCTGACTACTACAGCCTTAAATGGAAGTAGCAGAGAATGAGGGCCAAATATATTCAGTTGAGAATTAAAGTATATATTATGACCTTTTTTTGACGGCATAAATCTATATGCATAAACATTGCACACCTGTGCATGCATATGTGATAGTTTAGACATATGAGCATTTTTAAATATTAATGTTTGCATATGTGTATAGGTACAGCAGATAATGCTGCATTTACTGCATCAGGAGTACCAACAAAACAAATACCTATTGCCATTGGTAAAGACTATTCAGAAAGCAACTCTTTATGCTTAGGTGTAAACACTGTGTAACACTGGAAAGAAGCTTAATCTGTCCCATATCAGAACCAGTTTCTGAGCGCACATTCAGACTCACCTGAGCAGCTCAAAACCAATGCTTATTGATTAAATGCTGAGGCATACTTCTCACAACCTGACTAAAACATAAGCAAGTGTTTTAAAATAATTTCAGTGGGGGCAAAGGAGAAATGTAGATGCTAGCTGAAACTTAAAGGTCATCTACTGTGATGGACTCAGGCGGAAAAAAGAGTCCTGGCCTGAACCAGGACCTTGCATTAACAGTTTAGACACAGGTAGCTAGTTAGGACTTTCTGGGCATGTTCAAAACACCATAAATCCCCCAAAGCACAGCAGATACCCAGATACGTATAAGTGTAACTCAAGTGAATTGATGACGGCAGCATTAAGACTCTTGTTTATTTTGAAATATATTATGCAGAGTCATTAGGGATAAGGGATGAGAAAACAACTTAAAATATTTGGAACATATCAAACTCCTTGTCTCCCTTACACAGAAGACAGTGTTTTTCCTCGCCAAAAAGTGGTTTACATATAAAAATAGGTAAAGATACAAACTGAGTAAATAAATACTTTGTGTACAAGTGCTGGAGATTGGCCTTCTCTAATCAAGGGTTATCGCAGATGAATGTGGATGTTTAAGAGCAACATTAACTGGCAGTCTTTGTGAAACATATACCTATTAATTTGTGTTTTCCATTCAGGGACTCTGACCTACCTGATCTATGCAGTTGATATACCCAAGCATTTTGACAGCTGCAGGCATTGTAGAGAGTTTGAATTCCTTAAAAAGAAGATACCTCTGCCATAAATTTTAACCAGGGTTTTTGGTCATTCGTTCTCCCATTCTCTTCTGTTCAGACAGGTGGAGGAGTGTGGAAAGTGCAAATGACAGCAAATATCATTGTGTGTTTACTAATCCTAACGGGTGTTGTTAGTCTGCTAATGATACATGCCCTACATTTTTCTTCTGTGTCTTCTAGCCACAACCGCTTCACATTTGTAATGAATATTTTATTGTTTCTGAGGTGCTCTAGTTCTGTGGAAATCCACAGAAATATGGAATCCATTCTTACAACACGGTCAAATAGTTCCTTTGACCATTTCAAAATAAGAAGTTCAAAGACACTCAGAGATCAAGATCAGAATCTTGAATTCAGTATGGATTCAGTGCAGGGGTATTTTGCCATATGGACTTTCAGATTTTGGAAACATTTAACAAAAAAATAAGTATAATAGGTACCATTACTGATACTTATATTTAGAATCAAAGACTGTTTGGAAGCCAATGTTCCTAACTGAAAACCCTAAAAAAGAGATCTTATAGATTCACCCTTAAAATGTCCCGTGAAGATTTTTCACCTCAGGTCACAGCTGTCGCATCTACTATATTCAGTGTCCCTTATATGCTTACATAAGTAACGATCTGTGAGCACTGAGAAATCTGGAAGAAATTTTTGCTTGACTCTGTGCAAGTTTTATCTTTCAACAGGTATTAATTTTGAGAATGATGAAGTTCTAAAGTTTTTTTTTTAATATTTTTGTGTGAGCTGGTTTTTTTTTTAACATTTTATTTCATTTTAGTAACTGCAGTTCTAAAATAGGAAGGTCATCCTAAATAGTATCTGTTGGTTTTCTAAGCATTAGGAAAATAAATTAAGAAATTAACAAAACTTGAGCCCTGTACAAAACACCAAGTAGTCTGAATCCATTTTAGTAGAACATACTACACTAAAATCGTATGAAAGATGTTACAAGCATTTACCTGCATGCACATGCCTATTTATCTAACTATTTTATTAGTATTATCATAATACCTTGACTATTTAGTCACAGACTAGGTCTTCCCAGTAATTTCACTGCATTTTGTTACAGTCCCAGTGTGTATTCTCAGTACAGTGTTACCTGCTCTAGAAAGCTCATGATGCATGTGAAAGGTGGGATCACAAACAGATACAGAAAGACGGAGCAGGAAGCAACTGTAATCGAGATGACAGATGCTCCAGCAGTGTCATTATAGGTGTTTCTGGCTGTGCAGGACTGGGCTTAGAGCAAGCAGACCCAGTTATGTGGCTTTGGAATACACAGGTTCATCACCTTCATTTTTGTGGAATACAATTTGGGCACTCTCAGGTTCTTTTCCATCCTGCTCTCAGCCATATTTTTCACAGGATATCACTTCTTTAGAAATGTGTTGTTATGGTTTTCCTAGTATCAGCCTATAAAGCTTCAAGCTAAAACTTGATTTTGCAAGCTGGTCCCTGAAAAACATTGCCAGCCTCCAAATATTCCATGGAATGAAACTCTAAGTAGCCCTGCAAAAGAAACTGATAAAACCTTGCCAAATTTCAGACATATTGCCAATTTTTTCTATCCCTGCTGGAAACCTGAGCTTACACTGTATGAGAACTTACGTGTGGTCTATACCGAGAATTAGCCTTTATTCTGGTCAGTATTTCAGTTACATCAGGCAATACCAGCATGCGACATCATGCCTTGCCCTCCACAACTTACACCTACTGAAAACCTGCATAAGCTCTCCAAGTACAAATTATTGTTTGAATCACCTAAACTAGTTTTCACTGATATACTCGTCCAGCTGGCAAATAGCAGGAAAATCTACAACCTTTAGCAAAGTAGTCTTTTGAAAAATGAAAAAAAACCCTTTAGAGAGTTTCACTTTCTCACAGCATGAAAAGTGTTTTCTAATTTCCAAATCATATTTTTCTAGGAGAGATGTAAAAATAGGTAAATGCAGCTTCCAAAAGGAGCCTGGACTAAATAAGTTGTCAAAAAATGATATGAAGAACCACAGTATGTTCCATGTAATGAGACCTCTGTGAATAAAATGTAATGCTTCCTGTATATCCACATGTCACTTTTGCATAGAACTAAGCAATTACTCTAAATCAGGCTAATATTTGTTTGCAGAATATGTTTTTATGATGATTAGTCTTTTACGAGAATGATTGATAATTTGAAAGAAATCAAGGATGTGTTATATTAATAAGGATCTCCTTTCTATGCTAAATCATAAGAATTTATTTTAGTGTCTGCAACTGTGTAGCTGGCATGTGTAATGCTTCTGTTCTCTGAGAAAATCTGCAGTTTGATGGTCAAATGGCAATGACTGAGCAATCTGTGTATCTTTCTTTTTTCTTTCAGTGAGAGTTAAATTTCTGGTTTTGTAATATGGAATGTAACGTAAGACCAGCTATCAACTGGCACTTGAATATGAAGCCAGTGTAAAGTACGTGGTCTTATTGTCCACTCAGGATAAGCTAGTGGATAAATTGCATCAGCTCTTAAACCCAGCCTGGATTTAGCCTGTTGCCTACATACTTAGGTCTGCAGTATTGAGCAAAGGGTTGCACTGAAAATCAGGATGGAATATTCATTTATCGTTTTTTACTCTGTCATGTTTTGAAAAGAAGGGAAGAAAATATAATGTTGGAAAATTTTTCAGTGAAATGAACGTATGTGAGAATGAAATGTTTTCTTTTTAGTCCTTGAGAACAGGCATGGGGTAAACATGGGCAATACCAAGCAAAGCCTGGTCTACACTTACAGAACTAGGAAGCTGGCGTTTTTCTCTGTCATATAGTAGGCCTTTCATGTAATCAGAAGTTAGTCTTTCGTACAATGTCTAAGGCAAATGAGTGCTGTGAATGAGTTTCCTAAGTGTCATGGTTTAATCCCAGCCAGCAACAGAGCACCACACAGCCACTCGTTCACCTGCGCCCTCCTCCAGCGGAGTTGTGA
This sequence comes from Rhynochetos jubatus, assembly GCA_027574665.1. Lineage (NCBI taxonomy): Eukaryota > Metazoa > Chordata > Aves > Eurypygiformes > Rhynochetidae > Rhynochetos > Rhynochetos jubatus. The sequence goes on from CM050654.1 coordinate 25,443,335, forward strand.
ATTCAGACACGGCACTCAGTGATGAGCCGTTGGATTATTTTAAAAGAATGGCATTTCAGCAGAATATAATTCCCCTTCTATGCACAATACACTTCTTTTTTTTCATGAAATTTTTCAAATATCAATTGGGTAACCATTACAACATTTTGAGAGAAAGTAAAAAATTACCATTCAAAAGTAATAAATAAATCTGGCACCGAGATATAAATGCTGAAATGTCAGAACTTTGAACAACACAAATTATTTTCTGACTTTATGAAAGAAACGAGGAAATCTTTATATGTATGTATGTAGGCTTACATACATACATGTGTGAAAGTACTCTAACTCACTCCCATCGCAAGATCCATGCCTATCCCAAGATAGGAAAAGTCGTTTTAATGATGATAATGCTTTATTTGATACTGAAAACATGTACAAATCACATGGCAGGGATGCTTGCTTTTTCATGAGCTGTGGTGAGCTGCATTTACCATTTGGGTATCTCTGGAAAAACTTTGCAGCTTCTGGCTTTGACACTATTCAGTATGTCAAAACCTAAATTCAAACATAGGTCTGAAATTTCTACTACTGTGTTGGGGTTTAACCCCAGGTGTCAACTAAGCACTGCACAGCCACTCGCTTACTCTCTCCCAGTGCGATGGGGGAAAGAATCAGAATCAGTAAAAGTGAGAAAACTCATGGGTTGAGATAAAGACAGTTTAACAGGTAAAGCAAAAACCACGCACAAAAGCAAAGCAAAACAAGGAATTCATTCCCCACTTCCCACCGGCAGGCAGGTGTTCAGCCATCCCCAGGAAAGCAGGGCTCCATCACACGTAACAGTTACTTGGGAAAACAAAATGCTGTAACTCCAAACATCCTTCTTCTTTCCCCAGCTTTACATGCTGAGCATGGCATCATGTGGTATGGAATATCCCTTTGGTCAGCTGTCCCAGCTGTGTTCCCTCCCAACTTCTTCTGCACCCCCAGCCTCATCGCCGGTGGGATGGGGTGAGGAGCAGAAATGCCTTGACTCTGTGTAAGCCCTGCTCAGCAGTAACAGAAACATCCCCGTGTTATCAACGCTGTTTTCAGCACAAATCTGAAACACAGCCCCATACTGCTGCTGTGGAAAAAATTAACTCTCTCCCAGCCAAAACAGCAGATACTGCTAGATACAGACAACTCCTCTCTGCCTCAGCTCAGCTGTCTGTCCTGGCATGAGGTTCCTAAACAGTGTCTATTAAAACTGAAGAAAGAAAAGCTTTCCTTTTCTAGGTATGAGCTAGGTATGAGGATGATAAGCTCAGATACCCCCTACCTTTGGGAAACTTTCCTCATGTAGGGTGAAATTTCTGGGAAGAACTCACAGCTCCTATGAAGTCTTCCCTTAAGCTTAAACATCTCCAGCAAGATTTCCCAGTCTCCATAAGTCTGAATTCTCTCAGGATACTTTAGAAGAAGCTTGTCCTTTCTGAGAAGTCATAAACTGGATAAACTGTGGGTACCTTAATTCACATACCACCTGGAAATATTTGGACCTGCCCTGCTTTGTGCCAAGGGCTAAATGTGCAATCTATTGAATGTCACAGAGTCTGTTCACTGGTGCTAAAGTGATTTTGGATATGGACTTCTACTGTATCTTACTCTCTAGAAAATGCAAGACGGCAAAGAACTAAAGAAACTGTTTCAAACTATGCTTCACCTCAGGAGGCAGATAAACGCACTGTTCCTTTTCAATATGAAAGGGGGAGATGTAGGAACATGAGATGGAAAAGAGATTCCTAAGATACTGAGCCCAGCCTTGTACTGCCATCAGTCACATCGCATAGTGCCCTTCAGAAACGCATCTATCTCTACCTGCAGAACAGCAAAGTATTAACTCCTAGTGCAGTGCTGCTCCAGAATGTCACTCTACTGAAGGCTGAAGATATTCTTCTATTATCAAGGCTAATATTATTTATGACACTGTTCACTCCTTTTCTGCTTGTGTCCTTTCCCTTAAGTACTTTCTTTTCCCACATACCCAGTCCTCTTATAGACAAAATTATCTCAAGACATACAGAACACTTAAGCCCTTGGACAAACTTTGGCATGGTAGAAAAGGTACAGCTTAGAGAAGCTGTAACCATTTACAATGCATATTAATTTCATATAATAACTTTTATGTTGGCTTGTAAGGGGATTTCAAAAGAAGATATTACAGCAAAATAACAACGAAGTACAGGCAATTAGCAGTGTATCACATTGTAAGACTTTAATGTTTACCGTAGCCTCTATTATTAGTAATTGTAAAGCTAAAGCTAGTTATTCACAATCTCTTACACAACAGGTTCAAGAGATGTTTTAAGCCCTGAACTTCTGGTTCCTTAGAACCATTCTGCTGGCTAAGGAAGAGTTATTAAGATTTTTTTTCCTCATGGTCAAGTCCACAATTGTTCTTTTTATTCCATAAGATGATGAAGTATTAACCACTATCTAAGATGGGATAGCTGAAGCACTGGACCATCAATCTTACATGGTGTGTCAATCCCCATGTTTCACATCTGTATATTTTTCAACATAGAAATGAATTGTTTGGTACAATGTTCCTTCTGTATAATTATGCATATAATTATTGGGTAAAAAGCTGATTTCCACTGACTAGTGGGAATGATATAAAAGATGGGTTTGCTAATTAGTGCAGCTAATGAAACTGCCATATCACATTTTGGATATTAGCTCCAGTTCTTGGGTTGGACTGGAATGTATGTTCCTAGTTTGATGGACTGGAATGTATGTTTCCAGTTTTATGGAACAGGACAGAGTTATCACGCTCCCAAACAGACTTGGAGCTGCTCACTGTCCTCAGTGACTTACCAGTGACTTTTGTCTGTAGGTTGTCATGGGAAAAAAAAAAAAAGAGAAGAAGAACTACAGGTGAAAGCACTCTGTTTGAGAAAGGTACAGCTTGCTGGTTTGGTAAATTTGCTCAGGAGGGACTGGGCCTACAAGAAGTCTGGGCTTAAATGGGACTGAATATTTACTTTACTGGAGATGTCAAAAAAGCTAAAGAATAGATACCAAAAAGCTCCTACCCTTGCTAAAGCTTTCATTTGGAAATGGTAGCAGCTAGATAGCTTGCACAAAGAGGGAAGATACTCCATTTTCAAACAGCCCGTAACATGTAGTCTGGGTTTAGGTCAGAAATCAAGTTTATTTGTTAACAAAGTGATTTAGAAGTAAGTGTGAGGCAGCTTCTAATTAGATATGTCTGAACGTGCTGCATAGTTGTGTGTTATTAGAATGCTTTCTTTTATTTTTCAAGAAGGAAGCACTAATGAAAATAAGCAGCTATGGTAGTACTTGTATGCTTCATAATTTCAGGAGGAGTCAGAGCAATGCTGCACTAGTTAATACTCACGTTTGTCAAGAATCACAACCCTGGGAATGCCTACAGACAAGCCGTGCAGGGGTTTCCTGCAGGGAGGGATGGTTTGAGTGTTTCCCAGTCCCAGCAACAGTCTGTCCCCGTGCTGGAGGGAGTACTGTCCAATGGAACAAAGAGAGTAAAAACAAATACCTGTTGCATGTCAGCCTGCAAGTCTTCTCCGCATTCACTGTTTGGCATGTTATTTTAACCTAAGACCAATGGCAGCTGAGGCTAGTATTTCTAGCTGTGAACCTTGGGGATGAAGATTCAGCATGTATTTTTTACTGAGGCTAGCCTGGATGCTAACCTTGGGCAGTGGAGGAGGGGAGGAAGGAAGGCAGACTGCCGGGAACACCCCACAGTGGTGTCTTATATCATCCCAGAGGATCACCAGAGTTTTATGAAAGGGCTCTTTTGTAGTCCTATTAGCAGCAACACAACCACTTTGAGAAGCCAGATATAAGTCAGTGAAGCAATTTCTAATCAAGATTTACATAAGTATAACTATTGATCCCAGGGTACCTTATCTGACTCTGCATCAGCTTAGCAGAATTAATTTATTATGCTTGTTTTTCATGGAACATTTTTCAAATCTTATTTGTAGAATACGCTGCCTTTTAATAGCTTATAGCTTTTAGAATTCATCTTATTTTTATAATTACATAATGTCTTACTGCCAGTGTTATGGACTTCCTCAGGAAAAACCAAATCACAAAAATCAAAGGACATATTTAATAACTTTTTTGACATGAGACCTGATGAGAAATGTTATTTGTTCCCCAAATACAGCAAGGTTTCTTTATTGGCCTGTCAGCAATCCAAAAACTGCATTTATGTGAGAGATTATATCATAAAAAATGTATGCAACAGCTCTGTTCTAGAAACGTGAATTCTAAATAGCAGAGTGCAATAGCTACAGTACCAGAAAGCATTTTCTTAAGAAAATATTTTGTTCATTTCATGCAAGAAGCTTTCTCAGCTGTTTGGAAAAGAGGGTGTCTACCTGGTATTTTTCCCTATCCTGTTCAAGCAACTGTTCAAGAGTAAGTGTGAGTGTTAAACATTGCTGGGTTCATGCACTTGAAGAGCCCCCTAGGGTTAGATTCTAAAGCCCTTTCATGGCCTTTATTCTCATAAATAAGGGATTTGCTGCATTTTAAAGCATATCAGATCACAGTGAAAGTTTAAATTAGCATTCACTCCAAGGAGAACACATTCCCCAGCCCTTGTTAATGTTCACCTCTTGGGTACATGCAAAGACTGAAATGAGAGGCTTTCCAGACACTCTGGGCATTTCCCTCCTGTTCTCTGTCCCGCTTTGCTCCTTTGAAACCGCAAAGCAGCAAGATAAATGTGGGAGGGAGTCTGCTGTATCGCTAAAAGTGAGTGTCATGTTACTGCAGCTGTACCACATGGGTGTATTTAATCAATGTGTGTCATAACTAGATGTCAGCCAATCACAAAGCTATTCAAGTGTTCAAACCCAGCTGCCAATTAGCAGCTGTAACAATAATCCATCCTAACACCTATTAGCAGAGTCAGAGATGGGATGTACCTTTACAGCCTGAGGCTAAAGAAGCAATGGTTGTCTCTGAACCTTCTGGTTTTGAAAAACATAGTGGACTGTTCTCATTCTTGCAGTTTTCCTTCTGTTGATTTCATTGGTACGCCGTTGAAATAAAGTATGCAGTAGGGTGTATCTGATAAGAATATTTGGGGCTGGAATTTTCAATGGCTGCACAGTGAGACACACAGTTTAAGACTTAGACATGTAAATGGTTTCATCCAAAACCCATTTTCAGGCATGCAATTGAAGTGACTAATGCAGCTGAGAAGATTTGCCAGCCTATGCAGCGATTCAGATACTGTTTTGGAAAGATTTACGTTAGTGGATAAAGTACAATGAGAGTAAATAGATGGAAAAGCCTTTGCAGTGCTCTGCAATCTGTGCTCCACTGAGTACAAGCCCACCGAGATTGCAGCCCGGGGGATGCTGTGTAGGCAACCAGCATAAGATTTGCTGTGAGTATTAGCTTTGCTGATGCTTTCTCGTCTTTTTGGTGGAATGTTCTGAGGTTTTGTGTATGGATGTCTCTGAAAGGGACAGAGTAAATCTCTTTCTTCCTAGTACCTTCTAGCTACTCTTCTAGGTTAATGTTGTTCTGAATTTTTGATCTTGGTTAGCCTCAGGCTCTAAAGACATTCACTGCTACTCGTAGGCAAAAAAATGGATAAAAGAGGAATCTATCACAATTCCCACATCTGGAGGCAGAGGAGGAGCAGGATAGAAAAAGGTGGGGTTATCTTACTGCTAAATACTTGAATGAGACTCATTTATTATGATAAGAAGACACACAAGAACCTTAATAGATTGGGTTTTGCAGATGCTCATTTTCTGTTTTTTCTCACGATACTCTTGTATCTAAATATTAGCAAAGGCTTACCGCTTTTATAGCACTTTTTCTCTGGCTCCCTGTACCTGGAAGTTGGCAAAGCCATGACATGAATCAGTTATTCATGCATCTATCCAGTGGTTAGGGTTTTCTTTTGCATGACCATAAAAAAGCTCAGGCTTCTCTTTTTTAAAGGGCAGTAAAGCTAACGGCTTTAGGCTTGACATTCCGTCTCTGGAAGGGAAAACTGCTTCTATTGCTCAAGATGGTAAAGTTAGAGAAATTAGCAAGGGAATTAGAAAATAATTACTCAAAACGCTTCCACTGAAATAGTAATATCCTTCTGCTGCTCTGAGTTTTGTTGCTGCTTTGCTTTCTTCAGTGATAAGTTTCATATAATCCAACCCAAGAGTTCTCTGTTGCCATGTAGCAAATACTACAAGCAGTCCTGATTCACTGCTGTGATAACAGAAAAATCCTATTTGTACTTAAGCTGCTGCAGTGCAAATTCTGATGCAGTGTTAGGAAGAAACCTCAAAGCTGATTTTTGTCCAGAAAGGAGAGAAATTCTTACACCTTTGTGCTAAGAAAAAAGTGGAAAATGCTCCTATATAATGGCTCCTCCTCTAAGGTGTAAGTAAGAAAAATGATGGTTGTTATTTAGGAAATTGGGCAATTTATAAAACATTGTTGAGAACAGTAATCTGAATGACGGACTGCATCAAAAGAGACATTGTAACAGCAATAAATGGTGAATTAAATACAAAGTGCTTGAGGGCTGAGAGTTGGAGTCTAGTCTTGGAATATTAATTAAAATTATAAAAGTACGTGGCATTCCTATGTAACAGCTAAGTCTATTGGAACAAACTAATTCCTATTATAACTCTGCTGAAGACACATGAGTCACAGAATAAATTTGGCTCACTGAGTTAAATGCCGCATCACTACTATGGGAGACAGAACTGTACCTATTGCGCCAGGTGCAATTAAAGAACTCACAAGATGCCTAGTCTTACTATGCTAATTACTTTTCTTTCAACAGTTAAAAAGAGTTGAGACAGGACTATATAGGAGGGGAAAAAAAGCTTATTTTTATATGGTTATCTTTTTTTCCACTGCATCGGGAAAAAATAATAATTGTGTGAAATGACTGTTTTCTTTTAAGACAAGTTTTACAGATTATTGGCCCAGGATGTTCATGCTTTATCCAGTATATTGAAGATAATTTTAATAGTAATAAATTGTATTCATTTCATTTTGATTTTTTCATTATTTTTACAAAAAACTACAAAACATCCACAGAAAGGACTTTCTGATCTTGATCAGCTTCATGTTGATGCTAACATATCTCCATAGTAATCAGTCTGTTACAATTAATGATCTATTATTTTTTGCTTTTTTTCTTACAATTGCCTCATGATAAGAAGGACAAAGGAACAAAAGCGTGGAAAGGAGCACAACCAGAATAATTTACTAGTAGGAAATAGTCTCGGTTAGGAATTTGCATACATTTTCACAAGCCAAAATTTTTTGGCACTGTGCAGTGAATGTGTAAGGAGGAAAAAAGTGTATTCTCTAACATAAAGCCTAGGCTTCAAAACTCTTTCTTGGGAAACTGGTCCTAATATCCCTCAGTCCCATTATGGCACATTTGCCATTTCATATGTAAAAGTGTGTATTCAATGGTCCCTCCTCTGGCACACTCCCAAAAACTCTATCCAGAGCCCTATTCATGGTTAGTGTAGTGTAAAATGGGTCAATTTAACACACTTTAATTGGATCAGTTTTCAAACATGAGTTACAAATATGGGTCTCTTCTTTTTTCACTTAACTCTAATTACTACTTGCTGTATACTACATGCCTGCATCAACTTGAATGCTGAAGTACAAAGATGTTGCTGTAAACTGAGCACCTCATTCTGAAAATGGAGGCCTATGCTGGTTTCTCAGTAGAATGCATAGGAAAGCATTCAACAGTGGTTACTTAGTCTATAGAAAGATTAATTTCTACTTACACTGATCCTTATAAAACAGAAGCCTCCTCTATTTCCCAGCTACTTTTTAACAACTCTTGTTAATTCAAGCCTACAAAGTCCTTGGTGGTGGGAAGGGAAATAGCTGGAAGATTGCTGATTATCTGCTTTAGGATGACTCATTCAATATGAGCAATTGTGAATCATGAACAAACTATCTACAGGCAGCACACATAAGTTTTAATATCTTCCATGTTACTAGACGCTTCTGATGTTTAGCATTAGTGTTGCTTTCTTCTGAAAAGCAGAATGGCTCACAATATTGAAGAATAACCAATTTAAAAGTTGCACAGAAATATGTGTGACACCAGTTCTCCCCTTTGCATGGGGCTTTAACCTATCTTTTCAGATTCTGGTGTGTGTAACTTAAAAAATCTTTAAAATGACAAGCGAAAATGTAGAAGTTTGTCCCTGGGCAACACACTGTTATCCTTGTGCACATCAGTCATTACAAGATCGAACTTTCTGATGTGCTGCTCAGCTGCTTCAGCTGGCGTAGTCAGTACCAGGGAGCTCTACTAGATGGTAAAGGGAGAGTGGCAGCGTGGGAGAGTAGCTCAGTAGGATTTACAGATGTTGCTAATAAGAGAGGAATGCTGACATTTTAAAACCTTAAGGTTCATACTGACAGCATGGAGCATCCATTAATTGGTAACAGTCAGAACAGTATACACATATAATTGACTTCTATGGCTATTCCAATCTCTCTTTGTCCTAGCATGATGCACTTTGGCATCCAAGCAATCCACTTAAGTTCACATCCTAGCTTTCACCTTTTTGTTCAGCCAGACATATTTTTCCTGACGTTGCTTTCTGGCACTAATCTCATAGTTTCCTAGCCCTTCAGGTACTACCTGTCTCATTCCAGGCTCTTCTGCCGCACCACTCTCCTCCTTTTTCAGTTTCTTCGTTCAGGTTTTTGTTCTGCTTTGTTCTTCTGCGTCTTCCTTCACAACTTTCTTTACTCTAGCTCTTTATCTCCCTCCTTCAGGTCTCATTTTCAACCTTCACCTGACAATCAGCCTAGCTCACTGTCCTGGTCTACTTGTCCAGTCAGTCTTGTCCCATTAGGCTGTATATTCTGGCTGTATACATAGGCTGAGTGGCCGTTACCGGACCTGACCGAGCTGTTCTATTGCTGTCCTATTCTCTTTACTTCCTATTTCCAGTTTACTTGGTCAGTTCTACTCTGAGGTCATTCTCCTCAACCAACTGATTCCTAAGCCTCTTCTATTTTTCAATATATCACCCAATCTTCCTATGTATTAATTCCTATTTCCATTTACCCACCCAGTCTCAGTATCACCACATTCCTTGCTCCAGATTTTCTTCCCTCTTCACCTCCATATGCTGCCTGGTATGCTGCCCGCATTTGAATCCTGTGACTTCTTGTGCACACTGTGAGTGCCAACAGGACAGTCTCGGAGAAGGTAGCTCAACTCACACAGTTACTTTTCCCCAAGGATCCCTTTCTTGAGTGACCTCTTCTCTCAGAAAATCCTGGAGCACATAGGATTCAGCTTTGGTGGTCTGTGCTTGCAACACCTTCATGATAAAGCTGGTATTTGTACCCTGAATATAGCGCACACAGCAAGTGTGTCAGACATGCCCATTGCTTGTTTGGGGGTGCAGCTCCCCGACACTGAGAGGAGCCAGCGACACAAAGGTTGCCATAGTACTTCTGAAATGCTCTGTGTTATAGTTTCAGCTGAATATCTCCTTTATCTTAGGGAAACTTTAATTCTGCTAATAAATAAAAGCTGAGCTTTCCTTTTATGTACCTAACTGTTTATTTCAATTAGTGAAATTATTCACTTTAAATGCCCTCATCTGTGGTTACATGGTAAACACTTTCATTAGTAGAAGCGTGTACAGGACATGAGAAGCAAGACACCACAGAGAAGACCGTTAAGAAAAATAGCTTGCTATGATATGTCAGAGAAGGTATGCTGCACTTTGAAGAAAATTAATTTCCCTTCATAAATTGGTAAGGCTACCTATATTCTGTGTGCTGAACACATACACGCTAAACATGTTGACAGTGATCCTTTATGCAAGCATCCCTAGATTAATCCTAAATGCTGCTCGCGTATAGCCACGCGCTACATGATAACTAAACATTTTGTTTCTGATAGTGCCCTTTTAATGAGTTGCAGGTGCCACAAACTTCATGTTCCCTACAGTGCTTTATTGCTTACTAGATGCAGTAAAACAGTTGGCACACTGTAAATTATCAAGTGATAATTATATTCATGGCCTCAATACAAGAAGAAAATCCTCTGTTAACAACATATTTCTTCCAAAATGTGGTAATGAGATGTGTTGCACCTCCTAAGAAGAGCTTGCAGGGTGACTCTCTATTTAGAATACCGCAATCACAGTTCTATTTTCGACCAGCATCTCTATGGTCAGAACGGGGAGTGACTCTGTACTCCCAAATGTGTATTTCTCATTCACTATACTCTTGAATTCTTACTCATCCACTAAAAGAAAGTAATGCTGTGGTTAAAAGTGGAAAGATCTGATATTTATTTACCAGGAAGGTATCAATGTGAATTTTTCATATGATCTGATTTTAAAAGGTTGAGCTGTGAACTACAATAACCTGATGGCTTAGCCAAGCTTTTCTAGTATTTTTCCACTGTTCCAAATGTCTCCTGCATGTGAACACTCCATGACAGCCGCATCTCAAATGGTAATAGTGTCTCTGAATAGCATAGGATGCTTCCTATCTCTAATAAGCTCCTTTAATATACCAGTCATATAATGATGCTCATCAGTACAAATTACCACTGCAAGGTCAATGAATGTTAATATGTTTCCTGCAACAGAACCTTGAAGAATAAGATAACCCCCTCCTCCTCTCTAACTAAGATAATTCCAGGCTGACTACTGTCCTACAGCAAAATAAATTAAGGAATACTGGAGTGTGTGGTTATGCTGATCAGGATTTTGTAAAAAAACAATTTCGTCTTAGAATTCTTCTCAAGTGCTATAATAATTATTGCTTTTTAATGGTTTGTATTAACCTGTCATAATTCTATGGTAACCGTAAACAACTAGAATATTTAAGGAGCAATATTCACACAAGACTTAATTTCTATCATCTCAGTTTTAATGTTTGGAATCTTTCTCCGGGCTGCAAAGCTCTACACAAGCAAACAGGCACACGGGGTACATGTGATAGTTACACGCCCTAAGACAGCTTCAATAAATTCTGCCTTGACCATTGAAGAATTTGGGGTTTATCTACAAATTCTATTAATTTTGGGTGGGGTTTTTTTGTTTGTTTGTTTGTTTGTGAAACAACTGTTTATTTTATCCCTTTTTAAACAAATTACTTGATTTTTTGTTACTTCTTAGGTATTTTTTGTTGCTTTTTGGAAAAATATAGATGTAGACTGAAACTGAAGGTTAGTCATTCCATATGCAGGCACTAATTCAAAACAAAATTTAAATCTGTATTTTGGCGCATCCCTGTTTAGGACAGCATGTGAAAAACTAAGGATAAGTTCGGAACAGGAGCCTCTAGCAGATTAATTTTAGTATATGAAGCTTTAATTCAGTATTGTCACCGAAAGTTGTTGAGGGAAGAAAAAAGGGTTTCTGAATATTCTGTTTTCTTTCACAGCTAACTTAGTCACCTGTCATATTTGTTGCAGGTAATTAATTTCAGAGCATACAATTAGTCTAGCTAAGAATAGTCTTTGCAGCATACTACCTTCTTATTATTTCTTTATCATGCTTCCCAGCCCATTGACTCATTACTTCTCAGCTACTACATTTACATTTTACTCTTGGGTGAAGCCACAAAATAATAAAATGATAAGATAACAGACTGACACTGCTCATTATGTATTGTAATAACCATAATAAGAGGGATAATCATATCACGCTTATATTTCATGCATACTTCATTGCCTTAGACTCTGGCCTGTACTCATTGATGATTTTGTTTTCTTGGTGTTTGCTAGGAGAATTTAATATTAAACAAAACATATATTAAATAGTAATGAACTATTTATTGGAAAGTGTAAGGATAAACCCAGGGTAAATAGCCATTTGAAAAACACTTCTAAAAAGAATGCCTTTAATTAAAAAGATATTTCATCATTAAGATGATAGACAAATTAATAGAAATCTGTTTTACTTTCTAGCATATATTACTATGTTAAAAAGGGATTCTCATGAGAACAAAAATGCATAAACCATAGTGTACTGCATTTTGCCCAATACATAATTCATACATGCAAATGTTCTGCAGATATTTCACTATAAATATAATTAATTGCTGCGGATTCACAGATGAGGCTGTGTGACTGTGCATGCACACATTGCCAGGCACACTCATTTATGTTGATTTCAGGCTAGAGACTCCTGTGACAAGCATAATAGCTAAAGAGGGGGGGGGAAATCAGTGTTTAGAGACACACAGTCATGCAATATCTTAGACAATTCCTTACAGAAATGACAGCATCCACCAAGAAACTGATGAAAGTGGCCTGAGGTAAATAAGAAAAGGTCTCATGCTAATAAATACATGTGCCATGTAGTATTGTATAATATTAGCATACAGCAGCTAAGTTGAATTTATTCCACTGTCACTCAGCAATTATCTCTTTATGCTGTTGTTGATTATAACTATTGGGAAAACACTGAAAAGGGGGGTGGGGTGTGGTGTAAAAAAGTTTTAATGATTATATTGCTTAATAGCTTTGCAAGGTAGAAATTCTGTTGCTTTTACTACTGACGCTTTTGTTGTAAGAAGCTACAGAAAAGTTTACAGATAGTAATGCAAAATGGGGAATACAGGCTGATAAACACAAACATAGGGGTCATTTGGAAAATTCCAAGCAAGGAGGAGATAATCAGCTTTGGAGGAAAGCAGGCACAGGAGATGATGTAATAGGCCTCTCTCTTCTCTATTCTATATGATTTCATCACTGGTAACACAAAGGAGCTCTTGGCATCAAGTAAAATAAATGATGTAGTAAATAGGTTTTGCTGTTATTTCCTAATCTCAGTATCAACATCATAAATATTTAATCATATTTTTGCTAAAAAGCCAGTAAGACCATGAACCAAGAAAGAGACTCTTCATTTCTTTCTGGATTTTCAAATTCCTATTCAACATTGTGTAAATAAAAAGAAAAGAAAATTAGGAGATATTGCATTTAGTGACTTATTTCCTGTGGCATAATGAGGTGTAAATGATGTGCTCTGAAATTTCATAACAGTTCTATCATCAATTCACATATCTGATCAAACTCTGAACAAGGTAATATTTTGAGTTCATACCCTTTAAAATCAAAAGAAGCACCTTGATTTTTAAAAGCCTGATCACCAATGGCGTCCAATGCCTTCGGTAGAAAGGTGTCTAAAAACTGATGTCTCAATAGATTCCTAGGGTAGAATTTTTTGAATTTTTTATGATTGCTGTCCTCTGTCATATCCACTTCTGTGGCATAAAGTTTACAAGAATTCTCACATTTATGACTTCACTAGACTTCTACAGTGTTCAGCTAATTCCTTCAGCCTAGGTCTAGGAAGGAACCTAGACCTTGGTTAATTAATTTGATAGCTATACTTAATTTCTTACAATTGTCTTGTTTATTATACTTGGAGATAGGTTTGGTAGGTCAGCATAAACTTCAGTTCCTTCTATTTTGGTGTTACCCAGTAAATATCTGTTCAGAGCACATTTGATTTTTCATGGTTTATGTTTGGTTCAACTTGATTTAAATTTTCAAGTCTTAGAGATGGCACTTAGGTTTCTGAAACTAGAGGTTCCCACACATAAAAAAGTCTGTCATTTTTGAAAATCTCGTTGATATTCACATCAAATCAAGTCACGAGGGAACTGGAAAAGGTGAATTTATGATGTTTACCTACTAGTTTGGAGGGGTCTTCATGCTCATGTGCTGTGCTTCCCATAGATAAATGGGAAGTCTGATACCCTAGAAAAGCCAAACAACAACCAAAGAAGAAAACGAAGAAAGAGTTATTTTAGTAAAGGCTTTCTTCAAATACTTATGAATATCAGTCAACTCTCTTCTTCTTGTGTGATTTAAAGTCATAGCCCATAACCGTTACTCACTTGGGCTATCTTGTTCAGATAGAAAGGGAGAAAGCTTCTCATTTGTTTGTTTGCTTTTTGTCTTTCCTTCTTCCTGTTTTTACTTGACCATTTTTTAATGTTCCAAGATTTTGACAGTGTCAGTGAACAAAGAGAGAGCAGAAATAAATATAAATTAGGTGAAGTATCTCGTTATGGATAAGTAAATGGCCAAGATAAAAAGTTCACAAGTTGAAATTTCCTTTCAAATTTGAGTACTTGCTATTAGCAATTAATAGAAAATGATGTGAGTTAGTAAATGATGGAACAGGACAAAAATATCCCCCAGCAACTCAAGTTGTTGTTACTCATAAATCGTTTTTAGTAAAGAATCTGTTTTCTTTCTTTCTACTGAGTTTGAATAACCACTATTTTCTTGAATAACTTCTCTGTGTAGGGAAGTTAATCACTGGAAATGTCTCAATTTGTATTGTCTTCTATACAACATTTATACTATTGGTGTTGTTTTGCTTGATTGTATATCTGCTTTATGAGGTTAGCGATGTTGTCTGCAGCTTCAGCAGCTTAAGCTCAATTTCCCAAAAGTAAATGGGACACAGATTCAGTGAATCTGCTCTGCTTCCACTGATATTTCTGACACAGTATCATTTAGAAGAAAATCCCTATTTCTGTAAATTGTTACTTAAAGGCAAAAAAAAAAAAAAAAAAAAAAAAAATTCAATCATTTCCCCATCATCTATACATCACAAAGTATACAAAAAGTATCCAAACAAATCTCAATTTTTGCTGACAAATCCATGTAAAATTTTTGGCAGGTTCTCTTCTTCGATCTGATTCCCTTAAAGAAAGCGAAAAAAAATCTTCAAAATTTCTAGTGACATCAAAACCTACTCATTCTTCTTCAACACTCAACAGCTTATTGCAAGTGAAGATGTGTGGGAACACTTTTTGTCCAGCAGCAACTCTGTTCTTGCTATAAAAAGTTGCTTACTCTCATCTTTCCTTACAAAATGACACCCTGCAGGCTTTTCTTGTATATCCTCCGAATAGCTGCAATACTTGCTCTTCTGCCTTTTCCAAGCTTGCAGAATTTGTAGACTAGTATCCTACTCATTATCTCAAAAGGTTTTTTAAGAACTGTTTAATTATTCCCATCTTATCTATTTTTTTCAGTTCTTTAATTGTCTCCAAAAAATCCTACGTGTAAGTTAGACAGATCCTACTTTTGTGAAAATGTTAGTGTTAGAAAATAATCATAACTCCATCCTGCCTTTGATTATAGTTTATTCTTCTTTGATCACTGCAGATCTCATTAAGATTCCAAGAGATCACTCTCCTTAATAAACACCAGAACTAAGATACTGCAGCTAGGAATCTTAGCAAATAGTTGAGGAGTGAATGGGCATTAAGACAGATCTACTCTTCAAAAATAGATCTTTTTCTAATTTGGGGTTCACCCATTTGCTTTGTCAAAGAGAGTTACTTTAGACAAGCAATGGAGACATGGAGAGACTTTCCTCAGGAGGCACGAATGCTTGGAGAATCCACAGCAAACACGATAACAAATGGCAGGTTTAGCAAAGATTCACTGAGCTAAATCCTACCCAGAGAGATGCTAAAACTAACTTGCTTAAAAAGTACCTTGTCTTCGGTCTGACTTCATCAATTTAGCTTGTTGCTGTGTTATGCTGAAGCTGAACTATTCCACTGAAGTATGGATGGTAATTTGCAACAAAGGTTCATTGCTGTAAGATTGCTCTGTAGAAGAGCTGCATTTGAATATATAAAAAATAATTCATAATATCACTATTCACATAGGAGAATTTATCATGGTCTGTGTAATAGATGGGTTCAGTAAAGTTACACCACTCGTTTTATATTATGCCTGAGTTATCACGGGCCCACCACAAGCCCAAGGGACAATTGAGAGGATCAGCACTGATCCCATCATTCTTGGTGTTTGGTACCAATGCTGGGGAGCAACGTTATCTCTGAAGAGCCTTTACACGCCTTTCAAATAGTTTGGGTGCCACCGGGAAATTAAGTTCTGCAGTTGCACCGTGTGTGTATCCCCTAATGAATCTTAAAGCTGGTGCTGAAAGTGTTGAAGATTACTTGAAACTGGCAGAAAGGCAGAAATCTCACTGGTCAAATTCCAACAGGTTTTGTGAAAATCAGACGAATAGTAAGAGAAGGAGAGAGACACCAAGCAGTGCCCCCAGGAAGGGAGAGGCTGCGTGATGAGCTCAGCAGTGATCAGTCCTGTTTAGCCTGTCACCAGTCAGTCAGCATGCAAATGCTGCCTGGGCAGTAAGCACTTTCTTGACTAGAAACCAGTGACTGGATACGCTGCTTCTGGCTGAAGCAGTAGTTGGAGGCAGAGGAGTGCCGGTAGAGGTAATGTCAGGGAACGTGAGTGGCTGGGAACACAGGAGGAACCGGGTTTATCACAGGTCCTGTGAAGTCATAAGGGATACAGAGCTGGGGAGCTGGCAAGGAGAGGTTTCCAGGGCACAAACATACAGGAAATCAAGCTTTGGCAGTTGTGCTGTTCATGGCATGCTTTGAATTTGGTTTGGATTTTGTTCTAATATACGCAATACTAAATTTGCTATGAAAAATGTTCCTGTTTTGTCCTCTTTCTTCCTCTCTGATGACCCTCAAATTCTTCCACTTTTCAGAAAGACATAGATTTTGTTGGTTTTGGTTCATATCTATGTAGAGGTCTCTGTGTAGAAGCTAATCTGGGCTTTGTGGCTTCAAATCTTCCTACATTCATTGATTTATATTTGGATCTCTCCCATGTCCGAAAGCATTACGTGTATCACTTTCGCAGTGCAGTGTATAGCTTACTCTGCTCCAGGGCCTTCAGGAAGTGCTTTGCAAGGGAAATCGTCACTGCACAGTTTCTGAGGGGTGTAAGCTGTCAGTAGAAGGAAGTGAACCAAGGACAGCTAAATCAGGAGAACATGTATTTTGCAGCTTGAACAAAGAGGCAGAGGAGCTGAAATAGATTAACACCCTCTGTGTCCTTCATTGTCATTTATCTTACCTGGTCTGATGCAGACACACTAGCTTTGAGTTACTCTGGATTTTGCCTTCAGTCTAAGCCAAAGCCAGGTACTTTCAGCACTGAATGCTCAGGCACTCTTGAAAGGGCCCTCTACAGCTCTGAAGAGAGGCCCACACCACGTAACTATAAGGTTTTTCATCACTGATGTGCTGTTCCAAGCTAAAAAGAAACTAAAGTACCTTAGGTTTTAACAGAAATTTCTCTCTGTCCTTCAGAGCATGGATGCATTGCTCCTGTTCAAAAGATTCCCATTGTGGTGGATGAATCGCTACAATTACTGCTTATACATTATCATTGAATTATGCTCAAAAATTCTAGTGGGCTGGTCAGGATAACGCTATGGAGAATGACTGTCATTTTATCCTATTTCCCCTTCACCTGCTCCCACGAAGATACCTGGGAATATTTTTTTGCTGAAAGAAAGCACACCACAGAGTCAGCATTCTTCCCCTCCATCCATGAACTTCCCTCATGATCAGATTGAGATGCTCATTTTTATCTCCAACAGTGTGTCATGAAAGCATTCACATTAATTTTAAAAGCATGTTGGATGGAATATATGTAGAATGGTTTTGTCTATTGTTCCTTACTTCTACCCTCCCTGTTTATCCCATCTAGTCTGTGTTAGTTTAGATTGTAAGCCTTTTGGAGGCAGAAATAAACCGCCTTCTACAAAACATTGTCAGCATACAGCCAATAATAATGATGACATAATTGGGAGATCAATTAGTTCCTTACTATTGTCAATCCCTATATATTTTTCTCATTTTATGTCTTGTAATGTTCATAATTGGGGTTTTTTTTTTCACTAAGGCCATACATTTATTACCTGTTTTCTGCTAATATGTTTACAAGGCAAGTATTTCTCTGCTGTTTAACAGTTAAATACACATCACTATTGAAACTGAGGGAAAACACCACTAATTGAGGATTTTAGTTTAAATTTTTTAAAAGCAACATAAGTTTAGCATTTCTTTACATTCAGAGACTTCCAACACTTTCTTTCTCATGTGTGTTTGCATTTATAATTCCCTGGGACTTCTTGGGTTTTGCTGGCACTGGAACTGGCAGCACCAAAATACCACGATAAGGGTTGTTTATGCAATACTTCCTGCGTTACCAAAGCCAGGAAGTGCTAACACCCCAACAAAAAATTTCACAAGCTTCATAGTCCAAAGCTGTTCAACAAAGCTGCTGAGCTTTCTGATGCTAACGCTAAGTGAACTTTCTCTTTCGATGTTTGCCTACCATTAGCACTGTGCCTAAACCCATGCCCCTTTGTCTCTTGAATTGTTGGCTGTCCTTGAAGACTAAAACCCATGTGCTTACTTAGTCTTTCAACAGGACAACCATCGCTCACCAGCTTCTTTGCACTGTTTGTCCAATGTATCCCAATTCATTTTGTGGAATAACCATCTCAGGATGTCACACTTAGTTTAGGTTGAGCTTGTTAATTCTCTATGGTGTGAGCAATGGCAAGCCAGTTTAGTATGAGGCACCGTTCAGAATCTTCCGTAAGTGTGAGAGAGAACTGCCTAGAATGAGGGCCTGGAAAGAAAAACACCTCTGTGCATCAATTTTTCCCTAGTTTGTACAAATAATGTATAACAAAGTATCTTCAGTTGCTGTGAGTGTGCAGCTACTGAGAATGGGACAGACATCTCCAGTAACCTTTGTTAAGGAAGAAATGGGTTGGGAGAATTTGAAAGTGCTAAGTAGCAGCTTTTAACAATAAGACTTATAAGACTCTTATTCTGACAGATGTCTGACGAGTTAACAAAATGCAGGAGGATCCTGTATTTGAGAGCAATGTTTGTTACCTTTGCATGTGAGACAAGACTGGGTAGTGAGATCATCACATAACCTACCTGAGAGCAAATACTGCAACCTGTTTATAACACAGTAAGTCAGTGTTTCCACCTGAGAGAGAGTCAGGTCCAGTGTAAGTGTTTGTGAGCATGTTTAAGTGAAAAGGGAAAGAAAGGATTCCTTGGTGACAAATCTGCAAAGGAAAACAGTTCTTTCTCAATAAGCCTCTGCCCCCATCCCTCCCTTTTCGTCTGTAACTATTAGAGACCGAACTCCAGAACTGAGAGCAGAAGAGCCAGACAGTACGCTTCCTGGAAGAGGGAGTCATTACAGCGACACGGGAGAGTATAATAGCACGGTGACACAGAGGAAAGAAAATAACTTTTCCATCCTGTGTGGGCTAGGTGCATAAATGAGAAGCTCGCAGCTTGCTGGGATCCTGTGGCCTTTTTTCATGGTAGTCAGTCTACTCCCAGAGGGATGGAGTCCCAAGTCTATTACACCAGCTTCCTCTTCATAGTAAACTCTTTACCAGTTGTCTGCTAAGAGAGTTTTTCTGCATGAAAGTGGTAACTTATTCACTTTTTTCGTAAATTGCAAGCATCTATATTTTTCAGACCTAAGAACCTTAGCATCTGTCAACAATTTAAACTAACCTAATGGAATGGAGTTAAGGGAAAGGATCAAAGATTGGGAGATAAACAGGGGCAGGGATAGCAGCATATAAACAGTTGTGGAAGTAAAAATAATTGGGTGACTATCACACCCATGAATAGGACTATTCATAAGAATTGGATCATCTGGCACAATCCAAGGCCAAATGGCCTACCGGTGTCAAAAGATGTGTAATGCTTACTTCTTAGCAATAAAATAAATGTTCCTCATGAGAAGATATGATCTTTCCTAAGCAATGTTCTCAGCTTCCTGAATGTACAAAGTGAAGGAAAAGTTGAGACATAAGAATTGACCTGGATTTGAATCATACCACAGTCGAGTGGCAGACCAAAGAAAGGGCATGTAATCCCCTGTAATTTTAACTCCATGTTGTTTTGAAAAAAGGCTTCTCCCTGTTTGCAGGCCTTTCAAATCCATGGTCTTAGACCTGAGCCCCTTATGTGAGTTGAAGATGTCCATGTCTAGTTATGCCTGCAAGATACCCATATACACACACAGAGATGTGCTCACATGCCCCCAGTGCAATTGGTGCAAATATGCATTTTGCAAAAGGACTCTATATTGGGCATGTATCCTTCTAGGAGTATCTGCACCTCGAGTATCCTATTGAGAAACTGACTTACATCTCTATCTCACTATATACTGCTAAGAATGCATTGTACCTGAAAAGAAAGAAAAAATGGTATTTAGAAATCAAAAAAGAAGAACTCAAAAGAATAAAGCAGCCTATCCACTGATCTGTATTTTTAAAATTTTAATTTTTAAACTTAATTTTTTCATTTTTTGGCAGCAGCTTTGACCGGTTAAAAGAATCTGTGCACTGTACTGAAAACGTACATCCCTGTTTAAAAGCTTGTATAAATATAAGATATATGATGACTCTGCATTAGTCCTGTTAAATACTCATGTAAATATATTATTAACAATTATTAATTTCAGTTATTTTAATTATTCACTTTTCCAGTTCTCTCAGATTAATTTTACTTCCTTTGTGGATGTTCTGAATACCTAATTGGATTCTGAGATGGGGAATATGTTCAGAGCTTGCCAGAAAATACATAATCAGTAGTCAAAGAAACTTCCAAAATATATGCTATTCAGTAACAGAGATTAAAACAAATAATATGAAGGAACATCTATGTACAGGTAGAAGGGCTGAACAGGAATCAAATACGTCAGTTAAATTTCAATGTAGTACACTGTCTTTTTAAATACAGACAAGAAAAAAGGAACAAATTCTATTTTATGTGACATGCAGAAATGATGTTGGAATAAGCTTTTACTTATAACCATCATCATAAGTGGAAAGGCCAAAATCTGGAAGGACTTAAAGGAAACATTAAATAATAGAGTTGATAATGAGATAGGCAACATGCAGAACCATGAGATCTCCTATGAGGTGCCACGTACCTCTAGTGGCAGATGATCTCCCTCGGTGTGAATCCATTGGGAACGAGGAGCAAGTGGCACTTTGCAGCAGCAAACATTTCAGACGTCAAAACTGGAATCGAAATTGTTGAATTGGTGTTTCTCTGGGTGTGCCAATGTCCCATCACTTGGGAGACGGCTTTGGCCGTTGGTAAATTTCCTGTATTTCTCAAATAAAACGACATACCTTTTGACACGGGCATGCATTTTGTAGCCACCTCCCTCTGGAACTGGAGCAACTTATTTTTGCAGCCACCGCATTCAGGACGAGGCAGTAGAGGCCAGCATCACCGGGTGGCACTGTTCCCCGCCCTCTGTGCCAGCACCGCAGGGACATGGCTACCGGTCTGCCCAAGGGGGCTTTTGCCTGGGCACCTTGGCCTGTGGCGGAGGAAGGTGAGTCCCTCCAGCTCCGCCTATGAAGGCATGTCTTTCACCCTGCTGAATTCTTTCTCCAAACGTATCAGCAAATATTGAGAGCTGGGAATGACCAAACATCGTTTTTCTGTGCAGGAGGTATGGAACTAGCCCAAGAGCTACAGCACTTAGCCTCCACTTCCATACCTGACTAGAGGGAGTTCCCAAGGGAGACTTTTCTTGAGGATTCAGGGACTTGTCCAAGATTCCTGAGAAAAAGAGATTGTCTTCATGCTGCTTTGCTGAAGAGACTGCTATGTCTGCCTGGCAAAACTGACACCACCACAACCACCACCCCCCCCCCAGTTGTATGATATTTGATATTTCAAAAATTCTGTATTACTGTTGTTGTCACACGTGCTCTTTAGGTTATGCAGGGAGTCTAAGGTTGTAAATACACTAGAAACTATACTGAACTATAACTTCAAAAACTTTGTGAATTTCTAGCACATTAAATCAGTGTGTTATATGAAAATATGAAAATCCAAATCTATAAATCCTAAAGGTGATTGTAAGGTTTAGAGAACACTTGCTAGAATGAGGAAAAATTATTAACGTTCTTCATTGCTAGAGATGTGTTGATTACAGCTCAGACTTTGGCTTGTTTATTTACAGTTTTTACGTTCCCTAAGAACATATGTTTGGAGGTTTGATGTTGTTGTGACTCTCCTAGTGAAAATGGAAGCAAAAGTGCTTTATAAACATCAAATCATAGAAAAATTAATCAGAATTCATAAAATGATGCAATAAATACTGCTAGCATTGGATAGAAATATTATCCCACGATCAGTATGTACTTTCTTAAGTTTCTCAGTGAATAAAAGCCCCAGAGACCAGAATTGGAAATGCAGTATTTATATTTGGGTAACTTTCCAGCAAAATAAATACACATTGGTTTATAAAGAGTTGTTGTGAAACACAAGATTTGGAAAGAATTTTAAATGCTAAGAACGTTTTGCTGTATATCTGAAACACTTTATTGATATCACAGTGTTTCTGACCCCCATGAAATCCTAAGGAAGGGAAGAACTATAGTAAAATGAGACTCTGCTAGATTCGGAAACAAGAAAGATGTAAAATGGTTAAATATACATGTGAGAATTCAAAGCTTTTATTGGTGTATTCTCTCATTTATGGTGGGAACAAAAAAACCACCCCATTAAGCTGGTCCAAAACTGGAGAGCTAGCCTTGGAATCAGAAAATCCAAAATTATTTATGTTATTTTTAGTTTTTTATAGTTTTGTTATTTGCAACAAAATCTATGTCACATATAACCTTGTAAAAGTCACATAGTCCCTCCACCTCTCAGTTTCCTGTCTGTGAATGAACCCAAAACCTGCCTTCAGAAGTGCTGTGGAGCTGAAACAAACCAACAAACGAAAGTGACGTTATCACAGTGCAGTAAAAGGACAAGATACATCCATCCTAATTGTTTCTAATTAAAATTAAAAAGGGTGTGTCTTCTTAGTCCCACCAGCATGTAAATTGGCATGTCTTGAAACCAAACGGACCCAGAAGAATCTCCATTTGTCAGATTGACACTTTTCCTCTACAAATCTTCAGAAATAAGAAAAAGCTTTTTAGCCCCCAAAGAAATACACCGTAACTGGGACACCAAGCTCGACACTGCCCTTAGTTCCACAGATTCACATGAGCATTAGCATTTCCTCTGTGCCGGACAGAGGAAAATAAATGGAGTTGCTCAACTCTGCTTTGTCAGAGTTGCATGACTTGAGAACTATTTTAGCTGGGAATGCTGGGGCTTCCACAGCAAGGTCATCAGCTCGAATGAATCACCCCAGCTTGACTGAGGATCTGCCGTTTCATCTAGAAGACAGAAATGGATTCAAAGCCAAGGAGGAAGCTTCCATTTTTACAGCAGATCAAGGGTGATGACACTTTAATGGTTTTTTGAATTATGCAGTCGAGACACAGCACCTATTAGCTGTATCGATGTATTGCACTGTAAGTGTTAATTTGCATGGGTGTGAGTGTCCAGCATTTACAAATAGTTTGTGATCAAGCTAAACATGACAAATTGTGAATGAAGCTCAAACACATGAACTAATTCAAAATGGCAATGCATTGTGGTTCCTTTGTGAGAAAGGCGTTTCTCTGTATAAAGAAAATCAAATAAAAATAGCACTCATGGCTATCTGTTGATATATATAGTTTAAGGGTTTAGATGGCATGGCAAAGGATTAAAAAAAAATATTGAAATGCCTTATTCTCTGATTTCATTAAATGACAAATTTAAGACATCAAAAATGTAGAACTTAATATTGTATATGCGGTAACAGGTAAAAGAGCCTATGCTCTTTGACTTATTCATGTGCTTTCTTCAGGAAATAAGGCTCAGGCAATTGTTTTGCCTACTCACCTTATCCTTCTTCATCCCTTACACCATTATAACTTTTGAAGCCTTCTGGCAATTTCAGTTAAAGGTGATGGTGAAGCAGAGGTGTCACAGATACGATGGTTCAAAAAGTTGCATGAAAATCAGTAGCTGAGAAAAGGTGAGAAAGCTGGTGTTCTGCCTGAGAGCCCAGCAGGTGGGGTTCAGCCTCAGCCATCTGGCCAGCCAGTAGCCCACTGGCCAGACAGCACTTGAATTAAATCAGCTAACCCATACGTACAACCACGCAGAAGGGGTGGGACAGTCAAAGGTGTTGCTGTGGGTGGTGGAAGGAGTAGGAGGAGTTTGAGACACTGGGAAGGCTTGTTAAATATTTCATAAGCTGCAGAACTTTTCTAAAATGCAACTGTGTCTCAATTGGCAGGTTGATATTTCACAATTTGAAATAGTTTTATTACAAAACTAGGAAAATTTAGAGCATTTTAGAATAGACGGATGAAGGATGTATCCACCTGTTATTCAGAACTTGCTTAAGATATGGCTAAAGACAGTGCAATGTGTCCCTAAATTCTGCAGAAATAAGATGTCTGTTGTCTAGGTAATTAAACTTTTAAATTTTGTTTGCATGGTAAGAAAAAAAAATGTTTGTTCTGAACCATCCACAAATATTAAAAATCAATGGTTTGAATTTGATCAGGACCAACCACAGACGGTTAGTCCAGCTGGTAAAAAGACACCCACAAGAATTCTTCTTATACTGCAGCCTAAGTGGGCTGGGCTTGGTGTTTTCCTCATCTGTTTGTGGAGAACCGGAAAAAATAGCAAACACTGCACTGAAACTGAGATGAGACAATTGAAAGGGAATATCCTAATGAAAGAATTGTAGCTGGTCAATATTTTATAGATGTACAATTATTCTCTTCCTTGTTCACCTGCTTGCACAGTGAAGACTCCATTGCTAGAGAGACTCTGGAGCAGTTAGGAACTGCATGAGATGAAAATTTCTGATAAATAATGTATGAATAGAAGTTGGATTCTTAACTACCTCCGCCCTAGGATGAATACACACCTACAATACAGCTAATTCTTGCCATCAGTGAGGAGACAATTTAAATAAAATGTACTTGTATTAAATAGACCTTTAGAGCTGGACCAACAAGAGATACCTCACAGGTTTCATGAAGAGTGCTGGAAAAACCCAACTGCTGTCAGTATGCAAACATCATTATTAGCTGGGTATCTCAGTGTAAAATAAATCAGAATATAGAAAACACAGAAAATGTGGTGTTCATGTGGGAAAGGGTTCTCTCAGACCTATCTAAACACAAAGAAAAGGTTACTGCTGGCAATCAGTGTACCCAAATTCATGGCGAGATGTTCAGCTGCAAACACAGAAACCGTTTTCTTGAGCAGTCGAGCTGCATCTTCTGTTGATGTCCATTGCCGACAGTGGGAGCATTGCCTTCACGGGAGGGGAAGTCCAAATGCAGAAGTATGTTGAATTCCTATATGCGAGTGCCAGTTAAATACTTCAGTTGGACAAACTTAGCATAGCGTATAGCCCTGTAGATTTGACAAAAGTGAATTGCACTGAGTGCAGCTGTCAGGAGCAGCTGAGCCTGTGCAGTACATGGCTCAGCTGTAAGGATAAACAAGGGCACGCCACATTCAGCAACGTTTCAGTGAGCGTTGTTACGCCAGGAGAGCTACTGTAAAAATACAGAATTGTAGTCACTCTGTTGAAATAAATATTTAAGAATTTGCTGAAAGGGTTAATAGCCACTAAACCTAGAGTTTATTTAATTGATGAAAACAATCAAGGGCTTTTCATCTTGGTGGCCCATTAACAATGGCCGTTTATTTAGCCTTTGTGCTTAAGAGCATGGCCTACTGCGACCTGCATTGAGGAGTCTTTCATTTGTGTTGCAAAGCAGTCAAGGCCATATGATGGGGCGAAGGGTGGCATTACAACAAGGAAGTTTTGCAAGTAATTGGAACAGTGAGTGTTGGGGGTGAGGGGAAGGGCAAAGAAGTTACTGGTTAAGAGCTTAAACCCAGCTGCACTTCTGTCACCCTAACACACTGTTTGGGGGTATAAACCAGATCTTTGGTTTGTTAACATTTGTACGTGAGTTAGGAGGCAGAACCTGGCTTCTCTGCATCCCAAAGTGATGTGCTGCCACTGCTTCTATCTATTTTAGTCCTTTTATGTGAGTCACACCAGGCAGATTCCTAGCAAATGACTGCGGTGCCTCGCATTGCCTACAGACTGACCACACAAGGCAGACAAAGAACAGAAGCGGGTGAATGTTTGACACAGTTTGCAAACTGGGGAAGTAAGGCACAGGGTAATTCAACGACTTGCTCACCCTCTTGCCTGCATTCTGTGGTAGATCTGGTATTGGACAAAGATCTCCCAAGACTCAAACTAGTATCTTAACCAGAAAAAAGAAAAAATCCTTGTTCAAATATTCCTGACTGTATCAAAGCCATAACGATTTCAGCATAAACATGTCTGTCCCTTTCAGCTTAAACCAGTGCAAAGACCCCGAGAGGTGCAGAGTGCAGCAGTCCGCTTGGTTCCTGGAGTGAGGTGCATTAAATATATTTCCCTCCTATTCTGCACTGCATTTGACTTTTCCTGCCTTAGGGTAGCTCTCCTAATGTCTAAGTTAATCTGTAAAGCTTAAATGGGATTTCTCTTCCAACACTCTTTAAGAATCAGTGGATAACCACTGACTGAGTTTAACTGAGTTGCCCTGAAACTCCTCTAACATACGGTGCTTCTCAGGCCTTTGCAGCAACAACCCAGCTGTGTTTTGGTTATATTTGAATCAGTCCTGACCAGTTAGTTAGACTATAGCTATGATAAGGAAATAATGTAAGAAAAAAAAAAAAAGTAGAATTTCATACTGTTCCATCAATTGTCAGTGATATCTGGCCATGGACAAAATTATGGATAACATTCACAAAGTCACAGTATCTACAATTGTCCTGGTACAGTGTGTAGGAAGTCAGCTTTTAAAGAAGTAAAAATCTTTCTGTTACTCTGTTGGGCATCTACTAGCCTTCAGAGCACAATTCAGTGTTTATCTGCCTTCTTAATCCTATACTTTGTGTAGTGCATAAATGAAGGAAGCATTGTTAACCTCATGAGTTAGTTATGATGGCAGGAGTTAATACCACCAGACAGCATAAGCAGTTTCCATTTTAAAGTGGTTGGTTGCCCTTGCTATGAACAAAGAAAAAGCAATTAAAAACAAACATGTCCATCAGTATGAAAAGTTAAGAAATTAGTCATTTGGTTCTGCAACTCCATCCTGTCTGTATTGCACAACTTGCATTCGTATTACTAAGTTGGCTGAATAACCAATATATTAAAAGGATAAAAGCAGAGGCTGCCCTGAGTGATGATAAATTAAGATTTTTTTTTGCCTAAGAATTCTCCACTGATCCATTCTTAATACAGTAAACACCTTCAATAGCATTTTAAGAAATGAAAAAAATTACTGTAACTGAGGCTCATATAAATGATTCCAATAAAATAATTCTATTTTCTAACCTAATTTTAATAAAAAGTGAGCATCATTTGCAAATTCTCATTAATTGTCAGTGGGATCACTGCACTGTAAAAGTTTGTTGTATTAAGTTGCAGGTTTACTTTTTAAATTCAATGATAAACGTTAAACCCTACCAATTTTGAACGTCCACAATGTCAGCTTTGCTAAACAAATTGGGGCAGATATTCCAATGGAAGTAGATCTTTAATTAGAAAATATTCTGGTTGAAAATGGAACCACTTTGGTTTCAACCTTACATTAACAGTGACACATATTTGGGGATGCGATTAAGCTTTAGAGCAAAAGACCTTGTTTGGGAAAGTTCTAAGTCCCTGAAAGGAGACACTGGGAAGGAACTTGGAGATCAGCTTTAGCTGTTGCAGTTGTAATCAAATACTCTCTTAGCCAGATTTCTTCTTTCATCACTTTCAGGAGCCGCTGTGGCAGAGTGCATTGCTGCTCCTCTCACTGGCAGCCATCAGCCATTCTCAGTAACTTGACACAACTAAGCTGGAGACTGTTGTAGTTGTAAATGCTGGAATGATACAGGCTGTATTTCCTCTCTCCTTGTTTCCTAGAGAATTTTTTTTTCTGGATGCTTCTCTCCTCATTCATGGTTGCACAATGTACTTGTGACAACCACAGTAGCTGTTTATATAAAAATGGATTCTAGGAAAACACTCCTCTATTTCTAGCTGTCTTCAGTACAATACGTGTTTTCTTTCAGATCTCATTCTTTCCTTCTCAGGAAAACCTCCACAAAATCCATCCATCAGCTCCCAGCCTTTATTTCTTCTTCTTGCTTGTTCTGTTTTTCTCAGAAGAAAACTAAGTGTACTAGCACCCGTAACCTGACAGTTTAAGAAAGGCCAGCACCACATTCTTTGTAGTTCAACCAAGAACTTCAGACCGCAATTTGGCAGTTCTTAAACCAATCTATAACAGTATCACCACATGTCTGGGCTGTAGCAACACATTTCCCCATGAAGCTCTGAAACTTCATTTCTACTATCCTCTGACCATGCGCTACCCTGGAGCCATATTCCCTTGCATTCTTCAGATATAACTGCAGCCTGTATGCTTTTTCCACTGCGTAAATGCCAGTACCGTCAACAGAAGGCAGCTGATTTTGGCCATGGCCATTTCAGCTTTTCCAGATGCGCATTCTTCTTAACCTCCTCAAATACCTGGTGTTTCTGTTCTGCTCAACTTTTCTCTAATCTTAGTCCCTCCCACAGAAAGTTGCTATCGTGGACACAAAAATATTACCCAGTCATATGCTTTCTGTGTTCGTCCTTCTTTTCACAGTCATTCGAGCCCTGTGTTAACCAAAAAAACCCCAACCCCAAATCAATCTAAACAAACCCCCTCAAACCTAACCAAAACACAAAAGCTCCCATGCCTCTTTCCTGGAGAAAAAGCAGTCTCCTGCAGATGGCAACCAGTCTTTTAATCTGTGTGGACCTAAAGCGTATACAAATTTCTTCCCTGGAAAAAACCTGTAAAGTGATCTTAAGGGCTAGCCAGAAGGGCTGCAGTGTCATTTGCGTAATTGTCCCCTGCCCAGCTGGAATTTGGAAGAATATCCGCAGTTACCTCTCAGCGCTCAGCCTGCACCAGGGATTCATGGCTGCACAAAGGCTGCCTTGGCTATTGCACCGGGATGCTTGCAAATCCTTACTTTTTTAATCTTTCTTTCCACTATTGTCACATTTAGCTTGGCTGATGCTAATACACTCAGGGGTTTTGGTAGACCTTCCACATCTCTTTTATTAATAAAACAGTCCTGCGAGACAAAAAATATTGTGATTGGTGTGACACAGAAATGGCATCTGCTTGATACTGAGAATGTTTATCTTTGGGCAGAAAAGGCACATCTGTCAGAAGTAAACCCACTGAGCTAAGTGGGGTTTTTTACAAATAACAGTGGCTTATAGTGTGCCGCTGGCCCCTACTTTTCATGTTTGGGAAATTATCTTTCAGAGAGAAAATATTCAAGTGAAAAAAATTGTAACTAGTATCGAGTAGAAGAGGAACGTTCCCTGTTTGAGAATGAAGCGTACTCGCACCGCTGGCCAAAGTACAAACTGAAGGATGTACGATGGGCCAGAGAATTTGGTCTGTTCTGTAAACCGATTTTAGCGCTGCAGTCCCTTCTGCTCCTAGCAGACAATTGGACCCGCTACCGCCAGGCAGGACCGAGCCACACGTAGTTTTTCAGAATCGGTTCCAATGCTCCCCTGCAGCCCGCGCCCGGCAGCACTGCTCGGCAACGAGATGCACAAAGAGCAAAGGCGGTAACAAAGCACAACCCGGCTAATTAGGTCAGAGCCGAGCCGCGTGCGGATGCGACCACTGCAGCCCTCCTCCTCCTCCGGAGCGTGGAAATCCCCGCTCCGCTCCCCGCCGGGCACCGCAGCTTCCCCCGGCGCTGCAGCGGCCCTTCGGCCGAGGGGCGCCAGTCGCTGCCGCCGCGGAAGAGCTGCCCCAGCCCCGCGGGGGCTGCCCCGCCGCCGGGCCGGGGCTCGGGCTGGCCCCGCGAGGCTAAGCGCCGCCCCTCGCCCCCTCCCTCCCTCCCTCCGCCAGCCCTGCCCCGCCGCCTGGCACCGCCGCCGCCGCCGCGCCCGCCCCGAGCGCTCCCCGCGTCGCCGCTCCGCCAGCCGGCCCGCCGCCGCCGCTGCTCGGCCCCGGCCCCGGCCGGGCGGGGACTTGGCAGGAACTCCCGGGGAGAGAGCGAGAGCGCCTGCCCCCGCTGCCGCTCCGCTGTGGCTTTTGGGTGGAGGAGGAGGAAGGTCTGGGCTCGGCCGAGGAGCAGCAGCCGCCGCCGGAGAGGAAGAGACAGGAGGGAGAGAGAGACGGAGAGGCGGCTGGAGCCCCCCAAAGTGCCCCCCCATCCCTGCACTGCAGGCTACATTTCCAGCTTCATGGGCAAAGTGTGGAAACAGCAGATGTACCCCCAGTACACCACCTACTACTACCCCCAGTATCTGCAGGCGAAGGTAGGGTACGGCACGCCGGGCGGCGCGGCGGGTCTGCGGCTGGCCCCGCCGTGGGGGGTCCGCGGCGCGGGGCACGGCCCAGGGGAGGCGGTCCGGTTGCACCGGGGGACGGAGACAGGAAAGAGCCGGCAGCCCCTTCCTGCCGCCGCCCCGGGAGCCCCGAGGCCGCCCTGCTCCCCGCCGGGCTCCCACCCCTTCCCCTCGCTCCCCACGGTGCCGTCTCCGACCTGCCTCCTTCCCCCTCCCGCCGGCGGTCCCTCCTCCTCCCCGGGGCTCTCTCCTCCTTCCCAACCACGTCCTCGTCCGCCCCGCTGCAAAGCGGAACGCTGCGGGCCCGGCTCCCGCTGCCTTCAGCTGGCGCAGCCTCCTTGGGCGCAGGGCAGCGACCCAAAGTTCAGCCGGCAGGCCCGGGGCTTTCGGCTGGGGCGGGGGGCTTTGACATCCCGGGGGGTGGCAGGGCGTGCTCAGTGCTGTGATGGGGATGGCCGTAATTCCACTTAAATGCGGGCGCTGAGGAGGCTGCTGGGCTCGGATGGATACTCATTGTCTGGGGAGTTGGACATTGCGAGCTGCCACCTCGCAGTTCACAAACTGCCTTGAAAACGCATGAAGGGTCCAGCTGCTGATGTTAGCGTTGTGCTCGGGGAGCTGCTGTTTGCAGGAAAGCAGATTTTAGTAGTTCTTGTGCTGGTGGATCTCCACCTTTTTTGTTTTTTCCCCCCCTTTCTCCTTCGCGCCTGTAAGGGCAGCCAGCCCCACTGCTCTAGAAGCATCATGCTGCAAACTGGCAGATGCAGAGGTGGTTGCATCAGCTGTCTGGAACATTTAGCATAAGCCTCTCCAACCACCAGTGTCACTCCTCACAAATCAAAACAGACCCATATGAGGCTCCAACGTGTGAACTTTTTTTAGAGGTTATAACCGTGGCGTGGGCCTTTTTTTTTTTTTTTTTGCTGTTGAAGTGTCCTGCCTGTGTGGCAATGACAGGACAAGAATTCCCTTCTCTTTATCTGCACACTCAATAGGCTCTTCTTTATATTGTGCCCTGTGTAACTGTATTGTGAGACGTGATTTATACTGCTTGGCTGAAAAATAAATTCAGTTTGACAGTCGTGAGGCGGTTTACAAGTCGGCAATGAGGAGGCTTTGAAATGTGCTTTTATATGTACAGAAATGGAGAGAAATATGATGAAGGTCTTTAGGTGATTTGAAATGACTAATCTCTTAAATGTGCACTCGACACCAGGCTAAATAGTACAGTCTGTAGCCGTTTAATGATTATGCTGCAGAGTAATCACTTCAGTACTGTTTAGATTTTTTTTTAATGCATTATCTTTATGAAAGGTAGAGTGCCTGGAGGACAGTCTTTTGCATCACTTAGCTGCATGACTGTATAAATATTCTCAAATGAAAAAATGTCTTTGTTCAGAAACTTTTACCTTCATGATTTTATGTGGCATTAGTAAGGTACCAAGTACATAACATTGAATATACATAAACCAACGTCACTTGGCTTTTTTGACCTGTAAATAATTGAAGAGGGAGATAAACTGTAATTGCTTACTGTAGTTACTAGAATATGATCCTAGAAATCTGTGATCCTATGACAAAGCTTGATGGACCACCTTTTGAAAATGTTTCCTGTACAGATAATTTAATATTGATTTGTATTACGGTCAGTGACATCTTCCAAACATCTTGCAGTCTTTGCTATAAAATTATACAGCCTGAAATCACGTTACTGTGTTTCAGCAGGGAGAACACACAGCCGTTTGACCTACACACATGAAATCAAGTGTCTGGGGTCCAGGAAAAGTTTCCTGTTTTCAGAGATCTTGATTCTGTAGAAGAAATAAAAGAAAAAAGGTTGCTCCTTGGTGTAGATAAGAGGACCAGTAACTGCAAATTTCGGTACTCAAGTATGCAGAATTCAGTAATATAAGCAAGCTTCTCCCTATGGATCCTCTTGAAACATGCAGAAAAAATTAATTTAATTCTTAGTTTTCAGCTGTTCTGTTTTTCAGGCCCTAAAATAACCCATTGTCCAGTACCTGATTTATTGCAGTAATTCTGGAGAAATCTTTGGGTTTTAATAAAGACAATTTATAATAGAATTGAATGGACTTTGCTGGTTAATGGCAATGGTACATGTATACGGTGGGGGAGGGAAAAAATTCTGAAACTACAAGCTTTGCTTCCTATCTTACTCTTATTTAAGTATCGATGGAAAATCTGCTAACAAAATGCAAATCAATAATAAGGAGATGACAGAAATTGCTTGAAGATGGATTTTTCTGTAGAGAGCTCAAAAATACTCACTAGAAAATGTATGCGTTCCTAATGGCTCTTTAGGTTAAAATGTTGATGTGATCAACTATTTTAATTGCTACAAAATATGTTATAGGTTTTAAAAACAGATTTTGTATTTGTCTGTTATGATCTTCACAATCTTATTCATGAAGTATACAAGCTGGTTCAGCCACATATTCTGGGAGGAAATACAAACATTTGCTGTGATTCAGCACCTCCCTCCCCCTAATCTTAGGGAGTTCAGCATCGGAAGAGATTAGTGAAACCATGGACATAAACAAAATGAACAAAATAAACATTGGAAGAAGGTGTAAGTCTTTTAATGTGAAATATCATTATGGCAATGAAAATAGTTTGAAATGATTTCAAGCTGAAGCTTGTATAGTCTTCTGCATCTTTGGGACTGCCACAATTTTTGCTCTGGCAAGTGATAGTTTGACGTATCTGTGAAGTTTTTGTGCCTTCAATGTTTTAGGACATGTATGGCATGTCAGAGAGCATCAAAATGTTTTCCAAGTTCAAGGGATGTTTCTAATGGTTTAGATATTTTCTTTAACAATATTTCTGCAACATGGTTTTTCAGGTTTCAACTCATTTGTATTTAATTTCCATGCTTAATTTTGTATTTGTCATGAAGAGACTCCGCATTTCAACATTTTAGAAAACAATATTAATTAAGACTGTGTGTAACTAATGCTTAAAGGCCTTTCTGACCAGGATTAAAATCTGACTGTGCTGGGCAAAGTATTGTAACATTTAACAAGACAGTTAGAGTACACGTAAACAAATATAAATGTATATATACATCTGTAGGTCACAATCTGTTTGCTTTGGGCAAGTGAGACATAAAAGTGGATCTATGTTTTGTTTTCATTTACCTAAATAATCACATGGAATTCAGGGACATGATGCCACGATTTACAGATAAATTGTGATAACTGGCTGCATTACTGATTTTTCCTTGGACAATAATGTGACAATATGATTAATTTTACTGATAGGTTTCTGTATGGTAAAGGAAAGTTCTCTGTAAGAGAGTTAGTAGAAAATGGCACCATTTCCTATGGACAGCATGGCTTATTTAAGGTGCAAGCCTTTGGTAGTCATAGATAATATTTATATGATACTTGAATTCTATTTTGTTGGTATGGTATTAGGTAACAACAACTCAGAAGAAATGAAATCTTGTGACTCTTGCTAAATTACCTTAGAGTGGGCTTTGAACTGTATAATTTGGCAGCTGCAAAATTAGTGCCCTGGCAGCTATGAAAAGAACTAATATTTCTAGAAGTTTGTGTAGGTTTGTAGGCAGGACTGTAGATTGATGTAAACTTGTAGTGAGCAGGCAGATTCTGCGGTGTCAAACTCTTGCCTTCAGACTGTTGACAGCAAACTTTAAATTGGGAACATTTAATTTTTACCCAAGCCTGTTGATGGCAGGTTAAGTGGGAAATCAGTTAACAGGGAACTTATGGTGGTGTTAAAGCAGATATGAAACTCTCTTATTAGGAGACACTGGATAATCCAGAGTTTAGTGTCAGTGTGTGAAGTTAACGGACCGATGTAGAACCTTCTGGTTTAGATGCTTCTAAAGCCCCATGGGCAAATATGCATTAGAAGCAGGATGTAACCAGATTCAGTGTTAATAGTAGTGACTTCAGGAAGGTTTAAACCTAGATATTCCACACTGGGAGCACTGCATTGTTTGGTGGAGTCAAGAAGGACGTATCTTAATGTATCATGTCTGTTAATGTACATCACTGAGACTATCTAAATAACTCTGATAAAGGTGCATGAAATGTAGAAACACTTCACAACAGCATCATCTTGAAGACCGGCTTCACTGAAGTCAACCTGAGTTTTGCCTTTCGTTTCAGATGAGCAACATTTTATTTACTAGAAACTCAGTTCACGCTTGGGTTATACTGACCATGCTTAATTTGGGGGTGGTTTGCAATGATGTGATATTCATAATTGTCACTTTGGAGGAGCAGAAGTTAGGCAGTGCAAGATGTAGTGTGTGGAGGAGGCTGGAATCAAGGAGAGGCAGCAATGGCATCTATAAGATGCGCTGATTTTGTATTTTTTTCTATGAAATCTTTCAAAATGAGTTTTTAAAACGCCACAACTTTCCTCCCTTAATCCAACCTCCTTAGAGAGAGGAATGGTATAAATATACACACACTGGAGACTGGATTTGCAAATGGCAAAGTAAAAAATATTTCCCCCACATCATTAATGGTAGAAATGACAGGTTCTTATTAGCTTTTTTCTAGAAGTCTGAAGCTGAACTCATCCCTAGAGTACACTGTGCTTGGGGCTTAATTTGTTACTGTGTGATTGGCCTCATTTAACAAATGTCAACAAAATCTTGGTCCCTCTCCTTGATTCAGTAGTAACTTTACTGCTGACGTATGAGTTGAATTCTGAGTGGGATAGTCTTATGGGACTGAATTTACAGAAAAGTGATAAACCAATATGACTTGAACAAGGCTTGAAAAATGTATTCAGTGCTGTTTTCCTTTTGTGTTAATCCCCCAGACGCCAGGTATGTTCCAAAACCGTGTCTGTGAAGTTTATATTCAGTAGGCGGGCAATAGCTGTAGGAGACGAGAATCATACAACACGTCTGATTTGTACTAGTGTATTTTCCATCTTCACCTTCAACACAGGATCCCAAGGCAGTCATGAAAGGTGTGCAATAAGTTTGTGGGGAGAGAGGTTAATTTTCTTTGAATAAAATAGTTCTTTAAAGTATGTTTTCTTTCACAACTCTGCTGTTACTCTTGGTAATGACTGTAGTTTTTTCTCATTACTTTTAAACCAGAGTTGAGTATGCTGTGTAGATTCTTACCCTTATTTGTAAAGGGAACCCTACACTTCAAAATATTTTGCTTCTAGTTAGAAGCATGAAACTTCAGGTCTCTGTCTCAAGGATGAAATTTCCTGAGAGTGAATTTCTAAGCTTCTACTCAGTGCTGAAGGAAGGAAGAAAAGATAGGCAAAATAATTGAATTTTTCCAATGGAGAACAATAACTACAGTGTAGTAAAGCATTGTTTTCTAAATCTATTTTTCTGTAAAACAATACCTTTCAAAAACATACCTGTTTAGCATATACATAACAAAGAAACCCCACCTCAGACAGACTTTTTAAGCTGCTTTAAAGTCCAAGCAGCAGTTTGAGCTGTCAGTGTTGATAGCAGATCCATCACTCGTACTCAGAAAGGTAATTGATGCTACTAATCCAGTGCTCCTAATGAAGGACACTTGATTGTGATAGCAGTAAGGAAGTTTGAACAAAGGTGTGGTAATAAACTGGAAATACAGCTTGGTACAGTGACGTATTTCAGTTTCAGTCTTTCAAGTAGCCGTAATCAAGAACAAATAACAATTGTTTAAAAAGTAAATTGTTTTTCATAAAATTATGCTTTTGGTTTGAGAAATAGTCCTTTGAAGATATATGTTTAGGTTTAGCCAAAAATATGCTACACGATATACTCATATTGGTTGTATAGACTTTCTGTGGCCTGTGCAAAGCAGTGATCACAAGTACTTCTACTGGAAAATCACCTGCTATGTTAAACAAGTGAAAAATGTTTGAAAAAACATGCTGATAAAAATCTGTTCGATCTGAGTTTAATTCATTTCAGTCAGAACACAGGCACACAACAAATTCGGGTCATATTTGCTGTGGCTAATAGGTGATAGTTATTATCTGACTTCATGCGTTTTTATAGTCTTCCTCAGCTGAAAACACTGAGACCTGCATTTAAATCTAATTTCATTAAGGTTCTGAGATGAATTATATTAACTCTGAACTGAGGAAAACAAAGAGCTTGGACATGGATATAATCAAGTACCATGGCTCGCTTGTTTCATGGCAGCTTTTGTAAGGCACTGTGCTTTGTTCGTGGTCTGAGACCGTAAGAATACATTTGGTCTCAATCGCTCCAACTTCATAACAACATTTCAAAGTATATTTAAGATAAATTTATGAAATCTCAGTGTACATGTGGCCTATGAAAAGTGCTTCAAAGTTATTCCAGGTACATAAACAGAGCTTACTGATGCAAAACGCAGCTCAAAGTGTTTGGTGTGACTCCTGTGCATCGAGAGTGCGTTGTGCGTTGTGTATTGCTCTTCTGTAGAGGTAGAGCAAACAGGCTTTGCTTTGTGGATTTTACTACAGGTTAAGAACTGAATTCTCTTGCTTGTCTCTTGGCAACACACACTGATACAATTTCTATAGCAGTTTATAGGCTGTGGTAGTATCTGTGACCTCTTCTATCCCTCAGGCCATAGCTACATAATCACTTTAATTTCACATAACTATGCACAGCGGCCAAAAAGGGCAGCCTTGTCTTTCCCCATTGCCCCCAGCAACTCATTCCTGTCCCTTCCCCTGTGCTGGCACTAGCGTTCATAGTATCAGTCAGTGAGCTGAATCAAGAAGCCAACCTGGCTGAAAACTAACCCAAAACCCCCAAGTGTAATATATTTTTACAGTGGAGCAACTAATGAGACACTTAAGGTGTTTGATATTTGCATAGCTATGGGTGAAATTGTCCCTGAGAGAAATACACCTTCTTGAATCTCACTTTTGTACAGCAAAATGAAGGTGCTTACTTCTCTAAATAAAAGGTTTTCCATGTCCTTGGCCAAAAGGATGAATGATCCAAACTGAAGGAAGGTACATCAGAGCTCTTAGGTTACCAAAATCTGTTGATTGCATATATATGCAGATAACTGCTAGCATAATTTTCCTATAATTTTATTTCCTCTTTTACTGTTTTAAATTGTGCTAGATGTTGGTGCACCAAGTGTTAAAAACCCATTTGAGTCTGTCTTTCACTGTTAGGATCAATGAGGGTGGAAGAAAGTGTGAAATAAGTTGCTGAGAGGGCTTAAGTTAGGTATAGGCCTGGGAGGAAAGAAAGAATCAAATGCGAAGGGGACTTCCAGAGGCCTTGTAGCATAGTGTTACATCTAACTTTCCATTTTCAGCACAGTGCAACATTGATATTTTATTTCATTCTGGGGAAAGAGGGGAGAAGGCTGGCACTTCGAATTAGCAGCAGCTGCAGAATTAAGACAAGAGTGTTAGTGACTCATTTGGAAAAGTACTAGCTAAAACATTCTGTCTCCTAGAAAAAACAGTTAAGAAGGGTTTATGACATAAACTTTGAATTTCATGAATAGTGCCTGTGACCTTCTGGATTCCCCCCGGGTACCTTTTCTGATTAGTGACCGTTTGCTTTTGGCAACTGCATATGAAAGTGAGGAGAATACACTGGGGCATTTTGGAGGGGGAAACATTTCTGCTAACGGGGTCAAAGACTCCAGAATGTCTTTTACTTCCTTTGACTCAGTCAGTTAGGCAAAACTTCAGATTCTTATTGTTCCAGGTAGAAGGAAAAAATGGTGATACTTAGTTGGTTCTTTGATGTAGCTGAATTATTGACAAAGAGTGGTCAACTTCCAGCTTCCCTGAATACAGGGATCTTGAATAATAGAGGTAGTTTCTTTGTTCTCAGTCCCAAATTCCTTGTCCTGATTCACTGTTCTCTCTGTTCAGGCCTTTTACAGAGCTGTATACTCGGTACTTTTGTTTAGGTTGTTCCTTACTCCTTTCATATCTGTATTTGGGTGAGGTTTTTCCCCTCCTCTGATGAATATGTTTATTTCCCTGTTTTATTCCCAGGTCCCAGAAATGGCTTTATGTAGCTTTAAGAGGAGAAGGCTAAGGGGAGATCTAGTTGCTGTCTAAATCTATCAAATGAGAATTTATAGACAAGGTGGAGCCAGACACTTCTTGGAGGCACACAGAGATAGGATCACAGGATAATTCAGGTTGGAAGGGACTTCAGGAGCTCTCTAATCCAACTTTCTGCTCCAAGCCGGGTCATCTAGGACATCAGACCAGGTGGCTCAGGGCCTTATCCACTCAGGTCTTGAAAGCCTTCAAGGATGCAGATGTACAACCTGTTCCAATGCTGGCTGTCCTCATGGTGATTTTTTTTTCCTTATTTCCAGTATGAACCTCTGTTGTTTCAACTTGTGCTCACTGACTCATCCTCACACCATACATCCCTGTAAGAATGTGGCTCCAGCTACTTGATAACCACCTCAGAGGTTTCCATTCTGCAAATAGAAAGCTGCTATTAAGTCCTACCAAAGACTTTTCTCTAGACTCAACAAGTGAATTCCTTCAGGTTTTCACAGAGCATGTGATCCAGGCCCCAGCCATCTTGACGGCTCTCCACTGAACTTGCTCCCACTTATCAATGTCTTTCTTTTACCTGGGGCCCAAAGCTGCATGTAGTATTCTAGATGTGGTCTAGGGGATGCTGAGTGGAGGGGGATAGTCACTTGATTCAACCCCAGGAGGCACACCTTCCTGCCACAGCATGTTGCTGCCTTGTGCTGAGCTTGCTGCTTGCCATAGTACCCCAGGTCTGTTCCAGCAGAGCTGCTCCCTAGCCAGTCAGTCCCCAGCCTGTGCCATTGCAAGGGACCCTTCCTTCCCAGGTGCAGAACTTTGCATTCCTCTGATGTAAAAAATGTTAAAACACACCAGTCCCAGCATAGACTCCTGTAGCGCTCCACTAGTCACCAGCCTCCAGGTGGAGTGCAACCCATTAACTGCGATTCTCAGGCTCTGACCATCCTGTTCGTTTCATTCCCATCTATTTAAATGGTTTTAAATTGAAAGAGGATAGATTTAGATTAGATATCAGGAAGAAGTTCTTCACGGAGAGGGTGGTGAGGCACTGGAACAGGTTGCCCAGAGAAGCTGTGGATGCCCCATCCCTGGAAGTGTTCAGGGCCAGACTGGATGAGGCTTTGAGCAACCTGGTCTAGTGGAGGGTGTCCCTGCCCATGGCAGGGGGGTTGGAACTAGATGATCTTTAAGGTCCCTTCCAACCTAAACCATTCTGTGATTCTATGATCTAGTTGTCCACCCATCCAGACTATAACATTGTTACCTTGGGTCCAAGAATACAGTGGGACACAATGCCAAAGTTCTTGCTGAAATCAGGGTGAACGACATTCACTGCTCTCCCCTTGTCTATAGACCTAGTAGTTTTCTCCTACATGGGAATAGGCAACAGGATGCAACACAATGGACACAAGTTGTGACGTGAGAAAATTGTAATTGCATATGAAGAATTTTGGGTTTTTTCACCATAAAGGTGGCAAAGCACCAAAGCAAGTGCTAAGAGAGGTTCTGGAATCTTTTGGAGACAGCAAAAACTCAAGTGGACAAGGTCCTGAGCAACCTGGTCTGGTTGAACCTGCTTTTGGAGGGAAGTTGCACTAGACATCCAGATGTCCTTTCCAAACTAGCGTGTGATTCTGTAAGGCAGACCCCGATAGCTGTCATTGGCATAAGAGGCTCTAAAGTAGCTGTTACCATTCCTTCTACATTTCATCTCTGTAAGCTGCGATACAACATTTGGAAAGGAAAGGTATGGAAGGAATTCCCTTTTTCTGTTTAACAGAACATGCATTCTACAAATATGCAAATGAAATTTCAATAATCTCTTCAGCATGCAAATTCCCTTATTCCATTTTAGCAAATATTTTGTTTAAGCTGCTTAAAATGTAAGGTTTTAGGTTTGTCTGTTTATTTGTTTTTCTTCTGGCAGAACATTATGGGGTTACAAAACTGTGCTGTAAATTGTGACAGAGGTGTGTACATTCTTATACCAAATCAGTTCTTTAGGCTGACATCTCTTGTTCCTGCATCAAATCGGAATTTGTTGATAAGTTTTTGTCTTGGGCATGGATTTAAAATTAAGTAAAACAATAATTAACCCTGAGTTAAATCCTGTTTTTTTACAAGCAGACATTATTCAGAGGAACAGCAAAGAAAAATGTGGAAAAAATAGGAAGAATTAGTGTGTTCCTGTTGCCCTTCACTGACAGTTCTGCTGTATCTCAAGTGACTTTTCTTCCAAATTACAGTAAGTTCATCAGCTGCAGAAGCTATGGATATGTGAAGAGCTTCCAAACCCACCCACTCAGCTTCTTTAGCCCACTATGCTTTTATTAGCACTTCTTGCCAGTGCCTTTTATATACTCACTCCCCCATATTTTCTAAGGATTTTCAATCACAGGTATAATAATAGGAAGCTCTCACGATCCCAAACCCTGAAGTTAAAGATGCTGCTCCTACTAGATCTTAAAAAAACTACAAAACTACCCCCCTGCCCAAATTAAAAATCACAGCTATAGTTGGCATCCAGATTGATGTTGAGAAAAACATGTAAAACTCACCAAATGGCAGTTCATTTTTCCATTTTTACACTGGTAACTAAATAATGTGATCAACATTGTTCATTAACTCTGAAAATCAGGTGTCTTGTTAGGTGCCAGAATGTATATTTAGGGACCTAAGACAGGATTAAATGGCCTTAGATGACTTCATGGCCAGAAGTTTGCAGAGACAGCAGCATTTTCACTCCAAATCATTATCAAGGAAATGAAATTACCTAATTGAACACTTCTTTATTTCTTTTTTATCTTGGAGTGTTTACTTTGATGGTGATTGGGCTATCTGAACATAAATGAAAGTGAAGATTTGTACAAAAACACAGAATTGGGAAGAAATGAAGAGATATTTGTGCACAGGAGATATTTCTTAGGAATTTTAAATGCTATTCCTGACCTTTTATTTAGCTGGTGGTCCAGGACTATCCAGCATCTAACACCTACATGCTAAGTGGCTGTGCATCTTTCTGGGAGAAATTGCAAAGGACCATGGTAAAAGCAAAAAAAGAATGACAGAAGTTTACTTGGTTGTGTTGCGCTAAAAGGAGGCAGAAAAGGAACTGTGCATGTTCTATACCTGCTACCACTTTCCTTCTTTTAGAACTGAAAGTGGGATTCCATGTCAGATGAATAATTGAGTCATAAGCAAATGAATAAAAAATACTTTTTTTTTTTACTCATATAACATATAATGGATCATTTTCCATGCTTGCTTACACTCCATTCAGCTCTGTCAAGGTTAGTAGAAATGGCTACTTTCTTACTGATACTTACAGTTGAAGTTTAGAAATGCATTTATGTTGAACAACGGAATGCCTGGCATTTCCACAGCGCAGCTTTTTAAGAGTAGGGATTTATCTGAGTGTTGTCTTTAAAAATTTATTCCATCTTTTTCATTGATGGAAAGCATGCGGCATCTCACCCGATTGCTTTTGTCATCCTGGGAGGATGCTGCGGATCGCTGTGCTCTGTCAGTGGTTGCTCATACTTGTTTATACACACTTAAAATGTGTTGGTTGTTTACTTTAGATTTACCTGCCGGTTGTTAGAAAATACTCACTGTTGATTCCGTTTCCTTGATGGACTAGTTATTGCGTTGGTGTGGTGTCTGCTCTGCAGGATAACCTGTGCTTCAAGTAACTTAGATATTGGCCCAAGTAGTGAAGTATGTATGTATGTGTATTATTTATAAAATATTCTGGGATGCTGTCTGTCTAATCAAGGCATTCATGTGTAAAATGGGCCCTTCAGTGTATTTTTTTCATGAATTAAGACCTTAGTCCTTCTCTTAACACTGATACTCCATGTGTTCTCTCATTTAAATGACCATGAAATCTAGTCTTTGCAGAAAAATCACGCACCAGAATCTTAATCTTATTTTATCTCAAGAAATAAGAAACATTATAATACTAGTTTTCATATTTATTTCATTACAGCCCCTCATTTTTCAATTTAAATGAGCTGCAGAATCTCCAGACCATACCAGACTATTGCTCATACCAGATGATAGCTTTACAGCAGAATTCACTAGCCGTTTGCTGTGGCTCCCTTGGACACAGGGGAGAGAAGGCTCGCTGGTACCAAGGGTTGTTGTATACGAGTCTGAGCAACCCTGGCTTGCCTGATTACTGGAGGATATCAGGGTACTGAGCTGGGATTTCTGGGAGTAGAAAGCTGAGAGCCATGGCTGGCCATGACAAATATTTCACAGTTTTAATGAGAATCTTTTCATAATTGATACTTTTAGGAATAGCATCCGGAAAAGAGGAAAGGAAAGCATAGCTCAGGGTACCAACAACAGAGTAGTGGCTTCTGTCGTTTTAAATAACCTTGGTTTCACTGGAGCAATAGATGCCTTTGGGAGGACTACCCACCCCACCGTTGGTCCTTACTCCCACACTGAGACACAGAGCAGCCGGTCTCAGGAGCGGTGGGTTTGCATGGAAGGGAGGTGGTTCCATGGGCTGTTCTGCTTTGCTTTCTTTGCCCCCCGCCAGCACTGAGCTTATCTCTGAAAGTAGGCTAAATAGTCTCTTAAAAGCTGGCTATAGACCTGTCTCTTGAGCCGTGTGTTGTCATTTGAGATAGGAAAAGGGGAAAAGGTAAGTGAAAAATACAAAGCTGGATGGAGGCAAAATGTGAGGAAAATAATTTTGAAAGAGGAAAATTGCTGTAGAGAACAGATAAGGAAAAAGAATAAGTGAGAAAAGAGCAGGGAAGAGAACAGGCACAGTTCAGTGGAGAGGAGGTGGTGTGTGTGCCAGAGCATGGCACAAGGAGACAGCTCCGGCTGCCAGGCCATCCACGGGGAGTTGCATCTCCAACAAAAGGAGATTGAAGGCAGCATT
Organism: Rhynochetos jubatus; assembly: GCA_027574665.1. Taxonomy (NCBI): domain Eukaryota; kingdom Metazoa; phylum Chordata; class Aves; order Eurypygiformes; family Rhynochetidae; genus Rhynochetos; species Rhynochetos jubatus. Next base: position 25,486,483 of record CM050654.1, read on the forward strand.
CTGCAAGGATTCAGGCTGGGGACCGCTCAAGTTCAACAAGAATTAAAGGTTATTTTTACAAAAACAATGGAGGCTTTTTGGGGAACAGACAGGGAAGACCTTTGGGAAAGGCCTTGTTTTATATAGATTGTGAGGGGACAAAAGGTACTCGTGGGGCACATTTGGCAGGTATCTTGGCCTCTCCACTGGTGCAGCCGTATTGTGATAGTGCAGACTTGTGTTACAGAAGTAAACTCCTCTGAATTGGAGACTTTGCCATTTCTTTTTTATTTCTTGTAGATGATACATATTGTCTTATTATGCTGAAACTAGAGAAAGTGCAAGGACTTCCTCAACACAGTCCTAGGTGATGTGGTGATGTCGCTATTCTTTTCGATATTTTATATGTTCAGAAATTCTCTTATCCCACTAGGCCTGGCTTGAATCTGAATCCAAGAAAGTATACAGTATAGCAAAGACTAAATGGAGTTAGCATCCACTAGCAGACGGAGTATCATGATACTGTATCACACACTACTTCTGGCAAAAGTGGCTAAATGGAAAAAAGTCGGAAGGCATCCATCTCAATATAAAAAATTAGAAGAGTAGGCATGAAAAATAGAGTTCAGTTGAAATTATACAGTGTATCAACCAGAGTGAAGCTTTGACTTGATATCAACATATATTCATGCCTTTAAGCTTTGCACATACAGAGACATGCTTTCTTATATTAAAGTTTTCATCGTTCATTTGCGTGGTTTGTACCGTGCCAAAACACATGTCCAAGCACTCTGTTCTGGTCATGTGTCAGCTCTGAGGCTATGGTCCATCCCGGCAGCATGAGTGGATCCAGTGTTTGGACTAGGAATAATGTTCCAGCCTGCTTTGGTGAGGAGAGATTTGGGCTTTCATTTAGATTAAGATCCCTTGGATGGAAAAGCAGGAGCAAGAGAAGGTTTGAAGTGCTAGAGTCACCACCAGAGAATAGCATTTTCACTTCCTATAACTGAGATGGGATGATCTACATCTTGTAATTCATATTTTTTGTGAAGTGGCCGGGATCACTGTCAACTGTGCTGTGGCCTTTGCAGGTGGTGGACACCATCATATTACAGAGGGTAACACAGAGCTTGGTTTTTTCTGTCACAGTTCACCACTGTGAAGCAACAGAGCCCAGAAAGGACTTGAGTTTTATGAAGAAGGATTCAGGAATGATAAACAGTGATTTTGCACTTTGAGTATGCTGTCCCAAAGCCATAACTACATCTGAGCAAGAAAAGATCCTTTTTATTTTGTTCAGGCTTAATATCTCTTTTCTGTGACTTTTGGTTTTGCTTCTTGTTGGTTTTGAATCATTGGTTGTGTTGGTTGTGTTAGCCCTCAGAAAATGATAAAACCCCAGAGTTTTGCAGCATATAGTTTCACCCTGCATCTCTCCTGTGCAGTGATCCTCTGAGAATGGTATTTGGCATCTAGTTCCTTTATTCTGACAGCAGGGATCTTTGAGAGGTAACCACTTTGCAAGCGCTGCACACAACCCTAGCACAACGAGCATTGGTGGAAGGTCAGGTGTAAGGTTTCATTAGGTATTCTGGAATAATTATCCCCAAATAATTTCAAGTGAGCAGAACTTTGTTCTTGAGTGAGAGTACCATTGTCCAAAACAGTTTAATCCACTTTCAAAGCCAGCTAGACAAGAAAAAGGCATTCTTGTTCTGAAAAGTGATTGCCTTCTCATGGTGCTACTTATAAATGTTGTTGTATTTTAAACTGTTAATCTGATGGAATTGTTATGCACACATGAGGCTTCAGTTCCTTCTTCTTTCCAAGACAGAGCCTTAAAGGTTTGATGATGCTGAAGTGAACACACTGGAATATTAGAGAGTAAAAGCTATCAAAGGTGTGGAATATTGACAATAACAAGATCTAGAGCTTGTCTACACTTAAAAATGTATTGGAAGTTACAAGGAAATACATTTTTGAAATTGTTGAGTGTTATAAATTCCCATATAGGTGTTCACATATCTACATGTCTGTGTCAGGGGTTATTTCAGAAGGGTTCTGGTGAATTTCCACACGTAGCAAGACTTAATTAAGCTGACTTCATGTGCTAAACTCATGTCAACTAAAACTCTATTAACCGTATTGTCCTAATTAATAGTTTTCATAGTTTTAATTATACGACTAAATCCAGTAATACCAGAAGTAAATAAATGCACAATGAATATTTATTCACATCACTAAGTGAACATATTGCCTGCGTGCCGTATTCAGGACTGGGCTCCAGAGCTCTTGGCAGAACGTGGATGAGATTTCTCTGCATTCTTTTTGACGTCTCCTTCTTGAAAATTATAAGTACTGAAGTTACACAGGTACCTTGAATTTAATTTTAAATTGCAAGTTTTCTAGGATATGCAGTAGCGCAAAACACGAGTAGTCACATGAATGTGTGTATCGTAATTCCATTAACACATTTATATGAAACGGTAGTGGTTTTATACAAAACCAAGTTATATTGCACAGAAGAATGGATAGGAAGTTGCTTAGCTTTATAAAAAAACACATTTACAATGATGTATAGGTATACATTTGTTTAATTACACTAAGTGTTGGCATGAGAGACCAACTCTGCCCAGTTACAGCCCTCCAATTAAAATTGGAGGGGAATGGAGTTTATGTAATGCTAAGTAGAAATTGACTGTAAATACAGAAAAAACTCAGTTGCAATCTGTAGCATATTCTACTTTCATGACTCTTACAGACTTCAAAGAGAATTGTACATTTGCATCCCAGGGCAGAAATTGGCCATGTGCTTGGAAGCATGAAATCTCTCAAGGTAATACTTCATAACTATGGAATGTATCCCATGACTGATATGTAGCTAAGAACTGAGAATCAAATTACACATTAGAAATACATGAAATTAAATATTTTTCTAGTAAAAGAGAGCACTATGCTGGGTAAACGATACATGTTTTCTTTTTCTAGAGATGCATTGGAGCATAAAGATATGATGCATTTAAATATGTATGTTTGTATTTCCTGCTTTTTTTTTTAATTTTGGTAATATTACTTTAAGAAATAAGGTTTTTTCCTTGAGTTCATTTATCAGTTTTATTTTTTGAGTCCTGTAAGTACCTATTTTTGATTTCTTTTTACATTCTTCTTTTTCTTCAGTCCAGATAAGTTTGGAATACCTGATCTTAAGCAATTAATTTCCAAACATACAGGCTTGTTTCAGCAAGGAAGGAGCAAACATCCCTAAGTTCTTATTGCTGTCTGCACAGAAGCATCCACTAAGGCGCTCTCAGTGATTTTTCTTAAACAAAGTAGTTACTGAAAACAAAAAATAAGGCCATATCAGTGCATCTAAGATCAACAAGAATTACGTGACTGTTCATTTTCAGAGGCCCAGGCCCTAGCAGGTTCAGAAGAGCTATGTTTTGTCCTTAAGCGGACGTACCTTCTGTGGAGTCAACTCCACTCATTTTTCCTGAATCCATTCCCAGTACAAACTGAAGCCCTGTACTGGTCACGTTTAACGGGAGGTATTGGACTCCGTCCATCTCGCCATCTTCGCATGATACTCCTTCCTTGTTGTTGTGCCAGATGGGGAAGGTGATGATTTTGGCTGAACAGCTCTCATAGCTGGGGAGACCCTTCTCTGTTGCCTTTGATCAACATAAGGAGTTGCTGAGGATCCAGCCAAACCTGCAGAGTGGAAATTCTGGAGGGAAATAGAAAGGGATGTTTATTTGAAGAAAAATAAAAAAATAGTAAAGGAAATGCAGACTTTGTTATATTTGTTATTTTACCTGAGGTTCTGTTCATGTGAGCCCAGGTGATCTGGAAGCTGTTTGCCTGTGCGTGTGGTAGGCTGCAAGGTACTTGGTAGTTGATTTACTTTATCCGTTGTTACGCTTTATATTACTAAGGCACCTGGCAGCCCTCTACACAGGTCAGGAATCCTTTGCACCATGTGTGTGACTGCCATGGAGACCTTTCATGTCTCGGTGAAACTCAGGACACATGACAGACTTAGGAAGGTATAAGCAAAGTGGGTAGTGTTTTGTGTGATAATCCTTGGGTTTAAGATAGACAACTACTTTTTGGGAAACTTTGTTGCATAATGTGCGTTCAGTATCCTGTGACTAATGGGTACTATTAGGGAAATCTCAATAGTTAGGGAGATACTGTCAGACTCCTTGGAGACCTGATGAAGAACAAAACAACACATTCATTTCATTGTCAAAAGAACTACATGTATACCCCAGTCCCAACAAAGTGAGACGCTATTTTTTGTTAATACTTAATTTCTATCAACTAACAACCTTCAGCTCTGTGTCGCAATTCTTAAAATGCTTAATCATGGGAATAGCATTTGTCACTATTCATGTCATTAAGAATATTCACATGTTTAAAAACTTGAAGTTCTGTCTGACCTCTGCAGTTCAAGTCTGAAATATTTTGCCTATCTTTACCGTAGCTCTGATTTGTCTACAGTCTGACAACATGTCAGTAAAAATTTAGGTGTGTTGACCTGTGCATTTGTAGCTGTGGTTGGAGAAATACTATACTGGTTATTCTCTCAAGCTGCAAAATAAAGGCCGGTTACAGAAAGCACATCTTGCAGTACTCATCCCCGAACAGGAATTTCACGAAGACTGCACATTTGTATGAAATCTAATGGCCATTTCTTCAGTGAAACTTCACTGTCCTGCTGAGCATAAAGTACAGAAGCACTTATATAATAGAAACTTGGAACACTGTAAATTATGTCCTTTGAACAATAATTGAACTTTCTTCTTGTATTGAACTGAAGTTTAGGAATGTAGTGTTCTTTGTCTCATAATTGTCTGCCTACACACGCCCAGTCTGCACTTCTAATAACAACTTGCCGTTGAAGGAGCACGCATGTCCTATATTTTTGGCCTCAACTGTATATTTTTGCAGTGGAAGATGTCTTTCCATTAACAAAAATAACTTCATAATGATTATACATTAGAGTTAATGGTGCCAGTTTTATATTAGTATGTGCATACATACTTGTCAGAACATGAATGATATTTTCAGAGTAACCCTACAGTTTGAGGAACTATTAAGTGGTTTTGATTCCATTAAAATACTCAACAACATGTTTGTTGAACTTGCACTTTTTTTGTTATTAATCTAATACTGCCATTTGTAGGCTGTGATGAATATGTTCTGCAGACAGGCTAACCAAAGATAACAGATCAGATCTCTGTTCAGGAAAACAACACCATGTAAACAGAATATTAAACCAGGGCTTCAGAGACAGCCCATCATTCTGTAAAAGAAAAAGGTCAGCTTGGGATGAGGGCTGTAACTGTGCTTCAGGACAGGTAAATATATAACCATAAAGAAAAGCAATTGTCATTTAAAGCTGAGCGTAAAAAGCGTAAGCTTCATTATCGTGCTGATCTGGATGAACCTTAAACAATGTTTACAGTAAGGTTTGGAGAGTTGCCTAGCGCTAGAGTATACACAATTAAACAACATAGCTGAACTTTTCTTTCATGTCAGCATACTGCTGAAAAGACCTCCATTGTACTCATACTATACTCATTCCTGGAACCGACAACATAAACAGGGATAGAGAACACTCACTAGTAATTCTACCCCACAGTAGTCGGGTGCACCAGGGGGCATAACTCCATTTTCACCTATACAGCCTAAGAAGTAAAATAGACATGTAACTGATGGTGAGGGCATAGCAAGACATGAACTCGCTTCTGACACGTGAATGTGTACCTGAATTTGGCAGTTGCACGTTGGGACTAATAGCTATTTAGCATCTTGCCAAATGAGTGGTCATTGGTTTTGTGCACCCTTATTTCTGTGACTAACAGGCATCTATATACTCATCCTTGCTTTGGTGTAGTAACCCAAGAAAAGCAAACACAAATTACTGAAGGAACAAAGGAAAGCTAGAGCAACAAGCCAGTTGGTAGATTGTGAAAGTGGATAGTCTGAACTGGAACTGCAGTTTGGCGTGTCATTAGTCGCAGAAATACTTGTGTTTCACATTATAACAGTAGGAATTTCCAGACTCATCTATATGATTTCATATTTGCTCTAGTTATTTTTACTTTTTATTTTCAAAGAAATTATTTTTCATACATATACATCATGATAGTTCTTGTAGTGCTTATAACTGATGTTATTGCATTAACTTGCTGCACTCAGTTTCTATTAAGCTGTTTATTTTTATGTAGAGACTACATCTCAATGAACATTTTTAATGAAAAACAGTTAATATTAATGGCTGTATGTAAAAATGGAAGTCAATGTAGGATATGAATTTAAATGTGCAGTATATGACTGTTTAAATCTAGGACAATTAACTAGATTGTATGCAGTTGATGACACTGAAGAAAGATGAACAGTAATTGTATTACATATGAAAAATGCTCTGAACTTTCATCAGCTTCCAGAAGAGAAGAACAGTTCAAAGCTTATGAACAAATCATAAACTGAAATGCTGCAAATACACAATGGTTTCTTTCAAATATTCTTTTTTTTTTTTTAATCAAGACCTCTTTGACCCTTGTGTTCTGTAGGAGTGATACTAATGCTGTGCAATTTCAGATAATCACAACACTCACTCATCAGAGATTAAACCAGGGTTTTGTAGTATTTGTAAACTTGAAATTAAAATGTTTAAACTATACATTCTCTTCACTTTCACTAAGCAGTTTTTACTACTCATTGACCAAAAATTACTCACGCTATTGTCTGAAATTGCAGTTTATTACAGTTATGAGAGAATAATTACATTCTACTCTATACTAAGCTGATAGAGGAATAATCATAATTTTATGTTGTCAGACCCTCAGTCCCTCAGTGGTGTCTATTCTGTAATAATTTTTTTCAGTTTTTAAAAAAATGGCATCTCATTTGTCTGGACAGATACTCAGCTGGAGAATGGTGACATGCCAGTATTATTGCTTTAACAACACAGAAATAGCGTGAGGGCTCTTATACGAGTAGTAGATAAACAAATTCATTAGCAACCCCATAGCACGTTTGCTCAGTGTTAGAAAGTGCTCTTCCAAGCAGCGCCATCAAGTCTTTTTGTCTGAAAATGTACAATAACTTTATTACCTTTCAAATACATCTTCTCAATTTACTTTCCTTTGAATTAGGCCTTTCTGCCAGATGTGATTGATATTACATTGCCAACTGTTGCCAGTACCTTTTCCTCATATTTTTAATGCAAAAAATATCTTTCAGTATCTAATGTGTTCTCAGTTTTTAAATTAGATGGCTTTTTGAATGTCCTGGGAATCCAAAGGAAGTCCCTGGCTGGCAAAGTCAAATTAATATGTTGGTGCTCTAAGTATGTAAATCAGTGGATAGTAACTGTGTAGACTGAGAGGAATTCACTGTTTGCTAGACACTCTTGTACACAGCTTTGTGCTTATAGGCTTCAGGCATCCCGTTGCTCTGCTGTTGGGTCCTCCCCGGGCCGCAGGGGGGTTGTCTCTGCTCCCCATGACCCTCCATGGCTGCAGGGGCACAGCCTGCCCTCTCACCACGGGCTGCAGGGGAACCTCTGCTCCAGGCACCTCCTCCCCACCTTTCCTCGCTGACCTTGGTGTCTGCCTGATTGTCCCTCTCACATCTCACTCCTCTCTCTGCTACTGGTCCTCTTTGATTTTCCCTCTTAAATGGGTTAGTCATAAGCGCTAATTGGCCAGAGGCAGGTCTGCCTTGGAGCCGGGGAAGCTTCTAGCAGCTTCTCACAGGAGCCACCCCTGTAGCCCCCACCCTCCTGCCCCCGGCTATGAAAACCCCGTCACACAGCTCCAACACACCATCAGCTCTTCCAGAAATGTTTTTTTGTTTATTTTTTCATGATACAAAAAGCATGACAGAAAAGGCACGAGCCAGTTCAGCTTGTACACATAAACAAACCCAAACCACTGTAACCCATTAAGCTAATTATGGTATTAAAAATTAACATTTCTAGACTCCATACTTCCTTTTTTTAACTTCTGCATAAGGACAAAAGTGGATGTGGCATGCATGTGGAGCAACATGAATTTGCAGTCAGAAAAAAGAACTGTTAACAATAAACCTCCACGGATGCAGTCCTGAAGGACTTTCTTTCCAAATGTGTCCTGTCATAAAGCATTGGGATTACTCATAGTAGTAAGGATTTGTTCTGGGACTTTACAGGGTTGCCACCCAACCATTTTGTGGCTCCCAAGATATGCAGACCTTTTATAAAACACAGAGGAGCTGAAGAGCAAATGGAAAGTACTTTTTTATACGAAGCCTTGAGACTCTGGAGACATCAGGACCTTCGGGCCTTGTGGTGCCATCACATGTTAAGCAGACCTCTCCGGTGCTTTCACTAGTAAGTTCTACTTGAGAACCGATGGGTAGAGCATGACCCCAGCGTGGTGCGTGCTTGCAGGCTGAGCGGTGGTGGGAGGCCAGCTGTGGAATGTGGGAAAGCGGCTGAACTGCTGAAGTCATGCAGGGAATGTTAAATGTGTCTCCAGCTGGCAGGGAGCTGCGGCTTAAACACAAACTCTGGGTCGGGTTGAGTATTGCCGAGTGTTCGCGGCACCCTCAGCTCCTGCTGCCCTGAGCGCCTCGATACATGTCGCAAACCGATCGAGAAGAAAATGAAACGCCTGTCGCCTTTTAGGGGAGTTTTAATAGCGAACGACGCGAGGCAGTGAGGGCTCAAACTTTTTAATTGTAAACTAAACTGATAGAGTAGCCCTACCCTGGCAGTGAAAGTTAATTCTACAATGCCCAATAGAGAGAAAAAAGGGTCTTGTACTTTTCTTTTTTAATTCTTTGGGGTATGTTCCTCTTCAGGAAAATGCAATTCATCCTTCTTTAGCAACTGTCTGCATTAGTGAGGGTGTTCTCCAGCAACTTTGCTGATGAGTTCAAGCTTCACAGTAAAACCAGCATGGACGGGGACTGCCGCCTACCTGGTATGGCAAAGGGCAGAGGGAGAGTCAGTGGGAAATGTTTGTGGCCCTTCTCATGGACCATTGGAATTTCCTCAGGTCCCTGGTGTTCCTCCATTAGCAGAGCAGCTGCTGTGAATACCCCTAAGGAGTACCTGCAGGTACTTTCACATGTGGTTTTCTCAGACTGACATACATAGGCTCACTTTGTCTCAGCCCTGAGCTAAAAGAAAACCATGCTGGGGCAGTGCTTAACCTGAGCTAAAGAATCCTGCTGAGGTGTCAGTGAGGCGACTGCTGGTCCAAGGGTTCAGGCCATGTACTCCCAGGTCTGCTGGAAGAAGACTCTGTAGACATGCCCTGTATTGTCTGAAGGCATACCGAGGGAAGAGAGGGTGTGACAGTTAAACTCAGAGGTGGCAGCTCTGTTACGAATAACATAGGAGTTTATAGAGTACTATCAAATATGATATAAGCAACAGTAGCAAATGGGTTACTACAGACCACAGCATGTAACTGCCTAGCAGTTGGGTCCGTAGCAACGGTCCTCATCTGGAAATTCCTTGAAGTCTTCCTAGGGTTAATTTTCATAATAAGATTACGACTTTAAATCATCAGGAGAAAGCATCGATCGACTGTTTTTCAGCTTTTGTTTAGCTGACTGCTCCACCCAAGTAGCTCTGGTCATAAGACATTTTCTTCTGTTAGAGTCATAACTCAGGATGTGTCACAAATGGCATTAACATTGAAACACCAGTGAGCTCTGCCTCTTAATTTCTAATCCTTACCACAAACCTCTTGACTCTGGATCAGTAACAGAATGGAGAAACATGAGAAAAATGCGTTTTTAAACCTTTCCTATGCAAGCAGTCATTTAAGGGGTTTTAGAGATTAACTGTGGTGAATCTTGCTGCACAGATTTGGGACGTACCTTTCCCCAGCTAATGGCACTCCCTCCGCTGCCTGGCCTCCCCGCTCATACACCACCTCAGCGGAGGCAGCAAGGGTACATCTGCCCATGCCCTCCTGTTTCCTTGCAAAGTTTGGTGCTACCACCCAAATCGCTTTCCTTGATCATACAGCATCATAAGCACTGCCTTTTGAAGCAAGGTGTCCCCACCTTGGTAGCTACAGAAGGTTACCTGGGAGCAGAGAAGAAAGTTTGCTGTAGGCAGTAGGTGAAAAAGGAATACACCTGGGACTGACAGAGCTTGACTGGAAAAAATCTAGAGCAGAAACAGAAAGAGAACTTTGCAAGCACATGAAGCTCACCTTCCAGCTTCCTCCTCAATCTGTCCTATGGGAATAAAATAGTTCTCACAATCAGGAGGTGGAATGCCTGGAAAGTAACCCCAGTGGGGCGTGAGAGTGGGGAGATGTGGGAAAAAAGGTCGCTGAGCTAAGATACCACACGCTGTACTGGGAGCAACTGAGGCTCAAGCATTCCCTTTTGCTCACTCAGGCATTTTTGGCAGGGGACAAAAAGGACACCTGGAGGCAGCAATACCTCAGACCAGTAGAGGAAGGCTTGCAAATGCTCATCTGCCAAAGCCTAACTTGTAGTAGGAACATTCACTGCTCTCCAGTAGTCAACAAACAAAGTTGTTGCTGTATGGTATCAATAGAAGCAGCTGGTGCAAGTAGCAGCTCTAAAGGAGATGGACGGGAGACGAGCGTTAAGTGCTCGTAATTTGTGCTCCAAGGTCTGCAGCTCAGTTCCGTTCAGTATCTTATAATACAGAAGATGCATCGTGAAATTAAAGCTGTTTTCAGATGTATTCTTTTGTAGCAGTACCAACTTTAAGCATCCCTCTTTGTCTACAGCCATTCTTTCTCCCCACATTACCCCATCAACAATGCCAGCATAGCTGTTAGTGGGACCATACAATGAAATAGATCTGGGAACCAGTCCAGGTTAAAAATAAACTGCAAAGATGAATACCAGGAACAAGCAGGATAAGGGGGAAATGTTTATGCTAGCAGTGTTACTGAAAGAAATGTATAAGAAACTTTGCACTAGTGAATTCTCATTTATTATTGGACAAAACGACAACCGATGATGTGCAAAGTAAAACATCAGATCTATATCCTGACGGTCTGAGAAGAGCAATCATGATGATTATTTACCTTTATATTTAATGAAAGGGATTATATTAATGTGACCTAGTATTAATTTATTACATAAATGTTATTGCCGTGGGGAATATGCCTAGTAAGGTCCCCCTGTAATCCATAAGTAAAAAGGGGTTACAGAAGTTAAATATTAAAAATTGCTTTTGTGCTACAGTGGAGGAAAAAGGAATTGTGAAACCCAGACTAGAATTAAGGAGTTTCTAGAGAAAATCCTATACGATAATATTAGAGTATTTCAGTACTACATCTTGTAGACTTTGGTATAAACCAACAGTCATGAGAAAAAGGCTAATTGAAATATATAAAAAGGGATATTTATTTTCATTTTTACAAATGAAATGAGGAAATTAATTTAATCTCGAAGTGTAGAAATAGGGGAAAAATGATCTACCTTTTCTGAGTAAAGATTAATGACTGCTGTTGTACAGCATAAACAATAATCCAGTCAGTCAGTCTGTTCTTACTGGTGAAATCATCTTCATACGACTGAACATGAAATAAGCTCATAAAGTGAAAATGGAATGGAAAAAGCATGCTATATTTGGGGAGAAATCAGATTTACAAAGGCTAGGACACCCTATCTGGTGTATTTGTAAATAGGTCTTTTGGTTCATGTAAACAGGGCATGGCACACCATATTTCTTATCTGCGGTTAGTTAAAAACAAACAAAAAACCCACAGCAGCGAGCGGCTGGGGTACAGATGTTGGGATCCCGGCATTCCCTGGGTACGCAGTGAACCAGGGGCCACAGGCAGAGGTCTTTCCGCACCCAGAGGGCTTTGCCAACCTCTTCTAACATCCCAACACCTTGAAGAAACCTGTTTTGCCTTAAAGCAGGGATTCTGATAAATCGTTTCAAACAAACACAGTCTTATCTGTGTGGGTTTTATGCCTTATAATGTGGATCAAAAGACTGGATAGTTTGGAGAACTAACTTTTATCTGATAAAACAAGAACTATCAGAAGAATGGGGTTTTTGTTTTTTGAGTTGCTGAAATTTGAAATCTGCAAGTGAAAGGGAACACGTTTAGAGTCCACCTGACGGGGACATCTGTAGAGATTTCAATGAAACAAGAAGTCGAAAGCATTCTGCTTCCAGCTGAGTTAAGTGTTTCTTTGACCCAATTAATTTTTAAGGTTTTTAAAGCTCATTTAAAATTAAATAAAGATGATTTTGAAACGTTATCTTTAATCATTTAATAAGAAAAAGGTTAGAATGAAATAAATGGTTGTACCATCAATAACCTTTGTGAGGTTTGTTGTTGCATGGTTGTCATCTCTGATACCAATTTAACGGCAGTAATCAGCTGAGATTTGTTGCTGTATGGTCTCTGATCCTTCCTTGGGCTTCTGTCTTCCAGATGAAATGCCTCCTTATATATTTAACCTCCGTCCTTATTTCCATGCCCTGATTTCTGGAAGATAGAGGTATATCCTTTATCTTCTTCCTGGCTTATAAAATGTTTGATTGAACTACGTTGCTGTAAGATAAGTATTTTTTAATCAACTTCTGCTTCTGTGGCCTGCTTCTCTATGTCTTTGCTTTTCATAGATTTTGCAAGTAACTTCAGCAGAAGTGACGTGGTTTTTGAGAGTTAAGTTTTCATTTCTTTTACATCTGGTAAATTATCTCATTGTTTATAACGTTTGAGATGATAGAATGAGAACGTAGTTTATAAAGTCATGAATGATGTTGCCACATCTTTGTTCCAGCTGAAGCTGATCTTAAAAAATCCTTATTTCCCCCAAACGTACATGATTGCCAATCGGCTGTTACTGTCCAGAGTCATAGCCAGTAGGACGTGAACAACGTTCTCCACGTTCAGTGGCTGTTTGTTGGCAGTGTGAAATGAGATGCTGGTCTCAGCTTGTATTTGTTGTGGTTACAGAGGCCACTGTCTCAGTTGTTGCCCTTCCTCCTATGCTCAGCAGAGAGTTAGAGAAGAATCGTGTACTCATTCCTTTCTGAGGGCAAACCTCCAAAAGCAGGATTGAAGCAAATCCACAGGACAGCGTGCTCTCCCTCTGCCCACATTGTACCTCCTTTTGTGGAAAGTGGGATCTTGTCATTTCCGGAGCTACTAAACTAGCTTTGAGGTAGAGAAGAAGGAAGGGATTTGATGTTTAACTTCAAGGTGAATTTAAAATTTAACTTTGAGATTATTGTCTTAATCCAAATTCAAGCAAGTCCTTAACTGAAAAAAAAACCCCAAACCTTCTGAGATTTAATCATGCGAAGCTGGCTGTGGGGCAAACCGAGGATGCAGAACACCTTTTCCGTGAGTTTCTTGACACCAGTCCCTCAGATTTCAAAGGCAATAATTAGGATCACGCTCAAGGGTGAAAAAATGTAAAAAAAGGATCATGGGGTAGGTTTTAAGGCTGTAGAGAGGCTGAGAATAACAGATTACTTCAGTACTGGTGCCCTGGAATGATCTGCTACAGCTAACTTCAGGAGCTGTTAGCTATTCCCTTTTTAAAGTCAGGGAAGTTTAAGACTAGATGACATTTCTCTGCTGGCCCTTGTCAGGGAGGTTGAACATGACATATAGGAGCAAAAGATTTGATTGTGAAGGTGCTAAAACACTGAGTATTCAACTGGTTGCTGAGTTAGCGAACGGGCTTTTAAAAACTGATGCACAAACAGAGAAAAGTCTTTAAAGCTTGCTGTCTTCTCTTGACTCTGGAGGATAGCCCCCTAAAATGGTTACAGATGTTCAACCAGCTGTAAACGAAGATTTTAGTAATAGTAGTAAACAATAATAATAAATATTAATAGTAATAATAGTGTTGAGAAGATTCATTATTTGTGCAGTGCATCAAGAATGAAAAGCGTTAAATAAATCCAATTAGTAATTAAAGTGTGTGTGTTTAAAAAAAAAAAAAAGCCTAATGAGTTAGAGTGGAAAATAATTAGCCAAAATTGTAATTCCCTCTTTGGTCCGTCTTTTGTGGAAAGTTGAAACCCAGGATCGTTATTTTATAGACTGTGAAAACTGAGGAAGAATGAATGTTTTACAATTAAATGACAGCACATCATGTTCATTAGCATGGAGTTAGGGAACTGCGATATTCCCACCTGTGACTGCAGCGTATTTTAATTTTTCTAAAACATGTATTTTGCCATTATGTATTTTACATACTTGAGCGCTGCACACCATTTCTGTAAAGCACAACTTCTAGTTGCACGGTGAGATCTGACAATTCGAACACTGAGGAAACAAATTGCTGTCTGACAGAGCAGACAGGCTTGCAGAACTTTATACTTGAAAATAAGGAATTCAGGAAATACCTTGTGCCTGACTCCAGCAACAATCTCTTCCTTCCTAAGAGTGATCCCTGCGCTGTGCTCCACAGTGATGGCAAACACACAGGCCGGGGTGGAGGGAAGTGGAAAACACAGCTATAGCGAATGCTAATGTCTTCTTTGTATGTGGACACATGTCACCATTTTTGCTTACATGAGGCAAAGTACTTCTTTCAGGAAAGCTCTGCATTCGGCAACCAAAGGCACCAGTTTCTTCTCAAAGAACAGGCAAATGCATCCTAAAGCTGACTAGGACAGCAGCCACTGTAGGATAACATTTTAAATCCAATCTGTCTCTGCTATTCAGCCACCATTTCCAATTCAGTATTGAATGATTTCCATAATTCTTCTCCTCTCCGACCCGACTTCTGCTCTTTATGACTAAGTGAGCAAGGAATCTATACATAGATCAAGAACGTCAGCATTATTTTATGCTGTGAACTTGTCTACGAATTTGGAAGAAAGTGATCCTGTGGAGTCATTCATTTTACCTCTAGAATTGGTTATAGCTATTGATATACCTCTGAAAGGAAAAAAAGGGAAAGAAGATATGAAGATGTGCTAAAAAAGCAGGTTTTATGTTGGTGAACACGCCACTCCCCTCCCTGAGAGGGTTGAACCACATATACAAGAGAACAAGGATTCACCTTATTATTGTGTGCTGATCATCATGGTTTTACTGTGTCTTCCTAAGTAGGGTGGACAGGGGCCATGATTCCTTGTTGCCTTGCCCCTCATGAAAGTATTTATAGCAGAACAAAGTAGGCATAAGGTATCTGTTATCCAGAGTCTTCAAATAAAACTAAATTTAAATCGAATCTTCAATAGTCTTATAACACAAGAAATACTGCCTACCCAGAGCATGGGGAATTCATGAGTCACATCCCAGATCTCCCCCATCCCAGACTTCCTGCTTGTCAGCAGCTTTCCAGTAATGGGTAACTTAGGTAGTCTGCAAATAATCAAGACAAAAGATTCGTCCAAAAGTACCCAAGACAGTAGGAAGTCTAGCAGCAGGAACACTTCCTAGAACATTGCAATTCTTAAATCATCCCTTTTGTTAAAACCTTTTTGTACCTTCAAAAAAATAAAACCTGACTTCTGCATTTAGGAGAACGATACTCCAACTGTGTAGTTGCCTATAGGTAAAGAAAGTCCTAATTTGCTTCCAAGCAGGGGTCACCTTTCCTGTTGCAAGGCTGGCCTGTCAACGCAATGTCTGGCTCTCTTGTCTAAACTAAAACTCTGGATTGGTCCAACAATATATATTTTTTGTCAGTCAGATGATAGAATGGTTTGGGTTGGAAGGGACCTTAAAGATCATCCAGTTCCAAGCCCCCTGCCATGGGCAGGGGCACCCTCCACTAGACCAGCTTGCTCAAAGCCTCATCCAGCCTGGCCTTGAACGCTTCCAGGGATGGGACATCCACAGCTTCTCTGGATAACCTGGTCCAGTGCCTCACCACCCTCTCTGGGAAGAATTTTTTCCTTGTATCTAACCTAAATCTCCCCGCTTTCAATTTAAACCCATTACCCCTTGTCCTGTCACTACAGGCCCTTGTAAAAAGTCCCCCTCCAGCTTAAATCAGATCTAATCCCCATTATGCATGCTTTCAGGCTGCAGATGCAGAGCTTCTTGTCTGATGACTGCCTCCATATTTCCATTTTCTGTATTTCATATAGGTATTGTCAGTTTCATAATACCTGCAGTAGCCTGCCAGATACCTTCAGCAAGGTAGATGGAAAAACGTCACTTTTCCTTATGTGACTGTTATGGTTTCTGTGTCTCCCTTTATTTCTCCCAATGTTGTGGTTTAACCCCAGCCAGCAACTAAGCACCCCACAGCCCTCCTCCCCATCCCCCATCCCCTCCGGTGTGTGGGGAGAGAATCAGAAAAGTAAGAAAACTCGTGGGTTGAGATAAAGACAGTTTAACAGGTAAAGCAAAAGCTGTGCACACAAGCAAAGCAAAACAAGGAATTCATTCCCCACTTCCCACTGGCAGGCAGGTGTTCAGCCATCCGCAGGAAAGCAGGGCTCCATCACACGTAACAGTTGGGAAGACAAACACCATCACTCTGAACGTCCCCCCCAGCTTTACATGCTGAGCATGATGTCATGTGGTATGGAATATCCCTTGGGTCAGCTGGGGTCAGCTGTCCTGGCTGTGTCCCCTCCCACTTCTTGTGAACCCCCAGCCTCCTCACTGGTGGGGTGGGGTGAGGAGCAGAAAAGGCCTTGACTCTGTGTAAGCCCTGCTCAGCAGTAACGGAAACATCCCCGTGTTATCAACGCTGTTTTCAGCACAAATCTGAAACACAGCCCCATACTGCTACTGTGGAAAAAATTAACTCTATCCCAGCCAAACCCAGCACACCCAGTTAAAACCAGTAGCAATTAAACATCAGATCACCGCCATTTTCATTTGGTCATGTATTATCTCTATAATATTTTAGATTCTTCTGTGACTCTTAGGTCATAAGCGAAATTATCCCAATTCATCAGTTTATGAAAGTTTGCACGGTAATCTGTGTGAAGGCAACAGTACTGTCTCCAGTTCTCAACTCAATTCTGCAGTGCAAGGAACTTTTCACTCTCCCCCTTGAATGTATCTTGTGTCTCCCATGTTGACTGCAGAGGTTTTAAGACACTACAGTAAGGATTAGGTGATGGTAGTCAGTGGGAGTGCTGTGCATTCTGCCATGATTGCCAGAAGAATATTATTCACCTACTTTATACTCTGATCATACGAGCTTTATGCACTCTTTTGATGTTCTTAAATGATAAGGATATCAAGACCTGAGGTCAAAAAAAGAATTGAAACATCATTCCACTTAGCAGCTTTCTTGACCTTGCCTAAACCAGTGCTTGTCAAATGACTATTGATTGCATGTTTCAGTAACGTTTTATTTAGATGTTATTTTCTTTATTAATAAGTGATTTTTTGAATCACTGTTAAGTATTCTCTCTTCTATATTATGAAGAGATCAAAAGCAGTACTAGATTGAGAGAAAGATTGAATTGGGTCTCCCAAATATTGTATGAATCAACTATTTAAAAAAAAGATTGGTATAAACATCAAGATTCCAAACAGGTAACATGAAACATGGACAAAACTATCAGCTATTACGCTGTTTGGGTCTTGCTACAAGAGTACAAGCAGAACTGCTTTAAAGTCAATATTAATAACCAATATTGGATAGAATAAAAGGTCAAAGTACTTAAAATCTTATTTAAATGCCAAGTGTGAAAAAATGCTGCTAGAAGTGTATGCAGTAACAGGTTGAGTGTTCAGATATGAATGGAAAAGTAACAGTGGATAAAGAGCAACTGTAGCTCTAATATTATAGTATTAATGCCTCCTTTTCCATTGATAGGTTCAGAATAGCTTTAAAGTACGATCCCAGGATTATCACTTCATTATACTGCGAGGGAATGAATGCACAGTGGAGGAATCATGCAGTGGCTGGAGTAGAATAGAACCTATATAGCTCCCTTGCATCCTAGCATGGTATGTTAATCACTAGACTCCTTTACCAGGAGCGTCCTTTTTCTGCTAGGGGGCTCGAAAGATCAAATATTAAACGATGTATGTTTTCATCTCCCTTTCGTCTTGGCGTTGGATACTTGGATATTTGTACTGTCGTCCTTTTGTTGAAAGAAATTAAGTTCAAAGTTAGTGTACAGGTTAGAATCTGAGGAGGAGTAAACTGTATTGATGGGGTAACAGATGCTTAAAATGATAAATGATATTCCAAGCATATTAGCAATCAAAGTTTATAGGCAAATGGGTAGTAATATGGATTTCAGTGGGTGCTGAAGTAAAAGCATGTATTGTCAAACTTAATGTGAATAGACTCCAATCTATTATCACCAATAGTCCTTTTTACTGCTCAAATGTATGGTATCAGGCTTTTGTGCAAAGTGGCTTTCTCTTCCCTTCTTTAGCCACTGTATTTGCTCAGGAGAGACGTGGAATGGGAAAAGCAGGAACTTCTCGTTCATTTGATAAAGGCGGAACACATCTCTTCTGCCCAAAATCCACGTTATGCAGGTGCTGAAGAGCATTTCGGGTGGGTGGAAATTACCTGACAAATACGTCTGAGGACTGTACCTATCTGCCTGTCTCTAACTGCTTTTTAGCTGACGGCCTGGCCCAAGAGCTGCCTCATGCTGCGAATTGTGTGAATCTCTGGAGCCTGTGGTTCGGAGAAGTGCGTAGGGACCCCTTTGATTAGGTGCATCTAGAGCTAAATCTGGTCCCACTGGATTCAGAGTTAAAATTCCTGATGGTTTTAGCCAACTCGCAATTCCAGCACGGGGGAGCCTTGCTCAGGGTGAGAAGAGGGGTGTTTGTGATCCGCATTCCGCGTGTGCGCGCTCGGTCAACCATACGCACACAGAGAGTATTTTAGGGGGAGTTTTGACTTCCATGCTATTTTTAAAGCGCATTATGAACTGGTGAGTTTGTATAAATACGGCGTAACAGCGATAGCCTCAAAACTTCAAGGTTGCTGTCTGTGTTGGGATGAGTCAGTGAGGCTGTTGGCAACACACAGGCAGCGCTCTGGAGGCTGTGGGTGGGCGGTGAAGTGTTCTAAATACATCATACACAAACTTTCCGAAGAAGTGAAAACGCGCTTTCCGTAGCGGAATACACT
The DNA here is from genome assembly GCA_027574665.1 of Rhynochetos jubatus. Classification (NCBI taxonomy): domain Eukaryota; kingdom Metazoa; phylum Chordata; class Aves; order Eurypygiformes; family Rhynochetidae; genus Rhynochetos; species Rhynochetos jubatus. Next base: position 25,505,518 of record CM050654.1, read on the forward strand.
TCCATTCTTCCCACCGCGGGGATTTAGGTGCTCCCTCTAGTGGGCAGCGGCCGCGCGGGAGCTCTTCCCGCGGGCTCGTCCTTCTCGGGGTGTACCGCGGGTAGACAAGATGGCCGGCGGGCGGAAGGCTTGGAAACCCTCCCGCTTCGGGTCTGTCTGCTGCGACGCACTGAAGTTAAGGGAAAACTTATACCGCGCGCACGCTTAGCGCCCGCTGCCTTCGAGAGCAGCCGCCCCGGCAGCATCAGTTCCTCAACGGGCGTCCGCGGGGGGCTCCCGGCACCACCCGGCGGCGGGCAGCCTCCCGCCAGCCCCGCGGGACAGCCCCCTCCCCCCGCGCCCAGGCGCCGCGCAGGGCTGCCCGCGCCGGGCCCCCGCGCCGCGGAGGGAAGCGCAGGAGGCGGACGAGAAGCGCGCTGGGGTGGCCCTGGGGCGCCGCGGTGGGCGCCGCGGGTGCCGCGCCCCCCTGCCCAGCGGCGGGGGCTTAGGCCGGCCGGTAACGGCGGCTTTCGAAGTCTTCAGCCGCGTTGTGGTGAATGCCGGTTGTTACGAGAACTGGGGCGTTTCAGGCACCGCGCGCACCCCGGGTGCTTTAGCGGGAACGTTTTGCTGTAGAAAAGGAAGTAATTGGTTGAGCTTTTTTCGGTTTTTTAGACCGTTTTACTTCCTGGTTCTCGGGCAGAATGCCGCGTGTCAGGGATGCGGATGCTGGCGGGCAGTTTGGTTCTGGCCGTTTCTACTTCTCTTAAATTTCAGTTTGTTTAGCATTATTTTTTCTTAAGGTTTGTTGGGGTTTTTGAGGGGATTTTAACAGGATTTTTAATTACGCGTTTGGGGCTAATTTGACCGGACAGTGTCTTGCCAAAGCTTAAATTGCAGACAGAATGGGTGCTGGTCATGCGAGATGTGCGTAAGGCAAACGTGGGTTACGTGGAGGAGCAATGGGCGGCCGGACTCCTGAATGCTGAGCCCCCAGTTATCTGAGCTGCAAAAGCAGTTAGACTTGATTATTTTTCTTCTCGTTATACTGGCACAAAATAAGAGTGGGAAAATGTCACTGAAACAATTAAAACTGGCAGTGAAAAGTAAGACTTTTTTTCCTCTTTCCCATACCTCCAGAACAGTTACATTTATAACGGGGTTTGTGTCTCCTGTGGTCTCGATTACATCCTGTGTTTCTAGCTGGCAGCGTTTCCTCTGCAGAGGCCCTGTTCTCTGCGCCAGCATACGTTTCTGTCTATATGAGAAGAACGGAATCCAGATGAAATACTCGAAAATGAAGCTACACCCCTCCCCAATAAGTGGGTTTTAATACTAATCCTCAGAACAAAGCAAGAAGCGGTGTGCCTGTCATCGTGTTTCTGTAGAACCAGCGAGTGTGCTAGTGCACGTTGTCGAAGATTGAGCAGTTCATTTCAGTCATCAGGCGTGTTACACAGACCTTTCTCCCATTCTTTAATATTCAGACATTTGGAGACTATTTCCTCAGTAACACTGGAAGTGGAGCCTGGCTTCTCCAAAGTAGCCTGTGTTTCAGAATCGGGATGCGAATCCTCGCCTCCAGAAACGTCTCCTTTTTCTGTTTGCATAGAAGGATTTTTGGAACAGTGAACTCCGCTAACAGCTGTATTCAATCTTGAGTAAAATCACTTCCTGAAAAAAAGTGAAATTAAACTTAATATACAAGCTTGCTTGGAATATAATACCACGGAGTTAGGGAGCTTTGTGATTATGAAACCGAATCCATTCACCCTGCTGAGGTAATTTCTTGTAAATTGTACACTATGGAAATCTTTAATCAATGTCAGTGTTTTTAAAGCTAAAATTCATACGTTTCAAATGTGCTTTTTATTTCCCCTCACCCAGAGAGTGCATTAGTTTGCTGGGTTTGGTTTTGTTGGTGGTTTGTTTTTTTTTTTTTTAAAGAATTTTCTGCCGTGGTTGTGTGAGGTGGGAGAGGAGAGGAGTTAGGGCACTAGAATGGCACTTTTACCTGCCCTAAGTGTTCATCATTGTAAGTGCAGTCATGAAAATCATGAAACTGGTTAAAAAACAGATGGTGTTCAAAAGCTACATCTGATCTTGTAACAAAGAATTTGAAAAGTCAGGCTGTTCTTCAGTTTAACACTGCAGCGTTACACACAAGGTGTGGGAGGTATTGTGGGGTTTTTTTTAATATATTTAAGATGAAACGTGAGATTCTGGATGTATTTATACTGCGATCCAAAGGTAGAAACTGAGCTAGCCTGCGAACGGGTGAGCATCACTCTTGCGGTATAGACTCAAACCACAGAATAATGCTCAGCTCGCAGCCAGACTTTTGCCACTGAAGCTGAAACCCACCTTGCGGTGACTACGCTGCTCAGGGTACATCAGCTTCAAACACAAATCAAAACCAAAAGCATCCACGTACTGAAGCTGCATGTTAGAATAGTTGACACGACTCTTACCATTTGTCTAGCATCATGATCCAGGACTTAAAAACAAGACCAAAAAGAACAACACATCAAACCCAAATTGCTTAGTTTTACTTACTTTTAAATGGAGGAACAGAGTGTTTAAGTCCTTGTAGGGGCTGAGCAACTGAGCCAGTCATTGGGGCACTCAGTGGAGTCCTGCCTTAGCTGGTACCTAATTCTATATGTACCTAAAGATCTGAATATATTTTCCATGTATGTCTGCATTAAGTAGCTTGGGAGCAAAACATAAGGACAGGGATTTGAATGTGGCTTTCTTATATTTGGGATGAGTGCCATAACTGCAGGTTACAGAGGCTATTCCCCTTCTTCCTTATTTGCATTTCATTATTTTACGTAAAACTGTGACCACACTGACAGCAGAAATGGAGAGAGTCCTCTCCGCAACGCTCAAGGCAGCAGGCGCTAGGACGGGGCACGAGTGCCGGCTCCAGGTTGCATTAGGGGCATCTCATTTCCACTGGGATGTTCCAAACGTGCCCTGTCTTCTGCAACTCCTCGCATGTAGGGTTTTCTTCTGAAGCACATGTCATTTCTCTTCCCTTTCCCTTTAGCATGGTCTGAGTAACCTAAGGGCCTACCTTGGAGCAGGAAATTCCAGGGGGGGAAAGGCCACCTAGTATGTGCTACAATAGCTAGCCAAGTGACTGACAAACTGCCATTTAACTTCTCATGCCGTCAGCTTTAAAGAGAAACCCTCCCTGCAGCAGGGGTTTTGCTTTAAAATCAAGTTCCACTTCCTGATTTACCAGGAGAGAACAGAAAAAAAAATCTGAAATATTGTAAAATACTCTGACTTCTAAGAAAAGTTAAATTTTGTGTAGACACAGACCTTCTGGCTGAATTCAACCAACAAAGCATATGCAAAATTTCTCCTATGTGTCATATTGTGGATTCTGGAGAGTAAAACAGGTGAAAGTTTTAACTCTTGACCTGTGTGTTCATATGCACAACATTTCCCATTTGATAAGGACAGTCTTTAACTTGTATAATAGTTGTTATTTCTGTGATTCGTCAGCCTAGAGAACTCTCAGGGCAAGTTAACAGTCTAGTGTGGAGTGGGGGGGTTCTCTTACTGCTCTATATGTTATTTTACGTTACTTTTGGATGACCTGTATTTTTCTGTGGAAAAGATAGGTATAAATTGCAGTAATGCAACAGACTACTCATTGCAGTGCAAATATTTTCGTACAAAAAATACACATTGGAAATTTTCTTTTATTGCAAATAAAAATAACGGCTTTCACCTCACTTGAGCCCAGTTTGGCTCTTAGGAAGCGGAGTATACCTTAGGGCTTCGGCTGCTTTATTGTTGGAACACCGTATTTAGTTGGCTTTCTTGTAAAATGCAAATTTTATACTCATCTGTTGGATGATAAAGCCCTCTTGGGAATAAAATTTGTTTCTTTCTTAGCATGATTTCTCTTTATTTTATCCAAATTCATACAACTAAAATTAAAATTCTGCCCACCCCAACCAGTTTTTTCCTTTTAACTGCCGACAAAAGCACTGAGCATTTTTTCCATTCCTTGTCCAAATTGTTAAGATGCCCCTGAGGACCTTTGTTTACAGTGTCTTCTCATTCTTTTTTTCCTTGACATTCTCCCCTCCCTCCAGCAGTGAGATACTAATTAAAGAGAGGACACAGTGACCCTGGGTTGTTTAGAAGTCACAGGGGAGGGGTGGTGGCACAATGACAAAACCATCCCTGCAGGAAGTAATCAGGCCTGAGACCCAGCACAATACTCACTTCCATCACCTGAAAAAACCCTTTCAATTTGGAGATCCAGCCCAGAAGCAGATTTGTTTTCCCTTTAATAAAGTATCTTCATTACGAATAAAGCCTCGGTGTCTCTGTGTGTCAGTCTGTTTGTTTAACAGCGCTGTGACACAAGCGCTGCTTTTTATTCAACAATTACTGAAAAATATTTCTCTATTTTAATAGAGTTTGTAAAGTAAAAGCAGTATTGGTAATAATAGCATGTTCCCGAATAGCATCTACATTTGTGTTAGATTTCAGGGCAAAAGTAGTGTGGTATCACCCAGCAGGATTACGGTTTTATCTAGTATATATGCATTTCACAACATTATTATGGCTCTTATTACTTAATGACTAGCTCGATACTTGTGATGCTTTACAAGGACCTAGCGACAGAGAAATCCACGATTCATTCCAAATTAGATTTTGTAAACTGGACCAAAAAGCAGTCACTTTGGATTTACACCTGTGCAAATAAGATTTGTGTTTATCCGGAAATCTCCGCTGCAGGGCATTTCCAGCGGCAGGCAGCGGCAGGGCCCGCAGCGGGACCCTGCAGCGCGCTGGGCACTGCCCGCTCCCCAGCAGCGTTCTGCTGGCAAAGCCGGGAGCCTCTGCTGATGCGCTGGTGCAGCCGGTGAGATAAATCAGCAGGCTCGAGCCCTAGCCCTCAATCTGCAGTGTTATCTGTGCAGTTTTATCTTGTCCCCATAAAAGAATCCAGCTGATTTCAGTAGCTATCCGCTTGAGCTGGCCTGCGTAAATCAGATTGCAGTGCTGAAATTAGCAACACGATACCTACCGTTCCTGTTGCATACATGGGAAAAAAAATCCCACTGTCTGGGAGCTGGATCAAACTGCAGACAACATGCGCTTTAAAATGCATAATGAAGGGATTTTTTGATTTTTATCTTTATGGAATTTTTTTTTTAGCAATTAAGAATAAAATCAGCTAGGAGAAACACTTGGAAGAGACTTGTTTGAGGCAGAGAACACCATTGCGTCGCACTCCACAGCCTGAGCGAATCATTGTCTTCTTAAAAATAATCTCTGAGGTTTTGTTGTCTTGTTTTTCTTTTTAAATCTTATACGTATGGTGATACCTGGAAAAGTTTTAGTATGCCCATTTCACTGAGTATCAGTCTGGGCAATGAAGTTTACACTTAACAATTAAAACATTGTCTCTTCAGCCCAATTTTAAGTCTAAGTGTAACCCAAGTATGTTAGACATGGATCCATTAGATCAGTCACTTCCACGTATCTAACAAGCCTTTCAGTGTTAAGCTGTGTAAAACATATAAGACAAACAAAAAAAAGTCAGTGTGCATTTATTTTCAGTTATGTTGCAAAATCTTTGATTATACCAGTCAAAAATATCCTGATCAAACGTAAAGATCTGTGTAAGAGCATCTATATTCTGGATAGTGGGCACCAGAACTTTGATACCGTTCATTCTGTAAACTCTTTTCTTGCTCGTTACTGACCTACTGATTGCTCAAAACCTCAGATGCTGTCAGTTTTGATGGGCTAGTGGCCTTGCGTCTTTAGGAAGACCCCATGCCCCAGCACCCAAACCAGCCGGAAAAACAGATCATGGCCTTCCCTGCAGTGACCGTGTGACCTTTTGCACCTACTCAGGGTGTGAGCTGGCTGTGTAACTGCAGCCTGTGTAACACGCTGGAGACCTGCAAAGTTACTACTGTCTGGGCAACAAAAAAGAGCAAATAGTGTTAAAACCTCATACCAGGATCCCGCAATCTGATGCCAGATCTGTGCCCGGTGGGACTGCTTGGCAGCGCAAACGTGAACCACGTCGCTACGAGCGGACACCAGCTGCATTGCTGCTGCTGAGACAAAGCGCGCAGTACAGGGCTTATGATCGCAGAGGTGGAAGGGATCCTGTAGCCCGCCCAGAGCTCCTGGTAGCCTTCCTGCACCGGTGCCCTCTTTCTCCAGTAAATGCAGGCTCCCGAGCCAGGCGAGGTTTCTGGCACCGCCATGGGAACAACCTCATTGTCTCTGATGCAGCAGACACTGCCCTGGGTTGAGCAGTGGTGACCAGCGTCCTCCAAGGTGTCGGCTGTTTGGGTGTTTGGGTCATTTGTGGGAGGCAAAGACGGGCATGAACGCAGTGGCTGTCCAAGGGAAAGAGCCTGCTTAAAATGAGGGCACTGGCATTTTGGGCACCACTGGGCACTGTGATGTTGGAGTAGAAAGGATACCAAAAGGCACTAAAAAATGCCTCTGCCTGGGTAATCTTCAGTTACAGGGCAGTACAGACGTTTGAGACTCTGATGAGATACGTATCGCTAGACTAAAATCGTCACCTTTCAAAAATTCTGAAAAGAAATGACAATCGGTTTGTTTTTTAAGTAACTTTTACCAAGGAGAGGCTGTTTGTGCTGGCTCTACTCACTGCATCACTTCTTGTGGCTGGTGCAGCTTTGATCCAGTACAGATTTCCTAAAACTTGATTCACTATCTCAGGGAATCACAGCATAATTGATTCAACCCAAAAAGTGTCAGCCAGTGTTCTTGACATCACTTTTGGTTATCGCGCTGCCCATTTGGCTGGATTGTTATTGTTCAGATTCCTTTCTGGTTTTGTAATGGCTGTATTTCACATTGAAGTTCAATGGTTTAATTAAGGAAATGACTGAATAGGAAGTTACTGTAACCATGATTTCAGCTTTTAAAGAAAGATTTGTCTACACGTGAGGAAATTTGGGAATTTAAGCTTTTTGTTAAATGTACAACTTTGGTTTTTAAACCACTGATGTTCAGATGAAGAAATCACACCATTTTCTTTCTTTGTGGAGCTTCATTAGTTTGTTTGCAAACGTGGTATATTGCGGCGTCTTTCCCTAAAGTATGGTTTTAAACAAAGATGATTTCATTTGCAAGTTTAATTGAGATCTGAAGACAAAACTAAGGACGTTCTGTCTTGCAAATGTCTCTTGAAACTGGAATATTTTATGTTCTGCTACGTAAACCTCTGAGTAGCTGCTTGCTTTCAGTTTGAGTCTGCTCAGGGCTCTCAGTGAGGCGGCATCTCGGCATCCCTGTTCCCTCAGCAGTTGGGTGGGATTTAGAAGTTCCTCCCTCTGTTCCAAGCCTGTTACGTGTTACAGCTGCTCTCTACATCACAACTGGGAAAGCAAACCCTTAGGAAAAATGTGTATCCATAGATTTAAACTGTATCAGTTTACTTCTCCACTTCATAGCACACCCGCATGAGCAGTTGACTCAGTCCAGCTACGAGTGGGGTAATCGCTGCTGCGAAGGGTGGAATAAGTGGCTGGCGCGGATGCGGAGAGGGCATGCTGTAGTGGGGAGAGACATCTCCTAAATCAGAGCTGATGCGAAAGGAGTAGCAAAGTCTCAGTGAAAAAAAAGAGCTCACATCTGCTCACTACAACAAGTACCCAAATGGTGTGTTTATTGTTTGATCAGCTACCAAATAATTACAGTGGCACAGAATAGCATTAAGCACTGTGTGTCATCTGAAGCCTGCAGTTTCTCAGCATGAAAAGGCATTCCTCCCCAAGTTTACTTTATAGTTTACAGTTCTTGAAAGGAGCAGGGAGCAGCCTAGTAGTCCAGCACAAACTAAGATCCGTAGGTAGGTATCATAAGATAATTTCCATGGTGGGGTGAGCCGCCTAGCAGGCAATCCGTGCTGACAATCCAAAAGTAGCTGGTAGTTAGTAGAGAGACACGCTGCCTGGCTGTTCTAACATTTTAACAAAGGAGTTCTAGTACAGTTTTCATTCAGTTCTTGAATTTTATCAGCCAAACATAATAGAAAATCAGTAATTAGACAATTTCAAGCATTTAAACCAACTGTAACTGAGGAATCTAAACTACCGGTCGTAAGAGGATGTATTATTTTAAATGGAAATGTTATGGTAATACATTCCAGGATTAACCTTTTAGTTAATTTAAAACTGCTTTTTGTTTTGTTAAAAAAATTAAAGGTTGTCTCCATTGGTGACATTTACCTGATTATTTAAAGGAAAATAAACAGGGTTTTTTTCTGTATTCTACAATGACACTAGTAAAACTACAGTAAGGAAACTCAGCATGAGTTACTTCTTTTGTGAAATTCTGCTCAAATAGATTTGTGGTCAGATTTTACGTGATTTGATGCAAAATATGTAATTTATTGTTTAAATTCTTTAAATGAAGACTCAGATTGGACTTTATTTTGCGGTTTAAGTAATCTGTATCTCAAAGATTTACCTTCTCCTATTTTTCTTTTCCATTCTTGAAGTAAGAACAGTTTGGTCAAATCTGCTGGTGCAGCCAATGCATAGCCCACTGAATACAGTCACCAAGGGATTAATACAGCTCTCTGGCTTTTTTTCACTCTGGCCTAGTTCCTGCAACATCATGTGCCTACATGATTTACTCACATGAACCATCATGTTATATGTCATTGCTAGGAAAAAGGGTTTATTCTTTCTCAAGTTACCAAATACTGAAGTAGATTAAAAAAGCTAAAGACCTGGTAATGTCAAAAAAGTTAGAAGTTTTCACAGGTTTTAGAGACCAATGTCAGGAGCCTGCAGCTGATACTAGTATTACAACATAAGGATTTTTCTGTACTCCTACCTCTGGTCGGTGCATTTGTAGTTGATTTAAGAACGCTCCTTCTTCTCCGGTTAATGTCACTGGATCGCATACATGCAAAGGCAGATGTTAATGCGTGTGCTTAAATGGTCTGAGGCAGCGTCGGGAACAACCCTTCTGTGGAATGAAGCAGCAACTTTAGGGGAAATAGATTGACAAGGGGATTAAAGCGGAAGCATTTAGGCGTATTTAGATTTTCGACTTTCTTTTCATGTCTTTTAAATGGTGTCTGTAATTTTGATAAAAATTCTTCTTGAGTTGTGAAACAGTGGGCTCTACTCAGAAAACAATCTGAAATTTCTTGGATGCAAAACGTATTTTTTCACTTTGTACAGAATGTGATTTATATAACATCTCAGCTGACATGATCTGACATGTTTTTATGAATTCCTTTGCAAGGCAAAAATGCCTCTAGTTGCAATTTATAGTAATGAGACTGTCTGCTGTAAAGTAACTGATTACAATGAAGGTATAAGAAGCAAGCATGTTTGCCTTTCCAAGCCATTAACCTCTCTGCGCTTCTCGAGTACCTAAGCTTGTGTTCTGCGGCAGTGTTATCTGCGGGTCTCAAAATCCATCTGTGTGTCCAAACGGTTTTCTGTATGCTTCACCAAATGTGGTTGGATGGTATTTTGGACTAGAATTCAGTCAATCAGGTAAAAAATGTATCTATCAGAGAACTGTGAAAAATACAACAAAGCTCCATCTATAATTACGTAAACAAATATTCATGTGAAATGTTCTCAATGATCGTTAGCATAGTGAAGGATAAACTGTGTCTTAGGGTCAAAAGCAATATTATGATAGTACCTAGTTGTCTTTATTATGTATTTCTGGGTTACGTTAGGGGGCAGCTGGATCAGGCCCTGAAGGGGGCAGCTGGTAGTTTTGATGGACAGGTAACAAAATCCTGACGTGCGTGCAAGGGCACGTGTTCACATAGATTCCTATTAAAACACTATAGAGAAAATTACCCAAATCTGCTTCCTGCTAGAAGATCATCATCTGTTTCCTCCTAGTCAGTAGTCCTAGGAGGTTCCCATAGCCATTTGCTGAAATCCTTTTGGTCTTAGAGCCCCGTTCAGCAAACACTGCTGGGAGTTTTGCTCTGCTCAGAAATGAGTGCCGCAAGCTGTACTGCAAGCACCAAAACAGGGTGACAGTCTGGTCCCCGGGGAGCTTAGTGCAAAATTCTTTTTGAAGATCCCAGAACGGAGAAAATCCTGGCTATGCAGAGCCTCTGCCACAAGCTGCAGTAGTGGAAAATAGGGGAAGGAGTTGCCAAGGCGGTGGAGAACTTCAAAGAATGCTGGAACTAAGGGCGAAAGTTCAACCTGATTCTTGTGTTATCCGAACTCGCTCACCCAACGCCGGTGCAGCGCATCTGCACAAAATGGCTGGGGTCTGGTTGTTGCAATAACCTCACTTTTCTGGAATCTGACTGGAAATGCATGGTTAAATAATGGTCACCAGTGAACAATGCTCTGAGTACAATGCCGTGAGGGAGCCCTGGACCGAGAGAAGCCACCCAGCCAGCAGCATGTCCTCCCATGGGGACACACACCTTCCCCACCTTGCCTTCTCCCAGCTGCGTGCTCCCACCACTTAATTTGTGGTGGTGTTGTCAGGCACCTCGGTGACCCACCTAATTCCCAGTCCCGGCAGAGAGAGAAGCGGAAGGATTTCTGCTGGGTTAGTGAGTTGAATCAGCAAGCAAAAGAAACAGGATCAAGCAAAGGGCTCGAAACCATGAAGCTCAGTGCAGGAAGGGGAAAGGAGCAGAGATTTCCTGCTTTTCAGCATCCCTGAGTGGTTAAATGCACTCGGTAGATCACAAAAGCACAGTGTAAGTGCTTTTGTTCTGGGTAAAATCTGGGACCCGCTGGTGAAGCTTCTATTGATCAGGCCAGGATTTCATTTCAGGTTTCATCTTTGATTTATGTGCACTGATATTGGTGAACAGACCTGTGAAATATAGTTGTGCAGTATCTGATAGATACTCTGAATCCAGCTCGAGAGAATGTGTTGAAAACAACTTTAAGAATCTATTTACCTAAATAAATATAAAACTTAATTATGATGCAATGAAATATTTTCCCACCATGGGTTGTGCTGCTGCCAGCCCATGACACCTAGTTTAGAACAATTAGTAAATAACTCGATGAATTACTCTCTGAAATAAATTGTCCTAGCCATCTTGATTAATTTGCTGATTACTGAACATAAATATTCAGATCATCTCTGAATTTAAAATTACAGGAACTGAAATGATGAAGCTGAAGGCACAGACTTGGGATAGCAATGAAGTTTGTTGCTAGTTTAGCTCAAAGTAGAAGTGGCAAAACCCCCCTGTTTGTAGCTGATGGCTACACAGTGTGTCAGAAAAACTATCCTGGGCTGTATCCAGGGAAGTGTGGCCAGCAGGTCAAGGGAGGGGATTCTCCCCCTCTACTCTGCTCTCGTGAGACCCCACCTGCAGTTCTGCATACAGCTCTGGGGCCCCCAACATCAGAAGGATATCGACGGGTTGGAGTGAGTCCAGAGGAGGCCATGAAGGTGCTCAGAGGGCTGGAGCACCCCTGCCATGGGGACAGGCTGAGAGAGTTGGGCTTGTTCAGCCTGGAGAAGAGAAGGCTCCGGGGAGACCTTATAGCACCTTCCGGTACCTGAAGGGGCCTACAAAGCTGGGGAGGTGGGGACTTTTTACAAGGGCCTGTAGTGGCAGGACAAGGGGTAATGGGTTTAAACTGAAAGTGGGGAGATTTACATTGGATATCAGGGGGAAATTCTTCCTGGAGAGGGTGGTGAGGCCCTGGACCAGGTTGCCCAGAGAAGCTGTGGATGCCCCATCTCTGGAAGCGTTCAAGGCCAGGCTGGATGAGGCTTTGAGCTACCTGGTCTAGTGGAGGGTGCCCCTGCCCATGGCAGGCGGGTTGGAACTCAATGATCTTTAAGGTCCCTTCCAACCCAAACCATTCTGTGATAATGCCTGTCAGGGATGTAAACTACACCAGGTACCTGAGGAACAATTCTCTGAAGGTTTATGTGGATACTTTAAAGATATTGAAAATGAGATAAAATTTAGACTCACTATTGAATATTTAATTAATTTCTGCCCCATGTTCTTGTTTCTTCCCTTTGTACTCTAAATTAGGTCATTATCATCAGACTGTGTACTATGAACAATTCTTTCTGTTTATATGTGATTGTAGAACAAGCTTGGAGGGTAAAGGCTGTAATTTTGAAACCGGTAATATTTATATGTCCCTTTGAAATCTATACGGAAATTAGTTTCTCACACTCCAACCGAGGTGATGTAAATGGATACCAGAGAGACGGTGCAGTGCTGTCAGTGTACTCAGGGGAGTTTGAGCCCTGTAAAGACGTTTGCAGGTCAGAAATGAGGTTAATTGGCAGGGGTGTGTGTGAGGACAGGAAAAATTTGCACAGTTCTTGTCAGCAGGTAGAGCTGTCAGTTCTTCACTTGACCACTAGTATTTGTCGAGCAAACACAACAGGACTTCGTTCGAGGGAAAGTCATCTTAGGATGACAAGACAGTTTGGGAAGAGCCGTGTTTTGTGGGTGGGTTCCAAGATACCCACACGTATACACCTACTGTACACAACCTCCGGCCTGGCGTGTCGCTCCCGCCAGCGTGGCCGCTGTCTGCAGCAGGGGTTTGCAGTGGTAGCTGGTCTGGTTTTTCCGCCGGTATTCTTCAAGCCCACAGCTCGAGTGTGCAAGCCAATACAGCACTAGTGAGAGTAACTCCAACCTTTGGGCATGTCGTATTTTCAGTGACCTTTTCTGCCTTTTTCTTCTTTCTCCACAATGAGCCATTTGGGATATATTGTTTGTAGCGATTCCAGCCTGCTTCTCATCTCTCTGGTACAACATTTGCTTATAATGCAAATAGTGCCTGTTTCAGTCAAGGCTTCAAACCACACGAACCATTTTATAGATGTGGAAAGACCACCTGGTTGGTGGGTGTGATTTTTTTTTTCCCCATAGCTGCAGAGCACTGACAAATCTGAAACTATTTCACGGACTTAGATACCAAGAAAACAACAGACAAAGGAATAAAATTTATGCCTGGCTGATTTTCCGTCAGACCTTCCACTCTGCGCAGTGATTTACCTTTTCAGTGTCATTACCTGTTCTTAATCTTTAAACATATTTTAATTGTAGGAGTCTTTTCATTTCTTTTCTTATTTCTGAGATTCTAGTAAAACAGCGACCATTCAAACCTGGCCCACACGATTAAAAAATTTCACCCAAGAAAACCAGCACACCAAAATTGAACAAATTGTGTCTAGAAAGAGCCTCTTTTCTGTTGGAAAACCAGCAGATATAACCCTACTGTACAACCATACTAATTCTGAAGTTTTAGGAAAAGTATTAGTGTATTTCCAGATTTTGCTTCATCTTTTATTAATATTTGTATTAAAATGTAAATGTGTAAAATATTGAAAAAATCGAACAGCTGCACAGAATTGTTTCCTAGATAGTACTTAGCAAATATTTTCTCTTTCTTCTTCTACTGTTCCATAAATTTATTCTGCACAAAATGTAAAAAATACAGTCAAGAAAGCATGTCAAAACGGTGAGTAGTCTCACTTAAAACATAAATATGTTTTAATGTATTGCTGAACAACTTCCTATGTAGTTAGTAACAAAGCAGAAAAAACAATATACTTGGTGATTTCAGACAGACTTTATTAATTTCTTCTATAATAAATCTGGCAACTGTTTACAGACTTTGACTGCTTTATGGTTTCAAACAAGTGTCTGGCAACATTATCAAGCTAGTGGCAGAATTCATATCTTTTGGAGTCATTTTAGTTAATTCCGTAAATCAAGATTGGATTTTGTCCTGTGTTTTAATTGCTGATTATGAACGGCCTCCTTAAATTCCTGTTACAGAGTAATCCTTTACTGTAATTGTGTTCCATCCTTGTGCTTCCCAGAATATACAGGGTATATTTAGGCAGGGGGTGTTTGACAGTGGAAATACTTCTGTAAGGAAGTATCTTGTCGTGGCTTTCAAAGAATAAATAATGCATTCCATAATACAAAATGCTGGCATGGCATTAACAAGAGATTGTGTTGCTCTCGATGTTCATATTCTTAACACCAGTCATTAGTGAAGGAATGGCAACAATTACTTATAATTGTGCAATTTATAAAGTGTCCTTCCAAGAACATTTAAGGAAGCATGGAAGGAATGAAGTGCAAGCTAAAACGAATAGGAGGAGTCAAAACATGTCATGGGAGGCACAAACCCAGTGGCCACGGCAGGGGCATTCTGTGTGCACTGAAGGGAGCAGAGGACTGCTCTTCTTTTCGCAGAGAGCTGTTGGATTTAAGGGAAAAATCCTCCACGGTAGAGGTGCCAGGAAAATCAGAGATGGGTTGGAGGATTCCCAGACAGAATGAGGTGATGGGTTCGAATCAAAAGAAATCTGTTAGAGTGACTGTGCACAGGTATTTCATGATGCACGGTAAAATGGCTTTTTAAAAAATTCTAATCTAGAATATAACTGATTTGGTATCTTGGTACCAGTATTAGAAATGGTACAGCTGGAGAAGATTATTTGTCTTCTCCTTTTGGTTGTGATCGTCTCAGAGTTTATTTTCTTATTGTTGAATATATTCCTGTGATTACTTCGAAGACTGCATTCTGAAACAATGGCTTCTCATTGTGTGTGCAACACCTCACTCTTACTAGATCATGTACTTCTGCAGAAGTCATTGCTTCTCAATAATTTTCTAAAAAAAAAAAAAAAAAGAGAAAATGTATAGAACTTTTCATGTAGAAAGGGTTTTGCGTGTTCATGGCATTACCATGTCCCATTTCTACTGACCTTTTCTTCTCATCCTCACTCAGCAAGTTACAGATTTTATTTTTTCATTACCTGCATACTGGGAATGCTTAAATAATAATAAAAACAATTAATTATGAGGTTATTTATCTCTAAAGGAGCTTCCCATCTAAGGAAGTTTATTCCTTTGGCTGTTACATATGCTTTTCTTGCTTTCGGTTCTGAATAGATGAATTTAAGCCTAAAATTAAAAATCTGCTTCTGTATGATACTTTGCTCCCTGTACCCCATTATTAATGCTTTTCAGGAAATGCTTAGTATCTCTCAAAGTTCAGTCCTGCGTACTGTTTCCTTGGCTTGCATAGAGTATTTCAGAGTATTTTTGCATTGTTGTGGCTCAGCCTCCTGCCTACTTCAGTTTGTATCTTTGTACATATGACTGACTGCGACGAGAGGATGGATCCTCAAGCAAGGGAGCATCGTGGTGGAAAGCCCGTAGGTCTTCTAGGTCCTGTCGGGGTGGGAAAATGAGGTGTCCACAATCACTCCACCACTAGTGGGTCTTCAGGAGGCCCTGAAGTGGCCAGGAGAGCCGGGTTGTGAGGAAATTCCGGAGATCGAATCTGGACTCACAGGGTTTTGCAATAGAATGAAAGTTTCCCTTTTAAAGCTGAGGGACCATCTGTCCTACAGAGGCAGTGAATGCCCTGAGGGGAAATAGCTACTTCAGTTGGATTTTGAGATAAATAAGGGAAGCCATGGATTTGATTTAGAACAGAAATGGTAAAGTAGCAGCTTGAATGTGTAGAACTGTTTTTAAAATAATGGCTTCGTTTTGCCAGTCTACTATTTGTTAAGACTGATGAACGTTACTGGACAGATTCTTGAGGACTTCCAGTTGTCTCCAGGTTTTCAGAGAAATCTTTCTGTGTTTACCCAGTCTCTCTGCAAACCTAAATTTCTGAACTGTACATAAAATAACCCCCAAACAAAACAGGAGATGTAATTACAACTTTGTAGCTTCAAAATGCACTGGGTCTGCTCAGCAAGTTTTCCTTATTTCTGAATAAGTAACTCTGGGTAATTTAAAGAAGCTCTGATCATAATTTATACAGACAGATTTTCTTAGACCCTATGGTCACCTTTTTTCCCTCAGGATCAAAATTAATTGCTTCTTTATAACTGTAAACAGCAAGGTGCCTGGCTGCCTGCAAGTCTGTTCTCACCTGTTGTAACACAGTTAATAATAAAGTCCTTGAAAACATGATTTAAATGATCACATCTGTATACATTTTATAGATTAGGTGTCTACGTTTTGGAACTGGTAAATGAGTAAGGCTGAGACTGCTTTGCAAACAAGGCATGCTTCTTGCATCCCAGAAAATGTGTAGGGAACTGTTATCGGTATCTTGAACTGATGTATCACTGTAATAGTACTGAAAAGTCCAGGGAATTGAGCCTTATCACCTTAATCTCGAATACAGGATTTTACACAGAAATCATTTTGCCTGTGTTCTGGAGTAAGAATAAAGCAGCTTTTTCATATGAGCCTAGGTTCAGGTTGGACGGGGCCTCGCAGGATCTCTAGTCCAACCTCCAGCCCAAGGCAGCGTCAGTGAAGAGATCAGGTCGGGTTGCTTAGGGCTGTACACAGTCTGGTCTCAAAAACCCTCAGGGATGGCGTCTGCACAGCCTCTCTGGGCAATGCCTGGCTGTCCTTATGTCCAGCCAGAAATTCATTTCAATTTAGGTCTGCTGTCCCCTTCCCTCCAGCCACATTGCTGTAAGGAGTCCGGCTCTGTATTCTTGCTGGCCTTGTCATAGCGTTTGGAAGGCAGCTATTTCCCCTTTTGAGACAAAAATGGAGACAGATCACTCAAGCTTTTTAAAAAACAGAAAGGGTTGATAGGTAGATTAGCACTTAGGACAGGACATCAAGCTTTTCTTCCCAGAACATCCTGTAATGTGGTTTTCTCTAACAACAATAAATAGGCAGATGCCATTTGATTGTGATCTATTAGACGTTTACAGAATTATTATTTGTTGTCGTGTGTTTTTGTAACGTGTTAGGAAAGAGAGTAATGGTAACTGGGGAAAATATGTCACATACTGAGTCCAAGAGAGGGAAATCAGAGTGAATCACGGGAAGCTGTGGGACCTGTTGCGGTAGAGAGAGCAAGATGGCAGCGTTTCATATAGTGCTTTGGAATATTCTTGAGTGCCTTCCCTGGCATGACAGTGACTGAGAATAGACCCAATCGAGCATATAGTGTTTACATCCCTCCAGCCTCTTCCCTGGGGGATGGGGCAGGAAGAGGAGAAGGGAAGGAAGCAAGGGATGATTGATGGGTTTTGAAAAGCTTTTCCCCTCGAGGGGAAGGTGTGGTCACTCTAGGCATCTCCAGCTAACAAAGCCCTCCTGTAAGTGTAGCAGCTGGAAGCTTTGTCACCCCTTTGGTGACCACAATACTGTGCAGAAAAATACTGCTCCTATTTTTCATTTGGGAATACAGGTTTGAGATGTTGCCTGTCGCCGTTACAGTTTATACTGCTTTAAGACAGTCTTTCAGCACCGAATACGATTGTGTCATCTGTGACCACGGGGCTATAGTGAGTAAGACGGGAACACAGCTCGCCTACTGTGTGTAGTACATCTTGGGAAGGTATCAGCACGCAGTTACGTTTCTATTAAATTAAGCCACAGGCACATGAACATATTAAGCCAATGTACTCTGATACTGCTGCCGAAACAGTCATATCCATCCTCTCGCCCCTGCCTATTTTTGCTCCTGTGCCACCTCCTCCACTGCACTGGCACAAGCAGTAGCACAGCCATGTGCTGAGCCAGACAAAGGAAACGAGCTGGAAGAAAACTCACCTCATCAGGGGGGAAAAAAAGTTTCCCCCAGGATCGATTGCTTTTTTTTCAGCAGTGATGACAAGGGATGTTGGAAAGCAGGCATGAGGCTACAGCCTTAACCAGACCAGGGAGTATGAATTTATCCTTGCTTTAAGCCTCTGTGCCAACTTGATGCCCCACCAGTGGGAATACAAATGATCTGTGATCCAGCATGAAGTTGGGGTAATACAGGCAAGACGGTATCTGGCCTGGCATAAAGTCTGTCGGTACAAACTTTCTCCATTGAACATTTTACAACGGCAGTGATCACCATGTGGCTGCAGGGCGTTTCATCCTTCCAGCAGCCCCTAAACTTGGGTTATCAAACCAAGGCCAGACTGGATGAGATCCATTTTAGGAGCCGAAAGAGGTAAAAAGGGGAAAGTTATGCAGAATGTAGTCCTGCCGAGAGACGGTTCTTTCTTAGCATCGGCTGTACTCAAATGGGCTCTGGCCTGCCGTGGCCAAGGTATTAGGATACCAAAACACTTTGTGATTGTTTCTAGGGAGCTGAGTAACTGCAGATTACGGCTTTTGTAGATCCTAGTGCTGTCAGATGGCGCTGTGTTACTCAGTCTTTCGGTAATGAACTACCTGGCAGGGTTTTTTGTTTCTTCCCAGCTGTTTCCCCATAGTCATGTTTGTGTGAGTGAGATTAGGGCCACGGTATTACCAGAAAGAGGAAGAGAAACCAAAAGGTGCCAGATGATGCGTGTCGGTACTAGAAGGTTTGCCGGTCAGAAACTCGGGGCTGTGACAGAACCATAACTCTGGGTTTCTTAAAAACGAGATGACCAGCATTACTGGGTACTGTAATAACGTGAACAACGCCGAGTGACGGTGAGCGAAGCTGGAACCCCTTTTTCTCCAGGTGTCCCCGGTCGTTTTGCCCAAGGAGTGTAACTTTTCCTAGGCCCAAATTTTGTGAGGAAAATCAGAATTTCCCCCCCCGCTTCCCAATTACTGCCTCGAGGGCTTTGACTGGACGTTCCTCCCCTCTAATCATCTCTAATCAAGAAAAGCTCGAGGGTTCAAACCTACAGTATTTATTGCCCTCGGAGCAGCCAGCAATTTGGGGGGGGGGGGGGGAGGCATCACACAAAAATCAGCGCTCCCTGCATAAACCGGGGAATTGCGGGGTGTCCCGAGCCAACTCGGGGGTCGGCACCGAGCTGGGCGTGCCCGCGGCGGAATGCGCGGCACGCGGGGCCAGGCGCAAATTGCGCCTGGCCCCGCGTGCCGCGCATTCCGCCGCGGGCACGCCGCCCCCCCCCCCGCCTCTCTCCCCGCTTAGGCGCAACCATTGCGCGTCGCGGGGGGCGCCCGCCGCCCCTCCCCGCCACGCCCCGCCCCCGCAGCAGGGGGCGGGGCGTGGGCGCAGTGCCAGCTCCGCGCTTCCCCGCTGCGGCTCGGCGCTCGCTCCCTCCCTCTTTCTGGGCGGTGGTTGAGGCCGGTGGGATCGGTTGGGCTGGGGCAGCCGGTGGCGGTTAACGAGGGCCCGTTGATGGCAGGCTGGGCGGCCGCGGCGGGGTAGGGTCGGAGCGGAACGGGGGGTCGGGGAGGTGACGGGGAACGAAGAGCCGCAGCCGGCGGGGAAGGCACGGAGGCGGGGAGCGCCCTGCAGCCCCGCCGCGCCGCAGCCCGGCGGCCGCCGAAGTTGCTCCCCATCCCGAGGGGGAGCCGCGGATCAGGCGGGGCGATGATCTTCCCCAGCAGCAACAGCAGCGCGGCGGGCAGCAGCCGGACCCCGTATCGGAAGCAGGTAGGAGCTAGGGGAAGTGTGTGTGGGGGTGTTGCTGGCTCCCCCGCCGCCCTCCCGGAGGTGCTGGGGGAGGAGGGGGGTGGCGACGCGGCGTGAGTTGCAACTTGCAGCCCGTTCGCTTCTCGGGAGCTGGGATTTACGAGAAGAAACTCTTTTTTTTTTTTGCTTTCTCTCTCTTCCCACCCCCCCGGTTAAAAAGCTCCGCCGTGACCTTGCCGAGTGCCCGGGCGGCCTCCGCCGGGTGACCTCAGCGGGCGGCTGCCGGTGGCCGGGCGGTGCGGGGCGTGCGGCTGCCGAGGGCCGGGCGGCTGCCGGCCCTGCTGAGCTCGGCGTTGCGCCGCGGAGAGGAGCCGGTATTGCAACACGGGCCGCAAAGCGAAACTTCGGGCTGGATGTTTTTTCTCTCGGCCTGAAGTGAGCGAAAGGATCGCGGGCGCGTTGTTTCTTTCAAACAACCCTCCAAAAACCCTCCGCCGCGCTTCAGGCTCGGCCCTTCTCTCCCCCTCACCCCCCCAACCCGCTTGAAGCGCGCAAGGGAAATCCTGTGACATTTTCTGGGCAGACAGATCGCTCTGATAAGCTCGGAGCACTCGCATCTGCGGAGCGTTGCTGGAAGAGGTGCTGCTTTGTTTAGTCGCTGGAAATAAAAGAGTCGACACGGCTGGGTTAAATCATGTTGCGCCGTTGTCTCCTTGCCTGCGCTTTTTACTTTTTCCCCTCCAAACCCCGTTGGCATTAATGGTACGTTATTTCCTGCCAAGTGTGTTACTTTTGACTCTTTGGGTAAAAAAAACCCCAACACCTAAAAAAACACCCCCAAAAAAGAAATGTTACTCTTTAAGTCCATCGGAAAGCGTGCTGTGTGTTTGTGTGCCAGAGGGTAAACGGGTCACTGACACGCTCCCGGCTTGACAAAGCATGCCAAAAATACCGTGGCAGGCTGCTTTCCAGGTGAGGCAAACCCCCTCCGCGCCTGCTGCTCTCGTAGCAGCCGAAACAAGTAATTGGATGGGTTCAGATAGCAGCGCTGGGGGAGTTGGCCTGTTCTGCTCGGGGTCAGAACTCATTCAGGGCAGAAACAGCAGGTCGGCTATTACTGCTGCGCGCAGCGATGGGTTCCGGAGAAACGCTGGGGAAATGGGCTTCAGAATTTGGAACTCTCGGTGCGGCGTTGGGACGGCGTGTGATCTGCGTGGCTAAGCAGTGAAAGTTAGACTCTCCTGTTTTCTCGAGCCTGAAACAAAATTGCTATTTCCTTTCTCCCCCTCCCCTATTTTATAGAAATATCTTTTTCGATAAGAATCGCTGGTGCGTTATTGCGGCAGCGCTCTGGAGTTATCTGCGTATCTTGTACTCGAAGTGTTCAAGTCCATACATAATAAAACATGCTTATTGTGTGTGCTGGTCTGGGTTTGGTTTTAATAAATGCCCTGGATACGCCCACGCCGATGATCACCTCTGGTGCTCCTGCATACTTTGTAAATGAAGCCAATTTATTAGATACCATTTCCTTGCTGTACCTGAGAGGACCCTTAATTACGGCCGGGCCCGCCGGGCGCTGTGCAGGGCGCGGGAGGGAGCGGAGGGCGGGATGCGGGCCTGTTGCTGGCAGGGGCGCGGATGGGAGCTGGTCTGGGGCAGGCTGATAAGATGCTCCTCTTTTCACAGTGCACTCCTTAGATTCAAAGAGCTGAAGGGGCCGAGTGAATCAGAAAAACAAACAGACCCTTTTTTCCCAATAGGCAGAGAAAGAAATGAATGCGGGGGTATTATGTGGGCTTAAGACCCTGGGTACCAAAGGTTTCTTTTGTTAGTGTGTAGCCATTCTCCACTCAAACACTTCCTACATAAGGAGCCAGGGCCTGTGCCTTTCTCCGTTTAACTCCGTGGAAAACTCCTATTAACTTCATTCATGTAGACAAAGGTCGTTTAAAGACTGACTTTCTGCTCCCCCTTTCACTCAGACTTCACTGGCAGGGCTGTGCTGATGTCAAACACTGCTGAAGAGTGATGTGAGCCTGATTTTTTTTCAGCTCTCGATAATTAGGAACAGTTCAGACTAAGTCTTTGAGTGCTCTGTGTAACCCATCTTCAGACAATTGGATTATAATTGTGCTTTAGTCTGAGACACCGGGTACTGTTAGTGTAGGAAAAGTAGCCTATCTTAGTCTCTAAAAGGAGAAACCAGATTTCCTATGTTACCAGCACGTAGTATACAGAGCTGAAAAATTTAATTAGCTTAAAAATGAAAGTAAAAATGTTTTTAGTAGTTGTATGTATCTATTAGTACTGTAACATATGTGATATCAGAATAGTTTAAGAGCACTTCAGTATTTCCCTGTTTCACTTTTAAGAGTCTGTAACAGAATCAGGTGAGCGATTTATTGGTAAAAGGCAAGGTGATGCTCTCGATTTATTTTTAAGGCATTGTAATGTAATTCTGCCTTCATTTAAAACATGGATGAAATACCAGTTAGCTCCAGTAGGTCCAGAGCTTTCCCCACACTCTTTTTTTGTTTTCCCAAAGAGCCATGTTTTATTTAATAAACGAATCTGTGCTTCTAGCATTATGCTTGTTATCTGCTGTATCTGTTTCAGTGTGTAACTCAGGCATGTAGGAGCCAGTCAACATCCTCGGTTTCAGGTCAGATTCGATTGGGTGGTGCCTCATCTTTTTCTCTCTTTTTAGAGTACTTGTAAGAATATTAAAATATGGTCTCTGAAGCTGTATTTTCGAAAGGGTTTCCTGCTTATGGGCAAGCAGGCATACTAAAAAACACTTTTACTTGTCTTAAAAGTTAGAAGTTGCTTAAATGAGTGGCAACTCATCTGAGAATTGGCTTGAAATGCAGACTCAGGTCTAGTTAAAGAAGGAAAGCCATGCGGTATCTGCAGTAATAACCTATCACAGCGCTCGTGGCCATGCATCCTATCTGAAGGTAGGTGTAAGCTAATATTTTTGCTAACAAGGTTACTTGAGCTATGCAAAGAATGCACATGTGGGCATCCGTAACGCAGAGGAAGCGAGATGACATACAATATCCTGCTTGATACAGGCTTTCTTAGGTCTCGGTGTGTGCTCAGAACGTGATGGTTCCCTGTGCCTCCTCCCACTTTTCTTGCTCTCATGTAAATCGGGAGGCACTCCCTTGAAGTAAATATTTCTACGCTCTGTAAAATTATCGTAAATGGAAAATTAGGCTTTCTCCTGCCATCTGCTCCTTGAATCTACAGAGTTAGTGCAGCTATTTGATTAGGGATTTTGAATCGCTCCGTGCAGGGAGGTTCCTCAGCTCTCGGGTTTCTCGAGCAGGAAGCCAGAAGCGGCTCTGGGGGCCTGGGATGGAGGCGAGCGTGGGGTCCCACCTACCTCGGCTGGGGTGCTCAGCCCAGCTTATCAGCGCCTTTTAGCAGCTTTCCCAGTAACAGTGATTCTTGTTACGTTTTGATGAGTGTAATGTTTATCTCGCCAGCGTAAAGTAAGGAGATTTACATAGTTTGCTGCTTTGGAGCCGATTAACTGGGCGTAGCTGGACGTGAGGAATTTAACACTGATTCGGTGTTTGGCCTGTGTGAGGAGACACATACAAAGCTTCTGGTTAATCTTTTCTCGCAGCTCTGGCAACAGCAGGTCCCCTGTCTCAGGCTGGGTTTTGTTAAAAGTTGAAAATTAAAGTGGGTTTCTAATGACGGTTATGTGAAAGAAGCTTTTGGCAACCCTGGGCTAAAAATGTAGATTTGAGTCTATAGGGTAAACCTATCAAGAAGCTACACCTGTAATCCTGCTTCCTTCTTTCCCCATCGGCGCTGTGTGTGGTGTCTGGGGCTGAGAAGGAACCTCATTGAACCTTGGCATGGTCGTAGCTCCAAACAGGCGGCTCCACCGAGCAGTCTGCGACCAGACGGATTTGACATTACAACTCTTGTATGGGTACGCGGGGCTGCGGGTGGGAGGCTGAGGAGCCTACCCATGAACAGATACCTTTGGTTACCTGAATAAATGGGATTACTTTATTTGTGTTTGTTTCTTCCAGAACTAGAATTATGTCATTTGGTGTGGTTGGCTTGCCCTTAGAGTCCATTTCCTTTCACTTTGTGTACTGGGTTATGAGGTATAACAATGTTCTTGCATTAAATACCAGCTCTTTAAGTTTTTAAGTGCATCTATAGGATTGTTTGTGGAGTACTGCTGTATTCTCAAGGGAGCAAAACTGCTCAGTCAGTGGGTTTCTATGCTTGTAACAAAAACGTGAATGAAAGAAATAAAAGGAAGCACCTTATCTTGTCAGGCACGATGTTATATATAGGTTATGAAAAGCCATTTGATTGTCTTTCCTGTGTTTAGCAACTCAAAGTTTTTGTTTAGTATTTCTAACAAGGTGAACAACGTATTTTTCTCTCTTTGGAAGTGTTATTGTTTAAAGTATGTATCTTTGCCATTAAGCTTCACATGAAAGGGAGGATAGAAGTCTGTGTCTTAAACATCTACTCTTTTGTTTTGGGTTCACTTTTTTCCTTTGAAACTTCCAACTGTTAAAAAAAAAAAAATTGCTTGAGTTACCACATTTCAGAAGGGTTAGATCCTTTAAACTAGGAGTACTGGCTGGGAGGAGAGGGAAAGGAAGGAAGGGAGGGGAAAATCCTTTCCTGAGAGCTTGAGATGGCTCCTAAAACATCCGCACAGTGCTGCAACCAAGTAAATAAAAATAATGTTTTTTTGACATGATAGCTGTTTTGGTCTGCATTCCCCCCCCCCCAATTTCTGAAGTCTTCATTAAAATTGATCTTTGCTTGTGGCACGAGATGGTGTGTAACAAAAGAAGTCAGTGGAGAATAGGAATATTATTTTAGTGGCTTTCCGTCACTGTTCTGCTTCCAGCTTTTTGTGTATGTTTTTCTCTCTACATCACGTTATTTTAAAAGCAGCTTACTAAGGGGACACTGAAGGCTTATAAAGCTGTAGTCCTAACGAAGAGCTGTTCTGTTGTTGGATGAAGCGTGTTGGTTGCAAGTTTTCTAGAAAGCCAACAGAACCACATTCAAATTGTCTCAGAAATCTTGTTGAAGTAATTGTTAGTTATTTTGCATACGTTTCAGAATTGCAGCGTACTGTGGTAATTATAACAGCCCTGCAGAAGCCACTGTATTTGCAGCTTCCTGATGTAACAGGAAAGGGAAGGGATGAGTTACAAATAGAGGAGAAACTTGGGAGGGGAACCATAGGTTAGATAAGCATAAGCCTCCTAACCCAGCAACTCAGGAAAACATACACACAACAAAAAAATAACATGCTGTAGGGACTGGCTACTGTGATTTGCACAGGTTTAGCTCAGTTTTCCTCCAGAGGTGCAGTTAGAGCAGTGTAGCTGCAGCTGTGTATTGACACAGGAGTTTTAAACTGGGGTTCAAGTAATCGAATGCTGGTGAGGGTCTGCTCTAAACAGATTCAAGATGAACTAAGTTCATGTCAGTTTGAGTTAGTTTATAACAGTTTAAATTTAGTAACATTTATTACGGCTTATGTAAACTAATTTTAAACAATAAAACCTTACACCAGTTTCAAGGGCTAACCTGTGCACTGGCTTAAAAATATCTAGCATATGTTTCGCAGTGTTACAGGCTCTTCAGAACAGAAATACAGTACTTCAAAACTGCCTCTTTCTGAGTTTATGATGTAGTATTGGGGATATATCAGCTCTGTGGTCTGTTGCAGAATGAAAGCTGATAATTACAGACATGTACAAATACATAATAGTATACATAATAATACCTTTTTGTTCATGTGTCCTCATAAAAGCAGTGTTGTTCGCTTAACCATAATAGTTTAGGAAATCACTGGTGTGTGTCTTATTTGTTTAAAGTATTCTGCTTTAGAAAAATGATGTGTCAAATAGAGCGGGTGTTTTGATTTTACTTACTTGGTTGGTGGGACTGTGGAAACAAATAACGCATTGTTCTGGGGAGCCTCATTTGGGCTTCGTTTTCCTTGGCGGAAGAACAGCAGAGACAGCAGCACAAGGTGAGCATCAAACTCAGCCTAGCCTGATGTATACCTGTTTGTGAAATGCAATTCTTTTCAGCAACGAAATGTACATAACTTCTTATTTCATCATTGATTCTGCTTCTTGACAGTGTTTCTTATTGGCAGTGGCACTTGCACACCTTATTCTAAGCATTTTTTCTGTTTCTCCACTTAGAGGAGAAGGGGATTTATTTCTTTCCGTAGCTTCTATTGTTTTCTGTTCTTTTATGTCTGAATCTCCTCTACCATATGGTGCTTTGCTCAAAAAAGTGGAAACATGACTCCTTAGGTTAACTACAGCTCATATATTCTGTCATCTGGGTGCTACAGCATAACAGCGTTAGAATTCAGTCCTTTAGGATACCTGAGGTATGTGTGTGGCACTTCCATTTTTAGTGTGCTTAGGGAGTAAAATCCAGGATTCGGGTGTGAGTTTGGGTGAGTGTTACAGGGAGCTTTTCTCAGGATCATTAGGCACTGCAGGACACTTCTTTGTTCATGCCTGAGGTGTTACAAGCTCCCAGGAAGGCTGCTGTAGCTCAGTGGAGGAGTATCCAGTTATCTGGGTATATACACCCAGTGTGTGTGCTTTGAGCAACCTGGTCTAGTGGAGGGTGTCCCTGCCCATGGAAGGGGGGTTGGAACTAGATGGTCTTTAAGGTCCCTTCCAACCCAGCCATTCTGCGATCTGAATCTGACTTTTCTGAAGCACTGTTAGTAGATGCTTGACTCCTCCAAGGTGATTCAGAATCCTGTTTTTAGAGTTTGTCTGATCCGCAGGAGCACTGTCTGGTTGTGCTTGTGCTGCAGCAACAATATGAAATCACTCAAAACATCAGGCAGACAAGAGTAAAATCAAATGCAGATCTGTTTACAAATCCACAAACAAAAAATAAAATTAAAACTGAAGAATGGAAAAAAAACCCCAAACAAACCCAAAACAGAAATAGTGGTACAAGATGTGAAAGTTTCCTTTACCTGGTGTGCAGCCCGGTGACAGACAACTAGTCTTCCCAGGAGGGCTCTAGTTATTGTGCAACCCTATTGCCTCCGGTTGTGTTCAGAGAAGAGACTCTGATTTAAGGCTCCCATATCTCCATTTATACTTGCCCCATTTGGAGGGAGGTTCCTTTTAATTTTTCTGTCGGTGATGCCTTTCACTGGGCCTTCTTTCACCAGACCATAGGTTGTTTTTTCCTGCTTTGGATGTAGTCATGTCTCCTGAGCATCACCAGGTGCAGTGCTGCCTGCCCAGGCTTTGGGGTGCTCTTCAGCTAAGCACTAAAGCGATGGTGTGTTGCAAATGAGATTTCATGCTATGATGGATGAATTTCAAGTCTTGTGGTGTTTTTCTTCTACCTGTATGTATAATTTGCTAATAATGCTTTAAACAGTTGTGTAACAGGTTTTTCTCCGGGCTGCTACTGGAGTGGGGGACACCGAGACCCTGTTCCTGCAGCCGCTGCAGGTGACTGGCAGCTGTGTAGCCTGTGTGCCTGTCTTGGGGGCTGGCCATGGTGACCCATTTTAAACCATTTGTATTGCTACAGATGCATGTTTTTTCTGGCCTAGCTTAGCTATTCACTTAGCTAAAGTTTTAAATAACCTATTACAACATCAAAGTCCTTATGTAGCGTAGAAGTACCATACAGTACAAATTTGTGTTACCTTGGCCCACTGCAGCTGTGGGAGAGGAGGGACAGAGCGGGTGTTGCTGTGCATCTGTAAAGGCATCGCGTGGCCAGGGACGTGGCTCCTGTGGGCCTGGGAAGGCAGCACCCGCACCGGAGAAACCTGGGCTTTGGCAGAGCCGGGCACACAGCTCCACAGATTTCTGTCCGGTGTGAAAGCAACCGCCAGCAGGATGAGATCCTTTGAAGTGTTCAGTGGTCTTCCAGATGAGTTCAAGAAGAGTTCTTAAAACGTGGCTCTGAATTTCAAGACTCTTGCTTATGCCAGTGCATATTTATGTACCCGCTGGTGCCACTGCCTGTGATGAGACTAATGCGTCTTGAGACACAGAACCAGAAGACTTTGGAATTTCCCCAATGGGAAACCTGAGATGAGTGGTTGGTGTGTCCTAGGGTTGGTAGTAGCGTGACATTCAGCAGAATCAGACAGTCTTTAAATTGCTTTGTTATTCCATCCACTCTACTTGGCTTTACGAGATCCTCATTATGACAGTACTTGCGCTTATTTAAAAATACTTCGGCGTAATTTGGGAAGGGCGTTTGAGTTAAGTATTGACTACAACTGCTTAGCTACTATCCTTTGAAACAGGGATAGCTTTTGGCTTTTCTTCAGCATTTCAGGAGCTCTAGCTCTAGATGCTATTTATGAGAAATGCTTACCAGAACTGGATTTTTTTTAAAAAAGGCATTTCTGCAGTGTTTATCTTAAAAAGATAAGTGATAACTCTTCCTATATTGTCTCAGGGTAACAACGATTCCAGTGCACGCGTATATATGTAAATATTCCAGAATTAGGGACGGTTTTTGAAAGGAGAGAACTGGCAGTATCCTGCAGTACTGAGGAGCTATAAGCATGTTTGAAAGCTTGAGTTACATTTATGGTGAAGAATACCAAGATGGAATTCACTGTGTAGAATTCCTGTTGGTTAAAGGTGCTACTGAGATTTAGGGCACATCACGGCACCAACAGAAAAATGCAGTGGCTTTTTGGCTATCTGAAGTGCCTTAGGAGCTACCTCCATTCGCAGTTAAAATATTCCATGATCCTTAGTGCAAGATAGAAATGGTTAAGGAAGTAGTTAATTGTTTCAGCATTATTTTGATATTTAACTGGTGTAGGGACAAAATCAGGTTACGTTTTGAACCAGACGTTGTCAGGTTGCCAACAAACGTACTGTCCTTAGATCTCTAAGGTGTGGAGTGTGGTGGTCTTGGAAGTCACTAAAGGCTGAAGACTGGCTTAGTCATTAGAAAAGACACTTTGTTTTTTTGTGTAACTGTTCTTTATGTAGTCTGATGAGTTGTTAGGAATTCCTTGTTCTAAAGCTCCTGGCCCTTTTGTGCTCTCTGTTTTACTGTTTCATTTGCAACTTCATTGTTGTTTCAGTATTATTAATGTATGGTTTTGTATTCCAGTATATGAGATGGTGGAATGAAAGATCTAACCTGTCTGCATGTTTTAGCCTTCTATCACAAGATTCTCCAGTGATCCTCTCTCAGAATTACTGAATCCTTAGAGCTGGTTTCCATCTCCACCTTTTCCCTTCCCTGAAATAAGTTCTGTGTTGAGTTACTGTCTTGGGTGATAACGGAAGTCCCAGGTCAGCCACACCTATGAAGTTTGTTCAAGGACAGTACAGGGATTAAGGTGGTGACATGTTGACATGACAATTCGAACTTCAATATTTTGGATAATCTTGGGTAAATTACTTAGGTTAGGCTCTTCAAAAGGTATTTGTTAATAGTAGTTTCTTACCTTCCATAGATATTGTATAGAAATGTTCCAACATCCGTGAGTCAGATATTGCAGAAAGTAGGCCTAAATATCTTTTCTATATAGACACATGCATGCAGACGTATATGTATACATACATTGAGGTTTGTTCTCTAAAGTTCAGGATAGAGCAGTTTATTCAGAGTGATAAAACTTTGTGTTCAAATTCTGCCTGTCATTTACTGTGTGAGTCGTTTCGTTACGCTCTATGGAAATGTTCACGTGAATACTATTATTGATATTTTCAGATTAGTAACAGTGGCAGAGTTTGTTTTGGCAAGAAACTGGATGGGTAAAACTATCTAGAACTCTAGTTTTAGAAAGGAGTAGATGTTGTTTTTCTCTTAGCAATAGTTGTATTTATTTCTAAGCAGAAGTTTTGTGTGCAGAAAGGCAGAGTTCAACCATTAAAATATTACTCGGAACAGGAATAACTCCAAGAAGTTCCATGGCCTAGATTTTGCAGTTTTTATCAAGATAGTTTTAGTGGGTTTGTGGCCTTATCTTTCCTACTAAATTAACACCTTTTTTTTTTTCCTCTCTCCTGGGAAGTTGTTATTCCAATATTCTTTTGTCCTATTTTAACTTTGAAATCCAATTAAATTTCATAAATTCAAATATTCGGTTTATTCTTTTAGGACGTGTAGTGCACAGTCTTTCAGCTTCAATTTACTGTGACTGTTGTAGCAAACTGTTAATGACTTGCAAGATTATTAGTGTTAAACATCCAGCAGTGGCACATATTGATAAACTGCAAAGGTAGGATTGCTGCTAAGAAAAGTGGAGCTGAGTGTTCTTATTAAAAACATAATTCCCTGAAATTGCCCGCAGTATAGGACTAATCTGAAAGCAGTTGCTCAGGACTGTAGTTGTGTAGTAAGTAGAGGCAAGTGGTTAATTTATCTTGAAATGTTAGCTGGACAGATTCCCTCTCACTGCAGTGTTTTAAAGTTAATTATCAATTCCAAGTGTACTTCTCAAAAGTATTTTCCTTTCTCTATATTTTCTGATGTGTTCAGAGCTATGGTTCCTCAGCTGAATTCTTGTACCAAGGACAAGAACATGACTAATAGAGCTGTGGATGAGTTGGGCTCTGTGCCCAAATGAACTGGTTTATTCCTGACTTGTGTCTGACGTGGTGTTCA
This sequence comes from Rhynochetos jubatus, assembly GCA_027574665.1. NCBI lineage: Eukaryota > Metazoa > Chordata > Aves > Eurypygiformes > Rhynochetidae > Rhynochetos > Rhynochetos jubatus. The sequence goes on from CM050654.1 coordinate 25,535,502, forward strand.
ACATCTCTAGCCATACATAGCACCAGACATGGATCAAGTGAAATGTCCCTTCCCCTTCCAGAGACGGAGGCTCTCACGAGTGCTGGAGCTCTGTGTGCCAGCTGTGCTCATGCATGGGCTGCTGACTGCATGGGCTTCTCAATACACTGGCGAGTGCTGTAAGCACTATGTGTATCACGCCTGTGATTTTGGCTGTAACCGTTTATATGTCTGAGTTAGACTATTATCTGTGCTGCCAGGACCAGTTCATCTTGGCAGCTGAATTCCTCATATATTTGAAGTGTTGTATTAGCAGTACGCCTGGAAGCTTTCCTAGGTGTTATCTAATTCGTGTATTTTTTCATTTCAGAATTAACAATGGTCTGAGGTGTCTATGAAAATGATTCATTGTGCAGTCAGACATTCACCCCAGCAGCTGTTTGGAGTGTTGCTTCCTTTAAGATGCACCAAGGAGCAGCATCCTCCATTGGCTCAGCATACTGTTGTTAAACATTTGTAACTGAATTCCAGAGTTAAGTTTCTGGGTGTAAAAGGATTAATTAATTATCATACGCTGTGAAGTCACCAACATTTTAATTTTAGAATAAGTCGTATTGTGGTGCTTGAGTTTCAGACCGTCTGAATGATACTCTTAACCACTTAAAACCACTTTTGTCTCAGAATTGAAAATCTCTGAGTTAAAAACGTTGCTGCATGAGTTAAAACTGTAGTTTACAACAAAAAAAAAAAAGAGTACTTTATCTCTTGGTTCAAACCAGGAATGAAGTTTTGAATTAGAAGGCAAAATGCGAGGGAAATGGAGTACTGTGGAAGGGAGTTAGAATAGCTCTTTAATTTACGTTATTCAAATATAAATTTCGGATTTCAAGAAGAACAGGAAATGATAAATAAAACAGACATAAGTACACGTCCTTTTGGAAGTGCATGCACAAGGATTTTAAGACTGTCATTTTTAAGAGAAAATAGAGTGTTTTTAGCAGTCGGAGTATTGGATGTATTAAGTGATAAGCATCTACCAAAACATCATCCGTTAAAGAATGAGAAAAGACTGACTTGGGTTTGTTTCAGATAAGGTTATAGGAAAAATCTGACCCTAAGGCCAGAGCAGCATTGCTGCATATGGTATGTACATGGGATTTCACCAGGGTTTCAGCAGACAGGTCTGTGCATGCTTCTTGTTGCCTTTCTTGTAAGGCTTAGTTAAAGGCATCCGTACGACATGTATTTGCTGCAGTTGTTCTTAGTTTGTGTATGTAAAACCAAAGTTGGTTTAATTCCTGATTGTTTGACAGCCTACTGCTGTTTGGGTACCGCTTTCCTGAGTCAGCACCAATGGTAAAAGAAGCAGCCTGAGCCTCCCTTTTCTTTCTCTCTTGTTCTTTTATTTCTCCATCGAGGGGGAAAGAACAGCTGTGGGGTAAGGCTGCTGCTTTTGGCAGTGGTATCAGCTCAAGCTGTTCCTTGAACTGCCATCTCTGTGGGTCCACGGTCGTCCTTAGCTTGCTATCAGTGATGTCTGTCCCTCGTTCCTGTGCCTTCTGCCTTCTCTCCCACTTGTGGCTCTGGGGCAATCCAGATCGCAGAGCTGAGGTGCACAGGGCCAGCAAGTGCCTCTGTTGCACTTTGGTCTTCTCAGCCAAACCGAGAGAAAGGCTGGCTCAAAAGCTGAGCTGCCAGCAGGGCTGTCAGCGTCATCCTTGCTCTTTATTTGGTTCTGCACCAAAGCCAGCTTATCAGACCAGCAGATCTAACCACCGGTGTTAAAGCTTTTTGGCTTCCTTACACCGCCCTTTTCCCTATCTGCACATCCTAGACCGCTTAAAGTGCAGTTTCTACTTCACAACTTTGTCAGGAGTTGACTTTCCATATTATAATGTCCCGTCAATATTGTTTGAAAGATTTCAGCTTTCTGTGCTGTTCTGAATTGACTTGATGCCACGTTCAGACCATCAAAGGGCAGTACAGACAAGTCAACCCTACCATGCAACTAGACAGCTGCTGGGGACCTCCACCAGCAGTTACCTACCCTTGGAAATCTTGCCCTCGTTTTTATGGACGAAACTTCAGTTACAAGCTTGCCTACCTTTACAACTTCATCCTACTGAAGGAATACTGGTTTCCTTATTTATAAAGAGAAGCAACCTACTGTTTATAAAAGCGGGCTCGTGCTGCATTTTGCTATGCTGATTTTAGCAAACTCCTTGCCATGTCTCATCAAGTCCCCAGATTTGTTGTGTTCACAGTATTGTGGTGAACTGCGTTAACGTATGAAAGTACTCCTTCTCATCTGTGCACCCTTGATCACTTGCATTTAGGAAAATGCTTACATTTTTAATAACTGCATAAAGAGGATTAGTTTTACTAATGGGTTAAATTCCCCAACTGCTGCTTTTAAATTAAATGGGTCATGCTTCTACTTTGCTGGCTTAAAATTCAGATATGTTCACCTATAGATTGTCTTAAATCTGTGCTTAGTAACTTTATGCTTTATTCTGAAGTCTACTCCTCTGGGCCATGGATGTAGATGTGCTGCCCGAGCTGGCTTTCATCAAACAGCAGGAGTGTTTTGCTAGGAACAGCCTGGGTCTGCTGAGACTGATGCCGAGCAAATGCTAACAAGCCCTGCTTGATACCAGTTGAATGGGATTAAATAGTATTTGTACTGTACTGCAGTTGTGTTCTGAGGCTGTCCTAGTCCTTGTTTCCTCAAACAGTGCTGGAAAAGTGATCTCTACATTAATTTTGCTGGTGATGAAAGTAGTGGTATGTGTACTACTGTAACATCTGAAACTATCCTCAAAGAAACAAAGTAAATGCTCTTTTTTACTCGTGTCTAAAAATTGTATAGCTGGAGAGAGAAAAAGGTGTCTGAGGGCATGATACTGTGAGATACAAAAGGTGTGCGGATCGGAAATGTGAAGAGGAAAATTTCCCTGTAACTTTTAGGAAGCTAAGCCAAGCTGCAGTTGCAGGTTAGGAATTTGGAGATACGTAGAGACAAAAAGTATGACTTGTCTTTTCCAGGAGAAAATTGGAAAAATGTCAATGTTTTTGTTGTACTCTTTATAGCACGTAGTGTGAAGGAAACGGGTGATAAAGGCTTGTGGAAGGAAAAGGTACAAAGTGCGTGATACTGTCTTGGTCCTCAGTGTTCGCACAGTCTGTAGTTGAATTCAGGCTTCAAGTAGAGACAAATCTAAAAGGACATAGATAGAACTGCTTTATGTGTATGTACTCAGACACTTTACAGGGGCAAAAGGGGCAGGATGGCAATAACAAATCAGAGAAACATTCATAGTTTATTGCTGCTCATCAAGCTACGTTTTCTGCTGCTACTATTTCCTGATCAGCTGGGGCCATCTTAAGTTGTCTGAACCATCATTTTCTGTAGTAATAGCAGCCACAGGATAAGTGGTGTTTGGTATCTGTCCCCAACCATTCATCAGCCTAATGAGCTATTCTTGTTCCTCTTTCCCAGGAGTTAAACACAGCTGCTTTCGTCACGCTAAACAGGTGGTAATTTGTTCTGTGGTGCCCATCCATGGGTAAGTCTCCATGTGCTATGTAAGAGAACGTTGGGCACGTTGTTCTGGGCGTGACAGACCATTCCTTTTTTTGAGAAGAGCAGAGGGTATCCTCTGTGTTTCTACTTCTGTAGAAAATGGACTACTGCTGAATATGCCGTAGTGAACACTTGGCCAAAAAGGTTGGGTGTGGTGGGCTGTGTGTCACTGCAGGATCACCCCTGACAAATGTCAAAGTTGACTGGCCCCAAAAACTTAGAAACAGTTGTACTTGACAGTAACGTCAGGTCCTCCTGACGCTCCTTTCTCAGCTCTTGCTTTAAATTGCTTTTGGTGGGTATAGAGCATACTTGGAACACCACAGTATCCATCGCCTTCCGTGAGAACGGCTAACAGCTTGTCCGTCCTGGGGTTGTTAGCATGCACATGGCTGATACTGTTGCAATAACGAAGATCTTTGGGAAGTACCGCGGCCATGTCCCAGCCACGCTGCAGGCAGTGCGGCCAGGTGCCTGCACCGAGGTTGCCACCGCGTTTGCAACTCTCTCCTCCTGGATCGGCAACGATGCAAGAGGCGAGTGTTTTTAACAGAAATGAAGTTCAGCTCCACTTCTTTTCCAATGACATTTGAGCTTCTCTGTTTTATTTTAGGAAGCCGTGTAGGGGCTTGGGAGTAATTTCAAAGACTTTGGGAATTTCATTGGCAATCTTGTACGTGCTACATGCGGTCTCATGAAAATCGAAGAGAATTGGTATATGTGTTGCAGCGTGCAAGCCAAAGAGAGTTTGCTCCCTGGTACTCTACGGAAAAGCCCTGTGTTGAAAGGTTTTGCCAATGCTGTACACTTGTGTCTTCTGGTCTGTCAGTTTTATACGATGTTGAAGTGTAGAAAACTCTTGGACAGACTTTCAGCCTGTGTAAATGAAAGCAGAACCACAGGGTGGGAGTGGAACTAGGCTGATGTGTGCAAGTGCAGAAAGCTGACAACTTCTTACATAATGAGACTGGTGACTTAAAAAGTTGCTACTGCTCTTGTTCTGAAATCAGCTACGTCGCTAATGTAATAATACTTGGCAGGTTCTGTTCACTTCGGTGTTTCTGCCATGGGGGAGAATCACATTTATAGAGGTGTGGTGACCCTGCCGTAAAGAATTGCAAGTTCACTGTCAGACCGTGTCTATATACGTATGTATGTGCATATATTTGTGTGTATGTGTATACATACACCACTTCCAGCAACATGGTCTCAACCGTGGACTCATTGACTGTCAAAATACCATGATGAATTCAGCACAAACTCTTAGTTCCGCTTCTACTGAAATTTAGTTGATGGTCACTTCAGCCTGTGCTGAGATACTTGCAGAAGTATCTTATGCTTCCCTTTGACTGCAGCATACAGAGGGCAGTGGGGTATGAAATCCTGAAGCTGTATTTAATCTGCACTGTTAGTACCTCCCGAATTAGGTATGTGCTTTCCTACTGATACCCGAGACTTGCCTTACTGCTTCACCAGCAATGTTGTGTATGTCCTCTCCCAGTGTGTTTTTGTAGTGAATTGTATCTGCTGCATTGTATCATATTGCGGAATATAAGAACCACAAGGGAACTTCTTGAAATTTCAGAATTGAGTAACAGAAAGATGAAAGGAACTTTCAGCCTAGTGCACATCATGCTGACCTCACTCCTGTAGCAAATACTAGGAAGGACTGTGGAAATACTTGCAGTGGAGGAACTGGGAAGGGCAGTGATGCTCCGTGCATGTTTTCCTCTTCTACAGCTCCCGGAGAAAGTCATTAATTCCAATGGAAAGTGATGTTAAGATGCTACCATTCTCACTGAAGTGTGTTTAACTATAACTTGGTGTAGGAACATAAGCTGCTGAACAACAGAGCTGGACCTTCTGGGTGTTGGTGTTACCTGTGTGTTGTACTTGTGCAGTGCATCTACGCTGGCTTGTTCTTTGCTGACACCACTACAGTAGTTAGGGCTGGAGACACAGGAACGCATTAGGCAATTTAAAAAGGAAAAATGTTTGCACACTGAGTAGAAAGGATAAAATATCTAAACTGACCTCTATTTGGAGCATAAATTGTGCACATCAAAAGAGCATGTTCATAGGTTGTCTGGATTCAGACTTTTTGAAGTCTTACAAAACTGGCTTCTCTTTCTACAGGGTTTTTTATGGTGTGCCACCTTTCCTCCAGCTGGAGAGGCAGTGAAGTGGGCATAATCTGTCAGGGAAAGATTAAGATTTAGGAATGTAGAAGAAAGAGCCAGCCAGCGGCCTGCACTGTCCCATCTACGCTGTCAAAGAATGCAGTAGGAGAAGCAGGGTTAGACTGGGGCGCTACCTGTTATATACTGGTATAACAGAAAGCTTGCCTTGCCCAAAAGAGCCTACATGCTTTTATGTAAGAGAGAGGGATGCACAGTAGCAATGCTGCTGCTGCACTGGGTGTAGTATGCTGCCCAAAAGGAACCAGCAATCACAGACAAAGGGATTTTGATAGGAATTGACTCTCTCATGCATGGTCGGGCACAAGTTCTTCAATTTATTTTTTAACTTGAATAAACAGAAAATGACATAGCGGATCCCATGTCAGCCAAAAGAGCCATCTGTGGTCTAACCCTGTGACAAACAGTATAGCAATAATTCCAATGCCACCAACAGTGTGGAGTTTGCCAAAAAAGCAGATGCTTCTTTTGACATGCATCTTCAGCGCGGTGCCGTTTCTATCCTATAATTGCTGTCTATAGAGGGAGGGTGGATAGGAGAGCCAGATGAGCAGAATGATGAAATGGTAGTTTTGGGGGGGGGGAGGGGGGGAACCCAAGAGTTCAGAAAAAAATAACAAAACAAAAAAGCTGAAATAAAAAAAATGCATGGTTTTCCTATGTGCTTCATGAAACCTCAGACACTTCATAAGTAAGAGATAATAGCTTATCGAATTATTAAGACAAGTGCTTATCAAATATCCAAAGTCTGCTACAGTATGGAAGAACAGTAAATAGTACTGCAGAAACTTTTCAAAAGAAAACATTTCCTTCTCTTTTTCTTCTAAAGAACAAAAGATTGGCCAAAGGTATTTTTTTACTGTACTGCCAGTCTTCAATACAGACATTCAAACAGTTCTCTGAATAAGCCAAGGTATCTATGTGTCTCCACTGTACTATTTTTTAACATGGTACTTAGGCTCAACAACAGCAGCTTTATGAGGTATATAAACTTAGCTGGACTAACCACCAAAATACAATGACGGATGGCATCCTTAATTCTTAAGAAAAGAGGATGACCTCATGAATGTTAAATATTTACTGCTTCTTGAAATTAAAAACCTAAATAACTACAACCATAAAAATATGCATTTTAACATATCATAAATCGAAGTACTTCAAAACAGTAAGCTTTCAATCACACTGGATATTGGCACCATTTGTTGGCACCGAAGGTAAAAGTTTACAACAGGTAGTGACAAAAGTGGTGAACAAAGTAGAGCTGGAGATGTGCGTTCTTCAGTAGAAGGGTCTGTCCTCTGAGCGAAAGTAACTGCCTTGTGTGATGCAGGAAAGTCTCACTGCCAGAGCTTAGTTTGCAGGATTGTATTAGAGAAATGGTTACCTCTGTCTTATTTTCCCACAAGGGAGCAAAACAATGCGCAGGATAAATCCAGGTGTCTCCTTTTTTGTATCCTTAATTCCCACCCAGTGATGTTGCTTTTTGGTATGTTACTTCCAATTAAGCTGTAAACGCACTAAGAGGATAATAGACATTATTTTCAGATCTTAACATTTGTTTCCAGATGCCATAAATAACAAAAAATAATCACCTTTTTTCCTTTGCATTTTTTATTATGGGAGATTTGTGATATATTAGACAGAAAAATTAAAAACAAAAACCCACGAACTTTCTATGATCCTGATCAGAGCAGTATCTTCTACTTTGAGGTACTGGTGCACCTTCTGATCTTCACTCTCATTTAGGATAACTTCACTTACTAAGCAGTGCTTAAAACCAAGAATGTTCAGAAGCACCATGAATTTGAGCACTCGGAGGAGGAAGAGGTGGGATCAGTGCTGGCTTTCAGTGTGCGTTTGGCTCTGCTTCCTCTCCTCCCGTGACAGTGCACTAATGAGTCTATAGGCTGGTGCTGCACTGCGGTCCACACCTCGCTCTCTGCTCGAGTCCCTTAGCAGGGGAACTGCTGATCTAGGCAATGTTGCCTTATTTACTGATGAAAATATCACGTGGAACGGTGCCAGAAGTCTCAGTCAAGATCTCAAGATACTGCTTCTGCCTTATCCACTAAGCTGGTTGCCCTGGAAGTGAAGAAAATTAGATTGTTTTGATGTGACCTGTTTTTGACAGATCTGTCTGCTTTTTTTGTCGTTTTGTTATCTTCTAGATTCTTGCAAGCTGATTGTTCAAGAATTTGTTTCAGAATATTTCCGGGAATTGAAGTTGGGCTGACCGCTCTGAAGTTCCCTGGGTTTTCCTCTTCCCCTTTAAAAAAAAAATAAAATAAAAAATTACAAGACACTTGGTGACTGACAGGGAAGTGAAACTATTTATGGGAATTCTGTATGTGCCAGCTACAGTTTAGCTGGACATGTTTGTGTCCTGGGAATTCGACAGCTTTCATGAAGTAGAACAATTGCCTGATTACTTGCTCTTTTCTGGATTTTTTTTTTTCCCACCCCTTTTGGGCCGTCACCTGCAGAGTTTTTAAATGGTGGTAGTGAGTAGGAGTTTCCTGTTTAATGAGTCCTTACGCAGAGTCCTCTATACAGTGAGAAGGGAAAACTGACCTTTTAGTGCAGGGATCTCTGAGCTTCTTTATGCAGTGAACACCGAAATAGTCATCTTTCTGAGGCATATACAAATACTACATTTCTGCACTTTTCCCCCTAAACCTCATAGTGCTCTAGGAAGCCTTCCGTGTGCTTACTGCTGGTGTTTCATGGACTCCACTGGAGATGTGCCCCATGCCACTGTGAAGGACCTTCCCACTAGCATATGGCCCAGTGTGGCCCCTCTCCCACCATGCAGTTTGAGACACAAAAAGCCAGTTGAGTTGTTTTTGACTTAGAGTCTGTAAGGACTGTCTTCTGAGCTGCCATGGAAGTGCATGTGAGTGGTATGTGATTCACCAGCTCTGATGGGACAACGTGACTGTCCCTGGTCTGGTCTTATCTGCTGCATGGCACAGGAGTTTCTAAGTTAATTGCTGTTTCATTGAGGCATTTCTCCTACCAATGGTATCTTGGATGTTTCCTGTTGTGGAGAACAGTCTAAGATTTTTATACCCTGCTATTAACATGCACCAACAGATGTGTAATGCAAGGGAGGAATTATTTTTATTATCTGTGTTCAGTGTCATGTGCTGGACTTGCTACCTTTCAGAGGCTTGCGTAAACCCATTAGTATGTGAGTTAAACCTCTCTGAAAATAGATGTGTTTTCTTCTAATTGTAATTTGAATCCTTAGGCTGGAACAGAAAACTTTCACATAGTCAAGGGATTCAATGCCATTTTCTGCCTGGATCCTGAGCCTTGGCTGGTTTCACTGAAGGAAATAGGTCTGTGTATTTACTAGAGTCAAGGAAGTTGGCAGTGAATTCTTTTCAGTCTATTGCTCAATGAAGAGCTAACCACAAAAACATGTATGTACTTTTTTGTCCTGTAGAGCTTAGTACCAAGCACTCTTTCTTCAGGTACTTCAGCGTCTTGGCTTTCTTTTTCTATTCTTTTAACATAGTCTGGCTGTTGGATTGTGGCAGCCTGTCTGAATTTCACAAACTAAAACACAAATGTTTTGGTTTAGATGTGTCTATAATTCTGTCATGGCTAGGACATGGTACCAGTGTATTGTTTCAGAGGATTGCTGAGGGAACCCAGGTATAAAACTGAGAGGGAGGAGGATGCTGTGATTCACGATGAGCAGGTAGAAGGATTGATAGCATCTGCAAAGGAACGGAACATAGCTCAGTTCAGCACTAGGTCTATCGCCTTTGTGATACTTTTTGTGCTGTGGTGTAGCTAGTTTCATGTATCCAGCACCTTTTATTTGTCTCTGGCCTAGGGGACTTAGTGAACCACTTAAAACTCCCTGACAGGGGAAGAAGTCAACGGAGTAGGTGAGCTCCTGGGAACTTCAGCTTTTTCATTGTCACTGAGACTTTAGAAGAGCTACCCAAACCAGGAGGAGCTTCCTGCACGCATTGCTTGCTCTGTTTTTGCAACCTCTCATGCCATCTACAAGATAGAGATCTCTTTCATTATTACTAAATAACACCCCAGAAAAACCCTATTCTTGGAGCATCAGCATGGGGTTTGTTGTGCACTTGAATGTGGCCAGCATTACACACCCACTTTAAGTGTCTTCATGAAAAGGAGATATATAGATTGGGAGCTTTGTTCCGTTATTAGCAGAAGATTGATGTTGCATTAAGCTTAATATAATTTAAATAATATTGGTTCCATCTCCTGTAATAATATGGGAAGATGACATTTTGTACCAAGCTGGAATGGTTTACTTAGGTACTGTTGGTCGTTAGTAACTGTGGCCTTCTGGCGAGAAAAAGTTTCGTTCTGCTGTGTTACTCTGAAGGATGGTTTGTCCTCTCGCCAGCCTGAGGAAAAGGAAGCGAAATAGCTGTCAGTGGGGAGAGAGCTTGGGTTAGGATCAGAATAGTCCAGGAGTGAAATTGTTAGGACCATCTGAGTTGTGTCTAAGGGTTTCTTCTACACTTTGTCTTGCTTCATGGGTGATAGAGCCACTCTCCATGAAGATCTTTTTAAAAGGAAGCTGAGAAAAGCACCTACTCACTCTGCATTTCTCTAATTCAAGGAAGAGCTGCTTAAATGGCTCAGAAAAAAGGTGTATTTACTGCCTTTCTGGATTTTGCCAGAAGGATTTCTCATTCTCACTGGCAAGACGGTTCAAAGTAGTTAAAACACAATGGACTTGAGAAGAAAGACAATATTAATAAAAAAGTCATTGTGAGAATAACATTTGTTTCATTTACTCTCATAGAGATGTGATGATATTCATCTATGGTGTTGTTCCCTTTTATTTCCTTTTGGTGTGGAGAAGACTTATCTGTATTTAGAAAAATAGTTTTCAGGACTTGGCTTATAACATATAGGCAAGAAGGGCATAACCCTCTATTTTTATCTTGCAAAGCTTCTCTGAAAACTTGTGCATTAAGGAATAAAATTAAAGCTGAGAGTCTCACTTTTTTTTCTTCCCCCTGTTCAGTATGATGTTTTTCATTTTTATTTTTTTAGTATTTGATTTTCAACCTGTTTATTTAAGTCCATTATGGACATGCCAGCTGTAGTCATTTGGGCTTAGTTCTTCCATGCCAAGATATGGAAGGTTTAGAGGGTTTTTTGGGAGAAACACAGGGCTGGATCTCCAGGTGCTCCTGGGCTGTCTGTGGTGTTTCGTAACACGAGAGTCTCTGCTTGATGCCAGCCTCCACCCACTGGGTCCTGCCTCTTCCCAGCACCTGGTGGTTTCTGCTCCATGTGGCTGGAGCACCAACACCCATCTTCTACTTGGATCCTGGGTGTACAAGTATGATCACAGTACACGATACCCGTGGTCTCAGCCTTGTGCAGTAAATCAGCCCTTGCTGGAACAGTCCTGTTGACTCTTGCAGCATCACTGTGAGACCAGTCTTTACCATCCAGAGGGAAGTTAAGGTTTAAAGGAGGAAAAGGGGGCAGGTCCCAGGGTTTTTCCCTCCTGAGGATATTTTTCAACCAGAGCCTGGAGGACCTAGCCTCTGAGATGCTCTTTACGCTTTATACTGGTATCATCCTGAAAATGCTTAGAAAGCAGCTGACGTGCTGGATCTTCCTGTGACAAGCGCTGACAGACTGAAGAGCAGCAGTCGGAGAACCTACCCTAAGGCAGGAGATGCGCGTACAGCAGCGGCATATCTTTCCATGTCTACTGGTTGACCCGTGCCCACTGAGAATGGGACTTGGAGAAGCCTCAGGAATTCCATTTTGCATGCCGTAACATTTCAGACATGATGATGGGAAACCATGAAGCGGAATAGCGCAGGACACTCAAAATGGCATCTCTGCTGCAGCCATCAGCTGGCACACTTAGACTGTAAGTGCTCAAGGTTTAATGCTTCCTTCTCTAAAGGAAGGTGATAAAGCAACTGTCTTCATCAGTGAACAGTCATTTCCGTTAAACATTTGGAGTTCTTTTTGTTCAGGACATGATTTTATTCCAAACAACCTCCTGTTTCTTAAGTTGTGCACCATGTATGGCAGTGTTGTGCTTCACTGGATGTGGCATCTTGTATTTTCCAGAGCCCTTGCTTTCATTGTACATGTAAAGCTCTGTGTTATGTAGATTAATACATAAATAATAATAAAAAATTTATTCCCTAGATTTTTGAGATTAATGTCACTTAATACATTTTTGTAGATGTGTGCAACAGTGATGAAGTATGGTGGTTTCTGTGTCAATGCCAGTTACTGGAGGTGGTGTTTCAAAATGCTGTTTAGTGAAATCAGGGAGGTTAGGCAAAGTCAGGCAGGGTATGCAGGTACTTGAAGCTTAATCACCTGAACAAAGGTAGGCAAACACCAGTGACAGGATCTTGAAACTGTGAGATGATCCAAGTAGCAGTTCAGGCTAAATCTGATAGTTAATGTATGCTGTAATATATGGTTTGAATTTAGAGTAGATGTGTGAGAACTACCTCTGTTGTTAAAAGTCATGGTACTTTTCCCATCAGGAATTTTAGTTGAGCAAAGGAACTCGTAATTAAATGCTAGCATGTCTTATAACTTCATAGACATGCTTTTATAACACAAAGTTAGAGTTAAATGCATTGCTACTATAATAATCACGCTTTGTTTTGGGACAGTCATTATCTAAGTTATCTTCTGCTTGTTGGAGTTTCCTTGGACTTTTGCAGTCTGAAGGCAGCAAGGATCAGTATCTCTCAACTCCCAGGTCAAAGGAATTTCTCAGGGTTGTTCCGTTTTGTTTAGGTTGTGTGGTTTTTTGTGTATGGGTTTTTTTTTTTTTTTCCTGTTGACAGCGAAGAGCTGCTGCTCCTCCTTGGCAGGCAAAATCCTGCTGTGACTCATTTCCAGTCCTTAAGCATACGGTGTTTTATAAGAAAGAAGGGAATGGCTCATATAAAGATGAGCATATTCTCCCATTTTTCAATACTTGTCATCCCATTTGGGTTTTATATTGAGAAGAAAACACAGGCAGGCAGTTTTTCTTGGTTTAAGGCACTCCATGGGGCCTGTTCTGTCACTGAGCTTTTTCTTTTCCTAACGGGTACCTGTGGTTTTCCCACTGCTGCAGTCGGGCTGTGGAGGGGCTGGAGGGAAGGACCCTTGGAGATCGGGTGAAGGTGTTGGGAGCTCTTCACAGCTGGCTGCAGAATGGGATGGAGTGATCATACAGCATAGGGGATGATTATTCTGTCACTGGCCTCTTTTGCTTAGATGTTTGTTGAAGACGACAGGAAGGAAGCTGCAGTAGAGAAAGAACGGTCGCTAATTACTTGTGGGAGTCAAGACTAAGGAGGAAATGGCAAGCTAGTGTGAAAATTGTATTTCTTGTGAACAGAAATATTGTCACAAGATATCATGGTCTGTTACTAAGGCTTATTCCTCCTCTTCTTGCGTTCAGTGTTTTAAGATGCAATGATTAAAAAGAAAAATTAGTGAATGGGGTTTTATGCATTTTACATTATTTCAAACTGTTGTGAAGTCCTTATGATAAAATCTTAAGAACAGCTTTTGGCATGAATTTGCAGTGTATGCTACGGTTTGTAAAACAAGTTTTCAAAATTGATTTTACCTTTTATAAAAAGCTTTCGGTTAATGGTCATGAAAGCTGTTTCTAAACAAACAGCCCCAAACTTTGGCCAGGTCTCCACTGCAGAACCTCTTGCCAGCGAGCACTGTATCAGCCAGGGGTGTGGAAAAAAGTCATACATCCTCCCTGACATGGATACGTTGGCAAAACCCCAGGCGTGGATGCAGCTGTGCAGGCAGAAGAGAACTTTTATCGGCTTAGTTTATGTTGTCTGGGGAGGTGATGCAACTACGCCAGCAGAAAAACTCTTCTCTTGGCACGCGCTGTCAGCGTAGGAGGCTCCGCCAGCCCAGCTACAGCAGCGAGGCCCTGCACCGCCGCCCAGCCCTGCGCGGCAGCTGCAGCGGGAAGAGAAGCGCTTCGGAACAAAAGGGGGACCTCTGTCACTTGGTTTTTACGCGTAGTTGTCAAGGAGGAACAGAGCGGAAAGAGTGACTCTGATTTTAAAACAAAGTTTTAATGTAAAAAATGTGTTTGTCGTATGGCGTTGTCACTGGCCCTTTAATGGTTGCCTGTGTGTCACTGGGCTGCAGGGTTGAGAGCTGCAGTACGCCCAACATCTGTGTTTTGTAAAGCCTTCAAGGCTGGTAAAGATACGTGTTTCTCTGGAAGCAGTGAAAAACCTTCTGTCTGTAAACTTAGGAGGACAACTGTAAGCACATTTACATTCCCCTCATACTTGGATGTGACCACTAACACTAGAGCATCTTCGTGTTTAAATGAAAGTTTAAATTTCTCAGAATGGAGTGTTTATGCTTTACAGAAAGAGTTAGGATTCCTGTGCTCCCTACACAGACATTTTCCTCTCCTACCCTTGGCCAGCTGGTGACAAGATTCTACAAAACTCCAGTTCTTCATAATGTAGAAAACCAAAGATTTTGATGGAAAAAATGTAAGAAGTAAAGGCAAAATGAAACCAAAGATACAGAAAAAAGAGGATAAAGGCTCTTGGTCTCCAATAGCGTTATTACCAGTTAAGGTGGTGACTGGTACGTGTACGTTGACTCTTAGGGCAGCTGCGTGTGCGCGGGAGGCGCGCGTTTCGCGAGCCTTGAACAGAGCAGTTGTGCGCTGGTCGCTCTCTGCGTTTGGGCAGCTCCTCTGAAGGCTTTTTCGAGAGAAGAGCGCCAGACTGAGTTTGTTCGGTTTGTTATGAAAATGTTTTGAAACTAGTTGCTCGGTCGTTCTGCATTGCTTGTAACCCTAAAAATAATTGTCTGCTGTTAGTGGAAGCAGAACGATCTGACAGCCCGACTTGCGCTGCTATAGTTAAAATCCGTCAATGTTTCCATTACAGACTTGTAGGGAGGGTTTAATCTTTTTCCCATTTTAAATCATGCCTGGAAGAAACTAGATCAGTGCTTCAACTCTGAGTATAAATCTTTTGGAACAGATTTGATGTTTCTAAAACTTTTTTTTAAATCAAAGAAAAGCCCAAGCCCTGTGGCAATGGAATATTGATGCTCAGTTTTCAAATTTTAAATGATCAGGATTTTTTTTTCCCCTCTAATTTTCAGTTCAATTAGCCAACAGCAATGTTTCTACATATCAGTGTTGATTTTTATAGCAAGTGTTGCAGTTTGCTGTTCCAGGCTGTTACTGCTGCATAATAAACTTTACAGTATGCTGAACTGGAAGATTTCAAAACTTTCCTAAGGAAACACAAAAAGAAGAGAGCTGAGATTACCATGAAGCATCTGATAGAAGGCATGCCTTTGTACTTTTCTCCCACTCATAATTTCACTCCAATTTCCTGTGGTTATCTCCAAAATAGTTTTACTTTACTTGCACATTAAGTGTGTAGTTTCATGGATGCTTTAAAGCGAGGTAAACTGAATCCCCTCGTCTCTGCCTACTCATTCCTGTTCCCTGCCTTGTGACAGCCAAAGCTTTTGCGTAGCACAAAACCACATGTGGTGAACCAGATCAGGGAAGGTAATTTTTTTGGTTCAGGCTGTGGCTACACAACTGTTTGTACTAGTTCACAGAAGAGGGTGGCACCAGGGTGGGAACAAGTGAGTCTACGCTGGCATCTCCCCTGATATTCCACTCCCTGCCCCGTGCCTTTCCTCTGCAGTTCACGGGGTGGTTCTTTGCTGTGAGCCTCTCGAGCCGTGGAGGCTGGGGCTTTTGCAGGAAAGGGGCCACACACAGCCAATTCTTTTTGTCAGTGAAAACCTTGTGGTCACAAGACTTTTACTGGCAACTCTAGTTCTCTAGTACATTTGTAAAGCATTCCTCTCTCACACCACCACAGACCTGCTCGTAACGCTTGCTGTACAGTGTCCTGCTCTACTGTTAATGCAAATGATTGCTCTACTGGAGGTTTTCTATAGGATGCTTTTACCTTCCATTAGGGTCTGATTTTAAGAACGATAGCGTTAGCTACCTTCAGGACTAGGTAGAAGTGCTTACGTGTGTATTTCCTTTTGAAACTCAGGTTTTGGGGTATTTTTGACCATTATACAGCCTCTTTCTTGACACTCTTGGAATAATCCACAAATACTGAGATTAGTGGCAGTATGAAAGTTCTGCCAAGGCACACAGTTTAAGGTCTGGTCATTAAGCCATCTGTGCTCCATCTCTATCTTTAAAAAACCAATTAGCAGTGTTGTGTGAAGTGCTAAAAACCAGAAGAGTTACAAAAGAGGCTTCTAATTCTTCTTGTATTTCTGGATAGATTAAGGAAATGGCATAGTCTTCGTGCTTGCCACAATAATTCGTTTGATATATGAAGTTATCATAGTGATGTAAACTCAGTTTATACCTGCTGAAGTTTAGAGGAACAATATCTCTTACTTCATTTTCACATCAGATGCCCCGTGAAGAGTGATAAAATCCTGTGAGTAATATTCAGCAGAGGTTATATATAATTTGAGCCTGTGTCATGCAATGAGTGTGCTTCAGATGGTGGTTGGTTGTATTAGAATGTGCCTGTGAATCCTGTCCCAAATCTGGTGGGAAAGCAGATGTATTTAAAATACGTGAGTGATTACCTGCTGATTTAACACAGCACTGGAAATGGTAAACGGGCTACTGTAGACTGAGCTAATGTGCATGCTGCGATTGCTATCTATAGTCTCCTCTAACGTGCTTTTTCCTTTGCAGCAGTCCATTGTACCAGCCCACCCAATGGCTCCTCCTAGTCCCAGCACCACCAGCAGTAATAACAACAGTAGTAGCAGCAGCAACTCAGGATGGGATCAGTTAAGTAAAACAAACCTTTACATCAGAGCACTGCCTCCAAACACCACTGATCAGGACCTGGTAAAATTATGCCAACCGTAAGTACTATGCTTAACTATAAATTATAATGTCATACCTTCGAAGTTGATAGTAGGTACACAAAATGAGTGTTTGTATTATGAGGGAAGAAAAGCAGATTTGTAAATAAAAGTCCTTGTGCTGTGATACGATGGCAAGTTTCAACTTTCCTGGCAATCAGAAGGAAAAGAATGTGTTTGGCACTTTGGACAGGCAAAGAAAGTTGAAATGTAGTGGTGAACAGAAGCAACCCATTGCTTTAGTAAAAACTGTGATCACCCATACTGCTGCCTGATGCTCTTGAAATCACAGATAAATGAAAATTAACTCCTGAATGTGAAACTTGCTGTTAACAACCTGCAACAGAGGATCTCCTCTGTTTACTACTAAGATAATTTGTTGATACAAGCTCCTTAAGTAATTGTTCTGCATCACTGTAAATTACAGGTGCATTGGAATACTTGTCCTAGTTTCAGACTAATTTATGTTGGCTGCACATTACTACACAATTATTTTTGCAATGAGAAATAGTCAATTCCTGTAAGAATTCTCTCTAGTGGCTGGAGTTCAGGTAGAGTTGACTTAGCAGAAGGTTTTCACGCAATGTTGTTAACACGAGATTGTTTTGCTTGTGAATTTTTGGGTTTGTTTTCTCATTCTTACAGCAGCTCCTGCCTTTTAGTTATTTTCAAATGTGGGTTAGATGTCAAGAAACTGGGCAATATGTTGTTTATACATTGTTTAAAGTTGCCTTTCTTAAATGTTTTACTCAATTTTTTAAAGTCCTTAGTACTTTGAAAATTCATAGTGCGCTTTCTGGATTATTTTGAAATAAAAAGGACTTAGCTCAATTTTCAATATTACCTGTAAGAAAATACCCAAATGTGTCTTGAATGAATGGAGAATCATTAAGATTTGTATATAACACTACTGTTTGAGATCCTCAGAGTAATTTTATGTTCAATTTAGCAGATAAGTAGGAATATACAAAAATACATGGCCATGATGACAACACAAGTTAGTAAAATAGCTAGGCAAACCTGTAAGTCTTGGATCCCAGCTTATATGAGGTACCTGTGTTTTTGAACATTGCAAAAAAACCTGATACCTGATTTATAGAAAAGACTTTTTTTTCCTTTTTTGAAGAAAACTTGGGACTTTTATGATCACAGACACATATCAGTCATCTTAGTATTACAATAAAAACAACTTTCGTGTCTTTAAAGAAAAAATTTTTCCATTTGTTCATTTTTCCAAACAGCAGATGAGATCCATATGTTTTACAGAAAAGAAAAAAGATTATCAATCTGTGAAAAGATTCATTGATAAATTAAACCATTTTACAGCTTCCGATATGACTGTGACCTCTTGTCACTTGCATTTCGGTTGCAAATGCATGTTTTACAGAAGTGGTTTTTTCCTTCCCATTTTTGTCTTTTGAACTGATGAGGAAACCTTGGCCTGGGCACTCATGTTATGTTAGGACAGAGTTGTGAGGTTATTTAGCACTGGAGCCACCCAGTAACTACTATTTATGCAGTGGTTACTATAGCTCCTTAATCTCTTTCTGTAGACGTTTCGGTCTGCACAGTCTGAGATGTCATCGATGCATGAACACTCTAGAAAAAATATGTTCAATACTTTGCTGTAACTGGCCCTATTCCTCTTGGCTAGCCAGAGATTCCTATTCTGTTGGTGCTGCTGTTCAATACATAATTGTAGTTGGAGCAGCATGAATTTTGCAAATAAAGAAAAGCCAGGAACTGCAGCCATGAAGTTACAAAATCAATTCTGATGTGAATTTGCAGACTTGGAAGGTCATGGCGTTTATTCCTGTGAGACATTTCTCTCTGAAATCTTTTACTTAAGAGGAAAGGAGGCCCTGTCTCAAAATTACCCATTTCTACTGAGGAGCCAAGTGGGATGTCCAGAAATTTTAGGCTTGGAACATCTTTCAATAATCTGGGTAACCTATTAAGAGCCTTAGGCTTCTCTGCCAACACAACCCCTTAGCAACTAACTTGATGCTACAGTAAGATAGAAATGGCAACACACTCTCTCCTTGTTCACAGAAACTCAGTAATCCCCTTCTATAGACTATGGAAAATTTCAGATGCGGAATTCCTACAAATCTGCCTAAACTTCTAGGACATAGAGAACAAGATGTCCTTGAAAGTGGACATGCCATGTTCAATGAAGAGCTGAGACAATACAAAATACTTGGAGAATGAAATCTTGGACATATGGAAGTCAGTGAAGAAGCTGCTGTTTACTCCAGATCTCTGAAATATTTTTATTAGCTTTTTCCAAATGCCTAAGATTTTACTAGGAGGCTTTAGGCTAATTTTAGCTCCTTTTCCCCATGTAGAGTGGATCTTGTCATTCGAAGAGGGTGTCCACTGGGGTCCTTGAATGCCAATAATGGACAGAAAGGCTGCTCTGCCTATTGCAGAAATGGTCTTGCTAGGTGGCAATAAGCAATTTTCAGTTGATGTACAGAAAAGTCACTGGATTTTGTTTTATATCTTTTGGCTGTTGTCAGACAAGACAGAAAAAAACACCTGTGGGTTGAGGAAATAATGGCTGAAAAACATCATTGTCACTACAAATGCCAGAAACATCCCATCTGCAAAGATTTTTCCCTTGGATCATTATGGGCTGGTATCATCTATTGTACTGAAATTTTATTTTCAGTACTGGTGATTGTAGAGAAGTACTTGTTCAATATTATCCCTCAGAATACGAGATAGAAGAAGCTACAGAGTTCCTGTGTGTTGGTCTGGTTACACAGCCACTTTTATTTGCTTTGGTTCTTGCTCACAACAGCTAGCAGTGCTAATTTTGGCCATGTTTTTATTTTGATTATTTATTTTTGGTGAATCACTAGCGAAACCTCTTATCAAATTACAGAAGTGTTGGGCTTGCTTTCCTGTTGTAGCACAGCTGTGCACTATTTATGAACACAGTTAGCAAATGTTCACCAGTTTTGTGGAAAAGTATTTTCCTGGCAAGTGTGCAGTTTGCCCATATACGTCTCCACAAATCTGTTCTCCCCCTTCATCTGCTTGGTTCTTTCTAGTGGTCTATTAGGTGAAGCTTTCACCTCTTTTCCAAGATGAAAAGAGCGTATTATAATTTTGTTGTGAAGGCTTACCTGGGAATACAGCTATTTTCAGACAGTATTGTTGGCTTTTGTGTGGGAAATGAAGCTGCCACGTTTCTGAATAGTTCATTCAAACTCGAGCCTGCTACTCCGGTTCTGCGTTGGGAAAACAAATTTCTTCATTATCAGTTGTGCCAGAGGCAGAAGTGTGGGGCAGAATAAGGTGTAGGCATTAAGTTTGTTGCAAGGATGTCATAACAGCTGATGCAGAACCAGAGGCCGGAGTGCCGGGGGGACACGACCTGAAGTCAGTCCTGGCCGTAAGAGCTTTCCATCAGGTACGCAAGGGTACGCAACGTGGTTGGTGCTGTGGCCCACAGGTACTGTCTTTTACGTGAGAAGCTAGACAGGAGAAATCAGCTAAATAGAAGGGCAGGAGCAGAGGAAAGGAAAAATTAGAGTAAGGAGCCGATGGGCACGGCTTGGGGAAGCCTGCAGGAAGCCGCCCGAGCCAGCACTGGCTCTGAGGCTCGGACCGATTTCTGTGACTGTCCTCTCTGCCTGAGTCGGCTCTGCAGTTCGTTTTCCCAACCCATGTAGTGCCACTGGATGAGCTCTGCGGCAGACCTGTGCTGTGAAGTGCTGGTTTTGCAGGATCGGTGGTGGTAGCCTCAGCCATGCTTAGTTGCATGCCCTCCCTCCAGCGTGGCTGTCAATACCTCCTTGATGTGCCTCCTTCAGCTGTTGTGTTGGGTTCTTGCTTATGAATACATTATTTAGTCTTTAACAGTACTTTCTTATTTGGTGACTGTTAGTAATTTTGTGTAGCTTAATTTACGGGTCTGAAGATGCAAGATTAAGTCCATTCCAGTTATTCATGAAATTGTTGAGACTGCGTATGCGATTAGGGACTTAAGCGATCGCGTCTTAGGAGAGTTTGTGCCAAGGAGTTTGTAACTTGCTTTGACACGTTTTCCAGGTGCTTTCCAGACTTTCAGTAAGCATTGTGCTTCGCTTTGGATGACCTTTAATGCCCAAGCCACATGGTTCCAAAGCCCAGTGCTTTCCGCAGTGTTGCTTATGATTCACTTGGCTAGCCTGCAGCATGGCCTCTCTGTAACGCTGAATTTCTTCAGGGACCTCCTTTTGTGCCATTTACATCATTAATTGAGGATGATGCAGCAGACCCTTCACTCTTCTGACAATCCCCAGTCCCAGGGTGAGATTTCGAGCTTTGAGGCTTAACCCAGGCCTCCCCTGTTGTGTTCAGCGTGGGATCATCAGCACAGATGATCACACCAGCCCACCCTTGGGTGTGCACCCTTCCAGGCTGTTTGCTCGTACTGTGTCACTTGTATTGAGCTGTTTGTAGTCTATATGATATTTTTTTTGAAATCTGGCTTTGCTCTGGACAGTTTCACTTAAGACTTCCCCCTTACATTTTTGCTGTAATGGTTGTAATGTGGGTTTTTAACAGGATTACAGTTAAGAAAGCAGCTGGTTTAAGGTAACAAAGTTAGTGATACAGTTACCACCACAGACCATTGTTGTGTGCCAGGATGGTTGGAACACAAAAACAGTACCTTTGCTTATGTCTGTTGGGAAATCACATGTCTTCTTGAGAGGCCATTTTAAGGATACCTTCCTAAATAATCAGCATCATGAACACAAAAACAGCTAAAGCTGACGGCAGGCTCGTGGTGGTTTTGAAATACTTGAGCCAGGCGTGCTACACAGCTTTGTTTCCACAACATAGGGCATTGTTTTGGAGTTGCATGCTGTAACATTTCCCTGGTTTGGGGCAAGAGCACCTAAAAATGTTTCACTTCCTTGCTTTTAATAAACAACACATTTTCATGAAGTCACACGACATCAGTAGCACATCAGTGTTTCCGTGTTCTTTGCTTGCCGGGTAACTGTGACCTCTCCCTGTGCTGCCATTTCCCATCCCTTCCATTACACTCAGAGCTGAGGATGGGGAACCGGACCTCAAACATTCACTGTAGCAGGGAGCTGTTGTCACCGCGGTCAGTGAAGAACGAGAAATGTGCTGATTTTACTCAGCATATCTCACTAGAAAAAGGATGTCTGGACTGAAGGAAATAGTCTCATTGTCTTTTGCATTATCTCTTTTGGCAGAATGGTCTGGGCAGGTGACTGCCGCTCAGTTTAGTCTAAGGAAGTGTCTGTAGCACGTGAGTACAACCCCTTTAGATAGATGATGTGGGCCAGGGAAAGCGGAATGGAAAATTTCAAAGCTAACTTCTCCAATTTATTTAAAAATTATTTTCATTCATTTCTCCTTTGTTCTCCATTTTTCTTGCATTTCTCTTTCCTGGTTTGTCAGCTGCAGTGAAATATTGCATTCATAATTATGTGGAATACGATTTCATGACATATAATTATGTGTGATACATCAGTGTCTCTGAAACTGTTCCCTTTGAGATCAGTATTAATACTGATTATACTGGAGCAGGAGCCAGTTCCTACTTTTTTTAGGGTGGAAAGAAGTCCTCTACAAACTAGTTATTTCAGGTGTTTAGGTATGCGTTTTTTAAAATAGTATTATTGCATACATCTCTGAATAAGTAACACTGGGTTTACAGAGTATCGGTTGGAGGAGGAGGAAGGTTCTTTAGCAGTTGAGGAGTATGTGATTTGTAATGTTTAGCTTTATGCTGTATGGTAGCATCATCATATTTTTCTTTATTCCTTCTTCAGGGTCTGTGGCATGGTTTGACTTTTGTATAATCTGCAGTAGAATTGCCTTAACTGTCCTTTTTCATCTGGCTCTGCTCTTCAGAGCAAACATAACAAGAATGGTGAAGGTATGTCCCCTAGATGGTAATACCCGATTGTGCCAGTGCTGTGTCGCCTGTGCAGGCACACGTTGGTGTGGAGCACAGGGCAGCGCTGCAGAGAAACACCTGCAGTAACCTTGGGACCAGGATTTCGATAACCTCACTGGTGTTCTGCCCAGCTGATGCACCCAGTTCCTCAGCTAGACAAACTGCCAGAGGAGGAGTCGCATGCCAGAAGGGTATGCAAACCGGCTCTGCTAGCTTCTGCGACGCTGCAATATGCTGGGTAGATACAGATGTCTTAGCTGATGATCTCTTAAGTAAGAGGCTGCTATCTAAAGGAAGTATCCCGTTTCTACAGCTGAGATGAAACAGTATTCAGGTTTGTGTGTCGCTTTTGCCAGATGGGCTGGGGGGATGTAGGCCTGACATGGAGACTGAAGTGCTCTTTTTCGTTAGGGCTTGACTTCCGCAGTCAGCGGCGAGGCATCTGCGTGGTTTGCCATGGGAATTGCGATTGGCCTGGATATGTGATGTTTGGTTTAAGTAGTCATTTCCTTTATATTTTAGCAACTGCTTTCAGCAGTCGTGTTATGAAGTGTCTAGCCTGGCATGATGTGAAGGAAGACGCTCCATCTTCCCTTCATTATTTGCACTTTAATTAGACAGAAATAAAATTCAGACAGCTTTATATTCATGACTGAATGAAATTCACGCCGAAATCCTCTCTGAGGAGTTCCAGGGTAATTTTTTTTTTTTTGTATAATAATGCCTTCTTGCGGAATGTCATTAGGGAGTGGTATGTATTTCTGGGGAAATCTTAATTGAGAAAAAAGTTGTCTTCTAGAGTCCTGTCCTCTGGATGCAGACGGTCTCTTGAGATACCTTGAATTTAAAATAAATATAGTTTTAATTTTCTCTTTCTGTTTTGCGATTAAGCCAAGATTGAAGTTTTTCGAACTCAGTATTTCATTTAGCCTAACAGCAATCAGCAGTTCCCCTCAGCACACTGGTAAAAAACAAGCAGGCTGAATACAAATGCACCGAGGAACTCTGCACTGTGGTCACAGATGCAGGGACCTAGCGATTGCACAAGCTCCATCTCCCTCAGGAGATGAGTGTTTTGTTGCAGCGTGGGGCCGGAGGAGAGGTGATCCCATGGAATTTCCTTTAGGAAGTGGGGGTGAGGGAGGAGAGAGTGGAAGGAATGTTTCAGCCGCAGCTGCTAGTAAAAGAAGCGCTAGGAAAACAGTTTGGTAAAAGTTACCGCCGTCGAAGACCTCTTGTCAGAAAACAAAAAGCTGGTAATGTGGGGCCCATCAGCTCTGTGTTTGCAAACCTGCAGCTGTTTGTAGTGGAAGAGATGCAGCCCCTCGTTGCCTATGGCCAAGCCACGGGAGAACAGTGCCCCGTGGCAGCTGGTGGAAGGCTTTCATCAGGGGTCAGGTCCGAGCTTCCTGATGGCAGGGGCCCGTCCCAGATGGGAGGTGATAACCGGTTATTCATCAGAATAACCAGTAACTCAAGAACATTCTAAAGGGGATTTTTAAAATTTCAATGGACTACTGAAAATGTTAACAAGCACTAATCAGGCTCTGCAGTGTGCTCCGTGATGCTGATGCCAAAACCTATCCTTTTAGAGACCTCTTAAGCAGGCATCTCAGAAACAATTTCAAATTGAATCAGCTTAGAGCCCAAGTTGATTTCTGCTCCAGTGTGCTTGCATTAAACTTGCCCTTTTTCTTAGGATACCATTCAGTGTAGGAAGCAGAACCAGTATTGGCAAACAGATTCTTTTATCTGTCTAATATCTCATGTGGTTTCACATAACTCATAGAAATCTTGTGAAGTCTTGACTTTGTTTGCTAAAGGTTGGTTCTGCATAGCTCTGTTCTCTGTAGTGTTAACTCCTTGAAATGAAAAAATGAGCCGTCTGATGTTGACACATTGTAAGACCAGGGTTTTTTTTTTTTTTGTAACCTTTCAATCTTTTTCCCCCCATATTGTAGCCAAGCTGTATTTAGGGTTGAGAAAGTAACATCCCCAAATTGTATGTGACCCAGATAATAAAAATACATAGTAAATATAAATTCAGATCCTATTACCTCCAATTAAACTTGTAATTGAGGAAAAAAGAGAGAGAAATCAATGCTTATCCTTTCCCACAACTTCTACCCTAAAATTCTGTCCTGTTCCAACATTCAAAACATGTCAGCTGCCTTGGGTCAGTTTGAGCAGTGCCTTACTCAAGACTTGGACCAGCCCTGTAGAAAATTAGATTTCTGATGGGCTGCTGGGAAAACAATTAATATTGGATCATTTAAATGATCTGATCTTTGCAGACAAGTATGCAATAGCTGGAAAAAAAGTAAAATTTTAATTTCAGTGTTGATAATGTTATGATACATGGACACAGAGCAAAAGAACACCAATGAAAAACACAAGGAGAAGACTTTGATTTGGGGTCTGTTTTGACACTGTTACTAGTACAAATATTCTACTTTAAATAACCTGTGTGGGTTGAGTTAATCATTAACAGAATCAATTTCAGGGGAAGAAGTATATTCTGATTTGTGTTCCTATTCTGCCCCTGCCATTTCCATTTATTCTCTTACTTTAATCTCTTATTTTCCTAACAGAAGAAAAGTTTATAATCTGTTGCTTTACTGCCACAAGAGAAATCCCCCAGAATTAACATCGTGTGTTATTTATTATTCTATGATTATTTATGATTTCACATTTTTTGAATATTAATGATTACATTTAATTAATTGATCATTGTGGCTATCTTATTTGAAGTATATTAGCCTGAAATGTGTGTTCTTTTTAAATGTTGGTTATCTCTATTCTGTGCAGTTGTGTAGTTGCACATACTAACTTTTAAAAGAAGTATGGATCAGAATTTTTGCCTCGGAGAACATTGTTGACCTAATAGGTTATCAGTATTTCAAATCCTTGTGCTGCTTTTTGGCTTAGACAGAGTCATTAACAAGCTTTCACAAATCTGACCAAATACCAGCAGTTATTCTGGTGGATTAATAAGGACTTGCATGTCTGAGTGAACGCAGTCGTGAAATAAGCGTTACGTTAACAGAAGATCTAAAACTGGGCGGGTGGGGGCAAAGCTTCATACAGGGTAATACAAATACTGGAGAAGTCTCAAATCTTTTATTTGCAAACCCTAAATGTCAGAAATGAAATGATCTAAACACTGCAAAATGAGCCAAGCTGCATATTTCTCGTTCAGAGACTGTGCTGATAGAGTAGCTGAAGAGCTTTTGGAGCCTGGAGCCTGGCAGAGTTTTACAGTTCCGTGCGTCATTTTACTTGTATGTAAAATTGCCAAGGAGCTGGTGTGATACAAACCCCATGTAAACCAGAAACACCTACCTGTGCCTGTAAGATGATGGCAAGCTCATCTCCTGATTGTTTGCAGTGTGCTCCAAAGGCCTGATCCTCGGAAGCCGGGATCGCCTGCGGGAGCCCACCGCTCCTGCTGCCAGTGTGAGGGTGTAAAATCACTTAGTGCTCCATCGCGTGGGCTTAGGATTTCTTTGGTAGCGAAGGCTGAGCTCTTCAGCTATGTAATTCACAGTGCCAGATAAACTCCAGGGTCTCTGGTTCTTTCTTTTGGTGTTTGTTTTTTCCCGGTGTTCCCTCCCTGTCCCCCCAGCCTGTAGCTGTGTAGTACCCCAGGGCAGAAATCTCCCCGGTGTTAAGTCTGAATGCCTTGGCTGGGTTCTGGAGAAGCTGTTTGGCAGAGGGAAGAGATTTTTTTCCCTTCGAGGCCTGAGGGTATCAGCATGGTGGGGTATCCAGTGGAGCTGACATAGCACTGTGCATTTCCTTTCCTGCATCGCTGTTTGCAGTACTGTGATCTGAAAAGGAGTGTTTGTAAATCATCTGCTTGCTTTTTTTTTTTCCACTCCAGATATCCTGTATTCAACCCCCTACATTTCCCACACTTGAAGCTACTTGTTTTTATTGTGTGGTAGGCTTTGTCTTAAATTTATTGTTAAGGCTTTTTTATTTGTTGCCAAAAGCCTATTTGCTGTATTTTGAAGATCTCAAATACTGAGAGGGGAAGTGTTGCTTCACGTTCCTCTTTCTCGGTGCCAGCTTACAGGGCTTCCATGGTGCAGTACAGAGGTACAGTACTAGGAGTGAAAGACCATTAGCCAGGAAAACAAGCCATCCTTGTACCAAGGCCTCAGCATGGATGTACTCTTTATTATGTAAATTAGGATCAACATCTTTTTCAACATCTTCCAAATACTCAGAGCTATGACATTATGAAAATATACAATAATCTGCCCCAGTCTTCTGTTCTTCCCAAGTGAACTGCATGTTATTTTGTTCTATGAGACATTCCGGAGATTTTTCCACCCATTTTACTAATTGCTTATTCAGTTAAATATTTATTAATTATCTTTGAAGTCCAGGACACATACTCTGAATTATGCCGTTGCGCAAATGTCACTAAATATTTTGAAAAGAGTGGCCCTCCCAGGAAGAGGGGACAGCCCTGACTGTCACTAATCCACTGTTTGCCATCGAACACTTGGACTGAGGTTGAGGTAGTAGGCTAAGGAGCACCGGCTCACTGTTTGGGACAACTGAATTGGGTAGGATTGATAAAGTGCCACAAGCAGGTAGTTTTCAGTACATCACAGAAAGGCCTACGTTGTTAAGATTTTCTTGGGTAGATAGCCAGGGTAAGAAACTGTTTTGAGTCTGGTTCCTTTTTGAAAAACAGGACTTAGTTTTTTTTCCCCTTACGTTTCGCTTTAACCACTAAATTGCACTTTTTGAAGCAATGACCTGAAGCAGGCCCTGTGTTGGTCTAGATCAGTATGGGACTTTGGCTTCATTTGAGGTGACTCTTTCGGTCTTTTCTATCGAAGATATTGCCCTTTTAATTGTTACTTAAAATTCACTGATCAGGTGACACTGTCTCTATTCTCAAGATAGAGCCCGCCACCTGAACTCACTTGGGTCCAAGCCCCACGCTTGGTTAGAGGTCAGGGTCTTGGACTCCTCCATGGCTGCAGCTGAAAGGTGAGCAGCAGGAAGACTTTACTTTCAAAGGTAACTGGTTACTGACCGAGTATCCTGTGATGTTTATGTGGTCAGTATAGGTTTTTGGGAACATTGTTAGTTTCTTTATCTCGTGGGATTTAAAAAATATCAGATCATTGAATTAGAAACAGAGCAGAATACGTCTGAATATATAGCTGTAAATACAGATGCTTGATTCTTTACAATTGGCTTGCCATGTCCTTCACAATATACTAATAAAAAAGGGATCTACTGCTCTTTCTATCACCACAACAAAACTGGTTAAATTTTTTGCCATGATTAAGGGGAAATTAGTTTCTGTTTCTCTGGATGAGAATTTACGAGTTCCTGTGGTAGAAGGCATTTTAGTGCCATTAGGACATTTTAGCTTTGCTTTTCCTTCTGTGGTAGTTAGTGTGCCTTATTTTGCACTTTACTTAAGCAAAGGGGAGGGAGGCAACTTGAAGCACAGAGGAAAGAGTAAATTTTCATAATTTTATATTGTAGTCAGGAAGGAGTATTTCTGAGGGCAGTGTTTGCTTCTGCTCGTTAGTGTCCTTTCCAAACTTCTGCTTTGTTCAGTTGGACAGAATTTGCAGAACTTGTAATTGTTCCTCTGGGATTTAACTGGATTTGCATTTGGACCTGGGTTGCTGGTGTTCTGCCTTCTCCAGGATCTCTTAGTTGTATTCTGCTCATGGTTGTGCCAAAGACATTTGACAGTTCTTGAGTTCAACTTCTGCAGTGGTGTAGGAAATGCAAGGCTGTTTCTCTCAGGTTGCTTTCCTCTAGTGGTAGAGGTCAGCATTTGGCTGTGACAGCTCTCCTTTATTTCTTTGGCAGACAGTTCTCTGACATTCTTGTTGCTGAGATCATCCCCACTAGGGCTTTCAGAAGAACATCTGACTGTGGCTCAAATTCTTCACCTTCTGCTGTTCTGACCATGTAGTATGTTACAGGAAAGGTCTCAGTCCTTCACCATTAGTAATTAATTTGCTTATAGATACCTTTCATTGGCTCAAAGATCCGTGAATTTGTGGTTTCTTCCTTTCACCGTGATTTGGTTTCGTGTTGAGGGTGTGGATTCTTTTAATCCCAAGGATAATTTAAGAGAAAAAAGTATCATTAAATTACTGCAGTCTGAGTCATACTTGGTCTGTGAGTTTAGTTCCCTGGCCTTCCCACACAGCATTTCCGATACGCAGTGAGCTGAGGGAGTGCAGGAAAGACTGTAGAGTGACCTAGATACTGTTTAACTCTTTACTAATGCGTGGCATTCTGACACTGGATATAGCCATTGCCTCTTTGGATTCTCAGTCCTTTCCTGTGCCATTGCTGCATCCATTACATTTTCCTGCTTCTGAGTGTTTGTCATTAAAAATATTTTAAGATTTCTGTTTGGATTAGTTTAAGCATCTTGTTTAGATAAATGGATTTGAAAAAATAGTAAATGAACTATTTTAGAATCCAAAGCACAGACATTGAGATTTATTGTCAAGTAGAAGTTACAGCTTCTTTCATACAGTACTTTATCACTTTTAAGAGAAAAGTTCATTCTGTTGCCCTCCTACAGGCAAAGAAATAGTCATCTAGCCTCTCAATAATAAAAAAAGGTCGGTAAACCCAGAAACACTCTGATTATGTCATATGAGCTCCCTTGCTGGCATATGTTGAATCTCTTCAAGGAGAGTGGTTGTGATACAGACTAACTTCGCTGATTTTTGGGCTTGCCTGTCAGCGCTGCTGTCATACAGTAGTTGGTTGATTTCTTGGCACTGTATCAGAATGTGTTTTTGAATAGTCCTTCTGTGGCTGCTGGTGCTCTGGGTTCATGAAACTGCCACGGCTGCTCCTTTTAAGAAACTTTGAATCCATGTCTGTTTAATGTAGAAGCTGTCCAGGCTTGCAGTTGATACAGCCAACTGGAGGATCCCTGTTTTCTTTGAGTCTTGTTGACCCAGTATGGAGTCAGCCCTTTGCACAGATGCTCATGGGTCGGGTCTTCCTTGCTAGGCTAGTATTAACCTCCCTTGTCTGTGTTCTTCACTGTGAAGCTCATCAGTTCAAGTGCTTCCTGTCTGGCACCGGCCAGAGTGCAGTCTGAGACGCTGAATACATCCTTCCGTGGTGACATTTGGGCTTGTATGGCAAGATTTTGGTAGCAGAGGGACTGCAGGGGTGCTTCTGTGAAAAGTGCCAGAAACCTCCCTGCATCTGATAGAGCCAATACCAGCTCCAAGACAGACTTGCTGCTGGCCAAGGCCGAGCCGATCACAGTCATAAAGCCTCTGTGATAACATGTTCAAGGAGGGGAAAAAAACCCCAGAAGTGAATAGATTTTGCACACAGAGAAACAGCAAGATGTGAGAGAGAACTCTGCAGACACCCAGGTCAGTAGAGAAGGAGGGGGAGGAGGTGCTCCAGGCGCCAGAGCAGAGATTCCCCGGCAGCCCACTGTGCCCTGCAGCCCGGGGAGGACCCCATGCTGGAGCAGGGGGATGCCAAAAGAGACTGACCCAGTGGGCAGCCCATGCTGGAGCAGGCTCCTGGCAGGAGCTGTGACCCCGTGGAGAGAGGAGCCTAGGCTGGGGCAGGTTTGCTGGCAGGGCTTGTGACCCCGGGGGGACCCAGGCTGGAGCAGGCTGATCCTGAAGGACTGCATCCTGTGGGAGGTGCCAACGCTGGTCCATGGGAAGGACTCATGTTGGAGAAGTTCATGAAGGACTGTCTCCTGTGGGAGAGACCCCACACTGGAGCAGGGTAAAAGTATGAGAAGTCCTCCCTCTGAGTAGCAGAGACAATGTGTGATGAACTGACCAGAACCTCCATTCCCTGTCTCCCTGCATGGTCTGGTGAGAGGAGGTCGAGAAAAGCGGGAGTGAATTTCCCCCTAACCATCCCATCTTCTTGGGCTCAAAGTGTTAAGATTTGGTTCTCGTTCTGTTTTACTTTGACTTGATTGGTGATAAATTAAATGAACTTTTCCCCAAGCTGAGTCTGTTTTGCCCACTAAGATAATTGTTGAATCACCTCTCCCTGTCCTTATCTCGAGCCCCGAGCCTTTCATTGTATTTTCTCTCCGCTGTCCAGCTGAGGAGGGAGAACGATAGAGCGACTTGGTGGGCACCTGGCCTCCAGCCTGGGTGAACCCACCACACACAGTCATTATACACCACCCCCCCTCCCCCCCAAACACCGGAAATGTGGGTCTGGGGGATCACATGAGTTGCAGCCAGCTCGGGCATGTCCTACATGACAGTCTGGTAGTGGGCAGTGTGCTGTGACTGCAGGTCTGGCTGCAGCTCAGGGCTAAGAGTAGGCTGGATGTGCTGTGGTTATAGAAGACTTGCCTTGTGCTTGGCTAGCTGCTAATAGCGATGGGATCAGAACAGGTTAATGGTGTCTCTAAAGAAAATGGTATTTAAGCTACCAAAAGCAATTTCCAGATAAGTATCTATTACATTCTCTTTGCAAAACTGCAGAAATCAAACTCTGCCTCTTGCTTGCCTCAATCAATATTCAAAAGACTGTCTATCTTAAGCAGTGTGAAAAAGAGGAAGTGTCACTGAATATGACCCTGACGCAGCAACCACGAAGGTTGCACTTTAGATTTTGTGCTACAGCTTGTGATTGCTCATGTATCTAAAATTTGGCAACAGATGGATATTATTTTTTTTAATGCATAACACTCCTCTGTCCCTGTCTCAGCACTTAATACTACTGCAGACATCTTTTCAAGAGCCATGCAGTTATAATCAATAATATGTGAGCTGATGTTTCTGCTCAGTAACATGCAGCCACTTAAATGCCCTTCTGAAGCATTTTGACCCCTGGAGAGAACTACTTTACTGCAACCATTTTCACTACTGAAATGGAGATATTTGCTATTCAGCACAGCTGGGACTTGAGGCTAGAGGAGCAGATTCAAATAGGGATCAAGCCTGCATGCCTTGCTGTTAAGGGGGCAAGGCCTCTGCAAGGTTTAACAGTGATTTTGAATAACTTGTCCATTTAATTTCTGGTAACTTAATGTCAGTCATACTAGAACAGCACTAACAGAGATAAGACTCTGATATTAATTCTACAATTTCTTCATTCAGGTGTTAATTCCAGTATAGAATAGCTGTTGAAAGCAGGATGTTACTATGAGTATTTCATAAAAGAGCCACTATTACAAGGAGGTTCAGAGAGACTGGAAGTTATTTGAAGATACTGGGTTTTTTTCTTCTTCTGCCCTCCATACTGAAGAAGGGCAGTCAAGCACTTTGCAGGATGGGGTGTTAAATTACTACAAGATGCAGGTGAGAACAAACAGGTATCTTTGTGTGGAAGATATTTTAACCCAGCAGGCCAGGCCTTGGACTCATCCTGTTGGCTTAGTGTTGTCTTAGCATTACAGAACAGAACGAAAAGCTACAAAATATGCTGACATATTTTTTTAAAAAAAATAATCTTCCATGCAAGATAAATGCAGGAAAACATGTTGTGTGTGTGTACATGTATGTATCTTTATGTATATGTATAGACGTAATTTACACATGAGGCTGTTTTTAGTACTTGACTTGACAGACAAGTCAGAGTTTAGGAAATGGGATGTGGCTGAAAGTGCCCTTGTACTTTGGCAGTCTCCAATCTTACAGTTTTCAGGACTTTGCCAACATAGTCCTCAGGGCTTCATTTATTTAAACAGAGGGTATAAGACTTGGTTAGCAGCCTTCACTAGAGGTAAAATTAATATGCAAGAATAAATTAAAGATTAATCTTCTACAGGTACACAGGTTTATAGCATATGTAATAGGTGCCTGCCTACCCAGATAGGAGGTAATCTCACACTAGCTAGTTCTATAGCCAGAATAACACCTATTGATTTATACTCTTCTGACTAAAACAAGGGAAAAAAGTATTGGGAAGTGTTGATAAATAATTTTATTTTCCCCTTGCCTTGTCCTTAAGCCCCTCCCACAAGAAAAAGAAATGTGCTTAGGAGAAGTCAAAATAAAGGACAATGCATCATACACATGCAACATACATCATGCATTCAGTGACTGAATTTGGCTTCCTTGGATGGAGGAGGAGAAATTGAAAACTAAAAGGTCTTCAGGTAGAGAGACTAATTTATGCTCCCAAGCTGATCTGTACTGTTTAGCACAGGGAAGAGAAAGGAGTTATAAATTATGAATAACAAGAACTGCTCTCTTATGTCTTCATAGTTTTATTCTTTCAAGCTGTTAGTGTAGGCTCTGCAGAACTGATGAGGCTAAAATTTGCCAAGATTTATGGCTGGGTGTAGAAATACTGCCTTACTTTCAGATTAAAAGAGCTAGCAGTGGTAAATCAATACATGCACGTCTGCAGACCTGCCATGAGCTTGGCTTATAAATACACAGTAACATTCATCCGGTTTAATTTCTCATCTTCCCAAATCATTGTCTTGATTAGTGATCGTTTCTTAGTATTGGGGGAAAAAAAGGATAAAGGAAACTGCTAGACTGTAGAAATAATATTGCAGACTTGTAATTTGAACCTGTTTGGAACTTTATTATTTTTCTTGCAAATGAATTACGATATTCAAAATAAACCACCCACCCTGTATCTTTCATGGTTATGTGAAACTGTGTTCTCATACTTTTTATGTTCTTTCTAAGAGCCACAGCAACTATGATAATTTATTTTCAAAGAATATTGCTTCAGTTTTTTCTTTCTGGTGTATGTGTAAATATAACTTCAAGTGTCAGTTCAAAAAGATACTGTTTCAAAAGACAACTCATTCAGTTTTTGCAGTGACTGTATTAGTCTTAAGTTCTTTAAAATATGTAAAAAGCCTATTAAATAAAGCTAAAGTTAGTTAGTTAAGAATGCTTAAATAACCGTTCACTTGCAAAGTGATAGCTATTCAAGGATGAAGCCTATTTAGAAAGTACTTTCCCCCTACCAAACATTTAAATAACACATTTCAGTGTAGTTACCGCTATTTGTGACAAGTTTCAAGCACCTTCTGTTTATTCAATGAGTTATTGTACAGCTTCAAATAGTTGCAAGGGGATAAACCTGGGACACTAGCCACTAGGTGTTGGCTTCCTTATTGTATCTGAAGTCGTGAGCATCTGTACTGATACAAAATAGAACTATCCATCTATAGCCTAAAAATGTACAAGTGTCAGTGAAAATCAGTGCGTACCTAAATACATTATGCTAGAAGCTGTAATAAAGCAGTAGAAATTGTGCCTAATAGTTGGAGCAGGATAGTGCCACTTGTTTTCCAACTATGTCATTCCCTTTAGAAAACTGTATAGCTTGTAAGTCAAAACTTCTGAAGCTTCCGCCAGAATTTTTCAGAGTGGAGAGTAAATGCACGTTATAAATGAGAGACAGATTGTTCAGGGACAGTGCTCTTCAAGATCCACTAAGCTCTTGTGTCTCAAATCGCTTGCACCCAGCATTCTATTTGATGGCCAGCATTCTACATTACCCTATCAGCTTCTGTGAGCTTCTTAAAGTGAAGAGCTATGTAACGTTTTGTGGGGAAAAAACATCCCTGGAGGATGATCTTGTTCCTGCTACTGTTTCAGTTCTTGAAAGCGTAGAAAGTGGTGGTGGTGAAAAACTACAGCACTGGGTATGTATGTGTGTAAACAAAGTGACTGCAACCCTCAGCCGTGTGGTCATGGAGGGCAGTTGGGCTGGCTGTGGGCTGTGCTGGCCCACGCCAGCCCCTGAACACGTACCTGCGTGTCAGTTCTTTATGGTGACCGCATGGACCGTATTCCAGTGTGCAAGACCACTAGTGATTTAGTTCACTGTCCTAGATACATGGCTCCTGCAAGGAACCAGCTGCCATGGAAGACTGCCAAGAAGTTTCAGCAGTGTGAGTTTAGGAATGATTTGGAGAACCAGTATACCAATAGCAGATATCGCCAGGATTTCTCCTACGATTTTCCCTATGAATACTCCTCCCAAGTGCTAGCTCTCCACTCGCGCCATGAAACAGCACAGAAACACAGTTTACTCCACCTCATCCTGGGCATTTTTCCCTTCTCTGTGCTCCCACCATGTGGTCTGGTATCAGAAGCGATTACTCCTTGCAGTTCCTCAGAAGTGCTTCCTTCAAATGATGAGCGTCATGAAAATCTACTTCCTTCCTCCTGAATTTTACAGTCCTGATACTGTTGTTAACACAGATTCCTGCATTCAACTGCTCATTTGTTAGCTGCAGCTGCAGTTGAGACCCACCAGAAATCAATAAGCTGTACAACACATCAAAGTCATGGTGCAAACTATTGAGCATTGCCTGCTTATGGGAAGGAATATAGGAAGCAAGAGAAGTTATATTCCAAAGATGGCTATGGTGTTAGGTCTTGCCAGTGGATCATCATTCCTCTCGAAGCTCACGCATATCTAGTTGTCTCAGGCACCCTGCTGAGGCTTGTCTTGTGCTCCAAAGGCGCACTGCATGCTCGCTGAGTCTCGCCACCTGGCTGTTGAAAAGCAACTAGGTATTCCTTAGGAAGTAGGTTATTTTTCTTACAAAAAATAACATTAAATGAATGTTTAGCAGCAATAAAGAGGGGTTGGTTTTTTTTTTGTTTGTTTGTTTTTTAATGTGCTGTTAACGCATTCTGGCTTTAGTCTGAATTATCTTTGGAGATGGAAAGGTCTGTTCAGCTTTGCATCTCTCTTCTATGCAGCACTTTTACCCAAGTCAACTACCGTATTGAGGAAGAGAGGGCTTGGGTAAGAGGCAGGTGGATAATTGCGGGGGTGCACTGGTTGGGGGCATGTTCAGAAACAGTCTGCGTACCAATGTGCAAGCTATCGCTGCAGTACAGAATACCAATATGAATTTATATTTGGATACCAGATAAAGAAGAAACTTGTTCAAAAGCCAAGTTAGGAAGATAAACAGTACTGCCGCTTAATAGGATAATGCGAACCACTGCCCATTACGCTGTGCAGAAATGAAAGGGTAACCCCGCCTACTCAGCTGCCCTGAAAAGAGCTACTGCCAGGCACTGTGGATGTCAAAGCACAGCACTATACCTTTGTCTCAGATACTTTGGAAGGAGAAGGCTTGAAGCAAAGCATCAGTGTAGACTTTTTAAAAATCACATTGTTCAGCAACACGGGCAAACCCAGTGCAGATGATCACACTGACAGATTTATTACAAATAGCTAGGAAGACTTTTGACATTTAAAACATCTCTGAAGCCTGATTTTGGTGACCTGTGATGATGAAAGAAAATGATCCTTAGAAAACTAAGTACAGGGATCAAACCGAATCAGTGTTTATTTTTCTCCCTTTGTACATCTGGTAGTAGAACGAACATACTCGCAAATGTGAGCATGACAAAGAGTGGGGATCAAAGTAGCTTGAAGTCTCTGCCACAAATGCTGTTTTGAGTGTTGAAAGAGCTTACCTGCATGTGCATTAGGGGCGGTACAATAAAAACAGGCAGTGAGAGGCTTGATAGGGGTTGTCTGGGAGGAATTGTTCAAGTCTTTGTCCACAACAGCTTAACATAATAAAACTCATACCACCGAGCTCTAAGTGCTTCCCTTTGCAGCCTGTCTTCCAGCTTGTTTGGTGAAGGGTGTCTCTACTGCCTGCCATCGACACTAACACGCCAGAAGGATCTCTGCTACCGTGGGAGCTCCTTGCCTTCTAGAGCTGCTTAGGTCCTCCACCCTGAGCTGCCCAGAGCTTAGTGTTGAAGAGGAACCCTGCACTCATTGCCCAAGTCCAGTCTGGCTGTAAAAAGAGTGTTCCTAGAGATCCTGCTGTTATCCCTTGCATTACTGTAGTGCTGTCAGAACTCCTCTGCTGTGCAGAAACAATGCTGCTTATCTTCTGTGTTTATTCTAGATTAAGTTTTACATCTTAGCATCTTATCACTGCTCTTCATGGAATGCTCTTTATTTCCAAAAGCCAGAATCATGGGGTAAAACCAGGCATGGATTTCA
The DNA here is from genome assembly GCA_027574665.1 of Rhynochetos jubatus. NCBI lineage: Eukaryota > Metazoa > Chordata > Aves > Eurypygiformes > Rhynochetidae > Rhynochetos > Rhynochetos jubatus. The sequence goes on from CM050654.1 coordinate 25,572,076, forward strand.
TAACGTCTAAGTGGCTCCGAGTACATGAGGTCAGTATCAGGTGGAATTGTGAAAGGAAGGAGAACCTGGCTAAACTCAAGAATTTCGGCAGGGAGCCAGTGTTCTCACCAGGTGACCCAAAGAAAATTCTCTGTAACCGAGGAAGAGAGTCAAGTGAGTTGTCAGCAAGAGCTGACTTGGTACAGCTGGCTCCCATACCTCACTGCTCTTCCAGTGTTCTGGCATTTCTAAGCAGACAGCACAGCCAAGGGAATGTAATCAGCCCCAGCAATCTTTGCTGCTGCATCCAAAAAACACCTCTGAGGGGTACAGAAGGTTTTATCTGGCTCCCAAACCTCCCTCTCTCTGTTGCACCTCAGGAAAGTGGTGTATTGAACCTTAAGCTCCTGCTCCCTTTTAAGTTTAAAAGCAGGGAGTTTTGTTTCTCCATGTATCAGATTTTTCATTTCCCAATAAGGGGAATTTCAGTAAATAATTGTTGATTCAATACTGCTGGACCTTGTGATAGCCTACTCTAATCCTGCTAGTTAATTATAGGTAAATGTTCTCTTGTAAAAACTTGATAAAGAAATTTATTCAATCCAGAAGAATACTGAGTTTGGAGAACAGAATCAAACCATATGGTTTCCATTTTTAAATTCTTCTTCACCACATCTATGCCCTAGTGTAGAAGGAGACATTGCCGAGAACATTTTGTCCCTGTTTTGTTTTCTGCTGTTGGAAGACACACTGTTCTTTGAGAAACTCTTTGGAATCTCTCTGTTTCTTTATGGCCATCATGAACCTAAGGATTTCCTACTGGAATGTAATGAGTGCCTGCCACCAAAACCTACACCAATCTTTTTTAGTGCATAATTAAACATTATACATAAAAAGTTGCAGTCAATTTTTCTTATATTTATTGGTACAGTTAAAGGGTGTGCATGATCTGGTTTGCTACAAGTGGTGTTTTGACCTTGTCGTAGATTTGGTTAATTTCCTTGGTTCAGCAAAATTGCCTCTTCAGGCTTCAGATGTTCAAGCCCTTGGTTAGTCACCTCAGCCAGACGTGCCCAGTTTCAGGCATAGGGCTGTAGTTTTCACTGGGTGCAAAGTAGGACTTCCTTATGAACCTGAGTTAGAGCGCTGCTTCGATGACATCTGTCAAATGTGCATGCGTTTATGATGCAAAACTAGTTCCTTCCTTTCTTACTAAGAAAGGAAGGAACTTGTCCCTTGACTCTCTGGTACTACAAAGAGAAAGATGGTGCTTTCCAAATATCCAAGTAGTCCTCATTGTTGTTTCTTGTTATTTCACTTGGGAGACAATATTTCCAAATAAATTAGAATTTATTATTATGGAAGCCAACTACTGTTTTGATTGTCTTTACAAAATGAGTAAAACTATGTTTTGTCTATTAACATAAAGACTGGTTTTGATGAGTTAGGATCTGTGTACTAAAAAGAAACATCCCCCCAAAAAACCAAACCAAAGCAACAAAAAGAAACCAAAACCAATCCCACAGACCTTTGGCTCTAGCCAAAATAGTTCAGTAGCCTCACATGCTGCTGTAAATTCTTTACAACATCAAGAAAGCTTTCTTCACAGCCTCACTACTTTTCATTCTTCATTGAGTTTGGTATATTTGTGTTTTCTGTAAGAATCAGTGGACAAAAGCATGTATCATCATCATCGCTGATGCAGTTACCGTACTATTACAAACTGGTATTACTTTGGTACAAAACTGTCTTTTCTTCAGGCTCAGTAGGTTACAATGCCAGATTTCACTGAGAGGTGATCAAAATAGCCAAACCAGATGCAAAATCAGATATGACATCAGCTCTTAGTTATCCATCCTTAGAAGAGCATAGCGGACATACACAATTTGGTGAGGTGTGAACACGTTCCTTCTCAGTTTCTTGTGTTTTTTTTAACAGGTAAAAAGCAGTGTTTTATACATACATACTTGGCTTGTAGTGCACAGGCTCTAACAGCAATGTAACTACTCCACAGCTAAAAAGAACCAGGAATTGAAAACTCTGTCAAAGTGAACACACAGGAAGACTATTTTGGAGATTATTATTTTTCAGCTACCCATTTTGTTTTTCTTAAGTAGTTATTTCCTGGTTTAGCCGAGGATAAGTTGTGGGGATAGGGAAGACATGTTTTTAGAATCAGGAAATGTTTGCTTCCTCTCGCTTTGTAGAGATGTGAATAATCTCTATCCGTTCCTTAGAAGCTGACTGAAAGTCACGGGGAACAAGTTGTGTTAGCATCCTACAGCTATTTTTACAACATTTTGCAAAGGTTTTTCAATTAGTATGCTCCTTCTTGCTCAACAAATGGATTGTCTTGAAAGCATCACCTGCTCTGCAATGTCCTTTTGTTTAGCACAACTGAGGAAAAATGCTTAATGTCTCTGGGTGTTTTAAATGTTTAAGACACATTACCGCTGACACTAAACCAGCATTCCTAATGTGGCTTTCTAGTGTGTACTAAACCAACAGATTTCCAACAATTCCCTGCAGAGGGATTTTCTTCATCAACCTTAAATCAACAAATAAAGTAATGGCATGTTTATTTAGTTTTACTTTATACAGTTAAGAATGTTGCAATATGTAAAAAAAATAAAAACACAACAGTTATTCTTTAGTACTGTGATGACAAAATCATGGAGGGGAAAAAAAAAAAATCCATGAAGCCTCCCCCCACAAGAGCTTTTGGAGTTGGAGGGGAAGGCTCTTTTATTCCTCCCTGGCAGGCATTGAGAACAATTCAACTGATGCTACTTTCAGAAAAAAGCAACAGAATTAAAATTGAAATAACAAGAGATTTAAAAAACTAAGTATAAAATCTTTACATTAGGGTTTGTTTTGGGGCTTTTTTATTATTTTGAAAGGAAAAAAGGCAAATTTTGAAGGATGAACCTATAACTTCTAGGCTTTGGCAAGTTTATCGGCATCTGTTGCCTCAGTCACTCCACTGAGGATATGAATACAGGTATTTGGTAGAACTGTGATTAATCACCCACTCTGCAGGGTGAGTTCTTTTTGAAAGCCCTGATTCTTGGCCTATCCTTGCTGACCTGCAATGTGATTTTTATTACTAAGTCCATGGTATTTAATTTCTATTCAATCTTTCATAGGCTAGCACAATAATAATGGTCAACTTGATGGTAGGAAAAGGACAGAGCAACAGCAGCAGAAGTGGCAGAGGCAACCTCCTGCTCAGCACTGGAGTTTATCTTTCAGATTTCATAGACACCTAAAGATTCTCATCATCCAAATGATTCTTATGAAAGCCAGGATACTAACATGCTGGCCCTAAAGTTGTTGATCACGTATCTGTTTTAACTGTAAAGAGAAAAGATAGGACATGCCATGAAGAAAAATGGAATTTCAAGCAACAGACTGAGAAAAATGATCCCATTCAGTATTTTGTGCAGCCACTGCCCCTGCAGTAACCCAGCCTAACTTCTGACAAGCGGAGGTGATTTAGCATAATCTCTGAACCATCTGCTTGGCTAGCTGTCAGTTCAGTAGCCTTGTTACTTTACAGTTCATAGGTTAAGCAGGATAAATAACCTATCAGAAACACAAATGGATTTGCCTCTTTGACACACTTGGAAGGGCAGGTATTGTCTAAGTAGCCACAGCTTGCTTTCTCCTGAACTGAAGAAAAATAAAATAAAAATAAAAATCACAGTAATGCATTGACAAGTGTCTGTTCTTCAGAAGAGGAAATTGTTCATGTTTATCGTAATCTTTACAGTTTATGAAATTAACAGTTCAGAATTGCTAAGTAAATGCTTTGTAATTTATTTTTACATACACTTTTAGGAGATTTTTGTATTTACCCATTGGAAAACTTATATGCAGAGTATTTTAAAAGGAGTTACGTTATGTTTTCAAACATCTGTTTGCAGGGACACAAATGCTGGTTGACATTAAGTGTTGTCTGTTGCCAGCGTTCTGCTGAGTTTGATGACCAACGTTAGTGAAAGACCGCTTGGTGTTTTTCTTATAAATTGTGTGGCTTTGTTCTTTGACAAAAATATTTCAGTTGGATGGAATATGAAGTGCTGTGTGCAAATTAGATTGAGTGGTTTAGAAACTGATTTCCTACTATTCTACTACTTCTAATATAGTATCTTGTAATTTATATGGAGTACTCTTACATGGAAAGCATTATAGAAAGTTTTACCACAGAGCACTGAAGATCGTTCATATGAAGATGATTTGTACAGTTATTCATAGTCACATACCATAAATTGAAGAATTATCATAAATCAACTAACATATATTAAGACATTCACACAAGAAATTACCAGTAAATGCTGCAGTGTTAGGAAAAAATCAAGACGTCTGTCTCAATTCCTGCCTTACAAAGCAGGCTGCCCTCTCTCATCTGTATCATTCAGCATCCAGTTTAGCAGAGAAGACTATGGAGAATCCTTATTTTACAAAAAGAGAATTAACGTAGAAGAGAGTGTGAGTTCTTGGCTAACGCGATTTTTAGCACTACAATCGTTCTTAATCAAAAAGGCATGGGACAATTTCCATTTTCTGCGGGAATTTGCCTGTCCATCTACTGACAAGCCTATCCGGGTATACAGGAAGGGATTACAGTTTCCTACAGCTCCAAGGTGGAAGAACAAAGACATGTTATTTTAACAAATCAAATGGTCTCGCCCTCCAGTACAGTGATAAAGAACCTCTTAGCACACAGTGCTTAGGTATACCTGTTGGTGTAGTAAGTTCCATTATATTCTCATGTGAAAACAAACCCATTCTGCGTGGCTTTTCTCTTGTATACTTGCAGCACTGTGTACCAAATGTAGTTCAGAAGTGAACAGAGAAGAGGTTGTGGTACAGGAGCTTCAGAATCCTGTGCTCCGTTCCTGAGTCTGCCACTGCTGCAGGCCAAGGGAGTTGCTTTTTCTTTAAAATTGAAACTGGGATTTGACTTTCAAGGAAAATTTTTCACCAGCGTCAACAAATTCTACTCTAAATTTGATCACAGAACCTAATGCTGATAAACTTTGCAGTGCGCTTCAGAAACAGCGATCCTTCCTACGGCTGGGATTGCTGTCTGCCTGTTTCCCGAGGTTAATTGCCCTTGGCTCGCTGGCTGCTCACCTTTGGACTGCGTAGCAGATTGGCACCCGGGCTGCCCAGGTCGTGAGAAACTGCGGGACAGGCAGTGAATGGGGTTTTGTTTTAAAAAAAGAAAATGGAAACTTTCCTGAGCCATGTTTTGGGTTTAGTTGTAATTGTTCACATTTCAATTTTCCTTTTAAAAAATACAGAAAATTCTTTACTACCTTTGCTGATCAACTTTCGTAAACCTGACTTGCACTTGTCATCATCCAGAACAGAGTTTTTCAGCTTTTGGGGGGGTGAGGTGGTCTCTATATTCCATTTTGTTAAAGGGTGATAGGATATGAAATAATGTGAATCTGTTGTAATAGGACCTTTTTTTTCTCATTTTGCTTACGTGTGTATGATACATTTTAGGTATGGGAAAATTGTATCCACGAAGGCTATTTTGGATAAGACAACAAACAAATGCAAAGGTACGTGTGTACGCCTTTATATAACATTCACCTGAAAGTCCTAATTGATTCTATAAAGTATACTAATGTTGAATTTTAAGTGTTTTCAAATTTTTTTTATTATTTCCACTCTTACTTCTCAGCTAGTCTTACCCGTGCCCACAGTTAGTGTATTCCATAGTTTTGTTTCCAGCGGAGCTGGCAGACAGCCTGTGTCAGTGGTGCAGTCAAGCTGGAGTGAAGCTGACACGCACAGAGCTGGCTGGCAGCTCGCCTCTATTTTAAAAACAAAAATGGAGTTAAAAGCAGCTTTCCCCCTTTTGCCTGGAGAGACTCGGGAAGCTTACAGAAGACCATTCAACTGTACGAAGCATCTGAAAAAATTATGTATTGTGGAAATCAGCTCCATTGATTAGAGTAGTCTAAAGCAGCACTTAATTACATGTTCCAGTCCTCTAATTGTGTTTTGTTACATACAATTGAAGTATTGGAAGCAAAGTGTGGGTTCGTTTTCACCAAAGTAATTGCAGCTATAAAAAAAAATACCAGAAGTCTTTTAGATAAGCTGGGTACATCACGCATTGCAATTATGGTGAGATCATAGCCCAGCAATGCGCATGGTGGGAGAAGGTGTGGCAGCAGACACCGAAATATCACATTTCAGACTTTTTACAATTAAGAGGATTAGTTCTGAGCAAAGTGAAGAATTAAGTCAGCTGATTTAGCATTGTTAATAAGCATAAAGCTCATGAATGAATGTAAAGCTGATAGGCAGGGGCAGGAGAGGAGAGTTCATCATTAACTGAGATGCAGTTTTTGTGCAGAACTTGGAAGCAGTGCAAGGCCATAGCTTCTTAGCTCCCCATCTTAAGCAATTAAAGGGGTGCTGACAGTTCAGAAACAAATTTCTAGGAAGTTTTCTCACTGCTTGTATGCGGATGTCATCTGCATATATTGAGACTAGGAAATAGAAGATGCCCTTTGCAATTATTTTAATTCATTAATACCTGTGACAGCACTTAACTCTTTTATTCTGTCCACTCCCCCAGTTCCTGAAGACTTCAGTAGCTCCGTCAGTGATACAGAAATTATCACATTTGTATTTTAAGAGATTTAAGCTGACTTTGCAACAGATTCTAAATCTCGCTGGCGAAAAGCTGTCTGTTGTAACAATATACAGCAAGTTGAGGCTGCAGGGAAGCTCACTGCGTGTCATTGAAATTGCAGTAGGAACATAAGTAGGCAGAATGCAGATATCTAACTGGAATTTAACCACAAGATTGACAGCGTCTCTGGTCTTTCCAAAAAACCACACCATGGGATTTAAACTAACTGGAGCAACAAGTAATTGTGCTTGTGTATCAAGCACAAGATGGCAAAGCTGGCTTTGATGGTGTGCTTTGGTATTGGTATGTGACTTCGTCTGCATTGCACCCTGCAGTGTGGTGGTGGTGATAACCTGGGCTGTCATGAGTATGGACGGTTAGTTTTGGGTACGGAAAGCTAGTTTTGCCTTGGCAGCACAAAACTCGATATGAGCTAATTCACTCTGTTTCATGTCAAGATTTAACAGTCCACAACACCACATGTTGCTCAGAACAATATGCTGCTTTCTTCAGCTTCTTGGCAGGTTAAATAAGCTTGCACTGATGCACAAGGCTCCTCAAGTTGTTTTTCCCAAGTTAAAGACTTTAAATCTGGTTCAGTTATATCTTTACACAAACTTTTTGTCCCCTGTATAGGCATACTGTAAGAGAATAATATTGCCTTCTGAAGAAATAAATCCTTTTTCTACGCCTCTAGAGCTTTTTTTAATTGTTGGCTTGTTGTTTGGGTTTTTTTACACCCAACTTAGACATTGGAGAGGCATTTCGTTAATATTTGGGGCTGTTCACTGGTGGGAAGGAAGGGGATTGACAAGTGCAGAATGAGGTTTGCAATAACATCTAGAGGATGTAGCTTCCAAACTCTAGACTGCCTTTTGGTGAGACATGAACATCCAATTCCCAGGTTGCCTTAAAAATCCCAGCCTGTAAGGTCAGTGGCTGGAAATGCCAAGGTATGTTGCTGCTCAGATGTCCTGGAATGCTTTAGCTGTTGTTCAGAATAAGAAAAGGAGTTATTGCAAATATATGGAAATTGTTGCAATTAACTTTGGGTTTACTTTAACATTTAAAGATTGTATTATGGCATAGAAAATGCTTTCAGGAGGATTTTTTACATTCTGGTTTCAGTAACAACAAGGGGCAAAACTCCCTGAATTTTACTGAAGCTGAATTTTCACTCACTTTTTAAATGTAACTGTCTTTTATAGATCTACAGTGAAGTAACTAATTCACAAAAAAATGGGTTGTGATGCAGTAGATATGTGTTTTTACACTAAATTCCTTTCCCAGTTTTGAGTAACTTAAAGGCTTATTGGTCACTTACTCAAACCAGACTAAGAATTTAGCTTAGAAAAATTGCCCGATTATGTTTACTCTGTGATCTCTGTGAAATATACTGACGATTTCACATTTGCTCTTAGAAGATACGTACCAGATAACACAAAGCAAACCACCTACACCACTTGTTAGCCATTTGGACAAAATCCTGATAACGAGTGGGCATGGAAATTGATTTGTTCCATTAGGGTAGGTTCCCACCAGTTCAAGGTTGAAGGACTTTGGTAGATTGTTTTTTGGGGACTACATGAAGAACTTTGGAGTTCCAATTTGCCCTCTTCACCAACAAGAAAATTGCATTAAGTAACTGTGCTAATAGCATATGAACTGTGAGATTATAAGCTGGTTTCTGTCTCATTAATGAAATGTGTTTTATATTTCAGGTTACGGTTTTGTTGACTTTGACAGCCCGGCAGCTGCTCAGAAGGCGGTTTCTGCTTTAAAGGCTAGTGGAGTCCAAGCACAGATGGCAAAGGTGAGTCAAAATGACTGGCTAATTCTTGAAATGAGTTGTGACGATGAACAAGCTCGTCTGTTAGCAGAGCATGGACAGGGTAAATTTTCAGGTTGCAGGCCCTTTACGGATACTACAGTCCTCAAGCCACAAGATTTCTCATTGTTTTTATCATTTTTACTGATCCTTGCCTCTAAATCAAGTTATTAGCCAAAAGTGATCTTCAGGGCAGTGCTCTTTCAGCATAAGATCAGTTTCTCAAATCCATAAAATGAGGGAGATGATACATTAGTAATGATTTTGTCATGTGTTCTTGTTAGGTCAGATGGCCTGGTTCCAATAGAGTGCCATGAACACCACTATTAATTTATTAAAGAAAGAAAATACTACCAACATAATATGTTCATATAATTTGTAGTACCTCTTAGAGCAATTTTTTTTGAGTTTGAAAATTATATTCTAATTAAAATAAATAATTATTCAGTAATGAAATAGTAATCTCAGAGACTTTTTTAATAAAGTAGTCTACTGCAGATCTAGAAAATCTTTTATAGCTATCCATTAGCTACAGATTTTTTTCAGATGAGATATTTTCCACAGCTTCTCAGCTGAGGAGAACAGTTAAGCTAACAACATAAAATGTCTTTGGATGGATTCCAGGGCAACAAAATGGAAACCATATGTTTCATACTTAATGCATGTTTCATTACAGCCATGACACAAACATACATGCTTACTGGAAAAAACTTTTTTTTTTTTTTTAATAAGGTTTTATGTGCTGAATAAAGGCCTTTTAATTAATTTTTAGTTTTTAGGTAATCACTTTAAAATATACACCAGACTTTTCAAAGCCTCAGTCTGCCCTCTTATGAATATGATATCTAGGTAGGAGGGGAGGAAAGAGAATGTGAAGTCATGTAAATTCATTTTGCTCATGAATTTTGATGTCTGATGTAATTATGTTCAGGAGTAGATGGAGAAGCTCTAATAATTCACTGTAGTAATCTAATGAATAGTTTCTTAATTTTTCCCAAAGTATATTTTTCTGACTCATTTCCTCTGACAGTTAGTTGCAATATTACTAATATTTCTTTCTGTTGGCATTAATGAAAAAATGTGCACCATAATACCAGACCATTTTGATTGATTTTTCTGAGACTGTGTCAAACCTGGTGACCTGTGGGAAATAAAAATCCGAAAGTTTGTATTGCAGTGAACCTTCTTGTTCTGGTTCTTAACATGGAAAGACTGCTTGAATTATTAAAAAAACCCCAACCCCAAAAGTAACCAAGTGAACAGTGTCACAACAGTCAGTCACAAGTGAGTAAGTGTTTGAGTGCTTTGATTTTTGTCCATTTTGGGCCTCGGACATCTTTTATTTCCTGCTCAGTGCTGCTCTCCTTTTGCCTGGAAAATCCTGTCTCCACTTGGACGCTCCAAACGGGGAATTGCCAGTCACAGTTGTTCTGGCAAGATTAGCAAATCAGACTCTGCACAAGCGAGGCACTAAAAGTTTACCCGTGTTTGTGTATTTGTTATCCTTTTGCGTGTTACCACCGGTGCCATGAAGTGGTCTCCTTGCAGTGAAACTGTTCAGGTGTTAGCCTGAATGTCACAGAGAAGATCCAGAGCACATATTCTCAGCTGCCTGGCCGATGGATTTCCTCCCTGACCACTACGACTGCTTCAGTTCCAGAGAGACATGAATGCGTGTTGGCAGGATCCGTATGTGGGAAGGGGTTGTTATTACACTGTGCCCAGGGCGTCAGCCAGCAGCACGGCTCCTCGGTAGTCTCGCCCTCCTCCCAGATCCGGAGGTGGTCCCTGACCTGCAGCAGCTGAAGGGGAAGGAAAATGTTACGCGTGAAGCCGTGTTCCAACTCTGGCTGCTGTAAACCCCTTTTTGTGGTGTCCTGCTGTAGCTATGTGTTGGTGAGTTAAAAATGACTCCTGTCAGTGAGATCTTCTATAAATCCTAGTTTAGTAGAAATGGTTTGGATTATACATCTTAAAACCTTTGTTGTTTGTTTTGTAGAGATAACTTCAAGAGATAGCTTTTCCGATCCATGGGGTAAGATCATGCTGTACTCAGCGGTCTGCTTCCAAGTTGACCTGACTCCAGAAAAATACGGTCTTGCCCACTAGGTTTCTGCTATTGTTGAGCAGACCGGGGGGCCTGGGGCCCGAGACGTGGCTTCAGGCCACACCCTGCCAGATGTGTTCCAGGGGGGTCACTGTGGAGAGGTGGCCGTGTCTTGGCAGAGGCTGTGATGATAGTGTCAGTGAAGGAACCCAGTGTTGCACCACAGCTCCAAAACATCATGTTTTCAGTTATTCTGCTCTTTCCAAGCTCTGGGTTGGGAACGCTTGACTAAGATGAAGCAGCTTGGGAAGTGTTTTGCTTTGTGCTGGTTAACAGTATCTTCCAGTCACCGCAGAAATGGAAATACCTCCAGCCATTCCTGTTGGTCAGATAACGCCGCTAAGAGCTTACGTAAGATGACATTGCATTGCCAGGGGATGGGAGAAGCTTTTGGATGGGGAGGCAGTGGGCTATTGCCCCTCTCCTCTCTTCACACTGAGTATTACCAGCGTTCGCTCTTGTCAGTCGTCCTTTTCAGTATGCACAAGCGGCTGTGAGAGGGATCAGGAGGTGATGTTAGCTGTAGTGGTAGCTGGCTTCTCTCAGGACCTCGTACAAAACCAATTGCTTATCTCTTACCCTAGAGATAAGGTACAGAAAGCGCAGATACGTGTCTTGCAACAGTATTTCTGATATTTCTAAGCTAGTTAGTAACTGGCTGTCTAAGTTTTTCAATTAATTTTAATTTCTTGAAATGTCTTTAATGTGATTAGCTTATTGTCTTTGCTCCTAGAGGAGTGCTTTGATAATAAACCAGTAGTAGTGCTTTGATAATAAACCAGTAATAGTAAATTCAAAAGTTCTGATTTTGCAGAGCTCTGCATTCGTAGGTAAGAGCAGTAGTAGTATTGAAAAGCTCTGCCCGTTTTCTCTGACAGTTGCTCTCAGAGTGACTTTTCTGTGAAATGTCGCTCTTTTCCTCCACCCACTCCGCAGGCAAAATCAGTGAGATAACTGTAGGTTTCTATGCTGTTCAGAGCAGATAGCAAATGACTTTGTATAGGAAGCTAGATGGACACAGAAAATCTACTGTATATTGGCATTTTGAACAGAGATCTAAAAAACTGAGAATCTGTGTGGAATGTTTTAGAGATGGGAAGGTATAAATGCTATGTCACCTAAATCCTCACAGGTTTTTGACCTTGAGTTAGTGTCGGACAAAAGTCTATCTTCTCAAATGGTATTCAACAAAGTTCAACTGTAATTACTGGAGTAACTGTGTTTCAGGTGATTGGAAAAGTGGTACTTCTAAATGGAAAGTTGAATTCTTATTCGTTTGGATGTAAATTAATGTGTAAATACAGAAGGTGAAAAAGAACTACTGAATAAGAATGGTTAATAACAAGAACAACTGTGGTTTCTGTCTAGCAAACTTAAGCCAGGAGGAGAATGATTGTGTTTGCAGCCCAGATAAAGTCAGCTGGAGAATACCTGTATTGTACTGACAGCAGTGTAGATGCACAAGTCAGCTAGAATACCAACCTGCTGTGGCAGCTCAGCGTTCATCAAGCGCTGAACAACTTCCTTCCTGGTGTGGCAGTGACATTTGTATAGCCCTGTTGTCTAGCTCATGGTAGGTTAACAAATTCCTGAGATAATACAGGGAAAGGCTTACATCTACTCAAACTCTTCTATGCATGGAGTTATCACTTTTTGCAAAGAGCTTGTAATGTACTTTCAGCATCGTAAGAAGGATTAACACATGTTCCAGTGTACTCACAACTGTATTTCAGTCTTGAGCTTAGAGTTAGTGTAGTGTCTTCCCTTTAAAATGAGTTAACATTCCGAGTCCAACACAATTGCTGTGGACTCAGTGAGCCTGATCCTCCAGGCTTCGTTGTTGAACACCTTGCCTTCTTTCATGTCTCCTTTATTCGCTCTCTCTATTCATGAGATTGTTAGTCCTTCCTTATGTGCAGCTTCGCTATAAAATGGTCAAGATAATTTATAACTTAAACAAATGATACTCATTCTCTTCCAGTTTGTGTTTTTCTATTTTTTCTTTGCTACGGAAGCACAAACTTACCTCTAGTAAATATATGCCACTTAGAATAGAACCCATGAAAGTAGTCTATGGACGTGGAAGATTTCTGTGGCCAATGAAACTCGTTAATTTGAGCCGAGGAATGCTGTTCCACATACTAATGTGCGTTTTTTGGGGAAGACTCATTGTTTATCTATTCAAAGATTTCCCCACAGTTGCACATTTTTAGGACTTAGGGCTTCATAATGTTATAATTTCCTCCTCCTAAAAATCTTCACTTCCACTGACACAATTAAGTATGCTCCTGCTTATATTGCATTAGCTCTCACATCAACAAATCGCTAAATATTTTCACATATGCAAAAAATTAGGGACATCTTCAGAATTGTTTCTCACTCAGGTGGTGTCGGAAGGATACCTGCGAGAGCAACGTGGTCTGTCATGTCATCATATACCGACTCTTCCACCATTCCTAAGATAGAGTTTCTGTTTTCTGGAGCAGTCTGTTGACCCCCAAAGCAACAGACTGAACTCTTTGAAACTCATTACGTGGAGGTGGCTTGTGGTTTGTAATAAATATTAGCTCACTGTCTGAGTTCACGTTGATCCTCCAGAACCCAGAGATGACATGGATTTGTAATTTTGTACCTTTTACTATTGGTTACAAAGGCAGAACTGTGAAGCACGCCCCATGTGCTGGTAGCTTTATCTTTCTTTCCAGTTCATTTCAGTGCAGGGGCATTTTTTCATGTTCTAAACTGACTTCAGGTGACTTTCTTCCCCAAGCGTATTTGGGAAAGATGAACTGTCACACTGTATGAAGTGTGAACTGCACAGCAGGTATGGGGTTTGTGGGAGGGAACGGCTGCTTAGCCACTTGTCCTCATCTCTCTAACAGAAATCAAGGCTTTTCCACAGCTATTGGGCATAATGTATTAAAGGCAGTCTTCCTTTATGTCGCTGATGAAGAACATGGGTTTGAGTTAGCAAAAATGAGAAACAGCTAACTTTTATGACTTTTAATAATGTATTGCTTTTTGTACTTGTCTTCACTGTTGCAGCCTTCTGGAGAATTAAATCCGTTTTCATTCCTGCAGACTCAAGTAAGAAAATAAGTTTAGGTTACCATGGTAGCTAGTGCACTTAATCTAGTTTGAGAAGGTAGGCATATTGCAAATTTTTTTACTCTGCATCTGGGGTTGTGAACGCCAAAGAACAGATGACAGGCAAACAGGACCTAACTCCAGCAGGTTTCTACAGCAGTTTTTAGCAACTGTCTCGTAAGAAAAGTTTTCTTTTTACCTAGTTTGTAGTATTTTCTGTAGGCAGTAGTATTAAATACTACTCCAGTAGGCTATTTTAAGTAAATATAATAGTTTTTCCTTGTTTTATTCTTAAAAGTTCTTAAAAGTCATTATAAAATAAATTGAAGGTAAGCCAAACTTTGCTTACCTGGGGACTAAACGACCATAATTTCAGGAATTGCATTTGCATTAAATAAGACGGTTAACAACCACATCCCTTAATTACACCGCTTCAACCCACAGAAGTCTTATCTCAGTTGCTAAGCAGTGCTGCAGCTTGTTCAGACAACAAGGGTCCAGTGCCCTGTTACGAAGTTACTCAGCTTCCTGTTGAAAATAGTAGCATCCACGAGCAACATGCAGAACTCCAGGGAGCACCTTGGTGCCCTTTTAGCAAAGGGAAAGCAAGAATGCCAAGGACTGAAAAGGGAACAGATGGTTGCAGTGGTAGTCTGATTGCAAACTTGAACACGATGCTTACTGTAGTTAAAAATTCCTTTTCATGCTGTTCTTATTCCTCTCTGTAATACAGATGTGCCTGTGAAAAGGAATTAAAATGTTAAGCTTATTAATCATATATATAGTGTTTATGCAATTCTGGAGAGCAAGTGAAGATTATGGTAGTGATTTTTCCACTGGATTGTCTTGTTAACAGTCTGTGGTCAGACAGTATTAAAACTGTGGCTAAAACAGACATATTTCAGTGAGACACAGGCCAATTGTAAGTTTTAAAGTAGTTTCTATACGAAGGCAGACAAGCATTTAATCCCTTCCCTATCAGCCAGAGGATCTTCCATGCTGTGAGCAGTGCCTAGTCACATGTTCCTGAATGGCTATCTGTTCGCTCTGACCTTACAGAGAGCAAGAGAAAACAGATGTCTTATCATTTTGCCAAGTTTCTTGCTTGCAGTTTAGGAATGGTTCCACACGCACAGGGAGGTTTTTGTTAATTTCTTTCAGATGATGGTAGAGCATTTTGCATTATGTAGGACTTCTGATCACCACTGTTCTACAGAAATGAGCATTAGCAGTTGATTGTTCCTATCCCTTTTATGAGAAATATAGTATATCTTGTAGTCAGCCTATTAAATCAGTGCTGTAAGTGCTTTTTAAGAATAAGAAGTACATTAATCTGCAAGAGCACTGTTCTGCATCGTTGTATTACTGTGTTCTGCTAGAGAAGTTCTGGAGACATGGCTAAAGGTGTTACTTGAGAAAAGACCAATAGAAACTTGCTGATGTGAATTGCTAAAAATAAGACTTCCTAGTTTCCTCAGTAGTACGGTTACTTATAGTAGCCCACAGATTCCCTGACATTGCCCATAGTCTGAAAATACTGAGCACTTTCACTGTCTTTCAGGATCTGCTGAAGGTTCAGTTAACTGAGGAGACCCTGGATGAGCTCTCAAATTAAGCAGTTTTCCTAAAACATATAGAATTAAAAAAAATAAACCTCAGTGATTGGGTGGCTTACATTTTAATGTTAGTTTGCTGCCCTAAAGTAGTAAGCTTTCCACTGACTTCAGTAATTCTTTTTGAATATTCTCATAAAATGGTACAAATAATTTCAAGACTTTTAAGATTTCTAAGGTGAAAGCAGGTTATATGATTTCATGGGTCTTACGCACAGGAAAAAAACCCTGCCTTTGAAAGCACTCAGAACCATTGCAGTGTACAGGCGAGGTTTGGGCTGAGCTGTTATGTTTGCAGATATTTTTGCCAGTTTCACTTTATTTCTGAATTCCAGAATAAAAATTTAAAAATTGGATATCAAAGGAATTATTGTTCTCTTCTGAAACAGAACTGTAATAACCATGTGAATTAAACTATGGTGAGAGAGGTTTTGGTAAGGAAGGAAGTCACAGAACTTAATGTATTAAACTGCTGTTTGCCAGAGAGACAGAGGGACGAGTTTAAAAGTTTGTCTCTCTCCTAACTTCCTGAATTTTTAACTGTTTAACCATTTTCCATGCCAAAACCTTCATAAAAGAAAATATCTGTGTGTAAAGTGCCTTTTGTGTAAGACAGGATAAAGATGGATGAGGAGGCCTAGTTGTGGTTGCCATTTGGAAGTCAGCTTGGAAATCCAGCGTGTTCTAAGGGGAAGGAAATGAGTTGCTGCTTATGATCCCCCAAAATGAACCCAGATAGTTCTACGGTTTAGTAGTCTTGTGGAGATGACAGAAGCTGCACGGTGACGTAAGTAATTAACAGAAGGAGAGTGGAGGTGTTTTGCACATTAATAGGTTTAATTTTTCCGCTGCCAAAGTGTATCGAATTCCAAATTTACTCTAGAAAGAGTTCAGTCTTGCCTTAGATCTACCCCAACAGTATTATCTTAGTATTGTAAACGAGCTTTTTTGAGGACCAATGGGAGAGGTTTTTTCCTGCAAAGTAAAGAAGTGGATTAAACTAATCTCTCCTGACCTAGCAGGACTCGATGATCCTTATGGGTCCCTTCAACTTGAGATATTCTATGGCTCTAGTCTGTCCTCATAGCTGAACTGCTGCTGCTCACAAGCACGGCCGCGGGTTTGCACCTGCATGGCAGGTACAACCTTGGTGTGCCGTGGAATGTTTGTTGGCATCTCAGCTACTTTTTTCTGGGACAATTACATGTAATTGAAACGTCAGCTTGTATTCCAGGATTTCAGGGTGACACTCTCATCCGTTGGACGCGTTTTTGCTCTTCCTCTCCCATGTCTGCCATCTTTGGCAGTTCTAATTCTTGACGTATGTTGAAGTATCTTCAAACTCCCCTTTTCCCACTGTGGTCAGGATGTCCCATCGAAGGAGCAAAAGCAGAAGTAACTGAATCCCTGGGAGTAATCAGGCGGTAATAGACTGACGTAGAGAAGGGGTCAGGAAGGCAGAAGTAAGTCCTTTCCAGTCACCCATTCAGCACGCACCTGACCAAAAGTCAGTCTAGTTACTAATACAAAATACAGATTGTTTCCTGGGCTGCAAGTCACATTTTTCCATCACAAAATGCTTTCTGTTCAGAGAAAGCAATTTCCTTAGAACGGTTGCCTCAGATGCACTTTTTTCCCCCGCTGTTCCTAAGGGATTTGCAGTGTGGGTTAGTGGTAAAGTCACTAACACTCTTTCAGAGTTGAGCATTTCCTTCTATAAAAACGTTGTTAGATGATATTAAGGCAAGAAGTTTTCTCTGCTAGGTGGAAAGGTACAAGAATTGAGCTTCCCAGCGTGTATGAAGGAAGGTCTTCATGTGTTAACAGTGAATCGCAATAGACCCTTGCGTCCCTTTCGGCAAGGAAAGCTCGTGATTTCTCATCCTGAATACGCTGCCTGTATAATGCACAAGTGTGGTAACCCCCTAGGCTGGAACAGGAGCTGTGATCCCCCAGTTACCCGAATATAACAGAATGCTCTGACATCTTGCGGTTGGCTGATTTTCTTTCTCTATTAGGTGTTTCTGAATGTAAGCATTTCTTTTTTGCATGTAAATTACATTTTTATTAGTGTGAACAAAACGAGGCCTTTTTTTATCTTTCCAAATGTTGTTAGGCTTTTTAATGAGAACATTTTTATAATATAGTTCAGACCTTCTGTTACTACAGAATAAAACCATTAGCAAATTAGATGAAAATATGCAGAGGGTCTGATTTTCCAGCTTGTATGTAAACTGTTTTAGGTTTTTTAGGGAAGTTTTAGAATATTGGTGAGCAATATATTTTACAGCTTATAATAAAAAGTAAAAAAATAAAGTTTTTCATTTCAAATAGTATTTGCAGTTTCAGGAAATTATGCTATAACTACAAATGCAATTTTGTAATGCCCACAGCTAAAACCTCCTATAAAGCTTTTGCTAATAGGGCTCATTAATGAAGGAAGTTAGCCTACATATCTCAAGGTGCAAAACAAAATTGGCTAATACAATCTAAGTAAAAACTAATTTGAAAAGGGTCAAAGCTGTCTTCAGCTCAGATTCTTACCTGAGGGAGTTTGAACTGTATGTCGAAGATGTAACTACTGTTACATAGGTTTCCCCTCAAGGTTGAACACTGCCCAGCAATGAGTGTTAATGTCAGCTCTGGCCTCCCAGTGATTCCATTTTCTTGTCTCTCTGCTCATTTCTCTAATACAAAAGAGAAGTCAGATATTCTAAGATAATTTTAATCACAAACTTCTGTGTGTACTGTAGAAATTCAGTATTATTTTGGGAGGGGGGATATTCCCACTAGATGATAACAAAAAACCATGCATGATAGTCAAATGCCATTTGTAATGGACTATAAAGGAACTGACGAGGACAACACTTGGGTGCTTGAAAAAGTTTGTGTTTTGTAAGGTAGGTGGGATTTCATTGTGGCTAGGAATTCCAGTCATATCAGTGGGATAGTGTGCAGATCAGGAGGATGTAATGGGAGCATGTTTCCCTTTTGTAGGTCCTTTGATGCTGAAATTTCTTTAAAAACCCTTATAGAAAACTTCAAAACATTAGCCCTTTCTGTCTGAATGTGAGACGTGGGGGGAAACTGCAATCAGTGAAGCATAGAATTTGCTTCCCTATTTTAAAGTTTCATTAGTTTTTGGAATATGAGGATTCACTTCTGTGCCTAAAAGGCGCGATATTCCCCCCTCAGCAAGTTATTAAATTATGCAGTATGCTACCAGCGGTAATAAAGCAACAGTTTAAGGACAAATTGATGCCTAATCTGCGTAAGAAGGTATCACCCACCTGTACAACTATAATCACTTTAATAAATGCTTCAATTCCAGTGGGAAAGTGTTGTGGGGGTTTTTTTTGTTTGTTTGTTTTTTGTTTTCTGGTTTGATTCAAACTTCCCTTGTACACAATGAATATATGCTGAGGACAGTGTCAACAAAACGGTGTTTGTTTCAGATCATATCATTCCTAATGCCAAAAAATTCTACTTGGTATAATGCATCCTGCAGAGACTTAGATCTATGAAGCGAGCAAGAATGACAACATCAAGGTTTTGCACAACTGTAATGGCCAGGTGACGTAGATCTGTACAGATTAAGAATGTATTTGGTCACAAAGCATGGCCAGCAATTAGCAGTATGAGAGAGATGCTTCCCAAGCACAGCTAGAGAATCTGTAGACAAACACTGCAAATTACCAGTTTCAACAAAACTGTTTCTTTGATTGAGATGGAATTTAATGGTACGTACATAGATCACACGAAGCAGACAGCCTAAGGTCAGGGCAATGGCAAAGACGTGACTACATTTGTCTCCTCCCTAATCACTCATCTCCTGGCTCCCCTCCTCTGTCGTATTGTCTGTTTCTAGAGAAAGTTTTGGGAAGGCTTTTGTATTGTCTGAATGCATAATGGAAAAAGTCTCCTTTTTTCCCCTGTATTATTTTCAAATTGTCATTCCAAGCTTTTCTCTTTTAAATTAACTTTTTTTAGCTCCTTCCACCAGTCTTGTATTTCCTTGTCTGCTGTTTTCTTTCCTTTATGGTGGTTTTGCCTTTTTTTTTTTCCTTTCAGAAAAATGTGAAACATGAAGTTGTCATACAGACTATAAACTGGTCAATTATTCACCTTTATCTCCACTTAAAAATGTTGTTGTCAGCAGTAATACGAGGAGGGGAGCTTTTCTCAGGAATGCTGTGTACAGTGACAGAAGGTGGAGGTCACTAATAGTAGGGAAGAGCAGCCTTTAGAAAGGGGCCTGAGAAGTAAACATCTGTACCAGCAGTTATGTGTAATTGCTGTTACATTTTATATTCCAAATGTCTTTCTAGTGGCAATAACAATTTCTTAAATTCTCTTTCAGCAACAAGAACAAGATCCGACTAACTTGTACATTTCCAATTTGCCGCTTTCAATGGATGAGCAGGAGCTTGAGAACATGCTTAAGCCATTTGGGCAGGTCATCTCTACACGGATACTGCGGGACTCAAGTGGGACAAGCCGTGGTGTTGGCTTTGCAAGGTACTTCAGTGGCATTAGCCGTGCTGGCAGCTTTTTTACCTTTTTTTAGTTAAAAAGGCAGGAATAGGAGGAAAAGGTAGAATTTATTGAAAATTATCAAGCTTTTAAGGAAAAGGGAGATCTAGATGGAGATACCAGCAGGGTTTTGTTAATTCTTTCTTTGGTAAAACAAATATTTCTTGAGTCTCATCCTGCTTAGGTGGCCAAATCTGAATCTCTTCTTCTCATTGGACAACTGCCTGGAGTAAGAGGTCACTTTCCTCTACTTCCTCCTCTTCTCTGTACTTCTCCTTTCTCCTCTATCCCTGAAGCAGTAAGCAAGAGTTATGCAGTGCTTCACAGAAACTTCTGTGACATTTTTGGCTTTTGAGGCTTGAATTCGAGACAGGAGACCACAAGAAAGATCCCCTTCCCCTCCCTTCCCCCCCCCCCCTTCTTTCTTGCTTTTTCTTCATTAGTTCCTCTGAGAAAAATGATTCATCATTGCCCTTTGAACATCAGTCCTTTGAATTTTCTGGCTCATTAACATGTTGTCACCTGGGAAAGAAAACATTTTTATTCACTTACAGTAAATCTCACCTTAAAATATTTGGCAGCTTGTTCAAATATCTCTCCCAAATCAACAAGAAGAAATATTTTCCATAAATGAGTAGATACCACCCAAATATTCTGTCCATGTGAGTCTACTTTTTCTCTAGTTAATTCAGTTATTCAGCTATTTGTTCTGGGGCCTCTTCATCAAAGCCTTTTCTGTGCCTTTCTAATATTTTTCGGTCTCTCATTAAGGTCTGCTTTAAACCTAGTATGGTAGGCAAAATTTGAAGCATTTAGATTGGAGATCCCTATAATCAAAAGTAGGGGCAAGGCTTGAGCAAAGAATTGGGATTCTCAAAATATGTTGTAAAATCTCTGTCAACAGTCAAATTCCAGTAATTCAGATGTTCAGCTAATACTGCAATAGCTCTGTATTTGAACAAATAGCAGAATCTAAAATTAGTGCACAGAAAAGAACTGAAGAAATTATATCTCCTGATGAAGCCAACATTTTTAGGGATTGGTTTCCCTGAGAGTTGGCTATGGGTAGTTTGCAGCACTGATTTTTATTTTCAGCTTTTTTAAATACCAGCCCCTCTAATTCATGTGCTTGGCAGACTGTCCCGTTTCACGAAGATACAACACAGGAACAAAATTAGAAACAATGAGATTGTATTCATTTAGTTAAGAGTGCAAAACCAGCCAGTCTGGTTTCTAACAAAATTTATTCCTGTTCCTTTTAAATAAATCAAAAAGTATTTGTAATACTTTCGGTGCAAATTAAATTGGGCGTTTTTTTCATTCATATACTTGTATTTTTTCATATAAACATATGCTAAAGTATTTGAGTGTGAACTCCATACAAGTATACACCCAATGTGTGTGTGGTTTTGGATGATGTACAAAACAATGTATATCCAGAAGTTGTATTTATTAATTGAAAAATACTCTTACATGCTTAATTGCAGCTTTCACTTTGTGGTACTGTGAAGGGCAGAATCCAGTAACACCCAAGCTAAAATTCAGTAGGCGATATGAATTTTTTCAGTCTTTTCTCCCTAAACTTGCTTACCAACTCTACCTTGAACCAGTGGTATTTTAGGAATGCTTTTATTGTAATATAGCCGGAAGAGTTTTAGAATTGCATGCAAAACTCCAAGGCTTGTGGGTATCCAAAACCTCGCTTGCACTGAAGACATTAAAAGAGTTTCGTTTTAAAGGAAGGATTTTCTCAATAGGTTCTGTATTATATATTATATATTTTTAATATAAACATAAGTGCGAAGTTATTGTTGTATATGTATTTTTTGTTCACATACATATATTATATATAATTTATAGAGTAAGCTATTGCTGTCATATCTAATCAGGATTTCTCTTCTTCTGCAGAGTAGGTATTGGAACATTTTTGGATAAATACTAGTTAAAATTGTCCAAGAAACATGTAGACATTAAATAAAGATGTTAATTTCTTGCCTTTGGGAGCATTTTATTAGGTTAATAAGGGGTGATACATTTTATCAAGTCCAGACTTGAGTCTGAAACTAAGTTATATTGTTTGTTTCATGTGAGACAAAAAAAAAAAAAATTTCTTTGATGCAGATCAAATAATCCAGGACTTTTGAAAGTTCTCTAGAAGGTATTTTTGAAACCATGAAGAAAACTTCTTTTTCAGTCTGGCATTTTGATGAATTTGCTTGTTGCCTGTGACTGTATTTAGTTGTCCTGTGCAGAGTGGCAATCAGAATTAAAAAGGTGCCAACACTTAAGTAATTTTTAGAACCGCTTCTTTGCTTCTGAGGCCATTGAGCATATTTTTGGACTTGAATGACAGAACTTAATGAACAAATAAAATCTCTGTTCAGCAACATCCAAATATCATCTTGCAGACAGCTGCAAATATATTCTTCTTTTAAAATAAATTTCGTTATACTTGCATGTCTCAGTCATCCATTGCAACTTAGTCCAAGCTGTCAGTTAGGACCGACCCCCCTACATTGCAATGGAAGGATGTAGCTGCAGCCTACGGAGCCACTCCCGGACTAGCACTAGCTCATCGGTAGTCCACCCAGTCGGTTAAGCCTGGTTTTGACAGCGTAAGTGCACAAACCTGTTCAGGATGCTGGGTAAACTCCCAGTAGCCATCACAGCTCTTCTGTTATTGGTTCCTGTTTTGAAGTTAACTTGGAGACAATTAAATATGAGACAGGTACGTCGTTAAGTGAGATGGTACGCATAAGCTGAAAGCTGCAAAGGCAGCTTTTAAAGGTCATGTGGTCGGGCTTGTTTATATTTGAGTTTATTACTCTTAAACTGTACAGACATTTCAGAATCTTATATCAAAAGTGGCATTAACATTTGTTATATATATCGTGGATGCTAAGGATTCAGTTGTCAGTGGTTGTGGATCAGTCTTTCTGCTTCCTTTAAGACAGCACAGGTGCTTTGTACTAGCTGTCCCAGTTATGTTCTCCCTAATTTCTAAGTAAATAAGGGTATTGTATTTGCAGTTTGGCACTGACTTTGGCCTCAGAGTGCATAAAATGTTAACTGAGTTTAGTTTTGCCTTTCTGAAGTTGCGTGTTCTTAGAAAACATCCTCTCTATGGCTCACACGTGGGAAAGCAAGCCATAAAAGTGAAGAGAGAAAAAGCAAGAAACGTGCTTAAAAAACCCCACAAACATGGGAATCTGGATAAGTGTTTAATTTATGTAAATTATTCTTTATTTTCTTAGAATGGAGTCAACAGAAAAATGTGAAGCAGTGATTGCTCATTTTAATGGAAAATTCATAAAGACACCAGCAGGAGTTTCTGGTATGTTGCATGTATTTCTAACAAGATGTATGAATGGGTTATTGCTGACATAGTAGAAGCCTGTTAAGTTGATTGTTGTATCTGGCTTCTCATTCAGAGGCAGGCTGATTAAAATTAAACTGTGTCTTGTTGGATGACTGTAATACTTGCTTACTTGGAACACAGTATATCATTTTTCCACTGTAAACCTTTTCTAGGAGCCTAGTAGTGTTCTCTCCTAGCAGATAGACAAGCAGCTAAGATGCCTTAAGCCAGCTATGTGCAAATTTACATCCCACATAATCCCAGTTGAAGTCAGGAGACAAGTATGTGTTGTATGTGTATCAGAACAGAATTTGGCTGATTGTCCGTGAATATTTTTTTTTTGTGAGGCAAAAAATAGTCTACTTTTGCCATCTGTTGGTGGTTTTTTCAAAGTAATCGTCAAAAAAAAGATTTGAATAGAAAAAAATAGATTCTGCAGCAGTGCCTTAATGCCAGGCACTTTCATTCACTGGGGAGCTGTGACTCTCAAGTCAAAGTAGGCTTTGAGGTTCTTCAGGAGGATGGAAGGAGGTCAGCGAAAATTGCTACTTCTAGAAATACTGTGCAAGGCAAAACGCAGAGAAGCTACATAGCGCAATTTTGTTGTCACACCAAGTTCCTCGTCAGTTTGCCTGCTTAGTCAGCATTGTTTCTAAGAGACAAAATGTATATTCCATAAACACTTAAAAATGAGAAAAGGAAATTGAGAGCAGCAGAGTGAAATAGAAAGAAAAGAGGACAAGAATACATGCCTGTCATTGCAGGCAGCTTTTGGTAAGCATTTTATTGAGAATCTCCAGTGGGAATTTTACAAGTTACATTGTTGATGTGGTTGCTAAAGCCACCTGCATCCTGTTGGTGAAATGTTCTCTGCAGCCAGACCCTGACACTGAGAAGGGAGAAAAGCAGCCCTCAGCAGGCAGGCAGGAATGTGCCTTGTTTAGGAAAACTATGTACATGCCTCATCTCTGAAAGATTACTGCAGTTTGAGGCAGTCTGTGCTGCGGTAGGGATAGAAAGCTGCTTCAGAGCACAGGAAACCACTCCCTTCACCAACACTAATCTAACGCAGGGTTTTCACTTCCCTGGCTTGGCTTTTGCAGACCTTCTGCGTTGGGATTGATTGCCAAGATTATTTAGTTAAAACTTTGTTATACATAGGGACTGTAACATTTACTTTTCTATTTCATGTATTTAGCAATCTGTGTTTTATGAGATGGAAAATCCCTTTAGGGGCAAGGAGATCATGGAACAATTTTCTCTGGATGCTGGCTGTGGTCTGATCCACCCTCTGTGATTAGTTTTATAGTGCTGCTATGGCTTGGACATAATTAAGAGTAGAAAGTATGGAGAAACCAAGAGTTCAAATTAAGATGTAGGGGTTTCTGTTCAGTTGGAAACAGTAAAAAAAAGCTGTAGCAGAACCTCCTGTTAGTGCTTTTTAGTTTGCTCATTTTCACTTGCATTATCCTGTTCTCAATGAATGAGCCATCAAGCATGTCATTGCTAACCATGCTCTGTCTCTAGTGGGCCGTTGCTGAAGCTGGAGTTGCACCCTTATATGATCAGGTTCAAGCAGGTAGAAATAGAAAGTTGCTGCACAAAAGGGTAAGAATGATTTCTGCAGTGTGGACGAAAACATTTACCAGAAAAGCGTGATTAATTAGGGACAAGAAATTTGCACAGAACTGGTGATTGTCAGGAAGTGGAAACCAAAGAGGGGTCTCAAGATGTAACCCACCACATGGACTTTTAAATTCTAATGCTGATGTGACAAAGTAGTCATCCAGGCTCTCTGTCTAAAGTAGGTAAAGAAGCACCATCTCCGGAGACTGATGAATCTTTGCTGTCAGCTGTCCATGTGGTTAAAAGGAGTATCTAGATGAGTCCCTCAGAAGTAGATAACTCCAAATGTCCGGAAGTCAGTTCAGTGAGATGAGTCGCGTCCTCCGTGACACTGAAAAATGCGACAGATAAGTGGGTGCACAAGGGAGTCCTGAGAACCTTGTTTATTAAAGACTCAGTTTTGTTGTATAGGGTACAGCCCCAATTCTACTTTTCCCTGCTGATGCTGTGACGTTGTATTGCTCCTTGGAAAGGTTTTTATGGAGTTCAAATTCTTCCTGGTGTTCTTCACCACACAGCAAGTATGTGTGCAGTATGCAGTCTTATTAGAGGATGCGGCTTATGATTAATAATATGCTGCAGCCTACCAAAAAGTGGAGCAGAGTTGTGGAGCAACTGCAGTCTTGGAGTACCTGCACAGAGAAAAGTAGATGGGAAAGTAGTGGGAAAGCTCTTGGACAAACAAAGGTTGGGAAAATGTTTTGAAATAGATTAGCATCGGGTAGTTTTTTCACCAGTCCTCCCACGCAAAGGGAAGGGGGTTGAAAGGGCCAGGTGAATCTGGGGAATCAATAAATGGTTATGGAGCTGGTGCCACAGCCAGGGGTTAAGCTAATGGGGCTCTCTTTGAGGATCCTGGTCTGCTGGGGGCTGATGGGGTCCATCTGTCAGGGAGGGGGAAGAGCATCTTTAGTCATAGGCTTGCCAAGCCGGTAAAGAGGGCTTTAAACTAAAGTTGCTGGGGGAGGGGAACCTCAATCCATCCCACTCCTACCAGTTTGATGCCAGTGCCAGCAATAGATGTCCAGAGCCTGGAGAAGGATCACAGGTCAGCAGGAGAGCACCTGAAGAGCAGCACAAAGTTGTTCCAGCCACTCCAGTCAGCAAGCCAGCTTCATCAGGGGCCAACTTAAATGTCTCTATGCAAATGCAAGTAGCATGGGGAATAAACAAGTGGGGGTCTGCTACAGGCCACCTGACCAGGAGGATGAAGCGGATGAGGCCCTGTGTAGACAGTCACAAGTGCACAAGTCCACGGGACCTGATAAGATGCATCTGCAGGTCCTGAGGCAACTGGCAGATCAAGTTGCTAAGCCACTATCCATCATATTTGAGAAGTTGTGGCAGTCTTGTCCAAGTTCACATTGGCTGGAAAAGGGGAGATGTAACCCACGTTTTTAAGAAGATTAAAAAAGGAAGACCCAGAGAACTAGTCTCACCTCTGTGCCCAGCAATGTCATGAAGCAGATCCTCCTGGAAA
The DNA here is from genome assembly GCA_027574665.1 of Rhynochetos jubatus. Lineage (NCBI taxonomy): Eukaryota > Metazoa > Chordata > Aves > Eurypygiformes > Rhynochetidae > Rhynochetos > Rhynochetos jubatus. The sequence goes on from CM050654.1 coordinate 25,598,348, forward strand.
CTATGCTAAGACATATGGGAAATAAGGAGGTATTGGTGACAGCCAACATGGCTTCACTAAGGGCACATAGTGCCTGACAGACTTGGTGGCCTTCTTAACAAGTTGCCCAGAGATATTGTGGATGCTCCATCCCTGGAAGTGTTCAAGATCAGGTTGGATGGAGCTTTGAGAAACCTGGTCTAGTGGAGGGTGTCCCTGCCCATGGCAGGGGGGTTGGAAATAGATGGTCTTTAAGGTGCCTTCCAACCCAAACTGTTCTGTGGTCCTTCGGGGTTATAGAGGAACAAGTTCAGATACATGCAAAATAAAATCATAGAACTGGAACTATGTTTAAATTAAAACATTGTGTCCTAGAAACTTGGCTAAAATCAGCCAAGGGAGCTGGCTATAAAAACACTGTTATCAGGATGAGGAGAGTAGGAGAGACGGGCCTGTAAAGAAATAGGTGTGGGAGGAAGAACATCTGTTCAACAAAAACATGCTTTCATAATGCAGCTTTGTTATTTTAATTAAGTTTAGGTTTAAATGGAAGAATGGGTTAAACACAGTTACAGGAAACATAGATAAATCCTCCTCCAGAGCATGAGAAGATAGAACAGAAAAACCTCTGTGAATCTGAGAGGTCCAAGGGCAGCACGAGGCGGTCACAAAAGCATCGACTGTAGAGTGGAGTGAGTGGGCATTGGCGGTACTGAGCAAGCTGAACCCAGATGTAACAAGCTATTCTGGCTTTATTACCCTGCTCCATATTAGCTTAATGAAATACATTCAATATTTAGTGTGTCCTTGTTTGTCTTCAGTCAGGACGAAGGAAGGTTAGCTCAGAGAGCAGTTTCAAATGCATTGCATGTTGGTATAATCCAAAACCTCATAGGGGTGTTGTGTTAGTTTCACCATTTGTTATGGTTGGGGTTTGTACTTTTGTTATGTAAGTTATTGTAATAGTTTGTTCTGTTTTATGGACTATGACTTTCTGTCCGTTTCTCTCAGGACTTTGATTTCTTTGTAATTCATTCTCTTCTCAACCGTGTGTTTATTACACGATTGCTATAATCTTGAAATAACTTTTGCATTTAGTTCTACTTTTCTCTTTAAAGCGTTACTGTTTTCAGTGAATAATGTGGTATATTAAGCTTTTCTCCTGTGAAACATGAACCTCCTGCTGTGAGTCGGAGGAAACAGAGACTACACTGGTATAAAGAGCCAGGACGCAGAAGATGAGTAGTAAGGACAGAGCAGCATATTTAGCCTCCTTCCCCTAAAGACGGTACTTAAGGCTCATTGTCTTTTTGTATTATGTTGGGCTCATAACAAGTGTAGAAATGATCTGCTGGGCAAAATCATGAAAGGCTTCTCCTCCCTATCACAACAGCATGTGGCTGTGTGATGATACATGAGAGTAATTATATAAATTATTACATGCAGGGCTTGTGCTGCAGAATACGTAAGGTAGGTGTAAGTCTGAGTGTACTTGTCTCTCCTACATTTAAAATGAAAAACAGAAGTGAAAAAGTTACAAAAGTTTTATGCCCGTTGCATAGGCTTTATGGGTTATTTAATAGTTCTTTTACTGAAAAACAGCTTAGGTGATTTTGTTTTAGTGGGAGTAAGGTGGAGAGCATTTTTGCTAAGCAGTCCATACCATTTTTGCTTCAGGAGTGGTGGGTTATGGTGATGACCCAAAAATCACAGATTATCCATGACCCACCTTCCTTTTCCCACTTAGGGTAAAGATATACATCCCTCAGAGTCTGTTTTACGGAGGAACCTGAAGACAGGTGTGAGAGCCCTGCTCCTGCCGTGCTCTTGACCATAGACTAGGAAACGGTCTACCAGGTGTAGTAGACACTACTGTTTGAAATGATTCTCATCTTGGACATCTTTCTAGTGCAGGATACAAGTCAGAATGTATTCCTATGGCAAATTATTAAACCCTATGTAAGTAATTAGAGAGATGTAACCCTAAGCATTGCGTTTAAGTGAAGATTATGATAGTGAAGAGTATGTATTTAGTTTCCCTTCAGACATACAAAGCTACCGAGACCTTGTGTTGCACAACTGCTTTTTTTAATTCCCACAGCTTTTGGCAAAAGCTGAAAACTGATTAAAAGAATTGTGGTTTTAAACTATTTTGTTATATTTTTTAATATCTGAAAGCAGGGTTTATTGAAAAGCTATTTAGCTATTGAAAAGCTATTTAGCCTTGTAAATTCAAGGGTGTAAACACAAAGTCCAACATAGGAACATCAATTTTGGTTTTGCATTTATAGTGTCACCTGGTAAGTATTTAGGTAGACAGTGAACAAATAAAGAGTGAATTCTAACGTACACATGTGCACAATATGCGTATGAGAAGGAAGTATTTACTCTCTGAGCCAATATTGCACTCACATCTTTCTTCTGTAAACACATTAGCCATAGAGGAGGGTGATTCCAGGCAGGAGGAGGTGGTCAGCACGTTTCACAGCCAGGTTTAGAAGCACTGACCTGCTGTTAAAGCACAGAAAAGCTCATGGTTACAGAATGCCTCTGTGGCAGCAGCTCAGCAGACATCTACAAGCCATTGAGAGTGTGGGTTTTCATTGTGTCAGTAGAGTGGGCATTTTAAACATGGTGTCTTAGCTGCAGAAGCAGTAATCCGCTGTGAGTCATAGCCTTTTACGTCAGCTATCTCTTAGCTGTGAATGCAACTCCGAATATTTATACGGTCTTGCACATATGGACAAGTTACTGAATGATTAATGATCCCCTTCATCGCTGGGCCTGCACACTTCACAACAATTAAACAAAAGAAATGACTCTCCTTTCCTTCCTGGACCACAAAAAAAGATTGCTCAACTGGTCTGTAGGGCTGTCAGAGGTTTTTGGGTTTATATATATGTATATGAGATATACATGTTTGTATCTTACGTATTTGTAAAAAATACAAAGAAAGGTAAGCTAAAGAAATAAATTTCAGATTTAGTTTTGAAAAGACTAGGGGCTGTGTTTGTTCTTCAGTGGGAGGGAGATCAATAGATCACACTTGGCTCCCATGAAGGTTTATCTCCTTCTCACAACCCTCCCTCTGATGACCATCAGCCATTGTGTTCTTGAAGCAACGAACGCGGTAGTACTCAGGTCACGAGTACGGAAGAACAGCCAAAAACTGCAGTTAGGCTTTCGATTGCAGCAGTCCCCGCTATCAGCATTCAGATCTTGACCTGGAACCAGGACGGGGAAATGCTATAGAGCCTTCTCACAGCAGTTGGCGCTATTAAAGAGATGGTCTGCTTCTTTTTTCTAACGTGCGTTGGAGCTTTCACAGCATTTGACTTCATTTATGGACACAGGGAGGAGCAAGAGAAGTTGGCAGGTCAGAACACCAAGGGTTCCCATGGCCAGATCTGTGTTCAGTAAGATGGAGCACCGAGCTCTGGCAAATGCCGAATCAATGTCTTTTAATTTTTTTTCTTTTCCAATTGCTGCAGCTTTGGGATGTTACATATGCCAATACAATACACGTGCATAATTCTTGTTCAGTTTTTTCTTCCTCTTTAAATTTGTTAGGAGAGTGTTTCCAGTGCACCACGGAAGTTGTTTTATCGTTTAAAATACAGTTGTTTTCAGTTATCTACTGACAAAAAAGTCTTATTTATTCTGAAAATAGATTTTTATGAACGTTTTATTCAAGCAGTTGGACAAGTTTACTCTGACTTTTTAAAAAAAATTATCTTGAGACAGTGATGGGAAATGTAAACACAAGTAACACTTTCAGAATAGTTTTGTACAATTCACTATGGGGATTTTTAATGAAAACATAATGGCAGCTTTAAATGCAGTATTTACTACCTGTGAGTGCTATAATACAGAATCACAGGGCTAGAAACCTTTAGGTATTTTCTGATGTCTTTATAAGCTGTTCTCATGCCAGTTTCTTTTGACTTCATCCAAAAATTTATAGTGTGTGTTTTGGAAGTCACACATGCTTCCCACAATACTAGGTGGTTTGAAATAATTTATAAGTAGCCAGAGATACTCGGCAAAGAGATTTTTTTTATTTAAGGCAGTTAACTTCAGTATTTGGATCTCAGCTCTCTCTTTCTGATGGCTTTTTTTTTTTTTCCTTGCTGTGTAAAATCAGAGTAAAAATAATTTCAAACCAGAACCTGACAGTTTTATCCATATTGACTAACATCTGAGATGAACTCTTCAATTTCAACAGATCTATATGGGAATTAAAATGCTATGTGATATGATCCCAAGGTTATTGGGATCTAACACTTATAAATTAACATCAAATCATCAGCATATTGATATAGTATCTTTTTGCGCCAAGTATGGTGAGACAGAAGTTGCTTCTCATGCTAGAAGATCCCAAAGCAAAACACAATCCTGAGGATGCCAAAAATCCCCTCAGAAATGCAAGATTTTGAAGACAATGATCTCCAGGTTCTGTCTTCTACTTTAGAGTTCTTATCGTTTCCTTGTGCATGTACTCCACTGTCCATAGGTCTCCAGTACTTGTTTCATTTTCAATAACCTAACCTTTCCCTGCCTTAATTTATGATTATAGGATTTTAATTACCATTCCTTGTTAATGTGGATAATACATTTTAAATTAATTCATTTGTCAAGTTTAGTACTAAAGTCTGTCTCTGATACATGTAGGAGAGGAGGTACAAGTCTCTGGCAAATGCATGGTCAGTGTTGGAGATGAGATGGGGAACCACATACCAGTTCTGTCTCCAGTTCATCTGTTGTTTGTAGAGAAGGCTGTCAGAAGACGTATCACACAGGAGGTGGATATTTTCCCAGTAGAACCAGAGCTAGTGTTTTAGTACGCCCTCCAAAGCCAGGGATGACTTGACCATTAGTGCTAGTTTTGTGCCGAAGTTTTAAAAGTCAAGTTCTTTGCCAGGTTATAAATCTCTTGAGGTGATTTACAGAATCACCTTTTATAAATTCAGGCAGAGGGAAGAGCACATCAGCATTGGCCATGGTTATACCAATAGATTTTTTTGCATGATAGATCCACGGCAATTTTTCTGGGGGTTGTTTTTTTGTGGGTGGCCTTCACACCCCACGTGTTTACTCTGCATTTGGAAACTTGCGTGTTTTCAGATCCAGCCGTGTCTCATGAAGGTGTTTCCAAACAGAGAATGACTGGAGGAGTATCCTGGTAAAGCTTAGACAGCTCATGTGTCAGGAATTACTGGCAGAGAAGTGTTCACATCCAAGTCATAACACTGCTTCCACCCTGTGATTAGGGAGGGTGTGGTGTGATGTAGCAGAGCTGTGCTCCAGCCATAGGTACTCGGAAACAGTTGCAGTTAAGCTCGTAACAGGGAAAGAATACTACACAAAGTTTCTTATTGCTTGATTTTTGACATTAAAAATTGAAGTTGTGGTCAAGATTGTTATGAAAAAACTGAAACAAAAAGAAAGTACAGTAATACCATTTCATGACAGTATGCAAAACCCAAGATAATAGAAAAATCTTGTAGAATTTCTGGTCACATTGCACGGTCTTTATCGAGAAGAGATAAAAAGAGAATGGACAGTTGTGGTATTTGTCAGTGCAAGGTGCGGGAGATAAAGGCACCTGCTCCGCCCTGCTGGTTAGAGTAAGTGGAGGTACTGTGCCAGCTCTTCTGGCTATTCTGGATGAGCAGAGCAGTTTTAAGTTTTGGGACACTACTGAAACCTCCAAGAGGTGGGTCTTTGGCCAGATTAATTCTCCACCCTCCTTAGATGTACCTCCTGAGAGGCAAAAGTCAGAATTCAGTGGCAGTTCTCATTCATCCCCAGACCAGCAGACTTAGGATATACAGACCATGTTGCTTTCCAACAGGTTTTCGAGCAGCGGTTGAAAAACAAAGAAATAAGGCGTTCCAGATGCTCTGCTTGTGTGTGGCAGCTATGTGCTGTGCAGAACACTCAGTGATGCCATCGTATGAGTCCGTGTTATTTAACTGTCATATGGGGAATATAACTTCAAAACCATACCTCATTTGGAGCACTGAACACCGTGTATGAATGTCAGTTCAACTAATATTCCTTCTTCTCAGTTCCTGCAGAACCTTTATTGTGCAAGTTTGCTGATGGAGGACAGAAAAAGAGACAGAATCAGAATAAATACATACAGAATGGAAGAGCGTGGCACAGAGAAGGCGAGGTGAGACTTGTAAGTCCTCCCTTCAAGCTTTAGTGTGGGTGTACAATAATGAGTACTTACGAAAATGATAGGCATTGAGACTTCTTGGCTTGGCTCTTTGGCATATTAAAAATGTGCAAGCAGCTCTTACCTGACAGTTTCCAACTTTATAAAATACTTAACTGGATCTTTCTTAAGAGGAAAAAAGGCAAAATGCAAAACACTAAATCCTCCCTCATTAAAGTGCAAAATAGAATCTCCTTCAACTTGGTGAGGAATGTCTGAGCTATTTCTCATATTATAAAGCTACCTGAAATATAACTTTATTTACATGTAGTAAATAATACTTCGATTTATGCAGCACTGAAATGCACATCACTTTCATCAGATTAAAAATAGTATACCAATGCAGTGCAGCATTAATTTCTTTAGTCACAGCCTTTTTAATCTTTAATGTTCAAGATAATAGTGTCATAGGCTTATTGTGGTTGGCAAGCCTAGACACCTCATTCATATGAGACAAGAAAATTCAAATGTGGCTTCTGAAAAACAGCACTCCCCATTCATTCTTGTAGTTACTATATTGTAGGTAACACCCTAACATAATCTTCTTCATACCTTGCCTCTCAAACACACACATGCTCTCTTCGCCAGGTATTTCATAGATTGCATTTTGTTCCTCATGCTGGGAACTCGGAAACTTGTATTCCTAGCCAATATTGCTGACTCTCTTCACTACATAATTACTTCTGTCAATTAACCTTTCCCTAACTTGTAGTAATAAACTATTTCAATACACATTTTCAGTTAAAAATAATACTGCTAAAGAAAAAATAAGAGAAATCATTTACAATCAAAATGAATTTTGTCAACTCTTCCTTTTCGCCTTTTTTTTTGTTTTTTTTTTTTTTGAAGGCTGGAATGACACTCACGTATGATCCAACCACAGCTGCTTTACAAAATGGGTATGTTAAATAATGGCACACTGAGAAAAAAATTGCATTATGAAAGATGTACAGAACTGGCATTTAATAACTATTTCTGCATTTTCTAGATTTTATCCGTCACCCTACAGTATTACAGCAAACAGAATGATCACTCAGACATCTATTACGCCATATATTGCTTCTCCGGTTTCCACATACCAGGTGAGTATTTAGAAAGCAGTAGCTGAAATGGTTCATTGGAGCTTATGTTTATTTATCAATTGCTACGTCTGGTTTTATGAATTCTCCAGTAATGCTTCATGTTAATGAAGTGGCCTCTTCATGCTGCACAGCATGAAAATGAAGGCCCTAAAAACTAGAAGTGTGTTTGTTTCAGGAAGGAAAGCAATTTAATGAGATATGTGGTGTTTGGCAAAACAAAGTTGCTAACATGTGCTGATGGCTGAAGTATTTGTAGCCACTTCTGCATTTCCTGTATGATTTTTCATTGGTCAAGTTCTTTTAATGTCAGTAATCAGCAAGTTTGCTGATGACACCAAGCTGTGTGGTGCGGTCGACACGCTGGAGGGAAGGGATGCCATCCGGAGGGACCTGGACAGGCTGGAGAGGCGGGCCTGTGCCAACCGCATGGAGTTCAACAAGGCCAAGTGCAAGGTCCTGCACATGGGTTGGGGCAATCCCAAGCACAAGTACTGGCTGGGCAGAGAATGGACAGAAAACAGCCCTGAGGAGAAGGACTTGGGGGTACTGGTGGACAAAAAGCTGAACATGAGCCGGCAGAGTGCACTGGCAGCCCAGAAAGCCAACCATATCCTGGGCTGTATCAGAAGTGTGGCCAACAGGTCGAGGGAGGGGATTCTCCCCCTCTACTCTGCTCTTGTGAGACCCCACCTGGAGTGCTGTGTCCATCTGTGGAGCCCTCAGCTTAAGAAGGATATAGACCGGTTGGAGCGAGTCCAGAGGAGGCCACGAAGATGCTCAGAGGGCTGGAGCACCCCTGCTATGAAGAAAGGCTGAGAGAATTGGGCTTGTTCAGCCTGGAGAAGAGAAGGCTCCAGGGAGACCTTACTGGAGCCTTCCAGTACCTGAAGGGGGCCTACAAGGAAGCTGAAATGGGACTACAAGGTGTCATGGTTTAACTCCGGCACACAAGGGCAGGTGGTGACAGGACAAGAGGTAATGGGTTTAAATTGAAAGTGGGGAGATTTAGATTAGATACCAGGGAGAAGTTCTTCACAGCAAGGGTGGTGAGGCCCTGGACCAGGTTGCCCAGAGAAGCTGTGGATGCCCCATCTCTGGAAGCATTCAAGGCCAGGCTGGATGAGGCTCTGAGCAACCTGGTCTAGTGGAGGGTGTCCCTGCCCATGGCAGGGGGCTTGGAACTAGATGGTCTTTATGGTCCCTTCCAACCCAACCATTCTATGATTCCTTGAATAATATATCTTTAAAATAATTGTTCTTTATTTAAAACTTTCTTGCTTTAGTTAAATTCTATTTCAAAGATATTTCTCCATGCTTTTTGAACTTTTCTCCATGTTGTTTCAGTGGGGGAAAAAAGAAAAAGCCCAACAATAATGTGTTATGTAGTTGTACTGAGAAGGGTACAGAAGGTTTCTTGACATTGGAGAATGAAATCTGAAAAAGAGTTCAGAGTTCAAATTACATTATCATTCAAATTCAGGCTTTTCATATTAAGAGTAAAGCATTTGATAGTCTAGAACTGTGTTTCTAAACCTAATGTTGATTTATTTTGAACAATAAACTAAAATGTTAAATCACACACTTTTTTTATTCTTAGACCCCAGTCCAAAGCTGTGAATTTTGATAGGTGTCATCTTGCATCCATATTAAGGGGTATTGACAAGCAATTCAACATGCTGAGAAATTATATGGAACAGTTTTTGTCCCTTGATACAAATCTCTTGTGAATGCTCAGTTTTAGGGCATTGTACATTTCAGTTTACAAGTAACTTGCATTTAGAGCAACTTACATGGCAGTCTCTCATACATGCTCTGTAATTAGCACTCGAGAATTGCCAATTAACCTACTGTAAGCTAAGTGATCAGCTGGTTTGGCATTTTACTGTTTAACACGTAGATGAAGCAAGCATCAATGATTCAGGTCATAAATAACCCAAACGATCAACATTTGGAAAATTCTCTGTATGTGAGGGGAAGGAGGAGCAGCAGCTGTTTGTGTTTTGGTGAGTGAGATGTGCTGAGTTTCCTGGTTTCCTCTGGGTGAAAATGAGTATAGAGGGTGATGCAGAAGGCATGTAGAGAGCTAACAGGGGCACTGTGGGCCATGTGGTCAGTATTCCCTTGCAGAAATTTCCACGTACCTTCCCATTCCAGGTGAGAAGAATGAGGAAGAATCATCTAATGTTAGTTTGGAGGTCTAATGCTGCCTTGTGTGAGCAAAGCATTATGTAGGAGGGAAAACAATGTGCTCTGAGGTAAAGGGCAGCTGGATTAATTTTATATTAATTTCTGAGGTAACTTACGCAACACAATGTTTTTGCTCTCAGCAGACAGTGCTAGTACGGTATTTTTCAGTGTATTGAATCATTCTGCTTTGTACAGCAATACCTCAAAAATTACAGCAAGTTCTTACCCAGAAAAATATTCCAGTAGAATTAGCTGCTCTTCTTTATTAAAATATAAATTATTTATCAATACAAGACTCTAAGATATTCAGAATCCAAGTAGAAGTTGGACGTTGGCATGGAAACATACTTCTTAGGAATATTGTATCACTTTTCTGGGCTTATCGAGATAGGCAGGCCACACTCTGTGTTTCCAGAAATGTTGTTACCAGTATTTCAATATACATAGCATGGAGCTTAATTATTGTGGATGGAGTTATTAACATCATTATGCTTGAAGTGCCACAGTAATTAGAATTGAAAATTAAAATCAAGTATTTGGTCTTGGGGAGGAAGGAGGTTCTTGGCCGGAAGAGTTTTGCAATTTGAGCATTAGTCAGATCTTCATTACTGCTCCCTTCTCACTGAAACCGGCAGCATCCTGTCATCTACACAACAGGATATATCACGAGAGAATAGTTTTTTGTTTGAGGCATGGTATAACCTGTTCCTAGATTTATTCTTATTAAAGGTAAACAAATTCAATAAAGTTTTGGGTAGTGTTTGTTTCTGCAGCTCCTGTATACCCAGATGAGAGTACTAAGTCAGTTACGATCATAGTGTGAGTAGATTAGCCAAAGCTTTAGTCGGGCTGTACCAGTATTTTTGCCGCTAAGCTATTGTCTGAGGAAAGAGAGGATTCAAGTGTTTTCCATTTTTGAACTCCTGTTTGCTCTTTTTCTGATTGAAAAAGAAAAAAAAATATTACTCTGATTTGAAATTCAGCATCAGAATGAAGGAAGAAGTATTTCCATCTTGCAGAAACCTGGTTTTTTCCCAAGACTGTCCGTCTATCTGTCCTGTTCACAGAAGGTGCCTCCATTTTCAACACAGCAGAAATCTCTCATGCATCTATCAAGGGTCCTTTCAGTGTACTTGATGAAGTTTCTGAGACCTCCACTGAAAATGTAGTATGCTGTTCTGAAAGGTGTATGTGCTGTATTGTTTCCAAATCTTATTTCTGATTTACAGGTACAGCAAAGACACTTTTCATAGAAATCAGTGTTGCTCCAGAGAGCGACTAATTGCATAAAAAAGTGAATAAATAAGAAGGGGGGGGGTGGGGTGGTTAACATGATTTATTAAACTATTACTATATCTCAGTTGGAGTATTCAGGAAAAGAATGACTAAAATGAAAACTAAAATACTGATTTTGTTCTAGGTTCAGAGTCCTTCTTGGATGCAGCCTCAACCATACATAATGCAGCACCCGGTAAGTTTTTATGCTTCATTGTTGTGTTACTGATTGTAAAAATGCTTTACATAATTTAAACAACAGGAAATAGGTCAATTCCCACCCAATTACTTCCAGAGTTTTGACAATTACATCATGATTAAATCATGGATCAAAATGAAAAGAGAAACAAAGATAGGAACCTGAACTGGGGCCTTGTTTTATTAGGGAAAACAGTAAGTTGCCTTCAGGGTATCAAGGTGATGAGGACAATTAGAGTTACCAATTCAGCATCCCGAGGAAACTTTTTTTTTTAAAGTTTTATTTAAATGGAATGCACTTTGCAAATACCAGTGTTTTACTTACTGTTTACCTATAAGGAGCTGGGATCGAAGATCCAAGGTTTTAGAATTGGTCTAGAATAGTTCAGACTGGATAATTTGTGAAAGACAGATGGTTGTAGTGATATAGATGACATTATAGACACTCACTTGAGAAAACCTGCATAGCTTGTTCTGGCTTCACCACTCATCACTAATGCTAGTCTCCCTGCACTTTTGGCTGTGGCATCTGCACCAGGCTGTCAGGTATTCTAATCTGTACTCTCCCATGATATTTTGCTTCTTACCTATGTCATTTGCCAATTAAGTATATCTGAGACTTATTAGGTTTCTTGAGCATTGCAAATAATAAGAGGTGCTTTAATATATGCACTCCTGTAGTTAAGAAACAAGTCTGTTTCCAGATATAGAAAGGATATTGTCTTGACTTTAATTAACCTCTCCATGCAGATTACAGAATGTAAATCTTCTTGGCAGAACATTTTCTTCTTGTGCATTCAGAGAAGGTGGTACTGAACCAGAACACCCTCTCACACACTTAGTTGTTGGTTTTGTGATTTTTGATGTTAAACACACACACACACACACAACTGGTTTTAACTTTTCCCTCTGTCAACACAGATTTTCATTAAAAAACATCTGGCAAAATATGCTGTGAAAGACACAAGTTAGTATATTACGGCGCTGTAAGGTGTATTAGTTTCACGGGTATGCAAGATGAGATTTCACGGCTGAAAGTAAAGATCTAGGTTCCTGACTTAAATTCAGTTTTGGCCTGTGCAGAGACTGGTGCTGTCTTGCTCATTTGCTTTGCAGAGAAGCCTGCAGTCTACAGACAGGAAATTCTTTTAGTGTTTGATGTGCCTGTGACTCATTTCATCTACACTGATCACATGGTTGTTTTTCCAACTACACTCTGTAGGGTTCTTTTCTTTTCTTTTTTCTTTTTACGGGTTAGTTATTGATTCAAAATACTGGTTTTCAGTACACTGCAATTATTTCGGTTAGTTTTGAGCCTCCATCGGTTTTAATTAACACTTCTGCAAGCTAAAGTCATGTAAAGTGTTTGGAAATGTGCTTTTGTAGGACATGATCGGTAAAATGAAATTAGTTGGTAACCCACCATTTCAGATAACTCTGGAAAACACGAGTGTGCCCTCCGTATTCAGCAATCTCAAGTGTTAAAAAACTCAACATACACTTTTTATGAAGTGAACAAAGGGGTACAGGAGTGATAGAAAGGTCATCACAGTACCTAGTATTTAGACAATCAGTCTCTTACACCGCATTGCTAACCCACTCATCTAAAATGCCTGTGCTGATGAAACCAGCTGTGAAGTAGGGCAGCTCTGTCTTGTGTGTGAACGCTACATGCGACATGTAGAATTCCCCTAACATAAATGTTCCTCCAAAACCTCCATTCCTAAAGATCAGATAAAAGTTTCTTCCAAAAGCCTGAAATTCCAGAACTTAAGCAGAGTGAATCAATACCTGGTAGCCTGTGCAGATTTTTGCTTTAAAGTTAGCATCTGGTTGGACTCCTATTTTACAGTGTTTTCAGCTGGTATCGCACGTGGACTGTACATCGGTTGCGTGCCGAGTGGGAAGTCAGTGCAAGCTGTTACCCCATTACTGAACTGTGCAAAATGCATCTCCTCGGGTAGAGTATTGGGAATGCCCCAGACCTGCTTCCTGAGTCAGTGCCTGGGATTAAGGGGAGTTCTTACGATGTATCCTCTCAGAAGGACAGACTCTCCGATCAAAATGAGTGTTGCTGCAACCATTTCTTTCTTTCTCTGTTTTACACAGGGTGCTGTACTGACTCCCTCCATGGACCACACCATGTCACTACAGCCTGCGTCGATGATAAGCCCTCTGACACAGCAGATGAGTCATCTTTCATTAGGCAGTACTGGAACAGTATGTAGCAATTTAATGCAAAATAGAACTTAACACAAGTAGAAAATACTGCGTGTAGATCACGGTATGCATGTGCAGCTTGCATGTAGAAAAAGTAAGCCTTTAAGTATAGTGTTTCATCCAATAGAACACTAAGAACTGGGTCCGTTTTAGCAGTCTATTAGCTGTTCAGAAATTGGAAATGAGTAAATAAAATAGATCAAAGGAAATGAAAGGAACCCAGGAGGTAACTCCAGACTTGTAACGAAAAAGAAATGATAGTCGTTTTTACTCTTCAGGAGATCAGAGTTGCAGAAAATAACATAAAAGTGTGGAAGAGAAACTAAACCAGAAGAAGAGGAGCAGGCTTTCTTCTAAACTGAAAGACCCTAATTTCTGAGCAGATAGAATTAAAAAAAAAGAAAATGTGATGATGGACAGTAACAGAGTCCTTTACCTGGTCTTTGAAGTCTAAATTTGAGTTTTCTCAAAACAGGTATCTGACTTTTCTGAAAAGCCTGTTGATTTCAGACAGAAAAGTCTTTCTTACACCTACATGGCTTTAGGGAAACAGTCGATACTTATTAAACAATACTATGACAGGAATTTTGAATACTCTTAACTTTACGTTGGGCTTTACCTCAGTTTAATGCACTCTCTGTCTTTCTAGTACATGCCAGCCACAACAGCTATGCAAGGAGCCTACATACCCCAGTATACACATGTCCAGACAGCAGCGGTTCCTGTTGAGGTCAGTATCTTTTGTAAAAGAGATGAGACATGAATATGATACTAGATTTTTTTTTTTTCCTGGGAAAACTACTGTTTAAAGCCTAACATTGTCACTGTGAATGTAGTGTGAATACAATATATATTAAAACTATAAGGTGTCATTATTCTCAACTAATATAACTAGTCTTATAACAAAGAATGACCTGTACTTGTAGCAGTACAGTACTTGGAGCAGTCTTCCATATGAGCATAGCTCAGACAAACCTTGTGATTTGTGAACCCTAACTTCCAATAGGTTTTGATCTTTCATTTAGTTTTTCTGTGAGCAAACTTCTCTACCAACAGAGCATGATTGTAAATTTTTGCAAAGAATCCCCATTTCACCCTGGCATCTCAGGATACTGTGCCTTTTTGCCTACTAAACCTCTCTGCAAGTCCGGTTGAAGAGCATAACTGAACAGCAGACATCAGTTTGTCTACTGTTTTGACTTACCTTACACCGTTTCATAGGTCAGTACTTCGTTAACAGAGGAGCTAGACAAGGTATACTGCAGCTCTTGTATTCAGAGCAAGGGCTAGACAGTCTCTTCCAGGGCCTGTAAGAAAAGACGTTTCATTTCAAAGTCTACTTGTCCAGAAACTTGTTCGGTTCAGTATATGCATCTGCCCATGTGGGTCAGAGAAAGACTCTTGGTAATTAGCTGATTACACTGTCAGCTAGAGCACTAGCAGCGGAATTAATACCCTGGTTTTGGGGGGTCTGTGTGCGAAGCCCCAGCTACAGTTCTTGGTGTTGCCTAGTGCCGATCACACCACAGTACTCAAAGCAATAGTGTTTGTACATGTGCTAAGTAGATCTCATTCTTCTTGCTGCCCCTCAAAAGGAGAGGGGCAGAATGCTCTCTTGCATTTGCAGATAGAAAATCATAGGCTCATACCATACAATGGTTTGGGTTGGAAGGGAGCTTTAAAGGTCATCTACTAGTGGTTATTTGCTCCCTCTATGTATTTATTTTTATACCATCAAAGGTTTGTGATTTTTTTTAATTAACATCAAAGCAGATGAAGAAATACAAGGTTTGAATGGTCATTTTGTTTGCTGAAATGCAAATCAGTGCAAAGTTAACACCTCAGATTTGGAATACCCCAGTTGAGAAATGTTAGAAACACTTCAGATTTGAAGACTGTGATTGTATGAGTTACATGGACATACAGTTTGCAGATAACGCTGCCTGATTTTGTGTCTCCTTTTTATTTGCAGGAAGCCAGTGGTCAACAACAGGTTACGGTAGAGACGTCCAGTGACCATTCTCCATATACGTATCAGCAAAATAAGTAACTGTGAGGTAGGGGCTCATCCTGTCACATGAAAGATGTGAATTCAAAGATAATTTTATTTCATAACTTACAGTACTTTCTATTGAGGTGTTTTTTTAATATCATATAAATAACACTGATAATATCTGGGGACAGGCAGTGAAGATAATTTGAACTTGGCTGGAGTCAGAAGCCAGGGAAGGAAGCACAGGTTCCAGAAGTGAGCTAATGAATTATGAGTAATAGTCTTTTAATAATTTCTCTATAGCATAACTGGATTGTGTTGTATTTTAATTTGTTCATCTTGGCAGCATGCTGTATACAAGAATAACAATGAATTAGTGCAAAAATACTAGAATCACAATGCTGAAGGGAGCTGTATTTATACGTATAATATCCTCTGGTTCTGTGGTACAGTCGCAGCTTTGTGACTGACTTACAGACCACAGGCAGCAGGGTGGTCTGGCAGGAATCCTTGCTGACCCTTTCTCCTGAAGACTTCCCTGCTCATCCTTTATTCTAAGAAAAACAGTTTGGTCCAGAATTTTTCCAATTAATTTTTAATCCATGTCCTAGCTTGGCTTTAATTCCAGAGTTGTTTTACTTTCCGACTCCAGGTTTCCTCTGATTTTGCCTTCATGGCCTTTCTTTACTAGCCAGTCATTAGCTTTATCCAAACTCCTTCCATGCAATCCTGAAAATGCTGTTTACACTAACCATCCCCTTCTCCAGTCTCCACGTTTTGAAATTTTGGAACGTAGTTGTTCCTTAATTCAACTTTTTCCAAGTGCTATGTAAACTGGGCAAGCTCATACCCCAAAACTCTGTTCTGCTGCAATCGTGTGCTAGAGGCCTTCATAGAAGACTTTCTCTATAGCTCTCAGAGCATTTATTTGGTACTCAAAAATCATAATCAGTACTGTGTGAGGAACTTCTAATCGTGTGATATTCTCCCCAGAATGTATAGACCTAACAGTACGCACACTTTAACGTTACCTTTGATTTTGCAGGTCAGCTGTGTTATTTGACAACACTGCTCTCATCCCCATTATTGGCATAGCAGCTTCTTATATGCTCAAGAATGTAAAGATAGAAACAAGCCAATGGGGAAACTTCGCACGTTCGACAGATGGCACAGTCTGCATAGCGCAACATATGACCTGTGTTTATTATTTTAGTCTGGCCAAATGCTGGCATCGAGAGAAAGCCCACATCCTTGATTTGCTTCCAGGGCAGGGAGAAAGCAAAGCCACAGACTCTTCTCCTTATCCATCTCCTAGTGTTAAAATCATGGCTCCTGCGTGTTTCCTATGCCAAGGCTATTGGCTGGTGTTAACCGCTTTTCAAGGAATTACTTGTTTTGCCTCAAGTCTTCCCTGTGGGCATGTAAAACCTCCTTACCCGTAGAGAGATCTGTGGTAGACGGGAAGCGTAATCCTGCATGTCATCTCCCAGCCCTGCCTCTTTCTCCCAGGCTGTCAGTGTCTTTCCCATAGGCCGGGGCCAAGCAGGAGGAGCAGCCTTTAGTCTCCTGAAAGGATGGGGTGTGTTGCCATCTCAGACAGGTTTTGTAAGGATCGCTGTGTAGAATACCAAGCTCTGTGGGCAGCCATGCGCGTTTGCTGTGAGCCAGTCCTCCACGTGTTCTATCCTTCAGAGAAGTACCGTTACCCATATTTACATGCAGTAGGAGCGAGGGAAATCTGTCAGCAATGGCTGTGGGCACGAGGGGAAAGTTAATATCACTCGGCTGATTTCAGCCTCAGAGTATGGCATTTGGTATTTCTGTCCCTGGAACATGTTGGTACTTGTTTTTCAGACAGGGAATTGGCGGTTATTTCTTGCCCTAAATACAGGGAACACTGCAGTCCATTAATTGTTGTGGCTTCGTTACTGTTGTCAAACTGAAAACTCCTTTTACAGCTCTTTTGGGAATGTCCTATTGAAAGTCCGTGTGTTTATTGCCATAAACGGGGTAAATGACAAGTAGCACGTGCACAAGTGGATGCAGTCAGTCAGAAACACACAGCGTATTTCCTTTGACAGCTACGTTTAATAGCTTTATAGCTTCTTTTCAAAAAGTTGCTACTGTGTGAAAATAGTCAAAGGGACTTATTAAAAAAAAAAGTTACAATTATCTGTGCACCTATAAATGTACAAGCCTTAAACTACCAGACTTTGTCTTGCCTTGAGAAATTAAAAAATTGTCTAAACTTTTTTTCACTAGCTGGGTATTCTTTTAAACCTATGTAGCAATATAAGCCAGTACAGTAAATCGAGCAGTCTTCCCTCAGTTTATAGCCCTGAATTGCTGTTAGGGGTTAACCATCGTGGAGGCACGGTGGCTGTCTCTGCGTTGGCTGTTGAAACTTGTACGTAGCCTCCCTGAGGCTGCCCCGAAAGAAAGGTGTGTTCCTTTCCCAGAAAGCAAAAAACCTTGGAGATGCCACAGGAGACAGCTCACGCGCTCACCCGTTTTTGGACAATTAAAAGGAAACAATAACAAAACAACAGAGAAGGAAATAGGTTTGAATGCAGTCTCACAGTTCCCCAGTGGGAACTCTGCATGGTGAGGTGGAGGGGGAAAACAGAGAGGCAGGAGAATGCAATACAGGCTCTGTCCTGGCCGAGAGCCTTATCCAGGGAAGGGCCAAGCACCTGTAGCGCCGCCCACGTTCCTTCTTTGTGTTCGGATTAGTGTAGTCTGGCCACAGCTATGTAAAATAGGAAATGACGTGTTTTATGGACAGCTACACTAGGAAAAAGCCACGCAATGGTAACTCTGCTCTAGCTCTGACCTTTCTGTGTTACAGATGTCCAGTGTTGCCCTGGCCTGGAGAAGGGTGCAAAGGCTGAAACAATCATGGATTTTACTGATCAATTGTGCTTTAGGAATTATTGACAGTTTTGCACAGGTTCTTGAAAATGTTATTTATAATGAAATCAACTAAAACTATTTTTGCTATAAGTTCTATAAGGTGCATAAGAAAAACCTTAAATTCATCTAGTAGCTGTTCCCATGAACAGGTTTATTTTAGTAAAAAAAAAAATTTTTATCAAGTGTTATGACGCAAAAAAAAAATATTCGAATTTCTGGGTATGCACAGATGACCACGAAGACTTATTCATGTGCATGACAGAATTTGTGTTTTGGTTTATTTTTATTTTGTTTGTTTATTTTTTTTTCCTTTTTTTCTTTTTTTTTTTTTTAATTGTATGAAATGGGTTTTCTGAAGTTTAAAATAGTAAAACATCTAAGACGATGTTCTGTGCTTGCAGTGTGTGAGTGTTGCTTTAGTGCAGTGTTGCAGTTATAGTGTCTGGTCTTTTAGCTTTCTGTTTTTCTTTTAATGTAGTGTGAAGTGTCTTATCCTTTTCTATGAATTCCAATTTGCCTTAAATCTTTCAATGCTGTAGCTGTTTCAGTAAGTAGTCCAAACTAATGGTGTAGAATGCTTTGACCAAATGAGCTGGTCTATTATGCCTTGTAAAACAGCAGCATAGGGCTTTTAAAGGTAGTCAATAAAAATTGCTGAAAATTTGGCTTTTTTAATGTGTAGTAAGTGTTTTTAATGATTTTTCACATAATATGTAAGGTAGTGAAATGCAAGAGGGGGAAAAAATGTTTTGTGTGAAACACATTTTCTGACTGGGGAAATTTTAATAGGATAAATTGTTTGTAAGGCCATATGCCAATAGCTCCCTCTGGTAGTTTGAATGATTTAGGAACTCTGCTGTATGATGCAATGTAAAATCTTTTTTTGCCTTTTTTCAGAAACTAACTTGATGTTCTAGTTTTAGCATAGGTAGAGTAGGGAGATTGGGGTGGGGATATCACCGAATGTTTTTGTCCTTCCTTTATACTAATGATAGTGCTTTAGGATGAGGATTGTGCTGAGACTTAGCAAACAGAAAAGTTGCTATTACAGCAGAATGGCAAAAGCTAAAGGACTCGTTTTCAAACATGCGCTGAGATGTCAGTAGAAGCATAATTGATTGGGTACTAGCTCTCTATAGTAGGTAAATAAAAATAAAAAGACTTGGCACTTTTAAAAGGTAACTTTACCAAAGAACAAAGAGCCAGTAACCAATAATTCTGATTTGTCTCAGCATTACGTCTTCTGTACTCTTTATTTTTGCCGGACCAGTTTGCGGTTAGGAGAATGTGCCTTTTTTGTACATTTGCATTTAGGTTTTATAATTTTAATTGATGTATGGACACAAAAGCATGAAGGAAGACTTGGATCCAAGCAGTGCCACACTTTACATCATCACTACAAGTGTTAAGTGTAAAGAAAACCGATTTTGAAACTATGAAATTCCTGATTCATAAATACACAGTTATTTGTACTTCACATATTAGATAATTCACTGCTACTAAAGCTCTTTATTACAATTGCATATGTTTTAAATCGAATGATAAATTAAGTTGTCTTCCAAAACTGTGTACTTCTCTGGTCAGCTGTATATGATCAGTTATCTACCTCAAAGTTTATTTCCTTTTGTATTGGGACAGGTTGCTGGCCCTCCCTGTTTCCACAGACCAAATCATCCTAGCTCGGGAGCTAGGGCTAAGCAGTTGTTTCTTTCAAGTATTTTTTAGTTTTTAAATTTTGTGTGAGTATTGGAGTATAGATGTCGGTGACATTTCATAGTTTCAAAAGTAAATTGCTGCTCTGAAAAGTGTAGATTCTAGTGAAATACATAGTCATAAGAGATGTGTTTTTGTTTTTTCTTTTTTTAAAAAGTTGTGGTATTATTGGTTCTATGCTCCCTGGAATATTACTGCTTTGTATAAGTCCAGACTTCCTGCAGCACCTTGCCTGTATCTGGTAACTTTCCAAACCTGGATCTCTCACTACTTGATACTTTTGCGTTAATTGAAACTGCAGTATGATAGCTGTGTTAGAGGGAGGGAAGAGCTGCTGCCAGAAATGTCTGAACTAAGTGCCATACTCATTGTCTGGGTAAGATTTGGGAAATTTAACCTCTGTACATAAAGAAATAATCAGTTACTTAAACATCACATAGTAGACAGCCATTAAATTATAAAAAATTAATTTATGAAGAAAGACCTTTTGTACAGATTGAAAAAAAAAAAGATTTTCATAGAGATATCTATATGATCAAGAGAGTTAATTTTTTATTTTTGTTTTACTAGTGCCACAAACTTGCCAGTGGTAACTTATTTGTCCGGTTCAAGATAACTCTGTAGTTTTGTTTCCTAGGACTTGTTGTTAAACGCCAAAAGACATTTTTGAACTGTAAATTTGATTAGATTGTTAGCTTTTTTCTGTTTTATTTCTTTGAAAACTTTTGAATAAAAAAGATCCAAAAAAAAGAAAATGCATCGCCTTTTTCCTTCAGCCGCTCCTTCACCGGGGGAAAACCCAAACAGCTTGTGGTAAAAACCTTTGCATTTATTTTGAAGTGCTCAGAGTTGCTTTCTGCTTTACAGTTTGGGGTTTTCCCTCCTCTGTCTTTTGTTAAAATCAAATTTTAACTATTTCAGGCCACGTTACAAAGTCACCTATTCTTTCAGACAAAACCGGAGAAGATGTATGAAAAATACATGACGAAATACCTGATTTGAGTGCAAGAACTGTTGTTCCGTGTGTCAGCCCACACCGAGAGTTGTATAGAACCAGGCCTGCGCACCGCAGTTGTAAGTGCAAGTCGTAAGGGTGCAGGTGGAGGGTCACTTTGGTAGTTCAGAGCATTGAATTGCTGCCTAAAAGCCCTTTTGTCTTCCCAAGTGCGGCGGCGTTGGCTGGCATACCTGGTTCTGGAGAGCAGAGGTGATACCTCACTGGAATTAAAAATTATCCCAAGGGTTTGCCTTCGAGCCGCAATCTTTGAGCATTTTATTTCTTTAAAGATAATCTTGGATTTTATTATCCTTTTGGTAAGATCACCACCAGCGATAGTGTGTGTCAGAGAGGACTGCTCTGCCCAAAGTAAGGCTTGGAAAAGAAGTAGAGTGGAATATCAACTGCTGTGTCTCCTCAGCCAAATGTTTTTCCGATCCCACGGTCCTCAATATAGCTTTGTATCAACGTGTATGGCAGGAGAGGGGCTCTGACCTGGTCTTGGGCACCTGGCGGTGCACCGATGGCAGAGAGCAGTGACTGGGTGATCCACTGGGCTCCAGCACCTTGCCACCGTTGCTGGACAGGGAAAGGGGAGGCTCACTCGCCGCAGGCTGTGCCACCCTGAAAAACCCTCTCCCACTTGGGAGACAGTCCTTTACATTGTACGCCTGGTTTTGACATCTCCCGAGGACTCTGCCAGCTCTGCGACCGGCAGCCTGCCGGTGGCACAGCTGGGTCAGGCTGCAGGCAGGGCACAGCCCCAGCTTTCGGTCGCACGATGCTGATGTGAGGTACTGAGAATTAATGTGTTTGCAGTGGAGGTAGTGAAAGGGACTCACCTAGGGGTTAGGAAATGTTATTTATATTAGCTTGTGCAATAAGGACATCCTCCACAATGATAGCTCTTATTAATGAAGAGAAGGAAACCTCACGCTGTGGGCTTCTAAACACATTTAGTCTCTTGTAACGGAAAAAAATTACATTTAGCCATTTTGTGGTAATTTAAATACTGGCCCGGTATGTTGCCTGTCTTAAATGCAGTAGATAGGATGATGAATACAGAAAACTTTGTTGCATTGTTCCTGTTCACCACCATATTGAACTAATCTCAGATTAAAAAGCAGTCTTTTTGAATTAAGTATGAACACTACCTCACAAAAGCTCTATGTAGTAGACTCAGAATAATGCAGGTTGGAAAGAGGTTTTGCTATCTGTTTGCTTTTCTAATTAGCCCTGTGATAAACTTAGCTCTCCTACTGTGACTCCAGACAGATTTGATAAGAATGAATGCTTGCAGATTAGCACCTTTTGCCTGATACAATAAGGTTGTGTGTATCACTTCTATCAGGCAGTCTGCAATAATGCAATGTCTTTATGTAATCTACTTTTATTATATATAATAAAACTCATATTGATTACCAGCTGGCTTGTGCAAATGTTGACTCCATCCTTGCATACAGCCTGTTTTGAACCTACTTGCAAACATGCTGTTAATAAAATCTCTCAACCTGTTAACAAACACTGATAAGCATCATGTTGCTCAGGTAGGATGATTTTCTACTGATAGAAATGTTTTGTGCAAGGTCATGCACAGACCCCACTGGTGGTTGGTTGTTAGTGATTAGAAAGTAGCCCTTCTTTAGGTGCTGGCCAAAAACTTTTATCTTCCTCTGTTTTCTAAATTAGCTGAACTGGGCAGGTGCAAAACAGTGCAAGCAATGCATTAACAGCAGCGTACCAAGGTACTGCTGGTCAGCTGAGCTCTGCTAATGACTGTTTGCAGGTATTGGGCTACAATATTTGTGGCAAAAGTCAGAGTAGTCTAAAGCACTTTCCTGGTACTCTTCATCAGGCTATCGCAGGAAAAGAAAAATAAAATTTGAACGTGCTGTTTTACTCTCCCCTTCTAGCTTTAATTTATGCTGTGGTACCTCTGCCATAACAAATGAATTTGATGATTGACTAAAACTGTGCTATCTCGCTCTCTGCAGAAACATCATATGAGAAACGCGTTTTATGTGCCAGAATATTGGTACTCCTGCTCCTCCCGTGCACACTTCACTCCACTTGTTCCTTTTGCTTTGATCAACCACTCCAAAATTATTTGCAAACTTTCACATGTGTTGGAATGAGACACTCGATCCTACCCTGTCCAGCAGTGTCTTACTGTGAAAGCCAGTGCATTATTTGATGGCATTTAATACGTGTATGCTGTTACCTTCCAAACGCTCTCAACGCTGACGTACTCTTGCAACTGTGAAAGATCATCTGTATCATTCCCTAGCCAACAAATCCTGGCGTTCATTAACCCAAACAAATCTGAGGCTTTTGGCTTTCACACTTGGTCCGTCCAGAATTCTGTCCAGAATAGGGGTTAGGATATACAAAACCTATTCTGTTTGGCAACTTCTCCTCCAGCTACTGGGAAAAGCCAAGCGGCTGTCAGAACGGCAGAGATTTACAGTGCAGTGACCAGAGGGAGCGTGTAAAAGCCTGCATGTGGAATGAGTCAGTCTTTCCTTTTCAGGACGGCTCTAACTGCATCTATCATCTGAGAAACCTGCGCAGTCCATTTCCATAGTAAAGAAGAAATCGTATCACAGGAAAATACTGCTGGATGTTTTTTCCATGTCCCAGAAGAAAGGATAGTGTGTCAACAGGCAAGCTTTAACTGCTTAAGCTATCTATCTTGCCTTTTTCAACAGTATCCCCTCACTGGGTCCTTGTATCAGTGGTCTGAATTCTCTGTTTTGTCAGTCTTCCTTCAGCTGAGTGACGTGAGCTTTTTGACAGTCTCACCGAGTTAGAGATTTTTGGAGAACTTAAAGAATGAAGGTATGTGGCACCCCAAAGACTTCCCACATGCGCTCTACAGGTGCTCAGATCAGCTTGCTCTGGCAGCTTTCTAAGTAGCTTTATTTTTTTAGAGCCTGGCATGCTAGTGTTACCGAGGGAAAAAACATTTGGAAAATGAATTCTGCAGGTACACTCCGCTGATCCTCCAGAAGTCATCTGCAGTAGGAATTTCCCTCAGTATTTTCACCACCCGAAGCTCACACACAGGGCTGATGTTTTTAAGCAGTATCTGTAATGCACTTAAGGGTAATGGAATAAAACAACAGTTTTAAAGAAGGCCAGGAGAAAATTTACTAGGAAATATGATGTTTTAGTAAATAGCTTTAGCTTTTTGAAAGCAGAGATAGACAATGACATCTCCTTTGTGTGCATTTCCATCTTCTGCTAGGCTCCCAACAAACTTGCCCCAGCAATCCAACCTGCTGCTCCTGACTAGCCTCGCTCTTCTCCTCCATCAGATTTTACACCTTTCCACGTTGCTGCTTTCCATCCTGAATCCTTGAGCTACCAGCAACCCTGTCTCAGCAGCTCTGCCCACCTCTGTCTGTTATTTTACCTTTCTGGGGTCTCCACAGACTCATGTCTTTTTTCAGCAGTCTGAGGCAGGGTCACGCAGCTGGGCTGGATCGGGGCAGGGCCATGGTTCACGGCCTGCTCTGGCCTGGGAGAGGAGAGGGGGGCATAGCAGGGGCTGCAGCAATGGGGTGACCCACTGTCACAGTCATCCCTGTGTCAAGAAAACATTATTCTAGTGCAGTTGGAGGGGTGGGTATTCGCAGAGCTCCGAGTGTTGCTGTCTTTGCTGGAACAGAATGCAAGCTAGGTGTCAAATGGCTTTAAGAGGGGCCCAGGTAGCTTGGTAGAATAAAGTGCTCCAGAAGCTACCAGCTGGGTGTATGGTACATTCAGGTCCTCTTTCAGCCCTGCTCGCTCGCTTTCCATAGTTCAACGAGTTCCACATGAGTGGGAAGGAGGCAGCTCATCAGTGAGTCACAGGCCTCACAGCGTAAAAAGCCCGTCGCCACTTGTGTAGTCACTGTGCCGCAAGCTCTGGAGCTACAGCAGCTGCTGAACAGCAGCAGCGGTAGGGAAGTAAATTGGGGAAGACAAATCTTCAACACCAAGGACAAGTTTCACCCTTGGCTGTTAAGTTGTTTCTTAGTAAATTATGTTTGTATTTGAGAGAAGGGTCTGGCTCCATCTTCACTGTGGTGTCTCTAGAACAGCAAAGCTTAACCCTCCGTTCTAGGGCACGTTTTTGGTCCTGACGTGTTGAAAATCACGATTTCAGCTATTAAAAACTAAAAAAAAAGAACTAAGCAGTTCCCGGAATTCCTCTCCTGAAAATATTCTGCAGATGAAACCAGCCAGTCATCTCTGGGAAAGCAATTCAGGACAAACCATACCATTGCGTGTATTACAGTAAGTGTGTGCACAGCTCATCTTTTCCAGATGGTGATCATCTGATCAGCCCTGCGATGCGCAGTCCTCCTGTTTCGAGGCTGCAATTAATTTCCTAAGCAACGGTGTGCTGCTCACGGGCAAACCCAGCCGTCGGGAGCCGGCCTTTTTTGGCTGGGCTCGCAGAGGTGAGCGAGCGGTGCAGAGCCCTGGGCTCAGAGGAGCACTCTGTGCTGGCCTGGGCTCCGGCTCTCCCCGCTGCTGCTGCCTCTGGGCTGCCAGTGCGGTCAGGGTGATGGACTGGGGAGACCCCGGCCCCCCCCGCTGTCCCATTGCTGCTGTTCTTGTCCAAGAGCTTCAATAACTCCATAATCCTGCAGCCACCAGAGGGCATCTGCGTTGTAAACTGAAATAAACCCATGGACTCCTTCCTGGTGTGAAATTATGGTGCATTTATAGGTATCTGCTGTTAAAAGCAAAACCTCATTCTGCCCTTGCACAGTGCAGTGCAAGTGCTTGCATTTCTAATAACGTGGTTGTGCTCGTCATTAAGACAGCAATAGGAGTATCTTTATCAGAGGGGAAAAAAAAAGCTGTAATTTTCTTTCGGTTAATGAAATGCACAAGGGTGTCTGTCACTGCACAGCAGGCAAGGGGGAAAAAAAAGGAAAAAAAAATGAATCTAATCAACCCACAACATCACCAAAACCACAAGTGCTCCAGGCAGGGTCAGGGAGAATCGACAAGTAGCTTGTATGTGACAGACGAACACAAGACGAGCCAAACAAGAAGGGAATTCTGGAGAAGTCAAGCAGACTGCAAAGATTCAACCCAGACCAGACCGACAAACCTTTTTCGCATTAGCTCAAAGCCAGTCTATTTGCATGTACTCTTGGGACCCTCCTTTTTATTATTATTATATCTTCATAAGAGCCAAGACAATTAAAAACACAATGTGAAAGAAACAAATGCCTTTTCAGGAAGGAGATCAAACTCTGAAAATAAATAGGTACCCTGGGGGCTAAATGAAAAACCTATACTACAAAATAGAACTATGCAAAGTATTGGGGGTGATACAGAAAAGGCTGCTCACTTTCGCAAAGTTCACTCAAGAAGACCTTTCAGTCATCATTAAGAATGACTTCTTACGTATCTATCCAGATTACTAACAGAGAGGGGGAAGGTGGGAGGAGGGACAACAGAAATAATAGTTATTTTTGCTGCCTTGTCTCTGCTTGAATGTAATGAATAAATTAACCATAACCCACAGAGGATGTTAGTGCTTCAAGTCTCAAGCTCTTTGTAGCATCCCTTTGGGGCAAGGGGAATCAGCTTGCTGACGCCTTTCAGCCAGTTGTGTTCAGCTCTGGTTCTGCTGGACCCTCAGCCTTACACTGCATCGTCAGTGCTCCCGGCAAGGCCAGAGCCTCTCACACCATCTTGCTCTTAGATGTGGACTACAAGAAGCACTTGTTAGTCTCTGCTGGGCATTTTGTCATGCTTCAAAGTAATGAGATGAATCACTTCTGGCCCAGGCCAAGTTGCTGTATCAGGCACAGTGAAAGACCCAGAGAGCAACCAGAACAAATAGGACAGTTCATAGACATTCATGAATAAAAATACTGTAAGTCTGGAAATAGACAGCATTTCTCTCTTCCGCGTACACCCTAGCCTTAGGCTAGGCAGGGCACAGACACAGACCTGAATTTCTGGAAAAGGATCTGATCCAGGCGTGTGTTTGCAATTTTTGAGGATTGGGCAGAAAAGACACAAATCCAAAAATTTTTTTTTTTTTTTTTTTTCAAATTTCAGACCCAAAAGCTTTCCTTCTCTGTGGTTTTAGTTTTTGGGGTTTGTTTTTCTTCCTGTGCAGTCTCGAGTACTTGTGATGATCTTCTTTTGGCATCCACCTCAATGTCAGCATGACTGTGTTTGTCACAGGTTTTATATGCTGCTGCAAGCGGGACTCAAATTAGGATTGGTGTGACCGAAGGACAATAGCTCTGCCAACAAGACAGACTTTTTTTGATCTAACTAGCAGATGCTCTGCTAGCGTCTCTCACTTTTTTTGCTTCTCTCTTGCCTAAAGGACTGAAACCAGCCTGTCAGTGTGATCGTACTCACGGGAGCTACAACTGTTTGTACGAGATCTGAATCTAGCCTAATACCTACTTTAATAACTGCTTCCAACTTGTGAAGGCTCCGATGGTAAATTCCATTTGATGCATCAGAGCTTTAAAAAGCACAGATTTTTTCCAGAAACGGCTACTCTTTTTATAGAGGCTCTTTTGCACCCTAGTGGATTATTTTAGATAGTAACAAATTGTTCCTGTGTATCCCTGGTCATCAATCACTTGCAAGAATAATATTGCAGCAGGAGGAGGCTAGAAGGAGATCCTGCTGCGGTTCAAACCTCGAGTTCCTTCTTTTCCCCTTGCCTGTTACTTGATGGTAGTTTTGGAAGAAGAAGAAACTACCAGACATATTAAAGACCTGGCATAAAATACTGGACCAGCTTTTCAGGTGTCACTGAGGGGCGGAGGGTCTAGAGACTTCTCCCCAGTCCAGACTTAAGAAGATCTTAACTAGCTTTAGCATTTCAAACAAGCCTGAAGGCTACTGGCTGCCAGTCATCCTGACAAGGTGATGACTAACGGGGACAATTAGCTGCTTCCCCTAACACACTGTCTGTCATGGCGATTTGAAAGGGAACAAGAACACTTTTCCCTAAGGAAACAGGTTGGCAAATGGGTTTGGGTCTGTTAGAGCTTTAGCGTAGTTTAATGTTAACAAAATGTCAAACAGTTGTTCCAACGAAGAGCAGGTTCAGGCCCGTATTGTCTGCTCTGTAAATTTCTATTTAATTCATGTTCCCATATTGAAAAATTCACCTTACAGCCAACCTGTAATTCCACAGGAGTAAGCTGCAGAATTTCCATTACCTACAAAGGGAGACACAGTTTTATGTTGTCCACTTCATAAAGTTACAGGTTTTTGAATTTTAAGTATAACTAGTTAAGCTGTATAGGATGAGTTAAAAAGTAGCAGCCATCAATAATTTAACTTGAGTCTCTTTCAGAATGGTATTTTCTGTTCATAGACAAAGTTGAGACACATCTGACTGGTTGTTATTCATTATCACCATTATCCAGCTGCTAATCATTAAAGCTAATCCTCACAGAAGTGTCTTTCATCTCTGGCAGATTAGCTGGAGCACCCACCTCCCATAGAACTTTATTTTCAGATCTGCTAAGTGCTCAGAGCACAATGGTCAGTTTGCAATGCCTATTCACTGCTGAATTTTAAGAACCAAAGTGCCTTCCGTTGGGCAAGTTAATTTTTTTCCCTAGTTAACATTTCTTAATAACTGCTTTTATCATAGCTAACTGCATGGATGTCAGCAGAACTCACTGAAAAGGAGGACAAAGGCATCACCACCACTGGACTAGACTCCTCCTTACAGTGACCAAGAAGCAATCAGACTTTAATCTAAAAGCCACTGTGGAAAGCTACATGACTAATCTGTATTTTCATTGTCTCACTGGTAGGAGGAAGGAGGATGTAGCACAATGGTCCATTTATTGGAAGAACAATGTAGTCGTTCAACGGGGCATTATTCTGAACCAATTTAAATGAGAGTAGAGCAGACCACTCGCGACTTAAGAAAACAGGAGTCATTCAAATTCCATATCTAATGATGAAATTGTTCCACTGACTTATTTGTTGACATAAATTACATACAGCGAATGTGTTCCTGTTGCAGACCCTGAGGACTCTTTGTTTATGCTAAACGTGAATGTATTCTAGCACATGAATTACTATCCTCCTGCTTGCTTCTTGGGCGCCTCCAGAATAAGTAATACGTTGGCATAACTTTGCCATTTGTCAGCCAGCAGTCTGGTAGCACATTTGCTCGTCAATCTAATTTTAACCTTTTCTC
Source organism: Rhynochetos jubatus (assembly GCA_027574665.1). NCBI lineage: Eukaryota > Metazoa > Chordata > Aves > Eurypygiformes > Rhynochetidae > Rhynochetos > Rhynochetos jubatus. The sequence goes on from CM050654.1 coordinate 25,627,328, forward strand.
ATATGAGCACTTGGTATTTCATGTAAATCACCCAGACAGTCTGTCATTCAACAGGATAATATCTTCATAGTCTTCTCAACTATGTGCTCTATCATATCTGTTCGTTTTTAAGTAGCAGGGGAAAAGCAAAACTAATGTATTACTTCTGGTTTCTTAATGCCAGAATGCCGGGAATCTCTTTATTACCACAATAGAGACAAATGATATGTCTAGCAGAGGTTTTGGACAATGGGCCTGGTAATGCATTCAGCTCTTTCTGAACTGAAAGTTCTGTCCTGAATGGTAAGTAGTGCAATGCGTGGTTAAAGGCTTCATAGCACATATTCTAGGTCTGTTTCTATTATCACTGTAATTTGCAGCTGAGCATACAAAAAATACATGCAACCGATGAATTTAAAATGTATTTATAAATAATTACTCTGTGGTTCCAACAGGTTTCTTCATAAAATACTGATGCTGACTGCAAAAGGGAACATAATTCATTCTGAACTATAAATAAGCTTGTGAATGCTCATTTCTTTTGATAATCTGTGTAAATAACATGAAAGGTTTACTGGCATATCCTTTACTTTGTCAGGATTTTCAGAAATTAATTTGTCTACGAAAACAGTATGCTAGAAGTTTGGCTGTTTTGTCAGGGTTGCTGCAACAATGCATCACTTTATTACCTATTATTTTTTAACACAAATGAAGTCATAGTCCATTTATGCAGCCTAAAACCCAGTCTGGCTTTTTCAGACATTTTACTGCATTAAGAACGTTTAAAAACCAGCAATTGTAAGGTTGTACTGACGTGATCTGTGATGCCTGCTAAGGATTCAGTCCCACACGGCACCTGTAGTCATTCACTGAACGGTACAATAGTGAACTCTTTTAATAACGATGAAAATTATAGTTTGGCTCATCTCAATTTTCCTTATTAATATTTTGAGACTCTTAACACTGCACTGCTTTTCACTCCACTCAGGCTTAGGACTGATAAAATAAAGCTACTTATTTAATACCAGCTTCTGTTCCGAACAGTAATTTATGACACTGTATGTGGCGTGGGGCAGACCCCGAAGGTGCCTGCCTTTCTCCCCAGCACCATGCCTAGCAGTCCCCTTACCGAAGGGCAGAAGCGAAGCTCCTTCGCTCCTGCAGCATCGTGAAGCTCCTTCGCTCCGGCAGCATCGCGAAGTCCCTCCTCAGTCCGTGCTCTCTTGTGCTGCTGTTTACCTACAGATTCCATCACGCTTTGAGTCCATCCCCACTGCCATGCCCCTTTCTAGCAACATAGGTGTGTGGTGTCCACCCCAAAATTTACCTCTGTTGCTGTGGAATTAACTCACCTGTGTTGAGTTTCTGGGGTATGAGTTATATCTCATATTTGTGCAATTTCTGCCAGAGTTCTGTTTCTGACTGAGGCAGTACTGTAATAGAAATAATAACATATAAACTGCTTCCACCACCACCTCCAGCATCTCTTATTTCTACAGATCAAGTACAGGCAATATTTGCTCATCACAATCTAAAGCGATCCAAGAATTTAGCACTATTTTGAGCCAAAGTCTTAGCCACAGATTAAGTAAATATCTTTGAAAATACAGACCTAAGATTTCTGGCTGTATTATCGTGGATAAATATACATCAGAAGAATTTGTCCCTAAAATATTCAGGTACTTCTATCAGTTAATTTTGCATAGCAGAGTTATACATGGGACTTCGGTGGGCTTCTGTATCTAGGCACCTGCAGGTTCTGCTCTCAGGGACGTACCTCGGCAGATTCAATATGGTCAGTGACGTGGGCTGTCATAAGCGGTGATAGTGTTTGATTTTATTGAGCTTGTCAAAAACAATTTTACATGTAATTTGTTCATTGCATGTTAGATCCTCTGGTTTACCGCCACTGTTCTTGCAGCTGTGAGCTGTACCTGGTTCAGGGAAGTGTATATTGCCCTGAATAAATGTTTGCTCTGAAGAAAAGCAGTGAATTTCAGGGGATGAGGGGAGGCTGCGTTTTATTGCAGGAAAAATATTTTCTGGTCTTACTTTTTGTTTGTGCATTAGGGCACATGCAGTGTTTAACAAACATCCTCTTCCCCTTCAAATTTTCCATGACACTTGGTCCTTATGGATTACTCAGGAAACAAAATCTATCAACAGAATCAGAAATTACAGAATTACATGTGGGATGAATCTCACCTCAGATCTTTAAGAAGGCAATTAATATTTTAATTCTATGCCTGTATGAAGAAAAAATAAAGATGATGGTAACATGTTGCTAAAACTGCAGACAACTTGGCTCATCTTTTTTCCTAGAAAAGGGAAAGGACAAATTCGGTTCTACTTATTAGCAATATATTCCTCCAGGAAACAAAGGCAAAATCCAACCATCTCTATTGGAAGGGCTCGGTCTTTCTCTTTTCATGTGAATTTTTTATCTGATTCAAAAAACCCTTAAATGCATTTTCAGGTACTGCTAGTGAGCTTTAAAATTTATTTTCCCCAGAACCATTAATCATACTAATTCTTTTAATGTCCATTGCTGACTTAATCTTGACTCAGTCCCACCTATTAGATGGCAAGTCTCGATACCGAAGTGTAAATTCAGCTCACTTCATTGTTCGTGTAATGTTTCCTCCAAAAAGGGAGAGAGGATGCCACCCGGGGGACAAGCACAGCTCACGGTTATCATTTGCAGCAACCTTGTTATTAAACTGGAGCGCAGAAGGTAAGTGCTACAACAACGGGCTGTCAACCTGAGTTTGCACGGGTGTGGGCCCCTATGAAAACGGATGAGAAATGAGGATATTCTGTCCTCCCCAGCATGTACCTGGCATCCTGGCCCATCAGAGATTGCATGCCCGTCTTCATTGAACCATCAGGTTAAAAAGTACAGTGAAAGAGTGATGTGCCAAAAATGTAGCTAGAAACACTCTGTGGAAGGAGGACCTATGAAAGGAGGTTTTGTCCAGCTGCACTGAGGAAGAGACTAACTTAATACTAAAATACTAAAAACAAGCAAAAAACCTTTCTGAGCTAATAAATTCCCTAGCATTGACAGGTTTTGGTCCAATGTCTTTTCACGAATTAACTGCACTTGTATGATGAAACTGTCAAAATGGTATTCTGTGCTTTCCCACTGTACTGACCATGCCCCAGAAGTTCAGTGGAGAAGTTTTACTGCCGATTATTATTAGAAAGTGATTCTGTAGACATTTAAATTCCATTTCCAAGGGCACCTAATAGAATTCCCCAGTGTGTCACAGTTCCAGGCCACACTGATGGTAAAAGCCCAAGAGAATGGTCTTTATGGTTTATATATTTTATATAAATACATCTAAATGCATATCAGCAGCTGTTACCTGGAGCTAGGCTGCTGGGTTTGTGAGACCCCAGGGGAGATCTCCAGTGCTGCCGACACGCTGGATCTCAGCACCCACCCCCCCTCACGCTCCCTGGCTTTCAGCATATCCCGGGGACACTGCTCCGTGACCCCATGCACTGGACGCAGCTCACCAAGGTGATTTGTGACTCGCTACATCTGGCTACCTGCAGCTGGCAGCCAGAAATGGGGAGAGCTGGGAAGTGCTGCCCACCTCGCGTGGCTCCTGGCTGGAGGAGTGGGGTGGGCTTTCTTCCTGCATCCTTCCACATCCACGTTCTCCAGGCGATTTTAGCCTCCTAATCAACTGCCAGTTTACAACTTTAGGCCCTAATTAGCTTCCAGGGACATGTCTGTGAAAAGCCATGATGCAGGTTCATAGGGGCCAACAAGTGATACTGTTCCTTCAGCGCAAAATTCGTCCTCTGCTAGTTTTTCCATCCAATTCTAGGGGGCTCTTCTCTTACAGTATAACCTGCTACTCCTGCTCTGACCCTACTGCCTCCCCTATCATTTCCAGTCTGGATCCATGCACGGCTCCCTGAAGCTCTTCTGTTTGTCATTTGTTCCCCTTCTCCCTCCCCTCTAAACACTGATGCAGCATGGATGCTCTCAGAGGAAATTGCCCTCCACCACTGTCTTTTCACACCCCAGCACAGGTGGGACTGAACGCGGAGCCATCTCTGGCTCAAGGCAGCTTTCCATTGGAAAGCGGACACCCAGTTGCAGGGGACCCTGCTGTTAAAGACGTAACCCCCAGCAGTCACCCCAGTGTACCTCCCTGGGTACCTCCCTGCAGCCTGAGCGTGGCATTGCAGCACAGCCGGTCCCACCTGAGGACAGGGACACACCAAGTGGAGCAGAACTGGGGCAGAGCTTGTGGGGGTGCCCTGCAGCACCCATCCTTCGAGGGACCCCACAGCTGTTGCAGGGGACACGCCACCAACTTGCTGGGGAGTCACCTGCAGGCACAAGGTGAGTGAAGCTTGCTGAGGGGTTCATTTCTTTGGAGGCAGGGGGAGGAGAGGAGAGTACGGGGTGTTTATTCTGCAGCAGCACGCCCCATGCAATTGCAGCACAGGGAGAAGCAGCCACAGGCAGGGTCAGCTGGACATGGTGAGGGAGGGTGCAGCATGAACTGGTTGTTATCCTACTTGGGCCTTGCAAGGATGGAGCAGGTGCTTTATTTATTACTGTAGGTAGGGGGAAAGTGGCAGTGCTGATGGTGAGGGATCCTTAGCTGAGACTGAGGTCCATGGGGTCTGCATTGGGCTCCTTTGCCCCTGTAGCAGTGCAGCCTGGCTATGAGGAAGGAGCTAGCAGCTGGCAACCCCACTGTACCACCACAAAGTGCCCCAGGCACTGCAGCTCCCAGCCCTAGCTCCAAATAATGCCCTCTCCCTGCCTCTTCTCAGGTTTTTCCAATCCTCCACTAAGTACTTCCCTAACCTTACATTAAGTCCTCATATCACCCCTTCCTGCTTCTTGTATGCTTTCCCTTTCCCACAGCACTCCCTCAGCTGTTCACCTTCTGCCCAGGGAAATGATGTAGGCACTAGGATGCTTCTGCTCTTCTTGCTCAGCTTCCCACTGAGTACCTGAGAAGAGAGTGTTATAGCTCTTTGCTGCTCTGATTTGCAACCTGCCTTGTACTGATGCTTCCTTGCTTGTACCCGAAGGTAATCCTGCCTCCCTGCCATTTCTGGTCTGGGCTGGGGCTTGTTTGGGATTTATCTGTTTTTACCCCAAACTAATTGTATTCTGATACAATTCTGTATTCTGATTAGCTCAAACGACCTAATTTTATGTTTGTTAAGATGAACCCCCAATGCAGTTTATGGGGAAGAAGCACCTTCAGAAAGCGTGCATGACCTTAGGCAGGAAGCAAGTGTGCAAGAACTAGAAGCACTGTGTTGCAAAAAGAGAGTGGATTAGGATTATAATGAATATAAAACCCTTAAAAGTCCAAGTAACTTCAAGATTACTCTTTAAAATAATAGATTAATTATTCTGGTGACATTGTGGTATGTGTCCCTGTGCTAAGAGAGCTCTTCTGTCTTCCCTCTGGAGTGAGGAAGGAAAGTGGTTGCTTAAATCACTATTGATGGACAGCACGTGAACCCCGGCTTTGATTTTATGAACAGCCTCTGTCACCGTGTCTCGTGTGGACTGCCTCGTGCTCATTGTACTGTGGGGTTAGACACGCTGTCACCATGCCTATAAATAGCCTGCTTGGTTATGAAGGACTATTAGTGTTTCCTCTGGGGGAAAAAGGGACTTGGACTAGTGGCATTTTAGGCCATTTTTCTTTAAACTTTCTAGACAACACAGTGTTTGGAGAGTAGAAAACCCGCTAAAGAAAGCCAACAGTCAAGGTACTGATGTTTGGAACGCGGACACCCAGTGAGCCTGGAGAATTTGCGGAGAAATCCAAAGCCGGAGGGTGGTGTGGTTTTTAAAAAGGAGGCTTGGCTGCAGGGCTGGCAAGGAGCAAGGCAGCTGCCATGCGGAGAAAGAGAAGCTGTGATCCAACGGAAAGCTGAGCTGCGGCGCGAGGACGGCTGCAATGCTGGAGAGCCTGCTCTGCACCCGAAAAATGCTCAAGCGTACTGGGGAATGGGAGGTAAGGCAACGTGGGTTTCTGTGTGTTTGTGGAGCAATGTAGGAAGTAACTGTGTGTAGAAAATCTTGTGTTTCAGCTGTCAGCTCTTTAGCTGTTGGGATGATCTTTCAAGTGTGGAGAGCACCTGCTGGCACCTCAAAACTGGTTTGGAAGGGGTGGATGTTTTGAAGCTTGTGGAGGGAGTGGGGATCCCTGGTTACAAGGATACAGGTCATTTGGTCTGTGTGACCCCGTTTCTGTGGGTAAATGGGCTGGAGGCACCAAGGAGAGCACACGTCCCGCTGGCCATGCAGCGAGGGAAGTTGTCTCGCATGCAGTGCAAGCAGTCAAGTGCCGCGTGGCACCGAACGACAGGTAACAAGGTTTGGTAGGTGACTATTAACAGTAAGAAATGCCAAGATATTTGGTGGTTCTCGTTACAATTGGCAACTAATCTGGAATTCAGACCCCATTTTCCACAGCCTGGGAATTTTCCGAGAGCGAGTTGAATCAACAGCACCGCTCTTTGTCCAAACAGTGAGTCTGGACACCAGATTGCCCTACCAAAAGGGAAGGAACAGAGCATGGATCTTAGGGATGTGACTAACTTCTGAACAGCGTGGAAAGCACCACACTTGCCAGTTATCTCTTCTGTGCGTTTCCTCAGTTGTGGCTGGGGCCATCTGATGAGTGTTTCCCTTTCACTCCCAGCGCAGCGCAGTCTGTCTGCTGTCAGCAGTTAATGAAGTCACTCGCAAGACGCCATCCCCTGGGGAAAAGCACTGCTATGAATAGACCTGTTACTTGCGTCTCTGGCTGTGATGCTCTTAGCGCTTCTTTTCCCGTGCCACCATCTCTGATGATTGTGCCATTTTCGAACAATGGTCTTTCACTATAGAGCTACTGCTATTCAGGATGCCAAAAAAAGGCCTCTTCCTTCTGGCAGAGCTGTAGAGCTCTGCGAGTGCTTCCTTGCTGTCCCCCAGTGACAGACGCATGTTCTGAGGTACCACAGGCTTACCAAATATATGCAGAAAGGGAATGAGTAATCTTATTGCAGCAAGTACTTTTAATAATAGTCTGCACTGAACGTCATCTTCAGATACTTCATCAATGCACATCTTAGAATAAAAAAATTGAAGAAAAAAATAAAGCTTTTCTTCTGAGAATAAAATATTTCCATGACACTGAAATAGAAAGAGGAATTGTTCATCTGGTGAGAAGTACTACAGACCATCACCTGTTTGCCCAGCTGAGCTTGCATGTCTAGGTATGATTAAGCCTGTGTTTATAAGGGGTTGTGTGATGGTCTAGACGGAGGAGAGCTGTAAAAGAAATAAAATCAGCAAAAATACAGACAGATAAAGAATGATGAATCATGATAACATACTGTCCACAGTATGTAAGGTCATATAAATACTTATGACAACTTGTAGGGCATTCAGTCCTTGTTTAGTGCCAGTAAAGTCAAGGACTACTCAATGCGGTAAGACTTTAGTGACTGAGTTATGTGGTTGAGATCTAACTCGAAGTAGTTTCTCAGGTGAACACTTGTGTAAGAAGCTTTAGCTAACAATGTCCATAAATGGTCAAAAAGAGAAGCACTGATTAAAGTAGTATTCACTCTGAAGATCACCTGTTCTTTCTTTGGGAGATGTGAGGGCCAACGTTTTTATAAGGGTTTTTTTAATATATATACACACAGATTATTATTTTGTTTTACCAGACGTGATGGTCTTAACAGCCTCTCCCCAAATCAAGTTATCAATTTTAGTTCTCAGAAAGCTATGGTGAGGTCTTCAGCAAATTGCAAATGTAGATTTTTCTGCATCATGATCTATATGTTTGAACCAAATCTACATGAGCAGAGTTAAAGGTGTTGTCTCTCGAACCTTTGTTCAGGTGCCTCATCCTCTTGGTTATATAAAAACAACACAAAAAACCCGCTTGTTACTCATATGTTTAATATTTCTGGATAGCTGAATAAATCTGAGTGATTCATGAGCTGTGTTAAAATTTAACATCAGCCTTTAATGTGTCCGGCCTGACACATGTTGTCTCTTAGAATACTGATGTATCCCATCGACCTAGCAATCTGAAGCATGCCCCGAAAGGAGAATGATACAGTAGTCCTGACCTACTTCTCTGTCAAAGCTTTAATTAAAACATTCACACTATCTGTCAAGAGTGAAGGGGCTTGGGGAAATTCAGATGTCTGTCCTGTCATTAACATTTCATTTTGAAAGTTCAGGAAGATACGAATATGGGTCTTAAATCAAAATTCTGTGACCAGGTCAGCATCTCAATGGTATCCAAAACACTCATCCGACTTGCACTCTGCTATCCTATAGATAAGAAAACACAAATTAACGCATCAGATTTTTCCTGTGTGCTTGCTCAGCACTTTCTTCCAGTAACCACGAAGCAGCTGGGGTGAGTTCAGTAGACGGGCAGAGCCGGAGCAGCGCTTCTCTTGCAGCGCTTCTCTTGCAGCGCTTCTCTTGCAGCGCTTCTCTTGCAGCGCTTCTCATCCTTCTCTGGGGGGTGCAGAGGTGCAAACCTCAGGCCAGGTTTCTCCTTCAGGGTTTGTTTCCCACTGCTGACCCCCAGACAGCCTGAAGGCTGTGACAAGGCAATGCTCGGCCATCTGCACGCTTGTCAGCTGGGAATGAGGGTTCTTTTAGCGGTAGCTGCCCCTGAAATGGGACCCTGCCGGTTCACCTGGGAACACCATCCGTGTGATAAAGCCTCTCCTGGCTGTCTGCAGAGCTGTCTTATTAAGGTCATATAGAGATTGGTTTTTTCCCTTAGCAGAACCCTCTAGAGGGTGGGACTGCAAATGCTGCTGGCTCTCCCCAGGGCCAGACAACCTACTCGTAATGATGATCTTTATCGTCACCAGTAGATGATGGTTGTCCCCGCAGTGCCATGTTAGCAGCAATTCCTCTCATCCAGTAGCAAAGGGTATTAAAACCCACAGCCAACACCGCAAAGGGTTGTTTAAAATCAGCTTCAGGAAGCTTTGCTCCCTCTCTGGCTTCTTCCTGGATTCCACATCTCCTGTGCTTGGCTGTTCTCCACCCAAGCTTTCAGGCTCAGTTTTGGAAATCCCCCGTTACCGACACAAGACTGGCAATATTTACCTGCTGTTCTTGTAGAATCGAATCAAAGTCTCTGTGATGCCTGTGCTGTTATGAAGAGCATTAATAGACATTATAAACAGAAAGAGGTTGACAGATTTTCTCCTACAAGAGCTGCACCAAGGAATTTCTTTAGCCAGGAAGGCTGCCCAGGTTGGAGCTTGTGATGCTCGCTCGAAACAATCTTCCTCAAGCAACACTAAACAACTGTAGAAGCGCAGTACCAGGATCGTAACGAAAATGATTTACTACGAAGACTGAACTTAGAAGACTGTAAGCAAAAGGCCATGTCTTGAAAGACTCGCGAATACGTACGTTCAGAAGCACGAGGTGAGTCAGACTATCATTGCTCAACACACAAACAGAGCAAATAAACCTAAGAGAGGGGTGTTTTGAAGCAGGAGGGGAAGAAAAGCGGTCCTGTAAAAGTGGTAAGGATGGATAAGGTGACAACACATGAGAACACAAATATCAGTTCAGGAAAAATAGGCTTTATTACTCCATGTGAGCCAACTGATGATGGAGATGGAGTAAGAAGGAGTGTTTTTATCAGTAAGGTGACTGCACAGGCATCGTGAGTAAGCTGTGTGTCAGCACAGTCTGAATAAATAACTGCTATAGTTTTGTTTGCATTTGTATGTGTTTAAAACCATAAATATCGACCAACATTCACAAAATGAGACAGAAAATGCTGACATCATGAGAACATGATAAATATGTGCTTTCTACAAGACGCTATTAGCATATTCAGTCCACTGCCAGCACTATGCATTAGATAACCTTGCTTGAAATTGTCACCGTGATTTTGAGTGGTTGGTCATCTACCCATCCCCTTGTACCTTCAGGTTAACATGACACAGGCAGAGGGGCATTTGTGTTTTTCCTACATGCAAGAAAGTTCATGGACTACTGAGCAAGAGAGGAATTTCCCTAGCTTTGAAGTCCAGAAAGACAGCTGAAAAATAAAATGAACAAACAATATGTTGGATTGACCCTTTTTCTGGCCCAGATTTCTCCTGTGTAGCAGTAAGCACCTGATGTGCCCGAGTGAGGAACCAGGTTGCTCTTGGCTGTGTCTGTAGAAAATGTAGAGTGAGGCACCTTCTGTGTGTTAGCCCAAGAGGCTCCGTGTTTGCTCTTCCCTGGAGTTTTGCTTGTAAGCACATTCCCGGCTTGGCGTGGTCCCTGGGTGCAGTCACATCACCGGTGTTTGACCTGTATGAATTCTTCCTTGATCCCTCCTGTTACTCTCAGAAATTACCGAGCATTCTGGGATGTAAAAGGGTTTTCAGATGCCTCTTCCAAATTAACTCGGTAACCTCTTTACCTGTATGTGGATTGTTCATACAGTTTTAAACCTTTATAGTGCCCTTCTGGTAGTTAGACACTCAAATGTCGTTCCTGATTAGGGTGGGCAGGGTCTTGCTCTAACTGAGACAGTCTCATCCACCAGATCAGTAATCTTACTGTAAATCAAAAGCGAGAATGATGTTGGAAAGAATCACATCATAACTGACAGCTATGACTCAATGTCTGCATTTCTTCCTGACACAACACTATTGTAGACTTTCCTTAAATAGGTTTTTACATAGTTTTAGGTAATGATTAACTCCCAATGACTAAAATACCTCCAGGAGAACTGATGAGGCATCTCACACAGTTACTCAAGCTCAAAAGTATATTCAAGCTTTCGCTTTATCTCCTTCCTCCAGAAATACATTTATTTTAACTGAAGGTATTTGAAAACTGCCCCATAAATGTAAAGTCAGCAGTACTATTACAGCATAATTTCAAGCTAAAATGATTGTATTCCAGGCAGATGCACACACAGCATGTCCTTGCTGGTTTATTATTTATTTCGTTTATAAAACAGAAGCCATTTTAGCATCTGTGGCAATGCAATCATCTCTGGGATGAAATATAACTTTGTACAAGCGCACATTGTAGGGCAGAAGACTGAAAAAGCACAGATTGACCCTGATTTGTGTTCGAGTAGGTTTTTCCCAAAGGAAAAGCGCCCGCTGCAGTGTTTCATTCCTGAAGAGGGTGTGTTAAAGCATGCAGGATGATAAAGAGCAGCAGATGTCTTAAGAATTGATGTTATGAGGAGTGTTGTAAGGCATTTAATGTTTGAGAAGAAAGAGGGTTTTTCACACAAACTAGATGAAGTCCAGTGCCATAAATGTGGTATTAATTTTCTAGAGCCACGATTGTTATAATTGATAACAACGTAGCATAGCATGATTACATCATGTGGCATACCACAAAATAATACATGATAGCTATATATATTTATATATCAATTTAATAAATATCAATATTTATATCACTAGAATCAGTAAAAGGATTGTAAGCTAGGAAATAGGAGACATATAAAAAGGGTGGGGACACTCGTGACTTCCATGCCTGGTTCTGGAAAGCAGAAAGCAGCGCATATATGGGGGAGAAAGAAATATCAGATGGGAGCAAAATGGACAGGAAAAATCGGTACTGACACAGGAGGGAATGTGATGGGAATGGCCTGGATGTCAGGAATGTGAGCAACGTAATTAAAAATTTGCACATTATCATAGAAGATGAGCCAAGATGTGTATGCACAAAAATTGTCTGCAAACAGATGCAGGCTAGGACCGCAGCACCCAGGATGACCCCGAAACTCCCAAGAACAGCGAAGCATGGTGGATGGGTAATCCGTGACTGAAATGCACTTAATCCAATGTGTAGACTGTTAAAAAACTAGAGATAAAAGCAGAGGTGCAGAGGCATCACTTGGTGACGATGCAGTCGCCTACAGCGGCAGAGAGAGGTGTCATGGGCAGGTTGGGATTTGTCGGTCTAAAGCTCCTCTGAGGGGCTGCTCTGTCTAACACAGATGACTACAGGCATGAAAGAAACGTCCAAGCTTTGTCTCATTGCAGATTTTAACTGCTCAGAAATAGAGTATAAAGCAAATGTTACTGATAACGGTAGAGCCGGTTATTCCAGGGTGCAGTAGCTGGCAGATTTCATCACTAAGCAGTCACTGAACTACCATGATGCTATTCTAGGTGGTCTTTGTTAGGTAGTGATGACACAGAGCAGCTGGTTGTAGAAAATAACCTAGCTAAAGTTATCCCAACTTGATTAAACTGAAAATAAGTGAAAGAATAAATAAGACCAGGTCTGTTGGTTTCTCAAAATCTGTCATTCTGATGTGTTGTACCTAAAGAAACTTGTTAGCAATGGCAAGTGTATGAAGGTTCCAAATCTGAGTATTAGAATTTCTTTAATTTACATAATATTTAAAAAATCTGTGCTTTGCAGTGTAAGTAGAGAGTGAATGCTGTTAGCACCTTACTGGATGAATAAATCCTTAAAAAAAATAATTTATATGTATATAAGGAGTGGCCAAAGAGAGTGAAAGTCACAGAGCAAGAAAACCCACCATACAAGATCATAAATGAAAATGGAATCTTGGGAACCAAGCAGCAGAGGGTGCAGTCAGATTTTCAAGTTTACAGACTCACTGTCTTTAAACAAAATTTGAAAGACCGGAAGTTTCTTCTACCATACAAATAAAAGAGGGTCTGGTGGCAGGATGGGGTAGAGATTAAAGATTGTGTTGATATCAGCCCAAACCAAATAAATAGTTTTTCTTCTTTTCTGTGAAGAGGATTGTATAACTCATGGAGAAAATTTGATTTGGGATGGGAGGAGTCTGTAGAAATAAATGCTAACATTTACAAACTTGAAAAGTAAATCCAGAGTAGACCCATAGTGAAATGATGTCCTTTATTTATCTTAAAATGCTGAAAGAACAAGCCAATTAAATTTCAAGCACAGGAGCAGTTTTTTCTTAGAAGATTTGCCAAAACAAAGGAGAGAGAAGAGCAGTAGAAAAAGTGACCTTGCATCTACAGCTTAGTAATATGGACATTTTTGTAGAATAAAGACCAAGTAAGGGTGTGGAGATAAAACGGACAAAATAGGATGAAAGCAATAAATGTTTAATACAATGTATAAGGGCTGAGGAATTGTGTGCATGATGCAGTCTGTTCTGGAAAGGGAATTATTGGGCTACCTACAGTTTGGTTGGAGATTTTCAAGCATTACAGTTTCAGCTAGTCTCTGAAAGTATTAATTGCTGCTAAAAGTGACAAGGTCAGATGAGAAAAACATCCAAACTATTATATACACACTGTGGAGGAATTTAAGAGCTGGAGGTGTGGGGTAGAATTTGTTAGCACAAGTGCCAGGTCACACGCAAACTGAACAGAAATGATTTCTGTTTTCAATTGTGGCGTACCAGTTGGGCAAGAGAGAGACCATAATGCCTTGGTCGGTCGTAGAAGAATGCTGAGAGAGCTGGGATGGAGCCATGGGAAAGGCAAAAGTGATCCTTCTTAGGTACAATGCAGGAAATTTAAGGAGGGATACGTAAGTATGGACACCGTTGTAGGAGGCACTGGTCGAAGGTCTTGTGGAGTACTGTGAACAGTCTGTCACCCGTAATTAGGAAAGAGCATTGAAAGAAATGCAGAGAAATAGTACTGGAGAAAAGAAAGAATGAGGGATATACAGTTGCTGTCTATAAATACATCAAGGGGAGGGGAAAGAAGGGCAGGGCAAATACTAGGAAAGGAAGTTATTTAAGTTACCAGATAATGTTGTCATTAAAATAAATGGATATAAATTGAAAGTTAGTCCATCCATGCTGGAGCTGAGGAGGCTTCCAGCCATGAGAAGAGTGAAGTCTCTGAAACAGTCCTGTAGGACGAGTGGCAGGAACAAACCACTGTAGGTGAGGGTATCGCAATAAAATGGAATTGACTCACTTGCAGATTGGATAATACAGAATTCACCTAGTTCTTGCATATAACACAGAGGTGAGTAGAACCACTTTCTAGTTGCCTCTCTGCCAGAGAGTTTAATAGTCTGAGTAGTTTTATGATGGATTTTTCATAAGTCTATTAAAGAGTTGTGTAAGGTGGAAGGACACATTTTCAGAATCTATGAGATCCTTTGCAGTGCTGTGCCCTCTGTTTTGTACTATTGTGGGAATAGTATTTTTTGAAATTTCTGTTGATTTCTTGGTTCGGATAGAAAGCATGACACTATGGCCTCCTGTGATATATGGGCATGATACAAAATGTTAAAAAAATATTTTTAGTTGGTTTAAAATTATGGTAATTCTGTGTGCCAAGTGTCCAACCGAAGCACAGCAAGGCGGTTGCAAACATGTGAGATAAGAAGCATGTTATCAGTGGATCAGATATTATTGACAGTATTTATACGATCAATCATTTTGAACCCCTGGAAAATATTGTTAGGGAAAATATGCCCTGGCTTATCCTTTTGATATTACTCAACCCAAATACTTGGAATTGATATAGATGATTTGATTTTTATTTAGAGCTGGTTCTGTTCACATGTTCTTAGTCTTGTATGGGTTTAGTTACATATATAATATTGACACTTCTTACCAGTTCTTTAAGAAGAATTGGAGAATCGGTGTATATAGGGTTGTTTTTGCAATGTTTCTGTTAACATGTGTGTGGACATCGTTGGTTTAAATTTCTTTCCTATTTCCATAAGGGAAATAGGAAGCCCTCCTAAGAGGGCTCTTAGTGTCTAAGCACCATTTTTCTGTGTAAGTTTTAAAGTAAGAATTTCTCTGCTCCAGAGTAGCCATAGGAAGGCAGCACTCTACACTGAAGGCTCCCTAAACCCTAAATCCTGTTCTTTTCCCAGAAAGAGCCTGCACTCGCTGATGGGAGCGAGTGGCTTGAACGCTAGATGTCTGTAAATAGAAACCATGCTGGCCAAGTTCAGAATAGCTCCTGGAAAGCTTCAGAGATGTAGCTGGTTTTAGGCAGTGCCTGAGCCCATTTTCCTCAGTTTGTGGCAGCTGTTTGGGTGCTGAGCTAAACATGCTTATCTGTTTTGGTTATTCTAGGTTAACCATATTGAAACCCTGTGTTTCAGCGAAGCACCAGACTTCTGCAGGTCTAAGTACAGCAAGGTCAACTATAAGATAAATTTATTTTCTGTGTGTAAGACCAGACTGGAATCACTTTTTACAAGCGATTTAATCCCAGCCTAGTAGTTTAGAATTTACATCTGGTTAAACCAGGCCTGAATACATCGTGTTTACACAACCCTACCAGCTCTTTCAAAAGCAGGTCCTCGCTCTGCGCTGTCGGCTAGCCCAGCATGCTGCAGGACTGTGCTAAAGCTTCGCGCTTCTCCTGGTGCCACTGCAGGCCACCTCTCTCAGGACTCACTTTGGCCCTGCTGCAACGGGGACAGCAGGTCCAGTTTGCTCTTAAACTGAACAGAGTAAGTTACAGAAAGCTCTTCGGCTTTTAGTGCCAGAGGTCTGAGGCGTTGCGGAGTCAGTGCTCTGCGTAGTTCCTGCTGCCGCACGGGGACGGAACAAAGGCGCTTGCTCTGGTGCCTCAGCGCCAGGCGTTTATAGCGTAGGGAGAACAAGGTGTACCAAGGAACTGCAGAAAGCAAACAGAAACTGAGGCCAGACTTGCTAGGCTGTGTGGAAATCTTTGGTGTGTTTTGAGTGCCATGGGCTGGCTGGCAGTCCTGCTTGGATGCCACGTGACTTTCCCACCGGTTCCACCTAGTCCTTCTGCAGTTCGGAGATCTGATTATTTCACTTTGAGTGGGAGATTGTATTCGTATCTGAAAAGCAAACAAATCTTTCAGAGTGCTTACCCATGCAAAGGGAACCGAGGACAAAGGTTTGCTCACACCCTTGGCCGTGAGCAAGGTAAACACAAGCTGAAAATACCCTGGGTTGTGTGCACAGTTGGTGAGCAATTCCTCCTTCTTCCTCCTCTTCCTCTGTGTTTGTTCAGAGGTGGGTTGTTGACTTCACTCTCTGCCCCCCTCTAACAGCAGCGTGCCGCTCCGGAAGCGAGAGGATGAGTCATGGCCTGAGCCATGAATCCCAACACCCTGCTTCGCTCAGAGCGGGAGGAGAAAAACTCCCTTTCTCTGTGTGGCTCTTCAGCTCCCGCAGTCTGCTGGAAGGAGGTACGGATGCCCCTCATCTGCTCTTAAAGCCGCTCTCCATCGTGTGCAGCAGCGCTTGCAAACAACACCTGAAGAGGAGAGCAAGAGAGGCCTTTGCCTTTCCTCACACCTACCCAGATCTCAGGCGGGCTCTGTGGCTTACCCTACCCAGCTGTGTTTTGGTCCTAAGGCCCTAACAGGGTACGACATTAGTGCACCCCAAAGCACGGGAGCTGGAGTGAAGCAGCTCAGTCACTGTGCGCTCAGATCTTCACTTCCCGCAGGCCCTGTGTCGTTCGCACAGGACCCGAGTGCTTGCAGCGGTTTCTTTGGACTGATGCCATTTTCTGTTGGAGCAATACCCATCTCTCACTGTGCTGATTAACAGAGATGATAGCAAATAGTATCACCTGGCATTTAAAATTTATAAATCCAAATGCGTTTATTTATTTTACAGTGATTTGACAGGTAACACTATTTTATATCTAGAAAGAAATTCAAGTAAAAGAAGAATTAAAATTTCTGATTAGTCGCATTCACCATCACTGTGAGTTTCCCCATTAAACAGAACTGTTCATTAGGGATTGTTGCTTCCTGTTTGAAAGTTTTTGCCAGCTGTCCCTAAAAGGTATTGCCAGGAGTTATACTGCAGCAAAGGTAGAGACGGGACAGTCCCTCCAGGTCATTGCTGTATTTGTGTGTGGCTTCTGTCTGTGCTGGATTGTCCCGTTTGCAGGACCTTCACGCCGCTATGTGGCTACTCAAACCACCTCTAGTTCCCTAGAGATGAATCTAAGTTTCAAGCTTGGAAACTTCTTCCAGGCTTCCATGCTTAGCTAATTGACAGGCATCCTCTGAAACATCTGCCATTCTTGGGAATGGGTGTGTCAGGCTGCTGCGGGGTACATTTTCCAAAGAAAATGCCTTCCATTTCTGCTGGCCCAGGAGTTCAGAAGCACTCAACCGTGCAGCTACGGAACGTAAGTTTTCCTTGGGAGAAAAATATTTTAACCACTCTTTCTGTAGACTTTTGCATATTCTTTGGTTGCCATCTATCGGGTTAAGAAGTTTGATTAAAACTTTTAAAGTCTACTTTGATTCTCCATTAGAAATCATCAGGAGCTTTCTAGAGATATTTGATTTGGAGGCCAACCAGGGAGAGAGTAAAGTCACCATATGTTTCAAATGCGAACCAGCTTGCCTCTGACCTGTGGAGTGTAGCCCTTTGCCTCTTTCTGATGCACTGAGGAGGTCAATGTCACTGTATGTGATGGAGAGAAAGGAGACCCCACCTCCCTGCTTCCAGTCCCACAAAATCATCTGATGAAGGGCAAGAAGAGAGAAATATTTTCTGAAGTGCAGGAGATACTTCCTCCCGTCTTTGTAAATACGCTCAGCCTGTGGCACACTCAGACTTTCAATTCCTCTGTATTTTTCCAGGCTTTCAAGGTGAGAGTGTGTATGAGAACAGCATTGGAATTAAGAGGTGGGCTGTGTGTGAGGCCAAGAGATCACTTACAAGAATTTCTCCTCCATATCGTTTGCTGTCCAGCTTCTAATTAAGAGAGATTTTCCTTGCTCTGATGAGCTTGGGACATACTGATCTCTGTGTTGACTGATAAGCTTTCACTGGAGCTAGCGTGTCTCCTCTTCCAGGTTATGTCTAGCACAAAAAGAATTACTTGTTGTTTTCTCTTGGACTCTTCTCCCTGTATGTGTAATTTATGCTACATTGGTTCATACTCTGTTTGCAGGAGAGGCTGGTATTTCATCTAAAATGAAGTAATTTTTAGATTTGGATGAGCCTATGGCTTCTGTAGGAAAACACTTCCCATTCTGGAACCTTTGCAGACCCATCACCAGGCTGACTTGTGGATCCAGCTCAGTGTGCTGGAGAAGATACACCATTGTTCTAGAGAAAATAGTCCCATTAATGTAATGCAACTTGAGTCTAATATTTTTAGTTTATTTCTTATTCCCTATTCCCAACATTCTCTTTCTTTCTGTACCTGATATTCAATGTTTTTTACTTGCCAGTGAATTTGTTAAAAGTTGATTGGATCAACAGGATATCTTACTGTGCTATCTTCATGTATTGTAAGTGCCAGATATGGGGTAAAATGCACAAAAGATTTTATCCTATACAAATTTTATTATCTTTCAAAGAACCACAGACTTGCATTATTCGGCATTGCCCATACTGAAAGATAAACAGCTGTTTTCTGTTCCGATGTGTCATTATAAAACTGTACTCCGGATTTAATTGAGACCAGAATTTGCTCCAAAATGAATATGTAGTGGCTGATGAAAATAATAATTGCGTTCTGTCTGTACTATAAACCACCTTTTTGTTGTATCTCGTTGAATCAGTGCATCTGATTTGGGTGAATGAAACACGACTGCCTTACAAACCTTGTAAAGAAGGGGAACCTTGCTGTCAAACCAAGCAATGCCAGGATCCCGCAGCTTTTGCACATCTTCCCCCCATCAGTGTGGCTACTCCGGAGGGTAATTCTGCTCTTCTAGCATGTGCAATAGTTAAAGCCAATGAAGTATTAAGTTAGTAGAAGAATTTCCTGGTCAACTTACCTTTAGATATTACACAAGATATTTGGTGACCTTTCAAAACAAGAATCGTCTGTCAGCTTCCTGCCTAGGTTTTCTTGCCCAAGATTTACTCTTGGTACGTGCTGTCTCCCTTCCTGGACCTCTCTTAAGCTCCTGTGCCCCTATCAATGAGGTTTTTTATTCCAAATTTATCCGGTCGTGTGAGTCTACATTTTGTGAGTTTCTAAAAATCAAAACTGTCTTTGAATTTTCTCTAGTTCTTACCTGTGTGTTTTTGTTGTTCTTTGTCCTGCTACTTTCTTTTCCTTCTCTGCTCCCTCCAGACAAGCTCTGGAGGTCTGTTCTTAATAATTTGCAGAAACTTAGTTATTTTATTCAAGCAAGACTTATTCAGATCGTCTTTGGCAGCCATCCCATTCAGAGGCAGGCACTTAGCCTCCAGTCGTGCTGTCCTTGCCAAGACCTATATAAAATATTACCACACCAGTAAATGGGGAACTGATAATATCAAACAGAATTTGTAAGTCTTCTGTAGGCTGTATTATTCATTCTCGCTGCACTAAAAGTTTGATATCTTGAGTCTAAGAATAAGCATTGCTGATTGTCAGCTGTTCAGATGGCTGGGCCTTAATCTGGGACACTGCTGGTGTCTGGTACACTATGGTGGCTGAAGGACTGCCACCAAGTCCTTTGAGCACTCAATTTATAGTGTTGTCATGTTACTATGGACTAGTAAGAGCTGCAAAGTGACCTTCTATGTTGAAGGGGAAAGCAGTGGGTCTTGGAGCTCTGAAAGGCTGTAGACAATAGTAACAATATTAAAGAACACCTACACGAATGTGAGTTAAAACCAGGGAAATAAAATGTGTTGGATGACACTTACAGGAGGTATTTTTCTTAGTACGAGCAAACGCTTCAGTCGGCTCCACTTCTTTTGACCTTCTGTAGTTACGGTGTCCTCACAGAGCTGCGTCTTCACCAGCTGAGGGAACGTAATCGTCCCGCTGATTTTTTCATGCCACAGGAAATTGCTGTAGCTGAACAAGTGCCTTACAAAGGACACTCCAAGGTATAGAAAGCAGTTGAAGGAGGCTTAGGCATGCTGTAAATAGAAATGTTAAGATACTGTTCCACAACAGCCTAAGCTGGGCTAAATTCAGTCTAACGTATTCCCACCTTTCCTGGCAGCTCTGCTGTCTTTCCTGCTCCCTCCCTTGACCTGACACTCGCTCGGGACTGGGCAGCAACACGACGCGAGGGACACACCCAGGTGAAAAGTAGGCCCCCACCTTCTCCACGGCAGGTGGCTGGATTTTAACTGGGTTGGTTTGAATCAGCTCACTGTTTGTTTGGACATGAGTACTGGTAGGAGCAAAGGGGTGGGAACGCGAGGGCAGGGCAAAGGTAGGCTTAACGTAATCCAGCGTGAGCTGCTATGAAACTACCCGTAGACTGTAAATACTAGTAACACCAGAATGAGATCGTCTGTGCTATTGAACTGTTAAAATGCTCCCTGGCATGAATTTGACCTCTTCCAATTAATGTTCTCTGCAAACAATTTCTGGGCACTGTTTGATTGCTAGAATGGTCCCAATAGGCAATTTGCAAGCGTAAACTCAGGTCTTTCTATGCCAGTTGGCCTCAATGCCCAGGAATGTTTCCAGGCATGTTGAACTTAACTAGTATACACCCATCCCTACCATCACATCCTGCCCCAAGATCGCAGCTATCATCAGTTTGAAAAGGGAGTTCTGATCCTCCCGCTTCTCTTGGCAAGAGCAACCTAATCTGTGTGAGCTAGCTTCGGTAGGATTTCTGACTGTAGAAAAAAAGGATGTGTGTTTTCAGGCCAACAACGCAACTAATGAAATTATAATTTTACGCTGCAGTGTGTGGGGTTGGTTGCAAACCCTTATGATAAGAGAGGGCTTGTCCTGAACAAATGATTTTCAAAATAGAAAATAGCAGAACATAAAAGATGGGAAGAGATGAAATCTACAAATAAGAAATTTTATTTCCTTTAGTAACATTGTAAGAAATGAATATTTTACCTTCATTATGGGCATGGGGGAAAAGAGGTAGCAATAACGTGTTATATTGTTGTACCAGTGCTGTGGAATATTTGGTCAGTTATTACGAGGAGTTAAAACTGACAGGATTTAATTTTTTTCCAAGTCGGTTGCAGCACTGAGAATGCAGTTACTCCTCCTTTTGCATATTAAAAAAAAAAAAAAATCCACAACTGCAGCACTTCCTTTTCAGTTTTCAGTGTTGTTAAAATCTTGAATTACTGCAGCCAGGTCCTCAGTTCTCTTGAGTGATTACTGTCTGGTTTTGGTTTTTTCCACAGTTGCCTTTACAAGTTTCCCTCCACATCAGGAAATCTGACAACATGGGATTCTTACATCTCTCCAGGTAAACTCACTTGGCAATCCTACTACCTCTCTGCCTAACGCATTCCGTCAGGGAACGATTAAAGGCGTTATTTTAGAGGAGCCTTTTAAGAGTTGCTGTACACACAAAAGCCCGCTCTCTTGGCTGGGTTGCTCTAGGACCCAGAGTGACGAGTGACTGGGACTGACAGAAATCTTCACCTGAATGAATTTTCCCCTTATACCTTATAAGGAGTCCGGGAAAACAAGGAAGTGATAACCATATTCACGTTTACTTTATGCACAGCCTGTCCTCTTTACCTGCCCAGGTAGCCCTTGTTTTCACTTTTATTCATGGTCTGCCCCGGTAGGGTTGAAGTTTCCTCGCAATCCGGTGTAGGTGACATCTGAAAACATACCCTCTGGGAATGTATGATTTTTACGACATTCTACCTTTACGCGGACGATAATTAACACACTATTTTTTTGTCACGCAGCCAGCACTGAAAACGAATGGGGATTGAATTGCTTTGCCTCTGTTTCCTATTTCTGCAAAGAAATAACTGGGTGCAAGGTAAGGATCGGGGGTAGGGAGATCCATTTCAAAACCATTTTCGCATTGTTTCTTGCTTGAAGTTGATACGAAATAGCTTCCTATCTTCTGTATTTAATCGTTCCCTTCTGTTTAATGACTTTTTTCTTTTGACAGACTGCTGTAGGGCTACCCTGCAAATTCATCTAAGATTTCTGTGGTCATTACATAGCACAACATGGATGAAAGAGATGGGCATTTGAGCTATTTTCGTTATACTAATCACTTTTATTACCTAAGAAACTTAATACTATGCATGTGACTGAGTGTTTCACTGGTACTTGCACAATACATTAAAATCGTATCAAGTATCTACAGACGAGTGAAGCAAAGTGTGTAGAGCGAACACAAATCTGTTCTGTCAACATCCCTGGTTAGGTTGGCAATGTCTTACCTGCATCGTAGCAGAAACACATGTAACACCTTATCAGGTGCACTAGAGAAAACAACTAACGTTCGCAGTGAATGCCACGAAGCGTGCAAAAGTATGTACATTAATCGCCAGCAATTGTGGGTTTTTCATTTTTATTAGGGAGTTAATCTTCTACCAATAGAAAAAACCTTCATGAAGGAATTTTATTAGTAATCCTAAATATGGCTAAATGTGTGCATTTTTCACCTCCCACATTCTCTAAATAGCAAGATTCTTCTTAAAAAACTATTAATGATGTGTTTAATCATTCAATTTATCTTCTTGGTTTTAAATTTAGGGACCTGTTCTCAGGAAAGAGCAGTGACTTGTGAAGATTGTTTGCTTTCTGGACCACACTGCGCTTGGTGTTTTCAAGAGGTAGAGTTATAGATAAAAGAATTTTCAAAGTAAGACTTGAAATGTTTGTAGTAGCTCTGAGTGATGAAGTATTGACTTAATTGGGTCAGCCCGTGGTTTGGTAATGCTTCGTGAAGCTTTCCTGGGGATCAAAAGTGGAATTCAATCTAGACTTTATGGTCTATTATTCATTGTTGTTGTGTGGGATTTTGGTTTTGTGTTTGTTTTTTTTTAATTTTATTAAAAAAAACCCAAAAACCAACCAAACAAAAAACCCAAACAACCTCCCTCATCTAAGGCAGAAATAGAAGTGCTATTAGAGGGGCTCAGCTCATCAGCCTCAGGGCTGACTCACCCAGAGCGCTGAAGATGAAGCACCAGACATCCAGTCAGAGACCAGACTGTATCATATATTACATGTTAAGGTAGACAGTGTAAACAGAAGGTGTTCCAGTCAGTTTGCATATACAAATGATTAATCTGTGGTTGATTTTAAGTATGATGATAGTGTCAGTTTTATAATTAATCTGATATATGTGCAAGTGTTTTGGCTAAAACACGGGCTTAAAAAAACCCACGTGGATTTGTTTCCTATATATCTGTTGAGGTTTTCTGTGTAACGTCAGACAAGTCACTTATCTCTGCTCATTTAAAAGACTTCTCTGCTTTTAAAACTTTCACCGGCAAATGATGCCATATAATATCTCCCTACTTCACAGTTAATATTCTAGGTCTAGTTCATGAATGTTACCAAGATAGTCAGCTATCACAATTAAAAACTTGCCAGAAATATTGGAGAAATAAAATATGTCTTTTTCGTGATAGTTTCTGATTTACACATTTTCTATTAAGAAGTATTTTTTGCTTTTTTGAATAGCAAAATGATACCTAGGATGGAACTAACATTCTGCTTTATGAATTAGCTGACAAAGACCAAACAGCACTTTTTCAAAAAATAGTTTTGGTAAAATAATATAGCAGTTTGCAAAGTTACCATGGGGAAAAAAATTTTCACCCACATTAGTGTGTTTGCAGTATTTTTTATGTTCATATTTAACAACCAAACCAGGTTTTTCTTAAAATGAAATTGGGTCACATAATTTTGACTACTGCTATGTATTTTCAGAAAACAAAAATGCAACACGATTTTTTAATTGGAAATAATTGTGGAACTATTGAAAACTTCAGCGTAATAAACATGAATTTTTTTTCTGTGTTCATCGGCTCATTCACTTGTTTGCTTTTACACATCAAGAGTGTAAAAGGTATAGGAGCTTTAATGTCAGAGTAAACACAACTGCCTCCAAAGAAACCACTGTTTTCTGTAGGATCAAAACACACCCTGTAGTTGTATTTGAAATACGACTTTGCCTCCTCATGCATGTTTTGAAAAGCCAGCAACTCCAAGTGTGTAACTAAAGGAGGCGATACAGATCTTCCGGTGAGAGTTTTACATTGGAATGTGGGTTTTATGTGCATTGTATTCACGCAGCAGTTGGCAAGAGTTTCACCTGAGCAAAACCATCAGATTTGGGCTCAAGAATAATAAACCACCGTTCCCATCAGGTGTGTCAGCATGGCTTCCACCTCAGTACATAAGATCCCTGATAATTCTGAGGCATGAAAGGTGATGTTTTGGTGGAAAGAAGGGTCACAGTTCTGTTTTTAATAGGCTTAAAAGTAAATTTGTTTTGCTTTGGATGGAAAGTTTTTCAGTGACTGAATTCAGAGAATATTTGTGTCTTAATGGCTGAACCCCAGGTTCCTTACCCAAAGTATGGGTATGGTATGGGCCCATGACCATCAACCAGAAATTGAATGTTTCTGTGCCAGTTCTGCAGGGCATTGCCCAGGTTTTGGTCAAAAGGTCTTGCAGGCCAGAGCTGTTTCCAGTTCAGGAGGCAACTGTCTGGTTTTGAGGATCTAAACTCTAGAAATAGCTCCAGGCAATGGTAATAAGGCACAGCAGCGACTTTGTAAAACTAACCATTAACTTCACCTCTACTGGTGATAGTAGCTACCCACCCTGCAGCAGTGTCCTGGAAAGGAAAACGTGTCAAGCGCTTTGCAACGAGTGACAAAAATAAACTGCAAGCGATCCAACTGGTATTGACAGGCTTGTGATTTCCTCTGGATGGAGAAGGTCAAGTAGGACGCTGGGCCAAACATAACCAGACAGAGGTGGGCATGCCAGCAGCCCATCGGCGCTGGGGGGTGAGGAAGGGAGGCTGTGTTGCTTTTTGGGCACCAGACCGAGTAACAAGGACTTGCTGCCCGCTTCAGTGAACACGTTAAATGAGGAGAAAGGGTAGGTCAAAATAAACGGTGAACACTGGATACCCCACCGTCAGTTGGTCACACAGTTTGTAGGAGTTTATTATCTACAAGACCTCTTCTGTTATTAAATGATGATGTTTCGTCAGCAGTTCAAAACTGTTTAGGAAAAAATGATGAATCTGTAGCATTATCCTAGAATAGAAAAAACCAGGGGCTTACAGGGCCTTTGTGTTATCTTTCCCAGTGCTGTGAGAAGCTGAATGCAGTGAGTAGCACAATTCCCATTCCCCAACAATAGAGCAGTTTCTCCCAGGATACCAAATCGGTGTAAGTTACATTAATTATACACCTGTGTGACATGATCCATGAAGGGCAAATTTAGATTTCTGTGCCACCTAGATCTCTTTCTGCATTAGTTTGCACTAACTTGCACCTTTGTTTCTGTTCCCTGCATTGGACTGACCTTTTGTCAGCCAGGTGCTGGTGGCTGGTCAGTAAATACATTTAACTCCTCCATTCCTTCTCCTGTTTGCTTTAGAATTACACAGACTCGGCCGGAATTCATGGGAGGTGTGACACCCCAGAAAACCTTTTGTCAAAAGGGTGCCAGTTGAATTTGATTGAATTTCCCATTTCAGAAGTAGAAATTCACAGAAACAAGCCCCTAACCGTAGCAAGTCAGAAGAACAATTCTGATGTCACACAGATTTCTCCTCAAAAATTAACTCTCAAGCTGCGACCAGGTAAGTCACTTCATAGATGTGGGACTTTTTTTTTTCCAGCCAATGTGATATACTGAAGTTTCTCAGGCTGAATGGTCTAAAAAAAATCTTGATAGAATAAAGATCAAACCTCTGCATTGAGTCCAAAATTATCTGTTGACTCATCAGCTGAAAACTAGGTTCGCCTGAGTTCAAAATGCTTTCAGTGCTGGGTACATCATAAAAGTCAGGATATGTTTTTTTAATGCTTTTATTCTCTTGCCATTGAGGTGGCAGTGAGAGAATGGAAATCCCCCGCACCTCCCCAGCCCTGCTCCTGTGCCTCTCCCCTGCAGGTCTGGCAAACAGCGTATCTCAGAAGCAGCATAAAAATCTTGCTTTGAGGATTTACAAGGTACCAGTGACACACATGGAAACACTCCAGACCTACTTAGGGGTCCTTGAGATGTGAATTTTTCCTGGAAAAAATTTAGAATAAAGGAACATGAGAGACACCCAGTTAGGTCATATCATAGTGTTGGAAATGAGAATAAAACTTTTGTGTTCGCTCTGGTTTTCTTTAAATTTCTACAGTACATGGAATGTCCCATAAACCCTACCTTTAGTTTTAACTAGCTTCATATCTAAATTTTCTAAAGCTGCATACTGCTGAAGTGATGTTCTCATATTTTTTCAAAGTATAGCAATCAGTTGTAAATCTATGCTTATAGCTTTACTGAAGAACCACTAGAACTGCTTTTAATTTTTCAGACCCATTTTGAGCTGTTGACAGAGAATTTTTGAAGCTATTTCATTAATTCGACTGTTTATTTAAAATACCAGATCATTTTCACCGTATGTGTAAGTTCATGAAGAAATTGGCATTGCTCATAACTTCTGTCTAGAAGTGCTAATATGTATCCCATTTTCCCATGACCTTCACAGGGCATGAAGAAACAATACAGATCAAGGTTCGCCAAACTGAAGATTATCCAATTGATCTCTATTACCTCATGGACCTTTCAGCCTCCATGGATGATGATCTGAATACAATCAAAGAACTGGGTTCAACTCTTTCCAAAGAAATGTCAAAACTGACAAGCAACTTCAGACTGGGGTTCGGATCTTTTGTTGAAAAACCAGTTTCACCATTTATCAAAACTACAGCTGCAGAAATAAACAACCCTTGCAGGTAGACAGGGAAAATACCTACATCTGTTTGCATGCCAACATTAAGTCATAATATAAATCTTTGGGATAAAACTCAGTTCAGCAGGCTCACTGGAACCCTTGTCCTCTTTGAGCTGTAAATGAGTCAGTTTGGGAAACAAGATTTGCTTCTTTTAGTTTTGCACTCTGATCATTATTCTGCTGAGTCTTCTGTTATTTGGAGAGAGGAATCTGGCAGTAATTCTGCTTTTTAGTGTTTGCTGCTACTTACAAATGTGCTTAATGGGTTAACAAAAAATTATGCAGAATAATTATGTATTTCTCTTTAATCTGCTAGAATATACATATATATGTAAGTGTTTTATGACGTGGCTATACAAAGCAGGTGCAAAATCAAACGCAATGCAGAATAGCAGTTTCATTTACCCATCAATATTGTTTTCCTGGGTTTTTTCGGTTGGTTGGTTTTTTTGGTTTTGTGGGTTTTTTTGTTTGTTTGTTTGTTTGGGGTTTTTTTTTTTTCCTTAAGGGCTAGTAGCATCCCCCAAACCCTGGCTGCCCTAGCCCTTTCCTAACCTATGTGGAGGAGAAGCTGTGCTCTGCAGCCTGAAGCAGGGCTGCAGCAGCTTGGTGGTGCTCTCTGAATGTCACTGAGGGACTAGAGATCCTAAAGTGCTTCTGAGTATGAAAACAGCACAGCAGGAAGGACAGCAAGGACTGCGTGTTGTTAACTGGCAGAATGACTCTGCTCCAGGAGGCATTTCCCAGGCTTTGTGCAGACCTGTTTGCATTGCCCACCTCACTGGATGCTCTTATGTTTTTCACTAGATCTATCTCAGACACAGAGATACACAACCAAAAACTAATCCAGACAGGCCTGCAAAGCAGCCCCTGCAGTGATTTTTCACTCTGCATTATACATAAGCTGTCTCACTTATCTTGTAGAAGTGTGCCATACGAGTGCTTACCCACCTTTGGATACAAACATGTTTTGCCACTAACAAATGATGCTGAAAAATTCAATGAAATTGTGAAAGGACAGCGAATCTCTGCTAATATAGACACTCCAGAGGGAGGATTCGATGCAATTATGCAGGCAGCTGTTTGCAAGGTAATTGAAATTTCTAGGTATAACAGTAATTATTTTGTATATTACCACTTCTAGTATTATATGGTTATATTTCAACAAAGCAGGTCATTATTTTTCAAGACTTTTTTAATGCAGTCCAAGAGCCTCATTATATTTGTGTGAAAATACTTTTGGCTGTATCAAGTTAAACATGCATATTGCAATATTTTAGTGTTTCTTCTTAATTGCCAGAGATTAAAAAAAAAATGGACTGTGTAATTACCAAGTCCTTGATAGTAAATCAAAAATAGTCAAAGAAAAAGCAGTGTTTGGAGTAGTAAGCAGATTGACACGAACATGGCCAGTCTATGTTATTAAAACACAGGAATAGGGAGACAAAATGTTAGCCAAAGACTGTGGAATGAACATCATCTCTTAAGAGGTGTTATCATCTTTTTGACACTCCCTTTAAAATCATTCCATTCATTTATTTTGAGATGCTGTTCTCCAGATCTTTTGCTGCTTTTCTATACTGCTAAAGTAATGTGGTTTAAATTACAGGAAAAAATTGGATGGAGGAATGATTCTCTACATTTGCTGGTGTTTGTGAGTGATGCTGATTCTCATTTTGGGATGGACAGTAAATTGGCAGGGATTGTTATTCCTAATGATGGGAACTGTCATTTGGACCACAATGATGAATATTCCATGTCAACCATTCTGGTAATTTACGATGAATTTTGTACAACTCTCGCATTTTGGAAATCTAAAAACTAACACGAGCAACTCTAGAAAATAAATGGAAGCACATCTTCATCACTGAAACATGTAGGAGTTGGGGAATCCAGATATTTACTGCCATCTATTTTATTTGTAATGGCACATTTCAGTGAAAAGAGAACAGTGTGTTTGTACAGAGTTAAGATAGACTACGGCTAGGAATAAAGAAAGCGCAAATCTTACTCCTCCTAACCTGAAAAACGCATGGAACAGGACTGACTAGTATTTCCTTCCTCAGGGAACACAAAATTTGCATTAATCATGTTTCTTGCAAGGGTGTGAATTCAGGAGGAGTTGAGGAATTTGTAGGGTATGGCTCACGTAGGAGAATTTATCAGCTTAAGGTTCAGTGTTCAAAACATACGCTGTGGTGTATACATACTCACTGTAGGACAAATACCCGGGTGCCCTGGCACAGCGCTATTCTTTGGATTATATGTATATCTCACAGATGCTACTGAGCCAGGTGTCCCAGTGTGGAGGTAGCACTGTACTGTTCTCAGAGAGATTTCCTTAAAAATAAGGCAAGGAAATGATATATACTGTCCTTTATTGTGTATACTTGTAGTGCCTGATTACCGTTTATACTATGTAGACAATACAGTATTAGTTATGGTCATTTGACTGTGTGTTTCATGGGAGATAATTAGCAACTGGATGCACATGAAAAATGGATTGATGTGGCTCTCTTCTGTTTGTTTGCAGGAGTATCCCACAATTGGACAATTAATTGACAAACTAGTGCAAAACAATGTTTTATTGATTTTTGCTGTAACGAATGAGCAAGTTCACATATATGAGGTGAGCAAAATAAAATGTTCAGTTCTCCAGTATTTTTTTTAAGGTTCACGCTTTCTCACAGCTGATACAGTAGTTCTAGAACTAAGGACTGAATTCTGTAAGATAATTATGTAATAAGAGTAGCTAAGAAATTATGTATCAGAGAAACTCTTTTACTTAGGAAGTGCTCCTTCATGTATTGATGTTCTTAGTTAACTTCTAAATTGGATTTCATGTTGAACCACACTGATTTTTTAAGTCAAGGATTATCAAAAAAGCACTGCTGGACTATTCAGTGTAATCATTATTATTAGCCTTTATTTTATATGCTAGAGAAGGACCATTGAGCCTGTTCTTAGTACACAGTATATTCTGAAAAACACATTTGTCTTCATGCTCAACCCTATTTTTTTTTCAGCTGACCTGAGACTATCAATTTGTCTTTGTTTCTGTGTCTCTTTCCAGTCAGACAAATAGGAAAGTATTAACAAGATTAAAAATACAAAACATGATGGACAAGGTTCTCTTCCCTCATAGAATCAATCTTTGTGTCCATTGAGGGAAAACACTTTGTTACAGGAATTTCTGACATCAGAATTTACAGGATGCTGTTCTATGAAGTAATTTCCTGTGCTATGAAGTCGTGTCATGGAAAATAGGAGCCAGGAGAGAGAGTTATGAAAATTTAGAATAGTAGAAGTCAATCACTTACAGGTGCAGTGAGATTCTACAGTCATAGCATAGATTAGTTAAAATTTGTACACTAGAAAACTTAGTAAATCTCATTATTGCTCAACAGTTTCTTAATAGGAGCCCAATTAATGGCAAGTGAAAGCTTTTCCCTGATTTTAATAAAAGCTTCATGAATAAGGGCTGTTCTAGGAGGTAGTTTGGAAATATCTCTTTGATTTACAGAGCCTTATTTTGTCCAAAGAGACTTTTCCCTTACTGATGGCATTATGTTTTCCCTTGGAAATTGCTGGTGGTCACCTTCAGAGTTGGCCAACAGTGGTGTTATCAGGGGGTTTCTATTTCAGTATCCCTGTGTCTGTGTTACACCAGTATGAAAGCTATCAAGTGGCACCCTTTGTCCACTGGGAACACTAAACAAAGACGTATAGCTAACAAAAAATGCGAGCCATTGTTACCCAACTGGGCAATGGTTTGTTCTTGTTACTTCCTTTAATAGGAATAAAAAAGTGCAACTATCTTCTATCTTGTAGGGTAGATAGTAATCCCATTCAATGTATTCGATCTGTCACTTTCATATTCTTCAATACTGCTTTCTGTCACTTATTTGGATAGCTATAGCTGTTGTGGTCTGCTTTCTGTCCTGTAGGTGAAGTGGAAAATCAGTCAAAGCAAGTACAAAAATCGTATTTAAGTCTCACTGCAGTTTTTCCACACTAAGGTGTACTTTCAAGGGTATTTGTAGGACCTGCAAACAGGACAGTAGCATCATGTTTTCATCTGCATGATTCAAATTTATTTATAAATAAGCAGGTATCCATGCTTAAGAATGTAAAAAGAACCAAGCAGACAATGAGAGTTATTTTTGTGTTAAGACCACTGCTCAGGTAGCCTGGGAGAGCTGGGAGTGGGCCCTAATCTGGTACTCGGGCACCACTATTAAACCCCTTTTGTCTTGATGTTTTACTTCTTAAAAATCTCAGTGATGGAGATTCTTCAGTCTTCCTCAGAAAACCCTCCCAAACTACATAAACCTTTGAGGTGGAAAGCCTGTCCCCAAATATCTCATCTCAAATCTACTTGAACTCAGCATCTTATTATATCAGGCCCCAAAACTGACCATTGCTATTTATAATTCAATTCTTAGGGCCAAATGTACATTAAAATGACTGTGAGGCCTTAGAAAGCACCTCTTTAGATAGACTTGATAGATTCCAGTAGACTTAAGTTCAGACTGTCAAATATATATTTTATATTTCTAGCCCTGTCTTATCCCCAACAATTTAGACCAAAATAATTAAGCCATTTAATATTATTGATCCTATTCAACTGAATTTTCAGTTTATCCACTCACATGTATGTGTATCATTATCTAACACACAAATATTACGTATTGCCCCAATATTAAGAATACACATGCTTGTGACATAGCAGGTTTTAATTTAATCCTTCCATGCAAAGAAACAGCAACTGCACAGAAATCTGAAAGAGGGGGAAGGTTTAGGTCTGATGCTCTCCCTGACCACAAAAGCTTTAAAAGTAGTCACGTGGAAACATTGATAAGGCCACTCAAAATTAAATGCAAGAGAGGGAAGAAGGTTCCTTACATTAAGCCCTGATAATTTGAGGTTATTGATGAACACGATTTTTTTTCCCCACCAAAAAAAGGTCATTTAAAATATATTCATATATGTCTAACTTTTTGCATCATTACTCTCAGCTGAGTCTTACCAGAGCAGCAGGGAATGTTTTTATTCTATAAAATCTATTTACTCAAAAAACATCTGTGAATATTGTGATATTACTGATATTTTGACAAACTGTGTAAATCCTATTTAGGTATAAAAGGAAACTACAGTCTTTAAGGTTTCATGAAGTAATTGTTATTATTTTGTTATTATTTCTTTTCAAGGAGAATTCTTAAAAAATATATTAAAACTTAGTTGAGTGAAAAGACTCCCTCTTTATCCCTGACTAGGCACAATTCTTTTGAAACAGAAGTTGCTCTTTTTTGGACAAATAATTTATTTTTATATCACAGGAAAAAAAATACGGCCTGAATATTGGGTTTTTAAAACTGTATGTCACTGCTGAAAGTTGAACTAAAAATACTCCAGTCTCCACACTTGTACGGAATTTCAGATGATTTTTATAAATTTGGCATGACACTCTATTTATGATGAAAATTCTTCCACCATTTGCATTGCTAAGTTATACATAATCCCACTGAACTCAAACATATAATTGTCAAATTTCACTGGCATGAGTCAGAGTGTCTCTATAAAAAGGCAATTAATCTTTTAATGAATATTTGCTGAAAGACTAAATTCCATTACGTCCTTTGGACAGTTTTATGATAGTAGCACTCCAAAAGCATCTGGCTGCCTCACCTTGTTAATGGCTAAACAGAAATAAGTGCTAAAAGGCAGGGTTTAACCAATGGACTGTGGATACACGCTCAGACAGGGCTTACAACGTCATCCTTATATGGCCATGCAGAATTTTTTTTCGAAGAGGAAAGATAAAACGAAGTCTTCAGAACAGTATATCCCTGCTGTTTGTTTTGCATACCACAGATTAAAGGGTGCTATACTTTAAATTCCAGGTTTATCGCCTTTTCTTATAATTATCTCCCAAAAGGTCCACGTGTACAAAATGCAGAGTTTCAATAACCTAAGAATCCTTGAGAGAGCACTAATCACAGGAGTCAGGAATGCAGAGTCACCAGCTGTACCATAAAATGCAGTTAATCCCACTGATTTACAATAGCACTTTAGAAATCTAACGAATGACAAATATTCTGTACAAATATATAAAGTAATCACAGGGCTTTTGGAGATGTAAAATATAGAGGGATGTAAGGGTATAAAGTTATCCATATTTATTAATAGCTTTCTGGACTTTTTAAAAATTAAAATAACAGCATTGATATGATAAATTGCAAAGAAAAAAATCAATGTTACAATGTGTGTTTTTAATGATGAACACTTATTTTTTCAAAGGCATGGGTACAAGTTAGAGAACATGCAGTTAACAATCAGGCAAGATAAATTTTAATCGAGCATGTTTAAAATCCAGCTGTTATATGTCACGTTAGTGTCACAATGCCATTTAAAGTAAAAAGAAAAGAAAACTTGCCTCTGAAATCAATTGTTAAACTGGGACTGTATTATTAACATCAAGTCAGCACACAATCAATCATACCCACAGGTTACTGGGATACATGTGGGGTGCTACATCGATCGTAAACCAGCAGTGGGTTTTAACGGCAGTTGTTCAAAGTTCTAGTAGCCTGTAGTTTAAACTTTTTAGTTTCAGTGCCCTCACCAACCAGGGTTCAAGATGCTCAGTTGCTTGCAAAGATGAAAAAGTGACTGCTCTTACTGCATGTAGGGTCTTAGACTCTCAAATGGTACAGCTACAGTAGAGAGGTGAATCTGGTTTTGGTTACTTTTATCAGAGAAAAACACAGCTGTTGGTAGAATATATCCTCATTCTAAATTTGAAAAACTATAGCTGAAAAATACTGTAACGTCAAACTTCCAAGCACACAGAATTGATTTAGCAATATATGTCCCATTCGTTTTCCGTGCAACTAGCACTTCTCCGTAGGACTTTTCAGTAGGATGTGTGTCATTGAATCTGCAAGGGTCCTTGAAAAAGTCACCATTATTTATTTTGGTTGGCTCCCATATGTTCCCTTCTTTTCCAGATGGTAGCTCCTCACCACCTACCTTGTCACCTAGTCTTATGCTTTATTTTTTTAAAATATGCTTTTATTTATTTTAATTTTTTTTTTTTTTTCATTTTCAGAACTATGCAAAGCTTATTCCTGGAGCTACTGTTGGACGACTACAGAAGGATTCTGGAAATATTCTCCAGTTGATCATTGCTGCATATCAGGTAAGATGTTCTCTTCTTGCATGTCTATATTTTCAAAATTAGATTGCAGTTTGGTAAATCAAGAGTCTTAGATTCTTTTTCTGACTAATTACAAGAGCATATTTTTTACGCTTAGATGCTTACCTTAACAGGAAAAAGTTTTGCTTACTCTGAGGACTGAGCACAGAAACAAAATTCCTAAAACCTTCTGTCATTCTTTAGTTCTGCTGGAATGCTAAATTCACATCAGTGTCTCATCCATCTTGCCACCTTCATAGTCCTGTACTTCACGCCTACACTTAAGCCTTCTTAATACAGGTATTCATGTCTCCCAATTCAATACCTGCGAGGGACTCAACTCTCTTCCCATCTGCAGCTGTCACCAGAGCAGAGGTACAATTGCTCTGCAGGAATATCTGGGGGAAAAAAGCCCTATCCTGTGCTCAGTGCTCTTCTCTACTTTAGCAATTTGATGCTGCCCCTGTGAGGCTGTTCTGAGGTTTTTAAAAAGCAGACACAGGAGATGAAACGGGTTTGTTTATATAATACCGAGACTTGAATGGGTTTGTTTAGCTAATACCAAGAAATATTGCAAAGAAGAAACAGCACTGATCTTCAGAGCTTTGTTAGTAAAATTCATCCTGGCTGCCCAGTTGTCTTTTGCCAGCGGAATGTTTTTAGACAGTTTTACATGTCTTTACACAGATATGTTAATCTACATCTATGCTGATATATCATAGATTTCTCTCTTCCATCTCAGTCGCTTTTTACTAAAAGCCTTCTCTACCAGTTGGCTACAATCACAGAATGTTTTGAGTTGGGAGGGACCTTAAAGATCATCTAGTTCCAACCCTCCTGCCAGAGGCAGGGACACATTCCACTAGGTCAGGTAGCTCAAAGCCTCATCCAGCCTGGCCTTGAACACTTCCAGGGATGGGGCATCCACAGCTTCTTTGGGCAACCTGTTCCAGTGCCTCACCACCCTCCCCATGAAGAATTTCTTCCTGATATCTAATCTAAATCTCCCCGCTTTCAATTTAAACCCATTACCCCTTGTCCTGCCACTACAGGCCCTTGTAAAAAGTCCCCCTCCAGCATTCTTGCAGTCCTCCTCTAATTGCAGTGTCCTGGCATCTTCTGCCTTGCTGGAACACTGGTAAGGGGGAGAGTTTATCCTTGCCTTCCCCTTACAGTTGCCTGATTTCTTTTTTCTGCTCTCCTTTTAGAGCTTGCTGATATTTTCAGTCTCTTGCCTTCTGTGGCAAAAAGGAGTTGAGTTGCACTGTATCAAGATACATTTTTCTTTTTCCCATTTTAAACTACACCCTATGCTTTGAAGTTTCACTGAGTGCACCTTAGTTGTGCTGTTGCAAGGTTTGGTGAATAACAGCTCTGCGTTCACCTTATCTTCATGATTTCATAATATTTTATCACTGAGACACCTTCCACCCCCGCAAACTTCTTTCCAAATTGGACAATCCCAGCCTTTTAAGTCTCTCCATCTCCTTGGTGACTTTAGCTAACCTTCTCTTTACCTTCTCTGACTCCACTGAGTCCTTCCTGATATGTGGAGACCAGAAGAGCTTGCGGTGCACATGCCAGGGCACACTGAGGTTTATACAGAGGCAAAATGATGCCTTGTGTCTTGTTCTCAGCATCCTTGCTCATGATGCCCAGGACACTGCTGACTTTTCAGCTGCTGCGTGCTGAGCAGATCATCTCTCAGAGCTGTCCGCAGTGACGCCAGTGCAGCTCCTGAGTTGTTCAGTCCGGTCCCGGGTTCAGCGGTGCTGTGGGCAGGGTTTGGAGGGGGCTCTGAGCTCAGTGCTCACTCCCCTCCCATAGCAGCAGGAAGGCGGCTGCAGGAAGGGTGCTCCTACCTTCGGGCCATAACTCGTCCTCATTCAGGTACGGCATGTCTGGACCACGCACCAGAGTTGCACATAGGTTCTTAAAATCCCACGTACATTTCAAGATGTACAAAGTGTACAAGTAGCAACATGTCACACTCAAAATTTCCCTGAGTCCATTTTATTACATTAACCTTAAAGGTTAATGATTTTATTGCTTCGTGGTTGAAAACTTGCAGGCAGGAGACACTGAAAACCACCTTATTTGATCTAAGTGAAGATGTGAATTTTTTGAACTGGGAAGGGGGAAATGATGGTTAAAAATCACACGGAAAACAAAATATCTGATTCCACTTTTGTCACAGCCCTCCCATGGTACTCTCAGCAGTGTAATTCAATGCCTGGTGTCTCATTTTCTTTACCCACAAAAAAGGAATAAATAACTATTTCCCTCCCAAGAGTAGAGTTAGGCTAAATCTTTTGACTCAAAGTGCTTTTGAACCTTTGCTTGCTGTACAAATACAAGGTTTGCTAATAGCAATTGCCATGTGTTGCTATCTGAAAGCTTCAGGGAGGAAGTAAGCAAGTTAAGAAAGTCTGAGCTGTCAAAATATTTGTTACAAGGAGTTCTCATGTTCTTTCCAAGTATGATTCATTTTATTCTGCAAGCATATTTCTGCCTGGTTTGTTTAACACTGAATTCAGCTTAACTTGGTATTACAGAGCTGTAGGCTAAATTGCATTGTGACAGATATCAGGCTGTTTGATTAAAGTTATTCCAGGATTTTAAAATTTCAGAAAAAAAAAAAATCCACCTTTTTTTTTAAAATTATTATTATTTAGTGTTTTGTTCCCTTTTCACTTACAGGAAAATAAGACCAAATAAATAATATATTAAAACAGGACAGGTAACACAAGGGCACAAGTTTGTAATACTGCTTTGCCTGTTGTTTCATTCAGAAACATTTTTAAACCATGAATGTTTCTCTGGGAATGGCTTAAAGCTCACTAAACTGTCTGCTAGTTGTCCCCGAACTATGGCCAGGCAGCTTAGTAGATTTAAAACACCATTAGAAGTCCTCAGAGATATTAAGATCTGAGGAACAGGAGTTTGTCACAGTTTATGCGCTCATTCAGTGGTGTAAGGTGCGTATTTTGACAACGCATTATTCTCACAACAGCAGGGCATGTTCAGAATGACCTGTACAGGCACGGGCGTTCAAAGGGTTACGACTTGGTGTTCAGCAGCGTTTCATTTTCTCTCATGGCTGCACTCCATTTGAGCCTCGTAGTTTTGCAGCTGGTGGAAGAGAGACTATTTGGTGATGTTTCCTGTAACATCACCACGTACCGTAATTCACAGTTTTGTCTAGAGGTTTGCTGTATTTGGTCCTTTTGTGAGAGCCCAGCTATTGCAAACAGATTACTTTCCAAGAATGTCATTGTTTCAATAGCAACACAAGCACCGAACGCTAAAACAAATGTGAAGGGAGAATTGGACACATCCAGAGCTACCCAGGTTACCAACCTGGTGCCCAGTGGCACAGTTTTACTGCTCTGGCTGCGTGCTGGAAGGAGCTCTGGGTGTTATGTGAGTGCATCTTGCATGATGTGTTGCTGTCCTTCCATGAAGAAGTGCTTTGGTTTACTGACAAGGTTTTCCAAATGAAAAGACATTAGGAAAACCCCACCAAACACAACCCTCCGATGAACTTCCCAGGAATCCAGGACATGTACAAAGGACAGGGAGTTGTTTGCTATGCAGGTTTATACCTATTCTACTTCTAGTTTGTTTTATCCCACCAGACCTTTACTCCAGTGAGTCAGCCTGATGCCTTTAGTAGAATGACTCACTGTGGTAAGGTCAGTGAGCTCCTCATGCTCTGATTGAAGTGCAGGGGGTATATTGTAAAGCAATTAAGCTCACAAGAGCACAAAACCAAGCCAGTGAGACTTTAGCTCATCAAGTGCTGAGGTACTTTTGAAAAATTTCCATTTACTGGATCCACAGTCTGATGAAATAATAGGGAATTCCCCCACGGTCTGCCATAGGCTTTGGATTAAGGCTAAATTGTGTAATCAACGTTGCTATAAAGTATTTAAAAGACTTAAATAGAAAAACCTGGGTGTGAGAGAGTTCAGGAAGTAAGTTTTTCACTTAAGAAATTAAAGTTTGATTGAACAAATCGATTTAAGAAGTGAATACATTGTTGAATACAACCTGAAATAGCACCGACAGCTTACGAAGCAGGAATTTCTGTCAGGAGAAGAAAGGAAAATGGCAAACTCTTTGGCTGCGGGAGCTCACCATGGGACTCGACTCTGGCCCTGGCCCTGTAAAACCTCAGAGTCATGAAGGCCCCGCACTGAGACAAACCTGAGCTCGAGCCTGCCCTGCTGTGAGAGTGATTGTGAGGTCTGAGTCTACCGGCAGAGATAAATGGGGAGCAATATTGACATAGGCTGGTTAATCAGGAAAAGCCCAGTGCTAGCAATGCAATCAGGGACACAAATCCGTTCCTTGGTAAGACCAGAGCTAAAGGGAAAACTGTATCAGTCAGCAGAGCACTTAGTGCTGAAAGATGATTTAATAAAAGACTGAATTTCTTCTCCTGCAAGGGCAGGAAATAAGCACCGTGATAACGGATATTAAACTGATACCACCATTGCTTCCACTGAAAGCCGGTTTTGTCGGCACTTGCTTTGTTTTGCTTGTTCTCCATTTTTCTTGCAATAGAGAAGTCTGTAAATAAAGTGCTAAAGCCACAAATTTGCTCCCATCTGGATCGGGATAAGTTACAATCCACGTTACACAGACGTGGAGCATCAGCAGTGCTTGGCAGTGTTGCCACTCCATTCATCTCGCGCATTTTTACTTTAAGGCGCTGAGGTCCGAGGTGGAGCTGGAGGTCTTGGGAGACACAGAAGGGCTCAATCTCTCTTTCACGGCCATCTGTAGCAACGGGACCCTTTCTCCGCATCAGAGGAAATGCTCTCATGTGAAAGTGGGAGACACAGTAAGTAAAGAACATATTCTCAAAAGGCGTGAATTCCTGCGAATTTAGGACAGCAAGGTAAAGAATTTGCCTTTACCAAATAATCTTCCTCCAAACAAGTGACGACAAAAGGCAGGTGGTATCTATATCTTGTTCTGTCCTCTGCACGTGATTCCAGAGTGCTCTGCGACCTACCGCTCTGAACAGCCACCTTTTTCTCTTCCAGGTCTCTTTCAACGTGACACTAAGTCTTTCCTCATGTGAAAAAAGTAGAAGGCATATCGTGATAAAACCAGTGGGGCTCAGTGACACGCTGGAAATGGAAATTCATCCCCAGTGCAGCTGTAACTGTCAGGCAAAGGCCGAGAGGAACAGCCCGAAATGCAACCAAGGGAAGGGCTCGTTGGAGTGCGGGGTGTGCGTCTGCAGCCCGGGGTACGTGGGGCCGCACTGCGAATGCGACGAGAGCTCCCTCGGCACCAGCTCCTGCAAGGGCTCGGCGGAGCAGAGCTCCTGCAGCGGGAGGGGCGACTGCTACTGCGGGCAGTGCGTCTGCCACCCCTCCCTGTACGGGACGGTGTACGGCCCACGCTGCGAATGCGATGACTTCTCCTGCGTGAGGCACAGAGGGCTGCAGTGTGGAGGTACGGCCCCCCGGCGCTATTTTTAGTGTCTGCGTTTTAGAGTTATGGTCTCGCCCTTAGCCGTGAGCTTGTGAATCTATGTTATCATCATCTATTCGGTCACAATCGGTTCTGCGTAAAGCGGAATTTACTATTTCTGAATGAACTTGATACTTGAAACAAGAAACAATTTTTAACCCTGTTTTCAAATTTAAAAATGAGGCACCTTGAACCACTCCATAGCCAGTCTAAACGGGCATGGCTTTGTCGGAGCATGCTGGCTACCATCACACTGGGTCAGACTTTCAGTAGCTGCAGGTGATTGTAGCTCCACAGAAGTTTAAGTAAACATAGTGACATACATCGGTGTTAGCCAGTGTAGAGTTTCACTCTGACATAATTATCAGAGCACAGCAATCTTAATTAATTAATCACTTTTAGGGTAAGTCTTATATTTTCATAGTTTTAACCCAATAACCTCAATGATTCTTGGTTTATCTCAGTAAGATACAATCAGAACGTGAGAACTTGTATTTATAATTTTTTTCCTGGGCTATACCATTATAAATCGGAAAGTGGTTCTATTAAAACAGTGGAAATAGCATTAAACTGGCAAGAACCAGCCATGAGATTGTGCTGAATAGATAGGCTGAAATTATGCTACTGTAAATGAAAGAGGATTTACCCGCTGAGTTGTGCACTGTCAGGAGGTAAGATCTGTGTGGAGAACTCCGGTGAAGAGAATGGAGCTGCACTGGCTTACAGCCAGTTTAAGCAAAAATGTGATCCTTTGGCTTAAAACTGAAAACGCTGGGGGAGGAAGAAAGATGTTTAAGAGTGAGAAGAGTTGGAGAGGGGAAAATATCTGCTATCAAAGAGAATGATTTTGCAGGCCATCAATCAGATTCTTATTAAGAGACTGATTGAAGTATAATAACTGTTTTTCCAGGCAACGGTGACTGTGACTGTGGGGAATGCGTGTGCCACAGTGGATGGACTGGTGAATACTGTAATTGCACAACTGACACCAGCGCCTGCGTTGCTGAGGATGGGATGCTGTGCAGTGGGAGAGGCGAATGCGTCTGTGGGTCGTGTGCTTGCACCCACCCAGGGGCTTCTGGCCAAACGTGTGAAAAATGCCCTCTCTGTGGTGACCCTTGCAGTTCCAGGAGGTAATGTGCTGGTTTTCTGTCTCTGGTGTGTGTATCGTGCAGGTATCTATTTCCTACCCTGCCTCAGTAGTGTGCTTACTGCCGCTACTGTAAATTGGATTTACAGACTAGAACCCAAGAGCTGCTTTGCCCTTTGAGAGGGGTAGTCGTAACTCGTGCATCAACCATTTATCAGCATAACTCTTGTACAAAAGAACTTTAAGGAAAACAATTTAATCACCTTCAAGCAGCACTAGTAAAACATCACCCTTCCACTGCTGGCCCCGGCTGTACAAGTAATCAGAATGGTGGCCTTATATGATAACATCAGACAAAAACAGTTGAGCCTCCTTTCAGACCACAGTACAGAATGAAAACATCCCAGCATAGCTCCTACAGCAGAAATGACTC
Source organism: Rhynochetos jubatus (assembly GCA_027574665.1). Classification (NCBI taxonomy): domain Eukaryota; kingdom Metazoa; phylum Chordata; class Aves; order Eurypygiformes; family Rhynochetidae; genus Rhynochetos; species Rhynochetos jubatus. The sequence goes on from CM050654.1 coordinate 25,668,126, forward strand.
ACAGAAGAATTTGGCATTTGTATTACTGTTCTCATGCATATGAATTAATAAGGTCACGCTGTCTGCTCAAGCTTCACACCTGGGCAAATTCATAGTCCAAATTCAGTTAAACCTGGCTGAAATGAAGAGGCCCAACTATGACAAACTAGGTCATAGTCTGGGGATGAAATCAGTGGGTAGCTGTATGTCATGTATAAGTCGATGGTAAATTGATTGTAAATGGTGAAGTGTGCTCTGTTCACTGAGCATACAAAATTCATGTAGCTTTCCCGCTGTGATGCGTGGTGTATGCTACAGTGCGTGATAGGAAAAGCAACCGATATGTGTGACATAAAGCTGAGCAGTCTAAGTACACCCATGCTTATGCTTGTATTACGTGAGCTCTTGCAGGGCTAAAGTCAGTCCAAAACCAGCAGGCTTCAGTAGAAGTTTAAGCTAGAAGTTGAATTAGGCTTCACAGAATACATGTTATTAATGACCCTGGTTTTGCTGAGCGCCGAGTCAGTGTAAGCTGCATTAATGTTTCATGACAATGCCATGTCTACTTATTTAGAGTTGAGGCCCATTTCTCTTCCATACCAGCGCACTGACACTGTATTTTCATGCCTGTCATTGCAGCCTACACTAGATCTGAGATGAGAAGCTATTCTGTGGCATGTGATTTAATTGCCATTTATGTTAGTGCTAAATGGGACCTACAAATACAAGACAAGCAGTTTGTTCCAAGCTTTGAGTAAAGACAACTTCTGCATGCAGCTTCTCTGAACACGAAGGACAATGCTGCTGCTTTGCTCTGCCCAGTTTGGCAGAGAACAAGAAATATCAAGTTACATGTTGGGCATTGCATTAGCCTATTTAAACATGTATATTGTATGCAGTGCTAGATCTTTTCTCTCGGTTGCAGTCACTTCCTTTGCTGAAACACAGGGCAGGGAAAGCCAAAAGAGAGAGAACATTGGGAATACCTGAGCGCGGTAAACGAGAGAGCTGAAAGACCAGGTCAAAGGGGATTGAGATTAATGGCTAGGCAGTTGAGAAAAAGAGGGGTAGTATGAGAAACATGGCAAATATGACAAAACCACCAACAACACTGAATTTGTCTCCATGAGATAGAGGCTATCCCATTACTTGTTCGCTTTTACTATTCACCATCACCAGAGCGAGTGATACGGTCATCTCCATCCCATGAAGATAAACTCAGCAGCCTCAGCATATTCCCATGGATATATGTAACCTGGTGCAACAGGAGATGGCCAGTTTTTTTGATTTTTTTTTTTTTATGTTTTGTGGCAGTTCTTCTCTTTCCTTTTCTTTAAGCTGTCAGTCCTTTGGGCTGCGTCTCAGGGTTTCACCCCCTCAATCTGGCTGAAGCTACTCGTGAAGAATCAGCAAGATAGAATTTATATATGGAAAACTTTTGATGCAAAATGTGTTTGTTGTTTTCTTTTTCCATGAATGAACTCTGGATTTATTGAAATCCTCATTCAATTTCTGGGAAGATTTTCAGAGACTTATAAAGAAATTGGTTTAGGCTTTTGTTTTTAGCTAAGATTTCTGCCATTCCACCATTAAAGCAAATAGTTTTCTAATAAATTGCATTAGTATAATTAGAATCTGAGTAAGTAATTCCTGAGACAAGTAATCACATCCAAGAGACATCTGTAGAGACACCTTAATAGTGTTTTAATACATTATTCAGTAGACTTTCAACAAAGGAAGTCTTACAGTAGGTGCCCCAGCTTGATCTCTGAGGCTGATTTCAGCTACTGTTCATCTGATAGGCATTCCTTCGGCTGGTATTTAGTGTGAGCTTAGTTCAGGATATTTATTGTTGAAAATGAATGTTATGTGTGAGTAACCCCATGTCTTTGATAGACCTACATGAATAATAGTGCCTGGGGTTCTGTCTGGTAGCTAATAAACTGGGAGAGAAAGGAGGACAAGAGCGAGCTTACCCACAATACTTTTGTTCAGGTAGGGGTTTTTTTGGTTTCTTTTTGGTGGCAATACCTATCATATTTCTGGGAACTGCTGTATCCATAGCACACAACCTTTTGTTTAGCTTCTTTTTAAAATGTAGATGCATACGTACTGGCTTTTATATTGTTCCTTTGTGACAGGCAGAGATTGATGAGCCGCTGAATTATTTTCCGCAGGAGCTGTGTGGAATGTCACTTGGCTTCCGATGACAAGTCACCGGGAGAATGCAGTGAAAAATGCAAATTGGTTGATGCAACCGTCAGCACTGCAGAGGGTTTGTACAGTCAATCTTCCTTTTCTGTGTGTGCGTGATTAGTGACAGTTTCCACTTTCGGTAATTTTATATTTGAAAGCAGCCTTGTTTTTCTGCTGTGGAATTGTATTAGGGATCATAAGCCAATTGCTCTCTGTCTACGGTTCTTCTATGGTAAGTAGGAAATGCACATCAGGGCTGGTATTACCCCTCCAGGTTAATTAACTCATTGGATCACACCTACTTTCTAAGCAGTTTATGTAAGAAAGGACAGAATTTAATAAATACCAGTCCCTGCAAATCAGTGGCTGATGAAAGCCCGGAAGGTTAAGTCATACCTGCACCATGAGTTTCAGTGTGGCTTCTTTTACCATACAAATGCAAAACCTGACTCCAGCCCATATGCCGACTCTTGATTACAGTTGGCAACTAGACACAGCCCTTTAACCTGTGGCAAAGCCAGTCTGCTTCTTGTCAGTTTTTATTGAGACATTCCTAGTATCCTAAAGGCTAAGCACATCTTTCAGTTGCTGGTTGTAATATAAAACTGCCTTCCATCAGTGGGAATTTCTGGAATCAACCTTGATTAAAATAGTGCTCTCAGGAAAAAAAGAAAAAGAAAAATACCCCCAAAACCCACAACCAAAAACCTACATCAAAGTCTCTTTCCTGTAGAGGAACGTGCTTGCCTGTATTTATTCTTGTAGCAACTCTAACCCCAATCTAACCCAGATCCTATGGCAAAATGCAACCGTTAGGTGAGGCAGGATATAGGTGAATTATATCCACACCACAGGTGTAAACATAAGCATTAAATGAGACAAATGTAAAAGTTAGGATGACAATGCAGAAAGCTGTATGCACATCTAAGGATTGTCCCTGCAAACTGGTGGAAGCCCATCCAGAGCTGCATGCGTGCATGAATTTCACTGATACGCATCTTTCCAACAAAGCTGCACTTTATGATAACATTACTCCATAATACAGAGCTCAAAAGTTGCAAATATTGCCCTTGTAAAGAAAACTAAGTTTAATTTTGTATTTTTATTAAAATTATTATGCTCTGCATTTCTAGACATCAGCATTTCTTTATAAATATAAAACTGTCTTTACAAGTTTCAAAAACATATGAGCACTTGTATTGTGTTGCTGTAGTCAGTAAAGTTTCCAGGTTGCTGTTGTCAGATGGCAGATATTTGTCGGTAGGAATATATAAGGCATTCTGCTTTCAAATATAATGAATGCTAATCAAGAGCAGAAACAATCACTTACACGGCTCTCTTCTCACACACAGGGGTCACAGGAATATGAGCATGAACCTCCTGTTCCTGCTTATTTCCTTTTTTTTTTTTTTTCACATATCCTGTTCTTCCGTGACTGGGACTGTCAGCTAATTCTTTAGATTTCAAATTTAGTTAGAGCAGTTGCAGCAACTGCTGTCGTGAAGGCTGGCTAACTGTTCCCATCCTAACCCTTCAAAAAAAAAAAAAAAAAGCAGCTGTTGCAAAGTGTGTCTCATCTTAAATGCTTGTGTAACAGCTCAAAGGACTGGGTCTGGCATGGAGGTAGCCTCATTAAGAAGCCCTAAGGGAAAAAAATAATCTTGAAAATAATTTTTTTTTTTTTAAAAAATCCTAAAATCAAAACTGTATTACCCAAACAAAAACAATTTTTGAAAGTGGTATGACTAGACCACCACATGATATGTAAGACAGATTATTGGGCAACTTCATATGGTAGCATACAGCATCTTTCTGGTTTGTATTTCAGTTTCCTTAATGCCTCCAGGCTTTTTGAAAACCAGAAATCGCTCTCGGTGAAATACATATTAGCACCTAAAGATTTACTTTCTCTTTTGCATGCGCACGTTTCAACACAATGACTGGAACTGTGGAGCATGAAAAGAGCATAGGCTTCGCATTTTCCTGTTTCCTGGGAATGCCTGTTGTAGCCTCCGAGCTGTGCCTTCTGCCTCCTCTGCTTCAGTTCTGCGGGTGCTGGGGGCTTCTCCCGCTGTCCCCCAGCAGGGTCCCCCACACAGGCAGGGTCCTCCACATGGGAAGCCTCCCTGCCAGGGCATCTGGGAGGGCACAGGATGGCACAGCAGCGCTTCACATTTACTGGGTTTATTTCCACAGCAGCATTGCTTTGGAATATTTGTTTTCATCCATTTTTAATATTTGAATATTAAATCAGGCTAATCCTCCCTTTGCCAGATGGGTGTAAGAGGAGGCCTTGTTGCTCTACTTGCTACCCAGGAGGAAACGTAACTCCTAAAAAGCGGCTTCTGCAACCACCCCAGCCACAGGGCACCAGGCTGCTTCCCCAACGGGGACTGTTACACTTTCCTTGGGGAAGCGGAGCTTTTCCTGCCCCATAGCGTTGGCACCACACAAATTCCCAATGCAGCAACAAGGTGGATGCAGAGGCCTGAATAAATCAGCACTGCTCTGTTGTTCTGAGTCAAAGCAAGATGAAACTGCTCAAAACCAGCATTGTATTGAGCAAAAGACAGAAAGGGCATATCAATATTCAAATTTACAGTCTTTGTTTAAATTATTGGTTGAATCTTTTATCTAGGTATCTGTAGGAAACAGTCTTATGCACTTGAAGTCTCCAGCTTGTTGCTGTTACCCATGTCTTCTTCCAGTGTGGCTCTAGTGATTTCAAATACCATTGAAATGAATGGAATTAGGCTGCAGGCAGAAGTGGGAAAAATATGATGATTTCACTGCAGAAAGCAGAAAATTACACAGGTGTAAATTACTCTTTACCTACCTAGGCAAATTTTTATGCTGATGAACTGAAAATCGTCTATGCAATAGTCTCTCTTAGTGAGCTCTCATCCTAAAGATAATGTCAGAGAAATAAAAATACTAAGCACAACCTGGGTTCTGGATAGCTTGAACGGGCATCTTTGCTTTCATTTCTACATCCTTGCACATAATCAGATTTCTGCTCTCCTTGGTCTAAAATGATGACATTAAATTAAAAATTACTATTTAAAAATAACTAATATGTTTGCAGTTACTGCCTTCTGGATGATATTTGGAATATGCCTGCAAGTTTTCCTCTGCCTTCAGAACAGCAAACAACTACCCTGTTCCTTTTTTTTTTTTTAACCAGAAAAAAAAAAAAAGGCAAAAAGCAAGCTAATATTTTTTTGGAACTGCTTGCTTAACAGAGTTGAGAAACAACAAATATTGCAAAACTTGTGAGTGTTACTGGAATTGTGACCTGGCAGTGAGTGCCATTAATTCAGTACACTCAGTCTGCAGTTGGTGGGCCTTCTAACAAAACCAGATCTTGTTAAATCAGCAAGTCATGTCTACCTGCCACCTTGACAGATAACACATTGCTCTGCCACCAAGGACAGGCAACAGGTTAAATACAAGATTCTCACAAATCAAGAGCGTGTTTCCATTAAAATCCAACCAGATGCGATTCTCTTTTTATAACAAGCAGAGAAAAGGACTGTAGACAACTATTTATACTTTCATCTTTCTGTGGCGTTTGTTTTCTGTAAGACCAAACCTTATGATTATAAGCAATAGGATTAAAAAACAAAAACAAACAAACAAAAAAACCACAAAGTGAGCACTTATTTCTCTATATACCATAGGCTTCTTTATATTCCATATTCCTGTTTGGTTTCTACTTTATATTTCATCACTTTTCGTATAAAAGTGGAGAACTTAAGATTTTTAGCACAGTTGCATATGAAATTTCAGTAAGAGTTTTGAATGGGTAAGAAATAATGGAGAATAACAATTATTTTTAAGGAAATGTTTGAGAAACTTACTGGTTTTCTTACCTCTAAAAATAGAATGTTTTTACCAAAAATGTGTTGAAAAGCATACCTAGATTTCCAATTCAAATAATGAGTTATATTGAAACGTACTAAGATTTCAACCCCAGATGTGTTATTACACAGTTACAAGGTCAGGTATTTTTACTCTGTAAAAACATTGTATAATGCTTGCCCTCCAAATTACAGCATTGGATCTGTAGTATCAATTTTTGAGGGTCTCATTTGCTTTATATTGTCCCTCACAGCCAGCTTCCTCCTGTCTCTCGTTCCTTTTTCTCAGCATGTTTCCCAGTTAGGAATCATCTGGGGGGAAAAAAATGGATTAAGCTTTTGTGCAGATCTACAATAACTGGAGAGACAAATAAATGGGGGCAGACTGTCATCTCAGGTCACTTTTATCTGCTTCCCCTGGAATCACATTACAAAGATTCCAGCACTGCAGTTTTCTGTTATAATCTATATTTACTGTTGTGACAGTCCCGCACACACTAATCTTTGAGAGGGTTATTGTGGAAAAAATAAATGGCAGCCCTTTTACCAGTATCCATTGCTGTTTGATGTATGTGTATCTACTGAAATATAATCTAGACGCAGTAGGAGTAGCTGTAAACCAAAGAGAGTCTACTGTTTGCTTTGTCCTATAACTGGGGACTATCACATTTCCTAGACAGCTGGTGGTTAAGCATCTTGGAAGCACTTCCAATGCATTGCAATTCACAGTGCACTAGACTAAAAAGGTGCACTAGATGGTCAGGGCAGATTGACAACACCTGGATCGGTTCGTCGGAAATGTAAATGAAAAATCGGAAATGAAACAAAAATCGGAAAAATCCAGAAGCCATTAGATTTCATAGAAATTCTGAGGGTATTTCTGTTTTCGTCTTTCACTCTTTACCATCCACAGGTGAGGCTGTGACAAAGGATGCCAGCAGTCTCTCTTGTTGTGTTACATGTTAAATTTCATTTGATCTGATGAATGACTTTTCCCCCTCTATCTGCAGATTATTCAGAGGATAAATCCATTCCCTGCTCTTTGCAGGGGGAAAATGAATGTATAACCACATTTCTACTGGCTATGGATGAACAGGGAAGGACAGTCATTCATAGCATAGAACAGAAAGGTAAGTAGTGAATATGCTTTTTCTACGTGAAATTTGATTTCAAAACACAGGCAGGGTGAGCTATCCAGAAGCTCAGCTTTTGTACGTGGCACTGCACCTCCTTGTGTTTGTAGCTCTCCTCCACCCAGCCGAAAGAGCACCTCCTTAAGTACGTATTTAATGCAGTCATAATAATGCTATCTGACTGGGTATACCTGACGAAATTCTAAAATATAATTATTTTGCAGTATCATTAAGTTTTGAATATTTTGCACAACTAATAGATATTCAACAGATCTCTATATCCTTTCATTTAACACTACTTCTTTATTTACTGTTGTTTCACTACTGATTTTTCATTAAAGCTTCTAATCATGTAGGACAGGAGAGAGAGAGAGTACAGGTGCAAGTTTTCAGTTGCCAAACAGTTTTGTTTCCAGGCAATAAAAATGCCTTTTTCCTTCTTCTTCTTCTTTTTTTTTTTTTTCCTGAACACACTTTGTATTTCAGTGATGTGTGTTAGTTATGTTTTAGGGAAAGCCATGCAGATTTGTAACCTCGATCTGTTAGCACAAATGGCATTTATTATTTTGTTAACCCTTTGGGTAGCGTAAGTGTGAGAATGAAAGTGATTTCACTACGCAAAAAAGCAGCTTCTACCCTAAGAAGAGTAGTCTGATATTGTATAGGTTACTATTACAGCAAAGATGGTTGTAACAAAGCTAGTACTAAAGAAGCCTGACCCTTTGTAAACTACACCCCTAAACCTCAAGAATTCAAGGGTAAGACTTTCTCTTTATTAAATACATTTGCTATGCATTTTAAGTAGTTCTGAAAAAGAAAGGTGAAAGAAATATCTTACGGAAGGCACAGTTCGTTAAACGCTGTGTAGTGGTCCTACCACAGCTCTACAATAACCAGCTTCGCTGGCATCCGCTGTTCTGCTTCCAGGCCCTGAAACTATTGTGCTGTGGCGGCTGCGATGCATGAGAATGTGAACTGAGATGAGACCTCCAATAATGCTCTAGAAATTGATTTCATTTAAGGAAGTAAAGGCAAGACAAGCACCAGTCGCCAGAGCGTTAACTCACTGCTCAAACCAGACCCCTCAGAATTAGTTAAATGATGGCATCAGTCCAAAAAACAACGTGAAATACAGTCATGTAAGCCAACTGAGAACGAAACTGGTCCTTCAATGTCCTTAAATCATGGTTCAGCAGAAACTTTTGTGAAATAGTAGCATTCGCCAACTTTCATGAGCAATACATTTTAATATTAAAGTGTTTTGGTGAAGGAAAAACTTCAGTTTTAATTTTGACTCTCTGAAGTATCGTATGATAAAATATATTGAAGAACTTCAAATGCAAAATTCCTTCAGATTATTCAGTCCAATGTTTTCAGCAAGTCTAATGGATTTTTTCCTCGTTGTTTTCGTGCGTGCAATGCAGTTTCCTTATTTTCTGAATATCATTGGTGAATTTATCCTGATACAGATCTCGCTAGAGTCTTCTCTGCAACACACTGAATATCAGCTAATTGAAGTACAGCTTCACCCACACTCTGTGAATCTGTGAATAACATTGTAAAATTCATAATCTTAGCAACTCAGCCCTGGCTTTTAGAATTATATTGACACAGAGCTGAAAATAATTTTCTAACTTTTCAGAATCTGGGTCTGTGTCCAGCACCTGCTAATTGTCACGGTAAAAGCGCAGTGGAAGAAGTGAGCAATTAATTTTTTAAACATTTTAATGCAATATTTTTCAGCCAGTTTCAGAAACCCTTTAGCAAGCTATCAGGAGGAAAACAGCATGAACTTGAAGGAGAAGGCATGCACAGCTCGCAGCAAGTGAGCAGCCCAGCATGCCTCTTGGCTTTTTTTAATTGCCTAAAAATTATTGAATGGATATCCACAGTCATCATTGGTTTTGTTTCCACAGATTGCCCACAGCTTCCAAATATTCCAATGATAATGGTGGGTGTCACCCTGGCTATCCTTCTCATTGGCATTGTTTTACTTTGTATATGGAAATTACTGGTGTCAGTTCAAGACCGAAAAGAGGTGGCCAAGTTTGAAGCAGAAAAATCGAAAGTTAAATGGCAAACGGTATGTTAAATGCATTGATTTTATATGAGGTTCTTTAATGTGACTGTACGATGCACAACTGCCTGTGAAATTCTGTGCCTTGGTTTTGTTCCTTTAAATTGATGGGTTTCACTGGGAGGTTTTCACTACATTTACTATTCTAATTTTTAGTAAAATTATGATTTTCTTTTTTTTCAGGGATGAAAAATAGCTAGAGGTCAATCTCCCAGTTTAATTTCTTTCACACATAAAAGTGTGTAGATTACATTTTTAGTTGTTTTTTAATTAGTACCTCGCCTTTCATTATTCTTAGCAAAGTTGTTTGCTGCCTGTGTAATTTCCAGAGGGGTCCCCCTCTTCCCAGAAACAGAGACCGTTCTAGCACAGAGAGGTTACTGATACGGCCTCTGTCATGATGAGAGCCCACTGATGCAGAGGAGCAACGAATGTCCAAAATGTAGGTAAAAGGACAGAGAAACTCAGGCCTTATTTTCTATCTATAGCTTGCAGATGTCTAATGCAAGCTTATACCACATGTTCCCTTTTCTTCTTTCCTTTCTGCCCTTCACTTTTTTGCTCTTCTGCAAAAATTTTAAGACTTCTGAGCCTCTTCGAGCAAAAGCTTGTTGAGTAAGCGTTTCTGGTGCGTGTCAGGAGGACAGGCGATACGCTCCCGTTCACCCTGCTCCATCCCTGTACAAAGCCCTGTGATTGCAACATTTCGGCAAGAACGGATGCTGCTGGCCCCTCAGCTTCTGAGGTGGGAAAAATCAGTTACTTCCAGGCAAGGCTACTGGAGAATGTTTCCTTAATCCTTCAGAGTAGCTACATATGGTAATAGGGAAGGATACACTTGATAGCAGCATTTTAATTGTCTTTTCTGTCACAAGGGGAAATGACAGGAAGTGAATGATGAGGGCCCAGGATTAAAAGCCCAGGTGGGGCTTGCCCTTCTCCCAGTCCACGGTAGTATGTGTGGCTCAAGCAAGAGGACTGTGACAAGTCACACCTCACTGCCGAGACACTATCTGCTTTTAGAACGGTCCAACACAAGTTATATTGGGCATATTTGATGAAGTATTATTTGATTATGTGCATTACTTTAATCCAGGAGGCAGATGCGAAGGGAAGCATGTTCCTGAGCCTAGACTGGTTTGCGCTGCCTCATGTAGGCCAGTCTCAATTTCAGTGGCTTGGAATGTGAGCTGGCTGAAGGCTATTCTAAAGTGGTCTGGCCCAAATTTCTCAAGAATTAAGTACAAATCATCACCTTCTGCACTGTGGGAAGCAGAGTGGTACTGGCTGGTGCATGTACGACCTGCCCTGTAATGCTGGGCCAGGAAGCATGGGCCAAAATGACCCCTTTGCTGACGAGGTACGCTGAAGGCAGTGATGTGCAGCTACAGCTGCTTGCAGCCAAAGCAATGGCAAGATGTGTTAAACATTGCATGACCCATTTCTTCTGGTTTTGTTTGTTGTTGTTTTTTTTAGGAAACAAACCCACTGTACAGAGGGTCAACAACCACTTTCAAAAATGTAACTTACAAGAACCAAGAAAAGCAAAGAGGGACCATGGCTGCGGATTTCTATTAGCACCTCCGACACTACAAACTTAATTTTACTGGCAGGAAATCTAAAAACACTTGTTTCTTCTCAGCCGATGATGTGATATTTGTTTGCATGTTGCAGTGCTATCATTCTGTTAGAGAAAATATATCTTGTGTTGGGAAAACTATAGATAACATGTGAGTGGTAAAAGTTAGAGGAAACATTTTTTAAAGCCCCTTTAATATTAAAGAAATAGTATCACAAGTATTTTTAATTTTCTCGTTAATACTGAGGATTTCAAATTATCATATGTAAGCCTATTTTTGTTAGGTATACACAATGAGCTGTATACTACTTTGCTCATACACACAATCCCATATATTTTGTTTAGCGATGTATTTGTACCAGTCTATTTGGTGGGCTACTTTAAATTTAAAAAGATAATTTTTTTAATGAATGCTGTTTAAACTACTGAGCTTAGAGGTTCCTCGTATCACCTGTGTGCCTGAATAGTTTTCCATCAGAAGTAAGTAGTTTTATTGCCTATCTATCTTCTGTGTATCTAAGGTGTACAGAAACATCTTCTCTCTAATTCTTGTTTCTTGTCCTGTTTCCCTCTTTCCTTGTTGCAGTTTGATGTTCTGTAAGAACAGTCCCTGTGATTATCCCAGGGAAAGCTAAATTAAGCCCGTATTTACTGACAGTTTTTTTCTGTTCCTTCCTTTAAATTCTAGTAGAGAGGATTCAGAGCAAAAGAGAAATATTTGTAAATTAGAGATCCCAGTAGAGGAACTTTAAACCAGAGGATTACCAGAATTCCATCTCGCCATTTACATCCTGTTTAGGCACTCAAAATAAACCTCGTATGCTGGACCATTACATGAACTGTTGCAGGAGCCCTTTACGTGTAGGAAAAGTTCACACACAAAGGCTAAGCATCACACACCAAGACAGTACTCTTTTGTTGATATATCCAAAATTGTGAGGTCCTTTCAATGCTCAGCAGCCAAACCATTTATTTATGTGTAAAACAATGTATTCAGCTCTTTGGGGCCTTTTTTTTTTTTTCTTTCAAACTAAGCAGCAAATAGATCTATGGATTCCACTTCATACTCATTTCTGCGCCCTTAATGCGGATTTTAAATCTCAGTTTTAGTTATTCATGACTTTCCATAAATTCTTAAATTGTAATGCTGTTATCGTGCATAGCAATAGGGAAAAAAAAAAGCCCCAACATGCTGATATAAAAAATTACAACACTGGACTATTTTAAGCTAGCAATAATGTACTTCATTTTTTAATATCACTTTTCCTCTGCATTTTTTAGTACTCTGGAACAGATGGTCAAAATGTACATATGAACAAACTTATAAAAGAAGACTTAGAAATCAAATGTACATTGACACGGTCACAGACAAACAATTATGTACATTCCCTATGGTAAATCATATATTAGATCTAAAAAACTTGATGTCCATTTTGTAATAAATAAGTACAAAATCAGGGCAACTTCAGCCTCTATATCCTCTACAATTCCTGGATGCAAGGCTCATACATTAGCTAGCTCTGACCCATGCCTGTTTTAGGGCCTGATCCAAAACCTACTGGAGTCAATGGCTACAGATGAGGATCTAGTTTCAGTGAAACTATTAGTTTTGGTTTACAAGGATTGTTTTGTTTAAACAAACTGGTTAATACTGTCTATTGGTGGATTAGAACCTATAGTGCATATTTCTGTGCAAAGAGAAATAAACAGTATCAGATGCCTTTGGGAAGAAGGTGATGCTATAAGCATGTATTAAATACAAAATTATTGCAGTATGAAGGAAATTATGGCTGTCATTAAACTGGAAGAGATTGATTACAGGTTTACATCTGTATTCTTAAGCATTCCTTCATAGCTCATAGACAAAGGCTTGCATCTGCAGCCCTTCTAACCACTAGACTCCTGCAGGTGTCAGTACAAGTTACATGTGGGACCAAATCCTGTTTCTTTCCCACATGGATAAACTCATGGGAGGCAAAGCTGACCCCTGAATTCTGTCTCAGATTCCATTTGGGTCAGGATTACCTAAGGGACTAGGGAAATCTGGATCTAGCCCATGTAAGTAATCTGTTACTGTTTTGGTTTTCATGTAGAAGTCATCAAATGACAAACTTTCTCTGAAAGAAACGAAAATATTTTTATTACTTTTAAAGTAAGAAAAATCTATACTGTTTATTAAATACTTTTTAAGTTCTGTTTCTGAGAAGGCTGATTCTGCTGCTCAATATTAGGGTTGAAAGCCCTTCTTCTGTAGGTCACCCATTTCAATATTGAAATACATTTTAGTATTCAAACATTACTAACAAAGTGGTGTTCGCATTTCATATCAGACACTTGGTGGTCTACATTCCCTGTTCCTACAGGAGATTTCATTTCACAAAGCTCTGTTCCCATCACTTCCATCTTCTGATGATCAGCAAAGATCCAGTTTGGTATTTAGGCACTGTTTACAGTCCAACTACGCCTCGGAGCAATCTCTCCAAATTATCAAAGACATACAGAAATGGTGGAACATGTTTTGCAATTTCCCTGCTGTGACTGACTGTACTATAAATGTTCTGTGCGCCTTCAAAATCAGGATGGAAATTGCTCAAATAATTAAGAATTCATCAGAAGAGAGAAAACAGAAGGGCTTGGTGAGGAAGGCCTCTGTTATTGAGGGGTGTCAAAGAACTAGGCTCATTCATATGAGCCATTCTTTTAACAGCGTTAATTTAGATCATGGGTTTTGACTAAACCCCCAAATTTCAAGAACTTTCAAGATCTTACTTGGCATTCACCGTAGAAACAAGAGTGGCGGCAATCTTTTTTTATTAACTATATTGTTTTTATCTTGCAGCATTTGTACCTAAGTTCATCTCTTTCTTTTTTTTTTCTCCACCAAATTATGAGTGGGTTTGCGTGTGGTGAGTGAGATGAAAAAGTCTTTCTGTTGTTTTCACGAATATTGTTTTGACCTGAGGCTGGACCTTGAAAGTGGCCAAAACATTTTTTAATAGTAATACTTCTATTCACTGAAGAGTTAAACTGAATAAAAGAAAAATCATTAGCAAATTTATGGTATCTGTGTATCTTTTACGCCCCGTAGAATGGTAATTTCAGTAATGTATGTTAAACGGGTAATATTTTATTTGTTTTATAGAAGCTGCACACTAACCTGTATTGTATATGTCCAGACTGCATTCAGCTTCGTTTTGTAATGTAACTAGTGGGTAGAGAGCCGGGGATACAAGACTCGGATGTCAGGTGCAATATTCTCCATGTCTTGTCTGCCTTTATACAGATGTTCAAGTTTGTTTTGCAGTGGGCGTAAGGGAGCTATTGCCCCACAAAACATCACAAACAATAGGAAAGTGAAAAAAGAGCAAATTTTTACCTCAGTCTATTTGAAAGAAACAGGTGGATGCCTCAACTTGTTTCTGTAAAAACAGAATTTATTTACCCTTGAATAAAGATTGTAAAATTGAATGCTATTTTTAATACACTTTTATTGTTCTTTCTTCATTTTCCATTTCGGCATGTGTCTGCATCATTGTTTTCACATGATTTAATGTATCTTAGAAAATTTCTTATGCTTTGGCATGCCCCAGAACTTATTTTGTAACTCGTCTCCCCCCTTTTGTGAGACAGCACATGAGATTTAACATCTGGATATTCTCCTATTTGCGATCCTTTTACTTTCCAAGGAAATGAGTTAATGGATGAATGCTGTAAGCAACCTATTTCTGGAACTCTGATTGATTACATATGGCATTCTTTTATACAGCAATCCCTAAATTGCACAACTTGCTTCAAGCTAAAGATCCATCCATTCCGTAAGTGTAGCGGCAGTAATGTCTTTGTGGAACTAGATGGCAAAGTGCGTATTTTCTCTTTAATCTTTTTAATCCTTTTTTTTTTTCCTCTAATGAAAAGTCATGTATTTTGATGTCTGCTAATTTCCTGCTCTGAGGAAGAGAACATTCCTCTGTGCCCTTGACAGAACAGTATTTAAAGTCTATTGTATTCTCCAGGCACACAATAAGATCACATTCTCTTGCATTTCACAGTGGCTTGTGAAAACTGAAACTGATACAATTGCATAATGTATACTCAGTGTAATTTGGAATGTACTCTAACCCCAAAAGCCTATATTTGATTGTTTGTTTTTAGAAACGGTTTGTGCTTAGAAACTTTTCTTCTGTGTTTTCATTGACATATATATTGGCTAATATTAATAGATAGCAACAAAAGCACAATATTGAGAGGTAGTGTAGATAAATATAAAGGCTTTGGCTTCCCCCCCCCCCCCCCCCCCCCCCCCCGTCACCTTGGTAGATGACAACTTTGTTTCTTGAAGCTGGCTCAGTCACTTCTACCAGTCACCATGCAAAAGCAGAGAGAACCAGAAACCGGTTTTCATTGCAACCTCTCCCTTGTGCTATTTACACTACAGTTGAGACTTATTTTTAGTCAAAAAGGACAATTTAGAACAGTGTCAAGACATTTCTGTATTTAGGTAGATGAAGTTCCCAAGGCACGGTGTATTTTTTTAAAGAGTCATTCTTCTACAGGGTAACTTTTGTCAACAGTGGGTTTTTTCATTACTGTTTCTACATTTAGAATAGGTAGGAGGGTAAATAATACCAAGGTCTTTCTGTATGAAGAAACAGGAAATTTCTATTTAGTGCTCTGCAGTTAGATGTTACCTGTGTCTGGAAGAGTGTGTACTATCAACCTCAAAGTTAACAACCCTAGTTCAAAGGTAAATTCTATCTCCTGTTGATCTTGGGTAAGATGTTAAAACTTGCTGTCTCTAAAACTCTCAGCTGACTTAAGAATCAGACCTATAATTACCATGTAACAAACTCCCAGTTGCTTCTATTTTAGGTTACGATAGATTTGAAAAAGGAGAGATTAAAAAAAAAAAAAAAGGGAAACAGAAAAAATCCACCCCAAACCAAACAAGAAAAACACAACAAACAAAACACAAACCCAGCTACAAATCCCCAAATCTCAAAGGTGATGGAGAAATTAAGCCTGAAAACACATCAAACCAGGAAAAGAACAGTTCCTAGAACTGTTCCTAGAACTGTTCCTAGAAATCCCTAAAATCAATGAATTGTTACAAAACCTTTTGACACACTTCCTCCCTACCAGAGTTCACAGGCAGAGAAAGTCTTCTGTGGTGAAGTGTCATGAGCCAACACACGAGGTGACAATCAAATGAACCACAGTCAAGCTGGAGAATTTGACTTGTTAAGGACAAGTGCTCTGTACCTCTCGTATTCATTCTGGAGTACCTCCAGCACCTGCTTCAAGCCTTCTGGAACAGCACCTGCAAGAAACTAGTTCAACATCTCCCTCCCATGAACTACAGGTTTTGGATTCCTGTTCTGATGCGCTCTGAATCTGGTGGATACGGAGCTTTGTCAGAGAAAGATACAAATACATCTAGGAATTTATCGTGGGCTGGACAATCCACATGAAAACTGTGACGACAACACTCGCTTTGAATTGGACTGGTCTTAATCTAGTTAATCTTTATTCCAAACTAAGGGCAAGAGTGTTTGAACATGTTTAATTCCGTTTATCTGATTTGCTGTACTGCCACCGATTTAATGAATTTAGATTAAATTTTGAGTTCTTCCATGTTCAGATTCTAAGGAGATAAAGGAGGCGAAAGATGAGTATCTGGGAATTTTCCTGCCTTTCTACATATCAAAGGCCAAGATACTTGGCCTGACTAGTTTAATAGCATCAGTGGGAAGTTGTTCCCACTGGTTAGGAAGTCATTAGAGCTTTCCAGTGACTCATAGTCAGAACATCGACTCTATTGCAATTAAAACTTTTAAGTTTATTAACTGCACGTTTGCATCTGATGATAAACTCAGCCTGATAGTAAACGGAATTTCCCTGCAGAGAAATGATGCTATTCTTGAACATGTGTTTAGTTCTTTCACAGGAACAATCCACCAGCAAACATTATTATCCTCTTACCTGAAATGAGCAGTGACTAGAAATCACTGGCTTTTATCAATCTAATTTAATTTCTCACGCTTGTTAACAAATTTTCAATTTGGGCATGGAAGGATGCAAAGGAAAAACATTTTTTGCTTTTTCTATTGTCTTAGCAGCATAAAATTCAGAGAAGAGAGCAGAACTTTTAACAAGAGGGTCCCTGGTGCCTACCCGTATGCGTGTGTGTGGGTATGATATAATATAAAATACAATTACGTAAGTAATGAAGACAGAATCTCCCATTGTGTGAAGCCAATCAGAGCTCTGGCGTCCAGACTGTCTTAAATCTTGGTTCTTAAATCCTCAAATATGAGACTGACCGCAACAAAAAAATAAATGTATATGCATTTTTACTGAGTACAAAGCCAGGAATCTAAGCCAAAATTATTCCACCTGAGAGGACCTTGGTTTAAAGAAAGACGCAAAGTAAAATCGCTTTGGGTTTCTCTGTGTGCGTATTCTCTAATGAGCACAGTAAATGTTTCTTTCCATTAGCTGTAGGATTTCTGAGTCTAAATGTGTGCGTGCACAGCTGGAAAAAAAGATCAGCTTTTCTGAGGGGGAGTGCACAGGGTGCAAAGGCACACCCACTCCCAAACGGGGAAGTCGTGTCAGCACAGGGTACACATTATGCCCCAGAAATTCTGCAAGCATGTATCCTTGTTCTGGGTGCTACACAGGGCTAAAACAGGATCTAGGACGGTGCCTCTGAAAAAGATGGAATCGCTGCTTGCTGGGCACAGCTAATTCAAATAATTTTGGTCCTGCTTTTTCTTCCTAGCTATTCCCAGGTTTGGTATTCCCATTGTGGATGGTAGGAAAAAAGAGACCTGCCCTCAGACTTCAAGATTATGAACAGAAATTACGGTGTGAGAAGATGCTGAACACGACATGCTGAATATCTGAGCGCGCCTTGGAAAAGCAATGAGTTTGTGAGAAAATTGAATTAGCGTGAATCTGATAAGGGCTTGTATTTGTGGATGAGGGCTATGATCACGCACTGGGTTCATATCTGTGTACAGGTCTCATGCAGAAGGCTGAGTCTAAGCTCTAAACAGGGGACAGTGAAATAGGGGAAGCTGTAAATAGAGGAAGGTATTTAATATCTGTGCAGACATAGCAAAAGGAAATAGCAAAGGCAGATCCGCTCAGATTGGTATAGATCATGGGTCCAAGTCTACACCTAAAGAATGAGACCAGATCATCAACAGAGCAATTAAGAGAAAAATACTTACAAAAATTGTGTTCCAGAGGAAAATGAAATAAAGGAGTCAAATTACTACAGCGAATGCCTTGAAGGAAGACAGGTAAAGCTTCAAACCACAAACAAACAAACAAATACGACTGGAAAGTCGTACAATTTCATGTGCAAGACAATATAAACTGTATCAGCAAGAAACATTTCTGTCTTCAGAAAATGTTGCCAACCGTGTTGGTTTTACAAGACACTGACAGCAAAGGTATCTTATTATTGTAATTAAGTAGGTATAGCTTAGCTATAAATACCCAGGCCAGTATAACTGCAGCTGCACTAGAAATGATCTACCAGTTTAGTGAGAACTGAATAGATTCAAGACAGTAAAAATCTGTTTAGTCAAATAGGAAGATCTGAATATCAAAGAAAAAAAAAAGCAAGGAAAACTACTCAGAATTAGTAAGTTGCTAATTTGCATTTAGTAAAACATTTACAAAATCACAGCAGCTGTGTTTTTGAGGAACCTGCAATCAGAACATGCTTGCTTTGATCTTACTGAAATGAACAGAACCCCCCCCGCGGTGGGGCTCCTTCCCACAGCCCAGAGCAGCTGCACTGTTGCTCGCTGGCACCGTATTTGTGAATGTAGGACCACGGTGTGATTTCTTAGTGTGATCCAGAAGCAGGTTCTAGAGCAAGAGAACCCTTTTCTGGTACTCAGTACTCAAAGCAGTGGCCAAATACTCCTGAAGAGATGTAGGCAGTTCCAAGTAGTTCATAACTGGCTCATGAACAAGCTTCTCTCTGAGAATCTGAAACTGCCGGAAAGCTGCAGCTTTCCTGAGAGCTGCATTGCAGTTCCGTCAGTCACAACCCTTCTGTGCTGCAAAGCCAGGTCACCTCTAGAACAGCCTGTTCAGCAAGGGTTCCTGCTGTTTGTTCTCTGCCAGACATTTTTATCATCTGTTAAACTGGGTGAAACCCTTCCACTTACCTGCTTCTTTCAAAGTGTTCGGCTTCACTTGCCGCTCAACTCCTACCAAACCACCAGTGAGAAACTCCCCCCAGGCCCAGAGATTTCTGTTTCCATCCTTGTAACATGATTGAGGTGCACACAGGGGAAGAGAAGCTCAGTTCAGTTATGCTCCAATTTTTTTTTATACATTTATATATATTTATATACTTCTTTTTGTCTGCTATGCATAAAGAGCAATGCAGAAACACGCTTATGCAGATGAAAAATGAACTGTCCTGCTGATTTCCAGTAAAACCACTCTAACTCAAAGGTTCTGCTTTCGACTTTTCCCTCCGCTATTCATAGCTTCTCTGAGATCGAAACTCAACCCTAGTGGGGCAGCTCCTGTGAACGATACAGCTGAAGGCAGAGATGAACAAAATGGGAGAAGGCAATTATTTTTCCCCATGCCAAAACGTAAAATGACTTCGAGTTGCCAAGCTGACCTAGCTGAAAAAAGGTCTCCGAGTGGGGTCTATTAAAAGCGGGGATGTTCAGGGACGGAGCAGCAAACCTGTGACCACGAGCTGTGCCATCAACCGCGTCCCACCTCCAGTGCCTCTGCGTGTTCTCTGCCCCTTTTCAGGACAAAAGTAGCTGGAGAGCAGGCATGAGAAATTGTGTTTGCGGGTGGAAAATAAGATTCATACGGAGCTTTCTGTCCGCTTGACAGATTCCAACAACCCCGGTGTGCCCAGACGGCCCGAGCGGCATAAGCGGCCCTCCCACTGCCCGGCCCGGGCAGCATCCCCCCTCCCGGGCAGGCGGGCGGGGGCGGGCGGTTCCGGCGTGCTGCCGCGACCTCCCCTGCGCCCCTCCCGCCGCCCGGGGCCGCTCGGAGGGAACACGCGGGCCTGCCCCCCGGGCTGGGCCGGCCCGGCCCTGCCCTCCTCCCCGCCGCGGGGCGCCGCGGGGTGGGATCGCTCCTCTGCCCTCCCCGGGGCAGGGCCAGTCCCGCGGAGCGGAGCGGGTGGGCGCAAGTGCCGCGGCAATGCTGGGCGTGCGGCTGCGGCTCCTGGCGTGCTGCCTGCTGCTCGGCGGCCGCGGCCCGGCGCTGGGCACCGCCGCCCTCAGCCGGGACGAGGTGCCCTCCCTTCGGAGTGAGTGACGCCTCCGGGGGCGGCCCGGGGAGGGAGGCAGGGAAGGGGGAGCGGCGCGGGGCGCGAACCCCGCGGGGCCCCGCGGCGGGTCGGGGTGGCGCCGTTGGTCGGGCAGCCGGCGGCGTGTCCGCTGCGGGCCGAGCCGTTCGTTCCTCCGCCAGGCCCTCCGTGCGGGGATTGCGGCGGTGGGGGCGCCGGCGAGCTCCCGCTGCGGGGTCTGCCCCGCGGCCCCCGCAGAGCCCCGGCGGCCCTGAGCGCTGCGGGCCGGCGGCTCGGGTCAGGGCGAGTGTCCTGCTGGGGTCAGCCCGGCGGCGGCCAGGAGGGTTGGGGCAGGGGGAAGGTCTGCGGGGCCGAACCCCTGCGAACCTGCCCCGCTGTCCGTGCCTTGTGCCCTTCTCGTCCTCCCCGCGGCGTTGTTCCGCTGCCCCTTGCTTTCGTTGGACCTGGGGGGAAGAGAGATGATCCCTTTCTCGTGTCCAGTGAACTCCATTTATTTTCTCTATGGGGAAGGAAGTGGGAGGTGAGGAGGAAGGAAATGAAGATACCTTGTTCTCCGAGTTTTGTTACAGCCGTTTATTCCCTGTTAGCTGTGTTGAACCTAAGTAAACAGGAACCGGGAGGTAGGGCCAGCTCTTAGCTCCTCACATCAGCTGGAGGGTTCGCTTTGGGAGTTTGGCTCATGTCACCTTGCCCTTGTGTGGAGGGGCCTGGATGTACGGGAAGCAGGATCTTTCCAAAGGCCTCCGTCCACCCTGTCAGTTCCTAAAGCATACGTTGTCTCCTTTTGGGTCCTTTGGGGCTTGCAAGTTCATAGAGCGCTTGGCAGCTCTTCATCTGCAGGATTTGGGGCACAGAAACCTCCCTGAACCACAGGAGCTTTGTAACAAAACCCTTCTAGGAGAGCACCTGTAAAACGGGTGGTTTACATTCGTGAGTCAGGAGGAGGGGAGCCCTTGAGGCGTCCCCAGGATTTGGTGTTGCTCCAGTTGTCTCATTGTCCCGCTGGATGGGGGCAGTGTCACTGGGCCTGCCATCTCTCTTGCTTCTGCCTTGAGCTGGCAGTCACCTGGCAGTCCTCAGGCCAGCGCAGCCCTCTTGCCAATTGTGTTTTGTAGTTGGGGAGCAGAAACCACGTTCAGAAGGGGGCTGTGTGGCTCCAGAATTATGCTCTGACCGTTCTTGGCATAAATTGCTGCAGAATGGAAAAGGGAAGTGTGCTGTTATTCAGAGATCATCCAGCTGGGTTATTTGTGTACATTGTGTGAGACCCTTATCTTTTCTCAGCAGTTCCTGCAACTCTTAAGAGCCTTACAGCTGAAGTCATTCAAATGTTGAGAATCCTTCATCTTTGGGTCATGGTGTTGCTCCCCCCATGCCCAGGAAGCTGCTACACGGGAGCTGCTTTGTGCTGTCAAGGTGGAGATAGATTGGGAGTTTGCATAAGAAGTTTATTTACGTGTAAATCCCAGTATCGTGGTGAATTAACCTCATTAATTTGTGTGTACTGGTGCTAACAGCATCCAGCTTCCACTTATCTAGCAAATTAACAGTCTGTTTTCTCGGTCAACCAAGATAAGACCCGCTCTGGTAGCATGAGAGGCAGAAACCCTTTCTGGCCATGTAGATAGAGATGCCCGTGTCACCCGTGGCACGTTGGGTTGGATAAGAAGGACGAAACCAGCACAGACTGCACAACTTCACGGGGAACTCAAAAGCAAAGGGCCAAGATGGGTACTTGTCACACAGTGTTTGATGTTTTTTTAGTGAGCTCAGACACCTGAGAGCTGTAGAGATAGAATGGATTAAAGGGACGTTGCAGTGCCCCAAATGGTTGAGGACTTTATGTGGGACAGCTGGTAGGTGCTTGGGAGATACAATTACATGTAGCAGGCTGATTGGCACCTCCTGCCAGTCAGAAAGGCTTGTCGCCGGTCATACACCGTCACAAGCTACCCATGCCTATTGCCCTGTGGAAAACAGCTCCTTACCAGGGATACAGCCTGCAGTGTGACTGTCCTCTCTCTAAGTCAGACTGCTTGATGTGCACTGTACAGAATCCGTAACCAGAACCCCCTCAATAATCTATATCCTCTCTGTTCTGTTTATTGTGTTAGTGTTATATTGGTGAGCTGATCTACCGTCCTGCTGCTGCTTGGAAAACCTTCCTTTTGTAGAGCTACATCCAAACTGTGTGTCCTAAACCCAGACACAGCATCTGGGTGGACCTCTGCATCTCCTACTTTAGTGGGCTATGTCAGTTTGAGAGAGTTTTTTGTAATTGTAGTTACTGCTTCATGATGTTAGGTGTAGTGAATTACAGCAGCAAGAAAGCACATGTGGCAGAAACCACCACTGTAAAATTTCAAGGCAAAATGGAACTGCTGCTCAGGTTTTTCAGTGCATAATCTGAGGTATAAAATAAATAGTTTGCCTATAAGGCGAGAGGAACTCTATGGGTTAATTACCGTTGGATTTCAGAGTGAATGAAATAGCTGAGCTGTTATAGGTTTAAATTTTGCTGATTTCCAGTTCCTCAGCTGCCCTCGTTTTTTTCAGTCTATATGCTCAGATAAACATTTGCTCCCGAGACGTTAAACAGCTGACTTTTCTTCGCATACTTATAGTGTGATGTCACATAGTTCAGTGAATTTCTACATGATTCCAAGAAAGCTGGGATGTCAGGCTAACCCCACATCTGCAGTGGTCCACGGTAGTCATGTATGGTCGAACAACATGCATCTAGTGGGGAAGGCATACTTTTACCCTTGGCCACCAGCTCTCATGGTAGAGATAAATCCTGCCCTTTCTGTGTCTTATTTACAATGCAAAATATTTTCTTTCTGCCTCTGTAGTTGCAGAGAGTGAAAAATGAATATGGCAGAGAATATGACAATGTCAGCTTTAAACTTTCTAGTGTTTACCTTAATTGCATTCTCCAATCCTCCCCAGAGGATTATTTTACAATATACAGTGTGACTTCTTGTAACACTTAGACCTATATACCATTACTGGGCATTTCCTGGTGACTGGTGGTTTGGGTTTTTTTCCCTTTGAACATGACTGATGTTTTTGGACACCCCATTTTTTTTTTGGCTAAACAACTTGAGAAATATACATAGCCTTATTTTTTGTGGTCTTGCAAGTGGTCCACATGCTAAAACCCCAGTCAGCAGTAAATGTAGTCCCATACTCTTAGTTTTTGAAATTCTAATTATTCCGATGGGTATTTTCAGTTTTCTTCCTAAATAGCTCCAAATAAAATATTTTTCTTTTGATATTTTTGGATCAATTGTGGTATTCTATAGTCTGACACTTTTTTTTCCCCCCCCTACAGATAAAGGGATATTTATTATTCAGAATGAAGACTCCAACTTGTGCATTAAAGTGGACGCAGTTGGCCTTGTTCTGGAAGACTGTGGTCAACTCTCAAAAGACATGTTATGGAAATGGGTATCCAATCGCCGTCTTTTCAACATAGGCAGAAGTACCTGTCTAGGACTGAACATCAGTAGATTAGAACAGCCATTAAGTATGCTTGAATGTGATTCAACTCAGTACTCGTTATGGTGGAATTGTGATGGAAAAGCACTAGTTGGTGTGTCGGAGTACAAATTAGCCATTGAAAAGGGCAAACGAATTGTGGCCAAAAAAAAATCCACTGATCAGTGGAAACAGTACATGTCCTATGATGAAGACCTTTGTGAACACCCGTATCAAGGTAAAAATAAAATTTTATCGTAGAGGTGTAGACAGGAAAACTTTTCAAAAGTTCTTCTGAAGCAAGATCAGGCGTTTACGATCCCTTCCAGCACTGTTGTGGTTTGGGACTCAAAGTTTGTGTTTTTATATGCCGTGGTTGAGGTGAACGTATCAAACAATTGATTTTTTTTTTCCTGCTCTGTTTAATGGAGCCAAAAAAACACCAGTATCCTTGCAAACTAGGAAATGCTCGTTTCAAATCCTCTATAAAATAAAAAGGGCAACTAAGGATTTGCTGTTGCTTGGCCTGCAGCTTTCAGTATCAGATAAACCCAAAGAGAGATAACGAGGGATTTGGAATTCCTGTCACTGAAAATCAGTCTGTGGTCGCAGCATGCGTGAACCGAATGTTTGCAGCGTTCAGCACCTGGACTCTGAGCGTGCCAAACTTTGGAGCAGACACCAGACTTCTGATTAATCCTGCTGTACAGCTAGCAAAGGTGTAGGAATGTGTGTCAAGATCCAGGTGTCCAGACCTGAACTGTTTTCCAGGTATGAGGACTAAGATAAACCCATTGACTACAACCAGCGAGAGACAGACTGTACCTTGACCCCTTCCTTGTCATTTCTGTAGAAGGAAAGACCTAATGTTTGCACAGCGTGTCTCAGACTGGAGCTGTTGATTCTCCCCATTTGAACTGGGTGTTTGGGTTGCAGATCTGGTCTCAGTGCTTTCCTCTGTAGGTGCAGCTGGGCTTGGCCTGTGCTAATTCCAAAGTCATTCCTCTGGGAGGTGTGATAACTGGGAAAGCATTATAGGGTCTGACCTCTTCTTTAAAACCTAGTGGAGTTTAGAGTTAAGATCAGACAGAAAATATTTAAACACACAAAAAGCCTTACACATTTGCTATGTACACATAGTGAGATGAAAGTAAACCTGGTTTAGCCCTCATACCGCGACGTGTGGGAGAAGAGGATCAGCCTTAGGCAGGCACTTCTAGCCTAGTTTCGGGACCAAAGTCATTAATAGTGTTAGCAAAATCTTTCACCTCCAGTTTCTATTTTCTTCTTTCTACCTTAGCTTATGTACATGCAAATGCAAGCCATCCTGTTAGTCCCCTGGTTCGGGGGAGCATCTCTACCTTCAAAGCACTCCTATGTAACTGTGCTGAGAGGTCTATAGCTTTCAAATTTGGTTTCTTGCCAGGACTGAGATAATGCCTTGCACCTCCACAGCTAGCAGCATGGTAGTGGTCAGAGAGAAGCAATCCTGACTTTTTTTTACCTGTGTTCTTTGTGCCATCTGTTCATATCAGAAGGCTTTAAAGGGGATTTACAGTGTGTAAACTGTTTTTTATATGTGCACAGCCAGCCATTAACTCTGGAAACCTCTAGGAACCTGGCAGCATGTGCTGATTCTGTAGTTGAAGGACTTTGATCTTTATGCTATCAACATGGAATCTTTGAAAAACAATTTCATTCTAACTGTGATTGTGATTCTTTGACCTTTTGTAGAAGCTCTGAGGTTAAGGTAAAGCTTTTACAGCTTTCAGTTGCATTGGCTTCTCTCAATATTTTGGTACTCAAACAACAACAGGAAAATGCTTTAAATATTTTATAAGGCATTAAATGATTATGACAACAGATGTATGTAACATCAGTTCTTTAGCCAGATTATTATTCCCCATAGTATAAAAACTGATTTTTAAAAGTTTATTTAATATTCCTTTGTCTTTCACATTTCCATAGAATGACAAAGAGAATGGAAAAAACATTAGAAATCCACTTTATAAAGAATGGGAGGAGCAGGGAAAATAATGCTAAACTGATTGTCTGTCATAGACTAACAAATAAAAAATAATTAGAGTTTGCATCTGAGCATGTACTGATGCTGCTAAATGTTTTATGTAGCTGTTCTGAAATGCAAGTGCAGATTGAATGTCTTAATTGTTGGGGTTTTTTTCAGTTGTAGTAAGCTATGAGAATGTGCCTTGTTTTATGGTGACAAATTTCATAAACGATTATTTCCAAATTCTGTTCACTGAAGTTATGCTGCTTATACTTGTAATGCTGTGTTATCACTTATGAATTAGAAAATAACTTTAGGCATTTTATTATTATCATTGCTGCTAAAAAAAGGACTAGTGAAATATGGGGCCCAAGAAATTTCTGTGGTCTGCATTCTTTTAATCTCTGCATTTTGTTTATTCCAGAAACATACACCTTGCTGGGAAATTCCTTTGGTTTCCCATGCATCTTTCCATTTAAATATAACAACAAATGGTATTATGAGTGTACCAGAGATGGAAAAGATTTTGACTGGTGTGCCACAACAACGCACTATGAACAAGAAGAAAAATGGGGTTTTTGCCCAAATGCTGGTAAGATATTGCTTGTCTTCTCCCTCCCCCCACTCCACCAAAGTAGCTTTGCTCTTTATTAGTAACTCTAGGATGCGCTCTGCTTTGGATTATTTCCCTTCTGTTAGAGGGGAACGTCTCTCTAAAAAAACACAAAAGAAGGCTTCAGAAAATTTTATTGTGATTTGTCGTGTTTGGCCTTTGGAGACCCAAGTCCTTGTCCCAGAGGCAAAACTGCCACTGGTGAGCAGAAGGATTTTGTTCTGCGCAGCCCACTGACCTTACCCTGCAGCTACACCTCTCTGTGCTCTGTACCAGCGATACACAGGGAGCTTCTCAGAAGCGTGTGAAGTAGGGGTTGCTCTTGCAAAGTCGTGTTCCGCTGTTGACTGCGTTACATCTTCCTCGTTCCTTTTCTTCTGTGCTCTACTTGGACGCATCTTGGGCCTAAAACACTTAGAAGCAATAGCTTTAAAAATAATTGCTTTCAGAAGATTTTGGATGTATAATCTTCATGAATATTCCAGCTTCTTGCACAATTAAGCAAATGGTATCTTCTATCAGCAGAAGTGGTTAGGAAAAGCCCTCCCTGCTCAAGCTGCATTTCAGATCTGAGTTCCGAAACATCTTAAAACCAGCTGTAAATGTGTCTGTGATGGGGATTTCTGGGCAACCGTTAGAATAAATGGTATTTTCAGCTTTGCTTATGCTTTTTAATTATTCT
The DNA here is from genome assembly GCA_027574665.1 of Rhynochetos jubatus. NCBI lineage: Eukaryota > Metazoa > Chordata > Aves > Eurypygiformes > Rhynochetidae > Rhynochetos > Rhynochetos jubatus. The sequence continues at coordinate 25,695,043 of CM050654.1, forward strand.
CTTGAGTGTGAGAGAGAAGGAGATCCAGGGACTGCTCCTCCACAGGTTGAGGTGTTCATAGTTGGACTATTTCAATGTTTAGGATGAAGGGATCAGCTAGTGTACATTAAAACGTAGCTTTGTTGTGTTCATGAGAGCTGTGAAAATCACCACCAGCTGCAGATCAGCTCCTGGGTATTTTATCAGCCGTATGAAATATGGAGCAATGTTTTATTTCGTTAGTGCCCTGTTTCCATATGCAGTTTAACAAAGGAGCATGAAAGGAGTTCATAATCGTGCTTCCATTGGGATGCTACTGTGATTAATTAATTGAACTGTTCAAGTTGTTACCTTCCTGACGAGTTTGTAGCTTTGGGCTGTTAGTGACGAGTCTGTTTTTGAGCAGAGAGTGGCTGCGACGTTTTTTGGAGCAAGAACTCTGACACACACCTTTGCTACCAGTTCAACCTTGGGTCTGTGCTGACCTGGCGAGAGGCCCGGGTTGCCTGCCAGCTGCAGGGAGGAGACCTTCTGAGTGTCACCGACCTCGAGGAGCAGAACTACATAAGTAACTTAAGCAGTGAGTAGACGTTTCTCTGGGGACCTTGTAGGAAACCTGTAGTTAGATTTCCGCTTTAGCTCTGAAAAAGCTGTGGAGCTTAACACTGTGTGATGTCTCCCATTGCTGCTTGCAGTAACACATCTCAGTAGAGCTGTTGGAAGAAGCAAGGGTGAAGGTGTAAGCTGCCACCTTAGAAACCTGAGTGCTGATACCTGTTGGGTGAGGGTGTAATTGTCTTAATTTGTCCTCCCGACAGAGACTCCCGTTGGTTCTTGCAGCTGTGGTTATGGAGTGTGTTTGTTTTCTTTGGAGCATTGTACAAATATTTACCTCCTCTGCAGTGTACCCTGGTGTCCCTTTCTCCTGTTACGTTTTCTTTGTGAGCTGGACTTCACCACATGGGAATGTGGAGAACATTTCTGCAGGCTGGAAGTAAATGTTCTGTACGGGAAAAATGCCAACCCTGTTTCCGTAAATGGATGGCATTCCTTCCCTGACAAGCCTTTTGCTTGCCCCTGTGCAGCAGGCATCTCAGCCAAATTTTGCAGAGCCTTCTGACAGCATGGCTTTCGTGGGTATTTCAGCGTACGTGGAGAGGACCGAGCGGAGGAATGTGTGGTAGAGCTGTGATGCGAAAGGCTGCCTCAGGTTCCTTGCCCGTTGTTTCCCATTATTGCTGATTTTCAATTGCAGGATGTAAGCTAACAGGAAGTTTTAAAAATTATTTCATTAGCTTTTTGATACGCCTGAAGGCTTAAAGGGACTGAAAGTTGTTTGGTTTACGGAAAGCTGAAAGAGGGTAGCATTTATGTAGCTGCTTGTTCTAGATTTAACTTCTAATGTCAGCAACAACTGCCGGAAGGGTTTGCAGGATCCTTTTGAAGGATGCAGGCTTCTGAGTTTATTCCTTTTCATCTCTGTGTTGATTAACAAATAACGCTTTTTTCTACGGACAGAAAAAAACAGTCTGAACTTTCTGGAGACTGATTTGAAGTTTTGTTTTATTCCTATTGTAACAAGTCAGGACAGCAGCTCTATACCCATAGAGATTTTAAAACACGGGGAAAGAGTGAGGTGTTACTTCATATATATTTTTCGGTTTCAGGGCAGTTAAACGCCACAGACGTGATGCTGTGGATGGGCCTGAATCACCTGCAGGAAGATGCTGGCTGGCAGTGGTCAGATGGAGCACCGCTGGTGTTTGTGAACTGGAGATCAAGTACTTGATGTTCCTCTTGGATATGTTATAGCAGTGTAATTATATGCTCTCTGTAACTGCAGCTTGGTACGAGACTGCTGTCCCTACAGCTGTGTTTGAAAAGTGAAGCAAGTGAATGAGTGTACCTCCTTATTTTTATTTTTTTTTTTGGTAGAAATATTTATTCATATTCATGAACTAAAAGTCCCTTCTAAGGATGTAGCATCAATTGAGGTGCATCTCTTCAAAGCATTAACATCTAGCCCTTTTGTCATTTACTCTTAAACATAGAAGATTCCAGTTGCGTATTTAGAAGCTGCGCTCTAGCTGGTTTTATGGAGCAAAGGAGTTTCAATGTGTTTACATTAACATGCTGTCATTAACATTAGCACATTATCGTGAGCTTTGTGACTTGGTTTGTTACATTTTGAGGTCTGTCCACCAGCAGATATAACACAGACACTGGAGCTTATTTCAGCCTCTCATCTGATAGCAACAGCAAAGGAGGGATTGCTACACATGTATAAATCATGGTCAAAGTTCAGCTGTCCACAGTATTGGTGTAATATTACTAGGAGTTTGGTTGTGCAGAGATGTTCATATATTCATTCAGTAAGTTGCAGAGCGCCTTACAACACCTTTTTACAAGTAACAAGTGATTTTATGTGTTTCTGTGCTTCTCAAAAATGTGTTTGCAGATGTCTCTGATACCCGTTTTAAAGAAAATCATTGTGCAGTGATTAATTCAAAATTGAAGTACGGCTGGCAAAGTTACTTATGTGAAGCTGGATTGCCTTTTGTATGCAAAAAATATTTAAATAAGACAGACCATGAAACATTGGGTAAGTCTCTCGGCGTTACCGTATCCTATTTGTGGGTGTGGAAGGAGAACAAGAGGAAGCCACCTGGATGTAAAGTCAGCAGAACAGAGTCTTAGCTAGACTAAATGTATGGGTTTGCTAGTTTAAATTGAATACAGTTTACTTTAACTGATGTAATAACACTTTCTCCTGTTTAAATGCAGTCCTGGAAAACATTCTGAGTGTCGTAAAACTATCAAATAATTTTAATGCACATAGCATTTAATTAGTTCCTGACATGATCAGTGACTTGCAGAATGCTCATTCTCTTTATATTACAGACTTTCTTATTCTCTTTTTATTACCCACACTTCTGAGTTTAAAAATAGATTTTCAGCTTCAAATGGAAATAACCAGTGGCCCACAGAGAGGAAAGTTCTATAAATGCAGCTCAAAATTGGTGGTTATTTTTATGTCATGCTGTACTTCTGATACACAAAAAAAGCATTGCACTTTTTAAAGTGTTTATATAAAGAGTACAGGACATAGAATGCCTCAGACACATTCTGTGGGAGAGTTAAACACAGAATTGAGCATATTAGAACATTAATTTTATCGTTTGATACGAACAACTTCTTCCTGAACTTCCCTAGGTTCAACTTCTTCCTGATAACTTAAGTTGCCCTACTTGTTTCAGATAATGAAACAAACTTTTTTGTAGGTAATGCATTTGAAAAAAGCTTTAGCTGGAGTCAGGTTCAGAGGTAATAAGGGTGATACAACATGTTTTAAACTGAATAGCAGATCCATTAGTGTGTTTGCACTAGTCCCGCAGCCCAAATGGTTGAATCATGAAACAAAGTGGGGGAAATATCAGTTTGCTTGGTAAGTGATGTTCCATAGAGCATGTGTTTTGGCCTCCTTAAGTCATCTTGGATGCCTCTGTTTTCAGCATGTGAAGATTAAAAAAATAGCTCTGAAAGTGTTATGAACATAGCATAGCCTTGGTAATTCTGTCTAATATACATCAACTTTGTATGCTTAATTGAAAGATACATGGAAGTATTTTGCCACTCGTTGTGATGATGGCTGGTACCCACACAATCGCAACTGCTACAGACTTTATAAAGAGGAGAAGAGCTGGAACGATGCTTTTATCTTGTGTCAAAGTGACGATGGTGGGCTCATTAGTATATCCTCCATGGCAGATGCAGAGCTGCTGCTTAACTTGCTTCAAAGGGGTGAGTTTGGGGAGTGAGTTTAAAGTGTTTCTTGAAGTATTTTGTGGTGCTCTTGTGCAGCCCTTTAACACTGTTACCCGCTTAAGCACTGTATTACGTGGCACACTCAAATGATGTTTGCAGAAAAAGAAAGCATGATGCATGCTCCTTCTAGGAGTCTTAAAAATGTGTGGTGTCACCTTCTCCAATAACCACGCTTCAAGAAGCGAATTGACAACAGGAACAGAGTGAGGCCACAGTAAACACACTAGCTTTCATCCTTTCCTGTTTGTGGCTGGTTCCTTGCAAATGGTTGCAAAATATTCAGTGATCATCCTTATGCAACAATTGTGCTTAGAAGCAACAACAGTTTGGGGTATCTTTTGCTTTCAGGCTGGCCTTGTCCACACTTCAAAGTTGCTACTGCTGCAGCTTGTATGTTGGCTGCCTCCCCTGTGATGGCAGCAGGGTGTATCAAAGGAGTTCTAGTCCACATTGTCCTAAGCGGTAGCATAATTACACAAGGAACTTAATGAACAAAAGCTCTTTGGTGCAGCAACATCAAGACTTCTGTTGTCATAACACCAGCAAAGACAAGTGAATGCTTTGTGCCTCCAGCTGACATCAGTGTGCTGGCAGAGCTGCACAGGTTGGTCATGACTTAAAGCTTCCCAGAGCTGGGGCACAGTGACATATTTTATCAGCTCTGTCCCACCAGCTGTGGTTGCAGGATATGCTCTTGATTTGTATTTTTCAGGATTTCAAAGCATATTATCAGGTATGTTGATCTATTTTTGAAACAGTTTAGTCCTTAAGGGCAGTAGAACATTATCTCATCAGTAAGGTTTCCTAAAGTGCATACAGCTACTTGTTTTTGTTTCTTGAAAGAAGGTAATTCTTACGAAAATCCCATGGATAACTTTTAATGGTGGTGTTGATGTTACTATTTCTTCTCCATTAAAATCTGAACTCACTTATTCTTTTACAGAAAATGTAACTGAAGCATGGATTGGGTTATACAGTAATAAGAGCCCCGTTCTTTTTGAGTGGTCAGATAGCACCCCAGTAAAGTTCTCTAACTGGTACAGCCAAGAACCTAACACTTTTCAAAGAACAGGACAACTCTGTGTTTCAGCTCAAGGATCTGTAAGTTTCCTTTTCCTTTTGAAAGAATTAGACACTTTTATTTCAGCTCATAATTACTTATTTTCTCACTCTGCACACTTGTTTAAACCATGACCTGTAGTATATCTATATCTTGTTCCTGATATATTCATGTTCTGATAAATGTAATGCAGCCTTTACAAACCAATAAATTTTGCAGTGCTGATGCACAGAAAATTAGACATAGATTTCAAGCTTAAGTTAACTAAAAAGTGTTACATACATAAAACTTGCCAAATGGAAGAGAACACATATGAGTAGGTATTTTAATAAGGACAAAGTAATTTTAAAGTGCAAGTAGTGTATATTGTAATTTATGGTGCATCAGTTCTGGTCTTGAAAGATTCAAATTCATGTCAGATATGCCTATTTTGTCTTGCTGACAATATTTTTAAATGTTGTAGCATCTTTCAAAAACAGGTAGTTGTCTGGGTCTACATAAAATTACAGAAGCTGACAGCAGTAAGATTGACCCCAAATTGGTCAGGTGGTGTAAAACTTAGAGTAATGTTCAAGTAACACTATGTTCTGTCTTACTGGTATTCATGGCTCTGTCAATTTTTTGTAATTTGGTCATAAATTTACTTTACTTTTACAAGTAACGGTACTTAAATTCACCAATACATGACTTAAGTAATTAGCAGTATAATCTTTTTTTTTGGTAACATGTGAAAACTGTATCAAAATGAGTTTCTCTTGTCTCTCCAGTAGTGGGTCCAGGTTGCAATCTTTAACTCATGGGAAACCCAAGACAATTACAGTGACCTAGAAAAGTGCGTTTCCATTGGAAGCAAAAAATAGTACTTTGGTAAAATTGTGGGTTATAGATAAAAAACCCCATATTTTACTCAGTTTGCAAGTGTAATCAAACAAACAAAAATGTAAAATACAAAGGAAAAGGAGGTTCAGGTTAAAATTCTTCAAGCGTTATTTTTGATTCATGTCCAGCATGTATACATGTCTAAAAATCATAGAATCACAAAATGGTTTGGGTTGGATGGGACCTTAAAGACCATCCAGTTCCAACCCCCCTGCCATGGGCAGGGACACCCTCCACTAGACCAGGTTGCTCAAAGCCCCATCCAGCCTGGCCTTGAACACTTCCAGAGATGGAAATTATATCATACAAGCTTTGTAATATCTTGCGTAAGGACTGTTCAAATATAAAGAGTAATCTTACAAAGAACTATAACAGATAGGAAGAAAATTCCTGTCTGTTCTGAATAGTACGTGCTCTGGCCTGGCCATAGTGTTAGTTAAGATGCCTTACATCCCAAAGAGTGATTCAAAGAGACAAACTCGTTTGTAGGATTGATTTGAAAAGCCCTGCTGATAGTGTTGGTAGAAATAAATGGTCCGTCTATGGATAAATAAGTGAATAGAGTGAGGAAAATGTCTCGTTTTCATTGAAAAGTTAAAATAGGAAGAGGGATTGTAATCTAATGTGTGTACAGATATGCATGAGAATATGAGTATGTACAGACTATACTTCTTTTTATCCCTTAGGAGGGACATTGGAAGGTTAAAAACTGTGGAGACAGGTCTTTCTACGTTTGCAAAAAAGCAGGGGAATTTAATCATGTCTCTCCTGAGCTGGAATCAAGTTGTCCAGAGGTAAGGGGTTTTGTTTGTGTTAGAGCCTTACTGATAAAATAGAGTTATATAGGAAACCTCTAAATGTAGCTACAGAACATGTGGATGTAGGTAGATAACTTTAGTTTTTCATACTAAAGACATGCATGTTTTGTTATGAAAAATCTCATTGTTTGCCTTAAAAGTATGTAAACTAAATTTTCATGTTAAGATTAAAAGCTTGCCCAAGATGCCTTTCATGGCTTAGTGCGTTGTCAGCGGTTGTGACCCAAGTTCCTATTCCTTTCTAGATCAAACGTGAAAACCCTTTTGTCCACCATCTGTGCAAATAATGGCTGTTACATGATGCCTCATCCCACACATGGTTTTCATACACTGAAATGGAATGTCAGGGTGAAAAACAATCACTGTCATTGACACGGGGTGTGAACTCTTCCACTCGTACATTAGCATTCCTTTGGCTTTCAAACACAAACGGGAAGGAGCACAGCTATCTAAATAGGGCAGGGCAACAGGTTTTCAGGCTTTTGGGCTCTGCATTCTGGTAGTAAAAGGTAACATGTTGAAGTATGATTTTATTTGCCATTGTTCCTTTTCACAGTGAGCAACCTTGCAGACTTCGTGGTTTATTGGAAACTCCAGAGGAGTTTTGTATACCTCTTTTTCTGTCAACAAAAATCTCTCTAACTCATTTACTCTTTAGCTCATTGTCTCCCTTTTTAAATTTCCTGTCCTTTTTCTTGAGAAGTCAAGAAACACAACCAGTTCAGTTGAATTGTAAGGTTGAAGCTGAACTGTTTGGAGTCGGATGCGGTCTTTCCCCAGAAAGATCCCTTGTGCTGTAATACCGTTACAAGAAGCAGTAACTGCTTGGTTCCAGGTTAACCCTTCCAAAAGTTTAAGGTAACTGCATTCGTTTCATTTGGACCAACGTATTGCATCACTCAGTAATTCTGTGTTGTTAGGGTAAGAAAGTTTCTTCACAGTCCTGGCCATGTGAGAAATGTGCAGAGCAGCAAGACTTCCATTTGTAGTCAGGAGCTCGACAGCGCTTCAACTTCTGGTACCTCACAGGATCGAGACTCGGAGGTTGAGTCACTGGTTGTAGGTAGTTTGGTCTGCTCTGGCAAGCTTCCTACTCAGGGTAAATTTCTGCTTGTTGATGTTTCACACCCTGTAAAAGCATATGCTGAACCCTGTTACAGTCCCTTGGTTCCAATAGATCATTTTCTTTCTAATGTGAAAGAAGTTATATTCATTTCATCAAAAGAAGCCAGTACTAAACTTACTCAAAGCCACATTTGGTTTCAGATAATTTGTTTTGACAACTCCCTTTTAACATGCAGTGTCTCTGTTGTTGCTATTTATTGGCTCAGTTTTCCAGGGCTGAGTCTTTATTTCATCCAGATTTACCTTTTTTCCCCTTTTTTCTATTGCTGACTTACCTTAAATGTGCAGAGTATCTATTGTTGCTTCTCACATTTGATCTTTTGCTTCGTTAACCTTGTACTGTCATTCATGTTGGATTGCTGGTAGATTCTTAGGGAGCTTTGGCCTCGGGCACAGTTGTTAGTTTTTCTGAAGCTTTATGGTCTTATGTGTTATTACTGAGCGTTCATCTCATGTTGATTTTATGACCTGTGTATCAGATGAACTAGCCTTTAACATTTTCTGTGGTTCTGCTGATTGCAGTTTTTGCAATATCAAGTTACCAGAAACCTGAGCTCTTTTTTTCCTACACTTCCATCATCCTAAGGCATAAAAATTGCTAAGCACTTCTTCCCTTACAGGTCCACTATTCTTTTTTCCTAGTCAGCAAGCTGTTACTGAGAATAAATATTTTATTGCAGAGGTCAGATTCTCTGGGCAGTTTTCCCCAACACTGAAATAATTGTTTTAAACATTTTCTTTCAAACAGCTTTTGAAACAGGTTGTGGAGCTGTCAGCTGCTTGATAACCGAGCTGGAGGTTTCTGTGTGCAGAAGTGACTGTATACTGGAGACTTTCTCCGGTCCTCTACACTTTAATCAGTGCATCAAAAGATAACACTGTAGTACTAAATCGAGCATTTGTCTTTATGGCTGTTGTAAGAGGAGAGAATTGTACTTTAAGAAGAGAATTGCTATTAAGGCAACAAAACCTCTTAAGGAGCAGGACGGCAGCTGCTCAGAATAAGGGTCCGTTTGGCCTCCTGTTCTGCCTCGCACAGGTGGTTGCACGTGATGTGTGTGAAAGGGCAGGACACGGCAAATACAGATAAACCTTCCCCCAGTTTTTCCTGGACCCCCAACCATTCAGGGAATTTCCTGAGCCTTTTTAAGATTTGTGTATCTAACGGCCTGCATTGGGTATCCCCTCCAAGTGCTTGTGTGGTTTCCTGTGAGCTCATGCCAACTCTTTGCATTCACAAGGTTACTTAGTGAGGAGATCTATAAATCGACTACCCTTTGAATGAAAGAATGCCACCTTCTATCCATGTTGAGTCTTCCTCCTGCTAGCTTAGCTTTGTTTGTCGTCCCCACGGTCGTGTACTGAATTAGTTGCCCACCCTCATGTCACTCAGTGTTTTGTAGACCCGTGTCGTACCCTCCCGAAGGCATCTCTTTCCAGGCTGAAGAGTCCCAGCCTGCTCAGTTCCTGCTTATGTAGAAGCAGCTCCATACATTTTGTCATCCTTGATGCCATTCTTTTCTAGTATCTTTTTCTAAAATTGGGAGTCAGAACTCCAAAAAAGGGCAAAAAGTGAATATATAAGGACAGAGTAACCTTCTCTGTTCTTTCCTCACAATTCTTAAGATTCAGTTTGACTGTTTGAGGAAATTAATGTTTCCTGGAACTTAACCCCCAGATCTCATTCTCATGGTGGGAGTGGGATAGCCGTCCCTCTGTTCATATGCAAAATGATTGGGGGGTGCAGGGGAGGTCCCCATGTGCGTCACTTCGTATTTTTCTGTATGGAATGCCATCTGCCATATTCTTGACCAATTACTGAGCCTTTTAAGTTTGGAATTTCTCAATCTGTGCTTGCTTCAGTGCAAGCTTACAAGCCTCCAGTTACTCCACAATTTTTGTTATTTTTTTTAAAGTAAAGATTAGTGTCAAATTACTTCAGTCTTTAGGCACCAAGAAGGCTTTAAGAGGAAGGTTATGCAGTGTATTTGCTCCTGATTAAAATTTCCAAGAGGCTTGTATGCTTGTGCTTGCTTCATTCAAACGAGTGCATTTATCTATCCCTCAAGAGTTCCAGTTGAAGGGAACTAGACAGGTGCTGTTTCTTACCTGCGTCCCTGTAGAGGGCTCTTTGGTCTTCCATCCCTGACTCCCCCGAGTTTAAGTGCACGTGGAGGTGAAGGTGCCGTTGCTGTGTACCCTGTGGGGCTGCCGAGAGCCCGCTGGATCCCCGGCACCGCCCAGCCCTCCGCACCTGCCAACACACTTTGCCCATCGGGAAATCCCAGCTCACTGGTACGGGGATAGGGCAGAGCCCCAACACAGTTTGTTTTTGTTTGCAGAGCCAAGGTCTGAGCAAGGCATATGTGTTGTTCTCGAGGGAAACCACGGAAATCACACTACAGCTCGTTCTGCTTCTGTGCTTTCGTGCCATATGAAGGGCTGTGCCGAGTTGTCTTCCAAGCACTGAAGGGGGGTGATAGTAAAAGGCAGCAGAGCTGTCAGCTACCCTGACAGCAAACGCTCCCAACTAGAAGCTTAAATTTGCCTCCCCTGAATCTGCAGGGCTGAGGGATGTGCATAATATTTGATTGCTGTCTGGGATAGGGCTGCCCCACCTTCTCATGTATTTTATCGTATCTGAGGATGGATTGCAGAAAAAGAGCATATCTGTTTCCACTTTTTCTCCTTTTGCTGTTAACGTCCCCATCAAGCAGTGTTTGATGGTGCCGTCAGGTGCTGTGCTTGCTCGCTGTTGCACTGCTTTGTGAGCTCCCCTGCAAGCAGCATCTCCCTCGTGGAAGAGGCAAAACGAGATCGACTGGTTTTCCTGCCTGTGTGTGGCTTCAAGTTTAGAGAGATGATTTATTATCTCTTTATTCTCTTGATTATTTGAAAGACTGAAGCAGAACGACTAGGCAGGTCTGCCGTGTGAACACAGGCAGAACTGGCACCAGCCCTGGTAGCATCTTTTGGGTACCCAGAGAAGAATCGTGGAATCACAGGATGGTTTGGGTTGGAAGGGACCTTAAAGACCACCTAGTTCCAACCCCCCTGCCATGGGCAGGGACACCCTCCACTAGACCAGGTTGCTCAAAGCAGTAATAATAAGAAGACATAAAAGATTAATAGTAAGAAATGTGGCAGGCTCACCACTGACTCAGCGTTCTGGCTCATCTGATAAACCATGAAAATGTGTCATTTTAATTCAGCGTTATTAGAGTAGGAATGATTGTTAATGAATTTGTTTTTAAGTTCTATTTGAAAATGAGAAAGGGAGCTGAGAAAAGGTAAATAGCTAGAGCATTGCTGTGTGAAAACCCAGCAATTTCTGGAACGAATATTTCTGTTTGCAGTTGAAGTCAAAGAGCAGCTGTAATCGATTTTTATAACAACTTAACTGAATCTGACATGGCAGTATTTACCCTGCACTTCAGATATTAGATATCAGCAAAGAGTTAGCCCAGGTGGAAGCCAACAAGTGCTGCTACACCTTCATGGGAAGAGGTGGCTGTCTGAGGGGTTGGGCATACTTCCCTAGAACTCAGTCAGTAAAAGAACATTCCAAGTATAAAATTGAAACAAAAACAGTGTGTGTGGAGAGTGATTTAACCGTTGCCCACGTTTTTGTTATACCCATTGAAAATGTTACTCTGTGTGTGTGTGTATGTTAAGCCAGATTTTGCACAATCTAAAGGTTTAAACTTTAAACTTCTGTTAAATTTACCCACGTTTTCAGTTACCATGAGGGTAACTACGCTTGAACCACAGTACGAAGGAAAAGGGTGATACAGGGTGATGATCAGCCAGAAAGTACAAAAGGGGATCAAGTTTATAGCTATTATATAATAATTAATAATCTATAAAATAATGTTCATTTCTTTTAAGGGATGGGAAAGACATGGTGGATATTGTTACAAAATCGACAGTACCCCTCGAAGTTTTGAACAGGCTGCCAGTGGTTATTTCTGCCCATCTGCACTTGTATCAGTAACAAACAGGTAGTTAATCCTATCAGAGAGCGTGAAGATACCTCTAACAAGGGCTGTTCTAACTTTAGAAGGTGTTGCATGGCTAAAGATATTACCCGTTATGAAGTAATAATTGCGTGAGAGGCGAGCATAATTACTAACATTGGCTAAAATCAAAGGTGCGCTTCGCTTTATTTTTTTAATTGAAAATAAATTTAGTAAAAAGCAACTGTTAGGCTTATAAACACTTAGAGCAATGTGCACACGTGTGAGCATGCAGGAATCTAAACAAAATGCTTTCCAAGAGTTATGTACCATCTTTAAGAAACTTTATTAGTGTACTTGGAAACTATACTGAAAATTAAAATACATTTTAATAATTTTTATAATAAAAATTATCAAATTTTAATCCAAACCAATCAGTGTTTTATAGATATTTCTATTTATATATGCATTTTACATGAGTTCTCAGCAGATAGGGGGAGAGAGTAAATATTTGAAAGCATTTGAGCTCTGTCTTCCCTCTCTGTGTTCCTGTTTACCTGTATTCCAGCTTCAGCAAAGGCTTTCTCCTCTGCAGATGTCCAGATGCTTGGGTTTTCTCTGATCTCTTTGCAATTTACCCTATATGTGGGATTGGCAATCAAGTTTAGGAATACCGATAGATATATTACGTATGTACTTTAACCTCCATGTATTTACTGGAGGAAAAAAAAAACCAGCTCACGGAGGAAATCTCCCCGCCTTTTAGGACGAGGGCAGAAATGTAACCACCAGCCATTAGATGAACGATAGCTAGAGATTTTAGGAAGGCACAGGCAACCCCACATAAGTATTTATATCGACGGGAAGGTGGCCTGCCAGGTGGTTTCAGGATTGTGCCCAATGCATGCAGCGCTGTACCGCAGTACCACAGTAATCCTTACGGGGAGGATGAAGGACGAATTCTTGCAGCTGAGCATTTGCAGCTCAAACGTCACGGGGAGCTGAGGGAATGCTGCACTTCACTGGGAGAATGTCTTCTGTCTTTCTCTGCTTATTTATTTTCATTTGATTTGTGCTGGGTGTAGCCAGCACTGTTTATTATGTCAGTTCCCAGTTGGAGTGGCAAAGGGAGTTGTTAGTTTAATTTTTTTGTTTTTAAATTACTGCTGAGGCTTGTTGTTCTGCTGTGAAAAATGCAAAACCTTTTCAGTGTATTGGTCCTAAAATATTCATTAAGTAGTAGGTTGCAGAGGAAGGAGAGTTGGTATGAAAAGAGAACATGCAGAGGAAATTAAAATCAAAGTTCTCAGTCACTCTCAGTGTTACGGATACATTCAGTTTTTTATATTTATATCATCTCTGTCGTATTTAGCTGGTCTTTTCACAGTGTGAGAATCCAAGTTGCCATGCAAGTCTCTGTCAAACTGGGAATTTACTTTGCTGTGTGTATTTTCACAGGAAGCTGGTTAAGTGTGCTCATAAACTGAAGCATTTTTGTATAATGCTATACCGATTTATATGAATAAATTATGTTTAAGTGACAAGTTACTATATGCAACAGTTATTACTTGTTAAAAGGTGTAAACATCTCAGAACTTTAATGAAGAAATTAAAGAAGGAAAAAGCAATTCCTTCTGTTGTCAGATCAGCTAGTGCTTTGAGTCCTTCAGCTCTGGTTTCTTAGTCCTGTGTGTCTGGTTCCAATAGGATACTTCTCTGCAGCGCTTTCTCTTTTCTTTCTTCCACGGCTTTTTTCAGACCCTGCTATCTTTTCTCCTGCATACAAGGAGTATCTTAGTTTTATTTGTGCATCATTAACATATTCTGTCTTTACATCTTGTAGTTCAAGCATTCAGCTTGCAAGATCTTAGTCTACTGTTGCTTCTTATGTGCCCAAATGCTGGAAAAAAAATAGGGAAAAAAATGTGGTTTATGCTACAGACTTGGGCCTGAAGTTTCCCACAGCATTGTGTAAAGAAAATTAAGTACCTCTTATATGTTTTTCTCTTGTCACATAACTTAAATAATTTCATGAGAGCTATTCACTGAAATACTGATTGACCTCTTTTATTCTAATAAACGTTTTGTCTTGGTTATTTTATTAAGGTTTGAACAAGCTTTTATCAACAGCATGATCCGTAGCATGGTAAAATCTGAGAGAACTTATTTTTGGATAGGATTGCAAGACCTTAACAACACAGGAGAATACTTTTGGCTAAGTACAGCAGGAAAAAATCGCTCCGTGACCTACACGAATTGGAACAAGTACCAGCCACGTGAGTAACATGCCGATAAAAAAAAACAAAGGCTTGGAGGGGGGTAGTGCGCTCTCTTCCCTCCACCAGCAGTGGCTTAGCAGTGATTGAAGAGTCCCGGCCCTTTCCTCCCTGCCTGGCCAAGGGAGCAGAGAGATAAGCTTGCATTTTCTGACAACTCTGTAACTTCCTACCATGGATTGAGTGAGATGAGTTGGCGGTTGCAGAGAAGCTGCAGTTTCCTTCCCCGCCGCGTGCTGTTATCGTGGGCTGCCTGGTTGTGACAGGATGCTGGATGTTGCTCGTCCCACCGCCAGTGTGGCGGAGGGAAAGTTAACAGTCAAAGTCTCCTTGCAGACACAGCGAATCCCTGAAATTTTTCTTTGTGAGGTGTTTTTCATACGTTTCTTTATGGCCTTTTCAAAGAGGCCATCGAGGCTTCCTGAGACTCCCAGCGTAAGGTCGCAGAGAAGGCATGAATTTTATTCGGTAACAGTCACAGTTTGTACTTTCTGTGAAAAAAAGAGGGTAGAGATTGCCTTAGGTACATTTCTGTCAATAACAGTTTGCTGATGCTGCGTTTGTTTCTTTGAGTTTGTTTGTTTTATAGTAATTGAAAGGAAAACATGCCAAGAAAACGAAACAAACCCCCAAAAATGAAATAGCTGTTCAACCAATGAACTGTAAACCTCTTAGAAATACTACCTGAGAATAGGGACATCATAATAAAGACACTCCATTTCACTAATTGCTTCTCAGTTTTGGAGACTCTATATTTATTGCTTTGCTACTGCAGTTAGCAAAAATACTATTTTAAATTGCATTTCATCTCCTGCGTTACGTAAGAGGAACTCTTCGTCATGGCTCATTTTACAAGCTCAAGTCAGCCAAGACAGGCTTATAAACTAGTCACTAACCAGAGAATTTGCTACTTCTCCAAGTTCATCGAGCTTTTATCCAGAACCTGATGCCAATGAAACAGTCAATTCACCAAACATTCACAAAATTCAAATGCTTTATTCTGATAACACTATTCCCACGTCTAGGTCATTCTGGAGGATGTGTAGCTGTGCGAGGGCAGCATCCCATCGGTTATTGGGAGGTGAAAAGCTGTAAAAACTTCGAAGCAATGTCATTGTGCAAGCAAAAAATCAATTCTTATGAAGAACCTGAACTTACTTTTCAAAAACATTTGAGTTCCTGCTATTTTGGATGGGAGTCAGAGGCTAATTTGCTCAACTGCTACAAGGTACGTGACAACTTGCTTTGAATTTTTCTGATTCTACATCGCCTTAAGGTTGCTCTGTTCCTAAAATATTTTTGGCAAAGCATTATTTCTTTCACTCAAGAAACAAAAATTAATTGTTACCATCCTTCACTGCATTTTAAAGCGAGTGAAAGTCTTAAGAATCAGAACTGTACTTGGAGTATACGTGGCTTTACTGTAGGAAAACCTGTGAATAATATTTGATTTTTATGGGCTTCTGAAACAACTGCTCTCCAAAATCAACTACATTTATGACAGTGTTTATTTTATTGCAGATATTTCACAATGAAAAAGTTCTTATGAGAAGAACGTGGGATGAAGCAGAAGCATTATGCCAAGATTTTGGAGCACATCTTGCTAGTTTTAGCCATATCTATGAAGAGACATTTTTAAACAATTTATTATATACAATTTTTGATAGGTAAATATATTTTTTAACACTGACAAGATTTATCTTAATTATACTGATGTGTAAAAAGAATATACAGTCTAGGTTCTTCCATCCTCTTTACTAGTGGCTGTAGAAGTCTCTAGCATGAACTTAGAAATGGGTGATAAGTAGTGTGTTAGCAACACTGTCATGTGATTCTTTTTGAAGATGATTTTTGTAGTAAATGTCCAGCAGCTGTTAGTGTCAAGGTGATATTCTTGTGAATTAACATTTCTCCTTGAAATGGAGGTTTTAAATCCTATTTTAAATGTTTTCATCTTTAAAAATATAATTTAATATTTCAGTAGTAAAAACAGAGTTTACTTCAAGGATGGTAAAAAGTTAAGAAATGTATTACAGAATGATATATTGAATTAAAGAAGAAATTAATATGGGTACTTGCACTATTTAAAAAATAATTTCTGAACTAGCTAAAGGAAAGGTGCATGAGAAATGCTATATCCTTTGTTTCCATCATAGGACAGAAGAAAGACAGTTCTGGATCGGATTTAATAAAAGAAACCCGCTTTCTGGAGGGACATGGCAGTGGTCTGACAGAACACCTGTAACTATCTGTATACTGTATATTTCAGTAACCTTTCAAGTCGTATCTGAGCATAATTCACAACAATAAGCCTTGTGAGCAAATGTTGGCCAGGAAAACTGTTTGGTTTTCACATTTGCATACTTGAAGTAATTGTTACAATAGGATTAATAGTACACTGCTGTTAAAATAGCAGCCTGTGCAAAAGGGCTGTGCGACTGGGGAAGGCGTTTGGTGGGATGGCAAGGTTTGCAGATGCGTGCCTTCCTGCATAGCACGTTGTGTTTAGCCCAGCACCAGGCGTACGCAGAGTGAGCGTGTGCATACATATTTACAGATGCACACGCGTTGGAAAGCCTTAGAGCTGTGCTTACGTGCTTTATTTTTTATTTGCATGCTTGCATTCAGAGCTAAGTCTTTCCTTTTTTAATGCCACTTTTGATTCCGCGTCCTTGAAGATGTTTGTGCCACATGCCAAATTAACAGTTAGTACCTGGGATCTACGCACTTGAACAGCTGAAATAGGGTCCGTTTTTAAACTGCTGTTGGTTTTTGGCCTTATAGAACAGTGCCAGCTCTGCCATCACTGCTGAAGTCATTTCAGAATGTGAGTGCAAAGTTTAATCATGCAACGTGTTGAACCACAGCAAAGGCTGTTGTTAGGTGTGGGCAACTACTGCTAATCATGTCAAAAAGTTGTTAGGTTTCATAGCTATTCAGTTATTTTTACAAAGAAGGAGTCTGATAGAAGGTGGGGAAGTTGAACAGCACATTGAGAGAACATGATTATGGACTCTGGTTTTCAGATTTTACCACTATAATTTAGGTGGTCCTCTAGTTGTTGCTTATGATGATCTTACCACGCACACCTCTTCAAATCCTTTTTTTCCTTAATGAGATTTTGAAATGCTTCATCTTGGATTGTCAATGAAAGATAATGAATGTGCTGTTTTCAGGTTGTATCTTCGTTTCTGGAGAGCAAGTATGTTGAAGATGACTCAAGAAACTGTGGTGTGTTCAAAGTAAATAGAACGATCTTTCCAGCACACTGCAATGAAAAGCGTGAATGGATATGCAAAATACCAAAAGGTGAAATGTTAATTAACATACTATGTCTGTTACATCCATTGCTTGCAGCTCAGGAGAGACAAGGGAAAAGAAAATATCTAAAAGCTTGGTTTTTAGCCACATCTGGAGTTCTCCTCACTGGTCTTCTGCGTGAAATTGCAGCAAAGCTATATGTGGCCATTAGGGGTTTTTGGCCAGTTAACAGGTCTGCTAGGTGCAGTCCATTTTAAAATGGATAGCAATGATTAGCAGTTAGTTAGCAAGTGTTAATCAAAGCTCTTATTTATAAAGGTTGCTAAAAATGTTTAGTTAAGTGTTGCAATTATTTCACTTTATTCCATGTTTAACTTCTTTTATTTTGTCCCTGAATAAGAATAGCAATACTCTTCATGATTTTTATTAAATCCTTACCATTTGGAGAAAGCAATTACAGTGAAATATCTCTTTTCATTCTTAATCAGCAAAGTTTTCATTTATTTATGTATTTTTGCAGGTGTTAAACCAAAGAATCCAGTTTGGTACATATCTGGTATGAAAACATTTTCTTTTTTCACATCTTGAAACATTATAACTCGGAAATAAAATTTAAGCAGTGGTAAAAATAAAATAACTATGATGTTCTGAGCTAAAAATGTACATTAGGGAACATTGTGGGAACTTGTTGATAGAGATCAAAATCTGCCACTCTTCAGGAACACTGAAACATCAGCTACTACTTCGGTTAGGTAATGGAATGTTGCCAGTAATAAGCACAGGAGTTTGAAAACCTCTCCATCACGTTAAAACTACCTTTTTGCAAAGGCTGGGCACCTCTCTTATTCTATCCTGTGGCACTGCAATAAGGGGTTTTTTTTTAACGTCCTCATACTGCATTTATTTTCCCCATAAATTGTTACGTTAAATATGGTTCTGCTGTTGTGGCGTATTTGTCCTCTGACATGTGGTTTAAGGCGGGTCACATCGGTCACAAAGAATGATACTTGAGTTTTTCCCCTGCACGCCACTGACTCTCTTGTTTTCTAGAACTGCCGTGGTCATATTATCAAGGAGCAGAATATCTTTTCCATGTCAATCCTACGGACTGGGACACCTATGAGTTTGTCTGTGGCTGGCTTCGCAGTGGAATGGCAACAATAAATTCTTCTGGTGAACAAGCCTTTATTCAAAACAAAATTAAGAAGGTAACAAAAACTATCCCTTTGAAAAAAATTAATCCTCGGGCAGTAACTGGCTATTTGCTGCTGCATCTTTTGGAATATCTGACCGTGACCAAAGGGATCCGTTGTGGTTCCTCAGGTGTTCACGCAGCAGTTTTCCATTTAACAGTTTGTCCATAAGTACAGATGTTTGAAATGGTCTTTGTAGTTTAAATCTTCAACTTGATGATTTGAAAGGTTTCTCTTGCGGAGAGCTGGCCAAGAATGAAGAATTACCAGTTTCTCTGCACCTTAGTTAAATCTAGAACTCTAAACCATGGATGTGGTTTCTCATGACCATGGAAAACAGATTACCTTTTCCTCTGTGTGCACCAGCTTGGGCAAGATTCACATGTGTCCACACATTTGTATGATGTCTCCTGAATTAACCCCCTTTGTGACTATGGATATTTATATGAAAAAGAAGACATCTGCCTTTAAATTCCCTCATCTGGATGAAAGCAGAATTTCTGTGGAACCACTCCGATGTAACAAACAAATTTGAAGCTGAGAAATAGCTGCAGAAGCAGATGAATTCCCAAGTAACTAAGTCTCTTTTCTTTTAGGTATTCTCAATAAAAGCAAAATAAGGAAAATACAAAAAAACCCCGAAAGAATAAAAATATTCTGTCTGCCTTACTGAAGGCAAAGTTATACGCCTGTAACATAAAGGGATGGCATAGAATAATCTTTAAAAGAACAACTAGCGCTGGGTAGAAAAGCTCTTGACCCACACTTAGTTTTGCTTGTGCTGTGTACAGCCTTCTCTGCTTTTAACCTATAACAGAAAGCCTAGGTAGAATTGTGTTGTATTAAGATGGCAGTTTTAAGTTTCCAGTTAATTTTGCGTCATTTTAATCTGCTATTTAAGTAATTTGGTATTAAAACACAATGAACTGGATTTAAACCAACAGTTCAGAGCAGAAATAGCTTATAACGGAAGAGCAGCATAACTGGCTAGGCTGTCATCTTCCACATCTACCAGAGATTGTGATGTGATGTAATTACTGCCTTACCCAACGCTGAATGTTTATGACTTAACAAAATGTTGTAACTTTAAAAAAAGATGTACTTTTCCAACTTAAGGTCGCTTAAAATGGCTAATCAGAATGCTTGCTTAAAGTCACGTTTACTTACAAGAGCTACGTTAGAAGTGGATTTATCATTAAAAATAGTGGGTATTGTGGCAGTTTGTGAGCATTCTGTGCCGAAAAAGCTCAGTTTACTCCCTTGGCATTGGAAATCAGGTTAACTTCCTTGAAGCTTTGTCTCGGGACATAACATACGCAGCTATTTTAGAGCTTGCTGCCTTTGGCTAAGCTTTCCCAGTGGAGCAAGGTGTGTCCCTAAGCGATTGTAACCGTTTTCCTGTGGAAGCAGGAGTAAGGATGGCAATCAGTAAAATAATACTTGGCAGTCCAAGTAGACATTGCATGTGTCGTTAGAAAACTTGGTCAAAATTTCTTAGCGTGGAATTTGAAATCACGTTTATCACTATTTCTTTAAAACCTGTAATGTGCAGGCCAAATGCTGTGATAGGAAAACTAAACTCAGGGGCCAGGCAATACCAAAGTAGGCAGCATTTCTGAGCCTCTCCTTTGCCAGTAATGTCTACTTTCTTCATCTGATAGTGTATATAAACTGTAAGCTGGTGAAATCCTGACTGTAACTCCAAGGACAGCGTGGCTGCCACAACACAGGCTGCACTTCAGTTCCTTCGGGAAAACAAAATTGCTTCTCAGAGCCAGGGTGACTCCTCCAGTGTCCTGCACATTCAGAACTCTGTTATTGCTGGCTTTTCCCCAAAGACCCTGAATCTGTGACCATTCGGTGGCTAACCCTGAAAGTGAAACCCGCTCAGAGCTTAAGGCAGAATCAAGTTAGCACAGTAGTAATAAGTGACTGTTTGAATTACGTACTTCTTTGGCTTTTCCATAATACTTTGCCTCTTAGGAGTGGAGGTCTAGACCCTTTCATGTGAACAAGAATCAGTCTGGAAAGCATCAAGAGGAATCTCTCGCATGAGCTAAACAAAGTCAGTAGATGTTCATAGAAAACATTTTGGATACATTAAGGACCAGCAGTATATTAACGCTAAAAGGAAATATTTGCTGTTGCCTGTTTTTAGGAGTTGGGGGAGAAAAAGAATTCTGGCCTAAGACTACAGTCCTTTTCAAGCCAGATAGGCTGTAAATTCCAAGTTTAGGGAAGATACGTCAGCAATTCAGTGGGAACTGGGGGCTAAATCATGCTCTACTTAAGTGAATAACCTTACTGAAGGGACGTAAATTAACATGGGCAGGATTTAGCACCTGTTATTCCCATTGGAACCCAATGGAAATTCCGTGGTTTTTTGTACACGGAGTCTGACTTTAGGAGTTTGTTAATGCCTTGATAAGAGGGCAACAACAGCTAAACCTACGGCGAAACATCTTTTTCTATAGCTGTCGAATAGTGATGTTCACTGGTGGATTGGACTGCACGTGGAAAACGTCAGCGAAGAATTCCGGTAAGGATTCCTGCCCGTCAGCTGCTGTGAGTTCCTCAGCCTGCCCTGTCTACAGGTCTACAGGCTATCCTTCAGTCTGACAGAGTGAATCGGTGTGATGGCTGAGTGGGGTATTCAGGAGACAACTTCAGTTCTCCTGTAAATATCATTCAGAATATATTACCCTTAATTTATCTCCATGTTACAGTATTTCTTCTGAAAGGGTTATAAAAGATACAAGATGAATATCAGTCTCGGTGGTGGTGGTTGTCTCTCTTTTTTTTTTTTTTAAGGCTTAGGTAATAAACAGGCACTTCCTACCTTTTATCTGTGTAACAACACTCTTACTGTTTCTGTGCAGCTGGAGAGATGAATCACAAGTAACATACCAGAACTGGAATGAAGGGAGGGAGAGAGATCCACTGAAACCAGGGAGAAGATGTGGCTTCATTTCATCGCAAACAGGTTTATTTTCTATTTCCTTTTGCTTCAGGAGTGGTGACTTGGTTCTGTTGTTGGCCAAAAGGGTTATATTTTTTGACTTGCTCTCAAGAAATGCAATCCATGTTCAAGTCCTGTTACCTGGTTATAATTTGCATAACTGTTTTTATGGTTAAGAAAACAATAGTGAAATATCATTAATATGCTCAGAGACTAGGTTGTAGGATTGAGAATATATTAATAGTTCTGGTTCTCTGATGTCAAAATACAGAGACTCCAGTGATCTTGACACTTTAGTTTTACTTAAGAACCCGTTTTGTGGCACAGCAAAAATGTTAATGCATCGCTGGTTTTCACAGTCAGTTTTCTCATAACCAAATGAGCCAGATGGACTGAGCAACAATTTTTCCTGCATTTATAAACTGTTTATTTTGTCAGCACACAACTTTAAAGACTCAGTTTTCTAGTTTATTTTTGATGCCATAGCCAATCTGCTGAGGGTATTTTGGGTACCATGGGTTTGGTGCTAGCCTTTACATCATCACATATCTCTATATTTTATTGCAGTTATAAAATAAATTTACAGTGCTGCTGGTTCCAGTGATTTCTGTCATCTCACAGTCTGTTTTCTGAAGATCTGCAAGTCACATGATAAAGTAGAACATGTCAGGTTCCATGGAATCAAAAAATATCCAGCTTTGTATTTGTGAGAAGAGCTGAAAAAGATTAATCCAGCTGCACTCTTGTAATCTCAGCCTCAAAAGACAAAACTGAAAAAATGCAAACCTTTCTTTTTTTTCTACACATAATTTTGGGGTTTTGACTCAGGATTTCTGAATGCTTGAGTTTGGCATTAGCATAGTTAATATTGGATAAAAGGAAGAGACACTGGGAGCTGGTCAACTTGAGCACACTGAAAAAACGTATTTTCCTCCTAAGCAGGTCAGCATTTTATGTCAGTACCTGGATCTTGCCAAAAATTTTCAATGTAAGGAAGTAAAACTATTTTATCTGGAAGGCATAATTTCTATACCTTTCCTTTTTTTTTGCATAACCAATTTTTTTAAAAACCATGATGATATAGGCGTATGTTATGTGACTCATTACCAAGGAATGGGTTTAACTTAATAAAATGAAACTGTGACTAACAGTATGACCTCAATGGACCATCAAATCCAATGTAATATGATACCTCCAAATGTATTTGATGTGGAATCTCATCTCACTCAAGCACTAAAGGATACCCTTCTTGACAATATCTGAGATAGCTAAGAAACAAACCCATTCCAATTCTCAAACCAATATTGAAATATGATTTTTCTTTTTACACAGGACTGTGGGGTGATGAAAACTGTACTGTTTCTCTTCCCTGTATTTGTAAACGTGAATTTGCATGGAAAATAGAGAAAGAGCTTCCAAAAGACCAGAACCAATACGGAGTATGTCCCAAAGGCTGGTTGCACTTTGGATTCAAAGTAAAACATTTTTTTTTTTTTTCTGCTGTTCGATTATTCAAAATGCTTTCCATATTTGTGACAGAAATTAGCATTCTTAAGAATTATTCATTATTTGAAAATTTTCTGCCTTTTTGAAAGCAGGGCCGTTAGGTTTATAACTACTGACACAGTGATACAAACATTTACGGCTGTTAAGTAGCTTTGCACACAGAAGTTGTCTTAATAAGGTGTCAAAAATTTTACTTTAGTTCAGGGAAGTGTATACTCATACATGCAAAAGCTCTGTACGTGTATTTGTGCATTTGGCTTGAAAAGCCTGCTCCATCCTCTCTTTTCCACATACGCCAGTTCCAAGAGTCTTTTATGGCCTCAGAACAGATCTCTGACCCCTTGTTGTACTAAATGGATCCCTAACTGCTGCCATCCTCTGAAAGATGCTGTTTCAACTAGAGATCGTCAAAGATCATTATAAACCAAAGTCTATTTGCAATTGAAAGTTGAAAGGCAATTATTTCATCGGGCTTCTCTTAAAGCAACATGCATTGTGGTAGCCAGATTTATCCCAGTGCTGAACTGCAGGCTGGCTACAAGAATAAATTTAGCCAAGATAGTGTTTGCCTTTAAACAACTGCTTTGAATCCAAGCCTGATCCCAGCTGAAAACCGCTGCCAAGCACGTTGGAGAGGTCCACTGCAGGACAGAAACTAATGCAATATTTCATCTTCAGTAACAGCGTGTAAAATGATTTAGTGTTAATTCCTGGAAATTGATAAATAGTTTTTAAACAGGGAAAAAAACCAAAACAAGCCCTTTTTTGTTTTTTTTTTTTTTTTAAACAGTGCTTTTTGATACAAATTCCAAAGGATCCAGGGCATCTGCGAAACTGGTACTCTGCACAAGAGTTCTGTGGTAGCTATGATGGGTCACTTGCTTCCCTTGAAGATGAACTGGAACAAGGTGGAGTATGGAAAATACCGTTAAATAAATAAAATTTCATCTTTATTAGGGTGCTGTAGTTTTTTATCATCTTGGATACAGATTTAGGAAAAAAGAAAGTTCAGATCCTACTCATGGTTCACCTCTTTAAAAAAGTTAGTCTTTCTCTTTCCCAGTGTCCCAAAATACAAAGATTCGAATGTTTACTGAGCTATATGACAGGTACGATTTGAGGAGTAATTATAATTTCTTTTGTGCTTACTACCATGTGTTACAAATACAAAAAATTAATAGAATAGCCATTTCAAAATTTGCTATGTAAAATTTCTACCTTATTAATGCAACATCACGCTCTTATAAAGGCAATCTCATTTTTATCCTTTAATAGTACATAAAATCTGTCCTACAGTATAGCACATGAGCATAGTGCAAGGCTGGAACTGTCAGAAGAATAAATGCCAGATGATTTGGAAGTAATTATAGTCCCTATTCATAAAAAGAGGGTTGAATTTCATACATTTCTACAACCTTTTATTTGGAGGTGGTGGGAGCAATCTCACTGGCTATCTTTAGTTGAGAAATTATTATTTTCAACTAAAGTTGAGAAAAGCTTTTTCAATGGAACGATTCCCTAAACTAATACTTAACGTTGTGCAAGCTGCTGTGAACTTTTCTGGAAGACTTACTAGTTAATGGACTAGATCCTAACCCAGTTAATCAGTGTAACTGAATCTATGGTTAGATGACAGTGAAATGCCGCTCATGTTCTTCCTTTCTAGTAACTATGTAATGTCAGTGATTAGCAATCAAATTTTTCAGTGCTTTAAGTGTGTTGGAAGAGACTTATCTATCCCTAAATGGTAACCAGTTAATTACATTTTATTCCTCTTTCTAGCTTTCATAACAATGAATCTATTTGGACAGAAAACTAATGTTTGGATAGGTTTCCAGAGTGATGATTACGAAAAATGGTTGAATGAAAATTCTCCAATGTATTCCAACTGGTTTCCTGTTGAAGTACTGCGTGTGAGTATTTCCAGGGGTTTAAGGACAGTGGGAAGTTGTTTCATCCATAAAAATCATGACTGCCCCAAAGACGAAGCCTAACTTATTACAGCAACTTAGTCTTCTCTTTGTTTTTGCAGCTTCAAACAACTGTGGGCACAGATTTATGGGCATAACTAGTGGCAGCAAAAAAGGCACTGTCGAGAGAGTTATTTATGTAATTTGTGGCTATAGTCACATTCTCTTGCAATTGCATTCAAGCATCAAAGTTTGAATTATATGGTTAGTATCATATCCTGGGTCTGAGCAAGGTTTAGGAATATTTCATATTTCAATATATCGTTTTACACGATGTTAGTCCGTATTGGCCTTAGCATTTTAGTTTGTTCAGTGAAAGCTTGTGTCATTTTTATTATGGGGTTATTGTTTCAAATTGTATTTATAGGATTGTTCATTCTTTCACCTAAATATTCATAATAGTGACTTTCAGATAATTATTCTTCTAAATTTAATAATTATGCATTGTTTTTACACAGTGTCTTTCTTAATTAATACAAGATTCTGTGTTGATTGCAGAGACAGCATTATAACAGTGCAGATATTCAAGAACAACTTCCACTATGCACGCTGGTATCAAATAACCCTAATTTTTATTTTACGGGGAAGTGGTACTTGGAAAACTGTCAGAAAAATTATGGGTTTGTCTGCCAAAAGGCTCAGGGTAAGGTTTTGTTTTGTTTTGCCTTTGTTCTCTTTTCTTACTATATTGAATTCATCTTTATTTTCGTGTAGAAGCAGCTTGTTATAGGTGTCTGTAAAACCAGGAACGTGACAGATTTCTAGGATATTTTTACTTTGATATTTTAGACAGACTAGCTCTACACTGTGTAATAAACCCATAGCTGCGATGTAAAAGTAATTTCTAAAAAAAAAATGTTCTGGTATTAAGTTTTCTTCATGACTTTGAGCTTTCTGTGGCGTACTTCAGAATCACAAACAGAGATGATATTTCATCTTTTCTGTCATGGCAGCAGAGTAACTACATGAAATGACAAAAGGCAAAAGTGAGGGTAATTTTGATGAAAATATAGTATTTTTGGGATGGGGGGACGAGGGGGGAGGTGTGAGGGTGTGGTTAGGGTGGGACTGGCAATATTAGATCAGAATAGCATCTCAAAAATGGATTTCTGTGAAGAACGGGAACCAATGGGCTGGTCAAGTAGAGTTTGGCTTTGCTTTTCACGGGGTCCAAAGGGACAGTCCTCTCCTGCTCGCTGCCTAGGAGGCAAGGGAGAGGGAGTGGAGAAGTAGAATAAACAAATACAAGGTTTGGGCAGCACTCACATGTGGCTCTAGCAAACCATAGCGGTATTTGACATCATTTGTTATGAAAAACAGTTGTGGGGAGTGCTGGAGTAATCCTAAGTGGAGTGTAGAAAAATAAATAAATGCATTTTCCTGCTGGTTTGTTTTGTTTGCCTCCTGAATGTTTGTATTTTAACCCCTTGCTGCTGCTTCAGACCGATAGAAAAGACTTTGATAGGCTGTGCAGGAAGGAAAAAGGTTGCCTTAGGGCAGCAAGGCTGCAGGGCGTCTGGGGAGACTGGGGCAGCAGTGCGCGCTCAGGACCCTCCCCAAGTTTCCAGGCGGCTGAAGGTGAGCGTGGCCCATGGGCCGTAGTGGGGTGGGGATGGGGTCCTCAGTGCTGCCCACCCACCCCACGAGTGGCAGAGTGCTCTGGGTGTGAAGGGAGCAGTCCCGTCTCCCCAGTGTGACACCCATGGCACTCTTGCACACACAGTCAGGCCGTTTAGCTTGCTAATTCAGCAGAAAACTTTCTCGTCTAAAATTGGCTAAATTGGTGTAGTTTTGTGCAGATTTTCCAGTCTGCATTGGCTCAGTGCAGGGTCAGGCAGCCAACAGACCTGTGCATGGGAATATGCTGCTGGAAGAGCAGAGAAGCAAGGAAGGGAGATGGTGGTGGTGAGCTGCTGAATTTGCTGAAATGTCCAAACACGTGTCAATTCCTGGAAAGATGGGCTGGTGCTTTGCTCCTGCCATCCTGTCCACATCCTCTCTCCCCTGTTTTTGAATTGTTTTCTGTAGGAGAGTAGAATGAAATAAACCAGCAGGAGATCTGAACTGGGCTCTGATCTCTTTGTGATGCTGATTTAGATTGTGTCAGCATTTTACTGCATTTCCTGCCTTTTGGGGTTTTTTTTTTTAAGGAGTGACACGCCCTGAAAGCTGGAAGATAATAGTACCTCAGCTCAAGAGCAGAACTTCTTCTTGTTTAGAAATTTCTAATTTTAAATTATTTGTGAATTACAATAATAAATTAATTTACTATTTTAAGGTGCTTGTTAGCACTCCTCCTCTCTAAGTCATGAAGGGGACCAAGTCTAAAAACATTCCACCTTGTAGCAAAGCAACCACTTCATTTTGTAATCACAGTGAAGTTTTACAGACAGAAATAATTCAGCCAAACTGACAAATGGGATTAAAACTGAGGCGTTGCTTTATTTTAATAGTCTTGTTTAAAGTATACTGTGGGTATTCAGACCCATCAGCAAAGGCATT
This sequence comes from Rhynochetos jubatus, assembly GCA_027574665.1. Lineage (NCBI taxonomy): Eukaryota > Metazoa > Chordata > Aves > Eurypygiformes > Rhynochetidae > Rhynochetos > Rhynochetos jubatus. Next base: position 25,722,352 of record CM050654.1, read on the forward strand.
TGCCTCCTGAAGAAAAGCACGCATGGCAGCATCACAGGCTGGGCTGGGCTGGAGATGGTCTCCGTCTCCTCATTTTTTTCTCACGGGAGGCGCTCTCCTGTTATTTCTTGAATCTGAAAACTCTGCTTCTTCCTTTATTTTACTTTTTGGACATTGCTGTGTTAGTTTGTCATCAAAAAGAGGTTTAAGTCTCCGTGCACAGTGCCAGTACTGTGATCTTCCCTAGATTGGCTCGTGGTTAGTAAAGAAGAGCTCAGGAAACTCCCAAGCACGTACTTGTACTGTGAAGCACAGTTTGTCATCCTCTCAGTTGTGCCTGTAGAATTATTTGTGAGGCCAGGCTTCGTGCTGTAAACTGATCCTAGAAATTTGACTCAAAAAAGAGGTGATCTAAATTACATGCAAGGTATCTGGATAAGAGCACTCTCCAGTTCACTGCTGTTGGACGTTTGGGATATTGCCCAGACCCCAGGTGATATCTTACTGACCTTCAAAGATCCATTCGGTAGAACTAACTCCACCCAGGTTTTCTTTTTTTTTTTTTTTTTGTTATACATTAAACTCATTCACTCCTGTGAGGATTTTTGTACGGTGATGGAATTTCAGATACTGTTCTAGTAGTCATCATCGTTGTCTTCTTTTTAAAATTCACCGTGCCTTCCTGAAACCAAGGAGTTTTCAATTTTTACATTGGTTTTTAAGGATAGTTTGATTTTTTTTTTTTTTTAGGAGCTGTTCTGCTATGTTCAAGCTGTCTATTTAAAAAAAAATATTAATAAATCCTTTATTTCTCTTTGTAACAGACACATCCAGACATGTCTTCAATGCATCTGAAATGGACCCTGTGCCAGATACTTTAGAATATGGAGACAGAATGTACAAACTAATACGTGGGAATTTCACATGGTCCTCAGCTTTAAAAACCTGCATGGCAAATGGCGCGGAGTTGGTCAGCATCACAGACCAGTATCACCAAGCTTTCCTCACAGTGATTGTGAATCGGCTGGGATACAGCCACTGGATCGGGCTCTTCACTTCAGATGTACGTAGTGGGCTCCCTGGCTATGAATATGGTGCTGCAAAGGAGTTTTTCCAGTAACAGGCTCAGGAGTCACTCATTCGAAGTCACAGGAAGTTTCCATCTGGAAATGAAACCTCAGAAAACTTGAGCCCTAACCATATTTTTTAAAATGTAATCTATAAATCTAACGATAGCCAGTTTGGTGCAATGACTACTGAAAGCTAAAAGGCATAGAAAACAGGTAAAAATACACCAAAAAAAATCACAGTGTCAACATTAAAATTACGCTGTTTCATTTTTAGTTGCTCAGTGGTCCAAATAGTTGCTTGCTGAAAACAGGAGGTTAGATGTTGTTTGTGGTCTCCCAGAATTAAGTTGAGAGGATCCTTGGATCTGCCTTTTGTAGGTCCTTTTGGGTGTACCCAGCCTTTGGGGATGTAAAAGATGTTCTGTGATATCTGTGAGGATGCCACCGGAAGAAGATGAACTTGTATGGTGCTAAAGCATATCGGAGGGATAATCTGAAATTTGCCTTGGCAGAACGGGCTTCACTTTGAATGGTCGGATGGGACTAGGTCCTTGTTTACCTTCTGGGAAGATGATGAGTCCCAGGCATTTGGCAGCTGTGTTTACATCGATACCTCGGGGCGCTGGAAAAGTGCTAACTGCGAACGACTTCTGCAAGGAGCAGTTTGCCATGTGCCACCCAGTAAGTCACAGTTAAGTTTTACATTAAATCTTTGCAGCCAGAAATGTGCATGTTGACAGTAGAAGAACATGAAAGGAAATCCATGGGGTTGAGGTTAAGCAGTGATGATAGTATTACCCAAAATTGAAGTATATTTCTGGTGTTTCCTTGCTGTATTTCCTATTTATGAAACCATTTTTTCCCCGTAAAATATTGGCCATCAGTTAAGGTCTGGTCCATAGGAAAATGGAAAGAGAACTCTCATAATAAGAAAAAGACGGGATAGTTACTGACTCTGTCTCTTCAGTGAACACTATATTATCTGTGAAAAATGATGGCTGCTAATAACCTAGCTTGAAGGGAAATAAATTCCATTTGCTGCAATTCCCTGTGGGATGGGAGAAAGGAAGCATTTGGAGTAAAGTCACAGCTTCACTGATTGCACAATGCTCTGCCAATTATCTGGGCTTCATTTGAACCCAGAATTCAGGTCTGGAACTCCCTTCGATCCAGGACTACAGTCTTCGACAAGAGCCACTTCTCAAAATAGTTCCTGTTTGGTGGTATTGATCACCAGGGGTGTGTCTGCAGCTTATTATAGCTTTTGGATGTGTGAGAAGAAAGCTATTTTGGAATCCTTCAAGGCAAAAATTACTCTTTAGCATGATTTTTGTAGTGAAGCCAACTAATTACCTAGTTTGTTTCACAAATTATGTAACCATACCTATCTGAGGTTTATGTAATTATTAGAAGTTGTGTTTTGTAGCAAAGTAGGATGCGTGTGAGACCATAGTTATCACAGCTGAGTCTACAACACTGCCAAAAAGCAATGCTGGGGATAGCGAAGCGAGCTTGTAGAGTCACCCTGAGTCAGAGGGATGCTTTGCTGCGGCACGTTGCACGCTGGAGAGGCTGGCTGCTGCTTACCGATGGGACACTTTCCTCCGTGCCTTTGGCATGAAGTGTTTTATGTTTGTGGCTTAGTGTCGAGAAACTGCAGTCCTTGGAAATCCCCAGCCCTCTGGGAGATGCTGGGCAGCCTGGAGTGCTCTGATATGCCCGTAGTTGGGTCCTAACTCCCCTGTACATCAGTATCAGTTAGGTTGTCCCGATATTGCTGCAATCCAGCAAGGTTTTTGATCAGAAATAAAACCAGCTTTACTCTTAATACCAGTGTATGTAACGGCTAGATTTTCACTTTGAAAAATAGAGGCATAACACAATAACACGCTTATTAGCGTCGCTCCAAAACAGCGCGTGGAATGTTATATGAATGTGTATGTTGTTGTGGCAATAAAGCTGTGCTGTTATTTCTATCACAGAAAAGAAGCTCGCTGCCTATAAAGGCCTGTGTTCAGAAAAAACTGTTCCCTGGATCAAATTCAAAAACAGTTGCTACAGCTTTTCCACAGTTCTGCAGGGCACAAGTTTTGATACAGCATATGAAGTCTGCAAAAATCAAGGTGATTATTTTGTAGCTACAGAATGACATTGGGATATCTTAAAAAAATATTTTTTTTCTGAAATTACTTAAATCTTGTGTTTTCTGTAGTTCAGGATAATGATAGTGGAGCTCATAGCTCATAAGCCATCCATTAAATTGGAGGAAACATGCTTTAAAACAAAGTTCTTTTCCATGTGAAAATACTGATTGCTAGAATAACATAAAATGCATTTCTTTTCATTCAAACTTGTTTTACAATCATGTGAGAACAGTTGATATCAGCTTGAGCATTTTCACATTAACTGTAAATTTTAGAACTTGTATAGCACACAACCACACTTCTTAAATTTTTTAACTAAGGCTCATAATACTAAGTTTTTTAAATGCAATTATATATTTTAATTGCATGGATTATCTGAAAATTTGTTCTGTGTTTAATCTGTAGGGTCACATCTCCTGACTATTCAAGATGAAGATGAAAATGCTTTCATCCTGGAAGAATTGCACAGTTTTGGTTATTCTGTGCAAATGGTTTGGTTGAACATCCTGCGTGTTACAGACAGTAAGTTTTGGGTGGAAGAGAACTGCATGTAAGAATATGGTTTGGTTTTTTTTGAATGCTGGTGTAACAGTGTTGTCTTTTGAGATTTTTTTTTTTTTTTTTTTTTTGCTGCCTGTTACCTGTTTCTGATGTAGTAAAACATTTCAGGCTTTCTGTAATAATTACTTTTTAGTATTCTGAGTACTCAATATGTATGCATGTATGCAAATGCCTTTATTTTCTTCTTAAAGAAGCACTGCAGGCTGTCTTCTGTGTCAACTACATGGAATATTTTTAAGTCCTTTAAAAAAAGTAATATAGTGGCCAACCAGACAAAATCCTGGGATTCTTTAATTCAATATTTATCTATGCAAGAGTAAGTCCATCTGAAACAGAGGTAATTATCAAAAGACTATGGTATTTTATAATGATTTATAACTTCTGCCCTTAGATGAGACACACTCCTGGTCTGATGGTTCTCCCTTAAATTATTCTAACTGGGGCATCTGGGAGCCTGAATTTGAGCATCTCAAAGGGAATTTCTGTATCAGCCTGAGGACTACAGATGGAGTCTGGCAATTATCTCCATGCAGAGAGAAAAAAGGATTTGTATGTAAAATGGATGCAGGTATGTTCTTCCATAAAAGACAGCAGCTGTGTCATTTCAACCATTGTTTTACGTGTTCCTTGTTGCTTGCTTACTTGCTCTTAGTTTTCATTTAAATAACTGTGTCCCTAGGTATTAGAAAAATACCTGTACAAAACCCATCCTGTAAGCTCCTTTGGGCAGCCCTTGCGTTATTGCCCACTGCCGTCTGCAGAGAACCACAGAATGATAGAACACCAGGTTGGAAGGGACCTCAGGGATCATCTTGTCCAACCTTTCTTGGGAAAAGCATGGTCTGGATGGCCCAGCACCCTGTCCAGCTGAATCTTGAAAGTGTCCAGTGTTGGGGAATCCACCACTGCCTTGGGGAGATGATTCCAATGGCCGATTGTTCTCATTGTGAAAACTTCTCTTGTGTCCAGTTGGAATTTGCCCAGGAGTAGCTTGTAGCCATTACCCCTCCTTTTTTCCATGTGACTCCTTGTAAAAAGGGAGTCTCCGTCTTCTTTGTAGCCACCCTTAAAGCAGTGGAACATGGTGATATGGTCTTCCCTAAGTCTTCTTCTCTCAAGGCTGAACAAACCCAGTTCTCTCAGCCTTTGCTCATATGGCAGAGCATCAGGCTGACCTCCACAGGACCCATAGGACAGGCAGGAGAAGTGCGGGAGATCTACCACTGCACAGATCTGCTTTTGCTGCCGCTCATCCTTGCACAAATGTCAATTAATATATTCTGCCAAATTTAAGGGGTTTTAGATAACAGATTAGCTTATGTTTAACTTAGCCAGCTGGAATCCCATTGGCATGAGTGAAGTTATAAGCAGCCTGCTCTTCTACGGGTTTTGGTAGATTGTCTTCCCAGTATCAGTTTTACCACGAATATGTATAGTAACTTCTGTTGGCTCTATGGGTAATTCTGTAACTGTTCTGGATTCTGTTTCAGATATCGATGCAACAGAACCTTCTGAAAAATGTAAGTCTCTTCTGTACTTTCTTAATGTTTTTTTATAAGGAGTAATAACACATTTTGAGCCAATATTTTGTGAGGTGACATTTTTCACCGTTAAACCTGTAATTTAAAATGTGTGACATATAAGGGGTAATATGTTTTCCATAACCATCTGTATGTTTCTATTTAGAATTATATATAATTATATTTGCTTAATAATAATTTCTGTCCTTCCCTTTCAGCATCAAACCGTGGGGTTGCGGCTCTGGCTGTTGTCGTGACGTTGGTGATGCTGGCTGCTATTTCTGTTTTTCTGTGGTGCTTGTACAAACAGAATAACGGACTCTTCCACAGGATACTGTGGGTCAGAAATGCCTATTTGCCACAGATCAACACTGACGTTACTACTTTGGAAGAAAGCATCCTCATTTCTGATTTTGAAAGAAGTGACAATTAATTGTTCGGACCTAGCAAGTGGTCACTTCTTCCGTATGAAATGTGATGTTCTGTGATGGTTTTCTTCTTCTAGGAAGTCCCCATATCCAGAGAAACCCTCACAGCTGTTGGCATGAATGCCATAGGAGCTCCCTACCTTGGAGACGTTTTGCTTTCTGGCAGGATGAGGTGGGGATGCAAGGCAGAACCACGGAGAAATTGGCTTATTTGGGACAACCCAGGAACTGAAAATACTCCCACGCTATGAACCTCCCACCACTCACTGGAGCAGTCGTGTCCAAAGCCCCAGAGCAGCAGGAATTTTCATGCTACTTTTTCCTTCAGGAACGTTTGGACTTTTTGTGTTTTGTTTTTATACCTCACAGAATCTGCTCATGAACCAGCATTAAAATTTGGCCTTGAATTTAGGGTCTCTCAAACGCATTCCAAGGATTATGGGGTAGATTTTTTTTTTCTTAATAGCCATTCCTTCTGCAGAATGAACAGTTATTTTTCGGACAGTGGATTCTTGCCAGGTGGATTTCCGAGCTTGCAGAGAGATGAAGTCATTTGACTTGGGAGTGCCAGAGTGTTGGTTGTTTGGCCTATGATGCCATGATAGTTCAAGCTATAAAATAGTCTAGAGATATAATGGCGGATGGACTTTGTCATCCTGATGTTAATATATTCAAGATGCATCCAGCCTCCTGTTAAAGATTTAACTATGTGATCTCTCACCAAGTTTTCTTTTTCCTAGAAATTGAACCACATCAACCTCTTTCAAGGACTTTTTGGGCAACATCTGTTTGAAGTAAAAAGCAGTTATAAATCTTGCTGAAGTTGTGGTAATAAATTGCTTTACTGTTCACCTGCAGTATTTCTGCAAGCAGTATTCATGTATTGAGACCCTGCTCTCAAAAGCTGAGGAGGATGCGTGGGAGAGCCACACTACTGTTCCCATAGGGTGCTCTAGTCCTATCACCCCGAGTAGCAAACCCTCAGAAGGACAATTTTTACTTTAAGTGATCGTACTAAGGTGCTAACGAAGGAGCTAAGTTTCACTGACCAGTTGGTCTGCAGGCTGACGGTTGTGAAGGACCCAGCTCAGGTCTCCGCACTACCTCGGTTACCAGCCCCCGGGCAGCAACGCATACTCTCCGTGGGACTCCCACCAACCTAACTCCAGCCACGATTCTGCCAGTACCCAGAAGGTCTGAGGGGGATTTTATTCTTGCAGCATGGGCAAACAAATGGCTAGTCATGAAAAGTTACTTCAGAATGGATTTACTGTGCCTTCAGTCATCTCTAAAACCTGCTGCGAAGGGCTGTGTTTATTGTTGGGTTTGTTTGGTTTCTTTAAGATGACTCATTCTAACAATTTTGCAAGAGCTGAAAGATGGAGGTACGTTCCTCAGAGTTAAGCGAGCAGCCAAGGCCAACTGAAATTTTTTTACATAGCGTTTGTGCACATGCACAGGAATGTATGACTCCCTTTTAGTTAGATTTCACATGCCAGTTCTGGAAACATTGCAAAAAATGCTTGTTTATGTCATGATTATGTAAAGGGCTATTTTAAAAAATTATTTAGTACCTAGAATATTTCAGTGCTGGTTTGCAGAACCATTAAAAAACATCAAAGAGGCTGCAGATGGTTTTGATCCCAATGTAATTTTCAACTTACTGTTGTCGATAACTTGTGTGGGTAAGGCTAGCACACGTTCTTAATCTGAGCTTTTTCAGTCATATAAAAGATAAATAGCTTTTCTGTGTATGTTTTGTCTAATGGTTTGACCCCATACCTTAGTCTGCAGTACTGTTTTTAAAGTTTATTCTTAGTCCTGTAGATTTATCCATAGGACTGTTTATATGTGAAGTCCACTATTAGAGTTCGTGGACCGCAGCTTTGGAGTGCAATTGCCAAATTATCTGCTGTTTATATATGTGAACTGTGATAGCTTCTTGCTGCCAAGAAAAATGAATAAAAAGGGTTGTGACCATCTTTCCCTTCCCCATGAGAATTTCACCCATTTAAACTACAGTTGGAGGAACTTAAGCCAACAAATCCCCTTCATCACAATCACTGACAAGCGTGTAATTGCTGCCTTCTCACGGCAAGCAGAGTGGCTTGCTGGGTGGGTTTCGTTTGCGAGGGTAAGCCGCGTGTCCCCGAGGATGTGTATGCGCCAGGCTGCAGCGCTCTTACCCAGTTACGCAGGCTCTGGGCAGATTCTGACGTGCTCAGTAGGGGTATATACTTCTCACAAAACTTGACGTATGCTTTTTATCCATTTACTTTGAGGCATGTTGTAATCATTTAAATATATTCGAAAGGCAGTGGTATAATAAATAACCCTAACCTCGAAACAGCGATCGTTGATTAACATCAACTCTGATGGTCTTGCATTAAGGGAAAAATAGTTCCAGCAGTGTTTTCTTCATACTTTGAAACAGCTTAGGGGGAACAGAGCCTTACGTATTTATTTTTAAATCTTTCATCCTTCAACTTTTATAATTGCAGGTATTATTCACTCAAGAATGTAATTGTTGATTGCTTTCTAGACCTTGTTCTGGATTCTGTTGCCATAGCTTTTGTTTGTTTTCCCTTAATCAGAGGTCTGCTGTACTATTTCTGATCAGACTGTGTGGTGACTGTTTTTACTGCTGACCTTGATGATACTGGCAGCCAGGTTCACTGTATTATTTCAACTGGAAAATTAAAGTGTGAATAATAGCTTTCTGTTTTGCGATTTTTCTTGACTCTTTCCACAGCTTTATTTAGCTGCCAGGATTTAGTGTCTTGTGGAAGCAGTTCCGAGGCTTCACACCGGGTCATCCTGGTAGGAGAAGGACAGCTCACACCATCCTCCTTTCTGGCTACGTGGCTGGACCCAGACCTAGGCACTGCAGATGGTTTCCACACGAGTGGTGTCCCCAGTGTTTCCCAGGGCACTGATGAGCATGCCCCAGGGCCCCTGTGCACGAGGTGCTGGGAGGAGAAAGGAGCCCCGGCACCCTCAGGGAGGGTGATGGATGGGAGCGTGGCACTGATGCACAGATACGCTCCCAGCCTGCTGCCTGTTCCTTGCAGCCCTGGGCCCAGCAGGGATGAGTGATGGGCTGGAGGACTTTTCCTGGTGGACTGTGGAAGCTGTGTGGTGTGGGAGCCCATTTGTTTTCTGCCCCAAATAGGGTGGAGGTACATGGACTGCAGCACTGTAGCTTCCATGGGTAGCACCAAAGTGCTTTCCATGTCCAAGAACTGGGTTCACCAGAGCCTGAGCAGGCAAATGGATGTTGTGTTTTTCTCTGCTGTGGTAGCTTTTCGAAGGCATTTACTGAAAAAGAAGTGTTAGGCGTTTTCATACCACTCCCATGCTTGGGGAATGGATGTGTATCCCCACCAGAGACAGATACATCCAGGCCAACATGACAAACCTTGTCTACCATATATTAAGGTTTGGAAAAAAATCCACATTCTGATTTTTGCAGATTCCATTCCAGCAGAAAATTTGCCTCCCGGTCCCTTTAGCAGTCCTTGCAGGATGTCTCTGAGGGAAAGAGATGCCCGATGTGGCTATGGCATCCCAGCTGGACGGGAGTCTGCAGTGGGAACATGCATATGCTGGAGATGTCCAGCATGACCGGGCAGAGTGAAGGGTTGTGGCACAAGGCTGTGAGCGAGCAATGGGACTCCTAAGCAAAGTCCTTCCCAGCTGTGCCTCTCCTGGGTGCAGTGCTGCCCTTCCTTGTGCAGGGATTCTTCTCCCTTCTGCTTCCCTTCCCCTGCCTTCACACGCATGCTTTTGTGGCTGGGTCAAGCTGTGGGGCTGCTGGAAATCTGTGCAGTACAATCCAGATGCAAAAGTAGGTTTTTGCACGTTCTGTGAGACTTGGCCATTTCTGGTTCCCAGGGCACCATTGCACAAATTCCCGTTTAATTGAGCCCCCTAGTTTTTTTTTTTTCATCATGTTGCCTCTCCCTTAGTGTAGTAACAGACATCCTCAGTCTCTTGTAATAATAAACCCACTGTAATGAAATACATGGCATATTCTTCCTCTAGGACATTTATATATAAGCAGAATGTTTTGGTTAAAAGCTAAATTGCACACATTCAGCAACTGGGCTCTAAATCCTCAGCTAAAAAAAAAAAAAAGCCTCTTCTTGAGCTATAATAATATTTCCTTTGGTAATCAGTGGAATGTTGGTTTTAAAACCCTGCAGGCCAGGGCTGATCTCTTACCATCTGATGCAGCCCTTGTCAGGAGCAAATTCACAGGCTGTTCTGAGGTGGTATGACTTAAGGTTGAGCTGAGAAACACAGTCGGTCTCGGCGTGGCCAGTAGATGGTAGTGGTACACACAGAGCTGGCAGAATGAGCTGAAAACAGAGGGATCTGCTCCGGATCCTTTACAAGTTTAATTAAATGAGAAGCAAAACTCCAATTCTGCACCTGCAGGACTGCAAAAACTGTCAGTTCTTAGCCATGGCTGCAGCATTACAGAGGTGGGTTAAGACAGCTTTCCAAGTCTCAGTGTCATTCTCAGCAAGTCTCATTCTCGACAACTAATAGGATGCATCGAACAGCTCAGAATGGGATAATGCAGGTCCTTACATTGGTCCGTGGGTTTGTCTTTTGTTTCGTGAGTGACAGGTAAATCCACTTGGGTTCCTGAGTGTTAAACAAACAAGTAAACATCCTTGTGGTATGTTTTGGTTCTGCTCCCTTTGATGGAAAGGTAATTGGCTGGAAGTGCTCCAGCCAGGTCTCTCTAGTGTAAATGGATTTGTTTTGATGTTTTATTTCTTGACCCTATCAGTGCAGGCATTTACTTAATAATTTACATGGGCAAAGGGAAATTAAGAGATAGAAATTAAAATTATTAGACATTTTAGACATCCGTTGCATAAGTAATCGTTCCACAGCACTGTTGAAAGCAGATTTACTTCCTCCTCTCAATTTATTCTGTAAGTGGCTTAGAGCATGAGTTGCTGATCCCTTTCTATACCCATCGTCTTTATGCAGGATGACTGTGATTTGGATTCTGATCTTAGAAACTTAACCATAAAAAAGGGAATTGAGAATCGTTTTGTAATAAAGCCTCACTTCACAGCTGTAGTTTTTGTAGTCTTGTTTCCTTATTCTGCAGCAATTCTGGACTTTCCGCATCCTCCTGTGACAAGGCAGGTGCTGTTGCCCAAGGAAGCGTACCAGACCCAGCCTGCTGCAGTGCTCCTGGGTCGCACCATGGTAATGCGTAACCGCTAGCGTGATGCTCCGCTGCAATCATTTCCAAAAGTGCCCAGCTAGATAACGGCCAAAGTGTTTCTGCTAACGCTTCCGGCATTTCTGATGCTTATTTTTGTTCATCGGTGTAGTGGCTTTGTGTGGTGGGGTTTTGGTAGCAGGGTATACAGGGGTGGCTCCTGTGAGAAGCTGCTAGAAGCTTCCCTGGCTCCAAGGCTGACCCGCCTCTGGCCATGGCTGAGCCAATCAGCACCTCTGTGATTAACAAATTTAAGGGGGGGAGGGGTTAGGGTGTTTTGTCCATGGCTATAGCAGGTGAGTGATCCCTCTGTGTCCTTGTCTCAACCCACGAGCCTTTCCTTATATTTCCTCCTCTTTTCCTTATATTTCCTCCCCCCCAAACCAGGGGGAGGAGTGAGTGAGCGGCTGCGTGGTGCTGCATTGCCAGCTGGGCCTAAACCATGAAAGTCAGCTTGTTGCTGTTGTAACAAATCCTGCTATTTTCTTAACCACAGCCCACAGACTAAATCTCCGCTGCGGTTCTCAGAAATAAATGCTTCAAATACAGTTTCAGTGAGAGCAACAGCTAAACTTGTAGATACAAGATAAATCTTGAAATGAGTAGTGGGCTAAATGTTACTCTCCTCTGCATGCTAGCACAGGAAAACAGGGAAGATTTTTCCTCTGAATCACCAACATAAAGGCCTAACAACCTGCTTTCCATGGAGGCGGCCAGCCTGCAGCTCACGGTGGCAGTCACTGCATGCTTGCAGGCCATCCGCCACTGCTGGGCTGACTGGCAGAATACAATAGCTGGGTCAGTGTCTCAGACCATACACTGGAAAAACAAAACTATCCCTGTATCTTTTCAGATTTTTATAGATAGGCGTTATTCTTAAGAAATTACAAGCTCCCATTTATGCTGTACAAAAATCTTCTGTATTTTTTTTTAGTGAATGTTGAAAACTATGTCACCAAGTACGTTCCTCTTGTGAAGGTATTTATCCAGGTCATTTGTTTTAAAGCATGATCTTAAGACTTTGAACCCAGTCCTAACCTGATCAAATCTGCTTTGCCACTTCTTGCTGCAATAAGCTTTGTGTGCGTTGTAGGTGAGAAGCCCCTGGAAAGCCCTTGCTGGAAGCCAAAAGCAAGCTTGCATGGAGCTGATAAAAGGCAGACTCTACCTCATCAGCAGCTTTGGTCTGCGTGGCTTCACTGACGCTGCATTTGGGACTCCATCCCAGAGCTTGATGCTTCCAGGTGCATTCAGGTATGCAAGCAGAATCCCTAACATTGGACACTGGCAATCACCTGGAGTACATAAACTTTTAACATAAAGTAAAAGAATATTCTAAGTCATGTATGGCTTTGTTTGTTATGGTCCTAGCAGGGCTAATGCTTAATTCTGCTTTACTTGTACTAGTTTCTTTTGGGAAGCTTCTCCTGATGCTAGCACGCTTACCTATTATGTACTTGAAATCTGACACCTACCTAGATGCTTCCGTGACCTAGACATTATATTTTCTGGTATTTAATATTCAAAAATATCAGAAGGCTTCTTTCTGTAAAGGTAAGAAGGTAGCGTTTCTGCTGCCACATCATCCTGTGGCATGGCAATGATGTTGAGTGGCAAATTGAATTACTTTATTGTTTCAAAAGCAAATATTGAAGACGGAGTTGTACATATGGGACGCTTTGTGGCTATAAAAAACATAAGGTACCATTCAGTTAAATGTGCAAATGCATCAGAAAAGCTCTAGAAGGCTTTCTATCTGGAAAGAACCAGTTAATAGAATGCCTACAGCAACAGCAGCTACTTTACCCTTTAAAATAGCTGTAGTATAAATAACGGAGTGGCTCTTCTGCCACACACAGGAATGCAGCTGATGTTGGTTTTATCACTTCAGGCTCCTGGAGTGCCTTGCCCCACTGCACATGCACCTCTGGAGCAAACACACCACAGCCCTCAGCGTTCCGGTGCAGTTAAGTTATGAAGGTGGGAAGGAAAGCCAGTGTGGGCTCCTTTCTCCATCCTGTCCTTGACTATCCATCCTCCCCTGACCTTCCAGAACCTTGTATGGGTAGACAATTTGGATTTTAACTATTGCTGTGTACATAGAGATTTGCTTCATTCTTGCCTGATTGAAAGAACGTAAAGTGGAAGTTGGCGCATCTCAGCTGCTCTGACAGGTTGCTGCCCACCTGCTCTGATGCAGCACAACACAAACCCCCATGGAAGGAGAGATGAAAGGAAGAGCTGACCACTGGCGAAAGCAAAATGATAAGGAGAACAGGGATCAGTTACTCCTACTAGTTGGGAAGACTAGATCAAGAAGTAACTGACTCAAACCTCAGCAGGAAATGTGTGATGGATAACCGTGGGAATAGCTGGGCTGAACAATAAGCAGCCAACGTTAAGTGGTAGGTCACTTTCTATGGCAGCGTGCATTGTTAAATTGGGTAACTGTGATTTGAAATAAGCGAATCCATCCACCACCACAGCTGGGAATAGATTCACAACACTGCTGGGTGGCTCTTTCAGCTCAGTCTGGGTAAAGATGAGTAAACCTGACCTGAAAATATTGGTGTGTATGTGTTTGTGGGACTGCTGATGCATCATCCCACTGCCTTCTGGCCCAAACCTAGCCTGTAGCCTTCTGACCCACACAGGTGTTCAACAGCCAGAATTTAGGATCTTTATGGCCACAAATTCCATGCAGCTGGGATATGGGAAACACCTGAGGTTAAATTTGTGCTCTGTCTCATGACAGAAAGAGACAGTTCTGACAGGACTAAAGCTGAATCATCCAATTCATCTTCCACAGCAGCCAGTGGGACACAGGCACCCAACCTGCCCTGGGTACCTAAAATCCCCATCCAGGGTAAAGGAGGTGAAGGCCCAGAATGACTACATGAAGAGCTCACAAATAAAAAGATAAATGCAAAAAAGAAACCTTTTTTTTTTCCTCTCCTTTTGTTTTTTTTTAATTCTCTGGTTTTGTTTCGCCCGAGAAGTCACAGACCCACGTGATGAGATGCCCGATGATCTATTTATTTGGGTTGCACCTTGGAGGTGTCTCTGTGATGTACCTTTGAGTGGTCCAGTTGCCTCAGCAGGCCTGGAGTTGGATCCCAGGTGGGGACAGCCTGCTGGGAACAGCTCCCAGTTCTGCTCAGGAGGCAGCAATGTCCCAGGCTCCCCTTTTCTCTTTTGTAACATTTACTGGAAACAGCAACTTCCTGCACAACAGCTGCCTGGTTCAAAGCACTGAGATACGACGACTTACAGGGCAGCTTTTGGCAGACTTATGTGTATCTGTTGCTAGCCCCATGTGGGTCTGCTGAGTGTATCTGTGGCCAAATCTGGTTCAAGAGCTGCTGGATAGACTGTAAAGCCCGTCATGTTCAAAGCAAAGCCATAAGCTGTGAGAAAGGGCAGGAACGGTTGACTCCAGTTCTACCAGGATCATAAAATCAGTAAAAATTTCCTTTTTAAAATTGGATGCATAAATCTGTTTGGATAACAACACCAACAAGAAGAAAATGAATTCTGACATGGACATTCCTCAGTGTTTCTGGAATGGTATTTAAACAGAGCCCTAACACATCTGGGAGGTTTCCTGTCTCACTCTGGAGACAGAGGAACATTCATAGGATGCTGAAAAAAGCTGGAGCCCCAGAAAGTCCACGTTAGGGTGTGTTCCCAAAAAAGAAAGACACCCAAAACAGATGCAAGAGTTAACCTAAGGTGCACAGTGCTATGTCAATGCTGTGTTTATTATTTTGTGATTGCATTTTAAATGCAATCTTTTGATCCATGCTAACTGCTGGTGAGAGAAAGAAAAATAAAGCTTACATAGAAAATAACTAAATTTTCTGGCCTTAGGCCAAAACTTCACAAAACAATACGAAAGCCTAATATGTTTTGTTTAACGTCTTTGTTTCTGATAGATGTTGACTGAATTCAGGAGGATGATGGCACTTTGAACAAAACCAGCTGGGGAAGTCAGTTTGCTAATTATTAACCCTCTAGGGAAGAGATTCAGTCAGAAATGTGCATACAAAACATTCTGGGAAACCATACAAAATAATGTAGATCTCTTTGGAAAAGATATTCTTGCATTGTGGCTTGTATTTTTAGCAGAAAGATAGTTTGTGATGCATGACTGAATTCCTCAAGATGGATAACAATTCAGTCGCAGACTCATTTTCTCCCTGTAGTATGATTCATCAGTCCTGAGGTTGAAAGAAGTCTAACATTAAGGAATGACATTAGGGAATGAAGAGAAGTCATACATTTACTGCGATATAAATCACAGCAGCGGGAAAGAAAACTGTTGTCATCCTCTTGACTACTTTGCAATAAGGAAAGGGGGAATTTTCAAAGCTGTAAAGAGGAGAGAAGCATCAAACTGTATACAGTGCCTTAAAAAATATTGTTCAAAAGCTACTTCAATAAATATTCACATACCTAATGTAAAAATATAAATAACTGAAAGGAAGAAAACACCCATAATAGTCTTTGGACACTAGACTTTGCTGTGACATATTTACGTCTTGCAATCCTTCCTCTACAACCTGGACAGAGAGATGACTATATAGTATGCATGGGTATTTTTTCCTCCATTTCAGGTGTTTTAGTGATGGAGGAAAGGAAGAGTTAGATATGGCCACTACACCAAATTCCAGTGCAGTTCAGTGTTTAACTTGTGGCCAGTCTTAGCTAGAAACATAGCATGAAATAGAAACAAAAAAAGGAGTTTAAAGGAAAAATAACCTTGACCTTGATACAAAAAAAAAAAAGACAGAAAAAGAAATTCAGGAACAACTTTCACCATTTCCTTAACATTGGAGCTCTTTTCCTGCTTGATACATTGGTTGCAGCACAGAGACATCTGCTGTTAGCAAGTAAGTGCCAAAATAGATGTAGGAAAATGCATTATTGTTTAAAACAAATAGATTGTGGGATGCTGAACTGATTTTTGTTTTCTTCCCCATAATTCAGTGTGTTGGCATTTGAGGCATCAGATTGTTAGAGAAAAATCTTATTATTGTTAGGCAAGCTTTTTAAAGTTGAACTGCTTGATAGTTAATTTAGTATCAGAGATGTGCGTTTTTTTGATTTTTTTGGTGCTGTAGGTGGTATTACAAGTTTAGGTAAATTCCTATCCAGTAGGCAATACAGTAGCTAGCAAAGTACCTTCTGAACTGGTCCAGTCTCTGATTATTTGCAACTATTTAGTTGCTTTGATATAACTCGTGTGTGTGTGTACTGACAGTTACTACAAATGATGAAGTGGAGCAGTTATAAACTGCCATTTCCAGAATGCTGCAACAGTCCCCTGTCCCTCCCAGGACTAATTTAAATGGCAACTGGTTATGTAAAGTAAACATTTACAGAATTTTTGACAAAAAGCAGTAAACCCCAGCATCCCAGAGTGATGACGAGTGAGTCTTAGTATGTTACCATGCACTTCAAGATTAGAGGGGAAACCCACACATTTGCACAGGAATTAATGTCAAAGGGACCCAACCCTGACTCCTGCTGAAGTGACAGTTTAGGAGATGCCTTAGATTGTCGGTCCTGCTGCTTTCATCCTGCCCATGTGAGGAAAACCAAACCGCCAGCCAAGCAAACAAATCCAACAGGTGGAATATTCAACATGCGTGGGCATGCATCGCTGTTTCTTTGCTTAGGCAGTTGCAATGGTAATAATAAACAAGAAGCCAAATGACAAGAAGAAATGGTCAGTCACTGAGTCATGAACCAATCAGTATTTCTCTATTTCAGGGAAAATCTAGGCAAAGAGAAAGGAAAAGCCCTGCATTTTGCTGTCGTGCTGTTTGGTGGTGGGTAAGGGCGAAAGCATTTGTCTGATGCTGGGAGTTGGGAAGCTCCAGGCTCTGTTTCCTAGTTTTACTACTACCACTATGTCAACTTGGCCAGCTCACCTGGTTTTTGCTTTGAGTATTCCCTGTATAAAACAGGGGGAAAACTGTTCTTTGGTGGTCTTCTAGGGAGAATGACTGCCAAGTACCTTGCGAGTTGCAAAAACACCACGGTGTTACTAAGGGGAAACCCCCTTGAAGTAACAGTGTGAAGTACCTCATTCCATCACTGTTTCCAGACTGTTTCTGAGGCCAGAAGGATACACGTTTTGCCAGAAAAATGTTGGTAAAATTTAATTTTCAAAGTTCTTTTTTTCCAGCTAAACTTTGAAGTAATTTTTGTTCTCAGTTCAGCCTAATATCAGTAACAGGAGGGAGCTAAAATGACAATGTCATTAAATGGATAAACCAACTCTATTTTCAGTTGTGTATTGGGTTAAAAATGTGAGATTACCATCCAAAACTTGTTTCATTACAGAGTTGTTATGGTGTTATATTACAGCATTAACAATCCCTTCAAAATCCATGGTATTGTTTATAAAAATTAACTAATTGAAGGCCACTTCTGTTTAAAATAATCTCTTGCACTGTGTTTGTGTTTGCTCATGCTTTCTGTTTATGTCCAATGCTTGCGTTTAAACGTGTTTTGTTAGATGAATAAAATACACCCTGACTTGGAGTCTCCACTAACTTTTGTTTTTAAAGTCAAGACTCTTGGCTTCCCTTTTGCTTCTTCCTACTTTGCCGTGTCTGTCGTGTCCTCTCTGGCAGGGCTCGTGGCTATAAAAGTGTGTGGGAGTAAAGGTTAAAGATAAATGCTAGGTTTAAAAAATATGGTTATTTTGGCCATAAGGGTTCACTTCTGAATTTAGTGGTTGGATCATTCTATTTTTAAGGTAGGATTACAATTACATTCCACATCCATGTCTGAGTTAAAGTTAAAATCAATGTATTTTTAGGACTTTGTCTTTCTGAAGACATCAGGCTGTTAAGAACTGGATTCATAAGGGGAACATAGTCTACCCACTGGACTTTACACCAGTAAATGAATGTTCAACAGGTCACAATGTGAGTATGAGTGAAACTGCTCCAGTAATAACAGTACTCATTTGTGGGGAAAGGGAAGAGAAAGACCTAAATTCCACTTTGTGCTCTAATAAATATTTCACTGTTTTGAATAAAGTGGATCAGCTCCAAAAGGAGACACTGAGAATTTGTTTTAGGCTGGTAGTTACTGAATTAATCTGGAATAATGTGGGTTTGGATTCCTCTTAGAAAAAGGGATTTCATTTGAGTCTTTCACAGCAAAGATGCCCAAATTGTCCATGTATTTGTTAAAGGGGTCAACAGCACCTTCTCTTTCACTGGGAACTTTTGTAGTGGACCCATCCGTTGACAAACTTTAGAGAAAAGCAAGGAGCTGAATAGCTCTGTCAGGACTTGTGCAAGTGCACCAGCTGCGAAAGGAAGACTAGGGAAGGTGTGGGCCTGCTGTTGAGTGGGGTGGTGGTAGCACAGGACGTGGAAGAGGCAGCGGTACTCAATGCCTCTGCCCTTCACCTCTGCCCTTACTAGTAAGATTTTCTTTCAGGAATCCAGGCCCCTGAGACCAGTGGGAGCATCTGGAGCAATGGAGATTCACCCCCGGTAGAGAAGATCCAAACATTTAAACTAAATGGACTTAAACGAGTCCATAGGACACAGTGGGCTGCATCCACAAGTGCTAAGGGAGCTGACAGATGTCACTGCAAGGCCAGGCTCAAGTATCTTTGAAAGGTCACAGTGATCAGAGGAGGATGGAAAGCAAACAAATGTCATGCCTAGCTTCCAGAAGAAAAGAAGGAAGGATCTGGAGAACTACAGGTAAGTCATCCTTACCTTGATACCCAGGTAGGTGGTGGAGCAAATAATTCCGGAAACAATTTCCAAATGCATTAGGGACATGAAGATGATTTGGAGTCATCAGTTTGAATTTATGAAGGGAAAGTCACACCTGACCAACCTGATAGCCTTCTATGAATAAATTACTAGCTTGGTGGACAGGGAGAGGGCAGAGGATGTTAATCAACATTAGCAAGGCTTTCATCAGAGGCGGCCATAGCATCCTCATTAACAAACTGCTGACTGGACACGTGGACAGTGAGGGGGATTGAAAATTGGCTGAAATGCCAGGCTCAGAAGATTATAATCAGTGTCACAAAGTCCAGCTGGAAGCGAGTCACTAATGGTGTATGCCTGGGGTCAATACTGCGGCCTACACCATTTAACATCCTCTTTAACAATGTTAGGTTAACGACACAAGGATCCTGGGTGATGGGGCAGAGCGCACCCACAACCAGCTTGCAGGCAGCTGGAGGCTGGGAAGAGTGGCGGACACACCCAATGGTTCTGCTGCCATTCAGAGGGATCTCAACACACTGGAGAAATCAACCAAGAGGTATTGCATGGAGTTCAACAAAATGCCAAATACTGCACCTGGTGAGTAATGCCCCTAGACATCAGTCTGAGGACCAACCATCTGGGAAGTAGCTTTACAGAAAAGGACCTGGGAGCCCTGGAGAACACCAGCTTGAGCATGAGCCAGCAATATGCCCTTGCAGCACAGGTGGCCTGAACTGCATTAGGAGGAGCATTGCCAACAGATCAAGGTGGGTGATCGTTTCCCTCTACTCAGCACTGTTGAGACACATCTGGAGTGCCGGATCCAGTTCTGGACTCCCAGGTACAGGAAAGATACGGATTTACTGAAGCGAATCCAGCAAAGAGCCACAAAGATGATTAAGAGACTGGAGCATTTGTCATATAGGGAGTGGCTGAGAGACCTGGGGCTGTTCAGCCTGGAGGGTAGAAGGCTCAGAGGGATCTTATCAATATATCTAAATATGTAAAGTTGTGGGGAGTAAAGATGGAGCCAAACTCTTCTCAGTGGCATTCAGTGAAGGGACAAGAGGCAATAGGCACAAACTGACACAAAAGGAAATTCTTTTTAAACAGAAGAAAAAGTTGATTACTGTGGTAGTGATGAAACACTGGAGCAGATTGCCCAGAGAGGTTGTGGAGCCTTCATCCATGGAGATATTCAAAATACAACTGGACACGGCCCTGGGCAGCTTGCTCCAGCTGACCATGCTCTAAGCAAGGAGATGCACTAGACAGTCTCTAGAGATCCTGTGGCTCTTTGACTTAGGTACTTGGATTCATTTCAGCAGCGTCTGAGTAATTCTTCCAGGTTTACTGGTTGGAAAGAAATGTCTGGTGTTTCCAAAGTTGGTCCACGCCAATGGGTCCTAAATAGGCCACAGGTTCCTACGGGGGCATTTACATTCCGCCTATTATAGATCCAGCCCCAAGTCATTTTGCATGGCCAAACTGTTTCAGCACTGTGAAATACACACAAGCCTTAAGAAACTTACAGACTTCATAGAGTGAAGTGCTGCTGTTTAATAGAACTTATGTAACAATTGATGGTTTAGTACTGTAGGCATATTATTGCCAAAGAAGAAGGAAAAACAAATGTAGATGAACTCCTTAAAGAAATAGGGCTATTTAAGCATAAATTAAATAGATTGCTTATTATAATTCTAAATGCAGTTGCATTTTCTTCACTACTATAACCTTTTGTTCATTCTCCATTTTTCTTTAGAATTTTGTGATTTATTTAGGTATATTGAGAATAAAGACGTGTATAAATTGAAAAGTGGTAATAGGACTGTTTAGTTCTTTTAGTGATTATATAGTATTACAATCTTTTTCCATTTTTTTCCATTAAAAAATATAACTAGAGGTACTCATGCAGTGTTGTTAAGTCAGTCTTTCGTAAGATACCATAAAGAGCAGACTTACACCTTGTTGTCTTCATCAGAAGTCTGCTAGGCTGTGGAATGTTTCGGGCAGAAATAAGAAGTGGAGCTTTGAAACCAAAGCCAGGAACAGATTCAGCTTGGACAGAACTGATGGTCTCTACCATGGGAGCATGTCATACATAGAGGTGATCTCTGAAGTGACCAAATCCTGAATAATTAGGTTTTTTAGCTTAAAATCTACCCTGAAGTTTTGTCTAGAAACTTATTAATGGTTAGTGCATGTGCAGAGCACTGCAGATCTGAGTCATAAGGGATCTGTGCTGCTCTGTACTATCTTAATCTTCCACAGTCTCCCCCGTATATTCTGATCAAGCACATGAAACCAGCTCACCAGCAGTACCTGTGCAGTGATGAAAAGCTGACAGCAGTATTCTCATAGTCTCTCCCTGATTTACCCATGGTGTCATGCACAGTCTATAAACTCATTTGTATGCACTGTCCACCCACAAACTTTATCTCAAGTTGTGTGAGTGTTGAGTCACAGACAGGTAGTTCTTGTTCAAGTCCCAGCTTTATGTAAACTGTAGGTAATAACGAAAGATATTTCAGTCTCACTCTCAGAAATAAGAGTAAGGTACAAATAATTTCTTTACAACAAAACCCCCTCAAATCAACAGAAAATGTGAAGAGCAAGTTCCAGTTAGGAGTGCCTGCTGATTCGTTCACCCAGTAGGAGCTTTCACCCAGATCAAGAAATCACCGTTGGACCATAGCAGCCGGATGACTCTTGTCCGCATGCTTGCTGACCTCGTCAAAAGCTCTCTAGATGCCTAGATGGTAAATACTCTGTTTAGAGAACACATGTTGGCACTGCCCCCAAAGATGGTATTTATCCAGGTGTACATTAATTCTATCCTTTATCGCAGTTTCCGCTGCTTTGCCTGGCACTGATGTTAGCCTTGTCAGCTTTCAGTATTGTCCATCCTATCCCCTCATTTTCCTCCCTTGGAATCTTTAGAGATTGGTGACACATTGCCACCCTCCAGTCCCTGGGCACAGAGAAAGCTTGAAAAGAAGGGTAGGTCCATTGGTAGATCTGCTCTCTCTTATCCACACCCCCTTAGAAAGCTCGGGTGCCTATCAGACAGTCCTGGGGATTTATTACTCTGCATGTTTTGGATTACCGCCTTTCCAAAGTACGGGGATCACCTGCTTATTGCAGTCAACACATGCAAATAAATCATTTAGCTTCTCTGCAAATGCTTTGCCTCTCCTCTTTTTTGACTTTGCAGTTTTCATTTGATCCATCAGATTCCGGTGGGTTTCTTGGTCTTGATGTGTCTAAAGAAGGATTTAATATTAGCTGGGATGCCTTTTGATAGCTGCTGCTCAGTTTTTTATTGCTCTTTCACTGTGTTTTCTTTTAACGTGTCACTTTGTGATCCTTTCTGTGCTTTTCATTTCGAGATGACTTCAACTTCTTGTTTCTAATAATCTACCCTGTGGTGAGATTATCTGTGCTCACTTCCTTTTACCAGTTTTCAGGACTGTAGTAGATGGCATACACAAATGCTGTGCATCCTTCAGGAAACTCAGCTCCACCTGCAAGAATTTACTGTTCCTAGATGCTCCTTTCTGTTCCCTCTTCATTTCTATGCCTCTCTCCCTTTTGAGAAAGGGTGCAACTGCTCTGAATGCTTGGCCTTTGTCAAGCCTGTGGGAATTTTGAATATGAACACAGGAACAGCAGCCGTCAGCTGAAGATGCAGGACAAGATCTTGCACATTAATGAGGACCAAATGAAGGGCTGCATCGCCTCTGTGCCTTCCCTGTCCCAACTACTCTGTGAATCAGTATTGACATAGTCTACCATAGCCTGTGTTATGTTCCAATGCTGCAGTGTCCAGACAACGCAGGGGGTATGTGAAGTGCAGTTTTGGTTGTATTTCCTGCCCCCTTTGCCTGTCTGATCTCTCTCAGCATACCCTCTTTGTCCTTCTGGTCGGGCAGGCAGACCGCAGACTCAGTACCTCCACACACGCTTAAAGCTGGCATTTTGGACCCTGCGGATTTTGTGTCCCCTGCTGGACCCATGCTTTGTTCATTGGGTTTGTTAGTAAGATCTCATTAATAATTTCACTACCACATCACCAGCAGTGGTGACTATTTTATGTTCCGGCACTGTGATTTCCTACACGTCTATTGTGCTCGCCTAAGACGAGGCTTTTGATTTCCCTCGGTTTATTCATTGGACTTTTAGGATTTGTGTAAACGTATGTGTTGTGGAAGTGTTTGTTTCCTTCTTCATCTCCCATTTAAGGGACACTGTTTTCCATTCCTCATTTCTGCTCTCTGGCCTCTTCTGCACTCCAAAAGGCACAAACTCTGAGCCTTTTCTGATGGCAGACTGAACTGTGTGATTCCCACACCTGCTGCTCGTCAGTTTACAGCTTAATCAGTCACAACCTTTAAATGCCAACAGTTTAGCCCCTAATGAGTCCACCCTTTCCACACAGGCTCTTTTTATCTTAGAAGTGCTCCAGAGTCCAGATCGGTCTGGAATTTCGCTCTTTATACCATCCTCTCAGCTGCACACTGGAAGTTTGCCCCTTTCTGGTCACACGTAAGGCAGTGGGGGCATTTTGGAGAGGGTCTTATCTTCATCTTCCCTTCAACAAGCTGATTTTTGCCTCCAGAACATCATGTGAGACTCAAAGCCACAGGCTCTTCCCCAGCACTTTTAGGGAACGGTTCTGCTTTGCATGTTTTAAGAAGAAAAAAAAGCTTTTTAATTTAAATTTAAAAGCTATCCCACCTGAATCAATTTTTATTTGCTTAAAAACATTTCCCAAACTATAACTGATGTTCTTTCAAACCATTCCTCCAAACTACATCTTTTTTGCAACAAATGAGGTAAAAATACCATCTGAGTTGCCAGCTCCCACAATCCCAATTTGAGTATTAATCCTACACTGGCACAGTGACAACAGAAAACAGCCTTTGAGGAGATTGAGCATATTAACACTGACAGTAGAGCCACTACGCAGAGGCACAATTTCCATTATAATTGCGCAGTACAGGTGTAAGAGACCCTTTTTTAAAGTGCTACAAAAGAGTAGCATTTACCAGTTTTATTAGGATTTTAAGGAGTTCTCTGAACATTGAAGTACTGCTTGTATTATTTTGTGTTGTTGCAGGAGCACGCAGCGATCCCAGCAGGAGTCAAAGCCAAAACAACACACAGAGAAAGACATCCCCTGCTATCAACTGACAAAGACGCAGAGTGGATGTGTCCACACTCCTTTCTTGTCTTACTTCTCAAACCTGTTTATTTTCTAGTATTTCAGAAGGCCTGTCTAATCTGAGTTTGAATATGCAGCAGGACAGAGCCGGAGGCAGCACTGCAGAAGTTGGCACTGTCACATTTGAATAAAAAAGGAGGTTGGTATTAGAATAAAGGTTTGTAATTCCTTTTATTATTTTTGGAAGTTACCTACTGTGTTTCTGTGTGGTGGGAGAACCAGAACAGTCTCTAAAATGCTATAACAATATCTAGCCTATTTATTATGAATGATGACACTTTAAGAGAGTCAAATGTAAACTCTTCAAACGCAACGCAAAACTCAAAACCTTCGAACTCGTGCCAAAGATTCATACAGAGATGTAAGAAATACATAAAAATTCAGCTGAGAGGGTGTGATTTCATCTGAAGTTTACTGTGCAACAGTTTCATAATGTGCTAAAAGGTTAGGCTGCTGCCCCTGAAACAGAAAATCTAAAGCAACAACAGAGAAAAAGTAATTTTCAAATGACTTTTGAAAATATCCCTTAATGTTTAAAAATAATTAGAGTTCTCAATATCCAGCTAAAAAAAAAAAAAAGCTAGCAAATAAAATAAGTGCCCATGAAGAGAAGACCATCCAAGTGGACTTGTGCAAAACCACGTCAATGTTCTTGCTTAAAGACCACTCTGGGTATGATCTGTCTGTATCAAATCAGCTGCTGGATGCTTGTCACCTCCCCTTTGTATTGTATTGCTTTTTTTTTCATGGCCATGTATGGGATTAACTAAATCAAACCAAACTTCTGTATATGTCAAAAAAGAATAATTTGCCTTTTAGCCACGCTTATGGTAAAAGTTGCAATTGTCCAGTTTTCTTTTACATTAAACTACCTTTAAACATGTCCAGGGCTGATATTTTAAATGGTTATCAGCACTTTACTCAAGCCAGAGCTATGTTCTAATCTTAAACCTAGCAGTGGAGTCTGGGTAAGACTGAAATCTTTGACTGCTGGCTGCTTTGTGGGCACCATGGCTTTGTCAGAGAAAGTCCTGTGCCTCAGGAAATAACTCTCTTCCTGCAACCCTCGCAAGCACTTGTGTGTTTGGTGGGGATTTTTGTTTGTTTGTTTGGGTTGGGTGGTTTTTTTTTTCCTTTCCTGTAAGGGCCTGGGTATTGTAAGCACCAGTGTTGCAAGGTGGAAAGTAATAAACAAGTAGTGTTCCCTGTTCTGATGTCACCGTTTCAAAGTCACTGCTGGGGGGAGCCGAGAAGAGCAGAAATTACCATCTCCAGGGCCTCTTCCATCTCCTGCTGGAGTGGGATATGCTCTCCAGTGGGAGGTGCTGTAGGTAGCTAATCCTTCTCCAGCATTCCCTTTGTGCTCACTGGCATGTGGATGCGCTCAACCCAGCCAGAAAAACTGGATTACACTGTGTTGATTGTAAAAGAGGGAGGAAGGTTGCTCACGCAAAGGGTCTGTTTCATGTGGTGAGCAGAAGAGAGATGGGGTGGAGATTTATGGATAGACAGGTGTTGACACTTTCTATGGGTAATGCTATTGTTATAAATGTAGGGGCATAAAAGCAAAGAAATTATCTGTTGATGAGCAAGAAAGACTCCTGCTAGAAATACAAGGTTCCTAGTCATGATGTTGGCACATCCAAAGGCTTTATTGACTGGAAAGGCAAAGTAATCTGCTTGGAAGCAAGAGAAAAGGCTGCCATGCACTACTATCAGCTCAGTGGTTGGGTCCCTGCTGTGTTTGAAATTGTGTATTTGGTTATCTCTGTAGGCTTGGCTGAAGTTCACTCTGCTGTTAGTGCTGCTTTGCAATGCGCTGTAGGTATTCATGGGGACGCCTGGGATTTGCAATACAGAAATAGTTTACCGATTGTGCTGTGAGCAACTGCGCAGCTCACGTTAAATGCAGAAGCCTCATTGATAAAGCTAGGGTAAAGCCTTTCCGAAGTAGGCTTTGGCATTGTCATAATTTTGACAAGCTTTGGTACAAACCTACTTTTTCAATTAACAGAAAACTCTATTAGAGTTCCATAGGTTATCATATGACATACACTGATTTTTTCCTGCACTGTTCTTTCCAAAATACTGGTTGGCTGGTTTGGTTTTGTTTGCAGAGTGATTGCTCCCTTTACAGCCACCTGCCTCAAGGAAATATTTTTAATCCTCCTGTTTTACATCTGGCATGATTAAAGCATGAATGACAAGAGGAGGCCAAGAGTCTTCCACGGGAGAGAGTGCTTAGGTCAGCAGAGAAGAGGTCGTTTGAGATATCGCCTCTGAAAGCTAGCTCCATTGGGAAGACACGCGTGGGAACTTTTCACCCTTTCAGGGATGAGAAAGATGCTGTACCATGGGGGGAGAGGAACGAGATGGCTTTCCAAGTTCTGCTCTCCAACTGCATGTAGCAGTGTCATGCAGACCTAATACCAGAAACAGGTACCAGCTGTATGAATGTCAATGTGCACCAGCTCTTTAGAGAAACAGAAACACATTGACTCTCCTCAGGTGAGGAGCTGGCGGCCTGGAAGTTACTGGTGACAACTGTTAGTCTTGTAATGGTCATGGGGGCTGGCTTTTCTGGGTAGGTTGCGTGGATTTCTGGATGAGCTTTTGGGACAGGAGATTATCAAAGGATTTTTTCAAGTGCCCAGACCTTTCCAATTCCTGTAGCACTGGTCTGTGCATCCATGTGTCCTACAGAGATCAGTGGTGTCACGGTGGGTTTTGCCCTGCACGGGCTGCCAGGTGGACTGACAGTCCTTTGCCTCGGTGGGGGACTGCGTGGCATCAGAGTGCACATAGTCTTGTTAGCCACAGAGGTACTGCGCAAGCCCACTGAAGGGTTAACAGCCACAATTTGCACATTAGCTTTTAATTGATCATTTCCACAGACCACAAAATATCGTACCGCAACTTATTTTATCTTAGAGGAAGAGCAAAAACACAAGCAAGAAACAACACACCAAAAAGTAAGTATTTGTGTTCAGGCTTTTTTAAAAATACTCTTGATATAAAAAGCAGTAAAACTACAGTTTACATGTGATTTTCAGTAATTTCCTATTTTTCAAGCTTCTGTCATCAAAACACTGATTTCTTGTTTTGTGCATAAAGCACTTGAACCAAACGGTTGTACAGATTTGTCCTATCTGTCTTCTGCTTGGCTGGGGGCAGAGGGAAGGGATGTATTTTGGTGAGATCACCAGGGCTGTACATTGTGTATGACCTCTTACATTAATGTATGGCAGAGTTTAAGCGTAGGGCACGCGCACACACACAAAACTGAAACTAAGAGGCACGAGGGCAAAGAGCGATCTTTCCTATCCTTGGGCGTTCTTTAATTTTTGTGTTATCTGGCATGGTATTTTGTAACAGGATAAATGAAAAAGGACATCAGATTGGAAGTGCCTGTTGGAGAGCATACGTTACATACGTTAAGATACCTAGAGAGAACCTCCCCTCTATTAACATACCTATTTGCTGGTACATGTTTGGTAAATAGAATGCTATGAGTGTCAGAGCTGCTGCTGTAGGTTCAGTAAATACGCACTGCACGCGATTAGTTTCAAAGTTAAACACTTTGCTACTCTCCACGCCGAAACCGGGACAGTCAGTTACTGCATTAAAAATAGCACGCGTTCAGAAAGGTTCATGGAGACGCACGGTTCACGCCTACTGCTTCTTGTTATGATGCTTTATTTAAAAAGAGACACACCATCCCACCAGGAATTTCATTTTCATTTCAATAGCTTGCTTTTGTATCAGACTCACCAGTGGGGAATTTCTGCCTCCCACTCTCCGCGTGGAGACTTTAAAGCTTTGCTCTTCCACAAAACGAACCCTGTCTGGTAGCACAGCTTTGATTTTGCTGCAGCT
Organism: Rhynochetos jubatus; assembly: GCA_027574665.1. NCBI lineage: Eukaryota > Metazoa > Chordata > Aves > Eurypygiformes > Rhynochetidae > Rhynochetos > Rhynochetos jubatus. Next base: position 25,750,156 of record CM050654.1, read on the forward strand.
ATGGCCCCGTCTCTCCCTGAACCTGATTTCTGATTTTTCAAATAGCTCCTGCCTTGGCAGCCAGGTCTTGCTCTGCGGTTTCCAGCAGGAGAGAACATTTGCTCACTTACAGATGCCTGGTTTTGTTCACTGTCTTTCCGCTCAATTCCCAGCCCGGCACGCCCTCAACTCCTGTGTTCCCGGGTGTCCAAATTCCTACGTGATGGGCACATTTGTAACACATAAATCAAACGGCACGCTGCGCTTCCCATCTTTATGAAAATCTAGCATTTCTTTCTCTAATAACTGCTCCTTTAAGTCTAATCAAAGTCGATTCTCCTAGCCAAGATTATTTTTTTTCTTGTGACTTCGAAGCGCTTTCTCGCACAGCTGGGGTTCAAGCTATACAGCCTTTCCAGGTCAGTGCTGAATCGCCTCATGCGCAGCTATAAACAGACACTGTTTCATTGTACATGCTTTCAGTCAGCTTCCCTTCTTTCTCTTTCCCTCCTTCAGGCCAACTGGTTCTCTTCGTCTTTGTGTTTTTATTTTTGGTTTCTGTAACTTCCTGTAGCCAGCACCATCGTTTGCTCAGCAACAGTTATTTCAACTGCTCCCAATCTCATCCTCTCCTCCCCCTTCCCTCGCAGAAACAGATCAGACAATTGCAATTTTAGCTGCTAGCTACCAGACAACTCTTAGAAAGTATGGTGGGGCTGCCGGGCCCGCTCGTGGGCCCACTCCAGCTTCCCACAGGTCCGGTTAGCCCCTAAATGCCCAGAGGAAGCTCTGTGACGGGGACGGTGGCTTTGAGGCCTGGCCGTGGGGGTCCCTGATGCTCCCCTCGTGCCCCCCTGCCGAGCGCCTGCTGCCAACCACCGCGGGACCCCACGGTGACACCAGGCCCCCTCAGCTGCCTACGGGCAGGGCCGCTACCCCCAGCCCCTGCCCTGTGGGCATGGCCACCCGCCTGTCTCGGGGATGGCATCCTGGCCCTCACACCGGCGGCCAGGGCAGGTGAAGATCGCAGGGTAACCTTTACAAATGTATTATTTGATCCGTTTTTTAGGTATTTTACTTCAGTGTGAGCTATTATTTGTCACGGTTGGTTTACCTTCTCCTCACCCCTCCTTGCCTTTTTGACTTCTAGCACTTAGCTTTCCCTTTCTTTCTCAACCGAACTTCTAAAAACTTTTCTTTTTAGTTTTAACTTGGAGTGCCATGTGTCAAGTAGGTCTGCTTTTCTATTTTTTCCTTATTTTTCCCTCATTTTTCCTCAAGTTGTCTTCATTTTTGCCCCATTGCTTCTTTCCCTTCACTTTTCACCTTTTTTTTTTTTTTCCCTCTCTCCATTTTTCTTTCACTTCCCCCATGTTTTCTTCATCTTTACTGTTATTTTTTCCCCTCACGATCTCGCTCCCCTCGGCTGTAACCTCGCTCACGCCGGGGCGGCCGCTGCGGGCCCTTCCGCGCCGCCCCGACCCCTCACACCCGGCCACCGCCCCGGCCGGCCCCGCCCCGCCCCTCGCCGCGAACCCGGGACCGCTCTTCTCCTGGCAACAAGTGACGCTTCCCGGGGCGGGCCAATCCGGCCGGCTGCTCGCGGTCCCGGCCACCCGGTGGCGGGCACGACGCTCCGGCAGAGCCAGCCCGGCAGCGCGCCCGCTCCGCGCAGCCTGCGCGCAGCGCCGCGGGAGGATGGCGCGGGCGGCGGGGCTCTGCCTGGCCGCCTGCGGCCTCGCCTGGCTCCTCGTGTGCTGCGCGGCCCGCCGAGACCCCTCAGGTAAGCCGGGCGCTCACCGTGCGATGGGGGGCCGGGGAGTGGGGGTGGGAGGCCGGCGCTGCGCGGGTGCGCTGCGGCGCAAGGGACGCGTAAGACCCTTTTCTGCCCCGGCCGGTGGCGGGCCTTCAGCCTTGACTTTTCCCGGTAGCGCCGGGTGTTGCGCTAGGTGGCAAAGTCCAGCTGCGTGGAAACAACGTGGGAAACTTAGAAGGAGGAGGAGAAAAATCCCCAGCTTCCCTCCCGGAAGGTGCGCTTCGCTCGAGGCGTCGCGGAACCAGCCGCCGCGGAACCAACCGCCGCTCCGCCGCCCCCGGGTGCCACGTTCCCGCGGTGCCGAGGGCCGCCCCCGAGCCGGGACAGCGCCCGGCCGGCGGAACGGAGCGGAGCGGCGGGAGGGAGGCGGGCCCGTGGCCCAGAGGAGGCAGAGGGAAAACCTAGGCAGGTCCCCAGCTGGGCGTCAAGCGTCCGTTCTTACTCGGGGAGAGGAAGGAGGCTCGCCCCGTCCTTGAGAAAGCAGGTGGAGAAGTTTCGCGTTGAGCAAATGCTTGCAAGCCAAAGCCGCTCGCTTGGCGAGAGCTGCCGGGAAACGAGCTCAGCTCTTGGCCAAGTAGTTCCACCTCACAGATCTTTATGACCTTTGACAGTAACAGGCTCGGTTTTGTAGCTAAAGATGTCAGGTAAAAGTTCCTGTCAAGACCGTTGGACTGGCGCAGTAGCGCTCTGGGAGCAGTAAGTTGCAGTACGGAGAGATCTGGTGAGACAGGATCAGAATTTTTCCTCGGGAAATTCTAAAAAGTGGTTTTCTTCTTGTGTCAGAATGAGGGTTGTGTTGGAAGAAGTGAAAGGAGAATGAGGAAAGGGAAGAGCTGGGAAAAGGCAGAGAATGTGTTACAAGAAATTGAAAAGAAGAAGAAAGTCTGGAGGGGAAAACAAAAAGCAAAACGGAGATACAGTGCTGAAAAAAACACAGGGTAAAAAAATACCCCAAAAGCAGGTTTGGTTGTATAACTTAGTTCATAGAGAGGATGAGAGAGACAGTTGTTTAAAATGCCCTACATAGAAAGCATCGCTCCAGGCGGTGGCTGACTTAGAGATTCTCCTTTACAGTTTGACCAGCTCTGTACTATTTAGATATTATTTGGCACTTACGCGGTGGAAAATTCACGAGTATACATGGAAGTAGTGGTAAAATTCACTGCATAACATCACTGAATATTTTCCTTGCTGTTCAGCCAAACCTATTATTAAGTCATATTAAAAAAACGCAGTAGGAATGTGATTGACAGTGCATTACTACTAAATACAAAACACTACTCAGCAGATTCCTTTATTTAAACAGCAGAGTAATAGCCTTGTGGGTCCGTTTCAGCCTGGTTAGTCTAAGTTTTACACTGTGGGGCTATCTTTATTGTGACATAGAAATAGTTTTAGGGTGTTTTATTCTTGGCTAGCTTAAGGCTACTGCCACTTGTCACAGAGGTGTTGTACTGGCAGAGGTGGCTGCTTGTATCTCTAGTGTGATCCCTGTCTTCTTAAAATTGTATACTATGCCTTGTCAACTTTTTTTCTTTCTTTTTAGTGACGAGTTATGTCACTAAATGTAAGTGAAAATGAAGCTAGGGTTCCTGTATCATGCTGAAAATGATACTCCTAACCTTTGTGTGGCATCTTTGGTGCGATATTCATTCTAAAACTCTCTTCCCAAAGCAGTGCTAGTTCCTTTAGTAATACAGCTTTTGCACCCACAAACTGGTTCACGTATGAACGTGTCATGCCGTGTATCATATATGATACACAGTTTGGAAAAAAAAAAGCTTACTAAGTGAAGATTATTAATAATTATGTTTTGTGGTACCCACTGCGTGTTACTGCATTTGCAGGTAGGCGTGAAGACAAGATTCTTTTCCCAGTACGCAGGCAAATTAATCAGGGGTTGATCAAATCAGTATGTCTTAAATTTAAAGAAAGAATTCTCCTCGATAGGATTTGACTTAGAAAAGAGTCTCATTTTATCTCCTCTCATTTTATAATGACTTTGGAAGAAATCTTCCCCTTCCCCTCCCAAAGTGAAGAAAACTCACTAAAGAGCAGAAAGGTGTACTTAAGGCTTGTAGGAAAGAGATAGTATAGTGTATATTCAACAGTTAATGTGATTACACTTTTTAAAAGGAACTTCCTGTGAAAGTGATACTGAATCAAACCCATACGTGGATATTTGTTCTTATACAGGCAGTGATGCTTTTACCATTCGCCATGACACACTGAACAAGTGCATACAAGTTAAAAACTCACGGATTGTGATAGATGACTGCAAGGACACAAGTGAAGCTTTATGGAAATGGGTATCCCAGAATCGCCTCTTTCATTTGGGGTCCAAGCAGTGCCTGGGACTCGATATATTCACCAAATCACTGTCTCGCCTGAAAATGGTTGATTGTAACTCAGAATTAATGCTGTGGTGGCGATGTGCTGATGCTTCTGTCCTTGGTGCATCTCAGTACAAATTGACTATCAAGAGTACCTATGTAACCGCAAACATAAATGCAACAGACCAGTGGAGAAGTAACAGTTCCTCTGATGATATATGTCACTATCCTTATCATGGTAAGTTCTCACAGGGGTTTGGAGGGTTATTTTTTTGTTGTTGTTGTTAAGGGCTTTTTGCTGTATGTCTGTGCCCAATAAATTCTTTAAATTCATCACATGAAAAGACTGATCAGTAAAGCAATAGAAAGTTTTGCTGCAGAGATTGATATCCAAGTATGAAACTTTAACTGTTTTTAATAAAAAATAAAAATGCACAACTGCAGAAGTTATCAAGTGGCTTTCTTAGCATGTTTAAATCCCTCTCTTTAAATTTTAGTGAGAGCCTTTTTAATTATGAAATGTCAGCCACGTTCTATCAGAACTGACGCTGTCTGCTTCACAGTTATAAGAATTTTGCTCTTAGCTCGAATAAGAGCAGAGTTTGAGGGTATTTCCTTTGCTGGTAGGCTGTACAATCAAATTCAGGGCATGCTGCTAGCTCACAGCCTCTTGGACTGTCAGGAACCATCCATTTGCCTTGTTCTGGTAGTCTGTCCACTTGTCGTGGAAGCCAGTCTCATCTGAAATCTCATGCTTGCTGGAAGAAGTGGTGAAAACTTGCTCTACTGTATTTAAGAGCAGAATTTTCTTTGTATTTGAATTGTTCCAAGTGACCAGTCTGAAGAGCCTGGTAGACTCCAGTTTGAAATGTTTTCCCTCTCCTGTATGTGTTGGTGCCTAGAGCCTTGTTCTGTAGTACTCTGTGCAAACCACCTGGATTTCAACAGGATAGTGTATTCATCCCTAACTGACCAGGAAGGTCGAAATGAGTTTCTGCTGTGTTAGGCCCCACTTAGAAGAATAAGCAGAGAAAAACAGTTTCTTCTCATTTCTTACCGTTCTGGCGTTGCTGTATATTGCCTGTAACAACAAGATACAGTATTTTGAGGCCCACAAGTGTGATTGGCATGCTTGTAACTATGTGTGTACAAGGTTATTTGCTGTCCTGTCCGCTAGGTAACTTTTATCTACTTCTTTACTCTCTTTTTTTCCCCTCCCTGCAGAGGTTTATACCAAAGATGGAAACTCCTATGGAAGACCCTGTGAGTTCCCCTTTCTGTATAACAACACGTGGCATCATGACTGCATTCAGGATGAAACGCATACGGGTGGGAAATGGTGCGCTACATCTGAAGATTATACTCACGATGGAAAATGGGGAATCTGCTTACTACCAGGCACGTTGGGTTTTTAAACTGATGTCCTAAAAGCATTGTGTCACTTCACGTATGTACGGCTCCACCTTGGTGTAGCACGTTGCTGTGAAGCTGAGTAAAAGCTTTTCGACTGCAGAGGTGACAGGATGATTAGCATACGCTTACCCTGCAGTATGTGTGATTATCAATATAGAAATCAGTAGACCTTCAGTATTCCAATTGTTCTTTTGAAATGCTCATGATGTTTCAGTATAGTTGTAGTTACGAGTACCTTCTGCTTCCTTTAAACAGAGGATGGTTGTCATGATATGTGGGAAAACCATACAGGATCTGAAAGTTGCTACCAGTTTAATACACAGTCTGCTCTTTCTTGGAAGGAAGCTTATCTTTCATGTCAAAGGCAAGGGGGAGATTTACTTAGCATCCAAGATGCATCTGAATTAAGTTACATACAAGGTAGGTGTAATTATTCACATAGGTATATCAGGAAATCTTGACAAATTAACATGAAGTGAAGACAGCATTTTAGTTTCTGTCTTAAAATTCTGGGTTAAAACTTGATTGTACTTAAAATACATTAGTGCTTTCACTTGTGTAGCAAAATCAAGATGCTAATCTCATCATAGAGTTTTTAATTTGTCTGTATGATTCCATTGTAGTGGCTAGCTGTTGTTCATCTTTAAAATGAGTAAGGTCCCCAAATATGGGCCAGAGTGGCAGCTGGTGTTTTAGCAGCTTCTTACCCACTTGTTGTTATGAAGTTGTCCTTGCTGATGTCCAGGCTTGGCCTGGAGGAATCAGCAGTGTGCCTTTGGGAATGTAAAACCACAGGACAAGCACCTGAAGGCGTTGGGAGGGAAGACTTGTGTGGGTGAATTCCACCTCAGTTCAAGAAATGTTGCATGTCCGATTACAGTAGCAGTCTGTCTTTCCTCAGATGCATGCTCTTTCCCATCACATTTTGAATTTAAAGGAGACCAGTAAAGGAGGAGCCTTTTATACTAATTGTTTTTTTTAAAAAATAATAAATTTATCTCCAGGCAGGGATGACATTGCTGAGATCTTTTGGATTGGCTTAAATCAACTGGATGTTTCTGGAGGTTGGCAGTGGTCAGATCACAAACCTTTGAATTTTCTCAACTGGCATCCAGGTAATGATGTTTCTGGTGGTATTAACAATGTTCACAACACAAACTAGTATTTTGCTTTGTCTTTTTCCTTGACCCTTCTCCATCTGACTTCATCTAAACAATCGTTGTTCCATTTCTGTTAGAAGTTCAGAACCATCTTTTCCTCCTAGACAGTGAATTCTTCTGCACTCATTTAATATTTGTGGATGATTAGGTTAATAAATCTCTCAAAAGGTAAAACTTAAATGGTATCTTTGAGGTCCATGTTAGTAAAGAATCTACAGCTTCCCTAGCTGCTACATTTTTCTTCCCACTGACAGAATGACATTGACTTCCCTCAAATATTACAATTACTGGCATATGTGCAAGATCTGACATTACTTAGAAGACTAACTTGTGTTTTTAAACTTCGAGATCGTTTAAATTTGTTTCAAGGTGAAGATGAAAGAAGTGTAAAACCTTTGAAAAACCTTTTTTAATTACTCCCAAGTTCCTAGTAGAATTGGTGAGAGTCTTGTTTGCTTGGAATTTTTGACATGTATTTGCAATATTCTCACAAATATGCCATGGATGTGCATGTATGAGAAAATCCTGGAGGAATAATAATCAGGAAAACTGAAGCCAATATTGTTCTGTCATTCAAGCTGAATTTGACCTTTTTGAAGTGGAATTTTCTTTTTCCTTGGGTTTCTAGAACAGTGCTGCAATGTGAATTCTGTGGAAAGATAAGAAGTGGTTTCTGTTATCTCTTTGAAAGCTTTACTAAGAAATTGCTGTGAGGTTTTCCAAAATGCAGAAACCTTTGGAAAGGTTAAAGAGTTTTCTGCTGCTTGTACTATTGGCTACACCTTCTTCTGGACCTGTGACGACACTGTAGGCCTGTAATGCACAGCTAAAGATTAGACTATCCTGAGTTACAGTGGCATAATTTAGTCTGCAGTCAGGCAGACATACTAATGTCTACCCCTCTTGTGAAAATACTTACTGGTATGTAACAGGAAAGTTGCTAGCTGTAAGTTGTGCCTATTACTTCCTGTCCTTTTACTGTACACCTCTGAAAAGAGCCTGGCCCTGTCTCTGTTGTTACATGAAAAACTAAGATCCACCCCGAGCCTTTTCTATGTGAGACTGAATGACCCCTGTGCAGGGGGAGCTGGGGTGTTAGGGGTAGGACACAGCTTGGGTTTGTGTTGGGGCTCAAAGACAGAGAAAGCCGAAAGGGACTCCAAGGGAAGCTGGGGACTGCAAAAGAGTTCTGCTCTTGTGATATTTTTAATCTGGGGCCTTGTCTCAGGTTTCTGTTAAGGTAAGGGTTACGGTTAGTGTTGAGAGAAAGAGTTGCAGGGCTGTGTTTGGAGTGGAGCTGGAAAGGGGCTGCCAAAGGAAACTGAGGGCTGCAGAAAGGGTTCTCCCCTGAGATATTTCTAGTCTGGGAAAGTGCTCAGCCAAGGGTTGGTTGTATTGTAAATAGAACATTCCTCCTGGTTCTATGATTAAACATTGGAAAAGAAGTCCAGATTCCTTGATTCTGAAACTTTCTCTCTTAGCAAAAACTTTCTGTGGGATCTATGGTAGGACAGGTGCCTTCATTCAAAGTAAGTTACGTTCTTCAAATGCAAGGTTCTGTACTATGCAAAGTATATTATTCTTGTAATGAAAAGCAGTGGAAAAAAGGAGCAGTCACTACCTTGTTGTTTGGTAACTTGTGCTTTTCTGTTTTTATTTGCTCCTGTCTGCAGATATGCAGAGTTCATCCCCGCTGGATGGGACTAGCTGTGTGGGGATGAATGCCGCCTCAGGTCAGTGGCAGAGTTACCACTGTGGGACCCTACTTCCGTATATTTGCAAGAAGCCACTCAATGAAGTTTCAAGCCTCCCAGGTAGGACAACTTGTATTTTTGGTTTTGTATGTTAATATGAGTGTAATGTTCACTTATAGAATCTTATTCCCCCTCCCCAAGACTTCTTTAGTGTCTCTGCCAAAACTCTTTCACAACAGCTTTGGTTTTTTAGCAGAGCAGAAGCCAACTCTGTATCTTCATTGTCAAGATGATGCATCACAAACAGCATTCATTTTTTGCAGCTTTCTCATTCACACGTGAAGCATTTCCGAGCACAGTCCTGCCCTTCTCATCACATTTTCCTCCATGGCTTGTGCCTTCTTCTATTTGCTCCTGAAAGTCTGGAACTGGCAGTTGCACCTCAGACCTTTCCATCTCTGCTTTAAGCCCATTTTTGTCACTCTTGGTGTGTATTGACAGAAAATGAGACCTACCTGAGGCTTGAATCAAACTGTGTTGAATTCAAATAGTAGTATTTGTATGACCTTACTATCCTTTGAAACTAGGCCTGGCACGTGCACACTCACTCACTCACACTCACTCCTTCAGTTTACACTGTCCAACTGTGACCTATAACTGCTTTCATGCTTTTGGCCATTAATCTACACCTGGATGTCCAACCCTTCCCATACCCATGGCATGTTCTTCCATGTGTGCTTCGGCCTTACCCAGTTTCCAGGCTCTCATGGGAAAACTTTTACTGGAAGACGATTGTCCTTTGATGAGAGGGAGAACTAGTGGATAAGAGGGATGAAGCGGTGTCCTAGAGTGTCACTGGTTAAGGCACATTTGCTCCAGCTCCCCCAGGAAAGGTATGTGCTGTTGAGGAAGAAAATTAGCCGTTTTAATTTAACGAAACTGGTTTGAATTTTTAAATGATCCCTTGAAAACTGGTTGTCAATTAATCATCCTTATCTGTTCTCTGGCTTCCCAGTGGGGTATGTAGAGTTGTTACCAGTGTTTTTACAGTGTTTTATTAGTTGAAAACAAAATTGTTGTGATTGGAGTATTTCATAGTGTGTTTTGAATCAGAAAGGGTATTAGTATATACCTTTTTCAGCATGCATTATAAACAGTTTGAGTTCTTGAATACCTTAGGTTTCAGAAGAAAAAATATTTAAAACTAAACATTTATTTCGTTGTGAGCTATTCAAAATTGGTCTTATGCGTGGTGCTGCATGTAGATAATAACGCCCTATAAAAGTGCAACCCCCTGCGAGAACAAAACAAGCAACTTTTTGTTGAGGCTGCCATCCTGCAGTGAAGTAACTTGAGTTGATTTTAATTGCTTTTGAAATCTTGCTTACAGCTACTTCTGAACCTTTTGCTTACACTAGGACCAGCTTAGTGTAACGCATTCCAGGTTTTTACTTTCACCCCCACTAACTTCTTTCTCCCTTTGCCTACCTCATGGCCACAAAATATTACTAAACCCCGTAATGCTGCTCAGCCAAGTCTATCTGCTTGACTAAATTGTGACTGTTTCTTAAAATATCAGCCCTGAAGAGACGTGAACACATTCTGATCACTGCTTTCTGGCTGTTCTCGAGGTGCTGCTGGATTGAAAGCACGAAGAAGATGCCAACCCATTGCACTAGCCAATGTAAAACAAAAGCCTCTAATTCCATCTCTCTTCACTATTAGAGTTTTGGAGACACTTGGATACTCGCTGTGATTTGGGCTGGCTTCCCCACAATGGTTTTTGCTACATGCTGGTGAACAATGAGGCACCTTGGAGTACGGCAGAGGAGTTGTGCAAAGCAAATGAGAGTAACCTCATCAGCGTACACTCATTAGCAGACGTCGAACTGGTTGTTACAAGGCTTCATAATGGTGAGTTGAGAGACTCGTAAAGGTCAAGTACCAAGTGCTGCGCACCATAAATTACAAACAGCTTTCCATGTTCTAGCATATGATTGTTGTAACCTCTAGCTTTTAAATGAAGGTGCTAGTGCTGAGCTTGTACCCAGGCTAGTGCTGAGTGTTGCTGTTCAGGTCCAGTCCCTCTGTATTAGATCTTGGTTTAGTTTGATCTATTTTATTTATTTATTTATTGGTCTAACTTACTTCTATTTCCCTAATACCTTGTGTTTAATTTTCTCATTCAAAGAGAATTGTAGATAGTTGGGTCAGTATTTGACTACGGTGTTACTGGACTAATAAACATTATCTGTTCTCTGTGGTCTTTTGTTTTTGTGTGCAGTCTAAAAATTAAATTTGGTTGAGCTTTTTTTTGCTTGTGTTCATTATTTCTGGGTTTTTTGTTTTCCTTCCATTTGTTACCTTCTCTGTGAAACTTAATCATATTCATGAATATAAGTTAGAAAACAAGATAACAAAAATATACAGTACTTGTCTCAAATCCCCTTTCTCACTGTAAGGGAAAAAATTGTGACATTTATGCTGTGCAATATAGTGATAAACCCCTAATTTTTCTGATTTCTAATTCCTTTCCAGTTAGTGTGATTGTTACTTTGAAACTATGGTGTTGTCCTGATTTTAAATTACAGATGCTAAAGATGAAATGTGGATGGGTCTCAGGAATGAAGATGTACCGACCTTGTTCCAATGGTCAGATCACTCAGCTGTGGTTTTTACATACTGGGATCAGAATGAGCCAAAAGTTCCTTTTAACAGCACTCCTAACTGTGTGGCATATTCAGGCGAGGTAGGAATACAGTGTTTGGGTTTTTTTTTTTTCCATCATAGCAGAGGAAACACTGGCGTGTGTGAAAGTCAAGGGGAGGGTAAAACAGATAACTGGTTTCATTTCTAGAATAATCTTTAAATACAGATAATTTTTCTACAAGCAAATTTCCTAAAATTATTTGGCCGACACTTGGTAGCTGTGTACTGCAAAGAATGGGAGAAGTTGCTCACAGCTCTGACACTGCCTCTGCTGTTGGTCAGCCAGTTGTCCTTGTCACTCTGCGCTTGGGTTACCGTATTCTTGCATGTCTGTAGCAGAAAGCTAGGAAGGAGGTGTGCCAAACTAGTGCAAGGAGAAGCCAGCTTCAGTCATTTCCAGGTCCCCATCTGAGGATGTGAGATACCTCGGCAAGAGAAGAGAACAGACACTGGGGGGCATATGGTACAGAAGAGTCAAGGGGTGGGTGGGGGAAGGAAGTCACAGAGATGAGTGGAGAGGGAAGCAGGCTGTATCCCATCTCCAGATTCAGTAGAAAACTGGGGCAAGCATCTGCCTGCTGTGCTGTCAGGCTGGCAGTGGAGCTCATGTGCTCAGCTCCTCTGAGCTGCCTCCTCCCCACCTCTGCAGAAAGCTGAGCACACCCCCTGCACTCACTCCCTCCATGATCTGAGAGAGCTGGCACCACCCTGGCCTTTTCTTCCCTTTTCAGATGTGATCCAGAATCCTCCCATTTGTGCTTTTGTCAGCTTTCTCTCTCTCCCTTCTCTCTCTCCACCTATGCGTATAATCCAAGGCATCCCACCCCCAGTATTTTTACTAGAGGCATTTTGGCTTTCCCCCTTGTGAAAACTCAACCCCTGCACTATGGCAAGTGAAAGATTTTTAGAATTTTAAATACTTTTATTCCTTTCCTTCTCACTAGTTGGGACAGTGGAGAGTCAAATCCTGTGAAGAAAAACTGAAGTATGTGTGCAAGAAAAAAGGAGAGATTTTGAATGAAACAAAATCAGATAAAAGTTGTTCATTGGAACAGGTAATAGGAAATCTCGATTTCTTTTACTTTCACTTGCTTCAGAAACCTTCATATAATTACTTATTTCCTCTACTTCCCATTTCCTTCTTGCCCATACAATCAAGTCTATGGAACGTTTTGGCTGGAAAAGGACATTTGTGTAGCATGAGCCAAATTTCAGATTCTCCTAAGCAGGCTCTGGATGCATTACCACTGTTTATTGGTGAAAGAATTACAAGCTTGGACCCAGGGATGTTGTTTTTTATTTATTTCTTTGGAAAACAAAAAAATTGCTTTTACAAAACATGTTATCACTGATACTATATGTTCTGTGGTTTTTGCTTTAAGTATGTATTAAAATTTAGGATAAGCACTTTGTAACATAAAGATATGCAGAGGTTGATAAATGAGATTAGGTTTCTGTTATGCTTCACTTGGCTCTTGTTTTTGTTCTTGACTTGAATAAAGGTGGGGGCATTTTTGTTGTGGTTTTGGGATTTTTTTTACAGTATAACATGCTACAGCGTAAATAAGGCTTGGAAAGAAGTCTATTCTGGTTTGAACAATCTTGGAACGGTATTACTAGCTACTTCAGAGTTCTTTGGTTTAGTTTTCTGTTGCCTATCGCCTGCAACAGGAAACATGTTTACCCCTTATCTTTCTTTCTGCACAACCTAGGGGTATTTTTACTCTCTTCAGAGGCTGCCAGCATGTGGAAGTTACAGCTTTCTGTGCTGTTCAGACACCAGTGGCATTGGTAGGCTAGCAGAGAGGTGACACACTGATGTTCCTTGAAATTTAAGTGTAAATATAGCAGAGAAGATTTTGTAACTTCACACATTTTCAGTATAAATTATTTTTTTCAGAAGAAACACTAGTAAGGGCCTGTTATTCTTCCTTTGTTTGAATCCTGCCGTTGGTGGAACAGCATGAAAACTCCTATTGTTTCGAACAGGATTAGGCTGTTGCCCTTGTGTTTCTCTCTAAATGCACGTAGCAGTCAGAAGACTCTGCACAGTCTCGCTAAAACAGTGCTGTATTTTATTCCCGTGGTTGCATTATTTCTTAGAACTGTGAATCTGACAGTTGATGATACTGGACCTTGTACGTGATGCGCTGTACTTCTTTCTTGTATATGCTGTGCTGGCTTGTGGGCACCAACCAATGTTAGCAATGATTTATTTTCTCCTGTAGATAATGCCTAAATTAGGTCGTTAGGTATAAACGTGCTTTTCATTCTCTAATCAGGGATGGGAGAGACATGGAAACTACTGTTACAAGATTTATAAGACGGAAGTTTCATTTGGAGCACAGTGCAATCTTACAGTGATGAACAGGTAAAACACATCTCTGTAATTTATGGGCATGTTTTACAGTATGTTCCTGGAGATGTAGTCAGAGATTGAAACCCCTGTACGCTAATTTATAAAGAAAAAATAGAGATAGAATTGCTTTTGCAGAGAAATAGCAAACTGGGGTTTCCGTGGTGTGATAAAGGTAAACTGACAGTGTAAAATCTTCTCAGAAGTGTGTGAATTCCCAGCCTGCTGACCCCGTGTTGAATATGGGACTGCCTGTATGACCATTTGAACTAACTCATGTAATACAATGCCTGGTTTTCAAATGGAGTCGATAGTTTCAGATATCTTTCAAATATTGTCTCAAATTTATCTGTGAATTTTCAGATTTGAGCAGGAATTTATAAACAGTCTAATTAGAAAACACACCAAAGTTGAAGAAAAATACTTCTGGACCGGTTTGCAGGATATCAGCCAATCGGGAATATATTCCTGGGGTACAGTGGAAGAGGAAAAAACCGAAGCTGTGACATACACTAACTGGAATTCCTTGCAACCAGGTAAATTTAACAATTAAAAAATACATGAAATTACTGTAAGTTTACATTGAGCAAGTGTTGGAGTACCACGTTACATAGCTCCAAGGATGAAATAAAAAAGTAATTCAGGAATCTATTGATTTTTTTTTTTTTTTTTTAAAAAACAAGCCAACAGTTTTACATGTGTCTTTGGTGGCTTAAATTGTAGAGTTTTCAGGAGGATGCGTGGCCATGCCCAGTGGAAAGTCTCTTGGAAAGTGGGAAACTAAAGACTGTAAAACCACTAAAGCATTTTCTGTCTGCAAAAAATACATCGGGCTGCCCAAGGAGCCAGAAGTGCTCCCAAAACCAACTGATCCCTGTCCCCCTGGGTGGCACAACGGGTCCGGCCTTGCCTGCTACAAGGTAAAATGTTCCTGTTACATGTGAATTGTTCGTTTCTCTTGCAGCAAGTGTGTGATTAGCCGTTTTGTGGCTTATACTTGCTCTGAAGGGTATTTCAAAGATGTTTCGCACTGGGGGGAGGAATCCATGTTGATTCAGGTTGACTGCCTCCAGGTGTTCTCACGCATCATCCTCTGCAATTCCCAAAAGATGCAGTGTGCCTCTCCTTGCTCTTTCTGCTGCCAGCTTGGCACGTTAGAGCAGAGTGGGGTGACAGTGTTCCTCCGTGCTGCCATCTCGGGAGCCTGGTGCTGGCAGAGGGTGCTGGGACTGTATCCTGCCGGTGGCAGCGTGTCGAGACACCTGGATGAGGAGGAAAGGGCTTTGCATCACCTTCGCTCATCCTTCTACTTTCTCTACTCTAAGAATGTAGATAGGAGAGGTGGAATTTTCTCTGGTTTGAGTACAGATATCAAACTTTATCCAAAAAAGTGCAGTCCCAATTGTATTTTACTGTTTTTGAAGTAAATAGTGGAAGTAACCAGCCATGCTGTTAGTTGGAATGGCCTAAACAAGTTTGTATTTAGAAATGTAGTTTTTTCCCCTCCTATTAACAATCAACTCAAGTGAAAACCGAGGCTGTTTATTGGCTTGTTTACTCATTATTTCTGGACTCCACGTCTGCAGCCAACTGTGTCTTGTAAACAGCTCGTGTAGCAAAGTGGCGAAACCCAGCTTGAACAGCAAGGCTGTGGGCAGGGATCCTGGAGGGGTGGGTCTGGCTGGTGTGCAGCATGGCTGTCCCACGGCTGATGGCATGTGACAGCTGGCCCTGGCAGTTTCTCCAGAACTCCTGTTGACCAAGTGCGGCATGTCTGTGCAGAGAGACCCGGCTGATGGGAATGGGCTTGGACCGAAGTCAAGGGGATGGAGCGGGCATGTTAGCTGAGCTCCGTGAGCCAAGTGTGTCACCCTGATACACCGCAGGTAGAAACGGGTGTGCCGAAGAACTCTCCTCACCTGCAGCACCCAAACGGGCCTGGTTTCAGTGAAAATTGCGCTGTGCAGTTCACCGTAAATTTGAAAGAACATCCCTTAAAACCTATAATTTGGCTTGCAGTTTTGGAGTGAGTTTGGGGTTGTTTTGTCAAATCTTTCTGGTAAAGAAAAACAGAGAAAGCCTGCCATATGGAATGCGTTGCATATGAAAAAAATTTTGTCAGCTAAACTTCAGAGTCTGGCTGTTGTCAAACAAACGGAAAAAAATAAAATAATTGTGAAGAAGTCAAGCTCTCTCCCTATGGAAATACCAAGTACTCGTCCCTACCTCGGCTGGCCCTGTTTGAGTAGTACAGGAAGGGTTTAAAAATGCTGTCCCTCGGGTTGTTTTCTACTCTGACGTTTGGCTGTTTTGAAGTTCTTCCACAGCGAAAGAGTGCTGCGAACCAGGACGTGGGAAGAGGCAGAAAGGTTCTGTGAAGCGCTCGGAGGCCATCTGCCTAGTTTTAGTCACTCAGAAGAAATCAAAGCGCTTCATTCTATCCTGAGAAAAATAATCAGGTAACAAACTAGCTGCGGGCTAGAATTTTGATTTTGGTCACATTCTGCAGTAGATGGCAAATGCTGCTGCTGACCCCGAATGGCAAGTATGAGGCAGTGTGTGGTGACTGTTTCCCACAGTAAAAACGACTAGATGTGGCATTTGAACTGCTGGTCGTGTCACTGCCTTCCTGGAAAATGTCAAGGGAGTACGGCTTGGGCGAACGTTTCACATTGCTAGAGGAAGTGCAGGAAAGAGAGATTTGCTTTGAGCATCTTCCAATACATGCTTTTAAGTCTGTTGTGTTGTAATGTGTTTCTTTCTTTACGTTGAATTCTGGCACAACTGGGTGATAGTTGTTCCTGTTGTTTACTGATACATTCTTTAGAGATGAGTTATTATTTCAGTTTTTCACATAAGTCTGATCTTTATTCATTAAATGCTGCCTGACTAAACTGGGTCCTATCTTTTGGAAATGTGAATAATGTAGTGTCCAGCAATCTGGTTGGCATGGATCCCATTTGGCATAACTGCAGTAACACTACATGGGCATTAGATGGGTGTGTTGAGTTTTCTGGTATCAACAAAGTAAATGCTACATAATTTATGAGTCTAAGGCTCTATTTTTAATCAAAGAAACTGTCAGTGCAAAGCTTTATTAGGCATTGGTGTGATGTCAGATCCTTGTGTAATGATGGGGTTTTTTTTTTTTGATTGGCAGCCTGTTTTTTTAGAACTTTTGCCAGCTTAAACTCAAGTGCTGCCAGTTATACGATATAAATTTTTTCATCAACAAACTAAATCGGGATTATTTCAGAAGCTGCCAATATACAACACTGTGATTAAATCTTAAAACTTGATGACTGAAGAGGTGCCTTCTTGAAAACCTAGTGAACTTTCAGAAGTGCACAAATCATGAAAATTACTCAATGTTTATGTTAATAAGAGGCAAAAACAAACTTGCATGCTCTATATATAGATGGCTTAGCTTGTATAAAAGCCACTTGTGTCTCTTTTGGCAAAGTGACTAAAGTCCCTGAAATAAAAATTAGTGCACAAGTTATTTTTAGTTCTAGATCTTATTATATTGGTTTGCAGTTACAAATTTTGCTTTAGTGTACCTAATGTACTATGAAATGTGAATAGAGAAGTAACGCACTTCATTTTCCTACGGGTACGTGGAACTACTTTTCAGTTTGCAGACCATCTGAAGTATTAATTATAGTTAATGTCCATTTTTTGTTAGGAATTTAAAGGTGGAGACTTTTCTTGTCTTTCCAGAAAGTCAGCTGACGCAAGATGCTACTGCCATTCCCATATTTCAGAAAACTCAAACTTAGCCTGGGAGAAGGAAAGTCCCAGTACTTCAGTATTTTTCTACCAGAACTTTAAATAAGGGACAATATATTGAGCCCAGTATAAACTGACTTTGCAGTCAGTGTTGCAGTAACTGCATGTGTCAAATATGACCCAAACCATGGTATTTTCATCTGGGTTTACCCCTTTTCAAGCATTGCAGAACTTACTGAACAGAAATACTATATGTGATATTACCTGAAGCCTTTTAAATAATGTTTGTTTGTTTAGAAAACATAATGAAGTGTTTAGGTTACTTGTGCTTTTAAATTACTCAGAGGTGGTGATTATATAAAGTATTTTGGAGCTCAAGAGTGAAGGATGGCTTGTCTGAAAATAAATTCATTTAAGAAAGGTGAGATGAAACCAAGTGAATTATTTCACCAAGAACAAATAATTTAGGTAACTGGCAGAAATCATTCAAAGATGGTGTTAGATGTGATTAGCTGCTGGAGTGCACTGGCATGCAATTTGTCCCTGTTCCCTGCATTTACTCAGTGCAAACTCTGACCTAAACTATTCATTCAGTGCACTCATTTCAGCTTGGGTAAGGAGCCACACCTTGGCTTTTTTGATTTCGGGTTTTTTCCCCTTGCACAGTTCTGCAGTGACTCATTGAGAGCTGTTTGTTTTTAAATGTTAGCAAAAGTCAGTTTGGTTCACCAGGAAAAGGGCAGCTTGCCTAGTCCATTCTGTTCTTTACTCGAATTCCACCTTAGAGGCAAAGAAGCTTGAATTGCTCCAGCCAAGTCGGGTGATTGCCATTGGAAAGGAAAATAAAATTTGCCTGCCAACCTTCCCCTGCCTGAAAGAAATAGGAGATAACTGCTTTTCACTTTGAGGGACATGATACAGGCAGAACAGATCCGGTTCAGTTACTTCCATTCTTTTAGGATTGTTCAGTGAGCATTCTGCAGCTTATAGCTGGCAGCGACGCTGGATGCAAGGAGAGGAACAGCTTGGTTTGCTTAGAAATAACATTTCAATGAGAACACCTTACTGGAAACAAATCAGTTGCCTTTTATATGCACAGTTCTGCTGCTGTAATTGTTCTGCATCTAGAAAGCCTCACTAACCCTTGAGTTTGCAAGAAAAAGCTGATCTTATTCTCAATACACTGGCCAAAACAGCAATAAAGCTGAGACGCAAGTTGTGGTTGCATTGCATTAATATAGCTTCTCTTTTCTTCCGCTGCAGAGTAGGTGATCAGCAGCACAGGGATTCAGCTAGTGGCAGGAGCACAGAGGGAAGAACAGAGGGTCAAATGGGCTTCATATATACTTTTAGGCCAGCGCTGCCTAAAATTAAATAGTGCCTTAAATTGTACCATTAGGGAGCTGGCCCAGATGTACACGTGTTACCTCTTGTCAAGAGCTAGGTTGAACTTCAAGCCACAGTAACTTCACTTATGCTCTTAATCTTGTCTTGGTGCTGACATAAGGGACAGAAAAACATCCTTTTGCTATTTCAGCAGTCAGAATATGACAGCAGAAAAAATACTGGTTTATATTCCCTTCACATTGATCTAAACTGTATTTATCCACTCCTGCACAACCCTGAATTTGGTGAAGTTTTAGTTCTGTGTGAGGGGAAAAGCCAGTGGTGCTCTGTAGGAGTTGCTGGAGGTTTAGGATTTTTCACTGTTAATCAGCGTGGGATCCATTGTAAAGCACAAATTGCACCTATTTTTTAGGTTAAAATTCAGGATAATCTAGGTTTTAGAGGTGGTTCCAGGAATGTAGCTCAAAGAATACTCTGGCACTGATAAATCCAGTTTGACACCAGTCCATAGGATGAATTTTAAATGCTTTGCGATGAGGAGACAGATGCCTAAAGCACAGGCAAATTCCTTGCTGCAAGCTTAGTTGCAATAGAGAGTCTTAATTCATATTTGTCTTAAATAGTTGGTGGAATTATTTTCTGTGATGAAGTGATAATGTAATTTCAGAGGGCTATCAAAAGGCTTTATTTAAGCTTGAAAGTGCAATCAAAGATAGTGTTGCAGTTACTGAATTACTCATGGTCATGTCTGAACAGTTCCAAAAGAAGCAAAAAATTTGTGTTAATGTTTATGTGCTCGGTCGGCTGGAAAACATTGTTGTTTGCAGGCTGGTAATTGTAAACTGGGAGATAAGCTGGAGAAATTCTTGACCTGGCCCATTTTTTTTTTTTTAAATTTATTTATTACATAAAAGCCAAATACAAGTTGAAAGACACTGAAAAACTGCTCTAGTTGCTCAGGTAATTACTGCAGATCCTTTTGAAATGAGTGTCTCAAATTTTCTTTTTAGTAGATATTGCTCTGTGATGATCGATTGCTTAAACCGCACTAAGCCTGCAGGTGACGGTTAAGCAGGGAGGGTTAAGCAATGTCTGATTCATAACTGGAAAGAACAATCAGAAAAATAAAATCCTGAAGGGAAATTGCCAAAAGCCACTTAGCTACTTGACAACTGGGAATGTTTGGCTCACAGTTTCCCCTCTGGAGCGATATGAGGCATTTAAGGCTGTTTAAATGCTCCTTAGTGGTATCATTAAAAGGCTTAAGGCTATTCAGCATGGTAAGATGGCGCTGGTGTGATCACACTATCACACCAACGTCAGAAAATTAATAGTGGAGTTGAGAAAAAAAAACAAAAATGAGATACCAATGGCTGATGCTTTTCTTCCTGACGGGAACCTTACCAAATAAAATGTTGCCCTCTTTGGATTTCATGTACTTAGCCCACATACTCTGGGCTAAGCTGCTATTTGTTGGTGCACTGACAGCCAATACAGGCTCAGTTTAGCATCTTTATAGTGATATGTGTGTAAAGGTATTGGCACAGTTCTGCCAAAGAATTTCTTAACATCGCCCCGTGATTTCATCATGTCGCTTATGCAGGTACGCCTGGATCTGAGTCCATCCCTCTGTGTAATAAAGTCATTTTCATAAACTTTCCAAGTTCTGTCTTAAAATGACTTTGTCAGCACTACTGTTGTGGGAGCCTTTCCAAACTCTGACCTCTGCTGGTCATCCACCTCTTTCTAATTTTGAGCCTAAACTTATTTCTGAGTTGTGGTTCCTTCAGACCTTTTTTGTTCTTTTTGCTCAAATAGCTCCTCTTCTTGGAGGTCTGTTCTCCTAACATGTTGTAAAGAATAATTATATCCTTTCCCTGTCTTTCTTTGTCAAGGCTAGACAAGAAAATCCTTAATTCTTGTTAATAACCTAAACTCTCATTTCCTTAAATATCCTGCATTCCTTCTCTGCATTTGAAATAACACGAATTTATGGAATGGTACTCCCGATACGGTTTTACAAGAGCCCTGTACTGGGGCATCAACACTTTACTGTCGCTGCCAGACCACCTTGACGAGCGTGCCTTTTCCACAGCTCTGCTGCAGGAGGGTTTCACGTAGCCTGTGAGTTCATAGAAGGCTCACGCTCCTTCTCCCCACTGCTCCTTCCAGCTGATGCCATGATTCAAAAAAGTGTCTGTCGCCTGTCTTGGGCAGGGCAGTGGATTGGAGTGAATTGTCATAAACTTCAGTACCTAGCATGAAAACTTTGAGAAGTTGAGGTTGCAGTTCAAAACTAACCTTGCAGTTTGACTGGCACATATTTCATTTTTGTATAGTATCTTTAGATTCATAAGAAATAGGAAAGAATATGGTGAAGGCTGTTACAATAGAAGTACTTATATCCATTTTCTTGGACAATTCTCTATCTTGGAGAATAGCTGAAATTTTGAATTTAAGCATCCCCTGCTTAAACAAAGAAATAAAATCTAGAAAAAAAAATACAGTTCTGACTGTAATCCTGTAAAATGGAGTAAGATTTCTATTGCCATTCTTCTGTGCAAGCCTTGGGTCAGCGGTTATGGCTATGCCTCTTTTATAGAGGTGTGTAATTGCAATACAGGCCCATTCTTGGTTTGTTTGTATCAGTGACAAACAGGAAATATGAAGCCAGTTATTCTGTATGAGTACAGGTTTTCAATGGGTTTGAGGAAGAGTGTATTTGAGCTGATGATGTAGAAAGAGACGAGCTGAGATGGACAAAGACAAGCAAGCCAAATAAACGCTGTGTATGGGATTGTGGAAGAAAAGTGTAGAAAAGAGACCTTTATATGAAGTGACAACTGATGAAGTGGTGATGCTGTGGACAAAGGAATTATATGATTCAGTTCATTTTCTCTGTGACCAGGGAAAGGCAACCCACAGCTCTTCTTAAAGAAAAGTGCAGAGGGGAAATGTGCCCTTTTGCCCATTTTCTCCTTGAATGGCTATAACTTGCAGTAGTAAACCTATAATTTTGCTGCTTGATCCTAAGTAGTGCCATGACATAGGCCAGTCTTTCTTCTAAATGAGCTGAACCATACGCTTGTTTGAAGATTTTTATCTTCTTTATTTACAGCAATGACAGATGGGTATGGATTGGAATGAATAAGAGGAGTCCAGATTCTTTGGGAACCTGGCAATGGAGTGATGATAAACCCGTAAGTTAACTTCTAACCAGGAAATGTCATGTCCTGATTTATTTCAGCTTGGACTGGATTGACAGTAAATTGATAAATGTTTTAATTAAAATATGGCAGATCCTTCAACAGATGAATAATTCAGAAGAAGATTGTGCACTTAGGAGCTCCTATCCAGGCAGATTTCCAATCAAAAACGTATCTTTAGTGTTAGTTAATCTGATTTCCGTCTCTATTGCTTTAAAGTATTTTAACAGAAATATAGTAGTAAACTCGAAGAGCTAGTAGAGAGCAAAATGTCTTCATGTCACAACAGAGGGGAGAATTTACCAGTTCATCTCCTTGATATGTCACGCGTCTCCAGAAATATCTTCCTCACTGTAACTGATTTATTTGCCTGAAATTGTGAGTTCTTTCCCCCTTCCCCCGTGCCAGTAACGGGTATGCAGCCTCAAAACTGATCCAGTAACTGCTGTTTAACACGTTTTAATAGTGATACACATAATGAAATCCCAAGTTTGAATGGTTATCTTTGGGGATTACCATAGCAAAAATAGTTGTAAAGAAATGATTCTTTCGTCCTGTCCATCCTGTAGGTAACTAGTGTTGTTATGCCACTCGATTATCTGGAAGACGAATACGATACAAGAGACTGTGCTGCATTAAAGGTTAGTTTCAAGGTTTTTAGTAACAGCATGCATATTTTACATGGAAGTAATTGGAAAAAATTCGTTCGCCAGCTGTATATTGAATGTAAGTTGACTGCTAAGATTTTTTTTGCATAGTGAAAAAGTTGCCAGTGTTCCCTTTATTGATCTGCACCTATTATCAATTTTCCTTTATTCAAGCATTTTTTTTTAATGAACCAAGCACTTTGCTAATGATAACGTTTCATAAGACTTCTTTTGAACCGCAAAGTATTTTAGTAACAATGCTATTGTCTCTATTGCATAATACCATACTCTGTATCTCTTGTGTGTTGCACAAAGCACTCACGGATGTAACATGGAGTCTAAAAAAATAAAGCAATGAGAGTCCGACCAGTAACTTTAAAATCTACATTAACTTTTCTGAACTGCAAATTAAGAAAATGTTTGAAACCTAAAGTGGGGGAATGAAGTAGTCAGGATGGAGTCTGTGTTTGTGTTTATTGTCTGTATTTCCTTGTTTACTTGTGAAATAGACTGTAAGTGCTCTACCTGATTCTAACTCAAAATGTCAGGCCCCTGCGTAATTCCTAATTATGTTCTTCATTGCTTAATTTAGACTTGATGACATGAGTTTTAAAATGGCATTTAACTTTTCTGAAGCATCATCTGACTTGTCATAAGATCATTCCCATACCATCCCTTTTTTTAACCTAATTAGAACCACCTCAGCTTTTAGGATTTACTGAAGGAAAGAACAGTTGCATCCCTTTGCTTCTGTTCACAGCCATTTCCCCTCATTCCCTTCTCTGTGTTCATGGCTCCAGACTGAGAAGTTGTCAGCATTAAGCTGCTAAAAATTTTAGACAAGAGCAGTTGCAAGGGGACACTGTGAATATAGTAACCTCCCTCCCCTACTTACTAGGTATAGACATGTTCTTTCACTAAATGATGGAAAATTTTCCCTACTGGCGAGATCAACGAGTGAAGTCACATTTTAAGCTTGATTGTAAGAAATCATCTTAAATAAAAAAGATTATTTCTGTGCCAGTTCAGATGGTTGCTTCTTTTGAGCAGAAATGCGAATCATTTCAGGGCAACAAGTTGCAACAGATAATTCAGTAATGAGCATCAGTGAGATCCTGTGCGCTACGAAAAAGCAAAGAAACAACATTGCAAGAAGGCTTTTGTATGTAGACTGATCGTAAGCCCTTTGTCGAATTGCTTCACAGACTTGGCTAGCACGCAGTTATAGTTGAAGAGCTACTCTTGTATCTGCTCTGGTTTTTGCCAAGTAAGTTGTGGGACTAAACCCACAATAAAATGTACTGACTTTACCAAAGTACCTTTTTAATACAGTTTCATTTCCCATTGCAGAGACCTATGCCATACTCACTCAGTTCTCTCTTTCTACTTTATACAGACCTCTCAGTTTTCACGGAGATCGTTTTGGAGATTTTATTTCCATGAAGGCAGAGACTTGGAATTTTACTTCAAGCCTTTTGATTGTGAAGCTAAACTTGAATGGGTCTGCCAGATAACAAAAGGTAAGCTGCAATGACACCCATTTATTCCTATAAAAGAGTTTATTGTTTATTACCACTGAGTTGTCATTATTGCCCAATAACAGAAACTTTGCAATGTTTTATCATTTCCTTTCTGAACTGTTAAGAAGTCAGCACCTGAGATGTCTTGCCTATGCCACATACAAACAGATGTGCTCTTAGAATGCTCAAAGGTGTCTCAGAAAATGACCAAGAGGAGGATGCAGATATCACTGCTCCCATATTCTTTCTTGTCCCATGAAGTGTCAAGTGGCTTCTTATTAGATGAGGTGATATAAGCCACCGAGTCGCAGCATTTGTGGACTTCACTTAATCTTTCTTAGCGCTACTGGTAACTAAATGACCACAGACATCTTGGGTGTACAGCTTGCTTCAACCTTAGGTGAATTAGTTACCTTCTGGTAAAACTGATGTACTAGCTCCTCATTGTAGTGAAACAGAGGAGTGGGAATACAAAGGAATGGCATGGTGTACCTGCCTAGATCCAGGCTTTTCCATGCAGTACGAAAAGTGCTGTACTCTAATAGGCTTTTACGTTGTTCCTTAAGAGGCATTTCAGGGGACGAAACCTTTTTGTTGTGGGGAAATACAGGTAGATGTACTACTATGATGCTTGTATCCTGCCTGGGAGAAAAGCAGCCACAGTTGTTTAAGACTGAGTTCTGCAAAACTCCCATTAATTGTATATCTGCTTATTTTAAGCTATTAAACCTGTGTATGATTTCCTTCTCCTGTTATTTTTTACATCATGCATACTGAGAAACGTGAGTACAATACATCACGTCCGTTATTGGTGACCACAGTCTTGTTAGAAGGTGACCTTGAGGTGACTATTCCTTTTCTTTTCCTCTGGACAGGTAGCACTCCAAAGACACCTGAGTGGTACATACCAGGTAAATGGATTGTTTGTATATTCTTCAGCTATGTGTATATAGTTGTTAACCCTCTGTATGCTTTATTAGTTTTGTTATATTACTACTGTAATACCTGTTTGATACCAGGAAAGGTCTTCACTGATAGAATTTGATTCTGAGAGCGCTCAGAATGCAAGGAGGAGTGTTGGCTCTTCCCAGTGTCAAACTGAAATTTATTACGTTCAGAAAAAGAAAGGATGAGTTTTTCAGAATTTTTCTTATGTGTGTGATATTTCTTCTGATAGATGAAATTGGAATTCATGGACCCCCGCTTGTTGTTGATGGAGCAGAGCTGTGGTTCGTACCAGATAAAAACCTGAGCTTCCAGGAAGCTATTTTCTACTGTCAAAAAAATGATAGTGATTTAGCCTCTGTGGAGTCTTACCCAAAACTCAGGACAATACTATCTCAAATAGAAAAGGTAAGGAGGTGTAATCTGTCTGACAGATACTTTCTACTATAGGGAAATTTTCCTGCCAGATTTTCCAGTATAAGAAGGTGTTAATCCTGGTTTCTTTCTTTTGTTAAGTTGGCCTTAAGGGTTTTTAATTGTACTTAGAAGGAAAAGATGAGTTGAAAGAGAATTATTTTAATGTTAGTCTTATAAAAAAAAATTGTTTTTAAATTTAAAAGTAACCTTAACAACAATGAGGAAAAACCCCACCTCCAAATGGAGAGAAAGTGTCATAACAGGACAACCACATAAGCACCCCATTGTCTGCAAATACTTTACTAACAATTGTGCCAGTTCTTAATTTTATGAATGGGACAGCACATAATTTTTCACCTGATGAGAGAATTCAATTAGAAATGCACGGTGGTCTGATAGCCTTTACTGAAAGGGTTTTGTAGTGGTCATAGCATGAAAGTACATTCCTTTAAGGAATCTGACCGAAACATTCCAAGTTTCAGCACCTCTGTTACTGCCTTTCTTGAGGAGACTTTGTTGTTAGGCTGTCTGCTGGAAGAACAGGATTATTCTGAGGAAGGAAGGAAGGATGTGGCACCACATCAGCTTTAGGCAACTTGCAGCTACGTCCTGGTTGTCTGATAGACTTCCTGCTCTGAATTTTGTGAGAATGATGTATCTAGCACACACTTAACAGTGTTGCAAGGTTTCCTACAGCTTTATGCAGCACAGTGGAAAATGTGGGCTGCTTTTTGTCTAGAAGGTGCAGGGGTCCATGTACTTTGTCTATCAGCCTCGACGTGTATCGTGTCCTATTGCTGAAGTATAGTAATTCCTGCACATTTTAGAAACATTTTTAATCAAAATTAATTTTGTCACTGATTTACCCTTGGTAGAATCTGGAGCTGTTTCTCTATGGGTTGTAAAATATCGTGGGTTTTGTTCTTTTTTTCCACAGTTATCGAACAGTGAACAGAAGTGGTGGCTGAAGTTTATTGATTACGGCTACAGCTATCATTCACCGTATGTAGAATAATTATGGGATGCTTTACTGTAAGCTTTTCTGGATGTGCTTTTCAGAAATATAGTTTACAAAAATAGTTTCCGAAGGAAACTATTTTATCCCCAGATTTGTAAAAAGCTACTTCTTCTGTCTCATCCCAAAGAAGTAGGATAAATATTTTGAACTGAGCTAGAAAACGATACAGCATTATTCAGGGACCACTGTTCTCTTTCGTTCACAGGTACTTGTACCTACTCTTGCTATGATAAACTTAGACCACAGAGTACCTAAAAGAGGGAGAGTAGACCTGTGAGGTGCTCAGACAAAGCAGATAGTGGTCAAGACAGTGTGTGTACAATTACAAAGTGGGTATATTTCAAAGTATTGGGGAAATATTGCTGCCAGATTCTAAGTTCTGTTCCCATTAAAAGCTTTATCGACTTCAAAAATTTAATTAAGAGTAACCTAATAACTGAATTCAGCACCATTAAGGTATATAACTACTGAATCTACCACATATTTGTTCCTAGTCTAGTTTTTTCCCCCTCTGTCCTTTCCAGTGTTGTAGGGCATCTCCTAGAAACAGTTACCAGCCCAAATTTTTGTTTGCACCTGAAGATCGCATTGGATTGGAAATTGACTCTGAAATGTTTGTATCCAGTTTACAGCTATTTTCACGCTTCCATGATCGATTCCTGAGGGATTGCTGGTATGTTTCTAGAAAGAACTGGTATAGAGGTAAGGTGGCTTTCATTTTTTCACCCCTTTCTGTCATTATTATATTTAAAAAGAAGAAATTATTGTCCTATTGAATTAGGAGTGAATGGCTTCTTGATGGTAATCCAATTGAATCTGAAATCATTTATTTCTTCATTATGGTAGAAACCATAATAATATTTCTTGATGACCTGAGGCAAACCTGAATTCAAGTGACAGTTTTTTATGATTGATTGTCATTCTTTTGAGACATAAATTGATTAGGTGAAATCTAGGTTGGTAGTTACCTTTTTGTGTTCACGCTAGATGCTCTGAGGTCTGGAAATTAAGTCTTAGAGTTGTGTTAGTGAGAGGAGCTTAGCTGAATACTTGCAACTGCATATGCATCTGGAGATGCAAAATTCATTAAGTAGTGAAGAGGTACACAAAGCAGTGGAAATGACACCTCGTGGTACTTGAAGCTGCTTATTTCTGTTTTTTAACATTGCTTTGTATTGAGGAAAATGTATAACCCCTGGAGAATAGTTCCTCCTGTCTGCTACCATTTCGACTTTACAGCACGTTATTCTGTTGTACGCCGCTGACCTGCTTTCATCCCTATTATCCAAAAATTGCTCTTCACTGCGAAGCCAGTGCAGTTACTGTAGGAGTCATGTAAAACAGTACAGGCCAGATGCTCTCCATATAGATGTTAAAGGATTCCTTTTGGCTTTAATTACCTTTAGGTCACACACCCTCTATGCCAGAATATGTGATTAGTCCTCATATTCAAAATCTTCCAATGTCGTGATTTTTCTGTTTGAAGTTCTCTCTGCCTATATGAAGTGTTGCTACTGGAAGTAGGGGATTAGACTCTGGATCTTTAGGAACATTATGTCACTGTCTGGTATAAATAATTTGTCTTTTTCTCTGCTGTTACTTTTAATGCTTTAGATTGCATGTACTTCACTGTGGTTGCACTGAAAAAGACTTTGTTTCAGACTGGTCTTTGTCATGTCATGAAGTATGGATGGCAATTGGAGCGTGGTAGGCATTAGCGTAACTGTTTTTTAAAACTTGTATTTCTGCAGACTACCCAATTAACTGTAATGTGAAGCTGCCCTTCATCTGTGAAAAAAATAATGCCTCCCTACTAGAGAAACATGATCCCAGTTACCGCCCAGTCAGAGGAGGGTGCCCTAAAGGTTGGCTTCAGTTCCGGCATAAGGTACGTATTTTTCATAGTCCAGTAAGCTGGAGTGCCCTGCTGAAAGAGGCGAAGAAGTAGCCTCTGTGTTCAGGAGTGGACTGGGAGGTGCCTTTCAAAAAGTATATATATACAGTGATTAAAATCATCTTCCTCACTTCGCTGTCCCTTATTCAGGATTGATCGTTTCTTAATTTCAAAGCAGTAACTTTCAGGGTTTTTTGCTTTCTCATCACCACACGTTTAGGACCAAGAACATTGGCTGTATTGTCTAATCTTGGGCTCTGCTTTGAAGAATGAGAAGGAATAGAAAGGGAGAAGATGAGGTTTCTGGGACAGAAGTGGCTTTGATTCTCTTGCTGAGTAATCATAGGCAGGCAGCAAGCTGGCAGACACTCTGCTTCCAAAAATGCCTCAAGGACTTAACTTCCTTAAGAATTAGAAGCAGCTTGTAAGAGTGAACGAACAGAGGCCAGAACCCATACGATAGTGTATTTCAGTACTGTGTTTTAAGGCAGTCATCTAAAGTGTGATGTCATTCACACATCTTAGTGTGACTGAATGCTGTTATTTGGCCTGCCATTATTCTGTACATAAGAAGGACCGTGCATCTAATCTGCACATTACAGTGTCCCAAGGTTTGCAAATTTACTTCATGTCATTGCAAGATACAGCTTTTGAGTTCCCACGTAGTTTCTCCCAAAAGATAATGCGTTACAACACAGGTTCCTGGCCCAACCTTGTCTGACTTTAGATTTGGTGTATGAATTCTCATCCTTAAAACAGTACATGATCCTGATGTAGCCAGTTAAAAATTACTGAATTCTAATCCTCAGTGAATGAGTTATTCAGTGGGATTACTCATCATTTCATATTCGGCTATTCTGTTTAATAAGAAATGCATGCAGCTAGTATTAGTTCCCTTGCTTTCCCTTTAGATTTAATTGCAGGAAATGAGAAGTGAGTTTTTAGGGTTGGTTTAAGAACCTTTTCTTATGAGTAACTTCTTAGGAAGTAATGGTATGATAAAAATCAGTTTCATTATCTTTATTTTGCAGTGTTTTCTAAAGATGAAACCCGAATATTTAACATTTAATGCAGCTAATGAAAAGTGTGTAACTTTTGGAGGCTCTCTTCCATCTATCTCAAATCAAGCTGAGCAAGGTACGATGGTCGACTGGGGGCACTTTTAGTATGCAGCTTCTCTTCCAAATTCAGTATAGTTCTGCTTAAGAACTTGAGAATAAAAATCACATAGTTATCTACGGGCATACTGTGAGCATTCTAAAATTCCAAGACCAGTTAAAAATGTGTTGTCTATTGTTTGCATCACTGCAAACGTAACATGGAAATGCAGTCAGCAAACATTTGAGCCAGTTCGAAGAGCAGCTTCTCCGTGCAATCATAACCTGTTATAAAAAGAAAAGAATGGAAAAACCTCACACTGAGGGTTGAGGATAGAAGGGTCACCACTGAATGAAGAATTCCCATGTTTTGCTTTTCAAGTTAAAACATAACTGAGACTGTAGACTTTGCACTGTGAAAACCACCTTAGGAGCTGCTTCCAAGACAAGCTCAGCTGGCTGTGTGGGGATGGCAAACGCAGTGCCCGCTGGAGCACAGAGGAGCCTCTGTATCTAAGCATGCTGAGCAGCTTAAAGTGGCACAGTGTCTAAACTGACCACCTGCAAGCTCTCCAGGACACTGACAGGAGGCTGCAAAAGGCAGAGTTGTTCCACCTTTGGGACCTGCCTCTCAGCTGTCAAATAAACTAGAGCCGTGGAGGTAAATGCCACGAGGAAGAAATGCGTTCACATTGTCTGCAAGAGCAAACTGCTGAGTGAGACAGCTGTATCTGCATCTGTATTCTTGTGGATAGCTTACAGTTCTCTGCAGGTGTAGCTGAAGTAGCTCGTTTGAATTCTGCAATGTGCGCAGTGCATCTTTTCGTTATAAGCAAATAACCTCTTGCCAAATGGGAAGTGGACTAGGGAGGCCACTAGTGTACCTGCAGGCAAAAGCGTAGTCATTCTGAAATGTTACATAGCAGGGTCTTTGGTGCGTATGGCAGTGTTTGTTATTGTTTATTGATGGTTTTTGAGAGGTTTTTCCCCCATGTAGTGGAGGCCACATGTATGGAAAGAAGGCCCAGTCCTCTTAAAGAAGCTTGCCTCTTCCTGTAGGCTGCTTCCACTCTTCCCAGTGGCATTAGGCAGCTGGCTAGTTCTGACGTGTAAATCTTCACGGCTTTGTCTGGATCAGAAGGTAGGCTGCGGCTAGCCTGGTACGTGGCCAATGGTTAAGACCCGTCAGCAATCGCTAGTTACATAGCCTCTATTTGTCTTCCTAATCTCGACAAGCTCAGTGAATGCCTTTGGTGCCTGGGGGGTTACCGAAGCCCACTGTTTTGTGCCAGAATATTCACTAAGAGGGGGTCAGGTTTAAGGTTTTCCTGACAGATGTTTTTTTTTCCAACTAAACCTGACTTCCTTTGTCCAGTCCTGCTTTCTCTGATGCTGGGTTGGGCAAACTCTGCCAGAATCCAAGAAGAGGTTCTGATTTATTGCATACAGCAGTAGGAAAGGAAGATGGGAGATAAGACTTTCTCCGTCAGTTCAGAGAGGGCAGGAGTTAGCTCTTCTATTATCTCTGCAGGGAGACAATAGAAGACCTTACAGACCTGTGGAAAAGCACCTTCTGAAAGTTGGATGTGAGTGCAAGAATACAAAGTAGTGGGCAGAGAAACAGGTTAAATCTGCTACCTGCTCGTCAGATGATAATTTGGAGGACAAATGCCAATAGTCTGTGCCTTTCAGATAAAATCAACTTGAAAGTTGTTATCTTATGGAAAGAAGGGATGATAAACATTTAGCAATCATAAAGGGACTGGGAAAATTAGGTTAATAGAAACGGGGGTTGCATTACCTTATTTATGTGAAGTGTTTTTTCAGATGTTCACTGTTGTCTGAACCACGATACATACATTTACTGTTCTGCCCAACAGATTATATAACATCCTTGCTTCCTAGTATGCCGAAAGATATTTGGATTGGTTTGCAGTTTCTGTTCAGCACGAGGGAAAACAAATGGATAGATGAGAGTAGACTGTTGTATAGTAACTTTCACCCACTCCTGACAGGAAGATTAAGGAAAATTCCACTGGATGTAAGTTCTGATTTTTGACTTTTCTTGACTATTGAGTAATGAAATTTGGAATTTTGACTGTATGGAGAAAAAAAAAATTATGTAACAGACCACATCCCCAGTTAGTGGTTTTAACTGGCAAACTGGGTGACTGACAGTAATGGAGTTCTGTTTACCTTTATTTGGATGACAGCTTCTGAACTGAGATCTGAAACACTGAAAGGGAAAAAGCTGAAACAACTGTTTAATGACTCTTCTGGAACTTCTGTTGGAAATTTAAAGACTACGTGAAAACAGTCATCAAAAAGTTGTCATCAGTAATTCTTGGTTCAGTTACACCTAGAAATACATCTGTAAACTATTACATGTTGGTATTTTGCTTGCTGCTGTACCCAAGGTGAAGCATAACAAATGTAATCAAATCACACCTACAAACAAGATTTATTTTAAGCGTTAAATCATTTCACTTAATATTCTCCCCCGTATTTAACTTTCTGAGTCCAGGCCCCTGGCAATGTTTGTAAAACAGGTAAGCTGTATTGCACCACTCCTTTGAAACTTCTTCAACAAGTTCAGACAGCTCAGCTTCTCATAGCCTCATGTTACTTCACCTTCTCTACACAACTATGTTTATGCTCTGTTTGACTCTGATAAGCGTATTTCTGGTTTACAGCTTTTTGATGAAGAATTTAACAATCAGTGCGGTGTAATCCTCAACGATCCCAAATCACAGTATGTTGGAACATGGAATTTCACTGCTTGTGCTGACAGGCACTTCTTGGGTATCTGCCAGCGGCCTATAGGTAAGTCTGAAGAGTCAAAATAACTTACAGCTGGGGTTTGCAGTTAGGATGCACGTGCCAGGAGACCTTGTAATGCGTGTAAATTGTTGCACTTGAAGAGTGAGATTCTTGTAGAGACTGAGAAGGTAAATTTTGGAAAAGCAGGGTGTGGAGGAGGATCTGGGACCTATTTTATCAGCTATTCAGGATTTTCCCATTCATTTTTCATAGCCCAGTTCAGAGGGAATCTGTTTTCCTGAGGGATTCTGTGGGGTTTCAATGGAACCACACTTTAGCAGACGGGACTTTAATGTTCTGTGGGTATAGAGGACATGTACATCAAGGGCTGGAACAAGTGACTCCTTTTTCCTGTTCAGAACTGTGGGAGTGACAAGCCCTGGGAAGGAATCTCACAGTATTTCCATCCTGCTTAAACATCCTGTGGTTTTTAGCACTATCAGAATATGAGATATCATATACACTTAACATTGAAATTGGTCTCCCCAGAGCAAACCGAGAGGGCATACAGGGAGAGTGATAATTTGGAATGATGCAGCTTTCCATAGCTTTGTACAGATCCCTTGGTGTGAGTGGGTTTTCTTAATCTGATCTAAAAATAATATTCTGATGTAGCCTTGTGGGTTGCTCAACACCAGTTACTGGAATCAGATCAAACACACACAGCTATTATACACATTTAATTACTGCTATAGGTTTAGCATACCCACTTCTGAGTATGTTCCTCTATGTAAATAGTCCTTTTTAAATAACTTACATGCTGTCTTCTAAAAAAAAAACACAGGTGTGCAAAACACCCAAGGATATGCCCACCTTCTTCATTCTCAAATAGGCAAAGAGATTTTCCCCCCACATAACACAAAAAGTCATCTTTATTTCAGTGCCAAATACTTCAGAAATTCTAAGTGTCCAGATTAGAAGCCTGGATAGAAGAGAAGTAGATAAAAATTCAAAAAGGGGATTTTTTTTAGCGGGATGTTGACAGTATATCTGTATAGATCAATATATTATTAGTCTGGGCTGACTAAAATACTAAGCACTTCTTCCTAGCCCCAGCTGAAGAAGGTGTAATGAGAAGGGTTTTGGACTGCCAGAGAATGTGTCCTGGTATGGTCTGGTCTTACATCATCATTGTACCAGGGACCTAAGGATAATTCAGGTTGGAAGGAACCTCAGCAAGGAGCAGGGACAGCGATGAGGGAGTCCAGGTTGGCCAAGGCTTTACCCAGGGAAAAAGATGACTCAGGTTCCTTGGAAATCTTGGCATGATCGTGATTTGCAGAACTTACTGAGATGTTAATTATTGGCAATTACTTCTTTCAGAAATGGACACTTTCCTTACTGTCTTGTTTCCAATTTGGTATCCCTTGATGTGTGATGGCACCCTTGGTTCCATGGTTCTTTTTTGTAGCTGGTTACTAAGTAAAAGCATTTGGCAGCAGGCACAAACCACTTCAAACAATCTGTTTGAGCCTTGTCACTTTTCTGATCCATTGAAAGCTGTAAACTGCATATAAATATCAAATTAATACTATGTTTCTGTCTTCTTGTGTTTGGAAAAATGTCCCTGTCAGCCTATCAATCGGCCATTTATATAGCCTGTTATTTCTAGAGTGATTTTCTGCCCCTCTGCTCCCCACTGTGAGCCTTTTTCTGCTTGAGATATTTTAAATATAAATTCCCTTTGGAAAGCCAATTTATTTTTGGGGGTTACCAGTTTTGCAAGCTTTAGTTTACCACCTGTGGGAATGTTTGCATCTTTTATTAACTGCAGTTGCTGTGCATCGCTGAGCTGTATGCCTTCGGTGTGGTGCTGATAACTGCGATAACACTGGCTGCTTAGAGCACAAATTGGGAATTATACCCCTCCCCATGCATGTGGATGTTCTGCAATTAGTTAAGCACGTGTGCAAGCAAAATCAATTCCCAAGATACCTATGGGAGGCTGTAAGGGCTTCTGGGACTATGCTGTGCACCGAGATCTGCAAAGACAAGTTTTGTGGCCCGTTAGATTCACATGAGCATAAATCCACAGGCTCCACAAGGATAAATGATCCAAGTTTAGCTGGTGCTATATTGAAGCAGAGAACGGTCGTTCTCCTGAATTCTTCTGTTGAATTAAAGTTCTAGAATATGATTTTAATTCAATAGAGTTCTTAATATTATTTAGCAGTTAGTTAAAAATAGGAAATATTAGAAATATGTGAATCTAAGTTGAGATAAAAATAGATTAAAAAGAAAAAAAAAAGATTCTTTTCAGCAAATTTTATATACTTTCTGCCTAAAGCGTCAAAGATATTTGCTTCAAACTATAATCATTAGCATAATCGACTGTCTAAGTAAAATTTTTTGGATGTCCTTTCCTCCCCACCCCAGGAGAATTCAAATAGGTTTTTCTGATTGTTACAGAGAAATTGGGAGTTTAAAATGTACTGCAGTATTTAACCACCTAATAACTGAATTTCTTTCTTAGGTGTAGGAACTGCTGATAACCAAACAGAGCAAGTCCTTAATGAAACACTGAGCTATCAAAATGTTCAATACATGGTAATTCTGAAGAATTTGTCCTGGAATGATGCAATGGCTGCATGCATCAATAACAAGATGCAGCTGGTCAGCATCACAGATCAGTTCCAGCAGGCTTTTCTCGCTGTTCAGGCTGCCCTTCGTAATTACCCACTGTGGACTGGACTTTTCAGCAGAGATGTAAGTTTTATTTTCCCTTCGGTCTGTGGCTTAGGGTAGTTTCTAGAGTTGTCCAAAACAGAAATCGGGACAAAGGAATGCAATGAAAAATTAATTCCTGGGGTAACTGTTTTCATTTAGGGATAACCATCCGGAGGGTCTCAAGATTAACATTCTAATCTTCAGTTCTCCAAGTTACATAGCTGTTGGACTCCACTGGACGGATTGATGATAAGGAGACAATTCCTTTAAAAGATTGTGGGATGAAGGGATATATCGTAGGGTAGCAGCAACACAGATCGCTGAATCATCTTTGTCTCTTTCGTTAATGAATGAGTAATTAGTGTTGCCATTAATATCACTGCCACTCTTTATAGTAGCACTCCAGAAATACAACCCAAAATCTGTTTTAAAAGGAAGTGGCAAATAAAATCCAAAATGAGCCACTGAATGCTTCTGGAGATACATTTCTAAAGCTTAACTTAGACTCTTGTTGCTTCGTGTTACTTGTGCCTGTGTTTTGAGTTAGAGGGAGACATCCCTGAGACAGGTTAGTGGGTTTTTTCTTCTTTCTTCTGGTTTTTTTTTTTGTCTTTGGGAAAGTCTGTGCAGGAGGCACTGCTTTGCTTTTACTAGCCAGAGGACCTCTTGCAGATCTTTGTTACGGATTGAGAGCTTTCTCAGCTGTTAATGAAATAGCTTGGGCTTGCTTGCAGGGTTTATCTTTTTTTGTCAAGCACATGAGTCTAGAGATAATTGCAAGAAAAAAGTTAAACTTTATTTGAGAAGTGCCTCACCTACACAGGTGATGGTGCTCACGCCGCATCTGTGGTGGTGTGATCTTCCTGTGGCAGTAATGGGCTACTGAGCATCCTAGGCAGAGTTGGGGGGAATACACATTTGAGTATGTACTTCATGAACACTTTTAAAAGGAAGCAGACAGACATTAAATCTTAGTGAAGATGGGGAACCGGAACAACCTATTTTCCCTCCTCATTTGAATCTGTATCTGTAAGTGGGGGTCAAATGATTCATTTTGCTGCATACAGCTGAGGCATGCACTAGCTTTTCACTATTGCAACACTTTGTTACTTGGGCACAATTGAAAATCACATGAAAGGAAATTATAATGATACCGGTCAACAGAACCTGTTACTCCAGTGCTGGAATCATAGGCACTAAAGAAAGATACAAGATTAATTAAATTACAAAGCAGTAAGGGGATTTCCTAAAGAAAACTTTTAAATGTAAGATTCTTAAAGGATGGCGTGCTTAATGTGTGTGGTTTTTGCCTTATTTCTCCAGGGCAGAAACATGTCTGATTTATTAAATCAGTTAAGTATTTAACAGATTACTTTAAAGTCAGTGTGCAGTAACTGAGACTGGGCCTGCTTTCAGATATCATCCGTTTTCCAATACCAGATAATTATATCCACCATTGATCTGCAGGTGCAAATGATGTAATTTGGACATCTCACTGCCAAACCTTCCTCTGTAAGCATGGTAGTTAAACACCAACACTTGATAACTTGCCGTCCACTTCAGATAATTCGTATTTTTGTTACTGCAAAACTTAAAATAACAGAAGTTGTTATATTTGAGCAGCAGATCAGATCACAAGGGCAGTAGTTCTCACCAGAAACACTGTAAATATCTAGCCAATGTAAATATATTACCGTGTCATTTTCTGTACCTAATATTTTACAATGTAAGCTCATCCTTTTTACTCATACAATGCTAGGGTGGAAAACATTATGGCTGGTTGGATGGTAAACACGTTAGTTTTAGTCGCTGGTCTGAAGATGATGAAGAAACAAGCGAAGAATGTGTGTTTTTGGATACTGACAGCTTCTGGAAAACTTCTGACTGTTCCTTGGAAAGTCGAGGTGCTATTTGCTACACATCAGAAAGTATGTATCCTAGCGTAATACTTACAAAAGCCGAATTTTGGTTTATTATGAAGCATCTTTGATGATGGCAGATTGTAACTTCAAAATTACAACTTTTTAAACTTACATGTCCTCAGACAGGCTGATTTGCATGCCAGGAATAAAAGAAACAACCTTCAAATAGGTGGGGCGTGCACCTGCTGGTCTTAATCCACATGTTCCTTACAAACGGATGCAGCACGGGTGCTCTGGGCCAGACTGTACCCTTCTTATTGTCAAGTGATTCTACCTTTGCGCTCTTTCTGCAAGATCATTGCGTAGTGATCTCTCCCACTTGCTACCTCTGTGCTGTTTACATCTCAGTATTGGGTCCTTCTGAAGTCCCTTCAGACAGGGAAGGCTGTGCAGGGAAGAGGTACATGCCTACGCGGAGAAGAAAGATTGCAGTTAGACACTGAACTGAAAGATGTAATTTAAAGTCACTTGCAGTTCACAGAACCCTTCTAAATAGATACCAATTATAGCAAGACAAGTATAGCAGGGCATCTTTTTTTGAGGGACGCACATGCATCACAGCACTTTTCTGAGAGAAGAGAGAGCTTTCTGAGAGATCATCACAGCTTTCTTCCCTACGAGACCATTATGGTTTGTTGTTTTTTTTTTCTGTGGGAGGACACAGTCAAGCCGCTGTTGTACGTACTGGGTCACAGTAAATTCTATACTTGGCGTTACGACATCCTGAACTACTTTGTGCTTGCGATGTGATCAACTGCAGGAGGAGTCCTTCTCACTTCTTGAGTATTAGGTAAAGCCAGGATGTGTTGCCAGCTGTGAAGTAGCTGGTTTGTTATGGTGATCTGCCTTCATACAAGAGCCAATAAGGTCTTTTAGTTATTGGTCCACACTTGGCATTTTTATGTAGGATTTATTATTCTTAAGCCTGTATAACATAGTAATTATGAAGAGTTGTAAGCAGTCTTCGACAACGCTTACTGCTGCTTTTGTTACTTTGAAAAAATCACCATTATGAGGAAACTGAAAGCAACAATGGCACTTAATTTGTCTTCAAAGTTTTTAAATGGTGACTGAAA
Source organism: Rhynochetos jubatus (assembly GCA_027574665.1). Lineage (NCBI taxonomy): Eukaryota > Metazoa > Chordata > Aves > Eurypygiformes > Rhynochetidae > Rhynochetos > Rhynochetos jubatus. The sequence goes on from CM050654.1 coordinate 25,787,921, forward strand.
GTGGTTTGTAAGGCCAGGGGTTGTTATTAATAAATCATATCCTGAATGTGTTCTTTCCCTTCCTTAGAGAAGATTGAAAAAGAACAAGTAACACAAGTTAAGTGCCCACATAAGATTAAAAATACGCCTTGGATATCATTCAGAAACAATTGTTACACTTTTATGATAACAAAAAATAGATGGAGAGAACTGAAGCCTCAAGAAGCTCATCATCTATGCAAGAAAACGAGTACGTACTTTGTCATATTACAGGTATTCATGGACTTATGTCAGCTTGAGGGAGATGAGCTTTAGATCTGAGTCACTGTCTTACAATGACAGCAAAGCGACCGTGGAGAAGGGTTGTAGCGTTTGGAGACGTGATCAGTGTTTTGCTGCCTAATGCTGTTTGCCCTGGCGCTACTCGGATGCGAAGCACCAGAGCATGGCTAGGAGCTATTGAAGTGGAAGGTTGTGTGGTTTGGGGTTTTTTTTCTCTTTATAAGATGCAAATTTTTAATAGGTTGGATAATTGTTATCCCCTTGGCAACAGTCTGGCTTTACAGTCACATTTACTTCCCCCCCTTGCTGTGTGGAACGCTTAATGCGAACAAAGTAGTCCAATTCAGAAAAGCACGTGGGCTTTTCCTCTCCATCTTGAACAAAGTGTCAGCTTAGGAACAGCTTGCCTCTTGTATTAAACCATTGCTCGTGGCACTTCAGACATGCATCTCTCCAGAAGTTGTTTTTATGTTGCATTATTTGATTGCACTTCAGACTTTTTCTTAATACTGTTTCTCTACTAGGCAGTTCAGGAAAATCAGGGAAGGTTGCTGGTATTTTTATGTTCTAGTCAGAGAATTTTTGCTATGTAGAACTTGAAGTGACAGCAGAACCCATAAATATCTCTGGACCTGATGTCTTTCATTTATCCACAAAACCAGGGGAAGCACTGTCCATTTAGTTATTATGTTCTAAAGGTCTAGCCTTTACAAATTCTTGACCTGCCTGTAATAATTATTAACAATAATGGCAAAGATATTTTATTTATTTTGTAACTGAAAGGTGAATTTGTAAGAAAGATAATAATTTAAAAAATTTTTTTCAACAGACCCAGAAGCATTTGTTTTGAATGTTCGAGATGAAGAAGAGAATAACTTTGTTACTGAGCAGCTTCATTCGTTCAGCGGCCTGGCTATGTGGGTCTGGCTGGGTGTGATTTACGATGATGGTGGTAAGATTTAAGTATTGTGGGTTGGGGTTTTTTTTTCCATAATAAATAAATTGGAGACAAGGTTTGCAGCCTTTTAAGTGCATGCTTCTTGCATGTTTGCAAGTGCAACTAAAGCAAAACTGAATGCAAACCTATAATAATGCTTTATATTTATCTTCTAGAAGAAAAAAACCAGACGTGCTTTCTGGTTAAGGGATAATTAGATCTAACATGTTCTGTTAAGTCTAGATTTCCCTGGAAAGCAGGATTTAAAAGGGCCTGGATGAGTAATGCTAACCTATTTAGCATTGTATATGGAACTGATTTAACTCAGAGCACCACTGCATTTTTTTTCCAAAGTGAATATCTGTTAAGGTCATTAATATATTCATAGCTAAATGGTATTTGTATGCATAGTGCCAGTGTTTAATAAATATGCAATGTTTTCCACAGATAAAGTTCTCAAATGGTATGATGAAACTCATCTGACTTACAACAACTGGAGGCTGGGAAGACCTAACATAAAGAAGAACAGTTTTTTTGCTGGTGTAAATCTTGATGGTTTTTGGGATATTTATAATTATTCGCAAACTTGGCTTGCTCATCACTATAACTTGTACAGTATTCTCGCCTGTAAAATCGAAAGGGGTAAGTAGTAAAGGAGATCTATGTGCAGTATTGGAGTGTTGGGTGACAGTCATAACTCAAGTCCTGGTTCGGCAGTACCTATATGTAAGACACTGGTTTTGCTCCCAGTGAAACGCGTGGCACAGCTGTCATGGGCTTCTGGGGTTATATGATCAGCCTGTGCATCACTGCTGTAATATTCTGATCAGGAGGAATGTGTTTGCTGTACTCCTCCATCGACTGCCCACACTGCTACGTAAGTAGCGCTCACGTGACGTAAGTGGCTTGTACTGAACGCTTTAATGCTTGAATTGCATTGATATAGGTGGATTTTAATGCCTTCTGTATATTCCTAGTAACGTGAAGGAAGTGCACAGAACTTGTTGTTGTCTTATTCTTTGAAACAGGACCCCAGCAGCACAAGCCTCCATTGCCTGAGTCTATTCCGCATGGAAACAGGACATACAGGGTCCTTCAGGAAAAGTTAACGTGGTATGAGGCATTGAGACAATGCAAACACAACAGGAGTGATTTGGCAAGTGTGCACAGTGAATCGGAACAGCTGTTTCTAGAAGATATTGTCAAGCGGGATGGCTATCCTCTGTGGCTTGGCTTGTCGATTCACGATGTAAGTACACGCTGTTGGTCACCTCAGGAACAGAGCAGAGACTTTCTGCACAGGATGTGAAATATTTACTGATGCTTTTCTCCAGTTTCTTGGAATGTCTATTCCATGTAATAAATTACCTACTTTAAACCCCATGTAACATACGTTAAAGTATTTTAAATTTTAGTGTATGTAGCTACACTGAGATATTTTTCCAAATCCTTGAAGTTTTAAAGTAATATGAATGTCCCACATCATGCCTTGTGGCACAAAGAAGTACAATTTGCAGCACTACCTTTAGAGGCTCCAGATTTATGGCTCTCTGTAGGATCAGATGCCATTAGCAAATACGATCAGACAAGGCTGTATGGGGCCTGTTTAGCCCAGCTCAGGACTGGCTCTCCCAGGCAGTGGCTCCCCAACAAGTTATGCATCCCGTCTCCCAGGAGGCATAGCAAGAGACTTATCAGCTCCCACAAATAAGCAGGATTTGTATCTTAAGAATTGATTGGAAAATGCAAACTATGTTGTACATTTAGTATGGATTTAGCAAATGGGGGCACCTGCACTTTAATTCGTCACCCTACAAGGGATAAATGTTGCTGCATGACTTAGTAATGACTGACAAGATTTAAACCACAACCATATGCTGTGGTTGAAAAGTTGTGGGATTTTTCTTTAATTAGGGAAGTAAAGCTAATTTTGAATGGTCAGATGGGAGCGACTTTGACTACTATCCTTGGGAATTAGAAAACTCAAATACTACTGAGAACTGTGTTCTGTTGGATACTAAAGGATCTTGGAACCGTACAAAATGTACAAATGTTGCCGAAGGTGCCATTTGCTACAGCCCTCAGAACAGTAAGTGTTGTTTTCAATATTTCGTGCTGTTGTCTTGAGGGTTCTACCTTTACGTGCTGGATTTAGAACTAGGTGAAGGCTGAAATACCACACGTCATTCCCTCTTGAAGAAGAGTTGTCTAACAGGAACAATTAACCACTTTTTAATACTTAAGGGAGATTAATTCTCTCTGTTCCAGTGGTGAAAATCTAAAATAAGCTTCATCACTTCTTGATCACCTGTGATACAAATATAAAACTATGGATCTTTTTCTGAATCAAAATCATTATCAAACACAGAGAAACTTCGAAACTCTCTAAAAGGCATGAAAAAAACAGCTCCCAAGCCTTTGGGACTTGTCTTTTGCTCATCTTCAAATAAATTGTTCTGTGACACATGAAGAAGGAATGTAAGCTAATCGAATCACGGTTGTTGGGAAGAGAAGTCTTTGTTAAATGCTTACTGCCCTGTTACTACAAAGAGACTGGGCACAAGCTCCTGCAGCAGAAATAACGTCAATTCTTTGTGTCTTTGCAGAGAGACAATTACAGCCAAAGCAAGTGAGCAGAGCCCCAGGATGCCCGCAAGTCGGTGGTACCCTGCAGTGGATACAGTATAAGGATCACTGTTACGCATTTGACATGGCGTTCTACAATTTTTCTGTATACAGTGTGGAAGATGCTAAGAAAGTCTGCCAGAAACTGAGTATGTCTAGACTCTATCACACTACAACTTGCACATTGTCCATTATTTGAAAAGAAGGAAAAAAAGAAAACCTTCAGACACCAAAAAACCTACGCTGTTTATACTTCAGCTTTTGTGATGCTTTAGTTCAGGAAGAGTAATCACCAGCTTTATCTTTGAACATCTGATTAAGGTTCTTGATAAAACTCTGCAGCGTGCTGACTGGCACATGGATATCTGCAACTAAAATGCAGATAGCCATTGACAGAGGATTCAGAAATGACAGGCTGAAAATTTGGAGGAAGCCATTTTATTTACATACAATTAACTGCAGTTACAATAAAGTTAGTGCTATCAGCAGTGCTTTCCTACTAGGTCTTGCATTAGCTGCCTACTAATAGGCTAACCTATCAAATGGTTCAAAGCATGTACTTTATAGATGCTATTAAGGCACATAATATCACTAAAAAATTAATTTTATGTCAAATTAAAGGATTTCCTCGCTTCTTTGATAAGCTATGTGGGGAACTGTATTGCAGAAGATGATGTTAAGCAGTATCATGTACAGAATTTATATTCACCTTCTTAGCTTAGAAGCTGGTGACTCTCTCAAATTCCTTTTATTGCGTTTTCTTATGGTGTGGCGTTGAACTCGCTATGTAGAATGTAAAAGAAAAGGTGCAAGTAGTCTCAGTCCTGGATGCAGTTTTCTACTGAATCCTATCTGGCCTGGTAGTTGAAGGGGAAAGTGATCTTTCTCTAAATTAAGCTTCTGGCTTATATTTGCATATACATGTAAAGAATGGCTACGCTCTGAGCCTGTCTCCAGTATATCCTTAATTGCTACAATACTGTATATATAAACCACACAGTGAGGGATCAACTTAAAAATTAACCTGACCCAGCAAAATGCTGAGCTTTTGTTCAACTGTATTTTTGGAAACTGTTCATTACTTGGACAAGATTAGTAATTCTGAATGTGGCCTGTCTTTTGATCTTCTGTGTATGCAGTCCACAGCTGCAGTAAGCTTACTCCCATTTCATTTTGTATGACCTTCTTGAATAACCATTCATCTGAAGCTGTCTTGTGTAACATGCTGTGTTCTAGGAAATAGGGGTTATGTCTTTATTTTGCAGGTTCCTTCAAGCTAATTTCACAAGCCCAGATCAGCAAATCTTTTCCCATAGTAATTGTTCCCACGGAAAGCTCCATGTACAAGCCAATGAAAAATGAAGCTGCAATTCTGACCAATTTCCTCTTCTCCTTAGATCCTTCGGCAACCCTTCTGACTATAGGGGATGCTGAAGAAAACGCCTTTGTGAGCACACACATACAGGAAAATGATCTCATTACCAAGAACGTATGGCTTGGCCTGGCTCAGAGCTCAAAGGGTAAGAAGCAGCAACCGTGTGTGAGCACGAGCGTTTCACGTGACAAATAAAAATGCATAAATCCTCAAATAAGAACACACTTTTGTAGTGTTGGTAGCCTACAGTAACTCCTGCCTGAGGTTGGAATCCCTCATTTAACCTTATAAAAACCTTTGGACTTCATTGTAGCCTAAGTCTCTTCCTGTTGCAAACTTAAGACAGTGAGGAGGCACTGAAATTTGTTTTCCCCACCACTCTCACTGGTGCCTGGCCTTATGCATCAAATGCTAAAGTTCTGGAGAAGTGTGGCTGGAAGTGATGCGCTCATATCTATTGCTTTTCACGTACAGGATAGTCAGTCAGCCCTGTTTCTTTTAGCAGTGTAAAGAGATGAATGGATGGCGAATAACATTGTGTAGCATTGTCACCGTGTTTTGGTAATCCTGTGCTAAGCAGCTGGTTTTTTTCCCCAACAGATAAGTCTGTGAACTGGCTTGACGGCTCATCAGTTAATTACGCCAACTGGGAAAATAAAACTGCAGGAGTCAATGAAAAGTGCAGCGTTATCCTGTCCACAACTGGCATGTGGTCCAAAGTTGACTGCAGTCGTAGCCAAAGCAGAGTGGTCTGTAAAGCTCCTTTAGGTATGGAAGCACTGATTTTCAGCAGAGAATTAATTTTGTAGCGATTATTGTCAGGGTTTTTTTTTTTTTTGGTGGGGAAAGTCTGTGCTGAAATACTGAAAGTGCAATTCACGAAAGAACCCATCAAGTACCTCTGCCTAAGCAAGAGCCTTCTGTTGCTGTTTTGCCATAAAATTGCATTCAGGGACAAACTCTCTAGGAATTTACTTCTCCTGGATTTCACTATCCACTTAAAGGGTGGGTAAGGAAGAGAACTGAAATTCCCGCTTACAAGACAGCAGAGAGTAGTTGCTATCGCTTCTTACTCTCAGGGGTGAGTCTGTGTAGGTGGGAACAGAAAGACTTGTGCTTGTAAGAGATGCCAAGTAAGCAGGTACAGCAGCCTTGAAATGAGAGCGGCATATAGCAGTAGGGTTTTTGACCTCCAGAGGTCCCTTCCAACCTAAATACGATTAGGAAATTAACTATGGAGTGATCAAAATCTCAGCTAGTAGATACTCACTCACATGGGACCTTAACTTGCACTTGATGAAGTTAAGACTATTAATAGGATGAAGCAGTTTGCGGTGGCTTCAGCTGAACGCATGCAGCGTTAGCGTATCGCTACCTAAGCGCCAACCCCATCGCAAAATATTCTTACCTAAACTCTTAAAGAATAACTATCTGTGTTTTGTTCTGTTACAGGTTCTAATCACACCGGAGTGGCTGTAGCACTTGCCCTGCTAATTATCCTCATCTTCGCTGTCGGGTTAGTGTGGTACCTCTATAAAAAGAAGCGTCTTCACTGGAGTGCCTTCTCTTCCGTACGCTACCAAAGAGGGATGAATGATGACGAAACTGATGATGTGTTCACGAAAGATAGCTATTGAGAAACTGTTCATTCTGGGCAATTTAGCATGAACTTCACTGTGTGAAGCCATAAGGAATGAACTACTTGACGGTTTACTACTTCTTTTTGGAAAAGTAATAAGGTTATGAACGGGGGCTAAATTTTGTTCTTCTATACAAGTGCAATTTTTATTCAAGTCCGTGGTAATCACTTACAGTTGGCCTCAGCCATTTGAGGTGCAATGTTTCTAGAGTTCTGTGACACTTTTTAAATTACGGTATTTTCTCTTTTTACTGGAAGGTGTTTGTAATAGAAAAATTAATGCCAGCAGTACTTCATGGAACATCACCTTAATGAACGCACTTAAAACTGCAGCTTGGATTCCATCACTTTGCAGAACTGTCCATCAATAACTTCATGCCAAACGATGTACCATTTTGATACGCTGTAAGGGTTTTGCTGCTAGCATCGGGTAGAAGCTAACACAGAGATGATAAATAGGAGACAACCTGTCTTTGTGTAGCAACTTTTGCAATAAGCAGTTATAAATTCTGATGCAGCAGAGGAGGAGGGAGTTACCAAACAACTAAGTATTCCTTCCCATCCAATTGGGATTTAAATTTTCTTATTATAATGGAGGAAGTTCATATTGTGAATTTCCCCCCCTCACACACACAAGGTCATAGTAAAAAAAAAAAAAATCATGGTGGGAGAAGAATCTTCCTTAGAATGTACATTTTTAATAGAGCGTTATGGGGAACACCCTGCACTAAAACCGTGCCATCTGGGAGTAAATTAAATAAACACAGACTATTCAAAAACGGACAGATCACTACTCTTATCCCTTGAAGTCGGCAGTGGGGCTTACAAAAATACTCGTTAAGGGCTAGCTGCAAACACGAGCAGAACTCAAGATCCAATCAAAGCCTCAGCATTATAAAAGCAGAGGCATGAATGGGCTGTTTTATCCTGTGACATAACTGTCCTTAAAGTGAACGGTTCAGTTTCTTTTCACATCTCCTCTGACGAAGTTTTGAAAGCACAACTAGCAGGAATGTTTACAGTGAAAATCAGTATCTGGACTTATGCATTAATTAAGATTTAGAAACTGCACTTAGGGTAGTATTTAGAGGAAGGCACACCGCATACTATTCTATGTCTTCAAACTACTCTGAAATTAGACCTGAGTGATTTTGCTTGTAGATGAAAGCACGGAAAAGACCTGCTCTGTTTTATGATAGGCTGCACTGTGACACCCCAGGACAGGAGTGTTGCAGCGACAGCGTTCCTTGTTCTGCAAAGACACCCTCCTGACATTTACTTCCCCTAATTTTCTTATTTATACTAGGGTTAAATGCCTAGCTTTATAGGTGAAACATGTCATCTGTCCAAGAAACAAGATAGAGAGACATCTAAGGAAGGAGTGAGAAAGAATGTATGGTAAATAAACTTGTGTGCATAAATGCTAAAAATACTTGAGTATTTTACATAAAACTTAAACTTGATTTTTGTATGTGATGTGTCACTGTGGCCTTTTCTCTGCACTCCAAAGAAAGCTATAAAGGGAAAAAGGGAAGACAGAATTCTATCAATTAATGATTTGATGAATTAATGTTTTGAAAGAGTCTTTAGACTTTTTTTAGTGCACAGTGCCAAGAACAGGCACGTGTACTTTTATGAAGGAGGCTGTGCAAAAGAACAACTCCACACCCATGTAATGGTGGTATGATGGGATAAATGGGAATACACTTGGTCTTCCACACTGAGAAGAGTACTACTGATTTCTCTGACGCAACGGTGCGAGGTCATGATGTTCAACTGCCTTTTTCCCCTCCCTGCAGTTTACTTACGTTGACAGCACTTTTCTTTGTTCCTGTTTGCACTATTTTGATAAGCAAGTGTTTATCGTTTGTATTGAGAAATAGAACTTCTTGTAGATACCACTTCAGAGCCTGATAAACAGCAGCGGAACCATTGTGGTGGTTTGCTGATCAAAGAAATAAGCACTTTTGTTGTTTATTTGCTATTTGGGGCACAATTGCAAAGGTTTTCTTTCTTGAGGTAACTTGTAGAAGAAGTAGTTGTGATGCTAAGTTACTATGTAATGAAAATAACCCTCACCCACCTTAAACCGACCCTGGTATGAGAAGTGTTTGACACCTAACAGGTTCCTGTCCTCTTCTGGTTTAGCTTTTAGACCTAAGTGCTTTGCTAAATGACCCCTAATGTAACGGACTAAAAAAAGTGTTGTTTATTGTCCTTTTCTAACAGCAGTAGTAAGTGGGGAAAATTATTTACAAATTCTCATGTTTTGAGATTTACTAGTTTTATAGATGTTTATACTTTGAGCATTTTTAGGTATGAATCTGAAATGGAAAGAGGAAATGCATAGTAAAATCCTAACTCTCCAACACATGAATATATACTTTTTATTAAAAAATTATATTTTATTCTTATGAGTGATGTAAATAATTTTTTAAGGCCCCGTTTCTCATATTTGTTTCATCATACCAAAGTTGTCTAACCACTGGTAATTCTTCTTTGAGTAAGCACAACTGCCTTAGTGCAGGTGAGTAACCCACCTTATTTGAAGTGCATAGATTATTTAGCAGTATTGTTATCGAAAGAATAAAGTCAAATCAAACACTAAACTGCTTACACTGGTTTTATTTCCGTGGAAGCAGTTATCACGGCTAAGGTGCAGCTCATTAATCACTGGGTAGGAAAAAAGCCCACAGCACAGGGGCTGTGATCACAATTAAAGCAGATATGTAAGTGTTGCCATGATAAGAAAACCTTAGAGGTAGTAAAAATCTTTGATGTATTCAAAAAGAACGCCTGTAACTTTCTTTTTGCAGTTGAAAATAGTTTATCATGGGACACGGTTACACTTGGCTTTTATCAAGCTGCTTCTGGGTTTGCACAGAAGGGGAACATTACTCTGTGCCTGTTTTTATTTCAGGGTGTAGTCCGTCAGCACCTCGTGGCCCATCTTAGCTCCACAGCGGTTCATAAGGGCTCCCACCATAACTCCTCCTAAAATATGGGCAAAGTGAAGTTACTTTCAGCCATGTAAGGTTTGCAATTGAAGCATGGGATGCATAATTTCCAAGTATCATCTGAACTCTGAATTCCAGACCTCCAAAATCCACGACTGGTCGAAGGAGGGTGCTATTTTTAGCTACAGTAGCGGCTTGCTGGCAGAAACATCCTATTGTGCAAGGCTGTGAATGAGGTCATCTGCTTCAAAAACATCAATTAAAAATGGAAGATGATGAGCAAGGAAAGAGAAACGCAGAAATGAAGTGCTTTTCCCAGGTCACAGAGCAATGGAGGTGGGAGGACATCCTAGAGCTCCTTCATCCGAGAGCACAGACCGTGTGCTGGACTGCGGTAGCCCCGGTAAAACACTCTCTAACTTCAGGTAAGTGCACAAAGGTTTTTTGCAGGCTTACAACTTGTGGTGTGGCCGTCCCATTGGCCTCCCCCGTGTTAGGGCAGAGCTCCTCCCATGGCGAGTAGAGCAGCGTGGGTTTTGGTTCCTCTTCCTGAATCTCACCCAGTCCCTGATGACTGTGTCACTGTTTCTACATCAGTAACATCACGGCCGCGGAAGCCAACCAGCACTGCTTATGCACGAGCACCGCTGGGGCCCCATGTATTTGTTGTATGTATTATCATTTTTTCCTTTTCCTTGAAGCCAGATGCGCCATCTGCTCGTTGCTCTGGACACGTGTTATACATCAAAACACGTTTGAAAGGGGGAAGTAAATCGCAGTGGCCCGTCGGTGATGATTTTTGGTGCAGTGGCAAACAAAGACCAAAGAGTACAGTTTTTGTGGCTAAAAGTCAGAATTACAATTTGTGCCCTTCGTGCATCCACTGTTGCTGTGTGTACGAGGCACGGTGGGATGTGTAACACCCAGGTTCAAAAAAGTTAGCCGAATTCCTTCTGTTGTCAAGAAGTACATAACGTTCTTATTGACCAAATTAAACAGTCTTTTGGCACAGTTTTAAAGCGAGAACTGTGAGCGCTATTAAAGAACTAAGCTTAGGAAAAACAGGAGATTAGCTACTAGAGAGGAAAATTCAATTGTCACTGATGAACCTTTCCCATTTAATTCTGAGGAGCTTTAAGATGGAATTGGACAAAGCACTAGAAGAGGTAGTTTTCTGTTGATAGCAAATTAACTTGCAAATGGTGCATAGCATAAATGCCAGTGTAAAATGCTGTTAGCTCGGGTTTATTCCTTTATGGTATATTCACACTGAAAACTCCTGTGCGCTCCGCCAGTAGGAACAAAGATTTTTAACGGATTTGAGGGGGCAGGGGGAGGATACCACATGAGGGTTTTATTGTGATTACACGGTAATGCAACGCAGACTGCAAGTCCTTCTGGATTTCTATTTGCCACTGCAGAAGGGACTGTAATTACAAACAGAGCAACAGTTGTTTATTCGCTTTGCTCCTTTTCATCATAGATAGAGTCATTTACATCGAGGTGGCTTTTAGGAAAGTGGAATTTCAGTGGTACGAAATAATTACTGCAAAATGTGCTTTCTTCATTATGCTGGCCCCTTACGTGCACATTTTTTGTTAGAGCAAATGAGAACAAAGGTCTCTTTCTGCACACTGTATCTCAGGACACTCATACGGATAGTAAGTGTTCTGCTTTCTATTAAACTTCTCTTTTCAGATGTCAGGTGTCACGGTTCCCCCTTAACAGATGATGCAGAATAGATACTTGCACAAAAACATGGTGCTTATACTCTAAAACTCGGCAGGATTTGTACACATATTCAAATTAAGCTTACTAAGTGGTGGATGAGATGATTTCACAAACGTGCATGATTGAATGTCATCCCCATTAGCAACCAAACTGCTTCTGTTTCGGTGAAGCGGCTTCATTTTCATAAACACGTTCTGGGTATTTAAAGAGCATCTCGTGTCAAACGAGAGTGTGAATTACACACGTAGATGGAGAATTGGAGGGCACGTTTACCCTGGGCTTGGATGGTGAGCTACTAGGAGGGCTGGGCTCCTGACACTACCATCTCGGCTTGTCTCCCGCAGTCGCTGTTCTGCTTTGTACCTGCCCTGTCTCAGACCAGTCTGGCAGCACCGACGGGTAACCCACCAGGTGATGGGCGCACCGCCACAGACACGAGAGCCAACCAGGCAGCCTTACACCAGCACAACCTGCTGTGAAAGGAGACCTGAAAGCACCACGTCCTAAAGAGCAGCAACCATGAGCCTGAAAGGTGGGGGGTGAGCACTGCCAGCGACCCCACCGCACCGGCACAGCACAGACAGCCAGAACAACCCCTAGCGCCAGTACACCACAGCCCTGGCCAGCGTGGGTCTGATCCATCCTCTGTGAGCGATAAACCTACAGCAGCAGGGGTGGGAGCAGCGCTCCCTTGGCCCTAGCCCAAGCACCCCCAACGCAACAAGGGGTTTGTTGTGGGCAACAGCCAGCACTTGCCTCTTCCAGCCACCAGGTCACCCGCCACACCTTCCCTCCTGTATCCAGGCATCCTCCTACTGCACAGATCCAGTGCCTTTATACCCCACACCAGTCTCACCTTGCAGGACCAGCTCTGCTTCCAAGTGCTTAATCCCAGGCCTTCCTCCACATCGCTTTGCTCACAGAGGATGACTAGCCACGATGCAGCTGTCCCAAAAGAGCTGGAAGGGGAAGGCTCCCGGTTTAAATACTGCTCTGCCCATGGGCACACCCCAACGAGGCACAACTGGGGACAGCTGAGGTTCCCCTCACTTGAATAGCTCAGTGCTGCAGCAGGACGGAGGTAAGGCAGGTAAGCTGCTCCTGTGGATGCATCTGCTCTGCTGCAGGGCTTGCAAAAGCCATGCCTGAGGTCTAACTAGCCCCTTATAGGACTCCTTGAGTTTATACTGCCAGGCTGCTGCTTTTTGAGTACGATTCGCAGAGGATTTACTGGTGCTTTACAGACAGGATGTGTGTGGGTCTGGGAAAGCCTGAGGCATCTGCCATGCTCGGGGGCAGCACCTGGGGCTGCAGGAGGCCACAGCCGCGTCCCTGGGTGCAGCACTGGGAGGAGGTGGAGCTGGGCTCTCTGCTGGCTGGGCTGGCCGAGACGTGGGGCAGCAGGCAGTCGCACACGCCTGGCAAGAACCAGGAATCACCCAACATCACGTGTTTGCTCTAGGCTGCGTCCAGACCTGAACGCTGGTGCAATGGAGTCCTCCCTGCCATGCTCGAGGAGCTGCGCTTCCCAGCCGGGCACAGGTAAGTGAGTTTTACTGCAGTCGAGTTCTCAGCAATCACCTCTGTGGTGACGGTGGCGTGGGGCCAAAGTCTATATCCATCTGAGGCCTTAGGAATCTGGTATAAGCTGTGGGCAACAGCTTAGCAAATTTGCCACAGGTTTAGGAGTTTATATTTTACAGTGAGGGCTGGAATCCATGTGGGAGGGATTTGCTTAAGTGCCCAACGGGAATACGTCATTTTTGGAGTCCACGCACAGCGTAATGATGCTAAGTGCAGGTTGTGTATGGAAAGGCTGTGTGTTTTACAACAAGGTGTACTTAAACAGTTGCTGTTTACAGTCAAACTGGTTTAATAATTAGACACACGTGCTCATGATGTAACTTACCAGGGGCTGTGATTTTGCATATAACCGATTTTAGGATTAGCGTGCAGGTGCTGCGTATAAACTGTGCCCTGTTCCACAGCCTGACACCATCGCCCATTGGCAAGAAACTTCATTAGAACATACAAACGTGAATTAACCAGTAGAGAAACACTGGGGTGGGGGCCAGGAGGGACTGCGCATCGCGCTGGCAGGGTGATAAAACAGAATTACAATGGGAGTGGGAGAATGCCATGAGTCGGCCGTGGCCTTGGGTGGTTATTCACTGCAACGAGAGTCATCAGTGCATCCCGGCATGCCGTCAGCCGCGCTGGACCTCCAGCCGTGCGTGTTTGATGTCATGACAGTGACATACTAGATGAAGCAAGTAGAGTTTGAAACTCAACAGCTGCAAATAAGCGAGAGTGGCTAGGCTAGCGCCTGCTTTTTAATCCATGGTGACCAGGCTTGGCCCTTGTGCTTGCCACCACGTTCAGCTTTGCCGCTGGCGGCAGCCGAGCAGGCCGCGAGCGGGGAGCCCTGCCGCGCCAGACGGCGAGGTGTTGGATCACAAGAGGGCTAGGCGAGAGACGCGTTGGCCAAGCAGCCAGCGTTTGACACCCTCCTCTGCCCCAACAAGTGGTAGCTGCCTGTGTATGGCGTAAGGTTTCCCAAGCAGAAAGGAGGCAGGGACAGGATGGTTTTGGAAGCACGCAGAAAGGAACAGAACAGCTGAGGGAAGAAAAGCAACTGCTGAAGTAAGCAGAGGCAGTTCCAGTCTCAAATATAAGACCTGGAAAGACTATGCAAGGTGGTGAGGACGAGGGAACTGAAAATCTGTAAACGGTTGCGCAGAGCTATCTCCAGATTCCCAAGGCTCTTGGAGCACCTGAACGAGGGCTGTATGACAGCACACTAACGGAGATGCTGCTGCCTCACTCGCTGTCCATACCTGTGTACGCCTTGAGGGAACCTGACCTGCCAGAGGGTCGTCTGTCTGTGTTGCTGACAGCTCAGCTGCCCCCAGCCCAGATGTACCCCTCCGGTGACACATGCTCTTAGGTGAACCCCACACCGGGGTCGTGCTACTATTAGAGAAGCGCAGCTGGCAGCTTCGAGCTGGAAGCCGCTCTCTGTTATTAGTGACTTTGGAGGTGCCGAAGAGACGGGATGGAGCTGATCCCGATGATGGGGGCCTTTGGAGAGGATTCATTCCTTGCTCTGCCACAGCAGCTATCTCGGAACAGTGACACGCATGGGACATCTCACACTGAGCAAAGGTGCGACTCAAGCCGGAGCGAGTGGCAGAAGCTGGAAACAACCCTTCCCCATTGTAGCGGCAAACTGCTTCCTGTAATTCACCACAAAGGTAAAATTTGCTCCTAAGAGGCAGGGCTGTTGTCTCCTGGTGCTGTTGATGCCTACTTTGCACTTAACGCGTTCCGAGCATTAGGTCTCCGAGTAAACATCTGAACATGAGCACACACTGTGAGCGAATACAGCCTGTGCAATCCAATAATTTATTAAACTTTCATCTTGTAAAGCCAGTTACAAATTAAAAAAAAAGACAGCAGAAGGAATTCTGTAATAGAAATGAGCAAAATTACAACAAATAGTAATGGGAGTTACATTCCCAAGTGGGTTCAAGCTGCCTGCAGCAACCCAAGAGCCAGAACACAGAGACAGTGCAGAGTTAGGACAGGGATATCAAGGCTATTTGGATACACGGAGAGATCGAGTCAGTGCACGGACCGATACAAAGCATTACTTTGTGGGTTGCCTCTGCATTCCTGTTCTCTCTCACTTGTGACCTGCTCATCTTTTTATTCTTTGTGACAAAAAGGGGGTGTTTGTAGGATCCTTCAGTAAAGCTATTTAAGGCAAAACTCCAGTTGAACGTGATACGCAGCAGTGGCTGGCTGTGTGGGAAGTGGAGAGTGTCTGCACGTGCTGCAGTGCAGTGAAATGAGAGAAAAGCACGGATTACGTATGGTGTTTTTTCCTGTACTGTCAACCTCAGAGCTACAGTGTTCTGTGACACAGTATTAGTGACATGGCATGATACGGTGATGAATTGGAACAGAATCTGCTGCGTACTGACTCCTGGTTTTCTTTCTATGAAATTTCTATTTCATAGCTAACGGGCCTGAGCTGCCAGTTCTTCAGAATTGGAGACATCTGATCTTAAACACGCAATGAGGCCCATGTTGCACACAGCTCTTCAGTTTCATTCAGAAACTGAATGGGCCTTTGCATTCTGGGATCCCAAGACTAGGCAAGAGTCAGAGAAAATGGCTAGCCAACAGGTTTCTTGAGTGCTAATGCAACCCATTTGTGATGTGACTGACAGAGTATTGTTTTAAACAATGAAATCAAGTTTCTGATATCAAGAGACTGAAGATGGCTGTCATCTTTCACTGAGAAGAAAAAAAAATCCTGCTTCTCTAAACTGCAAGTGTCTATAAAAATCTCCAAGAAGCAGTTGTTTTGGCAAAACAGCATGGTTTTCAAGTTTTGTTGATGACCAGGGACCTAGAGGAGAATAGAAAGGGATTTTGAGATTCAGTGATGGGAGCAGTTCCAATTAGAATTTGGAGGAGGATGAAGGGTCTGGCATCTGCTTACAGTAGTACACAGGGAGTGAAATTCTTGCCTATAACCATCTATCTAGGCACCTACGCACTCAGTAGGATGAGTGAAACAGTGAACTGCTTCCTTCCTAAAAATTCAGGGATCCCAGTCATCCTAAAACCCCATATAGGGAAAGAAGGAACGTAACACAGGCAGGCTGCTTACCATAAGACTCCCTGACCTCCATCTAATACCTGGAGTTTGTGAAGAACAGCTCTCCTGGAAACGCAGGTAAATCAACCTCACCTCCAGGGCTCTATAGGGGAAAGGCAGTCATTAATTTTTAGGCAATGGGTGCTGCTTGGAATGTATTCGGGATGGCACCTGATGATCTATTTCAGTGGTGCTAGCCCCAACATTTTCTCCTATGTTGGATTACGTAGAATTTTAAAGTGCTGTTTTTAAAGTCATGTACCTGTGAACGTCTATTGGAAGGTAAAGAATCACCCACGGTGTGTTTGTTTGTAAGGTTTGTCTCTCATGTAGGGTTTGACCTCTTAGTTGGACCACTGGGCTTCAATTATACAAAGACAGTTTCTTTTAAGACCAGGTCAGATCATTGGTATATCCTGACGCAAAAACCCACAGTGACTGAGAGTTGCTTGCAAAATAAATACAAAACAAATATTCTAGTAGCAGACCATGCTGCAATCCCATGATCCATGATGTCTGCATCTTGGAAATTCAGAAGGAAGCCTACGTTTGCCTCCTGTACTGCAGAGATGGTTCCTGGAAATTTTTCTACCAGTATGACAGGTAACAGTGAAAGCAGCAGAGAAGACAGGCAGGAGAAGGAGGATGCTTCTGACCTTGCTTCTTCAAGGTACGCTGTTCATCAAACGAGTTTTGGGTCATTAATGTTTAACAACAGTTGTTGCTGTTTAATGTCTTTGGGCAGAGGTGCAAATCCTACGGTAGTGTAGATGTCACTTCGGTTCTTAAATACAGTAGTCAGTCAAGTGGAGTTCTTAAAAAAACATCTTTGCTACACTTGTGCTGGCAAGTTGCAAACACTGATCATTAAACAACTGCCTCTCTCCGGTGGCAGTCCGCTCGTATCACCTAGTCCAGACGCTAGCATGACTGTCCGCACTGGTGGCTGATTTGACGCTGCAGCGCTTCTTCACGATCATGTTGATGTACGCCTTCATGATCTTTATTATCTCGCCCACCTAGAGAGAGAACACAGTAACAGGGCATAAGCACATAAAAACCGAATTCCACTGAGGCACCCCAGACATTCTGCAGGAAAAGAATCCCCTTGTCCAAAGCCACGGCACTGTAGATCCTGCATGTTAATACTAAATGTGGCGATGACGGTACGGAAAGAAATGCTCGACAAGTTTGTGTTCTGTTGTTGTCACACCTAACAAGCTCGTAGCTCAAAGAAAACTACCTGAATGTTACTAAACCATTTTTAATTGTATTTGAGTGTGTGAACTCCCCATTCATATGCTGGAAAGGAATGAAAAAACCAAGCGCGCTCATGGGCACCCGAAATTTGAAATTCCCAGTGCAGTGGAAGACCATTCAAATCTCCTTCACTTTCTAACCAGCAGCTTTTTTTTCCTGTTTCCCCCTGTATTCCCTAAGATGCGCCATGGCACTTTAGGCTTACGTTCCCTTTATCTTTTTTCCTTGGCCATCCAGTCCATTCAGCAAGAGTTCGCGCACATAGACTTGCCTAGTCCACAGAAATTAGAGCTTTACTGAAGAGCTCGTGAAACTGCACATACAACAGGTCTTGTGCTTTCACATACCTGGGATGTTTCAAAGAACATTTCTCTCTCATCCACTGTAATTTTGAAGGTGTTAGGCTGTGGTGCTCCGAAGAAAACGATGTGCTCATACTGGAAAGTTTCTAGTGGTTTAGGATCCCCTCGCTTGTAGACAGACACGTTCTCCGTGCTGACTCCAAGCCAAAGATCATTTGGAAATCCACCCTCCTTGCACTGCAGAAAGAGAAACGTGAAATTTTGCATAAATGCACTGAAACATGAAGCCATCTTCGATCCAAGGGAAAGCCCTCCATTTCTGGCTCCTATAGGACATTTCAGCTCTTCACCCCAGTAGAAAATACAGAACATCTGCAGAGAGAATCTTGTAGGCACTCCTGCTGCAAAGCTTTAGAAGTGACACGGCTGTGAGTCAAATACTAGTTGAGTAATAAATAATTTTAATACTTAACAGCTCTCATCAGATTTTAAAGGGATTTAGGAAGTCAATATTGCACTTACTATTCCACGGATAATATAGTGAGTGCAAGCATCTTGCCATGGTCATCCACCTAGGCAGCAACAAAACTGATAAAGCTGGAACTGAGGGTTCCTACCACAGCAGGCTGAGTACAGTGCTCCAAGTGACCCAGTCTGAGCAGTTCCTGCTGTGCCGCTGCAGAGCCCGATTGCACTTTTTGCCAGTAAGGACAACAGAGCTTTGTTCTGCTTTTGCTTTCACTAGCCACCACCTTCTTAAGACCAGAAAAAAATGCCAAATTCTATTGCTCTTCTGATGAAGTGGGAATGCACTGTGTCCCTCCATTTACCAAGACGCATCAGCTTGTCTGCTCTCTGCACTCTGCATCACACCTCTTTGGGTATGTGGTACTTCGGCTCACTCTAAGCTTACTAAGGCAAAATGCAGCCAGCTCCCAGAATTCCCTTGTGCTGCTGGGCAATGCAGTACACACAGCTGTATCCATTCTGCAGGCTGATGCCTCTCCTGGGCAGTACTTAGGTGAGTTTAAGACATCACTCACCTCAACATCAAAGAGGGTTGACCCATAACCTGGCCACTCCTTTACAATGGACATGTATTTCACCATGGCCTGATGCTGAGAGAGTCCCTGCAGCTTGGTCCATTTCTGTGCTATGCTTGCCCGAGCAGCTGAAAGCTCCTCCTTCACCCACATCTCCATCATCTGCTCCTCTTCTACCTTCTGCTTCTTTACAGAGCCAGTCTTGAAGCTACGTTTCAACGTCCCTTCAAGGAAGCTGGTCCGTCTCCTCTCCAGAGTGTGACTGGAAGTGCCGCTGCTCTTTGTGGAGTGCAGTATTTTGGATTTTAGTCTGTTAACTGGGTAAATTCCATCCAGGGTCCAACGTATTTTAGAATAATCTCCGTGAAGGTACTGCAGCCGCAGAGCTGCTAGGCGCTGCAGAGTGTCCTCCGGTGCAGGAAAATGACCATCTATGAGGCTTTCATGAGCCTACAAACAAACAGAAAGTCACTAAACTCATTAGAAAGCAGAAGCACGCTTTATTCACAGCTGGTTCCACGTACAGATTCCTACGGCATCTGCCCATCCCAGCAGGAAAGACATGCTTCAGGAGGTCAGGGCAGACTTTATAATAAAAAGTCAGAGTCTGCAACTGGTCGATGTGAGGGGAACACATCTTTCTGCAAGCCTGGACAGGACAGAGATCTCTGAGGAGCCCCTATCCTGTACTGAAAGTCTTACAGTGATGACTTTTTAGGTCTGGAACAGATGGGAGAGACTGGAATTGAGGCAATTTGTTTTGTGCTGTACCAGCTCCAGCTCCTGTGTGGAGATTATGTTCAGCACTAGGGAGTTAGATGTAATAAACTCAAGACTCTCAACCTCAGTCTCACTGCACACCAGCACCTCCTCTTTCACCTGATGTCTCCCCCAGTCTTCTTGCTTCACTTTGCCTGTTTTTCTGTGAAATACATTTATGAGGGGTTTTGCTACATCCATCTAATGTCTGGATAACATCTATTCTCCTGCTGCTACTCCTTCCACCACCCTCTGCCGGTGAAAGCTGTGTAGACTGAAAGCCCTGTCAACAGGGAGCTTGGCACAACTGAGTTTCCACAGAGTACCACCATGTCTTGTTCCTGACCATTCCCTAGACATTCTGTAGTTAACGACACTTAATCTTCATTTCAAGAAAGCCCTCTCAGGGAACCACTGCCTGTGCAACGTGCTGCCATCTATTTGATGCCAGTTAGTTTCAGTCTTCACCACACTGACCCCCTTTAACACATACTAATTCATTTTCAACAGCCGTCATTTTCTGAGGCAGGATCGAAGTGTTCTTTGGAATTAAGAAAAATGGGATGAATCACGCAGCCGCTTGCTCCAGTCAGCTTAGTTTTGCATCCCTAATTGCAAAGTTATTTCATACCAGTGCGATCTCTGGCCTAACCAGCACCATCGTGCTACGGAGTATAGTGACTTAAAAAAGAGATTACTCAATAGATAAATATCATCAACTGTATTCTCTCTCCCTTTTTCTGCAGTACTCTTCTGGTGCCTCTCTGTTAATCAAATAAACTGCCCAAAAGACAGGATTTTTTAGTGAATTCCTGCAACGCTCCAAGGATGTGCTGTTCTTGTAAGCTGATACGCAGACAGGTGTGAAGAAAACTGGAAAGCCTAGCTGTGTTCTGCAAGAGGCTACGTTCAATGATTCTTCCTGAATCATTATTCAAATTTCTGAATCCTTTAAATTTAAAGATAGCTTTTAGGAGTATTTTATTATCACTGGTCTTCCACTTTTCTGAAGCCCTTGTTCGTTTTTCTCGCTTTTGTTTGAATACTCCTATTCCCCAGAGAACCTTGCAGTGTGTCTGCTTGGTAGATTCCAGGCAAAAATCACCCACACTAAATTTTTCTGTTCAAATCAGCATTCCCACTAGTATTACAAAGGTAACCCACTTTTCTGTAGACTCTCACGTGCTTCTGCCACCCTGAAAACCGAATCGTTCTCCCAGAGCGAGCTTACCTGCTCAAACATGAAAGCAAACTCCACCCCATCTTTGGGAACATTCTCAATATCCAAGAAGCAATAAAGCTTAAAATACAACTGCCACTGTCCTTCCTCCTCCTCTTCTTCAGAGCCAGCAAGTCTGTAAGACAGGAAAGAGGATGAGAGGGGAAAAAGCCAGTAACCAGAAGCACCATGGTACTGGGACATCCAGTGAGTGCAACTCACAATATGAAGGTCCCTCTGGATTTCTGAAACAGGGAGCATACAGAACTGCATAATGTACCCGGACGATCTCAGTGCAGCAGTCATTACTGGTAACGTCCATGTTTTTCCTCTGAGTCACATACAATTTTGATTCAGGAGGACTCCAAGTTTTGATCAGATACACCTGATCGAAAAATTAGATCAATGGTTCTAGGTAAATGCAAGGGTTGGGGGCAGGACACAAAGTTCTCCCCATTTTCACGATACCATTTCCATGGAATCTTGTGACTCAAAAGCATCAGCCCTGTCAGCATTTGGAAGATTTTCATCTTTAGAATGGATCTAAAACAGACAATGGCACTGCCAGCTTCTTTCACAATTTATTGCTTTCTTTGTGTGTCTGGTCACAAAATCACAGTCCGCACTAAGAAACTGGAGGTGCATTTCTATGCCCAAATCCTTGCTCTCTCTTCTGATATCGCTGTTATGACGTATATTGACAAGATCATTATCAGACTTCAGCAAACCTTCCCTGAGCTCTGCAAGGAAACCATTACTCTCTGATAAAGGCACTACTAATTTTGTCCTAACGAGCCCGGTAAAGAATGCCTTGTCACCAAAACAGATGTGCACATGGTTTTCCACACAGTGAGAAAGAACCCTTGAACCTCACCAGAGAGAAGTTCAAACCAGAGTGAACGGTTGAATCACTGTGGCTGCTTTGGGTAGAACCACCTGACAGTTCTACCACTTAAACCAGTGCTACAGGTTGCCCAGAGAAGCTGTGGATGCCCCACCCCTGGCTGTCTTCAAGGCCGGGCTGGATGAGGCTTGGAGCAACCTGGTCTAGTGGAGGGTGTCCCTGCCCATGGCAGGGGGGTTGGAAATAGATGGTCTTTAAGGTCCCTTCCAACCTAAACCATTCCACAATTCTACATCCAACCAAGAGTTGAAGATTTTATGAAACATTCTCCTACCTCTCAAACTTGGCCAAGATATCAGCCACAATCACCCGACTCTCAACAGCACGGTCCACCTGCTGATTATGTTCAAAGAGCGCAAACATATTGCGGCTGTCCTCCATTGCTAAACCTCGGATCAGCTTCTCAACCACCTGCAACATCAGAGAGAGACAGGTCACAGGTACCGCACACGCTTTCACAACGGAGAGTCGGTGCCTCTTCAGGACACTCATCATTTCACAGACCTCCACCACATTTCTCCCTTGGTTATCTCGTTTTCCATTGAAGAATTCTAAGCGTAAGAGGTCATTCCCTGCAAGGAAGCCACTGCTTCTACTTGATCATCCTCGCTGTCCTTCTCGGAACCTTTTCAATCTCCACTACCCTTCTGGAGATGGGGGAATTAGAACTCTGCACAAGATTAAGGCACATAATGGATTGAGATGCCATGATGATGTTCTTGGTTCCTCTAGTAACAACTTCACTCTTTACTACTATTTTTACCTCTGTTTAGCACTAATGTTTTCCCAGACATGCCTACTATAACCCAGAACTGTGCTTCTGACAGGCTAACAATTAAGTTACTCATAGAACGTCCCTTCCAGAAGGGCTACATTATGAACTGGAATTTCAACATGTCCAGAAGACTGTATTTATCACATCTTCAGGAATTATTACCTTTCCAATGGGTAGAACGCCAAAAGGGTTCAGATTTCGCGAAACAACTGTTAAGCGATATTCTACACCCAGGCACAGGCCTTGAGTAACTCTGAACCCGCAGAATAAGTTGAACTTTCCCTACAGACTTTGTGGATACAGCAAAAAAAATTGTAATTAACAAAAAATAAATGAGAAATTGGAGATGAATGGGGAAAAGGGTGTCCCTTCAACACACCCCGTATCCAGACACAGAGGTGTGCTTACATCTGGTTAACGGTACTAACGCATTACCTCCCCGGCACTTGTGTGGGAATTGATGGTTATTTTACAGGAGCCGCCGCCGTGGCAGTACACCGTCGTGGTCATCTCTTCACGGGTGAGGAGAGCCTGGATTTCCTCCTGGGAGGGCACAAATTCCCTCGTCTTCGTTCTCTTCAGTGAATCATTTATGAACTGCGCATACCTGTCTATTTCTGAGCCTGGAAAGAGGTCTTTTACCCTAATTGTAAAGAGAAGCAAAACAACCCCATCACGCAGGGCACCAGAAAGCATGCACATCCACGTAACTCGGACTACTCTACATAAAGAGTTCTGTAGTGATGTCAAGTGCAACCACAGGAAAAACGAGCCTGCTTATTTCCTAAACCTTACAACCTGCTTTTACTAGTCATTCCAAGGCCACCTCAGTGGCATTTCTCAGCAACGTACGAGATAAGCAGTTCAAACTTTCAGGAGTTTAGTACCGGGGAAGATAGCAAGATTGACTATCTCAATTTACAAAATTGAGATTAAAACCTTCAAAAATCAAATGTAAACTTTTTTTTTTCAATTTATTATTGTTTTTTAACTTGCTGACTGTGTCTGAGCCACTTCCACAGTATTTTTCAGAATCAAGAAGGTAGAAAATAGATGCTTGTACACGGTTCTCCTCCCTCCAAGGCCAGTAGTTCTAAGTATAACATGATCAGCAACTCCAGTGATGAAAACATGAAATGGCAACACGGAGCACTCCTCAGCATCTCAGCATAGATTTTATCGACCTTTCTCATCATTAATGAATGGCATGAGACTGCATGGCTGCAGCTCAGCCCCAGTGCAGGCTGCTTTGGAAAGATCCTGAACATGAATGGGGAGGAAATGTAATGATTGAGTTCAGGAAAACTGGAGGTTAAAGCAGATTAGAAATGCAAATTGTAAGCATTATGTGCTTAGTTAAGCAAACAACTATTGAAAAACTATAAATTGGATTTACAGTGTATCTACTGCTCCACAGTACACATTCTGACTGTGCAGCTGCAAGGTAGCACATGTTTCAGTGAGGATGGCAGTACGGTCCTCTCCTTTCCTGCGAGATGAGAATGTTTACAGGGACACTAGCAAGCAGTAGGTGACCAGCTGTGAATCCACTTCTAACAGTTTTGCGGTATTGTGTTTGGGTAGCCTTACTGTCTGCATCCTTTCAGACGGGTGGCAAGGGGGGGAGTGTGAATACGACAGAACAACTGGCAGCCAGGATGTTTGCACAGGAGGAGGGTGAGACAGCTACGACAGGCGGAGGGAGATAAGCAGAGAGAAAGGCTGCAGTGAGAGGGAGCTGTACCTTCTGAGGTGGAACTTGAGGTAGCGCAGGATGCCTCGACTAGGCAGAAAAGTGCAGCTCATGCACGACATCAGCTGCCAGTGGTGCAGGTTCCCCGGGCTGTTGGGGTGCGGCATGTGATTGGTTTGCTTGATGAGCTGACAGTACACTTCATCACGAAGGGGCTTTAAATCGTGGCAGGTCTGCAGAATGCCTTGAATAATGGGTATGGGGTCGGACACGGTCTCAATTTCCTGAAGGGAGTTAAAGATCTTCACCGCTTCGTCCTGTAAGCTGCTGTAACCCTTCTCTTGTTGCACTGGGGAACGATGACAAAATGACAAGAGGTAAGCATCTCCCTCGTCCTCTGCTGCCCCAGCAACACTACTAGTGACGGTACCAGTCTGTCACAGAACAGCGACCTGAGCACTAGCACATCTCCTGAACTTAAATTCACGTTCAGAAATTCATTGATGCTTCCACTTTCAATGTGAAAATAAAGTTTTAATTAGTATTTGCCAACATCTGACTTGTCACCACTGCAAATCCATTTTTGGATATGCTGTGCAGAAAAACAGAGTATTGTTTTTAAAGGAAACTAGCATTGAAATTTAGTTCAGGCTTCAGTGTCTGCAGATGAGGTGCCGAGAGCGCATTTGCCACCTCATCTGCAGACACAGGTGAAAGGGTGGTGCAAAGTCATCTCTGTGTGAACTGCCTCCTCACCTGACAGCAGCTATAAAGCAGAGGGTCACTAACACAGTGAAGGCTTTAGGGGCCCGAGTGCAGACACCGACGCCCGGCTGACTTACTTCCAAAATTCTGTGTTGCGCCCGTATTAGTTCTGACCCAAGCCAACAGAGTTTTGCCAAGCTGCTGTACCACAGATGCAGCTTTTACCTATCATTTCGATCTAAAAAGCCTGTACCAACACTGGTTATGTTTTCTAAGCACGTAAATATCTGCTCTGAATTGCTCAGAAGCATGTGGCACTACCATACTGCTGCAGACTTGCACTCTCCCTTGCACATCTCTGGGGCAGTAGGCCCTTCTGAATCTCCGGTACAGCTGCTGTTTCCCCAGTGGCCATGCGTTAATCGTACAATATAAATACACAGCCCTGTACCAATCAGTTCCACAGTTTAAGTATTTGCTCTGTAACTGTTCTGTATTTCAGAATTTTCCTGTGCTTTTAATCTGCAATTTAATTTGATCCTTTTATCATGAGAGGCAGTGAGCAGCTACTCCACTTTCACTTTTTCCATGACAGTCCTCTAGCCCTAAAAACTTCTTTTTGAGGCTGAAGAGTCCTGCTCTATTTTGTCTCTTCATTGTAAGCAAGCCTTTCTATGCCTTTGATCATCTCTGGGTAGGTTTTTACTTCTCCTTTATCTTTGTTAAGATGCGGAAGGCCAAACTGCATCCTGTATTCAAGATGCAGGTGCGTGATGCATCAATACAGCTGCACAAAGACTTTCTTCTTCCTTTCCTAAGCTTTCAAAACCTTGCATTAGCTGTTTTGTTTCTGTGCTCAGCATGAGAGTTGACGTTTTCATAAAGCTATGTAAATTTGTGTTGGCTTTCCCAAGCAGAACCAGATCGCTCAGCCCCATCACTGCCTACGTGGCAGACTTTTCCCATATACCCTGCTTTGCGTATCCAGATTGAAACTAATTCCTGTAAAGATTTTGTGGCCCAGTCACTCCGTGTTAGAGATTCTTTTATAAGTCTTCAGCAGCAGCTTTCAGTTTAGGAATGCCAAACAGTCTGGCAACGTCAGCAAATCACGTTTGTTTTCTGGTGGCCTATCAAACAGCCTAGCTCTTTCATGTTCCTGATGCAACAGAAGAAGAGAGTCGTGTCGTTTGGTTTTACAGCAGCTCCTGTATGAATACTAACCCACTGCCAGCTGCATGATGAGAGCCTGTTGTAGGATTTGCACTGGAGGCATTTCCAACCCAGTTGCAGCACAAGGATGTCAGGCTGCACATCCCCCAGATGGATGACAAACCATCTGCCCGCATTTGCTTTAAGATACAGTGTTCCCAAGGTACGTGGCGTGGACACAGCACACATTTTGGGTAGAGAAAGGAACTGCTCCCTCTCTCTGAACCCCGTAAGCTACACCGCCCCAAACAGACTTCACCTGCAAAGAGCATTTACAGACCACTTCTGTGGTGCTCAGGCTGATCCTCAAAACGTGAGAGGATTCAGTGCCACGGGTAAAATACTTACAGTTGACGCTAACATCTCCATACGGCAGTGGGAGCAGTGGGGAATGCAAAGGGTGCTGGGTATATCGCAGGATTGGGTTCCTCCGGTACGTCTGTTCCACTACTTCCAAGTTCGTGCTGTTTTCCTAAAAAATAAAAGTATTATCCTCCAACAGGGATTTTAGAGGAAAGGATGCAGCAGGGACTTGCAAATGCCTAATGGCGTAACCCTGCATGCAATTTGTAATTACACAGCAGTTGTAGCCTAAACTTAGCAGATCAGTTAACATGCTTATTCAAAATAAAATTCGCATTAAGGTTTGATTATTTAGTTGCACCATCACTTAGATTTCTAAGAAATAATTTATTTTTCTTTTCTTTCTTTCTCTGAGACAACAAACTCCATTTCTTGCCAGACTCTGGGCAACGGTAAGGACAGTAGTGATGTGGCGGCTCCCAGCGCACTTGGGAATCAGCACGATGCCACCTACCCTGATGTCACGGATGAGCTGCTGTGTAGGTGTTTCTATGGGAACCTTGCTGTCAATGACACCCTGAATGGCAGAGGCCCAGCGCATCGCTTCATTCAACAGCTTCGTGTACAGTCTGTAGGAGTGCTTTCGCCCATGGACAATGATATTCCAATAGCCTGTGGAGACACAAAGAAGCTGGAAGGTAAAATTTGTTTCCACGTTATCTTCTCTTTCTGTCTGTAGCACATGGCTGAGGAAAACCTTTGCTGCTTTGATAGCAACATATAATGTGTGTGGTTAAAATTGACATCCCCTGTCCCCAAAACATACTTATCAGCAGGAAGGTCCCAGTCCGGGTTTTGGCACAAAGACAGCCTTCCAAGATACAAGTATCTCCCAGCGTAACATGAATACTTCCCAGCTGACCTGGCAGCTCACTCTCACACTGGGCTACACTGTGCTATGAATCACTCGGAAGACGACCACTGCACACACCACCCGGTCAGACTGTCGAATCGATTCTCCTAGCTTTTAAAAATAATGCTTGACGTAAACCGAGAGAACAGGTCAGGGTGATGACAATTCACTCTGCTAAAGGCAGCACGCGACGTCTGTTGAGATCATAAACGTGGATATTTCTTCTGAGTGAGTAGAATAAATTTCCTCTCATCTCACTTTACTACATGCTTCCAGCCCTTTTTAAACATATCCCAAATGATTCCAGTATTCAAATATCCGGTATTTCAAATCTTGTTCTAAGCTTCACCTTCTTTATCCATGGGATTCACCCCTTGCTTCATAATCCCAGTTCCATCCCAAACTCATTAGGTGAGCACTGGAGGATCATGCCAGACCCTGCCTTCCCAGAACTGTGTCACACTGCACAGAAAGCAAAATAGGCCCTTGTCACCTTTTGGTTCTAACAAGTTTAATGATGTTACAAAAAGGACTTACCGTGTATGCCACTGCTGTTATTCACAAGAATAACACTGACCCCAGAGACAAATGCAGGTCATGCTACAAAGTGACAGTTATTTGTGGAGATGCACTGATAATTACAGTGTTAATTGGTATTTACGCTTCAACTTTAAGAACTCATACCACCTTCTCAAATTTGGGAAACAGAGTGCCACTGCTCAGTGAAAAAACATCAGCACTGCGTACCTCTGTCAGGTGCGAGGGAACCAGTGCCACTTGCACACTATTCTCTGGCCCTTTGCAAGTCTCTTACGGTTTCTGTGGCGACAGATGTTTGCAGCCAGGCACAGAGCCTCAGATAACACCAAGACTACCTCCTATACCCTCCCTTTCAGACAACTCCAGCCTTGGAAAGTCTGGTCATTACCACTTTCTTCCTCTTACCTGTGTCTTTGAAGACCCTCTCATCGGGCTGCACTACAGAGCAGAGGCTGTTGAGCACAAGCGTGCCGAGCTTGGCAGCTGTGCGCTCAGATGACTTGTAGTAATCGAGGGCAGTGTTTGTCAGGACAAACCAGCGTTTCTTCATCTTCAGAGAGGACATCTTGTTGCTGCTCTGAACCTCTTTATGAAGCCAGCCTATCACAGGAACACAAACGGGTCAACGGTTTCACCACCACAACAATCCTGTCTCTTGCCTGGTGGCTCTCTAACTCTGGGATCCAAACTCCACCTCTGCAAAAGGCTCTTGCTGGGACCTACCAGCTCTGCTTTACTGGCCATAGCAGTACCCTGCCCAG
Source organism: Rhynochetos jubatus (assembly GCA_027574665.1). Taxonomy (NCBI): domain Eukaryota; kingdom Metazoa; phylum Chordata; class Aves; order Eurypygiformes; family Rhynochetidae; genus Rhynochetos; species Rhynochetos jubatus. The sequence goes on from CM050654.1 coordinate 25,816,504, forward strand.
TCAGTGTAAGAATTAGCCCAAAATTTTCCACAGAGCTGCTCTATCCTTCAGCCCTACATAATTTTCTCAATCTGTGGTTTAGTTTGCCACTGCCATGAGGGCATCCTCTATTCAGGACGCTTCCCTCGGGTCACCAACATCTGAATAAATTATTTACAGTTCATTCTTCCAAAGAGATGCCCAGTGCCTATCCAAATCTCAGTGGAAGAGGTTTGGTGATACATGTCTTCTGCTAGAAAGATCTTTAAGCACTACCTGCATCTCTTCCTCCTGTGATCAGGAAAAATAATTTCTCTCTCATTTTAGATTCCCCACAAAAGAAAGAAAATTCAATACTCTAAGAGAAAAAATGACAGTCTGTGTTGCTAAAGCAGTCAAAAAGACAATTTTCTATTCAGAGCTGTAAAAAGCAATGTCCACCCACAAGTCAAAAAGTTCAAAGAATGTGGGACAGAGCCCAGAGGTTCCATATAAAGAACAGATGAAGAGACAGACCTTCCCAAATACATGCCTTTGTGGCTACACCACTGTCACGTGGAAATCTTACTGTGAAATGCAGAGCATACCTTGACTTTGCAAAGGAGAATTCCTTTTTCAGTTCAACTAATGAACAATGAGATAAAAGGAACTGTTACCTTGCAAGTGTACTGAATTTAAGGAACTCAAACTGTTGCCTGACAATCTACTTTGGATCGTTCAATGTCCTCGAAATGTTTAAGACTAGGATGGAAGGCTTCCTCCACTTTTGAGTGACCCTTTTCTTCCTGTCCTCCAGCCTTGCCACAACCCCTCTCAGACCTTTATTCCCTCATAGCTGCTTTCTGTAAGACCTAACACAATTTTCACTATAATCTTTTGACTAAATCTTTCGCTCAGCCTCAGAGAATTCTTCTCACCTCACTATGTCACCCTCATCAGGTCAGTTTGTTTAGCTGAGGACAGCAGCAATCCCACAAAGCTCTCTCTCCCCCCCTCTCTACATGACAGGTGTCAGAAGGAGCAGAACTTTCTGAGAACAAAAGCTGCAGTGTCACTTTATGGTCAGTCTAAGCCAGCTGCTCCTAAACAGCAGCCATGCTCCCTCCTACTCCCTGATGCCATTTGCCGGACGTGTTGAAATAGGCTGTGGAATTAACATCAGAAAACTAAACATAAATAAGTACTAAATTTTTTCCATCTTTAACCTTCTGAATCCACCTGACATGGCATCAGGTAAGAGCCAGGACACAGCACACAGTGGGCAGGAAGGTGCAGAGGGGCAGCGGATGATTGTTTCTGGGGAGCAGCTAAACTCTAGATCAATTAGTTACAACCAAACCTTCCCCCCCAGGTTACAAATGGAAGAGGAGTTCCACATGTCGTCATTGCATGCATTTCCTTTTACCTCTCACAAGGAATTCCTGGCCATCGACCTTGGATTCGCCTTTTGGTTTCTGCAGCAGGGAGATCCAGTGATGCATCTCCTCAGGGGTGTCGCTGTTGCAGTGAATGACCCGATTTGCCGTGATGATCACAAAAGAATTTGGTCTGCCAGAAAATAAAAGCATTATGTTTGGCCATAACCATACAAATATCTCAACTCACAGCACACCCAAAGCCATGTTGTCTGCTTTCCCATAAATACAGAAAGATTTTCTGGATTCAAACGACAGAGAAGTGTAGAAACACTGAAGAGCACCTCCTGTGCAGCTGGTCTGCAAACTGAAGAATGCAGAGACCAGATACATGGAATTAACCATCTTTCAAAAGCTACTTCCAAAGACCAACAAACATTAATTATCTAACGACCAGCTGTAAAATGCCCTGGGTTCGTATGCAAAGGACTTTGTTTTACCCTCTGATGGGGCTGAGCTAGTGCAGCCATTCTCCTCGTGCTTATTAAAACCAGCAATGCAGTAGCAAACGTAGGTCCCAGCTAAAATGGGCTTGAGACTGGTTTTAAAAAGGATGAGCTGATCCTGACAAAATAGAGGAAAACCCGTATGTTGCTCTTAGTCCTGTGCAGAATTGTGAATATTCTTTTTGTAAGACAAATTTTTTTCTGTTCCAAGAGGAGGACAGAAAGTCATCCGAGTTCCCTGCTGAGAACTGGCTAAAGCTTTGTGATCAACGAAATCTTGTTTGCTACCGAGATACGCATTTTCTAATATAGTGATCCCAAAGTCCCGGCAACCTGTGTGAGGTAAAAAAAATAGACCACAGAGGTAAATAACTTCATAGCTAACACTTGACTTCAGCACTGTAGTCTGAACCTGTTAACACTGTGGGAAACAATTAAATGCTAACGTAGAGTGACATGAAACACCCCATAATCTGGGAACTAAAGGTCTATGCTCTGCTACATCGCAAGGATTTCAAGAATACAGATTTCTAATTAATCCATTATTCTTCCATGATGCTGTTTCTTTCCCCTACTTTTACAAGATTAACTCAAAATTATGCTGTCGAAAAACTGGAATTGCTGCTTCTGCTGGACATTTTTGTTCAGTGTTAGTAATAGGCAAGACTATAATCTCTGGACCTTGAGATTACGCTGTTTCCACTTTTAGGAAGGAAAGGAGAAACTTTTACTCAAAGAAAACACATGAGAGAACTTCATGCCTGTGAAGTGACGCAGCTTGAAACAAGCTAAGGACTTCAGTTATGTTTGTTTGTTTGGAGATAAATTTTTGCGAGTTTAAACAGATGCAAACCCCAAAGAAAACCTGGACCTAGCACAGCACTGTTGGAGAGTTTCTGATCTAAGAGACGGTCAGACTGCGGTACCTACCTATCAGGATTGTCCGAGGCACAGACAGAGTCAATAAGCCCAACATCCAGGGTTCCCTGTACAGCGAGAAAGACAGATAACAGGAATTGACTGCACCTTAAATTACAGACATTCTCCTTCGTGAATAGGATTGGAACTGAAAACATCCTTCTGAATTCCAATAGCTTGAGTAGAAATGAACATACAAGAAAGGCATGAGTGAGTCATCTTTGCTCCCTGAACAGCATGAGAACATGTGCAAGGGCTCCACGGGACTGGAGGAAAAAGAGCTACAAGAGACCATTATGAAGGTCTGAAATAACCTTTACTAATATCTCAGTACTAGCAACATACATAAATACACTGTTCTTCCCAACGGCGTATCTTCTGTTCGGAATAACCACGACCCCGACTAGTCCCACAATCCCATCCAAAGACATTGTATCTGTGCAGCCCCCCTCCTCCCCTCAAACCAAAGAGAGCTACTGGTGATGGACCTAAGCCACCCACCCCAACCACCACGATCCCCACCGCTTACCCTCTTCTCTATCAGCATTGCTGTTTCTTTATAAATGTCCAACTTATAAGCATTTTATAAATAGTTTATAAGTTTCTGTTCATAAACTACAGCGCTGCAAAGTGCTGGAAAAACATGCACAAACAGTTAAACACAGAGGGCTCCAAGCGTGCCCGCAGGCTGGTTGCAGAGTAACTCACCACAGCATTCTTTGGATTGGCCTGTTCATCCTGCATTTCCCTCAGCTGCTGTGCTGTAGCGCTGTGTACTCGGCTCAGGACGTTAAACCAACCGCTGGCAATGGGAACAGACGCAACGTTAGCGTTTGGGTAGTGAAGCGAGCTCTAGACTATGATCAAGGAACCTGGAAAGCTGCCTGTGGGAAAATTTTCTTCATTCACAATTTCCTGAGGACTGTGCCCAAGCTATCTCTTGGGCTGATCATACCAGACTCTAATGTCTTCCTTCCTCCTTATTTATCCATGAAAATTCTGTGCACGTTCTCCAACCCACTGACAGCTGCTCCTGCAAAATCCGAAATTTCTACTTGCTATTCAAGGAACGGTAAGCAGGCAGCGGCCTTACCAGGGAGCACACTCCAGCAGACTGAGAAGAGCATACAGCAGTTGTAAAGACAGAGTCCGTTGGGAATCTTCCTGGACTAGATTCCTAGAGACGCCTGGGAGCCTTCTTAACTCATCTCTCTCTGATCTGCTCATAAACTTGAAAGTCATATGGCTGTCAAATAATCATGGGGGTTTTATAAGTTAATTTGGAGTTATTTGTCAGTGAAAGGGCTTCTCCTTACAGACATATCTGGAGGCAAATCTGTTGCAGAACAAACAGATTGTTATCTACAGCTTCCAGTGAGGTCAGCAAACATCCAGACTTCACGGAGGACACTACAACATCTGCTAATCTGCCCTTTGCTTGCGCAAGTGTTGATGCTTTCTTCTCCCTCAGAACACAGACTAATACGGCATTGACAGAGGCTACATTTGGTTTACACTTGCCCTAGCAATTCTGCAATGTTATTTTAGGGCATGGCTATGCCAGTTGTGGAAGTTCTGGGTTAAGAAGTTACTGTTTCGTCAGCTACTGCCCCTTGACTTTGCCTGTTTCTTGTTCATGTGGCTATTTCTGTTTGTGTCCAAACACTTTCCTCCCTTCCTCTCTCTACACCCAAAAGAAATAACAGGCCCTAAATAATTTCACAGAATCAGATTAAAGTAGATCAGAGAAACAGTTACACTGGCTGGGCTGAGAGAGCAGGAGCCTTGGTAAGAGTGGGCATAGTGGGAAGACCCGAGCAGCGAGGGACAGTAACCTCTTGGCTTTGCACAGCCAGAACAGGTTGTCCAACCTGCCCTTAAACAACTGATTCCCACTGTCTGGCCAGGGCGCCAAGAAGGAAGGACATGAGTCATTTGTTTGCCTTGCACTGGGAAGATTTTATCGGATGACACTACAGACTCTGATAAGCTGCAGCCCTTTCTCTGTCTCCTGGATAAAACCCAGCTGCTCTCGCAATCATTTACAGACAGCATGAATAGACTTTTTGTTTGATTCAGGATTCCATTTCATAAATAAATCAGCTATTAGATGTTCCAGTTTATATTAAGGTTTTGCGTGTCTCCCGCAGTAGCCCTTGATTCCAGCATGCTCACAGACTCGTAAGGAGGTGGCAGTCCTGTGACTGACTGCCAGGCTGAACCACCACCTCGGCAGCTGCAGCCCAGAGTAGGCTGTGGTACCTCCCAGTAAGCACAAAATGACACTCTGGAACAAATCTTCCTCTTTTCTCCAGCAGAAGGGAAGTAATTATGTTACTGGGTAGCTGGATCAGACCCGTGCTGAACGAACAAACCTAACAAAACTCCCTCTTATACCTGGCATCTTCAGGTGACTCTGCGACGATGTGATAAACTCTCTCTTCTGTCACGATGTCCAAGGCATTCTCCTTTTCATGAATGTCCACGATCTCCCTGAAACACAGCCAATCACAAGAGCCAAAACTGAAAACCTTTCACAGGCATAAATTCCATCTGGCCAATCTTCTTCACATCGTACCACTCCCCACACGGAAGGGACATCACTGGTTCAGATGGTTTGTAAGTCTGACAGAAAAATAAGATTCCTCTGAATCACATGAAGACTTTCAGAGTTCCCTTAAAGATCTGTACAGGTAATGTACTACAAAAGCAACGCCTAAGGCGTTGAATGGATTTTCTTCAAGACACCAGCAGACTAGATATAAGAGGAGGTAACAGGGAGGCTGATAGAGGGGGATGTTTACAAAGCTGGGTGTGCCACCCTGCTTGGCACTTTGCAGGCCCACATAATGCTAATGGGTGACTAGTCTCTCTGACAGCAGGAGCTAAGGAATTGGCTGTAAGAGCATTCAGGGCTCCGGAAAAGGCATAGTATGTGCTGCCAAATGCAAACCCTGCTGTGAGCTTCATACTACCTCTGTGAAATGCCTGGAGAAGCCAGGAAACAGATGGAGTCAGGGCAGGGGAGAATGCATGGGGTATGTACTTAACTAGCCCCTCCTGGTCTGGCTCCATCCATGGCTTGGAAAGAGCTTCTGCCAGATTATGAAATGCAAGACTGGAGAAGGAACTACGAAGTAATTCCAGACTCCCTCCAGAGTAAAACTAGAAGCTCTAATTGTCTTTTCCTTCCCTTATGTTTTGGATTCTCCTAGCCCTATGGGAGATACACAGGCCGATGAACTGGCACCACTGGACACTGTTGATTCAAAGAGCAAATGCTAGGGATCAAGAGGATTTATTTCTTCACTCACTTTGCCGTTCTAATATCAATTGTCCCCTTCAGCTTTTCCTCACTATCATTCTCAAAGTACATCAGCTTGGATTCTCGAAGCACAAACCAACGGCGTTTCCAGTTGCGGCGTGAAAGTGTTGACATGCCTCCTCCTTTTTTATAGAGCCAGCCTGACTTCAGTGCCTCCTGCTTGGTGCGGAACCACATGAAGGCCTCGTTCTTCAGAACACACCAGCGCCGCCTCCACGGGTTCATGAGTCCTCCTGCAAAGCGAGGGAGCAAGATTTCATCAGACATGCAACACGGGTCGTGTTTCCGTTCTGATCCTGCTTCACGGACACTTAGTGCCCACATCAGTTCCTATATGAAACAAAGGAGCTGAGGGAGAGAAATAAGGTTATGCTGAAGTTTGGAGAGAGGAAAAACAGAACAAATCCATGAAACAAACAGAAAACACAGAAATACATGCACTACTCCAGTATTTTTGTATTGCCACTCACCCTTCATGTAGAGATAGCTGTGAAAATAGGGTGGTCCTGAGCCATTGAAGATAGTGACTCGACCATTACAAAACTCTTCATCTGTGTCAATGTAAACATCCACTTCTTCCTCACTGTCCAGAAACTGAAAAGAAAGGAAGAAATACAGGCTACTTGGGTTCTCCTGGTCGCAGGAGAACTAGAACAAAGTAACAGGGCTAGAGAAGCCGCATGATCAGAAGGTGCAAAACTACACATAGTCCCTTTACAAAAAAAGCAGTACAGTAAAACCAGAGGCTTGACAAGCTTACCCATTAATGCCTAAAGCAAGAGTCTCCAGAGCATGGAATTTTCATAGCAGAAAGGAGAGGGACATTTGGCAGTGAACATGGCCAGAAAATTCCAGTTACCTGCAGTAACAAACCTTCTTGTTTCAAGGCAGAGGCCACAGTCCAAAATCTGATTTAATGGGATTAAGAGATAATTTTTCATTTTGTAGGAATTTTTAAAAAAAAATTATTTTTTTTTTTAGTTTTTGGGCAGACATGCCAAGATGCTGGACAAGATGAAGGACTAATCTAAGCCCAGCAAGGAAATGTCTTGGTTTGTGTTGACTAGGAAAAAAAGCACATTCCAGGATAACTGAACCCTAAAAACAAAAAACTAAATTACTGAAGTAATAGTACAGTATTTACTCATCCCTATTCTCCAACCAGATAACGGCCCTCAGCCATAAGAAAGTACTTCACACATGAAATCCCAAATTATCCTATCATTTCCTTTACTTTAAATACAACTTCCTTTGATCGGCTTCAGCAATTTAACAGTCATGAGGGCAGCTCCTTAGACCTTTTCCTTCCTCAGATGCACGTTGCTTCATTTTTCCCTCCTGTCCTCCCTCTGGGACACTTCTGTACTCCTTTCGTCTCATTCCTGTTCCAGTCATTCACTCTCCCTCCCTTGCCCTTAAGTTTCAAAAAGCAGATACTCTTGGATCAGCAGCTGCTGATGGGATCTTGATCCAGCTGCAGTTATCTCTTCCTGTGGCTCATGCCATGACTTATTATCAACCGAATCTTTCAGGAGTCTTACTGAGGAGCCCAATAAAACCCTCCACTTTTATTTACATTTTAAGAAGAATGGTAGAAGCTGCCCTAGGCTGAGACAGGATGATTCATGACTCAAAGATTACCTGAGAGTGATTTGTGAGTGCCTGCCCACCTTTACTCAAGCAGATCACTTCATAAAAAATTCTGATAGCTGGCAGCTGACATTAGGGAAATGCAAGCAGGAAAAATCACAAAACTTTTTAAGAAGGGTCACAATCTGCCATTGGGAAAGAATAGCAACGAAACTAAATTGAATTCCCTAAAAACAAACCCAAACAATTTTTTTCTAAAAGAGATTTAGTCGTCCAAGTCTCTCTTCTTGGGACATGCATTTATCTGAAGCGTTTTTATGGCTGTCATTGGCTTCACACCCGAACTCCTCACAGTCTCATGGGGGCTTATCTGACATCCTGTTCTGTAAGGGATTGATCATGGTATTATGAAGCAGCTAGCCTGAGGCACTCGGGAAGTCCAGAGCCCTAGTGTGGGATCTCAGCTGAGATAAAGAGATTTACTCCCCTGTCACTGTCCCAGTGGTACGAAGGAGAAGGTTCAGTGGTCTGGGCTGTGTGCACCAGGACCCAGCCTGGATCAGCACAGTAATTTCTTCAAGCCTTAGAATAGCTTAACTGGTACACACCAGCTGAAAATAAACCTTGGGCTCCAAACAGTGACAGGACTAGAACAAGAGAAGATTTAGTGATGGAAACAAATCACACCCCAGCTTCTCCCGTTTCCTCTTGTGGTTGTCCTCTAGAAGCTCAGGCTACTTCTGTGAAACCTCTCCAAGGTAGGACATACACCTACAAGATACTAGTTGCCTGCTTGCAGTCTTCCTAAAGGCTGTTAGGTTAATATATGGTTAAGGAAACTATCTAACATAGCCCAGGTACGTATATGCTAGCTTGTGTTCCAGTAACACTGGGCAGTCACAAGCCTCTGGCCTTCGGCCTCTCCATGACTCTTCCCTATTTTCAAGCTGATTATTGATGTAAGAGAGAAATACATATTAGTAACGATACTCAGAGCAAGCAGGCATGCAGGAAGAAGGCAAGGATGTTCTAAATATCAACTAATGTCCAGAAAGGTGAAGGGAGGAGTTCTTACCGAGTCCAGGCTGCCACGGTTGGAGTCCAGGCTGGTACCATGGGAGTGTCTCAGACCCTCCTCACCATTCAGGGGCTCAGCTGAGGCGCTACCTGCATCTCCACCACCATCAAACTCCTCATGGTCGTAGTCAGACTCCACATCCGGGGGCGAAGTGTAAATTGGCTCTCCCACCTCTCCGCTGTTACTCCTCTGCGTCTCCGAGACAGCGCTGTAAATGCTTCCGGCTGGGTCAGACAGGGCGCTCTGCTCCTTGGGGCCAGTGGGTCTTTCTACAGGTTGTCCTGGAGCAGGGACCACCTCTCCCACTTCCCTTTGGAGAAGTGAAAGGCTTGTGTCCACACCTTTCTCCGGGTAGTTATCACTGCTTCTTGGGCTGCGCTGATTCAAAAGCACCAAACTGGAAGTTGGCCGTCCTTCGTCGTCAGCATGAAAGCCCTCATCCACTTCTTCTTCAGCGAGGGGTGCCACCAGGCTGCAGTCGACGTTGAGAGTCCCCTCGCTAGAAAGCGAGCGCTCTAAGTTCTGCACACTTTCGTCCAGATTACCAAAATCCAGCAGCTCCAAGAACTCCTGGGCAACCCGAGATGCCTCCTTTTCCAGCCTCTGGATCTCTTCTTCTCTCTGCCGGTTGATTTCATTCCTGGTGTTTTCACAGATGATAGACATGTGATCCTCTTTCTGTTGCTGCAACTTCTCAATCTCCTTCTCCAGTCTTAAGATTTCCTCCATCTGACGTCTCTCCTCTTCTTGCAGGGGAATATCTACCTCCTGAGTCTTTACTGCTTCCACCTTAAAGAATTTATAATACTGTTAAAGCTGTTTCTTCAACCTCTGTGTTGAAGAAATTGAACAGACTGTGTCACAGAGTAGCACACCACCAGGTCATGTACTAAGCTCAAGCAGCAGAGATAAAAAACGATGCTCCATGTTCAGTACAGAAATTCCTTGCCTGGACCTTTCACTCCTCCTACCTCCTGTGCTTGCCTTGTACTTCCCATCTGCAGCAAGATGACTCTAGGCATCCTCTCCTTTTCTGATCAGCACTGCAATCACCCATGGTGTAAAAACTAAAGGTAGAACTACGGGATCTTCAGGTGCTGTCTTTTCCAGCAGCCTACCTCCTTTTGAATTGTACAAAGTAGCTCACTGGGATCAGTGACCTTTTAGAAGAGCCTCTCTCTCTGCTGCTCATGTTACAGCCCGTTGTACACTACAATTTGGATAAAAACATTCTGAAAGTCTGTTCTCTCTTTCTGAAATACACACACATAGGAGAAAGCAACTATGTATGAATACACATAATGCATAGCCTGCTTCAGAGCTGAAGATTTCCTAGAATTTCATCAAAATATTTGGGAATTGCATTGTTTCCCAAGTTGGGGATCTGACCATCAGAATCGAGGTCTGGAAGGGATATTTGCAATGAAGCAGGACTGTATCCACTCCAACCCAACCCCACCAAAACTCCACCCAGGATTTCTTGGCATTCTTGAGCATCACTGGATGGATGATAGCTGTCTGGCTGCTAAGGATTCTGTCTTCCTCTATTCTCCACACTGAAGTAACAGGAAATTTCTAGCAAGCACACAATAATTAGAAGACGGAAGACACTGCTAACTTTCACTGCCGTTTAGCTAGAAGATAAAGCCATCCTCCCCTCCATGGAGGATGTTGAAAACACACACACACAAGAAAAAGCAAAAATAAATTCCAAAAGGATTTAATGTACTTCCTGATAAAAGTATGACAATGCAGCCAATGAATTGGCCCATTTAAGCCACAGTCCTTGTTTTCTTTAGAGTTACCCTGCTGCTTGTTCTCTACTTGACTCTTACTTGTGGACAAATGCATTTCTATACTCTCATCTGTCATTTCTCCTGAACAGAACTGGCCTGAAAATGGAGAACAAGTGGTCTGGGAAGAGAAATAAGAAGACACACAGCTGTTTTCACACACCTCAGGGTAGGTGGTCTGCTCTTTGATATATCAAGTACCAACAAACAATTAGATTAGTTACAAGGGGTTTATTTTAGCCATGGCAACAGCCGTCTGCACTCTTACTTTTGCTGTTACAGGCAACAATCCAGCAAAATAGACTGTGTCAGAGTAGCACATCACAGGGTCATGTAATAAGCTCAAGCAGTAAAGATAAAAAAGGATGCTGCATGTTCAATGCAGAAATTTTCAAACAGGAACTTTGCGAGTTGGTACACGAACCTTGGAAAAAAACCCAAACACCTTGTTAACTCTACGCAACCTTGCCAAAGCCAAACACCTGCAGGGTTTTGAGTGAACAAAGCCCATTTTTAAACAGTGTTGCCACAACAACAATATTAGCTCCAGGCAAGGCGTAGGCAATGAAGGACCCTTCACAGATACTCAGAGAAGACATATGAAAAGAATAACTGCTGAACTTACCTGAGCCACCTGGACTAGTGCATTCAGATGCTCCTTTTCTCTGTTAAAAAACAATACATGATAGTCAGAGACAGACCCAGTTCTCCTCCATGAGGCTTTCAGAGTTATCTGGACACATCATCCCTCCACAGATAAGGTTAAAATAAGGTACCTGTTGTAAGACTGATTTAAAAGCTTTTGTAATTTGTTAAAAATCCAATTCTCTGTGGTTGACATGACCTTTGTGGATACAACAGATTTTCTCCATGCACTTAACTTTCAGATCAATCAGGAAATTGGATTAGTTAGAACACGCTAGAAAGGACACTGGAAACAGTGACAGAAAGTCAGATCAGTTAGACTCATGATAAATCTAAACAGGATCTTCTGAAGTACTTTACGTCCATGGATATTGAATGAGGTTGTACATACATAATTGACAGATACGAGGAAACTCTGTTTGTGGGTTTTTAAACAGAGCAGAATTGTTGCAATACCAGCATTTAATTTGTGTTTTGTTTTGCCTTTACAATACTAAAGCTCACAAAAGCGATCAAATTTTTGTACTTGGTTAAATGACTAAGCTGGGGATTTTCTATTCTGAAGACCTGGGTGCTCCAGCTTGTGTAACTTCTCAGTGGCGTGCAAAACCTAGTTTACTAGTAAAAGGTGGAAGAGTCAGAGTTTGTTAGTAAACATGAGTAGAGGAAAAAAACTATCCCACGGTGCTGCATCTTAAGTCAGATCAAAGCGGTTGTATTCCAAGGGGAAGCTGTCACTATGGCCAGTTTTTCCAGAGTGAGGATGCCGCAAGCAACTGAACTAGGAGGCAGGCAAATGGGGGATAGGATGTGGCTGGATGGAAGAGTCTGCCCGTAGCAACCACTGTGCAGCTAAACTCAGACTGGCAGTAGTAACTTTTAAATCTGTGATTCAACTACAAGCAGAACAGGAGGGCAACAATATTTATTTCCCAGGCCCGGCAGCTTTTCCCAGCCAAGTTCTAAATGGCAGTTGCAAGTCACAAAGTCCCTAAAGCTCTCACTCTTACGCTCGCGCTCTCTCTCTCTCAAAAAAGATGCAGGAAATGTTTATAAATGAAAGCTGACATAAGTGAGATCCAGATGGTTCCAACTCTACTGAAAGATCTCTAACAGCAGTCATGAGTTAACTGCCTTAAATGATACGAGGGTTCAAGAAGCAGAGCCATTTTAAAACAAACCAGGAATACCACCTGCAATCCACACACTAATTCCTGCAACTGTTCCTCGCATTTTTTTAGACCTCTGGTATTTCTTGCTGCTTTCCATCCATCTCCAACTGATCCACGCTTTTCCTGAAATGTGATACCCAAAACTGGGGACAGTACTCCAGCTGAAGCCTTACCAGTGCCAAGCAGAACAGAAGAATCACCCCACATCTTACAGAAACAATTTTGGTTATAGACAGCATTTGCTTTCTCCTCTCACACAATATGACACTGGTGGCTAATCCACAGCCTCCAGACCTTCTTCCTGCAGCTGAAGTAGGCATTCTCTCTGTGCATTTGATCAGTCCTACCTGTAGATCTGTGTATGTCTGTATTGAATGTTATCCTATGTTTTTCAGACCACCTCTTTAATTTACCAAGATTATTTGAATTGTAATCCTGTCTAGCTATATACTTACAACCCCTACTATATGGTTTTACCTGCAGATTTAATAAGAATACTCACATTTCCTCATCCAACTTATTATGAAAACGTTGCACTAATACCATAGCCAGCACAGACCATGTACAAGTCCCACTCAAGAGTTCTCTCCTATTTAACAAAAAACTACTGTTTACTAATTAAAATGCAGTAATACAATGCAGTAAAACCACAAACTCTAGTTGTTTCATCTACTTTCTTCCAAACCACTTTTCTTATAGTGTCTTAGAGAACTGTCATAACATGTCAAAGCCCCTACCTACCTCCGACCCACACGAAGTCAAGTCACTATGGGCTTTCCCTATCCCCAAGGCATGTCATAAGCTATCACAGAAAGAAGCAGATTAATTCTGTTTGCTCTTCAGAAATCCATGTTGGCTATTAACTCCTTTATCAAACATTTACAACTGATTATTTGTCTTGGTATCTTCCTGAAACTGAGGTTAGGCTGACTGATCCACAATTCTCTCATTCTTCATTTTCCCATTTTAAAAGGGGGTCATTATGTTTGGAATCTTCCAGTTTTACGGCAACTCCATTGCTATCCACAAAGGAGAAGAAAGAGAATAGCTACTGATTCAAACTGCTTCAGCCAGTCCTCAAAGTAACCAAACATTAATTTTACCAAGTCCAGATGACTTCTTTGTAATCTGATTTATCTCTAACCTTTTATTTCCCTGCTGGGTTCTGAATTCTTGCACATCTATGCTATCTGTACTTAGTGTCCAACAGCTAAGCCTTCTGGGGAAGACAAATAAAAATAATATCAAATACCTCTGCTTTCTCAGCATTACAATTTTTTCTTCCTGTTGAAGAGCAGACCAAATTGCTCCGTGTCTCCCTTTCACTAACTGTGTATGCACAGTAACTGCACGCTGACATTTAGTTCGTTAACAGCTCAGTTTGCAACCTGGTCCTTCTAAGTTTGTCCCTGCATGTGTGTCGGGTTGTTTTTGCTTGATCTCAGTAGATTAGCCGACTTGTAATTTCTGTGGACTTCCACCTCATTTTTGAGGTCAAATGGAAGTTCAGGATTTAGCCAACTTGATCCGCTAATCACTCTGAACGAAGCCACTTCACATCAAGTAGAAAACAAAAGCAGAATGAGCAGTTCACCTGATGTGTAGAAACACTGGCACTTCTTTACAATGATGCTGGGTTCAACACATCACTCAGGGGCTGGGAACTAGAGGGCAGGGACAGCCCTAGAGGGCAGCTTATTCTCTAGAGGAATAAGCTAAATAGGTCCTTTTATCTAAAACTAGCTAGTACAACCCCTACTTAGTACGTGGACTTCAGACCTGAGAAAGCATCTGTAACATTTGACAGCTGCCAACTACTGACATTCTCAACTCGCACAGCTTCATGTTGCTGATGAGGCTGTGGTTGAAAATTGACATGTTGAAAAATGGAGCCTTCAAAGTCGTTCAATGAATTCCTTGACCAAACTGTTCATCATTGGTGTCACTGACTCCATGTCTTGTCCCAGCAGATACATCACCCACTGAAACCGCAGGCAATCTCTTTTCCCTGTGACATGCTTCTAACCTTAGAATTTCCTGATGCTTGTCACACATCTTAGTCTGCCAAGATCCAATTTTGGGACAAGTATGTCACAAAGAAGAAATGTCTATAAGAAACGTAACCAACTGTTTATGAAAAACTTAAAATGTCACAAGATTATTTGTTCAAACTTATATAACCGTCCCTTAGTTAAAGTTTTATGCTTCTTAAAACAAAAGATTATCAAGAGAGACACCCAGTTCAGATAGGATGTAGGTAACCATGGAGTGAACAGTAAATGATAAAATTTCCTTTACCACTGCAAAGGCAATGAGACAATTATGAATCTCTGCCCAATCAGTGAAACTGACTCCTTTCATGTACGTTCCAAAGTAGAACAACATTAAACAGAGGGAAAAATATACCAGAATTAGCCTTCCTAAAGGAAGCAGGACACTCATTTTCCACTCCGCTATTCTGAGCTGCCCACAGTCCACCCCAACTCTGCCCCCATGCAACTGCTGTTCCAGTGTTACCATCGTGCCAGAGGCCCAGACCCGCTTTCACACCTCCGCAGCTTTAGTGCCAGGGAACTAGAAGTGCCAAGATACCATCCTGTACCTTTCCTTCAGCTCCTCCTCTTCCTGCTTCCTCCTACGCTCCTCCTCTTCTCGCCATTGTCTTTCCTCTTCCTCTCTTCTGATCTGTTCTTCCTCTTCTTGCCTCCTCCTCTCCTCCACCTCCTGCTTCCGCTTGAGCTCCTGCTGCAGCAGGTGCTGGTAGAGGCTGCGAGCCAGGCGCCCACGCCAGTGCTTCTGCAGGGTGACCGCAGAGGCCTTCAGCCGCAGCAGGCTCTTCTTCCAGAAGTACGCGCGGTAGTTCTTTTGGATAACAACAACACTGGCTAGCACCTTTTGATACTTCTTCCTGAAAACAGAACCAGACACTTAATTCGCCATGAAGCAATGCACAGGCTTTGCCTTTCCCATGCCCTGGTATACTGACCAATATTACCACATCCACAGAAAAAGGAGGTTGGAAAAACAGCGCTCAGAAACGACACAATTTCTGTCCCTCTACTGCCACTACCCGTAAATCACATTCTCCTCACTGTTCTCACTCCTGTATCTACCACCGGTTTGTTTCCGCAGGCACCTGCTTTCGTGCCGATGCTCAGAGGACGAAGGACAGATATTCGGCATGTGGAAAGAGAAGACCCCCTGGCCCAAAGTCTCCTTGCACTGCACACCACACAATCGCTGCGCAATTGGCGTAATCACTCCATGTGGATTTGTTATACTAAAACCACACAAATAGCCTTACTATATGAGAACAAAGTCCCGTATCGCCCCATCTTTTCAACGGCCAAAAGCAAATTACTTCAGGAAAAGCAAAACCAGGGCAAAATATAGCAATACAGCAGGGCAAAAATAGATCTGGTCGCTTTCGTCTCATATCGTTTGGGGGAAAACACAGTGATGCCATAATATTGATTGCTGAATGTAACATTGTAACAAGCTCTCGTACACTTACACTGCACAACATTTTGCTTAAGCAAGGCTATCAGAATCTACCCTGCAGTACTTTAAAACCCAAACACATGGTAGGGACCCAAAGAAAAGAATCATCATTCAGTATTTCTGCAGTCCAGTGAAGTTCTAGGCAAGTCAGTTCCTGCCACGGCATTAGAGAATATTTTTATCAAGGACCTGAAAAAAAAGTCACTGCTAGACGTTTGTGCATGATACACAGACTGGGCAAACAACAAAAGGGTTACTATTACACAGTAATCTGGATCAATTTGTAAGCTAGATTCAAGCAAACATTAAACAATTCAAAAGAGCCAAACATAAGGTCTTCTACTGAAGAACCAAAGGCCAAACACACCTGATGCGGCACTATATAAGGAAGCAGCAAGTCACAAAAGGATTTAGGGGCCACAGGGATCATCAGGTGAATGCAAACTCCCAAAACAATGCTATAGAAAAAAGCACCACTGGGATTCTCATACTTGCAAGCAGAAATACTATGCAGAAGGAGACTGCACTGCTACTTGTATCCTGTGTCCAGTGTTAGCACCTCCACTGCATGAACTATGTCAGACCCTCAAGTGGTTTCTGAGGAAGCAGGATTGGAACCAGATATTCTGGGTTACAGAAAGAGAGCACTTGCTCCATGACCTTAAGAAAGACAAGGCTAAAGAAAGGCTTGATCCCAGTCACACCATGTTTGGGAGAGTCATTTCTCTTTATCCAACAGGGAACATAAGATTTAATTAATCTAAAGCTGAAGTCTATTCAGGCTGGGAAAAAGTAGACATTTTTTAAAGTAACTGAATATATTTAGACACCTTAATATATTGCTGTATGGAAATGAACATTCTTACTATTCAAATCTAAACCTTCTTTACTCCAAACCAGAATTTGCACAGGGAAATTCTATGGGGCTGTACAGAGGGCCAGTAGGCTACAGTAAACCTATGAGTTCTTCCAGTCCTAGAAAGCATGCTGGAAATAGCACAGTATTCCCACATATCCTTCCCACAGAGCTTCCGCAACCCCCTCAGGAAAAGGCACACCTCAAAAAACCCCTTCCTGGCAATCAACCCCGCTTCAGATGGCAACAGGGACCCATGCTGACAGCTTGCCACCTCCCAGTGCATCGGATAGGTCAACCTAGTCAAGAAAATGAGGGGAGGGATGCTAATAGCAGCAGTGTGCAGAGGTCACGCTCTTTTCCAGTAGTAAGTCAAAGGGAGGAAGCACAGAGAAAAGAAGGGGAAAAGGAAGAGGCGATAAGAAGTGGGAGGTTTCAGATGAATTGCTGCTGGGCTGCAGTCCCCTCACCCCTGCTCCCTTCTGCCCTCCCTGTGCCCTGCACATGGGGTGTGAACAGCTGCACACGCACCCTCTGCCAAGGCAGATATAAGTGCATCAAAAAGGGCACTCTGACTTTTACAAAATCCATCTGCCAGATACTCTCTCAAGTGCAACACGTGCCAAGCCCTGCCCAGCTACAGGCCAGCTCTGCCTGCGAATCTGCCAGGCTGAAGCGTCCCCTCATTCCTCATGACCACAGCCAAGCTTGCGGACGCCCTTCAGCTGAAATTGCTGTCCATAGGCCCTGAATTTCATTCCCCTTGTTCAGCCTTCCACTTACCCTCTTGCACTGGCTAAAGAAATTCAACCTGCAGCCTGGGTTGAGGAGTTGGGAGACATCCTCACCGTCTATCACATGAGAAGGCGGGGTGGCTGCAAGGCTCCAATGCTGCATTTGGAATTTAGTTAATTATCCTGTCGATGAGCTGTAGTTAGCAATTACGCCTCCAAGGACTACAGAACACAGGGCTATGGAATAATTTCCTACTGTCCTATCCCCTGAGCAATGAGGTCCTGCAGAATCCAGGGACACGGCCAAATTCGTACATGGATGCTGCAAGCCTGGGAATGGTTATGCATATTTTAGCTGGTGAGGCTGCTACCTGCAGCTCAGAGTTCTACGGATTAGCTACGAAAAATGGGGTCATCTAAATGGGTTTCATTTTCTCATCTCACATTTTAGTGATCAGAGATATTAGGCTGCAGGGCATGAGAGCAAAGAAAATGTTCTCACCATTAGGACTGGTTCTCCAGGCTCAAAAAACAAATTCACAAAGAGGGAGAAGCCAGTAAAATCCTTCCATGTACGTACCCTTCTTCGCCAACCTACTTTGCATGAGACCAAATGAATTTAAATTGTCCTTGCAAAACTAACAGAAACAGTGTGAAGCTTAAGGCAGCACACGCTGGTAGAGTGGACCTCTGCCCAACTCTGCAGACGGCTCGCCACTCGCCCACATGAACTCCTTCTTGCTGGCCCTTCTCCAATACAGGTGCAGCGCAACTGGAAACTCTTCACAGAGAAGTTTTCCGGTCTCTCTCCCTAGCTCTTTCCTCACTCCCTGCTTTCCTCCCATGCTAAATCCAGTTACCTCCAGCTGCTGGTGAGGATTTCCACTCTGGCTGCAGAAGCACAGCTTGTTCTTAAAGATGAGACTCAGAAGACCAACACGTGGGATGAGGAATTCAGATCTGCGGAGACTGGATGACCACAAGACTTCTACCCAAGAGGAACACTACTGCAACACTGTCTCCATCACAGCCCTGCAAGGCAGCAGCTACCTTCCCAGGGACTCAGAAAAGCAGTAATCCAGTTTGCCTGCAGTGATGTC
This sequence comes from Rhynochetos jubatus, assembly GCA_027574665.1. Taxonomy (NCBI): domain Eukaryota; kingdom Metazoa; phylum Chordata; class Aves; order Eurypygiformes; family Rhynochetidae; genus Rhynochetos; species Rhynochetos jubatus. The sequence goes on from CM050654.1 coordinate 25,835,056, forward strand.
TCCTAGAAAAATCAATTTTCCTGTGCTAATCCCTACCCCTCTCTCCAAATGCTAGACACAAAGTAAAACAGAGCAGAGGCCCTGGCACAAAGAACTTGCAATCTCATGTACAAACAATAGAGCCAGCTCATTTGTCTTCCTAGAGGGAAATAAGCAAATGAATAAAAGCCCCCGAGACCAAACGAGTATTTTGCTGACAGTCCACCTTGGCAAGGCAGGGTACAACCCCTGCACGCGCTTCCCAAAGCGCTACCTGGCGTGACTAGAGCTCCAAGACGAGTGCCCACAGGAACCGCATGGATTTCACCTCCTCACACCCCTGACTGACAGGTGGCTGGAGCAGAGACCAGCCGGGAAAGAGCATCTCGCTGGGATTAAGCGTGCATGCCACAGCCATGAAGGAGTCAGCTGTTACCCCGAGTGCGAGGGGCAGAGGAGGGGCGGTTTGTCTGCAGTTGGTTCTCCCAACCCTCCCCTGGTCAGGTGCAAAAGGGAGCGGCAAGAGGAGATTACTGGTGCAAAGCTGGCCAAAAACCAATTCTGAAGAGTTAATTAAAAGGAAAGGGAGATCACGAGGCAAACAGGCAGGGCGAGGAAAGAGGGTGAGAGCAAAGGCAGAGCTGCAAGTTCGCAGGGGAGCAGAACACAGAGTTGACAGGCAGAAGGAGGTGACCCAAAGCCTAAGTGAGGACGGGCCAGGAGAGCCCTGAAGGCAAGGGGAAGGTGTCGTGGGAGGCAAGCAGTGGGTACCGAGGTCCCCGCAGAAGCCTGCCGAGCAGCCTCGAGGCAGGGTACAAGCGTGCAGAGACCGAAGCGGCGGTGGCGAAGGGGCAGAACGGTTTCAGCAGGACCGATGCCGGCAGGGGGGGCAGCTATGCAGCCCTCCCTTAGAACACTGAGGGGAAGAAGGGAGGGATGCCAGGGGACTACAGAGCCAAGCAGGGGGTCGGGGCCGCAAGCACGGGGATGGTGGGGCAGCCCCCAGCACTGACCTTGCCATGTAGCCCAAGACGTGGGCCCGGATGACTATAGCTGCTTTCCTCAACTCCTCTTCCCGATCCTTCTCCAGCTTCTGCTCAAGAGCTTCCTTCAGGAAAACCTGACGCCACGGGGAGGAGTTTCAATAAACACAAAGAGAGGAAAGAAGTCAGTCCCCGGGAGAGCCGGGAGATTTCATCCCCGGGTGACCGGCACGGAGCGCGCTCCGCGCCCGGGCGCCGCAGCTCAGCCCCAGCCCCGGCCCCGGCGCGCCCCTGCTCCGGGCACCGGGAAAAGTTCTGCAGCGCCGGGAGCCAAACTCCGTGCCCAGCCCCCGCCCGCCTCACTCTGTGGTCAAGACTTAAAAAGAGAGGGAGGGAGCGAGCAGGGGAAGGAGGAGGGAGGAGGAGGAGGAGAGCCCGTGCTTGCGCCTGTGGTTAACTCTTTCCCAGCTCTCCCTGCACAGTCCAGAGCCTCCCTGCAGCAGGCACCGATACCTACTTGGGGATTAAGTATTCTGCAAAGAAACTCCTCCGCACTGCAAGGAAAGGGAGGAACGTTTAGGTTTCTGGGCTGCAGGAAGCAATCTGAAGAGCAGCCCTCACCCACTGAAGCCCTGTCTTAGTGCAAAGCTGAGCATACCCCAGTCCAGCGCCTGTGGCTGGAAGCTGAAGCCTCCCACCAACCTCCACAAACGCTGAGGTGGAGATGCTTCCTTGCTGAAAGGGTTCAGCAGGCATTAAGGGGAACCGAGCCCCGATGGGACACTCTCCGAGTATTCCTGATTGCACTCCAGTGTCCAGTATTTTAATTCTCAAGCATTTCCACCACCTGTATTTCAAACCTCTGCTCAGTGCTACACGACTGGGAGGGATGAGGGTGCTCTCTTAGAGACAAAGGACTGAGATACAGGCAAGATAAGGGCACCTTTACAGGACTTGCAGTGACATATCCGAGCTAATTTAAAACAGCAGGCGTGCACTGTGTTAGCACAGAGTTCAGCACAAACTGCTGAAACTACTGCATTGCTTTTTGAGATGGACTGCAGGCTGCCTGGAGCTCCACGGCACCGCGGGTACACCGCTAGCAGTACCCAGCCTAGATTGCAGTTGGCGAAGGTATGTCCACACAAGCTGCAGTCACAGCAGCAACCTCCATATGGCCACGCTCGCCTGACCTGCTGCCTGACATTGGCTGAACCACTGCCAGGGCCAGACCACACTAGGGAAGTGCTGCCCCACTCGTTAAAGCACTGTCGTGAAGGCGGGCTGCGAGCTGACGCTCACCAATCTGCTCGACTACACTGATCAGTAAAAACTCTTTACAAAACTACTGGATCCATGTGGCTATGCTGAGGGGGGAGAGGGATGTTCAGAGATTTGAACAGTCATTTAGTTCCGTGTTCTGCACAAACTCTCCCCCTCCCCACTTACCTCCCCTGGATACCTTCCCTTCCATCAATGCTTTTGACCTCATCACTTACTTGGGCTCATTTTTCCCTCTGCAATGACCACCATGTACTGAAACCTCTCCCTGGGTTAGTTCCCATTGTCAGTGGCTTCCCTGGACTCAAATTCCTCCTGGGGAGCCATTTCCATTAAGATGGCCTTAAGAAATGAGCCGTTTTGCAATGACTAAGTAACCGTGCTAGCCAGAAGGTTCGTTATCAAGGTACTGCCAACCATGAAGCTGGCATCCTTCCCTGCAAGTTTTACATCCACTCCCTGTCAACTTAACAATCTTTTAAAGACTTCTTTGAGGCAAGGATTGCTCTTTCCATGACATTCCGGAACCAAGCAGCAGTCACCCATTGCAAGAATGCAATGAGCAAAACACTGTCTCAGTCCATTATCTTCATCAGATTGCAAAAATATTCAATCCATCAGTACTTCGCCAGCAAGCATAGACATTTGTGTCTGCTGATCTACGCGTAACCTGAACGTGTTCCCTGCTGCGGCACTGAGGTGGTGCGAGGAGCACTGTGGTGCCGCGCTGTGGTTTAAAACTCGGCCAGCGTCTAACAGGAGCAGAGATGATAGAAGTAACCTCGAATGTTTTGTTTAATCATTCCTTCCTCAGATGAAAGTGATCTTCTGTCTTCAGAAAGTGACTGAATTATGACAAAGAAATGGCCAGCTTCCAAATTATTTCCACTGGGCATCAAAAATATTTCTGGATTTGCATACCCTGCATGCAGAATTCAACAGGAGACAACCCTAAACCTATAGGGTTTTCTATATATGCTTGAGAGTGAGGGGTTAATCTCAAATAACATAACAATATGTAGTTACAAGCTGCTGGCATTTTGAGGGGGGTTTTAGACACGGAAGAGTGAAACGTATTCAAATCTTGCTCCTGTTAGACGCTGGCCGAGTTTTAAACCAACAGCGCGGCACCACAGTGCTCCTCGCGCCACCTCAGTGCCTCAACAGTGAACATGTTAAGGGTACGTGTGCATCTGCAGACACAAATGTAACTGTGTGTGCACCCATGTGTGCGTAAGTGGGATCATATGATTCTTGGGGACAGCGCTGGGAAAGCAGGAAGTGGGTCACTGTGACCTGGATGCCAAATAGTCTACAGAAACCTCCTCCTTCAAACAGGCCCTGCAAAACAGCAGGTTGAAATGTGGAAATGAATGCTTTCAAACAGCAACGATTCCTGTGTTAAACAGCCTTAGGAAATCTGTGTTGTGGGTATGGGCCAGTGTAGCAGAAGGTCCAAGTGCGCTGAGGAAGTGGCACAGAAGCTGATGCTCCATTCCAGCACATCCCCAGTGAAGACAAGGGCGCCTTAGGACAAGCTCTTCCATCATCACACTGCTTGTTTGCATCCAAGCCCTCATCTCTGTCATGCCGCCGGATAAAACCTGCCTTATATACATTAATACCTCTTATAAACATTAATTTGACAATTGCCAGCACAGCAGCTGCTCTATTCTTAATGAAAAACACAAAGATCATCCTGCCCTTCCTCCCCTATTTCCTTTCCCAAGCTTCACAATCCCTTGCACTAATTCACAGAGTCTTTTCCTTCCTCCTCCAAACAATTGCTAGGGATATAATTATCCTTCCATTCATTTTGCAGGAAGTATTCCCCCTTCTATAAGCCTTGCTCTTCACCCACCCTTTATACTTCTTCCTAGGATACATCCCCATCGTCCTGTCACACCTTTTTCAGTAGCTACTCCTGACTCCATAAACCAAGGGTAATTCTGGGAATCGCTGCCTGGGTACCCAGAGCTGCACCTGTAAGTGGCAGAAGTGGCAGCAGGGGCACACGGGGGACTTCCCCTCCAGGACAATGACACTTAGCTGGCAGCTTCACTTCACCCTTACCCGAAAGCCTCCGGAAAAATCAGGGCTCTTGTCTTCACTGACCCCAATATTCCAGGCCTGTGTTATTCAGCTAAAACATAAATGCAGACAAAGCATTTTGCAATCCAAAATTAAGACACAACAGCTGGATACAGGCAGCAGGGAAGGCACTGCCGGGACGCACCACTGCTCTACGTGGCCTTACCCTGCCGGCACCTCAGAGCAGCCAGGGACTGGCCAGCCATTCAGCATGGCAGCAAGGGTGGAGCAGGCCAGGACAGCCTTTAGAGCAAATGGGACTGCTCCCCTCTCCCAGGACACACATCTCTCATCCAAACCATGCCCAGTATAAAATAACTTCTACAACCAAACAAGGTGGCTCAACTGCTTCCCAACTCCTTTCAGTTTTCCTTCCCAGTCATAAAGAAATAGAGATACAAACACTGCCATTCTTAATCATTTCTTTCTTCCCACAACAGTCAGACCCGACAGAACCCTGGCAGAGAGGCTGCCTTTTACCAACACGCCACATACAGCTCTTCAGCCAAGTTTTAGCTACAGGACACAATTGTTCAAAAAAATTACATTATAGTACACCCAGGATTTTGGCAAAATACAAGCACATTCTGCTTGCCACAATTTACCACCTATATTGCTCTTGCAAAAGAATTTGTTTGTGCAGTCGAGGACTGCGTGAAAACACACAGATGGACTGAGTGCTTCAGGATGCACAGCGGGGACCGAAAAGGGATCCTATTGCTGCCAGGGGCTCAAAGCAGCCTGGATTTCCTGCTTGTCGTCAGTTTGTTGTAGTCCTTGGACTCCAGGTATATAGCTTATAACCTTTCATACTCCAAACGGTGAGTATGTGCGTGGGAGTTTGGTCCTCAGATGCATTTCCCTGCTGCCCTTGCTGTAGCTCAGCAATCTTCCATCCCTTGGCATGCTAGGAAGAAACTTCAAACTTCACGTTTACCAGGTCTAAGCACCCCTTTCTAAAGCTTCCCAGGCACAAGCAGCTCTGCGGCACACACACACTCCACACAGGCTTTAACACTAAAATGCTGTGAGACTGGCAGCCACCCAAGGACTGTGGGCTACCTAGGGACAAGAATGACTGAAATGATTCTTGGTTTGCAGAAGCCAGTGAGGAGACACCAAATTAAAGACAGGGAACACTTTAATGATGGAGCGGAAGTACGGCTAAGTGATAAAACCTTCTTTCTTGAACATCAGTGGAGGCATGTGAAGGAAGGCCTTTCAAACTTCAGGTTAATACGTCCTTCCCACAGCAATGGTCCATGGTTTCCTTGGTTGTCACAGAGTTCCTAGCCCAGACTACCAACTAGGCTACCACCTCTCCTCTAATAAGGGGAGAGAGAGATTTTGCTCTCTAAGAAACATTACAGTCTATCCACTTATTAAGAAATGATTGCTCAAAGCAACAAATATCATTATCTGATCTCCTGGACAAATTAAATGTGAATATTCATTAGAATCGCTTCCAGTTCCATTGAAACCCTGGAAATACTCTGAACTACTTTTCTGAAGGCTTAAGGGCAAAAAATGCAAGACAAGTTGCTTTGATGGATCACCATCTGCTCTGGCTATGGACTGCATACACACTGCTTAGAAATGCTGTTTGCACTGGACACTATCCACCTTGGAATATTCTTTGAGGAATTTACTGGAGTATGTGGAAAGTTGAGATAGAGACAATTCCTCACTCCTGTATTTCTATAGCAAGATACATCACAATGCCCACATTGATTTTGGTGTGAAGCCGTTTTCAAAGCCTGAAAAAATTCAGACTGAAACACTCAGCTCCCTCCCCATTAAATGAAGGATAATGGTACATTTCCAGCTGGATGTCTGGAGGCAAAAAAAAAAAAAAATCCAGACTATACCAGACGAGAGAAGTGTTAAACATTCACCAAAACAGAAGCAAAATCTGAATTATGCAAGTGAAGAGAAGCATTTGGATATCTTTTCTTAGAAAATGTATGCTAGCATCTGGGCTAACTGCACCAACCATCAGCTGAGCTTCCACAGCAGAAGGCCGTCACACATCTAGTGATCTAGCTACCCAGTCACAGTTTAGATATACCATGCAGCAGCTCACTGCCTCCTGCGAGAATTTTGGTTAGCTAAACAGAGTGAAATATCTGGCACAAGAGGCCAGAGTTAATGGCACACATTGCTGTTGCGTACAATAACACCCATGCTTGTTCTCCTTGAATGCTTAAATTGGATCGGACACAACAAAATCAATCTGGCTTGGTCAATGAGAAGTTTAGACAAAATCAAAAAGCCTTCTACATTTCCAGGTACATAATATGGGAAATATTTGAAATGCTACAGGTCAGTGGCATAGTCCAATGTCTTTAAAGGGTCATCACTGCTTTGCACTTTCTACTGGCTTGAATCTCACAAGATGCAATCGCATTCCCTTGCAGCTGCAACAAAGCCATACCCTGCCCCACACTGTTGAAGTACCTTGGTTTTACCCAACTGCCATTCTTTCTTGCTGCTGTCATAGGTCTGAAGAAAGCTTGCACATACAGCTTTGCTGTTGTCTGAGAAACTTGGCCCCTTCACAAGCATCTTGTACCTAAGAACCAAACAAAATCTCATGAGATTATGTACAACAGTAACTCACCCCAATCTCTTAAGTCTAATTATCCTCCTCCCATTAGTCTTTCTTCCTGTGGGACCTCCCTTCTTCGTGTTTGCCTTCCAATTTGGAAACTTCCATCCCCCAACCTTTATCTGGTCCTACCACACTGGCAATTATTGTTGCAATCCCAGTAATAAAATACAAAACCAACAGCATTTTTCAGTAAAGAACAACTCACTTTTTGAAACATGTGCTTTCATCAGACACAAGTTATTTTGTTCAGTATAGGGATGGCCTTTAATGCTCCAAGAGACAAAGGAAGCAATGTTCAATGGACCCTTCTAGCCTTAAACTTCAAGAGTTCCTTTTGATGCAGCTAATTAAAAGAAATAATCACTCTTTCCAATATTAATCATCAGCTATACTGTCCATTAAAATTTGATTCAGCCTGAAAGATTAAAGGTTTTAAGTATGGTATTTTCTTTTTACATATTATGACCAGCTGGGTTTCACAGGATCACACAAGCAAATCTGTGGCAAAGCTACAAACAAATAAAAAAATGGAACGTCTGGCTATTTTTCCGTTCTGACTTTTACCCTAAAGACAAGTTTCCAAAAGGTCTCCCAAATCAGTCTATGGTATGGGCAGTAAGGGCACGGTTAGACATACATCCCACTACGAGGGGGAACAAATACATAGAATCGTATACCTTGGGGCTGTTACCGCATGGGGTACAATGATAGCAATTACCTGCTGAGAAAGTCCTGGAAAAGGCGCCGTATAGGGAAACCTGCTCTCCGAACTTTCACTGTCTCCAGCATCCCTGAATACCGGAGCTGATTTAGCACCACATCCGGATTGAAGAGGTTCGGTGCCTACATAACGACGCAGATTCATAAACAAATAAGAAGAGAGACAGGGTAAGTGTTGATCTTGGTATTCCTTCTTTGCTGACTCGAACAGTGACTGTTTCTCTGAGCACAGACAGTCACAGCGTGTATACCCGTTTCTCTGTAGAAAGTCAACCCTTGGGCATGCCAGGTGAAAAGGGGGAAGTTCGGGTCAAGGGGAAAGCCACCTCACAACCCCGTACAGTGCAGAAAAAGAGGTGAAAGGGAGTTGGGCAGATCCTGGAATAAAACAGTCTGCAGGCTGCTGCCATGGTCAGATCACGGCAGCAAAGCAACGATAAAACACATGAACACACACAAAACATGCAGAACTCTGTCTCAGTTCACTCTGCAGTGTCTCTCCAGTCAAACTGGAGACAAACCGCAGATTTCTTTTCCGGCGTAAAGCCACCGTCAGCCTTTCGTCTGCTGTATCACACAGGGTTTCAAAACACACAAAGACAACGATGGGTTCCAGAGCTCCCCACCCAATCCAGTTAGCAGCATACCCTCCTCTCAAGGTTCACAATACCAGCGAGAGCCAGCCCATCTCTAAGGAAGCGCCCACTGCCTTGGAGCAAGGGGTCTGCAGGAGATGCTTCCTACTGCACAGGCCCTGCATTCCAGAATGAACTGTCTACAGGCACCACGAACGGGAGCGATTGCCGCTCTGGGCTCTGCACTAGCCTGGTTCACCTTCCAGGCGTCACAAGCTCAGAGAGACGTGGGAATGGCTATATCATATCATCCTCAGCATCCAGTCTTTTCATCTAATTACCAGGAGGGTTTAATTTTCCTCAACTGTAAAACAACTAGAAGGGAAAAGGGAAGGAGAGGGGGAACTGCTCTTATCCTGTTTAGAGCCTCACAGAGGCATCTGTCAGGCGTTTGTGCAAGTGAGCGCCCAGGAAGGCCTGTGTGGCGTGCACACATTTTGCTGGAAGAGACACTTGCCTTTTCTGTGTTTGGTTTGATGCAGCGGATGAAGAATGGGTTGGAAGTACTAAGCGTGGCCATCAGGGAATGGAGAGAATCCTAAAAAGCAGCAAGACAAAACCCAAAGGATCAGGCACTACAGGAGTGAAAGGGGTTACATTTGATGCAGTAGGGTCTTCATGCAGCCCTCCCACTCCTAATGTCCTTTGACTCTGCCTACCAAAACTTCAATAACCCAGGAGATCCTTTCCTGACCAAAACATACCCACACAGTTAGTTCGCTCTAACGCTTTACACGGCCATCCTTGTGCTCAGAGCTGTATAGCTGATCTGAGTTATTTCTACAATAAACTTCACTCTCCAACTTCAAATATAGGAAACTAAAACTGTGACACTAACAGAAGGTTTGCAGACAATCTAGGGGGGTGAGATCCATACCTGCAAGGTCTCCCCAATAAGGTTTTATTGGAATCGCCACTACACTCGTAAAAGATGTGGCCTTTTAGGCCACATACACTTAGCTGAAACACCAAACCAACATGAAAGGTTAAAGAACTCAAGAACTTCATCTCCTTAGCAAAGTATTCCTTTCCCTGCCACTCTGCTCAGTCTTAGCGTCTCACATTTTACACCAGACAGGAACCCTTGGGGCAGTGGCACTGTCTTTTTTTAGCACTATGACATTCCTGCACATTTTCAGTGCTGGACACAAAACAAGGATGGATGACTCCTCTTGGCTGCAGGCCTTGTTTTACCCATCTGCTCCTCCCCAGAAGCCTGCTGCTCTCTTGGAAAACATCCTACCCTGAACTGGGAACTGACAGTTGGTCTGCGCCTCTGGGTGCCCATCTTCAGTGTCTCTTCACTGCAGCGACTGCAGACTCTTTCAAAAAGGTCGTAGATGAAGTCCAGCCTAAGGGAGAAGAAAAGAATTACAGAAGATGCAAGACACCCACCACCTGTGAGAAGATAGCTCTCAGTCTCAGTTGCTGCCCTGTCCTGTTGTGAAACACTTCCTTTCCATTCCTGCTGTGCCGCAGAGTGGCAGCAGGAAGCAGTTCGGCTGGAAATTAATACTTTCCCTGGGGGTGCCCAGACCCCGCGGGCTGCCCTGTATGCCACAGTCGGCTGCAAAGCCAGAAACCCCATCTCCCACTGCCAAGCAGGATATTACACAAAGGAAGATCTCCATTCTGCACTGGCTAGGACACCTCCCTCGAGCTGTATGCCCCCCCAGGCGAAACTAGACTGCGCTGTCACACCTCTCCCAACCTCGCTCTTGTGGCCAGCACCCATGACTGGCTCATGCAATTCCAACCACAGCCCTTCTGTGGCCAGAGGACTTGCAGAGCTGCCCTCGGCATAGGTCAGCTCTGGGGAATCTTCCACCGTTCTGCCACTCCTTCGACAGTGGTGCTGGTTCTTACACAGTGGCACAAAGCTCTCCCGCACACCTCGAGCCAGCTTATGGTCATGCCTGCTTCTAGCAGAATTTCCCTTTCTGGCTTGTTGAAAAACCCCAAGTCCTTCTATTACACTGCACAATGGTGACCACAATTCTGGCTTCAAGCCATCTGTACAATGTTCCCCAGGTGCCAGTAAGGCAGTTCACACTCTCAGCTCCCTCAGGTTGTTTCAAGGCTGCTCACAGTGCAAACTCTGCAGCAGGCAGAGAAGATGCAGTTCTGAAACAGCCTCATCAGGCTGCAGCCCAAGGGCAATACACATGCACTGTACTGAGAGGCATTGTGGTAGTTACTACTCAAAAACTTCTAGGGTCTGTCATGTTATTAAATGCCTCTCTCCTCCTCGTAGCCCCCACCTCTCTCTTCCAGACGTTGCTCAGGGTCAAAGTCAGCTCATTTCTCTAGGGACATGTTGCAGCACTAGGATATAGCATTAGGGGCCATGCCTGGTCCCATAGCCAGGGCTCAGTCTGGCTCAGGACAAGGATGGAAGATCTCCACTAACAAGCTGGCTGGAAAACAAGCGGCCTCTGTACAAAGGCTGGCATCTGACAGCATGGCAAAGAGCCTTGACTCATTCAGGGGCAAATTTGCCATTGTTGGGATGGGGAGGTAAGAGGAAGAAGAGGAAAGGGAGAAGAGAGGAGGTAGAAAACCAGCACTGCCTGGAGGGATTTCTGTCATGCTTTTGTAGCACTTTTCAAAACTGGGACAACAAGAGCACTGATTAAATCTGCCTTGTCTGACTTTTCCCCCTGCTCTCCTTTCTTTTGCCAGGATACTCAAAGAGAAGAATGATGGCTGATGCTCAGACAAAAGCAATGGCTCTCCTGGGTCTGGTTATTACATGAACGCAGCTTAGTCCAGCCCAACAGACGTGGCCGCCTCACAAACATAAGGTGGGGGGGGGGGGGGGGAGGGGCATACCTGCTGTCTTTCAGCATGTTTAAAATGTCATCTCGAAAGGTGTCTCTGTTCTTCTCCAGAAAGCCTCGCACATCATAGAGCACCTGCAACACAGACAGAGCCACTACAACAGTGCAGCGCAAATCATTAAGCACTTGGAGGTTAACATGCCAGTGTACAAGGCCTCCAGCAGAGCTACACAGTAACGCCGCAGGCATGTGCCAAGGTGCAGACTTCGGGGGTCAAAGAGCTCCAGGACTCTGCAGTTACCAACACAGAAGTGGCTTTTAGCTCTCAAATTAAAAAAAACAAGTGAAACAGCTGCAGAGATTTGCTTGGGGGAGGTGTGGGGGGAAATCCTCTGCAAGGTGTGAGCTGCTCCTTTTACTTCAGGAAATACCAACTATGCCACCCAGTGCCATGACCTCCCAACCACCAGTGCTCCGCAGACAGGATTCCAGGAGGAGGTTAGCCCTTCTTCACTGTGCAGGTGCCTTGACACACCTGATCTGCTCCGTATCTCTCCACAACACAGAACAGCATTTAACCTTGAGCGACTGGAGACCTTTTCCTTTTTCCAATAGGTATTTAGCCTTTTTCCTCCTCTTCAAAAGTCAGATTTTCCTGATGACTTTTACTTTGGGTTTTGTTTGTTTGTGAATGTCCAAGAAAAGACAACATGAATAAAAGAAGTAAAGAAGAGTTTATCCCCCAAACAAAAAGTTACCTGAGAAACAAAAAAAGCCCAAGTGGGAGAATGACATGCTATTTTAAGCCAGTCACATTCCCTGCGCTCCGGTACGGGGCACTGACTGTGCGGAAACTCACAGCTGCGAGAGATATTCTTGATTTTTGGAATCTAAAATCCAGGACCCTCAAGCCCAAGTGCAAGCTGACAGACACACCAGGAACACCTACCTCCCCAGCATAATGTCTTATGCCAAACTGATGGTCTGTTACCCGAGGCTTCACGTAGTAGTGGTTGCTCTGAAATGAAAAGAACAAAAAGTCTTCTGATAATGCCAGTGTACGAATAAATAGGCTCAGTCAGGAACTCTGCCATGACTATGACAATGCTGGGATGGGCAAGGACCTTAGCTGTAGCAGAGCCTGACCACATCTGCTGTAGCTATCTGCAGCTACATTACAAATATGTTATTCCAATAAGATGGAAAAATCCAGCCCTTCAAGGCATTCGTGAGCAAGGGCTTCCAGAGTCAAGGTTGGGCAGGCATGCCATGGATGAAATGTTAATTCTTGCGTGTCTGACACCCAAGGAGACTGGGCTCCACACAAACCATGTGGTGCAGGACACGGGATCAGGATGCAGGGAAGATGGCAGCTCGGCAGAACACCTACACATCTTTTTCTGGTCAAAGGAACTATCATACCGATCTCCCGTCTTCCTCTGTATTTCATCATTCTTTGCACGTCTCTTCCTCTTTTTCAATATTAATTTTTCCTTTCTCTTACGAGCTGTTCTACTCCCGTTTTTCCCCCCCTTTCTTTGTTCTACGAAACCATTAGCTATGTAAGAACAGCCATACTGCTTGAGACCAACGGTCCATCCAGCTGAGCGTTCTGCCTCCAGCAGTGGCTGTGTAAAGTAAGAACAAGGCAAGTAAATGATACTTTTCATCCTATTACTCTCCCAAACTCCAATTATTTTCATGACTTCTGCCTAACTAGTAACCCCAAGTGGATTTCTCTTTAAAATACTTGCCCATTACACACCTGAACCCATGCAGACGTCTTGAGTGTCCTTTCAGAGAGAGCTCTCAACCAACCGGAGCTACAGCTGGTTGGTTTTAAGCCTGGCTCCCATTAGCGCCATCCATCTTCTTTGGGCCTTGTGTGACTTTTAAATCCATCACAACCCCTCTAAGTCATCTTTTCTCCACACTGCAGGGTCCCTTCAACATACTTTTCCGTAACACTGAAGCTGTCCCAGACCTGTTGTTTACCAGATATAACCCTTTCTTGAGTGGAGGGGCCCAGTGATGCATGCTGTTCAAAGCACAGGTGATCCGTGGATTATACAGTGCTGTAACAACATTTTCTGCTTTTATTCCACTTCTTTCCTAGGAATTTCTAATATCTCATCTGGGTTTTTTTATTACTACTGAGCACTGTGCTGATATTCCCATGGAACGATCCATCACAGCCTCTGTCTGGGTCTTGCTCCTGAGCAGCAGCAATTAGCTAAGGGACCATCATTTCAAATGTGGAACTGGGACTGTTTTCCTTCAGGCACACCATTTTACATTTTTTTATCTTCATTTTACAACCCTATCAGTCTCAAAGCCCCTCACAGTCCAGCCTTGACCCATGAATCATCAGGAAACTGCCACCTCAGTGCTCGTGTGGGACAGTGTCTTACAGACCCCTGCGGTAACTGACCATTTAAATTCTGTGAATTTGTCCAGTAGGGAAATAAGGATCACAGGCCTATAATTTCCTATAATACTTTCTAAAAATTAAAATAATTTCCCACCTTCTCAGACACAAGGACTAAGAAAATTTTAAGGAAGATGTTGCACAATACTGCTAGTAATTCAGCTCTCTCATCTTCACGTTTTCTTAGCACTGATAATTTGTTAGTGCTATTGAAAACCTCTTGATTGCCTTTTTTTCCTTTTCATGTTCACCTAATTTCTTTGCTCTTCCCTTTTCCCAATCCAGACACCTTTTTCCAGCCACAAAGTCCCTCTCTTCCACTCCAAACATGACTCCTACTGACGCATGTGGATTGGCACCCTCCTCTCCCTCTCTATCAAGTCCATATATTTCATCCATGCCTACAACACTTCTGCTTCCTTCTCCTATATTGCTCCTTCCCCCAGTTGTATCAGAGGTCACATTCTCTTAAATCCCAGCTCTGTGCTTTTCCTCTTCAATCCTGTTGCCAGCCCCAGAAAACACAGAGAAGAGAGCTAGTCCTCTTATAAGGTGCTTCAGGCTTTGCAGCAACGCTGGCTGGATGCCTGCCAGCGCTTCTCCAGCCAGCACTTTAACTGGTACAAAAAACACTTTCACCTTCAAAAAATGGACCCTAGAGCACTTCATCATTCCTCCCTGCCCTCCAACTCCTTCGCCTCTTCCACCTCTGTAAGCTCCCTAGGGTTCCACTGCTATCCCCTCGAAGCAGACAGAGGTGAACTGTGAACAGCTTTATGAAAAGGATACTCAATGCACAGAAACCACCAAAAATAGCAACCAAAATGTTGTGGGGCATAAAGGAATGCAAAATAATACTGACAGTCTCATGCTGCTGTACAATAAACCACAGGTACCTTCTTACCAAGGGAACTGCATTCTGGTCTGATTTTTTAATCTCAGAAAAGAACAGAGAAAAGATGTAGAGAGATTCAGAGACAAACAGCAGAAAGAGGAGCTTTGAAATTTCTTCATTTCGAGACAAACTGAAGAGGTTGGGACAGTTCAGAAAGACAATTAAAAATAAGTGAGGTATGAAAAATATTCTTAAGTTCTATATTAAAAGTTAACAAAATACCACCAATAAAAAAGGTAAATCAAGCATTCTCATATACCTTGACCTCTGATACAACAGAAAGCCACAGCAGACTAAATTGGTAAGTTTAAGCCTAAAGAAAGGAAATATTTCCACAAAACTATGTGTAAACAGTCAACCAGGAGTCATTGCTCTTGTATCCAATTTGTAGTCATAAGTATTACTAAAAGAGTCAGAAAAAATTATGAAAAATGAGAACATCTGCACCTATTTCAATTAAAAAAGAAAAATTGGAAAAAGGACACAAATTTGTATGTCTTCAGGCTTGGATGAAGCCTGAATTAGAGGACTAGGAAACATATAAGCTGACAGTATTCTTCCTAAAGTAGTAAATTATTCTGTAAGTCCATGCTACAGGGTTTAATTTGCTTTGTTTTCAGTCTGTTTGCTATTAAGAACAGAGTGTTGGCTGTACCAGAGACAGGGTAAGAGATTGCTACAGTGATCTCACTGTGTTTTCTGTGTCCCCAGGATAACTTTCTGACCTGCATGAAAAAGCCCTTCTACTCCTGTGTCCAGAATACAAGAGGAGGAAAGAATTTAATTAATTAGGAACAATAGAGAGCTTTCATTAAAAGTCATGAGGCAAAAGCTGTCCCCAGCCCCAGGAGACAGAGATTTGATGTGCTCTGGAGCAGACTCCTCTGAGTCAGCTGGCAGGGGAAACCCATGCACAGTGTGCAGCCGCATCCTGTGCCTGGGGTGCTGCCTCGTGTCCCATCGCAGACCAGCAGAACCATCCCATGCCACAGACTCGAATATCCTCTACCCACAGCCTGTGGAATGCTCACTCCCTCTCTCTATATGCACAAGAGACCATGTGCAGGTTTCCTCACATATTACTTTCGATCAGCGCAGCCTTGTTAAAGGCTCGCAGGTTCAGGCCTAAGGCATTTTAAATTTCCTGCACAAAGCACATATCTTACATCAACAAACCCTTCACTTTCAGTTTTGAAATGCTGATGGGGCTAACACACTGATCATTTGCCTGCCGGGTTATTTTCTTACTTACCATATGTTGGCTGTGAAGTTTTTCCAGAAGGGTGTTGTCTGTGCCTTTAGGGAATCGGCTTTCTTCATTCACCAAAGCCAGAAGACCCAGTTTCTACAGCCAAACAAGAGATGGGCTTTTACAGTCAGCAAAAGCTCTGACTACGCAGCACCAAGCCAAGAACTGGAGATCTGGACAGCACATTGAGCAATAACCCCTGAGTTATAACCAGAAAAGCTTGAGCTGAAAGCAGAATGCTGGCCAGCCAATGCATTCAGCAAGCAGAACATAAGTGGTATTATTTATAAAAAATTCACATTAAAGTTTCACTTAAATGTTGCTCCCTGTCTAAAATTATGTCACCCTGCTTAAGCTTACTCTCAACAATAAGCAGAGATCTGCTTTCTTGAGCCAGGACTACGGCTAGAACAGCTCACACTTTTGCCAGGTCATGATGGGAAGAGTATCCAAGCAACTACCTGTTTTTAAAACCAGGAAATACCAGGGAAGGTCTCAAGACAGTCAGCAGTCCCCGCTGTGATCCCTGGAAACCGAAACCGTCACACAAAACTGCTCACCTTCTCAATAAGGTCCAGGCACTCTGCATTATCCATCCAGTCAATGGCTTCCCAGTTTATCCCTTCCCTGACAGCCAAGAACAAAAGAACAAAGATGTGAAATGCAAGACCCAATGCCTTGAGGTGCAGGAGAACAGAAGCAGCTGTCCCAGGAATCAAGATGATTTGCAGGAATTAAGCTTTGTCATGGCTGAGGAGGAAGAATAGGACACACAATGCAGTGCTAACACAAGGAGATCCAAGTAAGACAGCCTTCCTTATCCATCCCAGTGATTCAGACTGATGCTCATCCTGTAGTCATTGAGCAAATTCCACACCAAGCACTAAGAAATTGTAGTTGCTATCAGCTGCTCTTCCAGGAATGATGAGCATCGGCCCAAACGGTGGTGATAAGGGACAGTCTGCAACACAGCTTCGAGTCAACTGCTGACCCACCAATCTGGAAAGCAGGCCTGAAGCACATCTGCCAGAAAACTGAGCCACAATTCATAGCTCCACCAGAAGAAGAGACAGGAGCAACTTTTCAGGGAGAGTTTTGAAGAGGATGACCCAGATAAGTGTTGGCCTGACATGCAGAGGACCTACAGGGCAGCCCTGCAATTTTCAGAATGGGAGCTGAGGTAGGCACAGCAATATGATAAAAGCGCTTTGAAAATCATCCATGAAATTCTGTAAATCTGTGCTGATACGGTTCTCCTCTCTCACCACCAGCTTATACTCCCATAATACAGGCTGTTTCTGTTTTCAGAATTCAGAGAAGCCTGGGAATACCTCCTGCTCAGGAACCCAAGGCAGACTACAGGCCATGTGTGAAGCTACGTGCTGAAGACCAAGGCTTTGAGGGTAGCGAAGCTGTTGTCTACAAACCGTTCAGCCTAGGCTTCATACTTTGAGGTTCAAAGCATTTAGAAACTTGTGTGCAACAGTTGGACACAACAAATAATTTCTGAAGAAGGGAAAGAACTATCTGTACCCAACAGGAAACAATATCTTATCTACCAATGGCAAAAATTATCAGTGTTTCAGGTTTTTGCAACGATGCGTGTCAGAGGGGCTATATATTTTTACAAAACGACCTCTTGGATTCCGCCTTGGAGCAGAGTTTTCCGAAACAAATCAAACCACAAATTAATCAAGTTGTCCCTAGTGCCACACACCCCTTGTCTAATCAAAGGATGAAATACACAGAGCTACTTACTAAGCCTGAGGAAGCGGAGCTGATACTGTGAAAGATGAGCTTTAATCACATCACCCTAGAATAACTTCATGAGTAGTCAATAATTCGCTTGTTTTTTCCAAAGTTCAGCCACAGAACTTAAACTCCTATGTAATCATCACGAAAAAAATCTTTTGTCACGATGGTACCATTCTTAACACAGGCTTCCTGCAATGGTGGAATTGGCCTGAGAAGTGAGTGCATAAATAGCCTTGCAGTTTTGCAATCTTTAGAATTTCATGAATTGCCTATTCAACTGTCTCCCTTTACAAGGCTGCTCTCATTTGCCCTCACTGACCCTATTCAATTGCTTCATTCACAAACATAAAGGCTTCTGTTTCAGAGCAAGAACTGAAGTATTTGTCTACCAGCCTTCTCTAGAAGCAGAAATACTCTAGAACATCCCAGGTACTTCACAAAATACAATCCAATATGAAGCCCACAGAAGAGAAACAGCTGTGCAGAAGGCCCCATGCTCTTTAAGCTCAGGAAACAGCCTGATTTAAATCTCCTTGCTAAGGAAAACAGCCCTTTTCACAGCACAGGAATCTCTAGGACAGAAAGAGCTGTTGGATATCTATCCCTCTGTCTTTAGGGACTTCACTTTTTGCACACCAAGATTCCACTGGCGTAACACCACCACTGCCTTAGGTAAATTGTTACTGAAGTCAGTAATAAGGCCAGTGACCACGTGTTTCAATGGGTTAAAGCCCAAGATCTTGCATTCAGCCAAGAGACAGAAGAGAATCTGGGCTTTCTAAATACTGCAGGGAGAAAGCTTTTGCTCGGAGACCTACACTGGCAAAGCACAGGGACGGTGCTTACAGAGACACATCCGCAGTCAGGGTTGCACTAAGGCCCAGCTGTCTCTCCTGCCTTAGGAGTAGGGACTGGACAGCACAAAGGAGCAATGATGCCCTCCATTCTACCAACCATGAAAACAGTAAGGGCCCCACTCCCTCCCTTTGTCACCTGTTGTACTCCAGCTGCTCCAAGGAGAAGATGTGTTTGTTGAAATATTCCTGGAGTTTCTCATTTGCATAATTAATGTTAAACTGCTCAAAGCGGTTCACCTGTAAGAAGAAACAAAGATTATAAAACTTAATGTTGTTCTCCCTGGGCTCTTAAAGAATCTGTAAAAGCAGTGGGGAAGATGCCAGGTCTGGAATAAAGCCAGAGAGCAAGGCGTGGCAGATGGACGTGGGCAGGTCCACTAGCTCATGCAAGGTTAATTCAGTAGGCCTAAACAGTAGTAAAGGATGCTAAAGACAATCAAATTTCTCTTCTTCTTAGGAAGAAAGAAACATCATTCCCAGTGTTAGGTCCCTGGGCTTTCTCTTCTGTGAAATATCTGAGCAGTCACTATACAGCTGCTCAACATACATCCCTCATCAGTTGCAATCAGAAGCATTGCACACAGGATTGTCAACACAAGGCAAAACAGATGCAAACAAACAATGTGCACTTAGGGGCTGGACATTTAATTTAGATACAAGTCAAAAATTGAGTATCACCTGTCACAGCACATCTGCTTAGGGGCTGTCACAAACCAGACCTTGAACATCAGCCTACAAGAATACAGCTGGCAAAAATGGGCAGCTAAATATACCTTGCTGCTCACAGAGGGAAGTGGCAGTGAAGAAATCCCAGAATGCACTATGCTAACGTAAACAGGGTACAAACCTATCCAAGTTCCTTCCTACATGCACGGACATCTCCAAAACTAACCCACCCTGCAAAAGACAAAATCCTGACCTGAAAGTTCTCGAAGCCAAAGATATCCAGGATGCCCACAGACTTAAAGTTTTCCTTGCCTTTGATCTTCGTATTAATCTTGCTAATGAGCCATGAAAAACACTGGGAATACAGCGCCATAGAGAGGGAGTCCCTGGAGTCAGCTGCCTGTAAATGCAGAGAGAAAAAAATGAGTTACAGGGAGAAGAGAAGGCATGAGAGGCACTACGAATCTCTATGGGACTTCAGGTTCCTCCACTCCTCTTCAGATGTCTCAGCCTCTGTACGGGTTGTGTATGGTGCAGTACTTGTATATACAGTCAACATTCAAGTTTGCAAATAGCCCACCCGCACACAGACGTACCATGTCTGACCTTTAGGTAACTGAACTGGAGAGGCTGAAGGAAGTAGAAAAATCACTGACATCTTTTGGAACAAGTGTCGGGCAGGGAAAGCGGCAAAATACCTGATGACTAAGCCCGCAGCAGTCATTCGCATCACCTGAGCCCACATTTGCAGTGACGGGCAAGGCATCTCGGTTCAGTACTCCTAGTAGGGCTGTCAAATGGGTGTCTGCTCAGTTTTTCAAAAACTGGTAGCGCAGGATTTAATGAAGTATTCTGTCACCAAGTCAGCCTCAAAAATCCCCTCTCCAAAACTTCCCTGCAAACAGCACTATCTTACTGGAAGCCAGTGTAGGCTGGCCAACAGCCAGGAGACAAGCCCCAGAAAAGCATGGTTTGAGAGACCTTTCTGGAGCTGACCCAACATCCCATGCAGTGATCATAACCAAGAGTCAGAGGTGGAAAAAATAAATTGTGAACACTAACAGTCAGTAGATAGTTGGCTGCATGTAAGCATATGGATGAATGTCTGAAATGGAAATTGTGAAATCTCAAGCAAAAGCCAGCTACTTGATAGCTGTAGTAGGAATGGACTGGTTGCAAGTTTTGGTAACACCTGGACTAGACAAAAGTGGCACAACCCAAATCCTCCAATAAAGAGATATCAGGCAGAACCACAAATTAGGAGGCGGATGGCATGCTGTCCTTCCACACAAACACTATTTAGACTGGGAAAACAGGGCTTGGGGTTCTGAGAAGGCGGCCAAAAGTAAGGGTTCCCAAAAAGGAGATATGATCCCAGAGAGTAGGCAAAGGGGCCAGGAAAGAAAGCGACAAAGATCTTGACTGGAAGAAACACGCTGGAAGTGGGGAAAGATCCTGGAGATCAGAGACACACGGAGACACGTCAGGGTATGCCCAAGGACCTTGGCTGGTAGTTCCTGATACCAGTAACTGCAAGGAGCTACACAACATGAGCCAACAAAACTTTCCACCCAACTCTCCTGAAGAAGCAGCAATCTCCCTACTGGGAAAAGAAGCTGACATCCTATGAGCATGATGCAGAGGGATGAGAGAGCAAGTATGTCAAATAATCAAGTAGGGTAAAAACCAACATCTTGTCATTTCATAAATAAACCACAGTATCTAGATGAATTGCAGGTGGTTTACTGCCTTGCCTGTGACACCAGGCTGATTCCTTCAGTAGGCCTGACCAGCAGTGACAGAGATGATCTAAATGCACCCTTACCCTCGTCACTTTTGCAAGCCCAAATAACGTGACCTTTCCTGTTCTGCTTTGCTAATATCAGAGGCCAACTGCCTCTGAACCCTCCCAGCCCTTCTCAGCAAGCTCGTGAGGCCCAGCCTGCAAGATTCTCCTTTTCACCCAATCTCACTGTTTTTCTCCTCCTTTCTCTTCCTGGGTAGTATCTCCTCTCCAGCAGCCCAAGGCCTAGGACACACAGCAATCTCCCTTCTCCACAGAAGAGAACATTTCGAAACATGGCCACACATGCCTTTTCTGGGTATTTCTTCTCTCCATCAGATGGTCTGTCTTATTAGTTGGGACAGAGAACACCCTCAAGGCTGTGCCTCTGTGGTGTCTCTGGCTACACAGTAAGGTGGACTCATTTACCAGGAACAGAACCTCCCCTTCCAGCTGTAAGCAAAGCCATTTTCCCCACAATAGGGCTCAAATGAGATTCTCAAAGGCTCCTTTCATCCTCCCAGCTTTGCCCGCCTTCAGGCGAGTTCATCCATTCAGCCCACTGAAATGTCAAAGCTCAGACGGGCCATGAGCCTGTTACACAACCAGAAATCCCTGGCAGCTCTAGCAATGCATTCCTGCCACAAGTGGGAATAGGTGGGCACAGTACACGAGGGCTTAAGTGGGAACAGTCTTGACAGGCCCCGTGTTGAGTGTGACAGGTTCACTAGTAGCATCCTCTTGCTCTAACCATATCTTTGCAGCCTCAGTAATGCACTGGGCTGCAAGCAGTACACTCACACCTGTCAGGAACACCTATACTGTGAGGGAAGCTGTGTTTGGGGAGATTCTTGTAAGTCCTACAACTGCGCACTGTCGCTCTGGACTGCATGGAGCGTCTCTGGCACTGTTATCCATCCTTGTGCCCTGATACTGAAAGATGCGGCTTATTTACGGCAGACAGCTGAGCAGAGGAACTGCGGAACTGGATACTGATGCTATCTGCTGCAGACTATAGGCTGAAAACCAATTGTCCCACAATCTTATTACAAAGAAAGGTCACAGGCTATGAAAAAAAGATACCATTTCTTAAAGGCCAAGCTTGGTTTGTGATATATTAGCAGGTGTGTTTGCAGCAAGAAAAAAGCAATTACTCTGCTGAAACAAGCCCTCCTGAGACTTCAGCTTGAATACAGTGTCCAGCTATAGGCACTCCACTTCTTGAAAGATGTGGGAAAACAGAGACAGAAGAGGTTTAGAAAATTACTTATAAGGAAACATTGAAGGAACTGGATTGTTTAGCTTAGAAAAGAGAACACCACGTGAAAGACTTCACAGAAGCGGAAGCTTGTAAGGTGGACAGCTGGGATGTCAAAGATAATCTAAATATGAGGAAAATCTTTTCAGCTCCAGACTCCACTGCAGCTAGGGCAGGATAGTTAAAGAGGCTGTGAAATTCCTTCCATGGGAAATCTGACGGAAAGTTAGACAGACATCCATCAGAGAGAGCCTAGTAGCTCTGCTTTCTCTGCCAATGTAGGGGTTGGATTGATAACCCTCTGCCGTCCATGCCAGCACAACACTTACATTACCGATGTTTGTTTGGCTATAACACAATGCTTATTCCATCCCAGTATTATTATTTCTTGCTTCCCCGTGTCTTGCATTTTATTAATGACAGAAGATTTTCTACAGTTATGTGTGCATGGACCTAAAACACCAAGAGTGCCCTCAAGTGATCAGCAATGCCACAAGTTAGTTAGTAGGCACAACACTGTAATGAACCACAGAGAAATGTAATAGATAAGCAGGACTGGCTCCAGCACGCCCAACAGATTCAGAAGATGAGAACTACGCATCTGTTTATTTGGCTCTCCTTCGCTGTTGTACGGATACACAAAGAAGATACTGTGGGGTAACAACCTACCATCTAGAGGTTCCGTGGTAACTGTGTGCAAGCTTTTATCTTCCAGTAAACGTAGTGTAACCAGGGAGTTCTGCAAGGTAAAAGCACGCACGCACGCAGTGACCACAAAGCATCTGACGTACCTTCTGCATGACACCAGCATGACCAATTCCTGGTTAAAACCAGTATTGTGCGTTGCCATTTGCAAGTGAACGCCCCTGTAAAGCCTAAAAAGCAGAGTCAACACTGGGACCTGAACTACCAGTAAGGGCAAAATACTTGAGGAGACAGCTGAACACCTAAGGGGTGTAAAAGGAAACCCTAAACTGGAATGGATGATACAAGGAGGACGCAGAGGGCCTGGAAATGCAGAAGCGGCAATCACACACACTAGGACACTTACCTGCTCCACAGTGAGAGGGGAGCTGATCTCTTCCCCACGCAGAATCATGGACCTCTGTGTCAGTACTTCAGAAAGCTGGAAGGCGTCTAAGCCCAGGAGGTCACTGGCAATATTCAGCACTAGTAACAAAGGAGGGTAAACGTTTTATTCCTGCATGGATCCCCATCACTCAGGGGGGATCCATAGTCTGCAGCTCAATAAGGAAATCCCAGGGAAGTGACTAAGTCCCAGCACAAAACACAGTCCCCTTTTTTAATTCTCTTTGGCATACCCAAGATGTAAGCTCATATATCCAGTCTGAGGCAGGGTCAGCAGCGGTTACAGGCCACAGTCAGACACGTAAGTCAGCCTTTCTGCTGACAACAGGAAGAGCAAAGCCCTGTGTAAAGCTCAGCACCAGCAAAATATTTATTGAATGAGAAGGTGTGTTTTCCTAAAGGCACAATAGTGCAGTCTGAGCGTGGGACTGCTACACTTGGATGCCAAGAAGAGAGGCAATTAACTTAAGACTTGAAGGACTTGTAACATCTATTTATTGCTGCTGTCTGTTTATGGATTCACTTTACCAGACCAGCTCAGACTGGATAACTGTAAAGAGTGCACACTAGCAGATGCTTCAAAGGAAGATGTGGGAAAGTCTGTACAGACTACTTTCATCTCAAAGCCCTCCCTGTTCCTATTTACTCCTGCACCTTCAACACAAAAGAGAAACTGTGAGGCTGTGGACTCAGTATCCAGAGGAACAAACGGATCACAGGGCCACAGCCCAATTAAACCACACTGGTGCTCTGGAGCCGTGCATCCTGTGGCATTGCTTTTGCAGGGTTAAACTGCAAAGAATCTGCTGGTAAAGGCACTGCAGACCAGCACAGCAGGGGCAGAAAGGATGATGGAGTGAGCTTTGTTGGGGGCCTTACAGGCTTTGCATGCTCTACCAAGTTGTGAGGGTCCCACTTACCTGCTTTCGTTGTAACCTGGGCCCCGCCAGCTGTCATGAATTCAACGTTTCCCAAATGCAGTGTGCCAGAAAGAAGTTTGAAGATGTCTCTGATTTCTTCAGTGCTGAAGTCCATCACCTTCATAGCAGTCTATGAAAACCATACAGCTAACGTTGGCTGTATGTACAGCCACAGTACACCGCAACCACCACACTCATGCCCAGCCCATATAGGGTGTAAAACTCAGAATTATAGTCATCATGAACCAAAATGAAACTGAGGATGGCACATCCCCTCCCTCAGCTGTATATCTATCAATGACCTTCAGACTCCCATTCTCTTCTTCATTTACCTTATCCCCATCTAAAGGCAGGTGGCCATTTGCCCTCCCCTCACGCTGGACTTGGCTGCTGCCGTTGCCTGTGTGTCACAGGAAGAATGTGTGTCTTTGTGTCTGTGTGAGGAAATCCTTCCCTGAACACTGGCAGTGCAGGTTACAGATGTTACTGGACTGCTTCCACATTCGGCCTCATTGTCTTCCGTGAAGGGCAGATCCGTATAATTTACTTAATTTGCTCTGATCCATATAACCCCTTTAATTTAATCTATTTTAGAGAAGATTGATGCAGCAACGTTTAAATCCAGGCTTTCACCATTAGCTGCTAGAAGGTTAGAAACAGATGATGAGGAAGCATGGCACATTCCCTCTGCCTTAGTGAACACACGTAAGCCAGGGTTCTTGGGGCATAAATTGATTTTGAGAGGTAGGACCTCGCTTTCATGCATTCGCCCTGTTGGTGAGGCACTCCGTGGTTCACGTTCCCTTCTTTCCTTCAGGGGTCTCCTCAGCTGAAGTATAAACCCCACATCGCCACTGCAACCTCTGCTGTACAGGAGACATCTCCTTCCCTTAAATCACACCTAAGCAGGAGCTACTGAAATCCTAAGCCGACTCCTCTCCCCTTGCCTATCTGGCTTCACCTACGTTATTACAGCCCTCAGGCCGATAACCACTTATCAAACAAAACACAAATTGTATATTCCTCCTGCTAAACCTGTAACCTCTGCTAAAGTTACAGATGTCTATTGGAATCTGTGTGGTATTCCAGAATATGCCATTCGCACAGGTGATACAACTCCACCAGAACACTACCCTCAGACCAAAACTCTTCCCCTTCCAATGGTCAGTGGGAGTTTCCTGCACCAGGCCATCTAGATGGGTCCCAGGAATCATTATGGGGCGGGTGGGGGGGTTCACGCTCCGCCAAGTCTCCATCATTCTAAATTATCATTCATTTTTGACTGTTTCCCAAATGTGCCCATTTCTGTACACTAAAAACACTCTCTGAGCCTTGTTTTTACCGTGAACAGGTAGAGCTGAGTTTCAGACTCATTGAACACCGAATTTTGGCTTAGGGCAGACAAATTCTGCCTGTGAGATCTAGACCCTGCAGCACATTTAGCCCATGAGATTGTGCCCAGAAGTTCAGGAGGATTTAGAACAGGACTCACCATGACCTTACTGAACATCTCTACATCATTCAAGTTCTCATCAGTCACACAACCAGACTGGTTCAAGTAGCGGTAAGCCTCTGGCTCAGAGAGGGAGAGGCTCTCTGCAACAGAGGAAAAAGAGGCAGGGAGTAGAAAGACAACCATTTATTCAGCAATCGGCCTTCTCATTCTTAGTCCCCTAAAACAATGTGTATGTTTAACATAGGGACAGCATCTGAACAGATTCCATATCCCTCAACAGCCACACTTAGTGAATGCACTGGGGAAGGGAAGAGGAGGGCGTGTGGTAACAAAGATGGTACACAAAATTATTTAGAGCAGTCAAATCCCAATGTTGTGATTTAACCCCAGCCAGCAACTAAACACCACACAGCTGCTTGCTCACTCCCCGCCCCCAGTGGGCTAGAGGAGAGAATACGAAAAGTGAAAGTGACAAAACTCATGGGTTGAGACAAAGACAGTTTAGTAGGTAAAGCAAAAGCTGTGCACACAAGCAAAGCAAAACAAGGAATTCCTTCACCTCTTCCCACCGGCAGGCAGGTGTTCAGCCATCTCCAGGAACGCAGGTCTCCATCACACCTAACAGTTATTTGGGAAGACAAATGCTGTAACTCCGAACGTCCCCTCCTTCCTTCTTCTGCCCCCAGCTTTATGTGCTGAGCATGATGTCCTATGGTATGGAATAGCCCTTTGGTACTGGCTGTGTCCCCTCCCATCTGTCCAAACAGTCCTTCAAGGCAGGAGAAGGTGCAGGTGGAGAATGTGCTGGTTTTGGCTGGGACGGAGCTACTTTCTCCACCGTAGCTGATATGGGGCTGTGTACAGGGATGTTTCCATTACTGCTGAGCACGGCTTACACAGAGTCAAGGCCTTTTCTGCTCCTCACCCCACCCCACCAGCAAGGAAGCTGGGGGTGCACAAGAAGTGGGAGGGGACACAGCCAGGACAGCTGACCCAAGGGATATTCCATACCACATGACATCATGCTCATCATGTAAAGCTGGGGGGGACGTTCAGAGTGATGGTGTTTGTCTTCCCAAGTAACTGTTATGTGTGATGGAGCCCTGCTTTCCTGCGGATGGCTGAACACCTGCCTGCCGGTAGGAAGTGGGGAATGAATTCCTTGTTTTGCTTTGCTTGTGTGCACAGCTTTTGCTTTACCTGTTAAACTGTCTTTATCTCAACCCACGAGTTTTCTCACTTTTACTTGTCCTATTCTTTCCCCCATCCCACTGGCGGGGAGTGAGCGAGCGGCTGTGTGGTGTTAATTCCTGGCTGGGGTTAAACCACAAGACCCAAGCTGCAGAGTCACAGAAGAATATTTCAATACTGAATTGATTCAGGAGAACAAAACAAACAAAAAAAACCCCAGAAGATTAAATTCAATCTCATAAGGTATACAGAAAAATAGTCTTAACCATACACATACAGTAGTGACCTCTAAATTAGGTATCATCACTTGAGACAGAGTTCA
Source organism: Rhynochetos jubatus (assembly GCA_027574665.1). Classification (NCBI taxonomy): domain Eukaryota; kingdom Metazoa; phylum Chordata; class Aves; order Eurypygiformes; family Rhynochetidae; genus Rhynochetos; species Rhynochetos jubatus. The sequence continues at coordinate 25,862,005 of CM050654.1, forward strand.
GGGAGTCACAGTAAGATTGCTGAAGAGATCATCTCAGTGCTGAGCAGCAGTCAAATACTGAACACAGTTCAGTTCCTTTGGTTTTAGAAGGAACACAAAACTAAATATAAAACCAGAATTAGGTCTCTGTGCATAATGTAGCACAACTGCATCTGAAATGTTCTCTGCAGGTTTGATCTCCCATTTCAGAAAGAAGAGAACTGAAAGATCTATGGAGAAAGGAGACAAGGATGATCAAGAGACAGAAACACACTACATATGGGGCAAGTGAAGCAGCCTGAGACACCAGCTTGGAAAGGGAGATGGGGAAGAATAGCAGTGATCTGCTGAGGGAAATAATCCGGTTTGTATGCTGTCTCTAAGTACTCGCTGATAACCCTGGTCCCCACTACTTCCCTTTGCTTTAGATGGATCTCTGAATTCACCCACGTGGCCATCCCTGCAAGAACTCCCTAGAACTGAAGCCCCACTTCCCTCCACTCTGTGTCAGGCCCAAATCTGCCACCTGATTATTCAGATACAGATACACACACCGAACAAAGGCATAAAGAAATTCCCCAGTCCCTCAAAACCAGAGTGTACCTGTAACATGTCCCTGTCTGCCTGTCTGACCTCTTCAGCAAGACCCGCGGCAGGTACACACAAATGTTGTTAAGGGGATGCTGCACTACGAAGAGGATTCTTCCACAGCCTGCAGCTGCCACGTTTTCTGCATACCCTCTACCAGACCCAGCTCTCCCTTCCCCACGTACCCACCTATAAATCCTGTACTCGGATACTAGACATGTTCTGACTCTAGTTCTGCCACTACATCACTGCTCTTTCTAACTCTTCCCTCTCCTATTACCTATACTGAAGGTTTGTTGTAAAAGTGTGTCTGTCAGCCCAACCTCTGAACTCCCTGAACAGCTCCATCAGTATCTGAAGACTCTTTACCCTTCCTCTGCCTCTAGCCAGTTTCATTACCTCGTCCCTCTATACCCCCTCTTCACTTTGCACAGACTCTGCCTTCCAGCTCAGAATGCCTGAAGTGTCTCTTCTCACAGAGCATTTCGGTCATCCTCAGCCTCCTTCTCTCAACTCCCCTGTTTCCCAGAAATCCACCATATGCCTTCAGAAAAAGTTATATATCAAGTACCTGAAATATCCATGCTCTAGCTGACTGACCCCTGCTTCACATGCTGGAGTAGAAAGAGGACAGAGCCATATCCCAGAAAATGAAATTACCTTTCTGCTCCCCACTCACACCAGCCAGCAGAGCATAAAAGATGTGGTAATTCCTCTCACCGGGGTTCTGGTGTACCACTCTGTTCTGAAACAAAGAACACAGGAGTAGCCAGTAGAAAGAGATCACACTTTCGGCTGCAAAGACAAAGAGAAGACCAGGATACAGTAAATCTCCTGGACCAATGCACAAGAGGGGCTTCTTCCACCGTTCTCCAGTGATAGTGTTGTCTAAGCTCTGTATCAAGATCCTGTCATGCGTGTCTGTGCAACGGAACACGTACAGACCTCTCTGAACTTGCTTAGAGAGCACGTGCACGGACAAACCCAACCTTGTCAGTTCTGGCCCTGTTCCCCAGTGAGTTCCTGAGTCTGAAGCAAACTATGTTAAAGCAGAGATGTCTCCATGTGGACTTGTGCCCCCATATTCCTCTCTATGGAACTGAGTTTCCAGGTACTTGTTCTCTCTCCCTTTCCCCTTGGTAAGCAGCTTTTTCCTTAAGTCTCTTTGTAACACAGAGTATTTATCAGAGAACAGGCTCTGACAGATATAGAACAAACATTGTTCCTCCACCATCCTCTTCCTCAGATGGGACAGTTGCAGTAGTAACACCTAAAGAGCTCATGTCTATGTGCTGTGACGGAGGCAGCATCATCCAGCGGGAGAACTGGCACTGCCCCACCATACTCTGAGGAGAGGGCTCACCCGGCAGCCAGTAGAGGCGACACCTACCTTTTCCAGTAAATCTGAACAGCATGTTAAGGAGAAAACATTCAAATGACATATGCACAGATGTTCTGGATGACTGGCAAAGAACCTTCTAGACACATTAGGATGAACCCTGTAACAAGCTACAGATCATTAAATAACTGACACTTTGGAAAGTGGACAAAGAGTGGTTCCAACCATCATCTCGGATCCTCCTCCCCACTCCTTGCCCAAGGAGATACTATGTGCCAAAGAGAGATTTAAAAGGGCAGGGTCAGATAGAGCACAGGACCTGCACAATGGTGAGGTAACCCAACAAAGGATGAGCCACATTAGGGACACCTAGAAAGATTAGAGGGGCCACTCTAATCCGGAAGCCTGTATTGCACGCAGCAAGTCTTGCAACAGTTCCCATTGCTTCTGCAAGAGACTGCTATCTTTAATCTACCGACAGCACAAAGAGCAGAGACTAAACAATCCAAGCCTGCTATTTACAACAGTGGTAAATTCATCTGGCTGCTGCTCCAGTGGAAATCGGTGTGCTTTGCAGTCATCATCAGCTTTGAACGTCAAGATGCTTAGCCAGGGCAGCTTTAGCTGCCCCATGCAGACAGAAGATACGTCAAAGCCTTTTGGAGAGGGGTACATGGGCATACAGGGAAGAAAGTGGTCATGGCACAACATAATTTGACTATATACAGTCTTCCCTGTCCTTGCTGTCACTGGATCAGGCTCCCTAGGGAAGTGGTCACAGCACCAAGCCTGTTAGAGTTCCAGGAGCATCTGGATGATGCTCTCAGTCATATGATTTAGGTTTAGGTCATCCTGCGAGGAGCAGGGAGTGGGACTTGATCCTTATGGGTCCCTTCCAACCATAGATATTCTATGATTCTATGATTAGGGTTCCAAGGTCCACTGGAGATGAGCAGCCCAAAACAGGGAGCCATAGCTGGCCCTCTAAATTCCAGTATGTTCTCTTTTGCATCCAAATATTGTGCAGAATATAGTGATTCTTAGCTTGGTCTCACTTTTCTAAATCATGAGTTCATTGTCAGAGCTGACATAAGGGAACAATCTTCTGGGAAAAACACTCAACATGAGGGATCGTCCTAGGTAGCGAATTCTAGGGATTTAAGTACCAAGTGTTGTGATCGCCAAAGTGAAAAGTCAAACTATGTCCCTGCCTAATGTAGCACCTAGACAAAAGATCTCCAAATCTAGGTGCTGCAGAGTCACCAAACAAACACTTCTTCCCTCTTGAAGTTTCCCAGTGATAAACTGGCTTGGAGAAAGAGTGGTGAGGGATTTCCTGACCCACTCGGGGCTCCTCCTCATCTTCACTCACTCCATCTCTTTCTAGCCCACCGAAGCAAAGGATACAATCAGTTACTCGGCCTCCCTGGATGTGTCCATGTTGAGAGAAGTGCAGCTGGATGAACTTGCCAAAGCGGCTGGAGTTGTTGTTGTAGACCGTCTTGGCATTTCCAAAGGCCTCCAGGATGGGGCTGCAGAAACAAGGCAATGAAGATATGACTGGTGATTTGATAGCATTACAACAAAGCCCGTGCCCGGCCTTTTCCCATTCGCACAGCGTGCACTGCCGTGCGAGATTAATTCGTTACAGCACCAGACTGGACAAGCAGGAAGAGCTCAAGGGCAAGGAAGGATGGCAAGAGCCGTTTAACACACTGCTAGATAAACTTTAAACCTTTGGGATCGGATTTAATTAAATCAGTCCCCAGTCAGTGTGGGCAGCTGGCGTTCACGCCGTCGAGGGCATTCCCTACCAGTGCAGCTGCAGGAAAGGAAAGGTGGCAAGACCCAGGGAGGCTGTGGTGCTTAGCACAGCAGCATCCCATGAAATCGGTTTGTGATTTTTCCAGGATTTTCAGAAGCATCGAACACATCGGGCACACACCCTGGAGCTTTAAACCGCATACTTCTTTGTTTCTGTTTCCACCTTTGAAGAAGACAGTATAAGCCTTCTCTGAAAATTACAGGCAAACCTTTTCAAACCAACAGCCAAACGTGGTACCGAACTGATTTGTTTGGCACTGAAATATGATGTGGGAACACACAAACCATTGTCGTTACTTAAATCTTGCTTAGGCTGATACAAGCCGCATAGTTTCCAAGCAGGGGGAATACACACACACTATGGATTTGAAAACTTCATTCTGAGAGCACCACACCATCCACCTCAGAGGGAAAAAATGCTGCCTCCTTCCCCACCCCCCAAAAAAATAAATCCATCGCCAAGCTTCAGACGGGTGATGAATTGAAGAATTTTGCCTCCTGGTCACCTTCCTGTCTTCAGAAGGTTCATACAACATGGGAAGTCGTGAGTTAAACTGCAGTTTGGTTCTTGCTCCACAGAAAAGTACAAAGGAAAAGCCTAAACCTGACACCTTGAATCCAGAATTAAAATATTAATTTTTGCAATGTAGCCAATTCTAAAATAATCCGAAGGCCTGACAAGCAAGGAGTCATGGAGATGCTACAAAAAAAGCCTGGAAACAGTCATGTTTAATTCTAAAACATACATAGTCTTTAGGAAAAGTTACTTCAGTTATTGCTCTGAGAAATACGGGCTTTTTAAACATCTCCCTCGATCTGCTCTGCAGTTCCACTTGAGACACAGGATTATAACAGGACAAATAATCCCAACTACAGATACCGCTGGAGTTTGCTGAAAGCTTCAGGCCTTGCAAGGATTAGCTAAGTGAGAGCTGTGGTTGTGGGAAAGGCTCAGCAACATTCAGGAAACTTCAGGCAGTATTTTCCTAACTTATCTCTTGAAAATATCACTTTAAACAAACAACAGCATAGAAATGAAATTGCTCTGTTATCATACATTACATCCACAGAAAACCCAGTCACAGAGCTCTGCGTGCACAGAGCAGGAGGTAAATTCCTTGCGCTGGAGAATTTGAGCTCCAAGCCCCACGCCTCTGAATCAAGTATGTAAATAAGGACATTGCACTGAGCACACCAACGCCATGAATCAACAAAAATTAACGGGGACAACCAGAAAAAAGGAGGACAGGTTTATGTTATATGGCCACCACAGCTGCAGTGAGAGTGCAGTTACCAGCCAGCCAACCTTTATGGCTCTAAATCATGTTAAATAAACAAAGCACAAGGAAGTGTCTTTATAGTTCAGTTTGGCAACGGGCTCACGCACATCAGTATGGAAGTGTTTTAGGGATGGGGGAGGAAATGGGCATGTGGGTGTCCGAGGCTGACAAAGCAGAGGGGTGGGTGAGCAGATACAGCCAGGAGCGAGGGGCCAAGCCAAGTGCCCGCATCAGCAGGCACACCAGCGTGGCATTCGACGCAGCGGTGAGCTGCGCCAGGCGGAGCGGCGCATCAGGAAGGTGGTGCTGGGTGCGGGACTCGGAACCATGGGAACCTGTTTCAGCAGGGCAGCAGGAAGTGAAGCCTGGGTTTTAGAAATACTGCCAACATACGCAGCTCCAGGATTCAGACACATAGCTGAGGACAAAGAGTAAGATTCGAAGATAGAGGGATGAATAACAGGAGAGGTGGCCATGCTGTCAGCAGTGTCACCCAACACAGAGAAGGGACAGCTTCAGTGAGAAGCAAGCAGGAAAAGAAACTGAGAGGAAAGTTAGCAGAATTTTTAGTGGACTGACGGATATTTTCAAGAAGGAAAGCAGACCAAATGAACAGTGCCAAGGGAAATTTCAGAGCCTTATTTCTGCAAAATACACCAAGCATGAATGTTACAACACACAAGCAAATGACAGAAAGCTGATGTAACACTTTGTTTATAATGCTGTCTGAAACGGAGAAAGAATCCAGCATTGTTCCTGGCTGTGGGCTGGGGTGCAAGGATGAGAATCCGCCATAAACTAACCCAAGGAGGGGCGCTGGCAGAGCTCGTGAAGCTGAACGGCAAACATAGGAGGCAGACCCGGTAGCACTGGCGGCAGCGTCTGGCTCCGGGCCAGCCTTCAGCTACTCTTCTTCAGGGAAAGGGTGACGACTCAAATTCTTCTGCACCCGCATCGCAACAGCTCATGTAGCACCGGAGATGTACACAAAAGGAGTCACGAGCTCTTACCTCACTTCACCTCACAGCTGTGGGATCTTGCAGACTCAGGAAATCACCTACCTGCCATCGTAAGCTTTCTGGATCACAGTCAAGTTACCACTTAACCGCTAAGCGGGCTTGAGCCTTCTAAGCTGCTCGCCTTAAAGCAGATTTTGCAAACACTGAGTCGTGACTGTACTTTTCCAATTTGCCAACGTCCCTGGTAAAACCTGCACATCTGCAAAGGATCAATCATCCAAGAACAGCCTCTCCAGCACCAGGTCCAAAGGCAGCAATGCTTCTGCCCAATGCTGCTCTGCTTGTAAGGATCCTAAAAACTGCAGTGCTCTTACAGCTGCCACCTTAGACACTGCACGTCTGCTTAGGCTATTTTCACCGCAGTTACTACTAACTTATTGGCGTCACAGTCTTCCAGCAAACATTCCTTCTCTCTGCCCTCTGGACCCTGAAATATGCCACTTGCATGAGAGTTGCTTTTACACAGATGATTCAAAGGATTCCAACTTATTACACAACTAGACCCTGTTGCAGACATCTGATTTACTGCTCTAGAGGTTTCTGCAACTGTCACAGGCTCAAACTGGGACCAACCTCCAGCCTTGCCCTTGACAGTACCGAACTGCAAGACCCCCAGCAAGGTCTTCCAGGCAGTCTTGCATTGGGAAATTTTTGTTTAATTTCATTTACTGCTAATTAAGAGAAACTTCTGATCGTGGATTCAGGTGTCAGGCAAACAGACACTCAAGTAAGCATCTTTCCTCCTGCTTCCCAAGGTGTACCTGATGTCAAACACCTATTGCTCCCCTTCCTTAGCCTCAGCTTCCATTTTTACCCCAGGTTACAGCCAGTCCCTGGCAACCCTCACCCAAGGCATCAGACAGCACAGGAGGCTGGGGTCCCACACATAACCATTTCTTTCTGTCACTCTGCTTCCTCGTTTTCTCTGCTGCTCTTTCCCCTTTACCATTTGTGAGAGCGGCTTCATGGTATTTTGCTAGCCGGAGTTAAACCACTACACTCAGCTGCACCTTGCTGCTTCGTTTTCCTGACACTTTTTTCCTCAGTGTCCCCATTCCAGCATGGGTCACCCATGGACCATGATCCTGGCGTGCCCCTGTCCTGGGTGGGCCATGGTCCCTCAAGGTTGTCCCTGCCCTGGCAGGGGTCATGGTCTCTCAGGGGTTTCAGGACCTCCTTGGGCAGGAAGGGTTCCCCCCAGAACATGTGTCCATCCCTCATGGCTGCCGGTTTCTTTCCCAAACATGTTTGATCCAGGTGCCATGCGCATCCCTGCCTGCCTTGGCAAGGTTTTGGCGGGTGGTGGTTATTCCCCCGTGCCAGCTCCAGCTGAGAATGGCTCTGCGCAGCTCGAGGCCTCCTCCCACACAGACCCTGCTGCACCCCCCTGCAAACCTCCTTGCTCATCGCCTGTGCTACTCCCATGGATACGTATCCTTAAAACCGCCTGCCTGGACAGCACAAGAGCTACAAGGCGGCCCACAGGACCTCTGAGGGCAAGGCATGCTGGGGGCCTGAAACACATGGAGACCGGGGGCGAAAGGAGGAGACCGGGAGTCTGAGTGTGATGGAGACTCACTGCAAGCACAGCCACAACCAAGAGCTGTGGGAGATGGAGGGACCACGGACAGCCATCCCTGCGGCCCGGAGGGATGTTACCCACGTCCCGTCTGGCCACTGCCACGACAGACATGGAAAGAAGGACAGCGCAGTCACATGTGGGTGCAGCTGGGCGGGCTCAGGGGACGAGTTACGGAGGGAAGGAGAAACCCCAGCCTTGGCGAGAGCATTAATTCTCCATCTGCCCCACGCTGCTATTGGAAAGAAGCCTAATTCATCCACCGGCAGCTGGGAGAGCAGCCAGCACGAGGCATCCCAGCGAGACCGCGACCTCCACGTTTCCCTGACACGACACCGTTTGGCCGCACGAGCCTGACTGCCCGGGTCGGGCTGCATCCGCCGCCCGGCTCAAGGGGTCCCAAGGCAGACGCCATGCAGAAGGCAGTGCCCCTGTCATGGCACACCAGCCTCCGCAGGGACGGGGCCCCGCACGCCCACGGGAGTGACCGTACCTGCTTTCCAGGATGGCTTCTTCCACGTGAGTGCTCTTCTCAGATGGAGGGGCCCCAAGGGAGGTCTGGCTCATGGCTGACAGAAATTTCAGCAGCAACTTAGTGCTCTCAGTCTTTCCAGCTCCGCTTTCTCCACTGTTAAGGAAAAGACATACGTTCCATTCACAAATGTAGGACAGACCAAGCCAACGAGCATCCCACCCGCCGCAAAGAAATGATCTCCAGGAATAAACACACGGCATTTCCACTGCGGCAAGCAGGCGTCAGGCAAAGGGTAGGGTAGGATGGTGCATGGATATTTAGGCAGATGTCATTGCAAACAGACCAGCAGGAGCAAGGCGTGTAATGCAGTCAGGGAGTAGCCGGTTCTCCCGTTTCTAACCTTATCAGAACACACTGGCTGTCATGACGCTTCCACAAGCAGCAGTAGCACTCGTTAGCGGTGGCGAAGATATGGGGAGGCAGCTCGCCCAGGCGGTGCTGTCTGTACAGGTCTATGGCATCCACACTGTACAGACCAGGGATGGGTTTGTAGGGATTTACTGATGCCAAGATGGAACCAATGTTTGTCTAGGGCGAGAAAACAAAACACAGCAAGGAAATAAAGCTCCTGGGGAAAAAAAAAAAAATCATGACAAACCCAGACCCTGAAATACCTCACGGTGAAGGGAGAAAGCCTCAATAAGGAAGTTGGGCTTCAACAGAGAGCTCCGCGATTTGGCAAAGAACGTCGAACCCCAAGGCAGGAGCTGAACAACTGGGTATGGATGGGGCAGTTTGAATTTCACTGCTTTACAGTAAAACGGCATTAGGCTGTTTCCTTTGCTCACTTAAGTTTACACAACCTAAAAACATGAAACCATCTTCATACCCAGCTACCTCGCACTGTGCTTGAAGCTAAAAGGCAGATCCAGGACAGGAGGGGTGTCAGGAGATACCTTCCATGCACCCACCTACAGTCTGAAGTGGAGGGGGCTTGGCAGGGTTCAAGCACCTCCTGAACAAAGAGGTGGGACAGAGACACACACACACGTGTGCAAAGAGCCACTACAGCGTATCGGTTTTCTTCTGCTGCAAAATGCTGTTTGGAGCAGCTTAAATCATTCAGTAAGCCAAATCAAAACTGACAGCTGAAGATGAAGTTCAGGATTTCAAGTCAAAAGTATTTCTGTATTTTTTAAACATTTTATTTTGAAAATATTTATTTTGAAAATCTCACCATTCAAGAAGACAGTTAGGAAGGTTTAAAATAAAATACCCAAAGCCTAATACTGACTTTCAGATGCATCCTTCTGTGAATTCAGAAGGAAATTAATTTTGTTTTTTGGGGCATGACTTTTTCGGTTCAGCCGACCAGCTCAAATCCAGTTATTCTCAGAGCTGCAGTTCAGAGCAATGGTGCCACCTCTCTCCCAACAACAGCTTTGTAATATGGTCAGCATCAAGCTTCCAACCCTGCTTCTGGTGCGGTGGCCTCCTTCACAGGGACGTCTTGGGCTGCTCTACTCCAGGAATACCCATCCTCGGGAGGGGTGACAGAGGAAACATTTAGATTGCTGCAGTAGGTGCCAAGCTTTGTGGCCAGGGACAACTTCTAGTGTTATTTCCAAACCACAAACTGCAAGTCACCACATACATACACAAGGATTTGCATGCATCCATCGGAGAAGCTGTAAATTAAACACTTGGTGATGAGAAAGATGCATGCCTTCTCCCTGACAAACGAAATCTGTGGCCATACTGCAATGTCAGGCTCTGCAGCCAGACTAAGATGCCACAGTCACCAAAATATTCAAGACTTATTCATTAAAGCAGCGGTCACAGATCACTGGGGGGGGGAAAAACATCACTTAGGCCTAATTGCATTATCGGTACAAACAGGCTAGCATGGAATAAGTCCCGAGAACCCTGACATGGACCTTTGTGGGCAGAAATATAATTCACTGCTGATGAAAGCAACAAGCAAGCAGATGATTATTGGCAAGACAGGTGGAAGGAAATGGGAAAGCACTGAGAGAGAAAACATGGGTTGCGAAAAAGCACTGTACGACCAGTTGAGCAACAGACATTGTCCAGAAACGGCAAGACAGAGATGTCCATCCTAACACTTCTCCCAGACCTTCACAGCATTTTTTCCTCTCAGATGTTTTATTTTGCCTTCCCCCCACTAGTTTCAGCTCTCCCAAGGAACAGAGCTCCCGCTGCAGTCCTTTCCAGAACTTCTTCCACTACAGCCATCTCCTTCTAAGGCGTTTCTAGGAAACTTTTCCATCTCCCAGCTGCACTCTCCTCATCACCTGCAGTCCCTTAGAGACAATTCCTACCCACTGTTTTTAACAGCAGTAGCATTTGTGCATCAACCACGTACCCACCAGCCACTCCGTTAGCCAGGAGTGGTTGTCCCCAGAGAACTCTGTAGAGCAGGACAAGCCACGCGTGGCACATCTGCTCCTAAGGACAATAGATCCTACTTGGGTGGTCAGGCATGGCAGCGCTAGGGACAGCACAAAGCGTGGCAGTACAGCCCCTGGCTCATTTATACATCACTCACATTATGTTGGGTCTGCTTTTATTAAGGGATACAGCAATGGCAGGAATGAAGGGGAAAGTTACACTCTTAAATGCTGCAGGCAGTGGCTGTGCTCACATAATTTCCTCAAACAGTTTGGTAGAGCTTGAACAGTATTTTGTTGGAAAACAAAAGGTACTGTTGAGATTGTCAGTATTCCTGTAGTACATTAATTACAGGTACCACACCAGCCTAGACCTACTGCTACCCGTGCTCCCTGACCAGAAAGGACCCCCCCCTTTTGGAGCTCATGGTAGGATGCCTCCAGGCATACAGCTCAGAACTGCACTGCCCTTTTTCACAGCAGTTGGCCACTTCATGTTCTCAGTTTTCCAGCCTGTCATTATGTATTTTTATTATTATTTATTATTATTTTTAATAGTAGTTACCAGTATTCCAGGTTACCCACTCCTTCAGGTGAATTCTTTCCAGAAAAATTGTATTTCTCACCTGTTTCTGACCTCTCTGATTTCTTTCCAAGTATTTTTGGCCCTGACTGATAGGCGTAACTCCTCTCAGTGCAGCTTTGTCTGCAACATTAGCCTACGATGTTCTATCTGTGGAAACCATTGAGGGTGACATTAAACGAACTCAACCCCTGTAACATTCACAGATCACTAAGTCATTCGTCAGCACTACAACTGAGATTCTCCATTTCTGCTTAACGGGAAACTGTGCAGCTGGGCTATGGCAAAACCGAACAGTTAGTGATAAGGTAACCGCAATATTAATGTCTGCACTGCAGAAATGAAGACCAGCACTCGTACAGTTTGGTGCTCTCGGGGTCAGACATTGTGCAAACATATACCCAGATACAGTCCCACTCAAGGAGGGGCTACAATCCTTACTGAGGGGTTCTTCCTAGTGCTGAGCATGTTACAGAAGCCAGGCTCCTTCCTAAAGCTCAAAAAGAATTCAGGTCTGAGGTGCCTGACATTCAGGCACTATGCACAAGTGAAAAATGACTATTTAAACGGTAGCACCTTTACACACAGACGGAGAAGGCACAGAACTAATGCCGAAGAGGAGGAGGAGGAATGACATATCAGAGCTAGAGGAAAGGCTTAAGGAGATGCAGCTGCTGTGACATGGTCACCGAGCTGCTGCTGTGGTATTTCTGGTGCAAGGCACAGACTGAAAAGGGACAGAATCCTGCCTCACGTTTCAAAGTGTGAGGAAGAAGATATGGGAGGAATACTCCCCAGTGGGCAAAGAGCTGCACCAGCAGGTGCCAAACACAGGTCAGGAGGAGCAGCAAGGTCAAGGGTGTGTGCACACACACTGCAGCAGGGTCGCAAGGCTGTGTTGAAAGCAACAGGCAGGAGGGTGTACAGCAACAGAATAGAATTTGCAGTCTCCTCTGCATCCCTGTGCAGGAGATGGTTCAGAAACGGGGTCACTTTATTGATAATTTCCTGGAATACAGGTGCATATGGTTTGGTTGCCTTGGTAACAGTTGCTATGCAACACAGATTTAAATTTTTCCGGTCATACTCTGAAAAACTCTGGGTGTACATAGCACGGACAAGCAAGGCAAGAGTAAAGTAAGGTAAGGCAGTCTACATTATATCCTCTCAGTCCTCTCCAAGCCTCAGCAGAGCATGCTCCCATTCCAGCACTCCAGGGATGCCTCGTCCCAGGTGTGCTTTTCCTCACAAGTCCCTTTCCTGACACGTGCTTCCTTCCTGAGGGCCCAAGAGGGAAATCAGGAGATGCTTTGAGTATTCATTCGTGCAAGGAGAGCACAGCAACTCAAAAAAGGCACAACTGCACGTAAAAGCAGAAGAATTAGGCAACACTTTTGCTTCCCTGGTTTTGTCGAGCAGTAGCTTTAACTGGATCAGGAAGGATGCTCAGCAACAATCAGCGTACACTGCACTATCCAGTCTGCTTGGCCATATAAACCTCTCAGCAGCAGTAATGCGGAATCTGGGGAACGCGAATGCCAGCTTGTAAAACGCGGATGGTCAGGAGGATACAGAGCTGCACAATTCCCACAAAGCCCACAGGTGAACGAACGTTTGTGTTTTTGGAAGTTCTTCTATAGATGCAAAGAGGCCCCTCTGGTAGGGGCAGGATCTCACAGGGCTGATGGAGCTGGCAAAGCAGAAAACCCTCCATTTTCACCCGCATGAAACAGCGTTCAGGAAACAATGCTAAAATCAGTATTTCACATGCAAAGTGGCAGTCCCGAAGCTAAACAAAAATCATTAGCCAGAAGGGATGTGGTCCTTCTTACGCACTTACGTAGATGTTACCCCGTTGGTAGCGCTGGTGCAGGTTAAGCAGGATGGCAGCTTCATGCAGATCTCCCAGCATGGACATGTCCTCTACCCCATCGACGCTGGTCTGGTGCATTGGCAGGACCTTTTCTCTGGAAAGGGAGGCCTTGGGGTACTGGAATACCTGGAAGAATGGGGAGAACGACAAAAAAGCTCATGACACCTGGACACATGGTCTGATTTCCCGCCAGCAACATGCCCCTTTCCACAGCTTTATACTTCAGCACTGGAAAAGGAAATTAATAGGGCACAGACATGATCCCTATTTTTATAGTCATTCTTCCATTCCTGTTCCTGATCTATTCAAGCTCTCTGTCCAGAAACAGCACAGCACATTCTCTTCTTTTGCTCCAGAGTCAATCTATCACCTTCACTATTGACAGAGACAGAGAGCGTCTGGAAGAGGTTGCCATGTCAAGAGCAAAGGAAAGCAAAGCAGATGAGAGGCTGAATAAAGCAGTGACATCCTGCGTGCATGTTGGCACATGTGTATGTATGTGATGTGAAGCGTTTGTACAGTGACAGCTATTAACTTCTGTCACTGCTCTGGGAAGTGCCCTCCTCTCTCTATGTGGCTGCACTCTTCTTGCCTCAATTGCTGCATCCTTCTTCCTCCTAGAGCTTCCTCCTCCTCAGTAACCCACTCTTCAGCTATCAGGTCATCTTCTTCACCCCCTTTCAACACAGCTGAGATTACGTGACTGCTCCCCTCCACCATAGCCACATCTCAGCCCTCCTTTCCTCCTCCTCAAGCACGATACTGGCATTTCACAAAAGTTATTTCAGTTGCTTCCCACTCTTGGACTCAGCCACGTGCCATCTCCCACCCAGCATCCCAGGCTGCGCTAGCTGGTAAGACCCAAGACAGCCAGATGGAAGACTCCATACAAGCAGCCCGGAGAAGCACACTGGCCTGCAGTAACCCTTCCAAAGCAACTTGAGCTTTTCCTTCCCTTCTGGGGCTCTAGTCAATACCTCATTTCCACTCCTTCTTGTCAGCCCTCCCAGCTGCCAGCAAGAAAATCACAGACTCCACAGAGAATGAACCACGATGGGGCTTTGAGCAACCTGACCTAGTGGAAGGTGTCCCTGCCCATGGCAGGGGGGTTGGAACCGGATGGTCTTTAAGGTCCCTTCCAACCTAAAGCATTCTGTGATCCATAGCGTTGATCTAACTGGATTCTCCTGCCTGCTTTTCTGGGGCTGCTGTCTGCTCGGGAGAGGCCATGCATGCAGCTGCAGGCTGAAGACAGAATGAGGTCACCCTGCCCCCTTCCCGTCCCTCGCAGGGCGCTCGCTGCTGCAGGTGCCCAGCGAGAACTCCTTCTCAGCTACGAGCCCCCACCCTTACCAGGGCCAGGAAGGAATCACCTGGATGGCTTTTTGAGACCCCCACCATGCCTGCAAAAGCCTGCACGATTACAACAGCAGCTCTGTTCTGCGAGGGAGCTGGAGAGAAGCAGGCTCACTGCCCAGATGTGTTCACCCAGGTCTGCCCAGCCACACCTAATGTGACACGGGCTCGGTCTCCTCCCCTGGGAGACTGCCCCACAGCCCAACTTTCTCGCCAGCCAGGAGGCTTTCAAAAAACCACAGTTCATGGACAGCGTAGAGCGAAGTCCATGCCAGCACACAGGCTCTCTCCAGGCCCCCCCGCACCACTTCTGCATCTGGGCATCGGAGCTGTGACTGCAGCAGCAGGACCCCCACTCCACAGACAGGGCCAAAACCAGCACATCCTTTTTTTTTTTTTTTTTTTAAATGCTTCAGGGCAGAGGCCTCAGGCACTTCCACAAGAGAACTGAGGGAGCAGGAAGGGAAAATGGGATAACTAAATTCAGGGGAGAGTACAAGCTGCAGATGGACAGCATGAACTGGACTCTGTCAGGAGCAAACACACAACAGCACTTTGAAACCATAAGGCAGCAAACCACCCTGGCTCTCTTCTCTGCTGACTTGGATGTATTTTGGTAGGGAACAAGTACAGTATGACGTGATCTTCCCTTACATCTGCTTGGCATTTACTTATTCACCACTGCACGGTCAGCATTTGTGGCCATTTGGGCCAGAAGAGAAACATTAAGAAAACATTCAGGGGAAAAGCTGACTGGACAAGCGTCCCCAAAGACACCAGGTGGTTGGCAGCACCTGTGCCAAGGGGCTGCTATGCCTGAAATGTAACAGTGTGATGGGTCAGAGCTTGTTTAATTGCTTTTGTAGACAACACAGGAGAAAAACGAGACCCTAAAGAGCAATAGAGGCCTTCAATACATAAGTAAATCAATAGGAGGGATTCCATCATCACCTGTTAAACCTGTCTTAGGATGCCTGATTGAGGTTACTCAAGTCATCCCCCTGAAAAAAAAAATCTGGCCCAAGATCCTCAAGGATTTAAGCAGGTGCTCC
The DNA here is from genome assembly GCA_027574665.1 of Rhynochetos jubatus. Classification (NCBI taxonomy): domain Eukaryota; kingdom Metazoa; phylum Chordata; class Aves; order Eurypygiformes; family Rhynochetidae; genus Rhynochetos; species Rhynochetos jubatus. The sequence continues at coordinate 25,877,363 of CM050654.1, forward strand.
ACCAGGACAACTGCAAAGGTAGATGAGGAGCATTGGCTCTAGTACCCGACTCCCTAGCCAAGGCCAAGATGTCACCTGTCTGTCCCTGAGGCTGGGGAGGCTCATTGAAGACCCTTGCCCATCACTGCACCCCTAGCAGCTCACCCTTCATGAAGCAGAGGGGCTAGGGCCTCCAGCCCCACTGAGGTTTGGGAGATGGGGTGTCTGTGCCTCTGGAAGGCACTTGTGGCACACAGGAGAGGTTTCAGGCCTTCCCTGGCACTGGGAGAGAGCTGACTTTTAATCTGTGCTCTGCCCTCCAGGGTAGGGACAAGTTTCCAGAGTTGCAGCGATCACACAGGGTGCTGGAGATAAACGTGGTGGGTTTTTGTTCCCAAGCTTGTGCCAAAGGGGCTTTCCCTGAGAAGCTCTGGGGTGAGACACAAATGTGACCCAGATATGATGACCCTTCAACCCTTAGAGCTGCACTGATGCAGGCCAGCCAGGCTGTCTCCCACCTCCAGCCACCCCAGTAAAGAGGTTCTGTTACCCCGCTGCTCACTTCTGGACCCCTCCAGCAACATGCAAGGAGAGCAGTTTGGAGGAGCATCGTGCCCACCATCCTGCTTCAGTGAAGGTGAGCCAGTCTGGCTTCAGCAGCTTGCACTGCTGAGCTGAATATCCTGGCTGATTTTCCCTGAAGCAAGTGAGAACACAGACAAACTGATCTCAGCACTGCTGCCTCCGGAATACCCCTTTTCCAACAAATTAATACTTAAACAGATGGTTATAGGCATTAATAAGATGATCTTTATTATTTGGGAAGAAAAACCATTGGCATTCAATATAACTACGAACAAGCCACCAAATACCACACAGACATCTCCCAACACAGCAAAAGATTTCCACTTCCTCCCCAGCCATGAGCTGATTATCTCAGATTTAGTCCACAGTCAGAACAAGATGACCAGGACTCTCTCCAAGGCCTGGCAATGGTCAAGAATAAAGCAAAACCTGGCTGGCAGAGAAGCCAATATAAGGAGGTCCAACCATGCCAGGCTGAGCAGAGGAGGAATGATTCCTCAAATGATCCTCAAATCCACCCATTAGTGCAACTCTGAGCACATGAGCAAAGCTCCCACCCAGCACCTAAATTCTGTTTATCCGTAAAGCATTTGGCTGGTCTGTCTGAACTGCAGTTTCCAATCTTGTGTTTCGTAAGGGCCGGCTGCTCCTTTCCTCCCAGGAAGTCACCTTTCTGATGGATTTGTTGCTTGAGGTGTTTTTAAGGAAGTGAAAACAAACGACAAAAGCCCTGAAGCGGGATTGGCCTCCTTACCTCAGAGCTGCAGGGATGCTGGGCCACAGCAAAACACGAGGACACTAGATTTAGGGGTCCTAAAAGCACAGGGATCAACTGGCTCATCCAACCCAAAGTAAAGTGGAGACATTTTTACCTGGGCTAAGACAGCCAGTCTCTCCTACAGTTATCAAGCAACGAAGGTGGCAGGCAAGGGAAGCACATAGGACAGATATTGTGGAGGGCACTGAATAGAGAAAGCCCTTTTTCCGCATAAGCCATGAAGCACATGCTCCTTCAGCCTAGTGGTTTCTTCTTTCATGGAGGTAAAATCCCAAATCCAGCTTTTTTTCACAGGCTCAGCTGGCTCTATGGTGGGATTTCGGTGTCCATTCAGAGACGCCAGGTGGGTTTGGAGGAGTTGTTTTAGCCTTGTGTTTTCCAAGACCACACCAGCATATCCGAAGAGACAGGAACAAGCCTGGGAGCGTCACAGAAGTACTCACCACTTGGCTGCTGCATTACCTGTGGTGAACGCCTCTGTGAGCTCTTAAAATGAGTTAGTGACTATCCAGCACTCCCAACACAAGGCAGCTCCTCGAGAAAGGATTTGAGTAACCAGATGAAAACCTGTGTGCCTGCTAGGTGAGTTACTGTCTCTGAGAAACAAATCAATCTCTTCAAAAAGGAACGATGATTTGAAATCTAGCCCTTTCAAAGCAAGACTGAAAAATACAACAGCCTTACTACTGACTCTCCACAAGCTGGAGTCCTAAATCCCCTTTTCCCCTGTGCCCTCCTTTATTTGCCAGGTAAGAGGCTGAAAAAACCCTGTCCAATTTTCTGTAACAAAGCAGCTGCCTGCAGAGCACCATTCACCACAACAGCTGAGCAGATCTAATTGCTCACTGCTGGAAGGCACAGTCCTGCCCATTTCCCCATCCTCCTCCCAGCCAGGCACGGGTTTGACTCACTAAGAACCTCAGTGAAGGCTGTGAATAGTTTTCCCAGGGTTAGGGAGCAGAGATGACTCACTGAGGACTTGGATGATCCCCAGAGGTCCCTTTCTACCAATATTACTCCACGAGCGCTGCAGCAGGCATTCCAGGGAACCACAAGGAACACAGGACTGGAAATAAGGCAGGGAAAAGACTTGATCCCTACCACTGGCAGAGCGCTGTGCTGCCTTGCTGAACTGCCTCCTTCCTAGGTGCATTGTGCCAATATAATGGTTTTGCTGGGCTGTTGATGCAACCCCTTCAAAGATGGCACAAGAAAAGACATGCAAAGTGAGGTGAGAAGACAAATGAACAGAAGAAAGAACAATCTTCTCTTTTTAACCTTTATCAGACCTTCGGCAGGCTTTGTAGCAGAGTCGGGCCACTTTTCAGACAGAAATGCAGCACTTCAATTGATACATTTTCCTTTGACATAAGAGTTACGCAAGACCAAGAAATCCACCTTGCAACCCAGCGCAGGCTACAGCCTCACGCGAATGTCACTTACCGTGCCGTAGTCTGAGGTGAAGAGCACGTTTCCATCGGCACACGAGCCAACAGTGCATGGCTGCAGCTGGTCCTGCTCCTGCAGCCAGACCCTGGCACCCTGCAAAAACCAGAAGACCTCCCGTTAGAAAGAACCGGAGCCTGCGCGATCTGCACGTGGGTTGCAAACACCTGAGGGAAGCTGAGGTGTTGTTCAGGGGCTGCTTCCAAGCCACGGCTGCTTAAAATTTTTAAGCAAGTTCTACTTAAGTTTTCAGAGAACGTAGCTTTGATTTTTTTAACGTAATATGATAGGGAGAAAAAAGCAGATTTAATCAGCCTCATGTGGAACCAACGTATGGAAATATGAATTTTTATAGGAAGAGTCATGGAAAGATACGTGCATACAGTATAGTGGGTTCGGCTGTCTAAATATTTCCAAACTTAGAACAGCCAGTCATTAAGAGTCATGCTATAATAGTAACAGAAAATGTAAATAAAGCATGTTTACAATTTCATACACCCACACACCATTGTAAGTCAAAATGCTTCCGGAATTCATCAGCAATAGCTAAGCAGAAGTCACAGAGCTTTGTTTGCCACTCTTCCAAGAGTTTCCTTGGGTACATGACATGACTTGAGCGTTTTCCTGATGTGTATATACACTGACATATAGATGTATATATACGATGGCCCTGATGTATGTATACTTTCACACGCACTACAGAATCACACAGTGTCTCTCAAGACAACCCCAGCACAAAGGCAGACTTGTAGTTACACATATGCAGCGATCTGCAGGGCAGATCTCATAGCTTGCCTACAAAAGAGTGCACAGGATCCAGTTTGCTGGGTTGGCCTTTTCTGCTCTGCCTGCCTGTAGGCCCTGGTAGAAGGGAAAGAGCAGGAGCATGGAGGCAAAACAAGGAGAGCGTGACCTGCAACTACGCAGAATTAGGCATAACATCACACTGCATTTCAGTTACTGGAAACTGATCTGTTTCATGCATTTCCATAGAAAACACAAACTCTGTTTAGGTAAGTCTGAGAAAAAGCCAAAGCGCTGAACTGTTGAGTAATGTTAAGACCATCCTGCTTTTTATTGATTCATAGACCTACTTTCTTCCTAATCTGTTTTCTGCCCCTACGTTATTGATTATAAAAGCCCTTCCCATCCTCTTAAACCCCGTCAGCACCATTAGCTCTTTGCTTATAGGCTTATCATGTTTGAAGAGATACAATAGTATTTCCATATTACATTATCCAGAACACGGAACACTAATTCTATTTTTAATGATTTATTTTAGTTCAGGTGGTTTTTTTTTTTAAACTACTTTAGAAACTTTAAACACTTTAGTTCTCCGGATTTTCCTTACTGTAGAAGATATGACTATTGGACAACCTCCAGTCCTCCCAGTAAAAGAACAGGGTTTAATGACATGTTTTAAAAGCCTACATAATTCTACTTTTGCTGCTGTGTTCTGCTCTAGTTTCCACAGCAGGCAGATTAATTTCCCCTCACCAAGTGAACGTAAGGCACCGATGCATCTGCTCGGTACCTAAACCCAAGGATGATGTGCAAAGATCACCCTCATGGCCAGGGAGTGACAGCAATAGAAATCAATGTTTTCTTATGCTGCAGATTCAAGTTTTAAGATTCCAGAGAGCTGGAATGCATTGAATACAGATTTTAAGAAATTATATTAGAGCTCTTCATGACACCCTCTTACATTTTCTGAAACTCTTGATGCTCGAGATAAAGTGTAAAGAGATAAAGCTTGAGATAAAGCATCTGGACAAAACACTGCTGTTGAGAAATCACTCATTTCCCAAATCACATTCTGGCAATCCTGCGCAAACGTATGAACAGCAAACGTGTTAGCAAAAGATCTGCGTGCTGTTTTCTACGAAGGCTCCTACTGCCATCATGGTACCGAGAGCAAAGAGAACAGCCAAGTCGTGTCTGGAGTCCCCAGCAGATGGAGGGACAAAAGAAAACCTTTTCTGATACACTTACCATAAATGCTCAGTCCCAACAGTGCATTTCAACGCCTTCAGACACCAGTAACCCAGGAACACAGAGAGGAGAGCCTGAAGGCAAGCCCATTTTAACCAGGAGCCAGGCCTGCACCCTCCCACACACACTGCACCCCGATGCCGTGGCACCCACACCACCACCACCCATGCCCACAGAACCCTACGGGATCTGTCCCTGCAGACCAGTGGGGTCCCGGTTACACACACTTCCCACTCCCTGAGCTTGGAAATTAGTTCGGAGGGAGAGGCAGCTGATAATCTGGCATGGAGAGACACCCCATAGGCATGGATACTGTTACTTATTAGGTACCATTTAGAGGGAAAAAGAGGGGAGACGGAGAATGAGATCCCTCTGGTATCCTCCACACCTAGAAATTAGCAGAAAGTCCAGACTGACCCCGACCCCTTTCCCAGTAGAATTCCATGTGAAAAAGTAGTAACAATACTCCCAAAAGGAAATCTAGTTCTTTTGTGTAACAGCCCATTTCCTACAGACTTACGGCAGGTCTGTGTGCTGCAAAGGAGCAGAAGGCAACCCCGTGAAACTCCCAGGCACTGGGGCACTTCAGCTGCCCCAACCACTTACTTCAGTTTACTTTGATGCTGTAGCTGTTTTTACAACAGCAATTGCCTCTGCCCAGTAGAATAACTGCACCCATTTATGTCGTTTCCAAAAGGAACATCATGCTAAGACAGCCAGAATAGGAACCACAGAGTAAATAATTATTGTAACTTCTGCCCAGTGTAGCCCCCGTTTCCTGAAAGGCCAAGTTTGTTTTAGTGCATCTCCTTCCATCAGCCCTTTTTTCTAAACATGAAAATCCCCAAGGAGCCTTGACTAAATACAGAGACAGATGGTGACACCAAAGACACTGCCCTCACATCACTCCCCTCTCCCCTAATACCACGCATTTCATTGATCAGCTACAAAGATTAAATTGAGCAGAAAACGTCCACAAACAGCCAGACAGCAAGGCTGAACTTCCATACGAGAGGCAAGGGCAGCAAAACAGAGCCCAGCACAGCACCGCCAGCTCTGGGGGATCCCAGCTCCCGCAGGCACAGCAGATGATGGGAAAACCCCTGCCCCCAAAGCACGAGAGTAAAAACCCTTCACTTTTGGGATATAGATGGTCTCACCCACATCCAGAGACAAAACAGTTTAACAAAATGAAGCAACAAGCAATCAGCAATTTGAAGAGAACACCTTAAAATACAGCAGAGTGATGAGCTTGTGTAACCCCCTTCCACCAAATAAAACCGGCATAGTACTGAGGATACAGTTAACTTAAGCCCCTTTTATAATGAGAATAGCTCATCCCCTCTCAGTTCTTAACTAGGAGTTTATTAGAGTGATTGATTTGTTTTTAAGTGGAGCAACAACAGCAGGTACTGAAAGAAAGAAAGAACAAAGTAGTAACACACCAGAGTTCCTGCGCCACGGGTAGGTCACTCGGATGTTAAACGGACTGTCAGAGACCAGCATCCTCATTCCTACGCCCACAGTGACAGTCTGTCCATGAACTGGCCTTGCCACAAAGCGCACAGCAAAGCACAATCCTGAAAACTGATCCCATAACACAGGGTTATAATTTATGAAACGAAGTTGCTTGCATACCGAGGGCACTGTCTCATCCGTACTGCCTCGCTCTCACACCTCGCCGTCTTCCACTGCGGACAGCAAACTTTAGGATGCCATTTTTCCTCCGTTCACGTAACACCTGGCACTTTGAGGTCCTAGACTTGGAAATAAATAACGTTTCCAAGTATCCATGATAGCGAGAAATCAAGTGAAGCAACAGATTTCTTTCGCCTTCTGTGCCTTTTCTGGAGCGAGCGATAGCAGTTCTCTCTTGCGCTCACACGCCCGTACCTGCACCTCGGCAGCCGCAGTACGCTGTGTCGGCAGGGAAAGGGTAAGGGAGATTGTGTACACTGTACCCCACGGAAAGGGCGTAGAGGCAGACAAGCAGCGCCCAACCCAAATGCAAAGAGAACGCCAGAGGACACGGCGCAGAACTCTGCTCCTGCAAATGCCTTTGCCTCTCCAGAGCCTCCCAGCCCAGCGGGAGACACGTTCAGGGATCCAGATGAGCAAGCCTGTAGCTGCAGGCTGTACCACACTTCAGCGACAAGTCATCGTGTCCTGCTCTCCTCTTATCTGTATAAACTGGAGTACCCTTGAATCTTCATGTTCCCCAGGACTTCCTTTCTCTTATGGGAACTGCTTCTTCCCATAGGCAAGACAGAACGAGCTGCCCCATCTGTACAGGTTTTTAGGAGACAGATGGTAGTGCTGCCTCTCTTGACAGCTCTGCACAAACCTGCACAACTCCCAGGAGCAGCACACTCCACAGGGGTTACAAGCATGATGGGTGCATCAATTTTCCAGGAATTATTCAGAGAGGAAAAGTGCTTTTGGCTGAAAGACACCTTAAAGATGAACACAACTGCCCACTCTGTTCCCACCACAGGAGAGTTTCGGTGGTTTTCTTTGTGAATGAACACAGCACTTTCAGTCTCCAGACCTACCAGCAAACACAATACTACGAGACGCTCTTGCAGTGCCTTGGTTTGGGTAACTAACCCAAATCTCTGCTGCAGCCATTCTGCAGGGACAGGGATGTCTCAAAAAAGGACTCCTCTAACTGTGAGTCCAAGGCCAAAATTGCTGGTGGTGCTATAAGTTTTTCAGCTACAAGTACTGTGCACATACATACCTCTGTCCTCCTGGCATACTGAGGCTCTTCAATGGGTAGCAGGCATCCAAGCCTTGTGTTTTTCCTCGTGATGGCTCCATATGCTCCTAGGCTTGGAAGCAGAATTGCGCTAAGCCAGCTCTCTTGCCTGCCTCAATGGGCTTTGTGGTAAAAGCACGTGGCAGAGATTGGGTTAGAAAGGCCTTGCAACGCAGACAAAGCCAGGATCAGGTTTCAATAAATGCACTTTTCAACAGATTGATCTAGATGATCATGAATAAGTGATAGGGCAGATATAAAGAGCTAATGGATACAAGACTGCTGGGGAGGGGGAGTCCCTGACACCCTAGACCCTGATGGGAATGAATGCAACCTTGCTGTTTTTCTGATGTCAGTCTGAAATGAAGTCATACAGCCAGTCCCTGAGTTATATCTGATCAGCAAAATCTGGACCAGCTGCTGGAAGGGAGGGGGCGACCCAGGAGGCCACAGGTAAGGAGAGACAGAAGCAAGAACAGCTGAGCTGGCAGCGGCCGGTAAGAGGGACAATACCTGCAACAGCAGCAGGGGTTACAGAAACAAAAGTCTACTTGCAAGGCACAAGGGCTTGAGAACAAAAAGGGGCTGGATTTCACCCAGGATGGACCCATGGTTCCACACAGTAGCCCGCTGAGCCTAGGCAGCCCCTACAAGCCGGCACAGCTCACGGAGCTGAGCACGAAGCTGCAGCAGTGGGTCCTGCTGCTCCAGAGCTGCAGCCCAGGCTGAGCCTGTGACTCAGACTAGTTCTACCAATTAGCAGCCCCATACTTTACTAATTAAGGAGCAAAGCCCTCAGTCTGCCAGCAGCTCTGCAGAATAGCAGAATCAGGAAAAGGTTTGTGCATTTTAAATCATCTCATCTAAGAGCAGTTTGTCACTTCTGGTCACTGATGTATGTGCACTGCTTCCCACCCCTCTTTTGCCTCCCCCTCCCATCTGTTCTGCTCCTTTCTCCTCCCCCAGTTTGGCTGCTGCACAGCTTCTCCCCACTCTCCTGCACATCTCCCAACTTCAGATATCCCACAGGAAATGCTTGGTCCTTGACAGCAATTCTTGCTCCTCTCAAAGGAGAAACTACCCACCACAGCTACCGCACCAGCTCCTCGCCATGAGGCTGGAGAGACTGAACCCCCAACTGCTCTCCCATCTTCGGTGCTGCCCTTTGCCGTGAGCACAAGAGAGGAGGAGGAGGCAGGTGTGCATCCTTCCAGACCTCACTGCAAGCTCTCTCCAGGCTCAGTTTGAGATGACAATTCCACCATCAGCAGGGGAGTCATTGCCTTCTTCGAGTGAAGCAACAGTCCCACGGAGTTTGCAACTACCAGGGAACTTCTCACCAGCATCAGAAAGGTGTACTAAAGTCCAGGCCATAAAAGCCATCAAAGCTGCCCAGGACCACTTCCATCCCTTCTCTACTAGCTCTTCACCAACTGACCAACCAGCTGCTGCTAACTGAGAAAGGCAAGAGCCATCCCTGCCCTTCCCTCAAGTCAGACACTACTTTGGGTCTCCTCTCCCTCTTGCCACCAAATACATAGTGAGGCAGCTTCCTTGCAGCTCCCACCCTCTCTCTAATTCAGCCGATGATTCCAAGGCTGATATTGGGCTGATGGATGGCTGAGTGGCATCCACAGAGGAGGGGTCAGGGCCTCAGGAAGCCATGAGGACACAGCAGTCTGTCAAAGGGAGGCCAGCTCCAGCATCCTGCCTCTGAGCATCCACTACGGAATGCGTTTGGTAAAAATCTCAGATGAGAGCCCTAAAACAGTATTTCTTCTGCAATGTTTATTTTGCATAATTTGGGATTATGTCCAATACCTTTTTTCATCTTGCCACGTCCTTGACTTCAATAATTCCCTGCCATGTGGAGTTCTACCATCTAGTCACGCATTATATGGAAACGTACACTTTTTAATCGATCGGTCTCATCCCTGTGAAGCAGAAAATCCCTTTTTCTTGCAGTCAGAGGTGGAGGAATGGAGGAATCCAATCCACCTTCTCCGTCTCATCCATTATTTTCTGCTCTTTGGCCATGTCTCCCCTTATTTGTCATTTCACTAATATTCTCAGGTTTTTCAAACTCTTCACACAAGACATTTTCCTGGTGTTTGATTGCCCTCGGTGTCCTTCCCTCAAACATCACACAGAAAGCAAGCGGAGTGCCTCTGAGCTGGGATGGAATAAGTGGGAAATAAAGGGGTAAACAGCCCATGTAAGCAAGAAGTTGGGGAACAGCAAAGAAAGTAGAGTCCAAGTTTCACTATTTTCTCTTCTAAAAATCACTGGGGACAAAGACATGTGCTAGCAGCAGCATCCAACTACTAGGTGGGGATGACAGCATTGTGAATAATGAAGGAGACATGCAGAAGTTTTCAAGAAACATACTTGGAAAGTACCACTCTTGCATCACACAGAGATGCTGAAGTGCTTTCCCATATATTAATACATGGAAAGGATGTAAAGCGTTTCAAAAATCAACAGGTCCAAGAGTTCCCAGGGATCTGTCCAATAAAGTTTCTCACCAACTGATATTTATTTTTGATAAGCCTGGTAATGCTGAGGAAATTCCAAGAGCCTGGAAAGGTCAGAGTCTAAATGAGGGTGATAGCAGGATTATCCCAAGTAACCATGGGTTGCCTGGTCTGGATAGCCCCAGGGAAAATACACAGCTTTTCCAACTTCAAGACACTCCAGCTTTAATCACTGGCCTGTGCCATCATGTGAAAAGAAGTCTAGTCAAAAGGACTTCTTCAGTCTTTCATTAGCATCCAAGCACAGGAGATAAGCAGGATGGTAATAGACTCTCATGGCATTGTTCATGCGGAACCCAGTGTTCTGATAAAAGTGAGTCCTTGAGGAGCAAAGAGCAGCAAAGGGATCCCACAACAGTTATTATGAATGGGGAAAATCATGACTAATTGAGGGAGTTCCTAACAAAACTCCACAGAGGCAGGGTCAGTCCTATTTTGTATTCTCATCAAGGACCTAAAATCAAAAGTAGTGCTGACAGTACTGGCAGATGTCAACATCTGGTAGATCAGTAAGTACCCACGAGGACCATCAGAGACCATCAGAGCAGTGTGGATTCCACAGTTCGCTTGTTTGAACAAAACCGGATTAAAATACAGCCAAACTGAAAGGTCAGCTTTCAGGGGAGAAGGAATGCAAGGAGCAGTTCAAAGGGAGGAATGTCTTCTGGAAAGTCACAGACCCAAAGAGGATTGCAAACTGCTGAACAGAAACTCCCAGGCCATTTGGATGCAACAAGAACTGATGCACGTCTGAGATGTATAAACAGGAGCAAGGAAGTTTACTGCTTACTTATGCTTCAAGGTGTGAGAAGGAAGCCTTCCAGAGAAAATCTAAAAAACCCAGTCATTTTTGCTATTCAGAAAGATCCCTTGTAATGCAAAAGTACTTGTGAAAATGTTAATGTCATTATGTAGATTTGCCAGAGCTGGGGCTGCCCTACCTAGCCCAGACACGGGTAACATGGGGATGACAAACCTCGCCTGGTCCCTGCATGCAACAGACTACACCCTGCTGAAAGGGCGCTGCCATCAGCGCTGAGACCACCGCCCTCCCGTCTGCGGTCTCACCTTCCTTGGCAACCCGGCGGCGAAGAATAATTCCTTGCAGACGGAAAAGTTATTTGGGATGGAACAACCCTCAAGAAGCAGAAGAAAAGTAGCACCCAAAAATGGATGGAGCTGCCAGACACTTTGGGAAAGAAGCAGGATTTATTTTAAAACAAGGTTGTGTAACCACTTGAAGAAACTGCAAAAAGCGGGGGATCCTCTAGAAATAAGAAGCCTTTCCAGAAGGTGTGATTCAGCCAAATCTCAATCATTGGCTCAGGATGCAGGTAGCAGGAATAAACAGGACTAAGAGCCCTGGTCCTAACCCAAATTTCCCCCCTCTCTCATCAAATACACCGATCACGGCATCTACGAGAGGCCCCACTGCAGCTATTACAATAATCATTGCGTTTATAACGGCAGGACCCAAGGGTCGCCTGTGCCAAGCGGTGCGTGGCAGACAGGCCCTCCGTAGGTGTTCTTCCTGGGACTCGGCTCCACAGCACTGCTGAACCGCGTGCAGTCTCGGATGGAAATGAGGACACGGAACCACAGAGCTCAGGGTAACTGGAGGACAGCCAGGAAACCCAGGCTCGCAGAAGTTCCAGTCTCAACGACCACGTTTAAACAGCTCGCACGTTCTCCTTAAAGCAAAGTGGGAAATAAGCAACTGCGACACATCTGTGATTATTACGTGTTAAAAAAGCAAGGCAAAAAGTGAAACCAGCGTGGTAGGAGGTGGGTTTGGAGGTGGCTGGTCCAGGGAGACCCGGCTCCCCTTCACGCAGGGGCTCCCATCCAGCGCCTGCACCAGCCCACCCTCGCTCCGCTGATAGGATCTGACAAGGTCGCAGCTCACACAGCCGGGCTCCAGACGAATGCCCTAAGGAGGGAGCGAACAGGACTCCCTCTCTTCTGCCAGACACTTCCTCATGTCACCTTTGGCACATGAGCTTTCTTCTCTGCAGTCGCTGCTCCAGAACAGGGCAGCTGAGCCCTTTTGCCCTACATCAGCCCCTTTATCGCTTGAACGGTTTTGGGGAGATGCGGGTGGGATGGAGGATTCTGCACGTAGGAACATCCATGCTATACTAGCCCCACGGATATCTTCAAGGACAGTGCTACTTCTCTTTAGCTGAACTATGCAGGCTAATTAGGCAGAGGGGTTGCTCTGGTATTGACTCAGAGAGCATTATATGCACAGCATGGATGGAATAGTCAGCATTTCTCCGTCTCTTCCCCATCTCTCCAGATCCTGTTTTCTAAGAGGTCACAATATTCTCAATAAACTAAGAGAAGGTCATCAGGGAAAGTCAGCAAAGTACACGATCCTCAGGGGAGGAGAGAGACTTGGTGGGAATACTCCTTCATGGAGCAGCCCCGCTGCTGCCGAAGGCAACACTCTATCCACTGTTTTTTCCAAGACGGCATTTTCCTAAGGGCTGTTAACACACGGGTACTCAGCTCACGGTTATCTGGAAGGACAGCACATCACTCATGGTCAGCCTCACCCAAGTCAGCTGAACCATTTCCCTCGTCTCAGACAACAGTCTCCGGAATTATTCTCCGGAATTATTCTCCGGGACATCCGGCCACGCTTCTCTCTCACAGGAACTCCACCTTCTCCCAAACGCAGGGAGCACGGGAGGGCAAACCAAGCTGTTGAGAAACCTAATCCAGGATGCCATGTACGAGCCCTCCCCAGCCAGCACAAGCTGGGCTGCCTGGGGGCACTGATCTCTGAGTGATGCAGCCAGGCAGCTTCCACCGAGAGCTCAAAGCTGGTGAGAATCATATGTTCAACCAAAAAATCAGACCAGTCCTGTACCTGCAGCGCCCATGAGTAAGGCAGGCTCCACGCTCCACTGAGTCGCCGATGGAGCGTCGGCTTTGTGGAGTAGCCGCACACTTCCCCATTGCACCAAGCAGCCAGCACGCCCGTGCAGCAGCCGGGGCAAAGCTGCCAGAGCCGAAGTGACCTGACAAAGCTGCTTGCTCCCCACCAGGATGCCTCCTCAATTTGGGGCCAAGAAAGCAGTTCAGATGCATACACGGTGGCATCTCAGGGAGCCCTTGTACTCTTCCATAGACTTGACCCTGAAACTCCCCACTGCGTGTTTCCCTGGGGGAAGCGGCTCCCACCTCCATGGCAGATGTCCCAGGACACAAAGAAGAGATGGGCTGTAGCCAGGGGATGATGGGGGTCAGTAAGCAAAGACCAGGCCTGTAGGGAGGACAGCGCAGACCACCACAGCCGTGCAGGACATGAGCACAGGATGCCCCCTCTTCCCACGTCAACAAGCTTAAGGGGATTTATTTCACAACACAGATGAAAAGTATCTCTTTGCATTTCACCAAAAGAGCAAGGAGAAAAACTGTTTAATGCTTAAAATGCCAGCATTTCTAGGCCAGTGGCACAAGAGCAGAAGCAGGAAGGCATCCGTGACTCCACTGGATGCTGCTGCTCAGTGCAGGCTGACTGCAGGGTCGTGCTGGCTGGTCACTCCAATGGGAGCACAGAGAGGGATGGGAGAAGTGTCTCCTTTAACCCTGGCCACGACATTCCTGCTCCTCGGGGAGAATTGGAAAGCGAGTCACATCCTCTGTGTCACCCCACATCCTGCCCACACTCCAGACAGGCAGGGAAACTCTCATCCATCACCATGCCACAGCCCTGGCCCCCGGGGTCCCTCCTCCCTCCCTGGGCACAGGACCCGCTGCGGCAGCCAAGAAGGGAGATGGCAGAGCGCACACACCGTCTCAGCTCCTCTGTTCATACCTGGCTGGAGCAAAGGCATCATCCGTCACATCCCAGAGCCATGCTGCATGCCAAACCGCAGATGGCACACATCTTCGTGCTGGGCCACCCTCTGAGGATGAAGGCTTTCTAGTCTGGCCCGCTTGGGATGCTGCAGGGGAAGAGCCACAGCAGCACGCAACCCACCAGCTCACCGTCCCCAGGGTCAGCAGCCAGAGGCGGGCACGGCACATGGGAAGCCCTTCAGCAGTGTCAAGGGGACACAACTGGCCAAAACTCTTCCCCATGTGGCAGAGCCAGGACGATAAGTAGGTTGAACCCATCACTAAGCCACTTATCACAGATAAACTTCAAAGAATAGGAACCCCTTTGGTCTCCAGCATACCGAGGGAGGGCCGAGGAATCAGGGAAGACCCATGGCATCCCCCACCTAACCCCAGACACTGACCACATTGCTGAGCAGGGTATCTAAATGCTGCAAGCACAGCATGGGAGCCAGTTAAGGCAAGACCAACAACACGCTGGGACTTAAGCTATTCATTGTAAGGGATGACATGCATCCCCTGAGACAAGCTTGGCTTCTCCTGCCGCAGAAAGAGGTGGAGCAACCCCCTTCTGCTCAGGCGTTGCCCTCCCACCAAGAACCCCCCACGGAGAAAGAGGAAGAGTGGCTGGGGTGCAGCAAATGCCAAACATTCCCGGTCCAGGGAAGCCACATCCCCGCTTCCCACCCCCACTGCCTTTCCTGCAAAGCAAAGCTTGATGCTTTCCCATGCACACTCGCCCTGGCTCTCCAGCCTTGGCCAGCTTGCCTCACCAGGGTTTAAGCGATTTACAAGAGACCTAAGACTCCTAAAGACCCTGGCTTCAGGGCTGCCCCGAGGCCCTTCCCTGGAAATCCTTGTTTCTCCAAATGACAGCAGAATCATGCCTGGACAAGTGGGGCTGGACAAAGCAGGCAGTTCTCTGCTGGGTGCTGCTGGCTACACGCACCCCTGGGCATCCCCGCTCCTGCCTCCCATTCCCACCAGGCGCTTCAGGCTCCTCGGTGACTACTCCTGTTGCGAGAGGCCAGAAGGTTCCTCGTGACAGAGGAACGGGCATAAAGGCTCTGGTGAAATGGCCCTTTGGGAAACCCTGGCCTCCATCTGATTAGATACAGGCGGGCCAGGCCTCCAGGAGCAGCAGGTTAATCAGTTAATGGCTAAAGGATCCCGGGCAATGCGCGCTTCCATGTGCTGTGGGTGCCAGGGGCAGCCCAGCCGCACAGCCCCCCGCAGCCGCTCCTTCCTCGCTGGGGCCAGATCCCAGAAAACATCTGTTCTGATAAAGAAAGTGCTTCGCTGGGGATGGGGCAGGCCCGAGCCCATCAGCTCCTCCAGCCCACCCACAACGGGGGGCTGCCAGTCCCCCCACCGCACCCAGGACACAGCAAGGGCCAGACGCTGGGTTTAATGGCCTGGAAACCAACCAGGGGGTTGGATGTGGTGAAGAAGAGGGGGATGTCTGATGGCCTCGGCCCCACACAGGAGCCCTTCGGAGCTTAGCCGCAAACCTCAGGCTGGCCCCATCACCCCACAGTGCCTGCCGTGCCCACTGCCACGGGCACCCAGCATCACCCACGGGGCCAGCCCCAGCCTTGCACCCACCTGCCCCTCACAACCAAAGGCAGCATCGCGCTGGGCTGGAAACCTGCGTGTGCTCAGGCAAGGAAGCAGGCAGAGGGAATTTCGGGTGGGTCGGGGGTGAGCACGGCACGGGGGCACGTGCATTAGGACAGCGCATCCCTCCCTGCCCCGGGGCGGGGGGGCCCCGGGCAATGCCTCACACCGGCTGTTGTTAACAGGGCGAGCCCGGGGCTGACAGGTACGAGCCTGGCTCCGGAGGAGCCCGTTCTGCCCGCCGGCGTGACGGTGACCGGGCAGAGGCCCCGCGGAGGCAGAGGACCGAGGCGGGGCTGCCTCCCGCCGCACGGGGCACCGGGCCAGAGCCGACCGGCGAGGAGCCGGGCAGCGTGCGGCGGGAGGCAGCCCCGCCGGGCCGCGGCACGCACGCACAGGCGGCAGCGGCTCCGGACCCTCGAGTCGCTCCAGGGGATTAAAGCGGCAAGAGCCGTCTCTGGGCAGCCATGACTATCATGCGACAAATCCTCTCCTCCCGCAAGCAGCCCTCAGCCTGAATCGCTGGAACCGCACATGGCTCGGGCTCTGGCTCCCGTAACCCACTCAGCTCCTCACAAGGGCTGCCCGGTGCCGCGCTGGGCCCGGTACCCGCCGCATCTCAGCGCTCAAAAGTGCAACCGGGACTGCACAGGCTCGGCGGCCAGCCCGGCGGCGAGCGCAGCATCCCGCGGCTCCAGGGGCGAGGCAGCGCCCGGCGGCCCCGAGCCTGGGCACGGCACCCCGATGCTCGTCCCACCCCGGGACCTCACCCTGCCGGGTGGCTCCCCCCTCCTCCGCCCCGTTCCCGGGCAGGGGCGAGCGGGCAACCCCGCCGTTGCCCACCTGACGGAGAGAGGCGTCCATCGGCGGTCTGGCCCCGCGGGCAGCGCTGCCGGCCGGCTCTCAGCGCCGCATCGCCGCGGCCGGGCGGGCACGGCTCGCCGGCCCCGCGCTGGCTCCGCCCCGCCGGCCGCGGGCAGCGGCCGCCCCGCCCCGCCCCGCTCCACCCCGGGTGCGCGGGGAGCGCGGCCGCTGCGGCGGGGCTGGCCGGAGCAGGGGAGCTGGCCACGCCGGCTGGGGAGGGGCCGGCATCTCGGGAAGGGGTCGCTGGAAAGGGTTTGGGGTCCGGGAGGCATCGACTGTGCCCGTGCGGCCGGGAAGTGGGACCACCGCACGCAGCGCCCAAGCGCGGGGTTTGGAAGGTCGACTGACACCCTCTGGGTTGGCGACCGTCTGGGGTTCGGGGTGCCTTCAGCAGGCCAGCGTAGCAGGGGACCCCGAGAGACGATGCGAGCAGGAACCCCGACAGCGCTTCGGAAGTGTGTCTCGGGTCTGGACCGGCTCGCATAGAGCAACAGGCTGGGTGGAGTTTGTCCAAGAAGCGTGGCCAGGTGGCAGTCCACGAGTACCTTGGGTGTTGGGGGAGTTTCTTTCAGCAGTCAGAAATCATTTCTGTATTCTGAGGGAAATGAGATCAAGCAAAGGGGTAGGGGGAGGTTTTGGGATCGGCGTATCTTTGGTGAATAATGTGCTTTTTGAACTACTCAAAAGATGGGGCGTTCTGAGAGAGGTGGCAGTATCTTGTCCAGCCTCTCCCACAAGACGGAGTGACACCTAGGCATGCTGGTGATGACCACCCCCACCAGCCTCTTCCATCTTCACCATCTGGACCTTTAGGTAAGGTTTCCTAATACGTGTCACTGTCACATCTCTTTCCATTTTGATGTCAAGTCACTGAGAGCTACCCCGGGTGTGACTATCCCACCTCCTGTGTACTTGCGCTGGATTAGCTTACCCTACGCCACTTTCCCTGTCTTCTGAAAACATCATGCAAGTCGGTGCCAGAAGCCTAACCACGGTCCTGATCTCCCATCTAATACCTCTGTCCACAAGGCCAATTACCCTGTGAGTGAAGGGGATCATACCAACTCAACAGCCATGTGTCCTTGACAGTCCCCTCCGCAGGCATCCCGTTTGTCATCAGGCTGTCCCTGACACAGCCAGCCATCTCCCCGCGGGAGGACAGTTCCTCTGCCCCTACTACTTCTACAGACCGTTTTGGCTGTCCAGCTTCTCCTTTTTGGGGAGGAGGGAGCTGTGGAGCTCCTCACAGCCATCGGAAAGTTGAGGAACACACCTCTCTTTTGCCGAGGGTCTCCACCAGCCGGCATCTGCAGGACCAGATGTTCCCTCCCAGACTTCTCCAGTGCAGAAACTTTGGCCATGGTTCCTGTCATCCAGGTCCTTGTGAGCTCCCTTTCCTGTTCATCAGCTCCCAGACACACACCATGGAAAAAATGCCTAGGCCTTTAACTGCTGCAGTTTTCAGCACGGTGACGGTGGTGCGCCCCATGTACTGCTGGGCTGTAAGGGAGCAGCCGCTGTTCCAGCCTGACAGATCTCCCTGCAGCTCCGAGCCGGGCGCTAACAGGGCTTGGAAAGCCCAGGGTGAGGTAAACAGCCAACCTTTCGAAAGGCAAGGCTTTTAGGAGTGACACTACTGTTGAGTGACACCGTCTAGGGGTGAAGAAGAAAGTGGCTTGACCCGGACCTCAGAACAAAGTAGCTTTCCAAACTATCCAGGCAATAAACATTGGATTCGCCAAGCGCAGCACTGATGCTGTAAGCCCTGTGCTCCATCTGCCTGGTGGGAAGTGTGGCAAGAATCTTGGTAAGAAACTTAAGCCTGATATTTGCTCCTTTCTGTTACAGGATTAAATCATTAGTCCTGCATTCATACAGCCCAGCTGGAACCAAGGATGTCTGAACTGTCTCCTAAATCTCTTTAGGTGCTGCTCGCTGGTAAGGGATGGCTACCACGGTCTGCTTCTTCTCAGACCTTTGATAAGCAGGCGACTGCTGACTCACCATCACTGGCCGCCCGGCTGCTGCCACCACCACGTGTCTGGCACCTCACCCCTGCCACCCTGGCAGCGCCAGCCTGGCTGCCACATCAGCACTACAAGGAGCACGAAGCAGTCAGCAAGAGCTGGCATGGACCCCACCACCCAGGAGGAGCATGAGTACCCCTCTCCAGCCCGTCACCCCCTCTGCCCACCTCAGGGCTGCCTACTGCCCCCAAGCCGGTGCTGCCCGCACGTTCGGTGGCGATGCAGGCAACGCAGCGAGCTTCCAGCCCTTCTGCCAGCCCAGCTGGAGATGGCCCAGAACCTGGGGTGCCACGGCTCTTCTCTGCTTGTCGACAGAGAGCCAAGCTCTGCAGAAGAGAACCAGGGTGGGTGGGTGCCCGGGGTCTGGGCGACGAGTTATTCCTGCATCTGCAAAAGGAGCAGCCCCACACCCAGCCGTGGCAGCAGCAGCAGACAGTGAGTCAGCTTCCTGCTGGGCTTTCCACACCGAGGGAAGGTCGGTGGAGGACTGGCAGGAACAAGCCGAGGCAGGAATTCCTCCTGGACACCAGACAATATCATAATTTCCTCCTCTGCCACGGGTCTGGCACACGGCTCAGGCACAGGCAGGCTGGCGTGCCCCCGCTGCAGGCGGTGAGCCTCTGCCAGGCTCGCTCTCCCATTGCCTGCGAGGGAACGAGCTGTGACACCTTGGCCGCGGGTGCCACCTCCCCAGAGGCTCATCGGAGCTGTGCTCGTAGGGTTGGGAACTCACCTCCTCCACCGTCATGCCTGGGATGATCTCACTCGGGAGGGTTGGCAGCAGAGGTGGGATACCTTGGTCCCAGCTGGATACAGGAGGAGGTCATTGCCACCATAAGAGCCCCTGCTGGCAGGTCCTGCTGGCTTTGCCAAGGCCAGCAAATACCACCTTGCCCAAATCCCAGGGCAGTCAGGAAGGGGTTCTTAAAAAGGGTAACTGAGAAGCAGCAGCCAAAAATCACAGCCTAGACCCAGGCAGGGTCTCTCCAGGCCAGCTCAGGCTCAGGCTGCCCCATCCCAGCATGGAGCCGTGGGCCTCCCCTCCTGCCCCGCTGCTCGCACGCCAGCCCCGTCCCTGCGAGGTGAGGATGGCAGCGATGAAAGCTCTCCCTGCCTGGGGCTGCTCTGCAGCAGGAACTAGTCCAGGCTCCTTGGGGACAGGATCATGTTTGTACCAGATGTGTCCCTGCACCAGAGGAATGTGATTAAGGCCGCCTGGAGAGGCTTTCAGGGGGTCACACCAAGCACTGCAGCACCTGCTCCCTTGAAGAGTGCAGGAGTGTGAGGGGGAGCCTGCCTTGCAAAGGGGGGACAGTCTGGGGTGGGGGTGTTTATCTGCGCTGGGCATCCCCCTGGTTCCCGTCTCACTTCAGCCACTGACAGCAGCGAGCCCGTGGCACCGCAGCACAGAGTGCTACCTCTGCACGCTACGGACTCCAAGCCAAGGGCGGCTGCAGCCCTGCTTAGCCTGACCGCAGCGAGGAAAGCTTTTTATCCCATCCAGGCTCAGGAATGCCCTCCCAGGCTGCCCTTTCTCCACAGGTCAGGAAAACAGGATGCCTTCTTCATTTTCAGCCTGAGCATGAGAGCAGAGAGCTGGAGCAGATGGGCACAGGGGGCGGATGCTGGGAGGAACATCCACCCCACTGTCACCGCATGCCACCCTGGGTCTCTGGAGCATCCTCCCTAGCAGCATCACTGGGACCAGCCCCACCTTGCACTTGGCTGTGCTGGGCAGACCAAACCCATGATCAGGTATCCCCAGCTTTCTCTGCAGACGGGGGCCCTGCTCTTATTCCCCCAGCCCAACCCTTCCTTCCCTGCCACATCCCGTGCCACAGGTCCATCTCCCAGCAGCAGCGAGCCGAGATTCCCTGCTGCTGCTCCTGTCGTGCTGCCGCAGGTTTGCTCGGGGCAAAACGTACCTGCGTGCGGCTTTTACACCTCGGTCACGAGAAATGCAGTCCTGACAGCGAGAGTGCTGAATGAGAGCGCTGAGCTGCACCAGGCTATAATTACAGTAGGAACATGCGGGGATGAGGCCAGCCAAGCACATCCACCTAATTTCCTCTCCTATTAAGCCTGCCCTGCTTTTGTTTGACCCAGACCAAGCCTTGCTGTTAATGGCGTGATGCTGTGGAGGTCACAGATGGCTCTGTTACAAACAGCCTTGCGGATTCTGCTTAACTGAGTGTAAGCAAGGCTTTGCTCACAGATGCCGTTACTGCAGGGTTCACGTTGCAGAAAGTGTGTCAGCCAGCTGCTGTGCAGCCGCTTCCCGAGCCGCGCTGTTTGACCAGACACAGGTAGCGCTCTGTCTCAGGCTGCACGATAAACCCAGGCAAGCAGGCGAGGAAGTTAAACGGTGTCATGTCCTTGTCCCTGGCTGTGGCCAAGGTCTGCTGACGGGTGCTGGTTAGCAAACCCAGGGTGCAGGCAAGGCTGTGCTACACCTCCTGTCTGACAGAGCACCCGGATTTGAGGTCCATTTCAGGGCTGAAAAGCGAGCGCAGCCCGAGTTCAGTGCACCAGGAACCGACTGTCTGTCCTTGCTGGGGACAAGAGCCTGTCACAGCAGGAGCTGGCTGCTCCCCAGCCTCTCCCAGCCCCAGTGACGTTGCTGCGTGCTGGAGGGCAGACATCCTCCAGGGACACTGGGCAAGGTGAAGGCAATCACCCAGCTGGACTCCCACAGCAGGGACCGCGAGGTACCACCTCTCTGTAGGGTCTACAGATGGGAATGACCTGTCTGTCCTGCTCAATGGCAAGGTCACATCTGGCAGCCCATGGCCCAGGCGGTCTCAGACCAACGTGGCAGGAGCAATGGGGGATGCTGTGCAGCACTGGTGCTCAGTGCTTTGCCTTGCTCCTGCTCCTGCGTGGCCCCTCTGAGGGAGGCAGGCCACCCATGGGTGCCAGCCCACCTCCCTGCTGCTCCTAGCAGGG
Organism: Rhynochetos jubatus; assembly: GCA_027574665.1. Classification (NCBI taxonomy): domain Eukaryota; kingdom Metazoa; phylum Chordata; class Aves; order Eurypygiformes; family Rhynochetidae; genus Rhynochetos; species Rhynochetos jubatus. The sequence continues at coordinate 25,898,738 of CM050654.1, forward strand.
AAAAGCTTCGGCAGCCACATTTCAGAGCTCAGGCTGAGCCTTCCCCATCCCGACCTTACAGCAGCATTGCCCCTCTGCAGGGAGCTCACGTGAGCCACCTCTGCACGGGCAGACACGGTGGCTGGTGGGCAGGTGCACCCCAGCCAAAAGCACACACCTGGACGGGGCAACCTCGTGCAGGCACAGGAGAGGTGTCCCAACGTTGTCCCCATGGCTCCCTCCTCACAGGGTCCCAGCACAGGCAGGTCAATGCACAGGAGTACTCACTTGAATCCAAGAAACGTGCTATCCGAGTCCGAGCCCAGGATTCAGGCATCCCTGCGAGAGAAGTGTTCTTTGCAAAGACCTGTGCGAGGGAGGGGGCTGGAGGGAGCTGTGTCTCTCCCTGTAGCTCTGCAGTAATGCCCACGGGACCATCAACCAGCTCCAGAAAAGGCTGGCTCTGGCACGAGGGACATGTCCAAACCTGCCGTTCCCATGGGGAGGAAGGTTTGTGTCCGTGCCCGAGGAGGGCAGGTTCCTCCTCTGGCAGGCAGGAGGGCCCAGCTCAGACCTTTCTCCTCGGTGCCTCTCCTGGGACTGGTGAGTCCTTTCTTTCAAGTGATGCAGAGGGGTGGTGGATGGAGGGCCAGAGAGCATGGGGCTGGGGTCACAGCAGAGATGTGTGGGGACACCAATGCTTAGCAGCACTCACTAGAGAGCATGAGCATCAGGACCCCAGCACCCCTGAGCTGGGGCTGCTCTTCAGCTGGTCTCTGGGGCTGCACACACAGGTGTCTTTCTCCTCAGCATCACCAAACTGGTTAAACAAACCCACCTGCAGACACTTACTGGGGAAGGTGAACATAATCAAAGCTGCTTTCACCTCTGTCAGCCTGTAGTGCAAGAAACATGCTGTGCCGTTGTCTCCTGCCGTTCGTTCCTGCCCCCCAGGTGCAGGGTTTGCAACCCTCTCCTCACTGAGAAGAGGAAAAATGAGGTTTTAATTTATTTTAATGAAGTTTGAGTGCTTTGGAAAGCAGACAGAGCCCAGGGAAGGACTTCCAGATATACAAGGGGAGAGAGGAAACTTTGCCCGTGGCACCGGTTCTCAGTTTTGTCATGGGGTTGGCCTTAGCCAGCAATTTCCTAACTTCCCAGCCACACAGCCGTGTTGAATGGGCGCCAGTGGTATCTCACAACAGAGATGTGCCAGCCCCTCCTGGCTGCGGAGAATAAAAATAGCTGGAGAAGATAGCTGGAGCGTACTTGAACCCAGGTGGCAGAAGGAGAAACCCAAATAGTTGGCCTAAACACCCAATGGTTTATAATAATACCCTTGAAATGTTTTGGGAACAGACCTCCTATTTTTAGTTTTCCAGGCAGGCAAAGGTGGCTGCTTACCCTTGGAAAGGTAAACTTCTCCAACAGCAAAGAGGTAGGAGAAGCTGCCGGTGGGATTGCAGATCTGGTCTGGCACGACCGAGTCCCCTTCGAGAGAGCAGGAGGACATGTGCCTCATCCCAGAGGCAGCTGGGGAGGCTGTGGGCACCCAGACTCCCACCCTGCATCCCCTGAGGCTGCCCGCAGCCTCTCCGCTCCTCTCCCTGTGCTGCACCAGCCTGTTGCAGTCAGCGTGCTCCCTGCCGCCGCAGCACCCAGCAGCGTTTCCTTTCTCTGGTTCTGCAAAGTGAGGGTACCCCTCTGAGCTCACCCCTTGCAGCTCCCTCGCTCCTTCCGCCCCAGCCCACCCCTGTTGTCCTCCCCACCCACGCCCTGTCTCCTCTCCAGCAGAGCCACCGAGACCAACTCGCCCGAGCTGGCCAGATGTCCCACCCTTCGAAGCAGCTCGCCAGCCTTCGATAGCACCGTCTGCAGGCTCAGCCCACACCTGACCCAAACCAGAGCCCCCGCAGCAATCCTGCCTGTGCCAGCCCATGCGTCGCATCCCGGTGCAGTGTGTTTTCCAGCCCACCCAGGGCCCAGGAGCGTGCAGGTGAGCTGTGATCCAGGCTGCCTCCTCTCCATCACTGTAGCCCACCATGGAGGCTCTCTACTCTGTCCTTGAAGGGGAGATCAGCGCCTTCATGAGGCACGTGCGGCGGTGCCGACAGGGCTTCGACCTGTGCAGCCTGTACCACGTGCTGCTGCTGGTGCTGCCGCAGAGCCCTTCGGGGCGGGTGGAGAGCTGGCAGCACCTGCAGAGGCTCGCCCAGCACCCGCCCGGCTTGCCCAGCCCAGATGTGGCCAGCTACGTGGGCTGGCTGGCCTCCTACCTGCAGCACCTGGGCACGCTGAAGGAGAGGTTTGATGCCAGGGTGCTGGTCCCGCTCTGCGAGAACCTGTACGTGCACGAGGAGCCAGCCGCCCGCCCCACACGGCGGTCCCCCCCGGCCTCCATCCCAAGGCTGGCCGCACAGCTCTTCGCCCATCGGCGTAACTGGGGGCTGCTGCTGCAGGGGGGACCCCTGGGCGAGCTGGTGTTCAGCCCCCAGAGCCTGCGTGACGTGCGTGGCTTCGCCGGCGCAGGGCCCTTTGCGAAGGTCTTGCGGCTGGTCCCCGACATCTTTCACCAGAGCTTGGCCACGGCGCAGCTTGCCCGGCGGTGGGTCCGTCTGCACGGGAGCAGGTACGGCCTGTCCCTGCCGCCATCACCGTCACCGCCACAGCAGCCACCAGTGCGGGGCACAGCAGGGCTGGCTCCCGGCACCACGCAGCCCCCACCACGTGGCAGGGACCCCCACCGGCCCACCTCTCCCCTGGGCTTGCCCAAGCTCTTGGTCCCATTGTGGCCCTTGGGTGCAGGCGGCAGCACCGGGGTGCTGCGAGCCCGGCTGCGGGAGAGCCGTGAGGAGCTGCTGGCCCTGCTGCGCCGCAGGGAGCGGGCAGCCGCCCTGTGCACCCAGGTGCGCCACGTCGCCCGGCGCATCCATGTCCTGCGCCTGCAGCAGTGGGGCGAAAGTAAAGGGCTGGCCCAGCCCCGGCAGGGCCTGGGGAGCTGTGGGTACCAGGCTGCCCTGGCCGAGGAGCTGCAGAAGAGCCTGGAGCTGGAGGAGTACCACCACAGCATCCTGGAGGCCGACTGGCTGCTGGAGCTGGAGGTCAGGCCCATCCTCATCCGGAGAATCCATGCGGTAAGGGGCACACACTGGCTCTGCTTGTGCTCCCTGCCCCGCATCCATGGGCAAGGGTGGGGGGCACTGCCGTGGGCAGGGGGCGGGGGAGCTGCATGGGGAGGGCTGGACATCCAGGAGACAAAGATTCTGTGGGACTGGCTAGGGCCACAGCCTCTCCCATCTACACTGACAACACACCAGGCAGCCAGAGGCGTTCAGGAGGAGAGGGAGAGCTGTGAGGGGCACATGGGAGAGGGAGCATTTCCCAGTGTGGCGGAGCAGCCTGCGGGAGGTGGTTCACGGATGCTCCCATCCAGCCCACCTGAGTGCCCAGGAGTGAAGCACCCTCGCTGCCTCCTCTCCCGCAGGTTCAGCAGCGCTGCTGGGACCTGGAGAGGATGCTGCGAGGCCAGGTGCTGCCCGCTCAACAGCGGGCCCGGCTCAGAAGAGGGATGGCCACCACCCCTGATCCCGGGCGGGTCCAGCCCCTTGCTACGTCCCCCATGGCAGCGGCCAGCCCCAGGAGCAGCCAGCGACCCTGACCAGGGGAGGTGGGACCACTGCCTACTCCCAGCAGCAGCACCCAGGAGAGCATGGAGGATGCCCAACCCAGCACCACGCAGGCTGCAGGCAGCCAGCAGCTCACCGGGGCTTGGCCTGGCTCCTGCCTAGGCAGAAAGCATGGTGGGAATGTGTGTTTAATGAGATGTACCCCTCGTGCTCAGCCCATGGCCCGGTAAGGAGATGGACACCAAGCGCTGCTGAGCATGCAGGCACCGGCACGCGTGTGTGGATACACGCAGGCACGAGTGTGCGTTTCTGGTTAAATATGGGGCTCGGCCTCCTGTTTCCCTGTTTGCAGCACGGGGTTCCAGCTGGGCCCACAGTAACCAGCCTGCCTGGTGATGGTGGTGGAGAGCATCCCCCGTGCTTGTAGTGGGTGACAAGGGGACAGTCCCCAGTCCAGCTGGAGCTGGCTGCTGTTGTGGGCCAGGAACAGTTTTGTGTCAGGGAATTTCAATCCATTTAATTTGTTGCCAGTTAGCAAACAAGAGTGGAGAGCCAGACACGGTTCCTGTGAAGTTTATTGGTGTAGCTGTTTCCACTACAGTCAGAGGAGTCACAATGCACAGCGACAACAGGCCTCCTACACTACACAGGGAGGACAGGACACACACGGCCACAGACACACAGAGACACTCGTCTCTCCACACCGGGCCCTGCGGGGAGGCCAGGCTGTGGGGCAGGAACCTGCCGCGGGGGGAGGCTTCTCTCTCTGGTGGGATATTTCTGCAGCCTCCTGGGGAAGGTGTCGGACCCTCCCGGTAACAAAGCATCCACCATCTCTGGCAGGAGCCTGGCTGATAAGTGGGAACCGGGGCAGCTGCGTGTCCTAAATCCATGGTGGAGTGAGCATCCCAGCCTCCTCCATAAGGCCACTCCTGCTCCGACCATCAGGGAGAAGCTGGGGTGCCCATCTCCTCAGAGCCGGTGGGCAGCAAGGGCACTGTCAGTGGTTTGCAGGGCAGCTCTGAACGGGGGCTGCCAGCCTGGGGAGACCCCAGGGGATGGCCCCGCCAGGCAGAAAGGTGTTCGGAGCTGCCCAGAGGTGACAGGGGCTGAGTGCTGGGCACACTGAATGCTGCTCCTTCACAGCTGGAGGGCACCTCTGGACATGAAAGGTCACCCTGTATGGCAGCAGAATTGGGGCTGGGGTTTTCAGTGACTTCCTTGTGGGGCTGCAGGGAGCCAGACCCAGTGGACCACTGCACAGGGAAAGGGAGGGCACCCAAAGGACTGTTTTGTGCTCCAGCACTACATCTCTTGTATAGCTTCTTAAATATGATCTGTTCTTAGGGACAGAAACATGGAGATCATGAACCAGGACAGAGCCCTGTGATGAGTTTTTACCTCTGCAACCTCTGTGGAGGTGCCGAATGGCACAGGACTCCATTTAGTCCCTGCAAGAAGTTTCAGGATACCTGCTTGTCCCCAGCCTCCCCCCTCCCTGCACGGTTCTCCTTTGGGAAGAAGGTTGGGAAAATGCGGAGGAAGCACGCAGCCTCCCCCACAGCCAAACAAGAGCTGAAAACTGTCCTGTGGGAGGTTGGCAGGGCAGATGGTGGTCTGGAGGACAGAGTGCTGGTCCCTCTTTGACTGCCAGGCTGCAGCAGCCCTGCGGGCCAGGGGCTGTGGCACAGGCCCAGCATGAGCACTCTGGGAAGGGCGCAGAGGGAGCGGGAGCAAGGCATCTGCCAGCCAAGCAAGGCGGCTGCTGACCCAGCAGAGGCCCACTGGCCATCCGCAGGCAGCATCCAGCCCGTGTCCGTGGCTGCTCAGTGGCACGTGGTGCTGAGACACCCAAGTTTCATGGTAGCAGAGGGGGACACAGTGGCACCAGCTGGCACGGCTCCCTGTCACCACCCAGAGACTGGACAAGGGCTGTCTCCAGCAGGGAGGGGGCAGACCCCTGACCCATGGGCACTCGGGACCCACACAGCTTCAGGATGTGAGAGGCATCTCTCAGCCCCCCAGGTCCAAGAGGAGAGAGACTCACAGCCTCTGCTGAGCGAGCGATGGGGCAGCAGGAGCCGGGGCTGCCTCCTGCGGGGCTGCAGAACAGCCATTCGTTGGTCCAGGCAAGAGATCGCGTGACTCACGGCAAGTCTCCAGTTAGTCCGTGGGAGGGACGAGCAGGTGCGAGCAGCCTGTCCCACGTGCGGGGATGGCACGTCCCAGCTCACACAGGCATGTGCAGCTCGTTGTACTCGTCCCGGCCGTCCTCGTCGAAGTTTGGCTCTGCATCCTCCGAGTCCAACTGGGGAGAGGCAGACACCGGGCTCTGAAGGCTGCAGCTACCCTCAGCGCAGGCTCGAGCCTGGCACCCTTTTTGCCCCTCGTGTCCACCCACGCTTCCCCAGCCCGGCACCCTTTCCCAGGCGTGTTCTTGTTTGGCAGTGCCCCATCACCGGGGCTTTGGTCCAGCACAGCAGCTCCTCCCTCCTCCCTTGCTGGCAGCACCCACTTCTGGATGCTGCTCCAGGCTGCTCTCCAGCAGGAGCTCAGGGTGTTGGCAGCAGCAAAGGAGCTGCCAGCAGCCTGGCACTGTGGTTACATGCTCCTGTGCCAAGCAGCCACAGGCCCTGGTGTGCTGCTGGGCTGTCCTTGCTGCTGCCTCAGTGGGGAAACGGGGTGTGTTTTGATGAATGAGCCACAAACGGGGAGGAGGATGGAAAAGGAAACCCTTATTCCAGGCCTCTCCATGGCATGATCCTTTGTCTCTGTGCCCTAGGCTGCCCATCCATCCCACACTGCACTCCCAGGGCTACAAGCTCTGAGGAAGCCATTCACCCACCTGACAAAGAGCCCCAGACAAGAGCAGGGAAAGCCCAGGCTTTGCCAGCCGAGGATCTCCCACCCTTTCAGCCTGCCCAATCTCCTCAGCCTCACACCAGCGTTTCAAGCTAGACGGTGAGGATAGTTATCCGCTTACCGCTTTGAGCTCCCTGTCGTGGAAGAAGCGGGGCAGCACGAAGCGTCGCAACGGCACTGTCATGATCAGGACGAAGGGGAAGGCCAGGGATGCCACCGTAGATTTCACCACCCAGAGCAGCACAATGCAGGCCAGTTGAATGCAGGTGAAGAGATTCATTCTCCAGGTCTTCACCTAGGGAGGTAAATCCAGTCTAAGCACATAACATCCTTCCACACAGGCTAATGAAGACCCAACTGGCAAAAGACAACCCTCCTGCGCGGCACAGCACAGCAATGCAACCCCGCTGCATGCTCGACCGGCCTGCGCTGCAGCAAGGCAGAACTCTACGCCGCGCTGGGCTCTGTGCCACCTAGCAGCATACCCACCTGGCAGTGTAGTGTCCCTACACCCACTCAAGCAACGCATCACCCCTATAAACAGCCCGTCCACACAACATCCTGGCAACACGCTGGCGTGTGCAGCCCGTCGGCACGCTACCCTAGCGCTGTATCACCTCTGGGCACGGTCTGCGCTTACCTCTTGGCACAAACTTGCAGCCCAGGGGGATGTCACCACGCTAAGCATCCACGCAAGGCACCATCCTCCCCTCACCTGCTTCTTATTCCTCAGCTCCTCATTACCCAGTTCCCACAGCCTGCCTCCGCTCACCTTCACAACATAGATGTGGTCAGGGTGGTGCTTGGACGGCATGAAGATCAGGAGCAGCCGCTCGTAGAGCTGGATGCCCGTGAGCGACGTAACCCCCATGTAGAGGAAGATGCCAAAAAGCACAGCCAGTGGGATCTGCCGCAGCATGTTCCCCATCACAATGGACAGACCTGCACAGACAGAGCTCAGGGCATGGCGCGTCCCACGCAAGGCATGCAGCCCTCCATCCCTCTCCCGCCTCCTCCTGGGGCACAAGGGGGGGTTTTGCCGGAGGGATTCAGAGAAACATTGACCCTGAGGGGCTACCCAAGGCTGCCAGCAGAGCTGGTGTGAGTGTAGGTGGGGGCAGCGAGTGGGCACAGGGCAGGCTGGCCCGTGGGGCAGGGCTGGCACCAAGTGGGAGATTCGAGTGGTCGGCCCTGACCTCCCCTCCCACTCCTCCACCCGAGCAGAGGCTCACCGACGAGGGCAGCAATAAGCACTCCAGTCACACGCTGCTCCTTCACCTCCTCGATCTTGGGCTTCTCTCCCGGCGCAATGGCCTTGCTCATGACCGTCAGGGCATTGACGTGGGTGACGGAGCGCACGGTCGCCGCAGTGAGCCAGGGCAGCCCAAAGAGCGCACAAAGCCCCCCCATAGTGCCGATGAGCAGCAGGTCCAGGTGGAAGCCGGAGCCTTTCAGCAGCTTCCTCTCCTTCTTGCTCACAATCAGCCTGGCAGGAAAAAGAGCCCAGGTCAGCATCAGGCCTACCCCTGTGCCCAGGGACAGCACCGGACTGGGGACAATGTCCACTCCCTGGAGAGGGCACACATGGGGACAAAGGAGATGGCCAGGGAGAGAGATGGCAGCTGTCGACCTCAGGATAGAGGTTTCCTCCTGAGCTTGGTGGAGGCAGGTCTCCATCACACTGTATGCCAGGAGGGAGCCAAGAGATGATGGGAGAACCCAAGAGGGCACAGGATCCTGCCCACGCTGTCCCACTGGGCATCCCCACACCGATGGCCCCAGCACCCATCCCCCAGCCTTGCCTGCCATGGGGTTAGTGAGGGTCGGTGGTGGTGCAGGGGGTACTCACGTAGTGATCTGTGTCTCCATGAAGATAAGGATGAAGACCAGGAGGGCAGGGATGGCAGAGGCAAACATCATCCACATTGGAAAGGTCCCACTGCTGCCCATGGGGTGAATGAACCAGCCACGCTTGTGAGGAGATGTGACCGACAGGCCAGAGGGGACATTCAGCTTCTGGTGGGGTGGCCGCAAAACCCAGCGGTTACTCGTCAATGCGCACGTGCCCGCAGCCTCACACAGGACCAGCCTCCATCCCCCGGCCTCCCTGGTCTGAACGCCTCAGATGACGGGACAGCCACCCTGACCCGAGTGGGACTTTCTCATGGATAATCCCCTTCAGTGCAAAAAATCCCGTGTCCCCTAACATGGGCCTGTCCCATTTCCTTTCAGCTATTGCAATTCCCTTATTTTTTGTCCAAGAGACCAGGGAAATATCTGCCCTCAGTAACCTCACTCCCACGTCAGTGCTTGGACTCCATGGTTAAAATGCTCCTTGACCTCTGCTTGGACAAGCCAAGTGCCCTGAACTGCCTACCCTTCTCTGGGGTGGCTTTCCAGACTTCCCCAGCCTTTTCTGAGACATTGTTCCAGGACTGTTTTTGCAGTGTGGACCCCAGAACTGGCCACATTCTCTGTAAATGACCTCACTCTGGTCACGTTCAGAGGGAATATCATGTTTGTGCTCCACTCAGAGACCACACAGACTCCTGCTGTCCGTCCGTCGTCCTGACCTTGCGTTCACCAGCATCTGAACTCTCAGCTCTGCGCTGCTCTATAGCAGCTCTTGCTATCTGCCTGCGTGAGCACTGCAGGCAGAGTTTATGATTTGCATTTATGTTAATCAGCATAAGTATGAATAATATCCCTGGAATGCTTGTACTTGAGCTAAGCTGTGCAACTAAGCACCGTTTTCTCAGAAAGCTTTGTACATATGCTGAGTTAATACCGAAATGATAATGCTTTTGATATTAATTGTGGAGGTGTGGAAGGGTATGAAAAGGGTGTAACAAAGTGCGTGATTTTACTGATGTCTGATAGAACCAGATTTTTCATTGAAATGTAAATGAATAAAAATGCATTTGGATTCCATTAGGCCTGCGGCTGTCTGGATAAAAGCTTCCACACTGAACAGGAACTACCTCTCACCCTCTCCCTGGTATTAGCTGAAAGAAGTACCCAAACAAAAAGATATAACTACACATCTACCTGCGTGTATGTGTCAGTGATGGTGTAATCCACCAGCACCATAACCAGGATGGAGATGGGGATCCCGAAGTCTCCAATGATCCGTCGAGCCTGCAGAACAAACACCCTCACTGGCAAAGGGAAGGGACTGGCTTGGTGCATCCACCCTGCTACAGGGAGCCTGCGGCAAAGCGAAGCCCCCAGGCACCACCGCAACTCTCAGCGCTCCTGCTGAGCACAAGGAAACCCAGCACTGGCCCACGGACTGTGCATCCCACTGCCCACATAACACACGGTGCTCCGGCCACTCTTAAGTGACGGGATAATTGCTTCAACGGGCCTGTTTGGATGGTACTCCAGGCATTGCACACATCCTGCGTGTACAGAGATATCTGAAGGGAACAAGTTGTAACCTTTTCCTCCTGTATTCTAGTTTAGCACATTTGCATCCAGCCAAGGAGCTTTCCCAAGACCCAGGGGACTTTTCGGCAGAGCTCACTGGAGCAGGACAGTGCAGGTACCATCAGCAGCCAGCTCTCTGCAGCCCAGGTCAGGCCACCATCCCTTCTGCACAGCATTTAAGGCACTGCTGGTGTTTCTCTGGGGGACAGCCCAAATGCTCTGAAGAACAAGGGGCTGTAGCAAGAAGCACTGTTTGTTTGGCATGTCCCTTGTCCTTCACCTCTGGGTGCCACAAACTTCTCACCTTTCCTCCTAAGAAACGGCTGTTCTTGAACTTGCGCATAAAGAAGGCAATGAAGAAGGTGCCTAGCATGAGGATGAGGGAGAGGAGAGCGGTGTTGGGCTGCATCCTGATTCCCAGTGACATCGCATCTGCAGAGAGCATGCTGGCGTTCAGGCCGCTCGGCACGTTCGGTGGGTAGAACTTCAGCAGAGGATGTTCAGCAAACACCTGGGCGGGTGAGAGAAGCAGCGGGCACGGTCACGGCAAGGAGGGGCAGGGAGCAGCGTCACTAGTGGGGGACAGGGGGACGTGGAGGTGTCCTGCACTGCAGAGAGGCGAGGGCGGTAGATGGTGGGCGCGGAAAATCCCAGCATCCATCACCTCGCCTCGCAACCTACCCAGCTGGAGAGGGCTGGGGAGAGAAAAGTGGCCCCTCTTTAATGCCTCCTGCAGGAAGAGAAGGGGAGACAGATGTTAGGGCTCGTCCTGCAGCCTCTGCGCTGGCCCAGGGGCCAGCTGGTCTGCGGCATGAGAGGCCAGCAAAGAACTGCTCTGCAGGAACGCCTAGGAAAGCTGTGGCTGAGCTGGCCCTGTTCCCCTGCCTCCTGTAGGCTAAAGCAGCAGGTTCCTGGGGCACCGAGAGACGCGGCAGCCCATCTCCTGGGGGAAGGCTCACCTTGTACAGTTTGTAGAAGGTCTCGTAGATAAAGATGAGGGAGATGAGGAAAGCAAAGATCTCCTGGGTGAAGGGCGAGATGTAGCGCACCAAAAAGCTCCCCTCAGCTGCCACGATAATGAAGATGAAGACGATGAGCCACAAGCCAATCCACACTCTGCCTGTCAGATACTCAATGCCTTGCGTCTGGCAGAACTGAAACGGAAAGGGGAAGGAGTTACTCATGGCTCCTCAGGCTGCCTCCCGCATCTGGTCCCCATTACCATCTCCTGGAAAAAAGCATCTACACCTGGTTGGGTATCCAGCACGGAGACAGGGAATTGAGGCTGGAGTCACAGGTAAAGCTGCAGACTGCGTTAACACCAGCCAGCTCCACCGAGTGGGTCTCTACCACTCCAGCCTTTGTACGGGTACCTCCTTCGCTCTCTGCTGAGGCCATCGCATGCAGGACACTCCCCGTCCCACCCATACGGGGGTGCCATTACTCAAACACAGCTCTCCACTGCTCCATGTGCTCCACAGCACAAGCCTGTCCCCGCAAAGGAAAGCCTGAGCCGCCTGCTATGTCCTGCTCCATAAAGGCTCCGTTAGCTGGGGCACGATCCCAGACAGCACCCCGCATGCACACACAGCTCTGTGTGTGCGTGTGTGTGTGTGAACAGCCCCAGGCTGTCACCACCGAACAGACCATCCCCACTGCCTCTGCTCAGCCACACACAGCAACACCAGCTACTTCCAGCACAAGTCACACACCCCTCCCTTTGCACCCTTCCCCGGTACACCCCCCAGACAGCCCACACACAGGGCAGAGGTACGCCTTCGTACACCACGACTGGGCAAAGCAAAAGCATCAGTGAGAAGTGGGGTCACAGGAGAGCAGAGAAATTCCCACTGTGCAATGGCATCACCAGCTCCAAACTCTTGCCAGACCAAGGTGAATATCTAGCTGTGGGAAAAACCATGCTTTAAAAGCCCAGACGTGCTAGGAGTCAGAAAAAAACCCAAGGATTAGACCCACTGTGTGGACATACAAAGGGATGCTTTCAACTGCAAAGAGGTCATGCTACTTGAGATAGAAACACGACCATCCTGGCTGGCCAGGATACCTCTGCGCACAACCCTGGGCTCATCCCGAGGGGTGGGAGTAATGTACCTGGGACATCCCAAACAGGGGGTACACTGAACGTTGTTGGGTTCCCACACAAGGAAACCTGGACACAGGTAAAAGCTGTGAAAAGGTCTTCAAAGGAAGGCCCAAGAACACAGGTCCATGAAAGTATCATGGACCAGTACTTTAGGATGCAGCTACAAGTGCTCATTGTGCCAGGATGGGCTGCAGCACAGGACTGGGGGATGACGCTCCCCTCAGTCAGCAGGCAGAGAATTGCTGTCCCCACTGTCCTACCTCAAGGGGGTCAGCCCAGGGAATACAGCAACAGGAGGCAGAAATCTCTATGGCGTGACCTGCCGAGGGTCAGCAGAGCCACAGCCAGCCCCGGCCGAGCTGAGGGCAGCCTGGCAGGGCCCAAGGAGTCCAAAGACCCTTTGGAGAGCTGAAAAGTGCCGGCTGCCCTCTCCAGCATAAGGGCAGAGCGAGCAGGGGCCAAGCATGGACGCTGCCTCACGTCTACCTTGTAAAAAGCTTCTTCAAACACCAGCAGAGGCCCTGAGAAGCCAATGACCAGGAGCGGCTGGGCTCCGAGCAGGGAGAAGAGGATCCCTAAAACCGAGGTGGAGATGATCAGCTCGGAGACCCCCATGAGGCCCTCAGTTTTCTCTCCTGGGAAAGAGAACAACATGTGTTACAGCCCAGACACAGGCATCGTCCCCGCAGGCAGGCAGGCTGCAGACACAGCTCCAGAGGGAGGAGGCAGGTCCCCGTCCCTTCAGCCAGATGTCCCCTGCGCTGGGCACGGCGTGCAGAGGGAGCCCGGGGAGCCGAGGCTGGAGAGGCCGAGCGGCAGGGAGGGCACAAGGCAGCAGCCGATGCGCAGGGCCTCCGCTCTCCCCGAGCGAGTGGCACCGAAGCCCACCCCGGCACAGCACCACACAGACACAGCCAGTGTCCCAGCGTGCAAAGAGCAGACCAGAAAGCAGGCCCATTACCTAGGAGTCCCCCGAAGGTGATGGCAGGAGAGAGAGCAGCAAAGTAGATGAAGAGAACGGCCGCGAGACACTGGCTGTGCAAGGCGTCTCTGATGTCACTGAGGTATTTGGGGTACCTGCGCTTTATGTCCCGAACCAGACCTCCAAAAAATATCCCGGTCCGCTTCAAAGGGTCGTCCTCAGCTTCCTCCTCTTCTTCCTCAGCTTTCACTTCACACAGCTCTGGAGGTGCATGGAGGGCAGGGCTTGAGCAGGGGAACGCAGGTCTGCCCTGGGGCTGTCCCACTCCCCCACATCCCGTGGAGACCTTCCTCCAGCAGCGTTAATCTGGTGTGCCCCCTGCGACTGCACATCCCGCTGCCCCCAGCTGCCAGAGCTGCCCCCAGCCAGGGTCCTGCCTCCCCTTGGCCCCCTCCCCGCTGCCCACTGCAGGAGCCAGGCCCCGCTCACCCCTCGGACAGGATCTGTGAGGGGAGGGCCCACAGGAGCACTAAGCACACACTCTTTTGCCCAAATGTGAGTGGAGAGACCTTTGGCTTCCTGGACAGCCCCTTCCTTCATGGACTTCAGCTCCCTCTCCTTCCTCTTCCTCAGTAGCAACTTCTGGAAGGTGGCAATGGATTTGAGCAAGTCTTTCCCCTCCACCTCTGACGGGGGGATGACAATGCTGCAGTCCAGGAACTCGTTGATTGCGTTGAGGAGGTCTTGACGGTCATCTGCCATGTATGCAGCCTCATGGAAGTGCTGAGGAACATGGAAAGAGAGAGGAAGAAGGCTCAGACCAAGACTAGACCCGGCTATCTACAGCCTGGAAACACGATGTGTGACCACACAGTAACGTCCAACTCCCTCAGTCCACTACTTGTCTCACTGCTGCCACTCTGTGACACACGCTCCTGAGTCCCCTGTCCAACTACCCAATGTCCCACCTAATCCCACATCTGTCCTCCCTACCCTATCCATCCTTCCCAGTGACCTCCTTGCTCCTGCTTTTCTCCGAGCCCACTGCTCTCTCCCAGGATCGTGCTCCTGCAGCATCTGCCAGCTGCACGCTCCACTGGACCCACGGGTGCGCCCGTGGGACCGCTCCACCGAACATCAGATCCGTGCTTCCCAGCTAGCCTGGGGCCTAGGCCAGGTGCTGCGCTTGGCCAGCCTGTGGCACCACGCACGCCACACCGCTGTGGCTGCGCCAGGCCAGGATCCTCATCCTTCGAGCTCTGTGTGCCATCGCTTGGTCTTGCAGGGCTCTCCAGAGGGCAGCTCAGACAGGTGCCAGAAGCCAGGCACCAGAGATGAACGACCTTCCCTGTCCCTGCAGTACAAAGTTAGGGCTCCTCAACAGAGTGATGTCCTCCTGGTCTGGTGTTGGGTTTGATGGAGAATCTGGTGGAGCCCTAAAGCACCGCAGATGGAGCACAAGAACCAGGGGGTGAGACACGAGAGCAGGGAGCATAAAACCCTTGAGAGACTTGGACGTAAAAATGTTGAAACATGGGAGAGGGAAGGCAAATAAGAGTCTACAGCATGAGGGAAGACATGCAAGGGAAACCAGGCAGAAAGGGGAGATGGTCCCGACAGCAAGGGAAAGATGACCAGGAAGGACCCCGCGGAGACCAGGAGGGGACAGCACTACTGCAGATAAGAGGGGAGGTGCTGGCAAACGGGCAGTCACCTCTGGAACGTGACTGCAGAGGAAGGGCTGGAGGAAGATGAACAAGTGAACAGCCTGTAAAGCAGGTAGGGGACAGCTAAGGTTCCTGCAGCACACAGACTCCCTGGAGCCACAGCTCCCAACTGTAAATGATACCGGACTCTCTCTACGGCGCCAGCCGCTGCGTAACCTTGCTACGGCCAGCCCCGGCTGCGGCAGCTGGCTCCCCTCTTCATCAACAGAGGAGCAGAGGCTCAGAGGAGTGAGAGCAGCCCAGCTAGAAAGCTTCATCCAAACTCCTGATAAACAGTCCCCCGGCACTGCGGGGTCTTCTCAACAGCGAGAGAAGATGCCTGGGCCAGGCATCAAGGTCACAGGCTCCGCTCAGCTTCTCCTTCTCTCTGAATGAACACAGTTCCTTCAACCTCAGGCAGTCCTTTGCTCCCACTTCTACGTACAGCCCCTTTCTTCACCCAGTCAAGTGTCTGTCCTACTCTTCCCCCCATACTGGAGCATCCTACCTTGGTCAAGCCAGGCTGCTCTTAAAACTCCAAGGTGCTCACACCTGCCTGCCTCACCTGGGCCTCAGCACGGCACCTCTCAGCGCTCCTGTCCCAGGACTGACCTCCCGAAGCTCCCTCGCCTGCGCCAGCATCACCGCCCGTCAGCTCCTCACCTTGTCGGACATGAGGGTGGAGATTGAGCGGCCAATTTCATGGTAGTCCATGTTGGCCTGGCTCGGTCCCAGCAGCACAAAGATGAATCTGACAGGAATTGGGACCTCCAAGACAGATTCCAGGAAGACGGCCTCATTTAGTCGGACAAAGGCCATAGTTGGCTGCTCCAGGAACTGCACGCAACCTACCAGGAGGCAATGTTTTGAGCAGAGTTAATCACTGGGGTGCGCTGAACTTGGGCTGCCTTTAACAATGAAAACAGGGATTTGGGGGGTTCCCACAAGCCCTGCAGTCCTGTACTTGTCTCCAGACCACTGACACAGCATTGAGCTTCACAGCGAGTACTGCTCCACGTCCCTCGTTCACTGATCATTCCCAAGCAGTGCTGCTTTCTTTATCTTCTCAGCCCATTCTTAATCTCTTATAGACAGACTTTACTTACAGTATGGGGAGCTAATTTTAAATCAGAAGGTTGTTTTCCACTAAGCCACTGTCTTATGGAAGGAAGTTTCTTACATGTTACTTTTATCAAACAAACTTCTAATCTCATCAAAGAATGAAATCAGGTTTGCTTGACATGACCTATTTCCCATAAACCTCACTGCTTGGCAATAATTACGTTCTTATTCTTTAGCTCTTTATTAATTGAATCCCGTATTAGCTCTGCCATTACGTTGGCCGGGAAGGACGTCAGGTTAGCCAACCTATAGAACTGGATCACTGTCCTTCCTTTCTTGAGCACTGATGCTATCAGCCTTCTTCTGTTTTTCTCATATGTTCCCTGTATCCCTAGACATCTTTTTTTTCAGATGAAAATGAGCCAGTTCTCTAAAGACTCATGGGTGCAAACCGCACAGTTTGTTTTACAATGTCCACATCTCATCAATGCTTGGCAGCCTCCTCGGTTCCTAACAGATTGGGAAGTACTCCCGCATCCTCCGGCACACCAGCCGCTTCCTTCCTATACTGAACACAAATGTTTATTGAATACTTGTATTCCTCTGGCCTTATTCCTGATCTTTCTGCCATCTGCCTCCAGAAAAGAGCTGTGTTCCGTGTTAGACTGGCAAATCTGGGCCGTCCGGGTGGCCAAGCGAATCCCAAGACACAGCCTTGCCTCAGAAATGGCCAGTGTTTCATTATCTGAGTATTCAAAGTGCATTTAGGAAGCTGATTTGGGCTCACTGTGGTTAAGCATCAGCTTAGTAGAGCTGCCAAGCCTCTTTGCCTGAGCTTCTCATCTACTGGATAGGCAATGACATTTACTTTGCTTGTAGGGTAGCTATATTTGCTGAGATGTTAATGCCAGCAAAGTGCTGAGAAGGACTACTCCTGTGGTCAGAAGGCACCAAGCCCACTGATGCCCGAGCCTGCCCCCCCACAGCCCTCTTGTACAGAGAAACATCTCCCAGCAGCGCTAGGACCGATAGCCGAGACCTCGCCACCAGCCAACCCAGAACCCCTTGGCGCACGCAGCCAGCAATCCACACCGGCCAGGGGCAGGGCCCAGCTGCTGGCAAGGCATGGACAGGCCAGACGGAGGACAGCGATGCTCAGAGGACAGCACGAGGTGCTTTAGCGGTCAGTGCCTGGTAATCGGTTCCTTGGGCACCACTTACCCACTTCTGAGCTGCTAAATGGGATGTTCTGGTGAGCCTGGCAGGGCTTTCAGCTCTAAGCTGGGCCCCAGCTCCCAGCAGCAGTGTCTATCAACCTCTTCACGTTCAGTACTTCTCAATTTAACAAAACAACTACCCCAGCACGCCTTACGTTTGCTACAGACAGATAGAATGTGTGCCATCACCAAAGGAGAGACCGTACAAGGCTCCCACCCCAGTTGAACTTTGGGAACATGGACAAGACGTCCAAATACCCCGCAGGAGGGAGGGTATAGACACCTGGGGTCAGACCAGGATCTGAACTGATCTCTTTTGGCACCGGGGGATTCTACACACCACCTCTTACCCACAAGGACCACTGTGGCCTCTGCGTCTTCAGGAATCTTCTCCATCAGCTTCAGATATTTACGGTGGCCCTCAGAGTTATGGAGATGCGGGTTTTTCTGCTGGGTAGGAACACAAGCAAATAAGGACGGCGTCTCCATGCCTTGGTTCCCCCACACAGCTTCGCACCCCATCTGCAGCCAGGCTTGCCTCGGCTGCATGCTCAACACGCTGCTTCACGAGCAAGGCACCCTCACAGCGCCAGGCCACCCTGCAAGCACCGGGGCTGCTGCTGCTCAAGCAGACATTTGCCTACAGTGAGGCTAAAATTAGGTCCTGAAACCATAACACAGCGACCTGATTTCCAGCACTCCAGGTGATGCAGGGGAGCTCAGCCCATGCAAGTCCAAGGACCCCCAGAAGAAGACCAGAGGTGGGCGACAAGGGCTGCCACTGGCCACTGGGTGCCTGCGGGGTGTGGAAAAAGGAGCGGTAACCCCCCTTGTCACCCTCACCTCCTTGCACTCGGTCTCATGGGCCTTAGGGTCAGCCATCTCGATGCGCTCTTCCCCCATGAGGGGCACACAGGTGTCAGTGGTGTGGTTGTGGTGGTGGTTCCCCACGATGGAGTTCATGCTGGAGCTGGAGTGGTTTCTCGGGAAGAAGCCCTCCTTCTCATCATTGGGGTGGCTGAGGGTGAGAGCAGTGGCCATAAGGGGACCCACCTCCCTTGCTGCCCGGGGCTCACAGTCAACCCCCGAGCCCTGTCAGCCCTCACCAGGTGCCACCTACCTGTGTTTCAGCAGCAGGGCACGCAGCACGTTGGCACGGTCTTCCGCTCTGATCTGGTCAGAGATGATCATGGTCTCCACCATGAGGTGAGCGATGCCAGGCAGTGTGGTCTGCTCCAGGTCAAGGAGGACAGCACCTGACAGAGGGGAAAAGCCCTGCTCCTAGTGCACAGTGCTCCCCACGGCACGCACGCTCCGGGGCTACAGCATCTCACCAGCAGCCAGGAGCAAGGCTTTGGTTGAGGTACGGATTCTCTGTGTTTAGAAATGCCCCAAGTCCAGGTGATCCATGTCCTCTGTGTAAACCCTTGTCCCAGGACAATCCAATATCTCCAAAACACACTAGTAGCTCTGGTACCTCCCTCATTTTGTTCTCCCACCCTGACCAAACCTGCCCTTTCACACCAAAGATGGGTCAGAGACTTGCTGACCCAGGAACAGCTGGATGCTGCAGCTGCCACATGTCCAAGAGCAGCAAAGCAGAGCAAGGAAGCAACACAGACATCCTTGGGCTAATGCAAACCCTAGCAAAGGGGCTGCAGGATGGTCTGTCTGCAGACCCTACGTGGAGCTGGACATAGTTGGAGTGTCTCCAGTGAGGGGCCCAACAGCAAGGGAAGCTGTCCAGCAAAACCTGACCCAGAGCAAGACACAAACCCTGGCCTACAGTTCCTGACTCACCATGGGCAATTGTCTTCCTGAGCTCCAACAGGCTGCGGAAGGACAGCGAAGCCACGTGGGGTTTCCCCCACCTTGCTGTGTCCTCCTCCACATCCTCCTCAAACTTGATCCAGCGGGCGGTCTCCCTCCAGTGCATCTCCTGGTTCTTATCCACCACCAGCTCGTTCAGCTCCACAAACACCTAGTGAGAATGGCAGCAAGGACATGAGACTTCCCCTCAGGCACACAGCTCCATCAGCAACACATGGAAAGTCCCGTGTTTGATCCCCGTGGTCTAAAGCACTGCTGGAGCAAACCCGAGGTCTGGTGAACAGAAGCAGCCAGGACAAATATCTCCAGCAGCACGGCAGGAGCTTCCATCAGCCCATGGAGCACCAGGAAGCTCCAAGTCAGACGGCATGGGCAGAGGAGAGAGAATGATGTGATGCTGCACCCCTCTACCAAACTGTGACAACTTTGTCCTCTGCCTGCTTCCTGGTTTCCCCCCAAATTTCCCAAGGAGATGGTGACATCACCGTGCTGCCAACTCCCACAACAGTACTACTGTTTCTGTGACGTTTTAACGTCTTGCCTAAGGTTGAAGCTTTGTGGTATCAGAGAAATCTCTGCTTCTACTGGAAAAAAAAAGTGTGTGTTGAGCCTTCATGATAATGGATAAGAGCTTGAAATGTCGCCCCCAAGGCCATGTAAGGAATTAATTATATTGAAACCACATTTATTGCTTTACAAAATGCCTGTTTCTAGTCCTGATTTATGGTTTCTGAACAAGTGTGGGAGGACAGCACATGCATACCTCATGGGGCTTTCTATCCAACTTCTTCTTCTTCTTCTTTTTCTTGACAGATGGAGTTGATGCTAATTTTTTGCTTGTCCTGGTGATCTGACTCCGAGATGGTTTTTTCATCAGATGCCTCCTCACACCAGGGTTATCTTCAAAACGGTGGCCTGAAGACATAGGAAAGGAAAGAATACCACCCGTCTGTCTAGTGGAAACACACCGTCTGGCAGGGAAACACATCCAAGCCCACCCTTCTCTCATCAGCTTACACTAGCAAAGCCCTGGCAGCTGGAGCACTCACCGCCATCCTCCAGACCTTTGAAGATCCTTCCTACCTCATCTGCCTACTTTCAGCTCTTACAGACGTCTGCGAGCTAACTCCCTCAAGAAGGCAGCCTCCTCCCAGGCTGTGCAACACTGGAGCATCACTGACCAGCTTTTATTCACGGTACCCAAATAAGTGGTGCATGAACCTTGCCTGTACTCCCTCAACAAAAAGTCACCTGAAGCCTCGTCTGAGCAGCTCTGCACCCAGATAGCACAGGCAGGCACCCGGCTGGGGCTCACCCCCCAGCCTTGAGGAAGGCCTGGTGCTCAGCAAGCATAAAGGGCAGTGAAGGGGAAGGATATTTAGCTGCTGGGCTGGGAGACACATGGAAGTATCAATGCCTGTTTTATTTAATTGTGATATGAGACTGTGGGATAGCAGTGCAGCCTGGGGCTGGCACGGAGACTGGGCAGGTAACTCCAGCTATTGCTGCTTCTACATGATCCACAGTGCTGCTGTAATGCCCCCTGAAAGGTCTGCATTGCAGAGTTCGGCTGGCCAAATCAAAGCCTCCAGAGAGGCCGTTGAGGCTGCATTACAGACCCACCACCAAGGTACCAGTGCTGTTGGCTAGCCAGTGCCCACCAAAACCTGGCCGCCACCATGCCAGCCCCTTCTGCACCACAGAAACAGCACCTGGACAACAGCCTGTTGTGGAGAGTAGTTTCCCTGGACACTACCCAGAGACAGCAAGTGTATCTTCCTCAGCACAGACAGCCCGTGGGGATGGGGAAAGCCTCAGAGCCCGGCTCCAGGACAGGCAGGCTCTCCCAGGTAGATCAGAGGCAGGAGTTTGGCTCAACTTCAGTCCATGGAGCCTTGCTGACCCTGCCTGTAAAGCAAAGCCAAGGTGGTCTTGCCAGGAGACTGAGGGCAGCTCTCCGTTGGCTGGAATGAATGTTCAGGCTCCACGTACCTTTCTGCACTTGCTTCAAGACCTACAGCTCTCAGGGCATGCGAGGTAGCAAAAAGCACTGGGCTTGAAGGCCACGTGGTCTCTCTGATGTTGCAGGAAAACATCCCTGCTTCTCTGGCATGGAAAGGCACAGCCCAGCATCAGGCCAGGAGCACCATGGCCTTGCTCCTTGGAAATCTGGGTCGCCAAATTAAATATAAAATGAATCAATACTGAGCCTCAGGGCATTTTCCCCATTGGCTGCCCTGCTGATTCATGTTCCGCTGACGGCCGGACTCCTCCCTGCTCCACTTGCTGTGCTGCTATGTCGATAGAGCCAATAACTGCCCACTGCTACCAACGTTGCTGGGAGCTGGGCATGTGTGGGCCTTCCTCGGAATTTGCATGGGTTTCTCAGTTCCTGGGTGCACCGCAGCCACGTCATCACACCTGGTGTGGACTCGTGGCCAGAACAAATAGGTCACCAGGCAGATGGATCTTGGTATCTGGCACCTTTGCTCTAACCCTGCAGCTTCTGGTTCTCCCATGCGCCCTGGGACTCATTCTCACCACGTCCCTGGAAGACCAATGCCAGAGGATGCTCGGCCCAGCAAGACGGAGCACGGCAAGCCTCCCCTGTGGCGATGCTTGCCTGCCACACAGTGCTTTTCAGTGACAGCCCTAGAAAGCACACACAGGCATTCAGCCTCAGCCACCAGCCTCAGGCTGGAGGACAGATAAACTGAGAGGAGCCAAGTTTCCTGCCAGCACCTCCAGTGACTCCCACACTCGCCAACAGGGACAAGCGCTGGAGTGCTGCAGGCTCACAGCGAGCCAGCGAAGGACCTCCAGGGCCCTACAGAAGAAAGGAGTGATCCATTTGCTGCTCTCTCTTGGCAGTGCTTGTGGCCACTGGGATGCCACTCACAGGAGCAGGGTGTGCTTAATTTTGGAAAAGGCCACTGGCCTTGGGAGTCCCATGCAGAGCCCAGCTGAGGTGCTCCAGGCTGCTCTACAGAGAGCCTGCTGTGTCCCATCAGATTGGTGCTTCCCCCAGGTGAAAGTCAAGCTCAAGTGACCACCTGAAATCTGGGGTCCTTACTTAGGACAGGATCTTGGGCTAAGACCAAAGGGTGATGTGCCCAGGGCATAGCTCTGCCCTCCCTGCTTGCAGCCAAACTCCCCAGGGTGAAATGAAGCAGCCAAGGACAGCTCTTGCTGTATCTCCCCTCCAGAGCATGAGACAGCAACAATGTCTGAGGACAGAGCGTGACTCCTACGGTGACTCCACTACAGCAACCTGGTATGTCACCCTCCCACACAGCATCTCCTACGGTCTCCTCCAGATCTTCTTGCCGCATTGGCTTCCATCAGTCAGATTTCTTGGGATGACAAAGTTCCTTTTCCACCAGCTTAAAACTGCAGATGAAATATGACTTTGCACCAGTTAAAGTCTTCCCTCCTGCGTGCCTGTGGCAGTCAGTCCAAGTCAAAGGGTGACTGCCTTCAATTCCTGTGTATGCTCCTGCATCCCTCCTACCCTCTATCCACAAACAGGAAGCCCAGAAAGAGGCATCAGAGTAGCTGTACCAGTGCTAGAGAGCAACTTCCTAGCCTGGCATCACAGAGATGGTGCACACTTCCATGCACTCCAGTGGTTAAGTTATAGCAAGGAATACCCCATCTCTTGGAATATTCCAAATCAGACTAAACAAAATGTTAACCAACACACAATAAGTCACAACCTTATGTTGGCTTCTGGAAAAAGCTACTGCCCCGCCCTGTACAGAGCCCGAGTCTCTCCTGGATGATGCTGAGTTCAGTGTGACAGGGATACCTGGACCCCAGCTCATCCCTGCTGCCATCCAAGTGTCCCAGCACAACACTCCCCATACACTGAAAGGAGTGCAAGGAGACCAGCTCAGGTCCAACAAGGGTTCTACTCTGCCCAAAAGCTGCGAAATTCCTCCTAGATCCCAGCTGGTCCAGGAAGAGGTACTGCCATGGAGGAAGTAGCTGAGCCAGCAGCACTGGCTGGATGTGAGCTGGCTCCGCACAGAACTGACTCTGGTGTCCCTGCCATCTCTGTCTCCACCATCTCTCTCTGCAGGATTAACCCAGTGTGGATTCAATGTGCAGAAATAATTAAGAGTTGGCTGCACAGCACATGCTGTTTCAAGCACCTGCACTATTAGTTGTAGCAATCAACGAACGTGTTAGGTGCTAGCAAGCCAAACTTCCCCGCTTTATGAGTGATGTGTATCACACCTTGCAGAAGGGATCTGCCCCTTCTACCTTCCCAGGAATAGCCCTCCTTTCCCGGCTGAACTCAGGGCAGTTTCTCACACTCTGAATGTACAGTTTGCTCAGCTCGGGACAGCTGATGGAGCCAATTTGCTCCAGGTTTCTATTTTGAGTGTTGCTGCTATTATACTGTCTATCAATTTACAGTAGCAAGCAGCAGACCCAGAAGCAAATCCTCACTTGCTGGTCTGGGCAGAAGCACACGGGCAGACATTCCTTCCCCAAAGGCTTGTAAGGATGGGCCAGCTGAGAAGGAGGACATGATGCTGGGACTGGAAGGCAGGGGAAGTGTTTTGCCTGAGATCACACAGAGAGGCTGTGGCAGAGCCAGAAGCTGAACCAAGGCATCCTGAGTCCCTGTTGCAAGCACTCTGCTTCCCCACTCCTGCATGCAAAGCTGGGAAGTCAACTAGTTCTGGGACCACATCACCCTCCCGTGTGCGCTCCTAAAATCCCTTGAAAAATTAACACACGCTCCAGGAGAGGACACGTGGGCAGCTGCCACAGAGCTCTGGATATGAACGGTGTCGCTCAAAGCCACCTTTTAACCATGAGCTGCCGAGGAAGGACCGCCTGCGCGAGGTGGGAGCGAGGCTCCGGTTCCTGCGCAGTCCCTGGGACGGCTCTGAGATCCAGCTCTCCGCAAGGGATGGGCAGGTACGGAAACAAATGTAGAGAACAGAAAGACATTCTTTGCTCTCGGGATTCCTATCCACTCCTTCCCTGCTTTTCCCACTCTTGCTTCCTTCCTCTTTTCCCCTGTCCAGGCACACTGGCCAGCCTGCCATTAGCTAGTTTCACTGCCACGCTCAAGCCTGCAGACACAGGGACTAGGTTATTTTTTCCTCCAGGCATCAGGCTACGGTGCAGAGCCGAGAACCTGATACCCAGCGCTGCTCTCGGATCTGCAGCTCAGCTCCAATTCCAGCAAACAGAAAGCAGCGGCACACTGTCACCTTGTGCCACAGATGGAAGGGGAACGTCTGTCCTTACACACACCGCGCGAGCAGTGGCTTTTCCTCTGGCCACGGCACGGGCCACATCCTGATAAGCACAAACAGCAAGATGCAGCTGCCTCTGGAGCTGCTGGAGCGGGACACACACAGGGAAGCACCTCAGCGCTATGACACAGACCTGCACAAGGACCTTGGACAGACAGACAGACATCCCCAGGCACATGGTGGGGCAGACTGTACCTCCTCTAACCCAGCAGACCTGCCTGACGCAGGGAGGGTGCAGGCAGCAAACACAGGGTGGGGGATACACGCTTTCGCTGGGGGCTCTGACCTATAGCTGCAACCGTGGGGTCACTGCTCTGGTACTTACAGGTGGGCTCCCCGTCTGGGTAGCCCAGATGGTTTCTGATGGCCTCCCATAAATCATAGTCTTCAAAATTGAAAGCAAATTCATCAAAGTCTTCGTAGCCGAGCGAGTTGCGAATGCAGGTGCTTACGGCCACCTCCGGGCTGCTGCCCCCTTCCGATTCCTTCGCTGCCTCCTCTCTCTCTCCGAGGGTTGTCATTTTGTCCTTGTGAAGGTCAGGGGTCAGGCGCCATGAGCCACTCACCTTCAGAGGAGGGGCTGGGGTAGCCAGGCTGGCTTGCAGAAAGCCAGCTGCCCCTGGGGGGGGGCTTCACCACAGCCCCAGGGCCAGCCCCGGTGCCTCGCTCCCCTCCTCGTGGGACATGAAGGTGCCGGCTGGGGACTCAGTAGGTCCTGGGAAGGCTGGCTCCACCCGGGGATGTTTCCGTGGGGAGCTGTGCCACCTGCTCAACGGGAGCAGGATGCTCGCTGTGCGCGCGGGTTCTGGTGCCGGCTGCCCAGGGACAGCCAGGCTGTGCGTGCAGCACCGCTTCTCTCCCTCACTCCCCTCTGGTGTCTCCCTCCCTCTCCAGCCTGCAGAGCAACCTATTGAATTCTCCATGTCCTCGGGCCCGGAGCGTGCATTTCCATGACGTCTCTGCTGCCTGCCCTCGCAGCGCACAGGGGCAGTCCCCCTCCCAGGCGCTCCGGAGGGGCAGCTGCCTCTCCCCCAGGACAGCGGAGGAGACGGGAGGCTCCTCACCTCTGGTTTTCTGCGGTGCCAGAGCTGGCGTGTCGCACAGAGGGCTGGTGGCTGGGAAAGTGTGTCAGGAGAGGAGAGAGCTGGGTCTCAGGGAAATGCAGGGAGCCCTGAACCAGAGAGGGCAGGGGGGTGGGTGGAGAAGCAAGCACCCTTGGGGCGAGTGTGAGTAGAGATGCTGGAAACACGGGGACCAGCACTGTGGGCATTGCAAAGCTGACAGAGAGGAGCCAGGGATGGAAAGCAAGGGCTGGGGGACAGGGAGGTGACGAGCAGGTCCCGTGGCAGGCTGAGGACCATGCCCGGAGCTGCCAGGGAAGAGAGCAAAGCGGGGAGAAGCAAGGGACACGTGCGCTAGTAGGGTAGGTGGTGCTGCAAAGCCTCACTTTTCATGCCGTCCAGGTCAGCAGATGCCAGCATCTGGGCCTCGGCCTCATCCGTGGGGACGCGCTGGTACGCCGCGCTCTCCAGCGTGGTCATGCTGCCGATGCACATCCGCTCCTTCAAGTCGTAGGTAACCCGCTGTCCGCTCGCCACCTGGCCCCAGGGCTTGCGCTTCTCCCACCCGCGAGACAGACGTTCCCGAGGCCCGGGGAGGCTGTAGGAACCAAAGAGATCGATGGTAGCAAAGGCGGTGAATAAGGATGGGCACTGGCCTCTCCGGGGGGCTGATGTCCCTCGGCCCAGCCCTGACCAAGTCCCTGAGAAGGAGCAGGGCATGGAGTCACCTGTCCCACCTCCTACATATTGTCCCCTCTGCTTCTCCTCTCCCCCACCGCATAGTGGGATCAGCTTCTGGTCGATGCTGGGGACCCACCTCTGCGTCAATGGCCTCACAGACCCCTGACTCAGCCGAGCCTCCTGGGGCTTTCCAGCCTGCAGGTCAGCAGGACAGTGCAAGTTAGCTGGGAGGGAGGGTACTCCATGTGTGCAGCCCGCTGCCCCCAGACCCACACCCTGGGGACCCCAAGGAGGTCACAGGACTCCCAGAGAGTGACTGTCCCACCGGGGAGCAGCCGTGTTGCTCACAGCCGCTCTCCCTCCGGGCCCCACATCCCCTCTGGCTCAACACCTGCTGCCCCAGGGTACAGGGTCTGTGTAGCCACCCCGAGATGGGGAGAGCGGCAGGGGGCTCAGCGCGGCCCACCTACCTGCAAAGGGAGGCAGGACCCTTGTCCTGCAGCAGGTTGGCGAAGCGCGGCATGGGGGACAGGATGCCACACTCCTCCTCCACGTGGAACTGCGCGGGGGGCAGAGCACTGCCGGACTCCTCCTCATCGCTGCCGATGGTGAACTGCAGAGACAACAGTGCTGACAGCAAGAGCCGGGACAGGCAGCCTTCACACCAGTGCCTGGCACACAGATCTTCTCCATGTCCCCACCTCCTAGAACAAGCCACATCAACCTCCCCTACGTGCCCTATACCCTGAGACTCACCATATTAAGCCCCCCTATATCTTATACACCCTATGAACCGCCACACTGATCTTCCCCTGTATGTCTTACACCCCAAAATGGTCATGCACACTCTCCCCAGCATCCCCCCCCCCCAGGCAATGGCTTATCTGCCACCATCCTCCAGCCCCCATCTCTGCTAAGCAGGGACAAACCAACTCTTCTCACAATACTGCCCAGCTACAACCTCCTCCCCCTACGTGCTCCCTGACCGTGCACTCTGGCACCCTCCCGGCATTGACCCTTCATCCTCCCCACCCCAGCCTCCGAGCCTCGTCCAGGCAGGCATGCCCTAGCCTTGCCTTTGGTTTGCTTGGGGGCTCCAGCTTAGGGGACGTGTCCTTCCCACGAGCTTCGCCCTCGGACTCTGCAGAGATCTCTTTCTCCTGGGCCTCTTCTGCCTCAGACTCTCCTTCTTCCTCTTCTTCTTCTTCCTCTTCTTCCTCTTCTTCTTCCCCCTCCTCGTCCTCTTCCTGGATGGTGGGGGTGACCTCCGAGGGGGGTACTGAGGTTTTCTTCTTTTTCCTCCTCCTTTTTTTCCTCCTGCTGGCACGGGGGGGCCTCTTTTGGAACTTGAGGGCAGAAGGGAGGTGAGTGGAAAGGGGATGATGGATGTGGTGCGAGGTTTGGCGGTGGACTGAGAGAGAAAAAGAGAGTCAGGGGCAGGAAGAGGCTGGGAGGAACCTGCCAGGCGCCCCTCCAGGAAACAGCATGGTCTGGAGATCAAGGGCCAGGAAGGGCAAGGAGAGCCACCAGCCCACAGGGACATAGCAAAGCTCTTCCAGTGATGCTGCAGGCTGTGTCCAGCCTGAGGTGGCTGGGGAGGCAGCCCCCAGGCAATGCCAAAACCACCCCAGCGCAGCCCCACTGCCCTGGGCAAGGCAGGGCTCCTCTCCCAGCGCTGCCAAAAGCCAATTGCATGGCTACGCAGAGCTGCGGTGGCCTGACAGTGGCCTCGTCCCCTTCCTAAACACGGGGAAATGTTTCTCACATTCTCACACAAGCATGATTTGGGCTCTTTATAAACACTTCTTTCCTGCACGGTGTCCTTTGAGTTAAATAGATGCACCTTATTTATCCCCCAAGCTTTGGCAGAAAGTCCCCCCTGCATACCCACAGGAACCACAGACCAAGCCTTTTAGGGCAGATGCAACTGTCCACATCCCAGGAACGGTGAGGGCTGGGGCCTACCAGGCTCTGAAATGCAGGTTCAGTGAGGAGGCTGTCTTTTAAAAACCAGGGTAAAAAACAGGGCAGAAGGACTTTTCTTTAAACTAATCTACAAAGAGAAATTCATACAGGCTTGACCTGAGTGCCGTGGGAATTACAGAGTGAGAAGAAATTAATGGCATTTCTGAGCCTTCACTCAAAAACAACGATAATGCACCAGGCAGGGAACAGGGTAAGCTCAGCAGGTCCCTGCAAGAGAGAGGAAAGCCATTTCTGACAGGTCCATCTGCAGGCACAAAGCCTCCCCCAGACAGCCTGCAGGATGCACAGATCCTGGGGCTGCACCCGGAGCAGCTGAAGCCACTGGGGCACCAGCCACTTCACAAGGGGGCTTTGCTCAGCAGCTCTTCCTGAGGAATTGTTTCCAGTCTGTTTTGATTTGGTTCCTTCCCAGCTTTCCTGTGACATGGCAGCAAAATCTGTTTATAGTGAAAACTACCTTCAAAGGCCATTTTCAATGGAAGCTGTAACCTTCTCCCTGGGAGAGCCAGGCAGGTTCATTGTTCTGCTGTCATGTTTCCTTTCCTTTGGTTTCTCAAGTCTTTTCTCCCTTGTTTCCCCCCTTGGGAACAGCGGGGCTATTTCACACCCCCCGCCCTGGTTCCCCGCAGGAGAGGCTTGTGGCAAGATTAGGGGAGATTGGGAACGGCCAGACATCTGCAAATTGGACAGAGTTGAGGCTCTATTTATAAACACGTTTTCCTCCAAACCGTTCTCTAGTTCTCTGATTTAATTAGATGTTAAAGTGCCTACTTCACGGCCAGGTTTTGGCAGAAAGGCGCCCCTGCCCCACTGCTGCACTCCTGCAGCGCTGCTCTGCGTGCCACGGAAGGGTCAGGCACAGACTTCTCGTGTAAGAAGAAGCAAGGAAGGCCCCAGCTGCACTCTCATCGCTCCTTCTACAGCACAAAGCTGCTGGTGAGGACATAGCCCATCTTTCCCTCCTGGCTTGCTCCCGTCAGCCCAAGACAGAAAGGCTTACGGAAGCCTTGGGCTGCGGGGAAGGGCAGAGATGGCGAGTGGCTCATCCGGTGCAGAAAAGGGCAGCACTGCTCTTCACCCCCACACTCCTCATGCCAACTCAACGTGTCTTCAAAGAGGTGGCAAAAACACACCTCTTCCAAACACAAAAAGCTTCACGCCTCCCTCTTCTTCCGCCCCGTCCTCCTGCCACTCCTGCGTGCCCAGTCCTGTCCTCCTTCTGTGCTCCTTTCCTGGCGCTGCCTGCCAGTACGGGAAGTATCGTCAAACCAGATGCTTGATTACACTACTCAGTGAACTTGATACAAGAGAGATGAAAAAGTAATTTGGATAGGGAGCCCAGAAGGAAGAGCCTAGATATTAGGAATTCCTGGCTTTGAATAGGGCAGGAAACATTTCTAAACCCAGAGAGCGTTCACCTCCATGGGCTCGTGTGTTATCTTTCAAAGTCTAATGACCTAACCAGATCTTCCAGCTTTATGAATGCGAACTGCACAAAACTTTTGATAACCAGGGTTGACGTAGTCCTAGATAACAGGGGTACATCAGGAGCTCAGAGGAAAACAAGCTTGATTCTGACAAAGAAAAGAAGACTTTCCTATTGGCAAGAAAAAAACCCCAAAAACCCAAATAGTACAAATCTCTAGTCAAATCTTCCAAAAAGCTTCTGCCATGCATGCTCAAGCAGATGGTCCGTGTCCTCCAAGCCAACCCACACACCTGCGCACACAGGCAGAGCTTCTGAGCAGGTAAGTCCTACCAGCACAGGACAGGTATTCAACCCACAGCAAAGCTATCAGCACCTTGCAGCCATGTGCTCAGGTGGAACGGGAGGTTTGAATGGAGCCTCTGTCTAGAAATGACACAAGCAGAAAGGAGCAGCCAGGGGGTGCGCTACAGTAATAGCCTTTGACCAGCAAACTTCTACAGCAGCCATTGGAAATGAGTGGCCAAGCAGAAAACAGCGTGGTGATGTGCTTGGAACATCATGTTCCCAAGGTTGCATCCCATCAAAGCTAAGCTGAAAAATAAGCAGTATCTGTGGAGAGCCAGAGAGTGGGAAACTCTCCCAACCATTGCTACTTGTGTGCCACACAAGCAGGCTGCTGGCCGGGGGCCTCTTCTTCCTGCCTTTCGCTGCCGTTACTACAAGCTAACGCAACCCACGTACGCCAGGCAAGAGCTTACGGCCACTCTGTGGGCACACTCATCTTACAGCCAACGGGAGTTTGGGCACACCGGTTGCCTTCACCACGGAAGGGCAGCCAGAGGAATGCTGATCAGAGGAGTTCAGGTGAGATAGCTACAGCACTTTCGATTCACACTCCGTTCTGATTCCGCAGTCCCTCCTTCGAGCAGATAAGCCTGACGGCTTCGTGGTTGCTATTTAGAAATACACAGGCATGTCTGACTGGAGCCATCTGCTTTCAGGCTGGGGAGGACAGCCTGGCTTCTGGCCATATTTGGATGTTTCTTTGCAGCCATATGGAAGAAAAATAGTTTCAAACTGGAAATTTCAACATGGGGAAGTGGCTGCAGAGGTTCCCAACACCGGGTGGGGAGGTGAGCGAACACCCCGGGCTGAGCTACACTGCTGCACGGACTGGGCAGCAGCTATGCCTGAGGGGACAGGGAAAACAGGGAACAGACTGGGAAGAGGCCATGGGCATTGGTGCTAAACTGGGCGAGCCCTTTGGGAACGCTCTGAAGGAAGTGAATAGCAGGCCAACATGATCTGCACACAGCTGCAGAGCACACGGGGCTGAGCAAGGGTTGGTGGCGAGGGTGGAAGTGGGTACAACGGTTCAAACCTACATACATTCAAAATCTCTCTCACTGTAGCTGCGTCTTTGCTTCTCCAGATTGCTTGATGCTGACTTGCTTATCAGGTCCCCAAATCTCTCGATTGACAAAGTCTTATCCAAGTCCTCATCGTCCTCGGCACCAGGAGAGGCTTTCTCTGCACGATCTCTGCCCTGCACAGAAATCGCCAGACAAGAATCAAACACTGCAGACCCCTATAGCCCTCTGGATCCTCCTGCCCTGCAAACGGTGCTGGGCTTGCTGAGGAGCAGCAGGCTCCACATGACAGGGCTGGGGCATCGTTTGTCACTTAGAGGCACAGCTCTGCTCCAAACCAAGAGCCAGAACAGGTCAGCAAGGCTCCAAGCCACGCTCTGCAGAGACACCTCCGCGGTCCTCCACACCTCCCTTCAGTGGCAGGTACCAAAGGACTGCCTCAGTGCCTGTCTTTCCTACTACAGGAGATGTGTAGCTTTTGTTTAGCTGGAATTTTTCTCTCCTCACATCTAACTGCTGCTCTCCGGCCTTCCCTCTGCCCAGTCTGCCATCGCTGCCTTTCTTAGGCCTTCTCCGTATCTCCCCCTGGGAAACAGCATCTCTGCTTTGGTGAGCTACCCTGGGGTCAGTGACCACCCTGTGCCTTCCCACCTCCTCTCCGCACTCCTAGGGCCCCCCCATTGCCCTTGGCATGCCTTCTTTAGGCTTTTCTGCCTGTTCTCCTGTTTCAGGCTATGGGCGCTTCTCTGCCTTCTGCTTGTAGAGACACTCCCAGAAGAGCATCGCCAGGTGACTCCTGTCCTTTCTGCCTCCCGAGCAGCTGCAGCGGGTAAAATTTTCCATCAATATAGCCAAAATGCCAGCGCGGAGCTGTTGTGGACTCCTGTGTTTCCATGGAAACAGGAGGAGGCCCAACTGTGACAAATCTGTCTGTGCTGGGCGGAAAGCGGCAGCAAGGCGGCTTTAGCCGCGCCGCTCCTCGCATCCCCCCAGCTGTGCCCAGCTGTGCCCCAGGAGTGGCTTTGTATCTATGGGAGAGACTGCTTCTCTCACCTCAGCATGGATATCCCAAGCCCAGACTAAACGGGGAGAGTCTAAGTGCAAGCTGCCCAGCTCCTCCTGCCGCTTGCCTACCCCTCCCAACGGCACGTGAAGGCATGGGGACCCCTCAGAGCAACCTCTGGCCTTTTCTGGACCATAGTTTGCCGGAGAGTGGATGTGGGCTCGTGGGCAGCCTTGGGGCACCCTTCATGCAGACTTGTCCCCAGCTATGTCTCCTACTGCAGCAAGCTGCCAGGACGCGGGTCCCGCACTCAGCCTGGCAGGACCACGGTCCCCAGGGAAGAGACGGCCCCGCTGCTGCTGGATTCCCACCTCACCTGCTGCAGGTCGATGAAGACATCTCCTACGGGAGGGGACTCTCCAGCTGCCATTTTGGTTCAGGACCTAAGGGCCTGGGCAAAATATCAACCCTTCTCTTTCACCGGCAGGCACCCAGCAAACCTGGAGAGTGGCATAACCTGTGGAGAGAGGGCAGGACAAGGGAATGTCGTGGGAGACTGCTGGCCACTGCCCTCAACCCCCCTGCCAGAGAGGACACCTCACCGGCCCTCAGGGAACCTCCCCAGCATCACTACAATGGGGCTGCCCCCCCCAGCACACCGCAGCGAGGGGGCGAGAATGGCCCAGCCCGCACTGCTTTGTGCACCGGCTCCAAAGGTCAAGGGAGGTGGGACCCTGTCCTTCTCCCAGCGACCTGCTGCTTGGAGGGTGCAGGGGCTGACCAGGACAGTGGCTACACACAGCTCCTGCACGGGCTGTGCGAGAGGAGGACAGGCTGCCCGCTCAGCGCCCTCCCCATCAGCACATCTGTGCAACCGTGGGGGAAGGACGGAGAGGTGCGGTGCTGGGAGGGCATGCCAGGAGCAGGCAGCAGAGTGGTCCTGTGCCACCTAGCTTTAACTGGGCAGATCCCAAAATGGCCAAAAGGAACCTCAGAGAGAACTGTGCAGGCCAGAGAGATCACACAAGGACAAACAGTTCAGCGCTCAAACACCAAACACCGAACAACACATGTTACAGGGAAACAGAGGCCAACCTTCAGACTGCAGGTCTGTGCCCTGCCTGCACGGGTGTGGCTGAGGGACCCTGCGGGCAGCCTGAGGGAGCGCGCTGCTCAGTATGCAACTGCAAGTGAAGAAGGCAGTGAGGTGCCACGGTTGACAAGGAGTGGGCTGGAGACTAACACAGAAACAGCTGTAGTCATATCATCCACAGCAACAGCACAGGCTGAGCTCAGTATGGGCTGCACCCCAGGAAGAACTGGAGATGGCACAGAGGTAGGCACTGAGAAGATATCGACCTCCAAAAACTCATCTGTACTCATACAGAGGAGAGAACGTAGGCACATGCAGAGCGCTTTGGACGCAGGGATAAGCGAAGTGTTCTCATCTCGCAGTGCAAGAAAAGGGACATTCATTAAAACTACATGGGTAGAATACAAATGAACCCAGAACTGGCAAAAGAAAACGTTTTCAGTGATGTCATCAAGGAGGAAAAAAACGCAAAGTCAGAGGATAGCTTGGCCATCTCCCTGGGTAACAAGTTGTCAGGTGTATGACAAGGAAAATGAAGTTAAACCCATCTTTCAGAACAAGCTATTCTCCAGCGATGAAAACTTTGGAAGAAGTATTATTGGTTATATCTTGGTGATCTGCTGACGGGTTTCTTACTATCTCATCTGAAGTACCCAGTATGGGACACTGTTCAAGACAGGCCACTAAACCACTCATGAAGCTGCCCCCCTTGGTCCACCCTCCTAATTATCAGGAAGAAGGCAAAACCCAATGGAAGAAACCCCTCAAACACACCTCTTAGGACTCTTCAGTAAGTGAACCCCTCTATGGGACCTGAACAGATGTCTAAAAAGCAAACGGAGTCCAGGCCATAAGGAAAAGAACAAAAATATCCAATCCGCCCTGTAGATGTTAAGCTGTAATCTTCAACTTCAAACCCTGCTTCCCAAGAAAGATAGAGCAAAAGGGTTCTGAGAGAGAAAGCAGAAAAAAGGAGAAGGGTCTGGAAGTCATCTGCAAGCAGAGACTGAGCTGCTTTTTAGGAGACATGACAGGCAAAAGGGTAATATATGGCTTTTATTTCCTTTCGCACTTAACTCAAGAAGAGGGTATCATTCCGTGAAAGCAAACAGCAGCGCACTTGAAACCAAAGACAGGCAACGCTTTATTCCAGGGGAACCTGGCTCTGCAGTCCTGCAGGGCCACAGCATCACGGCTGTTAAAGAAAGGATTGGCTATTCGTAGGGAGCTCAACATCCACAGCTACAGACTGCCTGCAACAACGTGTTGCAAGCACCACTACTTCAGGGAGTAAAAAGACGACGGGGCTTTGAACGGCAGCTCCTGTAGCAGCAGGATCCCTAAAAACTAACAAAATGGTAAAGGTGATTAACAAAAACATTGTTAACGCTCAGCTCCACCTCCGTGCCACTAATGTGCCTTGCGGGGCCTCGGAAGGAAACCGCGAACTATCAGCGATGCTGTGAAACAATGCGCTTTGTTTCAGGTCAAGCTCAGGTCTGCCCCGAGATAGGCAGAGGGTGCTGTGGCGGGAGGAAACCCACCGAGAACTGCTGGATGCACCCAGCTGCTGGCTCCAGCTTTGCAAGATGTTGTACCGAGTTTAAAACTACAGCCTGACTGCCTCAACGAAGTCAAAAGGGAGGGACAATCCATCACTCAATCCTTCTTTACCCACCGAAGCAGCATATCGTGAAATACGCTGAAAATAAGTCGCTCTAATGACGCTGCTGAACAGCTAAAAGCCAGAGAGTTGTACTGGCCATAAAGGACGAGCCCGTGGGACTTGCTTTGGCATTTCAGAGGGAATGCCAGGTGCCCACGGGGTTTCCATCAATCCCCCATCACCCTGTGAAAGCAGGACGCGACGTGTGGGCACCCCGAACCGGCGGGGCACCACAAGCTGGAGGAGCTTGGGGGCAGAGCTGGCAGGGGGACCCAGAGGGATCTGCCGCTGCGGGGGGAGAGAGAGGCGAGGATGAGAGGCACGTTCTCCCACCCTAACCCTACCAGCTCTCCTGCCTTCTGGAGAAGGAAGAGCCATTGCTCCCTCTTGGCGCATTAAACGATGGTTGGCCACTAGAGGCCACTTGCCCCTTATTCTGTGCCACCTCTGGGAGAAAGGCAGGATGGACACCTACTCGGATCCGGCCTGGCTTTTCCATTACCCACAACAGACGGAGTTTAGAGGAGAGCAACAAAAAATTGCCAGTAGGCCAGAGGGATTGATTTATAAGGAAAGGTTAGGAGCTAAATTTGTCTAGCACAATATGGGATGACTAACATGAGGAGAGGACAAGCCAGCAGTCTGGAAAAATCTCAAGGGTGTAAAACACAACTAACGATTTTTTTTTTTGCAGGTGGCCCTGCACAAAGAGACTTAGAAATGGGTTAACATTTAAAAGTGAAACTTCAATATCAGGGAGAATTCTGCTGGTGAGGATCACGCTGAAGCGCCCAGCCTGCTGGCATCGCTGCCTGGGCTGCCGTAAGAACACAAGACAAAAGGGGAAAGAAGAAAACAAAAACGGAATGAATGATATCTTCATCCTACTGTATCTCCTGGTTGTCGGGAGTAGGTGATTCAGCATTCCCGCCAGTAATTTTCAGTAACAGAAGAGTCACGCCAGCAGGCCAGATTCGAGGGGAGGCCAGGAAAACCCACAGCCTGCCGACCTGCGCGCGCTCACGCATCAGCAAACAGAACCGTCTCCCCTAAATCACCCAACCTCCTACCGACCGCCCAGGCTGAACAAACGCCGAAGGCAAGTGAACAGGCATGCCGCTGCGATGCTGGCAGCCACGGCATCTCCCACATGTTGCTAACAGGGACTTCAGCGGGGCTTCCCCTGACCCCCAAAGGTCGCTTCACAGTGCCAGTGCAGGAGCTTTCCTGTTTTGCTGGGAAAAATGCATCTGGCACGTCTCGGAGGGGCAGAGGCGAGCAGTGCACGCTGCCCCTTTGCAACTGAGAGGAGCCGGGAGGGCTACGGCAGGCTGCCCCAGCTCCGTGGGCACGGAGACAGGCCCCGCATCCATCTCCTCAGCTCTTCCCTAATCCCTGACCATTGAGCTGAGAAAAATTTAGCCGTGGACTGTCTAGACAAGGAATGGAAGTTAAGATAGGGATAAAGCCACAGTGGCAAAGCTGGTTTGGGGACAGGGAAGGAGAAGACTGGCTGGTGGATGCCGACAGGAGGAGCTCAAAAAGGAGAAGGATTAGAGGCCTGGGAAGATTTTCCTGGGAAGGCATAGTGATGAGCCTGCCCATGGAGGAGAGGAGCAGGGGGCTGCTGCTCTGTACACCAAAGCATTCGGATGCTGCCGTGACAGTCACAGCCTCAAAGCCGAATGAAACGGGAGTGGGCTGCGCAGCCCCTACTCCTCCCCTGCCACGGCGGAGGAACGGGGGGACAGACACACCGGGATGAAAAGGCAACACATAAGACAGTAAACACACAAAGTTTTCAGGCGTGAAGGGTTTAACCTGTGGATCCCTCCGCCACATGGCTACGCTGAAACTAACAATGCAGAAGTATTTCATAAGGCTTAAGTATTCCCATGAATCCTACACCCTGTTGAACTAGCCTGGACACACCGCCGGAGCCGTTTGCTCCTGAAGCACCCGCTCCGTGCCCCGGCTCTCCCTTCCCAGAGCTACCGGACGGGACCGGAGCTCACGCGGCCAACAGACAGGAACACACGGGAACAAATCCCACTCCAGCACCAGACAGTGACACGGAGACACCCCTCCACTGGACAGACGGACAGCTCTGACGGACACACGTACAGCCGGGGGGCGCGCGAAGGGACGCAGGCGCTGGGGATGCACCGCACCGTTGTACCGTGCAACCCGTACGGTGCGTGGGACCACGCCACGCCGCACAGCACCCAGCGCCGGGCACATGCACCACTGCCCCGTGCCATGCACCGCCCTGCACCATGCCATGCCATGCCACGCACCATGCAGCGCCCCGCACCGCGCCCCGCACCCTGCAGCACCGGAGCGCCCTGTCACGGGGGGCCACGGGAGGGCTCTGCGGGGCAACGGCGCCCGCCACGCGTGTCCGCGGGGCCCGTGGGCCTGCCGCAGCCGGCGCAGCGGAGGGGCCAAGCACCAGGACGCGCCCCACCACCCTCAGCCCTTCCCCGCCCGGCCCGTACCTCGCACCGCCGGAGAAGGAGAGCCGCCCGCCGCCGCCGCCGCGCCGCGCCCCGGCCCCGCCACCGCGCTCCGCCCGACACGTGCCGCGCCGCGCCGGCGGCGGGCGGCGCTGCGGCCCCGGCCTCCCGCCGGCCTTGCGCAGGGCGCGGCGCGGGCCCGTCGCCCCTCCCGGGCCGCCCCCGCTTACCGGTGGGGCTGCGGGGCGGCGGCGCGGTGGGGGGAGGGAGCCGGGGGGCGCGGGCCCCGCCGGGCGGGAGGGGGACGCTGGGGCGGGCTCCATGGCAACCGGACGTAAGCGGCGGCGCTCTAGCCGCGGCGGCCGCCTCGCTAGCGCGGCGGGAGGGCGCATCTCTGTGGTAACGCGGAAGTGCGAGCGGCCGGCGGCGGCGCGGGACGAACCGGGCCGGGCCGCGCTCACCTCGGCCTCCCCCCTCTCCCGCAGATGGCGGCGGCGGAGACGTTGGTGCGCGGCCTGGCGCGGCTGCTGCAGGACACGGGTGAGTGGTGGCCGCCGCGGACACCGCCGGGCCGGGCCGGGCCGGTGCGAAGGCCCAGGTGTGGGAGCAGCAGCGCTCACGGCCCGGCCCGGCCCGACCTTCCCCGCAGGGGACCTCGTCCTGGACGGCTCCAGCACGCTGACGCTGCTCACCCCAACCCTGCAGCACCTCACGCAGGTCTTCGAGCAGCACCTGGGCTCCCGCAACCAGAACCGGGGCTTCGTGGCCCTGCCCTCGCACCCCGCCGAGACCACCGCCATCCTCCAGGCACAGTTCCTCTTCGACGTCCTGCAGAAGACTCACTCCCTGAAGGTCCGTACCCACCGTGGCCGGGGGTGTGAGGGGCCAGGGGTGTTGCAGGGCCGGCCAGCGGCGGGGTCAGGCACAGCTGCCTCCTCCAGGGTGGCCTCTGGTGCCCACTCACCCCGCCTTACGTGCTGGGTGGGTCGGAGAGCTCTGTTGGAGTTGCAGCTCGGCGTGATAGCATGTAGATATCCCACCTAGCATCAGCCGTGCAACTTAGCAGGAAGTTTTTCAGAGTTTAAAACAGGAGCAGCAAGGGTTAATGATTTTCTGACCTTGGTAAGGTGTTGATGTTGTTGGGAGAATGATTATTTCCTGAAATGCTTGAGCAATTCAGGCAGTATCTTGTCAGCTGAGCACAGCTGAGTGCTCCCGGCGTGATGATGGAGCTGCAGAAGGCACTGGAGCCGGGGTGGTTGGTTACATGTATAGACCTGCTACTCTGAGACCTGCTGCTTATTTCTGAGGTCTACATGGTCCCACCTGGGCAGTGGTTCTGGCTGATCTGTTTCACAGCGTGGGAGGTTGCTAGTAAGGTGTCCTCGTTCATTCCGAGGCTGTAATGGAAATGAAAGTATGGAGCTAGGGATTCTTCAGAGGGCTTTTTGAAAGGAGGCATGTGTATGAGGCTGCACGCGATTATACCTGGCACTGGGGCACTGCTAGGAGGGTAGTAGAGGTGAAATGGGCCTGAAAGGGGAGTGGGATTTAACAGCTGTTGTTGGGTCCCACAGTGTTGCCTAAGAGGGGTTGTGGCTGAGCACTACGGCCTGCGATGTCTTTACAAGTGTTTTCTGTATGGGACAGATCGAAGAGATAATCTGAATGTTGTGGGGAGGGTATTGTGGCAGCGTGCTGAGGGTTGAGATGGGAGCGGGGCCTGTGGAGAAATACGTGTCCCCTGGCAGGATGAGGGAGGGAGACACTGCAGTCGGGAGGATGTTGTGGTCAGTGCTTGTGTTAACCAAAAAATGGGCCTTGTCTGTAAAAAGCCTGTAAAGAAGGGAAGCTACCCATTGCAGTGCAGTAACTGATTTGCTTGGAGAAACTAGTAATTAGTATTGGCCTGTTCAGATTCTGAAGACAGTGGGGGGAGAGAAGGAGATGATTGTCAGGACACAGAGCAGGGATGGTATCCAAAGTAAACTTTGCTAAAAATGATCATCAAAGCTTCCCAGTGCAAGGTTCCCCTAGAAATGGTCCTGTTCAACGTGCCGCATTAGTGCTGGCAGGCAATGGGCAGTGATTCATCGCTGCCGGGGCCCTGACTGTGGAAGCGGTGGTGGTGAGGAGGCCTTGGGATGTCTGTTCTGCACTTGATGAGTCACTTCGGCGTGAACGTGGATGGAGCTGGCAGAGATGGTCTCTCCGGTTGTACTCTGGTGTCCTCAGTGGGAGCGTTAACCACTTCATTACTCGCACTGGCTGCAATACTGTTTATGCACTGTCCGTAGGAAGTTGGATTTAATAAGCTGTTTTGTGGTACGTGGTCGCAGTCTAACTACCCTGTTAGAGCCTGTGGCTGCGCTACAGCTTGCGAAGAGGAGGTTTGTAGGTACCTCAGTCTATGCTAACAGTGTCTTGGAGGCTAGCTCTGTTTTCCGTTGTATCTGCTTGTGATTTGCCTTATTTGGCCTGTTGTAGCGAAACGCACGTGCACACCTCCCACCAGTGTGCTAGTTCGGCTCAGCTGCTCAATAAACGTAGCTCCAGCAGTTAGATTTGCCTTTATTTAGCACGTTTGTTAGTGGTGGCTGGTGAGGAATCCAGCTGTCAGACCTCTCTGGTTCTGAAAGCGGTGAAGCCATGTGAGCAGGGCAGAAGAAAAGGAGCTCTATGGTCTGGCAGACCGTGGGCTCATGCTAGCCAGCGTGCTTTTCTCTTTGATCTCTACTGAGCTGTGGGGCCAGGAGACAGTGCCCATAGCAGCGCCGGGGCAGCGCTTGTTAGTGAACACCAGAGCTGCAGTGGGGGGGTGGGGGCTTATCGAGGTGCTGCAGTCGGTGTGTCGGGAGGGGGGTATTGCAGCACAAATCGAGCTTGACATGAGACTTCTTTTTTGATTTCTCTAGCTCGTTCATGTTCCAAACTGTGTTTTGCAATCTGCTGTGAAGATATTTCCTTTCAAGTCCCTCCGGCACCTGGAAGTAAGTACAGGAGGCAGAACTGGCTTTCAGTCTTGCTGTTTGGCTTCTCTTGACTTAGTTTTGTGGTTGCAGAATGACTCTACTCCTAAAAACTGGGAAGGCCTTTGTGGCTTTTGTAGAATAGAATCATAAAAGTTTAGACTTAGCCTTCTAGGAAAGTCTCAGCTCCTGCAACGCTTGCTTGGGGTGAAGCTCGGATAGGAGCAAAGGCTGGAGTGTTAGGAAGAGATGCTCCAGCAGGGAAATGAGAGATCCCTTGCAGAAATGGACCTGGGATGGCAGCTGCTCTTACACTGCAGTATTTTGATGTGTGTTGTCCTTCTTTTTGCATCATTGCAGCTGAGGTATGTCCCTCCACACTGCCTCCGGGGCCTGCGGTTTGTCTATTCTCAGCTGGAATCTCTAACCTGTTGCAAATGTATCAGTACACTGGAGGTGAGTGTCTCTACACAGCTCAGGGCGTAATTGCAGGACAAAGGCTGTCTTCATCCTACAGCCCTTCACACCAGGAAGATGTAGGGCACTGTTAGCCGTTGTATATGGGTTTTTCTCCCTTCCCTGTCTGGGGTTCTACTCCTGAAGCACAGGTTGAAGTACTCCCTGCTTGGATATACGTGTGCTCTGTAGTATCCTTGTTAGCTGCTTGAGAATTTCTGGCTCCAGCCACTACTTGTTTCAGCTAGGTCTGACTGTTCTGTGTGTCTGGCTGTTTCCATGTTTAAAGGCCTGCAGCTGATGGAGGTTCATTTCATTGTACCTCAGCAGCCTTAAACTACAGCTGACTGTGAGAAGGAATGCTGAGCCCCGGTGCACTTGGTGCCCAGCAGGTTTCTGTGACCTGAAGGCAAGCTCCAGCTGCGGAGAACTGAATAGCATGGGCTGTGCTAGCCATGGGGCTCAGGGCTTCTGCCTGTGGCACAGAAATGGCTACCTGCTGGGGAACAGGGGCTGCTGGTGGGGAGTGCTTTGAGAACTGCTGTTGTCTGCCAGAGCACAAGTTGTTTGGCCAGGGTGTGTGTATCTACTTCTGCATTGCTGGAGGTCTGGAAAAAAAGCTGTGTTAGCATGACTCTTCCTAGTTCAGAGCTAGGAATTGTAACACGTTAGGTTAACTATTGCTGCTTGAACAAAAGCATCTCCCCTCCTTTCTGAGTATCTGGCCTTGGAACCCCACCACTTCCAAATGCTTGAGGTAAAAGTCATTGCCACCCTAGACGAGGCAGGGTCTGTAAAGCACAGTATGCCAGCCTTGTCCTAGACTAGCTGTTCTCCTGTGTTCATCTGCTGTTACTGTAACAGCTAGTACTCACCAAGGAATGGCTCCTGCTTCTTCCTAGGAAATCATTGCAGCATGTGGTGGAGATCTGAGCTGTGCTCTCCCGTGGTTGGAACTGCAGACTGTGAACTTCAGCTATAACTGGATCACTGCCTTGGATGACTCACTGGTGAGTGGGGCATCCTTCCTGCATGACTGAGGGGCAGACAGGAGGTGAGCACAGCCAGGAGCTGGGCACTCCTTTACGGATGTTGCTAGGTCTGGGTGGGAGTGAGTGGGGAGTGTTAATTTTGCTGGCCTCTCCCAGCAGGACAGGGTTTCTGTGCTGCAGTGGAGACATTTGCAGGATCTGATCTAGTATCTTCTTGTCCTTCAGCAATTACTGAATGCTCTGAGAGTCTTGGATTTGAGTCACAACAAGATCCAGGATTGTGAGCACTATTTAACGGTGCGTATCTTGGGCTGAGCGCTGGAATTTCCTGGGATGGAGGGGTCACTGCTGAAGTGCTGTAATCACTGACCATGTGCTTGCTAGGTGAAGCGTAACAAAAGCAACTGGAGACGTGGCCCAGCAGGCAAGGGATTTAGCACCGGTGCTTGCGGCCCTGAAACTGTTGTCCTGTGTGCACACCCCCTGTGCCATTGAGGCAGAGAAGGCAGTTTCTCATCTGCTCCAAGGCAGGAAAGTTGGCTGTGTGTATCCCTTGGTGCTCCAGTGTGGCTGAGCGATAAATACAGCGATACGTACAGTGTGCATTGTTCGTACAGTCGCGCGCGCAGTGTGGACTCCACTGTGGCTACGCCGCCGCTGTAATCTGTGCAGCAGGTGGGAATTGTGTAGCCAGGCGTGGGGCTGTCGGGGCTTGCTGTTTGGTTTGTTCAGACCACCAGTACCATTTCCTTCCCGCTCTCAGAAATCTCCCGTCAGTTACTTTAGAACGGTGGCATTCTGTCACGGTGGCGTGTGCGTCTCTGGGGAATGGCACTGTGCCATTCCCCATTCCAGCACTGCTAGTGCCCTGTTTTGTGGCCAGTGTCAGGCTCTGAGCTAAGGTCCCAACTGACCTGCTGCTGCTCTTCTCTCCGAACAGACCCTTACAGAAATCGAGTACCTCAATCTGGCCTATAACTTCCTGTCCAAGGTGCCAAACCTCGGCCTCTTCAGCCGATCCAGGCTGGTGACTCTGATCCTGCGCAACAATGAACTCGACAGCGTTAATGGTGAGCCCCCGAGGGAGGAGCGTTTCTGAGCTTGAGGCCTTTCTCTCTTCCTGAGGAGGAACAGAACTTGAAATCTTGGGCACAACTATTTTTATTAGTGTTCAATTTTGGGGGGAGAGGGTGTAGGTGGGAGCTTCCTGAGTTATATCTGGTAGCATGCTGATGGCTTCTTGCTTTGTTTGCAGGAGTTGAACAGCTCGTGAATCTTCAGCACCTGGACGTGGCCTATAACCTGCTGCTGGAACACGCCCATTTGGCACCGTTGTCCGCTTTGCACTGTCTAAAAAAAGTAAGCACAAAGCCTGGTGGGTTGGTAGATTAGAAATGTCATGGTCAGGGGGTGCCAGGTGGAGACTGGGTGGTAAGAGAGTTTTGAAAGGTCAGTTCAACGCTTGAGCGTTTAATTTGAATGCGTGAAGCTGATAGGGGAGCTTTGGAGAGACACCTGTACTTCAGCCTTCATTTTCAGTGACTCCTGCTCAAGCTAACCTTTTTCCATATATTCATCACCACCTCCTTGCTCCCCCTTTCCAATTTTAACGCTGTCAAGTTCAGTAAAGATCCTCCCCTAATCCTGCTGTGGATTCCTGTGTTCAGAGGAGTCTGAAGGAGGATAACTGCGGTCACTGTAGCGCTTGGGAAGGAAGATAGCCTGCAAAGGACTGTTCTCTCAACACTTTTCAGGGTCAGTGCTGAAAAAGCCCCTAATGATTTAGGGGCATGCGTAGGAAGTACTTGAATTTCCTTCTCTTATTTGCTGAACAAATGTCAGGAAGCATTGTAAAAGCTTAGTTCTCTCCTGGCTTGTTCACCCTGTCACTGCAAGGATATTTCCTGAGGCAGAGAGAAAGCCTGGAGCCTGCAGGCAGATGAGGTCAGAGTGTAGAATATTGCTTCTAATAACGATCTCTCTCTTTCTGCCGCCCAGCTGCGTTTAGAGGGAAACCCGTTATGGTTCCATCAAAACCACCGATCTGCAACCCTTGTACATGTGTCTCCCAGGGCAGCCTCCTCCAATGTGAGTAAGAGCCACGTGCCTTCTGCCCCTGCTGCGGAAGGTGTAGGGTGTTCTGACACTCAGGCCAAGTGAGGGGAAAGAATTTCATAAACCTGAAAATTTATTCCAGTGGTGAGTGCCTTGTAGTTGCTATTTTTACCCCCGTGTAGAGTAGTTTATCCTTAAATTTGTATGTGGTGTGTTGGCCAGGGCAGACAGAGCTGAATACTGATCTCGGGTTGGCAAGACCTCAGATCTTAGTACGACTTCGCTGTCTACTTCCTCAGTTTTGCTCACTGATGGTCCCAAAACTGGACTTTGTTCCTGCTAGGTAGGCACTATGCAGCTGGACTTTGCAAAGAAGGAGCTCACCGTCGTGGCCGACCTTGCCTAATTACGTACTTCTTTGGCAGCCGTGGCCACCTCTTTCTTTCTCCCCTTCACTCTGCTCCCAGCTAGGTGTTATCGCTGTTTCCCTTGCACTCTGGTGCTTAGGTCAGCTCTTGGTGATATGATTTTAAATAAAGAAGCCAGCAAAGACAGTGTTCTGGCAATTTAGCAAAGTAAACTTGCTTGCTAAAGGTCAGAGGTGTTCCAGACCTGCTCTGCCCTTCATATTAGCGGCAAATGGCT
This sequence comes from Rhynochetos jubatus, assembly GCA_027574665.1. Classification (NCBI taxonomy): domain Eukaryota; kingdom Metazoa; phylum Chordata; class Aves; order Eurypygiformes; family Rhynochetidae; genus Rhynochetos; species Rhynochetos jubatus. The sequence continues at coordinate 25,942,613 of CM050654.1, forward strand.
GGATTCATTGTCTCCAAACTGCATCTCGGAACAAGCTTTCACTGAGCTCAAGTTACTGGAAGCTAGGTAGACTCAGGCTAGAAGTCGGGCACAAGCTTTGAGGTGAAACCTCTCAAAACAATTAGTGAGCTGCTGCAGAATAGTCTATTGTATCTCTTCCACAAACTGTCTTGGATACGTTTCTGGGAGTTGTAAAGCTGTGTTAGGTCAGGTAGCTAACCTGATGGGTAGGCAGGAACAGGGTTGTGTGGTAGTCTTTGCAGTTTTGTGCCAGGGATCCCAGCCCTAGGGTGTCCTGAAGGGGAATAGGAGTCAGCAGATGTTGTCCTGACTATGTGCCAGGCGAATGGAATCTGACTGCAGATGGGTCTCTAATTACAGTTCCTCTTGGATGGGGAGCCACTCTCTTCCTCGGACCTGCTGGTAAGTACAATTGCTGTAAACTGATCTCACTGGCTTTGGGAGTGGGAACTCTGACAGGTTTTTGCATTGTTATGTGTCCCATTAAATCTGGATGGGCTGCCTTTACTCTTTGACACGGTTCATTTTGGCTCAGCACATGCTGATTCCCAGTAATTGTCAGGACTGGGCAGTGTAACTTACTCTGTCCTGTGCAGCCTTGCAGAACTTGGAGCCTTGCCTGTTTCCTTTTCAGATGCTATCTGGTACTTGACACTTGAATTAACTGTTTTGCTGACATGCATCAGTTTCCCATCTGCTGCTTTTAAGAAAGGCAAAGATCAAGTTAAATCAGAGTGGTCATGATAAACAATCCAGTCAGCCGGGCAGGATCTGTTGTCACCACTTCGACTGAGACAGTGAAGGGCAGGGAAGTTGTCAGGCTGAGTTATGGCTTGGTTACCTTGTCTCCCCTCTGAGCTCAGCAGGCAGCATTCTCTTCTTTCGCCTTTAGCACCTTCCAAGTCTTGCGCAAAGCGTGTCACAGTCCATCCACACCTCTACCTCGGAGAAGACCGTGCTGGAGCGCAGCGCTCTCGACAGTTCCTGTGCTGCAGACTTCAGCGACAGTCAGTCCCCAGCAGAGAACGTGGCTGTGCGGCTCCCTCGGAAGAAAAGCAAGGTCTGGCACGGAGACGGCTGCTTAACCACGTAGCTGGCATGTCGGGTGACGGGGCAGCCTCGGCGTGAAAGGCTCGTGCGGTGGGTCGTGGTCTGGTACTGACTGTGTGGTAGCGAGCCTCTACGCCGCTGTGAGTTAGGAAGGGGCCGGGCTTACCCTCAGTTTTGATATACCGAGACAAGTGTTTCATCACTGTAACAGCTACGAACCCTTCAGCTTGGCACAGCCCCTCAGCAGATGCTGTTTCAGTTGTTCTGGTGCCTCCCAACTATTCTTATCCTGTTTGTTGCAGGGAAAAGTCAAAGTGCGCAGAGCGAGCATTTCGGAGCCCAGTGACACGGAACATGAGCCCCAGGCTTTACCTCTCTCTGCTGGTGAGGCTTGTCGTCTTCCTCAGGCACGCAGCCGCTGAGCTGCCCGCAGCCAGGGGATGCTCTGGTGTGGTGACTTTTCATAGTTCCCAAGTTTTCTCTCTGCAGGCCTGGTCCTACAGCATCAGAAGGAGATGAAGCGCTTGGACAGCTTCAGAGATCGCTTTGGTGTTGACTGGCTGCAGTACAAGAGGCACCTGGAGGAGCCTGACCAAGTACCTGTCATCTGCCGTAGCCGTTCAGCGGATGAGATCGCGGGCACATCTGCTGCCGTGGACTTGCAGAGTGAGACCTCTGACCCGGAGCAAGGAAAACCCCAAGTATCCCAGGAAGAATCCTCCCCTCCTTTGGATGATACTGAGAAGGAGGAAGAGCCTGAAGTACAGCTGGATGAGCCTGTGGAAGAAGAACAGAGAGAAGAAGAGACAGATGAGCTAATGCTGGAGGAGGAAGAAGAGGAAAAGCCAGAAGGTAAACAGGTCCCTTCACTGCTGTGTTTGAGGGATTGGGGGACAATAGAATAGATGGATCAAATGTGATATCCCTGAAGCTTTATCCTGCTGCCCAGCATTGTGGGAATTCTAAGGACTTGGGCCAAGCAGGCCTGCTGTGTGTGCTGACCTGTACGGTGTCTTGTTCGGCAGTGGACCTTTGCCAGCCGGTGCTGGTGAGCCAGATAGAAGGTGAAGGGGACCCAGAGCCAGACTGGATCTTCCTACGAGTCACAGCTCAGCATGTGTTCGAGGTGGAACTGAAGGCCGCCCGAGTCCTCCACAAGCTGGAGCTGAAATGCCTGCAGAAGGTGGAGACCTCTGAGATGAACTGGAAGAGGATGGTGGGTTATACCTTTGGTGTCTTACTCCCTGTGTGGGCCAGTGTTTGGTTTTGGGCTTCTGGCAGAGTACCCTACAGGTCTTTTCCTAGTTCCTGCAAAGCCTGGTGGGTTGAGCATCTCTTCCACGCAACACGTGTATCTAGCAGCACCTGCACTGCTTAGAGTACCCGGGGTAATGCAGGAGACGCCAATTCTGTTCCGAAGCTGGAGTTAAAAAAACAATGGCTGGGCTTGTTCCAGTGCACAGGCATGAGGGACTTCTCAAGAGGAGCCTAAATGAAATGGAGACCTCCTTCCCATCCATTCCTCACTGGGAAAGCGCCCTGGCCTTGCAGGACTATTTGTGGATCGCATTTTTTCTTAGCACAGCACTGAGCCTAGCGTGACATTTAGAAAACTACCGGTAGCTCAGCGGGCAGCTTTCCATCCGCTCTAGGTGCATTCTTTAGCACTGCCAGCCCTATTTTACTATTGTGGCTCTTCAGAAAGGGAGTTTAGAAATCCCTTTTTCCTCGTGGTAGGATTTTAACATTCAGTATGTGCATGGACATGTTCACAGGCTTCTCTGGGCTGTTTTCCCCAAAAACTCCAACTCATTTTTCCTTCCTGCCCTTTTACCTCTTGAATTATAAAATCACAGGATGGTTGGGGTTGGAAGGGACCTTAAAGATCATCTCGTTCCGACCCCCCTGCCATGGGCAGGGACACCCTCCACTAGACCAGGTTGCTCAAAGCCTCATCCAGCCTGGCCTTGAACGCTTCCAGCGATGGGGCATCCACAGCTTCTCTGGGCAACCTGGTCCAGCGCCTCACCACCCTCTCCAGGAAGCACTTCTTCCTGATATCTAATCCAAATCTACCTTTTTTCAATTTAAACCTGTTACCCCTTGTCCTGTCGCTACAGGCCCTTGTAAAAAGCCCCCCCCCAGCTTCCTTGTAGGCCCCTTCAGGTACTGGAAGGTGCTGTAAGGTCTCCCTGGAGCCTTCTCTTCTCCAGGCTGAACAAGCCCAATTCTCTCAGCCTTTCTTCATAGCAGGGGTGCTCCAGCCCTCTGAGCATCTCCATGGCCTCCCCTGGACTCACTCCAACCGGTCTATATCCTTCTTAAGCTGAGGGCTCCACAGCTGGACACAGCACTCCAGGTGGGGTCTCACGAGAGCAGAGTGGCTTGATATTCTTCCGAAATACCTTTATGAAAAGGTGTTTTGTTTGAAGTGCTTTGTCCTGGGTCTTGAGGCTTACTGTTGTCCTCGGCACTTAGGAGCTTATTTATTTATTTGTGCCCATTTTCCAGGTTCCCAAATGCTATCAGCTACGGAGAGCTACTAGCTTAAGTGCTTATGTGGCCATGTTTCAGCCAGTTGCAAACAAATGTTGGCTAGATGTCGCATCTTTCTAGAACTGGTGTTTTCTGTCTCCTGCAGGACCTGGAGCAAGTTTTCCCTGTCCTGACATTGCACTTCAGCTACATTCGCAAGGACCGGCAGAAGCGCAAATACGTGGTGCTTGACGACTCCCCGGAACAGTGCCTGCAGGTAGGGGAAGCCTGGGCAGCGTTGCTGGAAGACACTGAATTTCCAGCTGGCACAGGGCCCCTGTTCTCAGAGCACATGTCCGTCTGCTGCCCTGTGGCAGCCCAGGTCTGGCCTGTAAGCTCAGGATTTATCCTGCAGATGACCTGTGGAGGGCCCTGTGAGCATGGCCATGGACAGTGAAGCTCCTGGAGCTAAAAGGGTGCTCTCAAGGAGAAAGCCTCACTGGTTTCTTCCTCTTGGGGAGAAAATTAGCAGTCAAGTTAGTGATCCTCAGTTATTGTGCACATGCAACATAATGTTTCCTGGGTGCTGAGCGATACACTGGCCTGGACTTAGCCTCTGGACAGCGAGAATGTCCGTGCTATGGCAGCTTTGCTCTGCGCAGCTGCTGTAGTGGCTCTGGTCTCAAATCCAAGTGTTTTTCTCGAGGCAACATTGTTTAAGTACAGTTAGACAAATTGTTTCAGGGAAGGCACAAATAGATGGGACCTTTGAGACCAGAGTTCCAGGGTCAGTATGTCAATACAAGGCACAGACCTGCAAAAACAGGTTCCCTTGATGTTCTGCAGTGAAACTCCGTGCCCTTGGCAAGTCTTGCACAGCCTGGCCGTGGCACTCTGTAAGCTGGGAAGTGGCTTTGCACCCCTCGTGCTCTGAAATGCCACGATGGGGCATGTGAGGAGCCTTGACGATGTCAGAGGCTTGCTTTTATTGGGACGGTTATGGCTGCCTGCTAGCACTCTTCTCCCTGTGCTGCTCCTTCTAGTGTGTCCTTGAAGTGTTGTCCCCAGCTGTGGAGGAGAATCGGCGAAATCAGAACCAGGAAAAGGGATCTACGAAGCTCCAGTGCCTGAAGTGCAAGCAGGAGTTTTCGTGGTCCCTGGGTCCTTGGCATCAAGGTCCCTATCCTTTGGAGGTTGGAGATGCCAAAATCCTGGAGACCCTGATTGCCTTAAATCCAGGTAGGTAGGATGCAGTGCCCAGAAAAAGGATGTGTGCTAGCGCCCAGGCAGACTGCCAGAATGGCAGCTGTGGTGCAGTGTGGAATGGATAGGAGGAGAGGGTGATGCCTTGGCTGGACTGGAATGAAAACCTGTCGTGGGATGTACTCTCACTTGGCCCACTTGGGCTGGGAAGAGCCTGCCTTGCTCATCGGCAGGAATAAGCCACTGGTTTAAGGCTAAGCAAGCAGCACCCCTGTTGTGGGTGGCCTGGGGTCTGGGAGAACATAGGGGCGCTGGAAGCTGCAGGTGGCCCGCAGAAATCTGAAGTCTGGGAGGGGCATTAAAGGTCACGTAGGCTCTCGTCCTGTTGAAGCTGGGGCCAGTTCTGCCACAGAGACAATTTGTTCTTAAGGGCTTTTGCTAATGGAGGCTTCAGGGGAATCTTCTCCAGTATTTCAGGTAAAGCTTTGGCTGTTGGGCATCAGAAAAACTACCGGAACCCTAACCTAAGTCTCCCTGGCTGTGGTCTTAAGCCCACTCTTGCTTCCCTTATGGGGAATGATTTATTCCTTTCTTTGTACTTGAGGGCCATTGTTCTCCCCCCACAACTAGTCTTCTGTCCTCTAGACTAAATAAGCTCCACTCCCCAGATAATTTGCTTGTCAGTCATATCTCATACAATGCAGTTATTCTTGCTGGTCTCCTTTGTACTCTTTCCCATTTGTCCACGTTTTTCTTTGCGTGTCTGAAGCCAGATGTGGCATTTTGGCGGAAACATGGCCAGTGCTGAACAGGCACCATCTGATTGCTGTGTTTTCTAGCGCTCAGTTTACATCTGAAGTGGGCAGTGCCCAGCCTTAGCGCGAAAGATGCTGCGTGTTTGATGAAGTAGCCTGGGATCAAGTCTGAGGGCAGAGGTGCTGTCCTGGCTGCGGCACTTTCTTCCACCCCAGGACACTTTCAGCGCCCTGCCAGGGTAGTGGGAGTCCCAGGATCCAGCTGGGACTCTGCCGCAGTGTGGGCGAAGCATCGGGAATTGGGGCTAGGAGGGATGAGTGCAGGCAGCTGGAGAAGGGACGCGGCATGCGTGTGGTTTGGATGGCTGAGGGATAAACCAAGCAGGGCATGGAGATAGCTAAGGAAGGCTGGACTGCCGGGTCGTGAGCTTGGGCTTCAAAGGTTATGTGAGCACGTGTGGACATGAAGTGGAGGGAAAGTCATGAGCCAAAGCCCTGGTGGAGTTTCGGTTGCAGCTACGGCACACTCTGTTCACCCTAAACCCGAGCAGAGTTCGCATGGATGTTGGCGCTGATCCAGAATTTCTCACTGATTTGTGAGGGGAGGTGTGTGGGGCGTGATTCTGAACAGAGTTGTACAACAAGCTGCTCGAGGCTGCCTGTAACTCTTGTCTGCTTTGAAAGAGATGGTTTGGGGTTTGCAGAGGAAAAAATAAAATTAGAATCAAGTTGGGGGAGAGCTGTTCTGTTTTCTCTTTGTCCCTGACAAAATCTTCCACAGATGCTGCGGCAGCTGGTGAGCCCATAGCCTGTCCAAGTTGTTCCAGTGACCATGTGGTCATCCTGCCTTCAGAGGTGTGCTCCAGCACGCCTCTGCCTCCTGGCCCCGACAGCACGAGCGAGGAGCTGCCGGACTCTGTCCCGGAGGCGGGCAGCCTGCAGGAGGGCCCAGCGGTACCACCGGCCCTGGCCAGCGAGAGCGGGAGGTTCTACATCGGTGGGGACGACAGCTTGGAGACAGATACCAGCAGCAGCACCAGGACCCCGGAGCTGAGTGGCGAGCACGATGGCGCTCTCTCCTCCAGCTCCCGCAATTCTGATGGGGGCGGCGGGAAGAAGGAGCTGGGCGTGAAGAGCCAGTACTTGTCCCTCAGCCACACAGACACCAACGGGGGCAGCTTGATGGGCAGCTACCGTTACAGCGTTTCTCGCGGGCCCACTCCTTCCCAGCTCTCCTTGAACTCCGAGTCCGAGGAAACATGGAATCTCAGTCCCTGTGAGTACGTGCAGGGTTTAGGGGTGCGCGCAGCTTGGCGCTGGGCTTTGGCGCTGGTGCTTGCGGGGTGCGCTGCCTCCCGTTTAGCGGGGAAGGGGGGTCATCAAGTAGGAGCAGCAATGCCTGTGGTTCTTGTGCGCGGAGTTTTTCATTCCTCTCGTGCCTGAAGGTAGGGAAAACTGAGTCAGCTCCTGATCCCTAGCATTGCTCAGACTGAGCCATAGCGAGCTGCACTGCTCGGTTACAGACATGCTGGGTTCCTGTGGCACCAGGGAGCTGCCAGCTGGAGCATTACTCTTGGAGAACAGTATTCACAGTTTCTGTCGTTTATTCTCTGGCTGAAGTGCAGTGTGAGGCGGGTGTGCATGTAGGAGGTGCTGGTTAGTGGGTCTGCAGTTACTTGGGCTTTCCTCAGTGGTCACTCTGAGCTTCAGGTGACAAAGCCTGTCCGAAAGAAGAGATGGTGTGCTGACTGTGTGAGGGCTGTGGTGCCAGACAGCGGTTACTAGGTGGTCTACAAATGCTTTTTGTGACAGGCCTTGGATTTCTGATATAGCAGACCCCCTTTTCTTGGGCATCAGCTTGTGATTCACAAATTAACTGAAGCTGGAAAGGAGCTGTGGAAGTTATCTGGTCCAGCCCACCAAGTCACCCTGCTGCCATTGCAGCAGAGTCCTGATTTGCAAACCCGTCAGCTTCTTGATCCGTAGAGATCTCCCCCAGCCTTTCAAGGCTGCTGTGCCTCTGAAGAGGAGTTGGTATAGCACCAGTGTTTAGGGTTGCCATGCTCAGGCTCGTACGCTTGAAGTGTGAGAAATAAAGCAGTCTCTTATTCTGGGTCACATTGCAAGGTCCCAGTTTAAAACTGAGCCCATGGAAAAGTTTCTGCTGAGAAGCCGATGTTTGTGGCGGAGAACAGGCTCGGCTGGGCAGTGTGTACTCGGGCAGCATCGTGGCTGTGGTGTAAATGGTTCCGTCATACAACCGCGTGACAAACCCAAGGGTGTTCTCAAGCAGTTTTATTGGTGTTGTCCTCAGCCCCCTTTGGCCTTAGCACAGTCGGAGTTTAAAAAGTTGACCTGAGCTGACACCAGCTGAAGTCAGACCTGTCTTTCTGGCTTCGTGATAAAGCATTGTCCTCCTGCCAAAGCTGGCAGCGAAGCAGTGTCCTCCTGTGACGAAACAGCCGAGCACAAGTTGAAGATGGGTTAGGCCAAAGCTTTGTATGTCTGAAGAAGCCGGTGTTGGAGTGATGGTGTCTCCTCATGGCTCCACAGAGACCTGTGGCCTGGAAAGCCCAAGCTGTGTCCCTTTGTCGTGAGGAGAGACTGGATGGAAGGGGTGTGCAGAGCGGGTGACCCTGCTGTCCCCTGCATGCTTGGGCAGCAGCTGGTCAGGAGGCAACATGCTAATCCCCCCGCCCCGGCTCTCCTCAGCTGTAAACGGCACCCTGAACACGAGGGACTTCCGCTCTGTGGATCATCGCCTGAAGCTGTACCTGGATATGGAGGTTTTTGAGGAGAATGCTGAGGAGTTCCAGTGCTTCCTCAAGGTGAGCTCCCGCAGCACCACTCCTGCAGATCCTTGGCCGTCCTTCTTGCCACCCTGCAAGTTCTGCTGTGGCTGCGGCATCCTGGAGACTGGGGTGTGAAGGGATCTGAAGCGTGTTTGGGTGGGCTAGCAAGGGGCAGGCCAGTGCTGTGAGCCCCCCTCTCTGCTCTAGGTGGTCGTGGTGAAGTTTGGCCGTCAAGGGGAGTTCCTCTCGATCCTGGTCGCCTCTGATCTCAAGATTTATGTGCTGGAAGTCACCGGGGCTATCAGGTGAGGAGAATGGTGGCAAGTGCGACCCTGCAGCAGGGCTGTGAGTGCTGGGTAGTGCCAGCCTGTGCCAGCCTTACCCTGGAGGGTGGTGACATGTTGTTCTGGCAACCCTTCCGCTGCAGTCTGAGGTGGGAGCGAGATGGGGCAGCCTGCTGCAGCTGAGGGCTGTGCTCTGTGATTAGGGGACAACCTGCTGACTGGCTGAAGAAGAATGACTCTCACTACCTGTCTGATATTTCCCATCTGGAAGTGGGACTCTGCCACCAGAGCTTGCGAATGGAGTTTGACAACCCCAAAGCCTCCTACAATCTGCTGATCCGGAACCAGAGCTGCTGTGACCAGTTCCTGCAGACGCTGACATGTAAGAGTAGAGCTGTAGTGGGGGTGGGGGGGGAGGCTTTTGGAAGATTCGCTCTTGGAGAGCTACCAGAAGAGCTGTAGCTGGATGTATTGTTGGAAATTTGCTTCTTGCCAGCTCGAAAAAAAGCTGGGGAAGGACCCCACTGGCATTGTAACACCCAGTGCCTCTCTGTAGACCAGAAAACTGTCCTGAGCTGTTACGTGCTGCCCTTGGGCTTGTAATAAAAGATGTCTGTCCTCTCCCCCTCTTTAGATCTCATGCAAGAGCTGCCTACTAAGCTCAGGAGTAAGGTGAAGGAAATCCCCATTGTGGAAATGAATCCGCAACATCGGCTCTGGTAAGAACAGCCTCTGAGAGGTTGGGGTTCGGTTAGAAGTGGGTGTGTCCAGCAGTGCCTGGGAGGTGTAGTGCTCTAAACAGGGCAGCACAGGGGGTGGCACAGCTGGAGCAGCAGCCAGGTGTACCTTACTGGTTGAGGCAGCTGGCTCAGGTGCCTGCTGCACAGGGCGAGAGCCCGCAAAGGCATGTTGTGGACTGAGCCTGGCAGGGCAACTCCAGCTCGCCCAGAGGAGCCTGAGAAGGTAATGGAGGGAGGCATAGGGCAGCCTCCTCCCTTGCAGGAAGCATTTGGTGCTGCAGGGTGGTAAGCAGCGTAACAGAAGAGAGGAATTTTGCAACATCTGGAAGGGATGGGTCCCTCCCCAGGCAGACAGTGAACAGTAGCTATCTCACAGCAAACCTAGACTGGAAACAGAGTGCTTCCTTGATTGGCCCACCCTTGTATCTCCTCCAGGCCGCTGCTGAACTCCAAGACCACAGATTCTGCAGCTGACACTTGTTTCTTCTACCTGCTGGCCTACCTGATCCAAGGTACAGGAGATCTCGGTGACCAGGTGTCCCACACCTCGGGCTCTCTGCTCGCGTGTCTGTGTTCTTAGCGTACACTCAGTGGGAAAAGAGCTGGTCCAGCCACGAGGTGCGTGGGTGAGGGCTCTTTTGTTAGTGTTGAGATGTGCAGGATAGCAGCATGCTGCTTTGTACATATCCAGTGAGCCTCCCGACCCCTCTTTGCGTGGAAGTCCGGGCTGTAGGGAGCAGTTGGTCTGGCACACCAGGTTTGGTGACAACTCAGGATGGTTTCTGAGAAGCTGGAGATTATCTAAGAGCCGGATGGTTGCCCTGAGCTGAGGGAAAGTTGTGGGGTCATACACACAGCTGGTTTGTGCGAGGAGCTGAAAGGCTCCTCCGTTTGGGAAAGCAGAAGCAGGTGTCTGGAACCCGAGACAGTAGGACAGGAGCAGCATGCTGAAGGCCATCAAGCTGTGTTCCAGGGCTTGCCGAGGGCCAAATGTGCTGAACCTGGGATTTGAGTCTTCAGTGAACAGTTCCAGTGTTATCTTAGCTTGGGACACTTAAAAACAACCTGGCTGTTTGTGACCTTCTGGTTTGTTGCTGCTCTTGCACCCTCGTTTGCCACTGGCCGCCAGGGAGGTGTGAGGGAGCGAGACTGAGAAGGAATCTGTGGGAAGTGTGGTTGTTGGTCTCCTCAGGCTGAACAAACAGCCTGTGGGAGGGAGAACTTCAAGTGTGTTTTCCTTACCGTACAGTTTTCCTCCTTTTTTTAGAGCATGGTGCCCAAAACTGGACACGGTTCCAGCTGAGGCCCCGCTGCCAAGTAGAACTAATTAAACATCCCGTTTCTGATATCCCTGCGAACTCCCAGGAGGGAGATGTGGCGAGAAAAGCAACTTGTTGCTGTAGCAGCAATCCCCTGTGACCTCAGCCAGCTCTGCCAGTGGTTCCCTATTTATGTGCATCCAACTTATCCCCAAGTTCCAGTGCTTTTTGTTTGCATCCACCAAAATCAGCTGGATGATAACTTATTCTCCCTATGGTTTATCAGAACTGCTTTGCTTCCTGCCATGCTTATGGCACACCCCAACTTGGTACTGAACTCTGCATGTGCTCTCTATTCGAACCATCCCATATCTGCAGCCAGGCAAAATCAGGCCAAAAAAGGTGGCTTTTAGCTGGAGCTGCTGCCTTAACTAAGGAGTAGTAAAGTCTTGTTCAAGAGGTCAAAGGAATCCAAGTGTCCTTCCCTGCCCTCACATGAGGATATAGGCTGGATGAGGCTAGCTGGGTGGTGGTCTTCATGCTCCTGCAACGAGCTGGTTGAGCCCAGCCACATTTAACTCCCCTACTCCTCCCCTCTTCATTCAGGAAGCTGGATAAGGCTGTTCACCCAGTTACTGTTGCTGGAAAGGGTTTCCCTAGGGAAGGAATGGAAGGCGAAGCTGGTTCTGCGGTGACTCAGGCTCTCAGCAAAGTCTCTCCTGTTCCCTCTTATCCTTTTAGGGGCATCTGCTTTCCCCGTGACCCTGCTGAGCACCCGAAGCATGCTGTTTCTGCTGGAGGAGAATCACCAGTGGCAGGTGCAGCCCTCCTCGGACGCGGGCCGCGAGGCAGAAACGCCTCCTAGGAGCGACGTCCGGTTGAAGGAGAAGCAGCCCATCAGCAGCATTAGCAATGTCATAACCTATCGCCTCTGCCCGCGTGACATCAAGCTGATGCTTTACGATGAGGTAACCCGGAGGTGGTCGTGGGGCACACGAGATGCTGGCGGCTGGATCGTGCTCAGAATCCCGTCCCTGTCAAGAGCGTCTTGGGGCTGTCATCTCCCATCCTAACCCAGGGCCTTGCTCCGCAGGGGCAGGGAGCGCGGTATGAAGTCACGCAGGGACGCTTCCAGGGCTGGCAGCAGCGAGGGAGGAGGATGTCCCTTAGGAACCGGGAGGAGCTAGAAGCTGTGGTGGGGAATAGCAGCTCGGGGCTGATCAGCGCCTTTGGGGCTGGGCCCTGCTCATCCGCCTCCCCCTCTCTCTCCTCCCTCCCAGGTGCTGAAGGTGGAGAGCACGTGGCACATCCGCACAGAGTGCCCCGAGCTCCTGGCAGAGCTGGTGGAGTGGATCCGCGGGCCCTGGGAGCAGATGTTCTCCATCGAGCTACGGAAGGCCGTGTACGAGGGACTGGAGTGAGCGTGCTGGCTGTAGGCAGGCGGAACTCGGAGCCCAGGGTGCTGCAGTGCTGGCGTCTCCCGCTCCCACATGACCTTGCTGTCCTGTGCCCCCTGGTTTCTACTCTACTCTTGCCCCTGGCCCTTTTTGGTGAGGAGGGGAGCACGTGGTGGTCCAGGCTGCACAGTCGCTCACTCGCACTGGACTGGCGGTGGAAGGAGGAGCTGGAGGGTGTTCCCTGTAATACTGTGTGAGCTGCACTGAGTTTTAACTTGGCAGCGTCTGCTGGTCTCAGGGTCACACGGAGCCTTGCTGAAGGAAGAGGGGAGCCAGGCTGGAGCATGTTCAGTGGGACATGCGGTGGTACTAAGCCAACAGCAGGCCAGAGGCAGCAGGGTGCTGCTGTCTTCCTAGCAGGTGTATCTGCTGCCTTCCTAGCTGTCTCGGAACAGCTGCCATTATCTGCTGCTGGCTGATTTTTTTTTCTTCCTTTCCCTTTTTTCTTCCCCCTCCCTGTTGTCCACAGCTTCCCTAAAGCATCCTGCCTCAAACAGGAGCCTGGTTGCACAAGGGGATGAGGCTTGTTGTAGGAATAGCCCCACGGAGAGCCCTTACCTGCCTGCCTGGCGGGGCACGGCTCCGTCTGCTGCTGTGTCTGTCACTGTCACTGGGGAGGGAGGAGCTGTGAGGCTCTTGGCACAGAAGTGTGTTGCTCATCGCTTAGGGGTCAGGACCTGGGTGGGCACTGACAGGTAGAAGTGAGGCTTAGGCTTTTCTGAGCAGTCCAAAAGCAAGAGTCTATTTTAACATGAGTTTTACTATTTTCTATTGTAATAAAAGCTTATATTTATTGAATTGCCACATTTTTCTCCTTTCATCCTCTTGCACTGCTGTAATGTCTTTCCAAGGTCTCACATACTAGCTCTGCAGCAGCCTCAGGGGTGTTCCCCAGCATCTCACAGGGTATGAGCTATTCCCCCAGTCCTGTTCTGGGTGGGTGCTGATGGGCCGCTAGACTAAGCTGCTCCCACCGCCTGGCTCCCAAGCAGCAGCCAAGGAACAAGGCCCAGACAGGATTAGAGGGGCAGCAGGTAGCGGTTGTGGTGTTCTCCTGCGGCAGTTGCACTCGGGTGAGCATCCTGAGGGGCTTCCAGCCCCGGCAGGTAGCTTCCAGGCCCTTGGAGACATGCCGCTCACAGGAGCTGCTGTGGCTCTGGAGGTGGGAATACCTGTACCAGGCTTTGCCTTGTCTCACACTGACCTGCACAGTTAAATGCAGCTGAAATAAATGCAGCTGCCTGAGCTGGGCTTGCTGTGTCGCAGGGCCTCAGCACCCTGCCCAGGGAAGAGCGAGTGAGGAAGCCGTGAGCAGTGTTTCAGCACAGCTGAAGCTCCCTGTGGGGGGTGGGCAGGAATGGGGCTGTTGCGTTAAGGTGCTGCCAGGTGGGATCTGGCATCCCAAACAGGGACCCTCACTGATGTCTGCTTTTCCCAGAGCAGTGTCTCCGTCTCGCTATGATGTTCAACCCACAAGTTTCACGGCAAGTTTTCCCACGGCTGAATCCTTAGTGACAAACCTCTCTTATGTCGAGGTGATCCTGATTTCTTTAGATGTGTGTTTGTCACTCAGTGACCCGACACCCGTTTTCTGTGGATACCGAGTACAACAGCTCTTTGCAATGGTCTCTACGACAACCAAACTTTCCACGTACCCAAAGCTGGTGTCTGTGCCTTCAGTTTGTGTCACTTAGAACACGGCAGTGACCGAGTCCCGCAGCATCCCGCTCTCCCAGTCTCACCTGGGCAGAGGAGAGTTTCCCTCCCAGCAGCATCCCGCTCTCCCAGTCTCACCTGGGCAGAGGAGAGTTTCCCTCCCAGCAGCATCCCGCTCTCCCAGTCTCACCTGGGCAGAGGAGTTTCCCTCCCTGCTCAAACCCAGCTACGCCATCCTCGCAGCCTTAGGAGATGGGGAAGTTCAGCTGGCGTACTTCATAGCGGTCTGCAGGCCACCTCGCAGCGCGCTGTGGGATGCTTTCTTGGAATCACTGTAGGATTAGCCTGTCTCCTGTCCCTTCCGGAAGCAGTGGAGTTGCTGAAGGCCTGCAGTGGCTGGTATTTTTATCTAGCCTCCTACAGCCTCGATTGACAAGATCTGTGCTGTCTTGAGGCAGATGTCACAACGCATCCCACTTTTTCCCCTCTTCCTAAACGGGCATATGGCTGCTGCTCTCCGTTCCTTCGGAGCGATCTCAGACCACGAGTGGGAGCGAGCTCAGTGGGAGCGAGCTCGGTGGAAGCGCTGCCAGCACCTAGCACTTTGTCCAGGGGAAGGAGTCTGAGAGCTGAGCCAGTAAAGACCAGTAAGGGTTTTCTGTACTGGTCTTGTCATTTAAGGAGCTTCTGTGAGTCCCATCTCCGCCTGTAGCTGTGTCAAAGATTGGAGGAGTCAAGGGCAGGAGTCAAGATTGGAGACCAGCTCCCTGATGTCTCTTCTGCACAAGCTGATCCTGTGAGAAAGCCCATCCCGGAGCTTTCCCCATCTTGGCTGAGCTGTGCCTTTGCCATGCCTGTCTCCGGGTGTGTGCTGAGGGCCCTGACCAGGCGTGGGCTGCCAGAACCGAAGGTTTCCGTGGTGTGCCTGTCCTTGGCTCTTCCTTGTGCTGCAGAAGGGACTACTCGTTGGCTGCTCTCCTTGCCCTCAGCTCAGCGCTAGTGTCTTGGTCCCGTTAACAGCTCCCTGCTCTGTTGCACTCCTTCAGCCGCTGACAGGGGAGCTCACATGCGTTGCCACAACCTGTCTCCTCGTGACACACTTGCTTTGTTTTCCCTTGGGGTTTTGGCCTGGTTGTTAGATTAACCCCGTTGTGGTTAATTCACGATCGCGAACGCTTGGCTGTGGGGCTCCTCGCGCTAGGCGTAGCAATGGGATTAGCCGGTCTCGTCGCATCAGCTGCGTGTGTGCAGGGCTTCTCCGACGCGCTCCTCCTCTCCCAGCGCTGCAGGCAGCCCCGACTGATGGCCGCGCAGGAGCAGGGCTTGCACAGGAGAGCTGGGGGATGCGCAAAGGTGTGACATCTGCTGAACCAGCTGCAGATGTCATCTCCTGCCTGTCATAACCCTGAACATGCAGTCCCTAGCTGTGCTCTTACATGCTCTCGATTTTACCCTTCCCCCTCCTCTTCTGGATGCACTTGGCTCCAGTGCTCAGGTGCCAGCACAGAGCAAGGCTGGTCTGAATCTCGGCATTTCCCTGCCTGTGCCTGCCTGGAGCAGGCTCTTCCCGAGGTGTGTGTAGCCGGAGGGATGCCCAGGCCTGGAGTGGCCACAGGGCTCTGGAGACAGGCTGCAGGCAGCCATGGGCTCAGGCTGCAGGCTGGTCATTGCCATGAGCTTAAAGCCACCACCGCCTTTCCACAGGCACATACCAGCCCTGCCGCGCTTCGTTGTTCGACTCACCGATGAAAACGATGGCTCAGTTGTGGATTTGGCTATTCCAGTGCTTCCTACTCTGTGTCTCTGCCCGCTAAAGCAGCACTGCCTTGAGCATACGTAGCCGGTGGGTTAGCTGTCAGCCCCCTTGCAGGCCAACTACCGAAGCCGCGTTTCTAATCAAACTGGGTGACTGGTCGTTCACTTCCAGCAGAGTATCCCCGCTGGCCGCACCTCCAGGGGACTGGAGATGTAGCAGCCAAGGGCGTGTGTTCCCTGCGGCTCGTGGACCTGCCTGGCCAGCTTCATCCCTCCTGCGGGTGCCAATGCTCCTTCCCCAGCGATGGCCCGGGGCAGCGTAAACCCCTTCCCTTTGGGCTGCCCTCCAGCTTGCCTGGCAGGGGACGAGCAGCCAGCGCGGGCTGGGCTTGAGGGCCAGGCACCGTGAAGAAGGAGACCCTAGCAAGGAGGGAGGTGAGCAGGGGCTGTGCCATCTGCCCCTTCACAGTCAAGCAGGAAGGAATGGGAAGGGCACTTTATTTTGAAGCCATCCCAGCCTTCTCTCAGCTTGCCCTTTGTGCTCCTGCGATGACAGTGCCTCTGCCTGTTATCAGAAGGTTATTAAGCTGCAGGAGCTGCTCTGTATCAGGACAAACAGTCCCTAATGGAGCCGTCTGCTCCCTGTCCCAGTGCTGTAAGAGTTGTTTAATCTGGGAAGAGCGTGTTTGCCGCCGAGGGCTCTCGCTGCCCACCTGCAGCCTTGCCCGCTCGGGGCGGGTGCAGCTAGCTCACCCCTTCCTCATCCTGCTGACGAGCCCCAGACGGGCAGGGCCCACACAGCCCCACAGCAAACACAAGCGGGGCACCCAGCCCCACCATCTGCCGTGCTGCCAGCGTCCGCAGAAGCACAGATGATCGCAGCAGGGCCCAGCCCATCCTGCTCTATCGCATGGAGCAGGAGCTGAGGCTGCTATCGAGAACCAGACTGCGGCCCACAAACCCCCCGGCACCCCATGTCCATCGGGGTCTGGCAGGGGAGTCCCTGAGGGTGCCCCCATCGCGGTGCTGTGGCTGAGCAGCGAGCAGGGGCTGCTTGTGGGAGCTCTTGCCGTGTCCCGCCTGAGCTGTGGCATTTGTCCCAGAAGATGTTCTCCTTATCCATGCACTTAAACTCCCCCCTCAGCACTATCTCCCCGATTACCAGCTCCCCTCGCTCTTGCCAGGCCATGCAGCCATCCTGCCATGCTCCTCACACCCACTCCAGCTCTGAGCTCTGCCCCACAGACTTAGCGGTTTGGGGCTGATCCCAGTTTTTGTGGTTGGTGATGGCGATGCTGTTTCCTCTGCAAAGCTCATCACTGTGCTGGACCCCGCCAGGCTGCTGGTCTTGCACATCCTTCCTGCCCACGATGGGCCTGGGCTCTGTCAGCCTCAGCTGATGCGGAGGAGGGTGGGCAACACCCTCAGCGTGCTGCCTTCCTTTCCGGGCCGTTGTGGGTTTGCCCTCTGCCCCAGGCTGAGAGGGCAATGTCCCCGCAGATACTTGGGTGTCGCAAGCCCAAGATGGGGGTAAAACCCCTGGGACACGCAGGGCACCACTGTGGGGGAAGCGGGAGGGCTCTGACAATGTCTAGGTGCTGGCAAGCACAGTCTTTCCACAGTGAATGTCCAACACCAGCCTCTGGGCCTGGCCTCCCGCAGCAAGCTCTGCCCCATGGACCCGGTGTGTGCTGAGTTGTGCTGCACAAAATGCAGCTGGTCCTGGCCCAACAAGCGGCTTTGTTCAGGTCCAGTGGCCTCGGTTTGCAGTGCCTCCATGGGTCATGATCTCCAGGTCAGCGTGAGGCTGCCACAGGAGCTTGTTCTTCACGCGCTGAGCACCAAAGGGTCACACAGGTCCCTTACCCCGGCAAACTGCTCGCTGCCCGGGGATGAAGCCAGGCTGGAGGTGAGACCTGGCGAGTGCAGGAGGTTCAACACAGGCTGCGTGCTGCTTGCCCTCCCTGGCAGGTCCTCCCCAGCTTGCTGGGATGTGGCCCTCGTGCCAGCAGCCCCTGCTCTGCTCCCACCTCTCCGTGCCACACTGCAGGTGCCACCTGGCCGCAGCCCCAGGCTCCCTCCCTGGCCCTCAACGCTTCCCTGCCTCCTTCCAACAGCTTGAGTTTCTGTGCTCAGCTTGCTGTCTCCCTGCATCCACCTCTGGCTGTCATGCTCCTGGCCTGGGATGGAGACAGTGCCCAGGGGCTCCAGCCGCCCTCCCATGCCAGAGCACCGAGCCTGTGTCTGGTGAGGCAGTGCCACGGTGCTTCCTGCTGACTTAGGGAAGCATCAGGGCTGCTGCTGCTCCATGGGCCCAGAATAACCAAAAACCCACACAGGATGCGCTGGCCATGCTTCCCATCCTGCTCCTTACCTCAGCCCTGCTGCAGCCGCCTCCGGCACTGCCCGCAGGCTGGGCGGAGATGCTGCACCCACCGGTGCATGCTCATGGAAACTCTTCTGGAGAAAGCACGTGTTTCCGTGCGGAGAAGCCGCTTACGCAGACGCCTGCTTCCCCCTGACTATTCGGGTTGCGCAAGGCAGCCCGTCATCGCTCCCGGTCCCCACACCAGGGCACAAGGACAGGGTGCTCTGCCCAGGATGTCACGGGTGTGGTTGCCCCAGCACGGGGACTCGGCCCTGACAAACATCCCAGAGCCAATTTTAGCGGCGCAGAAAGTGGGTGCCCGGGATGCCGTGGCAGGGGGACAGCCCACGGCTCAGGGTGGTGACTCAAACCGCCGCTCCAGTCTGGGCACAGCAGTGCTATTGCCCGAGCAGCGGTGACTCCACGGGCACATCTGGGGGTACTGCGTGCTCAGCCTGGTCCTGCTGCAGGGACATGGCCTGTGGCGTGAGAAGCAGCACAGGCTTCACAGGAGCCGGCATGTGCACTGGCAGCCCAGAAAGCCAACCGTATCCTGGGCTGTATCATCAGAAGTGTGGCCAGCAGGGCGAGGGAGGGGATTCTCCCCCTCTACTCTGCTCTCGTGAGACCCCACCTGGAGTGCTGTGTCCAGCTGTGGAGCCCTCAGTTTAAGAAGGATATAGACCGGTTGGAGCGAGTCCAGGGGAGGCCACGGAGATGCTCAGAGGGCTGGAGCACCCCTGCTATGAAGAAAGGCTGAGAGAATTGGGCTTGTTCAGCCTGGAGAAGAGAAGGCTCCAGGGAGACCTTATTGCACCTTCCAGTACCTGAAGGGGGCCTACAAGGAAGCTGGGGGGGGGGCTTTTTACAAGGGCCTGTAGTGGCAGGACAAGGGGTAATGGGTTTAAACTGAAAGTGGGGAGATTTAGATTGGATATCAGGGAGTTCTTCCCAGAGAGGGTGGTGAGCCACTGGACCAGGTTGCCCAGAGAAGCTGTGGGTGCCCCATCCCTGGAAGCGTTCAAGGCCAGGCTGGATGAAGCTTTGAGCAATCTGGTCTGGTGGAGGGTGTCCCTGCCCATGGCAGGGGGGTTGGCCCTAGGTGGTCTTTAAGGTCCCTTCCAACCCAAACCATTCCATGATTCTGATTCTAAGATCTGAAGCCCACTCCCACTGCGCAGGCAGAGTTTGCTCCACGTTCCCACCACGTCCAGGACACCTCAGGGGCCACAGGGTCCCTCCTTTCTTCCACCCTCTCCACTGGGAGAGGAAGAATTAGGTGTTAGGAGGGGCAGGGGGTTATTGTGCGGGACACTCACGGCTGGACCTCCAGCTCCCTCCACTCCCCAGGCTCTCCGGTGCTCGCTGGGAACGTGCTGCTCGTCCCCGAGCACCGCGGGCTGAGCCCGCGCCCGGCGGCATCCCCGGACCCACCGAGCTCCCGGGGGCAAGGGGCGCGGGCGGCGCAGAGCCGCCCCACCGGCGGCTGGAGGGGGCTGGGGGCATCCTCCGGGCTACGGGTGCGTGTCGGCGGCCGCCCGGGAAGCGGGGTTTGCCGCGGCTAATGTCGCCGACAGGCGCGATACTCGGGCGACTTTCGGTCGGGGCCGGCCTCCCGAGCCGCGGGGCCCGGGTCCGGGGGCGGGGGCGGCCGTGTCGGGCCGTGCCGTGTCGTGCCCCGCCCGGAGGCTGAGTCACCCGGCGGCCGCGGGGCCGGGCCGGGCCGGGAGCTCCGCCGCCACGCGTCCCCCGCTCGGTGCGGGGCGGTGGGTGCGCACCGGCGGGCGGGCGCGGGGCGGGGCGGCCCCGGGCCCCTTTGTTCGGCGGGAGGCGGCGGCGCGCCGCCCCGCCGCTTTGTCCGCCGCTGCCGGCGGGAGCCGCTCGTCCCGGCGCGCCGTGAGTGGGGCCGGGAGGGGGGCTCCGGGGGTCGGGGGATGGGGGGGGAGGTGGGACAGGCATCGGTACCCCGGGAG
The DNA here is from genome assembly GCA_027574665.1 of Rhynochetos jubatus. Taxonomy (NCBI): domain Eukaryota; kingdom Metazoa; phylum Chordata; class Aves; order Eurypygiformes; family Rhynochetidae; genus Rhynochetos; species Rhynochetos jubatus. The sequence goes on from CM050654.1 coordinate 25,962,401, forward strand.
GCGGAGGGGGGGCGGGCGGGGAGGCTGGGGTCCGCAGGGCTGGAGGTCCCTCGTGGGCTGGCGTCGGTGGGGCTGGGTCGCCGGGCTGGCGGGGGTCAGTGGGGCGCAGCGTGGGCTGGCTGGGGTCAGTGGTGTGGGGCCTCTGGGCCGGCCCGGGGGGGGGCTGTCCGGGGCAGTGGGCCCTCGTCTGATGTGGGATGGGGAGATGGGGTCCCTGGGTAGGGCGGGCGGGGGCAGAGGGGCCTGTGGGCCCCAAGCAGGGCGACCTGGGGTCGATAGGGCTGGAGGGCCTGGCTGAAGCACATGGTGCGTGTCCTGGCTCCCAGCGTGGCCCCCTCGGCAGAGAGCTGGGCTCTGGCCACCTGCCCCGGGCAGGGGGAGCGGGCACGGGGAGCTCCGTCCTGTCCCAGCAGCGCCCACTGTACCTCCTGTCCCACGCTGCCATCCGTCCCCGTGTCACCTCTCCTTGGCCACCGCGGCGGTGCCCACGTGCGTGCTTTCGCTTTCCGTGGCCTTGCCAGCTCCCGGGGCTGCGCTCCTGCCTGCTCCCCAGGGCTCGTCCCCTGCCCCTCACTCTGGCACCAGGGCGGCGGGCTCCTGCCAGGCGAGGGCTAAACGCAGACACAAAGCAACCCCCTTCCAGCGGGGTCCCGCGGGAGAAGGGCCTCGCGCCGTGGGGCACCGGGCTGCAGCGAGACCTTGCAGGGGGTGGTGGCCCTGATGGGCTGGGATTGGGTCCCTGGTGCCAGCTCGTGCCACCTCCTGCATCCTGGGTGCGGGTGCTGGTGCTGGAAGGGCTTTTCTGTTTCGGCGAGGTTGCACAGGAGGAAGGCTGAGCTCAGCCAGAACGATCCTCTTCTTCTGGACAATAGTGGCGTGAGCGCAGCCAGAGCCATCGTCCGCGGGGACGCGCCCTGGCAGGAGGCGATGGGACAGGGCTGGCTGGAGGGCAGGCTGGGTGCTCCGTGGGGACGCATCCCTTCTTGCTCGCCCCGGGCAGCCCCGCCGCCTGCTGCCCTTGCATCAGCTCGTGCGCACGCTGCCGAAACCGAGGGCGGCGGTGGGATGTCTCCTCTTGGGTCTTCTCCTTTGACCGGGAGCTGCTGTACCGTCCTCGTAATTTCCTCCCCGACCTCTGGCATCAGCTGCTTTGCCGAGGCTTCATGCGATTCCTCGGCCGCCCCACGCTGCCCCTCGCCCACTCTGCCCTCGCCATTGCGCTCCTGCTCTGCTTCCCCCGCCAGCCCTTGCCGTCGGGCCACGGGGTGCTCTGAGCACCGGCCACTGGGGTGGGTGGTCCACTTCAGGGACTCGTAAGGATCGGGAGGTGGGGGTCCCACGGCCACAGCGTGGCGATGTGGGGGGGCAGAGTGACAAGGCAGGCTCTGCCTCGAGGGACACCCCTGCGGGGTGCAGGGGACCTGGCTCGTGGGCATATGGTGGGGGATGCTGCCTAGGGGACCCACCTTTGGCCTGGGCTCAGGGCTGGCAGCTGCAGCTGGCCAGAGGTGCTGCCAGCACCCCGCCATCCTGCCTTGCCTCGGGGGCCCATGGACCCCTGGGGGAGGGTGTGGGTGTCAGCACAGGGTGCAGCACCGGTTGGGGCCCTGCCCAGGACCAGGTGGCAGACGGGTGCTGTCCCCTACCAGTCCCCTCGCCCTCCCCAGCTGGCGACACCCTGTGCTGCCGTGTTTACGCTGGCTGTGCTGACTCTTCTCCCGGATGTGTCCTGCAAGGGACGAGGACATCCCAGCCATTCCCCTGCTCCCCCGATCCCCTCCGCCCCCCTGGCTGGCGGTGGGGCGGCAGCAGGATGCGGATGGGAGCGCAGGGAGGCGGCGCTGGGCAGGGGAGGTGGTTTTGGGGAGATGGCTGCCTGCGCCGGGCTGTGTTTGTGGACCCGTGGGTGAGGGAAGGGGTGGGAAAGGGGCAGAGCTGGTGGTTTGGGGGACCTGGTGAGGTGCATGCGGATTTGCTCAGTGCCTGTTCACTTGCCCCTTCCCCGCAGGGTTTGAGCCAACTGCCTGGCCAGGATGAGCTGGAGTTTCCTGACGCGGCTCCTGGAGGAGATCAACAACCACTCGACCTTCGTGGGCAAGATCTGGCTGACCGTCCTCATCGTCTTCCGCATTGTGCTGACGGCCGTGGGGGGTGAGTCCATCTACTACGACGAGCAGAGCAAGTTCGTCTGCAACACGCAGCAGCCGGGCTGCGAGAACGTCTGCTACGACGCCTTCGCCCCGCTCTCCCACGTCCGCTTCTGGATCTTCCAGATCATCATGGTGGCCACGCCGTCGGTGCTCTACCTGGGCTTCGCCATGCACCGCATCGCCCGCATGCCCGAGTCCTCGCGGCGCCGGGCGCCAGCGGTCCGGCGGGCACGCATGCCGGTGGTGCGCCGGGGAGCCGGGCGGGACTACGAGGAGGCGGAGGACGATAACGAAGAAGACCCCATGATCTTTGAGGAGATCGAAGTGGAGAAGGAGAAGAGTCCGGAGGGCGGAGAGAAGCACGACGGCCGGCGCCGCATCAAACAGGACGGGCTGATGCGCGCCTACGTCCTGCACTTGCTGTGCCGCTCGCTGCTGGAGACGGCTTTCCTCTTCGGGCAGTACATGCTGTACCACTTCGAGGTGAGCCCCTCCTACGTCTGCAGCCGCAGCCCCTGCCCGCACACCGTCGACTGCTTTGTCTCCCGCCCCACCGAGAAGACCATCTTCCTCCTCGTCATGTACGCCGTCAGCGGGCTCTGCCTCTTCCTCAACCTCTGCGAGCTCGTGCATCTCGGCGTGGGGCGCATCCGGGACGCCCTGAGCCAGCCTGACACCCCCCCGCTCCCGGCTGCCAGCAGCCCCGCGCCGCAGTACCCCAGGAAAGCCCCCGGCGCGCCCCCCACCTACCACTCGCTGAAGAAGGAGCCGCCGCGAGCCCCGCTGTCCGACGGCAAGCTGGACTACCGGGAGAGCCTGGCCCAGGTGGCGGCCGCGGGGCGCTTCGCCCTGGCCGGGGCTCCCCCGGCGCACGAGCTGGACCGGCTGCGTGAGCACCTGCGCCTGGCCCAGGAGCACCTGGAGGTGGCGTTTCACCTCCAGCCCCCCCCGCGGCCCCCCAGCCCTGCCCGCAGCAGCAGCCCCGAGGCCAACGGCATCGCTGCCGAGCAGAACCGCCTCAACCTCGCCCACGAGAAGGGGACCGTCGCCTGCGAGAGGACCACGGGTGAGCCGGGGATGGGGGATGGATGCGCCCGGCTAGGGTGGGGGCATGGGGGGCGGCCCTCGGTGAGGAGATGCTGTTCCCCCTGGGATGGGTGCTAACCTGCCTCTTGCTCCCCGCAGGGCTGTGAGTCCCACCGGGATCGAGGCGGCGTCTGCCGGAGCGGCCACCGCCACCAGCGTGGGACAGGCAGAGGGTGCCACGTTCCTGCCTGGCGGGCAGCCCCGTCCTGGTGGGCAGCGGCGGGGATGGGGGCCTTGGGGGACATTCCTACTTAATTTTCGAAAAGGGAATATCTTATTTTTGTACGTTTTTATAAACTCATCAGCGTGTGCACCCTGGCATTTTTGTACTCTCCTCCCGTTCCCTGCTCCGTGCCTGCACCCCCCTGCCTCCCGTTTCACCCCCTTGTCCTCCTCCCGCACCTGTTCCCTGCACTGTCTTCGGCTCCTGCCTCCCGGTGCCCTCCTGTGCCCACTGCCACCGGCCAGTGCAGTGCCTGTGCGGACCACGCTGGCGATGCCAGTATACCCCCGTGGCACGGGGGTTTTGGGGAGCCGGGCCTGGGGGGTCTGGCTGTCCGGAACTACACGGCAGGGCACCGGGCTGGCATTGCACTGGAGGTGGAGGGGACAGCGGGGACGGGAGGGGAGGGAGGGGGTCCTGGCGGCGCTGCTGCCGGAAGGTACTGGTGTGGCCGGGGGGGCTGTGCTGCGCAGTGTCCTGGCACGGGGGTGCGAGCCGTAGGCTGACCGGCTGGGAAATGTCTGTGCAGAGGGCAGGGGCTGTCCTTCCCGCTGCCTCCACCCCGCTCCCGGACGGCCGCCCTTGGACCAAAGCCCATCCCTTCCTGCTCTGGCCGTGGGGCCAGGACCCCCTGCACAGGGTCAGACCATGGTCCCGTGTCGGGGGGATGTGGCGCCCTGAGCCAGGCTCGTCCGGGAGCCAACGGGGCATTTCTCATCATCTCAGCCTGGGTCACACGGGGACTTTTGTAGCGTTGTTTTTTACTCGGAAATGATCGTCACTCTGTTTGGTTTTTTTTTTTTTATATCTATATTAGTAAAGGCTGGAGATGTTTTGTACTGAGCTGCTGCATCCGGTCCTTCGGGAGGAAGGGGTGGGAAGGGAATCCTGCGCAACCCCGCTCACCCCGGGTGACTCAGTGGTTCCTGCTGCATGGAGTGGGCTGCGGCTGGGGCAGCCTCCAGTGGCCTGGTGGAGCCAAATTGCTCTGGCCACGTTCCTGTGCGGTCCCGTCGCCGGCGAGGGGCCTGGTGAGGGGTTTCCCTGCGCCTCTCCATCCCGCTGCTGCCCCCACACCTCCCCATCCCGCTGCAGCTGGGAGCAGAAGGGATGCTGCCCTGCCCTGCACTCCCCCGCCCCATGGCTGGATCAAACCCAGCCATGCCATGCTCTGGTTTTGACCAATACACCCCACTCCCCTCTCCAGGACCCCCGGTTGGAACCGGACCCATCTTGCAGCACTCACCCATCCCCTCTCTCCTGCCCAAAAGCCCCCGGGGGTCTCACATCCCACTGCGCAACCACATGTCGCCTCCGTGGCTGCCTCTAACGGAAGCTGGTGTTTCCACGCTGTTTTGGTAAAGGGAACAGGTTTATTTCACTCATTCCATTAAACTTTCCAACAGGCTGTGCCGCTGGGAGAGGGCTGGTGGCACAGCCCTGCCACTGATGTGAGGTCCTGGCACTGGCTCACCCTGGCACATCCCAATCCCTGACACGGCACCTGCTTGCAGGCAGCAAGCTGGCCTCAGCTGGGGTCGGGACCTCAGCTGGGGTTGGAGTCCCAGCCCAAGGCTGTGCCTGTCCCAGCCCCACGGTGTCCCGGCTTGCTCAGGGCTAGGACCAGCCCAGGGGAAGCCGCGGCTTGCGCAGGGGAGGGTGGCACAGCCCAACCCAGTGGTTCCCTCCAGTCCCTGCGTCGTGGGGGTCCCCTGGTTGGGATCACAGGCTGGGCTACGGGATGCCCTAGACGCAGGTGCAGTCCTGGGCCAGGATGTTGGGCACCGTCTCGTACTTGAAGGAGTACCCGCCGTCGGAGGTGGTGCGGACGCGCAGGGAGCGCATGGTGCCGGGCAGGGCGGCGCAGCAGAGCTGCACGCCCAGGCGGTGGCTCAGCCCGTGGCCCTCGGAGCAGCTCCCGTGGCAGTAGTGGAAAACGAAGCTGCTGGGGTGCACGATCCAGTTGTCCCAGCCCAGCTCTTCGAAGGAGATGTTGAGGGAAGCCCGGCGGCAGTTGGTGTGGGCGGCCAGGTCCTCGGACGGGCGCTGCAGCAGGCTCAGGGCTGCTGGGGACCAGGGCACGGCAGAGCGGCGAGCCCTCTGGCTGCCCTTGGCCTGGGTGGTGGCCACCAAGAAGGGCATCTTGTCCCCGTCGGCCAGGCAGGGGCAGCTGGGGCAGCGCACCAGGAGCACGAAGAGCGGCTGCGAGAGCTGGGGCAGCAGCGCCGGAGCGAAGTGAAACACAGTCCAGTGCTCAGGCGTCTGCACCGCCGTGGCTGTCACCGGCACCCGGCCCTGCGGGGACAGGGTCAGCACGTCGGGGGCCGAGTGGTTGGGGGCGGCCGAGGGGCCAGTGTAAAACCAGAGCTGGGCAGAGGTCACCACACGGCTCAGGGTGTGCGCTGAGGGCTGGAAGAGGTAGGAGAAGATCCCTTCTTCCTCCAGCAGCTTGTCTGGCTGCGTGGGCTCGCAGGGCACATCTGCGGGGGGAGAAGGATGCTCAGGGTGTGTGCTCAAAGCCGGGAGGGGCCCTGAGGGTCCCCAGGGTGCTGGCAAGGCACCCTGCTGCTGAGCAGGCTGCAGCGGGTTGCTGGGAAGCTGGTGTCTAGCTACCCCACAGCTGAGCCCTGCTGTGCCCTGGGCTGGTCCATCGCTGCTGCCCCTGTCCCCCAGCATCCTGCCCCATCTCCCAGTGTCATACCCCATAGCTGGTCATCCTTCCCTGACCCACAGCATCTTGCCCTGGCCCTAAGTATCCCATCCTATTTCCCAGCATCCTGCCCCGTTCCCTAGAATCCCACCCTGCCTGCTCCTCAGCCCATCCACTTCCCTGCATCCCAGCTGTTCCCCAGCCTCTCAGCACCCTCTTGTGCCCCCGCCCCTCTCCCCACCTGTGTCCTGGGCTGCTCTGCCTGTCCCTGCCTGCCATCCCTTTCCACCTCCTGGCTCTCCATCACATCTTGCCCGTACTCGAACTCTTTCTCTCTGTCCCCTCTGTCCTGCTGCATCTGTGTTGCCCCAAGCCCCTTCCCTGCTTCACCCCTCCGCCCTCTCCATCCCACCAGAGTGTTCTCACCTGTGGAAGGGAAGAGAATCACCTGGGAGGTGTCCTCCAGCTCCTCGGGCTCAACTTCGGCGGTTTCAAGGACATCTCTCCGGTGCACCCTCCTCCCTTCCTTCTGGGGCTCCTCCTGGAGAAGCGGGGGGCTCAGATGCTCCAGCACGCGAGCCCGCACCTTGGCCAGGACGAGCTGCCGGTCGGCACCGGCCCCGGTGCAGCTGGCCAGGGCGGCAGTGGGCAGCATGGCGGGCAGCAGGTGCAGGAGGAGCAGCATGACCATGGGGTGCGTGACGGGTGGGCAGCTCGGGGGGCTCTGCCGCGGGCTCCTGCCTGCCTGCCCAGCCCGTCTGCCCGCTGCGCTCCCCCCGGGGAAGGGTGGCATTGAGACCTATCTGACACTGACGCAAATGTCTGCTCGCCGTGAATATTATCTCTGGGCAGCGAAAGCGCTGAGACGTCTGGAATGTGAGGACTGCAAGGACAGTGTGGTCTGGGGAGCGGGGCGGGGGGGGATGGCGCCCGGGCAGGGGGGTGCGGGGGGGATGCTGCTGGAGGTGGTGGGTGCGTGGGGCTGGGGAGGCCGGGTTGTGAGCAGGGTGCTGCCAGGAAGGTTTGCCCGCACTGTCGGCGACAGAGCGGACACCCTGGGCGAGCTTTGCCTCTGCTGGGTGCCCCCCAGTGTGGGGGAGCTGCAGATAAGGGGCTTCAGAGGGAAGAGTAGCAGCTGTGCACAGCAGGGACATCTGTGCATTGACCTGAAGCCCTGCACGGCCCCAGTGGGGGGGGCACTTTGGGGGTGGCAGGCTAGGCACCCTCCCACCAGAGATGTCTGGGCCACCCCAGGGTGACAGGGCAGCGGGGATGTGAGGACGGGGCCCTGGGGAGGGCAGGCTGAGGGTGGGGGGCTGTGGCATCTCCAAAGCAGCCTGGAGGCTGGTGAGGTCCTGGGGAGGTGAAGCAGGAGGGGTGGCAAGAGGCCGCTGCGCTGCCTGGGGCTGGGGAAGGCTGCGCTAGCTTCACGGTGAGGAGGAGGAGGAGAAGAGATGAGGCAGAGCCAGGCCAGCGGGAGACCCCGCAGCAGTGCCAGGAGCAGGATCCCGGGGTGCTGTTTGGGCTGGCTGGCCGTGGGCTGGCTCCTGGGGCAGGAGGGGTACAGGCTGCGAGGGGACCCAGCGTGTCCTGCCCTTCCTCCCGCTGCTGCCTGCGAGGACAGTGCCTGGGGTCCCCCATCCAGCACCCCTGTGGGGTGGTGGGCAGCCTCTGCACCCCCCACTCCTCCAGCAGCCCGGCATCCCACAGCATGGTCCCTACGGCACATCCCATCCCCGGCAGCCTGGCATCCCGTGCAGCATCCAGGGTGGCACATCCCGTCCCACTGCAGCCTGGTGTCTCATGCCAAACTGCCTGGTGCCATGCACCCCCACAGCATGTTGCCTCCTGCTCCCCAGACTGAGCCAGTCCTGGGGCACGGCCGGGTTTTGGGGTCCGGGCTGCTATACATAGGCCAGCCCTGCCCCGGCGAGGCGCTTCGTGGAGCAGGCTCAGTCTTATCAACCCAGCGTGTCATCAGAGGGTATTTTTGGGGACAGCAGCTGCAGGCATTTGTAACGTTTGGTCCCTGCGCGCTGACGCCTGGGAGCGGAGCTGGGGGACGTGGCAGGAGCTGGTGTCGGCACCGGGAGACGCGGGGCGGAGGCGGTGGAGTGAGGTGCGTGCCTGGGGCAGGGGACTGGGCTGTGGGGTTCCGTGGGGCAGGGGGTGGCTGAAGGGGGTGCTGGGGTGGCTGGACCGCATGGGTCTGCTGGAGCTGCTGTGGCCGGTGTCCGGGGAGGTGACGCTGAACGGATGCAGCATTCCAGGGGTAGGGGTCTGGGGGGGAGACGCCAGCCTTGGACCCTGCCACTCCTCAGGGGCCAGCCCCCTCCCACCATCCCCTCTGGCTCATTTGGGGAGTATTTAGGCTCATCTTCCCCCTGTTGTGCCCGCGGAGGCCAATGCCTCTGCACCAGCCCCAGCACGGGCAGAGGCTGGGGTGCGCTCAACCGGGGGGGCATGGAGCACTCTGCCTCGCTCCTGCCCGTGGGCACAGGTACCCCCAGCCTTCCCTCTGCCCCTGGTCCTGAGTATTTCCAGCCGTGCCTTCCCACAGCCAAGGGCTGGATCCTGCCTGGGGGACCACCCTCAGGAGGGGGACCAGCTACGGGGGGACCCCCACTTTGCCGCAGGGCACGGGGCTGCGGGGTGACCGCCGGGTGCAGGGGGGTCCGGCCGGCTGCCTCCTGCCCGCGACAGCCCCGTATCAGCACCTGCCTGCTGAGCCAGCCCAGATGCTGCAGGAATGCGGCTCTGCCACCACCCGATACTGCAGGAATGCCCCGCGGGTGGGGAAGGGGTGGGCTGGGGCCCGGCCCCCTCCCCAGCACCCAGCCAGCAGCTGCCTGTGCTCCCTGTCTAGGTAGGAGTCCCATGCCCATGGAGCTGGGGTTCCCTCTGCAGCCCTGGGGTCCCCTCTGCGACCCTGGGTGTCAGCAGCCCCAACCCCTTGGGGTGCAGTAAGTCACCTTCTGTCACCAATTCTGCTGCTGCTGGGCTGGGAAATGGGCGATTTGGGCTGAGACAGGAGCGTATCCACCGGGCAGGGGTGCTGGGAGCAAGGGTGATGCACCTGCGGCACGGGCTCAGTGCTGGGGGCTTCGCTCTGGGCAGGGGTCCCTCCTGGCAGCACTCCATGCCGGCCTCTTGCTGAAGCCTGAGCCCCGGCCCCTGTTGGTCTGTCCGTCTCCCCAGGCCGATGATCCCCGCTGCCGCCCTGGCCAGCCGCCTGCCGTGACCCCGTGGAGCCAGCAATGGAGGGGTTCGGGGGAGCCCCCAGGTTCCTGGCCTATCCACGTGCATTCACGGTGCGGAGTGGCACCGACGCGGTCCTGAGCTGCCAGATCACAGGCGACCCTCTGCCAAGCATCCTCTGGGAGAAGGACAAGATCCCAATTGAGCCCTCGGGCCGCTTCCAGGTGGAGGCCAAGGGGGAGGTGTACAGCCTGCTGGTGTCCAGCGCCACCCCCCAGGACAGCGGGCTCTACATCTGCAAGGCCAGGAACAGCGTCGGCGAGACCTACGCCGCCGCCACGCTCAAAGTGGAGGCGGGAGACCCCCGGGAAGAAGACGGGTGCTCGGGGGACCAGGCGCCAGCCTTCCTCGTTGCCCCCTCGTCCACACGGGTGTGCCGGGGGGAGGACGTGGTGTTCTCCTGTAGGGTGTCCGGCCAGCCCTGCCCTGTGCTGGAGTGGGAGAAGGACGGGCGCAAGCTCTCCGACCTCTTTGAGAGCAGCCACTTCGCGGTGGGGCAGGAGCTGGAGGACTGGCACTTTCTGAAGCTATTCGGTGCCCGGCCCCCGGATGAGGGGGTGTACGTGTGTCGGGCACGCAGTGGCTCCCGGGAGGCCTTGGCCGCTGCCGTGCTCCTGGTGGAACCCTGGACGATGCTGGACGGGCTCCCCAACGGCTCTCCTGCTGATGGCCCCGAGATGCTGGTGGAGCGGCGGCGGCAGCATGTGGCGGGTCGGCGTGCAGGACCGGAGACCCGGGTACCGGCCAGGGTGCCGGGGGCCAAGGCTTTTGCTGTGAGCGCAGGGAAGCACGCTAAGTTTCGCTGCTACGTCACCGGCAAACCCAAGCCGGAGATCGTCTGGCAGAAGGATGGTGAGCCCCTCGTCCCTGGCCGCAGGCACCTCGTCTATGAGGACCGGGAGGGCTATTTCATCCTCAAGGTGCTGTACTGCAAACCCCAGGACCAGGGGCTGTATGTCTGCACCGCGTCCAACACCGCCGGCCAGACTCTCAGCGCAGTGCAGCTCCAGGTGAAAGGTAGGAGCGTGCCCAAGCGCTGCCGGGAGCACTGGGGGGGTCCAGGGCTTTTTGTCTGATGAGGATGCATCTGTGTGTGAGCTCAGCACCCCCAGGTTCCCTCCTGCCCCATGCAGCGGGATGGAAGCTACGTCCCGCTCCGTGCCTCTCTCTCCTTGCAAGCAGAGAGGTGGCATCTCTTGAGGACTGCGGGCCTCCAGCCGCCAGCGGGGAGGGGGGACAGTGCCTTGGTGACAAATTCCCCTGGAGTGCCGAGGGATTTTGGCAGGCAGCCCTGCAGGGCACAGCTCCAAGCGTCTGCACTGGCGGCAGCCCCGTCCTCCAGCTGCCAGGGCGGCACTGGGGTGACCCAGCACCCGGTGCATGCCCTGCCTGCGCCCCGCGGCTCTCCTCTGCTGAGACGCCTGCCACAGCACGCTGGTGTGCATGCTCCTGCGTCCCCCAGAATTCCCTGCTGAGATGCTGGGGGCATCGCTGGGTGTCCCCAGTCCATGCCCTGGTGCCCCACACTCTGAGGGATGTGCTTCCCAGGGGGCAGTGCCCATCCCACACGGGCTGCAGAGGAGAGGGGCAGAGCCAAGGGCTCGGTGTTATTTGTGAGCTGGAAGCGCCCTGAGCAGGGGGCTGCCAGAGGGTGCCGTGCCCCACACACCCCGTCAGCACCCCTCTCTGCCGGTGGCAGAGCACCGGCTGCGGTTCCAGGTGCAGCTGGCGGATGTGGAGGTGGCGGAGCGGGAAGACGCTGTGCTGGAGTGCCAGGTGCCGCTGGAGACCATCCCCACCGCCTGGTACCTGGAGGACAGGGAGCTGCAGCCCAGCCACAAGTACGTGATGGAGGAGCGAGGCGTGGTGCGGCGCCTGACCATCCGTGACGCCTGTGCCGACGACGACGGCATCTACCTCTGCCAGATGAAGGACAAGGGGCGCAGCATCGCCGAGGTCTCCGTCCGAGGTGGGGGGCAGATCTCCAGTGCTGTATGGCTTTGCTTTCCTAACCCCCTCCTTGCCATGCTCCCTGCTGCTCCCAGCTTCTGCCCTCCCACTCCTTGGCCGTGGCGCCTGCTGCTGCCCCTCCTCAGCCTCCTCCTCCTCCTGCCTCCCACCCCAGAGTGCCCAACCTCCCCCCCAGCATCCCTCCCCAGCCCTCACACGTGTTTTCTCGCAGGGGTGATTGCGAAGCGGCTGCCACGGAAGCTGGATGTGATGGAGGGGGAGAACGCAGTTTTCTGCGTGGAGACGCGGGAGGCGGTGGAGGGCATCTGCTGGAGCCGGGACGGGCTGCAGCTGCAGGAGTCGCCCCACACGGTGCTGAAGAGCTTCGGCAGGACCCACCTCCTGGTGCTGGTGCACGTCACCCGCAAGGATGCAGGCATCATCTCCTTTGCCGTGGGAGAGTCACAGACGTCCTCCCAGCTCCGGGTCAAGTGTAAGCCCCGGGCTCAAAGGGGCCCCATGTCCTCCATCCTACCTGTTCACAGGGGGTGACACGGGGGAGAGACGGGATGGGCGCCCACAGCACTGGGGGTGTGATGCTGCAATGGCTTTTTGGGGAAGGGGGCTTTTAGCAGGGCTCCAGGTCCCCAGCCTCACTGGCACTCACAACCCCCTGTAACCGGCACCAGGCTACACGGGAGCAAGACCATCCTCTCCATCCGAGAGAGGATCCCCAGAGAAACAGGCTCTGTAATCCCACTCAGCCCTTCTGCCCCCCCGTCGGGAGCCGCGCTGCTGTCTCCAAGCAGGCAACACGGGCTGTGACTTGCAGGTGTGAAGCGTGACCCCCCGAGCGCGCCGGTGGGAGCCGAGATGAGCGTGGCAGAGAGCAACGCAGCGCTGCTGATGTGGTGCCCCGCACCCGACGCCCACCACCGCCCCCCCAGCCGCTACCTGCTGGAGCGGCGGGAGGCGGCGGGAGGCGAGTGGGTGCAGTGCTTGGCCACCGACCTGCCTGGACGCATGCGGGTGCTGGGCGACAGTGTGCCCCGTGAGGCTGACTACTGCTTCCGTGTCTGCGCCGCCAACGAGCATGGCCGGAGCTGCCCTGTGGAGTTCCCTGGTTCTGTGCATCTCGGTGAGGATGCCGGGCTGGCGACACCCATCCCAGGACCCAACTCTCCCCAGGGGCTAGCTGGGATGTTGTGCCACAGCACGCTGCTGGCCGGAGCTGCCGGGACTGATTCTGGCCATGCTCCAGCCCCAGCAGCTCGCCTGGAGAGGAGTCTGCAGGATGTGCAGGTGCAGGATGGTGAGGATGCGCGGTTCTCCTTGGAGCTGTCGGCCACGGTGCACGGCGCCTGGTTCCTCAACGGTGCCAGGCTGGGTGAGGAGGAGGGGGCTGCAGCCAGCCGGTGTAGCGTGCAGCGTCGCGGGACCGAGCACTCGCTGCTGATCCGGGGAGCGCGTCTGGCCGAGAGCGGCGCCCAGGTCACCTTTGTGTCCGGCAGCGTGCGGGACTCGGCCACGCTGCACGTGCAAGGTGAGCAGGGCGCTCACCCCGGGGTCTTGCTGGAAGGAGAGCAGCAGGGGCTGTCACATTGGAGGATGCTTCTTACCCCTCTGCGGTGTCCCTCAGCCCCGCAGGTCCGCTTCGCCCCGGTGCCCGAGGCTGAGAGGCTGCGGGAGGTGCCGACGGGGCTGCCCGTGCTCCTGGAGTGCCAGGTGTCCCCCCCGGATACCCCTGCCTGCTGGCTGAAGGATGGTGAGGCCGTGCCCCTGGACGGCGTTATTGCGGTGCAGGCAGAGGGCTGCGTGCGGAGGCTGCTCCTCCGCTCCGCGGGTCCCTCGGATAGTGGCGTGTACACCTGCAACGCTGGGGACGATGCCGTGAGCTTCGTGGTCACCGTGACCGGTGAGCTGGGGACCACGAGTGGGAGCCTGGACCCCACTTCCTGACAGTGCTCCTGCCCCTCTTCTTGCCCCCCACGATGGGGCTGAAGCTGGTGTCGCTCGTGTGCCTGTGCTGAACCCCGATGTGTGTTCCCCGGCAGAGGCCCCAGTCAGGATCGTCAGCTCCAACGAGGAGGGCCCCCACGCCTACGTGGCTGGGCAGCGCGTGGAGCTGTGGTGCCAGCTGTCCCGCCCGGCCGCCCCGGTACGCTGGTACAAGGACGGGGAGGAGGTGGAGGCGGGTGAGAGCCTGGTGCTGGAGCAGGAGGGGCCGCGGTGCCGGCTGGTGCTGCCCTGCGCCCAGCCGCAGGACACGGGGGAGTTTGTCTGCGATGCCGGTGGGGACTCCGTCTTCTACACCATCACCGTGGCAGGTGGGCGCGATGCAGGTGGACGCGCGGGGTCACCTCTCTGGGGTTTTCTTCCAGGGGCAGGGTGCCACGGCACAGGTCGCTGCTGGCGCCACTTGTCTCTGGGGCTGGGGGTGTTTGTCAGGGGTGCTCCCGATCGGTCCTCACCAGCAGGTCAGTTGGTCAGTTGGGATCTTTGTGACAACTCTGGTGCATAAAACTGCCCAGAGTGGGTGGCAAAGGGGACAGCTCACTCTGCCAGTCCAAACTACGCAGGCACCCAAGGGCACCCAGCACCTCCATGCTGGGGTGTTTGCCAGACCTCTGCCACAGCCAGTAACCAAGACCTCCTCCGAAGGCTTAAAAATCGTGGGCCTGGCACCTGGCCTGGGGTGTCTCATGGTCAGACATCGCTCTGATGGACAGCGTTAATTGCTGACCTGAAAATTAGCGGTTGCCTAGATGCTGATGACTGGACAGTGCCTGTTGTGTGCGAACTGGGGACGGTGTCCCACGGGGGCTCCGCTGGGCGCAGAGCGGATGCTGGTGGTGCCGCCTGATAGAGGATAATGAAAGCTGAAAGCGAGTGAAAGACTTCCCCTTGCTGGCCCCAAAACCCACAGTCCCACAACCACAGGAAGGGGAGGGGGGGCAGAGCTAAAGCCCGGTTAAAAGGCTCCATGACCGCAGCAGTAAAACCTCTCCACCGTGTTAATCCATGGCAAAGGGCCAAAGCTGTTGGCAGGGGATGCAGGAGTGAAGATGGGGTGGGTGATAGGAGATACTGGAAGAGTCTGGGAAGTGGTGACCGGCAGGAGGGTGAAGAAAGCGGGGGCGTTTAGCGTGATAAAGGCAAGATCGCCAGCGGGAAGGACAGGCAGCGTGTGCTCTGGCCGAGCAGGAGGCATTGTCCTCACTGCGGGGGTGCAAGGCACCAAGAGCTTCCTGAGCATGGAGGGGGAAACACCATCTGCTGAAGCTCAGCCTTTCTGCTGAGCAGCTTTGCATAACTTAGATGGAAGGGACTTAGGTTGGCCCGGTTCAGCCAGGACTCGGCCATTGGTGTCACCAGCAGGGCTCAGTGCGGGTGCCAGGAGGCTCAGGCTAGCACCGCTCCGGCAGGAGTGCCGGGCTGGCTGCTGCAAGCAGCGCTGCTGGGGCATGCTTGGGTTTCCCCGAGGCATCCCAGCTATCCCCCGGGGGCTGCTGTGGCGTGGAGCCTGCCTGCCTCAGCTCTGGCCATCCCCATGTGCCTCTGGGTTTTCCAGCAGCTGTCGAGCGCCGGGGCTCCCTTTGAGCCTCTGAGGCCTGGCACATCCTCCCCCCTCGCTTTGGTGCCGTTCAGCATCTCCAGCCTACGCTTCAGCGATGTGATAGCTTTGAGCAGGCCCAAGAGGATGGGCAGCTGCCGGCGTCAGGTCAGGGAGGGGGTGGCTGCAGGCTCAGCGTGGCACGGGCTGCATCCTGCTCAGCCTGGGCCTCCCGGCTGGAAGCCGTCTGGGAAGTCTGCAGCCCCGATGCCCAGCCCGGGGCAGCTGAGGGCCGTGGGAAGGGCAGGTCGCTGCTTGGCTGCCAGCGTGCCCTGGTGCCGGCTGTGCCCAGTGCCCGCCCGGAGCCGTGGGCTGGCCGAGCATCACAGCGCAGCGTGGCTAGGCAGGCAGTGTTGGCTGCTGCAGGCAGGGGCCACATCCTGACCTTCTCCCGGGATAGAGCCATGCTGGACACTTCATGCTTGTATTGGGAGCAACCCTGGCTGTAGAGGTCGGGCTGAGGTCAGCAGGGGGGTGAGCAGTGCTGTGCATAACCCATTCACAGTGGCGTTCAACGAGCACTGCCATCTGGCATGGTGACCTGAGTGCTGGTGAGCCAGAGGGATGGGAATGCCACAGGGACCAGCACTGGCACCACAGACAATTAGCAGTGCTGGGGCTTGCTAAAGAGGTATTTGCCTATCCGCATCCCCGCTCCACGTCTCTCAGCTCTGTCCCGTGGTGGATCAGGGAAGGTACCGTGGGATCCAGGGCACGGCAGTGGTTTAAATCCAGTCTGGAAGCTGGGTGGTCCTGCCTGGTGTGATGGGTGAGGAGCAGAGGGAGCCTCGGGCAGGGCAGTCCGGCCACTCCTACTATGTGGGACAGGGATGAGGTGGGCCTTCCAGCCTTATACCCAACGTGGCAGTAAAGCCATCGCTCCACGCAGGGCTGTGACTGTCACCATCACCTGCTCTGGTCTTTACATCCCAGCTGACCCCTGCATCTCTCCCTGGCAGAGGCCCCAGTCAGGATCGTCAGCTCCAACGAGGAGGCCCCCCACGCCTACGTGGCTGGGCAGCGCGTGGAGCTGTGGTGCCAGCTGTCCCGCCCGGCCGCCCCGGTACGCTGGTACAAGGACGGGGAGGAGGTGGAGGCGGGTGAGAGCCTGGTGCTGGAGCAGGAGGGGCCGCGGTGCCGGCTGGTGCTGCCCTGCGCCCGGCCGCAGGACACGGGGGAGTTTGTCTGCGATGCCGGTGGGGACTCCGTCTTCTACACCATCACTGTGGCAGGTGGGTGTGATGCATGGCTACAGCCCCCTCCCCCGTTTCCCTCCATCCCATCTCCCTGCTCTCACTGCCATCCTGCTGGCAGCTGCAGCATCTTGGCTGCCCTCGCTGCCTGGTGAGCAGCTTCTTGCCTGTGCCCCTGGGCTGGAAGAGGACATGGGCAGGGGTCAGCTGCCCTGTCCCCTCCCAGAGCCCTGTGCCACGCTGCCCCTCTACACCGCAGGGCACAGCCACGCTGCCTGCCCGTGGGCTGTGCCACCTCGCACCCCAGCCACGGTGCTCCCTCGCCTTTCAGCTGCCAGCACCGCAGGGAGGGGAGGACCCTGGCCGCTGGCCCCAGAGCGGGTGGGATGCAGGGTCTTGGCCCTCTCAGCCCCGCAGGTCCACATCACCCCAGTGCCTGAGGCACAGCAGCTGCAGGAGGTGCTGGCCGGGCTGCCCGTGCTCCTGGAGTGCCAGGTGTCCCCCCCAGATGCCCCCGTCCACTGGCTGAAGAACGGTGAAGCTGTGGTCCCGACCAAGATCCTGACCATCTGCTCGGAGGGATGCTTGCGGAGGCTGCACATCCCCACAGCCGCGCCATCCGACTCGGGGACATATACCTGTGGTGTCAGAGACGATGCCGCCAGCTTCAGGGTGACCGTGACCGGTGAGCTGCCCAGGGGTGCCTGTCCTTCTGTGGGGTCCTCCACCCCCACAGCTGAGCCCTGATGTGTGTCCCTTGGCAGAGGCCCCGGTCAGGATCATCGGCTCCAACGAGGAGGCCCCCCACACCTACGTGGCTGGGCAGCGCGTGGAGCTGTGGTGCCAGCTGTCCCGCCCGGCCGCTCCGGTACGCTGGTACAAGGACGGGGAGGAGGTGGAGGCGGGCGAGAGCCTGGTGCTGGAGCAGGAGGGGCCGCGGTGCCGGCTGGTGCTGCCCTGTGCCCGGCCGCAGGACACGGGGGAGTTCGTCTGCGATGCCGGAGATGCGTCTGTCTCCTACCATGTCTCCGTGGCAGGTTGGTGGCACAGCAGGGATGTACTGGGAAGGGCAGCACTGCACTGGCTCTGTGCCATGGGGTCCCCAGCTTTGCTCCCTGCAGCATCGTGGAGGTGCGGGTGTATCTGCATCACCCAGGGACTGGTGGGTGCCCCCCTCGATGGTGGGCACCCTGCCCTCGAGCAGCTCCTGCCCCTTTCCACTGGTGTGAGCGGCTGTAGCATCCACACAGCCCCACAGGGACAGGGACGCAGGTGACAGTAAGTGGGGACAGCAGAGCCAGGAGCGGTGTGGAGAGCAGGTCTCACACCGTTCCCCCGTGTCCATGTCAGAGCCGCCAGTGAGGATCCTGCACCCTCCGCAGCGCTCGCTGGAGCTGCTGGTGCAGGCACCGGAGCGCGTGGAGCTGCGGTGTGAGCTCTCCGTGCCGGACGCTCCCGTGCGCTGGTTCAAGGACGGGCTGGAGGTGGACGAGAGCGACAACCTACTGCTGCTGGCAGAGGGAGCCTGGCGATGCCTCCTCATCCCCAGGAGCAGCGCAGAGGACACGGGCGAGTACATCTGCGAGAGCAAGGACGAGGCTGTCTCCTTCGACATCAAGGTGTCAGGTCAGCGCGGACCCATGAGCACGGACACACTGACAGGGCTCCGGCCATGGGGTCTTTCCCAGCCTCGGTGATGGGGACCAGCTCCTCTGTAGTGATGGAGCTGCTGGGTGTCCACCCCCCCAGGTGCACCCAGTGCGGGTGCTCACCTCAGGCTGGCAGCAGAGGTGTCCCCAGGGCCACGTTGTCCCCGCACTGCTGTTTGTCACAGCCAGATTGTCCTCGCAGAGCCGCCGGTGAGGATCCTGCAACCCCACAGACCTCCCCCCATCCTGACGGTGTCACCGGGGGAGACGGTGACGCTGGGCTGTGAGCTGTCCCGTGCGGATGCGCCCGTGTGCTGGGCCAAAGAGGGTGTCAGGCTGGAGGCTGGGGGCAGCCTGGTGCTGGAGGAGGAGGGTGTCCACCGCCGCCTGCTCATCCCCACGGCCCGAGCTGAGCACTCCGGAAAATATATCTGCGACGCTGCTGATGATGCAGTGACCTTCACCGTCCAAGTGTTGGGTGAGCAGGGGGCTGGGGGAGAGCCGGGAGGGGGGTGCACCGACCCCGGAGACCACAGCTCTGTTGGTGCTGGGTGCTGCAGATCCACTGGTCAGGATCCTGGAGAGGGACGTCATGCCAACCCGCCAGCACTGCCGGGCCATGGAGGACCTGGTGCTGGAGGTGCACCTCTCGCATGCCCATGGGGAGGTGAAGTGGTACAAGGACGGGGAGAAGTTGCAAGACATGGGGCGCGTGCGGCTGGAGGAGGACGGGGCGCGCCGCTCTCTCATCGTCCTGGGTGCCACGGCTGGGGACGCGGGGGAGTACCTCTGTGACACCGGCGACGACAGCATCGTGTTCTTTGTCACCATTGAAGGTGAGCGGGAGGTCCCGGGGGGCTGGGAGGGGGACGCAGGGAGCAGGCTGCACCCACGCAGGGACTCTGGAAACCCCTGCACTGCCTGGCTGCAGCCAGAGGAAGTCCGAACAGGATCCAGCCATTGCAGCCCCTGGCACAGCGCTGCTCCCGTGGTGACAGCCCATCTCTCCAGTCCCAGAGCCACCGGTGACCATCGTGGGCAGCACAGGTGCCACGGACCATCGGTGCCTGGTGGCCGGGGAGGACCTGGTGCTGGCCTGTGAGCTCTCACGGCCTGACGGCACCGTGCGCTGGCTGCGGGACGGCCAGGAGGTGCAACCGGGTGAGCGGGTGCAGGTCGAGGCCCGGGGGGCGCTGCGGCAGATCACCATCCATGAGGTGCAGCCTGGAGACTCGGGGTGCTACGTCTGTGACGCTGCCAGCGACCGTGTGGTGACAAACGTGGAGGTGTCGGGTGAGCAGGCAGGAGCTCAGCACCCCGGGGACCCCCACAACGGCGGGATCATGCTGCAGCCCTGGGCGAGGGGAGGGGACAGCTCTGCGACCACTGTGGTGGTGTGGCCCAGCGCAGCAGCATGTCAGGAGAGGGCGGGAGCCCTGTCCCCAACCCCGCAGGAGCTGTTGGCCAGGAAGGGACATGCCAGGGTTGTGGCAAGACGCGTCTCCCCTGCCTCCCCCAGCCAGGGGCTGGCTAAATTTAGCCTTGGCTGACTCCCAGGCGCCGCTCCTCCTGCTTCAGCTGCCAAGGGCTGAGCTCAGCCCAGACCCCCTACTAGCTGGGGATGTAGGGCTGGGCAGGGTGGAAGAGGGCCCGGCGCAGGCAGGTGTCCCAGCTCCTCAGCAAGGCAGTTGGGATGGGTGGGACGCCAAAATTAATGGTCCCAACCTGGTAGCTGAGCTGTCTGTGCAGCGAGGGATGCCAGAGCAAGGGGCCGCCATCCCTGCCTGGGGACCCTGAGCTGTCAGACCCTGCAAGTCTGCCCCACCGGGACCCCTGGCTGGTCCCACTGTGACCCCAGCCAGCCCCACAGCAACCTCCAACTACTCACAGCATCCTGCAACTGGATGCAAGATGACCCCTATCAGCCCCAGAGCCCTCCTGCCCCATGGTGACCCTCTGCAGGCATCACCACCTCTCCACTCGCAGCGGTCCCCTCCCTGTGCTGCCCCACACCGCAGGGACACCCCTGAGCCCTGCCTTGTCCCCCGCACCCCCCAGCCCAGCCCGTGCGCATTGTCAACAAGGAGGAGGCGCAGAGCCCGCTGGAGGTGCTGGAGGGGGACAGCGTGACACTGGTGGCCCGGCTGTCCCCGGAGACAGCGGCAGCGCAGTGGCAGAAGGATGGGCAGACGCTGCACTCGGGCGGGCGGGTGCTGGTGTGCAGCGAGGGCCCCATGCGCAGCCTCACCATCAAACAAGCGGAGCTGGGTGACGGCGGCATCTTCCTCTGCGATGCCGGTGACGACGAGGTGCATTTCACACTGCACGTGAGAGGTGAGCGGGGAGCCGTCCCCTGTCCCACGCCGGGATGCTCCGTGCCTCCATCCCACCCTGACGGGGGCACGGCTGAGCCCAGTGTCTCCCCCGGCACAGAGGCACCTGTGCTGTTTGTGAACAAGCGTGAGGAGCAGGAGAAGGTGCTGGTGCTGGAAGGTGGCAGTGCCGTGCTGTCCGCCATCGCCTCCTCGGAGCGAGCCGACGTCACCTGGCTGGGCCCCGGGCAGGCGGCGGTGGCTGGCGAGCGCTGCGAGCTGCGGCGGGATGGCCGCGTGCACAGCCTCATCCTCCACAATGTGGCCAAGGAGGACGCCGGCCTCTACACCTGCCTCTCCCCCCACGATCAGATGCAGTTCGATGTCAGTGTCCGAGGTGGGTAGCGGTGGGGGTGCCCGGGGATCCCCTCCCCGGTGGCAGCGGCAGGCGCCGACGCGGGGTTTTGGCCATGCAGAGCTGCAGGTGAAGTTCCTGCGCGGGCTGTCAGACGTGCGCGCGCGGCAGGGCGAGCGGGCCGTGCTGTGGTGCGAGCTCTGCAAGGCGCGGGGCGACGTGGTGTGGCGGAAGGACGGGCGGGTGCTGGCGCCCGGCCCCCGACGGCAGATGGTGGCGGAAGGGCGGGAGCGCTCACTGGTGCTGAGCCGCGTGGAGCCCGAGGATGCTGGCGAGTACTGCTGCGAGTCCAATGATGACCAGACGCTGGCAACGCTGACAGTGCAGGGTGAGCTGTGCCCACGGGTTGGGACTCCCCCAGGGACCCCTGTGCCAGAGGCTGTTGGGAAGCTGGGCTCTGCAGGATGGGGAGTCGCTGGTGCTGTGCCCCGACCCCCTGGCTGTAGTCCCCAGGGTGGTGGAGATCATCATGGAGCTGCAGAGCCTGACGGTGCTGGAGGGGGAGGACGCCACCTTCAAGTGCCTGGTGTCCCCCGAGGACGTGGCTGTGACCTGGACGCTGAATGGTCAGCCCGTGGTCCCTGGCGAGCGGCTGCTGGTGATGAGGAGCGGGCTGTGCCACAGCCTCACCCTCCGCCGGTGCCAGCCGGGCGATGCGGCCACCGTGACGGCCAACGCCGAGGGACTGGTGAGCACGGCCCGGCTGAGTGTGCAAGGTGAGGGGGAAGGGGCCGGTGGGGGCACAGCCCTGGGCACAGTCCCCGGGCCGCACGCTGACCCACGCACGGGCACGCAGAGGCGCAGGTGCTGTTCGTGAGGAAGCTGCGGGATGTGGTGGCGGAGGAGCAGGGGGATGCGTGCCTGGAGGTGGAGGTGAGCCACGAGGCCGCCGAGGTGCAGTGGCTGAAGCAGGGCGTCCTCCTCCAGCCGGGCAGCAAGTACCAGCTGCAGGAGTCGGGGCGTCGGCGCAGCCTCACCATCCGCTGCCTCGGCCCCGCCGACCGTGGCACCTACCGCTGCGAGAGCCTGCACGACCGCACGCAGGCCAGGCTCTGCGTGGAGCGTGAGTACTGCCCCGGGAACGGGGATGGGGAGAGCACCAGGATGCTGCAGGCTGGAGGAGGGAGTGTGGGCAGAGCTGGTACTTGGCTGGAAGGGGTGGTCAAGCAGGGAGGTGAGCGTGGGGGTCAGGGTGGGTCCCTGGTAAAAAGGGCTGGGTTTAGGGGATCGGTCCAGCAAGCACAGGCTGGGGAGATGGGGTCTCTGGAGCGGAGCAGGCATGGGCTCACAGACACGGGTCCCTTGCAGCCCAAAAGGTGTCAATCAGGACTCCGCTGGCAGATGTGGAGACCTTCGAGAAGGAGACGGCCACCTTCCACCTGGAGCTGTCTCACCCCGGCGTGCCCGGGGTCTGGACACGGGATGGCATCCGCGTGAAGCCCAGCAGCACGTGCCGGATCAGCTCCATGGGCTGTGGGCACAGCCTGACGCTGGAGGGGCTGGCGCTGGAGGACTCGGGCACAGTCACCTTCACCGCTGACACCCTGCGATGCAGCGCCCGCCTGCTTGTGCGGGGTATGGACACCAGGGCAGGCTCGGGGTGGGGGTGGGGGGCATGCGGCACCAGTGCTGCCCATCACCCTCCTGGGGAAGATGCCAGAGCACTTGCTGGCAGGCATCCTCCTGTGCCCAGTGGGGAGAAGTAAGCTCAGCAGTAGGGACCCCCTGGCCGGGGTCTGTGTCCAGAGACAGCTGGGCCACCAGCGATGACTGCTTGCCCCTGGTGGTGCCCCAGGAATGCCACCCTCACCCCACGCTGAGACGCCCCAAACAGCTCCCCATCCCTGCTTGGGGGTCCCGAGACCATGTCTTTCCCTTACCAAACCTTCCCGCCCTATGTCCTCTCCTCTCAGAGCCTCCAGTCACAATGGTGAGGGTCCCACGGGACCTGGGGGTCCCAGAGACAGGAGTTGCCAGCTTCGAGTGCGAGCTGTCTCGCCCCAACACGGAGGTGAAGTGGTTTAAGGTGAGAGCTCACCTTGATCCCCTCCAGCAGCGCCCACCTGTGTCCTCCCTGCTTTGCCCCCAGCTGCAGCCCTCCCCTCCGGGGCTGCTGGCTGGGGATGGAGGGGTAAAGCAGTGGGGTGCTCCCTGTTTGTCCCCTGGGCAGGATGGGCAGGAGCTGCGGCCGGGGCCCAGCTGCCGCATCTACTCAGCGGGTCGGCGCCGCATCCTGCAGCTGAGCCGCTGCGAGCTGGCCGACGCCGGCACCTACACCTGTGACGCGGGCGATTGCCGGGCCTCCGCCACCCTGCACGTCCAGGGTACGGCACGTGCATGCCCAAACCCCGCACCTCTCGCGCCCCCTCGCCCTTGGCCGCCCTGACACCCTGCCCCTCGCCCGCAGAGCGCCAGGTCCACATGGTGCAGGACTTGCAGGATGCCCGGGTGCGGGAGGGAGACAACGCCGTCTTCACCTGTGAGGCGTCGCACGGGGACGTGAAGGGCGAGTGGTTCCGGGATGGGGAGAAAATCAAGGTGTCCGGCACGGTGAAGATACGGCAAGAAGGTGGGGGTGCAGGCAGCCTCGCACCCAGTTTGGGGCTGGGTAGGGGCAAATTCAAGCAACGGGAGTTTGTGTGGACACAGCGGGAATCCGGCTGGCTGTGGGTGCCCATCACCATCCCCTTGAGCTGGCCTCTCCCTCCTCAGGGACCCGGCATTTCCTGCTGATCTGTGGAGTGCGCCCTGAGGATGCGGGCCTCGTCCGCTTCTCCGCCCGGACGGCAGTCTCGGAGGCCAGCCTGCGGGTGGAAGGTACCAGCACGGGGTGCGAGGGCAGTGCGGGCTCCATCCCCAGGGCTGGGGTGCAGCAGGGTGGGCTCGTGGGGTCCCCGTGGGAGCCCGCTGGCCCCATGATGCCGACGGCTCCCCCCTGCCTGCCAGCACTGCCCATCCGGATCGTGAAGCCTCTGCGGGACAAGACGGTGCTGGCGCGGCACAAGGCGACGCTGGAGTGCACCGTGTCCCACGCAAGGGGCCGGGTGCGCTGGCTCCGCGGGGACACCGAGATCTTCGCTGGTGACAAGTACGAGATCTGCAACCTGGACTGCTACCGTACGCTCATCATCCACCGCGTGGGCCCCGAGGACGAGGACTCCTACACCTGCGATGCCTTCGACGACCGCTCCACCGCCTGGCTCCTCGTGGAGGGTGAGGGGGCACCCGGGGGGGCACCACTGGGGGCTGGTAGTGCCACCGTGCCCTGCAGCGGAGGGACACCAGGGGCCCTGTCCCCATGCCCCACTGCGTGCAAAGGTCTGAGTGCCGGGGTGGGGGCAGCAGGCTGGATATGGTACCAGGGGGCTGTGTCCCGCTTTGCTGGGATGCCCCTTCCGGGTGCCCAGGCAGGTCCAGGGGTGCTGCAGCTCTCCCTGACCCCCCTGTCCCCGCAGGGAGCTAGGAGCCTGCGGTGATCAGGGGCTGCACACGGACGGATGGATGGACACCACCGCTGGGAACTGGGGTCACGCTCCCCCTGGGATGCACGGACAGACAGACACCATCCCCAGCCTGCTCCGGACAGCGTTGTTTTCCGACATGGCTTCTTCCACCCCAGCGAGACAGGGACCCGTTAGGAGAAGGAGCAGTAGCACCGCTCTGCATCCTGCCCAGCATCCCCAGGGAGCCCAGCCCTTGGAACCCCTCCCCACCCCCAGCGCAGCCCCCGGCCCTGCACAACGGGCTCCGAAAGGCTCTTTACTCTGCGGCCGTGGCCTCGGCAGCGTTTGGCACATTTACAAAAAAAGAGACTGAAAAGAGGGATGGGGGGGAGGGGCGGCGCTGCGAGGACGTGGGGTGCCTGGCAGAAACATGCAGTTCCCGGGGCAGTGGGGGCCGGCTGGGCTGGGAACAGGGGGTCCCAAAGCAAGGGGGGCACCCCGGTCCATTCTTGCCCATCATCCTGCCTGCCTGGCCGTGGGGAAGTCCTGGCTCGCTCCATAATAAATTAATACAAATCACAGCAAGAGGAATATGTACAAGGCAGGAGCCTCTGCCCGCAGCGGTGCTCTGGGCAGGGGCTCCTGCCCTGCCCCGGACGGAGGCTCAGCCCGACCCCAGGGCCCACCCCCGGCCACTATAAAATCCAGTCGCCAGCAAAACAGCGACGGCCTCTGACGCCATGGGGGTCGCCATGCCCCCAAGGTAGCCCAGCCTCTGCCCAAAGCCTGGATCCAGTGTTCTCCCTCCCATCACAACACTTTGTGAGGTCCACACAGCATCACCCCAGGGCAGCATCCTCATGGGAACCGCCCGGCGCAGGCAGCCTCTGCCCCAGGACCACCCCAGTCCAGTTTAGGTAAAACGGGGGGAAGGCAAGCTGCTCTGGGGGGCAGGGGGGTGTCTACGGCAGGGGCACCTTCTGAGAAGGCAGATTTTGGGAAGCGCTGCCTGGGACCTCTCTCGGGGCCAGGATGGGACAGGGCGTACATGCTTGGGGGGAGTCCCTGGGAAGGCAAGGGCTGGTGGACCTGCTCTTCGAGGAAGGGGTGTGGGGCACAGGCACTTGGGGAGTTGCTGGGGGGGAGCGATGGGGTGGGGGCAGGTGCGGGGAGCTGCTCTTGGGGAAGAGGGGGCTCAAACATGGGGAGGGAGACGTTGAGATGCAGGATGAGTGTGCCCAGGCCATGGGGAAACGCGCAGCGGTGGGGGCTCAGGGATGCCCCACCCCAGCAGAGCCGCTCACACCGCATGTCCACGGGTGCTGGTGTCCTCGGTCCTTGGGCTGAGTCCCTGCCGGAGGGCTCCCCCAGCACCCCTGGGCCCCACAGGCAGCCGGGGCTCACCCAGCCAAGTCTCACATGTCCCCGGGAAGGGTCTCCGCCAGCTGCAGTCCCGAGGCACGCATGGCCGCCCGGGGCCAGGGGCACAGCCCCGCCTGTCCCAGGGGGTCTGTCAGAACAGGCTGGGGTGCTGGTGTCGCTCGAGGTCACTCGGTTGGCTTATACCCGCACGGCAGGGCCAGAGCCCGTGGTGAGGGGCACGGTGGAGCTGCAGTCATAGTCCAGGTCCACCACGGCGTGGGAACTGGCGATGAGGCTGTTCAGGGACGGTCCCGTCTGCCGCTCTCGGAAACTCTGGATGTAGCTCTGCTCAAGAGAGAGAGGACAGACAGTGAAGGGGGCTCTGCTCCTGGCACACTGCATCCCATCCCACCCTAAGCTCTGCAGCAGTCCCTGAGAACCCACCTGCCCTGTGCAATCCCACCCACCCCAGCTCTCAGACGCCCCGAGCTGGCTGCAGCAGGGTGCACAGCACCCTCCCTTCCCTTGGGCGCACACTTCGCACCCTGCCCACCGCCTGTTTTTCCTGCGGCTGCAGCGCTTTTGGCCACTGGTTTACATTTGCTTGCAAAGGCTGAAGCGCTCCATGGCAGGCACGACCTGGCTCAGCCCCTGGGATGCTCCAACCTTGTCCCTCGAGGAGCCTGGATGCCAGCTGCACCCAGGCACCTCTTCCCTCTCCACACCCCAGCCCACCCACATGGAGAAGGAAGGGCCGCAGAGGCCGGGGGAGATCTCTACCCTGGGCACGGGACTCACGGGGGAGAGCACGTCCCCATCAAAGCGGCGCACGGGGTTGGGCTTGCGGCGGTAGGCGGGCTCGGGCGGGTGGGCTTTGTGCTGGTGGGGTGGTGGGTGGTGGGGTCTCCGCTTCTTCTTCTTCTCCTTTCGGTCCTCCCGCTGCTTGATGCGCATCAGCTGCACGCGGCGCTGCTGCCGGCTGATGATCACTGCGGGGCAGAGGGGCCTTTGAGTGCCAGGGAGCACCCCAAAATCCTCCCCGCGCTCAAACCAGCCCGGCTTCGCGCACCCAGGCCTCTGTTGAGAGCTGTGCCCCCGTAGAGTCCCAAACCCCTTAACTGTGTATGCAAACCAGGTGTTGGGAACCCCCAGCTCCTGCCCCCACCCCATCTCCTCCAGCCCCCACGCACCTTCGGTGTGGGAGTAGCCCTCGGCCGTGACCTTCCACTGGACCAGGACGCCCAATGTGGTGAGGAGTGGCCAGACGCCCAGGATGACCCAGCTGTACCAGCACACAGGGCGAGCAGGGGCCACCTTGATGCGCTCGTAGATGTACTGCACCAGGAGGAAGAGCTCGATGAAGTAGTCAACGGTGACGGTCATGATGGCACTGCCGAAGACGGCGGTGGAGAGGGTGGTGAAGAAGCGCTGCCACTGCAGGGTGAGGACGGCGAAGAGCATCCCCACGCCCAGGAGCAGCGCGATGGGGATCCACACCGTCGGCGGGTGGTAGAACTGCTCCATCACCACCAGCGTGGCCACCGCCAGCAGCAGCCCCAGGAGCAGCCCCACCATGAAGAGGCCGACGCTGCGCACCAGCATGGTGACCAGACCGCACAGGACGCCGATGCCCAGCCCGATGCCCACCGAGGCCTCCACGCTCAGCTGCGTGTCCAGCACCCGCTCCTTGTAGCACAGCATGAAGATGATGATGGAGCCAAACATCAGTCCCGTCAGGAACATGACGGCCTTGAAGCAGCGGTAGCCTGCGGAGAGACCACGGCGGTCAGGGGGTGGTCGGCCAGCACCCCCTTGGCTCCCCCTGCCCTCCTCCCCGCTTGCCCCGCCAGTTGCCAGGCTGGCCTGGCTCACCGAAGAAGCAGTAGATGATGCCGAAGAGGCAGCACATGGCGCACACCACCGAGGGCACCACCTGGTAGCGACGCTCGATTTCCTGCTGGCAGCTGTGCCCCCACTCCTGGCCCGGCTCGTGCGGCAGCAGCTTGAACCGCAGCGTCTGCACAGTTGCAGTCATGGCTCTTGGGACTCCCAGGAAAGGCATCAAAATCTCCGCTCCTGCCCCATGGCTCTCCAGCAAAACTGCGCCCCGGCACCCGCCCCAGCTGGTGAGAGAGAGGGAGAGAAGAGGGATGGAGGCACCGCTGGCACATGCCCGACAGCGATGCCTGCCACTCGGCACCCAGCCACTGGAAAACCCGCCCTGGCCCCTCGCCGCCTGGGTGTTAAGGAAGGGAATGGGGTAACAGCCTCATCCGCCCCAGCTCACGGGGAAGCAGCTCATCACCCAGAGAGTGGCTGCAGGGATGCACTGTCCCCAGGGAACCCTTCCGCACCCCCGGGGGACTGCCGGGACGCGGTGCTTTGTAATCTGTCTGCAGCTTCAATTTCCTGCTCCTGGCTCCTCAGCGCCCTTTCCCTGCTCGATTAAAGGCAGACTTCCACTACCTGGTATTTTCTGCCTGTGAAGTAATTATGCTTGGTAATTAAGTCACCCCTCAGTCTTCTATTTTTATAGGCTAAACAGATTGAGCTCTTAAAGCCTGTACTCCAAGGCATTTTCTCCAATCCTCTAATCATATTTCTGGCTATTTTTCATCCCTACTCCAGCTCCTAGTGTCCTTGTAAAAACAAAGTGGGCCCCCGCGCCAGATCCAGCCCTCCCACGCCGACCCACAGGGCCAGAGGGGGACCGGCCCAGGCTGGCGCTGCCCCTTACCCGAGGGCTCACCCCTAATTCGTTGGCCATGCCGGGACTCCAAGCAGGCTGTCGCCAGGCCCCCCGCAGAGCCTACGCAGACGGAGGGGTCATAATCCCCCACAAAGTCTGATCCAGCTCCAGCTTAAACCTAATTACAGCTGCAGTCTGCCCGCTCCCACCTGGAGCCGGTTCCAGCATCCCTTTTCTCCCTGGGCACCTTTCTGGGCTCTATTGCTTTAGGATGGGGTTTCTTGTCACCCGTTGTCCCAGTGCCAGTCATCAGAAGTGCCACGTTAAAGCAGCTGGCTCAGGACGGCTCACAAAGCCACCGGGAGGGGCAGGGAAGGGGCAGAGGCTGCAGGCACACCTCCCCATTGCCTGACACCCCGCTGCTGCCCGCGCCGGGCTCCCCTGGCACCTCTCCCCCTGCCGCCGGCCTCCTCCCTCCCTCCAGCTGGGAAAGGAAACTCCAGCCGGGGCAAATCCCCGCGGGGAGGCCGAGCGCGACGCCTAATCCCGGGAAAGCAGGCTGGCAGGGAGCAGGCAGCCGAGCGCTGGACCCCTGCCCGAGCCCCCGGGGGGGGGATGCTAAGCGGGATTGGACTTTAGCCGCCGGCCCTGACTGCCCCGGCGGGGACGGGTGATGCCGTGAGGGGTGAGAGCAGGGCTCTGCCGGCCGGCTGTGCCCCGGGGCCGCCGGGGCATGGCAGGACTCGGCGGGGCACGTCAGGGCAGGGGGGGCGCTGGGGGTGCTGCTCTCCGCCCTCAACCCACGCCGGGCCGGGACCGGGGTAGCGGGGAAGCCCGTCCCCGGTAGGGACGCGGGCAGGGACGAGGGCAGGGATGCGGGCAGGGATGCGGGCAGCTCCCGGCGCCCATTGGCGCGGGCACTGTTGCTAGGGGAGCCCAGCGCCTGCTCATTGGCGCCGGGACTTACCCACCTGCTGCCGCCCTCCCCGCAGCCCGGGCTCCCCGCCGCCGCCTGCTCCGGGCCCCCGGCCCTCCCCTCCCTGCCCCGTAGGGCAAAGCGTGGCGGGAGGGGCCCGCGGGCAACGCTCGGGGCCGCGCTCCGCCGCCGCCCCCCAGCCGGCCCCGCTGCACCCCTCCGGGCCCCGGGCCGGCGGGGCGGGCACGGCGTTGCTAAGCGACGGCCGCAAAGGCCGCTGGGGCGCGGGGCCGCTCCGCCCCTCTCTTTGTTCGGGGCGGGGGTCCCGGGGGCGCCCCGCCGGGCCCCCGCACGCCCATCCCAGGCACCGGCGCTCCCTCCCGCGGGCGGGGGGGATGGGAAAGCGGGTGAGCCCAGTGCCCCAGCCCATCCCCCGAGGGGCCCGGAGCGCGCCACCCCCCCGCCTGCCGGACCCACACGTGCTGCCCCGGCCCCCAGCGATCCCGCCCCGCCCGCTCCCACCTGCGCTCCCGGCCCCGCAGCGGCGGCGGCCTCGCGGCGCCCGGCGCTCCCGGCCCCCGCGCATGCCGGCGGGGCGGCCCGCCGCGCGGTGCTGAGCGGACAGCTCCGCCTGACGTCACCGCCCTGCGTCACCGCGCCGGTCCGGGGAGAGGGGGCGTGGCCTCTCCGGGAGACCGGGCGGGGCTTTACGGGTGGCGGGGCGTGCGGTGGGGTGTGCACCGGCACGTGCGCTACGGTGTGCACCGGGCCGGGCCGTGCGTGGGGTGCGGGACCCCGCGCCGGGCGTGGAGGGGGGACGGAGCGGGGCGGGGCGGGGCGTGAAAGCGGCGGGAGAGCCCGTTACCCGAGGCACGCGGGGCCGCGCACCCGGCGGGCGCGCACCCGGACACGGGCTTTGCAAGGAGCTCGCAGCCACGGGCACGGCAGCGCCTGCGTTCGGGGGTGACACCCGCGGACGCCCCCCATCCGTCCCGCGGGTAGGCGGCAGGGCACGGAGCTGGCATCTCCCGGCTGCGGCGCCCAGCGATCCCGGGGAAAGCCTGGCAGGGAGAAGCGCCTTGGCAGCAGCGGCCGTTCCCCTGGCAGCCCCTTCCCAGCCCCGCGCCAACGCCGGGGAGACAAAAGCGGGAGCTGCAGCTGGCGGGGGCTGCGGAGGGGCTGCCGGGGGAACGGCGCTGCTGCCTGCCGGCTGCTCTCCCCGAAGGGGATCTCCTGGGGACCGACACGGGGTCCCTGGGCTCGGCCACCGCCCCGGTGGGCTCAGGGGAGGTGTTCGCTTTGCCCACAGCTTCAATCTCCGTTCAGTTCCCTGCGTCTTACTTCTGAAAACTGCAGCACTTTGTGTACCCTGCACCTCTGTCTAAACAGAAACTCACATCAACGGGGTCGTGTGGGAGTGAAACCTCCTCCAAAATCATCTGGGTTTGTGTAAGGTGACCGATGTTCAATATTCCAACCTGTGAAGGCAGTCAAATACATCTATTTCTGCCACGTTTCTCTGCGTACAGAAAGCAGGCAACTTTGTTTATGATCACGCCTGCTTTTTGGCTGTTGTCCATGGAAAATCTCCGCTCATTCCTTACTTCTGCATCTCTTCCCTTCTGGGATCGCTTTGTCCCATCACATTCCCTCCGCTTCCAGTTTTTGTATGTTCTTCATTAAACTGCCGTCCACGTGACCGCCTTTGCCTATTGCTTGTCTTGGCCTATTCAGGAGAAAAAGGCCGATGAAAATAAGCTGAGCTTGGATGATGGTCCCGTATCTCTGGGGGGTGGGACGCTGCCAACCGCTTCCTGATGAAAACAGCTTTGTTCCAGAAAATGAAAGAAACCCTGGAGCGCAGCGGGCTCCCGCCTGCCCTGGGGAGCATCGGTGGCTGCAAAGCACGGCAGGGCACTGAGGGATTCCATGGGGAGGGTGGGATGGGCTCCCCACCAGCCAGAGTAACTCCAGGGGCACTTGAGAGCCCCGGCGGCTGCGAGGCTGCTGGAAGTGGAGCCATAGGCTGGGAACGGGCGGAAAGGCCGGGTCCTCCTCCTTGTCCTTATTCAGTAATGCCTGGCACCGAGTGGCCATGTAGGGCTGCTGGCCCCGCAGCTTCTGGGCTGGATCATCCCCATGCCAGAGGCTTTGTGTACGTGGCAAATTCAGCCCGGAGCCGGTTCCTCCAGCTCTGTCTGCCTGGGGGCTCTCTGTGGAGACCGCAGATGGCTCCTAGCACGATTGCAGCCTGGCCCCAGCTGCAGGAGCCCACCTCTTCGTCCCCGTTGTGACTTGCAGCCACTGAAGGGTCCCGGGCAATGGGGCTGGGGTCTCCTGCTGCTCTGCCCGCCTGCCTTCTGCCCCGGGACGGTTGGCTGCTCTGCATCCAAAGGTCTTCCAGCTGCCGCTTGCCCTCCGGCATACCTGCTTCCCGGGCACCCAAACCATCTGCTCCTGGCCTCAAACCATCTCCCCCACGCCCTCGTGACCACGGATCACCTCCCAGGGACACCCAGGTCGAGTCCAGCGCGGCTGCCCACGCCTCCAGGCAGACCCCGGGGCAGCGATTTGAGAAGGAAGGGGAGGATGGCCCTTCCAGATCACCGTGTGCTGGGCTGTGCGCTGCCGGCCCCGCGGCGTGCCCCAGCCCCGGGAGCAAAGGGCCGGCGGTGACCCGGCGCGGCGGCCCCTGCCCGGGGCAAATCCACCCTTAAGCCGGCTCAGGCGTCGTGTCCCGGCCCAGCCGGTGCCAGGCACCGGGCAGCCCCGCAACGACGTCTCCCGGGCCGCGGAGGGCAGCGGTGGGCGGGGGGAGGTGTCGCTTCCCTGCCCCATCCCCGCTCCCCGGCCCCTCGGCGCTGCCCCCGCGCGGGGAGGAGGGACCTCGCCGCGCGGTCTCCTAGCAACTATGTCCCGCCCCCACGCCGCCCCGTGACGCGACGGAGGGAGCGCGGCCCATTGGCCGGGGCGGGGCAGCCCGCGATGACGCGCGGCGGGGCGGGGCCAAGGGGTGACACGTCGGACGGCGGCGCCGCCAGCGGGAACGGGCAGCCGGAGCCGCCCCCGGTCCCGTCCCGGCCATGCGGCTGTCGCTGGTGCTGTCGGTGCTCCGGCCCGCCGGGCCGGTGGCCATCGGCGTGTCGCTGGGTTTCACCCTCAGCCTGCTCAGCGTCACCTGGGTGGAGGAGCCCTGCGGGCCGCCGCCTCGCCCCGCCGCCCGCCCGCGTCCCGACGGCGGCCCCGCGTCGCTCCCCGGCCCCGCCAACGGTAACGCGGCGCGCAGGCCCAACGCCGTGCCCGCCGGGCTGGGCGCCGACACCTGGGAACCCCGCGTCGTGCCCTACCGCCCGCCCAGCCCCGGCAGGGCCGCCAAGAAGGCCGTCAGGTGCGGGGGGCCGGGACGGGACGGGAGGAGCTGGGCCCCCGCGGCGCCGGCGGAGGAAGGGCCCGCCGGTGCCAACCGGGCTTTAGATGGGAATGGGTGCGTCCGAGCCCCGGGGTGTCCGGGTGTGGGCGTGTGCCCGCCGGGCCGGTGCTGGGGGGTGTTGCAGGTGACCCGAGGATGTGCCCTCCCAGGGCTGCAGCCGGGTTTCTCTCGCTGCGAGCGCCTTTCCCTGCTGCTTCCCTTCCTCCCCTTCGCCCCCCCATTTTTCTCCTTTCCCCCCCCCCCCCGCCGTGCAAAGGTTGCCCGCTGCGGCACGTGCTGCCGGGCACCCTGCCCCGGCCCCCCCCCTCCCCCCCTTTCTGCCTTGCCCAGGTCCCGCGGTGGCACGTCCCAACCCGGCCCGGCCCCGGGATGACAGGGAGCCGGCAGTGAAAGGGGCTCCTTGTCCCGGCGAGGCGGTGGGCGGATGGAGGGGGCTGAATGGGGCCAGTGTGTGCCAGGCAGCGGCTGGGGGCCGGAGGGGGGGGCGGGGGTGTCGCTTCCTGCCTCTGCGCCCGGCTGGGAGAATTGAACCTGAAAGTCATTGTGAGAGGGGGCAGCTGGGGGACACGGCTGGCCCCGTCCTGGCCTCAGCAGCCCCTGGCTTCCCCCGGGAGGGCAGCACGGGGTCCCCTGCCTGCCTGCCCGACAGCCACGCGTCTGGCAGGGGCGGCGGGAAGGTGCGTCCCCGCTCGGCTGTCCTGGCTGGCAGCGTGGTGGGGTGCCTGGTGGGTTGTGTCCCTGATACAGCCGGGGCCTACAGCCCCGTTTCCCTCTTTTAGCTGTGCTCAGCCCTTTGTGAGCCTCTAGTCTGAGCCAGGCTGGCCGGCTCGTGGGAAGGGAGGATGTCCTGGGGTCTCAGGCTGGGGAGGACCTCAGCAGAGTGTCCCTGACCCAGGCATAGCGGCACCGCTGGGGTGGTGTCTTGCGTGCGTGGTTGAAGCTTGGAAGTATCTCCTACAGAGAAACTGAGGTCGGTCCTGTGGGGGGAGGACAAGGAGGGTGCAGTACCCCGAGGCCAAACATCCTCTTCCTCCCACAGGACCCGGTACATCAGCACGGAGCTGGGGATGCGGCAGCGGCTCTTCGTGGGTGTGCTGACCTCCAAGAGCACGCTGAACACGCTCGGGGTGGCCGTCAACCGCACGCTGGCGCACCGCCTGGAGCGCCTGGTGTACTTCACGGGCACGCGGGGCCGCAAAGTGCCCCACGGCATGACGGTGGTGACTCACAGTGACGAGAGGCCCATCTGGAACATGTACCAGACCATCAGGTACCTCCTGGACCACTACGTGAACGACTTCGACTGGTTCTTCCTGGTGCAGGATGACACCTACACAGAGGCGCACCGCATCAGCCGCCTGGTCGCCCACCTCAGCATCGACACCCACCTCTACCTGGGCCGACCCGAGGAATTCATCGGTGGGGACACTGAGGGACGCTACTGCTACGGCGGATTTGGCTACCTGCTGTCCCGCAGCCTCCTCCTGCTCCTCCAGCAGCACCTGGAGAGCTGCCGCAACGACATCCTCAGCGCCCGGCCCGACGAGTGGCTGGGCCGCTGCATCATTGACTACACGGCTGTCAACTGTGCTGAGGAGCACGAGGTAGGTCCTGCAGCGGAGACAGCCTCCGAGAGTCTGATCCTGGCCCGGTGTGTTTGCCCACCTCCTCACTGGTTCCCAGGTCCTGGCGGGACCAGCCCTTGCCCCGTGTCATCCTTTGAGCTTGCTGTGCCGGTAGCTGGTGGGGTGGGCAGTGTGGTTTGGGGCCAGCCGTGACCCGTCTCTCCTGGCTGACGCAGGGCCTGCGTTACCAATATTTTGAGCTGGGGAAGAATGCGGACCCTGAGCGGGAGACTGACCTCCGATTCCAGAGCGCCTTCACTGTCCACCCTGTGCTGGATCCCCTCCAGATGTACCGGCTGCACAAGTACTTCGCACAGGTGGAGCTGGAGAGGACGTACCAGGAGATCCAGCAGCTCCAGGTGAGACCTGGCTTGGCTAGGAGGGTCTGGTCTCCTCCGGTCATCCCCACGGGCTTTGTGGTCGCTCCGTGTCACCTCTCTGTTCTAACGTGAGGGTTTCCCACGTGGAGCTGCTGCGGAACGTGATCAGCTGAGCTCATGTGGCTGCAGGGTCAGCTGTGCTGGCTGGAGAGCAGCCCTCAGGGTGTGAGCAGCTTTGGACCCAAATGGATCCTGGAGCTGCCGTGGTGGTTCAGGGTGATGGAGCCAGCAGGATGCTGAGGTCTGCCAGCAAAGGCCAGGCAGGGTGGGAGAGAGTGATGGAGGGGGCATGCCGCATCCAGGGTGCTGTTAGGGGGAAACCTGAGGTGCTGACTGGAGTCAGGCTGAAGGCAGCGTTGTTCTGGCACTGATCTTTGGGCTGGAGCGGCTGTTCTCCGAGAACTGGGAGTCAGCTTGCCTGCAGCCAGAGCTCGAAGGCCTATCTGCACCCACCTTGGCTCTCACTCCCCCGTCTCTCCTCTTGCAGCTGGAGATCCAGAACACCAGCAGCCTCTCTGCCGACGGGGACCATGGTGCCACGTGGCCCATTGGCATCCCACCCCCATTCCAGCCCAAAACCCGCTTCGAGGTGCTGCGTTGGGACTACTTCACGGAGGAGCAGGTCTACGCATGTGTGGACGGCTCCCCCAAGTGTGAGCTGCGTGGCGCAGACCTGGCGGATGTGGCCGACGTGGTGGCCACGGCCATGGAGGAGCTGAACCGCAAGTACAAGCCGGTGCTCCACGTCCGCAAGCAGCAGCTGGTGAACGGGTACCGGCGCTTCGACCCCACGCGCGGCATGGAGTACACGCTGGACCTCCAGGTGGAGGTGGTCACGCAGAAGGGGCACAGCCGCTCCGTCACCAAGCGCGTGCACCTGGTGCGGCCCCTAAGCGAGGTGGAGATCATCCCCATGCCCTACGTGACGGAGGCCAGCCGCATCAACGTCATCCTGCCGCTGACGGCCCACGACCGGGACCACGCTGCCCGCTTTCTGGAGGCTTACGCGGCGGCCGCCTTTGAGAGCAGCGAGAATGCAGTGCTCACCTTCCTCTTCATCTATGACCCTTTCGAAGCCCAGCAGGTCACCCAGAATGACATCTTCGCCGCCGTGAAGGCCCAGATCACCGAGTATGAGCGAAGGTACGCCGAGGTGAAGATCCCATGGATCAGCGTGAAGACGGATGCGCCCTCCCAAATCAAGGTCATGGACATCATCTCCAAGAAGCATCCCGTGGACACGCTTTTCTTTGTGGCCGGCGTGGGGACGGAGGTCACCGTAGACTTTCTGAACCGCTGCCGGATGAACACCATCAACAACTGGCAGGT
Source organism: Rhynochetos jubatus (assembly GCA_027574665.1). Taxonomy (NCBI): domain Eukaryota; kingdom Metazoa; phylum Chordata; class Aves; order Eurypygiformes; family Rhynochetidae; genus Rhynochetos; species Rhynochetos jubatus. The sequence continues at coordinate 25,998,074 of CM050654.1, forward strand.
CTTCTTCCCCATCCACTTCCAGGGCTACAACCCCGCCATCGCTTACCACAACCAGGTGCCTCCCGCCGCGCTGGACCTCCTGCGGGACGCGGGGCGCTTCGACCGCGACGTCTTCCACGAAGCCTGCTTCTACAATGCCGACTACATGGCGGCGCGCACCCGCATGGTGGGCGACGTGCAGGAGAACGAGGACATCCTGGAGACCCTGGACATCTACGACATGTTCATCAAGTACTCCAACCTCCACGTCTTCCGGGCCGTGGAGCCCGCCCTGCTGCAGCACTACCGGCACCAGGCCTGCAACCCCCGGCTCAGTGAGGAGATCTACCACCGCTGCGTGCAGAGCAGCCTGGAGGGCCTAGGGTCTCGCTCCCAGCTGGCCATGGTGCTTTTCGAGCAGGAGCAGGGCAACAGCACCTGAACCCAGGGGTGCGGAGGGGCTGGCCTTGCCCTGCCCTGCCCTGCCTGCCCGCCCCACCTTTTCTGCTGCCCACATCTGTCTTCCTCTTCCTAGTGGCTGCTGGGATCACTGGTGCCCAAGCTCGTGACTTGCCCTGCTGGGGCTGCCCAGGCCAGGGTCTGCCAGCCTGGGGTGCTCAGGTCTTTTCCAGTGTGGCCACGGCTGTGCAGACCCCGGGGTGAGGTGAGGTCGGAGACACTGAGCTGCGAGCCAGGACATGCAGCTCCTAGCCCCGCAGCTGCTGGCTGCCAGCCCCATCCCCCTGTCCTGGGCCCGCTGCCTGGCAGGGAAGCAGTAGGCTGCCCTGTCCCTTGCTGTCCTCCCGCAACTGGGGGTACACAGAGCCCAAGGCCCCCTGCTGCGGGGCTGTGACTGCCATGGGGCTGGGGGCAACCCCTCCGGTTCCCCCAGCGTCCTGGATCAGGGCTGTGCTCCTTGCTCCTTTGGTGCATTGGCCCGGTTGTGCGGGGACAGCGGGATGGGGCACGTCCCACCCCAAAAGAGCAATAAGGAGGTTGGTTTGGGGTTTTGCCACTTGGCAACGAGCCGGAGTGCTCCCGGCGAGTCAGGGTAAGGATGTCCTTGGCCCCGGGCCCGGTGGGCACAGGGGGTGCCAGACAGGATCCTGCTGTATTCACGTACCGTGAGCTGCTCCCCATGGGAACCGTGACCCAGGCCGCTTCGGCCTTCGCAGTATCGATAGGACGTCGGAGGTCGCAGCCCTCGGACAAGAGCCTCCAGACAGAGGTGGGAGCCCTCCCTGTCGTGGGGATGCCCTTGGGGGTGGGGGAACACCGTGCCCAGCTTTGGGGGGCACGGCAGAGGGTTTGGCTGCGCATCTCCTAAGGAGAAAGCGACTGAGGAGCCGCTCTCTGCTCCTGGTTTGTATTTAATAGTGGGGAGAGGAGGGGGGGTGCGTTTACACTAATAAAACAGAGAGTTGAACCGGTGGGTCTGGCTGATTCTTCACCAGGGCATCTCTGGGTGTCCTGCTGGGGGTCTGCGTGCTGGTAGGTGCTGGCTGCTTGTACAAAACCCAGCTGCAGCTGGCTGCACTGCTTTCTCTGCAGGGATGCTGCTTTTCCCCTGCTGCCTGCTTCCCCGGGCTGCCTGCAGCATCCTCTGCCTGAGCTGGGAGATGACTGCCTCTCCTCAGTGGGGCCAGGGGGAGCCCACCAGCTTAGGGACGGGCTGACAGGCACTTGGAAGCCCGAGCTTGAACCCCTGGGGCTCACAGCAGGAGTCCTGCGCCTCCACTGATGCCCACCGTCCCCAGGGCCATCCTGCTGTCACCACTTGCTAGCAGTCAGTGGTGGTGCAGCAGGATGCTGAGCCCCTTGCCATCGGAATCCCCGGTGCCTGCATGCAGAGCTCTGGGCAATGCCCTGTCTTTCCTGGTGCTCTAGATTCATGATCCTGCTGAGCAGGTTTTCAGCCTTCCTCAGCCCCAGGTGTGCCACTCACGTGTCCTCCTGCGTTTGCTGTCCACATAACAGCGTTTGTGGGCTTTACGTGCGTAACGTGGCACCCCTGGCCCATGTCAGAGCAGAGGTCGCGTCCAAGTGGGGTGAGCTCTGCCCTCCAGCACCTGGGATCAGCTCCAGAGGAAGCTCCCGGGCCAGAAACCACATCCGAGCACTGTGTTGAATCACAACTGCTGGGCTGGTGATGAATCATCACTCTCTGGGTTCGTTTTACCCTTTTTCAGGCTGTTTTGCATCTCGGGGCTTCTCATCTTCTTGTGATTTCCAGTGCCCCGCTGCCATGGTGCTGGGTCGAGCAGAGCGCCACGGTCCTGCCCTGGGCTGTCTCGCTGCTTACAGCTCCTGTGTGCAGGATGAGAAGCGAGGGCTGTGTCCCCCTGCCTCCTCCAGGCATGATTTTCATGGCTTCACGTGCTCTTCCCACCCGTCCTTTGGTCAACGTGTTTTACTTGTTCAGGGAACACCCGTATCGAAGAGACGTCCCCAAGAAAATTAACTGGACCGAGCCGCTGTTGGTGCTCGGCGAAACTCATGGAAAGCCCTTGGGCTGTGGCGTGCCTTCCCCGACGATACCTCATTCCTGTATTCCTGCGCCGGTATTCATATCCACGGGGTAGGGGCGTATATGCTTAAATCTAATTTTATTATACTTCAGACGCCAACCGTTAGCCTGCTCTGAGTATTTCTATTTTTGATCTTCCCCGAGCACGTCCTTAATTCCCTTTAAGTGCGAATCTGGGACAAGGGGGAGCGAGGCGGATGCAGGTGCGTTACGGATACGTTTCTCCTCGGAAAAGCAGCCCGAGGAGTCGGACCGGATTAGGTGTTAGAAGAGTATCCAAACGGTGGTAAAGCAAACTGGCTTCAGATCAAGTCGGCAGAGAAAGGAGGTGCTGGATCGCCATGGAATTGTCGCAAGATGGTCTGGATAGGTTTGCTCTTGTCTCCTCTGTGCTGTTTGCCCGGGGTTAGAGCTGTTGTCACACCAAACGCCCAGCGAACCTCCCCTGCTCCAGCACCCTTGAAGCAGACAGGGGGGAGCGGCCCTGGGTGCCGGCGACGGGGCAGACAGGGATTTTCTGCGATCCCTGTTCAGGTCTGACCGGTAGTTCCGTACAACGTGGGGATTTTCGCACAGACGGCGGGTCGGTGAAAGGGCAATTTTCCCCATGACTTGGGCCCGGCAATGTTCATCACCTCAATAGCTGACCCGTGGGAGGGTGTGGGAAGCGAGGCTGTGCCAGGGGAGAGCTGGAGGACAAGGGGAAGCGCAGTGCCCTTTCATCCCTGCGTTTTCCTTGGGAGGGGGCCAGCGGTGCCTCGCAGGCTGCCCCACGGGATCAGCTCCGCCAGCTGCAGAGCAGGACCAGACCCCAGCAAACGTTTCCTCCAGGCCGCAAGCGAGGGCAGGGGAAGCTGCGCTGCTAATGGGGAGCAGGCAGGGAGATACCAGGCTTTGCCTGCGCCTGATGCCCCGGGTCACAGCCCAACGCGCTGCCAGGCGCCTCCGGAGGGCGTGGGGAGCAGCGGGGGGCTTTGGCCAGGGGCTTTTCTGGTCAAACTCAGGGAAATCAGAGCTTTTCGATGAAGAGGGAAGCAGCCAGTAGCTGTAAGCACTGGGCTGCTGCCAGCGTGCGCCTGCCCGCGGGGGTGTCCGTGCAGTGGAGTTTCAACACCCAGCTGTGCCCAGGGATGTCCCCTCCAGGGACACACAGCCCCGGAACACAGGCTGCAGGAGGCTCCGGGGCTGGGGGAGGGTGGCAGGCAGCTCGGTTGGATTTTAATTTTAATTGCTCCCTTGTTTATTCCAGCCTGCTTGCCCGCTGTCAAGAGCCAAGCACTGAAAAGCGAGGACTCTGTGTCCGCTCCTGGCCCTGCGACGGCCACCACCAGGCTGGAGGCGATGGGGAGGAGGTGACAGCACCGAGGCCACTGTCCCGTTGCCCTCCAGGGCTCACTTCCAGCTCCTCCTCTCCCACGCTGGATGATTTGTTTTCTGTGAAACGCAGTTTGTGGTGCGTGTTGGTGGAGGCACGGTGGCAAGCGCCTGTCCCATGGGCAAGACAGGATCCTCGCTGGCTGCTCCTCCTGATGCCCCCCCAGCATGCACCCCTGAGCTTTGGGGCCAGCTGGCAGCACCCCAACCCCACATACAGCCGCAAGAGCTGAGCCCACCGGGGTTGTCACCTCCGCGGTGACAGGAGCCGTCACCAGCGCAGCCGGTCTGGCCGTGGTGGGGTGCCTGGATCTTGTCCAGAGAGCTGCGCTCGTTACAATTAAGGGCCTGTTTCATTACAGCGGAGCCGCTTCTAATGATGTCCCAGCTATTTCGTGTGGCTCATTACCGGTGATTCAAGCAGCGTGGGGCTGGGCTGGCATCGCTCCGTGGCCCGGCAAACCTGGGATGCCCGGTCCTGGTAGCCAGCGCTGGGAGGCCAGCCCTTGTCCCCTGTTTTGTCCTCCCTCCCAGCTGTCTCCCACCCTGCAGTAGCCCCCTGTGTCCTCCCCACAGCCCACCCTGCCCTGGGGTATGTCTCCAGAGGCTCCCTTCCACTGCTGGTGCCCAGGCGGTGGGCAAGGCTTCCAGCGGGCAGTGATGCAGAGATGCTCACCTTCGGGCTGTGCCCAGCACGAGTGTGGAGCCTCAGAGAGCTGCCTGTGTCCCCCTGCCACCTCCCCGCAGGGTGTGACTGACTCCCCCACCTTTCTGCACACCCCCCACATCCCCCATCCCTGCCTGCTGCCCCCCAGCCCACGCAGTCGGCTCCAGACCTACTTGTGCCTCTTTATTAGGGAGTGTTTGTACATTTATAAAACAGTGACGCACATCTCTCGCATCCTCCGTGCCGGCCCTCCCGCTGCGGTGCCCGTGCCCACCCCACTCGGGGCTCGCTGCTCCTGCTGGCAGGGAGGGGGCCACCTCCTGCACACACACACACACCCTGGCCACAGGAGATCTTGGTGCAGGGCCTGGGCTAACGTGTGGCACCGCTGCGGGGACACCCCTCCTTGCGCCTGGGTGCAGGGGGACCCCGGGGGGAGCTGGCGTGGGGCACTCCGGAGGGGCTCCCCAGGCTGTGCCTGCCCAGCTTGCTGCGTCTCCCACGCAGGGGCACACGGGACACCACGCAGCCAGGCGCTTGCACTGATGGGGAGCATGTTTCCATGCCAGTGTGGATTTTGGGGGGCTGTCGGGCTGTATGTACCCAGAGCCAGGGCTGCCGGGCACACCCCCCAGCTGGTGGTCCACTCCCTGCCCAGCACCTCCTGAGTGGGGGACCCTGGGGGTGCGGGGACGATGGCTCCTCCTGCATCTATGGCTTTGGCCACGGTCTGGCTGTGGGCACTGGGCATGGGGACCAAGCGGGCAGGGCCAGGGGCTGCCTGGCTCAGCCTCCCCCAGAGGTCCCCAATTCCTGTCCCGGGGTCCCCCTCTCTGCTGCGTGTGTGTGTCGAGGGGGGCTTTGCCAGCCCGCCCCCCCTCCTGAGATACTTTGGGGCGGTTTGCCCTGCGCTGGTGTCTGCTACAGTGGAGGGGGAGGAGGCACTGTCGGACAGGACAGGGGGAGCACTGTGGGTCCTGCCGTGGGTGTCCTGCCGTGGGTCCGACCGTGGGCCCTGCCATCTCCGGGCAGGCAGGAGGACCGTGGGTGCCAGTCCTGGCCGAGGCTCAACCGGCGGGTCGGGCTGTGGCTGTCCGGGCGGTGCCGGGCACGGGGCACCCTCCTAACCGTGTACAGTCTGGGGGAGGCACAGCGGGTGCTCAGCACCCGGGCGGGGGGGTGGAAGCGTGGTAAGGGGGCACGTGCATGGTGCAAAAGAGCGGTGACAGGCAGGGGAGCGAGGGCAGGACACCCCCCCGTGCCACCTGGGCGGCTGCACCCAGGGATGACCGCTTTGGGCAATGCCTGGGCAAGGAGAGGATGGGGGGGTTGGGGGGTGGCACTGGGAGCAGAGAGGGGGGAGGCAGTTGGTTTGCAGTGCCACGATGACTGGGGGGGGGGGCAACACTGGAGTTGTGGGGGGTCACAGTGCAGGGGTCTGGCTGGGAACAGCAGTGGTGGGGGGGCTGCCACCCTGTCCGGCTGTGTGAGGTTGGGGAAGGATGGGCAGATGTTTGGGGGGGGTGTCACAGTGGTGGTGGTGCCAGGGGTCAGGGTGGTGCCATGCAGGTGTGGCTGCAGGTGGGGTGCCCCTGGGCTGGCCAGGGGGGTCTGTGCTGCTCTGAGGGGTGCCCTGCAACGCTGCACTGCCCTGCAGCGGGATGATGGGGAGGTGGTCCCTGGGAGGGGGGAAGCTGTTCCTGGCACATCTGTGCCCTGGGGGGACCATGCAGGCCGAGACCCCCAACCAGGAGGGGTCAGTGGGAAGGGCTTGGAGGGACTCACAGGAATCCCAGTTTACCCCTGCATGATCTGCAGCACCAGGGACCCTCTGCCCCGCACCCCACTGCTCCCCCAACCCCCCCTGCAGCATGCCCGTCCCCCTCCACGCCATGTGCTTGATATGGGGCCAAGCCCGCGTGCCAGGGGCAAGCGGAGGGGACGGGCAAAAGGGCTGGGGTGCCGCTCCGGTGGCATCGCCGGGGGGCGAACGGTGTGGCTGGTCCCGGCGTTGGGGAGGGGCTGGTGGGGGGCTGCTCCCCCCCCAGTCCCAAGCTGGCCTAGCAGGCAAAGTCCTCAAAGACTCCTTGGTGAGGGTAGTGGTGGCGGTGATGGTGGTTGGGCAGGATCCCCGCATTGTAGGCGCCCTCCATGTGCCGGCCCAGTGTCTCGCAGGGGCTCTGCGGGGTGGCAGTCAGTGGGGTGGACACTGACCCCATGCACCCTGCCCTCCCAGCACCCCTGGGGGCACCCAGCTCCCTGGCAGGGGCTGCCCCAGCTCTGCAGCCCGAGGTCACCAAACGCAGAGCCACAATATCCCGTCCCTCGGGGCAGATGCGGACACTGCCCAGGCCCTGTCCTTGCAGCCCCCACGGGGGTACCTGGTCCTTCAGCTCCTCCAGTCCCAGCGTGGCGATGCTGCCCGAAGGCTTCTTCAAGGGCGGCTTGGAGCGGCGCAGGATCCGGCTCACCCTGTCCCGGATCACCTGGGTGCAAACAGGGGTTCAGTCCCCGACCTCCATGTGTGGGCACCCCACTCTACACGGACCCGCCACCCGCTCCTCTGCCCACCCAGGGGACACACCATGGGGACATCACCTCTGCCTGCCACCCCCCTGTCCTCAGGCCACTGAGGGATGCTGGGGGACCTGTCCTCCTCCCACTACCTTCTGCTGGCAGTTCCCTGATTTGGGGCCTCTAATAGCCCTCTGGGGTGGCCACACACAGCACAGCACACCTCGTAGACGTAGTCCAGGATCTCCAGGATGGTGAGGATGCTGGCACCGATGAACAGGCCCATCTGTCCCCCGATGTCCCCTGGGGAGGAGGAGGGGGAGATGGTCACCGAGAGCTGCCGTGCATCCCGCTGGGAGCCCAGGGTGGGCCAGTCACGGGGACAGGGGCGGCAGGACAGAAGGAGCAGGGGACATGTGGGACAGGGGATGGCCAGCAGCATGCCACCCTTCAGCCAAGCTGCAGCCAGCTCCTGCCCCATGCGGTCCCTCCCCAGTCAGCCCTATACCCTCCTGGTCTGGGACCCAGAGCTCCGCGCCTCAGGGTCCCAGGGGAAGGTGGGGGGAGTCACCGAGAAGCCCAGCAAGGTCATAGGCTTTCTTCTGCTCAATGGCCTCGTAGTTGAGCGCCTCGAAGAAGATGTCCAGCACCAGGAAGTTCTCTCTGTGGGGACACCATAGTGGTCAGCAAGGAGAGCTGGTCACCGACCCTCCCACACCCACTGCCCCCAAAACTCTGTGACCCTGTCCCCCACCCCTCAGTTCCCAGGTGCTCCCAGGGCCCTGGTGAGTTACTCAGGCTTAGGACATGGAAGGGACATGTCCCAGGTCGGTAAGGTCCGTGAGGTGGGGAGATGCCAGCAGGAGGGCCGGGAGGGGGAGATGTTCTAGTCAAAGCCACCCCTGGGCAGATGATGCTGCAGGGACAGCACACTGACAGGAGTGGGGGTCCCCCAGGTCCCCAGTGTCCACAGCCCCCTGCTCAACCCCCCAGAAAACCTCACACCAGCAGCTCACCGGATGTAGGTCTCGTTCTTGTTGTACTTGCGGGCGAGGTAGCGCGCTGAGCCCTTGTTGGGGATGCGCACCATGGAGATCTCCTTGCCGTAGCGCGTCAGGTTGCACGGCGTGGGGCAGCTGCAGCGCTCCTGGCTGTCCTCTACCGCCGCATCTGGGAGCATGCACCCATCAGCATGGCTGTATCCCCACTGGACCCCTCCCCGGGGACACTCGACTGGCCACCAGCCGCCCACCCACCACCGCACCTACCCAGCGTGTGGTCAGCGCACTCGATGTACACGTTGGGGGAGCAGATGGACTCGTTGCCTATGGAAAAGCAGCTGGTTGGGGATGTGGGAGTCTGATCTGCTTCTGACCCCCACCCTTGACTTACTGCCCTAAAGTCAATGGGGCTGGGATGGTCCCTCGGTGCAGAGGGGATGGGGATGGGTGACCCTTCGGTGCAGGTTGGCTGGGGCAGGGGTAGGCCCTGGGTACAAGGCAGACAGGGAAGGGGCTGACCCGGTGTGTAAGGAGGGTAGGACAGCGGCTGACAGCGTGCACAGAGGATGATGGGGTGTCTGGGTGCAGAGGGATGGGGCAGGGGAGACTCTGGAGTGCTGAAGGATGGGGTGGGAGGGACACAGGTGCAGGTGGATGGGGCAGGGCTGATCTTTGGGTGTAGGGGGATGGAGCAGGGGTGATCTTTGAGGTCAGAGGGATGGGGCAGGTGTGATTTTTGGATGCAGGCTGTAGGGGTCCAGAGCAGCCCCAGGCAGGACCATTGGGACAGTGGGGTGCCCCATGCCATCACGTGCGCCCCTCACCTGGCATGTGGACCATGCGGCAGTGGCAGCTCCGCACCACAGCCTCCTTCTCGCACTGCAGGCGGCAGGCAGCGATGCTGTAGGTGTCATAACCGGGCAGCGTCTGCTCCCCCTGCACGCTGGCCCGGCAGTTCCCCCACGGCTGCGGCAGGTAGGTGAGCTGCCGGGGCGAGAGTGGCATCGTTGCAGGGCCACGCCGGGCTGGGTGCCCGCAGGCACTTCCCTGGGGGTTGTGGGGCATCCTGCCTTACCCGCTGCTCCTGGCAGGACACGAAGGTCTGGAAGCCGGGTGAGACACCGAAGCCCAGCTCATGGATGTAGGGTGGCTCGTCCTGGCTGTGGATCTGGACCCGGATGCCAGCTTCGAATGACGTCTCATCTGCGAGAGAAGGACAGAAGGGCTGCGTGCCTGCACCCACCCAGCACCTACACCCTGGGGCCCAGCACCCCTGCGGTGCCCCGCTTGCCCCATAGACCCCTACAGGGTGTCCTGCTTGCCCATCAGCCCTCCATCCCAGCACCCCTTGCCCGTGCCCTGCTCGTGCCACTGCCCCACTCACTGGTCTCTCTCCAGATGGGCAGGTACTCTTCCTGCTGGATGTCCAGCATGATCTCCAGTCCGTTGCCCATGCCACCCTGCCGGGTCACTCGTGGGTTCCTCCGGTCCCCGTTGAAGGTGTAGCACTTACCGTAGCGTGTGTAGACCTAGGGATGGAGAAAGGGGAGGTGTGAGGGAACAGGCAGGGATCTGGCAGGACATTCTGCAAGCAGGCTGAGGTCCAGGGACCCTTTTACAATCCCATGGAGGTGCTGGAACGGTCTTGCATGGCCCTTGGAAGGGCTATTCTATGTCTCCCCCTCTCCACGCTGCTACCCCTCCACCCTTGCTTGGGGGGGATGAAGCATCGCTCCCAGCACCTGTGGGACAGCCTGTGATAGCCCCTGCCAGGAGGGGACTCACGGGGGAGAAGTGTTGGGGGCCGCAGTGCTCTCCCTGAAAGCGGCACTCCACCAGCATGTCCTCAATCTGGTGACCCAGGCGGTGGAAGAAGCTCTGCATGGTGCGCTCGGAGCGGCGGGGCGGCAAGAAGCGCGAGTAGTTGGCGAGACGAGTCAGCCACGCGCGACGGTCCTCCCCCAGCACGGCCAGCATCTCGGGCACCAGCGAGCGGTTCTCATGGGCCAGCCCCAGCCACTGCCCCACCGAGTAGAGGTCAGGCTTGGTGAGGTGCAGGAAGCGCGCCCGGTTGGGGTTGCAGAGGGTGACAGCCGGGAAGCGGAGCTGGGGGGCCCAGGCGAGTCGCGCCCGGGTGTGTACGGGGTGCGAGAGCAGGTGGTGCAGGCAGTCGGTGGCACCGGTGGCCAGCAGCCCGACAGAAGCCAGGAAGGCCAGGCTCCAGAGCAGGCGGCGCAGGCGGGACTGCGGCCGGGTGCACATGTAGTGCAGCCCGGGGATCCTGGTGGCTCGCAGGATGCCGACGGTGAGCTGGGCAGTGCCGCCGTCCCCAGCCGCTGCCAGGGCATCCCCGTCCCGGCAGCAGGCGAGGGGCAGTGGCATGGCTGCAGGCAGGGTGGCTCCTCTGGAAAACGGGGTGCAGGCTGCTCCCAGGGCTGCCCAGGTTCCCTGGTCCCTTCCACGGAGCTTTCCCTCCCGGGAGGCTTTTGCTCCGCACCTTCCTGGAGATGAACGTGGCAGGCGCCTTCCCGAGCTGTGCCGGTGACGGGCAAGGGGAGGGAGAGGAGGGGGCTGCTGCAAACACACGCCTTCCCCCAACCTCCATTCGGGAATGGAAAATTCCTCCCTGAGCCAGGCTGGGACGGGAGGGGGTGGGGGTGTTGTGTTACCCCAGGCAGGGTGAACTGGCAGCCCCTGGTGCCCCAGTACGGTGGGTACCAGTGTACGGATGGTGATGCCCTGTCCCAGCCACACAGCGTGAGCCCTCTGCCTAGGGATGCTGTGCCCTGGCTTGTCCCTGATGTCCCCTGACCCAGCACTGCAGCCTCCCCTGGATCCTTGCCTGGACCCCCAACATCCCTAAACACGGCTGTTCTGGGGCTGGGGGGCCTGCCCCACAGCGGCAGGAGAGTGTCAGACGTGGGGGGCCATTCCCTCCTGCCAGTGCTGCTCGGGACACGTGTACCGTGGTCCCCAGTGCTGTACCCTGGTATCCCCTGCCCTGGAGCTGGGGACCCCTGTGGATCTGGGCCCTGTGGGGCAGGAGAAGCAGGTCCATGGGGCAGGAGAAGTAGCGCCGTGGGGCGGGAGGCTGCGTGGGAGCCCACGGGAGCCCGACGGGTGCTTTGAAGTGACGGCGAGGCTGTGATCAGAGTGCAGCAGCGGCGTGTCTCTGCACCAGGCTGTCAGCGCGGCTGGCAGGGCCCCGACAGCCTGTCAGGGCACCTTCAAAGCTCGGCACCGCGCCCCCCGGCACCAGCTCCTCTCCTGCTGCCGCCGCTCCCGGGCACCCGCCATGGCACGGGATGGCCCTGGGGGATCCTGCAGCCCCAGGATGAACCGAGGCCGCTGTGTCCCCGGTGTAGGGATAGCATGGCTCGGGAAGCTGGGGCAGGAGAAAGGCAGCGGTGGGAGGGGGAGCTGGAAAGAGGGGAGCTCAGCGGGGGCGCCCAGCATCACCCGTTCTGCCGTCCCTGCTGCCTGAGCCAGGCGTGACTCCACAGCCATCCCGGGGACCCGGGCAGGACTGGCAGCCCGGTGACCGGCACAGGAGGACGTCAGGCAGGTCAGGAACGGGGCTTGGGAACGGGCTGGGGGAGGCGAGCGGAGACCGCGAACAGCATCTCCGGTGCTCGGGGGTGGCAAGGGCACTCCCCTCCCACCCCACCTCCTTTGCATGTCCCGCCAACGGCACCCAGGGTGCCAGCTCCGGCCCTTGCTGGCTCTGGCACCCCGGCTCCCGATACCCCGGCTCCCGGTTCCCGGTACCGGCAGGGGGCAGCAGGGCGCCGCGCTTGGGCTGCCCCGGCAGCGCAGCGCCCGCCCCACGCCCCCCGCCTCGCCATCCCCCGGGCCGAGCCGGGCCGGGCCCCTCCGGCTCCCACCGTAACCCCGCCTTCGGGTCCTGCCGCGGCACAGCGCGGGGCGGGCGAGGGCAGCCCCGCTGCCGCTGGCCTGGCCACCGGCCCCACGCACGGTGTGCCCTGGGGAAGGACGGTCCCCATCCCAGCCGGCCCCACGCACGGTGTGCCCTGGGGAAGGACGGTCCCCATCCCAGCCAGCCCCACGCACGGTGTGCCCTGGGGAAGGACGGTCCCCATCCCAGCCGGCCCCACGCACGGTGTGCCCTGGGGAAGGACGGTCCCCATCCCAGCCGGCCCCACGCACGGTGTGCCCTGGGGAAGGACGGTCCCCATCCCAGCCGGCCCCATGCACGGTGTGTCCTGGGGAAGGACGGTCCCCATCCCAGCCAGCCCCACGCACCGTGTGCCCTGGGGAAGGACGGTCCCTGGGGAACGACGGTCCCCATCCCAGCCGGCCCCATGCACGGTGTGCCCTGGGGAAGGACGGTCCCCATCCCAGCTGGCCCCACGTGCTGTGTGCCCTGGGGAAGGATGGTCCCCACCCCAGCTGGACTCATACACTCTGTGTCCTGGGGAAGGACAGTCCCCATCCCAGCCTCCACGGGAGGCCAGTGCTGCCACTTCCTTTGGTGGAGGGGCAAATGGTCCCACGGGGCCACAGTGCTCCCCTGGGATGGAGCTGAGCACTCTGGGGACACAAAGCCAAGGCTGGGGAGCAGCCACCGCCACCCACATGGCCCCACACCCCAGAGCTGCCACCCATCCTGGGACCATCCACGGCACAACGCTGCTGTGAGCAGGAGCACTGTCGTGGGCTCCGTGCTCTCCGCAGCCCCACGACCAACCCAGTGGGTCACCCCACACGGAGCTGTCCCCTCCAGTCTGTGTGTCCCTGCACCATCCCCTGGACACGGCTGGGCCCCCCCACCCGTGCCGGCACGTCTGCACGGGGCTGCTCGCGCTGGCTGGGCTCCTTGCTGAGATTTATTGTGGCTGCGAGAGCCGGAGGCTGCCAGCCTGATACCATCAGCCCCTGCACACCAGGGCAGCTTTTATATTAGTTTTCTTTAAACGGAGGATGAGCTTCCTAGGCTGGAGGAAATGTCATTTCTCTGAACGCTTCCATCTCATGTTGGTTCAGACATCTCCGGGCAGCATCACAATCACCCTGGGGCAGGGTGAGGGATGGGGATGGGATGCAGAGGCTGGGGCATGTAGGGACAGACAGCTCAGGACAGGGACCAGTGTTGGTCAGAGCTGGAGGAAAAAGTCCAACGGTGACAGTGGCCTTGTCCCCTGTCCCCCCCAGGCAGGCGGGCAGGGTTGCAGGGATGCGTGGGGAGGGCAGGGGTGCCTGTGGCGCCCAGCTGAGTTACTCACTTGTCGGCTGCCAGGGTGCCGAGGCCAGCTGTGAAATCGCGCTGGGGAGAGCACAGCACAGTCCTCAAGGGCTTTGCCTTTCCAGCATGACAAACCCAATTAGGTAACAGGGAGCGTGAGGAGGAGGAGGAGGAGGAAGGGTAGAGGAGAGCCTGCCTGCACCGGGAAGATTTCCTCCCCACAGCTGACCCAGAAAAGCACCTTGAAGGGCTGGAGCACATGTGTCCAGCCGGGGAGGGCGCCTGGGACGTAGGTTCCCGGGCACCCTGCTCCGCTTGCCGGGCACCCGTGGGTGTCACAGCCTCGGGGCCAGGACAGCAGGATTCCTGCACCGCGTGACAGTCTGCCCACTCAGCCGCCGCATGCCGGCATCCCCGTGCTGCGCTCACGTGCAGGGGAGACCCCATTAGGGAGGTAATTTCTCGACATGATTCCTCATTTCCCTGCTCTCTGCCGTGGAGACACGCTGACCTTGACAGAAATAGCTGCTTGCGCCTCAGCAGGCAGATCCCAGCTAGAGATCCCTGGGGGCCCTGGCATCCTCCTCCCCACCCCACACAGCTCTAGGGTCCCCCAATTCCCATCCACCCTCCCTGGGTCTTGCTGTCCTGCACCCCTGCTGTGGGAATCCCCATGGAAGCAAGGTCCTGACCCCCAGCATCCTCACCCTGGCTCACACCAGCCCACCCACGAGCACTGGGAGCACGAGTACCAGCCCCACGCACTACTGGGCCCCCATCCCCGCTGCTGCCAGCCCATTGTGCCAGCCTCCGGCTGATCCCAGCTCATGCAGGTATTTCCGCGGCTTACACAGCTCCCCACGGTATTTAGCCTCTGGAAGACGACGTTAAACATTGCAAGCAGCGACAAATCCTGATTGCTCCGAGGAGACAAGAGGCCGTGCTAAGCTTCCAGCCAAACGTTTTCATGTGAGGGAAACGAGCTGCGGCATGTGCAGTGCTGGAGGGTCCTGCTCCTGCGTGCCCGGGCCCCCAGCCCTGCTCCCACGTCCCCGCTGGGGTATCCAGCCCTGCTCCCATGTTCACACTGGGACACACAGCCCTGTCCCACATTCCCAATGGCACACGCAGCTGGCAGGCAGGCCCTGGGCATGGGCACACCATGCAGGAGCGAGCTCCCCAGCACAGACACCCCCAAGAACAGTCATCAGTGGGGCAGGATGGGGATGGGGACAGGGACAGGAAGACACCAGAGTGCTGCCCACCCTGGGCTTGGTGGGGATGCCCGTCCAGGGGATCTTCAGGTACCCCAGCACAGAGAGCTAATTAGCATGGGCAGGGCTGTGGTATAAAGGAAGGCACCCTCCAAAATTGGAAATGCAGCTTCCTGAGCGAGCACAAGCAGCTGGAGGCACAGGGATGACCCTGGCCAGGAGGCACACCACAGGAGCTGGGGCCAAACTGGGATGACACTGGTAGAGCTGGGGCAACAGCACAGACATGCATGCTGCCCCTGCTCTGCTCCTGCCCCCCGCCGTGGCCATCCCAGCCCCGGAACCCAGCTCTGCCAGAGCCCCTCACCATGCCCTGGTCCCCCTGTGAGAGCCCCCCCCTCGCAGCCCTCTCCCCCTGCCTGGCACAGCCAGGCCCCGCCTGGGTGCCCCGGGAGGGAAGCCGCAGCGCTGACGCCAGCACTGCAACTGCCCGGGATATGAGATCCGCTTGGATTCAGCAATTTCAACTCATTTCAAGCCCTATTCTGCAGCAATTTTCTGAGCCAGTGGGATGTTTTCACCTCTGCAAATGTCCCCTCTCACGCACGGTCGCACCATTTCCCTTCCCTGCTCCCAGGAGGGGTTTGGGGAATGGCGCCAGTTTGGCTTGACCCCAGCTCCAGCGACGGCACAACCATCCCCCACACCGGCAGCCCCTCCAGTGCAGCCCCCTGCCCCACGCAGAGCTGCCGGGATGGCTCCTGCAGGATGCAGCCCTGCTTGTGGGGTCTGGGGCTCCCACCTCCATGGGGCACTGGGCTCTGCAGGCTCAGTCCCAGCAGAGCAGGGCACCTTCAGCCCTGAGCAGGGCACACCAGCACTGGGAACCTTGTTTCCCCTCTCCTGCAAAGGGCCAAGCTCTGGAGCACCCTCCACAGAGCTCCAACCCACATCCCCAGGAAGAAGGAGAGCAGTGGGGTGGGGATGGGGGCTGGGGGATGCTGCAGGCACATCCCGGAGGGGTCCCTTCTGCCACTGCAGATGTGCCTCTCTCTGTGCCACAGGCCAGCCCGTGCCAGCTGAGCCCCCTTGGCCAGGCCTGAGCCAGCAGCGGAGACGTGGGTGCGTGGTGCTGGCAGTGCCTCTCTCGTGCCAAGCAGGCTCGCTGCCGGAATACCAAGTGCTCAGCTGTGCCATGGGCTGCGCTGCCAGCCGGGCAGAGCGGCGGGAAGCACCCGAGCCCCAGCGCTGGGCCAGGCTGCTGCATCAGGGCCAGCGGGCAGCCCAGTGTCCCCCAGGAACAGGCAGGATCCAGACCAGGGCTCCCTGCTCCTGGTGGGTCTGCACCGCATGTATGGGTACAGACACCTTCCCAGGGCATCTGCCCCAGGACAGCCAGTGACACCAGTAAAGCAGGGGGACATTGGCATCATCCTGCTTTCAGGAGCAGCATCTGTGACAGCACACCCAAACCGGCGTGCCAGGGAAGGAGCTCTCCTTCCAAGCCATCACCCCAGGATTCCTGCACCATGCAAGCCAGGAGTCGGAGAGGGCCCGCCGCCAGTGCCACACGGAGCCAGGGTGGCTGTGACACGGAGGCGAGGGTCTGGGAACCCCAAGTCCTCACCTCTCGGCCCTGCTGCACAGGCATGGCAGCACACAGCTGCCTCTGGCAGCAGGACGAGCTCCATGGCAAAGTTGTTCTTTCCTCTCCTGCTGCTCTTGGGGGGAATTTGTCCCAGAATCTCACTCAGCTCCTTATTTCCCAACCTAAATTTATTCATGGCCAGTTTGTACCATTTGTTCTTGTGCCAGCATTGTCCCTTAGCTTAAATAGCTCTCTTCCCTCCCTTGTGTTTACTCCCTTGATGTATTTACAAACAGCAATCCCATTCCCTTGCGGCCTCCAGCCTGCCAGCCCACACGTGCCAATCGCTCCCGGTTTCCTCTCGGGATTCAGGCCCTGCTCACCTGTACAGCCCGGCTGCCTGGCAGGGCATCTGCTCCAGCTCCCTGGCAGCTTCCTCAGCCCTGCTGCCCAGGGCGCACACACCGCTCCAGCGAGGTCTCCAGCTCACGCAGATGGTGACTGCCCTCTCCATCCCACAGCAGCCATGGGGCTGTATCCCACCCAGGTCGGGAACGCTGCCTTCATACGGCTTGCATGCACCCAGCACTTTAAAGCATCCACCAAAAGGATCACCTGGGAAGGTGAAGGAGCCAGCACCGAGGGAATTGTGGAAGAAGAAGTGCCAGGGCAGCTGGCAGAGGGGGGAGGCATGCTGCAGCGCAGGGCAGGGGGGCAGAGAGGCAAGGGGCCAGGAGCTGGAGCAGCCCACTTCAGCCAGCAAACCTCTCTGAGGTGTTGAGCGTGCTGCCTACAAATCCTGGTCTCTCCCTAAGCACAAGGGTTGGGTGCTGGGGCTGCAAGAGGTTTCTGTCCCATGTTTCTGCCTCCTGCTTCCCCTGGGAGGGAGAGGGGGAAAAGCTGTGGAGCAGAGCCAGGAGGCACTCAAGGTCCCCATGGGAAAGGCGCACCAAAGCTGCACCCCCCAAACGTGCCAGAGCGAGCTTGCCGAGCTGTTAACACACTCCCTGGCCTGGGTTAGGTGCTGAGAAGCAATCCTGCCATCACTCTGTGCACCCTTCGGTGCTCTCCAGCCGCCTTCCCATCCTCAGACACCCCCCTCCCTGCGCTGGTCACGCTGCTCCCGGCACCGCACAGCACAGCGCACTATGGATAAGCGCTGGGATGGGCTGCAGCTCAGCCTCGCTGCCGCAAACTCAACAAAACACGCGCACGCGGAGGGTGCGGTAACGGTAGGTTTGGGTAGCGGGCTCCTCTTGGCAGCCAGAGCAGACCCAGCGCCACATGTGCTGCTGTGCAGACACGGCTGGACCGTGCCATTAAGCACCAGGACCAGGGAACGACCCCCAGCCCTGCGTTTTCACGCAGAGATGTGGCACTGAGACCATCCATCCTGCTGGATGAAAGCAGGGAACACCAAGGATACCCGAAAGCGGGGTACGCAGGGACCCTCTGCTCTCTGGCTGCTGTCACCCCGCAGGGACCCCCGCTGCACGATGTCTTAGAGGTACACCGGTGCCTCTGCAGGGTGCTGGGTGGATGCTGGCAGGTTTTAGTTGAGCACCCTGGGGACAGCCCTGCGGTCCCCACGCTCTCCAGGCAGCTCTCCAGGCAGCACCGTCCCCGGGGGACCGCTTCTCTTTGGGAACAACCGTGCGGGGAGCGCTGAGCTGCCCGTCCCCGAAGGGTTAACAGGCAATTTCCTTCGCTGACAGCTCGGAGACCGTTCACTATCGACTGCGGGAGAATAAGAGGGGAGAAGCAGCGAGATAAAAAGGCAGCAGAGCTGGCACCGCCTGCTTAATCCCAGCGTTTAATCTGCTGGGGCAGCGCAGGCAGCCTTATCTCGCCGTCCTTCTGCTGCTCCATCTCATTACTGCTCCCACGGTTGCGCGGGCCGCGCCGCCGGGAGATGCGGGAGCTGAGCCGGGGAGCTCTGGCCCGGGGCACGGCTGCTGCCAGCCGCCTCGCTTGGCAGCCCCCGCCCGGCCGGGGAACGGGGGACACAGGCCCACGCAGCCCACGCAGCGTGTTGTTTCACACGCTGGCGCCTGGCGGGGTGACACGACCCCGGGGACACCCTGCCAGTGTCACACACACACGCGCGTGTCCTGCTCTTGGTGGTCCAGCCTGAGCGATACCCGTGCCCCCATGGGTGGATGCAGGGCTTCGTGGGATGCTGCGTGTAGGACACGGCAGGGCCAGGACAGTGTGTGTGTCCCCTTCCCTCCATCCTCACCCATCAGAGTGCTCCCCATTCGGGTGCCAGACCAGCTCTGCTCCGCTCATCCCACCCGGCACACCATGGCCATATCTCGGAGTCACCCCCAGCCCGGCCCTGGCAGCTCCTGCAGCTGCGTGGCAGGTGTGGGCAGGAGTGGGGGGGCACCCCCTGGGACCCGCCACAGACACGATCCCTCCAGCCGTAGCGTTTATCTGTAAATCCGCAGCACCGACACGGTGCAGATGAAGCCTCCGCGCCAGCCGGGTTGTCACGGGGGTTATCCTGCTGCCTACGGATGGGTTTGCACTGATAAGATTTGTTGTCACCCTGGATGAGGTGCTGCCCGCGCCTCACTGCCTGCTCCTCTCCCAAGGCTCTGCCGCCTGCCCGGGGGTGCCGTGAAAGCCACGAGTGGCACCTTACCAAGTGGCCGCGGGCAGAGCGGGTCCCCAGACGGAGGAGAGCCAGGCACGAGCCTCTGCTCCCCACTGCCAGGGCTGATGGGTCCCCTGCCCGCTCCTCCCAGGGTGCCCCACCATTGCACCGTGGCGGTGGGATGCGGGGGATGCTGGTCGCCAAGCTGGACCAGGCTGAGCAGAGCACACATCTGTGCTGACAGAGATTTGCTGACGGTGCTGGCAGCATGGCTCCTGTCACAGCTCGGTGGCTTCACAGCTCTCCTGCGTGATGCAAGGCGGCCAGGACTCACGGGGCTGCCGGGGTGGCTGTGCATGGAGCCACTGCAGGCAGGAGGGCCCGGGCAGGGAGCGGGGGGAAGCCCCCCAACCTGCAAACTGACCCCAGCACCATGCAGGACCTAGCAGGGTGGCGATGGGAGCTGGGGCCTTATGCACCCCCTGCCCTAGGGGGACATGGGTGGGCAAAAATACTGCAAAAAGAGGAATTTGGCTCCAAGGCACCCTGCTGTGCCCTGGTCAGTCACCCACGACCTGCTGCTTGCCCCCCTGCTGTGCTCTCCAGCACTGATTTCCCTGGGGCCAGCAGGGATTGCCCTGAGCCACCTGGTGCAGGCAGGCAGGGGCTGAACCAGGCTAAATCCTTGAGCAGCGGGAGGGGGAGCCACCTGCCAGCATCCCCCTCATCCCTAAAGTCACCACATAAGCCCTGCACAGCTCCCCCACCGCCCTGCTCCATCCGGACTTCTGCCTCTTCCCCTTCTCGTCCCCTCCAGCTGATAACCCCCTGATGATGCTGGAGGTTCCGCTCTCTCCCTCAACACAAGTTTGACCCCAGCATGTCAGAACCAAAGGAAACAACACGCAAACAACCCGAGCTCCGGCTGCAGCCTCCTCCTCAGGGCCAGCTCGGGCGGCCATAGGGACCGGGACACCGGTTGGCGTGATGGTGTAACCTGCCAGCACATCGGGAGCCCGAGTGAAGTGGGGTGATCACAGCCCAGCAGGAAAGGGCTCGTTAATAGCTGAGCCCTTTTAGTAGAGATTAGGGAGCTGCGTGGCTTTGATCTTTGATTGCCAATTTGCATCTTGAAGGCGCTGGGACCTCATCCAGCCTCCGCACAACCCTTTGTGGTTATCTCGTGGCTAATGGATTTGTTCTTAATGCTGGAGCGTGCAGGCTAAAGGCTGATTAAACCCTCTCCGCGGCGCTAAATCAATGGAACAAACATGATAGGGGTTGGCTTTCCCCAGCCTGCGCGCTCCCGGGCGGAGGGGCTGATCGACAGAGCCCCTGCGCCCCGGCACTGGTGGGGGTCCCTCCTTGGGGCTGATGGGCAGGGGGGTAGGCGTGGGCACTGGCGAGCAGGGAGAACCGCGTGGCCTGTATCCCTGTATCCCCATCCTCTGCTCGCCATGCAGGCAGTGATGGGCTGGGGGAGCTCAGAACTCCCAGGGTGTCTGTCCCTCTTGGATGCTTGGGCCACATCGGCCTTGTGCAGGTCCTCAGTGCCTGCAGGAGCACCCCAGGCCTCTCCCAGGGCTTGCTATGGGAGCAGGGACATGTCCTGGCTGGGGTGGGATGCGGCCACCTGCACCTGCAGCTGGAGGATTCCAGCTCCCACCTTCTCTGTGCTTCAGACCGTCTCCCCTTCCCCCTGCTCAGAGCCAGCGCCGCGTTCCCAGGACCGTGTGCTGCCTGCAGCAGCCCATACATCACGTGCTGTGAGCAGCAGTAACTGTACATGCTTTCCATAGTGCCCGTGGTCAACACTGCATGCTCAGCTTCAGGAAAACACAATTCCCACTGTGTTTGCAGGCAGCATTAGCAGAGGGGACAAGCTGCACCCTGCCCATGGATGCCCCAGAGACAACTGGCCTCCTGTCCCACTCGCTGCCTGGGCTGGGGGCCTGGGGACAGGAGCTGAGCCTCTGGGACGGGCAGGACTAATGTTCTGGGGACTAGGAGCTGCAGAGAGGAGGGTTGTGTGGCTGTGACCCAGGAGAAGACCCGCTGAGAGCATTTTGCACCCTTTGCTTTTAGCAGGGGTCACTGCATCGCCCTGGATGCTGCCAGGGCAGAGCTGCCTGGTGGCATCTGGGTGGCAGGAGCCACCGGCAGGGATCCTGTGCCAGAGAATGAGGCACTAGCTGCAACACAGTGAAGCTCAGACCAGCGCCTTGCTGGGAACCAGTCCATGGGGAGAAGGTGCTGGGAGCAGCCCCGCTGGCCCCAGACTCTGCCCGTGCCAGGCTCAGCCCCAGCGAGCGGCGGCTGCTGCAGAGGCAGCCGGGCTGCCGCACGGCACGGAGCCGTCGGGATCACACACCGAGATTCCCATCTGCAAACCTCGCTATTGAATCATCACCCCTCTGCCAATATTTGCCGAGTGCGGGAGATAAAGTGGCTACAAAAGTCATTGGTGCCGGCATTTCAATCCACCCAGGCTGGCAGCGGAGGGGCGGCCGGGCAGGCTGGCAGCTCCTGGGGTGGCAGAGCCCTGACAGCTCAGCCCCCCAACCCCCCCTGCCCCGAGCAGCCCCCGTGCCCTGCCTGCAGCAGTGCGAGAAGAGCCAGGACCCCTCCACATTGCTGCGCAGCACCTCTGCCCGCCTGGGATGAATGCTGCTGCCACGGGCACTGCTGCCCACATCACCCTGCCCTGGGCATCACAGCAGCCCCCCCCCCGGCCCTCGCCCTCACCCCCACCTCTGCACCAGCCTGCCTGTGCAGTCTGTGCAGCGGTCCCTGCATGGATGAGGCAGGACATGATGCCGAGATACAGCTCCTGGAGGAGAAGCCTCGAGCGTTATCAGCCCAGGGAGTTAATTAAGGTCATGTCAGGCGATAAGGAAACAGGATGTCGGAGCGGCAGCAATGCAGGGGGGTCAGAGCCCAAAAAACTCCCTCTGAGAAGCAACTCCACTGAGATGTGATCAGCCAGGTGCTTGGGGACAGAGCAGCTGTCATAGCCGCACGCACCGGGGCTCCAAGGACGGCACCACACACACTGGATCCATGTCCAGTACAGGATGGGATGGGATGGGGATGAGCAGGGGGCCCGGCAGTGATAGTCCACGGCTGGGCAGGGAGAGCTGGCTGAGCAGCCCTGGTTAATCCACTCCTGTCCTCGTGCAGGAGCAATGTGCCCTGGTGCGACCAGCACCGTGCCAGCAGGGCAGGAATCGCTGTGAACTTCTGCCCGTAATTAGCACATGTAATTGCAGACACTCTCTGATTAGCAGGACCTCAGAGGCGGGTACGCCAGGCTGCTTGACAGTGCTCACACTGCTCCTGCCTCGGACTGTTCGCTTCCCCTCTCGGTGACGGCTTCGCCCCCGAGCCGGGCAGTGCTGGGAGAGCAGGGCTGGCCTGGCCTGGCACAGCACGGTGCAGAGAGTGGCGGTGAGAGCAGGCTGGGGACAGGGGACACATTGCCAGTGCAAACCCATCTCTCCTGAGCGAGCAGCCACAGCATCCAGAGCCCTGCCTGGCCGGGCAGGAGCTGAGCCACCCGGACATAATTAATACTTGCATCAATCTTGGCTGGATTTACATAGTGCCCTTGGTCCCGTGCTGTCCGGGAAGGCGGGCTGCTCCATGCCCTTCCCAGGGGGCAGCAGCAGCAGATGCCATGCCAGCCCCGCCTCCTCCGTGGGGGTCACAGCCCCAGTGTGGCCCCCATCTTGCCCCCACATGCACCCCATCCCTCCTCACCCCACCGCTCCCCACAGCAGGAGCACCCACAGGCCCACACCCTGACCCGCTCCTGCCGCTGGAATGTTGAAGGCAGATGGAGATGCTTCCTTCTGCCACATGGTCCCTCCCTCCCTCCTTGGGCTGTGAAGAAATGGCAGGGATGGCAGCTCGGGAGTGAAGGGCACAGCAGGGTTGGGAGGGCAAGGGGGGTGTGGCTCAGCTGCAAACACCCCCCTTTAGCTGGGATGCACAGCTGTGCCCACCTCTGCATGCCCAGGATGGGGTATGAGGTCTGTGAGCAGCATCCACAGCAGGTGCCTGCTATCCTGGGGCACCCAGCTCCCTCTGGCCACTGCCCCACTTCCCTGGCCCAGCTGAGCACCCCCAGCCCATCGCCAGAGGGGTCTCCCAGGCTGAGCCTGGCCCAGGAGGAAGAAGAGGCAGGCAGGAAAGAGCCTGGGGTGGTGGCAGGGACACCAGGGTGCAGAGAGGAACATGGGTGCCACCCGCAGCCCTCGCTTTGCCACCCTGAGGGCACAGGTGGAGGAGCGAT
This sequence comes from Rhynochetos jubatus, assembly GCA_027574665.1. Lineage (NCBI taxonomy): Eukaryota > Metazoa > Chordata > Aves > Eurypygiformes > Rhynochetidae > Rhynochetos > Rhynochetos jubatus. The sequence continues at coordinate 26,021,034 of CM050654.1, forward strand.
GGGACAGCACGGGGACGTGGACGGTGCCAGGGCCACTGCCCCCAGGAATGTCAGACTGCCAAAACATCCCTGTGCAGCCGAGCGCAGCACCTCACCACTGCTGCTGACACCGCTGACAGCCGCTCCCAGCCCCGTGACACTGCGGGGACCCCGATGCTCCGGGCATGGCTGGGGTACAGCTGGATACAGGAGGAGACGCAGGCCATGGCTCCTGCTCCTGGGGCAGCCACTGTCACCGATGTGCCTCACCCGTGCCTGACCGCAGCACCCACAGCACCCACAGCACCCACTGCCCAGCCCACCTGGGGGTACGGTGAACATAGCCACTAATTGTGTCTGTGACTGGGGCGGGGGGGCCACGGCCTGATTGCAGCCACCCTGACGAGCACAGCCGGCTCAATCAGAGCCGTGTGGCCCTCCAGCGCGCTGGGCACCGGGAATTAAACTGCTAATGAGCTGCTGGCTGGAGGGCCGGCAGTTAGCGATTAATCAGGGGTTCTGCTTGGTGTGTGCCTCCTCTCCTCTCCTGCCTTGCACATCCCAGAGGCTGGTGGCCTGCAGTGGGGCACTGGGTGCCCTCAGATCCTGCTCCTTGCCTTGCACGGTCACCCTGGGCAGGGGCCAGCCCAGGTCTCCAGCTGATGGAGAGGGGTCGCCAACCCCCCATACCACTGGGGCACAGCACCAGCAGGTCCTCCCAGCCTCTGGCTTTCTTCCGTCCCCCTCCCTCCCCGCACTGCAATCAGGAGAGAACCTTTTGTTCGGCTGGAAGAAAACCTGTTGAGTCCAGGGGAGCTTTGCTGGTGTTAACAGCCGGTCGGGTCCGAGGTGCTCAGCTGCCATCTGCACCCGGAGAGGCACCCGGTGAGCTGGTGATGCCTCTGCCGTGGGGCCATCCCCACCTCTACAGGGGTGGCTGGGCAGGACTGGCCCCAGGGACCCCCCCAGGCCTGGCAGCATGGTGCCCTGTGCCCTGGCTCGGCAGCAGGGTCACCCTCCCATCCCGCTTGCCGCAAGCACAGCGGTGCAGGCATGGGCCATGCCCTGCCTGCAGCCGCTGCTGGCACAGCACACCGGGGCATGGCTCAGAGCACAGAGGGAAGGTTTTGCAGCGTAAGCAGGGGACAACCACCCGCAGAACCGCACCGGGAGCTGCAGGGAAGCTGCTCGAGCATGAGCCTGACTCCGCTCTCCCGCTGCGAAGCCCCGGCTGGCTTTCCTCCCCTTCACGGCCCTTGCAGAGGTGTCAGCACCCTCCTGCCCTCGCACCCACGCTGTGCAGCCCACGCAGGGAGCATGCCCTGGGGACCAGCACACCGCCTCCTCCCTGGCTCCAATCTGGGCAGCACCTGGGAGGAAAGGCCAGCGACCGGCAAGGAGCAGGTTGGAGATGCATGTTCTCCCCTATTGCACAATTAATCATAAGAAGTTTTTCCTCCTTTCGTGCATGAAACAAAATTTGGCAGGGCGCTCTGACCACAGGGACTCGTTGTTTGCTCTCCAGCAAAAACCCAGCCACATCTGGCAAAGAAATAACCTCAGAGCATCCCTGTGTGAGCAGGCGGGGAGAGGCAACGCCGGGCCAGGCAGGAAAACCCAGTTGGGCTTGGTCTGCAGCCCCCTGTGTAGCAAGCACCTTTGGCTGTATGCTCCTGGTTTTTGCCCCCCTTGCCAGCCCCCAGCACGCACACGACCATGCTGCTCTGCCACTGCCATCATCCCTGCCCGCAGGCCCTGTTATTCAGGTCCCGGACCTATAAATGCCCAGGCAGGGCTGTCCTCTCCCACCCCCGCCAGCCTTCTGGGTGCTGGCAGCAGCCCTGCATCCCCTGCCTGGGCTCTCCTCCCACCCCTGGCTTCCTCCCCCTGCCCGCTCCATCCCCCAGCCTGGCTGGAGCCTCAGCCCATCCCTTCCCGGAGTGAGCCCAAGCCTCCCCAGCAGCGTTCCAGCTATTTGTTATTGGAAAAAGGGGGAAATACGGTTTTCGACAATTATTGTTTTTTCCACCTGACTGGCTGCAAACTTGTTAATTTTTTTCTTTAATGTGTGAACAGTGTCGACGGCAGCTGCATGTGAAATGACTCGACGCCCTATCTGCGGGTCCCTGGCTGGCTTTCAGCGCTCGCACCGCAAACATTGCCTTCTATAAATAAAGGCCTATATCTCATCAATGGCAGAACAGCAGAGCTTTATATAGTCATCTTACATAAAACCGTCTCTCTTTATGGGCTTCAAACCATTTGCGTCACTTAGTGCAGCTCCGTAAACCTCCTGCTCCCGTCGCTCCCCCGCGGAGGGAGACCCGGCATGGCTGCCCCGTGCTACCCGTGGGGAGCCCGGGGTCCCCGCTCCGCCCGGGGCTGCCCCCCACCCCCCCACAGGGCCAGGTGGCAGCTGTGTCCTGGTCCCCCCCGGCCCCGCCGCCTTGGCACGCGCCTCCCTCCCGCTCGCCCGGCCTTGGCACCGAGCGCCAGCACGGCAGCCGGCACTGCCAGGCACCCCGGCGCCTGGGGATGGCCGGCTGTGGGCCAGCGCCACACACCCTGCCCTTGTCACCCTCCCTGTCCCTGCCACAGGTCCTGGGGCAGCGCAGGCAGGGCTGCCGTGGGGTTTGCTTGGTCCTCCATCACTTGGGATCAGGGACCTGAGGGTGTGGGGTGACCAGGGACATGCTGCCAGGCTGGGGGGGACCGGACAGTCCCCAGCAGCTCCAGCTCTGACACGCAAGGGACATGAGCCCAGCTGGTGGCTTTCCACCCCACTGCCCAGCAAGTGCTGGGTGCGGTGGACGCGGGAGCTTCCCCCATGGCCACAGGGTGCAGGTCCCAGCCCCAGCCCACATACAGGCTCCCACGGTCCCCGAGGCCCCCGGCTCCATATGGCAGAACCTGGCCCTCCGGCTCGCCGCAGGCGTCCGCGTGCACGCACCGGTGGGTCGCGGGGGGGCCGGGGACTCCTGCCGGGGCTGCAGCAATGCCTGCCTGCAGGGAGGCATCCGGCACCCCGGAGCGGGGGGGAGAGCTGCAGAGACCGTGGTGACAAGCCTTTGTGCCACCCCAGCCGGCTGCCCCGGGTGGGCAGGTGGCCGGAGCTGGAGGGACACAGAGACCCAACAGCATCGTGGCACTGGGACTCACAGTGCACTCTGCCTCATGGCTGCCCCCGGTGCTGTCCGACCGTGGGAACCCCACCACGGGTGACACTGGCATGAAGGATGGAGTCATAGCAATGCCCTGCCAGCCACGGTGCCACGTGGCATCCAACACACCGCCGGCACAGGGCACCTGCGCCCCAGCCAGCCCTGCCTCATGCCTACAGCCCCTGTGCTCAGTCAGCCACGCTGCACCCACAAACTGCCCCCCAGCCAGTCACCCTGCACCCCATCAGCCCCACAGCCCTGTGTCCCCATCACCCCATGACCCCACAGCCCTGCAGCCCCGTGCACCCGCAAGCACCTTCCCTTGGAGCCAAGTCCCCACGGGTGCCCTGGCCCCATCTCTCCCACAGCCACCTGAGGTGCACAATCCTGCTCTGCAGCCAGCAGCGCTGGGGGGCATCACCCCACAGATTCCCACAGGTGCCCTGGCCATGGGGGATAGCAGTGCCCCTGATCTGCCCAGCCCAGAACGTGGGACCAGCCTCATGGCACGTCCCGCGTCCCTGGGGAGCCACACCAGGCGCGGGCGTCCTGGCCGCTGGCTCCCCCCTGTATCGGAGACAGGCTTATTAAGTGTGTGATATTAAATTACCCAGATAAGAGCGTAAGAGCTTTTAAAGTCAATTCATTAAATATAATTATGAAGAGAGCTTTTTTATGCTCACAGTGATCCGATCTCAATCAGGGAGACGGTGGGAAAGCCGCCGGCTCCTCCAGCATCTCCGCTCCCCCGCCGCGTCGCCTCCGCACCCCTCTGCTCCCCTGCCTCGGCCCCCACCCGCAGGGAGCTGGCACCCACAGCCATGGCCCTCACTGCCCGCCCCGCTGCTCCAGCACCCCCTCCCCGCTGTCGCTGCTGGTGCAACCCCACTCCAATGGGGGTGGCACGGGGGTCTGCCCAGCAAAGGCAGGGAGAGGGGAGGCGATGGGGGCGAGCTGTAAGGGCCAGCGGGGTTGGGGAGGAGGGCAGCGGGGTATAGAGATACTCTGGGCCAAGAGCTGGGGGGTCTGGGGTGCTGAGCACTCTTCCCCACCACGGGTCCGCTTCCCCGCAGGATCCGACCCCCTCACCGTCCCCGGCACAGCAGTCTCCTTAGGGACCTAATGATGCATCCCCGCTCCCCAGGCAGGCAGGGCGCACGCTTCCCTCCGCTCCCACATTCATTAATGGTGCTTTGCAACCAATTAATGCCTTCCAGCCAGGCGGATGCTGCCCCGAACCGCAGCCGGACCCCTTGCACGCTCACCCCATACACCCCCAGCCATGCACGCTACATGCACAGCTGAGCCCGTCTTTACTGGGGCAAACCACAGGGAATCGGGGGTCCCAAAGAGGCCTTGGGACCCCCATGTTCCTCACACCTCCCCAGCCATCCAAGAGACAGCCGGATCGCAGGGAGACCCGCTGTCCCCTTGTCACACCGCCCTGAAGACCCACTGTGCTGAGGGGCTTTGCAGTGACACCCCTAGGTTCAGCCAGCCCCTCACTGTCCCACCTTGGTACCCCAAATCCTCATCACCCCCGTATCCACCCACGTGCTGCCACAGCCTGGGCACCGTGGGGCAAGGAGCAGCAGCCCAGCTGGCCGGAAGCGGGGTGGGCTCCGGGCTGGGGTCCCCACACAAAGCTCCGGCGGGGGCTGGTGGGAGCAGCTACCCGCTGCTGGGAGCTGCTGGACTGACATTTATTTTTAGACGTGAATTGTATAAATTAGCATTTCTCAGTGGATTAAGCAGCAGGAATTGTGTAAAATTAAATGGCAACGAATTGCATTGAAGTCCCCCGTTTTCTGGCACAAGCAGAGCCTCGAGCCGTGCCCGGGCGGCTCATGTGTAACGGTGCCGGAGATGCTGCTGCCACCGGTCTGTGTCCGTGCCACTGGCACACAGGTCTGGGGACGCACAAGCAGGGCGGCCAGGCTGTGAGGACGGGGTGGGGGGTCCAGACGGGCTGCAAGCCCCCGGGGAGGTGAGTCAAGCGCTGGGCTGGGGCTGCAGGATGTGGATGCGGTGAGTGGAGCGTGGTGACCCAGATGGGCACGGCTGGGATCGGCCACGCAGCTCACAGGCATGGGATGGGTGAGGGATGCTCCGGGCCATCCTCCGGGGCATCACTCTGTCAGCCCCAGCCCAGCCTGGGCATGGCAGGACACTCAGCCCTGCACAGGGGGAGAGGGAAAACAGGGCTGGCGAATGCTGGGGGCTGAGCAGGCACCAGGCAGGGCTGGGGAACTGAGGAGCAAGGAGCCCTGCTCTTTCCCCCGGTGTAAAAATAGGCTGAAAATGTGACGTTAGGTACAGTTCTTGTGGAAAGGTCAGCGAGAGTCCCTGCATCGGGAGCAGCGTGGGTTGCAGGGACCATGGCAGAGCTTTGCTGGGAGGAGGCAGGAGCAACAGTCTGCTGCCCCCTGCCTGCCCCCCGCCCCCCCCCAAGACAAGCTTTCTCGGGGTGTATGCGGGGTGCAGCTGAAGATGCTCACCCTGTCTCAGCACAGAGTTTCCCCCCTCCAGGATCTGCATGGGGTGTCGGGGAGACCCCCGCACCACCCACATCCCAGGCAGGCGGGAGGCCCTGCCTGGAGAGTCGAGGCTGGTGCCAGCTCCGAGAGGCGCTGCCAGCTCTCAGCAACCTCCCCGCTCTCCCCCAACCTCCAGCCCTGGCAGGGTTGGCTTCAGCAGCCACACATCCAAAACAAAAGGCTTTTGACAGGGGATGCGGTTTTGAGAAAGGCACCGGGCTCCCACCCGGCCTCCAGCGAAGCCTCCTGCCGCAGCCGCTGCCGGCAAGCAGGCGGGATGCTGCTACCAGTCGGGGGGAACCACCTCCATGCATCTCCTCCCGCAGCCCCCAGCCCCCTGTCTGCCCCCCCTATCCCCAAAACATCGCTGGGAGGGCTCTCCCTTCCCACAGCACCCACCAGCGTGGCCAGCACCAGCCTCTGGCTGTGGCCGCACCAGGGTGCCAGGGTGGGCGCGATCCACCTGCTACAGCCGAGCTCCAGCACCGTGGGGATGCTTCCCACCATCCCGCTTAATGGCACGTAAAGAGCGCTATCGCTTTCCCGCACCGGCGCCGCACGCTTCGCGCCCTCGCTGCCGTGCTCGACCCACCGGCAAAGCTCCGCAACCACCCGGTGCAGCCTAGCCCCGCACCCCCAGGGCAGAGCGGGGATCGGGGGGGCCGAGGAGCATGGCATGGCTCGTGGGGGGGTGGTCGGAAAAGGCTCCGCTGGGCTCCGGTGCGGCCCTCCAGCAGCCGACGCGGGGGCCACGTTTGTCAGCGGGGCTGCAGGGGAGCCTTGCTGCGGCTCAGGGCTGTCCCTGCCGCCCGGGGAGATTTACAGCCCAGCCGGGCTTTATTACACGGAAGATGCTTACGCTGGGGATTTTTTTTTTTTTCCCCATAGTTTCTTAATTTGCTATCCCATAAAGAATGTGGATTTGTGACGTTAAATAGGGGAAGATCATTTACCACTCGCGGCTCTTACTTAAAGGATCCGCACGAGTTATTTATTGTGTGAGCGCAGGCTGCAAGCGGCAGCGCGAGGGGACACGCTCCAGCCTCGGCGCTGCTCCTGCTCCCCAGAAGGCAGCCAGTCGGTGGCGGCCCCACATTTGGCCACCCTCATGCTGTAAAACTTCCAGCCTGTGGATGAAGTCCACCTCGTGCCCAGAGGGAAGGCAGGACTCCAGCAGTCCTGCAAGCGTGGCTGCAGGAAAAGCTCCTTCCCTTCTCCGGCATCCCTGGGGATGTGACCTCTGCTTCCCATTGGCTGGGTGCCTTGGGACCTCAGGCCATTTGCCCCACTTGCTGTCTGGGAGCCCTCCATGAGTGCTGGGACATGCTGTGACTCATGTATGTGCCCACTGCAGCGGGGGCACAAGAGCTTTCTGAACACAAAGGCAGGATGGGGACCGAGGAAGCCTGGAGCTTCCCACCACATGACAGCTGTATGCAGGGCAGCTGGGATGCCCCTGCATCGAGACCACAGCTGGGAGGCACGGGAGTGCCCAAGCCCACACACCACAGCTGGGATTCACCCTGCCTGCCAAGCAGCCCGCGCTGTGTTTCAGTCATTCCCAGGAGGCAGGAGGGACCGATTTGGCTCGGGGAACAGGAGTAGGAGGCTCCAGCTGCAAATGGTGCGATGCCTCGACAGATCCTGCCTGGCAAGGTATTGGGACAGGGTACACGGCAGGGAGAGATCACATCTGCATCTCTCCTGGAGCCTGTGCCCTGCAACCCCTCCTGCTCCAGATTCACCCTTTGCTCCAGGCAGCCGAGAGGGGCCGGACACGCGTCTTCCTGCTGGCAGCCCCTGATGCCTCAAAGGCCGGGCTGGAGGGCTGAGCTGGGGACAGCAGAGCGGAGGCTGCAGGAGCCCTGGGCTCCCCTTTCTCTGGGCCATGGGCTGGAGGTTGGCTGGCACTAACCTCATGCCTGAAGCCTGCTCCGGTGCAGGGTGCCGGCACACCAGAGCCGACTGCCTGGTCATCCCCAGGGCAGAGCTGTAAGCAGCTGAGGTTGGCAGGCCAGCTGGTCCTGCACAGCCACCCGCTGAGAAACCAGGTCCCGGTGACTGTCCTGGCAGTCATCCTCTGCTGCCACGCAGCACGGCGCACGCCACACACTGTGTCCACGCTGCGGGAAGCTTGTACCCAACCCCATCCGCCTGAGCTCTGTCCTGCCAGCCTCGCGGCACGGCTCAGCACATGCCAAATCCCATTGCCATGCCGCGCCGCCGCCCGGCACAAAGCTGGGCTCGCTGCCTCCCTCACAAGCCAAAGCTGTGCAGGATCCCCCAGGATGACCCCGGGGATGGAGCCAGCATGGCTGAGCCACGCGCAGGACTGTCTGGTGCCAGAGGTCCCTGCTTCCAGCACTGCTGAACCGCACTTCTCCCCGGCAAACTCCAGCAGCTGGCGTAGAGCAGGCACTGAGCACACCAAAACCCCAGGAGGAGTGTGGCTGCCCCCCCACTGCCCCCAGTTCCTTCCCACTCCACTGCAGGGCCCCATGCCACCCCCCCACACAGGGCAGCACCCCCCAAACCGACACTTTCCCAGGGCCAGCATCACCCTGCGCAGCGAGCAGGCGTTGTACCGATGGGCACCAAGTGTAACAGGACATGCTGCATCAGCCATTTCCAACCCCACGGAGCCTCCTCTCCCCCCCCACCAGCATCCCGCACAGCCCATAGCATCGCATCCCCCTCCCCGGCACGGAGGGGGATCCGGCTGGCAGCACCGCTCTGGGGAGCGCAGCGAGCCAGCCCAGCAGTAGCCCCTGGCAGCTGTAGGAGCGAGGCGGCTCATTTCCAGAGTCATTACGGTCTGAAAAGGGTCCCATCAGGTATTCCGCCCGTTCAGCACATTTATTTTCCCAAACCACAGTGGGGATTTGTGATTCCAGGCTCAATATTAGCGGGAGCGGCATGCTCTTGCTGGCCTGGAGCTCGCTGCCTAGGCAGGCAGGGTGCTGCTGGCAGGAGGCCCTGCTAGCAAGCCCCAGGCACCCCCCGGCAGCCCCCCGCTGACCCGGCTGTAGCCGTGCCTCCGGAGCGGGTCCGCTCAGCGTGTGTGTGTACACACGCGTGTGTGCCAATGCTGGCAGCCGCCGGGATTCACACACATCCCAGCGCCAACCTCCCCAACAAACAAAGGAGGGCCCCCCTATGTGCAAAGGGGTTTCAGCCCACCCCCCCAGCCATCCTCTCTCACTGTGGACAGCACCCCGCGACAGAGCGCTTCGACCCAGGGGGAAGTGCTGGAGTGGGGCTTTGCACCACAGCTTTCCCCTTTCCCGCTGCACACCCAGCCTGGGGACCGCTGAGCACCCCCGCTCCGGCTCCTGCCGGCGAGCCCCTTCGGCACAGACCAGCCGGCAGCCCGGTCCTGCGGCGCAGAGCCCTACCGAGAGTTCCCACGGAGGATCCTGCTCTCTCTCTCTCTCCATGTGAAAATTGGAGGGAAACTCAAAACAGAGAGAGATGCAAACTTCAGCAGCCGGAGCGAGCCGGGGAGCCCTGCTCCGACGAGGCACGGCAGGGTGGGTGCCCCCCACGCCGCCGGGGGCCCCCAGGGACACGGAGCCGGGCGTGCACTCACCACAGTGAAATCGCGGGAGGAGCAGTTCTCGCCGCTGAAGTTGCAGCTCTTGAGCATGTCGTCGAGCTGGTGGCCAGTGCGGTTGACGATGTCAGCCATGTCAGGGTCGGGGTAGAGCAGGTCCGTGGCCTTGTGGCCGTCCCGGTCCTTGGGGGGCAGCCCAGTCATGTTGGCCAAGTGGAAGATGTCGGCGTCGGTGAGCGCCGAGTGGCGATAGCGGTTGATGTTGCAGATGGTGATGGCGGGGAAGACCATCTCGCGGATGGCCTCCTCGTCCAGGGCCATGACGTGGGGGTGCTCCAGGTAGAGCAGCGCCGACTTGGCCGCCTGGTAGAGGAAGAAGGCGAGCGAGGCCAGGAAGGCGAACGCCCAGAGGGTCTGGCGCACCCCCAGCCGCCCCGACCGGCAGATGTGTCCCAGGCCGTGCAGCGTGCTGGCGCTGGCGAAGGCGGCCAGGTCCCGGGAGCGGGGTCGGGCGGTTTCCTCGATCAGGCTCTCCTTATCCCCTTCTTCTTTCTCCTTCTGCTTCTCATCCTCCTCGGCAAATTTGATTTTACACACGATCTCAATCGGCATCTGCCCCGCGCGGCCGGCGTGCCCAGCCAGCGAGCTGCCCCCCGGCACGGGCGCCGGCCAAGAGCCCGGCCAGGCGCTGGGAGGGGGCTCAGGTGCCCCCCAAGCCCCAGCACGGCGCCGGGAGGGCCGAGCAGTCCAGGGAGGGAAGCGCAGCCCCTCTCAGCAGCTCCGAGCCGCCGCTTCCCTCTTGTCTCACTAGTCGATCGTCTCCTTGTGCCTTCGCTTATCAGCACAAATACAGCTGTCAAAAACCCCTCTCTCTCCTCTCCCTTGCTCTGTCTCTCTGCCTCTCTCCTTCGCTCCTCTCTGGTTAAGACCCCAGCAGATACAGGCAGCATTTAGGCATCATGTGCTAATAAAATCCAGGGAATACTTAATAATTCAAGACATGTCAACATTATTTCATCGTCAAATAAAGAGCGAGCGCCAGAGAAAAGAAGCAGTGTGAAGGGCCCCGCGCCTCCGGGGCAGGGACCCGCGCTGCGCCCCCTCCCCAGCCCGGGCTCCGAAGTGCTGCCGGAGCCACTTGTTTGAATGGCTCGGGAGCTGCCGTGCCGTGCCGTGCCGAGCTGAACCGAGCCGCGCCGTGCCGAGCCGAACCGAGACGTGCCGTGCGATGCCCGCGCCGCGCCGTGCGATGCCGGACCCGCGCCGCTTCGTGCGATGCCGGACCCGCGCCGCTTCGTGCCGTGCGATGCCGCGCCGTGCCGAACCGTGCCGAGCCGTGCCGTGCCGTGCCGAGACGGGCGGGGCACGGAGCCTGCCCCCCGCCGTCGCCGCCGCGTTCGCCGCCTCGCCCCGCCGTGCCCCGCCGGCCCGTGCGCCCCGGGGCAGAGCGCGGCTCGGCTCGGCGCGGCTCGGCGCGGCTCGGCTCGGCTCGGCGGGGGCGGGCAGCCTGCGGGCAGCTCGCCCGGCGGCCCCCTCCTGCTCGCCCGCCCGCGGACTCCTCCTGCCTCGGCGGCTCCCTGGCCGTTAACCGCCTCCCTGCCACGGCCCGCCGCGCCCCGAGTCGGCGGGCGCCGAGCCCCGTCGGTCCCGGTCCCACCGAGCCCCGGCCGAGGGTGCACCCCCCTGCGCGTGGTTCTCGGTGCCTGGGAGCCCGGAGAGCGGCAGCACCGCCGTGTCCACCGCCCTCGTCCCCTCTGCGCGCCCGGTCTGGGGGTCCCCCAGCTTCACTCCTGCCCCCCAACCCGCTTTCTGGGCTCCGCATGGCCCCTCGGCAGCGCACAAGAAGTGGGGGACACTGCAAGCTCTGTTAGAAAGGCTGAGCGGGGCTCACCCTCACCCCCTCCCTCCCCGCTGAGCCCCTGCCCCTCCTGGGCTCTGGCTCTGCTCCCTCGCGGCTGCCCCGGCGCACAGCCCCACGCAGGACCCAGCTCCCGTGGGACCGCTGCCCCGCGCCCTTCTGCCCCATCCTGCCCATGGCCGGGGGGTCCGCAGGGACACAGCCTTGATGAGGTTATGGGCTCAGCCTGTGGCACCAACCGCAGAGCTGCACAGCACCTGGATCTGGCTGCTCCAAGCGCCCAGTGCCTTCGGTCAGCAAATCACCACTTCCCTCAGCTTCCTGCCTCAGTTTCCCCAGCTGGCGACGGAGAGTTAGCTCTTTTCCTAAGGACTCCTCACCCCCAAGACAAGCAACCTTCCGTGACCCTGCCTACTGGCACAGCAGTGGGGGAAAACACCATCTCCCTGCCTCCAGAACAAGCCCACCACCAGGCACCCCCCTCCCTGGGAGATGTGTCTCTGCTGGGGAGGTGCGTGCCGGGCTGGGAATCCTGGATCCCCAGAGGACGAGTGATGAGACAGCCGCCCATGAGCTCGACAAGAGGCCTCGCCTCTCCCCGGGGACTGCGCCGCAGGTCAGCGTGACCTTCACTGTGCTGCCGATGCCAACGGCAAAGCTTTCCCTTCGTCGTCCGGCAAGCGCACACACATCTTCAATCTTCCCATCGATCCGTGCATGGCACACATGTTCCTGCCTCCGTGCGGGTCAATACAGCAGGATAGGCTGCCTCCGGCGGGGAGCACGCACAGCCCCGGCCGCCCGCTTCGCCCTGCCCGGGCGATGCCGTGCGCACGTGCCAGCCCCGCAGCCCCAGCTCGGAGAGGCACCGTGGGGAGCGAGCTGGGCAGGTGGCCACGGGTGGCCCCAGCCACACGGCCACGAGCCCAGAGCTGCTTCTGCAGGGCTGGGGGGGATGCTTGGCCCTGCAAAGACTGTGGGCAGCAAGGGCCTGATCCTGTCTCGAGGAGGTTCTGCGGCACAGGGCGATGGCCAGCAGTGGGTCTTCGGTCTGCAGAGCTTGGGGTAGCAGTGCCATGTTGGCGAGGGGCACAAGGGCACGGGGAGCTGCCAGCATGGATCCTGAGCTACGGGACAAACCGAGCTGTGTGAGTGTGAGTGTCAGGAGGCTGGTGTCCTCTGATGCAGGACAATCATGGCACAGGAGCAGGATTGCTTTTTGGCTCCCTGCACAGCTCTGGCCCTGACACCATGGGGACCACAGACCCCTGTCCTGTCTGGGAATCTTTTGCCCCATTAGCAACTGTCACCTGGGCTGGGGACACTTCTCAGCACCCCACCCTGACAGAATGGTGCCCTTCTATACAGCCAACGAGATGTGTCCTCTCCGCCCTCTCCTGCCTCTCCTCCCCTGCCGTGCCCTGGTCCTGCCTGGCCACCCGGCAAGGACAGATGGGTGCTGGGGTTTGTCCCCTTGCACGGTGACCCAGGGCACAGGGCTGGAGCGCAGCTAGGCTGGGTTGGGATCAAGCTGTGCCCAAGTGAGTGGCATCCAGGGCACAAGCCGTGTCCCTGGCTGGGGCTGCAGGCTTCCTGCAAGCCATGGAGCAGGGAGGGCTGTGGCTTTGTGTCCAAGGAGAGGGCAGACTGGGAGATGCTGGGCTGGAGGGGCAGGGAACGGAGAAGCAGCATGGCAGGGAGGGAAGGCAGCAGGGCACAGGGGCTGGTTTCTCCTGGGAGCAGACAAGGCAGCGAACACAGCACCAGCTGGGGACGCCCGGTGCTGACGCTTGGCAGCACTTCTGCAGCTCACTGTTCTGCACCGGAGCCTCCCACCTGTGACTGAGCACGCCTGTGCACGGGGGTCCGAGACCATGAGGAGGGACTTGTCCACCCATCTGCCTGGCCACGAGCAGCTGCAGAGCCTGGGCACCCACTGGTGCTCCCAATCCCGTCCTTGGGTTTGATGCTAACAGCCTGGAGAAGCCCAATGCACCCGGCTACAGAGTGCTGATTTCACTAGCCACCACACAAGTGAGCTGACAGGACAGGGCAGCCAGCCCAGGGCTTACAGGCATATTGGGAAAGTGGGGTCCCCCCTGCTCAGCCCCGTGCACCCCAGCCCAGTGTGATACTGAGCAGCGGGGTCTTGGCGGAGGGCCCATGTGCTATGCTCAGATGACAGGGGGAGGCTGAAAGCGCCAGGGAAGACAGGACTGGAATTCAAAATGATGTTGACAAATCGGAGAAATGGCCTGAAAACAATCAGATCCAATTCAAAAGGACAAGCGCCAAGAGCTGGGCTGGAGCGGGAAGCAGATCTGCCCGGCAAGAGGAGCGTGAGCGGCCGGAGGGCAGGGCTGCTGAGCGGGCAGGAGGGCAAGGCAGGGCCCCGGTTTGGCTGCAGGCAGCAGTGTTGGTTTGTCCAAGTTTACCACCAACCCCCAGGACAGTCCCAAGAGGATGAACAAGGTGTACAGAGGGTTGGACCCCCTCCCCGCAGGACGCACCATGCAGGTGCAGTTATCTGTGCGTGCAGATGCTGCTCTTCCAGATGCCCAGCAGCCTGGCAGCTGCTTGGAAAAACAGCTGGAAGCTAGGAGAAGCTCGTTCATTTGGGATGTGGGATCTGCCAGTGTAATATGGGATGTCTGGCTGCCCTGTAACTGCACTGAGCTGGGTGGAAAGGAAGACGTTGCTCAGGGCGGCGCGAGGAGCATCATTCACAAGGCATCTGAAGTGCTTGCTGCTGGCGAGGCCTCGGCGGGAGCCCTGTGCCTGGTCTGGGACCAAACGTCAAGAAAAATCCAGACTAATTGGAAGAGTAGTGAGGATGGCAATAACAGGGAGCAGTGCTGGAGACCGGCTGGAGGCACTGGGGGTTTGGGTGAGAGCAAAGGAGGCTGAGAGGCTGCATCCGCAGACAAAATAACTGCTGAGTGCTGAAGGAAGGGGCTTTCCAGAGCATCAGGGCCCTGGCACAGCGCAGGAGACAGCAGGGCTTAGGTGGAGCCTCTGTGCGGGAGAAGCTGGCTCACAGCCTGAAGAGGTGCTTGGTGGGATGATCCTGCCGTGGTGCCTCCAGCACCCTCATGATGATTCACCCCCCTGAGACACAGACACGGTTCGTTTCCATTTCCATTCCAGATTGACCCAGGTGAGGCTTTGGTTGACATTTCTCTATCTTGCCACTGAGCCCATGGAGAGACGATTTGCTGTATCAGCACCTGACCTTCCACCGTGCTCGTGCTGTGGCACTGGAGCTGTGCTGCTGCAGTGAGCCCACCCTCCTGCACGCTGCGGGGCTGCGGCTCCTCAGCACCGGCACAGGGCATCAGCCTGGGGACACTGAAGGGTAGGACACTCAGACGACGGGATGGTTACAGCTCCTCAGGGAGCGAGGACCTTGCTGAGGGGAGACCCCTGGCAGGCAGCACCCACCTGATGCCCTGGCCAGGACCCAGATCCGGCTGCCTGGGCACCTCTGCCACCAGCCCAAGCCCCTGAGCTGGCTGCCACGTCTTCCCCACCAGCTCCACACGCTCCAGAGCCGGCGCTGGCCACAGCCCCGCACCCAGAGGGATGTGGATCTGGGGCGATCATTAATTTTGATCTAATTGAAGGAAACGTGACTGCAGAGCCCAGCTGACCGCAGCGCTAGGCTCTGACTCGCACCGGCCGGATCCTCCGAGACCTTTGCAAACACATCGGCTTAACACGCGCAGCCTCCTCCCCCGGCCTCTCCGGCACGCTCCGGCACCCTCCCGGCAGGTTGGGCTCCGCAGCGAGGGCGACGAGCACCTCGGCTGTGGGAGACGTGGGATGACAAGATGTCCACTCCAATTATGGGAGAATGGGACTGGTGATGGTGTGATGAGCGTGCAGGGCATCACCACCCGCCGCAGAGCCGGCTGTGGGACGGCCACAGGAATGCTGCCTGCACCCTGCTCACGGAAAGCTCCGCACCCTCCACCTATGCCCACGGGGAGCAGCGGGGCTGGGAACGGCAGGAGGGAGCGGTATGCACAGGGCAGGGAGTGGAGCCATCGCTACCAACAGCATTACCAGCCATGGGATGCTGGGATGGGGAGAATGGCAGCTCCCACACCACACACCAGCCTCACTGGTGACCCCGGTCCCCAGGGCAGGTGGTGGCTGTGCTGGGCTCCCCCACCTGTGGGGAGCCGCTCCCCAGTTAAGCCCATGGAGGCAGACAACAGGTCTGCCAGGGCTGGCAGATGCAGCACCCCATTAACGCACTGACCCCATTTACGTAAACTACCCCCATCAAACACAGTACCTTATTAAATGCTTTACCCCAATTAAGTTGAATACCTTAATTAATACAACACCCCAATTAAAGACAACACTCCCATTCAATTTATTCCTTCATTAAGCGCAAAACCTCAATTACAAAGTCTCTTTTGTAAGCTGTGTGCACGAGCTCACACAAGGTGCCCTGGACACCTCTGCTGCTGCTAGAAAAACAGTGCTGGCTTCATGAAGCCTTTGGGGTCCTGCCTGCTGGAATTTAAGCAGTGGGTTTCAGTAGGATCTGCATGTAGGACCATCCGCCATGGCTGAGAGGACAATGTCTGCCTGCATCAGAGCCAGGTTAGATCCCATGGGCTCTCAATGGGATAATGGCTCAAATCCCAGCCTGGTTCATAGGAGACAAGGGTCTGTGCTGAGCCCAGGAGCAGTTGGGATCTTGCTGGTTGCCCTCCTGACTTCCTCCACCCAGAGGTGCTCAGCCGTGCCCCCATCCCAGTCCGCCCCTGTCCCCGTGCCCGGGGAGAGGCAGGAGGCAGCAGCTGCTGTGGGCTGCCCACCCGCGCTCCAGGTCTCCGAGACACGGCGTGCTCCGGATCTGCACTGCCCTGGCTTTGCCGGGCTGAAAGCAAGAGGAGCAGCAGCAACTGGCCTCCCCTGCCCATGGTCTGCCCTGATCCCCTCGGCACAAACCACCCCCAAACTGAGCCAGCTGTGCTGCACAAACATCCTCACAGAGAAAACACACCTGAAAGCCTCCCACATCCATGGAGAAAAGCAAACCAGAGCCCGCTTCCCAGCCGGATAGGCACACATTTCATCACAGGGAGCGGTCAGCATCCCCAGGAGGATGCTCAGTCCAGCACCTATCTCCAGGCTTCGGGTCCGGCGTTGTTCGCTGGCCCGTGTCCAGCAAGAGGTCAGGCTCGGCTAATGCTGCCCTGAGCGGGAGGAGTGGCCGGAACGGCCTCACCGCCCTCAGAGCATCCCCCGCGGCTGGAACGGTCGTTGCCGACGTGACCTGAGAGCGGCCGCATGGCAGCCAGAGCCCCGGCTCTGAGCACGGGGTGCTGGGGTGAACGCAGTCCCTCCTGCCCTCGGTGATGGTGGGAAGGGGAGGGTGTCCTGGGAGCCATCGCCGCAGCATGCAGAGACACTCAGTGTGGTTTTACAGCCTTTTATTGCTGCAGCTGGTCTCTGCCACCTTGGGGAGGGCAGGCTGGCACGTGGGTGCACCGTGCCAAGCAGTTCAGAGGCAGGGCACGTGCCTGGGGTGCCGCTGGGCTCCCATCGCTAGCAAAAGCACCAGCACGACAGGGAAACTGGTCTCAGCACCCTGCTGGGACAGTCCCCAGTGCTATCCCCGCACAGCCCCTCTGCCTGCAGCATGAGCTCCCCCTGCCCCGCCACTTGTCACCTGCCTGGTGGCTTATGAAACTTTAAAGCTAATGGTGTAATAAACTCCAATAATGATATTGCAGCTGCACCGGGGCACCCTGGGACGAATACATTACTGCAGCAGTTTGGCAGGGAGGGCAGCAGCAGGGCTGGGGGATGCTCCGGCCAGCACTGCGGGAGATGGCCAAGCCTCTCCGCGCCCCGCTGTGAGCAGGGCACCCCTCTGCTTTGCTCCCTCTCAGGCGACCACTGAGCAAAGGCGGGTGGAGGGTGGACGGCCCACCTTGACCACAGTCCTCCCGGAGCATGAGCCAGGCCAGGAGAGCTCCAGGGGAAATGGTATTGGAGGGAGCATGACCCCCAAGGCAGTTCCTGACTCATGGGCAGGGGATGCTCAGAACTGGGCTAAGCCTGGAGGACCAGTCTGCTCACAGGGGTGGGAGCCCCTCCAGCACTGGGCTCCCTGCTGGGGTGAACACCCAAGCTGAGCACCGGCAGGTGTCCCTGTCCTGCCCAGCAGCGCCAGCCCCTGCGCACACCCAGCAGTGCTGGCGCGCACAGCTGCTGCTGAACACAGCTGTACAGGCACAGCTGGCACAGCTGGGAGGGCATCTCATAGCCAAGGGGGCACGCCCAGAGCTTTGTCACACCGGAGGGATGTGGCGCAGCTGGATACAACCCTGCCGTGGCACACAGGGAGGATGAGATCCCCATCCCACCCCAAACGTCCCTGATCCTGTAGCAGGGAGCCAGTCAGTCCTGTGCTGGCACGGGAGCAGCAGGGCTGGAGCCTGGTGCAGCAGCGGCGGGGAGCCCATCACCAGGTTCTCCAGGCACCTCCAGAGCCTGTGAGCAGCCCCAGCGAAGGACACAGGTAACACTCACGCCGGCACCCCAGCAGCACCCACACCGGGCAGCAGGGCTGGCACTCACCTACAGCAGCTCCTCCATCTCTGCCCAAGCCCCAGGGGGGCGTGAGGAGCTGGGTGGGATCGTGTCCAGCCAGCGGAGCATGCGGACCTGCTCTTCATGCTCCGAGAGACATCGCTCAGCCGCTCCCTTGTGCTTGGCTGTGTCGGCAGGCCCTGCTCTGCCCCACCCCCTGCAGCCACTGGCACCCAGTGCCCGGGCAATGGGCATTCCCGGGACTGCTCCCCCTGCCCCATCAACAGCATTTTGCCGGGGCAGCTCCTGCCTCCCGCTTGCCATTCCTAAAAACAACAGAGCCATAAACTGCTGGCAGAGCTCTGCTGGCAGAGCTGCCTCAGCGCGGCAATAGGGCTGAGGCTCTAAACGCACCCAAGTCAGGAGACGGGAAGTTATGGGTCCCCAGGCAGCCGTAGCTCAGCCGCATGGTGCCCATGCGGCCTCGTGCGTGCACAGCCGCCATGCCTCGGGCAAGGGGCAGAGTTAGCGTTACCATGGGAACCCTCGCTCCCCATTTCCTGACATCTGTGTGATTAAAAACTCAACCTTAATGTCACAACCCCACCAACGACGTGTGCAGCAGGGGCATCGTGCCAGGCCTCCCTGGGCTGTCAGGTGAAAGGGCTGGGAGCCAAACCCCAGGCTGCCCCTCGGCGGCTGGGGGAGAGGGGGTGGATGGACTGGGTCTGCAGGGAAAGTGGGAATTCTGAGGAGGCCGTTGGGGAGTCCCCATGTGAGCTCCATGGCCCAGCTCCATGAAACTGGGATCCGGCATGACAGCAGGCCACGGGCACGGGGCACAGGGAGTCGCTGAGTGACCGCAGCAATCAGCCTGGCTGTGAGTACTGATGGCACGGCGGGTACCACCTGCCGACAGCAAACATGCCGCCTGCACTGTGCCCTCAGCGTCCCGTGTGCTGCAAACCCCAGGCACGCTGGTACCCAGCGCAGAGCACGCCGTAACCACCGGACACCTCGTTGGGTGTCATCCTGAGCACGCTGAGAGCAGGGAAAGGATCCGACCCCTGAGCATCCTGGAAGTGTCGACTCCAAACGTGAACTACGCCATTGCAAACTCGATGCTTTAGGGCACCGAGTGCCAGCTCCCTGCAAACTGCAGCTGAGGGCACCTCCGGTGCCACTGTGCCACGGGCGCTGAAAAGGCACTGCGCACACGGGATGCACGGCTGGCTGTGAGCGCTGAGTGTGCTGCAGCGTGAGCCTCGGCGGGGAAACCATGGGCTGACGGCACCGCTAATGCGAGACTTGGCGCTAGCAGTGCGCACAGAGCACGCTGCGACTCCGGAGCGAGCTGGCATCTGCCACAGAGCACAGGCTAAATAGCGGAAGCACCGCTAACGCTGCGCAGCCAGCTCTGTAAATAGCAAAAGCATCAGGAAGGTGGTATCGACCGCGCCACGGGCTGTGATCGCAAAGCACACAGCAAGCGAACAGCACATCAGGCACTGGGGGCTGCGCGCAGGGCAAGCAGCAAGCACGCACACCGGGCAAGCAGCAAGCACGCACACCTCTGGGAGCGAGCGGGGAGCACTGCGGGCACGCAGGCTGAGCCCGCTGCAAGCACCGCACACGGCTCCGGCGCTGAGCACCAGCTGCAGTGCCAGGAGTCTGCTGTGAACACCGATCACACCAACGGGGACAGAACCGCTGAGCACACCGACGCGAGCACTGACTATGCTGCAAACGCCAAGTCCAGCAGGCGCCGGGCATACCTTGAATACGAAACGCTGCCTGCGGAGATCGCTGAGTGCTTGGCAAACATGAACCCGCAGCTGACACTGGTGCTGAAGGTGCTGCAAACATCAGCGACCGCAGGTCCTGCACCCTGAGCACGCCGCATGTGCCGAGGGCTGCCGGTGCCGAGCGCGAGCGCTGTGCAAATAACTGCGATGCCACAGGTATTAAGTGCCGAGCACTCTGCAATTATCAGGCAAACTGTGGGCATCAAGCACTACGCACACCACGACTGCAAACACGCTGCAGGCACCAATTTGACAAATACGCTCCTGATAACAAGCGTGTGGCTGAAGGCGCCGAAAAAAGCCGTGCGGGTGTGGGTACGGAGTGCCACAGGCTACCGCACACACCAAGCCCGGCGTGGGAACTGGGGTTGCTGCCTGTGTCAGCTGGGGCGTTGTAGGTGTTGCAAATACCCGACGTGGCATGGGTGCGGGATGCCAACCGAACGCTTCTCTGGCTCCTTGTGTGCTGTGCCATGAACAGGAAAGATGCCACGGCACCGCCTTCCAAATGCATTGCAAACACCACACTGGCACAGACGCTCACACTGACCCCTGGGAACTGGGCGCGCTGCAAACACCAGCCCCCTTCCAGCCCCCGACCCGAAGCCCACTCCGCAAAGAGCAGCTCCCCCAGGCTTCGCATGCTCTGCCAACACCAGACTCACGGCAGCACCGAGCACTGGCACGCCCGCAGGCTGCCAGTCCCGCATCTCCCCCACCCCAGGGTGCGTGGGGTCCTGCCTGTCTCGCGAGGAGCGACAGCCGTGCAAGGAGGGCCGGTGGTGCGGCTCGTGACGGTGTGCTCAGGGCCTGTTATTTCATTTTCACTTGTCCCATCCCATTAGCACAGCTGTCTGCCACCAGAGAAGGGAAAATTGATGCTAAACGGGATATCAATTTATCATGGAGTGTGTCACCCGCCGCACGGCTCTGCCAGCCGAGCAGCAGAGACGTGCTGCACCAGCCAAGCAGCACCTGTAATTAACAGCTCGTCAACCTCCCCCACGAGCTGCAGCCCGGGCACCAGCCGGCGGGTACGACATGGGGAATCCCAGCTGCGGTGCCACCCTCTGCCCCCAGCCGGGACCCCAGCATCCCTCCTCAGAGGCCGCATGTGCCCACCTCCCGCCCCGCTGCCAGGGATGGAGGCAGCCGGGGTGTCACACGTGGGCACACCAGGGTTGGATGCTTGGAGCTAGCGGTCAGTCCCCTGTCCCAGCCCTGTCTCAGCAATGTCACCCCCTGACCCCTCACTGCTGACATGTCCCTGGCATGAGGCAGAGCCGTAGCTCATGAGGTGACGGTCCCTGTGAGTGACGAGCCGGGAGCCCAGCTCCCCGGTGTGAGTTACGGCCGCTGCCTGCGCTCAGTGAGACATCAATCCCGACGGGCGGCAGGGATAGAAACGTAGCGTTCAGCGTGCTGGGAAGGGGCCGCAGGACAGGCCATCAATCCTGTCAGCTGGGTGGGATGCTGGCATAGGCAGGGCCGGCTGGGGACACCCCTGCCTGCGTCCCCTTGTCCAGTCCCTGTCACCCTGGGTGCCCCCAGCCCCAAGGTGAATGCAGGCTGTCGTGCCCAGCCCATGCTGCCCAGCTGCAGAGCCACAGCAGGAGGCATGTGCCAAATGTGGCTTCTCCCAGCCTTGGGGATGATGGTGGCTGTTCTCTGGGAAAGGCGAGAGCAGGAAGGAGGGAAAGGGCCACTGGGACAGCCTGGCACGGAGCCAGGAGTGGGGTCCCAGCCCAGCACCAACATATTCTCCAAGGGGCTTTGCACGAGCAAGCTCTCCATCCCTGCTACTCCAGGCTGCTCCATGCCCCTACCTTTCCCCAGTGCCCCTGCCACACAGGGGCGCTGCAGCCACACAGCCCCTTCCCCACCATGCCCTGGCAGAAGCAGAACCAAACCCCCTCCCAGGCGGGGGTTGGGCACTGGGACCCCACCCCATCATCCCACATCCCACCCGCATGCCCGGGCTGCGTGACGGCGGTATGGCGAGGGACGGCCGGCGGGAGGGATCGGGCAAGCGGAGCGGCCAGCAGAGCAGAGGCTGTTTGCTGCTTTGATGTTAAACACCCAGAGATGAAATGTGTGCCCCCGGGCTGGGTCCCTCGCAGCCAGCCGGCCGGCCAGCCGCTGGCTGCGGAGCCGTGCCAGCGCTGGGGCCGATAATTGGATGCATGTTTCTTCCAATGAGTTTGTATCATTTTTATGTAAATTTGACATTTTCCTGATGTTCTGTAATGTGCACAAAGCAAGTGCCGCTCCTGCCGTCGGCAAAGCCTATTTCCTTCCTGTCTGAAGTGCTGTGTTGATTTAAGGGCCTGCTAATACGCGCAGCCGGGGCCCCCCCCACTCCGTGCACATGCACGTGCCCGCACGTGGCTCACCGGCTCCGCTCTCTCTCCATCAGTGTACAGCTCCCGGTTTTCCAACCCCATGTCCGACCCAGCGCTTGGGCCGTCCTGCTCCAGCACAGGGCAGAGCTGGGCTCCCCCAGACGGTGGGGCACCTTCCCCGTCTCACGTGCCACCAACTCCCTGGGATGCCACTCGGTAGCTTGGCTCATCGTGGCGGAGGTGAAGAGGTGCCTCCGTGCCCGGTGCGGGGAGGACCGCAGGCAGCCCGGGGCTCCTTCATCTCCCGGAGGAAGGTGGGAGGAGATCAGAGCCCGGGAGCCAGAGCAAGAGGAAAGCAGACGCAATCGAGGGGCACCTTTCTGGCAGCACGGGGAGGTGCTGCTAATTAACTGCACGCCCAGGGCTGCGGGGGACCGTGCAGGGGTAGCTTTGAACTCTGGTGCTCCAGGAGCTGCTGGAGGGGCCAGCATGGATCTGTCTGAGCACCCCTGACCGCTCCCTGGCAGGGGTCTGCATATCCTGGCCACAGCAATGCCTGCCCACGGGCAGCGGCCATGGCACTGGGGGGGGCCCTTCCCAGGGCAAGGGCACCCCTGCTCCCACGTCTCGCGCTTCTCGCGCCACCCAATTTTCCCGGGCTCCGTCTGCAGCGCAGGCGAGCCCGTTTCAAAGGCAGCGCTGCTATTTAAAGCCCTTATTGTTCGCGTCCTTGACACCGGCAGCTACATCCTGCTGTCGTTCGATGCGAGCGCATCCTGGCCCGGCCAGCCAGAGGAAGGCAGCTAATGAAGAGCAAGTGCAAAGACGCCTCTTCTTTGTCCTGATCACAAAGCTGCTTCCCAAACAGTCCCCCTCCGCCCTGAGCCGGGTGGCTATTTATAGCTCCCCTTCCCCAGGGCACGCCGGGAGTTTCCTCCAGACAGCGATGCCCTGGGATCCCTTCCATGGGCTGCAGGGATGAAGGCTCTGAGGTCCCACGGCCCGGGGACCTGCTCGCAGGGGCACCCCATCCCTGTGTGCTCCCCTTGCAGGGGCAACTGTAGGGCAGCTGGGTCAGCCCAGGCCAGGGAGACGGTGGGCTTCCCCCCGGGGTCAGCTCCTTGCCCAGGCCAGGAAGCCGGTGACCCTGGGGGAAGCCTCTCCATCTGGCTAGCATCGACGCCTCCCTCCTTTTCCTCCCTGCAGGCGGGCGCACATCTGGCAACGCCAGTCCCCTGCCCACCTCTGGCATGGGCTGCGCAGCTGCAGGACGTGGCGGAGGGCTGGGTGCCCCAGCCGAGCTCCCCAAGCCCCAGAGCAACCTGCTTCCAGGCCCCCCGATCGCATGGGCATCTGCTGCTCCCCCGTGCCAGGCGCTGCTCTCCGGCGAGCAGCTTTGACAGGAAATTAAAGATTAATGTTCCCCGCGGCACCTGTGCCGGCGGCACCCACGGTGCTGAGAACGTGCCTGGCATGGCAACCCGGGCTGGGGGAGCTAGGGCAGGGGTCCGCAGAGAGTGTGGGGCAGGGAGAAGGGGGGCTGTGTGGAAGGCAGGGGTGGGGATGTGGAGAAAAGGGACTTTTTCCCTGGGTACCGAGTCACCTCCACTGCATGGGGCCTCCAGAGCCAGGCAAGGAAATGCCACCCCGCAGGCAGGGCAGCACCAGGCTGGAGGGGCTAGGGGAGCGGCTGCGGGGGGTCGCAGGTCTCCAAGATCTGCGCATGGCCCTCAGCCCCTTCCCTACCTCTTTCAGCATGGGGTTGGCCTGGCTGGGGACCCACCAGCCCCTCAAGGGGACACCCCGCAGCAGGCCAGGGGATGCCAGCTCCCAGCTAACTGGCTGCCTGGCACAGGCAAGCAGAGCCGTGCAGCTGAGCAGGCAGTGTGATGGCAGGAGCGTTTCCTCCCTCTCGCTGGGAGGGAATTAAGCTCAGCCCAGCTCTGGCTGGCAGCGGCCATGCCCACATGGCTGCACCGGCGGCTGCAGCTGCCGCCTCGGCTCCCGGCGCAGCTGGGTGCTCCATGTCTGCTGCACCCACCACCGCTCCCATGGCACCCCCACCCTGCTCCCAGGGCACAGGGCTGTGCCAGACCCCCTTGTGCCCTGCACCAACTCCTGTGGGCATGCACTGAGCTCCGTAAGAGCGGTGGGATGCGTTTCCCCGCATCCTGGCCCTGGGCACGCACCCACCGTGACCACAGGTCTCTCCTCAGGTTCCCCAGGAGCACCGGGTGCCTTGGTGGTTTTGTGAAATATGGCCCCTATAAGTCCCGCCGGGTGCGAGCCTTAATTCTCAATATATTTTCAAATATAGTTCAATTATTTTTCCCATATATCATGGGGAAATTGCAGTGGCGAGTGGCGGCGCTAAGCAGGGAGCGCGTGGCGGGGCGGCGTTAATAGGATTGTGCATGGTATTATGCATGAGGTCGTTCAGGACACAGTGGGGAACCTCGCGTGCTCCGGAGAGACAGGAAGGAATAAATCAGGCTATTAGCCCAGCACCTTGCTCAGGTCTGCAGGGGATTAATCTCTGCAGCGTGCAGGGATCCCAGCCGCGCTGCCTCCCCGGTCTCCTCCCAGCAGCTCCGTCCTGCTCCCTGCCCATGTCTGCCCAAAGCACCGGGGACTGGAGGCAGCGCTGAACGTGCCAGAGTCACCAAAGCGAGTGTGACACGTCACTGGAGAGTGGGCATCCCAGGACTGCCCTCAGGACAGTCACTGAGCCTGGTAGCGAGGCTGGTGGGGCATCCCAAGAAAGCCCTGTGTGTCTCGGGACCTTTGCTGGGAAAGCCTCATCCTTGGCTTGAGTTTGCGAAAGGGCTGAGGATGGGCATGTCCCCAGACCTCGTTCCAGCCCTGTGCACGGTCCCGTCAGCTTCGTGCCCAGTGCCATGCTGCAGCTGGGCGGCGTGGGGTGCCCACGCCGCCTCTCGCCATGCGGCAGACGCCCGGCCGGCACCTGGGGAGCAGCCGCAGCCTTCAGGCCGGGCGCGTGTAATCAGCCGGGACAGTCACATTTCCTTCGGCTCACCATGAATATTTATGCAATTTGCACAGAGCTGCTGGAGCCGAGATGCTGAGCTGGAGGGGAGATGGCAGCCTGGCCCCCCGGCTCCCCACAGGTCCCGTGGGACCTTCCCAGGTCCGGTCCTGCTTGGCCGTGCCATGGCACACGCCTCCACACCGCAGCCGGCAAGCAGCGAGATGGGATGCAAAGGTCCTGGGAGCAGCGACCTTGGGGATGGATGCGA
Source organism: Rhynochetos jubatus (assembly GCA_027574665.1). Lineage (NCBI taxonomy): Eukaryota > Metazoa > Chordata > Aves > Eurypygiformes > Rhynochetidae > Rhynochetos > Rhynochetos jubatus. Next base: position 26,046,081 of record CM050654.1, read on the forward strand.
GGGAGGGCAGGGTGCCCGAGGTGGGGCTGGGCATGGCTGTGCCAGCTTTGCAGGGGTAACATCTGCACCAGCCACAAACCATACGAAGAGCACCAAAAGCAGGTCCCGGGCACTGGGCACATGGGCTGTGGCTGGAAGCTGCCTGCCTGCCTGGGATAGCCCAGCAGCTTCGGCACTGCCTGGGCTGGTGCCCACCGAGATGGAGCCCAGCATGCAAGGAGCATCTCTCCAGGGTGACTTGGTTTGGGGGCAACTGGAATTCCCACAGGACCCACCACCACAGGCTCATGCCCACATCCAGCCCAGGCCACAGGGTCGGGGCAAGGGACAGCACTGCTGTGAGCTACAGACCCCTCTCTGGAGTGGCCTGTGCAGGATGACCAGGGCTCCTTTTCAGAGGCTGGGTAGCCAGGGCTGTCTCCACAGGCAGGAGCAGGCAGGATGCTGGCTCCCCTTGCCCAGGGCTTGGCCCACTCCGAGCATTGAAGAGGTTCCCTGATGCATGGCAGATGCTTCTCTCCCCGGGCTGGGTCCCTGGGGTCTGCTCTGCCCCACAGTGACTGCCCCACGGCGGGCAGGGAGGTGAAGGACCCTCTGGGCAAGGGCAGGGGTGGCTCCCTGGCAGCAATGGAGCTGGCAGTGCCAGAGCAAGCAGCGAGTGCAGGTGAGGTTTACAGTAAAGGGAAAAACAAATTATTAATCATGAGAGCAGCCCCAGCCGGGCTGTCAGGGCCGCATGGGCTCATGAATATTCAGCATCGGGCTGAGCACTAAATCTCATTTAAATGTCAGGGACCATTAGGCAGACAGGGAGGGGGCTGGGATGGCAGCTCCCCACTCTTGTCACGCCCCAAGCCAGCCGGACAGACCGGGACCAGGGTGCTGGCACTCACTGGCACAGCTGCGCAGGGGCCAACCTGGTACTCCGGGTGCCCCTAGCCCAGCACCTGGGTGGTCCTTGGGGGTGTCTGAAACTCTCTGGCACCTCTGCCAACCCTGAGCGTCTTTTAATTGCTGGTGGGTGCTGAAAACCCACACTGAGCACCCTACAGATCCAGGGACTGCCAGCCACACACCCCTCTCCTCCCGGGCAGAGGAACGAATCCATCCGGATCATCTGCCTGGGCAGGCTCAGCCTGGCAGGACACACACGCTCCCTCAGCATTCTCCCTGAGCCCTCCTTGATTCCTCAAGGCAGGTACAGGAGCAGCTCTGCATCCTTCCCTGGCAGAGGGGTGGGTGCCAGAGGGGTGCCCCGAGGGGTGCCCAGGAACACCCTGCACAGTGTTGCAGGACTGAAAACGTGCCAGGGAGGTGTGGACAGCACACCCAGGGCTCTACATACTTGGCATCCTCCTTTGGAGCCCTCCATGGGGCCCATTCCCTGGTAGTGCCCAGGCACCGGCACTTTCCACGGCAAGCACCCTCTCCTCGAGCCGCACACTTGCACCCAGCCGCCCATCATGCTGAGGGTGGTGGCCTCCATGGTGTCCATGGTGGTGGCAGCAGCAGGCGGCAGCAGGCGGCAGCAGGAGGGAGCAAGGCAGGCCTGGGCACTGCCTCCCCGTGCTGGCACTCACACTCTCTCCAGCTCAGCAGGGGCCTGGCAATTACACGGATATGTTTAAGCTCTTAATCCTACTGAAGATTATTCCAAGGTCGGGGTGCGAGGCAGGTCCCCACGCGCTGCCAGGCTGCGACGCGCCCCTGCTGCCATCTGCCGGGACTGGCCAGCTGAGGGTTTGCCGGCATCCCTCCACCTGTGGCATGGCCACAGCCACCAGCCTGTTGCCAACTCCAAAGGTTTGAGCCTGGCGTGGGGGACCCTGCCTGCAGCCTCTCCCAGGTGCCGGTGCCTCCCCCTGACAGTCCCACCTCCTGGCACCATCGGCTCCCTCTGGTTGGCCCCACGCTGCTCCATGGGAAGCATGAGAGGTGGCCTGAACCATCCAGAGGGATGAGGACACCTTTGAAGAGGACTCCAGCGGGGCCCAGGGGATATCTTGGAGTTGCCACGGGTGTAGCCAGGGCTCCAAGACTGCTGCATGCTCATCCAGGGGGACACCGGGGCTCAGAGCTGCAGAGGGTCTGAGGGTTGCTGGTGACCAAAGTGATGGCTCACAAGCTCGAAAGCCTTTGTCGTCACTGGCACTGGGGGGTGATGGTCTAAGAGCAGCAAGTGGCTCGGAGATGATGCAAGCCAACGTGGGGGCAGGTCTCCAGCTCACTGGAGAGCAGGACCATTAACTGCAGCTGTGCTGGGGTCTCCTCCAGACACCTCCAGGTGAGCACGGGTGCTTTTCGGGGTCATTGCCCCTGCCTGAGGCGGGTTGTGTGGTGATATCTAAAAGGAGGGATGGTGCCCAGGAGAGGGAAGAAGCGCTCAGGCTGGGCAGTAGCACCTGGGATTCCCCCTCCCTCCGCATCACTCTTGGGAATCCGTCACCCACTCCCGTCGGGGCCGTGGTCCTGCCCTGCCCGCTGCCGACAGCTGACGGGCCCGCAGGACCTGGCATTTCCTCCCTGGGAAGATGTGAAAGTGCTGCCATCCATCACTGTCCTGTCTCCTGCGGCAGGCCAGAGGGGCTGGGGGATGGGGCTCTGTCAGGGGGGTCTGGCATTACCAGCCGGAGGCAGCGGGACTCCTTGGGGGGAGTCCATGGGCACAGCGAGAGGATGAGGCGTGCAGCACCCTTGGGTGCTCTCTGTGGCCTCACTGCACCATTTACACCCACGGTCAGCACCAGACTCACACTGCCTGGGGCAGAGCCTGGGGCAGCACGGCGCCTGCTCTTCACACCCAGATCCCCTGCATCCCGCAATCCCCTTGAAAAGATGCTTTTCCAGCCCAGCACACTCCTTCCTGCTGCAGGATGTGCCGGGAACCAGCACTGGGTTCTCCTGCTTTCCCCTCATCCACAGCCATCCCGCACACCAGCACGCAGACACACCAGCCTCCGCACCCCATCCTGCTGCCCCACCACCATACCCCCCTTCCCTCACACCCCTCAAGCCCCAAGGTGCTGCCCCTGCCCCAGACCCCTGCGTCCTCTCCTGCTGCTGGTTGGGAAGGTAAAAAAAATATTAATGATTATTAGGAAGAGCTAAAGCGGAATTGCAAATGTTATTTCTCTGGTAGATGGATGATAGCGGGGTGGATGATAGATAGCTGGATGGATGGATCTCTCTCCCTCCAAGCTGTAACCCCCTTCCAATCGCTCCCTCCGGAGCACTGCTGTCACCTTGTCTCTGCTCAGAAGGGCTTTTACTGGCTCACTGGGGGATGCACGAGAACAGGTTATTAATACATGGAGAGGGGGATGGAATCCATTTGACTTGAAAATAGCTGAGAAACTGAACTGCACTTTTAAAATCTGCTTTTAATCAGAAGGAAAAGAAGAGAAGTTTGAACAATTAGGGAGTAATGAAGAGCTTCGGAAAAAAAAAGCTCTCTGAAGATTAGCTAAGATTTTTACAGCACTTGGAGAATTTAAAGAGCTATGCTGGTATCGAGCAAAATCATACACATATTCCCTGTGAAAATCACAGGCGGTGGGGCCGTCGGCGAGTGCCCGAGCCTGGATGTCCACAGACAGGCACAGCGCTGTGAGCAGCGACGCTGTGCTGCCTGCACGCTGGGGCAAGCAAGCAGCTGGCAGCAGCAGGGCTCACCCCTCACCCCCTGCCCATGGGGGAGAACGGGAGCGTGGCCGGGAGGGACCCCAGCTCGGAGGGATGGAGAGCCATGGTGGAGGCTCGCTCCGGGTGTGCAACCTCCACAGCAAGGATGGACCCACCCCAGCCACTCCAAGCCCTCGGCGAGGGGAGCGGGGGCAGTCTCCCATGGATTTGGGATTTGGGGGGCTGCGGATGCCCAGAAGAAGGGCATGGGCAGGGACCGCTGGTGTCATATCCCTGGAAGAGTGGGCACGGAAAGGCAATCCTTAGGCACACCTATGACACCTTAGGAAACCCAGTGCCGGCGTCTCCTGCCCCAAGCTGACCCTTGGCACTTGCCGCGTGGGGAAACCCACCGGTCAGCCTGCCCGTCCCCGGCACGCACCGGTACCTGCCGGGGGCCCGTCACCGGGAGGCGAGCGCGGGGGCTGCACAGCCTGCACAGCAGCAGCTGGGTAATTTTCATGCTAAGTGAAAAGTAAAGTGCACAGACTCTTTATTAGAGCGAGCACGGTGCGGGGAACAATGAAGGCAGTGATGATCGTTAACTTTCTAATCGGAGGAGAAAAGTCCTCAATGCAATTTTTATGGTAATAACATCGACACTAAAGATAATTGCTCCCCGCGTCGCGCTTAGCGCCGGGAAACTGTTTGGGAAAAAAACATTAATTTGCAGGAACTGAGCCAAAGTTTCCTTAAGGCAGCTGTTCCCTGTGCCACCCTGCCCCCAGCCTGCACCGACACTGCCCGTTGGCCCACCCCTGCCCCGGCCAGGCTGGGTTTGCACCATGCCGGTGCCGGCCGGTGGCATCCGGGCTCTCCCAGCATCGGTCCCCAGGCTCTGTTCGGCAGGAGATGCCGGAGGCGGTGCAGCCCACCGCTGCGGTGGTGGAAGGGGGCCAAGAACATTTCGGGCGACGTGATGGAGCAGCGCTCGTGCTGCGGCAAAGGAGACGGGCAGGGCTGCCCCGCGTGCCGGGACCACCGCCGGGAGAGAGGGATGGGAGCTCGTGCTCCCCGGGGAATAATAAGCGCAGGAGAAATTACAGCCAGGTGACATTTTAACGAGCCGGCGTCCTGCGTGGCATTAATATTCCAGGGGCTGCAATTCCCTAGTGGGCGTTTGAGAGATGAAAAAAAAAAAAAAAAAGACAAAATCCCAGCCCAGTAAAATCAAATAAATAAATCTCTGCCTAAGCGTGGCGTCTCCCCCGCCCCCGGCACGGAGCGGGCGGCACGCGGTGTGATTTCCCCTGTGATCCCCTGCTGCCGAGCAAGCAATCGGCTCGTCTTCGAGCTCGGCGGCAGGATGATTTATCCCAGCTCCCGGCGCCCCGGCTGGGGCGAGAGCGCGGGGCCGGGGATGATGCATTGGGCAGGAGCAGAGGTGGCGGCGGGGGGGAAGGCGGGAGAGCAGGGTGCGCGCACAGGCCACCGCTCAATCCAAAATTAATTTTAATATTTGACAAATCAAATCTACTTAGGTGAGCCATGGGCCATGCGAGGGAGATTTATGAGGGTTTGGGGCTGTCGGCTGCACGTGTACGCCGCTGCGCGGATGGGCTCCGGCACTCACGGCATCGCTAATTCCACCCCTCCCAGGGGCAGGGATACAGCCGGCCTGTCCAAGTGGTGTGACGGTGACATGAAAAATGTCCCGGCCTCTAAGTCCTGGCTTGTTAGGCTGGCGGGAGTGACGGGCCCTCTGCCTGTCCCAGTTCTGTGCCTGCTGGCAGCCAGGGCACGGTGCTGGCCACTGGCTGGATGTGGCACCCGTTGCCTGGGATGTCCCTGGGAGATCGGGCTGAGTCGGAGAAGAGCAGCTGGTTTCAGCATGCCGAGACCTGCTTTCCCCTCTGAGGGGCTGGAGCAGATTCCTGTGGGCTGGGGGCAGTTATAAACCTGTGGGCTGAGGAGCTGGAGGAGGGGGGTGGTTGTGCAGAGCCGTTCTCCGCAGGGTCATTTCAGCCCCAGCTCCACGACCAGCCCGCAGATTCATAGGCTCCAGGAGGTGACAGGAAACCTGATGGGTTTTAAGACAGCAACATGCCCTGAATCTGCAAGGTGCCTGAGCAGGCAAGCAGGGAATCCAAAATGTTTACAGCCTCGGGGGACGCGGCGACTGCAGAACAGGGAAAGCAGGCTGGGCTGCCAGGGATGAGCCAGCCACACCAAGGGAGGCCACCGGCATCCCTGATGTGGTGTTGGAAATCCCTCTCTTAGCGTGGGTATCTCCACAGAAGCTCTGTGGGACCGATAGGGGGGATTCAGGGAAGCCCCTGTGCTGATCCCACTCCTGAGGCACAGCCCTGGCATGGGGACCTCCCCTGGGCTGCAGAGGTCTCTTGCAGTGATGCCGGGGAGGGGTCTCCGAGGCTTTCTGCCCCGGTGCCCCTCACTCCTGCCTACGGGTGAGGACAAGCTTGGACTCCCTGCTTCTTGCTGGCTCCTTCACTGGGCACAGCTGGGTTCCCCATGCCCAGGAGGGGAGCCCAGGGATGCCTTCAGCCAGTCCCCACCTGGATGACGCTACTCCAGAGACCCGGCACCGGGCTCTGTGCTGGAGACAAGCCCCAGGGCTGGCTGCAGCCTTGTGCTGGGGTGTCTGAAGGAGCCTACAGCACGTCCCTGTCTTGAGGGACCTACAGTGGCACATGGCCCACGGCAGGGCAGGCAGCCTTGCCAACTCCTCCGGCAGCCAAGAGGCAAGCAACATACAAAGCTCGGGCCAGCGCAGAGCCCTGTGTGGCTCTGCTGCCTGCGCTGTCTGTGCCTTCCCCAGCTCCCACTCTGCCAATGGCAGAGCTTTCCGCCTGCCCCAGGCATGGCGGGGAGCAGCCACGGAACACGGGAGGCGTATGAGATAGGGGAGGAACAGCCTGTCCGTCGGGATGTCACACACACCTACACCCAGCAATTCTTGCAGTATATGACTGAAAGACCTCAAAGGTCTCAAAGGACTTCAAGAAATGTCTACAAGTTTCCTGGGCCATTAGGGACTGGCTGTGAGAGGTGATGGACATAAGGAAAAGGCAGTTTCCAGACCCTGCACATCATCCACCCAGTGCTTGGCTGAGCTCCCAGCCGGGTGCAGAAGTCACTCGCTGCATCCCAGTGTGTCCCTGCTGAGCAGGATGCAGCAGGATGGATGGAGGGCTGTTCCTCCAGGACTGTGAGCCTCTGGCAGCACTCCATCCCTGAGAGCCACACACAGTTCTGGGTGGCTCTCTCCAGCCCAGCTCCATGGGTGCCCCATCCCCAGCAGAGTCGAACCATGCCAGCCCCGGCAATACACGGTCCGTGGGAAGGTGGGACGGCTGGCTTGTGGGCACTGTGGTACAGCTCCAGCTCTCAGCAGAAGCGTATGCTCTCGTAAAATATCTACATTTGGATGCAGAGATTTCCAGGGATCCGGGAACGCTGTGCTGATAATTAAACATCTGCTCTGCATTTGTCTGTCTTCCCGCCGTGACGTCGCTCCAACCCTCGCTCTCCCCTCCCTGTCCTCTGGCAAGCATTCCGGACCGGGACAGCATCCCCTGCTCACTGCTCTGCCCCAGCCTGGAGGCACAACATCCCAGGCCATGGGTGCTGGGAGAGGGTAGATCCAGACATCCCACAGAGCAAACAGCAGCTTCACAGCCAGCACCCCCAGCCTTCGCGGGGCTGCAAAGCCGACAGCTTGCCCTGTGGCTTGTACCAGCCCAAACAGTTTTGCCGAGCCCCACCATTCATGGCCAGCCAGTGCTTGTCCATGCACGGTCCCCTGGGCTGAACAAGCAGCTGCCACCGCCATCCTGCAGCCAGGAGAGCATCAAAACAACCTCCAAATTGATCTCTGAGACTCTTCTGCAAGCCCCAGTCACGTCCTGCCAGGAGCAAGCGTCCGCTGCCTTTCCTGTCTCCTAGGAGAGCACCAAGGGCTTCAGGCTGTCACAGGAAGAGTGGACCCAAACATGACATCTCCATGGAGCCCGGGGTACGGCATGCAGCGCCACCGAGCAGGTGGCACCGGAGCCTGGATCGATGGGACCTGGCTGGGCCCTGTGGTGGCTCTAACAGCTCGTACAGGGCTGGAATGAGTGGGGACATGGGTGGTCCCTTCCCAGCTGTGGTCCCTTCCCAGCTGTGGTCCCCCCAGCCCCAACTGCCAAGCTTGAGCATCCTTGGTGCCGTGGCAACCAGTCACTGCCAGCGGCTGTGCTGCTGCCTCTGCCCAGAGGGGTGCCAGCATCCATGGGGACAGCATGGTGAGGGGACAGGGAACTGGGAGGGGGCGCAAGGGTGAGGGAGACTCCCTGGGGTGCACTGCAGAGCCCCAGGTGCAGCACCCTGGCCACCTGCTCACCTTCGCCAGGGCTGCCCTTTGTGCCAGCCGGGCAGCCCCATCCCTCCTCCTGCTCCCTGCCCTTGCCCCCCCCGGGCCCCCACGCTGTTTGTCACCTGTCACCATGGCAAGACAGAGATTAGCCGTAGACCCCTCCGCTCCCGCCCCAAGCCACCGATTCATATTCATGAGACTTCAAAGCATCTTGCCTGGCTCTCCTGCACCAAACCTAATCCTCTGCTGCAGCACCGTGCCAGCAGCTCTCGCTCTGGTGTGGGGACAGCAGCTGGCACCCCCGGAGCCCTCCTGCCCTGGCCGGCGTGGCCATGCAGCCATGGACCCACTGCTCCTGCTCCCCCCTGACCTACGGTCACGGCGGGATGCTCTGCACCGTGGGGGTGCTACCATGGCACCCCAAAACCCAGGGATGAGCAGCAAGGAGGCGATGGTTTGTGTGCCCTCACCTGCACCCATGCATCCCTCTGCCCCTCCAGAGGAGGGTGCTGTGCCCACAGACCCCTGCCCACACCCCCAGCCCTGCATGGACCACAGCTATACCAACAGCCCTTTGTAAAGGCTAATTGGTGCCTGCACCCCACGGCCCCTCCATCCCTGCCACGATCAGCAGCCAGCAGGCAGGGGCTGTTCAGGGGCAGTCGGGTGTGCAGAGCATGACCTCACCGGGCACGGATCAGGATCCTGCAGAGCAGCACCGTCGGAGAACTGGCGGGGAGCATGGTGGCCTTTGGAGGCGCAGGCAGGACCGAAGCGATAACCTCCCCCTAGCTCACCTCTGCAGAGCAGTGGGGCAGAGAACCATAAGAAGAGGTACCCAAGGGTGCCCTCCCACCACCCTGCCACAGCGTGGGTGCAGGCAGGGCTGCAGCCCCCCCCAGGCACTAGTGGTACCAGGCCACCTCCACATCCAGCTCATCTGCTCCATGGCAGGATCACATCGGGGTCAAACGCAGCCAGAAAGCCGGCTGCATTGTGCCACCCGCCGGTGCTGGAAGGTGCTGGGGTGGCGGGCGGGCAGGCGGGTCCCCCACGGAGCCGTCTCCTCCAGATGGCGAAGGCCATTAGAACCGCTCTCGCGCACACGGAGCCATAAAGTTTATGGGCCTCATCATTTAGCTGTAATGGAAATAGTTAAATCTGTCTCTGTTTAAGCAAACTCTGCCCTCGCGGGAGCACTTGGGGCAGGCAGGCGGGGGGCTCGGGCGGGCAGCGGGCGCCTCTGCTCGTCACCCGCTGCGCAAGAGCCGGGGCAGCCAGCCCTGGCGCTCCCACCCGGCACGTTCCCATCGTGCCAGGATGGGGACGTGCACGTGACACCGGCGTAGGGCCTCTCCCTGCACTGCCAGCCTCGGTGCCTCAGTTTCCCCTCGGTGCCTCAGTTTCCCCTCGGTGCAGGGAAAGCGAGAGCCACATTTGGGGTGACCGGGCAGGATTTGGGACTGTGCAAATTCCCTGGCACCTGGAGCTGAGAGGCAACGTGCAGGCAGAGAGCGCAGGGAGCTGCGGGGAGGATGATGCCTGCATGCTTCAGGCAGGCCACCCGCAGTTGTGTAGGGGTGATATTGGGGTTCAGCAAACGCAGACCTGTCCTGCGCAAGCAGGTGCTTTGGCCTGGCAGCCCCCAGGCAGGACCCAGCCTGCCAGAGCCCGCTGCATGGGCCAGAAGAGGATGGGATGCCTGGAAAACCACTTTTCATCCCTCACCGGGCACCCCCAAGAGCTGGGCAGGCAGATATTATCCCAGCACTGTCCAGGTTGCCTCCAGCTCTTGAAGCAGGTCCAGAGCAGGGAGCAGGGTAAGAGCAGCACCCTGCTGTGCCTCAGAGCACCCCTCAATCCCGGTCTGGGGGCTGGACCCCCAGCTGGGATGCTGCCAGTGTGTTTAGGGAGGGCCAGTTTCTCCCCATCATCACATGGGGTGGGTGGGGGTGCTGACCCTAAAGCAGCAGGACAGGCTGGCAGCGCACGCCCGACATGCAGGTTCTCATCTCAGCACCCCATGCAACCTCACCCCAGCCCCACATCTCACCCGAGATGGGGTGAGACCCTGAGGCTGGCCCCATCGCTGGAGCGGGTCACCCCACCCATACTTAGCCATGGTGGTGGTGGGAGCTACCCTCTCCCCGGCATGCAAAGCATGATTAATTACGGAGTAACTCATTAATATTCACAGCTAATTAAAGATCCTTATCATGAATAATGGAGCTCACTCTCCAAATTATGGGACAAGGATGGAGGAGGGGGAAAAAGCCCTGTGGGGAGAGAGGGCTGCAGAGGGGCAAAGCTCTGGGGCAGGGGCAGGAAGGGGAGTGGTGATACTCTCCTTGTGGGGTGCCTGGCTCTAGCAATGCCCTGTTCAGGGGATGCAGTGATGGGCAGAAGCCAGAACAGCGAGCACTGGGGCAGGCAGGGGATCCAGCCACGCTGGGGCAGGGGCCAGGCAGCCGGGGGAGCTCCAGGCACCCTTCCGTGTGGGTCTCTAACCTGCCATCCCAGTGTGCAGGGGACCCCTTCGTGCTGGCCCAGTCTTGCACATCTCCCCATGGAGCAGGGACTGTCCCAACCCGGTGGCACACAGCCCCCGAGCCAGCTAACACCCAGCAGCCACCCAGTGCGGGTCTGGGATGGGGCTGCCTGGTCCCTGGGGAGCGGGCGGGGGAGTGAAGGCACCGGCACTTGGCCTGAGCTCCTGTTATACAAATGAAAGGTTTTTAGTGGGAAAGACTCCGGGAGAGTAATACATCTCCCATATTGATCGCAGGCCAGGGACCAAGGCACGGCTTAAACAGTAATTGATTTCTAGCCGCCGAGATGTGTTGGGGAGCATTGATTTAACAGCACTGCAGACACACTGCTACTAATCTGATTAAAGTATTTAGCAGAAATGTTATTCTTTAAAAAAAAAACAGAGGGAGGTGATGGTGCTGCCTGGGGCTGGGGGGCCGAGGCAGGGCTGCGGAATGGGGGCTGCACAGCACCCCGCTGATGGGGGCCCAGGGATGGCTCTGCGCCTGTGCCCCGGTGAGGGTGCCACCGCCCTGGGACACGTGTCCATCCAGCTGCGCCCGCAGCCGTTCCCGCCGGAGCTGCCAAGGACGAGTGCGAGCCCGGCAGGATGCGGCCCAGGCAGGGTCAAGAACGCGTGCCGGGAGCATGGGCGAGTGCCCAGCCAGCCTCCCTGCCAGGATGGCCACCAGCGCTCCAGGGGACAAAGCATGCTGAGGAGGTGGGGGCAGCTCACAGAGGCACGCTGGGCTAGCGGAGCGGGCATGTGGCCCCCTCCGGTGCCGCAGCAGCCAGGGTGGTGTGGGAGCTGAGGTCTGGCGGTACCCACAGCCCCAAATCCCCACTCCCTGCAGCCTCCCGTGGAAGGGAGGAGATGCTGAGCCAGGGATGCCCCTGGCCACGCAGCGTCCCCACGCATACCCCTTCCCCACCTTGTGCCCTGCTGTTGCGGGGAGCTGTCACGCACCATCTCCTCCCATCCCTGTCCTGCCCCACTGCTGAGAGTGGAGAAGGATGCTGCAATGGTGGGGATGGGATGCCCCCACACCATTCCCAGCCCCCATGGAGAGGCACCAGCTGAGCAGGTGCAGGGGTTCCTGCCGCTCCCCATCACACACATCAGCCCAGTTAATTAACAGGTGATATCAAACAAATAAATTATTCCTGCTTCCTATTGATTCTAATTTACTGGCCCCTGGAGAGCCCGGGCTCGCTTATCCCACCTGTCACCCCTGCTTAGCAGCTGCACTAACATCTGCCCCGCTCCCTTCCCCTCTCCTGCTCCTCAGCTTCGGGGCAGAGTTGGGCACAGCTGTGGGGCCACGCTGCCCCACGCCACTGCCCCTCATCCCCTGGGATGCAGCTGCAGCCCCGTCTGATTCTTCTCCCAGGGACGATGGGTGCCCCAGTGCCGGCTACACAGAGGGAGCCTGGCTGCCCATCCTCATGGCACTCCCTGCCTCCCTGGAATAAGCTTCAGCCAGGGATGCCCTGGCCCTGTCATCTCTTTCCCCTCCACAGCACCACCAGAAAGGGTGGGGGTGCCCGTTCTGGCTGCCCAAGCCCAGCCCCAGCTCCTCATGAGCATCTCAGACCCCAGCCCAGGCCATGGCCAGCAGAACATCACCCAGACTTCCCTGTTGTCCCAGAGAGAGACCACCACAGCCCACACCAGCCTTTGATGTCTGACTCATCAGCAGGGGCATGATCAAAGCCAGAGCCCCTCCCAGCTCCCGCCCCTATGGATGCCAGATCAATAAATCAATCCCGGCTCAGCACAGCCTTTTTCTCCAGAGCAGGCTTTGTTAGGAGATCCTGGGAAGGCACGGGGTTCCCGCATCCATCCCTGCTTGCTTTGGGGGCTGAGCTCGTGGCTGATGCCACATTGGGCTAGTGACACGTCACCTACACCAGCCCAGGCTCTTCTTGGGCACAATGGCAACAGCTGACAGCCCTTGGTGGCCAGGGTTGCCTCCTGCGTGGGTCTGGGCAGCACCCAGGGATGGGTCCTGGTCCTCCCCCAGCCAGGGCTCCACTGCCCAGTGTTGCCCACGCAGGGCTGGGCTTTGTCTGGCAGGAACCTCCTGGGCTCGCGTGCAGCCGTGCCAGCGGCAGCGTGTGCTCTCCTCAGGGTGTAGGGACGTTGGCTGGCTCAGCTGGGGATGCTCTGGGCAGCAGCCGACCAGCACAGAGCCGGCAGGGAGTGGGATGCAGCCAGGGCAGCCCTGGCCTCTCCTCAGTTCTGGTGAATGACCAGCCATGCTGCTGTGGGGCAGCTGGAGAGTGGCCAGGGCCACGGGGTGGGGCTGAAGGCAGAGCCTGCCTGTCTGCCTGCTGCTCAGGGTTCTGGTGCTTTCCAGAACTCACTGAGCTGGATTTCCTCTGGTTGGACAGGTGAAATCGATCCCGGTTGGATGCCAGTGGCATGCTGCTTGCCATATGCCCATGGTCCGAGTCTGCTCCGAGTGTTTGCTGTTCAGGCAGTGGTCAGCAGCATCTGGCTTGGAAAGGGAGATGCAGAGCACTGGAGCCACTCCTGGGGACCCTTCCAAGCCCCCAGTGCTGTCTGTCCTTCCCCAAGCCCTTGGATGTCCCCCACGCTGCTGAGCAGTTTCCCTGCCGGTGTGCCGAGGGGTGGGTGAGGAAGAGCAGCAGATGTTGCCAAGCCCTGTCACCAAGGTGGCTGGGGCCAGGGAGGCTTCAGCCAGGCTGGAATGTCTCACCTGGAGCCAGCCCATCACTCCCTTGGCTAAACTCGTGCATCCCCATGGATGCAGCCTGCCTGTACTGGTGCCAGGTAGCCACCAGCTTGTGGAGGCCGTGGGGTGCCTGGCAAGGCGGGCGGCTGCAGCTCCCGGCCGGGCTTGGCACGGTCCCACAGTGTCGTGCGTGTGGGAGGAGCGGCTGGCAGCGCGCAGCCAGGAGATAAGCTCCCCTCTCATCCTCATCGCGTGTGACGGGAGCGAGATTTATGGCTCCAAGCTGCGATTTGTGCGCGGCTCCAGCACACGGTATTGATCACTCCTGCTTGCTCCCGCTGCTCCCTCACCTCCCAGCCATTCCTGCCTGGCGAGGCGGGAAGCTGGCCCTGCCTGTTAACTCTTCCACACCTGGGGACCCCTGGGACCGGGCACCCCTCTGTGCTGCAGCATCCAGGACAACAGGGAGCAGGTCCAGGCTGGCTGGGATGTCGGGCCCATCTCGGGAGAAGAGCAGAGCAGCAGGCGTGGTTTGGCTGGGCTGGCAGGGGGGAGCACCCCCCGGCAAGGAGAGGGGCCAAGGGGACAGGAGTGGCGGGCAGTGATAAGGGGACAGCGCGGAGGGGATGGGGCACGGTGCCAGGGATTAGTGCTGAGCGTAGGGAGGTGGCAGGTGGTGACAAAGGGACGGTTCCCAGGGGACAGTGTGTGATGGCCACGGGCAGTGCCAGGGGCACACGGGTGACAGCGCAGTCCCAGGTCCAGGCGAGGGGATGGGATGTGGGGCAGCCGTGGGGGGACGGGGACTGCGGGTGGCTCTGCAGCAGCAGCAGGAAACGATGTGTGAAATGAAGAGTTCCTGCCCAGTGCCCAGAGGGAGCGTGCAGCATACTGAGCAGGGGCTGGGAGGGGGCTGCATGGGGACCCTGACTAGGGGAGCTGCTCCTAGCAGGGGGTTGTGCCTCTCCTGCAGGGGAGGGGGCTCTTGGCATGGGAGCAGTGGGTGGCTGCCATGGGGCTGGAGGCTGTGGAGGGCGCAGCCCTGCTAGATCAAGCCCTCGCTGCCCCCCTCTCCAAGACGCCCCGTGGACCCGCACCCCCTCCCCACTTGCTGGTTTCCCGCTGCTCCACGGAGATAATTAAATCCGCTATTTCGGCAGGTTCCGCATCCCCTGCCAGGCGGATCCACAATCAGCGTGGAGAGGGCACAGGGCTCCCCACCTGCGTGCCCCCCCTGCTGCTCCGCCACCCTCGTGCCGAGGCACCTTGCCTGGCCCTGCCTGCCTTGGTTACCTGCCCGACAGTGTGACTTGCCTGCCTGCACCCTTGGGGATAATTCTGGGGGCTTTCGGGGGCAACACACTCCTCCGCTGTGTCAGACACGTCTACGCCGCCAGCTCCAGGGTCACAGACCCATGCCGGCTCCTCTGGAGGGGTCAGCCCCATCCCCAAAGCCAGTCTGACTGCAGAGGGACCCATCCAGGGGGTGGCACAGTCCCCGAGCGTGGGCAGGAGCAACCCTGCATCCCCAGCTCCCCATCCGTTCCCAGTTCCGACGTTATCACCTTCCCACGGCACCTGGGGAAGCTTTAAATAATTGAGGGAGGTGAGCTCGAGCAGAGATGCTCCCGCAGGCAGCTGGGTGCGAGCAGCCAGGCAGTGGCTGGGCGGCAGAGATAGCAATGTCGTCCTCGCCGGATGCCCAGGGCCTGCTGGCATCTGCCAGCCGGGAAGGAAGGGCCTGGGCTCGGAGGAAAAGCACTGAGAGCATCATCCTGAGACAGCTCGGCAGAGGCGGGAGGCAAGCGGGTGCCCAGACAGCCCCACACCGAGCTGCCCCCCATGTCCAGGCCTGCGCCATGCCTCTAGCCCAGCCAGCTCATGCCCCACCCTCCTCTCTGCCCCTGATCTCCTGTGCCAGATCCCAGATTGATTCCTGAGGAAGGCACTTGTGAAGATGGCAGCTCTGGCTGTAAATTCAGATCAATAATTTAAGGGGGGAAAACTATTAATAGGACATTAAAATACCCTTTCCCATCTGAAGCACGAAGGTGGGAGTGAAGGCGAGGGCACCTGTATGACCTGCAGAGCACCCCCTGGTCCTGCCAAAAGCCCCGGCGCTGCAGGTGCCGGTGTGGTGGGGAGTGTGGCAAACGTTGCTGTAAGTAATCTCCGGCTGTGCCGGGAGACAGGAGGGCAGCATCCATCAGGGAGCGGGGTTATTGATGGACTCCAAGGCTGCTATTACCCGCCAGCCCTGCTATTACGCACACCATCACTCAGCGCGTGGCCGCGGCTGCCACGCCAGCCCCTCAGCAGTGCCTCAGACCGTGCCGGCTGGGAACCCCGCTGGAAACAGGTATAATTACAGGTGATGGGGTCCACCGGGAGCGTTTCGGCTACAGCCCCCATTACCCATGCTGTACATGTTGCGTTGATGCTGTTCTACGCTGCCTGGGTGGTCCTCTGAGCCCCATGTCCCCAGCCCCACAGCGAGCCAGCACTGACCCAACCTCGTGGCACACCCCTGGTCCGCCCCAACACCTCTCCTTCCCCCGCAGCCAACCTGGCCCCGTGCAGCCTGGCTGAACCATGGGCAGGAGGCAGCCCCTGCCAGGCTGGTGGGGGGAAGCTGGCATTCCCTGCCCGCAGGTGATGCTCTCCAGAGCTGCCGTGCTGTGATGCTGAGACCCTGTCACAGCCCAGCTCATTTCAGGAGGATTAGTCCGTGATCCTCCACTGCCCAGCCCCGGGGAGGGCAGCTCTGGGAAGCGGGGAAGGTGAATTTCAGGGAGATTAACCCTGGTCCCCAGAGGGATGGGAAATGGAGGTACATCTACTCATCCGAGAGGAAGGAACAGCTGCCCTGGGGGGGGAACAGATAAAAATAGGCTATTTACCTGCCAGCCCCAAGCAGGGCAGGTGGAGGGCACCATGGCCAGGCCAAGCGCACCAAGGGATGCAGGTACCCACTCGAGTGCCAGGCACTCGCAGCTCAGGGGATGGCAGTGACAAGAGCAGGCAGGGCTGGGCTCCCCCCATCTGCCCTGGGAGATGTCTGAGGAAGGTGAAGGAAACACACCTGGGCACCCTCCCCTACAACCAGCAGAAAGAGGTGGTTCACCTGTCCAAAGTCCTGCAGCCTGCGCTGCTCTGGTAGCACTGCTCTGCCCTGCTCAGGAGTCAGAGGATGCCACAGGGGCTGCTCCCACCTCTTCGTCTGCCCGCAGCAGCCCCTGTCTTCCCAGGCACCCCACACCTGAGCTAAGGCACACCTCTACCATGGCATTAACATTCCTTGTCAGCTCCTCCTTGAGATGACACTGATCTTCACAGCCACCTCAGAGCAGCACAGGCCAGCTGCCCTGCAGCTGCAGAGGTCAGGACACCTCCTCTGGTATTGCAGGTTTGGCATCCCACCACTGAGCACAGACCTTGCTGCGTGCCCAGCGGCTCGGGGAGCCTGCCCAAGCCAAGGCACTGCCGTCTGGCCCGCCGACGGTCACCCAGGTCCCCAGGGTTGCAACAGCGCTGCAAGCCATGGGCACTCCTGTCCCTGGGGCAGAGCAGCACCCAGCCCTCGCCTGTCCTGGGGCACCCTGACCAGCCCCAGCGAGCCTGAACCCTCACCACCAAGAAGCCAGCGCAGGGCTGCAGGTGAAAGGGTTAACTGCTGTGAGAGCAGAGCCTCCCCTTCCTCCCCCTGTGCTGTGTTTTACAGGCCGGAGCTATTACCAGGAAATGTTCCCATCAGCACCATTGATCCCCTTGTTTACAGCCCTGTAATCCTCAGCTGTTGACTCAGGAGCAAGAGGAGGGAGGAGGTGGCTCCCTCTTGGCCATCACCTCTGCCCTGCCTGCATCCTGGCCATCACCTCTGCCCTGTCTGCATCCTGGGCATCGCCTCTGCCCTGCCTGCATCCTGGCCATCACCTCTGCCCTGCCCGCACCCCCACGCAACGCCCGCCTGGCTCCCACACAGCAGGGTGACACGCACCCAAGCCCTTCGGTGCCCGGCACGGGGAGCTCGGTGGCCAACCGGGAGATGATGGATGGAGGGTGGCAGGATCCCGGCTGTGGCAGTGGTCATGGCCCTGCGAGAGCTGGCCCACGCAGGCGGCTGCGGGTCCCCCCTCACCCGTGGCGCTGTCCTGGCACACGGCTGTGCCTCCCACCAGCTGCCTGACACCTGGTCGCAGGGCCCCGCGTGGCAGCCCCGCTTTGTTCTCATTAGTGCGATGAGCGGAGCCGTCACGCTAAATTAGGGACACCCCCGACTCGCAGCTCTGCATCTGCCAAGCCGGCAGTGGCTGCCAGACAGGAGAGCCCGGCGCGGTGGGTGCCCACGCAGTGCCCCAGGGGGGCTGCCGGCAGGGATAGGCAGCCCTGAACCCCTGCGCCAGGGCTGCAGCTGTCCCTCGCCCTTGACCAATCTGGGATTGTGCAAACCTGCGCCGAGCACCGGAGGCAAGGATATTTGTGCAGCATCCATCACTGGGACTTTCATGAGCTCTTGTAATTCCTAACGGCTCTGATAACACCAGAACTCAGCCACCTCCCTGCGCTGGTGCCCGCAGGCATCTCTCTCTGCTGGCTGGGAGGGCAGGATTGTGCCTCCTGCTCACTTATGCTACTGCCTGGATGCAGCCCATCCCCTGGCCCCTGCTCTGCTAGGGTGGGATATGCTTTGCACTCTTCCAGAGTCCTCCAGGCAGGGATTTGCCTTCCCTCCCTCTGCAAGCCCTCAGGACCTCAGCTCTCTGGAGGGACAAGTATCCTGGCTTCCGGCTGCGGCTGGAGCAAGGCTGCAGGTCACAGCCTGCCTCTGCTGGGGCTGAGCCAGGCTGGGTGAGTCTCAGGGCCGGGGTCCCCAGTCCGTCATTTCCCTGTGCCTCTCAGCTCAGCTTCACAGCACAAGCGCTGCTGCAGCACCTCCAGCCCAGTGCACCCCTGCTCTGCATGGCTTCTCCCCACCCCTGACAAACCCCACATCCAACCAGGCAGCCTTACAGCCTGCATAAACTGGCCCCTCGGAGCTTTCCCCTTCCCCAGTCCCCAGTCACTGGGGACTACGATCCCCTTGTCAGCACCCCAGCCCTGCCCAGCCCTCCCTGCCGCCCGGGACGTCCTGCTGCTGGGCACTCACCGTCTGGAAGTCGCTGCCGTTGCAATCCTCGTTGCTGAACATGCAGTGGACGAGCATCTCACCCAGGTCCAGCTGATGCCCCGTGCGCCCATAAAACTCCTCCAGGTCGAAGGGGCGGCTCTTGTCCTCCTCGCTCAGGGCCAGCATCCCCAGCAGAGCCTCCAGCTTGCTCGCCTCCACACTCTCCGGCATCAGGGGCCGGCCAGCCCCGTCCAGGAGACCCAGCATCTCCCCTGCCCAGTACAGGTCGTGACCGGAGAGCCGGGAGAAGCGGGCAGGGTTGAAGTTGCAGAGCGTGACGGCGGGGAAGGTCCTGTTGCGCACCGTCTCCTCCTCCAGCTGGGTGCTGTGGGGGTACTGGAAGTAAAAGGCCACGCACTTGGCGTAGGTGTGGATGAGGAAGGCCAGAGAGACCAAGAAGGCCAGCAGCCACAGCAGGTTGCGGGCGGTGTAGCGCTGGTGCCGGAAGATGTGCTGGATGCCATGGAGGGTGGAGCGGGCGGCAAACTCCTCCAGGCTGCACGGGCGCTGCTGTGGGGCTGGGGCATCGTGCGCCGGATGCCCGGTGGGACAGTCCCCTATGGCAAGGGCTGCCGAGGGCCGGGAGGGACCCCAGGGGGGTGGCGGTGACCTCCGGTTTTCCTCCAGCCACATGCTGCCTCCCGGCTGTGCCTCTCGCCGCTGAGCCCAGGCGCTGGAGGAGGTTGGATGGCCAGGATGGTGGTGGGCGGCAGCCGGGCTGGGCTGTGCGGCAGGCGGCGTGTGCCAGCGCCGGGGCGGGACCGGTGCAGCGTGGCACTGCCCGCATCCTGCCCCGAGCGGGAACATGCTGAGTGCCGAGACCACAGACATACTTAGCCATCGCCGCATCCTGGAGGAACTAAAGCCAGAGGCTGAAACGTCCGGGAAAGCTCGGGCACTCTCAGCACCCGTCCCATGGGGGTGCAGGCAATTAGCTGGAGTCCTGCTCGCTTCCACCATCTCCATGCACTTAGCGTGGGCTCCCCGGGGAGAGGGAGGCAGGCAAACTCCTCACATGCCCCTGCCAGGGCATGTGAGAGAGCCCAGGCAGGGCTGCATGGCCCCAGGCTCAGGAGAGGTGCGTGGGCAGGCGTGTCTCGGGGGTCAACAGCTCTTTGGCCACGGGGATGTGGGGGGACCCCAAGCTCTGCACTAGTCTTGCAGGAGCAGAGCTCCAAGACATTGGGCTGGCCAAGGAAACGAGGTGCTGAGTGTCACTCTTGTCACAGCTCCTGCACCCTTGGCTCAAGGACCTCCCCCAGGCTCCCCAAAATCTGTGCGGGGTCAGGTTCCCACGAGGACAGGGTGAGGTTGGGTGGTGGCATAGATGCTCAGGGGGTAGTGGCACAGACCCTGGGGAGTGCTGGCTCCTGGTACGACGTGCATGTCAGCTTGGGGATGCTGCCAGCCTCTCTGGGCTGGCTCTACCTTGAGACCAAGAGCTCTGGCCCAGTGCTGGGGCCAGCACAGCTCAGCATCCCTCACCCTCGAGGTGTGAAGGGAAAGGCAATATCTTTTATGAGGCCAGCAACACAGCTGAGGAAAACGCTTGTGAGCCCTGAGAAGCCCCTGTGTGCCCAAAAGCTTATCTATCTCCCTTTCAAACCATCTCAGTTGGTCTAGTAAAAGATACTGCCTCTCCTCACCGGGCTCACTACACATGCACCCACCTGGGCACACCCCAGGCAGAGCGGAGATGCTGAGCAGGGTTGCGTCCATGGGGCTGGGGAGGGCAGGTCAGGATCGGGGAGGATGCCCAAGCTGGGTGGGAGGGGGGGCTACATTCCCCCACCCTGCTCCCCGCACCAGGCACAGGAACCCCCCGGGAGGGAGGATGGGGAAACCAGAGGCAAGGATGCCCGGGCACAGGGAGGAGGTGGTGCCCAGGCCCAGTGGGGCTGGAGGGAGGCGAGAGGGCTGGGATCTCTCGTGGATGCTCGGACCTGGGCAGGTGCACAGTGGGACACTGGAGTGTGGCTGCAAGGTACCACGATGTCTGCAGCCATGGGCCAGGGATGCTGGCCCTGCCCAGCTGCGCTCCCCTGGCCTGTGCTCCCCAGCACGGCTCTAAATCCATTAGCTTTGCATAATTAGATTTTTCTCAATTACCAGATTATGATAATTAACAGCTCATTTGTAGGAGGCAGTGCCTAATCCCGGCATCGCGCTTGGCTCAGTGCCAGCCTGGCTCATGAAGCTGCCTGTACTGGGATGGCAGAGCAAACACCAGCACAGGGGAGCCCTGCCGGGGGGTCATGCAGCTTTGGGAATGCTCCTGGGACCCTCCAGAAGCTCTCCACCACTGGGGCCACAGAGTTTCCCCACGCTGCCTGGCCGACACGGCCTAAACATCCCGTGACGTCCCCTGCAAGCAGCCCCGAGGGAAACCATAGGAGAGGTTAGCATCGTGGGCTGGGCTGGTGCGGCTGCAGTCATTAAGGGGCTTGTTAATGAACTTTCCTAGTCAATAATGCTGCCAAGGAAGGACAGGAGAGCAGGGTAGCGGGAGGCAGCCGCCGGTAAGGTACCAATCTTCATCACGGGAAGGCAGGGCAGTTCAGGCAATTACTGCCCATCAACAGAGCTTCATCCTAGTAAAATAATAGAACAAATATTAAGAGAAAAATGTTTCTGGGGACCTCGAGGGCAGGGAAATGGGGAGCAATAAAGATATGCTCGGAGCTCACACAGAATAAATCTGCCCGGTCCAACCTGATTGCCTTTTTTGGGTAAAATTGCTAAATGAATCAATGGAGAGGAGACAAGAGGTGTGATATATCGGGCTTTTAATAAAGCATTTGATATAGCATCTCAGGGAATTCATTCCAGTTGGCGGGGACAGCCGGCCCCGGCCTGGACTGGGTGCAGCTGACGGGAGGCGAGGGTAATGAGCGGCCCAGGGCACAAGGGGATCATGGTGGCATTCTGCAACACCAGTGTACACCGCTCCCCCACCCCCAGTGAACGTGCTACAGCTCCCACTCTGTGCCCTGGCTCCCAGGGAAGCTGTGCCAGGGGCACCAGGGCCGCATCCGGACAAGCTGGATGCAGCCCCATGCTCATTTGCCATGGGACAATGGCCATAGCCAGCCTGGTGGCCCCACTGCACCCATTTGGGGCCACCACCTCTGCGTGCCTATGGCCATCCTGAGGCTGCAGGTATCTTCTGCTTCTGCCACGGGCTCTGCCTGCAGAGCTCTGGCTGGGACATGACATCGAGCGTGGGCAGCGGTCATGCCCAGCCACGCACAACTGGCTGGGCCGTCTCAAGCCATTCCCGTGCGTCTCCTTTGCACGGCATTTCTGATCTTCTGCCACGAGAGTCTCCAGGCAGGGGATCTGGTCCTGCCTCTCTGCCCAGCATGGGCGGCAATTTCGGCTCATAGAGGCAATAAATCAGCCTGCTTGCCTGGAGGTGTCTGCGCGGCCCCTGCTGCTTCAGCTCCAATTTCCCAGTCTCAAATTACCCCAGGCTGCCCGAGTGCCGGCTGGTTTTGTGACGCTTGCCCAAACTCTCCCAGCTCCATTACTGTCACAGGATTTTGCCAAGGCCCTCGGGTGTCCCAGTGCCCAGGAGCAGCCTTGCCCAGTGCCCTGTTCCCTGCCGGGGAGAAGAGCTGTGCCAGCCCCGGCTGCCTGTTGCTGCTGGGAGCCGGACGAGTCTCGTCAAGGCAGCTTCACTCAACCACAACGGCATTTGCTCCTCAGCCAGATCAGCGCAGGGTCAGAGGTCCCAGGCCAAATTTAGACTCGTTTTTCTCAGCAGGGAAGCAGCCCAGAGTGTGAGTTTTGCTGGAAACCACCTGGACCATTTCTCCTTGAAACCAGTTTCTCCCGACGGGGTTCCTTTGATGCTCACCACACGCAGCAGTTACATCCCCAGCCTCCTTTCCCCTCACCCAGGAGCCCCTCCTGTGGTCCCCTTCGACCCCAACAGCCCGTTCCCCTGTCCCAGTGGTGCCCGTGCTGGAGACGATGGCAGGCTGTCTCACGTAACAGCCCTGCCATGGGGCAGCGAGCGGGGCAGTCCTGCTGCTGCCAACACCCACAGAGTGATGGGGTGCCCAGGAGCTCTGAAATGCCGGGGTAAACCGATGGAGAAGGGGTTCACGAGGGCATGGTTCCACCCCAGCCATGCTGCTCCATAAGAAAGGCACTAAATATCCGTGGGGCTGTTCACCTGGGTGTGATGAGAGACACCAGTGGATCGGTGCAGGCGGGGGAGCAGAGAGAAAAGACCTGTGGTTTTGTGTCATCAGCAGATGACACCCCACCCCCCACTTTTGGGGTGACAGAGGAAGCTATTAAATGAGATGCATCTGCTGTGGTCCCAGCAGCAGCCTCTCCCCTTCGCACTATCTCCTCCTTCCCGCACCAGCCTCTTTCCAGCTCCTCATGCTGGTGCTAATCCCCTAATCTGTGCAAAGCAACAATTTTCTGCATGGCACAGCGGCTGGTTTGAGATCTGCATCCCTCCTCCCCCAAAAGCCAGCTCCGTTATCAGCAGCAGGTATCAGGTGAGCCAGGCACCATCTACCTCCGATAAACCCATGTTTTATTCTGCCCTATTTCCATTTATCTCTGAGCCCATAATTATCCCTCTTCTCGCACCGTGTCACGCTGCCGTGTGCGCTGGGGGGATGCGTGCTTTGCCGGGCAGCCCTGGACCGCAGCCTCCTGCCAGTGGGGTTCGAGGAGCCGGTGAGGCGATGCTCTGGGACAAATCCTGCCCGCCGTGCTGGCTGCCGAGCCATCCCTCCTCTCTCTCTCCACACCCGAGCTGCGTTGCCTTTAATCTCGCACAGCGGCGGAGATGGATTTTCTCCCTGTGAGCCAGATGTGTTGCACGGAGCATAAACACCCGCGACAGTTGTTGTGCTCCTCGGTGCGAAGGCATCAGATGTCTGCATTAAAACAAAGCTCTCCACTTAATTACTCAGGCTGATAATTCAGCGCGTGGAGGCGGCTCTGGCTGAGAGCAGAGGGCTGGATCACAGCTGGGACTGGAGAGCCTTGGAGTGCACATTAATCCCGGCTCTCGCAGCCCTGATTAACGGTGCTGGAAACCTGCCCGCCCTGCTCATTCCCAGGGGAAGGGTCTGTCCTGGCACCCACTTGCTGCCTCACTGGATGGGGTCAAGGATGGTGCTCGAGGGGCTCTGCTGACTCCTCACTGGGCCAAGGCGCCCCCTGCCCAGCATCTTTGTGGCGGGGTAGCCCAGGACGTGGGGGACCATCGCTTGGAGGGTGCTGCGTTGCCCCAGGCACAGCTGTCTGCTGTGCCTGGAGCCCAAGAGAGCTGCACATGGGATGGGGAGGGCAGAGACCCAGGGTCACCCCGTGCAGGAACCTGCTGCCGGAGCATGCTCGTGCTCAGAGCAGGATCAGGCATCACCACCACTTTATCCTTGGGGTCCAAGCTGCCTGCTCCTGCTAACATGCATTTCCCCTTCCATAGAACAGCAAACACCTCCTGCAAATTCGCCTCACTACCCTCTGTCTGCACCAGGGCCCTTCCTGGGGGAGCCCCTCACCCAGCTGTCGAGGCAGGCATGTGACCTTGGACGGTGAGTGCCCACCCTGCTCTGCCAGTTTCTCCAGGATGGGATGCTCATGTGTGGCGCTGCTGCCTTGAACCCATCTCCCCTGCCCTCTCCCTCCAGCCTGCTCCCCCAGCCCCTACCCCCTTCCCCAGCTCCTTGCTTCTCCTTTTCCCTCCCTGACCCAGTGCCTGTGCATCCCTGGATCTGGGGCATCCGTCTCCTGGCACAACCCCCATCCCTGGGCTCCCTGTGGGCTGGCGCTGCCGCAGACTTGCCTGTGGGGTCCTGTCTGTCCAGGGAGACTGATTTCCTCCAGCTCTGCTCCTGCCCTCTTATCTCTCCTCCCTGGGCTGCACACCTCGCTCCGTGGCCCAGGCAAGTGGGAGTGATAGACCCCATCCCACTCAGGCGGAGCGCTCAGGTTGGTTCTGGGCACACTGGGCAGCCGGGCCCGATGCCGGCAGGCAGGCAGGAGCGGGAAGCACCATCCCGGCAGGGCCCCAAGGGTTAAGTTGTCATGTATTCAGGGCCACGCGCTGGCCAGGAATTACACTTTTATCGGCACACGGTGCTGCTGCCGCTTGAATTGGGACTGGGAACTCTATTTCCGAGCTCACCCAAATTATTCTCGAAGAGATAAAGCGTGGTGCAGAGCAGCGCCGGCGCTTCATTAACATTCCCCAGCCCATTCAGCTTTAAACGAAGATTGCCTGCCTCGGAAAATGATAAAATTGAACATGTGAAGCAGGGCATTATGTTCCATCAGCCGATATTATTTCCCACGCAGGGGCCAAACGGAGACACAAACAGCTATTTATGCAGAGCTTGGCCAAGCCGGGGTGGCTTGGGAGGGGGAAAGCAGGCAGGGGGGAGCACAGGGTGGGTGGTGAGTGCCCCCCTCCCATCCTTGGGCATAAGAGGGGCTGCCTGCACTCTGCCAGGGTTGCTCTGCCCTTCTGGGGGCTTCTGGGCTTGTGCCCAGGGTGCAGGGTGGGGACCGCTGACCCGCTCTGTGCATCGGGTGAGGGAAGGGGCTCAGGGGTGCGTGGGGTGCCCCAGGGGATGCATGTCCCCTGAGAGGGCTGAGCAAACGGGGTGCTGGCTCCATGTGCAGGATGGGGTCCCACCTCCCGGGGCTGGGTGCTGGGCAGGCAGGCAGGGCTGAGCAGGCAGAGGGGCTGAGTAGGCAGGCTCCCGGGGCTGCAATTGGATTTTGCTTGGCCGTGCCGAGCCTATCGATCCAGCAGTAATTAAAGTCGCTCCAAAACCTGACTCATATTCAACCTTGGGAGGAAGGAGCTTCTCTGAGAAACACCCTCCGCTCCCCGTGTGCTGGCACAGCGTGGAGCTCAGCCCTTCCAGGGGTGCTGTCAGCCTGTCCCAACCCCCTGCCAGGCTCTGTCCTCAAAGGGGACACTGCTTTGGGACTGCCTGGGGCCCAGGGCAGGGTCCTGCACAGTCCTGCAGTGACCCTGATGAGGGTTGGTCCTTGGGATGGGGTCCACGACCACTGGACCCTGTAGCTGGGGATGAAGCCAGGCTGTTTCCTCACCAGATACATCTCTGGGATGTGGGGGTGCTCCCCCACGCCCCTCGCTTGTCACTGCCTGGGCCCTGTGAGGGACCAGCATGGGGAGAGGAGCCTGTTGGACTCACAACCACCCCCAGGAGACACGGGGGTGCTGGGGAGGACCAGCTGCCGTGTGCCCACGGGGTGCAATCCCCCTTCCCTAGGTCACAGGTAGGCGGGGAGGTGTGAAGGCAGGTGAGGGGCCCCCACGAGTGGGTATGCGTGTACGTGCAAGGGCTTGCACACCCAGCCCTGCCGCCAGCCCTGCTCGTATTCCCGGTATTCGCAGCAGGTCGGGACAGGCACCAAGCAGGGTGAGCTGCCGTTCCCCGGGGAACCCCCAAACCCGCCCGGAACCCCAGCGGGGATGCAGGACCACCAGGACCGGGCTGTACTGCGCTGGGGAACCCCCTAGCAGGGGACCCCGGTGGGGGGTCACAGCACCCCGGCGGGCACCGGCCGGCCTTTCTAGCGGGAAGGTGGCTCCATCTGCAGGACACGGCCCCTGCCGGGAGCCCCGGTGCTTGGGGTCCCCGCCGCCCCCGCCCGCCGCTTTGCATGCGGGGCACAGCGATGGGGGACAGCGGACAAGGACACCGGCTCCGCCGGCTCCCAGACACGCCGCTACCGGGCAGCGGGGTGGGGGCGGCTGGGGGAAGCGGTGCCGGGAGCAAGCCCCTTCCCGCATCCCTGCATCCCGCGGCGCACTGCGCGCTCGGTGCTCCCGCCCGACGCCCCTGCATCCCCAAAGCATCCCGCACCCACCGCGCCTGCACCCCTCAAGCGCTCTCCTCTGGTACCCTCGCTTCCAGGGCACCCCACCCCCAAAGGCGACCTCCACCCAGTATCCTCATCCTGCTCACGCCCCGCACCCCCGGGGCATCCCTCGCCCAAGGCTCTCCCGCTCCGGGAGCTGCCGAGGAGCCGGGACGGGTCCCGGTGGCGGCGGGAGGGGCGGAGGCGGAGCCGGGACGGGCTCCACCCCGGCCCCCGGCCCACATAGGCCGGCCGGGAGGGGCCCCTTGCCCCCGGAGCCTGCGCCGTCCCGGGGGCGCACGGCTGGACCCCGCGGACGGGGGCGAGCGCGGAGCGGGAGCTGCGAGAAGGGGGAGGTCGTGCTGCCTCCCTCCGGGGGACTGGGTGGGGGTCCCCCCACCCCGTGGCAGAGCGGCGGGATGCTGCGGCGGTGCAGCAGGCAGCTCCAGGCCCAGGTGGAGCGGGTGCTGCAGCTGCTGGAGCTCAACGACAGCGTGGAGGAAGGTGGGTGCGGGGCAGCCCCCGGCCTGGAGCACCCCGTGACCCCCGTCCCTGCTGCCTGTGGGGGCTGGGGGTTCTGGGGGGGCGGCTGCCCACCTGCTTGCGTTGCCCCTAGACTACATCCGCATCGCACGGTGCTTCGAGGCGACGCGCCAGAGATGCTGCCGCCTGGAGCGGGACGGGCGGTGGGCTCGGGAGCAGCTGGCCCGGGTGGAGGCCGAGCGGGCGGCGCTGGAGGTGAAGCTCAAACACGCCCGCAACCAGGTGGAAGTGGAGATGAAGAAGCGGCACCGGGCAGAGGCTGAGCTGGAGAAGCAGGTTGGGGCCTTGGGGGTACCCCTGGGGGATTGGCTGCGGGGACCCCAGCCCACTCACCACCGCCCCCGTTTCGCTTGTAGGAGCGCAAACTTCAGCTGGTGTTCGAGTCCCTGATGCGGGAGCCGTGGGGCAGCGCGGTGCTGAGTGGGGAGCAGCGGTCTATCCTCAGCGCCCTGGCCGGACGGCGCCTTGGGGCGGCCCTGGCGCCAGGCAGGAGGTGAGCAGGGCTGGTGGTCCTTGCTCCAGTTCCTGGGGCAGCCCTGGGCTCAGTTGTGCCCCTCTTCCCTCTGCTGGGCTCTAGGGGCTTGACTGGGCACGAGGATGCTCTGGCTCCGCAGAGGTGTCCGGGCTCCCAGGTTTGCCCTGGCCGGGCTGACCCTCAGCTAGCTCCGCAGGTCATCTGTGGTGGATGAGTCGTGCCAATCCCTCCTGTCCCACTCGGACATCAGCTACGACCGCACGGAGGACGATGTGGTAAGGAGCCACCCGCGGCAAGTCAGGGGGTTTGGCTTCTCCCCAGCGTCAAGGGGATAGTTTTGCCCCACTCCCGCAGTGGGGCAGCCCTTTGCATGGCTGTGGTTAGGGGCGCGAGCTGCTCTGGGGGTGTCCCTGGGCTGGTGCAGCCCTGCCAGCCCCCCAGCCTCCCCGCTGCCTTTCAGGATGTCGATGTGACGGTGGTGCGGACCCTGAAGCGCAAAGCCCAGGAGAGGCAGGTACGAGGGAAATGCGGGGAGGTGGCAGCCTGTGGGGGCCAGTGTTGAGGTGGGGTCTGTGCCCCTGCGTGGGCAAGGATCCCCCCGGGACTGCTCTGCTGTCCTGCACCGTGGCATCCTCTGCCCATGCAGGTCCCAGCGTGCAGCCCAGGCTGGGGTGCTGGTCCCGGTCCACACAGGGTTAGGGCAACCCAGATTCTCCATCCCAGCACGGGTGGCTGCAAGGAGCCTGGCAGGGGGTTTAATTTATTGATGCTGGGCTGGGAGCGTCATCTCAGCAAACCTCCCGCGATCAATAGAAACTCCATTACCCTCCACTGAGGCCCAGCCGGGCTCCTCAATAATTCATCCCCACGTGCAGGCATCCCGCACCCTGCTCCACTCACACTTCTGCATTGCAGGCCTGGCCTGGCCTCCCCCAGCCCCAGGGCTGGCTCTGATCCAGGTGGGGAGGGCCTGGGTCCCCATGAGTCCCCACAGTGCCTGCTTGGGGGCAAGGTGGGATGGGGACATTTGGTAGGGCTGAGACCACTTGGCTTGGGTGCTGTGGGGTGGGGGGCAGAGTCAAGGGAGGGGGTCCCTGCCTACCTTTCACCCATCTGCTCTGTCCCCAGCGCGTGTCCCTAGCCCCTCAGATTGGCCCTGTGGTGGTGGCGAAGCGGCATCGTTCTTCTGTGGCACCCCACAACGCTGTGAGTAGGGACCCCAGCACACCCTGGGCAGGGATGGGGTGTGTGGGCTAACCCAGTCCCCGAAAATAACACTTCAACCTTCAGTCCTGCGGGGCTGTGGGATCTGGGGGTGCTCAGCTGTCTCCTCTGGGTGCCTGTGCCCTGCAGCCTGTATCCCCACAGTGATGGCATCCCTGGCTGTGCAGGACACAGGGCCAGGCAGAGCAGAGCTCGTGGGGAGATGTTGGGGCACTGTGGGGCTGCAGCCAGGCACATTCTTAATGCTCCACGCTCCAGCAGGCGAATGTCCCTCCCGTGTTTCCTCCTACTGAGGTCCCGGGCACCGATGGCAACCTCCCGCCTGCCACCCTGGTGCCACGACGCTGCTCTCGCCAGGGACGCCGTGTCTCCACACGTCCAGGTCACGGAAAGGGCTGGGGAGGGGTCTCATGGGCGGTGTGGGACCAGCCTCAGGATGCTGCCATCATGGGAGTGGGAGGGGATCTGCTGGGGGATGCTTGTCCTCACCGTGGGGGTATCAGGGTCCTCTGGCCATGCCAAATGCCACTGTCCCAGGGCAGCTGGGATGCAGCAGGGGCTCCTTGGGAGGTGGGAAGCCTCCCCACATCCCAGCTGGGAGCTGGGGTGGTTTGTCTTTCTGGGCCTGCTCCACTGCCTCCTCTCTCTGCAGAGCTGACCATGGTGTGGGGTGCTGTTGAGGATCCAGGCTGCTGTGCCCCGGGGCAAGACAGCCACACCAAGGATGGCTCTGGGGGGCAGTCAGCACCAGCCCCCATCGCCTCGCCTTCCCAGGGCCACCCGCTCCTCCAGCACCACTTCACATCCAAAATGGTACGTGCCCCAGCCCCTCTCCCTCCTCTTGGCTGCTGTGGAGAAGGGAGCTAGGCAGGGGGAGCAGTTTGGGGGGCAAAGCTCTCCTCCATACCACCTGCCCAGGAGATTTATGGATGCAGTGAGGGTGGTTTGGGGGGGATGTAGGAGCGGTGCTAGGTATCTGCTAGAAGTGGGGGGGTCCCTAACCCTGCTCCCCGTCTCCAGGTGATCCGCCCTGAGCCATGTGGTGTCTGCGGCTCCCGCATCCGCTTTGGGAAGGCTGCCGTCAAGTGCCGCCAGTGCCAGCTGCTACTGCACCCCAAGTGCCGGGAGCAGTACCCCAGCCCCTGTGTGCCCCGGCCTCGCCACCACGCCTGGCCCCGCGAGGTGAGGGGCAGTGCTTGGGGGCTGCTCCGTGCCCCCATAGGGCTGCTGGGCTATCCACCCCTGGGCGGTGGGCACAGAGCAGGGTTGGCATTGTGTGCCCCCCCCCAGGGTGTGCTGGCTGATTTTGCTCCCCCCACACCGCCCCTGGTGCCTGCGCTGGTGGTGCAGTGCGTGACAGAGGTGGAGACGCGAGGCTTGACGGAGGTAAGGGCCGGGGCGGTGGGTGCTGCAGTGCCGTGGTCCCCACAGGGCTGAGCATCCCTCCCTGTGCCCTAGACGGGGCTGTACCGGGTCCCGGGCGCGGAGCAGCTGGTGCGGGAGTGGAAGCAGAGGCTGCTGCGGGCTGGGGGCACGCTGCCCGCACTCAACAGCGTGGCCGACATCCACGTGGTGTGCGGGGTCCTCAAGGACTTTCTGCGGGGGCTCAAGGAGCCGCTGGTCACCTTTGGCCTCCATCCTGCCTTCCTGCAGGCTGCTGGTGAGCGGGGGTCCTGGGGGGGAGTGTGGGAAAGGGGCTGCTTCTCCCCTAACACCCCTCCGCGGTGCTGCTGCAGACATCCCCAACGATGCTGCCTGCGAGACAGCCCTGTGCCATGTCGTGAGCAAGCTGCCCCCAGCCAACCGGGACACCCTGGCCTTCCTCATGCTGCACCTCCTCCGGTGAGGGGCTCCCGGGGGTCTGTCCCCAGGTCCCGGCTTTGCCCCTCACCCAGGCTCCATGCCCCAGAGCGGGGAAGCCGGGCTGAGGGTCCCCTTGGCAGGGGCAGCGTTCTCAGGCCACCCATCCCCCTCCTCACAGGGTGTCGCACAGCCCCGACTGCAAGATGGACATCCTCAACCTGTCCCGCGTGTTTGGTCCCACGCTGGTGGGACACGGCTCGGCCAACCCCACGCCGCTCGCCATCATGGAGGACACGCCGCGGCAGTGCAAGGTGAGGGGGGGTCCCCGAAGCGTGGGCTGTGCCCCGAGTGCTGCCAGCATCCCCATCCTCCATCCCCTCCCTGCCCAGGTGGTGGCTCAGCTCCTCTCGCTGCCGCCCGACTTCTGGAGGAGCTTCCTGGGGCCGGAGCAGAACCCAGTGCCAGCGCCAGCCCTGGCGGGTGAACGCGGTGAGGCGCAGCAGCCCTGCCCCCTCCCTGCCCTTGCCCTGCTGAAGGGTCCTGGGTGCCCGCGGGTGGGCTTGAGGGGTGCTGACTGTTCCCCTGCTGTGTCCTGCAGAACCGTTCTTCCAGCCCATCGCCCCCCCAGAGCCCAGGCTGGGCCAGCTGAGCCCCGCTGGCACCTGCTGCCTCCCCAGCACCCTGCGGAGCTGCGTGGGCACGGCCACCCAGCCCCCGTGAGTGCTGCCGGGGGTGGGGGGCCCCAGGGGAGCTCGCTCTGCGCCCCTGACTCATCTCTCCCCACGCAGGCAGGGGCCAGCCCCAAAGAAGGTGGGTCGGTTCTTCCCTTCTCCCGTGTAGCCGGCGGCAGCGGCCCCCCGGGGGGGGGCAACCTGGAGATGGCACCAGCAGAGGAGCGAAGCCTGCGGGACCAGGCAGCTGCCCGTGGGCCGGCGGTGCCGCGCTCCGAGCCCGTGCTCCGTTTCCCTGGGATGGGGTTGGGAGCAGGGCTGGCTCTGCCCTGCTACAGCAGTGGGGTCACTGCCCCAGCGTGGTGCTTGGGGGGGGGGGGTGGGGTGGTTTGCATTAAATGCTTGCAGCAAAACCTCCCTGGCTGTGGTGGGTGTCTGTCCCTGCCTCTGCCAGGGAATCTCAGCATCCCTAAGAGGCCAAAAAGCCAACCGCTGTCATTCCATTAGGATCTGGGGCTCCCTGGCACAGTGGAGCCTGGCTGGGCAGCAGCGAGTACTGACAGGAGGGTGAGCAGTGCTCCCCAGTATTGCTGGGCCGGGGGGGGTGGGCAGAGCTCCCTCCCGTCTTAGCCAAGGCCCTCCTCTCCCTGCCCTGGAGCCCTGGGATGCGGGAGGCCCCTCTTCCATCCCAGATGTTGGCCTCCAGTAACCAGAGCTGCTGCTCGGGGCAGGACAACCTTTAAGTATTCCCAGACTTCCTGGCACCTCAGCGGAGGCCCCTTTAACTCCTTCCTCTCCGCCAGCCCAGGCGGAGCTGTGGAAGCCCAAGCAGGGCTGGGATGCAGAGCGCTCTCCCTCCAGGAGGGAGAAGCTGGCTCAGGCTGGAAGAGGAGCGAGGGCTTGTGCCCCAAATAGCACAAGGGGAACCCGGGGAAAAGGCGCCTTGCACAACGGGACCGAGGGCTGTATCCAGGAGCTGAGAAACCTTTGTCCGTACTAAAAGCCAGGGCAGATGTGGGACAGAGGAGAAAATTGATGTATAATCCTTAAAGCAAGCTTCCCGCGGCACAGGGCTGTTCACCAGCCGGCAAGGAAATCAGCACAGCCAAGGCAGCGGCAAAACTGAAGGAGTTTAATGTGCTTAAAGCTAGGGAACAGCTAATCCCCGCCCAGGACCACAGGAGAACCGGCACGGGAAGGCACAGGGCTGGGAGCGAGGATTTACCGCAAATCCAGCGTGCCGGGGTGGTGGCGGAGGGATGGAGAATCCCTAACGCGGAACCTCGCTGAAGGAGAGAGCGGTGGCAGGGCCCCGGTAGAGCACGGAGCTCCACAACCCGAGGAGAAGACGGGAGGGTGGTGTGTGAGTGTATAAAGGGCAGGGTTGGTTATCAGAGTGCGCCGGGATCAGTCAAACCAGAGTCTCTGAGACACGGCGAGCTGGTGGGTCCCTGCCGCTTGCACACAGGCACGGTGATTGCTCCGGTGCCCTGTGGCCATGGCTGGTGTGAGGGGACATGTTGGGCGAGCCCCCCACGCCATGCCGGTGCAGAGAAGGCTGTGGGCCCACCGGGGCGGGCAGGGGTCTGCCGGCAGCAGGCTCAGCAGGGCTGGCAGCCCTCCTGGCTCACACCAAGCCCTTGGGGGAGGAGGTGGTGCTGGGGGTAGCTCCCTCCAGGGCCAGCAGCCTGCCTGTCCCACCAGTGCCCATAGGCCAGCCCGGGGCTGTGTTCCCAGGGTAGGCAGGAGCCCAGCTCAGGCTCTCACCATCACGCCGCTGGAAGCACAGCTCCTGCAGGGTGGGTTGCAGGACAGGCATATTCAACGCTCCCCAGCCTCTCAGATGGGCCAAGACCTTCCAGGAGGTGCAGCCAGCAACTTCTGCAGAGCAGGGAAAGCCTGGTGAGGGCTGGCAAAACCACATAGGCAGCAAGGGTTCCCTCACCAGCCTCATCCCAGGGCTCGCTGCAGGGGCATGCAGCCTGCTGTCAGGGCCACGTGCTGCCCCTGAAGCCTTCACCCTGCCCCAGGGCCAGTCCCTGGGCTGCCAGAGAAGCAGCACGCAAGGCTGATGCTCACCAGCTTTAATGTCTGTCTGGAAGAGGAGTCAAGCACTTGCAGGGCTCCTGGCCTGCACCTACTGCTCCGGGCTGCTAGGAAGCTCCCAAGGAGGTGAAGCCCCAGCATAGGCTCTTACTGTGGGGCACAGTGGGGAGTGGGGGGCTGGCACTTGGCCCCCCCAAGCCAGCGAGCAGCTGACTCACAGGATAATCTGGTTCTTGTAGCTGCGGCTCAGCTCCTTGTGAGGAAGGACGATGGAGTTGAGAATAACGACCTCAGCGGGGATGGTGACGCTGCAGCCTGGGGGAGAGCACGTGTGGGTTAGCACGATGGTATCAGCCTGGCAGCCTCCGGCTCTCGCAGCCACAATAAATCTCAGCAAGGAGCCCAGCCAGGGGCTGCGCAGGACCGGGGCAGCTGGGCACAGGAAGGACGTACCCAGGATTGTGATGGATGGCGTGAGGCGCCCATCCCGGAAAAGGGTCTCGCTGTCGATCTTGGCATAGGGATCATTGGGGTTGGGGTCACTGGGCGTTCCTTCGACCCGGGCCCAGCGCCCAATGGTACTGTCCCAGCCCACGATGGTATTGAGGACACAGGTGTGGTCCTGGGGCAAAGGAGAGGGGTGAAGGGTGCTGCTGCTTCCCGGCAAGGGGTAGGGATTGACACCCACACCCTCAGGCAAATCCTGCTTACATAGAGCGAGGCGCCGTGCAGGACGATGGACTCTCGCACACGCACACCGGCTCCCACCGTCACCCCCTCCCCAATGGAGACGTTGGGGCCCAGCTACAAGGACAGAGGGAGGCGATGAGGTCAAGGACAGCGGCACCCTTGGCACCCCGAGCGTCGCCCTGCTGCAGGGTCCCCTGCCTGCACTCACCACCGCGGTGCTGTCGACGGAGGCCGTCGGGTGGATGTACACGTTCCCTGCAACGCAAAGCAGCCGCGTCAGAGGCAGCTTGCAGGAGCACTGGCCTCTTGGATCAGGGGAGGGCCTGCCCACGGGTCCCACTTCCTCCCAGGGCAGCCCCCAAGGTAGTAGGGGGTTGCCAGAGGGGTACCTCTAATGACAGGGCCTCCAGGCTTGTTCTGGGCCAGCCTCTCTGGGTGGCTTTTGCTGTACTGGTTCAGGTAAAGGCGGCTGGCATAGATAGCGGAGCTGGGGGAGGAAAACCAAACAGTTTTTGCCTCTCTGGCACTACCAGGGCAGAGGAGGGTCTGAATTCAGCCCCCACTACCCACCCACAAGGCCCTGTTTAGGCACTCTCCTCTCCCATCTCTGGCTGGGGCTGCCCGATGCCCCAGCTCTAGCCCCAGCCCTTACCCGGCCGATTTGATCTGGCTCCAGAAACCATCAGTTTTGTAGACGTAGAGTTTGCCGCTCCCAGCCAGCGCTGTGAAAACGTCCTGCTCCAGCCGGATCACTTCTGCACGCTGCCAGCCGTTGGAGCTCTCCTCTCTGCAAGTGAGAGACTGGTTAGACATCCAGCCCCGTCACGGCCTTAGCCAGGGACCCTCCCCAAATCTGGGGGATCCGGTGATCCTGGACGCCCTCCTAGCTAAGCACTTCTCCCCAAAGGTGGGGACACCCCAGCCGTCAGGCTAGGCCTGCTGAGCCCCACAGCAGCAGAGGGATGGGGTTCTGCCAGCTGAAACAAGCTCCTAGCCAGAAGCGGATGGTGCAAGAGCCCCACCCAGTCCAGGTGGGTGTAGAAGCCATGGATCCTGCCCCGCTCCAGAGCCCTGCACAGCTGGATTTTTACTTGGGTGGTGGCAGCAGAGATGCCAAGTGACAGGCTGCTGGTGCAGAGAGCTGGAGGTGGGAGCAGAGCGTTCCCAGGTGAAAGGGTTGCTCAGCCCCTTGTCCAGAGCTCAATGAAGATGGGATGGGAGGACAGGAAGGGAAAGGGGGAATCTCAAGCTGGCCAGGAGGCGAGCAGAGGAAAGAGCAGCTTTGCCGAGCAGCCTGGAGCTGGGAGGAAAGCATGCGTTACTGCTAGGGACAATCCAGCCCAGGGAGAAGCCAGTGCAGACACAGAGGGAGACTTACCCAAGGTAAGGACAGCTGGTGCAGGACCAGGAAACGAGTGAGTGATGGCAGAGGAGGAGAGAAGATAAAGAATGGAGGATGAGCGTGCCGCTGCAGCCCCGGGAAACAGTGGGGTGTGAGGGACAGGGGGCAGAGAGAGACACTCACAGCACTAGCTCCTGCTGGTTCCTCTGGAAGACCTCGCCAATGTGCTGGAAGATGGCAGGTGTGAACAGGTAGATACCACAGTTAATGATCTCGCTGACAAAGGTGCTGGGCTTCTCCACGTAGTGCTGGACCTGGAGGTAAGGGAACAGACATGAATCCACGCTGGGCGTGGGGGCTGTGCCCAGCGTCACACCGGGAACACATGCCCACACGGGCAGTGCAACACACACTGCCCACACTGTGCCCGGCTCCCCAGGGCCCTCCAGTACCTCCTGCGTGTCTGTGTTTGCCACGATACAGCCATAATTCAGCGCCTGCGTCCTGTTGGCCTGCGGAGAGAGGATGTGTTAGCGACGGTGGAGCAGCGGGCACGTGGATACAGAGCAGATGAGACCCGGAGCTCGCACCCAGGCACCCATCCACCGTAGGAGCCGCTGGCTTCTAGACAAGCCCACAGCAGAGCACCGCTGCTCCTCTGCCCCCCAGCACTGCCACTCACTGTGGTACCCAGAATGACAAAGCTGTGCACGTCCCCGTGCTGCTGCCGAAACTCCAGCATCTCCTGCAAGGGGAACTCCGAGCACACGTCTGCGTTGAGGACAAAGAAGGCTTCAGCCCCACCTGACAGGATCTGGTCTCGGAAGTGATAGATGCCACCACCCGTGCCCAGCGCTGCATACTCCTGGAGATACCTGCAAGCCAAGCAGGGAAAAGCGAGGGCTTAGGGAGGCGCAGGGGTCTGGTGCCACTGCTCTGCAGCAGGGCAGGGAGCTGGAGAGGCATCTTGGGAGCAGAAACCAGCTGGAGCAGGGTCCAGGGCAAAGGAAATTTGGCAGAACTAAGGTGGGAGGCCAGCTGTGCCCATCCCTGGTGGGACAGGGCCTGCTTTCCCAACGCCCAGGTGTTGACTGGGGGGCTGCCACCCCGCGATAACTGGGTGAGGGGCTGAGCCAGGCCGTGCTGCCACGGGTACCCGGGGAATGGGAGGGCTCCTGCGCACCTGATGGGGATCTTGAACTCCTGCTGCGCCGACACCAGGAAGCGGCTGAGCGCCTCGTGGGGCTGGTAGAAGCCCATCAGCAGGATCTCCTTCATGCCGGGCACCTGGGGAGCGAGGGGGGCAGAGTGGGGAAGGCGGCCCCGACCCCCCCCCAGCCCCGGCCCCCCAGCCCTGACTCCTCCCGTACCTTAGCGCAGGCCTCGATGTGGTGCTGCACCATGGGTACCCCGGCCACGGGGAAGAGCGGCTTGGGCACCTCGAAGGACAGCGGTCGGAACCGGGTCCCTGCGGAGCGCAGGCGGGTCGGCGGGGCCCGGCGACGGCGGGACGCCCCGCGGGCCAGAGGCACTTACCCTTCTGCGGGCCTCCGATGAGGATCACCGCCTTCAGCGGCATCACGGCTCCGCTCCGCTCCGGCGTGCCCCTGCCCCTCCGTCGCCCGTCCGCCCTCCCTCCACTTCCGCACACGTGGCCGCGACACGTCAGCGCGCAGGACACACACACACACACCCACCCCCCCCCCCGCCTTGCGTCACCGCGCCGCCGGAGGACGCCCGAACGGGGGGGGGGCGCCGCGGCGGCGGGCGGAAGGGAACGCGCATGCGTGTGTGCGCGCTGGTGCGCGGCGGGCCGGGAGGGCCGCGTCGGGGTGGGCCTCGCGGTCGCGGGGGCTGCTCTAACCGGAGCGATCCCGGCGCTTGGCAGCATCCCTGCCTCCCGACACCCTTCCCAGCCCCGCCTGGAGGCTTCCTGGCTTGGGGTCCCTGGGTTTGGGGACAGGACCACCCCCCCCACCCCCGAGGTGCCGGTGGCTGCTCTGCCGCCCGCCCCCCCCACGGTCCCTCCCAGCGATGCACGGACGCAGGACCGGCTGCTCAGGGTCTTTATTGCTGCTCCGGCACGTTGCTCCAAACCACGGGGACGTTGGCGACTCCGGAGCCCGGCAGAGAGGAGGGGACGGGGACGGGAGTCAATAAATAAAGCCCTAATCGCATGGGAAGGCGGGTGCCCAACCGCTGCCCCCGGCCCCCCCCCCCCCAGTCCGGGGCACCACGGCCAGGCTCAGCATCCTGCTGCCGGCTGGGGAAGGCGTGAGGAGGGGGCGCGGGGGCTCGGCCAGGCACCGCGGCACCGGGAGAGGTGACGCGGGGGGGGACGCGTGAAGGGGTCTGGGGGCGGGCGGGCAGGCAGCGGGGCGCAGGGTGAGGGCCGGAGCCGGGCGGACGGAGCGTGAGCAGCGGGGGCCTGAGCAGGCGCAGGAGGCGTGCGTGGCACGTGGGTGACCCCTTGCTAAGCAGGTTGGGGGCTGCCAGCCAGCCCCCCCACCCCACCCCAACGCGCAGCCCGCGGCCCCAGGGAAGGCACTGGCGTCAGTCCTGGGGGCGCAAACCCGCTTTGCCAGGACCGGAGTTGAGAGGAGCGGAAGGCGGGGGGCTGGCGGCCCCCGCTCCCGGCTGTGAGGATCGGGGCTGTGCTGGCTGGCGGAGGCCACGGGGGGGACTGCGAGCAGGTCCCCTCTCTGCAGGAACCACTGGAGCAGCTGCAGTCCTTGGGCGCCGGCGTGCAAACCTGGGGGGAGGGCAGGGACCCCCGCACCGTGGCCGGGGGCAGCTGCAGGCTGCGGCGTAAGGCACACGGCTGACAGGACCCGCGTGGCCAGGGCTGGTCGGTGTGCTGGCGGCCCTCCCGCTCCCACCTGGGGGTTCCCTCAGCATCCCCATACCCATCAACATCCTTCCTCCGACCCTCTGCCACATTCTCCCTTCCTCCCAGCAAGGCTTCCCGCTGCTGGACCCCACCGCCGGGCCGGCTGGGGCAGCACCTCCCCTCTCCCTCCACACCGCCAAAACACCGGCCACCAGCATCCCTGCCGGCGGCACTGAGGTCCGTGGGCTCATCCCGGTGCGTATCCCGGCTCCTCCTCGGCCGTCCAGTCCCGTGGCCCCTGGAATGTTCCTCTGGCTCCTCGGCCTCTCGTGGCCGTGGCCGAGGCGGTGGCTACTGTGGCCCCGGCGGCTGGCCGCCCTGGTAGGAGCGGAGTAAGACCTTGTGCTTGGTGACAGCTTCGCCGCGGCGCCGCTGGTGCTCCACCAGGAATTCCTTGAGGCGGTTGGTGGTGAAGGTCAGGGTCTGGCGGCGCAGCTTCATTAGGTAGGCGTCCTGGAGCCAGGCGTTGGCAAAGCAGTCCTTCACCGTGGGGCGGCTCCTGGGGCAGGGGCGGCTCTGCGTCAGGGGCCGTGGGGTGCTCACCGCCGCACCCCCCAAACCCAGCCACCGCCCCGGCCCTGCAAGATGCAGGGGGTCCCAGAGCTCTCTGAGAGCAGGGATGGACGCTGGGGTCCTGGGCTTAGGAGACGCCAGCCTTCTCCAGGAGCAGAGATGGACGCCAGGGTCCCACCAATGATGTCTTTGAGGGTCCCCATGGGCCCGGTCACAGGCGCAGTCCGGGGCCACGTGTGCCCCCAGGCTGGGCTGGGCACTCACCAGGGGTGGACGGCGAGGGCCTTGCGGATGAAGAGGGCAGCGTTCTGCGAGACGTTGGGGTACAGCTTGAAGGCATCGAAGCGCCCTGCCAGGATGCGGTTTTCCGTCTCGATGGGGTCCAGTTCGAAGAACGGCGACCGCCCACTGAGCCTGCGAGGGTGGAAGGGGTGGCAAAGGCTGGGGGGCACTGGTGGGAGGGCACCCGGGACCCCCCACCCACCCATCCCCCAGTTTGGAACAGCCACAGCTGCCCAGGGTCTCGATTACGTGTATCCAGCTGGGAAGGGTCTGCAGGGCAACGGCATCCCCCAGCCCACCGCCAGCCTGGTGTCTCCCGTGGCCCTGGAGCCTTGATGGGGCTGACTACACCTCAGGGTGCTTGCCCCCCCAGCCCCCCTTCTCTTACATGATGTAGGTGAGGACGCCAACGCCCCAGACATCTGCTGCGGAGCCCACCGGGTCGCCCTTCACCACCTCCGGCGCTGCGGGCAGGGGAGCAGGGTTGTCATGTGCACCAGGAGGCCAAGCCCCAGCACCCCAGCACCCACAGCACCCCACCATTACACCCTCCTGCACCCCTCCCTGATGCCCCAATACCCTGACAGAGCCCAGCACCTCCAGAGATACCCCAACTGCCCCCCACCACCCAAACCCTCCCACTGAGCCCAGCAACCCTACAGAAACCCTCAGCAGACACCCAGCACCACAAAGACCCCCCATAGCTTCCCCAGGGACACGTCGCCTCCTCCCCAGTCCCAAGCCCCCCAGCACAGGCACACATGCACACTTCAGACGCACGTGTGCCCCTTGCCACCGCGCCCCCGGTGCCCCACTCACACATGTACTCCAGGGTGCCCACGCGCCGCCCCAGCTGCCGCAGCACGAGGGGGTTGTAGGTCTGGGCGCTGCCAAAATCGATGATCTTGAGGGCGTTCACGCCCGAGACGACGACGTTGTCCGGCTTGATGTCGAGGTGCACGATGCGGCGGCCGTGCAGGTACTCGAGGCCCTGCAGGAGCTGCAGCACGTAGCTCACCACGTCGTCCTCCGAGTAGCGAAACCTAGGGGCAAGTGGCATCACCGGGTGGCCCCATGCCGGTGGCCAGTGGCCACTGTCAGCGGCCCCGTGCCTGTCCGTACCTGTCCACGATGCTGTAGAGGATCTCCTTGCCGGCGCAGTTCTCGCAGATGAGGACCAGGTAGCGGGGGGTGATGTACGCCTCGTGCAGGGCCATGATGCGCTCGTGGTGCAACGCCTTGAGGATCTCGTACTCCTGCAGCACGCTCTGCTTCCTCTCCGCCTCGTAGGGCACGATCTTGGCCATGAAGTGCTTCCCCGTGGCGTTCTCCTTGCACAGCCGAATCACCCCGAAGCGGCCCCTGCGTCACAGGGTAGCTCAGCATACCCAGGGTGGGGATGCTCGGTGCGGGAAGGGGATGGGACACCCCCAGCAGAGCATCCCATCCCGCTGCTACTCACCTTGCCTTCTCGTCCAAGAAGGTATAGGGCTTTTGGGGGACACCCTGCCGCAGCGCTGTGCCGTCCTTAGCCCCTGGGACCCCGCTCTCCTTTGGGGGCTCCTTGGAGGATGGGGTGGTGGCAGGGGGCTCCTGCGCAGGGGGCGACGTGGGGGGCATGGAGACGAAGGAAGTGACCATGTAGGGGGACATCTTCCGCATGGGTGCGGCGTTGGGAGTGGGGGACACCGTGGGGGCTGAACTGGGGGTGGTCGACGCGGGGGAAATGGGGGAGAATTTGGAAGGAGACGGAGCCCGGTCCGGAGGGGATGTGTCCGGAGGGGATGTGTCCGTGGGGGGTGTGGGGGAGCCCCGAGTGGGGGTATCTGTGTGGGGTGAGGCCACAGTCCGAGGGGGCGTGAATATCAGCTCTGGGGGCACACAGACGGTGATGTTGGGTGGGAGATTGGGGTCTGGCTGTGGCCCCTCCTCGTGGGACGTGGGGGGCTGGAGGACCCCGGGGGGGGCGCCCGCCTGTGCCACCCCATCTGCCTTCTGCACCACTCCCTTGTGCTTGCGTGGGGGGGTGGTGGGGGGGGCCCCCGTGACCGGCGGCTCCAGCTGCCCCACGGGCGTCTGGGTCGACCGGCTGGAAGCCACCTTCTCAGGGACAGGGACAGGGATGGCGATGTCCTTGGCTAGGGCAGCTTGAGCATCTGCGGGGAGCAAAGGGAGGTGTGAGCCAGGTGGGGGGAGGCCACGAGCCGGGGGCAAGCGGCACCCTGTTCCCCAAAGCCCTGAGCGGGAGATCCCCCGAGACTCAAGGGATCCTAGAGCAGCCCAGAGGCCACAGCCCCATGGCTGCCCCACGGGATGGGACTTCCTCACCTTCCACCTCAAGGTGCACCTTCCCTGAGGGGGTGCTGTAGGGCCCCTGCCCGGCCTTGTTGACACAGGCCACCCGAAACTTGGCAGTGCTCCCGGGGGGCAGCTCCGTCACGTTGAAGTAGCAGTCGGCGATGCCGGTGCTGACGATCTTCCACTCGTTCTCCCCTGCCGGCGTGGGGGCAAGGTGAGGTGAGGGCAGGTCCCTGTCCCCCAGCCCTGCCCCAGGACCCTGCCAAGCCCCGGGGGACAGCGAGGGCATCGAACACTTTTGTCCCAGCTTGGTGGCATCATTCTGGCTGCAGCTCCCGGCAGACAGGAGGCCGCCCCACGTACCATCCAGCCGTCGCTCCAGCGTGTAGGTGCAGGGGGCTTTGCTCTCTGCGGGCTTCCACAGCACTAGCACCGTGTTCTTGTACTTCTGGGGGATCTCCGGGGTGCCCGGCCGTCCGGGGAGCCCTGCGAGGGGACAGACAGGGTGGGCTGGGTGCCTGGCCAGGGGCAGGGCTGAGCTGCTGCGGGGTGAGAGCAGCACAACGCGTGGGCTCGGAGATGCTGGCGGTGCCCGTGCAAAACCCATTTATCCCCCCTCAGAAGTCCCAGTCTCTGCGGAGAGCGGAGCTGAAGTGACCTGCTCCCACCGGTCCCCAGCCCCGTGGTGCGTGCCTGGCGCGTGCTCTCTGCCCGTGGGACAGCACCTCTGTCCCCCAAGGTCGTGTCCCCCTGCATCCTTACGTGCCACGGCCAGCGTGCAGGAGCTGATTGCCGTGCCCAGGGTGTTGGCGGCTGCACACTCGTACAGCCCCGCGTCCTTCCTGGAGACCTTGGCGATGGTGAGCATCTGCCGCCCGTCCTTGCAGGACACGACGTTCAGCGCAGTGTCCGGCTGCAGGGACCTCTTGTCTGCATGGGGGAGGGAGCAGAGGAGAGGGATGCTACGGTGCTCCCCCTGGCACTCACCCCCCTGAAGCAGCGCAGGCAGCCCCCCACCTTTCATCCAGACGATCCTGGGGGTCGGGCTGCCAGCGGGCAGGCAGCAGAGGGTCAGCGCCTCACCCTCCAGCAGCACCTGGTCCTTCAGCTTGATGTGGAAAATGGGGGGGAAATCTAGGAAGCAGAGAGGATGTCAGGCTGGGGAAGCGATGGGCACCCGCCATCCCGTCCCGGGAGCACACCTACCCGACTCGCTGGGGGCGTGCGGCCGGCCAGCGGCTGGTCCCCCCTCCTGCAGCAGGCTGGAGGGGATGCCGGGCTGCGAGACCCCCTTCTCCTTCTTCCCCCGAGAGAGTCCCCAGCGCTCCCAGCGCGACCGCTTCTGGCCGTCGCCCCCACCTGCGGGTACCCGGGGGCGGCTGAGCGCGGGTCCGAGCCGGGGGTGGGGGGGCGCCGTGCCCGCCGCTCCCCCGGGGTGCCGGTGGGACCCTCCTCCCTCCCGCCGCCCCCCCGGGGATGCCGGTGGGACCCTCCTCCCGCCCGCCGCCCCTCCGGGGATGCCGGTGGGACCCCCCTCCCGCCCGCCGCTCACCTTTGGCGGAGGAGCGGGTGCTGCCGTCGGAGCGCAGGGACTCGGAGGAGGGGGCGGGCGCCGGGGGGGGCCCTGGGCGAAGGCTCTCCCCCTCGGAGCTGGCGCGGCGGAGCCCCCCGAGCCCCTCGCCCTCCGGTCGCTCGTCCGAGAGGCTGCGCAGCCGGGCGGAGACGCGCTCCACCGTGGTGCTGATCTTCCTCCGCACCGCCGCCGCCGGAGACTCGCTCCCCCCGACGCCCCCCGGCTCCGACCTGAGGCTCTCCGAGTCCCTCCGCTCCTTGGAGCCACCCGCGGTCAGGCTCCAGGAGAAGCGGCGCCCGCCGGTCGGGGTCTCGCCGCCCCCATCCTCGCCCCTGCTCTTCTTCCTCTCGACGGGCGGGGTGCGCTTGAGGAGCAGGGACATCCTCCGGAGGAAGCCCCTGTCCTTCTCCACCTCGTGCAGGTCCTGCACTGACATGGACTTGGTCGCCAGCCCGACGGGACGCTCCCGGCACAGCTCCAGGGGCACGCCGGCCGGGGTGGGACGGTAGATGCCCTCGTTGGTAGGTGTCGGGGGTCCGGCCAGGTGTCGGTCCTCGGAGCGGGAGCGGGTGAGCAGCTTCAGCCCCCGGGTGAGCGATGACTCCCGGCCCCGCTTGAATTTGGCTTCGAAGACCTCCTCTGAGTCGATGTCCTGGATGAGCAGGGAGCTGGAAGAGCCGGTGGGCTTCGCCTCCCGCCTCACTGCCGGGGACGGCGCGGGGGGCTGGGTGGGGGTGGCCGCTGGGGGCCGAGGGGTTTCCTTGGGGGCTGGCTCCCCGCCTCGCACTGCTCCCATGGCTTGCATGACCTTGGCGTAGGAAGACATTTGGGAGGCTTGGGTGCCTGGAGCCGAGGGCTGCGGTGAGGTGGGTGTTCCCACCCTGGCAGCCCCCTCCCCGCTGGCTCCAGCAGCTTTAGTGGGCAGCTTTTCCTCCTGCCCCCCAGCTGTGGGCTTCTTCCCCGCAGTGGTGGTGGCCCCAGGCTGGCCCCGCTCCTCGGGGACGCGCCTCCTCCCCAGGGCAGCCTTGGTGGCAGGGGCTCGGGGGACAGTGGTCGCCACTGTGGGGGGTGTCGGCTGGCGGGGGGCATCTGGCAGTGCTGGGGGCCGGGCATCAGAGAGGGCTGAGAGCGATGGGGACTCCTTGAGCCGCTGGGCCTCCAGGCAGGCCACTGGGATCTCCAGGGGCGCACCCGAGCGTCGGTGACGGACGACAGGCTCGGCGTCCCCATGGCTGAAGGAGCTGCTCTTCTGCAGGCGGTGCTCGGCGGGGAGGAGGCGTGGTGAGGTGGCCTCACTGGAGGCCGCCCGCACCAGCCGTGGCACCGCCGGCGGCTCCAACCGGGTCGGCCGTGGGACCTTCTTGTCAGGTCCGACCCCCAGGGTCTCCAGGAGGGGACCCCGCAGGCCGCTGACCTTGCTGTCCCCAGGGCCCCCCCGCAGCAGCCGCTGGCGCATCAGCTCCAAGCGCTGGGCGTGGTCGTCCTCCCCCCAGGCCCCCTTCCGACGCGGCAGCTCCATAGAGGCTGCCTTGGCTAAGGCCCGGCGGGGGTCCCGGCCTGCCTCAGCCCCCTCCTCAGTCCCTGGGGGCTGGTGGAGCAGCAGGGCGCTGTCAGCCGAGCCGCCCCTCTTCAGCTCTCCCCGACGGGCACTCCCTGGGGATTCCAGGCTGGAGCCCTTCCTCATGGCTTTGCGGGGGTACTCTGGCCGTTTCTGGGCTTCGGGGGCTTCTTCATCAGAGGAGCCAGGAGCCTCCGCCTCCACGCACGGCCGCCGTGGCCCGGTGCCCCTCGGCCTCTTCCCCAGCGCCACCCCGGGCTTCCCTGTGCCCTGGCTCTGCCACTCCATAGCGGAGACGTCCCCTGGCGTGACACCCTCCAGCCGTGGACCCTCAGGTGGCCCAATGGCCTCATCATCCGTGGGGATCTCATTGAGCGACATGCGGGAGCCGGAGAACTCCACCTGGTGCGGCATGGGGATGAAGGGCAGCTCGTCCAGGTCATCTGAGTCCGAGGACGATGACAGCACCGGCGACTCCTTGAGGTGCCGGGGCACGGCGATGGAGAGGTGGTTGGATGTGTCCTCCAGCAGCTCTGGGATCGGCCGCAGCACCATGTTGCACTTGTAGCTGATTTGCGAGCGCTGCAGCCAGTGGAGAGGGCTGGATCAGGCCCAGGCGGGTGGCATGGCATCATCTGCCCAGTGCACATCACTCCATCCTGCCCAGGGCACATCACCCCGTCCTGCCCAGGGCATATCACCCCATCCTGCCCAGTGCACATCACCCCTTCCTGCC
The DNA here is from genome assembly GCA_027574665.1 of Rhynochetos jubatus. NCBI lineage: Eukaryota > Metazoa > Chordata > Aves > Eurypygiformes > Rhynochetidae > Rhynochetos > Rhynochetos jubatus. The sequence continues at coordinate 26,090,988 of CM050654.1, forward strand.
CAGGGCACATCACCCCATCCTGCCCAGGGCACATCACCCCATCCTGCTCCCCTCCCACCCCAGCTCCTGTCTTCACCTGCCATTTCCGACGGGAGAGGAAGAGCTTTAGGTGGTCGGTGCTGATGACCTTCCCCTTGGCCAGTGTCTGCGAGGCGAGGGGACAGCAGTGTCCCACGGAGCCTGCCGCAGGCTCAGGGGAACGCTGCTGCTGCCGAACGCTGGGTCCCTGTCCAGGCTCACCTTGAACCAGGGATGCTCCAAGGTCTGCTCCGCATTGGGTCTCCTGCGAACCAACACCGCTGGGTGAGAACCACCTGGGCTGGGGGGTTTGGCCAACCCGGGGAAAGGTGGAGGGGGGGTCTGGCTGCCTGTGCTGCATCCCAGCCTGCCCTCGGACACCCCGATGCACGGGAGTCCCCACCCTCCCTCGAGCACAGGGTTCCTGCCAGAGAGGCAGGGACCTCGCAGCACTCACAGCCTGTCGTTGACCAGCACTTTGATGACGAAGCCCTTGGCTTCCCGGGTGAGCCCCTGGAACATCCTCTCCTCAAAGGCCACGTTGTAATTGCGGATGTTCATCAGCGTCGTCTTGTCGTTCTCCCCCACGAAGGGAGAGATCCCCGTCAGGCTGCCGAGGAGGAGACACTGTCATCAGGGCGAGGGGACATGGGGAACGGCATGGCAAGAACGGGGGACCGAGGACAGGACCCCTGACCCCAGTGCCGGTGCATAGGGAGTGCAGAGGCCAGAGCAGCCAGGGAGGAGGCTGAGTGCCTGGCCGCAGCCCCAGCGCTGCAACTGGCAAGGGGGCAGGAAGGGAGTGCCTCCCGTGGGAGCCCACAGGGGCACTTACCAGAGGTAGGCGATGACCCCCACGGGCCTGTGGAGAGGAGAGCACGGTGACTGCACGGCACACACCCTCCGGGGTGCCCAGTCCCCGCTGGCACCCCAAGGCCACCCTTACCAGATGTCGGTGACGCTGGAGACGGGGCTCTGGTTGACAATCTCGGGGCCCACGAACTCGGGGGTGCCATACTTGCAGTACTGCGGCTCCTTGGGCGTCAGCTCTTGCGCGTTGCCAAAGTCGCAGATCCGGACCTGCTCGCTGCTCGAATCCGCCATCAGGAGGTTTTCTGGCTACAGGACAACGCGGGGCAGAGGGGAGCTTGGCAGGAGGCAGGGGCTCCCCCCCCCCAGGGAAGGGATGTCCCCCGTCAGCAGGGCTGAGGCCCCGCAGCACGGCAGGAGCCCGGCCATGCGGGCACGGGGCGGGAGGGAGGGGGAGAGCCCCCACTCACTTTGATGTCCAGGTGCAGGACGCTGTGCTGGTGCAGGTAACAGATCCCTTCCAGGACCTGCCGCATGTAGGACCGGACCTGCGAGCGAGCAGAGGGAGCGATGGGCACCCTGAGCATGGGGCGGCCCCACGTGCAGAGGAGGGTGCGGGCTGTAGCCCCCTTTGTAGCCTGATACAATGAGCATTACACATCCCTGGGCTGGGACAGACCCCAGCATCCCCAGGCTCCCTCCCCCATCACTTTTGCCCCACCAGGGTTCACCCACCTCAGACTCGCACACCGAGGGCTTCCTCGCCATCCTGTCCAGCAGCTCTTCCTCGGAGCAGCTGGGCACCAGTCAAGGAGCACCCAAACTCCATCCCCCTGCCGTGTCCTGCACCCTCCTGGGCACCCATCACTGCCCACCCCCCTCCTAAAAGCCTCCCCTCACCCGCCGCCGCACGGTCCCAGAGCAGTGCCCGGAGGATACAGCTCCATGACCATGATGACAGCGTTCTTCTTCTCAAAGGCGTCGTGGAAGAAGACGATGCGCTCGTGGTCCAGCTGCGAGAGGATGTGCAGCTCCCGGCGAGCCGACTGCTTGGCCTTGGTCCTCCCGGGGACAAACTTGGCGGCAAAGTCCAGCCGGCTGCTCTTCTCCGTCACCCTCCGCAGGTAGGAGAAAGCCCCCCTGCCATGCGGCCATGGGGGCAAGAGGAGATGAGCAGGAGACCTGCCCTTCCCTGAGGAGCTGGGGCAGGCACCCACTCCGCAGGGAGATGCTCATTGACCCCGCAGCCCCCCAGGACCATCCATGGGGAGACCTCAGGCCTGGCTTTGCCCCGACCGCCCTGGCTCCCCACCCTGAGCCAGCACCGGGGCATCCAACAATGGCTGAGAGCACCCCAGCACATCAGGGTCTGGCATACCACGGAGCCAATTCCCGAGGGACAGAGCCACGGGGTTCAGCCTGGCTCCTGCACCCTGTCCATGCGGTGCCAGGGGTGCCCCACTGCCCACCGTGCCGGCGGCCCCGTACCTCCCGATCTCCTCGTGGACGTCGTAGTAGTCGGTCAGACGCCGCGCCTTGTGCAGTGCCTCCTCCTCCATGGCAGCATCGGCAGCAGGCTGGGCTGGGGGAAGGAAAGGCGCTGGCCAGGGGCAAGCCGGGCACCCGGGTTCTGCCACCCGGGGCCAGGGGGGCCATACCTGCCCGCACCACCAGCTCCGCCTTGCAGGAGACCTCCCCGGCCAGGTTCTTGGCCGTGCAGGTGTAGACGCCGCTGTCGGGCTCGGCGGCGCCCAGCACCACCAGCGAGCACTCGTTCTCCTCGTACACGAAGCTCAGGTGGCTGCTCTCCTCCAGCAGTTCCCCATCCTGGGGGCGGCAGGGGTGTCAGGGGGGGGTATCATCCCAACCCCAACTGGCTCCCAGCACCCCTTCCCTGTGGATGGGGCGTGGGGCACATCCTGCCTCACTAGGGATGAACGCAACCCCAAAACCCCAACGCAGCGACCCAGGTAGAGGTTGTGGGTCTGGGAGAGTTTGTGGGTCGGGAAGCGGGCGTCCCAGCCCACCTTGTACCACAGGATGTCCGGCAGCGGTTTCCCCTCCACCACCACGGCGAAGCGCGGTGTCTCCCCTTCCTGGACGTCGATGTCCTCCATGATGGATTCGAAGCGCGGAGCCTCTGCCGAGAGAGACGTGGGGCACCATGGGGCAGTGCCATCCCCCTGGCACTGGCACGGGGTGTATGGCTGTGGGGCACTGCGAGGAAGTGCCAGCCAGTGGTATAGGGGCACGGAGTGCCATGGGGCAGTGCCCTACCAATGCACAGGGGTGTGGGATGTTACCTGGAGGGCCACCAATGCTTGCACCATGGGGCAGACACCCACTGGTGTGGGGCACCATGGGGCAGTGCCACCCCATGCACATGGTCATGGGGCACATGGGACACTCCTACCCAAGTCAGATATGGGTCAGATATGGGGACAGGACACCGGGCGGCAGCATCAACACATGGTTCATGGGGTTTCAGCCCCACGAGGTGTTGCCACCCTATAGAGCAGCATCCCCATGGCACGGGAGTATGGAGCACCATGGAACAGTGCCCCCCTGTGGGGAAATGCCCCCTCTCCCCAGGGCACATGGGTCTGGAGCACCGTAGAGCAATGCCACCCCCCAGCAGCGGGGCTCGGCCCCCCGGTGTGGGGACACCTACCTGCAAGGCGGAGGCGGAGGGTGCAGCGGGCAGCGCCGTGGCGGTTGGTCACCTCGCAGGCCAGCGGTCCTGCCGCCCCCCGGCCCACACACAGCAGCCGCAGGCAGTGCTGGTCATCGTCCGGCATTGTCACCTCGCAGGTGCCCTCCTGCTCCCCCAGCACCTGCCCGCCCCTGCGGGCACACCAGCTGCCACATCACGGCCCCAAACCCACTGCCCCATCCATAGCTCCCACCCCACAGCCCCACGGCCACCTTCTGACAGCCCCAGCTCCCACCCCGCAGCCCCCGCAAACATCTCGCACCCCATTGCTAGCTTTGGCTTCTGAACCCTTAGCGCCCCACAGGCAGCAACCCTGAAAAAAAGCACCCCCTCCCCCACAGCTCTGCATGTCCAGCCCCAGAGTAGGACCCCATCCCCACCGCGGACTGCACGGGGAGATCTGTGCGCCCCACGGGCTGATCCTGGGCACGGGGCAGCCGTGTCCTACCTCTTCCAGGTGACGGTGGCCTCCACGTGGTTGATGGTGATGGTGACGGAGGCCGGCTGACCCTCCACCACGTACACCACATCCGGCTTGTCCAGGATGACCGGGGCCTCTTCCAGGTAGGGACCTGCCACACGCATCATCACCACCACCTCTGGACCCCGCGTCGCCTGGCCCTGGCCAGCTTACCACCCCCCTGGGGTCTCCCCTCCTCCCATCCCCTTCCCCACTGCCCCTCTCACCCCGGTCCAGGAGCTGCACGGGCCCCACAGGCGGGGAGGGCTTGCTGTTGGTCTTGGGGGTGGCAGTGATGACACGGAAGAGGTACTGGGCACCCTTGGTCAGCCCGTGCACCGTGTAGGTGGTGTCCCGCACGCCGGACGCCAGCACCAGCCACTGCGTTGTGCCCAGCACTTGCATCTGCACCATGTAGGTCACCGAGTTGGGGTCTGCAGGGGGAGAGGGTTGGTGCGGAGCCCCCGCTATCGCCCATGAGCCCCCTCATGGCATTGCCCACCCCCTGCCCATCCTCAGCCCCCTCACCTATGGCAGTGTCCAGCCACTTGGGCTTGTTCCAGGTCAGCGTGATGGCTCTGCCGGTCACCGAGGCCACGGTGGGGGGCCCGTCCGGGGGGGTGGGCACCACATCTGCGTGAGGAGGCGGGCAGGGGTGTGAACACGGCCACTACCACAGCTCCTCCAGGCACTGGCCTTACCCTATGGGGCTGGTGCTGCCAGCAAGTCTCATGTGGGACCTGGGGGGTCCTGACCCCACAAGGTGAGGACTGCACAGCCGACCCCACTTTTAGGTCGGATTAGAGACCTCCTGAGGCCCCCCCAGACCCAACTGCCCTGTGATGCTGTCACCCTAGGACCTCGCTAGGACCCCAGGGCACAGCCTGACAGGGTGGCACACCCCCGGTGCTCCTTACCGGTGACGTAGAGGTGCGCGTAGCACGTGGCCTTCCCCACTTTGTTGGCGATGACGCTTTTATAGACGCCAGCATGCGCGTGGCTGACGGCCGTGAACACCAGGCGATGGATGTCCTTATCTGGGGGGGAACAGGGGGACACGGGTAAGGCCCCAGCAGCCAAGCGGCACAGGGCTCCCCTCCCTCATGGGGCAGGAAGGTCTGAGGGGGTGACGCGTCCTGCCAGGGTGCCCCCCTTTCCCCTGCCCCGGGTGGAGGGACCCCAGGGGTGCAGGGAGGGTGGTGGGGAGCCCTACACTGCATCATCTTGCGGTCGTCGGTGCTGTCGATGCGGGAGCCATTGTGGAACCATGTGATGGAGGGGTAGGGCAGCCCGGCCACCTGGCACTCCAGCACCGCCTCCTTCGACTCCACCACGTCCAGGTTGTGCAGTGGCTTCAGGAAATCCGGCATGGTGAAGCACTCTGCCTCCGTCTCCGCCTGCTCCGGCTCCTCCGGGATGGACGGCATCTTCTCCAGCTTGGAGCTGCAAGAGCCCGCACACGCTCACGGTGGGAGCATGGTGCCCCCAGCCCAGCCCCGACCCCAGGCTTTGCACAAGCCCGTTGTCCCCCAAACCCTAGGGGGACGCAAACAGGGGGGATGTAGATCCTAGAGACCCCAGACTCTTACATTTGGGAGGCAGCAGATGGCCGTGGCTCCTCCACATAGAGCTCAGCAGAGCACTCCACATGCCCGTGGGCATTCCTGGCAGTCACTGCGTACTGCCCCTCATCCTCGCTGCCCACGTGCACGATGACCAGTGAGTGCAGCCCCCCGTCCCTCTGAATCCGCACGTTCTCCCCTTCCTGCACCGGCTGGCCTGCATGGAGACACACGCCAGCATCAGCATCAGCATCCCTCCTAACCTGGGCAAGCTCTCTGGGCTTGGGGGGTTACCAAAATGGGTCCAGGTGACCGCCGGCGGGGGAGTCCCACTGATCATGCAGTCGAAACGCGCCGTCCGCCCTTCCACCACGTCCACGTCCTCCAGCTTGCGGGTGAAGAGCGGCTGGACGGAGGGCTGCACCGTCAGCCGGGCGCTGCAGGTCAGCTCGTCTGCAGGGAGAGCGGGCAGGGGCGAGCCCCGTGTGGCACGCGTGTGTGCGGGGCAGGAGGCAGCCTGCGACCCACCCCCCCACAGCTGCAGCCCCAGCAGCCAGAGTGGTTGTAGCTGGGTGTACCCCATACCCAGCGTGCTGCGTGCCAGGCTCCATCCCTGCACAGGGCAGGGGGGGTACGAGTGTGTGCAAGGGCTGGGGGCTCTGCGGGGAGCAGGGGGCCCGTTCCCTGCCCTCACAGCAGTACAGATGACAGTAGCAAGGTGGGGTGCGAGGGTGGAAGGCAAGGGCAGGGGTGGCAGCTTGGCCTAGCCCCTTGGGGACACGGTGGTGATGCTGAAGTGGGCAGCGCCAGCACACGCAGGGATAATGTGGGGACAGGCACAAGCCGGATGCTCCAGGTGAGGGAGCTTGCATCCCTGTTTTTCAGCGATGGTGGTGTCACCCACCCCAGGCAGGGGCTGACACCATGCTACCTCACCTCCCTGCACCTAAAACTCCTGCTGCCCTCAAATCGCTGCCGGCACACTGCTTCCTCTATGGAGGGACGCACAGGCACTGGCCACGGGGTGCTGGGAAAGCTGCTGCCCCGCTGCACCCACCGCAGCCCGGGTCACTGCCGAGGGGCTGCCCAGGCGGGCTGAGGAATGGGGAAGGGACAAGGCTTCCTTCCCCACTGTGGGGGATGTGCACAGGGGCTGTCGGATCCACAGGACAGAGGCTGGGTCCTGCTGCTTTTCCTCAGCTGCCACCAGTGGTGGCTTGGCGGGAGAGGGTGGGCAGCCCTGACCCCCTGCCCGTTGCCCCCGCCACGTCCTAGGCCAGCAGACAGGTCGGTACTGGAGCCAGGTGCCCAGAGGCTTTGGAGCCAGGGGACAGGAACAGCTGGGCTCGAGGGCTGCATCCAGTTGCCACAGCCACAGTGCAAACACACCTCCCCAGGTTTCTGGGAGCTGCCTGGGTGAAGGAGCTGAGCGGGGTTGCAACAGGGCTGCGGGGCCCAGGGTACTGGAGCCCGAGGACTGGTGCACACCAGGGAAAGCTCCCCAGCTCCAGGGACAGCAACTACTCCTTGTCTCCCACCTCCAGCACTCGCAGCTACACTCTGGGGGGACCAGAGCCCCAAACCCAGAGGAAGTGGGGTCCTTTCACCCCCAGCACCCACCTAGGGCCAATCCCTGAGCAAGACCCTCCCGCCCCGGGGGAGCTGCGTGACTGCCGCTTACCTTTGGCGGTGCTGAGCTTGCAGGTGTAGATCCCGCTGTCGTCCTCGTGCACGGAGGTGAGCAGCAGCTTGCACTTGCGCCCATCAAAATGCATCTTGCATTTGAGCAGGGCGGGCTGGAGCAGCCGGCCCCGGGACAGCCAGTCCACGTCCATGTCTGGCGGGCCAGCCACCAGGCACTCAAAGAGTGCCAGCTCCCCCGCCCCGACCACCACGTCCTTCAGGGGAACCACGATGGCCAGGGACTGGCACTCGGGGCGAGCTGCCCGGGACAGGGGGAGAGAGAGAGAGAGAGAGAGAGAGAGAGAGAAAGAGACACGCGTCTCAGCAACTTAAAAGCAACCATGAGAGGTGGCGGGGATGGAGGGGAACATGCGGGGCGGTGGGGGGACATGCGGGGAAGGGGCCCGGTGCAACGGGCAGGGGGTGCAGCGAGGAAAGGTGGGAGGGCAGTGGGAAAGGCGAGATGTGGAAAGCGGAGCTGAGCCGGGGAGGGGGCCAGGGGTGAGGGGAGGTGTCCGTGCCAGGAACACACCACACAGCGCTTTACCAAACAGATTTTATTAGAGCTACAAAAAAAAAAGAAAAAAAAAAAAAAAAAAAGGGTCACGGCCTCGCAGCCCACCCCCCCTGCCGAGCCCCCTCCCCAGGGAAAAGAGACACGGAGCCAGGGAGTGCTCTGGGCAGACCCCGAGCCCTGGGGCTGCGAGGGGTGTCTGGTGGTGGCCAGGTGGCAGCCACGCAGCCGAAGGGGCTGACAGTCCCCCTCCCCGCAGCAGCTGGGTGCTCCCCCGCAGGGGTCCCCGGGGTCTCCCATTCCCCACGCTCCGAAGAGACCGTTGCAGAGCCGCCACCGCGCCGCAGCCCCTTCCCTGCAGCCCCTTCCCTACAGCCCCGGCCGGCACGGCGGCCACTGTGGGCTCAGCTCCCTGCTCCCCTTCCCCGGGGCAGCGAGGAGCAGCAGGACACGCAGACAGGGACAAATGGACGGAGCAAGAGACAAGACAGCATCATACGGCCGCCCTGGCCCGGCGAAGGGGGTGCCTAGCGCTCCCCCTCGCCGCTCCCCCCACCCCGCCACGGTTACGCCTCCCCCGGCCATCCGGCGAGCCCTGGCCCGCGGTTGAGGGCCCACGCGTCCCCGCGGTGCGTCCAGGACGAGGCGGCGGATGGAGCAGAAGGTAATAACACAAGGTGAGGTCCACTGCCTAAGAGGTGTCCAACTAAGAGCCCCGTGGCTCTGAGAGATGCACCCCCTTATCGTACTCCCCCTGCGTACAGACAAAAACCGCAGTCAGCAAGCGGAAGGGTTAGTGCAGCAGCAACGGGGCCGGCACGCACACACCAGCGCCGGCACAAAGGGTGCGAGCACACGCCAAGGCACGGAGCCACCCGCCGAGCCCCCCGATGGGGGACGGGGCTTGGGGCATCGCCCCTGCAGCCTGGCTCCTGCCAGCTGTGGGGCACCAGGCTGGCTCCCACTCCCACCCCCGTGCCGCCGCGCTCTGCCGGAGGGTGGGAGCGGGGTCCTGGCAGGGTACAAGCAGTGCAGCCAAGGCCGGGGTGGGATAGGCGCAGCCTGGGGGCTCAGGCAGCTGTCAGCGGGGAGGGCTTGGGGGGAGCAGGGCACACACAGCGAAGGGCAAGAGGAGGGAGACAGCATCACTCGTCCCCGCAGGCTCCTTCCCTGGCCTCTGGGGATGCCAGGCAAAGCCTCACCCTCAGTAGTGAGCCCCCCCCCACCCCCATTTGCACACATATATAGGGGTCCTAGGAGAACCACAGAGGGGCTGGGGTGGGACAGCAAGGAAGGGGGGCCAGACAGCCCAGTTCCATGCAGATGGGCTATCGATGGAAATGGGTGAGGGGGGGACCTCTCCAAGCTGCCCTGTGCCTGGCACACAGCTTGCAGGCAGCCTGGGGCAGGGAGGGAGTCGTCAGCACGGCAGAGCCAGGGGAGATGGCTCCTGCAGGGCCACCGAGGGCAAAAGCCTTCCCCCTGCGCAGCCAGGGGCAGCCCCCGGCCCCAGCAGTGGGTATATAGGGGGACAGGGGGTGAAGCTGGGCTGTGGGGAGCAGCAGGTTCTGGGTTAGGCCAGCAGGGACCCTGGCACAGCTGGGTGGTGGGACCCAGGGCCGTGGGGTGGCACATCTGGATGCAGCAGCAGGGCAGACTGCCTTGGGCTGCAGGGCCAGCCTCTGCAGGCAGCCCCAGGCACGCAGCTCCACTCCTCTGCTCCCAGATTGTGCCTGCCTGCAGGCTGCCCTGTCCCCTGCCCCGCAGCACTGCCCAGGGGGGATCTGCGGTGACCCCTTCCCCACACAGCTCATGCAGGGCACTGGAGGGGCTGGGCGGGACGCGCTCGGGGAGCTTTACCTCTGACCTCCAGTTTGGCCTCGCACTGCTTGGTGCCGTACTCGTTGACGGCCTTGCAGGTGTAAAAGCCGGTGTCGGTGCGCTCCGCCGCCAGGATGTGCAGCGTGAAGAGCCCCCGTGCCCCATCCGCCTCCTCCGTGTGGTGCCGGCGGCCGTACTTCACCGGCTGCCGGTTCCTCAGCCTGCTCGGGACACGGGCAGATCCGCACGGTCACGCCTGGCCCCATACACCTCGCCCCTCTCCCCCACCCCCAAACCTCTGTGGGTCCAGAGGTCCCAGCTGGCCATCCCCAAAGCGGGAGGTCACCGTGCCCATCCCCTCCTTCCCTGCCCAGTTGTGATCCAGCGAGCGCCGGGACTCACCAGTAAATGATGGGCTTGGGGTCCCCACGGACACGGACGCTCATGCTGACATCCTGCCCCTCCAACACTGACTGGTCACACAGGGCCACCTGGGGAAGCAGGGGACAGAGGGCGGTGAGCACCCCCCTGCGCCCAGGGCCACACGTCCCCACCGCTGCGCCCAGGGCCACGCGTTGCCCATCACAACGGCAGCCCTGGAGCTGGGAGCACCCCAAATCAGGAGGCCTGACCCTCCTGGCACACCGCTCCCCTTCTGCCGGGTCCCAGGGGGGTGACCTGCTCACCTCAAAGGTGGGTGCAGCCTTGAAGGTGCTCTCCGGGGAGCCGCGGGCAGCCCCGTGCTCGGCTCGAGGCTGCAGCTTCATGGCTGGTCGGTGCTGGGGGGTCCCGGATTCGGGGAACTCTTCCAGGGGGCTCAGGTACTCCTCGTCCGACGTGATGGGGCTGGCCTGGCCGAGGGGGGGGGCCAAGTTCCCATGCCGCTCCACGGCGGGGGCTAGCGCAGGAGAGGCTGGATGAGGAACGGGCAGCAGGCACAGCCGGGCTGGCAGGTCAGGGCATCCCTCCCCATTGCCCTGCGCCCCAGGGGTGCCCGGGGACACCCACCCCGCGGCACATCCCAGCTCGGCCGCAGCCAGCAGCGAAGGGGTGCGGGGCCGCGCAGGGGGAGGGGGGGTGAGAAGCTCTGCAGGGAACGATAAGGGGACGCGATATCCCGCAAGGCGACAGCAGGGCTCAAGTGGCTCTTACGCAGCAACCCGCGCTCCCATCCCTAAGCCGCCCGGATTCCCGGGATGGCTGTCCCAGCCCCGAGCCGGCGAGGGCTGAAGGTGACATTGGCAGCTGCGCTCCTCCGGCTGCCCGGCCCGCGGGGGGGGAGGGATGGGGCCGGACCCGCCTGCGTGGGGAGCCCACCCGGGGCCGGGATGGGGGAGCAGCGGGGATGCGTGCGGGAGGCTGGGCGGTGCGGGACGGGGAGCAGCGGGTGGCGCGGGGTGCCGGCAGAGCCCCGCCGCCCTCGGGGTGCTGGCCCCCCTCCAGCCCGGCCGCCGGAGCTCTCACACCCCCCCCCCACCCCCCCCCAGCTCCTTACCGGGGGGAGCCGGGCGGGCTGCCCGGTGCAGTGCGAGGGCTGTGCCCCCCCCGCGGGCAGCCCCCGGGCGGACAGCCCGACTACCGGCTCTCCCCCTCCCCCCACGCCAGCCCTCCCGCGTCCCCCCGCCGCACCCCGCACTCACCGGGGGGGGGGGGGGCCGGCAAGGGCCCCGGCAGCCCCCGCCCCGCGCCGGGTCGGGCCGCTCTGCCGCTGCCGGTACCGGGGCCGGTGCGGCGGGGCCGGGCGCGCCTCCGGGACGCAGCGCCGCCGGCCCGCTGAGCCCTCCCCGCCCCGGCGCCGCCCGGCCCCCGGGGTTGGGCCAGCAGCGCGGGGGAGGGCCCGCCGCGGGGCGGGGGGCTGCCGGGCCCCTTGCCGGCCCCCCGCCGCTGTGCCCCTGGGCTGGCCCTGCCCGGCGCTGCTGCCTTGGGGGTACGGTCCCGAGGGGGTGGGCGGGGGGCTGGAAGCCCCCCGGGCAGCTCTGAGCCTCTGCGCGCTCTCCATTGACACTCGGGAGCGACGGGGTGGGCATCCCCACGGCCGGCAGGATGGATGCCTGGCTGGGTACCCCCCGGCTAGCAGCGTGTGGGGCAGGGGTATCCCCACGGCTAGCAGGTTGGAGGGTACCCCCCCGGTTTGCCGTTTGAAGGGCAGGCGGGGGTACCCCATGGGTAGCAGGGCACAGGGTAGGTGTAGGGGAGGCCAGGCAGTGGGCTGGTTGCTTGGCGACGGGGGATGCTCCCCACCTGACCCCGATCCCCCCACCGCAGGATCCCTCAGTGCCTGCCGGGGAGCACGTCAGCTGCTTCGGTTCAGACAGAGCCATGTAGGGTAAGGAAGCCGGTTTCTTCCCAGTGTCAGCAGTGGCTGAGCTGGCAGCACGCCTGCCGGCCTCCCGCCGCCACCCCCCTCAAGGGCCCGGCCACCGGCACTCACCGGGCCGTACGCTGAGGATGGCACTGCAGCAGGTGGCTCCCACCTCGTTGGCCGCGGTGACGGTGTAAAGGCCGGCATCAGCCACCCGGGCACTCCTGACCAGCAGGGTATGGCGCTCGCCCTCCGCCTTGATGGGCCGCGTGGTTGTGCTCTGCAGCGGGACCCCGTCCTTCCTCCACGACACTGCAGCAGAAGATGGTGTCACCCTTGGGCAGGAGAGGCCAAGCTGCCCTTGGGGGCCTCTGCAAGGTCCCCTGTCTGGCCTCCCCTTTGCCACGGGGAGCAGCCGCGAGTCCCCGTGGCCCCTGACCGAGAGCTGCTCCAATTCCCGGCATCCTCCTGCCCTCAGCACAGGCTGGAGTGGGGAACCAAAGCCATCAGTCTTCTGTCTGGCTCTGTCATCTGGGCTCTGGCTGCCCAGCTGCCCCAGCCCATGTCCTGGCTACCGCAAGCCCAGAGCCCATCACCCCCTAGCTGGGCACCGGGGCTTTGCCCCCGTGGGACCACCCGAGCTGTCCCAACAGCAGTCCAGAGCATCACACAGCTCTCAGCGGCCCTTCTCCCGCTCTCCCGGCAACCCAGCACGGGGGAACGCTAGACACCCTGCCCCCTGCACCCTGCCCTGGGAGGTGGTGTCCAAGCGCTTCACCTTGGGGGTGGCAGGGTGAAAGGGGTGTTAGCAGGGTGGGCACATCACCTCTCTGAGACACCCAGCTCAGGGCTGCGTGTCCCGCACTGCACAGCTCAGGTGGCATCCAAGGGACGGCTCAGTAGGTGAGACGCGGACATGCGAAGACCCCCTCTGCCATGCTTGCACCTCCGACCCCCACCCCAGCCCCATGGTTGCTCACCATCTGGCTGGGGGTTGGCTGTGACGATGCATTTGAGCAGCACCTCCGCCCCCACGGCCACCGCCACATCCTGGATGGGGATCTCAAAGATGGGGGCTTCCAGGGGGTCTTCACCCGCTGAGACATAGGAGTCATCGGACGACTCTGGACAGGGAGAGATGGGCCCAGGGCTGTCAGTGGGGTGCAGCAAGCGGGTCCTGTGCTGCACAGGGCTGCATGTGGGCAGAGCTGGGGCCTCACAGCCCTGCCCATCCCTGCCGCCATGTGCCCCACACCCTCACTGGGGCATTACCAGGTCCCCAGGCCGTGCAGTGGAGGAAAGGGCCATGTCAGGGGACGCCACAGCACAGTGCCTGCAGCGGGACAAGGCAGGGCAGGGAGCGTACAGCCTGCTGTACATCCCTGCATGGCGTAAGGGATGAGGCGACAGCAGGGTGCGGAAGAAGGGTTGTACAGCCCACTGCAGCCCTTGCTCCAAGCTCCAGAGTCCCCCATGGGGTGCTGGCCACTCTGTCTCACCACTTCAGCGTCAGCCTCCCAGCTCCCTCCCCTCCTGTGGCCCCAGCGCACAGGCAAAGGTCCTGGGGCAGTGCCAGGAGCCTTGAGCATGTGGACCTGGCACTGCTCCAGCCAGAGCAGAGCCTGGAAGATGCTTCAGGCCTGGGTGCAGTCTGGTCTCACCCCTGCGTGCTGGGATGGGCCTCACCTCTCCCCCAGCCAAGTCCCCGCAGCATCCCCTGGGGATGCTTGGGCTGCACACCCTGCCTGGAGCACTGAGGATGGTCCAGCCGGGACAAGCTGCAACAGCTCGATGCCCTGTGCCCCAGGGGGGCGGATCTGCCCAGGGCTGGGTGCCAGAGGTCAGTACCCCACGTCCTTCCCGTGCCAGGCAGGAGGGACGGAGACGCCAGCAAGCGCCATGCCCTCAAGGCCCAGCAAACCGGTACCCAGGCTGGTCCGTCTTACGGCACTGGTTGTGGCCAGCATCCCCAACCTCCAGAGCCGTGTCCTCCCATCCCTGTGCTCTCTGGCACAGCCCGGGTTCCCCACACCTCCCAGGGGTAGGCTGGGGGTCCCCCATCCCGGTCAGGGGCTGGCTGGGCCAGCTCTGTGCCCGCAGAAGGTCAGAAAGCCATGCTCCTACCTAACTCCGGAGAGGTGGGTCTGGCTCGGCGTCCCTTCCCCTTGCTCCGCATGCTCCTGCCTTCTTGAGCCATCCGGCCACTCTCTTTCTTCTCCGACACTTTCGTCTGCCTTCTTTCCACCTCCCTGCCCGTGCCGTGCTGCCCTGCCCAGCTCCTCTCCAGGCGAGCCTCCTGCTCCATCCCCGGCTTCGCCCAGGGCAGGAACCGCACCTCCATGGGCACCTCCGGCCTCCGGTACAGCCCGTGGGGCACGGCCAGCCGGGCGGCCAGGGCTTCGTTCACCGCCCCGGGGGCACGGGCTCCACTGGCGGGGCCACCATCCGGGCACGGGCTGCCTTCGGCGGGGCCCGCCTGCAAAAGGGCCACCCGTCCCTGCGGGGTGGCTTGTGCTAACGGCCACTGCTCCTTCTTCTTCACTTCCCCAGTGCCTTCTTGCGCTTTCCTGGCGCCCACATCCTCCACCTCGGCGGGCTGACCAGCCGCCGCACCGCCCCGTGCCAGGGCTTTCCTCCCACGCGACACCCCCTGCTCCGGCTCCCCGTCGGGTCCCACCAGCGCCACACTGGAAAGTGCCAGGTGCTGGATGACGTGCGTGCTCTCCGCCGGTGGGAAGGTCTTCGGCGGCACTGCCTTGCGCCCACCGGCACCCTGCGAGGAGGGGGTGCGGGGGGCACGGGAGGCGGCGGGCTCGCCGGCCGCCGGTGGCGAGGGTGCCGGGGGCAGTCCGGCTTTGCACAGCTCCTGGGAGCGCCGCAACTGCTGCTTGGACACCGTCCTCTTGATGCGGGTCAGCTCCTCCGCAAACTTGTGCTCGATGGCGTAGACACGGCCGGCAAACTTGCCCCGCTCGTCGAAGGATGCGGCTTTCTGCCGGAAAGCCAAACGCCGTCCCGCCGCCGTGCTGCCCGGCTCCCAGTGCCCGCCGTCCCGCAGGTCCTCCCGCGAGCCGCCCGGCGTGCTGGCACGGCGCAAGCCGGAGCTGGGCTGGTCGAAGGAGCGTGTCTTGCGCAAGAGCAGGCAGGGGTGTGCGGGGAAGGGGCTGTCCGCCTGCTCCAGGCTCCTCCGCCGCTCCTCGAAGTACTGCAGCCTCTCGAAGATCTTGGAACCAGCGCGCACCAGCTTGGGCGATGCCCGGACGGAGATGCGGCCGGAGGCGTCGCTCATGGGTGTCTGGGGACGGGACTCTTGCGTGCTGCCCTGCGAGTACCCCGAGGACTTGGGTTTCTTGATCTTCTCCTCGTATTCCTCGGTGACGGTGTCCTGGTACTCGGCCGGCACCGAGGACTTCTTGCGGGGGGTCACGGGCGTGAAGGAGGGGATGCCAGGGCCGCGGGCAGCAGGCTGGGATGTGGCGCCGGTGGGTGGCGGTGGGCACAGGCCGGCGCGGGGAGATGGCGAGCGGAGGATGGGCGGCTTGGCGGTCAGCGGCAGGGTGGCAGGGGACCTCGGGGGCTCAGCACCGGGTTTCGGAGAGACGGGACCGCTGTGGGGGTCATCTCTCCGGTAGGCCCCCTGGGGGATGCTGCTGCATGGGGAGACAGAGGAGCATGGTTCAGAGCCCACCCTTGCTGCCTGGCTGCAGCCCTGCTCCCAGCCCACACCACGGTGCCCAGTGGGGCACAGCAAGGGGGGCAGGCGACCAGGGCAGCCCCGGGACTGGGGAGCCTCGAGGAGCTCTGGCAAGTGAATCCGGCCACCCGGAGGCCACTGGGAGCCAGGTGGCTTGGATGAGAGTCTTGGGCTGCTGTGACACAGCAGTGTCCCCTTGCCCAGGGGCACCCATGTGGGACATCGAGGTGATGCTGGGATACCCAGCAAGTCCCCTTCAGGGCCACCAGGCAGACAGGGCCGGGGGTCTGTGGGGTGCCCAGGTTTGCTGGGGTGTCCTGGCATATGCTGGGGCAGCATGGCACAGGCCCACACTTCTGCAAGGTGGAGGGGGTCCCCAATGTTACAAGCCCCCTCCCGTGCACATGCTGCTGCAGGCACGTTCCCTCCAGCCCGCTGCCCCCGGGGCGGGGCTCAGCATTGGTGATGTAGAAATCATAAGGTGGAGATGAGGTTCTGGTGGAACAAGCAGCCTCGAACAAAAAAATGGGCAGGATGGAGGTCGAAGGAGCAGGCCTGCGGGGATGGGGACTGGAGGCAATAGGAGGGACAAGGGCTCTGAGCACGTCAGCAGGTCCTGGGGTGGCAGCAGGGGCCAGGGACGTGTGGTGGGGACTGCAGGCCCAGACCCTTGCCAGCAGCTGTCCCCTGGCCACAGCAGAAACCACTCCTTGCCCCCGCCAAGATCCTGTAGCCCCCCTCCCAGCCCAGGTCACTCCCACCTCCTCACCGGGAACAGGCTGCCTACTGCTCAGAGCCCCCGTTCCTCAACCGGGCATGGAGAGGGCAACGAAAAGCCGAGGCGGAGGGGAGGAGATGGCTGCGGGGGTTGGAAGGAGATGGCCCCAGCGCGGTGTCCCCTCCACACGCTTGCCCCGGCTACTTACACATGGAGGGAGAGCGCCCGTCCTCGGTACAGGCTGAAGGCGCTGCCGTAGGGGTCGCTGGCCACCGAAAGGCTATCCTCCGACCCCCAGCTCGTGCCCACCAGATTAGCCCTTGATGCCCTCACCAGCGGCTCCACGCCCAGGTGCCGGACCTCGGCGCCGCGTGGGGCCAGCGCGTTTGCTTGCCTTGGGGTTCCCTGCGGCTGCTGCCAGGCAGCGGGGCGGAGGTAGGGTCCCCGTGCAGGGAGGCTGGCATCCGTCTCCTTCTCCAACACGGTCTGCTGGCTGCCTGACCAGCTGGAACGTTCCTCTGCCTGCGACAGGGCCAGCACCGAGGTCGGCGTTGTGTTCATGGAAGCGTCCACGAGGGTGTCGGACCCACCTGGAAGGAGAGGGGTGAGCAGATACTGGGTACCCGCGGGGACGAGCACAGCACCCTGCTCGAAGAGGGCTGAGCCGCCACGGGGTGTCCCGAGCAGGCTGCCCCATGCCCCCTCCCCTTTGCATGGGTGGACCACAGCCCTCCCCCAATGGAGACCCCCAAATCTGGGCCAGCAGGGCCCTTGCTGGGGCGCCAGACCCGGGTGCCTGCTCACCCGTGGGGGTGCTGAAGGCCGTCTCATCCTGGAGCTCACTGCGCTGCATCACCTGGGGGTCGCTGGGCTCATCCTCGCCCGTCTCCGAGTCTAGGGAGGAGGGGGGAGAGCAGGGGGTGAGGGGACATGGGGACAGCAGGCCAGGCTGGCACTGCCCCTTGCAGACCCACCGGCTCCAGGGGCAGGAGAGCGGTGCCCAGGCAGCTCCAGGAGGAGCTGGGGGCATGACTGTGACCTGCAGGGAAAGGCAGGAGCAAGGATGGGAAAGTCCATCGGGGCAGGGAGAGGGCAGGCAAAGCAGGCAGGAGCAGCGTTAGATGATGAGGGGTAGGGAGAGCGTGCCAGTGATGGGAATGCAGCTGGCAGAGGTGGCGTGGGGACGGGGAGGCAGGGCAGGGCGACGGTGGCAGCGATGGGGCAGGCTGGGGCACAGGGCCCGCTCTGGGGATGGGGCTGGCATTGGGCAGGGGTCTTCCTACCGTAGCTTTGTTTCCTGCAGGAGCGGAAAACTTCGCTTCCATAGGGGCAGCAAGAGAGAGAGAGACATCAACACCCGGTTATCGGCCCGGCCTGCGGAGACGCGGGGGGGCAGCGGGGAGGGACCTTGCTCCCAGCATCTCCCCACGGTGCCATGGGGCAGGGACCTGCCAGGGCAGCACCTGGGTGGGCCAGGATGGCTCAGAGAGCCTGGCACCCTGTTTGCCCATCTCAGGATCCCACAAGGAGCACCCCATGTCCTGTCCAGCCCCACGGCAGTGGACAGGCACACGTGGGGCATGGAAACAGATCTGGGTCCCCCAGACTCGCCCACCGCATCTCCACTCTGCACCCGTGCTCACTGCACGCTGCTCCGGCGCTGCACAGACCCTTCTCACACGCAGACCGTCCCGCCCACGCAGTGCACAGCACCATCCCCTCCTCGTGTCACAGCCACATCCTGCCCAGCAGGACAGCCGCCTCCTGTCACTGGAGCTGACGGCGCAGCCCCTGCGCATCCCCACGCTCTGCAGGGCACCACAGCTTGGGGCCAGACCCCCCGGGTAGGTGCTCCTGGGGGTGCTGGGGCAAGCGGACATGTGTCTATGTCCAAGCACCCTCTCTCTGGCGCATACACGCGCATCCCCAACCCCACGGGGGGCAAGTGCTGCGCCATACAGCCATGCCCTACAGCACGGCCCCGGCTGATAAAGCAGGGATGCTCAGGGCTGAGCATCAGCAGCAGCCTCCCCCTGGGCAGGACGCAGCCAGGTCAGATCAGTGCCACCCTAATATCCTGTCGCAGGAAAGCCAATGCCGTGCAGTCAGGGAGGACCAGCCTTGCCTCCTGGCTGCTGCCCGAGCCCTCACACGCTGCTGCAACAGATCCCTGTGGCACGGGATGTATCCCCTGCCCCACCACCACTCCCCTCCACTTCACTGCCACAGCGTGGGGGTCGCACCATGCTGCCCCCCACTCCAAGCCACCCAAGTGCCCCGTGCACTGCACCCCATCAGGTTCCCCGGCCTGGCCACGACAAGCCTGGCAGCCCCCGAGGAACTGGCGCAGCAGGACCAGGAGCAGCTTGGCCTCGTGGGGGACAACAGGAGCCCCCCGGCTGACCAGGACCCTGTTTTGGGGCTGGTGAGCTGCAGCCCATCCCTGCCCAGGCACTGCTCGCTGCCCCCGTGCGGCATGGCGCTGGGACCGGACAGCATCCCGGTGCGCTCAGGGCGGCAGGTGGGTGCCAGGTCCTGGTAACTCAACGCACCATGCGTGAAGCGCCCGAAGCGCCGCGAGTGGCCGGTCTTCTGCAAAGGAAAAGAGAAGAGAGCGTTACCCACGGCACGGGGCCACACGTCGGGCTCACGCACGCACACACGCTGCCTGCACCATGCGCACACGCGCTGTCACGGCACATGCCGCTCACACCCACGGTCGCTCACACCCACGCTGGCACAGCACACGTGGTGCCGCTCACACCCTCCTGCTGGCAGGGCACTCCTGGCACCGCTCACACTCGCACGCCCCCGGGGTACCCACGGGCGCGCACCCCCACGCACGCACCCCCACGCTTGCAGCCGTGGATGGGTGTAGGTGGACACGTGAAGCGCGTGCCCAGCCATGCACACACACACCATCACACACCCATCCCTTGGTGATGGACCGTGCCCCCCCAGCCCTGTGCCACCGCCCGCGCCTGGGGGGTGACACCCTGCACACCCCAGCCCTGCGCGGCTGCCCTGGTACTGCTGCCCGCAACCAGCACCGCCCGCAGCGAGGTCTTCGTCTGGGCGGGTGCCCAAATGCTCCGCAGCCCCTTCGAAGCCACCACCCATGCCAGCGCGGGGACCAGGCCAGCAAAGCGTCTTCCAGGCGCTGGCCCAGACACCACCACGGGCACCGGCCCAGTGCGGGGACAGCATCCCCCATTCCTGGCGGAGGCTGTGCCAGCTGCGAGAGTGGCTGCCTGGCACAAGCGACACGGGACCGGCCCATCTGCGCGGGGCTGGAGGCGCGGGGGCCGCGGTTGTCCGCGCCGTCTGGGCAGGCAGGCGAGACCCGAGCTCAGGGCGGGGGCGCTGGGAGCCGCTTGCCAGCTCGGCTGCCCTCTGCGCTGCAGCCCAGGGCCCGGCACCCACTTGCCAAGGGAGGGACCGGCCGCGGGCAACCCGGCTGCCAGACCCGGTGTGCACCGATGCTGTCTCCCAGGGAAGCAGAGGGATGGGGTGATCTCCAAGGCAGGCAGGAGCAGGGATATGAAGTGCAGACAGGCAGCGTTAGGCTGCCAGGACTGAGCATCCTTCACAGCCAGTCTGGGTGATGGGGTCTCCCCAGGACACTGACGCCCCATTCCCTGTCTCCCCAGCACGGAGCCCAGGGCTGGACACCCAACTTTCTTGGAGCCCTTTACTCTGCCAGTCCCTCCTGCCTCCCCCCAGCTCCCAGGCAGGGTCACAGACAGATGGCCCCCAGGGACAGACGGCCCCCAGGGACAGACGGCTGAGCATGGCCAGCAGTTGGTCACCCTTGGAAGGGCAGCAGGCTTATTTTGCAGGCTCCAAAGCTGCTGCCACTGCAGCAGCAGCCCCTGCTCGTGGGGGGTCCCACCAGTCCCCTGCCTGCATGCTGTGCTGGCCAGAGGGCAGCGGCTGCACGAGACACATTTGTATTCAGGCTGAGCCAGGCTTCACCTCCCCTCCTCGGCTGACTGTGCTGGCTCTGGCTGGCAGCCCGTCTTCCAGGCCAGGGAAAGATAGATGAGTGATTAACTGCACCATCGGCGGATAATTCCCCCATTAAAAAATGAAAATGCAATTGAGTGCCATTATCGGGTGCTCTCGTGGCTTCCCCAGGGACTGGCGCCATCAGCTCCCCATCAAATATGGTGCCTGCACCCAGTGGGGCTGGGCTGCCTCTCCCAGAGCTGTGGGGTGGCTGAGCCCACTCCCCCCTGCCCCACAATAGGTCCCTGTGGGATTGGAGCACCCCGCAGCCTAGACCTGCCTCGGGCACAGCACCCACCCGCAGTTTAGCAGGGAGCGAGAGTGGTGGGTGACGGAGGGTCACCCCCGGGCAAGGAGGTGGAATGGGGGCAGGAGCAGCATGGGGTTTGCTATGGGGCCAGGGCCTGGGCAAAGGGGCCAGCTGGAGGTGGGGGGTGAGTCCCCTGCCTAGGATTTCAATTGCACCCTGGGAAAAGGGGTGAGGGAGCCCCAGCAGCCTGCCCTGCTCAGCCCAGGGTGGCGAGAAGAGCTGGCTGGATCAGCCCACAGCTTCAGCCCTGCCCCATAGGGCAGCTGAGTGAGAGCTGGCTCTGCCTCCTTCCCCCACACCCTGCCAGACCCTCCCTGCCTGGGCTGGGGTCCTGCCCTGGCATGAGGCATCCCTAGCCATGGCCAGGGGGCCAAGGGGAGTCAGGGAAGAGAAGGGGCTCCCAGGGCCACAGAGCCCACGCATCCTGCCAGTGCCTGGCACGTGGAGCCCAGCACCACGCGGCACTGGTGCCGCTGGTGCAAGACATGCAGCCAGGGAGCTGGGATGGGGTGAGGTGGGGAGACAGTGGGTGGCTTGCCTGGCGCAGAGGGACAGCGGCTGTGGGTGCCCCGATACCCCCCATGCTTGGCCGGCAGAGCAGGGCCCTGCCCCACCACAGGGACAAACCCTGGGCTGGCTGCCCCAAGGGCAGGTGGGGCATCTGGGCAGTGCCATGCACCCTGGTCCCATCACCCCTGGGGACCTGTGTCCCCCAGCACACCCCTGGGGGGGGTGACAGCCCCTCCCCAGCCCCCACTGGGCCACGGAGCAGGGTGACAGCGGGGAAGCTACGCAGCAGGGCGGGCTCGTGCACCCCGAGGGGGAGCCGGGGGGGTCCCTGGAAGGATGCCTTTCATCCTCCCCCCACCCCCGCCGAGGCCAAGTGACGTCCTTGTTCCTCGCTGGGCGGCGGAGGAGCGTCGGGCCCGGAGGAGCCTCGCCTGTGCCAGGCATGCTCCTGATGCTCCTGACGCGGAGGGGATGACGCATGCAAAGGCTCGGCTCCGGCTCCGTGACCACCGGCACCGGGGCCGGGGGGAGACATGGACCTGCCTCCATTTGCCGCCCCAGCTCCGGAGGGCAGGGAAGGGAGAGGGTGGCATGGGGGTGCGAAGCCCCCGGTGGGGGTCCCAGCCTCACTGCTGGCACAGGCGGAGCTCAGCTCCTGCCCCCTGCCCGGGCTGGCGAGGACAGGCGGGCAGCTGGCGGCCCCGCAAGCGGGGCTGGAGCCGGCGATGGGCGAAGCCTCGTGTGGCAGCGGCAGGGCCGGAGGGACACCCCCATCCCCGTCCCCAACCTCATCTCCATCCCTGTCCCCATCCCTATCCCCATCCCCGTCTCCATCTCCATCCCGATGCGCTCCCGCTCCCCGGCGCTGCCCCCTCCTCCCGGCACCCGCCGGCGCGGCAGCCCTAAGCCCTTACCTGGAAACGCTTCTTCACCCAGATCTTCTTCATGCTTCTGCAGAGCCCCGCTGGCCCGGTGACACCGGCTCAGGCCCGGCAGGACGCCAGCCCGCTCCCGGCGGGGTCCCCGCTGTCAGCACCCCGTGGGGGCGAGGGATGCTCCGAGCATCCTCCACCGCCGGCAGCCGGGAACGGCGGAGGGAGAGGAAGGGGCTCGCCAGGTTGGGCTCTCGGGAGGGCTGGAGCTGCGAGCATGAAGCATCACTAGAGTGCTCCTCCCTCCATCCTTCCCCCGCCTGCCTCCGCCTCCGCCTCCCCGCCAGCCCTGGCACACAATGACAGCGGCGGGGGACAGGCAGGGCACAGGTGGCGGGGGGCGAGGGCAACAGCGGAGCCGTGGGGGGAGCGCGGATGGGGCGGGCACACGTCCTCCCCCACGCTGGCTTTGGCTCCACGGCACCCGGGGTCCGAGCCCCCTGGCCCAGCAAGGCGGCTGGACCGCTGTGCCCTGCCGTGGGTCCATCCTGCCCCACCACCCAGGCCAGTGGCTGCTCTTCTCTCCGGCGCTCAGCACCGTGGGGCACAGCCCATCACCGTGGCTCCCACGCGCACCTCGACGGGGACAAGAATAAGACAACACCCCAGGCCAGCACTGCACGCGACTGCCCCCAAAGTGCCCCCCAGACAGGGCAATCCCTGCACACCGTCGCGGTGCGCCATGGCTCTGCCCAGCCGAGACCCGGGCTCACCGGCACGCTGCCAGCCTCCACTCAGCGCCCCCGCACCCCCCAGCCACGCGGGCTGCAGAAAGGTCCCCTTACCAAGAGGTGGGAGTGGGTCCCAGCGCTGCCAACCTGCCTGCACACGAACCAGAGCTCATACAGGCACAAACCACAGCAATCCCCTGGCCTGGCGCTGCCCGTGCCCTGGCGTGAGCCCCCCTGGCAAACCCCACAGCCTCCAGCCCCAGGCACCCGGTGCCCTAAGGCAGACCTTGCGCCCTTGCCCCCCGGGTGACTCAGGGCCCACACGGGATGGCAGGGCTGGGCTGGTCAGCCCTGGGCTAGCATCAGCCACTTTGGGGCTGGTGGGGATGCAAGCTTGGCTGGGGAGGTAGGCCACTGTCCCTGTCCACGTTGCACGGCTCACAAGACCCCCCCCTCATGCTGTGCTCCCCATAGCACAACCCAAGGCTTCACCAGCTCACCAAGCCGTTGCACCCACCAGCCCCCTTTCCAGGCTCCTGGAGAGGCTGCCAAGGGGGCCCAGCCCCACCGGCTGCCTGTGCTGCCCCCTCCCACTGCAGAGCATCCATGGGGATGCTGCTGGAGGCCTCCCCACCCAGCGCTTGTCCCCACGCTGCTCACCTGTCCCCTGGGGAGCTGGCCATCCCACGCAGGGCTGCACACAGGCATCACGCTCCCCACGACGCTTGGCAGCTCCGGCAGCTTTTCTCCGTTTCCCCTCCCAACCCATGACTCCCAACGTGAGGCTTTTCATGGCTCCATAATAACTTGCAAATTACCCAGTACAAAAGGAGCTGTTTATACAACATTTCTGACAGTCCCACAATTCGAGTGATGCTGCGGGGTTTCCGTGGAGACCCCGCACGTCAGATGAGTCCCACGAATGCCAGAGCTGGCACTAGGGGAATCTCCTGTCAGAGCCAGAGGGCTCTGCTGGGCCCCCCACCCCAGGTGGGTACCCCTGAGCCAGGGCTGGGTAAAGGGGTGCGCTGTGGGGCTCATGTCTGCCAGCGTCCCTGCGCCCAGGGTCTCCCTGCCAGGTGCCTGCTGCAGACCTGCACACCCCACGCTTTTCCTTCACACTCACGTGGGATAAAAACCTGGTCAGGGATGCCGGGAAGGAGCGCTGAGGCTTGGACATGGTACAGGATGTTGCCAGGGCAAGGGTGCTGCCACCACAGCGCCTGCAGGGACAGCCCCAGGGCTGTCCCCAGGGAGGGACCACATGTGCCCGGCCAAAACGCGGTTATTTGGCTACCCTACGACCGCTGCCCTGTCGGCCACGGCCACGTGCCGGCCCTCAGCAAAGCAGATCGCAAACGCTTGCTCCAAATGCAGCATTAATTACGTGCTCAGAGAGCTGCGGCTCCCCACGCCTTGCTGGGCCTCCTCGGCAGCTCTGCACGGATGCTACCCCTGCACCGCGGTACCGACCGGGCACCGGCCGGCGGGCCCCCAGCCCCCTTGTCTCGGTGCTTGAATAATTGATGGCGGCGGGTGCGTGCAGCCATCTCGGGCAGGAGGAGGTCTGGGCATGAATCTTTCATGTGTTTGTGCCTCCAGGAGCTGCTGGGGACAGTCTGCTGGAGGAGGGGATGTGCTGGGAGCCTGAGAGGTGGGGACCATCCCATCCCTGTTCACAGGGGGAAATACAGCAGGATGGCCCCCGTCGTGGGGCAGAGCAGCGCTGTGGCAGCTTTCTGGCACCGGAGCAGAGCAGTGCTCTGCTGTGACCCCTCTCCCGAGGGCTAGGGCACCCCAGGTGCCCTCCCCAGCATCGCCTCCCCTTTCAACCACCTAGAAGGATGCCCGAGTACATGGTGCCCGCTGCAGGCATAGGGCGCTGGGACACAGGACAGCAGTGTGACCTTGGCACCGGGAGCCTGGGCATGGAGCGGGATAGCAGGAGGCATTTCTTCCCTGTCCTGCTAGCCCTGCTCCCAGCAGCCCTCCCTGCATGCAGGCAGCAGGGTAGAAGCAGCTAGCCCCTTCCCAGTGCCACCGTGTCACGGCATAGGCCGGCAACCTGGTGTCAGGAGGGGCACAGGGAGTGCTGGGCAGCCCCGGGAGGAGGAAGAGGCCGTCGCCCCATCACACAGCCCTGGGTGGCGATGCTATATTTACCCCGTCGGCAGGCCCAGGTCTCAGCCTCTCGCCTGTAACACAAGCCCTGCAGTCCGCCAGAATCCAAGGGGACGGCACATTCCTCAGCAAAAATAGCCCCCCGGCAGCGGGCGAGAGGGCAGGGGTGGAGGTGACTGACTGGACAGCTGCACCCGCCTCTCCGCTCACCGGGCAGCAGCCCTCCCCAGCCGCAGTGCCCCAGGATGGGGACCCGGCACGCGTGGCCACCACGCCAGCCCCCTGCCCAGGTGGCTGGGGGCAGAGCTAGGATCCCCAGCCTCCAGCAGGTGCCCGTGGGCTGGTCCAGGTGTCACTGCCAGGGCCAGGGAATGGGCACAGCCAGCCCACCCACCAGCCAGCCCACCCTGAGGGCCAGCACCAGCCCTGCAGACCTGTCGCTTGCTCCATCCCAGGCTCCTCTGAGATGCTGCTGTGCCCTGGGGAAAGCAAGGGGAAAGTGAGGCAGTTCTAGAGAGTCCCAGGTGAGGGAAAAGATGGCAAAGGGAGGCTTTAGGTCCCGTTCGGTCACTGAGCCAGGCTGGCAGGGTCTCTGGAGGGAAGGGGCAGTTGATATTAAACATGGGCATGGAACTGCAAAGTAAGAGACTAAAATTAGGCATCGAGATAACTGGCCAGAGGTGCTGAGCCACCAGGGACACTGTCAGCACAGCCATCCCCACCGGGTACCATTGCCATCACCACGTACCACCAGCTGCAAAACCGTGCCCACGCTGCCCCACTGCAGCTCCAGGCTGGACGGGAAGGGGCCGTGCAGGGCTGCCATGCACAGGGACCTCCTGCCCCCTTCCCTGCCCCCAAATCCAGCCTGGAGCAGGCTGTTCCCTGGGCAGAGGAAAGGTTCCAAGGCAGTTTGATTGCTGAGTGCAGGTGGAGGCAAGCAGAGCAAGACCCTGCGCTGGGAGCCCAAGACGGACACATCCAACCTTGAAATAAGAAGCAGCCCCGGCGGGGAGGATCAGGCAGCGCTGGCACGGTGAGGGAGGGCTGGGCTCTAAAAGGAGATTAGCTCAGGTTCTTAGGAGGTGATTTAATCCGGTTTATGGGGGAAAAAATTCAGGAGATGCAGCACAAGGCTTTAGTGAGCCTTGGGAGGTGGTGGGAATCAGGTCTGGCTGGAAGGATCTGCAAGGTCCCTGGATGGACCAGCCTGGTGGTGGTGTGAGAAAGGCCAATGCCCCCCATCTGCACCCACGGAGCCGGGGCACGAGGGAGAACCTGGAGCAGAAAAGGGCCAGAACAGTGGGACGCGTCGGGGATGGCGTGACCCAGCAGGGTCAGCGTGCCCCCGGGAGCCCCTGCACCCAGCTACCTGGCCAGCCCCACGCGTGCACTGCCCGCTCCCCACACCAGGCACTGACGCACTCGTGGGACCTGGGAGAAGAGCAGGAGAAAATCATTAGTGGGGTGGAGCGACAGATTCAGGGCAAGGGATTAGAGGAGCTAAATCGGGCTCGTGTGAGCAAGGGGGAATGCTGAGCTAGTGCAGGAGGAGTTGCCCGGGCTGAGCGTGGAGCTGGGCAGCACAAGGCCCCCCCCAGCCCACCAGCAGTGACCTGAGCCACCTTGGGGAGAGCTGATGCTGGCCCCACGGAGACCTGCAGCCTGGCCCGTGCACCCTGGAGATAAAGTAGAGGACCTGTCTCTGTGCGCACCAGAGAGCGACCTGGCAGAGCAAGGGCACCCCAATACCTCCAGACACTGTGGGGGCTGGGATGCCAACCCCAGAGAAAGACCTCATCCTGCCCAGAAACTGCATACACCCCCCCTGCCCCGTAACCTGCCGGTGACCCAGCTCACAGGGACTTTGGGGAACAAGGATGGGGTGTCCCTGCCCATCACAGGGATGGTGCAGCCACCAGTGGAACTTCCACGGTCCCTGGAGAGCTGGGTCTCAGCAGGGGGTGTGGGGAGCCCCTGAGCAGCCGGGGTCTCCATGCCAGAGGCCAGCGAGCCATGGCACATATCCCGGCTGGGTGTCAGGGCAGGTGGGTGCAGAGCAGTGGCACAGCTCCTCTATTTCACCCGTCTCACCGCTTGGCATCCGGCATGGAGAAAATGGCCTTGGGGGAACAACCCACTGAGTGCCAGTGCCCTGAAATTGGGTCAGGAGATAGGGCTGGACCCCCAGCACATCCCACCACCTCCACACCTCTCCAGACCCTGGTAGGACATGGTGCTCCCTGGGCTGGAAGCTGTTCTGACTCGGGGCAGGGGCAAAGCCACTGTGGGGGCTTCCATGCTCCTTTGCCCAGCCCGGTGTCCCAGAGCCTGCATGGGTCCAGAGGCATTTCTGCCCCTGCACTGGCTTTTTAGGGGGCTGCTTGCTCAATGGGTGCACCCACGGCCAGGGGCCTGCCGGGAGGAATGCCCAGGGCGCTAGGCAATCCTGGCTGCTCCAGAAAGGCAGCAGCAAGGGCCGGTGGCTGGGAATCGGGAGCAGGGATGAGTGTGTCAGCACAATGGGAACGAGCACCTGGGGAAATCAGGCAGTGCTGTGCTGCCAGGCAGAGGCAGAGGGGGCCCCGGCCAGCTGTGCCATGGAGAGGTGCAGCTGCACTCAGGAGTGTGAGAACAGGGTGAACCCTGCCCCCGCCGGGACAGGCTGATCCCACCCTGTTGGACAATACCTGTCTCCCGCTCTCTCTGCACACACAGTGCTATGCATCCAACCACACAGCACCACGGTTCCCAGAGGTGCGATGCACAGTGACCCAGCACAGACCCACTGCAGGGCAGGACCCCTCCTGCACACTTCTCTGCCCCCCCGTCCCCACACCAGGCCCACAAGCAGTACATATACCTTCCTTCATCCTTCAAACACCGCTTCTCCGGCCTCTCAGTTCCCACAAAGCAAGTCCTCCTCTTTCTCCATTGCTCCCCTTCATCACTGTCACCCAGGACCCCCCCTCAAGGTGCAGCATCTCCAGCACTCCTCCCCATGCTGCAAAGCCCCGGGGGCAGCTCCTTCCGTGGAGCCTCAGGGCTCAGCACCTTCCCCCTTGCTCTACCCACGCAGACAGCACCACTCACTCCCCAACACCCAGGTCTGAAATGCCCCAGGGAGGTGCCATCCATCCTGGGGCAGAGGGGGCTGAGCCCCAAATCTGCCTGGCCCCTGTGGAGGGTGAAGCCCACAGCAGCCCCCATGCACCAGAGGAGCATGCCCAGCTGCTGCACCCACAGGTGATGAGCAGAGGGGCTACCGCAGGGCTCCACCCCTGCTAATTAACCATCAGGCCCCGCCCACTGCAAGGCATAGGCCCCACCCACTTGCCAGTCCTGCCTCCTGGAGTGTTAGGCTCCTCCTCCCAGCCCCATCGCCAGAGGGTCCCAGTTTTCCCAGTATAGCCGTGATGGTGGTCCCACAGGCGGTTGGTGCACGGGGGTGGCTTGTACGGGGGTCACCGGGTGTACCGGGGTTGATGGCTGCGCAGGGTGCCACTGCCGGCGCCGTGCACCCAAGCCGCATCTCTCTCTCT
The DNA here is from genome assembly GCA_027574665.1 of Rhynochetos jubatus. Lineage (NCBI taxonomy): Eukaryota > Metazoa > Chordata > Aves > Eurypygiformes > Rhynochetidae > Rhynochetos > Rhynochetos jubatus. The sequence continues at coordinate 26,119,377 of CM050654.1, forward strand.
CCTCCTGCCCCAAGCAGGCTGGGCATCACATGCTTCTGACACCTCCGTCCCCGTCCCTGGCACCCCGCCTGGCCTGGCAGAGGGTACTGCGGCCACATGCTCACCCCAGCCCAGAGCCGCCCCAGCGCTGCCGACACCGGGCACCCCAGCCTGCAGCAGGGCGGGCACAGCACCGCCCAGCCCCGGCTGGCCCTGGGTATGCCCTGCGGCAGGAGCCTGCGAAGCGCCGCTGTCATCCTCGGAAACCCGTGCCCGCGGCCGTGCCAGCGCGGCCGTGCCCGTGGCCACGCCGCCCTTACCTTCCATGTCAATGATGGCCAGCACGGCGCTGGTCATGGCCTCTCCTCGCTCGTTCTCGGCGATGCAGGTGTACACGCCGGCATCCTCCTTCTTGCTGTCCCGGATCCAGAGGGTGCCGTACTCCTCCTCGCGTTGGGCCAGCAGCTCCTCGTTTCGGTACCAGCGGAGGCTGGGCCGGGGGTTGCCCACCGCCACCACCCGCAGCCGGATGTCGCAGCCGGTGCCGATCGCCGCGTTCTTCAGCTTCCGCGCAAAGCACGGTGCCGCCAGGCGAGACGGGCCCTCCTCGGGTGCCCCCGGCTCCGCCGTGACCTTGGCGCGCTTCGGGGGGATGCCGGGGCTCGGCGGGGCCACCCGGGGCTCCCCGCCCGCCCTACCCGTGCCACCGCGGCCCTGTGCTCGGTGCATGGTCCGCGGCTCCCTCGCCTGCGACCCCCACCGCCCCGAACCGGCAGCGCCGTGCCCCTCTTCACCCCCTGCCCACAGCCCGGGGGTGCTGGGTGCCTGCCAGGGGTGCCGGGGCCCCCCGCTCCAGATGCCGTCCGGTTCGGTGCCTTCCCCACCCTGCGCCGGCCGCAGCCCAGAGGGTCGGTGCGCCGTGGGCAAGCGAGGGGCTATTTTTAGGCGTGGGCTCGTGTTGCTGCTCGCCCAGCCGCCACTCACCGAGCGCCCGCTGCAGAGTGGCACCCACACCCCATGCTCCGCTGCCACCCGCCTCGGCACCTGCTCCTCCGCCGGCCTGGGTGCGAGTCCCACGGGTGCCGGCCGCTCGCTGAGCCGTCCCGGCACTGGGGGCCCTGGCGTCCCCCCCCTCGCCCGTCCCGTCCCGCGAGGCCCCCGGCGAGCTGCGCTCCCTCTGCCCCCTCTCCTGAAGTGGCAGCTGCCTCTGATATGTCACATTCCTTGGCCGGGCTCCCCCTCTCTGCGCCCGCCGCCCCGGCCCTGCAGCCCAGCTCCACTTGCAAAGATAGAAAGGGGCCAGCACCTTTCCATATTAGCAGCGAGGCTCGGGGGGGACCCAGCCTTCCTCCCCCCCTTCCCCTTCTCCAGCAGTGTCACCGGATCGGGACAGAGAGACCCTGGAGGCATGTGGAGGGAATGGACACCGTCACGCTTCCTGCAATGCGAGACCCCAAGCCAGTCCCACGGGGCCCCTTCGCCCCATCCCCAGCAAGCAGCGGGGAGGGGGATCCCTGCAACCCTGCTCACCCCAAATCCAGCCCGCCAGGAGACTGCAAACGCAGCAAAACCCCGTTTCTCTCACTGAGCCCCCGCCTCGCCACACTGTGGGTCCCGGCCAGCTCCCCATTCAGGTCCTGCTTGGAGCAGGAGCACCCCACTGCTCGGTTTTGGGGTGCCCCAGGAGAGAGCCCTGAGGCAGGGCTTCCCCAGCTCCCGGTGGCACACGGCTGGGCACCTGGCCCTGGCCGCCCTCGGAGGGAGCTGTGGATCAGGGTGAGCAGGATGCGCGACACGGCACGCTGCTGCCCACCGCGACACGGCTCCGCTGCCTTTAGCACAGTCGGCTGCCACCAGCCCAAGGCTGCTGGCACCTTGGAGCATCGCCAGCACCTTGGAGCATCGCCGGTACCTTGGAGCGTCGCCGGTACCTTGGAGCATCACTGGCACCTTGGAGCATCACTGGCACCTTGGAGCATCACTGGCACAAGTGGCTGGAGCAGGATGCCCTGCTAGACCCACAGCCTGTGGGTCAGCTGAACGAGCTCCAGGGTCTCTGGGAGGTGGAGGGGAAGCCTGCGAGAAGCATGGGAGGGGGCTCTTCCCTGCCTGCGCTGACCCGGGGACAAAGGGTGGCTGTGTCCCCTGCTTAAACCCCCACACAGCCCCAAGGGCAGAGCCCTGGGCTCGCCAGCCCGGGCCGGGCAGGGAGGGGGGGTCGTCCCTCCCACGGGGCAGCTCTGGGGACCGTCCTCGATGTCACAGGGCCACCTGCTGGAGACAGCCCTGGAGACCCGACACCCCCGGCTCTGGCCCGCCCCGTAGCCAAAACTGGGGCTCTCCACGCTGGCCTGTCCATCAGGGACACGCCCCCAGTCCCGTCCCCAGTGCTGGCAGCAGCATCTGCCTTGTCCCTAAAACGCCCCCCCCCGCCAAACCCACTGCCCTCCCGGGTTCTGCCACCCCAGGGGGGTGAGGACCCTCCAGTGTCCCCCAGGGCAGAGCAACCAGGATTCTCCCTCCACCCCAGGGATGCTCAGCCCTGGGGGGTTCCCCTGCTGCATCCCCCACCACTGGGGCAAAGGAACCTCAGCCACAGACCCCCACCCCAACCATGGGGCGGATTGGGGCTGGAGGTCGAGCTTGGGGTGGGGACGCACATGGGGCAGTGGGATTGATGTCTGTGGGGTGCCATTGGGGAGTTAGTTTTGGGATGAGGGGGGTCTCTGCTTGCAGATCAGTGGCAATGGGGGGACTTGGATAGGTCCCAGGGAGGTGTGGGTCTGGGGTGGGGCTTGCCTGGGTGAGGGCAGAAAGGGGACAGCTGTGGGGCTGAGAGCCACTGGGCCATGGAGTGTATGGGAGGGGACAGGGGACAGCCATCCAGAACCCCTCCAAACCTGCTGAGGGCTCAGCTGTCGCTGCCTCCCCACCCCCAGCAGGGCTCCCCCACCCAGTGCAACTGGGAAACGAACCACCACAGGCAGCAAAATGCTCCGGGGCACCTGCAGTGTGAGGGACACACACCCCTGGCGGGGACCAGAAGCCTAGGGAAGAGACGGCTCAGGGACATGCTGGCCCCCACATCCACCCTAGCCCAGCCCTGGGACCCGGAGTGATGCCCCCCGCCCTGGGTGCCACCTCCCCACCCCCTCCCATCCCTGCCCCAGAGATGCATTCGGAGGAAGGGGTGATGCTCCACTGTTTATTTCAGCGGCCTGAAGAGTCACGTAGACGCGGTGGGGTGGGGGTGCAGTGGGGCGAGGGGTGGGGGTGCCTGCCCTGGCCCCCGGGCCTCTCTCCGGCTCCTCTCCTTCTCTCCCCCCTCTCTCCCACTCACTCACTCCTCCTCTCTCCTGTGTCCACCTACAGGTACCCTCTCGGCTCACGAGCCTGGCCCCATGCAGCCTCCTGCTGCTGGGGGTCCCCACAATGGGGGGGTGGGCACAGCCCTCCTCTGCCCCACGGGGCTGCCTCTCGGGCCGGGGGGAGCGCAGGGCCCCAACCCCCCAAGGCCAGGTGGGGGGACACGCAGGTTGGGAGCACCCTGGTTCCGAGCCAGGAGGAGAACGGGGGGCTCAGCCCAGACCCCACTTCTCGCCATCCCCAGCGTCGCCGCCGTGCACCCAGGGAAGTGCCAGCTCCAGGGAGGCCGGCAGTGCTGGCAGGGGGGCAAGGGTCCCCATCCCGCAGGACGAGCCCCCGAGCCTGACACAGGGAGGGGGCTGTGCGGGGACCAGAACCCACTGCTGGGACCGTCCAGCTCTCCATGGAGCTGGCCCAGGCCACCACCTGCTCCCCCCAGCCCCTCCTGCCTGCCCCCTCCCTCCCTCCTGCCGCCCCCCTCCCAGCCCGGGCCTGATCCTGACGCTGGCGTTGCTGCTGCGAAGCTGCGAAGCCTTTTGGAGCCAATGGGGAGAGCCCAGGGGATGCTGGGGGGCCCGGAGGCGGCTGCGCGGGGGACACCCCTCGGGCAGTGCCAGGGGAGAACCAGGGGGGCGAGGTGGGGGGCAGGAGGGGGATCTTGGCGGAGGGACGGAGGCTGCCGGAGCAGCCCCCTCTACAGTACTTCATGCTGCTGCTGGGTCGCCTCGCTCACCACCTGCCAGGAAAGAGGAGCCGTGAGATGCCATGTGCCGGCACAGGAGCCCCGAGCGTGGGACAGACCCACTGCTCACCCCCCACACACACCTTCACCCCCCCACGCTCACCTCCCCGTCGCGGGTTTCGATGGTTTTGATCATCACGGTCTTTTTGGTGTGCACCTCGGAGCCACGCTGCTCGGGGCTGGTCTCTGCGGGTGGGAGGACACGGGGTGGCACCGCGGGGATGTGGGGCATGGGGACACAGCAGCAGGTCTTCGGGAGCTCTGCCTTACCCCCCCCCATAGCTCACAGCAACATCCAACCCACTGCCTCGACACCCGTGGGTCCCCAAACTGCCAGCCCAGCTGCAGCCCCCCAGGAGGGAGATTTGCCCCCACACTAGGGACACCCAGTGACTTGTCCCAGGTCCCCTTCCTTGCAGGGTGATGCTCACCTCGGAAATTGAGTGCAGAGGCGAAGGTCTGGTGCATGGGGATGCTGATCCTGCGGGGACACGGAGGGGACAGTTCAGCGCCTGCCACCTCCAGCCCCTGGGCAGCTGCTCACGGGGTGGGAGCCCCAAAAACCAGCTGACCCTGCTTTGTCCTGCCCCCCTGCCACTCACCGGTTCTCCTCGCCCTCCAGCAGCTTGCGGTACGTGGCGATCTCCACGTCCAGGGCCATCTTGACGTTGAGCAGGTCCTGGTACTCGCGCAGGTGCCGGGCCATCTCGTCCTTCAGGTGCCGGATCTCCTCCTCCAGCCGGGCGATGGTGTCCTGGTACCCCCCGGCCTCCCCTGCGAAGCGCTCCTCCATCTCCCGCATCTGGCGCATCAGCGAGTCGTTCTGGGGGGACAGGGGAGCTCAGCGAGGTGGGAGACACACAGTCACCTGGGATGGAAGCTGGGGATGCTGGGGTGGGGTGGTCAGTCATGGTCAGCCCTGGGTTGGGTCCAGCTGACGTGAGACCGTGATGGGTGGCCATCACCCTCCGTCCACCCAGCAATGGGCAGCAGTGTTTGGTGGGTGCAAGCTGGCCAGGTGCTGGGCAACCCCAGCACCCTCTTCCTGGGGGCCCAGGCCTCCCAGAAAAAACATCCCGCCCCACTGTGTGGGCACAGATGGGCGCAGGAGCACTGGGCGGCTGCCCAGCGGGTGGCACTGCCACACTTGTGGCTGCTGGCTGGCTCCTGTGACCGTGTCCATGCCAGAGCGGGGTTGTTGCGCCCTGTTTGTTTGTAACCCCCTTCCCAGCCTGCAACCAGACACCCCGAGCCCTGTGCCCGCCTGCCTGGAGCCTCCCAGCCTGGGGCACCTTTTGCAGTCTGCGCCTTGACCCAGGGGCTCTGCCAAAACACCTCGCAGAGGCCCAGACTGCCCAAATCTGGGGGACTCGGCCCCCCATGGCAGCAACTCGGAGAGCTGGGAAGAGCCCCGCACCCCAGAGCCTCCCATGCAGCCCCAGAGCAGCAGCCTTGCAGGGGAGCTGGGGGTCTCCCCAGCGCTGCCCATGGCTCACCGTGCCCTTGAGGGCATCGATCTCACAGGTGTAGGACTGGATCTGGTGCCGGTACTCCAGCATCTCCTGTTTCGCCTGCCGCAGTGCGTCGTTGTTCTTGTTGGCAGCCTGTGTCAGGTCAGACACCTGGGGAGAGACCAGGGTCAGTGGGCACAGCCACCAGGATGGTCAGGACCGTGGCTGCGGCCAGCCCGGAGCCCCCCGCCGCCCGCACCTTGGACTTGTACCACTCCTCAGCCTCGGCAATGTTCTTGGCGGCGATGCTCTCGTACTGGGCGCGGATGTCGCGCAGCGCAGCCGTCAGGTCGGGCTTGGAGACGTCCATCTCCACCTGGATGTGCTGCTCCTGCAGCTGAGCCTGCAGCTCCCGGATTTCCTGAGTGGGGACAAGGTGACAGCTCAGGGCATCCAATCTGTCCCCCAGCCCCACGGGTGCCTGGGGGGGGAAGGGGACAGCCCCTGACCTACCTCTTCGTGCACCTTCTTGAGGAAGGCGATCTCCTCCTGCAGTGACTCGATGCGCCGTTCCAGGTCGATGCGTGCCAGCGTGGCCGCGTCCACGTCCTGGGGAGACATGGAGAGCAAGGGTTAGTGTGGGGAGGGGACAGGGGGAGCATGGGGACCTCACACTGGGGACAGAGGGTGCAAAGCTGGGCTCAGAGCCGTGCCCCAGTGCTGGGGCCAGGCTGCTGGGATGAGATGGGGGCGGGAGGGGAGGCGGTGGTCCCACGCCGCAGAGGGCAAGCGGATACTCACGGCTCTGAAAGCAGCTAGGTTGTTCTCAGCCTCCTCCTTCAGTTGGATCTCCTCTTGCAGCCTGGGGGCACAGAGGGGAGATCAGGGGTACCCGGAGCAAGCCCTGTCCCCCAGCAGCGATGTCCCCCCGAGCTGTCCCCGAGCCCAGCGTGGCCCGGTGGAAAGACATCGGATTGTCCAGCATTCCCGGCGGGCAGCGGGAGGGCTGGCAGGGGGCCAGGGGCTCTTCCTCCCATTCCCTATTATAGTCAACGCCGGCGAGAGCACAAAGGCATGAGGTCAGCTCAGTGCCACACGCGCTGCCCCGGCCCTTATAGGGGAGAGTGGCCAGCAGCCGGTGGGACGGGGTGCAGGGTCTGGCACAGGGGGACCAAGGGGTGGCCCCTGGCTGGGCCACCCCGGGGAGAGCAGGAGGCCAGGTGGGTCTCAGCGATGCTGTGGGATGGGGCTATGGAGGGGGCATTGTCGGGGTGTCAGCCCAAGGTCAGGCTGGGGGCCGGGCGGTGCCAGGGGAGGGGGCAGCACCGCAGGCTGCTGGTCAGATGGAAGGTGGCAGGCAGGAGACGGAGGAGCCCGGGTGGTGATGGCACACGGGGTGACAGGAACCCAACACCACCATTTGTTCTGGACCCTGCTCCTCCCCTGACATTCAGGGATCCTCCATGCCACCACCCTCAGCCTCCCAGCATCAGGGGCTCTGCCCCACCGCAGCCCCACCAGTACCCCACTGCGGCTGCAGGGACTGGGGCAGCAGGCTGTGTCACCCCCAGGAGACGGGCACTCAGTGTCCCCAGGGCACAGGGGACAGGAGGATAGGCACAGACCAGCATCAGAGCAAGCAGCTCCCTCCGAGCATCTGCCCTGCTGCCAGGTGCCTCCACACTGGTCAGTCCCTGGGGGTGTCACTCAGTCTGGCTGCCCCTGTCACTATTCCCCGCTGGTCCCAGCTCCCTCCCTGGCACCAGCCAGGCCCACGGCATCCTTGGGGAGTCCCTGACACTCCCGGGGCACCGCCGACACCTACGGGGACCCACAGCAGGCCAGGAGCATCCCTGGCCTGTGGAAGTGCAGCCTCTTCCTCCCCTCCCTCCTTTATGTCCGGAGCTGGCAGAGCACACCCCACACTCCCCCCAGGCCATCCTCCTCCTCGCTTCCGCTTGCCTGGCTGGGTCTGTCTGTCTGACCCACTGGGCTTGGCTCACCCACGCGCTCACCAGCCCTCCCTGGTGTTAGCAGGGATGGGGACCCAGGGGGCGCACTCCCATGCCCACATGGCATCACAGTCCAGCCTCAGCCCTGCTGCAAGGGGGGCAGAGGGGACACCCCTGCCTGCCAGAGCCATCCTGCCCACTGTGTGCTCCCCGGGTGCTGGCAAGTGCTGGCAGCGTCCGTCCGGAGTGCCCTGCAGAGATGCCCAGGCTGTGGGCACCCCCCTCACCCAGCCCCACACCCCTGGGCCAGCTCTCCCTCCTGCCCCATGCCTAGGTTGGGGAGCACCCAGCACTGGTGTAGGGGTCACGGGTGTCCTTCTCCCTCCCAAAATTCACAGTCACCATGCCAGGACCAGGCACCCTGCAAAGTGCCCTGCAGGAGGGTGCAGCCAGGAGAGGCATGGCCGGGGTGCTCTCCCACCCCACGGACAGGGTGAGGGGGACGGAGGAGTGGAGCCACAATAACCTCCAAGCCTCGGGGCACAAGGACAGCAGCGAGCGTCCGAGGGGCTGCTGGGGAGAGCTCTGCCACCGTCCATCCCTAGGGATGGAGATGCAGGGATGGATGCCCACAGGGACATGCCGGGACCCCTCCTCACCTCTGCTTGAGCTTCTGCAGGTCATCGAGCAGGTTGTCACGCTCGACCTCGACGCGGGCCCGCTGGTTGGTGAGCAGGTCCACCTGGCGCCGGAGCTCCCGCAGCTCCTCCTCGTACATCTCGGCCACGCGGGTGGGCTCCTTGCCCCGCAGGCGGTTCACCTCGGCCACCATGAGGGCGTTCTGCTGCTCCAAGAAGCGGACCTTCTCGATGTAGTTGGCGAAGCGGTCGTTGAGCTCCTGCAGCTCCACCTTCTCGTTGGTGCGGGTCTGGAGGAACTCCTGGTTCATGGCATCGGCCAGGCTGAAGTCCAGCAGCTCGCCGGCACCTTGGTAAGCGCTTTGGTAGGAGCGCAGGGGCGTCACGCGGGTGGCACGGAAGCTGGACAGGCTGGGGACGGCCGAGGTACGGGACACCTGGTAGACACGGGAGGTGACGGAGCTGCCGCTGCTGCCCTTACCCCCGAAGGAGGCACGGGAGAAGACGGGGGAGGCCCCGCCGAAGGTGCGGCGGTAGGAAGAGACCCGCTGGCTGGAGGAGTAGGACTGGCTCATGGTGGCGGTGGCGTGGGGTGGCGAGGCCGGAGCAGGGAGCAGGCGGAGGGGTTAGCGAGCGGCCGGCAGCTCGGCGAGGCGTCGGGAGGGGACCCGCGCCGCTGCTATTTGTATCCTGCTGACATCACTCGCCCCTCCTGCTGCCGGGCAGCTGAGGGATGCTGCTGCGGGGGGGGACCACAAACGGCTGCCAGCCCCCGCCCACTGCCCCTCACCTGCCCGTAACACTGGGCCACGGACCTCTGGGTGGGCAACGACGATGCCCACAGAACCTCAGGCACCCCCAGACCCCACTGGTGTATCAGCCTTCCCCTCAGACCCCACGGTGCTGGCCCATCCCTGGAGGTGCGAGGGAAGGGAGGAGGGCCGTGGTGAGCCCCCCAGGCCCCCGTTGGGGTGCAGTGCCACTCATGGGAGGCCTGGACAGACAGACAGCCTGGGCTGATGCCCGTGGGGAAGAAGGGCTCTCAGCCTTTCACACCATCACTTCCCCCTCCTTGAGCCAGTGACCACAGTGCCCAAATTGGCCTTGAACACCCCAAAATGCCTCTGATGGTGCCTTGACTCACCCTATGGCAAGAACACCAGGGTCAGCTCTCCATGTGGGGCTGGATTCAGTACCCCACAACTCAGAGAGGGAGCAAGGGAGGGCCCTGGTGGGGGGGTGATGTGAGGGGACCCCTGCCCTGTGTGTGCTTGTGCAGAACTACCACCCAAACCCCCCTTTCTGTTACGGGGCGCTGAGCGCTGTTGAGGGGTTGGGCACTTTCCGGGTGCTGCTGAGTGACCCTGAGCAGGTGCTGGGTTCTAGCAGTCCCGGTGACATCACCCCCCCAGGTCCTCGCTCCGGCACATTCCCGAAGCAGCAGGCACACAACCAAAATAGCCTCCCGAGCTCGTCCGCGTGGGACAGACAGTATTTATAGCTGGGGGAGGCACCCTGTTAACCCTTCTTACACCAGGCACACGGAGAGCATGGCTGGATGGGGACCCTGCCTGGAGCAGCCCCAGCTCCCCCTGGTCCCCGTCACCCCGAGAGCAGGACAAGGTCCCCGGGTCATCCCAGGGTGCTGTGGGCTCTGGCCTGTCCCATCAGCCTCCCCCTTGGCCTGGCAGTACCTCGGGGAGCAGAAAGCCCATCCCAGCGCCCCAAACCTTCCCAGAATCAGGAATACCCCAGCCCACTCCAGGACCCCCACTGCAGGTTCCCACCTCCTGGGCAGGCGATGGGCCAGGGCAGGGTCTCCTGGGGCCACACAAACCCATGCCAGCTAAAAAGGACATTCTGACAGAGGGGGGCTGTGCCGGGGTACCCCCTCAGGGGTGTGCCCTCGCCTGGGCAGCACCCCTTCCTCCCCAGACCCCCCAGCACACCCGGTGACCCCCAGCCCTGCCCAAACCGGGCTGTTTTGGCTGACATCAGCTGGCACAGTCCCAGCGCCTCTGTCGCTGGAGGGCCTGGCAGAGGGGACTGTCGTGCCACCGGGCACTGGGTGACTCAGCAGCAGGAGCAGCCCTCAGCCCTGCCCAACCCCGCACCTCCTGGCCCCCCATCCCAGGGCTCGCCCATGGCAGCATGGGATGGCAGCATCCTCAACTGCCCCAGCTCTGGGAAGCACTCCTGCCGGCACTCCTGCCTGGCCCCCTGCCATCCCCCTGACACCTGGGGGCCAGAAATGCTCCGGGCCAGTGGCCATGCAGGTGGGCAGAGGCTCCATGCCACGCACCCAGGCTGCCCTCCCCAAGCCCCCCAGCCCTGGAGCCCCTCCCGGCTGCCTAGTTGAGGCGTGATGCCTTTAAAAGGGAAGGTATTTCCAGATGGGGTTGTTTCATCCCAGCACAGGGGGGAGGATGAAAGGAAGGGGGGCTTGTGTGGTGTGTGTAAGGGGGAGAAGATGGAAAAACAGACAGCATCCTTTCTCCTCCTGGCCCTGCTCCGAGCGTGCCCTGCGTGCCCCTGAGCCCCACACGTGTGCCCTGCCTGCCCCACGAGTGCTGGCAGGGGGGCATGCCAGCCCCTGGCTGGGGTGCAGAAGGGCAGGAGGGTCCCCACACTGGCACGGGGGACCCCAGGGGGTGTGGGCCAGCACAGTGCCATCTGTACTGTTCAGTCGCCCCTTCCCATGACCCCATCTCACCACCCTTTGGCTGGGGTGTGGGGAGGATGGGCACCCCATGGCTGGCACATCCAGTGGTGCTCAGCACCCTGCCCTGGTGCTTCAGGTAGGTTGGCAGTGATGCAAGCCCCTCCTGTAAGGCCTGAAGAGCCCTTGTCCCCATCCCACCGAGCAGGGATACGCAGGGTTGGGGTGTCCCAACCTGGAGAAGGGAAATGCATCCTTGGGCACTGCCGCAGGGAGGGGAAGTGACTCAGAGGGGTTAACCAAGAGCATCCTCCTGACCCAGCTCTAGGACAGGCTGTTTGAAGTGGCTTTTCCTCATGGCTCTGTGCTTGCAGGGCCCCATGTCTGGCAGGGGACGGACAGACGCCTTGGATTTTCCACAGCCTCTTAAGAAAGTCCCGTCTGCATGCAGGAGCTGGAAGCACTGGAAGCAGGGGGTGAGAAGCAGGACCCGGGGACCCTGCCAGAGTCACATCCCAGGGATGTGGCCCCAGCAGCTGGCTGCAAACAGCAAGGAGGCTGCAGAGATCAGCAGTGCAAGGGTTGTCTGGCCCAGCCCCGTTCAGCCTCCCCACGGCTCCATCCCAGGCCAGGCTGACCCAGACCAGCGGAGCCTGGGAAGCAGCCCCAGAGCCCTGGCACTGGCCCAGCCCCAGCTCCCTCCAGGCCCTGGGACGAGGCTGCTGCCGGGAAGGCATTGGGAGCTGGAATGTCAAACAACTCCCTCCGGTCATGACATCCCCGTGAGCCAAGCCAGCTGCATCCTGCAGCCGCCCCTCCTTCCCGGACCTCCCTCCCTGCTGCTCCCCCAGGATTTAAGCGCCCAGGGAGCTGGGTACAGCCTCCCCAGGCTGCGGGCATCTTGGGGCTTGGAGCCAGGCAGGATGCTGGGATGGGGTGCCAGTCCCTCCTTGCTCCATAGCCTGCTGCCAGGGCCCCTGCGCCCCCCTCACGCCTGGCCCTGGCTCAGGGGTGAGTGGAGGAATGGGAATGAAGCAGCGAGGGCATCCATCCCCCTCCCTCCTGGCCCCTGGCCGTCTCCCTCCATCACACTCCTTTTACAGCCATGAGCCACCCAGGCGCCTTTACCCTAAGAGGGAAGGACCGTGCAGCCCATTCCCCGGCGCTGACGGACCCAGGGCACATGCTATTGTCTAAATAGGAGATGGTTCTCCTTCTCTGCCTGGACTGTGGCCCAACCTGGCCCGCCAGGGTCCCGGGAGCTGGTGGGTGCGTTACAGGCTACAGGTCTCCCCTCCTGCTGCTCACCCCAGCTGCTCCCATGCCTTTGTCCACCCCAGGGATCAGGGCCAGCAGTGTGAGTGCACAGCCCATCTGAGTGCCCGTGGTCCCCACCCCTGTGTCCCCAGGTGATGGGAATTCTGGGAATGATGGCCTGTCTCCAAGTGGCACAGGGATGCTGGGGGTGCCTGGCTGCCTCACATCATGTGGGGATGCTGGGGGTGTTCAGCTATCCCCTGTAGCCTGTATGGATGCTGGAGAGTGTTTGCTTCCCCACCGGGTCTATGTAGGTCCTTGGGGTGAGTTGCTGCCTCTGTGGTTCACAGAGATACTGGCGGTGCCCTGTTGCCCCCAGGTCCAAATAGATGCCGGAGCAGACCAGTTACCGCCATGTCCATGCAGATACTCCAGGTGTACACCTGCCCCCATCACTCATCTCCAGCCAGCCCTGCAAGCCGTGGGGATGCTGAGGATGCTGACCTGTCCCTGCAGCCCAGGAACAGGCCAAGGATGTCCACCTGCCCTCATGGTCCATGGGGACGTTCACCTGCCCCACTGGCCACGGGGATGCTGGGAGTGCCCAGCTGCCCTTGTGGTCCTCATGGATGTAGGAATGACTGGCCACCTCGTGGTCCATGAGGATGCTGGGGTGCCTGTCTGCCCTCACACAGGCTGCGATAGCATCACCCATGCCAGTGAGATGAGGTAGCGGTTACCCGCTGCATCACTGGCGGCTCACGTCAGGCACGGTGGCCATTCGCTCAGCCTCCAGCAATGCCCGGGCAGCAATTCCATTTTCCCATGCTCAGACACGTGGGCCGGGACTGAGGGGGGGGCCGCCTCGATGGGTGCCATCCCTGTGCTCATCCTGGCAGGGAGGGGGTCCAGGCAGCCTGGCAGGCAGCAGGAGAAGGGGGCGGCACTTCCTGGAGCTCCGGCTGTGTTTACAGGCTTCTGTCCTGGGCCATCTCTCCGTTAACCCCTTTCAGCAGGGCTCAGCTCTGCCTGCCTATCCCCAGAGCCACCCGCCCCAGGGAACGCTTCCCTGAGCAAAGCCTGCACAGCACCGTACCCTGGACTGACCAGGGATGTGGGAAGGGGCACTGTGCCCTGTCCTCATCGGTCCTGCCCCTGACGGGCACCCCTGGCACATGCGTGAGTCCAGCAGTGGGGTACAAGCACCCTGAGGAGGAGCTGGCATCTATTCTGGGGGGACGCATGGGGCTCCCTGCTGCACTGGGGAGTCCGCAAGGCAGAGAGGGATGGGGACAGGAGCAGTGCCCTCCCAGAAGCAGGGTGGGGGGCAGCCACGGCAGGTGCTGTGCAGCCCCCCCCCGGCATCCAGCCAGGGGTGAGTCAGGCCCACTCGGAAATAGCCCGCAGGAGCTTTTTCTGGAAGCCCCCGTGTCTCCAGGAATAGCTGCGGCACGCCAGGGCGCTGCCCTTTGCTCCCGCCTGCAGGGCTGGGCAAGGACCACACCCGGCCCTGCCACTCACCCCCTGCTTCAGCCACCCCAAACACCCCCTGCTCCAGCACCCATCTCCCCTGGGCACCCACGTCCACCGGGTACCCACCCGCTCCGGGCAGCCCCCGGCTGGGGAGGGCCATGGGCTCCAGGCACCCACGTCGCACATGTCCCCCAGGCCTTGAGCTGGGTGCCTGCAGCAGCGGGGGGTGATGCTGGCAGGAGGAGAGCGGCGTTGGCTGACTGGCACCCGTGCCCCTTCGGCAGGAGGGTGCAGGGCAGGGAGCGCGCGTGGCCCAGCTCCGGGTGCTGGGTGCCTGCTCCCAGCCCCGGCCCGTCTCAGCAGGATGGTGGCCCTTTGTTTTGCTGTGGTTGACATGGAGACCCTCCAGCTGTCTGCTTGAGGGGTGCCAGGCGGTGCGGGGGGGGCTTGCTCTCTTTTGCTGGGGGGAGAAGCAGGTGCTGGGGGCTGGGATCATAAATCCAGAGCTGTCGTGAGTTCCTGGCACGGCAGGTCCCAGGGTCAGCGGCAACAGGACCACCAGTTTCCAGTCCCCAGGACACGGACAGACGGCATCTCTGACTAACAGGGTGTCCATGCTGGTGACTCAGAAGCTGGGAATCCGGCTGGCACGGAGCACCTGGGCCCCATGCAGTGCTCACAGGCCACGCATCCATTGCGGGGAAGTCACGGGATCCTGCTGGGAAATGATGCACGAGCATTGATGGAAACCCAAAACCCCACTGCTGCACCCAACCCACGAAGGGGACCCAGCCAAGGGCAGGAGCCACCCTGATCTGTGTGAGGTCCAGGGGTCCTATCGTGTGGGCCAGCGCAGGGGTAGCTGCAGGCGGGCCAAGCCCTGTTTTGGGGCAGCCCCTACTCAACTGGTGCCTGGAGTTGGGGCACCCCAGGGGCAGCACTGGGTGATCATCCCTAGGCATCCCGTCCCTGCCCCTTGGCTCCCACCCCAGCCGCTCCTGCTGTGCCCAGCTTCCACCCCTGGCTTTGGCAGGCACTGGGTCTGCCTGACCCCAGGTTCAGGGTGCAGGGTGTGGGGTGTAGAGTGCAGGGTGTGGGGTGCAGGGTGCTGGTTGCAGGGTGCAGGGTGTAGGGTGCAGGGTGGATGGTGCAGGGTGGAGGATACATGGTGTTGGTTGCAGGGTGCAGGGAGTAGGGTGCAGGGTGCAGGATGTAGGGTGCAGGGTGTCGGTTGCGGGGTGTAGGGTGCAGGGTGCAGGGTACATGGTGTCGGTTTCAGGGTGCAGGATGTAGGGTGCAGGGTGCGCGCTGACGGGACGCCTGGGCGCATTCCTCCGCGCCAGCAGAGGGCGCGCGGGGCGGGGCGAAGGGGCAGAGTGGCGGCGGCGGCCATGCAGGTACCGGGCGGGCGGGCGCGGGCCGGGGGTCGGGCCCTGCCCGGGGCTGGGGGGTCCCGGGCCGGGCTGGGGGTGGTGCGGGCGCTGTCCGTTGACGGCCGTGCCCGCAGGCGGCGGCGCAGGGCTCGAAGCAGGCCGCGCAGGCGGCGGCGCAGGAGCTGGTGAAGTTCGTGAACCGGAGCCCCTCGCCCTACCACGGTGAGGAGCTGCCGGGCCCGCCGGGCGCCCCCTTCCCCAGCCCCTCGGTGCGGCCCCCCGCTGACGGCTCTTCCTTCCCCCGCAGTGGTGGCCGAGTGCCGCAGCCGGCTGCTGCAGGCCGGCTTCCAGGAGCTGAAGGAGACGGAGCACTGGGAAGTGCGGCCCGCGCAGAAGGTGGGCCGGGCCGAGGGCCGGGGGGGCAGGGGGCAGGGCGGCGGGGGGCGGCCCTCACTCCTGCCCCTCTGCCCCCAGTACTTCGTCACCAGGAACTACTCCACCCTCATCGCCTTCGCCGTCGGCGGCCAGTTCCAGCCCGGGAATGGGTTCAGCTTGCTGGGGGCCCACACCGACAGCCCCTGCCTCAGGGTAAGGCCGGCCAGCCGGGTGCCGTTCCCCGGGGCTGGGGCCCTCTGGTTTCCCTCCACGAGCAAAAACTACCCTGACCCCCTCTGTACCCCACAGCACCGTCGCTGGGTGCCTACACCTCCCAAATCTGCCACCCG
This sequence comes from Rhynochetos jubatus, assembly GCA_027574665.1. Classification (NCBI taxonomy): domain Eukaryota; kingdom Metazoa; phylum Chordata; class Aves; order Eurypygiformes; family Rhynochetidae; genus Rhynochetos; species Rhynochetos jubatus. Next base: position 26,134,992 of record CM050654.1, read on the forward strand.
GTGTGGCCCGTGGTGTCCCCCTGCATTGCTCCACCTGCTCTTGTCACCTCTGTGTCCCCTGTCCCACAAAGCACCTCCCAGCACCCTGCGCTGATGGGATCAGCAATGGGACTCTGGCTGTGCCCTGCCCAGTCCCGACCAGTTAGCCAGTACCTGGGGCATCGCGGTGCTGGCAGTGACGCCTCTGCTCTCGCCCAGGTGAAGCGACGCTCTAAGCGGGGGCAGGTGGGCATGGTGCAGGTCGGTGTAGAGACCTACGGAGGGGGCATCTGGAACACCTGGTTTGACCGGGACCTCACCGTGGCCGGGAGGGTGATCATAAAGGTGAGCCTGAGTTGGGACAGGCACGGTGGGCTAGCTGTGTGCTCCCAGCTCTGGGTCCGTGACTCCCACCCAAAGTGGGACCTGCTGCAACCCTCAGCCCTGGCTCCAGCAGTGCCTCTTGTGTTTCAGGACCCAGCCACAGGGCGCCTGGAGCAGCGCCTGGTACGTGTGGAGCGGCCCGTCCTCCGCATTCCCCACTTGGCCATCCATCTGCAGCGCAGCATCAATGAGAACTTTGGGCCCAACACCGAGCACCACCTGTAAGGCCTGGCTCGGCCCTGACCCCTGGCCAGCCCTCGGGAGGGCTGGGACCCAGCTGGAGCAGTGCCCAGCCTCAGCTCTCTCCCTTCGGCAGCTGCTCATCGCAGTGGGGAGGTCTGCAATGGCTTTCTTAGCCCCATAGAGTCCTCCCAGAAAATGCTTCCAAGCTTGGGACTTGGGAAGGGACACTGGGATGTCCTGAGATGGCACGGTAGATCTGTGCTTGAAATATCTGTCCTTCCTCCCTGAAGGGAAGGCACCTGGGAAGGGTTGGCTGTGTGTGACCGAAGCAGGAGAGGTGAGCAAAGCCCTGGGAGCTAACGGCACCGTCTCCCCACAGGGTTCCCATTCTGGCCACTGCTGTGCAGGAGGAGCTGGAAAAGGAGGTGCTCATGGAGGCCACACCTTGCGATGCTGCGGCCCAGGTGAGACAGGTACCAGGGCCTAGCAGGGACGCTCGCTAGGACCTCGCACTCCTCACCTTTGTTTCCAATCCCTGGGGAGCTTCTCCCCGTGGGCTGCCGGTAGCCTGCCACCCTGCCCCACAGCTGTGTACACGCACATCTGCTCTGCCACCTCTCTGTTCCCACCCTGCTCCGCTGCTGTCATGCGGAAGGGGGTGCAGCCCCCCTAAAGCTGTCACAGTGTCCCTGGGGAGGCAGGGCAGGGAGGGGGGATGGTGCAGAGGGCAGAGAGCCTCTCGCTGCACCCTGTGAATAGCCCTGCTGTCCTGGGACGTGGGGGCTTCAACGTGGGATGTGTTAGCAGGGGGGAGGACAGTGCTAATGTGGGTGGGGCATGGGACAGCCCTGCCATGGGGAGCGGAGTTTCCCCTGCCATCCACGGCCTGTCCTGCCCGCAGCTCTGCTTTCTTCCCAGGCAGAACGGCACAGCCCTGTCCTGCTTTCCCTGCTCTGCCCCCAGCTGGGAGTGAAACCGGAGCAGATTGTGGAGCTGGAACTCTGCCTGGCGGATACGCAGCCGGCGGTGAGTAAGGACAGGAGCCTCTCTCCGCCCGCACACAGCCTGCGGGCTGGCTCTACACAGGTTTTACTCGGCACGCTTCCCCTGCCTGGGGCGTGCCAGGGCTGGGAGCTGAACGGAATGCAGCTCCTGAGGGGCAGAGATGAGACTGGAACGGGGACCCAGTGGCGGTTACTTTTTGGTGACCCAGAGCCCTGCTCTTCCTGGCTTTCTGCTTGCAGACGCTGGGAGGTGCCTTTGACGAGTTCATCTTCTCCCCACGCCTGGACAACCTGCACAGCTGCTACTGCGCCCTGCAGGTGAGCAGGAGGGGGGAAGGAGCCTGGAGGCTGTGGCGTGGCCCCCGCACACCGCGGCTCGATCGTGGGCTGGCCTGGGGCTCTGTAGGGAGCTGTGTTCCTATGGGGTGGGTCTGGCTTGTTGGAGGATTGGGGTTGGATGTGGGCTGCCCCCTTTGCTGGGTGTGTGGCATTCCCAGCAGCTCCCAGGGGCGGCTCCTGCTCTCACTGGGCAACGTGTGTGCGCACAGTTCCCTTCCTCGGTGCTTTCAGCTCTCCTGGGGAAGCTCTTGCCAGCTCAGTGCTGGGCTTCCTGGGATGGGGTGGCCCTCAAGCTGGTGTCCTTTCTCGTCTGACCCTACAGGCCTTGATTGACTCGTGTGCGGCGCCCTCCTCTCTCTCCCAGGAGCCCAACGTCCGTCTCATTGCGCTCTATGACAACGAGGAGGTGAGCGAGGGCATGGCCCTGGGGAGGTCGGCACAGGGAGGGGCTTCATGTTCTTCACTCTTCCCTGGCCGTGCCTAGCCGGACATAGATCCCAGGTCACACTGGGGCAAGGAGGGATTTGGTTCCCCCACCTGTGGAGCGTGGCCCGGGCATGGGGGCGAAGCTCTGGTGTGGGTGGAAACTGCTGTGCTGGCTTTGGGAAGCTTCCTGTCACTCAGCTGGGCTCCGGGATGCCGTGGGGTTGTGCCGTGTGGGTCGTGCTGATGGTGGTCCTTGGCAGGTGGGGTCAGAGAGCGCACAGGGCGCGGAGTCCTTGCTGACGGAGCTGGTGCTGCGCCGGATCTCAGCCTCGCCGCAAAACCTGACAGCCTTCGAGGAGGCTGTGGCCAAGTCCTACATGGTCAGCGCCGATATGGCCCACGCTGTGCACCCTAACTACGTGTGAGTAGTCTGAGCAGTGCCGCAGGCCGGGGCAGCCTGCCCTGCCGGCTGGGGGACGTGTCCCCGTCGTTCCTCAGGGAGCTCAGACCGGACAGTCCTTGTTGTGGCATCGAGGGCTGCAGCGTGAAACTCCTGCTTCTCTTTCGCAGAGACAAGCATGAGGAGAATCATCGTCCGGCCTTCCACAAGGTGAGGGCAGCCCTCTGCTTGGGGCTGGGACGGACACTGTCTGTCTGTCCCGTAGTGCCGCGAAACGCCCAGCTGCTCCCTGGGGCAGGGTCACGGGGTGCAACTCAGCAGCACTCAGACGGGAGACGTCCCGCAGCCCGATCTGGCTGGAGCCACGCGTCTGGTGTTAATCACTTGGGACCACATCCTTAGCCCTGGAGTCCTTCCCTGCTCTCAGCTGGGGCTGTCCTCACGGCAGGGCTGTCCCCATCCCTACGGATCACCCAGGGAGGGGAGAGTGGACTAGTGGGTTGGGGCAGAGCGGCATTGCCTGGGCATGGGTGTTTCCGGAGTCACCCACTGTCCCCGGTGCCAATCCCGGGCCTGCCATGCCTTCCCTTGTGCAGGGCCCCGTCATCAAAGTGAACAGCAACCAGCGCTACGCCTCCACGGCTGTCACCGAAGCAGTCATCCGGGACATCGCCGCCCGCGTGGGTGTCCCTCTGCAGGTGAGCAGGGCTGGGCAAGCCCTCCGGGAACGCTGCCGGCTTGGGACGTGGCCCTGCCCCTGGATTCAGGGGAGTGGGCCTGTGCCAGACCCCCACCCCTCAGTTACCGTGTCCGTCCCCACAAGGGTCTGCGCTGCCTGCTGCTCCGGGCCTCCAGCTCTGGGGCTGCCTCGGGGAGCAGGTTCAGGAGCAGGAGGGGAGGGCCTTCCTGAGCATCTCCCGTCTCTGGGGGATTTTGCAGCCTGGCTCGGGAGAGTGCTGCTTCCCCGTCCCAGGTCGCCTCCCTTCAAGCCCAGGGAGCCCACGTGGGAGGCCGTGGGGCAGCATAGGGAGCTGCTGAGACTTTGTCCCGGTGCAGGAGTTCATGGTGCGAAATGACACGCCCTGCGGCACCACCATCGGCCCCATTCTGGCCTCCCGCCTGGGCCTGCGCGTGCTGGACATTGGCTGCCCGCAGCTGGCCATGCATTCCATCCGGGAGATGTGCTGCACCTCGGGAGTGCTCCAGAGCATCGCCCTCTTCAAGGTGAGCCCCGTGGCCCCCCCCCCATCCTGAGCCAAACCCTGCTGTTCCACATCTCCCACATTCCCACCTCCCCATCCAGCCCCCGCCTTGGGGCTGAGCCCGGCCATCCCACCGGGCTCCCCACCCCTCCGGAGCAGCGCACGCTGTCCGCTTCCGGAGGTGCCCCCTCGCATCCCAGCCTTCCCCGCCCTCCCATCCCCAAATGGTTCCCATGGCAACCAGCGCTAGCCTTGAGTCAGTGATGGGTTACTATGGCGACGCGGTCCTACTCTCCGCAAGCAGCTGCCTGCTCTGACGCCGCCGTGTGCGTAACCCGACAGGGAGCCTCTGCCTGTGCCCCCACCCCACCCCTCCCTCACGGCCTGTCTCCTTCCAGGGCTTCTTCGAGCTCCTGCCGGTGGTCAGCAGCAGCCTGGTGGTCGACTGAGTGCGGCGGGGAGGGGGCGGCTGCGGGGTCAGCCCTGGGGCCATTAAAGGATCTCTGTCTCACCGGCGAGTGGTCTGTGAGAGTGGCTGGGGCCGGGGGGGGGGGGGGGGAGGAGGGACCTGGGTTGCCCTGGGGGCTCCCACCCGTTCTGTCCCCTGGGGGCGCGGGAGCTGCTCACCCACCCACCGCAGCCCCCTCAGTCACCTGCCACGTTGGGTGGGGGGTGCCGGGGGTCCCGGCTAATGGGCAGAACGTGGCTCTGCCCCACACCGAGCTGGGCGGGGAGGATGTCCCCTGCCTCCTGCAGCGCCGGGGGGCGCCCCCGTCCCCGGGAGGGGGGGGGGGCCGTGCTGCTGGGCCCCGCCCGGCCCCCTGCCAGCCCCAACGCCGCAGTCGATCCCTGCTGCCCGGGTGGGGGGGTCAGGGCCCGCCCGGTCCCCTTCTGCCCGGCCCGGGGCGGTGCCGCTGGGCGGGGCTGTGAGGGTGTGGCCCGCTGCTCGCCGCTCATTGGGCTCTTCGCAGGGGCGTGGCCCGCGCGGGAGCCAGTGGGGCCGCAGGGCTGGGAAGAGGGAGGCAGCGGTTGGCGGAGGCGCCGCAGGCGCGGTGGCACACCCCCGGGGGGGGCGTGGCTCGCCTCCGGGGAGCCTGCGATTGGCGCGGTGCACGTCCGTCTCCCCCCGGGGCTCGACGTAATTGGCCTCGCTCGATAACAAGGGGGCGTGACCCCGTCGTAGAGGGAGGGGGGGGAAAGAAGCCCGGATCTCTTATTGGCTACCGTGCGTTGGGGGGGCGTGGCGCAGCGACAGCGTGCCTCTCGCCATTGGCGGGGAAGCGGCGGTGGGCGGGGCGCGCGCCGCGGCGGGGCGCGGGTTGGCGGCGGCGGCGGGGGCGCGGCCGGCGGGTGCGCCATGGTGCGGCCGTGAGCGGAGCATGGGGCGGCGGCTCCTCCGGGCGCTCCTCTGCCTCCTCCTCCTGGCCGGCCGCGGGCTGCTGCGGGACGGCGGCGTCTCCGCTACCGCCACCGCCGCGCACGGTGAGACACGGGGCCCCGGGGCGGGGCCCCCAGCGGCGCGGGGGACGGGGGAGGCGGGCAGCGCGGCGGGACTCCGCTGCCGGTGCTGTCACCGCTGCCGGTGCTGTCACCGTCGCCGTGGATGCTGTCACGGTATGCGGCCGCAGGCCAGGCCCCCTGCGGAGAACGAGAGGGGGCAGCCCGGTACCGGCACCGCGGGTGCGTCACTGGCACCGGGGGACGGCTCTCTCCGGGGGCTGCCGGGCTGGTGGTGGTGCTGGCCCCGGGGCACCCCGCCGGCTGGGGAGTTGCTGCCGCTCCCGGGGCCCGGTTGGACGGGATGGGAGCAGGGTGCTGCTCTCAGAGACCCTGTCCAGGGGCTGCCGCAGGGATGGCGAGCCCGGAGCAGCGACCCTGAGCGGCGGCTTCCTCCGGGATCCCGGCGCCCTTTAGCTGCCCTCCGCCGGTAAGCTCAGCCCAGCCCGGGACGCGAGGGCGGGCCGGTGCGCTTGCTGTCCTCCAGCTCGGCTCGTGCGGCCCCTGCCCGGGGCTCTCCGGGACCTGGGTACCGCTGCCGGTAGCCGGGCTGCAGCACCCTGTTCCACCGCACGGCACGGCTCCGGCGGCCGCTGACTCACTACCGGGGATGCTTCGTCCCTCGTCCCCTGGCGGGCCCGGCAGCGCCGGGACGGGTCCGGTCGCACCGCGGTGACACCCGCCGTCTCCGGGAGCAGGCGGAGACGGTGCTGGAAAGTCTCCGGCCGAGCCTCGTCCTGCCCGGGGGAGCCTCCCGGGGCCGGTGCAGCCGCCCCTCCCGGCGGAGTGGGACGTCCCGGCGGGAGGCGGCTGCGCCGCTTCAGCACCGCGGACAGCGCCCTCCCGGACCCACCGCCTCCCCGCCCCCCCCCGGCTCCCCCGGGGGTCGGCCCTCGGCGGGGGGGGGTCCTGTGCCCGGCACCTGCAGTGGCCCCCGCCCCGTGCCCGGGTTTCGGGGACCCCCATCCCCACTCGCCCCTTCCCCCGCGGCGGGCTCGGCGGGCCCCTCCCTCCCCTCCCCCCGGTTGTTTTCTCGTTCCTTCCTCGCCATCCGGGGCTGAGTCATCGCCTGCTGCCGTCTCGCTGCTGACGGTCTTGGACCGAGACGGGGGGGGAGAGGAAGGGGGAAGCCGCCCCCTGCCCAGGCGTTGCCCCCCGAAGGGGTTGGAGAGACACCCGGCCACGCACCCCCCCCCCTCCCGCCACTGCACGCATGCTTTGGGGTCCCCCTCGCAGGGAGAGTGAGTCCCTGCTGCGTAGTGCCACATGCGGGAGGGCAGCAGACGCGGTCTTGCAGGTCTCTGCCCCCCTCAGCCTGCCCTTCCTCGCTGCTGGCACCCCAAAAAAACTCCAGGCCTCCCCCTGCCCCCCAGAGCCAGGAGAAGGCTCTGTACACAGCCCTCATCCTGGCTTTGAGGGGGGCGGGGGGGGGCTGGCACCAAGACCCTGCCCTGGGCTACTAGGCTGTGCCCCCCCACCATCAACACATTGCACCCTCGTGGCACTTTCCTGAAGAGTGGGGGTCCCCAAGCAGCTGGTGATGAGCAAACCCCGTTGGAGCTCCCCCCCTGACCAGCCGGCCTGTCTATCTGTCCGTCCCAGGCTGCCTGTTTGACCGGAGGCTGTGCTCCCCCCAGGAGGTGTGCGTGCAGGGTGAGTGCCTGGTGAGGGTGTGTGGATCCCCTCTCCCTGCCCAAGGGGGTGTGGAGGGTGTAGGTCTGCCTTGCAGGGGAATTTGGGGCGCAGCGCAGGAGGCGACATGGCAGGACAAAGGTGGGGCTGTGCCTAAAGACCCTTACCCCTAGGGTTCATCCGTCCAGCCCCCCCCCCCCGCCTCCCCTCTCTTGCAGATGGGCTGTTTGGGCAGTGCCAAGTGGGCTCCATGCAGGACAGACCCTACTTCCAGGTCACCTCTCCCGTGCTCCAGCGCCTACAAGATGTCCTACGGCATCTCATGGCACAAGGTGAAGGGGGGCGCGGAGGGGGAGTCACTGTGGCCCAGTGGGGAAGGGGTGTCGGGCGGCCCTGCCTGGCGGCACTAACCAGGCTGGGGAGGGGTCCAGCCAACTGTGGGAGGTGTGGAGCCAAACCCAGGGTGGCCTCCCGTGTGCTCGCCCCACGGTCCGCGGGCCATCTCCGTGTCTCACAGCCCCTTCCCGTGGCAGGGCTCTCGTGGCAGGACGGCATCACCCAGTATGTGATCTCGCAGGAGATGGAGCGCATCCCGCGCCTCCGCCCCCCGCCCTCGCTGGAACCGGCACCCAGGGACAGGTACGAGCACGGCCCGGCAGGGCAGCAAGGCTTTCACCCTCCCAGAATGTTTTTTTTTGGAGGGAACGTCCCCCTTACTCAGGTGAGTCACCCCAGTGCTGTTTGCCCCCCAGGTTCCTGCCCCTCCGCAGCTCCTCCCTGCGAGCCCCGCTCCCTGTGGACCCCGGCCTGCCGCTAGCTCAGCATCTGGGGCAACCCCCACCGCTGCTGCCCTCCCCCCTGGTGCAGCGGTACCTGGAGCATCTCCTGCTGTCCCCCCCACCCCAGCTGGGCTACGAGGAGGCTCTGCTCAACCCCTACTCCTACCACAAGGTGAGTCGCAGGGGCGAGCCCCCTTCTGCTGGTCTGACGAGCAGGGGGCTTCTGCAATCCCAGTGCCTTCCTCCTTCCCGTGCTGCGGTGCCCCCGGCTCTGGGGGCCCTGTGGCGTGTGACCACGGCGGCTCTGTGTTTTGGTTGCAGTTTGGCTACCAGGACGGCGCACACCAGCTCCCCAGCAGCTCAACCAGGCAGAGCCCCGAGACCTCCACGCTGCTGGGCCGGGTCCCTGCCCAGGCCCTTTTTGGGGCCGGCCCCGTGCCCTCCTATGGTGGGCAGCCAGGAACAGATGGGGGACATCTCTTCCAGGACTTGGGTATACTTTCCCTGCCCAGAGAGAAAGCCGGCCACCCGGACCCTGCCAGCACCAGGCTCCAGCACAGCTTGCGGCTCGCCGGTGACTACAGGGCCATGGAGGAGAGGGAGCAGCCAGCGCCCCTGGCCGCCCAGCCACCCCCTGTGCACACAGGTACTGTGTCCTCTGGCCAGGCACCAGCCCTCATTCCCGTCCTGTCCCGGTAGCCACGTTCCTCGTGGCTCGCACTCTGCCTCCTCGCTGGCCTCATGCCCACGGGCGGTGTGTCACCCCCCCTGCCCCAGATGCAGAGCACCCAGCCTGATGCTGCGTCCTCTTACAGATGCTGCCCTGAAGAGACTGGCCTCCCTCCTGGCCAGCTATGGCCTGGGGCTGCCGGAGCTGAGCCCCCAGCAGCTGAGCAGCCTCTCGGCCCTCCTCCAGCTGTTCCAGAGCTCCGGTGAGCGGGGCGCAGGGACGGGGCACGCAGGGACTGGCAGCGGTGGGTGCCAGCACGCCCTGTTTTGGGGTAGGGGGTGGGTGCTGCAGGACCTCTGTCTCTCTCCTTCCCAGATGTTGCCGAAGTGCCCGCAGCGAAACGGGTGGGTTTGCAGCAGGGTGGTGCCGGAGGAGGTACCGCGTCGCAGGTAGGATGTGTGTGTTGGGGAGCATCCCCCCAGGGCTCTCCTCAGAGGTCCCAGCTCCTCCCTTTCCCTCTTTCCAGGTGACGGAGGGGGACATGCAGCATGGAGAGGAGCCAGTGCGTCCTTCCTCCACAGTGCTGCCCCCCAAAATCCCAGCCAGCAGCTCCCCAGGGCAGGGGCCGAGGAGCAGGGCAGCGTCCTCGCCAGCCCCCCGGGTGGAGCTGCAGCAGGGACACGGTGGGGATGCGCTCAGCCCCGGCAAGCCAATCGTGGTGAAGAAGAGCTACACGGAGGTGAAGGATGGTGGAGCACAGCGGGGCATGCGGCCACCAGACGAGTATGGCTACATCATCACAGACCAGAAGTGAGAGCAGGGGGTCGGGCAAAGGGGTGTGCATGTCTGGAGGGTCTGTATCCCACCCCCGAAGAGATGCCATGGCTCTACATGCTTGGCTGAGCCTGTGTTGGGTCTCTGGTAGGGTCAGGTCTCCAGTGGGGTCAGCTCCCCCATCCCTTCTCTGCCCACAGCCCTTGTCTGGCCCCAAAACCTTCTTCTCTCAGCCCACGCCAAGGCCAGAGCTCACTGCTGCAGGACAGGAGGCTGGGACGGGCTCAGTCAAGTGCCTGTGTGTGTGCACAACCGGCTCTGCACGCTCGTGTGCAAGGGAGGGGCAGCTCACCCCCATCACCGCACATCCCTCTTGCCTCCAGCCCACCTCGACAACCCAGCAGCCATCACAGCCCTCACTGCACGCATGGGACTCCCTGTGCCTGCCCGTCCCCCTCCCTCAGCCGTGGGGAGCGTGGGCTCGCCCCCACCACCCACTCCTCACCCTGCCGCTGTCCCCACAGGCCCCTGGGGCTGGCCGCTGGCGTGCGGTTGCTGGAGCTCCTCGCCAAGCACCTCCACCTCTCCACGGCCAGCTTCATCAACATCAGGTGAGGGGAGCGGGGACGTGGGGTGCTGCTGCCACGGACGGGGGACCGGGAGGGACCGGGCTGTGGGTGGGGACGGGGTCTGCGCTTCCCGGCCTCACGCTGTGCGCCCCTCTCCCCGGCAGCGTCGTGGGCCCCGCGCTCACCTTCCGCATCCAGCAGAACCCCCAGAACCTCTCGCTGGCGGATGCAGCCAGCCAGGCTGGTGAGTTGGGCAGGTGCCCCACTGGTCCTGCTCCCCTATTCCCCACATCCAAGTGTGGGGTTCCCCTTCCCAGGGACCGGGAAGAGGGGGCTCCCACCATACATCCCACTGCCCTTGGCTGAACTGAGGAGCTGGTGTGGGGTGGGAAACTCCCGGGAGTATCCCTTGGTGCTGTCTCTGGATTGGGGGAGGTCTCCTGTGTGGAGGGGAAGCACCACCCCCCTGCCCATGTCCTCTCCATCCACAGAGCAAGCGAAGGCAGAGCTGGAGGCAGAGCTGGGCCTGAAGATCGTGCAAACAGGCGTGGGAGAGGTAGGAGTGGGCACGCCGGTCCCTCGGGGCTGGGGCGGCCGTGGACAGGGCGCTGCGGGGGCCGGGAGGCACTCTGTGCCCAGCCCTGGTGCACGAGGGTCTGTGAGTGAGTTGTCCCCGTGGGTCTGTGGGGCAGCTGAGGAGCAGGAGGTTCAGGACGGTGTTTGGTCTGCTGTGTTGGACAACTCGGGTTATCTGGGATGGGCTGGAGCAGGACCGTTCCGGTGACCCGCTTCCACCCGGCCCTCCCAGGGCGCTCGGCTCTTTCCAAAACGAAAGATCCGCCGGGTTGGAAGGCAGTTTGAGAGGGTCTCCCTGAGGCTTTCCCCCTTCCATCCAAGACTGGGGGGCGGCAGGCTGCACTCCACAGGACTCATCCTCACCCTCACCTCCCTCCATCCTGGGCTCCCTGGCACTGAGCTGTGCCCAGAGCACCCCAGAGATCACGGCTGGGCAGGCAAACTGCCATTGTACCCCCAGGGAATGGCAAAGCAGCTGAAAACAGGGATGGAGCAGGAGCCATCTGCTTGGAGAGGGGCACCCCCTCCCTATGCTCCTCTGGGGACTCCCAGCAACAGTCTCCTGGGGGACTAGCAGGGGCTGGAGGTGGGGGACCAAGTCTGGCTCCCGTGTTTGCAGCCTGAGGGGGCAGAAGTGGTGCAGCAGGTCCCCAGCCCAGGGTCCCTGTTTCCCCCTCTCCTGCCCTGTGGCCGTAGCCAGGAGCAGGGAGGGAGGAAGGGGAGACCTTGGAGGATGCCGTGGAGCAGGGGTGGCCTGGCCGCTAAGGCAACCTGTCTCCATCAGCAGCATGTGGAGTGTCACTATGGCGATGCTTTTTGATGTGACAAGTGGCAGGAGCCAAGAGAGATGGCAGAGATGATGGAGCTGGAGCTTAGAGGAGGCTGAGGCAGCTTTGTGAGCCTTCTTCTGCACAGACCTCCCCAGTCCAGAGGAGCTTGTGCTTTTCCTTCACTCCCTGGTCCCTGAACTTGGTGGGACTGGTGCAAGATTTGGGGAAGGAGGGATGTGGAGAGGCAGGAGGACAGCAGGGCCTGGGCAGACCTTAGGGAGGAGGTCCCTTCTGTCCCCCCAGCCCTGCTGACATGTCCAGACCTTCTGACAACTCCAGGAGCTGCAGGACTCCTGCTTGCATGCCCTGGGGACCTGGTGGGTGCTGAACCTGGTGGGTGCCCCTGGCTGCAGGGCTGGCTGGGCCCTGGCAGCACTCAGACTGGCTGGCGAGGTAGGGGGGCAGGCAGCAGTGGGGGACCCCTGGGGCAGGGGCATCCTCTGGCGACGATGCTGATGACGTAGGTGGTGATGATGCAGTGTTCCCCCGGTAACCTCATCAGGCTTGTAGCCAATGGGAGGCCGTGGCAGTGAGGTAATGCTGGGCTCTGGCACCTCATTGGGTACAGGGTATTTGGTGGCAGTGATGCCCCAGCATCGCTGTGCTGCCCCCGGACCTGGTTGTGGGGATGGAGGGGGGGGGGATGGGTCAGCATCCTGATCACCAGTGGCTCTGGTGGGATCTCAGTGTTGGGGGTTGGTGTCTCATCCAGCAAGGGCTCAGCATCACCTGTCCCAGCACGGATGGATGGAGCAGTGGCTGCAGGGGAGACCCAGTCCCGTTTGGGGAAGTGCCCTGGGAGCTCGATTGTGCCCTGGACCCAGTGCTGCAGTGACCTATCCTTCGTCATTAACCGCTTGGGCTGAACCCAGGAGCTCATCAGATCCGAGCTCCATGGGGCTACTGCCTGCCCTAGATGGGAGCAGCCCTGGGTGCTGGGAGCATCAGCACATCACTGAGTGCCCTTGCTCTGTTTTAGCCCCCAACAACCCCGAATGTGGTGCAGAATGGGGTCTCTGCCCCCCGCTAACCCTTGCTCGGCTCTGCCCCCAGCGAAACGAGGCTGCTGCCTACTTACGCCCATCCCGCTTCGGGGACGGCTTCCACTCGGTGCTGCTGACCTTCATCGTGCTGGCCTGCGTGGCAGGCATCGCCATTGCGGCCGCCGCGGCCTTCTGCCTCCGGCGCCATGCCAAGCAGCGGGAGAAGGAGCGCCTGGCTGCCCTGGGGCCTGAGGGTGCTGCCGACACCACCTTCGAGTACCAGGTAGGACCTCACAGGCATGTGGGACCCCGTGGGATGCGTGGCAGCATTGCTCAGGGCACATGGGGCTGTGCTATGGCATCGCTGTGGCTGAGGGACAGGGCTTTTGCTGGGGTCCCCCAGGAGCTGTGCCGCCAGCACATGGCTGCCAAGTCTCTCTTTGGCCGCACCGAGGCACCGGCAGCACCAGCGGAGACTTCACGGGTCAGCAGCGTCTCGTCCCAGTTCAGCGACGCCCCACAGCCCAGCCCCAGCTCCCACAGCAGCACGCCCTCCTGGTGCGAGGAGCCTGTCCAGTCCAATATGGACATCTCCACTGGACACATGATCCTGGTAAGCTGCCCTGGCGGGGTGGCAGCCCCCCTGTGTACCGCCAAAGCTGTGCTGACCCCCGCCACTCTGCCCCAGGCCTATATGGAGGACCATCTCCGCAACCGGGACCGGCTGGCCAAGGAGTGGCAGGCTCTCTGTGCCTACCAGGCTGAGCCCAGCATTTGCTCCATTGCCCAGAGCGAAGCCAACCTGAAAAAGAACCGCAACCCCGACTACGTGCCCTGTGAGCATCCCAGCCACCCTGCCCCAGGGACCTGCTCCCGGGGCCGTGGCAGGAGGGCGGTGCAGGGCACAGGGATGCTTGGGGCCGTGGCAGGCTGCGTTGTGGGTTTGCCCCCCAGCTCTCCCGGGTGCTCACCGTATCCCCTGGCCTCCGTTTCCCCAGATGACCACGTGCGGATCAAGCTGAAAGCTGAGAGCAACCCTTCCCGCAGTGACTTCATCAACGCCAGTCCGATCGTGAGTGATCACCGGGGGCTCCTGCCCTGCCACCCCGCTCCGTGCTGTGCCTAGCCCAGGGGAGGCTCCCGCTCTGGGGCAGAGCTGGGCTGAGCTTGCATCTCTGTGGGCTACGGATGCGAGCGATGTGCCTGCTGCATCTCTCCGACATGGTTTAAAATCCATTTCCCTCTTGGCTGCAGCAGCCAAAGCCCCCTCCCCAGCCCTTGCATCACCCCTGGAGTACCCCCCCGCTCCTCCCGGTGTCACTGACCCCTGACCGAAGAGCGTCCAGTCTGACACCCCCTTTTCCCGCTCCAGATCGAGCACGACCCGCGGATGCCAGCGTACATCGCCACGCAGGGGCCGCTGTCCCACACCATCGCTGACTTCTGGCAGGTGAGCATCACCCAGCTGTGCCAGCCGCTCGGGGTGCCCCTGGGGGCCAGCAGCTCGGCCACCCACCTGCCCGGGTGGTGACACCCCCCCGTGCCTTGCCCGTAGATGGTGTGGGAGCACGGCTGCACCGTCATCGTCATGCTGAGCCCGCTGGCTGAGGACAGCGTCAAGCAGTGTGACCGCTACTGGCCGGACGAAGGCTCCTCTCTCTACCACATCTACGAGGCAAGTGTGGCCAGGAGCCCGGGGCATCCTCTAGCCTCCATCCCTCTGAGCGCAGCCCCCCAGGCCTGGTGCTAGTGCCCACCGGCTGTCTCTCCGGGCAGGTGAACCTGGTGTCGGAGCACATCTGGTGCGAGGATTTCCTGGTGCGCAGCTTCTACCTGAAGAACGTGCAGTCGCAGGAGACCCGCACCCTGACGCAGTTCCACTTTCTCAGCTGGCCGGCCGAGGGCATCCCCACCACCACCCGGCCCCTCCTCGACTTCCGCAGGTGAGCACCCACCCGGCACCAGGCCAGGCCCTGGGGAGCCAGCGGTGGTCCCAACTGCAGGGCACCGATGGGCGAGGATGTGGCTGACGATGTGAGGAGGGTCGGGGCTGTGGCATGGACTGGCTGAGGGGACAGGGCTGCCGTGCATGGGGAGGAGCAGCAGGACCGGGCTCCGGTCAGCTTGGAATGAGGCTCAGCAGAGCTTGGTGGGCAAGAAACCTCCAGATGAGGTTGCCAGGGCTCTCCAGCCTTCATGTGAAGGGTGGGAAAGGGCTTTTCCCCAGAGCTGGCATGGGGGACAGCACCGCCTGGCACCCTCCCCAGCTGTGGGTGCAAGAAGAAACCTCCGGAGCCAGCCTTGATCAGCTGCGACCCACTGCTCCCCATGCCCTACAGCCAGCAGCACGTCCCCAGCTAGCCCCCAGCTAGCCCGGGGCGTGGGCTGAGGGGCTGGCACCGCTCCCAGGAGGTTTGCAGCCAGCATCTGCTGGGGTCCCGGGGTGGTGGTGGGCTTCTGCCAGGGGCTGGCTGGTCACTGTCCCCAGGCCGCATGGGGCCAGGGACCCCGCTTAGGGCAGCTGGGGGTCCCTGAGCGTGTCGCTCCCCTCTCCACCCTGCTCATGCTCTCTCTGTCTGTCCCTGTCTCTCTCTCTCTCGCAGCTGCCGGCGTCATTTTTGTGATTTGCAGCTAGTAATCTGGCTCCAGTTGCATAGTCACAAAAGTGATCGTTGGCAGCCGTGCCTGCTGCATGGAGCATTCCAGGAGCCCTGCCGGCGCCTGGCCCCCAGCTTCACGCCCCACCGGACCAGCACTGCTCCCCTGGGGGTCCTGCCACTGCTCCCCTCCCTGGGCTGGGCACCCGAGGAGTCGGGCTCTTCTCCCTGCCCTGGCCCCTTTCCATCCACGGTCCCCATCCCATGCTCGCCACCGCTGGGGAGGCAGGAGGAGTCACGCGCCAAACCCCCGGGACCACGTCGTGGGGTGCCCGCTGCCCCCTCTCCGGGCTTGGCACAACAAGGAGCCCCCCGCCGCAGCCTTGTCCGCAGCGTGGCCGGGCACTGACCAGCTCCCCCTTGTCCTTTCAGGAAGGTGAACAAGTGCTACCGGGGTCGCTCCTGCCCTATTATCGTGCACTGCAGGTACTGCCGGGGCTGGAGGTGGGGGGTACAGGCTGGTTGGGGGGGCCTGGCTTCAAGGCTGGGACCAGCACGCATCCCTGGAGCCTGTCCCCCCGGTCCAAGTGTCCGTGTCTTGCAGTGATGGCGCAGGCAGGACCGGGACGTACATCCTCGTCGACATGGTCCTCAACCGCATGGCCAAAGGTAGGTGCAGGGCAGCACCCCCTCTGCCCGGCGTGGGGCCGTGTGCTCGGCCGGTGGACCCCCCCCTCCTAGCGCCCTTCTCCTCCCCTGCCCCAGGAGTGAAGGAGATCGACATAGCTGCTACGCTGGAGCACATCCGAGACCAGCGGCCCGGCATGGTGCAGACCAAGGTACCCCCCAAACGGGACATCCCCTCCCTCCCTGAGCACACTCAGCCCCCAGGGCCGGGCTGGTGGGGACCCTCATGCCCCCCCATCTGCTCCCCAGGACCAGTTTGAGTTCGCGCTGACGGCCGTGGCCGAGGAAGTGAACGCCATCCTCAAGGCGCTGCCGCAGTGATGGCGAGGAGCCCTCCCCTCTCGTCTCCCCTGTGCCCCCTCCCCGGCTTCACGCGCTCCCCCCTGCCCTGCCCGTGGGGCTGCTCTCCCTGTAAACTGTTGTCTGTGCTGCTGGCTCTGTTCCCCCCCGCCCTCCCCCCAGCCCCTCTCCCCCAGGGCTCAGCTCCTCTGCACGTAGGGCACGGGACCCCATCGCACCCCGCGGAGGGGACTGGGCTCGTGTCCCCGATTCCCTGGGGCGGAGGGGACCGGGTGATGCCACTGGGAACTGGCTGCGGGGCCCCCCCAGACACTCCCCAGCACCCCGATCCTGTGTCAGCTTCCTCCCTGTGCCCTTGGGGGTGGGAGCAGGAGTGGGCAGGGGTCTCACTGGGTGCAGGGGGGTCTCGCCCAGCCCCAGGCCCCCTCTGTGTGCTCCCTACCTTGTCACTCGAGCAGAAGAGAAATTTCTAGAGAAATATAATTTTGTATCTTGATGTGAATAAAGTTCTGGTGTCGCGTTCGTGCAGCTGCAGCCAGGCCTGGCCTCTGTCTGTGTTTGGGGGAGGGGGGGGCACAGGGACTTACCCCCCCAAGGCCCTAGCACAGCCTGCACCCCCCGACGGCCAGATAAGTGCAGATGGGATGCAGGCAGGGATGGGGGACACGCTGCAGCCCCCAGCCCAGAGACACCCCGCAGGCAGCAGCTACTGCAAACAGGTTTATTGACAGCTGTCAGCAGAAGGGGGGCAGGGAGGGGGGGCCACAGCGAGGAGGGGGGCAGAGCCCAGCCCCACTGGCTGAGCCCAGCCGTGCTGCCCCTCGCTGCCTGCTGCCAGCACCCCCCAGCAGCCTAATCTACAGCACACACACCCCCCACATCACCTCCTGGTGCCCAGGGCATCTCCCTCTGGGCACCCCCCAGCTATTGCTCAGCCATAAACCCGGTCATGTCCCCCCCCACCCACCACATCCCACGGAGCCAGGGGGGGGGGGTGCTGGGGGAAGGGGGGTGGCAGGGGGTGGGCCGTGCAGGGACAAAGCGGAGTCCTGGCTGGGAGAGCCTCCGTGGGCGTGCGCGGTCCCCGGGCGCAGCAGCCTCAGAACACACCTGGGGAGACAAGCGGAGGGTGGGGGGGGACACACACAACAGCACCCGTGAAACCCCTCCTCAGCCCAGGGCTGGGGCGGGGCAGGGAGGGAGGTAGGAAGGTCCCAGGAGGAGGAGAGCCAAGGCAGAACCAAGGGGGAAAAGGCTGGTGAGCATCACTGAGGGTCACCGCTGCTGCGGGAAGCAGGGAGGGACAGTGCCCCCAGCCCTAGGCACAGGGCAGGGGGGTGTACGGGGGGGTGACAGCGCCCTGCAGGGCGTGTAAAGCGCAGGGAAGGGGGTGACCAGGCAGGGTCTGCGACAAGGAGGGACAGGCAGGAGTGACAGCATCCAGAGGGGAAGAGACAGACACAAGGCACCAAGCAGAGCCCCCCCCCACAAGGAGGGAGAGCCCGACCCAGCGCTGCCCAGCCCGGGCAGGGGCAGGCAGCACCAGGGGGGGCGGGAGAGAGGGGCAGGCAGAGCCAGGGCACGCCGGCCCGCAGCCACCCCACACATCCAGGAGCCGGGGCAGGGAGCTGCCCCTCTTCCCGGGACACCACCAAGGGCCCCCCCTTCTGACCGCAAACACTGGCAGGCCCCCCACCCCGGTGTGCCACCCACCCACCTGAGCATCAGCAAGGAGGCAGGGTGGGAGAGGCCCCCTCCCTTGCTGGGGGAGGTGGGACCCGAGCTCCAGGCAGCAACCTCCCACCTCTCCTTTTCCTCTCCCTGCCCCATGGCAGGGGGGGGGGGCACAACCCCAGCCCCATGCTCAGAGCAGGGGGCAGTGCCACTGCTTCACTTTGGGGGCAGGTTCGTGCCCCGCTGAGGCAGGGCTGCTGGCCCCCAGCGGCTCCGGCTCCCCTCGGGGACCGTGGGGTCTGCGGGCGGAGGAGGGGGTGCCGGGGCTGCCCCCCGGTGCCGGGGCGTCGGGGCCGTGCCCACCTGCTTGGTGGTGCCCCGCAGCCTCCATCTCCGAGAGGCTGTAGGCCATGGCCAGCTGCAAGTCCTCGTCCTCGTCCTCGCTGTCCGTGTAGAGGCAGACGGGCGAGGAGCTCGGGGGCCGCTGCGGGGCAGGCGGCGGGGGCGAGGGGGGCCGCGGGCTGGGGAAGGCTTGCTGCTCCCGCCGGCTCAGCTCCAGCCCCAGCGCCATGTCGTCAGGGACACCTGTGGGGACAGGGACAGGGGATGGGGGTCGTGTCCGCTCCAGTCCCCCAGAGATGGCATGGGGCCCCAGCACCTCCTGCCCACGCCCCCAACCCCCCAAGGCAGAGCCCCGAACAAGAGCTCAGCCCAAAACCAAGCCGGGATACAGCAGCCCCCGGCCACCCCAAAGGAGGAGAGGGGTCCCCAGAGGGAAAGGGCGCTGGGAGGTGGCACTGCCAGACCCCAACCACACGCTCTGCGGTGCCGCTTCTCACCATCGATGTGGATCGACTTCAGCTCCCCGTCCTCCTCCACCTCCACCCGCTCCCGCCCGTTCTCGATAATCCTGCGCACAGACAGACAGACAGATGGACGGTCAAGGGCCAGGCAGCCAGAGCATCGCAGCGGCAAGCTGCAGGGTCTGCGGCCCGCCGGCGAAGGGGGTCCACGGGGTCCAGCGCTGCCCTCACCGCTTAGTGGTGATGCGCTTGCCGTTAACAAAGGTGGTGGAGGTGGAGACGGAGCGGAAGCCCAGCCCTGCGTCAGCGCCGGAGCTGAAGGACGAGGCGAAGAAATCTGGAGAAGGGAGCTATAAGGTCAGTGCCAGGGCGGGGGGTGCACGAGGAAGGCAAGGGACAGACCCTGCATGGGAGGATGCAGCGTCCTGGGACTCCCCTGTGGGGTAGGGGTCAGCAGCATCTCCTACCTGAGGATCCTGGGAAGGGGGAAAAGAAGTGGCCTCCCCCGTGGTGCCGAGGACCAGGTCCTCGCAGCTCAGAGAAGGGCAGCATCTCATCTGGAAGGCAGGGCCCCTCCATCAGCACAGCAGCTTGGTGAGCCAGGGGCAGGGAACCGCCACGGGAACCCCCACCCGGGGCCAGCCGTGTGCTCTATCTCCAAGCTCTGTCCCCTAGGGCCAGAGAGGTGCCCCAGGGCCAGACCCCGGCCCTCCCCTGCCCCGCACGCACCAAAGAAGTCGGCAAAGGGGTCTCGCCCGCCGAAGAACTCCCGGAAGACGTCGTGAGCGCTGCGGAAGGTGAAGGTGAATTCGGGGGCCCCGGCATCTGCCCTGGAGCCCCCCGCTCCTGTCAGAGGAAAGAGGCTCAGAGTTAAGCGAAGCCCTGGGTGGGAACACCCTAAAGGGCAGGGAGCCCTGGGGAGTGCAGACCCACACTGGGCCTTCAGACAGGGTCATACCCAGAGCTGCACTAGCCCCCCAACCTCTCTGCTCCCCCACTCACCTGGCCCCATGAGTCCATCCTTGCCGTATCGGTCATAGACATCACGCTTCTGCTCTGGAAGAAGAAAGGGGACTGTGGGGAAGGCGGCTGCCAGGCCTGGGCAGGAGCACCGATGCTCCCCCCTGCCAAGGGAGGTGCAGAACAGACGGGAGAAACAGGAGGGGGGTGGCATGAGCGCCCGCAGTGCCAACACTGCTCCCAAACCCACGCTGGGGCATCAGGAGAGGATGCACAAGCCTCAGCCACGCTGGGGAGACCTCATCCTGGAGGCCAGCACGCCAGCATCTCTCCCAAGAGGCGTTTCGGGGGATGCGTGGGGAGGTAACCAAGCCCCACAAGCTGGGCAGCAAAGTTGGAGGGATCTGCTGCTTCCTGGGGATGTCCAGGGATGCCACCTGGGTGAGGCCAGCAGCAGGACACCCCAGGGCAAGCATCCCCCAAGGGTGAGGGGGACACGCAAGACAGCACCGTGGCTTCTTACTGTCCGACAGCACTTCGTAGGCCTCAGCGATCTCCTTGAACCTCTGCTCGGCGTACTCCTTGTTGTCTGGGTTTTTATCCGGGTGCCACTTCAGCGCGGCCTTTCTGTACCTGCAAGATGGGCAGCGATGGGTATGCAGCAGCCCTCGGGTGATGGGGCTTCCCGTACAGCAACCCCCCTCTGAGCACACACCTCCGACCCTGTGGGCAGGGGCACTCCCAGCCTGCTTTACCCAGCACCCTACGGACTCAGGCATCAAAGAGGAGCTTCCTGGACTCGTTCTGCTTCCCGAGCAAATATTTGGGACGTGACTGGTGCAGCCCATGCCCACCTCAGCTGCCCTCGACAACGGCTCTGGATGATGCTCACAGGTTTGCTCCGGAGCCTTCCCAGGCTCCACTATGGGTGTGCATGGACCAAGGGGGGCTCCTGGGGCCAGATTAGGACAAGCAGCCCCTTCCTCCTGCCTGCAGCTAGCTGGGGTTAACCCAGGCTGCCCGGCTTCTCTCGCCCACTCTTCAGAAGCCCTCCCAGCAGGGACCTCTGTCCCCTGTCTCTGTCCCCCCCAGGCAAACCCCCAGTCTGCACCTACCTCCCCCTGGTGATGCCTCAGCGCAGCGGGAGCTGCACGGACCTGCCAACGGGACCCATGTCCCTGCCACGGGACACCCCGCTTCTCACCCTGTGAGCTCCAGCCGCCCGAGCCTGACACCAGCTGAGACCCCAGCCCTCTGCCATCCCCGCACCCCTCGGCAGAGAGACGGGGCGCCTCCAAACACCCACAGGATCCACCTCCATCCCCAGTCCCAGGGCCAAGATTAGGGACAAAGGGGACCAAACTCTACCAAGAGATGCCTTTGTGTGGCAGCGAGGCCTGGCCCCGCTCTGGCCTCCACACAAAGGAAACAAAGACTGGATTGTCACCTCTGGGGCTGGGCCCTGTCCCCATGGGTCTCCCGCAGGGACCCTCGCCAGTGCCAGGGGGAGGGGATTGGCTCGGCCCGCTCTGCCCAGTGGGCAGTGGCAAGTGCCTGCCACCCACTTACGCCTTCTTGATGTCCTCGGCGGTGGCATTGCGGCTCACCCCCAGCGCTTCGTAGTAGTCCACCATGACGCGCGGCTGTCCCGTGGGGTCACTGCGGGGGATGAAGGCAAGGTCAGGGGGTCCTCAGGCACAGCCTGGCAACGCCGGCTGTGTGAGAGCAACGGCAGCCGCCTCCCCTCCCGAGGCACACCGGTCACCCCGCAGCTTCCCCCCGAGAGGGGCTGGGTACCAACCCCAGCATCCAGCCCCGGTCCCGGGCATCCCTCGCTGCTGCTGCGCCGCCGGCCCACTCGCATCACCGCGGCTCGCCCAACCGAGGGGACAGGGACCCTCACTGCCGGGCTGCCCGGCTCCCCCCGAGCTGCCCCAGCTCCCGTCCCTCCGGGGGGGCTCTGTCCATGGTGTGGGGAGGGGTGAGCCAGCTAAGGTGCTTAGCGGCTGGAGAGGATTAAGGGCTCAGCGGGGACCCTCCCGGGGTCAAGCGGCTGACCCGCTCCACATCGGGGACGGCAGCGGGATGCCGCCGCTCCAGCACCACCCCCCGGCCCCTCCGGTACTCGCCCCCCACCCGGGCGCATCAGCTGACGGGGCGGGCGGCGCTGGCACCGGCCCCGGTACGGCAGCGGGAGCGCGGCGGGGCGGTGCCGCCGGGGACCGCCCCCCCGGCCCGGCTGTAAACACTGCGCTGCCGGGGCTGCCCGGCCCGGTACTGCTGCTGGAAGTTTCCGTCGTACCACCCACCCCCTCTGTCCGTCACCGGCGGGCAGCGCTGGGCTGCGGCCGGCGGATCTAGCAACCGGGAGGGGCAGCATCACGGGAAGGGACCGCACCGGACCGCCGCCGCTGTCCCCGCTCCCCCGGTGCCTGCCTTGCGCCGCGCTACCCCCCCTCCTCTCCCGGTGCCGGTACCCACCTGAGTGCCGCAGCCGAGCCCTCCCCGCCCGCCCCGGGCCGCCCGCGGCCGGTGTCGCGCGTGTTCTCCCCCCCGCCCCCCAACCGGCCCGAGCCTCCGCGGGGCCTGGGAGGCGGGTTCCGTTGGCGACGAGCGGCGGCTGCAGCCAACCGCGGCGCCGCCGCCTCGTGACGTCACGCGCTCGCCGTTCAGGCGGGTGAAGTCATAAGGAGGCGTGTTCGAGCTCCTCTGCTCCCCGTTTCCCGTCCCCGTCCCCATCCCCATCCCCGTGGGGGGATGAAGCCGTGGGAGCGCCCGGCAAGGGTCTGCCTGCCCCTGCCCCCTCCGGGTGTCCCCGCTGCCCCAGGGCAGCACCGGCAAGGGGTGGGGGGGGTGGGGGGTGAGGAGGGGGGTGGGGGGCACTGACCTCGCTCGCTGGCCCCAGTGGCGCAAGCAGTGCTGCCAGGACAACGGGACACGGCCACCGCCCCGGGACAGCCCCCGGTCCGCTGGCCTCCTGCCGAGTCAGCTGCCCGGCTGGCCCTGCCGGAGAGGCCAGCGGGAGGGGACAGCGGGAGGGGACAGCGGGAGGGGACAGCTGGGGTGACTCAGCGCTTTGCCCGGGCCGCCCCGTCGAGGGGAGGACGAAGGGGTGTCACCTGTCAGGCTGGCGGGCACCTCGCCCCGACGGGAGCCCTGGCTGCCTGGCACCGCTGTGGCATCACCAGCCTGCGCCCTCCGCCCCCCCCCCCCCCCCCCAGCCCCGCTCACGCAGGGGGGAGCCGGGAGCTGCCCCCCCCCCAGCACCAGCGTGTCCAGGAAGCTCAGGGACGGCCGCGCACACGGAGCTTTGACGTGGACTTCGCGTGGCTCCCTGCCCGTCACCCGTCCCCGGGGCTGCGGGCAGACCGGAGGCCACTCACCTGTCCTGACCGTGGAGATCATACCGCTCCCTCTTGGATGGGAGGAGGAGGGAGCCTGGTCGCGCTGCAGGGCCGAAGCCTTTTGGACCCCCCTCCCACCACACCTGCGCTGCAGGGGGGGACATCTTCCTCATCTCCTGTAAATCCCGAGCTGGGAAGCCTGGCAAACTTTCCCAGTGCCACTATACCTGGCAGACGGGGGAGACCCGGGTGTGGAGGCAGGCCATTCCCAGCGCTCCCGAGGGACCGGTTCAGGACAGCCATTCCCGAGAAGAGCTCTCCTCAGCGATGAGCAGTGGGCCTGGGTGAGCCCTGGTATGGGCGATGCCAAGGGCATCTCCTTTCCAAGGGCTGGGAGACCCATCCCCTGCTGTCAGACAGCCCTGCCGTTGGGTCTTTTTTTCCCCTGGGTGCCACGAGGGTGCTGCCCTCCTGTACCTTCCTGCCCAGGAGCAGGGAGCGGGCTCCCTGGGGTGGCCGTCTCGGGCCAGGGTGCCCTCTCTGGCTACCAGGGGCTCTGGTTTGGCCCATCTGCCCAGGAATGGGTGGCAGGGCTGGCCCGGGCAGGGCTGGCATGGGCACTAGATGGAGCCACAGGCTGCCTCAGAGGGAACCCATCCGGCTGTCCAGGAGATGCCAGCAGGACTTACCCAGCACCTTGCTTTCCTTTCTTTCCCTGGCTTTTGCAGCTGATGTGGGGACCAGGAGGCCACAGAACTGCCAGGTCTCAGCCCACTCTGTGCCCACCAGACAGGGAGACCTCCAAGCTGAGAGAGGAACCCACATGCTGGCCGAGACCCTGGAGCTGGGGGAACACGCTGCCGCTGCCTTCGTGGAACGTTCATCCCTCACCCATGAGATCAGGAGATGTGGTGAGGACTTACACCTCTCTCACATCCTTAGGGGTGGCTGTGTGGAGCTGGGCAGTAGCCCACCACAGCGCTGGTAGGAGAGAGGATGCTGTGCCAACCACACCTCGCCCCCGAGCTGCCGCAGTCACTCCCCTGCCCAAACCAGCGAAGCTGGCCACCTCGCAGCAGCAGGGAGAGGCAGCCCTTCACCCGCTGGTCCTCCACACCTCCAGCCCCAGCACCCTGCCCTCTTTCTTTCCCCTGCCCTTTCCTCCCAGGTCTGCCCCAGGTCCTGGTGCACTTACCCGCCAGCCCACTCGCACCAGCTTCAAACCCAGCGCAGGCATCTTGAGCGTGTCTCCAGAACACTCTTATTCTTTACAAATCCTGGGGTTTGCTGTGCTGTGATCCTGTTTTTAGCTTTCCAGGGTCGCAAAAATCCTCATAAAACACTCGAGCTTTCAGAGAAAAGAGGTTTTGAGAGAAGCAGGACCCCAAATGACCAATTTTTTTATCCTGGTTACCTGATCTCTTAGGAAGCCAACAGAATTACGTCATAAACTACCGCTGTATAATTATGCAAACCACACATTAAAAGAGATTGTTTTTCAGCGCTGTGCAACACTTCAGCTTTTGATTTCCTCAGAGCACAAGCCCTTTAACAGCCTCCTCAAAACTGGCAATTACATACTGTAAAATCGTATTCTTGGCCATTTTTGAGCCGTGGAGTAACCTTCTCCCCTCGCCGCACCAAGCCCTCTCCCCTCCCCTTCTCCCCGCTCCCCGAGGGAAAGTCCCTGCTCCAGGGCAGCTGTGTGGAGATGCAGCAGGGAGGGGGTGGGAGGTGAAGCCAGTGGAACAGGGAGCGAGGCAGGCTCCTGGGTGCCATGTCCGTGCCACCTTCCTCTGCCTGCCCGCTCCCAGGAGCAACACCAGCAGCGGCCATGGCCATGCTCCCCATCTCTGGGCATGGCCACAGGGTCAGGGCAGCCCGCAGAAAAGGGGTCAGTGGGGGCTCACCCCTGGAGGGGTTGAACCAGTGTGGGGATCCCTGAGCACAGTGGATCCTGGGGATCCCCTGGTTCTGTTGCCTCATCCGAACAGCCTTGCCCAGCTCCCCTGGCTTCCCTGCACAGCCCATTTCTCCACACTCTGACGTTTTTGATGCTCCTCGTGTTTGTCTCCATGGCCATGCCTCAGCTGCTTGTCCATCACTTTCCTAATCCGCTCTGTTCTCATCCCAGCTGGCTTTTCCAGAATTGCACCTTCTAGGAGCTGGGGAGTATCCAGGGAGGCAAAGTCACCCGGCTGCTTTTAGGCAGCGTAGCAGGACAGAGAAGCAAGAAACAGCAAAGTCAGGGTGACTTTGTTTCTAGCAGGGCAGTGGCTTTGGGCCGGATTCAGCGATGTGATAGACACAAGCTGTGCATCCCAGGCACCACCCCGCAGGAGTCCTTGCCTGCACTGACGCTGGGGATGCTGCCCCAGCCAAAACCGAGGTGTTTGCAGATTTTAAATCAACAGTCAGAGGCTGGCAGAGGTGGCAGAAGCCCGTGACTAAATCAGTTATCATGATGAGCACACGCACGGGCTCAGGCGGCAGCTGAGCTTCGCAGCAGCAAGGGGCTTCACCCCTCGCACATGATTGGGAACAAGGTGGGCTGCGGAGGCTGGATAAACCCGTGATGCACAGGAGCAGAGCACCCCACGTCCACGCGTGGGTGAGGCTGGGGGCCGCATGGTCTGAATCTGGCCTCAAGGGAAGGGAAATTGGGGGCGATGAAAAGACCGATACCACACATCCCCTCCAAATGGTGAGGAGCCCTTTAGCCGCGGAGGGGAGAAGAAGCTGCAGCTGAGGGACTGAAAGGGGTTTTATTGCAGAGCAAAACCTGATTTCACTCACACACACCAGCACGCTCATGCCCACACACTCCCGAGCACCAGGAATCTCACGTCCAGCCGGCTGGGCCAGGATTTTCTGCAGGGCCTGGCAGGACCTGGGTCACCGGCTGTGGGGTCCTCGCCATTCCCTCCACCTACCTGCCCAGCCTTGGCGTGTGGTCCTCACTATTCCCTCCTGCTACAGGCACAGCCTTGGCCCATTGCCTTCCTGCTAGGCATGGCTCAAAGGCAAAAAACAAGCCACACAGGGTGAAATAAAAAAGCAGATGGGGCGAATGCATTTCCTTTAAAAGCAAGCAAGAAGAAGCATGAAAGGATACTGGTAAGCTGCCTTCTGCTGTTTTCTGTAGCCACCGGTGCCTAAATACCAGTACAACACTCTGGATGCAATGGAAAAGGCTGTAATTTAGGTCCCATCTGTAACAAATCAGCATGTAAAGCATCACCTGCTAAAACTGGCATTTTCAACTCATCAGGCCCACACCGAGAGTATTAATGGTCCTGACTGAGGGTCTTACTGAGCTGCTGATGGTAATTTTTAACAGAGCTAGGAAAACCAGGATAATTCTAAAGGACCGAAGGACAGAAATCACTCCGGTCATTAAGAAAATAAACCGGTTGACCCAGAAAACTCTAGATTACTGATAATACCAGAAAAAAAAAAAAAAAAAAAACAAAAAAAAAACCCAGCAGAATTAATTTTGGTTCTGTCAGCAGAGAATTAAAGACTGAAAAGTGCATTTAGTGCTGATCAGCCGTGTCTCAGGGTATTGCCATGCAAACTTGTTGTCACATTTTGGCACAATTACATGTCGGGCTGATTCGGATCAACACTGCTGGCATGACATCCTTACTTGGAAGCTGGCAGGAGGTAATGATAGCAGCATTCACATAAATCATGATATTGCCACAGAGGGATGGAAATTCCCATCTCCACAGAAGAAGGAGGCTTACAGCTGCGGCCAAAGGTTTTTCCAGGTCTACTTTTTGTGTTGTCCTGGAATATTTATCTCAGCGTGCTGGGGCAGCCTGTCCGTATTCCTGCATTGCTAAGGACACACCAGATGCCTCAACAGCAAAGGTGAGCTTGTTATCCAGGAGCTATGCTACCGAGAGCCTTTGTAGTGGGGGTCTCCAGGGGTGGGTGCAAGTGATAAGAAATGTTTACTAGGAAAAATCAGGGATAATGCTGAGCTTCATGGGGTAGTAGCTGGTGAAGGGCACGATTAACTATTAGGCGGTTTAGAATTGCCCCATTAAAAGGCCACGTTGCAGCAAAGTTTGCTTCAATGCAGCAAAGTTTGCTTGAATACAGGGAAATGCAAAGTAATACATTTGGGAATTTGGAGGAAGGGGCAGTCTTGTCACTTATTACTCTGCACATCCACTTGCCACCCTCAGACTCTACCAGTGGCAATCCAGGATTCATGTGAAGACCATTGATTACAGCACGGAAGCCAGAGGAGCCCAGCAGCCCTTTGCTGATGATTCACCATCGCCAACCAGCACTTGGGTACCCCAGGCTGCCAGGCCGGGCACCGCACCGACGCTGCTGCTCACTCCCTGGGGCACCCTTCGCACCACAGGCCAGTTACAGCTCTGCACAGGGCACCTGGGGATGGCTGGTCCCAAGGAGGAGGGCCACAGTAGGTGTGGGAGCTCAACAATCCGGGGCTTCTGAGTGCTTACAACAGGGAGATCCTGCCAAATAGCTGCTGTTTTACATGCACAGCCCCTCATCATCTGACCTAACTCTGCTAGGAAGCTCTCAGATACGTGTTCAAGCCAGGCATCCTCAGGATAGCCATGGAATTCATGTGCTCAGCTCGGTGACCTGAGGCCACCAGCACCCCAGACTCTGGGAGGAGCAGGGAGGACAGCCCTGGTTTCGCATCCCAGCTCTCTCAGCACACAAACAGCCCCAGGCAGGAGCACCCTGGGAGCCATTGCTCAGCTGGGTTATTAAATGCATCCTTTATCTCATTAACCGTTTCCCTCTGACATCCACCAGCGCTTGGCCGGCCGCCAGCATCTCCTTTCCGCTTTTAACGACTCTCCGGCAATCCCCGAGACTCCAGGCTAGTTTCTCCAGGCCCAGCTCTGCTCTCAGTGTGCCCTCGGGCTGACAAGCTGTTTGCATTGTACACAACCCACTTCCACGTGCAAAGGATAAAACCTTTTGCATGCATCTGTCCAGGCATCAGAGGCTCAACCGCTCCCCAAAGACCAGGGGGAGAGCCGTTGGCAAGATGTTCCCTCTCCAGGCATTCTTTGCTTTCCCAGGGGATGCCGGACCTGCCCACCTGGCAGCAGTTTATCTACCTGGAGGGAGTGGGGTGCAGCTGCAGAGCTGCCCGGTGTGAATCTGCCCCGGACCCAGAGGCTGTGGGCTCAAGCGCTGTCCCGCAGCCGAGGCGTGCGCTCCCGGGAGCCGGGGGAGCGATCGCTGCCTCTTGCCCCATCGCCACCCGCTCACGCAAGCACGCTCTGCGGCGTTGCGACAGAGCCGACCACAGCTTTGTTGCAATCGCCGAGAACTCGTAAGACAGGAAGGCCTAAAGGGACGGTGATGGAGACTGACTCACAGCCCTCCCTACGGTCCGGCCTGGGGCGTGCAGGGCCCCTCCAGCCTGACCTCGTGCCCCTCCAGGCGCTCCTGCCATCACCCAGCCGTGCTGAATTCATTGCACTTCTACCTCCAGCTATTCCCACACTGTTTGTGCCACCGAGAGCTGCTGGTGAAGAGGAAGAGCAGCGCTGGCCCCTGCTCGCAGCCCACCAGTGCCGCTCACCGACATCCCCTGTGAGCACGGGGACACCTCAGCAGGCTCAGCCCCTCCGTCGCCTGCCTGGAAGCACCTTGTTCACACCAGGCACACTCGGAGCCCGACACGAAGTCACTGCAATTAGCCGGCCGCGGTTTTATTTTGCTCCCGTGGGTGTGTAAGCTGCCTTTCCCAGGACATGAAGGAAGGAAGGTGGGTGATACGGGCAGCCAGGGAGGCTGCTCGCCGGGGCTGCGGCACCTGGAAAAGAGCTAGTCCCGACTCGTCGGCCGGTCCCTTTGAGCCTTGCAGGTTGGGGCTCGGCGTGCACGTGGGGCTGCCCGCGTCCCTGGGAGGTACCTCCCTACTCTTGCCACTGCCCGGTGACTCAGGGCTTAGGAGTGTAGTGAGATCTGGAATTAGCTTCATTGTTCCCGTAGCTGTGGCACATGCTCCGGGCGATGCAGCAGGCGTTGCACAATTGACTTCATTTTATCTGAACCAGCAATTACGCTGCTGTTGCTCAGCAGAGAGAACTTCTGTCACGTCTCTCTCTCCAGCAGAGAGAACGTCTGTCGGATCACCACCGTGCTCTGCATCCCAGAAGGTCTTCAGGAGGAAATGCCACACTGGGTGATTGAAGACGTCCACGGGTGAAAATCCCTTGTCCCTCAGACAAACACGCTTTGCCACCCTTCAACTTGCATCATCTTGCCCTGAGCATGCAGAAGAGTTAATCCCCTTCCAATCTGCACCCACCTTAAATATTTCAAGGCCTTTATTGTGTCTCTGCTTGGTCTTCTACACAGTCCCCATTCTTTCAGCCTTTCACTGCAGCCCATGGCAGCTAGCCTTCCAGTCACCCTGGTCTCTCATCACCTCCATCTACTCCAGACGAAGGATGAGATGCTCAGAGGGCCCTTTCTGACCTCAGCAAGGCAGGCATATGTTAAGGAATGGCAAAGGGAGCCTCTCCCGCACATCTCCCTGCTGTGCTAGAACACTTCAGGGTGGCAAAGTCAGTCCCCAAGGCTGTCACGTGAGAACTGCGGTAGCGGTACGATGCGGTACGATGCTGGGCCATCATCGTGAGCAAGCTGTGCTTTAGGGACCCTGCGCAATGGTGCAGTGGGATACCGCCGGAGCAGGCGGCATCACACGGGACTTGCTGGAACTCACAACACCGCCAAGATGCCATCAAGCCCCATGCTTTCAGCAGGCTCGTTAGCGTCACCAGCTAATATTGCCCGCCCTGTGTTACACGGAGCTGCCTTTCTGCTTCCAGAGGGTTGTCATCATGACTCACCCTGCAGCAGAGCATCGCTGGATCTCTGAGCTTACCCACCCAGCAGCTGGGGTTGCTGCCCCACTCCTCGGGCAAGCAGGAGGCAGTGCTTGGCCATGTAGGGCACTGAAGGGGCTCCTTCCCGCTCCTTCCTGGACTCCAGGTGCTGCCATGTCATCCAGCTCAGCCACTGCTGGAGAACAAACTGCACAAGGCACTGACGAGCGGGAGGCATATCCCGTCCCATCCATCTCCCCGCTGAACCACGCTGGTAAGAGGCTTATGGGCAGAGCAACTGTGCGAGGATGGATTAAGCAGGGCAGGCACAGATGCAACCTCTTTGGGAAGCTCCTGGCTGTGGCTAAAGATGCGGACAGGAGCCCCGTTCTTGAGTCACCCCTCATCTGGTGCCTGTCTTGTGTCCCCCCAAGCTAGGCTGACAGTGGAGGGTACTGGGCTTCCCCCTTGAACCCATATCCCACCTGTGGCCTATTCTACCTTCCCAAGCCAGCCGTGTCCCCAGAGCGCCCTGTGACGCTGTTTGCACTGCCTGGAACAGCCTGGATGGAGCTGAGCTCTGGAAAGTGGGAACAATAGTTCGGGCTTTCCGCAGTGAAGACTGCAGGGAGCCGGGATGTGGATGGGATGTAACAGGCTGGACTCCGAATGTCTCATCGCCTCCCCAGTTTCAGGTCTGGGTGCTTTTAGGTGTGGCAAACACTTCTGGAAGGCGGCTATTTGGGAGGCTTTGTTTGGCTAACTGCCAGCTCCGCTGACAGTGGTTCCTGTACCAGCAACACCTCTCCTCTGCTGGGAACTTTATGGGACACTAAAAAAACCCCAAACTTTCACGATATCTTGTAACAAAGGGCTCTTTAGTGCAAGAGTCTGCTCTTGACAGGGCATTGCACACCTCTAATACACTGTGCATCCTGTACTTCCTCACATAAGGGTGTCTGAGAGCTGGCTGGGCTCCTGGGCTCCATGGGCAGCAGCAAGCAGGGGTCTCCCCTGACGTGTGCTGAAGATAATCTGTCCCTGGAGTATCCTCAGTCTGGTTTTCCTATTCTTCCATCAAGAGACGGTTGAATTTTGACTCACTGGCCTAAAATTTGCCTTTCTTGTTTTTTGCACCCCTCTGGATGCTGATGCAGGATCCACCTTTGTCCTCAGAGATGGTGAAAGCGTTTCCTGAGCAATTCTCACAACCGTGTGGTTCCTGATGTGGTCTGAAAACATTTGCAGAGCCTTCTTAGACATGTGGGCAGCATCTCTGAGAGAGGGGTTGCCTCGGGACGAGTCTTCTTCCAGCCAGGGCGAGCTCAGCCTCCGCCGTGTGCTTACAGGCTGCTGCTGCTGGCATCTGGCAGGCTGCTGAGCAGTTAGGCGCCGGCGAGCCGCAGCTCATTGGTGCTCCCTGGATTTAGCCAGCTGTTCTTAAACATTTCAGAAAAGCTTAGACATCTGTTTGGGCTTTTCAGATCAGAGGTACGTGGAGATGCACAGCTCCAAATGACTCACGGCTCTCTCATCAGTCATCGCTGTCCTGCTTGTTCAACATAACAGCATCCGAGTAGTTGTTTTCACCGTGAGCATGCATTTGCAGCAATGATGAATCAGGGACATTTCACTCTCAGCTCTACCAGAATGGTATATAAACAGATCCAGGCACCTCCTGGAGAAGTATCACATTATTTTACACCCCGAGGTGCCACCAGATTGTCATACAGATCTTCCAAAGTTGAGCGAACCACGCAAGCCTGAAAGGCTGCTCGCTGCCGAGCTGCGACGCTTGTGCTTTCAACCACCGCTGCAATGTGTTCATGCTATAAACACCCCAGAATTAATTGGCACCGTGAAAGCAAGGAGGGTGCTAGGAGACACACAGGCAGAAGTGACGCCGTAGCGTGCAGCATGCACTTCAGCGAGCACCTTGGCCAAGATTTTCACAGGGAAAGGTGATCCCATCGCTCCTTTTCACACCAATTAACTTCTGGGGGTCAAATTTTGATGGCTCAGTGCTACCAATTACTCTCTCACTCTCATGAACTGTCGGCATCAGCATGGTCTGTGTTATCTAGTGATCTCTGAGGTCACTCAAAGGACATTTACGCCACAGGGAGGAGTTTAGGCATTTCCAGAGTTATCTAGTCGCCACAGCATCCTGTCCAGGTTCAGCAGCACTCAGAGTCCGTGGCATCTCTGTGGAAAAAAACCCCTTTGCCTGCCAGCTTGATTGAACCCACTCTGATTGTTTGGCTCAGCTATTCCTGCAGGTCTCGCAGTGCGTTGCTTAGACACCGGCTCGGGGCTCGCAGCAGCACCCGCTGCTTTCAGTCACTTTATACGTCTTCGTCAGTGAAGGTGACACTTTCCAGGTGACTCAGGCACAAAGAAAGGCCATTGTGGGTGGATAATTTAGGTGCAGCTTTCAACTTTCAGAGTGAGCTGAGAGATGACAGAGCCTTTCGGTGAAAATTCATTAAGTCGGAGGGCTCGGGCAGAGGCAGGGCTGGCTCTGCGTGGCGTTTCGGAGCGGGGTGGAAAGGATGGGCACGTTATTCATTGGAGCAAAGCCAGGTATCAGTGAAGACACCTCAAAGAGACTCCAAAGTCCCCTCTTCGAGGTGGTCCAAGCTCTCCCATCCCCTGGCCGGTCAGGAGGGAAGACCCGAGCCAAGTTCCCTGCTGGGTTCCCTGAAGTCCGCCCTGGTTGATACCCTGATGGTGTCTCGCACCAGCAGACACCCAGGAGAAAGGTGCCATCTCTGCCCCTCAGCAGAAGCCCCTCTGCCAAGACCCGCAAGCGTAGCAAGACCGACCCTTACGCCCCCCCTCCCCAGCCCCTGGAGGGGACCCCCGGCTCTCCCGTGGCCCCTGCGAGACGGGGAGTGAGGGACCCGTGGGATGCTGCTCCACCAGTGCGCTCAGCCGGCTGCGGGGCGCTGCAAATGTATGCAAATACGCAACGTGCCCGCAAACGTATGCGAGCGCACGGACCCGTCTCGGGCGGGGCGGCCCGCCCCGGAGCGCCGGTACCGCCCCCGGTATAAGGCGGCGGCGGCTGGGCCGTCCCGGGCGTGCGGAACTGCGGCAGCCCCGGGAGAGGCAGATCGTGCGGCAGCGGCATCATGGTGAGTGCCGGCCCCGGGCTGCCCCCTCCCTCCGGTCCCCTGGGGAGGGGGACGGGAGCAGGCTGCGACCCCCATAGCTTCCCCAGGGGTGCAGGGGGCTGCCCACGGGAGTGCCGGCTGTGCGTGCCCTGCATCTACCTGGTTTCAGCTGTTCCCCCCCCCCCTCCCCGGCACCCGGCAGCCTCCCCCCTTTGACCATCCCCTTGCATCCCCCCCGGTGTGCGAGGCAAGGAGGCCACCGGCCAAACCACAGCCACGGCTCTTGCTCATCTCCTGTGGGAACACCTCCGGCTGGGGGAAGCATGCCCACACTGCCAGCCCCCCCCCCCCCAGGCTGCAGACCCCTCACCTGAGCCCCGGGAGCGAGCCATGGCTTCACCCACTGCCCCGCACCTCGGGGTACCCATGGGTGGGCATCGCTGTGGGTGAGCCGCTGCGCGGCCCTGACGCCGTGGTCCTTCTGGCTGCTGCGGAGAGTATCCCAGCCCCAGGGTGCCCCAGCACCCTGCCTGCTGCCCCAGCACCCTGCCTGCTGCCCCATGATGGGCTGTGCTCCCTGCCCTTCCTGAGCCAGACCTTGGGTGAAGGGGGCAGAGTCTGCTGGCTGGTGACCAGCGCGTCCTCAGTGCCACCAGGTTCTGCCCAGCCTGCCATCAGCGCTGGGTCCCACGGAGCCGGTCCTGGCTGCTGCATGCTGGTGGGATGAATTGCAGAGATCAGCATAACCCTCTGTCCCCTGCCCTGATTCCCAAGGTCCTCGGCCATGGAGGAGTCCTTTCTCATCCCTTCTTTCTTGTGGCCATCCCGAGGTGTTCGCAGCTGCAGCTGCGCTTGCTGGCCACCGCTGCTGAGGATCCCAGAGGCTCCTCAGGACTTACCCTTGGCTCCTTGTGTTACAAAGCCTTTATGGACCTGCTGGGGGATAAAGGAGAGGGTGAATTTACCACTCCTTGCACCCCAGGGAAGGGTGGGGAGATGGATTTCTGCTTTCCATCATGGGTACCGAGGGCTTATTTTTCCATCATCCCTCACTGTCGCTGCTGCCTCTGAAATGCAGCACTGAAAGCCCCCGATAGATGCGTGGAGTCGGGACTTGCTGCGACCCGTGACACGTCCTCGGGTGGCAAACGCTGCCGTGCTCCTGAGCCCAAAATGGCTGGCTCCACCGGCTTCCTGCCAGCTGACTCACAGCGGGGCACCCGTGGCTCTGGGAATCCGGTTTGGTTTGGATGCTCCTCTGCCTCGGTTGTGCCTGATGACGCACCCAAGTCCTTGGCAACGGCAGGGTTGAGGCACTAAATATTTTGGTTCTTGTGGAAAGGGCTGCTGCCTCTGGGCTGCCTCACCTGGAGGGAGCGAGGCTGCAGCGCCCACCTCAGCCTCGCCTCTCTGGAGGAACCTGAGGCTGCCCTGGAAGCCTGGAGCTCAGGGACCCTCCCACCTCAGCCCCTCAGTTTAGTTAGGAAGCACAGCTAACGCTTCCTCCTCCTCCAGACCTAATTTAGGGAAGCTGAGCCTCAGAGTGTGGCAACCATTCACTGCTGCATTTCCCCCCCCTCGCTGGGCACCCATCCTCAGTGCCGTCACCTCCTCAGCTCCCAGCGCCCGGGTGATGCTCCGTCATCTCAGCCCGCAGCCCTGGTTTTGGGGTAGCAACAGGGGCCGTGGCAGCTGCTGTGGAGCTGCAGCCCACACCGGGTGTTCAGGCCATAGAGAAGATGCTCACCGGGTGCTTCCCAGGGCTGTGGGTGGTTGAGGGAACATGCTGGCTCGATGTCCCTGGCTCCAGGAGGTGGGTCTCCATCTCACTGAGCCCCTGAGGTGGGCAGCGCAGTGATGGGAGGCAGAGCACCAGATTTGCCGGAGGTCAGCAGTGTGGGAGGAACACCAGGCACCAAGACCATGGGACAGTGTGGATCGCACAAGCTGACGAGGGCCTGGGCCGCCCTGCCTGGGCTCCGCAACTCACCACCGGCAGCAGTTGCATTAGCTGTCCCAGCTGCGATCTGACCCTGCCTCCCCCTCCCCAGCGCGAGTGCATCTCCGTCCACGTCGGCCAGGCCGGCGTCCAGATGGGCAACACCTGCTGGGAGCTGTACTGCCTGGAGCACGGCATCCAGCCCGACGGGCAGATGCCCAGCGACAAAACCATCGGCGGAGGGGACGACTCCTTCACCACCTTCTTCTGTGAGACCGGGGCCGGGAAGCACGTCCCGCGGGCCATCTTCGTGGACCTAGAGCCCACCGTGATCGGTGAGTGCACCTCAGTTGGGCAGTGATGGTGGTCACAAGCTCTGGGCACAGCCCACAGCAGGGCAGTCCCTAGGGTGGCGCCTGTCACCTTTCCCCAGGGCCAGGTAGGAAATCTCTGACATTGTGCTAACCTCTCCTAGATGAGGTTCGGGGTGGAGTCTACCGCCAGCTCTTCCACCCTGAGCAGATGATCACCGGCAAGGAGGATGCTGCCAACAACTACGCCCGCGGACACTACACCATCGGCAAAGAGATCATCGACCAAGTGCTGGACAGGATCCGGAAGCTGGTAGGTGACTGCAGAGGGGGGATGTGTGCCCCTGGGCTGGGGTCCAGCATCCTGCTTGGGGTGGGAGCATGGGGTGAGCCCTGCTGTGCCTTGGGAGGGCTCAGCGGCTGCCCAAGCAAAAGTTTGAAAATTCCCGCCAGCAAAGTCTGGATTCTTGGAGGAATCTCACTTGGCTCCCTCCACAGGCTGACCAGTGCACTGGACTCCAGGGCTTCCTCGTGTTTCGCAGCTTTGGAGGTGGAACGGGCTCTGGATTCACCTCCCTGTTGATGGAGCGACTCTCCGTTGACTACGGCAAGAAGTCCAAGCTGGAGTTCTCCATCTACCCCGCACCACAGGTCTCCACTGCCGTGGTGGAGCCCTACAACTCCATCCTCACCACCCACAGCACCTTGGAGCATTCAGACTGTGCTTTCATGGTGGACAACGAGGCCATCTACGACATCTGCCGCAGGAACCTGGATATTGAGCGCCCGACCTACACCAACTTGAACAGACTCATCAGCCAGGTTGTCTCGTCCATCACGGCGTCCCTGCGGTTTGATGGGGCCCTGAATGTTGACCTGACCGAGTTCCAGACCAACCTGGTGCCCTACCCTCGCATCCACTTCCCCCTGGCCACCTACGCTCCTGTGGTTTCGGCTGAGAGAGCTTATCACGAGCAGCTGTCGGTGGCCGAGATCACCAACTCCTGCTTTGAGCCGGCCAACCAGATGGTGAAGTGCGACCCTCGCCACGGCAAGTACATGGCCTGCTGCCTGCTGTACCGCGGGGACGTGGTGCCCAAGGACGTCAACGCCGCCATCGCCACCATCAAGACCAAGCGCAGCATCCAGTTTGTGGACTGGTGCCCCACGGGCTTCAAGGTGGGCATCAACTACCAGCCGCCCACGGTGGTGCCGGGGGGAGACCTGGCCAAGGTGCAGCGCGCCGTCTGCATGCTGAGCAACACCACGGCCATCGCCGAGGCCTGGGCCCGCCTGGACCACAAGTTCGACCTGATGTACGCCAAGCGAGCCTTCGTGCACTGGTACGTGGGCGAGGGCATGGAGGAAGGGGAGTTCTCGGAGGCGCGGGAAGACATGGCCGCTCTGGAGAAGGATTACGAGGAGGTGGGCCTGGACTCCTATGAGGATGAAGAGGAGGGCGAGGAGTAGAGAAGTCCCTGCCAACAAGGACCGTGCTTCTTCCCCGCGTTACCGCAGAAGCCCTTTGCAATAAACCGTTTCAGAGCCTCCGTGTCTCCCACTAAGCCCCCGGCTGTGTCGGTCTCTTGCCAGGTGGGGTGTGTGGTGAGTGCCCCAGCTCTGTTACTGGTGCTGATCTGCTTCCTCCCAGCACATATGGGCATGGGGTCCACTGTCTGGGAGCACCTCTGTCCACTCCCTTCCTGGCTGTGAAGGTACTCTGCCACCCCCCCACGGCACGTGGCCCCACTCTGCCTGCCCCAGCACTTCTCTTCCGTCGGCCGTGTGCTCAGTCCTCTCTCTGCCCTGGCTGGTGGTCAGGAGTCCAAACATCATCTCCTCGTTCCAGCTGCAAACGGGAGATTTCTGTTACCCATTATCCAGCACGCTGGGTCCAGAGATTAATTTTCCCTGCTTACCACTAATGCTCCAGCTATATTGACC
Organism: Rhynochetos jubatus; assembly: GCA_027574665.1. Classification (NCBI taxonomy): domain Eukaryota; kingdom Metazoa; phylum Chordata; class Aves; order Eurypygiformes; family Rhynochetidae; genus Rhynochetos; species Rhynochetos jubatus. The sequence goes on from CM050654.1 coordinate 26,171,736, forward strand.
CACAGGGGCTGTCCTCCCCTGCCCCCCTCCTCCCGGCATGCACCCGTGGCAGCTGGAGGGGAAAGAGTGAGCCAGCACCCGGTTGCACCGATTCCTGGAGCACGGCCAGGCACTTGTCCCACTGCGCAGGACTCCTGGCACGGCTCCCCATGCCTGTGACAGGAGCCTTGGGCTCAAACTGGGCTGTGCCTGCTGCCGCACCGGGCAGGAGTCACTGCCCCTCACGCTGGGCACTGCTCTGATCCCACAGCAGAGACACCTTCTCCCCATGTCTTCAGAGACCTGACTGCTGCCAGAAGCACGTAGGAGTTGGGACTGTGCTCTATTCCTTTCGTCTTAAAGATTATCACGCAGCTCTGACCTGCACCCCGCTGTCTCCTGGCACGCTCTTGAGCAGTAGACCCCCGTCCTCGTGGGCACGGATAGCTGGGTGAGCCCACGCCCTGGCAGCAAGGACAGAGCCCTCTCCCTGCCGCAGACAGCGTGCAAGGCTGGAGCGTTGGGCTCTGCTTTACCCCCAGCCGGTAGCCAGGCTGGTGGTCCACCATCCTCAGCAGCAGGACCAGCCCTGGCCCCGGGCACCTGGCCCCCAGCACCCTGGCCCCATTCGGGGCTCAAAGCGGGGGGGTTCTGTGAGTGCAGGCCCAAGTCACTAACAGCAAACGGGCTGCAACGACCTTTTTTTTTCCAGCTGGGCCAGCCCCCCAGCCCAGATTTGTCATGCTGACCCACGCTGCCTGCCAGAGGGAAGGGCAGGCCTCGGCCAGGGGTTCCTCAAGTGATGATGACAAAGGGGGTCTCCAGAGCCTGACCTCCTTTCCTCCTGCTCTGGAGTCCCGGGGGGTCTTGGGGTGTCCCTAGACCCCACGGAGATCGCAGGGCGGGGGAGCTGGATGCCCCCCCGCTTTCCCCCCGGCAGAGGAGGGAGAGCAGCCCCGACCCCCTGCGCCCCGGGGTCCCCCCGGCAGCCGGGAAGGAGCCCAGGCAGGCTCCCGCTGCGCCCGAAGTGAGTACTCCCGCCCCACATGCAAATATACCTAAATGAAGGGGCGTGTCGGTGACAAGCCCCTCCCACCTATAAGAGGGCGCTGCGGAGGGGATTGCCGCAGCCGCAGCTCCGCGCCGAGCCCCGCCGCACCGAGCCGCCGGGAGAGCCCCGCACCCCCCGCCGCAGCATGGTGAGTGCGGGCTGGCGGCGGGGCAGCGGGCACGGCGGCGGGGAGGGGGCCCGGCCGCCCCCCCCGGAGCACCGGGCAGGGCGAAGCCACCGCGACGCGCCCCCTCCTTCCCCGCCGTGACCTTGGGCAGCCCCACCGGCCCCTGCCCGGGGGCAGCCGTGCCCCCCCGCCGCTTCTGCCCGCTCCTCCCGCCCGCCGCCGCTACCGGTCCCGGCTTGCCTGGGTCCCCCCGCCGCCGCGGTGCGCCGGGGATGGAGGGGGTGACCCCTCCGGTGGGGAGCGTTTGCCGGGGACGGCTGGAGGCGCCGGCCGGGCACCGGGGATCGGGAGCTCGGCGGGGCTCCTCCCGCGGCAGCGGCCGCCCCGTCCGGGCTGGCGGCGGCGGGCAGCCGTGGGGGTCCCGTCCCGTCCCGCGGGGGTCTGGCAGCGGCGGAGCGGACCGGGACCGCTGTCCAAACCGGGCAATGGCCGATGCCCTCACCCAAGGCTATATTTAGCGGCTCGGGAGGGGGACGGGGCTGTGCCAGGAGGCGCAGCGCCCTCCGCGGCACTGCCCGGGCTCTGCCGGAGACCCTGCCCCCGGCCGCCCTTCCTCCCGGCGGGATGAGGCTGCCCCGGCACCCCCGGAGGAGCCGGGGGTCTTTGTCCACCCCCGGCGCCAGGCGGGGTACGGTGCCCATCACGGCTCAGAGCGCTGCGCCGTCGGGGAACGCGGGAGCAAAGAGCCCCGGGACCCCCAGGCTGAGTTGAGGTCTCCAGCAGAGATCCTGGGAGTAGTGGAGCAGGGATGCTAGAGGTGGGGGAAGAGGGGTGAGAGGGATAGGGGACCAAGGATGCCGGGGGAGCAGAGCAGGCCTGCAGGTGCAGGATGGGAGAGCAGGAGGCACATCTCCAGCTCAAAACCCGCTCCCTGGCACTCCTGCCCACACAGGTTTTTCCGCATGGGGTTGGGGGTGTGCAGCCCGGGGAGTCTCTCTGTGCTGCCTCAGAGACGGCCGGGCTTCACCACCAGCCCTCCCCCAGCTGCCCCCCACTGCCCTGCATCCCAAAGGCCCCTCTCACCAAGAGGCTGAGTGTTTACCTGGCTCTGGAGCAGCAGGAGGGGAAAGTTCCCTCATGCTCGATGCTCCTCATGGGTTCAGTGAGTGCCCTTGTCAGCTCGGCACCTCGCCTCACTGGCACACAGGGGAGCTGTGCCAGGCTCTGCTCCCCACTCTGCTGGAGGACAGCCCCGGCCCAGATTCTGTGGGGCTGGTGGCCCCCAGCAAGGACTGGGCAGGAGGGACACCAAAGCTGGCGCTGAACCTGGCACAGCGCGTGGCTGAGAGCAACTACAGCCATGTGGGGACCCTCGGGGGCACATGGGAGGTGACCCAAAGGAAGATGTGCTCCCTGGGGCGCTGACTGAGGCAGGTCCCATGCAGGTGGCCATGTGGCACTGGCACCAGGCAGAGCCCTCCCTGGGGTGGGCAGCACAGAGCTGTGCCAGGATCTGACCCTGCCTCCCCCTCCCCAGCGCGAGTGCATCTCCGTCCACGTCGGCCAGGCCGGCGTCCAGATGGGCAACACCTGCTGGGAGCTGTACTGCCTGGAGCACGGCATCCAGCCCGACGGGCAGATGCCCAGCGACAAAACCATCGGCGGAGGGGATGACTCCTTCACCACTTTCTTCTGCGAGACCGGGGCCGGGAAGCACGTCCCACGGGCCATCTTCGTGGACCTAGAGCCCACCGTGATCGGTGAGTGCTGGAGTTTGCACGGCCTGGGGTGCACCTCTGGGTGGGTAACGCGCGGCTGGCGCTCGTGGTGTGCTGGCAGTATCCTGCACCAGGTTCAACCCGAGGGCTCTCCTTTCCCCAGGAGAAGCCACAAACGTGAGCACCAGCTTTTCTTCCTGAAGTGTCCTAGAGGCAGCGGTGCTGCTCATCTCTGCTACCACATGTGCACAGAGAGAAACTGGCCCAACCGGCATGGCAGCTCCCTCACAGGCAGCTCCCTCACAGGCAGCTCCCATGGGTGGGAGAAGCTGAGCTCCTGCGCAGGGAGGTGGCAGCTGTCTCCTCCTGCCAGAGAAACCTGATGCTGGTGGTGGCCCTGATGACATGTGGGTCCTTGGCTGTGTCCCCGATGGGTGGAGCAGGGAGGAGGGTGAGGGATGGGTGCTCGCACCCGCGCAGCTGCTTGGGGGACAGGCCTGCGCCGGGTTCATCCCTCCCCTGCTCTCTCCTAGATGAAGTTCGGGCTGGCATCTACCGCCAGCTCTTCCACCCCGAGCAGCTGATCACCGGCAAGGAGGATGCTGCCAACAACTACGCCCGCGGACACTACACCATCGGCAAAGAGATCATCGACCAAGTGCTGGACAGGATCCGGAAGCTGGTAGGTGACTGCAGAGGGGGCATGTATGCCCCTGGGCTGGGGTCCAGCATCCTGCTGGGGCTCGGAGCATGCTACAAAGCCTGCTGTGCCTTGGGAGGGCTCAGCGGCTGCCCATGGCAGGGATGGACCAGGTCCTGAAGGACTTCTGAAGGGTCAGATGTTCACAATTAAATCCACCTCAGAGCAATCTCATGCCTCTCCCTCCACAGGCTGACCAGTGCACCGGACTCCAGGGCTTCCTCGTGTTTCACAGCTTTGGAGGTGGAACGGGCTCTGGATTCACCTCCCTGTTGATGGAGCGACTCTCCGTTGACTACGGCAAGAAGTCCAAGCTGGAGTTCTCCATCTACCCCGCACCACAGGTCTCCACTGCCGTGGTGGAGCCCTACAACTCCATCCTCACCACCCACACCACCCTGGAGCATTCAGACTGTGCTTTCATGGTGGACAACGAGGCCATCTACGACATCTGCCGCAGGAACCTGGATATTGAGCGCCCGACCTACACCAACTTGAACAGACTCATCAGTCAGATTGTCTCATCCATCACGGCGTCCCTGCGGTTCGATGGGGCCCTGAATGTTGACCTGACCGAGTTCCAGACCAACCTGGTGCCCTACCCTCGCATCCACTTCCCCCTGGCCACCTACGCCCCCGTCATCTCTGCAGAGAAGGCTTATCACGAGCAGCTGTCGGTGGCTGAGATCACCAACTCCTGCTTTGAGCCGGCCAACCAGATGGTGAAGTGCGACCCTCGCCACGGCAAGTACATGGCCTGCTGCCTGCTGTACCGCGGGGACGTGGTGCCCAAGGACGTCAACGCCGCCATCGCCACCATCAAGACCAAGCGCAGCATCCAGTTTGTGGACTGGTGCCCCACGGGCTTCAAGGTGGGCATCAACTACCAGCCGCCCACGGTGGTGCCGGGGGGGGACCTGGCCAAGGTGCAGCGCGCCGTCTGCATGCTGAGCAACACCACGGCCATCGCCGAGGCCTGGGCCCGCCTGGACCACAAGTTTGACCTGATGTACGCCAAGCGAGCCTTCGTGCACTGGTACGTGGGCGAGGGCATGGAGGAAGGGGAGTTCTCGGAGGCGCGGGAAGACATGGCCGCTCTGGAGAAGGATTACGAGGAGGTGGGCCTGGACTCCTATGAGGATGAAGAGGAGGGCGAGGAGTAGAGAAGTCCCTGCCAAAAAGGACCATGCTCCTTCCCCGCGTTACCGCAGAAGCCCTTTGCAATAAACCATTTCAGAGCCTCCGTGTCTCCCACTAAGCCCCCGGCTGCGTCGGTCTCTTGCCAGGTGGGGTGTGTGGTGAGTGCCCCAGCTCTGTTACTGGTGCTGATCTGCTTCCTCCCAGTGCTCTGCTACAGCTCCAGCTTGCTCCCCACATAGGTAAGAGCCCCTGTGTCTGCTCCCTGGGGCCGTGGCACACATCCCACCCTGGTGCCTGCTCCAGCCAAGGCTGGGTACTGCTTTCTCATGTGCTATATGGTCCCATGTTGTGTCCTAATCTGTCCAGGGGAGCAGCTTTAGCCCGAGCAGGAAAAGATCTGTGGCTGCTGGGACTTCTCCCCACATGCAGCACGAGAGTAGGAGAGCTTGTCTGTAAGGAGAGTGTTGAAACAGTGGGAGCAGCCTGGCGGGGGTGCCATGGCTGTCCCTGTGGCCACATCACGGGGTCTGCGGTGCAGTTGGTGCACCCCGCAAGGGCATCCAGCGTGGCGTGAACCCCTGCAGCTGCTTTACTGCTGTGTTCTGGCGAGGGGATTAAAGGAGGGGAACGCTCCCTGTGAAACTGCTGGTCTGCATCTCTTTTCTTTACCCTCTCTCCACAGGCAGCCCAACTGCTGCGTGTCCCAATGAGCCCAGGCTCTGCTCACCCCACCGGATCAGGGCTGCTGACCCTGCCTCCCAGGCTCTGGCAGCTTCCCCAGCCTGGGCACCCACCTCCCTCTCCGTGGGCCCCCCAAGTTCTGCCTGTCCCCTGCCTGCGCTGTGCTGAGCCCTGTCCCGCAGTGCCCAGCCCCGGCAGCTCTGCACAGCAGTGCCTGGCTCCAGCTGCAGGGCTGCGTTAACTCCCATCAGGAGCGCGCTGGGGCCAGGGATTAACTTTCCCTGCTTACAGCTAATGCTCCGGCTGTGCCATGCCACAGGGGCTGTCCTCCGCTGCCCTTTCCCTCTGGCAACGCTTGGCTGCTCGACCCAGACAGCATGCCCCGCTCTCCCCGTGCCCCCACAGGACCCCCTCCCCGCAGACAGGGACACGTTCACACCTCTGCAAGAACATCTTTTAATCCAAACACAAGGCAACGTCAGCGCCGACAGCAGTGGCAGAGCGGGCGCTGGGTGCCCCCCGCCTCACTCCAGCACCGCACCGGGACCCAGACCACAGCTCTGCCCTCGGGCAGGAGCGACCCTCCTGGGGCGCAGAGCTGCGGGGCCACGGCTGCCGTCACCCGGGGCGGGTTCCACAGCATCCTCTTCTGCGACCCCCGGGGGAGGCAGCGGCGGCGAGGGCCCCGTGTGTAGCAGCAGGTCACACATCCACAGCCCTGGGGCACAAACCAAGTCCCAGGCAGCAGCATCCAGGGCACAGACCACTCCAAATCCAACACACCTCCAGCACAGAGCGGCAGCTCTCCCCCGTGCAGCAATCCCCTCTGCAACAGCTCCGCGGGGATGAGGGCAGCTGCTTCTCCCCTGGCTCGGGGCGCATCGTGGCTGCGGGATGGGACAGGCTCAGATCTGCGTGGTGTCCTGGCCCGCCGGCGCTGGCTGCAGCCCCTCCAGCTGCTGGAGGACGTCATTTATGCTGGGTCGCTCCTGGGGGTTCACCGTCATCATGGAGGAGAGCAGGCGCTGCAAGGCAGCCGAGTACCTGGAGGAAAGGTGGCGAGGGGAGGGGGTATCAGTGCAATGCACAGCACGGGGGGTTGCCCAGGAGCAGGGGCACCCTCCCCAACCCCTCACCTGGTCGTGGGGGGCACAACTATGGGGTTCTGCACTGCCAGAGCCACGCTGTCACCCTTCTGGAAGATGGCATCGTAGGGGCCCTCCCCAAACATCATGCAGTACAGCACGCAGCCTAGGGACTGGAGCACGGCGGGGTCAGGGCAGCCTCGCCGTGGTGGGCTGGGGGCCGGGGAGCCGGATCCTTACCCAGATATCTGTACGCTCGTCTATGACACACTGGCTCGGCACCGTGAAGAGCTCGGGGGCACGGTAGGAGATGGTGCAGCGCTGGGCAGCCCAGTCCTGCAGAGAGGAGGGTGAGGGTGGGGAGAAAGGGCTCAGCGTAGGGACAGGGCTGGTGGGGTGATGTCCCAGGGTACCCACCTGCACGGCCATGGCCTCCCGAGAGTTGGTAACTTCCATGCGAGCTCGGTTCATGGAGCCCAGGTCCATCAGCACGGGCCGGTCGTCCTCATCCAGCAGCACGTTAGTGGGCTTGAGGTCCCTGCGGGGATGGACGTCACTGAACGCTCGCTGGGCCCCCTGCTACCCCCCAGCTGGTGCTGCCAGCCCCCCACCTGTGCGCGTAGCCCTTGCTGTGGATGGCTTGCAGCCCGCGGCAGATCCCATGGAAGATAAGGAGGATCCGCTGCTCTGGCATGAAGGTCCCTTTCTCTCGAAGTGCTTCCACCTCCCTCCAGAGGGTCCCCCCCTGGCAAACGCAAACAGCTGGTCACCGCCACCGCTCCCAGGGGGCAAGGGGGTGGGGAGCAGCCAGGGGAGCCCCCCCCCTCACCTTCACGTAGGGCAGGAGGAGCCAGGCTTCGTGCTTGGCGCCCTTCTCCACCATGCAGTGGGCCACAAGGCGCAGGATGTTCGGGTGGTCAAAGAGGCCGTGCATCTCCACCTCGCGCAGGGCGGCCTGACGGTCCTCCTTGTCGTGGCACAGGATGCGCTTCAGGGCGTAGAAGCGCCCGTCCCTCAGCCCCTCCACCAGGTCCACATAGCTGAAGCCCCTGCAAGGGAGCCGAGCTGGGTGTCACGCCGCTGTGGCACCCACGTCAGGGCCCTGCGCCCAGCCTCCGCTGTGAGCACCCAGGGGAGGGAGGCAGAGTTCCCCTCTCCATGGGAACCCCTCAGGCATGTACGTTGCCCCCACCTTGGGGGCACCTGCCAGGCACCCAAAGCATCTCCCCTCTGCATGAACAGCCGCAGTGTCCCCATCACCCTTCCTCCCATGGGTCCAAGAACCCACTCCTGGGCACGATCAACCCCTGCCACCCAGCGTAACAACCCTTCTCCGTGCACGTGCTCAAGCATCTCCCCCCACCATGCCCAAGTATCTCCCCCATGCCCAAACACCGCCTGTGCCCAAGCATCTCCCCACATGCCCGAGCATCCCATGCATCCAAGCATCACCCCCCTGCCCGAGCATCCCCCTGTGTCCCAGCAATCTCTATACCCAAGCATCTTCCCCCTGCCCGAGCATCCCCCTGTGTCCCAGCAATCTCTATACCCAAGCATCTTCCCCCTGCCCGAGCACCCCCCTGTGTCCCAGCAATCCCTATACCCGAGCATCCCCGTGTCCCAGCAATCCCTATACCCGAGCATCACCCTCCTGCCCCAGCACCACTGCCATCCCCAAGCAACCCCCCCCGTACCCAAACATCCCCTATACCCAAGCATCCCCCCCTTGCCCGAGCAGCTCCCCGTGCCCCAGCAATCCCTATACCCGAGCATCCCCGTGTCCCAGCAATCCCTATACCCGAGCATCCCCCCCTTGCCCGAGCAGCCCCTATACCCGAGCATCCCCGTGTCCCAGCAATCCCTATACCCGAGCATCACCCTCCTGCCCCAGCACCACTGCCACCCCCGAGCATCCCCCCCGTACCCAAACATCCCCTATGCCCGAGCATCACCCCCATGCCCGCCCACGTTCAGGCACCCCATGCACAGGCACCCCCACGCCCGAGCACCCCTCACCCCTCCCCACGCCGGAGCATCCCCCCAGGCCCGAGCATCCCCCCGGTCGAGCCCCGCCGCGCCCCGGCCCCCTGCAGACCCCTCTGCCAGGCGGTGGAGCATCAGGTACCGCACACCCCCCAGGCTGACGGTGCCCCGGGAGCAGACGCACAGCGCCTGCCCCATCGCCCGCCCGCGTCATCGCCCGCCGCCGCGCGTCACCGGTTACATCACCTACCGGGCGGGGCGCTGCCGCCTTTCCGCTTCCCGGTGCGGCGGAGGTTCCGCGCTCGCTGCTCCGGAGCGGGGCGGGAGGGGGCGGCCAGGGTTCCCCCCGCGTTGTGTCCCGGGCGGGATGCGGTGACGCCTGCGGCGCGGCATCCGCCGGTCCCCGGAGCTGGCTCCGGTGAGCCCAGCCCCTCGCCCAGGCGGGCAGCTCGGCAGTGCCGGGAACGGAGACGACGTTGGCCACCCCAGCAGGGCTGTCCCCGGGGGCATCACCCCTGTCACCAGCTCTGTCACCAGGCTCCGGTCCAGGGCAGACGGCAGCACACCCCCACCCCCCCCGCGCTATAACCGGGGCGTCCCGCCACCACCGGGTGAAACGCGCGGGCTGAGCTCCCTCGAAAGCGTTTTGTCTCTTAAAAAAAGCGGTTTTTTACGAGGTTCCGTATCACCCACCACCCCGGGGATGTGCCCACCGGCTGGGGGTGGCTGTGGGTGCTGCCCACATTCCGCGCCGGGGGGGGCTGTGATGGGGGGGTGATGCGCAGCCGGCCCTGGCGCGGGGGGTTCCAGAGCCGCTCACCCCCTGTCCCATGCTCCTTCCCAGCGGCACTGCTGTTCCAGTCCCTGAGCACCTGGAGGAAGCGCCCGGCGCTGGCAGAGAAGTGATGGAGGTGTCCACGGCCCCCTTCATCCCGCATCCCGGGCTCAGCAAGAGGATGGGGATGCCGGTGCTCACCCTGCTGCTGCTGGCAGGGCTCCTGCACGCGCAGGTCAGCCAACACGGGTGGGAAATTTGGGAGGACCGCGTGGGGCTGAGTCACAAAGGGCCTCTGGCGTCTGCCTTGCTTTCCTCCCTGTGTCCCTGCTCTTCCTGCTAGGGCTGCCTAGTCCCAGCTCCCTGCCTGCCCTCCCAGCACCCCTCTCCAGCAGTACCCATCCCCCAAAATGCCACCAGCTCAGCTGCACAGGGTTTGATTAGTGGGAGGGGGGCATCAGGCAGTGCGAATGGCTGCCCTGTTTGTCCCTCCTGCTCTCCCGGGGCAGCCTGGTACCCACCCCATCCCTGCACTGAGGATGGGGAGTCTCCCCTCGGTCCCTGTCCCAGGAGGCGTGGGAGGGGGTGGCTGCGCTTGGGGAGGGTCTGCAGACCCCCAGCACTGCCCCTCTCCCGCAGGCCTCCGCTCCGGCACGTTCCTTCCAGGTGGATTACGAGGAGGACTGCTTCCGCAAGGACGGGGCCCCTTTCCGCTACGTCTCGGGCAGCATTCACTATGCCCGCGTCCCGCGCCCCGCCTGGAGGGACCGGCTCCTCAAGATGTACATGAGCGGCCTCAACGCCCTGCAGGTGTAAGGACGGGGGCAGCCCCGATGGCACACAGCCCCTCGGGGTCCCTGGGGTCCCCGGAATAGGGACAGAGGCAACGGAGTCTCCCTGATCACAGGGAGCGGGGACCAGCCCTTGCACTCCAGTTGCCATCTCCAGCCCAGGCTGGAGACTGGTTCTCGGGGGCAGAGGGGTGGTTTCCCGTCATGCTGGGGTGCCCTTAGCCCCCGTGGGCTGATCTCCTCTCTCCCCCCAGCTACGTCCCCTGGAACTACCATGAGCCACTGCCGGGGGTGTATGACTTTGCTGGGAACCGGGATCTGGAAGCCTTCCTGGACCTGACAGCCGAGCTGGGGCTCCTGGTGATCCTGCGGCCAGGGCCCTACATCTGTGCGGAGTGGGAGATGGTGAGCCTCAGCCCAGAGGGGTGACGGATGGTCTGGGAGGGGCTCTGGTGCCGTGCCTGGGCTGCCCTGTGGGGCACACGCTGCTCACGTGCCAAGCAGCAGCATTGTACAGCCGGGTTCTGGCTGCGTGCCAGCCCGGGCTGCTGAGCGCTTTCCCTGCCTCCCTCCCTGCTGCGCGTGTTTCTCCAGGGTGGCCTGCCCTCCTGGCTGCTGTGGAAACCAGACATCGTCCTGCGCTCCTCCGACCCCGGTGAGCCTTGGCATAGGGCTCTACCCCTTACAGCCCGGTGCCAGTCCCGGCACGCCAGGCTCTCTCCACACACCTGCCAGCCTTGCGTGCGTTGTTTATCCCATCCTCTTCTCCATTTTTTGGGGGCCCTGGAGTTCATCCTCCACCTCCCCATCGCTTTTGATGCTGCCGAGTCTGCTCCATCCTCCTCCTGGCAGGGCTGGCTGCGGGTGGGCTGGGGGGGATGCTGCAGGTTGAGCTGCCCTCCATCCCCCCAGCCTACCTGGCAGCTGTGGACTCCTGGCTCCATGTCCTGCTACCCAAGATCAAGCCACGCCTGTACCAGCATGGAGGAAACATCATCAGCGTGCAGGTAGGATGCTGTGGGAACCAGCCCCTGCCCTGCTCTGGCTCATCTTTGGATGTGCCCCAAGTACCCGCTACACCATGACCTCATCCAGCGCAGCTCTTAAATAAATCCCTCCCGGCCTCTGGACCTGGGTTTAAATCCAAGGGTCGGGATGCTGGAGTAGCCGCCACCACCCCAGGTGTGGTTTGAGGGATGCTGGCAGAGCTGGGAGTCATGGTGGGGCTGGAAGGGCATCCTCAGGACCCCCCTGGGGGCTGTCACATCTGATGACGTTGGGAGGGGAGAGGGGGAGCGCGATGCTCATGCCGGCGGGCGGTGGGGCCTGGCTGCAGCCCTGCCATGTGCCGGCCCGTGCCCTGCTCGCAGGTGGAGAACGAATACGGGAGCTACTCCGCCTGCGACTATGGGTACCTGCGGTACCTGCTGGGCTCCTTTCGGGTGCTGCTGGGGGGCGAGGTGCTGCTCTTCACCACCGACAGCGCACGGGTGGAGGAGCTGCGCTGCGGGACTCTGCAGGGGCTCTACGCCACCATCGACTTCGGGCCAGGTACTCTATGGGGAGGAGGAGGGGGGATGGGGGTCCCTGCTCCAACTCCCCTCCCTCCACCTCTGCAGGTTCCAATGTGACGGAGGCGTTTGCTGCCCAGCGCCAGGTCGAACCGAAGGGTCCCCTGGTGAGCTTGGCGTGGGCACCGTGGGGCGAATGACCCGCAGTGCCTTTGGGGAGGCAGAGGGGGGAGCGAGCCAAAGTGGGGGGCTGGGGCTGGGCTCTAGGTGAGCAGGGGCGATGTGGCTGACAGAGGGGTGCCAGGAGCCCCAGCTCCGGGCAGGTGACAGTCCCTTGTCCCCCCAGGTGAACTCTGAGTACTACACGGGCTGGTTGGACTACTGGGGGGGAGCACACGCCAGCACCAGCTCTGTGCTGGTGGCGCGGGGGCTGGAGGACATGCTGCAGCTGGGAGCCAGCGTCAACATGCAAGTAGCCAGCTGTGGGGGGCATTGCCTGGGTGGCGATGCCCTCCTCTCTGCATTGCCTGGGGACTCGGGCAGGGGGAGACAGGCAGGGCTGGCACTGGGGGGGGCAGCAGGGAGGGGACAGCACCCAGTGACCCCCTGCTGGGTTTGTGGGGTGATGACAAGGCTCTCTGGGGGTGTCTCGTAGGTACATGTTCCATGGGGGGACCAACTTTGCCTACTGGAGCGGTGAGTAGGGCCCTGTCCTGGGGAGGGGGTGCGCGCTGCGGGGGTGGGCGTGCTTTCCTTGGCCATCCCCGAGGAGCCTGCTTCAGGTTCGCAGTCTGTCCCACGGGGCAGGCTGACACATAGAGCCTGACCACGCTTGTCCTCCCGGGGGACTCCTTTTGTCCCCAGGCAGGAGCCCCCAGTTTCTGGATCGTGCCCCCCTCCACTGCATTGCAGCCAGCCTGGGGCTGGGTTCCAGGCCCTAGGTGCTGCTGGAGCACCTTCCTCCAGCTCCCATCCCTTCCCTGGCCAGGTGCTGACTTCAAGGACCAGTACAAACCAGTGACCACCAGCTACGACTACGACGCCCCCCTCTCAGAGGCAGGAGACCCCACCGAGAAGCTGTTTGCCATCCGTGGCGTCATCAGCAAGGTGCTGAGCCGGGCAGGAGGAGGGGGACAGCACTGGGCACCGCTGCCATGCGAGGGAAGAGGGGGACACAGGGGGACCCGGCCAGGCAGGGGACATCCCCCTGCTCACCCTGGGGGCTGCTGACAGTTTGCCATTCAGTTCCAGCCCCTGCCAGCTGGCCCCATGCCACCCGCCACCCCCAAGTCCGCCTACGGCCGGGTGTCTCTGCAGAAGGTGAGTGCCTGCCCCACGGGCTGCGCTGCCCCTGGCGCTGCCCCACACCCATCCCTCTCTGCAGTATGCTGACCTCCTGGATGTCTTGGATGTGCTGTGCCCCTCTGGGCCCATCCAGAGCCAGTTCCCCCTCACCTTTGAGGCCATAAAACAGGTGATGGGCTGAGTGCGACGGGAGACCCTCCTGGGGTTGTCTGCCCTGCCCTGGCACCGGGGCGGAGGCGTAGAGCTTCCCTTCCTGTGCTGCTCCGCTGCGTCCTGCAGGCCCACGGCTTCGTGGTGTACCGCACACAGCTGCCCCGGGACGTCCCGGAGCCAGCCGCGCTGGGCGCTCCTCCCCACGGCGTCTGCGACCGCGGCTACGTGATGCTGCAGCGGGTGAGATGGCGGGAGCACACCTGAACCTGGCCCAGCACTCGGGAGGGCCGGGGCCATGCCACGCCGGGGTCCCAGGGACAGCCAGGGTGCCCAGAGCCCCGCTGGGCCCTTGTGGGGTAGCCCTCTGGCCCAAATGTGCTGCTTCTGGGGGCAGAGGGCAGTCCTGGGCTGGTTCTGGGAGGGCCAGGCAGCAGGATGCAAGGCTGGCAGGCTGCCGGTAGCCATCGGGGTGGTGGGATGCAGGCACGGGGTGGCAACGCTGACCCTGTGGCCGCAGGAGTACCAGGGAACGCTGGAGCGGGACGGGCAGACAGCACTGCCTGTGACAGGCAGAGCAGGGGACACCCTGGACGTGCTCATGGAGAATATGGGCAGGATCAGCTTCGGAGCCAACGTCAGTGACTTCAAGGTGAGGGCCCTGGGGCTCTGGAGGGGATGGCCTGGGTACCCACATGGCCAAAGTCCCCCTCTCCTGCCAGCCACAACAGGCCCCAGCCACGGCAGGGCCACCCCCAGACCTCCTCCCTGGTTAACCTCCCACTGGTCCTGGCAAACCCACCAGCACCAGAATAACGCTGTGAGGTTGGCATCCACCTCCCAGCTGTGCTGCCACGGCAGCCAGGGCCACACCGCGGGGATCCCGTTCCCCCCTCCACTGCTGCAAGGGGGACGTGCCCTGGGGCAGCCAAGCATCCCCCTGCCCGGGGCAGACCCTCCTGCCTCACTCTGCCCCATCTCAGGGCTTGCTGGGGAACCTCTCCTTGGACTCCAGTCCGCTCAGCAGCTGGCTGATCTACCCCCTGGCCATAGACACTGCCATCGGGCAGGGCTGGCCCCACGCTGCCCTGCTGAAAGCAAGCAGCGGGGGCAGAGCGGGGCCAGCCTTCTACACTGGGTCCTTGGAGACCCCTGGCATCACCCAGGACACCTTCGTGACATTCCCAGGTTGGAGCAAGGTAAGGGATGCGCTCGGGAGAGGGGGTGAGGGGGTGGAGGGATGCCACTCAGCCCCGTCTCCACCTTCCAGGGGCAGCTGTGGATCAACGGCTTCAACCTGGGCCGGTACTGGCCCCGCTGCGGCCCCCAGCAGACCCTCTTTGTGCCCAGCTCGGTGCTGCATTCCGACCGCCCCAACAACATCACGGTGCTGGAGCTGGAGGGGGCACCCCCCACCCCTCTCTTGCTCTTCCTCGACCACCCCCTTTTCAACAGGACCCTCAGCTGCAGCCCCGCAGCCACGGAATAAAGGCAGGGCTGCCGGGCACCGGCATCGCGTCTCGCTGGGGCTGCACAGGGAGGGGCTGGAGGGCCCTAGGAAAGGGGCACGGATCCTGGTGTGGACATCTGGAATTCCTGGGGCCAGGCAGAATCTGTGCTGAGGAGAAAGGGGCCCAAGACTGAGCTTGTTTTGTGTCCCAAGTAATTCCAGTGCTCATGCTGACTCCCCCCATGTCTGGGGGGTCAAGGCACCTCTTTATTGACAACGCAGGCAGGGGAGGTAGTTGCTAACGTGATGTGGCCGAGATGCCAGCAGCATCCAGGACAGGAGAGGGCAAAGCCCAGCCTAGGGGGTGCCCGCAGCCAGGGCTGCAGGGTCCAGATGCGTCAGGATCTGTCCACAGACAGCAGCCTACGAGGTAGCCGTGAGAAAAGCTGGCAGGACCCAGGCCACGGAACAATGCTGCCACCTCATACTAGCACACCAAGACCTCGATTGTCACGTCCCCAGAGTGACATTCATGCCCGGAGAGTGACAAGGCCAGCTCCATCCCTCCGACCAGCATGTCTCCACATGCTCTGCCTGGCTGCACGGCCAGCGCTCACCCACGTCCCCACATCGGTCCTTGGCAGCAGTCCCCAGCCTTACGTGTGGCCGGCCCGGGCCCGGCGGTGAGCCTGCAGGCAGGCCGTGGAGCAGAAGGAGAAGTCGAGGTAATGGAAAGGGATCCGGCCCAGCAGAGACTCTCCACAATGCCAGCAGCGGCTGCGGGGAAGAGCAGAGGTGGTCCTGAGCAGGGAGGACACTGGCAAGAGGGTTAGAGGAGGAGAGGATTCACTGCCTGGGCTGTGACACGAGGCAGCAGTAGCACGAGGAAGCTGGGGCTCCTCCGGTCCTACACCCAGCAGCCTGGCCAGGACACAGTCCCAGGAGGCGATGCTGCACGGGGCCAGGCACGTCGAGGCAGGTGGAACACGGGGGAATTTGGCCCCACAGAGAGTTGTAAAGCCCCTGCCCAGATCAGCACAGGCAGAGCTGGCTTCCCACAAATCTGTGGGGTGGCACAGGGAAGGGATGGGATGCAGGGCCAGGGGCACAGGAGCAGCTGGGGGATTGGCTTGCTATTGGTGGACCAAGCTGTCTCTCCCTGTGCCCTGAAATATTTTGGAAAGGACAGCTTAAAAGCTGTGGCAGGCACTTCTGGGAATTGAGTAGACAGGAATAGCTTTAGGCTGGAAATGAGAACTGGAAGGAGAAGGGCAGGGAAGAGCTGTGCTGCCAGCACCGTTACCTGATGTTGGCGAGAGCCGTGTCGGCATCCTGCAGCTGCAGCCTCCGCTCGGCAGCCAGTGCCCTCTGGGGAGCAGAGAGACAGCTCAGCCACCCCAGGCCCCGGGAGCTGCCGTGCCCACAGCCCACCACGCCAGCCGGGCTGCATCCCCTTCCCCATGCGCCAAGGCCTCACCTTCTCCCTGTCAGACAGGGCTGCAAACCGCTGCTTCTCCTCCTGCTCCCGCTCCCAGCGCTGCCGCTCCTCCCGCTGCGCCTGCTCCCGCTGCTTCCGCTGGGCTTTCTGTGCCCGCTTCTTCTCCAGCTTCTTGGCCTCCATCTCCTGGGTCAGGGGCCCCGGCACCTGGGACGGAGGGCAGTCAGCATCTCCCACTGAGCCAGGGGAAGTGGTGGGCGAGGGGCGCTTCGCTTGGGGTCCCCCAGCCCCGGCAGCGAGGGCAGAGGCCCACCTTGGCATGGCTGTAGTCGTACTTGTCCGGATGGTCCACCATGAACTTGCGGAAGGCGTTGCGGGTCGGTTTGTCAGCAGAGACGCAGTAGGGAGTCCTGTCCTGCCTGTCTCTGCGAGACAAGGAACACCAGCTCACCCCCCCATCTCCCCGACGGTCCCACCGGGCTGTGGGCAAAGCTGGCACCCGTCTCCGTGGCTGAGACAGGAGCTGCTGGGCTCCCACAGCTTGTGGGCTGCTGGCCCGTACCTGAGGGCAGGGTCGGCCCCTGCCTCTAGCAGCAGCCACACGGCCTCGGCCTTCCCGGCACGTGCCGCCACGTGAAGCGGGGTGCAGCCACGCTCATCCATAGGCTGGTTGAGCAGGGAGCGGGGCGTATCCAGGGGCTGTGCGCCCACCCCGTCCTCGTGGTCCCCCGGCAGGCCTTTGCGCTCTGGCACGCCCAGGAGGTGCCTCAACGTCCCCACATCCCCCGTTTTGCTGGCGGTGAACAGGGCGTCGCGGAGCTGGGCCTGAGGGTCTCCTGCGAGGGAAGGATGGGAAGGGAGTCTGATGGCTCCCGGGGCAGAGCAGTGCTCTGATCCGACCAGGAAACCCACAGTGTGTGGTTAGAGCATCACCCTGCTAGCTGGATTTGGGAACTGCAGGATCTCCAGCACCGTCAGAGTCTGACAATGTACCACAGCACTGCTGGGCACCACTGGCAGCAGCCGAGCCCTCTCCCAAAATGAGACCCTCTCCGAGCCTCCCAGCACACCGGGCTGAGCCTGACCCTGGCTCAGAGCTACACTCCACACACACGGCTCTTCCAAAGGCACGTGGCTGCACTACAGCCACCCCACACCCGGCTGGGCACCCGCATGACAATGTGCTCTTCACCCCGCTGCCAGGCCCCCAGCAAAGGGGGCCCAGCTCCACACCCCACTTACCTCCATCACCCCAGGGAAGGGGCTCAGCCCCAGCTTCCCCCTGCAGCTCCAGGCCGGGCTGCCCACACTGGGTACCATGGCATCCGGAATCTTCGGCACGGGGCCCTGCGACGGGAGCATATGGTAAGGAAGAAGGCCGGGGCCAGCCTGTGCCCCCAGCCAGTTCTCCCCTCCTCACCTTTCTCCGCCTTCTTGTCCCTCTTCTTCCTCCTTTTGCGGTTTCGCTTGGGCATCACTTCGAACTCCCGGAGGTCCAAGGTCCCCAGTGTCACCTCCACAGTCTCCAGTTCACCTGCAGGGCTTTCCTCCTCCTCTTCCTCCTCTGGGGCTGAGGAGGGTGATAAGACAGGGGCTGAGGCCCCACACAGAGCACGAATCACTCAGGGCTCTAGTCCAAGCACACCCTGACCTTCTCCTGCCCAGCATGAGGTCGTGCTCTGCCTATCCCCACTGCGGTGCCAGGCCCTGCCACAGGGCAGCAAATCTGGCCCTACGCCACAGCACCAGACCGCCCCCCCTGGCTTGCTCAGAGCCACATCTCCTTCTGGCTCAACTCACCACTTGTGTCCTCCCGTGGGGGATCCATCTCCACTTTCCGCCGCCCCTTCTGCCAGACCTTCCGAGGGGATCCAGTGATGTCCTCCAGCGGTGTGTCCTTCCCTGGGCAGCAAGGGTGCTCCTGTCATTGGCTGGGGACAAGGAGCACCCCAATCCCATAGGGCAGCATCCCCTAACACACATGGGATTAGGCAAGGGACCATGTCACCCGCCCTGCTCCAACCCACAGGCACTGGGGCACCAGGGCCGGGCCGACTCACCATACACCTGCAGGCTGGCCAGTGTGGCGTGGACTCGCAGCACCTCTCGCAGGGTGGCCCTGCGGGTGTTGAGGGGGATGTGACAGACACGAGGGTCACCTCGGGTGAGGGGTGGGTTCCTGCCACCAAAGAGCAGCACCCGGCTGTGGCGTGGGGCCCGGAGGAAGATGCGCTGAGCTTCATTCAGGTGCTGTGCCCAGGCTGCCAGCAGGTCCTGAATATCCTGGGGAGGAAGGGGAGGTAACTATGGGGTCCTGAGCATGCTGCGTGGGCACAGGCAGCTCTGGAGCAGGGACAGACCCAGGACGAAGCAGCTTCGATCAGGCCCAGACTCCCTTCCAGAGCTCACACCCCACCCACGCCCTCCAGCAGTACGGCACCACCCCACCGAGCTCCCTGCTGAGAGCCCAGTGCTGCGGTCCAGCCCCACCTTGAGCAGCGCGGCCTCGTTGTAACGCCGCAGGGAGGCTCCTGCCGACCTGGGTGCCGACCCTGGGGTCTGGGCGTCCCGTAGGCCCTGGGCTGTGCCCCGACGGGCTCGCACCGTGTAGCGGTGGAAGGTCTTGTGCTCCTGAACCTGGGGGCTGCAGAGAGGGACAGGCATGAGCAACAGGGCTCCACGCATGGAGAGGAGGTGAGCTGATCCTCCTGGGACACGGGAGGGCTTGCGGCTTGCCCTTGGGGCCCTGAAGATTAATACTTCTCTTGCAGCACAACTGGGCTTAGCCAGCTCTCAAGTACAGCCTACGAGCTGCGGGTGCCCAGGGTGTGGTAAGCACTGCGATGGAGGAGTAGGGATGGGGTGGACATCCAACACCTAACTCCCACCCGGCCCTGCCCAGGGGGGCAATCCCAGCTCCGTCTGTCTGTACTCACCCCCGAAACACAGCCCCTGCGAAGTGCCCACCGCCCATCATCAGCACAACCCAGCATGTGTTCGCACCAAGGCTCTGCAGTGACGCCGTCAGCTTGGCTGGCTCCTCGCTGCCGCCCTGAGATGCAGACACCCCTGCTAGCACCCACAGCATCACCTTGCCACCTCTTGCTGTCCCCCAGTACGGCAGAAGCAGGTTTCTGGGAGCAGCCCAGAGCCAAAAAACAGGCCACCAGCAAGCCTAACGCTCTGACCTGGCACCAGAGACCACCCTTCCCATCACTGGACATAGGGAGACACCTCTCAGTGTATGTATCCCAGTGTATGTACTGGAATGTCATACATCCCAGTGCCACCCACCTTCTCTGGGGTCCCTCACCCAAAAAGCCAGGCTGTGACTTGCCTTCCCGGTGCCCAACAGGCAGCGGTAGGCAGAGATGAGCTGGCCCTTCGCGTTGCGGAGCAGCACCTTGTGGGAGCGGGGTAACGGGGTGGTCCCAGAACTGTCGCTGGCAGAGGGCACCTTCTCTGACTCACTGCTTGCATCGGAGCTTTCCGAATCGGACCCCGAGATGCTGGAAACATCACCTGCAAGGGAAAGAAAATGAGCCGTGGAGCAGGGCAAAGATTAACCAACAGCCTCCCCCCCGCCCCAAACTCTGCATGTGACTCCAAGGGCCAGACCATGGCCCTAGAACTGTCCTGTCTGATACCCTACGTATTACACTGGGGCTGTAGAGACAGTCATCTGGGGCTCTGGATCCCCAGTTATGCATAGGCAGGGCTCAGGCAGAACACCTCCTTCTCCCTGTAAGAGGTCAGCATGGCTCAGGAGCAATGCTGGGCAAAATAAAGGGACCCTGAGCTAGCAGAGGTAGCCAGGCGCTTCATCTCTGGACAGAACAGCCTCAGCGAGGCCGCTGATGGCCTCTGGGCTCTGCTGGAGGCAGCCCCATTCCTCACCTGCATGGGTCTTCTCCTCAAACACTTCCACTGGCAGAGGCCGGCACCCCCGGAGACGCTGCTTCAGGTTGAAGCGGTGCCAGTCGAGACGGTAGTGCTCAGTCTGTGAAGGAAAGAGGTATGAGTTGGCAGGGTCTTGGTGGCCCACAGAAACCACCCACCAAAGAGGCAGAGGTGACAGACTCTGAGGGCTGAACCACCACTGGGACCCTGCATCATCCCAAACAGCAGCCAACCTGAACAGCCTGTGCTGCACGTACCATTTAGCTACAGCAAAGAGCATTTTAAGTGATAATATACAAGATCTGAGTGCCAGATCCCAAGACGATGTGGGCAGCAGAGCCCTGGGAAGCAGCCAGCGCTGGGCTGCACCACGCTGGGGCCAAGCCTCTGCAGCAGCACCCCACCAGTCCCGCTCCTACCTCACAGTGGCTGCTTGGCCCTGCTCACCTGCTCCTCCCGGCTGCCGAACACCTGCCCACAGGTCGAGCAGCACATCCGCCCCGGCACCTCGGGGACCCCACGGGCATTCTCCTCACTGCTGGCATCCGCGTGTTTCTCTGGAAGAATCACAGGATGGTTGGGGTTGGAAGGGACCTTAAAGATCATCCAGTTCCAACCCCACTGCCATGGGCAGGGACACCCTCCACTAGACCAGGTTGCTCAGAGCCTCATCCAGCCTGGCCTTGAACGCTTCCAGGGATGGGGCATCCACAGCTTCTCTGGGCAACCTGTGCCAGCGCCTCACCACCCTCTCCAGGAAGAATTTCCCCCTGATATCCAACCTAAATCTCCCCACTTTCAGTTTAAACCCGTTACCCCTTGTCCTGTCGCTAGGAAGGAAGGACTGTGCACAGGCAGCTCCCCAGGCTGTGCCGCAAAGAGCGGGGCCTCCTGGGTCTTTTCTCCACCACCCAAAGAGCCCTCTGGCTCTAAACAAAGCTTTAGGGGCTTGGGGTGACACGGAGGAAAGTCCATTTACCCACCCACCAGGCAGCTCCCGTGGCCAAGCTCCCAGGCGGCCACCCAAGCCGTGTCACGGACAGAGCTCCGTCCTCGTGGCTGGCGGACACAAGTTTGGCCAAACGCCCCCCCCCCCCCCCCAGGAGCCCCACGCACCGTGGCTCGCTGGTGCTGGCTCTGCGGCCCACACATCCGCGGTAACTCCGGTGACCAGGGTCAGCCCGCGCAGGAGGACGGGGTCCTGGGTGGCCTCGAAAACCGACCTGCTCTCCGGGACCGGCATCGCTCCTACTCCCAGCTGAGGGGACAGCGCCTGAGCGGCAGGCCCGGCCCCGGCGGACGCGGCAGCACAGGGACCCTCTCCCGGCCTGCCCCGGATCCTTCCGGGGGCCCCCGCCCTACGAGCCGCCGCCGCCGCCGCCCCCGGGACCGATATCCCCGCGATCCTCCACTCCCCCACCACGCCGGTAACGGGGACGCGCGTCCCATCACTCACGTGCGACCGCCCCGTCCCGGAAGCGCCACTCAGCTGCTACGTCACATCCCTTCTCTTTACGGGCCGCCGCTAGGCTCAGCCCGCCCTCCCGCCCTCCCATTGGACACGCCCCGTCCCGCCCCGCGGCTGCCATTGGGCAGAGCGGCCGCCAGTCGCGAGGTGGCCGGGGCGGGAGCGGAGCGGGCCGGGGCCGGGGCCGGGGCCGGGCCGGGGCCCCGCCATGGCCCTTTTCGAGACGCAGTACCAGCGCCTGGAGAGCTCCTCCACCGAGTCTCCTCCCGGCGGCGGCGACCTGCTCGTCCACGTCCCCGAGGGAGCCAAGTGTGAGCAGCGGCACCGGGGGTTAGGGCCTGGCCGGCGGCCTGAGCCCGAGGGGAGCTGGGGGTGGAGGAGCGTCAGGCCGCGGGGACCGGCGGTGTCCGGGTTGCGGGGGGGAAGACCCGGGCTGGCTCAGGTGGCTGGGGAGCGGGCAAGCGGCCAGGGACCGAGGGCACCGAGAGGAGGCGGGGATGGGGGCTGCGGGGCCTCGGGGGGCCGGGATGGGGCCGGGGGGTCGTGCCTGCCGCAGCAGCGAGTCTGGGTGTGCCGGAGGGCCCCTCACCCTGCGCTTCTCCTTCCCTCAGCCCCGTGGCATCACATCGAGAACCTGGACCTCTTCTTCTCTCGCATATCCTTTCGCAGGGTGGGTTCCGGTGGGGTGCACCCCGCCGCCTCCTGGGCCCTCGGTGCTGGTGGCAGCGCTGGGTTTGGTGTAAATCGGAGCTGGGACAGCGTCTGCTCCTTCCCGGGGGACACCACACGGCTCCAGAGGGGCAGGGGGGTGGCAGAACCCCATGCCTGTGTGGTGCTGTCATCTGACACCGAGGGGACAGACAGGTTCTGTTCGGCATCGTGGCTGAGTGATGACATTCTGAGTTGCAGTTATAATTAAAGCTTTATTTCCTCAGCAGGATATTGTGGTTAGCATAGCATGGAGTTTATAACCAGAACGACACAGGATTTCTGTCAGCACACTCAGTGTAGTACACTCTTATAAGTAGCACAGTACAAAATTTCATAGCACTGCTCAGCTTATGGTTCCTAATCACCTGGGCCATCTGCAGATCAGCTCATATCTTGCCATGTGGTTTGCTGTGTCAGTGTAACAATCACAGTCTAGATTCAAAAATCATACAAAAGCACTCAAGTCACTCTGTCCTCGGAGGAAGCAGATGATGGTGGAGGCATCCCTGGCCACTCACAGGTCCCGAGTCTCAGTACAGCAGCCGTTCCAGTCCACGTTTCTCCTTAGGACTTGTAGCTCCTTGATTTTGTGGACAGTGCTCTGAGTGCTGTTTTGCTTTCCTGCTCTGTGACGGGGACATCAACATCACCCAGTTGGCCGGATGCCTGGGACCTTCAAGGCCATCAAGGAAGGGATTCATTGGCCTGGTGCCCAGGAATCCTGAAGCTGGTAGGGAGGGGAAGAAGCAATCTGGTTTCTCTACTTGGTTCACAGGACCTTCGGGGCCTGATAGTGAGGGACAGGGAACTAACACATGACCCGCTCAATCACAGGGAATGGCAGGTTGCCTTCGGCGTTCGTTACGCTGACCGTGTTACCAGGGGTCAGGAGCAGGGGCCCATGTGCTGAGGGTGTTAAATTTGTTTTTGCCTGTCTCTGTGTGTCCTGCCCTGCTCACCCTTGTGCAGCCTGAGGGCAGGCTGAGGTTCTGCTCTGTGCTGGGACAGACCCCCCTCTGGGTTTTGGGTGGGCTGAGGAAGGAGCTTGGATGGAGCCAAGTCCTCTTATCCCAACTGTGCTTTACCTGGGCAGAGTGTGTTTCCCTGCAGTGGAGAACCAGCTTGCTGATGACTAGAGATGTGGGGGGCGGAGGCTTGGCTGGGGGATGCCAGTGGGGCAGAAGCCTCTCCATCCTTCGTCAGAGGGAAGGAGTCTCCGGACTGTTCTCCTTGACGGTAGCTTTCACGTCTATAACCTGCATCAGAAGAATGGCTTCACCTGCATGCTCATTGGAGAGATCTTTGAGCTCATGTAAGTGCGGGATCCCCCTCCGTTGTGGCTGTGACAGCTGCTGGGGAGCAGCCGCAGGATTCTGCCGAGCTCCTGCAGCTGGGTGGGCGGGAGGGTTCCTGTCTCCCCTTCGTTAGGGTTTTCTGTACCCCAAAGCTGCGTTCCGCTTCAAGGCACTGGTGCCCTTGAGCTTTCCCGCCGCCGTGGCTGTGTGAACACATCTCCGTGACGCGTGATCCTGCCTGCTTCGCGTTTTGGGGGGACAGAAAGGGCGATTCCCTCACGCCTGCTCCCTTTTCTCACAGGCAGTTCATCTTTGTGGTGGCGTTCACCACCTTTCTTATCAGCTGCGTGGATTACGACATCCTTTTTGCCAACAAAGCGGTAAATCACAGCCAGCATCCCAGTGAGCCCATTAAGGTGACTCTGCCAGATGCCTTCCTGCCTCCGAATGTCTGCAGTGCAAGGTAGGGGCAGCGCAGGGCATGTTACCACGGCTCTCGCTTTCTCAGGTACTCAGGGCACCTGCCTGGGCCTGTCTCCCACTGCTTGTCTCTTCTTACTTGCAGAATCCAGGCAAACAGCTTCCTCATCTGCATCCTGGTGATAGCTGGAGTTTTCTGGATCCACCGACTCGTCAAATTTATCTACAACATTTGCTGCTACTGGGAGATTCACTCTTTCTACATCAATGCCCTCAAAATCCCTATGGTAAGCACGTGGGCCGAGGGCTGCGTGCGGGAGGCCTTTGCTGAGTGGTGGGAAGCAGCTCACCTTCACTCCTCTCCGGAGCCAGCTTCTCCAAGAGACCTGTAGCGAACCCTCTTCCCTCTGCTCCGTAACCACATGGGTCTCCTTTCAGGCTCTTCCCCTGCAGCCGACTCACTGTGTGTTAACCCCTCATGCCCGGTGTGCCTCTGCCTGCTGGCACAGGCCCCTGCTGTCTGTGAGGATATCCCTCCCAAGGCGGAGCGAGCCGAGAGGCTTGGTTGGTCCCCAGCTTCTCCACAGACTCCCTCTGGGACGCTCCTTAAGTCCCTTCCCCTCTTGGTGTCTTCCTGCTGCCTCCAAATGGCAGCTCTGGGAGGACCCGAGGGAGCCTGGAGCTGTGCTCCTGCCGGGAGCGTGAGTGGCTGGGAAACAGTCACCTGCGCTAATCCAGGGGTAAAGGGCACCGGCTCACCGCAGGCTGAAGGGGTGCAGGGAGGTGCCTCGTGTCCCGGTGTTGGATGTGCCTCGTCAGCACCGCGAAGCACGCTGGGACCTGCTGTTTGAGCAGGCGCAGCCTGGGCTCTGCCCCTGGATGCGTCCTGACCCTGACTTGCCGCTTGCCCCCTTCCAGTCCACCCTGCCGTACTACACCTGGCAGGAGGTGCAGGCCCGCATCGTGCAGATCCAGAAGGAGCACCAGATCTGCATCCACAAGAAGGAGCTGACGGAGCTGGACATCTACCACCGCATCCTCCGCTTCAAGAACTACATGGTGGCCATGGTGAACAAGTCGCTGCTGCCCATCCGCTTCCGCCTGCCCTTGCTGGGAGACACCGTCTTCTACACGCGTGGGCTCAAGTACAACTTCGAGCTCATCTTCTTCTGGGGGCCTGGATCCCTCTTTGAGAACGAGTGGAGCCTGAAGGCCGAGTACAAGCGGGCCGGGAACCGCCTGGAGCTGGCTGAGAAGCTCAGCACTCGTATCCTCTGGATCGGCATTGCTAACTTCCTCCTCTGCCCCCTCATCCTCATCTGGCAGATCCTCTACGCCTTCTTCAGCTACACGGAAATCCTGAAGCGGGAGCCGGGCAGCCTGGGCGCCCGCTGCTGGTCTCTCTACGGCCGCTGTTACCTCCGTCACTTCAATGAGCTGGACCACGAACTGCACTCACGCCTCAGCAAGGGCTACAAGCCAGCTTCCAAGTACATGAACTGCTTTATCTCCCCGCTCCTCACCATCGTGGCCAAGAACGTGGCCTTCTTTGCTGGCTCCATCCTGGCTGTGCTCATCGCTCTCACCATCTACGACGAGGACGTGCTGGCGGTTGAGCACGTCCTGACCACGGTCACCCTGCTCGGGGTGGGCATCACGGTGTGCAGGTGAGGTGGGTCTGGGCTGCTGCCGTGCTCCCGGCAGCGCTGTGGGGAGCCGTGGGGCTGACAGCTGCCCATGCGAACACGCTTTTCGGTTGCAAGTGGGCGTGAATCTGCCTCAGAGAAGGGCATGAGTCAGGGCCAGGCGTGAGAAGGGGGTGGTGGTGATTTGGGGGCAGTGGTTGCACAGATATGAGGGAGCTGTACAGCAGCACCCACCCAGAGCTGGGCTGGCAGGAAGGTTTGGGTTGGGCGTGAAGGCTACAGGTGGGCCTGTGTTACGGCCCGGTCACCCTGGCCTCCTGGAATGAGATCTCCCGGGAACTGCGGTGTGACGATGTGATGTTTCTCTCTCCTGTCCTACAGGTCTTTCATCCCCGACCAGCACCTGGTGTTTTGCCCAGAGCAGCTGCTGCGAGTCATCTTGGCACACATCCACTACATGCCTGACCACTGGCAGGGAAATGCCCACCGCTACGAGACCAGGGATGAGTTTGCCCAGCTCTTCCAGTACAAAGCGGTGAGCTGGGCTTGCAAGGGGCTGGGATGGGGACTCAGCCCGATCCCTGCAGGAGTGAGAAGCTGCCGGAGAGCTGAGCAGCTCCCGGGCTGGCAGAGGGAGCTTTCTCAGCGACGCCCTGATGAAGATGGGCTGGAGCTGGGGGCTGGCTTTGGGATTGCAGGTTTTTTGACACCCTCAAGCTTGCACTGAGCCCATCCTCTCTGTCCTCAGGTCTTCATCCTGGAGGAGCTCCTGAGTCCCATCATCACCCCCCTGATCCTCATCGTCTGCCTGCGGCCCAAGTCCTTGGACATCGTCGACTTCTTCCGCAACTTCACGGTGGAGGTGGTGGGTGTGGGCGACACTTGCTCCTTTGCCCAGATGGACGTGCGCCAGCACGGACACCCGGCGGTAGGTCCTGGGGATGGCGGGGAAGCAGCCCGGGCTCCCCACCAGCATGCCTGGTCCTCTAGACCCATGAGAGGCCGTAACTTGCCACTCCAGGCAGCTCACGGCCCAGAAGGCTCTTGTGGCCCAGCTGTGATTGTTAATGTGATGTTTTGTGAGCCAGGCTTTGTCACTTCTTTAGTTGACGTCCTTGCCTGTCTTCACAACCAGCAGCCCTGTGTCCTCAGGAGGGAGGAGCGGGGATATTTGGACACCTAGAAAGCGTCACCACTGAGAACTGACTTAAAGAAGTTGGGCTGCTTGTGCCCAAGAGAGGCAGCCTCGGGGAGATGGGAAGCATTTTCCATTATGGGGAATCAAGTGCAGAGGGAACGCGGTTCCTTCCATTTCCTGTGCTTGGGAATTTAGGTCACTTGTCAGGAATGACTCCTTGGTGACAGAGCCATGAGCTAGGGTAGACTCACTGTGACAGGAAGCTTTTAAGAACAGTCATTTTTTTTGACTGTAGCCGCTCCTGCGAGCTGGAGAGTACAAGACGAGGTCTTTCAGCTCGGTATTTCAGCCTATGCTGGGTGCTGCGTGCTTTGCCCAGTCTGACCGTGGGGCTCCCAGGCCCGGCGGGGGTGTAAAGCTGATCCCATCCCTCATTACCTGTCTGTGCTCCGCAGTGGATGTCGGCGGGGAAGACGGAGGCCTCCATTTACCAGCAGGCCGAGGATGGCAAAACGGAGCTGTCCCTCATGCACTTCGCCATCACCAACCCCAAGTGGCAGCCGCCTCGTGAGAGCACGGCCTTCATCGGCTTCCTGAAGGAGCGGGTGCACCGGGACAGCAGTGTGGCGCTGGCTCAGCAGGCTGTGCTCCCCGAAAATGCCCTCTTCAGCTCCATCCAGTCCCTGCAGTCAGAGTCAGAGGTGCTGGGGCTGGGGGGCATGTGGGATGCTCTTGGGGTGCTTGCTGAGTGCTGGGAAACTGATAATCGGGCCCTCTGGGCCGTTTTGCCCCTGCCTGGGCTGTGTCTGGGGATGCAAATGCGATGGATCAGCATGAGTTGGGACTGCTGCCATGTTTCTAGGGAAGGCAGCAGGCTGTCCTGGGCGCCTATGAGGTGGGAGAGGGGCCAGGGGAGCTGGGGTGCCCCAGTTCTGTGGTGCTGGTGGGGATCAGGCCTCCCAAGTCCGCACAGGACAGTGATTCTCTCCCTTTCAACCCTGCAGCCTCACAGCCTGATTGCCAACGTGATAGTGGGCTCCTCGGCACTGGGCTTCCACATGGGCCGGGACGGACAGGCCTCCCGCCATCTCTCTGAAGTGGCCTCGGCCCTGCGTTCCTTCTCCCCGCTCCAATCTGCCCAGCAGCCTCCCAGCGGCTTCCAGACGGCGGGAAGGGATGGAGAGGGATCCCAGCCTCGCGGCGCCAGTGCCATGACAGCCTCTGGGTAAGCTGCAGGCTGGAGAGGGGCGGCCGGACACCTTGCAAATTCCTCAAACCCTTGTCCGCTTGCCACTCAGTTGTCCTAGGTGCATGGTGGCATTTGTCTCTGCAGCCCAGGACAGCAAGGGGCATGTTTGTAAGCAGAGTTAGGCCCGGGTGCTTAGGCTGGCCCCGAAGGAGAGCGCTGGGGTTCTGGTGTTCTCCTGTGGGTACCACTGGCAGGGGAGAGGCAGTGCTGTAGACCGGTCACCTTGGGCATCTGAGGCGATGCTGCAGAGGGCCTGTTGTACCCATCCGGGAGCAGATGTCTGCCAGCCTGGCATCAGAGCGGGGAGGGGCCGGGCGGCGTGGGGGGCATCTGGGCAGCAAACATCACTTGTGTGTCCCCTGGCAGTGCCGATGCGAGGACCGTGAGCTCGGGGAGCAGCGCCTGGGAGGGTCAGCTACAGAGCATGATCCTGTCGGAGTATGCCTCCACCGAGATGAGCCTCCACGCACTCTACATGCATGAGGTGAGCAGCCTGGAGTGGGGCTGGCCGCAGGGGTGCGGGGCAGGGCAGGCAGGGCTGGGGTGCCCTATCCGGAGTGACCGGGATACCAGTGCGTGTGAGAACAGGGACCAGCATGTGCGCAGCACTGGGGAGAGAGTGTGTTCCGCCACCTGAGCTCTCCCACACAGCTGACTCCTTTGCGTTTTGGCCTGCAGTTGCACAAGCAGCACGCCCAGCTGGAGCCCGAGCGGCACACTTGGCACCGACGAGAGAGCGACGAGAGCGGGGAGAGCGCCCATGAGGAACTGGACGCGCAGCGGGGTGCCCCCGTCCCCATCCCTCGCTCTGCCAGCTACCCCTTCTCCTCCCCGCGGCAGCCCGCCGAGGAGACGGCCACGCTACAGACCGGCTTCCAGCGGCGGTACGGTGGCATTACAGGTACGGGAGATCCGAGCTCGGGGTGAAAGCCCCAGATCCGGTGCCCTGTAGCCTGGCAGGAGTAGCCTGCCTGTCCCTGAAGTCCCCGAGGTAGCTCATCTTCCTCTGTGCTTCTCCTGCAGACCCGGGCACAGTACACAGAGCCCCATCGCACTTCTCCCGCCTCCCCCTGGGTGGCTGGGCTGAGGACGGGCAGTCGGCGAGACACCCGGAGCCGGTGCCGGAGGAGAGCTCGGAGGATGAGCTTCCGCCGCAAATCCACAAGGTAGGGGCGAGGGCTGCGGCTCAGAGGGACGAGGTGTACGGGGGACACCGCCCTGGGGTGCTGGCAGCTGGTCCCGATAGGCGCCACACCCCTCTTCTGTCTTGCAGGTATAGCCTTGACGGGCTGGGGATCTCGTGGGGGGTCGCAGACCGGGAGCCGCTTGGGCAGCAGGATGTGGCGTCAGCCTGATTCTTCTCCCGTCCCCAGTGGGCAGGATAGTCCCGGGCTCCGTTTTCGTTGCCATCAATTGCCGAAGAGACAAAACTGCCAGGCCGGCGGCTTTGCGGTGGCACTCTTGTGTCCAGCCGTGTGTCCAGCCAACGCCACTCTGACTTGTGGGGTGAATGCGTGTGTGAGTACATACGTGTGTCTGTGTTCACATCTGTGTCGTCCGTGTCGGAGGATCGCTGCAGAGCCTCTGGAAGCTGATGGGACGGGACTAGCCGTGGGGAGCTGTGCACTGGCTCGGAGGTGGCAGCAGGAGCTGCTCGTCGAAGGGATGTGAGGTGGCACCAGTTCCAGATGTCTGCCCGAAGCTGGGACCTGCCTCCGACATGGAGCTGTTTGAGGGGGTCTAGCTCGGCCTGTGGCACCCACCTGCCCCACCTGCCGCCCTGGGGAGGTGCCCAGACCACCTTCGCCCTCCCGGAGAGGCCCTTCAGCGCGGAGCAGGACAGGAGTGGGACAGTCGTCCCTGCCTCTGCCCCAGCACCCTGCAGAGGGTCAGGAGCGCAGCTCCTGCTGGGGTGGGATGCGGAGCTGGTGGGAACAGCTGTGTCCGGGATCGGGGATGCCGCAGCTCTTCCCCAGCTCTCACGACAGCTGCCCCCCTGGATGCAGGGGTCGGTGGGGTCCCTGCCGTCCCTCCTGGCTGGCAGCCTCTTCCCCCCTGTGCGGCACCCGTGGGATGTGGGCTGCTCGTGGGCCCTCCTGCAGTGCCAAAGAGACCCTGGTGTCTCCCGGGAGTGCTCAGAGCCCCCTTGGAGCCCACCCTGCAGCTCTTGTTTCTGTGGTACCCGGCCTTTCCTCTTTCCCAAGCAAAAGGCTTCAGTGCATCTCTGCTGGAGGCCTCCAGCTCCTCCTTCCCTCCGAAACCATCCTTTTCCTTGCCACGTGGCTTCGGCTGCTGCTGCCTGGGGGGCGAGGAGGGGTGCCCTGACCCCAGAAGGGAGAGGCAAGCCCCAGCCTGCCCCTGGGATGGAGATCGGGATCCCGGCCCTGCAGCCTGGCCTCAGACAAGACCTTCCCGCCATTGTTCTGGTTTCCTTCTTTTCCAGCGGCAGTGTGTGAGGACCTGTGTCCTGGCTGACCCCTGCCAGGCTTTCCTTTCCCCTCCCTGCCCCCACTCGCCTCGGGCAGGGGCTGCTTGCTTTCGCCATGCCCTCTGCGAGCTCGGCCATCCCCGTGGTCCAGGGCTGTTATCACCCCCTGCCCCTGGAGCCTGGGCCGCCTGCCCCCAGGGAGCCAGGCCCCCAGGGAGCCAGGCCAGGCTCTTTTTGGGGCGGTGGGTTCCCTGCTATGACGGGAGGGACGGACCGGAGCTGTGAGCATCCTGGGGGCTGCGAGCGACCAAGCCGAGCTCGGGGTGGGGGGACTGAGCCAAACGGGGTGTCCACAGCCCTGGGTGCTGCTGGGGCGCTTCCAGGGGGGGCAGCGGCTGCAACCACCCCGCAGCAGCTCCCGCTTGGGGCTGCCATGGCATGGCGAAGGGAAACCGAAAGCACGCTTCCCGGGATCCCAAGCTTTCCGGTGGCTTTTCCCCTCGGGCTGCTGCCCTGCACAGGGGGGTGCTCCACCCCGGGGGGCTGCAGGATCCCGCCCCGGCTTCCCGGAGGAATTGCTGCCGGTGTCCCAAGGCATGGAGGGGGGGAAGCCTGGGCCTTTCCCTTGGTGCCAGGAGGGATAGGCCGGTCAGGAGCAGGCCGGAGTCTCCGCCGCGTGTTGTGCTTGTGTCCCCGGTGTCCCATGTGCATGGCGAGCCATATCCCATCTCCCGGGGCGCGCGGGGGGTCCCCGGGGCGCGCGGTGTCGCACCCCCCCGCCCTCGCTTGTACAGCTGTATAGCCTTCTAATAAAGATGGGGTGTACCATCCCTGCCCGCCTCCGAGCCTCCCTTCGCCCCGCGCCCTTCCCGGCTGCTCCCGGAGCCCGCTCCCGGCCGGGGGGGGGCACGGGGGGGGCTATATTTATCCCTGGGCCCGTCCTGCCTGACCTCTGCGGCGGGCAGGGCCCTGGCCGGGGCCGGGGGGGGATATCTCGGTGCCGCAGGACCGGGCTGGCGCCGGCGATAAGCGACAGCGGGGCACATAGCCAGGGTTTCGGGACCACCGCCCCCACCGCCGCCGACCCCGGCCCGGGGGTTCGTCCGACACCCCCCCGGGTCCATCCCTGCGGGGGGAGGGGGATCCGCGCCGCCTGGGGCTGGCACCGGGGCGGGGGATGCGTTCCTGGAGCCGGGGGTGGGCGGGGAGCGGGGCGGAGCCAAGCGGCGCCGGGGCCCGGCGAGCGGGCGGCGGCTGGCGGCGGCGCGGGGGCCCGGAACGGGCCGGGGCCGGCGGGCCCGGGGCAGGTGAGCGGGCCGGGGGGGGTGGGGCACGGGCAGGGCGGCGGGGCCGGCACGGCGGCTGCGAGGGCGGCGGGGCCGAGCGGCGCCGGGCGGGCATTGCCCCCGGCACGGCCCTCGCCCACGCGTGTCCTTCGCCCACGCGTGTCCCTGCTCGCCCTCGCGTGTCCTCTGCCTTTGCCCTTGCATTGCTCCGTGCATCCCCTTCGCATTACCCTCCCCACCCCGCATTGCCCCCGGTGCCCCCCCGGCACCCCCCTGCCCCCCCGTGTCCCAAGGGCCCAGGTGGCTCTTGGGGGGGCGTGCAGTGCAGTGTTACACACCCTCCCCCCCCCCCAGCACTGCCAGGCCCCACAGGCAGACCCACATCCATCCCATTTGACCCTGGCCCCGCTTCCGTGCACGCATCCGCGTGTCCGCGCCCAGCGGCGCTTGCCCCTGTCCCCACGAGCATCCCGCTCCGCTCGGCCGCGCCGTCCCGCCGTGGCTCCCTCCACGCTCCAGCCCTCCTTCTTCTCTCCGCAGCCGGTGACCTGCCAGGATGGCGCTGCTCGGGGGCTACTGCGAGGGCAACAGCTCCGTCGCCCAGGCCTGGGTGCAGCAGGGCTTCCAGCCCTGCTTCTTCTTCACGCTGGTGCCAACCGTGCTGCTGAGCGTCTGCCTGCTGCTGGGAGCCCTGCAGTACGCCTGCTACCTCCGCTGCGGCCGTGCCATGGAACCCAAGTACATCCCGCGCTCCCGCCTCTACCTCCTCCAGGTGCTCCTGTCCCTGCTCCTGGCCCTGCAGCCCTTCGGCGCGCTGCTGTGGCAAGCGAGCGGCCCGGGGCGGCTCTACGGGTACATGTTGCTGCACGCCTGCCTCTGGGCCCTCAGCTGGGGCTGCGCCGTCGCCCTCCTGCAGCTGGAACACACGCGGGTGCTGGCGCGGGACAGGACACGGGGCCACGGCACCGTCCTCCTCCTCTTCTGGGCGCTGGCCTTCGCCGCCGAGAACCTGACGCTGGTGTGCTGGAGGAGCCCGCTGTGGTGGTGGGCGCTGGCGGACACCAACCAGAAGGTGGGCTGTGGGCAGGGAAGGGGGCCCTTTGCTGCGGGGGGAGGGCTGCAGCGTCGCTGGGAGGGGGGATGCATGCCGTGCCCAGGCTGTGCGCGCTCCCAGGTTGCGCCCACACATCTGCTGCGTGTCTCGTCCCCGAGCCGGGCTATTGCACATCCCTCCGTGCCACCCGGCCGGCTCAGCTCCCAGGTGCAGAGGCAGCGGGGGTGTCTGCCTGCTCCCCACAGCCCTTTACCTTCCTTCTCCCCCCAGGCTAGGGGCGCCCCAAGCTGGAGGGCACAGAACCCGACACAGCAGGGAGGAAGGAAGGGGGCTGGGTGCTGCCTGGGGCGCTGTCCTCACTCAGGGCATCCCGCTGAGTTGCGTGGGGTGTCCCCTCTCCCCTGGCTGCACTGCATCCTGTCCCCGTGTCCCTCCCCGTGCCTCTCGCCGCCCGGCCAGGCTGTGCCAAGGGCCGGCTGCGGCGCTGACCGCCTGCTTTCCATCCAGGTGCAGTTCGGCTTCTGGCTGCTGCGTTAC
The DNA here is from genome assembly GCA_027574665.1 of Rhynochetos jubatus. Taxonomy (NCBI): domain Eukaryota; kingdom Metazoa; phylum Chordata; class Aves; order Eurypygiformes; family Rhynochetidae; genus Rhynochetos; species Rhynochetos jubatus. Next base: position 26,204,752 of record CM050654.1, read on the forward strand.
GCCTGCACGTTCACACTCTTCATCCTGGGCATGAAGGCCCCGGGGCTGCCCCGCAAGCCCTACATGCTGCTGGTCAACGAGGAGGAACGGGACGTGGAGAACAGCCAGGTGAGTCCCGTGGGGGCCTCTCTGCGGCTGGAACGGGTTCAGGGACGTGTCTGGGGAGGGGGCTGCGCAGGCAGGCTGGGAAAAACGCAGAGTTGCTTCTGCCCTGGGATCGGCATCTTCAGGAGACGACGGAGGAGAGAGGTTTGGGGCTGCCCAAGCTCCCTGCCCGCTGTCAGCAGGATGGAGCGGGGACCCTGCGAGGACGGGGCTGGTTTTCTCGGTGGCATCGTCACCGTCTGGGCTGGGGTGCCAGGGTGGTGACCCCTCGCTCTGCTGTCCCCCAGCCGCTCCTGCCCGACTCCAACAGGACCACCTCCACCTGGAAGGATTTCCGGAGGAAGCTGCGGCTGCTGGTGCCGTACATGTGGCCGAGGGGCAACCACCGGCTGCAGGGGCTGGTGCTGTTCTGCATGGCGCTCATGGGGCTGGAGCGGGCCATCAATGTCTTCGTCCCCATCTACTACAAGAACATTGGTGAGGCCCCTGGAGCTCGGCGTGTGGGGCTGCCCACAGCCTCACCAAGCGCCGGGGGGTGTCACGAGTGACCTGAGGAGGCTGCAGGGGCCTGGCGGGAGCACGGTCCGGGGGGTCAGGGACCAGCGCTGGGTGCTGCGGCTGGTTCCCGTGGTGCACCCAGCGATGCTCCCTGACCCGTGCCACCCTCTCCCCAGTGAACGCGCTGACGGCGGGCGCTCCCTGGCACACCCTGGCCTGGACTGTCTGCATGTACGTGGGGCTAAAGTTCCTGCAGGGCGGAGGTGCTGGTAAGGACCGCCGGGAAGGGTAGGGCACTGGGGAGAGACAGCATGGGGCACGTGGTGCTGGGGAGGCTGGGGATGCTCTTATGTCCCCATCGCTGCTGCTGTCTTGGGAGCAGCAACCAGAGCCGGTCCCGGGTTGGGGACAGCGGGGGTGGGGGCCCATCCCCAATCCGTCTTTCCCAGCTGAGTTTGCTGCATGCCCCTGTGGCACCGGTCCCCGATGACGGTCCCGTGGTGCCCCGCAGGCTCCACCGGCTTCGTGAGCAACCTGCGCACCTTCCTGTGGGTGTGGGTGCAGCAGTTCACCAACCGGCAGGTGCAGGTGCAGCTCTTCGCCCACCTGCACGGGCTGTCCCTGCGCTGGCACCTGGGGCGTCGCACCGGCGAGGTCCTGCGCAGCGTGGACCGGGGCACCAGCAGCATCAACAGCCTGCTCAGGTCAGTGTCCGGGGGGATAGGGGAGGGCAGCCGGGCAGCCCCAGTGGACCGGGCTGATGCGCCATCCCCCTTCCCACCCCCCAGCTACATCGTCTTCAGCATCGTCCCCACCATCGCGGACATCGTCATCGGCATCGTTTACTTCACCTCCGTGTTCAGCGCCTGGTTCGGCCTCATCATCTTCGTGTGTATGAGCCTCTACCTGAGTGAGTTGGGGGGGGTCGGGGGGTGCCGTGCCGGGCTGTGGGTCAGCGGGCGCCTGCTGACACAGCCCCCTCCTGCCCGCAGCTCTCACCATCCTCATCACCGAGTGGAGGACCAAGTACCGGCGGGACATGAACACGCGGGACAACGAGGCCAAGTCCAGGGCCGTGGACTCGCTCCTCAATTTTGAGACGGTACCGCGGGTGGGGGTTCACTGAGCACTGCCTGGTGTTGGGGCCTGGGGGGCTGATCCAGGTGCTGACCCCGGCTTTGCATCCTGCAGGTGAAGTACTACAACGCGGAGAGCTACGAGGTGAACCGCTTCAACGACGCCATCGTCAAGTACCAGGTACGCGGCGCTCGGCACCAGTGGGGAGTCGGGGGGGCAGCCGGGGCTCACAGGCATCTGCGAGGGGGGATGGAGCTTCACTGTGGGCCAGGTTTGGAGGTGGTAGCATCCTGGAGGACCTTGCCTCTTCCAGGTCTCGGAGTGGAAGGTCAGCGCCTCGCTGGGCCTCCTCAACCAGACGCAGAACCTGGTCATCGGCCTGGGGCTGCTGGCGGGGTCCCTGCTCTGCGCCTACTTCGTCACCGAAAACAAGCTGCAGGTACGGCTGGTGCCAACCTGGGCACCCCCGGCCCGAGGCGGGGCGCCGGGGCTGGTGGTGACGGGCACCTCTCCCCTGTCCCTTCCAGGTGGGAGACTTTGTCCTCTTCGGCACCTACATCATCCAGCTCTACACGCCGCTCAACTGGTTCGGGACTTACTACAGGTAACGCTGGGAGCTGTGGGGGTGCCCGTGGGCACCTGGGTCAGGATGTGCTCCGCCAAACCCTTCCCTCTGGTCTTCTCCCCCTTCCAGGATGATCCAGAACTCCTTCGTGGACATGGAGAACATGTTCGAGCTCTTCCACGAGGAGCAGGAGGTGGGTGCCACCTTCCTGGACCCCGCTCCTGGGCGTGGCCCCGCGGTCCTGCGCTGGCAGGGCTGGCCCTGAGGCCACGTCTCGCCCTCCGGCAGGTGAAGGATGCGGTGAACGCCGGCGACCTGCGCTTGGAGGCCGGGCGGATCGAGTTTGAGAACGTGCACTTCAGCTACATGGATGGGTATGGAGCGGCGGGCATGGGGTGGCAGGGTGGGACAAGTCGATCCGGGGGGGCTGGCAGAGGGATGTGGGGCAGGGGAGGTGGCCCTCAGCCCCTCTCCATCTTCCAGGAAGGAAATCCTGCAGGATGTCTCCTTCTCCGTGATGCCCGGACAGACCCTGGCCCTGGTGAGTGCGGGACCTTGGGTGTGGGTTCACAGCTGGAGGGTGGGATGGGGCAAGAGGGGCTGGCGGGCGGGGGTCTTCCCTGCCCAGCCCCCCTCCTCCAGCAGCAGGGGCATCTCTGGTGTCACCAAGTCCCTTTACCTTCGCATGCAGGTGGGGCCTTCGGGCTCGGGGAAGAGCACCGTCATCCGCCTGCTCTTCCGCTTCTACGACGTGCGGGGCGGCTGCATCCGCATCGACGGGCAGGACATCTCCCAGGTGAGGGCGGGAGGCCTCCCGGCACCGGTGTGGGGGAACACCAGCCCCCCCGCGGGGAAGGGGTGCGGCACACAGCCCCCCTGAAGGCTTGATGTGCCGGGAGTGGGGTGACTGGGACAACCGCGGGACCCCTGGGCCGAAAGGCTGGAGACTGGCCAGGGCTCCCCGGGAAGGGCTGGGGCACGGGCGGCGTTCCCCCACGGCCAGGTGGAGATGCCGCCGAGCCTGTGGTCCGGGGGGACCCTGGAGCAGACACCCTGTGAGGAGCGGGGCGTTGGGCTCGCAGCTGAGGGGTAAGATTGGGTTTTGGGGGTGTGTGTGTCAGGCTGAGCCCTCCCCCGCCCCTCCCCAGGTGAAGCAGGCATCGCTGCGTGCTCACATCGGGGTGGTGCCCCAGGACACGGTGCTCTTCAACGACACCATCGCCAACAACATCCGCTACGGACGGATCCCGGCCACGGACCAGGAGGTGCAGGAGGCAGCCCGGGCTGCTGACATCCACGACCGCATCCTTTCCTTTCCCGATGGTAGGACCCCCCCACGGTCCCCTCCTTGCCCTCTCCTGCTGTCCCGGGGTCCCCCATGACCTTGTAGATGCCCTCGCGGGTGTCCCTTGGGTGACATTCCCCATGGTGACATCCCCCTTGGGGACACCTGCAGGCCCTGTGCCTTGCTCTGCCTTTCCCTGCCGTCTCTCCAGGCAGCTGGGCAGGGATGGGCTGAGGGGGCTGCATGGTCCCAGCAGGACCCCCCCCAGGCAACAGAGCCCCAGTCCCCATCCAGAAGGCACTGGCACAGCACGTTCCCGCCCTTGTTCCTGCAGGATACAACACCCAGGTGGGGGAGCGGGGGCTGAAGCTGAGCGGGGGGGAGAAGCAGCGCGTCGCCATCGCACGCACCATCCTCAAGGGTCCCCGCATCATCCTGCTGGATGAGGTAACGGCCCCCCCCGCCCAGCCTCGCCCTGCCTGTGCTGCCCCCGCCCCTTCCTCACGCTCTGCCTCTCCCCCAGGCCACGTCCGCGCTGGACACGGAAACGGAGCGGAACATCCAGGCGTCCCTGGCCAAGGTCTGCGCCCACCGCACCACCATCGTCGTGGCGCATAGGTAGGGCTGGGGGGAGCGGGCTGAGCCGGGAGGTGCTGAGCTCCCCGAGCTGGCCCCCCTTCTGCAGAGGGACTCGCAGCCATGTCCTCCCACCCCGGAGGGGTGACAGCCCCTGCGATTGCTGCTCCTTGCACTGCAGGACCCCCCTCCCCTGGGCCCTCTTGCCAGGATAACACCCTGCCCTTCCCCCTAGGCTCTCCACCGTGGTGGGCGCAGACCAGATCCTGGTGCTCAAGGACGGGCGCATCGTGGAGCGAGGGAGGTGAGCACGGGCGCTGGGCGTTCTCTGCCCGCGGGGACCCCCTCCCTGGCTCTGGGGCTGGCTTGGGACCCCCTCCCTGGCTCTGGGGCTGGTTTGGGACCCCGTGCCCCCACACTCTCCCCACAGGCACGAGGAGCTGCTGCAGAAGGGCGGTGTGTACGCTGGCATGTGGCTACAGCAGCAGGCCGGGGACGAGGGGGAGAGCAAGGAGCACCGCACTGAGAAGCCTCTGGGCAGCAAGAAGGGGCTGTGAACAGGGCCAGGGGCAGCTCTGCTGCGACACTGACTCCGGGACCCAGACCCCCGCGCTGCCAGGGAGCCCTGCGTGCCCTGGGGGAGCTGCAGGGGCTGGGTTGGACACTCCACTACATTTGTACCCGTTTGTTTTGCTGTCATGTAGTTTGTTAAACCAGGTCCTTCCCAGCTCTGCGCCCGTGTGCTCTGGGCAGGGTACGCACCTGCAGGCCCCCGTGGGGCCCGTGCGCCGCGCAGGGCAGGCAGGGTTATTGCCTGGGCTCAGGCGGGTGAGGGGCTGAGCAGGCTGCCCCCTCCCCGCACAAAGGGCTGAGCAGGGCGGGGGGCTGCTCTCCACTGGCGATGGTGCTGGCTTCACTCCCGTGCGCCCCCCCGCCTTGCACCTCCCTGTGCCCCCATCCAGAGAGATGCACCGCTCTGGGCTGGGCACCAAGCGACCACCCCCCCAGGCACCTCTGCACCTCGTGCCATGCTTTTATTGTCTCCCAGGCAGCACAGGGACAGTCTCAGCGTTCCCTCAGCGCAGCCCAAGCCCCCCTCCCGCCCCAGGGTGGCAGTGCCAGCAGCTGGCACCCCCCCACCTCAGCTGGAGGCTGCTCAGCGTGCGCCAGCCCAGCCCGTTCCAGAGTCTGGGGCAGCAGGAAGGCGGCCGCAGCCCTCCCACATGAGCGATGCCGGCACAGCCAAGTCGCTGCTGAGGTTGCCTTTTCAGTTGTTCAATTAAAGCAGAAAGGAAACACGGCTCCGTTCAGCCTCGGAGAGGTCCCGGGCCGCGTGGCGTAAGGCCCAACGCGCTCTTGTGCATGCAAACGGCAGGGGAGGCACCGAGGGCATGGGGAGCGGGCGAGGGGCTGCCTTCGTGCTGCCGGGAGGCCAGGCATCCGGCCGTGCCACGTCTGAGGGGCTGGCACGGCCCTTCCCAGAGCACGAAATCCAGCCCCTGCTACCGCAGCGGGCAGCCTCGGCCCAGCTGCACGTCTGAGCACGCAGAGACGTCCCCGCGCAGCTCTTCCCTCGCCCCACGGTCCCAGCAATGCCAGGACACGGCACCGGTGGCTGAGCGCGTGCCACGGGCTGCTGCTTGCTTTGGTGTGTGCTCAGCCTCCTCCCGCGCCATCACCTCTCCAGGAGCGTCGGCAAACTGGCTTTAGGCAGGTACCGGGGTGTCAGCGTGTTTGGCAGCTCGCTTACAGCCCCTGGGGAGACGGGTTGTCCCTGGTGAGGGGCTCTTGTCATCAGTGTCCAGGCCAGAACCCCACAGCATCCCCGCGGGAGGCCAGAGCTGCTCCTCGGGTCAACAAGGCTCCCACGTCCGCCGGCGCGCCCCGCCTCACGCGCCTACGACATGCTGCAGTTGGATGGCTTTGAACCGTGCGCCTGGAACAGGAAGAGGCAGGCGGTGAGCAAGGGCAGGCAGGCTTCCTCCTCGCTCCTACACAGGGGCACATCCAGCGCTCACGTCCCGGGCTGCGTGCTCAGCAGCGACGTTGCCCCAGGCCGGGCTGCCCTCCCGGTGAGAGAAGTGACCCTAGGCGTGTCCCAGAGGAAGCAGGACCCAGGGAAGACCCCCCCACCCACCCCAGGATCAGCCGGCCTGGCGCAGAGCCTACGGCCAGCCTCACTCACCTGCCGCTGCGACTGCTGGTACTCGGCTTCGCTCGCTGACAGCGCCCGCGCCAGCGCCAGGTCCTCCTCCTCCTGCGTGCTGCTGGGGACAGCGGGGCATTGTGTCCCTCAGCCTGCCCCGCGCAGCCCCCGGCCCAGCGCCCCTCGGGGTGACAGTATCCCCCGTCACCGCAACCCTCCCGGACAGCCGAGGGCAGGGAGCAACCGAGGATCGCCCTGACCAGGCCAGGGGCTGGGAGCAGAGCGTCCAGCTGGCGTCAGCTGTGGGACGCCTTTAACGTCAGGCTGCGGGACGGCGCTTTCAGCGGCGCCGGGCAACATGCCCAAGGACGTGGGCTCCCAGGTGCCCGCTGTGAACACCCCTACGCCCCCTCTGTCACGCTCCAGCCACATTCGTTAGCTGACAAGTGGTCAGACAACAGTCAGTCGCTGTCCCCTCCCAGCACCCCAGAGGCCCGCTCGCTGAGCAGAGCTCCGTGATGGCTCTGGACTCTTCCTTTTTTCCTGGTCAGCCACACAGAGGCATCATCCAGAGCCACGTGCTGAGAGGAATGTCATCCCGGAGCCACATGACTCTGCCACAGGCACCACTCGCATGTAGTTTTGGGGCATGACACCACGTGTCCCCGGCCTGTACCTGGGTGGAAGCGCCGAGCTGCGTGCTGACTCTGCCAGGGACATCTCCAGAGCTCGCTGCAGCGCCTCTTCCTCGCTCTGAAACAAAACACCCCGTCACCGGCTCGGCTGAGGTGGCAGGAGGCAGCCCTGCGGGGCAGGCAGCAGGCGGTCGTGCCTGGCCAAGGGTGGGGGCACCTCCCCTCTCCACGGCCAGACACAGCTAAGGTGGGCTCAGGACAGGCCTGCAGCTCTCTGCCCGTGCCCCAGGGAGCGCAGCGCTGCCTGGCAGCGCCGGGAGCACGCTAAGAATACCCATGGGCAGCAGCTTCCAGCCTCCTCCTCTGCCCTTGGCTGGCAGAACAGAAAAACAACACCCAGGGAAAACAGCCAGCGCACTTTGTCCCTTCGGGGAAAAGCTGAGCACCGAGCGCAGCCGAGAGCTGCCATTCGCAGGCACCGGAGCAAACTGCCCCACCGAGCGTCCGGGATCCCTGTTTTCCAGGGAAGGCCCAGCCGCGGAGCACCACGGTCACCCACAGAGCGTGCCTGACACTGGAGGTGCTTCCCAAGGCACAGGAACCACCCAAACGCCCAGGCCAGGCCACTCACCAGCCCGTTCTGCAGCATGACGGCCGGAGGGGAGGTGCTGCGAGTCTGCGACGCAGCTGCTTTGCCTCCTCTGCAAACAGGGGAGAAACTGGATTATTGTCCAGGCAGGGAGCCCCGCTGACGTACCAGGAGCAGGAAGCCGTCGCTCCTGCGTCCCACAGGGAGCCAAGCTGAGCCTGGTCGTGCCCACCTCCGAATTATCACAGAACAGTTTGGGTTGGGAGGGACCTTAAAGACCATCCAGTTCCAACCCCCTGCCATGGGCAGGGGCACCCTCCACTAGACCAGGTTGCTCAAAGCTTCATCCAGCCTGGCCTTGAACACTTCCAGGGATGGGGCACCCACAGCTTCTCTGGGCAACCTGTTCCAGTGCCTCACCACCCTCTCCATGAAGAATTTCTTTCTGATATACAGTCTAAATCTCCCCACTTTCAGTTTAAACCCATTACCCCTTGTCCTGCCACTACAGGGCCTTGTAAAAAGCCCCCCCAGCTTCCTTGTAGGCCCCCTTCAGGTACTGGAAGGTGCAATAAGGTCTCCCTGGAGCCTTCTCTTCTCCAGGCTGAACAAGCCCAATTCTCTCAGCCTTTCTTCATAGCAGGGGTGCTCCAGCCCTGTGAGCATCTTCGTGGCCTCCCCTGGACTCACTCCAACCGGTCTATATCCTTCTTATGCTGAGGGCTCCACAGCTGGACACAGCACTCCAGGTGGGGTCTCACAAGAGCAGAGCAGAGGGGGAGAATCCCCTCCCTCGCCCTGCTGGCCACACTTCTGATACAGCCCAGGATACAGCTAGCTTTCTGGGCTGCCAGAATTACGAGTTGGGCTGTCACCGTACCTGGCAGAGGCCGGAGAAGCAGGGCTGTCTGCTGGCCGGGCTGCTCCACCGCTTGACACAGGGGCTGTCTTGGAGGAGGATGCCTGGGCTCTCGCGACTGCAGCGTGCCTACGAGGGACGGGATGCAACTTCTTTACCAACATGGGCCATCCCTGGGCACTGACTACCCAGAGAGATGAAGGTGGGCAAGACACCTCCCTGGCATCCCTTGTCCCTCTGCTCCTCCCAGCAGTGCCCATCCTGTGGCTCAGCTACACCCAAGAGGTCCAAGCGCCGTTCCTCCCCTCAAACACTGTGCCGCGACAGGCAGAAGTCATCGGCTACAGAGTAAGGGGCTGGGCAGGGAAGCAGGAACAAAGCAGCCCACAGGCAGAACCGGCGGCTTTTGCTGCAGGAACAGGAGGCTACATAGAAGCTGTGCCACCTCTACAAACCTGAACGCTGCTGGAGGACACGCCGGCACACAGGGCAGGGAGTGTGGGAATGCAGCTGTGCCAGACAACAGGCCGGGAGGAGCTCGGCTTCTTCCCTGTCACCCACCTGGCGAGCACAGCCCCGTCCCTGCCAGCCCATCCAACCCCAGGCCCTCACCCTGCCTTGGAGAGGGGACGTCCTGCCCCGCTGCAGTCGTGGTCCAGGGGGTGCCGGTGCTTGAGGCAGTAGTTCTTGTGGCACTGGTCACAGATGACCTTCATCATCTCCTTCTGCTTGCAGCCAGGCTTCAAGCACTTATTGGTGAATATCTGAAAGACGACACGGCCGTGGGGAAGAACAACGTGCCTGGGTGGGCTGGGGCTGCCCCTTCCCTCCATGCCAGGCCCTGGGCACCAACCAGCTTTCTCTCCCAGTGCCACTTCCATGGAGCTCTGGAGTTTGTCCCCGAACGTTAGTTTTCTTTAGACAGTTTATTAGCAATGCACCAGTCTCCATAGGCAAGGGCCTGCACAATCAGAGCAGGAGAAGCTGCCTCGCCCAGGGACTCCTGCCCTCCAGCTGCTGCTGGGCTGGATTCCTGCAGCTCCCTGCAGCAATTCCCTCTCCTGGCACGAAGGGGCAGCTAATCGCTGTTTGCGTTTTCCTAATGGCAGCACGCAGATTCCCGTCCTTACCCAGCCTTTCCTCGCGTCCCAGCCCCACCTCAGCACTATCTCAGCCGCAGGCACGCACCACAAATCCCTACGGATGCCTGCGCCTCCGGCCCACCAACCCTTCCTGCCCTCGGCTTGCGCAAGCGGGGAGGGCACCGGGCAGAGCCCGTGGGCCGCTGTCATCCCGCTCCCGAGGCCTCGGCAGGGACCCGGCGGAGCTCAGCAGCGAGACGGCGAGCGCCGGGTTCCTACCTTGCGCTTGCGCTGCGCGGGGTCCGATTTGCAGTCGCGGTCGATGTGTTCGCCCACCACGACATCGGGCATCTCCCCTCGCCTCACGGGGACCGGGGTGTTGCAGAGGGGACACACGGGGACCTGCACGTCCTGCAGAGATAAGAAAAGGGGGCTGGGAGCAGGGAGCTGGGCAACCTCAAGCGCTGTGCGGCCACCGCTCGCCCCGCCGGGGTCTGCCTGCCGGCGTCACCTGCGGTTTGAGATCCCGCCCGCCACCCTCCAGAGAGATCCTAAGACCCAGCGGCTGTGACAGGCACGGACGCCCCGGGAAGGGAAGGCAGCGGGGCTGGGAGATGCCCAAACCATCTCACCCAGCGGCAGAGGGTGGGCTGGAAGTTTGTGGCACTGAGATACGGATCCTGGTTTCGGGGACACCTCCGGACCCAGCGAGCATCCCGAGACCGCCCAAAACGACCACGGAGGTCACCAAGCCGACGGCCGCTGGGAATGCCCAGCAGCTCCCTGCCCCAAGGCCGGATTAGCCCTCCTCTCGGTGCTTACCTTCTTGTAGGCAGAGGTGCAGTCGTGCTGGGCGTAAGCGATGTGGTCGGTGCAGAAAATCTGCTCGCAGGCGTCGCATTTCAGCGGGAGGAAGTCTGGGAGCGGGGAAGATGGAGCGGGCCGAGGTGAGGGCTGCTCGGGGGGGGCGGGGGGGGGGCCATCCCTCGCTTCCCGAAGGCACATCCCTGACTCCTCTCTTCCCCCCCCAGCACGGAAACAAAAGGGCTGCAGGTCCTACGTCTTCAGAGATACCCAGGGCTCCTCCCCGGGCTCAGGAGTGGCGTCCTGCGGTCGTACCGAGCTCCCCGGGGGCTGCCGCACCGGCCGCGGGGTGCACCTGCCCGGGATAACTCCGGGAGAAGGACGGGCCCGCGGCGAGGCCCCCTGGGCACATCCCCCCCGCCCCGGGGGCCGGCAGCCGGGGTGCCTGCCTGCTCGCTGCCCCCCTCCCCGAGCCCCGTTCTCGCTGCTCCACCGCTAACAGCCGCGCACCCGGGCTACCGGCACCGGTTCCGCCCCGTCCGCGGAGGCCGTGCCGTCCGCTCCGCGGCCCCTAGGCCCAGGGCTACCGTGTCCCGGCGGGAGCACGGTCCGGCCGCCCAGCACCGCCCTCCCGCCCCGGCGGTGCCCCTCCCGGCCCTCACCCAGGCGCTGGCAGGCGGCCCAGGAGCAGTGGGCGCCCAGGTCCGGGAACTCCATGGCGGCCCCTCGCCGGCACCGGCTCTCGCCGCGCCCGCTTCCGGCACGGCGTCACGCGCGGGGCGGGGCTACGATCAGCCACGCCCCCTCCGGCTCGGGTGGGAGGGGCCACTCTCAGCCACGCCCCCTCTCCCGCGGCTCCGGCGCCCCCCCCCAGGATCAGCCCCCACGGGAGGCGCTGCCCCACGGCCAGCTCCGGGGGGGCTTAGGGCAAGGGGGTGGCCCCTTCCCCGCCCGCCGGGGCCTTGGCGGGGGGCGAGACGGCCCCGACGGGGCAGCCGAGGCTCCGGGAGCACCCCTCCGTCCTCCCGTCCCCCCTGAGTCCCATCCCACCCCTCCCAGGGGACAGAACACGGACCCTCCGCCGCGGGACAGCGCCCGGGGAGCCGCTGGAGGGCTTCAGGGCCACCCCGGTACCCGACCGAGCGGGAAGGGGTGCCGGCGGGTCAGTGGCGCGGACGGCGAGAGAGGCCGCGGCAGGAAGAAAGCGGAGTGCGGAACAGGGCCGGGAGCCGATTCCATCGACTGCGTAAACCCCCCCAGCAGCTCAACTCAGGGGGGGTAAACCCCAGGTATCGCCCGACACCCCGGACCACCGGTGATGTGGAAGATGGCAACGGTTCGCTGAAGGAGGGGGGGTGTGTCTCTTCGCTGCACAGCGCCCGTCCGCTTTTATCCCCTCGCCCCACCCGAGAGCCACGTTTGCCTGTGCCCCCGCCCCTCCCTCCCCTCCCCAAACGAAACCAACGAAAGTTAAAATTATTTACACTTTTAGCCATTTAAAAACCCAATAAAATAAGATTTGCGTAGGCCCTGCCGGGGCCGTGGGTATCAGCAGCAGCTACAGCTAGCTCGGTACTCTGCGTGCACAACGGAAAGACAGACAGACAGACCGAAATACCGCACCATGACTAGGAAGCGTTCGCTGGGGTCGGTGTTTGGGTTGTGGCGTAAGGCTTCTAGGAGCCGGCTCCTCCCCAGCCGCAGGGCAGGGGGCGTCTCCCGCTCAGCCAGCGAAGGCCGGGCTCTAGAAGGATGGAAAGGATTCGTTATTCCAGACACAGCACATTAACACTGATGCGTTTCCATCCCAGTCAACACAAACATCTAAAAACCCGCCGCACGTTCACCGCGTGAGTTCTTCCTTCTTTCCAGTGACGATGGAGGAAAAGGGGGCGCGTGGAGAAGACCTAAGACGTAGATGGTGCTGTCATCGCTGCCTCCTCCTCCTCCTCTCCTTGCTTTGGCAGCTCAGCAAGCGCGGGACAGGTGGGAACTGGAGCGGCGGGAGACTCTTGTGCCTCCTCCTCTCCGAGACCCAGCTCTACATCCATTTGCTCCAGCTCCCCCTGATCCAGCAGCTCAAAGTCATCTGCTTCCTCCTCATCGGCGGGTGAAGCTGCCGTCTCTGTCTCCACCGCTTCGCTCTCTGACAGCTGTGCTTGGAAGCTCAGTTTCTCTTCGGGCTCGGTGGGCAGGAACTCGGAGAGGGAAGGCCCCTCGCTGGCCTCCGAGGAGCGCAGCAGGGCGGAGAGGGTGTTCTGCACCGCCGTGGTAATGGCGGTGGTGACGATCTCCTCGCTCAGCGTGTCGATGCAGATGCCCAGGCCCGGGGCAGGGACAGTCTTTGGCTCTGCATTGCCTCCGGCCGCTTGCCCGCTCCCGTTGAAGTGCGTATTTACAAAATGGAGAGGAGACGCTAGGCGAAGGATGGAGAGGTCGGAGTCCGCGGCCTCCTTCTCTGCCGAGTCCAGCTCACGGGCAGCGTGGGCAAGCTCAGGACCCAGAGGCACACCAAACGCATCTTCGTCGCTCTGTGGTCCCAGGTCTCTGGAATGATACTCTTCCACGGAGGGAAACTCTGCCAGGTCCTTGGAAAATGACTCCTCCGGCTCACTGTGCAGGCTCTGCTGATCCAGGTCTGAAAGGCACCAGCGTTAAGGCGCAGGTCCTGTCACCTCACCCCACACCAACACCTCCCACCCACCTCCCTGCAGCTGACACACCAGGGCTCACTTTCGGGCATCCTCCCAGCTCTGGGAACAGAGCAGGGAGAGGGCTGCGGTTATTCCCTTCTCCCACTGGCACGACTCACATGGAGCGTCCCTTTTCTCATCCTGCTCTCTGTGCTTGGAGAGGACTTCCTTCTCCACCTCGCGCTCTCTGCATCCAGAGCCCTCCACTAGACCCCCCAGGGCCAGGGAAATCGTGCTTACAGCACGTCACCTGCCCATTCCTCCCCAGACACTCAAGTGACCACATCCGAGTGGTCATCCTCACCACTAACCAGTCTCTCTCGGAGCCTGGAAGTCTGACAGCGTGCGGTGTCCGACCTGTCTCACCCAGCATCGTATATGGGCCTCTGGCTATACCAGGCAATTATTCCTGCAGGAATTTGTGGAATGCCTTGCTCCCTTGCTGGAGTGACGAAACATTGTCTTGTGGGGCAGTAATCAGAGGCAAATGTCCACTCAGGACCAGCCACGAAGCCAGAGCGTGCAGCACTGCTATTACCGCCTCCTCCTCTTAATCCTCTTCCCCCTGCAAACAGCTGGGTTCTCCAGGTGTTTGCAGAGGCAGTTTTTCTGGGACAAAACACTCAGGGTCAGGAAGGCAGCCAAGCGTCCCATCACGTACCTTCAGAAACGTCCGTCAGCTGTGGGGTGGTAGCCCTCGAGACAGAAAAGCCCCCACTCTCCAGGATGGAAGCTTCCTCGTCAGAGAGCTCAGAATCCGTGATTGACAGTGCCAGGGCAGTCTTTTTCACGTCCACCTGCACGGGATGAAGGCAGAGGGACAAATTCCTGGGTGTCGTGCTGCCTACGGGCACCTCTGCACAACCCAGAGCTAGAGGCAGAAATCCTTCGCTGGAGAGACTCTGCACAGGGACAGTGGGAAAGCAGGAGCAGGCTGGGCAAAGTGCTTCCTGCACTGCCAGGGAAGGTTTTTCTGCTTGAATTCACTGCCTGAAGCTTTGCCTGCCCTCAGTGAGGAACCCCAGAGAGCCAGCACAAGAGACTGTAGGAGTCTCGGGAGGCTTTGATCCTTCTTCCTCTCCTGGGCTCACCAAGGAGCAAAACACCCCTTCCCTTCTGCATTCACGCTGGGCCCAGTGAAGCCCACTGTATCCACACTCCTTTGGAAGCTGAAGCTTCCCATCTCGCCTGTGAAGGATAACACTCGGTCCCTTTCTGTGGTGCACACAGAGGAAGGCCCCACCCAGCCTGCCAGAGAGCAGGGAACTGCGTCCGAGACACCAGTGCTCCTCCTCTCCCTTTTCCAGTGGTGAGGAGCCTCCGCACATCGCACCAGGACAGCAGGTTCCTTTAGGAGACGCCCACATTCTCTGAGCGTGAAGTGTAACCACCAAAGCAATTCCCCGGGTCAGCGGGAGGCTGGAGCGTGGCTCGCCCCATCCTGCTACTGCACCACCAGGCCTCTGGCACCGAATTCTCAACACCCGGTAGGAGACAACAGCCTCCACCAAACCAATACCCTTCTCCCCTCGGGATTCCGCAAAGAAGCGACCCGCTGCTGTGCTGTCCGTTACCAATGCAGCTGTACTCAGACCACTCCTTGGCTCTCAAGCTGCAGGCCAGGAGGGACTGGCTCCTGCGTGGCTCTTCGCGCTCTTACCACTGGGGAGAAGCCCGACAGCTCCGCCTCACTTTCGCTCTCCGTCTCTGCCGTTGGCTCATCACCCGCTGCAGGCTCACTCTTCCCTTGTCGCTCTATCAGAAAGAGAAGAAAGGCTTTTCACGAGACTGAAGGAATTTTATGCTTTTATACGTCGCTTTCCCACTACTTCTACTCCCCTGCGTAACTGCGCAGGTTTCCCAGAAGCCCCAGGTTCCCAGAGGCAACAATCCGCTGCTCTCACGTGCTGTTCCCAGGATCGCCTGCCTGGCTGCTCTCCCCGTAACCCTCCAGATTCAGCTGCTTTGCCCCCGCCCCGCTGCAGCCCTTCCCCACGCGCTGCCGGCAGCCCTGCTCGGCTAGGGCTCCACGCTGGGACTATTGCGCCACGAAAAGTCAAGAGCGAGCTCAGGTCCTTACTCTTCTTCTCATGCTTGTGGTGCAGCGTCTCAGCCTTCATGCTGTAGTCCAGTTTCATCAGGACAGGCTCCAGGCGCGTGTACATCCTCTGGATCAGCTCGTGGTAGACCACCAGAGGCCAGAGCAGAATGCTGAGCACTGTGGATGCAGGATGCAGGACGTGAGAGACGGCGCAACACAACGCAGCCCTTCGCGGGGGCGCCAGCAAGAAACTCCGCATCGGGGGAAGAGCAGTTGAATGGCATTTGCTTTCCCATCCGCCTCTGCCTAAAATCCTCATCCATGGCTACTCTTACTCATACCAAAGCTGCTCGATTAACCGGGTTCTCCTAACAAATCTCTGTTAGGACAGGGATTTATGTTAAGATGAAGCGTAAGCCCTCCTTTTCAGCCGCCGCATCCCAGCCCCAGCGTGCAATGGAGGCCTTGAAAGAGGTTATTAAAACTAAAAGTCACCAAAACTTCTCTAAGGGGAGCAGCACAGAGCTCACAGGCAGGCGCGCTGGAAGCAGACCCCCTGAACAGTCTTGAGAGTTAGCAGGGACTCACGATGCAGTGAAAAAGGTCTCGTTTGCTAAACATGCAGCTTCTTCAACAACTCTCTGGATTTGCCCGCTCTAGGAACTGAGAGGCTGCAGGTTTCTGCTCCTCGGGGACCTCAGCAGCACAGCCCCGGCCGGGGGTGGCAAAGGCAGGCAGTGCCCCCTCCTGACTCCGCAGCTGTACTGCACGCACAAAGCCAGGCGTCCCGCAGCGCGCTGCCTGTGCGGATTCATAACCTAGCACAGATGCCCTCTGGAAAACCAAAACTGTGCTTCTACCAGCGTATCAACAGCAGAGTTAGGCCATGGTTCAGCTTAAGTCAGACAAGAGAGCTGCTTATACTCACAAATGATGTAGGAGATCATTATGCCTGGAACATAGTGTCCAACTACAGCCAGAATCAGGCAGCCTGAACAGACACTCATGCAGAACTGAAGGAAGAGAGAGGAACAAACAGAAGTGACAAGAGGCAGAGGTACACTACGCAACCAGTGCGGGAAACCCGGTTAGAGCACAACGAGGGATGCTCCTAACAAAGTCAGTACACCAGCTCGGCCCCGCGTACGTTCGGATGCTGACGGTCGCAACTCGGGCAGCTCGGTTGGGTTAAGCCGTAAGCGTTAGAGGTTCAAGCGCAGGAAGACCAAGGTAACCCCAGACCCCAGTAAAACGAATCGAAGCTTGATCGGGCAGTTCCTTGTGAAGGAGATGATGTTCCCTGGGGCTAGGACGGGACATTTCGGAGTACATCTCCCTGCAGAGCTCAGCACCAGGAGAGGAGCCTGTACTGTCCCGACAGAGAGAGGAACCTGTGGCAGTCACCAGACGCTGTGCCACTGCTACGCAATAAACCAGCTGGCAGAAGCATTAGCAGAACCCATGCTCCCCCCAGACAAGGGCCTTTCTCCTGTGGAAAAAGTGGAATTGTGAAGTTGCAGCCCTGAGAGCTTGTCCGGTGTTCTCCTGGGGAGTGGGGGAAGTGACAACAGACACCCTGCAAGCCAGGGCACGGGTTCAAATGTCGACTAAATCCAGCAATGAAGAGTTTAATTCCTGATGGAAAGGGTCTACAAAAGCCAGCTCCCAATGAATACATGTTTTATGGGCATCCTGGTCCCGGTCTCCTACTCCCTGTAGCTGGGACAGTGTTTTAACAAAGAGGAGTAACCCGCAGTGACAGAAACCCACCCCTTTTGGCATTCTGGACCACAGCGAGCCTGATGCAATCCTACCGGCTGGTCTGTCCTGCTGCCTGTGACGCCGAGGCAACCCCTTGCCTACAAACCCTTTCCAAACAACACGCGACCCAGCCGTCAGAACACGGTTTACAACAAGTTGCCATGCACTCAGAAACGCCAGTGCACGTGGGCTTGGCTAGCTACAATCTGGGCTAGCAAAACAGGTAGGAACAGCTTGAAGGGTCGAACGGAGCCTGTGAAAGGGGCAGAGACAGTAGGCTCCCCTTATTTTCCCCCCGCTCCCAACTGAAGAGCTTCCTTTACACGCTAAGAAGTAAAACTGAGTATAGCTAGCCATTCCCAGGAGTTAAGCACAGCTCCAGTTCACAAGTACTGGAAGCAAATCACTCATTATTTAAGCTTCCCATAGCACAAAGTCTGAAAGGAACGAACAGCAAATGTTAAACAGGGATAGCAAATATGAAAATATTGATCTGACATTCTTCCATCTCCTAGGGCACTAGCAACGGAAAGAAAAGCCCCTGCACAGAAGAGTAGGTATCTCCAGCTTACCTTGGCAGGATTTTGCCTCTTGTACTGTAGCAGTTCCTGCAGGTACAGCCTGAAGGTGACCCAGCTCTCTGCCAGGCAGTGGCACAGCTCAGGGACACTGAGCAGGTGAGGTTGTGCCCCTGAAGTCACCCCCTCACTAGAGACAGACAAGAGCAAGAAGACAATCTTTGAACACGGTCAGGTATGTTGGGGAGGGAACAGCTGCACTGGGAAGCAGAGATCCCTACCAAAGGCTTGACAATACCAACTGCATCTTCAGCTGAGCTACGGAAGACGCTTGCTTGGGAGCTACATTTTTTTTTCCTCTCATCAGGAAGAGAGCCAAGAAACACCTAAGCCAAGCAGCAGCCACCATGCCACAGCATCCCCGTGCCACAGGCCCAAGATGCAAAGCTGTTTACTCAAAGCCACGCAGACAGAAGCTGGAGGTGCGACTGATCACGTGGCCTTGGCTGGCACCTAGTCCGAGGTAGCCAGTGTGGCACTCAGACCTACAACCACGGCCAAGCAGGGGACGCAAGCTACGCCACCGCAGACAGCATGTATGGCCTGCGAAAGTCAGTCTTAGGGATTTCCTTCTCTCTGGAGGATTCTTAAAATAGTCCAGGATAGATACTCGAGAGTTCCTAACATCACAAGCACTTGAGCTTAATTGCTACTGGAAGAACATTAGCTTTCCCCAGAGTCCCAAACTGTGGCTCCTGAGCTGATAAGCAGCTCCCAGCGCAAGAGAAATCGCTACCAGCGTTTCACAGCAGGAGCCATGCAGTCTACCGACAACAGCCAAAAGGGCAGGTGAGATCACCACGCTAAATTAAGGCTTGCCCACCCTCCCCTCTCACCAAGGAACACACCAGCGAGCTTACCTCTCCCCTCCCGGCTCCTCCGACGGCTGTGCTGTAGAGAGAACACAGCAGATTAGTCAGCCAAGTGAAAAACACAACCCGACGTTTTTACCACTTGAACAGAGCAGAGCTGGAGATGCATCATCCTCAGCTAGGGACGCACCCCGGGGACCTTTCTCGCGCTCTCATGCAAGCAGGAATCACCGGCTTGGAGTTTTGAGCTCCGCAGGCTTCAGCGAAGCACGCCTGGAGACGCCGAGTAGCCAGGGCACTGGCCTCAGGGTGCCCCAGCACACCTCACGACCAGCGTTGACAAACGCGCGGCGCGACACTCGGCTGCGAGGTGCGCCCTGCCGCTAGCGCGTGGGCTCTCCGCTGCAGGGGCTGTACAGCCTGTCCCGGCGTCCCCGACATCTGGGCAGTGTCATCTCCAGGGCATTCACAGAGGGCTGCCAGCACGGCCCCGGAGCCGGGCAAAGCTTTCAGCTCCCACCTCGGAGCCCAGCGTGGCACTAGCAGGTCTGACCTGCATTTCCCGCTGAGCGGCCCACACCACAGGCCCTGGCAGGGTGCTGTGTACAAACGCCAGAGATCTCCCTGCTGTCTCTATCCTTTCCCATGGGATTAAGTCACAAATAGCAGTCTTGTGTTTAATTATCTAATTTTAGGGCTCTTGTATGTCCCCTGACAGCCCTTTGTGTCAAGCACAGATATAACTACACTCCTAAGGTCTGGCAGTCTGGATAAGAGCAAGGGAAAGCCTACCGTCCTAAAGCTGGCAGGCAGAAGGTGGTGAAGCACTGGAACAGGTTGCCCAGTGGATGCCCCATCCTGGAAGCGCTCAAGGCCATGTTGGACTGGGCTTTGAGCAACCTGGTCTAGTGGAAGGTGTCCCTGCGCAAGGCAGGGGGGTTGGAACTGGATGATCTTTAAGGTCCCTTCCAACCCAAACCATCCTGTGATTCCGTGACAGATACATCTTTGATCCTGTCTGGCCAACAGCAAACTTGGTTCAAGGCATCCTAAAAATCAGTAGGACACTACCCCCCCCCCCCCCCCCCGCATGTCACCACGTAAACAGGACTAAAATAAAGGTAGGGCGTTTATGTTCATAGTCCAGGCTACTTGTTGGAAACAGGCTTAAAAATGCCACATGAGCAAAAAGGGGTTTGAAACCTCCCTGGGGACATCAGCCAGGTGCAAAGCCCAAGAGCGGCAACGACTCCTACAGGGAAACGCACAGAGGAGGCGAATATCTGCCACTGCCAACACCCAGCGAGACTTGAGGCTCCAGTTCCAGCCGCAGAAGAGAGCAACTGCTTGTAGCAGCCTTGCCACCGCTCTCCCGAGACACAGGACATCGGGCCAAGTATGTCAGACTCCTCCTACCACCGCAGGCTCTGCATCAGCCGGCTCGCACGGTGCAGCGGAGCGGGAGGCCAAGCGCCCAGGGGAGGAGGCGATTCTTTGAGAGCGTGACCCAGATTTCCAGTAATCGGGCCTGACAAGAGGAGTCAACTGCTCTCAGACGGGGCTGCCCGCCCGCTCCTCTGCCCACGACCGCTCGGCACGGCGGTGCGGGCAGCTGGCGAGCGCTGCTCACAGAGGGAGCTTGGGGCGCGAGGCGAGCGTCGTGGATGCGGCTGTACCCCAGCGGCGGGGGGGTTTGCTTCTCTCGCGTGACCGCTGCTGCTGTATTTTGCTGTTGTGCTTGGGACTCTAAAGCTGCTTAACCGCAGCACGCAGAACGCCAGCCGTATCTCAAAGCCTCTATTACCTGCGTTAAGTCACCCAGTAAGTGACACCGGGCGCTGTGCCGGCTGGCTATACCGGTTGTGCCAGCTACCGGAGCGGCTGTCGGGATGCTCACCGCGCTGCTGCAGGGAGTGCCAAGAACACGGCAAGCGGGACAGCACTGGAGCCCGCTCCTCTCCGATCAGCTGCAGTAATCCAAGCCATCCAAAATATGCCAGCAGAGGGAGTGAAACAATCCTCCTCAGTCGGTGCCGTGGGTTCCAGAGACACTTTGGGGAGCTGCAGCACACTTCAGCAGGCTGCAGAGCATTCACGTGATTTCAACTAGCTGGTGAAACACAAGCTGTCTTTAAAATCAACAGTATCTTGCTTCCTGTCGTAGTCTGCCTGCTGTCCATCCCAAAGCACCGCAGTCTTACACCAGGGGGAGGAACAGCCCAACCACAAAAAAAACCTGGAGCGTTTCTGACAGGACACGTTCACCTAGGTCAGGTTTAACTCCAACGGCAATGTTGCCTAGCACCGCTACAACTGAGCCAGCAAGGACACCCGCAGCTGGCCTCAGGTCATCAATAACCTGCCGAAATCTTCCTGTCGGCATTCCACACTGAACTGTGGGTTCATACAAACCACTCGACATACGCCAGACTCTTCTGGGAGACCAGTCGGCCGCGCGAGAGTTTAGGTTACGTGTTGGTACTGACAAATTATCACTGATGGATTCCTTGGCCCTTACAGGTTTTCAACACTTCAAGAGGCATTCTTCATCTCCGTGTAAACTTCAGCTAGAAAGCAGGGCCCCTTTTTAAAAAGCACCAGCCTTCAACCGCAACACAAGCTTTGCTAAAGCTCTTCCACACTCCGCTCCCCTAGGCTGACCAAAACACAGCTGCCCAATAACAGAAAACATCCCCGTTTGATACCCATTTCAGGAGAAAGTGGAGGTGCTTCCCAAGTCCTACAACAATATTTAAGTGAAGCCCATGTAGAGGTGGTTACGTACGGAGAAAACACCCTGCGTGGGAGCTGAAAACAGGCAGTCCTTTCTGACAGGACCTAAAAAGGTCGTGCATCTCGCTGCTGTTAGTGCGTCCCCTGATCCCAGTGTGAGTAACTGCAAAACACGCTGAGGTTTTAGCATTCCTTCCCAAGTGATGTTATAAGCAGTCACCCGAGACGTACAGAACCGCCACAAGCTGAGGTTTGTGTATATACGTGCCGACTCCTGAAGGTGTGGTGCTGACCTACTTCCAAAAGCTCCTGGAAAGGTTTACAGGAAGCACTGAGGAGGAAAGCCGCAAAGCTACAGCTCTGCTTCGGCGGGAAGCAAGAGCCGCACAAGAACCCCTAAGTATTCAGCAGCGTCAATTCAAAAGGAGGCCCCTCAGGAACGCAGAGCACCGCTCCTTCCTTGCGGAGGCTGAGGAAACGCGGTCCAGTGGACCGTGTCGAAAGCGAGGCTGTGACCTACCCAGGCATGTCAGAAAGGTGTCCCTGTCCTTTGCTGCCAGCGGCACGGAGCGAAACACGGGGAAGAACACCACGGAGGACTGGCTTGTTAGGATGCGCGCTGACTTCTTGCAGAGCTGATGACACACGGCGAGGCCAGCCCCTGGCGTGTTGTTTGGTTTGTTTTCTCTTTTTATTCCTCACTGCTCTGCGTCATGTAAATCGATTCCAGTACGGATTTCCTATTTCTGCGATGACACAAGTTTTACAGGCCGGGTGCTTGCTGGATCGATTCAACCCCCACCTGCCTCAATGACACCATTCTGTATTGGATACCAGGCTTTTGCATTTCTGGACATGTTTCAAGTGAGATGTTTTGGGTTGGCTTTAAACTATTCCCTTAAATCTCCGATGTGAATAAGCAGGAAATTAAATTGGCCAGTGCAGTTTGGCTGCCTAGTTACCTGAACCGCACAAAGCAAACAGTTTCAAGACTACAGCTGAAACCTATCTAATCTTATCAGGACTTCTGTGAAAGCACCCTTTAAGTCAGTACCCTTTCAGGTCAAATAAAGGGCACCTTACAGGCACGCATATAGAGGGGCTTTCATTCAGAAACCCTCCCTAGAGTAGGGGGCAGGGAGGGAGGGCCCCAAGCTGCCTTTGAACAGCAGTAGATGCAGTAGGCAGGTCCGGGTCCCATCATTCAACAAATTCCAGCAAAGGAGGCACTCGAAGCAGACAGCAGCCAATCCACCCCTACCACGCTAGGAGGCTATTCCTCTTGTTGCATGTGTCTGATGTTGGCAAGGACCCTTCAATAAATGGGAGAGATAAGCCAAGCGACCAGACTCACCGATGAGCTGGAGCCCAGACGCTGTTCGGTACAGGTATTGCCAGACCTCACCATCTCCTCTGCTACCTGCTGCAAGGAGAAGTGGTTCTCCTCTGCCTCTTTCAGGGCATCAGCCCACACTGCACTTAAACCAATACGCTTCGATGCCCGTGTTTCCTTGCCCCAGCTCAGCTGGCCATGTATGCTCAACTCCGGAACAATCTTTTCACCATGACATTTGAAGGAGAGAAAGAACACAGCAGCAACACCGCATCATCCCCGCCACCAGTTCCCCTGACGAACTAGCTGGGCCCCCTTAGTCACTCTTAACACGAGCTACTCCCAGAACTGAGAGCAATTCTCTCCGTGCTCAGGGTATTAGGATGCATCCTAATCCAAACAGGCAAGCACCAGTAGTTCCTGTAGTTCCAGTTGGAACGGGGCTTATACGACCGGTGAGAGCTGGGAAAGGGCCAACTGTGACCACAGTCCAGCAGCCGGTTAACACTCGAGCCGTGTCACTACCTGCAGTGTTCCTCATCACGTACCTGAGAAATCAAAGAGGAACCTGGGCTTCCACCTCTCCAGCAAGAGGATGCCGAGGAGGGACATGCTGAGGAGGAAGAGGGGTCTCAGGGAGGTGGAGGAAAACAACCTAGAAATCAAACGAGAAATCGTTCAGGCAGGAAAAAGGCAGCACGTGACCGCTCTCGGCGAACAAACGAGTACGGCTCAGCGTGCGGCAGCACAGAAACCCCCTCCTGCTACCGGCCACTGCAGCAAGCGCCGTACCCCGCAGACGCCCACCACAGCACGCTCTCAAACGGCGCCTTTGCCCACCACCAGACAGCTGACTACCTGCCATCTCCCAACGCTCTCCTCCACTGCTCCTGAGCTCCGCCTTCGGTCGTAAAACAAGGCTAACGCTCCCTCCAAGTCCCTGTGACTCCTCAAGGTGGAGGGTCTAGATAACGTAAATAACGGATTGCTGTAGCAGAACACTGATCGAGAATCAGCCTCTTTGCTGAAAACTTACATCCTACTTGTCATCACAAGGTCCGGCTATACCCGCAGGCAGCAGCAAAACGCAGCCTGCACGTGCTCCCAGGCGCCTCTTCTTTCACCCCAAACCTCTCCCCGTTTAATCACAGCCTAGCACTTCAGAGGTTTAGTTGCTCACTCGACTCTATCGTAAAACCTTTCACGTCCCTCAGCAACACGTTGGCTGGAGCCAAAAGCCAGCTCACACAGTACTACTCACACACAGACGGGCAATCCCACCACCCAAGCGTTTATCTCCCCACTCAACACAGATTCAACAGCAAAGGTCCCGGGGTGGTGCCTGTGCCAGCAGTGGCTGTCTGCATTCCCCCTTTCCTCCACACAAGAGCATCGGCACTTCCCTCCAGCTCGGAGGAGCTCTTTTTTTAAGCCTCCCCAGAAACAACCGCCGGGAAAACGCGTTCACCCTCTCTCTTTTAAGGAAAACTCCTTTCCAGGAAGGGAAGAACCACTCCGCTATTTTACCCTGCTCCTCTTCAGCAAGCGTTTCCCAATAACTAATCTCAAACGCACCAAACTGGTCAGAGCCGGAGAGCATCTCGCCGTGCAGCGCAGGGAAGGGCTGCGCTCCCCACCAAGCCACCGCCGGGACTTGGAAGAGACCCGTCTCACTGGGCAGCACAGAACGAAAGCTGAACGCTTTCCGAGGGCTTGCAGGAGCTTAATGACCTAAACAACAGTGTTTTTATCCGTTCTCGTGGGACAAGTCTGCAACTTAACATGTCACAGCTGGAAGAATTTCCTCCTATCCCCCCCTCATTTATGGATTGCAATTGAAGGATGCTGGCTGAATCCTCCAAGGGACTGTAAATAATTCCTCCTCCTCCGTGATATTTAAATCTCTCTCTGCCCTCCCATATTCTGGGCAGTCTTTGTTCCTCTTGACCTTTTTACTCACAGTCCCTTAGCCAACATTGTCTACCATCCCTGCCATCTCATAGCACGCCTCTCTCCCTCCCACCAACTTCAAAGCTCTGCATTCAGACACTTCCAACTGGCAGAGGAGCCCAAAACCATTTAAGTACCCGGCTACCATGTACGTCTCCGATAATCATATGGATGAGGGAGCAGAATGTAAGTGGCCTCCTCAGAGTGACTTCAAATGCTGTTTGGTCACATACTTTCCCCTTCTCTGACTTCAGAATCTGCCCCGTCCTATTTCATCTGCAATCAGCATTTAACTCTTCCCCAGACCTGTTTTGACTTCTGCTGAGAAAACGGCGGGCCGAGAACGTTTTTGCCAGTAAAACTGACTGTTTATACAAACAGGATGTTTTTCATTCCCATCCACAGCTGGGCTCTGCCACTCACACTCCCGGCCCCTCGCGCTGCCGCCCTGCCCGAGGGGCAGAGGTTCTCAGGGAAGGCAGGGCAGGGGGCAAACGTTCACGCCCAAACCGAGCGGCCTTGGCCTTCGTGTGAAAAATCAGCACCCTCCAAATAAAGATTAACCAGCAGAAGGGCTTAAATAAAACGGCACACGACAGCCTGCCGCTGCAGAGCCCACGGGGCTTACTGACCGCGATTACAGGGTGAAGCGAACCGATGCAGCACGGATGCAAAAATTAACTAGAAACGTGCCTGGGCGAGCTTCCAGCTGGGCCCAGCTGCATTCTATTATCGCGGGGCAAATCCTGCCCAAGCTCTTGGCGCTTTCTCCCCTCGGGGAGGGGCCTGTTTACGCTTGTGGGAGAACAGCACGGTGGCTCCCGGCGAGGCGCATCCCGCGGCGGTACTGGGTGCAGCTGCCACCCGCTGCGCTGCAGAACTACGGACCGCAGCTACCCCGGAGGGCATCGCCATCCACCCCCAAGGCTCGCAAGCGGCCACACGCCGCCGCCAAGGGCCGGACCCCGACAGCCGCCCGCGCCGCCTGCGCGGCCTCGGCGGGGCAGGCCCCGCTGCCGGCCCGCCCCCCCCCCCCGCGGCCTACCCCCGCCCCAGCTCACCAGAGGGCCCCGCTGAGCGCGGCGGCGGTGACCAGGCTGTACAGCGGCCTCTCCCACACCAGCAACCGCTGCGCCGCCGCCAGCGCCGCCTCCCAGCCCCGCAGCCGCTGCCGCAGCGCCGCCGCCAGCCGCGCCGCCGCCGCCGCCGCCGCCTCCTCCTCCTCCTCTTCGGCCGCCGCCGCCGCCGCTGCCTCCTCGGCCCGGCCGCTCGCCATGGCTGAGGGAGGGGAGAGAGAGGGGGGGAAGGCGGGAGGGGCCGCTGTCACCGGGGGAGGAGGCGGGGCGGCGAGCGCTGCACCGGCCCGGGCGGGCGGCACCACCTGACGGGGACCGCCGGCCGCTGGCGCCGCGCGCATGCGTAGCGCGCCCCGCGGCGGGGAGGGACCGGGGGCGCATGCGCTCTGGCGCGGCTGGAGCGGCGGGGTGCTGTGCGCAGGCGCACCGCCGGCCATGCCCCCTGCACCGGAAGAGGAAGACGGGCGGTAGGATTGGGCCTTACAGCGGCTTCGCGGCCTTCGCTTCGGTCACCGGGCTTGGTCCCGGCCTCGGCGCGGCCCGGCACGCCGAAGGGGACTTGCTTTACGCCCTCGGCGCGGGCCCAACCTCCTTCGGCCACCGGAGGGGAGCTAGCAGCCCTGCCCCGGGGGCGGGCAGGATGGAGCTGGACGGGCTCCTGCTGGACGAGGAGTGCACCTTCTCCCTCAGCGGCTTCCAGGAGTTCACGGTGAGTGCCCCTCCCCCAGGCACCTCTGATGGTGCCCGGTGTCCCCAGCCCTCCGCAGGCCACTGGGGCGTTCCCTTCTTAAGCCCTGGCCCCGAAAAGCCCCGTGTGCTCGCACACCCGGGCCGCCGGCTGAGATCCTGGGCGGCCCTGCCCGTACCCCTAAGCTGAATTGAGGTGGAGAGCCCGGTATGGAGAGTGCTCAGGGCTTTTGTCATGTTTCTCCCGCAGTTCCTGCCCAGACACCAGCAGCTGAGTGAGAGGGTGCGGAAGCGGCTCTATTATGGCTGGGACAAAGACTGCAGCCTGGATAATCTCTCCAGCCCCGTGGCAGGTGGGTTGCTGAGTGTTCCCAGAGGGGGGAATGCTGAGTCAAGGAGGTTGGAAGTAGCCCAGGGGCTCAGACCAACAAGTCACCCGCTCCCTCCACAGCACCAAATCCCACCCCTGCCTAGCCTTCCTCGCTGTGTGCAGCACAGCAGGCAGGGTGCCAGAGCCTCACAGCTCCTGCTTTCTGTTTTATGGCCCTGCCTGGCCCACTACTGCATGTTTGGCACCTTGCTGGTGTGAGGATTCCTGTAGGTTGCTTGCGAATTCCTTGGCAGTGAAGGCCGTGTCCCTGATGAGGGACATCTGTGACAACTTCTCTTGGGCTCTGCAAGGTACTGGGGAGTTTGTTTAACAAACAGCCCTTGTGAGCAGCAAGGGGACAAGTTCCTGCTGTGTGTTTGTCTGGATCACATCCCTCTCTTTCCTGTTGATTTCAGCAGTGGTTTTGGGGAACAAGATATAGCTGGGCTGAGGAGCTGGTGCAGGTGGAGAGGAGTGGTGAAGGGCCAGCAGTGGTTTGCTGGAGGGTCTTAATAGTGGTGGCATGTTAGTGGTTCTATTAGCTGCATGCTCGCATGGCTTGCAGGGGGTGTTGGGCAGGTGGAGAAGTGTGCTTGCATTCCAAACTCTTGTGATAGTTCTGGGGAAACGGTCTGAGGTTGCCAAGAGTCTGCATGTGAAATAGCGAGGAGGGGGATGCTGGGTGCGTGGTGACGGAGCAGGGCAGGGTAGCCAGCTGCCAGAGTGCTGCTGGGAGTCATGAGTTCTGACACGGGCGGTGCAAGGGAGGCACGTGGCTCGTTTTTGGGGCTGGCATCGTGCCCGGGGGCAGGACGTGACTGTTCCGCAGTGTTGAAAGTTCAAAGGGCACGTTCATGGAAGAAGACTTTGTTCAGGGCTGTTAACTATAAAGATGGCCTCGCAACCAGGAAATGCCTCAGCTTCAGCATTTTGGGGCGGGAGCGAGGCACAGGGAATATCGCTGTGAGCTTATCTGCCCTTACAGCTTGTTTTTGCCAGCTGCTATCAGCTGCTGTCAAAAAATGGGACTCAGGGCTGTGGCATTTGTCTTGGTACAGCTGTGCCAGTGCTACTCGGTGAGTTCATGGCACCACTCTTCAGATGAGACTGTGGGGAGAGTCCAGAGGAGCTGGAAAAGGCCTTTGGCACTGGGGAGCAGGTGCAGGAGGCAGTGTGAGGCTGACGGAGGAGAAAAGGTTTGAAAAGTGAATTTGTTCCTTCTGGAAAGGAAGAACCATAGCCACCCTCAGCACGCTGTGGCTGTGACATGGGGACACCGGTCAGCTGCTCTCCGTGCCCTCTAGGGCAGGACATGTTGCCATGGGTTGGATTTGTGGGCTGAAGGAGTAGCTTTGGTGTCAGGACAAGGTCTGGGGGGATCTTTCTGTCCCATGGAGCCCTGCTGCTGTCTCTGTGCTGGCCTGTGTGTGTGTCCCTGCTCAGCACAAGGGTGGCCAAGCAGGGCAGAGAGAGCGGGAGCTGCTGTGGGGGTGGCTGGAGCTGTGTCTGCCTGGCTGTGGATCCTGGCAGTGGTGTGGCTTGAATGACCCGAGGATGTTCCTTAGAGCAGTTTGTTTCTGAGCTTGGTGGCTCCTGCCAGGCAAAGAATTCCCGTGGGATCCATTCTCTTAGTTGCCGGAGACTCATGGAGAGAAGAGGTGGTGTGGTGGCGTTTCCCCTGGAAGTGCGAGGCTGCAGAGATGAACTTTGCTGACCGCTCTGTCAGCCCAAGGGCTCAGCAGCAAAATGGAGCTGGAGCTGCCCGTCAAACGCTTCTTGCCAAGCGCCAGATGATAGTGCTGTTTGGGATGCTCCCAGCTGGTCCAGTCGCGTGGAGAAGCAAGATGAGAGCTGCTGAAACCATCTGCCCGCATCACTCTCTGGCCTTTTCAGTGCTTGAAGTGCTGAGGCGTGTCCACGGGTGGAGGGGGGAATGGGCTGAGATGGGGAGCTGCAGCCTCACCACGTTGCTGCTTCCGTGCCCCGGTAGTGCCTTCAGGTTCCTGTTGATGTGAATGTGCTGTCCGTCATCTCGGGGGCACTAGGGCTGTGGTGGGGAGGAAGCTGGGTCAATGCTGACCAGGTCCTAAAAGGGCTGACTGGCCTCTAAAAGGGCTGCCTGAGGTCTTGTGGGGGGAGGGGAGGGTGTTAGCCTCGCGTGCAGCTGACTGCTGGTAACTCCCTGTGACGCAGACGTGCTAATCTGGATCTGGCGCTGTTGCTGGGCCTTGGACGCTCACATCCTCTTCCTGCTTTGGCTGGCTGTCCTACCTATTTGTTTGTTCCTCCCTCACCTCTGACTTCTGATAAGGCCTACCTTCGTAGTTGAAATTAATCCGGGGCAAGCGCTGAAACTCAATGGGCTTATGGGGAAAAGGGGAAGGGTGGGGGTGGGCTGGGCCATATGGGACTAATCCCTTTTGCTGCTTCTCTACCCTAGATATCGCTGTGGAGTTGCTGCAGAAAGTGGCCCCCAGCCCTATCCGCAGACTCCAGAAGAAATATGTCTCTCACGTGTCCCGGTAAGCAGCAAAACTTGTCCCTTTGTGTCCTGTGTCAGAGCTGGGAGCTCTGGTCTCACCTGTGACTCACGCTGTGCCCTGGGCCAGCGCTGCCTTTGTGCCTGATGGCCTAAGCACAGACAGGAGCTGGGGCTGGGCGGCAAGGCCAGCGGGCACAGTGGCTTCTGGACGTGGCCGAGCCCGTTGCAGGTTGTTCTTGCCCTTGGGAGTGTAGGGGGGCTCTTGTTCCTGGGAGTCTGTACTGGCTGGATCTGCACCGTGTTGGACAGCCAGGTCTGAGCCCCGGCTCTGCTCTGGGCAGCCAGGCCCTTGCAGCGTGCCTGGCTGCAGGCAGCGCTGCCCAGTTTGGAGCTGGCTGTCTCTGGGAACAGGAGCCAGGGCTTTCCTGGCTTTCTTTATCCTGCATCCTCTGCACTTTCCCTTGCTGTGGCTTGGGACAGCTGGCACAGAGCTGGTGAGGTTGGGATGTATCTAGCTGTCTATTTACTAAACCTCCCCACTGCCTGAGTGGGGAGGGAGCAGCCAAGTCGTTCTGTGGTGACTGGGATGTTTGAGGCACGCAAATAACCTCCGGGTTGGCTCTCGCCTTGTCCCGCAGGGAAGCTTGCATCTCGCCCTGCTCCATGATGCTGGCACTGGTTTACATTGAGAGACTCCGGCACCGAAACCCCGAATACCTCCAGCAGATCTCCTCCTCGGACCTCTTCCTGATCTCCATGGTGAGCGGTGCGGGCGTCACCGGGTTGGGGGGAGGCCCGGAGGAGTGCAGGGGAGACTGAGATCCTGTCCTTTGTGCTGCTTTTAGATGGTTGCTAGTAAGTACCTGTATGACGAGGGTGAGGAGGAGGAGGTGTTCAACGACGAGTGGGGAGCAGCAGGGAAGGTGGATGTCCAGACCATGAACATGCTGGAGATGAACTTCCTGAGCGCCATTGTAAGTGGGGTTGGCACTGCAGCCTCCTGTTTCACAGAGTGGGGGAGGGAGGTGTTAAGGGGGAGTCTGGATTTCTGCTTTTCCCCAATGTGCCCCACAAAGGAAGGGAGAAGGCTGTGTCTGGGTGGCCTGCCCTGACTTGTCGCTGCTGTCCCCACAGGACTGGAGTCTCTACACAGACCCCCGCGAGCTGTTTGAAGTGCTGAGCTGGCTGGAAGGACGGTAGGTGTGTTGGTGGGGAGGGAGGCTTTCGGCCACCCTGCAGCCCTGTCTCTGCCCATGTTCAGAGCTGTGAAATAAGAGGTTGGGGGGTACTCCTGAGCCTTCGCTAGGCTCTGCGGCTCCCCTCCATACACCTTGAGCAGGAGCTTCTCCAAGCCTGCCTGGGCTGAAGTTTCTTTGATGGAGAAGGCCCATTCCGCATCCACCATTCCCTTTTTTCCCCTGCAGTGTGGCAGAAAAGCAGGGCATGTGGCGTGGCTGGTTCACCTACACGGATCTGTGTGTCCTCATGGAGCAGTCTGTGTGGCAGCACGTGCTGGGCCAGTTCTACCAGCAAGTGGTGAAGGTAAGGGCACGCGGCAGCAGCTGCTTGCAAGGACGTAAGGCCGAGCAGGCCGCGGGTTTGGAGCAGGACCCTCTCTTCCACTGGGAGCAGCAGCTTGGTTTATTCCCTGTTGGAAAGGGAAGCTGTCAAAGCCAGAAGATGCTGATTTGCAGCTGATGCACCGCAGCCTGATGCTGGGTTAATCTGTGCCCTGGGCTGGACCGCAGCCCCACAAGTCGTGATGGTGGCACGGAGGGAACTGGGTGCTGGCAGGGGATTTAAACGGGGACTGTTAGGTTTTAGCTGGGGCGTTCTGGTTTGTGGGTTTAGGCCCTGCTTTGAACAGGCCGTGTGCCGCCCGCTGTTACCAGCGTGGCTGCCTGCTCCCCGGCATCCAGTGCCATTTGCCATCACAGCTGCTGGGTCGATGCGTGACCACGCAGGGTCACGGCTGGCTGGGGGGTGCTGCTGGGGTGGGATTTGGACTAACCATTGGCTTCTCTGCAGCTGGCCTGCCTCCTGGGTGTAGTGTACCTGACCGGCTTCGCTGCTGTCTTCGCCTCCGTCACTGTGGTGCACCGCTCCGTGTGCATGAGGAGCATCAGCGCTGCAGCCCCCCAGCCTGTGCTGTTCCCAGAGGAAGGCAGCTGCCAGCTGTGTGTCCCCCCAGCCCCTCGCCAGCCCCAGCCCGAGCTGCCTGACGTCTCTCCGGCCAGCAGCACCCATTGCCTGAGGGAGAACGAGACGAGCGAGGAGCCACGTCGCGGGAGCGTCACGGCAACTGCGCTCTACCTGTGGGGCAGCGTGATGTCGGCTCTGTCTTACCCCAAAGCGCCTGATCTACCCCAACACAGGAGCCCCCCGCCAGGTCTCTTCCGGAGACTACCCACTGCCTGTGAGAGATCTAACCGCACTGCCCCCGCCACAGCCCCCAGCCAGCCTGGCCCCTTCGGACTCGTCGTGCTCCCGGTCCCTCCGGCGCTCCACTGCCACGCCTGCTCAGCCGGCGCGGGCCCCACGTGGGATGCAACCCCCAACCGTAAGGACTGGCTGGACCCGCTGGGGCTGAAGCAGTGCTCTTGGCACACTGCCATGGATCTCAGCAGAATCAAGAGCTTCATTTTTCCCAGTTAGGAGCGTGGGGCAGCAGCCCCTTTCCCCCTTCCTTCCTAGTGTGGCACAACTCACTTCCTTGCACTTCTGGGACCCCTGATCCATGAGGCTGCGCGGGGCTGGAGGCCCCTGTGTTGCTTCCAAACCAGCATTTGTGTCCCCCCACCCAGGTCAGGGGTGTCTTTCACTTTTTGGGGGCTGTTGGGGTGGAGTTGGCTTGTTGGGGTGCTGGGGTGGGAACCTACTAACTGGAGGGTAGAAATAGGGTGCCCTTGGGCTGGGGTGCTAGGGCAAGGGGGGTGTTGCACCTCTCCCTAGGGCGAGCGGGTGGCCCTTGGTGCTGGACAGAGGTGGTGTGTGGAACGTAGGGTGCTGGGGCTGTGTGTGGAGGGGCTGGGGCAGTGACCCTGTGTGGGGCTGGGTGCTCCAGGAGGAGGTGGGGTGCCTGGGCGAGGAGGTAGGAGGGGAGAGCGAGCAGCCTGAGCTGGCTGGCCATAGCAGCAGTTCCCCGTGGTGACCCCCAGGTCACATCTTGGGGGGCACAAGGGTCGCCCCAAGGGAAAGGGGGTGCCATGCTGGGCTTGGAGGTGGTGAGGTGTGGTTATGGCTGAGTTTCCTTATCTTGCTTGTGTGGGTGCTTTGAAACTGGGGTGCTCTGAGGTCCCATCCCAAACCCCAGCTGTCTGTGGCTGTGAGCAAGCAGTGCCTGACCGCTCCTCGCGGCGGGGAGACGGCCCCTTGCTGACCAGCTCACCGTGCCCCTTCTTTTTACTGTGGGTTTTACACCTGTTTTTCACTCTTTTGTAGACGCAAATCTCTTCCAATAAAAGTAGTTCTTGCTGTGCCCCCGCCTTGTCCTGCGGAGCCGCTCCGTGCTGGCAGCGTACCTAGCCCGGCGCAGAGCCTGTCCGTGCCGCTCCGCCTGTTCCTGCCCTGCTCTGGAGTGACTGGGCTCTCTGGTGACACGGTGGTGGGTCGGATGCCTTCGGAAGGCAGCGGGAGAGAGGAGGTTCCCCATCCTTGGGAATGCACGGTCTCCTGCTCTTTGCTCTCCGAAGTCTGTCCGGTTAATGAGTGAGCCCCGAGGGCTCGGCAGGGTCACTGACACAGCCACCTCTGCCCCGTGACAGAAACACCAGAATCCCCTGTGCTCCCGTGGGGGCCTTCCCAGCCAAGAGCAGCCTTCCCTGTCCCTGCACTCCTTGTCCAGCGGCGGGATTCAGTGCCATCCTCCTAGGAGCTTGGGGAATGTGCTAGAACCCCGTCACAGCCCCTCCTGGTGTGGGTGCGGAGGGGAATGGCAGGACCTGGGTGGGGGCTGTTAAGCTTTAAAAGGGCTCCTGGGGGTCTGATGGCGAGGAGGGGCTGGATGAGGGCAGGGGGAGGCCGTGCTGGGGGGAGCAAGCATGGGCAGGGCACGCTGGAGCTGGGGATGCTCCCCAGGCATATGAAGGAAGAGGGGTCTGTGCTGTGATCCACCCAGTCCCTGCCCCCTGTATCCCCCCCAGGGATGGGTGCTGGGCTGTGGGCAGCTGCCACTGTCACCTGGCCCTTGCGGTGACAACCCAGGGTGACACTTGCATTCCTGGTCGTGAGGGCAGGTTACTCACCAACTCAAGTTAATGGCTAACCCCAGGGCAGCTCCTGCAGAAGGTGGAAGTTCAGCCCTACGTGGGCTGTGTGGAGCCCCTGGAGGGGGGGGGGGGTGTGGGGGAGCCTGCCCACCCCCTCCGCACCGCAAACGGGGAGCGGTGCGGGGAGGCAGCAGCATGAATGGGGGCTGCTGCGGAGCGCCTGGCGCTGGGACCCCCACGCTCGCGCCCAGCCCCTTGCAGAAGATGTGCTCCTGGGTGCTGAGCTGTTGTTTAGCCCTTCAGGTAAGGGGGGGGCCGTGGTGAGCAGCCAGAGAGGCGGGGTGATGGGCAGAGGGCTGGGATCCTCAGGTGGCAGGGAAGGGGCAGCATCCTGCCAGGGGAAGGGTGCTGGGAGGGAAGTGGACAGCGGTGGGTGCTCTCTGGGGGGTGTCAGCACGCATCCGCTCAGGGAAGCTGGGCATGGGGTGCTGCGGGGAATCGCAACCACCCCCTCTCTTCCCTGCGCAGCATCTGGCCGTGCAGGCCTCCTTGCTCTGCACCTTCCACCTCCTCCTGCTGCCCACCCTGCCCGAGGAGCCGCCCCACGCCCAGGCCACCACCAGTGAGCTGCTGGCACGCAGCCTCTTTGCCTGCGGCATCTCCACAGTGCTGCAGACCACCCTGGGGAGCCGGTGAGCAAGGGGGATGGAGGGGACCCAGCCATCACCAGGAGGAGGGGGGTGGCCGCCGTGGCAGGGCACGACTCTGCCCCCTCCTAGGCTGTGGGAAGAGAGGTTTTGCTGGAGGTGGGAAGGGGCACGAGGACAACCCCTTACCCTGCATCCCTGCATGGCTGTCCCCTCCCTGCCATCACTGCATCCTCCTCTCTCGCACGTCCCTCCGGCAAACCTGCTGTGCTGTCCCTCTGGCTCCTGGCTGCCTCGCTCCAGCGTCGTACCCAGCTCCTCCGGACCACCCGGTGCCGCACGGGCGCTGGGCGTGCGCTTTGGCAAAGTTCTGTGTGCTGCCGCTTGGGATGTGCTAGGGCACGTTTAGGATACGGAGTGCCCTCCTGCCACTTCAGGGCTCCCAACTCCTCCACTTCCCATCCCTCACTCCTCCAGCAGCCAGCGCTTTGGGAGCAGCCCCCTCCCCCCTTTCTTTCCTCATGTACCCTTGCTGTTCCCTTTCCCAGGCTGCCGCTGGTTCAAATCCCATCCTTCGAGTACCTGGTCCCTGCCATGGTGCTGAGCTCCCACCTCTCCCTCGGTGCCAGGACGGACAGGAACGGTGAGCACAGCCCTGGAGCCATGCTGGTGCCAGGGAATGACACTGACAAGCCTGGCACATGGGGTAGGGATAAGGGGTAGCAAAGGGCCCTGCCTGCTGGCCCTGGCCCCTCTGGTGATGGTGCACAGCACCCTGCTCACTCCTGAGTGCCCCCCCAATGCATCTGGTCACCTCCCCAGGGTCAGGGTGGATGGGGATGGTGGCATGCTGGCCCTTCTCCAGCCAGCAGCCTCTGTGTGGTGTTCTCTTGGACCTGGCTCCAGGAGCCCAGCGTACACACGCATCGCATCCCTCCGAAATTCCCTTCCAGGCACGGCTGTGGCCGGCGTGTGCTCTGCACCGCACTGTGCTGTCGCAGGGAGCCGGGCAGCCTCGCTGCGAGAGGTGGGTGCTCCTGCGCTGGGGGTCCCCATCCTCCTGTTCTACCAGTACCCCAGCTGTCATCTGCATCCCTGCTTCCCCGCTTCCCCAGTCCCTTTTCCAGCCCACCTTGGGGATTGCCATGAATACGGGGGGACACAAGGGGATGTGCAAAGGCAACAGAGGTCATGGTGCATCTGTTGTCCCAGGCTTGGGATGAGCGGAGCACAGGGAATGGGTGATGTTGCTGGGGTGGTGGGAGTGTGGCAAAGGGCAATTTTGGGCTGGTCTCCATGTACCCTGCCCCACTGGTCCCATCCTTTCTTCCCACAGGTCTCTGGAGCCGTGCTGGTCTCTGGGCTGGTTCAGCTGGCGCTGGGAGTGTCCGGCATGTGTGGGTGGGCAGTCCGGCACTGCGGGCCCATGGTCCTGGCCCCCAGCCTCTCCATCATCGGGCTGTCTGCGTACAAGGAGGCTGCTTTCTTCTGCTCCGCTAACTGGGGGGTAGCACTGCTGTACGTGAGCCTGGGGGCCGCACTGGTGTGCAGCCCCCAGGGCTTCCCTTCTCCACAGGGACAGGAACGGGGCATCCCTGTGGTGTATGGCATGCATTTGGGTCCCTGCAGCCGTGATGCTGCGTGCTGACCTGTGCTCCCTCTCCTAGGCTCATGCTCCTCGCTGTCACCTTCTCCCAGCATCTGGGGTCCTGCCGCCTGCCCTTCTGCACCTGGCCCCAGGCTCGGGGGGGCTCCACGAAGCCATCTGTCCCCACCCTGCGCACCTTCTCGGTACCGTGGCGTGTCTGCCCCTCCGCTGCACCCAGGTTTCTCTCTGAGCCTGGCTCATTGTTGCAGGGTTAGATGGGACCCAGTGGCCCTGGAGCAGGGGTGGGTGCTGGGAGCAGAGGCAGGGGGAAGTCCTGGTGCAGCTCCTGGGGTGCTGGAGGTGGGGGAGTGCAGAGGACCAGTGCTCAGGGGTGCTGGAGCAGCAGAGCCTGGGATGCTCCCTGCAGGAGTAAGGGGAGATGTGGCATGGCTCCTTGGGAGTGGTGGCAGCCTGTTGTTTGGGGCACAGCAAGCGGTGTGGCCGGCCAGGGGAGGAGAATTCTGAGCTGAGGTTCCCCTCACTGCCTTGCAGGTACTGCTCCCATTTGCTGGTGTCTGCATCGTTTGTGCCATCCTCAGCCATCTCCATATCCCCTGGGAATCGCTGGACCTGGCCATGGCACAGCTGTCCTGGGCCAACAGCACCTTCCATGCCCCTTGGCTCCGCATCCCCTATGCAGGTGGGGGGAAGCAGGGCTGGGTGCAGCCATCCACTCTCAGCAAGGGCCCCTGTCACCCGTCCCCTCTCCCTCCGCTGCAGGCGAGTGGGGGTGGCCGCTGCTCACCCCCAGGGCACTGACAGTGGGCATCGCCATGGCCATCGGTTGCAGCATGAACTCGGTGGGCTGCTACGTGCTGTGCGGGAGGCTGCTGCGAGCCCCCCGGCTGCCATCCCATGCCTGCAATCGGGGGCTCTGCACGGAAGGGCTGGGCAGCCTCCTGGCAGGGCTGCTGGGCACCCCGGGGGGCACTGCTGCCAGCATCCCCAACGCCTGTGCCATCGGCCTCACACAGGTATGCCCGGGGAGGGGGAGGAAGGTCAGCAAGGGATGGGGAGGCGACGGAGCAGGAGGTGTGGGGGACCTGTAGGAGCCAGTGCTGGGGAAGGCAGGTTAGTGTGACACTATGGGGGTGACAGAGCAATGGGTGACGGTCCCCATCCTCACTTTCCCATCCTCTCTGCCAGGCTGGCTCTCGCTTCTCAGTGCAAGTAAGCGCGCTGGCATGCGTGGTGCTGGGCATGTCCCCGAGGCTGGCAGGGCTCCTCACCCGCATCCCGCTGGCAGTCCACGGTGGGTACCCTGCCCTTCCCCTTCACTGCGGTGCCTGCAGCCTGCCCGGCGCTGCCTGACTCCTGCCCCTTGCAGGGGGCGTGCTCTGCGTCACCTACGCCATGGCCGTGGGCACAGGGATCTCCTACTTCCAGTACGCGGACATCGACTCGGGGAGGAACATCTTCATCGTCGGCTTCACCATGTTCATGGCGCTGCTGGTGCCGCGGTGGTTCAGTGCGGCTCCGGCTCACCTGGCCACAGGTAGCAGGGACATTCCCCAGGCAAGACAAAGCCTCAGGCCCTGTGGCATGGTGACCATGCACCTCCCATGTCCTGGGGGGCTGGGGTGGCTTGTGGCAGCAGGCAGCTCCCTCCTCAAACATTGGGTCTGCCACAGCAGCTCCTGCCCCTTCCCTGCAGCTGGGCTGGCCTGGGCTGTCCTGGGTGATTCTGGCACTGTCCCTGCAGGCTGGGTGCCCCTGGACCTCTTCTTCCTCTCTCTGCTCATGGTGCCTGTCTTCTTAACCGGCTTCTTGTCATTTTTCCTGGAGAACACTGTCTCAGGTGAGGGGATGCTGTGGCATGTCTGCATGAGCCCCTGCTCTGAGGGCTGGATCTGGCCATGGGACCATCCCCAAACCACCAGCTCTGTCTCCAGGCAGCCCTGATGGGGGTCCTGGGGCTGGTGTGGGCCGGGAGGGTGCAACCAGAGGAAGGGGCTCCCATCTCATTCCCCACTGCCCCATTTGCAGGAACTCTGGAGGAGCGAGGGCTGCTCTCTGACCCAGCACTGCAGAAAGCCAGGGCAGGCAATTGCCACCCCTATAGAGAGAGAGGTGAAGCCAGCCAGGCATACGAGCTCCCTGCTGGGCTGAGGAGACTGCTGCCATCCTCCTGCAAAGCTTTCCCCTGCTGTTTTCTCTGCCCGGGGAGTGAGGAAGAGGAGGAGAAGGGAGAGGAAGAGGAGGACAGCCATGCACCTGAGGAGCGGACCACTGCCCCAGGGGAAGAAGGGGTGCGCCTGCTCCCCAAACCCGGCTCGGGAGAGCTGCAGCCAGCCAGGAGGCTGAGTGAGACAGAGATGCCAGCATGGCACACCATGGCCTGACCCATGGCACACGGACACCTCATTGGGGGACTGGGGCTGTGCCCCTCTTCCAGGCAGCTTGCAAGTCACTTTGCTCCTTGTTTCTGAAGCCCACAGGGACTAGACTTCCACACTCCCAGCACAAACCTCATTTCCCTGCTTGGGAGTGAGCTATAAAAACCTTCAACCACCTTCACCCTTTCCAGGGGTTTCCTTTCCAGTCAGAATTTGCCTAGGAGATGTCAGCCCCCCCTTCCCTGGTACCCTGAGGTCTGCATCCGCAGAGGGCATGGCCACGTGGTGCCACCGCAGCTGCGGCTGTGGGAGCCCCTAAAGCCCACCATCACCCTGTGGACACGGCTGGGGCAGGGCTCCGTGCTTTGGCCAGCCCCAAAGGGCTGTCGTCTCGAGCTCTGCTCACCCGCTGGCGCTACACTTGGGAAGGACTGGCTCTCCCCCTTCTCACTGCCTTGTCCCAGCTGTGCCCATGGCACTAATGCTCTGGCACACCAGGATGCCCCAGGCTGGGGGTTCAGCTCAGTTCCCCAAAACAGTGAACCCCTTTTCACCTGCAGCATGTTGGTCCTAGGAGCACTCCCCACTTAACTGCCCCCCAGGTATCGCTCTCACTGCTAAACTGTTCAGCAGCGGATTTCTCTGTGGACGAAAACATGGCCTTTGACCCCTGGATTAAGCTTGGTGCTGGGTTGGTTTCCCACTGCTGGCTGGTTATGCTGCCTGCAGCAGAGGCTGCACCAGCCCTGCTCACCCGTCCAGCATTTACAGCAGATCAGAGTCCACGGGCAGGGCCCTGTGCCCCCCGGCGCTGCCTCCACCAGTCTGAACTGGCCTGTGAAAGGCCAGCTCTGGGCTAGGAAAGGCTGGGGCTTTGCAGCCCTTGGCTGATGCAAGCTGGCCCTGGGTGCAAGTCGGAAGGAAGGACAGGCTTGGGATGGGAGGACAACGGAGCCGGTCCGTGGGAGTGACGTGCTTAGGCTGGACCACAGCATCAGCCTCTGGCTGCCCCTTCCACCTGGTCCAGGGGAGCCCCCTGGCACCCAGGAACACCCAAAGATGGCTGCAGGGTGGGAGGGACGTGGTGCCACTGTGCGTGTGGGTCCCCAAGGGTAAGCCCCTTTCCCCAGCTGCCTGTGATGCTCACAGCTGGACCCACTGCACCCCACGGGCGTGGGGTGTAATGCCCAGCCAGCACCTCACCCAGCACCCCAACCCTGCACTCCAGCTGTCCCCCCAAGTGGTTCCTGCACCCCAAACCTTGCTGCACCCTAACCTGGCCATGCAACCCAATCCATCCTGCACCCCGAAGTCCCTGCCTGCTTCCATCTCTCCTGGCACCCCCTTCGGGATGCAAATCCTCTGGAATGCCCACCCTCCCCTGGTCCCGCTCTGAGGGCAGCTGCACCCTGCACGGTCGGGAGGGGTGTGTGAGCTGGGGGTGTGTGAACAGGGGACAGATGGGGGACACAGGCAGCGGCAGCCCCGGCTGGTGGGGGGCTACGGGGGAGTGGCGGTGCAGCAGCACACTCCCTGGGGATGCTGGGGCCGGGGAATAAGCCCGGGGCCGAGGGACAGGAGCCGGAGACATCTACCACCTCGGCTCCCCGTGCCCTCCCCGGGGGAGGGGAGCAGGAGCCGTGTCCCCTCCCCGTTCCGGTACCCCGCGGCTCGCCGTGCTACCGATCCCGGCGTGCCCGGCGCCCGGCCCGCCGCGGAAGAGAGCAGCATGCTGGGAGCCGTAGTCCGCTCCTCGCCTCCGGCCTGGCACCGCTCGCCCCGGTAGCCTTTGGCCCACTTTGCTCCCGGGTAACTCCGCAGAGCTCCGGTCCCGCGGGCCGCCGGGTCCCGGCGGGGAGCAACGGCGCTCCCGGGCTGCTGCCCGCGTCCGTGCGGGCAGGGGTGGGATGGGATGGGCGAGCAGGAGGAGGGCTGCCCCGTCCCGCTGCCCGTCCCGGCCCCTTAAATATTGAGGTCTTTCCGTGCTGGTGGCAGCGAGCACCGGGTGGAGGCGGCACGTCGCCGTGTGTCTGTGTTTGGGGTGAGCTGGGGTAGGAACTGCCCTGCACAGAGCCCCCCCAAATGCCCACCCCGGCTGAGCCGCGTGCGTGTGCGGAGGGGTGTGAGACCAGAGCTGGTTGAGCATCCTCATCTCCGGGCTGCGAGGTGGGGGTGGGAGGACCCCCCAGGGAGCGGGGTCTTCCTGGGTGGGGGTTGAGACAGACCTGGTTGCTCTCTTGCAGATGGAGGGCTCCGAGGAGCTGGAGAGCAGCCTCCTGACACAGCCCTGGGCTTCTGTTTGCTTTGGTGAGTCCGCTTTCCTTGCCAAAGCGTGCTTCAGGGATACTGGCTACATCCTGCTGATCTCCGACCTCAGCAGCGTCTGGTACGAGAGTGCAGACACCGAGGCCGTGGGGCAAAGGTCCAAGGTGAGTGTCTGGAAAGTCCAGGGACCTCCTTTTCTCCGTAGGCTGCTTGGTGACACAATGGCTGTTGGGTCTGACAGGGTTCAGATGCAAGCACCTGGCCAGGGAAGTCCCTGGGTGGCTCTGCCCCTGCACTGTCACCCCGGGTGGCCAAGCACCCTCCTCCTGGAAGAGCGGGCCAGGCCATTCAGCACACCCAGGGCAGCCAGATGTTCACTGGGGCTGCCTGCTGAGGCTGGCACACTTCTGTGGGCTGGATGGGCTGGTTTGGCCAGGACTGGTGTACTCAGGAGGAGCTTGAAGCAAAGCCACCTACCCTCCAGTGACGGAGAGACTCCTGTTCACGTTCCTAGCCAGGCACAGGCTCCCGTGGGGTGTCCTGTCAGCATGGCCCCCAAAACATGGGGCCATGCCTCACCCACTCAAGCTAGCCCGTGTGCCCAGGCCCCCACGTGCCATCCCTGTCCCTCTGTCACAGCGTGGCCGGTGGCAGGAGGGGCGCATGTGCAGTGGCAGCCATCCCGCAGCTCTGGCAGGGTAGCTGGGCCATGACAGCTCTCGACCAGCCTGTGACACCTGTGGTGGCATGCAGGGTGGATGCACTAGTGGAGACCATTACACCCTGCTCACCAGCCCCTCCTGGGCTGGCAGGGCTGGGGAGCCTGGACTGGTTTGGGAGAACTGGTGGGGAATGTCCTGTCACGAGGCTGGAAGCTGAGTCCCAGGGATGGCTTTTTGCAGCGCTGGGACACGCAGAACTACTTTGGCTCCTTCTGTGCTGGAGTTTCTGCTGCTTTTCCCTGGTGCCGAGCTCCCTGGGGCGTCACTGCACCCCTAACCTTCTCTTTCCCCAGGAGCTGAACAAGCGGCTGACGGTCCACGTGTCCTCCTTCCTGCACCGCTTGGGCAACCTGATGTGCCCCTTGTTGGCAGGCAAGCCGGAAGCTGCCACCTCCTTCTCCTGCCACCACGCTGCCGGTGGCCTCAGCCTGCACGTGAAGGGCGAGCTCTCGGGACTGCCCCTCTACTGGGACTTCCACTGCTGCCCCGCTCCTGTGGAGATGGTGAGCCAAGCTGTGGTGGGTTCAGGGAGGGTGGCCAAAATTAAGGACTGTCTCCTAATGCTTGGAGGCTTTGGGGTTGTCACTCTTGGGCTGTGGGGTGCGTGGCTCTGCCCTCTGCCCCTCCTGAGCTTCACTGTCCCCGTTTCTTCCCGTTGAGGCTTTGGCACTGTGGTCGGTGCCGTGCAGTGAGGCAGGGCTGGCACAGCACATGGTGCTACCAGGACAGCAGGGAGATGTCCCGGCTGGGATGTCTTCCGGCTGGGAGAGAGTGATGCTGCTGTCCTTTGGTGCACGCCGTGAAGCGGGGTGCAGAGCGGTGGCACCCCCAAAGGACCTGCAAGCAGGCGTTTGTGATGGAGGGAATTCAAGCAGCGTCTCCCCGCTCTTTAAGGTATCGCCCTTACCACTTTGGGCTGTGGGGACCAGTCCCCGGAGCCGGGTGTTGAACCCAGGGTCAGCAGCCCCGCCGGTCCCCCCCCCCCCCCGCCTCCCCCGGGGCCCTGCGGCCATCCGCGCACAAGAGGGCGCCCGGCACCCGCTAACGGCTTCGGCCGGAGCCGCCGGCGGCAGCCCCGGCCCCGGGACCGGCCCTGCGGCTCCGCTGCCGGCGGCCGGCCCCGGGAGGGAGGCATCGCCCTAAATCCTCGACACCCTCCCCGCTCCCGACCCGGGTGCTGCTGCGGGGCACGTCCCTTCTCCTCCCGGTGGCTGTGCATCCCGGGGAGGAGAGCTGGGGTCCCCGGCCGCTCCGGGGGTGTCTGGTCTCAGTTTTAAGGTTGAACTGGGGAGCAGATAAACTCGAGGTCCCGGCTTGGGTCTCCCTGGGGGGTTTGCCATCCCTCCCTGGGCAAGAAGAAGAGGCTGAGCTGAGAAGGTGCAAAGCCCGAGCTCTCCCTTTGCATGTCACCAAGGCACCCAGGAGGTGGGGAGCAGCTGGGGAGCTGAGCCTGGATGCAGGAATGGGGACCAGTTCTGCTCAGCTCGACTCAGCAGCCAGCCAGGGGCTCGAGGCAGGCACCCACTGCTTCCCCATCCCGGCTGATGGTGCCCTCTGAGTGCCCAGGTGGCTGATGGCCATCACCTCTGCGGCCTGTACCTGGGGGTGAGCAGAGCGTGGAGCCCTCCGTGGGCTCGCCGTAGGAGCAAGACTTCGCGAGTGGTGCTGGCTTTGCTGCCCTCTCACCTGTGGGTTCAGCCTGGCCACAAAGATGAGGGACATGCTGGGGTGAGGGGATCCCAAACACCCTCCCAAGGTCTGAGGGAGGTGATGGGCAGGAGGCTGGTTCTCATGCCTGGTGGGCCAGGGCAGCACAGCCTGGCTCTGGGGCAGAGGACGTGCCCAGGACCCTGCACGGGTGGGCACGGTGGGCTGCGATGGGAAGCTACAGCCTGCGTAAGTCCTGCACATTGGGATCCCTGCTGCTTTTGATCTTTCCTCGCTGGGAAAGTCTGTCCCATTCCTTGAGCTGCAGTTTTATACTCTGGCTCCTTCTGTTTTTTAGTTTGTTCCCTGCGTAGGAACACGTCTTGGGTTGCACAGAGCCGTGGGGAGGGTCTCGGTGGCACATGGGGAACTCTCTGACTCCTGCCGCATTGCCATGGAGCATTGCCTATCCCTGTACCCTCACTGGGTTTCACACCCAGGCTCTGCCCTGCTGCAGCCCCCAGCTGTGGAAGGATGGGGCTGGGATGGAGGGATGTGTCCCCCGCAGCGTCCTGCCTCCCTTCTCCCAGCCTCTGTCTTTTGACTGCTTCCCACTGCATTTGGGTGAGATGTGGGGAGCCTGTGTGCCCTGGGGTGCAGCTCTTGCTGGCTGCCCTGCTTTGATCGCTCTACAGACAGCTGCGTGCATCCCCGGACCTTCCCTAGAGTATCCCTCCTCCGTCCTAGGTGTCCCGTCACCTCGTGCGGCCCCTGATTCGGATGAGCCTGGCGCTGCAGTACCAGGTACAAGAGCTGAGCTCCCTGCTGCTCCAGAAGGATGCTGAGATCGAAGATTACAGGGAGAGCGGGGCCACACTCAGCAGAGGTGAGGAGGGATGTCCGGGGCTGAGAGAGGAGTGAGCAGGGAATGAGTTTCCTCCTTAGCGTGGGGCTGGCATGCTCTGCTCCCTCTGGCTATTACCCAGCCAGGCTTGTGTTTCATGTTCAGCCGCACTGGCAGCGAGACGGTAGCCAGAATGCTGGGGAGCAGCCCCTGGGGAGAGCTGGGGGAGGAACGGCCCTTGACCGGTAGCCGGAGAAGTTGGGGAGTCGCCAAGGGACTCTCCGCTTCGCCGAGAGCACCTGGCCACTCCCCAGGAGCCGGCGGGGATGCCAGCAAGGGCCGGCCCTGGAGCAGCGTCAGGCTCCCTTCCCCAGCGCGGTTGCTTCCCGAGCACTTGGAGAGCAACCAGGGGTTCCCGGCTATCCCTGCCACGGGAAGCGCAGCCGCGCCCCCCTCCAGCACCCAGCCCGCCATGCCACTGGGGGGGAGTGGGCGGGAGGAAGCCCCCCTTGGGGAGGACCTGGCTCAGGGCCTGCCTGCAGGAACCACCCAAGGGA
The DNA here is from genome assembly GCA_027574665.1 of Rhynochetos jubatus. Lineage (NCBI taxonomy): Eukaryota > Metazoa > Chordata > Aves > Eurypygiformes > Rhynochetidae > Rhynochetos > Rhynochetos jubatus. The sequence goes on from CM050654.1 coordinate 26,248,363, forward strand.
GGTTGTCCTCTACCCACGGAGGTTGGCTGGGCACTGGTTTTGGGGTCATCCCTTGCTAGTGCCATGCTCTGTCCTGAGGTGATACCTACCCTTCCATGGGAGTCTTGCCCCCCTGGGATGTGGGGTGTGATGGGGGCCAGCCCTGACTTGTGTATCACGGCCAGGAAGGTGATGTGGTCCAGACCCTTTACCATGGCAGGTACTCCAAATCCCTGCAGCTGACTGGAGCTGCGCCAGCCGGCCACGCTCTCCTTTCTCCTGCTGCATGCCGGCTCTGCAGGGCACAGAGCAGCCAGGACAACCCAGTTTGGGTCCAGGGATTAGTGCTGGTGGGCAGGCGGCCTCTCTTGGCCCTTGCCTGGCTAGGGCAGAAGGTGGGAGGGAGCTTTGCACCAGCGCTGCTGAGCAAACCTGGCCAGGTGCTTCTTCAGACAGCATCTTGGCAATGGTGGGGAAAAATTAGTGCCTTGAAGGAGGTGCAGAGAAGAATAAGGGATAACAGGGGTTTGTCCCTGTCCTGCAAGAGATGGACACAGGCTGGCTCACCCTTCCAGAAAAGCAGCTGGAGACAAGTGGTCCCCTGTCCCGCAGAGCACAGCTGTGCAGTGCTCAGACCCAGGCACCTCTTTCAGGCTGGGGATGGTGCTGAGCATGTCCTGGCACTGTCCCCTGCTCTTCTGCGGGAGGGTGCTGGGACGAGTGTGGGTGAACTCTGGGCTCTGCTACCTGCTGTGTGATCAACAGGCTCAACCTTAATTCCCCCATTCCCTGTGGTCCTTGCACCTTCTGCTGACCGGGTGATGCGTCCCTGGCCCAAGGGGCCCGCTGGCCTCTCCTACTGGCTCTGGGATGAGTGAGCTGGAGCTGTTCCCCTGCAGCCTCTTCACTCCAGGGGAAGGGGAAGCTGGAGCAGGAGGTCTGGCCAGACCTGCCCGGGCTGATCCCTGCTCTCCCTTGCAGACCGCCTGCGCACAGAGCCCTTCCAGGAGGAGACGTTTCAGTGGAACTTCATGGCTGAGGTAAGGAGCGGTGCGAGTCCTCCCTCCTTCCGCAAAGGGTTGGTGAGGAGCCGGCGCCAGCAGCCCCACTGTGAGGTGTGCTGGGCTGGATGGGAGCTCTGGTGGGGATGGCTGGACTTGCCTGGCTCCCCTATGGCCCTCCGTGTGTCCTTGCGCCTTGTCTGCAGGGCGAGCAGAGCTGGGGGCATGCCTGGCATGGCTGTATGGGGATGTGGCACCGTGTTTTGTCACTGTCTCACCACTGCCTGGCTGCGGGGAGCTGCCAGGAGTGTGAGCCGGGCTGGTGGCTCCACGGGAGCGTGCCATCGCTGGGTCGTCCTCACCTGCCTCCCGCGCTTGCCGCGGACCTGACGCGGTGATGGCAGGCAGGGAGCAGGTGAATGAGGAGAAGCCATCTGCTCCTGTTGGTTCATCTGCTACTTTAGGGGTGGCTTTGCAGTGGCACATTGTGGGGACAAGTGCCTTTCAGCCTGTTATCTGTGCTGTGCCCACTCCTCTCCCCTTGGCACACTCGGATCTAAAATCAGACACGTGCTTTGGAGAGACTGGGGCTGGAAGGATAGAGCCTTTCCTCTGATCCATTTTCGCTGCTGGAAATAATCACAGAAGCACTAAAATGATTCAAACCAATGTGGCAAGATCAGAGACGACTGATGCCCACCAATGCAAAAGGACTCGGGATGCTTCTGAGCGTTCCTGTGCTCGCTGTGAAGGTGCAGGAGTGGTGAACAGCGGTGTCTGCTGGGGACCAGGGAGTCAGCCGGGGTGTCCGGGGTGTCACACGGGCTTCGAGAGAACACGGCTTTGTGAGACACAGGCTGATGCTCTGGCACAGCCGGCAACAAACCATCTGCAGAGTTTCTAAAAAAGAGACGATCCCTCTTTTATATGAGAAGCGTTGCATCCAGCGCAGGCAACTTTCATTTCCCCCCGGTTATGATGGATAGAGATGAATTCGCTGCCAGGCTGCAACTTGGAGGTTGCCTAGGGACCGATGATCATGACCAGATTACATTCTCCCTGGGCAAAGAAAGGACATTCCTAAACAGTAATTTATATCCTTCATGCTTTGAAAGGGCTAATTTCCCAAAGCGAGGGGAAAATTATGAGTGAAATCAGCTTGGAGGAAACAGTTAGATAGAAAAATGTGAATGAAAATGGTGAGCTCTTTCAGAAGAATTTCAGAAGCCGCAAAAAGCCACAATTCCACAATCAAGAAAGAGGGCAGCGCTGGCCAAGAGCCCGTTCTGGTTCAGCGGCAAAGTGAAGGCAGCAATTAGAAATAAAAGAGCAGTTTATAACAAATGGGAGAGCGGGAGTAGATAGCAATCAATATAAATTAGAAATTATGAAGTGTAGAAAATGGATAACAGAAGCTAAAGACATCAGGGAAAAATCATGGCGAAGGACAGAAGGAAAGGCTTTTCTTTAGAGGAGTAGGAGAAAACCCCACGCTCCTGGCAACGGGATAAGCTCATTAGTAGATGGAGGTGGTAAAATGATTGAAACTGGAGCAGACATGGCAGAAGCGGTCGGTAAATGTTTCGGTGCTGTTGCTGGAAGGATGCAGGCGGATGGGCCAGGATCAGGGGATGATGAAGTGTGTCTTTGTCCAAGGGTCGGCTGAACGACAGGCTGGAAACTCAGAGTCCTCCAAGCGCTGGTAGGGTGTGGGGCATGGGGAAAGGTGCTCGGTGGGCAGGAGGGGGGGCAACACAGTCCTGCCCAGAGCGGCCGGTGTGGAGCTCATGCGTCAGAGACTTAAGAGATGGGAGAGCCAGTTGGTGCTGTGTGTCCTGGGAACAGCCCAGGAGCTGCATCTCAGGGCCGGAGCACCGGGCAGGGAATGGGAGGGTTTGGGAGATGCTCCCCCTCTGCACCCCCTGGCAGCCAGGTCTGAGCGCTGGCCACGGGGAGAGGCTGGTGGAGGGATGCAGTGTGCCTTCAGTCTGTCCTCTCTGCGTTCATCCCGCTGCCCGTAAACCCGCTGGTGGCGATGCTTTTGGCCCACGTACCACCCGGCGGCAGTGAGCCGTGGGATGCGGGCAGCTGCTGCCTTTGATTTGAACGTGGTACCCCGTCGTTCCCCCTAGGTCTTGTGTCGGTGAGGAACACCAAACATGGCTTTGCAGCTCTCCGCCACCAAATCTGGGTGCTCAGCCCGGTCTCCCGTCTCTTCCCGCAGCAGAAGGGTGGGCTGGATGATCTCCTTGTCTCTGGGCAGGGATTGCAGAGCCCTCGAGCAATTTTGTACTCCATTTACCAGCTCCAAAAAGGAGCGGCAAGAAGGGCTGGGGTCCCTCAGGACATGCTGCGGAGAGCCGGGAATGCTGCGACTGACTCCCGCGTCTGGTTTTTCAGAAAGACGCTGGACAATCAGCGCGGAGGCGCAGGAATGAATTGAGGGCGGGTGAATGAGCCCGGCATTGAGAGGCTTGGACGGGAAGGGCTCAGTCTAGCTTATCAGGGAGAAAATTGAGAGGCGCCTTGATTACAGTGCGTGAGGGTCTTTACAAGGAGAAAACGCTGGTTAGTGAAGGGCTCTCTTTAATCTCGTGGAGAACAGCGGAGCACGAGCCAGGCACCAGGGGCTGGAGCCAGGCAATTTGGAGCTAGGACTGAGGGGCTTGGGTTTGCTCCCGCGGGCGATTAGTGATCGGGGCACGCTCCCAAGGGCAGCGGTTGATCCTCCATCTCTTGATGTCTCCAAAAGTGGGCTGGGAGCCTGCCTGGAAGAAACCCAAGTTGCTGGGCTCGTTCTGGGAATGTGCGTGGTTGAACGTCAGTAGGCAGAAGGTCAGGAGGAGAGGTCTGATGGTCCTTCCAGCCTCTCCCTCTGGGAAACAGGGCTCCAGGTTGTGGATGTTTGGTATTGGTAAGCACCTCCGGGCAGGAAGGGGGCTGTGATGGTGTGGCGCAGGGCTGGCGGGATGCGGGGAAGCGCTCCGCAGCCTTGCTGACTTCCCAAACCTTGGCTGCATCCCCCCCGGAGAGGAAAGGACCTGCCAGTCCCCAAGGGCAGAGCTGCATAGGGACGCTCCTGCCTCTTGGCTTAAATGTGCCCTTTCCCTGGGCTTGTGTGCACTCAGCTGTCCAGGGCATCTCAACTAATCATGGGGAGTTTTCCAGCAAAGCCCTGGGAATATTTATACGTTTAGGAAACGATGCTTTCACACACACAGTTTTTGGCAAGGCTTCACTGCTGAGCAGCTGCCTGGGCTTGGGCAGAGCTGGAGGGAGAGCGGCGGCCGCGCACGAGCCGAGGCAGAGCCGTCAGCTTTTATTGGCAAGCCCAGGGCTTCACGCCATGAGGAAAGAACAGGCGGCTTGGAGAGGGCTCAGCGCCCCGGGGCTGCCCTGGCACCCTTCCCAGGACGCAGCGGGTCGGGGGGGTGTTGTCCCTCGGTGTCCCTTTGGGTTGCAGAGATGATCCCATGGGCAACGTGGGGTGCCCACCCATGGGTTTTGGGAGCTTGACCTGGCCTGGCTATGGTCAGCATTTCATGGCATAGCTTCTGCGAGAGCCTGTGGTCCTGCTCCGGGAGGAGGTGAGGGTCAGGGGGCCCAATGCAGCGCCATGCCCTCTGCCCGGGGAGGGCAGGGACAGGTACGCTGGGGACAAACTCACCGATACCATCAGTACAAATATAGCCCCCGCACCCCAGGATGCTCTGCCTTGCGTATTTTTATCTTGTCGCAGCCGGCGCGCGCGGGGGCAGCTGCTCCGTGTCTCCGCAAACCGAGCGCGGGACCTCGGCAAACAGGACGCGGCGGGTTCACGGCTCGACCCCGGGGCCCGGCGAGGAGGAGGAGGATGTGCCATCAAAACAAGCAACGCCGGAGAGGAAGATAAACAAACAGGCGGCTTCCAGCACGGCCCCGGCCAAGGGCGAGCAGGAGCCCCAGGGCCAGGGCTGCCGGCGGTGCCGGCGATGGTGCCGGATGACGTCAGGGCGCCCGGGGGTCAGCGTCCCTCTTATTGTTCCCCACCGGGGATGGGACGGGGGCCAGGCGCCCGTCCCCCTCCCGTGAGGGGACACGGGCCTGCAGGGCAGGTGGAGGGCGGCTGGGACACCCACCGGAGCCACCGGCCATCGCCACCGGGTCCAGCCGGGCACCTGCCTGCACGCTGCCTGCCTCCTGCCTCTCCTTTTTCATAGGTGCTCAAAATAAGCCCCGGGGAGCAGAGTGGCTGTGGTCTGGCTGAGGGCGAAGGCGGCAGTGGGCTGCATGTTTTGCAGGGCGGGGAACCCACGCCAGCCCGGTACAGCGGGGAGGAAGCGGCCCTTTGGCTCCTTCTAACAAGGGATGTTTTTAATTAGCGTAAGGTAGCTGCGGCTTTGCAGCTGCAACCGGGCCGGCGCGGGGCCGGTGGCGTGGGCACGACATGGGCTGCTCACCTGCAGGGTGTGTGGTCCGGGGGGCGAGATGCTGCGGGTGCTCGGCCGGGCTGGGCTCCCTGGGCGCAGGGCTCCCTGGGCGCGGGGCTGCGGAGAGAGCCAGTGGCCGTGGCACTGTTGCTTGCAAGGCTGAGAGGTGCAAAAATTGAAAGGCCCTGGGCAGGGTGGCTCGGGACAGAGGTGACAGCGTGGGGCTGGCTTTTGGGGACGCTTAGGTGACCGGAGCAAGCTCTTGTGTGCAGCAAAGCATCTGTGCTGTGCTCGTCATCATCACAGAATCACAGGATGGTTTGGGTTGGAAGGGGCCTTAAAGATCATCTAGTTCCAACCCCCCTGCCATGGGCAGGGACACCCTCCACTAGTCACTAGAGGGTCCAGTGGGACCCATGGGTGCCTGCGTCCTGCTCTGGGTTGGGCTTGTGGGGTCCTTGCTTCACTGCTTAACAAGTCTTGGTCACTCCATCGCATGTCTGCCATGGGGTGGGGGTCCCACGCTGGAAATGTGGTGGGCTGTGGCTGTGCTGGGGGGAGCGGGGGCACCCGCTGCCCTGCACACGCAAGGAGCTTGCACGCTGCTGCGGTCAGGAGGAGCAGGGGGTCGCTCGTGCTCCGCGTGAGTGCGCGCACAAGAGCAGGAGCGAGCACGCCAGCACCCATGGGCGCAAGGGGCAGAGTGCCACACCTGGTGGCTGAAGGGGATGGGGACCAGCACCTCGTGCCCACAGCAGGGCATTTGGGGAGCAACACAGGCGCTCATCACTGCGTGGGGGCTGACCGCTGCGTGGGGGCTGACCGCTGCGTGGGCACCAGCCCCCCCGCCGTGTTTGCCATGGAGGCGCGTGGTGGGCAGCGCTGTGGTGTTATTTATTTATTTGCTGAGGCCTGATCAGGTGAGGGGGAGCTGGCCAGGGCGTACTTTCTGGGCTGCTGCCGGCAGCCACAGGCCGCTTGTACAAGCAGTGAGTCAGTGGAGCTGCACGCTGCTAAAACCAGACTTGGCACCGGTGCCCCGGGGCAGCAGCCTGCCCGAAATAGTGCCCAGACCACGGGCAAGGAGTGAGCCCCCAACAGTCGGGCTGGGGCCAGGCTGGCTGTGACTGCTCCAGCTCTTGCATCTGCCAGGGATGGGGATGCTCTGCGGCAGCAGTGGCTGCTGTCCTGGGAGCCCTGTGGGGATGGTCCTGCTGGGGATGTGATGGGGTTCACAGCCTGACCCCCTGTGACTGTGGCTCTGCCTCACCGCGGCTCTGGCACTGTCACTGCGGTGGCACCTGGGCTGGGTGCAGGCTGCCTGCTCGGTTCCAGCCCCACTTCAGCCCAGCATCCCTTGGCAGCTGGTTTGGGGATGAGGGGATGCACAGGGGCCATCACAGTCACCCTCCCTGGGGCACCGCATGGCCCTTGGCACATGCCCATTCCGGCATGTGCAGGGAATCCTCCTTTGAAGTTGGAGTCTTCCTCATCCTCGCCATGCCATGCCATGCTGTGCCGTGCCATGCCATGCCATGTAAAGCTGTGCCATGCCATGGCATGCTGTGCCATGTCACGTCACGCCACACCACACCGTGCCGGGTGCTGCCTCAAGCGGGCAGAGGGGCGTCACGGGCTGTATGGCAGAAGGGGCCAGACCCCTCTGCTGTGGGAGAGGCCCCAGCCTGTGCACGGGCACCGGCCGTGTGGTGCTGCCGAGGAGCAGCTCAGCTCGGGGGGATGATTGATCTCGTGTCAGCAAGCGGTGGTTTGAGCCGGTGCCAGGCCTCAGCTCAAACGGCAGCATTGAAGGGGGAGAGCCCCTTCCCCCTCTGGAAAGCGGAGCAGCAATCCCCCTGCTGCCACCCCCGGCCCCGCTCCCACATCTTGGGCATTATTGGCCCCGTGGCCGCAGGCAGCTGTCTGGCCCTGGGGAGCGCACGGGAGAGAGCGGGGAGAACGTGGGGAGCGCACAGGCGTCTGGGGTTGTCCCAGCCTCGCCAGGCTGAGCTCACTAGGGCTGTAGTTGGGTTAGAGGAGGGCAAAAGAGGGAGTGCAGGGGTGGCTGGTGGGGGGAGAGTGCAGGGCACAATTTGCCCCTTGCTGCCCCTTTGGCTTAGGATGTGGCAGTGGCTCCTACAAGCAAAGGACCTTTTTGGGGAGGAGAACAAGGTGGACTTTGACGGGGCTCTAAAGGCCCTGCTCTGTGTCAGCAAGGGATGGGGCGGCTTCTCCGTCCCCAGCTGATGGGGTCTGGACTGGGGTGTTGCCATCCCCGCGGATTCCACGGGCAGGGCAGAGGAGCCATGATGCCTGCACCTCCTGTGCTGCCTTCCCCAGCTCCCTGCACCCCCGCCGTGCCCAGAACAGGCTGCCAGGTTTATTCACCTTGTCCCTGCATGTCTGAGCCCTTCCCAGCTCCCCCCCCCCCCATACCCCCAGCTGTGTCCCTTCTCCTGTGACCTCCATGGGCAGCTTTTTTCAGTGTTTCTGAGACCTGCTCCCTCCCTATCCCTCAGGCCAACGCCCCCGTAGCCTCTGCCAGTCGTGCCAGCCCATGCAGAGGTGGTACCAAACAGCTGGGCACATCTGGGCAGGCAGCGGCATCCGGGGAGGGGTTGCTCAGGGGGCACAGCCATCGTATTCCTGAGGCTGCCCGCTCCCACTCTGCTCGGACCTTCGCGTCCTACGTGTCTGCGTAAGGAAACAGGGCCATTCATGTATTTCTCTCTCTATTTATACCTCTCCCTTTCCGTATTTAGTGTGTGCGCAGGCAGAGGGGGCAGCGAACGCCGGGGCCACTGATGTTCTTGGCTCCAGCGCTGGCTGGAATTTCGTCCTGGAATGTATCCTGAACCGCTCTGAAAACACGAATAAATGTCTGTGTGTTGTGTGCGTGTGTGTACACAAATATATAGCCAACGTATAGACACGGAGCCATATAGGGCATTTGTGAGCTTTGCTGTTTAAAGGAAGGAGTAGTTAGAGGGCTCTCGGCGAGGCGAACACCTCCGGATCAAAGGGATGCAGGGCGCTCTGCTAGCGGCTGGGCTCCCTGGGAGATAGGTGGCCTTTGCTTTGTCCTCTCCAGGGAGCTGAAGCCATCCTGTTGGTGACAAACCCAAGACAGTGCACCCTGCCAGCCCTGAGCAGTGCTCTGATCCCCAGGGGCTGCATTTTGTGGAGGTCTCTGCTCCCTGGTCTTTGGTTTCCCCGTGAGAGCCCCTGAGAGCCAGCTCCTGTGCTGCAGAGAGCCGGGTGCTCTAGGGCAAGGATATCAGCCCCTCTGGGGTATGGGGTGATCCAGGGCTTCTGGAGGGCCAGGGTCTGCCTCCTGGTCGTCAGCTGGTGCTGTCAAGGAAAGTTGGTGATGTGGAAGAGGAGAACATAGATGTTGGGTAGCAGGTCTCAAGCCGGGGCTGGGCTGGGCATCTCCTTGGGATGCTGGAGCGACTGGTGCTCACGGCTGTCTGGGAAAGACAAGAAAAGGGGAAAATAGAAGATAGGTACCAGATCCCAAACAGGATGCTCGGCCTTGCTGGAATGGCAACTTCTCGGGAGGCGCTGGCAGCTGCCTTGCTGGGAACGCTGGATGAGGCCCCGGCAGGAGCACCACTGGGTCTCCCAGCACCCCGTGGCTGGGGAGCAGGTGTCCCATTTAGCCCAGCTCAGGGTCACGCCAGCTTCTTGTCTTCTGGGTGCTGGAAAAGCTGATATTTTGGGCTGAAAATGCCCACGTTTGGTCTCCGGCCAAAGGCGATGTGTTTGTGGGTGGGGGAAATTGGAGCAAATTCCTGCTGCGAGTCCTGCACGTGTGCGCGGGCATGCGGATAGGGGAAATACAGTTTTCCTTTTGAAAAAAAGCCCCGCTTATTTTTATACAGAACTCCAGAAGGGCTGAAGGTGGAAACTTGGCCTGTCAGCAGCTGTCACAGGGGAGCGGGTCCCTGCCTGAGTTTGGGGGGAAACCACAGCTGGGTGTTAATGGGACTGTTAATGAATTAATGTTGGCTGCTGGGGGTCGGGAGAGGGGGAAGCCTGGCTCGGCGGGGCATGCGCACGCGCTCCGGCTCCCGGCACGGCTGTGGAAAGCCCCAGCTCTGGGAGCCATGCGCTTGGGAAGGTGTGAGTGTTCCCTTTCCAGTCGTGTCTTGCTCTCCAAATTGTGGAAACGCTTGGAAATGTGGCCCTGTTGTCAGGGAGAGGGTCCCAAACCAGAGAGCGTTCCTGCAGCCGGCGTGGGTGTGTTATCTTTTGACTGTGGGCATCTGCTGCCTGAGCTGGCGGTATTGCTTAATGCTGGGTCTCCTCAGCTGCCTAAACCAAATCCTTAAAGCAATTTAAGGAAAACAGCAGGGAAGTGAAGTGTGTCCCCCCCCAGTTTATTTATGGGCTGGAGAGCTTGCGCTGCTCGGTCAGTGCAATGCCTGCAGCAGCGCTGGTTTCCTCACGGCACTGCCTGTCTGCAGCCCTTCTTGGGGTTCTTTCTCTTGCTGTCTCCCCCAAAATGTGGAGGAGCACCCACGTGAATGTGGTGAGCACAGCCATGCCCCGTGCTGCCGGCTCAGCAGCGCGTTTGCCCGGCTCATCGTGCTAACACGCTCACCCGATGCCAGCATGGTAGGGGTGCAGGAGGGCTGAGGAACAGCACCGTAACCTGGTTGGACTAGAGATGAGAGGGAAAATGCAGAGAGAATCTGGGAAAGAGGGAGCAAATTCTTCTCCTTGGATCTCTCCTACTGCGTTTGGCTTCAGGGTCTGTGGGTGAGATCTCAGCCATGGGGAAGCCTGTGGCATCTCCTGGGGTTTCACCCTCTGCTACCAGGCAGCTCTTGAACCAAGAGGAAAGAGTGACCATCCTGCGGGAGGGATGACCGTGCTGAGGGAGGGATGGCTGTGCCAAGGGAGGGATGACAATGTCAAGGAAGGGATGACTATGTTGAGGAAGGAAAGACCACATCAAGGGAGGGAAGGCCATGCTGAAGTAGGGATGATCATGCCCAACATGGGACTGTGGATGAACAGGTTCACCAACAGAAGATGCTGTTATGGATGGAGACGGAGCCACCTCCTCTTCTGGGAAGAATGCTGGAAGAGCCTGAGCTCTTGGGAGCTCTGCTTGCTCCCCAGGGATGCTGTGCTTGCACCCAGGCTGCAGATGCTCTGCCAGTGCTGGTGCTCAGTGTCTGTAGGTGGGTGCAGACAGACCCTCACCTCAGTATGGAAGCCTCTCTGGGGTGTCGAACCGGTACCTTTCCTGGCACCCTGTGCTGCTCCTTCAGGATCAAGTGTGTAGCCAACCTGTGTTGCCCAGTGCCAAACCCAGACGGTGGGGCTGAGGGCCTGGAGGGGGCAGTGCCTGGACTCCTTGCAGCCCTGCTCCTCACACGGGTGGGTTCTACAGAACCAGCCCCCCGTGCTGGAGAAGGTCCTTCTGAGCATCCCAAATCCCAGTTTGGAGGTACTCTGAGGCTCCTCTGTGCCCGGCCACCAGCTCTTGGGGACCAGCTCTGGCTCCGCCAGGCCCAGAGCCCTTCCCAACCCCGTCCCAGACAGACGGATATCCCAAAACCCACTGATCCCAGGGGCCCCCGCGCTGGGTCCCTTTGGCTGAATGAGGTGGTGTGCGTGTGCCCAGACTGTCCCCTCCTGTGACTGTACGGTACACACGGCTAAATATATGTCTGTGCAGATACAGGAACTCAGAGGGGCTGAGTGATGCTCCCTTTCTATACCTCTTTTCATGGGGAGAGCTAATGAGATTCATGTCATTAAAGGGCTGATGTTTTGTGGGATGGGAGCCTTTTAAACGGGATGTGTCCTGGCTTAGTCATGGCAAATATTTACCAAAAAAAAAAAAAAAAGAGAGAGAAAGAAATAAAAAAAAGGACATACCGTATAAAATTAGAGTTCTGAAAATAGTATTTAGAGCAAGTGAGAGAGAGGAACCTAAAACAGAAAATACAGCCCAGTCTGTTCAGGAGTCAGGGGAAAAAGAGAGAGCAAGGGGGAAAAAAAAAAAAAAAAAAAGCCAGAGATAAAACGAGAGAAACCTCGGCAGTAAAAACAGCATCTTGGTAAATAGACTATTAAAATAATTCTGACCTGCTTTATGGCTTTCTTGGCTGCCGTTCAGCTGTGCTGCCCTGGCCGGCACGGAGGGAAGGTAGCAGGAGCCGGCGTCTGTGTGGATGCTCAGAGCCCTGGGACGCGGCTCCCCCCACCCTCCCCAGCAGCCACGCGGGGCGTTAAATTTAGCCACATAATGATGGCCCTGAGCAGGCAGCCTTTTGTAGCCACACTGTAATTACTGCCTCGCTTATAAATTTTATTTTTCTTATTATGTTTCCTCCTCCGCTGGGGAAGGGGTGTGGGGGGGGGTCTCCCACACCCCCATCAAATCCACAGCTCTCCGGGGAGCAAGGGGGTACCGCTGTAGGGATGGAGCAGGTCCCTTGGGATGGAGGGGAAGGTGGGAATGGCTGCCGGAGTCCCGCGCAGCACTGTGCTGCTCCCCTGCCTCAATACACGGCTCAGCCACTCATTTGGGGATGGGCGTTAAGCTAACCCTACTGTGACAGGGTCCCCGCAGCCCAAAGCGTGGGTGTCTTGGCCACCCCGAGCCTTAGCATCGCCCTCTCAGGGTGCTTGGGAGATGGGTTTGTGCAGGCAGGACCAGGGGGTCTCTGGCGGGGCTGTGAGCCCGTGGCACAGCCCGGATGGGGAGGCTGCCGGGACCCCCGCTAGATGCAAGGACCAGCTGTCTGGCCCCGCTCGGTGGGTCACCGGCTCCAGCCCTGCTCCTCGCAGAGGTGGGAAAAGCGAGAAGGGTGAGGGCTGGCCCTGGCCCCCTCCTCCTGCCGAGAGCGGGGCAGAGGGGACGGCTCCTCTGCGAGCCGGTGCAAGTGGGGGACAGCTTCAGGCCGGGCAAGAACGTGCCAGAAAAGGTCTCGTTCCCCTCTTGTTTTCCCAAAACAAAGGAAGCAGCCTTGCATTGCTGGAAGTCGCGTGCTCGGGCTGTGCTGCCTTGTTATCATCCGATAACCCGGCGACCCAGGAGCTGCCCTGCTCCTCACCCGTCGAGCCCGCGCTACGGGATGCGAACAGCTTCCGCGTGAGCTGCCCTTTGCAGAGATCCCTTTTCCGCTCCCCAGGCTTGCAGGGGGGGGACAGCGGCGGGGGCTGCCGCGGTGGCCCCGGGCTCACCGCGTGCCCGGCGGGGGACCTGCCCGTGCAGGTGATGGTGGATGGTGAGGGCAGAAGGAATGCAGAGGTGGCAGGTGCCTTGGCGTGGCCTGGGTGCTGCCATCCCGTGTGGGGCGTGGAAGGAGATCTGGGGCTCTGCTGTATCTCGTTTTCCCCCTGGCACCGTGGCCAGGCTCTGTCGTGGAGCAGGGTGGGCAGCGTGCGGGGCTGGGGTCTCTTGGTGATGTCTTCAGGGAAGGGACCCTTGCAAACTGCCGAGGAAGGCTGCGCAACACCGGGACTGCCTGCCTCCCCTTCCAGCTCTCCCCCCTTCTCCCAAACTCGTGCCCTGGGGAGGGTGCGGTGGTGCGAGGTGCCGTAGGGACTTTGGTGGGGTTGGTGGTCAGAGTGATGTTCATCCATCACTGTGGGGGGGTGTCTGGGGGAGCGTCTCCTTGGCAGAGCTGTGCATGGGGGACATGTGGGACCACAGCAGTCCCACCCAGCTGTTCCCAGGGGAGCCGGCTTATCCCAAAGCAGCCCCTTTCTCCTGCCCTGCGCTATAAGGGCTCTGTTCAGCACTATGATGACCCGAGGCAACCTCTGTCCCGTGCTCAAGTGCCCGTTTCAGGGCAGGTGGGACAATACTAAATCAACTCCTTTAAAGCCTCCCCGACTCGCAGCCCCACAGACGTGCCGGTCTCCATCCCTCCCTCATCTCTTGCGGGCACGCCGGGGGCTGGCGCGCTGGCCACCTGCCCGGGCACGGGGCCGCCTCGGCTGCTGGCCAGGAGGCTCCTGGCCCGGCTGGGTCCATGCCCTCACCCTCGGCCCCACCGCGGGGTCCGTGGCTTGTGCCGGGTGCCAGTAAGCCAGCACCAAGGTGGTCATGGGAGCCCTCGGGGACAGCGGCCACTGCCTGGCGTGTGGTGGCTTGGGAGCCCAGGTGTAGAGAGCGCCGGGGACCAGGAGACAAAGTGCCCTTTCAGCCCAGGCCCTGGAAAGATGTGTGTGTGCAGAGGTTAATGCCCTTGGACTCAGGGAGAGGAGAGAGGGTGGGCTGGCTCCATCCCCGACGAGAGCCGGGAGCTGGCCCCGCACGTGTGCCTCTGCGTGTGCCTGCGTGTGCCTCTGTGTGCAGGAGGCTTATGCATTTCCGTCTCGGTGTATTTATGTACGTCATGTGTGTGTCTTACTCATCGCTGTGTTTTTCTTTCCCTTGTTCTTGGGTCTTTCCCCCACCCCCGCCACGGATCTATAATTCTTATGGCATTTTATTCTTTCCTTTTTTTTTTCTGTTTAAGTCTCCAGTTTTGGAAGTTGCTGGCTCCTTAGGAAAATAAACTGTATTTTTAGTGCTTGTCTGAAGGCTGCTGATCCCGCCTGCCCCTGCTCATCACTTACTCACTATTTGTTTAAGCTTTTATTTTCCCCTTCTTCCCGTGCTGGGGCGTGGGGGCAGCCAGCGGCGTGCTGGAGCTGAGCGGCGCGGTGGGAGCGCGCCGAAGTTGTCAATGAGCAAAAGGCAGCTCCAATCTGGCCTTTATTGAGGTCTGGGCTTGCGTGGTGCTGGAGCAGCCTGCCCTGTAATCAGCCAGCCACCAGAGCTGGCCAGCCTTGTAATAAAGCAGCTCTATATTTATTTGTTCTGTTTATACCCTGCTCTGTAATAAGTTGGGAGCACTCCCCCCGTTTTCTTTGGGAAGCCTCTCCGGGTCTCCGAAGGGATCTGCCATACCGCGCGCAGCGGATGCTCGGGGCCCTGCATCCTGCGAGCAGCTCTGGCCACATCTGGGCCAGATGCTCCGCACACCCCGTGCCTGCCGTCCCCATCCTCTCCCCCAGCATCCCAGCCCTGTTTCCCCAGCTCTCCCAGTACCCTGCATCCCCCTACCACCGTGGCCCCTTCTCCCCATCCCTGCTGCCCCCAGCACTGCCTCTGCCAGCCCCCCTCCTCCCCCTCTCTATTTCAACCTTGGGTCTTTTTAAAATAAGTTCATTAAAGGGAGCTCAGTTGCCCTTTCCCCGGCGAGGCTGGAACACTGACAGCCTGTTCGCCCGCGTGTCTGTAATTAAACTCAATCTCTGGGTGAATACAACAATGTGACTGCACAGAATAATTCCTGGAGATCCTGACGCCGAGGAGGAGTGTGGCCTGTGAGCAGCCCATTCACGCCTGGCTTTCTATAAATACTTTACTATGTGGCACTAAGAAAACTTCAAGCCCTTTTTTCCCCCTTTTTTTTTTACATTTTTTTTTATTAGTGCTACATAATATGGGAATTGTGCGACTAGAAGGTCCCCCCTGTGCCTGCCCGGGTTCACAGGCCTGGGTGTGACCTCGCACTGCACCAGCCGAGTGCCGGGAGCTTGCCGCCGTGTGGAGGGACCGCGGTGCCGAGGGACCGCGGTGCCGGCCCCGGGGCTGCCAGCCTCGCCAAGGGAATGCAGGTGGCTAGTGGCACCCTCCAGCCCAGAGCTGGGGGGATGTGATGGGATGCTCTGCCGAGCCAAAAGGCTTACACATCTAAAATCCTTCCCAGTTGCATCCCTGCTGGCAGCAGTGCTGTCCTGAGAGGTGTGGCTGCTGAGGGGAGATGCAGATGGGTGTCGGAGCAGAGGGAGGAAGGATGGGTCTGGTGGAGCATCCCTAGATTCCCATGGCCCTCAGCGTGGCTGCTGCTCAGATCCCAGCCTGGGACCTGTCTGGCTCAGGGGCCTTAGGAAGCCCCAGGGCAGCTGCTTCCCAGGTCCCATCATGCCCAAGGTGTGTGTCCCAAGCACCCTTACATCCTGCCAGCCATCCCCAAGTCTCCCCGGGGCTCTGCCTGCCCTCCCCTCCTCTGGACCTTGCCAGTGGCATGGCTGGAAGGATGCTTCAGGCACCCCCAGCTCCCTGGGGAATCTTCCCTCTGGCTCTGTAACCATCAGCGATGCTTTTTAAAGCATTACAGCCAGCTTGGACTGCCCCGTGCCCAGAGGAGCTGGAGACAGTCAGTGCAATTTTCCCCAGCTGCAGGGTGTGCTAGCCCCACGCATCCCCCTGCTCCCCAGGCAGCATCCTTCGATGGCTCCCGGGGTGCACAGCCACGTGTGCCTGGCACGGCCCAGGTGCCACGGTCACAGAGCGGTCGGCTCCCTGTCCGCCAGGCTCTTCCTCCCTGCGTTTTGGGACCTGAGGGTTGCAGAGAGAGCAGGGCTCCTGTCCCACTCCCCCGGAGAGCTTGGGCACAGAGGTTGGGGGCACGGGCTAGGGTTGGGCATGCCATCCTGGCCCTGCCAGCTGGGGCACGCCTGTCACGGTCCTGGCAGCCAGGGTTGATGTGAGGATATCGCTGCATTTGCGTGGCCAAGAGTAATATTAGATTTTTACGCTGCGTCAATGTTCCTGAAAGCCACAGTGGGCATTAATATTCATGAGCCCACCCGGCCTCATCCATATTCACATCGCATCCCTCGACTGCACGAGCCTTGCGTGTTTTTCACCTGCTTGGCAGCACGGTGCCCGGGAAGGTGGCACTGCACGGAGCTGGAGGTGCCAACCTGCGGAGGCTGGGGCTGAGCAGGTGGTGCCGGGAGTGATGGCCCTGGGTGCTGGCACAGGCTGAGCCGTGGGGATATGGAGACTGGCTTTCCCTCGGTGATGCCAAGCAGAGTGCCAGGAGGGTCTCAGGTACCTCCATCCCCTGTAACACCCCATTCCCTCCATCCTTTGTCCCCACTCTTGCTGCCAATGTCCCCCTGCATGGCCACCTAACTGCTCTTCTTCCTGGGTTTATCTGTGGGACAACCCAAACTCTCCCCCAGCCCCAGCACTAGGGGCTTGGAGCCCAGAGGAGACCGGCTTTTGCATCCTCATCCCCGTCACACTGCTGCAAAACAGGTGCCTGGGGTGTCAGAGCTGCAGAGAGGTGGCCCAGGCTCCCCGAGCTGTCCCCCACCCCGCAACGCTGTGGGCTGCCCTTGCACCCCAGAAGCACCAAACCTCGCCCTGCACCCATCCTGTGCGGGCCTGGGACCCCTCCTGCGGCTGGGTACGGCGCTGGGTCTGTGCTGTCGGGCGCGGGGACGCGCCACGCACCGGCGTGTCACCGGACGCGGCAGGTGGCGCCCTGTCTCCGGCCGGCGGCCGCCTGGTGGCCCGAGGCTGCCGGCTGCGCGGGGCTGCGGCACCGGCACGGCCTGTGTGTCCCGGGCACTGCAGCCCCGGCGCTACATCCGCATCCCTGCACCCCCAGCACCGCATCCCTGCACCCCCAGCACCGCATCCCTGCATCCCTGCAACCGCAGTACTGCATCTCTGCATCCCGAACACCACATCCCTGCACCCCCAGAACTGCATCCCTGCACCCGCAGCACCACATCCCTGCAACCCCAACACTGCATCTCTGCATCCCGAACACCACATCCCTGCAACCCCAGAACTGCATCCCTGCACCCCCAGCACCGCATCCCTGCACCCCCAGCACCGCATCCCTGCAACCCCAGCACTGCATCTCTGCATCCTGACTACCACATCCCTGCACCCCAAACACCGCATCCCTGCACCCCCAGCACTGCATCCCTACAACCCCAGCACCGCATCCCTGCATCCCTGCAACCCCGCAACCCCAGCACTGCACCCCTGCATCCCGAACACGGCATCCCTGTGTCCCGGGCCCTGCCTCTCTGCATCCCAGGTGCTGCATTTCTGCATTGCCCTGGCTGCAGCCCCTGTGGCAGGGATGCTGGGCAGCGGTGGTGCTACCAGTATAGTGCTTTCACCCTGGTTAGTGGCACAGTGGGGAGCCACGTAGGGACTGTCGGGCAGCAGGGGCGCCGGCTGGAGCAGCCGAGGGGCCACAGCGTCAGTCCCATGTGGGTTTGGAGCAGGGACATGCACGAGGCTGGGTCCTGCTCTGAGCTTCCCTGCTGCACTAGTCCCTCCATGCTCACCGCTCTCACGGCAAATGGATCAGGGCAGATGAGTGGGGTTAGGCCCCAAATTTGGGGGTGCTGAGCTTCTTTTCTGCTTCGGAAAGGCTATGAGGAGAAGAAAGGTTTCAGTGGGAGCCACGGAGGACTGGGTGTGGGGTCCCAGCTACAGCTGGGGCAAAGCAAGAAGGACTGGAGCCAGCTGGGTGCTGCCCGGTACGGTGCAGGGAGCAAACAGTGTCAGTGGTGACAGCAAACTGCCACGGCTCACCTCCTCTCGTCATTAATTGTGTACTCCTTGGCAAGGGCCCTCTGTTTGCCTACTCATTTATGATTTTGCTGCAAAACCTGTTGATATTAGAGATTTTCCTAAAACCTTGGCTCTCGAAGTGACAGGATTGTAGGAGAAGGTGCGTCTGCTGTACAGGATCAGAGGAGCTCGGCTGGCTCATGGCAGGTTTATAGGAGAGGATGCCGATAGCAGCAGGGCTCTGCTTTTTCCCAGCCGGGACCAGTGGTTATTTTCCCACTGCCCCTGCACTTCTCTGTCCTCTCATCCCTCACTTGAGGCTCCCAACGGCTCTGAGAGCTCATCCACAGAAGACACCTTTGTGCATCTCCCTTCTCCAGGCAGCTGCTCATCACTTTGGCAGCTCTCCTTCAGCCTGCCTGCGGTTCAGGGGTACTGCTGGGGTCTCCCGGCAGCCAGGACCCCCTGCCCCAGCCCCGCAGAGATTGTTTGGGCTGCTAGGGAGCCGTGGCAAGGCATTCCCAGCTCTGCACAGGGGTCTGTCTATGCTGCCCCACCGAGAGGTCCCCCCATCCTGGAGGCTTTCCGTGGGCACAGGTCTCGGCAGAGTCGTGCAGTGCGGAGCCGGGGTGCCCTTCCCCTGGCTCCTGGCCGTGCCGGCCTGTCTGCGTGGCTCCCGGTGCTGCTGTCTCCCCTGCCTTTCACTTGTGTGTTTTTACGGCTCGGAGGGAGCCGTCCTGCCCCAATTCCCCGCGTGCTCCTAATTTCATAGTTCTCTCCCTATATCCATATATATCCATATAGCATTTGATACAGGTTTTATGGGCATTTCCATACATTTTACAGACACAGCCATTACAGAGCCAGGTTTCACCCGAGAAACCCCAGGGGAGCAGAGCACTGAATCGCCTTAGTCTTGGCCCCAGAACAAGGCTCTCTTCTCTCCCTTGCTGGGGCTGCCGCTATCAGCATTGCAGAGGGCAGGGGGACAGCGGGGGGCTGGCAGAGCCTGTCCCGAGAGCCAGGATGCTGTCCACAGCCTCATCCTGCAGAACTCAGGGTTGTCACTGCTGTCTCCCCAGCTGGCTGCCACTGGGAGGGGAGCTGCTTTGGGCTGGGCTGCTGGGTGCAGCTCAGGACCACAACCTGTATGGCCAGGTTGCCAGGATCTGTCCCGTTTGCCAACCTGTTGGGCTGTGCAGCCAGCTGGCTGCGGGCACTAGGCAACCCTCAGTGGTGGTGCGAAGAGTGATGCCATCCTGGCTGGCACTGCCGCATAAGGCTCTGGAGAATCTGGCTGCAGCGGTGCGTGCAGGGCATCCGAGCTCCGGCAAGGCGGCTTCCACCTGGCAGAGGGGTGGAATATGGATCCAGGTGCACGCAGCTCTCCACACATTTTGGGAGGCTGGGGAGGCTGCCGGCATTGCAGTAGTGCCCGGCACTGCGCAGTGGCTGCTTGTGTTGCTGGCACCAGGGGAGAAGCCTCAGACCTTGTTTAAAACAGAGCCAGGTGACACATACCTTCACCACCACTGCGGTCAGACCCACGAGCACTCTGCAGTGCAGCTCTGGGTCATCCCCACGATGGCGTGTCCGGGTGCCAGGGAGGATGGACTGGGGTGAGCGGCACAGGGATGAGCCCTCCCTTGGCACCCACTGCCCGGCGCCGCATGGCAGGGCCGGACATGGCAGCACCTGGCCGTGCTTTGGGTTCCCGCCTCTCCCAGCCTCACTCTGCACTGGTGTACCAAGGAATTTTCCACCCTGGGTGTGAATTTCCATTTTCAGGGGAAATGCCCGCAAATCCCACCCAGTGCTACCTCCAACCGATGCCACGGGGCCCGTTCCTCGCTGCTTGGCCACCTCCAGCGCGGCTGTGGCATAGTCTGACCCAGCCCTGCATCCGACCAGCGCCCTGGCTTGGCTATTAATAGCATCTCCCCTCTCCCCTTTTGAAGGCTGGTGGGGGCCCAGGGTCTGTCCCGCTCTGTTTTCTTGAGCAGGTCCCAAAAGCAGGAACCATTTGTGGCTTCCCCGGCCGGCGTGTCTCTCCTTGGCCTCCAGCGTGTGCTATTTTCTGTGCTGTTTACTGTTCTTCTGCGGGCTGTCAGGTTTCCGCACTGGGGGAAGGCTTGTAAATGGGGGGGTGGGGGTGGGGGGGTGGTGAGTCCGCACAGAGGGGATTCGGGAAAGGGGGGGGATGGAGGAGCACAGACATGGCCTTTATCGCAGCCTAGGGGATGTGTGGCTCATAAATCCGACCCAGGCAGATAGGGGATAAATCATCCCAGCTCGGGCACTGGTGGTTACCCATGGTTAGAAATTAACTTTGTGTTGGATGGGTCCCAGGCTGTGGGATGGGAAGGGGAGGCTGCTCTGGGCAGTGTGCCTCCCGCCCGGCTGGCCCCGGAGCTGGGCTGCAGGCAGGCGAGCGGGTGCCCGGTGTCCTGGCCCCGGGTGGGCAGGGCTGGCAGGCACAATTAAAGCCAAGGCTGATGAAGCAAACAGCCAGGGGTGGATACTGTGGCCAAACCTGTGCTGCAGGCAATGATGCCCCGGCACTCATGCCAACCTGGTCGGGCTCTGGTGTTCCGATGACTGGCTGTAGCCACTGCACGAGCCATCCTTGGGCTGCAGGCATGCCAGGCACTGGGAGATACTGGTCTGCATGGGAGGGAACGGGGACCTGGAGTGCCAGGGAAGGGTGGCAAGGTGTGTGTGCGGGGCAGGAGGATGGATGCACTCACAGCGGGACTGTCCTCTTGCCCCACAGTGACAACCCAGGGCTTGGCAGTCTCTGGCCCCTGCTCTGTGCCACTGAGGGTGGGAGGAAGCAGTAAAGCCCACAGACTCCTGTTTCTTTTACACCCTCCAGCTGCAGCATCCTTCTAGCCCCAATTCCCCCTGCTCCCAATCCCAGGGCTCCTTCCATGAGCATCCCCAAACCCTCTCCTGTGTAGGGCCAGGTCTTCCCGAGGGAGCTTTTAAGCACGTGACAGCAGCAACCTCTTCTCCATCTGCTCAGGCCCAGTGCCCACAGCTGGAACCATGCCACCCTTGGGGTCCCAGAGCACCCACCCTGGGGGGGAGAAGGGGCAGGGCTGGTAGGGACACCCCTCCTGCAGTGGGTCTCCAGGCAGCCGGCTCGGCTCACTCCTGGCCCGCTCTCTAATAGCTCCCCAGCTTTCCTTTCTAACGAGGCTCTAATTGGAAGCCGGTTGTGCTTCCCTTCCCCTCTTCTCAGAGCTCTCCAGTCCCAGTGCTGCAGGGCGATTAAGCTGAGGTTTTGGGTTTTTTTAATATGGCAGAATTATTTTGGAAGGGCCAGGATCGTTACATGACGGGCTTCTTGAAAAACCCCAGGCTTCGCCTTTCAGACGGGGCCTTTTCAAGTGGTTTTGCACAGTACACGTCTCTGGGCAGCGACCGTCTCGAACAGTTACTGTTAATTATAGATGCCTCTTTCCCGCTCGCCCATTACTCAAAGGATTTTTGTGTGTTTTAACAGTGTTTTACATCAGCCTGAATAAGACTCTATTCAGTATTTCCGAGAGCTGGATCTTGGGCATCCCCTGCTGTATATGTCGAGCTCTCCTCCCTGCATCCCTGGGGCTGGGGACCGGGCAGCCAGCGCGGGCACAAGCCTTCCTCCCACCGTCTAGCCGGTGCATGCGCTGCTTTTGGCGCGGGAGTTGTGCCTGCTGCGTGCACACCCTCTTTGCACCCCTCTCCTGGCTATGCACAGCCTCGGGTTTGCACACTCAGCTCCTCGGGGCCATCTCTTAGATCCATCCTCCATCATCCCTCTTGTACACTGAGCACCGCTGCTGCGTGCTCGGCTGGACCCTGTGCCCGCTGCCCTGCCATCCTCTTTGGGCAGGGAGTGAGGGGCAGTGACAGTCCAGGGCACGCTGGCCTCATCCTAGTCTTCTCCGGGTGCGCAGTGTCCTCGTCCCAGCACCGGGCTGGTGTGTTCCCTATGCAGTAACACGGGACATCTCCCCCGTACCACACACTGCATCACCAGGGTCGTTCCCCGTGTCCTTTGTGCTGCATTTATCAGCACTGATTTCGTGCCTCCCTCATTGCCCAGTTATTCAACAGCCACTTGTTGCGCCCAGCAGCTTTTCTGACTGTCCTGAGGAGTTTAATATCATTGAGAAATGGTGTGGCCTCCTGTGACACCCCATTTGTGCAAAAGCCACCCTTCACTCCAACTTGCCTCCTGTGCTTCACCCTACATGTAGGCTGTGAGAAGGACTTGCCTCTTCTCCCACAACAGCTGAGCTGGTTTAGCCATCCATGGGGAAACACCTTGCCCTCAGTATATTCCCAATGCCACTGCATCCCCCAGTATGCTCAGCTGGGCACGCTGTCCCTTCTGAGAGCTCTGGTGGGCTGGCGAGGGGTGACTTCCCACCAGAGCCATGCTGCGCCTCCCACTTGTGTCGTCTCTGCCACCAGGTGCTTTCTGCCCGCTCGTCTGCAGGCTGCTGGTGTTTCTGCAGCTCCTGCCCAGGTAGAGGACGGAGCCCTGAGCTCTGGGTCCCCTCCGAGAGATGGTAACCCCCCAGGATGTGCTCTGCAGAGCGGGGCCGGGCGCTGGGGCAGAGCAGTCTGCCCGAACGCTGGGCAGCTGGGGCTCAGCAGCGGGTGCCCTTGCCAGACAGCGAGCTTTTGGTCAATGCGGAGGGTTGGAGAGGGTGGAAGATGAGAAGTGACTTTGGGATTGCTCTGCTGGACCAATTTCCTGAGCCCATATGGGACAAGAGCTTCCCCTGGGTGCTCCAGGGCTGTCCATGAGCTACCTGGCCCCCAAGAAACCGTGAGTTGGGACAAAAGTGGATCCAGCTCATCCCCATGCCCACCATCCTCCAGGCTGGAGCAGGGCTCTTGCCAGCCTTGTGCTGGAGACGGGGAGGAGGCAGAGGAGGTGGTGGTGGAGGCACAGCAGCATTTTCTGCGGAGAGCCCTGTTTGAGGAGAGGGGAAATGCACCTCGTTTGGGCACCTCCTCAGCCCTCATCTCCTTCAGCTCAGCGTACAGGGCACTGTGGTCAGGCCCATTTATAAAGAGGGTAAATATATCAGCAGAGTTTGTGTCCCCTCCAAAGGTCAATATTTGTGCAGAGTTTAATTTTAACTTAACAAGCAGTTGTTTGCAGAGGCTCTGTGTGTGTGTGTGTGTGCACGTGTGTGCTTCCCCGCCGATCGATGCTCTCGTGGGGATGTGTGCGAGTGGCTCAGGTGCGTGCGCCAACTCCCCGGGGCGCAGAGGGGGTCGGCGCAGCTCCCCGCTCCCGGAGATGCTCCGGATACAGGGGCAGCGCTGTGCGGTCCGGAGGACAAGGCCTGGGGTCTGTGGCTGAGGCTATAAATGCAACCCACAGCCCTCTCCGGGAGGTGACAGCGGGCAAAATGTGACCCGTGTGGCTCTGGACAGCAGCGGATGGGGACGGTGGCTTTCCCAGCCTGTTCTGACCGGTGCCCTGGGCTTTTAGGCAGCTCTGCGGCTGTGCGGCCCCTGGCCTTGCCCCTTCTGAACCCGTGTGGGTTTTGTGGCTCTCGCCCATTTTCTGGCAACGTGCGTCTGTCTCTGAGCGAAGCACATCGCTCAGGCCCATCCCAGCACGCAGCATGGGCTTTGCACAGGGCTCCGAGGGCTCGGGATGGGAACCCGCAGCTGCTCCGAAAACAGCCGCGGTATTTCTCCCAGGACTCTTCCAGGGGTTTCATCCCCCTCTGTCTGCCCTCCCACGCTGCCTGCATCCCACACACACCTGAAACCGCTCACTGAGGCTGGTGGCTCCTCTTTGAGAGGCCTAGAGCCAAAGTGTCCCCACGCTGGCAGAGAAGAGGGGGACGGTGCTGTCCCAGTCTGCGTCCAGGCACCCGAGGCTTCTGTTCTCGCTGCTCCCAAAGCTCTTCCGGCTAAAATCCCATGCTGTGCTTCATCCTGTGCCTGCCATGTGTCCCCAGCTGGTCTTGGGGACAGGCTGGGCATCTCACCCACCCCATAGCATCTCACCCCCCCCTATAGCATTTCATCCCTCAGATGGAGGCTGGGTCCTCTCGGGTATCCAGGCATGCATCCCAGCATCCCAGGGCAGGACGGGACACCAGGTTGGGTCTGTTATGCTCCCCCAACCCATTCTGCTGAGGGCACAGAGTGTCTGTCGGAAAACAGGAGAATAGAATCAAGCACAGCCCTGGACAATGGAATTTTCCCAGTCTCCTACCCCAGGGATAGCAGGTTGGGGGCAGGAAGGGGGGCTGCAGCCAGAGAGGCTGGAGGGCTGGGATGCAGCCCATCGTCCCCGCAGCGTGGCCGCTGGGGCTCCGTGTTTTGCAGCCTGCCTTGTGGGCGCTGAGGTTTGGTTTCCTTCTCTCCGCTCTTTTCCTCTTCCTCGCCAGGCCCCGGGGCTGCCGACCGACCTCAAAGGGAAAAGCGGGTTGCGAGGGCCAGCGGCGGGGACGGGCAGGGGTAAACACGGGGCTGGGGCCGGCCAGGCAGTGGGTGATGGAGGTGAGGTCATGCCGTGACGTCAGCCCTGCGGCTTTGGGGACAGCCGTGGTTAGGCTGCCCGAGGAGGGGCGGCTGTTTTCCTGCAGCTCCGCCGCTCGCTCCCAGTGCCCGTCTAACTTATAAACTTTAATGGCCAGTTTAAAAGGTTCCTGCCATGGGCACCTTGTTGCCACTTTTAGGTTTTTAATTTGGAAACTTTCCCCTCTGTGGTTGGGGAAGGAAGGACTTGGGTCCGCTTGGGGCCAGTCATCAGGACACGCGGGTGCCAAAGAGACGGTCCAGAAGGGCTCTGTTCCCGTCACCGGTGTCGGGGCAGGGTCGGCCACACCAGTGCCGAGGAGGGCGGTGGGACGTGCGCCATGCATGGGGCAGACGGGCTGGAGGAGCCCCCCGCACCCCTCCTGCTGCCCACATATCGATGGGATAAATTTAGCTGCTCCTCCGCGTCTGGCTGGGGGAGCGCCGGCAGCAGCCACCTGCTCCTGGCTGGCACGGTCCTACCCCCCCGCCCCGGGGATCACCATGGCTCTGGGCTCTGCAAGCAGCATCCTCACCCTGCAGCCCCTGGGAGACACTGGGAGCCCCCACACCTCCCTGATTGCTCCCCAAGGCTCCCAGGTCCTCGTCCCGGCTGTCACGGTGTGACCTGGTGATCTGGTGTTTCCCTGGCTCACCCCCCCAGCTGCCACCGGCCATGCAGAGGTTGTCCTGCCCTGGGGCTGCAAGCGGTGGGTGTCTGTGCTGCAAAGACCGGCGGAGGGGTCTGCCTTGTCCCCCTGCCCTGCGGTCGCTGATGGTGGTGACCCCCCAACCACATCACGGGGGATGCCAGCATCCCTCCCTCTAGCTTGCCTTTGCCGGCAGAGCCAGGGTTGGGCGCAGAGCCATGCCTCTGTGTGCGGCTTGGCAGGAGGAAGGGGTGCGGGGCCGGCACTTCAGGAGATGCTGAGGGCACGGCACTGCTGCTCTTCCTCGCTGCCCACCTCCAGCAGCCCCCCCAAGGTGTGGCTTGGCAGAGTCACATTTCGCCAGTGCAAACTCACCTGTCTTCTGCCTGCGGTGGCTCGAGAGGCCCCTGCAAATACCCAGGAGGGGCTGGGGCACGGGGCCGAGGCCTGATGCCCTCCCATGCAACAAGGAAACCAGCCTACAAGCTGGAGCATCCCCGCAGCCTCCCTTTGCAGCTGGAGAAGGCTGGGACATCTCCCCCCAAGGTGGATGCAGCCACCTGGTGTTACTGCTGGTGGGGCTCCAAGTAGTGACCATGGCTTAGCTGGGTCTTTCCTTATCTCCAGAACAGTGTGATGGGGTTTGTCTGTATGTTCCTGCTGTACGTGTTTGTCCAAGGGTGTGGCATGCAGACTGGCCCCTCCAGCACAGGCTGATGTGGCCACGCTGGGTCCTAGTCCCAGCTGGGACAGCCCACCCTGGAGCATCTTAGCTATCAGGTGGGTCCAGGGCCTCTCGCAAACCTTGCTGGAGCTCCAGAGAGCTGGCTTGGCAGCAGTCTGCACCCCAGGGGTTGGACTCCCCCGGGGTGGGCACCCAGAGCACTATAAATAGCGTGCAGAGCCGGAGGAGCAGAGGAGTGGCCCTGGTTTACCAGCACTTTCATACCATGGCTTTCAAGTGGTTCCCCTGCCTCTTCCCCATGAGCCAGTGGCACATCTGCGCCCAGCCCAGGCGTGGGGCCGACCGGCGGGCAGCCCCCGGTGCCGTGCCACGTGCTCCGCGGCCGCCGGAGCTGGTGTCGCTCGCCAGCCCCGGGGCAGCCCTGCCTTTGCCAGCCCTGTAATTGATTCCTGCTCTCCTGCACGGGCGGAGGCTGCAGATGTGCAGCCTGGTCGGAGGCAGCGGGCTGCGGGTACCAGCTCCTGGAGCCAGCCCGGGCACGGCGAGGAGCAGCCCAGTCCTTGCCTTGGCTTTGGCATCCTCTTTGAGGGGTTCCTTTTGAGCTTCCAGGTGTTCAGAGAGGTTCTTCCCCAGGCTCAGCTCATGGAGGCAGGGGATTTGGGGAGACCCTGCTCACCCTGTTTTGGGGCACCTGGAGGAAACGGGATTGTTGGGGAGCAAGGAAAGAGCTCCCCGAATGTCACTGTTGTGTCTGCTGGTGATGGGCTCGAGTTTTGAGGCAGCGGCAGCTGACGGCCGTGCAGGGTGGGTGTAGAGGTTCCCCGTTCCCCTGAGGCTGCAGCCATGCAGGCTGGGGAGGAAGAAGGTCCTCCTGCACAGTACCCCAGCAGCTCTGTTCGCTGACCCGCCAGCCAGCCAGCAGCCCCACCGAAAGCTGGGGGTCCAGCAAGGGGGAGTGGGGGCAGAAGCCTGGCTTGCTGAGCCCTCTGATGTCTTTAAGGCAGGCGAGGAGCAGGGCCGTGGGGATGGCAGGGGTTTAAGTGACGGAGGAGGATTTTCTAGCCTGGCACCCTATAGGAGACAACATATTGGAGCATGTTATTACAGATATGGTTAAAGATAACCCAGTTTTTAGACTGGAAGGTGGTGGTGGTCCAGGCAAAGTGGCTGCAGACAGATGAGGTTGGACGTGAACACAGGGGAGTTGCAAGCAGGCGCCCTGGGTACCTTGTTTTCCAGTGCTGCTGATGACAGGTAGTGCTTCATGGAAGAAAACGCCTAGAAAAATAGGGATGAAAATGGTGAGGCTTTTAAAAAACCCTGTATTTAGTCAAAGGGCATGGTTTTGCTGTCTGGAGATGGCAAGGGGTGGGTGAACCCTTCGGAGCAAGGCAAGCCCAAATGGAGAGAGCAGCGTGACGAGTGGGCAGGGGGCTGGAAAAAGCATCAGTCGCCAGAGATGGGGGAGGTCTCTGCTCCTCATCGCCCACGGGGCAGCTGTGGGACTCGGAGCATCACACTCCCGGCACAGGCTGGGATCATGCCCTTGGAAATGAGGAGTGGCTCGGGCTGCAGCGGCCGAACCTGAGGCTGAGATGGATGGGGCTGCAGTGGTAAGGGGAGGTCTGCTCGCCTGGGCAGAGGGGTGCAGCATGGGGCAGGGTCGGAGCCATGGCTCCCAGCCCCCCCCAGCCCCTGTCCTCCCCCAGGCAGCACCTCAGGGACCCTATCCCTGCCTCCGAGGGCTGAGAGGGCAAAGGTGCCCTGACAGAGTGTTTTATTAGCAGCAGGTGCCTGAAACCCAACTCGAAGCTCAGCAATCCCTCCCCTCACCTGGAGATGAACCCAGGTTGGGGGGCACGGCTGTGCAGGGTCAGGCTCTGCTGGTGCCGGGATTACCCCTGCCGTAACCAGAGCGGCTCTCCGACAGCCTGACCACGGTCCTGCCATGGCGACAGGCACCTAATGCCTGATTTCACAGCGCCGGCATGCTCTGCTCGCTCGTGGAGAGGATCTCTCCTGCCCCAGCCAGCTCCAAACCCCAGCCAGACCCCGACCTGCAGCTCTGTCAGCTGGGATTAGGCACAAGATTTAGGCTAAGGCCTCTTTGCTCCTGGCTGGAGCAATGACAGAGAGGAAAGCCCAGCCCATCATCTCTGGTGATGGAGCGCCTGCCCTCTGTCCTGTGCGTGGCAGCTCCCAAACCTGTCTCCAGAGATGGGGCAGGAGCATTTTGGGTGTGCAGGCAGCACCAGGGCTTTGCCAACCCCATGGCATTGCCATGGCTGTGAGCAAACCCCATGTAGAAAAGGAGGTCTCTCCGGCTCTGAGGCAGTCCATGACATGGGCATAGGTCCCTGGGCCGTCTGCAGCAAACCAAGGGATGCTCCCAAGGGAGGGAGCTGAGGAACAGGAGTGGTCCATGCAGAAGGGCTCTCTCCTTCGCTACCTGCAGCCTCCCTCCCAGAGCGCTCCTTGCCGGCACAGACAGCTTGCTCCAGCAAAGCTGTGGCTGGGAGGAGGAGTCTGGGTCAGCACGGTGTGGGGCAGATACAGAGCATCCTTCTGCCCTTCGCTCCTCCGAGCAAGGGGCTGGGGGTGGTTTGGCAGGAGATGTGCAGCAATGAGGCCTGGGGGGCGTTTCTGCTGCAGCGGGAGGCAGGGCAGGATCCATGCAGCAGCCAGGGATGCTGTCGCACCCTGGCAAGAACCAATCCTGGACTTGCAGAGGTGCTGTATCCGCTCCTCCCTATTGCACGGTGCTGTGCCTGCGCTGAGGACACTCGTCACCTCCTCATGGTGTGTACAGCCCCGGCCAGCCCCCTGTGTCCCCACAAACTCATGCTCTACCGGCGTGATGCTTCCTGCTCGTCTTCCTGGACCCCAGCTTTGTTGGCTAGGCTCTTTTAGCTTTGACAAAGTTTATAGTGCGCTGGAATGCAGAATGGCTGCTGGCCTTTCTCCAGCCTAAACATCCCCACCCCGTCGTGCGACAGGAGCTGACAAGGGCGAGCGCGGCAGCGGGCAGGTATCTGGTGCCCAGCCCGCGGCCTGACAGCCACACGACCTTGAGGGTTGTCATTTATCTCTCGCGCGCGCGCGTGTGTGCACGAGAGCGCTGTCTCCCATCCCCAAGAAATGTTCTCAGCGTCTCTGGTTTTCGCTCTGGGCCAAACCCACATGCACGTTGCCCGAGACCGACTCCGAACAGACTCCTTTGATGAGCAGGGCTTAAATATATATTTGGCATTCCAGCGGCAGCATGCCGAGCGCGGCCGAGGGTGTGAAAGTGTTTGCTTGACAAACTCCGGGGGCTCTCGCCTCTCTGCCAGCCCTGGGGACTCACAGGAGAGAAATGTCAAGGAATTTTTCACCTCTCTGCTTTGTTTTGTGTTTTTATTTTGTTTTCCTTCTGAGAGTGCATTTTTAGCTCTGGTGATTGGCAGTCCCAGAGACTGAGTCCCCTCTCTTCGCTGGCACAAGGACGGCGGGAGCAAATATCCCACCCCGGTCCCGTTGGAGACATGGAACAGCCCTGCGAGCCTTGTGCTGACCCTGGGGCCTCCCGTCTCCGCTGGCACTGTCCCCTCCGTGGGCCCAGCGCTGTCACGGATGGATTTGGGTACCAGCAGTGTGGAGACGTCCCACATCCTAGATGGCCCAGGCTGCTCAGAGATGGCCCTTTTGCAAAGAGCCTCTGTCTGCCGAGGACAGCAGTGTCTCAGCCACAAAACCTTTTGTCCCCACTCAGCTGGCCCCAAAGAGGCCTCCACCCCAGCACCGTGCTGAGAAGACACCTGTGTCCGTTGCTCCATGGAGGATTTCCCAGCCAGTGTCCCCACATGCTGTGGCATCGGCCTGGGGTATGCGCTGGCCCCCAGGCACTTTTGGGGGTCAGAGGTCTGGGCAGTTGCTGGGGGCGTGAAGTCAAACCCTCCCTGATCTTCACTTGCCACTTGGCTCCTTCTGGGTGGCAGCCAGAAATGGGGCAGAGGAGGCAGCTCCGTCGCCAGCTCCCATGGGATGTCGGGGCTGGGATGTGCAGGGCAGCGTGGGGTACAGAGCTGAGACTCTGGGCTTTGATGGGAGTCCTGGAGGGTCTCCTGTGTGGGAAGGAGCAGGAAAGCAGAGCCTCCCCATCGCTCCAGCCGCTGTGTCCTGCACCCGTGGGAAACGGGGAGGGGGGACCCTGGGCAGTGGATTTGGTTTCAGAGCCCATGCCTGCAGTGCCCGCTGGACCGGGGCAAAATCCCGGCTGGCTCTTGGGAAGGGGGCTGGGGGGGCTGCGTCTCTGTGTTCCCAGCTGTCCCCGGCATAATCCCTCACGAAAGAGAATCCCTTGTCCTGCTACATCCCCGTTGTCTGGTGGCAGCGCCGCCTGCCCCTAAATCACCTGCTGCTCCCAGCCTGATGGATCACCATGGAAATGGGTGTGCTATGCCCCAGCTGGTGAAGAGAGAGGGTCTGAGGTCTGTGGGGCAGGGGTCTGGACTCTGGAGGCTGCAGAGCAGGGATTAGGATGCTGGAAGACTAGGGGGCGAGGCTGGGTGCCCTGAGGACCGCAGGGCAGGGATTGGTACCCAGGGGTACCAATTTGTGCGCAGGGGTTGGGCTGCTGTGAACTGTGGATGCTGAGAAAGGGATATAGGAGGACTGTGGAGCAGGGTTGGGGACCCTGGGGGGCTGGGGGGCTGGGGGCAGGCTCTGTCCCCTTGGCTTGGGCTTCCCGAGGTTTCCTCCCTGTCCCACTGAAGAATTGCTGGCTTGTCCGGCGGAGCGCGGGCCCGTGGATTTCCTGGGCAGCAAGTCCCTTTCATGTGGCCGCTCGCAAACTCTCATGACATCACCGGGGGCTGCTCCTCCTGGAGACAAACCCAGCGCTTTTTAGGGGTTTACCATTCCGCTCCCCCCCCGCCCTAGCCTGTGTGTTTTGGCCAGGGGGGACCCAGGGAACCACGTCCAAGAGCAGCCGCTCTGGCAGGGAGATGGTGTGCAGGGCCAGCGAGCAGGGGGAGGGCAGTGTGTCCCCCCCTCCCCGTGCTGAATAAACATGGGCTGGCCGGGACTGGAGGGGGCTTTTCCAGGCTGGACCACACCCCGGGGGGCTATTTTTTGCCATGAATGAAGGGGCTGTGTGCTCGCAGGGCAGCCTGGCCTCCTGCCGCTGCTGCTGTGCATGGAGAGCTTGCCTGACACTCAATCCTGTTGCCTGGCCAGGGACCAACATCTGTACTGAGCAGCTGGGCACTGCCCGGGGACACCTGGGCACCGGCACAGCTGGGCACCGCCTGTGGACACCTGGACACTGCCCAGGGACACCTGGGCACCGGCACAGCTGGACACTGCCCGGAGACATCTGGGCACCAGCATAGCTGGACACTGCCCGGGGACACCTGGACACTGCCCAGGGACATCTAGGCACCGGCACAGCTGGGGATACTGGTGGGCTGTGGGGCTGGGCTGTGGGCTGTGACACGGGCTGTCACAGAGCAAGGGGCAGTGACGGTGACACAGTAGCTGTGCCAGCAGTGGTGCCAGAACCGCTGAGGCATGTCGGACCCAGCCCAGCCATGGCCATGTGCCTGGGGGGCCACCCGAGCCAGCCCGGGAGTGAGCCCTGCTGCCTCCCTGCCCCACGCAGCAGTGCTTCCTGCTGCAGTTTCGGGCGTTGGTGGGGCAGTGTCCCCAGGGGCTGCCCCTCCGGCTGCGCCCAGGCTTGAGAGGAAGTGCATAGCCACTGGGGTGGAGTGACCCAGTCCTGAACGCGCCCAGATTCCCCTCCAAAAGCCCCTAATCCCACCTGGCTCAGCCCCAGCTTCCGCTCTGTGCCCTGTTAGCTCCGCTAATCCCTGTGTGCCAGGTGCAGCATCGCTATGGGTGCCGCCCCGTCACCCCCAGATTTCGCTTCTCAAGCGGTCTGCAGGCAGCTCTGCCAGTCCCCAGCCCTGACCCACACTCCTGCCGCCTCTGCCAGCCCCGCTGCCACGCTGATCCCAGGGGAGCCATGTGCGTTTGTGCCCGTGAATGTGTGGCCTGTCCTAGCCGGGTGGAGCCGGGGTGCTGGATCCCACCCCTCGCTGCTCCTTATCGCCACACAGCATCCTTGTGATTCACCAGGTGTGGCTCCCTTTCCGTCACCCCACTTTGCAGGAAGTTTCCCGGCCAGCCCCCCGCAAGCCCTGCGCAATAATAACAAGCTGGGATGAGCTGGCCGGCCTTCCTGAGCAACCCTACAATAACAAACCAGCGCGATGCGTCCAGCTTTCCTGGACAGACAATAATAAACCCGCATGAGCTGGCACACTTTGCGGAGGAACCCTACAATAATAAGCCTGGGTGATGTGTCCAGCTTTGCCGAGCCACCCTACAATAACAAGACAGTGTGAGCCACCCAGTTTCCTTGCAGAGAAGAGGGGTCCCTCGGTTGTGTTCCCCAGGAACAGCCCGGCTGCAGGGCTCAGAAGAGACCTTGGCCACCATGTCTCCATACTTCCTGCTCCTGGGCTTGTCCAGGCCCTCCTCTGCCTGCTCCAGGCCCCTGGCGAAGTCATCCCGTGTCAGTGGTGGGCCAGGCCAGCAGAGATGATGCCCATAGGTGCCATCAGCTTGTGGCTCTGCCTTCCTGGAAGCCAGTGGCAAGTCCTCACAAGTTCTGGCATGCCAAGACCTGCTGCTCATCAGGGCTTCCTCCTGGCCCAGCTCTCTTGCCAAACTGGCACCCGAAGTCAGCTGCCCTGGGGTCTCTCCTGCTGTTGCCCCATGGGCTTCTGAAAGGGAGGACAAGTGCCCATGCTCAGGATGGAGCTGGGGGTGCCACCAGCCCCAGCCCCTGGGCAGCTGTGCCCAGCCTCTTGCAGGGTGTCCCGGGTGGGAAGGCAAGGCTGGTGCCTGAAGCAAGGGCTGCTCTGCTGGACCCCACTCGTATCCAGGGATTTTGTTGGTGCTAGGGCAGCGGGAGGGCTGGAATGCCCATGGGTTTGCTGGGCACTGTGGAGGGATGGCCTGTTTCCAGGCACAGCTGTGCCTTGCTGAGGGCTGGAGCCCCTCGCCCCCCACCAACTCTCTGCCAAACCCCAGGCTGCTGCCGGTGCGCTGGTCCTCACATGGCTGAGGAGGAGATGCTGCAACCTTACCTCCGCACTGCCGCCAACCCTCCTTTCCCTGGGATTTATCCCTGGGAGCTGGAAGCAACAGCGGGTGGGCAGGGCAGGGGCAGGAACCCCCCTAGCATCCCTGCATGGGAAGAAGGGGGGGGAACCTGCATCCACTCCAGCGCTGCGACGGCACAATGCAGAGCCCCCGCACCCCTCCGCTCAGTGTCTGCGAGAAAAGCTGTAACCCAAGCCGCAAAAACGGCGCAAGGAGAAAAGAAAAGGGTATTGAGCGACGGAGCTGCTGCGGTCGCGGGCAGCATAGACTGCTGGTTGTTAAGCGGGTGCCTCGCTCGCAAAGGCCGCCTTGATGAAGTGTGAGACAGCACTTACGGAGGGACGCGGGCAGGCATTCTCGCTCCATCTTCCGCTCACAGTGCCGCTCTTTATGCGCCTGACATTTGCTCGCTGGAAAGGCCCCGAAAGTCAGGGGGAAAGGAAAACATTGCCCGCAGCAGGGCTGGAGCGACGCTGGGAGGAGTGCTGCGCCGTGCCGGGCTGGGTTGGGTCGGGCTGGGATGCTCAGCCATCCCGGCCTCACCGCCCGCTCTTCCCCGGGGTGACCCCTTCACCTCTCGGCAGCTCTCCGGCTGCCTTCCCTGCCGGCACCGCTGCTTCCTGCCAGGTGTGCTCAGCCTGGCTCCCTGCCTGGGAAGCCCTGGCCATCCTGCCCCTGTCTGCTCCACGGGCGGGCTGGCAGCACCGCCGGCTCGCCGAGCTGCTGCTGCGTGTCCCCAGGGGCGTGGGTGGTAAGGGGTGATGGGGACGGGTCCCTTAGCTGTCTGCTGCTGGGGCACACGGTGCCCCAGGAACTGCTGCAAGCTGGGGTGAGCATGTGGGAGCAGTTCCAAAGGCTGGGAAAAGGCAGCTCGGGGTGCTTTGGGGCAGCTCTGCCCCAAAGGAGAGGGTCACTGCCCCACCAGGGAGCTGGGGTAGGAGGCTGGCTGGTGTGCCCTGCTCCGTCCCAGCAGGATGATCTGCCCCTTTGCCTGCCCTTGACCACAGCCGGGAGGGAGCTGTTCACCCCCCCTTCACCTCTGTCTTCCCACAGGCAGATCCCTCCGCTGTTGGCAGAGGCAGGGTGAGCAGCTAGCACAGGTTGGTGCTCACCTTCATGGATCTCAGGGTGGATCCCTCCACAGCCTGACAGATGCCAGCACGACCATGGGCAGAGATGCCCAGCACACATCCAGCAAGCTGTATTCTCAGGAGCACGCACAAAGCTCGCAGCAGGAGAGCGTGCCAGGGGCAGGCCGGCCACAAGGCACGGGAACACCATGGAGCCCTTCCCTGCCCGTCGCGGGCTGCCGCAGCATCGCCAGGCTTCGCTCTTGCCAGCCGTGCCCATGGCCGGAGAGCCATTGTGCCATTCCCGGACTGCCGCTCCACCACGCTGCTTCCGCGGAGCCTGCTGGCGCGGGGAGACTGGGGAAGCCATGCCACCCCCAGCCCACACCCCTTGGCTCCCAGCCCCGGCAGGAATTATTAAGTGTGCCCCTGTGGAGCATGTGCTGAGGCTGGCCACGGGAATGTGGGCAGATCTGACATACAAGCCACAGCAGCCAGGCTGTAATTTCCAAACAGGCCCCGTTCGCTCTGTTTTCCAGTTAAAAATATATTAAAAAATAGGAATGTGGGGTTTGTAGCGAAGAATGTTGGTAACCACTTTGAACGTCTGGTGTGATAATGAAAGGGTCAGTCCCCAGCTTTGAGCACGACCGATTTAGACTCTGGTGCTTGGCACCGGTGCAGGGGCCCAGCACGGTCCAGCCTGCCTGCAACCACCCCCCCTCAGGACCCAGGCCAGGGGAAGGTGGTGCTTCTGCACCGGTGGCACGGTGCCGGGCCGGGTGACGTGCCCCTCGCTGTGAAGAAGACATCCAAATTGCCATCTCTTACAGCCTCTTGCAGTCTGGGCAGGGGTGGGTGAAGGCAGGATGTGCTGTACACTGCCCACCGCTGGCCCTGCCACCCCCCCCCCACGCTGGGGTACAGCCCCATAGCAGAGCCCTGCGGGATGTGGGGCACCGACAGTCCAGCTCCCATCGAGCTGCCCCTTCCCCAGGGCCCGGCTTGCTCCCAGCAGGAGGTTAGGCGGGTGCCCCCCTTCCCCGGGCAGCCCCCCCGCTGCTGGGCTAATCGCAGTTCAGGGCGTGCTGTGGAGCCTCCCGTGCTGCTGCTGCAGCCTTGAGTCGCTCCTGATACCGGGGCATCCCACTTGGCCTTGTGGCCAGGTAGTCATAACACACAGGGCTGGCTGTGCCGGGCATCACTGCCCGGGGTCTGGCGAGACATGTGGGGCACCCAGCCGGCACTCCCCCGGGTGCCAGCTCTCTGCTCCTGCCGCTCCCCGCACCGCTGGCATCGTGTTTATCCCAGGGGTGGATAATCGGAGAAAAACAGGGCACCGGAGGCCAGGGCTGACGTCGCAGTGGGGACAACAAGCTGTCTGGGAGTTCAGCTCAGGGATTCACTGGGGCAGGGGGTGCGAGGAGAGAGGGCAAGGTCACTGGTACCCAGGGCTTGTCCCCCACCCAGCCAGAGGGGACACCTCCTTGTCCCTCTCAGCCTCCGGGGCCATCAGGTGGCCGGTGGCTGGCACAGCACACCTGACTCCCTGCTGAGTCACGGCTCTTTGGGACGCGCTTCCAGCTCCGGTTCTAAACCCATTTCCCTCTGGAGACGTGGAGTGCGGCCCTCCCATCCCCATGGCTCCGAGCCCGCCAGGAAGGGCAGCGGCAGGAGGTGGCCAGTGACTCCCAAATTCCACCCCTGGCTTGCCAGAGCTGGGGCCTTCCCGGAGCCATGGTCGGTGCCCATCCCTACCCGGGGGACTGGCCGTACTGCGCACCCTTCTCCCAGCACCAGCAGGGTGCCACCCCAGTGGGTGCATGTGTGCAGGTCTCGGGGACACTGGATCGTTACAAGTGTGGTGAGGACTCCACAGCATTGCCCTGTCCCCAGGGATACCATACTGGCTCCGGACAGCTGGGAATCCCTGCTCAGATCCTCACTTGGATGCTGGAAAGAGGAGCATCCTGGGCAGACCCAGGGCTTGGGGCATATCCCAGGTGTCATCCTGCACTACAGCCTGTATCCCAGATGGGTTGGAGCAGAGAGGGGTGGGCAGCACCCTAAGCCTGAGTGCACAGCCTGCCCCACTGCCTTGGTGCTCCCTGGGGACTCCTCAGTGATAGCGACAGGGGTGGGCAGCAGGGTAGTGGCACCCAGGGCCGGGTGGCTCCGCAGGGGACTCTCCCTCCCTCCCGGGGCATTGACCCGTGCGGTGCTATCTAGTACACTTTGCTCACTCCGCCACCATTCCTGGCTTTCCTGGGAGCTGCTGTTTGCTTTTCTCTGAGTTACGACTCCAGCTTGTGCCTTTGATCTGGGCTGTGTCGGCCACTCGTTGCCAGCCCCTCTCCTGCCTTTGAAGTGCAGTCGCCTTCCTGGCCTCGGACACTGCTTTTGCAACCTCAGGTGCAAACCCTGGCCTCGTGGGGCTGAGACATCCAGGGCAAGAGAATCCCCAGGGTGTCCAAGGCGCTCAGCATCCCTCCTCCCTGGGACCTTGTGATGGGCCAGCGTCACTCAGGGCTCTCAGAGGCCAGGCAAGGAAGCACTGGGAGGTGTGTTTGCCCAGTGGCAAGCAATCAGGGATGCTGGCAGGCTGCTGGGACCAGAGCGTCACTCCCTCCTGTGGCAGTGGGACACAGGAGGGACACAGAATGTCCTGCACGGAAGCTTGGCAAAAAGCAGACCCTGGTGGCATGTGTGTCCTCCTGCCCATGCCTCCAGCAGGAGGGATGAGACCTGCAGGGAAGAGGCCTTTCTGGGAACCAGCCAACTCGTCCTGGCATCAACCCTGCCCTCCCTCCCCGTCCAGCGGGGAGCAGCGAGGGGGGCTCAGCTTGCCCTTTCTGCTGCTGGGAAGCTGGGGCCAGGCTTTGGACTCTGGCCTTGAGTGGGTCTGAGCGTCCCCATCCCCTCCACGCT
This sequence comes from Rhynochetos jubatus, assembly GCA_027574665.1. Lineage (NCBI taxonomy): Eukaryota > Metazoa > Chordata > Aves > Eurypygiformes > Rhynochetidae > Rhynochetos > Rhynochetos jubatus. Next base: position 26,285,126 of record CM050654.1, read on the forward strand.
CCCCTGGCCTGGAGAGGATGCAGCCTTATCTGTTACACTTTGTTCTCCGGCTGTCTGGGTGCGGAGGGGAGCAGAGATTAGTGCGCAGACCTTTGGCACACACACACTGCCACACAACCAGCCACACACACAGTCCCCCATGCGCACACGCACCCATATCGTGCCCCACGCACCCCCCACACAGCCTCCAGGGCACACAGGCATTTCCCCATCCCTGCACGTGTTTGTTTTCTGCCTGTGTGCTCCGTTACGTTCCCAGTGGAGCATGGCATTTGCCCAGCCTCCCAGTCTTGAGAGCCAAGGGCCCCCATGCGCATCCACATGGCCCAAAAACCAAGGGTGACACCGCACAGTGGTGTGGGTGGGAAGAGAGGGGGTTCCTTACATCAAGCCTGGAAGGTGCAGGGATGCAGGAGCTGCTCAGGCAGCCTGGGAGCCAACATGGGCATCCCTTGTCCTGCCACCGCATCGCCCTCGCTTGCCATGGGGCCACTGGGGATAGCTTGTGCTGCCCGCACACACATCACCGGAGGCAGCCGTGGCAGGTAGAGGCTCCCCGTCCCCACCTCGTGCCAAGGTCCTGCCCCTGTCCAGGGCTCACTGTCCTTATCGGCCACGGCCTCTGCCTTGCTCCCGCCGGGGAAGCCACAGCCCTTCCCGTGCGATCTTATCTCCGGCGTTTCATGAATGACTCGAAGCCTCCACAGTCTGCCTCTGAATGGGAAGGCAGCCCGCTGGCCAGAGCAGGGGTGCACACGCGTGTGTGTACGTGTGTGTGTGTGTGCACGGCTGGGGAGCGCCCAGTGTCAGAGCTCTGTGGCCACAAGCCCTGATGCAACTCCCTGGGGTGAAGCAGCTGGAGCCCAATGGGCAGAGGGATGCGCAGCCCCTTCCCTGCCCCACTGCAGCACCGTGGCAGGGCATCCCAGCAGGAGCCGGCTCCTGGCAGATGATTTCCTGGCAGGGTGACGGTACCTCTGCTCTCTCCCGCAGAGCCTGCCCCAGATCTGCGGTGCGGAAGAGGGGCAGGCGTTCGCCTCTGCTCTGCAGCAGCTCTACACGGCGGTGACGCAGCAGGAGGTCAAGCGGGCTCGGAAACGGCAGCACTCGGGTGAGGAGCTCCGTGGCTGTGGGATGGGGAGCATCCGAAGCACCCAACTAAGGCCCCATCCTGCGGGAAGGGGAGTGGGGCCTGCGGTGCAGCTCACCCCATGCAACAGTCTCCCCATTTGCTTTCCCCCCATGGGCTGAGCTCCCCCACCCAGGTGCCATTCCTGGTGTGGGTTTGGGCAATGCCCTGCGCTCCCTCATCTCAATCCCGAATTGTATCTCTTTCTGCTGGTACCAGAGGACACCGAGGGCCCGGCACTCACTGCAGAATCCGAAGGGCAACCCCAGCCACCGCCTCCGTCCCAGGAGGACGAAACAGCGTCTTCCAGCGAGGGAACCACGGTGAGTTCAGCACTGGAAACAGCTTCTCCATACCAATGGGTACGAGGGATCTCTCCTCGCATCCCAACCCTGTACCCCTCTGGGATGGGAGGCTGAGCTCGGTTCCCAGACCATCCTACCCCATGCATCCTGGCTGGGGAGCCTGTGGGTCCATTGCACAGGTGTGTGTGGTTTTCACAACACCATGGGGGCGGGGGGGGGGGGGTGCCACTGCTTGCACACGCACACCCATCCTGCGTGAACCCCTGTAGGGGCACTGACGCTGCCTCCGCTTTGATTCCAGCCGGCCTCTTCCCCAGCACGGAAGCCCCGGCTGCCTGCGGCCAAGGTCAAGCCGAAGAAGGCGAAAGGGCTCTTCAGCTGAAAGGTTGCTGCCACCCACCCCGAGGGTCTCTGCTCCCCCCAGAATCCCAGAGAGGCAGTGCAGAGCACCCACGAGTCCTCTGCCTCGTGGCAGCCCCTGGCCTGGGAGAGGTCCCCTCCCGAGATGTCTCCAGCCAGGGTGATGAGGCAGCTCCTCTCTTCAGCTGTGTCTCAGGAACCTCTTTTCTGCCTCTCCCCTGGTGTAGAGCTTGCCCAGGCTGCCCCGTGATGGAGCCAGGCTGGACCCAGGGGGAGCGGGAGGGATGCTGCCTGCTGTGCGTGGGGCAGCAGGGACGTGGGGTTTGACTGCTCTCGTGTGGGTTTGTAATAAAAGACTGTGTCTGGGTGAGATCCCTCTCCTCCTGCTCTGTCCCCCCTGGGCCCACAGTGTCCAGGCAGGGTTGCAGCCCCCGGTGCTGCTGGGTCCCCCTCAGGCCAATCCTGCTATCCCAAGGGCCCTGGACAGTGAGGAGGTGACAGCAGATCCTTGCTGTGGGGCAGGACAGCAACTCCCAGCCTGTGCTGTGCCTCAACCTGAGCAGCAGCATGTGGGGTGCAATGTGCATGAGAGGACTCCCACATCCTAAGGGCACAACATGCTGGGGGGCCTGGACCCCACATTCTCCTTGTCCCATGCTGGGGACATGCCAAATGCTGGTGCCTGGAGCCAGGTAAAGCCCTCGTAGCAGTGGACTACAAGGGGTCAGGGACAACCAAGCCACTAACACACTGAAAGCACCCAGGCCAGGGAGCAGCCCTGGAGCAGGTTATAGATACTCCCTGGACACAAAGCACCACCTCTGCTTACCCACACCCTACCTGTGCACCCATCCATCCATCCATCCATCCATCCATCCATCCATCCATCCATCCATCCATCCATCCATCCTCCAATCCCTGCTCTCCTCTTCCAACCCTTGCCTCCACATGGTTCCTTTGGGGCTGGGACCCCGCTCCTGTGTCCAAGCCTGGTCCTAAAACAGCCGTCAGGGAGGCAGGCAGCCCTACGGTGCCGCCCTCCTGGGGCAGGGACCCATGGCCCCATCTGCCCTGCTCCCCGGGGCTGGGCTGGCCGCAGTCACGCTGCCTGCAAGGGGGAAACAAAAACATCCGGACCAGCCCCTGTGTCTGTGGAAGGGGAATGAAAGGGCCTTTGCTGGGCCGTGGCCGGCCAGTCCCAGGGTGAGAGAAGCCGGTTGCTTTTTATATTTCCTTTCCAAGGGAGCAGCATGAGGGGCAGGGTGGGTGGTGTGGGAAGGGGAAGCCATGGGATGAGGAGTTCGTGCTGACAGCCGGAGCTACATCCCCTGCCTTCCCCCCAGCTGCCAGCTTCTTACCCTGGCAGCTTTGGGTCTGCCTGCCGGGCACTTGCCCCTGGGGAGGGTCCTGTCACCAGCTGGGTAGGACCAGGGCAGCAGCTCAGCAGATTTGTGTTTCATGTGTTTTCTGTCACCAGGTTGTCCCCTGATGCAACCTCTGCTCCATCCATGTGGGCTCCATCTCCTGGCCTGGGAGCTGCTCTGTTCCAAACCAGGTTCCTCAGTTTCCTGATGGGTTTGGGGTTCATGCTGCTCCCACGTGGAAGCCAGGATCTGCAGGAGCAGGGTTTATCACTCCAGTGAGGGCGTTAGGCTCCTCTGTCTCATTTGGGGCTGAGAGGACATCACATGGGGAGTGACACATTCCCATCCCAGCTGTGCCAGTGGCTGGTGAGCTCTATAGGGCACCTGCCCCCCACCCTGGGTCACCCCAGCTGCTCCCAGGCTGTGTCTCTGCTTCTCCCCAGGGTGCTCAGCTCAGGGCAGGCTGTCCCAGCCCCAGGGATGCTGCAGGGGCATTGCTCAAGAGCCCTGTCCCGCTGCAGAGTAAGTCCCCCTGGGGTGCCCTGTGGCTCTGTGCCCAAGGGGCAGGTGAGTGCCCTGGCAGGCATGGGCTGGGGGTAAAGACCTGTTGCAGGGATAGACTCTGCTCCACCCGCCTTGCTCCCAAGGGAGGGGAAGCTGGGGCTGCAGGAGCATGGATGGGGATGAGTAAAAGCAGGAGAATGAAGACATCAGTGGGAAAAAGAGCTGCTGATGCTGCCCAGGCCACCGCAGGGACCCCGGCCCCCAGGACTCCAGCGTGGGGCCACTGGTGCCTCCCTAGACCAGGTTGCCGCCAGCTCCGGGGAGTGTCACCACTCATTGTCCCATCCTGTCCCTCTGGGGTCTCCTTCCCTGTCCCCACCCCCCCCTCCCTGGAGCCGGCTGGATTTGAGCTCCCGACACACATTAAAGGCCACAAGTTCGGCCTCGGCCTCCATAAATTTGATTCCATAAATATTAGTTTTCGCAGGGTTTAATGAAGCCGTTATGCCGGGCACGGCCCAGCACCCCGACCCGTGCCCTTAATAAGGGCTCTGTGGCCTCGATTAAAGGGACCTTTCAATCGCTGTCAAGTATTTTTAGAAAAGGAAAAGAAAAAAAAAGGGAGAGAGGAGAAGAAGACGACCAAGGCAGCGAATAGGGAGAGGAAAATCCCAAACCCGTCCAGCGCAAAAATAGAGAAATAGCACCACCTAGACTGCATCGCCCGGCTCCGCCGCCCGCTCGCCCGGCTCTGGGCAGCCCCGCGGGGCCTTGTGCCAACCCCCTGCCCCTGCCCTGGGCAGCCTTGGGGGTCCCCCGAGGTGTCTGCGAGATGCTGCCGTCCCGCTCGGGGCAGAGCAGGGGGCCGGGGAGAGCCGAGGAGCAGAGGAAGGAGGGATGCGGGCACGGTCGGGACACAGTGCGTGGTGGCCAGGCGTCCCGGCGGTGCCGAGCGCGGTGGGAGATGCTGTGTGACAGAGGGATGGACGCTGCATCTCCCACACCTCCGCGGGATGGTAATTCCTCCCCGTGCTCTACTGCTGCGGCAGCAAACGCCCCTTCCCACCAACTCCCAGAGCAGAAATCCCCCCCCCCAGCAAAAATCCCCCCTCACCCCCTGGTTAGACAGACCCTGTCGCAGCCTGCGGACACCTCCGGCGCACTCAGCCCTGGCTGCCCATGGTGCCTGGGCTGGCACTGGGAATGCCGTTGCTGTGGGCAGCCCCCTGGAAGGGGTTTCATGGAGCTGGGACTGCATTCCCAGCTGCAAAGCCACCCCTGCCACTAGCACAGGGCAGCGGGGCTGGGGCAGGGCTGGGGGTGTTTGGATCTGGGGCAGTTCCTGGGAGGGCTGCTCTTCATCAGCACAGAGCTGTTAATGAGCGGGAGTGATTCTCCCATGTTCCACATGCTGTGCAGGGAACCCTGCTGCATGGGGAGGCGATGGACTCTGCACCCAGTGACGGGACACTGTCACTGCTCACTGTGGCCAGAGCCAATACAGGATGCTGGGGCCCCTGCAACTGGTAGGAGCTGCTGCCACAGACAAACCCAGCTCCCTCTCTGCATCCCTGGGCCTCTGTGGGACACGAATGTTCTATCAGTGAGAGCTAGGCAAGGCTACTGTCAGCCCGGAGCTGCTGGGAGGGGGATGGACGCGTGTGACGTCCACACTGCATGCTGGCAGGCTGCAGAGGCTATTGGGAGGTCTGGGTTTGGTCAGCAGCAGCCATAGGACACTTCTGCCTCGGGATGTCCTGCATCCCCCAGACCCAGCACTGGCCCAGGCAACCTTGTTCCCCACTCCCTCGTGTCAGGGATGAGGTGGGGAGCTGGGCTCCTTCCTTCCGTGGAAGCATGAACCAGCCTGGAGGATCCTGTGGACCTAGCTCAGGCTTCAATTTTCCTGTGCCTGTGACGCACAGAGAACTGTGTCCCTGGGAAGCCAAGGGCAGGGATGGAGAGTGATGCTGTGACACATCTGCTCTCTCTGCTGCTGATGCCCTTAAGGATGCTTCACTGAAAGGATCAGCTGAAGAGATGTGGAAGTGGGGTGGCCTGGGGCTGCTGGCCAGGCCCTCTTGCTGCTCCATGTGCAGGAGCAGTGGGACAGCATCACTATCCTGCATGGTGACAGGACTTCACAGAGGCTCTAGGCACTGGTTTTGGTACCCAAAAGGTTTTTGTACTCTGTAGCCACACTCTAACAGGTCTTCGTACTGGTTTTGACTGCAGAGTACAAAAACCTTCCGGAGCCACCTCTGGCCAGCCGCACTTTTCCTGCAGCTCTTGCAAAGGAAATGGGCCACCGGGCCACTGGATATCAGCATCCCAAGCCCATGGGTGCTGCTGGCTCCCCAGCCTGCATCCCACTTGCCCAGGCTGCTCGGTACCGCGGAGGCCAGCACAGCCCTGCAGCCAGAGCCAGACTGCTGGCTGGGCTGTTCCTGCCTGGCCTCCCTGCGTATCCCTAGGAGTGACCCATGCCCTGTGCCCACCGAAGAGCTGGCGAGGGGACATCCCTGAGAGAATTGTGTGCACGGGGCATCCCGAGGCACTGCCTCACCTGGGGAGGTCCTAGGGAGCCAGAGGGGGTGCGAGCAGAGCCATGCCAGACCCCTCCCCGGCACACAGCTGGGGGAGAACCAGGGGGGCCCTGTGAGCCCTCTCTCCTGAAATCAGGGTGTTGTATTTACTTTCCCCTTTTGGCAGCTAGAAGGGGAAGCCCATCCCAGCCCCTCATTGTTGTCTCAGCGAGTTAATCAGATGCCATAATCCTGTTGTGGAAATATCGGGCCTCCCTGGAAACAATGGGGAGCGAGAATATTGTGGTTAAATTTCAACCAGCTGCCTCCCTGCTCTGTTTGATCCCCGCCCGCAGGCCCGGGCCCCTGGCGAGCAGGCGGCGCGGCAGGGCCCGGAGCCCCGGGGGTGCCACCCCGCGCCCACGCCACCGCGGGGGAGCCCCCGCGGGACGCCCCCGAGGTGGGGTGGGGGGGTGCGTGTGGGGAGTGCGCGGCGTGCCGGGCGCGCCTCGGGGCGGCGGAGGGGCTGCCCCCGGGGGGCAGGTGGCGGCGGGCACCCCCGGCGGGGTGGGCTGCGGGGCTCGGCCGGGGGGGGAGGAGGCTGCGGGCGGCCCGGGGCAGGTTCCGCGGGGAGGAGGAGAGGGAGGGAGGGCGCTGGGAGGCTGGGACACGGGCAGGGTGCGGTCCCAGCGGTTCCCGGTCCCGGATCTCTTCAATTTCCCCTCTCACTCCTGCCCGGGGAGCGGAGGCAGCGGCGGCTCCGGCTCCGGCTCCAGCTCAGCCGCTCTGACCGCCGGGGCGCAAACCGCGGGGGTCTCCGGCAGCACCGAGCCCCGCGCCCCGCGCCCCGCAAGCGGCCGCTCGCCTGCCAAAACAAACGGCCCTTCGCTATTTATTGCTGCCGCCGGGCCACGGCAGCTCAGAGCGGGCCGACACCGGCCCGCCGCACCAGGCAGCCGGAGCGCACCCGCGCCGGGCAGCCGCCGCGCCCCGCCGCCGCCGCCGCCACCGCCGCCACCGGCACCGGCACCTGCCCGCCGGCTGCGCGCCGCATGGGGAGCCCCGGGGCGGGCGGCGGGAGCGGCGGCCGAGCCTAGCGGGGCCCCCGGAGCCGCCGGTCCCCCGGGCCGCCCCGGGGACGCCGGGCGCGCCATGAAGCCGGCGCGGCTGCTGCTGCTGCTGAGCGGGTGCGCGCTGCTGCTGGCGCCGGCCGTGCGCGGCTGCGGGCCGGGCAGGGTGGTGGGCAGCCGCCGCCGCCCGCCCCGCAAGCTCATCCCGCTCGCCTACAAGCAGTTCAGCCCCAACGTCCCCGAGAAGACGCTGGGGGCCAGCGGCCGCTACGAGGGCAAGATCGCTCGGAACTCGGAGCGCTTCAAGGAGCTGACGCCCAACTACAACCCCGACATCATCTTCAAGGACGAGGAGAACACCGGCGCCGACCGGCTCATGACCCAGGTACGGCCCCGCCGCCGCCCGCATCTCCCCCCGCGCCGGGCACCTGCGGGCACCGGCGCTGCCCGGCAGCGCCCTGCGCCCCGCTCTCCTCGGGCAGTAGCGGGGAAAGCCGGCGCTGCGGCTTCCCCGTCCTGCCCCGGGCATCCCGGTGTCCGGCCGCGCAGCTCGGGCATCTCCCTTCGCCGGGCGCTGCAAAGCTCGATCCCGAGCGTCGGACCCGGAGCGGGCAGCGGCGTGTCCCGCTGCGCCTTGGTACGGCAGCATCCTGCGACCGGAGCCGGCAAGCACGCTGTCCCGCAAACCGGCAGAACCCTGTCCCCTGAGCTGGCATCACCCTGCCCCGCTGCCCCTCGGAGTCTGTGACACCCTGCTGCACCCCGACCTGTGCCTTTGTGCCTCCCGAGCTGGCAGCACCCTGCCCCGCTGTCCCCCAATCCATGTCCCCCTGTCCACCGACCTGGCAGCAACCTGCCCCGCTGTCCCCCAGTCCATATCCCCCTGTCTCCTGAGCCGGCAGCAGCCTGTGCTGGTACCCCCTGAGCCATGCCACACCGTCCCCTGCCAAACCACCCCGGAGCCGGCAGTGTTGTGCCGTGCTGCTCCCCCATCGGGCAGCGCCCTGCCCCGCTGCACCCATCCTGCCCCACTGCACCCATCCTGCCCTTGCCCCTCTGCCGACCGGCTGGCAGAGCGGGCAGCCTGCCCGTTGGGGTGCGCTGGCAGGGAGGGGAGAGGGCAGAGCAGCTTGCTGGGCTACGGGACCACCTTTGTTATCCCTGTCCCCACTCTGCTGCCGAAACCCTATGCCGTGCCCCCATTCCCGCATGTCTCCGGGTGGGATGGTGAAGGGTCCCCAACGGGGGCTGTCCTCAGCTTGCTGCGCTTGGCGACGGGGACAACCTGTTACTGCAAATGCCCTGCTGCAGGCAGCTTACAAGTGCCCTGGGCCAGGGGGAAGGAGGGGTGGGGGCGACAGAGGACGGCAGCGGAGGGTGGTGGGGGTGATGCTGGACGAAGGTTACTCTGTGTTTTAATATTGCCAGGAGAATGCCTGAGGGTTTCAGGAATGCAGATAAGGAGCCGCACGGCCTTGCTAAGAAACCTGGCCACCAGCCTTAGCACTGGGTTACAGCCCAAGCGAGCTCCTGGGGGAGGCGGGGGGGAGCCGGGGCTGTCCTGCTGACAACTGCAACCCCCGGTGTGGGGCTGGTGGGTGGGTGAGCGTGGATAGCCATGGTGATGGGCACTGAACGGGGCTCTGGCCATGGTCTCTAGCCGAGGTGTTGGCAACAGCGGGAGGTGAAGTGGCTTGACAGCTCTGCAGCCCCACATGCCCCGGGGGCAGGTCCCTGAGGGCAGAGGCCAGGGTCCAGGGTGATTCTCAGGTTGGGGACTACAGCAGAGGGACAGAGACCTCCTGGGAGGCTGCACCAAGCTCGGAGAGTTGCCCAAGTCATGGTTGCTGTGGAAGCAACTAGGGAAGAGCCTCAGGGATACTGGAGGAAACAGTGAGCTCTGCTGGACCAGGTGTTGGGGAAGTGGGTGACATCATATTGCTTGAGTTGGAGGGAATAGAGTGTTTCTGGCTGCGTTTGCTCTTGAAAGTGCTCCCACTGCCTGCCCTAACCCAGCCAGTGCCCCCCAGCACCCCTGGGAGAGGGAGGGCTCCGTGTCCCACCTGCCAGCTTCATACTTCCCACTGTCCTGCTGCCTCGTTGGCAGGGTACCTGGAAGCTCCCTGCTCTTCTTGGGGTGCCCAAATGGGGGGTCTTACCCCAGCAGGATCCCTGGCCACCGCACATCTATGCACAGATGGGTACCATGGTGCCTTGGGCAGGTCTGCAGGGAATTGTCTGCTGGTGGTCCCTGGCTGTGGGAGACATCCCCAGACATGGGAGGTCTGGCTCTGGCACCATTCCCCGTGTTGCTATGGGTTGGGAAAGGCCATTGACCCAACTCCTTGTCCCTTCCCCCAGTGTGCTGGCTTTTACTGCTGTTGACTCACTTCAAACCTGTTTTCTTTCCCCAAGTCCAAGGGTCTGGGTGTCCCAGGCAGCCGGAAGATGCCGCCTGCTTGGGGGGGTGGGTAGTGCTGTTCTCTGCCTGCCTTTCCTTTATCGTTTCATCTTCCTCAAGAATTCCAGTGTGTTTGCTCTCGCTGGTCCCACTCCGAGGTGCTGAGATAAGGCTGGAGGCAGAGCCTGCCTCACCTCTCCCCAGCAGCCTGGCCCAGGAATGTCCTGGGCCCCCTGCCCCCATGGAGACCCAAGCCCAAGCCTCTCCCTACCCCAGTCATCACCCCTTGCAGCCACTGTTGGCCCAGCTGGCATGGAATCCATCCTTGCAGTGGTGAGGAATTGCTCATGGAGACCTTGGGGTAGGACTCTTGGCTTCCTTTGGGAGAAGCCTCACCTCGGGGGGAGATGATATTGGGAGCCCTCTTCTCCTGGCCAGACTCTGGACATAGGAGTAGCTGTGCCCAAGTGCGCTCCATCCACAACCCCTCTGCTGAGACTGTCACACCTGAGTGTCCTGCGTATCTTTTCTGAGAGGCCACTGGGGTCCTGCTGGCTGTGCCCCCGCTTTGAGCTCTGCCCTTCCCTCCAGACCTGCTGCCTTCCCTAGAGGGTTCTGTCTTCCCCGTCAGGACATGGTCCTGTCCCCAATCTGGGCAAGAGAAAGGAGATGCCAATGTTGGGGAGCGGAGAGAACATCTCTCCTCAGCCCAACTTCCCTATGGTCTCCACCATCATGTGCATGGGACAGCACAGAGCCACCCAACTCAGCCTGGTGGTATGGAGCCCTGTCCTGCATGTGGCTTGGGGGTGCCCAGCCACCCGTGTCCCTATAGGGACAAGCTATGCACCCCATCACACACTGTCACCACCCTGCCTTCCCCCCAAGCCCTGCTATATGCCTGTTGTGTGGGTTTCAGCCTCCCGGCTGGGCACCAAAGCAACACTAGGCCAGTGAGCCACATCTAGGGCTCGGTGCCACATGGCTGAACTTGGACACCCCACTCCAGCCTGGGACCCATGGCTTCACCATCGCCTTTCCATGTTTTTGCCATCGCCTTGTGAGACCTCGTGTTCACCCCCAGGCAGGAGGGGGACCACAACACGCTGGCAGGCATGGTCACCCTTATCCCCAGTGATGCTGTAGCCCTCTGGGCTGTGCAGGGGGAGTAGGTGGGCTCTCCCTGCAGCCCCCTGCAAGCACAGAGCCTGCAGACAACCCATGCCCACAGGTTTCTTGGTCCCTGTCTACCTGTCTGCGCAGGCAGCAGAGCCCTTGGGCAAGCAGTGTCCATCCCTACCTGCTCCCTGTCCATCCCTGCCTGCTCCCTGCTGCCCATGCCTGGTCCCTTGCCCATTGCTGCCTACTCCTTGCCCATCCCTGACTGTTGTTGTCTTCTCGCTGCCTCCTGTGCCTGCTCCCTGCCCATCCCCACCTGCTCGCTGCTTATCCCTGCCACCCCCCAGCTCACAGTTGCCTATTCCCTTCCCATCCATGCCTGCTCCTTGCCCGCTGCCGACCTTCCCACCCGTGCCTGCTCCCTACCCGTTAGTACCTGCTCTCTCCCCGACCCTCCCTGCCTGTCCCTGCCTGCTCCCTGTCCATTGGTCCCCGCTCCCTGCCCGTGCTCTGACACCTGCTGGCCACCACAGGCACAGGCAGAGCCGCCCGTCTCGGTAGCCCGGGGCAAGGTGCTCCGGAGCCCGGCTGCCGCGGTGTGCCCAGCCGGGCAGGAGGCTGGGCGCTGCCCCGAGCTGGGTGGGGGAAGGTGACACCCCTGGGAGAGGCACATGGAAGGGACAAGGCGGTCAGGTGGGTCCCGCTAGGAAAGGGTGGCTCTGTCTCCGTCCCCTCTGTTGGGGGACAGGGGGGGTCTTGGTGGTTGCGTTTGGGGAGGGTGACCCCGGAGGACAGAAGGGCTGGCAGCGAGGGCAGGAGGGGTGCCCAGAGTGGGGTGCTGGCATGGGAGTGTCAAGGGGATGATGGCTGGAGGATGCAGGGGGGATATTGTGGGCTCCCTGCCTGCCTCCAGCCCTGAACCCCCTTACTGCCCTGCACTGTGGGGTCCCCATGGGGCTGGGGACCTTGGGAGCTGCTTGTGCCATGTGCCAAGTGGCACCACAGTGGTGTTGGACGGAACAAAAGTCGCTCTCCTCCCTTCTCCTCCTCCCCTCTCCTGGCAACTGTTTGTCCAACACCTTCCTGGCTTATCTCCCCACACCCAGGGAGCCGTGGGACGAGGGCAGAGGTGCTCCCCCACCCCATGTGGGGCAAAGGCCTGCCTGGCACTGCCATTCCCGTGGCCTGGACCCTGCCAAGTGCAAGCAGGTTTCCCCGGGAGCAGCAGCATCCACCTCCCCGGATAGGAGCAGGTGCTGGGGGACAGGGTGAGGGCCCATGGTTTTAGGGGCAGCTCTCTGTGGAAGCAGTGCTGGGGCATTTCTGAGCCTTAGGGTGTAGCCAGCATCGGGTTCTCTAGCCCTGGCTCTTGCTCACCATGACCTTCTCACAACCCACGCCATCCCGCAGTGGGGAGTTCCAGCACTGAGCTGGGCATCACGTGAAGATGTCCCGCGTGGTGTCTGATTTTTAGGCTGCTGCCCAGTCGTTTCATTTCACGCTTCCCAGGACAGGCTTCACGCGTGACCATGAAGGCTCTGTCCTTCGCCTGGATTTTATAGCGCTCTCCAGGAACCTCAGCATCTCCTTTCCAGGCTGCACAGTCCTAGTCCATTCACCTGGTTTTGTGTAGAAGCTCCCCTATTGCTTTTCCTGCCCCCTTTCTAGCTCTCCTCCATCCCTTTGGAGCAGGGAAGGGATCAGAAGTGGGGGCTGTACTTTTACAAGCCAAGCGCTCAGGGGCTTTGTCCCTCCGTGGGATGAAGCTGTGGCTGGGGGAGGGGGAGACGGGTGCCCTGGTGGGGTGCACACCCATGGGAGATGCTGTGTCAAACAAGGGGGTATTGGGCACTGCAGGGAGTCACGGAGGGCTGCGGCACAGGCATTTGGAGCTGGCATCCCTCTGCTTGCTGGGCAGGGCTGTGGTGGGAGGGAAGAGGTAGGGCAGTTGCCTTGCTCGTGGGACCTCTGTGGCCACAACTTCTGGGGCTTTTGGGACCTGCTTTTCAGCCTTTGTGGCAGGGAGAGGTGGAGGGGGCTTCACCCCACATCCCTTCTGCTCCAGCACACAGAGCTCTTGGGTCGCATTTCCCAGGTGAGCAGAGCCTGGCTGACGCTGTGAGGGTGCCCTGTGCCGTGTCCTTGTGCCTCAGGACTTGAGGAGTGATACCAGGCAGAGCTGTGCTGAGGACTGGGCAGGGTGTTTCATTTGCGCCCACGGGCAGTGCTGGAGACCCTGGGACATCCTCCCAGCCAGAAGGCAGCAGGGTCTCAGCTCCGGGATCCTCCCCCTGTCAGCTGGAAACCCCTGGAGCAGGGGAGGTGTCCTGGGAGCAGAGAGGCTGTTTCACCCTGCCCAAGGCTCTGCTGCCCAACAGGATCTTCAACGAGCTGGGAAGTGGGGGAGAGATGGAGGAGATGGGTGCCCTGATGGGGTACACACCTTTGCGAGATGCTGCATCAAACAAGGGGGTATCGGGCACTGCAGGGGGTCTGGAGGGCATGGGATGGACAAGGTGCCTCATGTTCTCAGATCTTCCTCTGCTGGACCAGCCCACAAACGGTCTGGGGACACAGAGGGGCTTTGTGGAAGCATGGTGGGATACAGCCTGCCAACCAGGCAGCTAACCACCCCTCCAAAATGCTCTTACTGACTCTGCCCCTCTGCCCTGCAGCGCTGCAAGGACCGCTTGAACTCCCTGGCCATCTCCGTCATGAACCAGTGGCCGGGGGTGAAGCTGCGGGTGACGGAGGGCTGGGACGAGGACGGGCACCACTCCGAGGAGTCGCTGCATTACGAGGGCCGAGCCGTGGACATCACCACCTCGGACCGGGACCGCAACAAATACGGCATGCTGGCTCGCCTGGCCGTGGAGGCCGGCTTCGACTGGGTCTACTACGAGTCCAAGGCGCACATCCATTGCTCCGTCAAGTCAGGTAAGGCCGGGGGGGACAGTGAGCGGCGCCAGGGGCCAGCCCCCCCATTGCAGCGTGCCCAGGGAGCCTGGCTGGCTGGGTGGGGTGCTCCTGTGTGGGGTGCTGCCTCTCACGGCCTGATTTCCCTGTCTGGGGCAGACAGGCAGGTGGCGAGTGAGTCACACAGCTGTGGTCAGCAGTGCCATGGGGCACATTCCCAATCTAGCAATCACGGACCCGGCAGCCTGACCCACCCTCTCAACCGGCCCCATTTTCCCACCCCGTGTCCCCTTCTTTCCCCCCAGTCTGTCCTCCCCGTCTGCCCATCGCATCTGTCTCCCCTGCCCTCGCAGTCCCTTAGTGTCCAGCTGCCCACGCCGGGGCCGGGGACAGGGACACCCAGGCAGGGACGGTCCAGGGTGCTCTGGGATCAGCTTTCGGGTCTTCTGCGGAGGGGAGCGGAGCTGGGGGGTGCTGGGGGCAGCTGGACTGGCGTGAGGGATGCTATCGTCGCTGGCAATGCTTGCTTCCCCCCGTGCGGTGCAGTGAGCGGGAGCGGGGTCTGCTCTCAGGCCCTGCCCGTGGCCGGGACGGGATTGCGTGGGGTGCGAGGGCCTCCCCAACCCGGGGAGAAGCTGCCGTGCGTGGGATGCTGCAGCCCCGGGCCGCGCACAGCTCCCGCAGCGGCCGCGCTGGCTCCGCGCGGCAGAGGGCAGCAGCGACCCACGCACGCACCGGCCACTCGGGGGCCACCCTCATCCCGCGGCCGCTCGCCGGTAGAGGGCCGTGCTGCGTGCCTGTGTCGCGACAGGCTGGGCCGTGCCGGAGAGCCGTGCCCGCACACGGAGCGCCTGCACACGCACGCACGGGGAGAAGGCTGCGGCCGCACCCCCATGCCCACCGCCATGCCCACGCACCCGTGTGCCGCGCACCGTGCCGCGGTGGCGGCGGGGCTGGTACCCCCGCGCTCGCCCCGTGTCTCTCGTGCCCGGGCTCGGCTCCCACCGCCTGTCCTACCCCCCCTTAGCCCGCAGCCAGCGGCCTGACACCCCCAGACGCCAGCCCGCTCCCCCGCGCTGACCCGCTCCCCCGTGCCGATGCCAGGACGGGCGCAACGCCGGCCGGCGATGGAAGTGGGGCGACCGCGCCCCGGAGAGGGAGAGACGCGCCCCCGAAGAAGAGGGACAAAGCGTGGGCGAAGGGTTCCCGCTCCCCGGGGCACCCTGTGGGGCTGGCCGAAGGAGTGGGGCCAGGCTCTGAAGCAAGGACCGTGACCCCCAGAGCCTTGGGGCTGGCCAGAGGAGTGGGGCTGTGCCCCTGGAGAAGGACGGAGGCTCTTGAATCCTGGGATGCTCCCCTGGACCGACCGAAGAGGGATGCCGTGACCCAGGCAGCGGACTGGGGCCCTGAGGCCCTGGAGGGCTGCTGGAGGCTGGCCACAGCCCCCTCGCTCCGCAGCGGCTCCCCGGGGCTCTGGGTCCCCCGTATTTATCCCCGAGGCCGTGGGGAGCCCAGGGGTGCGTGGTGGAGGCTGAGGGGTGTATAACCTGACCACCCCAGCGTTGTGTACAGAGGGCAGCCGGGCTGCTCCTGCCTCTTAGTAAATGGCTTTTATTTTTGTACGGATGGCCGCGTGGCCTGTTGTATGTGTTGCGTCTCCTCGGGTCCCCCCTGCACCCGCACATCCCTCCATGCCCAGCGCCTGTGCCTCCTGCTTCTGCCAGGTGCCCCTCTCACCCTTCTGCCAGCCCCTCCCCACGGGTCTGCCTCCTTCCTGGGGATGCGGGGTGCAGGATTTGGGACCTGGCCTCTGTGGCAGGCACGGAGCGAACACTGCACCTCATCTAAGCAATAAAAGGATTCTGTCCCAGAGATGGATGCCTCTCTTCATGGGCCTGGGGGCTGGGATTTGGCTCTGCCTGAAGCTGGGGAGGGATGGGAAAACTGGGTGGGAAGACTCAGGGACTAGATGGGGGAGCTGGGAAAGGGCCTGGGAGCTTGAGGCTGGGACTGCGCAGGGCCAGGAGCAGGACCCTAGATGAGATGCTCCAGGCAGATGGTGGGAGGGCATCAAATAGACCCTACGATGGGGGTTGCTGTGGGGCTTGGGGGGCCAGGGCTGCTGTGGGAGCTGAGCACCGTTCCTTGGGAAGCCAGGGCTCCCCTGCTAAGTGCCAGGATGGGGTAACACCAGGTGCATCTTTTCAGCTGGGGAGAGGTAGGACCACTGTGTCACCATCCTGAGGGACAGGCCCCAGAGAATTGGGGTGCTTCACTCTCTGACAGGCACTAGTGAAGCCCCGCCCAGGAGGCTGGTGGCATTTGCCTGATGATGGCCGCAGGCTGTGACACCTCCCGGCAGCTCAGAGAGGGAGTGGGCTGGCATCAGCGGTGCAGGGAGCACAGGGCGAGCAGGCAGAAGGGAGCGGGGGGGCAGGGGGTGCTGTGGTGCTGGGGCAGGGTGCTGCACCCTGCGCCCTTCCTTGTAGCATCCTCCCAGGCGGTACCCAGGCCCACTGCTGCAGGCGATGGGGATGCTGTGGGCACGCATAATGCGATGGGACACTCTGCTCCTCAGCCTGCCGCCGGCTCGGGGCTCTGTCTCCCCTCTTTGAGGTGCCCCCCAGCACTGCCTTAAGCATTCGGGGCTGTGGCTGTGTCCCGCTGCCCCTGCCAGGCAGGTTTTGGGACCCGTCTCTGCAGAGCAGTCCCAGGCACTGCAGCAGGTGCTGCCATGCATGGCTTGAATCCCCAGGTGCCACCCCCAGTGGCGTGGTGGCTGGGGGAGCGTGTAGGGAACCCGTGCACGTTGGTCATGCCAGGACAGGGTTACCCTGGGTTGTTCAAAGCTGGGCAGCCTGGGAGGGTGTCCATGCGTTGTGGAGGGGTGATGCTGGGGGTCTGGCAGATGGGTAACCTTCCTGTCCTCTCTCTCCCCACGCAGAGCACTCGGCTGCTGCAAAGACGGGGGGCTGCTTCCCCGGGCGGGCGCTGGCGACGCTGGAGGACGGTGCCCGGACGCCGCTGTGGGCACTGCGCCCGGGCCAGCGGGTGCTGGCGATGGACGGGGCGGGCAGGCCCACTTACAGCGACTTCTTGGCTTTCTTGGACAAGGAGCCCCGCGCCCTCACCTCCTTCCACGTCATCGAGACGCGGGACCCGCCCCGGCACCTGGCCCTGACGCCCACCCACCTGCTCTTCGTGGCTGAGAATGCCTCGGCGCCCGCCGCCCGCTTCCGTCCCACCTTCGCCAGCCACGTGCGCCCCGGACATTTCGTGCTGGTGGTGGTGGGGGGGAGCGGTTTGCAGCCCGCTGAGGTGGTGGGAGTGCGGGACCGGAGGGACGTGGGAGCCTATGCGCCGCTGACGCGCCACGGGACACTGGTGGTGGACGACGTGGTGGCCTCGTGCTTCGCCCTGGTGCAGGAGCAACATCTGGCGCAGCTGGCTTTCTGGCCGCTCCGGCTCTACCACAGCTTGGTGGGGTGGCCGGGAGCGCAGGGGGACGGTGTGCACTGGTACTCGGGGCTGCTCTACCGCCTGGGCAGGCTACTCCTGCCCCCCGAAAGCTTCCACCCGCTCGGGGTACCCCGGGCGGAGAGCTGAGGGTGCGCCACGGCCGGTGCTGCTGGCGGAGGTGGTGGCTGCGGGGCGGCTCACCGGGGACCAGCACCCCCTCCCAAAGTTGGGTGCCCACAGGGAGCTGCCTCCGGCCCTGCCTGCTCGGAGCACAGCCACCTCCTGGTTGGGGGGCACCGGGGCTCCCCGGGAATGCCTCCTCCATGCCCACCGCACCCCCTCCTCACGCCTTGTTCCTGGGGTGCGGGGGGGAGGTGTGAAGGGTCCCCCCCGCCGACATGGGGGTGCCCCCAGCTGGATCCACATGCTGCTATTTGTGTGTGTGCGTGATGTGCGTGTGCGTGTGCAGAATTAGCTAACGAGGGAGGTCTGAGAGAAGAGGGTGAGCGGGGAGAGGAGAGAGCCCCTGGCTGCAGGCTGCTCCCGGGGGCTCCCAGCCTGGCTGCACCCAGTGGGGAGGCTCTGGGAGAGGGGCTCCAGGGCCCCTTGCTGGGTAGCCCGGGCGGGAGAGCGGGCAATGCCATTCCCACCCCCAGGACGTGGCAGCTGGGAGGAGGGTGACCCAGGTACTGAGACAGTGCCTTGCCCTGGCTGCAGGTGTGGGGGGCACCCAAAACCAGCCCCTGTATACCTGGGGAGCCTGTGAAGGGCTGGAGGGGCTGGCATGGCTCCGGCATGAGACCCGTGACTTGGCGGCATGGGTCCTGATGGAGCGGGACCCTGAGCTCTGCCCCAAGCCACCCGGCCAGGCATGCCTGCAGGGATGCTGTGACAGCACAGGGGGACTCTGGCTGGCGAGGGAGGGTTGGGGAGGTGGGTGGGTGGGAGGGTGCGAGTGCCAGCCAGGCGTGGGCACACACTGGTGGGTGCTGGGGTGGGGAGAGCCAGGGCTGCAGCCCCGGCCAGACGGAGCCTGGGCAAGGAAAGCGGCTGGGGAGAAGGCGCTCCCTCCCTTGCCTTCCTGGCATCCCACTCTGAGCTGGTGCAGCCCAAAGCCATGCCTTTCCCACCCCAAAGCTAAAATCCTCACTATGCTCCAGACGCTGCCTGGCCTGACCTCCCCGGCACTCCAGCACCCCAAACCCTCAGGGTAACTCATTGCTGCTCACCCGCTCCCAGGTTCTGGGGGGCTCCCCCTCAAATCCTAGCTAGAGCCTCAGCCTCCCCTGGCTCCACATTACTGGAAGTGAGGGGGCAGGGGGGTGTGACCCGTGTCCCCCCTGCAGCATCACACGTCTTTATTTATTTATCTGCTCTTTGTATGTACCATAGATGGGAGGCAACGTGGGCGCGTGCAGGGTGAGGTGGGAGCGGGCAGGGGGGAAGCTGTTTGGTTGGGGAGGGGGCTGGGGGAGGGGTGTGATTTTTTTTTTTTTTAAACAAAAAGCAGAAATTATTTAAATATTATTTTAAAGCACAATTTTGATGGTGATTGTTGTCCAGGGCAAAGCGAGAGAGCGCGAACGTGGCCGACGGCAGGTATATTTTTGTCTCTTCACTGGATGTACCTTTCCTGGTCCGGGACACAGCCCAATAAATCCATCGTCTCCCAGGCAGGAGCTCTGAGCTCTGGTGTGGGGAGGGCAAGCAGGGATCGGGGATGCTTAGTGCCCATTGTAAACAGGGCAGGGAGGATCAGAGGGCATCTTGCTCTTCTCTAGGAGAAAGAAATTTCCACCCCAATGCCCCCACCAGTAGGGAGAGCTCTCCCTCTGCACTCCCCCATTCCCAGGGGAGTTGGGAGGCTGCAGGAGTGGCCCAGCCTACATGGGACCAAGCTGTCACCGGGACCACATGGAAACTAGAGCAAGAGGGGCAGGATGTAGGAGGGACAGCCACCATGGAACTGCTGGGGACACCCCTCCATCCCCGTCTGGGTCCACTGCACCCAGTGCCCGGCTGTACTGGGACACCCTTCCCCACCCTCTCCATCACCACACCACCAGCTAACCCAGAACCCCCCTACCCCACACACCAGGTTTCCAATGCACTTTAGCTTAGTGCTAGTCACTGCTGCCTCTCACCAGCCCTGTGCCCCCACCCCATGCCCGGTGCTCACGAGGAAGACCACCAGCCAGCACCCCACACAGCCTCCCCATACCTGTCCCACCCACACACCCCTCTGTGCACCCCCTGCCCCATTTCCAAGCTGCCCTGCCCCATCTCCTGGCAGGGCCAAGAGCGGGGTCCCCCCAGGGCTTTCCCTGGACCCCACAGCATGGCAAGTGCGGAGCAAGCCAGCAGCAGGCTGTCAGTGAGGGCCCTCATCACCACCGCTAATTTAAGGGCTCTGTGAGGCGGCTGAGCTAATTTAATTAGGTTCTTATTACAGAGAAGGACAAATTGGTCCCCGGAGGGGCCACAGGGTCAGGTTTTCGAGAGACACTTTATGGAGTGAAATTTCAATCAGGCTGCCATTGCAGAGGCATGGGGAGCCGGAGGGAGGGGGGGGGGGGGGAGCAGAAGGCAGGGGATGTGTGGGGAGAAGATGTGCCATTTGAGATGCCCCGTGATGCGGAGGGCAGCCCAGCTCCAGGCTGAGGTTTTTAGGGTATCAGTGAGTATGGGGGAATAGCTCTTTGCTCCGTTGGAAGGGTGCTGTAGGGTACTGGGGGGCTGCTTTGGGGCAAAAGCAGGGGAAAGGGGGTGCCCTGGCTCTGGGCTAGCCCCAGGGCAGTAAGAAGAAGGGAAAGACCCATTAATAAACTTTTGGGTCTTTCCCCTTCTGAGCCCTGTTAACATCCCCATAGCCCCATGGCAAAGATAGTGAGGACAAAATGACGTTCAGCTGACAGACGGGACCTATGGGGGGCTCTTCCTTCACTGGATGTGCCCCCCCCCCCCCCCCCCCCCCCCCCCCACAAGCCCCATGACAGCCAGGGCAGTCTGGGGGCTGCCCTACTGCTCGTGGGCACCTGAAGCAGTCCCATCTCCCAGGGCTGGGGGGGTTTCCCTAGGATCCTGGCTGGGTGGTGATGGATGGGGATGCTGGTGGGTGGCCGGCAGAAGGGCCGGGCTGGAGGGTACCACAATGGATGTCTCTCCATCAATTTGTCCTCATTACCATGTGAATGGTGGGCGGGAGGGAGAGGGAGGGCATGTGGTGGCAGGAGAAACCCTCCACATGCTCCCATCTGGGGTAGTGTGTTGTCCCCCCCACCCCTCCAGCCCTGTCTGAACGTGTTAAACAAGCACCAACACCTCCCTGGCCCCAAATTCAGGGGAGGAGACGTACCACCCCCTATTCAGAGCCTTGAAAAGGCTACAGGGTCCGGCGCTGTTAACAAGGGGGGACCCCATCCCCATCCCCGCCTCTCCCGTCTGTCCCTTGTGCCGTGGCCTTCTGCTGTGGCAGCACCAGCCAAACCCGCTTCCGATCCCAGCCTGGCACCCAGGGGGCTGGGGTCGAGCATCGGGGCTGGGCGAGTGGGAACAGAGCACCCCCAAAATATTCCCTGTTTGTGGGGAACTTCACCTTGGAGCAATGCGGGCAGGAGACGATGGTGGGATCCCAAACCTTCCCAGCAAAGGGGGGATGTTTCTGGGCAAGGAGGTGGATTGTTCCCATCATCTGGGAGCTCTGAGCCCAAGCAAGTCCCCATGCCCTGGGCTGTGAGGATGATGGGGGTGAATCACCCCAAAATATCTGGGCCTATGGGCATCGGTACGGCAGGTTGTGGAGATCCTCCTCCCGGTGAGGGCAGACCGACCTATAGCTGCCCCCCAAAAAAGCCCGGGAGCGGGTGCCCATCCTGGCTCAGCCCCACATGCTGCCAGCCCGCGGGTGCCCGCAGAGGGAGCCCGTACCAGCCACCCACTCACGCTTGCATTAGCTTAATTAGTTAGCTTTTTGGAGCGCTGCTGCTCCGGGAGCAGGGTGCTGCCCTGCTGTTAGGGTGGGGGTCCCAGCACCCTGGCCCTAGCCCATAGGAGCCCCAGGAGGGTGCATGTCACGGGCTGTGTACCCTATCCTGCACCCCAAATGCCTCTGCCAGCTCCCTCTCTGCTCTGAGTCCCCCACCTCCTGCCCCTCTCTCAACCCTGCCGTGGCACTCAGGTGTGGGGACAGTTTTGGGAGCCCCCCCGTTGCAGGGGCTGCCTGCTCCTGCCCAGAGCCCCTCTGCCTGGGCTTCCAGCTTCCCCGGGGGAAGAGCTGGAGGTGGTTTAGCAAGCATCAGCCTGTGGGAGTCACAGACAGGTACAGGCAGACACACACACCCACTCCCTCCGGCCCCCCCGTCATCCCCTGGACACACACAAGCCCACCACCTCACCGCCTGGGCTTGGACACCCCCCGGCTCTCGCCGTCACCACCCAGTCCTGTGAATCACTCTTTCCAGCCCGGATACTCTATATCCCAGGTGGTGCCTGGAGCACCCAGGTGTCCCTGATCTCTGTCCCCATCAGGGACAGGCGGGGGGGACGCGCACGTGGCCCATGGTGACAGCATGGGCGCTGTGAGAACCACAGGGCACGGGCACCCTGGGGCAATGCCCACATCTGCACCCATGCCCACCCCACATCTCCCAGGTGCAGAGAGCACCCCGAACCCACCGAGGGGGCTGACACCCTCTTCCCCTGCCCAGGGCGATCCCAGCCAGCCCTCCCCCTGCGGGGGGAGCACCCTCTAGCACCCTCTCCCACAGCATGGGGTAGGAACTAACACACCAAAGCCCACCTTTCCCTCCCTGTATCCCCTCCCCACTGCAGGATGGGCAGAGCTGGGGGGATGCCGGTGGTCCCCCACCCTCTGCTCAAGGGAGGGGCGAGCCGGGACGGATGGGCACTGTGCAGGGGGTCTGGCAGCAGGAATTGGTCGTTACCTTGTACATGGCCCTGGTACAAAACAGGGGCTCCCAGCACTGCGGGAGAGTCCAGCAGGATACAGCCCCGGGGAAAGCCCCGCAGCCATCCAGCACTGTCCTTCGTCGAGTGGCTCTGGGGTGCCAGGGGTGGCGGGACGGGGGGTATGTGAGTATGCGCCCGCACACGGGGGATGAGGAAGGATCTAATCAGGGTCCTTTTCCTTAATAAATCATTCATCTTAATCCAACGCCCTCCCTCCTGCTCTAATAACTCCTGGCGCTGGGCCCCACAGCCACAACAATGCGGCTAATGGAACGATTTATTTTCATAATGGTGCTGGTGGGGAGAAGGGGCGGCCGGGGTGGGGGCGGCACGCTCCAGGGCAGGAGTTTCTAATTAGTGAATGAAATTTGATGTAAGGCTGGAGGAAGATGGATTCGCTGCCTGACAAGGGGCCTTTCAGCTCATCAAAGTGCCCGAACAGGGAGGTAAATTAAATTATTTCTAATTCTTCACTAACCTCCACGGAGTCACCCTTCCACCAGTGAAAGGTGGGTCTGTTCCCGAAATGAAGAGGCGCTTGAAGGACTGAGGTTGAGTGGAAGGGACCGGGCTCTGTGAAGGGATGGACATGACAAGATGGGATGCGATGGGGTGGGACAGCAGAGCAGATCAAGCTGCCACTGACTTTGCTAGAAGGACAGGGAGGGAAGAGCTGTAAATGGTCAATAAATAAACAACTCCAGGGCTTAATGACTCATTCGCAGCAAGTTTTCCATCCATGCCTGACACCTAACCAGCCCGGCGCAGGACTGAAACGCAGCTGGTGCTGGGGTGGAGCGGAGCAGCCCAGCAGTGAGGCAACAGCATCCCAGCCCTCAGGGGGTGTGAGCAGGCACAGCACTTGGTTTGGAAGGGGTGACTGGTGCTGAGGCAGGCGGAGGGTCCAGTGCAAGGAAATGCTTCAGCCAAGATCCTTGTTCCCATGGCTCTGCAGGATTTGAGGCCAATGCCAGTGTTGTAAATGCTTACGGCGTGAAAGCTGTTCCTGGGATGCACGGTGCTCTTTTCCCCAGCTCCTGGAGTCCCGTGATGGAGACTCAACTTTTACAGAGAATAAGCGCGCTCCCTCCTAAGACCCCTGCTTGCAGAGGGACCTTGCAGTGACAACCTGGCACTAGCCCAGATGTCCCCAGTACCAGAGCGTAAAGAAAACGCTCGGTGCTACGGCTGAAACGAGCCCCTGCTGTTCCCTGGAGCAGGGACCATTACAAGCTGCCCCAAAAGCACCCAAGGCTGTCCCACAGCTCCCCTCCTGTGGGTTGAGGAAGCCCATTCAGGGCCAGCAGACAGGTTCCCAGGGGACTTTCCGTAGGAAACCATGGTCTGCATTTCCCACAAGATCTGCCCACGCAGTTACCACACTCAGCACCACCCACGGTCACAGCACAGCCCAGGGAGGAAAACAGGGGGAAGGGGGGGGGGGGGGGGGGGGGGGGCTGTACTCTTATTGCAAGGAGCTGATTGCATGGAGGGGGCAGGACTGGGGGCTTGCTGCAGGCTGGGGCACACGGTCCCCTCCCCACGGCTGAGCTAGGTGGAGCTGGGGCAGGCGCAGAGACGGCTGTGCTGACCCAACACTCCAGGAATTTAATTTGTTTAATATATTCCCTGGGAAAGAAGAAAATAAATAAGTGGCACCTTGCGTGCCCCCATGTCTCACTCTCGCAACGGAGGTGTCAGCTTAACGAGCCGAAGCCCTCAGCCTGATTAACCAGCCACTGCTCCCGCTAATAGAGATCTGCCGAGCAGTGTGATGGATGTATGGGGAGCATTAGCCCCCCACAGCCTGGCGCTGGGATGCCTGGTGGGGGCACAGTGCCCACCCCAGCCCCCTTGCCTTTGTCCCCCGTACCCAGACCCACGTCAAGGGCAAATCCGAGGTTCTCTCTTGCCCTGGGGCAGATCATCCTGCCCCATTGTTTTGTGGCGTAGGCAGTTTGCTGGGGAGATGGAGCTGCTTTTGTCCCTAGAGGTGAGGACACACTGGTGGCTTCTCACTGGCTGTGGGACTGTGTGGTGTCTCCTCAAAACAGGGGCTGGGGGCTAGGGCTGTGCAAACGTTTTGTGTTTTGCTCTAGGTCTCAGCCACGCTCCCCTCCATGGGCTGAGGTAGGGTCATTTGGGGACACTGAAGCATGGGAATGTGCCGGAGGCTATGGTGACAACCCAGGGGGGAGCCCATGAGTCTTGGCAGCTCCTTCAGGGCTTTAATCCACCAAGCCCTTATCATACTGCTAGGAAGAGAACCCAGGTGTCCTGACTCCCCCTTGTCCCACCCGTCCCTCGCTCAGCCCCTTCTGCAGTCCTGCTTGCCTGTCCCTCCATTTGTGGCCTCCCCTTTATTGACGTGTCCCTGGGTCTCACTGCAGAAACGTCACCCGTTCTCGCCATCCCTGTCCCATGGCATCACCACCACCACCCCCTGCCCACACCTTGGGAAAGGGTTAATCAGCAACCAGGGAGACAGAGTAATAAATGGCCGTTATCTCGTTAATGAGCTGACATTAATTAGAGCCCAAGGTCCTGGGAGGAGCAGCCGATTTATCCGGTCACTTTGGGAGCAAGTTAGGGGCTGACTCCATGGGAAGGCCATTAACAGGGAAGGGGTGAGGATGCGCCCACCTGGTTCCCTCCCAGGAAGCAGCTCTGGTTTGTCTGGTACAAGACCCAGCAAAGCAGAAGATCCTGACGGTGACGGAAAAAAGCAGGGATGGAGGTGTGCCCAGTGATGGGGGTGTCTGGGAGGGGACAGCCTGGCCCTGCCAGGAACATGTGGCACTAGACACCATGTGCTGGGCAAGGGCTATGGGAGTGGGGGCATAGGGAAGCAGCAGGAGGGATACTGTGCATTTAGTTACTTCCCTGCTTTCCTGGATGATGCTGGGCTACGGGAGATGCTGACTGCTCAGCCTTTCCCCTCCAAAAGCCAAGGCCTGGGGTGAGGATGGACATTGAGGCTGAGCCCAGGTACTGCCAGAGCTTGTTTTGGGGGCACTAGGGTGGAGGGGATCTCTAGGTGGCTGCTGTGGGCTCATGGTGTCTCAGGATCTAAGAGGAAAGGGGTCAGGGGCTAATGGGGCTGGAAATGCAGCAGTCAGACCCTGGGTCCTTGCAAGAAATGAATCCGAGCTGGCTGTGTGCTCATCTCTCCAAGCCATGCGTTTACACCAGGACAAGCCGACTGTCCCCAAGCCTGAGGACCTCTGCTGTGCATCGCTGCATCCCAGGAAGCTGAGCTAACAGGGGAGCCTGAGGGAATCCCCTGCATGGCCTGATCCTGCGGGATGCTGCTGCCCCAGCCCCCGGCAGCGGCTGTGTGCTGGGATCAGGCCTGACATTTAGAGATGCTCTGGCTGCTTCCGCTGCGGGTAGGCCCCCTCCCTGCCCCACAATCCTTCCCCTGCCAGTTTGCCATCCCTCTGCTGCAAGATGGGAGCTGTTAAGGTGATTTCCTGCTCAGCCTTGCCAGGTCCTGTCAGTGATGGGGTTGCTTATTTGAGGGATCGCTTGGCTAAATAAACAGTGGCTCAGAAATGCCTGCAGGAGGCCTGTCCAGGAGGGGCTGAGCCGTGTTTGCTTTGCCAGTTAACCCCTTCGCTCGGGTAGGTACCTGGGGCTTGGTGTGGAGGGAGGTGTGAAGGCTGGGCAGGGGGAGCTGCCTGTGCAGGGGGATGGAGGCATGGAAATTCCTGCCTCCTGGGACAGATCCCTGTCTGCCAGACGGAGCGGCTGATGTGCCAGGAGGGTGAAGCTGCTGCGGCTGGCTGGGAAGTCCCTGGCATGGGCAGGAATGGGCAGATCAACACGGGAGGGGATGCAGGCAGGAACAGAGCACAGCACCCCTGGAAGCAGGCATGAACGTGGCTTGGGCAACTTGCCCGGCACTTGTCTCCTTCCATCTCTGGTGCAGGGGGAGACCACTGAATAGAGACGGGGAGAACTTTCTGTGGGGCTCTGCAGCTGGATGTTCTGCTCCCGTGACAGGGGTCAGACACCTCTGCCAGTGTTTCTGCAGCGGGGGTGGCCACCAAAAAGCCCAGGACCCTGGGGCTGGCTGTGCCAGATCTGACAGGCTGGGCTCAGCTCCCACTGCTGTGGGGCTGATTAAGAGTCATTATGTGGTTCGTTAACGGGCCCCAGGCCACTTGCAGGTGACTTGTCAACTATTCATTTAGCCACAAATCACCACGGGGCTGGCAGTTTATTTACCTTCCCCACCAACCTCCTTTGGCTTCCCAGACTCCGGAGATAGCGGGTGGCCCTGCTGTGAGGGGCAGGGCAAGGGCAGCATCCCACTGTGGGCAGCAGCCAGGGCTCCCACAAAAGCTGGGTATCCCAAACCGGAGTGGACCAGGCACTCTTGCACCCAGAGGCTCTCACCAGAGGCTCAGCCTGCTCGGGGCTGAAAGCTGCGGAGCACAGATGAGAGTGGGATGCTTTACAGCCCCTTGCTTAGGGGAATGGCTGGGAAAACACCTGCAAGCAGGCTTACAGCCTGTGTCTCCAGCGTCAGTGATGCTTCTGGGCTGTATTTCTCTACCAGCTGGCTTGGAATCTGGGAGTGCTGCATGATGACCCAAGGCACCAGAGCAGCAAGATCCACTGCTTTCTAACAGCTGCTTTAAATGGGGTTGTTGTACCATAGGTCTCTTATAGGGAAGTAATTTCTAAAGATGGAAAGCTCTGGGGGCTCTGACTTTGGGAGCAGCTAGTGCTTAGCAAGGGGGTACAGCTGTTCTGGGGACAGGGAGCTCTCGCAAGGCTTAACAGCTCGACCCTGAGCAGAAATTGGGGTGCCTGCCACCTCTCTGGGACAGGCTAAGCATGCTGGTCCCTGTCTCAAAGGCAACTTCTACTGACTGAAGGCAGGAGGTGACCCAAACCCACCAGAAGAATCTGGTGCTCAGCTGTGCACCTAGGAATAGACAAAATGATGGGTTAGGTGGAAATCCAGACAGAGCCCTAGCATGGGTTATGTCTTCATCTGATGTCTGGCATAAGGACCTGATCCTGGGAAAATGAAAGTCTGGTCCCAGTCAGTACTTTTTATCAGGGTATGGATTTTCCTCGGCACTCCTGACTTTGATCTTGGGGCAGTTGGATTTGCTGAGAGACGTTACGTTGCTTCCCAAGGTGACACTGAGGAAGTGGCAGGGCTGTAAAACTGAACTGTGCTCTCAAATACCACCCATGACCCCCATGGCTCGTTTCTGAGAGCTCAGGCACTGCTGGCGACAGCTTGGAGGAGCATGTGAACTGCTGTAGAGAGTGTTGTGAGTCTACAGACGCTGAAAACTTGTGTGCGCCAAGCTGGATGTCCTTGGTGGCCATGTGGGTGTTTGCTCTTCTAGTCCGACTCCTGCTGCTTGACCTCATATGGATGGAAGATGCGTGAAGACGATCCATTTGGGGCAAGACACAGCAAAGAGGGCTCCAGTTGTCTAGCTGGGCACCTTCACATCAGCGATAAAAGGCTTTGCAGGGTGTATGTACACCTGCACAGGTGCTGCTGTGACTGCTGCTTTCAGAGGGGTGAAGGAAGACAGGTCTCTGAACATTCACCTGAGCCACATCCAGAAAAACCCCCCAAAATGCCTGGGTAAATGAAAGAGTCCCAGGAAGCCCTGGGCTGTGTGAATGCTCCTTGGTGTTGCCAGTTGTCCAGCAATGGAGGTTGTGATCAGGGCCCTCCCAGAGAGGTGAGGGAGCTGAGAAACCTCACTGCTGCCTGGGCAGCATGGACTTCCCACAGGTGGGACAGGAGGAGACTAAGCGGTTAAGCAGGGAGGCCCATATAGGACAATGTCAACATGAGGTGCAGCAGGCAGGGGAGAAATGGAGATGTTTATGGGGTGTGTTGGAGTCAGCAAGGGATGTGGAGATAGGATGAGCAACCTGGCTGGTTCAGGGCTTCAAGGTGGTCCATATAGCTCTGCATGTTGGCTCAGGAGTTCTGTCCTGGACGTGCCCAAGACCTCCCGCAGCAGCAAGGTGGTGTTTGCTGACCTATTTCGCAGGGCTGGTCACCTTGGGAAGGTTCTGCTACCACTGGGTGAGCAGAAGAAGCTCTGGGCTAACAGCACAGGGTGAGCTGTGGAGGGACTGGGAACAATATGGTGCTGACTGGGATCATCACCCCTTAAACTCCACCTCTGCCTGAACTGGGGTGGTTTCCTGGAGCAGCTGATGTCCATAGCACCCTGCACCTGCAGGCTGTGGGAATGAGCTGTCTCTCTGTTATCCTGGGGCCTGACACCTGTGGCTGATGTTTGGGGTTGTCTTAGATCTTCTGTGGAGGAAGGATGTTGGGCAGAGGTAAGGGTCCAGGCCACAGTCATGTTCGCTTATTACAGCCCTCATGTCTAGTTAGCAACCAGGTGAGCTGTCACTAGAGGACCTGATGGATGGGGAAGAGAGTTCCCTCCTTCCTGTGGCGGGAAATGAAGCTAATCAGACCTCAGCCACCTTAATCCAGCTCTGATCTGATTAATGATCCTGAAGACTGTGAACTCATCAGTACCTTGGCATCTATCACCGCCTGCATCCCGCCCCTTCTGCTGGCCATGGCCCGGCACAGCTCTCCTGTGCACAGCCCCAGACTCCGTCTCTCTGCCCTGCATGGCATGGGCTGAGTGCCGGCTGCTCCAGCCCTGGACAACCCTCTTGCAGGGTCCAACTGCCTGGGTTTGACTCCACTTGAGGAGAGAACCCACTCCATGATTTTACTAGGTTTCTTTAGGGATGTTTCCATCCAGGTTTTATGGGTGGTGTCTGCAAAAAATTCTTGCTTGTGAAATTCAGAGGTTGCAGCTTGGCTGCTTGTACTCGAATCACCCTGGGATCAGTGAATCAGGCACCAGCCTGTGCTGCTGATCCTTGGAGGTGTTGCTTGTCTTGGGAGAGCCTCCTTGGGTAGTGCAGGGCACTTCCATGGGGACAGTAAGGCTGTGACCCAGGACCCCAGATGAGTCTCACTCTAGCCCTGCTCCCACTGCCTGAACAACAGTAGGTACAAATGTCACAACTGGTCTCGGGGCTTGGCAGAGGTTACCAAGGTTCTCCTGGACTGGACACCTGCCTCTCTGCCACCCCATAGTAGTTACTGTGGTGGTGACGACTCTGTTGTGCCCCTGTGCAGCAGCCCCAGTCTCTGTCCCGGCTCTCAAGGCCTGTCCCCTGTGCAGAGCTAACAAGCCATTCAGTCTTGGGGACTTGGGTAAGGAAGCGGTGGCTCCTCCCTTGCTGCTGTCCCCATTGCAGGCCGTTGGCCTATGGTGGAAGAATTGTCCTATTCCCTGGATACTCACTGCAGTTTTCCTCTGTGCTTGGGAGCCAGGCTGCCCCATTCCCTCGCTGCTGTGACCAGCAGGACGAGGGAGAGGATTCTGGCCCTCCACTCCACTCTGGTGGGAACAACCCAGGACACTGTGTCCAGTTCTGGGTCCCTCAGCACAGGAAAGATATGGACTTGTTGGAGCGGGCCCTGAGGAGGGCCATGGAGATGATCAGTGAGCTGGAGACTTCTCCTATGGGGACAGGCTGAGAGAGTTGGGGTCGTTGAGCCTGGAGAAGAGAAGGCTCCAGGGAGACCTTACTGTGGCCTTTCAGTACTTCAAGGGGGCTTATAAGAGATGGGGACAGACTGTTCTGCAGGGCATGTTGTGACAGGACAAGCAGTAATGTTTGAAACTAAGAGAGGGTAGATTTACACTAGATACAGGGAAGAAATTTCTTACAGGAAGTGTGGTGAGGCACTGGAACAAGTTGCCCAGAGATGGTAGATGCCCCATCCCTGGGTGGGGAGCCCTACAGTCTCCCTGACGGTGGAGAGAGGGTATAGCAGCAGGCACAGGGGTGCTGGGGGCAGAAAGGGACACTGTTCCACCTTCAGTACCCTCTGTCCAGGTAGGGTGTGTTAATGTGAGGTGACATCCACCCCAAATACTCTTCTGAGCAAAGCCAGCTCTGGACTGTCCATGGAGCTGTTCCTGCCCTCCTCCCTTCCAAGAAGGTACCTGGAAAAGGGCTGATTTGTGTCTGTTCTGTGCAAGGATCTGGAACCACCCAGTGATGACAGTGGGACCCAGGCTCAGGCGATGGAAAGAGGAAGTTGTCCCACACGTGGGACCTTTGGAGCTCCCTGCAGCGGGCTGACACGTGTGCAAGGAGCACAGCAGGCTCCAGACCAGACTGGCTGGGCACGGGGAAGAGAAGCCCCTGGGGTTACTGAGCAGAGAAGGCATAGGAGACTGAGGAAACTCCTACACACTGAACAGGGAAATGGATCCATCCCTTGCCCAGGAAAATCATCTGTGCTGGAAATGCTAAAAGGGGAAGAAACACAGGGCTGGGAGCCCCTTTAACTGCTATAATATGTAGGCAAGGCAGTAGCAGCTGTCTCACCTGCCTTTCCAAGAGCAGAACCCATCACTGGACACAAACAAGCAGAGGCTTGTCTCGCTGCATCAGCATGACACAAAAAGGTGGGATCCAGAGATGGACAGACACCGATCCTGATTCCCAGAAACCACGGATGCACTCGCACACACTCTGCTTCTCCCTGAAATCCAGTGCTGGGGGGTCTGGGCCGCTTCTGCTCCTGCCCACATCTCCCAGGGTGGTTAAAGCTTTTCTCTCCATCCCCTTCCTTAGTGCCACTCTCCAAATTGTGTCTTGCACGGGAAAGGTAAGCCTGAGCAAATGAGTAACTATCTGCCTGTGGCGCCTGCTCTGTTGGCATCCTGGACAGACATGGGTGAGGGAGGGAAGTTGTCCCTGTGCGTGTCCAGCTCAGGCCACTGATCCCTCTGACACAGAGGGCTGCGGTGGGAAGCAGCAGAGCTGGGCATCTCTGGGGATACCCTGTGCACTGGGGTTCGGAGGATTCTGGCAGTGAGTGAGCACCTCTCCTGCCCTCCCAGGCAATCTGCTCCCCAAGTGCATGGGGTGCCTGCAGAGCCAAGGCAGTGTCAGAGCTCAGCAGGGCTTCGTATATATGTGCACCAAAGCCTGTCCAGTCTCTCCAGATCCTCTCCAGTCACAGATCCGCTTCCCTTCGGAGTGACTCTAAGGAAAGCAAGGTGGCTCTGGAACGGGACGGCTGGCTCAGTGCCATGGGCAGCGGGTCCTGCGGGCGGGGGACACCCCCTGGTTGTGGACCGGGGCTGGGGCAGAGCCGTCGGGGTCAGGCCGGGGAGCGTCCCCGCTGCTGGGGCCGGGGGATGAGGAAGCCGGAGGAGGGAGACCGGGGCGGGGGGCCGGCGCGGAGCCAATGAGGAGCTGGGGCAGGTGGAGGGGGGGTTAAAACCCCCCCCACCCGGTGCTGGCGGACGAACGAGTGCCCGGGAGGAGGAGCGGAGAGGAGGGCTGCCCCCGAGGGAAGCCCCGCGGAGCGCGGCGCTGCCCCACGGGTGGATGCCTCCCAGTGCCGGGGCTGGCCGGGGGCTGCCCGGCCGGGCTGTGCCCTGGCAGGGGAGCGGCGGGGGGCCGGGGGCTCCGCACAGGGCCGGGCCATGCACAAGCCCATGGAGAAGTCCCAAAACTTCCGCATCGAGGCGCTCCTGGCTGAAGAGCCGGCGCGGAGCGCCTCGCCGCCGGGACTGAGCCCCGGGAGCCCCGCGGGGAGCCCCGACCCCGCCGGGCGCTCCGACACCCCCTCGCCGCGGGCGCCCCCGAACGCTGCGCCCCTCGCCCCGGCCGGCTTCGTCCCCAAACCCGGCTTGCTGCACCTCCCCGGCTCCGGGCTCGGCGCCCTGCCAGCCCTCTACCCGCCCGCCGTGTACCCGCTCCCGGCCCTGGGGGGCCAGCACCCCGCTTTCGCCTACTCCGGCGTCCATCACCTGCCGCCGCCCGGCACGGAGCACCTGAAGGCGGCCGTGGCCGGCTCCTTCCCGCTAGAGCACTGGATCCGAGCCGGGATGCTGGTGCCGAGACTCTCCGACTTCCACGGTGAGTGACCCGGCGACCGACCCTCCCGTCGGGCGGGACGCGGCTCTTGCCCCTTCGTACCCCGGGGCCGGCGGACCCTTCTCCGCCCGGCCCTCGCAGGCACAACAGGGTGGAGGTCCCGTCGGGGCCGAGGAGGGGGCAGGGGCTCTCCGAGGCCGCCCATTCGCGGCTCCCCGGCCGTTCGGGTCGGGAGCCCGGCGGGGGCGGCGAGCCCTCGGGGCTGGCCGCAATGCGGCGTTCGTGCTGCGCCTGGACCCACTCCCCGGCCAGGGCAGGTTTGGGGGTCGCATGGGGCGGGAGGGGCAAGACCCTCGCTCTGGGGGTCTCTGAGGGATGCAAGGCCCTGGGAACCCGAGCTGAAGGGCGAAGTTTCGCCCTGCCCCGGCCCGGTGCTGCGGGACAGCCGCGCGGGAAGGAAACGAAAATAAAGAAACAGCGGGCAGAACCGGCACCGGAAAACGAATAAAACTCGCCCGGAGCGGTTGGGAACGAATCCACCCGGGTCCTTGTGGTGAGGGCTGCCCGTCGGGCCGGGGCTCCGGTGGGACTGGTGAGCCCGGTGGCAGCGGGAGCCGCAGGAACCGGGCAGCCCGGCAGCGTGCTCGGTGGCAGCCCAGCCCCGGGCTCTCCTGGCATGCGAGGAGAGTGCTGGCTCCGTGCACAGCCCCTTGCACGGTGGGCACGGCCAGGGGTGCGGGAGGTACCGGATTGGGCACTGCAGTGCTGGGCCACGGGTCGGGAGGGTCGCGCGGGGAATGGACGGCACAAGGACCAAGTTCGGGCTGTTGTCATAACGGGGACTGCCACTGGCACACCTGGCAGTGTGACCCGAACTGTGCTAGGGGTGAGCGGAGGTCTGGCAGCAGCAAAGATGGGGCCAGTGGGCGAGCACGGCACTGCACAGACATCGCTCGCTCCAGTTATCCCAGCTGGGACACCCGTAGTGCTGGGGACCTCAGCCTTAGGCCAAAGCTATTAGGGTTCAGAGAGCCACAGAGCCTGGAGATTCAGGGACAAGGTGGATTCCCCTGGTATGCAAAGGGGCGCATGGCACTGCGCTGACACTGCTCCCTCTACAGCTTTCCCAGCTGGAGTACCCATGGTGCTGAGGACCTCAGTGTCCCTCCAAAGCGATTACGGTTAGGGTTCAGAGAGCCACAGAGCCTAGAGCTCCAAGGACAATGGGGA
The DNA here is from genome assembly GCA_027574665.1 of Rhynochetos jubatus. Taxonomy (NCBI): domain Eukaryota; kingdom Metazoa; phylum Chordata; class Aves; order Eurypygiformes; family Rhynochetidae; genus Rhynochetos; species Rhynochetos jubatus. The sequence continues at coordinate 26,318,403 of CM050654.1, forward strand.
TACCACTGGTATACGAAGGGGAACACAGCACTGCACCGACACTTCTCCCTCCACAGCTTCCATGGATGGAACACCCATGCTGCTGGGGACCTCAGCCTTAGGCCAAAGCTGTTAGGGTTCAGAGAGTCACAGAGCCTAGAGCTCCGGTGACGATGGGGATTCCACTGGTATGCCAAGAGGAGCACAGCACTGCACCAACATTCCTCCCTCCACAGCTTTCCCAGCTGTGTCACCCATGGTGACGGGGACCTCAGCCTCAGTCCAGAGCTATTTAGGATTCGTTTTAGGGTCAGGGTGCAGAGAGCCACAACTTGTAGTGCTCAGGGACAGTGGGGATTCCAAAGGCATGCCCAGGGGAGCATGGTGTTATTGAAAAGTAACGAAGAAACTCTCTAAACCACATTATGGTTTAGACAGCTGACACTGGTTTATTGCAGCAGGTGCACGGGGATATCTCATCCTAGCATGCACGCTAAACAGAGTTCTTTGTGCTATATTTATTCACAAAACTTTCGGGATTAGTAATTTTCCAGTCACCCCCTCTACAACGATTGGTTATACAATTATCATATTGCTAACACATTGCTTCCACATGCTCAGGGGAAGTGTCTTCACCTGGGCAAGGGTCTTCTTGACCTAATGGGTGTGAGTTTTAGTATTATAGGAAGCCTTTAATGAGCAAAGTTCACAAAAAGGGCAAAATTCCTTAAACATCTACTAATCTACAGAAACACTCCTCAGCTTACAAGGACCCTGCTGAGCATGACACTCACGGGCAGGTACCCTCCTGCTTTTCAACAGCAAGGGTGCTCTTGTTATCAAACCCTTCTCGGCGATGCGCGCGGAGAAACACATTGAAAACCAGGGTGTCGTCAAAACAGGTTGACATAGTGAGAGACAGGGTATCATCAGGGCAGCTTAACATCTAGAAACATCATCCAAAAAAAGAGCGTTGTCCAAAATAGCTTAACACAGTGAGAAACAGAATAAAGTCAAAACATCTTTAATCTGAAGTTCGTATTTGTCCTGGCAATCCTTTGAGCCTCTCATTTGGTTTTAGCCTTAATGTTTTGTGAGCAAAATAACGCGCCGTGTGAGTCAGCCACCGGCTCGTTCAGTCCCTGGTTGAACTGGCAGGCTGGGTCCCACAGGCTGCCCCTTCTGGAACTGTGGGGCTGCAGGCACAGGGGGAGTTGTGTCCATCCCCGCTCCCACGAGGAGTTTGCAGAGCCCCAGCCCAGCCTAGGCTCTGCCTGTTTGACCTGTCCCACCCAGCATCCAGGTAGCTGGGATCAAGCCTGGATCACGACGCCTCCTTAATAAATTCCTGCCTCCTGCATCACCGCGGTGTTTGTGAAGGGCTCGGTGGACACCTCGGGAAATGGGCAGGTGGGGATCAGAGCTGGAATCTCGGGTACATAATGTGGATGATGCCCCATGCCCTGCAAAGTGGGCGAGCCGGAGCGACCCTCGCCAAGCCGGGCATGTCTCTGGGGCCACGATGCTGCATCTTGCCCTCCAAGAAGAGGCAGTGGGGACGTGCCAAGGACGTTTCCCATTAATGGTCCCCCCACGCCGCTCCGACACTTTACTCCCAGCTGCAAACCTCTGGGTTTGATTGCCCCTGCGGTGCTGGGAGAAGCAGTAAAAGCTGAACCCCGGGGGGACAATAAAGCCAGCGGAGAGCAGATAAGCAGGGATCAAACACAGCGCGGCAGCCGCCCCACGCTGGACTCTCAAAGGTCCCTTTGTTCCCGCTGCCTCCTGATTCAGCGCCGCGCTGCCTTCAAGGGCTGCGGGTGAGATAGTGGGGCTCACGGGCAGCCCTGCCGCCGCAGCCCTGGCAGATGGGCAGCCACCTGCACGGCCCGGCAATAAAAAAGGAGGTTTAATTTCAGTCACAGGACTGATCCCAGTTGCACATCAAGGCCTGATAACATATCTCCCTAGTTCCTATCAGCTAGGCAATAAAGCTATTATTGGGGCGTGAGATGATGGTAGAGACGATCTCCTTCCTCCTCATCCCATGCTTGTGGAGGGGATGACCCCCGCAGCCCCTGGCCCCGCTGTCCTCTGACTCCGGCTCGCCGTCTGTCCCGCAGCCACCCCGCAGTCCGCCTTGATGGGGAAGTGCCGTCGGCCCCGCACAGCCTTCACCAGCCAGCAGCTCCTGGAACTGGAGAACCAGTTCAAGCTCAACAAGTACCTGTCCAGACCCAAGCGCTTTGAGGTGGCCACATCGCTGATGCTCACCGAGACGCAGGTACCTTTGGCTCTGGGGGGGGATGGAGCACCAGGAGGCTGCCAGGGAGGTGGGAGGGTGGGAAGTCAAGGTCATGGGCAATGCTGATGCCCCTCACCAAGTCCCACACCCCACTGGCCCCATCAGCACCCCTTCCCAGGGCATCTCCTGCCGAGACCTGCCTGGTGGGCTCCAGGCTCTTCTCTTGAGAAGGGCACCCCAGAAATACTGCTCCTGTTTTTACTCAGCACCCCCAACTTAGATTTCAGAGCCTTACCATCCCTCCCCACACTGTGGGAGGGGGCTTTTTGTGGGGTTAAAACTCCTCTTTTAATGTTCCTGTGCATGTCATTGAGCATCCTGGGGGATTGCTGGTCCCCTCTGTCCCCGACCCCCTGCTGCAGTGGCGGGGCAGGGGGAAGAGATCAGCCCCACGGATGCTCTTCTCCCCGTGAAATCCTCAGCCTCCTCGCAGACCCACAGCACCATGGGATGCCCCGCAACAAAGAGGCTTTGGGGGACCCTCCAGGCAGGGAAGGTGAAGGGGTGAGTGGGGACAGGATGGGGCAAGGGGGACACACTCTCCCTAGGGTCTCTCCCTTGGCAGGTGAAGATCTGGTTCCAGAACCGCCGCATGAAGTGGAAGCGGAGCCGCAAAGCCAAGGAGCAGGGGGCTCAGGTGGAGGCTGAGAAGCACCGAGGGCTCAGCAAAGCCTGCGAGAAGCTGCTGCCCAGCGAGCCCCAGGGACAAGCTGCTGAAAGCCCTGAGTTCATGGGGTGCAGCCCCGGCTCGGGCTTCCTGCACCGCAGCACTGCCGAGCTGGGCTATGGCCCGGACTCCTCCTGTTTGGGGGGTGAGGAGGAAGAAGAAGAGGAGGAGGATGAGATGGTTGCCACGGAGAGGAAGATCAGCTCTGTGTTGTGAAAGGTGGACGGAGCCGGCCTGGGAGAGGGGCTGGGCTGTGGTTTTGGGGGTCTCTTTGCTGGCAGACACAGACTGTGCCCTGGTGGAGCATTGGGGGCTGCAGGGCACCTGCTTCCCCCCTTTAACTTATGTGTGTTTGGATCCTATTTAACTCATAATTATTCCTCTGTGTGTATCTGGGGGAGTCTCCACATCCCTCCCTATAAAGCTGTTATCCGGATGCTTGTGCTCTTCCTTAGGGGATGGGAGGCTCTGTCCCCTGCCACTGCACTGCCCTGCTGGGGTCCCCGGGGAGCCAGGAGGTGACAGCAGACTCACACAGCTGGCAGCCCACCAACACAGCTGGAGGGGAGAGACCCCGGACCTTCCTTCGACGGTGCACTGCCCCTTCCCTGCAGATACGACAATGCCAGGAGCAGCACATCCCTGCCTGATGCCAGCTGCCCTTCCCTTCGGCGGGAGGAAGGGCTGGGAAGGAGGATGCCCAGAATGTGTGGCAGCCTGCTCTGCCTCCATCCCTCATCCCTAGTGGGGTCTGTGCTTTGCTGAGCAAAATCAAGCTGCCCTGCAAAGCAGAGCTGATGAACTGGCTAATGCAGCGGTGCTGAGTTCCACGTTGCACTCAGCCTGGTTGCATTGGTGTGGCAGAGACGGGCCCTCCTGGGTTTAGGGTGTTGCTCAGGCTGTTTGTGAGGGCTCAATGCTGTGATGAGCCCCCACTTTTTCCATGACGATATCTAAACCCCACTCAGCCCCTTTCTGGGCTCATTCCATGACCCTCCTGGGGCCCTGCTCAACTTGGCTGGGCTCAAATCAACCCCCGTAGCAGGAGGACAACAGGCACCCTCTGCCACCACCCTAGAAGCACTAAGGTTAAGCTCTCGCCCCCCCGTAAGTGAGCAGGCTACCCTTGTCCTCAGGATGCTGTGGTGTCCTGGCAGACCCTATAGACATCCCATGCTCCCTGCACACTTTCTGGGTCTCCCGTTGGGGTTGCTGCGATGGCCATGCAGGCAGAGGGACCAGCCCTGCAATGCCCAGCTTCTCCATTCCCCCTCAGCCGGGGGGGTAGCCCTGCTTCAGCACCCCAGTACATGTAGGGCTGCAGGAGCACGGTAAGCTGGGCTGGGATGCCCAGACCACAGGCAGCCCATGATGTCTTCCTCCTGCCACATGTCTTGCTGTCCTCTCCTCTCTTCTCCTTGTCCCTGCCTGGGGGTGGCAGGGAGGTCTGTCTGCCACCGGGACCTGCTGTGGGGGTTGCTAAGGGGCAGCAGCCCTCGGGAAGTCCCGGGTCAGTGAGGAGTGGGACAGGGTGGGAGGCTGTCACACCTCGCAGGGCTGGGTAACGCCGGGCAGCACCCTGGGCAGGGGGGACAGATGTGATGGTTTGGGGACAGAAGGATGCACAGGGGAAGCAGAGGAGCATGGGGATGTACATATGGATGGATGGATGGATGGATGGATGGATGGATGGATGGATGGATGGATGGATGGACGGGCGGACGGACAGACAGTCCTGCGTGGGGTGACAGTGACCCGCAGTGGTTGCTGGCAGCTCAGCAGCTTCCCCCAGAGTGTGGCATCCCTGGTGCCCAGGTCCCCTGTCCCCAGGCAACCCATCCCAGGGTACGGCAAGGCTCGGCTGCCCACGCAGGAGGTGTCTGGACCCCTGGCACTGCCCACGGGGGAGCTTTGGCCTTGCGGAGGCTGCAGCGCTTGCTCCAAGGGTGGAGATGTGAGCCAGGGCAGGGGCCAGGCACTGGGAGGCTGTGATGGTTGATGTAACACAGAGCAGGAGAAGAATAAATGTGGAGAAGGGGGAAAAAAAGACAGGGAGGAAAAGGAGGAGGGGAGGGGTTGGTTGGAAAAGATGGTACGCTGTTCCCTGCCATTACCCTGCAGAGACGGTGGGGCAGGAGACACTCCGTGTCCCAGGGGACCTGTGCCCCCCTTCCAGCAGGCACACAGGACCAGGCACAGAGATGCTGGCAAATGCCAGCCCATGGCTGCAGGACCCTCAAAGCCAAAGACATCTACCACCTGATGTACAACCTGGTCCTCCGGCAGCGGGGGAGCATGGAGATGGAGACAGGTTGGAGCTGGGCACACTGGGATGGGGTTGAGATGGAGGGGACAGGGATGGCAGAGGCAGAGAGGAAAGGGGGAGACAGAAAACAAGAAAAAAAGAGTGCCAGGACAGAGGAGAGGAGCTGAAGGGATGTCACAGACTTCAAACATTCACCTTGATGGGCTGTGACAGGTTTAATTTCCAGAGTACAACCATTAAAGTGATGGATGGGAGACGTTCATCTCGCGCCTGGCGCACACGGGCCCTCCTTGGCAGCAGGAGGGTTTGTTTTGTTGCTATTATTTATGAGGTTGTTTCTGCAGGAGCCAGGCACTCATCTAGTGCTGGGGGGACAGAAGAGGGGACAGGATTGATACTGGGGGAGTTGGGGTGCTGATTTACAGCTGCTTATCTGGATGACTCATGTTGTAAACATCGACAAATGCCATTAAAGCTGCATCTCCATCCTGCCTCTGCCCTGGCACCCTTCCCATGCTGTGGGATGTGGCCAGCCCTGCTCTCCACCACACTGCTGCCTGTGGACCCCGGGGGGCTGACTGGCCCTCCCTTCCAGGACACAAGGGTCCCCCCCCTCCTTGAGGGACATCCAGGGCCCTGGGAAGATGCAGGAGTGACCCATGGTGGTGCTGCCCCACAGGAATGATACCTGGGATGACTGATGGGCCTGTGTAGCCAGGGGTCCCCGGCCTGTGTCCCTCTGCCCTGTTGCCAGTCTTGGCCCCATTACTGCTTTTGGCAACGGTCACAACTCGTTATTTCTGTCACCAGTGCTCCAAGGAGCTTGGAGTGACCTGGCCCCGTTAAGGTGCCACCACATCCCTATGCCAGCCCTCTCCAGCCTGCTCCACGCCCCTCCAGCATCCCCACCTCTTAGCCCAGCTCCCTCCTCACCCCGCCCCCCCTCCCATCCCATGCACCCACGTACTTCACGGCACCCCCTCTACCCATCAGGATTGCACCTGGCTCCCTCCCTGCACCCATCCTCATCACCCCTCACCCCTGAGCTCTCTCCTGCACCCCCACATCCCCCGCACCCCTCCACCTACCCCCCTCCATCTCCCTGACCCTGAACTCCCCAATCTCCTCCTGCTCCCCATCTACCCCTGCACTACTTGTTCCCTCTCACCTGCCCCTGCACCCCTCCACCTGCCCCTGGGCCCCCCTATCTTCCCTCCCCACGCCCCCTCCCTCCATCCTGCCCTCGTCCCCGCTTTGCGCATCCCTCCGCCGCCCCCTGGCGGCCTCCACCGGCAGCCGGCGCTTCGCCCCGCGCGCGGATTGACCCGAGGCGGCCGCCGTCGTTGCTCCGTGAGACCACGACGCCGCGTGTGGTTCCCGTGGCAACACAGGCCTGGGCCTCCTAGCGCTGAGCGGCCTGGACCGGGGCCGGCCCGGGACCCGAGGTCGCTCTGGTCGTGCTATAAGGAGCCGGGCAGGGCTTGAGGGAGCCGGGCTGGCCGTGCGGGCCCAGCGGGGTGGCGGTCGCAGCAGCACAGGGCCCAGGCGGGGCTCTATAGGCCTAGGTCTGGGCAGGCCCTTTCTGTAGGGAACAGGGCTGTGCCACCGCCGTCTCTGCAGGGGTTTAGGCACAGGCAAGGGTGCTGTACTGGTCTCTGTGGGGCTATGGTGGGCTCGGCAGGGCTGTGCTATGCTATAAAGGCCCAAGAAGAGCTCTGCCACAGTGGGATGAGCTGCGAGGGAGGTGGGGGCCATGGTCTGTGCCGAGGGGACCGCTGAGCGCAGGGCTGTGCCAAGGACTGGACTCAGCTGGCAAAATGGGGACAGTACTGGGGACACTGCAGGGAGCTGTGCTACCGAGGAGGTGTCGTTGGATCTCTGGGAGAGCCCAGGCCTTGGCAGCAAAGGCTGCCTGGGTGCAGAGGCAGCATGCGTGAGCGCTTTCTCCTCTTGTTTTTCAGATGCTTGCTCAGGCGCATGGTGAGCCTGCAGGCTCTGGCTCTTTTCGGAAGCTGTGCTGTGGCTGTGTCAGGAAGGTGAGTGGTGGAGCAAAGGCTGTCACTGTCGTGGGTGGGTTTACTGGCAGGGCAGCGAGAGAAGAAAAGCAAAAAAGCCTTCAGCCTTCGCTTCCCTCGTTCACGACATCCTTTGCTACCTGTTGTTTGGGTTATGGCCAGGAGGTGTCCCCTCTGGACTCCTGGAACAGGGCTTTTGGGGACTCGTGGAGCTTTGCCGCAGGGTGGCTCCTCCCGTCCTTTGTGTGGGAGTCAGGATTTTAGCGTAGAGCAACAGCTGTTTGAGTGATTTCTCCTCCCTCCCAAAGTGCTAATGTCTCTGTTGCAACTTCCTAAGATGCCTGCAAGAAAGGCAAAGAAGAAGAAAGGCGTGTTCTGGGGGATTGAGGTGGCTGAAACACTCAGGTGGCATGGCTGGGAACTCGGAAAAGAGATGATCAAACACCTGATCTTGAAAAATGTTCACGACAAAACCCAGAAGCTGAGCTACAGGTGCGTGGGAAGTTTCTTTCTCCTTAGTACTCCTCACACTCACCGCATCTTCATCCCACCTGTGTATCAGTCACATTAGCACCTTTCCTCGGATTCACCTGCCCCCTCTCCCCCTGGGCTGTGTGTGGGAGACAGCGCGTGAGCACTTATGTAGCAGGACAGAAACCTGCTAATTCAGAAGCACAGCCCTTGTTCCTGGCAGGAGTATTTTAACTGAAATGCCTTTTTTTTTTTTTTAATTCTGTTTTGCTGATACTTCTGTCTGTGAGGCATTTCCAGTCTAGTGAGATTTTAATTGTGGATGTATGCCAGCCAGTCACTAGTGTGTCCTAAAACCATTGCTCCCGGGAGTCCCGCTGGATGTTGAGCCACTCCAGCACTCCCTGTGACCCTCCTGCTCTAAAACTCAAAAGTTTCGGCCCAATGTGTTTTGCTCATGCTGTGTGGCCTGGGAATGTTAAATACTGTTCAAGGAAGGGGTAGGTACTTTGAGCTGGCAATGGGTTTTCAGGACACCTGGGTTCTGCCCCTGTTCCTGCTGATTTGCTACAAGGTACCCTTGGGGTCAGGTGTGCAAAGTGCTTCTAATCATGGGGGTTTGATTCTTTATTCTCTTTTCTGCTAACTTAACAACAGCTGTATGCCCTCAGACAACCCCTCTTGTTTTGATTTCATTATCTAGATGTCCTTCCACGCGATTCTTCTTCACTGTTTTCCCGCAGCCCATCACTCTGAGCCCTGGTATGTCCTTAACTCTCCCCATCGTTTTCCGGCCTACCGAAAAGGTAAAGTAGCAACATGAAAACCCCTCTCAGTGCTCAGGCTGGCTTCCAGGGGGAGCAGTGGGCCTCTGCCTCTCTTGTCCTTGCTGATTTGTTTTCACAAATGAACTGGTCTTTAGGGATGGTTCTAGCACAGAAAGACTGGGCAGCATGACCCTGCTCTCCCCACATCTTCATCACCTGAGGGAGCCCTAACCCCTCACTTCTCAGCAGAGTTGATGGGTAGTAATGAGAGGGATCCTCACAAAAAGTATTCCCAGTTTTTCACATGCTGCTTCTGGCTGTGAAATCAGTAAGATAAAATGCTTGAACTGTCCACATCTGGTTCGATCGCAGGGAACCTCAGCTGGGAGGTTTTAGTGCAGGACCTTGGGTTGAGGGATTTGCTTTTCTGTCTTACAGGAGGCCTCAAAGCCTGTACATTAAAGGGCTACTGATTATCTAAAAGGGATATGTCAAGGGTCTCCCTTCTTTTAGACAGGGTGGGTTTCTTTAAGCTTTATTTTTAACAGCAACGATTCTTTTTTACCCAGCCCCTTTTCTTGATTTTCAGCTTGTTCCTCATGTCTTGGCTCTGAGTGTTCTCTCTGGCTCTTGTCCACAGCTATAAGTCTTTGATGTGTATCTCAGTCCTAGCCGTAGCGTGTGATCATTGGGCAGATTCCCAGTACCCCGCTCTCTCGGTATCATGGTTTTCTGATGACTGTTCAGTGTTCCCTTTATGAAATAAGCTGCTGGCCTTGTTCCATTCTCAGTGAATAATTTGTCTGCACTGCATCAATTGCTAGAGCAGGCGGCTCCCTTTCTTAGAGAGAGCAAGGACTGTGTGTGCTGCAGTGCCCAAGGTCTCTCTTTACCTGTATAAGTGGTACTTAGGAGAGGTCAGGACTGGGGAGCATGCAAGACGCATATCTTGCAATTCCTTCTATCTTAGCTCGTTAGCAGATGTCCTGGGGCTATTTGTACACAGCGCTGTCAACACTGCATCTTTAAGTTGTGTGTTGTCCACCGAGCCCTCTAGCTGACAAAGCACTTAATCAAAGACTGATATTTCTGTGCTCAAGGAGAGGTTGTACATGCTTCAGTTAACCTGAACTGAGATCTTGAAAACACTGAGAATTCCGTCTGCATCAAAAGAAATCAGGTGAAACAAATGTGGTCTTCAACTGCCCTCTCTGAGGGTGTTTGTGTGTTCTCTGACAGATGAGGAGGATGCTTGCGCACCTTACTCACTGCCTGCCTTTTCCAAGTACCACATATGCTTTGTCATGCACAGAGGCCTCCCGGGTGCCTCTGTCACTGATGGTTTTTCCCTGGTGCTCTCACAGAGGTGGTGGGTGCTCATGAGTGGAGCTGCAGCACCTGCAAGATGGAGCCTGTCTAACCTCTGTCTTCCTTTGCTTTTCTGTGCAGAGGGAGTACGAGGACAGCATCCGCTTTAAGAAGGCTGAGGGCGAGTTCTCTGTCACCCTGCATGCTGCACTTCCACACCCCTGTCTGTCCTTCCCAGCTGCTGTCCAGTTGCCCGTCTGTGCTGTCCACAATGTCACGGAGACAACATTCCCTGTGCGCAACGTTGGGTGAGTGAGACGCGGCTGGGCAGACCCTCCTTCTGTTTTGTCAGGTATTTTACCACCTTCCTGGACTCTCCGATGAATGCAACTCGTTTTGGTTGTTATTAGATCTGCTGGCTGCCTTAACAAGCAGCAGACCTCTGCCCTCTCCGAGGTCACGGCAGAAAAGGCAGCAGAACCGGTAGCACGGGGCAGATCTCGCTGTGGGCACGCCTTGGCACCGCACAGCTGTTTGCTTCCAGCATACGCTGAGAGCCATTCCTGCCCAGGAAATGTTGGGGACCAGCATGGTGTCCCACTGAGAAGATCCCACATCTACAGGAGAGGCCTGGGCTTCAAGCTAGTCAAAGGCACCCTGCCTAGCGTGGGCAGGGCAGAATGAGCAACCAGTTGGAAACATTTCAGTGTTTCTGTGACTTGATCTCTCTTCCCCCAGCACAGGGATGCCATACGGATGGCAGTGGAGTTGCTGGTGCTCAGACTGACCTCTTTGATTTGGAGGCGGGCAATACAGAAGCTGAAGAGTCTCTCCAGTGCCAGCTCTTAGATTCAGGGAGCTGCCCAAAGCAGTGGCACTATTCTGTGGCTTGGACTCATCATTTAGGAACAAATTATGCTCTCATTTGCCCAGGACTGGCTTATTAAGTAAAAGAAGGGCAGTAATTCAGTCAGTATTGTAGAAAGGAGTGCAGGAAAGAAGTTCCTAGGGAGGAAGGAGATATACTTCCAACCATTTACAGTGGGAGCAAAATAACCTTCACTGGCTGGAAAATGGGCTGTGCTCCCCAAAGCAGTCGGCTGATGGTAGGAGGGTGGAAAGGACAGAGGGCACGTGCCTTAAGCAGAGCAAGGTATCAGCCAAAAACTATTTCAAGTGATTCATTCTTCCCTTAGAGAAGTCATTTGTGCTGACAGAGGGGTTTAGGGTGGCGGAAGATATGGATGGTAAGTAACACACAGCTCGGAATCAATAAAATAGAAAAAGCTGGTGGTATGTCATGTTCTTTGCACAAGCTGAAGAGGCAGAGGGAGTTCTGGAGAGTTGAATGAGGTATTAGGAAAACAGCTCACTCCTCTCGTCTCACCTGGGTATGTAACAGAAGAACAAATGCTCGTTTGGAATTAACTAGCAGCAAGTTTAGGTACAGGAAAAGCAAATACTTCATTCTGGAGCAGATTTGTTTGCTGTGACGTAATGAAGCTGAGAAACTTTATGGCCATTAATAAAGTTCTTAGATATAATAGCTGACATTCATTAAAGTGTGAACAGAGCATTTGCAGAGACTAGAGACAAATTTCTTCCCAGCATCACATATTTGGCCGGATGCATTAGGGATTCTGCCACTCGACATTGGCTGCTTCACTCTCTAACTGAATAACCCGCTGCGAAAGGTCCATCCTTTTTGTGATTGCACATGCAGAAAAGGATCCATTCATCTACTTAAAACGTGTCTCCGTTTCTTAGTGATCTTGCTGCTGTGTTTGCCTGGGAGACGCCAAGCCCTTTCTACATGATTCCTGACTGCGGCATGCTGAACCCAGGTGCTGAGTGCACGGTCAAGGTGATCTTCCAGCCCAAGGTGGCTGTGGTGTACAATGTGGCAGCAACATGCTGGTTTGGAGGTGAAGAGAAGCAAAAGAGGACTATCCGGCTAAAAGCCCTGGGTGAGTCTTTCTTGCATTTAACACTCAAAGAAGTGTGTATCATCCCTAACTGTGGAATAGCGTTGCACAGGAATACATGGAAGTGCTGTGCTCTGAGTCTGTGCTACAGTTGGCTCAACTCACTGATGAGCAAGTGAAGCCCGTGGTTTCAAAGAGAACTGGGAATCTCTCTAATATACTACAGTAAATTTGGAAGTGTGATCTGAAGAGACAGTAGTGTCTGCCATGCCCTGGTGCCATGGTTTGGCCCAACTCAAATTTCTGGAGCCTGCTTAAGTTGAGAGAGAGGAAGAAATGAGATGAGTTCGTTGGCACAATGCAAAAACCTCCAGAAACTCCTGGTCTTGTCTTCACTCAGTCTCTCCTGTCTGTCTCTGCTAGACAGAGAGACAGAGGGAAATTTCTAAAGCTTTCTGGAGGCAAGCTAGAGTAACTATTGATTTCATTAGCCAGTCCTTGCCTGAAGTGCCTTATGTGGCCACTGGCAAACAAGAGAGATGACTCTGAGTTTAGTAAATTAGGGCTGGAAGGGGGCTGGTTTGATTCAAAGCCTGGCCAACTTTGAAGGTAGATCCAGCATCAGTTACCTGCGGTTGTTCAGAGGTTTGTCCGGTTGAATAACCGAGGACGGAGATTCCATCTCTCTTTCTTAACCCAGTATATTATTCCCTTTAACAGCCAAATACCCCTACCTGCACGTGAGTGTGACAGGGGAAGCGTGTGAGGGCGTACAGCCTGGGAAGTTTCGGGATGTGCTGTGCTTTGGATCAGTGCCTGTGGGGACAACAGTGGAGAAGAGTGTAGAAATCTTCAACTTGTCAGTGGTATGTGGAGAGGGAGACTACTTGTGAGAAGTTGGCGCGCTGGCATGTTTCCCTGGGGCACGCGGTCTTGAGCATCTCCTTTAATGCTGTGGAGATAACACGAGTGAAGTGTGACAACAACAGAGATGATGAGGCTTCCCCTACCGACCAGGCCATTCACCCTTGCCCCCTGTCTTCCAGCTACAGTGTTAGCAACTCATCCGTTTGCAGCAGGGTATGGCCATTCCCACCTGCTTCCTGCTGTGCTTGGTCCAAATCAGGCAGCCGCTGTTGTCCTTCACATCCCGCAGCTCTCCTGCTCGCCCTGGACAAGCCCATCAGTCCTGCGTGGCAGTTGCAGCAGTCCCAGATTGGCGTGCGTGTATCCCAGGCAGCTGATGGATCTTCTGCTCTCCTGCAACCTGGAGAATTGCTCTCAAAGTCAAGTGGGCTGTGTTTGAGCACCTGGTTCTCTGGGCCAGCTCAGCCCATCCCAGCCCTGTTAATAGCTGGATGTACTCAGCGTTCGCTGACATGGATGAGAGCAGCATTGGTTCCTCCACAGGCTCCGAAACTTGGGAGTGGCAGACCTGCTCATTTGTTGTGCTGTTGTTCACACTGCAGTGGTGGTCAGCATCCCCAGAAAGGATCAGGACCTTCTTTAAGGGGCTTGAGGAAAGTGTCAGAACACCAGTCTTCTTTTCCATGAAAAGAAAATCCCTGGGCTAGGTGGAACTGTGGATGGAGAAAAATAACTTATCTGCCTGCCTGTCCTCCTGGTCACAGCGGTCACTTAGGCGACTTTGGCCCTTGGAGACACCTTGAGCCATCCTCCCCGTACCAGGAGGGACACTCCAACCCCAGAGATCACAAGGACGTTTTGCTGCAGCCCCATGACTTCTGGGCACACGGTGGGAGCTCGCTGCCACGGTAGTGCCTCAGCAGGACAGGGTTGCAGAGGTTTGCACAGCATTGCTGGGCTGCAGTAGCCTTGGTGTTCTCGGTGGCGTTCAGCTCCGCTGAAAACGGCAGTTCCTCACCCATCAGTGTCCTGCATTCAGAGCTCTCCCAGCTCCTGTTGCCTCCTTTGTTAACCTATTTCTTTCCTGCTTGCAGGTTGATGCACCATGTAGGATAGAAAGAGCAAAAGATCCTCTGCTTCAAGATCATGTTTTCTCCTGTGATGTGTCCCGCGGTGTCGTCCCTGCCAAAGGGAAGCTGGTCTTGTGCATACGGTTCCAGCCTCAGACGGTAGGAGAGCACAGTACCGACTATTTCACTGTTGTATCCGCTGGGTGCCTCCTGCACACCGTCCTGAAGGTGGTTGGCTCCTGTAAAGGTACCAGAGTGAAGGCCTTCCCTGTTTCTCCCCGTCTTCTTAGCACTGTAGGGGAAGGGCTAGTGTTTGGGGAAGGACGGGGGACTGTCACAGCCCTCAGGCGTAGACTTACCTTCTGCTGGGATCCAGGCTGTCTCCGGTGCCATTTGGGGTTTAGACTTGCTTGAGACAGGTGTGAGACTGGTGGAAGTGAATATCCAGCTGTTTGCTGGGACTGGTGGGTTTGGTGATGCGGTGTTTCTGGTTTGGAAAGATCAGTTAAGTGCAGCAGTGGCTTGTGACGTGTTGACAGAAACAGCTGTGACGGGTCCAGGATCTGTCTCGCGTGTTGTCGTGCCAGGTCCTTTGGTGTCCCTGCACCAATATTCCGTGGACTTCGACTGGATCAACCTTGGGGAGAGTTTGATGCAGGTGCTTAAAATCAGCAACATCTCAGATGTCCCGGCCTACTACCAGTTTGATATTGATGGCAGAGGGAGCGTCTTCTCCTTGGATCGCCCCTGTGGAGTCTTGGAGGGCACAACAACGCTAGCGCTGAAGGTGACCTTTCGACCTACTCACCCCATCAGCTATCACCGCAGAGTGGTGTGCCTTGTCCACCATCAGGTACGAGAGGCAAAGGGCGGTTTCAACACTGCAATAGCTCAGAGGGCTCTTTCAGTGGCACCCGCCAGGGCCGGCCCCTCTCATTTAGTCACCCTTGGAAATCTCTTCCCACGGCATTTCCACTGATACCTGTCCTGGGCTCTTGCTGAGCAGAATCCCCATGGTGCAGGTTCCTACTGGCAGTAGAGGGCTGATACAGGCAGTCAGTAATGGTGAGGTGCATCCTCAGTACCTCCTGTCCGTTTAGGTCTCCGAGTTAAACTGAGCTGCCCAGCTGTGCACTGAGCGCCTTCAACTTTCACTCCAGTTTCTAGAAAGTTCTTGGGCCACACCAAGACACGAAGTAAATGTCAGTCTAACATTTCATGTGCTCAACCTTTCCCAGGCATGGTTTTGGAGAGGAGGTATTAGGATGGTGTAACTCTCAAAGCAATCACAGAGGGGCAGTTTATTTCCTATAATCCTTTCTGGTGTTTTCCCAGGAACCCATGTATGTGGACTTTTTTGGTACCTGCCATTCAGACGTAGCTAAGCCAGCCATCCTGCAGGCAAAGCACCTCTCCTGGTACCGAACCAACGTGGTGAGGGGACTGACCTTCTACCCCCCTGATATCCTGAGTGTGATGCTGAAGGATGGGAAGTTGAAGATGGATGAAAAGGGAGCCCTCATGCTGCCGCCTGAGGTATGAGCTGCTCTTCCTGGAATCCAGGATACTCCCATGCTGTTCTCTGCAGATGCTGGGCTTCTGTTGCACAGGCCAGACAGATACGGAAGAACTTGCAGGTGCCAGACTGATTTCTTTAGTATCTCTGCTGTTAACGCTCTGGGCACACACCAGCACTATTTGCATTGGTTGGGTCTTACCCAAGCTCAGCCACTGAGACGCTTTCTGGCTTTAACTCAGTCACAGAGTCTTCCTTTGATTCGTGTAGCTTCGGGTAGAGGCCTGGCATACAAACAGGAGCTCCTAGAAGCCTAGACTTGACCTGGGAACTGTAACTGAAGTGCATCTGGCATGTCCTCTTGCTTGTGAAGCAGTCAGGACTGCAGCACCTGGTCTCTCCCACAGGCCTGTCTCCCCTGCTCACACTGAGATGTTTCTGTCCTGTAGATCCCTCAGGACAAGCCTCCCAAGGAATACTTTGAAGCCAGCTCTATGACTGAATATTTCTACGATGGTGTAAGCAGCGACCTGGCCTTGTTTCCCCCTCATGTCAGTGTCAGCCCCAGGGAGTATGATTTTGGTTGCTGCGTGCCGCTCCACACGGTAGAGCCGCTTCCTCTCTGTGTGACCAACCACACCAAAGGGAAGATCACTGTTGCCTGGACTCTGAGCCATGGTGGTGCCTTCCGGGTGAGCCCCGAAATCTGCGACATCCCACCTTTGAAGTCTTCAGCCTTCCGTGTCCTTTTTCAGCCCACTCAGCTCAACACTCTCTATGCAGCGGAGCTGGAAGGTTTTGCCTTCTACAAGGTCAGTAGGAATTACTAGGACCAGTTTCCAGAGAGGGCCTGGCAAGAGATTGCAGGCTGAGGGCTTCTGGGGGAGCTAAAATTTAAACACAACCTTTTATTTTGAGTTTGGCAAACTGTCATCTTTGCTAAGTCCTTTGGCTGTTGTTTTGATACACTCGTGGGTTAAAATTTCTCTTTCACCTGTGTCCTGGCAAAGGTAAATCAGCAAAGCAAGCCGCAGCTCATGCATCTAGACAGTTACACTTGCTCTTACCCCAGTGAAAGGGGAATTACTGCACTATGGGAGCCTGCACAAGGATGGCTTTGGCCTGGGTGATGGGCAGTAACTTAGCTTTTGTGTCTGGCCCTCCACAAGTAAAGCTGCTGAGGGCACTGTGCATCACTGCAGCCTCTCCTCCCATGTGATGTGGGATTTCACATCACACAAGGCTGCAATTCCAGGAGTTTTAGCACCCAGAAACTTCCTGGTAGTTGAGAGAGATCTTCATTGTGTTGTTGATTCGTCTTCTCGCGTTTTTTTCCCTTCTAAGCCAGTGTGGAGGATGTCTGGGAGTAACCTTAGAGGCAGGAGTTTCTTAGGCTCAGGTAAAGGATAGATTATTATTTTCAGTGATTCCCTATGAAGTGCTAGCTTTAGCATTCGCAGGTATCTCAAACTGCACTCGAGTGTCTGTAGACCCACTCTCCTTCCCTAAGGCAACTCCTGTAGCATCACAGAATAGCTTGGATTGGTCCTTCTGCTTGAAAGTCACTCAATGGTCTTCTGGGCCTGAAATGTAGCTATTTGGGAAAGCAGATTTCATGTTCCTCATCCAGCACTGGTCAGTCCTTCTTCCCTGAAAAAGTCAATTCCTCAGCCCAAGGGATGTCATTGAAACAAGCTGCTGCTTGTGACGGGCCATGCACTTGAGGGCACCTTGACAAACTCCCTTCCTGCAAACACTGTGTTCTGTCCCTTGGGTGCCTGCAGGTGCTGAGACACTACAGCAACATAGAGGAAGATGCCACCATCTGTCCCTCTTGGTGCCTGACTGTCAGGCTGAGAGCACACACGTATGAAGCAGAACGGGAGCACTTCATCCCACGGTACATCCTGGATGTCCCCAAGGTGTGTAACTGGTTGATGTTTGGATCTTTGCAGAGACGCTCAGTGTTTAGCTCTGAAGTCTTCACCTTGTCTCCCATTGCACCATCCTGAGGTGTGGCTTAGGTGGTTTCTGACGGTGGGGAGACTCCTGCTTTGGTACAGAGGTAGGATGTTCCGTCTCCTGCGTTAGCTTCCCAAACTCCAGTGTGTCAGGTTGCACCAAGCGTCTCATTAGCTCTGAGAGGAAAGCTCTTGGGATCTCCTTCCTCTCTAAGTGGACATAGGCACTGACAAGGGTGCTTAGTCTCCTCTCAGACGCGCTGCATGCACTTAGGCAGATAGAGGGCAGCACACAGAATCCACGCTTAAGGAAAAGAAGTGGTTGCAAGGTAGAGTGGAAATTTCCCTGACTTTTCCTGTTGTTTCTGTAAGAAGGTATTGTTCCTGTGAGATTAAGTGAGGTCTGACTCTAGGAACTAGAAGTAGTCTTGAGAACCTCTTAGAAAAACTTAGCTAGTTCAGGACATGCAGCCTGTATTTGATATGCATGAGCTGGAGCAAATTCCAGCTTGCTGGAATCCTTAATCGAGGAGGTGACTATCCATGCAGAAGCTGCAGGCCCCAGCAAGCAGCTCGCTTGTTGGATGAACAGAAAGCATTGCATAAGCAAAGTAGCTTCGCTGGTCCCTTAAGTCTATGAAAGATGAGTGACACTGTGGGAAAGGGAAAGACCATAATCTGTATACCCTTGGGTGATTTCCTTTCTTTCCTTGAGGAGAAACGGTTACAAAGTTCTCCATAGATTCAGGACAATGGTGTGGGAACCCGGAGTTCAACATAGTGAAAGCTTTTTCTTTAAGCCGGTTTTCTAAACGCAGTGCAAACAACCCATCTTGTTTGTCTCCACCAGACCTTTCCTCCCGTGGCTCCTAACGCTGATACCTACTGCAGCATGCTGCTCTTGAACACGGGCACCTCACTGATAACCTTCAGTGTGAACCAGGGTCCTTGTCCCTCTGTTTTGCTCAAGCCCCGCTCGGGACACATCGTTCCAGGGGGCCACCAGATTTTCTTCCTCTCCACTCGCCCACTTAACACAGTCACACAGCAGCACGTCCTGCCTTTGCAGCTGAACTCTTGTCCTGGATACACCAAGGTAGGGAGAGGGAATTAGGGGGTGGTGAGAAGGGTTTGTTCCCTTGTATTCTTCCCTTTTCACTTTTATCTCCTAATGGTTAGTTTGGAATTCTCCCTTTAGAAATAGGAATGAAATAACATTTTTAACATTTAAGGTGGGGTCAACATTGCAGATAGAAGGTGCTTGTGGTGCCAGACTTCCTGTACTCCTTGTTCTCTTCTGTTTCCATCCCCTGGAATGCACTATACTACACTCGGGGCCCATCTTGACAGCACAACCTGGCATCCTTCCCCTCCTCCTTCAGATCCAGTGTTTTCTTGCTTCTCTCTTGGAAGGACCAACATCTTTGTAAGGTCCCTCCAGAGGTAGCTGGTACCTGTAGCTAACATCTGTTACTTTTCCCTTAATTCTGCAGGAGATTGCTCTCCAGAGTTGTGGGGAATCCCTTCTTTTGCTCTTGGAAGGTGATGGAAATCTATACTTCAAGCCTGTCTATATAGGTACCTCCTCCACACGAATGTATACCATAAAAAACTGCACGAGGCTACCCATGGTTTTCACGTGGAAGATCCGTCAGTCTGACAGCAAGATCCTGTCTGTCAGCCCCGCTGCCGGGGTCCTCCAGCCCAATGAAGCCATGGTAAGTTCACCTTCTACCAGAGCTGTACTTCCCTCTTTTCGATACAGCTGTGGAGTGTTTAGAGCAGAAACGTGAGGAGTGCTGATCACGTTAATGCCAAAGCCGGAGAATACCGGTCGGTGTCTTAGCTTGCATTGGTAGCCAGCATCTGCAGCCATGCTGGTTCTCATGATGTGGATTTGCCCAAACATGATGACATCCTCCTCAGCTACAGGACCAAGTGGGTCTTAGGCAGGCACTGGATAACGATACGCTGGATGGGACTGGGCATTAACACCGCAGCACCTTTGTCGTGCGCCAGTTGTTAACAGACGGAGGACAAATGAGGGCACCAGAGGGTTTATGCTGCTCTTCTGTTCTCCCACCTGTAAACTCAGGTTCTAAACTTCTACTGTACTCCCTGAGTGCTTTTTGAGAGTAGTGAGGGCTAGCATATGGCCTGGCTTCAAATATGGGAATGTGCAATTGGACCTTTGGACGTCCAATGAATTGAATGTCCAACACGAACCTCTGATGCAGGCAGAGGTGGTGGAGGATTGAAGTGGGAGTGCCTCCAGGGTTGTCTGGCTGGCTTGTTGGAGGAAGGGACTGTGCACTGAATGCAACCCTTGTGGTGTACAGGCTTGGCTCGGGTCTGGAGCTCCTCTGAGCACTCTCCTTCCCTCTTGTGATTTCAGGCGCAGGTGTGGACTTTTACTCCTGACAAGGAGACCAAGTATCTGCTGCGAGCGATGGTGTTTGTGAGGAGGGGAAATCCGGACCCCGTGTCTCCCAAAAGTGCCCGTTATGCCTTACGAATTGTTGGAGAGGGGGCTCTGGGCACCATCAGGGTAAGGAACTGGGGCCTGCTGGGCAGTAGGAGGGATACTAGGGGGGGATGGGGGGATGGGGCTTCCCCTTTTTGCACAGCCTTTACTGGAGACAACCAATAAAGGTTCACAGCAAAATTCCCAGACGTTGTTTTTGGTGGAAATGACAGACCAGGTTGCGTAAAGCCCTGTTCAACCTGGCCTTGAACATTTCAGTCATGTTGCATGGATGGGTAGAAAGGTCTTAGAGGTATGTAGTTACTGCAAATTGCCCACGAAAGACTAGCCTAAAGAGAGGGGGACTCCTAATGCAGTCATGGGAGGACCAGCAGACAGAACTCAGCCCTTGTGCCAAGTGCAGTTGGCCAGCTAGTGTCCTCACAGCCCCGAGTGTGCTGCATCTTACCCAGCAAGCAGCCCAAGTGCAGTAGGAGAAAGCATTCGGAGAACAAATTGAGCCCCTTGCAGCCCTGTTGGAACATCTCCCAGGACATGCCGGGTCCTACACGAAGCAGGGAGCCCTTTGCACTGCACTGTGCCTGCCAAGGGATCAGCACGTGGAGAGGTAAGTGGTGGCTACACTCAACTGCCACACTTGACGTGTAACGGTGACCTTTGCACGGCGGGTTTGAATTCCAGGCACAAAAGGAGCACCTGGACCTTGGAAATGTTGTGATTGGTGACCTGCAAAGCTGCAGCATTGTACTGCTAAACGATGGGATCTGTTCTCTGAAGTACATCCTCAGCGTGGAACAACTGATCACTGGACCTTGTGACCCCAAGGAGGTCCACAGCGATCCTCTGGGTACCGTAAGGGAATTAGCTTGGGATGGGGCCTTGGCCTTCTCCTCTTTCTGCAAAACTGTTCTAGCATGAACTTGGAGGCTGAGCAGCCAGCTGGCTAGCTTGCATCTGTTCCCTTAAGTGCCTTAAGACACCCATGTTTTATATGATGGAACTAGGCTTGAGAGGACGTGAGACAATTTCCATGTGTGGGTACCACTTGTGCTGTGCGAGTGGTAGAAGCGTTTCGTTGTCATGTTAAATTGGCCAAATCTTTCCCTGGAAACATAAGTAGATGCAGAGAAGGGATTTTAACAAAGGAACTTCCCGGAAGAAATGGTGGAGCGCAACCCTTAGCTGCCTTTCTAGAGGACCTCCCTTGGGAAGTTCCCTGCTCTTGGCCTGCCAGAGGCAGCGTTGGGTACTCCCAATGAACAGCCTGCAGTCCTAGGCTGGGAATCCCAAATTCAACACCTGAAGCTGGTCCTAGTGATTAGTCACAGGGGAGCAGTGGCTTGAGTGCCGGTAGGCTTGGGCAGCTGTGTGCTGAGCACGTGTGGTGTAAGAGAGATCAGTGATGCCAAGAGCTTGTGTCACCTCTTTCCTCCTACAGCTTTAGAGCTGGAACACTCCAGAGGGACAATCCCCGCAAGGTCAAAAGCTTTTGTCCGAGTAACAGTGAGGCCAGCCCGGCGGCTGCATTACACCTGGTCAATCAGATATGCTATTTGCACCCCCACAGGTGAGAGCTGGGTATTTTGGGAAAATCATTCTCTCCAAACCAAGTAGACTGTGCCATAACAGGCTGAGCTGTGGTTCCCAGCAGATGAGTCCTGCCTGAAGAAATCCCATGATGAGCAACTGAGCCAGATCCTGTGCTGTCTCCCTTTTGCTGCACCTTTTGGGGTCAGATACAATTAAGCCATGAGACACAGACAGGGAGAGCTCCAAGTTTCCTACTGCTGTGGTCACAAAGTTCCCTGTTTCTCTGCACGATCATGGCCTTTTACAGGTCCTTAAACACATTCTGGGAGCTTCATGCAACCACTCCTATGCAGCTGGGGTCCGTCTTGCGGATCTGGATTGGTGCCTGTGTGAGAAAGAATGCAGTTGACTAGGAAAGGCGTAGAGAGGGGCAACAGGGATGTTCAGAGGTGGGGGAACGGTGTTTGTACAGGGCTAGTTAGACAAGGAGTTTCCAGCTTGGAAAGTGGAGAATGGCAATCTCATTTTGGTGTTTCCCTCTCTCTCAAGCTGCCCATCTTTTGAGCACAAAAGAGGAGCAGCAGCCTCTCTGCTCCATCGCAGCAACAGGCGTCTACCCAACTCTCTCCATCACGGATGCCTGTTCAGCAGGGAGTGCCAGCGGTATCAGCAAGTCGCACCTCTGGAGGCTCTTTTCCTTGGACAAACTGAATGAATACTTGGAGCGAGACCCGACTCCCAGCGAGCTCACCTACAGAGTTCCCACGCAGCACAGGTGAGACAAAGAGGTGGCTCAAGGATCTGCCGGTCCCTCACATGAGTCAGAGATGCTGTGGCTGTTGGGTCGTGCTGCAGCAAACTCTTATTCCATCCTAGCCCCAGCAGGCAGCTGCTCACCTCTGCTTCTCTGCCCACCCTCCCTAGAGAGGAGCCGCAGAAACAAAGAATAATGTAATTGCAAGGGGTCTCTAAAAGTCTCTGGTCCAACTCCTTGCTCCAAGCAGGGACAACTCGATCAGGTTGCTCAGGGCCTTGTCCAGTTCGGTGCTGAATATCTCCAAGGATGAGGAAACCACAGCTTGTCTGAGCACTGGAGGATTCCAGTGTTTGACCACGTTCATGGTAAAAACCTTTTTCCCAGTATCTGGTTGGAATATCTTGTGTTGCAACCTGTGCAGTTGCTGTCCTTGACCCTTGCTCCATAAAGCTGAACAAACCCAGGTCTCTTAGTTGCTCCTTGTAAGTAACGTGCATCTTGGTGGCCCTCCACTGGACCTGCTCCAGTTTGTCAGTGACTTCCTTGTACTGGGGAGCCAAAAAGACCTCAGCTAAGCAGGACTCATGCCACTCACTCTCATCTGGAACATGCAAACATTTTTTTGAGAAAATCAAAAGGCCTGCCTTATGTGCAGCATCCTTTCTCCCAAAAGGGCCAAGAACATAAGGTCAGAGAAGAATTGTAAGGAAGAGAGCCAGTGTAGAATGACATTTTACCCAGTTATGTGCCACCAACCCTTTCTCCTGTCTCAGTTTAACCTCTTCTTTCTCTCTGGTGACCAGCACATGCTTGATCCCTCCAGTGTACACCCCTCTCCTCCTGGATTTTGACTTTGGAGCTGCCCCGATAGGCTCAGAGCCTACCCTTGTGATGTTCCTGCTGGCGAACAAGGGTGTGGTGCCCGTGGAGTGGTAAGTGGTGCTTCCTGGAGCTCAGCCTTCTTTTGGGGACCTGTCTGGGGATATGGAAAGGCTCAGAGGAGCCATGTGATGTTTGCAAATTAACAGGGTGGCTCCTGTAGGGGTGGCTTATGTTGCGCAGCTGCGACTGAGATCTGTTGGTGGGTCTGGGTGGGGAAGCACACAAGGAGCGGCAGAGAGTTCTGGTGATGTGTCCACCAGGTGGGCTAAGCCTGGTGGGACTGAATATGCTGGCCATGGCTCCCAGGAGGTTTTGTGTCCCCTTTGCTGACTAGCTGACTGGTTCCCTAGGGCCTTCCTCTTTCCTTCTGATCAGAAGATGGACATGGAGCACTGGGCAGAGGATGCTGAGTTTAGCCCCCATGAGCTGCACCAGATGAGAATTCAGGATAACCAGCTCTTCAGTGTTTCTCCAAAATCAGGGAAACTTCTTCCAGGACAGGAGGAATCTGTCCAGCTCTCACACAGGTGACAGCAACTACCTGTACTTCAGAGCCTCACGCTGTGTGCCAGGACAGCACATGCCATCGGTGTCTCCTGTGTTTCCATGCTGGATCCTTTCCCTTCGCATGCCCCTTGCCCAGCAGAGATTGGACAAGTAAAAATTCCCCGAGTGTGTCCACTTTCCAGACCTCCACAACCCTTGTCTTCCTCGGGGGGAGGTTGTTAATGTCCTTTAATACTGCAGCGCAAAAGGCATGGAGTGTGGCATGCTGGGGACACGCGTCTGCCTTCACCTGACAGCTGTGGAGACAAACAAGGTGCTGCACTTCATGTGGTTTCGATTATACGGCGATACTCTCGGTGTTGTTATCAACCTGTGGAGGGTACAAAGAAAGCTGAACACCTCCCCTTTCGCAGCAGACCTGGTCTGAGAAGTACTGGCATTTCAAGTGGTGTTGGCCCAGAAACCTGGGTCCTGAAATTGGCGTTTGACTAAAATCAACATTGCATCATTCATTCGCACCCAAACACAACTGTCCCTCTCCCCCTCTCATCAGCCCTTACACAACAGCGACTCTTTAGCTGGGAAATGAATTGTCTCTAATGCACTGTGTGACCCTGATTCTATCACCCTGGGCACAAGGTTGGTTTCTAACATTTTCCTCTCTCTCTCGCACTGCTAGACATGATTTCACCGGCGCTGATCACCTCCCTGTCCTGCTGAAGGTTTCCTATGGCCACGAGATTCTGGTAAGGCAGCAGGTATACCTGTTTGCAGAACAGCAGCCTAGGAACTGAATTACAAGGTGTTTTCCCCAGGAGCTGCATGTTGTGCAGGGGCTGTGGTTTCCCCTGGAATCTGTGCTGGCCGGGCAGAGAGAAAACCAGCATCCTGGGAAATCCGTGGTCCCAGAACAGTGTGATGTGGCAGTGCACTGGCTAGCTGGCCCTTGGATGTAGAATCTGCTGCTTTGCCCAGCAAGAGGGTATTTTTTTAATTGTTATTAGTAACCTTTTTATTTTATTGCTGGTGGTAGTGCAGAATTGCTTCCTCCTCCAAGACAACTCCAAGTCCAAAACAGCTCCTCCTGGGTTTTACAGTCCCTGCCTGCTTTCCTCACTCAAGTGTATCGCATGGACAGAGTTTCTGTGCTTGCTGCCCCACATTTCATCTGCCTCACCGTGAGTTCTTCCATGCAGTGATGTTGGAGTTCAGCTCTGCAGCCCATCCAACTTGTCTCATATACATCTTTCCTGAATCTCTCCATCTCACCAGCTCTCCATGCTCTTCAAATCTCCCTGGAATGCACTTCCCTCCTAAAGTGCCACCTGCGTTGGCTGCAGTCTGGGGACACACGTGCAGGCAAAGGGTGGGCAGGGCATCCTCCAGCTCTGGAGGTATGGAGACAGCTGCTTCCCCAGGCCCAGAAGGTACTCCCTACACTCCTGGTTGGCTGTTCCCACTGCAGTCCTGATGCCTTTGTCCACCCACTTATTTCTCCTTGCCAGTGGTGGAGGAGCTTCCTACTCATTCTTCCTGCTTAGCTGCTTGCTGAAGCATCCTAGGGCTGATCCGTGGTGTGTTTTCCCTGAGCACTTCCTCAGGCTTGGAACTAATTTCTCTCTCTCCCCCTCTCTCAAACTGTCAGTTAGAGTCAAAGTCACCTTGTGCTCTGCCGGGCACAGCTCATCCCCAGCTGAGCCTTCCTGTCTCTGAAGTTTCCTATGAGACCATTGTGTTCACACATCTCTTTTATTTTTCTTTTCTTTCAGGACTGTTGTCAGCTGAAAATCCAACCCTTTGACCAAGCTGTTCAAACAGTGGCTTAACTGTGCCTTCCCTCAAAGCCCTTGGACTGGCTCCCTGTGCTCTGCCTGCCTAGCACAATCCTGAGAGTGGATGTGAGCGTTTCACCAGCTGGCCAGTGAGGGAACAGGCTTTGGAGCACCTATAGGGCACACATCCTCTCTTACCACATAGCCAGTGGCTTTGGTGACCTACAGGCCACCACCCTACCTCATGCTGTCACAGAGAAGGGGCTGACAAAGCATGGGAGGCCCTGGGGATGATAAAAGATCCCCAGGTGCGTTGGAGCTCTGGCAATAGGAGCTGCAGAGGTCAATCCAGAGATCTGGAGCAGTGCGGGTGGTCACAGGGATGCCCAGTGTCCGTACTGAACTGCTGCTACCAGGAAGCAGGAGTGGAGGAGACTCCTCCTTAGCAGAGAGGGCAGCTGAGGGGCTGAGCAGTGTGCCGCCTTTCCTTTCAGTCGTGGCAGGAAGAGCACAGGGCTGCCAGCCCCCGTGGCAGAGACTGCCCTAAGTGTGCTCACAGGCCGGGGTTGAACAAATCCACACCTGGGAATCTGGTGTAACGTGCAGAACACTTGCTAACCTTAAGGTTAGCAAATACTGTGATGTCAACCCAAAAGCCAAGCTTTGGAAATCTGAGAAAGCAACAAGCAGAAGTGGAGACCCTAGGGCTGGGGTGTTGCCTGGTTATTCTGACAAATTCCAAATTGCCTGGCTTCAGAGCAGCGGTGTTAGCCAGCTGCAAGCCAAAGCATGACTCTTTTGTGGGGTCCAAACTCACCTCTGCCACCATGTGGGCAGATTTTGACCTCCCACTCCTCTGCTTCCCCAACAGAGCCTGCTTCCTCCTCAGGAGGAACTCCCTCTCCATTGCTCCTTCCCCACTCAGTGGCCACCTTTCAGTCCTGAGCTGACTGGATGTAGAGTGCTCGGAAGGACCCAAACGGATTTCCCATTGGCGGTTTCTTCTGACTGCAGGATGAAACTTCTCTTGACTTATGCAGGAGGGAAACAAGGCCACTTGCTGCCTGATGCTCCCTCGGGTTGTCCTTTGCCTTGCTGCCATAGCCTGCCGCTAAGAGTGCAGCCCTGACCTTGTTCTCAGAGCTCCGGGGTAGTTTGGCCAGGCAGAATCTGCAGCCCTCAGCAGTTTTTAGTAGGAAAAGCCCAGCCGGCTGCAGGTGTTGCAGGATGAGGTAGGCTGATTCCCAGAACTCGCTGGAGGGAAGGGCTGCATCCCAGTGAGAATCCCTGAGCACACAGGATGCATAAACTGGAATTGTTTGCACTTCATTTCATAGCTGCTAATTAGGTATTGTGAGCTGTTGTCACCTGCAGCATGTGTTCTCCAGGCAGCTCTTCTCCCTGGGGAATCTGGTGTCTCTGTCCCCTCACACTCTAAGTGGTCGCTGTGGGACAGAGCCTGCACGCTCTGGAAGGAGAACTGACTGCAGCAGGTCTTCACTGCTCTCCGTTTGTCTCCCTTTAACTGACAGTCCTCTCGCCATCCCGTCCTGTGTCTATGGAAACCCATGGCAGCTTTTCCTCGGCAGTTGTGGTCTAGTGGAATTCCAATTGGCTTTTCGACTCAAGTATTAGAAATGGGTGTTTCTCTCCCAGAGCTCAGGACGGTTCCTGTCCCTTTTTCCCTGGCAGGTTGAAAGTCACAGCTCTTGCCCTCCCCCTGTTCTGCATTGCATCTGGCTTGCTGGGGCCTGGGGAGGCTGAATGCTCTTGTAGTGCTTTGAGAAGATCCCATGTGGGACCCTGTTAGTGTTCTATTTCTAGGCTTCTTTCCCTCCTGCCTCTGCTTATGGAGCTGAACTGGAATGGGTTGTTTTGGAGGAATCGGCATTCTCTGCCCTTGTTTAAGCAGCTGATACACTATCTCCTGTAAGTGTCTGTCCCAGGCATCCACCTGCCATTGCAAACATCCTCTCCATCTTCTGCGTATGCACTGGAGAAATAGCCACGCTTTAGGCTTAGCTAATTGTCAATAGCAGCAGCTTAGCTCCCTGGGGCCTGAGCAGAGACATCACCAGCTCCCTGATGGCTTTACAGCCTCTCGGAAAGGTCAGGGGTGCTCCTGCAGGAAACCATCCATCGTGATGTGCAGCACGTCTAGCTTGCTTGCGGTCTTCTCAAAATGCAGAATCCTGCGTCCCTTCCTTCCGTGAAACAGCTCTGTAAAGCTCTCAGCTGTGCTGGAAGTGCCTGGCGGCTGCTTTGCTAACAGGATGCTGTTGATCATTACTTGATCACTTAACATTCATCCGGGATCGTCTTGCGGCTTTTGGACTGTTAATCACGTTCTCGGAGCAGGATGTCCTCCAGAGTGTCCTTTCCAAGAGGAGGTCACTACTTACCCAAAATCCCGTCTTTCCCAAGGATTTGGCTGTCACAGCTGCGCACTCTCCTATGTACAGTCCAGACACCTTCATTCATGGAGAATTTCCCCCATATACTTGCAAAGAGAAGCACCGAGGCTGGTGCCTGACACAGCAGGGAGACAAGCACCTTCTCTCTGAAAGATGCCAACCTTTCAGAGCAGATCCAGCAGTTGAGCGCACTCTCCGTCTTGCTTTTTCCTTAGGACACCCTGTCCTGGTATCACCAACTTGAATTTGTAACCGTGTTGCCCTCGGTTTGCAAAACCCATCAGATTCATTGTGTTAGTGACGGGGCCCAGGCCCTGCCAGAAAGTGACCGCATCTCTTTCCTCTGCAGCTGAACTTCAGCGGCGTGACGGTGGAACAGGACCAGCGGTACATCCACTTTGCATCCACTAAGCACCTCTTCGCGCCCGTTGCCATTGGAACCACCCGCCCCCCAACACAGGTGAGCATCCTGGGGCCAAAGCCAGCAGCAGCAGAGGGAAGGAGCTAGTGTTCCAGTGTCCCAGGAAGGAGAACGGCCTCCACAGGAAAGCACCGCAGCAGAGCTTTGGGACTAGTCCTAGGCAGAGCTGGGAAATGGCTGCAGGGATAGCAGCAGGGAAAGTACCTCTCACTATCTCCAGTTTGGCAAGATCTGACATTCGCTCCAGCCGGAATGCCTATGAGGTGTGTTGGGCTGTTCCACCGTTCCCTTGCGTAGAATCCAAGTGAAGACTTGTCTCGCTGCTCCAAGCATTCTGGAAATAATTCTAATTAGTTTTCTAGTAAATTAATTGAACTTCCTTAAACACTTATTCAGCAAAAAAGAGGCGACTTTGATTCTGTTCTGCCTAATTTGCTTGGGAAATGAAGGAGGCTCAATTGAATTAAGATCGCTATAATACGAGTGTTTTTGCATTTCAAGTAATCCGCTTTACAGCGATCCCTTTAGCTAATTTGTATTAATTTTCTCCTAGACTGAATTTGCAGGGCACCACTTGGAGAGGCACTGTACTTATCAACGTACATGTGCAGTGATAAACCTTCAGCGCAGCCTCGGTGATAAATCCTGGCACTATGAGGTCTTCTCATTCTTAGGAGACAAGCTGACTAATTAATTATTAATGCTTATCAGAGTCCTCTGGGGAAGCGTTAACTAGTTTGACTTGTGCACGGTATAATAAACACTGCTCTCTCTGGCTCACTTCAGATTTATGAACTCTACAATGGCAGCTCCATGCTGGTGACGTTTGAGGTGCAGCTGGACAACATTGTGAGGATCCAGGAGGAGAATTTTCAGCATCCTGTGTTTGTCTGCTTAACTCCTAGAGGAGAAATCTCCCCTGCCACAACAGGCCACATTGAGTGGATCTTCTCACCGCTGGAAGCCAGAATGTACTCGGTAAGACCCTCCTCGTGACTGCCAGAAACAGCTGGCTCTTCTTCTGTTGTTGTGTGCCTGAAATTCTTCTGGTCTCCTATTGATGGTTGGTCCATGTCAGGCTACAGCTGAGTTGAGCTCCATTCCTCCAAGAAGCAGAGTCTTGAGAGCAAATGAGTGGCTGATGTGGCCAGGAAATTGAGCAGATAAAGTTACCTCACACATTTCTTTTTCCCAAAGAACACATTTTTCCCAGAACCAGGGTCATCCCAATATGTGTTTCTCAAGGATCAAACAGTGACCGTGGGTATAAACAGTATCTGATCAGACTGTTGGTTCATTGCTGGCCTCCGATAACTTCCACCAAAGAGGCTGCAGTCAGTGTCTTTTACCAATGCAGGGTGCACTGCTGAAGCCCTCTGGAAACAGCCTTCCCAAAGACCTCTGTCCTAGGCTGCAGCAGGCAGGGCCACAGCTGGAGCACTACTTATTGCCCTGCTCTGTGGTAGACGTGTGGAAAAATAAATACATTGAATTCTGAAACTCCCAACTTTTGCTCCAGGAGGGAGTCCCTGCCTATCTCATACAGGAACTGCCCAACTGACTCCTTAACTGACTTTCCTGGGTTAGAAGGAAGGTCAAGGCCAGAAAGAGGAAGAGACTGGATTTCCCCTCACCCCCAGGCATGCAGTGTATTTAGACTAGTCCCTTAGCACATATACTGGCTTCTTGCACCTTTCCCAAATATGACTTTGGACTTAATGCTCTTACCTTTTGTCCAAGGCAGGTTGATGTTCCCATCCACATCCTGGAGGGTGAATCAGTTCTCATCACCTTTCAGGGAGTAGGCTACGATCCAAATACCGTAGGAGACGCTGCCACATCCCACGAAGTTTTGTCTCCTTCGGTCTTTCCAGGTCCTACTGAGCTCACTGTGCCTGGGCAGGTAAGTCCAGGTATGCTGATATGAGTAACATGGTTAGTCCAGAAATGTGTGACAGAGACTGAAATACAGCAGTGGCCCCATCTAGCAGTAGCCTGTGTTGCAGGGGAGTTCATTACCATGAGATAGAGCAAGATGTTTCCCTCCCAGCAGGTCGTCTAGAGCCTAACTCATGAAAGTGGTTCTGAAAGGTGCCTCCCTTCCAGTGCTGCTTCTGCTGCCACTGGAAACAAAAATAGTTTAGGTTTTGTTCATCTTCTGAAATTTCTATTAAAAGTTACCTTCCATCACAGCTACCTTTCTTATTTGAAGCTAAAACACCTCTTCTTTGGTAATCCATTCACAAAAATACTCGTGGCGTACCCTCTCAGGGCCTGGCTGCCTCCGTTTCACAGCCCCACGCGGGTGATGCACAACCTGAACGCAGACTGCAGGATGCTCGCTAATTCAGGCACGTGCCGAGGAAGGCGCTGTCGCAGGCTCAGCAGGAGCCTGTTTGGCCTGGCTAGAGCTGGTCTGGCTAGAGCTGGCCTGCCAGACTGGACAGTGTGTTGTTAAGCTCAGCCACAGATCCCAGTGTAGTGAATCAGCTTCATGCTGATTCATACTCCAGGCAGGTAAAGGATTCATCCTGCGTGATAGTAGCATGCCAGCCTTGGAGCCCAGCCACGAGTACATATGCTCTTTGGCTTCCGACAGGGTGATTGCATTCCTGGGTACAGCAAAGAGAAGATGATTAAAACCTGTCTCAGGCTGCCAATGAAGATGCCATTCCACAAGGCTCTGTTGTCTGTAACCAAGAGTTATGAGCTTCTCTAATGATCAGTGTAATTAATTAAAGTTTGCACTGCGCCTGGGGGATGGGACAGACTAGTAGCTTACTAGTAGCCAGGGGTAGTAGGGAGCAGTTTCCCAAAACACCCATTGAGGTTGAGGAGGATTTTGCACAAGCACACACCTCGTGTGTTTGCAAACTGAAGTAGGAAAAGGGCTGGATTGCAAGTGCTTCGGAGAGAATCTTAGTGCTGCTGCTCCTCTGTGCTCCCGAGACCCTCTCCTGCCCCAGCACCAGCATGATGTTCTAGCCATTGCTCACACAGTCCCACTGCATCAGGGCTGTCCTCTAGCTGAAAGGGTCCTTGTAACCAGGATGAAACCGAGAGAAGTACAGCACTCCCTCATGTTGTTACAGATAAGGTAACCCTATAATATTAGCCATGAACATGACTGTGTGACTGCCCTTCTCCAAGGGTCACATCCCATCTTCCTTCCCTGCCCTTCCTCCTGGTTTCACCTTGCTTCCTGCAGGCAGCCACCTTGTCACACCGCAGGATTTGCCTTGGGAATATCCCAGACTGCGCCACAGCCAGCCGACTTGTCTTTCTCAACAATATCTTGGAGAATAAGGCTGTTGTGTTTGCCTGGCGGATAAGCACCTGTAATGACAGGAGGGTGAGTCCTTCCTCCTCTTTACAGCCTTCTTGCCCATTTTTGTTGTGCCACAAAAGAACTTTCCACTCCATTGGCAACCAGACAATCAGAAATGATCCTGGGGACTTGGCTTTTGTACGAAAGGAAAGAGCAGAGCAAAGTGAAGGCGAGGGTTAGTACAGGTGGGGAAAGACAGGAATTCAGAAGGGGAATCTGAGGATCTCGGTGAGGATACATGAACCTGGAACTACAAGATGCGAAATTGAAACTCAGGACTTTGTCTACCAGCAAAGCCCATGGTTGTTCTTTGAATATATTAGCTGAATCTCTGCCATGCACATACCTCTGAGAAGGGGAGGGAGTTCTCACAATCCTGTGTTTATTGCAAAGAGAAGACACATAGGAACGTCCTGGGACAGTGAGACAGCTCCCCTGTGGGCTTTTTTCCCTCTCCAGGTGTTGCAGATTTCCCCAGAGTCAGGAGTTGTGCAGCCTGGAGAAAGCATCCCCTGCTTCATCACACTGCAACCTTCAGGGAGTGCTTCCTTCTTCAGCACGGATCTGGTGTGTGAGGTGAGACCCAGGAGGTACCTGTGGTTTACCGTCACCCTGCACGTCACTCCAGTTCCCAAATGCCTGGCCCCTGCCGCTTCCAGCTGAAGGACTCCTTCCTTGCTCTGTAATGCTGTAATGCCAGCACTTCTCATTCCTGAAGAGGCTGAGCTTCCTCTCTCCGGAGGCTTTAAGCGTCTCTGTGTGGCTCACCGGATGAGGTGTGACTGCGCATCGTGCGGCTTCGTGAGTTGAACCCAGCTACCGGTAGTCACAGTTGGAATGGGAGTGGTTTTCAGTTGATGTCAGAGACTTAAATATCTGCAAAAAGCAAGTCTGGGTTCTTTAATGTTAGTGGGGGCACAGGCTTGCAGTAGTGTCCCCCTGGACACTTCCCAGATGTCCTTTGGCAAGGGATTGTGTCTTTGTATAAGACACAGATGTATGTCTTACAACAGCACTGTTCTCCCCCCTTCCTGGCACTGGCAGACATGGAAAGGGAGTGGGCTTCTGGCTGGGGCCTCCTGGAAGGGAGGAATTGGGGATGGGCATGGACTTGAGCCAGAGACTCTGTTATTTGCAGCTCCTTTCTAGCCCTGCTCCCTCCAACCATGGCTTGCTTCGCAGGTGCGCATCCAGGAGTCCCTGGTGCGGTATGAGAGGGACCTGCAGGAGTGGGAAAAGGAGAAGGAACGCCGGACTGTGGAATTCACCATCACAGAGAAGGACCTGGGGACTAAGAAGAAGCCAAAGTCATCTGCAGGGGTAAGTGCTGCCAGACCTTTACACCAGCTCAGCTCAGAAACAGCAGCCGGTGTCAACTAGAAATGAAAATCTGGGGAAGCTGGTACGGGGAGGTGAGGCTCTGATCCACCCCAGGTCTCATAGCTGGTCTGTGGGTAGTGACAATGAGGTCTTGGTTTCTAGCCAAGAGTCGCCTTACAAACTCTGAAATTGCTAATGATTATCCGAAATTTGGAGGTGCAGGAGAAGCCTTAGGAAAGGCAAAGCCAGTGGCTCTGGAAATTGATGGCTGGATTTTTAACCGTGAATAAACACTGGTGAGAAATGTGTAACTACCAGTAAGAATGTGGCCCGAGTGAAGAATGGGAGGATGAGATCATTGACTCTCAGCCAGGACAAAGTAAATCAAAATCCTGGAGTCTTGTTCTGCTCCATCTCTTTCCTACACAGCGATTTATCTTCCTTTTCTATTCTTTCTTTTTCTTTTTTCTTTTCAGAAGTCATCAGCTTCTGCTGAGACAGAAAATCTTCCTGAATCCTCAGCTGCGATCAGGAAATACAAGGTAAGTCAGGCCTGTCTCACCCACAGCAGAATCAAGCTGACTGCTTTAGAAAAGAGGCAGATGCTGGACATGGCAGCGTGGGAGCCTGGACAGAGAGCGCAGCAGGATTTGTAGCTTCAAGGCTTTGGGAGACAGACTGTTTGGAGGAGCCAGAAGAATCAGACTGTCTGGCTGTGTCCTGTGGGCAGTAACTTTCCAGCTGAGGTGAACGGGAGGTGCGACTGGAAGCAAATGACTGGAGAGAGAGGGAAAGGTTTCAAATGAGCAGAAAAGATGCACGTGGGCAGGGCAGCCAGCGCCCGGGCTGGTTCCACGCTGGGGCCACAGTGGAACGCGTGCGACAGAAAGCGGCAGGACCCTGGCTTGGCGTGGCGCAGGCTTTGTCCTCACTGTTAAAAGAGCTGTGCTCTCTGCCGCAGGAGAAGCTGCAGGCAGGAACTGCCTTGATTTAGGCACGCAGAAAGCTTTAAAACTCACTTTTCCTTGTTCATCTCTGTTTCCTCTCAAGTTTGCGTGACTGTGAGCGCTGGAAGAGCTGTCTCTTCCAGCAGCGGCGGCAGGGTGTGAGAAGGTCCCTGTTGAATGCTCTGGAGAACTTCCTGGACCCAAAGGCAGAGCCACGCTGCGTCTCCAGCCGTCAGCAGGATGTGCTGTGGGAATGACAGGGCTTGTGGAGGACTAGCTAACCCAAGACACGGAAGGGTTAAGGGGAGCTGACGTGCGGCTGGGCCTGAGCAGATTGACTCGGGTAGGAGACACAGCTGCTTGTCTCAGGAGTGCCACCACGGTGAGGCTGTAGCAGCACTGCTTGCGACCCTGCGAGTGCCTCTGCGTGCCCCGCACTGTCCTGCGTGAAGGTATTGGCTCTAGCTTGGACTGTCTGCCCTGTGCTGTCAGATGTGATCAGGGGCATTCACTGGGATGAACATAAGGATGGTTGGGGAAAAGTGAAAACAGTTTCATTCAGTCCTCAAGGGTTTTAGCTCCTAGTGACAACCTGGAGCATGCAACCACCTGCTGTGTCTGTGTCAGGAGCAGTGAAGGCCTCTGGCCTCATTCCCAGAGGCTTGACCGCTGTGTCTCAAAGGTCACTGAAGTCCTGTGATGCCCGAGGTCTTCTCCAGAGCTGGATATGTCCTTCTGGACTACTCCTTCTCCAAGAAACTTCCCCCAGACTGACTGCTGGTAATGCAACCCCAAACTGGCTGGAGTCAGATCCTGGTTTCCTTCCAGGCTCGTGGGACAATTTCCACATGCGTTCCTGCACATCCCACTGCACTCCGAGGTGCTTAGGAGAGGAGAGGTGAACCCTCAGAGTTCCACAGGGATGGACCAGAGTACCACAGCCCTGAGTGCCCTGGAGAGACCCTGAAGCCCTGCTGGCACTCGGGGCTGGCACACTAGGCAGCAAGGGGAGAGCAGACCGGGTTTCCAGCATGGCCGCTCGTGTCTGACAGTGGCACTGCAGTGCCAAGATCATTGTGACGCTGTCTCCTGTCCAGGATCTGGTGGCTCTGGCTGCTGGGCTTTCCAGTTCTCATGCCTGTGTCACACCTACACCAACCTCCCTGTGCCCAAAGGAACAACTCAGTGCCTGCTGTTTCCTTCTCTCCACAGACGTTACCCCCTATTAAAAACCGCCCTATGCCCAATCTGCCAGCTGGACACTTGGAGAGGAGGCTGCTGTCAGACAAGGGAGCCAGCCGGGCATGGGTCAAACCAGAGCCTCCCAAGCCCACGCTCTTACACCTCGGTGTGACAGCCAGGTCCTACTCTATCGAGGACTTCTTCAGCAACTTCACCTCGGAGTTCCCCAAATACTTCTTGTCCTGGTAAGAGATTCAGCTTTTTGGGTTGGCTTCCACATCTGAGCCAGGGCTGCCCATGCTGTGACGTGCACTGAACTGCTCTGTTCCTCTCCAGTGCCTCAGTATTAGGCAAGAGGAGCCTTGCTCTCCCCAGCGTTAGCTGACATGACCTGTTTCTCTCCCTCCCTTCAAAGGGAGATGCTATCAGAGCTCGGTGCTCCTAAGACAGCGTCCCTGCTGCTGTCACAAATGCAGCAGTTCCCATTCCTTCCCTGGTTCCCTGTACCGCTCTCTGCCTCCCTGCAGTGCTGCTGCTCAGCCAGGGGGATGCAGGTCTTTGAAGTTTGGTTCGGTAGTGCTGCCGCTGATGGAACAACTCCTTCTTTCCCAGCCCCTTCAGCAACTGGCCCTTGGACAGCAAGTCTGTGGATGGGAGTAGGGACAGAGGCAGGATGGACGTGGATCCCAAATGGCTGTCCCTGGCTGCTGCTTCCAAACAGGAGCTGCAGATAGTGACTGACATACTCACAGATGTCATCAGGTGCGTGTTGCTTCACTCTCACCCAGTTCGGAGCCCCTGTCCTCCTGGGGAGTGCATGCAGCACGGCCAGCCCTCTGCTAACCCCAGAGGAGTCTGTACGTTCCTGCTGTGCCAGAACAGGGCAGTCCAGCCTGCCAAAGCCTGCTCTGGGGACTAGGAGCTCAGGAGTCCTGGTCTGACAGCCAAAGGCAGGGTCTTGCTTCCCTGCTCAGGGCTGGGGCTATCCCTGCATGGTGAACGCTGTCACTGCCCAGGAACCGGAACACGCTGCCTGCTGTGATCTTGGCAACAGGCTGCACTGGGAGTCACCTGTTTTGTCTGTCAGCTGCAGAAATGTCAGGGCCAGTGCTGGGGAGGCAAAGGTAGTTGCCTTGGCTCAAGCCACCTCATTGCCTCCCTTAGGCCCAGAAAGCAAGAAGCGACAGACTAAATATTGACATCGGTCAGGGTTTTCCTCTGTTTTGTACTGTCTTGTGGTGATCCTCTGGGGTGATACAGATACCTGATCTTCCGGTATTCATCCCTTCTTTTCATCCTCCCAGAGGCCTCTTGGAGAACACCCAGTTCCATGACGCAGTGAGAAGAAGCCTGGATGAGCCCATTCCCTATTTCTCCCAGTTCCGGTGTGTGGAATCAGCAGAGCTCCAGGACAGGAGGCAGTGCCCCACGGTCCTCTCCAGGGTTTCTGCTTCACCAGGTCTTTACCCTGAGAAGGATGGAGAGAGGAAAGAAATTAGGCAGGAAGCTTCTCCCAACGTTGAATTGCTGGAGTCTTGGGACATTTTCCACCAGGGGCAGTTGAGGGAGCAGAAGGAGATGCTGAGCAGGTGAGGGAGAGCTCACACGCAAAAGGCAAGAGCTGCACAGGCAGAAGAGCCATGGCAGCACACTGCCTGGCTGGGAACACCTTTCTCCTTCAGCCCTACGGCATTTCTGCTGGGGTGTTCTGGGTGCTTTGGGTGGAAATCCACGCTAGCCCACGCAGGCACCCTCTCCCGAGTGCAGTTTGTGAAGAGTGCAGGTTTGCTGTGCCTTGGGGCTGAGCCGTGGGCAGCGCCAGGATGCTGGCAGGGAGTGACATCTGCTTTACGCTTGGACAGTCCTGGCCGTGTGAGACATCAGAGTGCGGCGTGTGCTCGCCTTCCCTTTTGTTTCCACTGCAGTATTTCATCACCTTGTATTTGCTCTGGCCCTGCACGCTGCTACAGGCCAGGAGCATGTACACAAATCCTAACTGCAGCACAGCTTGGAGAGAGAAACCCGTAAAACCACAGTCACCCAGCTGTGTCCGAGGCCAGGGCCTGACCCCGGCTGGTGGCGGTTCTGGGAGAAGGGTCAGCACCCCGTTGCTCAAGTCTTCGGTTCATCGGCCTCGGTGTGTGGGAAACAGCGTGTGCCCCGCTGATGTGCCCTGGGAGGAGTCACGGCAAGCAGCCTGCCTTATCTGCTCTCTGATAGCTGTCCTCTGCCTGTACTTTTGCCCCTCCAGGCAGCTGGCCCTTGGGAACCTGGTGGAGCTGGTGCTGGAAAACACGCTGCAGAATATCCTGATCGAAGCCAGCCGTGGGGAGGTGGTGCTGACAGCCCGGCCCAGGGTCATTGCTCTGCCCCCCAGCCCTTCCCGAAGGTAGCAGAGTGTGTCCGTGCTGTGGTGGGGGACAGGTCCTGTCCTTAATATGCCAGGCAGGAGCATGGCCCGTTTTCTAGACCCCGTGGATTAGCTGGAACATGCCAAGGCTGCCTGTGCAAAAGGGGGAATCCACTCGCAGAGCCTCTGCCCCTTCTTGGCTTGTCCTGAGCCACGGAGCAGAGGTGGTAACGCCTTTCTGTGGACCCCATCCCATCACTGGGGCAGGGCCCTGGGAGTGAACAGCCAGCAGAAGGGGCTGGCCTGAGGACTGGAGAGCCCAGCACAAGGAGGGTCCCTTGGGAAAAGGGGTCAAGGAGTGGGCAGCACAGCCTCTGAGAGGAGGAAAGGGGCAAAGCTTTTGACTCCAAGGTGGTGTGGGAATGGCCACTGGTGGGGAGGCAGATCTGGGGCTGCAGAGGGAGATGGGATTGAGGGAGGATGGGACAGGGTTGTTGGATGGAGATGTCATCTCCAGAACTGCAGGGGTCTTGGCCAGATAGACGATGGGTGTTCCCCGTGATCCTTCAGGGAGGGATGATTGCCTGGGGGGAGTCAGCAGCAGGCTGCACTCTCCCCACCCCAAAAGCAATCTCTTCTTCTCCAGAATCACCGATCCAGCACCCCCACCCTCAAGACCATAGCTGCTGGGCACTGTGCTGCTTGAGCCCTTCAAGCCCATCAACTGTCTCCACTCTTCATCCCGTCCTTGTGATGCCCAGAGCAACTCCGATCCTCCCATACCATGACCCGAGCTCTCCGTGCTGGCTGCCTCTCGGGAGGTACATCCCGATTACATCCTCAGCTCCAGTTTGAATCCTCTGGCATCCCCACCGCAGCGTTCGTGACACCTCTCCGCTACGTGGCTGGCCGCATCACCGGAGAACCAACCACCTCCCTGCGCTGCAGCGAGCACGTGGACAACCTCTGCGACTGTTCCCACTGTCCCCAGTCAGTGTCAGCTGGGAGAGGAGTGGAATCCGCTTTGAAACGTAGCTGAGGAAGGACTGATAGCTGGGCATTGAGGTGCTGAGCCCCCGCTGACGTCAGTAGGGTGCGGGTACCGAATCCTCCTCCCGTCCTTGCTCCGGTGGATGCTGCAGGTCCCAGGAACAGTGACCCAGCCCTAGACTCGTGGTGGTACCCGTCTTGCGCGTTCTGCACCCCAATAAAAAGGGAGCTCGGCCTCTGGGCGCACAGACGCCGGCGTGTACCGTATGGAACGGACCATTCGGGTCGGGAGCACAAGCTCTGCCCTTCTCAAACGGCCAGGCTGTCACCTGGGGAAGGGGATGCTCCGAGCCTTGGCCTGGCGCAGGGCTCGGGCAGGCTGCGGGTGGCTGTCGCAGCGCAGGAGCGGGCTTTGTCGCAGCCGGGAGGTGGCGGTGTTAGTTGTGCGACATCCCCGGAGCCAAGGCGGGTGCTGGGCAGCGGGGTTGGGCTGGCAGCACCCCCCCTCCTCCGCGGGATCCTCTACGCGGGGCTCACCCAGCCACCCCGCTCTGGTGGGGATGCAGCTGGTGTCCCCTCTCCAAACTCTCCTGCCCTGTGTTCCCAGTGCCAGCGCCCGGGAGCCGAGCTGCACCTTCTCCCCGAGCCAACCACACAGGAGGAGCCACGGAGGGCTTTTGCCCCACTCGGGGAGGCCAGATGCCCGCTGTACCCGGGGGTGCTGCAGCTCCCCCCGCACCGCCCCAGCGCCCGGCTCCGTGCAGGAGCCCTGCGTGCGTAACCGTGACTCAGCCCCAGGGCTGAGCCGTTCCTGCTGTCGGAGATACAGCAAAGGCACTGCCAGCTCCGGAGCTCAGCCTGGGCGCCTGGGGCCTCCGCGTGGGTCCTGGGATCCCTCTCGTCTCTCCCCAGCGCTCTGGGTGACAGGTCTCCTCTGTACAGCAGCTTTTCTGCCTTCCCCTGGGCTCCGGCTGGTGCTGAACAGGTCGTAGGGTACCACCTCCTTCCTCCCCAGCTCCAGGTAGCAGCAGGGCCTGGCTGTTCAGTCCAGTTGGGGCGACTCTGCCTGCTCCAGGCTCCTCGCTAGGATTTGCCCACTGCAGTTGCTCTGTAGTCCTGTGACAGGCTTCCCAAACGGGTGGCACAGACCGGGGCAGGAGCCTCACCGTTATCCTAAAGCACGGTGATTCCAGCTGCCTGCAGGAGCCCAAGGACAGCTTGGAGCAGCAGAGACAGGGGTCTTTTGGCTTTTGTCATTAAAGCTCCTATCCTCCCCGCTATCCCGTGTTGAGCACAGCCTGGACCTGAAGGAAGAGCGCACCAACAAGCACATACAGTGAGAGTTCTACCAGAGGTAAGTCCACTTCTCTGTAGCAGGAGAGAGCCCCGAGACAGTGCCTTCAGCAGTGTCTGAGTCAGGGAACGGGAGGTCTGAGAGCTACCTACACACGTGAGAGGAAAATCTTCCCACGGATCTTTGCAGGGGCTGTGTGATGGTGGCGTGTCACCTCTGTTCCAGGTCTTCTCCAGTGCCTGTCAACCAGAACCGCGCAGCGTGCACCGAGCAAAGCCGTTAGCAGCTGTCACACACTTCCCTTCTTCCGTCCTCATCCTAAGTTAAAACTGCACCAGGGACAGCTGGGGAAATTCCTGGTTCTGCTTCTCAAGCTGGGGACTAGACCCTGGCCCTGGTTTTGGAAAACACTCCCAAGAGCCACACCACTGTCCCTTTGGCAAAGGGAGCGGGAGACAGCACGCCCAGGCACAGCTCGGTGTGAGCTCTGTGGAGTGGGGAGCCTACAGCAGCACGTTCCCCCGTGGGCTTCGGTGCTTCCCTGCCGCTCCTCCCCGTGCTTGGATCTTGGGGGCAGCGGGCAGAGGTGTGCGGCGCTGGCGAGGAGGACGTGTCCCTTAGCAAGAGGCCGAGGGTGACGGCAATGAACCGTGGGACTGTGGTAAAGCCAGACCCGCGGCCAGCTGCCAGAGGAGGGGAGAAGCCCTGTCTCTGCTAACACGTTTGGCTCTCAGGCAGGAGGACGCCTGAGCTCGTTGTACTGGCTTCCAGGGCTGGATTTGGCCCCTGCCCCAACACCAGCCATGTTTCTAATGTACGGCTAAGGGATATATTGTAGATATGGGTCCTGCTCCTTCCCACTGGTGTTTGGGTGTTGTTCCCGTGGGTCTGGGGGCCAGGACAGGCTGCCGGCAGGTATAAGGCCAGCATGAGGATGTCTGAGTGTGAGCTGGCAAGCTAAGGGGGCTGCCCTCCTCCTTGTGCCACTTATCAGTGGAGTGCTCCTCATCAGGCAGTTCATGCAGCACACAACAGGCCTTTTCTTCTTGGCTGTTAGTCCTGGCTCCCAGGGAGGGATGAAACGGCCTCGGGGCAGGTGGGCAACAGAAGCTATCCTGAATCCCATTAAAACATTTAACACCTGCTGAATCGTGCCATTGTCTGGGAGATAAAGGGAAGGGAACAAAGCTGCTCTTGGTCTTCCCTGCCAGGGTGTCTGCAAGGCTCTGCTGACCCATTGCAGCTGGAGAGCCTGGATCCCCTGCAAAGACCTGCTCGGATGGCTCTGTGTCCGTGTGAGGAAGGTGGCAGCATCAGGGGACAGTCCCCTGTGGCCCCCACTGCAGGCGTGCACAGCCCCTGCTTGGCATCAGCCCCTTCTCCCCCCATACTGAGTCTTAGGTACCTGGAAAGGTCCTGCCGGACCAGCCCGCGGTGTCTGTGCGGGCAGAGCAAGGCCTGGAGAGCAGAAACGTGAGGATGATCCCCCCCCCAGACCCTTGTCGGAGCTGGGCAGAGACCCCTCACCCCACGTCTGAGACACCGCGCTTTGCCAGCTCAGCTGTGCCCCTTTGGTATTTGGGAACGGGGACTTTGTAGTTCATGCTGGGGTCGGGCCAGGGCTCCTGATGGACATCAGGGAAGGCCACACACCGGTGGATGCTGCCCTGGAGATGGAAGGTGTTCCCTGGGAGAGCTGTCCAGTGGAGGGCACCCTGTGAGCTCAAGGGACCCTCTTTTCTCCCGTTTTCCATAGGGCAGCCCCGGAAGGGCTGTCTTTGCTGTTCCGTGGCGGGGCCCTGCCCTTGCAGGAGAGAGTTTGGGGTGAGAAAGCGTTTCTGGCAGAGGACACTGTGCTGCCTTGGAGACATCTGCCGGAGCT
Organism: Rhynochetos jubatus; assembly: GCA_027574665.1. Taxonomy (NCBI): domain Eukaryota; kingdom Metazoa; phylum Chordata; class Aves; order Eurypygiformes; family Rhynochetidae; genus Rhynochetos; species Rhynochetos jubatus. The sequence continues at coordinate 26,359,581 of CM050654.1, forward strand.
ACAGCAGCTACGGTGCGGTGTTTGGGGGTTTTCTGGCTTCTCCAGAAAGGGGAGGGCAGCCGGGCAGCCTATGCCAGGGGCTGCTGCTCTGCCGGTGCGTGGCCCGGCAGGGAGAGGGGAGAGTCCTGCCCAGCACGGTTTCCACGCTGGGAAAGAAGTGGACAAGCCCGAGCGTCAGGGCCTGTGTAGCATCAAAAGGAGAGGGAACATCACGTTTCCTCTTAGCGCCACCACCCAGAGCAGTGGTGTTTCTGCATTTCCTCTGCTGGCAAAACCACTGGAGAAGAGGACCAGGGTGACCGAGGCCAGCAGGTTGGCATCACTCCAGCTCATTCCCGTGCCAGGCTCTGCCAGCCTTGGAGCCTGCAGGACCCCAGCCCCAGAGACAGCAGCAGGCAAGGAGGGGTGGGGTCTGCCTTCCAAAATCCCGACTCTGGGGAGGGATGGGTCTCCAAGGAAGAAGAGTTGGGTGGCAGTGGGTGATAAGGGTCTGCAACTATCCACTTACATTTGGGAATCCAGTGCAAGCACACTCGGGCTCTGGAAAGAACAAGGATGGCAGCTCCTAAAGCACACCCAGGACGAGGACACCTGCAGGTGTCCGCTGTGGGGGTTTAAGCAGCGTTACCCTCTTCCCCACCCCCAAACACACCCATCTACACAAACAAACACACCAGTGCACTCGCACAAAGGAGCTTCTCCTTGTCACCACAGCTGAACTTCATGCTCTGTTATCCAGGGAGCTGCCGGTGCCAGAGTAACCCAGAGGCAGAGCCCGGCTCCGGCTGAGATCAACCGAGGAGTGTCAGGGCTGAGTAGCGTGGCTGGGTGCTGCAGGAGCATTTCCTAATCTTCTCCTGCCCCCCACGGGCTCTGCAAGCTGCCCCCAGAGCCAGCACGGGGCTGTCTGCACCGGTTACCCCGCTGGGTAGGGACACGGCCGGGATGCGGGAGAGTGGTGTGACTCTGGGATGCGGTGAGCCCACGGGAAGGCTGGTGCACATGGAGGGAAACACGTCCCTGTTCCTGCGGCCGCGCTGGGAGAGCTGGCTCCTGGCCTGTGCGGCCGTGCTGGGAACACTCCCCAGAGTGAGGAGCTGAGGTGGTTTTGTTGGGCTCCGCTTTAAGGCCCGGCTCAGGGGTCTGTGGGCTCCTGCCAATGAAGTGTGCTCTGCCCAAGGGGTCTTCAGCATGAGTGGGGAGACTGGGGGGGGGGCAAGGGGGTCCTCGCCATCACCAGCACTGTCAGGCTGTGTAGGATAGGCAGTAGCTTTGCTTTCCAGCCCTGGGACTTTACGGCTCCCTCACCTTTCAGCAGCTCAGAGCATCCCCCACCCCAGCGCTGCTCAGGTAGGGTACCCCCTCACCTGCCTGCCCTAGCCCCCCGCCCTCCTCTCACCCCGGGCTGCAAAGTGAGCCAGGCAGGTGGGTGGAAAAGTGACAGCTGGTGTTGTTCCAGTGCAGGTTAATGAATGTCTCCTCCTCTCCCCCCCTTCCTCCACCTCCTCCTCCCCACCGCCCGCCCCAGTACCCAGGCTCCTGGCTCCTATCAGCCCATCAGGCTCCCATTAACAAAGGCAGCCCTGGAGAGTTTGCATAGAGACCTGCTCTGGCTCTAATCTAGGTGGGCTAATCGCCTCCCTTGCCCAGGCTGCCTTCCCTGGGTCAATATTTGCTCTGAGCAAACGCAGAGCCGTGACAGGTGTGCTGGGGAGAAGGCTCGCCGCCGCCAGCCCAGCCCTCTCGCCTGTCTCTGCTCAGTCACATCCCTCCGGCCCCCCGATCGCCGGCCAGCCAGCGCTATTTTTATCAGGGCTATAAAAGCCCCATCCACCCGCCGTCACCCTCATTTTCTGCTCCTGAGCCGGAGGGGGAAGGCGAAGCCGCTCACCTGCCAGCCGGTCACCGGAGCCAGGTGAGGTGCTGTAGCCCCGCGCGCCTGGGCCGGGGTCCTGCCTGGGCTGGGGTCCTGCCTGCCCAGCTGGGAGCCACGCACTGGGCGTGGGGGTACCTGGGGGGCTCCCCCAGGACAAGCACTGGGAGCCTGGTGGCATGCCCGAACTCCTAGGAGGGAAGGGGTCGGGGGACACCGTCTCAACTGTCCCCTTCCCTTAACTCTCCTTTTCTCTCCACTTATTTTCCAACCCTTTCTGTTCCCCTCCCCTCCTTCATTTACTTTCTCCTTTCCTTCCTTCCCTCCCTGTTTTCCCACCCTCCCTCCTCACCCGGCCGTGCCAGTTTAACCCGCCCCTGCTCTGTTTGGCTTTCCCAGGCAGCAGGTGTCAAGCATCCACCTTCCGGACTTTACCCCCGGAGAAGCCGTTTCGGAGCAGCGGGTGCAGCAAAGGACACCGGCTCCCAGCCTGGAGAGACCCGGCTCCGGAGGAAATTTGGGAAGGGGCTGCCGACAGCCCACGGCAGAGCACCCCTCCAAGCGCACGCCGTTCGAGCCCGGAGCGACTCTGCACTTGCCTGGCGTCGAGCCCCACGTGCAAGACCTGACCTGAACGTTTTGTTCGTTCGGCTCGCGTTAGGCAGGTCCAGCCCATCTGCAAGCGCACGGCTGGCGTGCAAGCGCGCCGCGGCAGCGTGTCCCGTGCGCCCGCGACCCGCAGCCCGTGCCGGGAGCGCGCGCTCGCTTCCAACTCACACGGGATGCACGAGCTGGTTCGCGGCAGGCGTGCCGGGACCAGCGCGCAGCCCGCATGCGGAGCGCGCAGCGTATGACCCGTGCGTGGCACAGGCGTGCGGCGGCGGCCAGGCAGCGCACGCGTGGTACAGTCTGCACGAACACCATGGGACCTGCACGTGCGTGGGACATGGGACCCGCGTGGCATTGGCACACGTGGCATTTCTTGACGTTCAGCTTTGCAGGCGGGGACGTGCAGGACCCGTGGCCCTGTGCCCGTGGCATGACGGGCGCGTGTAACACGCTAGGCACACGCATCCCACCCGCGGGCTGGCTGCTGCCTGCGGCAGCCGCGGAAGGGCAGCCTGGCGCTCGCACCCCGGCAGCGCTGCAGAGCCGTGGCAGGCCCAGGAGCCCTGCCCTGCCCTGGCACAGCGCTGGCCCAGGGTGGAGCTCGCCAGGCTCTGCCAAACGCGCAGGTAGGTCTCCATGGACTGCTGGCACCTAGGCAGCTTCAGCTGCTGACCATGCAGACAGCGGGGAGGCAGGGCAGGAGCAGGGCAGAGTGTGTGGCGAGGGGAGTGTCGCATCCCTTCCCACACACCTCTGCCCAGGTTTGCTCCCGGGAACTTCCCAGCCCTTCCCGGCTCCGTCTGCCTGTGTGCTCATGCTGCAGACCAGGTACCAGCTCCTGCTGGAGGCAATCCCTCTGACCATGCTTGTTGTGGAAGGGTATGGGGGGTGGACTGGCAGGTGGGGAAGTCTCTTCCAGCTCAGCTCTGCTCCCAAAGCATGGTGCAGCACCTGGACTCCTGTACCCATCCCCCCGCAGAGCCCACGGCTGCTCCTAGCCCTGTGGGGATGACAGGGACTCCCAGAGAGCTGGGAGACAGGACAGCAATGGACCTGCTTTCCTCCTACCCCCAGGATGTTGTGTGGGGTTGCAAAATGCCCCACACCTCACTGCCTGGCCATGTCTGTGATTTCCCTGATGGCCCTGAGGATGCTCCTGCCCTGCCTTAGGGGTGCTGCTCCGGGGCACTCCCCGGCAGGCACAGGCATTTCTCTTGTAGCACAGAATCCTGCTGTGCTCAGGGATGCTCTGAGTTTGCGGGTGGGTTCCCAGCCCTTTCCACAGCCTCTCCACAAACACCACAAAGGCTGAGCCCAGTCCCACAGCATGGATGGAGGAGAGGCTGGAGGCAAAGCAGCCCAGGAGTGTGCCAAGGGACAGGGTGATTCCTGCTGCTTTCCCTCATACTCAACAATCCACGTGCAGGATAAAGTTCAGCAGCCCCTGTCCTGGAGCAGAACCCTGTTTCCTCCCTGGGGTGCCCTTACAAGGGATGGAGATAAGGCACCTCCTGGGCTCCCTACCTGGCGATGCTCGGAAAGTTTCCAACCGGTGCTGTGGGAAAGCACCAAAATCAACGAGCATCTCCAGGGGTGCTGAGGTCCAGAGCCAAGTGTCCATCCCAGCCCAGGAACAGCCACCACACGGTGTAGTGACTGGCCATCACGGTGGCCGCAGGCCCCTCTGGACCATGTCCCTGGGCTCTGTCTCCCGCCACCGAGACTGGCAAAGTCGAAAAGCCGAGAAAGCACAACACAACCCCTGATACGCGCAGCCCCCGCAGCCGCCCGGCTCAGGCTGGGATCAAACAGAACGTGATTAATAACCCTGAGCAAAGCCAGACCCTGCTGCCGGTGCTGCTCCAGCCGCCGCACGTGCGTCCCTGCCGGGGCAGAGCCCGGTGGAGATGGTATCTGGCAGCGCAGGGCTGCGGAGATGCTGCCTGGCTGCCTCGCTCTCCCCTGGTGACTCCACACACCGCTGGGCTGCCTTGTGTCCCACCCTCTGCGTAGCCCACATGCTCAGAAAAGCCTTTTGGGGGGCTTTTCAGGGTATCCGGGTAGCAGCCGGGGAGCCAGACCCTGCACAGCTGCAAGCAGCAGCACTAGAAATTGCCCCCCAAGCTTGCCATCATCCCAGCCCGCTCTCCCCGTCCCAGCTCTGCCAGCTCCATGGCACTGGGAAGCCACGTTGCTGTGTTGGCTGGGGAATGCCCCCAAAGGTGAGCTGATCCCCAAGCCGCACAGGGACGGGGGCTTTAAACACCCACCTCTCCCACGCCAGGGCCAGCATCGGTGCCAGGGGCTGTGCCAGGCTGGCAGGGGATGAGGGGCAGGGGGGTGCTGCTGCCTGTGCTGTGCCCCCCCTCCCGGGCCCTGCACGGCTCTTTGCATGGTGCTGGGGACCTGGGCTGGGGATTTGCATGGGGCAGCTCTACACAGGGTGGGGTACTTGCATGGGGAGGGCAGGGTGCAGGGGAGCGCTGGGGAGGCACGAGTGCCCCCCGGCTGCATTTGCATATAGGTGTAGTTGCATACAGGTGTGTGTGCATACATGTACACGTGCGCATTTGCATATACATGTGTTCATCTCTGTGTGTGCGTGCCCCCCCTGGCAGGCACTGCTTTGCCGCAGCATGTGCCAGCGGCAGCTGGTTAACTCGGCACTCCCAGTGCCTTAGGGGGGGATCAGCCAGGGGCTGGGAGCATAAGGGACTGTCCTGGCTCTGTGCTGGGGTCCTGCACTCCCTGTGCCAGGCTGTAGGTTCAGATACCGTCCCCAGGCAATGGGTCCCTCTTACACATCTCCCCCCCCCAGCTCAAGAGCGTGGAGTAAGAGGGCCTTCAGCCCAGCTGGCTCTGGGACAAGCTTACTCCAATTGGGCAGGCAGGGTGGAGGGAAGAGGTTGGTCCCGGGCATGGAGCTGCCTCCTGCCATGGTGAAACAACAGGCAGCTCTGCCCACCCCCCAGCCCATTCCCCATGCCGTGGGGAGCATCGGGCACAGGGTGGGTACAGCCTGGCATCCTCTTCCCTGCACCCACAGGCCCTGTGGTGAGGAGACGGGTTGTTTGTCCCAGGAAAGGGCTCTGAATCCAGGACACAAGGTGCTGGGGAGGAAATCCAGAGCTTGGACTAGTCCTGCATCTCAGAGCGTGTCACCCCCATCCTCCCACAGGGTCTCCGGGAAAGGGGGGAGAGATGGGGGTCCCCTCTCCCAGGCCAGCTGGTGGCCCCGGGAGGCGCGTGGGCAGGCAGCCCAGGGGATGGGTGTTAAGCAGGGTGCCATGGCTGCTCCTGGCCCAGCTGTTGCCGGCTCTGGAGCCTGGAGGCAGGATGTTCTGTTCTTGCCGCAGCACCTGGCTCGGCCCCTGCCTGCGCTGCCTCCTCAGAGCTGCTGGAGGAGGGGAGCTGCCAGGCTTTTCATCTGCCTCCTGGACCAGCGTCACCCTGGCTCGGGGCGCCTGGCACTAGAGCTCTTGCTGACGGGAGAGGAGGAGCACCGTGCTGGAGTGGGACCTTGGCCAGGCATTGGCTGAGCTGGCATGCCCTGGCTGTGGGGCTGAGGGAGGTGGGGAGGTCCAAGGAAGATGTACTCACCCCCCAAGGGTATGGTGCACTGAAGGGGATGCACCTGCAACTGCAACCAGGATGGGCCGGGTGTGGGGTTGGACATGCTCCCCCTGTCTCCATCATCCCTTCCCTGGGACTGGTCTGCACTGGGCACTGTGTGGGGACCAGCATGTTTCCCCAAGACACCCTGGGGTGCCCGGGGGGTGCCAGGCTGGGATCGTCTTGGGTAACAGGCAGGAGGTCTCTGTGGCTGGCACCAGTGGGCTCCATCTCAGGTCAGGATCTGGACCCAAGGACCAGATACCAACTCCCCTGTTCCAGTGCCTGGCATCCCCCTCTGGGTAGGGTATGATGGATGGGGGTGAACACCTGAGGCTGCAAGGGACCTGCCACCATGGGGCCACTTTTGGAGCAGCCCAGCTGGGTTTTGTCCCACTGTCAGTCCCACACTGGGGCTGGGCCAGCCTGGGGATGCGGCAGTTGCCAGCTGCTCGCACCCAGGCTGTAATCCACAGGCAGGAGGTGAGCAGCTGGCGGAGCCTCCCTGACCTTCAGGTGGGATTAGTCCCCATGGGAACAGTGAGGAGCAGGCAGGTGAGCCCACAGCCCGCCCCCGCCCCCCGCCCCCGGCAGGTCCTGGGGACTGAGTAAGGCTGGCAGAGCCAGGGGACTGAGCACACCCCCGCGCCAGGGGCATCCCACAGCCAGGGCCAGGCAGGAGCCAGGTCCTGGATGGGTGGCAGGGGGTGAGCATGGGTCCCCGGGAGTATCCTTGTTTTAGTGGATCTTTGCAGGTGCATCTCCAGAGCTGTGGGTGCCAGGGGGGAGAGTGGGCACCCACGGTCCCACAGGGAGGATCTGAGCAGCGTGTCCGGGAGCGGTCAGGGTGCCGGTGTGGGGCAGTGGGTGAGCAGGTGTGGAGAGCTGGTCCTGACGGGGGTTCTGGTGCCTGGCTGAGCTCCACAGTTGCATGGGGACAGCAGAGTCTGGGGTGAGGGGTGCTGCGTGGAAGACCACCTCAGCAGGCTGTCTGCAAGACCCAGCTGCAAGCAGGGATGCATGGGTACCCCTTGCACTGCAAGTGGCTGTGCCCCCCAGTATCTCCCTGCCCTTCTCCAGCCGATGGTGGTGGTACCCAGAGACCAGTCAGCATCCTGGTCCCCAGCTCCCATTGGGGTTCCTCTCCCACTGCCTGCTCACCCTGAGGACCCATCCTGCCCTCAGCACAGCAGGAGCTGGGGCAGGTACCCCCCTGAGTTCTGTCCTGGGGGAGCCAGGGTGCCTGGGACCTCTCCGGGCCCGGAGCAGCTGGCAGCCCACGGCGCGCGTGTGTGCCTGTGTGGGAGCTAATCCCAGCAACATCTGCCAGGCTGTTTGCGATCCCGGGAGTTTCCGGCTGCGCAGAGGGGATGGCTGGGTGCGCGGGGGGGACACGTGCGTGCGGGGTGGCTGGCGTGTGCCGGGGCTCCCTGTGCAAGGAGGCTTCCGCAGCGAGGCTGTGCCTGCACACGTGTGGCCACCAAGGCCCCAGGAGGGGACAAGTGGCACTGGGGACCCCAGCGGGCCCCTCCGCTCCAGGATTTGGGGACCCCGCTGGCTGAAGTGAGGGTTCTGGCTGGATTTACCAATCTGAGTGGGCCTATGTTTGGAGCAGCCCCAAAACAGAGATGTTTGGGGAGGGAGGGTGTTCGCATCCTTACCAAGGAGGAAGATTTTCCAGGAAAATGCAGCTGGGGGAGAAAAAGGAGCGGTGGGGCTGGGTGGGGGGAGTGACACACTGCCCCTGATCTAATCAGCCAGACCCTGCAAATACAAGCCACCTGTTTTGGGCCTGGCAGCAGGAAGCCATCCCTAGAACAAACAGAGCACCAGGCAACTGGGAGAAAGACAAACAGGGGCCGGCAGCAGCTCCATCTGCTCCTGCTCCACCCTGCCCCTGGACCTCCAGCCCCTTGGGGTGACTGTATAGCTCCCAGCGTGGCTGGGAAGAAGGAGAGAGGGGCTAGCAGGGCTCAAGGGGGGTGGCCAGGGCTCAGCCCACAGCCTCAGCCAGATGCAGGACAGCACAGGCTGTGCTGACCTGGTCAGCCAGCCCAGATACTCGTAACAGCAGTGGGAAAAGAGCGTGCTGCCACGAGCTCCAGATGTGCCATCAGCATCAGGATGCCCTGGCAGTGCCTACCTCACCCTTCTCGGGGCTGCCTTTCATCCTGCTCAGCTCCCCAAGATGTGCACCGTCCCGGCACCACACATAGGGCACGGGGTATAACCCCGTGACCAGGGACCAGTGGATGGCACGGTCTGGGCTTGGCATGGAGCACTCGGCCCACCCTGTCCTCCCACCGTGCCCGGGGGCTGCCGGCTGCCCGCACCATGCCCGCTGGCACAGAGAAACCCGATCTGTTTTGCTAACGCAGGGAACAGGCTGAGCCGGGAGTGACGGGGGCCCTTATTAAATTAGCCTATGCAGGAGGCCCTGGGCGAGCGCAAACCGGCTCCCAGAGCCAATATTAGCAACTGCCCTTGAGCAGAGCCGCTGCCTGCCCCCGCACCAGCCTCCCCCTGCCTGTGTCCCCAGCTGGGCAGGGGTGGCTGGGGACTGGGAGGTGACCCAGCCCCAGGGATGCTGGCTGGCGACAGGGACTGCCCCGGGGTGCTGGGAGATGCCCCGGGGAGGCCAGGCTGCGTCAGCAACCTGGGGTGCAGTGGGGAAGGGCCCTTGGCACAGCCCCTCATGGGTGAACCCCCTCATCCACTGTCCCCAGACACGGCTGTGGCTCCCACGTGGCTGCCCCAAATGGGCCGAGAGGGGGGTAAGGGACATCCCAGCATGTGGGCTGGGGCACAACCTGCGTCTGGGGGTGGGTTTCTCCCCTGTGCCCTACCCAATGCTTTTGTCCAAAGGGTTGTATGGGGTGACTGAGCTGTCTGCGTGCCCCTCATGGCACCACACCAGTGCCCCATAGATTCTGCAGCACATTACACAGTGCCCCACACACCCATACTCACACCCCATAGCAGCCCACAGCATTCCACATATCCTGCGGTGCCTCACACCCTGGGGCTCTGTAATACATCCCACAGTGCCCTTCACCCCATAATCCCAGACTGCCCTTACACCCCATAGCACCCCAAACTAACCTGTGCCCCACACCTCTGCACACACCGCCCAGGTGAGGGCCAGCAGCGGCACAGGGGGACCCCGCAGCGTGTTAGCTCTGCATCTTGCCCCACCTTCCGCAAGGTGTTGGCTTCCCTAAGGGCTGCCCAAACCTGTCCCCCTAGCACTTTGAGGTGTGTCCCCAGGCCACCAGGCTGCATCCCAGGGGTCTGCTTACCCCCATGCGTCCCCTTCCCTCCCCGGAGAGCATCCCCAGCCTTCCCTCCATCCTCTGCTCCCCCAGGTAGCTCCCAGGGGGGCTCCTCCCACCCTACTACAAGCACCTAGGGCGTCGCAAGCTGCGGGTCGCCTCCCCAGACTCTGTCCCCGGCCAAGGGCCACCAAGGTCCGTCAGCTGGAGCCAGCTCCAACCGCTGCCAGGCTGCACCCTCTGCTGGGACCTGCAGGCATCGGCTCATCCCGCACCGAGCCTCAGCGGGGAGGGAAATGCTGCTGTCGAGCAGGGGGGTGGGCACACGAAGACGACCCACGAGTCCTGCCCCCGTCCCGTCCCTGCTGTCACCCCTCAGCCCCCAATTCTTGCTGAGGATGGGGCAGAGATGCCAGACGTCCCAACACCCCCAGCTGCCCACCCTGCGCCCTCCATCACTGGCAATGCTGGCTGCTCTTGGGGTGCTGACCCTGTGCTCAGGACCCCCAAGGGGGCTGGGGTTTTCCTGGAGAGGTTTGGGGTGCTCTGGGCCCGCCCTTGCCCGGAGGCCAGCACGGCTCCGGCCCAGCTGAAGGTGGGGAGAGCCTGGCCTCACCGCTGGCTATGCAGAGGGGCGGCAAGAACCGCTGGTGTGGAGACCTGGGATTTCGCGGCTCAGCAGGGCATTCTTCTGCCTTTCCAGCCTGCACTGGCCTCATCCAGCCCAGGTCCTGGTGGGAGGCACTGGGGACGTTTGCATGGCACGGGGCAGTGCCTGGCAGGGCCGGTCCTGCTGCCCAGGTGAAGGGGACAGCTCTGGCCCAAGGCTGGTCCCCTCCCGCTGGGCCAGAGGTGTGCAGGCAGCCCAGGGAGCCCCTGGCCAGGCTAGGGGACGTGCCCAGGCCATTGCAAGCAGGGAGCACGTAACTGGGGTCCACCAGGTCCGCAGCCGACACAGGAACCTCTGCAGGGTGTTTGCATCCCCCAGAGCATGGATGCATCAAGCGGTGCCTGTGCCAACAGCTCCTCTACCCTGCTCGCTCACCCTAACCTTCTCGGGGTCCTGCCCGTGCAGACTGAGCCCCTACGCGGCTCCGGAGAGCCTGGCCGGAGGAGGGACCCGCGGTGGCAGAGATGCAGGCGGAGGGGCAGATGCATCCCCGTGCGAGCCCCGCATCCCAGCGCGAGGACACCATTGCCCCTCATCTCCCAGCTGGCAAATCCCCGCTTCGCCCTGGCACCTCCTTCCCACCAGCCTCAACCCTGGCAAAGGCTGCGGATGCCCTGGGAAAGGCTGGATCCCTAATCCCCGGGCCAAGCGGGGACATTGTCCGGGGGCAGAAAGGAAAGCGGCGCGTCAGGCCCTTTGCCCATTGTGCCCTGAGCCCCTGCGCAAACACAGCCCAGCACTTTCATTGTCAGCCCCGTGGGGCACGGGGGGGCTGCTCTCGCCACACTGCCTAACTGGAATGGACAGCCGGAGTCTGGGGTGGGTGCGCACCCCGTGTGCCCCCCCCTCCCCATCCCCTGCCTGCTGACACAGCGCCCTGCCCGCCTGCACCATCGGCACTTCGGCGCCCGCCTATAAAGGGCGAGGGGAAAAACCGGCGCCGGCATCGCCACCTTCGCCTCTGTGCCCTGCCGACCAAGTAAGTACCAGGCTGTGAGCCCCAAGCCCCCCCCCCCCCCCACTGCACAGGCGCTGCCACGCTCCCTTTGCCCCCCCACCCCACACCAAGCCCACCCCACCCAACGCACACTCTGGGGAAGGGCAAGCCGTGGGGTGCTGCAGCAGGGGTACCCTGTGCAGGCAGGAGGGATGCTGGCACCCATTTTTGTAAGAGCTGGGCATCACCCCACACCCCCGTCTGGGCTGGGGTCACTGCCGCGCCCCCTGCACCAGATACAGTGCCACCGCACCCAGCTGACCCCAGGAATTCTCGCAGGGAGCCTGGGAGCTGAGAAACTGAGGCAGCCCCGGGTACGTTACATGGAGAGATGGGGCATTGCCCCCTGCAAATCAGGGGCCACGCGACAGAGATCCCCCAGAACCAAGGGAAGGGGAATGGGAAGCATCCCCCGTGCCAGCCTGGGAGGGCACGGGGCCGGTGGCACGGGATGCGTGAGGGCAGCGCCAAGGGAAAGGGAATGGGAAGCATCCCCCGTGCCAGCCTGGAAGGACGAGGGGCCAGTGGCACGGGATGCGTGAGGGCAGCACTGCCAGCACCCTGGGCTCGGTGGCAGGCAGCGGGGTGGCGGGGGGCTGACGGTGGGCACCTGCCCGGGGTGATGCGTGGGGCTCTGCCAGCAGCCGAGCGACCCGCATGACCAGCAGCGAAGCCATGGACACCCTGGGGCAGTACAAGATCACGGTGTGGGAGGAGGAGAGCTTCCAGGGCAAGCGCTGCGAGTTCCTCATGGAGTGTCCCAGCATCATGGAGCGCGGCTTCCGCAAGATCCGCTCCATCAAGGTGGAGTCTGGCCCGTAAGTGCCCCGCCGGCCCCGCGGCCCCTTGGCGCACCCTGCTCCAGCACACCCGCTGCTCCCAAGGGATTTTTGGGAGCTGCCAGGGAGCCAGGACACCTGGCTCATCGTGCGACCTCCCTCCCCGCGCTCCTTGCACAGTGCCTCAGTTTCCCCATCTGCAAAGCAGGGAGACCCTGCAGAACCGAGGTGCGGGTTGGAGGCAACTCTGTGGCCCTGGGGTGAGGGGTCCCACTCTCAAAAAGGGACAGTTGCTGCTAGCAAGGACCCCAACCTCCGTGACAGACCCACACCCTGCCGAGACATCTCTGTCCCCTACGCGGGAGGGAGAAGCCGGCCTTGGCCTGAGCCTGGGGGCTGTCCGCGTATCCCTGAGGGCTTTTCTCCTCTCCCCTCCAGCTGGGTGGGCTTCGAGTACCCCGAGTACCAGGGGCAGCAGTTTATCCTGGAAAAGGGTGACTATCCCCGGTGGGAAGCCTGGAGTGGGAACAGCGGCTACCGGACTGAGCACCTCCTCTCCTTCCGGCCCGTCAAGTGCGCGGTGAGTTACGGGGACACCACCGCTGGGCGCTCCCCTGGCAGCCCAGCGTGGAGGGGGACAAGGGACAGGCAGGAGGAGGGACAGACAGGTGGACGGACTACGTGGGATGTGGGATGGAGGAGTGAGGCACACATAGAGGTGCCGTGGGTGGAGGGGTGGCTGCACCCAAAGGCTCCCACCTCCCTGCAAGGATCCTGGGATGCTCTTTAGGGTTGAAATTTAGCCTGAAACACCATCCCAGCTCCTTCTGCACCAGAGAGCCACCTCCCAGGCTGGAGTGCCCAGGCCTTGTCCCCCCACCCCGGATACCCGGTGAGCAGAGAGGAGCTGGCAGGATCGCAGGGATGCTTGAGGTGTGGGGTCCGTCCCCCCTCCTTCCTGGGGTACCCGAGCCCTGCCCAGGCAGATGCAGCCTCTATCGCTCCATCTGCAGAGCCACTGGTGCTCGCAATAGCGGCACGTCTGCGCCTCCGAGCGGGGGGTCCCCCCCCCAACTTTTAATAATCACCAGGCAGATATGCTCGGGCTTTAATAAAGGGGATGCGATAAGATCACTCCTTACTGGCAGGACTGCTCCTCGGTGCAGATAGATGCGTGTGGGGGGCTGGGCACGGGGGACAGTGCCGCATCACTCAGTGTCCCAGCAATTAACCCGTCGGTGCCCAGCACCCAGCAAAGCCCCACAGAGCCAAGGGACTGCTCTAGGCGGCCTGCCTTGCCCTGCGTCGCTTCTGCAGCCTCAGGGAGTGCGAGGATGCTGAGGGCAGGAGCCCGTGCGGGTGCAGAGGATGCGGCCACTGTCACCCTCCCCGGCAGCTGTGCATTGGGACCACAGGGACACGAGGGCAGCATCCTCTGGGCAGCCCTGGGGCGCCCTGCTGAGGGGGTGCCAGGCTGAAGGACATCCCCATCCCTTGCACCAAAGCTGAGCACGGTCCCAAGCCTCCCATGGTGCCCATTCCCGTGATGCCACATCCCCTATCCCCGTACAAACCACCCCATCCCCACTGACCCCCACAGCTCTCTCCCTCCGCAGAACCACAACGACAGCAAAGTCATCCTCTACGAGGCGGAGAACTTCCAGGGACACAAGTTTGAGCTGAGCGACGACTACCCCTCGCTGCAGGCCATGGGCTGGGGCAACAAGGAAGTGGCATCCATCAAAGTGAACGCCGGAGCGTGAGTCCCACCGGCGGGAAAGAGGGCCAAAAGCAGGGGTTCAGCAAGATTCTCCCTCCTGCATAGTCCCAGGGATAGAGAAGGGGATCCCCTAAAAGGAGGGGTGCCTGCCTCCTCCCTTCCCTTGAAAATCCAAGCTGTGAGGTGTTTTCTGCCTCTCCCAGGACAAGCAGAGGGGTGGGATGGGATGGGAGGGGAGGTATGTGGTGTTTGACTCAGGGCTCTGAGCCAGGGGTTTGCCCACAGGTGGGTGGCATACCAGTACCCAGGATACAGGGGGTACCAGTATGTGCTGGAGCGGGACAGACAGAACGGCGAGTTCAAGAAGTACAACGAATACAGCAGCCAGGCCCACACCAACCAGATCCAATCCATCCGCCGCGTCCAGCACTGAGCAGGGGCAGGGCCGCGCGCCCCGCAGCCTCCGGGCTGCCGTGCAATAGACCTCTATCCGGTAGCAAATAAAGGCATTTGTCAAAAAAAAAAAAAAAAAAAAGGGTGCTCCTGCCTCTGCTCTGCTCCTTGGGGGGCTGCCAAGCCTGGGGGACCCTCTGTGGGGTGGGAGGTAGGGTGTCTGCCCCATCTCTGCTGCCCCCCCAGCTCTCAGCAGCTGGAATGGGTTTCCCTGGGGATTTTGGAGCTGTGGCCTCCTCCACCCTGGGCTGAGTGCCCTGCATCCCACCTCTGGTCCATGCACAGCGAGTAGTGAGTACGCCGAGTGGTTCCCACTCCCATGATGCTCCAGCTGGGAAATGGGAACTTACTGGGCAAGAAGGGGCTGGAGCTGGGAGGGGGCATCCAGGTGGTGTCGTGCCCTGGGTCCTCATCCCAAGGCCAGTGCCAGGGAAGGTCATGGCTACAAAGCCTGTGAACGTGAGGTCCCCCCTCTCTGCACCCTTTGGAAAAGAGAGGGGGGTCCCTGCCCACTGTGGGCCTGGGGAGGAGGAAAAGTGTTGGGGTCATCTGGGGGGGGCTGCCACAAATGGGATGGTCACAGCTGGGACAGGGTTGAGGGCGCTGGCTTACAGAGGGGGTGTACAAGGGGTTATGTGTGTAGGGGGTGGACGGGGGTCCTGGGGACAGTGTCCCACAGCTGGTGGGGGGGTTCAGCTCACTGCCCCCAGCTCCCTTAGGGTCCGGGTGCCCCCACCCCCAGCCTGGCCACGCCAGCACATCCGTGCCAGCATCCGGCTCCGGCTCCACCCGGGCACACGGGGAGCCCCACCCAGCCTCCTCCTCCTCCTCCAACACCCTTTCCCAGCTTCCTCCTCCTCTTCCACCCTGCTCCAGCACCCCGGGCCCTCCTGGGGTGCAGGCCTCCCCCCTCGAGGTGCTCCCTGCACCCAGGCCACCCCCTCTAAAGCGGTGGAACAGCGCTGGGTGGCTCGGACACCGGGGTGCCCTGCCACAAGCACACCTGGCCTTGGGGCTGTGGGTGCACCAGGAGGGTGCTGGGGGACTGGGAAGGACTGGGCTGGGGGTCAGTGCGTGCACCCAGGGCTGCACAGGGACCCCAGCCCCGAGGGGGGGTGGGGTGTGCGAGCGCGTGAGGGTGCCCACCGCCCCCACCAGCGCGCCCACGCATCCCCCCGCTCCCTCTCCCCACAACGTGCGCCGTGCGAAAGCCCCAGCACCTTGTGCATCCCTCCCCTGTCCCCTCCGTGTCCCCGCTGGCCCCACCCCGCCCCGGCCCCACGGCAGCCGGCCTCTCCCCCTGCACAAACACATTCCTGCACACCCGGGCTGCTGCAGCCCAAGGCCACGTCAGCTCTGCTCCGCGCCGCCGGCACCCAGGTGAAGGTGTCCCGGGTACCTGCGCACCGGGCTGCGCCGGGGGGGGGTAGCGGTGGTGGGGGGCGGTGAGGTGAAGTGTGGGGTCCTTCATGCTCCATCCTGGGGTGGGGAGAGCGCTGGGTTGGGGGTTTGGGGGGGACAAACCATCTGCTTGCAGCCAGAGGGACCTTCTGCTGCCGCCAGCTGGGTGCTCCACGTGTCCGGACTCTGTTCCCTGGATCCCTGCAGACCTGAGCCCTCATCTCCCAGACCCCTCATGGACCCCAAGCCCCATCCCCTGGCTCCCCCATGGACCTGGGCCCCTGTTCCCCGGACTGCTCGGGTACTCGCCTCCTCCCCCTTCCATCCTGTGGGTCTGCCCCAGCTCCCCCGTGCCCCAGTCCCCCATGAACCTGGGGTCACATTGTTCAGGTCCCCAAAAATCTGCATGGGCACAGCGTTCTCCTGGGACCCCAAACTCCCTGCCCCTCTGCACCCCTCAGCCCCCAGGTCACCCCAGTCCCCTCATACCCCACTGTAAGTCCCCCCACCCATTGCCTTTTCCAGGAACCCAGTACTCCCCATCCCCAGTGTCCCCCCACAGTCCCCCCATCTCTAGCTCCTGTGCCCTAACCCTCCTCAGGCTGATCCCAAACTTCTCCCCCCACGCTGGTCTGACGCAGCGTTCCCTCAGCCCAGACCGCACCCCCTTCCATGGCCTCTGCCATGCAGGTTTGCTGGAAGAGGATCCTGGGCACTGGAGCTGCTGGGGGCAGAGGGGCTTGGTGGGTCTGGCCCCCTCCCCACCTCACCCCGCCGTCTCCGGGGCTTGTTTTCCGTTGCCTGCGGTTTGTTCCAGTGACTCAGGCAGCGAAAGCAAGTCTGGGAGGCTGCGGAGCCACTGCTGGGAGAGCTGCACTTGGGGGGCTGGGGAGGAGGGGGATGGGGGCAGCAGCCAGGGCTGTTGGGCTGTACAGAGCTGGGATACCCCGCTGTGGGTTTCGGGGGAGCTCAGGGGACGCTGGGGGAAGAGAAACTTTCTAAGGGTTGTTACATCCAAACAAGATTGGTGGGGGGAGTACCGTGTGCTCTACTCTCTGTCCCTGATGGATATGGGCAACAGGGGTGGAGCACTCAGGGTCTATTTCATCACCCACGAGTTTCCTAAATCCTTTGGACACCCCCACCCAGGAGGAGCCACCTGGGCTGTGGCACCCCGCTGAGCATCGCTGCCCATGGGCTACGGCCTCTTCTTATGCAGGGCACGTGTTGGCTGCAGTATAAATAATAACCGTGGGTTATTGGCCGTATCCTGGTTTCCGCTGGATTCACGTCTCACGATGACGACTGTCAAGAAATTTGGCTAAAGGTCCGGCGTGAGAGCTCATCCTTTCACTAGACATCGACGAGGCACCGCAGGAGAGGTCGTGGGCTGATGGGCAGCTTGGCTGTACGTCATTGGACTCGTGGAGCAGAGGTGGTGCCCACTGCTGGCACGCTGCCTGGCTGCCTCAAGCTGTGAGGTGCCAGTGGAGGGTCCTCTTTTGACTGCGGGGGGCACAAAGCCATCAAGGATGGTCTCCCCCTGGACAAAAGCGAGCACTCCGCCGGCACCCCACAGCAGCATATAGCATCTGGAGCCATGGGTGATGGGGAAAACCTGGCCAGATGTGTCTTTTGGGAGCGGAAATCACCCCAGACCCTTTCCCTGCTACAGGTTCCTCCCCGAATTGCCCTCCCATCTTCACAACACCCACAGCTGCCCGGGACAAGCTGGTGGAGATGGGGCCATGCAAGTTTGGGTTGGTGTTGTGGGTCACCCACCTTCTACAGGTCCTAATAAAGATGGGCAAGAGATCAGGACAGGGCTGGGGACCCCAGGATGGTCACTTAACCCTCCCCAAGTCAGACAGTCCAAAAGGGCATGGAGAATCCAGTGAGGTGACAGAGCTGTGATGTGTCCTGGTGCCACCAACCGCTGGAGATGCACTTACCCACCCTGGAGCTCTGGGCACTGTAAAGGGACCTCAGCATCAGGGTCCTGCCGCCGAAGGGACGTGGCAGGGACACAACTGACCCCCACCCCATGGCTCTGGGAGCTGCAAGGGGACACCAGGACCGTGCTGAGGACCCTGGAGCTGGGGAAGGAGCAGCCAAGGGAGCCCCACGGGCGGCAGCGTGGGTGGCTTGGAGGGTCAGGACCGTGCGGTGCGGTGGGATGCAGCGAGCCCAGGCGATGCCGGGGTGCGGGTCCCGCCGTGCCGGATGGACAGTGGGATGCTGGCAGCGGCGGTGGGATGCCAGGCCCCGGCGGTCTCCAGGCAGTGTCCGAGCCCCGCTCCCGGCTGGGATGGCAGCGCCGTGTTTGCGAAGAGTTAAGGAGGCAGAAGAGGCAGGAAGCGGCCCGAGCCGCTCTCCATAGAAACCCGCGGCCGTGATTAAAGTCTGATGCGGGCCCGATAGCAAGGGGGGGTGTGGGGGGGGCCAGCGCCCGCTTTAATTACAGCGGAGGAAATTGCTGGAGCCGGGGCCCCGAGCCCCTGCGAGTTGCCTGGAAACTCCCCCCCCCCCCCCGCCTCCCCCGGCCCCTGCCCGTCCCCTGCCCGTCCCGCTGCCATTTATTCGCCATCAGCTGCTCCCTGATAAAGTGGAATAATAATAATAATAATAGGGGCAGGAATATTAAAACATGCAGCCCGCGGGCCACCCCCACAGCTGCCATGAGACACGGCGCCGGAGCGGTGCCACTGCTGCTCAACATGTACCTGCCAGGTACGGGCGGACCCCCCCCCCGGCCACTGCCCCGCTGCCGCGCCGTGAACCGCACAGCACCCCGGCCCCCCCGCCCACCCTGCCCCGCCGCTGTCCCGGGCCCTTCTCTGAACCATCTCCCTCCAGCGCCCAGCCTGCTTTCCCATCTCCCTCCATCCATCCTCCCTTCTTGCTTTCCAGTCCCCAGCCGTCCCTTCCTCCTTCCTTCCAGCTGCCCTCGCAGCCTTCCACACCCGCACACCCGTCCTTCCCTTCCATTCTTCACCCACCCACTGTCCCCCTGTCCTCCCATCCCTCCATCCACCTTTCTGTCCCCATCCATCCCTCCATCCACCTCTCTGTCCTTCCAACCCATCCTTCCACCCATTCATCCTTCCGCTGTGCTTCCATCCATCTTTCCACCCCACCCACTTGTCGCCCCGTCCCTCTTTCTGTCCCTGCTACCAGCCATCCCCTCCATCTACCCTCCGTCCCTTCCATCAGACCATTCTTCCACCGTCGTACCCATTACCTGCCCTTCCATCCTTCCACCTCTCGCTCTTCCTTCCCTCCTTCTTATCCTTCCGTCCATCTATCCCTCCTGTCCTTCCATCCACCCACCTATCTCTCCTTCCTTCCTTCCATCCATCTCTCCATCTACCTCTCCTTTCCCAGCTGTCTGCTCCCCAAATCCTGA
This sequence comes from Rhynochetos jubatus, assembly GCA_027574665.1. NCBI lineage: Eukaryota > Metazoa > Chordata > Aves > Eurypygiformes > Rhynochetidae > Rhynochetos > Rhynochetos jubatus. The sequence continues at coordinate 26,378,373 of CM050654.1, forward strand.
CACCCGTCCTTCCTTCCATCCGCTGCTCCTGCCACCCACCCTTCCACCCCACCCGCCTCCTCTCCCTCTCCCTCTGCCCCGCAGCTCTCTCCCTCTCTCCCTCTCTCCTCCCTACCCCAGACAGCGGGATTTTCTATTCCTATTTAAAAGCTTCCCCGGCTCGGTCGGAAATCGGATTTCCTTTTTCCTGGACGCGTTTCCTGGCTTCGCCGCGGCGGCGGGGCAGGCGAGGGGGAGCGGCCGGGGGCTGCGGGGCAGGCTACCCGCGGGTGGGCGCCGGCGGGTCGCGGTCCCTCCTGGCCCTGGCCCCCCTCCCTCCACCCCCACCCGCGCCCTTTTTCCCCCTCAGATCCAGTCGGGGAAACTTTGTTCAAAGAGGGGAAGAGCCAAGCGTGGGGGTCCCTCAGCCCGGGCGTGCAGAAAGGTAAGAGCATCGCTGCCCCCTCCCCGGGACACACGCACCCTCCCCCGCCCCGCAGCCACCGGACACCCCTTCCCGTCCGTATGCCGGGCACTGCCCACGCGGGACACGGCCACGCGGAGCCACGCTGCGGGCAGCTCGGGCTGCCAGCATCCCAAAATCCAGCGGCATCGCGACCGAGCCCCGACGGCCGGGAGCCGCCGTCCCGTTGCAGCGGAGGGGAGCGGGGTGCCCAGCGACCCCCCGGCTCCCCCCGGAGCCCCGCAGCGGGGCGGCGTCCCAGCTCGGGTCCCCCCGGGTGCTCCGGGGACATCCGACGGGGAGGGAGCTGCCTGCCAGCCGGGAATCTGGGTGGGGGCTTGGGGAGCCCGTGCCTGGGAGCAGGGAGTGAGGTGAGAGACCACCCGGGAGGGGGCTGCCGGTGCGGGGCTGGGGCTCGGGCCGGGTACGGATGGGCTGGGAGCCGATGGATTGCCGGGAGCCGGAGCCATCCGTCCGTGGAAGGCCGTCCAGGGACCCGGGGAGCGGGAGCAGCCCGGAGCCTGCTGGGGAGCGCAGCCTGGCAAGGAGACGGGGCTCGGGTGCTCGCAGCAGGAAGAGGGGAGTTTAGGGGTGCAAGGGGGGGGGGGCACAGCTGGGGCCGGTGCGGGGTCCTTTTGCCTTTACACTGCGGACTCTGCCCCAGCCATCCCCTGCGAGCTGCACTGTGCTGAGCAGGACATTTTTGGATCGCTGGAGGTTTGCTCAGGGAGCTGCCGGGCGCTGCAGCACAGCACCCTGCGGCAGACAGGATTGAACCTCGCCACCCCACCCAGCTGCACCCCCCAACACCCCCCTGCCTTCCTTGCATGGGGCAGGGAACCCCGTGTGTGGGGGACAGCAGGAGCCCAGGATAGGGGCTGCGGGGATGGAGAAGAGGCGAGGGCTGTGGATGTACCCTAGAGAGGAGAGATCCCCCCCTCTCTCCCAGGATAGGGGATCTGGAAATTCAGTACCTTGGAAAGACCCGGGCTTGTCTGCCTGGATCGGGATGTCTGAGCAAGGTTCGGTGGAATGGGGAGGGATGGATGGGGAACGGCTGTTCCCTGCTTCTTCTGGTGCAAGAATTAGGGGCCACCAGATAAAATAAGGGGATGTGAAGCAAGCAGGAAGAGGTGGTTCTCTGTAGGAAAGGTGGCAGAGTGGGGGGACTGCCTGCTGCAGGGGGGTGGGTGCTAAACCTCCACATGGGATCCCAGCACCTTTAGACAAAATAGTGGCAGAAAAGCACTGGGAGGAGGATGAAATGCAAAGGCAATTCCTCTGCCGTGAGGAGAGGCTGTGCTCCAAGGACTGGGAGCAGGGATGTGCAGGGGGTGCTGCTTGGGAGGGAGTGTGAGGGTAGGGGGGGTGTCTAGGTAAGTGCAGTGCTGCTCTGCCGGGTGGCAGAGTCCTACAGACTCGTCACCCTAAGGTCCAGGGACCCTCTCCTCTCATAGCCTCTGGCCCGACTCAGCAGAGCCTGTCCTTGTGCCTCACCATGGGCATGCCCAGGTGTGCCAGGCTCCTGTGTGCGCACAGCCTGGCACAGGGGCATCTGGGGCACCCACCAAGGGTGCAGGCTGTGGGTGCAATGGGCATGGCTCAGAGACGACACTTTTCCTCTGGAAATAAGAATCACTGGTGCCTGATTCAAAGCCACAGCAGGTCCTATCCTGTCCTGCTGTCTCCTTTCCCTATACCTGCCTGCCCCTGCCAGGGGTGCAGGTCAGAGCAGTGTTGCACCCCGACTTCAGCTCACCATGGAGCCACCCTTGCAGGTCACAGTGCCCCTAGAGACAGGCGGGGACTGTGCTGTGACACCAGCCCAGTTTCAAGTAGATGTGGCAGTGGGGAATATTGGTGCTGGGATAGATCAGGGTACTGCCAAGATACCTCCTTCTTGGGGCTGCGGATGAAAGAGCCAGGTCAGATCCTCACACCAAAGCAAATGAGCAGGTATTCATCTTCAGTGGGGTGTGAATGAGGGTGGGGGGGATGTGGGGACCCTGGATCCAGACCCACCAGAGCCTGCGTTGACCTCTGAGCTCCTACCCCTCTCACGAGACACAGGAGCATCCTCTCTTCCTCTGGCTTGGTGGTCAGGATGGAGTAGGGATGCTGCAAAGGAGACACGACTCCGTTACCATCTTCCGTGTTTCTAGAGCAGGGAAGAGGGAATGACGTGTAGGTGAAACCTGGGTTCGGGAGGGCACAATGTAGCAGGGGGTCAAGGAGACCGGGGCACATCCTGCCCCTTTCCTTGCACCCTGAGAGGGAGCTTTAACCTCTCCGTGGCCCGGCCTTGCAGGCAGCGGGCAGATCCAGCTGTGGCAATTCCTGCTGGAGCTGCTCTCGGACCGAGCCAACCTGAACTGCATCGCCTGGGAAGGCACGAACGGGGAGTTCAAGCTGATCGACCCCGACGAGGTGGCACGGCGCTGGGGCGAGCGGAAGAGCAAACCCAACATGAACTACGACAAGCTGAGCCGGGCGCTGCGCTACTACTACGACAAGAACATCATGACCAAGGTCCATGGCAAGCGTTACGCCTACAAGTTCGACTTCCACGGGCTGGCGCAGGTGTGCCAGCCCGCCGCCCCCGATCACACCCTCTACAAATTTCAGGGCAACCTGGCCCCACTGCCCTTCTCGGGCATCTCCAAACTCAACCTCATGACCTCGGGGGTGACACCAGCTGGCTTCTCCTACTGGCCTGGCTCCAGTCCATCCCTCTACCCCGGGCACGGGCTCCAGCCCTCTGCCCCGTTCAGCGCCATGGCAGCCTCCCACCTCAACAACATGAACAACCATTACCATTAGAGGCTCGGCCGCACCAGCCGGACGTCCCCGGCAGCGTGGGGCTGTGGAGCTGGGGTTCTTGGCAGGGAGGGATGGGGGGGTGGGATTGTGCCCTGCTCTCAGTTGCCCCCTTTTAGATTTGGAGCGTGGTGTGGGGGGCAAGGGTGCTTGCAGGGTAGCTGGGTCGGTTCCCTGATGTGGGTGGCTGGAGGAGAGAAGCCATCTCATTTAGGGTGAGGAGGGATCCGTGATCCTGGGAACAGATGTGGATAACTAAAGCAGGGTGTGAATGGAAAGAAAAACCATGGGCTCTCCTCCTGGCAGGTACCCTGCCCTCCCTTTCCTTTGCAACATGCCGCCCACCCCGTGAACGTCCTCAGCTCTGCTCCCAGCCTGTGCCTGCCTTCCCCTCTCCCTGCCGAGAGGAGTCAGGAGCTGGGGCCCCAGGGCAGCTGTGTCAATGGGTGAGGGTCCCACTGGGCAAGGAAAGGGGACCCTCCTTGTTGTTCCTTGGTCCCTCACCTTTGTGTCCAAAGCCTTCCTTTCCTCCATCCTTCCTACACCTTCTGCTGATGGTGGCTTCCTCCAGACCTCAGGAAAAGCCTTGGAGAGCAGATGCCCTTTGTGGGTTAAGGCTTGCCCAGGGCTGGGGTCTGGGGTTGGAGGTGCCACGGGCAGTTGGGGGGGGTGACACTGCCAGCCCTCAGGGCAAGGCCAGAGCCCAGAGGCAGCAGAGCCAGGCCCCTGCAACTCTGCCCTCTCCCCAGTGCCCCAGGACCATGCCACAGAGCAAGACGGTCCCCAACACCCTGCACACGAGCCCGTCTCCTGCTGGTCACTTCCAAGTTTAATGCTCCAGTTTTACTGTGGCTGTAGCTCCTTGCATGCAGGGCTTGTTTGGACACCCTCCATGGGTGGGGACATCCCCAAGGATAAGGCTGGGTTGGAGGTGGAGCAGGAGAAAGGATGACAGCAGGCCTGGGAGCCCCAGACACCTGGGTCTCTCCCCCTGGTTCCCAGAAGGTGCCCCCATCCTCTGGAGCAGGACTTTGGCCCAGTGGGTGTCGTGGAGCTGGGCATGCTGGGCTCTGCGCTGGCTGGGGGAAGGGATTGGTCTTCAATAAAACAGAGAGGTGCTGTGACCTGTGTCCCCTCGTGTCTGCAGGGTGCTGATGAGAAGGGAACCAGTCAGCAACCCCCTCCCATCCCAGCCAGAGCACCTGCAGGGCTGGGGGAGGATGCAGCCACCCTGCTGCATCACCTTCTCTCCAGCCGTCACCTCTGGTTCTTACAGCCCTCAGGAAGAGATGGGGCAGAGCTGGAAACCTCTGGGCTTCTGGACACACCCCGCCAGGGAAGCCACATGCCCTGTTCCCAGTCCAGCAAGGGGATGTGGCAGCTGGAAGCAAAGAGGAGATGCATTTGGCTTGGAGGGACATCCGCCACCCTGCCATCATCCAGGGGAATTTGGGATGTCAGGAGCTAGATCTTGAGCCCTGTGCAACCAGCTTGGGGCAATGCACCGGGCCCAGCATGGCCTGATCCTGCAACAGGTGTCCCTGCTGGGCTGCACTGCGCCGGGAGCGCGAAGGTCCCGAGCCACGGGGCCAGGCTCACGTGTGACATTGAGCAGGGAATCACTGCTTGCCTGGCTTCAGGGTCATGCCCACAGACCCACTGGTGCCTATGGTGGCTGGTGTGGGCTCAGGGGCAGCCCTCTGCCTGCCACCCACCTTGAGGCCATGTGCCCCATCCCACCCCCATCAGAGGTCCAGGGTGCCAGGACTGGGGGCCAGGCTTACGGCAGGGATCAGACCGGCTGTGTAGGGGGGCGCCGTGCAATCATCCAGCCCATGGAGGGGGTGGTCTGCCCACGGCCCTTCTCCCTGCATCCCCCAGATCTCCATGCTGCCCCCCTCTGCGTCCCTCCAGGGTCTGGTCACTCTCATGGCCTTGGTGGCATCCGCTGGGACGTGTCCTCACCTCCCTAATCAGCTTAAGGATGGGGGGGATCTCACGTCAGCATCTCCTCTGGGAAGGGCTCAGGCTGCAGGGTGGGGGCTGATGCTGCCAGTGGGAACCCATATACGAGAAAGGAGCTGCAGGGACTGAGGGGGTCCCTCCTGGGGTGGGGTCCCTCCCTCCAGGGTCCCTGAGCATTGCACAGTCTGGTCCTCAAGGACATCAGGAGATGAAGTGGGGGGAAAGGAGTAGTTACCCTGTGTAACCAGCACTCAGGGGGGAGACACCCCCCTCCCCAAGCTTGGCCTTGAAAGGGCAAAACAGGGGGGCTGGCCACAAGCTGGCTCCCTCAGAGCCAGGGCAGGGGCCATGCCCCCACCAGGAGAGCCCGCTTCGGGGCTTAGCCTGCATGACGCAGGGCAGGACAGGGATGTGGGTCACTAATAGCTCCTCCCTCCATCATCCCGCTCTCGGCCTTCTGCCAGTGCCTGCACACCAGGGAAACCCAGGTGAGCCCAGTTCTCTCCTCGTTCCCAGCTCTGCAACCCAGGTCCCTGCTGGATCAGAGGCCAGGCACACTGGGGAAAAGGGGGGAGTTGCCTTTTTGGGAGAGGGAGGATCACCACACATCCCCAGGGCAACAGGCTGCAGCTGAGGGTTTGCTTCACTCTGCACTGAGCTCACCTGGCACGGTCCCCCTGCTCTGTCCCCAGAGTGCCACCCCAAAAGCCGGGAACCAGCCCTGCACTCCCCCGGGATGGCAGCCGGGAGGGAAGGTGGAGGACACCCATGCAGGACTGCACCAGCGATGCTCTCCCCTGCCTGAGGATGCAGCCAATGTCACCATGGCAACTCGGGATGCTCCCATCCCCAGGCCCCAGCGGGAGCAGCCCCCTCACCCCATGCTGTGCTTACTGGAGGGGGGTGGGGGGACAAAGCACCACCTTCCCCCCAACCTGGCCTGCCCCCTCCCCAGAGCCCTGTCTGACCCAGCCTGCCAGCAGCTCTGCTTTCTTCAGTCACCAGAACCGCCAGCTCAGAGCAGACTGCAGCAAAATCCTGCCAATGGGCAAGCGGGCCGAGCCGGCACGGCTCCCGGTGGTCCCTGGCCCGGACTGGGGGTGCCCAGCCTGGCGGCAGTGATGGGGGAGCAGCGTCCCTGGCAGCAGGGTGCTCCAGCTGGGTGGGGAGCCTGTTCCAGGTGGCTGGCAGCAGGGTGCACAGACCTGGTGCACCGGCGGGCTCCAGACTTACCTGTGGGGAATCCTGGGGTGCCCTGTCCAGGGTGAGGTGAGGGAATGCGGTCCCAAAGGGCCTCAGCCTGTACTGGGAAAGGCGAGGGAGTAGAGCACGTGGCCTGGCAGCTTCTTCTGCCGCCTTGTGATTAACGGCAGAAGGGGTTTTTTCCTACTTGACAAAAACATATGTATCTTTGCCTCTGGCTTTGCTTAGCAGGCAAGAGGGCAGGCTTGAGCCCTGCCCTGGCCTCAGCCTCTCACCAGGATGGTGGGGGGATCTCTCCAACTCCCCCAAATCCTCCCAGCCCCACGGTAAGGGATCAGAGGGGGGATGGAGTAGCCCCTCTCCTATTTTAGCAGAGCCACATCGCCGCTTGCTTTATTTCTCACGCTGGGTAGAGCCTTCACGGCACAGCCAGGTCACATCTGCCCCGGGGGATGCAGGCTACCTCCTTGCCTTCCCTCCAGCTCTCCCAATTCCCACCAATTTCTTCCTCCCTGCAACCCCACTCTGCTGGCTCCTCGGCTCGCCCCCCCTTCCCCCAAGCTGCTGACTCACATCCTCTCTCCAGACACCACCTTCCCTGGCCTGGCTCCCTGCAAAGCACTCCGTGACTTAGCGTGGCTCAGCCAGAGCTCGCAGGGCCAGGCAGTCAGGCTCCGAAACCCATCGTGAAGCCTCTCCAAGGACCCAACCGTGATGCTTCCAAAAGGTGCTGCTTTCTCCCTTGCCAGTGGGCTCAGGGCTGGGGCCGTACTGCCACTGCAGCCCCCCCTGGCCTGGACTTCTCTTCCCCCAGGTCCTGGATGAGCTTGGGGGGAGCTTTGTGCACTTTGGGTTTCTTCCCTGCTCGCTGCCCTCCCCAGACACAGGGATGCTCTGAACGAAGCCCCCAACCCTGCCCCTGCTGCCACCTGATCTCTGTGCCCAGGCAAGGGCTGTGGGCAGGCAACGTCCTGGTGTCGCTCCCGCCCAGCTGCGCACCGAGACCTTGGGCCGGACTCTGCCGAGGGCAGGGGCTGGGCAGCGGGGAGGACCGGATTAATGCGTTAATGCCAGATTACGCTCTAATGCAGGACTTCTGATGAGGGAGCGGCACCCGGTCCAGCCCGGGAGGCACTCACTCCCTGGGGCTGGCTCCCCATTACTGTCCCAGGCCACAGCTTGGCTGTTTCCCAAGTATCTCTGTCCTCAGGGGTGGCACAGGGCCATGAGACAGGCAGGGCACACAGCACAGAGTAACCACAGCACTCAGCTCTCTGTGAGCTGGAGGTAATGCCCAGCCTAGGCAACCCTGGCCCTCCACTCCACTGGGCTCTGTGACAGAAAGATTAGCCACCACAGCAGGGCTCCAAGGCATCTGGTTCCCCTTCTCCACCTGCCCCAGCTCCTTAGCACAGAGCTATCCCCAGTCTATGCTCCTCAGTCCCGTACCCACCAGCCAACGTCACAGGCTGTGCTTTGATGGCAGCAGGGACCAAACTGTCTGCTGTCCCACCTCCCTCAATCTCATGCCTGTCACTAGGCTACCCTGGGCACAGGCAGAGCTCAAAGCCTTTTGCAGGTTCCCACCCCAAACTGGATGCATCCCCCATCAGTTGAGACCTTGTGGCAGTTGTCCTGCCCCTCCCTGGGTATAAATATCCCATCAGGTGATTGGTCCAGGATCCCTCATGCTCTCTCTGTCATTTGCTGCCACCTCCCTGAGTCACCTTGTCCACGTCCTCCCCCCCTCACCACCCCACCTGCAGCTGTGACCAAAGTGCTGTGGAGAGGGAGGGGACCAGAAACCTGCACCCACGAGTCATCCCCAATTCAGCAGAGCAGCAGCAGCCCAAAGCTGCGATGGATCCAGTGTCCAAGTAACTTCCACAGAGCAGAAGAGAGACCCCCAACTTGCGTCCGCCTCAAGGAACACGTTATCCACCATCCTTGCAGCCAAACGGAGGAGAAGCGCTTGCGCAGAAAGCTGGGCTGAGGCAGGTCCTTCGCCAGGCACGTGGGCACCAGGTCTGCATCATCCGGAGCAGTTTCCTCCCCACGGAGCAGCTCCGAGTCACTCTGGGGGATGCTGCCAACTCTTAATAGCACGAACACAGCCTCCCCACTGTTTGTCCGGCAGGAGGAGGCATGGCTTGCCAGGCTGGCTGCTCCGGCTACGCACTGCTCCTCCACGTCCCAGTGCCATGGCCAGCACGCCCAGTGCACTGGGTTTGCTCTGCAGACAGAGCAGCAGGGCAAGGGGAGTTCCACAGAGCTGTTGCTCCACGAGCTCCAGACAGAACCTCCCATTTCATGGGTGACTATGCATCCTGGGGATCCACTGCCACCCAGGATGCCTCCAGCAGCCCCACACATCCTTGGGGATCAGGAGGATGTTACTGCCTGAGAAGAGACCTCCCTGGGGCAGGAGGGGGTGAACCCACTGCAGGCTGCACCACGCAGCTTGTGCCCACCTCCCCTGCTGCAATGGGAGGTGGAGAGATGGGATAGATGGGGCATCCACTGTGAGGCAGAGAAATGTGTTGCTGCTGCAGGAATTTTAAACTAGGAAGGAGCTGGGAATGTTTCACCAAGGCCCTGTGGTGATGGATCCCTGACCTGGCCCTGCTGCTCTACCTCTGAGCCCCAAACCCACTGTGAATCCCCATCCCTGCAACCCCAGACACTGCTGGGCCCTGCAGCTGGCAGCGAGGGGGACATCCCAGCCCCTCCTGAGAGGGTCTCAGCCTCTCACAGCTCCTCAGGGAGCACTGGATGGCTGCACAGATCACAAGTTTGGGGAAAAGCTCTATCCATCCCCCTACTGCTGCCTCATAGCTGGCTCCTGATGCCAGACTCACACAGCATCGTGCAGCAGCACAGGGGTCTGGCAGGTTAAAGCACACAGTTTTGGAGAGGGGTAAACGTCAAGCTCCTAAGCCTGTCTGAGGATACCCACCCTCAGTACCCCCTTCCCCTTTTCCATGGGAGGAGTAGGAGGCTCCCAGGCAAGGGAAGGTTAGTGCTCGCCCTGCCCTGCTCCCCCCAGCAGCTGTACAAGGTCCTCTAGGAGAGGGAAAACCAGACATCTCACCCCTCGGTAAGTCTCTGGCTGAGCCGACGATGCATATTTAAATGCATAGGAGCATCTAAGCTCGTCTCTCATTCCTTGACATTTCCAGAGACTCCAAGCTGTCTTCAATTACCAGTCTGCAATTAGCTCTTCCTAAATCCCCCAATGAGGCCTAGCACTCTTAATCAATGAAGCACAAGGGAGGAGGGGAAGGACATGGCCTCACTGCAGCTGGAAGCATTTTAAAAGGCTGGGGTTTGAGGCTGGAAGGACCCTGAGAGTGTCTCTGAGGGAATCTGTGGGGTGGGAAACCTCCACCAGTGCTGGCAGGTTGTTCAGCTCTGGAGATGAGACTATAAAACCCCCACGGCTGGGAGTAGGGGGTCACTGTGCAAACACACACAGATCAGGGTGGAGACAGCCAGCACCTACGTCTTGGGGGTTATTCTGCCATGCTGCAGACTGTTCTTGCTGGATTGTGTCACACTGCTATGCCTCCCCCTGCCTTGGTTTCCCTCTCTGCAAAACACTGATAAGGGTGAGTCAGGGCTTCCCCCCAGCATCCCTGTAGGAGCACTAAGGGTCCAATTCCATCCCAGTTTAAGCCAGAGCTGCTACCTTTCCCAGCACAAAACGTGAATGAGGCCAAATTAGGGGTAGATAGTGAGTGCATTTTGGCCCAGACAGCTCTCCACAAGGTCACATGAATGTCGGCCTAAAGGCAGGGCTGAGAGTACGCATTAGGGACAGGGAGGAGAGGAGCAGCACAGGTCTGGGTGGGTTTAGGCAGCCAGAGAAAAGGCTTGCACAGCACCCTGCCAGGTCAGTCCCTGTCACAGGGACATCTGTGCTGTCTTCCTGGCAGCACAGCTTTGCCTGAATGAGCCAGATTGGGCCTAATTAGCAGCTCTGCTGATGCACACAAAGGTAGAGAGAATCCAGCTTACCCTCCATGACCTGCCGAGCTAGCACAGCTCTTCCTGGCTGAGGGGAGCCAAGCTCCTGGCTCAGAAGGGCTGGGGAGCACTGGATACAGACCCCAACGGGAAAGCATGTGCTGTGGATTCTGCTAAAGCAGCCCTGGAAAATTCAGTAGCCTGGAGCGTAGCAACCAGCTATGAGAAAGGCAAAGCCTTCCCTTTCTCCACCCCACTCCCTGGGGGTCTGCAGAAGCACAGGGCTGGTAACCAGGCTAGCAACACAGCCCCCACAGCCTGCTGCTGCTGGGGAAGGGAGCCCGGCCCTGCAGAGTGGAGATAGGGAGGAAGGAGGTGAAGGGGGGTTGCTTTAGGCCAAAAAAAAAAAAAAGAGGTGACACGGGCTGCAGGATCCTGGTTAAATTCAGTGTGGCAGGCAGATATCAGTCATTTCCATCTGGAATGGAGGAGCCCAGGAGAGCTCACAGGGAGCCAAGGGGGATACACCCGCAGGCTGAAGTGGACCAGGACAGGCCTTGCGCGCAACAGCGGGGATGAGATTCAGACCCCCATCTCACAGTGGGGAGGAAAGCCCACCCCGAGAACCGCCCCCACCAATCCCTCTTGGGGAGGAGAGGGGCACGACTGGGATCTTGGGGTGCGCCCCAATCCCCCTTGCTCCCCACAGACCAGCAAGTCCAGGGAGCCACCACCAGGCCATCCAGGCCACCTCTTTATTCTCCAGTGAAGCAAAGCAAGAGGAGAGGGACCCCACCACACAGCAGCCCCCCTCCCCCCAGGCTCCCTAGGCCTCCTCTGGCACAGACCCCTTTCACCGCAGCAAGCTGAGGGGGGAAGGAGGAGGGGGTCTTACCCCACCGGGACCCCGTTTCCGAGGGCGCACCGAGGAGAGAGAGGGGGTGTTACCCGCGGGGAGGGGGGCTGGGCGCCCCCCCCTTCTCCAGCGGCAGGAACAAAGGGGCAAACGGGCGGCTCCCGCAGGGTGAGGGGCAGCGACGCCCATGTCTGGGGCGGGGGGGCCGTGTCCCCCATGCGGGGAGGGGGGGAGTGAAGGCAGCGCCCACGACACGAAAACCCGCGCACCCCCCCCCCCCCTCGCCTTGCCCACCACCACCACCACCAGCCCCCCCCCCCCTCCCGCCTTTGTCTGCTCCGCCGCGGCGGCTCCAGCACCACGGACAGCTCCGGGGCCGACGGCGCGCGGCCCGGGCCTGCGCGCCGCGGTGGGGGGAGGAGGGGGGGGGGGGGGGGGCCGTGCACATGCACCGGCTGCCCGGGACCCCCGCAGCACCCAGGAGACCCCCACCCGAACCCCCAGCTCCAGTTTCCCACCCCACCCCCCTTTTTTTCCTAGGGAAAACGCATCCAGGAGCGTCCATCCTCGGCAGCCTCCCCCCCTCCCCATGGCGCAGGCGGGAGGGACGTTTTCACCCCCCGCCCCCCGTCTTCGCCGCCGTCTGGGTGTGCCGGAGCGCAGCCCCCAGTTGGGGTCGAAAGTGGGGGCGGGGAGGGTCCAGGCAGCGTCTCCGTGGAGCTGACGACCGGAAAGGGGGGGTGGGGGGGGGGAAGGTGAGGAGGATGCGGGGAGTGGGGGAGGGGGAGATGGAATCCGGCAGTCCTTTGCCTCCCCCGCCCCTCAGTGCGCGGCCCCTTCCGCCCCAGGCGCCGGGGGGCCCGGTACCTCCCTAACGGTCCAGGCTGATCGTCCAGTGCTTGGACCCGTCTCCGCCCTCGCCCTCGCTCTTGAGGTCCTGGAAGAGTTGCGTGAAGTAGTGCGGGTCCGCGTTGATCCGCAGCATCTTGGCGCTGAGGCGCTGGATGATGCCCAGGCAGCGCTCCCAGAAACGCCCCTTGTCGCCCTCCACCAGGAAGGGCTTGAGCGGGTAGGAGATCTCATTGCCCATGTAGGAGTAGGCGAGATAGAGACAGGTGAGGAAGGCGGCCTGCAGCTCGGCCTGGCTCCCGATGTCTTCGCCCCGCAGCGCTTCCCGGCACAGCAGGTAGACGAAGACCAGGTTGGCCGGGGTGATGAAGCCCTGGTCCTGCCAGCCCTGCAGCAGCAGCGAGCGGTCCACGCTGCGGAACCAGGAGATGAGCTCGCCGGGGCTCAACTCCTTCAGCCGGTAGCAGCGGCGGCACACGAAGTCCCCCAAGCAGCGCAGCAGCTCCCCGGTGGACGCCTGCACCACCACCCGGCGCGGGGAGCCCGGGGCGCGGTTACCGGCCGGCGGCGGCGGCGGCGGCGGTGGTTTGCCCCCGCCGGAGCCCGGGTGCAGCTCCTGCGGCGCCGAGGGCACGGTGGGCACCGGCACGGCCAGCGGGCCCTGCTTGGCACCGTCGGTCGGCCCCACCACCGACTTGCGCAAGTTCTCGCGGTTGCGCTGCACCACCAACGGGTCGGGCTGGCCCGGGGCGGGGGGGCCGCCACCGGGTTTCGGCGTCACCTTCTTAGTGCTCTTCTTCTTCTTAGCCGAGGCGGCCACCAGCCGCTTCCAGGTGAGAGCCGAGATGAGCACGCCGGGGCGCTTCAGCCGGCTCTCGCCCTTGCCCGGCACCCTCCCCGGCGCCTTGTCGGCCAGCAGCCCCCCGCCGCCGCCGCCGCCCTTGCCCGAGGAGGCGGCGGGGGAGAGGGAGAGCACCGTGCCCATGCTAACGCCGAGCGGGACGGGCGTGCGGCGGCCGGGGCGCCGGCACCGCCCATAGGAGGCCGGGGTCTTAGCGGGGGAGGCGGCCCGCACCGGCGGCCGCGGTGCCCGAGGATGCTCCGCCGCGCCCGCTCTGGGCTCCGCGCCCGCCGCTGCAGCCAGCCGCGGCCCCGCCGCTCCCCGCCTCCCCGCCGCCAGCCAATCGCCGCCGCACGGGCTCCCGGTGCGGCCCGCCCCCTCGCCGGTGGGCGGCGGGCGGGGGGGAACCCGGTGCGGCGGGGCTCTGCCGGGCGGCCGCCGCCCCGACGTGACCTTCACCGATGGGAGGGTCGCCCGGTGCTGCCGCTGGGGCGGGCGGGGGCTGGGACCCGCGATGCTGGGACCCGTGATGTCTGTGCCAGCCCCTCAGCCCTCTGCGATAGGGATGTAGGGAGGCGGCAGGGCTCTGCGGGGGGGAGCCCAGGGGAGAAGGGACGCAGGAGGGGGTTATGGGGGGGCTTCAGAACTTGGCCGCTCTCACCCGAGTCCTGCTCTGCATTCTTACCAACAAGGCGAGGATGAACCTTCCCAGACCAGCAGAGCCCCCCCCTGCAATGGTGCTAAGGGGGCCATACTGGGGAAGAAGAGCCCTGGGAAATGCTAGACGGAAGGATGAGGAGGGGTGAAGGTGAAGAAGACTGTGAGCGTGTGCGGGGAGGCACAGATGGAAAAGGCTTGGGGCTGGGGAGAGGCTGACTGAGACTCGACAGCCACATGAAGGGCATAGGCTTGGTGTGAGAGCCAGCCCGACCCTGGGCACGGCTCTGTAGGGAGTCAGGAGGCACCCAGCCTGAGCAGAGCACCCCCAGTGCCTGCTGTGCAAGCGTTGGGCACCCCCACCCTCCCTGCCTCTTCCCACTCAGCCCTGGAGGTAAGATTTACCTCCACGCTGACAGCCACCAGCATCAGGCCAAAGTCAGGGACCTTGGCGGCAGGGGAAGGGGTCTCCCCAAGGCAAGGACCCTCCTGGTCCCCAAGGCAACACCAGCCAGCCCTGCTGCCCAGGGCTCCCAGAGCCCTCAGGGGAGGAGGGAAGAGATGCTGCGCTTCTGCATCATTGCAAAACGGTATGCGATAAACCAGCCACGTGCACACAGGCTGCTTCTCCCTCTCTGGATCCGAGCACGCCATGGATGAAACCCGCACCCTCTGCTTGCTGCCTCCCTGCCCCTTGCCGGAAGATCCCCTTTGTATTTCTCAGGAGCTGGAGGATGGATCCTGTAGCTCTGATTGCTATGGCGGGTGCCAGGCATCCATTAGGAACAAAACGCCCCAATTGCTGGGACCGCTCCTGCATGTAAAGCACCGAGAGAGGCAGCTGGGAAAGGTTTCAGGGAGAATGTCTCAATGATGCGTTTTGGTACAGCGTTTTATGTGTGAAATGAACACGTCAGTGCCAGGATGTAGCTGCTGCCGGATGGATCCGGGCTAACAGGCGGTAATGAATTATCAACCGGGAGGAGCTAAGCCAGCCTTTCTCCCCCCCCACCCCCGCTCCGCTTCCTCCTGCAGTGCTGATGCTGGAGGTGTTTGCCATGAAAGCGCAGGCTCGGAGCTGGGTTTCAGACTTCCAGCCAGGCCTGCTGATGCCTGGGGCTGATGTGCCACATCTCGGGGCAGGGCAGAGGCTGTGCCCTCCGTGCCATGGCAGGGAAGAGGGGCAAAGTCCCATCCCCATATATCATGTGCTGTGGATAGCTGTGTTCTCTTTGCAGGAGGCCGCAGTGGGATCTGTAAACATGCATATGTGCACACAGACCCCCAGACGCTTTGGGAGTGGCCAGAATCAAGGTGGATCTGGGCCAGCATCACCTACCCAGGGCCAGCTTAGGCTGGGCTGAAGTTACCAGGAGGATTTGGTAAAGGGTTACAAATAGAGGGAGAAAATCAGGACAAGGTTCCTGATAAAGTTTAAGTCAGCATCTTTACATATACAGAGCTGGCTTCAGCATAGCTGAGAAGATGGAGGAACCCTAGGGAAAGGATGGGAAGGAGCTTGTGGTCTTTGCATGTTTAAGGATGGACTGATTTTCTGGTGTGCAAACATGGTCTCGTCAGAAACCCACAGGTGAGGAAGCAGAGACCTCCCTGCATTCTGCTTGCTCCTGCTGGAGTAAAATTGCTCTCAGATTGCTTCATCTGAAGCACATGAAGCCGCCCCCGCCCTGTTGAGCTCTCCCAGATTGGCTTCCCTGAACTCATTAAGAAAGGCTATTTGTATTCAGCAGTGAGGAGCTGGGCTTCACAGCCTTTTATGCAGCAAACCAGCCCAGAGAGCTCCCCTGCCTTCCCTCAACTGGGATTGCAGTGACCAGCACCAAGCAGCTCAGCGTGTGTATGTGCACCTCCCACTGTTCCCGGGAGGGGAGATTTGGCTGAAGTCTGTCTAAAAATCCAGCCCAGGGCTGTTCAGTGATGCAGCTTGAGGCCTCAGCTATGAGCAGCAGAGCTCCAGAGTCAGTTATTCCCTTCTTGCTTGCAGCTGCCTGTATCCTGCTGCGGGAACAGCTCTGGGGTAGAGGAGGTGAGTAAGCCCCTAGTCCTTCCCCAAGCCAGCAGTGGCAAGGGCTTCCTGCAAGCACTAGGGAATTACCCAAGCCCTACAAGAACAGCAGGATGTTCCTTATGCAGGTAAAGAAGCAGCTTTACAGCTTACTTGGAAGGCAGCCGCTCTTCCACGTGAAAGAGGAGGATCTTTTCTTCCCTCTTCAGTTTCCAGGCTCCAGCCCTGAGGCTGGCAGGCAGTGATATAGCACAAGCTATCTCCTTGGGGCTCTTCCTTTAGGTCTCAGTTGTAAATGATCAGTTGGCAGAAAAAGGCATAAAACGGGAGGGGAGGGCAGCATTCCCCCTCCTCAGGGAATTGGGGTTCCCACCCCAAGCAGCTGGAGTGTTATGCCCTTGGATGGGAGAGAGGAACAGAACAGGTCTCCAGGCATGGTCAGTCTCCAAGCTGCTCTCAGGCTCCTGCCTTTGGCCAAATCTTTAGCGGTTGGTGGTGTGACTTTGTGGGGACCGTGTTGGCATATGCTGATCTTCTGCTACTAAGAGATACTCTAGCCAGAACAACACATGTATCAGATACATGCTAGCACCATCAGAGGAATGGTTTCTTGACCAGGACCCTAATTTGGGCTGTGTAAAGTGGCATCCCTGTCCTGAATCAGGGGTGTTCCTGTTGGAGCACTCTGGTATCCAGCACAGCTGGCTGGGTTCCAGGGATATGGCAGGCAGGGAGACAGCAACACCAGGGGAGAGAAGCAGGGATAAAACTAGGCAGTGCTGTGCAAAGGCTCTGGCAGAGCTGGTGTTTACCTGCAGGAACCACACAGTTCCCTACGGGAGCCTGGTATCCAGTCTCCCACTCCGCTCCACCTCGGCTGAGCTTCCCAGTGCGCAGACCTGTGCAGCTCTGCCTGCCCTGGGAAGGTGGGGACCAGTGGTGAAGCCCATACCAACCCTCACATCCTCTCCAAGCTGCCTCTGTATGGTGCTGCCATGCTGGGGCTCAGAAATGCACAAGCTCCCAGCACCCCCAGGACATGAAAAGGCATTTTGGAGGGTCTTGAGCCCCTTAGTCTGATCCAGCTCCCCTCCAGGCTGCCGAGCTATCGGGTATGGGCTTTGTGAGGGGTCCTGGCTGAAAGCAGCTGGCACATCCCTCTGCCTGCTCCAGAATGATGAATGAGCGCGTGTTTGCTGGCTGGCTGGAGCTATTCTTTGATAGCTCACTTGCTGTGCTGCGGTCTGTCTGCGCTGGCAAAGACAGGCAGGGAAAAAGACCGTCTCCCTGGCAGCGGCTGGCCAGCCAGCTCCTGTGCTGCACCCGTGGAGACAGAGCTCACAGTCTTGGTACGTCTCGCTGGGAGCAGGTCTGACAGCCCTGGCGCTCCCCCCTCCCAAGCCCGTACAGCAGGCATATGGCCCCCGGCACAGCTCCTGCCCGGGCTGGGAGCCCTGGGGCTGGGAAGCCCGGAGGACTGGCTGGCAGGTTGTCTGCAGCGCCCAGGGAGGAGAAACCTGCTTGTGCTTCCCAGTGCCTCAGCTCAGGCACCTCTCCCTTCTCCATCCCTGGTCCCCTTCCATCTTTCCCCTTCCCAGTTCTCAAGGGAGAGGGGCTACAGCTGCGGCTCCCTAGACACTGAAGCTGATAGGGGTGGGGGGCAGCGCCTACCTAAGAGGGTTGGAGGAGCCTGTGCAGTCCCTGTTCCAAGGCCCTGGGCTCACGCAGCAGTGGAGCAGAGCACAGCCGTGTCGAGCAGCCCTGTTGCAGCCCCTGGAGAGAAGCTATTTTCGTCCAGCCGTTTGTTGAACGGCGGTGCTGGGAATGGCTCGGAGAGCTGCAGAAACACAGGTTTCTGCTCCTCTGGGTGGAAACCGTGCAAGGCAGAGCCGGGCCTTGAATCTACATGGAGATACATCTCTGCTTCCTGATCCCTGGGCAGAGGGAGTGGGTTCCCGGCACTAAGCAGCCCCTGGCTTCCAGCAGGGACTCAAGTACCCCTTGCTGGCATGCGGGCAAGGATGGGGATTGCTACTGGGGCTACGCTCACAGCCCCCATCCCTCCCAGGGCTGCTGCTATTAAAGCCCTCAAGGGAAGAAGGTCTCGGCTCTGAGTAGGACAGGAAGGTATAGCTGGGAAGTCCCAAGCATAGCCATGGGATGCTTAAACACCTGCCAGCACATCCTTACGGTCTTATGGCAGGAGGAAACCCACACAGCCGCAGGCTGGTAGAGGTTAATGAAGGAGCTAATTATCCCCCCTAGCAGACAATTAGGGCTCCATTAGGAAAGCCCCCGTCAGCCCAGCATGGGGAGGTGGTCTCTGAGCTGGTTCCCTGAAGGGGTGAAGAGGGGTGGTGGCTCCGGGGAAGGCTCGAGGGATGCTGCCGGGTCGGGGCGGTGCTGCCCTCTCGCGGCAGCCGCCCCCGGTGCTCCCCGGGGCGGGCCCTGCGCTGCTCTAAGTCCCCTCTCCATCTCCAGGTTGTCCGGAGCTGGGCTCAGTCTTGTTCCAGCGGCTCCGTTCCCAGCCCATCACCGCAACTCTTTGCCCGCCCGGTCTGGGGACACTCTGGCTGTCAGGGACACTGTCATAGCTGGAGGAAGCTGCTGCTTGTCTGAGGGGAAAGTGTCTGGTTGCTGTCCCGGTGGTGGTGGGTTCCTCCCTGTTACCCATCATCTGTCTGTGAAGTCCCAGCAGCTCCCAGGCTGCAGCCTGCATGGAAGTGGGGACCACCCCTGGGGTGTCCTGGCTGTGGGCAATGGAGCTGTGGTCTCCATGCTGGGATGGAAGGGGTGCCACAGGGACCTGTGCGTGAGGAGCATCCCAAAGCAGGGGAAGAGGGCAGAGGGAAGCACAGGACAAGGAAAGCACCTGTGCAAGTGCTCCTCCATGGCAGGCAGCATGTCCAGGATCGTGTGGGATGCTGGATGCTGAGCCCAGGACTCCTGGTTTCCAGGTCAGACTTGTTCCCACAGCTCCCTGGTTGGCAGGAGCTGAGCAGTCCAGCCCCTCAGGACTGCTTCCATCTGGCAGGCGGGCAGCTCCCTTCATTTAACCTCCTTCTGCAGGCACATGGGAGCCTCAGCACGCAAAGGCCGGGTCGGAGGGGCACGGCTGGCTCTGCACCAGCTGTCCCGGTGCTCGCTGTGCAAGCCCTGTGCGTGCGGAGATGCGTTGGTGTGCATGCAGCAGCGTGGGCATCCACAGGCTGATGCTGCCCCGGCATCCCTAAATGCTGGAGCAGCCCAAACCCCCGGGTGAAGCCGCTGTCGCCTGGCTCTGTTTCCTAGTAGTGTCAGGGAAGGCAGGGCCACAGGCTGCAGCTTCTGGGGCACCTTGTCTTGGTGTGGTGGCCAGGACCTGGTGACACTCTGGGTGGGGGGGCTCGCTGCCCACCAGGTGGAGCTGCACCCCACGTTTTGCTGTTGCTGGGGTGGCTCTGGGCCAGCCCTGCTCTCCTGCTGCTTTTCTTTGCCCTGTCAAGGAGGGGTCCTGGCCTTCCCCAGCCCTCAGGTAGTACACGCGTGAAGGACAAGCGTGCAGGTCCTGTACACGTGCTCTGGTGACACGTGCTGACCCCCGCTAGCCCCACCTGCCCAGCAGCACAGGGAAGGTGCCCACTTGCAGGTGGACAGTGGATACTGACCCGGTATTTTGGAAGCTTTCTCCCCAGCAGCCACATGAGAGGAGACTCAGAGGACTCTCCTCAGTGGTGTTGTGGCCTCCTGTTTTTCCGGTGCATGGAGCTGACTGCATTCGCTGAACAGATGAGGATTGAGTCAGTCCCAGACCCTGCCGGGCTGTCTATGTCAAGCCTGTTCTGGCTGTGTGGGGACCCCCAAGGACCCCTGATCCTCTGGAGCTGCCTCAGGCCATGCCACCGGCTCTGCTGTGGCTGTTGATGGGATCCCAGCCTGTGTGCTCTGTGGTCCTGAGCTTGGGCTGCATCTGCCCAAGCTCTTCATCCCTGTGAGATATGAAGGGCCACGAGGGTAAATCCTTCACCTCCCTCTCACTGCCTCTGTGGGCCTTGGCAAAGGGCTGCTGTGGATTGGCTGTCTGAGGTCCAGCTGCCCTGTGCCTTAGCTTGGAGGGACCCGGGAGTATATGTTCCTGTGCTGATACCATGCTAACCCCAGGAAGCCAGTCTGAGACCCACCAGCCCCCCCTCACAGCCCTAGACCTGCTCCATAACTGGGACCTGGAAGACCCCCTGGTCAAGCAATCCACTGCCTTCCCTAGCCTCTTTTCTCCCCTGGTGCTTGCCAGCCCTGTGCAGGGATTCCATCACATACTGTCCCTCCTCTCCCCGTGGCACCCCCAGTGTGTGACAGGCAGGAGCAAGGGGACCTGGAAGGCAGGGGGCCGGAGAGGGTCTCTCTGCCCTCAGTCATGGCTGGGCCGAGGCTCTGGAGGAGGGTCTGCTCCTTGCCTGGTGGGATGCTGTCAAGCCTGGTCTGCAGTGGAAGCGAGGGAGGCAGCTGTACAGGAAATAATCACGGCTTGTTCCAAGATTAAATCACTGGCGGGAGTGCGAGAGAGGATAAAAGGAGCCGTCTGTCGTTAGAGGGAATATTAACCCGGCAGCAGGCTGGGAGGGGGGAGAATTTTATTCCCTGCACTTGCTGGCTGCCAGGTCCGCTGTGCACACAGGGCTCAGCACTGACAGCATCTCTCAGCAGGACATGTGCCCTCCCTCCCTGGCTCAGCCCTCAGCACAGGTCCTTCTCCCTCCCCTGCTCGGGGGTAAGGATGCTGCTGCAAGCAGGGACAGAGGGGCGATTTTTGGAGAAGTAGGGAAACTGAGGCAGGATTATGCTGCGTGTCTGGCACTGCACGGAGGCACTGAACTGCTCGGTCTCTCCATGCATCGCTCTTGCTTGGCCCAGGCTGGGTCTTCTCCCAGTTCCTCTGGATGAGCTCAGCATGGCACAAAAGGTTCTTGTTTGGTCTGGCCCTTATCAGGGACCTGCCTCGAGGTCCTTCAGCACAGGAGCCGGGCTGGAGCTGGAGCAGGTGGGGCCAAGGAACAAGGGAGAGAGCAGAGGGAAAACAAGAGACCAGCTGCAAAGGGGTGAGCTGGCGGGGAGATAAGATAGAGGGAGAAATGCAAAATATGACGGATGGCAGGCAGGAGGGAACGTGGGAAACTACAGGGCACCTTGGGTCAGCCCAGCTGAGAGAGACACTTGATGGGGCAGACCCTTTTGTGGTGCCAGCCAGCCATGGTGACAAGCTGCCAGCACTGCTCATGGCCTCTTGCCCTTGGGCTGGGACCTGCTCTCAGGTCCAGGAGTAGCTGAGGTGAGACCCCAAGACTCTTGTGCCTGGTGACCCTTAGCTGCTCCAGGAATGCTGCGTGGAGACTGAGCATGGCCCTGGAGAACTGATGGGAGCAGAAGGGCTCGCTGCCACCTCTGGGGACGCAGGGATGGGGACACCATCCCCAAAGCCTGCCTGGGTGATGGCCACGTACTGGCCAGGCTTGCCAGCAATGCCTTGGCAGTGGTCCCCCTCCCTGCCCCTGGCATGCTGTCCCAGCCCCACTGCCGGGGCTGCAGCAAGGAGGAGAGCAGTGCTCCATGGGCTGGCTCAGGGCTGCAGTTTATGGGTTCTGCTGTGCCAGGATAAACAGACCCACGGGGGCCGGGGTTTGCAGCGAGCAGTTCATGAAAGCCTGCAGCCCTGCGCCTAGGGCTTCCTTCCCTTTGATGGAAGAGTCACGGCAGTTTCCCAAGCAAGAAGAGCCCGACTTCTTCCCCCTCACCCCTTTCCTTCCCCCCCAGTCCATTCCGTCTCCAGCTGAGGCCTGGGCTGAGATAGGAAGATGAGCTATCCTTGGCTGCCTCTTCCAATCTGGTGGTACCCCACAGAGCCAAGCCCTGCCCGCTGTGCAGGATGAGGCCCCCAGTGCTCAGCCTTCCCACGTGGGGATGCCTGGCTGCATGCAAACTGCCTGAGCCTGGCCTGATTTTGCCCAAGCAAGTTTCTTTATCAGCCTGCTCCCTCCCTGGGGAAGTCATTTGAGAAAGGCCAGCACTGTTGGGAGCAGCCAAGGCAGCGATTTCTCCCACCGACACGGCTGATGGAGCTGAGTGTGTGGGGAGACCAGACCCCTTGCAGAAACACTTGTTGCATCCTCGGTACGCGCAGCCAGTGCTGTCAGCGCCAACGGGTGACGCTGGTCACTGCCCATCCCCTGGGCCCCAGGGCTTCCCGTACCTGCGATTCCTCACTACGGAAAGGCTCCCGTGGTACCAGGCTGAGATCTGAGGGTGGTTTGCACACATGCTCCCCTCAGTAGCTCCCATCCGCTCTGCTCCAGGCAGAGATCCTGGAGCAGATATAGAAATCCTCAAAGCTCGACCGGAGCCTGGAGATCTCTGCAGGCTTACACCGGGGAAGGTCCAGCCTGGCTGCACACAAACCCCAGCAAGCAGCCGTTGCCAGGACGCTGCGATTTCCAAGCTGACATCAAAAAGCACCTGGGGATTGGCTTGCGAACGCTCCCACACAGCACATCCTCTGTGTTTCATGAGTGATGTTTTACAACATAAGTGCTGCTATATTAAGCCACGCATCTAACTGGAAAAACAGGAGACGGCAGGGCAGGCGCAGCTACCTCGGTGCCGGCTGCTCTGACGCTGCGTAAGCGGGTCCTTCTGCTCAGGGTCTCTCCTCCCTCTCTCCCCCTGCCCGGCCCTGCTCCGTGCAGGCAAGAGCACCCTGTGCTGCACAGACAGCCCTTGAGCTTTGGGACAGGGTGCTCTGATGGGGTGTTTTCCCACCTGCTGCAGTCCCCAGCCCTGCTCCTACAAGAACAGCAAAATGGGACCAGTCCCCATCTTTTAGGGCAAAATCCTTGCTGGCAGCGGGATATCAGGGCTTTTGAGGGGGGTGTTTGGCTTCAGCTGGGGTCTTTCGGCTCCTGAGCAAAGGGTGAGTGTTTGAGGAAGGCCAGCCCTCACTGCCTGGCAGGCGGAGGGAGAAGGGGGTCTCCTTCCAGCCGGCCCCAGGAGAGGGTGCTCTTCGCCCGCGGCTGCGTCCGCCCCGCCCCGGCGGCATCCCCGCACCCGGAGCGCTGCCCGCTCCCCCCAGCGGCCTTGGGGTGCAGGGGGAAGCAGAAGACTTGGGCCAAAGAGACCCATGCCCCCTGGGCAGACCCTGCTTTTATTCCTTACCACCCCGCGGGGTAGGGATTGGCACGGGGAGGCTGGGTTTTCGAGAGCTCCCATCACCGGACCCTGACCTGCATCCCTGTCCCTCATCCGTTGGGATGGAAACAAAGGCCGGGCTACCTGGGGATGGTGGAGGGAGCAGCCCTTGGCAAGGCAGGACCCTTGTAAGAGAGCGGTGGAGTTGATTTATGCTCCTGACATTTCTCTCCCGGTCGGGCAGAGCTTTTAATAAAGAGTGAGTGATTTACGGCTCCTTTTAAGTGAGAAGGAATGTTACCTAAGGCAGTCTGCCCCCGACACCCCCGCCTCGCTGTCTCGCTGAACCCCCAGCCTCTGGGCTAGCAGGAGGGGAGCAGAGACCGCCTTTGCCCTCATCTTCCCCCAAAACTCTCCCCACAGCTGAGGTGGCCCCAGCACCCTGCCCCATTCTGGGCAGCAGCAGCCCCTGGCCCTGTCCGGGGATGCCCTGGCACCCTGGAGGGAGCAGTGCTGTATCCCCTCCAAACTGCCCCAGGCCTCGGCAGCTGGGCGATACATAGCCCATGTGCCACCCCACACGTAGCAGCGATTCAAGGAAAGCTTTTGCTGTGAGACCCCTCTGCTCCCCTCTGTGAGGACCCCTGTGGTGGCTGGCCTGGGGACAGGATGACAGCTCCACAGCAGTTGTCATGGTTACTGGGTATTAATGGATGTGGATATGAGCACTTCCCGGTGATGAGCAGCTCCAGAAGGGAAGGGCTGCCTTCAGCCCATCCAGCTCCGGCGCTCCCTGAGGGGGCTTGGTCATGGAGACACCTCCATCCACCTCCCCAACCCCTCCAGGTCCTGAACGAGCACTGGCCAAAGCTGTCTCCAAACCCAGAGGTGGCAGCAGCTTGCAACTAAAGGGGCTTCTTGGGGCCTAAAATGGCTCTTGGGTCCCCCAGAGCAGAAAAGGAAGGGGACCTGTCCTCACCCATCCCAGCCCTGCTGCTTGGAGGGGGCTAGAAAAGGCCACGGGGCTGGGGACATGGTGGCCAGCAGGAACGGGGATGCAGCAGAGTCACAGGACCCTGCCAGCCAGCCCCTTTCTCCTCTGGAAAGGGCTAATGAGTGAGGACAGGGGATAAGAGCAGGGGCGGAGGGAGCATCGCCCAGACAAAAGCCGCCCCAAGAGGCTCCCAGCTGCTAATGAAGATAAAGTGCCGGGTTCCTTTTCTTCTCCCGGTGAAATCTGGTGGCTAAGGGGGAAAAAATGCTTTCAAGTGTATTCATCTATAACATGGCCTGGGAGGCAGGGATTCCAGCAGCCGGAGCGGCGGCCAGCTGAGACACTGATCTCACGCTTCACACACGTGCACGCACACACACGCATGTGCAAACACACACACATCCGTGCAGGCAGCACACAGCGTGTGTGATATACCCGCGGAGCACACGCACGCAGACATCAAAAGCCCAGTCTGTCTTCTGCATCAAAACCGCAACCGTAGATGAAGGCATGTGTAGAGCAAAACACCCCCTGCCCACGCGAAGCGCCCGCGCCGGGCTGCCAGATCCCACACGTGCCCTGAATCGCACATGGCAAGCGCGGCGCAAACACAGGCGTGCGGCACGCCAAGGGCGCCTGCCCGGCACTGGCGCGTGCGCACACGCACGCAGGAGCACGCATGTGCCGGGCACACTCGGATGGCTGTGCAGACGCGTGTTGTGCGGCCGTGGTGGGAGAGGGCAAGTGGTGCCCGGCGGGGTCCCGGCGGGGGAGCCCTTTGGGGTCACTGCAGGGTTTTAGTAAATATGTGAGTAAACCTCGTTGCTGTTGATGTACGGGGGAAGCGGGTTGGGGAGAGAAGGGCTGGGGTTCTCCTGTGCCATGGATGGATGGGCTTCCACCCCATCCCACCCACAGGGTCTGTCCCAAGCCCTTCTCCTGCTTGCTGTCCCACAGCCCGGCCCTTGAAACACTCCTTCATCCTAGCCCAGACCGCACAAGGTCTGAGGTACGGTCCCACCGCTGTCCCTTCCCTGGCAGCTCCCCTGCGCAGAGATGCTTCCACATGCCTGGAGCAGACATGCCAGGGTCTGTATTTCCAAACTGCCCCTCGCCAGGCTGTCTGGGAAGGATGCTCCACAGCCCTACACTAATTTAAACAAACCCAGGGCTGTTCTCTGGCTCTGAGGACCTCTGCCACAGAGCAGCCAACCTCCAGGCTGTGGAACACATCCTGCAAATGGGCAGCCTGTGTGCCAGATCTTGATGGGACTGTCCCTGACCCAGGCTAACTCCTAAACTGCGAACAGAAATTGCCTGGATCAGTGCAAGCTGGCCCAAGCCAAAATCACACCAGGGCAATGGTAAAAATTCCCATGGGGACAGTCCCACTGCTCTGCCTGGGAATGCCCTGGGACTGTTTGTTTTACAAGTGCAGACGTAACCAGAGATTCCCCCTCCTTTCCTCTGGAGGCTTTGAATTAAGTGGCCCATTTACAGAGAGGCATCGAGGGAATAGACGGTATGTGGGGAGGGGGAGCAGCTCCTCCCCAGCACGTCTGGCAGCTAAACATACCCCCAGACCCACCGGAGACCCTCCAGGCAGCAAAGCATTTGCTTGCAGCCGTGCCCGGCTAGACCCCGCTGCTTGTTGCAATCAACTGCTGCATCAGTTGGGCATGAGGGTGGAGAAGAGGGAAGCCTGGGAGCAGCCAGGGAACATCTCGGCTTTGGGACAAGACCTCAGAGCCAGGGGTCAAGGATCTGGGGCCAGAAAATAGCAGCCGGTGAGAGCCGAGAGGTCTCATTCCCCCTGCAGCGTGGGATGGAGGGAGGCAAAACCAGCCCTCACAAAGCTGCCCGTGGGCAGTGCCCGGGCCAGCGCAGCCCAGCTCCCTCAGCAGAGGGCACTGGCTGCACACGCACATGCCTACACACGCACACTCCCGCACACCACGCACACGTGTGGCCACCCTTCCGTGTGCCCACCGCAGGGAGGGACACGGTGGCAGCCCTGCCACGTGTCCCCGGGGCAGCCCGAGTGGGCACCGCTGACTGGTGAGGGACTCTGCCTGCACGACCCCAGCCCTTCCTCGTGCTCTGACCTTGTTCCCAATCCTGACCCAGCTCCCTGCCCTCTCCCTGGATCTCTCCAGCCCAGGTGGGTGAACCGCACACTGCTCTGCTCACCCCTGCAGCTAGCCGCATGCTGGCGATCCCTGCCTGCCCTCCAAGGCTCCCCTGCCCGCTGGGATGCTGGAAGCTGCCTCTCCTGGCTTATTTTCACTGGCATTGACCACGGCAACAATGCTGGGGGCAGCAGGGACGGGGCTGTGAAGGCAGCCCTGAGGTCCAGAGGCACAGGGAAAGTGTCCATGCGGTACCGTGGGCTGTTAAACTGGGACCCCATCTCTATCACTGGGCAGAGGGAGGCGAAGAAGTGCCTATGTTCATGTGGGCTGCCCCCTAGGTCCCTGTCAGAGTATAAAGGGGTCCCCTATAGCTGTGTATGTGGCAGTGCCTATAGTAATATCAGGAGGGGCAGTATACCCAAGCAGGACCACTATAGC
The DNA here is from genome assembly GCA_027574665.1 of Rhynochetos jubatus. Taxonomy (NCBI): domain Eukaryota; kingdom Metazoa; phylum Chordata; class Aves; order Eurypygiformes; family Rhynochetidae; genus Rhynochetos; species Rhynochetos jubatus. The sequence continues at coordinate 26,404,714 of CM050654.1, forward strand.
TGTGTAAGGCGCATGACAGACAGCCATAGGATCCCCCCTCCAGCTGCAGGAGGGTCCCCAGTGCCAGCCCCTCCCTGTGGGAGATGAAGCACCATCCCCTCCCGGTGCATCCCAGCCTCTCCTGGTATCTCTGGTCTCACCATCCCGGTGCTGCCTGGCCCAGATGTGCTGGGAAGAGGGAGGGGGCAGCCCCAGCAGCTGTGGAGCGTTCAGGCCAGATGTGGAAGGTACACTTTGCGATGGCAAGCCATGCGGAGGCTGCTGAGCGGGAGGCCTGTATTTATCCGGCCGCGACATGGCATGGGAAGAAAGGACATTCCTCCCTTAGGAACAGCTTGCGCACATGGCGTCATCCCCTCGTTATTAGGAGGGAAGCCACAGAGAGGGTGTTCCCAGCCCCCAGCCACACCGCCCCTTCCTCCGCAGGCCAGGCTGGCCCCAGGAAGGGCGGTGGGAGCCGGGCAGGGAGTGGGGGCTTTGTGGGATGCTGCCTTTGCCATCCGATCCCCAACTGTGTGTCGCTCCCATCCTCTCGGCTTGCTGCGAGAGCAGGAGCCATCCTGGCCTGGATTCAGCCGACTCAGCATTTTGGGCTGAGCCCGGCTGTCACCGAGCCCAGGCTATGGCTGAGCGTGCCAGAGCCTTGCCAGATGCTGGGGTATGTGTGCCTCCACTGGCTGTCCCCTCGCGGCTTTCCTGGGCGATGGGCAAGCTTGCGGCAGCGCCAGCTGGAGGAGATTCCCAGCCCGTCCCGAGGAAGGCTGCTGTCTGCCTCACCGGGAGAGGCCCGGTTTGAGGAGCTCAGCTCAGCATCCCTTCCTTGGAAAACCCTTCTGGGGGAGGCCCCTGCCCTGGCCCAATGCCCCGAGACCCTAGCTGGGTGGAAGTGCCCCCAGTTGGGGCATGGCACTGAGCAGCTCCGTGCTGGGAATGGGATGTGCCCCTGCCCCTGCTCCCTGCCCAGCAGAGCTGCTAAGTCAGTGGGAGCCGGGCATGTCCCAGTCCCCAGGGCCTGGCCCTTCAGCTCTGCAATGGGCACAGCCTCCAAGGACGATTTCCCCACCAAGAGACTGTGATGCAAGGGAACCAAACCGTCCCCCAGCCCTGCTCAGAGCTCATCCAGAGAGAGCCCTGCCGTGAGAGTGGGCATGGGATGCCAGAGATAGGACAGGGTGGTTTGGCTTCAGGAATTAAAAGCTCAGAGGGGTTTGAAGACAGAAGGGAAACCTGGAAAGCAGATCAGAAGGTTTATTCCTGGCTCTGCCGAGGAAGGCTATGAGCTACCGGAGTGGCAGCAGGAGGCAGAGTTGGTGATTCAGAGCAGCAACAGCTCGGGTATGTGATAGGACTTGCCTAAAGCCAAAGGATGCTCCAGGGTGATGGGACAGAGAGGGAAGGGCATACCATCCCTGCTCCCTTTGGAGCTGGTTTTGTCCTGTCTGCAGTAAAGCTGCCTTGGTAATCTGTGTAAAAACCCTGCATGTTTGGTGTCTCGTGACCTGTGTCCTGGGAGGGGCAAACCCTGAGCTGATACCCACCCGTGGACTCCAAGGTCTGGAAGAGAAACCAACCCAACCCTCTACCCGTATTCCCAGTGACCGCAAACCAGCAGCGATGCCGGGTGTCGGGAAACATCAGAGCACGTGTCTCCCGTCCGCACGGGCAAGAGCGGCGTGTGGGTGTCAGGACACGCCTGGCCAGAAGAATCCCAGCAAATTACTTCTCCTTGATGTCTGCCGGTTCGTCACGGCAGAAACGCAGCGTGCAAAGGGCTTGGTTTGGAAGGAGCGCCGAGGGATGCCGGAGCCGGATTGCTGCCAACTCACCTGTCACTCCTTGCACCCTGCCCCAGGGGCTCACAGGCTGGGGGGAGGCAGGTGCTGGGGAGCCAGCGTGGCCGCGGAGCCGTGGCCGAGGAAGCGAGCAGGTAGGGAGCTGCCTCTCCCAGGCTCCTTACTCCGGCTCTGCCAGGCAATATTTGGCTGTGGAAAATGCCAGGCTTTTCCATCCTCAGGTGTAATTTTTTCTCCCTTCCTTGTGACATTCATGGAGGGCTTTGCTGTGGTGTCGGTGGGGAGGTTGTCCCACATTGGAAGCGCTCAGGACTGTGGGGCAGGGGAAGACCTGCTCACCCCCCTGCAGCCAGCCCAAAAGCCAGGGGCTGGGTGTGTTGGGAAGGACCAGCAGGCAGGAGACCTGCAGAAGCACCCATCCCGCTCAGGGACCAGCTCTGGGGGTCAGGGAGAGACGATCAGCAGGCAGTGAAGAGGCCAAGGGGCTGTACCTGCAGCAGCGGGGATGGTCAGAGACCCAGGGGCCCACGACAGTGGCTGGAGGAGGTGTCTGGATGCTGTGAGATGCTGTGCAGCCTCTCACAACCATGGGGCAATAACACAGTGTGAGCCAGATCCTTGTGCTTCTCCTCCACTCCGTGTGAGCCGGCAAAGCCTTCAGACAGGCAGGCTTGGAGGGGCTGACTATTCCCCTGCAACCAAGCAAGGAGCCTGACTCAGCCTGGCTTTGAGCACAGGACCCTGCAGCAGCAGAGCCCAAGGGCATCTCTCCCTTGCTGAGGAGAAGATGCGGACTGGTGGCAACGGGCCCCGGGGTGAGAGGGGAGCCATGCTGCTGTGAACCTGAGCCCCAGCCTGGCTTGGCGGGGGTGAGCATGGCCAGGTCCTTGCCTGGTTTTGCAGGGTTTTAGTGCAGAGACACACACACAGAGCCTGGTTGGTGGCTGTGGATGGGCCAGGGTGGTGCTGGGGATGTGCAGCTCAGGGTGGGAGGTCAGCACGGCAGAAGGCAGGGCAGTGTGGGTAGGGACATGCTGGTGAGTCCTGAGGACACTCGCCAGTTTGACTGAGGCGCTGGCAAGCAGGGAGGTAGCATCATCGCCAACCAGGTCTGCAGGTGACGCACAGGCTGGAGGGTGCCGGCAGTGAGCAACACAGATCCTGGCTACGTGGCTGAGCACAGTGTGTGCGAGGCAGCGCCGGGACGAGGACACAGTCAGGTTATACCTGAAGGACAGGAGGCTCCGCTTCGGTGACGTGTGATGCTACGGGTGCCAGGGAGCCAGCTCTGCACCATGGGCACCCCATGGACACATCTGGGGCACACACTGGGGAGCTGAGGGAGCCCACGGGGAACAGTTGTGCTTTAGTGTATAATCCAGGTGTTTGCTATACCTCAGTGCCAAGGAGATGTGGCACAAGAGACCTGATCTCTTTGTCCAAGGCAGTGATGGGTCTTCCCTTCTTGGCTGGTAGCACTGCAGGCAGCAAAATCTTCCCCTGGCAGGGAAGGGCCACATCCCAGCACCATTAGCCACCTGGACATCATCTCTAGAGGGCACGGGCATGCATTTGGAGGCTTGAAGGCTAAAGGAGCTTGTCCCAGCAGCCAGGGCCTGTCTCCTGGCAGACTAGAGCCATCACTCACCCGCCCAGTGTCTTTCCAGGGGACCGTGGGGACTGCGGGCTGGCCCAGCAGGTGCCATTAGCTCTCAGCAGCCCTGTGTCCTGGGTGTGAAGCTAATGTGGGCCAGAACTGCTGTCCTAGGTGATGCTTTTGCTGGTAGTCAGGACCATGCAGGGGGTGTTACCGCCTCCAGCCCTCTGCTGCTGCCCTCAGCCTGGCTCCCAGACGAAGGCTGCCCAGGACACAGTCAGGCTGTGACCACCGTCCCCCCATTCAGAAGGGAGGCATCACCCCCTCCATACCCCCCGCACCCTGTGCTGCTCTCCCAAGGGTTTTCGAGACCGGTTTCACAGTGGGTTTGGCACTAGCATTTGGGATAGGCAGCCTGGCCATGTCCCCCTCCCCTCGCCGCTGCATCCTGCTGAGGCACGGCTGCTGGGGAAGGTTTTGCAAGGCTCCGCAAAGCAGCCGCCTGGCTCCCTGTCATCAGAGCAGCACGGGCTGGTACCTCCCAGCCACGAAACCCCGGGGAGATACTGAACAAAGCCCAACTTGTGTAAACCAAGCCAGCCCCAGTGAGGTGTCTGCCACCTCCCTGGCCTCCTGCCCTCCCCACTCAGCCTATCTCAGCCCACATTTAACAATTACCACCTCTCCGCACGGCTCCCCAAGTGCTCTGAGTGATGTGGGCCAATTCCCCGCTGGCAACTCCCGGCTGCCTCCCAGGAGTTACGTCAGCGGGGAGTTGGACCATGCGCATCCCCCGTGCAGCACCTGGCAGCGTGGCAGCCAGCACCTCCTCTGGGCCTGCCAAGGCTGACGCCGGGCATCGGCTGAGCACCCCTGGGAGGCAACAGCATCCCTTCTTCCCCCCCAGCAGTGGAAAAACGGTGCCCTACCCTCAAATTGCTGGGAAGGGGGTAATGACAGGTGCAGTTACCTGAGATGGAAGTGGTCCAGAGTGGTAGATTTAACACCCTGGCTCTGGATGTAGAAGAGCATCAAGACATCAGGGTATAGGGCAGCATTTTGTATCCCATGCTTCCAGTAACGAACCCAACACAGGCCAGTCAGCACCCTTGGCAGGGTGTGCTGAGATAGTCTGACTGCCATAGCGTGCCTACCCTTGGCTAACAGCCTGGAAGCCACCACCCATGTGCCCAGCGCTATCCCCTTGCTGTTGGCACGTGCTGCTCAGCATGTGGTATCTCGGCATTATGACCAGCAGGAATTGCTCCCGCAAAACTAAGTGTCTCTTGAAGCGTTGCTGCTGCGTGACATGGGAAAGCCATGCCCGGAGCCTTGCCCGTCCGGCTGCCACAGCACTGGACTCGCCAGAGCTCAGCCTGGCATCGCCATGGGGTGACTGCAGCAGCACAGGCTATCCCGTCCCTCCCTCTCCCTGCACGGATGCTGCGCTGGCACCACGGGAGAGAGCGTCACTCCTCCCCACACCAGCAGGACATGACCGCCTCCTTCCCAGAGGTACCCAGCTTGGAGCGGGAGGCTTCTGGTGACACCGGGCTGGGCAAGCAGCAGGAGCGAGGCACAGAGGGGAGCCGAGGAGGTGCACAGTGACAGTGAGCCAGTGCTTGGGCAGAGGGGCCCAAAGCTCCAGAGCATCCATGCTCAGGGCTGCGTACTGGGGAGCACTGGAGGGGCTGGGAGGTGAGGCAGGGAGCAAGGGTGTCCTGCACCCACCTCTCCCAACCTCCTTCACTTCATCATCTCTCTCAACCATCTTCCACCCATACAGCTGCCCCAGCCGCTGCCCTCTGCTTCCCACACCCCTCTTCTCCTCTTCAGTGGTACCCAAGGGACCACCGGGTAGGGCTGTGAGACAGGAGCAGGGGACAGGACTGGGAGACACTGCAGGGATGTGGCATCCTTGTGCGTGGAGTGGGACATCCCACATGTAAATAGTCTGGGCTCACTCTTCAAGAGGTGACATCACCGGGGATCTTCTGGTCACCTCTTCTTGTGGGCGACACCTCTCTGATCGGTCTCAAAGGGTGCACATCATCGAGGCAGGTATCTGAGCGCTTGCCTTTGCTCCAGGGTTCTGGACCAGCCACAGCTCTGGAAGTGGGGGTGCAAGGGAGCGAGATGGGTGTTGGTGTCGTCCAGCCATCCCTTCATTCCTCTGGCTGCCAGCCCTTTTTGGGCACGAGATGGCTCTTTTAGCTCCTCCATGGCTGGTGCCAGCCCTGGCCTGGCTCTTGGAGAGTCCCTGTGCCCTCACCCATCCTGGCGAGGGAGAGGGAGCCAGCAGCTGGCCCAGGGGCTGGGAAGGGCAAGGAGACTCAGCTAGCCACCGGGAGACAGAAAATGGCCCGGAGCAGGTAGTGCAGTGGGGTGGGGTGTTGCCAGCTGCCATCTATTACTCCTGCCCTGCATCAAAAGGCCGAGATGAAAGTCTCCAGCCACAGCCCTCACTGCAACAACACGGGCCCCCCCTCCTGAAATTACTGCTCCCCTGAAGGAGATGGCTTTTGCCTGTGCAGCGGAGGAGAAAGCCATGTTTACACACCAGGTTTCAAGCGCTGCTCACCAGCTGCCTCACTGTAATTACAGTCGTTAGGAAGGGATGAGTTGCCGGGGCTTGGTGCTGGGGTGTTTGTTTGTTTGTTTGCAGCCCCAGTGTGGGGCAGGTGGTGCGGGAGGGCAGCTGGAGAGCCGGGCTCCTGCTAAGCCTGGCTGCCTGGCTGAGGGATGCTGTGGTCCCCAGTGAGTGTGCAGCCAGGCCAGCCCCGGGGCTTTGCAGTGGCACAGGGGAGAAAGGTGCCTGGTGGGAAAGAGCATCTCCCCAGAGGGCAGGGATGGAGCTGAATCCCCAAATCCTAAAGTGCCGTGACTGTGGCAACAGGAAGCCTGCAGCGGGGATGGGGGTTCAGGAGGCTCTGGGAAGTACAGCCACCACGGGCCGATTGCGTCTGCAACTCTGCCTGAGCACCCCCTGAAGCGAGCATGGGCTGATCAGGGACAAACCTTCTCTCTCATCCCCTCTTCAGCTTCTGGTCCTCAAGTCAAGCAACAGAGGTGCTTCACATCCTTGCCCACATTCAGCCTTGATTTAGCACTATGCTTCGCCTCAGGGCTCACCCGCCGTGGGGGATTCACATCCTGAGATGCCTCTGGGGACATCTCTTCAAGGCATCTCCTCCGGCTCCCTCCAGCAGCAGCACCAGGCTCCAGGGACAGTACAAGGACCAGGCTCCCTCTCATTCTGGGTGACACGTGGCATGGAAGTGGCACCAGGAACAGGACTTCTGGGTCCTATTCCCAGCCTGGCTGCTTTTTGCTGCGTTATCCGCAGGAGCTCTTGTGCACGAGCACCCATCTTGCAGGCAGGTTGCAGGGCTGAGCTGTCGGCTGCAAAAGGCTTCCAGGGAAACATTGCTTATCGTTCAGCACATCCCGGGTTTCCCATTGCTGCCAGGCTCCTCTTTCAGCCTGACCAACACCATCCAAAGGGGAGACCCTGCAGTATCTGGGAGATCTGCCCCGCAGCCAGGGCTGCTGCCCAGGGACCTCACAGGAGAGGTTTTAGCAGGCAGCCACATCAAAGCCAGTCCAGGACGCTCTATCCCACCACAGGCTTCGGCACCCATGTACAGTGAGCATGACACATCATGACAGCACACATTGCTTCTCCTCATAAGGCTGAGCAGGCAGTGTGTGCGGTGGGGAAGTGAGGGGGCAGCACTTCCCAGTCACCTTGGGCTTGCTCTGGGTCACACAGCTAGAGGAACACAGAAGTCTTCTCCTGATTTTGCACCTCGCCTGTCACAGCCCCCACCTCCTGAGGACAAGGTTACCAACCCCCCTGCCTCAAACACCTCCAGTACTGCAGACTCCCCAGTCCTGACCAAAAGTACTTCAGCTTTCTGGCTGCTGGAAAAGTGCTATCCCAAATGTGCTGAGTGTGAACTCCCAGCCCTTGGCTCCCAGGAGGTCAGGAGCACACCGTTAGCTAGCACAGGGCTACAACACCAGTCCAACCCGGTTTTGCTCTGAGATGTCACTCAGCAAAATCCCCCTCCCAGCAGTTATTTACCCCAGCTGGTCATGGCAGAGGATTTGCACTGGCAGTGTCATGCTGCAGTGCATCCTTATTAGACAGCTGTTGCAAACAGCTGGAGCCTTTGGCTTTGGCTTTTTTCCCCATTGTCTCCTTGGACTCAGCCCTTTAGGATGCCCCTGGGGAGATGTGCAGCTGTACCTGGGCCGAGAGCACAAGTGAGCCAGGAATCAGGGGTCCTCTTGGGATGACACGTGCTCCTGGTCTGGTGCAGGCAGTGTGACCAACACGGTGGCAGTGGGGTGCAGCCTGTCCTGAGCAACAGGATCCTGCAGCAGCAGAGGCACAGTGAGCTGTGCGCGAGCAGCAGGGATGAGGCTCACATGGATGCGTCCCCATGTATGTGACAGGCATGCTGTCCGTGTCCATGCAAGCAGCAAATGAGAGCAAGTCACCAGGCACCGCTACTCGTGCTCCTCTTTAGTCTTTCGCTGCCTTGCGCATCGCCTGATTTCTGATCCGCGCTCGGCAGCTCCCTCGGCAATTCATCCAAGCAGGGATGCTAAGGCTGGAGGGACCCGTCGAGGCCACCCAGCCCACACCCAGCCTCAGGCCAGGCCCACTCGCACCCCTTTTGCCAAGGAGAAAAGGGGTATTCCCCCCTCCCACGCAAGACCCCGTGCGCTACGTGCAGAGTGTGATGGGGAAGCGGGTCGCTGCCGTGGGGGCGCTCACCGTTCACCAGCACGAGTGGGAGGGCGAGCTGGAAAGAGCCTCCTCTCCCGGTGGAGCACCACCGCCCAGGCTTGACGAGGCGTGTGCTCCCGCGCCACCTGAACACGCCTTGGGTGCCTCTAACCGCCTGGGACAGGTATTCATGGTCCGGCGGAGCGTGCCCTGTCATGCCTTCGTGCCACGGAGCTCGGCAAGCGCCTCCCCTCCCTGCAGCTGCAGCCGTGCTGGAGCATTCCTCTGGGGAGGGCTGGCTCCTACTGGGAGGGATGGGGGGCTGCGGATGGCCACCCCCTGATCCCCAAGTGCGCTGGGCTCTCCCCACCACAGCACCCTCATCACCTTTTCAGCAAGAGCCCACTGCGGCCACGGAGGCAGCACTCCCGGACGGCACGGGGAGGTATTCCCAGGAGCGATTTCAGGGCTGCTGTGCAGGCATGGGGAGCACCCTGGGATGGCAGCGCCCCTTGTTTCGTGTGCATGTGACTGAGGTGGTGCCACCATCCCCAACCAGTGCAGAGCGGGAACCAGATGCGGCAGGGGCCGTGCATTCCTGCTGGAATCTCCTTGCCCCACGGCGAGTCCCCTTCCAGCTCCTTACTGAGGGTGGATGGGACGGTGGGAAGGATGGGGTATTCTGGAGGAAGTCAGAGCAGTTCCAGGTGTAGCCAGAAAGATGGAGTTAGACGGGATCTCCCCAGAGGGGTGATAACTGTGGAGCTGACACAACCCTGCTCCATGAAAGCCTTTGGAAGGGGAAGGTCCTACAGAGCGACACTCTCACCAGGGACTCGGAGGAGCTCCCTGACCATGCTGCCAAGCACTGGCCCTCTTTTGTCTTGAAAGTGGGGTTGGGAAGAGGAAAAGCCCTGAGACAGGAGGGCAAAGGCAGCTTCTTGTGCTGCCCAAGCTCAGAGTCACTTCTAGCTGAGCCCACCAGGTTCACACAGGCACACAAGGGAAGGTTGGCATGGGCAAAACTGAGATGAGGAGGAAGGGAGACTTATGGAGGACACCACCATGGGTACTAGCTCTGCTGCCCCTCCTGCCCCAAAGCAGAGAAAAGAGAGCCCAGCATCCCTGCAGAGCCCAGCATCCCTGCAGTCAGCAGTGGTGAACTGGAGACTATCCAGCAGCAAGGTCATCTGCTATGGGAAAGAGCACCCCTCCAGTGGCCCCAGCTGGACATGGAGAACAGAGATACCCCAAGTCACAAGTGCCTTGGAAACGCTGCTTCAGTATCTGCTGTGGTCTGGGTTCTTGGGTTGCTTTTGAGCAGTAAAATAGGTGACCCAGTGACCCATCGGGGTGGGTGCCAACTTCTCCTGCCAAGTCCTGCTGCATCCCTGGTACCCAGAGCCAACCCCAGCAGGCAGAAGTCAGGGATATGGTACTCAACAGGGGAAACAGGGGAGAGGGACTGAGCCCATATGGCCCCTGCACCCCACACCTTTGTGCCATTGGGGGGTGCCCCTAAGGTGCCAGCCCGTGCTGCTGCGAGTGCTGTTTGATCCAGGCTCTTGTGTGCTTGTGTAACCACCTTGGAGCTCTGCCCACAGACCAGCCAGGCTCATACTCCTTTCACCCTGCTCTGGGCCACCTCTCCCCAGAGCAGAAGGGTCCGGCTGGCCCTGGCCTGGATGGGCTGCAGCATCCTGGGGCGCACGGCGTACTGGGGTGGCCCCGGACCCCGCGTGTACCAGGGCCTAGCAGGCGCTGGTTAAGTCATGTGTTTTGTGTTGGGTTTCTCCCCCTCCTGGAAAGTCCCAGTGCGGATGGTGGGGCTGAGCCGACCGCACACAGCTGCGGGCCACCACATGAGAGGAGCCAGCTCCCCAGGGATTACAGAGCCCCGGGAGCCTGGGGAGGAGGCAGGAGCACCCGCGCCGTGGCCCTTTCATCTCTCCCCTGCCTCACTCCCCCTTTCATGTCTGCCTCTCTGGCCACGCTCTCTTTTCCTCCGCTGCCTTTGCTCTCTTTGCACTTGGCCTCTTTTCCCTGCCTTCCCCCCAGCCCTTCCCACTGCACCTGGCTGTGCTGGCTGCCTCTGCACCTCCTCTGTCCCCCCACCTGGACCCTGTGCTTTCATCTTCCGACCCCCAGACACCTGCTCCCACCTCCTCTGCCCTGGCATCCTGCTCCCACGCAGGCTCTGCCCCTCCATCATCTCCCTCCCCAGCCCAAATTGCCATGGGGGGAAGGAGAGGGGTGGTATAAAGTGCCCCCAGATGTTCTCCTTTCATGTCCAAAAAGCTTTTTCCCCTTTCTTCCATCGGTCCTGTTGTGCCCACCAGGTTGCTTCAAGGATCACCCCCACCCCCTCCACGTGTGGCCTGCGCTGTCACATCCAGGCATCCTCCTGCCTCTTCCATCTGCCTCATGGCAGCAATGAGCTGGGGATGCTGGTGGACCCCGATGTCCCTCCCTGTCACTGGCACCCACTTTTCTCTTTTTCACCTCCAACTGGGGGACAGAGAAAAGGCACCTGCTCATGCAGCAGCCGGCTGGGCACTCACTGTGAGAGTCTCTGGTCAAGGGATAAAGGAAAGTGGTGGGTGTCCTATTCTCCTGGGTCACAGACCTCCCTGAGAGGCCTGGGCTGCTCCCGGTGTTTCCTAGGACAGGGGACCACATGGGAGACTGAGAGAGTGAAGAATATGGAGCAAGGTGGTCTAATGGTTAGAGCATTCTCCCTGAGTCCACAGGCTCCCTGGGAGTCTTGGTGCCCCTCTGCTGGGTGGGGATTTCAGCCATCACAGTGTGGGCTGAGGAGGACCTCCACATCACCCCCTCCCCAGACACACTGTCAGCCTCCTTTCTCTTACCCTGCCTGCTCTCACTCCAGTGCCTGCACACCCTGCTCCTCTATACCCACTGCCTCCGCTCAGATCTTCTGCCTAAGGGGCTCAGCGTACCCCAAACTCTGCTCCCAGTTTGCTCAGCTCCTACCTTCCCCATCCCATGGCCAGCCTCCCCCAGGAGCAATTCCTACCCCTTGAAGCTGCCCTGGCTCCATCACAGCCTTCAGCCCAAGCCTTCCCTCTGTTCTCCATCTCCACATCCCACCCATTTCCAGACTTCTGCAGGTGCATGGCAGCCCTGTGTCCAGGGGCACCCAGCCGTGGAGCACCAAGGGCTGGTGCAGCAAGGAGGCTGCAGTCCTCCCAGGCAGCAGGGGCGCTCCTGCAGAGCTGGGCTGCTGCCGGCTTGTCTGGTCACTCAACAAGCTCAACACAGTGGTGGCTACAGCCTCCTCATCGGGTAGGTGACCCACCCCTCATCGTGGAGAGCAATGCCACCAAGATGCTGTGCTGCGGGGCGGTGGGCAGGAGCTGAGTCTGGCGGGGGGAGCACAGGGCTCCCCGGCTGCTCTCCCGAGGCAGCCGCCGCCTCGCTGTAGGTACTTTGCCTTGCCAAGCAGGTCAGTTAGGGCCAAACTCTGTTTTTTTTCTTTTTTGGGGGGTTGCATGGGAGCTGGTGCCAAGCATGACATGTCAGGACTAAACTTCAGGAAAGCCTCGGAGCACCTCTCTGCAGCTCAGGCTGCGGCACAGTGCCAGCCAGGCTCTCAGGAAGGGTCTCGAGCCACAGACACATGCTTCTCAACCAGAGGAAGCATGGAGGCCAGTTGTCCCGACCAAGGCATGGAAGGGTCTGTCCTCTGCTCCCTTTGGACCAGCAGATGCAGCGAGCTTTGGTCTCCCAGTGAGTTCCAGTAGCCCAAGGTGCACCCGGTTGCTGTTGTGGGTCAGGAACCCTCCAGGCTCTGCCAGCCCTGCCCGTGGCCATGCTTATGCCAGCCCAGCAGGTGGGATGGGACGGGGGTACCAGGGAACTGTCCCCTCATGGCTCTGTTTCACGTCGGGCTCTGCTGGGAGCAGGAATGGAATTTGGATAGGGCTGGGCGTTCCCATGTAGTGATTCCCCGGGGCAGGATCTGGCTCTGATGACTGTTCTGCGCGGGGAAGAAATACCAGAGGAGTTACTCATGGCTCACTGGGGCATGATGTAGCAACTCCTCACCGGTTCCCCCCACCCTCCAGCCAAAGTTCCTCCTGTGATCTCCTGGGGAAAGTCCCAGCCCCCCCACTCCCCCTCTGCCACCCCCAGAGACCTTCCCCACCCTTGCTGGAGCTTTCCAGAAGCAGGAGATGAGCTGGGGCTTTGGGTGAGAGGAAACAGGACCAGAGCAACCTGTCATGCTGGAGGGGATCCACTGTCCCCTTGGCCCTTCCACGCTGTGTCTGGTGATGGGCACAAGGCCAAGGGTCTGAGAGAGCACCGGCCTGGCGTATCCACATCTGGAGAGCCACACATCTGGCTTCAGACCTGGCAGAAGTGCAAACCAATTGGGCCAGCTCAGGGCTCTCTTGCCTTTTCGGCGGTCACACTCAGGTCAGGTTTCCCCATCACTCTCCACAACCGCAGGGGCGAGAAGTGAGATTTACTTTCGGTTTGCTGGAAGGAGCTGAGAAGCTTTCCTGCTCCCGGGGCTGGGAAGTTCAGGCTTCCAGGAAACCACTGGCCTTTGCACAACTCTAGCAGACCCACAAGGCTGGTGGTCCCCTCTGCTGCAGGGACTCTCAGGGATGGAGGGATCTCTAGGGCTTGGGCCAAAATTCTTGGTGAAACTGAAGTAAGTTCCATCTGGTTTTGCCAGCATGGACTTGCTGCTGTCTTTAGAAGCCTTCAATGCCCTTTTCATGGCATGCATGTGAGAGAAATGGCCGTTTCTTTTTTAGTTTTGGAACTTCCTTAGTGATTTGTCTCTGCAGGGAGATGACGGGAAGGTGTTGGAAAAATCTGGGCCCCTCTGCTGGAAACCCTCTCCGTTATCTGCTGGGGTTCTTCTGTCCTGATGGCCATTCCTCTCTCGGGCAAAGCACTTTGAACCTTCCCCTTTCAGCCCAGCCCCACGTGTGATGCCCTGCAGGGTGGAGGGGTCCCTTGGGGGTGGGGGGAGGGCACACCCCAAAAGGCGCAAGGCTGGAGCAGCTCAGCAGGCTCAGATAGTCCCTCCATGTGAGGAAACATGACTGTTTGGTGGGACTGGGACAGATCCCATCTGTGGATCAGGAAGGCTGCCCTCAGGCTCATGGACGAGCAGAGGTTTGGGATGCCCAGACCCTGGGGAGCCAAGCTCTTGCTGGCAACTGGCTCTGGAGGCTCAGCAGTGGCCATGGGGAGAGGAGGTGTCTTGCACGCTCCCTGTGCCCAGAGTGTGGTTGTTAGGATGGCTTCCCAGTGGCTGGTTCCCAGTTAAGGAAGCATGGAGACACAGTTTTTGTAACCACAGGCACACTGGCATCTCGCCTGTGGCTCCCAGACACGCAGCAAGGGAAGCCACAGAGCAGATCTTAAGGTTGGTATTGCGTTGGGAGCCAGCTGGAATGGGCTCCCAGCACAATGAGCTCTTGCGACCAGGAAGCCTGTGCCCTGGAGCTGCCTGCACCCAGAGCGTGCTGCCTGCACCCAGAGCATGCTGCCTGCACCCAGAGCACCCCTGCAGCACAGTGCTTGCACGCCTGACCATGCTGCCCACAGACCCACCACGTTCAAGGGGTTCCCCTGAATGTCCCAGGGTCCCAAGCTCAGTCAGGGTCTCAGTCAGGGTCTCCACAGAGCCAAATGGCACTGGGCACTGTGGCTTGCCAGGCTGAGTGGCCAGGCTATGCTGGGAGTCTCACCCTGGCTGTGCTGGCACTACTGGTGTACCATTTCACAATGCTGTTCCCAAAATGGGGGGGCGAGGGGGGAGCCAGCTGCAGTCTTTGCAGCCCCAGGATGCTCAGAGCCTGGTCCCTTGCTGGAGGATGTGAGATGTGCTTGTGGGGGAGGACGTGCCTGCCCTGCATCCCCTCTCTGCATCATCAAATACACGTTGTCCCCTCTCCGGTCCCCTCCCCAGCTCTGCCAGGCCAGGGGAGCTGTGTGCTGGGATCCAGCTGCTGCAGTGCAGGTGGCCTGGGATTAAGAAGGAGGGGAGCGAAGGGGCCGGTGCGGTGCGGGGAGAGCTTGGCGGTGAGTCAGTCATCACCCCAGGCAGCCCTGAGATCACAGGCGCCTGCAAAGCAGCCCCGGGGAGGTGGGAAGCCAACGCCACCTACAAAGTGCCGAAGCATGATGGATGTGCAGAGCCCCACCGCCCTGGGCAGCACAGCCTGGGGACACCGGGGTTTGGCCAGCCTGGGAGGGAGGGGAGGGACAGGGTGGCCAGAGGACATCAGGGGGTGCTTGGGACAAAGGGTGAAATGTGAAGGGCTTGGGGATTTGGAAAAAGGGCACTAATGTCGGAGATGGATATTGGAGATGGAAAAGCAGGACCTCAGGAGGGAAAACGAACTGCTGGAGAATGACCTGCCAGAGCAAACGCACCCCACGGGAACACCACTGCTTTCATGCCCCACATGGTGAGCCTGGGTGCCCTGAGCCCCAAGGACCCTGCAAGGTCTCCTGCCCCAAGGCTTTGCTGTGGGAGCCACTGCAGTGGCCGCATGCCCTGCTGTCCTTGCTGTCCCTGCTGCACTGGCAGACACAGCCACACAGGTGTCGCAAGGTCACAGGAGCTTCCACACTTCCCTCCGTCACCTCCAGCACCCTCCTTTTCTCAACCCCTACAACACCACTGGCTCCAAAGGCAAGGACCCCATGCACCCGGTCCTGCTTGGAGGATGGGGACAAGCAGAGCATCCATCCATCCATCCATCCATCCATCCATCCATCCATCCATCCATCCATCCATCCATCCCAGTTGACCCAGCTCCACGCTGCCTGCAGGAGCGTTATGAAATGAGGGCACGGGCCGCTCCCCGCTGAGCCCGGGGGCACTCGCTTCCTTCCAACCTGGTATTTTCCTCCTTGATTTATTTTTTTTTTTTTATTCCCCTTTTTTGTTTTCCGTGTAGCCCCAAGGAGCACGCAGCCGTGGGAGGAGCAGGGAAGTTATCAGCCGGGAGATACCAGCAGCATGATTCACTGCCTGGCCCCCGCAGGCTGCTGCAGCCAGATGGGTGCCCTCCCCGCCACCGCAGCGGGGTGCCGTTTGCAGACCCCCATTGCCTGGCCTGGCCTCGCTGCCTTCCCCTCTCCTTGCTCTCTGCCCCACCTTCCCTCCCCAGGGGTGTGGGGTGCAGCAGTGCAGCCCCCAGCCCCAGCACGGCCACGGGCATGGGGGCCAACAGCCGGGATTCCCACGGAATGGATGGGGTCCAGCGTGTGTCCAGCTGGGCAGGAACCTCCCAGCAGACACCTTGCAAGGGTTTGGGATGCCCGGGGGGGGGTTCCTATCTACTGCCAGTCTGCAAACAGCTTTTAGGGCTGCTATTATGGGAGGGCAGCAGAGCACCGGGGAGAAAGTCTCACAGAAGTGGTTAGGCAGTACCGAGGGTCCCCCTCCATCCTTTTGGCACCCTGCAGGAGCAGAGAGCCCCGGGCAGCAGGAAGAGCAGGGTGCTGCACCCCGAAATAGCCTGTGCTGTCTCCAATCCACTTTTATTCACAATCAGAAAATAACTTACCATATAATAACACAGGCACGCACAGCACAGCCCCGGGCACCCTCCCCTCCGGCCGCAATGCTACGGCCCAGGCTCTGCCCTGGCAGAGTCAAGCCCCAGCATGGAGAGCTGTGCCCCCTCTCCATCCCATGGGATGCTTCATCCCCATCCTGCTCGGAGCACAGCCTTGCACGTAGCCGGAGGAACCTGTGCACGGTGCCAGTGCGTGTCCCCACCCTCCCCTCCCACCCTGGGCTCCCCATGCCCTGCTGTCCCCCACCCCACCCCGCCCTGTCCCGCTGGGTGCCAGCGGGCGCTCCCCCACCCCTGTGCCCACCCTCCGCCCCCCCCGAGCGGTGCTGGTGTCGGCGGTCTGTACAGCATGGCCGTGAGCTCCCCGGGGCTGGGAGCCGTGGTGCTCTCGTGCGGGGCCGGGCGGGCAGCGGGCAGCAGGCAGCCCTGCCCTTCCCCGGGTGACGACAAAGTGCTGATTTCGGAGGGTGCCGAGCATCTCCTCTCCCGCTCCCCCCAAGAGCGGAGGGAAGCGGGTACCGCGGCTCCATCTCCCCCCACCCAGCGCCGATCCCTGTCTCCCTCCCCCAACCCCCCCGGCGGGCAGGCATGCATGTCCCTGGCACCCTGGGGTGGGCACCCATCCCTGCCCGGCTACTTGCAGACGCTGACCCACTCGGTGATGCGACACTCCTCGCAGGCCACGAAGCAGCACCAGTGGAACTTGCAGTTGCAGCGCTCGCTGCGCGTCTGACGCAGGATGTTGTGCCCGCGGCCGCAGCACAGGCTCTCGCAGTTGTCCATGCCCGGGCTGGTCTTGTTGCACAGGCGCCCTTGGGTGCCCAAGGAGTCCAGGGCCGGTTCCCGCTCGCAAAAGTCGGGTGACTTCTCAAAGTAAACCAGCTCGCTGATGCCGGCCCGGCGGCGATGCCGAGCGTGGCCCGGCTCCAGCTGCCCGGCGTTGCGGTTGTGGGGCCGGATGAGGGTGGCCCCGTAGAAGCGGTCCTTGAGCAGGGACCCCACCAGGCGAAACTCGGGTGTCACCTGCCAGCACGTCTTCAGCTGGCAGCTCCCCGAGGTGCCGTGGCATTTGCACTTCCTCCTCATGTTGTCCATCACCACCTGGGCGGGGAGGGAAGGACAGAGATGGTTTTTGGGGACCAAAGCCGTCGCGGAGCTCTCTGAGGGTTGGCACTATGGGATGCCAACCGAGGGCTGGCGTGTGCAGCTGTCAGAGCCCTGGAGCTGCAAAGCCAGCGAGGCTGCACCCTCCTGCTGTGCCCAGCATCACCCATGTCCCACACCCTGTCCCTTCCCATCCTGGCAGTACCACCTGGCTTTTATACTGCACCTGAAGGAGAGCGTGGGCCCCTGACCACAGGGAGAAAGAGCCTGGATCTCACCCTCCACTGCTGCTTGGCTCCAGCAGCATCAACCTGACCACAGACGCTGGTTAAAAACCAGCGTGGCTGCATCTTTGCAGCACTACTGGGACCCCCCAGTGCAGGGGTCCCCCACACCTCACTGGCAAGTAACACTGCAAGCGGGGCAGGGGGAAAGGATGCTTTTCCCTCCTCCCATAAAGCCCCAGCCCTTGGAGTCCCGGGAGCAGCTCTTCCCTGCTTTCTCAAGAGATGCCTGGGCGCAGTGCAGGGGGGGCTGAGGGGCTGCCTACCACCACCACCCAAATTTCAAGCGGGGATTGGAGATGCTCATAGCCCTCACTTGTGGTTTGGGGAAGCCACGGGGAGGCCCGTGCCACACATCCACCCCCAACGAGGGCCAGTCTGCGTGGGCTGGGCTGTGGCTGTGGTTTGGGCTGGCTGGGGAATGAGGCTCGGCCAGGGGCCGGAGGCCAGTGCGGGGGCAAGGAGGTGCCTGACACACGCTGCCCATTCCTGCTTCCTCCCTGGGGGGGATGCGTGTGCGAGGAGTGCCTTGTTTTGGTAGGGGTGGGTAGTTTTTACTCCTTGTTTTCTTATTTTTGAGTAAATCTCTCCGTTGCTAAGCAGTTATGGTAATGAAGGCAGGTCAGGGAAACACGCCTGGAGCTTGGGGCACATGGTGGAGAGGTCTGGGCTGGGCTGGAGTTTGGCTTTCATCCTGCTGAGAGTCCTGTCTCCTGCTGGGGAGAGCCTCCACCTCACAGGTAAGGAGCTGCCCGGCCTCTCCGCTGTGCCCTGGGTGTGCCAGCCAGGAACACCGGCTGCTCGCCACCATCCTTGCCCTCATCCATGGGAATGCAATGACACCGGAACCCCATCCTTTCCCTGCTCCCTTCCCTGCTCCGTTGGCTGGACCAAGGAAAACCTGCATATAGGGGCTGTGGCTGGGATGGTCACCAGGGGGATGGAGGGGTCAGCGGTGTGACAGCTGGACAGGGGCTCATTTGGGGCGATGGCTGGTGGCAGCAGGGGTTGGCCTGCGTGTGTGTGTCATCTTCATCAACCAAGCCATCAACACTGAGCATCCCGAGACCCCGAACCACAGCACCCATCCATCCCTGCCCAGGGTCAGCTTGTTGTCCGTCCCCCCTGGGCAGTGCAGCAGGGACAAGACCCTACCAGAGCCGGGACACCCAAGAAGGACCCGTCTGAACCTCGGCCTCATGTTTTACCATCGGATCTCCTCCACGCACCCCTACCCAGCCACATCCTTCCCCCTTCTCACAGACACCCAGGTTCGGCACATGCCCGGACTCGCTGGTGCTTTCTTTTGCACATTCCCAGCTCCTCCCAGACACGCTCATAAGAGCTTTATCGTAGGTCTTTGTTGTGAGGGTAATGGGTAGTTCCTGGCTGCCTTTCATCCTCTCTTGCTCTCTGATCTGGCAGGTTAGGAAGACCTGCAATGCTTCTCGCATGCTCCTGCTGCTCTTTGCTGGGGAACTTACTCCCTCCCAGGGATGCAGGACACCCACCTCAGTCTTGAGTCAGAATAGGAAGCCCCGGGGCAACCTATTCCAACTCAAGACCAAGGTGACCACTGCCACCAAGATGACTACTGCCACCGTCAGAGGATGCTGCGCATCCCCTGCAGCTGCAATCCCTTCCCCAGCTTCGTAGCTGGATGCAAAAGGGAAAAAATCAGCGTGTTTCTGCCTGGTTTCGAACCAGGGACCTTCCGCGTGTCAGGCGAACGTGATAACCACTACACTACAGAAACCCACATCCCATGGCCACTGGATGCAGTCATCGGTGGGATTGTCACCTCCCCCCTCAGCATTTCAGGGTGTGAGCCAGGAGCATGGCTTACCCACACGCAGAGCACCCTTGGGACACGCAGGGACCGCAGAGAGGATGCTCCGCATCAGTGAGATGCTGGAGAGCCCTGGGTGCTGCAGCTGCTCAGTGCACGGAGAGGGACAGCATGTGGCAGGGCACTGCGTGTGGCATGCATGTCCCCATCACCGCTCTGCTCAAGAGCTTCAAGCCTTGGGACTTGGAGGAGAGGACCACAGAGCTGCTGCATCCAGCACAGCCACACTTTTCCTGGGAAATCCCAGCAGATTGCTACTTATTACAGCAGAAAAATGGTCCTAGGAGTGAGGGGGGTTTGGGTGGGTGTGGGACCCCTGGCGTTGCTAAAAGGGCAGGCCCCCAGGGAGGTGGAAAGCCCATTCCCAGGCAATGTGGATGGCCAGGTCCATTCCCGGCAATAAGCACGACACCAACAGGCACAGAGCAGGCACAGCATCATGTCCTTGCTCCAACACATGGCACTCACAACCATCACAACCTGACACACACAGGCTCACACCCTCATCTCAACCGGGTCCCTGCACTGGGCTGCCTGTCCAGCCATTGCTCCCCCACCTGCACCAGTACCATCCCCTCCCTTATCCCTTTGGTCTGACCCTGCTTCCACCTCCCAGGCTACTTCCATCAGTCCAGCTCTTGTCTCTGAAGCCACCAAGAGGTGACATTGCCAGTCCTGTGCCTGCCTGCCCTTGGGGACAAGCAGACCCCAGGCATTTTTGCTGTTGCAAGATCCCGCAGGTACCTTGGGGGCAAGGCAGCCCCCAAATTTCTGAGCACTGCCACGAGTCCCAGTTGTTTGGGGCATGCAGAGCTGGAGAGGAGCCAGGATGAGCTCCACCACCAGAATTGGGATGGGGGGTCTTGCCTGGATTGGAGCAGAGCAGCCTGTGGAGGATTTAGCTGCCTAACACTGAGTGAGCCTTCCCCGCACGCAAGCAAGTGAAGCCAAATGAGCAAAAAGCTCTGCTTTCCCCAGGCATTCCCAGCTGGGCCAAACTGGGACGGCTTTTTAGCATGTCCCAGCTGAGCTCCAGCACCAGGGAAGGGCACACATCAAGGTCCTGCTCGGCAGCGTCCCCATCTCACGGCACATCCAAATGTCTGAGCCATCCTAGGAAAACACTCCCTGTGGAATTCTGATCTTTAATTACTTATTCCCACAGCCACTACACACTCCCCTGTGCTGTCCTGGCAGCATGTGGCTGGGATCCTGGGGACAAAAGTCCCACTGGATGCATGGGATCTCCCTGGCACCTTCTGGGAGCAAAGCCAGGCAGGGAAATGCGGCCATCCTCCCAGCCCCTCCTGCCTGCATGCTTCTTGTCTCCAGTGCCAGGCTGCTTTGAAACATCAGCTCCCAGACAGAGCGAGCTACTAATTAGCACCTTTAATGAGACCTGACATCATGAGAATGGAGGGGAGGCTGCCCTGCTCGCCTGGGCAGGCTCCAGCACCCCTAGGAGCTGGGGGACGAGGCTGTGGGCTGTCACCTCCACTCCCAAGGGGATGTTGCACTTCCCAGCTGGCATAGGCTCCATCCTGCTTACATCTGCCTCCTTGGAGCACCGTCTCCCTCTCCAGAGGCCGAGCCGCAGCTGGGTGCTTTGGAGCCTGTGCTGTGTCCCCATGATACCAGTGACTTCCTCCTCCCTGTCCATAGTTCCTTCCCGCTGCAGCTGCCCGACACCAGTTCACACAGTCCCCGGGAGGCAGGAACTGGGCTCATTGCCGTGCCACCCCCGTAGCACCGCTGCAGCACAGGCAGGTGACAGGGGCCTCAGGAAGTGTCCTTTGGCAGGGGGACAGCAGTGATGCTCAGAGTTGCCCTCCCCAGCAGAGATGCTTGGCAGCAGGGCTGTTCCACTGCTATTGCTCCGGGCAAAGCTGGGGAGAGGGGGTGCCTTGGAGGCAATCCCAGCCTCACACACGGATCCCACCGCAGCCAGCACGAGACCCTCGCAGCTTCCCGCGTGTGTCCTGTGGACCCTGACCCCACTACCATCACCCCACACCCCTGCCCAGTGCCCTGCTCACCTGACGACCCACGCGGTTGTTGTGGAGCCTCATGCGGGAGTGGATGTCCCTGTAGGTTTCCCGGGAATCAAGGAAATCCTTGGAAAACTTCTCCCCATAGTCCACATCGGGGCTGCACCCTCCCCATTCCCAGGAGTCCTGGAGGCCGGGGGTCTCTGCTGGCATGTGCTCCATGTGCACCCCGTGCACCATGCCTTTGCCGCGGTTCATGGCCTCCAGCTGGAGACGATGCAGCTTGCGCCGAAAAGCCTCCTCATCGCCCCGGCGCTTCTGGTCGCAGCCGCAGGCCTGCAGCTTGCCGAGGGCGCAGGCGTTGGAGACGGCGTGCACCACACCGGCGGCCGCGATGGCGTAGGCGAAGGCGCTCTCCCGAAAACCTGCGAGGAAGGAGAGAGTGGGGCTCAGGCTGGGCACTGTCATGGGACCCAGAGGTTTGGCATGCGCCCTGCCCTCTCTTGATGCACCAGCTCCCAGCTGGAGCGTGATAGAATCCTCACGCAGTGCTCTCCAGCCCCACTCCCACCAGGACACACTGCTGCCCTGAAGCCAAGCCCTGTCCTGGCCAGGACCTCGCATTGCCTGGGGAGATGCCACCACGGCGCTGCTCAGGCATTAGCACTGATGGGAAAGGCCGTATCTCCTCCCTCCAGAGAGTTTCCCACTGTATTAAATATAATGCTGGCTGAGGAATACTTCTGCAAGGAATGGGCCATTCCTGCTTGCCCACAGGGCACGGGACCAGGCAGGAGCAGGGGCAGGCAGAGCTGCTTATCCAGCCCCATCCATCTGTCCGTGCCACTTCCCTCCCCAGGCCCCGCCAGCTCCCGCCAGAAGCTCCACATGCGATACTGCGCTGGAAAAATCGAGCATCCCTGGTTAGTTAGAGCATGCCGTGACCGCACTGCGCGCTGCCAGGGCCGGCAGCTGGTTGTCGTTAAACACCAGGGAGCGACGACTTCCGCGAGTGTCATTAGCTGGGGATGGGGCAGACAGGGACAGGTCCCATGGCAGGGGCTCCATGGGGCTGCGAGCAGGGGCTGCCTGAGGGTCGCTTGGCTTTGCCGCAGCCGGGTGAAGAGCCTCCCCTCGCTGGGAACTTCCGGTTTATTTTAAATGCAAAGTAATATTTTTATCTGTGGTTCGCGGGTCAAGCGGGGAGCCCACCGTGCCCTTTGCTTCGGCGCGCAGTGACCAGCCCCAGCACGAGGAGGAAGAGCCAGATTTTATGCCGTGGCTTCACACGTGAGTAAATACAGAGCTGGAATTCACCAGCCTCTGTCCCTCTGTTGGACAAGAGCAGCTTGATCAGCCCTGGCTCTGCTACGGCTGACCAGACAAGAGGTTTTGGGGATCTTTAACAGCAGATGGGGGGGCTTGGGCGAGCACCCCAAAGCGCAGAGTCACGAGGGGTGAGAGTACAACCGCTCCTCGCCGCCCGTCCGGGGCGATGCTCCCCATCACGCAGGTCTCCTCGGCGGTTGGCTGCCGCCCGCCGAGCAAACGCTATGATCTTATTAAAGGGAAATGAAACGCAGCTCGGAAACCTGCATTTAAAGTCACGCTGCTCTTTTTGTGTGTTAATTTGACACCGGTGCATTTAAAAAATTAACGAGGCGCTGCTTAAAAGCCGGCGGGAGCCTCTCCCAGCTTCCCTTCGGTGTGGGACAAGCTTGCTCTCAGCCTGCCTCTTCCCATGCACAAGTTGAACAACATTTTTCAGCGGGCAGGTAATGGGGCTGCTGGTGCGTACGATGCGCAGGCTCCTCGGGGAGAGCACTGGCAGGCAGCGCCTGCAACACACCCACACAGCCCAAATCTGGGGAACTTCAGCCCCCAGGTGAGCGGAGCAGGATGGAGAACCAGCACGGGAAGGTCTCCAGGATCCCCAGATCCTCCTCATATCAGTTCTCCGTCCCCACAATCTGGGACAGCTCCAGCTCGTCATGAGCCAAACCCGGGCACAGCCCAAGAGCAGGGACTTGTCACTGCCACCCTGCTCGGCACCCCCGGCTCCTCGCACAGCCGGCGCGCAGGGACGGCAGCGGCCAACCCTCCACCTGGCATGACACTCTTCTCCCAGCCCTGCCTTTCCGTTAGCCTCTTTCTCACACATTTCTCCAGCCTAACAAATAATTTCTCATATGGCATCTCCTTCAAATCCCTTCTGGAGCCCAGACAGAAGCTCTACCCCACCCAGTTTGTCTAGCAAGTCCTTGTCCTTACAGGTAAAGAGGCCAGGCTCATTTGATGCCCTCCACAGCTGGGAAAGCCTGGGGTCAATCCCCAGCCTCCCTCCTTCCTCCGCTGCTCTCCAGCCATGCGTGAGCTGATGGATCCTTGGCCCTGAGGCTGCCATCCCCCAGGGTATGGGCAGGGGATGGGTTGGTCCTCAGGACCTAACATCCCAGAGCTCTGGGAGTCTTGTTCCCATCTCTCCGTGGTCATTTCCCTGCTCAGTGTCACTCTGCCAGGCCCCACTGCTCCTTCCTGCCTTCTCCCCTCTTTCCCTCGATGGCTGTCATGGGAAGCCATGTGCAATGGGGAGGAGGGGGCCAGGGCAGCGCTGGGACCACAGCGGCCATGCCAGCGCGGTTCTGCTCCGAGGTTCTGTTTATATTCCTCGCTCTACCCTGGCCACACCAGAACCTGGAGGATTGCAGCAAAGCAGCAAGCAACGTGGCTGCAGGCGACAAGCACTGGCCTCGTGGGCTCAGCGAGGGTGGGAGCTTCCAGGAACCGCAGCCAAGCACCGCATGCAGCAGCCGGCCCCGAGCTCTTCGGAGGGAGGCTCTCCAGCTGCCCCAGCCACCGAAGACCTCAGTGGTCATGTTTGAGTCACTAGATCCCTCCAGAGATTGCAGAAGAGGTTGTAGCCGTGGGAGGTGTGAGGGGAAGTATTGCATCCTGCAGGGAAGAGGGAATGGAGGACACCACCCCGACACCACCGCCGGCATCCGGTCTGCTGTGTATTTAAAGGGCTGTGCCGGACAAGGAGGATGGATCTAAAATCTCTGCCCCAGGTCAGATCCCAAAGCACCTTTCCTAGCCAGGGGAAATTTTCCCTGTCAAGGCCACCCCAGAGATGGGGAGCCATTCAGCAGGACTCCCCATCTGGCACTGGCTCTGCCACGGATGCTGCAGTTTCTTCATCTCTCATGTGGATGCGGGACCAGGGCAATGGACCTGGCTCAGGCATGGCTGTGGGCTCCAGGGTCTGCTGCGGTAGGGAAAGCTGGAACCATGGCCGTCCTCACCGTCACACCCAGGCAGCACTCACCACTGCGGCACCTGGGGGGTATTGAGGGAGCAGGAGGGACAGCCTGGTCCCCTGGGGTACCCCAGGGATGCTCAGCCACCCCTCCATGGTCAGCATCCCCCATAATGCCACCAGCACATCGCCCCGGCCCTGCTGGATGGTGAGGAGGAGAGCTTCTGCCACCTCCTGCGAGGCCCGTGGAGACGGCCAGTCCCAACACGCCATCTCTCCCCCAGCCCCGCTCCCTCCCCTCTCCCTAATTAAACTGCAGGTGAACCTGCCAGGCTCTGGCCCAGCGCCAGGCACTAAACGCCTCCCTGCAGATCCCGACTTGCCTCCCTGCACCTCCTTGAGCGTGCCGGGGACAGCCCGCAGCTCTCGCTCCCTGTCTCCAAGCCGACAGCCCTCACCGTCCTGCGGGTTGCAGGGAGCAGGGCTCAGCCCTGCAGCCCCAGGGGTGCTGCCCTGTCCCCAGGGCCTCGCTTGCCACCATCACCTGGGGAAGAGCCAGGGGATGGAGGCACCCACAGGGATGCAGCCGAGCATCTGAAGAACCAATGTACACTGTGGGGCCAGGTGGGCAAAGCCCTTGGCTTGCCTGGAGGTACTGAAACCCCTGCCAGCAGCCCAGCTGCAGCTGCACCGGGCCAGGCACTGCGGTCTGTGGGCACCAAGCTTGGCTGGGGCTCTGCAGAGCCAGGCAGTGGGGTCCTGAGCTCGGCAGCATCTCCCTGGATAGCCGTAACAGCACCTGCCTCCATCCCTGCACGGCAAAGCCTCCCCAGGCTCCGGCTCGCAGCTGGCTGGGCCCCAGCACCTGGCGCTTCCAGCCTTGCAGGGAGTTCCCTCCTCCTTGCTGCACGGAATCAAGGGTTGGCCGTGGCCACACAGACCCCTTGGCACCAGGGAGCCCTTCTAAGGAGGGCAGAGGACATGCAAGCATCACCCATCCCTCCAAAGGCTGCAGGAGGAACAGCCGGATGCTGCACTCCAGAGCCACGTCCCCTCCAGCCATGCACCCTCAGGAGCCTTCAAGGGCACCCAGCCCCTCCGTGGGGGTCCCATTTCTGTCAGAACTCTATATAGACAGGGTCGGGTTGAGCTCAGGGAAGAGGGATCCTCAGCACACCTCAGACAGCCCCCGCACAGCAGCTGGACAGTCCCAGCCCTGCTGGCATCGCACCCACCCACGGGCGCACACATACCAGACAAGGACAAGGGCTCGGTGACCCTCTCCCACCCGCAGCTTTGTTTTTGCCATGCACCCAAGCATGGTTCAGCCCAGCCAAGTCACACAATGCCCGGCAGCCTGTGGGTGCTACGGGGGGACAACATACCGGGGGCAACAGGCCACCAGGTCCAGCGAGATGGACACGATTGTGCTGCTCACCCTCAGAGCAGGGGCGGGGGACCTGGATCAGTTACTGGTGCAGATGCAGCCCCCTGCCTCCACCTCACTGTTCCATCCTCCTACATACGCCCCTGGGGCTGGGAGAGGGTGTCTCTGCCCACACTTGGAGGGTGAGGGAGAGCAGAGAGGGATGGGACCAGGGACAGGACTGGAGGGTGCTGGCAGGGGTGACAGTGCCAGGGAAAGGGCAGGAGGGTGGTGAGGACCTAGGCAGACTGCTGAGGAGCCAGGGGGGACAGGAGGAGGATTTGCAATGGCAAAGCTGAGCCTGGATGCACATGGAGGGGACGTAGGCCAAGGAGGATGGGGCGTGCCAATGACATTGGAGGCTCAGTGAGAGGTGCAAGGGACACCCCACACCCCACGGGTGCAGCATCAAAAGATGAAACTGGAAAAACCCACAGCTCAGGAAGGTGTCTGAAAAGAGTCTCTCTGAGAGCAGAAGGGGGGTAAATCCCTGGGCAGCCCCTCTGCTTGCCCTCTGCTAACTTGTGCCTCCCAGCCGCTGTGCCCTACACCCCAGGGATGGCTGCATCTCCCTGACGCATCCGGCAGGTCTGTGCTCTGCCCAGGATGCTGTCAGGATCCCTGTCCCCAGGTATGCTGCCCAGAAGTCATGCCAGATTCCCAGCCTTGCCTGACTTGAAGCCCCCCTGCTCTTTCCTGGCTCCCCAGGGCTTGCACTCAAACTTCTGGGATGAGATCAGCGGGATGGGGAGACAGGCACTTGTTTGCCTCTGTCCACTGCTCTGTCCCCCGGGCATAAGCCCTCTGGCTTCACCAAACACCAGGATGCCGGGCAGAGCGTGGGACAGGCGGCCGGCAAGTGCCGGCGCTGCAACCCGGACAGCTCACCCCCGCGCTGGGGAAGATGCGAGAGATGCAGGAGGACGGGGCGGAGGTGGGGAGCGGAGCCAGGCGGGGAGAGCGGGAGGAAGAAGCCAGCTACAAATAATTTAAAGTGAGATTCACGCACGGCTGAACTGATGGCAGAAGAAGTGGGAAAAGGAATGAAAGATTAAAGGGGTCTGTCACTTCAGGTTACAAACAATGATCCTACGAGCACGTTGCGTTCCCAAGCACTGCAAGGATGGGGCAGGGTGCGGAGCAGAGACCTGGTCCCCAAGGGTGAGATGCATTAATGCCTGTGGCACCCTTCACTTCCAGCCCTCGCCTCTCCTCCAGTGCCAGGCTCAGATGAGGCACCCAGCATCCCTGCTCTGATGGCTGCATCCGTAACCGCTGCAAGGCGGAGCTCAGAGCTCCAGCTCCATTACTGAGGGACACGAGTGGGCTGGAAGCAGGTCAGGGCACCAGCTCCAAGGCTTGCTCCACGCCAGAACAGCTCTGAGCAACCGCATAGGATGGCCTGGATGCTTGGGGCTCATCCTGCACTCTCTGCTGCCAAAAGAGGAGTGTTGTGAGGGGCCTGCCCGCTCTGCTGCACCAGCACTACCTCCATCCTTCCCCAGTGCTGGGTCTCCATCCCAGGCGATGGGATCCCACCCGTGCTGGGACTCTGGGCTGAGCCATCCCCGAGAGCTCGGGTCTGGGGCAAGAGTCCAGGGCTGTGGCTGCAGGAGTGCCCACACCCGTCAGTCACGGCCCTGGCAGCGGGAAGGGCTGGGGTGGCACCTGAGACAAGGCTGAGGGAGGGATGCAGGAGCTCAGTGCTCCCTGCTGCTGGAGCTTCTCACCCAGCCTGGTGGGACCTGGAGCAGGGAAGCTCCTGGGTGTGTGAGCAACTTGAGCCAGCAAGTGTCTCCCGACGCCTGAGGAGACTAGAAGTGAACCGCATTCCTCAGAGGACCTGGAAATACCTCGATGCTTATCAGGGCTGACGTCCCCACCCTCCCTGCCAGGCCCTAACCTGGGTGCTGCTCATCAAGGGAAGAATCGCTGCCCTTCTCCAGGCACCGGCAGCCGCTCCACAGCAGGACTGCAGCCCTGATGCCACACGTGCTCCAAGGCAGCATCCCCTCCAGAAAGGCTTTGCCTATCTGCTCTGGATGAGGGACCTCCTGGCACCAAAATGCTACCATGCTCCCCTCTCCAGCCTCCTCCCCAGCTGCCTGGGTGCTCCTGCCACCACGTCCCCTCAAAGGCATGTAAGCCTCGAGCTGCCAACCACTCCTCCGTGAGACTCCTTGCAGTCCCAGGGAGAGATGTTGCAGGATGTGCAAGGATGTTTGGGAAAGGGGGGACAGAGGCACCTCTCTGCTGGGCACCAGGCTGGGAGGCTCCCTCCCAAAGGGAGTAGGTGAGCAGCCTATTGGGTAGTTCTCTCCTTCCTCAGGAGCTGGAGGAATGATGTGTTTGCGGGGCACCTTGCCTGCCCTCAGCACCCTGCCACCCGCAGCACGTAGTTGTCTCCTGCCCACAGCCTGGGGCAACGGGGCCTGCAGCGTGTGCCAAGGCTTCAAGAAGGGTACGTAGGTGAGAAGGTACATTCAGATCCTACAGAAGGTCCCATCAGGGCACAACCCTGATCTGCACTGTGCAGGGCAGCCCCTCTGCACCCCCAGAGTCCGCTCCTGAGGGAAAGAGTATCAACCGGGGAGGCTCTGACAGACGCGAGGGATGTGAGCAGACCCTGGCAGCGGGCTCAGCAGACCATGCAGGGCTAGGAGAGCTCTCCTAGCAGCGTGGGTGGGCAGGCAAGCTCCCAGGACCGCACGTATCCCTGCCCCACCATGTCAACATGCTCCAGGGTCCCACCAGAGAGCCCTCAGGTCTCTGCACTAGGGAGCCAACACAAAGGCAAGATGCCAGGGTGATGGGCTCACAGAGCTACGTCCCATTAGCTAGGGGCGTTTCTGCTAACCATGATGCACTGAAACACCATCCCCAGAGCAGGAATGAGCCAAGATGCTCACTGCATCCACCAAACCAAATCCCAGAGCACAACATCCACCTTCAGACCCACCAACGGTGCTGCACACCCATGGCACTGCTCCAAACACCAGCCTACACTGCATGGGGGGGAAGATGCCAGAAAGCAGTGGGGCCTGCAAGGAGCCTCGGGAGCAGCTGGGGCTGAGCAGGGAGGATCAGCTCAGGACAAGGGCCAGCACAGCTACAGAGGTGCACAGAGAAGAGCCCAGCTTTGCCGCAGTGCTGCTTGGTCTGGCAGACCCTGAGGTTTCTCAGGCTCTGTCTGTGTTCATCCATGAGAATGCTGAAGAGCTGGCCTGGTCCCCTGGGCCAGGGAAGAGCGGAGCAGGGGCCCATGGGCAGCCCATAAGGGCTCCTGGGCACAATAACTGGGCAGATGGAGAGGAAGAGGAAGGAGGCCATCCAGCCCTTACCTCTGCTGAAGATGATGCTCTCATAGGGGATCTTGTTCTTGGTCTCCAGGCTGGAGCAGTTCCAGCGCTGGTCCCGGAACTGGTGCTGGCACTCGTGGATGGCAATCTGGATGCCCTGGATGGCCGAGGCAGTGACGTCGGGGTGGCGCACGCACACCTCCAACTGCCGCCGTGTCAGCCCCGGCAGGGTCAGGCACACCGTGTTGGCGTTCAGCACTGGCTCCGATGGCAGCTTCAGGCCCAGGATCTCATTGGAGCAGGAGCTGGGAGGGAAAGGGAAACCCATGAGCACTGTGCCCACTACTTACCTCCCCTCCAGGAGCACACAGGGAGGGGAGATGCTCCTCTCCCCACACCACGCACGCTGCCTGCAAGGATGACACACCACGGCAGGCTGGGATTGGAAAGCAGGAGAAAAGATGAGGGGCACTGGAAAGGGTCAGGTCCAAAGGCTGGGGGGCCCCAGGGTCAGAACTGCCCCTCTGACCCCTACCCCATGGCACAATGGCAAGCTCAGCCAGGCAGAGATGCCCCAGCGGCAGTGGGGCTGCAGTCCTCCCCAGCCATGTTGGCACAGCACCCTGGCAGCTTGCATGCACAGTAGAAGTCCAGCATCTCCCAGGGCTGTCCCTGTCTGCATGCTCCTCTGGAACTCTTCTGTCTCGGACACACACTGCAGACTCTTGGGCATAGGCTGCCCTGGCTTGCCTTCCCGGGAGAGTGTGAGTTTCCTCCCGGGAGAATCCAGAGACCCCGGAGCAGAAGACCCATCCCGTCTCTGGCTCCATCCCTGTTGCTGGCTGATCCCCTCTCTGCATCTCCCGTATCCCTCTGGCACTGCTGCTCCTCACAGTGGGGGTAATCAGAGGGACCAGCCTTTTCCTGCCAGCTTGACTGGGAAATTCAGAGCCAGGTGCCTTGCCGAACACCTCAAGATCCCAGCAACAATCCCAAATCCACCATCACACCCCAGCCCCACTGGACCCAATGCCTGTCATGTCACAGAGACCGTAAGATGGGGTGCAAGGGGAGGCACACGGTCCGTGCTGTGGGTGCGGGTACTTATGCAAGTGGAGATACTGCCTGGGGAAACAGAGGTGGAGTGTGGGGAGATGGACAAAGCATGTCAGAGAGAGCTGCCTGGACAGTGGTACACATGGATGCGGTGAGGGAGATGGAAGGGGAGATAACATTTGCCCAGCTCCAGGGAACAGCTTGAAGGACCCTGAGATCCGTGGTGTCCAAGCAGAGGACCTGCAAAGCGAGCAGCAGGCAGCGGGATGTCCTGCAGCATCCTGCTTCTTGCAGCAGGGTCTATCAGGAGCTCATCACTGCTCCGCTCCTTGCTCAGGACAGCTCGGTCCTGACTAACAGCTCCCTCCACGCAGGGCTCCCTCTTTCCCAGGATAGCCACAGGCCGGGTCCCTGGGAGCCAGGATCTTGGAGCCCTTTGAACCTTGACTACAGAAATGAGACTTGGAGGAGGATGCTGGAGGAAGGACTGCAGCTGCCTTACAGAGCAGCCAAGCCTTGGGGAGAAGGGTCCCTCCCCCTCTGCTCCTCCAAATCCTGCGAGCCTGGTGCAGGTACCTGGGCAGAAGCAACTCTCGGGGTCAGGGACTGACTGCCCCAGCTCTGGAGGAAGGGCTCAGTCCCAGGGTCCCTGCTGGATTACAGCTTGCTCAGGGGGAAGGGGAGCTGTCAGGGTCAGGCTGCTGCTTCCTCCAGCTTCCCAAGGGTGTTTATACCCATCCCACCACTTCCACGGGTGATATGTGGGTCTGCCCCCATGCTAATCCACAGTGTCTCCAAGGGGGAGAGTGGAGGTGGGGGGACAGCAGAAAGAAAGAGAGCAGAAGGGGGGGCATCCCTCCAAAGCCCCTACACAGGAGCAGACATCCTCTCCCTGGCTCCTGCGCTCGCTCAGGCTGTCGAAGCAAGCCCTGGCTGACAGGACCAGCCATGCCAAGCAGGTCCACAGCTACCACCATCCCCAAACCCAGCCACTCCTGCCCCAAGCACGGCAAGGACTTCGTCCCCTGCCTGTCCTGAGCCAGTCACAGTGCCTGCCCCCTCCTCCCAGGGCATCCCGAGGCGGCGGGGGGAGGGTATGTTATGGTCCTTCGCCTTAATGCACAGCAGGGAAACTGAGGCAGGGGCCCTTGTCTAGGGCCCCGGAGAGCGGAGGGCAGGTCCTTCTGCCTCCTGCTCCACCCAGAGCTCAGGGGGGCCAGGGACCGGCAAGGAGCTGTCACTGTCACCCTCCCTAGGAGGACACAGCGCTCCCCCCAGCTCTCTTCCCCCTTGAAATCTGGATTTAAACTTGATTTCACGGTGACAAGCCCCCGGGTCACAGGCTGCAGCGGCTGCTGCTTTAATTAATACAAGTCCCAACGTTAACAAATTATATTTAAAGGGGCTGGAGGGAGGGGGAAGGGCGGGGGACACCACCCCACCACCCCCCCCTTTCTACTCACACCAGTACCAGGATTAACCCCTGGATGCCTGCAGCGCGCAAGTTTGGGAGCGGGCGGAGGGGAGCTGCCAGCCACCCGGGGGAGATGGAGACGGAGAGGGGTGGTGAGTGTTGGGGGGCTGTTTTCTGTAAGGCAGGTGGCCCCTCTTACCACCCCCCCCCCTCGCCTTTGGGATCGGCGGAGCCGGGGAGAGGACGCAGGTGGACCCCAGCCCCGGTGCGTGCCCCTGGGGTGCGGAGCCCTAAGGTACCCATCCCGCGGGCACCGTCCCCCACGGCAGCGGCATCCCCGCCAGCATCCCCCCCGGCCTCCGCGGGGGCCCCCGGCAGCGAGGCCCGTCCCCCGCCCGCGGAGAGCGGGGAAACTGAGGCAGGCAGGGCGGGGAGGAATGGGGGACAACCTCCCGGAGCCGGGGGGAGCCGCGCATCCCCCCGGCGCTCCGCCGGGACGCGAGGAGGAAGGCAGAGGGGGGGGCGGGCAGCGGCCCTGACAGCGCGCTGAGCGGGGGGTCCGCAGCCGTGCGGGGCCGGACCGGGGCGGCGGGAGCCCCCCACCCCATCCCGGAGCCCCCTGGGCAGCCCGCCCCCGGTGCGGGGCTGGGCGCGGCGGCGGCTTCCCGGCGCCCTCCCCGCGGGGCCGGGGCGCTCGGCGGCGGCGGGGCTGGATGGGGGGGCGGGGGGCAGCTCCTACCTGGGTACCCAGAGGCTGAGCAGCAGCGAGCAGAGTCCGTGGGCCAGGGCCGGGCGCATCTTCGCTGGGGCAGCGGCTGTGCGGGCTGCGGGCGGGCGGGCGCCTTTGGGGCAGGGGCGGCGGGGCTCGGCGCTGCTCTCTGCCCGCTTTGTTTGTTGTGGGTTGTTTGCTTGTTTGTGTTTTCCCCTCTCCTCCCTCTCACTGGCTCCCTGCGCGCCGGGGCTCGGCTCGCCGGGGCGGCTCTGCCATCCTCCCGGGATGCCCCCCCCGCCTCCCGCCGCCCCGGCGCCCGCCGAGCCCGGCGAGGGCTGCGCGCCCCCCGCCCTACCCGCCGCCGCCGCCGCCCCGCCGCGCTCAGCCCCCCGGCTCAGCCCCCCATAACGGGACGCGCCGGGGGGCCGGGGGGGCCCTCGACCCGCGGGGCGCGCTCCCCCGCCGCTCCCCAGGGCGCCCCGGGGCTCCGGGGCCGCGGCGGGCGTGGGCAGGGTTCGCCGGGCGTGCGGCGCTGCGGCTCCCGCGGGACCCGCAGGCACATGGGGAGCCGCGGCCCCCCCGCCGCCCTCCGCCGCCGGTGTCGCCGGGTCGCCGGCGGAGCGGGCAGGGTCGCGGCCGGAGCGCCCCGGGAGCGCTGGGCGCGGAGCGGCGGCGGCGGCGGCTCTGCCTGGGATCGCGCTGCGCCGAGCATTACTCAGCGCCCGGAGCCCGAGTCCCGACACGTCCAGACAGGAGCCCGCGGGGGAAGGACGGGGCAGAGGGTGGCAGCGGGGCGGGGAGCCGGCGTGTCGCACGCAGCCTGCCGGGGAGGGAGCGGGCGGCGGGGGGGGCGGGGGGCGAGCGCCGGCCGTGGGGGGAGCGGGCGCGGGGACCCGGGGTCGGGGGGGAGGGAGGCGCGCGGCGTGGGGTGGGCACGGCGTGTCCACGGGGAGTAGAGGGGGTGGGTGGTGTGTGTGGAGGGAGTGGGCATGGCGTGGGGAAGTCGGGGCGGCGTGGGAAAGTGCGTGTGGTGGGTGTGCGCGGCGTGGAGGAGCGGGCACGGGGTGTAGGGTAAGTGTGCGCGGGGCGGGGGAGCGCGCGTGGGGTGCGAGGAGGGGGGGTGTGTGGGGTGGGGGAGTGGGCACAGGACACGGGAGAAGGGTGCTGTGGGCAGGGGGCGAGTGTGCACGGGGCAGAGGAGTGTGCGTAGAGCACGGGGCGGGTGCGCACAACGCGGCGAGCGTGCGTGGCACGGGGTAAGCACACACGAGTGAACGTGCCAAGGGTGGGTGAGTGCACGGGGCGTGGGGTGATGGTGCGTGGCGTGGATGAGTGTGTGTGGGGCACGGGGGGGTGTGCACAGCGTGAGTGGGTACGGGGTAGCGTGTGCGTGGCGCGTGGTGGGTGTTCAAGGTGTGGGAGAGTGAGTGTGCGCGGCAGGAGTGAGCGCACGGAGGTGAGCGTGTGTGGTTAGTGTGTGCAGGGCACGGGTGAGCATGAGTGGTTGTGTGTCCACTAGGGATGGGGTGAGTGTGCACGGGGTATGGAGAAGGTGTGAGGGGTGCGGGCGAGCATACACGGTGTGTGGGGTGAGTGTGCACAGCCTGGAGTGGGTGTGCACTGGGTGTGTGCAGTGCAGGTTGAGTGTGATTTGGGCATAGGGTGAATGTGCAGGGTGTGGGGTGAATGTACATGGGGTAAGTGTGCACGGAGAGAGTGTGCGTGGGGTGGGGAGTGAGTGTGCATGGCAGAGAGGGAAGACGTGGGGTGTGGAGTGAGTGTGCACAGGGAGAGGGGTGTGCCTGTGGTGTGGGGTGTGCACGGGATGCTGGGGGTGCACAGGGCGTACGAATGGGGGCTGGGGGTGCAGGAAAGCGTCCCTGCCGCTGCAAGACACGTGGGTGCCTGGCTGTGTGCACAGGGGTGTGAGTGTGGGTGGCACATGCTGGGGGTGTGACCGTGGACACAGAGTGTGGCTGTGTACGTCCCACAGAGGTGCCAACCCTGTTTTGGGCTCTCCCAGCCTAGTGTCAGGGAAGCAGCACCACAGGGCTGGTGCCTTTGGAGCAGCCGTGGATACGGCTTTGGCTTCGCTCGACGGGGCCACCAAGGGCTCCCTGCCTCAGTTTCCCCATGAGCCCTCCCGGGCTGGGCACCCAGATTGTGCCCTCCTGCACCGTCACCCCAACACACAGGCACCCCTTACCTTCATGGGGCCCTGCTGGGCAGGGGTCTCCCATCTGTGCGGTGGCCTTGTGGGCCGTCCCTGCTTGCTCCTGTTGCTCCCTTGGGGACAGGAAGGTGACCTGGAGACATCCCGGGGTAACCGGGCTCTCGGTGAACACTGCCCAATGCAGCCCCTTCCCGGTGATGGGAATACTGGGTGTCGCCTGAGTTTGGGTGCCCACCCTGGGGCTAGGGGGGCTCCTCTTGGGTGCTGGTGGCTGGGGGGCAGCGGGCAGTGCCCCCCGCGGCTCCCCGGTGTACCCATCTGCCGCGGCCCACGCCACACTGGTGGTGTTCGCACCGTAAACGGCCAGGCGGCAGCTGGCAAAGTGCTCTCCCCCCGGGGCGGGCACCGCGCGTCTCCGTGCCCGCATGGCAGCGCTGGCGGGGGCTGCCAGCACCGCTTGCGTGTCGGTTCCTGTTGGCACCAGGGAGGAAAATGCGTTTCCTTTGGGAAATGAGTTGCAATCTGGGGTTGAGCCCAATGGCTGTTCTGTGCCCCCCCAGGGGACTCTGGGTGCAGGGGGGTGGCATTCCCACTGAGGTCCCTTTTGCAGTCCTGGGGGTGCTGGATGTTCTCCTGCTGCCAGCTCTGCTCCCAAGCGGGCTTAACCTGTGGGCAGGTGGGAAAACCCACGCGGGGCTGGCATCTACCTTCCCACTTCCCTGCCTACGCGGTTTGGCAGGAGGAGAGGGTCGCAAATCCTTCTGTCCCTGAGGCAGTGCCCTGAGCGCACGGAGCGGTCCCTCGCACAGCATCACCCTGAAACCCATCCTGCTTCCTCCACAGCTGCTGCCCTCCTGGATCCCGCCTGCAGCCAGCGGGTGCTGTGGGGTGTCCCACACGAGGTTGGTAGTGCTGTCAGGACCCCCTCTCAGCCACCCTGCCACCGAAGATGCCTGTCCCCTTGCTGCAGACTTTGGCTGACGGGAGGTGCGGTGTCAGGGCTGGGAACTTGTGGAGGGGGACACACACAGGACCCCAAGGTAGGGGCCATTGCTCCTGCCCTCCTCACCTCCTCCCACTCAAGACCTGTCTCCCATGCTCCATTTCCCCTTTGTACCTGGGTACAGGCTGGCCAGACCCCCCTTAGCAGGCTGGGGGGAGACAGGGGAGCAGACCCCTCTACCCGGCAGCACCCTGGCTTGGCTGTCCCCTGCTCTCTCGGGCCACCCCAGGGGTTACACCCAGGCATGCACTGCCCTTGGCCCGGACCCACCAGAGGGTGCTCTGGGGTTTCCTTTTGGGGGTCTCCCAGAGAAATCGGGGCTCCTTCCCACCAGAAGGCAACTCCCACAGCTCAGGGGACCCTGGCGCCCGGGCTCTGGGAGTGCAGATGTTAGGATTCTGTGCACAAATAGATGCCAAGGCAAATCAGGGGGGAAACGCTTTCATCCTGCTCCAGCCCTTAATGACATAATCGCTTCCAAGAGCAGGTGTCTCACTCGAACGCTCCTGCTGACTTGGGGAGGAGGGCAGCCACTGCGTCCCACCGTCTCGGCACTCACAGTGGAGGCAGGTGTGGTGGGGGGACCGGTTTCCTCATGTCCCAGCAACATCCCAGGGCTGAAGAGCCAGGTGAGCCCTTTGCTCCAGCCTTTCTTCTGTGTCACACCAGCAAAGTTCTTAAGCACAAGATGAAGCATCTGTTGTGGCCCAGGGAACCGGGGACCTACGGGACAGGATCTGAGCATGGATGGATGCAGGCAGCATGTGAGGCTGGCAGAGGATTCTTTGGTCCTGATGGGAGCATCAAGGCTTAGGGCAAAAGCTGGGCCTTCTGTGAGCACCACGTCTGTCCTTGGCACTGCTGCAGCCCCCCAGCTGGGGACACAGGGCCACGGGGCCATGGGACCTGCCACCTCCCAGCTTCTCTGCCGCCTCCAGCACCCTCACACTCAACAGAGGCCAGGCAGGGACGTGGGTAGCTCTCAGAGCCAGCATGAAGATGTTGCTCTCCAGAGCCAGGGCAGGGAAGGTGGTGGGGAGGATCCCTGGCACAAGGCACCATGGGGACACCCCTCAGAGCTCCCCTGCCCAGGCCAAAGCACCCAGGCAGGTCCCTTCCTTCAGCAGGTTACATGGTGCTCCAGCATGTGCTTTATGCAGGCAACTGGGGAAGCATCTGTCTCTCTTCTCCATCCTCCCTTCTCTCCATCCTTCTACCTCTCTGTCCCTCTATCCCTCCTAATGTCTCTCTGTCCTTCCATCCCTCTTGGCATCCCTTCATCTCCACACCCCACATCCTCCTGCCCAGCACCCAGGTTGCCTGTGCTTTCCC
This sequence comes from Rhynochetos jubatus, assembly GCA_027574665.1. NCBI lineage: Eukaryota > Metazoa > Chordata > Aves > Eurypygiformes > Rhynochetidae > Rhynochetos > Rhynochetos jubatus. The sequence goes on from CM050654.1 coordinate 26,441,312, forward strand.
TGCTCCTTTCCCCTTCCCTCATGCAGGAGCAGCTCCTGCCAACACCCCACACCGCAGGCTCCACACCCCTGGGAGAATGGGGCTGGCTCTTCCCTTGTCATCTCCATCAGGACCCCTTTCCAGCACCTCTGCATGGCCCGCTGGCTCTGTTCCCTGCTTCCCTCCTGGCAGGTGCCCTTCCTTACCTCCTTCTGCCTTGGGATAAGCAATCTCCATGCCCTCCAAGTGCAGGGGGAAGCTCTGGGGAGCCTTAAAGAGATGGAGAAGCACCAGGACAGACACAGTTTGATGCCACCAGGACCTGGAGGCCAGAGGGGAAGGGTGCTGGGAGCTGCATGGCTTGCAGTCTGCAGCGGGGCATGCAAGCTGGTTTGGAGGAGGAAGAGGAGGAGGAAGGAGAGGTTCACCAGGAGCCCAGGTAGCCAGCCACACACCCAGCCTTCACCGTCCTGCAAACACAGCTCTCCTTGCTCCCCTGCCCAGCAGCACCCACGGGACTGGAGCGACGGCTGCGTGAGTCAGGGCTGGGTGTGGGGTCGGGGCGACCCTACCTTTTGTGGCAGCATTAGTCACCGTGCCAAGCTGCCCCAGCCGGACGGCACCGGAGCCCCCAGCATCGCTGCCCTCCTGCCAGCTCACACCCTGCGACCTGCCCGAGTCTGCTCGCCGTGACTCAGGAGCCAACCACACGGCCACCTGGCTGGCCCGGCCAGTCCTCCCGGCTGCCCGGGGCTGGGGCGCTGGCAGGGCCCAGTCAGTGGGTGCACACCAGCCCCAGCACTGTCATTCAGCCACACTGTCCCTCACATCAGGGCAGAGAGGCAGGATCTGGCCACTTCCAGCCATCCCTGGGAGCATCCTTGCGGTGAAGCAGAACTTCCCTCCTCATCCTCCTCCCAGCACCTGGCGGTGGGTACCACAGCAGCAGCAGGGTGCAAGGAAGAGGTTGAAACCGCGCTGTGGGTACCATCCCCTGGGTGTACCAGGGCTGGGACAGGCCCCCCACAACACAGGGTCTGGCTATGCAGGGGTCACCCCATGGCAGAGCAGCCTCCAAGCTGGTTGGGGTGCTTGTATGACAGGGATGGGGGATCTTACACCGCCTCAGGCAAGGAGAGCGTGTCCCCAAAGGGCCAAGATGCTGGCTGGGGTGGTGGGGTGGCCCGATGGGACGGCCCAAGCGCATCTGTGCGGCACTGCCCCGGGGATCCTCTCCCGTTTGGGGAGGGATGCACTGCCCTGGGGACGGGTGGAGGGTGCTGGTCTACATGCAGGGTGAGCAAGGCATAGAGCTGCCTCAGCAGCCACTTCTCCCTCACCTCCATCCTCCGGGGGTATGCACAAAGCCCCCTCCCCAGAGATGGAGGATGGCTGCTGCCTTCGTTACAGGGTAAGTAATGAGACCACAGGAGCGGAAGGGGTTTGGATAAGGTGGGAGGTTGGCAGTCAGAAACAGGACCCAAGACAGGGGTGGTGTCTGCCCTGTCCTTCTGTTGGGTGGCTAAGGGGTGCTCAGGGAAGAGGGGCAGCTCCCTGCCAGCCTCCAGAGCCCACCGCCCTTGCAGACGCTGCGTAGTGTGCACCGTGCCAGCATGGGTGGCTCTGGGCTGTTGGGGTTCCACGGACAGAGCAGGGGGCAGACAGCAGTTCCGAAAGGGTTAAGGAAAAGGAAGGACACAGCGCCCTCACACTCATAGGCAGCATCCCCTTACAGCACATCTAGGGATCCTCGCACACCCCATCTCCTGCCCCTGGAGGGCTCATGCCCACTGCCTGCACCCTGCTGTGGGTGCCCTGCGTCCCAGCGCATCCCCTTGCCTGGGTGCTCGGAGATGCTGCAGCAGGGCTGGCCTGAATGCCCCCCCCCCCCCCCCCCCCGCCAGAGCCAACCACTGCACACTGGAGACCGGGGAGCAGGGCAGAGCTGGGGGCAGCTCTAGGGTGAGTCGGCAGAGCCCCCACAGAGGGCAGGGATGAGCCGGACCCTCCTGGGCAGGCCAGGGGGGATGCGACCCCGTGGCTGCACGGGTGACATCTGTCACTGGGAGCTGGCGTGGGACAGTTAGCAGGCAGCTCCCTGGAGGGAGCAGCAGAGCCTGGAGGAGAGGCCTCCCGGGAGAGCAGGGCTGGGCAGGCAGGAGCCCTGGCTGGGATCCAGCTCCACTGGCTGGGCAGCCCCCTGCTCGGCACCCCGCAATGGGCAGGCAGAGGGACCGCAACCACGAGAAATGGGTTTGTCGGGGCTGCTGCTCTCCGGGCCTGCCCTCGGCTGAGCTGCTGTCCGGGTTTCTCAGCCTCCCCCTCATAGGCCTATCTGCGTTACTCCAAACTTTCCTAAAAAGCTTCTTTATTTGGCAAAAACATTCTATTTTTGGTCTCGGTCCAGAGGGATTTTTGTTTCTTCAAGTTTGATTGAATTAATCTGTCCGGCTCTTTTCAACTTGGGCAATTGGAGGGAAAATTGTGCTCTTCCCATTTGAAAAAAATAAAATAAAATGAAGCCATTAATGTTACAGAGGTTTAGGATTTTTTTTTTTTTTAACCCAAATATTATAAACATCCGTTTTTTCCCTTGGGAAGATCCTACAAGTTTTACAATGTAAACTGCCCAGCGCCAGGGATCTGGGTACACACGCACGTGTACAGCTGCACCCCCTGGAATCCGCAGCTACACGTGGCACCCACACAGCCGCCCTTGTGCACCCCTGGCTCACACCAGCCCCCCCCCCCCCCACCCCCCCACCCCGAGTTGGGTCCTGCCTGAGCACTGCCCCCAGGAGCATTGGGTGAGTTTGGGGGGGAACTGGGGGGGTCATGCATTCTCACACGCTATCCCACGCGCTATCTCCCAAGTACCATCCCAGGGATCCCCATATGCATACGTCCCCATGCCTACCCCCATGACCCCCCCCCTCCAGCGCTCCCCGGGACCCCCCCCACCCCGCGCCGTGCCGCGCCGTGCCGCAACTCCCCCTGGCGGCCGCCCGGCGCCTCGCCGGCCGCCCCGCATCCCGGGTTGCCACGGCGACAGCGGGGATGCTGCGGGCTCCCCCCGTCACCCCGGGCTGGGACCTGCGGGTTATTGAAGGGTTTCAGCGGGCACCGAGGGCTCTGGAGAGCTGGGGCTTTCCTAGTAATCTGGGGGGCTCCCCGGGGCACTGCTGGAGACCTGGGGGACTGCGAGAGGGATGAGTGGCTCCTGGGGTGCTTCTAGGAGTCTGGGATGGGGTCCTGGAGGATGGAGAGCTCTTGTGGAGTTCCTGGAGGTCTGAGAAGCTGGGAGGACTGCCAGGAGGACGGGAAGCTGGGATATTGCTAGGAAGCTCTGCTGACTGTTCAGCCCCCTCCAGACCACTGGGCCAGCTCCAGACCCTGCCTGGCTACCAGCATCACCTATTTATGCCAGGGCCTCTCCTGGCTACCAAGGGAATGGATTTGGCTCTTCCAGATCAGGGCCAGCAGGGAGCAGTGGCAGGGAGTTGGCAGCCCCCACCAAGAGCTAACCCTCCTCCAGAGTTGTCAGGGCACTTGGAGATATCTTGGAGCTGCAGAGGAGTCACCCCACAGTCAGTGGCCATCTGCCACTCTCCAAGTGAGAGCCCCTTGCCCTTGCACTGGCTCCATTTTCCAGCTTCTTCCGGCTCCACAGTTTTGGCTTTTGTGGTCTCCAGCCTTCAGAAGCTGTGAGTTGAGGCGATGGCAGAGGGGACACAGGTCAGATCCCCTACTCATAAGAACTATCTGTCTTCCTCAGGGTTTATCCACGATCCAGACCTCCAGAGCCATGTCCATGCAGCCAGGAGCATGAAAACTGCCCATTATGGGGAAACTGAGGCAGGGTACAGAGAAGGAGCTTGGTGAAGGTCAGAGCTGGATGGAGCTCTACTGGGCTCAACCCATGCACTCCGACATCTCACAGGGAGGTTCGGAATCACCCAGTATAACCGTTCTCAGCCTGGGATGGCTACTGGGGAGAGCAGGGGTGACCCATAGTTTCACAGGACCTGCCTGAACTGAGCTCCCGTGATGGGCAGCCTAGGGCTGGGCGTGTGTGCCGGTGCTTCTAATTCAAAAAGGAACCTGTTTAGCCAATGAAATGGGTCCCCACATCTCCCAGCACCCCGCATCTCTGCAACTCCCATCCTGCGGGGCCCTCCGGTACCCACGCGTGTCCTCCCTGTCCCAGACACGCCTGCACGAACACGGTAAGACACGTGCAAACAGGCGTACACGCAGGCACAGACGGGGATGATGTCACCAGCACGCACACGCTGACAAGTTGCTGTTTATGCGTAGACGTGCGTGAAGACACGTGGGCCAACTTGTACACGCACCCACGAGGGGCTCGCACCCACGGTGACGGGCGTGCGCACGAGCTCACACGCGCACGTATGGTCGCGAACACGCGGAGGCGTGCTGCCTGCACGCGTACGCACATGCACACCGAGCTGCTTGCGTGCGCAGGTACCTTCACCTGCACCCACCCAGCCCTGCTCACACCCACCCATGCGTTTCCGCGGGCGGGCGCGTGGCCAGGAGTTCCCAGGAGCCCCGTTTGCCTCCCGGTGTTGCTGTGGGTAAGCCAGGAGGGAATTTCCAGCCGGGAAGCTGCAGATGACATATTCAGAGGCTCCCGCCCCAGTGCTGTGCCATGAACTGGGCCAAGTTAATGGTTCACCAGCACCCTGCTCCCCTTGCCCTCACCCGCTGGCTGCCTGGGGGTGGGCGAGGAGGGACCCACTGGTGCTCCCGCTTGCCTTGCAGCGTGCCCAGCGCTCCGCTCCTGCTCTGCCCCCTCAGGGGCTCCTCTGCCCAGCGTGGCACTGCCAGCCAAGCCCTTCCCCTCTGCAGTTACCAAAACCCCCGTGCAGGGGAAGGCTGGAGAAACCAGTTCCTGTAGGCTTCTTGCAGCATGGCAGCAGGGAGACCCCCGGAGCCTCTGGAGCAGAGGGATGGCAGCCTGCCCAGCTGGGCAGTCAGGCGGGCTGCTCCTCGCCCCGTGTTTGCCGACGAGGGGCACAGGCTTATCAGGTTACCAAGACACGCCTGGCACCACGCCGCCCAGGTGAGGCTGCACGTGGCCCACGGCAGGCCAAGCGAATGCCTCGCGTGCCACCGTGCCAGCAGTGCCAGCACCACACAGGGCTCCCCCGTGCCAGGCCGGTGGCTGAAGGGGGAGCGGAAAGAGAGGACACCCTCAACACAGCCCATCGCCACGGTGTCGGGGCAGCTAACTGTACCTCCTGCATGAGGGGTGAGCGGAGGGGAGTGTGGACTTGCAGTTCAACACAAATATTCCAGGTCAGCTGGTGGCGGGACACAAACTGTCATCTCCAAGCGGCGGTGGCCACGGATGATGGGAGGAGAGCACGCACTCGGCCTGGGGGCTGCAGAGCGGGGCCGGAGAGCGCTTGGCATCATCCACACTCATCTCCTGGCTCTGCAGCGGCCGAGAAAAGCAAAGAGTGGATGAAAAATGACCTGTTCGGGTCCCAGCATGAACAGGAGGCTCAGGGAGTCTGGCAGATTGGGGCTCATGGCCAGGGCAGGAGGGGTCTCCGGCCGGTCCCTTTCCAGTACAGCGGTCAGTGCCTCCCAGCCCTCCCCAGCAAGCGCCGCAGCACACCGGCTTTAAATAGCTTTATTAGTGGAAGCTCTGCACCCGCAGCTCCCCCCGTGGGGGCCGTGGGGATGCCAGGCGGTCCCACATTATCCCCCAGGAAAGCCAGGTCTCCCCAGGGCGCAGAGCTGGGCTCACCCCCGCTGTCCCAGCCACCGGCTCAGTCTGTCTCTGTCCCGGGGTGGAGGGTGGGGGCTGCAGCACGAGCCTGGGGGTGGCCCCCTCAAATTGTCCTCGCCCGACCGCAGGCTGTCAGACGCAGAGGCTGAGCTCCTGGCGGACGGAGCACTTGCGGCACTGCACCACGCAGCACCAGTGGAAGCGGCAAAGGCAGTTCTCCTCCAGCACCACCGTCTCGTCCCGGTGCCCTCGCCCGCAGCACAGCAGGTCGCACCCACTCGTGTCCATGGCTGTGCTGTTGCACACGCGGCCCCGGGTGCCCAGCGAGCCCGTCTTACGGTTAGCCGAGCAGAAATCGGGCGAGTCGGCCGAGTAGATGAGGTCCTGCTTGTCGGGAGGTTTGATGTTGTCGCCCACGGGGATGAGGGTTTTCCCGTCGTTGCCTCCCATCACCTTGAAGGCCCCGTTGAAACGTTCGAGCAGGCGGTCCCCCACCTCGCGGAAATGGGGCATCTTGCGCCAACAGGTCCGCAGGGTGCAGGACCCCGACAGCCCGTGGCATTTGCACTCTGTCCTCATGTAGCTGCGCACCGCCTGGGAAAGAGACGGCGATGCTCAGCCCTCGGTCCCCCACCTCCCTGCCCAGCGCCCCCAGCCAAAACCCTGCCTCTTGGTGCTGCCCCGGACAGAGGGAGGGTGCTGGGGGGGGGCACAGGGGGTTTCCAATGCACCTTCAAGGGGCTTCTGTTATTGGGTCCATATTTCCCCTAAAGTTGGTGCAGGTAGATGGCTTGGGGGAGATAAATGTGGAGGGTTGAGCTGGGTAGGGGCACAGGGGGGTGGTGCGTGCAGAGGGCAGGGGGCACAGGGCCTTACCAAGCGCCCGGCTTCGTTGTTGTGCAGGTCGATGAGAGCTCGGATGTCATTTTTGCCTTTCTTGCTCTTGGCGTCCATGAACTGCTGGGATTTCTCGTAGCCGAACTGGACGTCGTCCCCGCAGCCCCCCCATTCCCAGGCTGTGCCCTCCGTGCCCGGACCCGCCGTGGGCGAGGGGGGGGCCCGGCTCCGTGTCAGCTCGCAGCCGCACTGCAGCAGCTCACCCATGCTGCAGGCCTGCGTGATGGCATGGCTCACCCCGGCCGCCGTGATGGCGTACACGAAGGCTGTCTCCCGGATATCTGCAGGAGAACAGAGGGGGCCAGGATGCAGGGTCAGCTCTGGCAAAGACTCTGAGAGCAAAGCGTACCCGCACTGTCATCCCATGGGGGCTCAGACCTCCCCTTCTCCCCCTCCGTCTGTGCTCCGTGCTGTTCTTCAGGTGATGCACCCATCCTGGAGTGGGCTGCCTGGGGCAGGAGCTGTCTCCTGCAAGCAGATATGCAGAATTTGGGGGATGGCCAGGCCCTGCCAGCATTCCTCCACCCACCAGTATGGTCCTAGGGGCAACAAATCTCCTCCCTCCCCTTGCAAGAATGAGTGCTGCCCCATGGGATAGAGCTCGGAGAGCAGGGGTGCCCAGGTGGTACCCACAACTTCCCCACACTGCCCTGCAGTGTCCCCCCAAGCAGTAAAAATCCCATCCCCAGCTGCAAGCTGGAGAGCCATGCCGCGAGGGACACCGCAGCTGCCACTCACCCCACTGCAGGGTGACAGCGATGACGCTGCTGCCCGTTCTCCCCCCGTACCCGCTTTGCCACAGGGCGCTGCCTGCCCCTCTCCCTCCGCCAGCACAGCCTCCACCCTGCAGGATTATTTATTATTAGTATTTGCTCCTGTCTCTCTCTGCTCCGGGACACGAATTCCAAGCATCTTTCCCCTGCCCGGACCTGCCGCTCACAGCCGCAGCCAGCGGGGGATTCTGGCAGCGGGGGTGCGGCACCCTGCTCGGGGGGCTCCAGCGCTCCCCCCACCCGCCCTGTGCCAGCCGAACCCCTGCCCACCCGAATGCCAGGGTAGGGCTGGCCTAGGGCGGTGACACGCAGGACGTGCCTGGGGCATGGGGACAGAGGCATGTTTTGGGGTGTGCCCCATCCCTCCATCTCCAGGACTCTGACTTGGGAGGGCTATGGGAAGAGGGGATCCTGGGCACCGGCTCCATGAGTGGCTCCTCCACAAGCCCACGCGGCACCTGATTCCCACTGGTGCTGGTAGGAACTGGGCACACTTTTCCAGCAGTGCCACCCTGGGGACAGGTGTCCCCTGCCCTGGACACCCTGCCCCCCCCCCCCCCAAGCCACGCAACCCCTCTCCTGCTGCCGCCGGGGGCTGGCAGAGCCCTCAGCATGCAGCCAGCAGTTGGCAGAAGTCCCGGTGCCACCCTGCCAGCCGGGGCCCCGGGGGGATGCCGCTTCTCTGACAGCTCCTCCAGACTCATGGCTGCCACCACGCCAGCCTGCCCTGGCACGCCGCGGCAGGGAGGGAAGGGGGGGCTGCTGCGACTGCATCCGGGGAGGCCACGGCTGGGAACCGGAGCCCACATCATCATCCTCAGAAGGAAGAGGCTGTCGGATGGGAGGTGCCCATCTGCTGGCAGCTGGGAACCCCAGCAATGCTGGGATGGTTTATACAGTCCCTGCAGGCTTACAAGGAGGATGGTGCCTGCTGGCAACTCTCAGAGCAAGGCAAGCTCTCTGCTTCTGACCCCCATGATGGAGCCCTGGGGACCTCCATGCCACTAGCTGGGATGTCACACGTCCTCAGAGTGCCAGGGTCTCCTAAACTGGACCCAGGACATTGCTCACCTTCACCGGCTCAGCAGTGAGGCTGGGCCAAACAGAGCATGGCGTTCCCTCCAACCCAAACTGTCCCTGGGTACAGCTGTCCCTGGACAGCTGTCCCTGACAGGTCGACTGCCAGCATCACCCACTTGCCACCTGCCCTGGCATCCTGGCACCACCCCGCTGCCAGACTGGAGCCCTGCCAGGCACAGATCCCACCTGCCTTGCTGCCAGGTTGGGGTAAAAATAGGTGTCTCCAGAGGCAGGGATGTCCCACGTGTACCCTGGCTCTCTGCCCCTCGACTGAACAGCTCCCTGTATTGAGGGGAATCGGTCTCTTATCAAGCCCCCTGCCCACAGGCCAGTGTTGCCCTGGGGGTCCCAGCTCTGCTTTCCACTGATACCCACAGCTGCTGGGTGCTCAGGGCACTCAGCCCTTGACAATGCCCCCAGGGAGGCCACCCTGACCCCCCCAGGGCTTTCCCATCCCTTACAGACCCACAGGTGCCCCCTTGCTCTGCCCCTGCTCTGGCTTTGATGCAGGTGGGCTTGGACCACTATATCCACCTGGCTGGGACCTGACCATCCCTCCCTGCCAGCCCCCCTGTCCCTCAGGATGACATTGGGGTGCCCACCCAGGAACACAGGGTTGGGGGGCAAGCACTCCTCTCCTGTGCTCCCATCAAGGCCAGGAGGAGGGATCTGCAGGGCACCCATGGGGCGAGGAGCAGCTCCCAGAGGCTGCGTGCTGCCTCCCACCCCGGTCCCTTCTCCCAGCACACCCCGGGGTCCCGGGGAGCAGTAAATCACTGCCAGACGAGGGTGCATTCTTGGGCTCTGTGAAGCCCCGCGCTGTCTGGGAGCATCGGTAATTGCTTCATTACAACACGGGGAGACATGTCCCGGCAGTAAAACCTCAGCGTGACTGCACCGGGGAGCACTGAGCAACCCCCTACACACACAGAGAGGTTTGCAGGCCCAGACTCTGCTCCACCAGTCCCAGGGCGCCGCATGACCCAGCGGCCGGAGGCTTTTCGGGAGACGGGAGGCCGAGGAAGCGCTGGCCTTACCCTGCTGCAGGATCTTGCCGAAGTACTTGCTGTGGCTGGTGCAGTTCCAGCGGCGGAAGCGGAATTGGTACTGGCATTCCCGGACTCCCAGCTTGGTGCCCTTGGCCACCTCCTGCACGATCTCTGGCTCCAGCTGGCACAGCTCCGCCTGCTTCCCCGCCAGCCGCTTTGTCTTGCGGCAGATGCTGTTGGGGTCCATGACCAGGGGGCTGCCCACTGCCCTGCAGGAGGGACAGCGAGCAGAGCAAAACCAGCACCCAAGCCCCGGGGGGGGGGGACAGGGTGGGCATGGGGCACGGCCAGACCTGCTCCCAGGGACGGAGCAGGGCCGTGGAGCAGTGCCGGCTCAGCGCTGAGCCTGGGTGACAAGGGGGACAGGGAGAGGTATGCAGGGAGGGCATGACAAAAGGTGTGGGTGGCACCTGCGGGAGAGCACCCACGGGAGACCTTGCCCTGCCCAGCCAGTTGGGGAACAGGGGAGATCCCCAGCTGTGGGGCTGGTTAGAAGATGATGCTGGCACATGGTGCTCCATACCCTGAAGCCTTTGGGGACATCACTGGGGGTGATGGTGGTGTCCCTAGTGGGAGGTGACAGAGACGCTGTGCCGCTCAGCACCTGCTCTTTGGGTCTTGTTGTGCCTCCCCCTTCTCCAAGGGTGCTCACCGCTTTACCCCGTGGGAGACGAGCCGAGTGACCTTGCCGGCGATAAAGCCCCTTGGCTGCTGGCCAGGCTCCCATGCTCACCTCCCCCTACCCAGGCATCGTCCCCGGGAAAACGGAACCGTGGGCTGACACCGGCACGCGAGGGAGGGATGCAGGTGGCATCGCCAGCCATGCCGATGCCAGGGCGGGAGAGCAAGTCTCAGCTGGGCCAGTGCCAGGGGCAGCTCCTCCTTGCCAGCACAGCTGGAGCGAGATGCCTGGCTCTCCGGGCTGGGAGGCAAAGTCTGAGCACGACGCCACGCTCCCCGGCCTGCCGCTGGCTACAGAAACTCCTGTACTTTCCCCACACATTTCGCCTCCAGTGCCCTCCACGGCAGGGCTAGTGCAGCTGTGCCACCCGCCGGCACCGTTCCCCGTGCCGCGGTGGGCGATGCTCCAGCTCCGCCGCGGGCAATGCCGGAGCCGCGGTGGGCAGAGGGCAGGCATGCCACGCTGACAGCCTCCCACCCACGCTGCCTGTCCCGTGGCACGGAGACTGCGTGGCCGTGGGCCACCCGGATTTTGTACACCCCAAACACAGCCCCACTCAGGCTCCCCTTGCCTCCAGTGCCGCTCCTGTGAGCTCAGAGCTCATCCTGTTCCATGACATGATTTTTCTGTCTGTGGATGCCCTCGGGACGTCAGGACTGTACTCAGCATTCCTCAGCATTTTGGGATGCCCAAGGACAGTGAGGCCACGTCCCCTAGGGAGCAGCACCCGGACGGCCCGTGCTGCCAGCAGCCCCGCTCGCTGGGGAGCACCAGCTGTGCTGCAGCTTCCAAACCCAGACCTTTATAGTCTGGCCAAGCCCCAGGGGCTCGAAAATCACAAGCTGAATCTCGGTGTTCAACTATGTTCTGGGTTTCCTTTTCGCTCTCGCGCAGCTGGGGGGCCGCGTTCGGGACACCAGGCTGCAGGACTTCGCTCGCCATCCTGCCCCCAGTGCAAACCCTCTCTGAGCCCCTTGTTTGAAGCTTAAAGTCCTACCAGGGTGCCCCTGCCCCATGTCAGGTTCCCAAGCTGCCAGCATCTCCTGCCCACCAAACTGCAGGCGGGTTTGGGGAGGACGTGCCCTCTCGCACAGCCTGGAAAAGGAGCCTTCAGGCTTTGGCTGGAGGTGTAAAGGGTTAAACAGCTCGACTGAGAAGCACAGCCTGGAAAGGTGACCTCTGGCAGGGAAACTGAGGTGAGCCCACACTGCTGCTGGGAGCACCCATCTCCCTTCGCTCCCCACAGCTCCGTTTCCCTTTGCTGCGTAATGCACGGCGTCTGCAAAGGGATGGGGCAGCTGGGGAAGCAGCACGGGGCTGGGGCTGGCCTGGCACAGGCCCCCCCCATCAATGGGGAAACTGAGGCCCATATGGAAAGATGCCAGCAAGCCTGTCCAGTCCCATCCCACAATGACCACATGGGGATTCAACCTCCATGCCGGGCTCCGAGCTCACCCTCCTTGGGGACCGTGGGCTCCCAACATCCCCACCGGGACGGCGGAGGTTTGGCCGCCTGTTCCGGTGGGGTGGGGAAGGCGGGGAGCCGTGCTGGGACTTTCATTAAGAGACGACTCTTTGTACTCGTATAAAAACGATGCGCCAGCCCCCCAGGGCCATCAGATCAAATGCTGAACTGCGGCTCACCCCAGCCCGCCGGATCAGGCCAGGAAGCAGAGCTGAGCCCCGCGGGGCCGGGGGGCAGCTGGCCGGCACCGTGGGGGTCCCCACCCATGGCCAGGGCGGCAGCGAGGCCGGTGGGAGCGCGCAGGAGCTCTCCGGCCATGCCGACGAGGCGTGGGGTGGGCTGCCTAAGTCCGGCGCGATATTAATTTCCGCTGGGCTCCGCTTTCTGGGAGGCTGCCGGGAGCCCGAGAGCTGTTTTGCTTTGGAGGGGTTGGGGGGGGGGATGTGGGGGGGAGACAAGGGCAAGAAAAATGCTGCCAAACTGCTACCGCTTTGGCAAGGGCTCCGGCGCGGGGCCCAGATCTGCCTGAGCTTGTCCTGCTCCAAGGCCTCCCGCATCTACAATTAAGGTGCCCCACCTCTGCCGCCGGGCACTCCTCCCCCTGCCCTGGTGAAGGAACCGGGTCGCCAGCCCCGGCTCCCCCCAACCTGCCCGGGGCACCCCAGCCCCCCTCCACCTCCCGCCTGGCAGCCCCCGGCCAGGCTCGGTGCCTCTGCAGCATCCCTGACGCCTGCCCCCGGCACCCTTCGCCGGCGGCCGAAACCACGGCCGCCTCGCTCCGAAAGGGGCTGGAAGGATGAGCTCCGCTCTCTGCCGTGATTTCCAGCACTCCTGTGCACAAGGGAACAAGGCCGTTGCTGAAAGGGGAAACTGAGGCACAGAAGAGGCGTTGTGACCCGCAGCCAACCTGTGGCCATCACCCCTTCAGCTGCCACAGCTGCAGCTGGAGCCCGGTCCTGGTGACACATGGGAAACAGGAGTCACTGATGCTCTGGATGCTGCCCTTGCTGTGACAGAGCTGGGAGCTCAGAATAATCACCAGCTTTTCCAGCCCAGCTCATGGTCATGGAGCCTCCGGTGTGTCCCAGTCCAGTTCCCAGCCAAAATGATAGACCAAGGAGCCTGGCTCAAGTCCCTGTCTCCCCCTTGGACATGGGGATGGTGGGGCGAGGCTTCTCCTGGCCCACACCGGCAGACCGTGATCAAGGGGAGCCAGTGGGGTCCCAATTTACAGGGAGCCGATGGAAAGGGGCTGGCAGAGTCATGTGGCAAGGAAGAGGATGATCAGCCTTCACAAATGGCACCTGCATCTTGGGTGGAAAAATGTGTCCTTTGGTCCTGACAGCCCTGAAACCCTGAGGGAGAGCAGCAGCTGTGCGTGCCAGCTCCACGTGGGACCGGTCAGGTCTGCACCCACTGAGTACTGCTGCCTGGGCGTTCCCATGGGGCAAGGGGACCCCACTGTGGGGTAGCAGGGGCATGGCTTGCCTCGCATCCAGATCTCCATCCCAGCCCCTGGATGCCCTCAGCAGAGGGATGCAGGGTGCCAGGGCACCTTGCCCGATTGCCCTGAGCTGCTTGGAGAGGCAAAAACTGCAGGATGCCAGCCCTGGAGAGCTGAGCTCCATCGCTGGGGGGCAGGTCAACCCACAACACAGTGACAACCCTGTAAGGAAATCAGACCCGACAGGGGTCTGTCTCTTTCCAAGCTGTGCAAACAGGGTGAGAGGGGGGGAACAGACATGAATTTTTACGCAGGCAGCTTTCCCTTCATCCCACGCAGGCGTGCAGTGGGTACCCGGCCCCTCACCCGGGGCGATGCGTGGGTGCTGCCACTAACCAGGGCAGCCGGGTGTGGAAAGCAGAGCAGGAGGCACATGGGGGGTGAGTAAGCAGCAAGTCACTGCCCGGGGGGGCACGGCTGGGGTTCGGCTGCCAAGCGGCCCCGGGGGCACCAAGGGAGCGGGAAATGCCATGGGTCAGGAAGAGCAGGAGGATGCCGGTCCCAGGCAAACAGCTGGGAAGCTGCCCAAAATAAAGAGGCTTTGGCGTGGCATGGCATCATCCCATGGACCTGCCGTCTGCAAGGTCACGCCGAGGCTGGGCGCCCACGGTCAGGAGCTGCCCGTGCTTGTGCTGTGGGTACCAGGGGGATGGAGGGAGCACATGCCTGCAGAGGCTGTGGTCCCAAAGCTGTCTGCAAGCCCCAGAGGGGCTGAGATGAGAAGAAAGGTGTCCACCCACCCCTGGTCACTGCATCCTTCCTCCAGGTGCTCGTGGAGGCTGGAGCTTGGGTGGCACGAGGGCTGGGCTAGCGTATGCCCAAATGCAGGGCAGCCTGGGTGTCACTGTGGGGGAGTGGAGGTGACCAGAAGTAGGGAGAAGGGATGGCACGGGGGAAAGCTCAGTTGTCTTTGGGAGCAGCCCAATTCTGGTGCTGGTACCATCTCAAAGAGCACAAGGGAAATATATTCCCTTAGGAAAACCCACCGGGTCAGCGGCTGCCCCAGAAGGAGCACCGGGAGATGGTACCGGGCAGGGGCTCCCATGCTGGGAGACGCTCTGCTCCCCGCACAGTTCTGCTCCGGGGGTGAGGGCATGCCCGGGATGGCCGGGCAGCCCAGCCCTCTGGGCGCCATGGGGTGCCATGGGCTGTGGGGTGGCAGGTGTAGGTCAGCAGGCCCGGGGAGGGGTGTGACACAATGCTCACCCCGAGGCATGAAGGCAGTGCCCCACAGCCCGGCAACCTGCCCTTACAGGCTTCGCACCGTGTGGGTGCTGGTCAGGGCAGCAGAGGAGAAGGGGAGGCCACCGGTGCATGAAACCCACCCGGGGGCATGTGGCTTCAGGGGGACGGGACCCCCTCAAGCAAGGGTGCAGCCATGGGTGCTGGTGAATGGGTCCTCTGAAGGAGCCCCATGAAAACCTGGAGAGGCGCTGCAATATGCATGCATGGGAAGGGGACAAGGGGCGGGTGTCCATCCCTCCGGACCCCCTCAGACCCACAGCGGGACCGGAGCACACCTCACCTGGGATGGTTTTCCCCTTGCTCTCTCTTCCAGGCTGCTTTTGGACGTGCTCACGGAGAGCAGATGGGCACTGGAAGCAGTGCTCATGGCTTTGCCTGCCCCTATCCCCACGGTTCCTCCATCCCTGCGAGCACAGCCTGACCACAAACTGGCTCCACTGAAATCCTGCCCTGAACCTGCCCGGGGCTCCTGAGGCTCCAGGTTTGCCTGCCCGGTATTCCTGCATCCTCCAGACCAGCCCCGGAGCCCCAGACCATCCCTACCTGTCCTGCTCAGGGAGGAATCACTGTTGCAGAAGGAGCTGGGTGAGAAACATGAAAAGACGAGGGGAGGAGGAAGAAAGATTTTCCAAGGTTGGTGGGAGCAAGAGGAGCCTATTCCCTGCAACCTGGCACTAACCAAGGGCCCGGCAGTGTCCAAAGGACACATCTTCCCGTCGGCGCTGACCACAGCCTGCTCCTCTCTGCCATGGAAAGGTCTGTGTGTCTGCCCATCCCCCCGTCCTGCTTCTTCTTAGATACCGGGGCACAGGGGTATGGGACAAGGACTTCAGTGAGCCCTCTGGGGGTGTCCTACCACAAAGAGGATGCTCTTTTTCAGGCTACGATATCATCAGCATGATGTCACTGCTCGTACATCTCCCCCAACCCTTTCTCTGCGGATGCAGCCGCCTGCCGGGATCCTGACAGGAGCGGTGACCCCTCTGCATGGCCAAGCCCAGCTGTGTGCCGGGGCTGGGGACCATGCGCCCCCCCCCCCGGGACCCAGCCCTGCTGTGCCCTGCTGTGCCACTCTCAGGAATCAGTTTATCACCAGCGTGGGAAAAAAATGCCTCAACCAAGCAAAAAAATGCCTCAACAGCCCCTGCATCCACCGCACTGCACAGCCAGTGCAAACGGGGACCAGTACAGACCGTCCTTTCCTGCCCAGGGGAACATGCCCCCTCAGCTAAGCACCCATGGGTGCCCAGAGGTGCACATGCGAAGGTGTGCCACCAAAGTCCCTATGCGTCAGTGACAGGGACAGCAAGGAACAACTCAGCCAATGCCACCAGACCTGGGCCTTCCAGTAGCCTTGGCACAATGCATGGCTGCACCCCTGAACCCCTCCGGGCCAAAAGCAAAGCCCACAGACACCAGTGCTACCCAGACCTGGGAGATGGGACGGGTACAGGGAGCAGGCACGTGGCAAGATGCCCATCTTGAGCTGGCTCAAAGGGCTGTGCAGCACCCGGACCACTCTCCCCCGCACAGGAAGAGCTCCCTGGAAATGAGGGATGATCTCAGCTGGGAGCCGGAGATCCCAAGCTCAGGGAGAAGCAGCTCGTGCATCAGCTGGCTGCTCCGGTGCCCTGTCCTGGGGAGCCCGGTACGTCCGTTTGGTGGTGCTGGTGGCCTCATCCACACCTCACCTCCTCCGGGCTCGCTGGCTCCGGAGCCAAGCAGAGTGCGTGCTGGTGACCCCCCTACGGCCGCTCCGCTGCCGGTGCGTTCGGCCACGCTGCCTGCAGCTGGGTTATTATTCTTAAATTAAAGGTTCCTTTTTCTTTTTTAGGAGAAGAAAAAAACAAGTTTGACCCCTTGCCCTCCTCTGCCAAATCCGGCTAATCTCCCCAAGCCGGCGCTGCCAGCACACGCACGGCATGGTCACGGCACCAGCAGGACCCAGGCTTGGCGGCGAGACGTGGCTCCGAGCAGCTGGGGTGGGGGGAGTGGTACCCCAGCACCTTGCCCTTGCTGGTGCCGTCTGCCTGCCCCCGAATTGAAGGCAAAGTGTGCTCCCGCTTCACCCCTGCCCGCTCCAGCCACGGGCACCGATATCCCCAGGGCTGGGGCGTGGGGCATGAGCTTGGGGGTGAGGGCTCACCGGTGGGGGTATCGACGAGGATGGGGCAGAGAGAGCCGGGAGGGCTGAAGGGACAGCCGTGTGTGCGGAGCAGTGCCCCGAGAACCAGCCAGG
The DNA here is from genome assembly GCA_027574665.1 of Rhynochetos jubatus. Taxonomy (NCBI): domain Eukaryota; kingdom Metazoa; phylum Chordata; class Aves; order Eurypygiformes; family Rhynochetidae; genus Rhynochetos; species Rhynochetos jubatus. The sequence continues at coordinate 26,457,986 of CM050654.1, forward strand.
GAAGACGAGCAGCAGGAGAGACCGTGCCGCGGGATGGCACAGCTACCCCGAGGCAGGTGGTGGGGAGCAGGGGGACCCTCTGCACGCACCCTGCCCTGGCCAGGGCTCACCCACCTCACTCTCCCCTCCTCTAGCAAAAAACACCCGAGGCGAGCTCCTCTCAGACCCGCATTAACCCCTTCCTGTCAATAAACACAGTGCTTGGGCTCCGGGGCCAGACTCAACTGACCATGCCAGCACCAAGCCCCCCCCTTTCGCCCTGCACCCCTGGAGAAGGGGATGGAGCTGCGGAATGAATCACTGGCGGGCAGGCAGGGGACCGGGAGGGGAAAGGCTTACGGAGAGCTTTATTTTAGGGGTCAAAAGAGTGTGACAATGTGGAGACGAATAGCCTCAGATAATGAATGATAGCCCGGACGGCACGCCAGGGAGCTGGAATCTAAGCACTTAAAACCGGATAAAGACAGGCTGGGTGAAATTCTTAATAGATTTAAATAGTTCATGTTTCGACAGATACCTGGGCTTTCCAAGGCTGGGTCCCAGCTCTGCGCCTGTAATGAATCCCCCACCCCCTCCGGTATCCTGCACGGCACCGTCTCTGCCTTTGATGAACGCACCATTACAAACAGGGGTTTTGTCCCCAACGCATCCAGGCCACCGCTCAGGAGGGGACACCGTAGGGACCCTCGGGCTTTTAATTAAAGTTGACTTATTGGAGGGGTCTGGAGGCCCCCTTCCCCACCCCTCAGGCATACAACCCTCCCAGGCTGCGGAATAGGGGAGCGGGGAGGCAGGCTGCAGCTCTCTCCGCAGGACCCAGGTGCCCCATACCCCCTGGGGGTCCCCCAGCCTGCTGTCCCCAAGGCGCCGAACCCCGACAGCGTGGGGGTGCCCCCGTTCTGCATCCGCCTGACCAGCGAGCAGCAGTCCCCACCCAAGGGGTGACCTGGGTGTCGGGGACTCGTCGCCAAGCTGGGGTGGGGGGACCAACCCCGCAGACCCTCCTGGCATACACACGCCCCCCCCCCCCGGGATCCCTTACTCACCACCAGAGCCCGATGATGTTGGCGGGGCAGAGGAGGATGAAGAAGAGCCCCAGCTGGGTCCGGGAGGAAGGCAGCATCCTGCCAGGGCTGAGGGGAGCGCCGAGCCCCCTCCGCGCCCCCCGCGGGGAGCCGGGCAGCCGGGCGCGCCGCCGCCCCGAGGGTCCGGCCGGGACCCCGGCGGGTGGGTGCCCGCTGCCTCCCTCCGCCGGGCCGGGCCGGGCCGGGCGGGCACCGCGGCCGGCGGGGCTGGGCTGGGGCTGGGCTGGGCTGGGCAGGCACCTCCGGGCGGCTGGAGCGCGGCGCGGAGGCTGCTCCGGAGAGGGAGGAGGAGGAGGGACGGGGCTGCGAAAGCATCTGCCTCCGACAGGGAAACCGGAGCCCGGGGGGACGGACAGGGCGGGCCGGGCGGGGGGGACTCCTGGGTGCCAAGCTCGGCTCCCGGCGCGCAGCCACGGCCGCGGCGTGGGCACGGCCACGGCCACGGCCACCCTCCGGCAGCGGGTCCGGTGGCCGCAGCCCGCCCGGCCCCGCGTCCCGCCGCCGCGCTCGGACGCGCACCCCTTGGAGCGGGGTCTGGCTGGCACAGCCCTGTCCCCCGCAGCCCCGGGGACCTGGCACGGCCCCGCCTGGCACGGCCCCACCTGGCACAGCCCGGCTCAGCCCCGTGGCCCTCGAGGGAGCCTGCCTGGCACGGCACAGCCCTGCCTGGCCCCGCTCGGGGTCCTGGAGCAGCCCTGCCGAACCCGACCGGGCCTCGAGGTTCCTTCCTGGCACCTGCCCGACACTGACAGCCCTGGCATGGCCTTGCCCAAGCCTGGCATCCCTGCCTGGCACCCCGGCACTGGTCCCTGTCCTTGTACTGGGTCCGCCTGGCACAAGCCTGGGTCCGTGGCCCTGCCTGCCCTCGAACCTGTCTGTCCTGCCTGAGGACAATGGAGTGCTGACCCCCCCTGCCAAGCATCTCCCAACTCTTGGCTCCAACTCCTCTGGGGAGACATCCCTGGGGCAGGGGGTCACGCAGGAGGACAATGGGAGCAAGCCTCCAGAGAAAAGAGACAGAGAGAAGAGTGCGGGGAAGGCCAGCTTCTTTATGGTGTTCTCATCTCAGGTGTAGCCGGCACCCAGGAGCGAGACAGCCCCCAGCACCAGATCAGGACAGGCAGCAGGAGCTGCCTGGGGCAGGAGGAAGCTGAGGAGGCTGGGAGGTAGTGAGGTGGGGGGTCACACCAGGGCTGGGTATCTGGGGACACGGGGAGCCAGTGCCCGCAGGCTGCCACTCCAATTTTCTCCCCTCTGAGCAGCCTTGGGAATGGTTTCCCAAGGTTCAGCCCAGGGCCCTGGGTCCTGGCTTCATCTTGCACCATCCATGACCCACAGCAGAGCTTGGGAATGCAGCTCCCAGCCCTGCAACACCCAGGCCATAGATCCTGGGGCTGGGAGAGCCGCCCTGGGGGGTCCCTGATCCACCTCCACTGAGCACGCAGCCAGCCCGCTGGGTTATGATGAGGGAAATGGGGTGCCTGCCATCAGCAATGGGCAACGCAGAGCATCCCCACTGCTGGTGAGCTCACCCCTCCCTCCAGCAGCATCCCCTGCCCATCTCTAGCCCTTGGCTTGCCCATCAGTGCTCCCCTTGCTCCATCACTGGTGGCTTCTGCCCTTTACCTGGGCACATTTGCTCCCTGCCAGCAGCATTTGGTGGTGGATGACTCAGGTTTTATCTGCATCTTGGCATGGTTCTCCTCTCTCTCCTGGGCGCAGGAGGTGAGAGACTCCCACCACCTCCAGAGGTTTCCCACCTGCTCCTTCCCTGCGCTCCCACACAGGGACTGGGGTCCCAGTCTTCATCCTTGGAGCAGTGACCAGGCTTGAGCTGTCCTAGCCCTGCATGGGGACATGGGGACCTTCCCTTAGCTGGGCACTGCATCTGAGCTGCTGCACCGTGTCCAGTCCATCCTACCTGCCCCACGGGAGCCCCATTGCCTCAGATCTAGGGAGAGAGTCAGCAACAGGCAGCTCTTGGAGAGGGGACATCCCTGCTGAGGCTGGGGACAGGCTGACACCGTGCCTGGGGCCCCAGTCACTGCGGGCAGAGCCCCGCTGCAGCCCATCTGCCGGCGTGTTGAAAGTGCCTGTTGTCCCCCCGCCCCGAGCACCCGGCCTCCTCGCAACGGCAGCGCGGGGCAGGTGAGAAGCCTTTATCTGATTTCCTAAGGGCAGAAAAATCCCTTTGATTTTGCCCCGAAAAGGGGAGCGGGAGGAGGGGGTGGCCCATCCCGGTGGGCAGGTGCGGCTGGTGCACAGCAACTCGCCTTGTCACGTCCCAGCTCCACGCGAGGCTGGAGGGGGCTGTGGGGGTCATCACACCCCCAGCACGTACATGGGAACTGACTCCATCGCCTGGGTCCTGTGGCAAAATCCCTCGAGTGGGGTTGGTGGGGAGGGTTGGGCAAAGACAGGCTCCTTGCCTTGTACCCGTACGGGGGGGCTGGGAACAGGGGGGATGCCAGGGATTTGCCCCTGCCTCCCAGTGTTGTAAAAATACTTCTCTAGCAATGGGGAAACTGAGGCACGGGGACCCTGAGACCTGCTTAAACAACTGGGGGAGCTGATTGCCAGGTCCATGACCAGCCCCTCTCACCCCCCTTTCTGCAACAGGACCCAAAGGGCCACATCCTTCAGGGGACGAGGCCATGGTGGTGACGCTGAGCCAGGGCTACGGATGACAGGGATGCCACCACCACCCCAAAGCAGCCTTCTCTGCTGCGGCCGATCCTTTGTCTCTGCCTTCCCTCGCCTCTTGCAGCTCACCGCCCCCCCCCCCCCCCCCCCCCCCCCCAGGCTTTTGTGTTATTTCAAATTATAAAACAATTTTTTCCTGCCGTCCCGCATTCTTCTGCCTCCTGCAAGAATTTTAATGTATTTATTTTTGCTATCAGGGGAAAGCGCCGTGTTCCTCGGCCACCCCCGGGCAGCCCCGGCCTCACTTGGCCACTGATGGAAATTAATGATGGGGGGTTGCAGGCAGGGGGACCAGGCACCCCCGGAGCAGAAACGAGGGGGCACAGGTGTCCCCCCAGCCAGCCGTGGTTTCCCAGGTGGCATGGTCTGAGTGTGGATGGAGAACCCAGCTGCAGTGGGGGTGATGGGGCAGCAGGGGTGGGCACTGGGCTAGTCCCCCCGGGAGATGCTGCTGGTTATGGGCTGGAGAGGGGACGGCTGTTGGGTGGCTAGGCAGGGCCGAGGGGTGCTTTGGGGTCCAGCTGCAGGGTGCTGTGGTGGGGAATACTGTCCCCATGCAGCAGCATGGCTTTGGGCTTCCCTCATCCCCAGTGGTCCCCATCCTGCTGCTGGGGCAAAGCACCCCCCGAGTGCCCTGTCCTTGGGGATCCAACCTCCCCCCACAAGCCCCACTCTGCCCCTAAGCTGGTGCCCCGGCGCTGCACTGGGCTCCGGCCCTGCCTCCCTGACGCGTGGCCCCAACTGCAGAGATGGGGGTCCGCAAGGCTGGGGGGGCTCTGGCCGCTGGGAGAGAGCGGACGGGGGGAGGAAGGAACGGGTCCTTCCCGCTGTGGGGAAAGCGCGGCGATTTCCAACCCAAACACCCCGGCGCTCAGCAGCCGCATACTTTCCCAGCGTCCCTCCCCTCCTTTATTCCCGAGGACATTGGCGATCAAACCCAGGTTGGCCCCATCTCCCGCTCCTGCAGTGAGGTCATCGAGCTGTGTTTGTGACATCCCGGCGTCTCCATGGCAGCGCGCTGTGATGTCATAAGCCCAGGGTTGCGACCTCACGGCAGGAGGAGAATGATCTTATTAAAACAACATGGTCCCCGTCCGCAGCCGCTCGCGGCCGGGGAACTCCACTGCGGGGTAACAGCCAGCGGAGAGGCTGGTGGCAGCCAGGGAGACACCGGGGATGGAGCCCTCCCTGGGGTTGCGTCACCGCTGGGTGCTGGCGCTGACACGGGGCGTGATTCGGTGCCCAAAGCGGGGCGCAGCCCCCAGCTCCCTGACCGATGCAAACACACAAGCCCCGCGGTGCTGGGGTGATGGTGAACGTGGGGACAGCCACACCAGGGGTCACTGCTCGGGGGTCCCCCAGACTCAGCCGTGGGGCTGCCCACCCCCCAGGGCTGAGCATGTGGGGCATTATCTGGGTGCAGAGCCCTTTCATGTCGGGCCGGCGGGCAGCGAGCTGAGCTGACGAGGACCTGTCCCCAGATCAGAGCCGCCCGGCGCTGACAGCGACCGCGGGGCCCGTTCTTAAATTAGACGGGTCCCCCTCCTCCCCCTGGCCAGCACTCCCAGCCCCTGTCCCATGGCCGGACACAGCCCGGGACATCCCTGCCCGCAGCACCCACACACATGGGCACACACCGTACCCCTAAGAAGGGCTGGGCGTCACTCAGACACCAACAGGCAGGTGATGGATAGATGGGAGGGTGAATGGGAGGACGGACAGAAGGACGGGTGGGAAGAGAGATGAACGTGTTTGTCGACGGATGGATGGGTGAGAGTGCAGGCAGCTCAGTAGATGGATGGGGAGATGGTTGTGAGATAGAAAGCTGCATACAAGTGTGGATGGATGGATGGATGGATGGATGGATGGATGGATGGATGGATGGATGGATGGATGGACAGATGGCTCTTTCCCAACAACCTAAGTTTCCTGCACCCACAGAAAAGGACCAGTTCGGTCCTGGAAACATCCACATCCCAAGAGGAAAAAATTTGCCTTTCTCGCAAGCAACACCTCGAGGGCCTGACCTTGTGCTGCTGCACCCTCACTGCCAGCACGGGATACACTCTCTGCTACCCAGAGGGGAAACTGAGGCCGCGGGGGGCCTGCCTGCAGTGCACCAGCACCAAAACCACCCCTCTCCGGGCAAGCGCGGTGCCGCAGCCGGTCACACTCCCTCCAGCTCTCCGCACGTCCATCTGTCCAGCCACGGGAAGGACACGCATTGCTTGGGCTGGGAGTGATGTTGCTGGAAGGGGGTGTCCTTGGGCCCCCGCGGGCTGTAAACATGACGTCATGTGGCAGCGTACACAGCCTGCTCTGTGCGCGGGTCCCCGAATGGGCTTCACAAGTTCTGTGTGGGAGGCATCAACGGTGGCCCACAGCCAAGGGAACTGGAGTCTGGAGATAAAATCAGGTTTGCTTTGGGCTGGAGCAAACAGCCTTTTGCAGGAGGAGCAGGGGACAGGGAGAGCAGATGGATGGGGGAGAAGCACCCCCCTGTCTCAGGGGGCTTGGTGGGGAGCAGAAGCGACGGAGGATGCCTCGGCAAAGCCAGGCACTGGTCTGGCCGGTCTCAGGTGCGGGATCGGCTCCCTTCACGCCTACTTGACTTAGAATAACTCCGTAGGCACTTGAAGTCACTAATCAGCCAGGACCACTTGAGAGCAGCCCGGGGCTGCCTCCCGTCTCCCGCGATAACGGGCCGCCAGCCCCGGGCTCGCTCCAGCATCCTGCTCCCACGTCCTCGGGGAAAGGTCCCGGCCCGACGGGGCCCCGTGGGGCACGAAGCGGGGGGAGCCTGGAGCAGAGCTCACCGCCGGGTGCTGAGCCCCATAATGTGCGGGGGGGGGGGGGGAGGGGCAATGATGCTCTGGGTTTACCTCCTGTTTCAGGAGCTTTGTGCTGTCCCCAAGCCCTTGCCTGGGTCAGAAGGGATGGGGACTTTTGGGAGAGGGATAAGAGGGTCCCACTTGAACCCTCTGTGTGGGAGAGGAGCAGCTGTTTCCAGGCCTGGAATATGTCCCCATCCCTTCGTACAACCCCCCCCTGTGTCCCCCCTGTGCAGCCCTGCCGGCCCCAGCCAGGCTCATGACTCAGGCAGTGACAGCACGGTGACACACAGCTGGCTGGCACGATGGGCCATCTCCAGTTAAATCTGGGGGCTGTTTACCGTCCCTGGGGACACCGGCCTCAGCCTTCTCACAGCCTGGGCTGTCCTGGCGGTGAGTCAGGGGATGCCCTCCCATGGGACACCCTGCTCCCCCACTGTGGGAGAGCAAAGGGGGGGTAGCAGATGCAGCCCTGGGAAAAGTTTCCAGCTCCTGGGTGACACTGCAAAAGTCACACAAAAGAAGCTGTCACGCTGTCCTGGCAGCCAGGACCCTCCATGTAAGGGGGCAGCACCCCGTGAGCAGTGGGTGGTGGGTGGGTTGAGGTGCCCTTGCAGGGGGGCAGAGCAGCGCGGGGGGGGTGGGCCACGGTGCCCGTCTCTGCACCCGCAGGTCCCACCAGCGAGGAGATGTTGGACCGGACGGTGCAGCTGTGGGACGAGCGGAGTCGCAGCATCAGCGGGACAGGGGGACACACAGGATGGGACCTGCCACCCCCAACTCCCCATCCCCAGGGATAAACGCAGCTGTTGCTCTCCCGTCTCTGTCCCTCTTGCCACGAAGCTGGGGCCAAGCGCTGGCCCAGCACTGGGGGTCCCTGATTTCCCAGGAGCTGCTGATACCCCCGGCTCCCCACGGCTACGGATGTGTCACGGCCCGGCCGCTTCCCTTCGGAAGTCCCCGCCGAGTGGCTCGGGGGGGTCTGACTCACCCACCCCCCACTTCCCGCACGACTCCCCCACTGCCTGGCAGCCGGCCCCGGCGGACCCCCCGGCCGGCCCCCGCCGCCGGTGCGCGCCGTCCGAGGGCGGGGAGCACAGCCTAGCGGCGGGAGCTGGAAGGAACCGGGCTGCCGGTTCCCCCCCCCCGCCCCGGTCCCGGCGGGGATGCGGGGGCAGCGGGGACCGGCCTGGGGAGCCGCTGCGGTCAGCCCTGCGGTGGTAACGCTGGTCCTTCCGCGGGGCCAAGTGCGGGGTCCTGCAACCGGTGCCCCCACCCTGCGGGAACAGACGGACGGATGGGTGGGAAGCAGCCCTGTGGAGCGGGGTTCGGGGATAACGGTGGATGAAAAATTGGATATCAGCTGGCAGTGTGCGCTCACAGCCCAAAAGGCCAATCGTACCCTGTGGCCAGCAGGTCGAGGGAGGGAATTCTGCCGCTCCACTCCACTCTGGTGGGACCCAACCCGAGGTACTGCATCCCTCAGCACAGGAAAGACATGGACCTGTTGGAGCGAGTCCAGAGGAGGGCTACGAAGATGCTCCGAGGGATGGAGAACCTCTGCTATGGGGACAGGCTGAGAGAGCTGGGGTTGTTCAGCCTGGAGAAGAGAAGGCTCTGAGAGACCTTACAGCCGCCTTCCAATATATAAAGGCGTTTATAAGACGGACGGAGAGAGCCTTGTTACCAGGCCCTGAGGTTTTTACTGGTTTTGCAAGGGGCGATGGTTTAAAATAGAAAGAGGGGGTCCCACTCCCCAGCAAGGGGAACGCAGCCACAGCGGGTGGGAGAAGCCGAGGCGTCCCCTGCCATGGGGAGCAGAGCCGGGGTGGCCGGGTACGGGGCTGGAAGCCCCGAGCAGGGCTGGGGTCCTGGACTCTCCCCCCGCCTCTCCCTCCGGCGGTGTGCCGGGCTGGGCAGGGCGGGCTGCAGAGCTGCTGCAAACAGCCATGAGGTGGCGGCAGGCGCTCACTCTTGCCTGTCCCGCTCTGCGTGCGCGGGTGCGTGCGGGCACCGGGGTGCCCGGGCTCTGCTCCGCCCGCCCCGCTGGCAGGGAGCACGCCAGGCACCGGCCTGGAGCCCAGCCTGGAACATCCCCCGTCCCCTCGGTCCCGAGGGGACGACAGCCACTCACGGGGCTCTCAGACGTGTGCCCAACCGGGGGACAAAACTGCCCGGTCCAGGACCTTGAACCCACCGCCCGATAAGGGTGGTTAATGATCAGCGCTGGGATGTTGCGGCCAGAGGCACGGGACCGACTGACCTGGGGGCAACAACTGGGCAGAGCAGTGCCCTGCCCACGGCCCCAGGACTCGGTGGCAGTGCCAGGATAGCCAGAGGGGACGTGCCCTGCGCCCATGGCCCTGGACACCGCCGCAACAAAGCCCTGCTGTGGGCTGGACAGCCCGGCCTGCACCAGGTCAGGCAGGAACCGGTGCCATGCCATCCCTGGCGCGATGACAAACCAAACCGGCCTCGGGATGGGTTACCAGCAGCCACACTGGGCATGCTGAAGTCTCCCCATCCATGTTTCTGGCGGGCAGCACCCAGAGGAAGTGTGGAGAGAGGACCTGGGACAGCTTGGACACAGCTCCCCGGGGCACTGTCCTGCACTGCACCCCAGGGGATGCAGACAGGGTGGGAGGGCTCAGACTAGGGGGTGGCAGCAGCCCCGAAGAGCAGGCCTGATGGTGAGCTTGGTGCCGCTGCAGGGTGTGCAGGGTCTGGGGTGCGGTACCCAAATGCCAGGATGCGATGCTGGTGTCGGCACAGGGCACGCAGTGTCTGGTCCAGTGCCCGGTGCCGGTGCCCAGCGAGCAGTGCCTGGCGAGCAGTGCCTAACGCCCGCTGCCCACGTGCGATGCCCAGTGCTGGTACCGGTGCCAGTGCCACGCACCACATCGTGCCCAAGGTGCTGTACCGGCCGTGCCGTGGCACTGCTGGTGGTGAGCTGCGCGGTGCACGGTGCCGTTGAGCGGTGGTGATACCTGGTAGGTGGCACCGGGTACCGCTGGGGTCAGTTCCCGGTACCTAGCACCCGGTGCACAGTGTGAGATGCCAGCGAGCCATTCCCGGTGTACGGTACTCGGCGTATGGCACGCGGTGTCATAACCGGTACCCGCTACGCTGCACCCGATACCCCGTACCCAGCGCATAGCAGCCCGTTACCGGGGCCGGTACACAGTGCGCAACAGCCGGTGCGCGCTCCCCGGTACGCGATGCTCAGTACCCCGTGCGCGGTGCCCGGTGCCGGTGCCCGGTTGCCGCCCCCGCACCGCCCTCCGCACCGCCCTCGGTGCCGCCCCCCGTCGCCCCCGGTGCCTCTCCGCCCCGCCCCGTCCCGTGCGCTGCCGACGGAGCATGGCGGGCCGGAGCGGCGGGGCCCGGCGGCCGCTGCTGCCGTTGCTCCTGCGCCCCCGCCCGCCGCCGCCGCGCAGCAGCCCGGGGCCGCCGCGCAGGACCGGGGGCTCGGCGGCGGCGGCGGCGGGGCCGGCGCGGTTGAAGGGACCGGAGGAGCTACCGGGGCCGGGGCTACTCCGGACTTTCGTCTGGCTCTTCCTGCGCGGCTACCTGCTGCACACTCACCGGCTCCAGGTGCGCCGGGGCAGCCCGGGCGGGGGATGCGCGGGGGATGCGCGGGGGATGCAGGATGCGCGGGGACACTGCACGGGTGCGTGGGGGTGGGGATGCTGCGTGGGGTGGGAGGTGGGCTGCAGGGAGGGTGCTGTGCGGGGGCTTTGAAAGGCGGGGAGCGGGTGCGTGCTGGGGGCAAGATGCTCCGGGGTGGGGGAGCATCTTACAAGTGACGGCGGGGGAGTTGAGCGGGGGCGGCGGGGTCGGGGAGAGGAGGGGCTGGGTGGTGAGGAGCATCCCTGCATCGTGGGGTGATGCTGGGGAGAGAGGGGCCAGCACAGAACCGGGTGGTCCCGGGAGGGGTCCTGTCAGCTCAGGGCAGCTTCAGCATCCCCGAGCCGGCCAGGCAGCTGAGGGCAAAGGTTCTGGGGCGGCTCACAGTGTCCTGGCATCCCCGGGCAGCCCGAGCTGCCCTGGCTGCGACAAGCGGGAGGGACTGCGGCTTGTGGGGCAGGCAGCCAGGCAGGTGTTTGGGCAGATGGTACCCAGGCAGGCAGGGGAGGGACAGGCAGAGGTGTTTGTTTTCTTCTGTCAACACTTCCTCACATCGGATGAAGCAAGTGATGGGCTTGGCTGGCTGTGAGCCAGGTGGCATCTTCCAGTGCCCTGGAGCTCTGGCCGGCCAGGAGGAGCGTGCAGGATCAGGCCTCCCCCGCACCACGGAGCATCAGGCACTGCTGTTTGAAGAAAGGGCTGTCACAAGGCAGTGGGGTCTCAGGGTGTGGGCACAGGAGCTCCTTGCTGTTCCCTCCTGCCCCTGGGGCTCTGAGCATGGCCTGGCTTTGCAGACAGATGCCCCCATGCTCCAGAGGTGCCTTTTCCCAGATTCCAGCAGCTCCAGCTTCTCTCAGCCCTGCCCTCCAAGGCCTGTGCAGTGCCAGGTCCTGGCTGCCAGCAGACACCGGCGGGCAGGCTTCAGCCCAGGCCACGGCTGCTTGCGGCCCCACACGTGTTCCCCAGCTCGGCGTTTGCCCGGCGAGCTGCCTGCGATGCCGGGGCTGCCATCCCTCCCCCTCCTCCTGCCACCACACGCGAGGAACGTCTCCCCGTGGTGACGAATCCAGCTGAATCCGGGCGCAGGCTGCGATGCAGTCAGTCACCAAGGGAGATTGTACCACGTGCATCCCCGCAGCTGCGGGGAACAGGGACCAGGGCTTCCCTGCTAGGTCCCCCGCAGCCCCCCGGGCTCGGCCCCGCTCTGCAGGGGCTGTGGCAATGCCTGGGTGGGATGGAAAGCACCCCTTGAACATGGCCCTGTGCAGATCCGCTCACAAAGGGGTGCCCGGCTGCCCCCAAGGGATACTCTCAGAGGGTCACTGTGCTCTCCGGCAGGGAGGCAGGCATGGCACCCTTGGGTGCCACCAAGGAGAGGGGAGCTGTGGCTGACAGAGCCCAGAGCAGGACTGACGCTGGTGGATGTTCTTGGCTGGCTTGTGAGCCCGTGACCCCAGGGCCATGCCCCGGGGGTGGCAGCCTGCCCTAGGAGCAGCCCAGTGTTGCCCCAGCCTGGCGCTGCCCTCCCAGCGCTGATCATTAACCACCCTTATCAGGTGGTGGGTTCAAGGACCCACGCGGGGCCTGTTGTCCCCCAGGATGAGCAGAGCTGGGGCCATGCTGGAAGCAGCAGGGCTTGGACCTGCTGACAGCGCTGCAATCACCCTCGGTCTCGCAGAGTCCTGTGTTTGGATGTTGTCCCTGTCCCTGCTGTCCCCTCTTGGCCTTGCTTCCCCAAAAGACCTGCCAGGCCCTTCATGCATCTCGGGTGGGTGAGGGATGTGCCAGCCTGTGCCGGGGGTCAGTGCCTGGTGTGCCTAGTGCTGGCAGAGGACACGTGGCTGGAGACAGCAGCCCAAGCCATCTGCAGAGCGCTTCGAGGATGGTGCCAGCTGGGGGCAGGCAGAGGCATGGGCTTGGGTCCAGCTGGTGCTGAAGGGTCCTTGGATGGGTGAAGAGCATGCTGGAAACATGCCGGGCAGGACTGAGGCAGGGAAGAACCAGTCCAGCCCCAGTGCTGAGCTCTGCTCCCCCCGCCGCCCCGCCCCCCCCCCCCCCCCCCCCCCCCCAAACGCTGTTCCATTCACCCTGCCGTGCTCGGGTGCTTCACAGCTGATGTCCCGGCGCATTTACGGCCCCATCTGGAAGTCGACCTTCGGGCACTACGAGAACATCAACATCGGGAGCCCCGTGGTGCTGGAACAGTTGCTACGGCAGGAGGGGAAGTATCCCATGCGGAGCGACATGGCCCTATGGAAGGAACACCGGGACACCCGGCGCCTGCCCTACGGACCCTTCACCGAGTGAGTCCTGCGCTGGCTGCGCTCTGGGGCATGGCAGGTGGCTCGTCTCCCTTCCACGGGTGGAGGGCCCGGGTGGCAGCTCACATTGTCGCCCCCAAGCAGAAGGACATGGCCGTGGTGGGGGTGGAAAGACCCCTGGGGTGGTTCCAGCCCGCTGTGGGGAGGACGAGGCTGGGGATTGGGAAACTGCTGCCAGCCGTGGCGCTGAGCCCCGTCCCGGCGCAGGGAAGGGGAGCGCTGGTACCGCCTGCGCCAGGTCCTCAACAAGCGGCTCCTGAAGCCCTCGGAGGCGGTGCTGTACGCGGACGCCATCGGGGAGGTGGTGTCGGACCTGATGGTGCGGCTGCGGGAGGAGAGGAGCCGCAGCCCCTCAGGGGTGCTGGTGGGGGACGTGGCCAACCTGCTCTACCGCTTCGCCCTGGAAGGTAGGGGGGCCCTTGCCCCTGCCCTGCCCCACTCATCCCATCCCTGCGGGGTCTGGATGAGACCTTTTTCCCACAGGGATCTCCTACATCCTCTTCGAGACCCGCATTGGGTGCCTGAAGCAGCAGGTCCCCGCCGAGACCCAGCGCTTCATCGACTCCATCAACCTCATGTTCAAGAACTCCATCTTTGCCACCGTCCTGCCCCGATGGAGCCGCAAAGTCCTGCCCTTCTGGGACCGCTACCTGGACAGCTGGGACACCATCTTCGCCTTCGGTGAGCGGTGATGATGGGGGCCTGGCGCAGGGGGATTGGACTCCCTAAGGACCCTCAGAAGTGGGTCAGTCCCTGGCCACATGTCCCTTTGGCCACCCTCGCTCTGTCAGCGCTGGATCCCGCTCTCTGTCCCTGCAGGTAAGACCCTGATTGACCGGAAGATGGAAGAGCTGGAGGGGCAAGTGGAGCGGGGCAAGGAGGTGTCCGGCTACCTGAGCTATCTGCTGGCCAGTGGCAGGCTCAGCCTGGACGAGGTCTACGGCAGCGTGGCCGAGTTGCTGCTGGCCGGCGTGGACACGGTGAGAGCCGGGCGGTTGCCGCTGGGGGACCCCCGCTGGGCTCCGTGCCCAAGGGAGGATCCACACGGCCACACTCCCCAGCCCCTGCAAGCTCTGGGCTAGTGGGTGGGAGGCAGATGCCCCACAAAGGCAAACCCTCAAGGACCAGTCCGTATAGATCCCATCCTTTGCGCTGCACCCTGCCTCAGTTTCCCCCATGATCGATGTCCCTCACCCCTGACTTCCCTGTGCCCTCGAGCAGGGGTCGTCGGGTCCCGTTCTGGTGCTGTGCTTGGCACAAAGCTGCTCGAGTACCGACCCCATCTCCCTCACTCCCCTCGGTGTTCTGCTCCCCCAGACCTCCAACACGCTGTCGTGGGCCCTGTACCACCTCTCCCGGGACCCAGGCATCCAGGAGACCTTGTACCAGGAGCTGAAAGCTGTCGTGCCTGCTGACCGGTTCCCTGGTGCTGAGGATATCCCCAAGATGCCGATGCTTCGGGCCGTTATCAAGGAGACGCTGAGGTACATTTCAACTTTGCCCCTGCCCCAGTGCCCTGGTCAGCAGGTCCTTCCCCAGGGGCAGACCCTTCCCCTCCCACTGGGGGATGAATCAGCCAGGCAGGGTGCAGGGCTGGATTTCAGGGCCGCATCCATCCACCTTCTCCCTGGGAATGGGGGTGGAGCTGCTTCTGCAGAAGATGCTCCCCCTTGTCCTGCCGGTGTCTGTCTCCCTCGGGGTCCCCAGATGGGTCCTGCACCCCCCACTAACTCTCCCCATCCCCCAGGGTCTACCCCGTGGTGCCCACCAACGCCAGGGTCTTCTATGAGAAGGACATTGTCATCGGAGACTACCTCTTCCCCAAGAACGTGAGTGGGGGCTGTGCCATGGGGTCTCTCGCTGCGCTCAGTGGGGCCGGGCAGGGGCCATTGACCCCCCCTTCTTGCCCCACAGACCCTCTTCGTCCTGGCGCACTACGCGATGTCCCACGATGAGACCTACTTCCCTGAGCCCGAGCGATTCCTGCCCCAGCGCTGGCTCCGGGGCCACGGCTCCCCCCACCACCCCTTCAGCTCCATCCCCTTTGGCTACGGGGTCCGCGCCTGCGTCGGCCGCCGCATCGCCGAGCTGGAGATGCACCTGGCCCTCGCCAGGGTGAGTAGGGACCCCCCGCCCTGGGTAACTCACCGTGAGCTGGGATGGGGGCCCCAGAGAGTCCCCAAGGCACTGTCACCCCACTTCTCCCCACAGATCATCCAGGCGTTCGAGGTGCGGCCGGACCCCCGTGGCGTGGAGGTGACGTCCGTGTCCCGCATCGTCCTGGTGGCTGACAAGCCCATCAACCTGGAGTTCATCGCTCGCCCAGGGGCCCCCTGACTACGGGCACACACACACACCCCCGGGTGCTGAGCAGAGACCCCCACCACCCCACAACAGGGGCAGGAAGGCAAACCCACCCCCTGCCCAGCTTGGGCCAGGATGGGCTCCCAGCCCCACTGTGGGGAAGATGGAGGGGGATAAGGGATACCCCCAAATCGTCCCTGGGGCACTAGTACCCCCTACCCCAAATCAGCAGGAGGCTTGGGGAGCTGCTGTGCCTTTCACACGCCACGAGGGGTTGTGTCCTCCCCATCCGTCGGGGACCCGGGAGCTCTGCTGGGGCAGGGGGGGAAGCGGGGAGGGGGCTTGCAGCCGTTCGGTGTCTCCTTCGTCCCATCCTTGTGTAGCTGCGCGTGGATCTGTGCCTGCAACCAGGACATCTGGGTCCTTTCTGAACAGCTGACCTTGGCCTCAGCCACTCCTCCGTGCCTCAGTTTCCCCTCTGCCTCCCAGGAGAGGGTCAGGCACGACGGGGGTTTGGAGTTTGCGCCTGGCCCCGAGGGACGGAGCCAGCCCTGGCCCCAGGCGAGTCCCCCACGATGGGGAAGAGGCCTGTCCCCACCCAGCGCTGGTATTGTGTCCCCTGGCAGGGCCAGCCAGCACAGGGGGTGTAGGGGGCACCCGGGACCTTGCGCTATCAGCCGTTATTTCACCGAGACGCCGATACGGGGCCATCGCTGGGGCTCAGCTGGCAGCAGCCGCAGGCAGGGGATGCTTTGCCGCTCGCCCAGGCTCCTGGACCAGTGGGAGAGGGGCTCCCTGACAGTGAACGCCCCTCGCCATCCTGCTGCCTGGCGATCCTAGCCCCGCTGAGGGGAGCAGCCGGCAGAAACCTCGATGGCACCAAGGCTGCCGTCCCTGGGTGTCCCCGAGGGGACCCGCACACCACCGCTGAGGTGGAGACACCGAGGCTGCACGCCCCGCGTCCCCGTCCCCTGGCTCTACCCCCACGGGCAGAGGTGCCACCCTGTGCCCGGGTTGCCCTTGCTGGCATCCCGGGCTGGGTCCCCCAGCCCTGCCGAGCAGCCGGCACCCCCTCCCCCGCCTGGCTTTTTCTGGAGGAGCCATGCCCAGCTGCCCCCCGGAAAGGTGAGGTGGCGGATCCCGGAGCAGGCTGCTTTATTACAACAAGGCTGAACAGACAACCAAATAAATAAATACCCCCCTGCCCACCCCAAAACGTGCACAGGGTCCCCGTGCAAGTGCCCGTCCTGGCGCCAGCTCCGGCGCAGGCTGCGCCCCTGCCAGGGAGCTCCAGCCCCACGCGACCCTACAACAGACAAGCCTGCGCGTGCGGCGGAGCCTACGCTACCGGGCACCAGGCACAGACGGCGGGACCCTGCTGCTGGGGGAGGGAACCGCGGCCGGCAGTAGGATGGGAGCAGGGTGGCCAAGTCCCTTGGGGTCACACGGGTCCCCGTGCCCAGCTGTGGGCATGGCATGCCTCCTCCGGCACGGTGCCCAACGAGCATCACCGTGTGCTCGTTGGCGGGAGGCAGCCCTGGGCACCCTTTTTCCCGCTCCCTGCCTCCCCGAGGCCGGCAGGATTTGGCCCTGGACTCAAGACGAGCCTCAGAACCAGGGTGGGCGGGCAGGTCTTCCCTGCAGAGAGCCTCTGGGGCCCGAGCCTCCTTCCCAGGTCCACGCAAGAGGCCTCCAAGTTGGATGAGCTGGCGGCACTTCCCTGATGTCTTCAGAGCGAGGATCGGTCGATGCCTGCGGGGCGAGAGAGCGTGCGAGGCCGTAACACCCGGCGGGTGCCAGCGCTGGGCTGGGCACCCTGCGGCACGGCCCTCCAATCCGTCCCCTGGGGTTTTGCTTCCATCCCTGGGGTTGGGGGAGGGGGCTGGCCCAGAGGGGGAGGTCCCAGTGGTCCCCCGCAGCTCCTGACACAGCCACCCATCGTGGGTACCAGTGATGGGGTGAGCAAAGGCACCGTGATGGGGAAATGGGGGCGGGGTCCCATATCTGCTGTGGTTAAGACAGCACTCCCAGTTCCTTTCTGTGTGGAGTAACTGGGCGCTGCTGGAGGAACTGGTGGTCACAGGGCTGTCCCAAGCCCATTCCCTAGCACCACCCCAAGAAGCATCCTTACTTTTGGGAAGCAGCTGGGCACTGGGGCCAGCTCCCCCTCCCCTATGAGGGTCACCCCTACATGGGTGCCACGGTGGGACTCGGCAGGCAGTGCCAGGCGCAGGCAGGCAGGCAGCGTGGTCCCAGCATGGTCCAGGAGTGAGCCCCATCCCCGGAGAAAGTCATTTTGGGGCCACCATGGGTGGAGGAGGGAGTGGAGGGCTCTGCTGGCCGCGGCCTGTGGGTCAGCCACGCTGTGCCCACGGTTAGCAGTGGGCAGCATGTCCGGGATGTGTGAGTGGGGGGGGCCTGTCCAATCTGTGTCCCCCAGGATGTGGCACTGGGGGGGGGCTCAAGTCTCAGGGGGGTGGGGTTTTGAGGTGAAATCAAGAAAGGGCTTTTGTTTTGGGGTGTATCACGCCCCAAAACCCTCATCAAGCCCACAGCCCAGGGACCTGCAACACCTGCCTCCCACATGCTGCCTGGATGAGGGTCTGGGGGTGTCTCTGTGTCAGGATCCCTCATGGATCAGGACCCCAGAAGGGATTCCCCGTGATCCTTGTGTCCCCGGGGACAAGCAGCCTCCGGGTCCTGCCGTCCCCACCTGGGCACCCAGCGCTGCTGGACCCCAGCCCCAGCCTCCTTCACGGGGTGGGTTTGGCGGGGGCGGAGGCGGGTGGCCCGAGCAGGGAGGTGACGGGACGCGGGTGACCCGGTGTCGGGGAGGGGACAGGCACGCAGTGGCGGGGGACGGCGCCTACCTGAAGTGGAGAGAAATGGAAGGTGCAAGTGGAGAGAAACGGAGCGTCGTGGGCTAAGAGTTAAGAGCATCGATACCTGCGGGAGTGAGCACAAGGGCCTGGAGGATGTCGGAGAGGGAGACGATGCCCCGCGGGTACCGATTCTCGTCCACCAGAACCAGGCGATGGACCTGTGGGTGCAGGCAGAGCGTCACAGGCAAGGTAGGGCAGCGGGCAGCAGCGGGGCTGGCGCCGTCACGCGGCGCCCCAGCCGCTCACCTGCTCCTTGGCGATGCGGTCGATGATGTCCTCCATGGTTTCGTGGGGGTAGCAGGTGAGGACCCCCTCCAGGCAGATGGTGCGCTGCCGCAGCGCCTCCCGCACGCTGATGTCCAGGTTGTTGTAGGTCTTTTGGGCTGCCAGGTGCTGCGGGAGAGGTGACCCCAACATGTTCTGGCACCCCCGTTGTGCTGGCACCGAGGGGGACACCGATGTCACACGAGGCGGACCTGTGCCGGCACGTGCACCGGTGCACACGGGGAGCGTTTGCAGGGGCACAGGCACGTGTGAGCGCCCCACCGGCAGCGCACAAGGGGCCACACTCGTGCCCGGGCGTGCAAACACACGGGGTACTCACAATGACGTCGAACCGGGAGTAGAGGCCGACCACTTGTCCTGCAAGGAGAGAGAGCGCAGGGGCTGGGGAGGGGGTCCTGAGGACCACCAGCCATGCTCCTCCTGCACCCCAAAGCCAGGTGGGTGGGAAGGGGGATTTTTGGGTGGGAATGGGGCTGGTAGAGGGAGATGGGGGGGTAGCTGGTCCCCTCCCCAGGTACCGGCATCGTTGATGACAGGCAGGGCAGAGACGCGACGGTCCACGAAGATCTCCAGGGCGGTGTAGATGGGGGCGGTCTCGGGCACGACGGCCACGTCACGGAAGGTGCCGATGCACAGCTCCTGCACCGTTTTCTTCAGGAAGCGCGGCTTGGGGATGGTGGAACCCTGCGGCAGGGCAGGGCAGGGCTGGCAGCTAAACGCACCCCTACACCTTTGCTTGCACCCCTACAGGCCCGCGGTCTGTGTGCACACGCAGCCCCAGCACTCACGAAGATGTGGAGGAACTTGAGGATGCGTTTGTGCGTCAGGATGTGCAGGACGTTGCCCGAGACGGGCTCGATGACGGGCAGGCGGTGGATCTTGTGCTTGATCAGGGAGTAGACGGCGTCGAAGAGGCTGCAGGTGACGGGGACATTGGTGGGGATAGGGCTGCATCCCGGGCACACTCTCCCTGGGGTGTGCTCTCCCCCAGCGGGCGGGTGCTCACCTATTGCTCGGGGAGATGTAGACCAGTGGCTTGAAGGACCCTTGAAGGTAGACCTCTGACAAGGGACAGAGGTGAGAGAGGGGGTTCCCCAGCCCCCTCATGCAGCCCCAGTCCCCCAGAGCCCACCTCCACGCCCTGCATCAACCCCCAGCACAGCCACCCCCATTACCCCCAGCTTTTTACCTCGCCACGTCTCAATCTTGTGCTCCTCCACCTCGTAGATCTGAACCTGAGGGCAGGGAGATGCCCTGATCACAGTGGCCACAGGGGGGACCGACCGGACTCTGGGGCACTGACCCCTTCCCCGGGCATCCCACCCCATCACCCTAAGCACAGGGATCACCTCTTGGGTGCCAGGCAGAGGGGCACCAAGCGGACACTGGGCCAGCCCAGAGCATCCCCCCCATCGTGGTCCAGTGATGAAGAAGGAACCAGGAGAGGGAAGAGGGGACCAGGAGAGGTGGGGACAGCCCCTCCCTGCCCCATGCCCACCCCAACCCCCCGTGCCCTCCCTGCTGCACTCACCAGGGGCGAGCGGTAGTAGCGGTGGAGGATGTTGATGAAGTCGGTGATGGTGAGCATCCCTGCGGAGACACGAGGGGCTGGCAGCGCTGCCCGCACCCCTCGCTGACAGGCAGGGGAAGGGGCCCGGCTGGGCACTGCGGCTGACGCTGTCGGCACTCACCCACAAAGCTCTGTGTCTTGCTGTCCCAGAGCGGGGCGGCACGCACCCCATTGGTCACCAGCGCCACGAAGGCTTTCTTGATCTGCTGGTGGAAAGGGGAGGAGGTCAGGGGGTCCCCGAGCCTGCTCTCCCCTTGCCCGGCCACGCCAATTCCCCGCTCTGTCACCTCCAGGGAGATGTCGAAGACGACGAGCTTGCAGCTGGTGGGGACGGCGTCGTAGCAGCAGTGGCTCCTCATAAAGTGCATGTAGACCTCGGCATCGGGGCTCTGAAACTCGGGCTCTGGGCCCAGCCCCAGCATCTCGTTGCCCAGAGTGAAGGTGACGGGTCTCAGGCTCCTCAACCTGTCCTCATCTTCCTCCTCTTCCTCCTCCCTCTCCTCCTTGGGGCACAGGGTCCCCGGGAACCCTGCGGGCAAACCCACCCAGCCCTGGCCCCTGAGCTGAGCTCATGGGTCTCGGCACCCTCCTGCCTGGGGGGAGACAGGGGGGATGCTGTGGGAGGGGGTGCTCCCCACAGACACCCACCCCATTCCCCACTCCACCAGGGCACTGCGGGTCTCCAGCCTGGGGGCACCAGGAGCTGCTGGGAAGGAGCTGAGGAGTGGGGCAACAAGGGCTATGGGTATGGTGGGCAGAGGACCGATGCGCTCATTGCATGAGTGAGCCAGTGCTCCCACGCGCCTGGGCGCTGCCTGCTACCCACCTTCCTCCTCGGGGCGGGCAGCAGCATCCAGCAGTTCCACCTGAGGGGACAGACAGCGAGGGGGGGTCAGCAGGAGCCAGCGCGACCCACGCGGCTGCCCTGCCCCCCCCCCCTCCCCCCAAGCCGGGCAGAGGGGATCGTCCTTTCCGGGTACCCCCGGAGCCCGCAGCCCCCGTGGTGGCTCCATCCCAGGACGCCCAGCCTGCCCCTCGCCCTGCGGGGGTGCAGCGGGGGTCCCATGGGCAGGGCAGGGCAGGTAGGACCCCCCCCGGCTGCTCCCTGGGCTGTCGGAGCCGAGCGCGTCCCATCCCCAAGGTGTAAATCCCGGTCCTGCTTCCTCGCGTGCCGGGAGCCCCGCCAGCCCCACCTGCCCCCCCTCCCCGAGGACCAGATCCACCCCGGGACACCCTACAATAACAAGGGGGGGCGGGAGGGAGGCGAGCACGGCCGGCCGGCGGACCCTGTGCCCCCCCCCCCCCCCCCCCCCCACCTCCCCAGGCGACCCTACCATAACAAAGCGGCACGCGCGGCGGGAAGAACAACCCCGGGACGTAAACCCGCCGGCAAAGCCGGTGTTTACGAGCGACCCTACAGTAACGGAGGCGCGGGGACAGCTCCCGGAGGAGCCCAGAGCCGGCCCCGGGAAGGAGGCGACCCCGCGCCAACATCCCCCCAAACCCCGTCCCGGGGGGGGGGGGGAACTGGGGACAGCTGGGGCGTCCCCCGTCCTTGTCCCCACGGCTGCCTGGCCGTGGGAAAGGGACCGCCAGCCCCCCACGTCCCCCCTCAACACCCCAAGGGTGGCCCATCCCCAAGCGGGGGGGGGGGGGCTTGAGGGGTCGGGTCGCCCCCCCCCCCCCCCCAGCCCGGCCCGGCGGTACCTGGGGCGGCACGGCGGGGTCGGGGAGCCGCTCCATGCTGACCGCGGGGCAGCGCTGCTATTCTGGGCCCGCGGCTGGCGGGGGCCTGGCAGATAAGGTGTCAGCGAGCAATGCCAGCCGTGCCACCGCCGCGGGGGGGGGCCGGGGACACCCACCCCCGCCACCGCCCGCAGCACCGGGATGGACGGGGCGGCCGTGGCTCCGGGGACAGCGCTGGCCCTGGGGACGCGAGGGAAGGGGTGATGGAGAGATGGCTGGGGGGGGGCGCAGGCGGAAAACCTGACCCCTCCGCCGCTCCCCGTCCTCCAGGAGCGGTGCTCAGCGCCTGCCAGGATGCGGCCCTGCCTGCCCAGGTGCTGCCCGCACCCCATCCCGCAGCAGGATGGGGAAGGGGGGGGGGGCTCAGCATCCCCCCACCCCTCCGGGGATGCTGGGTGGGGGGCTGAATACAGCCGCGGGCCGAGCGGCAGCGGGAGCAGAGGGGTCCCTTCGCCCCAGCCCTGCCCGCGGTGCTGCTGCCGTTCGCCCTCCAGCCCCCACGTTCCTCCCCCTCACCCCTCAACGGGGTCTCCCGGCGGGGCCAGCCCACCCTTGCCGGGAAACCTCCTTCCTGGCCCGCGGGGCCACCCCGTCCCGCCCGCCGTCCCCTCGCTCCCGGCTCCGTTGCTATTTCAGGAGGGCTCAGGTCACCCCTTGGCCGGCCGCCGGCCCGGCCCGGCCCGGGAGCAACCGCGGGCGAGCGGGCTGGTGGCTGCCGGGGCCAAGGGGACACAGCGGCTCCGGCTGACTCCCGGTGCGTGTCGCTGGGGGGGGGGAAGAGCTGGAGCCCGGCCCGCGGCGGGGTGCGAGGAGCAAAGCCCGTGTCCCCCCGGTGTCACCCCCGAGGCGGGCGGCTCGGCGTCGCGGTGGCCGGAGGACGCAGCCCCGGTGCCGGGCGGGCCGTGTCCCGCAGCGGTGCGGGGCGGGCCGGCTCCAGCCTGGCCACGGCCGGGCGTTGGCAGCAGGGAAGGGAGCAGGCATCTCCGCTTTCCGCGGCTATTTTCAGGTGCTGGAGAGAAGCCGAGGAGCGATGAGATTGTCACCAAGGAGACCGGGGAAACAGGGCCGTGCTGCGAGCTGCGGGGTGCTGCAGGGTGCTGCGGGAAGGGTTTTCTGTAAGCCCCGGGGCCCACGCGTGGGGCTCAGCACCTCACCTGCTCCCCAGCGGCCCAGCCACGTGCACAGCATCCCCCCGGGGGGACACACACACGACCCAAACCCAGCAAGGCGGGGGACGCAGCCCACCCTTCCCCTGTTGCAGGGCCGGGCTGCTCTGTGCCCCCAGCTCGTGTCTGCGGGAGGGACCCCAGGACATAAGGCAGACCCCAGCCCCTGTGCTGGAAGCCACCCCCCATGCTGGGTGGGGGGACACCTACCTGCTGTAGGGGCAGCAGGAATGACCCCCAGCTCCGGGAAGGACGGGAACAGCAGGGTGGAGCGCAGGGAGAGCAGAGCGGGTCAGGAACGGAGGCAGACGGAGGGGCCGGAGAGCAGCTGAGCGTTCAACTTTATTGGAAACCCTTGAGAAATGGACACAGAGCAGAGCCCAGGAACAGAGCACCAGCCTGCAGTCCCCTCCCCGCCACCCGGGAGAGCCGACAGCCTCAAGAGGATGCTCCCTCCCCCCAGCCCTGCGGTCCCCGGGACAAAGCCAGAGCCATCGTTGCACCCCGCGGTCTCCCTCGAGCAGCTTTGTGCGAGTCTGAGGGTGCCCCCAGCCCCCCACGGTTGGCGCAGGATGTCAGGAAGGATGGCACGGCTCAGCCGAAGGCCCAAGCCCTGCTCCTTCCTGAAGGAAGACTGGGGACAGGCCGCGGGAGCGGGCTGGCTCCCAGGGGCTCAGGAGAACGCAGGCAACGCACGCTGGTCGGGGACGGGAAGGCCTGGCCGACTCCGAGCTCAGCCAGCTCCCACGCAGCGAAGAAACCACCGCCACGTCAGGCTTTAAGAGCAGCCTGGGCCAAAGGCCAGGCAAATCCCACGTCCCCAGGCACGTTTACTTTAAAAATGGAAGTCACACAGCTCTCCCTCTTTGCCTGTCAAAACAATCCTCTAAAAAACAGCCCCCCAAGCAAGCGTGCAGCGCACGGGGCTCCCACAGTCCTTGCGCTCCAGAGCCAGCTCCCGGCTCTTCCGCTGAGGTAGGTTGAGGCGTCCCCGGGAGGGACGGCAGCTGCCCGCTCACATCACCAGGGCGGTGTCCGAGAGGCAGCCAGCGGGTTTCTGGCCGGCTCCGCCAGCGCACTTGTTGAGAGGTAAGCTCCGAGTGGGGCCGGGCTCCAGGCACCTCCTCAGCTCCTCACCGGCCGAGGGCAGGCTGCAGGCAGAAGGAGATGCCGTGCGATTAGGGACAGCGAGAAAGGACGGAATGGGCCAGGGAGCAACGTTCATCTGCACATCATCGTACACAGGTCCAGAGACGGGGCGGCCAGGCTCACCGACTCAATCTCCCATCCCAGCCGGCACCACTCACCCCAACAGACATCGGGGATGTTGATGGGACTTCACGGGCACAGCTAGACCTCCCTGCCGGCACGTGAACCCGACTCCATCCTGGCCTGGGCACAGGAGCAGGGACGCCCCCTCCCTTAACACCAGAAACCAGGGGAGCGCCTGCCCTCCATTTTGGCTCACCCAGTCCCTCACCGCTCTGCAAGAGGCTCTCAGGGCCAGCAGCACCCATTTCGCAGCCGGGTTTTGCTCGGGGAAGCCGGCAGAGTGCAGCAGGCCCGGAGACCTCGCTGCTCCCCCAGCCCCAGGCTGCGGCTGGAGCCTCTGCTCACTGCTGGCCGCATCAGAGCCCAAGGAAGCGGTGTGGGTAACGCCGCGGAATATCTTGTCAGCGTGCGCTGACCGTGACAACCCCAAACATCACTCAGTCCAGCTGTTCCAGGCCTCACTCCCATCTGAGCTGTGCTTACAGTGCCAAGGAGACACACCCAGTTGTGTAGACACGGCATGGCTCTCCAGAGAGCGGGCGTTGGCTTCGGAGCCTGCAAGCCAACCTCTTCCTCCTCCCTTAAACAAAGCTGCTTTCCCCACTGCCCGTTCTCTCTCGGGACAGCGAAAGCCACACTGACAACGTCACACAGGTCACGGCCAGTGCAAACTCACCCCAGCCTGTCCAGTTCCAGTTTGCTGAAGGCATTTGATTGAACGCTGCTCTTCTGGAGGAAGAAAGACTTTGGCAATGACCACTGCAGAGGAGAGAAAGACAACCAAACAGCTATTTAAGTCATGGCAAAAATCCCTCAAGGCCGCTGGGCTCTGCCGTAGGCTGCCCTGGTGTGCTTCCGCGCGAACTGCCTCGCGCCGCTCTGCATCGTCACCAGCCTGCTCCCAGAATAGCAAACAGAGCAGTCGTTGCGCTCTGCTTAATGAATTCCTCTGCTGCAAGTGGGAGCAGAGCATCTCGAGGTCAAAAGAGTGGGTTTCTTTCCCTGGATCAACCTGCCGCAAGGCACAGGAGCGACAGACGGAGACGGCTCCCTCACGGAGGAGAAAGCCAGGTGCCAAATACGTAGGGTTGTGCCTGGTGCACTCACGGATGTTCAGATGCAAAGTACTTGCAGAGCTGATAGAGCGGTTGGACTTCACGCTGGGGGGCGGATAGGGAAGTGTGGGGTTTTCCAGACTACTTGGCGGCCTTGGCAGAGAGGGAAGGAGAGGGTGAACAGGGAGGGCAGGAGCCACAGGAAGCAGAACGAGCAGGCTCTCTGCTCAACTCTGCCCAGGAAAACCACCACCTCTCCCCAGCTTACCCCCAGCCATACGCACCGCCTGGGCCAAATCCGCCCCTGCCCCAGCGTGGTACCCTTTGACACACCAGTTCTTCAGCAGCTCCAGCCCTGGGGAGTGACAAGAAAAGACGAGAAGCGAGAATGAACAACCAAGTTTGCAGAGAGTTAAGCCTTCCCAGCGCGGGGCAGGCAAATAGGCTGCACGGAGTCAACCGACCGCGTGGTACACGCTATGTATGCAATAACCGCTTGAACACGTGCCTGAGCCCCAGCAAACACGGGGTAAACCGAGGGCGTTCACCCTCCGTAGGAGCAAACACCAGCGAGCGCCAGCACGTGGGCCGCCGCAGCACCTGCCGTCCTCCCGGGGAGCCAGACGCACCGTGCGGCAGGCTCGGCTAAGCAGGGAAACTGGGGCAACGCGGGATTTGCCGAATTAGACCAGACTGGCTGTCCCCCTGAGCCCAGGCGCCTGCCAACGGCAGCACCCGATTTGGGCTGCACCGGTGAAAGTTCCTACAGTGCGAATGTAGAACAGCTTCGCTGTCACCGGGCGCTTTCCCAGGGGAGGGCAGCTCGGGCACAGCACCAACCCACTGCGGTATCCCAGCGCAGCGACTCCTCCCTGCCACGGATCCAAGACCTGGTCTCCATCCCTGGTAGAGGGCGAGGCTGGCACGGACCAAGCTCAGCGGCGGTGTGACTGCAAGGGGCTGTTCTTCCAGAGCACAAGGAGGTCACCTTGAAGCAGAGCCATGCGTCCGACTGCACCGGCTCCACTTCCTCCAAGGCCTCCTCCTGCTAGTTGTCCCACTGCAGCTGAGCTCCCTGCTAACCCAGAGGTCTTGAGAAACCCAGGACTGCTCCCTTCCTGTCTCAAGAGCCCCAGAGCCACAGCACAAGCTACTGTGAGACTTCAGAACCAGCAGAGCAAGGGCCAGGAACTTGATGCTGTCCAGCTGGGGTTACTGTGGTTTGCTATACGATACCAGCCCTGGCTATAGGAGGAATCCTTGCTGTCCAGACTACTCCTCAGTGACCTTTCAGCAAGCCCCAGGACCTTGGAAAACCCCCACGTGTTGGGGGCTGAGGGGAGCAGGGCAGCCCTGCCCCAGCGCCGCGCACCAGCCCAGAAGAGAGGAGGGCTGCGTGGAACAGACATGAATGGGAAGGGGCCAGGGGAAGGCTGGGTTTTGCTCAGAGGGGAAGAGCAAATCCGCTCGCCGGGCTGCTTCGGGGAAGCGGGGGCACTGAACCGGGACCCCTGTCTGAGCGGCAAAGTTCAGGGCAGCGCTTCAGCGGGGACGATGACAGGACCTTTCCTCCAGCTGACAGCAGAGCATCCAGCAAAGGTATTAGCGAGGCAAAGGATGACACACGCTGACAGCGCAGCTGGAGAGGGCTATGAGGTTACTGTCTCTCGGCGAAAGGCTGCCGCCGACCCCTTTGATATTTGCTTTAACACCAGTGAAAAGTGACAGAAGCTTTTCTTTTTTAACCCCCTCTGCATGACAGCCAGGCTAGGAGCGCACATACGGTCATCTCAGTGGAGAGCCAGCTCCTGCAGAAGCCTCTCCAGCTGGACTGGATGCTGCCCAGAGAGCCCCGAGCCGTAGTTTTTCACATTCTCTAACCCTTCACACTAAACCTCACTGGTTCTCTCTCCTAAACAGCCTCTGCTGCTGCCCTCATATAGACAGCCCTGGGCGAGAAGGAACTGGCCAGCCCAGTTATGCCCCGTTACAGGATGTTTTTTATTAAAATAGGGTTGTCTCCTGGGAAGGTGGAAATGATGGATTTCTAGTGTTTAGGAAAAATTCCTCTGTGTGCACACTGAAAGTTTGTCGCCAATTAGAAAGCAGCAGGAGACCTGGGAATAGGCCCAATTTCCCCTTCACTTCACAAATCACCTGTAAGGAGCAAACTCTACTGACTCCAGCTGTTTCTCCCTCAAAAGAGGGCAGAGGAATGCGACAGCAGAGCAGAGCTACAGGTTGAAGGCAGAAACCCAGCCTGCTTCAGCCCCAGGGCACCTAGAAGTGCTGGTGCTGTGTTTACCAGAGCAGTCAGCACCTGTGATCAGCTCAGAATAAGCTCTTCCCGATATCCGAGGCAGTCTAGGAGGGGAACACATTCCCTACGGCCAGTGCACGGGCAGGCTGCTCCCTTCCAACACAAGTATCTCGGAAGTCTCCCACCACTCTCGGACGGCAGTTACCTTTGTGTTTATTCAAGTAGTATTTGAGCTCCCACTGGGACACCAGGATGTTGAAATAACGAGGCTGCTCGAAGAAGCGCAGGTACCGCATGGAGACGTGGGTGGGGAACACCCGCTCGAACTGCCCGCGCCGGGAATACTCGTCCTCTGTCTCCACCAGGATGCGAACATCATCTGGGGTCAGGATGTCCAAGACAGAAGAGTAAAAATCCTGCAGACGAGCAAACCATGGTCAGGGAGAAATGAATTACGCTCTGTTGGTCCCCCATCCCACCTCCCCGCTCCTCAAAGTCTCCCAGGCAGAGGTGTCCACGTGCCTGAGATCTTTGCGACACAGGCCACATGGAAAATGAAGAAATCCAGGCTCACAGACGCTGCATAGAGCTGAGGAGATCCCCAGTTCTGCAACCCAACCCCTCTTAGCAGACACTGCCAGGTGGCACATGAGGCAAGCGTCCCCGCTAACCTGCACGGGGTCAGCAGGTGAAGGCTGCGAGAGCTGCGCAGAGGCGCAGGGAGGAAAAAGCAGCCCTCAGCCCCTGGCTGGGTCTGGTGGGGAACGTGCCTCTCCACACGTGCCTGTTTTAACGTCAAGATGAGCCAGTGCGGCAGTGGCTTAAGCAAACCCAGCTCATTCCTGACCAGCTGTCTTGTAACCCACTGCCCCCCATCATCTGGCTGTCCCCACAGAGGGGCACAATCTGGAGAGGGATGAGCGACAGATGTGTGGAACTGGTTGGGACAGCAGCTTGGCAGGGAGTATCGGAGGAAATCGTGTCATACCTGGTCAGGTATCTTCTGCGTCAAGTAATAGGCCTTCTTCATCTTCTCTGCTATGGAAAGCTCAGATGCCGGTTTGGGCTTCTCCTTCAAAGCACCGCCGAGGCTGAGGGCACAAGAAGAGGCAGCAGAGCATGTAAGCAGAGAACACAAAGTCTTGTCGTGGCAGAGTCGCTCTCAGTATCTTCTGAGAGAGCAGTGACACCCTCAGGAAGATGCTGCGGAGGAGAGAACGCTTTCTCCAAGGATTCCACTAGTTCCAAGATCCGTGATGCACCCATAGCCACGTGCACAGGACCCAGAAGGATGCGGGCGGGGGGGGCTGGGAGGGCCCTGCCAGCTCCTCGCTAAGGCGTTTCAGCATTCCCACACCCGAGGGGTGAACCATCACCGCACACCCACATAGGATGCGAGAGGGCCAAAGACACACCTGATCCACAGCACTCAAAGCCAGGTGGGATCTCATGTTTACATCCCGCTTGGAATGCAGCTTCCTAACTGCAACAACAGGGCTGGGGGCATGAGTACTCGGCACTGTGCAAGCCAGGAGAGCGCCCTCGGATCAAAGACTTCCTCTTACAACACCTAAGAACTCCCAAGACTCGAATTCAGCTCCAGCTCCACATGCCACGGGAAATCCTGGCCCTTTGTACGATCTGACCAGCAACCATCTCGACTATTCCAAGCGCCCAACTGAACCATTTGGAGATGCCAGAGTCTGGGAGATACTTGTCCAACACCTTTTAACACTTACATCAACACAGCTAATTTGTTCTGCTGCTGCAAAAGCAATTAGTTGTGTGCAGATCCAAACAGGGAGAGCAGAGCCTCGAGGCTGTGCTGCGTGGTGCTCGGGGAACGTACACATCTACTGGAATTATGCCCATATGCAAAAAAAAACCACCCTTCGCATCCCTCCCAAGGCAGGAGATATGGTTAAGCAAGCTTGCCCCTGGATGCAGGAACTCTGGTAATGCATCATCTGAACCACGTTAAGGATCCGCTTAATCCCCTGCAGGTCCCTCAGAGGCCACCTGCCCTTCAGCACCTCCGCCGCAAGCCGCAAACGAGCGTGTGATCAAAGCGCCGCAGATGAGCTGGCGAGAGCTCCCCGGCTGGAACGGGCCCGCGCTCCAACCTTCTCCCTCTGCTGAAGGCACAGGGCAGGCGGAGGGCGAGAGGCCCGTCTCTTGGCGTGCCCACACATCACTGCCTGCTGGTGCTCGTCCCAGCAAGCTGCTCCTTCAGTGACACACAGGCAGCAGCCGCCCTGCTGCAGGGAACAGGACTGGTTCCCTGCTCCACCACCATAAGCCCAAGCTGTGGTGAAACAGAGAAGGAGCAGTGGCCTGGGTGGACACAGGCCCAGGAATTAGCATTATACAAGAAACAGTCACGTTGGCTGCAAGGTAAGACTCTCCACGCACCCCAACCCTTGGGTCTACAGCCTCTGGCACCTGCAGCCCTGCCCAAGGGACAGATTACCCCAGCCTCTGCAAAATAACAGGTGCTCCTCTTGCTCAAGGCAGCAGCACGTCAGTCCCGGGGTAGAAGGTAAGCAGATCCAGCCCCAACGCAGCCAGCCAGCCCTCCAAGCAAACGGAGAGGCAGCACGGCTCAGCATCGCGTTAGTTCTGGCAGGGGGAAGGAGAGAGCACAACTCCACTAACTGCAGAGCCAGCACAAATCGCACTGGCCTCACTTCCAACTATGGACCTGCAGAGAGGGCATAAATCCTTCTGCCTTGAAGAGGCCGCAGGAACCAGATACCCGGGCAGTGATGCAAACTCAGGCTCATGGCTGAAGGACCAGCACGCACGGGCTCTCACTGGCACAGAAACCAGCGTTGGCTGGGCTGCGAGCAGCCCCCAGCTGAAATCCCCCAACAAAATGCCTGCCTCGCCCTGCTGCTCTGCCAGGGGAGGGGGCTGACCTGCAGTCAGAGCCACTTCTCGTCTGTGGCCTTGGGACCACGCTGTCCATGCTGGGCAGAACGAAGCCGGCGAGGTTGAGGAGGTCTCGGATCATCTGGCCCTTGATGCTCACATCCAGTGGGGAGTTGGAGTGGAGGCTGCAGGGAGGAAGCATGACAGAGGTCTGTTAGAATGGAGATGCTGAGCCCCACGGCCCAGAGATCTCCCCCTGGATTAACAGCGACCAGGATACAAAACCCAGCCTGTCCCTCGCCTCATCACCGACTGCCACGAGACACCGAGAGAAAAATCCCAACAGCATCTCCCCACCAGAAATGGTTCATTTCTCCACTTCTTCCCAGATTTGCTGGAAACCTGCAAGCCCATCCCCAGAGCCCCCCGTGTGGGATCACGGCCGCGTCCAGCTCACGCCCACCCGCTCTCGCAGGCAGGAGAGGCCACGCGCAGGCACAGCGCAGCTCCCGGCCCTGCCTGCGCAGCCGGGTGCCGTCAGCAAGGAATGGTGCATGAGGCAGCGGAGACGCTGATCGCTTCTGCCCACGCAAAGAAGAAATCTGTGCCATCGCCCGTTCCCCACATGACACATCCCTCCTTGGCCTTCCTTTTTTAACCTGCTCTTCCCTGGCTCCAGCTGGAGCGTGCCCAGCGAAGCTTGCTGAGCTGCGGATGGATGCTGCTCTCGCAGACGGGGGGGACTTGGATCCCTGCAGCCTAGAGAGGGAGGCTTTCAGCACAGGGCGCAGGGGACATCACAAGCCAAATTCACTTTGTGGTAAAAGAAAGGCCATTATCCACCCTTCTGTGGCTCAGAAACTGCTTTACCTTGGGGAAATGTTGACCTCTAAGATCCAGGGCTTGAGGTTTTCATCCAGCATGATATCAAACCCAAACAGCTCATGGCAACAATACGGCCGCCGCACGTACATCTTCACCAGGCTGTTCACGTAGGGCTCAGATCTGCAAGCCAAGGAAAAACCGCTCGTTTCCAACAGCCAGACAGCAGAGCTCTGTCAGAGCTCAACAACAACACAGGCTGCTGCTTCTGCGAGCGCACGCAGCCACATGCTGCGGGAGCGGGTGGGCTGAGAGACCGATGCAGGCCCATGCGCTGCTGCACTGCGCACGGAGCCAGCGTTGCAACCCGAGCATCCTCGCGCTGCCGGGCAGGATCCGCCTCTGAACACGAGATCCATCCTGCACCAGGCGGCTTCTCTGCCAGCCTGGGCAAGCAGGGGAGAGGGTGGGAGCCGGGCAGTGTTGAGTACACCGCACCCTCCTGTCCTCCCCGGCGCTGCGCTGTAGGCAGACGCAGGAGACACGAGGCCTATCCACCCACTGCAGCTACTGCAGCCTGAGCGTAAGGAGCAGGATGAAAGGAAGGATCCAGAGAGAAATACTGAAGCCAGCAGCAGTGGTAGCATTTAGGGCTGAGAGGGGACTGGAGAGCCAGAGGGGCCAGGGTGCACCCCACAGCCAGACAGAGAGCAAGGGGTGCCAGGACTCACGCAATGATGGTTTTGATAACGATGTCCTTAATCTTCTCCCAGATGGCCTCGCTATTAACCCCCTTCTGGGCCAGGTAACTCCAGAGAGCTTTGAGTGCCCTGGGAGAGAGAAAGCAAAGAAGGAAGCTCTGTAACCCCTTCCTGCCCAGCCCTGCAGGGGTGGGAAAGCAGCAGAGGGGAGCCTTGACAAAAGCTCTTCCCTGGCACGGCCATCCCTCTGCCATCCTCAAACCTCTCAGCTCCTGGCTGCTGCCCTCCCCAGCCTGGCCCCTGGTCTTGTAGGCCCAAGCTATTAGAAGCATAAATCTGTCACAGACTTGTCCCAGCACCGGAGCAATAAGGTCCCAAATTAGCACATGAGCAAGGTATGTCAGGCCCAGATCTTCTCTTCCCTCCCCCTCAGTGTCCTCAACAAAC
The DNA here is from genome assembly GCA_027574665.1 of Rhynochetos jubatus. Taxonomy (NCBI): domain Eukaryota; kingdom Metazoa; phylum Chordata; class Aves; order Eurypygiformes; family Rhynochetidae; genus Rhynochetos; species Rhynochetos jubatus. The sequence continues at coordinate 26,489,934 of CM050654.1, forward strand.
CTCCCCTTCTCGCAGGCCTTCCCCCGCAGCACTGCAACGCGGCTCAGCAGGCATCCAGCAGGACCCCCGTAAATCTTTTAGCCAGAGCCATTTCACCGAGGCTTCGGGGGTGGAGAAAACTTAGTGAAAAACATGGAGAACGAGACGGTAGGGGGGAGCGTCTCCGCTTTTACAGGAGTTTCCCACAGCACACCAAGCGCTGCAAGCCACCCTGACGCCGAGCCAAGGATGCTCAGATGTTGCTCAAGTGAGACCGCATGGCTAATGGCCAGGAATCCAAAGGTCACGCTTCCTGCATACAAGATGGAGTGGATTACAGCCACCCTCATCTTCAGCGTGGGAGCAGCCAGCTTTGACTTGCACGGCAGTACCGAGAACCAACACAGTCTCACCCACACGGGATTTCAGCTGCTGGGGGACAGCAGACACTCCTCAACGTCCCGGTGGAGGAACAGAGCACTGCGCAGCGGTCCTGGCTCAGAGAAAGTACTCCCACCACAGCAAAGCACCTCTGCAGCTCCCTTTGAAGCAGCCCTGCCCAGGCCTGTGAATTGAGAACTCTATCCTGCACTATTTTTAAAAGAGTTCAAACACAGCTGTGGAATCAGAGACAAGCGCCCAGGGCCTTGGATCAGTCCACCCATGGGACAGCAGGGAACACGAACTGCAAGACCGCAGCCTTTTCCCAAAGGCACCCAGAAACGGCACCGCTGGTCCGACTCACACCGAGCAGCACATAAATCAGCAGTTTCGCACCAGGACTGTCCCTTTCTCTGCCTCCACAGGGAAGTCAAGAGTGAGATGGGCAGGAGCTCCCAATTTAAGCATCACAATTACCCATTCAAGTTCTAACAGCAAAAAAAAAGGCAGATTCTGCTTTAACCACATCCCATTGTCCCTGCAACAGGGGAAGGGGATGAAGGAGCACAGAGGAGAGCAGCGTCGGAAGCAGGGAACGGCGCAGACACGGGCAGGATGGATGGCAACCACAGCCCAAGCAGCAGTGGACAGGACGAGTCACGAGCCAGGAAGAACATCCAGATCCCACTGACACTAACCCATGCCAAAATGACTCTGCTCCTCCAGTTTCCCCAGGCAGGAGCAGACGATTCAGGAGGTTCAAGTTTTGGGTAGGAATACTGAAAAATAGGCTGACAGGGAAAATAGGAAGAGCTGCTCCATGCCCTAAAAGCAGCACCTACCATTTGTGTCCCTGACAAGCAGTTTCATCCGAGTTGGCCTTGTACTCCGTGTTCTTCTTGTTCACACTGTAGTTGGTCAGGTGCACAAACTTGTTGCTGAGGCTCTTCATCGAGGAGGAGTACCTGGAGGAGGTGACACAAGCACAAGCGGTCTGAGCTTGAACTGGCTGCCCCCAGGTCTACGGGGCAGAAAGAAACTCTTGTTCTCATCTCCGACCGCTCTCAGTCACCCACCAGCCCCACTGCCTCCCTTTCCCAGCCTGCCTGGAGCTCTCTGCCCCCACGGGCCCAGAGCTGACAGAACAGCATGAGGCACAGAGCAGGCTGCCCCGGGGGAGCGGGATGCAACCCCATCCACGCAGGAGATCCTTAAGAAGAGGCCAGAGCACCAGTGAGCAAAAGCACTGATGGAACTGCAGCAGCCCAAGGCAATATTGTCAAACCTGGAAGAAACATCTCGCTGGTACACCAGCTCTTACGCGGTATGAAGCACAGACAGCGTATTTCAAGAACACCTTTACACCGAGCTGATCTTGCCTTGGGAAAAATGGATGAATGAGGCATCCACCCACTTTCCCTTCCACCACTGCCCCCTGCAGTGACCCCTCGTGTTTCCAGACTGCTGTTCACGGGACGACTGCCTCCTGCCCTAGCCGAGGTGGGCAGCGCAGCCGAGGCAGCTCCCCGGCACCGCTCCCCTGCACACAACCTACTTGCAGCTAGCAAAGCGAACCAATCCATCCTTGAACAGGTAGACCCTGAGGGGATCGTAGCAAGTGACGTAAACGTAGATTCTCAGGTCAAACTTCTTCCCGCCGATGAGGTAGGGTTTGTGCAGGTATCTGCAGAGGGAAGCAGGCACCAGGGGAGGGTTATGATTTCTGCATGTGGGAACAGCTCTAGCCACCACCGCGGAAAATTCAGCAAAAACAAGGATCAATCCAGAAAACTTGGAAATGCTGTGCAAAAGGGCAAGTGCGTCGCTGTCAAAACGAAAGAGAAAAAAAGCTCCCCTATGCTCGAGGGGATCCTGCAGCACATGAGCAGCATTCCCCTCTGCTCAGTCCCATTTGGAAGAGCTTTTCCCCAGCAATAAGGCACAGCAGCTTTTCCACACCCGTAAGGCTGATCACAATGTTCAAGAACATCTCCAAGACAGGCAGAGGGCCGCTGGTGGTTTGGTTCAGCGAGCAGAAACAGCTGGAAGTTTTCATCCCAATCATTTGGTTATTCACCTCCCCTCAGAAGTTCAACGATTTTCCATAGAAAAGCTTATCACTTTGCAACGGAAGCGGACAGGGAGAACAGACAAGCCAACACAGCAGTTCCGTGCCTGCCAAACGTCGGACAGTTTGCCTGTCCTCAGGAGAACCTTCCCAGAAAGCAGCCTCAAGCCAAGATGAGCTATCCCATCTTTCTGCAGAAGGGGAAGGAGATTCTGCAAATCCTGTTATTTCAAGAAAACCCTTTGACCAACACCCACACACAGAGGCTCTCGCTGCCTCCTTCTAGCCTGGGTAAGGACAAATCTTTGACAACTGCCACCTCTTCCCTGGGGCTTCTCCTCCCACTGCGCTTGCGGGCACTGGATACTGTTTGCCTCCGAAGACGCCAAACCCCAGAGTACAAAGCAGTGGGAGTGGGATCACAGCAGAGCTGAACCTGCCAGACAGAAGCTCCAGAAAGCCCGCGGGCCGGTTTGCACCCAAGGCCTCAGAAATCTACGCAGAGACGGCAGCGTTCGCGAGAGCCCAGCCGCAGCTGACAGGGCCAGACCTCCAGCAGCCGCATCACACTCGAGAAGTTTCCGGATGCAGATCAGGAGCTTCTGCTTTGCCACACAGCGGCAGAGGCCCAGAGACAGCCAGAGAGACTAGGAGGTCCCAAAACCTTGCTTTGTCACTCACCTCTGTACCAGCAGCGGTCTCCTTTTGGGGAGCTGGCTCCACTTGTGGATGACCTGGATACCAATGCCTCTTGCTGATGCTGGCTGTAAAACACAAACAAGAAGGGATCAGCTCTTCTCCCGTTACAACGGGACAGAGGACTGAGCTCTGCTTTGCGCTTACTGGTTTCACGATCCATTTTTGGCGGCTAGCTCCTTCCTCCCATGCTTTTCTCAGCAATTTGATGTCCTGGGGCAGGATGAAGGACTGGGGGAAGAAGTTAAACTCCTTCTTCCCACAGCGAGCCTGCATCTTCAACAGGTTGCGCCACAGGCGGTCCTTTCTCCCAATTTGAAATGAACCAGGGAAGTGGTTTAGCTGGAAAGCAACACGAATGCTGTGAGGTCTTCTTACTTCCACACCTCCCCGCCCAGCCCACGGGCCACTCCTGACCCTCTGGGGATCAGAGTTACGAGCGTCCCCTCTGGCTGTGCTGGCAGGGGGGGCACGCTGGCCCTACCGCTCACTTATACCAGAGGAAGGACAGCTTTAAGCAACAACGACTGAATCTAGACAAGCTCACAAGCGAACACGGCTTGGCTCCAGCCCCAGGCTGGACAAGAGCCACCCTCACAGTGGGGATGCTCACCCAGCTGTGCCTGTCCCTTGGGCTCATCTCCCAGTGCAGGAATGCCAGCTGCCATGCTCTGGAAGGGACACCCTGCACAGCAAACACCTGGCCCTGAAGAGAGGGGCACCCAAACTGCACCCAACACGCTGTCCATGCATGTGAAGGTCAGCCTGAAACATCCCCTACCTTCTGGTGCTCCCGGATGGCTCTGAAGCTGGAGGATTTCATGTGGTGGCCCCAGCAGCCCAGCCAGTCACTGCTTTCTGCAGGCCAAACAGAAAAGTCAATGACGGAGTACCCTGGCACCCACAGCACCCTCTCAGGCCACCAGCACCCCGTTCCTAGCAGAACCACGCCAGGGACACTGCACAGCAATAGCACAAAGCGCTCATACTGGCTGCTGCAACGCTGCCAAACCAAGGGCTGCCAGCGGGATCCAGTTAACCAGGTGGGTCATATCCTTGCAAACATGATTTCTGCGGGGATCTGGGCAGACACAGGGTCAAAGGAATAGTTTTAATCCTCCCGCACCCTGACTTCCCTGCTTTACAGCAGGTGAATGAAGCAGTTGGCTAATCAGCACCACACTGCAGAGGAACGTGTAGGATCGCAAGGTTTCCTAGAACTTGCTCTGCCCTGTGTGTCCCATCATAGCCCCAAAACGGCCTGTGAACGTGCTCCTGATGCACACAGGAGCCCCACACGTACCGCTGGGAGATCGCACTCCAGCATACGGATCATAGCCACAAATGCCCAGTGCTTCCCCAGCCCTCTCCTACCCATCTTTTCAGCGACAGGACCCCAACCCTGAGAACTCTCTGGGTCATGGAGGATGGCTTCTTCCTCAACCCCTGAGGACAGGGGACCGCGATGCTGGGGCGGGGACCAGGTGAATGCCAGCCTCCTTGGAGTGGCAGCACCATCTAGAGGCACAGCTCAAACGAGCTCAGCTCTGCCGCCTCAGCTCCCGACAACCCAGGAATAAAGTCCTCGTGGTTCATGCCAGGGACAAGCCAAGAGGGAGCTCAGGCCCTGTCAGGACCCACAGAGCTCAGATACTGCGGGTCACACAGGCAGAAGCGGGAATCCAGCATCCTGCAGCCCCTAGCCTGTATTGCTCCCACCGGCAGCCTGCCTTCTCACACCCCGGGCTGGAGGAGAGGGAGGACGCAGCGTGTCAGATGCAGCAAGCCTCCCACAACTTACTTTTGCTAACTCTGAAGTGGGACCTGCCAACGGTTTGCTTCACTATGTTCGGCGTGACTGTGCACATTTTCCACCGCAGCAGCTTCCTCTGCTCCCAAGGCAGCTTTTCCACTAAGGCAGCAAAAAGGTTAAGGACAGAAGGAAAACAAACACGATACCCTGATTTGCTACAGCTGCACCCAGGGAAACTCATGCTTGAGGACTTCAGAGGAGGGGGTGTGGCCCTCTTCACAGAACTAGCACGGAGCATAAGATGCCATGGCTGGGGGAGATCCAGGACACTGGAAACGTTTGGTGGCAGCCTGGCTCATGCTCCAGGCTGCAGGAGCAGCTGCAGTTTTACTCCAGCCCTTCGGACCTCACAGCAGCGCTGGGTGAAGGGAAGGGTGAAGGGGAGCCACTGCCGGCCCTGTGCGCTGGCAAGGCTGCTGGCTAATACGGGGGTGGCCGCTCTCCCCCGGGACGGCAGCGGACGCCAGCTCACCTCTCTCGTCCCGAGTGCTGAAGTAGATGGTTGGAGGCACATTAGGGAATAAACTGCAGACAAGAGCCGGTTTGAGCACTTTCTCCTGGGCCTCAGCGGGCTGGGCCAGGCACTCAGCGCAGTTCCTAGGAGAGATGAAGTGGTAGGCAGTTGGCTAAGGGTGAAAAGTAGCATGGGGAGGAAAGGGGCAGCCAGAAGGAGCTTTGATCCTAGTACTGGGAATGTGCATCACTGCAATGTGGTGAAAGCAACAGGTGCTAAGGTCAGCAACCCAGACTGCAGCAACGAGGGGGTGAGCTTGCAACGAATGCACATGTCAAGTGCTGTAACTCCCGTGGGTTTTGTGTTTTTCTGGGACAAGGCGTGGAGTTTGTTATATGACAAACCCTATAACCTAATCCACAGGAACAAGGCGTGGAGGTTGTAATGCATGGATAATTGAGCTCTTGTAACCCTCTTGGTTCGGGTGTGTTGCAGCAAAGAGGGCGGGAGTTTTACTGACTGCGTGTACACCTTCTCAGCACAGCAATCCCCAACACCTGGGAGGAAGGGTAGGATTTATAACATACCTATTAAGGTTGTGATGACACTAAAAGCAGAGTTTATAACAAACATATTCAAATACATGCCACTGCAGCCAGTGGCAGAAGCCACACCAGAGCAATCCACTAAGATAAAAAGAAAAGGAATCACAAAAAAACTGACAGAAAGCAGCAAGCTGTTGTGCAGACAGCAAAGCCCAAGGCAGCCCCGGTGGGGCGCTACTGCAAGCACCAGCTCCGGGTGCTGGATGAGCGAGAACAGGTCCTACAAAGGGCTACCAGGAGTCACGGAGGCAGGATGAGCACAGGCTGACCAATCCTCCACGAAGAAACTTCCTTCCAAGGGCTAAAGAAAAACCCAGGCTCCAGGACTCGTTTCTAGGATGCAATGCTGAGACACATGACCCCGAGGAGCTTGTGCAATCTCTGGCCCAGGACGCCTCCACTCTGCTTCATCTGTGAGGCAACGACGGGGCAGGAGCACAATTTAATCCAGTAAACCTAACCCAGAAACTGGCAGCGGCAGAGAAGTTAAGACTCTGTTTCGCTGCGGTGGAGGCGTCCTCAGCACTTTGCAGGCTGCTGTCTGTAGCAAGAGCTTTGGCCTGCAGTCTAGCAAGGAACCTCATTGCAGCTGGGACGCCTGTCGCTACCTTCATTCCGTTCACCCACGTGTTACAGCTCTCCTGTCACCAGAGAGGGGAAAGACAGACAAGTCTGGACAAAGATGCCAAGTACGATGCACTGTTTGCAGCTACTGACCTGGGTACAAGAGCCACGGAGCCCCTGGATGACACGCCAGCAACAGAGGAAGCGTCCGAGTCACCTGCAAGAGAGGACAGGTTCAAGTTTTGTCTCTGTGAGAAGTGAATGCACACAAACTTAACGAGGGAAAAGAGAAAAAACAAGTGCTCCAGCGAACAGACCCTTCCCAGCTGCCCCAAATCCTTGGATCCTGGGTTTTGCCCACCAATTGGTGGCATAAAAGGCATGGCAGGGGTTGGAGCTGGCAGCCCTGCCCAGAGAGGAGATGGGTAAGTTTTGGAGCAGGACAGTGGGAAACCCCAGCCCATTCCCCAGAGGAACCCATGCAGTTCCTCCTCGCTGTTACGTCACTTTGGGGTTCAGCACAATTTCTAGGTCATCCTGAAAGGACAGGATGAATGTGAGACAAGAGGGCAGTTGTGCTCACCCCCAGCTCCCAGATGGTCCCCACGCTCCCCACCCCGAAGCACAGCCCTCCCTGGGGAACCAGCACTCACTGTCCTCGTCCTCCTCCTGACTGCAGCTTTCGTCCAGGCCATCAGGAAGTTCTTCCTCCGCTTCGTCCTGGGGATGGCTCAGCTCCAGTGGTGATGCCTCAGCCGTGGCACTGGGACAAAGGACGTCACATCAGAAGGAGTGGCATGTGTTTTCCAGGGCCAAAAGACCCAGAAGCCCACAAGGCAGCTTGAAACAACATGGGCAGGGGAGCGACAGCATTGCCCTCCCTGGTGCTGATGTACAAGCACTCATCCCAAGTTAGCAAGACAGAGAGGCCCGAGGACACCCCGATAAGGAACATTTTCCAAAGCAGTCAGAAAGAAAGAGGTGTAAAGACACCCTCCAAGCAGGAGCTCCACATCCTTGCACCCTCCCTGTCCTGCATCAGCTCTGCATTCCTTCAGGAACCCATGTTTCTGCCCAGGAAAGCCTGGCTGGACTCAGCTCGACAGCAGGCTTTACCCAACGTACGTGCAGACCTTGCCCACAGCAGGCACAGCCCCGTGACTGTGCGGGGAGCGAGCTGGAAATGCCACACAGCAACCCCATGCCGTGGCTGAAGGAGAAGGTGGAAGGGCTCAGAGCCACCCTGAGTGCCTGCGTCAAGCTGGGGGTGGCAGGATGGCACAGATGGGGTTTGCTCAGGGACACAGCCCACGGTTGCCTTTCCATAGTGCCCACAGGGCATCCTCTCCCAACACACACAGATGCAATGGCCAGTCCAGCCCGCTACGGCCTCCCTCCTCCTGGCTCTACATACCTGAGCTTTCCCGGGAGCACAGCCTGGGCCCTCTTCTCCTCTCCCTCTAGGTTGATGGTGGACATCTGAGACGCCACTTCGGAGATGGCAGCGAGGTTCGGGGGCTCTGCTTTCGTCACCCGGTCCCCGCCACGCAAGTTCAGCGTGCCGACAAGCTGACAGTCAGTGTTGCGGCCGGGAGAGCCAGCGCACGAGGCCAAGAGGCTGATACACTTAGTGTGGACGACGGCACCGTCGGCGCCCATAAGGCTCGAGTTACCATTAAGGCGATGGCTACTCAGCTCCAAGCTCAGAGGAGCGAGGGTTTCTTTTGGGGTGAGCTGTGCTATGATGTGCTGCCCCCACCTGCCGTTCCAGTTGGACAGGCTGCTCACGTTCGTAAGGCTGGAGCTTTCGACTTCGCATCCACAGCCGTTGTGTGTGGCGGCCTGTCCAGCTAGCTGCTGCACAGCCTCCGTGAGGTCGATCTCCAGCTCCTTCTCTTTTAAACTGCCCGCTCTCCTCCCAGCATCCTCCCACGAGCACTGTTCCTTCTGGAGGATCGCACTGCTGGGCACAAGGGTCAGGGAGGGGACCGCAGTTTGCCCCGACACAAGGTTGCTGCCTTCCACTGCTCCGTTGACCAGGCTGCCGGAGGAGCTGTCTCCAGAGTGGGGCCATGAGGTGGCAGGGAAGCTGTGGGTGTTTTTCGCCTTCTTGACCTCCAGTGACTGCAGCAAAGGCACTTTAGCACTGTTTGGCTGTAGGAAGGAGTTACTGAGCACTGGACTGTAGGAGCTGGAAGCCGGCTGGTCTGGGCTGAGGGCAGAGCCTTTGACCCCAGCCCCAGAGTGCTCCTCCGCCAGCGCAGGCAGCAGGCAGGGCTCCATCAGCAAGGAAGACATCACCCTTCCTGTGGCAGAGCTGGTGTCTGGAGGGCTTCGGAAAGCGAACCCATAGGGCTTGGGTCTGAGGCAGGAGCGTTGGCCGAGCAGAGCGCTCCCGCCCAGGGCTGGGCCAAGGGCAGGCTGGAGAGGGAGTCTTCACTGGGGTGTGCTTGGCATAGCGACGGTGGGCACGAGGAGCAGGATTGCTGCAGAGGGTCCCTGAGGGCAGCAGGCTGCGGGCCTGGAAAGCACTCACATACTTCTCTAAATTCCAGATGGGTTTTGCCTGCTGCTGAGCGAGGTGCCAGGCCCGGCGTGGCTGAGCTCTGCCTGTCGGAAGGGTGCCTGACTCGAGCCAGACGTTCTCCTGTTTGGGGCCCAGATCAGCACGTTCTGGTCCCGCAGAGGCCATGCAGAGCCATAGCACGCGAGGCACGAGCAAATCAGTCATCTACCGCAGCATCTTTGCTGGCCTGAAAACAGATGACAGCATGAAAGGCACTGTTACCCTGGCGAAGCACCCGGCCCAGTGACCTGGCCCGAAAGAGAAAACCAGCCATGCGACAGGTATTTGTCTCGCTTTAACACATGCCTGCACAGTCCCTGGATACAGCCGCGATAGGAATTTGTACCCCAAGCAGGCTGGCTCCCTCTTCCGGCTCTCACAAGCTCGCATGTTTAAAAAAATCAAAAAGGTATAAAAAGAAGGCCAAGCAGAGCATCCACCATCACCCTCTTAGTTTTCTTGCAATGCACGTACACGCTCCTTCCCCACCTGCCAATCAAGCCTCGGCTGCAGCAGTTAGGTGTAGCTAGGAGGCACCCGGGTTGCTCTGCAGCACCCTGTCAGTAGCTCACACCCACGGCAGGGCTGGGTCAGTCAGACCCACACCCGCTAGACCTTCTCAACCTGTGAATCAGGCACCAGTCTCCAGCGCACATCAGGCCAGCAACATCCCAAACGGAGGCTGGACGAGGCGGGAACGTCCCAGGCAGGATCCCACAGAAGCTATACGTCCTCAAGGACAGCTGCTGCTCTGCCAAGCTCTGCAAGAAGTATGGAACAGCCAGGTCCGCTCCGTGCCCACGGCTGCGCTGCTCGTCAGGGCTTGTACTGCCACGCCGAGCACTCCCGATGAGGACTGGCGGCTGCGTCCCCCTGCGAGCTGCAGCCCAGAGGCGCTCCGAGCCCCGGGGAAGGGAATCCCACGTGCCGTACACAACTGAGCTGCGCCGCACTACCCGATCGCTACCTGATCCGCACCCGGCAGCAAACCCGGCCGTGTTGTGACATTCACAGCGATTAGCACAGAGCGAAGACGTTGTGGCTCAGATGCCGCCACCTGCCCGGCTCAAGTTTCCCCCAGTAAACAAGCGAAGCTTGGCTTCCGCACACCGTCACCCCAGATGCACCCAGGTCGCAAACGCGCTCGAACCACAAAGCCACCCTAGCACACCAGTGAATGCAGACGTGAAAAAGCAAAATGAAATGACAGGGAGGTGAATGGAAATGTCCCCAATGCCCCTGCCTACAGGGGACCATCACTGCAGCATCACCGTGCGCTGCCAGCTCGGCCATCGCCTGCGCTCTCACCCGGCTGTGAATGACCCTGCAAAACCAGCCTGCGGCGAATGCCACCTGCGCCTCGTCTCCACCCGGCTTTACAGCTATCAGCGGATCATCCCGCTATAAAAATACAAGTCATTCGGCCTAATGAAGCTGTAACCAGGAACATGAATCCCACAGCTGGCTTACACACGGGCATAAACACGCCAGCAGCAGCCCCGCTCTGGAATAACTGACAACAGCGGCACAGATGTGGCCGGCACGGGGGTTCTGCCGGCAGCCGTGGCTGCCAGGGTGGAGGTCTGGCCACGGCACGGCCGCAGCCACCACCACCTGCTCAACCAGGGCTGGTCCCCAGCCCGGCAAGGACAGAGGGAGAACGGGCTGAGCTCGCCCTTCTCCGGAGCGGTTTTACTGTGGAGCCGCAGAAGCAGCAGCTGGAGAAGGAAGCAGCAGGGCCTTTCGTACAGCTTCCAGACAAGGACTGTGCCAGTCAACAGCCGGTAACCACCGCTGTTTTCCTGTGGAGACACAGGAGCTCAGAGATAGGGGCAGCCAGGATGCATCCAGCCCGACAGCACCAGCTTCTGCTGCCTGTCCGTGCCCCATCCACCCTCCTGTCCCACCTCCCGCGTGCCAGCACAGCCACCTCTGATGTCTGCCTGCAAACCGGCTCCTGCCCTCGCCACGAGGGCAGCTCGGCAAAGCAGCTGCTGAACATCCAGGAGAACCGGCGGGGACGGAGGCACCTTCACACGCCGGGCTGCGGGCACAAACGGCACCACCTGCCCCGAGGTGAATCCCCGCCGTCGGGGAAGTTTCCCCGTTACGTCTAACTCAGAGTTTTGAGGTGGAGGAAGGTCACAGCTTGATGCAATCCCTAGTTCTGCCAACCCAACCCTACGGCAAAGGAGCAGGAGTCCGTTCCGCTGCTCACGGCGGCAATAAAAGGGCACTTGGAAATTTCATTGTAGAAACATGAGCTGGGCAAACTGGCCAGGCTGGAAGTCAAACCCAAACATCATTACTAGTAATTAATGGATTTTGGCTCGGACTGATTGACACGCAATATAGAGGGCAAAGCTGTCCCTGCTGGAGTGACCGTACAGCTGCGCTCCCTTACAATTATTTCGCTAGCACCTTTTATTATCGCACAGCCTGCTCGCAAGCCTCGGGACGTCAGCTGGCACGCTGCCACGGCCTTTACGAACGTCCCCGCACAGGGGCTGGGGCCCGCGCGCACCCCACTAAGCGTCGGCGGAGGTCCCTTCCTCCAGCCCCAGCCTCCCCGCGGCCCGCGCGCTCCTCTAGCGACAGCGCGGCAGCCCCTCGCAGGCCCAGCTCTAACGGGAAAGGACGAGACTCAAGAGCCCGGGTTCGCACATCATCCCTCCGTCACGTGAGGTTATTTTAAACGCAGTTGTGGTGACACGCTTAAAATAACAAGAGCTTGCAAATGTATGAGTAGCAAGCTGAGCTGATAATGTGCTGTCAGCCTCACGCAGCCCAAAGTCACGAAGGGGTGGGGGCCAGACAACTGCGATTTGCTGTTTTTTCCTGGGTGCAAGGTCTGTTCTTTTGTGATTAGAAGGAATAACATCTTTTTCCAAATGAAACCTGACTTCACACCAAGATCCTCACTTGCAGCTCTAGGGCTTTTGATTAAAGCTTGAACAATGAAGGACAACGCAAAATAAACAGGTTTTAAAACCAACACACATTTGAAAAGGATTTGTACTCCGTTAAAAAATAATTCAAAAGCTTTCAACAAGATCAAGCTCATTGATCCGAAACCAGCTGACTGAGAGTGCCTAAAGCTGCTCTTACACCTGGTAGCTACGTACCAGCTCTCGTGTTTCAACAGCACGGAAACAACCCTCGCCAACACCAGCTCCAAGAAACAAGTGGCCTCGAGTGCAGTCACACACCGAGACACAGCAGCACCCGAGGCCACCCACTAGTTCAAGCTGAAGAGCAGCAGGTCCTGTTGGCCACGAGAAGTCGTCCATGGGGACGAGACAGCTCAGAGACAGCTCAGCCAGCACAGAAATGCCGGTGGCACAGGGACCAACATTCTGGCGTGCTGCTTTGTTACAGAGTTAAGCATCACTGCTCCCTCTCAGCGCCGGTATCATCCCGCAGAACCAGGTTTTGGGTGCAAAACCAGAGGCACAGGATGACAACCAATTTCTCTTTTATTCAAGACGCAAAGGTTTTGCTTGGCCACTCAGGTCAAAAAAAAGATACCAGTGAGAAAACACCCGCTGTGGGGATGCATCAGCAAATTCCACCTGCATCCTGGGATTACATTTGAGCCCAGCATTTGCGCCGGGGCTAGGCGTTGCAATTCAACGGCTGCGGTGCTGAACTCCATGCTGAACAGTGGAGGCGTGAGAAGTGCACGGCTGCCCAAAACGATCCTTTAACTAAGCAGAGCTCTGGCCTGCAGGAACAGCAGAGTAGCTCTCAGGATGGGAAGGGAGGCAGACCTTACGGGCAGCAGGACGCTGGACCAAGCCACGGAAGAACCAGAATCCAGACGCCGCCTCGCTCTGTGACACAGAAGATGCCTCCTTCCACACATACATGGGCTGGGCACTTCAGTACATCATGATGACCCTTCCGTGTCTTGACCAGAGCGGGAAAGATTCCTCTGGAGGCATTGCAACCACCTCACTCCACAGAGTGGTCTCTTGGAGCTCAGGCGTGGAGCAGAAACAGAGATTGAAGTTGAGAAGAAGCCACCAAATACTCCCAAACTGGCTGCACGGGACGAACCTGGGATATGCCAAGAAACGCCAGGCTGGTATGGCAGCCAAAGCCCCTGACCTGTGCCAGTGACCCGACATCTCCACACAGGCATCATTATCTGGGGACAGCGGCATTTGGCTCTGCCAGCCTCCTCCTCACCATACGAACCTGCTGCTACGCTGAGAAGGGCCCCAGGCGTGACTGAAGAACAGGAGATGATTTGTCATCAACAGAGTTTGCCTAATGCAAAACTTAAGGGCTGTGGCAAGAGAGCAACGCAAGGACAGTCGAGTGCCACTGTCTGCTGGGTACAACCGCTAGGAGGCAAGGAAAAATCAGACTGTTAATTCCCCAAACTGCCTGGCAGGCCCCAGACCAACAGCTCTGCCGTTCACCTTTCAGACCCAGCGGCTCCTCTTTCCCACACCAGAGCAGCCAAGGCAAGGCCCTAGCGGAAGGATAACCGCCAGGCTGTCCCAGCACCCTGCTCAGCACCAGCTCCGTCCCCGCTGCTGCTCCAAGTGCCGCTGGAGAGGCTCGCTGGGGCCGTGGCACGCCGGGTTCCGTTTCCTCAGCCAAAGGCGGTACCGACACGCTCCGTTCTCCCCCCGGAGTGCCGGCCAAGACACCAATCCCGGCGTGTCCCGCCGCAGGGCATCCCCGTGCCGCCCCTCCAACCCCACGCGGCCCGGCCTGGCGCACCCCAAGGGGACACGGGGTAGGGCCGCGGCAAGCCCCCGGCGGGGAGGCCTCGGGTTGGGCAAGCTGACACCTCGGGGCCTGGGCACAGGCAGGGGGAGGGCCGGGGGCACGGCGGGGAGGGCCGGGGGCACCGGCGAGTCGGGGACAGCGAGGTGGCGGGGGGGGAGAGAACCCAAGGGCCCCACGCCCCGGGGGGAACCCCAAGGGCCCCGGGGGGAACCCCGGGGATGGCAAGCGGGTGAGCACGCACTCCCCACGAAGGGAAAGGGCCCGCCTCTCCCGTACTCACCGACGGCCCCAGGGCCCGCCGCTCGCCGCACCGCCCGCCCGCCGTTACCATAGGGATCCGGGGCGGCGCCGCCACGTGACTACCCCTCCCGGCGTGCCGCGCCTGCGCCCCCTAGCGGCGCGGCGGACAGGCAGCCCGTCGCGGGGCTGCCCCGGGATGCGCGACCGGCCGGGGTCCCGGTGGGCGGGCAAGGCACGGGAGGGCCCTTAGAAAAAGGGAGTTTCTTGAGGTCTACAGGCACTTTTCCAGGAAGGGCTTCCCACGGGGAGGACCCCCGGGTAAAGCTGGCCGGGCAGGGTTCCCCTCGGGTGGACAAAGCGGGTCCCACGGAAGGTCGGGGACGGAGCCCGGGGAGGCCGAAGGAAGCGTTTGTCCGGTCCCGGTGAAGGCAGCGCTAGGCTGAGCCCGGGGGGTCAGGCCTCAAGGCTGGTGTGGGGCGGCAGACGTGCCGGGACCTGGGGGACCGGGGGTGTTTCCAGCGCCACGGCCGCAGGCGCCGCGCAGAGGCGTGAGGAGGCGGAGGAGCTTCTCGCGGTGCCGGGCGGAAGATGGCCGGGAGCTGCCACCAGCAGTGGGCTGCGGGTCACCGCCGGCCAGCGCGGCCAGCTTCTCGGTGGCCCTGAGGGACAGCAGGACCTGCGGAGTGAAGAGAGGGACAGGCGTCACCCGCCAGCCCGGCCCCCTTGTCCCCGCCGCACCACGAGGTGCCACAGAGGAGCCGAGGGCCCTGCGCCGTACCTGCTGCGTCCCGGGGTGCTGGCCGAGGGCCCGCAGCGCGACGAGGGCTCCCTCCCGCACGCTCTCCCGGGGGTCCCAGCAGGCCACCTCCAGCAGGACGTGGGGGGCCCTGCTCTCAATCAACAGGTCGCCCAGCTCTGCCCAGCGCCGGCCCAGGTTGCCCAGGGCAGCGGCCGCGTTGCAGCGTGTCCTGGCCTGCGCGTCGCTCAACAGCCGTATCAGCCTGGGCACGGCCCTGCCCAGGGGCCCGGGCGGCGAGGACGCGTGGTAGGCGGCGTTGCCCACCGCGAAGCTGGCTGCCTTGCGCACGCTCTCGTCCCGGTCCGTCAGGCACCCCAACAGGCTCTCCAGCCAGCCGGGCTGGCTCTGCAGCGCTTCGGGAAAGCCGTGTCGGAGCAGGTTGCCCAGCAAGTTGCAGGTTTTGGCCCGTATCAGGTGTTGCTGGTGGCCAAGCAGGCGGGTCAGTGGCTGGTTGGCCACATCCGAGCCCATCAGGATCCTCTGGAGAAAGGGCAAGTGCTCTGGACAGGTCCGAGCCACATGGGTCAAGAGAGACAGGAGGTGAGTTGTGAGCGTGAGGCTGCCTGAAAGCAAGGCCGATGTCAAGAAGCCAATGATGTGCTCCGAGGCGGCAGCTTCCCTCACCATTTGGTCTATGACCTGCTCGTCAGACACTACAAGGTGGCACAAGAGGCTCATGGGGAGCTCGGTGTACGAGAAGGGCAGATGGCGAGAGCAGACCTACGGAGAAAGGAGAGACGGCAGCGCTGAGCGTGCTGTCGTCACACGTGGGCCAAGCCAGGCTGTGGCTGAAGGCTGCTGGCAGGTCAGCGCCGAGCTCAGGTGCCGGCCGAGCAGCTCCAAGGGCTGCGTGGCGCCCCAGTGGGGCAGGAACCGCCAGCACGGTGTGAAGTGGTGCCACGCGTCGCGGGCTGCGATGTGGGGAGGTATCTCCACAGTACAGGGGGGAGAAACAGGGGCAAGGGGGTACCTGCAGCAGCTGGGCAGGGATCTGGGTGTCTCTCACAGCCTCTGTGACCAGTGCTAAGGTGTCTCCTTCCACATCCAGGGCAAAAGGGAAACAGAGGAGCTGGCAGGTCTGGATCACCACAGCTGGGACAAGCTCAGGGTCCCCATCCTCTCCTGCTTGCCTGAATTTGTTAGAGAGAGAGAGGGTGCTTAATACAGAGGTGACCAAAAAAACAAGTGGCAGAGAGCATTCCCCACGCCAGGCACTGAGGAGAGGCTCTGCAAGTGCCAGGCCAGGAACTTCTTGCACCCCCTGCGTGCTCATGTCCCAGCCCCGTTCAGCAGCTGAGCTCTGCCCGCTTCAGCCCTCCCCACAACTCACGTCTGTGCCAGACACGCCAGGAAGCCAGGGGACAGCAGCCTCCTCAGCGTCACCACGAGGACGCCGTGGGAGTGGGTGAGCTGAGGCAGGCACCGGTGGGACTCACGAGTGAAGACCAAGAGGGCCAGGCTGAGGAAGAGCAGGGTGCCTGCAGGGGGAACAGCACCGCAGAGAGGAAAAGCTAAGGTGGCTGAAAAGTCTCTCTCCTGTCTGTGCTGCCTCAAGGCTGCCCCAGGGTTGCTCCAGCTGAGCTGCTGCTGAGCTGCTGCTGACTGGGTGCAGCGCGAGCCAGCCCAGCCCTCTCTCCCCAGAGGGCAACAGCAATCCTCACAAAAAGCCTCCCCCCCAAGCCCTCTGGCTTCAGGAACCAGATGTGGATGGGGACTGACGTAGGCAAGACTGATGGCAGGGTGCGGAGCAGGGTCCAGGGCAGATGCCCGGCCGGCCCGCAGCTCCTACCTTGAGGGGAGAGGAGGTTCCAGTCCGGCTCTGCCGTGGGGTGACCTGGTCCTGGGGGGTCTCCCTCCAGCGCTGCCCTGTCGCTGCCCACATGAAGCACGACAGCAACACAATGCCACACCACGCTCCACAGCTCTGAGGCGGCAAAGCCCTGCTCCACGGCCATGTCCTCCTGGAGGTGGGGAGGCAGATGTCAGAGGGCTTCATGGTACCCCCCACAGCTCCCCAGGGTTTTGGTCAACATTACTGCCTGTCCTGGGGAGGTCAGGGCTGGACAGACATGGCCCAGGGAGAGGAGAGGGGCCTAGGCAGCTGGCAGCCCTGCTCCACCTGCCAACGCTGCCAGTCCCAGGGCACCTCTGCCCTCTCTCCCTCCAATGTGCCTGTGAATCACTCCTCCCTGCCCACCACTCACCCACCAACTCTCCAGAGCTCCACAGACAACCCAGGGATATGAGGTGACTTTCACAGGGTTGCCCAGCTCAGCCAAAGCTCCCTGGTTCCCTGGCTTGCCTCAGTCTCCGTTACCAAGGACATTCAGGCTATTTTGCCGCCACCCCTTTGGGCAGGGACCAGGCAGAGGGAGATGGACAGGCTGGTACCTGGGCAAGGAGCTTCAGCAGGAGGAAAAAGAGCCCATCGTAGAGACCAGCACCCTTTGGCGGGGGGAGCTGCAGCTGTAAGAGAGGGTGGGGGACAGGCTGGAGCTATGTGCTGGGTCTGAGGGCAGCAGCACCACACCCGCATCCTTCCGAGCCCCTCTTCGCACACCTCCACGGTGGGATGATGGCATGGCTCCCCTGCTCCTCTGTCCCCATCCCGTACCTCAGCAGGTGCCATCAGCGCGTTTGTCACCACCGGTAGGATCTCTTCTCCTCCGAGCTCCAAGGCCACTCCATGCTGACTGAGCTGCATCAGGAGGAATGCTGCAGCACCCTGTGGGACAGGGAGAGCTCAGCACCTTTGGGACTCTCCCACCTGCCCGCTCAGTGGTGACTCTCCACCCCTCGGCCCAGGGCAGGGATAGCCAGGCTGCACCTGCTCCCATCCCACCTGAGTGAGCACCGGTAACACCCAAATGGGATGCATAGGGCTCCCCGTGGCGGCTCTGGCAGGGTGGGCACTTACCACGAGGGAGACGACAGGCGACTGGGTGAGGAGATCCACAGCCAGGGTAACCACCTCCTCAAGCCTGAAACACAGGGACCAGGAGAGAGGTACTGTGTTCCCACAGCTGCACGTCCCACAGAGCAGCAGCATCCAAACAGCCCCAGGGCTGGGAAGCAGCCACCTTGCAGGAAGAGTGAGCCCTGGTTCACAGCATCTCCTTGTCCACACTGGGTCCTCGCCACGTGCCTAGCACCAGCCCACCCTGCCCACCACTCCGCTGGTGTGTCCGGAGCGCACAGGGGGAGCAGGAGCCCAGCTCTGGGTAGGGTGCAGGACAGAGGATTCTTCAGGGCAGGGCATGTTTCTCTCCCACTCATGAGTGAAAGTGGGTGCTTACCTGGGAGGGGAGGCCTGGAGCTGCAGGGTGAGCAGGGCCAGCAGATACAGAGAGGCCTCGCAGGCTGCCCCCTGGGCCACCTCCACCATGGGGACCTGCCAAGGGAGCAGGAGTCACAGGGGAATAGCAAGGCTGGGAGGGGAGAAGGGGACATTTCTGGGCCCTGGAGGAGAGCTGCACTCTCCAGACTAAGCTCCCCCAAACTCCTCTCCCAACAGGTTCCCTAGCGTGGTATAAGCAGTGCTCAGAAGAACGTGTCCTGCTTGCCCACGCTCCTGCCCCACCACCGGGGCTGTGGTCAGTCCTACCTTGCCCTTCGAGAGCTGCACGAGGGAACCCCACAGTCGTTGGCTCCTTCCCAGGTGCTGGCACAGGCTCGGGCTGGCATGGCAGCCAGCGTAGAGGATCTGTGAGGCAGAGGGGAAGACAGGCACACCAGCCCCTGGGGAGAGGGACGCAGTGACCAGGCCCATCCTAGTCACAACCCATGGCTACGGCGGGGCTCATTTATTCAACAATTGACAACAGGGAGACGAGATTCATTGAGGGCTGAGCCCACGGTCCCCCCTTCCCCACGGTCCTAACCCCAGGCCAAAAGTCCAGGCACCTCTGGGCACAGCCAGATAAATGGCCAGGGCCGTTACCTTCAGCACGTTCAAGGAGCAGCTTGGGTGCTCCAGTCTCTCCAGCAGGCTCCCAAGCTGCTGGATCTCTCCTTCCATAAGCTTTCCAGCTACCTCCTGAGCAACCTGCAGAAATCAGCCTGTTTCACACCCTGGGCACCTGAAGCGCTGCACAGACTTACGGAGTTTAACGCTAGCAACAAATTAATAGAAGAAGACATCTGCTTCCTACATCGCCTGCGTTCACAAAGGGATGCCCGTGCACCATGACCCAGCATGGCTTTGATGCACAGTCCCAGAGCCAGGATCAGCAAGGTGAGATTCCCCCCTCTGCTGCTGCCCTCCTTGTTGACCCAGAGCTGAGTTACAGGATCAAATGTAAATCTGTGATTTTGTTTTCCCTCTTATGTATTGTCCATTCAATTCCACGTTTCCTACAGTTCATACCACTGTCATACAAGAATTCTTCATGTTTTCTCTGCACTGCCTAGTTCTTTGCTTAGTCCATCCCACAGTTCAGTCTCTCAATTGATTTAGGAGTCCTTGAACTCCTAAAGCTCGGCTGTTGGCTGGGGAGGAGCAGCCTGAAAATGCCAGCCACCAAAGCCAGAGGACCCCAGCCCTCCACTCTACTGCTGGAAAAGAGATCCTCCCGAAAAAGGCTGCTGTCCCTGCAGGGACTACACCTCCTCGCCCTGCAGAGAGCTGGCCTGACCTGCTTCTTGGCTTCCCGACAGCCGTTCCTCTCCAGGGGGATGCTGCAGGCTGCAGCCAATGCAGCCAGGAAGAAGTCTGCCACACATGGGCTCTGGTCATGGGCTGACTTGGCCTCCATCGCTGTGTCTGCACAGGGAGAGAGCTCGGGAGACATGTGCTAAGGGTGAGGGATGCTGAGGGGCAGCAGGATGGGGTTGGAGGCCAAAAGAGGAAAAGTCAGGCTTGTGACACAAGGAAGGTGAGATCTGGGATTGCGGGAGAGCCCTGGTTAGCAGGGGTTTGGGCAGGTAAGCTTCAGCCACCTCCTCCGGACAGCAGCACTGGGGGCAGTCAGTGCTCTGAGGGAGCCCACGTGCAGGAGGGAGAGGGGAAACCCCGGGAGGAGCTGTCGAGATGGTGCTGCTACCTCGCAGAGCGGGCTGCTCTGAGACGGATCCCTGGAGGAGTCTGTTCAGCAGGGGCTGATGGTCCTCTCGCAGGCTGGCATAGAAAGGGGCAGAGACGGAGGGGCATGTTGCATCCAGGCTCTCACAGAGCAGGGTGAAGCACTGGGGGAGACACAGGGGTTGCCATCACTGCAGACTGAGGGTGGGAGGAGAGAGAAGGACGATGGGGGAGGAGGCTGGTGGGGGGGGAACAGCGGAGATGGGAGAAGGACTCGTGCTGGAGCTTCAGGGACCTTCAGGTCCAAGTGTCCTCTCCAGGCAGGTTACTGTGAGGAAACCACATGCAGCTGCGTGCTGAGATGGGCGTACACGTGGAGGCACAGCCAGGGAAGGTGCCCCCTCAGAGGCCTCCTTTCTGCATGTGATCCCCCCAAAAACCCCAGTGGGTTACACAGCCTGCCCTGACAAGCATGTGTCAGATCCCACAGCTGGGAGCAGGGTCCTCAGCCCACGCTCTCCCTGACACACCCCCCCAGCCCCACAGCTTCCATGCCTGGAGTAAAGGGAGGGGGAGAAGGGACAGAGAGGCTCCCTTACCAGGAGGCTTTGCTGGCAGAGTCTCATCTGGCTGTCGGCTGGCTGAGCCAGCAGCTCTGGCAGCAGGGCTAGGAAGCAGTCAGCACTCTCCCGGAAGGCCTGCAGACTGGAGAAAGGCAGCAGGGGCAGAGGAAAGCAGAGAAACACGGCCCCTGGCTGTGAGAGCAGGATCTGGCCAGGCCCACATGGCCCTGGCTACTGGAGCCGGCAGCACACACTAGCACTGTGAGCTGCTGTCAGCAGGCACCACAACTGGACTCGTCAGCTGTGCTTCCCCTTAATTAGTCCCACTCACAGAAACCGCCCTGCTTCCCCATGGAGACAGCTCCAACCAGAGTATGAACACCACACTCCCACCTGCTGCCAGGTCCCCCAAGTGGCCACAAGAGATGGCAGAGCACAGAGGGTTGTTCCTACCTGTCCTTTTGCCCAGTCTCCTCCAGGCTGCGCTCACTGCTGAAATAAACGGTGGTCACCGTGAGGAGGTCTGTCAGCACCATGATACACCAGGGCTGCTGCAGGATCCAGAAAGAAACAGCAAGTGGGGATTGTCTGCTGGCCATCCCAACACCACCCCGGCGGGATCCTTCCCTGCCAGGACCTCCCCTTTTTCTCAAGGAGAGGCACCAGTCCCGTGAGCCAGCTCCAGCACAACACCAGAGCCTCGTCGGCACCAGCACTCTGCAGGGCCAGAAGCAGCCCAGATCTCTCTGAGGTCCTACACTCACCTGTTTGGTGCTCCCACTCTCCAGGATCTGCTTGGCTAGGCACAGCAGGGACAGAGGCACGTTCAGCTCTCGGCAGAAACGGTCCAGCAGCTCAGAGTCACATCGGGTAGCCAGGAGGTTGCTCACAACACGGAGCACGGGACGGAGATGGGAGGCTCCCTCCAGCATCCCTTCCAGCACCTGGACACAGAGAAGCCAGAAGAGCTCATGATCAGCAGCAGTTTTGGCCTCTCCATCGGTCATGGGGCAGCCCGTCAACCCATCCAGGCAGGGACAGCAGGGGAGCAGATGGCAAGATGCATGAGACAGCTCCAGCTCCCAGAGAAGCAGAGGATCTTCTTGCTGGCTAGACTGAGGACTCTCCCAGCACTCCTGACCCAACCCTGGGGAAGAAGGCAGCATCCACCTCCCCAGTCATCGTTGCTTGAGCCAGCCATCACTCACCTGCTGAGCAGAGTCTGCCAGGTGGGCCTGGACACGGTGAGGGAAGGTCGGGTCCCTCAGGAGGCTCAGCGGCGTGCTCAGCTGCATGGCCGAGGGCTCAGTGGCCTCAACCAGGTGCTGCCACTCCTCATCACTCTCCAGCTCCTAGGGGAGAGAGAGGGCTGGTGCCACTGGCCCTGCCTGCCCCAGGGTCTCTGTACCAGCCCCTGGGGCTGGGCCCTGCTCTCCTCACAAAGACACCATCTTACCTCACTCTCCAGGTCCACGGTCTCGATGCTGCGCCTGCCCCGGGGCTCTGCCCTGCCAGCAGCTGGCTGCACAGGAGCACCTGCTCCAGGAAATTCCCGCTCGTAGTCTTGGGTGATGCTATGCTCCCTGGCCAAGGGAACAGCACAGTCAGTGAACAACCCTGCCTTCTCCTCTTCCTCCTGTCCCAGCCTCAGCCCTCCCTCACCGTGGGTCGGGAGGAGTCTCCTCCAACTCCCAGTCTGCCATGCTGCTCTTTCCTTGCAGGACACAGGGGTTCTTCTCATTGGAGGCAGCTGGTGGCTCCCTCTCCCCAAGGGCTGCCTTCCCCGGAGCTGCTCTGGGGCTCTGCCCTGGGCATCCTTTGCCAGAGTCCTTCACAGGTGCCTCACCTGCCTTCAGTTGGCCCTGGGTGATGGCAAAGAAGTTTGGTCAGGGCAGGGTTACTCTGCCAGGTGAGTCCCCGAGACCACACCCCCCCCCAAGGACCCCACACCCTGCCTTGTATGTGGCTGACACCCTAGCCTCACCCATGCACCTTCTGCCTTTCCCCCCCAGGTCCCATTTCAGTGCCCCTCCTCTGCCCTGACTGTGGGACACAGCCAGGGGAAGCCCAGACTTTCCTTCACCTTTTTCTGTGCCTCCCCAACCATCTTCCGCTGGGCCTTTCTCAGGATCCTGGACTGGCCACTCCTGGGGGCCACAGCATGTGCTTGCTGCTCCTTCAGGGCCTGCAGCTCTGGGGGCAGCTTGGCGGTGAAGGGGTTTGAGATCCCGTGCTCCTCTGTGTCATCAATCACTGGGGAGGCAAGGGGAAACTTCAGCAGCAGCTCTCCCTTGGGATACAGGGAGAGTGATCGGCTCTGGGATCCCAGAGGAATCCCAGCGGACCCATAGCAATCCCAGGGGCAGGAGCCAGGGGTCAGTGCTTGGAGAAAGCTGAGAGGAGGGAAGTAAAGACCAGGGTAGTGAAAACAGCAGGGCAGGGTGGTCCTCCCAGCCTCCAGGCAGTAGGAGGAGGAAATGGGCCTGGCCAGCACTGGAAAAAGAGATGGCACTCACCAGTAACCCGCCCAGCAATGAAGGGGTGAGAGAGCAGCTCTGGCCACGACAGGCGCTGACGGGGGTCCTTCATTAGCAGTCCCTGCAGGAAGCTCTACGAGGCAGCACAGCACCAGGGTCACTGACACGTGCTCAGGACCCGTCAACAAGCACAATGCACCCACCAGTCTCCCCAGTGAGGGCACCCAAGAGGCCAGCATCCCCTGCCTGGCTCTGGGAAAGGAGCAGCCCTAGGGCAGTCAGGAAGACACTTCCCAGCCTGATAAATCGCTCTTCTGCTGTTGGCCCCCGTTTCCCAGCTTATGGACAGCAGTGACAAGGGTCCCCCTCCCAGGCAGCCCAGCTCTCCTCCCTTCTCTATGTTCCAAAATCCCCGTTAGGGGACATAAAACCTAAGAGTGACCCACCAGGGCAGCAGGCGAGGCCAAAGCTGCATTAACAGATCCCACCCGACAGACAGGGCCTTCGCCCTTACCTTGAAGACAGGACTTATGGCCGTGGGCCATTTGACGGGGTCCTTGACGATGAGGCTGACAAGCTGGAAGATGCTGCTGGTGTAGAAGGGAGGGGTGCCCACGAACAGCTCGTACAGGATGCAGCCCACGGACCACAGGTCTGCCGTGTGGTCGTACGGCCGCTCCTCCACCAGCTCAGGGGACATGTACAGCGGGGTGCCCTTGATGGAGGTCAGCACCATGGTGTGGATGCTCATGGCACGGGCAAACCTGCTCAGAAGAAAGCACAGGTGGCCACTTCAGGCTGAAACATCCGTTGCAGCTCCCAAGGAGATCCCTATGAGCTTACAAACACCCCTCCCCTCTGGAGTCCAAAATCCCCCCACCCTGCTCAATCTCTAAATATGCACAGAATCTAGGTCCCTTTGCACACTCCCCCCACCTCCTCTACAGCACCCAGAACACCCCTTGGCTGCCCCAAGGCCAAGTGTCCCCCTCAAGCTGGCCCCCAGCACCCACCCGAAGTCACAGAGCTTGATGACGCCGTCTTTGCCCAGCAGGATGTTCTGGGGTTTCATGTCGCGGTGCAGGATGCGGTGGGAGTGCAGGTAATAGAGAGCAGAGACCAGCTGGGCAGCTATGTTCTGGACCTGCGGAGACACGGGATCCTCGCCCTGTGTCCCATGGTGCCACCAGCTGGCAGAACCATGGGGTCCCTGGTTCCCCCAGTACCCCCATTCCTGCCCTTGCTCTGTCTGGGGCAGGGACCAGCCCCAGATGTGGGCCAGCAGTTCCCTGGAGTAGGCCAATGGCCAAGGCAGCACCCTGGTGCTGTCTCCCTCGCGAGAGAAACAGGGAAACCGAGTCACCTGCTCCTCCGGCAAACTCCCATCGTCCTCCAGGATCTGGAAGAGCTCCCCCTCTGCGTAGTCAGTCACCACCACCACCTGGAGGGAAGAGCAGCATGGTGAGATCAGGCACTCACCCAGCCACATCACCACTATGCCCTGGGGACCGGGACAGAACAGGGTAGGAAATGTGAGGGAGATGCTGGGGTGCCATCATGCACAGCCCATCAGCTCGGGCTGGGACCTGGGACGGGAGAGAACCCCTGTGGCTGCACTGCAGCAAGGCCTGGCACTTAGCAGGGGCCTTGTGGTTGTCCTTATCTCAGATTGCCAGCAAAAACTAGTGACGAGGGAAGGACAGGACAAGCCCAAAGTACTTCCAAGCCCAGTGTGCACGATCACTCCCTTGAGCTCGTTCTGAATCTGCTGCCCAATTACATTATTTCATGCCCCCCAGTCTCACAGCACAGTCTTCCGTCCTTTCTTATCATACTCCCCCGTGAGAGTTTAAATCAGTTAAAAATCAGCCTCTGAAGAGACTGATGAGGTGACTGCAGAGTCACTCTCATCCTGTGATCCCAAACCACTCCTCTTGTATCACACCCCCCACACCCAGCTCCTTCACCTCTGCACATGATCTAGTGCACCCCACACAGCCCAGTTAAGCGCTGACGCCCCACACAGCACAAACTGGCGGGCTCTGAAAAACACTGACCGGGCCCCGGGGGGTGTCAGCAGCACCTCCTGAGAAAGAGGTCCCCACGACAGCAGGGGCCAGCCCTTGTTCCCCTGCCCCAGTCAAGCAAAAGCATCTACCCAGAGGAGTCCCCTTCACCTCCTTGTCAGTCTCAAAGCTGTCAAGCATCTGGATGATGTTGGGGTGATGGAGGCCTCTCATGATCTCAATTTCCCGCTGCAGGTTCTTCAGCTCCTTCTCAGTCCGCCCTACCTTGGGGATGAACTTCAAGGCCACCACCTTTCAAAGCAGGCAAAGCTGGGATCAGACCAGGCTCCTACCCTGGCAGAGGCCACGTTTAACCCAAACAGGACTCATCAGTTTCACAGAGAAAGACACCTGTTTGCTGGATCCCTTGGAGCTGGGGCTCCCCCCAGGCCCTTGCACATAAACACAGGTGCTCACGGTACTTTGTACACTGGTGTTTCAAGCAAAGAAATTAAATCAGTGATCACAGACACAGCTAGGACTGCCAGAAACATAGGACAGCACCTAGAGATGGTGGCAGACAACAGGCCTAATAGCAGTGTCCCCTGGCAGTGAGGAGCACTAGCAGCACCCTGGGTTGTATCAACCAGCAGGAGTTGGAGGAAAGCGATTATTGCTTTTTATTTGGAACTTTTTAGACCATGTTGGCAATATTGTGGCAGGTTTTTGGCCCAGAAGGACATCGATAGGCTGGAGTCGCTATAGCAGAGGCCACTGGGATGGTGAGAGGGCTGAAGCACATGGGAAGAGGACAGAGGGATTACAAATTGAAGCAGGGGAGCTTCCACTTGATACAAGGAAAAATCATTCAGCCCAAGTATAGTCAAGCACTGGCTGTAGGGGTTTTGTCCTCGAGGTTTCACAGCATCTGAATTTAGTGCTGGTCCTGCTTTGAGCAGGGGATGGACTGGAGACTTCCTGAGGCCCCTTGAACCTGAACGACACTGTGCCAGCACGAGATGCCTGGGAACGTCAGCGGAAAAATGAACGACGGCTGAGACCCAAAGGCCTGGCAGGGCCCTGGAACACAACAGCCACCAGAAATCAGTCCTCGGCACCACACAACAGACCCCCGGCCCTCTCCCCTGACACCTGTCTCCTCACCTGGGCGCTGTGTTTCCGGCGCCCCTTGTACACGAGCCCGAAGGAGCCTTCGCCGATCATTTCCAGGACATGGTACTTCTCCATCGCGGGCGTTCGAGGAGGAGCTGCCGAGGAAAAGCGGCTGGTGAGGAGAAGCACTTCCCTTTCTCCCCCCTCCTCTTGCCCTCCGCCACCGGCTGTCATGGGGCATCAACCCCCGCCCAAACTGCGATAGAGACGGGCAGTGCCAGCACTGGGAAAGCAGGGCTGTGCCCGCTGCGATCCCAAATCCCAAGGGCTGGGCTTCCCCTCCCCGCCGGCATCTCCCCTCCCCGCGGGGCTCCACCCAGGGCCCGGTACCCAGAGCCGGTGTCACCCGGGTCCCCCCCGCCGGGCTCTGCCTCTGCCCGCCAGCTCCACCTCCGCTCCCCCACGGCAGGCCAAGACCGAAACCCTGGCCGAGACCTCCGGAACCCCTCGGGTGGGATTAACCTCGCTCAGCTCCCGCCGCGGCCAGGCCGGGCCCGGGCCCGCAGCCACCGCCACGGCGTCGCCTAGCAACACCGTCCGCGCGTGCACCTTCGCCGCGCTTCCGCTTCCGGGGCAATCGGGAAGATGGCGGCGGCCGGTGATGAGGCGGAGGCGACGGACTGGTAACCCTACCCCCCCCCCCCCCCCCCCCCAACCTTTCCCGGTCCCGGTGTCCCGCACCCCCAGCCCAGCTGGGCCGCCGCCTGACTCCCGCCCGGTCCCCGCAGGGCGCTGCCGCTGGAGGTGGAGGTGCTGGAGTCCATCTACCTGGAGGAGCTGCGGGTGGCGCGGGGCCGCGGCCGGTACGTACCGCGGCCCACATTCATCCCCGGGCCCGGCCTGCCCCCGCGCCACCGGCCCTCACCTCGGCCTGTCCCGCAGGTGGGAGCCCTGGGAGATCAGCATCACCCTGCACCCCGCTACGGCCCAGGACCAGGACTCCCAGTACGTCCGCTTCACCCTGGTGCTCGCCGTGCCCCCCCAGGTAGGCTGCCGGCCCCCCGCACCCCTTTCTTCCCCGCTCCGGGCCGCTCAACCTTCCTTGTTGTGCTCTTTCTTTTCCTAGTATCCCAACAAAGCTCCAGAAATCTCGATCAAGAACCCGCGGGGGCTGTCAGATGAGCAAATTCAAAAGTGAGTGCTGGGAGAGTGGGGAGAGGGTGAGCCTTTCCTCTGGAGCCAGAGGTGGTGGAAGAGCCTTCTCTCAAATTCACCTGTCTCCCTGTGTCTGATTAACAGATTGATGCAGGTCCCTAAATCACCTTGTCTGAAATCTCATGGGAGCCACTGGCGCTGAGTTTGACTCTGAGGGGTCCACCCTATGGTTGTTCTCCTGTGGCCCCCCCAGATTGTAATCTAAATCCCCTGGGCCTTTGAAGCTGTTGGTCCTCCTTTGACAGAGATGGGACTGAACCGAGTCCTTGGGCAGCCCGTTGTTGCCTCTGTCTCCCGTCCGTGGCGCAGAGAGACCCTGGTACCTGTCACAGGTACAGGAGCAGCACAGGAGTAACGTGGCTCCTGCCAGACCTGCTCAGGGGCTGCCATCAGGGAGACAAAGCCTGAGATTCACCAAAACTGGAGGGTGCTGGGTGAGCTCGAGCCAAGGCAGTCAGCAAGCCTGCTCTCACAAGTCCTCTGAGGATAAAGGCTTCCTGTGCACCAGCTTGCAGGGAGCTAGGAGAGCACATGAATACATGTGCCCATCCCATGCTGCAGGCAGAGCCTGAAAGCCAGTGCTCTATTTCTTCCTTCTGTCATCGTGGAGATGTGACAGGTACGTGGGACGGTGCAAAGGTGTGCCTAAATTTCCGTTAAACGCTTCTGCTGCTTTGCTGTAGGATTTCTCAGACCCTCAGAAGTGTTGCTGAAGCCAGGCTGGGGACAGAAGTGCTCTACGAACTGATTGAGGTGAGAGTTGGGGGTGATCAGGCACAGACACTGGTCCCTGACTGCCCCAGGGGTGTGACAGCCCTGAGCCCGTGGGCAGGACAGTGAGTAAAATGTTTGATTTAATGCTTCTGCAGAAGGGGAAAGAGATCCTCACTGACAACAACATTCCCCATGGCCAGTGCGTGATCTGCCTCTACGGATTCCAGGTAGGCATGTGTCCCCTGGCCCCGCAAGCTGGCTGGGAAGTGAGGCAAGAGAACAGGGAGCCTGAGGCTCGCTCAGAGCTTGGGATATTGGCCTGGGACCGGGGTGTGCCTCAGCAGCCCCCTGGCTCCCTGCTCTGTAGGCGATCCTACTGAGCATGAACCTTCCTGAGGTGATTTGTGTGCCTCTCACCGTCAGCCTGAAGATAACCAGCTACAGAAACGGCACAGCGGCAGCGAGTGATGCCAGAGCATCTCCAGAGGGGGGGGTCAGGTCTGGGGGTAGTTGCTGGTGCATCTCGGCTTCCCTGTGGTGGTGAAACCTCACCTGGGGTTCAGCCCGCAGGTGGTCGGAGGGGCTGGAACACATCCGTGCAGGCGGTGAGGTCTGCGGGGACAGGGGAGCTTGCCTTGCCTGGGTTGCAAGGAGAGGCAGTGCCTGCCTAGGAAGGAGGACACGTCAGGTGGGAAGATTGCTGCTTACACAGGAACACGTGTGGAGAAATCAGTCACAAAAACTTTGCACCTTGACATTAGGAGTATTTCTCACACTCGGAACAGGGAGCAACGTCGCAGTAAGAGCTGAGAAAGTCGAGATGAAGCCCAGCAGATGTTATGTGGCTCTGCCAGCAGTAGCGCTAGTTCCCCACTGCCAGCGCTGACATGGGCGTGAAAACTCACCTCAGCTGAGGAGGCTACACAACCCTGTGCCCAAAAAGCCTTTAAAGCTGCCCTTTCCCCTCTACAGGAGAGAGAAGCTTTCACAAAGACGCAGTGCTACCACTACTTCCACTCCCACTGCTTGGCCCGCTATGCCCAGCACATGGAGGAGGAGATCCTCATGCAGCAGGAGGAGAGAGAGCAGCACCTGGCGCCATCCCCCAAACAGGTACCGGGCCCTGGGCTCCCTCCCCCGGCCCTCTGCACGGCCCTCATGACATCTCTGTCCCCCCATTCGGGACACGGAGCGAGGGATAGCCTGACTCGGCAGCACAGTCGGTGTCACACCCACACTGAGAATCAGAGCGGGGATTAGACCACGTGATCGCCAAGGGCCCTTCCCAACCAAAACTACCCCGGGAGTTTTCAGTACTATAGCCGTTGGATATTGGGTCTCTGGGTCAGTGCCTGGTGTGTGGGGGAGCAGGGGAGTTGCCTTTTTGGACTTGCGGAACCACAGGAGTTAGAAAAGAGAGCTCCTGCCCTAGTGCTTGAATTGCAGGGGTTTGCAGCAGGATAAGCACGGTCGCCTGCCTTCTGCGGTGATAAAA
Organism: Rhynochetos jubatus; assembly: GCA_027574665.1. Taxonomy (NCBI): domain Eukaryota; kingdom Metazoa; phylum Chordata; class Aves; order Eurypygiformes; family Rhynochetidae; genus Rhynochetos; species Rhynochetos jubatus. The sequence goes on from CM050654.1 coordinate 26,519,445, forward strand.
CCTGCCCGAGCAGGCGCTGGAACAGTTGTCAGCAGCTGAGCAGACAGCGCAGCTGAGCTCCTTCCTTCAGAGAGGTGCGGCCTGGGTGACACAGTCCGCTCTGCAGTGGGGAGGAATAGATCCTGGGCTAGGCACTGAGGCCATACATGCTGGCAGAGGTGGTTTGTACCTCATGGCAGAGACATTTTCCGCAGCAGTTGTTGAGAAACCAGGCTGCTTTCGTGCCACCGGAACACCCCTGGGTTCCCTGCCCTGGGAGAGGAGCGAAGGCTCTGTTCCACTTCCAAGCTGGGGTTTGGTATCACCTCTTGCCTCCCCCGCAGGAGGTCGGCGTGCAGTGCCCTGTCTGCCGGGAGACCTTGGTCTACGATCTCTGCGCTCTGAAGGCGGCGCCGCCCCCGCAGCACCCGCTGGTAAGAGATGGGGGCTCCCCCGCGCGCTGGGTACCTCCAGCTGGGACATCGGGGCGGGTGCGTGAATGCACGCTCCGTGGTCCTCCCAGATGGGCCATCCAGAGGGCGGCTCACAAAACCCAGCAGGGCGTCTCCTGACTCTGATGTGCCCAGAAAGAGGGTTGTCTAGCCCTGAGTCCTGAGGAGATGTGCTGGGGGAGAGGTGATTCTGCCACGGGGCATGTTTCTGCACCCACTGGGATATAATCCGGGGCAGGAGAGTGACCTGATCGTAGCTGCTCTGCATCAAAGGCAGGATGCAGCCGAGGAGGGTTTGGGGAGTAGCTCTGAGCGCTGCCAGCTGCCTGTCCGTGCCGGGTGTTGAGGCCTCACCCTGCCGTGCTTTCTGCCGCTCAGGAGCCGTATCGGCCAGACGCCAAGACGCTGCAGCACCAGGAAGAACTGCGCTTAATTTTCAAGAGGCAGCAAGAGAAAGGGGGCATCATCGACCCCGAAGCGGAGAGGAACCGCTACTTCATCAGCCTCCAGGCGGTACGGCACTGGGGGCAGAGAGCCGGCCCTGGACTGCAGGACCGAGCGCTGTCATCTCCTGTGGGACTCCCCTGTCCCTTTCTTCACTGGTGGCTTCTTTCTTTCAGCCTCCAGCTGCTGTGGATCCAGGCCAAGCAGGCGCTGCCTCTGAGCTGCCGGTGAGTGCAAGCGCTGCGGACGCGCCGCAGCCGCCCAGCCAAGCCTTGGCCCCAGAGCCGGCCAGGGAGCAGGAGCCTGGGGCAGAACCCAGGCAGCCCCAGGGGCCTGCTGTGCCCCGGGAGCAACAGAGCAGGAGGGAGAGGCCCAGAGGGGAGAGGCCAGGCCCCAGAGGCCAGGGCAGGCAGCCGTGCGGTGGCTTGCAAGAACCGGCGGAGGAAGCCTGTCATCTCCATGGCTCCAGGGGGACCAGGGGCTTTAGCCGGAGACCAGAGCGCAGACCTGGTGGGAGGCACAGCCAGGAGTTTCCAAAACCTCACAGCAGGAGCAGGGCTGCTGCCTTGGCTGAAAGGAAGGAGTTGTGCCCCAAAGACCCCTCACCAGTAACGGAGGCAGCGGACTTGGAGGAACACCGTGATGTGGAGAGATGGAGCCTGGAGGAGGGGGCTGAGGCCCAGGGCAGGGAGAAGGAGAACCTGGCGTTTACCCGCAGTGACCACAGAGCAGCTCCCAGCTGGCAGGGCCACCACAGGCCCTGGGATTGCGGGAGGTGGGAGAGGTCCAGAGTCCAGGAGCGTGGTTCCTACCCCAGAGCGCCAAGAGGGCGGGGGGCGTTCAGGCCCAGTGGACGAAGAGACGCCCATGTCCTTGAGAAGGAGAGTGGCTCCTAGCAGGAGTGGTGAGGGGCTGGGCTGGGGGGGAAGGGCTGTTTCTGGGGACAACAGTGAGGGCTGTGGTGGAGCAGCAGCAAGCAGACACCATACCCCTTGGGAGGGAGGAGGCAGTTGGCGTGAGGCACAGCTCAGGACAGGCAGCATCTCCAGGGTATGTGCGGAGTGAAGCATCCTGGCGTGAGCGACGAGCTGTCGCCAGCATTGGAGAAGCTGACTCCTGACAGATCGTGTCAGCCTTGGTCTCGGAGAGGAAGCCTTGACCGGGGACCCGCAGCCATCATCCCTGTACGTGAGCTGCCAAGAAATGTGCACACCTACAAGGCAAATGGTCCGAGCCCAGTGTGGTGCCATGGCAGAGCCAGAGTTGTGGCAGGACCTTCCCTGGAAACCAGCGTCCCGGCAGAGCCTTGGTGGTGCCAAGAGATGAGGCTGTGCCAGGGCAGCAGCCTGAAGCTCAGCTTGCTCTGTCCCCCATTCCTTCTCGGAGCGCCTTCTCCACTGCCTTCCCCATCCCTGGAAGACAACATCGCTTCTCCTGCAGCTCTGACCGCTGTTCCACTGATGGGCTCGGCCAGGCAAGTCCTTTGTACCACAGGACACTTCCCAGGCCCAGCCAGGAGAGCTAAATTAAGCTTTGGTCAACGCATCAGCGGGTCAGGGCTGTCTGGTGGCTGAGGCTTTGGGCTGGATCCTACTCCCCAGGAAACCTGCATTTAGCTGGAGCCCCTGTCCTGTCCTTCAGGTGCTTTTGTGCAGGCAGAAGCTGGTGGGGAGAACTGGGAAGAGCACTCTGCTCTGCCACCTGCATCTGTCAGCATCCCCCTCCAAGGCCAGGCTGTCTCTTGCAGCTTCCAACAGCCCAGAGCAAGGACAAGCCCCAGTATTTTGAATACTTATACCCTCCTCTCATCTTCAAGCTGATGTTCCTTTGAAGAAATGAGGATTTGCTGTTTAAACTAACTTGGTGCAGTTCCTTCTGCTGCTGCTTCACAGATTGTGTCCCACTCCAGAGCCGTGACGGGTGATCCCGAGCCTTTGAAGGGGAACACTACTGTTGAATTAATTCATTGGGTCTTCTCCAGAGCCTGCTCCCTTTGTTCTCTGCCCTCTCGCTCCTGTTCGTTGCTGTTTGGAGTTCAGGGTGTTGATCCCCGGTACTGCTCACTCCCCTCCCTGCTCCCTAGGCCCAGGGCAGAGAGCTTCCCCTGGCACTGCTGGGAGGCAGGAGGGCTCCCCGCTCCCTGTGTCGCCTGGCTCGGTGGAAGCTCTCCGGCTCACCTGGACAGTGCTGATCCCACCACACTTGTTTGTGCCTTGTGCCCCCCACCTCTCTTTTGGCCTCACGTGTGTTGTTACTGTCTTCCTCCTCCTGCTGAGCGCAAAAACGGCCGTGCCACAAGTGGACTTGGCGGAGCTGTGGGTGAGATCCCTGGGAAACGACGGAACGCATGCCGGCTGGGAGGGTGTTGGTGCTGCATCCGCCAGACTGATGCTTTGATGCCTGAGGGAGGGGTGCACAAAAGCTCTTGAGTGGGTCCTCCTTGTCTGCTGCCCTGCTCTTTCCACACCCGGCCTTGTCCTAAAGGGGTTGGTTTAACCCGCTGCCCGAGAACCTTCCGTGCTTAAATTTCCAACGCTGGCCTCTTTTTCAACACTCATGCTCTAAAAACATCTTTTCTCCCCTTCCTTGGTCCGAGCCCACGCTACCTGTCCTGGGCTCCGAGAGCCAGACGCTGTGCCCTGCTGGGGACGAGGGCTGCGCGCTCGCTCCCTGAAGAGCGCCCCGATTTTCCTTCAGTGCTCGCTGTCCTTGTTCCAGCTGGTTTCTGGGCGAACGGCCCACCCACACTTCACAGGTGTGAACTCTACCCCACAGTGGTGCTTTGTCCTGCTGCCTTCACTTGTGGAACTGCTGTGCTCCGAGAAAGGCGTTTGATCGCGTCCTGAAAGAACCGTGAAGATCTCTGCCGCTGGCTGAAGCTCCTTGGCTTACTCTCAGCAGGAAAATTGCTGTTCCCAGTGTTTGGAGCATGGGAATCCAGCCGTGGAAATGGCAGCGAGCGAGGACTTGGGTACCTTCAATCAAACGCCATTTAGAAGAAGGTTTTCTCCCTGGGAGTAGGGATTTCGGAAGGGGCCCTCGCCTTTCTGACTCCCTGCCTGGAGCAGAGGACACTGTGCAACAGCGTGTGGAATTGAGTTGGGGCTGAACAAAACAAGCCTCTGGGTCGGAGGGGGAGGAACGGAGCCCGCACCCTGCCCTGGGCTCCTCGCTTGGTGTCGGCCTGCGTCACCCACCTACCTCACAGGGCTGTTGTGAGGTGTAACAGGCAAAAGCACTCGGGCACCAGTGGCATCTGTAGCATTAACACTATTAAAAGCAAGCAGAGATGTTGCCTGTGCTCTGGTTGGGGGTCACAGGGCCCCGCTGGCTTTCCCTCACCACTCCCCATCCTCCCAGACTGCTGCGAGGCGTTTGCCAGTCGCTCGCTGGCCAGTTTTGCCCCCCAGCTCCGAGGGAAGAGGCTGGTGCTGGGCACTCAGCCCCTGCGGGACAGCCGAGCACAGGGTTGGAGACGCCAACAGCAGCACCCTGCTCCAGGGCGCACCCCGAGTCCCTAGAGATGCCCCCCACCCCGCGGCCGCAGGATCAACCCTTCTCCCGCAGAAACGTTTGTGGAAGTCTGGGGTCGCATCAAAGCGGCGCCCGTAGCGGATGGCACCCGCTGGGCCCCTTCCCACCCTCAGCTTCGCCCTCGGCCCTGCGGGGTGGAGCCAGGAGGGCTGAACAGTGACCCAGTGGTTTGGGTTTGGCCTGGAACCAGCCCCCCCAAGGTGACACAGCCCCCAGAGTGAGGGCAGAGAACACAGCTGGCTCTAGGGAAGTTGATTTTAGGACACAGGGACTGGGGAGGGGCTCTGGCTGGCTTGTTCCGTGGGTCAGCACACGCACCCCGACCCCGTCTCCGTGGCATTGGGAAGGAGGCGCAGAACCTGCCCACTTCTCAGTTGCACTTCAGGCACCTGCGGCTCTACCAGCCCATCCAGGGCTTTTGTTCCTGGCAGGAATGAAAGCCAGTGACAGGGAAAAGGCTGCGAGACTGCCAGCAGCAGGGCCAATTGGTCCTTCAGGCACGCAGGGCCTTCCCTGCTGGAAGGAGAGTCACCTCCACCAGGGATTTCTGCACCTTGTTCTGGGCTGGCCCAGCTGCAGCAGTTCACGTTGGGGTGAACATCAAGCTCTTGGGAAGATGTTCTGTACCCAGCCAAAGCCCCTCATCTGCCCCCACACACAGGCCTGCAGTAGCTCCAGAGCCCCACACCTCCTCCTCTGGCAGGAGGGACAGTGGCGCCCCGCCGCAGGAACGCTGCCCAAGTGGATCTGCGACTCCGGCATCGCAGCCCAACAGCTGTGGCACCAGCCCGAGGGACAACATGCTGTCTTTTGGGAGCTGCTTTTTGCTGAAACCCTGGATTTGCAGCTCTGGACCAGCAGCTGGACAGTGGGGCAACTAACAGGCAAGGAGAGCTAAGAGCCATGTTGTCCACTTCCCAGAGGGTATTCACAAACCACTGAAGACCGTTTGTCCATTCAAAGACCAGCAGCTCTTTAGCAGTGGAGCACCCCAATGTCCTGCCCCAGGGAAATGCCCTTCTGGGGCACCCCCAGGCTGTCCCGCACGGAAGGGAATACACAGCCAGGAGCCTTGGCAGCTCATGGCAATCCCAGCACGAGGCACGTTAACGGTGAGCGGGGCCGCTGCGGTAGCACCCGAGTGTGGGGAGCAGCAAGAGCTGATTCCCTCTCCCTGCCGCAAGGCGGGCGGCTCAGACTCTCCACGTGCTTCCTTGAAAAGCCAAGGCCTTGACAGGGTAGAGGTGAAGAGACCTGGCCTGCGTGGCCGGGCAGTGTCACGGCATCCCCGGGATGGTTATGTCCCAGTCCTCTGAGCGTGGCACGGAAAAACACCCCTGGTCACAGCAGGATGGAGCGTACGTTGGAAACGGCTCCTTCGGGGTCCGTCTTGTAGAGCATGAAGTGGCCCTGCACCTGGGCAGCGCTGATCTGCCCAGAGACTGCCAGCGCCTGCTCCGCAAACCGCTCGGCCGCAGCCGGGGGCTGCTGGGGGTAGAAGCGTTGGAACATGCAGGCGAGCTGCCAGCGGGAGCAGTGGCCCACGTACTGCTTCAGGTCCACGCGGCCGGGGCGCACCAGGGCCGGGTCCAGCCTGTTGGGAGACAACAATGTCCTGAAAACCCTGACCACGGAGCGTCTGCAGGGTGGGTCCTGCAGGAAGCCCCCTCCCCGCTAGCACAGCACTACCTGCGCTGCGAGATGGTAAAGGTGGAAAACAGGTTTGTCCCTGGGGGGCTAAGGGGGGGAAATCAAACCAGAAGTGAGAGCGCTGGGGAAGGGCTGGCTCTGGAGGACAAGTGTGTCCTGGGAAACGGCTCTGCCCACCTCTGTCCCACGAGCAACCTCTGAACAACCCTCAGGCCTGACACAGGGCCTGGCCGGATGCCGTGAGCCCAGGCCGCACCCTGCCACCCCAACGGGCTGCGCACGGGGCCAGCGCTTCCCTCGCAGCACGGCCGCAACCCCAAACCCTGCAGATCCCCACAGGCAGGAAGCTGGAATCCTGAAGGGCACAACCACGGCGTGAACAGCAAGGAAGCATTTCAGGCTACGGCAAAAGGGATTCTGGATTTGCATCCCAAGAATGGATTCGGGAAACCCAAACCCCCACTCTTCACGCTGGAGGATGCAAACAGCCCTCCATAAAGCCCATCAAGGGAGGAAGGTTTTCCCGTGCTACCCTCCCTGTTCCCTCCCAGAAGGCAGCTCCCACCTGTCCACGTAGTTGGTGGTCATGAAGACAATCCTGGCCTCCGTGGAGGCCACACCATCCAGCGCGTTGAGGAGGCCGCTGAAGGTCAGGCGTCCCATGCCTTGGTACACAGCTGGGTCTGGGGACAGAGGTGTCTGAGGTCGTAGCCACTGGCCACTAACCCCACTCCAGGCCATCCTCCCATCACCTCAGGCTTAAGCCAAGCTCCCCACTCTCTCCTTACCCCGAGGCTGACCCTCTGGCCTCTCCCTGGCTGGGAGCACATTCACCTCCCCTGCCCACCTGCACCCCTGAGAAACCAAAGAGAGGGAAAGCCCCCTCATGCTGAAAAGAGCTGGGCAGGAGAAAGGTCTCTGCCTGCACATAAAGGACCCAAAGTTCCCTTTATACAGCCTAGCCAAGACTGGGTGAGGTCCAGCCTGGGCCCTGAGGCCTGAGAGCTGCCCACTCCTGGTCTCTGCTGGTGTGACAGAGAGCCCAGAGTTCAAACCTTTCCCCAGCAGAGCCAGCAAAGCCCCTCCCGCTGCTAGCCCAGGAACAGGGTTGCCGCTCACTCTCGGCAGCGAGGTCCCGGCTGATGAAGGCAGCATCCACGTCCTCCAGCAGGATAATGCTCTGCTGCGGTGCCACGCTCAGGAGGTGGTTGAGCCGGTCATCGGAGAGGCTGCGGTCGCTGAGGCTCAGCAGGCAGATACTGTACTGCAGCTCCCCAGCCAGGGCTGTGCTGGGAAGGACACAGACCACAGGGGTGAACCACAGCGAGAAAGCCTGGAGCAGAGGGAGAACAGGATCTCCCTGCCCAGCAGCAGGGGAAAGGGCAGAGGCATCCTCCCCAGCGGGGAGCAGATATAGGGGGTGAGTGGGTGGCCCAGCTAAGCCCCCTATTGCCATGCTCGTCACCCTGACCTGTAACAGGGCCAGCAATGCCAGCTGGCAATACTCACATAAAGCTGCTTTTCCCGCAGCCGGGAGGTCCGTACAGCAGGTAGCCTCTTCGGTAGGGGATCCCTAGGAAGACAGTGTCCTTTTAGGAACCAGCTGGGTTGCCCTAAGCTCTCTCCCCAAGTCGTGGGGCTGTGCTGAGCACACATAGTGGATACACCAGGGAAGGCAAGCAGCAGGACAAAATCTCTCAGCAGCCATCTCCAGAGAGGACCACGGGCATCCCCCACCCCACAGCAGCATTGCAGGAGCAATGAACTCCGTGGCTTATTGTGGTTTCCAGGACTGGACTGAACCCAGGGGAATTTCTCCCTCTGCAGACCCAGGCCTGGCCTCAGGGGCTTGTTCGTCTGCGGGATGTACCCGAGATGGTGCCCCCATGGCCGTGGCTGCAGGGGCGGAAGGAGCCACGCTGGGCACGATACAGAGGACAGCACACCAGAGCCTTGCCTCTCTCGCTGTACCACTTGGGGTTGTCGATGAACTCCTTCACGTCCTGGACCAACTTCTCCGACACACCTTCCTCCAGCACCACCGAGCTGAGAGGCCGCCGGCGGCGGGGGAAGCCAAACTGCCGCCACTCTGCTCCCATGGCCGTGTACATGATGGTCCTCCCCTCCTGCTGCTGCAGCGCCAGCTCCCGGGCTGCAGAGAGAGGCAGAGGGGACGGCTGGCAGGGAAAAGGTTCCCTCTGAAGGCCTGGACGTCGCCAGAGAGCAGGCTGTTCCCAACAGGAACCCACGCAGCTCCCCTACGGACCTTCCCGGAGAATACTGAAGAAGACCTCCCGGTCGGTGCCCAGCGCAGTGAAGGTCACAGACTCCCAGGGGGTCCCCGTGTGCAGGTCGATCATTTGCTTCTCACGGTTGCGCTCGATGCGAATCCACTTCCTGCGATACCTGGGGCGGGAGGACGGGTTTGGGGGAGCAGCGGTCCAGCACCACTCAGCTGAGCCCAGCCCGGGTCACGCATCAAGGAGAACATTCATCTCGGATAAAGAAATCACACACCGCTGCATACAGACCCCTCTCGCTACGCTCAATCTCCTGCCCTAATCCAGACCCAAGGGGGAGGCAGGATCCTCTCTGCTGCCTCCACAGGCCCCCCAAGTTGGAGCTCCCTTACTAAAACGAGGGTCAGTCCCCAGACTGCTTTCCCCTGCCCTCCCTTACCAGATGAAATGGTTCCCGGGGCTGGGGATAAAGTCAAACTTGGTGCTGACGCGGCCGCTTTCATGCTGCAGGTACGACGTCTCGACACTGAGGTGCTGCGTGTGCTTGGCGTGGTGGGAGATCCAGTTCAGCAGCCAGTGGTAGCTCTTATCCTTACTGGGCACCTCCAAGGTGATCATATAATGCCGCCTGAAAGCCACCAGCCCAAACTGGGCTCCTTTCCGGGCTAATGCCAGGGCTGTGCCCACCCCAACCAGGCCAAATCCAGCCCCGAAGTACGGGTTGTCCTTCAGTGCTAAGACAAAGTCAGAAAAGGGCATTGTGGGAGGTTAAGCGGCTCCTTTCCACAGCATCATCTCTGCACTCCAGACACAAACCTGCGCAGAAAGAGAAGGACCGAGTAACAGCAGGGGACACAAGGGACCACCCGCAGTTGCCTGGCCTTTATCGCAGCCTGCTCTCAAGGCGAAAGGCAGACAGACACGCTTGGATCCCCCACACCCGCGCTTATCTTACTACCAGGGCTTCAGACAGCCGCTGGCCACAGGAGCCTCCTCCCTCTCTGCAGGCCACTGGGTGAGCCAGGCAGGAGGGGCCGGGAGCCGGAGGCTCTCAATAAGCACAGGAGCATCTGCTGCTTCTTCAGCCATAACAACAAGCCCAGAGTTTTATTCTTTAAACAGCTACAAATTATCAGCACTGCAATCACGTCAGGTTTATCGTTTGAAAAAGCTGAAGCGCATCCCTAGGCTGAACCAAGAGCTGGTTCCTCGCTGCTGGCAATGGGCGCACAACCAATGGAAGTGGCAACTCCGTCTCCACGTTAACGGCATCAGCTGCCCACTCAGGCAGCTTCAAGCTCCTCCAGCTCCCTCGGCGGGGGTCTGTCAGGTACAGGGGATGGGGGGGAGCCTCCCCCGGCAGCCAGCCAGATACACGGACACTTTCTGCTCCCTCAAGCTGCATCCCTGCTCCCCCAGATCAGGGTCTGACCCCGCAGCAAGGCTCCTGGCCCGGGCAGGCCGGCCTCGGGCCCACGGGAAGGCCTCGAGCGCACGGGAAGACCCCCGGCCCACGGGAAGGCCTCGGGCCCACGGGAAGGCCCCCGGCCCACGGGAAGGCCTCGGGCCCACGGGAAGGCCCCCGGCCCACGGGAAGGCCTCGGGCCCACGGGAAGGCCCCCGGCCCACGGGAAGGCCTCGGGCCCACGGGAAGGCCCCCGGCCCACGGGAAGGCCTCGGGCCCACGGGAAGGCCCCCGGCCCACGGGAAGGCCTCGGGCCCACGGGAAGGCCCCCGGCCCACGGGAAGGCCCCCGGCCCACGGGAAGGCCTCGGGCCCACGGGAAGGCCTCGGGCCCACGGGAAGGCCCCCGGCCCACGGGAAGGCCCCCGGCCCACGGGAAGGCCTCGGGCCCACGGGAAGGCCCCCGGCCCACGGGAAGGCCTCGGGCCCACGGGAAGGCCCCCGGCCCACGGGAAGGCCTCGGGCCCACGGGAAGGCCTCGGGCCCACGGGAAGGCCTCGGGCCCACGGGAAGGCCTCGGGCCCACGGGAAGGCCCCCGGCCCACGGGAAGGCCTCGGGCCCACGGGAAGGCCCCCGGCCCACGGGAAGGCCTCGGGCCCACGGGAAGGCCCCCGGCCCACGGGAAGGCCTCGGGCCCACGGGAAGGCCCCCGGCCCACGGGAAGGCCTCGGGCCCACGGGAAGGCCTCGGGCCCACGGGAAGGCCCCCGGCCCACGGGAAGGCCCACGGCAGGGTCCCTGCCCCGCAGCGGGGCCTCCCGCCAGCAGCCGAGCCTCAGCCCCGCGGGAGGAGCCCACCTGCGGCAGAGCGGGCCTCCCCGGCCGGAGCTGGCCCCGGCCCCAGCCCCACCGCCGCCCCTCACCTCCGCGCAGCGCCGCTCTGGTCCGCGCCGCGCCGCTCTCTATGGCCCCGACCCTCCACTTCCGCCCGCCGCCGCTTCCGGCCGGCTGCCGGCTCGCACCATAGAGCGGGACCGAGGCGCGCGGCGGGGAGGGTAGAGCGGCCTCACGAGGTGTCCGAAGGAGACGCTCCCTCCCGCCTGGCGCGCACCACCGAGATGTGCTGGAGCCGGGGGCACCGGGGCCCTGCGTGAGTCCCCGGACCGGGGGGACGGGGACAGGCCGGAGCTGAGGTGCGAGGGGGCTGGGACGGCCCCGGCCGTGCGGGGACTCGCGGTGGGCATCTCATTGCGGGGGGCTGGGCCCGGATCTGGGCGGTGGGCTCGGGCTTGGACCCGCTTGGGCTCAGACCTGGGGGCTAGGCCCGGGTCCGGGCCCGCCTGGGCCAGCAGGCCCTGGCTGTTGGGCTCAGGGAGGGGCCCCCGGGAGACCCTGGGGAGGGCACAGGGGTCGTTGCGCCCCCATCTCCCCTGTGGCGGTGGGTTTTCCCAGCAGACCACGTGGGGCACGGCAGGAGGGAGCCAGCGTTGAGATACCCTGGCTCATAGCCCGCCCTGGGGGCTGGCCCCGCGGGCTGACCCCCGCAATCCAGTAGGACCCCTCGGCTTCTGGGTTCTCCCTTGTTCAAAGCGCTTTCTTCTGTTTCAGAGCAAGCGGTCCTGCTGCCCGGCACCAAGCCAGCACCCGGTGGCAATGAGCGCTGAAGTGGCTGTGTCTGAGGCTGCCAGCGGGGAGATGGAGGCCCTGTGCTCAGAGCTGCTCCTGCCCACGCTGGGAGAGGCAGGAGCCGCTGGAAGCCCTGGTGTGGCCAGCACTGGCCTGGCTGGGGCACCCTCGCTGACTGCCAGCCAGGACTTGCTGCTGACAGAGGCGTCGATGCCTGGGGAAGGGGCTCATGCTGAAGGAAGCAACGTGGAAATATTCATCGAGGCTGTGGCTGACAATGTGACGCTGAGCAACGCTGCCAGTACCACAGGTATGGGGTGCGGGGAGGGCAGCCTGGGCCCTGTGGCGCTCAACGGAGGGAGGGACGTCTGGCCAGGGACCAGCCGTCATCTTGGGGACACGACGGTGCCCTCGTGTTTCTGACCCCGTGTGCATCACGAGTCTGGCGCCACCATCCAGCACAGACCTGGCACAAGCTGGGTGTGTGGATGGGGAGGGTTGTGGGTGGGGGGGACACTCTGGGCTGTCAGTAGGGACCAGGCGGAGATCTCCACCCCGGGCTGCCCCCACCCCCCCCAGCACACTTTTCACCCAAGTCCAGTGCGGGGTCATCCTGCTGAGAACGGGGCCAAGCTGGCCTCATACCTCTGGGTGCTTCAAAGGTGCTAAGGGACAGACCTGGTCATCATGGTCACCCGGGTGATGGTGTCCCCTCTCCGATGGGAGTGTGCATCTGGGGACACCCTGGGCAGGGGGAGGGCTGCGGTTCTCCAAACTCTCAGTTGTTGCAAGAGGGCTTTATCCTCCTTGTTCGGAGTTGGAACTGAACCACCAGTCCCAAGCTCTGGGCCTGGTGAAAACCCTTTTCAGCACTCACCCTTCCCTCTCTACAGAGGTGCTGGTCAAAGTGGTGGAACTGTATTTCTGTGAGAGGTGCGGCCAGAACTTCCCCGAGGCCTCCCTGCTCTCCCAGCACCAGTGCCTGCTGCTGGCCCCCGCAGGGCACCTGGAGCTCCCCAGGGCACTGCCAGCTCCTGCCGGCGAGGACCAGAGCGAGCCAGGGGACTCGGAGCCGCCCGGAGCCGATGTGCAGGAGGGCTCCGCTCCCGAGCGCCTGCTGTGCCCCGTCTGCCGGGAGGCATTTGTGCAGCCTGGCGAACTCAAGGAGCACTTCAAGACCCACCGCAGCACGCTGGGAGCCCTGCCCTGCCCCGAGAAGGGCTGCTGCTTTGCCACGGAGGACCGCAAGCAACTGCGCAGCCACCTGCGCTGCCTGCACGGGGCCTCCCCCGTGTCCTGTGCCTACCGTGCCTGCCCCCTGCTCTTCCCCAGCCGCCCGGCCATGGAGCAGCACCACCGTACCCACTTCCCCTTCCACTGTGGCCGCTGCGACTTCGTCACGGCCAACGCCAAGCTCTTCTGGCAACACAGGAAGGGCCACGCTGCGGAGACCCCCGCCGAGACTCCTGCGACAGTTTCCACTCCCGGCTCATCCCCCCAGGGCCTCGAGCAGCGCTGCCCCCTGCCGTCAGGTATGGCTGGGTGGGGGGTCCGGGTCTGTGGGTGGGTGAGGGGGGTGGCTGCCCCTCACCTAGAGCGTGATGATCTCTGTCTTTCCCTGCTGAAGGAGCAGAAGAAGGGCAGGAGGAGGCAGGGAATTGCCATCCAGGCTGGGAAGCCGCTGTAGCAGAAGCCAGGCCAGCAAAGCCCGCAGCCGCCAGGGAGGGCTCCTTGGAGGGACGGAAGGCATCAGCCAGAGAAAGGGAATCGGAGAGCGGGGGGGATGAGTCCCCAGAGGAGGACGGCGAGAGCCCCTGCGAAGGCGAGGCCAAAGAGGACGGGAAGGCGGCTCCCAAGAAAGCCAAGGTGCTGCGGGTGCAGCAATTCAAAGGTAGGATATGGGGCACCGTGGGGCCGTTCCGGGAGCTGCTCAGGCTTTTTATTTGTGAGCAAGCAGCACATCCTTGAGACTGGCAATGAAACGTGGGCTGGAGTGGTGGAACCCGGGGTCCCGTGCCATCCGGCAGCCCCACGTCTGGCTTGAAAGAGCCAACCTGAACCGTGCTGGTGGCTTGGGGTGGGGACAGTCCCTCCAAGTAGATGGCTGCTGTGTGACCGTGCATGTGCTAAGCCCTTACCCCAGCACAGCTGGATTGAGAACATCTGCCCATGGTCTCCATCTCTTCCCTGCTGACGGCTCCCCCCTGCTCTGCTCCCACAGGGGACGTTGCAGAGGGCTCCGAGTACCTGTACAAAACGCACATGTGCCCCGAATGCAAGCGGTGCTTCAAGAAACGGACACACCTGGTGGAACACCTCCACCTGCACTTCCCCGACCCCAGCCTGCAGTGCCCCAACTGCCACAAGTACTTCACCAGCAAAAGCAAGCTGAAAATCCACATGATGCGGGAGACGGGCGAGAAGACCCACCGCTGCCCGCTCTGCCACTACAGCTCCGTGGAGAAGAACGCCCTCAACCGCCACATGGCCAGCATGCATGAGGACATCTCCAACTTCTACTCCGATGTTTACTCCTGCCCCGTCTGCGGGGAGAAGTTTCAGCTCAGCCAGGCCCTCAAAGAGCACTTGAAGACTCACAAAGCCGAGCCCAAGAGGCTGAGCTGCTTCCAGGGGGACTGCGACTACTGCGCGGAGGACCGGAAGGAGTTCGTCCGTCACCTCAAGGATGCTCACGGCATCAAGGCGGTGGAGTGCAAGTACTACGCCTGCTCGCTGCTCTTTGGTACGGCCGAGGCCATGGAGGCCCACCGAAAAACCCACTACGCCTTCCACTGCCAGCAGTGCGACTTCATCTGCTCCAACAAGCACGTTTTCCGCAAGCACAAGAAGCAGGGGCACCCGGGCAGCGAGCAGCTCCAGTGCAGCTTCTGCCCCTACGCCACCTTCAACCCCGTGGAGTTCCACGACCACGTGGGCAAGATGCACGCCAACGAGAAGATCCACAAGTGCACCGAGTGCGCCTTCGCCACCGCGCACAAGAGGGTGCTCATCCGGCACATGCTGCTGCACACTGGTGGGTGTCCGCCACGGGGGTCCCGAGCTGGGAGGGGGAGGGGTCCTATCGCAGCTCTGGGTGAGCGGGGAGGGCTGGGGCGGGGCTGCTGGGTCCCATCACTGGCTCTGCCACCCCCGAGCGTGGCTTGGCTGACGTTGCGGTGTGCCCCCATTCCTGCCGTTGGCCCCAGCTCCTGCTGAGCCGGTTTCCCCGCGGGGGAAGGCAGCCCGTGCTGCTCACCGGGACGTCGTGCTGAGCGCGTTCCTGTGTTGCCCGTAGGAGAGAAGCCTCACAAGTGTGAGCTCTGCGACTTTATGTGCCGGGACGTGAGCTACCTCTCCAAGCACATGCTGACCCACTCCAACGACAAGAACTTCATGTGCACCGAGTGCGGGTACATCACCAAGTGGAAGCACTACCTGAACGTCCACATGCGCAAGCACACTGGAGATCTCCGGTACGACCCGAGCCCCGCCGGCCTGGCTGCGTGGTCAGGGCTCCCCACATCCTGCGCTCGGGGTCTGCTGCGCTGGGCCGCATTCTGTGCCAGACTTGTGCCTGTGGTATGGCTACAGCCTCCTCTGGCTGACACGTAAAACGCAGTCCTCGAGCTCGCAGGGTTGCCAGCGCGGTGCCGGAGGGGCAGAGTTATCTTTGGGGTGCCCGTGGGGCAGAGGAGGTTTGTTACCACGTCAGTGCGGTTCTCAGCCCAGGTTCCTGGGCTCTGCTGATGTTGGTGGGCCAAGGGCAGCTTGCGCACGTGCAGGACTCTGCCAAAACACATTTTTACCTCTGTGTTACCACCTCCTCCGGGTCCAGTCTGCCTCCAGCGGTGCTGGAGGTGCAGCTGGTGCGGCACCTGCGCGTGGGGGGTGACGCAGTCACCGTATGGGATACCCTCCCGGCCCCAGGCTGAGGGTGCAGAGCACCAGCTGTGCCAAGGGCTGTGGCAAGGAGGAATTGCCCATGGTAAGAGCTGCCTGGATGGCAAAGGTCAGGTCTGGAGAACCGACCAGCTCCCCTTCCCTGTGTGCCCAGGACAGGGAGGCAGAGCTCAGCGTGCCTGACAGGGCTCAGCCTGCCCCGGTTTCTTGCAATTCCTGACCGGTTCTGCTTTCCCCACAGGTACCAATGCAACCAGTGCTCGTACCGGTGCCACCGCGCCGACCAGCTGAGCAGCCACAAGCTGCGGCACCAGGGCAAGAGTCTGATCTGCGAGGTGTGTGCCTTCGCTTGCAAGCGCAAGTACGAGCTGCAGAAGCACATGCAGGCCAAGCACTCCCAGAACTACCAGGTGCCCGTCTTCCAGTGCCAGTACTGCACCTACCAGACGAAGTACAAGCAGGCGCTGCTGAACCACGAGAACTGCAAGCACACCAAGCAGAAGGAGTTCCGCTGCGCCCTCTGCTCCTACTGCACCTTCAGCAACACCAGCCTCTTCTTCCACAAGCGGAAGGTTCACGGCTACATCCCCGGTGACAAGGACTGGCTAGAAAACTACGCCAGCAAGGAGCTGGAGATCAGCTCGTCCGAGGCGCTCTTTGGCTACGAGCTTGGCGCAGCCCTGCGTGGGGACGCCAGCTCCCCCCTCGCTGGCAAGGAGCAGTGGGCAAAGGTGAAGCCGTCCCAGGTGGAGTCCCAGGGGGAAGGGGGCTACCAGCAAGTGTTCGTGGTGCCCCTCCTCGGGCAGGATGCCGCTCCGAGTGGTGGCATGGCAGAGGGAGGTGTGGGCGAGGGGGAGCAGAGCCCTCCCTCTGCTGGCGATGCCCTGGGAGGTGACTGCGTGCAAGGAGACGCTGCAGTAGGCTCGGCTGAGCTCACTGCTGCTGGGGACATGGCAGAGAGCTGCACGTTGCACTTGGAGGTGCTGAACGTCTCCTCTGACCCTCTCCTGGAGCATTTGACGGGAGGATCCTGTGTGGCGCAGCCGGAGAGCGAGGAAATGCTGTCCTGCAAGGAGCCTCCTGCAGCCTACGAGATGCTGGGCTCCCAGGAGGACCTTGGCTTGGAGGACAATGACAACGCGCTCGAAGACATCCCAGACTTTGAGGAAGAGGACGCAGACGCGCAGGAGGACGAGGCGGCGAGGCTGGAGGACAGGGAAGCAGCAGGAGACAGCCAGGGAAGGGGTGCCCTGAGGGATGCCACGGACCTCCTCGAGGGGTCATGCTCGGACCACCACGAGCCGGTGGCAGACGCTGAGGTGAGGGAGACCAGCCAAGCCGAGCTGCCGGACGCCTGGCTCAGTGTGCCGAAGACAGCTGAGCAGAGCCACCCGCCTGTCCCAGAGGACGTGGCCACCTCCGGTGCCGACGCCAGAGGCGGCTCAGAGTCGGTGCTGAAGGCGCTGCGGAAGCAGGACAAGGAGCAGGCGGAGACGCTGGTGCTGGAGGGCAGGGTGCAGATGCTGGTGGTGCAGTCCGAGAGCCAGATCTTTAAGTGCGAGAAGTGCTCGTACGTCACGCGGAAGGAGAAGTCCATGTCCCTGCACTCCAAGGCCAGCTGCCAGAGCCGCCGGGCCCCGCTTGTGTGCCGCGAGTGCGGCGCCAGCTTTAAACAGCAAAGGGGGCTCAACACTCACCTCCTCAAGAAGTGCCCCGTCCTCCTGAAGAAGAGCAAGATCACCAAACCAGCCGGTCAGGAGCCAGCTGCGTCGTGCCACCCTGCTGACCAGCCCGGGGACAGTGGTCCAGAAGCAGCAGAGAGAGAGGAGGCAGGCTCAGAGGAGTCCGGGCATGCGGAGAGCCCCTGGGAAGCTGAACCACTGCCTGAGAAAACACAGGCAGCAGGCAGCCCTTTGGATGGGGAACGGGCCTTGAGCTGTCCCGTCCCGGAGAAATCCCTGCTGCGTGACCACAGCACAGAGGTGGCAGAAGAGCCTCCCCAGCAGGGGAATGGGGCTGAGCCAGCTGGAGCGGCTTGTCCCCCCCAGCCCGGGAAACCCTCGGAGAAATACCGTCTGGAGGGAGGGAAGCTGCACTGCAATGCCTGCTCCTTCGTGTGCTCCCGTGTCTCCACCATCACCTCCCACGTGGAGGATGGGTGCCGGAGCCTGGAGCCGTTCTGGTGCTCCCTGTGCCCCGAGGCCTTCCGCTCCCGGCGGGCCCTCAAGAGCCACCGTGCCGAGAAGCACATCCCGCGTCCGGAGGAGGACGGACCCCAAAGCACCGAGACCCGCGAAGGGGACCCGGCGGGCATCGAGTCGGGCCGGCCCGGTGAGCCACCCGCAGACGCAGCCCCCCCAAAACCCACCCTGCCCAAGAGAAGGCGTTTCTCCTGCCCCACCTGCCCCTTCACCTGCCACCAGGAACGTGCCATGAAGACGCACAAGAAGAGGGGCTGCGTGGCGCTGGGCGAGTTCCGCTGCGCCTCCTGCCCCTTCACCTCCAAGGCGGCCAAAGCCCTGCGGCTGCACCGCAAGCTGCACCGCAAGCACTACAGCAAGCGGCCGCAGCTGCAGTGCCGCCAGTGCGAGTTCACCTGCAAGCAGGCCCGCTGCCTGCGACAGCACGTCCGCATCAAGCACGAGGGGGTGAAGCCCCACAAGTGCCGCTACTGCGAGTTCAGCACCACGCGACGCTACCGCCTGGAAGCCCACCAGTCCCTGCACACCGGCGTGGGGCGCGTCGCCTGCGGCGTCTGCGGTCAGACCTTCGGCACCAACTCCAAGCTGCGCATCCACCGCCTGCGGGTGCACGAGAAGACGCCCACCCACTTCTGCCCGCTCTGCGACTACAGCAGTTACCTCCAGAACGACATCACCCGCCACGTCAACAGCTGCCACCGCGGCGAGCTCAACTTCGGGTGCTCCCGCTGCGAGGCTCGCTTCAGCTCCGAGACGGCCCTCAAGCAGCACGTCCTGCGGCGGCACGAGGAGAAGGTGTCCTACGGTTGCCCGCGCTGCGGTTTCGTGTGTCACAGCGAGGCCACGCTCAAGTGCCACGTGCAGAAGCAGCACCCGCACCTGGAATGCGGCACGTGCAAGGAGACCTTCCCCACCCGGGAGGCGCTGGAGGAGCACAAGACGCGGCATTTTAGCCACCGCTGCGAGCTCTGCAGCTTCGCGGCCAAGGAGCGGCAGCAGCTGGTGCGGCACTACGTGGAGAGCCACGAGCCGGCCGCCCCCCAGGACAGACCCCTGCGGTGCCCCTTCTGCGACTTCGCCTGCCGCCACCAGCTCGTCTTCGACCAGCACATGAAGGGCCACGGGGGCACCCGCGTGTACAAGTGCTCGGACTGCGAGTACACCACCAAGAACAGGCAGAAGATCACGTGGCACATCCGCATCCACACCGGCGAGAAGCCCTACAAGTGCCACCTCTGCAAATACGCCTGCGCCGACCCCTCGCGTCTCAAGGTGAGAGCCCTGCCTGGGGAAAGGGAGGGCAGGTCCTGCTGCGTCTGCGTGGGTCGGGCGGGATCCGGACACGGGGATTTGGGGAAGAAGCAGCAGCTCCCAAGGGGAGGTTTTACCCTCTCCTCTGTGGCTCCTACGGGAATAGAAGGTGAGCGGGTAAAACTCGCGTGGGAACAATATGTTGCCCCCTCCCCACCGTCGCAGATCAAGGGGGATTTGTAGCAAGGCGAGGTGAGCAGCTGAGGTCGCTCCCCTTCCCGCTGACGTCTCTGGGAGCAGCCGGCTGGCGCGGGACAGCCCTGCACCGCTGGAAGCCAGGTCTGGCTGGCCGCTGGCTAGCAGCGTGCCCTGGGGCACCGGTCAGACAGGGCGCGGGGGCAGCTGAGCCTCCCTGCGAGCGGAGCCAGACCCTGCCCCTCGCGCGTGAAGGGCCTTTCCTGGAAGAGGAGGGCCCGGCGTGGGGTGATGGAGGGGAAAATGGTCCGGTTTTGCTAAAAGAAGTATTGATGTTTTTAATGGCCGGGCCGAGCGGGAGCCCTCCAGGGCTGCTGGGGAGGCTGCGCAATGCCTCGGCCCTGGGCTGGGCTTTAACCTGGGCTTGGCCCTAAATACCAGACCGGTATGAATGACTAGTTTGGGTGCTTGTCACTGGGGAATACAATCCCCTCTGCCAGGCAGAAAGCTCAGCCTAACAAGCTGTTATGTTTTCCGAGAGGCGTTTTATAGGGAAGAGCGTGAGCCTGGAAGCAAAAGGCCCTGCGTACCTCGTTTTGGGATAAGGTCTCTGCAAGTTGGTTTGGATATTTCTTGGTTTGAAAGGCCTCAGGACTGAGTTCCTCTTGAAGAGCTGAGAATAATGAAGAGTAGGAAGGAAATTGGAACCCCTATCTTTGACAGGGTTAGGTTTCTGCATGTTGATTCCTCAAACAAAATGCTCCAGCCCTCCTCAGGCTGGGCCAGAGCAAGCTCAGCGGTACGGGGGGCTCATCCTGACCCTCCTGTGGATCCCCGCTGCCCACAGGCTGCCAGGCAGGCAGGCAGCCCTCCTTGCCCCAGGCAGCTTGGGATGTCAGAGCTGTCTTTGAGCCCCTCGCTGGCACCCCAGAGCCCTGAGCATTCCCAGGGCAGGTGGCATGGCCTCATCCTGACCCTGCCCTCTTGCCCTGTGCCAGTACCACATGCGGATCCACAAGGAGGAGCGGAAATACCTCTGCCCCGACTGCGGCTACAAGTGCAAGTGGGTGAACCAGCTCAAGTACCACATGACAAAGCACACGGGTGAGTGTTGCCCGCCGGGGGCAGGCTGGGGGGCACCGGGGAGGGCGTTGGGGCTGCGCAGACCCCAGCTCCACGCTTCCCTTGCTACCAGTGGCCCAGCTGGAGGCGGGGGAGGACCCCAGCCGTTGAGGGGTGGCATGTTTTTATGTGCTGGTGGGTTGGGACTGGTGCCCCAGGGTGGGAGTGAAGGTGGGGTGGTACAGACCACAGGGGCCAAGGCATGATGCCTTGGAAATTTGGGGTGCCTGCTGGCGGGCTGCACCTTCCCAGTGCCGAGGATGGTGTGTAGGGGTGGTCCCTGGGGCCTGCTGCCATTAGGGGACAGCAAGACCCACGGGAGGAGGAGCGCTATACCCCCCTCCCAGCCCCTCCCCGTCGCTGCAGGCCTGAAGCCGTACCGCTGCGACGAGTGCGAGTACCGCACCAACCGGGCGGACGCCCTGCGGGTGCACAAGGAGACGCGGCACCGGGAGGCCCGCTCCTTCATCTGCGAGCAGTGCGGCAAGGCCTTCAAGACCCGCTTCCTCCTCAAGACCCACCTGAAGAAGCACAGCGAGGAGAAACCCTATGTCTGCAACGCCTGCGGGCGGGCTTTCCGCTGGGCGGCCGGCCTGCGCCACCATTACCTGACCCACACCAACGAGCACCCCTTCTTCTGCCGCTACTGCCCTTACAAGGCCAAGCAGAAGTTCCAGGTCATCAAACACATCCAGCGGCATCACCCCGAGCGCGGGGCCGGCGACCCCAACCAGGGGGTGGGCAAGGACCCCAGCGCGCCCACCGTCCACCTCCACGCCGTGCAGAGGGAGAGCCGGGTCGAGGGGCCCCCCGGGACAGAGCAGGAAGGAGGGTGCCCCGCGGAGGAGAGCGCTGCGCCGTGATGCCGAATCCTGGCCGCCGTGGAGTCCCGGCGGCGCAGAGATACATGTGTGTATAGGCATATATGTATATGGGATGTAACATACGCAGCTGTATAAAAGGAATCCCTTGGCTCCTTTTAATCCGTTTGCTTTGGGAGCTCTGCGAGCCGTGGGGCAGGTGCCCGTGGGGACAGCGCGCAGGCAGAAGCCCCGCTCCCCGTCTCTGCCCCCAGCACGGCTGCACCCAGACCCCAGCCTGCCGCTGAGCGATTTATTGAGCTGCTCACAGAGAAAGGACGCGGTGAGGGTTCGGCGCGGGCCAGGAGCGGCCCTGGGGGCTGTAGGAGCCGGGGGCTGCTGGGGGGGCTCCAGGGTCGGGGGCAGTGAGGAGCGACTCCTCGCCCAGCCCTGGGCTTTGCTCAGCTCCAGCCTTCCTCCCCTGGCTGGCGGGGGGGACCAGCCCCTGCGGCAGAGCCAGGGCGCAGGGGGGCTGCACCAGCGCAGACCCCACGTTCCTGCATGGGAGGCAGCATCCCAAACCTGGGAAGGGAAGGTTAGTGCCTTTCCTAGCCCCCGGGGGCCACTGCAGACGGGGGCGCAGCAGCAACCACAACGCAGGGATGAGGCAAACAGCTCAACAAGAGAACGATGCGGCCGGCTCCGTGGCTTCCATCCGGGCCCTGCTCGCCCCACGGGCTCAGTCCTGCTCGGGGCCGGGCTGCTCCGTGATGCGGATGTGGACAAAGAGCGAAGAGGGTGGGATGCTGGTGCCATCCTTGGAGAGGAGATGGATGTGGCGGTAGCCTGGAGGGGGGACAGTGAGGCTCTGGCTGGCAGCTGCCCCCCACTCTGCTCTCCAGCACCCAGCTGAGCCCAAACACCCCAGTGGGGCTGTCCCAGCTCCCCCCCTCCCTGCTCACCGGGTTTGATGTTGGGAAAGGCCAAGGTGAACTGGCCCACGAAGTCGTTCCTGGAGGTCTTGTCATAATCCTCCACGACGAAGCGGACGAGGGCCAGCTCAGGCACCTGGAGCTGGAACTGCAGCGTCTCATCCCAGCGGGGGTTAAACCCTGGGAAGGGAGAGCGGATGCTCTGGGGGGGACGAGGGAGGGGACCGCCTGGACGCAGCGGGGTCCCCGCTGGCGCGGCGGGGCTCACCGTTGTTCTCAATGTACTTGGTCTCCTGGCGCGCCTGGTCCGCGGGGACCCCGTGGATCTCCACGCGCACCAGCGGGTCGATGACGGCTCCGTCCTTGCTGTTGGCCACTTTGGGCAGCTGCTGCCCGCTGATCACCTGCGGGAAAAGGGGCAGTGACCCCCTGAGCCGGGGAGCAGCCGAACCGAGCTGCTGGGGGGGGCCGCTGGGCTCAGGCACCCGTCTGAGACCACCACAGCCCCAGGTCACGGCTTCCCGGAGTCTCTCTTTGGCCCCGTACCCGGATTGTCAGGGTGGTGGGGCCAGCGCCCTCCCAGCTCTCGGGGTCACTGGGGTTGAAGAGACTCTCCTCGTCCCTCATGAAGGACGGTTTGAGCACGTAGCCGCAGCGGCCGTTCTGGCTGAAGAGCCCATCGCACAGGTCCATCTCCGCGCCCGCCGTCTGGAAGTTGAGGGCCACTGGGGGAAGGCGGTAGGGAAAGGGTTCAGAGAGCTTGGAGACTGTGCCCTGCTTGGAGGTGAGAACTAGCCTGTGCCGGTGGCCAGAGAGATGCGGGGCCACACAGTGGGACACGGCACCGATACCCAGGCACCCCCAGGCTCCCCCCGGCCTGGCAGGAGCCTGCAGCCAGAGCTGGCGCCAGCCGGGGTTGTGGCTGGCACCGACACCCTGACCCCGACGCGGCCATACCGATCTGGCACCCCACGTTCCACATCTCCTGGGGGCTGTAGTTGGAGGAGTCGGTCCGCATCCCGCTGGGGTAGATGCGTGTTAGCTGCCAGGCATTGTGGCGGACAAACTCGTTCCCTAGGGATGGAGCGTGAGGGCCACTCGTGGGCTCATTCCCTGGCCTGCACAGCCAGCCCATAACACATGCTGTCTGTCCATCCAAATATCCATCCGTCCATCCAAATATCCATCCATCCGCCCACCCACCCACCAGTTCTCACCCCTCGCCCCTCCCAGGAACCCAGGCGTCCTGCCTCGCTTTCTAAGCCACCCACTCACCCACCGGAGCCAAACCCAGGGGACAGCCGCGCTGGACCCTCTTTCTCCTGGGCAGGGAGGGATCCCCGGTGTCCGGAGGCTCCACAGCCCTACACCTGAGGAAGCCGCCTGCCCCCTCCACCCGAGCCCACTCCCCATGTGCCCCTGCCCCCCCTGCCTTACCCGCATCCCGAATGAGCTTCCTGGCCTTGGCTTCTGCAAGGGAGGAGATCTCGGAGGGCCGGGAATGGCTGCGGGCCTCCTGGAAGCCGCGGAAGGACACGCTCTTGCAGTAGACGACGCAGTCGGACAGCGCCTGTGCCAGGCTCTCCTTGTCCTTCTGCAAGGCAGGGCGGTGTTGGGTCCCGTCTGATGGGAGCAGCGCCCCCAGGAACAGCCCCGGGGGTGCTGGGGGTGTCAGCATCCCCACCACGGGCAGCCTTCCTGCCAGGAACAGAGCAGGCAGGGGCCCCCCAGCATGGTGCCACCACAGGGATGCTGGGCAAAGAGAGGACTGGCATGGCCGGGGCAGAAAGGGCTGTCCCCCCTGCCTGGTGATGGCCCTGCAGTCTCTGCCTCTCCCTTCGGCACTGGGGTGTCACCACGGCCCATCGCCGTGTCCGGGGGCTCAGCGCTCGTGGCCGGTCCCCAGCCTGGGCCACCCACCTTCGCCCTCCGCCTCTCCTCCTCCGCCTCTGCCCCGTTGTCATCGTCGGACACGTCGGGTGCCTCGTCCCCCGGCCCGTCCAGCGTGTCCTCCAGCCGCCCGATCTTCTTCCCCTTCAGCAGGATCTTGTGCTTCAGCTCCTGCAGGGTTGGGGATGGAGCGAGAGGCACCTTGGCGTGCCCGGCTCCTCCATGGGACTCGCTGTCCCCTGGGACCCTGCACTGCTGGGGGCCAGCACCACCTTCAGCGGGGATGGGGTCGGAGGGCTCTGCCCTGCTGTCTGGCTCTGCAGGGCATGGGGAGACAGCCTTGGGGACAGCTTTGGGACCCCTGTGAACTTGAGGCTACAGCATCCCCAGGGTCCCCAAGTGCTCCAGCAGAGCAGGACGCTGCTGGGACAAGGGTGGCCTTTCCTCTGGACAGCAGAGCCACCTCCTCACCCCACTCCCAGGCAGGACAGTGATGCCTAGAGCGGCCGTGCTCTGTCCCTACCTCCGGGGATGGGAGCTGGGTGGGCACGCGCCCATCGGTGGTGGCAGTGAGGAGCTGTTCCCCCAGGATGTCCTTGAGCTGCTGGGCCAGGACCTCCTGCTGCTCCATGCTGCAGTGGTTCTCCAGGGACAGGATCACCGGGTAGTCTGAGGTCTGGGGAGCAACGTGCACAGCCGGAGCTCAGCCTCGGAGGGGTTGGGGAGCTCCCACAAGGGATTTGCCTGGGCTGAGCTCCAGGATGGAGCCCACTGTGTGTCCTTGTATCACCTTGAGACCTTCATACCTCTCCAACCCCCCAGCACGCCCCATATCCCATCCCACTCCCGCATCCCCTGGGCCCCGTCAGCAGACCGTGCCTGCGTGAGCCGCTGGCCCCTGGCATGGCACAGCGTAGAGCTGTCCCCTGGGAAGGGGCACAGTCACCCACCTCGCCCACAGTGGGTTCAGACCTGCTGCAGCAGCACTCGGCCCCCCCAGAGACCCATTGCTGCCCCAAATCACAGCCTTGTGCCCCCCGCCCGCTGAGAGCCACCCCTGACAGCCAGCACCAGCGACGGGTGCCCTACCTTGAAGGCGTACTTCCCCAGGGTGCTCACCACCTCCCGGAAAGGGATCTTGGAGGTGAAGGTGTGGCCGTGGTACACCATGGGCTCCCCGTTCGGCCCGTCCCAGCAATCCACTTCCAGGCACCGGCAGCCCCGTTTCAGAGCCCTACGGGTGGGTGGTCACCCTTGGGACCCCGCTCCCAGCCAGGGCACCAGCCCCACGCTCTCCCCTTTGCCTGCGGATGTCCCCCTGCGGGGACCAGGGGACAGCCACCGAGGGGGAAGATGCTGCTGCATGCAGGGCAGGAAGAGCTAGGCTCAGCATCCCCAAAAAGGACCTTACTGGACACTACATCACATGACCACGGGTGCTGGACCATGGAGGAGGCGAAGGAACTTCTGGTTTGCCCCATGGAGCAGCCTGAGGCATGACAGTGGGGCAGGGGGGCGCTGGGGGGCAGCCGGGAGGGAGCAGCCGCGTTACCTGATGTAGCCCTCGATGCTGCTCTGGCCCCGGATCTGGTCCTCTATCAGGTAGGTGTTGTGGGAGGAGGAGATGAAGTAGTGGCAGAGCGGCTGGCTCATGTCCTGCCACAGCGCCCGGTGACGGGGGTCGAAGATGGAGCCCTCCGGGGAGCAGAGGTACATGAGGAACCCGTCGGCACTCAGTGCGTGGCGAGCACGGGCTGCAGGCAGAGGGGGAGGCTCAGCAGCAGCCAGCGACCCGGAGGGGACAGGATCGGGACAAATGGGGCTGCTGGTGCCTTCTGCCACCCCCAGCCTGGTGGGCACGGCTGCTGCCTTGGGAAGGTGGGCAGCAGACCCCAAAGCCAGAGTTTACAACCCATGGCTGGTCAACCTTCTCCATCACAATGATCCAGGGATTGACCAAAAAAAAAGGAGAACTGCACACCCTGTGCCCATCTGCAGCAGGATGGGGCTGGGGGTGCCCCCGCCATGGGGCTGTGGGTCTCGGCTCCCTCCTTCCCTCCATGCGGAGCACAGCCCATGCCTGGGCTGGCTCTCACCTGTCTCCGATGGCTCATACTTGTCGATGAGCTCCATGGCCAGCTCTTCCGTGCCCTCGTCCTCCAGCTGCTCCTGCTGCAGGAAATCCACCAGCTCCAGCAGCGTCAGCTTCTTCCCATCCTCGGAGAAGTCCTGGAAGAGGCTCAGCACCTCCTCGCGCTGCGTGAGGGCTTTGTAGAAGAGCACGAACTCCTCCCCTTCCAGCGTCCCCGACTCTGACTTGTCAGCAGCCTGCAAGGGAGCTCGCTCAGCACCCACCCGGGACAAAACAGGGTGCCCCCACCTCCCCATGGGGCCATGATGGGGGTGTGCCCAACCCCAGCGGAGGGCACAGAGACTCCACGCCAGCAGCAGTGGTAGGCACTGATCAGTGGGTGGGTGGGTGGATGGATGGATGGATGGATGGATGGATGGATGGATGGATGGATGGATGGATGGATGGATGGATGGGCAGATGGACAGAAGAAAGTGGGCACATCCTTCTGCAGGGGAGTGTTGTGCCACTGGTTCCAGCCCCTCTGGCCCCCTCCCTGGCCCATTCTGGCCCTCAGGTGTAGTGCTTACCTGGAAGAGTCGCATGGCATGATCCTCGTTCATGTCCACGTTCATCATCTTGAGGAGACGCTGCACCTCCTTGAAGTTCATGCGCCCATCCTTATTCTTGTCGGCTTTCTGGAACCAGTCACGGATCCATGTGCGAGAAACCAGGGCGGATGTTAAGGGAAAGGACCTTGGCTGGGAGAGATGGGTCTGGGGAGCATCAGAGGGACTCTTGCTCTTTTTCCGTGGGCTCTCCCTGCCCCGATGCAGCTGGTGAGACCCAGAGCTGAGCCCATGCTGGGGCAAGGCAGGAGGTGGGGAAGGACTGGGTGTGGAGGGCAGAGTGGTGCCCGCAGGGAGGATATTGGTCTATCTTCTCCCTCTGGTCCATGCTGGTGGCCACCTCA
The DNA here is from genome assembly GCA_027574665.1 of Rhynochetos jubatus. Lineage (NCBI taxonomy): Eukaryota > Metazoa > Chordata > Aves > Eurypygiformes > Rhynochetidae > Rhynochetos > Rhynochetos jubatus. The sequence goes on from CM050654.1 coordinate 26,546,109, forward strand.
ATGAGCTGGCGCAGGCCCTGGACCCAGCACTGCGCCTCTTCTGCCGAGCCGGCGATGAGGTCCAGGTTGCCCCGGCGGCCATAGAAGACGATGGTGAAACAGCGCTCCGGGGGGAACTCCTCGGCCAGGCTCTGCAGCACTTCCGACTGGTGCCCTTCCCGCACCGTCTCCACATCACTGATGGAGACTGGGGCAGAGGGAGGGGAGGCCTGTCTGTGGGTGACAAGGACTGCAGGGCAGGGGGCACTGCCCACAGATACCTGTCCTTCCACCTCTCCCTCCTTCCATCCCTCCATCCATCCCTCCACCCACCCACCCATGGAGCTATTCATCCACTCACCCATCCATTGAGCTATTCATCAATTTGTCATCCATCCACTTACCCCTGGAGCTACTTATCTGTCCATCCATCCATCCATCCATCCATCCATCCATCCATCCATCCATCCACCCACGCATCCATCCATCCACACCTCTGCCCACCCCTCCACTTGCTCCATGGAGAAGTGTGGGTGAGAAGAGCCTACACGTGCACACAGAGCCCCTCTTGAACGTCCCAGCACCCTTTGCAAGCCCGGCTTCAAGAATCTCCACACATTCCCACCCCTGTTCACTCTGAACCCTACTGATGGCCTTGCGGGGAACACACAGTGGCCACTACTCACAGGCAGACTCAGTTTTGCCCGTCCTCTTGGACTGGTACCAGATGGTCATGCAGTCATCCTGCAGCTTGAAGTAACGCTGCTTCTTCCAGCTCTTGGACTTGACTTTGCGCATCAGCGTCCCCTGCTGCATCTGCTCCAGCTCGTCTGTGAGCTGGATGCCTGGGGGCAGTGCGGGCTGCATCACTGAGGGTGGGACTATCCTTGCCACCTTGCTCCCTCCCACCTCTGGGACCCCGCGTGGCCCCTCAGTTTGGGATGGAGGAGGGATGGACCCCAAACAAACTCCCTTTGCCGCAAGAGCGACACGCGGTAATTCCCCACCGACCCTTCCCGCCCACCCGCAGCGCTGCCAAGCCCAAACCCCAACGGCCACGCTGACCTAGGGATGCTCCCGAGTGCGGCAAGGCGAGCTCAACCCGTGGGCCAGATTTGCCCCGGCGTAAATCCGGATGGCCCAGTGCCCTGCCCTGCCCCTCCCACCGCCGGGACACTCACGGGCGTTGCACATCAGCGCTGCCATGGCTCTGCCTCCTCTGTGCCGGCAGTTGCTGGGGAGGGAAGGGAGAGGGCTGCTGGGGGGAGCGGGGCAGGACCCCCAACTGCGCCCGGGTCCCACCGCGGGGGCCCCAGCCGTGCCCACACGCGTGCCCCCCAGCCGTGCCCACGCGCGTGCCCCTGCCCGTGCACGAGTGCACCTGCGCCTGTCTCCTGCTGGGTCGTTGCCACCCGTACGTGTCGAGTTCCCCCCGCCCATGAAATATTAATTGGCCTTACCGGGAAGCCGGAGCTCGGAAGGTGTCGGAGGAAAACAAAAACTCCTGAGCGCAGAGCAGCCCAGCGGGCACCGGCGCCCTCCGCTCCCAGGTCACTGCTCCCAGGGGAGGAGCAACCCTGGGAGCTGGGAAAACCTGTCCTGGGGGTGCCCAAGAGCAGCCCCCACCGCCTGGGAAACGGCCCCCAACCAGAAAATTTGGAAGTAAGGGAGAGCAAAGGCTGCGAGAGCAAGGAAAGGGACGCAACGACCCTCAGCTCCGCCAGCCCCTTCTCCCTGAGGAACACCAGCAACCTGGGGCCGCGACCGCACTGGCAGCCGCGCGGGGAGCGCGCTGCGACAAGTGGGACTATAAATACAACTGGGCTGACAATAGGGCTGTGATTAGGCTGTTGAGGCTTTAATTAAACTCGGAAATCGCTGAACACGCCTGTCACCCGGCTGTTGGAGCTGAGCCCTCAAGGAGCAGATGCCGCAGCGGGTGGGCTGGGATTTGGGTGCAGGAGGGTCCCCGGGCACGAAGGGCTCTGTGCTGGGGTGCAGGGGTGGCAGCCGTGCCCCAGGCCCCTGACTCAGCACAGGCACCGGCGGAGCGGGGCTGGGAATAACCGGTGCCGTCAGCCCGCAGGCAGCTGCCAAGCCCGGCTGCCAGACCCTGGCAGAGTGGCCGGAGGGCCCCGTCCCTCGCTCGGTGTGGGGACAAGCGGGGCAGACCCCCGGCACAGCACTGACCAGGGACGTGGCCCCGCTCCCGGGGGACACACCAGGTATGTTCGTCTGTCTCCAGGGGCTGTGGGACCACCCGTCCCCTCACGTGTTGCTGGAGACATGGAGCGGCTGGGATGCCTTCCCAGCACCAGCCCTTCTCGCGGGGCTCGGACCGCGAGGACCCGCGGCAGTGCCTGCATCCCCTCGCATACGACGTGCCGGGGGGCACTGACCCACCGGCCCAGGGCTCAGGGTGCCCGCGCCCACGGACGGGAGGGTGGCACCACGCTCCTCGTGGGCCGTGCAGAGCGGGTGCCCTGATGCCCGCTGGCTTGCACGGCCCGGGGAGTGCCCTGCTCCCGCGAGGGGACAATCCCAGCCCCCAACCTGCCTGCACCCCCCTGCCCCTGGAAGCACTGAGCCTGGCGTGGTCAGGGCTCCGGGTGCCCACCTGCCCGTGCCCCCTGCACCGCAGCGGGCGAGGGGATGGGGATGTTTTGGGGAAGCCGGGGTGGAAGGAGAAGCACTGAGGGTGGAGGAACAGCAAGAGACACTGGCCTGGGACAGGGTTGGGCTCGGTGCCACCACAGGGTCTGTCCCCTACCCCCTGCCAAGGAGGCAGCGTGCAAGGGGGCTGCTGGCAGCCCCCAGGCCTGTAACCACACTGAGGTTTTGGAGCTAAACCCGTCTCCCCCAGTACCAGCCCTCACAGGCTCCCGGGCACGGCCCAAGCGTGCCCAGCCCTGCGCCAGCTGCGGGAAGGGACTCCTTCCAGTCAGGGAAGATCCCAGGAGCGTGGATGCATGGACACAAGTGGTACCCCCAGCCCAGCGCAGCCCCCCTCACCCCAGTCTCAGTTACGCTGTCGAGGGGAGCGGGACGGGAGCCAGGGAATGAAGAAACCCAACCCGAGAGCTTCCCGCGGGGCAGCTGCCTCCTACCAGGGACAGCCCCAGCTCCCCCCAGCACCCGCGGAGCCACCGCAGCTCCAGGAGGTGACAGACCCCAAAGTGAGTCGGGGGGGACAGTGGGTGTGAGCAGTCCCTAGTTGCCCCGGTGCAGGGTCCCGCGGCAGAATTAAATTGCCACCGTGGGGGCGGTTGTGGCAAAGCAGGGAAGGGATGCTGTGCCCCCCACCCCCCCTCCCCACCTTCCCCGGACACCCCCACCTTCCCACAGCGCCCAGGGACGGAGTCTGACCCACGCGGAGGGACCAGCCGGTAACTGATGGGGTCCGGGGGGGGTCTCCGGGATGGGACAGCACAAGCGACACCTTAAAACACGAGAGACAACCCCCCCTAACCCCACTCAACGCGTGGAGCCGCCTCCGGGACAGCGCTACAGTCCGGGGAGTGGTCGCAGCCCACCCTCGCCCCCCCCCAACCGCTCCCCACCCGGACCCCAGCCCCGTTACCTGCTCTCCGGTACCGCTTCTCCGCCGCACGGGACCGGGACTGCCCGCCTCTCGGTTAGAGTCCAGGGCAGCGATCCCGCCCCCCTCCTCCCCCCACCACCGGGAGCCCCCGGTGTCCTGCAGCCGCCGCCTTTCAAGGTCGCTTCGGATTAAGGTCACGCTGTATCCCAAGGGATGAGGATGCTCCAAAGGACCTTGGACCCTCGTTTAGGCGTTGCAGGAAGGATGCCAGCGCTCTCCCCGGCGGGCTCCATGCGGAGCCCGCCGGGGAGAGCGCTGGCATCCTTCCTGCAAACCCAAAAGGAGCAGCAGCACCTCCTTCCCGTAATTTTTCCACCTTACCAGCTCCGGGAGAGACGGAGCAAGCCAGCATCCACCGGGAAAAGGCCACGCGCTCAGGCCAGACTGGTACAATCCCACCCCCCCACCCGCCCTCCCCCTTTCCCAAGAGATTAGAGCTGGGAGCAATCTGTGCTGGCTGGGAGGGTTTAATTATTTATTAATCCGAATTTACAAAGAGAAAAAAAACCCAAAAACCCCAAACCAAACCCGAAACAGAAGCATTTTCACACTCCGCCAAGGTCAGGAGAGGCGACGGTTATAAAAACTGGACGCCGGGAGCAAGGAAGAGGCCGCGCTCTGCCCTTGTTACGCAAGGCTGCCAGGGGAGGAGGGAAGGGATTTAAGACACTGTTGGCACGACACGGCAGCTGATCGGCAAAACGGGCTATTTGAGGAGAGCAGGGGAGAAATCGAGTAGCCGGCCCAGGTTTGCCGGCGGTCAGGAGCGGGCTCCGCCGCAGCAGAGCCCGGGAGAACTCCCGAGCTGCTTCCCACGGGGACACAGCAGGTGAGTGACCGCTGGTCCGGTTTAACTGCTGCTGGGCCGAGGCAGACGCAGGTTTGAAAGCCGAAATGGATTGCAGCCGGCTGGCGGCGATGAAAGGGGGGTCAGGACTCAGAGGCGTCGGCCCCGAGGTGATCGGTGGCCTGCCGACCGCCACGGAGCTCCGTCTGACCGGCCGGCCAGCAGCCCCGCTGGCCAAGAGCCGGAGGCCAGCGTACACTAGCCGCCCCGGCTAGCTGAGGGAGCGCGGGATTTACAGCACCAGAGCCCCAGTCCTGCCGCCTTTCTCCTCCCCCAGAGCCCTGGGAAGCAAGATTACCACGTGTGGGTTCACGGCAAGTCACCCACACCCCTCCTCTCCGGGGAAAGCGGTGCCCGGCTCCAGCCGCAGTGCCAAAGGAAAGGGAGAAGCTCGCTGCACCAGCCGGGATGCGGAGCCAGGATGTGCTGGCAGGGAAGAAGGCTGTCCCTGTGCTACCTGCGGCGGAGTAGCAGTCCTAAGAGGGGATAAACCAAGCGGATCGGCTTTTATTCAGCTCGCTTATCTAAACAGAGGTGCAAACGAGAAGTGACAAGGGACTGGAGGGAGGTGGCACGCACTCCCGTGTCACACAGCGCCCAGGCAGAGGCTGAGCTAAGCTGGGAGAGCAGACATCTGCACCACCCCCTTGCCCGGCAAGGGGGGGGGGGGGCCCAGCCACGCCGCCTGGAGAGATGCGCAGCCTTACAGATGGGTTTTTATCGATTTCTCCCCCTCCCCCGAAGCTGTAGCATCAGCGTTTGCTGGTGTTGCGATCCCCGGAGGGATGCTGCATTGCTACGGAGCAGCCTTTCGGCCGGGCGGGATGGTCTGACAGGCCGGCAGCCAGCTGGCGTGTCCGGCTCGTTGCAGAAGAGGTCACCTGTTCCTGGTTCTTTGTAAACCTGAGCTGTTTCTTCCCCGGCCCCCCACCTCCCCCAGCAGTCACTGCGGAGGAAGGGGGATGCCCCGTGGGTCAGTGACTTGACCCTCCTGCAGGTTCTTGACGAGCTGAGCCAGCCAGCGCTTCGTGGTGGTGTCATCCTTCAGGACCTGGGCGAAGGTGGTGTCCTTCAGCTGGTCGGGAAGGCACTGCCTGAGCGCTTCACGTGCCCTACATCAAGAGACAAGAAACGGGGACCAACAAATAAACTCACAGGGGCAAGAGGGGAGCAAAACCCCGCCGGGGACACGACGTGCCTTCGCCTGGGGGTCTCCCTAGCCGAGGAAAGCACCGAGCAGCAGCACACAGCCAGCCCGGCTCCCACCCCTCATGGAGAAACCCCTGCTCCGACACCCATCGCTGGAGCAACGCGACGCCAGGAGAGGACAACAAACACCCACCCGGCGGCTTTGGGCAGAGCTGCTGATCTGCAAGAGATCAGTCTGTGTGCCCTCAGCGGGATTTCATCTCCCGGCTCCTACTGCCAGCAGCCCGCGATGCCGAGCGGGAGCGCGCAGCCCGCCTTCCCCCGCGGGCCCTCCCTCGCACCTAGTCCGAGTCACCACGTCCGAGCTCAGGCAGCTGTGACCTGCACAGCTGGAATCCGCACAAGACCCAGACAGTCACCGTTCCTCCCACGTACCACAACAGCTCCCGGGACCAGCAATAAACAAACCAAACCGACCAAAAACCCCACCCGTTTTCCACACCGAGCTAAGGCGGGTGTAGGGATGGAGAAGGAACCTTGACGGTCCCCAGGCGGGCACTGTGGAGAGAACGGCGCTTCCAAGGCAGCGGGAGAAGCCCCTGCCCGAACTCCTAAAATGTTTACCTGGGGTTATCGGAAAGGCGAAGGTAGCAGCGGACGACGTGTTTCAGTAGCCGTGCCGACGGCTCCTTGGAGAGCTGCAGGACCATTTTACCCTGTTTGAGAGAGGCCAGTGACACCAGTTAAGTCTTTATAAGAACGGCTTCACTGCCAGCAGAGACTGGGAAAGAGCATTCACTCCCTCCCTCTGGCTTCCCGTGCACTGCAGGCTTTTCCTCCGGACACCCCTGCGTGGAGCCCAGCGCCCTGCTTCCCGGGGTGCCTTTGAGGAGAGCGGCTAGCCGGGCTTGGCACGGGTCCTCCCAGCGGCGCAGGGAAAGCTGCTCTCATCTCTGTTTCATTTGTGCCTCCCCAGGACTGCTCAGCGGTCCAGCACCCTGCTGCATTAAGGAGAGCCTGGAGTTTCTCCCTCGTGGAGGAAGGCGAAGGCATCCCAAACGCTTTGACAAGCTCCGGCTGAGTCACCCCGTGAGGTGTGTTCCCGAGCTCTGCGACACTCCCTGTTCTCATCCGCGCTGCCTTCGTTTCAACGCCCCTTCAAACCGTCCGCGATAGCCCGGGAAGCCGTGCCCAAGGACCGGGCTCGCTCACACGGGTACAGCGAGACCCGTGCGTGGTCTCGTCACACAGCCCAGAGCTGCGTTTTCTCCTGCTCCTGAGCCCTCGCTCAGCCGTTACGGGGAAGCAGCGCCAGGGCGGGTCTCCCTTTCGCACGCTGCTGCACAGCCTAGCGAGCGGCGGGGATGCCTTCACATGCCTGCCTTGGAGGAGTTTAACTGCTCCCTCGCATTCCGAGTGCAGGTTGGGGGGTTTCCGGTAAATCTACGCTGGCTAGCACTAACCATTTTCCTCCTCAGCCAAATTCACCCGGATGGGGATATTCGGGCAGCTATCCACAGGTCCCCCTCATCCGCCCTTTTGCAAGCAACCCCCCGGGATACCAGTATTTCTTCAAAACAAAGAACAAGCCAGAGAGCTCCTCCGACAGCTCCTGGATGGGAAACACTAACTCGCTCTTAACACCGCGCAATACTTGCGTAGCACCTCGGTTACCAGGAGGCAAGGAGGTAAATCGTCACCCTCCTGAGGCAGGAGGACACCATCCCCATTTTTGAAAGGAGAACAGGAATGCCTACGACCGTTTCCATCTTCCCCTGTAGCTGTGGAACGTCAACCACGTCAGTGCTTCACCTAATGCCGGGATTACGCCACAGCTAGGATCTCTTCCCGCGCCGGGATTACGCCACAGCTAGGATCTCTCCCACGCCACCACAGCTTTACACACCCACATCCGTCTTCACACCCTTCCCAGTCACAGAATTTTCCCTCGTCTCCCTCCCTACCTTGCTAATTGCGTCCCTCACCGTGCCCCCCCAGCCAGATGTACTTTCAAAGCTGATCCCTTTCCTGAACGCCAAAACCGCGTCGCATGGGATATTACGGACGTCAGCTCACCATCGGTCAGATTCTGCGGTTTGTGAGTTAATTAGGAGGGAGCATTTCCATGCCATTTGGGAAAACAGACAAATAAATATGCCCAACGAAAGCATCAACCTTCAGGCACAGAACCAGCACCGCAAGCGCTCAACTTAATGCTGCGCTTTCTTCTCCTGAGACTACTCTTCAAAAACCCAACAAACAGCGAAACACAAAGCCAGGGAAACGGCTATTCGGCGAGCTGGGCGCGCTCAGGGATAATAAAGCTCAAGCGGGGGCTATTACTCCTGGGATGAACAAGTGACGAGTACCCAAACTTCTCCTTCACAGGGGACAGACAAAGCTTGTCTGCTCTCTCTCTGTTCCAACACCACAATTAAGGTCATATGTAGCAGCTAGTAGGAGCCAGGTTTAAAGAGGAAAAACCAGGAGGTTGGCCGCAGCGAACAGGACAAACACTGGGGGCGTGACTGCATAGAAAACCCACAGCTGGCCCCAGAAATTCAAAGCTGAAGATAGCTGGCAGCTGCGAGACTGCTAGGAGGGCAAGTAACATATGGGCTTGCCCTGCTCCTACCCCTTCACTCGACCTGCTGTGGGAGACAGACGGGGAACAGATCCATGGTCTGAGCTGTGGGATCACTCCTACATAAAATTAAACCATTCACATCCAACTAACAACCCTAAAACACTCTCTTCTCTGGAGATGCTTAGCCGGCTTATCCTGGGGACTCAGTGCGTTACAACTAACGTGTTCCCTTGACAAGGGAACCACAGACACACGAAGGAAACACGCAGGAGCAGAGAGCGCAGTGTCGCGAGCCCTAAGCCTAAGAACGATTTGCCTCCCTCGTCCTGTGCTCCAGCCAGAGCAGTAACGCTGCTGCGGAAGAAGCTGGCTGCTAGGGCATCGTTTTTGCCTTTTTTTAAGAGAGCAAACAGATAACCTTACCAGTATCATGGCAACGTGGGAAAACCGCTCGTAGGTCTGACAGATATATGCCAGCCCTGTGTCATCCAGGAGAATTTTCTGGAGAATAAACGTAGCAACCTGGAGCGGGGAGAAAGCAGAAGACGCGTATAAACAATTTATCCGTCCTGAAAAGGGACGGCCTTTGTGCTGTGCTCTTTTCAAGGCAGTCCCAGAGCTGAAAGGCCTTTCAGCAGGCAGCAAATGCTGTACTCGGTGAGAGCCTAAAGCCAAAAGAAAACGCACAATGCTTGGCCAGAGAGGAGAGACGGACACAAACCCGTGTGCGCAAGACGACCGGACACAGGCTGCGTAAGAGAGCAACTACTGCCGGGCTGCTCAGGATTACGGCCACACGGTGGGCACCGAGCAAGAAGCGTGAGAGGGATCTGTGCCACGGCCTTGCCATCTAGACAGCAAGCTGATCTCTGTTTTCACCTTGAGCGTGACTGATTTATCATCAGACATGTGACTTTCCGGAGGAACCTCAGCCAGCTCCGCCAGCAGGCTCCACCGGAGAAGCACAGGCAGACTAAAACCCATGACCAGCCCACCCAGGTGATCGGACCAGTCTGACCACAGGTCTGAGCTCAGGGGGAGAAGGGGCCCCTGATCAGAGGGGACAAACTGGTCCAGTGTGGTGAACATTCCCACGTCCGCCACTAACGGCTGCCGCGCTGCCTAGCCCCAGCATCTGTTCTCTCAGGCCAAGGAAAGCTGATCCCGCTCAGCCCCGACGTTACTCCGCAGGGCTGCACAGGAGGGAACGGGTGCTGAGAGCAGCAAGACCCTTCCCAGCACAACTACCAGGCCAGGAACTCCAGCCCAGTTTGGTGGGTTTGGTTGGTTTTTGAGGAGGTAAGAGCTCCACCCAGAGCTGCCCCAGCGGTCGCAGCAGGACACAAGCCAACTCTGCAGGTTACTGGCTGCCTCATCAGCCAGAGATCAGCAACAAGGAGCCTTAATTAAGACAAGAGGAGTAGGTACCGTTTTGGAGAGTTCACTGCCAGACTCCATGATGCGTAAGCACAGGGGGATAATTTCTGTTGTCAGTAAGAAATTTATCACTTCTTGCTCGTCAGTTTTCACCAAGGCCCCTTGAAGGAAAAACAAAACCCAAAGTCAATAAATGGTAAATTGTTTCCAAAAACATCTCCCCTTCCAAAGAGGGCCAGGCCTGCGTCACCCCCCCACAGGACCCGTTACATCCGAACGGCGGGCAGAGCAATTCTGAGTGCGCTGCAGCGCACGGCCGGAGAAGAAATCGTTTCGGCAGCACACAAGTAACCAAGCTGGGCTCGGGGGTCGTTTGTTTTTCAGCAAGGGGGTGCATTCTGGGCTCTCCCCCAGTGGGAACACAAACACGAGAGGATCACGCCACACACGGCAACCTCTGGGAAGAAGAAAGGCATTTTAAGACCCTTTTACTTTACGCACCGAGAGAAACGGTTTGGGCAGAAGTAAAAAAAACATAACACCAACAGGGTAAGGGGAAGACAGGGCAAACACACCCAAGTCAGTCAGTGATGAAAACCAAAGTGCCCAGCCTGCACACACCCTTGTACTCACAGGAAACGTGATTTTGGCAATGCACCCCGACCCCGGTGTTTTCTTACCAGCGAAAAGCCCAGTTCCTACGCAGTAAGAGGAGCCTGCCTCCGCAACTGATGGAAAAGGAGCAGCTCCTGTTAACGCTACTGGAGCCAGAAGATGCCAACAAAAAGGGAGCTGCGATTTTGGCCGACTGCATCCGACCTGACAAGAAAGCAGGGCTCCAGCGCTACTCTGGCTGCTTACCAATCACTCCGAGGCTCGTGAGCCGCAGGTACTCAAACGGACGTGTCTTGCTAACTGTGTGCAAGAAGGGGTACAGGAAGAGAGGGATGTGAGCTGCCAGGAAAGCTGACCTGTAGGAAAGGGAGAACACCTGATGTGAGACAAGCAAAACAAACGAGCACGCAACCCACCCTCACCGTGCAGAGCCTCTGACTGCTCCCGAGACACCACTGCTGCTCCTCGACAGGGTGACAGCTCATCCTCTGATGGGAAGGTGTGAAGTGAATCCTGTGCTGGGCAGACAACAAAACCTGACACCCCAACTGTTACCTGCATCTCCGCTGACCAGGAACAGAGCATGTCCTGTTGTTTTTATTACTTCTTTCCCACCCAGACCCTCTGCTCTGTACATTCTCTGTTGCATTTCACCTCGCAGGCTCCCACGGGTAGGGACAGTCAGACACCACAACGCATGTGCAAAGCCTCTGCATGACGGAAAGAGGCTCCGGCTGACCCCTGGGCATCACCGCAGCTGAAATGCGAACAGCCACCTTTCCACATGAGTCCTTACGCTGCCTTCTCACAACGGTGAAAAACACGGGGAGAAACCTGGAGATTGCTCTGCTAGCAGAGGGAAGCTCTCTAGCGGAATCATCCAACATTCTTCCTCTGGTTTCAGTCCTGAAACTTTACATTTAAAGGCGTGTGGTGTAAAACTACCTTATTTCTTCGGATATCACCCCCAGAGGGTTGCTGTTTAACACTACTTTGCAGCAGCTGAAAAAAAAACTTTGGCTATGCAACACTTCCTTCTCAGCAGGAAGAGAAGCATGAGATCATGGACTTCTGGATAGTTTTCTTCAGTTTTAGCTGAACCAACATCATTTTTTCCCCTGCTGACCTGGGCTGGGCACAGATTGAGAAAATCTTAAGCCAGACACCTGCTGAGGACTCCAGACATGGCTCTGCCACTGCCCCCTTGCCACACAGAGTCTCTGGGAAGCACAGTCCTGCTCATTCCACTCTTTGGACAGCTGGTTTAAATAACTGTAAGCTCATTAAATCAAGGATCCTGCGCACAGCACTCGGCACAAAGACACCCGTGTCCCTGGCTGAGCTCCCCGGAGCTGCCACAACCCAGTGTTCTGGGAATTTGCAGGACCTCAGGATGATCCAGAGAATGCAGAGCATTTAGGACCATCATAAAGCTGTCATCCTGATAAGCCATGCAAACAAGTGAAAGCAGGAGACAGCTGCCTATCTTCCAGCTCTGTCCTCTGTTCCTTTTCTCTTGGCGAAAAAAGAAAGGAGCTTCCGGAGTCAAACAGACAGGCTGAGCTGTCAGAAGCTCGCGCACTTGGAACGCTTACCTCGTTTCAGGGTGGGATGCGACACACTGCAGCAGAGCTAAAGCATTGCAGACTCTGTTGGACTGATGGGCCGTCAAAGTCGGAGGGTTGATTGATGGATAAATATTTACAATTTCCTAAAAATTAACAGATACAATTAAAGGAGAAAACCATCAGAAAGCTGCACCAAAGTACTTGTCCAGCAAGGAACTACGGTGACAGGAGATGACGGTTTGCTTTCACCAAGCATCACTTCGCAGTTATGTGGCAGCCACCACGATGCCCAGGCAAGGGCAGAGCTGCGTCAGTCAATTTGACAAGGAGTCACAGGAACACGCTGAAACCTTAATTTCAGTAAAAAAGGGTTAATTTGACTTCCTGGCTCTTTACCAGCGTAGAGACTGCTCTGTTTTGAACTTCCAGATCCAAGAGGACTGTTGTTCCAGTGCCTAGGGTCAGAGCACACCCACTCGATTCGTACTGTAGCTGCTGGTACTCTCCTAACGCGGCGCAGGGGAAGCAGTGGAGGGTGAGAGAGCCGATTCAGAAATCTGCCTGCATCCAGCTATGGCTCCCGTCTAACCTTCTTCACTTGCAAGGATCTCTGGAGCAGTGAGCAGCATTCCCATGCTGCTCTGCCAGCAGGATCCCTCCAAGGGCAGCCTTCTGACTGGGAATTGCTCAAGGTGATGCAAAACAATCAAACCAGAGATCTTAGGAGTAAAACCGTTGTAGCTCTGCTACAGCATCGTACGAAAATAAGCCAGAATGTGATCCAGAGGCAGCTCAGGCACCCAAGAACTTGCCCGTTCCCCTTCTGACTGTGTAAGCTGTCTAATTAGGAATCTTACAGCCTCTGCACACATCGCCTTGCTAGTGATGATTAACAGCAAACGGGCTTCCCACACGGTCCAACATACATCATACTCCCAGCAATGGTGACGAGGGATCCCCCCGATCCGCCCCATGGAAGCACAAGCTCTGCGCCATGGAATAAAGACGCCGCCAGTCCCACCCACCTGAAGGAGCGCCGCGATCGTGCCAAACGAGTGCCACAGCATCGGGGCGAGGTCAGGCACAGACTCGCGCTTCTTGCTGAGCTCCAGCAGCGCGTTCTCCCGCGTCTCGGGGCTGGAGAGCTCATTGATCCACTGGTAGATCTTCTCACGGTCAACTTGAGCCAGCGCTGTTGGCACAGGCTGGGAGGGAGACAACAACACTTCAGTCCAAACGTTTTATCCAAGTCTCACCCGAACCCTTCCCAGTACCTGGCAGATAAGCAAAAAAGTACCCAGGAAACTCCTGAGCGAGGGAGGAACGAAACCTGCATTAAGGTGCTCTGGATATGGATCCCTTCCTTGGATTCATCTTATTATTTCACCTATTTGAAACGCAACGGTTTTGCTTTCGGGCCTGACTCATTAGGGCAGTCCCTCTTAATCTGCTTGTCAAGTAGCGCCTCGTAACTTCACTGAGCAGCGTCCGGAGCCGTGCCGCTGCCTGCGCCAGCACAGCTCCCAGGGAGGGCGCACATACCTCAGCCAGCCACCACCGGCTCCACCTGCGCTTAGCACGCACTCATTTCATGCTCCGAGCCCAAGCTTCCACGCGTTCAAAGGAAGGCAGGCGCCACCTTTTTCTCTCCAAACACATCCACGACATTGGAACCTGCCAATGGGATTCACCCAACGTACAGGAGCAACGTGTTCATAAAACACTAGGAGAATTCTCGCTACTCCAACATCGCCATGACACCGTCCACAGCCAGTAAGACAAACATCAGCATTAAATCCTCCTGTGTGAACGCTTCCAAAGCCAGTTTAGAACCTACTCACACATTCTGCCACAGTGTTTACTATTCCAGTAAAGCACAGCCCCGTCCGCAGGCTGCTGCTCCGCAGCTAGCCTGCACACAGCCAGCTCAGCATCCCCACGTGTACGGCAATCACGGCCGGGAACAGAAAGCAGACCGTACTCCCTCTCCTTTTTTCGTACACCCAGACTGAAACTCTCCATGTGCTTACCACAACAGATACCAGCACTGCCTGCGCTGAACTGACAGCAACGCGACCACTAAGCAGCTCATCACTGCGCGGAATACAAAGGAGTCCAGGAATTGAAAGTGGCTGGAACAGAGGCAGGCTCCCACAACCGCAGGAGGGATGAAGGGAGACGACTTAACCTTTGGCAGGCACCTCCCGAGCTCTCTGTCTCTATTTCTGTAAAAGTCTCCCTCCTCCATTCATCCACACGTTATATCCATAGTCACATGCAAAGAGATTCTTCCCCAGCTGTGGGATTTCTTTCCCCCCTCCCAACTTCCAGTGTATTATTTTAAATGTCTGTATAGCAGCCAATGTGCTGTTATCAACCCCTAAACTCCACAGCTCAAATACCTTTTTAACTACCATCTTTTCTCTCATTTTCTTTTGTCTTTTGACTACCCTCCCCCCTCTAAAAACCTCACACTACATTAGTAATCCTGACAAATTCATTGTGCTCTTACAGCCGAGAGCACAATTCCAACGGCACCTCCTGCACTGGAGCTCAGAGAGAGAGGGAGAGTGAACAGAGCCTACTTGTTTTTATCTGGGAGAGCAGAGTGACAGGCAGTGTAGCACTAATGTTGTTATAACTGTGTTATCTAAAGCTGCCATCTATTTTTCTAGGCTCGTTGGAAATTTCAGTTCCTGTAAGCTTAAATACATCGACCCTTTAAAAGCACAATCATGTGCTTGTGATCCCTAGAGAACACTAAGTAGATTTTCCACACAATTAAGTTTATGATGTCCAATATCTGTCTTAGCCAGAACCAACTGCTTTTCACAGGCTCTACAGTTGCTCCTCTCAGCTTAAATTCAAAGACACAGTGGTTTTTTTCCTAATTTCCTACTTTATTGTTGTTCTTCCTTCTCCCTCTAAAACCTGAAATGCTGGGGAACCCTGAGGGCTACACACAACGTCCTGCGAGGTCCCAGAGAGAACTCTGCCAGGCAGACTTTCTTTTGCACACAGGGAAAGCAAAAGTTACCAACAGTCCCTCAACACAGCACAAACTTCCCACCTCTGCACCAAGATAGATCTTGTAACACCTCCCTCAAGAGAAAAGGCATTACCTCAAACATCCGTGTCCCATTACATCTCCAACGGTCACACAACAAACTGGATTTAGGCAACTGGCTTTCTCTTCCTAAATGAGCAGTTGCTGCTAGGCACACTGGTAAAAGTACCGGTCCACCAAAACAGAACACTAACTGGACGCGTGTGCTTTTTAAACTGTTTTGACAGGTCACCAACTCAAAACTACTCATAATTAACACTGAGCTTCAACAGCAGTGAATGAGCGGGCTTGAGCTGGGCTTTGGATGCCTTACTGCCAGCTACAGCTCGTCTAAGCCTACTAACCAAGCGTGGTGGTAAACACTTCGATGCAGAACTACCAGGTGGTGTGAACGATGTATAAGTTAAATATACATTCCAATGAGACCCAAAATAAAGCTGATTTCTATTCCTGAAACAGAATATTCTGTTAAAATTACCTTTAAAAAAAAAATCCTTTTACAGAGAGAGGTGACTAGAACACAGATGGGGATTAACGGGACATACAACAGTCCCTCACGCGTTTTGACAATCACTTGGGATTTACATTGCTATAAAAAGTGAACTCTCTTAATCACCATTTACATATGACCTTGCACGGCCTTCTGTGCTCCGGAAAGTGTCCCTTTAAAGCAGAAGTCTTTGCCAGCACTCCAAGAAACAATTTAGAGTCACGAGCAATTAAAGAGGGAAGACTTCAAAAGCTCCCTCAACTCCTGCTCATACGTACTTTACTCACTCGTGTTTGCTTGTTAGTCCAAGCAGGTGCTTGAGCCAAGCTCATTTGAAAACAGCTCTAACTGCTGGTCTTGCAATACACCTCTGCAAACCACGACGCACCACAGGCTCAACTAACTCCACGGAGTCGTAGACGCACGATGAATGTGCATTTCGAGAAGTGAAAACCAAACACGGTAAGATGCAAGAACCACACTGTTCAAACTCAGCTTCCATGTTTGAACCCAACCGGGCCGAGGCACCACTCCGCCCCCACCAACCCAAACATCAGGCACCTCATCCCACCATGGCAGCTTCCTGAAGGGAAGGAGGGCAAGCGCCAGCTATGGCAATCACTACAAGGTACTGGGGGGAAAGGGAAGGAGGATGGGGGGAAAGGGAAGGAGGGGCAGGCAGTCTCTCCCTTTCCTCCTGCTCTGAGGAACTTTTCACCGTCTCCTCTTTCCCTCTGCAGCCGAGGCAGGAGGTGAAGGCGCTCCCCAGGCGGCTGGACACGCAGAAGACGTCCAGGAGCAGGGAGGGGGGAAGGAGAGGAAAGCCTTCGTGGTACGCACTGGGCGGGAGGAGCGGAGCCGGTGCACCCAGCCGGGGAACCCTCCTGGGCCCCGGGCCAGCCAACCCCGTCTCCACGAGCGGCAGAGCAGGGCACAGCCGCCTCGGGGAGGCACAGAGGAGCGCCCATGTGAGCAGCTGGAGCAGGACAGCGCTCCCTCAGCGCCTCCCCGTCACCACAGGATCCCGCCGCCCCAGCCGGCCACCGGGCCGCTGAAGGAGTGGGCTCACCACGGCTCCGCCACCCCGCGGCCACCCCCGGTCGGGTCCGGGCCCCGTCCCTGGCTCTATCCCCGTCCCGGAGCCGCGCCTCACCGCGGCCGTGGCCAAGCTGTGCATGGTGGGAGCGGTGCGGGTGCCACTGCCGCCGGGCCCGGCTCAGGGGGCCGCCGCCATACACTCGGGCCGCCGCGACCCCTCACCCCGCCGCGAAGGATGCCGGGACAGGGGCGGGGCGAGGAAACGAACGCCTCGCGCCTGCGCGCCGGCGGTGCGGGAGGCCGAGAGGAGCGCTTCAGCGCATGCGCGCGAGCCGCCGCGGTGGTACGCCGGGAAGGGCGCCGCCGCGCTGACGTCAGCGGGCGCGCGCGTGCGTGCGTGCGTGCGTCGCGCGGCGTCTCGCGCTGCTGGCCGGTTCCCGCCATCCGCCGCCGCCGCCGCTCCCCCTCCCCTCCCCCCTCCCCCCCCCCTCCCCGGGCCTCAGCCCGCCCAGCGACACCGGAACGTAGGTACCGGGGCTCGGGCCCCCCCCACCTCCTACCCGCTCACCCCCCTCCCCCCCGCGGCGCCCGGCTGGGCACCCTCACAGCGGCCCGGCCCGGGGCGGCCGTGGAGCGGCGGGGCGGGAGGCGCTGCCCTCGGCCTCCGTCTCCGTGTCCGGGCGGACGGCGGGGCCCGGGGGTGGTGGGGAACGGACCCGGGCTGGGAGCGACGGCGGCGGCTGAGCGCAGGCTGCTGGGGGCGGGGCGGGGGGGGGGGGGGGGCGCGACCCTGCTCGGCGGCGCGTCCCGGGCTGGGCGCAGGGGCCTCTTGGTGCGTTTCTGCCGGTGGGTGTTGGAAGCGCTCCCCGCCGTGCCGAGCGGCAGCCCGCGGCGGTGGGGCGGCTGTTCTCCCGCCGCTGGGCCGCTGGCTTTCCCCGGCCGAGCGTTGGGCGGGAGCCGGCGGCGCAGGACGGCACGGCCGTCCCGGGGGGACCCCCGGCCGGGCTTCTCCGGGTGGCCGCGGCTCCCAGCCCCTCAGGAAGCAGCTCCTCCTTCCTCTTAGGCTTCTTCCGATACTTTGCTTTTCGTCTCTTCTCGACTTTCCTCCGGCACTTCTTCTTTCCTTAAATCTGTGGAAGTTGCTTTAAGGATTTGCCAGAACTTCAGTGGCTGGATTGGGTCTGCCCGTCTTTGAGCAGGGAGGAATCGGCGCATCGCTGGGAACTGGGGGAGATTTGCTGAGCCTGAGTTTCCTTCACTTGTGTCCAGCGCTCCGTCGCTGTGTTTAAACGTACCGGCAAAACAGCCCCACCGAACTTCAAAAGCCACACGCGCCATTCTGTAGAGATCATTTGGCCTGCCTGGTTACAGATTTCTCCTTTTTAACAGGTTTTTAAGGTGGAGTACGCTGACTCTTGTTAGCTCTCTTCCCTGCGAAAGCATGGCTCCGCTAAAGGTGCACGGACCCGTCCGGATGCGCAGCATGCAGACTGGGATTACCAAATGGAAAGAAGGGAGCTTTGAAATTGTGGAGAAGGACAACAAAGTGAGTCTAGTGGTTCACTTCAGTGTCGGAGGAATTCCAAAGACGTTTCAGGTACATCGAATGTTAAGGCTTTTGTTTGAGCGGTGCGTGGATTGCGCGCTTTTGCGAACGGGTGTCCTCTTCAAGGCTGTGAGGTGTCACGCAAACTTCCCTCTGTCGCTGTTTCTTGTTCCTTGTTTCCTGAACGCTAATCCCTTTGTATAACTCTCCTGTAAACTATTCAGGTGTATTGTTAAAGGATCTGCCAAGGTTGACGTTGAGAGGGAAGCACCAAAAAGCAGAGGGGAGTTCCCCAAGCGTGTGGCATTGTGGCTCACGCGTTCAAATTTTTGAGACTTGTAACCTTTCTGTTACTGGTACATTTGCACAGTCTAGAGGTGAAAATCCTGGGTGCTTGGTACTAGCACTTTTCCCAGCTGAAGAGTAACGCTGCTAACACACTTACAACTTTTGCTTGTTTACACAAGACTCTGCTGAACAGCAGTTGTTATAGGTTTAGGTTTTAAATATGCCGGGCAATGCGGTTTCCTCACTGGGAGGCCGATGCGGATTCCCGTTAAAGGCACTCTTGCAATATTCAGCCTAAATTGCCTTTTTTTCTGTAGTTGTTTTCAGCTCAGTCTTCCTATTGTTTTTTGTATGAAATACCCGAAATCAAAAGAATACGAGGGAGTGTTTTTCTGTAAGAAATTTCTATCTGATTTGAAACTATGTACAGGATGTAAGAGCAGATGGAAGAAAAAAAATCCTATCCTCTTTAGCAAATTTAACAGCCTAAACTCATCGAAATGTTGGCTTCTGCTCTTTCGTGCCACAGTTATTTTTCACCAGTAGCGTTCACCAGGCCTTTCCACGAGCCATTTATTTCTGTGTGCGGACTCGGTGGAAAAAAGTCCGCTTTGTTTTTTGAAAGATCGGGTTTTGGTGCCTCAGTGGGCTGAAGAGTCTCAGCCAAGAACCTGGCAGCCTGTGTTGCCTTGGAATCAAGGCGTGAGAAAATCACTAGCTGCGGGTAGCTCCCACCTCTCTTACCGTAGGCTCGAAATAATCGTCTGCCTTCTCACGCGCGATGCTGTGACCCCATGTTTGAGCGAATCCAGCGTTGGACCACGTTGCATCTGAGAAGAGTGATCTCTTCTTCCCCTCGTACCTCCCCGGGTGCTTGTTCTCACGCGCTTCTTTCTGCCTGGACTAGTGTCAGCGTGGTGTGACAGTGACTTGGAAGGTGGTTCCGTGGGGAGGATGAGCCTGTAGAACACCTAACCGCGGCCTAAAGGGGCAGGTTTTGCGCCCAGCCTCTCGCATCTGCTGGCTCTGGCGCTCTCCAGTCTTTCTGTCGGCTCAGCGCGGGGTTTTCAGGTGAAAAAATTCGGGGAAAGCACCGCACGTGCCATCTGGTGAAGGGTGATGTGGCACCATGCAGCTGGGACTGCAGCAAAGGAGGAGGAGACAGGCCACATCTTTACACCTCTTCTTTTTGTTTGGATGGTGGTTATTTTTCAGCGGGATCTGCTTTCTGGTCCTTTCCCTCTTGAAGCAACACAGACACCAGCACGAGAGCGATGGTGGGAGCACGCAGCGGGCAGGGAGAGCCGCCTGCCCCTGGCGCTGCGGGCTTGGGCTCGGGTGCAGTTTGTGTGAGCTGGCACAGTGCTCCTGCAAGCTGCTTCGGATGCCACAAGTTCCTGATAATTGTGCTTCACAAGCAGCATTCCCTTTTTCTTGGGAAGTTGCTCTGGAAGAACTGTGGGTGATTTCCCCACCTTGTTTTACTTTTCTGTAGCAGAACGTTCCGATGGATCCAGGGTCATATTTCTTCTACAGCTACTGGTGCGCCATCAAATTTCTTATGCCAGATGACACATTTTACTGGTGTTTCAGAGCTTTGACTGCCCTAGATAATATATGAAGAGAAATATCTCGTTTACCTCCACCTCCCAAGACTTTGTGACCCTGCCTGGGTTGTAACAGGTACATGGAGAGGACGGATGGAGCCCTCTCACGATAGCAGTTTGAGTAGAAATAGGTTGTTTTGCACTGGGATGGTGAAGTAACTGTGCGCCCTTTGCTCTGGGCTCAGTGTTTTAAGAAAGGATGAAAACTTTGGAGCCCTGTTTTCAATTCTTTGAAGGTGTTTTTAGCTTATATTTAAAAAAATAATAACAATCCCACCCAAAAAAGGCACCCAAAACACAAGGTTTGAGCACAAAGTGTCATTTTCTCGCCAAAATAAACCCTTCGTTTCCAATTGAGGTGATTTTCCAGCCTCTTATAAACTGCTCTTGGGTCTAGGTTGGCTTTCTAAGAACCTGGAGATCTGCATGGAAAAAAGAAATCTCTCCAACAGACATGGAATGCCTTTTACTGTCTCAGTCTCTCATATACCTGAACAAATTATAATTAAAATTGGAAATAACTTTTATTTTTCGATCTGTGTACAATGTGAAGGAGTGGAGAGGTCCTAGAGCAACGTATAGCAAAACTCTGGGGCTGGAGCATAATTAGTGTTCATGGCTGTTACTTCATCATCGTTACTTAAAGCAGTAGCGTGGCAGTATGCAGGTCAGGCCAGATTAGAAGGCTCCAGTCGGATGGGCAGTGTTTTACTCCGGGGTGGTGCCCAGTGACCTTGGCTGTGGGGTCCGGTCTTGGACGAAGCATCGAGTGTAGTGGTGTACCGGCCCGGAGGTGGTTGAGCAGTTAGTGCCTGATCTTCGCCAAGGCTCAAGAAGCGGCAGCACAATGAATTAAGCAAAAAAGGACAAGGGAGTTGAAAACGAAGAGCATGCTTTGGCGTGTGGTGTCAAACTTCCACGAGTCTGCAGATGTGGGATAGTCTTTTGCTTCCTCTGCTTACCTGTGTGGATAGTAGAGCCCTCACTGAGCAGCCAGTTCTTACAGGTCACTTAGCGTGAAGTAACAGTTAGGCGGTGCTGTAATAAAGTAGCAGAGGCATTATTAGGGTGCACAAGTTCATAACCCTGAAAGTTTTGACACTGTTTAATTGTTAGAATGTTGCATATAGACTAAGCCTGTTTCTTACTGACTTAGCTCCCTTGGTGCGTGTTTTTAAGCGGCGTCAAATCTGTCTTTCCTGAGAGCAAATTATAAAGTGTGCAGAAGTTTGTGCTTATAATTTAAGACCGGGGAAGTTTTAATGTCATTTCAGACTTGGTGTGGAAGTTTCGGACAGCTAACTGGGACTGTATGAAGCCCTTATTCCTTTACGTTCAACGATGTCACACTCGAGGGCAAAGCGAGTTTCGGAAAGCTTATCCAGGAATGGAGGGAGTGTTGAGCTATAGTGATACTGTCCTTTCCGTTCTGTCTGCTTCCGAGATCACTAACTGCATTAATTCTGTGAGGCTTAATGTTTGCTCAGAACAGAGCAAGGGGGGCTATTCCGGTGGGAGCCCCTCTTGCCTTCTCTAGCTGAAGTGTTCTGTTTGAATCTGTAAGTACTTCGGCCTTTTAAAGGTGAATTTATGTTTATAGTCACTTCTTTTGTTTTCAGCTAAGCCATAACATTAAAACTGTGACCTTACGACCAAATGGTAGAAAGCTGTGCTGCCTGATGCTAACGCTGAAGGATACCAGCTTCCTGACAATTGATAAGGTACCGTTTAAGGACGCAAATGAAATGCGGATGTACTTGGATGCAGTCCATCAAGACAGGGTTCACACCGGTAAGTGCAGTTGTTGTAAATCGTGTTAATAACAGCTTGGAGAGGGGTTGGTGCTGCACTTTCTGGGTTGGGGTTTTTTTTTCATTTTTGGCCATTTTGTCCTCCTTGTGTTGCCTTTTTTTTTTTTTTTTTGCACTTGTCTAAATGCTTCTTTCTGGCCCTGAACCCCAATTTCTGTTTTACACCTTTCTCGTGATGTACCTTTGTCGTGCTGAACAATAAGCAGAGATTAAACTGTTTATGTTGTAAGTATGTTGGTGTTTGGAAAAACTCTTCTGTGTTTATCACACATGTATAGTCTCTTTCCTTCTTATTTGAACTCTTACTTTGTTCTTTCTAAGGGTAGGACCTTTACTGCCAACTGAGTAAATGGCCAGTATAAGGGACATCCGTCAACGTGTGCTTGTGTCTGTGCGCTCAGAATATTGAACTGTCTGTTGGCAAGAAATGCAGGGTGTCCCATCCAAAGTGAACGCCAGCTGAATAAGGTCTTACAAATAAGAATGTCAATCGGTTAAATGGAAATCAAATCAAACGTGTTGTACTTTTCCTGTCAGTTGGGAAACCCTCTCAGGGATCTGGCAGCTTTGGAGGTGTGCTGGGCAGCAGGACCACGCAGAAGGAAGCTAATAGGCAATTCTCTTATATAGAGAACCAGGTTTGTTTAATTGTTCACATTTTTCCTCTCCTTTAATTTTATTTCATTCATTTCCTCCTCTCATGCTCTTATTGTGTGTTGTGATAGCGCTGTAAATACTTATTTTGCATCCAAAGTCTTTGGAATCTCGGGGGCTTGGAATAGGTGTAGGCGGGGTGGTTGGCAGTGGCGCGTCTCGCTCGTGTATTCTGTGTGAATAAGAAAGGTCAGCGTCTGGCTGTGGAAGACACAATACATGCTTCGTGCTGAGCTATCAGGCAGGCAGAGAAGCAGCAGAAACAGGGAGGAAGTACACGATGGAGGCTTGTTTCTCACGTAGTTTTGAATATCTCTGTTTACACCGAACGCCTTACGTAGCAGCTGAGCGTGTTATAGTCAGCGCAGCTCTTAATGAGCCTAGCGGACTTCAGCCAAATGTATGTATTGAAAAGCTGCTGACCCAGTTTTATATCAGAGCAAAGTTACTGAATTTGTGACATTCTGCTCAGATTTTTGTGTAAATTCAGCCGACTTTTCCCCAAACTTGGTGTTCCTTCAAAATATTTTCATACTTCCTTTTTTCCCTGCATAACACAGATTTCGTGGCGCATCTACCGGCTTTCACTTACTGTGTTATCTCTGGGAATGTGCTTGCATTGCCACCCTCAGGGATAACATTTTTGATGTTGGCCCCAAACAAATTTTACACGTTGCTTAAAGGCAATCTCGCGGTAAAACCTCGAAGGCCACGTGTAGAGTGCTGAGATTAGACGTGTTTAGTTTTCGAGTCTAAAATTGACCGACATTCCTTAGTCAGCCAACTATTAGCTCTTCCCGTCCCGTCACGTGTGGCGCGTGCTTGGCCCAAGGCTCTCAGGGCGCTGTTCTGATTGGGTGGGGCTTTGCGGGGTTGTTTTTAAGACCACCCGGGATTGATCTGGGGATAGTTAGGAGTCGTGCCTTGGGTTTCTTTAATGTCAGAGCATGCAAAGGAGATTTTAAAAACTAAAGTTCAACTGGCTTAACATTGGAAAATGAGAAGGGAAGTTAATTACTGCCCTAGTTTCATGTTTATGGGTTGATTCAATACAGTCAAAATTTCACCTGTGTGTAACTGGCGTTAAACTCTCTTAATCTATTACAAGTAGCGTTTTCCTGCTTTCGGACGCCACGCTGCAGCATGTGGTGTAAATGCAAGATCAGACTGCAGGTGGTCATGTTTTTCACGTGTTTCGGTTGTCTTCCCCGGCCCCCTCCGCTTGGATTTTGCAGACTCCTCCCAAAAGAGTGACCGTGGAAAGTAAGGAGGAAAATCCGTTTCGCAAGGTGCTGGGTACCCCAGCGAGAGCGTCTGTTAAGAATTCAGCTGGAACTGGAACACCAGGCAACAGGGGAAACATTGCAGCGTCACCTGCGTCGTCAGTCCCGCACCGAACGGGCTTGTTGGAGAGTCGGTAGGAGTGTAACACTCTTGTTATGACAGTGTTAGAATTTAGCTTTTTTTTAGAGCTGGAGGTGGGACTCGGTACACCTAGAAGTAAGACAGGAACACGTTTCTTCCTCTGGTTTTGCTGTTACTTCGAAAAGGATGTTAATAGATGCTTTTCTAGCCTCTGGCTGGTACTGGCACTAGAGCTTTATGAACAGCCTGAGAGGTGGGCAGACCAATGTCTGCTCTGTGCGGTGTTATGAAAGGGCAGACTGTGGAAGATGGGCGCAGAATGCACACAGAACATGGAGTTGAGTTGGAAGAGGATCGTTTACTAGCCTTTCTGAAAGAATAACCCTTCAAAAATTTTCTGTCTCAGTGAAAAGAGGAAAAGAACACAACCTCCTGGTTCAGAAATGAGTGAAGATTATCCCAAAGAGAATGATTCTTCCACGTAAGTGACCGTTGTTTCTAGCTTTTGATTTTAAACTCTTTGTTCATTTGCAAAGGTATATTTTTTTGAAAGGACGGCTTGGGTGTTTCCTGTCTCAGCACCATGGCTCAGACCGGCCACCGGTCAGCTTCTGAACTCGGACGCTTCAAATGGGGTTTGCGTTCAGGATGAACGAGGGAAATACAACCTGCTCTAGCAGTTGATTCGCAGGAGCTGGCACACGTGAATTTTGTGTCATCCTTCCTTTGCCAGTCTAGTCAGGATTGGCATATGTGCTATCTGTGTACAGCAATAGGAGCCGCCTTCACTGAGTTCGCTTCGACCCTTCTCAAAATTCCTAATGGGCCGTTTGGAGAATAAGCTCCATGGGTTTGAAATCGCAGTTAATCATAACTAAGAAGGCTTGTTTAAATGAATTGATTAAACTTACCACGGGGTAAAGTTGAACTCTTTGTACTCAAGTATTAAAGGTGATAGGAGAGAGAGGCTTTAAAACAAGTCTTACGCATCAAGCAGGAATATCCTGTATCTTCTGTAACTGCCCTCTTGTTTATCTGTAGGAATAATAAAGCCTTGAGTGATCCAGCATGGAAGTACTTGAACAGTAGCAGAGAGAAACAGTTGAATCTGAAGCAGGCAGAGGAAAATAGGACATCAGGTAAAAAAAAAATAAAAGTAAAGCCAAATGACACCTGGCTTTGACCAGTACAATTTTACCCCCTTGATACTAGTTGCTGCAGAGGTGCTTTTCCTAGTGTGTTTTCCCAGTGCCACTGGCTTTCTTGCTTCCTGTGGAGCCGTATGTGAGATGCAAACAATTTGCCTTCGTTTTTCAAAGCCTGTCCTGCTCTAGTGCGACCCTGACCTTTACACTTGGGTGCCGACACCAGCCCGTGTGCCGGCTTGCTTGAAAATTCAACGAGCACCTTCAACCTTTGCTCCGAGCTGCCCTTCCCCTGGGGAGGGGATTCCTGTCAACGCCTAAGGATTTCCTTTTTCGCTTGCTTTCTTACTTATTTTCAAAGCTCTCCGTTGCTGTTAATGCCCACGTGAACTGTAGGCTGGGTTTTGTGCTGAAAATGTGTACAGTTTGCGTTTGCTTCCGTATCTGTTCCCCAGAATTTAGAGAGGCAACTCTTTGGGGTCAGGACTTTGTTCTGTTGGATACTGGTGCGTGACAGGGTTTTGCAGACCGTATAGAAACACTGATGGTACATACGTAAGCTAGTAAACAACACCGTTCTTCAGTTTCACCAGTGAATACTGAGCCCCTTCCCCCATAAAGGGGAATGCATTCAACATCTTGTTTTGATGGGAGATGTTCCTGAGTGCATTCCTTGTTTTAGTGCTGCTCCAATGGCACAAAACGTTGCTGGAGGAGCCAGTAAGGTGAATGTTCGCCTCTGAGTGACAGCCTGGTTTGCTCTTCAGACTCGAAATTAGAATCTGCGAGCGTATACCTGCAAGTTCAGGTGTCAGTCTTGCGAGCTTCCTTCCTGTATCTGCATTTTTGAAAGTTGCATGGCTCAAACCCCTTCAGGCTGGGACAGAAGCGAATGGTTATTCATTTTCCAAACTAAATTATGCTATGCTTCACCGTAATCGGTGGGTTTTTGACTCCCAAGAGGGTTTTTTTTTTACGCAGCACTGTCTGAGGCCTTAGTCTCGCCGTCTGACACGATGATATCAGAACAATGAAACATTACCATCTTTTGCCCCAGGCATGTAGTTTGGAGTGGGAAGAGAAACTGTTTTCACTCGTGCATATTTACCTTGAATTTTGAGAGCACTGTGTTGGAAATCATTAGTGAGTTTTCTGTCACCTGTAGCTTGTATATTTCAACAGGAGGTGGATATTCATTATCTTTCAGATAATTAAGACCATTCCATGACTTTTTAATGTTTCATACTGGGTTTGATGGAGATTATGGTATTAAATTCGGTTAAAACTCCACCCTGTCTTTTCTTGCATATGGTTAATACTCACATGAGTGTGTGTGTTAGGACTTTCCCGACCACTTCTGGAAAGCAGCATTTGAGGATTTTTAAGCCTTTTGTCTAAATATTTTTAAACAGGTTGTTCTGTATAAATAGCTGAGTTAACTGAAACAAAACAACCGGTGTCCCTTTCTGTTTTTCAAGGTATTTTACCACTGCAGTCGTCGTCCTTTTATGGTAGTCGGTCCTCATCGAAAGAGTACTCCACTGGCAGTTCCACCCTGGACAGGTAGGGCTGATTCACTAGCGTGAACTGTAAATGACAGTTCTTTCCCAGGAATTAGGATCTTCAGTTTCCTGCGGGTTTATCACGTGGTATATAGCTTATATGCATAAAATGTGTATGTATTTACACACGCACGGGAGTCGAATCTCGGTATTCAGCGTGGCTACAATTGCTCTAGGTACGTCTACAAACTCCAGTTACTGCTTGCAGGAGATAGACTTTTTAAAATCACTCCAGTCTATTCTAGTTGTTGTGAGTGATCCACAGGATAACTAAACTCTAAGTGGTTCAAATTCTATATAAACTCTGGAACTTTAGACCGAATCCTCCTGCTTTTTTTCCAAGTAGATAAATGGCATGAAACTCTATATTTTAAGAACACTGTAACACTGAATTTAGTATTTTAGTAACACTGAATCCTGCTGAGGTTGGGATTCTTCTGTGTTAGGCGCTGTGCAGTCCAACTGTCAGCCTCTGCCCTAGATAAGCAAGATACAAGATTAAGGAAGAAAAGAGGCATTGTCCGTGCTTTCCACACGAGGGACTGAGGTCCAGAGTGATTAGGTTACAAGAACAAGAGGCTGAAAATGAAGACAATGGCCCAGATGTGAATTTTAAGCATATCTCGGGAGCGGTGATCTCACACCATGCGATCGTTCTTCCTCTCATCGTACAGTTTGGGCATTGTTAAATAGCTTAAAGACACAAGGCTTGGTTAGGCTGCATGCGCACACCGGTGTGTGTAAGGAGATTTAACCAAACAAAGAATTTAAGTGCTCTGGAAAGAAGTTTCCTCTCTGGCATTCTGATACATGCCAGTTCTCTTGTGTGGCTTTACCAGTCCTCTATAGTGATACAGTTCTGGTATCATGGGCTACGGCTGTTTAAGGAAGAACATTAGAAGTCTCACGCTTCTTACCCTTTTCTGTTTTTAGGTCTAGCGTATCCAGCCAGACCCCATCAGCCAAAAGAAGCCTGGGGTTTCTTTCTCAGCCTGCCCCTCTTTCTGTGAAAAAAATGAGATCTAACCAAGATTACACAGGGTGGAACAAACCCCGAGTTCCCCTTTCCACCCATCCTCAACAACAGTTACAAGGGTAAATCCGATTTTCTTTATCTAGTGTGCATGCTTTGATCATCAGGACGTGCACGTTCTTGATAGAATTGTTCAATGGAAAAGATAAAATCCTGAAATTAATGAACAGTGAGACAGGGAACGCTTCACCTGGTTTGGAAAAATGTGCGTTCTTAGATTGACTTCTGGAGAATTTTAGGGATAGATTAATTTCAGGTAATTCATGTTCCTTTCATGATTTATGTCTCGAGCTTGTGTATACACAGATGTCTCTAAAAAAATTCGATTGTAGGAAATCGTGGTTACTTTCCTGATAAATGCCGCCTTCCGTGAGTTTTCAGTTTAGGCCGATGGGCAGGAGGACGGCTCCAACGAGCAGCTCTGGGGAGTGACTGGGGTGGACGCCCCAGCTGTTTGTGGTGCTGTGTTTAACGCTGGCGTGTTTGCGCATTGTCATTCCTACCGTGTCCGATCTTCTTTTCAGGTTTTCAAACCTGGGGAACACCTGCTATATGAATGCCATCCTACAGTCCTTGTTTTCAATTCAGTCTTTCGCTAATGATTTGCTCAAGCAGGGTATCCCGTGGAAAAAAATTCCGCTCAACGCACTTATCAGGTAAAATTCACTCTTTTGGGAAGGGTGTTTTCTCTTTCAGTAATGAGAAACTAGTTTTGTAATGCTGAAGCACCTTTGTAGAGGGTAGTTTGCATATGTAATCAAAATACAGAGAGCTGCAGCATTTATTTTGAGTTTTGCTTCAGAAATAGGCTCTTAAAAATTGCAATAATGAGTTGCAGGCAGCCTTTTATACCTTCTGCTGGATTTCCAGTGGCAGGGTGAAATGCTGCAGGAGAAGATGCGAGAAACTGTAGAATGAACAGATGCAGAATAACTTCTTTTTAAAACATCACCAGCTAGGCTTTAATCTGGGCCCTAACTTCACCCCGATACATGAGGCCTTGTGCCTTTTGGCAGAATATCCTTTGTCTAGTAGCTGTGGAGAGTGTTTGAGTTCTGCATACTTAATCTTTTTCTAAATTCAGCTGGACTCGCAGTTCAGTCAAACCTCATGTAAGAAACTCCAGGGGTTTCTGTAATATGTAAAACTCCCATTTTATGTGCAATTTTGAATTCCTGTGCCATCCATACTCAGGTGTGCCTGTCAGAAAGGCAAAACGCCGCTTGCTCTGTGCGCCGCACTCTGCCGTTGGGGATTTTTATTACATGTGCTCTCGCGTACCTCGTTTCTTTTCTCTCCCTAATCACGACTGAGGGTTATCAGACCCATTTCTGTTTCCATTTCATAGTCTGTTACATCTTTTGGGGTCGTTTCTGTTTTTGCTGTGTTGTCCTGAACTCTTCCTATGCTACTGGGGATCAGGGGTTGGAAATGTCCTTTCCCTAATTTTCGTGGAAGGACCTCTGAAGCTTGTGTCCCATGTAGCTAATGGTAAACTAGGGGTAGAGCTGGTGCCGTAGTACCTCTGATGGAGAGCGGGGTGTGATCCTGGGCTGAAGGACAAGTCAGTACTGTGACAAGCCGAGCGACGACAAGAGCTGATACGCGATAGTATCTGCTTTGGCTTTAGTGGTTTGGGTACAGCGCTTAATCGGACACGAACGATGTTCTTCTGGTTGGAAAGTGATGCCTATCAACTGCTTTGTGGTGAAAAAGGCTGTTTCCTAGGATGCTTCGCTGAGCAGTTGTGGAGGGCTGGGAGAGCACTCACTCTTCCTGTAGCTCAGGAGAACAGCAGAAACCTGTTGAGCTGCAGTAAACCGATGAGGTTCTTTGGGTAACTGAGTGTTAGTTGTCAGTTTGGGGTGGGAGGGGGTTGCACATGGTTTTTCTGTCTTTGTGTGTGTGATGGAACGTGACATCTTCCCATCACCTTCCCGTGGATGTACTATGACCGAAAGTGTAGTGCTTGGAATATAGTGAGTGTGTTTCTCCTGTGAAATTACAAAGCAGTTGTAAAAGGTAACTATTTTAAAAAGTAACTTTTTCTGCCAAAAGAAGTAAGGCTTGAAACCGAGTGGAAATTTAAAAACAAAAACACAAATAGAAACCAGTCGGACGGTGTAGGTTGAATTTAATAATTTTGTGTTATTTCGTATCTCCTAAGAGTACGGATGTTTTCAAAAAGCACCATGGTTTTGTTTTTTCTTTTTTTTTTCTCTCATTGTAAAAAATCTAGCAGAAATAAGCTTATAGAACTTTTAAGGTGAAGAGCCTTATAAAGATTGTGGAATTTTTGTGTTCATTTGAGTCCTGTTCCAGTGATGGCCTCAAATGAGATTTCAGTATACCTGAAATGGAAAAGGTTAATTATATATGAGATATTTTCATACAGAACCCCTAAACCACTTGGCGCAGGCGAAAAGCTTTTAGAGGCTCTTAAAATGAAGTATCATGAGTTTTATTTTGTTTCTCTGAAGTCCTGGAAAGCCAATCGGTGTTTCATTGCGTTGACTTCTGCAGGCGGTTTGCCCATCTGCTTGCGAAGAAGGATGTCTGCAGCCCTGAGGTTAAGAAGGAGCTGCTCAAGAAGGTGAAAAGCGCCATCTCAGCGACTGCAGAGAGGTTTTCTGGGTACATGCAGAACGTAAGCATCGTGTTGTCTAGAAGCAATTACGTGTAATTTGCTCAGTGTTTGGACTGCATTCAGCTCGTGTCAAGCTTCAGACTTTGTTTCAGTGACTTGAGCTTTTGCTTGATGATTGCCTGCTGTTGGTTAGAGCGGGGCTGCCGTGGTATTGCTGACTGCAATGTACTGAAACACAGTTTCCCCAGCCTGGGTGTGTTGGAGAGAAAGATCATAGAATCACAGAATGGTTTGGGTTGGAAGGGACCCTAAAGCTGATCTAGTTCCAACCCCCTGCCATGGGCAGGGACACCCTCCACTAGACCAGGTTGCTCAGAGCCTCATCCAGCCTGGCCTTGAAGACAGCCAGGGATGGGGCACCCACAGCTTCTCTGGGCAACCTGTGCCAGCGCCTCACCACCCTCTCCATGAAGAATTTCTTCCTGATATCTAATCTAAATCTCCCCACTTTCAGTTTAAACCCATTACCCCTTGTCCTGTCACTACGGGCCCTTGTAAAAAGCGCCCCCTCCCCCCCCCCCAGCTTCCTTGTAGGCCCCCTTCAGGTACTGGAAGGCTGCAATAAGGTCTCCCTGGAGCCTTCTCTTCTCCAGGCTGAACAAGCCCAGTTCTCTCAGCCTTTCTTCATAGCAGGGGTGCTCCAGCCCTCTGAGCATCTCCGTGGCCTCCCCTGGACTCGCTCCAACCGGTCTATGTCCTTATGCTGAGGGCTCCACAGCTGGACACAGCACTCCAGGTGGGTTCTCAAGATATACTGTATTGTACAAAAATCACTTTGAGTTTACCCTGTTTCTAGGATGCACATGAGTTCTTGAGCCAGTGTCTGGATCAGCTGAAGGAAGACATGGAAAAATTAAACAAAACTTGGAAGAGTGAGCCAGTCCCTAATGAGGAAAACTCACCTGGACGGGCTTCTGATGACCTCTCAGCCACCAAAGTCTATACGTGTCCAGTTATCAGTAACTTAGAGTTTGAGGTTCAGCATTCTATCATCTGCAAAATGTAAGTGCTTGGCTTTTTGTGTGCCAGTTGTATGAGAACAGAGAGGAAAAGTTCAAGAAATGTTTCCTCTTAAAATAAATAGCGGGAGTGGGGAGCCCTGTATTTAATTTGTTCTTTCCAAGGGCTTCCAGGCTGTCGTTCTGGGTGATTGCGGTAAAAGATGTCAACCAGTCCATCTGGGCATTCGTTGTGTATGACCTGTGCAGCAGATTCCCGTATGGGAAGCTTGCATTCCAGAGAGTATTCATGAACATGCGTATCTGGGAATGTTGCTTTGCGTGTACCGCGTTAGTTCTCTAAAATAATTAAAAGTAAATTGCATGCAGGTAATAATTACTGAAGACAAATAACTGTAGGGTCTTCCCCTCTTTTCAAAAAAAAACATATTCCATTTAATTTGGGTTTTTTAAGATGGATTCGACTATTTTGTTTCTAAAACCAGTTTGAAAGTATTTCTGGGCTCCCCCTTCTGGGCTGGGCTCACTTCTTTTCTCCTGAGAACACTGAATGACGAAGGCGTGTTCAGCAGTCACTCTGATCCCTGTGTGCCTGGTCACTTGCCTCTCCAAAGCAGTCTGTGGTTTCTGGTTCTCGTCCCTATGCAAATGTGTCTTTCAACTTCTCGAGCATCAGAGTGAAAGACCAAAATTCAACGTTGCCATAAGCATCAAACCAGTTTCATTTTTATGAGTAAAAAGAGATTGGTCAAGAGGCATGTGCCTACCGGAAGTTACTTCAGCCTAACAGATGTGAGTTGTCGTTCATTTCGAGTGTGTTCTCCATCACTCTTAGGTGGGCCTGTTTCTTTTTTAGGTGTGGAGAAACAGTCACTAAACGAGAGCAGTTTAATGACCTCTCCATCGACCTTCCTCGAAGAAAGAAATTGCTTCCTTCACGATCCATCCAAGATTCCCTTGACCTCTTTTTTCGGGTACGTAGTTTTTGGAGGGGTTTTTTATTCTCTGTGAAGTGTGTGTAGGTTACGTACCATATGGAAATTTTGATTGTATAGCTGATTATTAGTTACTATGACAATGATTGCAGGCAGGTGAAATAAGTAACTTTGCACTTTTTTTGATGTTTGTACATTAACAGTATAGAGGTGTTTTACTGTAAAATGCTGTGCAGAAATCACTGATCCTTGCAATACTGCTGCGAAATAGGTAAACTTCCCCGTTTTGCGGTGGAAGGGTTGAGGCCTAAACAAAAACAAAGGAGAGAAGAGGCTGTCAGACAGATAATCGCCCAAGAATTGCTGCTTCCTCTCCTGGGCTAGGATGCTTCAACAGCTTATGTGCGGGCCTAAATTAGCGTGGAGGGGAAAAGTCATGCAGATACAAGAATTCTAAAAATAGTCGTCACATGTGGATACTCATCTTGTAAGTAGAGCTTTGAGGTGAGGTTTCTGAAAGCTACAAATGAGCCTTACGTCTGTAAATTAGCGTTATGCTTTGTCATATCTGGAGACGGACCTGTGTTTTTCCTCCATTTACAGGGAGTGTTTTCAACAGATGGAATAATTGACATACTTACTCTGCTAAAAGCTTATACTTAAGATGTTTAAAAATTCCTAAAATTACAGCGGTGTCATTTGGCCTGACTCCAAGAAAAGGGCTGTAGAAATGTTTGATGGTTAAGGCGTGTAATTTCAGCACAGGAATACTTCCCTTCTTGCTGTCTGTTCTAAACTCTCGTGCAGCACGTCCTTGCCAAGTTTAGATAAGGATAGCTTTTTGGGATCAGAGTTGAGGTTTTGAACAAGAGAGAGAGAACTTCATGGCAAATTATCCTCCACCAAAGGTTACTAGGGGTAGAAAACGTGTATGGGAGAGGAAGTAAACCTTGCAAGACGTTCCCCTTTCTTTGGAAGCTGATTTGTCTCAACTGTGGCTAATTCATTGGTCTGCGATAGGCTTGCAGCGAAAGTTCCACCCGTATTAGTGGAGATGATGTCAGATCGTAAGCTCTGCTACCTGTCCTCTTACCAGACACCCTCTTTTTAAGTGTAACTGCTGTTCTGAAGAGCTTCCATGACTGACAAAAGCCGTGTGCTGTCTCTGGAGATCTGTGTCTTGTTGCTCCAGTCGTTTTACTTTTCTCTTAAACAGGCAGAGGAGATCGAGTATTCCTGTGAGAAGTGCAATGGAAAATCTGCCGTTGTCACACACAAGTTCAACAGGCTTCCCAGGTAAATGCTGACAGCTCTTCCTCTTTCCCGGAGACACATGTTACAGAGTGCAGGCAAAAGCCCCTCGAAGAGTAAAGCTGGGAAAGTGGGTAGGACAGCATGTACGGTGGTCAGCACGTGAGAAGGGTGCACGTGCAGACAGGAGTCGTGCTTCAGCTTTCCCTCTGAAGCTCTCCTGGGCATCCTCAGCAACACTGCTTTCTTCCTGCCTATCGCTACACAAGGAGGGCTTAGGTTACCCCTTCCCCTTTTCTGGACGTTTCTGGGATGTGAGGGAAGCGGAAACAGTAAATACATTCTGGAAGTTTAATATCTTGTGCTCGGCTGACGCGATGGGCAGGACCAAATTGGTGCCGGCAGGTTAGAGAGAGGGTTTGGCTTTGTTCAAATAATTCTTCCTCTGCTGATACCTGTTTTCTGTCGGTAAGCGTGGCACTTTGAGGAAGAAGACAGATAAACCAAGTACACATCTTGCGCTGGGCACAGTTCCTCCTTAGTTTTGGGCAGCTGTGTGATCCATCACAGTCCTGAATATTTGGGAGTAATATACCAGCACTCTGGCCTGTAACGTTAATATTTCGATTGTTTCCCACCTCTCACCACACAGCAGAAATGATGGGTTTGGTAAGAGCTGCTTGCTTCTGCTTGACTGAAGAACAAGGTGATGCAGATCAAAGCAGTCGGCAGAATCTGCACTTGGCACAAAGTGGAGTGATGGACGGGGGAGTAATTACCTGTCTCTTGCCAGATGAGAGATGGATAGTGTTTCCCTATCGCCCCCAAGTAATCATCTGTTTATTGCAGTTTGGAAACAAGGGCTACTTGCATTTTGAACAGGTTTTCTCTGACTTCCATCTTGAGATTAACATCTGTCTTTCTCTCGTACCTCTCAGGGTCCTGATTCTTCATCTGAAACGATACAGCTTCAACGTAGCGTTGTCTCTCAATCACAAAGTCGGGCAGCAGGTGGTTATTCCAAGATACTTAACCCTGCTTTCACACTGTATGGAAAGCACCAGGCTGCCGCTGACGCTGGGATGGAGCGTCCATTCTGCAATGTGAGTGCACGGTTTGCAATTGATGCGTGCCGCGCTAAGCTCGTATGCCACAAGGTAGGCAGTTGTCAGGTCTCCCCCAGAAGGTGTCTGGGCAAGGAAACGTTAAAACTATGCGGGTTCAGCTGTGCACCCCTGGTTTGTAATGGTGCCATCAGGACGACGTGTAGGGAAAGGAGCCGAGGTGGAAGCAGTAGGAAGAGTTGGTGGGGCATTATCTAGGGAGTATTTGGTAAGATAATACTCTTCACCATCCTTGAAAATAACTTCCTGTCCTTTTTAAGGGAGCATCTGTTAGTAATTTCTAAAATTTATGCCTCTCGATCAAAACAAAAATGTAGATTACTTTCCCTTCCCAGCACACTTAACGCTGCACAGGAAACATAACATCTTACCTTTTTCTGCTGATTTCCACTTGCACCCCCTGTGCCATCATTCATTCTTCATTGTCTTTCCTGTGCCACTGTAGTACCTGAGCCCTTCTCAGCCTGAAAATACCCTCTCCCTTTCCCTGTGACAGTTATTTCTGTACAGCTCCTTGTCCCGAGACAGAGATTAAACGTGCCGGGTTTCACACAGGAAGTCCGTGGCAGAACAAGGAACGAGAAACTCTCAGTTCTCGTGTCCTAGTGACATAGCCACTGCAGCCGTGGTGAGTTAGGGCACATCTGGGCTGTGTTCAGCACCGTGGCACGTGTTCTAGTGCTGAACGTTCAGCGGCGTTGGGGACCTACGTGGGTGTTTCCTGAGAGTTTGCTTGAACAGTAGAAATGTTAAACACAACAGTTTAAGCTAGCCGGAGCAGAAACACGTGAAAATATGTTTGAAATAGCTTTCCAATGCCTTTTTTTGGTCGTTGAAATCGCTGTGACCAGGGAGTGGGAGGGTAACTAGGCTGGAGAGAAGCAGCCCTGGTTCGAGGGGCAGGATCAGAAGAATTTCCACATTGGCAGCCATCTGGTCGATAGACAAGTAGTGATAGTGATGGTCTTTGAGGAGCCTGAGAAAGGATTACATGGAGCACGACGTCTTGTTTAGGAGACTCTAGGTGTAAGGGAGGAGAAACGGAGACGTGGGACATGCCAGAAAACCGGCTGATCCAGACGGCAACAGGAGACTGTGGTTTGGGAGCAGGAACTCAAGTGTCCGTGGGAATAAAAAAATGAAGGAATGAGTGGTCTTGATATGGGAGCCCAAAGCCTTTAATTTGTGAGCTTGTCCCTAAGGGTGCATCACTAAGAGGTGAATCAAGTTTAAAGGATTATGTATGGTTTTGAACAACTGTTGTATATGTATAGCATGATGGAGTTAGTACTCTAAATCTAGGCAATTAGCAAGTTCATAATGGTGTTCTACTTGTTTCTTTGGTCATGGATTTGCATGCATAGCAGACAAGTAAACTTAGTTTTTAAAGACTGTAACCGCTGCAATAAATACTTTGCTTTCTTAATAGTTCCCGTCCATTGAAAGCCTCCCAGATGGTGAATTCCTGTACTATAAGCACTTCCACACCTTGTCGGTGAGTTACAGCTCTGAAATGCCCATGGCTTGGGGTTTGATTGGATAATTTGATGGCGTTTCATGAAAGTTTCTAATTCTTTAATCTTTGTATAGGCATTGTTTTTGTAGGCTGCTTTTGAAAGGCCAGTGTTTGAGGTAGTGAAAAGTGCGCTATCACACTGGGTAGTTTTGCATTGTGGAATACTTAAACACTGCATTTTCTAATAGAGCAGGAATTGAGATTTACCCAGACTCCCTTATATTCTATAGAAGCAAGACTTTGTCTTAATGAAAGAGCAAACAGGAAAATGGAAAGACTTGTCCAGATTTGCGCTTTTTATATCCTAGTACTGATGAGGGAAGTCCTGTGCCCAGCTTAGTAAACTCCAGAAGCCAAATGCTTCGTGTGGAGTTCTACGTGTTAGCGTGGGTTTGACTCAGGCGTGTACTGTCTGGGATTGCTAGGTAAGAAAGTGCCGAAGCCTCGGCCTTAGGAGCAAGAGCCACACACTGGGTAGTAACTTTTAACACTGCAAATAGTTTGAAGAAGGTATGTCAGTTAGCCTAGTAAAATATACCTTTCCTGAAAACCCTGCCTGCTGTCGTAAGGAGTTGTCGTTGCCAATCCTTGCAGTTTGTTCCCCGGGTTGTACTGCCCCGCGGTGTCAAAGGTGTGCGTGACGCTTCTTTAAGGCTTACTTCGCAGCGGATTTGTACTGTGAAGTTTTTATAGCCGTGTTTTTAATTGACAGAAAATACACTTTCAAGTCAAAGAGCTCCGCGGCACTCTGCGTAGATTCTGACAGTGACGATGAGCCGCTGAAACGCTCTGTTGCCCATAGCCAAAGGTTGTGTAACATCCAGAGCAGAGAGCAGCAGCAAGAAGAGCCAGAAAAGGTAAGGGGGCAAAAAAGCCCCACAAACCCTCACATGCACCGATCCAATACGTGCTCATGTCTGGCCTGTGCTTTTCTTAGCACAGACTGTGAGTAAGATTGATGTAAGAGACGTTCTTTTCTCCTAATTAGCACCGCAGTGCTGGAAGGGAGCGCTTTGCTAATTGACCTCTCTTTACAGTTGTCTGGGTTCCCACTGGGAACAGAGGTAATTGCTTTGCAACTGCACTTGAGTTCTCCGGTTATGTGTGCCACCTGCTTAGCAGTTTTGACAGTCCTCTGGTTACCTTCACTAATAATATTCCCAGGCTGGAATATCATGGGCTATCAGTGATAAAATTACGGGGTAAAGCCCTTGATTAATTAGATCCAGTATGAGTGGGGCTAAGCAAAATATTCAATTGAGAGAACTTCTTGCACATCCAGTCTGTGTCCCCCTTCAAGTACGGCATTTTAAGTGTTTTTAGGAACTGGAGCGATCTGTCTTTGGAGGTGGACACGTGGAATTGTGTAGAGATCGAGGTCATTGGTGTAAAGGCGCAGTTAACTTCAAGTTGCCTTTGAGCCCTTCATTGTGACTAGTGTTCCTGTTGCCAGATTATCTGTTTGCCTGTATCAGGGCAGTGTATCAGCAGGTAGATGGGTTGTGTGAGGAGTGATGACCCAGAAGGGAAAACAAGGGCTTAGAGGATTATCTGGCAGTACCACTTTCTTCTGCTAAGAGTGTTGCAGGCCTAGTGCTTAGGGCAAGTGTCCTGCAGCTCTGCCTCTCTGAGGTTTGCGACAGCGTTCATGGGATTATTGCAGTCAAGCAGAGACTTGTGCTCTTGCTTATGGCATTAAAGGACAGGCGTAAAGCTGGCTGAACAGCGATAGGTAACGAGAGGAGGATAACTACCGTTCCTGATCTGATGGGAAGATCAAACCAAGCGAGGATCCTGAGCCACTCAGTATTTAATAAGTGATAAAATAGATAATGGGTACTCGATTTTCAGAAGAACTGTGGAGGGCTGCCAGTGTAATGCAGCTCAGAACTACAGTCGAGAAGGATCTTGACATGTCTGAGAAATCACTTAAAAACAGGAAAGGTTGTTCAGCAGGAAGAGGCTAAAGGTGCTCATCTTTGGTAGTGGACTGTAAATGCAGGGTAGGAGCAGATGGGAAAGCAGTGGGCCTGGAAGCGGCGTGAAAGGTGTCAGTCGGTCACAAGGTGAGGCTGGTTGGAATCAGAAGTGTACGGACAGAGGCACAGTCTGCAGGTTGTGTGGAGTAACCCTCCTTTTCACTCAGCTTTGAGCTGTAGCTGAAGTTCCGTATCCAGCTCTGGGCTGCAGAGAGTTATAGATTAATTGGAGAGATGCCAGAGGAGAGGAACTGGAATGGTTGGAGGTCTAGAGAGGAGGATTCTGGGTCTTTAAGGAGAAAGCTAAGCAGAGGACTCGTGTCTTCAAGGAAGGGAAAGAAATGAACAGAAACACTTGAGCTGTTTTCCATGCCCGTAGTGGGTAGAACAAGGCGTAATAGGCTAAATTGCAGACAGTAGTTTTTAGATTAAATATTAAGGAAAACTTCCCGATGCTCGGGATGTGTAAGGATGGAATGGATTGCTCTGGGAGACAGCAGAAAACCCTTTGCGGGAGGTCTCGGGAGCAGGATAGGCAGGTGCTGTCCTGCACAGCACACCTGTACTGGCTGTGGGTGGGGAAGGAAACCAGCTTGTCTTGGCAGTCCCCCGTACGTGTAGAAAAAGGATTCCAAACCGTCCTAAAAGGTTCTCCCTCGAGTTTTCTCTGTGAGGCAGTGTAGGTAGTCTCTATCACACAAGTCCGGTGAGTGCAGAAACTGGGAATAAAGCCTATTAATTTGATTAGCAAATTAATTATAGGCTTCCCAGGCTGCTGTGGGAAGGAGACAGTGGTGGTGATGATTCCACGTAAGTGGCTTCGTTCTTTGTGGCCACGCACGTTGGCCACTCCTCAACCACAGGCCTGCCCAGGCACCTGCTGTCGTTAACCAGATCCTCTGCCCTTCTCGCCGCCGTCCTGGGAGGTCGGGATTCTTGGAAGCGGCATCGCTGCTGCACCACCATTTCCCTTGGTGCGCTTCTCGTAGCAGCTCTGGATGGGGTTGTGACAGGGCTTGGCAGTCGCTTCCTACGGCCTACTGCTCGCAGAGCAGCCCTGCCGTGTAGGAGAACAGCTGGAACAGCGGGTGTACGCGGCGCTGGGCTGTGGGGGCGGGTAGCAGCTACCCAGCTAAGGTGGGCAGCACTGCCGTTTCTGTGATCTCTGCCTCCGCAGGTGAAGGAGCGTGTGAAGTACTTTTAAAAAACACTTATTTAAAGCAGCCCGTCCTGGAGCCTAAGCTGCTTACAGTCTGTGCAGATCATCTCCACTAGCAGAGTTGTATTCAAATAATGCACGGGTGCTGCCAAGGATATAAAATCCAGCCGCTGAATTAGTGGTACTTGTTGGCAGAGTGCCTGGAACTAGGCTTTGCTGAAGAGCTAAACCAGTTTTGACGCTGTTAGCCTACAGGTGCGGGGAGAGAAACCAGAGAGCTTAAAAAGCAGGTACGCTGCTTTCCTTACGCAGTGCGTGAGTAGATGTGAGGAGAGAGGTTTGAATTCATCAGTTCTGATTCTTGGAGCGCGTGATGTCTTAGAACGAGCAATATAGTTGGGTAATTCGTTTGCTAATCTTGTTTGATAAGCTGGTTATAATACAAAAGGTTTGCTATATAAAACTAGTCCTGCTCATCAAAAGCTTGCCTGAATTTAAGTAAAAAGCAGCAGTAAAAATGTACTTTTGTTCATTTTTAACGAAGTTCTGAGACCCATCCAAATGCGGTTTGGAAGAAGACCTGGATAAGTACATTCTGATAGAAACTACTTTTCCCTATCTTAACATAATATAGGAGGGAAAAGTAATCTAGGCATATGGTAAATAGTGTGATTGTGTAAATATGTACACATGGAGGTTAACCTCCTGATTAACAGCTAATATCAGAGGGATTGAAATTGCTGTATTAGTTGCAAATCAGTACGGTGTAGGAGTGGATGAGCATCGGCTGAAGGAAAATAACTAAAAAAGGGGGGGGAAAATCAGATTAAGACTAAAGTGTTTTTCCTGTGTTTCAATTTAAAGTCATTCTGATCTCCTTAGGATGGAATAAATTCCCTGGTTAACAGTTTTCTTACGTGGTTTGCAGAGTTCTGTCCCCCTCCCCAAGGTTCCATACAGCAAGTCTGCAGCACCAAGCCGATGTGGAACTGCTCTCCGTGCCAGCCTGATTTCAGTTCCCATTATTCCATCCCTGTGTTCAACACTCCCGTGTCGCTGCTTCAGCCTTTGTTCACAAACCAACCGATTTCGTCCCTTGCGCCTCAGCGCTGGCTTGCCAGAGGCTCGAGGATTTATCGGAACGTAAAGGTGGGAGCGGGTGTGGAAGGAAAGGAAGGAGAAGGGAAGAGTTATCTTGTGTGTTAATCCACAGGGCCTGTGAAAACCGGTTGTGGCTCATATTTAAATATTACTCCTTGGGGTGAATGTAGCTACAAAGGTTGTCTCTCCACCGAGTCTCGTAAAACTATCTGTTTGATGTTGGCAGAGCCAAGCTCCCGCTCCCTGGGGTGATAAAATCTCCAGAGAAGTGTAAAGCTGATGTTACGTGCCTGTTTATTCAAGCGCTCGATCGTAACTCCGTTCGTTCCTAGGGTTCAAAAAGAAGCAAACCGGAGGGTGATAAACCTGAGCTGGGTAACGCTGGGTTCGATGGAATGAGCGAGGATGAGCTGCTAGCAGCCGTCTTGGAGATTAGCAAACGGGAAGCTTCCCTGTCTCTGAGCCATGATGAAGATAAGCCCACGAGCAGCCCAGACACTGGTTTTGGAGATGACGAAATTCAGGATTTGCCGGAAAACCTGGAATCCATAGAGATGGAGAAACCCAAAGCAACATTAGACTCGGGTAAGCAGCAGGTTCGTAACGTGTGGCGGCAGAATCTGGGTGCGAGTGAGCTGCTGAAACTGCTTGGCTTCCTGGGAGTTCTCTGGCCGTTCTCCTGGGTATAAAGCACGCTGAACGGTGAGTTACCAGTCACGGCAGCTGAATGAGTTCGCAGTCCTGTGTCCTATTTAAAGGAAGCTTAATTGCAGAGGTTGCTTTGCTCTGTCAGACGAGGTGACTCTAAACACGACAGATTTAACTTGGTCCGCTTCTTGTTACCGCCAGCAATAAGGGGTTTGGGCTTTTTTGTAAACACGGGGTAATTGGTGGTGCTTTCAAAAAAGGCTAATTCAGATATGACGGAAGATGTCTTTTCTGCTACATGGTCCTCAAACAACGGCAGTGTGAGTCGAGTCAGTATTTCTTCTTACGCTGGAAATTCTCAAGGGTCACGTAGTAAAAACAAATCACAGTTTCATCTGCAGGCTGTCAGACTGATGGATTATGGTGCTGGGCGTCTTGTGTTTAGGAGGTCACAGCTCCTGAGACTGCCCTGTATGATCCTTGCTAGTAACCGGTGAGCAGATGTTGAAGTCTGCACAGGGCAGGCCTGTAAGGTTTCAGTGTTGCTGCGTGGGAGCTGTCGGAGCAGGTCCTGACTCTCCGCTGCAGGCGAACGGGAGGATCCGTGTCCCGCAACTGCAGGAGACGTACGCAGCGCTTGAACTGCGTGTTCGTTCCACAGGTTTTGAGAAATACTTGTGCCACGGTGTTCACTTTAAGGGTGAACTGAAAAGTGACCGTCTTTTTGTGCTTTCAGAGCTGCAGGCAGTGTTCACAACATCGAGGCTTTTGCCTAAAGAGAAAAGTTGGCAAATGTCAACAGCGCTTGGGGTCTGTGCTTCCTTGTCTTACACGTGGTTTGGTTTTAGTTGTGCCTTCATCTGTAGTACTCCGAGGTATGATATGCAGTGCACATGTTTATAATCTGAGGCTCCTCCTAGAGAAACTCAGCTTCGTGGCTGCGGAAACCTAGTGGTGTGTGACATCTTCCTCCGGTTAAAGTCGCTCTTTCTCAGTGAACGTCAAAGGCTAAGGAGTGAAGGGTTCAGGGATTAATCGAAAGGGTCATCCTACACCTGTTAAAATAAGTATAAGGCTGCGCTTGGAGCTTGATCCGTTTGACTCCAGTGTGGGTTTTATGCCTGGTGAGCTCTCGCTGTCAGCAGGTGTCACTGTGCCGCGAGGATTGCAGTGATGCAAGGAGGATTTAGCTGCTAAGGAGCACAAGAGCCAGGAAAGCATAACTGTACTCTCTGATTCCTCAGGTCCTGCCAATTTCACCGAGATAACTAAAGATTTTGATGAGAATAAGGAAAACAAAACTCCGGAAGGCTCCCAGGGGGAGGTTGACTGGCTGCAGCAGTACGACATGGAGAGAGAGAGGGAGGAACAAGAACTTCAGCAGGCACTGGCTCAGAGCCTTCAAGAGCAAGTAAGAAATGAAAGTTTGCTTCCTTGAGTTATCTTCCCCAACACTGGAAACACCCGATGGCTGAAGGAAAAGCTGGTGTTCACGCAGTAACTGCAGAGGGATCCTACTGCTTTTTTGAGAGAACCAGGTGAAAAAACAAACGATTGCGTTTGTTCTAGTTCCAGATTCAGTAGAGTGACGGCACTGGATACATCTGGGCACGTGCTGCATGTGCTTTGGAAACCGTCTGTCACATCACAGACCTGCACGGTTCTCAAAGCTTTCCCTGCACATTTGTACCCTGGCTTGCAACATTATATAGAAATTATGATAGGCTGAAAAACTCTTACAATCTGTCCCCGAGAACCAAGCCCACCTTTTGCTTCCCTGGCTGTCGCTTCTTGCAGCGTGACGAGGCAGGTTTCAAGGCACAGGCTAAGGACGGCCATGCCAGGTCAGGTCAAAGGTCTGTCCCAGTGCCTTGTTTCTACTACTGGCAAGTAGAAGGTGCTCAGTGAAGAATATAGGAACCGAGCATTTATGTGATCCTTCCCTGTTAGTAAATTGGAAAAAGGATCCCAGATAATGTAGTCTAAAACAAGTCCCTTGGATTAGACTTGGCAAGAATTGGGATCTGGGGTTGTGCACTGAATTGGGATCTGGGGTTGTGTGTGTGTATTCCCTTTGAATTTCAAGGCTCACAACTGATTGCCGCAAGCTTAACCAAGCCGCTGAGGGCGAAGCAAGCGCTTAGCCAGGTCTTTTCTGGAATAGGTGCCCTTGTCTGCTCTCTTTTAATACTAAAGCTGTCATGGTTTTCCTTATGAGGTCTGATGTTTCCATGGCTCTTGGATTTTTCTGTCCCGTTACTCATTATGAGGTGCTGGTTGGTATGTTCTGTGCCAGATGTAGCTTTGATTCAGTGATGCTGAGTAGTTCAACAAAGATTCCCAAATGCTTTAGAAATAGTGAGATAAAAGGCCTCACGGTAATAATGTAAAACTGCCCCGTGAGTGTTGTTCTGCTGCAGTTCTAACGATCCGGGCACGGAAACGCGGTAGCTGTGGTTATCCTGATTTGAAATAACGTGGTTGGGGTTCTGCATACAGGTGCACCGAAAGCATTCGAACCCTGAATTCAGGAGCCAGCTCATTAACTACCATTGAGCGGCTTGCCTCAGCTCTGAGCTTCCAAGAGTGGTGGGAGGAACGGGGGCATGATGTTATCCAAGGGTTTGTTGACCTGAGGTTTCTTTGCTGCTTGTTGGCGGTGATGTTTTTAATACCTGGTTGTTTAGTGGGGCCTTCTTTTTTGCGTCCTGCCTTTGTGAATTACACCTGCTATGTGGAAGCACTGGCTCTGCTTTCAAATGGCTTTAAAATAATAAAACCTGTCAGGATTTAAGGACTCTGTCCTCAGCTGGCTTGGGGCAGAAGGCTTAAATGTTGCCGAAGCGTGAGGAGCTTTGTGTGTAAGTGGCAGCTTTCCTTAGCGAAGGGTTGCAAAATTCATTCAGATGCTTTTTAAATTAATGATCCAGAGCAAAACGGTTTGGTGTTACCAGAGACTCACTCTGCTGCATACCAAACTCCAGGAGCTTTGACGAGCCTTAATGAAGGTTTGTCCCAGGTTCTGTTGCACGGGAACATTGGACTCTCGCTGGTTGCAAACATTCCTTCACACGGAACCTTTAATTTACAATGTCAGGTTTGTTGTAGAAACCAGAGCAGCACAGTTTCAATGGAAAAAGAGCACCACAAGAATTTTAAACAGTGAAGTGTCTCAATGAGCTAAGTTTTGTTCTCTTCCCATCAGGAGGCACGAGAACAGAAAGAGGATGATGACCTTAAACGAGCCACGGAATTAAGTCTACAAGGTGAAACTTATTTAACTTCCTCCAGGATGTTGCTTTGGAGGGAAAATAGATCTTGTACGTATGAGTGCAGCTCCTGGGTGTCTGCAAGACAGCTGGGATTTCACGCTCTTTCGGGGTGTGCGTTGGGTTTGCCTTTGCTCAGGTCGGCTCTTCTTGCTCTTGGTTGTGTAAGCAAATGCCAGGAAAAAGGTCGTGTGAAAAACAACTTATTAAAAACACAGGAGAATAAAATCAGACATAGAGATGTGATGCCTTAATATAAATTTAATATATAATGCTGATACAGAGAGTACAAAATGGACCTTGAAACTTCGAATTCCCAGCAAAAGCCAGCATGGCTCTAGTCAGATCATAGAGATTATTGACCTGCATTGATGTTTTAGTGCTAATTAATGAATACACTGGCCTTGCCCAGGAAAATGAGTAAGTGCTCTGTCTGCTACAGGATGGGAGGGAGACAGACCTCAGGGCAAGGTATAGATGTTGTGGGTGAAAAAAGAAACCCAAAATACACTATCTGTCCTTTCCAAATCCAGACAGGGGGGTGAGCCTCAGGCGCTGCTTAACGTTTGTGTGAGGCTGGCGTGCGAGTGATTCCATACAGTCTGGCAGAGCCGGGCATAACTCAGAGAGGAATTGTGCTCCAGAGAGGAAGAGGGAGGGATAATGAAGTATTGTGTTGACACTCTAGTTGCTCAGACACCTCTAAAGGCCCTCAGGTATTACGGGATGGACCTGCTTCTGAAGAGAAGCTGGATGGTGCTTAGGTGTCCCTCAGCCTGAGTCCCGTCCCCTGATGAGCTGTCAGACTGAGTGCCCAGTCCCTCTCAGGGCTCCCTAGATTCATGGTCGGGAGGAGTTCAGGAATCCTTCCTCCTCCTGAACTGCAGTCGCTTGCCTGAAACGCGAGCCGCTCAACTTGCTCGAGGAGATGTGAACAGTCCCCAGCAGATGTCTGGTAGCATTTGTCTCG
The DNA here is from genome assembly GCA_027574665.1 of Rhynochetos jubatus. NCBI lineage: Eukaryota > Metazoa > Chordata > Aves > Eurypygiformes > Rhynochetidae > Rhynochetos > Rhynochetos jubatus. Next base: position 26,590,996 of record CM050654.1, read on the forward strand.
GAAAGGTTCCCAGCGGTGCTGCAATCGCAGAACTGCTCGTCACCCGAGGACCGTTGGTGAAGCGGCGTTTAGCAATACCCGTGGCAAGTGCTTCGTGCAGGGACCTACCTAAGTGCCTGCGTTTCTCGGCCGGGTCCGGCTTACAACAGCCCAACTGAGCGAGGAAACCAACAGTAAAGCATCCTCAGTTGAAGGAATTCATCTGCGAACTTCCCAAGAAGATGATACTAATGCAGTGTCTGATGGTTTAACGGGGCAAGCAGTGTGAAAAGCTCTCCGGCAAAACATCCCCATCGTAGCTGGCGTGAAAGTGTCTAAGGAAAAAAATAGCCGGAGCAGTGTCCTCTTAATCCCAACTTCTCATCCACCCAGGACTCCGTAGCTTTAATTTAGCTGGTGGAAACATAGCTGCTTCTCCTAATGAGTACCGTACGAAATCCTAAATCGGTTGGGTAGCTGCAGAATCCCAGGAAGTTTGGAACAGGGTGTACAGGCAGCGGTGGTGCCTTCCGGCTCTTTACAGAAAGCTGCCTGCGTTTCGCTCAGCCAAGCCAAGTGGAAGTTCCTGCAGTGAGCAGCCTCCTTACCATGGAAAACAGTGAAAAGATGCCCGCTGCCAGCAGGAGCGTTTTGATGCCAGTTTTCATTCAAAAACGCACTTTGCTAGTGCAGCTTACAGTTCAAACCGTAAATCCGTAGCTTCGCTTTGCAGAAACTTGCAGTTCACTGGGCCGGACCGGCTGTGCTTCCTTTAACGTTGGTGCTGGCTGCCACCTCTGGAGCGACCGGGGTGCTTAACCGCTCTTCTGTCGCCCAGCTGCCCCTGCCATAGTGTCCCTCTGTAAGAGTGCGAGAGATGATGCTAAAACGGATTCTGTACTCCAAGATATCTTTAATTATTGCTTTCACAAGCCGGGAAGGGCGGGGAGAGGGTTGTTGTTTGGAAATTCCGATATCTCCTGCTTTCCTTGGAAAGGAAGCTTGAAACGTTAGCGTTTTATTGAGCTTGTTTACGTGGGTAGACGTACCTCAACCTGTTGTGAATTTTCCCTGCGTGCCACGGCTCCTCACGCAGTGTTGTTGTTTCCATGCTATCTAGAGTTTAACAGCTCTCTCCTGGACAGCGTTGGTTCTGACGAAGACTCCGGGAATGAGGATGTTCTTGACATGGAGTATTCGGAAGCTGAAGCGGAAGAGCTGAAAAGAAACGCTGAGGTGTGTGACCCGTGATTTCAAAAGCTGACTGAGAAATACACCCCCCTCTTTACCATCGGTTTAGCGCTGGAGGTAGTTTCACAGGGCAGATCGCTTGTTTAGTCCTAGAAAGGTCTTTTATGCTCACAAGTGGAAAGATGAAAACTTCTATCCTTAAGAATCTTACTGTGCTAATGTAAAAAAAATCCCACAAAACAGCTGCAGGGACCTGACTTTCTCTAAGATGCGGATAATGGTGAAAAGGAAACTGGTTTTATACCAGTGCACCTGAAAGAACGGGCCTGAAATTTTTACTCAGAGGACTTCGGCCAGCGTGGTCGTTAAATTGCAGCACCGTGGGCTTCTAGATCCTGCGCCGCCGGAAGTGGGAAGTGGTGGGAACGCCGTACTCCCATCCGTTGAGGTGTAGCTGTAACCTAGGCCGTGCTGCCAGCGGCTCACGCGCTCCGTGTTGTGACAGTTCCCTGCCGGCCTCGGTGTCGGGAACACCGTGTCGAGTGGAAACGGTTAAACGGGGTTTCTTTGGGCGGTTTTGTTTTCTTACGGTCCTTTACCACTTTCCTTACCCTGAAACCAAGAGCTGCGTTTGAGCGTTGTCGGTGCACCGTGTCGGTAACGTTTCCCGGGCAGAGAGGATCACGAATAATTGTCAAAAGCCAGTTACCACCGTTTAGTTTTGCCAGTGGGCAGGGAGAGCGTGTTCCCTGCACGCAGAGAGGGCGTGGGCTGCTGGCGTTACAGGAGTAGGACGGGAGAATCTGGGCTGCGGATGCGGTATGAGCTGTCAGATCTGTACGCCATCGTCACGGGTATCTCTCTGGTCTTGCAGAAGTGAGGGGGGTGTTCCCTTTTTGCTTTGCTCGGTTTATTTGGTGGATTCGTTCTGACATCAGTGGAAGTCGCTCAGGAAACGGTTGTTTAGAGAACTTTGCAGGGTAGAGCTCGTGTCAGCAACTGTTCTGAGGTCTGAGTGGCTCCTTCGCATCGCCGTTGGCTTGCTCAAAGATCAGATAAGCTGGGAGGCTTTTTCCCGGTTCCGGAAGGGCTCCTTGTTTGGTCCGAACTGCTGTTCCTGTAATCTTGGGGTTGCAGCTTTGAACGCAGTAGCCAAAGCCCGTATCTCAGGCGTGTAAATCACCTTATCCGTAAGCTTTGCGGAGCAAACGTGAACACCCGAAAGCTCTAATTGGACTTTCTTTCCAGACGGGAGAGCTTCCTCACTCCTATCGCCTCATCAGCATCGTCAGCCATATCGGAAGCACGTCATCTTCAGGTAGGAGACGCCACGTTTTGTTCGTCACCTCTTACCTAATTAAAACCTGGGGTGCACAATTACCCTAGCAGGGCTGTTCGCAGAGCGCTCGGCCAGCAGAGCAAGTCAGTCATCGTGGCTTGCTGGGAGGGGAGGCCGAGGCACGTGGACAAGTACTGCCGCGGGGGTCCGTGGAATTGCTTGTGCCCGTTAGCAGCTCACCAGGAAGGATGGAGGGGCCGGGATCTTAAGGGCCTTGGAGTGTTTAAACGGGGTATCGAGCTGACCAGCTTACTGGTGGAACGGCAGCATGCAGAGAGGTGTGTGCTCTGTTTTGAAGGTCATTACATCAGTGATGTCTATGATATCAAGAAGCAGTCCTGGTTCACCTACAACGACCTGGAAGTGTCGAGAACCCTAGAGGCCACCGTTCAGTGTGACAGAGACCGAAGCGGCTACATCTTCTTCTACATGCACAAGTAGGTGTCCTGGGGGTTTCGGTGGGAGTAACTACCCGCTGTTTGCGAGGAAGCGGGCTTCTCTTCTCCCGCCAGTGCTCCTTGCGGGGGTGAAAACCGTCTCCGTGCGTGTGTCGGAAGAAATCCGTAGTCAGAATTCCGTGCAAGAAGGACAAGGCAGAAGTGCTCTGAGTTCAGGGGAGTGGAATTGGGTGTTGCTAATACATAGGGTTTTAACAAGATGCAGTAAAATCATCTTCTAAGAAGGGGATTCGGTGTCTCAGCAGCGCAGCAGGAATCCGAACGGCACTTGGGTTTTCCCTGAAGTGCTGCGCTGTCTGTAGATGCCCTTACCCCTGCTCCCGGCAGGTGGGTTGTTGCAGCCATGGTTATCTCGGGACACGGGCAAGGTGAGCGTTGTCGGTAGGAGTACTGCCTTCTCAGGCACACGGAACTGGAGAGGGGGGGTTGTGCCTTAAAGCCTGTCCCCTTCTTCCGTCTTTACCGGTTTCTCTAAGGAGGGGTGTAATACAGACTGGGTCTTGTCTTGCTTCCCATCCTGTTACGAGCCAAGGCGTACTGTCGCTGTCGTCACTGTTCTCCGAGGCTCACCCCATGACCTCGTTCCTTGTAATACACAGTTCCGTGGGATTCGGGGAGCTTTGCTTCCAGATGGCAGACAGGACACCTTTCTCCGCCGGGATGGGGGACGCTGGAGTTCGCGGGTTAAGTCCGGTTGCCGGTTCCCTCGGGGCTGTCTCAGGTGGCGGTTTGTCGTCGTACGGAAGCTTCACTGTTGGCCTTTCCCTCTGCTGTAGGGATATCTTCGATGAGTTACTAGAAACGGAAAAAAATGCACAGCCACTTAGCATGGAAGTAGGAAGATCGGTTCGTCAGCCTCTGTGAAGAGTAAAACGCGTTGTTCCTCCTGAAGAACAAGGAAGATTGTGAATTTGTGCCAGACACGCAGGAGTAACGAACAGCTCAGGGCCAAAACAAGAGACAAAAGGTAGAAACACGGGACGCTGGCTTTGTTGATCCCTCTGCGCGAGTCCCCGGGCCTGAAGCACGCGTTGACACCTTGACATCCCAGAGCGATCCTCCTGTTGGTGACGTTTTTATTGTCCCTCAAATAATTTTGTCAGCATGGAGCCTTAAAAGAGTTGCATCACGAGACTACAGCTGCTCATAAACTGATTTTAAAGAAGTGCAAAAAGAGACTCGACTCTAAAAGCCCATTCACCTGCGACGTGAGTGGCGAAGATTTACATATCACTTGGCTTTTGTCTTTTTGGGTTGGTTTGGTTTGTTGGGGTTTGGTTTTTTGTTTTGTTTTGTTTTTTTAATCCAAGAGCAATTTAAGCAATAGTTCCTGTAACCTGGCCTGTGTTGTGTTAGTAATACTCACTGGAAGCCCGGATCGCTGAGTTGCTCTCGCCCGTCGTCTCCCTAGAACAGGCGTTTTGGCGTCGCTCGGGCTGACGCGCTCCGACGTTCGTGGGTCTGTAAGCGCTCCGCGCTCTGCCCGCGGTGCCGGGAGACGGAGTGTCGGCGCTGTGGAATGTATTGCGTACCTGGTGGCAGCTCTGCAGGGTAAGGGGTTTGTTTGGGGTTGGTTTTTGTTTTTTTACACCGTTCCCCGTCACCCTCTTTTGGAAGTGACGTCGTACGCGCGATTTCTTGCGTTTTATCGCTCGCGTCGCATAAGGCTGTTGCAGAAGCGCCGTTTGGAGAGGCCTCCCTTCGGGTGCGCGGGGTGTAGCGCTGGGGTTACGGTGCTTAGGGCTGCTTCGACGTAACTGGGGGCAGGTGGACGCCTGGAGCGCGCCGCGAAGAGCAGCGGCGGGTGAGCGACAGCCGCTTGGCGTCTTCCGGGAGGGGAAGGAACGCTGCAGCGGGACCCTTTCCACGCAGGCCTGCGGCGGGGTCGAACGAGGGTGGCGCTGGGCACTTGACTCGCTCTTTGAGCCGCGGTCTTGCCTCGGTCTCCCAGGGAAGGAGGGGTTTTAGTGCAGCTACGCCCCTGTCCTTTCTGAGGAGCGCAGAGCGCGCAAACGGTGAAGCTAAGCCGGGCGGGAAGCGTTCGGAAAGCCCACGTTCAGCACTGACAGGCCACGGTTAGGGGAAGGGTTGCGTTGTACTGGATTTAGAGACAGGATGCTCCTTTCTATAGCTTGCTTCAGCGGCGGGAAGGGGGGAGAAGCCTAGCGAACTTCAGTTTTTCGGCACCTTCACGCTTATTTATCGGGGGCAGATGTTTCCTTTTGGCTGCCGTTTACTCCTTACGGAGAAGCTGTTAAGCAGAGTAGTTGCTCTTGTTTTAGCCTCTAGTTCTGATTTTTGCAGCTTGAGTTTTCGAGGCGAAAGACTTCTTTCTAAAAATGAAGCAAAGAAGGAAAAAAAAAACCAACACTTTTTTTTTTTTTGCTGTTTCTGAGGGTTTTTTAAACTGCCCTTAGGAGTTTCTCAGGAATAAATCAGCTGCGGCGAAGCAGACAACGCCATCGGCTTGGGAGACAGCGGGCTGGCAGGGGGGTGCTACCTCAGTGGCCTCTTCTCACCTCCGCAGCGTCCCCCAGCCCTGGGGGTCCCAGCGTGGTGAAAGGACGGACTGACCTGCCGGTCCCGGTGTCGGGCGAGCCGGCGGGACGTCAGTCTGGCGTGGCTAGGAGCGACCGTTTGGCTGTAGCCGTGCCGTTTGGCCTGCACAGCGCAGCCCGCGTGGCTGTCCGTCTTAATTTATTACAAAGCGTTACGCTTTTCGGTGGTCGAGGCTGATTTTGGCGGAATTCCGGGCGATGGGAAGAGGCGGTGAGGCGGGAGTCGGCCTTTTTGAATGGGTCAGCCGTGCCAGCGTGATGGAGGGACTGCTCCGTCCGGGGGGGCCAGCCTGCGTTCCCCCCGGCGCGTCCCACGCTGGTGCTGTAAATAACCGGGAGTTTGTCGCTGCTGTCGGCGCAGCACTCGGCTCTGCTTTCTGTGGGTGCCAGGGTGGGTTTTCCAAGGCACCGCGCTCCAGTTAATTTATAATAAAAGCCAACGTTGCCCGAGTACCTAACTTCTGTTTGAAACCAGCCTTTGTTTGCATCGAGGTGTGAAAGCTGATGCTCGAAACCAGCGTTCCTTCTTTTACGGCAAGTTCTTGCTGCTGCTTCTCGCCACCGAGCATCTGCAGATGCCTGTTAATTCCTTTTAAGCTTTTTGGTTTGGCATCCGGCAGCTCAGCTGCGCCTTCACCCTGGCAGGAGTGTCCCTGGGGGGCCCCTTCCTTGCCGAAGCCGGCTTTCTCCCCGTCCCAGAGCCGTGGGGAGGGAGATGGGGGTGTGATCCTCGGGGCAGGGGAGTGTTCACGCCAGCAGCAGCGGTCCCTCCGCTCGCGCGATCACAGCGGCAGGTCCGGCAAGGCCTCCCTTCCCGGTGGCATACCCGTCCCGCAGTGTGGGTAGGCGGAGAAGCTCAGCTCCGGTCCCTGAACGCGTGCAGGCTCTTCCTCGGTGGTGAAACATCCACCCGCTCCCGAATCGGCTCCGTGTAGTCATAGTGTGGTTCGGGAACCCCCACCTTGCCATCCCTCCCGCTCCTTTGGCTGCGATGATTTGGTCTTGATTCACCCCCCGGTTCCGAGGGGTGCAAATCCGTTCATGTCCGTGCCCTGGAGCTGGTGCACGCGGGTCCCTGGGGCTTTCCCAAAGCAAGGAATGGGTTCCCTACCGCCGCCGCGGCCTGCGGGGAGCTGAGCAGAAGGAGAGGGACTCTCCGGCCGCGGCATCGCCTTCCGCCTCCTGCGCAGCGCGGATAACCGCCTCCTACGCGTCTTCCTTGCTGTCCCGTGTCCCGAGGAAGGGCAGATGGCCAGCCCAGCGCTTCCTGCTGCGGTTCACCCTGGCACAGGGCACATGGGGATCGCCGGGCTTCGGAGGGGGGGCTGGGAATAACCAGTCTGCTTTGTTTGCTTTTTAATGGAGCTCGTTATCCCTCTACTCGCCCGCCAAAGAGGAAAAGGAGTGTGGGACCCCTGGCAGCTGCTGGCTGCGGCGCTCTGCTGCCGGCCTCCAGCCTTGCCTGCCGCGGGGTGGCCACGGCCAGCTTCTGCCTGCACCCCAACTTTCCGGATCCTTACACTGTTGATGTGGAGCAGCACTTTTCTCTGTGTTTTAGCAGACCTGTTCCTCTCTCTCCTTTACAGTTTTTGCTCTTGGGTTCCCCCTCCGGCCCCTTTTTAAATGATGTGTAGATAGATTTTTGTGAAATTAAAACCTCTTTATTAACCCGCTCTTGGTTTGGGATCTTCTTTCCACGCCACCGGGGCTGCCGTGGCCATCTGGCACCGTGGGCGCCGCGACCGTGGGCACCACGCCTCCGCCCTGCATCTGCCGTTGGGACTTTGCTCAGTTTCCCGGGAACGTCACGCGTGCGTACCCAGCACCTGCCGGCACATGCAAATCCCGGATGACACCCCTGCGGGGGGACCCCCCAGCCCCGCTCTGGGTCCCCGACAGCTCCCAGGCGAGAGGGAGATGCCCTCCTCCCCTCCCAGGGCAAGGACGTGTGGTCCCCGGTGCCTGTCCCCGGCGGGCGCCGTCCCCACACCGTCCCCTCGGCCTTTGGTACCGCGCGTGTTTGCTGAGGTCCGTGTGATAACGGAGGGAGCGGCTCCAGCGGAATACCAGACCTTTAGCCCCGAGCTGCAGCTGCCGGCTGGGATGGGGGTGCCCGGGGGGGCGGGCAGCGTCGCGTCCTTCCCTGTTCTGCCTCGGTGCCCAGTCGCAGCCCGTGTCCCCCTGCGCCCGGTAAGCCCCACAACCGGGCTGAGCCCAGGGGCTGGGGGGGGAAGACGCAGCCCCACTCTCCAAATATATTTTATTTAATAAAAATAATGAGCTGGTGGGGGGTCCCCGGGCCCAGGCCCCCGCCCTAGAACAGTCCCTTGTCCTTCTTGAGTTTCTGTTGTTTCCACAAGGGCAGGTTGCCGAAGGCGGAGCGGCTCATGCCGAAGACAGCCTGGAAGTCCTGGTCGGAGAGGTGGTACTGGGGGAGGAGAGAGGAGGCTGAGCTAAAGCTGGGGGGCTTCCCCCGGTCCCCCCCAGCACCCCTCTGGCCTCGGCTCACCTCCTTCCTGCTGGGATCCACGCCCTGCGGCAGGTCGTTGGCCGAGGTGTTCACCAGCACGGCCAGGGGGAAGGTCTCCAACTTCTCCGGGACGAGGGTGGTGGTGGAGGTGAAGACCTCTTGCCTGGATGTGAGCACCTGGAGCGGGGTGGGGACAGGGTCATGTCCGCGATTGCTCCCGTGTCCCCAGGAGGCACCGGGATGGCTCCGGTTGTCCCCTCAGCTCCTCCCAGCACCTGCGCAAGGGATGGGGGGGGCTTTCTGCGCCCCCTCTCCCCGTGACACTTACTGAGGTGAGCTGCCCCAGGCTGCTCTCATCCCCCAGCTCAGCTTTCAGCTCCTCGTAGGATTTCTTGTCCTGGGAAGGGGACAGAAACCCTCAGCCCTTCGGCACGGGGGGCTGCCCGCACCCTGGATAGGCGGGCTGGGGCCAGATCAGGTCCCCATCTGCAAGGGCCCCCCCCCCCCCCCCCCCGGGTCTTTCCAGCCCCCTCCACAACTCACGGCCCAGTTGAGAGGGTCCCAGGCCAGGAACCAGCCGGTGAAGGTGGGGGGCTCATGGCCCTGCTTCACTACGATGATGGGGGTGTCAAGATCGCGCCCGCTGGGGTGGCTCCGCAGGTACTCCTGCACCATCGTCGCCGCCGCCTCCTTCTCCTTCTCGTTGGCGCCTTTCCCAACCCAGAAGAAAACCTGCAACGAGGTCACCGCGTCCAGCGCTGAGACAGGGCCCCGCGGGGCTGTGCCCGACCCACGAGAAGGGGCACCGGGAGTCCATCCTCAGCCATCCCTGGAGCAAGAGGCTGGAAAACACCCAGCGTGGGGACAGGGACACGGGGGTCTCCAGCCTCTCACCCCGCCGCCTCTGTCCACCGCAGGTCCTCCACCTCCCTGGGACAGTTTGTGGGGTCAAAGGTGTCCCCCCAGCTCACCTGGTCCCAGGTGTCCAGCAGGTAAACGTCGTTCTCCTCCAGGTCGTCCTGGGTGAAGTCTACAATCTCCGTGGCCAGGAAGGTGCCCGTCTTGTTGGAGCACTCGAAGAGCCGGGGGGCCACGGAGGGGGTCTCTTCCTGCAGCCTGGCAGGGGACAGCGCGGTGGTGGGAGCGCACCTCGCTCGGGTTCCGGTGGCCCATCGCACCCCCGGGGACAAGGGACCCGTGGGGCACGAGACTGGTACCTCTTGCTGTTGGCATACTGGGACTTGCCCCCCAGGGCCACCCAGAACTCGGGGGGTTCCTGTCCCTCCGCGATCACCAGCTTCTCCGTCTTGGAGATGATGTCGGCCACCGTCTTGCCCATCTCGCGCTCGTCCCCGCTGCAGCCCTGCGGCGCAAGCGTGGCGGCTCCATCCCCGGCCCCAGCCGTGGAGGGGGTGGGAGCGTTCCCCCCGGGGGTGGCAGCGCCCGCCCCGGTGCCCGGCGGTACCCACCTTCCCATACCAGAGGTAGGAGCAGCTGGGGGTCTTGAGCACGAAGACGTCGTTGGAGTTGAGGGAGGAGGCACGGACGGGCACCTCGAAGGCCTTGGTGTTGTACTCGTTGCTGCCGTGCACGTGGAAGAGGCGAGTGGAGGGCGCGGGCCCGGTGCCACCCGCCCGCGAGGTGCCGCCCTGGGGGGACGGGGGGGGTCACCGCCTGTGCCGCGGGCTCACCCGCCTGCCCGCGACCCTCCCCCCCGGCAGCCCTGCGCTCACCGCGTACACCACCATCTTGCCCTTGAAGATGGCCATCAGGTGGGCCGGCTCCTTGCCCATGGTCACGCGGACCTGCACCGGCTCGTTGTCGTACTTCTGGTCCAGGATGACCGCTTGGTAGGCGGAGGCGGTCAGCTCGTCCGTGCTGGCTTGGCGGCCCTGGGCAGGGCAGAGCGGGGGGGCTCAGCGCCCGCTTTCCAAGAGGGAACGCTCCCGCCTTTCCTACGGGTTCATGTGTGGGGTCCCCGGTCCGGGGAGGTTCCCACGGGTCGGTGACCTGGGTGGGGGGGGTGTGGGGGGGTCTCACCTGCCAGAGGTAGATGATGCGGTTCACCTTGGGCCCCACGAAGTAAGTGTAGAGCACCAGGTAGCAGTCCCCGCCGTAGAAATGGCCCAACCACCGCTTCTCCACGGGCACCAGCTCCAGGTTCTCCACGCGCCAGACCTGGCGGGATGACGGGGCGGCGCTGTGCTGCTGCCAGCGTTCCCCTAGCCTTGCGGCTCCAGGACCCCGGGGCGTCCTTTGGGGTGCTCCAAGGAGGTCCTTCATCCTACCTCCACCTCCCCAGATCCATCATCCACCATCTTCTGCTGGGCGGCCATCTGGGGCTTGGCGTGCAGCGTGGTGGCGTCGAACTTCACCTGCTCCACCTTGGCTGCGGGAAAGGGACGAGGGCTGAGGCGCAGCCCCTCCTCGGCCATGGGGGGGTCCCGACAAGCCCCCTCCTATCCCAATCCGGTATTGTCCTGCGGCGTCAGAAGGTGGGCAACTCACCCACTTTTCCTACTGTGTGGGTCTTGCCCAACCCGCTGCTCTGGTTCGGGACGGTCCATTTTTGGAAGAGCTGCCTGAAGACGGTTGACTCGGACCCGTCGTTCTCTGTCTCCACGCTGGTGCTGGTCGGGTAGTTCTTGGCTTTGATGAAGCCCTGGGAGGATTCGGACGCAAAAAAACACGGGATATCCGGCACCCCGGGGAGCACCCCAACTACCCCATCACCGACCCAGCACTCACCAGCGCCCTGCTCATCGCCTGCTGCTTCTCCTCCTTGTTGGCGTTCTTCCCCTTCCACACAAAGATCTTGAGACCCCCTTGGTCAAGGATGTAGCAGTCCTTGGAGGGGGGACAAGGGCAGAAATTAGGGCTTTGGGCAGCTTTAACCCTTCGAAAGCCGCTTTGGTGGGCTCTGCCCACCAAAGCGGCTTTCGAAGGGTTAAAGCTGCCAATGGAACCGGGCACCCCGAAGCATCCCATGGGTGACACACCTCATGCAAGAGCATATCTTGAGTCAGGGGACGAATCGCCACCTCCTGTATGACCAAGTTCCCGCTGGCGTTGGAGAGGCTGACGGGAGAAAGGAGGAAGGGTCAGAAAAAAAGGCTGGAAAATCCCGTTCCCACTTGGAGACGACAGGGTTGGATGGTGGGAGTGTCCCCTCCCCATCACCTTCTCCACCCCGATCGTGGCAGAGGTGGTACCCAGGGATCCTCTTCCCCTGCCACGGTGACAACCTGGTTTGGAGCGTGGCCATGGGGAGGGACAAGGGGGTGTCAGATGTGATGTGACCACCCAGGGACGAGGTATCCATAGGTCACCCTTGCACAAGCATCTCTCCATCGGGTACCAGTGGGTACCAGGGACTCCCCTTGCTCCAACAGCATCCAAAAGACCTGTCCCCGACCCCACGGTGGCCTTGACCCCCCCACCCCTTGGTGGCTGTCCATGAGGGCGGGCGTTGTGGGACATAGAGATGGGTGCCGGGTCCCTCTGGTACCCCTGCGAGATGCCCCCACGGGTGACCCACCCCCCCCCCCCCCCGGTAACTCACTGGTAGAGCTTGAGGGAGGATTTGAGCGTCTGGTCCACTTTCTGATCCGGGGTGGCCGCCTTGATGTCCCTCTTCTCGCCCAGCACGTGCGTGAGGACCTGCATGAGCCCCGGCGAGGCGCCCTCGTCCTCTCCGTCCACGACGCCCACCTTGGCACGGCCCCCACGCTCCCGGTCCCGGATGTCTTTGGCCAGGGTCATCGCCTGCACCCGGGGGAGAAGGGGTCAGCCCGGATCGGGGAAGGGGGTGACCAGTCACGCCCCCCCCTTCCTCCAGGGAGTGACCCTGGGACGCCCCGGCCGTACCCTCAGCCGCTCGTTCCGGTTGCTCTCGGGGCCGTTCCACTGGACGATGAGCTGGCCCAGGTCCAGCAGGAACACGTCCCCCAGGTTGAAGCTTTTCCAGCTCATCTCCACCTGCAGTGGGATGGGATGGGGGTGGGGGGGGTCAAGCAGCAGGACGCCTGCGTCCCCCAGGCTCCGCAGCCCCCGCCCGCCCTGGCTCGGTGCTGATGCCTCCAGCCTGTATTCCTCCTCCCTATCCCAAGAGGGGCTTTTTGGGGTGAGGTTACCCCTTGGGCAAGGCAGCGTGGCCCCACGCCCGCTCTGTTGAGGGCAACTCTGGCTTGATCCTGACCCCAAACGTCATCTCTGGATAGAGACTGGCGGCTGGGGACACCCCCCCATCCCATAACTCACCTCTCCCGCCACCACGTTCTTCTTGCCCTTGACGTGCAGCAGGCGCTGGACGTTGTAGGTGTTGGTCTCCACGTGCTTCATGCCCGAGGCCACCCCACCCTTCTTATAGCTGGGGGAGGACGGACGCGCCGTCATCCCTGCGGCCCCCCTTTCTCGCTCCAGCACGTCCCCCCCCTCCCACCTCTGTGCATGGGGGGCGTGTTGGGGGACGCCCACACGGGTGGCGGCACGACGCCAGCTCCAGACCCGCCTCCCCCACCCCACCTGGATGTGGCTGTCCCCATCCCCGCTGGGGATGTCCCCGTGGCGGGCAGCGTGCAGAGGACCCCTCCCCACCGTTCCCCGCTGTGAGAGCGGGTCCCCGGGGTGGGGACGGGGGGTGGGTTGTGACCGACGTACATGAGTCCCTGCTTGAAGTAGGCGCGGAAGGTGTCGCTCTCGTGGCCCTGGACCTCGCGGTGCTGCACGGCCACCGTGCCCAGGTGGTCATCCACCTGGGTGGTGTAGATGGCGGCTGCCCCCTGCTCGTCCTGGCTCGACTCCTTGCCCAGCCAGTAGTGGAGGTGGTAGCTGAAGCTGCTCCCGGTCTTGCGTGTCTGCGGGACACCAGTCCCCGTTAAAAGAGTCCCCGTGTCCCCAGGCCACCCCCCAGCCCCTCCCCGTGGGACACCAACCCCCCAGGCTGCCCTACCGACAGCAGGATGTAGCAATCCCCCTCGAAGAAGTTCCCGTAGCTCTTGGTGGGCACTGGCACCATCTCCATTTTCTGCAGAGGGAAGGGAGACGTCAGCCCTGACAGGGACCCCCCACCCCAGCCCCACACACCCTGCCACCCCCAGCCCCAAAGCCTGGGCAGGCTCAACCCTGGGCGTCGCCCTGAGACCCCCAAAACCCAAGCGCTGAGGACACAAAGCGAGGGCTCTTCCCTCCCGCGGCCCCCCGCTCCCCCCCCCGGGGCAGCCGGGTGATGGGTGCCCGGGTCGCGCCCCCGTCCCCACCTCGATGCGCCATATCTGGACGCCCGGCGTGGTCTTGTTGAGCGTCCTGAGGACTTTGGTGCTGAGCTCCTCCATGGTGACAGGTGCTGCAGGCAAGGGGACCTGCCGGGGCATCGCCAACACCCTCCTTAGCGGCAGCCGGTGTCGTTATGGGCTGGGACGGAGCCAGCCCGGCCATGCCATCTGCTGCCCCGCACCCAGCCGGGCCGTAAACCCCCCGTCCGGAGCTGCACGGGCTAAGGGGACCCCCTGGCACCCCGGCACACAAGCGGGGCTGCCACCCCTTGGCCTGGCTGTCACGGCTCCGTGCCGGGGTCCGCGGTGGGCAGGAGCGGGGTCCCCGGGCAGGGCTGTGCAGGGCATCCCCGGGGCGGCAGCCACAGCCGGGTGACACAGCGGGCTGCTGGGCCCTTGCTCAGCCTGGTCCGGCACGGCTTGGCACAGCACGGTCACTGCCGGTCGCCTTGTGTGCAAGGACACTGTGCCCGCTCCAGCCACCCCCAGCTCCCCCCACAACCAGATCCATGCCCCCCAGGGAGGGCACAGCCCACCCCACAGCGGTGCCAGGGCTCAGCCCTGCTGCTGCCACCCCTGCCAGACTGGGCAGATCCAGGGGTGACATCCTGCCCAGGTCCCCAAGCCCCGTCCCCAGCCCTACCCGGTGCCAGCAGCGGTGCCGGCTGTGGGCTATGCCGCCCCCTGCCATGCCCACCCCTCCAGCCCCAACACCCCAGCCCCTCACCTTCCCTGCGGAGCTGGGCACAGGTGAGCACACCTAGGCAAAGTGCTTGGGTGCCACCACCCAGGAGACCTTTGTCCCCTCCTGTCCCAGCCTATGTTCACCATATAAGGGCAGGAGCAGCTGGGAGTCAAGGTCCCCACGGCCCTCCGAGGCTCCGTGGCACCCCAAGAGCCCCGTTACTCGTGGGGTGATTGTCCCCCCCCTCACCCCGGTGCTATACAGCATGGGGCAACCCGGGCACCCTGCCCAGGGTGGTACCTGCTCCCCTCTTGGCCCCGAGCCCACGGAGATGGGGTTGATGATGCCTGCCCCCCACCAAAAGCTCCCCCAAAAGGACAGCAACAGGCTGAACCAGGCCAGGGAGCGTATCCGGCCATAAGCACGCAGGTGCCCCGATGCCGCGGGGATGGGCTCTGCTGCTGCCCGACACTCCCTGGTCCCCAAAACTCCCAAACCCTCCCAGCCAAGGTAATGGGTTTCTTGGTGCCTGCGCCTCCACCCCCCAAAAAAAAGCGTTCCCCAAAGCGATGGCCCCCACGGGTGGTACCCGACGATGCCCTCGGCGTTGGCAGAGGGGGCTGGAGCCCTGCCCAGCGGCTTCCCAGCCCCGAAGGGGGTTTTGGGGATGGCCAGGGGGTACACAGGCTGGCAGGAGGGGGTCCGCAGCAGCAGCCAGCCCCCCCCCCCGCCCCGGGCTCCCCATCCCGCCCTTATCTCTTCCCCAGCCCTGCAGGATTGCCGCAGCCTTATCTCGGCCGCCCTGCTGAGCCAGCAGCCCCTGCCACGAACATCCCGCACCCCGGCCGTCACCCCGGCGCCAGGCCTGGGCTGCGGTGAGCCCCAACTCCTGCCTGTGCCCCCCCTCAAGGATCCCCAAAGCCATGGCAATGGGCTGAAACGGACCAAGGGGGCGTCAGCCATAAACAAGGGGTGCCCTGATACCACGGGGATGGGCTCTACTGCTACCCACCACCCCCCTGACCCCCCAACCCCCCCCAACCACGCTACCCAGCTCCCGCCCCCTGCACCCCACGCGAGCGTCCCTCGTGGGACCCTTACCTGGGTGCAGAGCCCCCAGCGGGGGCGAGTTTTGAGGTGGGGGTGACACCCAGGTGGCCGCTCTCCGCTCGGTGGCCGCGTCCCAGGGCTGAGCCCACCGGTGTGGCACAGAGGTGGGGGACCCGAGCCAGCCCCAGAGGGCTTGCCCCCTCCCCGGGCCCCCCCCCAGCCGGACATACCAGGCCACTAATGAACTCAGTAATTAGTGCAGTCATCAGGCAGGACAGAGACTTCGTAAATGAGGGGAGGCACAGGGCCAAAGAGGGCACTGGGGGGGGGCAGCTAAGAGACCCCCCCAAGCACCCCACTGCCTGCCCAGGGTTGGGGGGAGCACCAACCACCCCCCATGTGCCCCCCAGCCCAGAGGCAGGGACTGACACCTTACTGGGAGGGGGAAACTGAGGAAAGGAGCACTTGTGACCCAAGCCCCAAAGCTGGGGGGCACACCCCACGTGGTAAATTCACCCACCCCCCGCGTTAAGGGGCAGGATGCCCATCCCCGTGGCATCAGGGTCCTTCTTCCAGGAGGAGGGGGAAAGCACACCGCCCCCTTGGCGGCGACCCCCAACCCTTCAACCCAAGGGCGCTCCCACAGCACCTCCCCCTTTCCCAGGGGGATTCAGGGGGTCCGGGGGGGCTCGCTCTGCCCCCCACCCCCGCTGCGCACATACACGTGCCCACGCACACAGGACTCCCCCTTCCAAGATGGTTTGACAGCTTTAATCACACGAAGGCACTTGGATCTGGTCCCCCAGCCCTCCCCGGCCCCCGCCGCCGCCTCCAGCTGCCCCCCCGCCGGGCCCCCAAGGGTGCCCAGCGCAGGGGGCTGCGCTGCTCGGGCGCAGCAGCACCCATGGGTGCTGGCCGGCAGCGGGCTTCGCTGGTGTCGTTTGACTTGTCTAATATAAAGTGCTGAGTTCAACCCTCCTGGAGGGGCAGGATCAGGGGTCTGGGGGAGATGGGGGTGGGGAGTGGGTGTGCCACAGCATCCCTCATCCCACCCCCCAACCGTGGGGCAGGGGGTGCAGGCAGGCCTGGGGGGGACCCCTGCCTGCCCCCGGCACCCAGCGTTGGGAGAAGGGTAGTGCCGGCAGGAGCCGGCCAGACAGCACCGGAGAGCTAAAACCCCTCGCATCCCCCACCCCCCCACCCCCCCGCTTAAAATACTGTGTCCCCCTCCCCTTCCCTGGCACAGCGGTAAAAAGGCACCCATGATTTTTTGGGAAACCGTTGCTTTTCCCCCTAAAAAGATAGGAGACATTGTCCATACCGTGACGCTAAAAAAGGCCTGGCTGAGCTCAGTGCCCCCCCTCCCACCCCTCACCCCCCCAAAACCCCTCCCTGAGAGCCCCCGGCCCCTCAAGGCTGGGGGACACCCTGGCACAAACCCAACCCCATGGGGGTCAGGGTAACCCCAGGCTGCAGGGAGGGGGGGGCCCTGCAGTGCCCCCCACCCCTGCCCCTCCTTGGGGGGGGGGCGGGGGGGCTGGATTAAGGCTGGGAGGGGGCACACTAAGGCTGGTACGGGGGTCCCTCCACCCCTGGCAAGAGAGGGGACCCCCCCCCATTGGTGACTGGAGTGGGTCCCACTGACACAGTGTAACTGGGAATGGGGGGAGGGCACCAGACAAACCCTCCCCACCCCAACCCCCCCAGGAAGAAACCAAGGTTGGAGGGGGGTCAGTTAAGAGCCCCCCCCGCAGGCACACCAGAGCTGGGGGGGGGGGTGACATGGAGACATGGCGTCCCAAGGCACATGGGGGGGCATCTGTGGCCGGGGGCTCAGCCGTGAGGCCAGGCTGCCCCCCAAAACACCCTCCCTAGGCGGGGGGGGGGCAGCAGAAGGCACGGGGGGGCAGGTAGGGACCCCCCCAGTGACGAGCTGCACCAGGGGCAGGGTTAAGGTGGCAGCCCTACGTGCCCAGGGCAGTAAGACTCACCCATTTGGGGGGGGGGCAAGGGGTTAACCCATCCCGTACCCCTGGCAGATAGGGGCTGAGAGCCGCCATCCCCCCGGCAGGCAGAGCCCGGATGGGGGGGGTCTCATCCCGCCCCCAAAGGCAGTGGAAAGCAGCAGCTGCTGACCCCCCCTCCCCACCTGGGGGGAGACACGGAGGGGAAAAGGACCTGAGAACCGTTTTGGGGAGGTGGGGGCCGGGGGGCGGGGGCTGCAGGTTGGGCGAGTGGGACAGGACCGCTGAGGAGGACAGGACGCCCCCTCCCCAACAGGTCCCAAGCACAGCAACGCAGCGGCTCACCCACAGCCCCCCCCCCCCATTCCTCCTCCGTGGGGAAGGAGACCACCCAGCTCCCCCCCCCCAACCCTGGGGGAGGCCACCCACATCTCCCACCACCACCGGGGAGAGCATCCCGCGCCCACCGCGACCGGGGAGGACGACGGAGGAGGGGGTGGGCACACCGGGACACACACACACCCCTCCCCCTCCCCCCCACCCAAAAAATAAGGCACCCGTTGGGGCCCGGGGGCTGGGGGGGTGGGGGGGCTACTAGCTGTTAGTCCGCTGCTTCTTGAGCACTGCGTAGACATCCTCCACCTTGCTGAGCCTCTCGAAGAAGGGCAGCAGGTCCAGCAGCTCCGTGTCTGCCATGTTGTCGAACCAGGAAGCCACCGGCACCTGCGGGCCAACGCGGCGGGCAGGGGGTCAGCGGGGGACCCCCGCCACGCGCCCCCCTCACCGTCCCCGGGGTCGGGTACGTACGGCGTTGTCGGGGTGGAAGATGTAGGACGCGGGCGAGTTGTCCACGATGATGATGCGGCGCAGGTCGCGACCCAGGCGGCTCAGGTCCTTCACGTAGTTGCCGCGATGGAAAACGCAGGATTCCCGGAAAAGCCGCGCCCGGAAAGCCCCCCATTTATCCAGCAGGTCGGCCACGGGGTCTGCATACTGTACGGGACCGGGGTGGGGTCAGCGGGGCACGCTGCGCCCACCCCACGGCGACACCCAGCTCCCCGGCGCTGCCAGCCCGCCCCCGTGCCTCAGTTTCCCCAAGCAGCTCCTCGGAGGGGCGAGCGGGCTGAGGTTGGCACTGCCCGCCGGTGGGCAGGGGGCCAGCCCCCAGGTGGGCAGGCGAGGGGAGCCGTGTGCCCAAGGGGTGGGCTGGGAGGGCGACGGGTGGGGAGGGGTCCGGGGGAGGGGGTCACCCACCTTGGCCAGGCTGGCGGTGAAGAGCACGCACTCGAAGAGCTCGCCCATGCGCTGCAGGAACTCGTCCACGTGCGGCCGCTTGAGCACGTAAACCTGCGGGCACGGGGCAGCGGGCAGCGCACCGCGGGCACCGGCCCCCCACCGGCGCCCCCCGCGTCCGGCCCCCCCCCCCAGCCCAGCAAACGGGTCCCTGCGGGGGAAGGGGGGCAGCGCCCCGCGCGGACTGGGGGAAGGCGCCCCGTGAAGGAGCTGGGGGAACCCCACCGCCCCCCCCCCCCCCCCACGACGGGCTGGGGGATGTCGCGGCCCCCCCTGGCGCAACCGGGGCGAAGCGTCCGGCCGGCTCCGGAGCCAAGTAACCGAGAACAGGCTGACCGCCCAGACCACAGCCTATCCTGGATTACTTGAACCCGGGGCCGGCCACTGCCGGCGGGCACCGCGCCACGACCCCCCCCTTCACCCCCACACCCCGCTGGGAAGAGGGGCACCCACCTCTGCGCCCCAAGGCGCCAGCCCTGGGCCCCCTTGGCCGGCCCCAGGGTGCGGAGCGCTGGGACGGCGCCCGGTTCCCGGGGAAGGGGGCCGAGGGGGCTGTGCCCCCCGCCCGCCGGGCACCCCCCCAGCGTTACCTGGTGCATGATGCCATCGATTTCCACGGGAATGATGAAGTCGGCGTTGTTCACCGGCTGGGGGGGGGCACGGCAGGGTCAGCGGGGGGCACCCCCTGCCCGTACACCCCCGGCCCGAACGCTGCCTGCCCTCTGCCCCCACCCCCAGCCAGCCCCGCCGCCCCCTCGGAGGGACGCCCCCCGGCAGGGTGCGGGTGCCCGTGCGCTGGGCATCGCCTGGGAGGGGGACAGAGCAGGCAGCGGGGGGTGTAGGGGGCGGGGGGGGGGGGGCCGGGGTGACGCCCACCTTG
The DNA here is from genome assembly GCA_027574665.1 of Rhynochetos jubatus. Lineage (NCBI taxonomy): Eukaryota > Metazoa > Chordata > Aves > Eurypygiformes > Rhynochetidae > Rhynochetos > Rhynochetos jubatus. The sequence continues at coordinate 26,610,136 of CM050654.1, forward strand.
AAGGAGCTGTGCACCAGCGTCTCGTCCAGGTCGATGACCACGCACAGCTTGCTGGCGTCCTGCGGCTTGATCTCGGGCAGGAGGTGCTTGACAGCGGCCTGGGGGGGGGCACAGGCAAACCCGGGGGTCAGCGGGGGGGGCGGGGGGCACCCCCTGCCCACCCAGAGCGTGGGCAAAGCCCATTTAGCCCCCCCCCCCCACCCTGGCACAGGAGGAGGGTTAGGGATGGAGAGCCCACCCTCCCCCAGCGGGGTCCCCCGTGCCGGGTGGGGGGGTGCGGGGGTGCCCGGGGGGGTGGGGGGTACCTTGGGCAGGGCCCCGTTCTCCTCCACCAGCAGCGGGGCGCTGGTGGTGCCGGCGCAGGGCTCCCCCTCATCCCGGCACAGGCAGCAGAACAGCGACTGGAAGATGCTGCGGCTCCGCGGCTTCTTGGCGGGGGTCTGGGTACCTGGGGGGGGTCGATGGAGGGGGGGGTAAAGGGGTCAGGGTCACCCCCGGGGGACCCCTCCCCAGCCCCAGCACGGGGAGGGAGGGGCGGGTGTGCCGTGTTGGGGGTGTTGATGCTGGGCACCGGAGATGCCGGGAGAAAAGAGGGGGGGTCCCTCGGAGCACCCCCCCACGCGCCCTTATCAGCCCCCCGTCACCCGAACGGCCGCCCTCCCTGCCCCGCCGGAGCCCACCCGCAGCCCCACGGGTGACCCCTCCCCACGCGCGGCTGGAGACCCGGGGGGGGGCCCTGGACCCCCGACTCGGCCCCGCTGTCCCTCCCCGGGGGGCACAGCCCCACGCGGGTCGGTGGGCGTGTGGGCGGGGCTTCGCCGAGGAAGGCGGGGCTTACAGCCCCTCTTTTCCCCGCCCTCGGTCAGCCCCCTCTCTCATTGGCCGACTCCAGCTTACCGGAGGCGCGAGGCCAATCAGGGCGAACTGCCCGCCCCCCGGGCGCCGTTCCCGCAGCCCCCATTGGCGGAGCAAGGGGAAACTGAGGCAGAGGGGCAGCTCCTGCCCGCCGCGGGCTCCGGGGGTAGCGCGGCGGCTCCAGCCCCTTCCCTACCGACCCCGCGGGCCGCATCCTCCCTCCCAGCAACCCCCGGTTGTGCCCCCCCAGCAGCCGGGCGAGGACCCCGGCGCCGCGGCAGCCCCGTGGGGCGCCCCATGGCAGGGAGCCCGTGGGGCAGGAGCGCCCCATTGGGGCCGGGCCCCGTTCCCACGCTCGCTCCCCCCCCCCCCCCTTTACCAGCTCCCCAGGCCGGCGGGACGGGCAGCGCTCCCCGCCAAGCCCCCTGCGCTGCGTGGAGGGGACACGGGGGGGGACCCCCGGGCTGCGGCCCCCCCCTCCCCGCCTCAGCCTCCCCACGGGCGCTACCCGCACCCCCGGCTCCCGAGCAAACGGCGCGGAGCCCCGCGCATCGCCCCGACCCCCCCCCCCCCCCGGCTCACCGGCGGGATACCGGGGGGACGGAGCACGCCCACCCCTCCCCCCCCGCACCCAGGCGGGTGGGCGCGCACAGCCCCGCTTCCCTCCGTGCCCCGGATCCCAGCGCACACCCCCCCCCCCCAACTCCAGCCGCTGGGGCCAGCGGGATGCGCGGGGCGGGCTGAGACCGCCCGCAGCTCATCGCACCCTCCGGGATCGACCCCGCGCGGGCCTCCAGCCCCCCCACCCCCGATGCCGGCGACCTCCTCCTCTCCCCTCTGCCGCACCCGGGGAGGGGGGCGGGGGGCGGGCATCCCCCCTCCCCCCCCCCCCGCGTTACCTTTCTCCTGCAGCGGGGCGCTCCCCTCCTCCCTGCTGACCTGGGCGATGATGGACTGGTGCTCCATGGGCTCGGGGAGGGGGGTGGGGGGGGGGAGGGGGCGGCCCCCCCCCCCGGCGCGGCCCCCGCGGAGGGGGCGGGGGGGGGAGGGGGGGGAGAGGCGGGGCGGGGGCCGTCGGCGGCGCGAGGCGGCGGGCGCGGGGAGCGGCGCCGCGGAGGAAACTTTGTTACAACATGGAGTTTCCTCCGCCCGGGCTGGGGCCGCAAACATGGAACCCGGGCGCGGTTTCAAGGAACCCCTTAAAAGGGCAACGCCGGGGGATACCCCCCCCCCCCCCCCAGCATCCTCCATCCTGCCCCCTCCGGGGGGGTGTCCATCCCCGCCGAGCCTCCAGCGGGGACGCAAGCGGTGGCGGCGCGAAAGGATGCGCCGCGGTGGTCCCCGCTACGCGCCCCCCCGCCCCGCCCCGCTCAGGGATAATTCGAGGGCATCAACCCTGCTGTCACCCCCCATCCGTATCCGAGATGATCTCTAGAGGTCCCTTCCAACCCCTAACTCTCTGTGAATCCACCCCGGGGGAAGGATCCCCCTTGCAGCCAACCCCGGCGTAGGAAGCCCCCCACCCATGGTGGGTGTCCCCTGCAGCCGGTAGCTCCAGGCTGGGGGTCCCTGTGCCCCCCACCGCGGGGATACGTTCCCCGTTGCCAAGGCAGGCAATGTACGGGGGCTCAGGTGCTGGGGGGCTCCAGCAATACCCGCCTGCCTGTTTCTGTCCCTCTTTCCCCTCCAGTCCCCCAGTAACCTGGGGAATTAACACACCTGTGTTGTCACCATCTATGCTACCCCCCGCAATTCCTCCTCTCCTGCCTTCATGGGGCTGATTCCAGGTGCTCTCCGAAAAGCAGCTCACCCCGGGAGCTTGTGGATCCAACAACCTCCGCAGGAGAAACCCGTGCCCCCCCCCTCCACGTGCTGGCATCCCTCCCTCATCCCCAGCCCCTTCCCTCCCGCACCCCCGGGGGTGGTCCAGCCTCTCCCGGTCACCTCCTCCGCCGCCCTCTCGGTGGCAGGAGATGCCGTACCCTCCGCCGGTTGGAAATTCCCCACCTGAGCTTGTCTGGGGTGTGCCCACCTCTCCCGGCTGCGGGTGGGGAACTTCAGGAGCTGAGATGGTCCTCCCCAGCCCCATGGCGGGGGGGGTGGGGCACACCAGGGGCACTGGCGAGGCAGCGATGCCCGCGGCGGCACATCCCCGGTCCGCTCTGCCCCTCCGCCGCCCCGGGGCTGAGCTGGACCCGCACGGTGGGAGGGGACCCGTCCCCCCTGCCAGCGTGGGGTACGACACATGCCCACAGGTGACACCCCTCTCCTTGGGAAACGGGGTCCGGCACGGGGACCCCCCCCCGGGGAACGAGGATGCTGCGGGACCAGGTGGAAAGGCGGGCAGAGCAAAAGCCGGTTCTCGCCTGCGGCTCCCAGCTCCGCGCGGGGCACCACGACCCTCCGGGGGGGCCGTGGCAGGGACCGGGCAGCGGCTGGGGACCGGGGTCACCGCGTCCTGCCACCTCCTCTGCCTGGCAGCAGCTGTGCCTCAGTTTCCCTTCCCCAGCGCAGCGCCGGACAGGGAGACAGCCGGCTCCCCCGGCCCGGCGGGAGGAAGAGGAGGCTGTGCTTCCTCCCTCCCTATTTCGGGCTGACCCGTGCCGCTCCTTTAGTCCAGGTGGGACCGGGCAGGATGCCCGCTTTGTCCCCAGCGGGCTGGCACGGCTCGGCTCGGCTCGGCTCGGCTCGGCTCGGCTGCGGGGGGACGCCGCTCCCAGCTCAGCCAGGCCCTGCCTGTCATCTAATTAATGTAATTAGGGAAGACTTCACGCCAGGCGGCTGCAGCGGCGGTTGGAGCATCACTGCCAGCTTCGCTGCCCACCCAGGGGTGACCGGGCAGCTGGGAGCTCAGGGGGGACATTGTCCAGATCCTGGGGCTGTGGGACAAGCTGGGGACACGGGGCTTGTGGGGACAGGGGCCTCATCCTGCACCCCCAGCCCAGGGGCAGGCAGACCCCAGCGGGGTGCGTGGGCTGCGGGGCACGGGCAGAGAGGTGCCACCCCACTGCCCCCCCGGCTGGGGGTCCCAGACACTGTTCCCTGTTCCCCCAGCTCACCAGGGTCCCGGGAGCTCTGCCCCATCAAACGCTGCCCCACGGAGCGGTGCCCCACGGCAGGGACCCGGGGCTGAACACCCCCTGCTATCACCTGGTCCCAGGCCAGGTGTCCCCGGGCTGGGGGTCCCCCGGGTCTCGGCCCAAGAAGGTCTCCCCCTAGGGACCCCCTACCCCCAGGCGAGCCGTGGGGCCGGTCCCTGCGCCACACCCCAGCCCTGTACCCGCTGGGGACGACCCCGAGGCCCCCCCGCCCGCCCCCAGACCTGTACCCCCGGGTAGGAGCACCCCGGGCTGGGGGTGCCCCATGCAGGCACCGTTGTGGGGTGGGTCCCCCACTGTTGACAGCTCCGGCGACTGAGGCCGGCTGCTCCCCCTTTTTGGGGGGAGGAAAGGGGGGGGATAGCCCCGCCTTTCGGTGGGCCCCACCGCTCTGGCTCCTCCTTCAAGCAGCCCGAGGCCGGGCCAACGCGGAGGCGGGGGGGGAGGCACCGCCCCACCCTGGTTGGCATCGCCCTTTTAAGAAAGGGGAAATTCTTCACATAAACAAGCGTGGCCCCCGAAAGTGTGGGGGGGTGTCCCTTCCCGGGGGGGGTACACGGGGCGCAGGGGGATCCGGCCCTCCAAGTTGCACCCCCTCCCCTCCACCCCTCGGCCGGGATGATTAGGAAAGGGGGATTTTTGGGGGGGGGGTAGCGGGGAGGGGGGGGGGGGGGAGCCTTGAAACAGCCAGGGAGCGTCTCGCAAGTGCGGGCCGCGGCGGGGGGCGAAGCGCGGCGGGACCCCCCCCTCAGCCTCGCACCCCCCCGGGGTGCGAGGCCGGGGAGGGGGCGACAGCCACCCCCGAGGAGGGCCCGAGCGGCCCCGCATCCGCATCCGGCGGGGCCGGCTGGCGGGAACCGGGGCATCCGGGGCGGGGAGGGCACGGGGGGGACCCCCCACCCCGGGGGAATGCAAAAGGCTGGGGGCTAAGCCTCTCTCCACGCACCCTCCACGCCCACGCGTGGGTGTATGCAACCCCCTCCCCAGCCCAGCAAAGGGTCCGGCGTGGGGTAGGGGGGGGCCGTGGGGGTGCGCGCCCCGGAGCGCGCAGCAGCAGCGAGGCTCAGCCCGGGTTACAAACACGCCGTTTATCAGCCCCCCCCACCCCCCCGGTGAAGATCCGGGGCTGGGCACCCCGCCGGCCCCGGGCGGTGAGGGCTGTTAGCGCTCCCGGGCGGTAATTAGCGGTCCCGGGAGGTGATTAGCGGTCCCAGGCGGTAATTAGCGGTCCCGGGGGCCGGCGGTTCTCGGCACTAATGAGGAGGGAAGGTCTCCGGGGCGGCTCGTGCACTGAAGCCTCTCTGCGAGGGCTGGGGGCACCTCCCGCTACTCCCCCCACCGCATCCAGCTTGGACCAGCACCCCTGAATTGGGGAGGGGTGTCTAGAAACTTGGGGGGTGGGCTGCCCGGCTGTTAACCCCTTCCTTGCTGGGTGCATCTCTGGCCGGAGCATCATCCCGGGGGCTCGGCGTGGCATGAAATCGGTGCCCAGTGCGGGGAGGGGGACACAGGGTCCGTCACCGGGTCCCTGCCGGCACTGGCGAGTCGAGAGTGATGCCAAAACTGAACCGGCTGTGGTGGCCCCGGGCCAGGGACCAGGCTCCGTGCGCGATGATGCACGTCCAGATCTGTCGGAGGCAAAGAGTGCAGGTCGATGATCCCCCCTCTCCAATCCGGGGGTGCTGCCCCCCACCCCACTGCCCCTTCCCGCGGTGCCAGCCCTACCAGGTAGGCGACGAAGGCCGCGTAGGCGGCCAGCAGCAGGCCCAGCGGGATGAGGTACCCCAGGCCCCGCAGCGTGGGCAGAAAGTCCACCACGAAGTAGATGTTGATGGCGCAGACCAGCCCCGTGATGAGGGTCATCAGCACCTTCCCTGGGCTGCGGGCAGGGGAGCGGGCGTCAGGACAGAGCCCCCACCCCATGTGCCACCCGGGCTGGGGGGATCTGGGTTTGTAGGGGAGCAAGAGCCCAGCTGGGACATCTCTGTGCCCCACGGCCATACTGTGCTCCCAGGATGGGGCTCAGGGCGTGGGCGTGCGGGGCTGGCAATGCCAAGAGGATGCTGAGGAGCCAGGGATGCCCGAGGGGGCCAGATGTGGCATTGGGATGAGGATGCAGAGGGCAGTGACAAAGTCTGTCCCACTCTGGCTGCCCTGGGCAGGTGGGAATGAACATGCCCTGCCCCACAGTGTGTGGTTTGGGGGGTGTAGGATGGGCCAAAGGGAGGGTGCCTGCAACCAGGACACCCCACTCTGCCCTCCCCCCCCCGTGCCTCCCCCCATCCTGGCGCTCACAGGCCGTTGGTGAAGTCCTGCATCAGGGGGCGCAGGCTGGTGAAGGTGAGGACGGGCAGGACGGCAAAGGGCAGCTGGAAGGAGAAGGGGGGTGAGGGGGGCATGGCTGCCAGGCCGGGGTGTTGGGGGGCAGGCGGTGCCCCCCACCCCTTACCAGGATGCTCTGCAGGACGTTGAGCAGGTCGTTCATGCCCGTGAGGTGGCTGACATCCTTGAAAGCGGCCACGAAGACGGTGGGCAGGATGGCGAAGGAGCGGGTGAAGAGCACCCGGGTGAAGCGGGACCAGCGGAGCTGCAGGAAGCCCTGGGGACACGGCAAAACCTGCACCCTTGCCCCTCACCATGCCTGGGATGCCATGCCAGGACGGCCGTGCCCCCAAACCCTGGAGGAACGTGGGGGGTGTCACCCCCTCCTCTGTGCCAGGGCACTGAGCGGGCCCTTGCAGGGCTGCTGGGCCCCACTAGATGTCAGCTCCAGCTCGTTAAGCAAACGATCTCGTTAGGGAAACACCGCGTGGGGCACCCACAGGGTGCCTTTGGGAGGTGGTGTCATGGTGGGGGGGGGGGACACAGACAACGGCCCTGGTGCCCGCAAGCTGCCACCCACCGGGCGGGCAACGCCCCATGCGCAGCTCCCTGCAGGAATGGGGGGCAGTTAACCCTGCCAACTACCCCGGGGGGCGCGCTGCCCGTAGTGCCCCCAACCCAGGGCCTACCCGTGATCCCCCCTCCTCCCAGCTGCTCCCAGTGGGGGTGAGGGCCAGCATCCCCGTCGTCCCTCACCTCCATGACGAACTGCCCCGCGTAGGTCCCTGTCATCGTGGAGCTCTGTCCCGCTGCCAGGATCCCGACGGCCCAGATGTACAGCGCCGCCGCCCCGAAATAGCAGCCCAGGATGACACCCTGCGTGGGGACGCTCATGGGGACCCCAGAGCATCCCCCACCCCAGGCACCCCCATCGGCTCCCGGCCTTCCAGTGGGGTGGCAGCACCCGCAGGGGTCGATGGGGTGGGGGCTATGCCCCCAGGTGGGTACAGCTGCCCCGCTGGGCACCGCCTGGGGTCACTCACCCCCTGGTAGATATCCACGGAGACCGTCTCGTTGTTGGCGGGGAAGATGCCGGCGTAGAGGCTGACGCTGCTGTTGACGCACTTGTTGTGCTGCAAGGTACGGCGAGCACGGGCGTGACGGCCACCCAGCAGCCCCCCGCCCCGGGGACCCCCTCACACCACGTCTCACATCCCTCCCCAAGGGATGCTCGCCCTGTCGGTCTCCACAGCCGGGCACAGCCCACGGGCACGAGGTGACACTCACCACGTCCTCGTTTCGCTGGTGGTAGAAAGCCTCGCCGAAGACAGCCATGACGAAGAGGTTGATGAGGAAGGAGATGAAGAGGGCCAGGCAGGACTCAGTCAGGAAATACATGTTGGCCTCCCGCACCGCCTCCTTCTTGGACCGGTCGATCGCCCGCGTCTGGGCACGGTGGGTGACATGGATGCCAGGGGGTCAGGGGAGCACCCCTGTCCTGCAGCCAGGACCAGCTGGTCCCCACGTGTCCCCTGAGACACCCCGGGATGGCAGTCCCTTGGTCTCACCTTGACCAAGGAGGAGTGGAGGAAGATGTTATGGGGCATAATGATGGCGCCGACGATGCCCACGGCCTGGAGCAGCTCCTCTCGCCCGCAGCCCGGGCAGTAGGGCAGGAAAATGCCCTTCAGCACCGCCACCTGCCCCGGCCTCACCACCACGTACTGGGGACCGGTGGGAAGGGGCACTGTGAGCTTCCCCCCCTGCCCCGCTGCAGCCAGGTGCCAGTGGGGACACCCCACGGGGGGCCCCTGCCAGCACCCTGCAGGGAAAGGGATGTCCCCAGCTCCCCCTTCACCTCGTAGCCGAAGGTCAGGGCCATGATGGTGATGAGGAGGCCGAAGAAAGACTCCAGTTTGCGGAGCCCTAGAGGGGTCGATGGATGGGGTGGGACACAGCGGGGGACACCGGCGCCACATCAGCACCAAGGCTGTTCAGGCGAGCGTCCCCCCTGTCCCCCCCTGTCACTCACCATACTTGTCGAGGAAGAGGAAGAACAGGGTGTCCACAATGGTGATGAGGACCCCACCCCAGAGGGGGATGCTGCAGGATGGCAGGGGGGGCGTTAGACACATGCCCCTCGGTGGAGCGGGGCCACGGGGGGGGCTGGGGGGTCCCCGTGGGGTGGCTCACCGGCCGGCTGAGAGCAGGCTGAAGGCGATGGCTGTCCCGATCACCTCCTGCATGTCAGAGCTGATGATGGCGATCTCGATCATGAGCCAGAGCAGCACACGGGGCACCTTGAGGGGGCCGGGGCACCGTGAGGGCCTGAGTCCGCAGTGGGGCTTGGCTCCGGGCGAGCTGGCACAGCTTCCCCAGTGGAGACCCCTGTCCCTGTCCCCAGGCTGCAGCAGGTCACCCAGAGCAGGATGGGGACCCCAGGAGACCCCCAAACTGCACTCCCACAATGCCATCTCAGGGTGCAAGATAGATCCTAACCCCACAGCCCACCCTCCCCATCCCTGCCCCAGTGGGAACTGAGGACAGGATCCCACTGTCCGGATACGCTGCTCCCGGGGGGGTGCTGGGGCAGAGGGACGTACCCAGCCCTCCTTTTGGGGACCCGTCGTTCAGCCAGCATCCCATCGCTCGCTCCCCCGATCAGGATCCTGCTGATCCCTCAGCTCCTCACCTCCTCCGCCGTGTGCCCCCCCCAACCCCCCAGACTCCCTGCACCAACGCGCCCAGGCTCGCCCCGCGTCCCAGCTACGCGTCGCTGCCCCGATGCCCCAGCTCACCCCCCCGGGGGACGCGCTCACGTGTCCCCAGATCAGACCAGGACACCGAGGCCGCTGCTTCCCCCCTCCTCACCCCAGGATCCCATACCACAGGGGTGTGTGTGTGCTAGATGGGGGGGACTGGGGGGGCTTTGCGGAGCCCCTGGGAGAGGTAGGGCTCTTGCAGCATCTTCCTGCTCTTCTCCAGCACCCCCCCAGTCTCTGCCAGGCCTGTCACCAGCCTAAGCGCTGGGTCCCCTCAGGCTGTGACCCCCGTGGGGGCTCACCTTGGGGTAATAGAGGTAGCAAATCTCGCCCAGGTCCTTCCCGGTCACCACGCCCAGGCGGATGGCCAGCCGCTGGCACAGCAGCCCCAGGATGGTGGCCCACAGCAGCACCCACAGCAGCTGGGGGGAGGGCAGGAGGGATGGGAGCAAGGATCCGGGAAGGATCCAGCCTCCCAGGGGTCCCAGCAGGGATATCACCGAGCCCAGGGACACGGGGAAGGGAAGCCCCGAGGGACTGGAAGTGGCCCCCAGCCCAGGAAGAGGGCTGGCCCTCCCGCACCCCCCCCGGTGCCCTCCCCCAGTGCCAAGGGGGCCCCCCCGTGCCCTTCCCGCTCCCTGAGCTGGGGAAGCCGGCTGGCCGTGGGGCTGGGCGGCCGTTGGCGCAGGAGAGGTTACGAAACCCCCGGCTGCTTCCTGACCCCGGGCCTGGGGGCAGGGGTGGGGGGCCCACGGGCTCACCTTGAACCCCGCCACCGCTCCGCACTGCAGGTCCGACTCCACGTTGCCCGGGTCCAGGTAGGCGATGCTCATGAGGAAACCGGGGCCGGTGAAAGCCCAGAGTTTCCTAAAGCTGAAACCGGGCTGGGGCGAGGCAGTGGGTCAGAGCGAGGCGCTCCCAGTCCAAACCAGTGACTCCCAGTTGCACCCAGGGCCCCCTTTAGCCCGGTGCTGGGAGGCCCTGTGCTGTGCTCACCGGGTGCCCCTCGCAAACCGGGAACCTTCCTCCCGCCTGCTTTGGGGAGCGAACTGCTGCGCCCCCAGCCCCTCTACGCTAGCAGCGGTGCCTGGGGGGCAGCGAGGACCCCCCATCTCACCCGGGGATGGGCTGGACAGTGATTCACAGGGGGTCCCGGGGCTGTCCGGCACCATCAATCACACCCCGTGGGATCCTGCCGCCGAGCCCTGCTTTCACCACCCCTCCTGCCAGGGGAACCCCCATTCCTTCCCCTTCTCCCACCCCGCAGGGCTGGCTGGGGTGGGGGGCTGGCGGGTGCAGCAGCCTGGGGGAGCCCCACTGTGCTGGGTGACCCAGGGCCGAGAGCCCGGAAGGTGGGCGAGCAGCGGGTGATCCCTGCGGCTTGGGCAGCACCTCGCCCCTGTGCCTCAGTTTCCCCTTCTGGAAACCTTTAAACGTGGAAACGCTCGGCCTGGGGCTGTGATTTGGCTGAGGTCCCCAGGACATGTCCCAGGCACGTCTCCCTTCCCCACAGTGGTCCTTCCCGGCCCCCCCGCCCCATCTCTGCCCACCCTCAGACGGGGGTGCCAGCCTGGCAGCACCTACCCCCTCGCTCTTGGGGATGCTGATGAGTTCATCCAGGTAGGTCTGATCCCGGGTGCCAGGGCGCTGCGTGGGCACAGGGCTCCCGCCGGTGCCAGAACTCTGGGCTTGGCCCCGGTTCAGGGACCCGGTGAGGCCTGGGGGGGGGCAAGGAGGAGGGGAGATGGCTCCTACTGCTGGGTGGGCGTGGAGCAGGGACAAGAGACTGGTATCCCAATGCCCCCCCAGCCCAGTGATGTCCTGGGAGTGGGGTGAGTCATGGATGGTCTTGGGGGAACAGAGGATGGGGAAGATGGGGAAGCCGGGGGGGTGGTGTCCACGGCATGGGGAGCAGAACCAGGGGTCCCAGGGTGGAGGGAAAGGGGTCCTGGAGGAAGAAAGAAGCGTGGGGGGACCCACATGTCTTGGGGCTCACCTGGCTCCAGTGATGCCATGGCCGGGCCCAATCCGGCCATGCTGATGGGAAGCCCTGATCTCGACACCGGGTGCGGTGTCTGCCTCCCAGCTTTTAAAGGACACCCCCCCCCCCCCGTTGCCCCCCCTCCGAGGAGAGGAGGAGAAGGAAGTGCTCCTTCCCCACACGCTGACCTGGGCTGGGAAAGGGGCCCTGCCTTGGTGGGGGTGGGGTGGTGGGTGCTCCAAACGCGCACGGTCTCGGTTCCCTCACCCTGTGCCAGGAGGGGGGGACCCAGCCCCTCCCTCCCCCTCACCGTGCACCTACACGTGCAAACACGAGGCACCCACACCCGCGTGCCCAGCGGTGCGGGAGCGCACCCGCGTGTCACCCTCCATCCCCTGCCAGGGGTCCTGCTCCTTGGGCGGTTGAAGGGACAGGGGACAGTGTCCGGCAGTGTGGGGAGGGAGGGTTCCCGCTCCCCCCCGGGAGTAGGGGAAAGGCCAAAGGAGTGAGAGCGAGGAGGAAGCAGGCGTGCGTTGCACAAGCGTGTGAGGAGGTCAAAAAGCACCCTCGGCTGCTGGGGGGGCACCCAGCCAGGCAGGCTCTGCGGCGCAGGGTGCTCACGCCACTCCTGGGTTGGGGGGATGCTCACCCCGAAGATGGGGTGCTCAGTGTCGTTGCAGGTCAGGCTGTGCCCACAAAAGCGGGGCACCCCGTCCTGAGGACCCTCGTGGCTGTGGAGGTAAGGAGGGGGTGCCCTCCAGGTGCACCCATGGGTGCCTGGGTAGTATGGGCACCCCTCTGCCAGCCAGGCTGTGACCCACAGAGGGGTGGGCATCGGGGCTCTGCCCCCAGGGACACGTGGGGTGCCCTGGCACAGGGATATGAGCCTGGCCCTGCCCCAGGGTATGCCCCAGGCACCCCCAACCCAAGCAAGGGCTAGAACAGCAGGGAGTGGGACAGGGTCCTGCCCAGACTCGGCGCGGGGGGGGGCGGGTGTTTAGCATGCAGGTCAGCACCCCCTGCCCTCCCCGTGCCTCAGTTTCCCCAAAGCAAACGAGCCTGGACAAGCAGCGCTGCCAGCTTTATTCGCCGTTAGCCGTGGGGTGGCGAGGCGGGGGGCTGGGGGGCGGGCTGGCAGCCCTGGCAGAGGCGAAAGGGGTTCCGGGGGGCCGCTGGCGGGAAAACGGGGCGAAGAATTGGGCGGCGAAGGAGACGGGGTCGGGGGGCTGCCGCAGGAGCAGGGCCTGGAGGAAGTCGGCCAGCAGTGCCCGGAGCTCGGGGTGCTGCCGGACGTAGGCGGCGTGGGATGCTTGCAGTTCCTCCTGCGGTGGGGTGGGCAGGGGGGCCATGGGCACCGACGTCCCCCCTGGGAGCTGTGCCAGGGTGGGGCAGGATGCCTGGGTCCTGTCCCACGCTTGAGGAGGTTGGGGGGTGCTGGCCAGCAGGGTAGACCCTGTTGGGGACCGGCACAGCCCCATGGCCGCCCCATCTCACCTTCCTGTCCAGGAACCAGGAGCAGAGCTGGATGTCCTCCTCCCAGTCCAGGGGCTGCTTGGGGAAGGGGGGCTGAGGGTCGACCCCACCTGGCAGGAGAAAGGCAGGGCAGAGCGTTCCCCACTCGGCTGCCAGACAGTGGGCAGGGGCTGCCCGTGCCGGGGGGCACAAGTATCCCCCTCCCCAGTACCTGTCTCACCGAGGATGGACCCATCCGGCAGAAACACCAGCATCGGGCAGCTGACCTGCACCAGCCGGGCCAAACGCCTGCGGGGGGAAAAGCCAGTGACCCCCCCCCCCGGATCCCTGCCAGGCTGGCAGGGCTGGGGGTGCCCCCGGCCAGACCCCCGCCCCTACCCGCTGGGGAGGAAGCTGCTGTGCCAGATGGTGGAGGTTCCCACGCCAGAGTGAATGGCTCGCTCGATCACAAACACCTCCGCCTCCGCCGAGCCCACCGCCTGCCGCTGGGTGCCCAGGGCGCGCTGGAGGGGAACGCGGTTTGGGGTCACCCATGGGTGCCGTCTCCATGGCCCCCCTCATCCACACCCTGCTCACCCCCACCTCCAGCGTCCCACTCTGGCACCCCCAACCTGACCCAGACCCCATCCCACGGCCCCCCACGGTCAGCGGCTCACGTAGCTGGAGGTGCAGAGGTGGCCCTCGGCATCGATGGCTGGGAAGACGAGGCCGGGGGGCACTGCCCCCCGCTGCGCCAGCACCCGCAGCAGCAGCAGGCTGGCAGCCTCCGTCAGCAGCCCCCGCACCTCAGCCCGGCCGTAGGAGAAGCTCTGGCACTGTGGCTCTGCCTGTGGAGAGACCATGGGGGACAGCAACCCCCAGGGCCTGGGAGCACCCCTGGGTGGGACGGGCAAGCCGTGTCCCCCCCCCCAGGATGTGACCCATCTCGGGGACAGAGTGGAGCGACTCCCCCGTCCGCCTCACCTCTCCCTCCCGGAGCATTTTTGTGACAGTCACCCCATGCTGGTGGCTCATCACGTGGATCCTCCTCTCTACAGGGGGTTCTCTGAGCTGCGGGAGGGGTGGGGGGCACAGGGTGGAGGGCAGAGCCAGGGCACCCCCTCTCTGAGGTGGCACACCCCAGCACCCCTTTCCATCAGGGTACCACACCAGTTGCATTGTGGGAAACTCCCGGGCTGCCACTCGGCAGGGGATGGGGACCAGGGGTGGGACAGAGCCGGTGTCCCAGCCGGGGAGGGGCCACCAGGCTGCCCGCAGCCCCCTTGCACGGGGCACACCCCAGGGCGGGGGGCCAGGACAGGGGGAAGGGGACGCGCCCCCCCCATCCCGTCACCTCCAGGCGCTCCTGCTCCTCCTGCTCCAGGGTCTCCAGCTGCGGGGTCACGTAGGCTGGCAGAGCAGAGCCGCGCTCAGCGCCCCCCCCACGCTGGCACCGCAGCAGTGCCCCCCATCCCAGCCCTGGGGGCCGGTGGGCCGGGGGTGTCCAGCCCTGGGGAGCGAGGTGGGGGCCGCCCCAACCCGCCCCCGGCTCACCTTTGAGGATGCCGGAGCCGGGCACGCCGTCCTGCCCGCCCCCCGAGCCCGCCTGCACCAGGAGGCAGCTCCGCCGCGGCTCGGCCCCCCGCACCGAGGGTGCCCACCGGGCTGTCACCCACCGCCGCGCCCCCTCCGCCGCCGACAGCGTCTCGGAGAACAGGCAGCGCTCCAGCTCCTCCGGCCCTGCCCGTGGGGACCGTCACCCCTGCCCGGAGCATCCCCCCGCCCGGGACATCCCCCTGCCCTGGGCACCCCCCGCCCGGAGCATCCCCCTTGCCCGGGGCACCCCCCGCCCGGAGCATCCCCCTTCCCCGGGACACCCCCCCGTGCCGGCTCAAGCCCCCATGCCACATCCCCCTCCTGCCGCACCCAGTGTCCCACCCCAGGACCCCCCAGGGCACAGCATGGGATGGGAGGGGGCTGGGGGGAGCCGGGTGGGGAGGGGGGGGGCACCCACCGATGAGGCTCAGGAACTCAGCGGCTGCCTCTGAGAGGGCTGGGGGCTCCTGCTGGCATTCGCGGGGGGGCTCCATGTCTCGCCCGGGGGCTCGTGCTGCCGGACCCCCAGGTGAGGGGGCAGCATGTCACCCCCCAACCGTGTAACCCTGGGGCGAGGGCACAGTGACACCCCCCCCCCCCCCCCCGGTCTCCGCAGACCCCCAGCCCCTGCCGCCCTCCCATCCGCCCCCACTGACAACCCCCCCACCCCCACCCCCCCCGGCCCTTCAGCATCCCCCCCCCCATCACCCGCACCAGCCCCCGGGGCGCCCCCCGACCTGCCCAGGCCGGACCCAGGCGCCCCCCGCCTTCAACGCCTCAGCGGTCTCCGTAGCAACGGCCTGGCCCCGCCTCTTAAAGGGGCAGCGACCCTGCAGTGGGGTTTCGCGGGGGGTGGGGATGACCCACCGGGCACGGAGTGAAAGGGCCAGACGGGTACAAATCCGATCCACTCTTTTATTTGGGGTGTGTGTGTGTGTTGGGGGGCTCCGGTCCCCAGTACAGCAGCACCCCACCCCACCAGTGTGCCCCCATGGCCCCAGCCCAGTGCGTGTCTATGGGGGGTGGGGGTCTCTGGCACCAAGCATGGGGTGCTGGAGGGCAGCCCCCTTGCCTGGCGGTACTACAGGGGCCTCCCCCTTGCTGGCTCCATCCCAGCCCCCTCCCCACAAGATGCACAGTACTAAGGGCTGCCAGGTGAAGGGTGGGGCTCTCTGAGTCCTGGGGTGGGGGTGGGGTCCCAGAAAAATGGGGATGGGAGGGGTTAGGAAAAGCCCTTGGTACCATCCCTACAGCCCCAGCAGTGGGGTGGGGGGCCTACGGACCCCCAGAAAGGGGATCGAGGTGCTTCTAGGTGACAGCTGGTGACCCCCAAGTCTGGGAGAGCAAAGGCAGGGATCACTTATGGGGTGCCTACATCGCGGGGGGGGGTCCACTCCTCCCCTCCCCCCAACCCTGCACCCCAGGAGGGAAATTCACAGCAAAACAAACCGCAGAGTCTTGGTCTCCCTGTGCCCGGCCCCACGGAAAGGGGCCGGGGGGTGGGTGTTCCGGGGAGGATGGGGGGGGGGTCTAGGTGGCTTTGTAGAGGTCCTTGCGCCTCCGCACCTCCTTGAGGACGCGGGCGCGGAAGGCGTCAGGGTGCTCCCCCCCGCCCCGCCGCAGCCCCAGCGCTGCCTGCAGCTCCGGCCGGTGGGTCCGCAGGAAGGGGTTGTAGGTCTGCTCCTCCCCCAGCGTAGAGGGGCACTGTGGGGGACCCCGCTCAGGACCCCCCGCCGCAGGCAACACCCCCGGCAGGGAGCCGGGACCCCTCCCCAGCGACCCCTTCCCCTACGGCACCCGCCACGCAAGACAGGGTGGGGGTGCGGGGTCCCCGTCGAGGGATGGGGTGAGGGGGGGCTGCAGCCAGGGACCCCCCCCCAAGCCTCACCGTGCTCCTCTTCTCCTGGCGCTGCTGCGTCGCCCACCGCAGCTTCTGCTCCAGCGCGGGGTTGTCCAGCTCCAGGAGGCTGGCGAAGGTCAGGCACTCCAGCGCGTACTCGTGGCCTGCGGACCCCCGGACCCCTGAGCATCACCCCTGCCGGGCTCCCCGCTTCGGCAGGGCGGGGGGGACACCAGCGCCTCTGCCCCGCTGCTGGGGACACTCACCTGGCCACAGCAGCGTGTCCTCGCCCAAGCCCACGGCCGCGTCCAGGGAGGCGAGCATGGTCTCGGGGGAGCCCTCAAACAGCCTGCCTGGACAACCCCCCCCCGCAACCTCCTGTCATGGGGAAGGGATCGGGGCGTCCCCCCCAAGCCCTTCCCAGCGGGGGAACCCCCCAACCCATCCAGGTTCAGGGTTGGGCGCACTCACCGCAGCCAGCAAGGAAGAGGAGGTCCCCGGAGAAGAGGCAGGGGGGGCCGCCGAAGGGCCCCCCGTCCAGCACGTACACCATGTGGCCCACGGTGTGGCCTGGCGTGGCGAGCGCCTCGAAGGTCAGGCAGCCCACGCTCACCTTCTCCTTGTCTGCGAGTGGGCTGCGCCGGACACGGGGGGGGGGCACCGTCAGGGTGCCCCCCCGCACCTCCAACACCTCAAAACAACCCCCTCCCCACGCAAACCTTCCCCGGTGCGCTGGTGTCACGAGCGTGCCAGGTCTCTGCCCGTGAATGGGGCAACGTGGGCGCTCGGGGCGCGGGCTGGTGGGTGGGTGGGTGGGCGGAGGGGAAGGGGGGTCTGGGGGGGGGCGCAGGACTTACTTAGTGAGCTCTGGGATGGCGTCGAGGGCGCTGCCGTACACCTTGCAGGAGCCGTGCTGCTGGCGGAGCGCGGTGTTCCCCCCGCTGTGGTCCCTGTGGACAGGGAGGTCAGCATCCCTAAATGTGTCCCCCGTGGGGCAGGGCTTGGGGGCACCCTCCACGGCAGCCACCGACCCCCCCACCCCCAGCCCCTTACCAGTGTTTGTGGGTGCAGAGTATGGCCTCCAGCATCACCCCCTCTTCTTCAACGGCAGCCTGGGAATGGGGGGGGACACACACAGAGAGCTTTGGGGCGGGGGGCAGCACAGTCCCCGCGTACCAGTGTTCCCCTAACCCCCCCCTCCCAGCTCCCCAGGTGCTGGATGAGCTCTGCCACCCTCCAGCCTTGCCCCAGGCACTAAGGGGCAGATTTGCCCCCCTCTGCCCCCCAAAAGCCACCCCCTCACCCGGGAACACCCAAACACTGAGTTGGGGGGGGAATGTGGGGGTCTCACCTGCACGGCCAGCGGGTCAGAGGGGTCGACAACGGCCGCCTGGCCGGAGCCAGTGTCGATGACCAGGTAGCTGTAGTTGTTGGAGAGGACGGGAATGGGCAGGATTTTCACTCCTGGGGGGGGGACAGACAGACAGACGTCAAGGTATGACCTCCCCCCGCTCGAGAAAAGGGCCGGGGGGGGCCAGGCCAAACTCCCCCCATCCTAAACTGGCAGTTAAACACGCTCGGGGCGATTCGGCGACGGCAACCCCTCCCCACCCCAAAGGGGACACGCTGGGGGGGGTGGGTGGGGGTCTCGCCAGGACTCACCGGGGAAGCGGCAGGGCTGGGGCGCGGAGTGGCCGTGGGGGTACCGCTCCCGGGCCTTCTTCACCTGCCGCTGGTAGAAGAGGTAGCCCAGCCGCGTGCGGGCGTACAGGCTGTACCTGGGGAGGGCAGACACCCCCCGCGTTAACCCCCAGCCTCGCCCAACTCGTTAGGGGTGGGGGGCGGCTGCTGCCGGGGCCGGAACCCCCACGGGCGACACGTGGCTGAGCCTGCTCCCGGCCCTGGGTGCCGCGGGCCCGGGGCAGCGGGAGCGGAACGGGCCGGGGGAAGGAGAAGTGAGAGAGATGCCCAGGGCACGTGCCACGCAGGGGTGCGACCCTCCCCCCATTTATACAGCAGCGGTTCGGGGCTGGGGGCAGAGGTCGCCAAGGACGGGCAGAGCTCATCCCCGGGCCACGGGCGTGGATAAGCATCCACGGGCTGGCACCGGCAGGCACACCGGGGACCGGGGGTCCGCTGCGTCTGTCGGGGGCGGGGGTCCGAAACCGGGGAGCAGGGACCCGCGCGATGGGTTAACGGTTGACCCGAGGGGACCGGCGCCGGGGGAAGGGTGTCGGAGCCGAGGCGACAGTCACCGTGCTGGAGGAGCCGGTGCCCGGCCCTGCGAAGCCCTGCCGGTAACCGGGCGGACACCGCCCCCCGCGGCCCGGGCGGGCTGAGCGCCCGTGGAGGGCTGCCCCCTCCCAGCCCCATCCCGGCCTCCCCGTGCCCTCGGCGCCGGGGCACTCCGGGACGGCTCCGGTCCGTCCCCGGTGTGTGTGTGGGGCGGGGGCTGCGCGCAAGCGGAGCGGCGGCGGCTCGCTCCCGGAGCGACGGGCACTCACCCCACGCGGAACAGCAACGGGCCGGCGAGCGCCATGAGCGCGGCGGCGGCGCGGCGGGCGAGTCGGCGGAGGGACGGGCAGCGGCGCAGGCAGGCGGCCCCCAGCCCGCGGGCACCGGCCGCCACCGCCCGCAGCGCGGCCCCGCCATACCCCGGGCGCCACCCCCCGCGCCCCGCGGCCATGCCGCCCCGGCCACGCCCCCTCCACCGCCCCGGCCACGCCCCTTTTCGCGCCGCAGCGCCCCCTGCTGGCCGCGCAGCGTCACTGCCGCGGGAACCGGGAGTTGGGGGGGGGGGGAGATACACCCCGACAGCGTCACCGACGGAAAGGAGGGGGATTCCCCCCCACCTAAAGGGTGTCCCCGCCGGCTGACGTCACAGAAGGGGGTCCCACCCCGCCCGAAGAGCGCGGCGGCGCGGAGCGGCCGCCGGGGGGCGCGGCGGAGGGAGGGGGCGGGCGGTGCCGTCCCCCCGCCCCGTCCCGGCCCGTCCCGGTCCGTCGCGGCCGCAGCCCGGCGGAGCAGCGCGCAGCAGGTAGGGCGGCCCGGCGCCGCTCCGCACCCCCCGCCTCCCCCGGGTCCCGCCAAGAGAGGGGCACGGGGACCCCCACCCCCCCGTCCCCCGCCAACCCTCTCCCCTTTCCGGTACCGGCCCGGCGGGGGGGCTGTCCCAGCGTCCCGGGGGGCGGCGGGGACCGGGCGAGGGTGGGAGGTCGGTCCGTGAACCGCGGGGACGCGCTGCGACGCTCCCTCCCCGTCCCCGCACCCCCATCCCCGCAGCCCACGGGCGGGGCCGGCCGGTGTCTGGACCCCACGGGGTCGCGGGGGGGGGTGGGGTGTGTCGGGGCGCACACGACACCCCCCGTGGGGTGTGTCACGACGTGGGGACGCGGGTCTGGGTGCGCGGGGGGTGCGTGGGGACCGGCTCTGGGTGATGCGGGGGGGTGCCTGGGCTTGGGCACGGGAGGGGACCCCTGTCACGCGCCCCTGCTCCCCCCCCAGTGGGGGTGTGTGGGGGGGTCGGGGCAGTGGTGATGCTGAGGTCTTGCCAACTGGTGTCCCGTGTGAGCAGCGTGGGGGCGGGCAGGGGGGTGGGGCAGTGGGGCGACCCGGCCTGGGTGGGCTGCGCCGAGCCCCCCGACGTGAGCCGGGCTGAGCCGGGCCGGGCTGAGCCAGGCCAAGCCGTGTCGTGCTCTCTTGAGTTGTGCCGTACGGGGCTGTGCTGTACGGAGGAGCCGTGCCGTTCCGTGCCGTGTTGTTCCAGGCCGTGCCAGGCCGTTCCAGGCTGTGCCATGCCGTTCCAGGCTGGGTCATGCCGTTCCAGGCTGTGCCAGGCCGTACCAAGCAGTGCCAGGCCGTACCAAGCGGTGCCATGCCGTTCCAGGCTGGGCCATGCCATTCCAGGCCGTGCCATGCCGTACCAAGCCGTGCCATGCCGTTCCAGGCTGTGCCATGCCGTTCCAGGCTGGGTCATGCCGTTCCAGGCTGTTCCGTGCTGTGTGTGCCATGCCGTTGCAGGCTGTGCCAGGCCGTACCAAGCCGTGCCATGCCGTTCCAGGCTGTGCCATGCCGTTCCAGGCTGGGTCATGCCGTTGCAGGCGGTGCCAGGCTGTACCAAGCCGTGCCATGCCGTTCCAGGCTGGGTCATGCCGTTCCAGGCTGTTCCATGCTGTGTGTGCCATGCCAGTCCAGCCCGTGCCATGCCGTTCCAGGCCGTGCCGTGCCATTCCGTGCCGTGCTGTACCAAGGTGTACCACACTGGTGGGAGCTTCCAGACTCTTCTGGAAAGTTAGATGCTCTCCCAGGCATCCTCACCATGGGGAGTGCCGGGGAAAGCGGGGACCCCTGTCCCCCACCCCAAACTCCGGTGTCCCACCTGAAGGTGGCCCTTGGCGCTCCAGGGTCCCCGTGGAGCTGGTGGCAGGGTCCTGAGCCCGGCAGGACGTGGGAACGGCCGGCGGGGACTCTGCCCGGTGCCACCCACGGGGCCGTGCTGGGGGTGATGGCCGCCCACGCCCCACGTCCCCGCTACGTGCACCTTATCTGTGCTGAGTCACGGTGCTGGCGCGGAGCAGCGCCCTGTCCCCAGGGACCGCGTGTCGTGGCGGGGTCACCGAGCCGGCTTGGGTGGCCCTGTGGCTGGTGACCTCCGGTTTCGGGGCCGTGCTGTGCCGTGGCCCCGGGGAGGGTGCGGGGTGCTGTCTCCCTGGGTGCGGCGGCCGCGGAGACCCGTCAGGCTGGTTCCTTCCCCTTTCCGAGGCCACCCCACTGGGGTAGGGACAGGGGGGGGCAGCCAGCAGACCCCTGCCACTGGGGGTGCCGGCCATGGGTGCAGGGTGGGACCCCACGGTGTCCCTATGCCGGCTGGATACACCTCGCTTTCCCCAGGCCCTGGGGGGTCCCCTCCTGTGGACTCTGGTCCCCCCTAACTGGGTGCCAGTCACGGGGGGGTGTCAAACTCTTGTTTCGGGCCCTTCCGTGGCCCCGCGGATGGTGTCGGGGGGCACCTGTTGCTTTTTGGGAAACCACAGAGTGGTGAAAGCGAAACTTCCCGGGTGGGTGGTCACCGCCACGCTGGTTATTTCTGGGAAGCGGGAAAGGCGTGGGCATGGCAGCTCTGCCGCGGCTGGGACAGACGGACAGAGGGACGGGGGGACGGAGGCTTAGCTGCTCCACGCCCCGGCCTGGCATGGCTGGCCCGGGTGTGTCCCCCCCCGGCGCCGCTGCCCGCCCAGCCCGGGCGCGGGAAGCGATGGCGTCATGCTGGAGGAAGCGCTCGGTCCCCTCCCAGCCCGGTCCCGGTGTCAGATCCTGGGTCCTTCCCAGGCTCACATCACCGCTGCGGGCGGGGAGGGTGGTCCTGGGCACCTCCCTGGCGCTCAGGCGTCCCACGGTGCTGGCGGAGGGGGGTGGCAGGCGGGTGAAGGCCTGGCACCCGCTCCTGGCAGCGCCGTTGTTTTCCTGGCCTTGGAAGATCCTGCCTTCTTCCTCCTCCCGGGGCCCAGCGCGGCAGCTGGCCCTGGGCCCGGGACGGCTGCTCGGGGGTGCCGGGGGCTCTGCGAGGGGGCCTGGCGTGGCCGGGGGGGAAGCTCAGCCCTGGGTGGGGGTCGTGGCTCCCCTCCGAGGTGCCACTTGTCCCTGTAACTCCCTTGGGGGGACAAAGGGGTTCTGGAGCCCCCACGTAACCCGCCGGGCTGCTGGATGGGGGTCACCCCCGAAAGGGCCGTGGGGGGGTCTCCATGGGTGTGCTCAGGGTCAAGCCCTGCGTTTCCATCCCAGGCAGCGTGATGCTGTTTGTCCCCAGCGCGGTGCCGCCAGGAGCCGGGCGCCAGCCGGGACGCAGGGAGGGGGTGCTCCCTAACCCCCCCCCCACCCCCGGTGACGGCAGGGTGGACTTGGGAGGCCGGAGGGGTCACGTCCCCGCGCCGGAGAGGTCACGTCCCTGCGGCGGCTTGAGTCAGCGCGTGGCCGTGCCCTGCCCGTGGCTGGCCACTGACGCAGGCGCGGGGACTCAGGGCGCAGGAATGCAGGTGGCCCTGGCCGTGGGACAAGGGGGGGGGGACACCCCTCGCCTCTCACTGACCCGCTGGCATTGAGGCCAGCTCGTCCTTATTAATTAGAAGCTGCTATTAAAAGCGGGAGGGGGAGGTTTTGTGGCTCCACTGGCCGCGGACACGTCCTGCCCCGGGGAGGGGGACCAGCGCTGACCCCCCCCCCTTCCCGTCTTCTCTCCCATCCAGGTGCCCTCAGGAAACACAGGGAGCCGGCATGGCACAGCCCAACGCGCCCCCCCCTTACGATGACAAGAACCCCCTCTACCCCCCGCCTCCGGGAGGGTATCCCCAGCCCCCCCACTACGCCGGGGGGTATGCGCAGCCGGGGGGGTACCCGGCGGCGGGGGGGTACCCGGCGGCTGGGGGGTACGTGCAGCCGGGGATGGCCATGCCCACCATGCCCGTTCGATTCGGTAAGCGGGGACGCCTTGTGGGCTTGGTTTTTTGGGGAGGGGGTGTGGGGGGGCAGTAGGAAGAGGGGTGGTGTGGGGGGGGCTGCGCAGCCCACCTGGCGCTGAGGGGTGTCCCCCCGCTGCAGGCGATGACGGCATTGGGGACGGCTCCCCCTTCCAATCGGCCGACTGGGATGACAGGAAAGTCCGGCACAGCTTCATCCGCAAGGTGAGTCCCGGGGGGGCCGGAGGCTCCCGTTGCGGGGGGTGGGGGGGCCAGGTGGTGACCCCCCCCCTGTCTCTCGCAGGTCTATGCCATCATCTCCCTGCAGCTGCTGGTGACAGTGGGGATCATCGCCGTGTTCACCTTCGTGTGAGTGGAGGGTCCCTCCTTGGGGGAGCTTGGCGCCGTGTCCCCTGGGCGGGGGTCCCAAGGGGACAGTACTTGCTGTTCCCCCCCGGCCCCTGCCCCACGCTCACCCCTCCCTTCCCGCAGCTCCCCTGTCCGCTCCTTCGTCCAGAGGAACGTCGCCATCTACTACGCCTCGTAGTGAGTAGGGGGTCTGCCGACTCGTGCCCCCCTGGGGTGGGCTCCGGCAGCTGGCACCCCACAATTGCCACCTCCCAGCCCTGGGGAGGGGGTCCGGGGGGGGGCTTCAGGGCTGACACCGTCTCTCCACAGCGCCGTGTTCCTGGTGACCTACCTGGTGCTGGCCTGCTGCCAGGGTCCCCGGTGAGTGAACCCCTGGGGCAGGGGGTGTGGATACGGAGGGGGGGTCCCCGCCTGGGGCTGCCCCGGGGGATGGGGACGAGGGGGACATGACGTGGCCGCTGTCACCAGCTCCCCTCTCTCCCCCGTTTCACCCCCAGGAGACGCTTCCCCTGGAACATCATCCTGCTGAGCATCTTCGTGAGTGGGCTGGGGGCAACGGGGGGGGGGGGCCACGCGGGCTGGGAGGGGTAGGGGGCTGCGTGGGTAGGGGGCTGCGTGGGCAGGGACTGCTGCCCGCCCCGCTGAGCCCATCCTTCTCTCCCGCAGACGCTGGCCATGGGGCTGATGACGGGGACGATCGCCAGGTACGCCCCGGGGTGACAGGGGCTGGGGTCCCCCCTGTCCCCCACCACGTGGCTGGCTCAAATGACAGGCTGCTGGGAGCTGGGGGACACCCCACTCCCCTGGGGTTGGGGACAGCAGGGTCCCTACCCGGTACTGGGGGCCCGTCACCAACTCCCCCAAAACATGGGGGTGACGCTGGTGTCCCTCCGTCCGCAGCATGTACCGGACCAACGCCGTCCTGCTCGCCATGCTCATCACCGCCATCGTGGCCATCATCGTCACCATCTTCTGCTTCCAGACCAAGGCAAGTGGGGAGGGGACGGCCCCTGCCCTGGGGGGGGGGGGGTGTCAGGCGCAGGGAGCCGGGCGGTCCCCGTGACATCCGTCGTGTCCCTGACCCGGCAGGTTGATTTTACATCGTGTACCGGGCTGTTCTGCGTGCTGGGCATCGTGGTCATGGTGACCGGGATCGTCACCGCCATCGTCCTCTCCTTCAAATATGTGAGTCCGGGGGGGGGACACAGGGGCTGTGGGGGGCCACGGGTGTCCCTGCTTGGGTGTCCCCGAGGGGCAGGGGGGCGGTTTGGGTGGCCCCCGGGAAGCAGCAGGGTGCGGCGTTGGCCGCGGCAGAGGCAGCTCGCCCGCGGGGAGAGGGTGCGTCGGCGTCGCCGCATCTCCCCGGGGAGCTGGCTGCGGGGGGCGGGGGGTGCTCTGCCCTGCCCTGCCCGCTGCCTGACGCACCCCGCTCACCCCGCCCGCGCCCCCTTCCCCGCGCAGGTCCCCTGGCTCCACATGCTGTACGCGGCCATCGGCGCCATCGCCTTCACCCTGGTGAGTCGACGGCTGGGGTGGGTGGAGGGCAGCAGGCAGGGATCCGAGTTGGGGGGGGGGGCTCACCCCGCCTGACGCCCTCTGCCCCCCCAGTTCCTCGCCTACGACACCCAACTTGTGCTGGGGAACAGGAAGAACACGCTGAACCCCGAGGAATATGTCTACGGCGCCCTCACCATCTACACTGACATCGTCTACATCTTCACCTTCATCCTGCAGATCGTGGGCCGGGATTAGCCCCGGGACCCCTCCTGTTCCCCCCTGCTGCCCCTCACCCCTTTCCCAGGCCTCTGTACAGGATACGGCCAAGTACCATGACTCCTAACGCTTTGGCATCCCTACCCTGCTAAGGAAAGGGCTTCCCTCGATCACCCCACCACGACCCTCCAAGGGCTGGGGGGGGGGTGGGGGTGGCCAGGCCGACGGCGTTTGGGCAGTGCCCGGCCTCGGCACGGCTTGTTGAGGCTGTGCCGGCGGTGCCGAGCTGGCAGCGGAGCACCACGGTCCCGCCTGGGCGCCGGGAGCTGGCCAGCGGGCGCCGGGATTGCGTCGGGATTGGTTTTTTGGCAGAGCCCCGTCCGCGTCATTCACTCGGTGCCTTAAACGCGGCTCCGGCCGTGCACCCCCATCCCCGAGCTGCGGCGGTGCCTGGGGGGGGCAGGCGGGACCCCGGTGGCGGGACTCGTGGCAGAACTCACGTCGTAGAGGCCCCCGCAGCCACGGGGCGGGGGGCAAAATTGCACTCGCTAAATAAAACACTTTAATTTTCCAGACCGGCCCGGTCTTACTGGTGCGGCGACTCCCCCCCCCCAGGAAACCTGCCGGCTGCGGGAGCCGCGGCCTGGGGCAGCGCAAACCCCGCTTTGGGCCCCAAAAAGCCAAGGTCGAGCTGCTCCAGGCCTGGCCTCTCGTGGGCAGGACGCCAGATCCAGAGCAGCCGCGGGGGGGGGCAGGCGGGGCCGGGCGCTGAGCACCGAGGGACTGACCGCAGCAGCGACCAGGGCGTTGCGCTCACCGGGAATGAGGTTTATTTGTCCCCGCTCAGCCCCACGCCGCCCCCCCACCCACGGGGCTGACATCCCCTCGCGGCCAGTCCCTGCGGGGTGCAAGGCTGGGGGGGGTGGGGGGCAGCCCGGCTAGGCCCCCCTGGCCACGCTCTTGTATCGCTCGGTCTCGTACTCGCCCTGGTTGGCTTCCATCATTTTCCGGCGGATTTTTAACTGCTCCAGGCGGTTTTTGTCCACTTCCCGCTTGACCAGGAGGAAGAGGATGATGCCGGAGGGCAACCCGATGGCCCTGCAGGACAGACGGCAGGAGATGGGGAGAGCCGGTGGGAGAACAGGGGTCCTGGGGCAGCACAGGCACCCCCAGTGCTCAGCGCTGACACCCCCAGGGACCCCCCCCATCCCAAAGCCACTCACCAGGCCACCCCCACCGGCTTCATGGGGTTCTTGCCCTTCTTCCGCGTGGGGATGTACTCGACGCCCTCGGGCAGCCCGGGCTCCCGGCCGGCCCGCGGCTCTGCCGGTCGGCGGCGGCTCTGCCCGAGGAGCCGCGTAGGCGGGCGGGCGGGCAGCCCCCGGTTCCCGGCCGGCCCCGCTGCCGCCAGCAGCCCTGCGGGGAGAGAGGCGGTAGGGAGGGGCGGCCCCGGGCAGCCCAGGCGGCAGGGGGCGCCCGAGGGCGGGGCGGGGCCAAGCGCGCGGCCGTGAGGCCTCGCCTCAGCCGGGCGGCCGAGGGGCCAAGGCCCTGCGGGAGCGTTGCGGGGAGGGTGTCGGAGGCCGCGCGGGGAGGGCGCGGGCGCCGCGGTGCCGCTCCCCTCCCGCCCCGGCCCCGCCGTTACCCCGCAATCCGCCGAGCACCGCCGCCATCGCGGGCCGTGCCGGTGCGCGCGGGCCCCGCTGCATGCCGGGAGCCGCCGTCCGCCGCGCGGGGGCTGCCGGGAGGCGGCGCTGACCTGGGGGGGGGGGGGGGGGGGCGCGCGGCAAACTGCAACTCCCAGGAGGCACCGCGCGGGGGGGGGCCGAGAGTACGCTGCTGGCGGAAGGGGCGGGGCCCAGGGGAGGACGCGGGTTGGCTGAGGCGGGAGGGCGGCGGGCGGGGATTGGCCGGGGCGGGGCGAGCGACGGAAGCGGCGGCGGGGTGGGGTGCGCGGGCGGGCCGGCATGGAGCCCGCCGGGGGCCCCGGGGCGCTGGGCTTCCACGGCGACGAGGAGATCATCGAGGTGGTGGAGCTGGGCCCGCCCGGGCCGGGTGAGACGGGGACGCCCTGCACCGCGTATCGTGCAAGGCCTGCGGGGGTTGTGGCCTCCCGCCGGGGCACCAGGCCCGCTACCGGCCCCGCCTCAGTCCCCGGCCGCGGGTGCCGGCCCGTTCGCAGCCCCGGGCATGCGGCCTCTCCCCGCTACTTTGCGACCCCTCCGCTCCGGGTCTCCCGGCCGCGGCGGCGTCGGGCTGGCGGGTGCCCCCGCGGTGCCCCCGCGGTGCCCCCGCGGTGCCCCCGCGGTGCCCCCGTGCCCGCAGCCGCCTGCCCTGGAAGGGCCGGGCCGAGCCGGCCGCGCCCGTGTCCTGACCTTCGCCCTTTGCAGATGACCTGGCCGACGAGATGGAGGACGTGGACTTCGATGACGAGGGGGCAGAGGAGCCCGACGCCGAGGCTTGGGAGACGGAGGACGACGACGGGGCGGAGGACGGCATGGAGGCCCAGGACGACAGCGAGGTCACCTTCTCCCTCCACTCTGGTGAGTGGTGAGCGCGGGCAGGGGCGGCCGGGGTCCCCCTTGGGCCCCGCTCCCGCCCTGGCTTTCCCCAGAGGAAGGGGCCGCAGCCGGTCCATGCCAGGCTGCCGTCTCCCGGTCCTTCTCGGGAGAGCCATCGGGAGTCTGGGCTGTGACACTCTGGGCTTTGCTCGTTTCTGACTTACGCTCCGGTAGGGAAGCCCTCTGAGCCTCCTACCATGGCCCTTGGCAAACAGCCCGTGCCACGGGAAGAATCCATTCCCGCTGGTTTGGGTTAGGGGATTCAGCTCGCCCAGACCCGGCGTCGCGATGGGTTTGGGTTCCCTGGGAACGTCGGGCAGGGTGTGAGCGGTGCCTGAGCCACGCGGCCTCTCTCTCTCCTCCTCTGCGAAGCCTCTGTTTTCTGCGTGAGCCTCGACCCCAAGACCAACGCGCTGGCGGTGACGGGCGGGGAGGATGACAAGGCTTTTGTGTGGCGCGTGAGCGACGGAGAGCTCCTGTTCGAGTGCTCAGGTGAGGTGCTCGAGGCTGTCCCCCCGCAGCCACATCCCTCTGGATACGCTCTTCCCCAGCCGATGCTCTGCCGGAGCCGGGCTCTTGACCGTCCTCCGTAGCTTGGCCTGAGCAGTCTCTGTCCCCCGTCGTCTCTAGGACACAAGGACTCGGTCACCTGTGCTGGCTTCAGTCACGACTCTGTGTTTGTGGCCACGGGTGACATGTCTGGGCTTATCAAAGTGTGGCGGGTGGACGCCAAGGAGGAAGTGTGGTCCTTCGAGGTGGCGGACTTGGAGGTGAGCAGCAGAACCCCTGGTGCCGTGGGGAGCTCGTGGGCCAGCAGCCGGGACCGAGCTGGGTGGAGGGGGACACGCCACCCCAGTGACACTGCCTGTCCCCTCTCTGCCCAGTGGATGGAGTGGCACCCCCAAGCCCACGTCCTTCTGGCGGGCACGGCTGACGGCAACTCCTGGATGTGGAAGATCCCCAGCGGAGACTGCAAAACCTTCCAGGGCCCTGCGTGCCCGGCCACGTGTGGCAGGATCCTGCCTGACGGTGAGGCACAGGGGCTGTCCGGGGTGGAGAACGTCACCATCTCTTGCTGCCACCATCTGCCCTCCTGCTTCTGCCCGTCGGCGCTGAGTGGGAGGCGAGGGGACAAGGGGAGCTCTGGCTCTATCCGCCGGCTCTGTCTCATCCAGGGAAGCGAGCGGTGGTGGGGTATGAGGATGGGACCATGCGCATCTGGGACCTGAAGCAGGGAACCTCACTGCATGTCCTGAAAGGTAGGGAAGAGGTTAATCACCGGGGGGGCTCCCTAATTGGGGAACGGGCCCCTTCGAGCGGGCTCTGACCCCTGGAAGTGGCCGGGGGCTGCAGGAGGGAGCCTGGCGCTGGGTTTCCCTGTCCCCAGGTGGCTGCTCCTTGCCACGGGGGTGCTGGCAGAGCTGGGCAGGGCGGAGGCTGCAGGAGGGTGGGTTTCAGGGCCCGCCAAGTCTCTGCCAGGAGGACGCGTGGACCTCATGCCTCTCCTGCTCGCCCCCCCAGGCCAGGACGGCCACCAGGACCCCTTGACGTGTGTGGCCAGCAACCAGGACGGCAGTTTGATCATGACAGGCTCTGTGGACTGTCACGCCAAGCTGGTCAACTCCGCCACGGGCAAGGTGGGTCCGTGCTGGCGGGGTCAGCGCCAGGAGCACTGGGGGACGGGGGAGACTGGCCTCCCGAGCCGCTCTTCCGTGCTGGGTGGGTGTCCCCGTGTGGTTCAGGGCGCCGCCGGCCCCGAGCAGCCTGTAGTGGCCACCGGCGGCCAGCAGGAGGCGCCCTTGGCCAGCAACTGCTTTCTCCCAGCTACTGGTGGGACCTGTAGCCGGGTGTTCCCGCTGGGCATGTAGGAGGAAGTTCCCCCTTGTTTGCTCCGAAGAGCTGAGGTTTTGGGGGGTGTCCGTGGGGTGCAGGCTCAATCCCGGGTAAGCAAGGGGACCTCGGTGTGCCCGGGTGTCCCATTCCCATCCCCTTGGAGACTACTCGGCCTTGCTCCCCGCAGGTGGTGTGCGTGTTCAAGATGGAGAGCGTGGCCCCCAAGGCCCCCGCCGGCGAGGGTGAGGAGGCAGAGTCCAACTCAGTGGAGTCGCTGGGCTTCTGTAACGTGTGAGTACGGGGACATGTGGCCTGAGGGGTGACAGTCAGACCTTGTGGTGGTTCCTAACAGACCTGTTTTCCGTCCCTTGCCCTCGTTCTGCTCTCACGCCGGTCCTCCCCAGCTGGCTATGCGTATTCCGGGTCACTCGTGTGTGTGACCGGGAGGACAAGGATCCCCCCCCCCCCAACCTGCTGGGTTTCTGGGCTAGCTGGATGAGCTGCTGTTTGGCCAGAATACCTTCCAGACATGGCTGCTGGGGATCTTCCCTGCCAGGACGTTGTCTTCTCCCTTGTGAGCCTCTGTCCCCTTGCTGGCTTTCACTGTCCGGTTGGTTTCCTGAACCGAGGTGTTCCGTGGCTCCAGTCATCGGGATCTCCCTCATCTTCTCAGCGTGCTTTGCCTTCAACCCTGGTCCTTCGCCTGCTTCCAGGCCCATGTAACGCCTGTTCCCTCTCTGCAGGATGCCGCTGGCTGCTGTGGGCTACCTGGACGGCACGCTGGCTATCTACGACCTCTCCACACAGAGCTTGAGGCATAAGTGCCAACACGAGGTACTGCCCTACCCCCTCTCTCCTGGTCACAGTGGGGGCATCTCTGGGTCCGTCCACGACCTCCTTTGGAGCCCAGGGGCTTTCCTAAGGCCAGTTCCCAGTTTGTGCTTCTCCCTTCGTGCCTTGGGCTTCCCCGAAGGCAGCCGCAGTCCCTGCACAGAGGATGTGCCCCCTAGCTTGGCCCCGGGGCCTGGCTCTCCTGTCTGTTGGGGATGGCGGGGGGCGCTGCGGCGGGAGCCGAGACGTGCTGGGAGTGCCAGCGCTCACCCTATGGCCTCCCCCTGCCCCAGTCGGGGATCGTGCAGCTGCTGTGGGAGGAGAGCTCGGCCGTGGTGTACACCTGCAGCCTGGACGGGGCTGTGCGGCTCTGGGACGCCCGCTCAGGGAAGATGATCAGCGAGTACCGAGGGCACTCGGCTGAAATCCTCGACTTCGCCGTCAACAAGTGAGCGGGGAATCCCTTGACCCCTTGCCTGGCAGGCGAGGGGAGCCGGGGTGGGGCAGGGGCCTCCAACGGCAGGGCCTCAATCACGAGCTGTCTTCTTTGGGTGCCCCTGGTGTGGGCTTCCAAGGTGGGGGGGGGGACGACACACGACACAGACCCAAGTCCACGCTGAGATGTGAGGGTCTCATGGGGGGTGTGGGGCAGCTCACAGCTGGGCCGGGGGAGTTGGTGAGGGATGCCCAAAGCCCTCAGCCCCATCCCTGAGCCCTCTCTCCCCTCAGGGACGCCTCCATTGTGGTGACGACCTCCGGCGACCACCAAGCCAAAGTGTTCTGCGTCCAGCGCCCTGATCGCTAGGAATGGTGCCGAGGGACGGTGCCAGGTGACACCTGTACAGAGGGATGAGGGAGAGGGGCTCCACCACCCTCCTCCATTGCGTGCTTTGTAATTTTCCAGCCTGCCCTGCTTTGCCCTCACTCTCTGGGGGCCAAGCCTGGGGTTTTGTATGAAAATGTCTTTTAATTATATAAATTATTTCACTTAACTGGATGCCAACCACTCTGCTTGTTGGGGGGAAGAGGACCCGAGGAGCTGTGCTCCCTCCCTCCTCAGGGATCCTTCCCAGCATCCAACCACGGCCTGAGGATCAACGGCAGACGGTTTTACGGGTGGAGGCAGAGACCCCCGTCCTCATTCTCCCTGTTACAGGGGATGAGGGCGTCCGGGTGAGGATCGCTGAGGGTAGGAGAATCCTGCTCTGTGCAGCCCAGGAGTTGCCTAACACCACAGGCTACTACTCCTCAGTCTGGGCACAGAGTCCCCAGGACAGAGATGACCAGAAGGAATTTGTTCCGGGATACGGAATTATCCCTCCGTGTGCCTGTGACTCCAAACGCCCCTTCCAGGGCAGGGCCACGTGCACTGACGAGCCAAAGCCCCTTAAGATAGAAAGATCTCCTTTATTAATGAACCCCAACAGTATTTCTTCAGATACAGGAGTTTTGAACTCAAATACTCAGAAGAAACCAAGTTAATATTGCATTATTCTCATAAGAAATACTGCAACTTATTTCCGGTAACATATTGCAAAGCAAAACAGCTTGAAAAGAAAAAAAAAATTAAAAAAAAAAAAAAAAAGAAAAGTCAATCAAAACTGGAATTAAGGTTTTGTTTCTTGGAACGATCAAGTCCTCGCAAGCACAGCTCGTTTCTGCAGATTACTCCCCAAACTGTCGTACAAACAGACCCCGATTGCTTGAATTCCTTATGAGCCCGCACAGAGGTGCAACATTAAAAGCTACGATTATCGGGTAGCAAGTGCCCCAACCTTCGTCCTCCACGGCAGCCCCAGTGCCCCCGGCGTTAACGGGTTGTGAACGTCTTCCCCCTGAAAGGATGGGGAGAGGTCAGCACAGCGCCCCCCCCCGACCCCGGCGCTGTTCCGGGGTGCTGCGGGGCTTTTGGTGGGGCACACGCTCGCATGGGGCTCTCCGAGCCTGACAGGCACCGCTGGTTCCGAGCTCGTAGGTGGTGGTGGGCGCAGGCCCGGGGCTGTGGGAGGGGTTGGCTTTCGCAGAGGGGGATAACCCGCTGCCCACATGCCAGAGAAAGGTCACCAAGGGGCTCTGGGATCAGCAGAGGGCAAAGGGACCCGAGGGGTGTTCACGCAGCGGCTTGTCCTCCACCTGCTGTGCTCTGGGCTGCTTATTCACGAGAGGGAGCCAGCCAGCCAGCACCGTGGCCCAGGAGTGCTCCTAGCCTCAGGCCACTGCTGGCCACGTGCCACCAGGGCTCCGAGGAGCTGTGCCCTGCTCTGGCACCCACAGACCCCCAGGAAGGACCTGGCCCCTCCACCCCGTGAGCTGGAGCTGCCCCCAGAGCCCATCAGCCAGCTTTAATACATAAGGGTGAAGCCCCACGAATGCCACCACGAGCTTGGCAGGAAGGGGGGGGACAACAAAGACACCAAGGGCTCGGAGTCTGTACGGCCCTTCTTCCGCAAAGGATGTGCCGGCACAGGGTTTGCCACAGATCCAGCTCCTAAAAGGGGAGGGAGCACAGGGGTCCTGGGAGGACAACACACCCTGAGGCAGCCTTTTGCCTCAAGGCACCTCACTGACACCCCTCTCTCAGATGGGGTCCCAGCACATCGAGCCCTCGTCCGGTCACCCCCACAGCATCTCAGTCGTCCCCAGACCAGAGCGTGCCAAGCCGAGGAGCGAGCTCGTGGCTGGCAGAGAAACCCGGAGAGCGGCGCCCCGCTCTGCTACTCACGTGATTGTTTTCATTTCTTTCTTCTCTGCATCTGGACGGGCACGGTTCAGCACCTTGAGGAAATCCGACGTTTTCGCCCTCATACGCGTGTGAATGTAGGCCTGCATTGCACCGGGACAAATCAGGGACACGTCAGGATCCGAGATGTCAGGACACGGGTAGGGGCGAGCTGGGAAAATGGCTGGTTTGCCCAGGTTCAGGGAAAACTGCTGCCCGAGCCCTGGTCAAAGCCAGGTCTCTGAACAACTCCTCATTTCTCTTCTCAGAAAGAAAGGAAACCAGATCCAAAAGGGAAAAATCCTACTTCTTTGCCAGGGTGGGAACCAAACAGGCACTACCTGTGCCAAAGAGCAGGGAGAAGGTGATGATGCATCACCTGCCACCCCTGCACGACCGGGGCGGGCAATGCCAGACCCCAGCGACTTCCCAGGGGGCCACCCTTGCCCCGTGGCTCTGCCCCTGCCCTGTGGCTCCACCCCTGCGGCACCCAGGTTAGACAGGTGAAAGCTTACCCTGTGTGTCCCCCCTGCCCTGAGCCCCCCGTACCTTCGAGCACTTGATGTGATAGTGCAGGTAGTCCCGGAATGTGTGGATCAGGTTTATGGTGTTGTCTCTGGCAGCAGCATTGGTGTGACGGGGGAACAGCACTGAAAGAAGAGGGGGACAAACAGTGAGTGGCTCCCGAGGGTACCAAAGGGCTTCAGGGTGGGCTGCTCCAAATGCCTGCTTGGCTCTACAAAGAGCCCTTGGCTGTGACGCCACCCCCCCCCCCCCCCCCGCCCCCCCGAGATTAAGCAGCACTTGTGATTTTCAACACAGGGCTTAGCAGCACTTTTCCATGTCTCCCGCAGCAGCCCAACACCGCTGTGTGCTCCAGGGGATGTGGGCAAGGCCAAGTGCCCAGGGGTGACGGCACCAAAGGAAGCACTGCCCTGCACTGCCCAGCACTGCCCTGAAGCACTGCTTCAGTGCTCGGGAGAAGCCAAGGGAGAAGCAGAGAGCTGGGAGGCAGACAGGGGCGGCCAGGCTGCTCAACTCGCTTCAAGATCCAGTCTGCCCTTGGGTCTTGAAAGGAGTTGTGGATCCCTGTGACGATCTCACCTGGGACTGTCAGATCAGATAACGGGGAAATTGCGTCTCCACAAGAATGAGGTCCTGCTGGCCTCCCAGACCTGCCATCAGACAGCCCTCCCTTGGCTGAGGAGCTGCCCTGACCTCCAGACACCTACCCAGCACGGGAGGAGGGCAGGGCTAATGTCACCTTCCCCTGCCAGTGCCTGCGCTCCACCTCTGGGCACCAAACTGCAGGAATGCTGGCCTGAGAAACCCTAATGGCACATCCAACCACGACCCCCAATTTCCCCGAAGAGACCTTTCCCTTTGAAGGGGGCAGGGTTTGGGCTCCCCAGCTGAGCCCTCAGCTTTGCTGCCCAGAAGGAACTGATGACAGCGCTGGACAGCACCTCTGCGGGCAGGGGAAAGCGGCTCACAGATGGAAGCGTTTGGCCCTTCCATCCCAAAGAGGCAGAGCTGGAGAAGCAGGACTCACCGCCCTGCTCCTGCTCTCCGATCGCCTCTGCCGATCGAGCAGGGCGCGAGAGCCTGCAGCTGGACAACCTACACACACGCTTGGGTGGGACCTCCCAGGAGAAACCTCCAGTGTCCACAGCATCACAGCGAAGCCACCCTTCCCTCGCTCCCAAATCCTGAGCTTAGTTTGTAGGCCGACAGTAACCGTCTCACCGTCCATTCCACACCTTGCCCACAGCGGAGCCGAGCCGACCTGACACAGCAAAGGGACACGCAACGCAGGATGTTGCATCCAGAGTCCCTTCAGCCTCTAGTGACCCACTTGAGCACTCCAGTTCCATGTTCCAGTTCCAGTTCCATGCAGCAGCAGGAACCTCTCTCCTCCCCAGGTTTCCCCAGGCCTCAGAGGCAAAGGCATCACCTTTGCTTACCAAAGGTGATGTAGCCAATGTTGTCGCCAACGGCCGCGTCCGTGTCCTTCAGCTCCAAGGGCGGCTCCCTGTGGCTGAAGAGCACCTGTGGGGCTGTGTGACTGGCCCGGCGACCCTCCTTGAACTCCTGAACAAGACAAAGCGAAGGTGAGTCCCGCTGCGGCAGTGCCCGTCGCCCCGGAGGGTGGGAAATTCTCGGAAAGGGCTGCGAGGTCTCCATCGCACCTAGCGTAAAGGTTCTGCC
The DNA here is from genome assembly GCA_027574665.1 of Rhynochetos jubatus. NCBI lineage: Eukaryota > Metazoa > Chordata > Aves > Eurypygiformes > Rhynochetidae > Rhynochetos > Rhynochetos jubatus. Next base: position 26,644,725 of record CM050654.1, read on the forward strand.
GCGCGAGAAAGCATCGCGCCTGCTCCTCCAAGCACTTCCCTACTCCTTGCAACAGTACCTCCAGGCAGGGAGATCCCTTCTGCCAGGGAACCTCTCTGACAGCAGCACAATCCCGGCCCCACGAGATGAGCTGGCTCCGTATTTCAGGAATTACAGGACTGTCCCTGCGTGGGCTGGGAAAGTCCAGACGCTGTTGTCCTGCCCCCAGGCAGGGCAGCCTCCCCCCTGCCTTACCAGCCCCCAGCCCAACCTACGAGTCACCAGCCATCCTCGGCGTCTCCTCCCGTCTGAGCACAGCTCACCCGGGAAGGGCAGCAGCATCCGTGCCCCTTTTAGAGAACCAAGTAGTTCGCTGGGGTTTCCTTAATGAAATGCTTAGCTTGCACTTCCGCCTGCTCCTGCCAGAGGGTGAAATGGTTCAAATGGCTTAGCTGGTTATTTAATGGCCAGATTTCCTCCATGAGAGCCCAGATGAGGAGCCACCGTGCCCGACTGGGCTGCGTTATGCAAGAGCAATAGCTGGAGGGAAGGAGCCAGTGTGACTCAGAGTGGAAATTCTTGTGGCTGGGCAGGAGCAGGGTTTGCTGTTGGAAAAACCAAGAACTTGGGAGATGGAGGCTCTGGGACAGCTGCTGCCTTGAAGCCCTCACACCTCCCTGTGAGCCTCACAAACCCTGTTTTGTTCACCTCAAGCCTCCCTCCCTGTTTTAAAACCTGAATTCCAAGCTGGGGGATACGCCAATAAGGAAAAGCTCAAAGCCGGAGCAGATGCCCTGCCCACAGCTAAAGAACTCAGCAGAGCTGCGAGATAAGGCTCCCATCACAAGCCCTGTTCTAATGACCCTCACCATAGCTAAACCGGTTTCCAGCAAACCGGGCCAGTACCTTGCTGTCCACAAGCCTGTCAGCGGCGCAGCCTGGCACCCCCGGACAGATGGGCTAAGGCTCCTCTAGCCCTGGGACAGCCTGCGGTGCCCTGCTCCACGGCTGCGCCCACGCGGGAGGCTTCCCGGGGCCTCGGCAGACCGAGGTGAGCTAGGTGGGCCAGCCACGTGAGCGAACACGTGTCCCAGCAGGCACAGGGCCTCCCCCAGCTGGAAACTAACGTCTCAGTCTGCAGAGGCTGCACGCAGTTACTAGCAGACACACACAGAGGATGCTGAATGCTTCCTGGTGGGATGGCGGTTCCAGAGGGTAGCTGAGTCCAGAAGCACTTGACATTATGACTGATTCAAGCCCACAAACTAAGCAAATTCACAGCGTTCAGCTCCCATTCGAGAGCCCATCGTGGCATGTGAAAGCAGCCACACTGCGCTGCTGAGTGTCTCCACAGCACCTGAGCATCAGCAGGAACAAACTGCGAGGTGAAGACAACTCTCGGCACCATCCCAGGCACAGCACATCACCTCACCCCTTCTTCTCCCTCTACAGCCTCCCCACCTTGCTCAGCTCTGCAGCTGGCTGCGACCCCCGCACCACAGCCCCCCGCACTACAGGGCCTCGAGGGGGTGTATACTCCAGTATTCACCACGACATCTCTCATCTGTAACACGCAGTACGTTTGACTGCCCACACAAGCAAGACCAACGATAAAAAAGATGCCAATGGAAGAGCCTGGATTCAAAAATACACCCCTGTGCCTGTTAACATGGTTCTTCCATCCCAGTGCAGCCTGGAGCCCTGCAAAGCATTTACGTGCATTAATCTGCCTGTGAGCTCGCTGCAGCCTAACATCTGCTTGTGTGGCAATGCTGCTTCAAGCACGAAGGCATCTGAGTCGGGGACCAGATGCTTTCCCCGTAATTCTGTTTCCATACCTGCATAAACACCTTCCCAATCACCACGTCATCGTCATCCTTAAATACCGTGCTGAACACAACCGTGACGCGGTCCTTTTTCGCCTCGACGTACCTGCAGGTGGGCGAGAGAGGAGAACCCAGCTGTGGAGAGGAGCTAAGAAGTACGACTGGATGAGGAAGGAACCGCCTGGCAAGGTCAAGTGGGTACAAGAATCCTTCCCAGGCCTGGCTGCTGAAAATTTCCCCTCCCTTGAGACAGTGTTTACAGGGAGCAAAACATTTCTGTTGGGAGCGGCCGGTTCCGGTCCTGCATGCAGCCACAAGTGCTGCCACTAACAGAGACTCTTGTGTAACCTCCCTGCAGCCCGAGGGATGAGCACTACCCTCACTGGATACTTCTGACAGCCTTGGCAGGGTAACAGGGGCCTGTCCGACGTGCGGAACGGTAGGATTTCCTGACCTGCCACCATAACCTACAGCTGCGAGCAGGAGCAGAGCGTGCCGACAGCTATCCGACACCCGTGCTGCTTGGTTTGAACACTCACATTGTCTCATCGTCCCTGTAGTGGATGACAGCTCTTTTTTCTCCTTCTTTGCCCTCTTCCTGGAATTTGAAGTATTTCTCAAAGACCGAAGCAAAGCAGTTGCGCTTCAACATGCCGGCTTGGTGCACGATAGCATCCTTGTCCGCGGGAAGGTTCTCCAGGTCGTAGAGCAAGGAGACATTGTAACCTGGGGAGGGACAGACACCAACCTTAACAATCTACGCAGGGCCTTAATGAAGCCAGAGACATATTCCAGAAAGAGGGACCTCAGCCCCACCTTTGCCTTAAGCCCCCCCAAAAGCCCCAGGGGTGCGCGCTTCCCACTCGGAGCATCGCCAGAAGCCGTGCCTGAAAACTCGGCACGTGGCCATGGCAACGCCGCTGGGGCTCCTTCCCCGGCTCCCAGACACACGTGCTGGCTCAGCTGCTCCCAAGTTTTTGCAGCGAGTAGGAAGAGATGCTGTCACAGGTAACCATGGTTTTCCCGTGTCTCACAAAGCGTCTTTGAGAAGAACAAAGACCCCAACCGCGAGGAAGAGAGGCTTCCTGGAGGAGGGCTGCATCGAGAATTACAGCTTGTGCCGCAAGCTACCTTCAGCCCTGACATACCCAGCCGCCTTTTAAATTGCCATTCGACAGACAGAGAGCCCCAGACATCAAGCTCTTGAAGTGCTGCCTTCAGCTGGGCACTGCTGAGGCGACTGAAGTCATTTTGGAACTGCATTCGCACACACACACACAGAATATTGATCTTTGGGGTCCCTTCCAGCCCTAACCATTCTACGATTCTATGATTATTGCAAAGTTACCTGATTCAGGATTTACCAGGTAGCTTCCATAGACTTTCTTCAATACCTAGGAAGGAAATTAAACGTTGAGAGCACAAGCTATCAGAGTAGTTTCCTCCTGCACAGCCCATGCCATGTTCAGTCTCCGTTTAAAAACCTTAAATTACAGCATCTCCCTCCCCCAGTCTAAGTGAACTTGGACAAATACCAAGTCACGGGCTTCTAGTATTACTGGCTGCTCCTGCTCCGGGCAGAGCTCCCTGAATGCCCCCCGACAGGCTGCAGGGCAGGACTCAAAATGGACTTTTTAAAGTTCTAGTCTTGACCCCTTCCGCAGACAAAGGAGAGCTGCCAGCAGAGCTTGACGCAACAGATCCGAGGGCCGCAACCCTCCTTCTCATCCTGGGGCAGCCGGCAAAGCCTGCCCTGGCCCTCTCCTCGCGGGAAGAGATGTTCAGAGCAGGGGTCAGGCGTGGCCGGGCGATCGCCCGCGCTGTCACAGCCTCTTGTGTGGGACAGATGGGGATGGAGAGGAGACCGCCAGGCAGGCTGGATGACTCCCAGAAGCAGAGCCGCCTACAGCACAGCAAAAACCTTTCTTCACACATAATCACTGCTGAATTTTACATCAATGGCAATTTTCAGCTGAGCCGTAGCTCTGTGTCAGTGAGGGGGCTGGGAACAGAAGGTATTTCACAGAGAACACAACAGTGCTGTGGCAGAACCGGCCCTCCTGCGACGACACCCACTTCCGCGCAGAGAGGATGCACGGGCTCTCTGCGTGCCAGAACCTTCTCTCAGCAGACAGCCTGCCTACAGTGGCCCAGGGAGATGCTCTGTCTTAGCAGGAACCCCATTTGTGCTCCTCACAGAGGGCTTTCACCAAAGCTGGAGCACAAACAAGCTCCATCATCTCCAGGGAAGCACAGAAAGCAACAGTTTGCTAACCAGCAATTTAAAAATGTAATTTCTATTTAAGCCAGCATGCCCAAAGCTCTTCTGCAGAGACCCCATTTTCCTCTAAAAGCTTGGGAAGTTGCCTTCCACCACCAGCACGGTGGCTGCTGGTGCACAGTGCTGTCTGCTACTCGCCACCACAGCGGTTCTCTGGGGATCACACACCATACCGACCCTTGCTGAACACGCTGGGAGGGCTCCTCCATTTGGGCTGCCAGACTCCTTGTTTCCCAGCAGCTGTACCTTCAGCAGCTGGCAACGCTGCTCCTACAAGGCTCTGCATGTAGGAACCAGGAAAGCGGGACACTCAGCCATATTTATTCTGGCTTTGGTGGGTCTTGCAGCACCTTGCAGGAATTCAATTTGGGTTCAAATCGCCTGTTTCTCACCAGACTCACAATAAACTCATGGAGCACTTTCCTTGTTTTCCTCCAAGGGCAGGCACCCAGAGGCAAAAGCCTGCTGAAGAGCCTGGGGCGAACCCCATTCGCTACCATGCGGAGATTTGAAAACTGACTCAGGAACTGAGTCACACTTCCTGCCTCGCCACCCAACCACAGCTCTGAGAGGCTCCTTCTTTCTACCATAAATGGCCCTTGCGCAGCCCCGGCCCATTCAGCAGGAACTGAACCTGCTACTTCACACAGCAGCGTCGAGAAAGGGAACCAGTCTGCAGATCAAGGTCTGCGCACACAGCAGCAGCCCGGCGCCCGCTCTCAAGTGTGGTTGGAGTCAGGAGAGCAGTGCTGTGAGACTCTGGATTTGTCTCTTATGGAAGCTATTTCTGTATGGTCAGGCTTCACACTCATTTGGACTTTCAAAATTAGTGGTGCCTTTTGCCTTTCAGGCTGTAGGGTCACGTAAGATGACTTCTCCTTCACGAGAGAGCGTGAACACACTTTGCCCTTGTCTCCCCGCAAAGCGGGACTCCGGGTTGGCACAGGGCTGCTCCTTTGACCAGCATGGGACGGCAGCACAGATGCGAGTTAGAGGTTAGATCCATCCACATTGCCAGGACACTGTCCATGCTAAGACAGCCTGTGTAGGCTCAGGGCGCAGAGACGCTCACTCACCTCATCAGCACCGTGTTCCTGGAGCTCCTTGTAGAATTTCAGAGAGATGCTGACCATCACTTTTGTCTTGTCTCCATTGGGGTTTGAAATATGGTAAAGGACTCCATCAAAGTCTACGAAACAAGCAAGAGAAACTTGAGGGAACAGGAACCAGTTCCTATTTTGGGGGAAGGTTTTTCCCTACATGATCTAGGAACTGCATAAAGCAACGCTGTTCCCCCTGCTCCAGCCCTCACATACACCGAGAGAGAAACCCGTAATTAAGGGAAGTGGTAATGCCATGTAGGAAGACCTGTTATCATTCAGAGGGCTGAAACAGTTTTGACACCTGTCCATCACAGAAAGCTTTAGTCTAGTGTCACTTAGCACTCCAGGCAAATCTGCTCGTGCTCAATGCACAGGGATACAGACAGGCAGAGACGGGAGCCTTCTGGATGGCCAGCACAGCAAGTGACTGACACACTCACCGGGCCAGAGCCGCAGCCTGGAGGAGAAAACATCTCTGCCAGCAAAGGCAGCTCAGCCACTGCCTGCTGAGACAGCTTCTGCTTCACTGCGGAACGGGCAGGGAGGGCAGGAGGCAGGGAACGGCATCCCTCCAGCTACCTACCGAGCTCCACTTCTCCGTGGAGCTCCTCAACGGACTTGGTTTTGCTTCTGTTACAAAGAAAATTAATTCATCTTGCCTGTCACCCCGAGCCAGCTTTCTAACAACCCAAACCAGTTGGTGCTAAAGACCCAATACCAAGTAGCATCAAGGGCAGGGCTGGAGAACAGGCAGAGGTGGAAGAGAAGAGCCGTGTAGCGCACACACACCAAAGCGCTGCCACCACTGGACTCACTGCTGCCGGGAAAGTCCCAGGGAAGGCGGATGGACAGGGGAAATAGCGGGGCAGCCAACAAGGCCCGAGCTCTGGGGACGCTGCAGCGTCCACGCCGTCTGCCCCTGCACGGCTCTCCTCCCCCTCCGCAGCAGTGATTTGGGCACAGCAGGCAGACCGTTCGAGCCAGCCCTTGTTGTGAGAAGCCAAAAGCGCTGTGGAGCTTACCTGCAAATGTTACTTCTACTGCCTCTGGTTTGTTTCTAAAAATCAAAGAAAACAAAGGAGGTAAATGAGAACTCAAGCAGCATCCTCCAAGCTGTGAAGGAAAGAGCATTAGTTTCCAGTGCCGTGCTTCTCACAAGCAGCTCTACCTGAAAACACTTCTACCTCCTGCTGTTCAGCCAGCAGATAACCTTCGACAAGACATCTTGGACTTCTCCCAAATCCTGCAAGCACCACTTTTACCTGAGATGATATAAACCAGGCCGTGAAGCTGGCAGAGATTGTTATTATCTGCCACTCATTACGGCACAGGTCTGGGGACAGAGGCTCTTTTGTAAGTTCCTGCAATACCAGCTCACGGAAGGGACCCATAGGCCGAGCAGTCCTTCCTGATGCAGCATCCCCTTCGCCACCACCACGCTGAGTCGCTCGCAGAGCGGACCCCTTCTCCAAGTGCGGGGCTAGGGGCGAACCGCAGGAGGAAACTTTCCAGGTGTGCATTTCATCCTGCCACGTCCCTTCCGAAACACCCCGACGCCGTGCCAACTACCTCTGCAGGAAAAGCTGTAGATCTGGGTTTGCCCTGACACTGCCCAGTGCTTCCTTTGGGATCCCCGATCAACATCACCAGCACCTCACAAGCCGAAGGCACCTCACTTTTTCCGTGGCGGGTACGAAGGTTTAACAACATCTTAACAAACCCTGTTTGCCAGTTCGTCCACGATCTGTAGAAGAACAGGATCCTGTGAAAGATCTAACTGCTTCTGGAAGCGATTTTGCAGGGACTGGCACGATGGAGCTGCTCCAGCAGCTCCGAGGGCACTGCTATTAACAGGTCATTCTCCGACAGGGAGCAATGCAAAGGTGCCTGCACCACTGAGAGCAGGGGGGGAAAACAAGAACAGGGTGACAGTGCCAGCCTGCTGCTGTTCCACAGCGGGGATGCCTCATTCCTGGAAGCCGGGAACGACCACGATGTGCTAAAACTCGGTGTAATGCAGGGAGACCAAGGCACCGAACAGCACTGATCCCAGACCACGCACCAGCTCAACGACAGGTGGAAAGGGAGGAATTAACCCCCAGCCGGAGATCCTAAGTGGAAGCGACGAGGTGCTGGTGCTCCTTGAAAGTTAACAGCCGTGGAAGGAACAGCGCTGTCTGTCGGGAAGCTGGAGCGCCGCTGAAGATAAAACCCACACGCCTGAAAGCAGCAGCGCGAGTGCACCCAAGGCAGGTCCTTTGGTTTAAGAGCTACCTGCGACCTCCCTCTCTCATCTTCCCCTCCCAGCCGGGCCCGAGGGGGAGGCTCACAGGGCATCCCTGGCTGCGCGTTCCCCTCGGGCTCTTGGAACGGGGAGCAGTTCCCCAAAGCGTGTCCAAGCCACGTCTGCTCACCGAGGACTGCTCAGAGCCGGGATGAAAGAAAATCCCACTGATCTCACTCGGTCAGTCGCTGCAGACGCGTTCTTCTTTTAGAGCACCACGCTCAGACTTGGGAATCAGCTTGGATGGCGGTATAAATCTTTATAAAAAAAGAAACCTATGTAGGAAGCTTTAAAGATAGCACAGTCAGGCACACGAGAGCTAGCAATACTAGAGAGGGCGCATCCTTAAACCTCTGTTCCGTTTCCTCAAGAGTCACACCGGCCAAACCCCATTCCCCAGGCACACCGAGCCCCGCTCCCAGTGCAGCCTCCCAGCACAGCACCTGCCCCTCCGAGCAACGGGAAACCACCGATGGCCAGTGCACTGGAGCGGTTTTGCCTAGGAAAGGCAATTCCCTGCGCGCTGCCCAGTGCCCCAGGGGACGGCAGGAAGAACGCTCGTGTTAAGAAGCCGTGCGAGACCACGTACCCTGCGTCAGTTAACGGCGCCGCACGGCGGCCTTTGTTCTGCGCACAAAAGCTGGCGGCTGACACGGCCCCGTTTCTGATCCTGGCGCAAGCAGGGATTTCTTTGGGAAGTTATTTTAACACCGATTTCCCAAGCGGCTCTGTTCTTGTACATGGGGATGACGAGGAAGGGGGGATATTTAAGGGAAAAGCGGGTAAGCGGGGAGAACTCTGGGTGCTGAATATTCAACCGCTTCCCGGCACAGCCTCGGTGAAGCGAGCGCTCACGTGAGCCGCATACAGAGCTCCTTGCGGCCACGCTGTCATCTGCTGCAGGGTGGTTGTGCCTCGCCTGGCACACACGAGCCCAACCCAGGCCCGGCCCGGCCCAGGGGAGGACAGGGAAGTGCACCACAAGCATGGCTGGGAGCGAAGTGAGCTCTTCACAGCTCAGCAGCCCTACAACCCCAAAGCTTAAAGTGCTTCTATTTATTTCTCTGGCCAACCTCACCAAAACCATCCTGCCCACTTAAAACACTTCTACAGCAGCAAATTCACCCCTTTTTCTGCCTGAATTGTTGTTTCCCCATCACAAAGTCCCCAGACAGAAGGGAGAGCAGCTCTCACCGCCAGCCTTCCGGACGAGTGATGGCACTGCAGGTCGCATGCACGAACACATCCCCTCGACCTTCCACCAACCCCACCATCCGCCAGCAGACAGGGTGTTGGGGACGTGCCAAGCACCCTGCAGAGGCACAGCGTGTCCTCTCCACGTCTAGGCGCTCCCAGCTTGCCCCGCTCTCGTGCGGGCGAAGGCTTCGCGCAGAGGATGCGCAGCAGGCCTGGGACCGGGGGCTGGGCTGCTGTGGGTGGGTACTGGTTACCCACAGGTTACTGGTGTGATCCCGAAGAGCTATGCTGATTCTAGCACGTTCCCGTGTTCCCTGTCTCCACGCTGAGACTCACCCACACCCATGGCGCGAATCGGCAGTTTCAGACTGTAAATCCCATCCATCCTTTTGGTGTTGTACTTTGAAGCAAGGCTCTGGGCAGCCGGGAACTCGTTTGGGATTCACTTCCACCCCTCATTACAGTCTCCGAGGACCAGACTAAGCCTGGCTATGCTCGGAGGATTTCAGAGAGTCCAGCCCATCCGCTCCCAAGGCGGAGAGCTGCTGGGACCCCCGCAAGCTCCTTACCACCAACACTACCTGAACCACAGCCTCCCCCAGCGACCTTCCCTGTCTGCTACCCTAGGCCCGGCGCGGACAGTAAAACCAGCTCCTGCTGGGAATAACCGAAATGGCTCCGCTCTGAACACCAAATGCAGACCTTCCCGCAAAGCCCTTCCCGAACTCAGGCGCTGAAACGGCAGCTGTTCCGAGCAGCAGCAGCGGTCCGTTTTCTGATAACACTTATCAGGTTTGAAGGCAAACCCACACCAAATCCCATCTGCCCTCTGCTTGGAACAATAAAAGGCCCTGACAGGTTTTACGTCTTCTCGCCCGCGTTCCTCCTATTCATCTCCAAATGGCTCCTACGCTGGGTCTATCTAATACAGAGCCAGCTCCAAATCAGATTTCTCACCCCGGCAGAACATCCACCAGGAGCCGCAGTGCCCGTGGAGAGATGCCAGCGACCACTTAAGAGCAACACCAAATCATTACTTGGTTCCCCCCCCACCCCCCCCGACAGCATTTCCTCAGTTTTGACTCGGACAACTTCCAAACTCGTTCTCAGTCCACGGCGGCCCTTAGCCATATGTTAGAACGAATTTAAGAACAGAAGAACGAAGATGGTAATTATACAGAGCCCTCATCTGCTACGTTAAACAGACCTAAATGCAAACTGGGCTGACAACCGTACCGAAGCATCTCCCACATCACAGTTAAGGCCTGTACCAATAAAGGAGGATGGCAATTATTTTAAAAGCTGCAGGCCTGCAGATACTCTAATCTCTTGCCCCAGAGGAGAGAGGGGGAAAGAAAGAATGGGGGTATTTCAGAGCTCAAAGCCCTGAGCAGAGCTTCCAGATCACCAGCGTTGATACCGTTTGGAGAGAGGCAGCCAGACTCGGTGACAGACTGCACGCTCTCGCCATGGAAAGGTCACCCCAATAAAACAAATTATGAGCGATGTCTAAAATTATCCCAACAGTTCCTCCGCTCCTGGGCCCCACTCAGCTAACAAAAGCTACTCTGCGTCAGCCGCGGGAGCGTAGGAAATCAAAGCGCTCCCGTAGCTCTGGCAGCACACCCACCACGAACTCAAGGAGCGCTCCATCAGGGCGATGCCCTACGGCAGCCCCGACGTGTGCCGGCTCTCCCCTCTCGGCTAGGTGAGCCTGAGCTTCTCCCTCGCAGCGGGCCCGGCAGCCTGGAGGAGGCTGGCTGGTAGGAAGGCGTTGGGATTGCCAGCGGACAGAGCTCTGGACGGTGCTGCAGCACGCAGGTATGGGCAGGTCCGCTTCCAGCCAGGTCTTCGCCCCACGCGTCTCCGTTCCAGCGAGCCTCCAGGGAAGAGCCTCATCTTGCGCACACCACTCCCTACGGCTGTTCAGTACAGCGAGGGACACTCGCTCTTCTCTGGTGTCAAGCACCGGTGGCTGCAGCGAGAAACGTTCTCAGAGGATAATACAGAGCAGGCCCCGCTCGGGAACGCGAGATGAAAACTAAGGCTGAGGCGACGACAACCCGCGAAAGCCTAACAGGCCGCAGATCTGGGCTGCTCTTCCCTCCTGTTCCCTGCGCGACTGCTCGAAAGCAGTGCCGAGCTCCAGGCTGAGGCGGTTCACGGTCCACCATTAGTGCAAAGCCACCTTCTCTGGTGGCCGAAGCCAGATGAGCTGTGGTGGCTCAGGAGCTGCGCTCAAATGCCTACAGCACGCTCAGTCACAGCACACACCACCGAGGTTTACCACCAGTGCCACCCATGCCACACCAAACCCACGGGTACTGCTTTCCACCTGCGGCATCGCCCGAGCGCTCCGCGGTCAGGGAGCTTGAGTTTCAGCAGGTGAGGTCGTGCCGGGGGAGACGTGTGGCTCCAGGCTGGGCTAACAAGGACGCTGAGCCGGCACCTGCCGCTGCCGCCAAGGAGGGAGATCTGATCCCTGCTCTTCCACTGCCCCGCGGCGAGCAGCCTTCACACAATGAATGGGATGAGGAAACTCCTCTGGGTTAAAAATACCCAGTTTTGCCTGGTTAATTTTAACCTAGGACACTTCCCCAGTCCTGCTTCCCCTAAAGCCATAGAAATGCCTTTGTCAGCAAGAAGGAGGGAGTGGCAGAGGAGCAACCTCTGATTTCAGCGGGGCCACTGAGCTCCCCTGAAGCACCAGGGCCACGATCTCCACAGCCACTCCAGCAGGGAGCTTCTCAGCGGTACCTGGCAGGACCAGAAGCTCCTCTACCCTCCCAGCATGCCCAACAGCCTCCAGCCGCCCCTCGGTCTCCCCACGACGAACTCGCTTTACACGTCACATGGCGAACAGAAAGTTCACGCTGGCTGGTTTCACCCAGCGCTCAGCCTCCCCGTCTGAGGGGCTCAGTTCTACAGCCACAAGCACCGACACGACGGCACGTGTGAAATACCGTAAAGCACGCCGGCGCAGCTCAGCCCAGCTCTCCAACCAGCTACAGGAACCGCTCTACAACGGGGAAGCTCAAGCTTCAGCTCTTTGCCTACGTAGCTAATAGTCACGAAGCCCTGCAGATTCACAGAAGGACGGTTTGGGCTGGATTCGTACCTACAAACAGCTGTAAAGAAACCAAAGATTTAAGATTCTCTTCCCTCCGCCCCCACCCAAGGGAAAAGGCAGGCTGTTCTCCAGCTATGCAAATTTGTTTTCTTTTGCACTGCAGGTAAATACTAAGGAACAGTCTGAGACCGATGATTAACTTACTGGAGGTTTAGGGCAAGCTATGCACGGCTGGAAAATGAAACCCTGCGAACTGAGCTGTGTCGCACTTTCACTGAGGGCAGTTGAATTAGAGCACGACAAAACCGGACGGCAAATCTGTTTTGGGAGGCGGTTCCTCCCCGTGTGTTAAACGGAACAGGTATTCACCAGATAGAGAAGACAGTCTTCAAAATGTTTTACACTTAAAGGATTTGTTGGTTTTATTTCTGTCTGTGTGGTTAGCAAGGGGAAGTAACGATGAGAAAGAAAATCTAACCGGTAGATCTCATCCTCTCGCATCACGTTTCTACCAGAAACGGGAAAACCCGAGTGTGACTCCAGCTTCTAGGCAACTTCTCAAGTCTAAATGAGTTAGTCAAAAGCTCATAGCACAATTTCTTCTCTTGACACCTGCAAAAGCTCCCAAGTTGCCTCATTTCACACCGACCAGGTATTCCCCCACTGCAGCACTTCGATGCCTGCAAGTTTCACAAGCAAATTCCCAACTCAAGTTATTTCAGTAGATTCTGGTAGCTCTAGGCCTTTTTTAAAATAACGTGGTTGGTTTCAGGAAATAGATTTAAAACAAGAAATTACAATATTAAATAAAGAAAAAATCAGATGCATTGAAATCCACTACCTTCACCCCCTTGACCTAAATACCGACGTTCGACAGTGGCTCTCCAAGGAGGTGATATTTCCATGGGTTTTGCCCATGAAAACAAACTGAATTTGGAATTAACTGACTGTAGGTGGATGCTGCCAAGCCCCAAGGACCTTGTCATGGGAGGACTCTTAGACACAGGTTAGGCCCTGGCTCGAGTGCTGATCTCTGCCTCTCCATGCTGGGAACGCCACCGACGGCTGACAGGCCTCCACGCAGAGCAGATTTCGGATTATATGAGGATAATGTCACCAGCAGTTATCGGCTCCAACTTCTAAATGTGACCCAGTTCTATATGATACGGTGAAACTGTCACCTGATGGTCCAGGGAAGCTCTGCAGGGAGCCTGTTGCATCACTGCCATGGAGTCAACACAGCCCACATCACAGAGCAAGTCGCCCGCAAAGGATTTGGAAACAAACCCCGCCCTGCCAGACTCTCAGGCTGGTGCTGAAGCCACCAGGCACACCCAGCTCCGAGACAGTCACTATGGACAAACCGGTGCATGGCACCTGCTCTGCTCCTGGTTTAGAGCAAAGAACTCAAACCCAGCTCTGTCCGCGTGTCCAGACTCACTCCTTCCAGCCAGCAAAACCCTCAAGGCCTGACTTTGCCCTAACTGCCCTATGTCCACCCCCAAGACAAGCCTTGGGACAACAATCACCAAAATAGGGAGATACAGCAAATCCCCTCCTGCCTCCAGGGTCAGCGCCACGGGACTGACCCTAGAACTGCAGCCAGAAGGAAAAGAAACTGCACAAGAATAAACACTGCGTAACACCCATTCCCTAAAAGACTTGAAACCAGGAGAAAAAAAAGAAAATACACACCTCCCTGCACACCTCAGACCTTTGTCTCCACCCTGCGCTTGCCTGGACAGGAGAGCCCAGCAGAAGCACAGAAGGAAAAGCAGAAGTAAGTAACTTCCTGTCCTCCAGCAACACACCAAGGCACAAAACTTATCTAGAAACAACATCTAAAGAACAGAACATGCCGTAGATGAGTAAGAGGCTGAGGCAGAGCACCATCAGCCGCCCTAAGGATCGATCCAGGAACAATCGGCACGCCAGGCAAGCGTGCCGACGCAGAAGCGAGGAGGCTTTGCTGTACGGTGAAACGGAAACCTCGGGGGCCTGCAGGCTGGCACAGAGCGAGCAGCCCCAGCTCTGGTCGCACAGTCAAGGTTTCAAGGTGCGTTGAAACCCGCAGACTGACACCTTCGCGCTTACACCAACACAGGGACGCACGCACGAGCATTATCCTTCCAGCCAGCAGAGCGCCTCAGTATGGACTCGTGTTTTCGACACACGCTATTAACCTCCACGGCAGTATTTTCTAACGCGTGCAGCTGCAACGCCGTAACGGTCACCCGGGAGCTCTCTCTTCCCAGTGCGGTGCCTGTGCTTTGGGGAAGCTTGTGGAGTTAAATAATCAGGCTCAAGAAGAATAAAAAGCCTGTGAGCAGCTCCGCTTCCCCGCAAGGCAGAGCGGCCTGTGAGGTTATTTTATGGGGAAAAAACCCCACCCCAAAACATCAGCTGAACAAGAAGTCAATGAAACCAGAGGAAACAGCCTCTGTCAATGTATAAAATGTATGAAAGGCTGTGAAAGCTGCTGGAGAAAAAGGTGACACAGAAAAAGGCACCTGCCTGGCATTCCTTCCCGGAGCAGCCTGGGCTGAGGCTCCACCCCAGAGATAACACCACCTCGCTTCGCTTCTCAGGGCTTTGTCTCCGTACAAAGGTGGCCGGTGTTACGCCCGCAGACAGCCCAGCATGCCCATGGGTAGCTTGGCTACAGACAAGGACATTGATACGAAGGGTCTCTCTTTCAAGCTAAGCTATGCTCACATAAGCACCTTCACAGCCCTGGTGCAACGCTCAGGGCAAATTAATCACTGGCTCCCCAGGGACTGAACTGTCCCAGCTAGAGAGGCAGGTGCAAACCAGCCCCCCCCACCCACTCCCCGAGGACACAGCAGGCTGGCACCAGGGGCTGTGATAGAGCCGTAGGCCTGCATCCCTCCTGCTCAGGAAAGCAAAGGGGGGACAGGCTAGAATCGCTTCCCCACCCCCAAAGCAAAAGGCTGAAGCCACGGCTCCACACATGGGCTTCCTGTTCCTCGGCTCTCCCCACACATTCTGTACCAAGGCTGGCACCACGCTGGGCCCATTCTGATGAAGGCGGCTTTACCTGAAGCAAACATCCCTGCAAATCCACTTTTCCTCCCCATCTCCCTCCCTGCCCAAGCCCTCTTCCCCAGCTCAGCCCACCTCCACGCTGCAATACCCACTACCCTCCCCAGCTGCCCCCTCCTCCCCCGGGGCCTCCACGCTGCCCCAGCACTCACCCCCCGTCAAGCCCTGCTCTCCTCTCCACTTCTGCCTGTCCCTCACCCCCCAGGCCGTCACGCTGCTCAAGCTCCGACCAACTCCACCGCCCCCAGCTCAGTTACCCCCGCCCGGACCACCCTCCTCCCGTACCGATCCTCTCGCCCCACAGCGGCCCCCGTCCTGTCGCAGCTCTACCCAGTGCCACCCCCCACCATCCTCCAGGCCCTCATTCTGCCTTGTCACCACCACCCCACCGCAGCCCCATCATCCCCCAGCCCGCATCCTGCTCCCGTACCAGCCCCCCCCCCCAGCCCCCATCCTGCCTCGGTGCTCCCCCGCGCCCTGCTCAGCCCTATCATCCCCCGGGTCCCCATCCCACACCGGCGCTACCCGCCCCGTCACCCGCAGGGCCCTCCCCTCTGCCCGGGGGTCTGGCACAGCCCTGCCGGCGCCCCCAGCCCCTCCCTCAGCCCGCGGCCCCACCGCCCCAGCCCCCGTCCCCGCCCCGGTCAGGCCCGGCCCGGCCCCACCGCCCCTACCCGGCGGCCGCGCCCTCGAATTTGAGCGTGAGGGTCTCCTCGATGATGCGGTTGTTGACCTCGAGCAGGATCATGTCGGTACCGGGGAGGGGAGGGGGCTCTCAGGGCGCCGAGGCCGGAGGGAGCCGAGCCCGCTGCGCGCACCGGGGACCCGCCCGAGCCTGCGCCGCCGCTTCCGCTCTCGCGCCCGCGCGTCACTTCCGGCCCCGGCCGCGGCCGAGCGAACCCGCCCCGCCCTCCGCGCTGACGTCACACCCCCCCCCCCCTCCGTCCGCGGGGTCGGGGCTGAAGGAGGAGGGTGCCTGGGGGCGTCCCCCCCAAATCGGGGGGTGGGCAAGGGCAGAGGGGTGCCCCGGGGGGGGGCTGGAGGGTGCCCCTGGGTATGGGGGTCCCCCCAGTTTGGGGGGCTCAGGGATATGGGACGTCCCCAAAAGCGTGGGGGTGCCCAGGGAAGAGGGGTACCCCATGGAGGTGGGGGTGTGCCCCAGAGCATGGTCTGCGCAAGAGTGGGGTGCTGTAAGAATACGGGGGGTGTCCACAGGGAAAAGGGGTGTCCGGTGGGATGGGCGTTTCCAGGGTTACGGGGCCCCAAAAGTGGGGAGGGGCCAGGGAAGCGGGGTGACCCAGAGCGGTGGGAGGATGCCCCAAAGGGATGGGGGTCCCTAAAAGCGTGGGAGTACCCCAGGGAATGGGGACACCCTAGGCAGACTGTGAGGGTGCCCTGGAGCTGGAGGGGGTGCCCCAAACTTAGGGGGTGCTCCAGAAAAGCATGGGGGTGGAGAATCCCAGGGGATAGGGGTGTTCTGGGAGCTGCGGTGGTACCCCAGGGTGTCCTACAACATGGGTACCCCCAGGGGAGAGTGTGGGGTACCCCTAAAACCCACAGGCACCCGAAAGCTGTGAGGATGGGGGTACCCCAGAGGGACGGGGTGCCCACAGGGTACCCAGGGGAGCTGGCTTCCCCCAGAGGCCATAGGGGTGTAGGGATGCCCCAGGGTCACGGGGGTGCCGTGGGGGTCCTCCCGAGTCTGCGGGGCTGGTGCGGGGGCAGAGCTCTGCCTGGCGACATGGCTCGGCTCGGCTTGGCACGGCCAGAGCGGGAGGGACACAAGGCTCTGCTCTGGGCGGGTCCCCCCCGCAACCCCCAGAAGGGCGAGCCAGCCCTGCAGTGCCCCACTGCCCCCCAAAACCCCGACGCCAACCTCCGCCCTATCAATGGGGAAACTGAGGCACGGAGCCCTGTCCTGCCTCTGCTCTCCTGAGGAGGGGCTGCAGCACCGGGTGGGGGCTTGGAGGGGAGCCCAGTATCCACTGGAGACCAGAGGGGAAGGTGAGGACCCCCAGGGTGCATCACTGCAGGGGGGACGAGGCACCCCTGGGTGTGCCCCGGTGTCACCCGCTGTTGGGTGTCCTGGGAACACCCTGGGGCAGGATGGTGATGGGGGGCTGAGAGCTCCCCCCAGTCCTGGGGAAGGTGACCTGGGGGGGGGGCCGGGGAAGGGTCCCTGCTGGCTGCTACTTCCCCTTCACGCCGAGAGAAGGTTTTGCAACCTCGCTTCCTCCCCAGGCAGCATAAAGCGGGCAGCGGAGGGAAGGGAAGGCGGCACGGCAGCGGGCGCAGGTGAGGGACCCTCCGGCTGGCCTGGCGGGACCCCACGTCCCGCCACGCTCTGAGGCGAAGCCCTTTGGGGGTGACACCAGGGTTTGTTCCCGTTCCCAGGTGCCTGCCAGTGAAAACTGGGTTGGGACGGGGAGAAGACCCCAGATTTGGGGGAACGACGACAGCAGCGAGCGGTGAGTCTCTGGGGTGCTCAAGTGGAAATTGGGGCTTTCCTCGGGCTTTGCCAGTCCCCCAGCTGAGCCCCCACTCATGTGGAGCGGGCTGGGCTGGGGGCCAGGGTGGGATGCTCCAGCTGCTCGAGGGGCTGCCTGGTGCGGGGGGAGCAAGAGGCGGCGGGTGGGGGTACCCAGGGTTGTGCTGGGGGCTCAGCTGGGGTGCAAACCCCTTGTGGTCACCAAGGACATCTGCCGTGGGTGGCCGGGGGGGGGGGAAGCGCCCACTCCCATTTCCTGGCACAGCAATGAGCCCGGAGAGTGCTTCCCCATGGCGTGTCCCTCCTTCCTCCCCGCAGGGACCCCCAGGGCCACCCCAGTGTCCCCCAGCTGTTCCAGAGTCAGGAGGAGAAATGGAGTGCTGCTTGTTCCCCCGGCTGGGCCAGTTTGAGGGGTACCCGTGGATGGGGGATACCAGATCCTGGAGGAACCGATGGAATTTTGGAGTGGGGAGACAGAAAGAAGCAGCCAAAAATAGTCTGAGGGGAAGTGCTGGTGTCCTGCTCTGCCCTGTGCTCGCAGTGGCTCTGCTTGAGGGGACCTTCCTGCATCGGGCACCCAGCAGCATCCTCAGCTTCAGTCCTCTGGGATGCTGGGGCGTCACCATCCCAGCATCACCACCCCAGGATCACCACCCCCTGAGATCACTATCCCGGGATCACCCCACGAGTGCGGCCAGCAGAGGCAGGAAGGAATTTTTCCAGGCAGGGGCATCAGCCCATCTGCAGCAGGGAATTCCTGATGGGCAGAAGGGGAAAGCTGATCCCAGGAAGAGCATCTGCGTTCAAACGGGGCCAGCTTGGGGCCAGGCACCCCTCAGCATGGCAGGGACTCAGCACCCCCAAGCAGCTCTGGCATCACCAAGCTCTGGAGGGGCTTGGGAGCTCAGAAATGGGGCAGAGGGGTGAAACTGGAGTGAAACGAGAGTTCGGATCCATGCTGGGAGAAGGCTGAGTCCCAGTGGTCTTCGGGGAGGCAGGGACAGTGCAGGGCGTCCTAGACCTGAGGAGATGGGAAGAGCAACTGTCACCTGTGATTTCTCCATCGCTGTCGAGCACGGGGGACGTGGGGATGCCTGTGGCGTCCGGCTGAGCAACAGGAAAACCAGAGACGTGAAATATTTTCAAAGCTGCCTGCAAACGGTGTCACGTCTTTCCGTCTGGGGTGGGGGTGGGGGACGGTAAACCACTCAGGGTCAGGACTGCTGAGGGGAAGGAGGGCATGAAACCACCTTCAGACGTTCTAGAGTGCCGTGTGCCCGGACACCGTGACCGCAGCCTCACCGCTGGCTGGGGTGGCAGGAGGGGCAGCTCCAGCAGCGATGCTTGAGGGATCCAGAGGTGCTTGAAGGGCTTTGGAGGTGCTCGAGGGGCTCTGAGATGCTCAAAGAGCTCAAAGGCTTTTGAAGGACCTGCACAACCCAGGGGATACTGGAGGGGCCAGGTGTCTCCTGGAGGGACATGGTGCTGTGTTGACAGGGGAGCCCCCCACCCAGGAAGAGGTGGCTAGTCTGTGGGGGAACCCCTTCCTCCAAGGGGTACAGGGAAGGGACAGGGTTGGGGTGAAGTGGAGCAGACCAAGGGGTCTTGGGGGTGTTGTACGAGGGGACGTATGAGGGTCAGTGTCCACCTGCAGCACTGCCCGTTACCTGACACAGTGTGGATGCAGCGGAGCGATGGAGGGGAGCTGCTCACTGGCTGAGAGGGGACCTGGGGAGCAATGGAGATTCCAGGGAACCCAGAGACGCTGTCAGCCCTGCTCCACACCACCCTCCCACCTCACACTCATGCTGCTTTGTGCTCCACAGGCAAAATGGAGTCCTTTTCCTTCAATGGGGATTTATCCAACCTCTTCTCCCTCTACAACTATACCTACGACTACAGCACAGTCATGCCCGACACCGCTATCTCCTCCGCCCCGTGCCGGCCCGACGGCTCCGTCCTCAACAAGTACCTGGTGGTGGTGATCTACTGCCTCGTCTTCATCCTCAGTGTGGTGGGGAACGGGCTGGTGGTGCTGGTGGTGACCTCCAGTCACA
The DNA here is from genome assembly GCA_027574665.1 of Rhynochetos jubatus. Classification (NCBI taxonomy): domain Eukaryota; kingdom Metazoa; phylum Chordata; class Aves; order Eurypygiformes; family Rhynochetidae; genus Rhynochetos; species Rhynochetos jubatus. The sequence continues at coordinate 26,664,073 of CM050654.1, forward strand.
CCAACCGCTCTGTCACCGACGTCTACCTGCTCAACCTGGCCGTGGCAGACCTGCTCTTCGCCCTCAGCCTGCCGCTCTGGGCTGTCTACCGAGCCCATGAGTGGGTCTTCGGCACCGTGATGTGCAAAGCCATCTCCGTGCTGCAGGAGGCCAACTTCTACAGCGGCATCCTGCTGCTGGCCTGCATCAGCGTTGACCGTTACCTGGCCATCGTCTACGCCACCCGGGCTGCCACCGAGAAGAGGCACTGGGTGAAGTTTGTCTGCTTGGGCATCTGGGTCTTCTCCGTGCTGCTCTCCCTGCCCATGCTGCTCTTCCGCGAGGCTTTCCCCTCACCCAACAACGGCACCGTGTGCTACGAGCGCATCGGCGGCGAGGACACGTCCAAGTGGCGGGTGGTGCTGCGGATCCTCCCGCAGACCTTCGGCTTCGCCCTGCCCCTCCTGGTGATGCTCTTCTGCTACGGTGTCACCATCCACACCCTCCTGCAGACCAAGAACACCCAGAAACAGCGGGCAATGAAGGTCATCTTCGCTGTGGTGCTGGTCTTCCTCATCTGCTGGCTGCCCTACAACATCACGTTGGTGAGCGACACCCTCATGAGGACGCGGGCCATCACTGAGACCTGCGAGAGGAGGAACCGCATTGACACGGCCCTTTCTGTCACTCAGGTCCTGGGCTTTGCTCACAGCTGCATCAACCCCATCATCTACGCCTTCATCGGGCAGAAGTTTCGTAATAGCTTCCTCAAGATCCTGGCACAGCGTGGGCTCATCAGCAAGGATGCCGTGGCCCGCTACGGCCGCACCTCTTACGCCTCCACCTCTGGCAACACCTCCACCACTCTCTGAGCCCTGCTGGGACTCCCAGCAGATCCCAGCACCCCACACACCTCAGCATCCTCACCCAGCTGCCTGGGATGCAGGCAGCGATGCCACGGGGATGGGAAGGGCCACCACTGAATGCTGGACCCTGGCTGGAAGGGTGCTTATGTGGTGAGGGGGTAGGACCCCATTGCCAGGGGAGCGATGCCAAGTGCTGCCCACCCTCCCTGCTCTTTGGGGCAGAGCCTGTGACTTTGAGGATCCTGCGACCCCTTTGTAGGGCCAGTGTTTGTGGCCAACGGCCATCCGGCAATAAAGCAGTTGGCAGGTGGGTCACCCAGGTCTGGCTTCTCTTTGCCACGGGGAGGGAGTTGGTGGGATGGAGCCAGGCCACATCTCTGAGGAAGGTGGGCCCTGGGCTCCCCACCTCAGTGCCAAAGCAGTGGTGCCAGCTGAGCCCGGCGAGGTGTGGGTGACGCTGCTTCCAGGCCAGGAAAGGGTGTTGCCCAAGAGGCTGTTGCAGAGGGTTCAGCATCCTGTGTGTCTCCAGAGGGGACCCAAACAAGGGTCTTGCTTCCTGCATCCACCCAGCCAGGTCCTGACTCTTCCCTGCTGTGGGGTTTGTCCCACCTGAAGACAAATCCACTCCCTTCCTGACCCCCATTCGAGGCTCACTGTGGAGCAAGTCACTGAAAGATCCCTGGGCAGCCCCTCAGTGACACAGAGCCAGCCCTGTGACCTCTGCCCGAAGTGTGCCAGCACCCGGGGCACCCCTTGCCCCTCCCAGCGGTGCGGTGCCAGGACATCATTGTGCAAAGGGCTGGGAACCTGTCCGTTACACAACCGGGACGTTTCCGCCCCAGCTTGGGCAACCGGGGCTGGCACCAGCGTGGGGCAGAGGGGCTGAAGAGGGGGCTGTGACCCTCACAGGGTCCCTCCCGCCACCCTGTATGCCAGGTATTGGGGTGCCTGTCCCCTCATGCCCAAGGATCTCTCAACGGGGGTCCTGTACTGCTCCTCCATCCCACCTGCTATAGGCTCCTGGGGGTCCTCAACCATGGGGGTCATCCGTGGGTGCCAGCTGTGGGCTGCCTCATGGGGGGGTATGGGGGTTGCCTGGCACCCATGTGGGGAGCCCTGGGGACTCGGGGCTGGGCAGTGTCAGTGGGAGTGGTGGGCAGGGACAGCCCATCACCTTTGCATGTGGGAAACCTCTTGCCCAAGCAGTTCCTTGCAGTCCTGCAGGAAGCTGAGGCTGTTGGCCAAGAGCTGACTCCCCTGCCCATTGCTGCCTCCCAGCTGCGGGACAGGGTAGACGGTGGCTCAGCCTTGCTGCAGCTGGGACACCCCTTACAGGGACGGTTCCCACCAGGAGGGCTTTGACACCTCCATACTGGCATCCCCAAAACCCACACTCAGCCTGGATGTCAATCTGGTGACGACCGATAGACAACACCAGAGCCACCGGGGTAGCAGAAGAAGGTTGTTTTTTCTCTCTGTGGACCAGCCACAAAAAAACCACATCAAACCCAAAATGTTGGGCAGCAGGACCTGCCTGCAGGCCCGAGATCCTTGGGTCCACTCTAAGTCTGAGAGGAGGCAGCCAGGGCAGGGGATGTCCCAGCACAGCGCATGGGCTGCTGTCCCGTCCTGGCTCACACAGCCTGCGGGTGCCTTTGCTGGTAGCAAAGCAGGCAGCAGCGCCCCTGCTTGCCCACATCCACGGAGCACGCGTGGCACACCTTGCCCTGGCACAGCCTGCCGAGAGGGTGGGCGGTGAGAGCCATACAATTTTAGTGCCATGTCAGTGTCACCCCTGGACCCCCCCCGAGCCCACCTGCAGCTGTATCGTCGGGAGAGGAGGCGGAAATCCTTTCGGCAGCGGGTGCACAGCCCTGCATCACGGGGTGGTGAGCTGGGCATCGGGGTGTCGATGCCCTCTGTCTTCTGCCACAGGGCATCCTTCTCCCTGCGGGAGGGGACAGGTCAGCCCCAGCAGGGGCGTGTCCAGCGGTGGGGGTCCAGGAGCGTGCCCTGGTACCCCAGACCCAAGATGGGCGTCCAACTCTCACCTTGGGTCTCTCAAGGTGGTGAGTGGGATTTGCCAGGGCATTGGTGCCCTCCCCTGGGTAAAAGGGTTTTGGCCCCCCACCCGCATGTGGCCCCAGACCGGTGGGGTCCCAGGGCTCTCACCGCAGCAGCTCCAGCAGCCTCCCCTTCATGTCACGGATGAGCTCCTGCTGCCGTGCCTGCTCGGCACCACGCGTGGCCTCCCGCTCCAGGGCCTCCCGCTGTGCCCGCTGCAGCGCTGATACCCAGCGCTCCCCGTCTTGCCGGGCCCTGGTGCCGGGTAGTGAGGAGATGGTCCCCTGTCCCTCAGCCAGCTCTCTCTCCATCCGTCCATCCATCCATCCATCCATCCATCCATCCATCCATCCATCCATCCATCCATCCATCCATCCATCCATCCATCCATCCATCCATCCATCCATCCATCCGCTGTTTCCACCTTCAAGCCCAATCTGCTCCTCATCCCCACAGCCACCTCACCAGCTGCCAGGCTGTCTACCCATCTGTTTCCCAGCTGTTCGTCCGTCCTTCCCCACATCCATCCCTCTGTCCCCCTGCCCACCCATCCATATGTCCAGTCACCCCAGATTCATCCCTCCATCCTTCCATTTCTCCATCCCCTTGTCCCAAATTCATCCCTCTGTCCCTCTGTGTGCCCACCTGTCCACATATTCACCCCAAATTCACCCCTTCACCCACCCTCCATCCTTCCATCCATCTACTTGCCCCAGGTTCATTCTCCCACCTCTCTGCTCACCCACCCATCAATCCCCAAGCCGATGCCTCCATCCCTCCCTCTCCGAATCCTTCTCTCCCTGCCCCTGCCCATCCCCGGGTGCTGCTCCCTGGGTCCAAGTTGGGCACCACGGGGGGGTCCCAGGGGAAACCCCGTGGCAGGTGGGGTATGGAGAGGACACGGGGGAGCGGGAGAGGAGTTGGTGGAAGGGGGGTGTCGCTACCCGACCTGCCGAGCTCCTCCTGCAGCCTCGCCACCTCCTGCCGCTGGGCCTGGAGCTGCTGCCGGCTCTGCCGAGCCTCCTCCCGCGCCGCGGCGGCCAGGGCGGCCAGGCGCTGCGGGACAGCGGGGGGGCTCAGCCCTGGACCCCGATAACCCCCCTACCCCGTGGAGTGCCCCCCGGGCTGGCCTCATACCATGGCCATGCTGGCGGCCGTGCCGGGCTCCTCCTGGGGGTCCGGCAGCGGGTCCTGGGGACCGCGGGCGAGCTCCAGCCCCCGCCGCAGCACCTCCTCGACGGCGGCCACCCCCTCCGGGCCGCCGGCAGCCTGCGGCGCGTCCGCCCGTCCCGCCGCCGCCAGCGCCGCCTGGCAGTCCCGGAGGCGCGAGGCCAGCGCCGCCACCTCCGCCAGCGCCGCGGCCAGGCGAGCATCCCGCTGCTCCGCCGCCTCCCGCCAGCCCCGCGCCTCCTCCTGCGCCTGGGCCAGCGCCTCCGGGCCCCCCGCCGCCGCCGCCTCCAGCGCTCGCCCCAGGAAGGCGTTGGTGTCCCGCAGTGCCTCCGCCTCTCGCTCCCGCAGCCAGACCCGCCGGGCGCTGCCCTCCTCCTGCCGCCGGTGCCGCCGCTCCATCCGCTCCAGCCGGGTCGCCAGCGCCCTCCCCTCCGCCTCCCGCTGCTCCAGCTCAGCCCGCAGCCGGGATACCAGCGCCCGCAGGGACGCTTCGGTCCCGCCCGGCTGTTCGGGCACCGGCGGTGAGGAGCCCGGCACGTGCCCTGCGCCGGGCGGCAGGGACATGCCAGGCTCCCCGGTGCCGTCGAGCTGGGGTGCTTCGCCAGCGCCGTGGGCATCCTCCAGCTCCTCCGCATCCGCATCCTCCAGCTCCTTCTCATCTGCATCCTCCAGCTCCTTCTCATCCTCGTCCAGCTCCTCTTCATCCTCCCCTTCCACATATTCCTCCACATCTACCTCCTCCTCCTCATCCAGCTTCTCAGCATCCTTCTCTTCCACATCCTTCTCTTCCACATCCTTCTCCACCTCCACGTCCTCCTCCACATCCTCCTCATTCAGTTCCTCTTCATCCTCCTCTTCCACATCCTTCTCCACCTCCACATCCTTCTCCTCATCCACCTCCAACTCCTCTTCATCCTCCTCTTCCACATCCCCCTTCACCTCCATGTCCACCTCCACACCCCCCGCCCTCAGGGCAGCCGGGGTGGGTGGGCAGGGGCGGGCTGGCACTCTGTGGGGTGCCGCAGCAGGATGGGCGATGCCATCGGGCCATCCGCACGCCCCGGTGCCGGTATTGCCTGTCGGCAGGGCTGCCTTTGCAGGGCTGTTCCCAGCTGGGCCAGACCGTACTAGCGTCCTAGAGGGGACACGGGGGGGTCAGGGCCACCAGGTCACCCCCAGAGCGAGCCAGGCACTGCCACCCTCCTGTAGGGTTCCCTGGGCACAGTCAGCCTTTGGAGATGGAGAGGGCAGCAGGGCTGGTGACGCTGACTGGCACCTGGTGACAAGGGACCAGGGAGGCTAGTGCCATCAGCCCTAACAGCCACAGAGCAGGTGGCGCCCAGAGACCTCCGTGGTGGTGGCAAGGGGAATTGGGCAGTGCCTGGGCATGAGAGCGTGAGCAGCAGAGCAGGCGTGAGTGTGCCGGAGCGGCTGCGTCCACGGGTGCCCCCCTTCAAGCGTGCCCGGGAGCAAGAGTGCGCACGCGCGCGCATCTCAAGATGTCACAGTGTCACGGAGTCGCAGCAGACCCGTGCCTGGGCACGCGCTTGGCAGAGCATGGCAGCGCGTGTGTGTGCACACATGTGTGGCATGTTTGCCGGCGTAGGCGTGGCGTGGGCATGGCATGGGCATGGCGTGGGTGTCTGTGCCTGCCTGGGGCTGCGTGCAGAGAGCTGGCACAGCTGGGGCACCACGCAGGGGGTGGGGTGGCAGGGGGACGCTTGTGTGCTGCCCTGAGACGCTGAGCCCCAGGTGCGCCTGATGGCCCCGGCACCCCCGATGCCCCCATTCCCCCGGTGCCCCCCACGTTTCCAGGCTCACTCGGAGAACATGGGCCAGGCGATGTCCAGGTCGGTCCTGTACAGGGCCAGATGGAAGGTGACGCCATCCAGCTCGTAGAGGCTGCCCAGGATCTCCACCCGGCGCTGGGGGCTCAGGAAGGGGCTGCGGGCGTAGTACCACTCGCTGCAACCACAAAATGGGCTCAGGCACCCCTCAGTGCCCCTGGCGGGCACACACGCCTGCAGCACCCTTACCCACCATGCGCTGCAGGGTGCTGCCAGCCCTGGCCTTGTCCCCTCACCACTGTGAGCATCCCCTCCCTGTGCTCCCTGCTCTCACCGTAGGCTCTCGGGGTTGAGGAAGCAGAGCTGCAGGGACTCTGCCAGCTGCCGGTGCACCAGGCAGTACCGCAGGAAGGCTCGGCCCCTGCCCAGAGGCGTCTTCAGCTGGGGGAAGAGAGGGTTATCCAGCCCTGCCATGCCAGTCTGCCCCTCCTCACGCCTCCCTCCAAGCCCTTGCAGGGAGGAAGGGGATCCCCAGGACCAGGCTGGGGGACAGCAGGGACTCCAGAGCGGAGAAGACCCTTTATAGCGCCAGTGTGTGCATCCTCGATGCCCAAGTGAGTGTGTGACTGTGCACAACTGCGTGTGCACCCACGAACAAGCACCCCGTCAGCCTGTGCCCACCTTGTCCAGGGAGGTGACGAAGCGAACCCCCTCGTGCTCCTGCCGGCGCCATGCCAGGCCCTGGCACAAGAAGTCCCAATAGTCCTTGCGCTGCCCGAAGAAGCTCCTCTTCTCCTTGAGGTCGAACTGGCAGAGACACAAGCTTGGGCTTGCTTGTTTTGGGGGTGTCCCCTGTCCCCCTCAGCCCCTGTGGGGCTGGGATCCAGCCAGCTTCTCCAGCAGGGTGGGTCCCAGTGTCCCCTGGCTGTCCCCTCTTTGCTGGCTTCGTGCCTCAGTTTCCCTTTTGCAGCATGTGTGGTTACATGGGTAAGCCTGGTCAGGGTGCTTGTGTGGCTGGAGATGCCAAAGGCTGGACAACACAGGCTGGGGCACCCCACCCCCCAAAGGAGCCAGCACAGGGTCCTCTCTGCTCTCTCCAGCACCCCAGGGGAAACTGAGGCAGGGGGTGGCAGTACCTGGAGGAGGAACTCCAGCTGGGCACAGAGGCTGTGCAGCTCCCGGCTCCCGTCCGTCACTGGCAGGTTCTGCTCCCGGTAGCTGTGGTTCAGGTCGGTCACAGTCTCTGCGGGATGGCAGGACTGAGCTGGCACAGCCCTGCCCGGGCAGCGGGCACCCTGTCCCATCCCACCCCCCTCCCCACCGCCTCCCGGCCCCGGGGATTTCTGCCAGCAGATGAAAGAGGAACCTGCCCCGGGATGAGACGAGGGAACAGGGGGAGCGAGGGGCGCAGCTACCTCCCGGGAACTGCGGGTGCCCTGGGGCTGGCAGCGAGGATGGGAGCCAGCAGCATGGCAGGGTTGGCACTGGGATGCTCTGGTGCATCCCCCGGCAGTGACACTCCCCGCTGCCAGGGCACTGGGTGCGAGGAGGGACCTCGGCAGGGTAAGATGTGGGGGGCAGGGGACACGCTGGCAGGGGACAGCCTGGCACACTTACTCTGCAGGTCCTTGATGATGCGGCTGAGCTCCCCGTCCCCCGCCATGGCTGTCCCTGGGGGTCTGCAAAGGCAGGGGCAGTGATGAGGGGTACCAGGTTGGCACTCACATGGCACCCCCAAACCCTTTGCCCCAAGGAGAAGGTCTCCCCTCCAGCTCCACCACAGGGATGCCAGCTGTTAAGGTAAGAGGGGGTGGGCTCATGCACCCCTTTTCCCTGTCAATGTCCCCCCGCTGCATGGGATAGGGGATATGGGGTGGGCAAAGGTGCCCCATCCTGTACCCTCTTGTTTATCCACGTGCCCTGTCCCAAATATGCCCTGGCTCTGCCCCCACACCATGTCCAGCCCCTTCCCCTATTCCTTGGGGGGCTCCTGGGGCTGAGTCCCCATCCCCCCACTGAGTCCCTGTCCCAGTCCCTCAGGATTCAGGATGTGGGTTTGGCGCGGGGGAGGCGCTGCCTTTGCTTCTGCTCTCGCTTCCCTTGCTCGCATTGTGAACAGTGCAGGGGGCTCCCGGGGGGGGGGGGGAAGGGGCAAGGAAGGGGGGCAGATAGCCCCCGACACGCAGGCCCACCCTGAATCAGGTCCCTCTGGGGCAGAGTCCCCTGGCACAGCATGCTTCCTGCAGGGCTGGCACAGGGTTTGGGGGTGTTCTGGGCATGGGTGGATTGACTTTGGGGGGCAGCGGGTGGCACCCTGGGGACAGAATAAGCGACAGTGCCCGTGGAGGTGGCAGTTCCAGGGCTTGTCACCACGGGTGGTGGCTGGGCACGGGGCAGGGGGAGCACACGTGTGTGTACATGGGGGTGTGCATGGCAGGGTGCGTGTGTGCTCACAGGAGTATGTGCACACAAGCATGCCCAAGCATGCCCAAGTGTGCACAAGCGTGCCCAAGCGTGCGTGGTGCCCTGTGCCCCCTGCCATGGCAGAGTGGCTCAGCAGGTAGAGCAGGACATGGGACTCCGGACGCCTGGGTTCCTGTCCCGGTGCCCTTGGGTGACCTTGGATGAGCCATCTTCCTGCCTACCCACCCTGCCCATGCCTCAGTTTCCCCGGGGAAGAGGAGATCCTTACCTGTGGCCAGGAGCTGTGGGGTGGCCCAAGGCGCTCACTGGGTGCCCAGGGGGACACTGGCGTGTCCCTGTGCCCACGCTGTGCCCGCCTGCTTCCCTTTTGTACCTTGGCCAGGAGGAAGTGTGGGAAGTTGGGAGGGCCACAGGAGCCACCCCCCCGCCTGCCGCGCAACACATCAGGCACTGTGGCTTGCCCACCCCGCCCAGCACCCGGCTCTCTGGTTTGGGGAGGGTGCCGGTTTTGGGGAGGGTGCCGGTTTTGGGGAGGGGGTCAGCCAGACCGGTCCCCCTGTGCAGCCCCTGCAGTGCTGGGAAAGGACAGTGCCAGGCCTGGGAGGGGGGACCCTGCTGACATCTCATGGGAATGGAGCTTGGGAATGCTTTGACGGACCCCCTTGCAGCTTCTGGGGAGGGGGTCTGGGACCCACACCCAGGTAGCAGTAGACAACAGCACCCTTGGGCAGCAGCAGCCCTGGACACAGAGCCCCCCACTTCCATGCACAGCAACCCCCAGAGGCTGCAGCCCACCCCAGCGAGGCCCACAGCCCCCCACCGGTCATCCACCCCCTAGATGCCCTGGGCACAGTCTGCCTGGGGCACCCTCAGCAAGGCCCCACTTTGCTCTCTGTGTGTGGGGGGACCCCCGCCCAGCAGCGCCCCTCCGCCACCGTGCCCATGCCCCTTTGCTGTGCCAGCCCTGTCCCGCGGGATCCTTTTGGGGTGGGGACTAAATCCCCTTGAGGAGGGGCTGGGGGTGATACCAGCTCACTCCCCCCTTGGTGCCAGACATGGGGACCCACTGATATCCCTTTCCCCACCACCATCCGCCTTGGTGGATGCCCCCAGCGATGCCCAGCAGCCCCCACATCCTGCCTCCCATCGCGTCCCCTCTTACAGCACCCACTGCCCTTACCTGTGCCACCCAGGGGGGCCGGGGGGGCACCCGCCTCCCCCTAGGCCAGGCCTCGGCTCAGCCCCAAAGTGAAAGTAGGAAGTGATGCTGAGTGGGAGCCTGGGCCTCCCCGCATCCTCCTGGCTCCTGGGGCGGGGTGTTGGGTGCCCCTGAGCAGCTAGGGGGGCATGGGGGAGCTGGTGGCAGTGCTGGGGGTGACCCCCCAGCCTCCCCAGAACCCCCTTTTACCTGTGCCGACCTGCAGTGGGTGGCCCTGTGTGCATGAATCACAGCCCTCCACATTGAATGAGGGGGGGTAGACAGCGTGTTGGGGGGGCAGCGGAACATCACCCCATTGTGCTGGGGGGTGCACGTGTGTGTGTGTGTGTGAATACACGTGTGTGTGTGGCTATAGGGGCGTACGTGTAGGTGCAAGCTACATACATGTGGCTGGCGTGGGCCTGGGGCTGGGGGGGCACTCGTGGTTGCACCCACCCGTCAGCGCCACCTGCCCCACAGCGGGACAGCCATGGGGGGCTTGTGCCCCTGCCCACCCCTTGCTGGGTGGCACTCTGGCTGTGGGGTCCCCCATTCCTTCCGCAGCCAAGGGCTGGGGTGCCGGGGGCTGGGGGGGGGGGAGGCGGAGAAGACACCCGCCCGTCCTTGGCGCGGGTGCAATTCAATTAACGAGGCCTGGCCCTGGTTCAGCGCAGCCAATAAAGCTAATGGCCCTGCACAGGCCTGGCGCTACCCGGCGGGGGGGTCCGGGGGCCATCTGCTAATTAAATGGGAGTGGGGGACGACGGAGCCAGCAGTGATGTCACCTCTCTGGTACTCGAGGGGGAAGGGGGGGCCCGTACCCTGGTACCCCCTGCCCACCACCCCTCTGCCAACCCCAAGGCTGGGGGGGACAGCCATGAAGTGTGTGACACCCCCCCCCCCCCAACCCCCTTGTGCCTCTCCCTGGGGCTGGCACTCATTAGGAGCTTGCCTGAGGCAAATGCAATTAGTGCCCAAGCCTGGCACGGCTGCTGCCCACGCTTGGCACCGGTGGCCGCCCCGCGGGGACGGGTCCTTGCCGGGCATCACCGCAGCATCACGGCGGCATCTAGGGGTGCTGCCGCCAGCACCCCTTGGCACCACCCCGATGGGTGCAGGGGGAGTGTAGGGTACCCAGTGCAGCTGCAGGGTGGGGTGCACCCTGTACCCCCAACCTGGGCAAGCCCCGTGGGAGGGTGAGGGTGTCTGTGTTGGGGTGTCCTGCAGCAAGGGGTTCCCCTGGGTAACGCTGTGCCCGCCGCACGGTACATCAGCTGGGCTCAGGGAGGGGAACCTGGTGGGGAGGGTGGCTGGATGGGGAGTTCCTGAATGTGTCCTCAGTCTCCAGGGGAGAGGCTTTGTGAGGTGCCAGAGGGGGTGTTGGAGAGGCAGGGAAGCCCCCCCTGTGCAGGCACTGACATTTAGGGCTTGGGGTGGGCAAGAGGTGTAGGAGGGAAACTGAGGCAGGGTTGGGGTGTGGGGTGGGAGTGTTGTGGGTTGAGCTGCGATGGAACCCAGGCGTCCAGGCTCCTCCACCCCCAAATCAGAGGGGGCTGGATGGGGGTCAAGCATCCACCCCAGGGGATGCCACGCCTGGGGGGGCAGGTGGGTGAGCCCGGGAGGTGCCGAGCTCCGAGCCCCGTGTGCGGGGAGGAGGAGGAGGAGGAGGAGGGAGGAGGAGGAGGGGGAGGAGGGGGAGCGTGTCGGAGCTGGCTCCCACCCAAGCACTGCAGGACATGGGCGGGCACGGTGCTCCCTGCCTGGCTGCCAGCGCGCAGGCGACGCTGGGGGACCGCCGGGGGGGGGCAGGGCCCGGGGGGACCGCAACCCCCCCGGCCCATCCCGTGCCCACCGCCGGGCACCTCCCGGGCACTGCCCACAGCTTGTTGCCGCCGGGGGAGTCACGGCTGGGGGTTTGGTCGCCACCCCCAGCGTGCCCTGGGCAGGGGTCGGGTCTCCTGCATCCCGCCCCCCTCCCCCGGCCGGGTGACCCCCGGGCAGGGGCACCATGACCCGGCTGGGCTGGTGCTTTGCCACCTTGGTTCGTTGGGCAAAATCCCTGGTGTCCTGCCTCCTGCCCCTCCGCGCCTGCCGCCGGGAGGTAAGCGGGCATTAGGGTTAGGGTCTGCCGGGGGGGGCGTCATGGGGCTGGGGTGGGCTCCGGGGGTGTGTGCGGGGGGTGGGGGTACAGGCTGGCGCTGCCTGCTGCGGGCAGCGGGGGGTTAAACTGTTCATATGCATGTCAGGGTGCTGGGGATGTCCTTTGTCCCTCCTTGTGTCCCCCCCCTCCGCGTGGTACTGTGACGCCCCTCCCCCCCCCCGCCCCAATAACCCGCACCCGCGGGCCCCTGCAGTGCTTGGCTGGAGGGGATGTGCTGTACAGCGCTGCACGCACAGGGATCTGCTGGAATCCCTGTGTCCTTACGGAGTGTGGAACAGGGGGGTGTCCATGTGTCCTTACAGCACCCACAACGGGGGGGCCCTGTGCCCATAAAGCACCCGGCATGAGACGTCCCCGCGCCCATAAAGTGCCCAGGGTGGGGAGATCCCGGTGCCCGTAAGCACCCGGCACGAGAGATCCCTGTGCCCATAAAGTGCTCGCTCTGTGTGGGATCCTTGCGCCCCAAAAAAGTGCCCCCCATTGAGGGACCCCCGTGAACCGTAAGCACCTGGCATGGGGCATCTCTGTGCCCCTCAGCAGCTGCTGTGTGTGGGATCCCTGTGCCAAAGCCCTGTCCCGCACGGAGGATGGATCCCTGTGCAGTGCCCAGCGTGAGGACCCATCCTGCTGCCTGCGCCAGGGAAACTGAGGCAGGGAGGGGAGAGGCTGGCAGAGGGTGCGTAGCTCCCGCTGCTCTCCCCTCCCTTGGCTCCTGAACCTTTGGGAAGCTGCCCCGTGCCCGGCGGGACGGCATGGGCCACTCCGGCTGCACCGTGCCAGCAGAGCGGGTGCCAAGGCCACCCGCCGAGCAGTGCCTGGGGGAGCGTCACTGCAGGCTGGTGACAGGCCAGTGTGTGCCAGGGCAGGGACCCAGCCTGGAGGAGCGACAGGCCCCAGCTTGGGGACCCCGGCGCTTGCCGAGGATGCAGGACTGTGAGCTGCTGGGGGCACGGGGCGGGGGGATGCTCAGGGCTGAGGGTGGGTGAGTGGCACTGGGGAGCCGTGTGGCAGTGGTCGTGCGGTCCCACATCTGTTCCCGTGTCCGTGTGTCCCTGGTGTGGGTGTGAGAACAGTCACGCCTGCTTGTGCACGCGTGTGCTGTCATGTGCGTGATGGGGCCGGGGGTAAACCGCAGCTCGCACGAGTGTGGGTGCACAGCAGGTCCCGGGGAACTGCCATGGGGTGCGTGTCCCTGCGTGGGGGTGTGTGCATGTGTCCCCTAGCACACGCGTGTGTGCTGGGTGCGGTGGCAGTGGTGTGAGCTGTTAGAGGGGTGTCCCCCAGCTCCCCCAGTGCCCAGGTGGGCACCCACACGCGTGTGCCATGGGCTGTATGTCTGGTGTGCATGTGTGCCCTGGCATGTACACGGTGGGATGCGTGTGCGACGTGTGCCCTGTGCACCCAAGGGCAGCGTGGGGACAGCACTGCTGGAAGCGGGTGTGGGGGCCTTGGGGACACGGTGACCCCGGCAGGGCTCCTGGAGAGGCTGGCCCCGTACCGGGGGTATTGCACCCGCACCGGTGGTACCCATAGCGGAGGGTGGGGGTGGCTAAATGCCCCTGTCTGTGCCCCCCCCGCCGGGAAAACGAGCCCTAAATGATGCCCACAGGCGGTGTCCCTGCGGGCACCCTGTCCCTGTCGCATGACCCTTGTCCCTGCCCTTCTCAGGGGCCCGGGCTTGTCACGGCAGTGAATGGGAGGGGGTGATTTACGGGGGGGTGGGGACACCCCTCTCCACCGGGGCTTTCATTCACAGGCAGTAACGAGGCTGATTAATGGGGGCTGTAATGATGGGGGGGGGTGCATGGGTGGGCGCTCCCTGCCTGTTCAGTGCTGTGAGCAGGATCAGGCCCGCCCCCGCCTCCTGCCCCTGGGACTGGCTAGCACTGGGGGGGCGGGGGGGTGCCGTCCCCATCTGTCCCCTGTCCCAGCAGGCACATCCCCACGGGGGCACCTCTACCATGGGCCGGACGGGCACAGCAGAGCGGCAGAGGGTGGTGGGACAGGAATATTTTGGGGAGGGCGTGCTGCACTTTGCGGGGGGTCAGATGCCACTCCAGCGTCTGGGGAGGGCAGCCCCCCCGCCCCACCCTGCCCTTCCCCTCTGGGCCGACGGCTGTATGCAGCATACAGACGGGGAAACTGAGGCACGGGGAGGGGGCGCTGTGCCCACTTCCCCATGCCAGCCGTGGCTCGTCCCGCCGGGTGTCCCTCCCCCCCTCCCAGCGTGTCCCCCCACCCTGACTCACACCCTCCTGGTCACGGCCAGCTGAGCACAAGTTTCCAGGCTGGAGCCGGACCCAGCGCTGGCGGGGGAGGGGGACACACGACACACCAAGCCCCCCCTGGGAGGGGCTGGGGGCAGTCCGCTGCCAAATCCATCCCCGTCAGGGCCGCTCTGTCCCGCCTGGAAGCTGCCACCCCCTCGCTGAGCCCCCCCCCTCCCCCAGCTCAGAGCATGGATGTCCGCCGGTCCCTCCCCGTCTCCTATCCCGGGACCACCCAGGGGACACGGCTGGGGCTGGAGGGGGTGGGGGGCACACACCCCGGCGCGGGACCCGCCGGAGGAGGGATGGGGCTGAGGTGGGCGGTGGGTGCTCCCCCTCCCCACCCCGGGTCAGCAGAGGAAATGGATCCCAAATGTGCGGGGGGGGGGGGGGGGGTGTTGGGAGAGGGGGGGAGAGGGGGGCCGGGGCGGGGCGGGCGGGCGGAGCGAGGGGGCCCGGGGGGGGGGTTTCGGCCGGGCAGGGGCCGCGCCGCGGGCAGCATGACCGGGCTTTGCCTCTCCTGCCTGCTCTGGGTATGGGGGCACCGGGGGCACCGGGGGCACCGGAGGGACCGGGGGGGCCGGGGGGAGCGGGACGGCAGCGCGATGGGGCCCGGCAGCGGGGTCCCGGAGCGGGATGGGGGCTGGTTGGGGGGGAGCGGGACGGAACCGGCGGTGCTGGAACCGGGAGCGGGACCGAGCGGAGACCGGCCGGACACCGGGGCGGGGTTGGGGGGTGACCGGACCGTGAGCGGGGTCGGGAGGAGCCCCGGGGAGCGGGGGGAGCGGAGCAGGACCCCGGCCGGGAGAGCGGGGGCGGTGGGCAGCGGGCAAGGGGGGCGCGATGGGGGCACCGTGCGGGGATGTGGGACAGGGACACTGCGCTGGGGGGTGTCAACGGAGGGGGGGTGGGCTTGGGGAGGGTGGGGGGTTGATCCCACCCAGCCTGCGGTACTGCTGGGGGTCCCCGCCACCCCCGGGGTTGAGGCTCTGCCCCCCACACTGGAGGGGAGCGAAACTGGGCAAAGCAGGGGGGGGATCAAATTAGCGGTGGGGGTCTGGGGCTCTGCCCACTCCCCGTCACCCAGGCGAGCTGGGCCCTGGGGCGCAGAATGCTGGGGACCCATGTGTCCCGGCGACCCCCGCCCACCCTGGCTTTGCAGCCTCGGGGGAACCGGGTGTCCCAGTGCCTGTCCCCCCCCCCCCCCGCACCTCTCCGCAGTGCTGGGCAGTGAACCCAGACCTCCCAGATCCTGATTCATCTGGCACCTCTTCCCAGCGCCTCTTCCAGCCCAGGACACCTGGATCCCCTTCCAGCCTCCTTGGGGCTGCGCACTGGGGCGCCTGTGACCAGGGATGCCCGTGTCCCCCCGTCCCCTGGAGCTGACCCCTGGAGCTGGGTACCCATGGGTGGCATCCCCAAGAGCCCCCCTACCCCCCTCGGCAGTTCCCAGCCCTGGGGACAGGGAGGTTTAACTGGGATCCTGCCAGTATGGAGCTGGGACAGCTATCTGATGGGATGGGCTGGTTCCCTGGCAGGGAGGTGGGGATGTAAAGCCGGGGGCTGGCTCGACAGTCCCCTGGCATGGGGATGGTGTTGGCAATGGGACAAGCAGAGGGGGCTCTGTGGGGTGGGAAGAGGGGGGACAGCGCTTTCCCTAGCGAGGATAATTACCGTTAATGAAGCAGGCCCATGCTAACATGTGGGGCCAGGGTAGGGTGTGTGTGGGGGTACGTGCGTGAGAGATGTGTCAGCATCCCTGGGCATCCCGTCCGGATCCCTGGGAGCGGGGGGCAAGGCCTCTTCCCGGGGCACCCCGCAGCAAAGATGCTGCTTTGCATATGTAAACGAGCTCATGGCATCGTTAGGCCTCGCTGTCACCCAGCAACTGCGGCGTGGGAGCCCCCGGCCCCGGGGAGCTTTTCCCACGGCTGCTCGATGGGTGACGACACCCCCTGTGCACACGCGTGTGCACGCGCGTAGTTACGCCCCAGTCCCGCTAAGGGTTGAAAAAGCACCGGGGGGCTGCTGAGGGTCCCCACGGGAGGAGGTGCCCAGAGAAGAGTGGCTTGCACACGCGTGTACACACCTGTGAGAGCGTGCTGACCGTCGCACACGGACCTGCACGTGGGAACATGGAAATCCGCACACGCGTCTGCTGCGGCCGTGGCCAGCGGAGTTGTGCACGCTCGCGCTCGCGCACGCTTGCACGCTTGCACACGCCCGCACGCTCGCAGGCGTGCGCACGCGTGCAACGCCCTGACACACACAGTCCCTGGGGGTGTCTGCACGCAGGCGGGCGCGTGGCGCACGCCTGGGGCCCTTCTGACTGTAGATGTGTGTAGCAGGGAAACTGAGGCAGGGAGGTTTGGGGGGAGCTACCCAGCACCCCGACACTTTGGCACTGTCCCCCCTGGCTCTGGTGCCGAGGGCAGAGGAGAGCGGGGCGCCTGGGCGAGGGGGGGCTGCCGGGCCTTTGCTTAATCTCATTAGTCTTGGCATGAAAAGGCGGATTACGGGGGCTCACATCTTCATCTGGCGGCGGGTGGGTGGGCAGGGCTGGCGCGCTGCCAGGGGTTACCCCCCCCCCCCCCCCCCCCGAAACAGCCTGGAGGGGGTCGGGAGGGGCACCGGCCGGCCGCTGCCAGGCTCCCCGCCACCCTCAGCCCCGCGTGTGAGCGCACACACACGCTTGCACACTCACACCCCGGCGCCTGCGCGTGTTCGGATCCATCCTGCGCCCACACGCGTGGCGCGGCCTCCCCCCGCCGTGGGCTGTGCCGGGCAGGGTGGGCACGGGCACCCCCTGTGCACCCCCCGGGACACCCCAGCGCGGGCTGCCCGGCGAGCACCCCAAAACCCAGCAGGAAACCGAGGCACCCCCCTGCACGCAGCCGGGTGTGCACGTGCGTGTTTGCACACGTGTCTGTGCGTGCGCACGCGTGCAAACACATCCCTGCACGTGCACGCGTGTGGGCACGCGCGTACCGGTGTACGAGCGTCTTGACACCCCCGCGCGTGCAAGCGCACGCGCTTGTGCTTGCACACGCGTGCTCACGAGAGCGCGCGGGCGTGGGAGTCTTCGTGTGTGTGCGCACACGCGTGTGCACGGCTTGTCCGGCGCGCGCCGCCAGGGGGCGGCAGAGACTATTTAAAGGGGCCGCCGCTTGGGGGGGGTGCGTGTGTTGCGGGTGGGCACAGCCCCCTGCCCACCCGGGCACGAGGTCATCCCTCCCTCGACGTGACCACCGCCCCACGGCCCCGGCCCTGGGTAGCAGGGTGCAGGGGGACACACATTTGCGTGGCTGGGTGTGTGTGGGATGATCCCCTGCCCAGAGGGAAACTGAGGCAGGGCAGGGTAAGGTGCCCATGTCTCTGTGCCACCCGGATGCCCCTGATGAAGCCCCGTGTTCCCCCCAGCCCCAGGACCTGGAGTCCCCCCCGGCACACGCCTTCAAGATGACGAGCTTCAAGAAGGTGAAGGCGTGCGGGATCTGCCGGCAGGCCATCACGCGCCAGGGCAGCACCTGCCGAGGTGAGCCGGGGCCGCGGGCACACGCGTGTGTGTGCCGGGGGGTGCCCGGGGGTTCGGGACATCGGGGGACCCCTGCGTGTGCGGCCGCCTGCACGGGCACGTGAAGGTGGAGACGCGTGGCTGTGCCAACCCGTGGCACACGCGTGCGTTAGGGTGGGCGGGTGTGCAAGGGACTGTGCGGCGCCTCGGCGGGCGGGATGGGGGGCCGGGAGGCCAGGGCGTCCCGCGGAGGCGCTTGCACGCGTGGCCGCGTGCCAGCCGCAAGCACGTGTGGCGAGCGCGCAGCCGTCAGCGCACGGATGCGCGTGCGGGGTGGGTGCTCGCGCTCTCGCTGCCCGTGGCGCCTGGTGGGACACCCGTGCTGCCGCGGCCCCTCGCACGTGTGCGGGGTTGCCGAGCCCCGTGCGAGGGGCGGCGGGCGGAAACGCCGCGGGAACAATGCGGCTTCCTGCGCTAAAGGAAACGACACGGGGGGAAGCGGTGGACAGGGCCTGCGGGGGCGGCCGTGACCACGCCGCGTGGGAACCCTCGTGTCCCGTGGGGATGGGACATGTGGCTTTGCACGGCTGCCCCTTTGCAGGGTGCCCCGTGTAATTGCGTGCCCCCACAGCGGCGAACGCGCGCCAACGCGCCGTCCTCCGCGGGGGCGCGGGCGTGAGCGTGCAACAGCGGTGCGGGCACGAGCGTGGGCGGGCGGGGGCGCGGGCGCCGGCAGCACCCCCGCGGCACTCTCCTGCACGCCGGTGCACGTGCGAGGCCTCGTGGGACGTGTCCGCGCACGGCTTCCCTTCACTCCTCTCACCCCCGGGCGCTGGGGTTTGCACGGGCTCACGCTCCCCGGCACGTTGGCACCGGGACACACGCGCACACACACGGCTGGAGCGCGTGGGGTGTGTGCCCTGGTGCCACATGCCCGTGGCGCGGTGCTGGTGCCACCCGGAGTGATGAGCGTGTGCAAGGCGTGGGCATCCATGTGCGCGTGTCCCGGGGGGCATGTGCCCGCTGGTGAGGGTGGGGTGCCACCCTCCATCCTGCCCTGCACGCGGCTGCTCCCCTGGCATTGCCCCCCCACCCCGCCACTAACCCTCTCTCCCCTCCCTGCAGGCTGCAAGCTCTCCTGCCACACCAAGTGCCAAGCCAAGGTAAGGCCAGTGCCCCGAAGCGCCTGGGGGCCACGGGGGACGCGGAGCGGGGATGCCACGGTGCCGGCTGACCCCACTGGATGGGCACCCACAGGGTAGCTGTGGGCTGGTCATGGTGGCACTGGTGCCACCGGCGGGTGAGGCTGGCAGTGCCATCCTGCTGCTCCTGATGGAATGTGGGTCTGGGTTGGGGGCGGGGTTTTGGGGTGCAGCCCTGCTCAGAGGAGGCTGGCAGTGATCTGTGCCCCGGCGCCTGGAGCAGGGTGCCCTTTGCCAGGGTGGGTGCCACGTGCTGTGGCTGAGCGGTGCTGGTGGCACGCACGCAGGCTGGGCACCTCTCCCGATACCCAGCGCCGCCCGGGGCGGATCTCGCTGGCAGGAGGGAGCGGAGCCAAGGATGCCCAGTGGTGATGTCCGTCTGTCCGGCTGCCGTGCTGGCAGAGGGGGACCCTGCAGCAACCCAGGTTCTCCAGGGAGCTGGAGGTGGGCACGGTGCCCGCGCTGCGCTGCCGGGGCAGGGGTGGCTGCGTGTTCCTGAATCCCCAGGGAGGCATGTGTGCCAGCGGCTCTGGGGCTGGCATCTCGGGCGGGAAGAGGCTGGCACGCCCCGGGCGGGCAGCGTAGGCTGGGACAGGCCCATGCCCGTGCCTGGCCGGGCAGGAGGGAGAGAAAGGGCCTGGGGGGGGGCTGTGCCGGGCACGCGTCGGGCATCGCAGCGTGCTGCAGCGTGGGTGGTGGCGTGGGGCAGGTGCTGAGAGCAGCCATGGCACCGGGCCCTGGCCGGGGTGTCGGAGGAGGTGGGGGCTGCGGAGCATCCTGGGGACGTGGCTGTGTTACCCCAGGGGACCCTGTGCCACCCAGGGGACCCTGTGCCACCTCAGGGAACCCTGTGCCATCCTGGGCACCCTCTGCCATCCCAGGATCCTGTGCCACGTCTGCCAAAGATGGAGCCAGAGGAGGTGGCTTTGCCAGGATTCACGGGTGCCATGGGGGGAGGTGTGGGGGGCGTGGGGTGAGGGGATGCCTGCAGTACAGCAGGCAGTGGCAGGGAGTATCTTCCAGTGGGTTTCCAGGCAGGAAGGAGTGTCGGGAAGCTCGTTTTGCCTGGGTGTGTGCCAGGTGGGGATTCTCTGATGTCTGATACGGGGTTGTGCAGCAGGGTCCCAGCATCTGGGTAGCCTGTGGCTGGCTCCTGCGGCCGGCTGCGTTTCATTAGCCTCAGTCACCCTTCCCACGCTTGCTGGAAGCCGGAGCCCCCTCGGTGGGGCCGGCTAGCCGAGCACTGTGCTGCTGGGAGAGGGGGGTTCGTGCGTGGGGCCAGGGCCGGGGGCCTTCTGCACAGCTCCTTTGGGCCAGCGCCCAGGGAGGGGCTCCTCCGGCCGGGCAAGCGGCCAGCTGACTCACACGCCTGGCTTGTTATTGTAGGGTCTCTGGGGAAGGTGTATGTGTGGGGAGGGGGCTTGGCACAGAGCGAAAATGGCCTTTTGTATACCTGAAGCCCCTCAAGTTTAACCCCTGCAACCCCAGGATGCTTTGGCGAGGGAAGATGGGCTCACCCCCAAAGTGCTGGCAGCTGCAACTCCCAACACTTCCTCCTTCTGCCCTGGAGATGCTGCTGAGGTCCCCATGTCCCTCCCGGGTGACTCCTGGCCTGGAGCCTGTCCCATCATGCTGCTGACAGCATCTTCCCCTGAGTCCTTGCATTTACCCCCTTGGGACCTGCCCTGACCCCTTGTTCCTCCCCCCCTGGCCTGCCCCCCTGCCGGGGTGGGGACTGGCTCTGAGCAGTTACCCCCTGGCTCAGTTGGGGGGAAGCCCCCAGTTAAAAACCACGAAGGGACTGGGTATGGTGGGAGAGGTGGGTAATAGTGTGGGTGTGGGGTGCCATGGGTGTGATGGGGCTACTGGGGCTGAGGGGAAGGCACAGGGGTGTATGTGGGGGTACCAGAGCGGTGTGGGGGTGCTGGCGAGTGACACGGCCCCGGGGAGGTGGCAGGCAGAGCTGTGCCCTGGCAGTGACCTGCACTCCTCGAGGTCCCCCCTGCCCCAAGGGACAGTGGGGGGACAGCAGTGTGACCCATGCCCCGCAGTGGCAGCGATGCTGGCGGGGTGCCCAGCACCCGTGGGCGGCTGTGGGGGGGCTGGGGCAGCCGTACACATCAGCCGGGAAGCACGACGCCGTTCCCATGCCCATGTAAGGCCCTTCTTGCGCCCGGCCCCTCCGCTCAGGGATTCTTCCTTGCTTAGCAAACCTCCTTCCCTCCCTCCAAGGAGGACAGACAGACGGACAATGACATGTATCCAACCCCCACAGCCTGCCCCCTCCCTCCCTGCACCAAAACAGCCTCCTCAAAGTGTGTGTGGCTGTAACTTCCTTTGAAAAGTGGGGAAACTGAGTCACAGAGCCCTTTCCTGGGGTCAGCTGGAGGTGGGGGGCACGGCATGGGGTGTGGGTGCCAGCAGCCCGGGTGTGATGCTTTCCGTGGCAGTGGCTGGGCATGGGCATGTGCTGGTGATGGCACAGCTGGGATGGGGTGGTGATGTTGTCCACCCGGGTGGGATGGATGGATGAGCCCAAGGATGCTCCCGGCAGCAGAGCCCTGCAGGCGCTTCCCAAATCACGGAGCAAGGGAGGTGCCGGGGGCATCCCCGTCCCCCGGGATGTGCTCGTTCCAACTGGGGCTGGAATTTGCTGTGATGCTGCTTGGAGAGGCTGAAGAAAGACGGGGGGGTGATGCCTCTCCCTCTGGCCGGAGCGGGCCAGGTGACCGCGAGAGCTGCGGCGTTCAGCTGCCGGATCAGCCGGGGGTCGCTGGTGGGTGGTTCTGGGAAGTGACGGCTGTGCCAGCCCCTGGGCCTGGCAGGGCTCTAGCCTGCCCTCCTTGCCCCGTGCCACACCGGGACCCACGGATCCTGGGGGGAGTGGGCTGCTGGGCTGTGCCAAGAGGGGAAACTGAGGCACGGCACATTGTGTGCTGCTGAGGTGTCTGGGGTCTGCCTTGTCCCCCAGTGTCTCCCCCCAGGGAGTTCGCTGTGGCCACGTGTGTATGTGTGTGTCCGTGAACACGTGTGTGAGTGTGCACGCGTGTGAATGTGAGAGTGACTGCACGATCACGCGTGTGCGCGGTCATGTATGCTCGCGGACGCACGCACGTGCGTGTGATGCTTGCACGCGCGTGCCAGAACATCCACCCGTGTTACAGGTGGTCACACACGTGTGCTCCCAGCTCAGTGCCATCCACCCCCCTGGCCTCACGCCAGGCCTGCCTTGTTTTCCGAGTGCCCTCCTGCGATGGCACTCCGGAGAGGGGGGTTTGTCCATCATTAAACCGGGAGCTGGAGCGAGGCCAGGGCCGGGCAGCGAGGCGCGTCCCGGCCAGAGCAATCGCTCCCAGCGCCCGCGGCGGCGGGGGGATGCAGTGGGACCCCTGCCAGGGCATGGGAAGGTGGTGGTGAAGGGGACGTGCATCTCCTACCCTCAGCTGGTGCTGGGGACCACCCCGATCGTAAAGCAAGTCAGAGCCAGGAGGGGAAACTGAGGCAGGGAGCGGTTGGATAGTTCTGGGTAGGATTGACTGGTGGTGACGGGCACCCCATAGCCATGGCGTTGCTGGGCAGTGCTGGGGGGCATGGCGAGGTGATGCGCTGTGCGTTCCCCATGGCTGCGCCAGGAATGGGGGCTGCAGGGAGGGGACATACGTGTCCCAGCTGTGGCATGTTTGTGCTAGGGGACGTGTGGCTGGCTGTCCCCACTCACCGGTCACTGCCCCACCGCCTCCGCCCCACACAGTGGAGGGGATGACGTGCCCGTCACACTGGGAGCTTCCCGTCCCATCCCTGTCCCCGACACCCCGTTAAAAGCCACCCCCACAGTTCTTCGGGACAGCTAATGAGCAACACCACCCCTGGTCTCCACAACAGAGCGGGCCGTGGGGGGGGAGGAATGCCGCAAGAATGTGTCCTTGGCCCTGGCATGGGCCCAGCCGGGGTGGTGGGACAGGGGGCTGCGGGGGTCAGCCCTGCCCCGGTGCCGTGCCAGGTCGTGTTTGTGCAGTGGGTCCTGGAAGGGGGGTTCTGGTTTTATTTTTCCCCTCCCTCTTTCCTTTTTCCCCTTCTTTACGTCACTGCCCAAATATTCCGCCTCTCTCAGCTCTCGGGGGTGGGGGTGGGGGGGTCGGCTTGGCTGCTCGGAAGAGCTGGGGCCCTTCTCTGCACCTTCTGGGTGCTGCTGCGTGCAGGGAGGGCAGGCAGGGGTGTGGGGATGCTGAGACTGCTCGCGCTCACTGCACTGGTGAGGTGTCAGCTGGGACAAAGTGACCACCAGCCTCCCTCCTCGGGGGCTCCCAGGGCTGACTCCAGCCCCCTCAGGGCCCTGCGTTGGTGGGAGGCAGGATCTGGGCTGGATGGGGGCTCCTGCGGGGGCTCTCTGCCTCGTTTCCCACCGATTTTCTCCCTTCCCGGACCACTTAGCATCCCCCATGACCACCCCTCCTGGGACTTGCCCTGGGAAGGGCGCTGGGTCCCCGGGGACCCCCAGCACCCCCCAAACCAGCCGAAAGGTCTGGCTCAAGAGGGTCCCTACAGACCCCACACTGGGACTTCATCTTTTCCTGTGCGCTTTCACCTCTGGAGATGACCCTCCCAGGGCACCTGGTCCCCATGTACCCCCCCCGGGGGGGGTGATGCTCAAGGGTGCTTGTTTTGGGTCATGGAGGAGCTGGTTTGGGTGGGGGTGGTTTCTCTGGGGGGACCCCTGGGGTGCAGAGACCACTGGAGCCACTTGGCTGACCACCAGATCCGCTCCCATCGGCACACTGACCCCATGGCTCTGGGAGGCACTTTGGTGGCTGGAGTTCAGGGCTGTTGTCAGGACTTCTCTGGCTGTCCTGAGAAGGGGACACGTCATCTCCCCAGGGGACAGCTCCCATCACCTCCCTGGGGACGTGCTGTCAGTGC
The DNA here is from genome assembly GCA_027574665.1 of Rhynochetos jubatus. NCBI lineage: Eukaryota > Metazoa > Chordata > Aves > Eurypygiformes > Rhynochetidae > Rhynochetos > Rhynochetos jubatus. The sequence goes on from CM050654.1 coordinate 26,687,622, forward strand.
CCTTTGCTCACCCACTCATTTCCATCCCGCTCAGCCGCTGATGCTTTCCCATCTGGGCCCCGGCTCTTCCTCTGCTGGTGTTTCCCAGGGTCCGGCAGCCGTCCCGCATCCACCTCCAGAGGAGCTGGGGCTGGGGTGGGGGTCCCTGTGCCCGAGCCAAGCCCTGTGCCCGGCTTCCCTGGACATTCATTGCCCCTCCATCCCAGTTGCGGCGCTCCCCTCGTTTTGGGATGCCTGTGTTTTGGGAGCTGTGGTGCTGGGGGTGCTTGTTTGCGGGTGCCAGTGGATTCTGGAGGGCGGGAATTTTCCCCAGTGTGGTGGCTGTTGGGGTCAAGCCCCGTGCCCTTGGGTGATAGGGAGGGCAGTGGGGCTGGCAATTTCTAGGGAGGAGGGTGAGGTGGTGCCCCCCAGGGATGTCAGAGCTCTGGTGCTTCATCCTCAGCAGTGGGAAGGGTCCACCAGTGCCTCTTGGTGCTCCTGTTCCATGGCACTGTCTGGCTGCTGGGGAAACTGAGGCACGGTGGGGCTGGCCAGGGTCTGCTGGAGTGGCATTGCACTCAGTGGTGGTGCATCTTACAGGAGCCTTGAAGGAGGGCACCCCTCCCTGGTGACTTTTGGGGGGGGTGGCGAGGCAGGAGGTGTCCCCGGGGTCCTGCCTCATGCCAGCCAGCTCCAGCCTTTCGGCTGAGCCCACGGCACGCGGACTGAAACACAAACAGAAACGGGGAGGTGTTGGGCGAGAAAATGTCAACAGCGCTGGGCCGGGTGCCTGGCTCGCCGCCTCCCCGGCCGGCTCGCTGCTCAGTGGGCCACCGCCGGGTGGGCTCCCTCCTGCCCCGCACTGCTGCGGGCTTCCCCCCTTTGCTCCTGGATCTCCGGACACTGAGCACTTGCTCTGCGCAGCAGGGCCGGGGCTGGGCTGCCCAGGGGGGCCGGGGAGAGCAGGGGTCCATCCATCACCACAGAGGGTCCCCGAGGAGGAGGAGGGAGATGGGAGGAAGGCGAGGGGGATGCTGGCTGCACCCCGGGTTTGGGACAGGCGAGCCGGGGCTGGCGTGGCTCAGGGAGAGCCTGGGCTTTTCTAGCATTTTGGCTTTGCTTTTTAATTGGGGGGGTGGGCTGGTAAATCTTCACATCCCCCCAACACCGTGCGTGCGGGACACCCAAGGACCATTAACTCGTCCTGTGCGTGGCAGGGGCGGACCGAATTGTGCCAGGGGGTGCCAGGCAGATGAAGGCCCCAAGAAGGGCCCCACATCCCCGTCCCTGCCACCCCCCCGCCAAGGGCACGGGGACGCCGGTGGCGTCACGCGGGGGCGATAAGGCCCCGACCCTGCTGCGCCCCCTCGGCACGGGGTGCGAGACTTTGCAGGGGGAGGCGGGGGAGGAGGGGGGGTGTGTGTGTTATTATTTTTGGGGAGGGGGTCCTGCCCACTTGCCGGCACCCCTCGCCCGGGGCCGGCTGCCCGATGCGGGCTCCCGGTTGCCTTTAAGGGCGTTTTTGGGGGAGGCGAGGGGAGCGGAGTGGGGCTGGACTTGGAGCGCCCTGCAGCTGGGGAGAGAGGGAAGAGGAGAAGAAAGAGGGAAAAGGAGGGAGAAGAGGGAGGGGAGCGGTGGAAAAAGCCGCCCGGGACCCCCTTCCTCCCCAGGGCCGGGACCGGCACACCCCGGGCTCCCCAGCCCCCCCGCCGCCCCGGGGGTGCGGAGGGGAGCGGGGGGGGAGGGGGGCGGCGGGGACTCCCCCCGTGCGCCCCTCCATCGCCGGGGTCCCGCTTGCGGGGAGCGAAACCCTTCGGCTCTCCCCCTCCTTCCCTCCCCTCCCTCCTCCCTCCCTCCTTCCTTCCTTCCTTCTCCAGGCTTGGCCCGGGGAGGGAGGGGGGCTCTGCCTGCAGTCTGCCTTCACGCCTGCCCGCCCGGGCGACGCCGGGTTCGCGCCTGCCCCCCCCCCCCCTTTCCCAGACCCCCCCCCGGGCCGCCCCCAGCGCCCCCCGGGCCAGGTGAGGCTGCGGTGCCGTCCCTCTCGGATGTAGGCAGGCGAGACCCCGGATGGATTTCGGGAGCGTCATGAACCAGGTACGGGGCGGGCGGCGAGGGCACGGGGGTCCCCAGACACACCCCCCCTCCCCCTCCCCGAGGCGCTGGGGGGATGCTGCGGGAGGTGGCAGCTCGGCAGGGGGTCCGCGGCCACGCGTGACATCCGTGATAGGGTGGTGCGTGGTTGGGGGGTGCTGCCCCCCCCTCCCCGTGTTGGGTGTCCCCGGTTGTCGGTCCTCGGTGGGCGTCTCGGGTGCGGGGGGGGGCGCAACGCGGTGCTGGAGGGGAGGAGGATTTGGGGAGGGGGTGAGGGCGGGTTTGCTGCCGGCCGGGAGCTGTGAGCGGCTGGGGGGGGGGCGGGGGGGCCGTGCCCACCTCCCCATCTCGTCGGGGCGGTTGCCCGAAGAGTGCCCGTTGTTGGGGGGGTGGGGGGAGACACACGGGCACTGGGGGGGCTGCGTCCCCTCCGAAGTGCGCAGGGACCCGTCCCGGGGGACCGAGGGCTGCGCGCGGGAAAGCGGGGTCCGCCACCCCCCGGGACCCCGCTGCCGGGGGAAGGGGGAGGATGCCCAGCGGGTGCCTGTCACCCCCGGGTGGGGGGGACACAGACACACACGGGAGGGGCAGCCCCTGGGCCGGGACACCCTGGCATCCCACGGGTTAACCCCCCTCCCCGGTCCCGCCGCGCCGCCGTCAATGGTTAAACCCCGGGTTAATGAGTGGCGAGGAGCCCGGCAGCCCCGGGGGGGGGGACACACAGCAGCCCCCCGCCCCGGGCAGGGACCCCCGGCCCCTCGGCCTGGCCCGCAGAGGGTTAAATCGGGCAGGGCAGGTCCCGGCGCAGATGTTTTTGGGCTGTGCTCCTGGGAGAGGAAACGGCCGAGCGAGGCATCAGCCCTCTCCGTTTTAAGGGGAAAACAAGAGAAAAAAGACAACTGCGCTGTTCCCTCCGATCCCGGTGCCACCGGGGTCAGCCCCCGCTGCGGGATCTGGGCTCTGGGCGCTGGGGGGGGGCTGGCAGGGACAGAGGGGTAACGGTGGCTGCGCCCTCCCGGGGGGTGCCGGGGTGGCATCTGCTGCATCACGAGTTTGGGGGTGCTGGGGGGGCACCTAAGCGGGCACCCCGCGTCCCTACGGTGTGGTGGCAGTGGGAGGACTGCGTGTGTCCTGCCTGGAGCCCGGTGCCATCCCTGGGCTGGGGGGGACGACACTTTCGCTGGGGGGAGCATGGGTCAGGAGAAAATGAGACCCCAGCCCGTGCTCTCTGCAGTGCAGCCTCTCCATTAGCAATCCCGCTGGCTCCTGTTTTGGGAAGGGCAGGGCCACCCCCCCGGGCAGGGTGCCCTTCCCTGCCCCCCCCTGCTTTTGGGGTGTGAGGGGTCCGCTTACACCCTGTTTTGTTTGGGGGGGCTGCCAGAGCAGAGCTGTGCCCTGTCCTGGGCCACCGTCCCGCTTGCTTTGGAACTGCGCCGTGCCTGGCCTCGCGCAGCCCATCCCCGGAGCGTCCCGCCACGGTGCTGGCAGGCTGGGTACCTCAGTCCCCAGGCTGGGTGCTGAGGGGGGTGGCACAGACCCCCTGGGGCTGCCAGGGCTAATTTTGGCACCATGACCACCCCTCGAGGTGGGCTGCAGCCCCACAGGGGCTGACGGTTGCCCCCTGATGCCATGGGGCAACCCAAGCCTGCAGTGGGGTCCCTGTGCCTGGGCACAGGGCATGCCTAGTGCTGCACCAGCATGACAGGGAGGATCTGTGGGGCAGGGCCCCACACAGGGCTTGCTGTGGGGCACAGGCAGCCAAGCTGCCTGCAGATGGGCCTGTCTGCTGGCCAGTCCCATGTCAGAACCACTTGCTGACCAGTCCTGGGTGAGAATGCCAGCACTGACCCGTCCTCTGCTGGAATCCCTGCTCTGGCCAATCCTGCTTGAGAATCACAGCTCTGACCAATCCCGTGTGAGAATCACAGCTCTGACCAATCCTGTGTGAGATTCTATGCATTGACTAATCCCACCTAAGAATCCATGTGCTGACCAATCCCACCTAAGAATCCATATGCTGACCAATCCCAGGTGAGAATCCAGTTGCTGACCAATCTCATTTAAGGATCCATGCACTGACCAATCCCATATAAGCACTAATCTTGGTGAAGCTCTCTGCAGTAGGCTGTATTCTAGTGTGACTCTGCCCCTAGTGGATCCCTGGTGTGGCAGCTGCTCCCTGGACAATCCTCATCCTTGGAGCAGGCTGGGGGCACGGGGGTTGTGACCCCTATGCCCTCCCTTGAGGCAGGCGGGGTGCAGGGGGGGCAGTGGTCCCTGTGCCCTCCCTTGGGACAGGGGGGGCAGTGGTCCCCGTGCCCGCCCTTGGGGCAGGCGGGGTGCAGGGGGGGCAGTGGTCCCCGTGCCCTCCCTTGGGGCAGGCTGTCTGTGGGCTTCCCATGGGAGCAGGGTGAGGGGTGTCCCTGCGGTGGGGTGGCAGCACCCATGGGTGGGTGCTGGACGCAGGGCATGGCTGGGACTGTGGAGCTGGTGCCAGGCAGGCGCTGGCCTGCGGGGCCGGATCCAGACCCGCTGCCTGCAGATGTTGCCTTTTTAGGCACTGGAGCACATCCCTGCCTGTGGCCCTGAGCTGAGCCAGCGCCCGCTGGCAGACCGAGGCCAGCCCCTGACCTGGGCATGTGGAGGCACCTCTGTCCCCCTCCTGACCCCAAATCCCCCATTTTTCCCCCAGACAGGTCCAGGGATGCTACCTTCTCCCCCCTTCCCCTAGTTGGCACTTGACAACCCTGGGGCTGATTGCTGAAATCCACCTCCTTCCCCGAGCTGGGGCCTGCCCTTATTTGGGTTGAAACCAGGGCTATTTTGGTGCTGCTGCCTCCGTTGCAACCCCTTGGAGCTTCCTTATGTGTTGCCTTCCCCATCCTGTCCCGTCTCCCTGTGCTGGGGCTGCTGGCCTGGCCAGCCTTGGGCTGCTGGGCGCTGTCACCCTCCCAGCCGTGCTGTGGGTCACAGGGCATGTTGGGGTGCCGTTGGTGGCCCCCGAGGCTGTTGCGGGGTGGAGCGGCTAGTGTCCCCTGCAGTATCTCATCCCTGATCTGCAGGGCTGGGCGTACTGGGTGACCTCTATCTTGGTCTTACTGCCGCCTTCCTGGCGGGGATGAGCTGGGGGGTGGCTCCCCGAGGACACAGCTGGGGGGAGACAGAGGGGATGGGGTCTGTCACAGCTTGGGGGACATCCCTGGCAGGGTGGTGGCTCTTTGCTGTGCAGTACCCTCCCTGGGTACCACCAGCATCTCTTGGGCGATGCAGGGGCAGGACAGCCCGGTGGCCTCTGCGCTGGCATGGATGCTGCCAGGCATCCCAGCACGGTGGGGATGGCATGGTGACGGTCCCTGGCCCAGCTGTGGGGTGGGCTGGGGATGCTCAGAGGGAAGCCTGGGAGCGGCGAGACCTCTGTGACCCGGCATCAGCCCAGCCTGACTCACCCCGAGCTGCCGTCCAAGCCGCTCCCCGGCCCTTCTGCACAGCAACCGCTTACCCGCGCCACGGGGGAGCAACCCCAAAAGCAGAGGACCCCCTGAGCGCTGGAGGGGGCAGAGAGGGGTGCTGTCCCCTCCCTGGCACCCCCATGCCGGGGGTTCGGAGCTCCGTGCGGCCACCCCGTGCCTCGCACACGGGGCTGTGCGGGACAGGGTGGAGCTGGGGCGAGGGGAGCGGGTGCAAATGGAAACATGCCGTCCTCCCGCTGGGAGTCGTTGCATAAACAGGAGATTCGCCAGGGCTGCGAGAAATGTGAGGGCAGGAGCAGGCAGCATGTGGTGTGGGCAGGGGGGACCTGACCCTTGTGCAGGGCAGGGGTGGTGGCTGCAGGGGCACCCTCTGAGCCCAGACCTTGTAGTCCCTTAGGGCTGGCAGCAGGGAGGGATGCTGTGGTTGTTCCCACTGGGAAGGGGGGAACAGGGGTGTTCCTGGGACCCCCCGTTGCCTGGGGCAGGGTCTCGGGGCAAGCAGAGCTGTGGGGTGCATGAGGAGGTGATGCACAGCCCAGCTGGCATATGGGTGGCACAGCGCTCAAGCGACCTTCCTAGGGAGGAAGAGGTCCCCGTGGATGATGTGGGACCCCATGAGGTTCCCCATGGGGTGACGTGGGCTGAGCTGGTGTTGCTTCACATGGCCTCTGTCAGTGCCACCCCAGCGTCATCCTGTGGGACACCAATCTGGCCACTGAGTCACCGTCCTCTTTGGCAACCACGTTTCCAGCCCGCAGGGTGGTTTGGGCAGGAAACCCCCTTCCTGGGGGCTGGAGGGAGTGAGGTGTCTTCCTCCCCTCTTGGGGTCTGCATCCTTTCTGGGTGTGGGGGCCAGAGGGCCACGCCTGCCTGATGCTGGCTTGCTCGGGGGGTGGTCCAGGCTGGTGTGGGAGTCCTTTTGGCAGCACCTCTCTGGCTCCAACCACACCAGCTGGGCTAGCGTGCTGGCATCTTGGTGCCAGCTGTGGGAAGCAGCTCTGGTGTGCTGGGGTCTGTGCGATGGCCAGGGTGGCTGGTGCTGCGGCTGCTCCCGGCATTGCAAGGGTCAGCACCGGCCCGGATATCAGCCGGCTCGGGAATGTTTATCGGAGCTCCTGGGGAAGGGAAAAACAAAATCCGCCACCCAAAGGAAGGGATATGCGTCAGAGATGGGCCTGCATTGCCCACCGGCAGCTGGGTGGGCCGTGCTGTGGGCCACGGGCCAGCCCTCGCCCAGCTCTGGCAGCGTGGCCGGGGGGACCCCTGCGGTCCCCCAGCCTGTCCCGTGCCCGGTGCTGCACTGACCCAACCTGCTCCCGAAGTGCAGGGCCCCGCTGTGGAAGTTTGTCTCCCCCAATCCCCGCTGGCATCCCGTGGGATGGGGCTACAACCCGTGGGGATGCTCTGGCTGGAGCAGGACCCAGCGATGCCTTGGGCACCTTCATGGCTGCAGGGGTTATGTTGAGGGAGGAGGAGGAGGGAGAGGAAGGATTTGGGAGGGAGGTGTGAGCTGTGGTTACAGCATGGAGGATGGGTGTCTCATCACCGGGTACGTGGGGGTGTCCACATCCCTCCAGCCCCGCTGAGCACTTGTGAACTGATGCTGAAGTCCCGGTGGGGATCTGGGGTGCAGAGGCTGGCCCCTGAGCTGCAGCTGGTGGGGTTTGGTGGGGGAGGGCTCCCATGGGCTGCTCCTGCCTGGGGGTGATGTGGGCAGGGGCGGCCAGGGGCTTACCGGCCAGGTGTTCACTTCTGGGCTTGGACATCCTGAGGGTAATCGAGTTTCTCCGGGTATGGTGACAGCTGGCTGTGAGAGAGGGAGCCCATCACTGCTTTCCAGGGGAAGGCTGCAGGGTGTGCCCAACCCTTTACGAGACATCAGAGACTCCACATCACTTGTGGCTGTGGGGGCTCATTTGCTGGGAAACTGATTTTGCTGCGTGGCAAAACCTGGGTCTTGAGGCAGCGGCTGATGGGTCGTGGCTGCTGGGAGGGATGGAGCTGCTACCTGGGGGGCCGTGGGGGGCTGGCGGGGTGGGCGGCAGCCCCGCTGCGCCTCGTTCCTCGCATTCCTGGGCAGGGCTGCCGGGCGGTGGGGTCGTGGCGGCGGGGGCCGGGCGGCAGGAATGCAAACACCGGTGGGGGGGAGAAGAAAGGCCGCTGTGTCTGCCGCGGCGAGGCGAAGCCTGGACGGGGGGTGTGCAGGTCCCCCCTGCCTTTCCCACCCCTCCCAGCACTGTGGGATGTGGGGTTTCCTGGGGATGGAGGTGGTCCTGGGGGTCGCTGTGGTCCTCTGTGGAGTGATGGTCTCATGGGGTAAGAGGGATGCTCCTGCACCCCTCGCTTGGCTTCCCTTGGGAGGGGTCTGCTGCCTGGGGCAGGGTCATCCCTCTTTGCCGTGAACCCAGGGCATGTCTGAGCCAAACTTGAGAGAGGGACGGAAGCTGAAAACAGCGTTATGCTCCTGCAGTCCTTGTAAAACCGCCTTTCTGGGATGAGTGTACCATAAAGCCCGGGTTGGTGTCTCCTGTGGATGGGTGGAGCAGTGTTGGGTGAGCACAAGCCCCTATTAGACATCAGAGAATTCGCTAGAGTAGGGAGATACAACCACGGGTGCCCCAGTTTTCTCCCTTCTCCAGCCAGAGGATCCTTCCTCAGCTGCAAACCTCCTGGTGCCCAGAGCAGCGGAGGGGTGGGCATGGACCTTCCCGTGGGACCAGCGTGTCCCATGGTGGGGGTTGCTGCACATCTCCCCCCATCACCGGCCTAAGGGTGGGTGGGAGCCGGGGTTCCTTGGTTGAGCATCTTGAAGGGAAGAGCAGTGTGCGGGGCACGGTGCGGGGTACGGCATGGCCCTCGCTGGCCTCGACCGCGGCTCGCTGCCGGAGAACATTCCAGGGAGGCTGGCGTGGGGCCAGCACCGCGGGGTAGGGAAAGGGGCCTTTTATGGAAGCGTTTCGGCATTAGAATAAAATCATAATAATAATGCGCAGGGGAAGGGAGCGGGAGGAGGAGGAACCCCTGAGGAAAACAGGGAGGCGGGGTGGGAACTGGCCGACGGCTGGGAAGGCGGCAGGCACTGGGCATCACGCTACGGGGACCGGGATGGGGTGGGATCTGGGTGCTCGGGACGGGGTGCTTGGGGCAAATCCTGCTTGTTGTCAAGGTCAAGAGAGGCTGAGTGGGGGTGGGGGGGATCCCCTGTGCTGCCATGGTGCGGGACCAGCCCCTGAGTGGTGTTTGGCACGTTGGGTCGACGCTGGGATGGGGCAGGGGATGGCTGGCTGGGGGTCGCCGCTCTTGGGGGCACACAGAGGCGGTTGGAGGGGGCGAGGTGCCCCCAGATCACACCCTCCCGCTAGCGGCCGGCACCTCCCGGTCAGCGTGGGGCTGGAGTGGCCATTCCTGCCGCCCCCGACACCAACAAACAAGCGTTGCCTCTCCCACTCTGGCGTGCTGCTGCTTCCCGGGGCTGGGGTGCACGCAAAACCCAAGGTTAATTGTCAGTAATTGCCGCTGGTAATTAAGGTAACAATAGCCGGGCTGTTCAGCTGGCGGCTGCCGGAGCGCTCACGAGGCCGGGATGGGGTTCGTTCCAGGAGCTGCTCTTGGCATCAGGCGACCGCCCCGCGCTGTGCCGTGCCCAGCCAGGGCTGGGGGCTGCCCGGGGCTCCCCGCCAGAGGACGAATGTCACTGCCACCGTGACCCCGAGCCCACTCCTGTCCCCTGGGAGCCCAGCCCTACCCGGGGTGGCAGTGCCACGGGGCCACAGGTGCCCCCATCGCCCCCTTGGGGTTTGCTCGGGGTGGGGGGATGCTGCAGCCCGGCCCCTTCCCACGACCCGTGCCCAGGTTTGGGGAATGCAGGGTCTAATCCTGGCCCTCTCTCTGCTTCCTTGCAGGCTGTGACCCCCTGCTCCCCTGCTGTCAACTATGAGCTGGTAAGCAAGACACCCCCCCCCGCCCCCCGAGCCGTGGGTGTCAGGAAGGGCTCTGGGGATGCTGGGTGGGATGGGACCCCTTGTTCTGCACTGGGTGTGGGGCTTTCTCTGCCTGAGGGCTTCAGTGTGTGAGTCCCCCACCCCCAAACCCACCCCATTTTGGTGCAGTGCCCCCGAGCATTGCTGACTGCAGGGCATCCCATGTCTGAGTGGCATGAGCTGGGGCAGCTCAGCCATCACAGGAGTCCTGGAGCTGGGAATTTTGTGGAAGAGGGGTGTGTGGGGTTCCTGTGGGGGGACAGGCAGATGGGACGTGACCAGCCTGGGCTCTGGGGTCCCTCGGCACCTCCCCTCCCTGCCTGGAGCCGGAGCGGTTTCTGGCGTGCACGGAGATGTCTCTACCAGATGTGCCTTTGGCTCCGGGCGCCCAAGGCTGCACATTTGCATCCCTCGGTATTGTCACCCCTTTCTTTTGTCCCTCCTGGGAACCTTTAATGAGGAGCTGGAGTGGGGGTGGCGCACAGCCCTTCTCACCCTGTCCTCTCTGGACACTGGGAAAACAGCTGGGCGCTCCATCTCCGGACACCCAGTCCTGGGGAGGATGAGTGCGGGGGCGCTGGGCGGGCAGCCGTGCTCCCTCGCCACGCTGCTCCAGGCCATGGCAGCGCTCTGGGAATGGCAGGGTGCCGGCATGGCACTGGGAGCAGGACCGTGCCCGGGGCAGAGTTTTGGGAAGTGTGGCATGGCGGTGCCCACCATGCAGCATCTTGCTGGCTGAGCAGCCCCCTGCCCCATCCCCAGCCTGGCTGTGCCCATGGCGGCAATCAGAGCGGGCACGTGGCATTGGGGAGGCTGGCATTGCCCGGGGCTGGCACGGCTGCCCTTCCTTCTTGCTCCGGATGTGTGCCAAGGCTTGCTGGGGCAGGCGCCGGGGAGAGGAGGCCCTGGCAGGGTTTCAGCTCCGGGCTTGGCAGCCTGGCAGTGCCGGGGTGGCTGTGCCCCATGCGGGGCCCTTGGGCTGGGCAGGGGTCTCGCCCAAAAAGTGTGTTTAGGGGATGGCCCCCTGTGAGCTCACGGGAGCAGCGCGTGAGCCCGAGCGAGGGGATGGGGTGGGAGCAGACTGTGCTGCCCGCCCCGGGGCCCCGCGGTGGTTATCTACCCCGGGTTTAATCTCTGTCGGCACCCCCCAGCCCTGCCAGCCTCCTCGGACACTTATCACCAGCAAAAACATGTTGACTTCGAGCTGGGACTGTTACTGCGGCTTGGGGAGGAAATTGAAAGGGGTTTGCCCTGTCCCGTGGCTGGAAACAGCAGCCCCTGCCCTGCTGCCAGGACCGGAGCAGCCTGGTCTTGGGGGTTCCCCTGGTCCCAAGACCCCCCAGGAACCAGCAAGCAAGGTGCTCTTTGCTGCGCCACCCCCAGGCACCCAAAGCAGCTGACCCCAGGCAGAGCGGTCTGTCCCCTGCTCCCTGTTTTTGGGGTCTGGACACTCTCCCCTGCTCTAGGAAGTTAATTCTTGTCCCTAGCCCCATTTCAAAGCTCTCTGCAGACTCCAGTGGTGTGTCACCCCGTTTTGGAGCATCTTGGACCCCTGGTCTGCTCCCACCGGGGTCTTCACCACCCCATGGGGCTGGGTTTATCTGGGGGAGCTGTGCGTGCCGGTGGCTGGCGGCCAGGCTGGGTGTGGGGCTGTGCCGGGCTTGTCCCGTTGTTTACCTCCTGGCTGTGGAGTCTGACCATGGAGGATCCGGACGGGATCCCGGAGGTGTGGGGGGCACCGGGTGCCCACTGTGGAGTGGGCGCAGGGTTCGGCCAAGCACTCTCCATGCATGGCAGTGGTCCAGTGCTGGGAGGCAGGATGGCAGCATCCTTGGTACCCAAGCATCGCCCCAGGTCCGTGCTGGGTTTCGAGGGATTCCCGACCTTTAGGAAGAGCGTACACGTTGGTGGGCAGGGAAGGAAACGGGACCGCGGCGCGTTTCCTAGGAATGGCCAGAAATAGCCAGGGGGAACTTTTGACCCTGGCCCCAGCTCTGTGTGTGTGTTTCTCTCTCACTCTCTCTCCTTCTCTCCCGCTTGCCTTTTCTCACCCTCCCCTTCCTCCTGCCTGCAGCCGTCCCCGGGCGAGAGCATCACGAAGCAGGTAGATGCCCTGGTAAGTGCTACCAGCCGCGGAGGCTGGTCTCTGCCTTGAGACCTCCCAGGGGGCTGCTTGTGCCTGTCCCATTGCCACAAGCACACCCTGCGGCCAGAATCCCTCCGCCTGGGATGCCCCTGTGGTCCCCCACCATCCCTGGGACCCCACAGCCCTCTCTCCCTGCCAGCCAGGGGGATGACGGCCATGCCAAAGGCCAAGCGAGGTGCCCAGGGTCGTTGGCAGAGAGGGTGGTGGAGCCCAGCGGAGGTGGGGCTGGGGATTTTGCTACAAAGCCGGCTTTCCTGTCCCAGAGCCGGGGATATGTTATTTAATCTGTGGACATGAAATTGCTAAGACAGTGTAGACAGACACCCTGCCAAAATCAACGCGGACGGCTTCCCCCTACTCGTAGTCAGTTTGTCAGCCTCCCCGTGCACGGGGGCTGGGACCTGAGGGAGGCAGAGTGATTCCCGTGAGGAAGAGGGTGAAAGCCTTCCTCACCTGGGAGCAGCTTTGCCCCATCCCTTTGACTGTCCAGGGCACAGCTCTAATACCTCTCCAGACTGGAGAAAGAGCATCCACAGCTGGAAAAATCCAGCGGGACAGTCAGGAGTCCCCTTTGCCAGCTTTGCTCTCTCTTGGGGAAGTTTTCTGCTATTCCTGCATCCTTTCTCTTGCCTGAGACCACCCTTTCCAGGTGGAAGGGACCTGCAGGTTTTGGATGCTGCCCAGAGCCTGGGGACCTGCTGAGACAGCCTGGGGCTGGGAGGCGGATGCTGTATGGGGTTGGCAAGGGGGGGGTCTTCAACCCATCATGGCTGGGACCAGCCTGCCCTGTGCTGGACTGGGACATACTGGCTTGGCTGGGGTCTCTGCGCCAGAGGGGACCTTTGCAGGGTCTCCTAACCCGGTGGTGGCCAAGACTGTTCAATAACGTGAGCACTTGCTCCTATCAGCTGATCGTGGGCTGGCTCTTCCTTGTGCTGGGGCTGGCGGCAGAGGCGGCAGTGTGGCTGTGGTTAGATCGGGGTGGGGGAGCAGGGAAGAGCCGGAGGGCTCTTGCCAGGGCGGGTGACGCTGGAGGGCCCTGGCCGTGGGCAGCCACTCCTGCGGGCCAGGAGGGTGCCAGGAGTGGAGCCACCATGCCATGGAAATGGATTATCAGGGGTCTTGCTGCTGTCAAGGTATGGAGAGGGGCTCTGGTGTTCTTGCCTCACTCGCCTGTCTGTGCCTCAGTTTCCCCAGGCGGGAGTAGGGGGGTGAGTCCTGGTTGCCCCATGTCAGCTCCTCCGTTGGGCAAGGCTGTGGTTTGGGAGCGGCTGGGTGGGTGACAGGGGGTGGGGGGTGCGAGTGGGGGACCCCATACGTCACCTGCTGTGAAGGTTTGGGGCAGAGCAGAGCCTGTGGTGGGGATCCCATCCCGGTCACCAGTGGCTGATGCAGTGACAAGCTTGTCCCCACGCGCCCTGACTCTGCCCGGGGAAGGTTTTACCTCCCTTTTTGCTGCGTTTGAACTCCTTCTTTGCCCCCAGCAATGATTTCTGGGGTGAGCAAGGGCTGTGGGGCACCCTGGGGACAACGTGTCGGGGGGATTATCACTGCTTATGCACCCCTGGGTGCTCAGGTAGGGCTGCTGCCTCCTGGAGTGGCTTCTGCTGGGAGAGGAGACTGTTGTCCCCAGGCTCCGTGAGCTGCCAGCCCTGCTCTGTGGGCAGCCTGGCCTTGGAAGGGGACGGGAGGCTGATGGAGGGTGACGCTGGCTGCCCATGGGAGCACCCCCGGGACCGTGCCGGGTGGGAGACGGCAGGCGAGGGGCGCCGGGGAAACCTCTCCCACCTAGTCCCGTCTGCTCCAGCCGTGCTGGTTGCAGGATACCACAACCCTGAGAAGGGTGGCAGCAGGTCTCGCAGCTCCGGGGACAAAAGGGGCATCCCGGGAGCCAGCTGCGGGGCTCCTCTTGTTTTTGGATCCTTTCGGGGGACGTGCTGCCTGCGCGAGATGAGTCTTTAAACGACTCCTGCTTGTTAGCTGGAGATACTAAAACTAATGAGGTGTGAGTGTGTTTTTCCTTAGTGGTTTTTTTTGGAAACCTTGCTTTGTTTTTCGGCTGAGGTCACGAAGTCACCGAGCAAACCGGCTGCAGATGAAATTCTTGAGGCCAGAGAACATGCATAAATAGAAGTTTCCTGCTCCGAGAGCTCAAACATTTCCTCCCGGCGTTCGGCTCCGTGGAGCCGGGGCCAAAGCAAACTGTTGTGCCTGACTGGCTCCTCGCCGCCGCTCGGGCACCGAACCTGCCCCTGCCCCGGGCAGAGCCAAAACCACTCTGTCCTGCCAGGTGTGTGCCTGGAGCCTGGCTGAGACTGGAGGGACTCGTGACATGCTTGAGACTGTCCCACCTCCCACAGTATCCCTCTCAAAGGTCCCCTGGGATGCCGTGCCACCGGCCCCGCAGTGCCCGTGGCAGCCGGTGGTGAGAGCAGGGTTTTGCTCGTGGCTGTGGTGATGGGACGTGGTGCCACCCGGATGCCCGGTGGGGGGGATTTGGAGACAGCAATGTTTTGGGGTGCTATGGTGCGCAGCGTGCTGGGGATGGGATGCTCCGACAGCACCATCACACCCAGCTCTAGGAGGGCCCCTGTGCTGGCTGCGTGCTGGGCTATGGCAATGACTCGCTTTTCCTCTCTGGTTCTTTAGGATGCTACGAAATCCCCCAGGAGTGGGCAGTCACGCCGCAAAGCTTCCAGGTAGATGCCTCAGTTTCCCCTTCTGCTGACCGTCTCTGCCCTGCCTCAGCCTTCCCCCTCCTGCCAGCACTTTGCTTCTCCAGATGTGCTACAGCTGGGACGTGCTCCCCATGGAGAAGACACGGGTGTTATGACCTGCCATCCTCAAACTGGGGTCTCCAAGACACCCCGCTGGGGCTGGGAGCAGGCGATAGGCTGGAGGCAGCCCTGCCGCTGCACCCCAGAATGTCTCAGCCTGTCTCGCTGAACCACAGGGGCTGCACAGGGTGGGAAAGGGTCACCTCGTCCCCTCCCCACACCACGTCCTGATGGTGGTCCCCTCCCTCATGCCCAGGAGCATGAGCCTGTCGGCAGCCATGGAGAGCAGCTGCGACCTGGACCTGGTGTACATCACGGAGCGGATCATCGCCGTCTCCTACCCCAGCGCGGCCGAGGAGCAGAGCTTCTGCAGCAACCTCCGCGAGGTGGCCCACATGCTGAAGTCCAAGCACGGGGACAGCTACGTGGTGAGAGACACGGACGGGTCCCCGCCGGGCTGGGGCAGGAGCTGGGGGGCTGCAGTGGCTCGGGTGCTGCCTCTTCACCTCTGGCTGGGCTGGACCAGTGTGATGGGCTTTTTCCTGCCTTGAAGGTTTCCAGGCTCTTTTGGACCCCGTGGGGGGTTTTAGCCATTGCGTTGTCCCGTGGCGAGGCATTATTGGGGTTAATGTGTCCGGGGAAGACTCTCATGGGGAAGATTTGGGGAGGCTTTGAGGTGAGGGTGGTAGCGAGGGAGGAAGGTGTCCCCTCACCCTGTCTTTCCTCTTCTCTGAAGCTTTTCAACCTCTCCGAGCGGAGACATGATGTCAGCAAACTTCACCCCAAGGTGGGTCATGGCTGTGGGGAGCAGAGGGGCTTGGGACAGGGCTGTCTGCGGGACCAGCTCCCTGCTGCAAGCTGTTTGGGGCAAGAGTAGCCACTCTTCTATCCCTCCCAGGGATGGAGGAGCAGAGGAGAGCACCAGAAAGCTCCCAATGAGTTTGGAGGGTCTCAGCTTAACACCCCTCCCCCGCCCCCCATCCCAAAACTGGCTGTGGGGCCTCTTGGATACCTCCCTAAGGCATTGTCCCCATCCCTGTGAATGTGGGGAAGCCCTGGGAAGCTGAGCCGAGCGGGGCTGAGATCTGGGACCCTGATGGTCCCCCCCAGGACAGGGGCCTGGGAAGCAGGGTGCAGGGTTGGGAGTGAGTCTGGGAGGGGTATGTCAGGGTGACATGGTGGTGCCCACCCTGGGCTTGTGCCCTGTGCTTTGCATGCTCCAGGCTGGGGACTGCCAGGGGGGTCAGAGCCCAGCGTGGACGTGACCCATGTCTGTTCCCCCTGCCCAGGTGCTGGATTTTGGGTGGCCCGACCTGCACACCCCGGCGCTGGAGAAGATCTGCAGCATTTGCAAAGCCATGGACACGTGGCTCAACGCGGGGGCGCACAACGTGGTGGTGCTGCACAACAAGGTGGGCTGGACCCTGTCCCATGGGGCTGTGGGGGCATGGGCAGGGGGCTGCAGGGATGGGGCTGAGCATCCTCAGAGGCCGAGGGACTCGGGGAACGTGGTGGTTTGTGGCTTGGGCGGTGGGTAGGTGTCAGCACACGTGTGTGTCTCTAAGGGCGTGCACGTGGGGCAGTGCGTGTGTACGGGGAGTGACATGTGTCTGCCCATGTGCCGGGGTGTCCGTGCCCGGGAGCTCGCAGGCACCACCGCCCCCGTGACACCCCCTCTGCTGTGTGCCCGCAGGGGAACCGTGGCCGGCTGGGGGTGGTGGTGGCCGCCTACATGCACTACAGCAACATCTCAGCCAGGTGAGGTTGACGCGGGGTCCCGGGGTGGCCCTGGGGCGCACTGCTGACTTCCATCCCGGTGTTGCCGGGGTGCTGGTGGCCGATGACTCCTTCAGCCCCATCTACCCTTCCATCCCTCCCAGCGCCGACCAGGCTCTGGACAGGTTTGCCATGAAGCGCTTCTACGAGGACAAGGTGGTGCCAGTGGGACAGCCGTCCCAGAAGAGGTGAGTGCCACTGCGTTTTGCCCCTGTGGGCAGGTTGCAGAGGGGCCAAGGGGGGTGGCTGCTGTGGGTCCTGACCCTGACCTGCCTGTGTCCCTCCTAGGTACATCCATTACTTCAGCGGGCTCCTGTCGGGCAGCATCAAGATGAACAACAAGCCCCTCTTCCTGCACCATGTCATCATGCACGGCATCCCCAACTTCGAGTCGAAAGGCGGTAGGTGCCCCCATGCCTCCCACAGTCCGGCTCCCCCATGCCCACCACCACCCCATGCTGCCTAGCTGGACTTCCTCTCCACAGGAGATATTTTCCACAATCTCCTTGGAAATTTGGTCTTCCCTTTCCCTCTTGGGGGAGTGTTTACTCCTATTAGCAGGAGGCTATCCTTTTCCCACAGAGATGCCCTCGAGGGGTGCCCTCAAGGTGCTACCCTGAGCTGTGGGGTGAAAAGGCTTCTCTGATGGCTTCTGGGAGGATGGCATCAGGCTGGGGTTTGGGATGGAGTACCAGCCTGATGCCAGTACCCAGAAGCGGTCCCTCGCTCAGACACCATCATCCCACCTCCCTCCCCAGCCCAGGTCCCACAGGACCCAAACGGGGCGATAAGGGCTTTCCCCCGTCACTGTCCTACCTGGAGCATCCCTTTCTGCCCATCCCAGATGTTGCCCGTGGCCGGTGCGGGCTGGCTGGGATGGGGAGCGGCTGTTTGCCTTGGCTCCCTCCCTGTTTGGATTTCTCCCCCGTGACTAATCCCTGCCCCGGCCCCTCCGCCCTGACGGCTAACAGCAGCCTGCCTTCTCTCCCTCCTTGATGTCTTCCAGGTTGTCGGCCCTTCCTGAAAATCTACCAGGCCATGCAGCCCGTCTACACCTCGGGGATCTAGTAACTATCTCCTCACCGTGGGGCTGGGGGCTTCCCTCCTCCCCAGCGTGGTGGGCTTGGCAAGGGGGCGAGATGGGGGGGTCAAGGCCAAGTCCCCAGTGGTCCCGGTACCCTATGCTTAGTCTGTCTGTGTTCCAGGGAACAAAAAAAAGGGCTTCCTTTTCCTTGGAGGTGACAACTGGCCATACTGGGCCATACTGGGCCGTTGTGCTGGGAGGGCTGTAGTGACTGTGCGTATCAGCAGAGGGAGCCCGGGGCTGCGCAGAGCCTGGGGCTGGGTCCTCCCTGGGGGATGGATGCTCCTCCTGCCTGGAATCGTCCTAAAAGCTCTCTTTCTCTGGCCAGTAAAGTGTTTCCCCCATTTTCACCACCCCACAATTTACCCGACACCGTTTTCCGACGCTGCTCCCAGAGCAGGCGCCAAAGGCAAAGCTGGAGTCGATTTCTCCAGCCGCCCCGATGCTGGGCCACATCCCAGCCTGGGACCCCTGGCTGCTGGGGGAGCAAAGCCCCTCGCCTCGGGAGCATTCCCAGCTCACGCCCCTGTACCAGGATCCCCCTTCCCTGCAGCAGGCGTCCCCGTTAGCCGAGATTTACTGCCATCCCAGCCTCGTCTTTCAGCTTTTAATAGCCTGTTTATGGGATGCCGGTAATAAACTCCAGGTTTATCTTGCCTGTGAAATCCAACTCCCTTCTTCCCCCGTCCCCCACTGCTGACGCCACCGCCCGCAGGCAGCTCCCAGGACCCCGGGGAGGGCTTCCGGCAGGGAAACTGAGGCAGGGAGGAGACCTTTCCCTGAGAGCTGTCCTTCCACGTCCCGTGCTCCGCTTGACCCATGGGAACAGGGTGGAGAGCCCTGTAGTCCAGCCCCAGTGCTCAGACCCCGGTCAAACCCTCCCCCCGCCCCGGATTTTTAGCATCCTCATTGAGCTGTGCCTCATTTCCCCCCTCCTGTCTGCCTCCCCCAGGGAATGGGTGCCCTTTTGGGTGGGGGATGGGACCCTCCTCTGTCACCTGGAGGGCCAGCTCTGTGCTTTGCAGCTTTCCCAGCTGGGTTTGGGTGGAAGGGGCTGGTGGAGGCGGCTCTGGGGGGGGCTCTGCACCGCAGCTCACATCCTCCCGCCATCCGTCCCTGCAGCAACGTGCAAGGAGACAGCCAGACGGGCATCTGCATCACCATCGAGCCTGGCTTGCTCCTCAAGGGCGATATCTTGGTAAGGGTCAGCCCCCTCTACCGTGAGCAGCTGGGGGATGGGTGGTCCTCGTGCCTCAGGACCTCCCAGTTCTCCCTTGCCCTGCCCCTGGGGATCGTCCTGACAGTCACTTCCCGCTTCCCTCCGCAGCTGAAGTGTTACCATAAGAAGTTTCGCAGCCCGACCCGCGACGTGATTTTCCGCGTGCAGTTCCACACGTGTGCTGTGCACGACCTAGACGTCGTCTTCGGCAAGGAGGACCTGGACGAGGCCTTCAGAGGTGAGTCCCCTGGCACCTCCCCACCCAAACTCCCTCCTCCCGCCCCTCTGACGCAGCTCCCATCGCTGGGATGTCTGGGTACCCGCCCCAAATCCACCCCTGATGAAGCAGGGCACCCCTGCTCCATCCATCCATCCATCCATCCATCCATCCATCCATCCATCCATCCATCCATCCATCCATCCATCCATCCATCCATCCATCTAGCCAGCCAGCCAGCCAGCCGGTTGGTTGGGAGCTGCAATGTTCTGTCCCATGGTGGGATATCCCCTACCGGCTCCCATCCTTGTGCTGCCCGGGGTGGGTGTCCTGTGCTCTGGGCATATTTGGGGGGGGCCATGCTGGTACCGTCGGAGGGATGGATGGAGATGATCCCTTTGCTCTGCTCTTCCCCTGGCAGATGACCGCTTTCCTGAGTATGGAAAGGTGGAGTTCGTGTTCTCCTACGGCCCTGAGAAGATCCAAGGTACGTCTGGCTCACACCGTGGGGTTCGGAGCTGGATACTGACTCCTTTCCCGCTCCCCGGATCTGTCCCCTGCTGCCTCCCTTGCGACCTCTCCCTGCCCCATTTGCAGTCTCTTTGTCACCTGGGTGGGATGAGAGGTCCAGGCAGTGATGCTGACCTAGGAGCACCCATGGGTGCCCTATAAGCCTCACTCTCTTCTCTCTCTACAGCACTTGCTGGCCTGGGAGAGAGGGAGGGGTGCTTGGGAATGGAGGACCCACCACCCAGAATGTCAAGACCTGTTGCCTGTTCCTAGGCAATCCCAAAAGCCCCAGCCAGCCTTGTAGACCTTCTTTGTGGGTCTTGATATACCCCCGTGCTCGTCCACCCCTCCCAGTGCCCCCATTCCTACGTGACTCTCCTGCTCTTTCCCTGCGACTCCTGCCCTCTTTCCCTTCCCTGCGCCTTCTCTCCATCCCACCTGTGCTGGCTCCATCATCACCCCAACTGACCATCCCGCCTCTTCCCAGGCATGGAGCACCTGGAGAACGGACCCAGTGTCTCCGTGGACTACAACACGTCCGACCCGCTCATCCGGTGGGATTCCTATGAGAACTTCAACATCCACCGCGAGGACGGCACGGAGGGCACCTGGGCTGAGCCGCCCCTGCCCGGCAAGCACCTGGAGAAAGGTTAGGGCTCATGGGGCGGTCGGTGGCCAAGGTGTCCCTGGGAATTCCCATCACCCTGGGGAAGGGGACGCTGGCGGGCAGCAGAGCTGGGGGCAGGTGGGCGCTGCTGGAGGACTGTGGCCATGGGATGGGAGAGAAAATTCTCATGGACTTTCCCTCCTGTTGGCAGTGCCAGGGAAGCTCAGGCTCTTTTATCGCTGCTTTTGCTCTCCAAATCCTGTTTGCATGCAGCAGGGTCCAGCCCTGGATCACGCCCCAGAGCTTTAGGAAGCCCAAATCCTGAGGTCTGCAGGAGGAGGACCTAATGGGGGGCACCCTTAGGTCTCCCAGCTTCTTGCTTGTGGCACAATCGTGCTGGGACGTAGCCGTGCCTCAGTTTCCCCTGGGGAATGAGGACCCCTCACTGGCCCTGGAGGGTCCGCACCATGGCCTGGAGCTGGGAAAAGCCCCTTGAGCACCCGCCTGTATGCGGCGAGCTGGCTGTCCTCGCCCGCTTGGCAGGAACAGGCGGTACTTGTGTGTCGAAGGGTGGTGGGCCCCCGTCCCGGCGGCAAAGCCACCTGTGGCCGAGCAGATGCCTGAGCTTTCCTGGCCCGCTCCAGACAGGCGGGGGGACAGCTGCGGTCCCCAACGTCCCTGAAGGTCACTGGCTGCTCCGAGTGGGAGCTGTGGGTGGCCAGGCTCGCTGGGGAGGGTGGGGACTCTGGGTGCCCGGGGCAGGCGAGGGGGTCCCAGCCTGCAGTGGGGATGTGGGGCTGGACCTGGGGTGGCTGTGCAGAGCTGGCACGGGCACCTGCCTTGGCACGGGGCAGTAAACAGGCAACTCGTGATAGGCGGGCTCAGCTATGCGGGGGGAGCTGGGGGCTGTGGATCCAGCCCTGAGGGCATGGGATGCCTGTGTGTACCTTGAGCTCAGACCATGGCTCTGCCCCTGGCCCAGGCTGGCAGCCCCCCTGCCTGCAGAGACCCGAGTGGCTTGGTGCACATGTGTTCCCCTCTGGCCCTTGAGGCAGGACCAGAGCACTCCCAGCCCCTCACAGGGCTGCAGAGATACCCCAGGGCTACTCTTTGTCCCCTCCCAGGGGTCTCGGTGGGTGTCAGGGCTGTGGAGGTCCCTCCACGTGCCGGCCGAGCTGTTGTCCCCGCGGGGAGGGTGGTGATGGGGAATGAGGGCACCTTTGCCACCAGTTTGGGGATGAGCTGGGGCTGCCAGAGGACAAAGCTGGAGGCAGGAGGTTGCCCTCTGACCTGTGCCAGCTGCGAGACAGCCCATCTACAGGGGGTCCCCCCCGGCTGCCCTGTGGGGCACCTTGAGCAGCGTTGGGGAGAGCCAGCGTGGGCTCTGGGGTCTCCTGTCTCCCTCCCTCTCCATCGGCACTGTCCGTCTTCTCCAGGGCTGGGGACTCTGGTGCCTGGCTGCGCGAAGGGGGTCCCTGTTTATGGTTGTTCTCGCCTTATTTGGTCAGGGAATTGCACGCCACATTTTTGGCACCACCAGGCGCGAGCGAGCGACGGCCGGGGGTGGAGGGGGGGTGAGGCTGGCACGAGGACACGGGGCTGGGGTGGGATCAGCCGCTGCTCCTTGTCCCTGCCACTGCCCGTCCTGACGCTCGGCGAAGGCTCCCTGCAGACCGGCACCGCCGCCCGGGCCAACAGGATCGGCATTGGGATCGCCCCGCCAACCGGTGGGTCCCCCCCGTGCCGCGTCTCTGCCAGCCACAGCCGCTGTCGCTGGGGGTGGATGTCCTTTTTCCGGTGGCTTTGGCTCAGTGTGGGGCACCCAGCTGGGCTGGGGGGGGTGCCTGACAGGGTGGGGGTGACCCCGTGGGACCCCAAAGCCAGAGGGGCAGGTGGATGGCTGGGGATCCCCCAGGAGATGTGTTGGGAATGGTGCCTGTCCTGATGTTACCCTCACTGTGCTTCTCTGCGGGGAAGGGGAAACTGAGTCGTAGCAGGGTCGCTGGCTGACCAAGCTCGCCCAGGGCAGGAGGGCACAAGAGGGGGATCTGAACCCTGCTGTCTCACCCTCTGGCTGAGAAGGAACCTGTCTGGGTGCAGCACCCATCGGTGAGCTCACCCTCCTGCCTTACCCAGGCAGGATCCCTGCTGCCTGCCAGGCTTAGGCTGCCCTGTGGTCCTTAGTGAGAGCGGGGTGCGCTGGGATAGCCCTGTGGATCCATCCTGCTGGCCGTCATCCATCTCCACATGGCACAGGGGAGGCGAGCAGTGTCGCCAAGGGGCTCAGGGCTTTGCCTGCCATCCTTCCTCCCCCTCGAAGGGGCTTTGTGGGCGGAGCGGCTGCATGGTGGGTTCCCGCTGCGGCCCCCAGAGCCGTCAGTTGGCTGAGAGAGTGTTTGCAGGCTGAAGGCTGGTGATAGGGTGCTTTTTCCTTTGGCTGTTTTCGGGGCTCAGGTGTCCCCTAGCCTGGCTGGATGAAGGATGCTTTGCCAGCAACATGGTGGCTCTCCTTAGGGAGCTGGGCTGGCTTCAGGGAAGCAGGAGGAGACCTGCGTCTGGATACAGCACTTGTGGGTTTGCAGCTGGTTGTGGATCGCTGCAGAGAAAGTTTTGGGGTACTGCAGATGCAGGTGGGTAAAGCTGGTTGGGGAACATCTATGGCCCGGTTTGGTTTTGCTGAGAAAACCAATGCTGATGAAGAACAGGGTGCTGGGGCTGGCACGGAGCTGGTGCAGGGGTTGTCCCCAGGGTCTGCATGGGTGACCGTGGTGGGGGGGACACTGGGCTCCACCATCCTGGGACGGTGCAAGACAATGCGAAAGGGCTGGACACGTGTCCCTGACCCAGCAGCTCCCCCGTGATGGGTCCCTTGGACTCACCAGTTTGTCCTGCTGCACCCAGCATCCACCCCTCCTGCCTGTCTCCCACCTCCATACCGTCACCATCCCCAGCCCTGCCCTCCCCCAGTTATTACCGGGGCTGGAAGGGGGGTGGCCGGGGCCTGGCCAAGTCCAACATCTGCAGGAGACTCACTGAATCCCCACCTGAGTCATGTTCTGGCACAGGGCTCCCCTGCAGCTCAGCCCCCTGCGGCAGGGCAGGGCTGGGTGGGGTGGGGAGCAGGATGAGCATCCCACCCCTGTGGGGATGGGAGGTCATGCGTGGCAAAGGCTGGGGAGTCCCAGAAACCCCCCCCAATTGAGCTGGATGCCGGTCCTGCAGCTTTCTGTGGGGCAGCAAGCCCCTAGATGGGGTTGCTGTCATCCGTGGGTCCCCCAGGAGGTTGGGTATCTCATGGGGTGTGTCTTCCCTAGTTGGGGTCAAATCCTGCCCCACTTATCTGGGGCTGAGGCTGCCCAGGAGGGCAAGCCAGGCCGTGCAGAGGTGGAGAGCCAAATGGGCCAGGCCGGAGCTGTTAAAGCCATCGACAGAGCTGCCAGTGGGCTGCTGCTCTCCCCCCACGGCTGCATCGGGGAGGGGAGCCGCTGGCTCTCCTCTCGCCTCCACCAGCTGACTAAAGCCGAAGGAATCCGCTTCCCCCTCCCCATCCCGCCCCTCTCCTCTGCTCTCTGCTCTGGCTGCCGCAAGGTAAGGACTCAGCGGGGGTTTTGGGGGGCAGCAGGGACCCGGCTGGGCTGGATGGGGATCCAGAGGGAGTGTCTCCCCTTTGCTTCTGGTTATTCCTCATGGGAGAAATGCTGGAGCATCCACGGGCTTGGCTAGACGTATCGGCTGGAGCGTGGCTGCTGCCAGGGCAGGGTCTGTCCTCTGACCTGGTATTTGTGGTCGTGATGGGGGGGGGGTAATGGGGTTCAATCCCGCTGGGACAGCGAACCAGGCAGGGCTGGGATGCAGGGAAAGAGGGGCAGGCTGGTGAAAGCTCAGCCCTTTCTCTTTCCCCTTTAAACCATCCTTGAAGTCAAAACGTGCCGGCGCGCCTGTGTGGCGGCCCAGGCTGTCCCCAGGCAGCCGGGCTGGAGCGGGGACCCCCCGACCTGCCCTCCCAAGGGGCGAAAAATGGGAAGGTGCAGAAGCAGGCAAACCTCAGAGGTTTGGGGAGGATGCTGCCGTGGCCTGTGCCACTATTTGGGAGCAAACGGAGCTGTGAGTCAGGGGGCCGTCTGGAAACCCTGCTCTCATCCCCTGCCATCACCCAGGGGGGGTGTGGGAAACGCACAGTTTGGGGGATTAGAGTGGGGAGAGCCTCATGTTTTGCTGAGTATGTTGGATCAGTCATGGAGTGGAGGCTTGAGGATGGGCTCAAACAGGGACCCGGACATGGGACGGGCCATCACCTGGACCAGCGAATTGTCATCACTGTCCCAGTGTGGATTTTGCCCGGGATGGAGGTCACAGGGGGCTTGGGGGTAGACAGGATCCGTGCCGTGCCTCCTGCCACGGGACAGGGCAGCACATGCCATCCTGAAACCAGTGCTGGCCCGTGCACGCTGTGCCGCGGTGCCGGTGGGGCAGGGCAGGGGGGGTTGTGAAAAGGGGTCGGATTTGGCAGAGAGCGTGGTCGGTGGCTTGGCCGCGGCGCGTTTCCACTCCTCGTCGGCTACGTGTTTGTTTAAGATGGAGAAACTCCCGTTGGGTTTGCAGTCCCGGCTGGGTTACGGCATCGATGGCGCATGGCCCGAAAGGATGTCCCCACCCCGAATATGTCACTGCTTTCTGGGGACAGGTGTGACGTGTGTGCACACAGGAGCTGGGCTGGGGGTCTCAAACTGTGCGTGTGTCGTCCGGTGGGGTGATGCTCAGTCCCCGGTGCGGGGGCGTGGGGGAGGCTGTCCAGCGGTCTGTCCGTCGTGCCTAGGAAACAGTTAACGCGGCGCAGCCCTGCCCGTGGTGGAGGAAGTAGCTAGGAGCTGTCTGTCCTCCCTCCACAGCTCCCACCCTCCCCGCACCTCGCTGGGGTTAACCGGGGCTGGGGCTTAGGCTTGGGCGGCCCCCCAGCCCCGAGCCTCTCCCCTTCCCCTCCCGCTCGTCCCTGTGTGGTCCGGGGCGGAGGGGAGCACAACCGCACCTCCTCGCCTCCAACCCATCCCCTGCCTCCGCCGTCTTCCTCTCCTCCATCCTCCCCTCCGGCACCCCGCGTCCTGGGGGTACCCCGTATCCGAGCCCCTCCGGCACCCCACTGCTGTCAGGGTGCCCCTCTCGCTGGCCCCACGGGACACGGTGCTGGAGAGGGAATAGCTCCCTCCGCGAGAGGGAAAGCAAAGCCAAAGGGACAAACGCCAACCACAGCCAGCCCCGGGCCGTCGGCTCCTGTCCTGGACGGACACACGGAGCCGTGTGGACGCCACTCGAGCTGCCACCGCGCCAGGTCCCCCTGGAAGGCTCTGGTGCTGGAAGGAGCGAAGGAGAGGGATTTTGCTGCCCACTCCTCTTTGCCTGGGATCGTTTCTTCCCCGTCCCCTTTGGTAAGTCCTGACTTTGCTTTTCTTTGAGCCGGACGGGGTGGGGGTAAGGGCTGGGGGTGGGTGGGAATTTCATGGCTCTGGTGACCCACGGCTCAGGGGCTGGGGTTATTTCTTGCCATTATATCTGGGCACAGGATAAAACTGGAGCTGGAGGAGGGGGCTGAGCTCTTCCCCATGGGACTCAGCCAGTACCCTTCATCCTGTGAAGGGTCCCAGGACCCCAGGATCTTTCTTGCTGGCTGATGCTCTGGAGATACCCCGGGGCCAGAGCTCTGGCTGTCAGGGAGCGGAGGCAGCAGTTGGGGTGCTGTGGGGGGCAGGAGCAGGGGAGGCACAGTGGTGCCCCAGCCTCATCCTCTGCACTGGCGCAGAGCCCTGGCCAGGATCTGTGCTGGTGCAGGATGCTGTGTGGTGCACCCCACCGGGCGTGAGGCGGCTGGCTGGAATTTGGGGATGTGGGCTGACCCCCCATCCCGTTGTCATGTGTGCCCTGTACCAGTTTGTCTGCTGGGCTGAGCGGCGGGGTGCTGGGTGGCAGAGGGCAGAGCATTGCCCTGCTTGGCAGCAAGGACCAGGCTGGGCTCAGCGCTTCCCCCAGCCGCCTCCACACAGCCGGAGCAGAGCTGCGCCTCGGGCTGAGCCCTGGGCAAACGCGACCCACGCTGGGATGGCACAGCCGGCTGGGCTGGAGCTGCTCTGACCTTCAGGGACAAAATCTGACCTTGCTGGGAGCTGCGCACGGGGATCTGGGAGCTTGCTGCTTCGGGGGCGGCTGCTTCGGGGGCGGCTGCTTCGGGGGCAGCTGCTTCGGCTAAGGCAGCCCGTCCCCCTTCCCTCAGTCTTTTTTGGGGGATTTTATTCAAACCCACTCAGGTGATTTGGGGGATTTTATTCAAACCCCCTCAGGTGACAAGTGATGGGCGGCTGTATGAGTGATGGCGTGGCCCAGGGGGGTGGGCCTCGAGGTGGTGGGGAATAGCAGGATTTGGCTCTTAGCATCAGAGCCCAGGGGACGCGTGGGGATGAGAACAGGGTGGGCAGTCACCATGGGGTAGGGCAGCCATGGGACAAGGGTCTGGCTGATGGTGGAGGTGTCACGGCCCCTTCTTTGCTTGCTACCCTGGTACTGCTCTTTGGGTGGGGGCCACCAGACCCCCTATGTCCCCCTTGGCCAGAGAGTCCAGGCAAGGTGAAATGAGGTGCTTGGGGCTTTCTGGCTCTGCTGTGTATTGTGACGTGCCCCGTCCTGACCCCGCTTTCGAGACGTTTCTCCCAGCTGTGGGACATGCCCAGCCCACAGTCTAATTAAAGCCTTTCCCAGTTATTTTCTCCCCTGGCGCCACGTGCTTTCATTTATATTTATTTATTCCCTTTTCCTTTCTATTCCCTTGCCCTATTTATCCCAGCCCCCACCCTGGCTCTTGCCCTGTTTCCCGGGACCGGCCAGTACCCGTCGCTGCCATCAGACAGGCGGGCTGGGCGATGGCCCAGCTCCAGGCGATGTCTCGGCCTCTCTGGCATTGACACTGTCCCTGGACACGCTGCTTTTTCTTTTCTCCTTCCACGGGAAGGGATTCCCTCCTTCTCTCCTCCTTTTCCCCTGGACGCGAGGTGTTGCGGAGTCAAATGCTGTTGGTTCCTGGCTACACTGGCTGGATGAAGGAGCTCTGAGGCTCCGGGAGAAGTCGTGGACCCCATCCTCATCCTTTCCCACACCAAGTGTCTGGAGACAACCTTGCTCTGCGGTCCTGGGCTATCTTCAAGCCAAGGGGGGGCTTTGGGGCTCGGCTGCCTCCTTGGGATGCAGCCAGTGGGGATTTGGGAGTGGAAAACCAATGGCAAGGAGGGTTCCCTGACTTGGTAGGGCACGTGCTGGGTGTTATTGCCCCCCCTCTGCATTCTGGCCGGGGGGAGACAGTGTGAGAGCTGCCGGGGTGCTGTGGCACGGGGCTGGTTAATGTCCCCGGCTCGGGGCTGGCTTTCGGAAGTGTTTTGCTCACAGATAGGAGCACTCTGATTTCACACTATCGCGTTAGGGCCGTCTTCCGTCCCTGAGTCAGCCGCCTGGCCCCCCGCCAGCGAAGAGTCATTTTTTCCTCCAAAAGAAAGTGTTTAACACTGCTCGCGGGCCCTTCCAGGAAACCTCATCGGGGAGCTGGAAAAACAGAAGTCTGCAGCCCAGCCGGTGCTGTGAAGCGAGGGGACACGGCTTGGGGGCTGTCCCTGTTGCCCTCTCGGTGGCCAAGGTCCCACTGTGCCCCCAAAATCTGGCTGCCCCGATTGAAAAGATTTAAAGGGTGCAGCTGGTTGTGGTGTTGGGGATGATGGGAGCTGTGGGGTTCGGAGCTGGGGTGCAAGGTGATGCTGCTGCTGTGCCCTGGCTGTCCCCCAGCCTTTGGGGGCTGCGGAGTGGAGCCGACTACTCGCACCAGCCTGGAATTGCGGGGTTGGGGTGTTCGGTGCCTCCCTGAGGAGGAGATGCTGCATGCTTGGGGTTAGGCAGAGGCGCTGCCTGTGCTGGAGCTCCGGGGCAGCGTCCAGTGGTGGGGAAGGGTCTGGGGCAGATCCATCTGCTCTGAGAGAGGGAAGGGGAAGGAGAGAAAGAGTGGGAGCCCATCTATAACCAGGGAAGAAAAGGTCAAGGATGGGCGGCTGGCTGGCTCTGTGCATCATCTGTGAGGAGAGCAGGTGGGGAGGGGGAAGGTGGGCCTGTGGATCATCTCTCCTTCACCTGTGGGCTTAGTACGTCCATCCAGCTGGAGACATGCAGAGCTACGAGGCCAGATCTCAACTGCCTCCGCCCGTCCTCCTATGGCCCGTGGTGCATCTCCCCCCGCACCTTCCCGTTCGCCTCCCCGGTGCTGCATGGTCCTTCGGGGCCCTGCAGAGCAGCAGGGTGGTGTTGGAGCGATGGCCAACAGTGTGGGCAGCCCCGGCTCTCACCAGCCATGGCGGGGAATCGCCAGGAGCAATGCCTGGAGCTGGGAGGAGATTTTGGTGCATCCCAGCGGAGCAGGAGGTGCTGTCAGGGCAGGATGGCGAGTGGAGTGGGGGGGCCATGGAGGCATGGGGCTGGGGCGGGTCTGGCTCCGGTGTCTCTGCATGGTGGCGCCCGTGGGATTGCGGAGGGTGCCGAGGAGACGGCGATGCTGGTCGTTAAGCGTTCCGGCGGCACGGAAGAGATCGAAACCACCGGCTAATGGGACCCATTAGCTCCGTGCAGAGAGCCAGCAATTGATCTGGGGTCTCGTGTTCGTTTCTCCCCCTGCAGAGGTTGGGCACACGCAAGGGCCCCTGGACGGGAGCCTCTACGCTAAAGTGAAGAAGAAAGAC
Source organism: Rhynochetos jubatus (assembly GCA_027574665.1). Classification (NCBI taxonomy): domain Eukaryota; kingdom Metazoa; phylum Chordata; class Aves; order Eurypygiformes; family Rhynochetidae; genus Rhynochetos; species Rhynochetos jubatus. Next base: position 26,716,234 of record CM050654.1, read on the forward strand.
TCCCTCCACGGCAGCACCGGCGCCGTCAACGCCGCCCGCCTCCCACTCTCGGCAGCGGCCAACCACGTCGAGCACACGCTCTCAGTGAGCAGCGACTCGGGCAACTCCACCGCCTCCACCAAGACCGACCGAACCGATGAGCCGGGGGTGCCCGGGGTGCCCAGCAGCCAGGCGGTGCTGAGTCCCGAGGAGAAGCGGGAGCTGGATCGTCTCCTCGTCGGCTTCGGCTTGGAGAGCGCGCCGCCCATGCACAACCACGCGCCCGGCCCCGTGCCGGCGCGCCTGCCTGCCGGGCCGGGCCGCCACGTGGTACCGGCTCAGGTGCACGTCAACGGGAACGCCGCGGCGCTGGTGGCCGAGCGGGAGACAGATATCTTGGATGACGAGCTGCCCAACCAGGACGGGCACAGCGTGGGCAGCCTGGGCACACTCTCCTCCTTGGATGGCACCACCACTGCCAGCGAGGCTGGCTACCAGGAGGCACCCCGGGGGGGCAGCCTCTCCTCCCTGCCCAATGGCCCCTCAAGCTGCAACGGGGCTGAGAAGCTGCTGAAGGAGGGTCTGTATGACGGCGAGCTGCTCTCCAACGGCAGCTACCCTTACAACAACCAGAACGCCCTGATGGGCCACCACTTCCGTGATCCACTGCCTCCCTTGCGACCCTCAGCATCCACTCAGGACCACCTGGCTGGCTACCCACAGCGCCCACCGGGCTCCCATGCCCCAGGCTGGCTCCAGCCCCAGCCACTGCCTGCCTCCCAGCCCTACCTGTACAGCTACGAGGCCCCCGGCACCTACCGCTCCCGCTCCTTCCCAACGGTGGACACAGCCAAGTACGATGCGAACCCGGCGCTGCCCCAGGCCCCAGCTCGCAGCACCAGCAGCCGGGAGGCTGTGCAGAGGGGCTTGAATTCCTGGCAGCAGCAAGGAGGGAGCCGGCCGCCTTCCCGTCTACAGGAGGGTGGCGTGGAAAGCCACAGCCCCAGCGTCTCCAGCTACAGCCCCCAGCCCAGCCCACTGCAGCCAGTGCCCCCTCACAGCCACAGCATGCCCGAATTCCCCCGGGCGCCCTCCCGCCGGGAGATTGAGCAGTCCATCGAAGCGCTCGACGTCCTCATGCTGGACCTAGCGCCTGCTGTCCACAAATCTCAGAGCGTGCCTGCTGCCTCCCGCCCGGACAAGCCGGCGGGACCCCTGCTCTCCTCCCTCTCGGCCCAACCCATCACTGGTCTCTACTCCCGTCCTGCTCCACAAGTGGTCCAGCCGAGGTCCTTTGGCTCCTCCGTGAGTCCCGTGGTCTCCGAGCCCGGGGGCAAAGCCTATTCTCCTGGGGAGCCGGACTATGGGGTGCACGAGTACCGGGAAACCTATTCGCCCTACAGCTACCAGCCGGCACCAGTGCCGGAGCCGAGGAGTTACAGCCGTGCCACCGCCGCAGCACCGATGGGCATCCTCCCGCTCAGCACCTCCTACAGCCCCGTGGGGTCTCAGCAGCTCCTTGCATCCTCCCCGCCTTCCCCCACCATCCTGCCACAAACCCAGCTGCCCCCCAAGGGACCAGAGAGCTACGAAGACCTGTCAAGGTCGGCAGAAGAGCCCCTGAATCTGGAGGGGCTGGTGGCCCACAGGGTGGCAGGTAGGATGCTTTGATTCCTTGGGGGGACAGGGGGGACCGCGTGTCCCGAGAAGCCGGAGCCTACGGGGGTGGTGCATGGTGGAGCCATGGGAATGGGAGATGCAGCGACTCCTCATCCGTGACAGATCTAGGCTTGGGACTGGACCACCCGCCATGGGGGCACACCGGGCAGGGGGGCAGCCTGTGCCTCTCTGCTTTGCCGAGATCCCCACCTTGCCACCTGCAGCAGCATCACTCGGAGGTGGAGAGAAGGGGTGCCCGAGGGGGTCTGGCCACCCCCATCCTCAGCCCTTTGGGCTACAGGACTGGTCTGTCCCCTGTGGCAGGGCCACTTGCTGGGTCCTGGAGGGGAAATTCTCCCTTTTGGGGAGAATATGGCTAAGTTTGGGAAGATATTTTCAGCTCTGGCTGAGCATGTCCTGCCAGGACCCCGCCTTGGGCATGATGCTTCCTGCCTGGAGTGTGCTCTGGTGTGAGGTCCCAGCATAGCACTTGCCTTGTGCTTAAGGTAGCTGGGCTCCTCCCTGATTTCAGCCCCCACTTTCCTCCCAGTATGCTGGGCTTGGTGCTTGGACCTCCTCCCCAGGCAGCTGGGGTGCTGCTGGAGTCTGGGGCGGCAGGGTGCAGGCTGGCAGCAGCCTTTCTGCCCCCATAGTCCAGGTATCCTGGCCCTGGGTGCTTTGAAGCTGGACCTGACCTTGGGGTGGTCGTCAGAGGCTGGGAAATGCCTTCCCAGAGGGGTTCGGGGCAAGGCTTGGCTGGGTGCAGCGCCAAGCATTAGTGCCGTGGCTGGATTAATGGCATTTGCTCTGTGCCACAGAGGGAAAACTGTGTCCCCAGACTCCCTGCCCTCCCATGGCTCCGTCTTGGGGGCTTTGGGGATGCAGAGGGCCCCGGCCCCCTGGGAACGAGATGCCGTGGCCCTGCAGCGGCTCGGTGCCCTCCCTCCCCACTGCTTCGGCTGCAGTTGTTGAATTGTGGAGCGACATTCGGGAAGGGTTCGGGGCTGCGGCCAGGCTGGGGGCCAGCTCGTGATGCTGGGGCTTGGCAGCTCTGTCCCTTCCAGCTCTGCACTCAGGCCAGAAACTCGCCCGGCATTAGAGGGAGGGGGAAAAGGCTTGGCTGGAAAAATCCAACAGCACCAACCTCCCAGGCGTGGGGGCTGAGTCACTGCGGCACCGGGGCGGGGGGCAGGAGAGGTGCCAGCGCCGGGGTGGGGGACGGTGGTGTGTGGCAAAGGTATTGGGTGCAGTTTGCATCCATCCGAACCCGACTTTGGTGATCCAGGCCAGATCCACAGAGGGACCCAGGGCTTGTGCAGAGGGTCTAAACAAACCCAAGGACACACGGATGCCCAAACCATGCTGTATGTCTGGAGTGAATATTATAAGGACCAGACATCCCTCCCTCCCCGACTATGGAGGGAAAAAATGGGGCAGTAAAGAGCCCTCGGGAGAGAAGGAACGTATTTGCAGTGGGTAGGAAATGATGTTTGATGGTGTCTACCAAAAAATCCATCCCCCCTAACCCTGGGTTCAGGTCCTGAAGGCTGGGCTGGGGTCACTCTCATCCCCTGCAGCCACAGGGCTTCCCGGGAGGAGGGGCGTCCCGGGGACTGTTCCCAGTCTGTGGCCACCTGTCCCGGCTGGAGCCTGGCCGTCTGTGCCGAGGCGGGGGCAGTGTGGGCAGGCGGCCTGACCTCCAGCGGGAACGAGGTGTCCCGAAGCCAGTGCCGGGAGGGGAAGGCCACTGGGGACAGTGGGGCATGGACGGGTTTGTTTACATTCCCTGCTGCTATAAATTGCCCAAACGTCCCGGCGCAGCAACGAGGAGCATCTCACACCTCCTCCGTGTGTGATGGGGGAGCACTCCCATTCCCACTTCCCGCTGGTGACGGAGGGGAAGAGACGGGACAGGGCAGTGCTGGCGTCCTCAGCACCAACCTGCAGAGAGGAGCCAGTCCTGCCATCCTTCAAATCCCCGTCATCTCCCAGCGAGGCATCTAGGGTCATCCCTTCTTGTCCCAGCCCTGGGCATCCCATGGTGGAGGGGACCCGCACGTTGCCGTGCCCAAGGGGATGGTGATGGGGCATTTGTGGTGTTGCACAAGGCCACGCGTGGCTGGGAGCCACCATCCATTTCCCATGTGGGTTTGAGTGGTGCCTGGAACCAGGCGATTTGGGTGATGGGAAAGCAGCTCCAAGCAGGGGCTGAGCTCCCTCAGACCCCAGGCGACCCCGGGCTCATCTGTGGGAGCCCAACTAATATTTTCTCTTGTTTTCTCTCTCTCCCTCCCTATTGTATCTCGTGACATTTGTCCTGTCTGCCCCTTCCTCTCTGCATGGGGGACCGTGTCTGTTCCCTGTGACCTCCCACCCTCCTTGCACCCCCATCCTGGTACGCTGGCAGAGTACAACGCCAGGCTCAGGGACCTCAACAAGAGCACCAAAGTCCCCCGTCCTCCTCTGAACCAGCAACGGTCCTTCTCCTTCTCCGGTTCGTTCATTCCACCTCCCTCTTTCCTTGTCCTCCAACCTTCCCCATCCATCATCCTTCTCCTTCCACCTTCATTCTTCCCTCTCATCCTTCCTTCTTTTCCCTTTTCTCTCCTTCCTTCTTCCACCTCATCCCTCCCTCCTCCCCTATCCCTGCATGCCGAGTGCTCTGTGTGTTGCATGGATGTGGGATGGAGGGAGGCTCGGGAGACCCTTCCCATGCAGGTTCAATCCCCTTTCTCAGCAGGGCGATGCTCAGGTCCCCCTTCGACCTCCTCTGGTGATGAGGGAGCCCCTAGGTACAGGCTCCCCTGCCCACGCTTGGTTTTGCACCTCATCCAAGCCCAGCACTGCTCTCTGGTGAGGTTTCACTGCATCCAGACCCTGCTCCAGCCCCTCCGAGCTTTGCCCTGGCTCACCCCTCTGGGAGGCAGGGGCTGGGGTACAGCTCCACAGACCCCAAGTTCAGCCAGTTCCTGGCCCGGCAGCGTCCGGGGGGTTTACCCCATGGGTCTGTCCGCAGCTGGGGAGCGGGCGAGGGAGGGCCCCCGGCTGTGCTTGTTCTGGGGTGAAACATGGACAGCCACATCAATGAAGTGCCTGGGAAGAGGGGAGCCGGAGACGTGCCTGTGCTCGGTGGCAGGGGGCGAGCGGGGCTCGGGCAGAGTGGAACAGGGCAGTGTGCGCTGCCATTCCTCATGTGGGCAGGCAGCGAGTTTGCAGCTCTCTTTTCCCTGGGCATCGTGTGTGGCTTTAACTGCTGGGTGTCGCATCCCCAGGGCCATGGGATGCTGCTTGCCCTCTCCCCTCCACCCTTGCCTGGCAGTAGCTCTAGCATCTCATGCCCAAAAAGCAGCTGCTTCCCGATCTGGCCCACAAACCCGGCTCCCCAGCCACAAAACCACCTGGGTTTCAATCTCCCTTGTTTCCTCCCCCCCGGGCTGTTGTGCTCCTGCCCTTCCCCAGCCCTGGAGCTGTGTTTAGTCCGAGGGCAGGACTTTGCTGGGAGAGGGGTGCTGCCAGGTCAGGGAGTTCAGTGGGCAGAAGAAGGGGTGGCGGTGCCGGAGGTGATGAGGGGCAAGGGTGGGCAGTGGGGTGCAGGCTGCTGTTCCCCCTTTCAGCTGTGCTGGGGAACCCCAAGTCCTGCAGCCGGGCAGGGCATCCCTGGGGAGCTGGTGGCAGGGCTGTGGCTAAGGGAGGCTGTACCTCTGCCGAGGGGGCACAGCGAGCGGGGGAAAGGAGAGTTTGTTTTCCAGGCGTAGTTTCCAGCCCATAAATCACCCAGGGGGTCGAGGGAGCCGTGCTCGGAGCCTCGGTTTCCTCCAGGCTTTGCTCTGGACGGCCCGTGAAGTTTCCCACTCTCGGCTCCCAAACAATGAGTCCCTTTTTTCCCCTTCTCCTCCCTCCCCTCCCCGCGGCCCCGGCTGCTTTCCATGTCTGGGAGAGTGGAGCAGCCAAAGCCCGGTGAGCTCCTGGGCGTCCCCATGGGCCAGATCCAGCACCCTGCGGCCGGGTGACATGCAGCCGCAGGGGATGGAGCTGGGGGTCCCAGACTGCAGACGTGTGATGCGCGCTGAGCTGCCGTTCGTGCTTCCCAAATGAAAAATGCCACGCAAGGCAGGCGTGTGCGACTGGAGGGCCGGTCCCTGCCTTTCCGCAGCGCTCGGTCTCTGGAGCTCACTTTGGGATGGCCAGGGAATGCTCCCGGTGATGCTCATGTGGCATACAGGACACCCTGCTACAACAGAGGGGAGAAAACTCAATACAGGGGTTTACTTTATCCCACCCTATTCTTGCAATTCAGGGCTTCATTCCCTTAAAGTGAGGAGCATGGAAAAAGACAGAGGGTGGCCCTATATTATGCTGCCCCTTGGCCACCGCACCTGCGGGGCAGCTTCCCAGAGACCCTCTCCGTCCCCCTGTCCCCACCGTGGGCCTTTTTAATGGCCGTCCCCTGCGCTGGAGAGCACCTGCAGAAGGGATCGGGGAGTTGTGTTTCAAAGCTGCTCTTAGTGGAATTTTCCAGGCCGCCTCCGCGCTGGAGCCAGCCCCGTTGGCTCGTGTCCCTGGCCTCGCAGCCCGGCCGCTTCTCCCCCCCCCCGAGCTGTGATTTTATTGTTGTTGCCATTCACTGTGCTGGTTATTTAGAAATGCACCCAGGCCACCTCCCTCCCCCTTCTCCCCTCCAAGCCCTTTCCCTGGGGTTGGGAAAGCTCTGGTGTGGGTGCCGGAGTGGTGGAGGGGGGAGGTCAGTGGGTGCGAGGCGTGGGTCCTGTGCGTAGCCCCGGGGAGCGAGGGGAAGCAGCTGATGGCTGGTTTTCCTCTGCCGCCAGCCCGTGGGAAAGGAGTTGGTGTTTGAAAAGTGCATTTCCTGGAGCACGATGCTGGACTTTTCTTTCTTTTTTTTTTTTCCCCAATGTGCCGGGCCCGCCAAGGGGAACATGAGCACTCTCTGGCTCTGCTGGAAAGGCGGAGGGGACGGTGCTGTCACCTGTGCTGGTGGGGCTGAGACTGGGGGTCACCCCGCTGCCGTCGGGCTCTGAGGTGTGCCTGTGATGCTCTGCCCAGTTCCCCTGCACTGAACCCAGCACCGTCAGCCCCAAGTTCTAATTAACCCCTTCTTCAGGCCAGCAGGGACAGAGGGTGTGTTTGGGCTTTGCTGGGTGCTGGGAGAGGGGGACACACCCCTCATCCCAGCCCCCTAAGTCCCCCTGCCCTGGCTTTGTCCCCAGTCCTGAGCTTTCTCCCAGCCCACGGTGATCACCAGTGGGATCCACCTAGAACCCGACAGCCTGGAGAAACCCATTCTGCCGTGGTGACTTGCTCCCTCTCCTCTTCCCCCCGGGGTCTCAGAGTCCCTCGGCACTGCCCCAGGCTGTGGGCACTGCTGACTCTTGATGGGAAGGAGGACTGGAGGGAGATGGAGAGGAAATGCCCGTCTCCCCATTTAGGAAGGCTTTGTGCTGGGGGCAGGAGATCAGCAGTGGTTTGTTGGGATTCTCTGCACCATCCCTCTGTGGGGGTCCTTCCTCCCGATCTGCTGCTCCCCCTGCCTTGGGGGCTCACAGAAATGGGCTTTTTCCACTGCTGAGGTTGAAGTTGCATGCGGATGTGGGAGCAGGGATGCAGCTGAACGCAGCTGCCCTGGAGCTGGGGGATTTGTCTCTTTCCCATCGTGACGCTGTCAGGAGGTTGTGGTCCTTGCAGCTCTGCAGGGCAGGGACAGGCAGCCTCCCCTCTTCGTGCCCCTCACACCCAATGCCAGGGGGTGCTGTCCAGAACTTGAGGTGCTTGGGAGGGCTACTGCAGCCATCCAGCCGCTAGCCACAACCCTGCCTTGCTTTTTCACTTGGCCCAGGGCCACTGCTGTAGGATGTATCTGCTCCCACCCAAACCTGACCGTGTGGGTCTGGGGTTAGATGCAGGTGAGTGCTGGAGCTGCTGGCTCTGCGGCACACGGCCCTGGGGAGACCACTCAGATCAGCCCTGGAGCATCTCCTGCTGGCCTCCACCTTACCTGGCACCTCCTCACCCACCTCCCACCCTCTGCTTGCCCCACAGGGGCGCAGTCCCAGGAGAAGTCCCCGGAGGAGAGCACAGTCCCTGCCCGCAAGCAGACCCCCAGTGACAGCCACCATGAGAAGAGCTCACCAGAGCCCAGCTCGCCCCGCAGCCCCACCGTCCTCTCGCCTGAGGTTGTCAGCACCATCGCGGCCAACCCTGGAGGGAGGCCCAAAGAGGTGTGCCGGGACTCGGCGGGGTGCTGGGGTGGCTGGTGGGGTGCAACCACCTCCAGGGTGGGGGAAGGCTTGGAGAGGGGTATGGGACCTGTGCATCTTGCGGCATCCTGGAGGGTTGGGGTTCAGTGATGCTTGTGGTGGTGTTAGCAGGTTATCAGGGAAGGGATGAAAACCTTCCCTGTGCCCTCTCTGCCCCCTCCTCAGGGCAACCTGGAGGTTTGTGCCCATTGTAGGGATGGGACTGACCCTTTCTCCTGCTCTCCCCCAGCCTCACCTCCACAGCTACAAGGAAGCCTTCGAAGAGATGGAGGGTGCCTCCCCCACCAGCCCACCCTCCGGCGGCGGTGAGATTTCTCCCCCCACCCCAGCCTTCCCCGTCTCGCCACAAACCCCTTACTCCAATTCCTGTAAGTGCCGTGGCTCCGGGAGGTGGAGGGGCTCGGTGGGTGGCTCTCAGCAAGCCAGAAATTCGCCAAGGGTCAGACAGCTCCGGGCTCCAGACACCCACCACCACGTTAATCACTTTTCCTCTCCATCCTCTTCTCTCCTCTGCATCCCACCCTCCATGCTGCCATCAGCATCCCGCTGCCATCAGCATCCCATGCTCGGCATCCTCCTGTTGGCTTTTTCCCACCCTCCACTCACTGGGGTGTTTCTTGGATGGGATCCCAAGGTGGGATAAGGAGAGAGGCAGGATCTGAAAGAAAGCATCCTTTCACTCTGTCCTGGTCCTGCACCTCCTCATCTTTCCTACTGGCATGGCAAGAAGGGCAGGGAGGCTACAGTAGCAGACGAGCTGGTGGGAGGCAGGAGGGACTGAAGACCAGAGGAGGGGGCTCTGGGCAGACCCTTGCATGCTGTGCCACTTACTGCTCACTGTTTCCAGGGCAGGAGGGGGATAAGACTGGGAGGTGCCAGCCCTTTGCATGCAGCCCGTCTCTGCTCCTCTGGCACAGCATGCCTCCTCTCTGACTAACCTCAGTGGCGCGGTTGTGGTGGTTTTGTGTGGACCGGGTTTGTGTGACCACCTTGAGCGATGAACCCTGGTGAGCAGCCTCAGGTCGGCACAGCACGACCCCGTCTGGACCAGTGCAGTGGAGCAGCCGGTCAACTGGGAAACCCATCAAAAAGACGGCAGCCCTCCCCACTATCCCTTCAAATCCCTGTTGTAGGCTGTGGGATGCTCTAGGGCTGGGGATGCTCTGGCTGGGCACTGTGCTCTAATGCCACATCCCAGTCGCAATGGGGCTGCCAGACCCCAGTAGCTCAGCCCATGGGGCTCGAAGCCGTTTCCTCCTGTGCTGTTGTGGTTCCTCCCCTGCAACCCACTGGTGTTTGAGCCTGTCTCATGGGTTGCGGTGACTGGGGTGTGGGACTGTCCCCGGATCGTTTGGCAGCTTGGAAATGGCCCCGTTGTTCCGGGGACCCGGACAGCATGGCCTGGAGCAGCAGCTCCTTGGCAGTGGGACAGTGGCTGGTTTTGGGGGATGAGTCACTCGCAGAGGTGACAGAAACGGCCTGGCTGGGGACGTGGCCCGGAGGCAGTCCTTCTTAGCCAGCGCCAGCCGGGAAGGGCTGGAGGTTTGAAGCTGCAGCTTGCAGCCTTCACCAAAGTGCCCCCCGGGAGGGATATAGGAGAGATTCCCCTCCATGGGGAGACATCGATCCTGGTGGAATTCCCGGCCGCTGGAGGACCCCGCAGCTCATCAGCCAACAGAGGTGCGAGCTGACACTGCGGTTTGCGGCTGACCAGATTTGGGGAAATCGGACACCGGCCAGGGAAGACGCTGCTGTCTGGGTTTCCCAGGGACTCGCTGCTCCAGCCCCAGGCTGCCTGGGGCACCTGACCTCGGGGCGAGGGTCTGGCTTTCCTCCTGAGCACCCACCACCCACCGCCTCCTGGCCTCGCTACGGACCCTGTACCACCAGTCAGGGATGCTCAGATGCTGATGGATGTGCCCTCTGGTCCCTCTTGCTGGAGATGAGACCTGGAGGTCTTCCTGGGGAGATGCAGCATCAGGGAGATGGATCAAACCTGGGGGACAGGAGAGGAGGCGCAGTCGGTTCGGGGAGGTCCGCCCTGCCCTGTGAAACCCTGCCCCACACTGCTGGTGCGTCCATGCCATAGCCATGCATACATACGCAGCTGGTATGTACGTATGGGCACAGGGCCCCAGACCTCATGTGTGCATTGCCACCCCTCAGGGAACATGCTCTGTGTGAACATCCTCACCCACCTGTTGAGCTGGTCTGGAGGGCAGCGGGGTTGGCACTGCCCCTTTTTTGGGGGTGATGAGCTGCTCTGGGACAGCCTGGTCCTGGCTCAGCCAGACCTGGGGGTTGGCAGAGGTGGGTTAAGGTTTGGGAGCACTGGGTTGGGGGGCAGCTGCTCGCACAGGGACAGTGAAAGAGGCTTCATGCCTATGGTGGGACTATTCCCTCGTCAGGGTGCTGCTGGGAGATGGGGTCTGTGGGCCTGCCCTGGTGGGAATTGCCCCCTTTCTCCATCCTGTCAGCCCCACAGTGGGGCAAACTGCTTGTTCCCGGGCACCTCCTGCTCTGTGTGCATCCCCAAATGGGGAGGGGGATTGGTGCCCTTCCCCAGGGTGCCCCTTCACATAAGGGCTCTTCCTGGCAGCCCCTGATTGCAGCTGGTAGGTGGGATGCATCATGGGGACTCCGAACCCCCAGTCAGCGACAGCTCCAGCCTTTCTGAAGCTTCATCTCCCACCTCTCCACTAACGCCCTGTGTCCCCTGTGCCGACAGTGCGTTCTCCCCCCGGCCTGGCCAAGACCCCGCTCTCAGCACTGGGGCTGAAACCCCACAACCCGGCCGAGATCTTGCTGCATCCAGTGGGAGGTGAGTGTGGGCATGGGGACTGCAGGGGGGTGTTGGACCAGCCATGAGGGTTCCCCTGGAATGGTCTCCTGGCTGGAGAAGGCACTTCTGCCTCCCTTCTGGGGTTCTTCTCACATTCCATGGGGACTCTCAACTGTGTGAGGGTGGGGATGTTGGTGTTGCCGTGGGGGGCTCAGCTCAGCAGGGTCTCTGGTGGTGGAAGCTGGAAAACCATGGGGCCTCACCTCATCCCCAGCCCCATACTCCTCCTTCCCTCACCCCCACCATCCCTTCTCCTCCCCAGCACAGCCGGAGAGAGTTTTCTCTCCCAGAGTCGAACCTGTCAGCTGGAACAGTATCCAGAACCCTCGCCATCGCAGAGAGCAGTCCGTGGGTGAAAAGACCCTGCTGTCCTGGGGACATGTCCCAGAGCAGCTTGCCAAACCAGACCTCACTGCTCCACAGCACCTGGGGCCCCTTCCTGGGCTATCTCAGGGCTGAGTGTAACCTCCCCAAAACCTGCTTGGGCGAGCCCACCCAGCGAGACCCTTCTCGCTCTGCCCCTAAGGGTGAGCTGACGCTTTTGTGGTGCTTGCTGGGTTTCCCGCAGCAGGCCTTCGCAGTGGATCCCCACTGTTCTCCCCTCCCCACCTGAAACCAGCCTCTTGGGGTTTGGACATCATCTCTGGTGTGCCCAGGTGGACCCTGGGGGTGCCGAGGCCAGGGCCCTGGTTTGGGGCACAGTGTCAGGGAGGTGTGGGGCTCTCCTTTGCGCTCTGTGTGCCCCTGCCTGACTAAAGCAAAGCTGCTTAACTCAGATTTCTCTTTCTTTCTGTCTTGTACCTCCCTTCTTCCTCCTCTCCCATTGCACCCCTGCCCCTCCGTCTGTCAGAGCTAGAAGGGGAGGCGGGCGGTAGCTCGGAAGAAGGTAAGAAAGGCTTTTCTTTCTCTGTCTCTCTCCTCTCTGCTCATCCCCACTGTCGGGACCATTGTTCAGAGCAGGCTCTGGCTGTCTGCACCACCAGCCTTCCCTTGCACTGGCCCCCAGGGATGCAGGAGCCTGAGTCTTGCCTGTACCGCTCCCTTTCAAAGAAGGGAACATCGTTCCTGGTGTTGTGGTTGGCTCCCCCAATGTCCACATTGGGCCTGGAGGTCTGTCACGTTGTGTGGTGATTGTCCACGGGGGCTGAGAGCTCTTTTGTCGGTGCGTGGCATCCTCGGCGGCGGCACTCTGGGGATGCTGGCACGTCACGGCCAGCTTTGGATGAGCCTGGTGGGGGGCTGGGAGCAGCAGCCCCAGTTTGGGGCTCTGGCCCTCCCCTTCTGGCTTTGCCGCTCCCCTTAGTAGTGAAAATAAACCAAAGTGCAGCACAAAAGGTCACCAGGCGCAGAGGCCACCAGCGTGCTGCCGGCTCAGCCATCCGGGCAGCGGCACAGCACCGGCAGCTGGAATGTATCTTCCACCGGCCGGGAGGCTGCCCAAATTCCTCCCATCTCTCCCGTCCATGAGCTGCGCCTCTCCTGGGATGCTGAGGACTGGGCTGAGCTGGGATGGCAGTGGGGGGGTGGCTCTGCTGATGGTGGGGGCACTGCGGCCTCCGGGGTGGCGTGTCTTCTGAGGGATGGAGGCTTCGGGAGCGGCTGCGATTCCCCAGAGTGCCGCCTGCTATCTAACAGTCGTTGGGTGGTTTTGTTTTCTCCTTTAATGAAACTTTGAGCCCTCGAGGCCAGGATGGGGAACTGTGTGTTCCAGTTGGGTTTTGAGGAGAGGGTGTCTGTTCTCGGTGAGTTTGCGATGCTTCCTGCGGCCCTGGGAGCCGTCAGTGGTTCTCCCCTGGCGTTCCTCAAAATGCACATATCCCAAACCTGAAGGCTGTGTAATACTGGAGCAAGTGTTTGCTTGAAGAAAATGTTGTTTCCAGAGCTGATTCTTCAGTGATGGCTTCTTGGGTATGTTAAAGGATGTCTGGTGACCCCGTGTTGGTCAGGCTGAGCGGCCACCAGCTTCTTGCCCTGCTTTTGTCCTTCTTCCTCTTGGATAACATGATGTTTTTTTGGGGTTGAATCTGCAGTCATGAACAGGGACGGGTGTTTTGGATTAGCACCCTCTTAGAACCATGCTCCATGAAGTTCCCTGCCCTGGGACCGGGGGATGCTCTGGCAGTGAGGGAGCTCAGGGTCTGGCTGCCGCCTGCGAGGAGGCTTCAAAACAGCCTGGCGCTGTCACCGTGCTGGGGGTTTCTGGCTGGAGCACAGCCCTGCTTGGATTTGGGATTCCGAAATGACTGCCCACTCCTGGGTGACTCAAGGCTTCTCTATTCTCCCACCGTCTTCCCATCTCTGGAGCCTCTTCCAAGAAAACACTAGGAGGCAAGATCTGATTTTTTTCAACCTAAAAAACCCTGCCTGAAACTTCCCTTTTTTTTTTAAATTTTCTTTTTTCCCCTATTGAACCAAACAACTGGAACACGTGCCCACGGTCGCACACGTGTGCTTCCCCGTGGGCTGCCCCCCCTCCCCGAGCCCCCACTCCTGCCTTCCTCCAGCCTCCACCTTTGCGGGGGGGGGCTGACATTTTCGCAGCCGTTTGGTCTTGACCTCTCGCAGGCTGACTCACATGTACTGTCTGGCTAACTTTAGTCTGGGGTGGGGAGCTGGGGGAGAAAAGTGAGTAGCTGTGAAATTAATTTAATTACCTAAGCGGCGATGAGTTTCTCGCAGCTGCCCTGGGCAGTGCCTCGTCCCTGTCACTCGGAGCCACGTGTCCTGCCTCGGATGCTGGTGCCCAGCCCGTGTTGAGGTCCTCAGTCTGGTTTTGGCTTAGATCTTTCCTGGGATGGTTGAGTAGGGCTGGGCAGGGACATCAGCCCAAGGGATGGACAACTCCTCCCTGTCTGCAGGCAGATGGGGCGCAGAGACTCTGGGGGAGAAGGAGGGGGTCCCATGACAGTCTTTTTCCTTGCAACCCCCTGGTCCGGCACCAAGCATAGAGCTCTGCCTTGGTGTTGCTGGCTGCCAGCGGGCTGGCTTGCCGGAAGGCGTAGCTAGAGCCTGGCTGTTATGACTAATAATAATAATAATGTTTGTCATGCTAATTACTACTGTGGAGCTGCCTCGAGCATGGCCGGCCTGGCTGGGACCTGCGGGGGTGCCCGGCCCATGATGTTGGACGCCAGCAGGTCTCGCTTAGGGTGTTGTGCCCCAGCACAGAGACAGTTGGTGGCATGTGGCAGCTGAGGTGTGACACGGCTGTGGGGGCACGGGGCTGATGCTGCAGCCCCTTCCTCCGGCAGGGCTTCTGGGGGAGGCTGGGGGTTGCGGGGGCTATTGTAGGGATGCAGACCAGCCTGGATGGGGGAGGAGGCAGGGGGAAAGGGAGGAGGGAGGGCTGGGTCTGGTGGCTGCCTCGGCTGGTGACGGCCAGCCCAGTCCGCTGCTCCTGGCACGGGACAGCTCGGCGGCTCCAAAGGAAAATTGCTTTTCTTGGTCGTGCGCGTGGGCTCTGGTTTCAAGCCGGGCTGGGAGTGACAGCGTTGGATACGACAGTGGAAATAGCTGGAGCTGCTCTCTGGTCTGCTGCTGGAGATGGCTGGCAGAGGTGGGCTGCGCAGGGACTGCCGGGCATCGTTCAGCCCCGCGTGAGTCAGCGTGGGCTGGGCAGTCACCGGCTCTATTTTTAGGGGCTGGGAATGAGCAGGGAGCACGACGTGTGCTGTGTGGCACCCCGGGCTGGGAGGGACGCTGACTCAGAGCAGGGTGGAGGGGCCATGGTGCGGGAAGGGACCGTGACCCACGTGCTCTGGTCCCCTTGGGGAAAGGGGTCGGCACAACCCCCCCTCTCTGTGCCCTGGCTGGAGTGTTCAGCGTCCGTTGGAGCAACCCGAAGGCCCAGAGGAGCCCGATGTGTTTTTGTACAACCCCTGGGGGAAGAGGGATGAGGGAAATGTGAAGCTGGAGGAGCTCAGCTGGCTGAAACAGGGATACAGGGAAAGGCATGGTCCCCTTCCTATGGGAGCTGTGGGCTCATCCATTTCCCCTTCTCTCTTGCTGCAGAGCCCAGGAGCTACGTCGAGTCGGTGGCCCGCACGGCCACGACGGGCAGGGGCGGGAGCCTGCCCGCTGCCCAGCCTGGGCCCCTGGAGGTGCCCACCAGGAACGGTGCCTTTGCCAACTCCTTCACGGCCCCCAGCCCCGTCTCCACCAGCAGCCCCATTCACAGCGTGGACGGGTAAGGCAGGGGGTGCAGGTCCCGGGGGCTGCTGGGGCCAGGGCCAGACCCTGCCTGGAGCATAGGCTTGCTCCCACTTCAAAACTGCCTTTGCAAGGACCCCCATCTCCCCATACAGGGTTTAGGGTCCTGGCTAACTGCCACTGCTCTGAGCTGGGTCACTGGCGTTCACTGGTCCTGGGCAGCATCTCACTGGGAACCTGGCCCTTGGGGTAGGAGGAGGGATGGGGTCTGTGCTAACCCCTAGACCTGGGTTGGGCTGAGCATTGGTGCCCTGTGGCACGATGGAGCCATCGTCCCTGTCCCCGCTCCACCCTGCCCTTCCCCAGCTCACTTGGCAAGGCTTGCAGGGAGCAACAAACTGGTCTTTTTGCTGGGAGAGGAGCTGGAAAAGCTCTGTCTCACAGAAAGTCATATTTTAAGAGGGAATTGTGATGCATGGGGCAACTAAAGCTGTCTCCAGTCCCTTTCATGCATCTGGCAGGACCCATCCCACTGTTGCTTCTGAGCAACTGAGCAGCTGGCTGACACCATGCCTCAGTTTCCCCGTACACCACTTACAGGAGGGTGTCAGCCAGCAGCAGGAAGGAGGGATGGAGCTGAATCCTTCTTCTCATTTCTCCTCAGGGCCTCCCTTCGCAGCTACCCGTCGGAGGGCAGCCCCCACAGCACGGTTACACCTCCCCACACCTCGGCTGAGCCTGTTTACCGGTCACCTGTCAGCTCACAGCTGCCCTCTGCTCACAGCAGCTACCAAAACTCGTCTCCATCTTCTTTCTCAATGGTCCAAGGTGGAGCTCCAGGCTCGGTGTACGCCAGCCCTGACTACCCTGATGGCCGAGCCGCTCTCCAGCCAGACCCCCAAACTCGGTTGCAGCCGCAGGTCAACGTGGTGGGGGTCCACACCCTGCCGGGAAGTCCCCGCACCCTGCACCGGACAGTGGCAACCAACACGCCGCCCAGCCCCGGCTTCGGACGAAGAGCCGTCAATCCCAGTGTGAGCGGCGCTCCCGGCAGCCCCGGGCTGGGCAGGCATGCCACGGTGGCCCATGGCAACCTGGTGGCCCCGCCGGGGAGCCCCAGCCTGGCCAGGCATCAAGCCGCGGCGGCCGTTCCCCCCGGCAGCCCCCTGTACGGCTACCCCAGCCCGGAGGATAGGCGCCCGACGCTGTCTCGGCAGAGCAGCTCCTCCGGCTACCAGCCTCCCTCCACGCCGTCCTTCCCTGTCTCGCCGGCGTACTACCCGGGCACGAGCACGCCGCACTCCTCCTCCCCGGACTCGGCTGCCTACCGCCAAGGCAGCCCCACGCCGCAGCCTGCGCTGCCCGAGAAGCGGCGGATGTCGGCCGGGGACCGCTCCAACAGCCTGCCCAACTACGCCACCATCAACGGCAAGGCCTCCTCGCCCCTCTCCAGTGGCATGTCCAGCCCCAGCGGTGGGAGCACCGTTGCCTTCTCCCACACCCTGCCGGACTTTTCCAAGTTCTCCATGCCAGGTAAGGGATGCTGGTGGAGGTCCCTGTGTCCCGCTTTGCCCATGGCTCTCCCCTCCTCCTCGCCAGCCGGCGAGGAAGGGGTTGCAGCCATGTCCTGGTTTACCCCTCCTGCCCATCCGCAAACTGGCGGCACCGCAGGGTCTCAGGCCATTTCCTGCGCTTTCTGGCAAATCCAAACAGGAAAAGCACCGACCCGGCCTTGCTGGCGTAAACAGCACCCAGAGTTGCATATGGGGAGATCAAAGCTCCTGGAGGCAGCTTTTCTCTGCCGTGGGGATGCGCTGACCTCCCGGCCCCGTTCCCAGCAGGCTTTACCCTGCTGAGACCCTGCTGCAGAGTTTCAAATGGTGTGTCCTGCCCCGGCTGCCGCCGCGCCCGGGACCCCTTTGCCGTCTCCCGTTACGGGACACCTCGGTGACGCCAAGATTGGGCTGATAGGATGAGGGGAATAAAGCCGTGGGGCAGCGGTGGCTCCGGCTGCTGGGCCGGTTTCACTGCTGACTGGGCAGCCCTTTGTGGGCACGCTGGCGCCCGACCCAGCCCCGTGACTCGCCATGGCTGGGGACCTTTCCAGGCTGGGAAGTGCAGGCAATTAAAAGCTGTTACAATTAGCAAGCGATCTGGGGAGGGGACTGAGCCCCCTCACCTCTCAAAGGTAACCAGATTGCAGAGGGCCGATAACACGTCTCCAGCAGAGATGCTGTCCGGCCCGCCAGGTTGTTTGCTCGGCTGTTTTTGGAAAGCAGGTGGTTGGAAACGTTGCCCGAGCGATGTGGTGCATTCATGGCCAGAGGACCGGCTCCCACTGGGGCCCTACCACTGGTGGGCATCGAGCAAGGAAGGGTTGGGCTGGGGGCTCTGAGGGTAGGTCGACCTGTGCAGTTCCTCTGCACAGAGCAAAGAAAAGGGGAGGGATTTATTTTTATGATGGATGAGCCAAATCTTGAACATTAGAGAGCAGTGAAGGTCCTCTGAAGTCAGGGCATCTCCCCAGCAACCCCTGAACATATCTCTCTCCTCCAACAGCTTTCCTTTCTCCTGCCCAGCTCCCTTTTAAACGAGGAATTCCCATTTTGTCTCTGCCTGTGTGGCAAGGAGACTCATCCCGCCCATGGCCTTTCTGGGGCCCTTGTGTTGGGGTTTAGCTTTAGCTGCCAAGCAGCCACGTAAGTTCCAGGTGATGGTCAGCCTGCCTGGGTATGGAAGGTGGGGTTGAGGTCAGGGCATGTGTTGGGGCTGAGAAGAGGTGGGCGTGTTAATGCTTTAGCCCGATTTGCTAAAAGCCCATGTGCAGTTTTAGATACAGCATCTTTTAACTTTTTTCTTGTTTTCTCCACTTTCCTTCTTTGCAGACATCAGCCCCGAGACACGTGCCAACGTCAAGTTTGTGCAGGACACTTCCAAGTACTGGTATAAACCAGACATCTCCAGGGAGCAGGGTGGGTAGATGGCACAGGGCAAAGGATACAGACAAGTGAGCCATGGATGGGAGTTGGGTTTTATCTGGGATCACAGGAATTAGTGAGGACTTTCCTTAGAGGCTAGACTTGGAGTGAAGGTGGATTGTGGACGCTCAGACCATGTCAGAGGGAGGTTGAAGCCCAGCTCAGCTGTAGGCTTGCATGATGTGGGCTCCCCAGACCCTTCCCCTTGCTGGAGAAACACTGATGCCCACAGTGTGCGGTGGATCTATGTCATCTGGAGTGCAAAACACCAAGATCTTGAGTTGAGAGAGCTCAGTGGGGTCTTGGATGGCTAGAATGAGAGAGAAGAACAAGGAGGGGGCATGATGCCTTCAGGGCCAAGGTCCCAGCATTTGGCCCTTGGTCCCTGCCTGCTCTCCAGTGCTCGGTTACTCAGAGCTGGGCTGGGTGGGAATGGATGCTCCGAGGTGCCCATGCAAGGGCAGCGGAGGCTGGGAGGAGATGAGCCTCCGCCTGGCCACAGACCCACTCGAGACCCCCTTCCAGGCATGCAGTGGGGATGGTAATGTCATGCTGCCTGGCTGTGAGGCCGCAGTGTCGGGGTGCCCCATCCCAACTCACGCTGCTGGTTTTGGAGGGCTCGTCGGCTCTCCCTGTGCCAGCTCTGAGGTCTGCCGTTCTCTCCTGCAGCCATCGCACTGCTGAAGGACAGGGAGCCAGGGGCTTTCATCATCCGAGACAGCCACTCCTTCCGGGGAGCCTATGGCCTCGCCATGAAAGTAGCTTCTCCGCCTCCCACGGTCATGCAGCAGAACAAGAAAGGTATTGTGTGCCCTTCTCCATCCCACACTGAGATGCTTTCCATGGTTCAGTCGGGGGCGAGCAGGCAGCTGGCTCTGCTGAGCCAGTCGTGCCCTTGGATATGTGCTGATGTGGCAGGATCCCTCCCTCCCAGGGCACGGGGAAGCACCAGATACCCTCTGCCCTGAGCTGTGGGGGGCTCAGAGGCACCTGCAACTCAGGCTTTGGCACGGTGAAATGGGCACAGCCTCCCTATCCCACCCACACCGTGGGGGAGTCTGGCTTGGGGTCGGCCCTGTGCAAAAGACCGGATTTGAGGAGGGTCTGCGGAACGGCAGAGATCCCTCCCTCGAGCTGGAGCACAGGTTTCCATGTGGGACTGCAGAGTGGGAGGAGGCGTGGGGTATCTCTGATGTGAGAACGCATCGTCTCTTCGCAGGAGACATCACCAACGAGCTGGTGAGGCACTTCCTCATCGAGACCAGCCCGCGGGGTGTGAAACTAAAAGGGTGCCCCAACGAGCCCAATTTTGGTGAGTGCTTCCCACATGTGGGGCTGGGTGGGGAGAGCCTTGCCTTTGCTGGACTATCCAAGCAGACTGTCTGGGAGAGCCCCCACCTCTGCTACTGCCTCTTGTCCCTGCATAGCCGAGTCCCGTGGGCATTTGGAGCCTCTGGGCTCACGCACACTCGTGAGTGCACACAGATACATGTATATGCATGGGTACGTACCTCCCTGCACACACCTGTAGGACAAATGATGGTGCTGGGCAGGGTGGAGTGCAGGGGCTCCCCTTATTCCAGTTACCCCGTGGATAATGAGGTGCTGCAAGAGGGCCTCTGCCCCATTCATTGTTCCTAAGGTGGCCCTGGCATCTCTGCCCCCTTTCCTGAGCCCTCCGTGAGCATGGTGGTTTCAGCAAGAGGAAATGCCACGGCTGACATTAGGACCACAGTGAAGGAACCTACCAAAAAGCCTGTTCCCATCCACCTGGAGCAACGATGACCTAACACCGGGGAAACCTGTGTCCCCAGCCCAGTGCTGACCACCTTCCCTCTCTCCCCAGGCTGCCTCTCGGCTCTGGTGTACCAGCACTCCATCATGCCTTTGGCTCTGCCCTGCAAGCTGGTCATCCCTGACCGAGGTAAGAGCCGGGGCCAGAAGGGAGTGCAGCTGCCCATGGGACAGGGTAGGTTTCCAAGCAGAGATAAGCAGTAACACCCCTTCTCTTCTAGATCCCATGGAGGAAAAGAAAGACGCCACATCGTCCACCAACTCGGCCACCGACCTCCTCAAACAGGGTGCGGGTGAGTAGAGAGGGGCTGCCGCGGGGTAAACGTGACCCGGGGCAGTGGCTGACCCCATGCCTGCTGTCTCCCTTTCCAGCCTGCAACGTCCTCTTCATCAATTCGGTGGAGATGGAGTCGCTGACGGGCCCCCAGGCCATTGCGAAGGCTGTTGCTGAGACGCTGGTGGCTGACCCCACACCCACTGCGACCATCGTCCACTTCAAAGTCTCTGCACAAGGCATCACCTTAACTGACAACCAGAGGAAGTAAGGACCCTGTGGCCATGTCCCCACGTCCCCAAAGCCAATGGGGCTGTAATCCAGGGCGTGTATTGGCGAAGGACGTCCCTGGGGTGGCGTGAGCCTGGTCATGGGCAGGGCTGGGCTTTGTCCCTGACTCCCAGAGTGTCCTAGGGGAGACCCATGGGAGTGCCCTCCGTGCTGGTGGGGCTGGGTTGTGATGGGCAGAGGTGGGGGCTCCCTGGCCCTGACGCTCCCTGACTTGTGTTTCAGATTGTTCTTCCGAAGACACTACCCCCTCAACACTGTCACCTTCTGCGACCTGGACCCCCAGGAACGAAAGTGAGTGCCCTAACCTCGGGGGAGCACAGGTCCCCTGCCCTTTTCCCTCCCCCAGGCTCCCGGGCTACTTGGAGCAGGGTGTTGTTCCTCAGAGGGCAGGGGTGGAGGGTTCCGTTGGATACCGTGGGACAACACCAGCTTCTCCTGGTGACGTGTTGGTGTCGTGTTGGTGTCTCCAAGCATCTTCATGCTGGGGGAGAGGTGCATCAGGTTTTTTTCCATAGAGGTGGGCTGGCCTTCCGGCATTGGTGTGGGGGCCCCCATCACAGCCCTGTCTCTCTGTGTGGGAACAGAAGGCACCATCCCTCACACCTCCTCTTCTCCTTGCAGGTGGACTAAGACTGACGGCAGCAGCCCAGCCAAGTAAGTACTTGCTGTGCTCGATTCCTCCCAGCTGCTGCCGGGATTGCTCCTGCTTGTGTTTGAGCATGGGCTGGGAGATGCCCAGTGCAGGGCAACAGGAGATGGGCTCAGCTCCTTGCTGCGGCAACATTTCACCCAAGCACGTGACCATGGTCCTGGGGACTCAGGAAGCATCTTTCAGCCCAAAATTTCTGGTCAGGGCAGGCATGGCCCTTGCTGAACTGGCCTTACTGGGAACTCCCAGCGGAGTCAGTGGGAGCCAGCTCATGGAGCAGAGCTGGGGGTTATGCTGATGGCGTGTAAGCCACTGGCTGGCTCTTCCCTTTCTTCCTTTTGTCCCTGTCCTGACACACGGGAGTGCAGAGCTGCTGGCTGTGCAGGGACCAACTTCCAGGGGTCAATTCCCACTAATTTTAGCCATTGTGTTAGCAAAGGGGTTTTTATTAGGATGTCCAGCTGCTGGGATATTTCCCCTCTCCAATTAGAAATGCCACGGCCTGGGCCTGTCTCACATTCTGTTCCCCTGTATTTATAACTTGAGTTTGCACGTTCTAATTAAATAATAAAAAAAGGACATTTTATTCGTCAGGGGACAGACAGAAATACCCGCGTGATCTCGCCCAGCTCCCCGTGTCCCCACATGGCCTTCCTCTCCTACCCATCACACCTCTGAGGTTTCAGGAGCCATTGCCCAAACCAAGGCAATGCTGGGATCACCTGGGTCATCCCCATCACGTGGGGATGGTCTAGGGAGGGTGGCAGGGATGGTCGGAGGTGATGGAAATGCAGTGCTGGCCTTCAAAGAACCTGCAGGAAAGGGAAGAGTCGGTGGGTCTTCAGGCTGGTTTGGGATGTCTTCCTGTGTTGTGTGAGGTGGATGCTAAAGAGGGGAAGGTGGACAAGACCATGCTGGAGGAGGGTGGTGGTGCTCCTTGGGTGAGCACCGCTGGCAAACCTTGCTGAGCCTTTTGCCTTCTCCCCACCTAGGCTCTTCGGCTTCGTGGCCAGGAAACAAGGGAGCACCACAGACAATATCTGCCACCTCTTTGCCGAGCTGGACCCAGACCAGCCGGCTGCAGCTATCGTCAACTTTGTCTCCAGGGTCATGCTCGGCTCCGGCCAGAAAAGATGAGCTGGCGCTTGCGGGTGATTCTTGAATTTTGGAGAAGGACTTGGAGCTGATCCGAGAAGGAGTGTGAGGAAGTGCATTGTGGGAGAGGGAAGTGAATCGGGGGGGAAAAGGGTTGGAATTTTGGAGGAAAACAGCAAACAACAACAAAAACCACACCAACGAAACCCCTAAAAATTCAAAACAAGCCAAACACACATAGAGGAACCAAAACCACGCACCTACATGAGAGCCACGAAGTCATGACAGACAGGACGCATGTCCCAGCGCAGGGAAGGTGACCAAAGCGAAGGCGTCAGTGAGAAGCGTGTTCCCAGCTATCAGCATCACAGTCCCGAGCGGTGACATCCAATTGGGACCGAATACGGGACCATGACTGGTGTTTTCCATCTGGAAAAAAAAAGAGAGATAACCGGCAAAACTCATGGAAGAAGCTCTATCCCAGCAGCTCCGTCGGTGAAACAACCCGTAGGAGATAACAGCGTGGGCTGGGTCTGAGGACACCGGAGGGGATGCCCTTGGAAACCTTCCCTTGCCTGGCTACAGCAGAGGGTCCTCGCCAGCCCCCATGCTTCTCCCAAAACCTGCCAGCTGCCTGGCAACTTGCTGGGGGTGCGGGGGGGCTTGGTCCCGAGCCCTCCCGTCCCCGGGGAGGCCAGACGTGTGCTGACGGCTCCGTTGCTGACCCAGAGCCCGGCGCCGGTCACAGGTGAGCTGCTGTGAGTCAACCCGGAGAGGGGGGGTCACGGCATTTCTCCACTTCCCCGGGGGTGCTTGTGGCCCCCAGCCCGCGGGGAGGTGTGGGGGCTCCTGCCGCCCCATTCCTGGGGAAGGCAGACGCTCCCCAGGAGCCTCCCGGGAGGATGCAGAAGGTCGCATCCTCTCCTGTCTTCCCCTTTTCCCTCCCATCACTACTCCTCTTTGGCAGTTTTCCCCTGCGGCCCATCACATGTTACCTTAAAACAAAAAAACCCAAAACAGAAGGGAAAGAAAAACGTTGTAATAATAATAATAGTGATAATAATAGCGGATGCTGGCACAGGTGGGTTCCCTGTGCGAAGCAGCGGACCGTGGCTACCCCTATCTCGCTCTTCGGAGACGCGCAAGCGGTTTTTAAATTGCATGGACGTTCAAGTTGCACGAAAGGCGAATGACTACAAGTAACTCAGGCGCTTTGTTCTCCTTTTATTTTGGAGGCCACGTTAAAAAAAACCAAAAACAAACGAAAAAGAAGGAAGGAAAAAAAAAAAAGAAAATAGGAAAGGACCTGCAGTCGCTGGGCGGCTTTGGCTCGGTGGGGAGGTAACGGGTCCTCCGAGAGCCACCCTGCTCGGCACGTGCGTAACCCCAAAACCGGCTGGCTGGAGGGTTGCGCCCCCCCCCAGACGCACCGTAGTTTTGCAGTGGCTTCGGTGCCCCGTCGGCTTTGGGAGGTGAGGGAGGGCCAGCCGGGGCGGTGAAGGGGTGCAAAGGGCCCCTGTGCCACTGCGGCAGGTGTGGGATTGTGGTTGGGGGGCAGCAGGTGGAGGTCCCAGCCCTGCAGTGCCAGTGGGGGCAGGGTTGGGGCAGAGCATGCTTTGTTCACACGTGCAGGTTTGGGGTTGTGGGGGGATGGTCATTGCTGAGTCCTCTGCTCAAATATCCCCCTGAGAGCCTTTTGGGAGAAGATTTTGGTGTAAAGTGGCCCAGATGATAGTTTATTTGGGGCAAAAATTAGAAACATAGCACTGCAGCCCCCCCGGAAAGCTCGCCTCCCTTGGACTGCCTTTGCCTTGATAGCTATAATATATATATACAAGCTATACTGACGAAATACTGTAAGCTAACGAAATTTTCAGGAGGAGAAAAAGGTTAAATTTACACTCCGAAAATATTTATTTTTGCCATATTGCTTTCCGCACATCATATCTCCCCCATTATATCTGCCCCCCCCCCTCCCCTTTCCCCTGCCCCGGGGAAGCACCTGCACGTTAAAAGAAAATCCAGAGCAAGGATAAATCCGGATGGGGGAAGAGGCGCGGGGGTCCCCCCCCGTGTCGGGGCGGCACGCGTGTGACCGGTGTGCGTGCGCGCGCGTGGGTGCGCGGAGGGGGCCGGAGGCTGTACCGATGTACCGAAGCGAGCGCGATAGGATGCGTAGAGAGGAGTTGGTTGCGAGACGGAGGTGGGACGGGGGGGTCCGGGGAGGCATTCCCACTCCCTGGTTCCCTGGCCGCATGGATGCGGAGACCTTTTTTGTTTTTGATGTTTTCAAAAAGCGATTCCCTCCTTCTGCGAAATTCAAGTGAGGTGGGAGACGATCTCACCCGTAATCTCCTCACCCTGCCGTTCACCGATTAGAGGAAACACTGTGTTTATAGATATATAAAGATATATTTTTGAAAGCCTCTATTTTTCAGACTTGGTTTTCTCACTGCTAAGAAAAGAGATGATAATAATGTAATTTTATTTTAATCTGCTGCCTCAGAAACCGGTGCTTAAAACTCCCATGCCTTCTTTTTTTCTCCCCATACAACCGAAGCAGATCTAAGCACCCCAGAGATGTCGCGCGGAAGCCGACCCCAGCAGATACCTGCCGAGAGCATCACGCCTGCTTCAGGCTTCCCCACTAACCCACTAGCTGAAAGGTTTAGACCGTATCCAGATCTCGAACACTAACAAAATCGTCCGATGATTATATTATTTTTTTAACACAGAGCTAATCACCTTCCAATGATGTAGCCGGGTGTTTGTCAGCTCCTTTTAAAGGCACTTTTTTTTCCCCCACCTTTTATCTCCTTTTTTAAGTTACATTCTTGGGTGTAACTACCCTTTCTGTCCCCGGGAGAGACCGTCAGCCGGCGCTGAGGATCGCCCAGGTCCTTGGGGCTGGCGGGGACCTAGTGTTGTTATTTTTTCCTTACGAAAGGGACAGAAAAGACTCTTATTATTTTTTTCTTTGGTTTTTAAATGCAGTCATGGTATTTGAGATCCGAGCTTGCGCAAGTTGAACCCAGCATATGTTTCGTTGTAATCACACTGCCATTGTCAGCAGCTGGATGGTATCTCTCTCTCTCACACACACACAAACACATCCCTCCTTCCTGCACAAAGAACTGCATATATTCTTGCCAAAGATATCCTTAAAAAACGCACTTTTCCCCATATATATATATATATTTTTTTTGCGTGTGTAAATTTATTGTACGTGCCCTTTTTGTGTCAGTTTGTTCTTCAGAGAAGCTCCTTCCCACCCATCCTCCCTTTGCTGTCGATGCTGCTGGCTGTTGGGAAAAGCTCCTGGGTGGGGGGGTCATTTGCTGCCTGTCCCAAACGGTAGTGCTTACAATGTTAAAATGTGGGGTTCCCTCCGGCTCTGCCCCCTCCCGGGAGGTGTTTTGAGGGACAGTCTGTGTCATCACCTGCTGATGAGATGCGTCCATCTCACGGTCTTTGCCAGCCCCCCCCATCGCCAGTGGAGGTGGGGGTCTCACGGGTTTCAGCAGGTAAATTAAACGGGGTTTGGGGTTGTTCTGGATGTATCGTTTGCTGGCTGCCCCTGGTCAAACCACACATGGAAAAACAAACCAGGTAGGGAGAAAAACCCAACCCAGCCTCCGGGCATTGATTTTTTCCAGTGAGTTCAACTACCTGAACCGAAGCACAAAATAAATCCCCACCCAGCAGGTCGGGCGGGTAAAGAAACCAGTTGCCCCAAAAACCCCAGACAGCAGCATCAACAAGAGGCAACCCTTCCCGTTGGAGCAGGCAGGCGGATCAGACAGCAAAGGAGCCCGCAGGGGCTTGTTTCATTTCGTTCGTTTGTTTTGCAAATTGCGAGGTTGGTTTGGGGTTGCTCTTTTTTTTTTTTCCTTTTCCTTAAAAAGGAAAAAAAAATTAAAAAAAAAAAAAAAAAGGAAGCAACCCGACGTTTCTGTTGGCGGATCCCGTGCCGCCGTGTGATGTGTGGGGTTTTTTTGTTGTTGTTGTCTTTGTTACTTTGGGAACGTTACAGATTTATTTGCTAATCAGTGTTAATGAACAGTTTCAAACTTTTAGACTCGCCCGTTTCTGTGTATTTATATAGATGGAAAAAAACCCCCGTTATATTTTGTATCCTCGTGCCCGAAATGTTGTCTCGCGTGTATGACTTCGGTCGCACCATGTCCATGTGTGAATGTGACTCCGCTGTTGTCTTCCCGTTGTACAGATGTCGGATTCTTTGCAGTTCATTGTATGGCTTTATAAAGTGGTAAACAAACAAACAAACGAAAAAATCAGTTATATAAAATATACTGTTGCTTGGAATGCCAGCTTCGTGTCTGGATCGCTGGAAATGTTATCTTGAAATTTAAGGGAGCGCAGTAATAAATGCTCTGTTCTTTTTGCACAGGGAAAAAAAACCCCAAACCCTAAAACCCGGTGGGTGCTCAGTTTTCTCCGGGCTGCCGTTCCCCCCTCAAGTTCCTCGACGGCAGACTGGGGCCCCCGGACAGACGCCGGGCGGTGGGCGTGGGAAGAAGGAGGGGTTGTGCTGCTGCTTGTCAGCCTCCAGCCGCAGCTTGTGTTCACCAGATGCTCGCTAACCAGGCAGCCCCCAAACTTCCTACATGGCTCCAGCCCCGGCTTTTGTTTACCAGGAGGAATCTCTCCGACTTGCCCTGCGGGCACTGGGTGCTCTACAGATCCCGCTGCTTTCTCCCAGGTTGCCTTTAGGTACCATCTGTCCAGCCCTGCACATCCCCTTTGGGTCCCTCTCCCACAGAGGAGCAGGATGGGGTGATGCTGGTACAGGGTCTTGTGCCTTTGCAAAGGTCTGCTCCCATTAAATCCCAGTCCCTGCCCCTTTCAGAGCCATCCTGCTCCCCCGTGCCTGGCATAACTCCCCCCAGAGTCTCAGGCCTGGCTTTTCCAGTGTTTGCGGAGCAATTCCCAGCATCCTTCGGAGCCCTCGGCCCCCAGCTCTCTGGCTCTGCTCCTTCTCCTCCTTGCTGAGTTGGTGGCCAAGACCTGGCCCCCGGGATGGATTGAGTTTAATTATACAAGAAATATCAGCCAGAGCAGCGGCAGTTTCTCTGGCGCCAGCGCTGCTGCGGCTCAGAGGCTCAGAGCTTCTCCCGGGAGCCGGCAGCACTAAAAATACCTCCTGCCTTTCTCCAAAATAGCTGCAGGGCGAGGGGCGGATTGAGGGGGCTGCTTGCGCGGGGACCCCATGCTGTGGGGCTTGTGCTGGGAGGTGAAGGCAAGAGGGGTAAAAAAAGGAAAGGGGAGGAGATGGGATGGTTTCTGGCCCCCCAGAAATAGCTGTGGGTGGGCACACGCGCGACGTGATCTCCAAGCCAGGAGGTACCTGGCGTCTGCCAGCCTTGGCCTCGGCTGTCCCCTGTCCACCCGCTGGCAAGACGGGACCTGCAGACTCCTCTCTCTATCCGACACAGCGGGGATGGTATTTCCTTGCCAGCTGCTCTTGGTGGTGTTTCTTCCCTGGTTCCTGCTAGAATCACCACCCTGGGAGCCGGCACCAGCCACTTGCAGGTTCCCAGTGCTCCTGCCCGGCTGCTGGGTGTCCCCTGGGCAGGAAGGACAGGCGGCGAGTGCCTGGCGAGGGGGCATGGACAGACTAGCCATTTTGAGTCATAAACTGCTGCGCATTTCCTCCCACCGCCGCTTTTCTGCAGTTAATTCCCCATTTCCTTTCCAAAATTCCTCAGGAGCTTCTGGTTTGTGTTTTTCCTCGACATGTTCTTATCTGCCACCCGCTTCCCCTCGCCGGCTCTCGCAGCGCAGGCTTTTCAGGGGCTCGCTCTTCGCAGCTGGCTGCTGTTCGCAGGCCAGGCTGGGGGCTCTGGTGTGACTGGCAGGAAAGGCAGGTCCCACCAGCTCCAACGCCAGGAAACCTTGCCCCCAGCGCATCTCCCCATGCCTATCGACTCCCCACCTTCAGGTTCCCAAATCAGCCATTTTTTTCTAATTTCAGCCCCTGCTCCGGAGGCTCTGGGCCACCCAGGGAGTGTTTCTTGCGGGGGCTGTGGAGGACGGTGAAGTTTCTCCCTCCTTTGCCTCCTGCTCTAGGAGAGAGGGGTGGGCATGCTGTTGGACAGAGAAGCAGTCAGGAAACCCTGGGTTGGGGTCGGGGCACCAAGCCTGCACCAAGGGCAAATATTCCCAGCCGGCCCCTTGCAAATGCGGTCACGCTCCAATCAACCTTGATTTAACAGATTTGAAAGATGGCAAACCCGGGCCCTGAGACCCACAGGATTATTGAGATTTGGGTGCTGTTGGCAGATAAAAGCTGGAAAGCCATACCCCGTGTCCAGGGGGGGAGCCCCAGCAAGGAGGGCTGCTCCTGGGGAGAAGTCCTGGAGGTGGGTCTGTCCCTGTTCCCTGTCCCCCCATCATTTTCCGTTGACTAAGCTAGAAACAACTCTCAGATCTGGAATGAAACTGAGGTCATGGTGGTGGGGACAGGGCAGTTTCCTCTTCCTTCGCTTTTACCCTTTCCTGGCCTTCTCAGCGGTGATGGAGCCCCCTCACAAGTGTCCCCAAGGGGAGCTGTGCTCACGTCTGCACCCTATTCAGCAAACAGTGTCCCTGTCCCCCGTCCTGCTGCAACCCCTGATGTCAAACCACCCCAGCCATGTCCTCCTTGTCAGTCTGAGCCTGCCTTAACCCCATCACCACACAAGGGAGGGACGTGTCCAGGTGGAGCTGGGCTTGACCGATGCCCCATCGCTACCTGGCAAACACACGCGTCCCATTTCCCAGACCAGTTCAGTCTCTGCAGTGTTATGGGCAGGATGGACTGGGACCTCAAATGAAAAGTGGTCTCTGGGTGTTGAAG
Source organism: Rhynochetos jubatus (assembly GCA_027574665.1). NCBI lineage: Eukaryota > Metazoa > Chordata > Aves > Eurypygiformes > Rhynochetidae > Rhynochetos > Rhynochetos jubatus. The sequence continues at coordinate 26,745,075 of CM050654.1, forward strand.
GCACTCAAGCATGCTAGAAGGTTTGGCTGATGCTCCTCTCCGGGCTGGTGGGTGCATTGGGCAGTGCTGCCTGCCATGCACTTCTGTGCAGCACACCACACCTTGCTCAAGTGCTTGGAGCTCCTATCAGCACACAGGCTGCAGCTGGGCAACACCAAACCAGGAGCTTTACAGGTAAAAGAGAGGGGTCAGCCAGCTTCCCTCACTCCAAGCAGCCTGCTTGGGGGTCTCTCTGTTCCCTGGGGCAGACCCTCAGCCCTTCCCTGGGAGGGGATCAAGGTGGTTGTAGGGGACACAATGTGTGAGTGCTGCTGTCCAACCCACTAGGGCCTGGGGAAGTCCATCATAGGGCTGGTGGTGAGAAAAGCCATCCCAGAAATGGCTCTAGGAGTTTCATCATCATCCCAGGGGGATGTTACTGCTTGGAGAGGGGCAGCAACATGCAGCCTGTGGTGCAGGAGTTAACCCACTCTCCGTGGCTGTGGTGGACAGGAAAAGGCAACAGAAGGGGATTGGGTTAAATATTGAATAAAGAAGGACAACGGGACACTCTGGAATGGTTTACCTGAACAGGGAGTGGAGTTGAAACTGGAGGTGTTTGAGGGCAGGGAGGAGAGGCGCTGGGGTAGTCCCCCTTCGGATCAGAGCGCCTGGCAGGAGGTCTGGGCTGTCCCTCGGAGAAGGGCGATGGGTAGGACCGGCCTGTCCTTCTGCCTTGTGAGGTTCTGGCTCCATCTACAGGGATGTGCCTCCAAGTGATGGAGGCTTTGCACGCCCAAGGCAGGAGGTGACGTCTCCTTGCCTGCAGCCAGCTTCTCCCACTGCTCTGCGGTGGACCGACAAGCTCAGGGGCAGTTGGGTTTGTACATCCCTGAGATAAAGGGGCTGGGAGCCTGCCTGGCGGCTGCAGGACTGGGGTGCAGTAAGGGCACCCTGAGCTGGGTGCAGAGTGCTCCTAGCAGTGCTGGTCCCAGACTCGCATGCCATGCACAGCACCTGCCAGGCCCTGCCTGCCTCTCACATGAGCACAGCTCAAAGATGCCCCTTCGGTGCCGGCGGCTCTTTCCACCCCCATGGCATCACCGTGCAGCCTTGGCTCCCACGGGACCACACAGTCCAAGCTAAACCAGGCAGCAGCCTAATTCAAAAGCCCATGTGAATAAAAGCAGCACAAGCCATGTCTCTTCTCCCCGATTAGCTGAGGCTCACCATGTCACCGTTCATCCTTGGGTGTCCCTTATGCTGGCAATATTAGGCAGGCATGAAGGAGCAACAACTGAGTCCAGCTTGTCCCAGCACGCTACAGCCAGGCTAAAGGAAGCAATGTGAGTTAAAGAAGGGATGTGAAGTGCCTTGTCCACAACCTTGCTGCCCCAGCCCAGGACAAGGCGGCTCTTCTAACACGCTCAGTGGTCCTTCACTTCCCACCTCATTCATGCTTTGCCTTGTGTCCACTTCACACTACAACACCCATGGCCTCCAGCTGGCTGTACCCATGTGTGCTGGCGGTGGGATAACCTGAGCGGAACTGGCCTCTGCCTCCCCACATCTCGATGGTCTCTGGGTGATTCACAACCTCCTGCACCTTGGCTGCCACCCCATAATAGCATTGTCCTATTGCTTGCAGGCGTGCTGTTCATCTCCAGCCAAAACCAAGCCTTCCCCACATGCTCCCCAGGGTTCCGGGCATCAAGATATCCTGATGGCAACTGGTGCCAGCAGAAAATTCCCAGTCGATGGCACGAAAGTGTGCGTTTGGCCCCGAAATGGGGTCATCCCTTTGGACTCCAGGCTCACTTCTCTCCTTGCCTTTGCCTGTCAGACTGAAGGGACAGAGGGATTTGTCTCTGTCCTGGTGACAGTGGGACAGTGGTGTGGCCTTGGCATGTCCTTTGTGATGGTGACGATAGGTGTCCTGCTCTGAGCTTTCCTGCCTGAGCCACGACAACATACATGTGCCATATGTAATGGTGACAGCTGGGACAGTCCTCTGGGAGGGCAGGTGTTAGACACGCATACACACACCCACATGCATGTGTATTAACACAGCAGGGCAAAATTATGATAGAAATACCCTTCTGACCTCTTTTCTCTCAGCCCTCCTAACCCCAATCTGCAGTGCTATCTGCTATGTATCCCCAACATCTTGCCTCAAAACCAACCCCCCAAAAAACCCCAGAAAGCAAGCAAGCGAGCAGGCAAGCTAGCAATAATGAAAGAGCGAGCGAGCACAGGGAGGAATGCAATATTTGCAAGCTCATTGTTTTAAGCCTCCAACAACTGGATAAAACAGGCCACAAGTGAACAGCTTCTCGTGACTGTGCACAGCGCCCTTGCCAGAAGAGCAGGGCTGTAATGAGAACAGCGTGTGGGAGGAGAGGCTGCGTTGGATCGATGTGGAGCAGCGACCTCGGGCCTGGTGCAGCGGAGCTCTGCTGGGATGCACTGCAGTTGCTCAAGAGAGCAGGGTGGGAGAGGGATGGAGCGGTTTATTACTGAAGCACCTTGCTGCCTTGGCTGTCTGTGGGGCAACTTGTGTGAGAGCAATCTGTCTTAACGTGAGATGCTTAGCAAACACCTTTGGCTTTACTGAGATCTCAGTGTTTTCCAGCGCTGTCGGGTATCTTTGCTGAGCCACCCTCGCCTGTTACTCCAGCTGGGAGAGCAGAGGGGGAGAGTGTTCACCCATCAGCCTTGGGTAATCTCAAAAAGCTTTTACTCATGCTGGCTCCCTATCTGGGCTGGGATTTAGCAAGAGCACTAGGCTGAGAAGGGCAAAAACCAGGAGGAAAACTTGGGTGGGATGGGAGAAAATGGGTAGGGTGGCTCAGCATATAATCTTTCCCCTTTGAGACAGTTTGGATTGAGCCAGTGTCCCACTACAGCATAAGGGGACTCTGTGTAGTCTCTCTAGGGTTTTACTGTGGTATTTGGATGACCACTGGGAGATGACTCCTTGGTTTATACACATGGAGTGGTTTCCAAAGTGCCATGGCTTTGCCTGCCTCTGGCTTCTCATGAGCATAGCCTTTGTACCCCCATGGCCATGATCACCTCAGCTGAAATCTGTTCTTCCACTGATATTAGAAAATCAAGTTAATACCCTGCAGCTTTGCCTCATGCCCCTTGGTTCCCCATGGATCCCTTGAACTCAGGCAGGGGAGAGGGAAAAGGAGCATCCCAGCACACAGTTTGGCCAACACGGTCTTCAAGAGACCTTTTCATGCATGTCCTCAGCCCTTATTTCTGGCACCTTGGGAAAGACATTCCTCTTGCTCCTCAGCTGGGGAGGTGGTGCTTGGGGGCCACTGGGACCCTTCGCAGCTGAAAGGAGAGAGGAGGGGTTGTTTGTGGAGGCAGCGATCTCCCTGGGAGCACCGGAAAGGTTTGTAGGACGTGCCTGGGATGCCTGGGACATGAGGAGCAGCCAAGCTGACATTTTGGCAGAGTGCTGCTCAATAAGACGTGAGGAGAAGCAGGAACCCGTGCCAAGGTCCTGTTTTAAAGCAGCCCCCCTTGAACTCTTTGATATGGATAGCACTGGAGATAGGGTTTCGTGCATCTTTATAGCTCACACGTCCACGTGAGAGAAACCTCAGCCTTGCTCAGGCAGGCTGCTATCTGCCTTGGCTTGCTGGGTTGCAAGCAAGAGCTGTCCCTCATTCCCAAGGGCCCCTGTCTCCAGCTTCAGCCCTACTCAGAGGGAGATCCTAAATACCTTCCAGCAAGGAGAAAGTGCTTGGCTGTGAGCTTTCTGGTGCTCATTCCTGGCTTTTCTCCTCTTCACGCTGCTGGGAAATAGGGAGACACCTCCTCTTCGGACACTTGAGAAACTGCGGCATGAGGGAAAGAAAAACGTCTGTGCAGAGCATGGGGCATGAACCCAGGGACCCTGACCAGTGTCAGTCTGGCCTCAGGTTGAGGTCAGCACCCTGCTATCCCACCTCCGCTCTCTCCCTCAACCTCCTTTTGACCAAGCGTGCTCTCAGACCTTCCAGCCCTTGGGGAACATCCCAGGTAGAGATGCGGAAGGGCTTGGTAATGCAACGCTGGCGATGGGTGCTCCGGTGGCTGCTTCCCTCTTCCCCTCCCCAGATGCTCTCCCACCCGCTTCCTCCCTTTTCGGTTTCTCCAGTGGGACCTCTCGTTATCCGGGGGAGCATCCCAAGCGCAGGGAAGAGGCTTTGCTCTGGATGCAGCTCCCTCCGGGCCGGGAGAGGCTGGCTGCTGGCGCCGAGGGCTCACACCGCTAGAGGTCGGCCGGCCCCTGCCGATGGGAGGATGAGCAGCAGGCTGAAGATGACTTCCAACAGCTCGGCTGATGGAGCCCCGTGTGCGTGTGTGGGACAGGCACTTCCTCTCCTATTGACATTCCTCCCGGCCCCGCGCCAGCTTTCCAGGCTTGGTGCTGCTCCTCTTACGGATCGGGGTATTTGACACGCTAGAAAAAAAAAAAAAATAATCAGGGCTTTAAGGGCAGGGGAATGCTGGAATAGCTGGAGTGACAGTTTTTCTTGGAACCCCCCCCCAGCTTCGAGCAGGCAGCTGGTGCACACAAAGCTCTGGCAGCTTCAGAGGCAGTCCCAGACATCAGAAAGGTGAAGGGAGCCACCCTCAGCCTCACGGAAAGCGATCTCGGCACTGGTTGCGCTCTCCTGTTGCTCAGCGACCTGCAGGAACTCAGGACCTGGTCGCGTCCTCAGGCCCCTTCACTAAGTGGGAAACCTGTATAACCACCAGGTCTGGGTCCCACCCCCTGTCAGTGCCATTATGATTAGGGATTCAACCAGGGGCTTTAAGGAAGATCCAGCTCCTGCTTTGCTCAGTTCTGTCCACCTACAGAGCAAGGGAAGAGGCTGGCGTACCTGGAGAAGGCAGGTGGAATTAAACTGTGTATTACTGGGAGTCCTGCCTCAGTTCAAAACTGTGAACCGCAGGTGTCAGGTTGGCTGTGAATGTTGCATTAACTGGATAATGAAGGACAGGAGCTTTGGCACAGCAGCTACTCCCTCTGAAACCTCTCTTTGTGCAGCCCTCCTGCCTGCCTGGCCTGTGTGACCCCAGGTCTTCTTGCTGTTTTTTCCAAATAACACGAAACAGGCCCAACACAGCTGCATTGCTCTGTGAGAGTGTGCTGGTCTCAGCTGGGATAGAGCTGATTTTCTTCAGAGTAGCTGGTATGGGGATATGCTTTGGGTTTGTGCTGAAAACAGGTAATACAGGGATGTTTTCATTATTGCTGAGCAGTGCTTACACAGGGTCAAGGCCTTTTCTGCTCCTCACCCTATCCCACCAGCAAGTAGGCTGGGGGTGCACAAGAAATTGCGAGGGGGCATAGCTGGGACAGCTGGCCCCAGGTTACCAAAGGGAAATTCCATACCATATGATGTCACGCTCAGCACATAAAGCTGAGGAAAGTAGGAAGAGGGGATGTTTGGAGTTACGGTGTTTGTTTGCCCAAGTAACCATTACGTGGGATGGAGCCCCACTTTCCTGGGGATGGCTGAACACATGCCTGCATTGGTGAATGAATTCCTTGTTTTGCTTTTCTTGTGGGCATGGCTTTTGCTTTACCTATTAAACTGTCTATATCTGAAGCCACAAGTTTTACCTTTTTTCCCGATTCTCTCCTGCATCCCACAGAGCAAACGGCTGTGTGGTGTTTAGCTGCATGCTGGGTTAAACCACAACAGAGAGCCTGAGACCGAAGTACGCTGAGGCAGAAAACACCGGCAGTATTGAAAGTGGCTTCTTGGGCCAGGACCCAGCCACCTTCCAAGCTGATTGGAGATGGGCTACAGGCCATACCATGGGTAGCCCAGCCCCACACTGCTTTGCTTACGTGGACATGGCAACAATCTTTCTCACCAGTTTTTAAAACTCAAGGACCCCTCCCCTTTCTGGAACATGACCCCCAAATATCTGCAGAGGGGCTTTCCTGTACTGTCTGCCCACAGTTAGACTCAGCTCAGAGAAGTCTGTTCTTACTTTTATTTCTTCACAGTTTGCTTGTTTGCTTGCATGTCTGAGGTTGTATTTATTCCAGTCATTGGTTTCTTGGTTGCCTTGCAGGATGCTACACACCCACAGTATCGGTGAACCCACACTGCCAATGAACCATGGTTCCACAAAAAGCCTGTCAGATGATGTTTCACCAGGGTTTAAGGTCTCGGGGAGTCATTGGCAGGGGGATGTAGCTCCCTCATTTACCTGTCTAAGTTTTAGGTCACTGCAGGACTGAACCGCTTGGAGGATGTGCCTCCATCCCCCGGGCAGCAGCCAGACCTGATTCTAACCAGATGCTCTCTAAATGGCTTTCAGATGTCTCTCCTTTAGGAGAGCAGCTTGGTACCTAACACCCAGTTTGATGCATGGCTCAGACAGGCTGTTCCCTGTCCAGTGCTTCCAAGAACTCAGTACTCCAACAGCTTCCTCAGATAGCCAGGCGCTCAGTCCTGCCAAGCCTTCTCCAAAGAGACAGTGATGACAGAGTTCACTTTTCGGAAGGGGAGAAGCAAGCCTACCTCTAAGCATCGTCTCTGCCTGCTATGGAGAAGTGGGTGAAAGAAAGCACTGGAAAAGCAGACATCTGCATTGGTCATGACTGTCCCAGCAGCCGAGGGAACTTCACTGAACGGACTTGGCTCTTAACTTCAAAAGGGGTTGAGCCTTAGCTGGTTTGAATTCAGTATCTCAGTTCTTCCATTTGTTACCTAAAGCAGGCCAATTTTTGTAATTTTTGGACACTCATTTCATGTAATCATAACCCTCCAGTACAAGAAAAAAATACTTTAAATAAATACCGGCGTGTTTTGTGACACAAAAACCAGATACAGTGTATGGAAAATATAACCTTCTTCCATCTGGAAATGGCTTGGGATTATCCACTTTTTCTTGTAACTCATTTTCTACATGTCTCTGCTTTGAGGGTGATTTACTGCGAACATCTCTCTGTTCCCTTTGCTGTATTGATTCATAAGAAATCCTTTCACAATGAAATCATATTTTCCATGGACCAAAAAAAAGTCAGATAGAAGATGAAGAATATTATTGTAACAGGAAAATGGTTAAGACAAAGAAAGCTTATAATTTTGTAAACAGAGGTTGGGAGGAGGCTTTTGGGATTGAATTTCTGGGCAGCAAGTCAGAGGGTTTTTCTTTTCTTATTTTGAAGAGGCTACTGGCAGTGCAGAAAGAAGTAAATATAAACAATTCTTCCCTCTAATATGGCTTTGATATCTCAATTAGCAAATTTGGGAATTTGATGAAGGATAAGCCAAGGAACCTTGGCTGTCTTGGATAAGTGTTATAAACTTAGAGGCCTTGTCCCATCACCCACAGATTGCCAGAGAGGACTTAGCTAGATGCTGTCTTCTACTGCTGAATGTTTAAGTGACCAAAGCCCAAGCATTTTGTGCCACAGATGCAATGGTGTCACCAATCCTGGGGGCAAAGAGGATGCAAGGAGAGCACTTTCAAACTAAAATGAAAGTCTTGGAGTTAAAATCCATTGGGAAAAAAAGGGCAACTATCTCTTTCCCGTCCCATTAGTCACAGTGAGTAACTGGGAGAAGGGGGTGATGGTTGTGGAAAGGAATGACATTTGGCTAAGAAAAAGAGTTTATGGTATTTGCACTTAGCAAAGCAGGTGATTACTGTTGTTTTGCTTGCTAAAACTATTCTTCTCTTTTGGATAACCCAACATTTTCTTGTGAAATAATCAGAAAAAAAATGTGCAGGAAATTGTGAAATTTTTTTCTGCTATTTTTGTCCGTTTCTACAATCGCCAGCGATGACTGAGTTGGTTTCTAAACATTGCCACCCTGTTGAGATAGCTTAGTGGGAAGGCATGTGTGGAACGGCTCCTCCCGAGGGAGCCGTTGTGCCTTGCCTGTGAATCCTCAGCTTCAACGTGTTTTGGCAACAAGAAACAGGGAGAATGAAACTAGCAAGCAACTTCTGGGCCGCTCCACGCTGCTCACCTGGAACTGATTTTCAAGGGACCCATCTTCATCTGATGTAAACCAGCACAGCTCCATGGTCTTTGCTCGGCTGGGTATTTTCCAAAAGTCTTGTATCTGGGCTGGCAAAAGTTTTACATGTCATAGGCAGTCTTTCTGTCCCACTGTCCTGCCTGTACCCCCTGAGGCTGTGTCCTCTGGGAGGGTTGGAGATGCTTACGAGTTCTGAGCTTCTATTTCAGGTGCGGGAGACAGGTACTTGGCTGGGAGATTTTATTTCTATGCAGAAAAATTCAGCTTGGGCAGAACCAGGGAAATTCCTTTCTGGGGCACATGACCCTTCTCGATTCAGTGCCAGTGACACATTTGGAGCTGTTGATCTGGGGATCTGGGGCTTTGTAAGCTCCAGCTCCAGTTTCACAGCTTTTGTGAGCTGCCTTGGAAAAGTCTCCAACCCTCTCATCCAGGTTCACCACCTCCTTTCCCAGCTGTAAAAATAACCCAGGGTGGGATGGAGAGCTACACCCTCTCCCCTTCCCGTGGACCTCAGCAGATGTCGTGATGGATGGTGAAAGCCAACTCTGTGGAGGTGTCAATGGAATTTGGCTGCAGGAGGAACTTGGTTTATTCTGTCATTCATCAGGGTTGTGATGGCAAAATCAGCTAATTTCATTCAACCAACAGTGAAACTCTAGATCTTTCCCTGAGCTCTGCTTGGAGGCCTTTCCAGCCGTCTGCATGCCCCCATTCTCTGACTGGCTCCAGCTGCCCTGAGGTGGCCAGCAAGTGAGATGCCAAACTGGTGATGAGGTTTAGCTCTGACTCAGGCAGATACTGGGACAATTAGCCTTAGATCAGTTTAACAAAGCTGAGAAAACAAAGTATTCCTTCTCTTTAGCCTCCTTCCCTGCAGAGGGTATTTGTTGCTGTCAACTGTGATCCAGAAGGATTCGGTGTTTCAGGACTGATTGGAGAAAGATTTGGGCCAGTGGAAATAAAATTCCCATATCAATGCTTTTTTGGACCATGTGTCTTTGCTGTTACCTGCAGAGCAGCAAGGAGGAAGAAAGCATTCACCCAGGCACTGATCACAGCAGTGATCTCTTGAAGTCACTGGTCATCTGGAAACACAGGACAGAGTTCCCTACTCAATTGGGTTGGGTCTGAAAACAACTGTGCTTTCTCTGCAACTTTCTCTATTTTCTCCTGGTTTTTTTCTGATCTTCCCAGATGTGTAGGAAGGAATGTGGAAGAAGAGCATCTCAAGAGCAGGATATGGGGGACTTGTTGCATGTCATGTCATCGTTTTATCTTCCTTGGAAGACTCTCTGCGTTAATCTGGCATCTCTCTCTTTCATTTCCAGTGCAGGATCCATGCTTAGGAAGAGAACTGGAAGGCCTGTGCTGTAGTAGGAGCAGCAAGTTTCTTCTAGCGTGGATCTCATCATCATCATCAGAAGGAAACAGTACTTCCCATGGTGACTTGTCAGGGCTCTTTGAGGCAGCTTTCAGATTTTTCTGTCCTGTTCACCCATCTCAAATCACAGCCGATACAGCTGACTTCGGCCTGATGACACAGCTACAGCTGCAGCGGGCAATGCAACAGAGAGCTTGAGGAAGATGCCCAAGTCCTGTACATCGACAAAGTCTTCATGGTTCTTGTCCTCCTTTTCCAGTTGTAGCCTCTGTCCCTGACATGGCCAAGTTTCTACCTCTCACCTTAGTCCCAGTGAGATTGCATGGGTCACTAAGCTAAGATGTGACAGTGCAGTGAAGCAAAATGCAGTGTTGCAAGGGTTCTCAGTTCCTCAGCTCATCCCAGTGCCTTATTTCATCTTTCACTTTATAACATCCTTGGAAATGGTGATATTTTGCTCGGCAAGGCCAGGCTGCCCAGCCTGCTTCCCACAGCTTGTAGTCTCAAGCTCCAAGTTGATGGTTATCCTTGCCCACTCTCCTGTCATCACTTGTGATCAACACCGAGAGCTTCTGAGAGAAAGATAAAAATACCATAATGCATATAATTGAGCAGCACCATAATATAGGTATAGGGAAATCCCATGATGCTGCATCTTGAGCCCAGGCTGGTGGTTTGGAAAAGGTTCATCAGCTTTGGATGGCTTTCAGGGTCTGTTCTGCTAACAAGATCCCTGTACATGTCAGAAGATGTGTCTCTTAGTGGAAGTGACAGGCAGTGTGGGCTGGTGGTCAGAGCACTTCCTCGAAATTGCCTTGACTCTACCCATGACCCCCTCCAGGCCTGAGCCACTCACCGAACTCCCTATTTCCTGAAGCATCTCCTCGACTCAACTGCCTCCAGCTCTGAGAAATGGGACTGCTTGAGGCATGTGGCTTCATCTGCATGGCAAGGGCTGACGTTTCCTGGCGTTGGGCAATGCGGGAGAAATCTCAGTTGTCCTGTCCGTGACAGACGCGTTGGCTGGGGTGGAGGAAGAAGAGTGGTCCTGTGCTAGCTGGATAGTTCTGCCAGTCCTGCTTGTGCACGCTGGTTGTGAAGACTTGCCGAACTTTGCTTGGCTCACCCCAAACAGTCCCCTTCAGTCCTTCCCAGTCCCCCCAGTCCTGCTCTCCCCCTGCTTCCCATCCCACCACGTGCCTGTCGGTCTCACTATCTGCACAGATGTTTCTGGGCAGCTGGGTGAGCAGCACGTTCTTGCCTGCAAAGCGCAGCCCCACAGCTGTATTGCAAACAGCTGGGTGGGTGTGGTGCCTGACCGGGGGATTTCTCTCTGTGTTTCAAACACAGACCTCTCTCCTGACCTGGGGTAGGACTGAGCAGTGAAGGACGGGTCACATATGGGGATTTGCACAGGTGGGAACCTCCAGGCCCAGGACACAAAAATGTCTCTTCTCATGGGGCCAAAAACACCAACCTATATGGCACCAGACTGATGTTCTTGAGCATCACCCAGGATAGGGTTGTGTAACGTGCCTGCAACGGGAAAAAGCTTACAGTGCCCAAATTGCTAAAGAAAATCATGCCTCCATCACTCTTAGGCATTGCTGGAAGCCACACTATAAATTGAGGAAGGACCACTAGGGGCACATGGATGGGTGAAGGTAATGGGGTGATGGGTAAAAGTAACATTTTCACGGCATGGCATGGTGTAAAGGAGAACCGGCAGTCAAGAAATGATAGAAAGATCAGTGCCAAAGTAGGGATGGGGGGATGGGTACAAAGAAAGCTGCGGATAGAAGAAAGGAGAGTGAGGGGTGGGTGACAGGTTTAGGGAAGGGGAAGGATGGCTGGTGAAACTGGTGGGATGGAGGAATATGAGAGCAGCAAGTGTGTTCAGAGTAGAGGATGAGCAGATGGAATCGGTACCCTTGCAGTCAGTACAGGAAAATGGCAGTGACTGGGTTGGGAGACCTTCAATCTCCTCCAGCGATGCTCACACATTACGAGGACCTCATTGCTCTCAGACTCCATTCCATCCCCACACAGGACAAAGTAGAACCTGCTGACCCCCAGCTGCAGAGACGGGAAGCCAAGGAGCACCCATGAGGCTGGCAACGCCATGGCTGGGAAATGTCTCCCAGGAGCAGATGCCTTTAAAGAAAAAAAACCCAACCAAAATCCTACGGGTTGAAGAAGGAAAGCAGAGAAGTCCCTTCAGCTGTCGAAATTGCCTTGTCAGCATCCGTGAGCAGTTGGCTGGCTTGCTGGCTCTGACAAAAATTGATGGGGACCATGTGGCAGTCAACACGGGAGAGGGTGGGAGGGTGCCAAGTATTCCTGCGTGTGTGTGTGTGTGTGTATATATGTGAGTGTGTATTCATTATCCCTTCTCTTCTGCAGTTGCCTGTGTGACTTGTGCCAGCAAGCTGTGGAGATGCGGCCTTTCCCTGGAATGAGGAATGCGTCAAGGAAAGTGCGGTTGCATATACTTATGAACATATGGAGGCCCTGGAGTCACGCCATACGGTTTGCCACTAATTGAAATAGGCTGGCTAACCTCTTATTGTGGCCACCAGGAACAACCCTGGGGGAGGGGAATGCCGTGCGTGGGCACAGGACATCTTCCAAAGCATGACTGGGAGAAGAAAACACCTCCCCTTTTTCCTTCACCTCTTCTAGGATGGAGAGAGGAAGCTGCAGGGGTACAGCAAGTCCAGAAGCAGAAAGGGAAAGCTTTGCCCAAAGGGTCAAACACAGATCAGAGGCTGCCCCAGAGTAAGGTCCTTTTGCACCTGGAGTAGATCTGTGTTCCATGGAGCCTATGCCTGGCCACCTCCCCCAACGGCGAGGCACTGCCTGGCCGAAAAGAGGTTGAAAGAGGTTCCCAGTGGGAGGGGAAGGGACAGGAAAAGGGCAAACAGGAAGCAACTTGCAGAAGCAAACTTGGGTAGTGCCTGAAACAGAGCGGCATGGGAGAAGAAGAGGGCCAGCAACACCTGGGCTGTTCTATGGGCACGGCAAAAAGCAGTCACAGGGACAGATGACTTCTGGCTGTCCCTGTACTGCTGAATTTCTGGGGTATGTTCATGTATGGACAAATGCTGACTGTCCTGCTGGTGCTCACAAAATCTTTGAAGTCAACTTGGAAGAATAAGGTCTACTTCTAGTATGGACTCAAAGACATCCTGATGCATCACGGACAGGTTTTGCAAGCTGGGCCTAGGCTGAGGGACTTCTACACTTGAGTAGTGTAGGAGGAGAGTGCTTGGTTCTTCCTCCAGGTACCCTTCCTTCAGATTCCAGTGCACTTGAGCATCTCTTCACTTTTCTAAATCAGGCTCTCTGCTGCCTGCTCCTTCCCACAGATGCCCACACAACTCCTGAGTGTTCAGACACGTCCAGGTTAAGGTGCTCCAGTGGCTCTTAAAAGGTCCCCTGCTTTGTTGTTCCCCCTTGAACAGCTATTAACATCTCCTGATTGCAGGCTTCCCCTGAAGCTGTCTTGCTCCTCAGCCCTCAGAGTTTCAGTCTACGTCTCTTGGCCATGTGGAGATTTGGGTGTGCCAGAAGGCTGGCTGCCTTGGGGAAGTCTTCCAACTTTTGGTGGTACGTTGATCACAGTGAAATACACCTCATGTCACCCCTCCTTCTCCATAACTATGTCGACGGGTGAATTCCCCCTGCTTCTCTGCTGTTTCTTTTCTCATCTCTTGTGTTCATTTCAGAAGACTTTAGTCTCTCCTTCGGGAATAACTGTGGGAAAACATGGAAGGGAAGATTATCAGCACCCTTGTGATTTTGTAAGTTCCTTTGCTTCAGAGTGGGAGAGCTCTGATGAATACCTCAGGCCAGCTAAGCCTGTCCAGGTTCACTTCATCTCCAAACTGGGGTCCAGGATTAGTTTTTTCCCTTAGAAATGGGACAGAGGTAATAAGCTAAAACTAAGACAACTTCTGAGTTACCTGAGCAGTGAGGACATAATGTGCAAGGAAGCGAAGAAAGATGGTGTGGTCTTCTAGAAAGAAAATTCACAGTAACATAGGGAACTTACATATGGGATTTCCAGGAATAAAATGGGATGCCACTGTTATTAAGGGAAACTAGACTTTTAAAAGTAAATTTTCAGCAAAACAATGTTCACAAGATGACGTCAAGAGTATACTGCACTTGTATCATCAGCTTCTCTCATAGAGACAATCATAAAAGGTCCCCCATATCGTTAATTGGGTGTAAAGGGAAACAATATGCAAAACGATTTTCTATCATATTTATAGTTCTTGTAACAGGCTGAATGAGTATTTTCCTTGAGTTGCTCTAGGAATTTGCTTACTGAAAAAGAGTAACATCTGATTTTGATGTATAACTTTGTTAGAATATTTTAATTAAGGTTCAAAAGGTTTTCTAAAACATATGCAGGCTGATCCATTCATCATCAGACGCTCGAGATGTGCCCAAAATATCTCAGGGTACATCACTGCCGATAGTGTGAATCTGTACTTTACAGGTCCTTAATTTCATTTTCCTTGGGCTGCTGAGTCTTGGGTAGATCTCTATCTTTCTGCTTATGTATATCAGCGTACGAAGTCAAGCTTGACAGTGCCTTTGAATGGGAATGAGCATGTAAATATTGTTACAAACATGTATGTTAGGAGCCAGCTGAAGGCTCCTATGTGCCTATAACCATCCTAATTGAATCTCCACGTCCCAGAGATCTAAAAGATGAGAGACAGCAGCTGGACGATGAGGTAAATAGGAAGAGGGAGGTGACAGAGGATGAGTGACCGATAAATATGATAGTAGATATGCAATTCCCAGCTGGCTGGGGACAGTAACAACAACTTGCTCTCTGTTGATTGCTAACCCTACACTACACTTCATCACTCAAGCACACACTGCCAGAGTTTCTTTAATCATTGAAATCTTTAGATGATGTAAAACAAAGGGAAGGAAAAAGAAAACAATTATTTCTCCATCCTCTCCTCTCTTGCCGCACATTCGTGCCAGGTCCAGAAGGAGATCAGGGGAGGAAAAGGCTTTTTGCACTTGACGTAGCTGGGCAAGGAATTGCAGGATAAAGTAGCAGAGGTGGCATTCCAGTCGTTAACAGGCGGGGAGTATCGGATGTGTGATGAGAGGCAGCAGGTGGGATGGGAAGATCAAGTCCTCAGCTGTATATGGCCACATGCTAACGCTGGTGGGTCTCCTCTTGCACCAACCTGTGGAGGGAAAACCTGTCCTCCATACCAGTGATGTGATCAGTGGGAAGGGGGGTGCTAGGAGGGGTAGAGAGAGGATTGTGGCTGTTTCAAAACAGAGTTTTGTTTGGCATCAGTGCTCTGGCACCTCCCCAGGCATGTGGTGCCAGGCGCTACCATGAGAGTTGTGCTTTAGCGCCAGCCACAGTAATTACCACCACGCTGATCCCTTGGGTGCCGGGGTCTGCAGCTTTCGCCTGCCTGTCCATGGTTCCTTCCTCACCACCCCGAGCACTGGGAAAGGACAGCATGGTGGTTCTGCGAATGATGGTCGGCAGCACCCATTTCGACAGCCCTTTTCAAACTTATTTAGATTGCCTTTTTTTTTTTTTTTAAACACTGCTTTTTGTTCCAAAGGAAATTGCACTGAATGTATAAGTACATGGTTTTTAGGCAAACGGGTTCCTTTACATTAGAGCCTGTGGGATGAAAAGCAAACAAAGTTCAAACGCAAAAATGAGATGAGTGTGCCCAAATCTGCATCATTCTTTTGGGGTTTAAGAATTATATGGATTTTTCCCTTGCTGCTTTACGAACACAGGCTCCACAAGCCTTACCTGTTTATGTCCTTATATATCCTGCATTGGAATATCTTTTGGGCAGGCTTGATCCATCTCTGTCTGATTCAGGGGCATTGCCCTGAACAGCAGATGCATTGCATGATGAAGGAGACGACAAGGACACCCATTTATTCAGAACCTGAAGCCTAAAGATATCCTAAATCTTTGTGTCAGCAGCAAAACCGAGGAAGCTTTGTTTCTCATGCAACTTGAAGTTGAGCACCTCTGTGGATTCTCTGAAGCCTTGTAAAGGGCTGAGCTCACGCAGCAGTGGGTGTTTTTATTAGATATATACTTCTTTTTTTCCTTCCACTTGGCTAATAATTTTCACAAAACTCATAGAAAGTTCCTATTTCAGAGACTTACACCCTTCTGTTATATTTTCTTAAAACTGACCTGTGAGTTAAAAAGCTATTAGGAAGGACCCAGACAAATGTATTGGCAGACTAAAAGACATTGTGATCTCACATGCCTGGTTTCCTAAATAAACCTGTCTAAAAACCCCAAGGATCACAGTACATCATCTGTTACTTCCATCAGCATTTTTTGAATGCAGGACTGTGATTTCTCCCAGAGCAGATGGGACCTAGTATCTTGTTGGAAAGATTTCTTTGAAGTGACCTATGCAATCTTCGTTTATCCCAAGGGAAACAGTGAATAGGAAAGGTAGCTCTTTTTTCCACATGTCCAGCTACTTTAAACCCAATGATATAGGCAGCTAAGGTGGCTTGCAGAGCCAGCCTACGTGAAAACTGCTGCTTCCTGCTGCAGCTCACCCCAAGTCCTACAGCTTTGAGATAGCTCAGCAGTTGCAGGACATGTTTCAGCCCTGTGGCTCTCTTTTGTGCCTGGAGATTTCCCCATCAGGAATATTTTGGAGCTCTGTGGGTTTCTTTGTGGAAAAGGTCCTCGCAGAAATAGTTCAACAAAGAACAAAGTTGACGCTGGCTGACAGGTGCCCCCATAGGGAATTTTAACTGCCTAGGACATAACTCCAAGAAGAAGCCATCTCTGACATCTCTGCGACTTGTTAGGTTGCATTAGTGTCTCTTGACCTCTTTCCTAGCAGGGGGTTCACATGGCTCCAGTCTAAAGTAGGCAGCTTTCCACTGATCTCAACAGGGACCAGAGCAGCTCCTGTCACATAAAACACACGGGAGGCCCAATGGTGGCAGTTTAAATGGAAATATTTCCCATGACTTTTGCTGAGGTTTGAGCTGTGTTGTGGGCAAAGCTTTTTTCTGATTGTTTTTATCCCTGCCTGATGACCACATTACATAGCAAAGTCAAATCCTTAGCCCTGTGGCCTGACACTTCTCCTCTTCACCTCTTGTTTCCTCATACGCAGATTGCCTCAGCTCCCAGCCAAAGCACACCCTGGTCCAAGCTCGCTCAGGAGGTGCTTTCTGCCAGAAACATCCCCTGGGAGATTTAAGAAACAAACAAACAAACCAAGCAGCTCTCACAACATCGTGATGACAAACAAACAAACAAAACAAGCACACACCCCCTCCCCGTGTTCCTCAAACAGCATCTGACCCTGCTCTCCAGAGCCTGGGGGCAGGAGGCGTATGTTTGCGATAAACACAGAGCACTTGTGTCAGGGTGAATACTTGGAGCAAACTGCAAGTCACTGACTTTTTCCCAAGGGAGGTAAGAGGAAAACTCCAGCAGAACCCGTTTCATGGGCCCAGCCCCTCTGAAACAGAAGGGGGTCAGGATGTTGTTCCTGTAGTTGCCATTTCCTACCAGACCAGCGCCTGTTTCCTTCATCTCCTTCTCCATGAGGAAGCCAAC
Source organism: Rhynochetos jubatus (assembly GCA_027574665.1). Classification (NCBI taxonomy): domain Eukaryota; kingdom Metazoa; phylum Chordata; class Aves; order Eurypygiformes; family Rhynochetidae; genus Rhynochetos; species Rhynochetos jubatus. The sequence continues at coordinate 26,762,068 of CM050654.1, forward strand.
AGCCATTTCTCCAGTGGTGTTGGCTCTCTCTTGGAAACCTCCCTCTCCACCGCCTCAGGTGGGATTGACAGGCCATGTCCTGGGTCATGAGCTCACATGCCGTGGCTGGGGGCCACTTGTGTGTTCCTCCTGGTCAGAGTTGCCAGTGCTTTATAGTGAGAGCGCTGAGAGTCTGCCAAACGGCTCCTCCTCTGAACCTTGCCTCTTGGAAGAAGCCCCATCCTTGGACATGGAAAGATGGTTTAGACATTCAGAATGGTAGCAGAAATTCATTCTGGATCAAGTAAGCTGGCTCTCTGGAGGGTGCAGACTGATGGAGAAAGGGGAGGAGAAGAAAGCGAAGAGTAAACCTCACCACAACACCAGTGCTATTAAATTTCAATTCCCTGCAGTGAAAGATGCTCTTGGGGAACAACTCTTGTGAGCACTTCTCAGTTAGGCCCAACCTCTTCACAGGCTGGGATATAGGGAGGCACATACATTACACACCACTTCTGAAGTCCAAAAGGCTGCTTCTCGCTTGGGGTGGGGGGAAAGGTGCCTGCTCTTTATGGAATGGGCAGCATAGTTACAGTACATCTGTCTTACCATGGTGAGGTAGGAGATGCTGACATCTGCACAGGATTTTGTTTATCCAAACATTAGCCCGAGCTTAGAAGTGGAGGTTAACTTTCTGCAAGCCCTTTCAAGAAAGAAAAATTCAGGTTAATTCACTCATGTGGGAGCCAGCTCAGAGGAATAGCCACTCGCCTCTCAAGAACGTGTCTGTTGCAGAGGTTTGAGGGGAATCAGTGAAGCCACTACACAAATTAAAGCAGGTGGCGTTTATTGATGTATCGTGTGTAGGTGAAGCCACGGTTATGGACACACCTTGTGTTTCCCTTTTGTTCCCATGGCCACAAAAGATAACAAGGTCTATTCCAGGTGGCAGCTGAAGTGCTGATGTCAACACAGAGATGTTACATGCCTTAGTTTTAATTATTCTCCTTGCAGAAAATACGGCACCTATAGAGGGAAGCCAATTTCTTGTACTGTATCTATATGGGCTGTGATGTTCTGGTTGTGTTTGAGCTCTGTGGCTGTGTCCCGGGGCTGTTTCGACCTGTTACATACTTGTAGAAAAGGCGCAGGCAGAGCCTCCCCCTTGCAGATCTAGCTGGAGAGCTTGGAGATTATGCTGACAGGAAGGAAATGATTTTGTGGATTGTTCCAGTGCAGACTCAATGCTTTACCGAAATCACTCCTCCTCTCACAACATCCCTGGACCCAGCCTCCCCTGGTACAGAAGCTCTGCTGTCAGGTGCATCAGTGTGCTGATAGGCATTAATTACCCCTATTAACCTCACCTGGGACCTCACCCACACCCTGCCTCTATGCCCCAGAGCCCTATTTAAGCCAGGGCTGTTAGTCTTTTCCTGAGCTATGCTCTATGTATGTTGAGTTGTTGTCTTGCTTCTGATCCTGCCTCCTGGATGGACCTTGAACCTATGCTCCAGGTACCTTATTTCCTATATATATTTCTCTGGTGTGGGTTGTAGCTTGTGTCCAGCCCTGGCTTTGGCCTTGTCTCATTTTGATCTTGACTGGACTCTTTGCATGAACACCACACTGGTCTATTTTTTGCCCTATCTGGGGTTGTTGTTGGATGCAAAATAATCAGTGTGTGGTCCTGCTCCTAGAAATAGTTCAGATGACAAGCTTCTCTGGGGGCAGCTCTTGCACTGTACCCCTTTCTTAAGTGGAAATTCCTCCCACTGCTCCTACAAAGCCCCTTTATCCTAAACTTTGCAATTAACATACACAAAACCTAGTACTGTTTATGTTTTTTCTTGTGGTTGTTGCTGTTTTGGTGGTATCAATCCTCTTATTTTCTACACAGAAAGACTTTTCTGGTCCTGTTTGGAGGATTTCCTGTGTTAGCATAGGATTTCCTGTACTATTTTTGATAAAAATCTGGATGCCTCTGCATGTAGGCTTTGTATTGACAACATGGCTTTATTATTTTGTTGGGGCTGCCTAGGAAAAAGGAGTCCCTGGTGGGGATCTGTATTTGGTAGCTAGACATCACATGTGAGTCCAAAATCTCCAGGAAATGTTGGATTTATCGGGGCAGTGTTTACGGGGGATGGGTTCTTGTCTTTCATGCTCTTCCTGTGATGCTGGTACCTTCCCTGCTTTTGTAGTGTGGGGAGTCTGGGGATGCAGCATAGGGAATTGGTCTTGGGATCATGCTGTTGTGGGTTGGGGTGGAAGAGTCTGGAGTCCCTGGTCCAGCTGGGGTTGTAACTGTGTGTGCTTTAGGTGGGTACAGGGCAGGGCTCAAAGTGGGGATGAGATAGAATGATTTGTGTTTTATGCTGGCAGACAGACAAAGTGAGTGCTGCAGCAGAAATATCATGTAGGGACAGATAGAAGACATGGGGTTAAATAAAAGAATAAAGGGGTACGTGGGTAATGTGGGAACAGTTGATCGTTATCACCCAGAAATCCTACACCAGCTGAGACCCCCTATGCCTCTCCCAGACCATGCCCCTTCTGGACTTTGAGTCTCAGCTGATGTTGCCCTTTTAGGGGCAGGCAGGAGATAAGCAGATGTGGAGCCACACAGTGGATTTTATAATAACATGGTGGTTATAGACAATTGCCTAATGAGGACCAGATGGTCAGTTTTATTTTAAGTTGCCCTTTAACAACATTCCCATCTAAGCTGTGTTTTCTAAGTAATAGGTTTTTAATGAGATGGCCATAAGATCTTACAACACATCAGGTTTTAATCACACCGACCTATTTAAATGGCAGTGTATGCCTTTAGCACTCCTTCTATGTTTTTATGGTGTTCAATTCCTTCCCATGGCAGTTCCTCACCCCAAACCTCAAATGGGCTCTGCCAATGGGACCATTCCTCCCCACAGTAGATGCTGCCCCTGCTGAACTTGTCCTTGCCTTTCTAGACTGACACTGAGGACTGACCTCCTTCCAGGAGAGAGAAGGCATCTCCTCCCTCCCCTCTTGGAGGTCAGGGTACAGCTTTGCTTCACAGAATAAAAACTCTGGTTATAAATGCTGCTTTTGGATAGGGAAGGCAGGGAGTGGTGTGATTTGTCTTGCAAAGATACCGTTCTGAAGCCAAACAAGCATTTGCTTTGGAATGATGCCTCTAAATCCCCTGGGCAGTACCATGTGGCCATGCTGCAGAGGATGTCTGAGAGCCCAGAGACACAGTGGACATCTCAATGGCAATAAGCCATGAGGAATCACTGAGAAAATATGCAAGCCCCTTCCTGTATTTTGACTTCAGGAGGGGGATGAAATGACACAAGGTGTCAGCACATGATCTGCACTTAGGTGGGGATGCCAAGGCGAGCCACCTGCCCAATGTGTGAGAACAGAGCAGAAATTCAGGTTTCTTGCTTCTCTATCTGTTATCTACCAAGCTGGGTCCTAGGTAGCACAGGTAGCTCATCTCCTCTCTGGGAGCTGTATTACAGTAACCCCATGTCCAGTTACCAGTTGAACAGACTGTCCTGGCTAGGGCATTGCTCACTCATCCGAGCAGAGAGAGGACAAATGGAGAGAGAACTGGGGAACACAGCTTGATGCAAGTCCTGGGTGAGCACAGCTGGACCAGGCTGCAGCTCTGCTACTTCTTGTGTCAGCCTGTGGGTTCCTGCTCTTCACCTTTACCACCTGTGTCAACCCTCCAGCCACCTAAGCCTTCCGTGGCCTTCCCAGTAGTGCCCAATGTGACTTGTGCTTCCCTTTGCAGGCGCTCAGCCCAATAATGGAAACAACACCCTGCTGTAAGAAACCAGTTTGCAGCCAGGTAGAGCAAAAAGCCTGCTGTCAGGACTCAATAGTCCTTTTTTTCTTCTGACCAGGCAGTCCCTATGTAATATCTGTGGGATGCTTTCCTGCCTATCCCAGTCTTACAGACGTTAGCGAACGTTTGAAAAAGCAGTGCATGACTCTCACCTCTCTCCATCTGGGGATTTCATTTTTCCTGTTGATGTCAGAGGCTCTGTGAAACTGAAGATGAGATCAAGCTCTGCTTTCCTTCTGGGAGTCTTGGTTGCCCTTTGGTGGAGCTTACACTGAAACCGTGACTGTGTTGGTTAAATGACGTCAGCATGTTTCAAAACAGTGTGGTTTTGTCTTTCTTGGATAGACACTGGAAGGCACCAAAAAGCCAATCATGTGTAGGGCGTAAAAGAAAAGGAGCAGAGGAGAGGCTGTAAGGGATTATTTACTGAGGAGTTTAAGTCCAAAAGTGACCTTGGCCACACTAACAAGTGTGGTTCAGGCGGACACTGTGTGCACTCACCTCAAGTCCCAGCATAGAGCGTAAGTTATTAGGTGCTTTCCTGGAGAAACACAGGCTTTGCTGATTCAGCTCTGAGCAATGGCCATGGTGGAGTGTGAACAGCAATGGAAGATACAACAATCCTGGCAGGGAGAGCTGGGTTGCAAATCCAACTAGTAAAGGTCTACTTAACATCAGCCTTGACTACTCTGGCCTGGGCTTGACAGCAGTACTACATATATAAAAGGTTCCAGTGGTTTTGGGGGAGATATTAGCTTTTGTATCTTATCTAGTTTGAAAGAGGTCATGAGCACACTAAAAGCATAGATTTATTGTGAGCTCTCCCAGTATCTCTCCTCATGCCAAACTTATAGGCAAGACATCTCACCTGGTCCCTCACAGTAGGAAGAAAGGGAGTCTGAAGTTGTTGATGCTGCACAGTTTTAGCCTGGCAAGTAGGATAAGCACCCCAGATAACCTCTGGAATAGTAGATTAGACAGTTTTTCTGACAGAGCAGTCCTTATGGCTACTAAATTTTGTCTTTCCAAGTCTCCTAGATGGAGCCTCTGCCCTCAGCCTCAATTCCAGTGACACTTGTTCAAAGAAATAGGAGAGAAGGAAAGCTCCAAGCTCTGAATCTTCTTACAGCTCTTTGGTGAAGCAGGAGCAAGAAATATTTCTCTCCGTTGTTGAGGGGCCAACAGGTATCTTCAGTCCCAGGAAAGAGCTGATGGATTCAGGCAGGTTGCAGAGTTGTCCTGGGGAAGGGAAGGAAAAGGAAATATTGGCAGTGGTGGAAAACTCCTAGTGTGGAAGATAAAGTGGCTATAGATGGAGGTTTGTTCTTGAATCACACAATCAGCAAGATGGGGAGAGGTGTCCCCTGCGGAGGCACCTTGGCATGGAGCCCAGGGGGCTGCTCACCCCAGAGCGAGTAGCAGTGCTTCTCTCTTCCTTCCCAGCCTCCCTGTTGGAGGTTTGCTGACTCCTGCAGCCTGGTTTTTGGTTAGCCAAGCAGCATCTGTGTGAAGTGGAAAGTGTGTGTGAGCACAGAGGATGGGGCACAGAGCCACAGCTGGGCTTATGGCCCTGAAGCCATGTTGTCTGAGCCAGCAGTTGCTCTGTGGGTTCCGGGAGCTTTCCTTGGAGCCGTAGCAGCCTTGCAGGGAAAACAATGGCAGTTGGAGGGAGCACTGCGTGTGTGTGTTTGGCACAGAGCTAACACCCCCTTCTCCTCCTGCCCACTCCCCAATGATGGGGCGTATTTCCTGCAGGCACATGGAGTCAGTAATTTGTGGTGAGCTCCACTGCCTGATAGTGGATGAAGGAACCTCAGCACAGCTGGGAGTGAGACAGACAGGAGAAAGCAGCAGCTAGGGACAGAGAGCTTGGCTGGCAAAGAGGCAGAAGTGGGAAAATGTTGGGATGCTATCCCACTGGGGGTACCCCTTGGCAGGAAGTTGGCTTCTCTGAACCATGGAGAGCTGCTTCATGCCCACAGCACCCGCTCCAGGATGGTGGTAATGCAAGGGATGGGTTGCTCAGCTTTGCACTCCCATGGTGGCGTGAGGCAGAGTTGCTGGGCTCAGCCCCTTCCCCGAAGCCAAGGCTTGCTCCTCTATATTCGTGCTGCTGCAAGAGGGGCTGGCAACTTGAGAAACTTGGTCTCAGCTGGGGATTCTGTTTGGGCACATCAGTAATGTCCCCAAGGCAAACGAGTGCCTGAAACAGTCTTGCAAAATGAGGGAGGCTGTAACAAATCTAGTGGCGTGAATCCCAGTGTTGCCAGAATGGGAGCATTGCAGCTGCAGGAGCAGTAAGATTCAGAGGGCTCTGCTGGAAAAATGAGCCACAGAGGGGACAGCAAATAATTGCTGCTAACAGTACAGGACCTCTGGCTGAGTGGGTCCAAGTCCAGCTGTGCCATAGATCCATGCGGCAGCTTGCTGTTTTCCCCTTCTGTGATGATGGAAACATTGCACCATCATATCTTCCTTATGGGAAGAGAGGAGAACAGTCTTCCCATCAGAGACACTGAGACCACCAGACACAGCCCCGAGGTACAAGCACATTAAACCAGTGTGTGAGGGAGATTACTATGAACTGTTTCCTAGTGTCCAGGTCAGAAATCTCAGTGGATAATCTTTATTCCCTTTGTACAGGGACTTGCACTAGAAACAAAGCCCAGAGCAGAGCAACTGTTTTCAGTCTGAGCTTTGTAATGCCTTTGGTTCTGCTCTGCTGGACATGACCTCCTCTCAAAGAGGCCATCCAAATGCAGGCACCAGCTTCTGCCAGGTTGTTTGTAAGGAGGCATAGCTGGTTGTTCCTGTCCCCTTTGGGAAGGGACAGCCCTAGCAGGGTAGTTGGGATGCTCAAGGTGAAGTCTTGAAGGCTTCGGTGGCTTTGGCACTGAGTTCAAGTCCTGCCTGTGGCTGCTGGCAAGGTTCTGCTAGCTGTTTTCCTCCTGCAAGGCCTTCTTGTGTTCCCATGGGTGGCCCAGAGGCATCTCCAAACCCAACAGTGTCTGGGCCTAGAGGAGTGCAACGCCTCCGATGCTGTGGGGAGCATGGTTTGGTTTTGGCTTGTTGCATATTATCTCTCACTGCTCTTTGATCAAGGCTGTGACCCTTGGGCAGCCTGGCCTTAGTGCCTAAATGTAGCAAGTGACAGTGCACCTGTACGTGGATTGGTATGGCTGAGTTCATTGCTCATCCTACTGGATGCTTTTTTTCCCACAAATCTGGCAGTAGTTTCCTATCTTTTTGATCTCTTCCTTTTGAGCAAACTCAGGGGAAAGGGCCTTACAGGTTCCAGAGCCACCAGTGTTGGGGACAGATGGAGAGAGTGCGACACACAGACAGTGAGATTGCATAAGCCCATTCATTTAGGGAATCATATTAAAAATAAAAGACGCTTTGTAAAATAGTAGTGACTGGAAGGTGGGGTTTGTAGGCAGCCTGGCAGCCATCTGGGTCCTTGATTGCTTGGTTTCAGAAATACAAAGCAAAGTTGTCAGCAAACAATAGACTAGGAGCCCTTGCCACCCACCCCTTCATTTATCCTGAGGACAGGGATGTGGAAACTTTCCCTTTCTGTCATTGTTTTAATGGAAAAACTTCCCCCCCTTCAACCTTCATCAAAAGGGATGCATCATGCATGTAATTAAACCTCTGTGAAAAAGCTTTTTCCTTTCTTAGCCAAATCTTTTCTGCTGCCGCTTGATTTGACTGGAATGAACATTGCTACCCTGCCCTGTACACCTTGGGCTGAGAAATGGGTGACAATGGGTGCTCGGCCACCTTCTGTCTCACAGTTGGTTCACTTTGGTTTCTCGGAAGGTGTAGGTTCCTGCTGAACCTTGTCCCGTGGCTGAGGTTCCTCAAAGGACATGTGCTGTCTCATGTAGATGCTCTAGCTAATTGGGGTTGAAGTCCCCTCAGCCACCCTTCTAAGAGTAGGATTCAGTTCAAGGTGGACACTCCCAAATGTTGGTGCCTAAATACGACTATAAGCTATAACCCAACTGCGTTAAAAATTACCTGTGGCAGAGCACATGTGTGATACTGCTCATGCTACCTTGACTTCCAAAGAAACAAGAGGGGGCAAAGAGGCAAGTCCTGGCAATGGTTTGTGGTTGCATGGCACAAGGTGAGCATCATTGACTCATGAGATGCCTGTACAACCCTCCTGTGGGCTTGGAGGTGATGTGCTCCTCTGTCCAAGCAGACCAAAGCCATGGATGTCTTTACTTCATGTCCTCAGGGACACATGGGATGCTCTGGTTCCCACCTCAGTGATTACACGAGTGGTTTGGCTGGTGCAGCTAGTCATGACAGCTGGGGCTCTGTCTGCATTGCACCCAGGATGGAGAGCAGACACCAGAAAAATTCAGGAATGTGGTGGCTTGCAACATGGTGAAATGCAGATAGGAGTGTTTGTCCTGTCACCTGAGAGGGCTTGCAAATACACTGCAGCATGTCTGTTTTTGTAACCTCGGGTCTATCTGTGACTGAGGATTAACTGATGCCTCTGTTGTGTGGCCGCTGGGATGGAGCGTGCTTGGGAGATGCAGCTAACAATTATTCAGTAGATAAGGAGGACTGGAGCTTGTACTGACAAGCTTGGCAGGTTCTTGAGACAGGTTTTGACTGTACATGTACAAACAGGAAGATGTAAAATCTTTTGGCTCCAGATCTGGACTGGGGAAGTTCTAGAGAGCTGAGTTGTGTTCTTGGTCTGGTTGTTCCTGTCTCATTGGAGACACTTCTTTTTAAAACATGCCTTGCCTCGGTTTCCCCTGGCCTACTCTCACAGTCAAATCACAGCCTCCCTCACTGGTGGTGGTGATCGAGATAGCTGGTGGTGTGCTGGCAGGCATCTCTGTGGCATTCAAACCAGATGGCCTCTGTCTGTGTCCTTAGGTCAGCATACATTTTAGATGGAAATGGGCAACATGGTATGCTCAGAGGGACTTCTGGACCCCTTCCAGTCATAGCTGAAAGACATTCCCCAAGCAAGCCCTTACAGAACATAGCACTTGCCAAGGGCTAGCTGGCTGGCTCTCCCTGCTCCTCAGATGCTTTGACTGTTCCTGGGCCTCATCTGACCACATGTGCTCCCTCTGCCTTTGCTGGGATCCTATCCAGGACTAGATGACTGCAAGATCACTAGGATATTGGTAGGAAACCTTGTCTGGGGAGTACCAGCCTTAGTTTTGGATGGGGCTTAAGCCTCTAGATGGAGGGAGGCACAGTTGTGTCAGAATTTGACCCCTCTGAGAGGCTCCCATGCTGGTAGCAAAGGTGAACAAGAGATCATTCATTTCATTCAACCCAACACTCCCGCTGCAAGTTCACAGTGTGGCAGGATAAACACTGGGTCAGAGATATTTGGAGCCATGCAAGGAAAGAGGAAAGTAATGAGATCTGAGGGATCATCCTGGGAGCCAGGAAGGAATTAGCCCCTTCCTCTGCTCCCTTCAGCCACACAATTGGCCAGGTGCATTGTGGCAGTTTATTGCTTCCCTCTGAGGCATTAAGTTTTGGCTGCCATCAGAGAGAGGATATCAGCACACTGGTTAGGGATTGAAATCTCCATTCCTGTGCGTGGAAGCACCAGTATTTCATTGAATAAAATGCACTGGGGCCAGAAAAGCTTTTGCCTCAATGAATTTGCTGTTCCCAGGAAAGGTCACTCTGAAGGGAACATTGGTTTCTACTCCATCACTTTCTACCTTCCTTGCTGCTAGACAAGTGGTTGGAGAGCGTAGGGACAAGCAATCCCAAACTTCAGTCTTCGTCTGATCCTGATTAGCTACCTTAGCTACAAGACTGATCCCCTTTGGCTCCTGGTGGGGGCTGTATAGATGGAATTAGCTTGATTGCCAAATACCTCTGTTGTAATGAAAAATGTCTGTGCTTACATTGTGGGCTCAGGGTTCAGGCCTGTGAGAAGTCCAGGACATAAGGGGAAACCACTGACTGTGTTTCCCATTCCACTCTTCTCACTTTCTTTGGCTGTTTGACCTTCTTGGAGTTTGTTTGTTTTTCTTCTGTTCTGTGAATCAGACTCGGACATGGTGTGACTGTGTAGGATCTGATAGGGTTAATCCCAGCCTGAATGTTTATTTCTTCAGACTCATGTGAAGAAAGCAGTTCATGTCCCCCTAAACTGAAGCTGTGTATCTGTCATGTGTGTTAGTTCAGCCCTTTAAAAGAGAAAAACACCACCAATCTTTGCTGGGAAATTGCAAGATGAGTCAGATGAGTGTTCAGATGATTCCTTTTCACAGCAAAATTCATGGCTCTTGACTTTTCCTCCCAATTCTGTGTTCACCCTGTGAGCTGCAGATTGAGTTGGTTTGCTTGCTGAGTGGTTATATTGCCTCAGTTAAAGAAGAGAGCAAATGCTAGAAATCAGACTCCACTGGTGGCTCATGTTCAGCCCTGAACCTCTGCAGTGAGCTGACCTGTTGAAGTGGGACAACAGCAGAGAAAAGCTCAGGTCCTACCTCTACAAAGCACAGGGCTGTTTCCTGTCATTACTTCATTTCATTAAACAAGGCTTAAAAACCTGTTTCAGTGAGGCTGGAAATGAAAACACCCCTGGAAAGTGATGGAAATGTCAGTCTGTCCAGCCTTGGAGCACCTCTCAGGAGGAGACAGCCTCCCAGCTTGCACATCTCAGCCCCTCTGCACTCTTGTCTGTCCACACCCATGTCCTGGAAGGAATTCTGTCTAGACTGTGTCACGCTAAGGTACCAGGAGGTCATAACCAGGGAAGCACTTGGGACAGGGAGATTGGCTGCAGTGTGAGGTTCCTGCATGAAGCTAGCTCATGGCTCAGTGGGGCAAAACCCCTCTTGTGTTACAGGAAGGCATGATGCCCTACTGCAGTAAGGATCTGATGAATTACACACCACTGATGACTGGAAATAACTGGGTTACAAGTCAAAATGCCAGCACAGCCTTCACTGCGCCTCCCTCTGAGCTGACAGAGTGCAATCTATATAGACTGTGTGAGGGCACAGCATCATGTCATACAATCTCAGAGCGAAGGAAGGTAAAAGCTGGGGGAGGAGGGAGTAGGGGGCAGTAGGGGGCTGAAAAGTAGAAGGGAGAGAGTAGGGATGAAAGTGAAAGCTGGGTTTGGAGGAAGAAAAGTTGGCTTGCCAGGTAAGGTGGTGGGTTTTTTCCCCTCTCCAAGAGCTCCCCAGCTCTAATTTATACAATATAAATAATTAAAAGCTGTGCATGCCCAGTGCTAATCCTTGTGGTATTCCACAAGCAACTTCCTTCCCGCTTAGAAAGGATCCCATTGAGAATTATCCGATGGTTCTTGCTCTGTAGCCAATTTTCCGCTCCTGTCCACGAGTCAGCAAGTGGAGTCTGAGCTCTCCTTTTCCTTGGTCCAGCCTTTCCCAAAATGCATGGCAGAAAAATCCCATTTTGTGAAGTCCACTTTCTCTTGTCCTGGAGCTATCTGTGCTAAAAATCTCACAGCAGATCTAGAGGGGAGAGGAGAAGGTCTTGTGGAAAAGCTGTGATTTCTGAAGCCAGACTCAACCATGCCACATCCATCTGGTCACATCAATCAGTTCTGCAACAGCCCAGCCATACCATGGAAGCAGAAGTTGGACAATCTAAATTGATATGGTGGTGTGGTATTCTCCCAGAAGCACAGGGTGCTAATGGAGGGCAGTTTAACCTGTGGGAACAGATGGAGACCCTAGAATAAAGAAGAGGTTACTCTTTCTTCCTTTCCCTGCAGTAAACTGAAAGGATCTGCCTTGCTGTCACCAGGAATATGGGCTTAGAAGGAATTACAGAGACGTTAAGACTCAGTGGCATGTATCCTGTACACGAGATGGAAGGTTTCTCTGGTGTTTTGGGCAAGACTGAATAATTCTGGCCTGAAAAAAAAAAAGGATGTAACTCTGAAAAAGGCTTTGTAGCTGCAGTCCCTGCTCCTTGGCACTGGAGGACAGATCAGTTCTAGGCAAGCTTCCTGAGAGAGGGAGCCAAGCCTCAAGGGCTATCAGCCTTGTCTTGCTGGAAAGGCACAGAACTACTATTGACACTAACGTTTTGCAACGTGAGGAGGGAGAGTATGAAAACATTTGGGGAGATGTGTTGTAAAAGCTGAAGGAGGCTTTCTCAAGCAAGAAATTATCTGACTGTCAGCTAAGGTGGAAGGTTATCACACATTCGGGATCTTTGCAGAGCTACTATGCTTGAGCTTCCTAAGAGAAAGGGAGTAAATTCCTAGTTGCTGAGTTAGAGGTTAGGACTCAAGAATTTAATATGAACTGGCTCAATTGCAAGAACTATTCAACAGCAAGTTTGAAAACCAAGTATCACTTCAACAGCCAGTTCAACAGGACTGCACTGACCAGCATTGTGCTGCTTGTATTACCCTCTGCCCTTACTGATTTCATTACATTTCCAAAGTGGAATAGCCCAGGAGCTTGGTTTTTCCACCCAGGCCAACAGGTACAAACAATGAAACACATACTACCTACAAACCCTGGAAAAGACCATGACAGTCTCTGCATCAGGGCTCATCTGATCTCAGAGACATGGTGAGGCCACCAGGCCATCCCTGCAGATGTGGTAGGCATTTGGGAGAGGGGTGTGAACAGCTGAATTTCTTGTCCAGTGTTAAGGATGTGTGTGTATACTTCCCATAAAGGGGAACCGTGGGTGCATGATTTGCAAAGTGTTACTTGAGAATCTATTGTTTGATGCCATCAGCAACAGACTATGATCTGCTGGTCCAGCTTTGCCCTTGGCATTCCCTGCCCTTTAGATGCTTGGCAAAGCAAATATACATAGAAGGCAAGATCTTCTGAGTGAGGATTCAGTAAGGACAGCAGTGAGGCAGCTGTGAACTGAAACACCAGTGTTTCTGCAGTGAGGACAATACAACGGCTCCCATAAAAACCCAGGAGGTGTGCCGTTGCTGCATGCTCTGGCCAGCCGTCGCTAATGAATCATCCAGCTCCTGGATCAATCCCATGAAGGGGATGGAAAATGGATCCAATCCAGAGAGATCTTGGGAGTTCATTGCAATGTGATAACCCTGTTTACTACTTCAAGAGCTCCAGAAATTCAGGAGGTGCTGGCAGAACATCTGCTTATTGCAGGATCTTGCCAGCCACTCTTTGGAGATGCTAGCTCTGTTCTTCGTTTGTCCATTTGATATGCCTTGGAAACAGCACATTGTTATGTCCTTAGGAAGACTAAATGAATCTAGGAAGAAGCAATTTTGCTTCACTTCCCAATGGAAACTGGAAGCCCTGCTAAACTTTCAGCAAGTTTTAGCTCAAGTAATTATCCCAGGACAGACCAGCTGGGAGCTGGGGGTCATACTGCCATTATGATTCCTTTTCTTTTTTTTTATCTTGCTGATCCACCCACAGAAAGTCTGAAATCACTGCAGAAAGCCTATATGAGGAAGGTTCCTGATCAGACCTGAAAAACTTACCCCAGCATGTGTAAGAAGCTGTCGGTGCACATTTTCTGCAGGAAACATATGGAGAGGAAGTGAATGAGGCTGAAAATAATCCTGAGTTAACCAGAAGAAGATAATATAGATACTGTGGGAATAAATGGAAACCTTGGTTGCACAGTTATTGTTTTACAGCTACCCAAGGGCAGGTGACCACCCCACCATGCTCAGCAGCTCCCTGCACAGATTTCTCTGCACACTGGGCTGGGAAAAATGCCTTTCAGGGACCTTGGGTCTAGCTTCAGGCTCCTGCTTTTCTGCAGACATCCTGCAGGTCCTCCAGCTCCTCTTCTGAGTCTGTATGGGTGTTAAAATGGGCTGGGGAATGATCATGAGTCCTGCAGACAAATGGTGCAGCGTGCAATTGTGCAGCTGACTTCTTTTCCCTCCAGAGAAGAGAGGCCATATCCAGTCTTCCTCCTGGGGATGCTCTGGTCTGTGGCTGATGTTGTCTGGGTGAGTGCCAGTGCTGGGAGCTGTGTTCCATGGGATTACCTGTGCAGTCTCTGACTTGCTCCAGCTGGGTCCAGCCACTTGTACTGGGTTCAGTCAGGAAAGGGCTAACTCCTTTTACTCTGGTTGCTAGGGAACTCTGTTGCTGGACACTAAGTGAAAACATTGATAAGGCCTCAGCTAGTGCTGGGGATGGCCTGTACTGAACTCAAGGTCTTTTGTCTGCTTTGGATACTGCAGCTGACCCAGACTGACAAAGGAAGTATTTCATCCCATAATACGTCATGTTCTGGTCTCTTGGGGTGGGGAAGAGGGTCCGGTAACCATTACTCTTCTCTCTCTCCCTTACTCTCTTGCTCGTCTCTCCAGGCAACTTGCTAACCCTCCTGCGTTAGCTGCTTTGCTAACTCCTGTGCTGGCTCATTCGTGTGGGAGCTGGTGGATTGTTTTGAGTTTTCTGGCTGTGTTATCCATGATAAGGTTTGCTCAGAATCTGCTGTGTAGGCTCCCGGGCTCCAGCCTTCAGGCCGCGGCTCTTGGGCTGTGATCGCTCTTGGCCTGTGGGTCTCGGGCTCTCAGGGTCTGATTTTCCTCCCTCAACATCTGGGTGTGCATTGGTCAGTGGATGGTAGGAAATTATATCGTATTGTATATATTGTACTATATGTTTCATTTTCTACTACTTTAAGTATTTATTAGTAGTAGTACCTGTATACATTGATTTAGATTTAATTAGTAAATAGTTCTTATCTCAATTTTATGAGCTTCCTTATTTCTTTTTCCTCTGACTCTTCCCCTTCAATGGAGGAGGGGAGGGGGATTTGTGAGAGCGGCTTCGTGGTATTTTGCTAGCTGGAGTTAAACCACGACACCACTGCAGGCAGCATCATCTAGGAGCCTTGCTCTGGCCTTGTGCAGGGCTGGCCAGCTGCCTGCATGCTGCTGTTGTGGTGGAAATCTAACTTCCCAGCCCTCCATTTGTGAGAAGCTGAGAGGTAGAGGCAGGACCCTGACTGGGAGCCATCCTGAGGATGGTCTCATGAGCTGTGTTGCCTTCTGCAGCCATGCAGTCAATGGAGAGAGACATCACTGCTCCCAGGGAGATGCTGGGACCAGAAAGGGAGCTGCCTCCTTGGCCTCACCCTGCTCTGACCATTTCTTGTGTCCCCAGGATTGTGGGGACAAGTTGTGCCCACAAAAGGAGAAGAGTTGCAGAAGAGGCATCATCCTCTGTCCCCGAGCAGCAGAGGTGCAGCAGAAGGGAGATGCTGGTGCTATGGTGGTGGGGAATGGCAAGGGCTGGTTGGACAGGGCTTGCCCCCAGCCTTGTGTCCTACAAATAATGCCCATCCCCTTGCCCTGCTGCCAACGGCTAGGGTTCTGTGTGTGCCCAAGCTGCTGAGGATCTGGACTCCCATCAGCCATGGCTGCAAAGCCGACCTGATGCCTGCGGGGCAGATTTTTCTCTTGGGGAACTGCTGGCTGGAGGCAGGGCACCCGCAGGCAAGTTTCACAAAACCCAGGGTGACTGCCCCACCGCCCGGGAATGGGATGCTGGAAGCCGTGGGGTTCTGTGGCCATTTTGGGGAGCTAACATATCATTTAAGGTCAGCTCTGGTGCCATTTGGAGAGGAGCTTGTATTTCCTTAACTGAAACAGCAAGTTCTGAATGTAATTACAGGATTAAAGGCATGTTCTGGGGCTGAACACATGATTTATAAGCAAAGGTTACACTTTCAGTCTGTTTACAAGGCGCTCTTGGCCCTGCTTAACCCTTTCTTTGCTGAAGACATGGTGACACTGTTTCTCCTGTTTGGGTGCTCTAGCATGATGGGACAGATGGAGTGGTCCCCAAAGATACGTTCATCCCACAGAAGGGTGAAGTGACTGTTCTGATTTTCTTTCTTTACCTGTTGTAACTTAGCTAACTAAAAATCCAAAGCTGTAGCACCAGCAGAAAGTCCACAGAGATTAAGTTTTAGTTGATGGTCATTTCTATGGTTGAAAATCTCTATGGCATTCCTGAGTTCTTCCCAAAGGCTTTCTGCGTGGAGGTTCCTCAGCAGTAAGGTTGGAAAGGACAGTTATGATAATGAAGCCTGTAAAGTGGCAGATAAGCCAAACCCTGGAGAATTTTCTCCAATTCTTCTGTTGAATCCACCAGATTGAGGTGAAGCCAAAACCTATTGTGCAGAAAGGCAGCCACAAGCCACTGCAGGCCAACAACTCTAGGAAGATAACTTCATTGTCATTGACTCTCTTCACTGACTGCACAGGAATCCAAGGATTTCATAGCTCTGGAGAGAAAACAACCAGAATTTCTTGCCTTTTTTTTTTTTTTTTGGAGTGCATAACATGCAATGATTAATAAGGAATCAAGAGCAGGTCATCTGAAAATGGGCCCAGTCTTGCTCCGAAGACTTCAAAGGATGGAAAAATTTGCTGCAGTCCCGGTGAAATTATTCCAGAAGTGAGGGTACATGTATTCAAAATCTGCATTTTATATCCAGAAAGGTGTCAGATTTAATTTCCTGCTATTGGCTCTAGGGATGACTGTCCCACTTTGCTGCTTGCCATAGCATTTCTTTAAGAGCTCTGGTGGATTCAGAGCTACTTGAGATGGAGCCCTACTTGCTGAAGACCTATGGGTTGTGTTTTTCCGAGCATATACACAGACTAGAACAAACCTTGTTCTTTTTGTCTGGTTTGTGATTTGCTATTTCCAGCTGGTATGAGATACCAAACCAACTCAGGTATGTTGCTGCAGGTCCAGGGCTGTGAGATCAAATTTTATTTGATACTTATGGCAAAGGCTTCCTGCCAAACTGTGAGTGAAAAGGTACCTTGTTGCTCTGACTGGGCAGGTCGGAAGTGGTGGGAATGATGTGTCTGCTGAAACTGGGCACGCATGGTGTGGAGTGCTCCATGGACATAGTCCTGGCCATAAAGAGATTATAAATTTAATAGGCAAAGGAGGTCTGAAGAGAAATATTATCTACAGTTTACAAGTGGAAATGAGATTTATTTACATTCTCTTAAATGCTTCATAGCCCAGTGAGGAATGGACCCACTAAACTCAGTCTTGTGTCACCAGAACCGGGTGACCCACAATCCTGGACTGCAGTTCATGGTGTGCACAGACAAATAACAGAAAATTCCTGTAGGAAGGTCCTGGCCAGGCCAGGTAGGCTGGGCACCATATATCAAGAAGGAATGGCTATGCCAGGTTTGTCTAAAGCAATTTTGTTCTTCTTTCCCTCCCTCAAAGATGGACTCTAGCCTCGGGGAAGAAACATCCCTGCCCTTGCTCTGGCTTCCTCTGCAGTCTTTGGGGAATGGGGACAGTGTGAGATTGTGTGTAAGCAATAATCCAAGAAGCAGAAAGGAGAGATGCAGGTCTGGGAATTCATGTGACTGCTGGGCCAAATTGATGTCATGCTCCAAATGTGAGATTTTTTTGTGTGGAATCAATGCCTAGAGCAGTTTATGGTCTGCTTAATGTGTGTTATTTTCCTTATGTCCTTACAAATGGTAAGGATTTATGAGGCTGGGAAGCCTTGACATTTTTAACCAAGATAAAGAGCACTGTCAACATGAAATAGGGATTTGTATCTCATGTTCAATTTCTCTGTTTAGATTCTTTAAGTCTGACTAACAGGCAGCCCAAAAATTGGATGCAGGCCCCAATATCCAGTTTGCAGGTGGACCTACTGTTCTGGGTGTGTGTTGTGGGTGCAATGGAGACCCCCGTTAGGTCTGGTAGAGTTTATTAGGAAAGTTGCAGTATTAAGCTGCATCTGCCTGATCCTTGAACACCTGGCTGGGAATACAAGGGTTTATCAAGAATGTAGAAGTTATCCATTCTTGGCTTAAACTGTGGCATTGCTCAGCTATTTTTGCTGGCTTGGCAAGTCTCCAACCATCTAGCCACCCACCTATTTTTTTTCTATAGTACCAATGCCCTTGGTAACCTAGAGCACCAGGTTGCAATCTACAAGACTGAGACTTCTAGGGAATGATGAAGCAGAGGAGATGAGAAACCCTATAATTTGTGTGCCAGAGCAATGTTGTCATTGCCACAAGTTTGCAGTGATGTGTCCATCTGGCTCGAGGCCTTGGCTGCTAATAACCAGCTGAACAGTGATAGTCGGTTGCATGTGGAAATGGGTTTTAACAGAGCCACATGCATGTGCTATGCACATATCATCTATGAACAGAAAGGAAAGGCAAATTGGAAAAAAAGGAAAATCTGTTCTCCCAAAGATGGTGACTTTGCAAAAGACATGGGGTTTACTGTCAATGTCCAGCTGAATACACATTCCTAGTGCAATGATGTGGTTAGAAGAGCTGACACAATCCTTTGAGTAACAGAGGCATGAAGGAACTCTGCTGCTATTGCAGCGAATAAAATGAAGGGAATAGAGTGTTCTGCTTGCAAACTCAGGATTGGTAGAGGAGAAATACCTGGAAATAGACTGGCATTCATTTGGTCACAGTGTCATTTTGTTTGTTTCCTGTGAGGTCCCTGAATGACTTGGTGCACAGTGGACATTGCTCACTACTGTACATTTGGCACCCACCTCCCCTTGATTTCCTCTGCAGTGAGTGCTTGGCATTGCACTAACCCAGCACCTGGGTGTTTCCAAGGGGTTGTCAGGAACCAAAGGGAACACATGGTGACTGCTGATGAAAACCCTTTTCGATGGACTTTCTCAGCTTGATGCTTTCCTATCCAGGGTACCAAGTGCTTCAACTTCCAGTTGTACCTCTCTGCATGATGTCAAGGTGATGCTGTGCAGGGCTGATCTGTTCCTTCTCTGAGCATACAAATGAAATGGGATGGTTGCAATTTTTATTGGTGTAGGAAAAATCTGTGTACAGGTCTAGAGGACCCTGGACTGCCTGGGTTTGTTGTGTCCAGTAAAGGAAGATGAATACTTGGAATGTGGAAGTAACTGCAGCTTTCCAGTCTTCTTTGGGCGCTGCCGGTAAGCATGGCACAGAGGTGTAGAACGATGATGTCTTGAGTAACAGTAAGAGCCCTTTCTATGCTACGGGGACAAGTCCCAGCATCACTTCAGTCTGGCTGGCAGGGATGTTTTGGAAGCTTGCTCTGCCTGCAGGGTCCTAGTGTGCTGGGGAGATTGCAGGCCCTGGGGTGGGGCAGTTGCTGTGATTGCAGGAGTGGAAGAGGAATGATCCTGTGGCTCAGCCGCTAGTCTGGATCCTGGGAGCTGTGGGTTTACTTCCTGGCTCTGCTGCTGGCTCCCAGCAGACAAGGCTTGGAGTGGCACTCTAGCTCCATTCCCCAACTGCTCATTGCGTGGTATCATGTTATTTTAAAACCCCAACCTGGGTGCAGTAAAATGCCTCATATTACATGACAGCCCACAGCTTCGCTTGTGTCTTCAGTGGGTAATTTGCAAGGGAACGTAGGCCCCAACCAAAACCCTGAAGCCCCTGGCCCCCTGACGTGGGAGCCTGGATCCTACAGCTTTCATGCAATTGAAAATGAGGTGCTGCAGTGGTTGAGTCAGCAATCTCTGATAATGCTTTTGTGGTGAAGCTTCCCTCTCTGCCCAGACTTTGCATAAAGCCTGCTCAGTACTTAACTCCCATTTAATGCCCCAAAGTATAGCTCAAGTTGGACTTGAAATGAGGCTTAGGGCCTGCTGGGATGGGGTATGCAAGGTCTGGGCTGGTGAGGTGGGGTTCTCTGTGTAAGTGCAAGAGAGATGGGCAGTTTGGTGTGGTTCTTATTAATATTCATTCATCTGCAGGGAGCACTGAGGAACCTGAATCATTCCCTTCCCCACTCCTCTCCTTTTGTCTGGTACTATTTAAACCACAAATTTAGGAGCAAGACCCTATACCAGTAAGCTTACGTTCTCAAGGGAGAAAAAATAGGTGGACAGAGATGAACATAAAGGCACAAGACCATGTGTTCTCAAGGTTTCATGACAATATTTGTGAGCATCTCAGTCTTAGAGGAATTTAGGGCAGGATTTGTTAGGGCTGCTGGTACTGCCACACCTGGATCATAATGCTTGGCCTTGGGCATGCTTTTGCAAAGGCACATAGCCAAAGTGAGAGGACAGACAACCAAAAACCTGAAAGTGAGCTGGAGAACCTCTGGAAGAATAAGATGACCCAGTTGCATGACAGCTGGCTGGGGAGAAAAGTGACAGATAGCTGTGCTGCAAACAAAGGACATAATCTTATTCAGGAGGTGCTGAGGGTCCAGAAGAAAGCAGTTGCATAGACATACACCTTGGTGGCACAGCCAAGCTTCCTCCAACACAAATTACTATCTGTTGAGACAAGGATATTTTTGCACTATAGCAGTATCTGTAGACCCTAAATGGGATCAGGGGCACTTTGCAGTTGACACTGGGAGACCCCACAGCTCTGGTGCTCTAATGTGTGAGATGTGGCCCCACCAATGTGGGAGAAGGGTGGGGCAGGGAGGAGGCTATGCTTTCCCAACAGATGTCCCAAAAACCTGGCTTTACCACACTGTGTTAAAAAAGCTGAGAGGGCTGAAGGGTGAGAAAAGGAATAACAAAGCCTTACCCAAACGGACAGAATGAGAGGGCAAGTCACCAGCCATTACATTTTCTGCAGAAGCTCCCTTTTACAGGGAACTGCCATGATTTGAGCTATTTTAAGAACAGACTTGACTGAGCTCTAGGAAATGTACAGTGAGAAGCTGCCCCAGGACTGGCAGGGAAAGATGCCAGCTGGTCAAAGCCTTTTTAGTAATGTCACCATTTGTACGAATGTTTATATTTCCTTGCCAGCTCTGTGGACAATTAAGAAAAGGCTTGGCTGAGATGTGGGCTATCATTATTGGTCTAGACGCTGGATTGGCGCCACATCATAAAAATCTTAAAGATGGAGAGAGCTGTATGAAGCAGTCATTTGCAGACTGTAGAGAGCATTCTGCAAATCTATAAATATGGCCAATGAAATAAAAGAAGGAAATGACCCTTGTGCATCTATGGCCAATGGCTTCACAGAGTGTTTGAGTGTCAGTCACTGGGAGACCAGTCAGCAGCTCCACTCTCCATATACGTGCTGCTACTGGAGGAAAAAAGACAGCAGTAGCTCAATTTTCTCCCCTGGCTTTGTTTTGAAAGCTTGTTGAGTCTCTCTGACTCCTGTTGCTGTCAAGTGGTACTTAACACTTCCAAAAAATTGCTAGAACAATTGCTGGAGTCTTGGCAAATGTCAGGACTGTTAGGTCTGACCACTGTGTCTTACCTCCATGAGCCCAATGCCTAACTACGCAAGGTAGAGGAAAATTGGAAGGGGAGGCCGACGGGAAGTGACTCATCGGAGGCCACTCAACCGTGTCAAAGCACTGCTGGGGACTGGGAGATAGATCTGAGATAAATGGGAACCTGATCTTTTCTCCCCCACTTGGCCTCCTCCTTGGCTTTGGGGGGAGAGCTGTGTTAGCACTCAATGGTGAAATTCATGGTTCAGAGGCTTGTTTTTAATTTCCTACTTCCACTGTGCTGGTTAGTGTAACTTCCACCCAGAGAGAGGTCCAAAATTTGCCTGGGGTGAATGACGTCAGCCTGATCTCATCTCTGCTCATTTATTCATACTGGTTATCTCTGGCTTTGGTCTTAACTCATCCAGATAATTGCATGCACTCTCCTTTGGGACTCAGGAGTCCTACTACCAGCCTCACCAGCAGTCTTCCCCTTGCTATCTCATTATTCATACTAAGAAGGTGGGGGAGGAAATAAACTAGGGCAGACTGAGGCTCATGAACTTCTTTGTCCTTGCCAGTCTCTCTCTAGGCCCTATCCCAGCACCACTTTGTCCCATGGAGAATGCTTTTACTGTGCTGTTTGCCTACCCACTCTTAAAGCCCTTCTTTGGTCCAGGAAATGGCCTTGGGGATGGCTCCATTAATGCTCCGATAATGTATCTTGGGTATTTGTTTCATAACCTACCCTGCAAATGGACTTTGAAGTCACCAGATTATCTGAGAAGATATCTTGCTCTCTACCTCATGATTGTCTTGCCGTGTTCCCTCCGGTTCCTATCTAAGTTGTAAAACCACTGAGGTAGAGATCCCCTTTATAGATATGTTTGGGCAAGATAGAGATGTGTTGTGTATAGACATGATCTCTGCCGCAGTGGAAGTACAAACAGCCTTGCCCCACTTTCCAGACCCATTGGGTGGTGGGATTTAGTGATGGATTTCATACCTGTGTTTATGTTCCTTTGACACGGATGGTCAGAAGCAGGGAAGAGCTTTCATAAGAGAAGTAAGCAGACTAGAACTCTTCAGCTGTGAAACAAGATGGCCAAGGGAGGATTTTATAGATAAATGTAAAGGCAGGAAAAACATGAAGCAAACAACCAAATATAAACCCTCAAAACTCCCAGAAGTTAACCAAAGGAGCTCCTTGCCACAGGAGACTATGAAGGTCAAAAGTTGGCATGGGCTCATAATGTAACTGGATAAATAAAGGGCTTTGAGCAAAAAGCAACTGTCTTTGATCATTGGAGGGTGGGAGAGTGGTCCAGGGAAGCACCACTGTGCGTTTGCCTGGCCCTTATATTCTTTACTGGGCACCTGTTATTGCCTAATGTCCAAGAAAAGATATTGGGCCCTTTGGGCTGATCGGATCTGGCTGTACTCACAGGCTAATGAAATCAGCACAGTCCTGACCATGGAGCGAGCGCTGAGGGTCTGGCCCAAAGCGTGGTCTGCAAGGTAGCTTGGAGTGAAGCAGGGAAATTAGATCTTGCTTGCTTAAAATCAAAACCAGGCTTAGAAAGCAATCCCAGAGAAAGAGCGCCGTTCTCCAGGAAAGTTTCCAAAACCAACTCCTAGCCTTGGAGAATAACATGGCAAGCCACCAATAAATAAATAAATAGATAAAGAAGTAAATGCAAAACCTGTGTAGAAAGCTCCCTGAACAAATGGCAAAAATATTTCTAGTTTTCAGGCCACCTGCTTATCATCTATCACTTAGAAAAAATGAGTGTTCTTCAAATATTTATATGGGGAAAACAGACCCACCTTCCTGGGTTTGCATGGTGATTTATGCTTCGGCATTTTCAAGGTCATCCATTGCCTAAATCCCCTGTCTGCCTGAGGCTTGGGTCCTGCAAGGAACCCGATCCCCATGATCATCTAGATTAGAAGGGGTAGGGCCTGTTTCCATATGTGTCTCAGTGCTGGCATCTGAATTTCAAATGAATTTGCTGATTCCTCAGTCTGCACTCAGACACCAGCCATTGCATACATCTCCTTTGGCTGCTGCAATGAAGGCTTCTATACAAAGGGCTTTTGGTTGAAGGGCTTTCAGTGGCAATATTCTCAAAGACACATCTTGGAGTCACATTTCAGGCTCTTACGGCCGGCTCATAAACTCTCCCTGCGGGTTGGAACTTGATATGTTCAAGTCGTGCTCCTTTTCCATGAGGAAAGGGAGCTATATTAAAGGAGTCTTGCCACTCTGGGGAATCAGGATTAAAATAAAGTCAATATTTGCATCCACTGGTGCTTTTCTTGTTTGCTTGGGTTTTTTTGACCCCAAATTAAGAGTATATAGAGACATAATGCTTAGCATAGGAAAGCTTGGGATCAAATAATAGAATGGATTGTTTAGACTGGCAGGATTCATCACCTGTCAGGAATGAAGCAAAAAAGTTTGGATAAACTGATCTGTGGAAGTGTTGACTTCCACATCTACAATCAGAGTTTGGGTAGCCAGGTATGACATTAATTGGTTCTGCCCTGGCTGATGGTAGGTCACCAGAGTCCTAGCATGATCAAGGACCTAAAAGAGGTCTAATCATCTTATAATCTACCTTGTCTTCAGCATCTATTGGAACATCTAGAGTTTCTTCCTTGTCTAGCATGCATAGGGTGTTCACAGACCAGGCTTTACCCGAGAGCAATTAGCAAATGCAGAGAAGGGCATGGCTAAATCCAACAGCATGCTTAGAACCCACTGTTGGTTGTAGGTTTTGAGGTTGGCACATGGAACTTTGCTGAAAGACCAAAGGGAAACCCTGTCTGCATTGGTTTCAGACAGCACTTAACCATGTTGATTAGAAAACCTCAAATGCTGTACCAAAAGTTACCTTGTTTGGTTCACTCAAATGGAAAGTATAATGGAAGGGGATTCCCCAGGGTTTTTTTCCTCTGTCTCCTTTCTTCCCCTCATTAGGAAAAATTCTGCCTCATCAGTACTTTTCCCCAGCACCCTAATGAGAGGCAAAATATACCTGTTGGCCACATGCCTCTCAACACAGGCTTTGTGTTTTCCTTTGTATGGGGAAAAACCCCACAGCAACCCAACAAAGCTATTAACTATTGGGACTAACACATCAAAATGCAATGAGGTGCAAAGCCAGGACCTGCACACCGTGTCCCACAGAGCTGAGTATGGAACAGGGTGAGCAGAGCATTAAGTTGGCCCCAAGAGCAGCTGGGGATGCAGTCACTCTGAAAACTGCTCACTGCAGCTTTCTTTGCCTTCAGCATAGACTTGGGGCCAGAGCAGGCATGTGCTTATGGACATACTCTTCCCAAGGCAATTGTTTGTGGATGAGTAGGAAGGATCCTCCTCTGTGCTCTGCACCTCTGCATCCTCTAGCAGAAGACACCCACGGGCACAGAGGAGTGACAGCATGCTTTCTGTATTATTCTTCTTCCTTTAAAAGATTGGCTTATTTAGCTGAGTTCAGACCTCTGGGCCTTCCAGCTGAAGCTGGCAAAAATGAAGGAATGTTTTTGTTCTCAGCATTGCTTGGCCTTAGCAGCAGAGCTTGAAGCAAGTTGAGAGCACAGGAAGGGAAATGCTGTCCTTGCTGGTTCTGTACCTGCTTGTGATGACCACATAAATAGGCTTCGCTTGGTCTCCCAGACTCTACAAGCCTATCTGCTGCCATGAAATTCCCCACATAAAACATGAAGCCACAATCAAATCCTGATTTATATTGTCTGAAATGAATCTCTGTCCTCATCCACCTGGCTGCCTGTGTCCCAGTGGAGGAACTTTTACCCCCTTCACTCTTGCTGCACCATGGTCTCCCCACCAGGTTGCCTGTTTCTGTCTTTGGTTCTGTCCTGGGCTGGATTTGTGACAGCAACCATCCACTCTGTCCTCAAAGTTGCAGGTATGTCAAAAGAAAAAGGAACGATATTCAAGAGTGAACGGGAGGGTGCGAGAGGGATAAATGAGCAAAGGTCCAACAGAGCTGGCAGAGACACCCCCACCACCCCATGACTTAAACACAGATTGCTGTTCCCACTGAGATGAAGAGCCAGGGATCTTCTTCAAGATTTGGAATTACCAAGGCCAGCGTCCTGTGGGAGCATGAGCTGTAGGCACCAGGCACTGCAACATCAGTCTCCTCTCCCTACTCCAGGTTAGGAGGACCCAGATTCTGCTGCTGTTCCTCTGAAGCGTACTTTACTCTGAGCTATCTGCAAATGAAGGAATGGTCTGTTGCAGCTGAATGTAAGAAAGCTGAGGTAGGATAAGATCACAGTTGTGCTGCCCATCTTGTAGGACTCTCAAACTCCAGTTAGAGTAGCTAACCAACATATTAACTGCTTACCTCCTGTCTTTATCTTTTTGTCTTTACGTGTGTGTGGAATGGAGCAGAAGTCATAGAAAATAATCCAAAAGCTTTCTCCACGCTTTTTTCTCATCTTTCTTCACCAAGGATACACCTAGAATGACTGTTCTTGGTGTCTGTAATACTAGGCAGAAATCTGAACTGAGAACTCATGCTGGGCTACAAATCATGCATGTGTTTTCTCTGTAGATGCCTGTGGTATCACATTCTTTTATCATGAACATAACCGTAATGGAAAAAAAGTGAAGGCCAGTCAATTTATTCTACACCAAACCATTATCTTTAGTTTCCTCATTTGAGTTTCAGCTTTTAAAAAAGATATCTAGAGCTGATCCAGGCAAGCCAATGTGGAACTGAACATGGCCTAGAAAACCTACCTCAGAAGCTGGGTGAGTTACTTTGCACTGAGCTCTGCACTGGCACAGCCAGCTGGCACCACACACCGTACTCCTGCACGACTGTGGCCACCGTGACCATGCCACTAGATGGAGGTGGTATCCATTCCTCCAGAGCAATGTCAGCAAAGACAGACTGACTCCTTAGGGCACCACACCAGCCCCAGGTCAGTGTGTGACCCAAATTGTCCTCTGTCAGGTGCTGAGCTCTTTCCACTGGCTGAAAGAGGTGCCTGAAGATGGGCCATGACTGAACACTGATGTTAGAGGCAACAGCCCTCTCCTGGGAGCTGAAGTGCTTGTCCATGTTTCAGTGGGGCTGTGTGCTCTCTCAAGGCACCCAGGATGCACTGGAAAACCTGTTCCAGGGAAACAGGTGACCAGTTTCAGGAGGCTGGAAAAGATGTAGGCTTGAATATTCCAAGTATTGAGTTTCAGACTAGGACATCAAATCCTTCTACAGGACAGGAGGAAAGCAGCCTATGAGGTAGATCCTTCACATGGATGGGAGTATCCCTGGAGATGTCAGAGGCACAGCGTGGGGTCAGCAGACTGGTGGGTAGCTTCACCCCACAGCAGAGAGAGGAGCAGAGCCAGAGGTGGTGTGCCTCTGAACCTCACTCTGCTGACTTCCCGGGATCCCTGGTTTGTTTTCCCTCCAGTTTGGGACTTGGCCCAGATTATGCTTGGACTGTGAATGCTTCCAGATGTTCTCAGCCCTTGGGCGGACAGAGGCGTGCCAGGCTGTAATTGGTATGCAAGCAAGCTCCATGCAAGGGGCATATAAAACATTACCCTATCCCCTGGCCAACGCCTCCTGCCTGGAAGCCTGATGGTCGCCAGTGGCAAAAGGGAAGGAAAACATCACAGCCTGGTGGAATGGTTCCTTTTATTGCTGTGTCTCTGGGCAAAATGGCCAGTGTGCTAAGTGGCACCTGGATGGAAAGGCAGGAGAATGCAATAGGAAGAAGCAATGAGAATGCAGTCCAAGCCAAAAGCATTAAAAACCCGAAGGAAAACATTGCTTCTTTCACCACTGCCAAGTTTATTTCAGTGTGTGGCAACCTGGTGAAGTATGTTCCTTTATAGGGGAGGAATTAGAGAGGACAAGACCTTAAATTCCTCCCATTTGCTCGAGAACTCCAGCAAACACCTCCTCCTTCTTCCCCCTCCTGCTGGTCGGATTTTAAGGAGATTTTAATTTGAGCCCAAAGTGCTGGAACATAGACAGGAAACAGCTTATAATTTGCAAAAGTGTATATAGTTTCATGGAAAAGCAACATATATACCAAAACCTATGCCTTTCAAATTCTTCCCAGCAGCCATCTCTTCTGGCCTTGGGACAATGAAGTCTCTGTGTTCAGGTCTGTTTTCGGTCAAAACGGTCCATGACTGCTCTTTTGTGACCCAACAGAATGTGAGAGCAAGCCGGCCGGAGTGCTCGGTGCCTTAATTACTCTGAGTCATGTGGTTGACTCCACTGCTGCAAGTGGCAGAGCACATGCAACTGAGGAGCCTCGTTTCTGCTAAAGGGATATTTGGGAAAAAACCCAAACCCAACACATGGGAAATTCAGGCATCTCTTGGAAATCAGAGGCATCAGCTTGGACAGGACCAGGACTTCAGCCTTTGTGCTGGGATGGATGGATGCGTGCTTGCATTCACTGCGATAAGATGGTTGTCAGTTAGAAATGCGTTTGGCTTTGGCTGCTAAGAAAATTGGGAGTCCCAAAGGCTCTTCTGTCCAGCCTTTGCATTTGCCCTAGAATTTCTGCAGGCACAAAGACGGGCTAAGCAGACAATGGCTTGCTTGACTGGCAAGCACAAATGCGAGCTTTTGCATGTACAAAGGATTGTTTGTGCAAGCAAAAATGTAATGCAAAATGAGGAGCATGTGGCCATGACAGGAGAGTCTTCAGACTGAAGAAATCCTATCCAAACCCATCACCAGTTTGATTAAGGAAACGAGGGCAAAATTTTGAAGCATGTAAGTTGGCTTTGGAGTGAGAGAGAGGTCTCTTGCCTTGGGTGACCAGGAGACACATTAGCTCTTGGACAGTGGGGGCTGCAGGGAGCTGACAATGCTGCTGTTTGGATGGGGACATTTAAAGGAAGCCAACCATATAGAGGTGAGACATACCATTTGAATATGGGCCACATTGCATCCTGCTCAAACACTGATGGCCTGATACTGTTGGTAAGCATTAGCCTGGAACCGGATTCTCAGACAGTATAGATGTGCAATTGTGCATGTAAAATGCATGTCTAATTGCTCAACTAATTGCTGTGAAGCTATCGGAATTGCATAAAATGGGGAACAAACAGAAACTTTACTTGCTCTGTCACTGCACTTGTAGTAGTGGCTCAGCTACGCTAGATGTTCAATTGTGCCCAACATTAGACATCTCAGACAAGCTCTGGTTGGCCCAAAGCATTGTACTGTTGTTGGTCACGAGTGCGAAAGGCTGGGCTGGTTTTCTGGGCTGTGACGTTCTTTGGTTTGCGAAAGATACTTGCCTGGAAGTTTCGAAATTCCAGTTTCAAACCCAATGTTTTAGAGTCCAGATTTAAAATCCTGGTCTTTGAAACAATATGTAACTTAAAGTGCCCTTGGGCAAAAAACTGAACCTCCATGTTTTCGTCTTCTTGTTTGGAAACTGAGGGTAATTATACCTAACTATCTTTGTCAGTTAGGCACTACCTAAATGTGGGTGGAATCTCATGTTTTCCCTTTGAAGGGGTCTATTTCTCTTCAGTTTACAATCCCCTTATTGCAACTGGGGCTCATGTGGCCACTGTTTATATGTAGATGCCCATGATTTTAAGCTGCTCTCTGTGACCCCAGCAGAGGCCACACAGAAAGCACATAATCTCAGGCCTATTTGAAAGCTGAAGCTCAGACAGAGTTTTCTTGGTGTTTGCAGATGATGTTTCATGGGTGAACATTGAGTTTCTATGGCTTTCTTTGAAAGTGCTCCTCCACCTAACTGTGGGTAAAGCATAATCAATGCATGAGCCCCAATTTAGGAATTTTAAAGTATACATCAAGAAGAATTTGCCCTGTGAAGTGTTCAAGGTCAGCTGCTGAGGATGCCTTTGACTTTAATGAGGAGGTACAGAGAGCTGGATCAGGAATACCGTAACTCCTGATGGGCCTTGAAAAAGACACTGAGACATACTGGCATTTCTCCAACTAATTACCTGCAAGAAGAAAGGCTAGGGCTTGTCTTTTGAAATGCAAAATGAGGAACTCTGTAAAAAAGAACACAGAATTTAAATCAAAAGAAAAATCAGCTCCCT
This sequence comes from Rhynochetos jubatus, assembly GCA_027574665.1. Lineage (NCBI taxonomy): Eukaryota > Metazoa > Chordata > Aves > Eurypygiformes > Rhynochetidae > Rhynochetos > Rhynochetos jubatus. The sequence goes on from CM050654.1 coordinate 26,791,148, forward strand.
CTGGTATGAGGGGTTCTTTCCTCTGCTTGGACTGTCTGGGCTGCTCCCTGTTGGGATGAGAGGCTTTGCCTGGCTTGGCTGTGACCAGAGCACCTGCTTAAGGGATAAGTTGCATAGAAAACTATCTAGGGAGGAGCAGCTAGCTGTGCATGCAAGAGATGAGCAGGGCACCTATGAACCTGGCTCAAATGAAACAGCTCCAGACTCTCTGCAGCACTGAAAAATCTCAGGCTGCTTTTCTTTTATCACTTGAGTGGCACCTCCTGACTTCTCCAAGAGTACCAGGTGTTGTGTCCCTTCAGAAAACCTGGTGCTTTTGCCTGAGCAAGCAAAAGATTTGGTTATCCTCTCTGTTCCTCCTGGCTTGACTTATGCGTTTCTGGGGACTGCTGTGGGAGAGGAGCAAGCGCACCTACAGGATGTGGGTGAAGTAGTGAAGTTCCTGGCCTCAAGAGCGTGTAGAGATGTAGTGCTGTGATACAGGGGTGCATCTGCAAACATGGCAACCACAGGAGTCTCTGATTAGTGCAGATGTGCTTCAGGGAGCACAGCCTATCTTTCCAGGACCTGTCACAAAGGCAAAACCTGTGTGTAGAGGTGAGGTACAAAAGGAGTCACATGGGCCTTTCAGCACATGCTGAGATTCAGAGGTTCTGCAGCTGGGAGAGAACACAGATGCCAGCAGTTTGGGTTTGCTTATATGCAGGAGGAAAACAATGGGACCTAATGAATCTGATCCATTTTCAAGTCAACCTATCCTTTCAGCTGGGAGGAAGCAAGGGTTGTTCATAGTTTTGGATGTGAGACCAGCCAACTCATGAGCCAGGTCTGATTCCAGAATTTAGAAGCTTTGGAGTCCCTGGGTGCAGCTGTGTCATTTCTAGTTATTATAATATGGTTCAGATCTCTGAAGAAGCCAAATGGGCCCCAGCTCTCAGCAAAATTCAGCTTATATTTCTGCTGAAGGAAAGCCCAGGGACAATCAGTCCATTTACAAATGTCTGCTACAATGAGGGAGAGAAACTGGATCAAATCCTAGCTCTGGAAAGCCACAGAATGGGTTTCCTGGTTATTTCACTAGCCTGCCTGCCCACCAGAAATACATCTGAAATGGTAGAAAATTTCACAAGAAATAGCTCATTGACTTCTACGGGACTTTTGCACATGTCACCAGGTGCAACAAGATGCTGGTGTTTGCTGACAAGGAACATGGCTTCTTTTTGACGCTCTAGTGACATGGTCATGGAGATGTTGGGTCACAGAACAAACGTCCTTAAAAATAGCAGGGAAAATGGTGTTGATCCTTTCATAGTGAGGAGCTGGAGTTGTGGGAAGTGCCATTTTACCTCTTTTTGTTGTTGGAAAATGGAGAAACATACCAATTCTGTTCTAAGCCAAAAGCTGTTGACTGTCTGTTTTTCTTTCCTTGCTTATTGTCAGGAAAAGCTGTAGAAGGGCTTGCACTAGGGTCATAAAAAGGTTTAACTCCCTTGTTGCAGCCGGAATATTCTTGCAGGATTGATCCCGATGATTTTATGTGGAGGATATGTCTTGATGGCCTGCCATGGTGGCAGAGATCTGGATTCTGCAACACAATCATTCTCTTCACATCTGTGTGCTGTTGCAGGTATCGATGATGGCCCTGGCTGTGAAATTCATAATTTTTTGTGTTGGTCAAAGGAGGGCCTGTGGACTTGCAGGGAGAGAAGTTCCTCACTGGAAGATGGATAAAGGGTTTTTCTTGTTGTTTCTAAACATAAAGCAATCTGATCTTTAATACAAGCAGGACACAAAACTATGTTCAAAAGTGAAAATGGGAAGGGGCAAGGGGAGAGCGATAGCTGTGCTCCTCATTCCGCAGTCTAACAGGTTTTTGGTTGTTGCCATGAAGCTCCAGCTTTGAGATTCGTGTGATCGTCATACGACAGGGCTCTTTGCTTTCACCTTCCGAGAACAAACTCCTCACTTCTACAATAAGGAGGAAAAACGTGAGTTAATGGCAAAAAGCACCCAGAGTCCACTAAACAAATGAAACATCCTTTTGCTTTCTGGTGGAGTCTCATGCGGTCCAAGGCAACCCGGGGGTGGTTCACGCCTTGCACGCCTACCTGTGCCTGGGGCGTGCTGAGCTGGTCTGCCTAACGGCTCTGAGAGCACTGCAAAGGGCCTGGGGGCCACGGGGGGGGCAGGAAACACCGTGACGTGGGGGTCAGCTGGCGCTTTGCTTCTTTCCATCCCTTCTCCCTGGGGCAAGCCACCCTCCTTTCCCAGCCTGTGCTGGGAGCAGCAGGCTGCAGAGGGTGCTCTTGCTCTGCCTGAAAACAAAACGCCTGTCCCTCTCCCGTCCCATCCCCTCCTTTCCTCCTTTCCACCCCCTTCTTTTAAATACAAGCAAACAAGTGAGTCTGCTGCGACCTGAACTCAGGAGCCAACGGTGAAGAGCCGCTTCAACACCTCCCCCACCCCCGCTCGGCCGGGGGTTTACAGCCGCGCTCCGAGGGGCTGCGCGGATGAGAGCCGGGCCGGGGGCGGGGGGCGAGCGGCTGCTGGCGGTACTCCGCACCGGAGAGAAATGCTGTCAGCAGCGGTGGCGGACAGCAGGAGGGTGCTGCTCCCTCGCTTCGGGCCTGGGACAAGAGGGGGTGTGCTGGGGGGCACCCCGAGCTGGCAACTCCCACTTGGGGCTGAGCGTCTCTTCCGGTTGCGCTGCCATCGTATTGCTGCTGCATCCTGGGGAGGTCCAGCATGCTGTTCTGCGGGAGAAACGGGCTGTTTCTTAACCAGGCTTGGGCCAAGGCACTTATTAAAGTACCCCGGGAGTGCCTCAGCATTTCTAGCTGCTGGGCACAGAGGTGGCTGCATCCTGCATCCACTGGGTCTCTGCCCCCAGTTGGGGCTGGTCTTGTGCAGCCTCTGCTGTGCTGGGATCCCGTCTCCTCAAGAGAAGGAAGGATGAAGACACTTACCCACAGGGATTCATCCCTGTCAAAACTCTTGTCCTAGCAAATCACACCTGTTCTGCAGGTGTTCTCTCCAAGGTGTGTGCTGCAGTAGCCGAAAGCCCTACCTGTGGTGGGTTTGCTGCTCCCTTCGTGATGGTGTTGGTGTTTCGGTCACCAGAAAGCCATCCAGTTTTCCAGCCAGGCAAAGCAATCTGTCAAAGTGTTTACCTGATGTGCACTTGCCTCTGGAACACCTCGGTGCATGGCAGCTTCTGTGGTCATGTACACCTTGAGTTTTGGAGAAAAGGGAATTTTTAGAGCCACAGAAAACAGATGGGAGGGGCCCTGAGAGGCAGTTCACTGCACTGACCTTCCCCAAGACAACAGCAACTCAACTGAAAGTAGTCTTTTCCTGGACTGCTCTTGGAATCCCCCAGTGATGGAGATTTCACAAACTTTCCAGGCCATCTGTTCCAGAATGTCACTCTTGCTTTGGTGGTAGTATCTGGCTCACATTTCTCATTCTTCATGACTCTTGGCTAATCAGTCATCAAAGATGAAGAGGATTTTCTCTCCTCCATTATGTGAATCTGCACAATAATTAGTAAATAATAAATCAGCGTTGTGTTTTGCATCTGTCTGCTGATTTGGAAACAGGCTTAATGCTCTTTGCGTGCCCCAGCTACTTGCGTTTCCCCGTGTGGAAACGGGCTTGCCACTGAAATGCGGTGCTGCTGGCAGTGAGGGCACCGGCTAGCAAAGGGGGCAAGTGCCTAGGATGTTCCTCAGAGTTGTGGAGGCTCAGCCTTTCTTGGAAAGGTGCTCCTCAAAGATCTCAAATCTGTTACAGGCAATCACTTTAGATCGCTCTAGGCTGTTTGATGATGGCCATGAAATAAAACTTGCTTTCAGTGCAAATCCACTTATGGCTAGGAGTAAGAAAATGCAGCATAGGATGAAATTAGAGGTGGATTTTTTTTTTTCCCCCACAACACTTTATCCTGAGCTTTAAACAAATGTAATCTTTTCTAGTTCTCTGGGCTCATGCTGTAGTCAAAGGTGGAGGATTGGTGCTTCCAGAGGATCTCTTTCTTCCTTCTAAAATGAATGTTTAAATTAGGTGGTAACGGGAGAAAAATGAAGTCACTTCCCATCTATTTTCTTTTGTTTTACAATACAGACTTGCAAAATTCATAAGGTTTCTCATACCCTGGTGTCAGGCTAGCCAAACACTCAAAAACTATCAGTAGTCTAAAACGGTTGGTGATATCAGTAATTTGTGGAACAGAATTTGCTTGCTTAAGAAACTCACAGATAAATGCCCCATACTGAACGCTTCTGAGAATACGGGTGACTTGGTCATGACCATTTGCTAAGAGAAAAAGCCGCAGTCACCAAGTAAATCTCTTGTGCATCGTTTGGACTTCTGTTACATGTAGCTAGCCCTTGAAAGCAAGCTGCTTTCTGCCATTCCCTGAAGACCTGTGGTCATGGAACATTTATCCATTTTTCTACATGATTTCAAAAGGCATTGTTATTTACTTTGATGAACACTCAACATGAGTGCCATGTTTATGAATTTATGATATCAAAGTAAAGATGTAATAAAGTTATTAATCTTCTCATCTGTTCACTCTGTCCACTGAAAGGATGTATTATTAATTATCACAGCTATATGATTAGTTTAGTTTGGAATGTTTTAGAAAATGGGACTGGTGGGGTTTTTTTTTTCCCCTCCTGGGAGACTAATCTTAGGTGGAGTCATTAAGTCTAAGGATGTTTGTCTTAGATCTTTTACCAAGAGACACACCGTGCTACTTCTGGTTAATCCATTTTGTAAGCGGGACAGATGAAAATATTGCTTCCAGAGAAGGGCATTCTTGTGAAGGCTAACATCTCACTTCTGAATCTTCTACTAGTCCATTGCATGTTCTCAGCTGTTTTATTTGAAGAAATAAGGAATTGAAAAACCAACAGAACCATTTTTCTCCTCCAAATTCTTCCTTGTCAGGTCTGACTAGCTGGCAATTTCCATTTGGATTTATTTCTACCTATTTCCATCCTGGTGCAGTGATTATGGCAAAATATTCTTTTATATCCTTTTATACTGCAGAAAGAAGAAAGTTATTTTCTTGCCAAGTCAGACACATTTATGGCAGAAACCGTCACACCTACCTTCTCTCAACAACTTACAGTCCATCATGTGAGCTGTGGCCAGTAACCTACACAGGGCAAACACCTCCTTTGTATAGTCAAATTTTATATACCAAAGTCTTCAGCTAGAAAGTCTTAATTTAACACCCTCAGATAGGATCTGACATACAAATTCTCCCTGGATGTGTACCCGAGCAGTAGCTCATTCCTGTTCAGTGTCCCTTCTAACAACAAGTGGATCTTTGTATTGCCTATGGAGAAACTTGAGGAAAATGTAGTGTGGCAGTTTGGATGGATAAGATCCCACATTTTAGGGGATGCTAGCTGCTTAAGGATGTCATGACATCAAGGCATTTGTGGTATCTATTTGGGTGTGGGAGAGTCACATCTGGAAAGCCAACACAGGCTTTGTCCTCTCTAGTTTGGAGATAAGAAAAAAGGTGGAAGAAGCATCAGAACAACATATTTGGAATCTGGTACTGGCCAAGATCAAGGCTTTTTATAAACCTGACTTAGAGTTGATCTCAGTCAAGAAGGTTTCATATAATTAAAGACATGCCACAAATTTCTGAGACTGTAGGAAGGAGAAGATTAGAGGAATGTTTCCTATCCTATTCTAGTTCTTTTCCTTCAAGATCTCTGCTCCCTTGGTCTGTAGAAACCCCATACCAAAATGGGGTCTTCCCCCCACGTTCCTGTCACTACAGTACCTATTCTGGCCAATGACAGATGCTCCTTCACAAGGCAAAATAAATTCCAGATGAACTGGTCACTGAGAAATCAGAAAGGCTTTGAAGAATCGAAGCCTGGTGACTGCTATTGCAGCACAAAGTACTTTAAGTACTTTAAATGAACATTGCAAAGCAAACAGAAGGGAGGTGGGGATGGCTATGCTAGTTAACCTGCTTTCTTATCTCCTCAAAGTTGCTGTAGCCCTTCTAGCAAGGGGAAGAATTTCGTATACCTCACATTTCTAGCTCAAGCTTTCTGTTTGTTGAGTCACTTGTGTCTCAGTCAACAACTTTCTCCCTGCAGCTTTCCAAAAGTAAAGATCCTCTATGAGCTCCAAACCCTGTTAAGGAAACATGGGGCAGATGTCAGCATTTCTGAAGTTATTCACCCTCTGCCAAAGCACACACATGGCTGGGGCAGCAGATATGTAACTGAAATCCAGTGAGGTCAGCAAACAAAAGCAACATAAAGTCAGTGTCTTTTACTAAGTCCTCTGGCACAGAGGCAGGTGAAAGATCAATAGAATTTGGCCAGGTTCAGCTCTCTCCCATGGGAAACATTTGAATAAATCTTGTTAGTCTGGGTTGCTAATGATCCTCCTCAGCGTGTTTGCGTTGTTGAGATGGAGCTGAAAATGTGACAGAACAGACATGGGCTTAAATTGTAGGCGGACCAACTTTTTAAATAAAATGTTCCTAGAAGAACTTTTCAGCCTTTTTCTCTGTAGCAAGTTCTGAATCCTGCCCCATCTGTCCTGTCCCAGCTGCAATTTCCATGCAATTATTCCTTAGCCATCTCCATAGTTGGCCTCCAAGCTGCAGTGTTTCTAGGTCCAGCACAGTGATGGGATGGGAGAAAAGGACAAGCCCTGCCGGTGAGAAAATCTCTGCCCAAGCTTTCTTGGACCAGGATGACCTAAGGAAAAGAGATGAAGAAAAGAAGCTGGAGAAAGCATGGTTGCTCTTAAAAGAAAGGAGCAAGGGGGCATGAAGTGTTGGCCATGGGTTTGTCATCTGCTGAGAGAATTTTCTCACCCACCAGGCAAGTCTCCCACGGGCAGATTCCTGCCTGCTCTCAGCTCGCTTTAAACTCAGTTTCTTTTCTTCAGAGTGTTCAGCCTCTTCCTCCCTCCCTCATGTAATACGCTTATGATCTTTGCATGTAGCGGGTCTACTCTGGTCTGTTTTGCTCAGGTCCTCATGCTCCTTCTCCTCTTAGCACCCTGTTTCAGTGATTGATAAGAAGCAAACTAAGCAGGGATTTTTTTCCTCTCCCTGTCCTTCTGGCAGCATAATATATTGCCAAGGGCTGGGCACAAAGATAAGAAGTAAATAAAGGGATATTTGGCAATAAGGCATTTTTCTTGCTGAAGGACCTCCCACTCTCTGGATGCAGAAATCCCTTTGCAGAGTGGAGAACTGGTGCTGAGTGGAATGTATCAGCTGCTTCCCAGGTCACGGGCACGTTACGCAGCCATTGGAGAAGCACGCTGAGGCGGTGGTATGAACGCAACCATATGCTTAGCGTTAAGCCAGTGAGAAATTCCACTGAAGTCAAGGGGGTTTTTGCACGTGCTTAAGGGCTTTACTGGATTGGGGCCTACAGAGGGAAGAATGGACTGTTGGTCCATCAGATGGGATTGGACCAAGAATCTTTCACCCCTCCCCTTGCCAAATCCTGAAGGATGCCTCTGATTCACAAGTGATAGGAGAGAATTGGGTCAATGAAGAGAAGGGAATTCAGCTGACTGGCGGGCCATAAGCTCCCTGGTTGGATGCTGCTGTGAAAAAAGTGACTTCCTCTGACAGCCACTTAGGTGCTTACTGCAGGGATTTAGTGTGAGCCTATTTTTTTTATTTTGGTCCAACTATCTAAACTTCGGTAACTCACGTGATGGAACAGGATCCCTGCTCATGGTTGTTTAGCTGTCATTATGGATGAAAAGCCATCAAATCATGATTAAGAACAATATTTGCAGAGTCAGCAGCTAAGTTCCCTGACCTGCTACAGTTGCAGAGCAACAACATTGCAGCGGGCAAAAAATTAACCACAAAGATTGTTGAAAAGAAAAGAAAAAAGAGGCTGGATTTGTCAGATCAAAGAGAATGAACTTGATGATACTTAGAGATTAAATTGTCTCAGGATGATATATGTAGCTGTAAAAGTCTATAGGAATAAACTGGAACTTAGCTGACGAGGAACTGTTAGCAGCCTAAGGACATTGTGTGGTCTTGACTGAGGGAGGCAAAAGGCTAAGAGGAGAAGGGGCATTCACAGTCGCAGATTCGGAGCTGAGTGGCTCCGTGGCCACAGACACATCACTTGTGGCTCACATTGTCCTCTCCCAGCCAAACCAGTAAAGTGGGAAAACTGATTCCAACAGAAAAACTGCTTCATGCTTCCTACTCCTTTTGGGTCCAAGTCTTCATATGATATGTCTCAATTTCAGTGACACTGCTATGCATAGAGAAAAAGCTCACTAATTATCTTTTGGGTACTTTGCAAGCCTCTTCTTAGTTCCCTGTAAGGCAAACCTTGTTTTCCCTTCCAGAGGTCAGTTAGAGAGTGAGAGAGCTATTAATCCCAACAGCAACATTTCAGCCAATATCCTAAACCAGGAGGAAGGTCTAGGGTCAAAGCTAGCAAATGAGGTTGGAAGAAATAAGTTCACGGTCAGTGTGTTCTTTCATGAGCAGATGACGAAGGTTTTGGAAACTCTTTCATTGCAGAAGTAGTGAAATACTGCTAGTTTGCTATAGGCAATGTCTAATCTCCACCCCCTCCATCCTCTTGTGAAATGAAAAATACAATCACCAAGGTTTCAAATAACTGATGAAGAAACAGTCCTCCTTTTCCAGCAGTTTTGAACAAAAGAAGAAGGGCAAAATGTTGGCACTGTGAGCAGAAACACAGACCTGTCTGAGCTCAGGTTTTGGATGGTGGAAGTCAGCCATGAAGACAGAACTAGCAGAATTTCGGCAAGCCATTTAACTCCTGGTACTAGCCATTTGTGTGGGATTGACTTTCATCCTGTGGGGACACTGGTGTTTAAAGAGATAGGGCTTTGAATGCTCGAGTTCTGTTAACTTTTGAGAAGCTTTGACAAAAATAACATTCAAGTGAGGAGAGGAATGGATAGACTTGGAAAGGGATGACTTGGATTTTACCGGGGGAAATACTACCCTCTTTTCATTGCAATATCCCCTCTTTATGATGTCGTCAGTGTGAGGATAGTCTTTCAGTGGGTCTACTCAGTGCACAACTCATTTTGGCCCTGGATCTTTGATGGCATTTTGGCCGTTACAGTAGTAATAACAGTTATTCCCTGTCCCCCACACTGTAAGTACTGTCAACATAATTTGTTTGTTGCCTTATTTGTTTTTGTATAAAGCACTGCAACAAAAGTGCAGATTCCTGGCCATTTCAGGGCTGCTCTGAGGGTCCCTCCGCTTTTTCCAGAAGTCTTAGCTAAGCGCTGCAGCTCTCTAAAATTTACTAGAAGCAAGAACACTAAATCTGTCTTTCTCTACTATCTTGTAGATCCATACTTCACCTGCTTGGTGGTTTGGAAAAGGGAATATGCTGTCTCCAGAGAGTCTTGTAGTACAGTGTTTGTATGGGAGTGCAAATGGCCTGAGCATCCCAAACCAAACAAATGTTTCCAGAGCATAATGCAATGAAAGCAGTCGAGTCTTCAGCTGGATACTGAAGATGAGGTATCTCCAGGAACTCTGTGCTTAGTTCATTGTTTGTCTGCACCCAGTTCATCCAGATGAGTGCTCAGCATCTTCCTGCATCACTGAGAGCTCTGCAGTTTGGGTTGATTTGGCCTCCTAGTGCAGAAGCAGCTCTTCATGCAGTGGACAAGGAGGAGAGATGGATCTTTGCCTTAGAGGCACAACAGGACACAGAGGTCCTTTCAGTCACTAAAAGCAATGTGGAAAAGTGTTGCAGGAAAGGCTTATATTGCTTTTATCTCGTTTCTGCCTGGGTAACGGCAAGCTGCTCTTCCCAAAGACAACCTGCTTGTTTGGCTGGAGTGGGTACTTCTGATCCCTTGGGTTGACCTGCTGTATGAGGCTGAGACTGTGTTTGAATAGGCACCGTGTTCACCACCATGAATAGCAGTTCTCCAGCAGGGAGGAGCGGGCTGCTATCAAATATGTGTGTGGGATCTCTTGGGAGAGAAGCTGTTGTGGGAGCTCAGTTCATCCTCCATCCTAGAAGGAGAAGTTGGTGGGAGAGGAGGGCACATCCTGCCTCACAGCTGTGAGCATGCAGGACATAAAGCAATCTCAGAACCCACTGGGCTCACCTGATAACCTCTGCACTGTGGTATCCTGCAACGATTGGCTCTCAAAGATGGTACCTATTAGATCCTGGAAATATCTCCTTCCTGAATGCCCTGTATCCCACCTAGATTTTCCCAGATTTAGCCCTGATACATGTGAGAGCATAGACAATTGGAAGTGACTCAGCTGCAGAGCTGTAGAAAGCCATTGCCTCTCTGCTTCACAAAATAATCCCCTGAAGCTTCACATTAGCAAAAATCCATGTGATTTCTTGCGATGGGGTGTCACATGGAAAGACATCTCCCCTGGTGCTGTTTTGGAAATACAATAGTCGTTTTTGTTTTATCTGCTGTGCCATCAGCCCCCCTAGCTGGGGACTCAAACATGCATTAATTCTGCTTACGACTGCCAGGAGAGTTTATTATGGCCAACAGCAAGAAGCATGTAGGAATCTGTGAGGTGTGTGCATTTCTGCAGAAAAAGAGCTTTGGTCCCTGTTTGCTGTCAGCTTTCATTACAGCTGGAGAAACTTCTTGCTGGAGAGGAGATCATGTAGTAGGCAAACATTGCACAAGAGGGAGAGAGATGCCAGGACTGGCTCGAAGGCTGGGCTGTTGTAATGGGAGTGAGGGGAAAAAGAGAAATCCAGAATCTGAAAGGCAAGAGGAGAGATGAGATACAAGGTAGCCCTCAGGAGCTTCAAGTATTAGGCTGACAGGATGGTTAGCTCCTTGAATGAGGGCTTATTTAATTTTCTTTTTTTTTTTCTTTCTTTTTCTTTTTTTTTTTTTTTTTCTGCTGAGTGAAGCCCTTTTTGTGTTGATTGGCACAAGACTGGGAAGGATTAAATAAACCTAACAAATGGAGACTGACTTTTCCACATTTGCTGGAGGCAGTTGTCTTTCAGCAATCGGAGGTGCAGCACAGTGCTGCCTGGGTGCATCCACACAGCAGTGACACTGGGGCACATCTCCAGCTGTGGTTGTCCCCTTCGTGGTCTGTAGTTTAGGTTGAAGGGCGCTTCAGGAGGTCTCTAATCCAAACTGCTGCTCAAATCAGGGCTAATTTCAAAGTTAGGTGAGGTTGCTGTGGGCTTTATCCTGTTCAGTCTTCTGTTTTCTCCTTGGGGTGAGCAGGATAACACTGAAACCTTACAAGCTGCTGGGAAAGACTGGAAATGTGTCAAGTCCTGGAGTCCCCAAAAGCAGGACAGGGAGTTTGTCTGCATAGGGTTGGTAGAGTTGGCTCGTCTCAGATGCAGACCAGGAATGGGTGACTTCATGGAGGCTGTAATTTCAGGGATGGCTGTGATCTTGTTCATCATGCTTCCCAGAGGATCAAGACTCCACTGTGTGTGTTTGTCTTTCTTCCCCCATAACATCATCTTGCGCATACTGGATCATATTATGAGATGTGCAGCTAGCTAGCTAGGAGGGAAACTCCTTCAGTGCCTATGTCCAGGGAAAGCCAGGGCATGGGCTCAGCCTTTCCTAAAACCAGCTAATTGGGATGGGTGATGACTCACAAGGCACAAAGCAATAGCATCCTGGGATTCATCAGTCATCCTGACTGCCAAATGACCTGCTTAACTACTCATTACCTGCTGGCTAAGCTAGCTGGACTCCATCCAGCAGTGCCAAGGATAGGACACTTGTTGGGATATGAAAATCCAGAGTTGAGTTCTTTGGTTTTGCCTGGTCACAACTGGCACGTGGTAGATAATCGTGATCCAGTCCAACAGCACTGTATCACACATAACCTTTCTCATCCATCAGGTACACACCACCTCTGTTCTGAAACTCTGGTCACTGCTGCTGACAAGATTCCAACCATTTGACGCCCTACGGTAGGTTCAATCAGCCAAACACTCTGCTGATTTCCACAGCAGTTCAGTGATGAAGCCCATGGAATTGCAGAAGGTGCATTTGCCCTCTTTTTCCTAATCATTATCTTCACTCAATTCCTTTCCAGAGCAAGGAATTGCAAGTGGGGAATCATGGGTCCAGGCACCCCTATTGCTTTGCAGACCAGGCCTTTACTGGAAAGTTACTTTCAGTCTCCCAGTAGTCAGCCCTGGAGGTACAGCTCACACCCCCACAGTGCTGGCTCCTTTTCTCTCTTGGTAACTGTCTTGCATCTTTGCAGTTTCTCCTCCTGCAGACAGGTTTCAGTCTCATCTTTGTCCTGACTTGCTGCTGTGGAATGTAAAGCTTTTATTATTTTTTTTTCACTCTCTAAAACAAAAATATGAATCTAAGCACATCATGTCAAGACTTCAAGCTTGCATTTTCTCTCTGGGTCCTTTATAGAAAACAAGAGCTACACCTTGTTTTTCCTCTCCTTTTTACCTTCCCTTTGTCCTCCTGCTCCCAGAGAAGATTTATGCCCTGTTGTGAAAGCGCTGTACCTAACACAGCCAGCTCTCACAGTCTCACTTGCTGTGCAGTTCCAGTATGATCTTGCTTCGATGCATACTTGATTCAGGAACAGTGGGGTGTGTTCAGATGGATGGAGCAGATCAAACATGAGCCAAACTCTTATTTTATTGCAGTTTATTTCTTTAGGAATAGCCAGGGTTGAACCAGGAGTTCATTGAGTTTTAAGCTAACACATTTTCTCTCTCAGCAGGAGCAGGCCATTGGCATATATGGTTATTTACAGCAGCTCAGCTGAGGGAGGGTAACCCATAAATAGCAACTTCTTGTGTTCGTTCACAGGCACATATTCTTAGAGAAGGCAGAAACCTCACGTTCCAGCTCATTCGTTAACATTCAGCAATAGGATTTTTGAAGGAATATGTCTCCCTAGGTAGGATATCCTATAACTCCTGACAACAGGGGTTTCTTGCAGCTTCACCTCCAGCATCTGGTGTTGTCTGTTCTCAGAGACAGGCAGATGGGGTAGATGGACCCCTGATCTGATTCAGGAGGACAGCAATTCCCATGAGCCAAATGCAACACCGGAGAAATATGTTAGATGCATTCCAGATGGCTATCCCTGGAGAGCAGCATCTTAATTCATAGACCAGGCAACGAGACTCAAAAAGGAAATGGCTTTCCCCCATCGCAGTGGGGAGCCTTGAGAAAGGAAGGGTAGATCACCTTCCTGGGCTGAGCTCACAGGCTTGGTCCGGTAGCTTTGGTGATGGAGGTGTCTCCGATCTGAACTGAGCAATCTCTTCTGTCTCTTCCCTGGCACATTTCGGAGGGATGACTACTAACAGTCCTTACTGGTGTCCTCTTTCCATTACTGGTTAATTCAGAGCAGTGACTTAACATCCTCTGCCGTGAATGAACTGCCTCCCCAGTGAACTCCGCCTGTCCTACCTTTTCTGATCAACAATACAGCTGATTTTGGAAGTGGATCGTACTAAGTGCAAATATATGGGCAAAGTCCTCTTATATCAGGGTGTCTCATCTTTCCCTTATTTACGGTGACAGTACCTCATCTTCTGTCTCAGATGAATCACCTTGTCTGCAGGAAAGATTTATTCTGCTGCCATCTCTCTATCTAGCCAATATTTTTGTTTCACAGATCTGTGAGATATCTTAAAGGTCATATCCCCTCTTTTCTCTAAGCTACACATTTTTGTGTTTTATAAACACATAGACACCTATGTTTGTTCAGTCATCTGGTTGTCTCTCTGGTCATGTCTTGACAGTACTTGCTATATTTTCATTGATCATTCAGGAGCTTAGTCCTATGACTTGCATGTAGACACTCTACTTAGGCTCCCCATTTGTATAGCAGCATCCCAGCCTGAAAATACCCAGATCATTCCCAAGAGTAATCACCAACATGATAAAGTATTACAGTATTTTTGAATGACATAACACTTAGAAGCTCTTGTTATTAACAAAGCTCCACTGTGCTAGACCATGGACATAACTAGGGAAAGAAAGTGAACTCTTCATCCCAGCATTTAATTAAACTGGCGGAGCTGGAGAGAAAGAAGTCCAGAGTGGGACTGTCAAATTCTGCCGCTCTGGCCAGAACAGCACTTACACAGGGAACAGAAAGGTTGTAAAAGATAGGATCTATTGCAAAAATCCACCTCCATCCAGTGACGAATGCGGAAGAACTCCCACACGAATAGACTGCCCCTGGTAACCTCATTGCTGTCTTCCAGGGAATTAGATCATGATCCTAGCAGCTGACGATTGATGTCCATCCCAACAGAAGGGGAAGGCAAAGCATAGGCTCGCCTTAACACTGTGCCATTGATGAAGAACAGATTTTGCACTGGCAGTGCTGATTCAAGCCACGCTGAACGCTTACGGTGGAAAGGATTGAGGGCTCTTAGAAAGCATGTACTTTGGAGACCTTCTTGCTGATGACTAGCCTCAAACACATTTCTGTCCTCTCTCTTATTGGAAGCATGTTTTTATGTGTAGTAACAATGCATGTTCCTTCCCACAGTGCATTTACAGATACGTACTGCTTTCTGGCAGCTTGGTTGTGGATGACAGATTGGGAAGGATTTCACTTTGCCTGTGTTTTCTTCGTGGGGTTAGACAGCATGTGGGTGTGGTGTTAGATTCCCCATCTCTTCACTTAGACCTTGCATTAGAGCATCAGGAGGATCTTTGACAGGTGCTACAAGACGGTCCTCTAAAGGGGATTCTGTTTGTGTAGTTGTCAGGTCAAGTGGTGTTATTTAAGCATATGTACCATGGTGGGTGTTGCAAACAGGTTCCTCTAAGATGTTCACAGACATGAAACCATTTCAACTGACTTGGTAGGGTTGCAGTCAAGCCATCTGCTCGCTCAAAGCTCTTGACTAGGCTGCAAATATTTTGTACCTTTTTAAACACAGAGTTTTTCTCTCTGACTTGTCAAGTGCCATTTTTTCCTGTTAATGCCCTTTCTCAATGCTCTTGCAGAGGCTACAATTCCCCTACCTTGGCTAGGTGGCCACTCCATTCAGGAGATAAAGGGTCAAGAGGTTATCTCCAGCCTTACCCAATCACACCATTCACAGCTGATGGGGATTTGTGAATGACTGAGATAACTGAGTATTTAGTGATCTGATCTCCAAAGCTTCACATAGCATAATGATGATTTGTGATGTGTGTTAAGGTCTCTGGAAGATCTTTGTCCGAACTCAGGATCCCATTTTATAAGATGCAGGTAAATTCATGATTCAGTTAAATTTACAGGCTAACAAACTGTGTGTGTGTGTAAGAGATGCCCATCTCTTTCTGATAATCTGAAAATAAGACAGCTTGCTGTTCAGTAAGAAGAAAGACTGAAAAAGTTAAAAGATGTCTGTCTAGTGCTGTTGTACCAGGAACTGATTTTTTCACCCATATAAATCCTCAAAGGAATTGACAATTTGCCCAAATGACTTTGCCCACATAAAAATACAGAGAAGTTTCCTGTGTCTAAATGGGCCTTGTCAAAACATCTCTGATAAATACGGAGAGTGGCATCCTTGTAGCCTCTGAAATTACTAGGATAAGGTGTAAGAGCTTAAAGCAAGTGAAGGAAATAATTGCTGGCTTGAGGAAATAGCAAAATCAACAGGAAAAGCCCCCCCTTTTTTTTTTTTTTTTTTTTTAAATATAGCCCTGATGACAGCCAGGAAAATTTCATTAGCCTTAAGAGCCTTTGCTTTACCCTTTTACTTCTACCAGAAAGCTGATTTCTCCCTGCTCACGTGTGGTTAGATTTCTTTACTGAAACTACTCCGGGCTTATGGTATTATATTATTTCTAGTACTGTTGAGCTAGTGCCTCTGAGCTCTGCATGGGGAACAGCTTTAGCTGCTAGGTGTTGTACAAGCACAGGGCAAACCCATGATCCTCCTCTTGATGATCTCACATATGATACAGTGCCTGGGGCACAGGACAGTTGTGGGAAGATGGGGGGGAAGCAGGATAATGAGTGAAAGGGGCACCTGCAGCCCAGTCTTTGTCATGGATCAGAAACTACTTTTGCCACCCTGGGGAAAGGATGGGGGAAGGCTAGAAATCAGGGGGCTTCCTTGGCATTTAGGGGCCTTCTGTGTGATCCCTGTGGATGTCTGCTACCACTCTAGAGAAAGGAGTAATGATACCATCCCGTCTTTGCTCCCAGGCTGCTGGAAACACAAATGCAATGTGTTTAGATACAACTGTCTTGCATCCACCTGCAGCCATCCTGCTGCCTCAAGACTTGGAGATCCCAGACTGGTGCTCCTTGCAGCCTGTTGTACTGTTTCTAATGGCAAGCCAACGCTGGATATTTCAAAAGACGGAGTCCTTTCTCCCCTACACTACTCAGCATCATAATTCAGGTCCTTGGCACCAGTGCTGCATGGTGCAGGGGAGGAAACCCTTGCTTGATCCCAGCTGATGGGCCGCCCAGACCTAGGAACAGGAGGATTGATGGCCTCCATAAACGCCTTTGCCGCAAGCGCCACTGCCTGCGCTGCTGAACATCCCCGCCTGTCCCCCCAGGGCCTGCTTCTCCCCTTCCTCGATTGGTGCTGACACCTTTTAGCAGCTGATAGATCACCATCTCTTTACCTCTCGCCCCAAGCGAGACATATTTCACTCTGGGGGTGTGTGTGTGTGTTTCAGCATGAGGAAGGCTCTGAGACCCACACCTCATCCCGTGGGGCACTGCGCCGCACCTGGGGTTATTTTTTCCTCCCCTTTTGTTCTTTTAACTAGTGTTTTTAAGAGGGATAGGAGATGAGCCCAGAATGTATTTATTGAGCCCAGGGGAGGCGCGTGCATCTGTTAAATATTATTAAGATATCATTGATGAGTTGGTTTCACCTAAAGGCTGGAAAAGGTATGACGTTTACATGGCTCCTCTGGGATGGCCTGGAGCAAGGGAAAGGGCTGTTCAGTGGTCACCCTCCATATCCAAGGGAGGGATGGTGCAGAGAGGCTCCAGATCTCAAAATGCTGAGTTTTCTGTGTCTTGTAGTTGCATTGGATAGAAGGAAAGGCTGTATGCTAGGTTCACCAGCGTCGCTCATGACAAGATTTCAGTCACTCTTCCTCTCAGATAAAGGATTTGTGTTTGCCTCGTCCCTCTTGTGCCTCCTGCAGACATCTGCAGACTTGCTACTCAGCTCCAAAGCTTTTTTTCCTGGAGATTTAAAAGTACATTTAGATTCTCTCTTTTTCAGTTGTTCCTTCCCAACTGTTACCTTCCTGAGCATGACAGCAAGCCTCGCTGGTCCTGCTTCTCAGACAGCCTTGGTTAGCTGGGAGCAATCCATCATCCCTCACGGTTCATGGTTGTCTCAGATGATTTCCCAGGCCAGGTACAGCTGACCTGTCCCCGTTCCAGTGACTACTGTTCTGGAGTCACTGGTCAAACTACTGCTTCACCTCTAGAAAAGAGCACACAGGGTTCCTGGATGCCAGGCTAAGATATAAAACAAGCTTTTCTTGGATGAAACTATTGTCTGATATTGATGTTTCAACCCCCTCCCCTGAAAGGTGAATAAACAGTGTTGTGACAGGAAACAACTCCGCATCTCTGCTCAGGAGAAAGGAAAGTGTCATTCCCCTTCAGGCTTTGATTATGTTTACATAATGACTGAAGTTCCTGACAATGATGTGTAATATCAAAACCAGAGAGAAAGGTAGGAAAGGGGCAAGAAATTAATTTTTCAAAACAGTCTCAATATTCACTCGATCCTTTCAGTCCTTGCAGGAGGGGGAGCCGTATCCTATCACCTGACATCGCTCCTAGCAAAATTAGTCATGATGGCCCCATGCAGGTTTTGGATTTATTGTCTGCAAACGTGGCTGGTTCAAGCACTGGTCTGAACACCTGTGGAACCTCAGAGTCCAGACTATTAGATTAATCTGTCAGTCACTCTATATAACAGCCTGTCCTCCTCTCCATCCCGGTCTGACACTCCCTTCCCAAGCTTGGTGTATAGCTCCGAGATCCAGTTTCACCGGAATGTAAACAGTGTCTGAATCCCCCAACTTCCCTGCTTTGCTTCCGCTGTGAGTGCACGTCGGGTATATCGGCTGCTTGAAAAGTAATTATCCTCACTTCCCACCTGATAAATTAAAGATCCCCAGGTTCTTTGCTTAATGGTGCAGAGCGATCCAAAAGTGATTCTCCAGCAGAAGCTGTTAGGAGAATGTCCTAGCAGCCCCACACCCCTCTGGACCTCATTGTGCTGGGATGACAGCCCATTAATCAGCTTGACCTGGCTTGGAGATGGCAAAGGTCGTGCTGCGTGAAGTCTAATCGGAAAAGCAAATTCCACCTCTCTGGAGTGCTTCCTGGCAGGGACGGAGGGGGAGACTCGCTTGGTTTCACACTTAAGTACCTTAAGTATTTTTCCAAGGCTAAAAGACAACTGATGTGAGGGGTTTGTACTTCAGAGGAGCACAAGTCCCCAGGGCTCTGTCTACACTGCTCTGAAGAGTGGTTTTGGGAATGATGGGGAGAATGAAGAGCTCCCAGATGGACCCACTGTGCGTCTGTTCAGCCGCTTCCTGGCGAAGCAGGGATCAAGTCTGCTGGAGCACAGGCAACCCCAGTGTTGGTGAAGTATGACCTTGGGCCATGCTGGCAGATCCGCTGCCTACAGCCACAGGTGAAAAGACTGGTCTCAGGATAGTCCTGAAAACTCAGTGTGGCCTGTCAGTGGTTTCTGTGTAGGAGGGACTGAGCCACATCAAACTAAAAGTACAGCTGCCTAAACTGTCTCTCTGACAGAGGCCAACAGTAGATGACTGGGGAAGGATGATGCTTCAGAGGTAACTCCCCCAGCATCTGGTGGCTCAGCAGAGCTGTATCTGCGATTAGGAATCCTTCATGGATTGTTTTTCCATTAATCTGTCCATTCAGATTTTAAGTCCATACAAGCTTTCTGCTACCTCAACGTCTGCTGTCAGACTAGAACTCTTCAATGACGCATTACATGAAGCGCGTCATTTTCTTTATGAGCCTGATTCCTTCCAGCCTTACATTGTGAAGGCCAAGCTGCAATAATCTGCTATTCATCTTTTCGTTTAGACCTCTGTAATGCTCTCTTGCAGTTGTAGAGATGTGCTTTTGCCCTGCTTGTGATGGTATTGAAATTTTACACCCTTCTTAATTCTAGTCTGTACTACTCATGAAACTGGAATAATTTATTACAGTGGTGGTAAAATCCATGAACGTAGGAAATAATAACATAAATGATATGGTCTGTCTGTGAAAACATCTTCTCCATCCTGGCAGGTGGTGATGTTCACAATTTGATAAGCCAGTGTAAAGTCAAGCCAGGAAAAACAATGCATAAGCTGCAGTATATTCTTGTGTTGGCTTAGTACAAGAAAAGAATAAAACCAACAAACAACATCTCTGGTTGTCTAATATCATGCTTGGGCTTTCTGGACCAAGAAAGCAGTCCTGTAGATGTAGGATCGAAGGCAATGGCAAGCAAAGAAGTTGCTGCCGTTTGGCTCCATGACAAGAACAGCATTGTGCTATAGTTTGTTGTTTTCTCGTAGACTCCGCAATCATTGCATGCAGTTAATCTTCTGATCCTTTGGCGTAAAACGGCATCTTCCTTCATAGGTGAGAAAACACTGTATAGCACTGACACCACTGCAGGTGCATCGCTGTCCAGCACCACCTTTACCTCTGGCAGGGGTTTGCACGTATTCCGCAGTGACCCCAGCAGGGAGGTTTTCATCATTGCTGTAGGGAACACAGATCAGCAGCTTGTGGCTTGCGCCGATAGAACCAATTTACACTTTTCCTTTAATAGTTTCAGCCCCTTGTCCTTGCCGTAGGTATAATGCTATCGCGTTTGTAACGCCAGCATCTGTGTTGCTAGTTTGCGATACTGAGTTGTGTTTTATCTGCATAAGCTCCAGTAGTATAAAGGCAACGTTAAGATAAGCCACAGGTGCTTCGTTTGGTTTTTTGGCATGTGTAAAATCCTCCACCCAGCCTTTTAGTCCGCAAGAACTCCCAACTAATTCTGACTGATTTTATATTTCTTTTCCATCTCTGTTTATACCAGAGGTGCTTCTGTTTGGCTTGGTGGCCATCTTGGAGTTAGGCCTCTCCTTGTGCAGTGGAATACAATAATGATCAGGAGATGGCAATAACCTTCCAACTCTAGTAAGTTTGAGACATAGGGCAAGGTATGAGGGCCTGGAATGCAACCCTCAGCCCTTCTAGCCATTCCCAGATGTGATTCAAGTTCCCCCAAATCCTTGATGGCAGAAACTCTAAATTGCTATCTTGAACACTGACATCACAGTAGGCTTTTAGGTCGATTTTAGGTGCCGTGGGAGAGAGTTTGGATAGGTCCTCTTGTGCCTCAGCTTCCCTGGGTGAAGTGCTGAGCGCCCATGTGTGACTCCTGGTTCTGTGCCTGCTTTTTTGCCCTCTTCCTTGTTCCTGGAGGCTGGGAACATGTTTGTACCTCTGGTTTACAGCTGTACTTTGTGCTATCCCAAATCTTAATGGATTTCTCTCCTGTCCCCAAAGAAATGTCCCCATTTGTTACAGGTTAAAATACATACAGGCTGTCCCATTCTGCTTCCTTATTTCAGCTTAAAGACGGAAGTGAAGCATAGGGAATATGATGATAAGAAATCCTGCTCTCATGAAAAGAAAGTTACATTCTTTCATTCTGGATAACTGGATCCAACCCCACATAATTTCTGTGGGTTGCCACCCCACTGCTTGGGGATGGCAATCCTTCTTGTCCAGCAAGATGGTCCTTGTTGGGCTTCCAGCAATTTAGCGCGTGTTCCGGGTACACAGAGTTTAGACCCTGGTTTGGCCCTGCTGTAGAGGCTTGTTTCTCTGCTACATGTCCTGGCATTGGGATCATCTGAGAAAAGGCTGCTCCTGGGCCCAGGGAACCACAGTGGGACCTGTCCTGTGGGCAAAGCTGAAGATGCTCTTGCTCCTCTCCCCTTAAGCTGAACTGAAACCAGCAACAGCTTTCATGAGAGTCTGCTACAAAGTGTGCCTTAAGTGTCCTGATTGTAGACTGATCTTTCAGTAAAGTGGGGATATATATCCATGGAAATGGCCATGCAGCTCCTGGGGAGAAGCAGGTGATGCTCTCTCAGACTTAACTGTCAGCTGGAAAGGGTGCAGCTTTATGGACTCATGTTCTCCTGCTGTTAGTGGGGAGAAGAAAAGCTCCTGCTAGTATAGCGGCTTCAACTCTGCTGTAGCTGCTATGCTCTTGGTCTCCTCACCATACTGGGGTGTTCCTCCATGGCAGTAGCATCACTGTTCACAGCTTGTGAGCAAGGTCCAAGCTTTGGAGCTCATGATGCTGATACTGGTTAGTACTTGCATGACAGGAATTGGGTTGTGGGAAACTGAGTCATATCCTACATTCTCTACTGCTGACTCTCCTAGCTGATGGCTCATAGACTAGTCCATGACAACTCAGAAAATGGCCTGTGAAACAGCAGAGAAAAAAATGAATGCAGCAAATTCACAAATGCTTTCTTGCATAGTCAACTTCCAGTTCCTGTCCTGCGAAAAAGCAGCAAAGGAGGCTTCAGACTCGCTGAATTCTGCTGGACACAAGGGGCAGCAATGAATGGGTCAGGGTGCCCTTCTTTGCGGAGGGCATTGGCACCAGCTGACTGCAAGACAGAAAGGAGAAGGATGTGGGGAAGAGCCTGCCAATGGGTGAGGGAGCCAGAGGGAGATTCCTGAGATGCTCAGAAAGTATTTTGAAAATGGGGACCCAACCCAGCGTGGCAAATACAGCATGACCCTCTCTAACATAGCATGGGGAAAGCAAAGAGCAGCCCAGCTGCTTGGATACTCGACACCAGGATCACGGTCAGCAGCTCCATTCCCTAGCGTTGCTTCCAGTTGATGACTGAGGGTCATTTCCAGAATGGGATTTCACATGTGAAGCCTATTCAGTGTATGGCAACTGCTGAGGCTTTCAGAGGGGGTGACTTGGTTATGGGCTGGGAGATGAACACAAGGAACTGTTGCTAGAAACCAAGCTGGAACACGTGAAGATGATAAAATGGATGTCCAAACTCGGACCTCTCCTGGGGCTGCACTGTGCTGACAAGCTGACCCTGGATGTGTCGCATCTCTCAGCTTCACAGGTCCCAGTGCACGGCACCAGTTCTCCCATATGTCAGGAGTCACATTCCCCACTGCTGGAATGCAGCCACCTCTGGAGCAGAACCCAGCAGCTGTTTAAAAAATTGACAGAAACAAACCAGGGACAGGATGCGAAGACACAGCCAAAACGCGGAGGAAAACAAGGCAGGGAAAAATGTCAACCAAGTCCATAGGGCGAGTGTGATGGTCGTAATCCAATGATAAAGAGCATGGCAAGTTACCAGGCATCAGCAGACCTAAAGGAAACACCTGGGTGTTTCCTGTCATCCTGAAGCAAGCACAGAGTAACACAACTTAGCTTAGACCCTTCTTTATATATACGCCCTGCCATGCTTCCTTGCATTTGTTGCAGCTAAGATTGCTATTGGAGACTGATGTAATGGCTTAGCTGATGTTTAGTAAGCCATGAAGCAATGATAACCTAGATAAGAGCATGACCCCTTTGTCTCTGGTGGGTAAATAATGTGAAGTTTGGTTTCTATTTTCAAGCCAGACTCACTGTTAGGGCAAGCTGTTAACCTGTTTTCGGCTTTTCTAACCGTGTTTCTCAAACCCTCTTGGACACTAAAGGAAGGATAACCTAGAAAATAACCCAGACACACCTTAAAATGCCATCAGGAGAGTCAGGAATGATTGAAAGGCTGAGCAACCAGTGTTTTGGAGGTGCCTGTGTGAGTGTTGTCTGAGACATGAACCATGTAAAGGAGGACCGCTCCATCTGAGTGCTATACTCTAGCGACCTGCCCCAGGCCTCTCTTGCAGAGAAGACACCATACTGGATCATTGGATAATTTCATTTGGAAGAGTGCCCAGTAGCTCTTTGGATCTACTTGCTGACTCTGGGTCGTCAAGTGGAGTGTTGGTCTGGCACAGCAGAGCTCCTATTACCTCCTTCTCTTCTAGCCCAGTCCTGGGTATTCATCTGAGTTAGTCAAGAGTATCTGGACTGGCAATTACCTCCAGGCTTCAGCTTAAAAGTAATTAATTAGAACAACCCACCAACTGAATCCATCAGTGAGACCGCTGTGTGGAGACATCCGGGGCTTTGTGTGGTGGCACCCAGCTGAACAGGCTGGCCCTTGAAAGGAGACAGAGTGGGGGAAGAAGAACGGAAGGTTTTGAGGTGGATAATGGAAGAATGAAGAGACAGGAAGCCCTGAATGCCCGCACTGCCATTGCCTCTGCCATTTCAATCCAGAGAAAGCCCTCACTACCATTGTGTTTGGCTACTTGGAAAGCCATTTGCAAGCCTCCACGCATTGCATTCAGCGTGCAGCCACAAGAACAGCAGCCGTCTGGATTCCTTCCAGCTGTCCAGTGAGAGAAAGGGAAAAACATTTAGTAGTAGTAGAGAAAAGGGTGGAAAAAAAAAAGAAAAAGAAAATAAGAAAAGAAAAAGAAAAGGCCAGAAATAATTTTTCCTGGCACAATATGACGCACAGATTTGGGAATGAGGGTTGTGAAAGCTTTTTGTTTAGCTTATTCTTTTCTGGTCTGACAGCTGATAAGTCCCACAGCTCAGAAACATCTGACAGGACTTGCTGAAGTAAATTCATCTTTCATCTGGCCATCATGCTCCTGAAGTGGAGAGTGACAGAGCTGTTTCTACTCCATCTGAACGCTGCTATCCCTCCTTCTCCCTCTTTCGCGTGCTGTTGTTTGGAGCTTGGGAAAACTGGTTTCCTTCCTGCCTACAGCCTTCTCCCCAGGTTCAGGGCAGCATCCGTCTGCCCTTGCACCTGCTCCGTACAGCTGTGAGCTGCCTCTGCTGAAACCATTTGCACCCGACCCAGCAGCAGGCTGACGGGGCCCCTCCAGCTTCCCCTCAACTCCTTGCCCTGTCGTATTTTCCTTGCTGCTCTTGCAATTAGCACGCTTGTTCATTGCTCTTCTCGCTAGCTCCTTCTGCTTTCCCGGCACGCTCCCCTTTCAACCTCCCCTGACTCCTCACGCATTCATGACAACTGGGCTTCTTGGATGCGGCTTTCAACACACAGCCCCTTTGCTCTGTGTCCTGTCCCCCAAAACTGCCAAGTGTCCAGCTCCTGGGTGCAGGGAGGTAGACCTCATGTCCCACGCATTTAAAAGGCTTTTGTCATGTTCCACAGACTGGTGAGATCTTCGCTGGCTCTGGCCCTGCCTAACCTGTCACATAGTTGCTTCTCAGTGGGGACATAGCCCTGATGTTGGCCAACCACAGCCTTCACGGTGGCTCAGAAGAAGCAGATCCACCTCACGTGTGCACCAGGCAGTTGCCACAGCTCAGCTGGTGAGGGATAATTTGCACGTCTTGGAAATTACCACCCCAGGTTGTCACTTGTGATGGGTGGCATGTGCTCTGATGCACCTGTCGGGTTGGTGTGGTACGGACACTGTCCTCTGGGGGAGACTGCAGCAAACCAGCAACTGCCATGGGATGGGAGATGTGTCTGCATGGTATACACTGAGGTGACAGCAAGGTGGGATGCCTGAAATTGGGTGACACAAAAACCTTTCCATGTGAAGCACTATTTCTGTGTGCTCTTTGCTTATTCTTATTTCTGTTGGTGCCCACACACATAGACTTCTTTTTGATGTGGGTAGGTAGCAACCTCTTTGAGGCAGGGACTACCTTTTCAGTTGTGGTCATCTATCATCTAGCATGAGGTGTAGGTTTTTGATAGGGCACTGGCCCTCCGGCCTGCTAGCAGGTGAGAAAAGTATTAAAGGTGGCAAAACAAGAGCCTAACACCCCAAGTTACTGAATGGAGATGTTTTATTCCGAAGATGGGGTTCTTGCCCACAGAGTGGTAGGAAAAAACCCCAAAGGGAACAATTAAAAAAAAAAAACCCTGCAAATTATTTGGATTACAAATGGCACTGTACTTTGACGTAAATTTTAACAGCTAGGAAAATCATGAATGATAGCAATAAACCATGGCCCCCAACTCCCCCCCGGCAAACCACTCTCCAGGCTGCTGGGAAATCTTGCTTTGCTTCCTGCAGCAGAAAATCAATGATCTAATTTCACTTGAACCTGACAGGCTGCATCTCCCAAATAAGGCGCTCCATTGGACACGCTTGAAAATGCAAAGCTGTTTCGGTAAACTCCCTCCTTTGCATCACAAGGCTGTCGTTTTTGGCCCCGGTGATTCGTTTTCTCATGCATGTGTTTTGCTGGAGAAAAACAAGCACCTGTTTTGCGAAACGGGACCTCTAACATTTAATTTACTCATATCTCTTAATAGGCTCCACGTCGTGAATTTTTCTGCTGTGGGTGCTACAGTCCTTGCTCCCACAGCTCCCCCACTCATCCCTTCCCAGATTCAAAACTATGTGGCCGGGTTACGTCTGGCCACCAGCTGGGCCTCAAAATCCGTGCGAGAAGCTTAGCTGAATCCTCCCCACATCTCATGGTTGGTCCCACAATATCTGTTTATATCCTGTAAAGGAGTGCAACGTGGCCCCTAACCAGGATCCTCACGATTTTACAAGCAGCAATGCAAGTCTTGCCAGGCCAGCCAAGAACCTGGATGGGCCAATAAAAGCTGTGATAAAATTGCTCTCAGCTTAGTATCCCTGGTTGTATCTTTCTAATGCAGCTTGAACAATGGAGGAAAAGATGGAAAGAAGGGGGGAGAGGGGGAGAAAGTGTCTCAAGTATTTTGTTGAATTGCCGGGTCTGGTTCAGCGCCATTAAGAAAGGGGATATTGAAGAGTGCTTTTCATTCCACCATTTTGCAGTGGGTAATTGCTTTCCACTCGGTGCATTGGGTTTTGATGTGAGTCCAGCTGCAGTAACGCAAGTTACGGCAAGGGCTGTTCCAGTGCAAATGTGTTATTTGAGTGTCTCTTTGCTCACACTATGACTAAACAGAAGCAGCTGTGGCCAGAGGGCCATCAGTGCTTTGTATCACACAATCTGGCATTTAATGGAGAGTTTTCGTGTTTTCAGTTGGAAAAACTTTCCTTCTTCTATGGCTGGAAGTTTTGAAGAAATTTATATTTTGCATGATGCAAAAGAGTGCCCTGAGAAACAATTGTCCTTTCCACTGGAGATACAGGGCTCGGCACCATCTCAGGCTCCAGTATGACTCTTATATATTAAGAGCCTCAGCATGTCAAGAGCAACCAATGTATGTTGGTCAGGCAAGACACCTGTACATTTCTGGAGTTATCAGTTTCAAGAAAATAAGGTAAAACTGGAGTAAGGACAGCTTGGAATAACAACAGGGCATTGTTAAGCCAAGGCAAGAAGATCCCATCAGTCTGCAGCCCTATAATCTGCAGGAACGAAAATTCCTTATTGCTCAGCTGTTTCAAAACTGGGTTGGAGAAAGCTCTGAAGGGGCACAAGCTTGCCTTAGTAGAAAAGTGTACCCTGCTTTAGCTGGGACTCACACAACAGGAGCAACAGGGAGCCCAGGACTGTGGGTGAGCAGCTCTGATTGATTCCAGAAAAGTCAGGGAAGCAGGGCAAAGATAATGGCTGTGGTGATTGTGAGATCTGGAGCTGGATCACAAAGCCAGCAGCCAAATCTCTGGGGAGAAGTTTTGTACATAAATATAGGCACCTCTTAAAACTCTTTTTTTTTTTTTTAAAAAAAGAAAAAAATTTGTTTTGAGATTATTCTTTGGCCCTCAGGAGAAAGCCATGCTTAATGGGTCTATTTGCAGCCTGGACCACTTGACAAAGCAAGCAAACGAACAAGTGAGTGAAGAGAAACATAAGATGGACCATCTAAATAGGCCCATTTTACGTTTATTACCTTCCTTAGAAGGAAGCAAGGAAACAAGAAAGATCTACACAATAGAAAACAGGGTTTCCCAAAGGTCTCATATTCCTTAATTGCAGCTAGAAGCAAGTGACTTTCTCAGGTTTGGTGCAATGAGCCTTTAGGAAGCACTGGGATTAAAACTCAGGTTCTTGAATCCAACTTTTATTTCTCCCTTGAAATCCCAGACCACACAGCCTTCTGCTTATAAGTGTATGGTCACATCTATGCGCATGGAGGATAAGCTCAGCATCACATAGGTGGTCTGCTCTCTTTCTGGGAGGATACACACGGTAACCGAGATGAAAACCATGAGTCACTGTAGGGGAGAAGGATGCTGGTTCTGACAAGCCTGTCAGCTGCCTCTAACTGTCACCTTCTGAACCTGATGTCTTTCATTTTCTCATTCAATCTGTTTTTTTGACTGGCCTTGATGCTTAAACCATAATTTATCAATGGCTTTCCTTGCTAATTTATTTCACACGTTCATTACAGTCCATTTGGCTATAAACACATGTGGATTTCCTTTTTAACTCTTCATTTCCTAAAGTTTTGATAGAAAGGTTCTAAAGCTAAACCACAGGAATGGTCTATGCAGCTCTGGTTTATTAAATCTACCCCACTTTGTCAAGTGTCTACAGCACATATAATTATTTGGGCTAAGCTATAGTTATGAGAGAATTCATTTCACCCAAGGGTAGATTAAGTTTGTAGGTGTTTTGTATCAGAATGGTGGTATGTTGCAAGATGAGATGGAAATTCTAAATTCTTGGGGTCTCCTCAGATCCCAGTACATGCTCTGGAGTTCATGACTTCCAAAGCCAGGTTCAGCCAACTACTTCCTCTCCATACATACTGCATAATCCATGTGCATAAGACTACACTAAAAAAGCTGTATAAGCGCCAAAGGTCAAGGTCCTTTGGGTCCTTTATGAGAAGTAAAGCCAAGGTACAATTAACTCCAAACAGTCAGAATGTCTGGGCAAAAGAAACAACAACAGATGGAAATATGTACAGTCAACTTTATTGTCAACCATTTTTATACCCCCAGGTGATGGACATTTCATATTACTCAGATAAAGTTTGACAGGGAAGAGAATGATCAGAAAGTTGTTGGTGTCTCTGGTCATATATGGTATTAGGATCCCAGCAGGCTATTGCAACTACAGATTATAGAAACTCCCAAACTCCAAGAGAAGCCCTGTGGTTTATGCCTGGAGGTGATGAAGCCCCTGGGAAGTAAAATGCTGAGAGATTCAGTCTGACATTTCTGCTATTGAATGTAACTGCACAAAGAAGAATCCAAAAGTCAATTGATTCTTCTGTCTCCCTCATCCTGGGCTTTATCATGTTTCTCATTCTTTCCATTTTGGGACACCTGCCCTGTAAAATAGAGTGACAATAAAGCAGGTCCTTACAGTGGATGGTGTCTATTGTCACATGAAAACCACTTTTTCCTTATTCAGCTTAGTCTTGTTTACTAAGGAACGTGGAGCGGTCTCTGATCAGAGGTTGATCCTAGTCAAGGAAGTCTTCATGGGACAGTTTCTAAGGACACTTCTGAAAGGAGGTCCACTGTAGTTTTTGAAATCAGAGTGTATGGCAAGTCTAGAGAGATGACTGCCAGCTAAACACAAGACTGTAGACCTAGGAGCTATAGACTCCATGCGGGTCTGTCAAGAGACTGAACCAGATCACCCAAACCCTCTTTTTTGGCAGTTTTCCAGCCAGTGGAACTCAGCACAGTATGTCCACTGGGAGCTGTGGGGTCTGTGAAGACAGATTCCCCCCATTAAATTATGTTGTTCATCAGTGTTCCTCTTATGCTCTGAAGCTGATGTAGGTCTTGAGCCCAACCTCCTGCCTCAGCCCTTCCTTCAGCCTGGTGTTCATGCCCTCTGGCCGTCTCAGTGGCACTCTGCTGACACCTTCCCTAATTTTCTCTTATACCAGGGGCCCACAACTGTCCAAAGGTGTTCAGATGGACCCTCTTGAATAAAGAATGAGGGGAAATGAACACTTCAATAATTTAAAGTCCACTGCCTCACTGTCTCCTTGGCTGTTGCTCCTTTCCATAGGTAGTCACTTAGAGCTGCTAAGTACTGTGCAAATCTCCTCTTATTTACCCCCGAACTGGGCTGCCAAAGAGTCTCTGTCCATCATTGTTACAAGCTGACAACACCACTGCAAAGACCCGAGGATTTCCCAGTGGTTTCGATGGTTTTGGCTGGGCTGACTTTTGCTGTTTGCATGCGGCATTAAAGCTCATTAAACCAATAGCAGTGATTCACCAGGGAGGAGGGAGACTAGCCAGTTGTCTAAAACCTAACCTGTAAATATCACAGGGTGTGTTTTGCTTTGCTTTTAGCTGACAGACAAGACAAGGAAAAGGATTTTTTTTCCTGTATGTCATTGGAGGGAGAGAGATTCCTATGGGCAACTCATACTATGTAAAAGTTAAGCTTGCCCCTCAGCCTGGGTAAGGTTTTGTGATAGTCAGAGATCATCTTAACAGCTCCTTCTGCCCATAGCAGCCACAGCTCTCTCCTGGCCACAGCTCCGAGTCTTCTTGAGAGCCTGCCCCTCTTGCAGGAACAGTCCCACTGCCTGAAAAACAGATATAAGACAGCATTAGAGAGACAACATGTTCTCAGATAAAATGTTCCAAATATAACAAGTCTAGTTTTATTAAATTTGACCAAAGGCCTCCCTGCTCTCTAATCAGAAAGCCTGATGTGCTGACTCCCCCAGACCTACCTGCCCTGGCTCACTACGGCTGTATCGTGAGATTGAATTACATTTTCATAATGACTCAAATCTTTTCCCAAGTCCTAAGTATTTTCACAAAAAGGAAAAAAATAGGGAAAGAAGTTAAAAAAAAAGGGAAGAACCCCCCCCCCTCCTGTAAAATCCAGCACCAACCCTGAGTTGTGTGTGGTCTTTTTTGTCTTTTCTTTTGGCTTCCCTCAAGACACGGCTTATTGCGTTGGTCTGGATGCCGTCCTACCAGCACAGTTTGCCGGCCAAGCCCTGATCCCAACAACAAAGTCACCTTGGCAAGTGCCAAAATAAACACCAGCCTCCAGCTACCTGTACTGATTGCTGACGCTTCCGTGTACGTTGCACACCACGCGACTGGAGAAGCAGTATCAGTCCTCGGGCCTTTTATATTCAGGGGAGCCTTCAGGGCACTGCAGCCTGGAGAGCTTATTTTGAAATGCCCTTTATTTAGAAAAGTGCGAAGCTGTTGAGAGAACTGGCTGTGAAATGGGCAGAGGCTGAAAAACCTGCGTGTATGGTATGGAAGCTGCGTGTGCACCATCATGGCTCATGCCTGCAACTTCAGCTTTCTGTGTAGCTTTAGCTCACGGGGGTGTGCGTGTGTCCTTGTATGTAGGGTGTATATGGGGTGTGTGCCTGGGGGTTTATTCCAAAGGGACCCATTTTTGATGTCAGCTGTATTGCTCACCACAGGAGTAGATCCGCTGGGAGCCAGTCCAAGGCCTTTCAATCACACAATCACTTCCACTGGATTTACAGGGTGCAGCTAAAGTTAGGAGGCATTTGAATTCATGAATGATGTAAAAGGGGAAGTTACAGGTTGCGCTTAGATTGGTCAGAAAATTACAGGAGTCCAGCGGGGAAGGGGTGCAGTTTGGCCAGTGGCAGGCACCGAAGGGGCTGGGGAAGCTGGGGCTGGCATGTGCACATGAGAGTGGCTCTATTCCCTTCTGTTTTACAAGCTGCAGTGGTTGTTTTTCCACATTCCACCATAAAAAATAGACTGGGTCTCAAAGACCTGCTTCAAAGCCGGTTGAAAGACTGCTAATGACTTGCTTGGGCTCCAGAGCCTGCTCTGCTCAATATGGCTTCAATTTGACTCCTGCTTTTGAATCGCACGAGGCAGATCTGACTGGCTTAGGAGCCTTCTCCTGCCCTGGATCCATGCCACACCTGCCCAGCTGTGTCCTTCAGTATCCACTAGAATTATTCCCTATAAAAAAATGAATTTCAGTTAAAACAAACGAATGCATAGGGTCTAGAAGAGCCCAGCACCTCAACGGATCTATTTAAGGTTGCCACATTTCAACAAGGGAGGACAAAGCTAAGCTTTGGAGATGACTTCCAAAATGTATGCAGATGTTAAAGCACAGAGTACAAATAATTAAAGATAAAAGCAAATAAAGAATGGTTCAAAAATACAAAATTAAAAAGTGAGGGGAGGAAGGAGAAGGAAAGAAACAGCAGTCTCTTTTTTCCCCCAAAGACTTGTGGAACAGCTGACTGAAATGTCAAAGGGAAACAGGTTTTGGAAGTTGTATTTCAGCTCCACAAACTTGTTTCTGTGCCCTTTCCTGGTTCAACATCTGCAACCCATATTTCATCCCTCTAGCGCTCGTTGGAGGACTTCATTTCCCAGGAGTGGGGAAGGTGACACATTATGTTCAGGATACGCGGGTTCAGATGTTGATTAGAGTTCACAAGGGGAACAGCTTAATGGTTTCAGATGAGCAACAAGACCCTCAGCTAATGCTGGGCCTAAGCATAATGCTCTAAAAACAGGTTCAGAAACACTAGCATGAGTGAAAGCTGCTGTGTGGTTTATACTGCATGGGTTTGTCTAGTTGTCTTTTAAGCATTGTTTCCTAAAGAAGCAAAGCCTACGCTACCCGGCTCAGTGTCTGTGCATGCACGGCTGCGTGTGCCTGTCTGTGCCATTCCCAGGACTTTCAGAGCCTCAGTTTGCCTCCTGTCTGCATGTGGAGCACCAATGATGTTACGTTCCTAAAAGCTTTGAGAAAAGTTGGCAGCTGGGAGGACCAGAGCTCTCACTGCGGTGCAGATGGGAGCATGACTATGGGGAAAAGTGAGATTGGAGCTTGCACGTCAAGGGACAGCGATGGAGAGCAAAATTATATGAAATCAGCAGGAGTGCCAGCTCTTACAGAGCTGCTGTGGACTACAGGTAACAGGAATTACAAAAATACAAGAAAAATGGTGAAAAGGGCACTCTGGTTACCCAGCCTGGGGAGTGGATGGAGGGCTTACATTCCCAGGCCACCAAGATGGTTTGGAAAGTTTTACTGCCGGTCCCTACAAGCCTAGAAGTAAAACTGCCAGGATTTATTTACTTCTTGGAGAGATGCAAAAGAGCAAAGTCCAGAGGCAGTTAACCCAGGGACACTTGAAAAAGATAAATCTGTTGAAAGTCAGTATTTGCCTAAATCAAAGAACTTGAGGGAGGGATTTTTCTTTAAAAGAAACAAACAAACAAAATTCAAAAAAGACAACTTTCTGTTAAAAAAAATTAACCTTTTCTTAACCTGATTTTTCCCACACTTCTTTTTCCCAACAGCAACAAAAGTTAATGTTTAAATCTGTGCTTTAATTTTCTAAAGTATGAAGGAAGAAACAGTTAATTGTCCCGTGGCAGGAAACCACGACGTTTTTTTGGGGTAATCAGGTTTTTTCCCTAAAATAAAATATAGGTTATAAACAAAATAAGATGCTGCACTTTTTCCATGTAAGACAGGCCCAGATCACTTCCTGATCAGACTGAACCTACATCTTCTTTGGTGGAGAGAAAACCCTACAGTAAGTTCTTGTTGGACTCTGCTGGGCATCTCTCCTGTCCCACCTTCAGCACAGATGCAGGGTCCTTCCTGAGGAAGCAGAGTCACCCTGACAGGTGGATGCGGTTAGCTTCAGGCACATCACAAGCAAACTTGGTGTGCCTCTGGGGAGCAGAAGGAAAGAGAGTTCATGGCTGAGACAGAAGGCAGCTGGCAGAAAAAAATCCAAAAATAGCCATGCTGTCTTCTCCAGGAGAAAGTTCAGGCTCTGTCTTCATTTGGCTCGTCGGGTTTGTTGTTGTTATTCTTGTTTAAGAGACCAGGAAAGTCCCAGAAGGGACACGGCAGAGCTGTGATCAGATGCCAAAGCCAAAACCAACAGTATAAAGTCCTGCAGAACGCAGAGACATTTACAGGGATGTCCAGGTTTTTAGAAGTGCACCCAAAGGTTCCTGTTTTGGGACTTAGGTTTTGGGAGCCTGGTCTGGCAAGCCACGCATCCTGCATGAGCTGGCAGTTTCATTTCTCTACCCAAACACAGGGTTGTCTGCATTTCTGTAGTGAAAGCTGATATTGCAAGAGAGGAAAAAACAAATCAAACGAGGGAAGTGTGTTTCATTTGACAATGGGTCTTTAGAGCCTGCATTTTTTAGAGCTAGACTCTCGGAGTCTAAAAAAATAAAAGAAAACCCACGTCTGAGATATGTGCAAAAATATAGCTCAAATCTAAAGGCTGTAACTGTGTGAGAAAAGTCAGATGTTAAACAATCACAGTTTTATTCCTCCCAGCAAGACAGCCCGTGCACCTGTAGCCGTTATTGTCTCTACTGTATAAAGTGAAAATGAATATCACATTGTATTGAAAACCCTCATGGAATACAATTACTCAACAGGAACTGTCCTAAATCTATCAGCTGTAACTCACTTGTAATTTTGTAGGGCTAAAGCAGAGAAATGTTTCTCCATGCATGGTTTGCCCCTAGCCTTTCCCCCCATTAATACATTTCATCCACTTTTGCTTACAATGGCTAAATTACTTGTAAAAGATTAATTACCTATGGGAAGCGTCTGTCTTGGTTTGTAGGAATGACATTACACTGAACATGAAATGCTGACACTATTAAACTCTGCCGGACATGTTTTGATATAACAACCCTGCAGACCACAAGTGAAATGGGTCCCTCACCAATTCACTACCTCATTGTTTTTCTGTCATCAGCAGACTTTGGGATACAGTCTCAACCGACGTAGCTCAGAGTTTCATTCATGTCAGCGGAGTAGCTTATTGTGGCTTTTTATTTCCCTGGAAGTCTTGCTGAGTTTCCAGCTGCAGACGGGAATCTTTGTTCACCAATAACCTTGGTACCTTTTGTTCACCGATAACCGGAGATACAGAAGCTGCCATTTTCCAGGCAGATATGTGGGCTGGTTGGGAAACTGAGGCTCTATCAATTGAAATCAATGGTTAAAAGCAAAATGAATTTTTCTTGCTGAGTTTCAAAATTAAGTTTTTTGCCACCTTAGAAAGTTGTTTTGCTTTGAAGTGCAGAAATTGCAGATGTGGTGGTTGGCAGTTTGGAAAACTCCTACACCTATTTCCACACCCTTTTCCTGCTGGAAAGAAAAGCAGAATAGATGTGAAAGATTTGAGATACAGCAGTGGTAGAGGGACTCTACTTCTCCCCCACCTCCCAGTGAGAATAGTATTTTTAAAAGATTAGGGGATTTATAATCTGATTTCTTTCCCTGCAGCCATCTGATTTTTATTTATCTGTTGTCTTATCTTTCACTTAGACTTGTTTTCAACCGCCTGTTGATTTGCTGACCTCTCATCACTTTCAGTGAAGTACTGAACCCTTCAGAGTAGCTTTAGCCCACTGGATTTTGGCTTGTCTTAATTGCTGTTCATGGTAAGATGCACATTTGGATCACAGGTTGACTGCCTTACACCTGCGAGCACAGACCCCACTCCCATGCCTGGTAGTATGTCTTTTCCTTCAACGGGAGCTGGAGGAAAATGTCATCCGGACATCCCATGTCTTTGTTAGCATTGTCACACATAATAGCTTTGCCTTTGGGAACTCTCTCCACAATGGACCAAAAAGCAGCGTAGTTTCAGCTAAATCAATTAAACAACAGATTTCTTGAAGGAGGATCTATGCAGCCTCCTTCAAAATACCAAATGAATTTCCTATCGTAAGACCACTGTATGGGCTAGGAAAACCTGCTTTCAAAATCCAGTTAGTTTTTCTCCCTACAGCTGTGTTTCTCCTTACCATTGCCTATTCCCCGCTTGTCACCAGCGCTGGTGACTGCTCTCATTCTTGCCCTGCCTGCATCCTTTTCCTCCCCAAAATTCTTATCTGCTGCATGTGTACAACATTCACTGCTGACCCCATCCTGGCCCTCCTCTTGTGCCATACTCTTTATCCCTTGGACCAGGTTGAAACTCCCCTGGTACCCCACAGGAACAGATGCATTGGGTTGTTGTACCACACCAGCTTGGCAGAGACCATCCTGTATCCTGGGCCTGCAGTCACCCTCTGTTGACATGTCCTCATTGTTTGCAGGCTGGATGGCTGCTTAAAACCAATCCCTCTGACCCACCCCCTGAGGAGATTACTCTTGGATCCCTTGGCTGCAGATGTCCTTGTGTGGGGCAAGGACCTGAGGAGAGGAGATGAGATGCATCTTTCAAGGATCAGCATTTTCAACTGTAAAACCTTTTGTTCTGTAATCTGGGATATTTCCTAGCAGTCCACACGGAGAAGAAAAGGGGCATTGTCTGGTGAGTGGCTTCATTAATAATCTCTCCTGGATGCGTTTTAATTCATTTTAATGACTCTGCCTCCTGTCAGACCTTTCATTTGTTAAAGGGGTTTGTTAAAGAGATTAACTGCAAGGGGAATATGAACCTCAAAACACTACATCCCTTCCCCCAACTCCTCCTCCCTTCCCCCCAAGGTTAATATTACACCGAAAGGAAGAGAAATGGTACTTTCTGTGAAACACATTACACGACTTCTAGGAAGAGAGGGAAGGAGGAGGAGCAATGGAGCATGCTGGACTCTAACCTATGGAGTAGCTGGAAGGTGGCAGTATTGATATAATATTGTTCCCCATCCATGTGTCTATTGAAGCTTTGTGCAAACACAGCTTTTTATTGAGAATGCCAGCTTAGGGAAATAAACCATCTGCCTCAATTTGCTTCTACTCCTGTCTTCTACTCATGTGGGATCTCAGAATAACCTGCCCCACCCCTGAAAAACAAATGTACCATGCGGTATATGTACCATAAAACCTTTCATCTGAAATCCAGGCCTTCAGCCAGGATTAAGAGAACTTCTTGGTTTCCCACATCAGCTTCCTACCAAGGGTTCTCAAAGCCCTTTGCAAAGTGTGGGAAGTGGCAAAGTCAATGGAATCCCTATGTGGAACTGTGAGTTTATTTTCAAAATTCATGATCTCAATAGATGTCCTGTGAGACAAATGTTTCATGGATTAACTAGAGAGATTCCCTCAACTATCTCAAGGGTCTATTTCAGTCCCTCTTGCAGTCCTTAAGACCCAAAAGCAGTTTCCTTATATCCCTTAGGATTCTTAATCTCCCTGTGGCTGGGTTAGGCTTCAGAAGTTCATAAGGAACATAACAGAATGAAGTGCTGTGCTACAGCAGAGTGGTGTATCCTGGTCAAGACCATGGCTTTCTTATCTAAATGCTCCTCTAATGTCCAGTTGGTAAATGGTCCAATCTAAGTAGTGTGTATTTTGTGCAGAATGCTTACACAGAAGATGCATCACAGCCTCATTATGCATTCTAATGTAAGTACAGTGTGTATTCTTTCTGTTGGCTTCAGAAGGCGTGAGTCAGGTCTGCTTTTAGGGGGAAAATAAGATGCATTTTGACAACGAAACATGAAAGATGTTGTCCTTAAGCAGAATGATTGGCTGAATCGCCAGAGGACGGAGTAGTGTTGCCTAAAGCAGGTCGGATATTGGGCATAATCCAACACAATCACAGTGTTGGGAAAGAAACAAGTGCCATATTGTGATGGATAAGTGGGAGAATTGCCTGTAAGTATGAAGGAAATCTTCCACTCTTCTCACCATTAGTAGGGACTCAATTTTAATACTGTGTGCAGTTTTGGTTACTGCTTTTCAGGAAAGACGTAGACCAGCTGGAAAGTAACAGGAATGATGGAAGACCTGACTTAGAAAGAAAGATTGAAAGAAGTAGCGTTGTTTAGTCTAGAGAAGAGAAACTGAAGGAATCTATGATAGATGTCTTTGTGCACACACAAAGCTGCAAAGAATAAGGAACAACCTGTTTTGCGTGTCGATTCAGACAGGGTGAGAGGCAATGGCTAAAAACTGAAGCAAACAGCATTAGTGACTTGGGAGTGATGTGTCCATCACATGAGGAGATGTGTCCATCAGGACTTGTGGAATCACAAGCTCTAAAAGCTGGAAAAGGAGGTTAGAAACGGTACAGATATAACCATCCTGCACTAGAGTGACTTCCGGTTACTTTTGAAGGTCCCTGGGAGTCTCCTTGCTATGAACCTTTGTGTTTTCCACATAGCAAGTCCAGGATGTCTGATTTTCCCACTGCTGTAGTAGCTCTAAAGGCTGAACAGATTCCTGAAAAAGGACATGAAATTATTGTGGATTGATTTGGGGCGAAATAGTAAATATTCAAGAAACAAACCCAAACCATAAAAAACTGGATAGGGAAAAAGAAAAGCTCCCCATCTATTATATTTTCTTGCTGTACTTTAAATTTCAGGGACAAATCCATCCTGCCATGTTGCAAGAGAGCTCCACACCCTCATAAACCCAATATAATGAGCGGAACATGGTAGCAAATCCTCTGGGTTTTGTTTTAGTTTGGAAAGCATTAAAGTGTTGTGCAGAGGGAACGGAAATGTTGCCCGGGTGCCAGTTCCACAAGGGCGTGTTCTTCTAGAGCCAGGTATGTCACTCAATGAAAAGCAGTGTTCAGCTCCTGCCATGGTTTGGGGGTTAGCCAAAGAGGTTGGAGAGGGGTGGCTGGAAGGAGAAAGGAGCCTGGTACTTTTTGTTGCCAACTTTCTGCTTTTTGTCCTGTTTCCCCTGCGCAAATGACATCTGAAATGCAAGCTGGCCCCTCTCCGTTATGGAAACCTCAAACCAAATTTAATAGTAGGGGCTTATATTCAAGTGTCCCATAAAGTGTTGTAGAGTATTGTATCATCACTGGAGCATTTTGTGTTGTGGTCCGACCTC
Source organism: Rhynochetos jubatus (assembly GCA_027574665.1). NCBI lineage: Eukaryota > Metazoa > Chordata > Aves > Eurypygiformes > Rhynochetidae > Rhynochetos > Rhynochetos jubatus. The sequence continues at coordinate 26,828,938 of CM050654.1, forward strand.
TTCAACCTGAAACCTTCCGCAGCCTAGAACTTTGGACTAGCCAAAGTGATATGGACACATCTTTTATTCACTCGTTTAGACATTTATTGATTTATATTACTTCACTGCTTTACGTTCTGTGGACAGAGTTAGAACCCATTACTCTAGATAGTGGCTAAGCAGCAACGACATCCCACGAGGCTGTAAGCTGGTGTACACAGCAATGGGTGGATGAGTGATGGTAAGCCAATGGGGAACCCAGACAAAATGTGCCTGTGCTTGCCCTGCAAGAGAAAGGTGGACGGGCAGAGAAGGATCAACTCAGCACCTTCCCAAGTTGGCCTGTTTATGGCTTGGGCTCAGATATGCAGAACATAGATGGTACAGGGTGGCTGCTACTGGACTGGGCTGTAGTTTGACATAAGTGGCAGTAATCTTAGCTTACTAGGGCAATGGATGCACCTCTGTGCTCCAGTCAGCTTTGCAAATCTCAGGTACTGGGACACATTCTCTTCCTCTTGACACCCATAGGATCTGGGAGCAATTTTCTTACAATGCCACTCAATCCCTATGGAATCTCACTGCTTTCACCCCTATTACATGCCACAAGACTTTCCCACAAGGGTTTAATCTTTTGCTGCCCCAACTGAGAAATCTGTGGAAGCAGAAAGAGCACAAGACAGACTAAAGAAGAAAGAAAAAACAGTTGGGAATTGTTCAGCCTTGTTCCAAGATGCCCTGTCTCCCTACAGCTGAGATTCTTCTGAAATTCACTGGTACTAACTAGCATTCATCACTCCAGCCCACAGCAATTTACTGGTGGCGATTTTCTGCTTCCAGCTGGTGACCTCCTGACCTCAGAGGTTAAGACAATTTTTATTCATGCTACTGAACTTGGCATCTAAATTTTAATGTCATGCTTTTTGCCTCCCTGCCCCCTCTGTTTTCCTGGTTGAGGCGTAGAGCCTGTGGAATCTTTTCAGGAGAAATGGAGAAGCAATATGCTACCCCCAAGGCATGACAGCAGAACATGGCATAAGGATTGCTGCATGGTAGTGAAAGTCTTGGTTTTTTAGGTGAGTGCTGTGTTGCTGGGAGAGAACACTCGGCCACCTCAGTCGTCTGATGGTATGGGTCATGTTATGTGGAAGAGAAGCGACCCTGTAAACACGCAGAAGGCACTAAGAAATAGAAGACAGAAACATCAAGGCAATGGGATATATTTTGAGTGAACTCTTTCAATGCGCTCCTTTAGCCATCAGGGAACAATTAACAACAGTGGAGGCTAGATGGCCATCATACCGTCATTCAGGCTCTGGGTAGGAAAACCGAGGGAGACTCAGCCACTCATTGAAATGGATGACTAAATAGCTTTGCTGACCTGCAACTGAATTGCTGTCTTGTCCACAGTCGCTTTTATATAAGGTCTTAATCACAGAAGATAATGTTAGAAAGAGCCTTAGGAGCTCCCACTGACAAATAGATGACTGAATACATTTCCATTTGTTTATTTAATACCCAATAATGAGGCTGGGGATGGCTACCTGCCGGAGTGTCACAGCATATGTTGTCACCATCACACCAAGAGAACATGAAATTTCTCTTTTGCCACTAATGTCCTCTATTTAATGCCTGTATATTTTTTATTAATTGGTGTCATTCTCTTTAGCGTGCAGAGTTCCTACTTGGGAGTGTAGCACTCTTTCTGGAACCCAGTGCAAAGGTGTTGACCCTGTCTCCTTTTATTTGGGTGTAACAAACATAAAGAATTGGGGTCTTCGACAATCTCCTCCTTCTCCTGAGGCGCCCACACTACTTACCGCTCTTGTCCAGCCACAAGTGACATTCAAGACCAACCCTTTCTGAATTCAGCAGTTATTCATGAAAACAAAAAACTGAGCAGCAACAGCAACATTTTCTATTTTGTTTTTCACACTAAACAGAAGATTCCCTTTCGGCATTAAAGCGAATCTCTGAAGCTGTGAATCTGAAATGAAAACCTCCATCTGTGTCTCCGTGTGTTTCCCTGGCCTCCCTACTCTGCTCCAGGGTAGCTGAATATCAGAACAGATCAGCACTGGCAGAAGAAATGAGTGCTTCATTTGCCCACAGTGTTAAGATGGGGATCATCCAAATGTTGCCAATAGTATTTGAGTCAAGAACAACACAAACACGCAGGAAACCCCAGGTCTCTGCTGGGGAAGGAAAATAAGCTGGCCCTGGAGATGCCTTCAGTTATTTTCTTACTCACTATAAGTATCCCTGGTTTATTCATTGCCCAAAATATTTCCTTCACTGTGGACATGTCTGCTGGCCAATCTCAACGACTGAAGCAGGGACTTGGGGAGTTACCAGTGTAGTTCTTCACACGGTGAAGGAAGAGCCAAGCTAGAGCTGAGCCTAGGGTAACCTAGGAAAAGACCCTCACCAAGAATCCTGTATGTCAGCAGTATGGTGGACCCTTCCCCGTCACTTCTTACTTTCTTGTTACATTTCTGTCCTCCTTCCACTGCTAGCAGGAATCCTCTGAATTTCCATTATTTTGAAACCGGCTAACTTGGGACATGCTTTGTTACTAGTTTCCATCTGGTGCTGTCATTTAAGCTAGAGCTAAATGGGTTGTCATGCACTCAGAGATCAGCATAAATACCCTGGCATCAAAGGTTCACAGCCACGATACCCCAGGATGCCTCTGAAAAGATGCGAGGATCAAGTCCATTGCGACGCAAATGTGGCCGATTCCCTCGCTGGTGTTTTGTTTCTGTCTGGGCTTAGAGAAGGGAGGCTGAGGACAAGAAAGGAAATGTTCTGTGGGAAGATGATCTGGCATTTTTTCTCATTCTCCCCACACACGCATTCCAGAGAGTTATACACCAGATAAGCAGCAAGCAGTGTTGGCTGGCTAACTACTACACAAGCATTATGGACCATCTGGGGACTTATAAAAGCCTGCAGGATATGAGTTGAGGTTGTGCTGGAAGTAGAGGCTGAGCTGGTATCCTGTATCTAAATACCAACACAGCTGCTTGGAGCAGGAAAGGGGAACCCTCCAAAGGAACAGCGGCAGGGGCTCTTCTTTACAAAGGGTATTACTCCTGAGTAATTGAATTGGTTGTGAACCCTCCGTTTGAGCCCATGAAATAAGATTCCCCCCAAAAGAAGGAGCTGCGGGGGGTACAACAGCAGATTCAAAGGCTATCATTATTATTATTACTATCATCATCACCATTATCACTATCATCATCATTATTTCATTTCTTAAGGAGCCTCTGAAGAGGTTTTTCAGTGTTTTAAGATGCATGAACTCAGTATCATATGCTGGCCCTGGAAAGCACTCAGCATGCTTCAGATGAAGGGAAGCTTGGAAACAGCAGTTTTCCATCATCTGAGGAGAACCAGCTTGCTGACTTTCACCACACACCAGTGCTACAGGGACAGGAATGCTGTGGATACAATTTCTCATGAGCTTTTAACAGGTGAACCAGGCTGAGTGGAGGAGGAGGAGTCACCCCAAAAACAAACACACATCCGAGCTTGTGATATTTTATGAACAAGAGATATACTCGGGGCTCTGGGGTGGAGGGAGTTTGATCTAAAACAAACAGGGTCTTTAGTCACGTCTGGAGACCTTGTTAAAATTCTTTCTGCTTGCAAATCCCTCTGATAGAAGGGAAGCACACTTACCTCCAATGTGACCCTGGGCCAGGGTTTTGCCAAGGGTGAATTTGCCCCTCTGTGACTATTTTCTGAATCCTGAGCACATACTGGCTTTTAAAAGGCCTTTTCTTAAAACACCAGACTCAGCTCCAGCTGTTCAGCTTCATGCTGCTGCTCAGCCTCCCCCAAAGGCCATTCTTCACCAACGTCATTCATCCAAATGCTGTAGCCTAATACCATTTCTAAATTGAGTCAGGGCCTACAATGCATCTCAACGACAGTCGAGGGCTCGCTGTGCCATGTGCTGTGTGAGAACAAGGCAGAACAAATCCCTGACTTGAAGAGGCTTCAGGCAAGGAGACTATGGAAGGACTCCAGGGAAATGAAGGGAAGCTCCCAAGATTACTTGAATCACCGAATATTACTGACCCCCCAGCCTGCTGATTCTCAGCCCATACACTTCTCCCCTCTGTTAACAGCTGTATTGGAGAGAAGTATTTAACCAGCCAATGCAGACAACTGGCGTCACAAGAATTAGTTTAGGCATTACAAGCAGTCTGCTTTTGACTTGGACAAGATGCTTGGTAGATCACATACACCCTGAAACCACTGGGGTTCAGGTGAAACTACACAACACACTGAATAACCTTCTGCTGTCTTTTGTTCTTCATAAATGTTGAGTGATTTTTTCAGCAGAGATGTGTCTCAAGTTCCAGGGAAACCCTCCGCCAAGAGGGGATGGAAAAAAACCAACCCCAAGTATCCATCATCCATCATATCATTTCCAAGTAAAAAGTAAACATTGCAGGGCATACGTCTTCGAGGACAGATTTCCAAACACCTAATGTGAGACATCCAGCTATACCCAATGCCAGCGCACTTCAGACACAGCTTCTGCAGAACAGTTTCAGATGGAGAGCAGAATTTGGTCTCCCTGCCCCACCAAAATGCTTATGGGTTAGGGCTATTGTAAGTTTTTGGAAAGTACTTCAAAAGGCACTTCAGTTGAAGAAATAATTATTATATAAGTTACAGCTGAGCATTTATAGGATAATTACCTTTCCAGAAGTCTACCTCTAACACACCCTGGCATTGATGTTTTCAATTCCAGGGTGAAGACCAAAACTAAATGAGATCAGCAGGAAATCCATATTCATTTCAAATTCATTTAGCTACCCCAGGATACAAAAATAAAGTCTTATACAGTCAAAGACAGAAAATCATTATAATAAGAAAAATATGGGCTAGATGAAGGTAAGTGATTAGGTATGTTTGGGCAACTGTGGGCTTTTCAGAAGGAAATCAGTCGAGATCTTGTCTTTTTTTTCAACTTCCACATTCGAATAAAGCTTATCATTCTATATAAACTAATTAAAAAGAGCTTCTGCAACCCATTTGGGTCAAGCATCACAAGTAAAAGGGGAATTATTCAAAAGGTGGAAATATTGGAGAATATCATACAAGATTAAAAGGCAAGTATATTAAAAAAAAAAACAAACAACGGAAGGTATTTGTTCCCATTAAGTTGCTAAGGTGTGGAATTCCTTGCACGTGATACTCTGTGCTAAAGATTTTTTGTTCCGTAATCTCTTCATCTGGTCTTTGAATCCATCAAAGGCTCTCCAGTGTGAAGAGAGAAGCCCAAAATGGCAGAGGCCCAGGGTGGTGTTTTGGAAAAGTTTCAGTACATGCTTGCTCTCTTCTTGCAACTCTTCCTTGGGCTTCTTCATTGCTCGTGGCCTGCTGGAGAGCAGTCTGCAGTTGGCACTGGACATCTCCATCCATTCCCACAAATGGTCTGCAAAGAAAAAAACCTCTTTTGGGTTCTGTATGTTGGTGCTGTCCTCAATCCTGATTTCCTCACACCACATCTGGGTCTTTTTGCCTAAATTTTCTCTTCTTCAGAGTTGTTGGAAGTGGGCAGGTTCAACAGTGAACTGTCAATTGGAGCCACATGGGCCAGGTGCCAATAACTGCTTCTCTCCAGTGCAATGTAGGTCAAGAACATGTCCTTAACATCTATAAGCAGTGCATGGTAGGAAGAAGGTGTCAGTCCTCTGAAGTGGTCCCAAGATAGCCTTGTGCACTGAAGAATTCAAGCTTTCCGGGTGTGCAGAAAAGATGGTCCAGAATGGTGCCAGGTGGGTGCAGTTGTCACAGGATCTTAATAATCTTCTGAATATTTTTGTGAAACCAAAGTATCCTTAAAGCAAAACTCTGTTTAATTGCTCAACCTAGTGAGATGGAGCAAGAGCTCTGCTTGGAGGTTTTGTTTGGAGGGCAAACCTTTGACCCAACACTGGGGGCTGGTGTGTTCCCGATAAGGTGAAACTCTCCATTGGCGAGCTCATTTTGCCCCAGAGAGAATTTCTGCCCTTGTCTGGATAGAAGGGCAGGGGATTATGAGAGTTTATGGAGGATGAGGGTGAGAAGGCAATGTAATCACTGTTACGCAGATGGGGAAAAGCTCATGGCTCCAGATGGATTCCCCAGAGAATCAGATAAACCATTTAGTGTACTTGTTGGCTCCCCATCCATTTAAATAGCTTTGCAGCTGGGTGCTTCTCCCAAGGACTTTGGAAAGGCAAAGTATGGCCTATGTCAATGCCACAAGTTCAACAAGGGTGGAAGAACTGCTTCCAACACAGGGCTAGGGCTCACTCCTAAAAAGAAATGCACTGAGTCAAGAACTCGTAATGTTTATTAGGCAGGGGAGAGTGTGGGGGTGGTGTTGCCTGCTCAGAGGTATCAGCACAACGGCTTGGGAGTGTTTCTCAGGGCCTTCTCTGCAAGGAGGTGGTGAAATGCCCTCTTAGCTCAAGTTGCAGGGGAATCTGGTGTTTTGAGATGGAGGCAGGCTAAAGTACAGCTACAAAGGCTTCCTTCTGGGCAGCAGATTTCACACATCAGTGGCAGCAGTAGCTGCCGTTTCTACTTTCAGACTCAGACAGGCCCAGAGGGGTTCTTCTTACATTACCTCGCTTCCATCTTTAGGCAGAAATCCTGCGAGGAGGGGCAGAGTTTGACAAACAACTTGAAGGAAGCAGGTAGGTAAGGTTGTGCCCTGGGCCTGGAGCATGCACACCATTACACCATGTCCAGGAAGTGTACAACCGGTACGCTGGGTAATTTCTGTCGGTCCTGAAATGTTACAAAACAGACAGCGTCACAAGCAAGCACCTACATTCAAGGGTTGCTATCTAATTCCTATATTAAACAACCTAAGTATTATTTGGGAGCAGGAAGTCTGAGAAAAATTGAAGACTCTGACGTTTAGGGTTGGTAAGTGGCTGTTTAGACTAAGCAAGCAAGGGAAAGATGGACCGATAAACAGCCCATCAGAGTGGAAGCTGACAGCTTTGTGTTCTGTTTTCTGTCCCTGGGAATCACATCAACCTGCTGACATGATGTTTCCTCTCATTTTGAAGTGGGGAGAAGGCTCCCTGGAGCATAGGGGGCTGCACAGGTCAACACCATTGTTCTACTGGATGTTGCACTTGCTAATGTCATGATGGGAGCTTAATAACATCATGTTGATTTCCCCCCGACCCGTTCACCTTTCTTTTAGCCTTTCTGCAGCCTTAAAAAGGAAGCATAAAAAATGCTGCTTCTTATGCGTGAACAATCACTTTCAAATGCCAGATCTCAGTCCAGAGCCTCCTGGAAAGGAGTCAAGCTCTAAGGAGTCTGTTTTCATATATTTTCTCTTATCAGTCCTCATCACAGATCTGGGTTTGTGGTTTTACAGCTGATGGCAACTTGCCTGCATATCTCAGGGCTGAAATGCAAAAATAAGCCAAGCATGAAGACAGTATCAGCTTGACGCTACATGCCTTTCTAGGGCTATTAGATAAGAGATACTGTTTGTACAGAGTAAACCTGTTACCTCAAGAAAACAAAGCTGCTTTTAACTGTGGCTTTCTTTAACTTTCCTCTTAAAGAAATCTGCAAAGTATACGAGTCAGAGAAATGGACAGACGGATCATCAGCTCTATCCCACTGACCCCAGTGTGGCAAGAACAAACTGAAAATATGGTCTAGGGCTGAGCCACTCTGCAGATGACCAGAACATGTGTCATCTGAAGGACTCGCTATGAACATGGGAAAGACTGGTCTTCATTTGGTCTTAAGCTGAAAGACCCTTTAAGAGTGAAGCATTTCCAGGAGATGATCTTGATGCCACACGCAGTGTGGGTGTGTGTGATACTCTGGGGTACTCGATATGATGAGTACTCAAAGGGGTCCATTTTCCTTGATAGCCCATCCTGAGAACACTGTGGCTCTCTTCTGGTCCACATGCTTCATTTCCTTCCCGTGGAAATGGTGGCATTGCAGCTGCAGGAACGACTGATGCACGCACAAATCTCTCTCCAAACCACATGATCCAGATCTGTCCGGGCATGCTTTTGCATGCCCCAATTTAAATATAGCCTGAGTGCACTTCTGCTCTGAACTGCCCTTTCAGAGAGTCCCTCTCTCTCCTCCTCAAATCATTCACTCTAGACAACATGGAGACCTCCAAAATGTAATACAAGCCTTTTTGTGCATTCAGTGTTCTTATATGCTACCTGTTTGCTCAATTACATTTTTTTCTTTACTGCAGTTAGCTACTGTTTTATGCGTCATCACATCCCACTATACCACAGGAGGTTTTCTTATCCCAGGTGAGCCCATTTCTATGGTAAAAATTGCATTCTCTGTTCTTCTGTACATTCCCACCTCCACCCAAGAAAGATCAGCTCTGATGCTGTAAATATGGACCCTGTATATCCAGGGGAAGGGTAGTTTGTGACCAGTCATAAAAGTTTCTGCTGAAAGGTGAGTTTGCTGGACTGGTGTTTGCTCAAGAATCAAATTGATTTCCTGACTACCCAATCCTCTCCTTCAGTTCTTAAAACCTAACTGTATACGTGCTGCTCCAGTTGCAAAAGCATAGCAAGAGCCTTCTCTTAAAATGTCTTGGGGTCAGGCCTCTTTCTTAGGGTTTAACAGCTGATCTGGATATGATCTTATATTTCTATTTATCATCAGAAAATTTCGACATGAGTTGAACTTAGAAAACCTTACCCAATGTGCTCTTACACCACATCAAAACCATCTGCAGAGAGAGATAAACTTTATAGATTAAGACTGACTGATATGAACAAAAGCTCTTGGAATACAAGTCAAGTGATTTGGCAAAGCAGGCAATGAGTTAAAGCAGACATTCAGCCCCGAGCCTCTCAACCTGGTGTGAGGTGACGCAGTTGGATGCCGAACATCTGAACTGACACCAGGCAAGAATGTGGGCACTACGCTTGATCCTGAATTTGGCTTATAATGTGAAAAGTGTCTTAAGAGTTGAAACTCTTAAGTTGGCACAACTCTGATGTGCTAAGCTCCCAGCTCCTCTATCAGACTTAAGGTGGTTTAAGAATTTAGTGTCTTAAAAGCAGCATGATCTGCTAAACCGCTTTCAAGATTTAGGAGGACTTAATTCTTTAAACCAGTTTAATATCTTAAAGTGGCTGAGCCATTTTTGCTGGCTTAAAAAGTTAGCAGAGTTGAGACTAGGTGACATTGGAGGGACGCTGTTGTGCAGAGGATCGGATCAGACCAGTGCAGTGCGGCCTTCTGGCTTCCCAGTCTCTGAATCTGCTGTATGTTTTTCAAGGTCATTGCTCAAACAATTCCAAGCAGTTGGCAAATAGAGACTGGGACTGTTTGCCAGTCAAATCTAGTTCAAGTATTCTTTGAGTCAATATCCAGCCATTGTGTTACTTATTTGTTCTTCTAATCTTCCAAATCCCCCATAAAACCTATATATTTTTGCTTTGCCCTCCTCCTCTTACATTTCAATGACAGCATGTCTGCTATTTCTGGAGCTCCTTGAAAATCCATGCCAAATTTTCTATTGATGCCAGGTTCTTCTCCCACCCTTATGCCTTCCTGTAGGAGATACTGCCCTCTTTTACTTGCCTTCGTACCCTTTAAACATGAGCCCTGCTTTAGGATCTGGTGTCTGACAATATAAAAGTGGTGAGTGGGCAAAACAGGGGCGTCTGAAAGTCTCTTTCAGAGCTTTTCTCCTTGTGTCTGTCTGATAGGTCGTTTGTACGTGACTCCTGCTGAAATCAGGGTGACACAGGGAACTCCTGGTTCATTCAAACATGAGGTTGTCTCCAGTGATGATTAACACCAGTGTTTCAGAAGGAAGGTGGTACGATCCAAAGCAGAGAGCTGTTAGATGGTCTGTCCAGCCCTTCCTCCTTCTGTACTGGGAAAATTCCTAACTGCTTATAACTAGGCAATGGCTTAAAACTTCAGCTCTCGGCATTCCAGTCTTCCTGTGGCAATGAGTTCCTCCGTCCCATTAAAACAGAACATTCATTTCATTAGGATGGAATTTGTCACTTTTCTGTTCCCTTGGCTGAGCCTTTCCCTTATCAGAAAGGGGGACAGATTGTCTCAGATTTGTCCCTACTTTTACAAAGTATTACTTTAATTCACCTTTTCTTTATGGTAAGGAACCCTGTTCTCTTCACTTTTGTGTTTTTTTTTTTTTTTTGTGACCTCTGTGAGTCCCAGGTTCTCAGCATTTTTGAAACTAATGTCTTGACATGGAAATAGGGGCCCCAGGGTAGGTAGTTTATCTTGGAAATTACTGTCCAGAGGATCTCCTAAATGAAATGTAATTATATTTATCATGAAACTTATATTTCAGGCATTTTTACTTCCTCTGTCCTGGTACCTAGAATAGATAGATGTACACACCCAATAATGCATAAATCTGTGTATGTAGATGTATACACTCCAATAATGTGGGATTATTTACACTTCAGTCACCTAAAATAGGATGGCGCCTTTTTTAGCAGGTCAATGAAAAGTGGTGTTTTCGTTTTCTTTAGGTAACTCCAGGTAGGATGAATTGCTTTCAGAGGTGCTCAGCCTAGGCTAGAAGCCTGATTTGTAGCTGCCAAACTGGGAGAGAAGAAACCTATCCTACTGCCTGTCTGGCTCTGGGGAAGGGTTAAATACAGGACCTTCTGATGGCCACTTCTGGGATATGTCCCAGTTCAGCAGGTGGGTTGTGTGGGGATTGAGGTCCTATGAAACACCACAAGCACCTATACACAGGGATTTGGCATCAAGCTTTGCCTGAGCCAAGAGTAAGGAAAAAAAAGAGGTAAAATAGTTTAAAATCTGTCTTTGATACTTGTTGCTTAATTATCACTGGCGGCTGTTTATCAGCTATGGAGAAAGGCAGAGTAGGCTGTCAGGATCAGTCAGCTGTGTATCCTCTCACTGTCCCATGATATGGTCATGGTCCCTGAATCCATTGTCACATGCTTTCCTCTGCCCTGAACACACTGACAAATTGTCCAAATTGTAGGGCTCTAAAGAATGGCCAACCACCGGATCTTCTTTCAGGGAAAACAAAACAAACTCTGGCTTTTTTGTTTTATCATAATCAGAGGCTCCCTTTTTAATCATTCCAGTTTCTAGTCACATGGAGCATGAACTGCCTAAGAGAGCTCGAGGAGAGCAGGAGTATGAGAGAAAGGAGGGGGAGCTTAGACAAAAAGCTTCCTCACTGGTGACAGGAAGGTTCCACAGCAAGGCAACGGAACAGGGACCTTTGCCTCGAGGTCAGGGTTTCAAATACGTCTCCCAGTTAAGGCTTTGAGAGGTTGTTCCCTTGGAGAAGAATATGGGATAGGTGACAGCCGCCTTTATACTCCAGCTGGGTCCATTCTCCTACATCTTGGTCCAATCACCTACACCGAGATCCTGGAACACAGTTCTGGGTTTCAGCCATCATTGTAAAACCCTCTAGTTTGCCACTCTGTGCCTGACAGATGCCTGTGAAGCTTCCTCAGGCCTGATCAGCCATGCTGGTGCTGATCCAGCTGTGATCTGTTAGGGATGGAGGCATTACCCAGGGACTCTCGGTGCCTTCCCTCTGTTCACATAGAAAACAACTCCTTTGCTCCAGCACTGGAGAAGTCACATAGCCAGGACACCAGGACTGTGACAGTTACTTCCCATAAGACCTTTCAGGCTGATGATCTGGGAGACATTTCTCTCATCAGTTTATCTGGCCTTGTGTTTAACATGGGATGTAATATTTCATGTTCATTTGGGCTGGGACAAGGAATGTCATCCCATGGCTCCAAATGACAGTAAATCCACCCCGTCCCTTGGGGTGCAGCTCTCCCTGCACTGCATTACTCTTCTGTGCAGAAACGTGCCACGTATTTCCTCTGTGGGCTTTGCTGATTTCCAAATTGCAGCCTGTGGAGTCTCTCATGCCTCTGGCTGCTAGATCAAAGATCCATTTTATATCAGAGTTTTTCACTCCATAAGTCCCTTAATCACTTATTAACCTGTTAGCCCATATGCCATCTCTCCTTTCCTCTCTCACTGGTAAGCACGTTTGCCAGGCTATAAATCTTTCTGGCAGCTCTTCTTTGAGCTTTCTCCAAGTTTTCTTTTTAAAGTGCCAGCTCCAAGACTGGACACAGGTTTTTATTCTCACGTGGTTGCCAGAGGTAGGTTTCACAAACTCATTTGTAAATACATCTCCCTTCTATTTATTTCTGCCAGTTCTGGGTGACAAAAGTGAGAGGGAGAGGGAAAGCGATAGTGTGAAGTTGTTACTTTTAACTGTGTTCTCCTAACGTGGAGGAATCTTTCATGTTTTTTTGGGGACCACCCAGTGACTCTTGGTTTAACACAAAGCAATAGTTACTGGCTTATCTTTCTGAGGCTTGAGACCAGATCTCCAGAAATAAGGTGGTTTTGAACAGAATCATCACCAGTCCCACCTATTTCTCCCACCTTGGCAAAAAGAAAGGTTGCTACAGCATCCCCTGCATCCCATATTCACACGACATGACCATGGTGAGCAAGGCTGGATTGAAATGCCACCCTCCCCGTTCCCCTGCCCTGGCCTTCATCGTGGGACACCCCTTTCAACGCCCATGAATTGGGTAACGGCTCCATCGATATGATGCTTGGGTGCACCATGCTCCAGTCAGAGATGCGGTTGCCAGATCTATGTGCAGGCACGTGCCCACTCCTGTTCTGGAGATTGCCATGGGGTCACCATGATAGATTAACCCTGTGTCTCCCTTAGTCTCTGGGGAAAGAGTTGCTTCACCCACCAGAGTTTTTTTTAAGGGAAAATGTTAAAAAATCCCCAGCAAGCTCATAAGGTCAGGCTAGGCCAAAGACAGCAGTCGTCTCAAACACAGCAGGGAGGATACTGTTTGTTTTAGAATTATTTTTTTTTTACCGAAAAAGAAAAGAGAATTGGAAATGATTCTAGGAGTCTCAATTTCTTTCTTGCTCATACGTATACATATCTATATGTGTATATATGTATTTGAAAAACGCAAGCCACAACTTTTGGTTTAAATTTGATCTGACAATATCCCTTTAACATGAAACTCTAAAGCCGTAATTGATACCCTAGTTGGACATTATCACAGATTATTTCCTGTCTGTGTTTTGACTGTCCTGGTCTAACGGCTTCCAAACCTAACACAGAGTCAATGAAGAGAAACAACCCTCAGCTACTATTATTCCTGTTACTCATTCTACCAAAATAATAAAAATAATGAAACCACAGCCTGCCTCGAACAGTAAAGATCTCTTAAAAGCCCTTCCTAAGCTGAGCCTTGATGTATCTTGCATATTTTAGGGAACAAAATATAGTTGGTAGGTTGGACCAAGGAATTACCAGTGATGTTCCTTGGCTGGGCTTGTGTCCGCACTGCTCATAAAGCACCGCCTCGGGTGCAGATGTGAGCACCGGGAACTCCCTGTCCCACCCATGGCTGACCACCCAGCTGCCCTGGCCCTGGCCATGCGCCGGCTCTGCTGTGACGGCGCCCTGGCAGGCGGGAGGCCACGTGCGGGCGGCTGCCTGTGCAGCCCCGTGGTCTGCATCGGCGACAGCAAACCTGGTCTTTGGAGGGGCCAGGCAGCAACTTGCCAAGGAGAGTTATGGGCTTCCTCTCCCGGCCCTCAGCATGGGTAAACATGGTGGGTAATGCTCGAGGTACAAAACCCAGCAAATACTAGACAGCTGCAGTGCCAAAACTGAGCTAGGTGATATTTTTCATCAAATGCTTTTTATACCAGGAGAAAAAAGAAAATAAAAAAATCCCCTTTTGATTTAGTAGTACGTTTTATGAATTCATGCCTTTTCCCCTGAGCGGTTCATTTAGGCAGGGAAAAGCACCCAATAATAATACCAAAGCCCCTTCCCGTCCAATCGTTTCATTCCAATAGGTTGGAAAATAAATGTTTTCCATTATTTGCCTTGGAAATAGGTCTTAATTTAAAAATAAATTAATTAATTTACCTTTCTGTATTTTTATATGTGTTTAAAGATGGCTAATGTGGAATTTAAAATGCCAGTATAAAAATGCCTATTTATTTTCATTCTCGTTTGGTGAAATTCTTCTTAAAAAATCCACTTAAACAGAAAAGGAACTCTCTCCCCATCCTTGTTTTGTTTTATCAATCTAAAAAAACCTCCAAGAAAGGAGAAAGTCCAATACAATGTGAATCTCCTCACCTATTGTGAAGCTGTCTGTGAAGCATCCAGTGGGATCTCAGAGTGACACAGCTTTCCCCAGCTCCCTTTGGCATGTTTGCACCCTGCTTTTACTCCAGCAACTTCCCAGACTAATCCCTATTTTCAAGAGAGATGTAAATGCTACTGCTTTCCAGTGAGTTATCCAGCTTTTTCCTCTCCTCAGCTCCAGCCTTAGGTTTCTAAACTACTCACAGACTGTCTTGAGAATCTTTGCTTAGACATGATACATTGGCCCAGGTTTTGGTCCATGAAAAGCATCTCTCTGGACCAGGTGGGAACTACTAGCCACTGTTCCATACAATATTTTTGACTGCTGTGTTAGGTTTCTTTGGTATCATGTCCCTTTCTTTCAGGAGAGATTCTTCTCAGAAACTGGGTCATAGTCAATTCTATTCTGAGGGCATAAAACCAAAAGGCCACATTCACATCTGGTGAAATGCCAATGTAGTGATTTTACAGTTGGCAGAACTGGTCCTCAAGAACTTAAAAGTGGGAAAAGCTCTCAGAGATCGTTGTGTTTGTAATCCCTCATGGGAACGGTCAGCGGTGACCAAGCAGGAGGAACCTCAGGGCAGCAGAATGAAAGGGAAAAATGTTTTCAGATCTCATAATCTGAAGGCAGGGAGGGAGAGCAGTTGGGGAAAATTAAATAAAATAAACAGGCATCGCACGAGGTACAGTAAGAAGGTTGAAAGAAGGTAAGATGGATAATTAAGCAATAAGACACGACAGGCTGTGCATTTCTGGGTGATTATTGCATGCCTACTATGATGTTCTTTAGGAGCAAACTTTTGCTGCACCAGAACAAGAATCACCCCCCAGGGACAGGCTGGCAGGAGGGTCTAATTGCTGTTATTACAAAATTAATTTTGAAATTAAAATAATAATAATAGGAAGGAAAAGGGACAACCTCCCTCTGCACCATGTTGTTTGTTAGAACGTGTTATGGGAAAAGAGATGACATCACCCACAGTCACCCGTCGGAGGGAGGGCGGTGACATCACTGCCAGCCAATCCCTGGCTGCATCCTGGCGGTATGCTGGCTTTCACATGGCTGTTCTTCTTTCTTTCTTTGTCATTCCTTGGCCTGGGTTCCCTGCCTTCAGGTCAGTGCACTCAACCAACTTGTCCTTGTGTCAAGAACTTCCGTCTTTTATTCCTTTCTGAAAAATCCTAGTTTTGCTCCTTGCCATATTCTATCTCCCCCTTTTGGTAAAAGAAAATAATCTTAACTGTTTGAGATGTGAATGGTGATGCATACCATGCCTGTGGTGCAGAAACATGGTGTTTCTTTGGGATTTCCTCTACAAAGATAATTTTTTCCTTCTACTCTGTCACCCCCAAGCTTCTACCTACCCACCTTCCTCAGTAAACCCCCTGATCTGGAATTCCATACTATTGTTCCGTTGAATGGGAAGGAAGAAGATATACAAGAAGAAAAGTGTTTCTCTTCAGAGGACACTTCCATCACTCCTTGCCTGTGCAGTGCCTATTTAAAGCCCAAACTGAAAGTTCTACTTACTGAATCCAGTAAAGCGGTACGCTCCCAGCATTTCCCATCGGTCCCTTCACAGTTACCTGCCTCAGCCTACAAAATGATACCTTTTTCTCTAGGAGAATCAATTTTAAAAGGATCAAGACCTGAAAAACACAAAAAAAGAAAAACATGGTGAGTGGACCAGTGCCATATATCAAAAATACTGTACAAGCATAATCTCTTATTCAAGATTTCCTGTTAATCACTGCGTAACTGTCAAATGATCAAACACATTGCAGGGGGGTTGGAACTAGATGATCTTTAAGGTCTCTTCCAACCTAAACCATTCTATAAAAGAGTTTTTCAGGTGGGTGGTCTTAGCATACATGGAATTTTATCAGCACTGAGTGGTAATTTTTTTATGCCCAGAAATTCTCTGTTTAAGCTAGGTTGGTAGGGAAACATTCTGTATGAAATATTTTATGCTTTCAGAACCAAATCTCCTATTCCTATGTTTCTGAACCAAATGCCTTCAGGAATCCTTATTCCAGAGAAATTCAGTAATGCCTTTTAAAAATTATTATTGTTTTATTCAGTTTTGCAAAGGAAAAGAGATTCTGATATTTTCCTGGGAAGGGGATACCTCTTTTTTTTTGTAGTTCTGGTTGGTTTTAGTTTATTCACAAGAAATCTGATGGCCTAACAAAGACTTCTTGTCAGAGCATCTAGTTGCCTTAGATGTATTTAGCTGAGAAATTCTAGATTTAGAGTTTGTAGTTGCCTTAGATATATGTATCTGCACAGCTCTAGACTTAAGTTTTTACATGCCTTGAATTTTCTCCTAAAGGCACAAATGGTTCAAGCAAAGCAAATAGCCTCCTTCAAACTTGTCCCCAGGCTCTACTGTCATTCATCCCAGCTGAGACTCCAATATTTACTGGGCAGCTGTGTATCATTATCTGTTGAGTGGTGATACAGGACTCTGCTCTTGATAGCTGCTGTACAAAACAGGAGACAAGCTAAGACTAGATGAAACACAGGTCAGCAGGAAAGGAAGATGCACAGAAAAGTGAAATGGCATACCCATGTTCACACCAGAAATAGTAGCAAGATCAGGATTGGATTTCAGGACTTCTGAAACTCAACCCAGGACTGTGTTACTAGTGGATATTTTGGTTGGTTGTCAGGGGATGTGTGGGAGAACAAATCCAGCTCCCGCCTGTCCCCAAAAGCAATTATGTTCATGTGAGTTATACTTATCAAATTGAAAAATTGGTCAATTGAACTTTGTTCTCAAAAATGAGACTTTGCTCATCACCCCCCCCCAAAATAACCCAACCAACACACAGTCAAAAAAACCCTCCAAAAAACAAACCAAAACACAAATCCAGAAAGTAATTTAAGCTCTATGGCTTCATTATACGTACTGCATTAGGAGGTGAGTTGTTTTTCACATGCCACTGCATATTACCAACATCTTAGCAAAGGGATGAACCTGTGACATTTAACATCAAAGCCTGGGCTCCATCGTTAGAATTAAGGAATGACCTGCAATACTTGTTATCCTTAGGTGATCCCGGCAGTGTAATGGAAACATGACGTTATATAAATGTTATATATATCTATATATATCTGTGTGTGTGTGTGTGTAGATATATAAATATCTACACACACGCAAACAGAGATATATACTGCTGTAGAAAGAGGGGGAAATGCATCTCAGGAGACAAAGAGTTAAATGAACTACCAGTAGGTGAATGCAAAGTTGCTTATGCAGACATTTTCTTGTAAAGATCTGGTCTCTGTCTATGCATTAAGTACTTGCAGAGACTCGCTGTATCCAAGTTGACAGCTCTGGCATTATATATCTGTGAGGAAAGGTTAAACAGCATCATGGCACCACTTGGAAAGACTTAATAGTTGGAATTGTACCTTCTTAGCCTCCCACATTTTTTAAGGTAAACTTAAGTGGGAAATTTCACGAGGCTAATAAATTTCTACTTCATGGACAGTGTTAAGCCATCATGTCAAAAGCCTGGGAGTGGGGACTGAGTGTGGAACACAGCTTCACAGATACTGAATGCAAACAGTTTCTTCCTAGTGGGACAGGATTACCCATCAGTTGAAACATTAACTTTCCATTTTCCAGGGCCAGTTCCCTGCTCTACCCCACACTTGCTGTGCCAAATTGCCCTGTGCATCTGCCAAGGTGGAGATGTGGCCTTCAGTGTCCAGGTGATCCTGCTCTGGCAGGGGGGTTGGACTAGTTGATCTCTGGGGGTCCGTTCCAACCCCTACCACTCTGTGAATCTGTGTGCTCAACGCATAGCCAGGATCTTCCTCTCTTTCTTGGTCATTGGCCTCCCATCCTCCATTCCTAACCCCACCTGGACCCTTTAGAAAGCTCTGGCTCTTGGGCTGAGACATCTCCTTAGGGCAAGCTTGAAGGTTTGCTAAATGGCAGGCCAGATGAGTTTGGTTTTGAAGGGTTTAAGACCGGATCTGCAGGGGGGTGACAGTTCACCAGCTGCCTCTTCTTACCAAGGAGGTCCTGCTCAGCACCGTGCAGGAGGAAGCTTAGAAGAGAGCTGCATGGGAGGATAATGAAATGATTGAGTGGGGAGGCTGTTCCACACAGAAGAGCAGAAGGGTAGACAACGCTAATTTGTATATTTATTTTCAAAACCTGTTTTTTTTCCAATATCTTCTGGTCCAAAATGATGGTCTTGCTGCATCTAAGAACGAACTAATCAAGCCCAAGTATCCGAATCAAGTTCAGTGTATAAACCCTTCTCCTTCTCTCTTTTTCCTAACATCCTTGCCTTAAGGCAGTTGGACAAGGGAATGTGCACACCCAGAGACCAAGGTCTTCAGGGTGCCCATCAGAGAGTCTCTTACCTGTTTGTGCATCTGGTGACAAACAGGTTTTCTCCATCAGATCACCTGGCAGATGTGTGTCTACTCATTGGGGAAGGTGGGGCAGAGAGAAAACAGAATCGAGCCCCAAACTCAGTTGAGTGAAGAGGTGCTGGAGACAAGGTGTTGTAATTCAGTTGTACTTGGACTCTATGCACAGGCAAAGCTCCCAGAGTGCCCAGTGCTGTTCCTGGGGCATTGTGCATGATGGTACCAGCAGGCTTCAGCTGGGAGACAGGGTAAGAGATCAGGCAAACACTTCAGGAGAGAACTGTGGGCTCATCTTTCACAGAAACCTGGCAAAACAGACCTACAGTCAGAGATGTCTCTTCTGGTCAGACTTAGCACCTCAGATCAGTCTCTCCAGAAGTTCCTTGGGAGAAAAATAATCCAAACATCTGCAAATCAACATAATAGTTGATGGCTCCTTTCAATTCCCATTAAACAAATTGTTCTTGAAAGCGTCTTTTACCTCCCCCCTCTTTTTTTTTTTTTTTTTTTTTTGGCTTCTCCCACTCTCACTGTCACCTCAACTGAAGTTTTCCCCCTTTTTTCTACACTTTTATAAAATTGTTTCATCTGATTTTCTTCTTCCCTCACTTCTTGAGGCTGGAAATATACTCATTAAAATTTTGCTGGGGAGAAAAATAATAGAAAGGAGTCCCCAGAGTGGTGGAATTATAATCCAACAGAAAGATAACCAACAGCAGGAAGCATCCAACCCTCCCTGACCCCAACCTTCCCCTCAACCCCTGTCAAGTGTTTCTCATGGTTTTCAGGTCAATCCTGTATTTGGGAGCTTCCTTGCAACAAATTTTCATTTTACTTGTTCAAGTAAATTTTCTTCGCAAGCTTTCTGTGTAGCCTGAAGCATGCAGCTATTTTTGAATCTTTCTATCTTTTTGAGGGCGAGGCAGAGTCAAGTTACCTTGTCATCAAATTCTCATTTTGGCAAGAAGGGTGGTGGGGTGAAGAAACAGAGGGCTTTATAACAATAATCACTAACCAAAACAACTTCAGAGTGCCTGAACTTGTTACTGTGTCTGTTCAGTTCTTCGACAATATGTCAAGCAGAAAGAAAACAGCTTAATTTTTCACAAGCCTGGTTGCTTTCTGAAGCTAACAACAACACGGCAACTTGTTTGAACTAGTGAATGGAGGGAACATGCTATTAATACCAGAGGCACAGCAGCCCATTCCCCACAACCCACCAGATGTCTGAATTTAAACTGTCACCTCACGTATCACATCAGTTTCCACGGGCAAAATCTTGGTCTGTGTTCCAAATGCCCTAGAGGCACTGAGCTGTTCTTGCGAGGTCTTTGATATGGTCTGTTAGTAATACAGTTGTAAAAAGCCATCTGCATTTATGGTGCATTATTATTATTAATATAGCTCCTGTTCCCATCATCATTTTGTTATTATTTATGCATTATTTCCTCTCGGGTAGCTAGATTGCTCTGGGGACTGATAGATATATCGTACAAATCCTTTCACCTTTCTATCAGTCCAGTTTGGTATCCTGCCTGATCCCTTGCTGGTGGATTGTATGGCATAGCTATGTGTTCACATCAAACACCAAAGTTTCTCAGAAAAGAGAGAGGGATTCTGGGAAAACTCTGAAGGAAACCAAAATAAAACCATTCCCTGTGGAATTTGGTTGTGGCAATTTTTTAATATTTTGCCTTCCATATCCTCCAAAAAAAGACACAAAACCCCCAAATGTTTAGGCCAAAACTTTTTTGGTCTTCATCAAACAGTCAAAATTCCTGTGGAAAGAAGACACTTTTCAAGAAAATGTACATTTAATCAAAACTAGAGTTTCCCAGCAAAGCCAATGTTGACGGCAGCTGTGCCAAAGTCGAGAGAGACTGCTGGGCAATACCGCCTCCTCCTGCCAGGGGATTGTCCTGGGCCACTTGACCTGCTCCATGGTGGGGAGAAGAAAGCCAAGAGCTTTGCTCATCTGAGCTGTCAGGTAACAGGAAAGAGCAAAGTCTGTGTATAGGGAAAGAAGGAACTGGAGACTCAGTAGAGATTATGGACAGAGGAGAAACTGGGGGGAGGCAAGAGGCCAAAGGGATGATAAAGGGTTTGTGTGGAGAGAAGCAGACTCTCCACTGGCCTGGGTCTCTGCAAGTTCATCCCAACATTTTGGGTCAGAGTAACCTCCATAAAGGTCTTTTGATCCCATGGTGTACAGCTCCCCAAGGACCCATGCTCTGGTGAGGTCACCCACTGCACTCCCAGGAGCCTTTTCTCTGGGGCAGCCCAGAGCCAGAGGAAAGGTGAAGACACTGGCTCTGACTCCAGAGACCTCATGCATGCACATACCTGTACTTGAGGGTCACGCTGAGAAAACACGCTGTGCATTTCTTCATTCTTGAAGGTTTCTTTTTTCTTCCCCCCCCTTTTTTTTTTTCCTTAGATCTAAAATTAAGAAATCATGCAGATGGAAAACATCTGCCTGTTCTTTGTGCATGGAAAAAACATAACACATGGCAGGGATGATAAATAATAATAAATAATGTTGATGATGAAAGCATTTTGAGAGGCACAGCGGTTTGATTTGTCCACAGCAAGCATCAACACACTCTGTGTCCGGTCTAAGAGGGATAAATAGATTGCTGTGGTTTGAAATTTTGTAAATGGCAACATGATTTTGAGGCATTTAGGAAGGGAAGATGCTGACTGTGGCTTGGTTGTTCATGGGTTTGCACATTAGTGCCTAATCAGAGGCTCTTCAGGTGTGCAAAAGAAGCCTGACCTCTCCTGAGTGCAGGTATGTTTATGTATGAGTCACAAATCACTGTCTCTCCTAAAACTAACACAGCTAGGCCAAAGAATGACATAGCCTCCCAGTGACATAATATTCCTCTTTTCTACCTTGTTACCTAATACAGGGTTATGAAACCAGATCTGTGCAACGAGTCATATATTTGCTTCCCTAAGGTTATCACAAAGAAAGGGTAGCTTTTCACCCAGAAGGCACAATTCTTGGTGTCTCCCAAACACCCACACAGAAATTGGCTATAATTGTATCCCCAAGGATCTCACCTAAACCTTCATCAGGGTCCACCTAAAACTTCTTCCAAGGTTTGGGTTGTGCCTGGTCGTCTTAGACTGTATGTAACAACGTTGTAAAACCCAGTAAGTGTTATCTGATGGAGAGGGACAAAGGGGATTATTTAATGAGTTGTTGGGTCACAGCTGAGTTTCCAGGCTGCAGGTGCTCTGCTTAATGTTTGCCAGCAGGTTGGTGCTCTCCCTGCTTTTGTAAGTAACTAGGACCAAATGATGCCTTATTTTGAAAACATTTGAAGATGTGACACATCTGCAGGCAGAATAGACAGAGATAGTGGGGAAGGACTACCGTGGAAGGTCCGTATCTGTCTGAAGAGAAACATTCAGGAAAGGTGATTCATGTACACGTGTATGTGCAGGTCTGAACACTGGTAAAGGTGCCAGGTCTTGGTGCACTTATGGCTGATGGACCAATGTGACACCAAACCTTTCAAAGGACAGTGTCAGCCTTGCCCACCTTCAGACTTCATCTGTTTACGGCAGGTACCTCTAAGAGCCTGAGATCTCAGCTCCCAGGGCAACCATCCCATAATGTCTCAGGCAGGATGATTCACAAATGGAAATATCATTGAAAAAAGCTGAACGCTAACGACAAACCATGTTCTATGTGTGTGTTTCTGTGTGCACTTTGCCAGCGTGTTTGTGTGAGCACTCAGAGTGTAAACACAGCGCAGCATTTACTTTTTTTGTATGTCTGCTGGAATGATTGAGTTTAAGACTTTAAAAAAAACCAAAAACCCAACACCAAAAAATGTGAAGGAATCGGAGCTGAGCAACAGGAGAATGATGATGCAATGATATTGCAGCAGCAAAAGCAAAACGATCTGCTAAAAATACACCAGAGGGATCTAAATATTTCCATAAACAGATGGAGGTCGGAGCCCAAATGGAAGAAAAAAATGCAAGTAAAGGAAATTGTATTTGACAGCCATAAGGGTCTTATAGTTCTTCTGTGTCTTTTATCCCAAAAGGGTTTTTTACAGATGCTCGCAGTCGGGCAAAAGAGGAGTCTGATCCCACAGTGCTTTACTCACATGAGTAACCCTAATTTATGTTCGTGGACTCAAAGGGGCCAACGGAACTGCCATGTGAGCAATACCTTGTATGAGTTCTTTTAGAGGAGGCATCTGGCAGTGCTTTATAGTGACGGCTGCAGAGCAGTTTCCATGTTAAATGTCTCTTTTATTCATCCTCATAAATTTATTTTTTTCTTCTGTTTCAGAGCATTTACATTTTCTGCTGAAGTTTTCCAAATGTAGTCCATGCCTGAATAAGAATTTTATTGGGATGCATGAGGAAGAACAGCTTCAACCTGGCTGGAAAAATATGTTTTCCCTTAAACAAAAAAGTCCAAGCCTCTTCCTTCCCCTTTCTCGCCCCTTTATCTAAACAAATGAGAAAGGGCTAAACTTTCATTGGCTGAGCTGTCCTAAGGGGAGTCAGGGATGATGAGATTTGGTGAGGTTTCAAAATCAAAAACACCCTAGAAATATTTTAAATTGTAGGTACCTGAAATCCTGAATATGTTCCACAGGGGTGAAATTCAGCTGCTAGAGAAAGGGTACCAGAGAGCTGTATGGCATGTGCTCCTTTGAAGCCAGATGCCTGCACTCAAGCCTTGCTTTGATCTTGCCCAAGTTCACCCAGCTATGGGTGGGAATCTGACTTTCTGACTGTGAAAAAAAAAGCAGGTGTGATACCAGCTGTATCATTTCCCTGTGGCCCTGATGGACCTCCTTGGTTTGAGAGAGATCTTAGGCAGCATTAAGACGCATCAGTGTAAACTCCTCTCCTGGCTGGAAGTTACAATCTCCCTGTTTGAACCCAATACAAAGACTGGGAGGTACCCAGTTAGGGAACCTGGGCTCTTGAGCTGCTGTGGCTCATCTTCCCAGCAAGGATGAAACCTTGTGAATACCCACCAAGGTGCATTCTGAGTGGCTGCAAACACCAGCACATTTGAAAGCTTCTGCACAAATGTTTTCTTCTGGACAAAGCCAACTAGTTCCCTTTCATGAAATAAAAGAAAATTCTTTGGGTTATTTTTGTTTGTTTGTTTTACTTCTGGCTCTCAGTCATGTCTAATAATCAGCCTAGAAAGAGAGGGGTAAAATGTTATTTCAAGATTTAAAAAACCCCAAAGCCAAACACATTGAAATGACGTATTTTGAGAATACTTGGCTTTAAAGTTCCTCATTTCACACTCTTCTTTCTAAGCAAGCCTCTGTCCAAACCAACACATTTCTAAGAAAATGTATTTCTTTTAAATGAAGTTTTTTAGCAGGAAAATATCTTGGAAAAAATGTGTCCTGGTCTCTTCTTCAGACAAACAAGAGTGACTATTTCATACAGGGCTAGGGAGGCCAGGCTGTACTCTCCAGCCATTCATATGGATGCCTCCAGCCAGCTTAGCGAATACGGTGTTACGCAGTTTAATCCTTGCTTTGTACATTGCACATCTTCCTTGGTGCGTTGTACGAGTGCCCTAAGCTGTAGGAGGTGGACCAGAAGGCATGCTGGGTCCCTTCCAGTCTAAATGACTCTCTCATTCTAAGCACAGGCATTCCATACACAACACTGTAAACCCATTAAACTCCCTTTGTCTTTCTGTAATTAAACTACATTCATGATGACGAGAACTAAGCACCTGTAATCATCACCCTAAAGTGAAGTTGAGATTATGAGATATGAGGCTTGAGGGGCCGAGTACAAGACACTCATGTTAAAAGGACCTCAAGCACTGTTTTAAAATGATGAGTGGTCAGTACTGTGATCTGTGAAGATACCAGAGGAAATGCAGATTCTTTTTTGTCACTTCAGATGTTGTCTAATGCCAAACTGGACATTTCTGTTTGCCTGCTGTGGGAATAGCAGATCCAGTTTAGCTTCTTGGGTCTTGCTTTTTTGTTTTTCTTTCAAGAACATGTACTTGCAGAAATAGAAACTGTTTGCAACCTATAAACATGTCTCATGTTCTGTCCAAATGTAGGAGAGGTTTTCTTCCACAGCTCTTGACAGGAATGGTCAGACCTCCTGCATTACCCAAATGAAGTCTTTCCGTGCTTTTGCTCTATATCTTTAATGTTGCATAGCTGAAAATAATTTTTGCTTCACCCGTTCTACACTCTGGATGCCTTATCTCTATCTGGTGATACACAGCATGTCATTGCTGTTACTCCAGGCGGCACAAACAGCATTAGGAAAGAAGCTATATGAAAACACGGCAAAAATGGGTTGGTGATGCCCTGAAGCTGTGCATTGGGAAAGCCAAATTTGCTGCAGACAGACAGCTCCTTTCCCTTCGCTGTGTACTGAGGTAAACTCCCAGCCTGGGCTTGGCTCACTCTGCCTTGTGAAGAGTCACTGCTGATGTTGATTTATTTAGCGGTTGAGTGGTAGGTTTTGGAAGAGGCAGGAGGAAGCTCTCCCTTCCTGTTCACACACAGCTGTTCTCCTCCGAGACCTGTCTGGATTCACCGGAGGACCACTGGCCTCTTTGCCAGAGCTCGATCGCAGGCAGTGTTTACAGCTGTCCTGCATGGACAACCGGTGTGTGGTCTGAAGCTATCGATGGAGAAGCGAGACAAGTGCATTCCATGGAATTTATTCTCTCTACATCTTCCGGAGCTCCCCAGACTCCCTGGTATCAGCTGTCACGAACCCCTCGGACCTGGCTGAGGCAGGATAACAGAAGACTGGCTGTGCAGGGCTACCGGTACTCCTTGCAGGAGCTGTCGTATTGCACACAAACTGTATCCATTGGGAAGGACAGCAGGCCAGCCTTTGCCTTTGGAAACAGCCATCTCCTGTGGTATTCAGAGCCATATAAAAAAAAATCTCTGGCAGAGGGGAAGCTGTGTGCATACACAGGCTCTCTGTGCCTGGAAAGGTACCGTAAAGGTTACACGAGCTTCAGGAGTTCGCCTTTTTTGAGGAACATGCCAAGAAAAAAAGGGCTCTGCAAATTTCATGTTTTTAAAACACAAGAACAAAATAAAAGCATCTGTGAAGCTTCTGATCTGTGCAGATGAGGAAAGGCTAGGAGCAATGAATCCACCTGTGGCAATGCGGTGGAGGAGTGCTGCCCTTACTCATCCCAGCGCAGATGGCAGCCCCACCTCTTGGCCCACTCCTGAGGCTACAAATGGGTCTGGTTTCAAAGCCCTTTGCTTTGGAATTATCCAAACCCTGCTACTGACAGCAGTTAGGAAATATGGAGCCAGCTGCAATGGGTTGATGCCTTCCTTATACTATTAGTGGTGGCATTGTCACACTCGTGAATTCAAAGCCTTCCAGAAGAGCACCAAAACCCATAAACTGCCCAGGTCAGTGAAGCCAGGCTCCCATTACAGGCAGCAGGTTGTCCCCAGTACCTTCTGCAGCAAACCACCTCCTGTAAAGCTTGCTTTAACCGAGGTGGGTAGGCATGGTCTCACCAAAGTGGACAGGCATGCATTGTAAGCCCAGTCACCAAATTGCTCACGTTTCCTTGGGACCTTCTGCCTAATGCGGGGAGTTGGGCATATTACAAAGACACTGCTGTCCTCCTGATTTTCTCCATGTGATTATGCTTTTTGGACCAAGAGAAGGCTTGCATGATGAAGCCTGAAGATCTGGGGAAAATATTCTGGTTTTGTGGGTTGTTGCAACATCAGGACCTGGGACAACTGCAAAAGTTCATCACTGCTCTCAAAGTCCTTCACTGAACTTCACCTTGAAGGACTGCATAGTCCTTTACCGGTGCTCTCAGAGGAAGTCAAGGGCAGCTTTCAGGATAAACAGGGAGGTGTATGGAGGTGAGCTTGGGCCTCAGTAGCATGGAATTGCAGTAGAGAAACTCGCTCAGCTCTGATAAAGTTTATTTTTGGTTTGTTTTAACTCAGTGGATTCCATACTGTGCTGAAGACACCTGAAGCACGATGATGGTATGAGCCTGTGTGAGTCTGCATGATGGAACTAAATGAATAGCCCTTCTATCAGGCCAGAATCCTGAAGAACCTCACTTCCATCTCTCAGGAGACTACGTGTATGGCTCTGGAGGTTCATCCATCTCCAGTTCAAACCACTACAGTTTCATACAAATATGTCCCAGTTCTGCTCTGAGTTACACCCTCTGACTCGAGCAGAACCACATGAATGTTATCAAAAAAAGAAAACAAAGAAGAATTTAACCCTATTTCTTTTCTTCATACACTTCTTAATGTATGTTACAAATGTGAAATCCCAGAAACATTAATTCTGGAAATATCTGTCCATGTTAGACAACATAGTTCATCAAATGGAAAGATGGAGATTCTCCAGGATTAATAACATGGAAAAGTACGTATTTGATGTGATAAATATTTGGAAGGCAACTTTATTGTCAGGAGTATAAAGACCCACCCGTTACTTGGAAAATCAGGACAAAGAAACAGAATATCTCACTTTAAGAAAAACATCAAGGAGAAAAGAGGAAGTTATCCAAGAACTGGGGAAACTTGACCAGAGCCTGTAGGGATTTTAAATTGCAAGTCTGTTTGTTGTTTGAACTGAGTCACACCGATGCAACAGAGAATTTGTCCTTGGCAGCAGAACTGTTAGAATGGAGAGTTAATACTCCCTCGTGTCAACCCACTGAATCCAGGTCATCATGTCTTAATTAAAGTGTACATGCTATGAAATACCATTGAACGTCAATCCAGTTCCTCAGTGTATAGAATACTATGTTTATTTATGGGGTTTGGCAGTCATTTCTGGAAAATAAATAAAAAAAGCTATTAAAATATAAAGATTGCCCATTAACAGGAGAAAAACACTGTCATGCCCTAGATTGCCTTCTCAGCTGGTTTTGGTGAGATTCCTGCGTATGGGTCATCTTTTCACACATTAAAGAAGTTCTTTGCTACCTCAGACGGGTGCAATTCGGTCTTACTGGGATGATGATGCATGTATAGCTGAGGCAGAATTTTGGTTTAGAATAAGCTCCCTATGATGGACCAACTATGCAGCATGAAGTACGAAAGTATTTTCAGAATCTCCTCTATTGAAATCTCAGACATATCTCAGGGGTGACCATCAAGTGTCTGTGAGCTCAAATACCTGAGACGCATGAAGGAAAAAGCTCTTCCCTTCTCTCTCATGCTAAGTCTAGAAGAACCTCTGCTCTGGGTATGCACCCAGCCCTGGAGCAGAATTCCAAAAAAGCCTGGAAATTCATCACTCTCAAAATCATTCCCTGAAGTTTGCTTCACAACGGATGGACAAAACAGGAACTGCACTATCTGTATATGTTAAAATATTACATATATCTATGAAATAACTACTCTAGCGATTCAGCCAAGAAAAACATCGGAGCAAGTCAGATTGGTACAGATGGGATAGATAGATAAAGTGCCAAGCTAAACAAGGTTTGATTATGGCTACACACTGTCCTCTGCCTCTAATTTTCTCTTGCAGGGAATTTCCTAGAAGAAGGCCAGCATAAATGGTCCTGCCTAGCGTGATCATTCTCTAAAGTTAACCCTTTCCTGGATTGCCGGGTTGTGTCCTCAATTGGCTTTCAAACACACACCTATACGTGTCAGTTAAGTCCTGATGATGTTTTTGAACAAAAAGCCAGTGGTTTTATTTTTCCTTAGGGGAAAAAAAAATGCAATTAGCAGAAAGGCACTTTTACCTGTCCTGTTGATGTTCTACACCTGGGATGTTCAAAATCAAGATGAGTTAATGCTACAGAACACAGAAGTTCAACTACAGAGTTGTCTTCCTTCTCTGGATCCCTATCACAGTAACCCAAGGTGGACACAGCAGCACAGAGGGTCTCGTGTGCCATGCTACCAGGAGACCTAGGGAAAAGCCAGGTAATTTGCCTCACCACCAAAGAGCCTGGTTTGGTTTTCAGTTGCCTTACCTTGTCTGTTTTTTTTTTTTTTTTCTTTTTTTTTCAAACTGACTCACAAGAAGATAGAAATTTTACCATGTGGCTTTATTTGAATCACTTTCATTTCATTTTTGGGCCAGAGCTGAAGCAAGCAATTCCCAGAACAAGGTAAAGAGAAGGCCCTTGTGCACCCTACCCTGTTGGAATAGCCACACTTGCAACTCCTTGCAGGGTCTGTTCAAATGTAGGGTGCCTAAGTCACAGCAAAGGAAAACCTGCAGCATTATAGCTTAACAGCAGCCTGTGAATTTAGAGATTAACTGTGGCCTGCCTTGAAAGCAAGCTTAACCTTGTACAGGACAAGAAGGTAGTCAGTTAATAAATGGCAAGCAGTCCATCTTCCCTCTGTCTCTGGCTAACCAAATTAAATACATAAAAATGGACTCTGCTCTGTCTCCTAAAGAGCTCTTTTCCCAACACTCTGAACTGGAATAATGCGAATAGTGGAAGGACAGGCTCAGGAATGATTCATTAACTGCAAAACAGGGGAAAATTCATACCAAATGTTCCTTGTAACTGCCCTGCTGCTTCCAACAGCCTTTCTTGTGTCCTATAACTGAGGGGTCAAACCCGATGTTAAACTTTCACGTGAGGTCTATACACATAACCGTGGAGACTCTGTGCCTGAAAGATGCTCCCCATAAACATATAAAGCCTGCTGTGCATTGCTTTAGTAGCCAGCTCCTGCAGTTGCCAGGTCTCCTTGGGAACCTCAGAGTAGCCACGCAGATTCCGGCAAGTATCCATGTAAGCAGGTAACTAGAACATGCTGAGGGGTGAGTACAAGGCCATGGCGAACATACAGTGACACATCCCAAAGGCACTCCGCATGTTCCAGAAAACCCCAGCTTAGGGAAAGGATCGCAGACTCACACCTGGGAATTTCCATGCTAAACGGTGGATTTAGCTCACAAAGTAAATCGCAGAGCCATTAAAAACTTTGAGGTACTTAACTCTCAAGGCCTTTAAAATTGTAGCCAAGAGAACTGCATCTCAACACCTAGGCTAGGCATTGTGGCAGCTGCAAAGTCTGGGTTGAAGCGAACCATGAATCAGAGTCCCTAACACCTATCCCTGCTATTTGGTAGTCTATAAATGTGACCCACACTGAAAGAAGTGCAAATTCGTAAATCTCATTTTTCAGCCCATCCTCAAAGAAGGGCGGTGATGGGGGATATCACCACGGCGTACGCCACGCTTCCAGCCCTAACCCCTTTGAGTGCAGCAACACTAAAACTGCTGACACGTCTTCAGAGCTGGAGCCCCTAATAGAGACCTTATGCAACACCGTGGCTGTTTTATGCAAAAATCCATAAAATTATTAAAGGCTTCTGCAGAATAAAACAAAACTCAACATTAGAAGGGCCAACAGTTTCTTGGATCAAGCAGCATCGTCAGCTCCAATCTTGTTGCCAGGCTTGCCTGCTTTTCTGCTCTCTCTATTAATTTGTTCGGGCTAGCTTGAAATGAGTTAGTGATGGTGCTTCCCTCAAGCTAATTCTGTGGCTTCATAGCTCTTGCTGTGAGAACCGTCATCCCCATCTTTGGCCTGCCTTTTATTTAATGATTAACCCAAACCTGTGCCCCTCCATTTTCCTGGCTCTCACTGAACACATCAAAAATCCCACCCTCTCCTTTCTAATATCTCCAAGTAGCTTCTGGGTTTTTGGTACCTTTTCCCATCACTTAGGGCATTTCTACACAGAGACATCTGCACAGCTTTACTCCTAGTCCAAGCAGTTTGGGCACACGGCAGTTCTATTCCAGAAATCATGTACCTGCATTAGTGAACCAGTTTGGGATAAGAAGCCAAGCTAGAAGGCAGGATATGGTTTAGTTTGAAAGCAATACTGTGTTAATGCATATACACAGCTTTAGAACTGTAGCAGGACTGTTACAGTGACATCTAAGGTTTCCCTAGACATTCCTGCTCTTTCCACCCTGTAATTTTATATAGTGAGCCAGTAAAATAAACGAACAGCAGACATAGCAATCTGCCTGGAAGTACAGTGATCCCCGTAGTGAGGATATGGACCCAGAGATGGGTCTTGCTTTCTGACTGGTCTTCAGCTTTTGTGGGTTTATCTGCCCTCCTGATCTCATATTTGTGGAAAATCCTACCCCTTTTTTATATTATTCTTTGTAGACCTCTTACAAGTAGTCCCCAAGTTGGAACTGTAGCCCACAGAGGTAGCTCATTGTTTAGCCACTCAGCCTGTTTCCTTTTTGTTCTCCTTTTGTGCTAAAGACTTCACAGGGGTTTAAGCTGGCAATTAAAAACACTGCAGCAGTTTTATTAGCCCCGCATGCCATCTTGTTCTACCCATGTTATTTACTTATGCTAATTGGTCAGGTATTAAAGAACAAACACAGCAATTAATTAGTGGTCTGACAGGAATTATAAAGAAATAAAGGCCTTTCATGGGTGTCAGATTTGAGTCACTCACAGAAGCTTACAGAATGAAAATATGAAGATGGATGAATCATGGTCAAAAGAAGCATTTTCAGCCATGCAGTATGGCATCCAGATGTGTGGGGATTGACTGCACTTTTAGTTCAGGGCTCAGTCAGTCTTCAAACAGGCATTTATGCTCCATTAGGGCTCAGTGCCAGGTTTGATAGGGAGCAGCAAGCCATGGAAGGACCGTGCTCTTCATCGAAGCAGGCTTGAGGTGATGATCTCAGGTGTTCAGGCAGGGCATCTTGCAAATGTAAACATCATCCTAAGCTGTTGTCCACGAGAACCAAAGCCATTCAAAGCCTATGACAGTTTAGTGTTTATTTTCCACCATCTTTGATGACGTTTGACTTCCACTCCATAACTGTTGGGCCACAGAAGGACTGCTAGGATCCATCTTAGTATGAAAACATGGAAAGTGTTACTGAGGGAAGGCAGGCAAGCTCAAACTTGCACTGAAACTGCAAACATCCATTTCTGTATGCAAAACCCTTACAGTCACCAGCCAACACTCGCAGCTCAATACATCAACAGCTCAGAGGTTATTTTAGGTGATCCAAAATGGTCCTTCTTGGCTTTGTAGTCCATGACTCCACTATACAAAGATTTACACCAAAAAAAAAAGCCCTCTGGTAACCAATGCAGGCAGATAATGAGTCACCCCTGAGATAACAAGCAGTGATGCCCAGGAGAAAACAGGATTTCAGGTGGAGGCTTCTAATGGCTACAGACAGCAGGAGCCAAAGCTGATGATGAGAAATTACGTAGTATATATGCATACATGCCTGTGAAATGAACAAGTTGTTTCAAACTTTAGGACGTTACATTTTTTGGCTGCTCCAGCTCAGAGTCTGCGAAACCTCTGCTGAGCGTTTGAGCACACCACTGTCACTCTAAAGTACAGCAGTGAGGAGAACCAGAGGAATCTGGCGTATACGTTGCCGGGCCAGAGCACAGTGCAAACATCATTGGATACGTAACCCAGCAATGACCCGCCAAACAGCTGAGAAGAGTAACAGATCCGATACTCACCCAGGGAAAGGTTACTAGCCCCATCTGTTGCTACTGTTGCTGCTACTGCTATTTTTCAACATCCCTTCTTTCCAGGGTGTTCTCCAGCCAAATGTCATGTCCTAGAGAACAGCATGGCATCCGCAGAGCTGCCAGAGAGTCAGCAGTGAGCACATCAAGGAGAAGTTGAAGGGGTCCCTTCTTCTTGCTTCTGCTGCACATGCTGTTCAGGGACACAGATCAGTTGAGGAGCTAGAAAAGCATCCCCAAATTAGTCTAACCTCAGAACTGAAACACTCTTCCACTCAGCAGAGAAGGAGCCAGAGAGATGAGGTCTCAGACACTTGAGGCTATGCCTGAGGACAGCATGAGTCAAGCAAGAGCTGCAGTGTCAAGGGCAGAGGTGGAGCTGAAGCTGCCCATTTCATTTTGATGAAGAACTCCCCCCTCCACCCCTTTTGTTTACAGCCATCATTCCTTATGCTGACAGCTCCTGTGGAGATCACCTCTGGAGTAGTGTGGAGATCCCATTACTAAACTTGGGAGCTGAGGGCACTCAGTGCGATGCAGTGAAGAGCCCAAATAAAAGGTTTCAGGTCTCTGAGTGACTTCAGATGATGTGGACCAAAAAGTATTTAGAGAAACAGCACTTCGTAGAGTGGTGAAGCTGTTTCGAACAAAAGGTGGAATCCATGCTCGCATGGGTGAGACTGTTGCTATGACTTCAACACTAAGAAAGTTTACAAACTTTCTACTTCCTATTTTAACACTGACATGGTTATTAACCACAAAATTGACATGGATTTAGGGCAGACATGAAATGAGGCCTGAACTGAACACATAACATTTTATTTTTTTCAGTTTACGGAGTTGAAACTCCAAAGAATCTGTTGGCCACTTCCTGAGGGATATTCCTTCCCTTTTATTTCCATTCAGCTTGTTAGCAGAAGAACAGGACTGAAATAGGTCTTTCAGTGCAGGCATACCCAGTTCGATCCAAGAGAAACAGGCAGCTTGCATTGTGGGAGAGGGACCCAGGCATTCTGCATGATGTGTTTGAGATGGATGCAAGGAACTTTTTAGAGTGGGGAGAACCACAAGAATTACCAATAATGGAATTTATCTGGGACAGCAGAATTAATTTTCTTACCATTGTGAAAAGCAGCGAAGGTATGCAATGAGCATGGGAGAAATCAGATTTTGAGGTTCTCCTCCAAAAAGGCAAAAGAGCTCCCTTCTCTATGCTGGGCCAAAAAAACCAAACCCAAATCTGCCTGAGGAAGACAATCTACAGAATCATAGGTCATTTCTTGATGGCCCAGTATCCCGTCATTAAATAGGCCTGACATCGTTCATATATAAGAGCTGATGTTTTTGCAGCTTGTAGTGGCATGGCTGGGAGCCATATATAGAATTATATAGACAGGATGAAATGTTTCCAAAGGAAAACATGCACAATGAGAATATGCTCTGTTCTTCCCTAAAGCAACAGGCACTGTTGCCAAGCTATGCTCAGTCAAGCTGCTGTACGTACCAGGAAATAGGCTTCCTTCCAATGTAAAGCTATAAAACAAGACAGATAAAAGGGGTTGAAATAAAAATATAGGGAAAGTGGAAACCTTTTCCTAGCTCAGATTCCTCTGGACATGGCTAGCTTTTAGAAGATGCTTCCATTACTATCTGCACCACCCGACTGTGAGCTTCCACCACACCCAGTTCGGGCTTATGGCTTCAGTGGCCTTGCCTGTCTTCTACAGCTCAGTAGGTGACCACTCATTCCACATGCCTGTGTACCACGTTTCAGGTGGTTCAGAGCAGCGCTCCTCAGCTGACACCCAATATCTACCTAAATGGGATGAGAAATTACTCCCCTGAAACAGATCTCTTATTCCATGGCCTTTCATGAAGTTTTAAAAGGAAAGAGTGAAGATACTGGCTCATAACTACAGCAGAATCACTTCCCTTCCCCATGCTTCAGTTACCCCATTATCTGTTGGGTGTGAATATTTCACCCCAGAGCACTGTGTGAATAGAAGTGTCAGTAATTGTGCAGCACTCTCATCGTTGCAGATTACTAACACATCATCTTAGATATTGCTGTGTCTTCCCTTCTCCCAGCCCTGTTTGAAATCCAGGATGAAGTGAAGGGAGGCACACACTGCACACAGACATTCACTCGCTTTCTTGCAAAGCCCTTCACAGCTTAAGCGTGACATAAAGCAATTATTTGCTATTAAGCGTAACAGGTTCAGGACAGCGAGGCTGTCTGTGTAGATGGTGATGCCATTAACAACAGGGAAGGAGAACAGATGAAGCATATACTCTGCATTTGAGGGGAAAAGCTGGTTGGAATGGAGAAGTTCTGCCCTGCAGAAAACTCTGGCATTTAGACATTCGTGTTCTACTCTGAATCAGTCCAAAAAGGTCAACATTTCTCTATTTTTCCCCCTCAGAATAAGAATTTCCATTTGAAAACACTGAAATGACACAGTTTAGCAATGCCAGAATATTATACTTAAACATTAAATATAGCAACATAAATATTGCATAAACATACACATGGCACCTTCTTCCCAAATATAAATGTGAGCTGGACAAAACCAAGTTGGGACCAAATGGCTTGTGAAACTTGGAACAAAGTAAGTCTGTCTTGCTGTTGTAGCAGCCTGACATTTTTCAGTCACAAATTTACTCAGCATCACATTTTGCCTTGAAACGTCCCTTTCCAATGGAAAACAACTTCTGTCACATTTTTTTTTTTCCAGCCAGTTTTGACTGTGGCCAGGAAGGCCCCAAAGGAATCCTCTGGGGAGAGCTCTGTGTATTTGCTTGGGAATACAGCATCCCCTCAAAAGATGGTGCTACAGATTAAGAATAGACAGCATGGGACCCAACATCTCAGCTGAAAAAAGGAGGAGGAGGAGGATGGTTTTTCTTTTTTTTTGGCATTGTTTCAGTACAATGCCAGGGTATTCTGAGAACATTTGTCAGCACTGTTCTCCGAAACCTGAGGCACATACACACATGGGTTGTTACTGGGGCCTGACAACACAAGAACCAATGCAACCCCAGTGGAACAGAACCATGAAACAAAGCTTTGGAGGAAAGGAAGTAAAATAAGCTTTGAGCAGTGGATTTAACAAACTCAGGGACATGAAAACTACTTGAATTCTGGTTTGTTTAAAGAAATGCAGTCCCATGTTGGTCTGATAAGTGTTTGGGTCTTTCCCTACGTCCTATCTTATATAGGTTTTCTGACATCTAATGGGGGTTGTGCTCCCTTACAGTCTCTCTTGGGGGATAACTACGGACATATTCTTAATGTTGTTTCGTAAAAAGTCATAAAGATTTGGACACTGCCACTCCTTGTTCCTCTCTGCTACAGCACTAAGAAGTTCTCCAGAGATGAAGGATAGACAGACTTACGTTATACATCCATAGACCAAAGTCAAGCACAGAAACAAGATCAAGGTATGAAATATGCTTACTTCAGCAGCACACCTAAACTAATAAAGACAGCATTTATCAAAACCTGAAGGCATATTCAGACCTGAATGTATATATTTTAAAAGCCTAGGTCCTTATTAATCAGTGGTATACAGCCTGCACCTGATCTGCAAGGTCACCTCCCACCCCTGGTGATGCACCTTTTGGGTGCCAAAGGTTCCCATGCCAGAGGCAGCCAGCTCTTCTGGACTGAAACCAGGTCCGCAATAAGCCTGACACACAGGACACACATAAGGCTTATCCTTTGCTTGCTCGGGGTGACCCGAGAGGTAGGATGGAGAGTACCTTGGCAGGTCTTGTAAGTTGTTATCTGTAAACCCCACACAAACAACCGCCATATGGAAGGGATGGGGGAAAGAAGAGATACAAAGCCCATTTGTAGAAATGCACATGGATTTCTTGTTTAATTATGATCTTTCCAGTGAAAGATTTGTGGATAGGAAAGATGACACCAAACCAGCCTTTCAACTTACCAGAGTTAAGGCAGGCGATTAGGTGTGCAGACTTCTCCCTTTAAAATCAGTGGTGATTTCCGTTTATATAAATATGTGTGTGTGTGTCTGTGCACGTGTGTGTACACCTATATGTATACATACCTACAGCTGCAGCTGGGAGAGTCCTTAAGGTGGGAAACTGCTTGCCATTGCCCTAACTGGTTTGTGTTGGACTGAATCAGAGGGAGAGCAGGTTGAAACATGGAGACGGTTCCTTTCAGCAGCCAGTTCCTCACCCTACAGCAGGATGCTGCTGGAGTGTCCCCCCAGGCAGAGTAGCAGAGCCCAAGCCATGCTCTCCTTTGCCTCACGTCACCTCCCTGCAGATGTGCAAGGGGCCAGGACGTGCAGAGCCATGACTCAGCGTGACAGCGGCCAGTGGAGGGAGAAATTGAGGCTGTTTCAACAGTAGTAGCAGCAGATAGTCCGAACCCAGTGAGTCTCCCTACAGGGGTAAATGATGGGGGGAAATCAGGCCTGCCACCTCTGCCCAAGAGGACTTCCTCCACTCTGGTCCATGTCAGGCACACGGGAGGTGAGGAGAGGTGAGGTTGCTTCTCCAGAAAGTTGAGGTCACTTTCAAGAGCTTCAAAGCTTTCCAACTTCTTCATCTCGGAAGCAGAGGAAAGGAGGTGACCCAAGTGCTTTGATCAAAGCCTTCATGTGAAGGTTACCCTTGGAAATCCAGCTCCAGCTGGGAACAGCCAAGGTGGCCCCGGGTGCTCTGCAGGTGGGGGGAAACTGGGCAACAATCCATCCCAAATCTGGAACAAATGGCCCTACTGTAGTGAGCACTGTGATGTGACCTCTCTGAGGTTACGCCAAGGGTGGTGGGAAAGCAATAGAAAGCATGCAGAGGGAGGTGTAAAGCTGAGGGATCCTGTATGCTGACAGTGCAGAGAGGCAAGCACAGCCGAAGACATTCATTCCTGGGAGCTGCGATGGGCTTGGGGCTATTACAAAGATATGATTTACATTTGTAAAATAAGAAATGCACATGCCTGAGGTTTCCTCACTTGCACCTGTGCTATGCTACATAGAAAGTGGTGTGGTACTCCTTTAACGGGATGGTGAACCCTCTCCCAGTGCACACCATCTCTCATTTTTGAAGCTGCTGGGAGAAGGACAGTAGAGGGGAGTTGGGGAGGTGTTTTCTGGGCCAGATACA
Organism: Rhynochetos jubatus; assembly: GCA_027574665.1. Lineage (NCBI taxonomy): Eukaryota > Metazoa > Chordata > Aves > Eurypygiformes > Rhynochetidae > Rhynochetos > Rhynochetos jubatus. Next base: position 26,866,196 of record CM050654.1, read on the forward strand.
TACCTGTTTTTTCTTTCTTGTTCATACAGATACCATAGCAGTGTGGGGTGGAACCAGTACAAGCAGGTGAGAAGCAAGATTGGAGGTGTGAAGCTGAGGTTTGCTCCTTGAGAATTTGACTTGTAGTCTGATGCCATCATGAAGGTTTGTTAAGTTTGTTAATCACAAGTTCTGCATCTTTAATCTGCCAACCACCCTCCCCACAACACCCTCAGATCCCCAAATCTGCCTACTGTTGCAAAATCAGAGCTTGCTGTGATATGGAGCGACTACAGAAACAGGCATGAGCCCGTTATGAGGGAAGGGTGAGTGACAGGACCTGCAGAAAAGAAAAGAAGAGGGGCTTTAAGAAAATGCAACTGATAGTTAATATAGGGATTGGGCTTGCCTGAGGCTAACATGGAGGCCCAGCGCTTAGGAGAGATAAAAGAGGATTAGGTACTTCACTTTAAGAACAGCATCCATCAGCTGCAGCAGATAATAGCTACAAGGGCCATCAAGCCCTGTGCCTCCTGTGCTGGTGGCGTTGGCTGGCAGTGTGAGTCAAGCTCCTTCCACACACCCACACGTGGTGCACAATTAGCGAGGTGCTGCAGGCAGCGCTGCTTTCCTTGGAAAACAGAGCTGATCCCTGCAGCTGGAGGCCAGAAGCTGGGAGGTGAGTCTATTTGAGCAGAGAAATTGCTGCCATTGAGGGGTACAGGACTGATCCTGCCTCCACGCCTGCACAGATCAACGGAGCTAAGCATTTGGGAACAGCAGCGGATTCCTTCTTTCAGTGATATTAGGTAGCAACACAAACTCAGAGGTGGGACAGAGTAAGTATGCGTGTGTGACTTTTTGATGCAGCGTATAGGCGAACTGCAGAAACCTCTGCCATGGGATGTATATACAGAAAAGTTAGCAAGGTTGAATGGGGTTAAATAAAAGGGGTCTGCTTCTTCTGTTGAAAACAAGATTTTCAGGGTTACTGGAATGGATTTTTGTGATTTTGAAAGGGATTTTAGATGCACTGCTACCTAGTGCAGGCCAGTTTTGATTGTTAAAGATCAGGCAAAGACCTAACTAAGGATTTGGTGTTGTTTCATTCCATTTTACTCCATTGTGGGGCTCTGTGGGTCTTTGTGGTGATGCTGACTGTTAGAACCAGGACATGAGACAGACCTTGGTTCTGCCCTTATCTGTGATCCTATGAGATAATCTGCCCTATCTCTCTAAAGAATTCTGAACTGCATCTTCTAGGCCTAGGTGATATCATGTTTCAATAGTCCCTCCCGAGGGAGCTTCTACCATTTACCTTGCTCTGCATCCCCAGGACACGTCACCGGTGGGAATTCTTCATCCCACTGACAAAACCTTTCCTTGATGTCATGGTGCTTACTCACTGCTTGGAAACCTGCACATGCTTTGCCCTCTGAATCAATTTTTAGAAGTGGCTTGGTGCCATTTGCCCTCCCTTGAGCCTTCCAAAAAAAGAGATTCCTTCCAAGCTGGGCAAAACTGTCCCCCTTTGTCCAGCAAATTATTTATTTATATATATATTTTGAGGACACAAAATCTCTCTGTCCAGATCCTCGGAGCTATATATACTCGATGTGCCTTATTCTCATATTAGGGCTTGCAAAGAAGGAAAACATCTTTCTGTGCTGGATCAAGCATTACACAGCATCGTGCCCTGGCTCCCAAGACAGTTTGTCCTACTGGCCAGCTGCCTCTGCATATGGGTTCAATTGCATCAGCCCCTACTCCCGCTCAGTAGTCAGTGGGCCAAACTCTGTCCTTACTTGGATCCGGGGACAATCTCAGCAGTGCTGCAAAGGTAAAAACAAAGCTAGAATTGGGCCTCCTCTTCTATCCTTCTTCCCTCCCTGGAGAAGCAGAAGATTAATAGGAGTTTGCATTGCCTGGTGTTTTCTGTCTGTGAAAAGCTATTCACTTTCTGGGACTGTCAGCCCAGGATGTTCAGATCAGTGTGGCCATATCAATGCTTTCCTGCTGTCCAGAAAAGCTTATTTTGCATGTATATGCTAAACCACCAGTATTTTCAAAATGCATGTCCCAAAATACTGGTACTACAGGGTCACATAAAACACTAGTGAGGATTGTGAGATTTGGAAGTTTATTTCAATAAATTGCTGCTAGAGGCAGGTGTTTCATCACAAATTTCCATTTTTTTATTGGTAGTCTGCATAGCTTCAGAGGGAAACTTGAAGGAAAAAATAAACCCCTTGCAACTCCAACGTTAGAAGGAAAATAAATCTCCTTCTGTCAAACGTATTACTTTTGTCCTACAGTTATTCCAAAGAGAGACTCAAACAGTTAAGAGTGAAATAATTTTGGTGTTCAATCTATCTCCTCAGGTAGGAATTTAGTAGCATTGCATAAGCTTCCCGTAACAAGGTAACCAGATATAAATTGACTGCTATAAATAGCTTTACTGTGTTAGTCAATCCCTAATTAACTTGCTTCAGCTGTCTTCAAAGATGCTATTTAAATCCATCCATCTTCTGGAGGCATGGAGGGTACTGATACACAGACAGGGGTGCATGTCAGCTCATGATAGTTTGTGTTAATTACTGGGTTTTATGTGTGTTTGAACATAATTCTGAGAGTGATGGAAATCAGCCTGAAGGGAAGAGTTTGACATCAGGCTTGTCCTGTGATTCTTAAGAAGAAAAGGGAGATAAACAGAGCTACAGAAGGGAAATGGTTGGAGAGGCCTCCAAGTTCTGGTCTTTGCAACGGCAGTAAATAGGCAGGAAAAGGGTTGCTGTGTGTTTTACTGAAACTAGGTTGTTTTGCAGGAAAGGTTTGTTCAAGTAAACCATGCTCTGATCTAGGAAAGCGATGTGTCCCCTGCACACAGAAAATCATAACATCTGTTACCCTGTGGATTTGCACACAGTATTCCCTCTGTCATTCCCTGCCATGAAACAACCCTCTCTCTCCCCTGTATGACTGCTTGCCATGTTCATATGTCCCATATCCCCTTTGTCATCTTCTCTACTGTTCCTAGGTCTTGGTAGATGGCCACATACCCATAGGTGGTTTCAAGCTCTGGATCTTCTGGACCGGAATAATAAATAATCACTGGGGTCACGCTGTAGCTTTTCCCTTGGCAGGAGAGCATAAATTGGCCTCTAGCTCCTCTGATCTGCCATTGTTTATTGGGGAACATAATGTCTTTGAGATTATAATCCACTGCCTGAAGTTTCTTGATGGAGTCAGGTGGCCCGCATGGAAGCATAGGCTGGAAGACAGTAATTTCGAGATTGTTAATATTATTTCCATTTAGAAAGCAAGGATACAAATATATGGCAAACTTGGGAGCTGGAAGATCAAAGCAAGAAAAGCAATAACTCTGGCAAGTTTGGAACAGTCGTTTGAATAGAAGTACCATTTTATTTCTATGCTCAGGGGACTAAACCCTGGAGATGTTAGCAAAACATGTCATCAAGGCAGCCTAGGGAAAGGGTATGACCTGCTTACACATCACTCTTACCTGTCTCTTCTAGAAGGACAGCTTTTGCTTCTGTTGGCCACACTTAAAAAAGGCCTTGATGAACAGAAAGGAGAATGCAGAAAACAGCCACTGTTGGATTCAAATTCTGAGAAACCTGCCCTAAGCGAGAGAGCAGATGGACGCTGTCTGACTAGGTGATCCATAAAACAGCAAATATGACTTTCAAATATCTGTATGATGACTATATTCCAGAGAGCAAATAGGTCTCTGATACAGTAGAACCAGAGCAGAACAAGTCCTAGAATTTATAAGACAGACCAAAGATGCTGGAGCATGCAGGGGAAAGTGTTGTCTTTCAACACACCTGAATTCATTTCTGATAGGACAGACTGCCACAACCTACCACATGACCTAGGGGCAGACTTGCCAACAACCACCCTCCAAAGGAGAATATTTATTGCTCCGTGCACTGTATGTTACCTCCTCAGAGGTCCTATCACGTCAGTATTTCTACACACCTCGAGTCTGATCTGTCATGCAAGTTAGTGGATTGGATGGGCAAAGCAAAGTGCCTAGGTTTTTGGAAAAAACTCCACTGTGAAACAAAACCGGTCTTTTCACTCCAGCATTTCAAGGGTACTCAACTGTTGACTCACAGGGCCTTGTTATGGGCTCAGCATCAAGCCCTTTATGTTGTCACCTCTGGCATATTCAGCCAGCACCTTGTTTTCACAGCAGAGTTCCCTTGATTCAAGACGGGTTTGACTGTGGCAGCAGGAGGTGGACAGAGTGGCTTTTGGAAGGCTCTGCAGAGTGACTCAGCAGCTCAGCTCCAGTTACGTGACCCAGAATCCACTTGGCACAAACCCTGCCTCTTCTCGCTGTGAGGCCACTGCTCTGCCTGCTGCAGCACAATTCCTCCTCACCCTTGCTCAGCCCGACTCTTACTGCAGGACTCTGCTTCACCTTCCTTTCTGTAGACACCAAAGCGGTTCTTAGCTTGGCCAGAGCTTTTCTCTTCCAGGTCCTCCAGGTAGGACAGATACAGATGAGTTTTGGTCCTGTCTGAAGACAACAGGTGGAAGGTACTTCTCCCCCAGAGTCCCCCTGCCCTTCCCACCCCCATGCTCCTGTTCTGCATCAGCCCTTTGGAATTCTCTTCATCTCCAATCCTTGCAACGTGACTGTTTCTTCCTGTCTGGACTGCAGTTGAAAGCTCCATTTGTTTAATTTGGCTTTTAATTGACTTCATCCAACACTTGCTGATGTCTCAGCTAATCTGTGTTTCTCCTCTGCTTATCTGGTGCAAGTCCTTTGAAGTCCCCAACATGATAAAGTGTCCTGTAAGAAGAGAGAACAAAAGATGCCTGGGACAAAATTTCCCATCTAGCTCACTCTCCAGACAACATTTTAATTGTCCCCCAACTCTGCGACAAGGAGAAGGAGTCTTGCAAGGAAATAGAAAATAGTTTATATTAATCCCCACTTAGGTGGAGATTTTGGTGACAACCTCTTTTAAATAATCACATCATTCAGCTGTCCATCTGTCAATAAGTGCAGGTAGTATAAGCCTGCTCGCTGCGAGGCATTACAAAGCCCAGGTCCCTCAGCATTTATGAAGTGTTCAGATGCCATTGGGTAAGAAAGATGGGAGAAAATATGTTGCTGCCAGTGCTATTTGCAACTACCAGGCTTGCCTAGTCGAGTTAGATGTGCAAATGCCACTGGAATGGGAGCTGGGGAGAAAAGAGGAATGAACACTATAGAAAGCACCTACGGCTACCTCTTACCTGACACGTTTGCTAAGCCATTCCCCTTCACCATGCCAATGTCTGTAGAGATTAAACTGGGATTTGTCCGGCTCCCTTTGCTTGCCGGAAGATTGAGTGAAAAGCTAGGCCAGGTCTGGCTTCTGAGCTGAATTTGGAATTTTTGGTTGGGTGTGCATTTCTGAGGTGGTGAAGCCTGGCTGGGACTTGGGGTCCCACCTTAAGAGCAGGTGCCACCATCTCGAGACACTTAAGTGCTCTGAACTTAAGTGCTTCTACTGGAGGCAGCACAAACATAGCTAGAGAGCTTGGATTCAAAAAGGAGGCTTAAGTACCTTAGGTCACTGCTGGTAGATATCTAGAAAGCGTTGTTTAAGAACCTGCCGTTAATACCTGATCTCCACTGAAAGCTAACAGGATTTGGGCTCCTAAGTGGTCGTATGTGTTCTTGCCTTCAATGATGAATGTTTTAAAGCTTCCAGTTTCTAAGGTCCAAAATGGCAAGACAAATGCATCCCTAGTGGAATGGATACAGCTCCCATTCATTTCAGCTTTGGGGAGATTATAGTTATGAAAATGTTCTGTGCAAACTTCGCAAAGAAATAAAAGACTTTGCAGAAGCACAGCAGGGAGCATTACAAATCAAAGGATATGTTCTGCAAAGCTGTTTGCTCATGAGTCATTGCATGAACAGAGTCCAGGACTCAGAGGAAATAAAAGGGTCTTACTAAAAGCAATATACCATTGAGTGTGTTTGTATATATGTGCAAAGCCCAATCTTAGCTCCAAAGGCATCACAAAGACTGAAAAAAGTCCATGGCAGGAATTTAACTTGGTTCTGTCAGATACAAGCCTGTTATTTCCATCTTGAGACAGTGAACTCCACTGTTCACTGTGCAACCCAATTCTGAGTTCAAGAGCTTGACATTCTGAGCTACTCATTGTTGATGTTATTTACTCATAAAAATCACTGTCTGAGAATGCAGAGAAATGCATTAAAATGTGTAATGCAATGGAAGCATAGGATCAAACTCAGATCTGTGCCAGGAAACGAAAAGATCCCATCCCCAGGTAGTCTCCAGATGTGCAGAGCTAGGCAGTTATAGATAGACATAAGTACTCTTTTTTCCCCTTAATCTTGCAGTTCCTCATGCAAACTTTTTGACAAAGTTGCAGCATAAAAATCCATTGCCAAAGGGCACAGTGAGAAATGTTTCAGCTGAAATAAAATGTTCTAAAAGCTGGTGAGTGACTTAATGTCCAGTTGAGGACTTACTTACTTAGAAAAATTTGAAGAACTGTATGGAAAAAAAGCTGTTCTAGTTACTTTTGCAGAATTAAAACTGGGGTCTCCTGAAACAGGTCTTCTCTAAATGGCCCCTTTTTCAAATTTACTTGCAATGTGGTTCCTGGAAGAAAAACAGAGAAAAAAGAAATGGTGCTTCTCTTCATCCCCCCTCATAGATACCATCTGGATTGCAGACAACTCACCCAAATGAAAATTAAGCTTGGCAGGAAAAAAAAGAAGCCCCTTGTGTATTTTTCTAAATTGATATTTCAGTATCTCTGTTTTGCACCAACTGAAACAAGGCCAAATTTTCTGGTAGCGAGTGTGTGTTAACATGGCTTCTATTTTATTAAGAAGAAGAAGAAGAAAAAAAAATCATGGCAGTCATTTGGCTGTAATGGCCAAGATATAAAATGTCAGTTTTATTTATGGCAAGTAGCTGGGTAGAAAATATGTCCTGGCATCACTTGAGAATTCAAGAACTTTGTTTTTCTTTTTCTCTTACTGCATGAAATAATGCTGCATTCTTAACAAACAAACAAAGCAAAACAAAGACAGAGACAGCCCTCCCCAGCAAGAGGGATCCTGTTCTTCTCCCCAGATAACCACCTCCAGAGTGAGGGGTCCTGCTGGAGATGCAGGGACACAGAAGTCAAATCAGATGCAACAGGGACTTAAACCTGTGCTTTCCATCCCTGAGTTCACACGCTAATCACTGGAGAAACGGGCACTCTGGAGCCCCTGCTTTCTGTTCTGTGTTTGAATAAAAATGCCATGCTAGACCTGAAAACAGTTCTTGTCGAAAAAAGAAAAAAGTGTCAGTGAAGTCAGTCCACCCTTGCCACGTGTGCAGCTGTCGATGAACCCACATTTTCCGACAACAAACACTTCCATTGGAAAATTCCTTCCCAGTTCTCAGTGATGAGCATTAATTTATTCCTCCTCCGAGTCCCCAGGGCTGCTCATGGAGTCAGCAATACCCAGAATGTGGCCGCTAAGACGACAGCCACACTGAGACTCGCCAACGGCAGCAATCTGGCTTTGTGCTGCTGGTACTCCTGAGTTGCACCTCTGATGAGCTTACACAAAGGTCATTAGATCTTCAAAACACCACCTGAACCAGCTTCATAAACAGGTTTGACTAAACTCAAGCAGTTAGCCTTTCTGGGGTTTTTTAGCATATAGCTTCATTCTCCCTCCATTGTAATCGCTTACCCTGTGGTTTACCTTTATGTATTAGGTATCTCTGCCCCCGAGGAAACCTTACGAGACCACCATGCCACTGACCACAGACAGCTACAAAGCTGCCCTGGCATGCTTCTCTTATCTGGATGTGAAAAGTGACATCAGGCAGAGCCCTGCCTCTTACTCTGGTAAATTAGACAAGCCAGGTACTGTAAACACTTTTTTCTTCTGCTTCAAAGAGAATTTATCTGTCCAAAAAGAGCCGAGTGTGGCTTTCTAAAAGCAGACTTAGATCTCTCAGCCAAGCATGTGCTGAAACCTTGGGTCTTCTATCCCATGACAGCAGAATTATAAAAAGCAGGGCAGTCCCTGCTACTTTTAAGCTCCTGCTGCTACTGGCATCCCAGGGTTTCCTTTTCCACGCCAGCAGAGTTTTGGGTGAGGGTGCCAGAAAAGAGATTCTCAAAATCTGGATCTGCACGGTATGTAGCCCCAGTTTAAACCATCTTTCCCCATCTCTGGACTGGTTAGTCTGGGAGGCTAACATGACTTTTTTAGCAGAAGGGTACAGTGGGTCTCTCGGGTGCCCCTGAGTGGGCAGGCGCCTAATTCCAAAAATAACTTGCTTTTTCTTCTGTTAATTAATGTAGTGTTAATTGCAGTGTTTTCCTTAGAGTGAGAAACCTCATCATCTGCAGCATTTGCCAGACCTTGTGCACAAGGGCTGGATGTGCCAGGCATTTTCATCTCCACTAAAAATGAAGCAGTTTATGGAGCTCAGTACCCAGGGTAAAACCACTGGACTCCCCCCAGGAGCAAGAAGTCCACCCGCTGGCAGAGGGGGTTACGAGGTGAAGGTTTCCAAATATTTTGTATGTAGGCGTCTGTCAGAGCCACTCAGGAGACCTCTTGAGGAGGTGTCTCGGTGGGAAGGTAGACGAGCAAGCCCCAAAGCCCAACAAGCAGGAACCTCGCTGCTGTAGACACCCAAGACGGACACACAGCACAGCACTGCTGGGGCATCTGCCATCTGGGCTGGGGCTTTCTCCATGAAGAGCCACCACACCATCAGAATAGTTGAAATCCATAAAACTCCCTGAAGAGTTGTGACTGACATAGTAGAGAGAGATCTTTCTTACAGGCCTGGGGAGATGGTGCAGTCATCACTGCAGGAGGTCTTAGGAAGGGCAGAGGCAGAGAGGGTCTTACCTGAGAGCAGGGAGATGGGCTAGAGGATCTCAAAGTTTCTTCCAGCTCTGTTTGCTAGAGTGCTTTATTAATACAAGACTCATCTACTGAATGAAGCCCTTATATAATCCAGATGCTGTAAGATGAGTGACAAATTGAGGGCAGAAATAAATCACACATTTTTTAACAGTGGAACAGTTTATCTAGGAATGGCCTGGGTTCTCTTCTGACTGATGGCTAAGTCAAGTTTAGGTAGCATTCTGGTAGCTCAACACAGTTATGAGCTTGACGCAGGATACAAGATGTCTGGTCCTCTTATGTGCTGTTAAGGTTTAATTTTGGTCTTCAAGTGGATTATTGGCCTGAATTAATTAATTGGTGATAATGGGATCATGAAGAGATCATAGCAGAAAGACACTAGACTAGATGGACTGCAGAAGCCAACTTGGCTTTACTACAGAGCACAAAAAGCACAGGAAGGTTGTCTGGATGAAAATGCTCCCTTCACCACTTTCTCTCAAAAGCAGGACTCTTCATGTCACCCTTAAACTGACAGACTGTAACTGGCAAGGGTTTTCTCCCAAATCCAGAGTAAAGGCATTTCTTTCAAGGCCATACTTCAGTAATTATCCCAAACAGAACAATCATCTAGCAAAACAAAAAAGTCCCAAATCCTCATATTTCAACCACATTTGATGGCTAACATGAATGCCTGGAATATTTACAAGAAGGGAGTTCATACTGCAGTCTTCCCAGTTTATTTCCTTGGTATTGTAGTCAGATTTACCATGATAAATGACTGAGAGAAGAATTTGTAGGGACATAAAAATCATGGATGTAGATGGTAAATGGTTGAGGAGGAGCAAGCACATTCTCTGATGTTACCCCACCAAAACATCACAGGCCAGCCACCAGGACTGGTTCAAACTAATCAAAGGCCTCTTCATTGAATCATAGAATCTTTTAGGTTGGAAAAGATCATTATGATCATCAAGTCCAACCCTTAACCTAGCATTGCTAATACCACTGCTCAAACATGTCCCTGAGCACCTTGTCCACTCTTAAATACCTTTAGGGATGGTGACTCAACCACCTGCCTGGGCAGCCCTTCCGATGACTGATAACCCTTTCAGTGAGAAATTTTTCCTATTATCCAACCTAAACCTTCTCTGGCATTGTTCAAGTACTGAATATTAACAAATTCAGTGGCAACATACAGGAATGCATCTTGGTACATAAGTGACTTCAATGTCTGCCTATTAAGAGCTATCCTGTGCCAAAGCTGCTCTAAAATATATCGTGTCAGTCTCGAGCAAATGATGAAGTTACTCAGATTATGCTGCTGTCGGGATTGATCCTAATAAGTAAAGTGCAAAAAGTAATTTTCAGGATTCCTTGCATGCACACCTCTGGGAACATGTTAAACAAAATCGCAAAGTATCTGGCTTAAGTTGTTGCTGTCAGTATTGCAGAGTCATCAAAGGTAATGTACTATCTCCTACCTGCTAAGGGAAGACACATTAAGAAGTTATTTTGCAGCTTGCAAAGGACCAGACTCATCCATATCCAAAAGCTGCAGCATAGGCCATGTTAAAGCAGCCTTTTGTTTCTGAAGATGAAAAATGCCTAAGAAATATAATTTTGGTACCTGGAGCAAGGGTCTCCTCTGTTCTTTCAGCTGAATAATTGCCATAGACATTTAAGACTTTATTCTCCCCCTTAGGTTCAGCAAAATGCTTCAGCACGTGAATAATTTTAATCACTTAAGTCATCCCATTCAAGTCAGAGCTTAAACATTTTGCTGAGTTGTGTTTAAAGGAGGGAATGAGTGCTTGAATTTTCAAAAGTCTCTAATTGCAATTAGCTCTGCCAAGGGTAGTTTTTCATCTTATTTCTGTATTTGGTGGACAGTTTGGATTAGAAAAGAAATGGCTGCAATTCCTGTTTTATATACAAAACTCTTCTGACTACATGATGGGAGATCATAATGCACAGCTTTGTTTTAGAATAGTTTTGCCTTGGAATTTATTCCAACCTTCCAAAATAGAAGCCAATGTTATCTTAAAATCCCAGTCTGTCTTATGAGAGCCTTAGGTCTCAGACTTGTAATTAAGATACTGTGGCTTAACAAGTTACCAAGCATCAGCTAAGCTGAGGTAATTGTCTGGATGCAAACCTTCCTTAAATGCTTAGCCTAAATGCTGAGTCAATTTATCCCTGGGCAAATACAGAATAATGTAATTCAACACTTCAGACTAAGCTAAAATGAATCACCGGGTGTTTGCCACAGGCAAAGAGAAAAGATGTAGGCAGTTGCCCCAGCTGAGGACAGACAAGGTAACTCACAGCTCTGGTCACTTGATGAGGAGTTTGAGCTCTTCCACACTATTGGGAATGGGACAGGTGCTTAGCAGTTCTGCCACATCCTTCTGCGCTCTGATGTTGTGCATGGGAAGTGGGGCTATCCTAGCATGAATTTGGCAGGACCAAGTATGTGCAATCATCCCTCAGGCCTCTAGTGTTTGCATTTGATGAGGGAAAGAGGCAGCTGTATTCAGATTCATGAGTAATAAAGTCAGGAACGGAAGCAATTCTTGCCAGATACCTTTGCCTGGCAATATTATTACTGCCATGTAAGCAGACAGGGGAATTTAAGATGTTATCAGAAATCAATAGATTTGATCTGTAGACCTTAATAACTGCACACAAGATACTGGAATTAGCAGAATACTCTTTAAATATTCATTTACTATTCGTAAAAGAAAGAGAAGTTGTCTAACGTGGTTCAATAACAGATATAGAGGATCCTTTAAATTATTATTTTCTTAAAGAGAAGGGACTGATTCAAACCCCATGGAAGTCAAGGACATGCTTAGTGATGGGAATGTGATGGGAAGACAGCTGGAGAACAGAGCATGACATTCAAGCTTCTTTTCCAATGCACAAAAGGTTAAAAGCCGGTTGAACCTTGAGGATTTGAAAACCTTAACACAACTGTTGATGATGAGATGGAAACTGGGATAGGAATTTGCAGAGGTCTTTCCCAGTTGGAGCAGCAGACTGAAATAAATGCCATTTCCTACCACAAAGAGAGGCATAAAATTATCTGCTTATTCAGTGGCTTAAATGGGGAATACACAAGATGGGGAATAAATGGCAAAGAAGCAGTTCTGCATTCCTCGGTATCAGCTTGGGGGGCGTCCAGACAAAATGGGAGACAGGATTTTAGCCTGTTATGAAAAATGGATGTATAAAGGACAACGTTGCCTTGCAAGGTGTCCAAAACAATAATCTCTAACTTGGCATCAATAAAGCCTTAGCTGAAGTACAGTGTCCTTTTATGGGCATCACAGTTCAAAAAGGGGACAAATCAACTGGTGAGATCCAGAGGAAAAAGAAGAGGCTGACCAAAGGCCTAGAAACCTCTAAGGGAAAGACTGAAAACTTTATGGTGTTCACCATGCTCTCTGTCTTCATCTTTTAAAGAGGAATGGATCTAGAGGAAAAGGATAAACAATGCTTGGCATCTGTGGTGAGCAAGAAAAGAAACTGCAGGCTTAAACAGGCAAAGGAAATGTCAGCTTTGCACTGAGAAATAACAATGGCAGTAAAGCTCTGAACTGCCTCCTGCTAAGTCGGGGTGTCTCCACAGCTGAAAGCTTATAAGGACGAGTCAGACATATAACTGTGAGCAACCATACGGTCAAGGCACACGTGCACTTCAACAACCTTCACACAGGGAGATCCTCACACTCATCCCAAGTTACTGCCACAGCGTCATTCCTTCCTGGAGTCCGTTCCCGTCGTTGACACTTTTCTATTGTACCCTTTATAGTGAAGCAGTGGGCACTTCTGTTATTTAAGATGGACTTACACCATTCTCAGTCCAGAAATCCTGCGTGTGCTAGGAGACGCCTCCAAAGATTTATGCAGCTTGTGGCTTGATGCCAGGACAAAGAAAAAGAACTGCGCAGTGGTAGAACAGTACCATTTTTTTCTCTTTTTGCCAAGTTAATATTTTCAAACTTTGAAATCTTAACTTTCTGCTATGTCAGAGGCCTTTTCGTAGTATCTGATGAATAAAACACTTTTCCCTTTACTTTTGTTTGTGTAACCTCCCTATTCATGTGATTTGTTGAAGGCATCAGAGGTGACACACTTAAAGCATCCTCAGTGACAAGTGCCTGGTTATTTATAGGTCCCTTTAAATCACCTCCTATCCTCGGGTACTATATATTCAGCTGCATAACCACTGTCCTGCTTTCTGCATTCTGCAACCGTAAATCTCTTGGTGTCCACGGATAATGTTTTTTACTGTTTCTCACACAGGGGCACTGATATCAACAAGACTGTTAAGATGGGCTGTAGATGCTCTGATGGAAACTCCTCAAACCTGGGGATAGAAAAACACATCTCAATGTCCAGATTGACTCTGGGTGCTCATGTTAGGAACAGAGTCACTGTAGACACTGTGCATATATTTGAGAGCAAAAGAGAGGTGCTTCCTAAGGGATAGAGGTCTAAACCAGACAGAATTTTTGAAATGTAAACATGATTCCCCAGTCCAGGTAGGAATCCCCATTGGCTAACAGTCATAACATGGGCACCTTTGGTTTTAAGCATCTCAGAGATGACATGCTGAATCCAGGTCCACAAAATGCTTTATGGAAATTAGACTTTCTCCCACAGCCTCACCTGAAAAGATCAGCTGTGTCAGTTCTTTGTCTCATGTGAGGAGCTTTTGCTTTAGACTTTCGATTTCTCTCACTCCTTTGAGGATAATACAATAAGGCTTCTTGGAGACCCAACACTGCTTTCCACTGGGTTCCTGTCACATACCATTACTACGAACACAAATCTGTGGTTTCTACTTGGTCAGGACAAAACCTACCTATCCCTACAGAGTCAGTAATTTCAGAAGAATCATTGCTAGGTCTAATTTTAATCTTCAGTGAACAAGTGCAGGCAGACAGCAACACAAGCAGCATAGTGTTGTGAGCAATTTCTGGTGAAAGTAGAGTTGCAAAGGAAAGCAGGGAAAAGCCACATTTGCTTACATCAAAGGTCAGCAAGCAAAGACCTAAACATTTCTAGTTCCTTTATCAAGGAGAATGCAAACAACCACTCCAGTTTTTCTTAAAATCACAGCTTAGCTGCAGGATACCCCAAAACTGACCTTGGAGGGTCTGGAGGGTACTAAACCCTGTCTACATTGGTTTGGGGTGTCAAACTGTGACAGTACAGTTCAGTTTGACCACCCAACAGGCTTTCTTGCATTCAGAAAGCAAAATATTTGTTAAATCTCCCATCTGTAGGGTTCCATCAGAGAAAAATGAGTGGTTACATGTTTCAAGAGGCTTAATAAAAATGTGTTTTATTTTCTGTCCTTTGGGACACCATGGGGAGATCATCATAACAGTCCCTGGATCATTCAGTTTATGTCTATGATGGAAAACCTATTAAAAGTTCCCTCTGTGATGATAACATTCATTGGGTTATTCAGCCCCTTTTCTTCCCTGCTGTCAGTCTCTGGTGATGAGTTCAGGTGCAGCAGGCACTCAGAAAAAGTAGTGTGACAGCAGGTTTAATTTCAGTTGGGGACTAAGATGAGGCCAAGACCATTAAACATGATTTAAGGCAGGTGGGGTTGAACCTGTCATGAGTGTTTCATAATGCTCTGTTATTCTTAATGTATGATTACACTAGTCCCTGCAGATCATCCCTGGATTTATGATGTTTGCATAAATGCTTGGCTGTAAATTAGAAGATGTTTTTGAGCGGTGCTTCACTAGCTGGAAGCCATAGATATGCAGTCCCTGCTGAGCCATCAACCATCCTAGGGGAGATAAGCCCAAGAAGAACTTGACTCCCGGGCTCAGCAGCAGTGGTGAAACACGCAGGACTAGACAGACAATTTCTGGAAGACATGATGTCTCTTTTGCAGATTAGTTGTGTTCCTGTGCTTGGGCAAGGACACAGAAGGCAGGAGGCATTTGGTTTCCCAGATATCTGGTTTTTTGGTTAAAAGCACAGCATGGCTAAGAGTGAGTGGTATCTGAGTTTGTGGTTTTGGAATTCAACCTCATTCTCACCTGCTGAGTGAAGACCTTTTTCAGCAGGCACAACTTTCAGGTGTGTTGCAGGTCCTGCGGGCTAGTGTGGCGGCGGCTGCTGCTGCTGGACGTGATGCTAGTTACAACTGTCTCTCAGGCTACATAAACTATTGCCTAACCATGCCGCCCCAATCATCTACTGAGCCTCAGGCAGACCTTTGAGCTATTTGTTCAGCTGGGGCAAGTTTTCCTCCTTAATCTTTTCAGCTTGGCAGGAGCACTGCTGAGCACACAAGGAAGCTCATCAGCTGCTGGCTGGATGTTTGGACAAGGGGATAACTCCTGCTGAGGCTGGTGAGCTCCAGTCCTGTCTAATTTACATTGTTATTTATTCTGCAGGCATTCCTGTGCTTCCTGAGTACAAGCTGGCTTTTCAGCACGTTTACAGCCACACTCCCACAGAGAGCTCCGCAGTGACAGGCAACTGCACACAGAAGCAACCAAACCCCTTGCATCATGGAGGACTGGTGCTTGTAGGCCAGCAGTAAAAGGCCACCCCCTTCTGTGGAGAACAAAGAACATTGATTCACCAGGGTCCATCTGCTTCAGGTTCTGGGGCCTTTATTTTGTTCAGATGGCTGCAGTTTTCAAGTCACAGTTTTCCAGGTATGGATTATTCCCAAGGAGACCTGGAAACTAGGAAGTTGATTGCTCTTCATCCTCCAGATGGGATCAATGGCAGGTAAGCAAGTGGCTCAACGCATTACCAAATGTGATCATTGGGTCACTCGGAAGGTCAGACCTGCTTGTCCACCCTGCAAGCTCAGCTGGGAAGCCACACAGCCAAAGTCTTTAGCTCTGAGAACGGACACTTCATCACTAGGGCTGATGTCACATCTGAGGTTTGATTAAACTGTAAGGAGCAAAAGTTGCTTCTCTGTGCCAGAAGGAACTATCTGCACCGCTGGTAGTTTAACTCACAAATAAGCATTTGGAAGAGACAGAAATCCTTTGTGGCTTGAGCTGAAGAGCCTGCCATGAGCTCTGTAACCTGGGGCTTAGGGAAGGAGGATGAGAAAGGAATGGCTGCTGTTGGTCCCACTGGTTTGCCACAGGTCTTTGTAGTTGTTTCAGCCAGACCTGTGAGGTGATGGTATTAGGAATTTGCACCTTGTCAGAACTGTGTGTGTAGTAACAGGGGTTGGACACCTCCCTGCTGACAAGGGGAGAAGTGGACAGTGAGTCCTGGGGTGATGAAAGACCAGCACCTTGAGAGGTCTTACTTTAGCTCCTAATCTGTATCCAAAATCTCAATGAGGCAGCCCTTGGTTTCCTGGTGAAATGAATGTCTCCCTCCACCCCGAGAGGAGGAGGAGTGTTCTTGGGGTAAAATTCATTTGCTGTCTCAAAGTGCTGGAAAACCTTTGGTGCTGTGTGGTCATTTGAATTCCCATTCTGACCAAAACATTCTGTGGGAATGAGCAGGAAGAAAACATCACCGTAGACTCCTTCAGCCACTGAAGTGCATCCTGGGGAGTCTGATGGCCATGACCAAAACTTGTGCTTTATCTTTTCACTGTCACTGCCTCCTCTTGGTGCACCCTACCCTGCTTCTCCAAGCCAGATATTAGCTTGGGATGGCCACAACCCCTTGTTGGTGGGACCGGCAAACCAAACGTGCCGTTCACTTTGAGCAACACACCAAGTCTGCCGAAATGGAATTAAAACTTGGCAAGGGGAGAACGGCTTCGGAGTCTTCTTTGGTGGCCAACTGCACCTGTGTGAAACATTCCAAAGACAACTAAGAGCTGGTAAATGAAATGTCACTGGATGGACACAACCTGCTGTAAGAAAAAACTTGAACAAAGTGTTGTCTCTTGCAACAGCATCTACCAGTATAGAACTTTCCCTCCATGCTGATTGCCTCCTGGACTAGATCTGCCTGCCATGTTGTGCTCATGACGCACAAACCTCAGACCGGGAACTGCTGGTCTCAGTGGAGTGTCACCTGGGAGGTGATGAACAGAAACAAAGGCACCTCTTTAAATTTTACAGCGCAGCTAAGCCCTTTCTTTTGTAGGGTTGGATTTAGCTCAGAGCCCATGGCTGGCTGATGACGTGTGAACGGGGTGTCGGCAAGAAACTGACCTTAGAGCTGATGACAAGCTGTACTGGCAAAAGCTGGTGTAGCTGAGTGAAGGCTGAAGCCATGTAGCAGCGAAACCAAGGTGGGACTGGCACAGGGTGCAGGAAGCAGGCACAAATATGCAGTGTAGGAACTATTGATTAACACAGCAAACACTGTGACACAGGCATAATTAGGGCATGGATGGCTCAGGAGATAAGAGCATCTTAAAAACCCAAACAAACCAGGTATGGGACTGTGAAAACCAAGCAGAGCTGCCACATGTGCTGTCCCTACATTGCACTCCTAATTTAAATGAAATTTACAGCAAGAATTATACTTTCCCCCTGCCTCCTCATTTTCTTGTGGAAGTACTTGTTTTCCTTTACCTGGGAACAGAGGACACCCTGCCTGTAAATCTTTATGGCTTTCCTGCTGTTTTATATTACTTGCGTAGCTCTGAAATACCCTGGCTTGTCCCTGCCTTCCCTCAGGCAAATTTCCCATGTTCAGATTTCTATTCAAAGTGACCCCAGCACTTCTGGAAAGCAAGGATGATATAGCTTCTTATATCCTTCCTGTAGTCTGCGCGAGGATTTTCATGTCACCTAGAGAATTCATACATGTGATTAGATATACATGCACACAGATCCACACGGTCCTTTGCAAGGAGGCAGGTCATGTTTTTGCCCACACTCCAAACGGGTCCAACATCCATGGAAATGCAATCACAAGGTGCTGAGTGACAACTAATATAACCTACTTCTCAAAAGCACTTATTAGCTGGGCTCGGCAATGCACTAAAATGACTGCATTACTTCCCACATGGAGCTGGCTTGTGTTGGGTCAATTTAGAGCACAATATTTCATGAAGACAGGCCTGACATTTCATCCCATGGGGTACTGACTTCTTTTAATGAGGTTTATCAGATTCAGATAGAAAAAACAGAATCACAGGAACAGAAAATTCTCCACAGACCACCAGCCTGGAGATCATAGCTGAAGAACCTTTCTGTAAGGACTAGCAAGACCCCAGAATGAAGTGAACAAGACTGATGTTGACAGTTTATTACAGCTCTTGGCTGGATTAGTGAACATACATATATTTTTTTTTTTTTTTTGGGGTAAGGCATTGTATTTTAAGCCAAAATCTGCTGTGATTTATGTATTACTTTAAATCTGAAATAGAGCTCGTTGGTGTATTTTCAAAATAAGGAAATTTCACAGAAGTATATTGTTCTGGAGCCAGAGCACGTCACAGAGCACGTCTGTCTGTGACGATTACCCCAAGTCAAGGTGAGCAAAGGTCAACATTAATCTGCAGAGGTAAATCCACCTACTCCACATTTCTCCCATTCCCTTCTCTGCTCTTATAGCAGCAGTGGCATCCGTGTGGTCTCATGATGAATGAATGAGGCCAGGGAACTGATCTGGTTGAAAACTACTGGAAGTATAAAAGCAATTCACTTGCAGTTGGCTGAGCTTTCCAGTCTTAATTATTGTGTGGCTGGAGCAGGACCCTCTCCTTCACTGGCAGCAGAGTTTGCACTGGATGAGTCTGACTAGGAGTTATGCTGAAGCTTTCCTTATGCCTGCTGATGCTACATCAGCACCGGACTACAGCGAGCTGTATCCAGCACCCCCTTGGACCTGGTGTACCAAGCAAAACACACAAGCCAGCCACTGCAACTCACATAAGATAGTCATCTGCACTCGTTTCTTAAGGGCAATCCCTTATTCCCTCCAAAGCCTCCTTGCTTTGTGCAGTGGTGCACAGACTCAGGTATCCTTGTGCAATGAACCTTGAGTCCTCAAGGCTTCCTGACCATAATAATAATAATAAGATGACCTTAGGAAAAGCATTGATTTAATGTGTCTGAAAGAACTGAGCTGGCTGCCTGCCTCTACCCTTCACCTATGTGTGAATTACAATCACTTTGGAGAGCAGGAAAGAGAAAGGCACTACAGCTGCAAGAAAAAATAGTCTGGTGGGAAGCGTGTTATGGAACAGGACCTACATAGCCTATGTGGAACATTCATGTCTCAGAATCCAACTACAGACATGTAATTTATCTGTCTAGTTGCTTTCATCTCTGTCAGATGCAGTGGGAGGATTGGTGATCCAGAGCACGAGAAATTAGGCTCCTGCTTTGAATCATCCTCTAGAAGAACTTCTGCTTTGATTTCAAAGGAAGATGAGTCCTGACATATTTCTAAACTGAACCAAACCACACCTTGTATGTTTGGAAAAGAAAGCAGCCAGCTCTGCTCAAATTTCCCATGTGAAAAACCTTTAAGCTGGCAGCATTTTCCTCACACATTAGAGAGATCTCTTCTGAACCCCCAAGGTTTTGGGACTTCTTTCCAGCAGCTGTTTTGTGATGCCCAAAGCCCTCCAACTAGATGTGCAGGTGGCTGAAGCCCCAGTTGTACCACAGAAAGATTTTTGTGGGTCACATAAAGCTCCCTGAGACCTTCCACTGAGGCTCTGGATGTGGTTTCTTCTCCTGTGCCTCATTCCTGGGGAGTCACTGGATCCTTCCTTCAAGAACCACAAGGCCAGGTCCGAGTTGACCATCCCCAGAGAAGGGAGGAAAAGAAAGCAGGGCAACTGTGGGGTCTATCTTAACAATTTTCCTGACCCAGACTAAACAGCACCAGGTGGTACTGACAGACACCTTGGACCTCTTCATGGAGAGGTTAGGTGCTGTGTGGGGGCTCTGCTCTGCTATCCTCACTCCACCCTTCTTTTTCTGTTTTTGTCCCCTACCTGCTGCCAAGTCGCTCTTTCCTGTGAAAGGGGTTTTATTATGTTTTCTTGTTTGGGCAGGCTCTGGACTCATCGCAAAGAAATTCAGCAGGGAAAGCAGTTACCACAGATGCCTGTAGGGCAGGAAATAAGAACGGGGCTAGTGTACAGGAATACAGTGGTTCGAGACATTTCTGATGCAAGTCCTGCAAGGGAAACTCTTTGTAGAATGAAGATCCCCTAATCCAACTGACCCAGAGCTTCTGACTCTTGTGATCACCAGTCCCATCCTACCCTTTAAGTAATGAATCTTACAGCAGGGGAGAAGAGGAACAAATAGCCTGGGAGTTAGGACACAGTTTGTAGGCTTGAGAAATCTGATTGTGATTCTTGGCTCCTCCAAGAACTTCCTCCCTGACCTTTTCCAAGTGCTTTTATTCCTTCTGTGGAGCAATGCTTATTGACAGACTCTCCTCAGCATCACTCAGACCCAGGCCTGGAAAATGGGGACTGTATGACTTTTCTTCTTTTAGGTATTTGTCAGGTCAACCTAGATGAGGAAGGTGCTTGGAGGGTGGAAAATGAACAACAAAAAGCAATTCAGCCCAAAGGCATACATCCAGCACGGAAAACCTGAACCCAAATACTCAGCTTCAGGGTAATCATAAACTGAAGTGTTGTAATAGGAGGCACTGGGGAGCCTTGCAAGTGGCCAGTGCTTCCAAGTCAGCCTCTAGTAGAGTCACTGAGTGTCAAGCACATCATCACCCAGATTTTTGCTGAGGCTTTTCAGTGATGGTGTGATGCCAGACATTCCAAAATACAACACACTGTGGACAGAAGAAAGCAGACTGGGTGGCAAAAAACTCCCATCTTGTTAGTGTCAAACTGCCACATAGAAACCTTTAGTCAGAACAGGTTTAGGGAGATAGTTTAGTGTTGGACTTGACAGTGCTAGGTTAATGGTTGGACTCGATGATCTTGAAGGTCTTTTCCAGCATAAATGATTCTGTGATTCTAAAAAGCATCCTCAGGATTTCCGCTTGTCTACCATTCACATGTGCCCTTTTGAAGCTCAAGACCTGCTGTAAAATGCTGAAAGCATACGAAGACCATCATGCAATCAGGGTGAGAACTGGCATGGAGTGTGCTCCTGGTTCCTTCACTTTCAGAGTAGTATTGATTATGGTGGGAATCCTGAAGAACAGATTATACCCCTACTTCATAGAGAAAAACAAAATCTCTCTAAAATAATCTGTCACAGACTGAGCAATGGGGGGAAAAAAGAGGAATTCCTTCCAAATGCCAGATCTGGCAATGGAATTAATCTGAATGGCATGAGTACCTCACACCTGCTGTGCTCTCATTACCTCTAACAGCAGCAGGATGCTTGTCCCACACCCTGTCTCTATCTGCAGCCCAGCCCCAAAACACCACGACAAAAACAGGTGAAAGAAACAGCACTGGGACTGTGAATCATGAGAAATAGAATCCTCCTTTTCCCCTCTGTCTATCTGATGTGAGTCCCCTACAACCTCTGTAAACAACAGTGTGAATAGGATCATGAAGGTGTCAATAAAATACTCTCATGCTCCCTTGCAGGACGACACAAAAGACCCATGTGTCTCCTCATCGAAACATTTCTCTTAACTCCAGGTTTGCCCTGATCCTCCAGAGGATCCTGACTTCATCAGGGTGCTCTCTGAAACCAGGCACGCTTCCTTCCAGAAGGCTGTTTTGAACAGGCACGCAGGCTTACAGCTGTAAATGTTTCACTGCTTGTTCAGACTCTCACTGACCAGGAAGCATCTGCAATGATTTTGTATGGAGGAGGGTTGGCAGCAGTAAATTAGCATCTGACCTGGTGTTGTGGTTGTTTAGCTTTTTCTTTTTTTTTTTTTTTTTTGCTCCTCAAGGAGATCTGGGATCCGGGACATGTTAAACATTATTTTGCTGACTTTAAATCGTTTTGCAATATTGCAGTCAACTTGAATGCCAAACTTAAGCCTGTAAACTCTATTTTTAACCTTGACTTTGTCAGTGCAATGGATACTGTCATATCTAAGTATTTAAGGGTTTGTGGTAAAACTTCCTCAAACCAATTTTTCCTCATATGAGAATAGTCTTACTGGAAGCCTATACAGATAGGAGCTATAAAAAATTGGGTTTAAAATTGAATCAGGCTGCAGGAAGAAAACAATCCTTTTGTAGCATGGCAGCATAAAAGCAGGCGGTTTTTGGAACATGGACAGGTTCCGTGCATAGCATATGCATAAAACCAGCCTGACTCCAGCGTGGTGCTGAAAGGATCCCATAGATGAAAGCTCCTGTGCTGCAATACTTCTGCAAAATGATGCTGTATTCGCCTAACAGAGCTGCCCCTTGTCAGCTGAGCCAGCCTTCCTAGCCTTTGAGAGACGGACACATGCCAAGTTAGGGCCCATTGCCCTGAGAATTACGAGAAGGGAGGCTCACCCCTAGGCAGGTGGGTGGCTGGGCTCGCCCGTGGGTGAAGCCAGCGCTGGACATCCCACCCAGCTCCTGCTGGATGGCCGGCCAGTGGTGGCTGGGCATGGTAACAGTCATGTGGGACTCCATGTGTGTGAGCCATGCAGGGGAGTTGGTAACACCTGCCAGTAAAACAAAGCAAAAAGCACTCAGTTTATAGGTATACAGAGTGTGGTCTTCACGGAAGCTTCATCCAGCTTTCATGTCCCAAACCCAGGAAGACAAGTGCCTTTGGAGCAGGGAGCCTGAGTGCAGATGCTCAGCTGGATCACTCCCGTGCAGATAGCCATCTCCACAGCACAGCAAGCACTCAGTCCAGTAATTTTTCTCAGGAGTTCAGGTCTACTCTCCATGAACCAGCTACCAGAAATACGATGTCACATGCAATCCCTGAGCTGTCACTGCAGCAGAGTAAAGCTGACAACTGTGTTTGAGCCCACTGCTGTTCTAGAGACCAGAGGTTTGGATGCTATTAATTTCCAGGATTATCACTGGGAAGGTTGTTTGGGAGTGTGTATATTTTTGTTTGTTGGCTTAGTTATTTATCTGTTGGCCCATCTGCGCTAAAACACAATCATATAAATGAGTCTAATATGATTACAGCAAGGCTGAGAAATACTGATGGTAAAATAGTGAGACATAAAGATGAGGAAAAAAGACATTAGTACTGAAAAATTGCCTCTGAACATCACAGCAATTTACTACCTACTTAAACTGCAGGAGCCTTTCAGGATATACCAGCTGGACAAAAGCATACTGCCATGAGTAGATTCTTACTGATGATATTGTGAAGGAAATGATGAACAAAAGAAAAAGATGCTGAGATCAGGAGTAAGTCTGAAAAGACTCTGAAGAGCATACTAAGTGCTAATTCCCTTCGGTTTCCACTAGAACAGACAGATGATGGGCTGAGATCTGGTTCAGCTTCTATTGGTGCTGATGGGGCTGCAGACAACACCCATCTTGATATCTTAAATACCTTCTCATTCCACTCTGGGCAGTGGGCAGTCTCTGAGAATAGACTAGTCCTGCAACAAGCACATTGTTTCAGAACAGGCCTCTGACTGAGAGTTTGTAGGATAGATGCAAATGCTACTTGGGAAGCAACAGATCCATTAGAAGGAAATGCAGCAATTAAAAGGTCTTGCCCTGAAAAGTCCCATGTGTTCAAACAGAGCGCATGTGCATCCAACACAGTATGCCCAAACCACACATTTGTGCTTGCAAACTGTGCTTACGCAAGAAAGTGCTTAAAACCTGGCCCAGGTCAACCCTCAACTGGAAGAAATTTACTTAAATGACCCATCTGGAGGTGTTCAACCACCAGATTCTGCTTCTGGGGTATATGTATTCCTGGCTTTGGGCACGCATTCACAGTCAAGCCTAATGGTGCACAGCTGCATCACACCCCCCTGAGAAGGAGGCTCACATCCCACATCTGGACACCAGTCTGTCAGACCCACCACCTTGCAACCTGGCTGTGCTAGATACACCTTTCCTGTCTTTTCCCTCACTCTTCAATAAATTCTCTCTGCCTTATGATGCTACTCTCAGGCTATAAATGACACAAAAAGACGCATTTTCCCATGTTTATGCAACAGTGTGTCCTCTTTCGGCCCAATGAAATCCCCAACCTGGCCTTTCTCAAAAGGAGCTGAAAAAGGACGATAGGAGATATGACTGGCTCCTGCTTTGACAAGGTCATGGCTTTCTACATTGGATTTGGGCTCACCAAGTGTGCTTAATCAGCTTTCAGGATGGGCTGGTTTATAACATCTGTATTCACAACAGTAAAACTGGGTCACATCATGAGTGATGCATGATAGCCATATTTAATTTTCATACCAGCACCAGATGCTTTAGAAACTGGACAGTTTGTGTAAGCGCTAAACCTCTTTTGTTTAACCTCACCACAATTTCATCAGCACCAAACAGGCCGAAGCATTCCTATGAAGTGACCAATTAAACCACATTAATTGTTTAAAAATAAAAATAGACAAGGTGTTTTTTTTCCCTAGTGTCTTCTTAACCAAGTGCTAGAAGGAATTTCCACTTCCCCAAATTAAAATTTATTCTTTGAAAAAGCTTAAATAAAAAAAGCAAAAGACAAAAATAAACTCTTTTCATCTTTCCAACTAACATTGCCTTTGGATAAATTGGAAATAATTCAGTCGTTATAATTTTAGCTGGAGGCGATGATAGCTTGAGAGATCCTATTTGTGTGCATGGTCTCTGACTGCAGGGTGCAAAAGTCTGTATTGCAATGTGGCTTAAAGTAGTCTTGTTTATGAAGGGAGAGGGCACAAACAGGCTATATGGACACATTTTTAATTGTTCGTATTTAGCAAATAAGGGAGGTGAGAAGGAGTGCTCATTCCTTCTCTTGTTAAACAAGTTGCAGTGATTTTTCTAGTAAAGAAAGTGACCTAGAAACAATGCTGGGAAAACATCGTTGGGAACACATTCAGCAGGAATGCATAGTCTCCTTTGTAGGACTGTGTAATTATTAGTGGGAATCCCTAGCAGGGGCTATCAGATTCAAGCTCTTCAGGTTAATACACTCTCACAGGAAAGCAAAAGCCAAAGGCAGAGTCAGATTTTGGCAAACGGTTACAAAAGCTGCAAGATCAATTCTGGAAAATTTGTTATGTGATTAGGCAGAATCTGAGGACCTTTTCTCAGATACATAGCAAAATCTCCACAGAATCTGGGTATATTCTCCCACTTCTCCAAACTCAGGGGCACATGGGAAAATGAATGATCACTCACAATACACTGATGACTTTGAGGTCTTTGAGTACATGCTCTTTATGAGGTACAGTCACTCTTCCACAGCCTTGAATCCAAACCTTCCTGCTAGAAATTCATAGAAGTTGGGATCTGATGCCCTAAAGCTGTGTACTCTATGGGCGCTGAAGAAGCTGCAGCTGATCTGAAAGCACCAGATTTTCAAATGATGGGTTTCAGTTTCCATGAGCTCTAATCATGATTGCACTTCCAAAGGTCACTCAGTTCTGCTTGCAGAGGCACACAGAGGGTTGGCTATGAAATGGGCAAACACCTGAGATGTACCTAAACTTGGACAAATATGTTACACCCAGGAATGGTCTCATCTGAGCCACTTAGAAAATAGGACTCTAAATATGCTACTTTTGCCTTAAAGCTCAAAATACGACTCTTCTTTTTCCCTCCCCACCACAATAACTGAATATAAGGAAGATATGTTTGCTTTCCTGCCTGAGCATAAGCCAATGGAAAACAAAAGAGCTCATTCAGCGAGCATCCCTAGCAGGAAGCATCAAGAGAAAGGGGGAGGTTTCAGACAACAGCAGTCTGTGCAGAACAGGACTCCTCCTGACGAGCAAACGATGCAAGATTTACTGGAAGGCATCAAGTGCTTTTACATGCTCCCTTTCTCCCCTTATGATTTCTCTTACCCCATCTGGCCACAGAGATCTCAGTACATCCTCTTTAATTAATTGCCTTTACGTTTCACCTCTCCCTGAGCTGGATGCTGGGAAATTACTTGATGAGGCACTTTCTATTATTCTATTTCTGTTATTCCCAAGTTCTCCTCATTTTAGAGTGGAATGTGCCCTAAGTTATGGTGCTTACAGCCAGTTGCTAGTCTTTTTATACAGGTCCCAGGGCTGTCTGCATTCACTCTGAATATAAATGCTCAGGTTTTATGGGGAGGAGAAGAAAAACCCTGGTTCATTTTTCTTTCTGTCCTTGCTGCAAGACAAATGTTTAGCTGCCTTCCTGTTAGTAGCATTCAGATAACCCTCTGAGAGCAGGTTTTCAGCATAGACCGAGGGGAGAAGAGAGTACATATGGAAGGGTCTCAAGACTCCTATTAGCAGGAATTCCAAGAGTAATTCTCTACGGTCCTTCCTAGAAGTTTGTCTCCAAATGTTCCTTAAAAAACCCCAAACCAAACAACAACCCCCCACCCCAAACTTTATGTTGTTAATTTGGCTCTTAATTGGCTCTCATCAATATTGGCCTGTCTCTTCCCATGTTCTCCTATAATGTAGGCACACAGAAATTTTATCTTCCCTAACCTAGTTGGGAATTCCAGTCTTGTTTCTGTTCCCGCTTTCTTGTCAAGTTTACTAAGGGTTGTAGAGCACACTGCAAACTGGCTATGGACACAGAGGAATGCACTGAATAAGCAGTTGCCTCAGCTATTCAAACAAGCTTCCCCTTTCCCAACCCATACTGGGAACCTTTGTGTACCCCCTCTCCCCAGTGTACAGGTGCTCTCAGGCACTATCATGGTTGAATTTTCAGTGACCCAAAGACTCCTCTTCCAGAGAAAATTCATGGAGAAATGTGCAGCTTGATGCAGTCATAGTCCAATTTAGAATGTGACTGAATGAGGACATGGTGCAACGTGACATAACGTAAATGCGCTTTGCACACCCAAAAATTTCTTGGCTGGGTGATCACCTCACCATAGATGTAGGTGTTCTTGGTTAAGCTACTCTTGCACAGTTGCCTTAGCCTTTTTTTGAAACCAAATTCCTGAAGCTCAGAATGTAGAAGGGGCTATATCCCAGAGTGCCAAGGGGTACTATGTAAAGATACACCACACAGGTGTTACTCCTTGGGGAAGCTGCAGCTGGACTTGATCAGAGCAGCAGCTTTAAGGTGCCTTGTTAAATTCACATGGTTCTGCAAATTCCTCCTCTCCATGAAAAGTCAGAGCTTTGATCAACACTGCTGGGATATTGCTGGATATAAGGTACTGTTACTTTCTTTAAAACAAACAGAAGTGTTGGCTGGTCAAATTTCTGACTGATTTTCTTTATGGGTACCATTTGCAGATCTGTCACTAAACTTATTTCAAAGCAGTGATTAGTTCTTAGTCTTGTTGATGAAGACCCACCAGTTTAAAGCATTGAGGTTGTAGTAACACTCCTTTATCAAGAAAGAAATATAAATTTACAGACCCAAGGAACTGTCCTGTTCCCTGTTCTCATATGACCTGGGCTATTGGCTTTGGCAAGCCAGGTGGCTTTGGCAAGCTGCTTTCCTTGGTCATCTTCATTGAGCAGCCACTTAGGCATGCATGCTTATACCTTCACTTCCTTATACGCTCTGGGAAGATAAGCTGAGTTTCTACGACCTCATTCACCAGGCTGCATCAGCAACTTGGTATAAGTTGCCATGAGTTTTATTGGTTGTGTTCTTTTTGCTAGTTACTCTCAGATTCAAGTTATGAATTAAAATGCTCACAAGTTCTTTTCCTTCATCACTCTAGTTATAAAGTCCAGCAATCAAACTTATTTTGATATGTCTTCATTTATGGCCTAAAACTCATGCTAAAGTCAAAGGCATTCTTCTGGTTACATGGGCCTTGACAGGAATAACCTTACTATCAGAAATAAATTCCTCAAAGGCTTTTGGGTGCATCAGTCCTGCAGAATCAGTGGTAATTTAGGAATGAGATTCTTCAAGTCTTAAGCCTAATCATTTAAAAAAAGTCTAAGGATTCAGATGACCTTTGTCTACACTCAATCATCATCACTTGGTTTCTTATCTTGTGTTTCCTTGGACTTTTGTTACATTTTTCCTTTAGTCCAGGGTTGAAAAGCATGACAGTAGAGCTCCTTGGATGTGGTAGTTTCTAAACCTCCCAGAGAGTGGGATTGTTTAGGCTGTGCAACAAGAGGGGATGAAAAAGGCAGAGACATAAGCACAGCTCTTGAGATAGGCAGTAGCAGCATACAAAGGTCACAGACCAGGAAACAGTAGATTGCAGACAGGATTGTTGACTAAAAGCATTGTTATTAGAAAATGTTGCTGTTCCACGTTCCCCTACCCCACATCTTTTTACAAGAAAGCGTCACTGTAGTATAAAAGAAACCCAAGCATTCAACGAAGGTGGGTTGCCCAGATTGATGATGGAAATTCTGATCAAATATAGATGCTTTCAGGTTAGAACAGCTGCTAAGATAGAGGCTATATGGAATAAGTCTTGGAATAATTGTGACCAGGTCTCAGGCTAGGAGGATGATATTTTGGGGTCTTACCACCTCATTTGTAATCATAAAAAGTTGAAAAATCAGCTTAAGCTTGTGTTGACTTCATGGGGGTAATAGTTCCCTCCCCAGCTGCTCTCTTTGTTGTTTTAGTCGGCTGACTCTTTTTCCAGAGGGAGATCGTTTGTGTTTGTTTGTTCAGGGTGAAGAAGGAAAAAGAGTGCAAAACCCCCAAAAATCCCAATGAAATGAACCAAAACCACTACAAAAGAGTTTGGGTTTATCTTGTGGTGGGACATGAAGAAATTCTGAAGTCTCAGAAAGCTTCACAGGATGAGAAAACTATTATCTGCACAGATTTATTTGCAAAGAGACATTAAAGAAAAAAAAAGGAATCTGAATTGACTTTTTTCAAGCAAATTATTTAACTCAAAATAGCTTGGACAAGTCCATTTGTCCCTATGGTCGTTAAAATACCACTGTACAGACAATTTTTTCTAAGTTTTAAGTCATCAACTTCACTCCCAAAGTGAATTAAAGTAAATCAGACTGAAGCTACACTAATTCTAAATGGGATAGTCTAACCAGAAGTTTAATGTAGTTTAAACATTAGCTTTAAATTCACCCCACTGGCTAATTCAAATGAACGATGCTGCATGCCCCTGTGTAGGCAAAGCTGTTCCAGGAGTTTCCGACAGTCTACTGAAGTCCAACAACATCCTTTCCTGCTTACACCCTGCGAGGAATGTGCTCTGGAGCCAACACTAGTAAATTATTGAGTAGTCGGCAAGATCACGTCAGGTTCTTATTTGCAGCCACTGTTCTTCTCTAAGAGAAGATGGTGACAACTTTTCTGCCTCTACTCACTTTTTCTGTTGATTCCCTGCTCGCTCTTTGGCATGCCCTCAGACCTGTATTACCTTCACTCACTTTTTCTTTAGGATATAAGTGCCTTGCCAGATTTATTTAGGGTATCTATTTAAGATATATATTCTGCAGAACATGACTCTAGCTCACTGCCACAAAGGTATGATAGTTCACCAAATTTTTGCGATGTTCAGTAAGAACCTGAGCATCTGGGATTGCAACAGTGAATACTAAACCAAAAATGAAATACATTCTACAGCTGCAGGGTACAAACTATGCTGACTATCAAAAGTCTCCCCATCACCTATGACTTTTGCTCTTGGGTTTTCTTGCACTCATCCTAAAGCAAGTGCCACAGGTCAGCATCATCAGACAGACAGGTCCTCAGGATCAAAAGCTTTTTGCTGTGGGTGTGAGTGGCCTGTCTTATTTTGTGTCTAATGCTAACACCATAATTAAGTGCACTGATATTTGATGCAGCACATCATGGAGGAACAGGTTGTTTACAAAGGCACATGAATGAACTTGAATGGCCTCTGGTGGGTCTGGATCACAAGGCTCAGACATGGCTACCTTACACTGCCAAGTCCAAAGGCAATCAGCCTGTGCCTTGGCTTACTAGCATAAGGGAACAAACTTCCCACTTTTTATTCATAGCCTCTTCATTAAGTTGTCACAGCAACATGCTCTGCTCCCTCACCTACCCTCCTCTTCTTGAAAAGCACAAAGCTTTGTCAGATAAAAGCTCCTTTGGGCCTCCGGTGTCAAATCCCAATCTTGCTCAACAGGGCCTTGTCACCTGACTATATTAGATGACTTGTTGGACAAAGATGAGAGTCTTTCATGTCTTGGTTACTGTGCAATAGCTAGAAGATTTTCATTGATTTCCATTTTTTTCCAAGTGTAATGCTTTTTCCGCTGATAGAGCAGATGCTGGGGGTCAACCAGGATATTTCCTGGGTATCCAGGAAAAATGTTGACAATCTTCAGAATTCAGATCTAACCAGGGGATGGCCATGGGATGAACATAACCTCAGCCTGAACTGTAGAAAGAGAAATATCATCAACTGATCCCAACTGGGACACTAAGTTCATTTTTTCTTCCTTAAGATATTCACATTCATGATTTAGGCAGAATTAGGTAATATGGGGATTGCTCTATAGTAAAGAAGAAAGATAGTAGATGGAACTGCCTACCTTGCAAAACAGTACCAGATAGTGGAGGTATGGAATTAAAAAAGAATGCTCTTTCAAAATACAGAACAAAGGGAGGAAATTCTCCTTCTCTGCCTGAGCCTGCAGAGTATTTTACTGTTTGGACTGTGGGTCCCTTGGATATTGGAGGTAATTCCAAGCATCACAACTACAGCTGAGAAAAAATTCTGAATCCTCATCTCATGGGATAATCTGACATTTTAAAATTTGCTTTAGGTTCCAAAACATGAGGTTAAAGAAAAAGAGAAAAAAATTCCGTAAATCCTAGTCTGCAGAAAATGTCAAAAGATTTTTTTTTATTAGTAGTAAATGTCAAAACACCTTGTTTTGACATTTCAAATGTAAATAATGGAAGCACTTCATCCCTGAGACAGCCTGCAGAGGATCCCTTCCTCTGAGGTCATTTCAGCATTTAGTTTCATGCTCTAGCAATGCGTTGTCTTCTGGGAGTTGTTGTCCCAGCCTGTGTTTTCTTCTGCAGACTAGTAATCAGATTGACTACATCTCCCATTAAACTACCCAAATAGGAGTGGCATCATGTGCCCCCAAAAACCCTCCAACATTTGCTTGCCTTGTGGGATATGTAGTTCCATAGGAAATATGCACCTCTAAGAGGGAGCATTTGGACCTGATCTTCTGAAAGGTACCATAAAAAAAACAGACCACAGAGACATGTGAATTCATGTTTTGTTGCACAGACTCATTCAGAAATAAAGCACTTGGAGATCATGTAAAGGAGGACATAGTCAGGCTGGAGTTGAAACAGCCTACATCCAGTCGGATTTTCTCCCTTCTTCTAAAATGATATTTTTCCACAGAAAGTTTTGATATTCGTGTATCACGGTGAAAAATCCCAGCTAAGCTTTCACTGCAGCATTTCACTTGCTGCTTTTCTAGCAATTGCTCTCATTCCTACACAGTCCTAGGTTTCAGGATCTCCTCGTAGTTTGACACCTCCATCGATTGTAAGTCCTCCGTGCCCGTTTGCAGAAAGGGTCTGCATATCTCAAACTTCCTCACTTCCTAGCTCTTCCTGGGAGCTCACAGACTCTCTGGCTGACACACAGTTTTGCTGCATGGCCTAAAGCCCTGGGACAGCGATGTCTGGACCTTGGGTCCTGCCCTCAGGCAGGAGCACTTCTACTGCTGTGTGTAGGAGCACTGCCTTTCCACAAATATTATCCTATGTGTGATTGCCCATTCTGCTCCTCAGGAATGACTCACACATTCCAGACATCCAGAAGCAGTTTTCTGTCTCAGTACATGCGGATCACCCAGTATTGCCCAAGGGTCAAAAGAACACATGGGTGGAAACTGCAAACCACAAAGATGGGTGATTCTTAACCTTGCCTTGGTTAAAACAGAATTTAAGGGTATACCTGGTAGTTACCTTTGCGGTGCTACTAATATTGCCTTCTCTGGGTCTTCCTTCTCACCCAGGAACCTCAATGCAGGTTATGAAAGGTGGAGAAAAGGTCTAGAGAGGGAGAAAGTCGCTTATCCAGAAGGATTGCCCCAGTTCAGCAACCTAGTGACAGGGCATGGAGTCTGGAAATCTAGAAGGGGGAATCTCAAAATATCAACGCCACATCTCCACACACTTCATGGTCTAAAAGACTGGAGGAGAGAATGCAAATTCCTCACCTTCAGTATGTATAGCAAGGACTAGGCTATTTCTTCCTCAGAGTAAAGTTAACTAAGAAGAAAACATGTCACTGGAGATTAAAGTTCATTCAGAAAAAGAAATTATTCCTTGATGGATTTGGACAGCAAGACAAGTGTGGGAGAAAAACTTCTGTAGAGCTTGTATGTTTTCCCTGGCATGAGCTGCTCACTAGTGAGCTGTAGGATTGATTTGTGTTGTATTAATGACTGTAGAAATACAACTGCACTCAGGATGGGGCTTCATCCCATTGGAGTATAAATGGGATAAATTAACAAAAAGGATGAATATTTCAACCTAGTTCCCCAAGACATGATCTCTATTTCAGAGAGAGAAATTTCATTCCCAGAAGATGCCAAGACCATAGTAGCACAGAGCAGCTGAGCTGGGTGGAAAATGTAGCAGGTGGGCGAGGAAAGCAGGTCCCTTGGGTAGAGATGGATTCACACAGAGTCTCAATCGTACTGCAGCTAACTGTGCCATTATCACCTGACTGTGACTTACTATCGAAAACAAGTGAATGGATTGGACTTGTAACACAGAGACAATTCTTTTTGGGGTTGGGGAAGTG
Source organism: Rhynochetos jubatus (assembly GCA_027574665.1). Taxonomy (NCBI): domain Eukaryota; kingdom Metazoa; phylum Chordata; class Aves; order Eurypygiformes; family Rhynochetidae; genus Rhynochetos; species Rhynochetos jubatus. The sequence continues at coordinate 26,898,827 of CM050654.1, forward strand.
GGACCATTGCACTTCTTCACATCACCTCTCTGGAAGATGAAGAAACCTTACCCTCTTCCCCAAGCAGAACTTCTCCAGGCCTTTTCCAGCTGATCTCCAGCAGGATGATGGGCCACCAGAGGCCCTGTGAATGCTGACAGCTCTGAGCCCTCTGCCAGCAGAGCTAATGGCTCAGGCCTTGCTGGCGAGAGTGCAGAGCAATAAATGTCCCAGAGATGCTGCCGAGTCGGTCCTTTTCCTGCACGCAAGCTGCACATTGTAAAAACTGAGACTCGGATTCTTTTTCCTGTTTGCACTGGAGCAGACCACAGAAATTGCACAATCCTCCAGGCCAGACCCGAGGTGCATCGTGAAACGATAGGTTCCAAGGCAATATTTCACACTTGCTGAAAAAGTGATACTGCCCAGGGGAGGGGGCTGTAATCAGGGAGAGCAGTGACAACCCACAGACAAAGTGGTTCCATAAGCAGAGGAAGAAATGAAAGTTCATTCCAAAGGCCCTCACTTGTGTGGATTCTCTAGTGTTCAATAAAAGGTATGATCCCTGAGTAAGAAAGTCCCTCTCCTTTCTCCACTTGCTTATTTTGATGAAATATGATAGTCACAATATTTTTAGGCATTTTCTCCTGCCTGTCAGGTTACAAAGCTGTTAGCTGGAAGTTGTACGGGCTGACAGATAAACAACATGATCACATTAAACTCCGTTTCCTGGGGAAGCCACTCAAGAGTAAAAGTTTTGATTTGGTGGAGACATCTGGAGGGGTGGTGGGGAGGAGGGTAGCAACTTTCAGATAAACAACGGTAGGGGGTTGAAGAGAAAAGAAAGTTTCTTTAAATGCCTTCTGGAAGGAGTTTTTCTGAAGACTTTCTAAAAAATGCCTTTTTAATACACTGGAAAAGAAGAGAAAGCAGATAAAATCAGCAAAACATTCATTTAAATATTTGTTATACATTTCTCAGAAAACACAGGAATAAATAGATAGACAGACAGAAATATATACGTATTTTTTAAATCTGAAAAGTCGTTGTCCAAACATGAAGAGTGGAATCATTCAGAAAGTGTTTGTCTTGTCTTCTGCTTAACCTGGAAAAGGCTGCACAAGCCATCCCCCAGAAGAACAAGCTCTCTTAGTGGCTGTGTGCTGACCCTAGAGGGTCAAAGCTCAGAGAAATGCTGGAGCATTATATGAACAATCCAGCAATAACAAGAATTGATTCAAGAGCACAGCTATCTCTTCTGCCCTACACTTACCTTACCTTCAAGGAGGCATACACTACTTAGGCTGGTAACGTTGATTGTAAGCGACTGGTGCTTCCAACAAGGGGACAACTGTTCTGACACCCATGGTGTCATTTAACTAGCATGAAATTCAACGATGACAAAAATAGCAGTTTATTCCCGGACATGAGAGACAAAATTTTAATATAGAAAGAGAAAGGATGCCACTGACTGGAATCTGGTTGGGAAATTGGCATCTTGGCTCCTGTGGAGGTGGAGGCATGGGACAGCTCTTGTTCAGGTGGCATTTGTCCATCTAATCAAGGCTGACTCCATGTCTTGGGAAAGGATGACTGATTCTGCTGGTGTTCAGGCCTTCTGGGGTGGATGAGGGACAGATGTGCTGGTTTGTGTTGGGACAGAGTTAGTTTTACTCACAGTAACAAGTATGAGGCTATAATTTGGATTTGTGCAAGGCTATGTTTTGGACTAGTAAAAGGACAAGACTCATACTCTAGTGTTCTTAGTTAAGGTGCCAGAGCCATCACTGAATGGCATGGCAATATGATTGTGACTATCTTGACCTTGAAATGTCACTGTTGTTTTCCATTCCTCCCTCTCTGGAAAGGGCAGACATCCACAAGTCTACTTGGGGATGAAGTAGTCGAATGACTTTATAAGTCCTGCTTTACTACCATCTTTGTCCCTCTGATTCTGTGGCCTGCAATGCTGCTAACTCCTATACACCCTCTGCATCCATGCACATGTACATCCATCCCACTCTGCAGCTTTCAACTCCACTTGACAGATGCAGAGAACCAGAAAGAAAACTGAATGCTATGCCAAGGTGAAGAACATGTGTTGTTCCTCATCTTGGGGACTTGTTGCTTGCCCTGGTGCAACTCTCAGCTGTCCATTCATGCAGGTCTGAATGCCTCTCCATGCACACAGGAGTGCAAGGACTGGTTTCTAAGCCCCAGAAGAGAAGTTGTGTGTCATCCTGGAGCAAGGTTGTCTGCATACCTTCCTTGAAACATAAAGCATTCAGCAATATCAAGTGAAGAATCAACACATGAACGTGGGAACAGGACTGATAATCACGCTTTAGTTTAGTTTCAAAACAAAACTAAGCTTGACAAATCTGATCTCCTCCTATGACAAGGTGTCCTGCTTAATGGGCAAGGGAAAAGCTGTGAATGTAGTCTGTCTAGACTTTAGTAAGACCTCTGACGTGGGACATGGTTAGTGGTGGCATTAGCAGTGTTAGGAAAACAGTTTGACTTGATGGTCTTAAAGGTCTTTTCCAACCTAATAGATTTCATGGTTCTATGAAGTCTTTACTACCATGAATAGATGGACCTCAGAAAACATAAGTAGCTGTGGACAGTGGTCTGAATGCAATTTGAATTTTAGGCAAAAAAGTTTCCTCTTGTCACCTTTGCATGCATGAATACTACTGCCATTTACTTTTTTGCAATGAAAAACACAAGAAGTGACTACATGTCTCCGTTCCCAAAAAAACCAAGAGCAACAAAAGCAAAGTCTCTGCAAGAAACCATGATGAATATGAATCTCTTCTGCAACAGATTGATGGAAGCCTAGGAATAAAATGATTGACAAAGATGTTAACAAGTCAAGCCTTTAAAAAAAAAAAAAAAGTCATGTATGACCAACACAAGAACCAATGTTTCTAGTATCAGACTGAAAACTGGAAAGTTGTTTGACAGGGTCAGTGAAAGCCTTCTCTGAAGAGGCAGATCTAGAAGAGAGTGGCTGACGCTAATACCTTAGACAGCCTCTCCTCTTGAAGGGGAGACCTTTTTGATAACTAATTCATCATATATGACAGACACGTTCATATAGTCTCTCTAAAAAAGACACATTTATTTCCTTTTCAGTGTCCATAAAACCCAGCTATTTTACACTGAATATTTGCTTTCAAGGGTGCATTGCTAGAAATAAGTAACAAATTTGTAATAGCCAAGCAAATACCCTGGCTCCATGTCTTCTTTCCAAGATTCAATGTGAACATAAAACAGATGTGATCCCAACAAAGAGGCATCCTCTGATGTACCAGATGGGACTCCTGCATCACTTTTCCATTGGCTAAATATAGTTGGGGGGAACAATAGTGCCAACACAGAGCACTGAGGTTGAGTGATATGAGGCAGGATTGCTTCCTTCAGCCCAGAACCTAGTGAAAAATCTCTGAATGGACATTAAGTGGAAATCAAAGAGTAAATTTCCCCCTTTTTGCCCTGCATAATATTTCTGCCTGGTTGAGCATTATGGACTGCAAAGCATTTCCTAGCCTTGGTTTTGTTTTTAATTGCAATTTTCATCTTCATTTGGACCTTAACTGCTATTGTGGGCCTTCACTACTGCTGTGTTATAGACAACAGCAGCAGGGATTTTAAAAATAGAGCAGGAAATTTAACAACTGTAAAAAAACTCCTTACCCTGGAGAGCCATTGTTTATACTCCTTCATGTATGCTTCATGGGCTATTTAGGAAAAAGGGTCCATTTTGCATCAGAGGAGAAAATGTAAATTTTTTTTTTCTCCTAAACTGAATACAAAGACTGTTTCATTAAATGTGGCTTTTTGGTGAAAAATGGAACAAAAAGTCTACCCATAAAGTTCCCATTTGAAAAAAGCCTTTTCCACCCAAAAATCCAAGCAACTGAATTCAAAATGTGGATTTCTTCTTTAAAAATGGAAGAAAAGATCCAAATTGACCTTGGTTCTGTCTCTGTTATAAAGGGTTACTGGTTGAGAGACACCCCACAGAGATCCCACATACTCCAACCTCCCTCATGTGTCATCCAAAGCTGGAGTGCCAGGCTCATCTTTGCTGTATTTCCCTCGTCTACTCCTACTAATGAAATTACAGGTTTATTGTGGATATGCACCAGCCCTGGTGAGTGTGTGCCCAGAAATAACAGTGAGGTAGCGGGAGGTCTGTGGCTTGAGTGATACAGCATTCAAGACCTACAGCAGCCTCGCTGACCCAGATCAATATTAGCGCACCTTCTCAGCCTAAGAAAGCTTTTCACCATCAGGTTGGTGGAACATTTCCCAGCACTTCAAACAGAGCTTCAAGGTATGGGTTCTTTTCTCATTTCAGAGACAGGTTTCACCCTCTTCTGAAGTCAAAAGACAAAATTCTTTCATTGCTTGAACTGAGGTGAAGGCTTCACCCAATGTATCGACCTCTCCTCTAAACTCTAAACGGCTGTCCAGTAATGGAGCAATTAGGTTCCACTTTGGGTGGAATGATTCATGCTTCAAAAAATTCAATTTCAACAAGACATAATTACAGTGAGTCACATAATCACAGATTAATCACAGCACCTCCCATTTAGCAGTCAAAACAGTGGAGGATTCCAAATGCAATGTGTATGATGCTTCTCCTCAGCTTTTGTTTCACTTGATTTCATTTCTGCTTTGTAGGTTGATCCTACACAGGCTCTAGGAGGAGGCTTTGGGGATTGCACACAGATCTGTAAGATTGCATGGCGACTTCCCTTACTGTTTTCCGTGTGGTGAATGAACAGGAAAGATAATGAACGTTGCCAATAGTAACGATTTCAGCAAGAACCTGAGGATCTTCTATTTGCAGCTGAGCTCCCCTTGACACAGTGCCTCGATAGTGAGGGCTGAAGATACCCAGTGACTTCTGTATCTGAGCACACACAAAAGGAGCCTTGCACTGTGAATTCTTCTGTTGAGTTAGTTCTTCAGAGCTGAAGGGGTTGTGAAACTTCTTCATGCTAATGTCTGAGCATCCTGTTCCTATCAGATATAATCAGGATACTTGAAAACATCCGTTAGGGATTTCTTCCCACTCAGTGCTGGTCCTAAGCATCTTGTGCCTATGCTGGCTCCCTTCTCAGTTGGGGTATGGTACTGTCTTCTCCTCTTTCCTTACTCCATTTTTACTCCTACTGAATGTGGAGACTGAGGAGGGATCACTTACTTAGCAGAAGCTGTGCTCAGCTTGTCTCATTTGAACGTCACCCTTAGCCTGAGGTACACTAGCCACAAACCAGTGAGGGGGAAATTCCTTCTTTGTGATCAGCCAATTTGTGGCTGCCCTTTACCAGACCTCGGGTAGGAACGTATGCAGTTGTTTTTCCAAATATTGTAACCCAACTTATTCTATGTGACCATCTAATTTTGAATTGCTGTTGGATCATTTTATGGAATTGGTTTGCTTTCAAAGCTTTCATTCTCCAAAGTGGTTAGAAAGGGCTTTGTTTTATTTTCCTTTCTATTGAATTTATTTTTAAGGTGAGAGTGGTGGTGGTAAGGAGCAGAATGGGAGGGTGTGGGTTTTGACAAGAGTGGGAGGGAAGGTTGTTCTTTGACGCTTTGTTTTACATTACCACTGATCGGTATAAATTTCAGCTTGTCAAACTGAAATTTACTTCTCTGTGCATCTTGTGAGTTTTCCCTAGAATTCAGTTTGGTTTTAAAAGTTGGCTGAAGGATCTGTGGAGCGGGTGGGGTGTTGATGGAGATGCCGGTAAATTAACATTGTCAGCAAACTAATAAAACCTTTAAAAGAAAAGCCTTCGAGGGCAAAGACAAGGTTTCTTTCATCTTTTCTTCTCTCTCCCTCTGCCCTCCCCTCCGCCTCCCCTTTCACTTTGCACAAATTGATTCTTTATTTCTTTTACAGAAAAGATGACTTTTTTTTTTTTTTTCTGTGCACAAAAGGATGACAAACACTAGAAGTTACCATTTCTGGAGAATTAATAATGCTTGACAAACAGCAGGTGAGGGTGAATTGACAGGAGTTGTGAGGCTGAGTACATGCAGAAGAGAAATTAAGGGAACCCTGAGCAATACACATTTGTCCCGGGCACTGCAAAAATTACACAAGAGTAAGTGTGCGTGTGAAGCAGGGTGGTGGAGAAAAGAGAACCTTGCAAAGAAAACAGTGTGAATCTGGGATCTGAGTGGGGTGTGCACAGCCCTTCAATCACTCAGCAGGCAGAGACCTATCCCTGTTGACATGTATGATCTGTCTCTCTCTTGGGTTTGCACAGTCCCACAGCCCCCAAGTGCCTGGCTCCCTGGGGGTACTTCAGGGACCCCAGTTGTCTGCAGACTTCTTTGGAGCCATGAGCATGGAGACTTTCAGAAATGGTCTGCGTGGTCATCACAGACAGAGGTGCTGTTGGGGACCTCCATAATGGGGATTTCTGAATTGCATGGGAAGAAACTAGAAGTTTCCAACTGACTGTTTATACGCTCCCGCCAGCAAGCGCAGGGTGCGGTTTTGAGTGGAGAATGTTGCTCAGGACGACTCTTAAGCTCAAAAAGCCACATTTATTCCATGGCTCAAGCCTGTATCCACAGTCTCGGGAGATTATATTACTCACAGAAAAAGCTTATTAAAATCTCCCATGCATCATAAGATATGCCACCCAACAGGAGGTGGTGATTCTGTCTCAACCTTAGTGGCATCTGAGTTGTAGAGAAGAAGAGAAGCATCCAGAAATGACTGTATGCTCCCAGCAGGACCTTCTAATTTCCTAGCGTTCAGAGGCTACAACAACAGAACTCCAGGGAGAGGTCCACTTTAGAGATGCCGGCCTCAGTAATTCCATAGACGCATCCTTCTCTCCAAGTTAAGTCCGAACCAAAATTAACGTTAAGGTGCTTGCAGAGGCGCTATGCAGCTTAGAGGTCAGATGGTCCCTGAATGACAAGACGCTTGTTTTTTCAAAACTAGAGTTGAGATGTCATTCCAGCTATACTGTGTGATTTTCCCTGTAAACAACAACACGAACCCCTGAACCCTCTACTGTTCTAATGTGATCAATTATTTCCCTTCATTTCTTCCGAAATCTTTCCCTGGGCTTGCTGTGCACTACAAACACTTTGCATTCCACCTCCAACACTGCCACCTCCTAGCTGGGATAGAGATAGGAACACAAAGACCCCTGCTCCTTAATGTACCTACTCCCACTAACATCAGTTTATTTCAGTTTTGCCTGATGGGCTTTTGGCCTGTAAAACATTTTGGGTGTACTTCCAAGTCACAGGTCCATAGGAAGAGAAGCCATTCCCAATAACCCCTGGAAGTGTGCAGAGGGTGGTTGGTATGGAGTCATGGAGCCAACTCCGCAGCCTAATATCAAAAACAAGAGCAGACCTGGAAAAATATTACAAAACTCTTCCACTGGCACTGGCAGGTCAGTGTCATTACAGGCAGTGGTGTTGTTCTCAGATACTATTTCATTGGCTTCCTTCTCTTTTTTCCTCTCCCTCTTCTGAAGCACATTTTCTTTCCCTTGTATTGCATGGTAGGGTTGTATCCCTGGAGATTCACAGTGATGAGGAGGAGTAGGCAGAGATCAAAAGCAGTTCTAACTTTGAAAAGATTATTCCTGGCCTCAAACCAAGTACGGCAAGCTCCAATCCATCCATCTTATTCAAATAGTGTTTCAAAACTGGTCACCCAACCCTTTTGGATTCTGCTTCCCTTTCAACTTTATATGGCACACAGAATTCTTTGATTTTTACCTTTTAAAGCATGGCACTGAATTCTTTACTAGCACAACTGACTGCTCTTATTTTTCAAACCTGCAGACTTTTGTGGTGTTTTCAGTCCTGTTCAATGTTGTTCAGCGCCAAAATATCTCAGTTTGCTTCACAAATCAACTACACCAATTTTACCTTGGCTCATTGACCTTTGCAGAGAAATAAAACAAAACAAAAAAACTTCTTTTTGTTGTTTTGGAAATATGTTCCTCCAGCAATCTGAAGTACCCCAAGCAAAACCAAAAGAGCCAATGATAACTACATGAAGTTCACAAAAAAAAAAAAAAACCAAAAACCCAAAACAAAAGGATATGCTCTTTTTAGAAGAATGCCAAGTTCTACAACATTCAGTGGAAAGAAAATTTAATTTTAACAGCTGGGTGGGGATAATAGTGTTAACAGCAGAAGATGTATGCGTTGAGTACATTTCTAGTGTCTTTAAATTGTACTGTATTTTCAAAAAACTTTTACATTACCAGGATGGATATCAGACAGGAAGAGATCAGCAGACTTCATCTTGTCCATCTCTGAATCACAAGTTCAGTCAGCCACAAAGATTCAGGTGTTTGGGAGTATGTTCACTGGCTGTAAGGAATCAGCGTTTTGGAAATCACAATTTATTTTTCTTGTGTATTAGAAGTGTTCTTAGTCCCAAATCTCCTGAAGTAACAGGTGCTTAGTAGTCTATAGTCTACCCAACCAGGCATGACTGCTATGAATCGTTAAAACAAAGTGATTTGATGGGTTACTTTTATCTGTGTGTCATGGTGCATAAACAAGTGCAAATGGAAGACATGTATCAGTGTCACATCTGCTGGATGAAATAGTATAATGCATCCTGCAAGTTATTCCAGAGAGACAGGTCACAGTCTGACCATGCACTGGTGTGCTTGGAAAATGAGTGATTATCCAACATTGCCTAGTTTTTGGAAAACAACCAGAAAAAACTAAATTGCTCAAGAAAACAAATCCTCTCTCAAATTCAAAATGTTCTGAATGGATTAGGAAGGAACAACATCAGTGAAATCAGTCATTTTATTTCTCCCATATGCCTTGGAACGTAGTAGGTCATGAATAACGCTTTGTGGATTTTAGGGATGAGATGTGCACACATATTTTGGTATGAGTATTCAAGACATGCCAGAGAATGTAAAGAAAGTTTTCAGCGGTCAAGATAAGGGCATTTAACATGTGACTTCTCCAAAAATATTAACATGCTGGGTAAGAGGGGTGTCTGTGCAAGGAAAGCAAACATGGGCCAAGCTAACATGGTGATTTTACTTTAAGTGTATCGAGAAGGCCATTCATTTTCTACAGATTTTTCTACATGAGATAAATCCAAGAGGTCATATTCTTCCACTGTGGGAGGCCACTCTAAGTGTATATAGCCAAAAATGCAGCTAAGAAAACAGCCAAAAGAATATGGTCTGGATAGATGCCATTGAAATTGCCAATTATTTGATATTGGTTTTCCTCAGCCCCAAAAAAGGGAAGAGAAAACAGAAAAAAAAAAAAAAAAAAGTCATTTATGTGAGAGATTGACCTTATTAGCAGCAGATAAAAAGATTATTAACTACTGTTATTAATGATTCATTTTGGATAAAAAAAAAAAAAATGCCAGAGACATTCAATTCAGTGTGCCAGAGACGCATGAAGACTGTTACAGTAGAACCTGTTGGCTTTGTGTCATTTCAGATGACTTTTTTTTTTTCACCTGCAAAGAGCAAACCAGCATATAAATAATATTAGTTGTACTAGATGACTTCGTAAGGTTTGTCTCAGCTTGTTCTACTACCAGTAAGTCAATCAATATCCTGGCAGCCAAACTTTCAATGAATGCGTTTTAAAGCCTTTTTCCCAAGAGGATTATCCACCACTAGGATGCAGAGGTCAAATGTGATTTGTTCAGAAGGTTACTGTACTACCATGAAATTAGAACATCTCACATAGCCCCAGTCAGTACCAGGCTGTTCTTAGTTTTAAATTCTCTGAATCTGGGCCAGACCATTAGAGTTATCTAATTTGACTGCCTGTGTAGTTCCTGAATACAAGGTTCAGTTTTTCTCCCGGTCACCCTCTAAATAAAATCCATGAACACTGCTCTGGAAAAATGTGTTTTCTAGAGAGATGCTCAGGTCTTATTTGAAGAAGACAAGGCATGAGAGAGAGTCCATTTTTTCTGAAGGCAGATTACTCCAAATAGCTGATTCTTCTCCCTTCCCCCTCCCAGTTAAATAATGTGCCAAGTTTTAATTCAACTCCAAGCTACTGATTCTTGTTCTGCATTTCTCTGCTGAATTAAAGACTTCTTTAGCAACTGCTGTTTTTCCTTGGGAAGGTAATTATAGAGTAATCTAGTCACCTCTTGTCTCCCCAGTTGCCTTCATGATTAGTTAAACAGATTGATTTCTTTAACTCTTCCATGCTGAAGGTATTTCTCCAGACCCAGAATAACCACGTAGTTCTGTTCTGCAAAATAGTGTGCCTTTGTACCATTTCTCAGCTGTGGATTCAGAACTGGATGCAACAAGTTGGCGTCAGTAAATGTCATCTGCAGAGGTAATGATGTCATGTATTACGTTATTGCTTCCCTTTCAACGTACCCTACAACTGCAGTAGCCCTGTTTAGCTTGTCTTCATAAAAAGAATGAACCATCTTTTTGGTATGTTGTCTACCTAGACATTAGTAAAGCCTTTGACACCATTTTCCACAGCATTCTCCTAGAGAAGCTGGCTGTTCTTGGCTTGGACAGGTGCACTCTTTGCGTGGTAAAACACTGACTGGATGCCCGGGCTCAAAGAGTGGTGGTGGATGGAGTTAAATCCAGTTGGTGGCCAGCTGGGGAAGGGTCTGGAGCACAAGTCTTGTGAGGAGCATCTGAGGGAGCTCGGGGTATTCAGCCTGGAGAAGAGGAGGCTCGGGGGAGACATTATCACTTGCTATAACTACGTGAAAGGAGGTTGCAGAGAGGTGGGGATTGGTATTTTCTCCCAATTGACAAGTGGTAGGACAAGAGGAAATGGCCTCAAGTTGCACCAGGGGAGGTTTAGATTGGATATTAGGAAAAAATTATTCGCTGAAGGAGTGGTCAAGTGCTTGAACAGGCTGCCCAAGGAGGTGGTTGAGTCACCATCCCTGGAGGTATTTAAAAGGCATGTGGATGAGGTGCTTAGGGACATGGTTTAATGGTGGCATTAGCAGTGTTAGGAAAACAGTTTGACTTGATGATCTTAAAGGTCTTTTCCAACTTAAAAGATTCTATGTTTCTATGATCACCATCAGGGATGAAGTATATCTACATTATAGAAGGAATAGTAAAACAAATTATAGTAATGTATTAGCACTAGAAAGGTCTCAAACAAATGTTATTCAGGATTAAAAAATCATTATATTTAAAGACCTTAGAGTAGCAGAATGAGAAAATGACAAGAATATTTGTGGGAAATAATTCAGAAGAAATTGAGCAAACTAACTTCTGGATGCATGGGTTCATAAATGATTGTAAAGCTTGAGGAATGTGGATAGTTCAGTTTACACAGCAAAAACTAGAAGAGGGGAAAGGAATGTTTCAGGTTTCTCACAGTAGTTTATTCCTTTCCAGTTTTCAACAAACCGTACCAGCTTTTCGCCCCGGATATACAGTGAGCTATGCCAGCTGCTAGAGAGAGGCTGCACAAAGGCAATGCATGCCATAGGAAGGCAAAGAGACCAGCAAGAACTGAAACTCCCTCAGGTAGCAGAAGGGAAGACAAAGTCCCTCACAGATTTGTCTTCATGGTAAGAGGTCTCTGCAGAAATAATTAATTCATGTTGTGGGAGTGAAGTTGATGTTGATCAACACTCATTACTCAAACTGTTGAAAGACCCAAAAGGCAAACAAGACACTGGGGAGGGTGAAACTGGTAATGATATCTAGGAAATTATGAGAGAGTATTTTGTTTGCCAAGACAGCTAGCCCCAAGGATGCTGGCAGGTGAACATTTAAGGCTTAGTGTGTAGACAGAAGGAAGTTGAACATGCTTCCCAGGAAAGAAGGGCGGAGAAGGCAGCTGTATGTGATCCAAGAGCAAATGCTGACATTGTGGCAAGTGTCTGTCCTATACGTACTGAAGGTCAGTTCCCTGCATGCTGCTGTCCCACACCAGATACCCGTCCCCTGTGCCTTGTACTGTTCTCTACCGATAGACCATCAAGTTCAGATATGAGGCTGGCTTACAATTAGAGACCATTGTGGGAATGTTGTATGAAAGATGCAGAAGAGTGACTGTATTTCACTCCATCTCACTCTGGAAATGAAGGACAGCCTTCTTTCAATTACTACCCGTGGTGGTTTAAGTACTCACTGAAGGCCAGTGACTTCTTTAAGCATAGCAGACTTTCCTAAGTGCCTTACCATCTGTTCAGTGCTTTTGACGTGTTTATGTTGTCAGTCATATAGGGGAAAAAACCCCAAAGCACTCCATATTTTTTGTTAATGGAATATGTTGAGATGACATTAATCATACAGACAGGGAACCCTCTACTCACAAGTGAATGCATGCGTTAAATACTAGGGCTGTTAATGGACCCTGTTTCTGATCACTGCTGTCATAAGTGATAACAGGCCTGAGGCCAATTAAAGCACTTTTCACATTTTTCTCAAAGCGAGAGAGTGCTGGGGAGGGATCCTGGCACCAGCAAGAGTGCTGAGGTGAGGGGCTTAGCGCCATGGTAATGTGATCACTCCCTGCTCCGACACTCTGCTCCCCTCCGCCGCGCTACCCAAACTCCTGCCTGGAGCTTGGACATGGGGCTTGGCTTCTCTGCAGCAAGGCAAGGACAGAGCAGGCAGGAGTTACCAGTTATCAGTAACCTCAGTTACCGATGATGGTACCAAGAAATTCTCCACTTTGAATGCCCCTCCTCAACTTTTTCATTTTCAATGGGAAATCTGAAACAGAAGAAGAGGTCCATCTTAGAGTTGGTTATCAGGGAAGCATTGCCTTGTGAGATGCCTGCCATGTTCTGGCTCTCTGTCTGACTGGAACTACCCTAGTGCATGTGCAACAAATTGAGACTTTTTTTGCCCCAGAAATTCATCTGGCTGGCCAAAATTTGCCTTTTTCCTCATAAATGATATTACCAGTGAGGAACGAATGAAGATGTATCCAAAGAAACTTAAAACCATGGTCACCCTGAATTTGTAAGGTCTTTGCATGTAGCTGGCAGTAGCACAAGGCAGGCTATTTTTGAATCATCAGGAATTTGATATTAGTGTATTTGTATGCTAACATGAATTTTGTTTGGACTTTGAAAGTGTAAATTTTTAGTCATATAACACAAACCACAACTCTTCAAAATCTCTGAATATCCTCACTCAATCCTGTACAAGGTACTGTCGTACAGATCTCAAAATGAAAGTGACTTGAGATGATCTGTCTAATAGGCAGCTGTATGGATCCGGGCACTTCTTTACTGTCTCCTCTCCTGCCCTTTTCCCGAGTTAAAGATTGTATCTGACAGGCGAACGCTGAGTTGGGATGGTAGCTCGTTTCACTGGTATGAGGAATGCTGAATTTTTCAGCAAGTTGTGAAAGCCAAAGTCCTCGCCAACTTTCCTTTAAGCTTTTAAGACCCAGTGTTTGTGTTTGCTTTCTGTTTCAAGTGAGGAGAGATGTGGCAGGCTAGCTAGGGTCTCTGTCCCTTTGAAAGTCCTGCAGCAAATCAGGATAACAGGCAAACACAGGGAAATGGAGGGAATCGCTTTCTGATGTCTAGCTCCCTGATCTGCGTGTGTATTTCCAAGCTGTAATATAGAACTGTAATATAAATCAAATTAAAAATATGAAGAAAGTCAGAGGGATTCAAACCCTGCTCTTCGTTATAATGGGAGATTAGAGGGGGAAAAAAACCACTGTGATTTTTACATTAGACAAGTTTTAGGCTTGTTTTTCTTGCCTTCCAGGTTCTGAACCCGAGTTTGTTGTTTGAACTAGTATAAACTGTTTCTTTTGTGAAGGTTTTACCCCCAGAGATCTTCAAAATCTATTGCAGATTTGAAGAGCCTATTTAACCTTTTCTGACATTTAAAAGAAAACAGAAAGCAAGCCCTGCCAGTTGAAAAGTGAGTTAAAGGAACCAATCCAGTTTGTGTCCAACTGGATGAAGAAAGGATAGTCAAATTCCTTCCATTTTACACAGAGTTAGTCATGAAATTGTACAAGAGAAATAATAAAAAAAAGAAAGACAATAAAATAGCCGTATTGTAACAGCTGAAGAAAACCTTGGGTAACTGTCAGCAGTGAAATGTCCAGAGAGCATTTGTACCATTCCATTTCATTAAACTGAAGGGTGGGATTGCAGACTGTAAAAGATTCTAGCAGAACTCTTCAGAAATTTACAGCTCAGAGAGCAGCGAAGCACAAGGGAAGTCTCCCTTTCTTGTGTACGCAACGGGGAGCCTGGGGTTTGTCTCTCTGATGATGATGATGATGTGTAGGAGAAGAAGGTTGCCAGAAGCGCTAATGAAAACTGAGGAGTGCTCCACAAACCCTTTTTTTTCTTCGCCGTTGCCTACAAAACACATTTGCACAGTCGGTTGTACTCGCTTCCTGGGCTCTTGGCTTTGTGGGCTGGATTAGGACAGGAAGCCTTATGGGTAGCATATAGGGCAATGTCTAATGCTTTGGGGGTATAATGCATAACAGCAACCACTACAATGAAAGTCACAGGAGAGGAGACACTTGTCTCATTTTGAAAACAGTGTAACCAGCAGGAGATACTCTGGTTTGTACTCGCTGAGGATCTGGCCCCAAGACCATCACTGAGGTGCAGGAGGAAGCCTAAATTCTGGCTAAAACAGGAATATGTGTCTACTGCAACTGCAGCCTGCTGCTCTGCAACAGAGCAAGTACACTGGGAAGCTAAGATCTTAGAAATCTCCTTGGTTTCAGTCTCCTCTCTCTTTACATGAGGGCATCCTCCCCTTACGTCAGTGGAACTCCTGCTAACGTGCTGTGGAGTAAGAGAACGTTTAGGATAGCAGTTATCTGTCAGCAGAAAAGACATAGAGCTGGCGGGGAGAGGGTGAGAGAGTCATCCTAGATGACTAACAGCCCTACATACTTTTACTGGTGATGTTTGGCTATAACAGCTAACCTCCTCTGGCTCCTTTTTTTCCTGGCTATTTTGATTCACCCAAAATGCTGTATTGTGCTGGTCCTTGCCAGAGCAGAGGAGATATCTACCAACAGCAGAGGTGGTCAAGAGATGTACACTGGTGCAAGTTTCCAACAGAAATGACAATCTTTACCAAACTGATTTTCTAAGGAATTTTCAAAATCACAATGGGAATGATGCAAAATGAAGCATTGCAATCCAAATGAAGTGAAAACCAAGTTCAGAAAATGTTGGCTTTCCTTTTTATTTATACAAAATAATTAATTTTTGTCTTGATTCACCACGGCATTCAGTTTACTTTCCTTATTTGAGCACTGCCTTACGGGAGTTTTAATTCACAACCCTGCTCTCTCGACTATGGGCCATAGTCCTTTGGAGGACTGCAGCTCCCAAGAAATAACATACACTTGGCTTGGCCTGAATTATGGGCTGTGTTAGATACTCATGTGACTCTAGTGTTGTATGAGAAATGCAATTTGGGCAGAAAAGTTTAGTCCATAGGGAACTCTGGGTCTTCTGGCCTTTTAACTACAAAGCCAAAATAGAGACCCTCACAAAATGTGAAGTTCAGTATTAACTGCATTTCAGGCAAATTGAGCATGTGTGTCAAATTCAGCAAACAAAAGGAAACATTCCAATATAGGTAATTCTCTATTCTCATTTCTATTCAAGAACAATGAAAGTATTGGCAATTCTTAACAGAAATTATAAGAAATTTCAGTTTTTGTGCAAATTTATTATGTTGGAAGTACTTGCTTCAGCTTAGAATAATAAGTTTTGACACGCTGGAAGTTCCCAAAGAGGAGGAATTCCAACTTTCTCACTGCTGCAAGTCCATGTTCATTAATTTTCATGGGTTTTTATGTGCAGGCTCTCCTCTGTGGGTTATAAAGGCTTGAGCAGTAAAGCCAAAACCTTTACTGAGGATTTGTACATGGGTAATTGAAGGATTTAATTCTTAAAAGTGGAATTGTGCTCAGTTTGGTTTTATAACCAAAAATTTTTTGATATAAATTACATAGGTCAAAGGAAGTATTCTTAATTGTGCTGAAGTGATCCCACAAAAAGCAATGTATATGGATGAAAGAACCACCAAAGTCTGTAACGGAGCAGTCTGGACTCCTCTACAACCTTTTTTTTTAGTTTTATGCTGCAAGTGATTTGTGGCACAGGCTTCTCATGCAAAATTGTCAGTTCAGACTGGTTTTATGGCTAGATTTTGAATATATAAAGAAAAACATTCTGAGTGTGTAGCGTTGTGGGAATTTTGCTCTCTTTTGCAGGCATGTGGGTTTTTTTTCCCTCCACAGATCTGTTTCCATATTGCAGAAGTGACCCCTTTGATCACAAAAAAAAAAAAAAAAAAAAAAAAAAAAATAGTCCACAGAGTTCAAACAACCTCAAGGACTAATTCCTATTCTGCTTAATATGATTCTGAAGTCCCCAGACTAAACTGTTCACCTTCAGATCTGGTTTTATGTGAAATAACCTTGGTTTTAGATCAGAGCTCTGAAGACCTTCTGGGATACAGAAATGGACACTGTGGATGATTTACCCTTGGGTGCTTCCTTTTCTGCAAGGGAACTTAAAGGACTTTTGAACCTGTAAGAGCTGATCTGTCTTCAAACTCCAATCAACAATTTGTATCATGCCAACAGAATTATGTGATTGTGAAATTAGTTAGATAGGATAATGAAGTTCACTGCTTCTCTCCCAGGGGTTTTAGATGACTAGTCTGGGTTTTGGATATTATAACGATCATAGTTAATAGATGCCGAGGACAAGGCAGAGAAGCTGTTGAACTGCCATGCCCAGAGCATTGTCCCTCAAATCTTTTATTTTACATACCTTCATCTGGGCCTTGAAGGACCGCCCAAGGGTTCCCCTTCACAGCTGCTGTTGTGATATTGTGAGTAGTGACTGTACAGAGAGCAGGAAACAAAAAAACATCAACAGCCAGATTGGAAGACATAAGGATTCTTCTGGATGAAAAGCATGAAGACCAGATCATGAGGAATACTTGCTATTTTTCAAAAGTCAGTAACCAAACCTGTAACATCTAAAATGGCATGTAGTTCCCTGCACAGGAGTGGAACTCTTTCATACCAAGGAAGAGGAGGCCAAAGTTTATTCTCAGTTCATGATGCAAACAGAGAACACAGTGATTTTCATGAGCTCGCTAGATAGAATTTGGCTCAGGTTCATCCTTCCTATCTTAGTTGGGCAAAGTCAATGACCAGCCTAAGGAAACACAGTGGGAAATCCATCCAACAGAGGCAGACAGAAAATAGACTTTCCTTTCCTAGAAAAAGATGAATTTTTTGTGTACCAAAAAATTAATTCCCGTAAAACCAGGAAGCATTCTGGTGCTTTCATGAGAGGTAGGAGAGATTCAAAACAGGTGTCCACTTTTCACTAAAGAAGTGTTTTTCACTGAGAGCCCCAAATAAATATATTTTCCCTTTTTTTTTTTTTTTTGCAACAGATCATTTTCAAGTCAGCCTCTTAGAGTTACAGAGCACAATGACAGGACCTCCAGCATACGGAAAAAGCACTGTCATTTTGATCTCTGCAAAACTTGTTCAGTCTTGGTGGCTGTAGCCTTCACTGCAGCTTGCAGATAAGCACCTGAGGTTGCATTTTCATGTAACTATTCCCACTGTGAGCCTTGCTCTGCTACCAATCAATTGGTAAGGGTCCTGGTTCTTCAGTGTGAGCAGATTAGAGATCAGCATTGATTTTCCATGTTGTGGGACAAATTTGGCCCACAACCAACTAGAGATCAGGCAAATAATTCTCTTAAAAAAGCTCTGCTCCTGCTGTCACCTAAATTTTGTAAAAGACTCAGTGGGACAATGAGAGCTGGTAGGTGAAGAGCTCTTTGTTGAATCCATCCCCCACCCCCAGCAAGAGAAGAAGAGAAAATCGGGGTGTTGAGTGTTTGGTGGAAAGCAAAACAAAAACATAACCCTGCCTCTACCAGGCCTGGATCCAGTCCTGTGACAGTCTTTTTTTTCCACTGGCTCTCAAAATGTATTAAAGAATAAGGCAAAGAATGTAACTGTTCTCTTGCAGTTTCTGCTCTGAATATGCTCCTAATGAGTTCCCCTTTTTAACACATCGAATTGTCCATCTTACCCTGGCACTCCCTGGGCCTTTGAGACTCAGATCTCACGCATCTGAAGACATAAAACCAGTGTTAAATGGCATGTCACATTCCAGGAAGCTCCTGAAGAACCATCAATTTCCCCTCACCCCAGGAGGCTTTGCAGAATCCAAAGAACAGTCCCCCCTATTCTGGGGAACCAGATCAAACCACAGCACCAAGAAGCATGGAATTGCCAAATATTTTCTTTTTATCTTGGGGAAAAAAACCTTAGCTCAAAAAAGCCCATTTCTAGTTCTTAGTGAACTGCATGTCTGTGACACCAAGGAGAAGGGAGACTTTCCTTCCATTAATAGCAAGGTACTGAGATATCAAAACTAGCCGAGCATTTCAAATCCCAAAAGGAAAGGTGGCATAGAGTCCCCCTCTGGGGAAAGAAACCAGTTGTCACAATCAGTATGGGGACAAGGCAAAGCAATTAGGTAAGTAGCTATCTCAGATTTAATTGATGCTTTGGATCATCCCAACATTATTTTTTTTTCTTCCCCATTCATATATGCCAGCAATGTGTTAATATTTATTTCATTTCCTCTGCTCACTCTGTTCTGGACTATCTCTTCCTACTTGTCCCTCAGCAGAACAGGATATAAAATTCATTTCAAGTCCATTCAATGGGGGAAAAGGAGACTAAAAAGGTGGACTTGAACCAGACTACACCTCAGACCTTCATCTTTGACTGGCTCCATCACTGGCTAAAAGGTTAAGCCAAGATCCTGATTCTGGGAAGCAGTGCATGGTGCAGACACCTGTCCCTTCTTCAGCTGTAGCTGATTCTCCTCTGATCATCTTGCCACATAATATGCTTCGACCAATGTTGCACAGATGCTCCCTTTTGGATGTTGTCTCAGCCTCCACACACAGTCATCCCCAGAGACACCACATTTTGGTGACACCCTAGGGAGTGAGTGGGCAGCTGGAAAGGAAGGAGGCTGTTGACAGAGAGGCTGCTATTGCTGAGGTCAGTTTCTAAACCTCAAGACTAAAAAGATGCCATTGAGATTTTAGTGGGCTAAGATTTCACCCCCAAAACTGCTCCATCTTCCTACCAATGAAAACATTGCATATCTAAGTCCTTACCTAGATGATTTGGGGTGCACAAAAGCAATGCTTTCCTTCATCCTGTCAGCAAGAGGAGCAAGAAACCCTTCTATTAGAAAAAGGAAAAAGAAAAGGTATTAGTTCAGATAAATGGCTTAATTTAGCAAAACTGTATCTGTGTCTGATGCCTTCTGAAGCAGATAGTGGCTGAACAATGTCTGTCAAGAGCAGAGACACCATGGTGTGGAGCAGAGCACAAGTCCATGCTCCTGTTTACAAAAGTGCCCCAAGTGCTCATAATGAGCATTGCCAATCATTGTTTTCTCTAGTGAGATCTATCGGTCCCTTACTAGGAAAGTCACTCAGTCCCTCTTTTTCTCACGGACTGTAGCACTGAGATGCAAAGGCAGAGGGGCAAGCAATGTAGTTTCAATTAAGGCCCACTAAAAACAGCTCTTACTATGTTATAAATTCTATATTTATCCTGAAACACCAGCCCCATCCTGAGCATTTCTCCCCCTTTTTTAATTGTTTGCAGAAAAGTTTCCATTGTGTTTTCTTTTCCATTTTTTAGGACCAGTATTGCAATATAAATAGTCTTTTTTCTTTTCTTCTCTCTCTCTCTCTTTGCTAATAGTTTGGTTTCTCTACTTGGCTGAATGTACATGACTCTGAGGTTTTGCGATATAATTGCATGATTGCTTCCAAATTTTCCAACCAATGGAGCATCTAATCAGTTGAAAAAATTCATTATCCACTGATATATGCTGGAGGGAAGGCAAAAAAATGGTTCCTCCACATATCATTTCCTTCCCTCTCCTCCCCCATATTTAACCTTCTCCCTCTTAACCCGGAGTGGTCAACCCAGTTGCAAAAGTGACTGCGGATCTTAGATCAGGGGATTTGTGGTTATGCCACGTGCCTTCACAAGGGGATAACCCACCCAAATTGGACTCAGGGGCAGTTCAGCTAAAAAATCCAACTGTGATCTGATGTGTAGTATGAAGACAGGTATTACCCTTATTCCCTAGGGAGCTGGTCTCTGGCCTGAAATGTCTGATTTCAACAGATTTGGTTATTTTATTCAGTCTTGCAGTTGCAGCCCAAGAAAAAGAAAGAGGCATTTTTGAGTCATCCTCACCCAATTTTTCCTCTTGACCTTGGTTACTAATCCGCCTAGCCCTGACAATTTTAATTAGCACACAAGGACACTGCAGGGGTGCCTGCATCCTTTCATTTGCCATCATTTTTCTGTTGAGATGTCTGACTTCAAGGCTCTGCTACCTTGAGCAAATCAGTTAAAACCATAGGTTAAGAATGGAAGAGGGGCATAAATGAAGGAATATCATCCTTCTCCCTTATCCAAAAAGACTTTCAGCTTTCTTAAAGGATTTAAGTACCCTTGGTGAAATAGGAAAGCAAAACCTCTTGTCTTGGCTTCCCTTTGTGCTTGAAGGAATGAAGCTTGGCATTGGTCCTCTTGGGTCATTGCGTCCCTTTCCACCTCCCAGGCTGTCCCAAGGGACTTGCATGTTGGAAAAGGCAGAGGCAGGAGCCCACCATCTATTCTTCCTCTGCCCTCATCCTCTGTCTGTTACCATGCACAAAGCATAAAAAATCCTTCCTCCTCAAATGACTATTTAAGGATCAAAATCTGAGTTCAAGCTCATAAGTATGAATATTTCTACTATGTTTTGAACAGCCTGAATTATTTTAAGTTACAGAACTCTAAACTTAAAAAAAAAAAAATCCAAACAAACAAAAAGCACTATCAATTTGTCTTTTGATTGAAAGCATCTAACAAAAATTGGAAATTTTAACTTACAATGAAGTTTGATCCTTGCTTTCCAATTTCACATAAAAATAATCCCCAAAGAGGGAGAAGGCCTTTAGCTTCTCTGAACAGTTCAACAAATAATGATCAACTTTTCCTGGTTAAAGTTAAAACTAGTCTCAAAATCTTACTTTTAGTCATCAGCATGCTTTATATATGGTTTCGCATTTGTGAGTCAGGAGCTGAAGAGCATTTATGTATCTACAGTATCAAGAAGCCATGTACAACAGGTCTTTCTAAACAGGACATTTTTATTTAAATATTCTTTGCAGGCTGCTCTCTGGAGTGCCCTGGATCTCATTAGAAGTGTGGTATTTTCCTCTTCCGCTAAAATTAAATTTAGTTTCCAATTAAAAGCTGGCCCCTCTGACAGACACTTTGTTTCACTTTCAGGTCCAGATTTCTTACCACGTTGACCCTACCAAATGCCTCCAGTGACTTGTAAAAATAATAAGGATTATACACAGCTGCACAGATCAAAAAAATCCCCCCAGCATTCAATTGCTATCATGAGTCTTTTATCAATCTGCTCTAGAGTAGAGAGGGAAACAATTTTCCCACCCCATGAAACTGAGATTTCATAAATGTTCCCTTTCCACATTATGATGAAAAAAAAAGACCTTTCAAACTTTTTGATTCCTTTTGTAAAAACAGACTCCCACACCACAGGGGAACACTTATTAGGCAGCCAAGAGATTCCCCTGGGGTATGGAATAGCAGCAAGGGAAGGATTTCCACCTGCAGTACCAGGCTATGTGAAATGAGATAATAGCTTCAGGAGACCCATATTCCCACGTTAGCCCACCTCAGCCTTCTTCCTGTGTTATCTTGGGCCAGTCTCTTCAGCCTCCTGTTCCTGAACCCCTGCTCTCCACCTTTCCTGGTCTCCTCTTTTCGAGATGATCATTGCAAGTCAAGAATGAGAATGTAAGGCAAAAATGTGGGCAGCTGTCACCTAGGATAAACTTAATTTCCAGAGCATGTGAGGTTGCTCTGGTTACCAGCACCAAATCCATGCTAAGAACAACTCCTGTCTCCTTAGTGAACTAGAAAACTTCTTTAATTCATATGTAATTGAATGGTGCCAGCTAATTATTAGAAACATAATAGCCTGTTACATAATTGCAACAGACTCAATAAATGTGGTTTGAGTTATTACATAGTACTTTATTAATAGACAATAAATACAATCTTAAATCTAAATTAAATCCTCATTTGGTAGGTGCTTCATTTTGGAAGGGTATCAGAATGTGTCACTGAAGTCAAATGTCAGCATATTGAAAGTCACGTGATAAAAATCCTGATCCAGATGCTGTTTCAAATCTTGTTCAAGGGACAAGTGGAGGAATGTCCTTGGAGAACAGCTTCATACAGTACAGTCTCGTCTGTTGCTCACACGTTTTGTCTGAACATTTAATCCCCACCAGCACATAAGCATTCTGGAGGTCACTTTTGGGCAATATGCTCAGGAGGTTCTCAGGAAACTGCCAGATGATGTGAGAGAACGGTAGTATTTCTAGCTAGATGACCACCCACTTCCTCCTATAAGATCCTTTGAATGTAGGAAACAAAAGCAGACAGACTTAAAGCCAAGAAAGAAGGAAGTTATTTAAAAATGTGTCTTGATTGACAGTAACAAGGCGGAAATTGCTAGTTTCCTAAAACCAGATGGTCACGAGCACTCTGAGGATGCCCCACCTCAAGGACCATAGTGATACAGTGCCTTGTTCTAGACAACCAAATAGCATTGCCCAGGGAAAGGGTTTTCTAACCACTGTCTTGTCGAGGCAGCTCCAGCCATTGCTTTCTGGTGATAACTCCTTCCACAGTAATTTACAAGCTTTCACAACCTAGGGTTCAATTATTGCCATCTGGTCTACCTGGGTCAAAATCAAGAAAGGCAGGGAAACCCTGCAGTCTGCACAAAGAAATTAGAGAATAAACTAAAGGCTCATGTGAAAATGTAACTGATCTTTCCACATAGACCTGATAGCTAGATTTCCATGTGCTTTAGAAATTTCCTGCCGGCTTCAGTTTTGCTGACAGGCAAAGAAGAGAGGACAGAATATTCTACAAATATTTACTCCCACTGAATTAACACACTTTGAAGCTCACCATCATTATTTTCCTTCTTTGTAGACTGGTAGCCTGGCAATAGAGGAAAACAGTAGCAAACCTTGCAAGTATCCTAACTGGCTATTTGTCCCAGTGCTGCGTTCAGGAATGTGTCTGTGAAACCAGGAGTAGTTATATGATCAACAAATTTCTTTAAAGGCTACAAGGGATTGTTCTGATTAGTCAAACCTCCAGAGAAGCCATATAAGCTAGACCCCTGAGTAAAGCTAGCACAGATAAGAGATGGTTCCTTGGCTACGTAAAGAGGAAAAATAAAGGAGGGACTGTGTGCTGATGAGTGAAGAGAGGCTCTAGGTGGGTTTACAATATCGGCCATGTAGCTACTGGCTCACCAGGAGAGGGTGGGATACAGCATCAGGGTTAAAAGTTGGAGCTGGTGGAGTGGGGAACAAGGTTTCAGAACTACTCTGTAAGAATAAAGAGGAAGAGAGACCACATGAGCGAACCAGCACAAAGAGCAAAGCCTCCTGGAAGAGAATTTTAACAACAGATTTAGAAGCCAAGCCTGATTTTGACAGTCAGTTCTACTAAATTGGAAGTCAGTTCTGAAGGTAAGGAGAAACCAGAAAACTTATGGACACTTTGCTTTGGTGTTCAGGGAGAGGAGAAAATGAGGACCTGATTAATGGGAAAGAGTACAGAAGTGAAAGCTTGCACTGATGAAGAATAAGGGAAATGTGTGTAACTGCAGGGTTATACCCCAAGCTCAATTCTCAGATAGTGAAAGAACTAGTATAATCAAAGTCAAGAAGCAAGACTTTTTTAAAAACTGCTCTGCAGGTTCATGAATTAAGAAGGAAGGGAGGGCAGAGGTGAACTGGTCAGCTGCTGACCCCTTTGCAAAGCAGCCACAATAAGCAAGGTGTTATGTTGTGTGGGCATAGGGCAGATTGAAAACTTGAGCAAGATGCAAAATGTGCTCAACAACACTGGGTTTCAAACTAGCATATCCAGTGAGATACCTATATTTCAAGGTTTTTTTTCAGCCCAAAGGAGGAATGCTTGTATGTTCAGTGATTCATGCCTAAGAGGATGTCTATCTGCTCTACTACCTACTGAATGCCAAGGGCAATTTAAGCCAAATTCAGCTGGAGGGTAGTGTCTGAGTAGAATCAATGTCTTCCAATAGAAATAAAGGATGTAGAAAGCTTTTCTTAGTACCAGACATGCAATATTTATTTTTGCTAATACATAGAGGATACCACTCTTTGCAGCAAAAGAAAAATTTCTTCAGTTGTAGGTTTGTAGGCACATTGTATGCCAGAGACTGTCAGCCAGTGGTGCTGGTATTACACCCTAAAACTTCTGTCCAAAGCCTTCTGTTTAGGAAGGAAGAAGTTCAGTCTGTAATGCTAGTGTCCTGGTCACTTGGCCCATAAGCACATCCTTTGGGAACTTTTTCAAGCAGTAGATCACATGCAGGTTTGGAAGACAGAATTTCTCACATACTTTGAGCTCTTAATGGTCTGGTAGAGATTTTAATAAAATTCAGGCTCATTTGTAGTTCTGCATGCAAGTGACACGTCTCTGGCATTGTTGCAACACATTAGAATCAGTGTCATAGCCCTTTTCCCTCAATCCACCGTGATCTTTGTCTACTGGGGAAAAGATTTTACTTCCCTTCACTGCTCCCCAAAATGTTTGTATAATACCTATGATGTTGGCATGAATGGAACCTATTCAGAATAAAAGAGGAAACATACCTGCAAATGCAGTCCGCAGGGATACAACAAACACTTCAGCAAGTGCACAAGGCATTTTTACAAGGGATTGCAAGGGGACAGATACAAAAGAGAGTGGAAAGAAATCCATATCTGTATCTAGGGCCTGATCCAAGCTCTTGCTGGAGCTGAGGGAAAAATCCAATGGGCTTCAAATAAGGCCCTTATTTCAAAAAGGGGAGAGACTTTAGGGAAAAAAAAAAAAAAGCATTAAAAAGCCAAGGGGAAAGAAGAGATAAATAACATTTACCCAAAACAAACCAGATGTTTCACCTCAAATCCACTTTCTGTTTCCATGAGGATAAAGACAAAGAAAATAATGGCTGTTAGCCTTTTCTTTGGGTCTGACGGCAGAGACCCAATGGGTGATGGGCTCTAAGGCATGTGACCCTCACACGCTTCCTGTGTCATAAATGAGTCATGGCAGTAGCATACTCATAAATATATTGGAAAGAATAATGTTAATCTAAATGGTTTGACTCAAGCAGAGTCAATAAAAGGCAAAAAACATCTTTAGCTTGCCTCAAATGCCTGTTTCCTTATTATTTTTTTTTTTAATATATATTAAACTTCTTAACTTTATTTTCTGTCTCAAAATGAGCAATGTATTTGGAAATGGATGAGCCCAAGTTTGCTGACTTGAGCCATTGGAGTTACAGTCTCTGTGGAGCTTTAAAAGTTGCTGAGGAAGAAAAGCCAAAGCAATTTTCCAAGCAGAGATGAGAGGACTGCATACAGCTCCGAGCTGCTGAGAGGGGGTGCTCAGGCACATTGCTTTCACAGGACCTGCTGGAGGTCACCGAGCCACAGCCAAGGTCAGAGGAGAGCACTTGGGCTTTCTCATCCTAACATCACCCTTTAGTGCCTCCTGGGGGATGAGGGCAGACTTTTGTCTTTCCTGTATTTGCAGGCAGCAGCAAGGTTGTCTCTATTTGAATGTGCTCAGGACTCCTGAAGTTGAGGGTTCTCAAGTTCTTGACCCTCCATACAAAGCAATGGTATGATTTAGAGTGAACTTGGTGCTGCTCCCACAAAAAAAAGTGACAATATTTGCATGTGGTTCCCTAAAAAGCCCTAGCAACTCATGTTTTATAGGTGTGGGCAATTCAGAGAGCATTTTAATTCGATTTATTTTTCATTGCAGAGAGGCCTCTTCTTTACCATTGCTTTTAAAGCCATCACACTGAAATGGCTCAACCCGAAGTTTTCCATGATACATCATCTAGTGTAGACATTTTTCTTTGAAGTTTCAGTTAGAACAGTTCCACTCCCAAGGAAAAGTGCAAAAAGCCATCTTTTTGTCCAAGTGAAAAAAGAAATAAACAACTTAACAACAGTTCCATTGAAAAACCATAATGCCTTTGCTTAGAATAGGAATGTAAATTTTGACAGCAGGATTGCCCTGCTCTCAAAGAGGGCACTGGCACCATCAATGTGAAAACCAAAACCCTACATAAATATGGTCAAGTTGCAAACTTCAAAAAAGCCACAGGCTTAACAGAAAATTTGTCAGTGTTTTGCAGCTTATTTGTCAGGCTCTGATCCCCTTGCTGCTCTCATGCATGCAGCATGTTACTGCTTTGCGTGCCAATAGCTGAGTGGGGCTTTCTGGCACCGGCTGCCAGAGAACATTGTGGCACCGTATTGCAGGTAGACAGCATCTTCTGTGCTCCAATTTCTTCTCCTGTTAATATCTGCCCAGATCAGAAGAGGAGCAGGTTCCACACATTAGAGGAATAAAAAAAATCACACAACATATCTTATTTCATTAAGTGAAGGCTGTGATAATGTACAACAGAGAAAAAGTCGAACAAAGCTTGACCACAACACCTTTACATCTGGCTTTCCTTATGTTTCAATTTTGTACCTTTACTGTTAAATATTGTTGGGTTTGGTTTTCTTTTTCTTATTTTTCTCACCCCTTTTGGCTGTTACATAGCCCTGAAACACTGGCATCTGAAATTTAGATTGAAACTACAAGCAGCCAAATCTTTGTGTCTATAACAGGTCCCTCCACCCCCACAACACAAAGGAATTATTCCTATTTGTTTTCAAAAGGGAGAGGGGAGTATTCGGGATGTCCCTTTGCCAGCAGTTTAGTAGAGGATTTGTCCCTTTCCCCACCCTTTTCTGGGTAAGATGGGTGAAATGTCTTTTGCAAGAACAACCTCTGGCTGGCCTCCTGGTAGCCTAGTTTGTTTGACTTTGCTCTTGGGTGACTGCCTGCCAGCAAGCAAAAGCATGGAAGCTGAAAGCAAGCAGCAAGCTGATGCAATGGACAGGGCCCTTCGGGATCAACTTTACGAGAGCTAAGCAAAATCAAACAGAATTGAAGCAAGCTCTGCCAAACACAGGCTAATGGACAGGATTCCCTTCTCCCTACACTTGATTGGAAATAAAGATAAGGTGTCTAAAGCAGGGTGAGAGAGTGGCAGATTGTGCCCTGAACAGTGGCGGAGAAGGTGGGCACGGAGGGCAAACATGCAGCTGAAGGTAATGTGGGCAATCCCACACATTGTCTACAGAATTCAAAGCACAGTACACCAGGGAATAACTTGCAGATGATGCTCAAGAAAAGGTTCTTCCCAAGGAACCCTCTTCTATCTCCCCAAAGCACCTTTAATGTATAGTAGCCTTTTAAAAAACATTTTTAATCACCTGCTATCTTGCTATTTTTGATGTCATGCAGTTTATTGTGTTAAAAAGCTTAACATGCGTGCCATGCTGCAAACGCATGGAAAGGTGAAATCTGTTAGAAGACCTGAGACTTACGACATTCAATCCAGAACAGTGCCATCCCAAGTCTCTCCCTCCTTGTTTTTGGGATACACAGACAGGAGAAAGCCAAACTGATCAGGACAGTCCATATAGTGTTCAGAGGTGAGCTATCATAACAGCCAAATACAAATCCAAGCCTTCCTTCAGGACCAGAGTTACTCCTCCTCTGCAACAGAAACCCTGAAGAGACCACAAACCTGATCTCTGAAGTTCCTGAACTGGGAATTCAGTCCCAAAGCTTTAGCTCATACAGCGGAGACACTCTGTGGGTAAAACCAGATGTGTTCTTTTCCCTCTGTGGCACAGCAGGATCCTTTGAGCTCAAATGACAGCCATCAGCAGCGTGTGGAAAGCATGTGCCACAGCAGACAGTGCCTCTGCCTGGTCTCACATCACAGTCTGAGTCCTGCAGATGTTTCTCCACAGACATAGGTAGACCTATTTGGTGCAGGAAATAGAGCCATTCACTTGTGTTTGGACCTGGCTGAGCTGCAAACTCCACACCACAAGGAGAAATAACAGGAGAATGCCTTAACAGTAGTGATGGACAGCAGCTTGTCTCCCCTTCCACAGCTTCTGTCCCTGTAGACCATTAGCACAGCCCATTCCAAACTCCAACGCTTTCACCTTCAGCTTATTTTATTTCTTCAGAGTAGAATTGTTTTTCAGTTTTCAGAGGAAATTCCTAGTTGCCTGAAGACCTCCTGTATAAAACTCACTGTGAGCTGCATTCCATAGGTCTCACTAGAATTTGGACTTACTTTGCCCTTGAAAGCCTGCTCTGGGCTCCAAAAAGGAAGGGGAAATGATTGGAGCATTTGTGTCTTGCAGAAGCTGAAGCGAGACATGCTTATTTTTAACACAGGATACAAGGGATTCTTTTGACAATATCCATTCATTCTACCAATGACTGGATTAAAAAAAAAAAATCTTTATTACCTCTCCAGTGGCTACTGCACAAATTATTTTTGCAGATTTACATGGATCTGGTTCAAATTGCAACAGCACTAGAAAGGTTGACAGAGTTTCTCTGATTTTGGGATATCCCTTTTCCACCAAAAGGGATATCCACCATCTTCTCCTGAGTTGTCCACAATCCCCTTTTCTTAAACCATATACTTGTCACACCTGAGCATACAGTTCAGGCTAGTCTTCTTCAAGAAAGATGAGGCAGGTGCAGGAGATAGCCTACTAAAGTGTAATTAAACTTTTATTTATGGTAGACTAAAGTAATTCATCAGGAGGGGAAAAGAGGTATTTCAGCCAGCATTGGCTCAGAGAAAGGTGTAGGGATAAACTGTCTCACAAGAGTGTCAGGTGGGAAGTGTGGAGAAATTTTAAAAATAACAGAGGAATAAGATCCTTGTAAAGTTTTCTAACAGAAGAAAAGATGCAAGGAATTTTTATTGTTGGAAGAGGTATTAGATCTTCCCAAGCAGGACCAAGATGCTCTGCAGAGAACAGCATGCATACAGCCTGAGATCTTTCCTTGTCCTAAATTTGATATTCATCTGTCCTCCACTGCTATCCGTTACAGGCCTAGATTAGAGAGTTACTCTCTTGCTGGACAATGCTGTTGCAGTCTTCCTCAAAGAGTCACATTAATCCCACATATCTGGAAAACTGTGGATAGGCATTTCCATCATGCTGTCAGTCTACCAGCCAGCAAACTGCACCTAGGTGTACTGATAAGAGCCTTTATGGCCATCCAAGAAATGCAGCAAGGGAAATTGAAGTCCCACACTTTTGAAGTCTTTTAATCTAGGTTTGGACTCCATGGCAAACATTTAGCCAGAGATTATTTTATGCCATTCATGCAACACCAATAGAAAGTTTAACCTTATAGTGTGAAGTTAGCAGTCCAAGTGTTTAGACCACCAAATAAAATATGAAAACACACTGTTGGTGGAGGCCATCATAATACCTATTAAGATCCTTCTCTGCTTGTGATGGGAAAACCAAGGCTCAAGTCAGTAGAAGTTCCATCAGGGACAGAATTCTTGTATTAGTGGTGAGTCTGCACTCCTGGCAGGTAAGATATCCCTCACTATAAAACAGAATGGTACTTCTCTTACAGTTGTTTGGCATTAGAAACCACACCCCCATGATTTTCTTGATGTTTTGTCATCTTCCTTATATGGGGAGTCAGTTTAGGTCCTTACCATGGACCAGCATTGCATGGCTACCTCAGCACCTAACAAAAGCGCTTCTGCAAATAAAAATCAACTGGCAGAAAAGGAGACTAAGTCACCTCAAATTTAGGAAAAAAATTAGTTGTGAAGCACAAGTGTTAACTCCAGAAACTTGACTTTAATCGCTGTTTTTATTGTTAATATAAGCACAGAATGGAACTGTATGTGCTTTGTGCTCCATCCAAAATAAAATTGACATTTAGGTTATACTGGTTAAGTATGCAGAGACAGCTTTTTCAAATAATCTCTATATTAAAAGTCTATTGCTATCATTTCGTGTACTGAATAAAGAGAAGAATTTTCAAAAGCTTCTTGCAGGGGCCTGCAGACACAAGAGCAGCCTCACCCTGGAGGATTAAAGAAAAACCATTTCAGCCAATCAAATCTATTTACTTGTATATTTATAAACTGGCATGATTTTTGAGCTACTAAAATTAGATTTAGATCTTAGGCTCCAACTTCCAAGTGAAATCAGCTCACTTGTCACTAGGATGGTACAACATGATCCAAAATATACAGGGACAAACATTTTAGTCCTGGTGTCCAAAGGAAGTGGCAATCAAATGATCACATCGGCCAGCTGTCCCCCTTCCACCACCAATTTCAGCCAATTTTAACATCACTTGACAGAAATATCAGGACTGCTCTTTTTTACTTAAATCTGAAAACCAGCATGTGATCACAGAGAGACACCTGGTTTTCTGCCGTGGAGAGAAGAAAGGTGCAGTAACATCAAGGTACAGAAAGATTTTTATTTTTTTTTGAATTCTACAGTTTGGAGTGGTGTGTTTTCTTAATGAACACTGAAACCCAGAAGTACAGCACAAGCTCTTTAAAAAGGAGCAGAGGTGGAAGAGCTACTGCATGAACATAGCAACACAGGATCGTCTTGCTTCAAAAACATTTTACTGTTTTGAAACAGTACACAAAGTCATAAAAAATAGCAATGGGCTTTGCCAAAAAAGCATCCAGAGGAGAAGAGGCAAGGAAAGAACAGAGAAGGAACAGTGGAAATAAATCTTTCCAAACAAAGTGACAAGTCCAAAAATAATGAGAATTCAAGTTCAAAGAACTCTAAACTGAAGTAGAAAGAGAACAACCATACGCAGGCAGTGGGGCCGTGGGGGGGGGGGGGGGGTGCATGTATGCTGGTGGGGGGATACACAGCAAACATCTTGTGCAGCTTCCTCATCTAGCATTAAGGGTTCAAATCAGGACATCAGCACTTGACAGCCGCTAGTTAGAAATTCATGTTTATACATCCTGCTACAATGTCTGGCCCTTTCAGAAACCATCAAACAACTTAGCCATCAGGATTGTTTTCTCCCTACATACTGAACTGAATTTCCAGTTATTTTTTAAGCCTGCACAGTGACAGTATCCCATACGTACATTTTGACACCTTCCAAGTTGGTGACAACTGGGTGGTCTGGCCGATATGTTGTATTTTGCCTCCCTTCACCACACTTCCCAATGGCTTCCTCTCTCACCTTTTAATCTCTCCACAATGAGGCTAGAAAAAAAACACAAAGCAGCACAGACTGAACACACAGCACGCAGAGGATGTGGTTAAAGGCAGAGCTTGTAACTATAGCTTTTGAAGCAGACCACAGGGTCACAGGCAGTGGATTAACTTCTTAAGAAGGCACAACATTCCTTTGTTTTTCAAAAGAATAAATACAACACAGGTGACCATAATAGAAGCATGTTCACTGCAGGATTTAGTGCACTTACAGCAAACTCATTTAACAGCATGGCCTGTGCTGGGTCTACAGTTCTCTGCAGAGACAGAAAAATAAGAGTGCTGCATCATGGTGTATTGCTTTGGGTGCCTCTCAGTTCAAACACCAGATATTTCCTTCTGAGAGCTCCAGGACAGTCAAGTAGCTTTCAAGCATTCCAGGCTAGGGTACATTAGCTGTCAAGGACAACCCATCCTTCCCCACCCACTGTAACCTAAGACTCTTTTGCTGGCTCCTCATGAATTTTTAATCTTTGCTGCTCCTTTACATTATGTGCTCTGCACTCCTCTTCAACTCAAAGTATAGGGACACTAAACAGGCAGAAGATGAACAGATATAAAAAAGCTTTTTTAATGATAAAGCTTATCACAGAAGAAGTAAGAGCTAGTCAGAGAAAGTATTCTCACTATTAAGTTAGCAGTCTTACTAATAACCAGATTCTTGCATGAACCCCCCTTTGCAGTCACACAGCAGAGACTAACTTAGCAATTCAACAGTAACAGAAAAAAAAAATCAACTACCTAGGCTTTCAGATACCAAGGAAGGATCTGATTTTCATTGTTTTTCTTACAGAAATACATCTGTTTTGCTACAGCATCCCATTAGCAACAGTTCTATATAAAAACCTGCTTATTCCCACCCCTCCCCCCATAATTTCCTTCTAAAGTGAAGCACATCCCTCTCCCCCAAAGTAAGACTAACCTTACTCATTAGTAAAGCATCTCATAAGATACAGGCTGGCCTAGGATGAGGGTTTATATAAGAGCAATGAACCACAGACGCTGCAGATAACATTAATGAGCCACAGATGTTGCCAGGTCCAGCTTTGATTTAAAAGGGATGAGGTAGTGGGTAGGGAGCTTTTGGGGCTTGAAAAGAAAAGGGGGGCTCTAGAGGCTTGTTCTATTAGATGCAGGGCTGTGCTAAAAGCTAGATTGTTTTTGGAATCTACTATGTTGCTATCAAGCTTGTTTTCCTATATGGTAAGTCTGACCTTTTATATACAGACTCATGTTTGTAAAGTTGTTCAGGTGTAGAACAGCTAGTCTAATCCTCTGGAACATAATTTAACATAGAGCTGAGGGTAAATTGGGTACTGAAATCTAACCTTTAGTTCTTCACTGTGGCTTGAAAAGGTTAAATCTATGAGTGCCTCAGGCTAGATCTTGGCACAGCTGAAGGAACAGCTATCTTTGTTGCAGGGGTGAGATAGCACAAATGCTTGGAAATCCAGGCATGAAATACAATTTACTAAGGCCAGAACTTTTTTCTTTTCTGTTAAGTTATCCCATAGCAGTTGGTAGTTTTAAAGCAATCCTCTATATAACATGTGCTGGTTTTCCCTATGAAACAGGAGACTAGATGATCTGAGTTTCTAAATCAATTGTTGAGGGACAACAGAAGTGTCTCTATTTCTGCTTTGTAGTGGCAGAAGAAAGAGCCATATGTTAGTTGACTTTTTTGTATTG
Organism: Rhynochetos jubatus; assembly: GCA_027574665.1. Taxonomy (NCBI): domain Eukaryota; kingdom Metazoa; phylum Chordata; class Aves; order Eurypygiformes; family Rhynochetidae; genus Rhynochetos; species Rhynochetos jubatus. The sequence goes on from CM050654.1 coordinate 26,931,835, forward strand.
ATTGCTCACAGTCCTTGTTATAAAGCCTGGCAGTTTTATTATTGCCTCTCCTCAAAATAACAATGCTCTACATAAGAGTGAAAAAAGACTTCTGACTTGAGTATTATTTGTATTAAAGTAGTGCCCAGAGGCACTGACAGATTCCAGGACTCTTATGCTGGATGAGGTAGGAATGCAGGATAAGAGACAGCTCTGTTGTAATGTTAATATTTGCTTATGCTATAATGAGGCAAGAATCACCAGGGGGATTTCATGTGAGGGGCTGAAGTGTAGGTAGACTAAACGATGTGCCTGAGGTTACATGAGAATCTTGAGGCATAATCTGGAAATTAACCTGCCCCTCTTATGTCCAACTTTGTATGCTTTACCAAAAGACTATTCTTTTTTTTTCCCTTTAAAGGGTGCTAATTGTGCCCAACCACTGCCTCAGCTCTCTAAAGCTGGTAGCTGCAAGTAATTCAATAACACAAATGTTCTGACAAAGTCATTTTTAGCTTGTTAATTATTCCCAAACACATTCTTTCCCCTTCAAGTGGAGCTAGATGACATCAAAGCTGTTTGAGGGATGGAGGAGCACTTGAAGTATTAACAAGAACAATAGAACAGACTATCCATTTTATTCCATCTTGTTTAAAGGGGAAAAGGCTGGATGTTGTCCAAGCTTCACCTTGAGAACTGATAATAGAAAATGACTGGAAGTCCAGCTCTTAGGCTTGTGGTTCTTGTTCAAGACAGTGTTTTGGGGGTCCCAAATTACCCATCTCTGCTATGTTATGTTAATAAACTAGAAAGAAATGTGTGGGGTCAAAAAAAAAATTTAGAGATTGCAGGGAGCTATCAGATTCACTGTGCCCCAAAATAAAATATCTACCACACTTCTGTAGGCTGATATAAAGTTGGGAATAATGCCAACATAGAGACAAAAATGAAAAGAAGAATCTCCTGTGGAAATGAAGGCTGTGTTGCCTGATTCTGTTATTATAGACACAAGGTAATGGGGGAATGGTGGGATAAAGAAGCAATTTCTACAGCAGCCAATATGTGGTTCCAGTGCAGGCCTGAACATGTGGTTCCAGTGCAGGCAGATTTGCCTCTTTGGGCCTGAATTCCTGAAACCTACTAAGAAAACTCATGGACTGTATAAATCCTGCTGGACTTAGTCTGCAAATAGAATTGCTGAGGTAGGTTTGAAAAGTGCCCTAGCTACATTTCAGCCACGTTAGATTTCTAATGCTGGATGGAGCCATGCTGTAATTACAGGGCAAAACTCACTAATGAGGATTTAGACACATGCTTGCTCAGCAGACAGCAGTATGGTCAAGTATGTCACTGCCTTCCCAACTTCACCTTTCTGCCAGTGCTAATTGCCCTGGAGAAGCAGGGATTTCTTTCCTCTTCCATGTGGCTTTGATGTAGACATATGAGTAACACCTGGCTGAATCATGTAAGGTCTGAATGCAAGTCTAATGAAGTCATCACTGGAGCCGGGGGAAAAAAAATGGCTGTAGGGAGAAGCAGTGGAAGGAAAATTGAAGGAAGTGAGATGTGATAGATCATGCTTTTGTGGTAAGGCATTTTCCAGTCTCAAGTGGAGAAGGAGGCAATCACTGTTAGGAAAACAATAATGGTTTTTATACACCTTGTAAGATGCAACAAATTATTTTTTCTTTGATTTTTGTGGGTGATCCACTGCATGCTTCAATAAGCCTGAGTGCCAGAGCACCAGATCTTATGCTAAATCTTGTCAATACACTTCTGAATGCCTGTTACAAATAGCAAACACTCTGGCCTGGTGGTCAGATTGTGCATGCGAAGTCCTGGTGTACAGCTCATTCACCTGACTGAGGTGTAACTACAGTGTGGAGATTCCTGTTTTAAAGAGACAAGAAGTTTATCTACCACACACAGCATGCAAATCCTTTGCAAACTTGTTCTTTGTGTTGCTTGGGCTCCCAAGGGTAGAACAACCTCCTGTCAGAACCTTTCATCTGGTCTGAATCTGGGAGGCACGAGTATCTCTGGGCTGCTCTTATGCTCTGCCTAAATAAGGGTATGTCAGGCATTGCCAGCCAGAGCTGGCTGTATGCTGAGACGCATAGAGCAGAGTATTATTGCTAGGTGGCTAAACCTCACGGAGCTAGGCTTCTGAATTTTAGGGGCTGGAACTTAGCTGGAGAGTGGAACTATTCGTATTATCATTCTAACCAAACAACTCAGTCTTTATGCAATGTTTTTTTAATAGGAGAAATCTATAAATAGGTTTCTTCTAAATGTTATTGACAAGAAACATGCGTGGAGAGTATTACAAGTACATGGATCAACAACATTGAAATGAAAATAAGACTGTGTTTGAAGTACAGTCTAAATGACTAAAGGCATTTTGATTCTTTTCAGATCAAAATTGCAAGAAAATGTCAACAGCAGAGCAGTTGAATTTCATAGTCTAGTGGCGTCATTTTACACTAATTCCTGAATTTTTGGTTACTGGCTCAGCTGTCACAGTAACGTGATCAAAATCACAGCTCTGCTTCTATTTCAGTTTCAGGAGATGCTGTTCAGATTGCAAACTCTTCAACTGCTGCTTCAGTAAAGATGGACTTTTAAAATTAAATTAATTTTCTGAATGAACATTCTTAAATTACTTGCCAATACATAATGCAGTCTGAAAATGATCAGGATATTTATTAAAACGCACTCCAATACTATGTACCAACACTAAATAGGATCCTCTAAACATGGCTACCTGTTAGCAGGGGGTGAGTGCCTATGGATACTGCTGCAGAATTCTAGCTGCACCCTTTTTTAAACAGGGCTTCTCTTGCCTTCTGATATTTCATTCCATCCTTCTTGTAGGTTTTCATTGTAATGGAGGTCAAATCCAGGTCAGCAGTATGAAATAAAACCTTGGTGTAATCACTTTAGGTGGAAAAATGGATATAAAGCCTATCTCTAGTGTAGAAATCTGCCAAACTTGAAAGCGGAGTTTTTTGAGCTTTCTATAACACAAAATGAGTTTCACTGTTTGAGACCTTCTGCTTCCAAAACAAACTGGAACTAGGAGAATGGTAGCAAACCAAGTCAGACCTCTACAGAAATGTCCTCACTGTAGTGGAGAAAAATCACACTGCTGTACAGAAAACAGAAATTAAAAGCCTAGAGTTTTAATAGGGCACAAAGTGGGAAACATGAATTGCAAGCAGTGTTAAATTCAGGCAATAAAAATGAGAAAAAACAGCCCAATTTGCTCATATCAACCTTGGTGTAAACCTGGAATTATTCCATGAAAGTTCTGGTGTTAGAGAGCCTTTATGGCTTTCGCTTGGATCTCAGGATGATGCATCTCAGGGCAGCTCCCTAACGCTGGCACAAGTTAGGAGTGCTCAGACTGGGAATACCTTGGTAAATGGAGTGAAAGTTGTGGCCTTGGTTGGCTTTTCATATTGAAGCTGTAAACTTTGTTCACTGAGCACTAAAGCTGTGTGTCCATCCCGGCATAAAGGAGGCAGGAGAAGAGGACGGTGCTGCTAAAGGACCACTAGCTGAATTGGGACAATGCACATAGGAGATTTTAGGTATGAACATGGGATATTTGAGTCTGAGCAAGCCAAGGACAAAGGCAAAGCTGCTGCAGTGCCCTAAATTGTTGACATGACACCCATCAGTGGGGATAAAAGCATGAGGAAATTGTTGAGGAAGTGATTTTCAGTGTCTTGGTTTGGATCCAGCTGTGATTTGTTTTACCTGAACCTAGTTTTGAACCTGTTTTGTATCTCCTATACATCTGTCTGTATCTGGGAGAAAGCAACAACACTGAAACAAACCTGAAAGAGGCTTAATCTCCTCTTGTTCCTAGTAGGGCTTTCTCATCCAACAATTCCTTTGTTCTTAGAGTCAGAAAAGAATAATATTATCTTGCACCTTCTTCCTTCCCGTGGTGATAGGATTTTGTTCCAGTAGGCACTCTCCTGCAGAGGGCCACTAGAATATAGTTACTTCAAGAACAAGTTATTTAAAAAGATCAAAACATCCAGGAGAAATTATCTTGGCTGCCCTTTAAAAATCTTCCTTTCTCATCTTCTTTCTTTCTTATTTTTTTCTCATTCCCCTCCTGTAAAATGAAGCTTTTTTGGCAGAAACAATGGCAGATCCAAAATGTATGAGCTGAGGACAGGATATTGGATCCTTGGCGGGAGAGAGATGGAGCCCAGTGCCCATGTCCATGTCTCCCTACCATGTTCAGCAGGGCAGTGACCACAGTGGAGCCTGAAATTAAATACACTGTTGCTGTGAGTTTTTATTATTGTTCCTACAATTGTTGTCCCAGGGCAGAAGAGCTGTATAGAGGAGGTGGAACACAAAATGCTGCAGATGGAAGGAAATAATAAAACAAATATTTTCAGATTAATTTAAGGGCTAGGAATGGTCCACTAGGCAGGGTATCAAACCACAGCGAGCTGGAGAGCTTCAGACAATTTGCTGAAATATAGTTTATAGTTCCTGTGGCTTTTCCAAGTTGAGATTTTGTCCAAAAGATAAGAGCTTGCTTAATGTATCTGCAGGTAAATTGAGGACATCTCAGAGTTGTGAAAAGGGGGAAGCAATGCAAAATGGTGATATTCTGGATTTCAGGCATGGCCATGGAGCTTGTTGTGAATTCAGCATGCAGTCAAGGTTCACCCAGACTAACCAGTCTTTTGTGCCTGAGAAGATTTTAGTCTGAGACTCTATTAGAAAAAGTTCTCTCCAGCACAGCTGGTCTCTGGCATGGTGTTCAGGATGAGATAGAGACTTTAGATATACTCATGGTGGCTCACTAGGAATAGGTGGATATAATGATTTCCAGATCCGGATATGGAAATGCTGGAAATAGATTGTCTCCACCAAGGAATCTGCCCTGAGGGGTGCTGGAACAGCAAGCTGTTTGTTTAGCTATGTTGCTGTCATGTGCCAGGAGGTCACTGCCTGTTGGTTATGAGCGGATAGCATGGGATCATAGCTGCCCTCTCCATCCTTTATTGCTAAATAGATTGGAAAGGGAGTCTGTCTACCCAGGTGGGTTTTTTCTGAAGGACAGCAAACTTTTTGGCTCCTACTGTTTTTCCTAGGATAAATTCCATTTTGTCAGGTTTTTTTTTTTTTTTTTTTTTTTGTGATGGACACAGTGCATCAGTGTGCAACAGGTAAAAACTCATACATACTGTAAAATGGCAATAATGATATCAACTGCTTTTGGAAACAGCTGAGAGATAAGGACTGTATGATAATAATCCTTCAATTATTATGATGAATTGCTCCGCTGCTTTATTTACTTTTAAACTACCTTAAGCTTTGTCACTTTCTTTATCCTGTTTGGTGGGGCTGTGTATGAAGGGAATGTGTTGGGAATAATCCAAACCACACATGTCTTCATCGTGTCTTATCAAAGTGAAATAATTTTGTAAGAAATTTTAGGTTCAGCAAGGCATGTTTTAGTTTTGAGCTCCTGGAATTAAGGCAAATGGGAGGATGGGGGGGGGGAGGAGTAGGAGGAAATACATCCTTTTTCTGTGCTGGGGCTCAGCAGTGCCATGGGTTATCAAATCATTCTGTGCCTCCTCTTGTCCTACACTAAACCAGAATTTCCAGTGGTTATCCATAAGAGGAACCTCTTCCTGCCAGGCTTTGTGTCCTGTCTCTTCCCTGGAAATTTCCAGAAAATATTATTAGGATGAAGTTTACTTTAATTAGGGAATAGTTCTTTCAACACCTGGATTTGGCTTTTCAAGACATAAGCTACTCCTCAACAGTACCAATCTTTTTTTAAAAGCCCAGCTTTTTTTCCCACTGCTTACGTAATGGACCCATCCTGAATTGCATCCAGCTGAGAGCCTGCCTTTGGGAGACTTGAGACACATCAGCATTCAGAGATTCTCAAGGTACAGAAATTTGGCAGCATCTGTACATGCCTTCACACTCCGGTGTCCTCCCTTGAAAGGTGAAGGCCTACCAGTTATTGAGTGTTATTATGCAATTAACCCTGTTGGGAGAAATGTCTGCGCCATCATGGATTGTAGCTGTGAAGCTTGTAACAAATCATCACACTGCAATCAACCCTAACAGCGCGGAAAACCTTTCCCTTTTTCTTTGGGGCATTTAAAATGTCATTTGCTATGCACATTTTTCCCTTTATATGTTTTATTATTAATAATAATACAATAATGATGAAAAGATCCTCGAAGAAGCCTCAGGAAAGGAATTTTATAAACATTACCGTGGAATAAAATAAGCGCATTCCATTTTATCAGGACATTTTCCATTATAAATGGCCAGCTTTCTCATCACCCTGCCAACAGCTTTGCCTGCCATCTGTTCACTGATGTCATACGATAAACTTCATTTGCAAAACTGCTTTTTGGGAAGCCCAGGGTTGTGCTAGAGAAGTTTTGTTTAGGAATAAATATGCTGACATCTCTCAAGTTGGTGTTTTTTGGGTGATTTTTTTTTTTAAAGAAAGACTTTTTTTCTTTGTTTCTAAGCTCAGATTCCTGTCTTCACTTATACAAAGATAATGACCAACATTTTCTGAAATTACTGGGGTTTTTGGCTCTTTCTACTACGGAGGGATTAATGTGGGACATCTTGAGAGGGGGAATCTGGGAACTGGGTTTTCCAAAAGTGCTGTACATTTGTCTTCTGGAAAATAGACTCAATTCAGGCAGGCTAAGTTGGACATCTGAAACTCTTAACCAATGCCTCAGAGAATACAGGTTGTACAGATCCAGTTAGGAAGGGGAAGGGGAGGGGAGAAAAACCATCTCACTCTCAGCATGACAAGGTGAGCTGTGGACTCCCTGCCTGCACTGTGGAGGTTTGGAAGAAGCATGGAGATTAGCCCAGGAGGGTGCATGTTGACAGGCTTAGGGTGCTGTTCCTTGGTGTAGACCCATGTAAAACCCTGTGGGCACAGCGAGAAGCTCCTTCTGAGCTTTTCTGCCATGGTTTGCTGCCCCATTATCCATGGTACCTCAGCCTTGATGCTCTGGCCTCGAGCAGGTAACTGTTGCCAGAGCTTCTCTTTGATGACCAGATTTGCAGCCTATTTCTGTACACATTAAACATCAAGACTAGCACAGGAATAAAATGGTAGGACTCTGGGAAGAAAAATGGGATTGGAGACCCTGTTTCATAAGAGAAAGCAGGGAACTTTGCTTGTTTTTTGTAGGAAAACAAGGGTCAAAAAAGGCTGGCTTAATTTTCTGTGACTATGCTGATGTTGGAGAGAGTAAGATGCCAGAAAGGGGGAAGAGCTATTGAAGTTGAGGTAAAAATATTTGATACCAGAAGACACGATGATAAATGTGGCCAGGAATAAACTAGAACTGGAAAAGAGAGTGTTTCTGATCCTTTGAGGAGTGAACTTCTGGCCTCCTAAACAGAGGAGTAGGTATACAGAATCCAGCTTACCCTCCAGTGGAGCTTTCCCCTGTATAGGAAGAGGATAATATACTTGTTATTAGGAAACGTGTGGTCCCAGGAGGGCTGAAGGGGATGTAATGTCCCCGTGCTTTCTGCTCTTCTGCTTTACAAAGCCAAAGTGTTTGGCCCTGACTTCTCAGCCATCTCCCTGCTGAATCCAGCATCATTGCCTATCTGAATTGGAACACCACATTTGTAATTAAGTCTCAGACAAGATCTTTATTCAGTAAGTGGCCCTAAAAAGCCTTTTTTTTTTTTTTGTCCTTGGCCAGATCCCAGATCACTGAAGAAAGGAGCACAGAAGCTAAAAATGAGTCAATTTAATAGAAAATGGGAAATGTTCCTGGGTCAAGTGTGCATCTGTGCCTCTTTATATATCCCAATCTAAATATAGGTGCTCTGAGGGCTTGCTACAGATAACTAGAGAAAGGAAGGTGAAAAGAAAGAAGCCACTTAATTTCCTCTTGCCCTTCCCCCAGCCCACGTAGTGTTTTCAAGCCCCTGAGCTGTGCCAGTTTAACCTCTTGAAGGCTCTGGATAGTGAAGCCACAAAACTGGGTGGATTGGAGGAAATCCCACCTGCAAAGTCGAGTGGCAAGGGGAGGCTTTTCTTTTTTAGTTGCTGTGCCTAATCCTGCCTTTCCTAAACACTGTTGTAGGCTGGAGTTGGTCATTTGTTTTCTTAAATTACCATAAATTGGAATTTATGGGCCAGGTGATTCTCTTTGAAAAGAGTCCTTGTGTGCTGGAGAGGGGAGGGTGGGGCTGACCTGTCAGCAGGGACAACTCCAAAAGCAATTCTTTGTTGTTCTGTCTTCCCATTAATGTTGCCCCCTAGAAAAATAAATAAATAAAAGTGTTCTTTTAACAGCTGCCCACAAAGGTTCCTTTCTTAACACAAATTTTTTTTATTTTTATTGGTCCTCCTGATTCCTTGGCACAGCAAAGAAGGAATAAGAGAACTCTAGAGACAGTGGGAATACTCTTGGGACACCTTGCTTTCAGTACCTTTTTTTTTTTTTTTAAATGTAGGCCATTTTGGGGATAAGTAGGTGATTTTCTTTTTTTTTCCCCTTAAGGAAGATTGCAGGGGATAGGTCAAGGGTATCTTGGTACTTGAAGCTTACCCCTATTTGTCATGATCCAAGTATATTCTCTTTGCTGAGGAGAAGGATGTTGTTTTGTGTTCCCAACAGCAACACATATTTCCCTGGGCTAAGTACTCTAAGCGTCTCTACATTGTGTAGTGCACACTTTTTAGTGAGGTTTCTGCTAACATGTTTTACCTTGTGCTGCCTGGGGCTAAGAAAGGGAATAAATTGCTTTCTGGGTCTCCTATGGATTGGACAAGAAGTAATGGGATTAAATTGCACTGAGAAAGAGTCAGGTTAGACATCAGGAAACACTTTTTCACCGTCAGAATAGTTAAACACTGGAATACATTGCCTAGGGAAGGGGTGGAATCTGTGTTATTAGAAATTTTCAAGAAGAAGTTAGAAAAGTATTTGGCAGAAATTGTTTAATCGAGCTGAATCCTGCTTTAGGACAGGGGATTGGACTCAACTGCTGTTTCTCAGCCCATGTTTCCCCTCTCCCAATTCATCCAAGGATGACTTCACCTTTCTGATCTGGGAGGAACCACAGTTCACCTAGTGTAGCGTTCCTACAATAGATCGTACTTCCAGCCTACTGCAAACTGAACCGTGTTACTGTCGTCATCCCTCCCCCCGCTCCCTGACTTCCTTGCTTGCTCCCACATGTGGAAATGAGTGTATATACTGGAAAATTAAGTTGTTGCAAAGTTTCCTGGCTACTGCCTGATGCCTACCAGACCATGGACCACAGACTGAAGAATGCTGGCTGTAGTGACCTCCTGAGGTCCATTCCAGTCCTAATTTCTCTGATCCTAGCAGCGCTCATGCAGTTCATCACCATGGCTCTACTGACGCATGATAATTTGAGCCCTGATAATAATTATGCTCCTGAGCCCTGGCATAGAAAGGACAGTTTGTTGGTGAGATCGACAGTCTGGAAACAGGACAAATAACTTCAAATCTTATCCCCTTAGTAAACCTGCTGTTAGGAAGTCGGTCAGGTCCAAACCTTCAGGTCTATCCTCAACTGAAATCAGCCTGCATGCCTTTCCATCCTCCAGCCTCATATACAGTTTCTGCACAGGCACAAGGGAGACACCTGAAATATCACATGCTAACATCAATGAATTGCAGAGGCATTCTTTGAAAATTGAAAAAGTCATAGATAAAATTGGTATACTAATCATTTGTTCTTACTTATGCACATATCCAGCCAGGTTCTTCAAGGTTTTAAAGGTGTGATGTAGTACTTCTCTGATCAGTATGAACATCTGGGTGAATACAAATCAGAATTTTATGTACCATTAAAACTTTTATAGTTTTCCCATAGAGAGACCTGTCAAACATGTTTAAGAAATGTTTGGCCTTCTTTGCCTTCTTGGGACCTAATTCTTGGAAGAGGGGTTTATTTCATCTGAGTTTTTCTGGAAGTGAAATCTGAGGCACACAAAAGACATCAACCTGTCTTGTGCTCTGAAACATTTCCCAGCTATGTGGCTCAAATGGAAAGGAAGGAAAGGGTGAGGCTGAAGTCAGGCAATGGAAAACTCTAGCAGCAGCATGATACCGCTATGTATTTCACACCTATAGAGAAACGAGTCCACTTTCACCCTCTGACTCCAAAGGAACCTGAGAGACCTTACCATTTGCTCCAGAGCTGGCTCAACAGTTGTCATCATCCAAGAGTTATGCTTGATATTGGATATATATCTGGCAACCCAAAGAGGTAGTATAGCTCACACAGTCCCACGATGGACACTGATTTTTTTTTTTTTTCTGCCAATCTCTCCATCATCCACCCTGCAGGAATCTGATGTATCCAATTAAATATTGCATGAATCCAAAGCCCTGGGGACTCCAATTCACCTGACCACACCTGCTCTTCTTGTCCTCTGTTGTGTGTTGTGCCCCTTTGTCATAGCTGTAATGGTTTTTGGGTGTTCTCTGTGAGACACGGATGATGCAACACAACAGACTTCACTCCAGCAGTCTGAATGGAATACACAATTCAAACCACATCCTCAGATACTGGAAATGGGTTATTTCCACTGAGTGATAGAGAGTTCTGCTTCTTCAGACTAAGCAGGGAACTGCTGCTTTACTCCTGCCCTGGGTTAGGGACACTTAAGATACAGGATTTTCATTGTCTGGGGTATGTTTGTGAACGTCTGCTCTTTTCTTCACACATCAAATCCTTCAGCTTTAATGCCACAATTCCTGGCTCAGAGATTTGCACTCCTTCCTCATGTTCAACACCACTGGACACATTTCCAGTAATCTCTGGAAGAGTCACATGCTTGCTGTTCTCCTGACCCAAATCCAAGGTGACAAGAGGTGTAATTCTCCCTGCATGTTCCCAGCAGCTAGAGGCCTTCAAGGTCTGTGCATCCAGGAAAGGATGTAGAGTAGGGTATGTAATTTTTCCCTTGCCTCTGGGCTCTGCTTTCCCTTTTCTCTGCAGGGGAAACCTGGATGTTTCCCAAGGACAGGAGAAAGCAGACATGGGTGAATGTCTGCAGGCTAGAGAGTGAACAGTGCCCTGACAGGGAAGCCAGATAACATGTATATGAGAGAGCTGACTGAGTGGCTGATGGAGGCACTGCAGCTTCGTGTCTGAACTGGATTCAGGATTATCATTTTAATAAACATTTTTTCCTAATGGAGCTGGGTTGCTGAGCAATGCAAAGGCTAATGGAATACCCCATCGTTTCTGGAGCACAGGAAAGGGATTTGTTGACCTTCATAGAGGAAGATGATTTTATAGGGCAGGCATTTGGATGAGACCCCTGGGACTCTCTTCTAGTTTTGCCACAGATGCAGGCAAGTCACTTAGGCCAAAACTTTCAGAAGCAATTAACAAAGGAGGAGGGAAAGCAGCTCAAAATGGCAGTCCCCACCTATTTAAAGTGGGAGCTAGCTTTCTTTGGGGACAGATGAAAGAAACGGTTTGCAAAGGAGAAGCCCAAAGGCAATCAGGTATGAGGAAACTTTCTAAACAAAGCAGGAAGCTCGACACCTTTGCTAGTGAAGCATGATGGACTGAGATGACCGAAGGCCTGAAATCACCTCATTGGCCTTTGTGAGAGAGAAGTGTCTTTGATGAAGTTCCAGCAAGGTTTATTTTTTAATACTTTTTATCTGATGCTTGTTTTACCATAACAGCGAAGTAATGACAGGCTGCCAACCTCCCCCATTAGATACCAGGAAATATGCATGGTGAAGAAGTCATGACTCATGATATAATCTCTTTTTCATACTTGAACACTGTTTGTGCAAGTGGCTTTTCTGATGCCTAATAGTGTTACAATTGCATATCTAAACATTGACTAAGTATCACCTATTTGCATTCAGCATAGAGTATATTGAGACCTCTGATTACCAGTTTTAGCTGTTCAGTGTCTCTATTAATTGACCAAAGGGGCATGGTTCACTCATGTGAGGGTGAAGGCACATACACGCCCGCTGCCTTCTCAACCCTCCTTTTGTGTAAGATTTTCTGGATGCCCTTTGCTGGGAAGAGGCAGGTGTGAGAGAGGGAAGCTACTATCCTTCAGACTTAGTTTGCATGACATTGCTGGCCTGAATACCCAGAGAGTTTTCAAATGTGAGTGCAGTGGTGTTTTGTTCATTGATTTCATACTTGGTTCTGCTCCTTCTTTTTCTTCCCTCTTGGGCACTTTGGTTTATTCCCTCTTCATGTTTATACAAAGAACAGATTTGCTGGGGAATGGGGCATCTTCATTATGTGCTGCCTTCAGGTCTCCCCTGTCAGCCTGGGACAATCCACATTCTCTCCTGTGAAGGGGAAGGAGGGCCTGAGTCATGACAGATCTCTGTCCCCATCAGCACTGCTGCTGCATTGAGCTCCATATGCCGATCAGCTCTGAGCCACCAGAAACACCTCAGGGCCACCTCCTCAGGCACTCCGAACAGATACAGCCCCACTGGTTTCCAGATCAGAGGTGAGACAAGTGAGTCCTCAAGTCAATACATCTGCTTATAGCTTCTCTAAGTAAGCAGCTGATTAAATCCTCTGCAGCATGTCAATGTCTGTGCAGAAATATACTGGTAAAGGAGGGGAGAACTGGGAGGGGAAGGAGCTCTCTGAATCTTTGGGTAAAAGAGAATATGTTGTAAATAAAGCTACATACCATTAATTAACTTAGCATAATCACTCTGTAATTACACTGGTAATCATTTATCTTGGGCTCAGACCAAAAACCTTAATAGGGAAAATCCATCATATCCAATTTTTGTCCAGATGCTTAATTCCACCACTAAACTAATCCTAACGGTTCTGTCAGCTTCGTTATGGTGCGATTAGAGATAGAAAACTAGAAAGTGCTCCAAGCATCTCTACCTCCCTCTCGTGCTTGTCCTAACTGATAGGGAAAAAGGATGGAGGCGAGCTAGAAAACCCGGGCTACTAAATGTCTAACGGACACCATGAGACATCATGAGTAGTTGTGCAAAACCTGTTTGTCAATACTTTGAGATCACAAGTAGAGGACAAACTGGTCAATGCTGGCACTGAGGAAATCTAGGGATTTATGTTAACCCTAGGTGAAAGGCTGGCATGAGGCAAAGACATTGCTTTAGTACTTCTAAAGCCTTGGCAAAGATTCAGATCTGGCAGCATGGAAAATAGGAATGGAATTAGGCTTCCTGGGAAAATGTCATTTTTGTCAGTGCTAAACTTAGTTTGGAGTGTCATGACCCTAAAGTAGCACTTCAGGCATGTTTTGATTTGATCACTTTGCCATTACAAGGACATTATAGAATGGGACAAAAAATTGTCTGGAGGCTACATGAGGAATGGGTAACCAGATATTTGATCCTGCTTCTATTTCCTCAACTAGAATCTGCTACAATTATCTGTATAAATTTAAAATATATATAACTGTTGCAGGCACTGAGTGATAGAATAATTGGTTAATTGAACAAATTATTAACTCAAAATGAAAGAAGGTCTTGACCAAAGCACATTAACTTTCATGGTTTAAACTATCAGTCATAAAGATCTTGTCTTGTTGTGTGACCAGATGATTTTGTAAAAGATCTTCCCAGTATTTCCAGATCTTTTTTCTTAGCTTGAAAAAAACCATGTAGTCCAAGCCAGGTCCATGAAGAAGAGTCTCTATTTTGCAGTGCTGTTTTTAGGAGAGAGACACTGCAGAAAAAAGTCCTCCATTGAAGGTGGAACTCTCATTCCAGAGAGGAATTTGAATGTTGGCAGATTGTTTCATTTAGGACCTGCACCCTGTTGCTTATTATTTCCTGGTAAGCATTGGTAAAGAGGTCATATACACTGAATGAATGTAGTCAGGTCTGTGCAGTTAATTATGGCTCTAACAATGAAACAGTCTTCAAGGTACTGAAATGCATCACTGCTTTCTTGAAAAACAACACCTACTTCACCTTCAAATGCATTCAGGCCATGTTCCTAAAACTAATTCCACTCACCTTCTCCCTTGTCCCCTGCTTTGATTTTATTGTAGGAAATCCAAGCTAAGCCATGCACTGTTTTTGCTCCAAGGAGGGTTGCACTGAGATCCCGTTTGTTATCTCCTATGTAAAATCTCAGTTCTAGCTGTTTGAATTCACAGACAGCTTCTTTGTGTGTTGTGAGAAAATGGCTTCACCATTGGAGAGGGAGATATGCTCCTATGTGCTGCGTTTCAGGGTGATCCTGAAGAACCAGACTGAACCCCGAATGAGACTGTCTTCAGCATACAGCTGGGGCAATGGATGGCAGAGCTGTACTCATGCGCTCATGGAGGCATCACTGGTGAGCACGCCGTGTGAGCTGGAGAAACACCAGGCACTGCTGTCAGTCCCTGCAAAGCGTGATTCTAGGGAAGGACCTGCATGCAGGATGATGGAAGGTTACACCAGGAACTGATCTACAGACCAAGGACTAATTGTGCCAGAAGATACCTTTGAATTTTTCTTCTATTAATTTGTCAACAGAGGTCAGCATTAGCTTCCTCTTCATCCCTATTTTCTCCAAGAAGCTTCATCAGCCCTTCAGGGTAGCAAGGCTGAAGAGGCTAGGAGGGCTCTCATGTTTGGCCAGGCTGCTTTACGTGCCAGATGCCTTGGTGCTGGTCTGGTGGTCTGGTCCTGGTCCTGCTGTTGTGGGAAGGAGGCAGGTGACTTTACAGGCAGGGCAGGCCATTAGCTGCTGCTGCTCAGGCTGCCTTCTGGAAGAGCCCGAGGCAGAAAGATGAAAATTTTAGGTATGAATATCCTCATGAGTATATTACTTATCATAAGTGACCCCACCTCTTATCTATTCATGGCTAAGTCTCATTAGTCATCTCTGGACTGCATTTAACTGCCACTCTCTGATGCTTAACAACATTTTCCTATAAAGCTTCTGGCCTATCCAGAAAGTCGATTACCAGGTACGAAATCCTCTCCTCTCCTCTGCTCATGCACACGCAGAGGACAGAGGTGATCAATGGAGACCTTACTGGTTATTTATTTAACAAGGGAAACAAACCTAAACACAAGGAAGGATGGTTAAAAAAAGAATTTTTAAACAAACTCCAAGAACAGCAGCTGATCCTTCTCTTTTGTAAACAAAGCCTTACTGTAATCTTTTTAACTCTCGCCACAAGCCAGATTTAGCTTTGGACATCCTGCCCAGAAATCACTGCACTTCTCTACAGCAGAATAAACATACAAGGGACCCGGCCACATGGACACACACAGCGGAGGAGATAGGGAGACTTGGAGATCAAACCAGTGCAAAAATGTTACATTGCGATGGCAAGTCCTGGGCTAGAGGAAAAAAGAAAAGAAAAAGCAATGAAATCAAATCCCTGCCTTGAATGTGTGTGGGTGGATAACTCACTTCCTTCACACGCTTCTTATCCACCGATGCTGCACACAGCATGCACGTACTCCAACTCCTGCGCTTCCCCGTCATTTACTTCTTAAATCACTACAAACATATACAGCAAAAAAGCTTTGAGATAAAGCTGGCACAGGGGGGAGAAATGCAACTTCTCCAGCAGAGCTGTGGCAGTGTGACAAGCTCTTGGACTCCATCCAGCGAGCTGAAGCAACTGAACCTCAGGCCCAAAGCTGCTGAACAGCAACGGTGTGGTGCGAACTGAGATCGGCGGAGGTGTCTGTAGAAGGCGGAGGGGACACCTCTGCGTGCAGAACATGTGCTCTGCTGCACACGTGTGGTCTTGGGGCCTCCCCACTATGTCACCTCGGTAGGGCAAGGAAGCAGCCAGTACTGTTTATTTTTATTTTCAAGGGCAAACCTCTGGGCAAATGCCCAGTCAATCAAAGCTGGGTGCAGGAGCAACGACCAATTAAAGTTCCTTTGTTCTGTAGTGCTGAGATCTCCTTTATACCACCAGCAGAAGGAAGCGCACCGTTTTACAAAAGGTTTTTATTAGGTACTATAATATATCTCTTAATAAATCTTGAAACAACCAACATTAATACAAAACCCAAAGGTGGGGGGCAAAGTTATATACTGAGAGTTGCATTCGATTGATCTGAACATCCAAAATATTTCCAGATTTTGACAGATTCAAAAAGAATCCATGTTATCCATCCTATCAGGACAGGTAGAGAGGAGCCTATAGACAAAAAGTGGTCCAGGGTATGGAGAGGGCTTATGTACTCTTACATGACAGAGGGGTATGAGGCTGAAGAGTACTGATCAGGAAGAGAGGTGGCGACATGGGACTGGATAGGAAAGAGACAAGTGAATGAACTACAGCTAGGCATAAGTTCTTACTCTCTCCAGCCTGGCCACAGGCCTGGGCAAAGGGGTTCCCAAGGCCAACCATCCACTGCCAGCATGTCATTAATTACCAATAACATTCACTTGCTGTTGCACTTGTGCCTGGTGCCAGCCTCTGGCCAAGAGTGACATCATTTTGTCTGTGATCAACATCAAAAAAAAGGGAAGAGAGGCCTAGGAAACCCACATAAATCTGAATGGAAGCAAACAAAGATGTGTCATCAACTCTGGAGATGGCACGGTGAGGAGCAAATTTTTATTGCCACTTGTTTTGCGAGGACCTGTGCAGCTCGTTCATGAGTAATGCGGTTGTCCTGGGTCCCTGACAGTGGAAAAAGAATAATTATATTGCAATGTCACATATTTCCTCCCTCTTCAGTGGGTGAGCTTAAAAGCAACAGGAAGTTCTCCAGCTCCGAGAACCATATTTTTGTCATTCTTTCATTGGGGAACTGCTGTTTGTATCAGAGCTCCCAGATTCATGACAGACCATTGATGGGGGCTTCCTCTGGTTTTCATTTTCTTCCTTACACATGCAAAACTTGGGGCGTCTTCACAGGCAAACTGGAGGAATGAGTCTGCGGTAGGAAGGATGGTGCCTGTGAAATGGTTTCTTAAAACAGAGCCCAAAGTCTCAGCACATTATCCTTGGTTGACCTGGGAAGGACTGAGCGCCTACATAGCTGAGGAGCACGTGATGTGACTGTTGTTAGGAAAATTGCAGCTGCAGGATAGTGCCCTGAAACTTTTTACTGGAGTAGGTTCTTTTCTGTTAGCATTCTTCTTTAGTTTTAACTCAAAAGTTTCCCTAGGAATGTTTTTTGTTTTGTTTGGTTTTTTTTTTGGTTTTTTTTTTTTTTTTACTATTAACTCTTTAATTTGGCTTTATGGTTTCATGCAACAAATGAGGTATTTTTTAACTCTCCGGATCTCTCCAGTGCCTCCAAAGGATGCATGTTGACTCACAGACATTTTTTTCCTCTTTTAAGTTAAATCTGGTTTTTTTCAACACATAATGCTATAAACAAGCGATGAAGAAATTTATCTTTTAAAAATAGCTGGAGATGGTCAGGGCACGTGTTCTGCTACTCATGCAGAAAAGAGGAGCATGTGGTTTGAAGAGAAGGCTTCAATGGCTCCAGCAGCAATTTATAGTCATGGAGCTGTCAGCTTGCACCTGCCCTACGGGCAGCAAAGGAAGAGAAAGGATTTTTTTTTTTTTAAACTCAGGGTTATCCAATATAACTCATTCTGGTGGCCTCCCAAGAGTCTTAAAACTCCCAAATTAAAACCTGTGGTGACTACACTGAGGTACAGTAGCTAATGTGTAATTTTCTGTCGTTACCTTTGACTACTCTTGAGAGTGGCTGGCTTATAGGCCAGGAAAATGATTTATCAGGAATGAGAAAGACTAATTTGGCTGTGGTGCCCCAGTTTCACTAACCTCACAAACATGGCTCAGGTCTGCAGGAGAAAGGAAACATCCCTCCTTTCTTCCCCCTCCCTCCTTCTGCATCTCTCTGCCTGTCCGCATACTTGCACCATCCACCAGGTGTCTGTGCCAACAGGGCATAGATGTAAAGGCAGACTTCACTGTCCAGTACCTTTCACTTTGTTAGGTTCCTGGTAAGAGGAAAAACAGCCCAAGATGTCAACCTTATCAATGCAGCAGTGACCAACCAGTGGCAGGAATTTGCTTCTGTGAAGACCTGAACTCAGGCTTTCAGCAATGCCACTGAATGCAATGATGGGACAGAAAGACCAAATTGGGATCTAGAGCAGAAGTAATGCTTTAGTTGGGTCCAGGTTCAGAATCAATGTTGAGATGAACTTTGCAGGTAAAGTTGTCAAGAATGCATTTCCCATCCTGTCAGAATTTCAGAGACGATTTAAATAACTCATCCTGGATTGATGCAAATGATTAAAACATCAGATGGTTTATGGAATGCAACCTCTGCAATTTCTTGACTTCTGAAATATTGAAGTAACTATGTGGGCATCTTCTATTTTGGTATAGTCCAAACGCAATACTACACATTCTATATAAAGACATACAAATGGTGTTAGCACTATTTGTATAGTGTTAGCACTATTTAAATGCTTTAGCTTGTGATTCAAATAAGCTCCATGAAATGCTCCAAGGAAGTCCAAATGGAAGTCTAATTTCAGAATGATTTATTCCAACTGAAAACATATTCCAGCAAAGCATGTCTATTTTGACAAAATGGCATTTCCTAATGAAAAAATACGCATATTCCTTGCTATTCTATTTTTTCTGCTTGTTGACCTGTTCATTTTTCATCTAAAATTGCAAATTCCTCTTTAAGGGGATTTTTCTTCCCTCCAGTCCATTGGAGACAAGTTGCAATTAACTTTCCCTAGTAAGATGTAAAAGCTAGTCTCTTTAATCATGCATCTCACACAAAATGTGACTTGTCAGAAGAGATTTCAAGCAAGAGATATTGCCCATGAAAGAAGATGTAATCATGTGCCAGAAACACAGAGATAGAGTCAAAAAAGGGTGTGTGTGTGTGAAGTGTAAAAGACTTGAGCCAGTCTTGCAGAAGCATCGTTTTGCTTTGGCCTGGGAAGTAAAACACACAACATACCATTTCCTCTCTTAACTACAAGGGGTAAGGATTAATCAGCCCTTGAAAAAGTAATAATTTAAGCAAGTGGAATGTCAGCAATGCTCACTTTCAGGGGAAAGTTTATAGTGCTTATATCCTGTCTGCTTTACTTTAATAAAATGTAAAATACTTTCAAATAAACCATATTTAATGGACTAGAGATACATATCCTCTGGCACTTTTTCCCCCGTGTTCACATCCTGGTTGCTGTATAATTCCGTATTTTTCATGTTGTGCAATTTCAGTGTTTGCTTTACCCTACTTGGATCTTGGGGGATGGATTTCATGTTCAGTTAGGGCAGTAACATTACTCCTCTGAAAAGAAATGGTGGTGAGATTGGAAAGGTCCAAACTGCATCCCACAGGCTTGTTTTGCTATAGCTCTATATTTTCAAAGTTCACATTGTTCTTTGTCAGAGAGCTGCACTAAAGCCCACACACAGGAAGCCAGCACAAAAGCAAAGTGTTCATCATTGTGTTCTTTGTTAAAGATAATAACAGAAAATATAAATGTTTGACCCTAGAGTTGGTAGTCACAGTCCAGCTCTCCAGAATATTTATTTACAGATCTTACTTATTACAGTTCTGCACAAAAGATACCAAGGTGCCTTTCTGATAGCTCTTGGGAAGGCCTTGAACAAGACAAGGATCTCACAGAAGTAGGGAGCAGCAGCAGTGAAGGTTAATGAGGGTTGCCTATCCTTGGTGACAAGAATTTCATGTTAGAAAAGCTCTGGGTCTCCAGGGTAAGGAGGGAAGATCCCCAGACTTAGAGCGGCTTTCAGCAACTTTGAAGGAAAGGAATGTGGACTGCAGGTTGGAGAAGGCCTCAGTAAGTCTATCAGGTGCCACTGACTACCCACATGAAACCTCTGAAACTGACTCTGCTTTGTTCCAGAGTCATTTTAATTTTAAAATCATAGAAACCTGATGTCTGTATTCAGCAGTTGGAGCCTAAGAGTGGAAATATTTTGCAACTGGGCAGTGGGGGAAGTTTGTTGGCTTCTTCTTCTTCTCTTTTGCACAACTTGGTTAAAATACTGCTCTAAACCACTGATGACAGCCCTCAAGAAAAAAAGAAAGACTTTGAATGTCACGAGGTCCAGGCTCATCATTTGCATACTGAGAAAACAGATGGTTCAAGGCTCTTGATAGACACACATTCCTGATGCACTTGCTCTGTGCCTGGCTCTTTGTGAGCTTGTCCCTTGAGAATGTGATGCCCATCCAGATCCATAGTTTCCCAACGGGGTGTTGCCTGCAACAACAGAACCCCTGAAGGGTCCTTCCCAGATAATTTGTCTCCTGCACGGCACCAGAGGAGATGGCTTCCACATTTCTAGAGCTTGGTAGCTGCTGTTAACCACAAGGAAAGGATTGAGTTCTTTGCTAGTATCTCCACACTCACCTAGATGGAAAATACGCAAGATCCTACTGGGGTGTGCAGCCAAACCAAAATATCTTATGGGCAAAAAGGATGATTAGAAAGTTAGCCTGTCCTTCTATGCTTAATCCAGTTGTCTGTGTTATGAGAAACCTTTTGTATTTAAAAGAGATGGGGAGGCAAGAATCCCTTCCGGTATCCTGGAGGCCTTATCATCTTTGTAAGGAGAAAAACCAGAACAGCTTTGAAAGGCAGCAGTTGTGTTTATTTCATTCTCTTCAGAGAGCTGTTAAATCTCCATGTACAGTGAGGTTAGTCCCTGGCTTTCATCTGGCTATTTTGATGAATTAGCAAAGTCACTGGCAGATGCTGGCTGTGAGGAGTGTGCCAAGACTCTTCCTCTGCCCTGACCTCTTTACTGCTGTGTTGTGCTCCCAGGGTGCTCTGCACCCTAAATCTGAGGGCTTTTTTGCACAGCTCACTTCTCCTATCTGCACATCTGACATCTATATCCTATATTAGGTTTTAATAGCATTCATGGCTTCAGGAAAAGAGTATCCCCACCCTGCAGTCATCCCAGACTTAAGCCATCCAGGGGCTTCTGGGCCAGATATAAGGGTTCTAGGTTGCACTACAAAAGATGAAGGGAAAAGAGGCCAAAGATATATGTAGTTTTGGTTGGTGGTTTTTTTTGTTTGTTTGTTTTTTTCCTCTCTGTGACAGTCTGATAAAGAAAAGGACAACTACTTGTTGGATGTCTTCATATAAATGACTTAGGGCTGTCCTTGGAGTGGGCTAAGTAAAGGTATAAGAAAGAAGTCAAAGTCCTGGGAAAGTGCTTGGCAAATGTGTAGAAAGATGACACTTGGTTCATGAAGGGCCACATGACCAGTTAAAGAGGAAACTGAGTTAAATTCCACATCTGATAATGAAAGGACGATCGGTCAGTTTTCAACAAGAACATGGTTACCGCTTCCATCTTGCCTCTATTAGAAGAGCAAGATGGCAGACAGCATGTGGGCATGCCAGTTTTTTATCATAGACATGCCCGTGCTGTGAAAATGGAGAGTCTTGGGCCTGCATTTTGACATTTTTTCTAGAATAAGACTGATACTTTCTCTGTTGAGAGAGGTTTAGGCCAGGTGATGTCCAGCTCAGCCCTTGCCAGCTGTGTCTCTGTTGCTGCAGATAGGCACGTAGGGTACATGTCTCTTGCCCTTTAGAAATATGTTGCTGGGAGAAGCCAGAATATAACTAACAAGAAAAAAATGCTCTGCACAATAAACCAAAATGCCATAAAAGTGTCAGCGCTTCCAAACCTTTCCCGGGTGGGTCACAGCAGAAATATCCATCGTTCCTCTGGGATGTGTCTCCTGCCATCTGCTTCTCATTCACTTTCCCCCTCATGTCACCCCTTGGAAGGATTCTGGAAAGGAGCACTTGGCATCCATTGCCAGGAGATTTGCATCCTTCATTTTGATTTGAAGGGTTCTCTCCTCTGAGGGAAAAGTTGGCATTATCCAGTGACACAAGTTAAAAAAGGAAAACAAAGGGATACACCCAGTTCTGCCACAATTCCCAGATTGATTTCTGAGATTCAGGTGAAAGGCAAGCCAGTGTTTTTCCACTTGATGGCTAAGAAGATTTTCTCTCTGGGGTCGAGCGGGAAACGTCTGTCTCTGTGGCTCATTTGTTTCAAAGCTGGCTTGGCCTGGCTGTGTGCTGGAGCTGGGAGAGGCTTTAGCACTTGTGAATGTGACCTGTTGCCTCAAGGCAGCTCTTGAAGCATGAAGGCTATTTCCAGACTCCTAGGTCAGCCCAGGACTGCAGGTTAGAACCCTCAAAAGTCCTTACTTGTCTCTTTTGCTGGTGCTGTGGTTCCTTCGCTGCCTCATGACAATTTGGTTCAGTAGTTGGAACAACAGAAAGTCACTGGCACAACCCTGAATCCCACCCCTGGTCTGGGAAAGGACTGAGTGATGTGGCTTTTGGCAAACCTGAGCTCCATACTCTGGGGAAGCAAAGAGTGCTTTTACTGCTGGTGTGTCCTCACCCCCTGTCCCAGCCTAGCCTGGGAGATGATCTCCCTCTCATCACTGGTAAATCTGCCAGCCTGCTGTCCTAGAGGCATTCCTTCCCAGCCCTTCAGCCTATCAGAGGAAGGGATTTCCTACAGAAGGAGCCAGCCCGACAAAACCTAGCTTTTCACCCACCCCCTCCTGTCACTTCACCTACCCCAGAACACATGGGCATTATCTTGCAGCTGGCTTCTGCCTTTGCAATTTGCCATCACATTTTTTGGGGGCAAGGCAGTGGCAAACTCAGCCTGTACTTGCCGGTGTGTGACAGGTTGGCTTGATAAACGCCAGCACTGTCTGTAATTACACAAGGTTTTCCTGTGTTGCTGCCCGCATAACTTCTGTGATTAGAGAAATGACAAAGATGTACTCAAAATACAGCCAAATATTGTCAGGCTTGCCGTGACTCCTGCACAGTTTATTCATGCGTCTGCAGGAGCATGGCAAGGGAAGGTTGTACATGAGTTACATGCAAGATGTAACTCTTGCATGACTGCAGTCCAGCTCTTGTTACTTACTGTTATCTACAGAGTAAGAACTTTTAGGACAACGTTTCTCATGAGGTTTGGTAACAGTGCAGCCTCGGTTTGCTTCATTCTTTGTCTTCTGGATGCATGAAAGTATTATTTATCCCTGGCCTTTAGATCACACGATGCTCAGCAGTCTCACTTGTGGAGCAAGCTCCCACTGTCCTGGCAGCTGGGCAGCTGTCCTCACCCCAGAGAGCTTCTCTTGGCACATAAGCCAGCAGCTTCCAGAAGCAAAATGGAAGGGAATGGACATACAGAGTCTGCCTGGAGCGAGGAGGAAGGACCACAAAGGAGGAAGGACCACAAAGGAGGAAGGGCGAGGGAGAAGATGCCACCCATGTGCATTTGCCGGCTCCTCTCAGACATGCTGTGATGAGCCCTACGGCACATGCTGCCCTCCCTCTGCTCACAGGGCAGCATGAGAGGGAACACAAGCTCTCCTACACATACCCTCCACTTTGGCCTTCCCAGGAGCTGGAGTTTGGTCTCAAATAGTTGTCAGCAGGCCGGCTGGCAAAATATGACCCTTCCTCTGGTGAAGAAGGACTAATTGTTGCTTACTGATCCTAGAAGGTCTGGGTTTCATGTAACTGCCTTGCAAGGGAATGAACCCTAATATCTGACAAGTGGTTAATTAAGGTCTTGTGCCATATTACTGGTTTCTCGTGTGAATTTAAGGGTGTTACACAGCTGAGTAAGAGACACTCATATGTACTGAGAAGCTGGAACACTATTCAACACATGCAGGAGGAAAGATGTATTTTACAGCTATCAAGAGGTTGCAGCTTCCTCTGCCGCCTGGGCAACAAGCAAGAATCACTTTTTACAACTGTATGTGATGCTTCAAGCACTGCATCTTGTGAACTACACCTCTACCCCACTGCTGAAGTGCAGTTAGAAAAGGGCTAGAAACGTTTTGCTCAGATGTCATGCAAATAATCCCGTGCTCTCCCCTCCTGAGATTTTCATTTTAGAGCTAAGGAAAAATGCACTGAAGGAAGAGAGGATTCTTGGCAAGATCTACGACTTGTTGCCAACCAGAATGTGAGCTGCAGCACAGCAACCAGTTTGAAACCAGACTGTCCCACATGGAGGATGGCACTTAGTGAACCCGCTGGGATTTCATTCAAATGGCTAGGGAGGGTAGGCTCACCAGATGATGCCGATTAGCATAACTCAGCATTACCCTTCTTGTAAGCACCAGGAAATCTGTCCTTTATTGTCTAAGCAGCCAAATACACACACACACACACAATAGGTCCCTGGGAGGACTGGTGTTGATGACAGGTTTGACTGCATGGTGCAAGAGTTTTTGTGCCCAGTGGACTTTTGTGGTCTTTCCTGAGATACTTATTTGTATGTTTGTTTGTTTGCTTTTATGGAAAACCTCAACAGCTTTTTACCTTGTGCAAACACAGATGATGATATGAACCCACATTTGCATCATACTCTTGTGTGGTTGTGTTCTTTTTTGCAAATAAACGGTTTCTAGGCCTGAGTCACCTGCCTTCAGTTTAGATACCAGAGTACACAGTGTCTAGACAAATATTTTAGACCAGTAAGGTAAATGCACAGGCCCCAGTATCTCCTTTTGTGCCCAGCCATTGGGCTATCTGTGCTGTTACACATCTTCAATCCTTCTTCCTAACGCTCAGATTTTGGATTAAACAATAACAAATGTATGTAACAATTCAGCAGAGAAGCTACTAATTATATGAAGCCGTTGATGACGCAAGTTGCTTTCAGGCATATAACCAGTGGAGGCTAGCAGGAAAGGCTTTGTGGGTCAGAATCTGTAGCTGAGATTTCAGGGTTTTTCTCAACAGAGGAGTGAGCAAATGCTGTGAATTGCAATGACACTTACAGGTAAGGAATTGCTTTTCGTTGTGAAGATGTTGAGGACAGGCGAAGTCATGGGTAAAACACAGACCTAGCCTGCAAAATCATGATCCTAACTCTACTAATGCCTACAGGTACTTGAGATGATCATGTCTTCTGGCCTCAGTTTCCCCATCTGGGAAATCAGGATCTTGTTCCTCACCTCCTGTGTAAAGCACTCTGAGATCTACCTATGGCAAGCACTATAGCATAAGGTAGTACCAGGAATATTTTTGCTCCCAAGTGATATATTAAACGCAAATATTTGCAAGTGTTCCAAAGTCAAATATTTTAAAATCACAAGACATATTTTTCCATGAATGCTAACAGAAAAAACAAAATTGAACACACTCCATCTACTTTTGCTGAACATTTGACTATGTGCAAACATTAGAGTAATTGCAGTGTTAATTGCTTGTCTGAAAGCATTAATTACCTTTAAAACCAGATGTGATCATCTAGAGTTCTTCTGGGTTTTGTGGACTCTCACCTTTACAAATATGAAAATGGTATTAAAATCAGCATCACAGTTTATAGGGATTTCTAGAGGAGAAGAAAAACCCACTCCTTTTCTTTAGGCTGGAACTGAAGATCTGTTTCAGGAATTTGCTTTTCTCTTGACTCCTTCACTTCATCATTTGCCCTTGTGCAACATGACTACACATTGCTATAATTCAAAATATTGAACATAACAGGTTTTGTTATTGGTCTCTGTGCAAACTGGAAATATTAGACGTTGGTCATGCATTGAAAACAAGGGAAAGAACTTGGGTAAAGTTCATCCCCCCTTTTTTACTGAGTCTTGGTGACACTGGTGTGGAATTAAAACCTGTCTCGAAGTTCTTACAGGATAACAAGCAAGAAAACAGAGCAGGCTCTGAGATTTTGACAGAGCAAATTTCTGTATGTGCTCAGGGTTACAGCCTGCCCCTAGCCCAGGCTGCAACAATGGTCACTGCTAACTGGAGGAGGAGAAGGGAAATGAAGAACCTTTGAGAGTTAACTTTTAGGGAACTGGAGGGTAAAAGAAAGAAAGAAAAAAAGTCTTATTTTTCTTAGTGGGTAAAATCAGACTGTTTCTTCTTCCTCTGCTCCCTCCTCCCCAGTCAGGACAAAATAAATACTGTAATTTCTAATAAAATCAGGAAGGGGGTAATAGTTCCTGGAAGAGGAAGAGAGAAACTGTGAGGAGATCACTGCCAATGGTGTTCAGTTACTACAGAGAGAGCACTGAGCAGCCCCAGGAAAGCACTTTGTGGGACAGATTCCTTTGGCTAACTGATCGAATTTCGCTTTTTCGTTGGGCGACAAATTTTTTCACTTTCTTGCTCTGGAGTGTGTTCCTACCATGCGTTTTATAGCTGGTCCATCACAAACAGCCTCATCTGTCCTCTCTTGCAAGTCTGCAGAATGGAACACCATCCTGTCTTGTTTTCTCTCCCTGCTGAGATGCTCTGGGGGGTATATTGCCAGGAATCGTCAGTGTTTCCTCAGAAATGTTAATGATACCAATCAAAGCCTTGTTTGCAGGCCCCACACTGAGCTCTGGAAATTCTGGGAGTCAAATAATAGGGATGCCACCGCTAAAGATCAGAGGGAGCATCTGGGAGGGACTGCAGTGAGGATAGCAGCATGATCTACTACCTCTTTGTAGTCTGCAAACGCTGTGACTCCCAGCATTTCTAGTAAGTGATGCTGGAGCATTTTACCCAGTCAGCAAACTCCACTGACATCCGTACACCACTGCCCACTAGCAGATGGGCTCTACCATTTCTTTTTTCCAGTTTAGTGGCCGGGAACTGCAGCACAGTGAGGAAAATTTGGATCCTAACCTCTGCTGTTCTGGTGCAGTGCTATTTATCACAGTGGCTGGTTTGAATTCGTACAGTACCAAGGGTGTGCTAAGCCATGGACCGTTGTGTGCCAGATGCTGTAGAAATGCTAAAGGAAAAAAGCCAGACCATGCCCCAAGGAGTTTATGACTGAAGCAGAAGGCAAGGGTTAAGATGTACTATAGATAGATGGGGAGTAAGCACAATCCAGGGAGCTACATGTTGGATATTGCTCAACATCATACTCAGCAGGATGTGATGTTCACAAAGATATAATAAAAGCCACTGGGAGACCTAAAAGTGGAATCTGGATACCCTCACTCCTCCTGTTGCTTTAACTCCGAAGTGGATTTCCTCTGTCTCTTACATCCTGGGATTTCTTTTAACCATGGTGTTTAGCTTCCCTGAAGCTTTGATGATTTTCTTTTTCAGTCCAACTGGAGCCAATTCCCTAGGTCAGTGTCTTTGTGGAGTATTCTTGGCCCATTCCAGTGACTCCTGTCTGCACAAAACATCCTGTTTCCAAACCTTCTCAAGGGACAATCACGTGCATGAAAACACACAGGGGTCACGGGCCACCTCCATTAGCCTGGTTCTCCATGATATTCTCTGGTACCTGCAGGCATCAGAGGGCATCCCCCTCCTCCAGGTCAGAGGAACAAACTGCAAGATGGAGTCAATTCGTGGGATGGCAGTATGATGATGTATTTTCAAAAGGAGGCATGAAGGTGAGAAAGAGCAAATGAAATATCCTGTTGAATCTTTGTGGATCTGTGCACTGTGGACAGGCAGGGTTGAAGCCCCAGGTTGGGGGCAGACCTGAGTGCTGGGGGATTTTGCAGGTCGTGGGGTATGACAGTGTGCCAAGCTGAGCAGGGAAGGCAGGTAGAGGAGACGGAAGGCTTCGCTCCAACATGCATGTGCAATGCACACATCTCCCCTGTTACAGTCCTGAGCTTTGGAGAGGATTAAAGACACACACTTGTTCCATTATCTGAAGTACAGAAGAGGGAGGTGTGTGCACAGGAGCGAGGAAGAGAGGGAGAGCAGAAATAACGCAGTGCATTAATGAGATAAGAACTAGACAAGGAGGAATAATGCATTGTTACACCCCAGAGACAAAAGGGCAGCTTCCAGAGGGCTGAGGCTTACACTCTAATCATCTTGACTTTGTAATGTTATACAAGTAGGGGCACATTCTGTGGCTTGGGAGACTTTGCTGAGTAAAACCCTGCAAGCCACAGAAAAATGCTTAAGCAGCCTTTTAAAGCCTGGCAATGATCCAGCCCTCTTCCCCTCCCTCTACTCCCCTTCCTCTACCCCCACCCCACTGCGTAACCCAGCCAGAGCAGCAGGAAAACCCTTGAGACAGGCAATCTTTATTGGTGACGATATAAAAATTTCAAAGACAATAGGAGGATTAAAGCATTAGGGCCAATCTCTGTGTTCTTGTAAGTGATCAGAGTGGCAACAAAATATTTAAGCTCCCACGTAGCCAAAGGCTTTGGGTTCAGTGAGAAAAGGGGGAGTGGTTAGGAGGGAAGGGCTCCTGACCACAAGATTTGACTCGGTTCTTGATGCAATGGGGTCCATCCCCTGCAAGCTTTCCCCTAGTTCCTGGTGGAGGTGGGGAGAGGATGGAGGAAAGGGTCAGGCAGTGATGAGCAGCATCTTGATGGACTGTGACCTTGGCACACAAAGGCCATCTTGCAGCAACCCTCACTCCTAAATGTCACCCTAACACTCCCGGTCTGAACATGCTGCCCTTGCTGCTGCTGCTATTTCAGGAGGTCGCAGCCCCCTCCACATTTGCCTGCAGCCACCAGCCTGTAATTTGAAACAGCAAAATCCATTCTGGTTGAACTTCCCACTTCAGGATAAGGCAGGGTCTGTTCTCTCTCAGCTGCACAGTCACTCAGCACTTCCCTGGCTCCTATCTGCAGTGCCCCAGCTCTCAGCTCCTTAGGATAAGTGCAGCACAGTCAGCTCCTGCCTGTACCAGCCGCTCCCCCCTGCCCTGCCATCGGTTACAGCCTGCTCAGATTGTGGGGCCGATGTACACCACCCTCTCGCTGGCACTGGTGTTGATGGAGGGAAGGGTTGCCAACGGGAGGCAAGTTTTAATAGTATGAGGTGGAGCTGTACCCATCCAGGAAAATATAATTTAAAAATCCAGGTATATGCTGGACTGATCGGGATATGAAAAGAGCTGGGTGGAGAACAGAAACAGGGAAGCCTGATGTGGTTCTTCCAGTCTGATTCTGATGCCAAGTGAGCCTGGGAGGAATAAAACCACCCTGACTGGTGGTCATCCCAGATGAGTTTCCCCACAGGTCTTGCAAGCAGTCCTGCTGCAAGCCCGGACTGTCATAGGTAGCAGGAGTTTCACATGTCTGGGGGCAAGTATTTGCTGAAAGGTTACTGCTGTCGATGCTCTGAGGATCCTCTTGGAAAATCTGTGCAGGGAGAAAAATATGAGGCACTGCTTAGCTGTGAAATTGAGAATAGACTGTACTCAGGGTTAGCAGGTCCCAGGTATCCAGGGACTGGACTGCAGATGTACAAAGTATCTGGATTCTTTTTTAGAATTGTAAAATAAGCTGTCAAACACTCCATGGTCAGGAAAACAAAAAACCAAAAGACAAGGAAGAGAGTCAGACATGTTCCATGTAGCTGAAAATTTCACCAGAACAAGCAATTTTGGAAGACATCTGTGTTTCTATGGTTAGGAGAAGAGTAGGTGCTCATTTAATCCCAAATTAGTACATTTTCCCTGGTTTCAAACCCAATGCCTTCTTAACACCCAAGGACTTTTTGCTCTTGTAGAGTATGTCCCAGTTAAAAAGAATAAATGTAAAGCCCCATATTTTTCATCCTCGATTTCCAAAGACCTGCTTTGTTCTTCTGATGATTTTACTTCTTTTCTTTGTCAAAGGAGGAAGTTGCCTTTTCCTGCTTTTGAGCTGTGGTTTATTGAAAACTGTCAAACTTGCCCTTGTCTCAGCTTTCGTAGTGGTGTCAGTTCTGAGTGCTTGATCTGTGTGTAAATCTGCTCCACCAAACTACATCTTCAGTGGCGACTGTTAATTTTTTTTCATTCGTGGGTTGATATGCCCTCGAGTTTGCCTTCGTTCCTCTCTCCTTTCTGCTCTTACCCTCCCCATACTCCTACCATCAATTTTGCTGGGAGAACATGTTCCTGTTGTCTACTCTTTTTTTCTTATACTCATGATAATGTTTGTCAGTGCTGGCACTCTTTCCAGTTATGATTAAGCATTGCAAAGAGCAGGAAGAGAGATGGGAATAGTGGAACATCTTAGCTGGGGAAGACAAATAAATATGCCTGCATTTCTGCGCGTTTACACTGCAGGAGGCAAGAAGGAGATTGCTTGACGTGCAAATGGACCTGAAGGTGGTGAAGTCTGGGAGGGCTCTCCTGTCCTGTGAGGATTTGTTTCAAAGTGTTGGACCCACTCCTGGAAAAAGTTCTGTGTCTCTTCCACATGAAAGTTATCCTTATGGTAGAAAGCTCTGTGGTTCCAGGGGAACAAAGTTGTCAGACATCTTTCATCTTTTGCTAGTAGTGTTGCTATGGCTGTGATGGCAAAAGGAGATCATTGAGACAAGAATTGTCCAGAGAAGGAGAGATTTTCCAACTATAACTACTTCCTGACACTACATGTCTGGTTTCTTAGCCCCAGTCCTCCAGGGAGACTTACAAAATACCCTAGAAATCTGTTCTGGTAAGCTAAAATCCATAATTCTACTGTGTACAAAAAAATGGTGACTCCAGAAGGGTTTCTTGGTGTGTCACATAATATATATATATATATATATATGAAATCACAATATAACCTGCATACTGCCAATGATGAGACTTTAGTGTCTCATAGGCAATAATTGTGTCCTCAGGGACAGACAAGGACCAGTGCCAACCTTTCACAAACATCAAGGCTTCTTTCCCTTACAGCATCTAATCGATCCTGACTAGCATGCAGTAATGGCTCAAAGAAATTGCATGTCCCATTGGTGCTTGAGAAATCATCAGCATTTCTGAAGAGATGATCATAATTTTCATTCCCAGACGTTCAGGTCAATGGCTACTTTATACCAGTTTTCCCCAAAAGATAATGGCTTGCACATCCAGAAAATTAATTTCTTTTTGAAATTTCCAAAATGATGAAGCCTTAATATCCAGGCTGCTTTGCAGAAATCCATCTGATAAATGGTGCAGGAATGAATAACTAACACCAGCTTGTTTTCTACCAGGAGCTTGCATCTCCTGGACAATTATCTATAGTTGAAAAAATTACCAATGCTTACTGCCATATGAAGCTTGCAACCTAACTGTCCAAATTGCTCCTAATGAGTAGTTTATTGGTAAGTATGAGGTTTCAGGTGCAGAAAATCAACATGGAGGCTGGAAACCTCATGAGACATGAGGTTCAGAGACATTCAAATGGTGGGTTCAGATCTGGATTTGGACTGAGCAAATTTAGATTAAGATCTTGCAAATTTTGTTTAAGAAACTTGTTTAAAAATATTGACAAAATATTAATGAAGAAGTAGAATGTCAATATTCTCGTGCCTCTTCTTCACTGCTTATAAGGCAGGACATACAAAGTCTGTAACTCATTTTTTTGTGACATTAGGAGCTGAGAACATCCTCCTTTTTGATATGGAAACTGAGAAGATTGGGACTGGAAGCAATTGAGAAGAAATAAATTAAAAGTCATGCAGTCTCACTTTTTGGAGGTAGTAATTTTTTCTTATTGCAGCCATAACCACACTACAAACTGTTAGCTTCCATCCTGGATCCATCCGGAAATTTAAGAATAAACATATCGGGGCGGGGGGGAGTGCAAAGGAATCTTTTCGGTAAGTGACTCACTTCAGGCAAGATGATTTATCGTGTGAAGAGCTCTGTGACACAAACAGCAAGGGATAAACAGTGAGATATTGCATGTGAAGTGTTTCCATATTTTCTTAGGCTACCAAGTGGTTATGTGCTGGGATCATTCTGTTAACCAGTAGTAGGTAGCAGGGTGAAAATGTGTTGCTATTTTTTAATGGTATTTCAGAAATTGGACATGCTGGTGACTGAGGAATGATAGTTGCATCAGCTCCCTTTGAAAAAGGTTAGTCTTGCTATTCTTAAGTACTTTATTTTAAGTATCCTTTTTTTGTATCCAGCTCAGTGCCAGAGGTCCTGATGCTGTGCATGGAGTTACAACACTATGTATAGTAAATCACCACAGATATGTCCCCACACTTTCCTTTCTAAGGTCACACAGTGCTGGCAACACACAAAGCCATGGTAGTTGGAGATGGAAAAGAACCTAATTAGCTCATCTATCTCCTTTGAAGGCTAACTTCTTGCCAAAAATTTTTTAGGAATTTGGTCCAATCTAACTGAAATGTTCCAAGCATTTAAGATCTTCTCTTATCTCTTGGGAGAACACTTAAAGGTCAAATACATATCAAGAAGCACTATGATAATGTTTAAGCCACAAATTCCACTTCTTAGCTTCACCTTTTCACTAGGGGCTCTGCTCCCCTGGGCTACCCTAAGTAATTCCTTTCTTTCCTTGACCCTTTCATGCCCTTCACAAGATTAGTGTAGTGCTATTTATAAACCCTTCAAGGCAGAGACTGGATTTTCATTTGTCCTGGTGCTGCAGAAAAAAATGTGGAAATTATCAACACAGACAACTAAATATCTTCATCTCAAGAATGGTGTGGTTTGGTGGTTTTTTTTCTACAATAAACTTCTTAATTGAACATTTTATATGAAGGTAATGTAGGATTACAGAAATAATCACTAAGTGGGTCAGTGGAAAATCACATGATTCCAGCTGCCCAGCTGCTGCCATGGACCCTTGTTAACGCTCAAAGTTTCATTTGGCCTGTAATAAACCATCTTTTCAAACTTCCTTCTGCATAGTAAAGGCAACAGGATCCCGTGAATCTGCAGATCACTCAGCATGACCTGGCAAGTTATTAACAGTCTTTCAGTGACAGTCTGGGCATCAGCTTCCATCTACAGAGTTATGATCTGCTCAGCTCCATCACAAGGTCTTGCTGAAACCAGCAGTGACCCATTTGACACTGCACTCTAGTCTAATTTTCCATCTGCTTTCCATGACTGATCTTCTTGATGCAGTTGCCAGCTGCAGCTGGATGCACCCTGAATTTTCTTGCTCATCCAAAGATTGTATTTAAAAAGGGAAAGTGCATGGCACTAGGCCTGACTTTTTCTTTTTTCCCTGATGCCAGCATACCGCTAAAGCAGGTGGGGTTACAGGCATTGTGACCACACAAAAGACTTTTGCTTGAGTCCCTGCCTCTTACAGAGGGAAGGCACAAGATACGTGCTGAAATATGTGCAGATACCTGAAAGAGTCCTAACAGGATATGGAGGACTATTACCACCCATTTGTGCAGAGAACAAGAAGGGACTCATGGATGGAGACAAACCAGGTGGCCATCAGTGGAGGTGTCTCTTGTGCTTGCGGTTGGAGCCTGCACTGTGTTCCTCACAGTTTTCACTACTACCTTGAGCAAAGCCTGATGATGACATGAACTGCAGTATATGAGAGCTCTGAGGACAGGGAAGTATAAAGCCAGTAGGGCTCATCAGAGTTATGGCCTCATTTCCACAAGAGCATCCTGAGCCCTCATGTCTAATAGTCACCCTATAAAAAAATCAGAAGGAATAGGTGCTTCCTTGTGTCATTATCAGTGTGACTTTTGATCTACAGCCAAGCTTAAAGAATCTCCTTGTCCCATCTGTCAAAATGCTCCTGTGGCACCTGAGTTCTCTTTTCAAAGAAAGGGTGGTAGCACACAACTCCTTTTACACTTGTTTCATTCTATTTTCTGTGCTTAATGCATTCTGAGTTCATGACTAAATGAAATTCTCAGAGGGCTAGTCACTGAGCTGGGGGAGTTACAGCTTTTTCCTTGCATTCTACTACCTGGATGCTGGAAATACCATGAGGTGATTAGATTTCCTATCTTTTTCTCCCTGTGTATAACTCACTGAGGTATCAAAAGCAGTTACGGGGAAATACACAGCCTTATAAATACCAAGAGCAAGTTATTTTGTTTGGGTTTGCCTAAGTCTGTCTATTTCCAGCCTCATTTGAGATTTGGAGATTTGCCTAAATCTCCAGCCTAATTTGGGGATCCTTAGGGCGGTTCCTTAGGAATCAGGAGGTTCAGCCATCAGGGAAGCTAACAGAATGAGCATTTTTGTAAGGGGAAAATGCACCTGGGGATTAACTAGAGACCACCCAGTGCATTTGTGACCTAGTAGCACCACATACAGCTCTCCAGAGACAGAGAAACCAGGGTTCATCCCTTCCTGCACCACTGCTGAAGGCGTGGCCTTCACAAGCAAACACACGAGAAGTGGTGTCACATGAAGACTCTAGCTGAGGTGCCACTGCAGGAGGCACCATCATGACATTCTGTCCAATGTGATTTTAAACAAAAATTGCTATGAATTAACGTAACAGCTGGGCTTGTGACCCAAACTGCATATGCAGGCTAGTGCAGGGCTCTGTTACAAGTGCAGAGGGAGAGGAACTGTTGTAATGCTTTTAAAGCTTTCTGTAAGCTCAGGAGAAGCTGCTCAGGGAATTTCCTAAAAGGCATTGATTACTATTGGAATTCATAGATTCATCCAAATTAATTAATTTTTGGGGAAAGAGCCATTTTTCACCCTGCTCTGCATTTGTAAGTAAAAAATACTTTTGAGATTTGTTGAAACATCCCATTCCAGAATTTTCAAAATTAAAAGAAGGGGAAAATTTTTTTGGTTCAAAACTACTCTCTGGCTGAGCTGTTTTTATATATTAAAATTAAAACAAGGTTTAAAATTGGAGTAGAACCAACTTTAAAATGTTTCAACCGATGCAACGTGAATGCTTCTTAAGTAATTGTTTTTAGAACATGAGATTTTTGGCTTTGTCCTCATTTAGAGTGGGAGGGAAAAAATTAAAAATCTTGAGAGTTTTTGGAAGAAAAAACATTCCATATGTAGTCTGCTTATAGACAGCACAGAAATTAAATATTTCTAAAACACATCTTGCAAAATGCTCAAACAATGACCAAACCTTGCTTAAAAATCACAGCCCACCACTGGAGATGCACATATTGGATTTTTGTATAGCATTCATCCTATAAATGCCTTATTGTGATGTTAAAACAGCTTGTCTGAAAAGTAGACAATACTAATCGTAGTTAAGTTGCTAATATTTAACTTGCTTTTGTTCAGATCAATCTACTTCATGGTATCTGAATAAACAATGACCATTTCTTCAATGACAGATAGCCATTTGCTGTCATTATCTGTGAGAGCATTCACATGAGCAATCTGTAACCAACAGGTAAGGTTATAAGGTGGCTATATGCACTTTCTGTGACTTTTTCTCTTTCACCTCCTCTTCTGTTAGGGTCACTGCCCTGGCCAAGTGTGTTACCTCCAAGGTCTGAGTCACAGCATAGTGCTCTCCAGATGTCTTCAACACAAGCCTTTTAATCCAAGTTATTGAGATTTGATTTGACAGGCTTTATGGGAGCATTTCAGGGAGTCTTGCGTACACATCTCGTGAGGATTTTGCTCCTGCTCGCAGGACACCTTTCTTTTCCCCTGACAGAGGCCCTCAGGATTTTGTATGAAATCATCCCTGTGCTACCCAAGGACTATAGCACTGTGAATTAATGCACTGAGCCTAGGTAGTCGGGGCAGGGTAGTTGGTCTTTCTAGGATAGCATGGACAGACGAAGAGCAAGGAAACTTTCTTCTAAAGGGGAGAGTCCTTTCCCCAGACTTTCACTCTGGGCAATTAATCTCTCTCTAGTCTATGGAGTATCTCAGCAGGACAAATAAAACTGCCTGTTTCAGGTTGGGATAAGTGATTATATTGAGAGAATAATCTCTTCCTTTGACTTCTCAGTGAGCCTGAGTGGTTTAGCCTATGTGCCTAACCTTGGATCCATTAGTACATTATGAGATAAAGCCAAGAAACATAAACCCCTTTCAGCCATCCTGACATCAAAGTGCCCTTTTCAGCCAGTCTTTGTTCTTTTCTTTTTCACCTTTCCTCAGAGAGCTCTTTAGAAACATGTAGACCTCATCTGACAATATAATATCATACTGAAAGTCAGAAAAACCTTAAACATAGTATTAGACCCACAAAACTTACCATGCTTTGAGAGAAATGCACCCCTTGGCTGTTCTAACTGGACTGAGGTTTTGGGGTTGAATCACATAACACTTACAGGAAACAAGGGTTTATCATTAGATGCAAGAGGGAAACCAAAGACTTGGTCATGGGGACACGAGATCTGGACGAGGGGATTGCATCCTAGAAAGTGGTGGCTCTGAGACAGATTACCAGAGATGTGCTACCAGCACATCTGTATTAGGGTCTTTGTGGTGAAATACCTTGGGCTCTGAAGGAGATAGATGTGCCAAGGAAAAGGAGAAAGTGGTATTATAGTAGAAATTATACTGGCACATTGCATCCAGTTTGGGGGTTCTGACTGTACTTGCCATTAAAGGGAATAACAAATAAGAAAAAGATTTTAGTCTATGCAGCAGCCATTGGCATTCCTCTGGGGCTGCAGAAGGATGCTTGTGAGCAAGATCTCTTCAGCTTGCATTACAAAGGCAGTGGGGGTGTGTTCTGCCCCAAACTAAATGGTAGGAATTGCACAGTTACAGCACCTTGAACACATTAAATGGTGAAGATGTATGAATTGCTTACACCAGTGTTTCAAGATACTGAGATTTTGAATTTTAACGGATATGGAAGTAGGATGAAATAAGCTAAGGAATGATTTAAAGAGAGATTTTAATAGGACCACAGGCAGGATTTTCTTGTTGAAGTATAAAATTGGAGGTATGAAGGTTGCCAACAGTATGGTATGGGATCAAAGCAATCTCCAGCAGGCCATCCAACTCTGCTGTGTCACTGCACAGGTGGGGAAATCCCAGCCTGTGCAAGCAGGGCATGATTTTGGTTAAAAATGGATGCTAGTACTTGGGTCCTAAAAGAAATGATAAGCCTCTGACCTCTCCAAGAGACAGGTCATTGTTCCATGTCACTTATTTTTTAATTAGGAAGATATTGCTTTCTTATTAACCCGGTCAGATTATGAATTAATTACATTAACAACAGGAGAAAAAGAAAATTTGGACCTGATGTTTGGCTGATTATCAAACTGGCCTCATCCCACTGAAATGAGTGAAACTCTGGCAATTTACGCCATCACGGATCTCAGCACCCACAGGTTCCTGCATCACATATACACATAATGACAGTGACAATTAGGAGACTTTCCAGATGAATTGCGTCTTCCTCTGAAAACTCTAAGATTTACTCAAGATAAATGTTAATGTCTGTATTATTTCAGTTTGGTTTGCTTGCATTGCAATCTTTTTGTGTTTTAGCAATTAAGAAACACCTGAATTCTCAAAGGTGCTAGGCCAAATTTTCCTCCAGTGATAAAAAACAGCCAAATTGACTCAAGATAGTAGAAAACAAGGTAATTTGTGTGTTGGGAATAGCCTGTGATATTAAAGCAGGGGACCTCATGGCAGACCCTGCTTTGAGCAAGGGAGTGGAACAGAGCCCTCCTAAGATGTCTTTGAGCTTAAATTGTTCTGTGTTTCTGTGATCCTAAACATTTAAGCACCATGCACCCTTTGTACCTCCTGTGCTTTTATTTCATTACCCTGTTGCTCTTGCTGCAGCCCACCTTGCTCAGAGGCAGATGATGAAAGAGATGCTGAATGTACTTTCTTACTGATGTACAAGGAGCTGCAGAAAGGAAAAAAAAGCCTCTCTGTGATCCTCAAAGCCAGATGTAATAGTAGTATGAGATATTTGAGCCCAAAACTGTGTAGCTACCGGTGTGTAGCCGCTTCCTTGCTGGAACCCCAGGTCCCCCCAGGGATGGAGCTGAAGGAATACTTTCTAACCCGTTACATTTCAGAACTGTGTTGCTGCAAGGGTTGATGAATAGCCTTCATTGTGGACGCTCCTTCCCTGCCGTGGCTCCCACCCTTGTCTCAACATTCCCATCTGGATATAAATCTTGCTTTTCCTTGTCCCCTTCCCCCACTCTCCTCTTCTTCTCCCCCTGCAGTCCCCTCCAAACCTCTCCCTCCCCTTTACCCTCTGTGGAAAACTGCAAAGCTGATAAATAAATCATACCTGCCTCGCTGACCAGGGTGATAGTCACCCAATCCATAACCACTACACCATTTCCTTTGCCAAATGCTGGAAAATGAAAAACACACTGTCCGTTCGAACAGATCAGCATCTGTGTACCTATAGAACTGTTATTGTGGGACTACCAGCATATCTGTGTTAGGCTCTATCATTTTGTGACACGTACTGACCCAGGCAAAAGCTTTCATTGAGCATGACTTACAATTCACTGAGGGACCCACTGTTGACTCAGCCTATTACCATTATTTTGTAGATACTCCCTGGTCTCTGCCAAAAGAGAAAAAAATCCAGGAAAGTGCCTTAATTGAAAGCTACATTAATTTTTCCAACTTTACCACCATACTGAAAACCATTTAAAAGACGAGCTTCAATTACACTCCTACAGGCAAATATTTTGGTGCTTTTACACTGCAGACCTTGGAGAGGCATTTGAAAAGCAAATGATAGATTGTGGAGTTTTTGCCAAATTTTTGAACCAGCCCTGAAAATTGCATCCACCCTGCATTCTTGATCAGAACTGGATCTTTCTACTATAGCAAGTGGAAAAGACACATCTATGGTATTCTAGGGCAGCCTGCAGAGCCAAGTATTGAAGTTCTAGGCCAGTGTCTGCTGATGTTCATTAGTCAAATAGTTGCAGGGAATTAAAGAAAAATTGAACTTGGGAAGGGGCATGATGTGAAGAAAGTGTAATTTGGAAAGGGGCATTCATGTTGCATCATTTCCTAACGGTGAGAGGTGCCAGGCTGCAGAACAGTCTCTGGAGATAAGTGGCGGATGAGGTATTGGTTGGGCTATTTTAAAAGATGACTGAACACTACCGTGGTGGAAAGAGGGAACATTTCTCATTACT
Source organism: Rhynochetos jubatus (assembly GCA_027574665.1). Taxonomy (NCBI): domain Eukaryota; kingdom Metazoa; phylum Chordata; class Aves; order Eurypygiformes; family Rhynochetidae; genus Rhynochetos; species Rhynochetos jubatus. The sequence goes on from CM050654.1 coordinate 26,970,586, forward strand.
TGTAGTGAGTTACGTGCTCACATACAGCTTGTTACAACCGCTGTTCCAGGAAACAGGGCTGGTGTGTACGTAGGAAATGAACAAATTGCAACAATTTGTGATCCCACATCACTGGTGTGCTGCATCATGTGAGAAACTGGCTTAGATAGTCCCGAAATCTGCTTCCACTTGCAAAGAGATAACAGAGGAAAGTACAGCCAAAGGGAATATGCTGGTCTGAGAATCTAATTTGAATCTGGCCTTGGGCCTTTCCTCTAATTATGTGACATTCAAAAGCAATAAGGCAAAGTGGAGCCTCCCTTTACCTCAGTGACCCACCAAGGGCAACTTTCATCAACAGCTGTGAGAGGGAGCCTGGTAGATCCAACTGGAGATTTCAGCTGTGAAGAAGACTTGGTCATCCCCTGCAAGTCCTTTTCTTCTCTTTTAGCCTGGAGAAGGATTCTGGGATGATTACACTCCTAATTTGGTAGCTCAGGTAGGTCAAATGAGCATGAGTGAAAATTCTGTGAAAATCCGCTTGGCTGTGTAAGGGCACTTCAGCTCCATCTGGTCCAGTTCTCCAACTTGAACTTTGCTCAGCCCCATGCATATTATTGCTTTTCTTGCTTTCAGTCAGAATTTATTTAGAAGGATGGAGCTTTGGTACAGATGCAACATCAGCAGCTGAGTGGATACACTGACAGTTACAGAGCTCAGCACAGCAGCCCAGGCAGTGATGCCCATCTGAGGACTGGGCCAAATTTAATAAGACAATCTTTCCCTAGTTTGGGAGGTAGGGAAGAGGGGGTGTCATTTAATTTTTTATTCCTGGGTGGATGTTTGGAAACAGGATGTACTTTTCTGGAATGTATAGAATCTTCTGCATGGCGGCTTGCAACGTGATCATAAGCAGGCAAAGAAATGTGTGCATGCAAGTGTGCACACTGCTCCCCCCCGCCCCTTCTCCCCCGTCCTCTGGGCAGGCTGCCCGCTTAGCTCTTGATGCTGCAAGTCACGATGATTAGCAGCGTTTCCTCCTGCAGCCTGCTTGATTACAGGGAGATTGGCACACACAGACACACCTTCAGCGTGAGTGGAACAGCATTCACTTTGTTCTGACCAGGCCCTTACAAGATCTCTTTGCCGTGACAGCTGACAAAAGGAGAGGGAAACAAAGCATTAATAAAAGGTGCTGTTTTGAGGTGAAAATGTCAGGAATTAAACAACAATGAAAAACAAACAAACAAACAAAAAAACCAAACAAAAAAAAAGAAAAGGGAAATACAGTCATAAGGAAATAATATACCAATGTAGATTTTATCTCCCTTCCTGGTTAGGCTAGCAGCCCTTTTATTAATTTTATTTCTGCCATTAAGGCTCAGGATGTGATGTCAGTTGTGCTCTTGCTGCTCTGGATGAACTCTTCAGCAGTCAGGCAAAGTTACTGGAGTTGCTCAAGGCTTATACCGGACCAGAAGACACTGAGATTTATTTCCCAGCCTCTTCCCTCACATCCCCTTGGTAGTTACCTGACATCTGTCTGTAACACCTCCACATGAAGAAATCCAGCCCCTTCCGTGAGCTAAACTTTCCATCAAACCTGCCGGTCCAGCAAGTGAGTTGTCTCTGTGGCTGTTGGCTCACTTGAATGCATCCTGCTTCACAGTGCAGGAGCACCTTGGACATTGAGGGGTTACCATCCTGCTGGGTCTGTGAGGATGGGTCACACCTGCTCCACAGGCATACAGCATTGGTCAGACAGGAGGATGAGGAGGAGGTGGTGTTTGGAGACTTGAGGCTGGTCTCAGCCCATATACTGACCTTTAAGTCATTCCTTTTTCTGTTCAACTTCGATTTTTGATGGCTTGTGAGCAGAAAGTTTTCACTTTGTGATGTGCTGAAGCTATTTCAGCTTGGTCCAAATCTGTGTGATCTATAGCAGTTCTCCCCACATCAGCTGTGCCAGTGGGCAGCGGAAGGGGACAGAGCTATTGTTCTGGCACAAAACAGCAGAGTATGCGTATACAAGTGAGTTGTACAGTTTCTGGGAACTGGGAATTGCAGATATGAGGGCAACTTCCCAACAGCACAGTTTGATGGGTGGCATAGTGTTCTGAAGGTAGGGCTGGGAGTGGTGTTAGTAGACAGAGCAACTTCATTAGTTATTCTTGTATCTTGGATAGATAACAGCAGGCTTACCCTCACTGCAGTCAGATCTAATGTGCACAGAAGCTCGGAACCAGACTTTTTCATCCAATTATATTCTGGCTGACAAAAGACTCCCCCCATCCCCCAAAACAGCTGGGTTCTAAATTTGATGTTAGTGCTTGGGGACTCATGAAAGCTTTGAGCTTCTTGGTTGCCTCCAGAGGATGCTTAAACTGGCTAGAACTTAGCAGAACACAGGACAGTCACATCAAGAAAGCTAAATTTCCTGCCCAGGGCTGCATTAATGCAGTTTCCAGGTCTCCTTCAGTCTTCCTACTTTACTGGCATGCCAACTTCAGGTGTTAGCCTTAAAGATGACTATCCTTACCCTCTTCATCACCTCTTAGAGAAACAGAACGCCCCAGACAGTACTCCTCATGCTAAGCCAATATCTTCAGAAATAATAAGTTGTTGCATGAGCAGCCGAACTATTGAAGCCAGATTTCCTGTGGAATCATGTCCTCTTTTCCAGATGTTCCTTTCTTCTACCTCCTCCATAATAACCTCATGTTTCTTATGTCCTTTCCACCTGGCAAGACATGATGTGCACTGAGGCTAATCCAGTGTACCTTGAGAAAGTCAGAAAGATGAGATCTTTGCATTCTGATCAATCTCAGGGAAATGATTGCTCATAAAACAAATTGTCATGGAAGAAAGATGGTTCTTTCTATTGGGGTGGTTATAAATGACAATTTGAAAACTGCTCTTCATTGTGTTGTTCCCTTTCACTTTGTATAAAGCATTAACGTGAGCTTTTATTTATTTGAGCATAATCAGACATATTTATTTCAATGTCTAAATGAATCAAATGATACATCTGAAACACAGCTTTTATTGTTACCTCACTGAAATGTGTTTTCATTTACTGGACAGCGTACTTTGATATTATGACAATGAAAACTTTCAATGGTCCCCTGTTGAAATTTTTAGTGTGTTCTTTTCACAAGAAATTTCACAATGTTGGCTTTCTATTCCAATCTGGAATATAAACGCTCCTCTTTCAAATGCCAGAGTATCCTAAGGTAAAGAAATTCTGGTTTCTGACCAGCCATAATTATAATCCAAAGGCAGCAAATATTTAATCAGGAAAATATAAACATTGTGTTTCTAGCGGGGAGGAGTGGTAGTTAATAAAAGCAACAGGGAATTGGTTGAAAAACAGCTAGTAAAGCCAATCTGACTTCATTCCCCAGCTATAACTTGAGATGAAGACCATGGCAAAGCATCTCACAAGGAGTTGATCTTCATCTTTGCTGCCATTTGAAGGTCTTCAGAATGGCTACTTAAGGCTGCGTGTTCAGAGACACAGCTTCAGCTGTATCACCCGTTCAATTTGGGATGCATGGTTTAAATGAGAGAGGTGCTCTTTGAGGGTGCTCATCTCTAATCAGATGAAAACCTGTATTACTTTGTCCCCAGAGCCCTGCAGTGGCATGGAGCTTCACCTTAGTGGTGGTGTCCAAAGTGGAGCAGCAATGTTGAGGCAATTTTCAGGAGAAAGCATGCTGAGATTCTCCCCTTGTCATTTTGCTTCCTGTACCCCATGGGGTTTTGATTCAGGATTCTTTAATCTCTTTTTTTTTTTTTTTTTTTTTTAGTTTAGTCTAAGTTTTCCTAAAGCAATGGATTGTGACTTTGATTTCATTTGTGCAGTTGTTACCAACACAGTGTTTAAGTGTTTGGACCTTGAATATAGCAATTAACTATTTCAGTAAATGTTCCTGCTTCCTATCTGAGAAGGAGCTTCCAGGTTCTGGGTTGAAATCACTGGTTTAGTTGTCTGTAAAACTGCACTCCATTATTGCCTGTGCCTATTTGCTTTGTTCAAAAAAAAAAACAAAAACACAAAACAAAAAAAACCCCAAAAACCATGTAACTCCTCCTTACTTGCTATAAAATAAAATAAAGACTGTCTTTTTAAAACTGGTAAATAGTATCACAGTTTTAGTTGGTCTAGGTATGAGGAAAAAAAAGTTACTAAATTGAGAAATATATATGTATGAAGGTGTATGGGATTTTATATACAAGTGTATAAGTATTTATAAATATATTTTTAAAATATTGAAACCTGATTTTTTCATTGGAAAAGCTGGAAACTGTAGACCAAAACAAACAAAAAAAACCAACCCCAAACCCAAAAAAAGCTGTGTGGAAATTTTTTCTTCTTTCCTTTTAAAACTCCCAGAACTTATTTTGAGAAATAATAATACTAAAGCAGTGCTTGAAATCTGAGTTCACAAGCTTATTTAGGCTGAAGTGAAAAACTTAATTTTGTGAATCTACTTCCAGCATACTGGAACATTTCTGCACATCAGAAATCCATTATGTAATACTGTGTCCTCTAGCACAAGACAGACTCAGGAACAATCCAGCAGGGAAGTTTATCAGTCAGCAGGACTAATGTCCAGTGTATTGACAGCCTCAAATGGAAATACTTCCCGGAGAGGGTGGTGAGGCACTGGGACAGGTTGCCCAGAGAAGCTGTGGATGTCCCCTGCCTGGAAGTGTTCAAGGCCAGGCTGGATGAGGCTGGGAGCAACCTGGTCTAGTGGAGGGTGTCCCTGCCCGTGGCAGGGGGGTTGGGACTAGATGGTCTCTAAGGTCCCTTCCAACCCAAACCATTCCATGATTCTATGAAATTCTGGAGTGGGGTAGGGATGCTGCTCTTAATGTTTGGATTAACATGAGTTGCCAGTGACATAGCTGCAGTTTGATGTGGTGTGGCAAGTGCTGGGAGGAAAGCTTCTGTTGCTTCAAGTTCAGCACAAATGACTGTTGTGTGTACTTGTTGCTTTCAAAAACGCATCCCTGCAATGTTTCTTATAGAAAATCTTTTTTATTTATAGACAAAATACCCATCTCATTTGCCTCTATGTCACTGTTCTTAAAACTAGATTAATTAGAAATTTCTGCTTAGCGAGAGAATGAAGTGAAGCCCAGATCACCTTTCAAACTGTGCACTTTCCTATATAAGGTTTTACATAAACATATATACACATACACACACATATGTATGTAGATGTGCAAATATATATTTTCTTAGAATCATAAAGTGCAGAGCCAGAAGATACCTTTGTGATTGATTATACAGCCTTGGAGTCCCTAGCAAAAATCAAGAGCTCTCTAAAATAGATTTTTTTTGAACAAGAACAAGCATATGAAATACATTTAAAAAGTCAGTTCAGTCCTGACTTCAAAATTGATGGTGAGGAAACCTTCACCAAGCCCTGTTTTTTACAGGTCATATGTATGTAGATATAAATGTATATAAATAGGCCCACTCACATAAGTGCCTTAAAAACTCTGACAACAGCTCAGTAAACCAGGAGAACTTATTGAACACAACAAACCTCTTCAGGCTCCTAAAACATTCCTAATCTTAAACTTGTAGCTCTTTGCCAGGTCAATGTATGCAAGAGGCTTTGGAGGCAGCTTGAAAACTGCACTCCATTCCATACCCATGTTGTGGCCCTTCAATTTAAAGCCATGTGCTAATATTAACAAACAAAAAAAAAACCCAAAAAACAACAACCAAAAAAAAAAAAAAAAACAAAAAAAACACCAAAAAAAGAAAAAAATTAAAGAAAGCAACATCTGGTAAGGGATTGAGTTTACAAAAGCCCATCCTGCAGTTCCAGCACTTGGACAGCGATGGGAAAAGGGAAATAGACTTTACACCCCCAGCACGCCATCCATCAATGGAGTGTGAAAGAAATGTAAGGATTACTGCCCCAGCCTTCAGGTGCCAGGCATAATTATCTAGAGATTGCAGAGTTCAGTTTTCACTTTGCTCTGCTTATATAGTTGAGAGCTCCCCTTCCTCCCCCCATTCCCTCCACAGCTCCCTCCCAGCACAAAGGTGCTTATAGGGGCAGGAGGGGGAAGGGAGCAAAAAAATCAAATAAAAAAATATTCCAGCTTTGAAAAGAAAGCAGATGTTTCTGGGATCCTGGACACAGTGTTTTAGCTATGGGTCCTGCCTGGGACTTCCAGAAAAGCAAATACCAGAGCCCCTGTTTATTGGCTGTTTCCTTGCTCACACTGTAATATGGCTTCCAAATGGAAGAAGGCACTGAGCCAAAAATCAGCAGAATTGGCTCAGAAAAGGAGGGATTTTTTTTATTTTTTTTATTTTTTTTTTCAGGGGAGGGAACAGATTTTTGCTTTCAGAGAAAGAACCCTCCCAACCCTCATGAACCTGAAAAATAGTCAAACCCTTGGCATATCCCACTCTTTCCTTGTGGGAGAGCTGTGGTAAGGGAGACCCTAGTCACACCATTCAGGAAAGATGACCATCATCACTTGTTTCATTAGCATCTACAGTGCCCACCAATGGTAAGTGCCACAGGCTTGGCATTTGTCGGAAGAGGTATTTAGATTGTAAAAGTGTGAACATCTTGCCAGAAGCATTTTTTTTTCTCTCTAGTATTCAGCATCAGTTTCCCTTTCACTCTTCCAGTTTTTCAGACAGAGCAACCAACTGTGACATCTTTGGGGTGTGAGGGTATTGCCTGTTTCAAGCTTCCCCTAAGAGATTTCCATTTCTGCTCTAAGGTCAAGACATTGCTGAGCAGCTTAGGAGTTTACAGGTAATACGGCAAAGCCTTCGCCCCAACTTTGGTTCTGATGAGCTGCTTGGGACGTATCCACAGAATCTGCAATATTATAGAAACTGGACTCAGTCCTCCTCAAGGTGAGGCCCTTTATCAACATCTTGTCTTTCTCAGGGTGCATGCACTCCTCTTTCTTGGCGCAGCCCTGGCCATGGACACACCAGGCGATGGCCTCACTGGACGGCCTGCTGGAGAGGATGGAGGGAGGTGTGAAGCTCTCAAACCACAATTTTCACAAGACACTGTGGTAGCTGAAGGGGCAGTGGCTGAATATTTAATAAAGAAAATGAAATGAAATGCTTCATCTAAGGTATGTGGAAATATTTTCTTTTGGTTGGAAACTGTGGCTGTCCACTGAAAATGCCCTTATGGCAGCCTTGCAGCGATGGACAGAAGTTGGTATTCTCTGCAGAAAGCAAATGATTTTTTCACAATCCAGCTTTCTATTGAGGTAAAACTCTCCATTTTCTCACCGAGGGAACAACAAACAGTTTTAATAGAAAATTATAACCAGATCTAATAAACTTCGCTCTTGCACGAGGCAAACCTCACTGATCAGTCTATGTGAGGCTGCTCTGTATCAAACAGGTTCCAGCTGAGCCTGCGTCTCAGCAATGCCTCTAGTAAAAGACCACTGCAGAAAGCCAAGAGGAGTTCACACCGTTACTGTAGTCCTCTACGATGCTGTTCACTGGGAAAATGCAGAATGTTTTTCAAAGAGTGCTGGTTTATGTGTTGTTTATCCTGTCTGCACACAAGAGGAGCTAGCCATCAACAATGACAAGGTCTTATGGGTCAGCCATAAGGACAGACATGATACCACCCCAGTTTGTCAGAGAGGGGCTTATTCAGTTGTAAAGGGGGCTGCAAGTTGGTTTTGTGATCTTGAGATAGCCTAAAAAAAGGAAAGGAAAACTGAGGTCCTCATTCTAACATTGCAAGACCATTGTTGTACTCTTTCTGTTGTACTTACTGCCTTTCATTTTACAGCCATATTTTCACTTTTTTTAGTTTTTAAAATAAAATGAAATTAGGAGGAGTATGCAGATCTCAGTAGCAAGGACTTCTGGCTTTCTATAATTTTCCAGAGCAGTTTCCTCAAGGAAATGATATGGAGTGCAACGTTTGTAACGTGTCCTGAGGAGGGAAGCCAAGACATCTAGATCTAAATACACTTGAATTAGATTGGAACTACTACTGGGGGAATAACTTGGTGCCTCCTGTGTGGTCATTAAGAACGATGGTCTCAGGGCATCAGCAAGACCTCAGGATGAAGGTCAGACCTCAGACTGAATGTCTTCCAGATTTAAAGTTACAAAGCAAAGCTCGTTCCCAGATTTAAACCCAAATTTATTATAACCCTAGATGTCAACATTAGAATTGAGAACTGATTGTTCCATTAGCTTGTGCACACAACTTCATAAGAGACAAGCCCAGTGCTAAAGGTCATAGGACCCAAGGATCTTCTCATCTGTCATATCAGCATTTATTACTTCTACTTTGCAACCGAGAAACAGACAAATTCAGTCTCCCATAATTTTCCCTTGGTCACAGAAATAATCTATTTCATAGTCACGCATTTAACTGAAGAGTGCTTTAGGCACAAAGTTGCTTGTTTCTGATGTCCCTCCATTTTCAGAAGCACTAATCCTAGGCTTTGATGCACAGGCAATGAAGGACCCAAACTTTCTGATTGCAGCACTTTATTAATCGTTGACAAGGGTGGCAGGGATTGGAAAAAAATGAGAGAGAGAGAAAGGGAGAGCATTCTTCCCTGTGGCCCCAGCCAAGAAAAATACACTTAATGAAGTTATGTACCATGACTAGCAAAGACCTATTTCAGCACAAGAAAGCATAGCTTGGCTAAACAACCCATCCATCTTACCTGGGCAATTGAAAGCTGTCACAGCAAATGCTAGAAGTCTGTCTTCTACAGGGTGACTTGCCCTTCTGTGTCATCTCTTCAGGGAGCATTCTTGTTGCATTTAAATTATTTCTTGTTCCAGAAAATTAATGGACTTCTGTTCGTAATTGATAGCCAGGAATATGTATCAGGAGGAGGCTGCATCCAGAGTTAGCTGAAGGTAGAGATAGCAGCAGGAAAGAGAGAGACGTGTTGGAGACTTGATTTTTTTTTCAGTGCATCTGCGATTTTCATCTCATATAGAGGTTAATACCACTGGTGAGAGAGGTGTCCCCCACTGGGTGCAAATGTACACAAGCACTCACACACGTAATACTTGGAGACTCGGTGAATGATGTGTAATAGTTACTTTTCCTCTTACCACCTCTTTATTTACTTGCTGAATTTCTGACAGGTAAAATCCTATTTAAAATTTCAAGATATTTGGAATAAATAACCATAAATAAACAAGATTTTCATGCTTTTGCTCTGTTTGTCTGCCTTTCCACCTTTATATTCTCACAATAGTTTTAACCCAATAACACATTTCAATGAAATTTGACAGAGGTGGAGGTGTCAGAGAAAAGTTCCATCAAGTTGAGTGAAAATTTGCTGCTTTTCATAGCCAAGACCCTAATTAATGTTACTGTTAGGGAGAAAAAAAAAAAAAAGGTTGTAGTACAGTTCAGGAGTTATCTATTGCATGTGTGTGGGTTCAATTTTCTCCATTGTTTTACTGACTGGTCAGTTAGCACACACTCAGAACCATCCACAATGTATTGATTTTTTTTCCTACTGGTAATTAAAGAGCAGAGAGGAAGATAAAGGTATATGGAATAGAGTAACAAACACAGGAATGAACCTGAAGGTGAAGGATGTGACACCATGAAGGTACTCTGGGAGCTTGGGAAGAGGGAGAAGAAAAGGGACAAATGGGGTTCTTAGCAGGAGGACACACACCTGGAAGAAATCAGATGTCGTTTATTTCCATCTGGCACCCACCAAACTATTTGTTTCATTTCTCAGGGAACTCCCATCCTGAAACCTCCAGGCATTTTGGCAGCTATTGCTATTGGTATTCTGACAATGTCAGAAATCTCTAGGCAAGAACTCTCCTTTGCTAATTGCTGTATATACTAAAAGTCTGAAGGCAATGAAGTCTTTGAGCCAAAGTGAAGATAAGACATACAGACCAGAGAACAGAGTCTGAAAATGACTTTGCTGAATTCATATGGAGTGTGGGACTAATAACTATACAAGGCATGCCAAATCCATATTTGTCTCATTTGAGCCATGTTAAGTATTTGATATTGGTCAAATCACATGGAACTGTTTGGTGTTTACTAGAGAGAGTTGCCTGAATGACTTAGCTGTTGAATTTTTCTTCAACACTGTTTGGGCTCTGCTTCCTGTATATTTAAAGGCATTAATTTTACTTACTGAGAAACATTTTATAGGGCAATGAAATTTTACACAAATATTGCAGAATAGCCACTGAGTGAAAATTTGTTATGATTATTCATGTTTATGTTTGGTGGCTAATCCTGTGGGCCACACACAAGCACTGCCACAAAACCTGTATACTGAGTTATAACAGCTTGGAACTCCAACCTCAAGTACTGCTAGTGAGCAGGTTTCATGAAAAAAAAAAAAATCTACTAACAAGGTGCACAAAATTAAATAAGATGCACAGTTAAGTCCATTAAAAGCTTTCCGAGAGTCCACTTGGATCACATCTATACCAGAAAAGTGAAGAATTGGTGGAAATATTTTCAGGCACTGAAATGTGATTGTCCATAGTCTTACACCACTACACAGTGTCACACATTACATGGTCCCTGTCAGCGTTTTGTCCATGCCAACTAATACTCTCCAAAATTTATTTCCAGGTATGGTTCAGAGACTGATCCAGAAACCTTTTGCAGGAGGCAGTTTTCAGGTAGCCAGCCTATTCTGGGGGTCTGAGAGAGGCTGCAAGCCAGTCGATTTTAGTGCCAGAGAACATTCCTGGGCACATGTACACAATCTATTTGTACCAGTCTAGTAGTGGTTTGGGTGTGTCTGGCTCAGATGCTTAGTTAAGTTGTTGGTACTGGGGACAGCGGTGAATTTTTCCCCAGCTGAAATTTGCCTTCGTGTTCCTCTGTAGAAAGGGACAAGGTCTATTTTCACAGTATCAAAAGACAAATTTCTTTTTCAGAGCAGGATATTTGCAATGTTCTTCATGGCATTTGTTAGCTATTGTTGCAGCTTCCCAGCTTTTCCTACCGTCTCCACTTTGCTGTGCATTGGGAGAATCCTGCAGCCTCTGCTGTGTGGGAACATAAGCAGTAGAAGATTTGTAGTCCCCCTAAGTAAAAAAGCTATTGAAGAGCTGCTGCAATCATGGAAACAGGACTTGGTAACCCAGGCAATCCATCCAAAGTCTCTGTTCCTAACTTTGGGGGGAAAAAAAATAATGATCTGTTTTTCCTCAAGTCAGAGAAGTTCAAAAAAGACAGACTTAATTCAATTAACAAGTCAGCTTGAAACACCCACCAAAGCCTTTTTGCTACCAAGACAAAAGCTGAAGGGAAACAGAAGTTCTGAGTAACTCCCTGCTTTGTAACCAGATGAGGTTTATGCTTGTGCAGGGTAGACTTACTAACTTCTAAAATGCAGCACTTTGGGAAAGTTAGCTTAACACTTACGTTCTGCAGCTGAAAGTAATTAATTAACATAATTGATATTTTCAAGATAGATAAATAGAGGGAATAGTGAAATAAAGATCAGATTTTTTGGGATTACCTGTGATTTTGGATTTTCAGTAGTTACCCAATGTCTTAAGATTTGGTTTAAACCTCTAACCACCATAGCTGCTGATTTGCCTTTTGAATAGTTGTCATCTGTTAAAACAAGGGCAGGTGTCTTAATTTGCCCAGCTAAAGCTTTAACCAGTAAAACTTCCTATATCTGAGGAAGCACAGGGGTTGGGAGTGAGGTAAAAAAGATCCTCTAATTGTTTTGCAGCAGTTTTTGCAGTCTTGATGCAGATCACCTTTCATGCTGGTGTTTTCCCCTTCCAAGTGAATCTCTTCTCGTTAACTCTGTGTTAATATAACACATGAACAGAGGCAGAGGAAGCTCTTTTTGTGGAGAACCTCTCCCCCAGCTGCCCTGTAACTGAGGTCTATCTGAGCAGACCAAGTTCAGTGAAGGATGCAAGAAAATGTTGTACTCAAAGGAATTAAGGTAGGGGTTTTTTTGGTTTGTTTTTCTTTTTCCTGTTGCTCTAAACTGCCCAATCAGTAAAGGTAAAAAAGATCCAAAACTTCAGAGCAATGCGCAAGGGGAAGCTTAAAATCTGATTCCTAATGAAGCCAATTTATCTTTCAAGGTTTCAGGATTTTTTTTCCTCCTCTCCTCCTGCTATGCCTAAATTTGGCCTTCTAATAACATTTTTATAATATACCATTACACAAAGAACACAGCAAAAGCCCATTCAGCTCAAGCCCAGCTGCTTGTAAAGGCTGAATGAATGAGCTGTTTTTCCTTCGCACTCTGCTCAGTGTGTTTCTCAACACCTCTGAATTTAATTTTTTTTTTTTAAAGGAGGAACTGGGGCAGGATTTTCCTTTTCATTTTATAGGTCAGTTACCTTTCATCAGCTTTGCTCCAGAAGTGTGAGGAAGCATTTCTCGAGCTCGGTATCTGCTGATCCAATGAGCCCTTTAAGGTGTATTGCAGTCTCTTGTAAGTCCACTGCAGGAATTCACTTGAAGGATGTCATTTTCATTAGCCCTGTTTGTAGCCATCGGACACAATGTGGGCATCTTCCACATTTTCAGATATTACACTAAGGGGAAGTTACCAGGTGAACCATGTGCTTGTACATAGCGTGTGGCACACTTGGGTGCTATAGTACATTGTCTGAGCGTGTTCTGTAGCCCTACATCATGTCCATGACTCCCAAAGGATGTGTTTGCTACTGTAGGAGGTCACATAAGGTACTAAGTCTATGTTTTAGGCACCTGAGCCATTCCAGTGGTGTGGGGAAGTCAGCCTAGGGTGCATAAACAGAACATGCTCAGCTGCAGAATCCCCAGCACACATTTTGTGGCTCAATTTAGCCTACTATAAAACTATAGTTTCCCGGGAGCAAGGAGGGAGCCAAAGGAGTTGCTCAGCACCTCTGCAGGAGTAGAGATAGTGCACACCACAGTTCTTCCATGTGGAAAGAGAAAAGCTGTTACTGGCATGGTGATGGTGAATAAGGGATGTCTGTGGACTCTAATTGAGTGTCTTCTGCTTCTAGTATATCACCAAGAGGCAAATTGAAACAATGAAAACAAGGTACTTTTGCACACAGTGCAGAAGCCATGTAATAGTGGCCACAGGATGCTGTGGATGATAAAATTTACACAGCTTCAGGGAGAGTTGAACTGAATGAATTCGAAAATGAAACCCCCATCTTGGACCATTCAGGGTGCTGTTGTAGTTTGGGTAGACAGTGAAGGAAAGATAGGAGGAACTGGGGTACTTGTCCTATCCTTAAGCTGTTCCTTGGCACTGCTGTGAGTTTCTGGCAAAGAAAAACACCAGGTGAGATGGATTTCCTTATTTTCTTAAAGTTGTGTCCAAAAGAAAAATTACATTTTGAAAGTCAAAATGTTTCATTTCCACTTGCCAACTTAAATCCGATTTGTTTTACAACTGAGTCAACTTCAGTATTCAGAAAACATTAAAAAAGGGTTTTATTTCACAGCAAATTAAACACTCTGCTTTCTTCAAGTGGGCTTTTTGGATTTTTTCCCCTTTTGGAAAGCAAAACTGGTATTTTTATGTTGGGGTGATGTGGAACTTCTCTTTTTTTTTTTTTTCTTGACCCCAAAAATTATGTTCATGCAGCTATCCTTGAAAAAATAGCTGTCTTTTGTTCCCATGCTATCAAATTTGCTATTAAAACAAAACAAAGAAATAATAGCGGTGGCCTAGAGAAATAGACATGGAACATTGGAAACCATAAGGGAAACCTTGCCAGTTGCAGATGGTTTTCAACCTTGAGGGGGATGAGGGGGTGAATATTGTTGTATAGTTTGCTAAGTCACTTGTAAAGCACTTTGGGTTCCTCCAGGATGAAAGACATTATGTGAACACAAGTTGTTGTTATTAGGACTTGTGAAATGTGAAGACATTATTAAAGGTTGTGGTCAAATTTCCCTAGGCAAAAAGAAATTCCCCCATTGGTTCTGCTCACTCCAATTGGATGTTTACAAGGTGCTTGTGACTGGCTGCTTCCCTCCTCAGTGTTAAACCCCATTTCAGTGGTCATGCTCCTTTTCGTTGGCAGCGTGCTACTTAATTTCTCGGAAATGAGTTTTACTGGGCAGTTCCCAGTGCTGCTGGATGTCGGACACCCTGTCTTATTCACCATTCTCTGTTGACGTTTCTTCTCTTGCCCTTGAGGGGCAAAGCTGCATGCTTCTGCTTCTTTGTGGCTGAAGTCTTGCCATATAGGAACATTAGTGTCTGAGGTGAGAATGACCCTAAGGCAGACCTTTCCCACCATCTTTCCCAGCATGTAGTAATCCATGAGATGGGGCAAAGACAGCAGCACCAGCTTGTTTTCCTCAGGCTGCAGATACAACCTGTAGATTGAATCAGAAGAAATAAATTCACCTGCTCTCCTTCCTGCAGCCCATTTCTGCCAAAAAGACAAATACTAGTGTTCATGATACGGTTTGGTGTAGGAGAAACTTTCTTCTGCTTGTCAAGCATTCCTGTTACACCAAACCTCTTCCTGCCCCTGTCTCCATCCCAGGCTTTAAAACTGATAGTAAGGTTGACACTCTGACAGCCCTTCTTTAAAAATTACCTCCAGCACAAAAGATAAAGAGCCTGGCATGGGTCCACGTTTACCTGGAGGGTCACACATTTAATAGTAAATACCACAGAGATAATGTGCTGGTAAGTTTTACAAGCAAATGCACCCAGCAGCTAGTTTGTGGTTTCTGGCATCTGCCCAAAGCTGCTCTCCCAGAGGGTCACAACGTGTGAGGAGAAAGGGACGAGTTAGCATCCATTTTATGTCCCTGGCTAGGAAGGGAAGGGGATGGGTATGATTTAGAGGTGGGGCAAGGGGGGAAACTGCTTCGCTATATCAATTCAGGGAGCCTGGGAAGAAAAAAGCTGGGCTGAGCTTTCATGCTCAAGTATCCCTAGGATCTTCAGATACTGGGGTGGTGAATGAAGAGACTCGTCTGAGACTCTTATCAACCCCCAGGTAACTTGATGTATGCAGCTAGAAATTGCTGTGTTTTGCCCTAATGAAAACATTCTGCCTGTCTTTGCACTGTCAGTTTTTATAATTTTAGGAAAATGAGCACAGTCAAGAAGCCTCCTGGCTCTTTAAAGCAAAAATCGCTTGAAATGGAGCAGCAGCCCAGGAGACAATACTGGCTTTTGCATGTTTTCCAGGCTGCTGGCGATGACTTCAGTGCGTCCCCTCACAGATGTGTAGCAGGTGTCACAGGTTTCTAAAGGAGTTGTGCAAAAGGGCCAGTGGATTGGGAAGCACACAGGGATCCTTGTTTTATCTGTTCCAGCTGGGGGAGAAGAAATGTGTTGTTGCCCCTGGCTCCAGGGTGTGACATTTTGCCAAACCTGGGGCAAGCTAAAGGCTGCTGAAGCAGAAGCCACAACAAATGTCACCGTGGTCTTCTGTGCATCCACCTCCTTCTTTGAAAGTGCCAGCTGTCCATCCATGGAAGCAGCAATTCCTCCCTTGCCTGGCATCCCATCCCTTTCTTCCAAAGTTGAAATGATCCAGCATGAAGATTAGGGAAATGGATTGACTCCAGGGTAGACATGTGGGTGAAGAAGAGAGAGAAAGAGGGGACTTTGGGAGAGGCTTATACTCTAAATTGATTTAAACTGCTGGTTTAGGTTTTTTGAGGTAGGGATCCAACAAGCTCCTACACTGCTCTCACCATCTTTTATTTCAAGCACTTCAGGCTATTTCAAGCCTATGAGAAAGGAATAACAGAGCAACATGTAAAGTTTTTCAGCTAAGAGGGGAGGGGAAGCTGCAAGCAAGGAAGAAAAGGCCCTTGAAAATTCCTACTTCCTCCACTTTGAGACACTTCTGTGGCTGAGTTGTGTGACCTGCAGTGCTCCATGCATAGCCATGGAAAGAACCCTGAGGTACTTCATGGGGACCTGCCAGAGCCAGGTATCTGCCTAGGAATAAGGGTGCTCTGCATAAAGATTGACCCTCTCAAGGGTAAAGGAGGTGATCGCTAATACCTTGCTTTGCATATGCATGCTTCAATCGAGAATTAACAGAAGATAAAACCTAATCAGCTCCTGGCCTGCAGCTAAGTCTCCACATTTCTTTATATTGTTAGTCTTCTAGGAACCTTCCTATGCTTTGGTTTATCTATCTTAGAGGACTCCAGCTTCATGGTTGCTCCACACAGTCAAGAAATGGGGCTATTGGGCAGCTCTATGAACACTGAGAAGCCAGTCCTGAAGGATTCCTGTCAATGCTAGATAGGTAGAAAGATGTTGCATGCGTTGCTGTGTGTGGTATATAAAATATACATTGGAAACAAAGTAAGCTCTATTTTCATCCATGTGGGAATGTGGTTCTCTTCAGACTAATTCACAGTGTCTTGTCTGTAAGAAATTTACTGTAGAGAAAAGGGATCTTCATATCATTATGATGTCAGAAAAGGCTGTGAGAAACAAACCTATGTTCTGAAGAAAATCTGTGAAAATGGAATGAAATTAATTTCATTTCTTCACTTGCTTCTCCTGAGAATGATGCTCAGAAGCTGATGCTGATCTCCCAGTCCCATTCGATATGACATATCCAGGGTTGTGACTGGTGTATTTTAGACACCTATTTCCAGGACTTAGAAGTCAGAATGGGAGGCTGCCACCAAGCAACATCTGTTTCTGAATATGCAGACTTTTACTACTAAATTAGCGTATGTGAGTTTTTATACCACTCTGTCCCTGAACTCAGTTGCTTAGACAATGAAGGAATACACTTTCTTTCAGCTCCATTTATAGTTGGGTGAGCTCTGTCCATGTGTTCACGTTGGTCTGACTAAGACTAGAGTATATAATTAAAAAACCCCTCAAACATCCAACAATAACCAAGTAGACTCCGATTCAGAAAATTACTTAATCGCCTGTGCAATTTCATCTCAATAATTAGTCCTGTTAAAAAGTTATGTGAATGTATAAATTGGGGATTAATACCTTAGATGTAACAGCTATGTGACTTACTTAATGGCATTGCACTGAGTTAGGGCTCAGGTTAGTCCCTAAATCCTGGTTCAGTAAGTGTAAGGTATCTCAGCCACCTTAGGTCACAACCCCTGTCTACAAGTCAATAACTTTTTACGACTGCCCCTAAGAGTGATAATGTGGTGAAGTCTCTCTAACGTGTTTGTGTTCAAGTTTTCTGAGACGTTGGCAGGGAATATTTGACCTTGGAGATGAAGGTGGCACAGGGACAAGAATAGCCAGATTTTCTTGGCTGTGGACTATAGTAACACTTCAATGCCTCGCAAACCCCCTTGATTGCCTTTCTGACCCCTCACTCCCTTCTTCTCCCGTGTGTACCCTGGTTTTGCAATATCCAAGTTGAGAAATGTTGGTTACAAAGACAGCTAACCTCAGTGCAGTGGTTTCAAGGGGTAGAGAATCAACTGCTTTGTAGCTGTGACAAGTTCCACTCTCTCTGCTAGACAAACAGCAAACAAAACCAAGGTGCTTCATCTCTAGTCCTGACTGGAGGAAGGTGGTAAACATGCAGGCTGTGACCCTATTAACTGAAGTAAGGAGTCTTCTGATATGTTGTCCTTATGACCCACGTTCTCCTCTGCATCCTATGGGATCAAGTCACAATGTAGGAAAAGAAACCTGCATTCCTTTCACTTTAAAGCAGGTAGTCAAGATTTGAGATCATTCTTGGAGACTATTGTTTCACAGTCATTATTAAAATATGGGTATCAGACCTGAACTCCAGATCTCAGAGTCTTCCTAAAGCAATATATGAAACTAATTTGGGTTTCCTGATCCTAGCTGGCATTTCATAGTATAGCGTTTCGCTTTTATAATATGAATGATATGCGTTTATGCTGGCCAGCTACCCAAGTCACTCTGTTAGGCTCTCTATAAATGGCAATATAATGGGAGAATATGTTTACAAACTTTCTTCACACCTCTCTGACTGGTTCCAGCTCTGCCATGCTCTGAGGGTTTCCATTTTGCTGAAACAGCCTGGCAAGACCTTTTTCTTTTTTCGCTTAAGAGCCAAGAATTTTAACTGTGTTTTGGAACTCATAGATTACCTGCATATGATGGGGTTTCTCTGGTCTCGCTGCCCTGATGCTCCAGACTCTCTGTATGCTTAACAGTGTTGTATCTAAGAGGTGGAAAAGGGTTAACAGCTCCATTTTTTGTCTGTGCCCACATGTCCTCTTGGAGGAACTTGCTCAGACTAAGAGAGGAAATATTTTACCAGAATCAGGACCCAAACATGGGTTTCCAAATTCCAAACTCCATCCTGAAAGCAAGGCCACCTTTTCTTTCCCATCCTTTATTGGCAGGAACAGTATTCCCATGGTGCTTCTGTACACAGGTTATTCAGCCTCGCAGCTTGCAGCTTTCCATTTCATTTCCACACAATGGTGCTGTACAAAGACGCTTCCTCTTCTAGTGGATAGCTCTGATTTGCAATTAGCTGGTGCTGTTCAGACAGCATTTATGTGGCACTGGGGTTTTTCTGTGATATGGTTTCCACGTCCATATTCTGCAGGTTGCCAAAGGTTTTATGAGCTCGTACCTGTACTGCATTTCTCAGCTGTGACTCATGAGCGACCGGCCAGCCTATTGACTCCCAGAACACCAATTTACATTTGGAAACCTCCTTAGCTGCAAGCATGTCTGAAGGTTACAGTGGATCCGTCACTCAGTGACCCAGCGGGACAGATGTTTACAATTACTTTCTCAGCAAATATAGGCCAAGAGCTGCAGTAAAAAATATGAATAATTTCTGTGCCCGGTTTATCATTTGTGTTAGCAGAATCAGCAGCTTTATGCTTGGAAACTGTTAGTTAAAGCTAACTTGGCCATTTGAATATTCATAAAAGCATGCAAGATTTGAAGGAAATTATTTTCTTGGTCACTTGTAAGCAAGCAAGAAAACATTTGTCACTTCACTTATGCAGTAGCTTTGTAGCCACTGTCATACCTCTGGATTTTCATTAGCACACACTGAAGTAGTCAGTTAAAGCCTGGAAGGCACTGTAACACATTTTGCCATAAAATGGTAAAAGTATTGTGAAAATCTTAAAAAAATCTGCCCCTAATTGAGTGTGAGTGGCCACTGTGACCATTCTGTAAATACTAAAGCTGAAAATGACTAACATGCATCTTCTTTTCACCTGTAAACATCTTTCTAATAGTGTAAGGCAACCATGTATTTCACCAGATTACGCACCATTTGAAATTTCAGAAGGCTGTTAAGTTAGTTCTTTGATAGCTTGAATATGGGTGGAAAGAATATCATAAACACTTCTTTTAAATACTCTCCCCCGTTTTGCTTGAAGTTGGAGATGTTATTTAGAGTATTATTACAATTGCTATTATTATTAATATTATTTATTTGCTTTATTCCACTAGTTTATATTAGTAGCATACAAATTTCTTTTCAAAATCCAATCATACACTGAATTTCATAAAACATGAATGAAGGATTAATAAATTAAGTTCATACTCTGTGACGCACTTAGATAGTGGTTTTGCTTCCGTTTGGGGAGAGCTTGGTTAATTTATTTTGGATGTTCTTCATTATTGTAATTGATGAGCACACATCTGTAAAGGATTATGTGCAAATGTGCTTCTGAGTTTGTTCCTAAGGCTATTTAAAAATGGGGAAACTGAGGCAGAGAACATTTCACTTGTCTACCTTCACATGTATAATTATTGCTGAGCATAGGAAATAGAACTGGAGGTCCTGAAATGAAAAGTATGTTATATGCTCATGGAAAAGGATCATATAAAAAACCTAGGCCTTATAATTCCCTGCTTGGGAAACAACTAGGTAAAATACTGAGATTTACTTTATTTTTGGCACTCTTGGTAGTTGTGGAGGCTACAGCTGAAGGCTGATACAAGTTTACTGCTGCTTCCCTGTTTATTTATGTCTTGCTCTTTATCCTGGACTCCCATGTACATAAACTTTCTTTTATGTTTGCCCAGAGCAAGTATATTTTGACCCAAGACTAAGGCATGCTAGAAGCTACAATAATGTGAACAGTTTTCAAAAGGTCACCATCACTGCTCTTCCAGCTACACTGCACCTTTATAATAAGCTGTCCTCTGAAGTGCTTTTCCAAGCTCTTGAATGTCTTCCGGCCTGTTTCTTATGGGTATGAAACCTGATCAGTGTTGGTGTCTCTGCACAAAGGGATGTAGAATACTGGTGAAAAGCCCATAGGCCTTCGACATGCTTTTTCTCAACCAGGCTCTTTGACAGCAAGGAGGGTCAGAAGTTTAACCTCAGTTTGGTGCCACAAAAGGCAAAGGAGGACTTCAGCATGTGTTGGTTTCCAAATTGAACAAGACCCCTTGCATACAATATAATGTATTGTTCTTAGAGAAATTAAAGTAATTTTAGTGTGCATTCCAGCAGGCAGTTTCTGCCTACCCCCCAGACCACCTCCTCCAGACCTGAGTCTTCTCAAACTTGCCTGTGAAAGATGTCGCCCATCTAACTCTTGATCTTTGTCAACCACAGTATTTTTCTCATGAGGGAGACTATTTGCACTGAAAACTGATGATGTGTTTTCCCTAAAAATGAAGTACAGCAACAGGAATCATGTATGGTTTGATGCAGTGGTGATCCGGCTCCTCTGGAGCCCAGATTCACATCATCATTGCAGTGTGCTTACACGTTAGAATGGCAAATGCCTCAGCATGGAAATAGCCATGGGAGCACAGCAGGCTCTTGTGGGATGGCTGTGCAACACAGGTCATGGCCCACATAGTTTGAAGTTGTGGAATCGTGGGGTTTTAGGGTTCTTGTGTTCCAAATAAGACAAAATCACGAGGCCTTAGGACCAGCCAAAGAATAATCAGTGCTTTTTTTAGATGATGGAGGGTAGATTCACCAGCCTGTTCAGTTAAGAGGGCTTCTGGGGTCAATCAAAGTTCACTTAGAGCAAACTCAACTGTGTTTGATTTTATGCAGATCCCTAATGTGCTCTTAAGGAAAGCAAATATCGCAGCCATTTTCCACCTCAGCCTTATTGTCTTAATTATTTATCCCTCTCTGGAGCTGTTGCTGGTGCAGAAGCTGGAAATCTTGTGCAGGTGCAGACTTACCTATTAAAATGCAGGGTTCATTACTCCTGTGGCCCATGTGTTGGCTAACCAGATGTTTCTCCATCTCTCTGCTACTCCATACTGTTCCCTTGTGGCTTTATGAAGGTAAATGAACTTTCAGGACAGCAACTTAGCCGTGCTCTAGAGATCTGTCCTGGATGGAGACGTATCTAACACAGCATACTGCAGAAAGCTGAATAGTCATGCAAGTCCTTCAGGGAAAAAGAGCAAACTTACTGCATACTTCTACAACTTCAATTTAGACTACAGCAAATGGGAACAGAGACTGGGATGTCTTTCTGGAAAGTCAACTGTAAGGTGTCTGTTTAGGCTCCCTGCACAACAGAGAGGAAAAAGAGTCATACACATGACTTAGCCCTCTATCTTAGGTGCTTAGTTGTTTGGGATGGACACAGACCTTCAGCATTAGGAATGGAAACTGTCTCTCACTATGTGCAGGAACAGTTTGTAGTGCACTGAACTACAAACCGCAGTTAAGGGCATGGCTGAAATGTAAGTAAGAACAATAGCTGGTTGCAATTTGCAGTCTCAGCAAGGGATCTGAAGGCTGAGCAAAGAGACTGAATGAGAATCTAAAGATTGTCCAAGCAAGGAGGCTGAACGATACACTCTGTCTAAAGCCAGCCAGGCTGGGGGCAGTGCTCATGGGATAATGCCATGAGAGCTTTATTTTGAGGAGGAAATGGCTCTCTCAGGTCCTCAGCCCAGCTCTGAATCCCTTTAAAAAATTTCCAACCTGGACCTGGGAGAAGGAGAAAGAAAGGCTTAATTCTTAAAGCTCCTGTGCAAACAACAAACAAGAGTTTAACAGTCAATAGGCAGATTAAACTGGCTGTGGATCAAAACGCATCAGGAGTAAAGATTTATTGCAGAAAACAAGACACGGAATAAACCCTGCTCTGTTGCTGGAGCTCTAACTGGTTCTACTGGGGAAAGGGAGGGGGAAAGAAAATTACACTGTCTTTATAAATAGGCATCAGCAAAGCTGTTCCTGGCATGCTTTCCTGCCCCAGTCCATACCACCCAGTGGGGTAAATATCTCATTCCAATAATACCACTGATTAAATGGCTGTGGGATAAGGAATTTAATAAATTCCACACAGCATGTGAATGATAATCAGGCCAGGAGCTTTATGCACTTTGGGTTGTGACATATACCACTGGGATATGGGATAATTAAGGGAATATTCCCTCCTGTCTCCAGATCTCTAGAGACCGTAGGGCATGCTGATCCTTCTGCTTCCACAGGTATAAGTAGAGCAAATGGGACGAAATGAGATGGGATATGTAGTTTGAATACCACGGTCCTCTATAGTGGTACACTTGTGGAGCTTTAGATGACCTAGTAAATAACTGTATTCATCCTGCATCCAAGGTGTGTAATATGCCTGTATGCTTGTTTGATGATTCATTTTGCCTCCTCATTACAAGGGTAAAAGCCTTTTTAGATCATATATGCCCTGTGTGACTGGGGAAAAGAACTAGATCATTCCTTAGTCCAGTGCATTGCTATAAATCTGTTATAGGGTTTTCTCACCTGATACTTTCAGCTCTAGACTGGACTTTGTCCAGTAAAAGGGTGAACAATAATAATAACTTCACATAATCATCCCCTTTTTGTGAGTGCATGCCACATAATGCAGTACAAAGGGATGGATTGCATCTTGTCCCCACAGCCACCAGGGAAATTGGCTTCCACGGCTGCTGTGAGGCAACTGGGTTATGCTAAGCCTTTTGGTATTTGCTTCCAATGGACATTAAACAGAGAGAGTGTCATGGTGTAGATATTGCCCTGAAAGACAAAGTTGTAGAAGAATTCAGATTCTTTTTTTCTTGTTTAATAAGCTGTGTTCTTGCTGTGTTCTTTCTGTGTTTTGGAAATAACAAGTTAAAAGTTGTGTGTTGTTAGGTGTGTCTCAAAACAATTTTATCTATCGTTAGTCAGAGCTTTGGAGATTTTACATCAGCAAGCTTTCAGTGCAGACTTGGTGCATTTAAATGGGTAGGTCTTCATAGTTGGCATAAAATAAGGGAATTACTTATGTATTTTAAATAAATGTAAAAGAAATCTGTAGTTGTCTTTTGTACAGGCCAACTGTGGGGCTAAATTATATATTCAGAGGGCTCCCTCTCCCCATACCACAACTCACCCCTCAGCTGCCTGAGCTGTGGGAATGGCTGCCACTTCGTTTAACCTCTGGAGAAGCGACTGACACACACTTTGCCAGTGCATTTCACAACTCACAAGACAGGAGATCAGGTATCCAGGTTCTGTCCCTGGCACCGGGAGAAGAATGTAGCTTGAGGGTCTGATAGGGGGTAATCAAAGCTCATTCAGCCTGAAAGGCGTTTCAGCTGAATAGTGAAGATAGAGGCTTACTATGCCATAGTCCTGCTTTCTGGCCAAGGTGACCTTTGGTAACCTCTTCATTAGTGTTGCTGTGAAATATGGCAACAGCTTGAACTCAACTGTCTTCCATAATTGGGATTTATGGCCTTGGTCAGTAATAAGGACAAAGAAATGTGCAATATCAATCACAGCAAGTTATGAATGCATGAACCAGAGTTAGCTCCGGCAACTGGCTCTGAGGTTACAGGAGTATTGGTGTGAGAGCAACATCCATCTATTCTTCACACCTGCCTTGAAGCAATCTTATGTCATTACTGTGATTGCTTCTTCGTGGGTGCCTGTCTTTTCACCTGGGGTAGAAAAAGTGTAAGATCATGACCTGTTGAATGCTTTCTACTTGTAATCTTATTGCATTCCTCTGATTTGGGGATCATCCCCCAGAGTAGAGTGAGTTTGGATAGATCTTTTAGAAACCAAGGCAATCTGATGAAAAACTTGAATAAACTCTTATTTTCAGAATTTGTATTTTTTTTTTTGTTCTATCAAATAATTTTTCATCAGAAGAATTCTGATCAGAGCTTCCTTTCAGGGAGGTGTTTTCCATTTTATGGAAGTCTTTATATCACAGAAATTTCTGTAAAATTGAGAATTTCTGCTTCAACCCCTTCTATGGAATTGTAGCTCATTATCTCCATTACAACTGCTTCCCAGTTATTTCCAATAGTTGATAAAAGCCTGTTCTGTTTTCTGATGATAAATGGTATTCTGCCTCAGGAAACTAGTGCACAGCTTCTCAAAACCTCTGGTATGCAAAGGATTGGCCAACAGGCTGGTTTATATTTGCTCTATTTTATTTGGGCTATCTCTAGGCGTATGGAGTGATAAACATAGGGTAACTCTGTAGGCATGGACATCAGTAAGCCATAGTCTCCAAAGTGGCTAATGGATTTTTTTTTTTAAATTATGTTAGATTACTTCCAAGATAATAATAGAATACACCTTTTCAAAATAAAGTTAATCTTAACTTTTTCTATTTCAAAATTTGGATATTTGCAATGCAGTTGAGAAGCATCTGTTCTGCTGCTTAATTATACAGTCCCTCACAGTTGTTATGGAGCATTCTTCATTCCTAATTTTTTTTTTTCCTATTTACAGTTTTTGCCCCCTTACTTCTGAGTTATTCTGCATGTAAGTGCCTCCACTGCCACAATGGCTTTCATGAAACAGAAGGGGGAATATCGAACACCTTTCTGCCAGGTGTTTTGAATATACTTCTTCTCTCTTAATAAAAAGCAGTGTTCCATCTGCTCTTGAACGTGCACATCTCCACTGCCAGTCCTACCCCAACCTCACACCCCTCCAGCTGTACACATGTTTCTTATTAGCAGACAAGTCTGTGGAGGAGGGTGGCAATTATTGCTTGGTCCCCATCTGAAACAAATTCCCAAGATGAAGGATGGCTTCTCAGATTGAAAGTTCTTGTAAGAATAATAATGCCTTTCAGGACCTCAGCAGCTTAGGTTTCCTTCAAAAAGGAGCATCCCTCTGTAAAAGATGACACAGAAAACCTATATGTTGTGTTCAATTTTATTCTTGGCAAAAGCTGTTATTGTCATAGATGATCCAAGTGGGGTTTCTTATGACTTTAGAATGGGTGAAGAATGCACCTTTCTAAAAGCCAACTGAGGGTAGACAGACACACACCTAGATATGACCCCCAAATCATTATGTTCTTTACTACCAAACCTGCTTATATATTTATTGTGTTTATCTTTTTCTGTGAGGATGGGAAAGGTAGTGGAAGTGTTATGAAAGCACTGGTTTTCTTGCATTATTTTTAAATCTGAAAGACAGAAATCTGAAGGAAAAAAGCTAGTTCTTGAAGTGTATGGTATCTGTGTTCATATCTGTATACACATGATTGTTCATATTAATGACACCCTGCAAGGGATCCAGTAGACCCACTCATGTAAACATGAATGCAGTCCAGCAGCTAGATGTCGCCAGGAAAATCTTATTGAAATTAATTGGTCAGTTGCGTATCTGTGCAATTTCAAAAGGATTGGCATGATTGTAATATACTCAAGTGTGATTGCACTTGGGAAAACTAACTTCTGTTAAAACTTCACATATTGTGCAAATACTCAACATACTTTCTCCTGTCTGTGCTATAAAATTAGATCGCTATCATAAATTTTCTCATGATGCTGTAATATTTTAATGCTTGTTCCTCATCATCAAAAAAGAAATGCTTTCTTGTATTGGGGGAGATTGATCTAGTCAACAAAGTTTTCTCTCTGGGTATCATATGGAGGATGAATTTGTCATATTTACATGTACTCAAAATTGCCATCTAATGAGTGTGTTAGCATGAGTGGAAGGGAGAGGGTGGAATTTTCATAGCGGAAAAGAGGGGTACAATGAAGAGTTTGTGTTCTGCAGTGAGGGGCAAGTTATGGTAGCAGCTGTAAAATGCTAAAGAGGCAGATCTTGATGTCTCTGGCAATCACAGATCAAATAAGACCAGAAGAAAGAGCTGGAAGAAATGTCAAGTACTGTCCTGAGAGTAAGTTAGATAGTTGCAGACATCCTTGGTGGTCCTGGGAGCCTGGAGACCTTGTGGTCTTGTAGTTATGTCCTTTTGGAAGCTGCCTTCTACTATTCAGATGGGTTTTGCAGCAGTCCCTTGCTGCTTGAGCTGATTCCTGTTATTTATGACTCCTGTTCCATTTCTCTTGGCTTAATTCCACTGTGGCTATTCCAATGGGATTCAGATTTCCTTTCTAAAATAAATGCCTGTCCTCCATCAACCTTCTTCCTTGTGTCCACCTCAGTTTAGCAAATTACATAGCCACAAAGTAGTCCCCCTAGTTTCTGCCTTCCCCTGTCCACCACACCTTCATGTGACAACTTTGGGTTGCAAACATTGCTTCTGTGTCCCTGATTTCTTCCTCCAGGACAGTGCTTTCCTCTTCACCTTTATTTCTTCATGGAAATGGCCCTTCTAGGAGAAGGTCATGTTGTTTGTGCTGTTTTAGGAAGGCAGGTCAGGTATTTGGTTTTACCCGCAGCAGCTAGAGTGCAGTATATTTTTTCTATAAATGGACCACTACAGTGTTTTGTTATGAAATGGCCTCTGATATAGGATGGCTGTGGTCTTACAGCTTCCAAATATATTTCATTCTATAAAAATGATAAATCTCTCTGTGCCTACAGGGTATGGGTATGTACATACATGTTTCCAAGAGGTCAGTTGTACCATCCTGAAATTAAAGTGAGAACTGCTGATTTAATGTTGGGATAAAAGTGTTGTCTGCATCTCTTTTCCGTATCTTTTGCATCTGCCTTTGAGCTCTGGAGCTGGACTGACCAATTCTGGGGAAAAACAGAGGGCAAGGAACAGTCTCATAAGTTGACTGGTTATGACACATTAGTTGTCTGACACTAGAAAGAAAAAAAAGGAAGTTGTGCATAGAAAAAGGATCTGGTCCTTCCAAATTGTGATGTGGGGTGTTGGATCAGATCAAGGTATAGAAGAGCTCTGCCCAGTCTTGATCCAGATGAATGTGAAGTTATCAGACTTTCAAAGACTGCTTCTCCAGTGAAGTGTGAGAATGCAGGTTCCAGAAATGTGACAGGGATTTATAACAGTTGTGGTTTGTGGCCATTTTATAGATAACTTTTTTTTTTGTTTCATTGCTTCCTGTGACCAGCAAGATTAGGCAGGGATGGGAAAAAGATCAAAGGCATAGGCAGAACTCTGAAAATTTGTGAAACAGTTTTACTGGCAGAGGTACAAAAGATTTCTCCAGACTATGCTCAGAGAAATGTCCAAGGCATTTTTGGAGTTTGCTTTTCAAATTCATCTTTGAGTTTTATGTGGTTTACTCATCAGTGCCACAGCAATGGGACATGGCATTCCCAGGGATAATTAAATACTCCCATAATGTTGCCAGGTGACCTGTAGGTCCTGCAGTAACATTACTCAGAGAGACAGAAATGGGACCTCAAGACAAAGCCCTTCCTTCAGTTGCCATTTTTCCTGTGTTCAGGAAACCAGCAGCTCATGCAGAGCAAGAGGCTTATGAGCCAATGAGGAATTTTGACATGAAATGTTGGATTTTTGAAAAATGATATGACCACTCAGAGCTTGAGTCTTGCAAACATTTACTCTCCATGATGTATGTGGTAATTGTGACCCAGGAACAAAGCCATATGCAACAGGGCTCTAAATGTATACTTAATTTTCTGTTTTCATTATGTAGCAATCGCAATAATGATCTATTTATAGACAATGACAAGACATTTAATAGCTGACCAAGATCAGTTCAGGGCATCAGCTCCTCCTGGCTAGGCGTTAATTCTTCAGGAAATATCTCTGCTCCGCTGTTATTGCCTCGTCATTTACACTATCACAACCGTTTGTATAAACATTTGATTTTCTGATACTGGCACCCTGAAGGAGTTCAGGTCAGGACATTGTCTGCATATCGTATAGCATTACGACATGCAAAGGTTTAAGTAAGTGGAAAAGCACAGGAGGCTTCAGAACTGACTGAGAAACGATGGAGTCTGGCTTGGAGCACCTGCTCCATGCAGTTGGCTTTTATTAATCAGTACAACATGCAGCTCTGCAGGAGGTCAGGGCAGATCATCTAATGGGTCTTCCTGCCCTTGAAATATACAGTCTATGCTGTGGAACAGTTTCCTTGATCTCTCTTTTATTTTCAGTGAGTACAGTTTTGTTATGGGAGGGGAAGGGAGGTGTTGGGAGTCACTGAAGAGGTCCGCATTCCCAAATAGTGTCGGTGACAGACACTGAGGCATTGTGATAGGCATTGACTGAACTTTGCTCCTACTCAGTTTCACTTCCTGGGTGTTTTCCTTATTAGGCTGAACGATGAGCAAATTGTACGATGAAATATGTCCTAAGCGTATCAGCACATTGGAATTTAAGAACTCTTCCACATGTAATGAGCTGAGGAATTACAACACAAAGCACACCTTTCTCTCAAATTGACTGATTAACATAATGAAGTTAAACTCAAAGCAGCTTGTTCTCAACCTGTATTTACCCTGAAGTGTTTTTCTTGTATTTCAGACCTGACAAAGGGCTTATGTGCCTTGAAGCACGTGCCTGCTATTTTCCAGCTATATCAGTTGGTCTAATTAAAAGCCTTACCTCTTCCTACAAACTCTGCCGCAGGAATCTACATGGCTAAGCAGGTTTTATTTCTGTGTCATTATTTAAATCTGGCACAATTTTAAACCATTAGAAGCATCTTATGTACAAATGGCCTAATTCCTGGTGACACTGACCATTATACCTATAAAGTCAGTATCGGTTTCACATATGGAAAATATGCCTTGCAGCCAGATAATACAGGAGCTGGATAAACTTATTTTATGACAAAAAAGATTAAGGGGTGACTTGAGCACTGCCAATAAACAGATGTGCCGGCAGAAAAATTGGATGTGTAACTGAGTAGTTGAAGAAATTGCAGGATCCAGTCCCAGATACGGAAGCCAGAAGTCTGTGAATATTAAATTGCAGGGTTGTGATTTTTTTTTAAATTTTCTTTCCTTAGAAAGTTTGATAAAGCATTTATATGCCAAAGGATGTGGTAAATCTTCCATCACGTGGCATCTGTACAGAAAGTTTAGTAACTGCCAACTGAGTTTTTAAGTCTGTGGGCTTGACAAAAGCAGCAGTGGAGAAGCTGAACAGCCCATGTTCTGCTCTAATACAGAGTGAATGATCAAAAAAAGGACCTTTCACTCTGATTAAAATAAGTTGGGACAGAGCACCTCTGAAAGACCGTGAAAGGCTATTTACACATCAAGGTGACCTCTGCTCCAGTAGATGAGTTCAAAGAGACTGCATTGTCTCCCAGTAAGAGCATCCAGCTGACTTGCCCTAAGTCTTTGAAAAGCAGCAAGGTGCCAAGTTTACCTACTCATTGTGTGTAAGGCCAACATCAATCCTGAACTCAGACAAGTTTGGATTGGCCCCGTTGTGGGTGGGCACATTGAAACCTTTGAGTTTCATTAAATGGTGGAGTGTTTGATTTTGTTTTCTTTTCCACTAGGCTGCCATCCTTAGCAGGACTGTGTGATGTGCAGAATGGGTGTACCCAAGAGCCTGCATAATCCGCTGGTAATTTGTGCAGAAGCAAGGGCTGGTTTGTTCATTCCAGTGATATAAGGGCAGAGCAAAGGCTTGACATGGGAATCCCATTCAGCTGAATGGGGTTGTCTGTGTTGCTTTGTCACACTTGTGGTTTGGCGAGGTTGCTCAGCAGGACTATGCCATGGTGGAGGGAAAGTATTTCATGGCAAGATCTCTGACTTTCTGACAGCAATCCAAAGAAGTGTGTGCTGTGGGAACATGGAAGAGGAGGGAGCAGAAGGCTTTGGTTGTGCAAAGCTATGACTGATGTAGCTCCAGGTGGCTGTGCTGTTTCTTCCACTCTGGCACAAGAGAATTTTGCTCGGATCCATAGCCTTATGATCTTGTGGACCCATGCAAATTTTCCCTGTCTAGTACAGGTTTCTGGATAGCTACTTAAATCTAATGATAATGGCTAGTTTTTCTTAGTTCTCTTTTGTTGATTTCTTGAAAGTTGTCCATCAAACCTTCTTGTTAGTTGAAAACTGCTAAAGACCTGCAAAACTCCATTTCATTAATGCTAGTTTTAAGTTCTATGAAAGTGACCTAAAAACCCTTCCTCCTCTAGATTTCTGTGCTGGAATTCATCTCTGCTGCGTGCTTGCTAACCTACAACCCTTGCCAGCTTTCACTCTTCCTATGCAATATAGCAAAAGCTATTTTCTGTAAGCTGGCACCTTCCCTAAATGCCAGTAGTCACATCCTATTATCTTAAGGCCTCATCAGGGGCAAAGATGAAATTAAGTTATAGCTTAGAAATCTGGAGATAATCTGTAAAGTTTCCTCTGTTGCACTGAAGATCCATGGCTTAGGAGTTCTTGAAAAATATTTATTAGGCACAATCAAAAATTATAAATTAATTACTGCCGAAAGATTGACAGCCTCAAAGTTAATTTCTGGTAGAAATATTTTTTATTTTTTCTCTAAAAATTAAAAAAAGTAGGGAGTAAAAGAATAATATGAGAAATTGTTTTGGTTTCTGAAAAAAAAAATTCTTTAACTTGGAATGATGAAAGGAAGGAGGTAGAGTGTTTTCTAAAGAAATGCCAGAAATATCAATGCAGACGATTTTTTCCACAGGTTGAATATCCTCTGTGCTGAAATGCTTCCCCCCCCCCCCAAATTGGAAAACAAACAACAACAAAAAAACCTCCACAAGCACTTCTGCTGCAGTGTTTCCCTTAGGAAATGTAACCTATTGATATCTAAACTTAAATTCACACACCAGTGTTTCTAATGGACCATTTCTGTGGATCATTCTGAGGTTTCTCTCTTAATAATAAATAATAATAATAATAAATTATTATTTGCCTAGAGGACTGTAATTGAGAACAACACCTTCCATACTCTTGTTTATTTTTCCTTTTCCAGATGTGAGATGAAGGCCTGTTCTGACTGACAAATTAAATGACTTTGATCCATATAATATTCAGATAAAACTATCACATATAATTGAAAATATCTGTTCTAATCAAGTCTTTGAGAGCAAATTAGTCTTCCCTTCTTCCTGCTTCTTGCTTGGTGAGTTGACTTTCAGGGTGTGATAATAAATCAAAAACTGAGTCTTTCCTTGTAACCCTTTGCCAGAAAGGAGTCAAGGAAGAGTTGTTCAAGACAGGCAGAACTCCAGGACATGAAGCATAGCCTAGCTTCTTAGGTTGCTTCTTGACTTCGTCTCCTGACAGCTTCCATCAAGGCTTCAGTGACGTTTCCCAGAGGTGAAATAACCCCCTATAAAGACTTATCAGCTTTAACAGGAGTTAATTTGCCCTGGCACATACTGATGCATAGAGGTATTATCTTCTGACTAGTTGTTTATCTTTCTCCCTCCACCTCCCTATTAATTAATACATTTTCACACTTCTTTTGGAAGATCTGACTGCATGTGGTATAATTAAAAATCACAAATCTAGGGTGCTAAAGACATACTAAGACACATTAGTCTTAGAATAATCTTACTTAATGTCATTGAAATGCTATGCCAAAATATGGCAAGTTAAAATGACTTCAGCACAGCTCTAATATATGCAACAGTCAAGTGGTTTACACAGAAATAAGGATGAAAAGCTAATCTCCAGTGGGGTCTTCAGAAGTAACTGCATTTACAATATATATGTGGAAGACTGTAGTGAGTTTCTTACTGAGAATATGAAGGCTGGTTTGGCTGGTTATTGATTTTAATATTTTTTTTCTCTACAATGGCAAGCACTGATTTAACACCCTGCCTCCAGATATCAAGTTTCATTAAAGCGTTTCTTCTTAAAACTGTCCTGGCTGACATTAGACACTTAATGTTACTTGACATGAGCATCTAACTAAGAGTACTCATGTGCCTCTGTGAGCATGGATCTTGGTAGCTTATTCTTATTATTTACCACTACTCTTCTTGCTGTCAATGGCAGATCACAGTCTATGGCCTCTTAGACCTACATAGTCTTGGGTTTTTTTCCAGGAAAACAAAATAAATCAGTGCATATGCTTCCAACCTTATAAACTGCTACAAGAGACAATTGGACTTTCCAAAAAATGAAAGGATACAAGGATGATATTGGTCCTTTACTAAGGATAATAATCTGAGTGCTTCAGCTGCCTATTCCCCTGTTTCTGCATTCTGCATTATGAAAAGGAAGACTTACCATAATGAACCTGAAGGAAGTTAAGAGATGTCCTTGTAGAATCACACATGGAGTGCTTGGTTTATCCCTGGCACGTTGACTATTGGTGCAACCTATGCTGTGGACAAAAAATGGGTGTGCGGACATCCTGTCTCAACAGAGAGGCTCCTTCCCCACAGGCAGTTAGAGAGGAAGCAGATACTGGGACATGCAGGTGAAAGCCAATTATTTTGGGATGATGCAAACTACTTGTTTATCTGGGAACTGTTGGCTGCACTGGAGGGATGCATGGGAAGACACCTTGGTTCTGGAGCTCAGGTCCAGAGTAGAAAAACCTTTTTTTTTTAGAAGCTGAGTCCAAACTCATTCACAAGAATATCTACTCTGATCTTCCACGTACCTCAGTACTCAAAACAACCTTAGAGGCTAAAAGTTCCTGTTATGACAACATTGAATTCACCTCTGTTTTGGATAGCTTTGCGTGTAGCTTGGAAGGACTGAATGGAATGTTCTCCTGGTGAATATGCTGACTGGAGTATTGGGAAATACTACAGTTTTATTACTGTGTAAAGCCAAACCTCACCAATTAGAAATATTACCATCTAGGTATGCATAGTCTGCACTGCACTATGAAGTTGCTTATACAGATAACTCAAGAACTGATTGCACTGAATATTGCTTAGTATTTTACAAATTAAGTCAGATGAGAAAACTGCGAGGAAAAAAGTATGTGAGTGGGGAGTAGACTTGTAGAAAAGAAATAAACACCAGCCCACGGAAAGGGGAGGGGGATCTCCTGCTGGCTACAAGCCTTGCATTACTATAGGAGTCCTTCAGGCCCAAGGACAAGAAAGAGTCAGCCTAGCTTGACAAACTGGGTGTTAGTGGATACTAGTGACCTGAAGGGGAAAGGGCTGTAATGCCTCTCTGGCTTGTGAGTATTCCCCAGGCCACAGCTCCCGCTTTTGTAATTTGCTCTTGTCATTTTTATTTATGGCCAATTGTTCATTTGAACACATCGGCTGCTGTTAGTGTCAGGAGAGCTGTGTGGTGAGAATGCTGGATGTGCACCATGGAAATATGTTTTATCCATTAGTGTCAGAGCAAACCGATGAAGGAAACATTTGTACTAATTTTGCGCTGGTGTTTATGCTCTTAAAAGCGATTCTGTTAAAACGACATGAAGGGGATGCACGCAGGCACAAACCCCACAGTTCTTCTTTCTTCATGATGTCAAAGGAAATTTGTTCCATTTACAAGTCAGAGTATGAGTGCTCATAGCTTTGCAGAGAGCTATGCTTTGGGAGGCATAGATTGAGCTAAGCCTGGTCTGACTCAAGTGTCATAGGCAGGGATCGGCACAGTCCAAAGCTTTGCATTCAGATATATGCCAAACTTTGGAACAGGATAGATCTCTTCTGCTAGTCTACTATCCCCTGGGGCACCTAGTGAAGATGAATTTTCCATGTGACCTAAAAGAAAAACTCATTCCTTTCCCAGTACTTGTCTTTCTAAATGAAAATATTAACATAATCTCCCGTCTTAGTTGCTTGTATGATCCTCCCTAAATACCAATCAGCCAATACCCTTAGTCTTCTCTCCCAGCCTTCTTGCTTCATTCCTGCTTCCTTTGCCTCCTGGTGAGAGAGAGAAATGATCCATCTCAGTGACTCAGCTGATTCTTTGGGAGAATGGATGGAAGTCTCCCTGCAGGGAAGCTGCTGCAGGCAGCCAGTAACAGCCTTGAGTGGGTGCTCGAAACAGACACACCTCTGAATGCAGGCGGGGACTGGGCATCTTCAGTGCTGGGAAAATGCTGCCCCAATTCTGAGAGCAACGATTGTGCAACTGAAAACAATGCTGAGGTGTCCCAAGTAGGGCACACTGTAGGATTACAACCTATCACTTTCCTTTCTTGTATGTCACTTGCCCTTTCTTACATGTGAGCCAACATACAGATTTACTTTTGTTTAAATTGTCAATGTTACAATAGCTCGTAATATATTTACTCTTACTGGGTTAATTATAGTTTCACTGCCACCACTCTGTTCTACACCCAACTGTCATTCCTTGCCTCTTTTTCCAACAAGTGCTTTCAAGGGAGTTTCGTCTGAGAGAGGACAGCATCAACCCAGTAAAGGAGCACCTGATAATGATATTGCTGCAGCTGAACAGTCATTTTCCCCCTGCTCTGCTCAATCCAGCTACAAGCTGCAAGCCCTTGTCGTCCGCAGCAGAGAGTGGCATACATCTTCAACCCTCTTCTCTCCTGCTGAAGGGCTGTAGCATGAGGTTTATTGTGGTAATGTGAGCCAATTCGAGCTATATCTGCCCCCTCTTTGTCCTGGCGCTGGATAGCCAGCCAGGCACCCTTCCCAGTCATATTTTATTCAAAGCAAACACTGAAGAGAAAAATAGGTTAAATTTATAGTCAAATTTTTCAGAATTCTGAAACCTTGGGATGTCCCCACACTGCCTTAGGGGCTGCTGCAGGTCCTCCCTCTGGGTAAACCTCTGAAACTCTCTATCCCCAGACCATCATCCACTGCTTAGAGGATCTCCTCCTCCTGTAGAGCAGAAGATAACCAGCATCTTATCAGACTGAGTCAGAAATGAGACTGTGGAGAACAGTAGCTAGGCAGTGACTGGGGAAGAAGTCACTGGGAAATAGTGTTTCTAAAGCCATAAAGACCACAACGGTGTTTCCCTGCAGAAGACCCTGCTGGATGCGAGGAACTATAGACCAGACCAACGTAAGTGCAGACCACTGACAGCCTGCTTGGAGCTTATCGTGTGCAGCACTGATGAAGCAGTTCTCCTTTATAAATCATTCTGGGGCAACTCTTCCTTGGCTCTCCCAGCTGGTCAGGTCCCCAGGGGTGTCTTGTAGCCACAGGCAGCACAGCAAGTGGGTTGGATAAGATGTGTTATTTTTCTCTTTAGCATTACCAGCTTTTTTTTTTTCTTTACAGTATAGACCCATTAAGCTGTTGAGTGCTTTCCTGACCACAATTGACTTAGGATAATCCTGGTCTAGCAGAAAAGGCATGATGAGATTTAGCAGCTGGAAGTAAATTTGACACAAATTTAGTCTAGAAATAAATTTCAGATTACTACTTTTTTAAACAATGGAAGGTGATTAATCATTATAACAAATTCCCTGGGCTTGTGTTGGGGTTTTTCAAACTTGGAATCTTCTATGAATGTCTTCTTAAAACCTCTGCCTTAGTTTCAAGAGAACTTACTAGCTGGATGCTAAAAGCTTCATTTGAATTTTTTGGCCTGTATGCACAGGAGTTCAGATGAGAGCTCATAGGCACCCTTCTGATTTTAAAAGTCACAATTATTCAGTTGATCTAAGCCCTTGTTGACTTCAGCTTATGCATACTTGCTTATGTTTTCACTCCTGGCATGAAATCTCTATCTAAGCTAAGTATGAAGCCTATTGTTATTTATTTATGAACTCCCCAAGTAACTTCTAGATTAATATCTGTGGGTGAGTATAACTCTAAAGCTATTGCCAGTGTTGTTCTTGATATGTTCTGTTTGGATATCTGAATGTTTTCTCAAATTGAGCAAGGTAAATAGAACAAGTTGAAGCAAGTCTCCCACGTCTTATATCTGTCTCTGACTTTTGAGAAAGAGTGGGTTGTACTTGCAGTAAGAAAAAGCTCGGACATGATGCAGCCAGAAATGAAGGGTCAGAGTCTTTCCCCAAACCTAACTGTGGCAAAAGTGGCTGGTTTTGTCTCCATACTATGAAAATACTTTCTCAAAGTGTCCTCATCTGTAATAAGCATAGTCTTTAGGGTTGTGCTTTACATAGTTTACTTCGGTGGTCCTGAACAGTCCATGGATGGTCCAAAGCAGGAAGGAATTAGATAAAAAAGAAACAAGCCTTACTTCTGTTCCAAGAAAAGCTACGCAATCTTCACACTCAGAGAATAAAATGGGAAATAGGGCTGACAGGGACCTAAAGAAGCTATACAGTGTGTCTTGCTGGCTTATGGCCAGATTTCTTCTTCCTAACCTGTGCCTGACAGATACCACTCTAATTGTCACCTTCCTCCTCAATAACATTTTCCCAGAGCTGCTGGCAATAAGACATTTTTTTTCTTAAAGTCTAAAATGAGTTGACAATACTTCCAACGACCTGCAGAAAAGTCTTTTTACTTCCTCTTTGCAGCAGCATTTTATGACAAACCACAGTACTTTCTCTTCTCTAAACTAAGAACTCAGTGCTTTCAGAGGTCTTGTTTTCTAGACCTTCAGTCATCTTTGGGGACAGTCTAAATCTTGCTATCTGACTCCTGCACCTTGTCACTGTTGCATGAGTAATCATACACTTGTGGTCAGGTGATGAGTCCATAAATAGGGACCTCTCCTTTGCCAGTGATGCTAAAAGAGCAGCTCTGGTGGCACTCCAGCCTTCAAAACCCCACTACATGTCTAGTGCAAGATACTGGACAGGAACCTGTGCAAGGCATGCCTGTAAACCCCTGTATGCCATCCACTCTCCCTGCACACTTGGAACCTTCTCCCAGAAAGAGCTGTGCTTTTTTTTCTGTCTAAAGTTCAGACAGGGGCTCAGCTTTCCTTGGGGAGCCCTGTCAGGGACAGTTGAATACGCTTTGGAGGCATCAGCATGTGTGCATCTGCATGGAGGCAGTAAAAGTGTGTGCTGTGAAGGACTGCCTCCCTCTGCATCTGGAAGCCAAACGTGTCTAGATCTGCTGGGGCAGAGTGTCCGTAGCTGCCAGAGGGTGTGCTCAGACATTTCCTGTGCTTTGCTGGACTCCCCATCTTGCTTCCAAGGAGTTGACCCCAACAACGAGGGGATCAGCTTGGTAGAGGCTGTTCACAGGGCTGGGCTGTGAGGAACATGGGTGAGTGAGATGCTCGTGGACATCACTTGTGATGGATACATCTTTGCAGGGCTGGGGTCTTGCTGTCATTCCCCACACCCAGGATCATTCAAGAAAAGACCAGGAATGGAAGGTTTTACATTGATAATAAAAATGTATGTCCCAATACCTGTCTGATCCATCTTGCTCACACGAGTCATACTCACCCCTACCCCCTCTCACTCCTATTGCCCTGTTGTGTCACTATGGCTGCCTGTTGCTCTGCCACCTTTCATTCTCTGAGCATCATAACTGCTCCCCTTATGGGAGCAATAACCTCCTTACAGCCTCTTGCTTTCTCCTCATGGCACAGTGCACACCTATGTGCTCTCATGAGGACAAGGATGCTCTTCAACACATGACCCTGTAAAACACCTTGGTGTGTTCTAGCCATTCCACTAGCTCATTAAAATAAACAATTAAAACAAACAATCCTCCCTGAATCATCTGCTGGAGAGAAAAAAGCTGCAGCTGAGATTCTGTTGGGGGATTATTGAAATAAGGGAGCCTGAAAATCGATTTATTTCCTTAAAGCCAAGACCATGCTTGTTGTTAACTCAATATGAGAGTTTAAGGCATTAAATATGTCTCTCTAAGCACTTTGCAGTTCTTCATTTCCTTACCATGGGGAATCACTTTTCAGTATCAAGTCTAAATAGTCTGTCTTCTCTGGAAAAACACTCGAGTGCATCTTCCCGATTTTAATAAAGTTTGGGTTAGAGAAGGGAAGTGAGCAGCTTATTAAACAATGCATGAAAATACAAAAGTTGCCACTTGAGCCTTGGGACTGACGTCACATCATAAATCCATTGACACAGTTCTGCTCACCAGTTGAAATGGGGCAGGCTGGGATTTTTGAGAAGAGATTTTTTTTCAGTAGATTAATTATTGGTTTAGATGTAGCACATGCTGTGGCTATCCTTTAGGGATTTGTTTTCTTGCACTAAAACAAACCTTGGTTGCTTTTAAATTCTGAAGAAGGAATCAGGAGAAGGGGGTTGGTGATGGCATTTGTCTGCTTAATTAAAGGTTGGAAAATTGCATCTTTGTAATCTAGGCTCCTTTTCAAAGACCAGCCTTTTGTGTGTGTGTGAAATTTGTAGTGCAAAGTGTTCTTCCCGCAGATGCCCCTGACCAACACTGTTCAATTCAGTGCTTGGGTTATCCAGGTTGCCAGATCAAATCACAATATGGGTGCAGTGAAGTTATGAGGCTTCTAGAGGTTGCGGAGAAGAATAAAAGATCAGTGTCAGCAGGACACAGGAATGGGATGTGGGGTCACTGTCTGTGCAGGTCAACACTGAGGAGTTGCTCTGAACTGGTGGTGCTAGGGGTGACTCGAATGTGACAGAAGCAGTGGTGGGTGCTTGGGTTGGCTTGAAGGTTCTCCCACAGAACCGGGCGTACAGTGGTGTTGCTTGGGGAGGAGTCTGGAAGGCACCAGAGAGGCTGTGAGGGTAACATGTTGTTTCAGCAGCCCCATTACTAATCTCGGCTTCTGAGAACCAGGCCTTCAACTGTATAAGTGATAAAATCCCATAACCACCACGCAAAATTAAAATTAGCAAAAGAACTAGTATAAAACTAAAGGCGCAGAGCTGTAAATCATTTCATTGCATACTGTTCAGCTCCTTTTTTCTGGGTGATCACAATGGCACAAAAGTCGTAATATTGTAACAGGTCACAGCCAATTCTTAAATTGCTGGTGAAGCGATTTCACCCGTAAGCAGCCTGAGCTTTTCTGATCACAATGCTCCGTTTGTTTTTTCCTGACTGTCCTTTTGCCAAGACTCTTAGTTTGTGTTCATAAGACATGAAGGTGTGTTTGGGAAGGGTTTACTGCTGTTTGCTTTGGCCTTGCTGCCCTGGTAGTGTGGTACTGGCTACCTGAGAGAGACTTTCTGTGTTGTAGAAGGACAATGAGTGTTTACAGTGAAGGCTGCTGAATCGCACAGTGAGACAACCTCTCAAAATGTGGAAAAATCAGACGCACGCAGTACTGCCGTTTGCTTTCTGATGTGTGTTGTGTTTAAGAGAGCTCTTGCAAATAGCAGGAGCATTTGTGTCACGCTGTAACCTATTGAGCCTAACATATTCAAATTCTTGATATTTCTTCTGGAACAATAACCTCTTGTGAAATACTGTTGATTTTGATATGAGAACAACCAAACGAAATGCCATGGGGTTTTTTTACTTGCAGGATTTACAGATTAGATGTTCCAATGATCTTTTAAACGCTGATGAATTTTGGACAATTGCTTCCTAGGAATTTGCCAGATAATTTGATTCTTTGGTGTTGGATGGAGAGGATGCAGGGTAAAGGTTCAGTTTTCTGAAAGAACATTTTCCCTAAAGGACTACTGCAGCTGCCCATGTTCTAGAACAGACATGCATCATTTAAATGAAAATTGATATGCAGAAAATGCCCAGGATACACAGCAGGGATTTTATCAAGGAGGAAAATGCAGGCTCTAAGGTTTGCACCAGAGAATGGTGATGGTACAAAACCCAAAAATAGCAAACATTTCTAGGAATCAGGAACACATTATGGACAGAGTATGGGATACTATAGGGTGGAGGATAGTTTAGCCAAGCAGTTCCAGGTTGGAAGATGCTGGGGGAAGAAGGAGCTCAAACTTCATGCCACTCCTTGCAGTCTGTATGTTGCTACCACAAACCGGCTACTATTCTACTGAGACCATGATGTCAGGGAGTCTGTAACCCCTTGCAGGGATTCAGTGCTTCAGTCTCTGCCTTAGAAAAAAGTACAAACGATTGGGTGCAAATGGGGGGAAGGCAAACATGAGGTTCTAACTGTAAGGGGTTGGAGTGCCTCTGGCAGACTTTGGAGGAAGACATTTCATTGTGTCCATATTGCCTGGTCAGAGTGATGGGACACAGTCAAGCAGTGAGAGAAAGGGTTTCCTTTGTTGGTGGAGCACTGACTATAAACAAAGAGGAACCTGAGCACTGCATTTAATGTTCTGGTAGACCTGCTGTGAGACAAACACAGGTTCTGTTGTGCATGGTGCTTTGAGGTTACATGCAGGATTATATGACCATTATTATATCTAATAACACACCCTACCTTTGCTGAGCAGGAAGAGTATCTTGTATTTTTCAGCTCAGGCACGGCTGAGGCTCTTTGTTCTGCAGTTTTTGGGGCATACCCTCAGATAATGTACATCTCTGGATGTCAGTATTAGAAAGGAGTTTTTCCTAGCAGATCATCTGCCCGCTGTATAGTCAGCAGCAGTCAGTGGGGAAGGAAACTCAGCCTCACAGCATGTTCTGTGCATTTGCTAGAGCTAAACAGGAAGCCATTTCAATAGGACTCACGTGGCTTTACACAACAAGTGGATCTGGCTAAAGAAACCACCATATTAAAAACAGCAACAGGCCCTAGATTTTTATCAGCAGGGAAGAGGCATTATAATCAAGTCAGGTGCATTCCTCTTAGCAGACTCCTTTGAGGATGCCCTCAGTGATTTAATGGAGGGAGTGAAAAAGGGCTTGATAGTGGAGACACAGTGTAAAGGGACACATACAACGGTCTCCGACTGTGACAAGGAAAACCTATCACTGACCTACATGTTCTGTCTTTCCTTGCTTTCTGCCCCCCCCCCCCCCCCCCCCAGCCCTGTGACCAGCAGGAATCACCTATGGTTTCAGTAATGGACCTTCCGAGCTCCAAGGGGCTCTGGACGGTGGTCAGGCACTGCACTGACATGGAGGAGGGGGCTCAGACACGCTGCATGTCTGCTGGGCATGTTCCCATCCCTGAAGGGAACAGGCTGTTTCCTGATATAGGCTGGGCTGGTGAGACTGCGCCATGTCCATAAGCGTCACTGACTGTGCTGTGGGCGTGCAGCATGTTCTGACAGATGGTGGGTGGGAATGGCTGGAAAAGGGAGGGAAGCCACTAATGAGAGGAAGGACAGCAGGTGGGGAGCTGGACAGCATCATTTGCCATGGCATGCTTGATAAGGTGGGTGTTTACTTCTGTGGGAAGGAACAGCTTTGCAAATAAAAGATTAACTGTTAAGTGATCTTATGGTAACAGCCCTGAGCCATTGCTAATTTAGCCACCCAGCATAAAACCAGGCAGGGAGGAAAAAGTGCACCATATTCCAGTCCCAAACATCCCTGGCTGACCTCAGTGTGTGATCCTTGCATCTCTGTATTGCTCAGTGCACTCACAGTGTTATCACTGGTTTGCATCTTCATGACTCTTGGATTGGTCCACCTTGCTGGAGACTGACAGAGAGCTGGCAGGCCTGAAAGCACCGTGGCTTTTTTCCCAGCTATGTCAGTTGGTCTCAATAAAGACGTTGCCTCTCCTTGCAAAACTTGCTTCACTGGGTGAAGAGGGGGAAATGCTGAGGCAGAAGAAGTAGAAACTTTTTAATGGACTGTTAGCTGTGCATGGAACCCTGAAGCGTTTCATGAGAGCTGGTCTTGTGTTGCAGATGTCGACCAGAAAACTTCCCCCAAGAGACTGGGGCGCATATTTGTCTTTCCCCTTGATCTGACACAAAGTGGGCTG
Source organism: Rhynochetos jubatus (assembly GCA_027574665.1). Taxonomy (NCBI): domain Eukaryota; kingdom Metazoa; phylum Chordata; class Aves; order Eurypygiformes; family Rhynochetidae; genus Rhynochetos; species Rhynochetos jubatus. Next base: position 27,012,278 of record CM050654.1, read on the forward strand.
AGTCCTACAGCTATTTAATTGTGTTAATATTCATTACAGGCTAGATCCAGAGTGGCTGTCACCAACAGCATCGATGAAAGGTCCCTCTATATTCACAATCATGCAGCTCTTATCTCCAAGGACTGTGTAAATCCTACCTGTAAACACTGCTGGCCATCAGGTCCAAATGGTTATGCATATCTCTTTGGAGTGTGTAGCAGCTTAGGAAACTAGAGCAGCTTCTGGACCAGCAGTCCTAAGAGACCTTTCAGAGTGGAGATTCTGGGAAGACTTCCAACTTCCATCTGAAGAGACACCAATATGGACTTTGGAAAAGGGGATCCCAATAACATCAGCATCAACAGTAGGCAAATCTCAGCACAGCCCAGAGAATCAGTTGCAGACTCATCTGCTCTTTACAACAATTACATGTAAAGTTCTCTGCAGTTGCAGGAATGGCTGTTGATCTTCTCCATCATTCCCTCTCTCTGATGGTGGCACTGTGCCTTCTGTGTCTTTTGGCCTTTAATTAGAGGTCTTGCAGTTTGTTAGAGGGTACTAGGAAAAGTCTTTCCACAGTGCATGGTCAGAGGATACTCCTAGAATAAACTTCCTTCCTGGGTTGTCTGTGTTCAGTAAGGAATGGCTGTGATGACTGAAGCAACCCTTGTCCCCTCTTGAGTTCCTGAATTGTCAAAACCACCAATGCCTGGGAAGCTTGTCTGGCTTTCTCCTGAGGTCCTTTATGCTTCTTGCTTCAGACTGTGCTTAGTTTGGAAGAGAGCCCTGGAAAACACAGGACTTCTGGTTCACTGAAGGGGATGGACCTTCTCTTTCCCACCTGAAGTCTACCTATTCCCAAACCCCAGTCCTTCACTTGAATTTTGATGGGCAAGATCTCACCATCTGGGGAATTCCCTGGGGATTTTTTTCCCCCAGCATGAGCAGAGACTGAGTGCTCTCAATGAGCAGTGTTTTGAGCATTGGTTGTAAACCACAAGGGTTAAGTGGCATGTCAGATCCTGGGTGGTGAGAAACTGCTGCATGTGTGTGGTCTGCCTGATTCACACTCAAGTGTTTTTCCAAAAAAAACCCCAACCAACCAAAAAGCAAACCAACACAAAAACCTTTTTGTAAATCTTGAATTCCAGGTAAAGGCTTGACCATCACCTCATGTGAAATCACAGTGGTGCTCAGAAGGCAGTCCCTTTCACATCCCTGGGATTTCATATATTCCAAATGCAAAATAACCTGGGGTCACCTGTGGGTTTTCTTAAACTAAACATCCCACAGGTGTGAGCAAGTGCATTCTGACAATAGCCTAAACCAACAACACAGCTCAAGGCCGTGAGAGGGAAAGCCTCTTAGGGGAGAGTGACATCTACAGCCTTGTTTATATGCTATAATCCCCTACTGCCTTAAGACTGGCATGAGTTGAAAACTCTCGTCCAGAATAGGACTTTGCAGAATTCATAATGCATGTTAACATGACTTGGATTAGATTCGCTCCTCAGTTCCGACTAAACGACTAGCCATGTTTTCTGCTAGGTGTGCAAATGTACAGAAGCCAGGCCCTGTTCCAAAGACCTTACAGAATAGACGCACAGGAGAAGGGAAGTCGCCTTAGCCCCAGTATTCGCAAAGGGACCTGGGAAGGGCTAAGTGACTTGCCCGAGGTCATGCCGGGATTTTTTGGCACATCAGCAAACTGAACCCAGCCCTCTTATGTCCCAGTCTAACACTTTAAGTACAAAAACATCGTTTTTCCAGGAGGAGCAGCTGTCAGATTAAAAAGCAAAGGTTTTTTGTTTTGTTTTTATTCTTTTTCCCCTTTTCTTCCCACATTTGATGTACAGGAAAGAACAAATTAGCTCATTTAAAAACAACTGGAATTTTTACCCCAAATTGAGCATATTTTTCCAGATTCAAAGCCATTTGCTCAATATTTTTGTTTCTTAATCTTATTTTCTATGAACATGAGACTCTCTTCCTCCCAGAACTGCCTGTGCCTACAAGGGCCAAACCACCACTTGAAAGGCTATTCCTGAAGTATCTGGGGCACGTCCAGAGCTGGGGAACACTGAAAAACTTGCAGACAACCTTGGGCTCTCGCCCTTTGTTGGCATATTAAGGCAATCTGCAGAAAGCATGTTCCAGAAAAAAGGTTTAGATTGCAGATGGGTGATAGAGAGACCTTTGAATAACCTCAGAACTTCGGTGGCTTCAAGAAAATGGAAGCTGACTCCAAAACCATTTCTGGTGTGGGGTTTGGTTTGGCAAAAACAAAGTCTGATTGATGAGGTTTGGCCAAACCGAGCCTCCAGTTTTGTAGCCAATCTCTGTTTCAAGAGATCGTCAGTTCTTGGGTGTGCTTCCACAGATTTGAATTTCCTTACTGCTTAGAGCCTCCAGGAAAAACAGAAATAGCCAGCAGGTCCTTCTGTGAGCACGCAGAGGCAAAATACAAAGTCAAGAACGGTAGTCTTTTTTAGTTGTGTGCAACCATGTTATCAGATTGATGAATGCTGTACTAAACAAAGCATTTGCTCTTCTTAACACAGGCAGATATAGCAACAAAAGTCATGTTTATTCTTTCACTGTCCTTCATCTTGGACTTTCTAAGACACTCTTTCCTTATGGGAAGTGTTTAACTGTTGGGCAGTGCTTATAGGGAATAGCAAGACCTGTGTTCTGACTTTTTTGGAGAAGTATGCTCTCGACCTCTTAACCATGGGCACACATAAAATCCCAGATTCATGCAGACAGGCCTCTGCAGTTTCAGTTTCTGGACTATTTGCTGTGTGCCTCTGTGCTGGGGTTGGTAACCAAGGTATCAGTTGTGCTGACAAGCTGTTGTCAATGAAGAAAACACATGGCTTTTTCTGGCCCACATGAAGGATGTGTTGGTTGTAACCCACATGAGTCATTGTGCTGGATAGGATCTTCACCCCTCAGACAACTTGTGCTAAAATACTGAAATAACTGGAATTGTAAAAATGGCTTGAAAAGCCGCAGCTCTGATGTAAGAAGTGTTTCTCCTGGAGTCAGCATTGCCAAGGAGGGTTATGAGAAGACATTTTGGAGGTCTCTCTTACATCCAGGCAGGAGACAATGGAAGGATCAAGGTGTCTTAGTTCTGTGGAAGCTTCCTGCAGTGTCCTTGCTGTCTGGCTGGTGGGGCACAGAAGTATCTTTATGCCTCTAGAGTCTGACCAGTCTCCAGCAATTTCTCCATTTTAGGGCCCTTAACAGGTACTGATGATCTGCATCTCAACTTACCATGGTTGTGGTTTGCTTTTTTGTTTTTATCTTGAGGTCCATTCATCAGAATTCTCAGTCCTATTGGAAGTTTTCAGATTTTCTCTGTACTTGAAATGTGCATTTTTTCAGAATCCCACCTTGCCACAGAAGTTACAAGTTTGGTTTTTGCCTTTTTATTGATAGTTGCAAAGAGACAGACTCAGGGAATCTGTTGCACACAAAGTTTTGGAACTGAGCATTGCTCTTGTCCCGTGTTTGTGTGGCAAGGTTTTGGTAGCAGCAGGATTACAGGGGTGGCTGCTGTGAGAAGCTGCTAGAAGCTTCTGCTTCATCTGATAGAGCCAATGCCAGCTGTCTCCATGATGGACTCACAGTCATGTGACACCATCAGTGACAGTGCTGACGTCTTTGGGATAAAATGTTTAAAAATGAGACCCCCCCCCCCCATGCAACTGTAACAGAAGAGACAAGTGAGAATATATGAGAGGAACAGCTCTGTCAACACTGAAGTCAGCAGAGAAGGAGGTGGAGGAGGTGCTTCCAGTGCCAAAGCATAGATTCCCCGGCAGCCTGTGGTGCAGACCATGGTGAGGCCAGCTGTACCCCTGCAGCCAGTGAGGGTCACGGGGAAGCAGGTGGATGCCCAAAGGAGGCTGTAATCTCAGGGGGACCCCAACTTGTATTTTCTCTCCCCTGCCCAGCTGAGTAGGGTAGGGACAGAGCAGCTTTGGTGGATACCTGTCCTCCAGCCAGGGTCAATCCACCACAGCTCTTTACTTTCATGCACCATCAAATGCTTAACACTTCTAGGAGAATGTACTTCCTGAACAGTGCTTTTCCTGGAAGTTCTTGACCACATTTGAGGTATTCCTCTGCTTATTTATCTGTTGTTCATCTCCTGTGGTTTCTTTTCTGGATTTGGCTTATTTTGCACCTGATCCAGGTTCTCCATGACAAAATAGGCCTGCCTACCACTACTTTCTTCCCACATGGATCTCAGTGAGTTTCGTTTTCTCTCCCTGCCATGTGCACCTTTCCTATAACCTTTCCTATAAAGTGGCGCCTCTTTCACTTTTTCCATTGCTCCAAACCCTTCTTCTGCAAGTAAGTAAAGATTCAGGCTCTTCTGGTTGTAATCACCTCCTTAACATGTTCATTGTCATCGTTAAATTTAAATGCTCCTCGTTGTTCCTAGACTGATGGATGCTTCTTGGCCAAAATTAATAAACACTGAAAAAGAAGCATACACAGTGCAGGGGTAACAACTTGGTAGCAACTTCACAAACACAACCAGAATCCATGAGCATGGATTGTTTTTCTGGAGGCGTGTATCCCAGCAGGAGGAATATCCCATGTGCAGATTCAGGAGGCTGTTCACTAAGCCAAACCATGCTCCAGCCATAGTTTGGTGCTTCAGGCATTTGGACAATTTGAATTTGGACTCTCCTTGCCCTGTGCTGGGTAACTGGATCTCCAACTCCAGTCAGTTTCCTCACAGCAGGTTCATTTCAGCTCTGTCCTCCCACCTCCTGACTTACCTCTGCAACCCTTCCCTTGTCTGTTAGTTGGTCATTGCCCACCTCCCTCCCTGCCTCTCTCTGGACAATCACTGCTCACTGTGCTGAAGTGAGAACCTCATTCTCCCCCATTCATGGCTGTTCTTCACTTGTTTAGAAAGAATCTGCACAAGAGCAAGGCCTGTTTCCACCTTTGGTTTTGAACACTAACCAGAACAATTAGATTTTTTTTTTCATTATCTGCACATAAACCTTACAATAAACATGCAAGTGAGGACTGAAAATCATGTAAAAAAACCACATTAAGAATAAAAAAAGATCAGTGGATTCCCAAATTCCTATGAGATAAGTGGATGCTGCTTTAAACAGAGACAATACCCTGTGTTAGCTGCAGCCCTGAAAGTAGCAGCCTAGGTCCAAGCACAGACTTCACAGGTGTCTGCTTCTTTTGTCAGACTCTGTTCTTTCCCTTTGCCTAAGTTTTAAAGCTTTCAGAAGAGGATTGTTTGAGGTTTTCCTCTTGCCAACCCATCTGCAGCCAGAAAGTCAGTGGGAGACAGAGAGACCCATAAAAGGTAATAGCTAAATAAGTAACATGCAGAAATTCCTCATACTCACCTCTGTGTTGGCAAGGGAAGATGCAGCTGACATGGATTAGCTGAGCATGAGTTTAGAGAGGCTGGATGCAAAGGCCTCTAGGCCTCTTTTAACCCTAAAAGCTTTGGAGGTGATTAACAAACCCCAAAACTAATTCAGCTGATCTATCCCTTTGAGTTTTCTTGACTTTTTCAAGTGAGGACCTGTTACTGTTCAGTGTTTGTTCTGCTCCCAGAAGAACATGATAACTAATAATACTGTGAAGATCTTGTTGCCTCTTGAGTTCTCATAATAGCCTCACTGGTATTCTCTCTACAGCATTGTGTCACTCATTTCTTTGTGCAGGAAATGGTAAAAAAAGATACCTTTACTTCTGCATAGTCTCTGTCTTTGGGCTAGGTGAAACTGAAATCACACAAACCTGCAGAGCAAAAGAAGGGGGTATGGTGGAAAACACCCCTCTGCCCTCTTCTCTTCCCCCTTGCAGCAGAGGGAGAAAAAGTTTTGTTTCCATGTGGAAGATTTTTCAGATGTTTCTTTCTCGGGAGTGAATTGAGGCTTAGGAAAAGCTTAGTTCACTTCCCCAGATCAGCTGCAATTCTCCAGTGCACCTTTGTCAGCTTGAGCCTGGGGTAGCTTGGCTTTTCCCCCTTCTCTTGTGTGCACAGTTCAGGCCCCATCCTCTCTAGGTAGAATGGGATAACTGAAGTTATTAAATTCATGCACTCCAGGATCCAGCAAATTCCTCTGTCTTATCCAATTCCTGTACATCTTCCAGAACCAAGAAGTGCTTTAACCCTTCCTAGCAGCCTGGTCTGCACCTGCTAGAAGCAGAGACCTTGAGTCCATAAAATCCCTCTCTATATGTAGACAGCTCTGCTTGAATGGTTATCTTTATTGCAGGCAATGGATGAAGAATAAAGTGTTGTTCTCTCTGCTCTGCTGAATGTAGGAGTCTTTCTGTCATCTTGCCAAAGCTGGAGAAAAAAAAAAATAAAATCTAAGTTCTGCAACTCAAGGGGACAAATTATGTTTAGCTGGAAAGTTTGAATTCCCCAGCTTTAAAATGGGAATAAAATGCCTTATCCATGTAAAATGGAGACATATGATTCCACAACAGAGGAGGAGTTTGTGCCTGCCAGCTGTATAACTATGTAGATTCAAAACTATTCTTGGACACTTTAAGGAACCTTTCTTAGGATATACAACTGGACAGAACATGGGCTAGTCAAAGTTGTTAAAGTTGTCTCTTTGGAAAGGGGGTGCTTATGCTGTAGACTTATGAAGTGTCTGAAGCAGGCAATCATTCGAGTATTCTAGTGAGGACACTGATTCTGTGACATTCACAGGGAGTTGAAATTGTGCAGTCTTTCAAATGGAGAAACCTCCCAGGGTCCCAGCTGGCCCACACATTAAAAAAAAGCAGACAGCTTTTGCAGCCTAAAACTGTAGGCTTTACGTTTTGTGTGTTTTAGAAAAAATTATAAGGGGGCCACAGCCCCATTCTGCTGCATTTGTAACATGTATGATAGGCTGGAAAAACATTTTTCTACGGTTAGTGTTGTGGAGGGAGGTTTATCCCTTGAATCATCCAGCCACTCTTAAAGCAAGAGAGAGATGGACTGTCAGAGTTCCCTGGTGTAGCAATTTCTCCAGGGAACCTGGAGCATCAAAGTGTCCATAGTAATAAATTCCAGGAGGGTTTAGAGCATAAGTCAAATTCTGCAAAGCAATGACATGATTAGGAAGCTTCCAAGAATTATCTCATAGATTCCCATACACATGCAGACTGCTCTCTGATTACATGACTAAATAACATAAATGAAAACCATCTTTTTCCAATATCTCTAGTCATATTGGTTCTTTCAGTCTATGAAGGGTAATCACCCATTAGTCCAGCCAAACTGCAGCTCAGAAGAATTAGTCTCGGCCTGGTTTGCTCTTCCTGTGTGTTGATAAATGGATCAGTGTCCCTATAGTTAGCTATATTCCCCTCTTCTGTCCTATTAAAACTGCAGTATTTTGAACTGGTGTCTACTAACAGGGACTGGAAACAGAACAAACCAAAAGCTACCTCATCACTGACCAACACTTGCATTAAGCAAGAAGTGTTACTTTGTCGTGTAGCATCGCTGAAGGTTAGGATTGACGCTGCACTTGTTCTTGCTTCTTCCCTCATTCAAAACTGGACACTGGTGTCCAGCAGCAAGGATACCTCCTTGAACATTCTCATGGGACGTTACCCCACTGAAGGGAAGGATTTCAGGGGAAAGCGGTATTCTTGCTAGCAGACCCATGAAGGCTCTGAAGGATTGAACCAGCTGCTCTGTGAAAATATGAGCTGTCGGTGATACCTGTGTTTTGTGGAGAAACAAACTGACTTCAGCCTATCAGCTGTCTACGTTTGGTTTGTGTAGGTAGTGGGACTAGCCCCGCAGCTGCAATAACACTATCATTAACAAAATAGGCAAGGAGAGATTTGTGGGGAGAGATGACATCCCTGGTTAGAGAAACTGATAAGAAGCAAAGACAAGACATTTCTTGGGCCTGAAACTGAAGAAGCAACATTCCATTTAATAAAGATGGGGGAAACTTGATTTGCAGCTCTAACTGAATTGCATTAATGAGCTTGATATTTGTCTAGAGAAAGGTATTTGGTACCTATGGAAATGAAAGGTATGCTAACAAATTGGGAAGTTCAGTAATTTCTTTGTCACGCAGACAGATGACAAATGCTTTGGCTGTAGTGTAGGGAAAATTGTGACATAAACCCAGCATCTCTATTGTGCTGAGAGTTTTAGGATGAAGTAGGGTTAGGAATTTGACATCCAAAGCTCATCTTTTGAAGATGTTTTGTGGAATGCCTTTGAAGGTCAAGTCTAAGAAGTCAAATAGAGAATGGTTATATTGTGAGAACCTTCTGCCACCGGGTGTTTCTGTCTTTCGCAGTGTCTGCGTGAAAATGTTGTGGTGCACAGAGGTTGATGGGTTTCACCCACATACTTTCCATGAGGGCATTTGGTGCTTTGGAGAGAATAGATCACGTTCTGGAATGAGTACATGTAGAATGCACAGCTTTGATGGTTTCTTTTGGATGGGAATGGGACTCTTATTCTATGGGGTATGTACATGTGTCAGCAAGTTTTAAATCTATTACTTTGGCGTGGCCCTATTCTGCTTGGGATATGTTTGCCTTGAGAAATTTTGCTTCTAATAAAGTATTTGGTAAGGCAAGGGCAATTTGGAAAGCTCAAAGGGAAACGTTGAGGACAATTTCTCTCAAATGATCATCTGCTAGCAAAGGCTGTAGTTTCAGGATATTCTGGACAGGTTCCAATCAAGCGTGAAATGTGATAGCTAAGTGTGCTGTTAATAGGCGGTTTCTTTTTATATTCTAGTGCGTTTTACATATGTTCTTCAGAAGGCTCATTTACATCTGTGATCTCTGTCTCTGGAGGAGTAGCCTTGTTTGCTGAATATTTTGAGGCTGGTACCAGGGTTATCAAGAATATTCTCTTCACTGCCAATCTGATAGTGTCTGGAGGTTTGGCTGTATATTACACATTTCAGGGAGTGCTTTGGATGGCTGCTGTGTTTCTGGAGGCAGGTGTGCTGGTCCATGTTTTCTGTTTATAAGGCTATTAGTAGGGTGCCATTTTCAAGGTGGGCTTGTATCTGGGAAGTATCCAGAGACAACTGGATGATTTTTGACCTACTAATGGGTGTCGGAAACACCAGAAATGCAGCCCAGACAGAAGGTTATTATTGAACATTTGCAAACCACAATCTCCTGAGAGCACAGATCGAGGCCCACGATATCAGCTTTGCCCCACACGTAACAAGAAAGGCTCCTCTCTGAAAGGTTTCAGTTACCAGTTTCTCTGTCCACAAGGCTGCACTTGTGCAACAACAACAACAACAAAAAAGTCTTCGAATTAATGTGTTAAACAGTCATGAAAAAACCCTTAGCAGTAAATCAGTCCTGGTAAGAAAGTCACCTTGTGTTCAGTGCACCTGTCATGGTCTACAGACCTGCCATACACAGTCAGCCAAAGCACTCCCTCTGGAAAGCAATGGTCCCAAGGCATATCATAAATATTGCTCAGGTAAAGGCTGTGTGGAAAATGCAGCTGTGGACAGCTCCGGGGAGGCTGGATCAACAGCACAGCTGGTCAAAAAGGGTGAAGAAGAGGGAAAAAGCTGGCAAATATCTGCCTTCAATTTAGCTTCTGTCTGATGTTGTGAATTTATGCTTGTCAAAACTGCCTCTGGGCAATAGCTCCTAATGTTGCATTTTCATGCAATATGTTTAGGAAGTTGTAGCAATCGCAGTACTGAATGCCCAGCACTTCACCCGCAGGGAAAGAAAGCAAATGCATTGATGTGAGAGTTGTATGGAACAGACAGGCAAGGCAGAAACTGCAAACCACTCTTCTGAAGTTTTCTTTTCTGCTTTGCAGGCACTGAAATGATCCATTGTGTTAGATTTGTCTTCTTTGGTGTTCGTAAAAGAAATGTTTAGAAGTGCAACAGGTTCTGCCAGAGCCATGAGTCTGGATCTGAACCTTTCATAAATGAACTCAAATCAGTTCCAGAATTTCACTCTCAAAAGACAACTGACGTGAAATGACAGTATCATACCTGAAAACTGAAGGTGAGCCATTTGAGCAGATTAAGAAATTCATGTTGATTTTAGTTTCTTTTCTCCCGGTGGCTGTACCCATGGACAACTCACATCTGGAACATCGTGATTTGTACCAGTCAACAGCAGCAAAGATCTCTAGTTTTCCTTTCCCTCTTTCATTTTATTCTTCTCCAAGTGGTTCTAGAGCTTTAACTTGTGAATGGAATCCAGAAGATATTTGTACCAAACAAAATTATTCCCACCTGATTTTTTTTCCCCTACTGAAAGTGAAGTTGGATTGCTCTCAATTTTATTGGTAGATGTGGTGCTGAGAACAAAAGATGTCTCAGTAAAGAGCACTAAAATTGAAATAACCATGTGAGTGAGCTTGGTTGGAGCTGAGAGCTAAGAGTATTTCTTTCTGAATGAGGTTTAAAAGGACACTTTGGATGAACGACCTGCACTGAGAAATCCTTACTTGTTTTAATAACAACTGAAAGAGAAACAAGGAAGTAATTTAAAACGCCTATTGCATTTGTATTGCCTTTTCACAAAATGGGTTTTCTCTTGTATATTTTACCCTCTCTAGGGGTTTAAACTAGGACACTTTATGTGATACATTGCATTCCTGATTTACAGGTCAGCTTCATTTTCTGGCTGTTGTGCTGTCTACTTTAGATTAGAAGCATAGAATTTTTAGTTCTCTGTCTCCAGACGATGCATTCTGTAGAGAACAAAACTCTGACAGCCTCAAACACGCAGTAAACATTCAACATCACACCCAAATGACGACTTTGAAATTCACATAATCTTAATATTTAATATAATAATAATGTGGATATTTTTAGTATATAATTTGAGTTTTGAATCACTAAGTTGCCCTGAGGCCACACACTTTCAAAAGTTTCTCTGTGACTATGAGAACTAACATATATTCTTTGGGGTTCTTTCACTTGTGTTTCTCTCTTAATGAATTGTTTCCAGGAAATTACTTTTTTTTCTTTTTTTTTCTTAACATGGACTTAATACTCAAATAGTCACGAAGGAATGACAACAATTTATATCTCTGACTTTACATTCAGTATATGTACACCGCACTCTTATCAGTGTGAGTGGTGTTTTTGAGAGTTCTAGTTTGACATCTTCCCTTTGTGCCTTCAGAAAGCCAGCATGTGAAACCTCCTTCTGAATAAGGTAACACCACATACTCCCTGGCATTAACATTCAGTGTTTGTTTTCTTCTTAAGGAAATGTGAACATTCTTTTCTTGATTGCAAATTGCATCTAGGGTGTAATACAGCTGGCAGAATTTATCTGAAAGACCTTCTATGTAATTATAAGCTTGAGAAAGGTCAACTTCAATATCCACCATAATTGGCAGAACATTGTAATCCATAAAAAGCTACAGAAGTAGCTTTCCTGCTACTTTGCAGAGAAGATGAAATTACAGACATGCCCCCAGTGGTGGTTATTTCTAGGGTTCTTCTCCAGACAGCAGAGGTTATTCTTCCCCTGGTCCCCAAGCTGCTCCTGCCCATTCTCTGCCTTTTCCTGCTGCACTTACACTTTTGTGCATCTCCTCCCTCCAGCCTATGCTGCCCACAGCTACTTCTGCCATAGGTAGGAAATGATATATTCAACAGCAGTCGGATTCTTCTCCTTCTGGACTGGCTCAAAAAATGAAACACAAGTGTGAAAAAACTTTATGCACAGGCTGAGATCACTTGTGAGAATAAAGCTACTATGTTCAATTTAGCATAGAGTATTTTTCAGCTGTAGCCATTTCTCATCTTAAGGTCAACGAATCAAAATAGTGACTTGAACACAGGGAGCTTTCTTCTTCCCAGAAAGACATGGGAAACCTAAGGATGTGTGGTCTGTACAATCACACCTTGCTTAGCTCTATCACACCAGGATGCTGGAAGCTCTATCCTGGATATGATGTACAGACAGGTCACAGGAACGGAATGAACATAGCATCTTGTGGTTACAGACTTGAAGAAGAAACACGAACTGTCTCAAACATCAGTGCTGGAGATTCCTACAAAGATATAAAAAGATCATGGAAAATAAGGCTTGGAGGGACTATTATAATCTATGTAATCTACCACAGTGCCCTTGGTACGTTGTAATGTCTCAGGAAATTCATGTTAGGGGTATGGCTGTGAGGCCATCCAGAAAGTAGATTTCCTCTAAGTGCAAGAGAAGGCATTGACATTTGCTGTTTCGTTTTTGTTCACTGTAGAGATGGTTGAGAGGTTTGCAGACAGATTCATGTGTATTCTGAAGTTCTCAGAAAGTGGAGAAAGACTCCTCCCACCTGAGCAAGAAGGGACTTTGCATCTCCATGAGAAACAAACTCTGAGCTGGTGACTCCATTGTTTACCTCTCACACAGAAGTGAAGCTCCACTGTGGGTAGACAGTGATAGTGAAGGTGATTCCTCTGCTGTCTGGTGTGGGCAGAAGCATACTGATTCTTGCACAGGGCTGTTAGATGTATGACCACTCCAGCTGCAGGAGTAGGAGAAGGGAGGGTTGAACCTGGCAACGGGCCTAGAAAAACAGTGAGTGATTACATCTGCAAGGAGGGGGCTGTAGCAGCAGTGGGCACTGCACACAGGTCGTCCCACTGCTGTGGTTGCTAGCGAGCAGTGGAGAAGTCTCATGCAGCTAGTTTGGGAGGACATAATAAAGTACCATGCCATTCCCAGAGGTAGAACAGAAGGAAAGGTCTGTGGGACTCCAGATGTAAAGTCTCATCTTGCTAGACCCAGGCACTGAAAATTTGTTGTAGAGTGGACATCTGTAAACTTTGAATTGTTCTAGGGGGACTTTGACTTTGTTAGGAATTTTACTTAAGCCAATGTCCAGTACTGCTTTTATAAGGCCTTTAGATTATATGCAGATCATTTTATTTCTTTTTGTGGTTATATATATAGTCTCCTTGGCACAAAAATATTGTATGTAATTTATTAATATTACATACAGATTATATTCTTTGTAATGTTATTATACTCTTGCTGGTACACAGGCATAAACTAAGACACCAAGATGTACCTAGTCCAGATTCTCGCTGTCCTAACTGCTTGCCACTGGCTTCAGCCACTGACCAACACACTTTCCGCACTTTTCTCTTTGTGCCTGAGAAGACACTCTTGAAATCTGCTTTTAATTCCTTCTTAGGTAGAGAAATTTAGGCTTAGTGCTAAGGAAGCTTGATTTTTCTCAAGCTTCCTCAAGAAAAGGGTTTCATTACCCATGTTGTATGCTTTATGCTTCTGGTTTTCATTTTTGTGAATTATTTTCCATAAACTGCAGACCCGGGGACAAACAAGTTCTTTGATGGAGAAAGAGCTTTATTGATCCTATGACTGCTTGTGCATCCCTGAAGGATGTGTCAAAGAATGATTACTTTTTTGTCCCAAATTTCACACAGATCAGATATATAGAAAAACAAAAGGGAAAGGAAAAAGAAACCCCACCAAATATCTATTTCTGAAGAGCCAGAGGAAATAATAATGAGAAAGAATTTTAGATATTTTTTTTTTTCTGATATTTTTTTTTTTAATTTGTTACTGAGGACAGGACAATCACAGGTAACTCTGGGTGCTGCTGTTCTACACACGTCTCTCCCTATCTCACTCTCATTTCCTAATAATCCCATTTCTTCACCCTCTATTGACTTACCTCTTAAATGGATGAAAGCTAAAAGACTGCAGGGGAGCTATCTATGTTACAAAAATGACCATTATAGTTAGTATTGTTTTATTCACTTTCTGAGAGCCTCAGCAGAGAGACCAATCGCAGGAAATCATTGTCTTTGAAAAATGTCTCCTCCAGGTTCAATTAAGGGTGTATTATAAGGCAGTGTTATGGAGACTTTCCAGATTTCTGTTATATCAGAATAGTAAAGGCTTTGAGGAGTTTGGCAACATGTAATCATGTTATTTGGCCAATCGTGGAAAAAGTCACAAATGCTACACTGAAAGCAGATCTATGAGAAACTGCCATCCCAGCTACATTTGCCGTAAATGTATAGGGTGCTCAGATGGTACACAAATAATGCCGTATGTCTCTCCATTCTACAGAAACTACTTGGATGAACCCCAGCCCCAAAATTAACTGCTCAGCATGAGAGACCATTATCAACTCCAGGTGCATGACATCATTCTGCCCTTTTACCTTCAAACTGCTCTGTCTTCTTGTTCTTTCCTGGCACTTGTTTGTTTCTTAACCAGCAACCAAGAGATTAGGAACAAATGGTATGAAAAGGTGACCTTTGGAAATGTCGGACCTTTACAAAATTAATGCCTCCAGTTCTCTTTTGGCAAGACATGTACCCTCCAACGAGTTTACAGACTGTATTGTTGCTCTAGCAGAGAAGTTGACAGCAGTGGCAGGGCGCATTCCTTAGGGTCACACACTTTGCAACAGCAAATACCTCATTAAATCCTCAAAACCATCTCTTGTACTTTTATTCCTGCAAGCTGGTGACTAGGAAGGAGAAGCAGTAGCTTGGGAGAGAGCAGCCTGGCTGGGATTGCAGCATCCTTTTAGGGTGGGTGTGTTGCATCCTCTGAACTCTCTCTAAATTGCTAGGGGATGAGTTTTTAAGAGCAGTGCCTCTGAAGCTGTGAAGGCAACACTATCGACTCTTTACTGTCAACACAGTACAATCTCTGGGTAAGTAGAGATCAGCCAGTTAATCTGTGTGAACGTGAGGTTCATGCATTGCTCAGCTATTTTCTTTACTGAAAAGGTCTTGATTCTACTTGTAATTACTCTGTAAACTGTGGTAATCCATAACCTCTTCAGCTCAGATTGTTGTTTTGATCATCTCTGTTCTAGAAAGAACTGCAGAAAAATATCAAGCTAAGTTTGTTTAATCTTTTTGCAAAGAAATTCACTGCTCCATGATGTCTCTATTCCTCCTCCCTGAGACAGTCAGAAATCACTTTGTAGTGGTCGTAAAAACAGTGTATTGCTTTTAGGGTCAAGGTTGCTCCTCCTCATCCTCTGTTGAGACTGATGGAAATCAGATAAATCAACCCATAATGCTGGTTTAATCTTTCCTCCCCACTATCTAGAGAGATGCAAAGATGAGCGAGAGAATGATTTTTTAATGTTCAAGATTTATTGGTCCTACAAAGTCAGGTCACACACTGAAATCTTCAACAAATGCCTGTTCATGCAGCAAGTTTTGATAAAGTACACCTTAAAGGCACAGTGGTTGATTTTACCAATAATCCCCCTTTCAAGCAGTACCAAGGAATAAAAAGGTGTGTTTCATAATCATCATTTGTTGCAAAAAAAAGTGGCAAAAGCAGAGGCATTTGAGCTTCGTGGTTTTTTTCTGTAGTTGTTGGAATGAAGACATGTCTTCAAGCTGATTATGAACACAATACTTCTGCGTTCATGCTCTGGAAGGGAAAAATACTAAAACAACTGCATCCCTCCTCAGCCAGCTTTTATGCTGAGGGAACCGAGTAGCTGGCATTTGGGAATGTTCTGAGATTTTTCAACCAGAAAGAGGAACAGCTGACTCCCAGAAAACACAGCTGGTTTGCTTGGGCTTCTGAAATATGTTCAGTGACCAAGAAGGACAGATACATCGGGTTAAATCTTTAGAGGATGTGACTCAGGCTGGTACTGTAGACTTGAATGGAGCTGGTCGCTGTTCTAAATTGGAATTGGTTGTTTAGGTTGTAAAAACGCCATACAGAGCCTGCAACATCCACTTCCAATTTAGCCTACATTGTAATGACGTAAAGCTACCACCGGATGGCTCCTTATTAGTTTAGATGGAGGAAAAGAGTTAATGGATCCTGACCATTCCCTTGTAGCACACACAGGGCTGTCTGCAGACTCACCAGAAGTGAAAGGACTGTGAAGCAGTGAGAACAAAACCACTCAAAAGGCATATTTCTCCTCTTCCTCACTGGACCAGAACACCATGATGCAATCTGCCACTGCTTTCACTGCCCAAACTGTGGATTTCCCTTTCTGGAGCTGTCTGCCCTGAATCTTTCTGTATTAAAACCAGATGCAAACCAAACCAGCAACAATAACAGAAGTTTGATAGCTTCTTTGACTTTTGTACACCAAATTCCAGAGGTGGGGGAGGAGCGAGAGGGGGAAAAAGAGCACTGGAAATAAATACCCCTATGAAGAAATTACAACATCAAAATGCAATTCCCTTGTTCAAGTTTTTCTTAGAAAGCAGTTCAGTTCCATCTGGCTGTGGGCCTGCAGCCAACGCTTGCTTCAGAAGAACCGAGACATTCAAATAAAAATAAATAAATAAATAAAGGAATAATGTACCAAGTGGCTCCTGAAGCCATCTCTAGAGTGGGGACAAGGCAGGGCTCTCAAAGCTGATATTGTTCTGAGCCAGCTCTGCACCCCCATGCAAACATTAATCTTGCCTAGGC
Organism: Rhynochetos jubatus; assembly: GCA_027574665.1. Classification (NCBI taxonomy): domain Eukaryota; kingdom Metazoa; phylum Chordata; class Aves; order Eurypygiformes; family Rhynochetidae; genus Rhynochetos; species Rhynochetos jubatus. Next base: position 27,028,688 of record CM050654.1, read on the forward strand.
TGACGGGGTTTCAAATAGAGCCATGTTACACATGCATTCAAGGGAGATGGAGGCGAAAAGAGAGGATCAGTCAGATGGCACAGAACAAGGAAGGTTTTGTTTTCAGAGGTGGGTCACTGGAGCAGTATAGATGGGGAGATACGTGCTTGTTGTGGTGATGATTATTTATTTATTTTCCTCACTAACCAGCTCTAAACAATGGTGTGCTATTCCATTGCAGGCTGGGAAACTGCAAAGAGCCCTAGAAAAGAACTGTTTTGTCACTGGCAAAATCTCTAAATATCCAAATATTATTTCCTCTTCAAAAGAAAAAGAAATACAAATGGAAAAGAAAAGGAGTTCATTTATTTCTAGCACCTATTGCAATGTTCCAAGTTACTGAAGAAGCACAAAGCTCATGCAGAATCCGCCACTACTTCTGCATCCTAGTAATGTGCTCTGGGCATGGCTGTCAACAATTACTAGGGATTTTAATTGTCTCTAGTTGATGCATTCTGACAAGAAACTCCTTAAATTTTCTGGCTATGCATGCTGTGCTGAGATGCAGGGCTTTGCTTCCTGCTGGGAGGGAAAAACCCCAAAGTACAAGCCATCGGAGCCACCTTCCCAACTAGGCTTGGAGTTTTGTCCTGAAGCTCTTTGGTCAAGGAATAAGTTGAAAACTGTCTTCTCATTCTCCAGAGGTCTAAAGCACCTCTCAAACAAAGACAGGTTGAGAGAGTTGGGGTTGTTCAGCCTGGGGAAGGCTCCAGAGAGACATTATTGCAGCTTTCCAGTACCTGAAGGAGCTAACAAGAAAGCTGGGGGTGGGGTGGGGTGGGGTACTTTTTACAAGGGCATGTGGTGACAGGACAAGAAGTAATGTCTTTCAACTGAAAGACGGTGGATTCAGATTAGATAGAAGGAATAAAATTCTTCCCAGAGAGGGTGGTGAGGCACTGGAACAGGTTGCCCAGAGAAGCTGTGGATGCCCCATCCCTGGAAGTGTTCAAGGCCAGGCTGGATGAGGCTCTGAGCAACCTGGTCTAGTGGAGGGTGTCCCTGCCCATGGCAGGAGGGTTGAAACTAGATGATCTTTAAGGTCCCTTACAAACCAAACCATTCTATGATTCCCATTGCAGTCAGGTTAAATTGGAACTCTCTGTTGTGAACGTAGGACCACGGTCAAAGCAAAAGCTGATACACAGCTTAGTGGGGAAAGGGGCCCTAGTGGGCCCTAGCTCCTGGCAGTATCTCTGGGGATATCCATGGGGTAACATGCTGTTTATTAGTATGACACAATAATGATGCCATAGTGAAATAGTCCTTCTACTGAAGAGTTTTTCACCTCCCTTCTTGAGTCCTCCCAAAAGTTGGCATAGTTGAAGTAAATGGCAGAGAAGAAAGCCAGATTAGCCAAGGGAGATATATCGTATACCAGTCCTGCTGGCTGATGCACAAAACCGTTCTGGTGTCAAGAAAGGAATTCGTCTCATTCTTGCCTACAAGAAGTCAGGATTAGAGGCTGATTTTCATCTTGGGTTGGGAGATTAGGGAAAAGGGTGAAGTGGGAAATGAGAAAGAACAGATCTGATATGACATTACTAAGTTATCTGTCCTTAATCTTTGGCCCCATTGTTTGGACAGCAAATCTGGCTGCTTGCAAGTACAGCCTCTAGCCAAATGCAATCCAAAATCAGTCTATTTGCTTCCAGGACTTGGGGAAACAAAAGGAAATAGGAGCAATATAGGATTATGTCACAGATTTTAAACAATATATAAACAGAGAAGGTTATATGGCTAGATGCATATTTTTATGTTTCTCTGGGAATTTAACTTAATGTCTAAGAGCCAGGGTAAATTGAAAATTTGAGCGTTGTCTCTTTTGCTTCAATGGATGAAAAACAAGCTTATTTAACATCTTCCTCTTAATACTCGCAATGTGATATGTCAGCATTGGCTAATTAAAGGATTTGTGAGTGCGTGCTTCACCAGTTTTATTTTTTGGGGTCAGTCGAGTGAGAGGAGATTTAGCACCACCCCAGCTCTCACTGCCAAACCCATAAAATATCTCCATCAGCCCCAGCTAGATCTGTCATCGATAAAGACAGTTTAAGGAGCCGTCCCGAACACAGCCAGATAAGCGCAGAATCGGCTGATGATAAGGAGGAAGGGTGGGATCCCAAACTGTCACTAGTTATCGGAGTGGCAAGACCATGTAAGGCACCAGCTCCCCAGCTGCCAAGTACCAACGACGTCAGGATGGCCTGGTGCCTTTTTAGCACGTCCCTGTTGACAGCAAACCTCTCCTGCACTTGTTTGGGAAGAAAGGGGGAATGCTACAGCCACCCTGGCACAGAGGGAGGATGAGCTCTTGAAGCCGCTGAGCTCTGACCTTCCCTCCTCCAAAGTAACTCTTTTGCTTGTTTGCTTTTTTTGAAGGGGGTGGGGGGAAAGAAATGTGAAACTTATTTATGGGAAAAAGATAAGTCTTGGACTTGGGATTTCTGACAGATTTCCAACAGGATAAAATCATGACAAATTTTCACCATCTCTAGATGCAGCCTATGGTGAATATTCCTCAGGGGTGGCGGGGGAGGGAGGGAGAGTGAGAGAGAACCCATTATTTCCATCTGAAAATAATTTTAAGGGGGATATTTATCCCACTGGGTAGAACAATTCTTAACTAAAGCAATGTGCCTCACTAGCGAGGTACTATGAACAGGGAAAGAAGATCCCTTCAGGAGGCAAAGCACAGCCTGAAAAGGTTGAAAAGTGCTTCTATAAGCAACCCGCTAACTGTGATGTATGTATTTTCTCTGGGGAAAGTGTACTGCACATTTTGATTTGGGCAGATTCTTGATTTCTTCCTTCAAAGCAAAGAGGCAGCCAGAAGTTATGGAGGAAGAAACTGAATGGCTTGGAAGCTGCCTGCAGCTTGGGCATTGAAAAGTCTTTGCTTTAGAACACTGTCATTTAACTTTGCTGAGAAGTAGTGGGTTTTGGTGAGAGTTTCATTAAAGCCTGCATGCAAAAAAACATGAGGAAAATGAGATATGGGCTAAGACCAACAGTATCTTGACTGCTACAGAAACAATCCTTCATGGACTGTGTCAGGGAAGAGGCAGGCAACCTTCATCGTCATGTTCCCTTTCTAAATTTTTTGCTTGCTTCTCCAGTCAGGCTTACAAGAAGGATCAAGGTATCAGGTGGGTTGCCTATGATACCGTTCACTTCAGTGCTGCTTGTCCCTTTTTCTGTGGTGTTATGGTATAGTATGCTCGTTACCACAATGAAAACTATTTAGAAGCAGAGTAAAAAGGTATTTTCTATGACTTAGACTTTCCTAAGTGTTTCCAGAAATGAAGTGCTCCCTTTCCACTTAACGTAACCCCTGGATTTCCCCAAGAGTTTCTGTGTACACAGTGTTTTTCTCCAGAAACTCCAGTGACTTGACAGAGATTGTCCATCACTGATGTGCCCACCTGGGATCTCTCCGACTCCTTCTTCACCTTGGTGCAGACATAAGGGATCTTGGGCAGAGACTTCTGGAGGAACTATTGGAGAGAGAGGGTAAAGGTAGTTCGGGGCTTTTCTGCAGAGTGAAGCATTTGCTCCAGGAAGGGCAGGGCCATGTCAGAGAGCAGAGTCAGCTCAGTGGAATACAGACAAAGCTTCCTGTCCTTTTGCTCCTAAATCCTTAGATCCCAGAGAAATAGGCGACACTTATTTATTAATAAAAAGCCCGTTTTATCTTACCTTCTCTCTCCTCATTACACATAATTTTCAATGACTGACTTTAACAAAGAAACAATCCATATTTTTCATGCACAGACCTTGAGCTCTTGATGAAACACTTGCAGTAGACAGGAAAGTCCACGGAGCAGTTAGAACTGGTAGCATTCATTTGGATGGAGGCTGTGAGGTTTACAAGTGAGCACAAGTATTTCCCCAAGTCATACAGGGAAAATTCTTTCCACACAAGATAGCAGATTGCTCTATTCAGGCCTTGGATCAGCCACAAGCCAACCAGAGCTCATATACCTGCCTTCTCAGGAGGTTATAGAGCTTCTGGTCTAAAGCCAATCCATGGTTCCTACTCAAAGCTCAGCCAAAATGATCTTGTGTCTGTCTGCAAAGCACCATGTAGCCATGCACATGATAACAGGCTTTGGAAAATAAAACCTGAGCAGTGATCTGCAGTGCTTTGAAAAAATGGCTTTGAATGCCAGGACCACTCTTGCTTAACAGATTTCAGCCTAATCTGATTTATTTATTGTTTAACCTGCCATGTGCCTGCAAACCAGCTGGAAGCACAGCCGGCTAATTACTGGGTTGTGCCAGCATAGGCTGCCTCTGATTGCTTGAGACAAGATGCCTGTAAGATGGACAAGATTTAAGGCACACAGTTATTGTCTATGACCCTCTTTTAGATCCTAATGAGCTCTGAGAGGCTGAGATGTTCTGTTGGAGAGGCAGTGGGGATCTGGCTGCATCAGGGCAAGGGCTGCATCTGGAATTTATTTCATCTTGGGCTTTCCCTGTCTTTCCCCCCATTCTTTCTCTCGTACATCTGTGAGGGAGAATGTGTTTAAAGCACAGTCCTGATAATCCCTCTAGATCTTCTTCTCCCCTGTTTGCGTCGTTCAGGGGGCATCTGTGCTAACACGTTTTCCACTTTTGCTCTAGACAAATGGGACATCAGTGGTTTTCTCAAAGGCTATGTGAAATAGTGGAGGCTTTTCCTTCCTCTGAACATGTTCACAAGTTGAAATTCCCCTGTTTAAAAAACACTGCTACCTCCAGAAACCAATCTTATCCTGAGCAGGAACAGTGTATTGAGGATTACCCTAGTCCCCATCTTTCATGCTTAGTTTAAAAGTGGAATTGCAAAGTGAAATCACTCTCCATTCTACCCTGGTAGAATGGACTGGTCCTTCCAGTTGTTGTATGTACATCCTTTCTGATATAAAAAGGCAAGGGCATCACCAAACCTAACAAAATCAGCCCTTGAGTAAGAAAGAGGGGCAACTTTCTTATTAGCCAGTGTTAGAACTCCAACCCTTTGAGAGGGGGGGGTGTTAAAATATAATTAAATATATATTGCTTCATTAAATATGCGATGGCTATTGCTGGCCCCAAATGTTTAAAGTTCACTAGTTCATGTTACATCCACTCTACTGAGAAGGTGATGTTCTGGGCCAGAAAATACTAAGTAACTGGCCACATTAAAAATAACAAAACAAAACAGAACCAAAAAAATAAAATATTATCTCAATAGCTTAAAGTTTTTTTATTGGCCTGGAAAGGGTAGAGGAAGCAGGAGGATGGGAAAGGCAGGAAGAGATCTCTTTACTCCACAACGGTTCTGGGAATCTGGTTGCCTTTGGGAGACTGGGAGAAATGGGAAAATAAAATAAAACCATGTTCAAAATGCCAAAAATGATAGGAAATGGTTATCAGCTTAAAAAGTTCCTCCAAGGGTTATTAATAGCTAACAGCAAGGAAATCGTGACTCACTGGGCAGATAAGTATATCCCAGCTCTTAAAATGTGAATTGGTTCAAAGCTGCTTAACGCTGACTATTCTATCATAACACATACAGAGATGGGCTAGCACCAAAGTATCACCACATGTACGTAAACCCATCCCTACCTTGCAAAGCACTTAAACATGTGCATAAGCCCTGTTACTTTTCATGAGCTAGAAACACATAAAAGTTTGTTAAATCTGGACAAAATTCAGCATTGGATTTTGACTGCATTGCAAAAAAAAAAAAAAAAAAAAAAAGAGGATATTGGTCTTTTTCAGACCTTTATGGTGTTTTGCATCTAAGAGACTAACTGGTGGTGGATTAGTCTTGGAAAGATGGACCATGAAATAACAAATAATCCTACAGTTTCACCTCACCATTTCAATCACAGGCATTCTTATTTGCTGGCATGTGTAGGGAAACTGAGGCACAAAGACATGGGTCACTCCTTCAAACTCTGGTTGCAGAGATGTAGGGGCCAACAATCCCACAGCAGTCCATTCCCAGTGTCAGCAATGACATGTTTGCTCAGGAGCATACACGTGGGTTTCACTACTGATCTGCAGACACACGAGTAGCAGATTTTTAATCTAACAGACATCCCTAAAGAATACCCAGGAAGTCTGGGGGTTGGAAGAAATCTGGATGAGAGGAATGGTCAAGGGGACAACTGTGCTGCAATAGGGTGTAAGAACAGTCAGTCAGATCCAGAGCCCCAGTGTGTCTGCTGCTGCATGTTAGCATTGTAAAGAAAAATCCCTGCGCTGATAGTCAAGCGAGGAACAGAGTGGGAGTAGTGCAACACTGGAACCGGGTTTTAAAGATCAAGAAAGCAAGCAAGGAGTGAGCAAATGCATGGAGTGGGCCAAGATCACCTGAATTTTGGCCAAGTGTATAAACCTTAAAATTATCTTTCCTCTCGGTTGGAGTGGTTATTTCCTTCCACATCCAGCAGCTTTTCTGAATCATGTCTGGCTGCAGCAGAGTTGATAACATGCGTACGTTGAAACTATGGCTATGAAAATGGCTTTTTGAGTGTTACGCTGCCTAAGATATTTTCCTGCCATAGCAATTATTGCATTTTGCTAATCACTTGATCACTGAATGGGCCAGAGGGAGAAGAAGCTTCCGTGATATCAAAGCCCATTCCCCTGTATCATCTCCTCTCATAAATGTTTTTCTACCTAGCATGTGCATCTTCCAACAAAAGGGGTGCCCCAAATCCCCAGGTAGTCTGCATGAGAGGTTTGATGTCCTGCCCCTTTTAAGTGTTGCTAATGTCTAGCTTATACCTCCTCTGTGGCAATGTAAGCTTCTGACTCCTGTCCTGTCACCAGTGGACATAGAGAACATGTTGCTGCTTTCCTGCAACGCCGCCTTCTCCATGTCTGGAGTTGGTCCTCCTCCATCCCCTCACTTTGTATAGCACCGCAAGCATAAGAACACAGGGAATTTTTTCAGTGTCTTATACAATGGGAAATCATCCTGACTGGGCTGCTAAGAAAGAGAAGAAAGGGAAGCTAATAAATCTTTTCCGTCTCTCGACCCTATGGTTTTCTATTTTTGCATTGGAATGGAACATAATATTCTAAGCCCTTCAGCACAACAATATGTCAGGCAATTGCTAACAATACATTGGGCTTTTGGGTGGGGGATGCTCTTTTGTGGCATCTGTGTGAAGGATGATTTTCATCAGTTAGTTTTATGGCTTCAATGAAATATTTGTAAAGTGGCTGCTACAAGTGTGCTTGATTGTCTAGTTTCATTCTATTTTCTGTTTTCATTGGGTTATGTAAATCACCGGGTATTATGTATACTCTGCATTTGATCATTTCAAACCCGTAATTGAAGAATTTGTGTACCAGGGTAAATTCATGGTTTCTGTGAAATTCTTGTTTACTATAAATAAAAGCTTGTTTACCCATATATCAATGAATAAGAACATAAAAGGTGTTAGGAATAAACAAGTTTTTTCTTTATTTCTTTCATGAGTGTACAAGTATATTTCCTTATTATATGCATTCAGCTTAAGAAAAGGGATAATTTTTGTTCATTTTGTCATTTTCCGTGTGTTTAATGAAATGTATTGCACACACATTTAGAATATATCAGGCAATATGGAACATATTACAGCCTATAGCAGCTGTCATGATATTTCAAATATATTACATGGAATGACATAAAATATTTTCAACATATTCTTACAATTTTAACGTATATCGTGTGGTGTCCCATATTTTAAGCAGCAGAACAATGGGCCAATTCTTTTTTTTTTTTGTCTTTCTTTTAAAAATTGCATTTTATATATTGTCAGATAAATTTTTACCATGTGTGCAATAAATTATATGAAACACGTAACACACATATGGGAAAGGTATGACTTTTTTGAGGGGGGAGGTTGTGGATTGCTTAGCAAGGAACTTAAATCCTTTGTGCATTGTTTAAGCAATGGTCGGTGTCTCTGGTCTGGTTTGCAGGCAGCGAGGTTTGTAAAACAAGTATTTGTGATTTTGAGCAACTGATGGTAGCACAGAGTCAGTCACAAAAACCTGTAGCCTGGGACAAACATCGGGGTAGCTTGTCACAGGGCAATCCACTCTTTGTCGCTCACCAGAAAGTTGTGGACACATGGCCCTCTTCTGCACCAGGTCCTGGACAGGAGATGTGCCACTTGAAACAGCTGGTCTGAGCTAGGTGGTTGCAACAGGTGATGACAGGGTTACCCATGCCACAACCCCACCCAGCTTCTGAGGTGGTTTGTGCTGTGTTCTTGCCTTCTCCCTGAAGGTGACGGGAAACTCAGGGTAATTTGGTTAAGCTAGCTGAGCCTTGGAGAAGCCAAGGTCTGTTTAGAAACAGTAACCAGAGTTTTAGCCTTTCAGGTTAGTGCACTGGGAATTGTAGTGTGCAGAACCTTACCAAAAAAGACTTCAGTGAATCACAAAGTTTTTCTGTCCTAATGGATTTCAGATGCCTATTGGTCACATTTTCAAGAACTAGTCTGAAGGTGATTTGGTCAGAGCAGCTGTTCTGGTTTGCTCTCTGTCTTGTGCAATCCTGTGCTGCTGTTGAATGAGTCCTCTCTCCTGCAGGCTGGTTTAGGGGGGACAGCATTCCCCTCTCCCCACTCTGCAGCTGCTCAGATCTGAACGGTCTCCAAACCCAAGCAAGATGAGATCCAAGCCTTAAACCCTAATGTAGATGATACTGCCACTTGCGTCTTCTGGAGGTGAGGTAAGTCAGTCAAGAGTGCACTTTCTCTGTGTCCTGCTGGACTATTACGCCTTTTCTAAGTCCCTGCAGATGGTGAGTTGCAAGGTTCCTATCTCACCACTAGAAATGCAGAGGGTTTGCAACATGCACCACCACAGGGGGTTTTAAGCCAAGGGAAATAATCTGATGCAGGATTCCAGTAGTGAGTCTGGATTTTATAAATATAGATCAGTGCTCTAAAAGTGTTACCAAACTGTTTAATAACTGCTTAATTCATCCACTAGGACTACAATTTTATTTCCAGTAAGCCTAGAAGATCTAAGATTTTACTACCTGAAGGCAAGCAGGAACTAGAGCCAGGGGGAACCATCTTTTAGGTTTTGCATTTAGACAAATGACACTCTGTGTTCTATATAAGCACAGCAAACATAGTGAGGGGTCTTTAAGGTTCACCACTTGACATTTAAGGAGTGGACAGCCAGCTTCAGGCCTCCTTGGATGGACTTGCCTTACAGCATGGTCTTTTATAGTATTATCCTTGCCTTCTGCTGAACCATGCTTGTACACAGAGAACAGTTCAATATTGGGTTTATCCTTATCCTTTTTTACATTACTGGTCATTATTGACTACAAGCCATTCAAATCCTCTCTTACTTGCTTCATGGGTTTTTCCCTGTAGCAGTTGCTTTTGAGTGGTTGTCTTCCAGGAATATCTTACCAAGTCTGTGCTCCCCATGAAGAAAGAACATGTGCAGTTCAGCTATGGAGTGTGTGGGAAGGAGGTGAAAGATACCACTGATTGATGGGGATGGCATGTGAAAAGCACAATCAGCCTAGGAGCTGTGAGAGACCCATATTCAGAGAGAAATGCATCTGTGGAGATTTTAGGTGATAAAATCAGAGAAATCTTGACAGGGCACTGATAAAATCTGAGTTCTCTGTTAAAATAATTTGGCTAATTTGAGTGGATGCTCACAGGTGTAACAAATGACAGCTGTTGGTTGACACAACAGTCACCTCTGCTTCTACACATCAAATGCCTGTTGGGTAGCATGGAAAGTGAGGCCTTGCAAAAGACCAATTGTCATTTTGTCCTTGACATGTTGCAAATCAGTGCTGTGAGTCTAAGTGTTTAGTCCACCAAGTCCCCGTCTGGCAAGTAGGTAAGGTGTTTGGGCCAACACATGCACGTATATATGTATGAATAACCATTTACACACATATATGTGCATACATAGGTAGCAAGCCTGAGGCAAGACATCCATTGGCAATTACACCACCAGTGATGAAAACTTAGCAAAGTTGCAAGCATATTTCCACAGAGAGAAGTGCTCAACAACCTACCTGATGTTTGGCCCCTTCAGGATCAGTCACACAAGCAGACAGGCAGACACCTCATCCTTACTTACTCCTCCTTGAATCACCTTGACCACGTTTCCTCCCCACCCAAAATGATCCTTGCTCCCCCCTGCCTGTGTGATTTCCGTGCTGGTGCTGCTGGGACTGCGACAGGGGAAGGACTGAGGTGTGTGTCAGAGATGTTGCGTTAGCTGTCCCACATTAGAGGAGTGCAGGGAGGATGCAGAATCTGCTGATGGAAGGAGGTACATGTGTGCCTCTGTGTTCGGGGAAACATTTGCACATGAAATGATGAAATGAGGAGAAAGCCCCTTCCTATGCACTTGGCGACATATGGGTGACTGTGCCCCTTAGGAAGCAACCTCATAGGCTAAGCAGCTCTGAAATAGATTATATCAGGCCGATGAAAGTGTTGCAGAAGCAGGAGAGGGAAGAATGGCTCCAGCTTGTCCCAATTTCCTGACAGGATTAATAGAAAGGGGGAAAAAAAGAAAAGAAATATATATACTTATGAGCTAAAAATGCCTTTTTTTTCCCCCTTTTTATTTGCTTTCTGGCTTTTGAGCCTGCACCATGCATTTGGATCAGATAAAATAATATTTTTTCCCTTTTTTCCATGCCTTTAGATGTATCAGGCTTTCAGTTTCATGATATCATACCTTTCCTGTCCCTGAGTTGTAATTTTGGGTGGACTGCTGGAAGCAGAAAAAGCCTGTATATCTTCTCCTCATCATATGAATTTTCCATTCTGCTTTGTAACTCACCTAGGGCCAAGAGAGCACAGGAAGCATAGAGAAAAGGATTTCCTAGTGTAAAGTCATTAGAAAAGAACAGCTTAGTGAAGGGCTGACTGTGTGGCCTTTGCGTCTTTATCTGGATGCTCAGGAGCAATGTGAACTATGTTGTGATCCTTATGTACTGCTCTTCTTGTTCATGGATTAGAGATACACCAGCCTTGAGATACTGAGTGTTGTCACTGGTTAAACAAATGGGCGTTGTCTTGTGTGCCCAATCTCTTGCAGTAATGAGAGACCGTGCTGTCTGTTCATGCGTGCAAAGAGACTTCTGATTTTTGTGGCCATGAGTGGCCATGTCATGTCATTTATTGTTCACATGCTATTTAATACGTATCATTGAGTTCTCTGAGTTAATTAGCATTTGTACTAAATAACATCACTGAGGGAAAAAAAAAAAGAAAACAAAAAGAGTTCATTCTTGATGAGATTTTTCCACTGATGGAGATGACACCAGAGTCTTTAATCAACACAAGTCAATGGCAGGTCAGTAAGAAAAATGTGAGCATGATACTAGGCTATATAGAGAGGATTATTACCTTCAAAATGTGTGGAATAAAAATTCCGTCTTGCTTAAGCGGTAAAGCCACACATAGGTCTTTCTACCCTGTGAATTATCACACTTCTAGGAAGTGAATAATGCTTAGTCCAGAGATGAGTGCTGAGGGCTGTCAGAGTCTTCAAAATCAAGAGTTACAGGGAAAAGAAAAACTGGGTTTTCAGTCTAGAGAAGTCTGATGAGAGGCTGCATAGCTGTCTTTAATCCATGATTTTTTTTCCCTCAGCAAATAAATAGCACAGATGATTTCCTTCACTGCAGTTGCCTTTTATGTATTAATATTGCAACATGACAGAAGCAAGGTTTTTAAGAGCAGATTATTCATCACGTATCAGAAGTGACATGGCTGTTGTTGATCCCACAGTGGGCAGGGAGCAGATGAGGATGTCTCTGTAGGATCATGCCACCTCTTCAATGGGATTCTGGAAGTCCCTTGATGTGCTAATCTTAATTATTTCCTTCTGAGGAATGTTTTCCAATAACGCAACTAATTGAGCATCTGTAAGATTAAGTCTCTGCAAATTATCTACATGCTCTCTGAATTGCTAATGCCAGATATGAACGCTGCACTTCAGCAGTGGGTCATACCAGTGATACATGCAGTTGTCTATTACCTCTTCTACTTCTTTTCAGTGTATTTTTTTTTTATACTTCCAGAAATCACTGTTTCGTTTCTTGACACCGTGTCCACAGAGGCCCTCAAATCATTATCAAAACTGCAGCTGTGGAGTCCTTTATCCTTTACTTAAACTCCATTACAGTTCTGTGCCTAGGTCGATGGTGTATTTACCACCTTCTGCTTCCCCAGTCCTTTTCTCTTATAAAGACTTTGTATTCTATGGAAGCTTTGTAGCTGTTGGTATTGCAGTTCCTCCTAGGTCGCTGAGATCCTTGAAGAGCAATGGAACAGGAATAGGTGCCAGCTGGGCCTTTCCACAAATGCTTTTGCTCTTTTACAGTTTCATTTGAGTCCCACAAGTCAGCCATTTCTGAGCTGTTGAATGCAGGCCAAATGCATTTTGTGTCTTTCTAGATTCTTAATTAAAACATCCTGCAGGGCAAAGTCAGATGCCTCACAGAAGTCTGTTACATCAACAAGATTATCTTTAGCCACCAAACTGGTAATTTTATCAAATGAAGATATCAAGTCAGTTTGACAGGATCTGTTTCCCATAAAACCTTGTTGATTGGCCTAATTTATATTTCCTAATGTAATTGTTTATTAGCTGAGCTCATGTCATGTCATGATTTCTCTCGGGATGTATATCAAGCTGTCAGATTTACAGCTATAATGTGAAATCACAGAATCATGAATTTTTGTTTGGAAGAGATCTCTGGATGTCATCTTCTCCAGTACCCGCAACTCAAAGGAGGACCAGCTTCAGAGTCTGCTCAGGGCCTTGTCCAGTCCAATTTCAAGTCTCTATGAGGACAGAGTCTCCACACAACCTCTCTGGGAACTGCTCCCCGTGCCTTTAACACAGATATTGCACAGATTTTGTACTTGATTTGCAACCCGAATTTCCCAAGAGGTGAACTGGACCCATTGCTTCTCATCCTTTTTCTGTGCATCTTAGAGTTTTCTAGATCCATCGTCTCTGTAAGACTCCATTAGACAGCTGAAGACAGAAATACGTTCCCACTTTGCCTTCCCCTCTCCAGGATGAGCAAATCCATCTTGCTCTGCTTCCCACTGTACACTGTGCTTCAGCCCCTGAAAGCTCACTGAAGCACCAAGCACACTGAAATCTGCAGCAGTAAAAATTGCTGTTGATCGTGTCATGTAGCTTGGCACTTTAACAACTGGGAATGCATCCCAGGATACATCCCCTACACTCCCTACTGCAAATGAAGATTGACAAACACCTTTGAGGGAGACTTATTACACCTACCTTCGGATGGGATAGATCACCTCAGCTGTACCATTCATTGCCACAGAGGGAGTCTCAAAGGCTGATTTGAACAAGAATCCTAATTTCTGGATATCTGAAATGAGGTGAGAATAATCCCACCAAAAGAGTGCATGCCCTGGCTAGCTCTTACAAATATAATGTATGTTGTCCAATCATTATAGCTGCCCTTGCATTTAGTATCCTTCTTGTTCTTGATAGAATGTGGTATATACACTTCGTACAACACAGTTTTTTCTCATTACAGGAGGTAGCTATTTCCTGAACACGGTTTCCTACCCTGAATTGTCACATCCTATCCGGTACCAGATCCTTTGTTAGTTTTCCTCTGGTACATCTTATTTTAAAACAAGCTGATTGTGTTGTTCATAGTGCTCATTGCTGCATGTTTCTCTTTGGAGCTTTCTACTGCCCTTCCTCATAGCTTGTGATTTACGTCAATTACGGCTACTTTCTCCATGCTTTTATTTGCTTTGCATAACACAGATGTGCCAGTGTGCACGTGTCTCTAAGTGACTGTATGAGACCGTCAAAGTTCCTGATAAGCCAGGATGGCTTTATAATCAGTATGTCCTCTTTCTAGAGATACATCATTTTGTTTTGGGGGAATCTAATAAGATTTCTGTTCCTGATTACCGTTCATATTTTTGCCACTGCTTTAATTCTCCATCTGAGAATCTGAAGCATCGAATATATAAAATATTTCTTCATGCACTCACACATACACTGCCTTTAGATGTATGAAACATAAACACACATGCATGCATGTGCATGCACACGTACAATCTTACTCTAGACCTTTATAGGTCATACTAACCCGGTCACGCTCAGCCTGTTATTGGGTATTCTCTTCACTGTACCCAGAATGTCTTTCCCACTTAGCATTATGGAAAAGCAAGATAACCAGGAAACCTTCCTGGAGTCCCAAGAATCCTTGGAGCTTATAATGGTTCCACCCTACTTTAAAAACTATGAACTTTGTAATTCCCATGGTAACCAAAGTGTCTGACCAAGACATGCTTAAATGTTCTGCTCTAGTTAAATACAGCTTTGATTGTGCACAGAATAAAGTGCAATCATATAACTATCTGATTATCCTCTATGGTAAACTATAGATAGAGCAGCCCTATAGTAGGAAAACTGAGAACTGTAAATTATACTTTCATACAATATATGTTTTCTCATGTGGAATATTTTATACGCTTTTTGTTGCTTAAAAGCCATTTGGGGGGTATTTTAGCAGGGTGTTTCCTTCCCAAGCTTCAGGCTTTTAAGCAATACAGCCAGTCAGATAGACTCCTTTGTTCTTTCTAGTGAAAGAACAGAACTGACAGAATGAAAGAAGCACTCGGTTTCCTTCCATGCTTTTCTTATACTCACATAATGTCTCCTTTTAGCTGTCTTATGAAGTGATCAGCTTTGGCGACTTCAATACTCTTCATTAATATTGATTGTGGCTCATTTCATGATCTTTTGGGTACAAAATGGAACTGTATTGTCTTTCTCTTTGCCCTACTTCAAATGTCGTGTCATATTGTGCTCTCAGGAATATGAACATCTTCTTTGTAAGACCAATGTCAATTATAGGACAGTGTGAAAGAGGTCCAAAGGAGGTAGGATGTATGAAGCAGCTGGTTCCAATCTAGTTGGTTTGCAGGTTTTTTTGTCCTCCAGCTGAGAAGCTGAGGCACTATGTTCTGTTCCTGCTGTTAGGTCTAATACCCTGTTGACCTACACCACCATGGGATGGAGTTCCCCTAGGGTTCTATAGAAACCTTTTTGGCTTTCTGCTTAGGATCTTTTCTGATGCACTGAGTATCTCCTAGAATATTACACACTTTGTATCTTACGGAGATTTAAAATGCTGTTTACGGATGGAAAAACTGTGGAATGGGGGAAAAGGGCAATATATTCACAGCCAGACTAATGTAAATATCTTCCTTCCAGCAGCTAGAAATAGACAATCCAACAGTTTACCCTTCCCAACTGTGGTGTTTCTCTGAGAGAGACACTGAGAGGGTTGGAGAGCTCTGACAGTAAGTACAGTTTTGTTCAGATGAGCTGTTGATAGAGCTTGGTCCACGTCATGAGATTTTGGACATTGGTCAAACCCATCACAAAATGTTGGCTTTCCTTTCAAGTTCTTTCCTCTGAGCAGAGCCACAGAATGGTTGCCAGATTGGATGCTTTCCTGTTGCTGCCCTCTGTTTTTCTTCTTTTGGGGGGTATGGAGGCGGTCACCAGTGTTGTTCTTAGTCAGTGACGTGGGTTGGTTTCACCAGCTCTAACATCTGCCCAGAAAACTGTTCAGTTAGAGCTGGATAAAACAACTCTCGCTTTTTTTAAAGGGCTCTCATGCTTTCTAAGAATTTGCACTGGGTCTGTTCCATCTCAGAGATGTTCTTTTTCCGTATCTCACACTGGGCTTTGTGGTTTTTATCCTGAGAATTGGGCTGAGAGACAAGGAAGATGAGGAAGAGGAGTTTGATACTCTTGCTGTTGTGAATTTAGTGATTAAAGCCTTGAGAACAGATTAAGCTGAAATTGCAGTTTGGGAAATATAACCTGATAAAATAGCACAGACTTCACTCCCTGCTGTGGGAATCAGAGCCAACAGCCATTTCTGATACACAACAAGCTGAGGTTTCCCCCCACAGCCCCCATGTTTTCAGCTGCCTTTGTTGTTCTGAAGTGTTCATGTTCCTTGCACATCTCAGGCTTTAAACATATCCCTTGCTAAAAAGCAGTCTTTATTTAAATTAGGAAAGCTGCATGAAAACAGAAATAAAACTGTGTGAGATCGGGGGAAAAACAAAGGCAAAACATGAGTGTCTTAAGGTTCTCTAAACCCTACCTTTCCACTTGGATTTTGATGGCCAGTGGCTGGGATTTAGGAAGCATTTTTTGTTTGTTTGTTTGTTTTCACTACAGGGAGATGAAACACTTGGAGAGAATAACCAACAGGATGTTGGGAGGCCACATTTAGACATTATTTCCTCTTGGCCTCAGTGCCTGCTGGCGTCTTCACAAGTGGAGATGCTGAGTAGGAGACTGGATAGCAGATTTCCTTGGGAAAGGCTCCAATCAGAGAAGAATAAAACCACATTATTCCTGTCCCGAAAAATGCTTCAGAGCCCAACCAGCCTGGTAGTGACTTCCAGACCTGACCTTGGCTACAGATTTGCTCTGCTTCTAAAAAGCATGCCTTGGACATCGTTAGTGATGACACGGTGGCCAGCCTCTATTTGCTAGCCTGTGAGAATTTGCCTTTGAGGGGAGACTCTCTAGGATCCTGCTGATATTCCCATGGCGAACCTCACAGCACACCAACCAATTTTCCACCACCCCCACCAAGGGAATGACAGGACCTGGTTTTTGTGCAGCATCTGGCTAGACCATCTACTTCTCATGACAGTAATCAGAAAAGATGATGAGGCTCCTTCTTATGTAAAACCTGTTGTCCTTTACATAATGGAAAGGAGTTGGTACTGTATGCCACAGGAGCAAGTTTTTGTGGTTTATCTGACAGCAGGTGACATACAAGAGATTTCCAGGATGGCAGGGTTCTTAGGAACCACACGGCAGGTGGAATTTATGTCTTTCTCAGTATTTAAAGTTGCCCAGGGCAACTGAGCTGTTGCAGTCTGACTGTTCATCCCACCTCCATGCTGCGGTTCACCAGGATCTTGACATTGTCACTTCACAGGAAAAGGTCCTGGTGGCAAAGCTTTCCTGGAATCTGAACTGAGGTTCTGGAGCTTCTTTTGGACAGCTGAGACTAGGAATCTTGCTGTGCTAAGAAAGAAAAATACAGTTGATGACTTGCCTTTCCCCTAATCAGTTGCTCATGCAAACAACAGCACAGGCAAGCAGACCAGATATTTCTCCTGCACCATGACTGACTGCTAACACTTTTCCTTGGGAATGCTTGGGAGGGATGAGAATATCATGCTGAGGCAGAATCTTGTTATTAGAGAGCATGCAAGAGAAGAGAGTAGACTCTCATAGATGATCTGCGAAGGACCTTTTTTTTTTTTTTTTTGAGTCTGCAGGACACACACAGAGACCACATGGTTCCGTCTGACCTCATTACCTAGCAATGATCACACTTACCTCCAACTGCACCAGGCAGGATTTCTGGGTACACCACAACACAGAGGTTTTTTTTTTCAAAAGAATCTTTTCTGAACTCCCTGTCTGACTGTGGCTGAGTATAGAGCTTGGGATCTGGGTCAGGTCTTGTTTTATCCCTGTGGATTTTACCTAATCCTCACGGAGCAGTGCCAGAGTTTCTCTAACCTCATTTTTTTCCTTTGGATCCCTCTGATAACATCATCTACCAGTCATGGTTGTTTAGATGTCTTAAGGGTGTTTTTTTTTTCCCCTAAAATTATGTGTGCATGAGAGGAAAGATGCCAAATACAAACCACCCCTGCCCCCCAAAAAGGCAAGAGTGGGGGAAGACTAAGGAATATTAAAAGGAGAAACTTCTGCCTTTGATGGGTGTATTTTCCAAGGAAAATAGAAGAAAATATAACAGACACCAAGAATAATATCCGATTTTCTGCTGCCAGGCCGTTTTATGTCTTTAAAAACCAGTCAGTTTTATTCAGCATAGTTTCTGGGAAGGAAAAAAGGAAGGGGGGGGAAGGATCCACACACTTCTAATCATATTCAAGTAGGCACTGCACAAAACCTGCTGGAAGCCAGCAGTGGTGATGACTGGCTCATTACCATTATATAAATAGTATTTAAAGTGCAGCTGGGCCCTCACATGAGCGGAGACCTAATTGATGCCGAACTATGTTCATTTCAAGTCCTGTGACTTCACGTGGAAAATATTACACTGGCTAATTAATGGCAATGAGAAGAGATGATGCATTGCCTTATAAAACAAGCAACTGAAAAGTTGAGCCTCCATCCAATGGAAAAAGGGAAGGGGGGAAGAGCTCTGGAAGTTTAAAACATAAAAAGCCCCAACAAAATCAAATGTATGCTCACATACTCACAGTGACACACACATAATCAAGAAATAGGGACATTCAGGAGGAAATGACTTGTTATTTATCTAATGGCTCTCAAGCCAGATCTGAGTTTATTGTATGCCCTTGACAGAAAGACAGCACAAAGCCCAGTGTTTATACAGAAGAGTTCAGGAAAATATAAATGCATTGATTCTGGCAATTCTGAGCACTATCTACCTAATATTCTTTTCAGGCACTTAGCAAAGTTGCATCTACTGTGTTGTTATTTTATGTATACAAATATGGGTTGTCTCAAGCTGGGAATACAGGGTTTAGTTTACGGGAGAAATGAATTGGGCTCTGTTGTGCAGCACAAGACAGAGATAATTATTATCATCTCCTCTAGCCTTAAATGGTACAAATGCGAGAACTGAAACTTTAATGAAAGCTTTCAGTCTATTGTATGGTTAGCTGTACCAGAAGGTGTAGTGAGCTATGACAAAGGTATGGCCAAAAAGATCAGTAGTGTGGACAAGCCATTTTTAGGTAAGGACAATAGGACTAGATCTCTCACCATTTAGTTAGGTGACTGTTTATGAATACCAGGTTGTCCCTACCAAGATACGGTCCTTCTTTACTCTAGAACACATTGAGGAGGAAATATCTCCTGCAAGTTGTTCAAAGACATGAATGGGGGCTGCTCCATGCAGATACAAAGTCACAGAAGTTAGAAAACCAGCACTGGGTGTCTGGCAGCTTCCCTATTTGGCACATAGATATTAGCCATGCTTTGTCTCAGGACAGGATCTGACAGCCCTAAATGCTGGGTTTTCCAATGCCCTCCTAGAAGTCTTCATGACAGTGGCACTGATCTCACTGTCAGCAAAAAGCTGGCTCCAAATTTCTCCTTTGTTCATGTTTTCTTACGTTATTCATAGCAAATATGTTCCCATTTTCTGCAGTTTGGATGTTTCATCTTCCCTTCCTGCTTACTCAATGCCTGGTTTTCTGTTTTTCTCCATGGTTTTTTTTTTTTTTTTCATCTTCAGATCTTTATCCTTTCCACATATATCATATGTTCCAGTTCTTTCCTCATTTAAAGATGTTTTATTTGAATTTTATGATCTTCTCATCATCTTCTTCTCAAGAATCAAATTCATTGTCCTGGGTTTTGATCTTTCTAGATTTTGTGGCTCAGTGACTTGATCCCTTTGCACAATTCCCACTGGCCTGTCTTGTTGCTATTTCATGTCAGAAACCAACATTTGCCATAAATCCTCAGGTCTTTATCTGCCTTCTAACTCTTACTTTCCCAGTAGTTCTTCGTGGTGTTTTCTTTTCTTATGGGCACCAATGAATAGAATTATACTGTATCCTTCCTTTATGCCATTTACTCCCAGATTATCCTGACCAAATTGCCTTTCTTCTACTTTTCTGCCGTGGCTGTTTTGGTGACTCCTCCCAAATTATTGCTGTTTGTAAATTTTATCAAGCGCCTGATTATTTCCATTTCCAGAGATGAATGAAGATGTTAAATGAGACTCTTGCAGAATCCAAGTAGGCACATCTGTCTCCATGAAACTATGTTTATAGCAAAGCCAGCCACAATGATTTTTGGAGTAGAATCTCAGGAATTAATTTTTGAAAAGCCAAAAATGTATCATCCACTCAGAATTATTTCTCAGTGATACTGTGGTACTAGCAAGCACTGCTGATGTGGAGTGTCAAAGACCACACCAAACTAAGGCTGGTTTTCCTTCCCCTGCTCCAGTTTTCTGCAGCACAAGTGGGTGTTACTTGGCTTGTGGATAGCTTAGGGTACCACTTGCAGCCAGGACATCACATGAAACAATATAGCCCCATCAAGATTGCAATAGCAACTCTGATTAAATTATCTGAGCTCTGCCTATCCACACATCCATCGTGATGGCTACTTGTGACATTTGCTGTCCAAACAACTAATCTACTCCCCCTCCACTCCCTCAAAAACCCAGAGCAAAACAAACCCACCCAGACAAAGCTTTTCATTCTATGTGCATCTACCCTAGGGAAAAGGATAAAGCACAAACAACACCAGGCAGATGGCAGCTATGTTATTTTCTGCCCTACTGGCAGGGGATCAGAAACAATGGCAGTGAAAATGCATAAGGTCCAGGACAGAAAAAAATCAAATAGTTTCTCATAATTTCCAATACTTCAATGTTTCATTTCAGCAAAGGAGAATGTCATTGTAATGGGGACAGTGGTAGAAATTCAAAATACCTATTTCTGAAACAAGCTCGCCCAGAAAGACTTGCTTATGGCTATCTGTGAGCATGATATCGTGTGTACATTTATCTTTACTCTTGCAGCAAGTGAGGCTAGTATGGAGTACCTGAGAGCAATAGGGGAGAGTGAACTTTATCCAGAACTCCCTTCATATGATCTATAAACCTCCCCTGTATTTGTTGCCATGCAGTCGCACTTCCCAAATTCATGCCAGCAGTTCCTTTAATCACACTCCCACATGTTTTTATTTGTTTATTAAGTACCAACTGCATGGCCTGGGGCAGGCAAAGCAACTGAGACTTGCCACACTTCAGACTCACACCTGCATCTGGGATGCAAGTGATACCTTCTAAGTGTGGTGTGTCTCCATGACTGTCTGCTCAATGAGCGCTAACGGAGAGGAGGGGGCTGGGGCTGGGCCACCTCATATAGGTGTTTACCTGGAGCTCCACACCTGTGTCCAGTGGCCTTGTCTGGCAGTCCTGGGCTCTCCTGTCTGCTGTTCAATGCACACACCATTTGCAGCTCCCTAAGCCTGCCGTAATCACTGTGGTGTAGAGCCTGGATGTAGTCCAAAGTGTTTTGCCTGTGGTTGTGAGGAAGATCACCGAAGAGAGCTGTGATTTGAAGCATTATCTCCCAAGTCCTAATTAATTTCCCTACTGGCAGGGACCTCTCTCCCTCCTTTTGTGGTTTATTTTGCACACCTGAAATAATGAATGAAAATAGAGCAGGAGTGAGAGGAATGAGGCTGCTGGGGTGGTGCAGGGCTTTGAACACACCCTCCAAGGGGAGCTCCAGCATGGAGGCTGGCTCTCTTGCTCTGGTGCAGGGGTCTTTTCCAAATTCAGCTCCACCTGGGAGCCCAGGTTACAAATCTTCTCAGGCCTCAAGGGCCTGAGATCCCCTTGAGAAATCACTTCCCCTCAACTCCTGCCAACAAAAAAGACCTCCATTTAATGCTCCGAGGTGAGGAGACTGTGTGTGCAGCTGTACATTTACATGAGCATACAAGGAAAGGACACCCTTCGGGAGCTCTGTCCGTGAAGTCCTGCATGGGGTGATGCCAGAAGATTTCAAAACTAGTCCTCAGCTTGAAGGCCTTTAATAACACAGGCAGTTATAGAAAATCTGTGATGACCAAGGGGCTGACCTAATTTTCTTGCAGGATAGAGTCTGGCATGAATAAAGCCTTCCTCCTGTCTTTTTTCTCATGCCTGTTTGACATGAATGCCTTGTAGGTTTTATCTTCCACTGGCATGAAAGCTGTTCTCCAAAGATTTCTAGTTTCACGTTGCCTTTTCTTGTACTACCACATGTTATAAACTTAGTTGAAACAGCAGATTCTCGTGGTCTACCATTGTGGTGAACTAGACAGAAAATACCTGTCTTAGAAAAGTAAAATCGACAGAAGGTAAAGTACAGTTCAGCAAGAGTTTTTACACCTCCTCTTTTTTTTTCTCCCCCCTCCCCGCCCCCCCCTTTTTTTTTTTAATGACTTGGATTAATATTTTTTAAAATGACTGCTAGGCAGAGTTGTTTCAGAGCTGAACTGTATCCTCTAAATAGCTTTGACATAGTGATCTCAGAGGGGAAGAGAAAAAGTGGCTGAAACCACCAGCAATCTCCAGCTGCATCTATGGCTTTGGACAAGTTTGATCCAAACCCAAACGTTGACAGATCAGGGCCTGTGCTGTGCAATTTTTCATTTGATACTCTCCAGCTTTGATTTCTGGGGAGGGGAAAGGAAAGGGTGGGTAGGGGATCAAAGGCATCAGCTACATCCACACCCTCATGTTAAATCCAAACCCACTTGCTTTAGGATGTTAAAGAAGACATAGAGGAAAAGAGAGAAGAAATATAGGAGAAAAAGTAGAAGAAATAATGTTTGCAGAGAGAGAAGGAAAAGAGGGGGTTTGAAGCTCATATTCCATTGAAAATTCAGCTGTGCAAAGGCCAACCATACAGAAACACACACACATTTGTATTCCTCAGTTTTGGCGTATATACCTCTTGTCATACCACTACCCAGAATGGAACAGGAAGGTCAGTTTTACACATTCCCTCTTGTGCCACGCTGGCAGAGTCATAATGGATTGCTTGAGTGTCACCCTGGTACCTTCCCAGCTGGTAAAGAGCAGAGGCAAAATGGAGGAGGATCACAAGATGCCACTGGAAGAAGTGAAGTTGCATCAACACTTTTGTCAGGGAGACTAGGCCAAGGAGTGGGTTGAGTTCTGGTGCTCTCCTCTGATCAATGTCTAGATATCCGCGCTCTCCCTGACAGATAGCTTATGACTGTAGAAGTGTAGTCTGAGCTCACACAGCCCGCAAATCCCACCTGCCTCTAGGGCACATGATCTCAAGGCTCTTCTAAAGTGGATTCTGGGGTGGGCTTATTTGTCCAACATTGGTTGCCAAAAGAGCAGCTGGGAAATGCGGAGGCAGCTGGTCCAGGCATGGTGAATGTCCTTAAAGATTGATGTAGTAGAAGAGTGTAGGTCCAGACAGGAATCCAGACTGGATGGATTTCAGGCCATTTGGTTGGCGTCAAAGTGGTTGTGTGACCTGGAGGGCATAGCTGGGAGAGTGCCATGAGAATCAGCTCAAATAAGCCAGCACCCAAACCTATGGGACTGGCTGAGGGAGAAGGGCTGAAGTACAGCCTGTGGACACTGAGGAGAAGCTGTATCTAGATCAGCAAGTAAGATCTGCTGCATCAGACTGGCTTTGGCAAACAGTAGTAATTACCTTTGCAGCAGCCACTCCCAAGGCATAAGGAACTCTTCATGGGGACGAAAAGTCTTCATGGGGTCAGTGATGGTTTGGAATAATGTTTAGATCAAATAATATTTTGTATATGTGTATATATGTATACTAGGGATCACAGACTCCTAGATAAGGGTGAGTATGTCCCTGTTGTCAAGGATCTTGAGCCACTTCTTGCACTCACCTGGGAGTTTGTCTTGCCCAGACATTACTGCAACAGCTGTTACTGGGGAAATCCTGACTTTCACGGAAGGGAGCCAGGAAATGGTTTGGCCAAGAGGGAGTCAGCTGGGGGTCTCCATCACTGCACCAAGAGGAGTGCAAAATGAAGCAGGTGGTGTGCCACACTCCAAAGCTCTGAAAGACCAACAGAAGAGCTTTGGAAATGACCTTTAAGGGTGCCAAAGTTAATCTGTTAGTGATGAGACTTGTTGCCGGTGAAATATGAAGAAAGTCAGGGGAGGTTCTTTAAGGGTCCAGATCCAGGGGTTGTATGATTTCCTGTTTTCTGTGTAACTGGAAGCGCTGTTTGCCAGTGATCCACGGACAGGATAGCACTTGCCTCGGGAGACAGGAGCATTTGCCTAGAGTGAAGCCTTTGCAGCAAGAACTGACCAAACCAGACTTCTTTTTAGGGAGGGCAACTTCTGCAGGGACAGACAGAATGCCAGTCACCTGCAAACTTCGACTGCGTGAGAGATCAGTGTTAACAGAATCTGGTGCTGGAGGGATTTCCTGCAAGGGCAGGGGATGTTCAGAAGACGTGGTTCAAACTCTGCACAAATGTTTCTTTTCCATTGCTGCCCTCTCTGGTTTCCCTTAATCAGTATGTTTATTTGTCACTGGATTGTCCTTCAGGAGGACTTCAGAGACCATATTCACAGTGCCTCCAGCATGAGTTCTCCCTCCTTATCTGCTGAAGCTACAAAAGCAAAAATGGGCCAAACTCCTTCCCCAGCATGCTATCAATAGTTACACTTCAAATGAACTTGGTCTAATATGCCACTTTCTTTTAACAATCCTTTCCCAATGCTAAATTACATAGGTTATAGTCAGTAATTTCTGGAAGAACCTTCATTGAGAAATTCTCCCTGTAGGGAGATAGACAAATTGGTAGCTTTTTATCTCTCTTAATATCTGCATTCATGCTGATATGGGGCCCAGAGGTCTCTGTCCTCATACCTAGGACAGCAACAGCACCTGGTGAAACACATGCACAGTCACTTACAAATGTACTTCAGCCCCAGCCTGGAAGGTCTACCAGGGAGTTCACCTGAATGGCATTGTTCATTCTTTGATCTCACTGATAGTGCCAGCAAAGGAGGCCCCACTTGGGAAGCCACGGCAAAAGCCTTATCTGATTGCATTTATTAATAAGCTAGGCTGGATTTGAATGATTCATCTAGGAGGGAATGCATCCCACTGCATAATCCAGGCACCAACACATTCAACACTTGCTTTCCTGAGGTGAACTGTTCCAAAATAGGAATATTTTGCAGGAGAAACAACATGGAGAATGGAATATTGAGTTTGGAAACAATATACTAGTTGATGTGTAGCATCCAAGCATAACTAGTAAGAGAGTAACAGCTGCTAAACACCAAAGAATGGCATATCTCGTACAGAGTCATAAGACACATTGCTCAGAGGACAGCCTGGAACCCAGACATGACTGCCTGGTGTTAAGGTAATGGCATGGAGCCATTGGGTGTAAAGACCATGTGGGTTTAAGAGAACTTGCCCAGATGGCTTCTGCCCTATAACCAGGACAGTCATAAACAGCATGTTCTATTTCCTCATCATCCATCACAGAGGCTTCCCTTGGCCAGAGAGAGCAAAAGATTGATTATTCTTGGCTAATCTTTTCTTGCTGGACAGAAGCTTCCTTGTTCACATTCAGATTTAGTAGAATTGGTCTTGTCATTCTCAGATTACTAGTTCAACTGCTCTATTAGGGGAACGTCCAGGAATGGAGAAGAAGGGGAGAGATTCCAAAACTTGTGACTGGAAAACCTGACACATGTGCATTTTTCTTTTTTGCTCTCAATATAAGTTTGAACCATATTTAATGCAGTGTCAGCTTTACGAGGTCATTGGCTCTGAAGTCCAATTCCCAGACCAAAGGTTCCTCTAGTAATGTGAACCAGTGTGCATTGCACCTCACATTGCTCTGCTGTTTGCATTCCCAATAAAAAGGAGTAGGTTAAAGAAAAACACACGAGAAAATGAAGCATGTCCATGCACATGGCGTATCTGTCCCCCGTGTTGTCACCATTATGAATATGAGAGTCTTCCAAAGTCAGAAGCACACGTCTACCTTGCTAATTACATCAACGGCAGTGAAGCACCTCCAGCAATAAAGGAGAACACATTCTTGATTGCTGGAATTCTAATGATTTGTTTTTAATTTTGTAGGTATTTAAGCAGATAAGAAAAAACAAAGATTCTTTGCTGGATCTTTGCCTTGGAACAACTATTCATCTTGCTCCGTTTACCTAAGGCTAACAAGTTCCTTTCTTCACCTCTGTCTAGGTGGTATCTCTAGCGACTGAGATTCTTGAACTAATACAAGTGAGCAAAAGGATTTAATTCAAAAACTCGTGCAGTCAGGGAGAATCTTCGTGTGGATTTCCAGATGCTATGGGTTAGATCTCAAACAAGTGCTGCTTTACAGTTCCAATAGTGTGGTGCTGATCACATTTTTCTGGAAAAGTAAGAACCCAAAATGTCCTCAAAGTTTTATGTCTCCAAAAATTGCAAATTTAAATACACACATATGTCCCCAAAATCTCTTTATAACGTGACTGCAAAACCACATTTATTCTTTAAGTAGTCACAACCACATCCGTTCAAACACAGTTTTAAAAAATGGTCAGAGCAAGCAATGGAACCTGATTTTGAATGGTCATTTCACACCTAACTTTAAGCACAAATAACAGAGACGCGGCCGGCCTAAATTCCCTCTTGCTCTATGAGGGCACTTACAGTTACATGACTAGAAATAGAAACAATAATTGAAGCATTTAAAATTAGGATACTTTCATTCCATTGCCAGATTTGAACCTGACAAAATGGTCTACCTACACATTTTCCACCAGTTGCTACCTTCAAGAATGGGTGATGGATAGGAAACATCAAGCCAGAAGTTGATGTTACAGTAAGCTGTAAGCAAAAGGGAGCTGTAATTGAAAGCATTTCCATACCACGGGCACTGCTGCCATGTTAATTATATGATCCCTTCTTCTAAAGCAATCTTCCACTTGGATACCAAGTATAATTCCTGCCAAGAGGTCTCTGAAATGCCATCAACAATTGTGCTTTCTGACAAGAAGGTAAAGTTAACTAATTGTAAGCACCCTTTGCTGATGAACTCAAAAAAAGCCCACTGGCTTTTCATCCTGGAGAGACGGCAAATAATGTGGGTCATGTGCATTAATATTTTTTCACTGACATAACTTTGGCACAAGCCTTGGGTTCTTGCCAAGGTGCCACCTGGAACCGACAGCACACATTTAACACAACACAGAGCAACAGTCATATAAAATTAAATCACAAGACCCTATCCAGCCCAGTGCCTTACCTCTGGCAAAGGGACACTGGGGATATCTGGGGAATAAGTATAGGAGGACAAGGCAGATATTGCACGATCCTCCTCTTAGCAGTCCTGCCATGGCCTCTGTGTGATTTAAAGTCATCCAGGACTAAAAGTTATTTCTCAAGTTGCTGGAATTAGTGGCCACCAAGATGTATCACTGATAGACTAATCGCATTTTGAGTCCTTGTGTAAGTTAAGTTCCATAATACCCTGTGGGAATGCGTTCTTTGATTTAAACAGACATTGTGTAAAAAGGCACATCTATGAGTTCAATTGCAATCCTCTGCCTGTTAACTCGTCTGGTGTTCTGCTAGCTTTATAATAATAGAGAAGTAATGACTAATTATTCCCTAATCACTTGTTTTGCATCATTCATGGTTCTATAGGATTCTGTCATACTCCCCTCAGCCACCTCTGTTCTAAGTAGATCTCTAGCCTATTCAATGCCTCCTGACAAAACCGCAGTACCATGCCTTTTCCAGCATTATAGTATCTTTTTTTCAGGGAGGTAGGACCAGAACTCACCTTGATTTCCAAGTGGTGGGCACACCCTCGGCCTATACCGTGGTGAAACTACATTCTCTGGTTTGGTCTCAGTTGCATTCCTGATGTTCTTTGGGCCTCTGTGACTTCCAGTGGGCTCTGAGGTGACATTTTTAGACAACCATGGCTCCAAAATTTCTTTGTGAGTAGAAATAGCTGAATTATAGCTCATCTGGATAGTGATTCTTCCCCAACCCACGTGTGGTACTTTGCATTAATCAAAATTGTATTTATGGAATTGAAATCTCTGATCACTCAGTTTCATTAGTAACTTAACAGCAGAGAAGCAGCTCATCTAGTAATGAAGAGCCCTTTTAACCACAGCCAGGATTATTGTCACCCGAACAGATTGGTGGTTAATAATTCATTGATATAGAAATCTACAACTGCATTTTACATGTATGGCTAAGGTAATTTTTCACCTCTGTTTTAATTTGGATCAGGCACTTATTTGCCAGGCATGTTGTAACATAATGTAGATGGTTTGTACCTGAACCAAGGCCAACTTCGCATCTAGATGGGAGCTGCACTGTCCTGTCTCCTAAAAAAGGGCAAATGATTGAAATTGGCAGGAGAATCTATCTTCCAGTCTTTTCCCTAGCAGTGGTGTATGCCCTGGAACCCTCAAGATTTAGAAAGTTTAGCAGTTCTTTCCACTTATCAATATAGGGATGGGAGCCTTCATTCTGCCATTTCATGGTGGCTTCAGTTCTTTTCTGCCTTCTTTTCTCTTTAGCCTCTTTCCTTTTCTGTTGCCTGTTTTAAACGTGCAGCTACATTCATGAAATCACCAGCTCCTCTAAACCTTCTTCTGAAAATCTAGATCACTGTATGGCTGCAAAACATTCCTCTGTAGGACCAGATATTAAATTAAGTACAAATTGTTCTAGTTACCCTTCACTGTGTTGCTTCTTCATACTGACACACTTCCTGCAGACACTGAAATTCTGGATCAAGGACTGTCCCATTTGGTGTTGGTTTGTACAGAGCTTTGCCTGACAGGTACTTGATTTTAAAATCTGATGAAAAGATGATTTACAGGATAACATTACAGCTGTCACAGAAAGAGCAGGCATAGTGTAGTTTTGGAGAAGGGATAAAAGGAAGAAGGGGCAGTGGCATTGTTTTTCTGTGATAGTAATGCCCCTGCTGCTATGTTTCTTATCAACTTTTCAGCCTTTCCCCACAAACTGTTAAAATGCTTATAATGATGAAGGATCCTTCTTTCCACTAATCTTGACTTCTTTTCAGTGATTTTCTTATAATCAACCTGGGTTAGAAATGGCAAATATAACACTGTGCCCTCCTGGCTCAGACATGTTTTCAGCTTTCAAAGATCGTCATTTTATTCCTCTCTCTGCCACCAGGCTGATGATATTGTGCCAAGATATTTCCTCCTCTGGAAAATAAATATAATTATTTTAGAAGCTCCTTTGCAAGTCTGTTGTGGGATGTGCTGACAGTGCACTGTATGAGAGCTGGATAATATTGTGATTATTGTTGTTATTCCTCCCAAAGTCTGAGAACTGATTTGCAATCCCTCCTCCTTCCCCTTTTTCTTTTCATGGAGGAGGCAGAAATTGTCAGCTAATGGATTCTGCAGGATTTATTTTTTATTATTGACCTTTTCCAAACCCTCAGCAATTGTTTCTTTCCCTTTCTGAAATACACATGCAGCTCTAAGGACAAGTCAAAGGCTGAAGTGCTATTTTTGAGCGGGTTTCAAGACTTATTTTTATTTTATTTCTTTTTCTCTCTTTGGACCCCCCTTCTTAACAAGGACAGAAATTAATGGAATTTCATTTTGGAAAGGCATGAGAAACAGATGCAAACATGCATGCATCAGGCAAGGCATTCTCTGAAACCTCTTCAATTGGAAGAGCAGATTCAGAAAGACATTTGATGCTGGCAGCCTGTTGAATTGCTACCAACAGGCACAGCAGGATAACTGTCCATCTAACTGTATAAATAAACAAATAAGCATCACGCACAAGTAAATACATACGTATAAAAGTGTGTATATGTGTTCCTTGAAGCAGAACGGCAAAGCTGGAATTAGGATAAGCAGTCACTTTACATCTCTTTTTAAATTTTATTTCCTGATTAATATGTTTAATTCATATTAATACAATTACAGAGGTTTTTTTAGAACAGTTCTCTGGGTCTCAACACCTCCTCTGCCTGCATTTTCTTAGGATCTCAGTCCAGACTTAGGTGAGGATATTGTAGGACTTCAGTTAAGCCTGGTACAGTGCTTGTGAGATGGGTGAGATCCCTGAAGGGTTTTCATGTTCTCAGGTCTCCAAACATTAGCAATAAATTCACAACCGCCCTGCCTAACCCCATAATTGTTCTAACATCTAGAAGCAGTTCCCTTTTTACCTGGGGGATGTCTGTGGAGGGGTTGCCCATGGAGACCAGACATCTCCTTCAGCCATGAACAAAATGGCAGTCCAGAGCTTTGAGCATTTTGTTGTCAGGCACAGCACATCTGGTCTCTGGTGGATCTTACCCCCAAATCCTGCAGATTTGGCCAGTTTTATCAGCAGAGCAATATGATGGCGACTTTCTCCATGTGTCAGGCTGAAGGCTAGTGAAATAATTTTCCATGGCCTGACAGCCAGGGGGCCAGCTGAGGTGATGAATATTTGTCCTCTCGGAACCAGGCTGTGATTCCAGTTCTCTTGTGTTTCAGTTATGAGAAATTTAACTCGCTCTGGCCTGGAGAGGAGCTGAACTGGTGGCCTAACAGTGAACAATGCTTTGTAGAGGCTTCAAGCACCAGAGCTGTCTCTGCATGAAGGACTGTAAATGCAACGTTGTAGACGGGCTCATCTGGAGACCCTTCTGACTTGAAAGGTAAGTGGTTGAGATGATGGGTCCCATAACCTCTGCAGTGTCTGATATGTAATATGCAGCCTTGTTGGATGGTGTTTACCCCAAGTAAAGAGGGGATGCTTCTGTGGGCATCTCTTGCTTGGCTGTAGTCAGCACATCAGTTTACTGTGATACAATGAGGCACCGTGCTGTTGCAGTCAAACTCCATGACCACTTCTCTGAATAGAACTCAGTGTGGCCCAGAGCCCCAGGACGTTACCCAGCTCATCATTTGCTGGTAGGAAACAGACCCCTGCCTGGGTTTAGCTTACTGGGTGTTGGAGGTTTGGTCCTGACAGTGCCAGGGACTCCTGTGGAGGCAAGTTGCACAAAACACAGAGAAAAGTCAGACCAGGCAGTGACATAAACCAGCTGAGCTTTTCTCACTCTCTTTGGACATCTTGTATAGCTGCTTGCCAAAAAGACATCGCAGGAGACCAGACTCAAGGCTGAGCAGGAAATAAACCTTTCCTTAGGGGTGACAGTAAAGGGCAGAGTTAGATCAGCAATGAACAAAATGGCAAGGATTAGAAGGATGAAAGCCATTTGTTCTTCCCAGCTCAAGTCCATCCTCCAGGGAGAGACGTATGTGGGACTCACCTGTGTAAGACTCTTCGACCCCTGGCCCCGACAGTGGGCTGAGATGTTCTTCACAGGGTGGTCAGCCAGACGTTGTCTCCATGGTCTCCCCCAGCCCTGTGATGCCTTGCCAATATCAAAATGAGCCCATCATCTGCTGGCTGCTTTGGAATGAGGAGAAATACCTCGAACAGCTCTCTTCACCTGCTGTTTAGCTTCTGCACATGCCCCTACAAGCTGTCAGGGGCTGGGAAGTCAGTCCTGTGCTTCAATTTCCTCATCTATAAAACAGCAATCAAGACCTTTTTGTTCTCCCACCAGTAGTGGGCTAGAGACCTAGTGTAATAAAATGATACTATCATGGTCAATAAATAATAAAAGGATATTGATATTGAGTAAAATGATACTGCTGTTTTCTGTGATGTGATTGCCTCTGTTATTATAAAACTTCTCATTTTCACCTGGGGTATGTTTGCTAAGCTCCAAAGGGAGATTGTGATGTGACATATTATTTCTTACCATGTTTAGATGGTCATATAAAAGGATAAATCATAAAAAACTTGATTTCGGAACAGAAGGACAGCACAGATTTTGCATTTAAATGGTCTTCAGCCATACTTAGGAAATGTGTTGTATGTTCCAAGAGATAGCATCATAACCTTTAGTCCTATCCCTGATCTCTTTTTTCCTGCCTGAATTTAACTTTAAATTATCCTGGCTAGCAATATCCACCAGGAGACGCTAAAGGAATCTAAGATCCTGGGGTGCATTGAAGCCCTGATTACACCCTCCCTGTCCTAATCCTGCTCCTCGTTGTAGCTGCAGGCAGGCGAGGAGGTCAGCAAGGGGCAATCCTGTACCATGGAGAGGCGGCGTCATCTTCCCACCTCCAGAGATGCTGGTACAATTTGTTGGTCCAGTGCAACACAGACCCCTCCTTTCCCCTTCCAGCCTGAGCGCAGGGTCAGGGTGTAGGTGACAATGATTTTGCAGTCACTCCCTTGTCTGTGTGGGCTTTATGGCCTGAGGGCTGTGAAAAGAAGAAGGAGCATGTGTGTCTGGCACACTGAGTGAGGGAGGGAGCTCCAGGCACGGGCGTGATGACAGTGGATGGTGAAATCATTATCCCAGGATTATAGTGAGAGATGGGGCCTGAGCCACAAGAACAAAATCTGTATCCAGAGCTCGGGGGTGGTGGGGTTGGGCTTGGGCCCATCTCAAATTCAAAGTTCAGTGCAGAATTCAGCAAAAAGACACACCAAGCCCAAGGGAGAAAAAGCAACATATTCACACACGTAGATCAGCAATAACAGTGGAGGGCATACAGAGAAATACCTGCCAAGTATATTTTTTACATATTAATGATCTCTCCTTTTTATTTTAATTTTTTTTACTTCCCCCCCCCCCCCCCCCCCCCCCCCGCCCCTGCAATGGGAATGCCCCTCCCCACTTTCATATTGGATCTGGCACCTTGATTTCCTTCTCACTAAGACATTCCATCCATTACCAGCACAATGAGCAACACGGCTTTGCCGTGTGCTAAACACGGTGACCCAGCTTTCCGGATCCCTTCCTAGGAGAGTAAATGTCCAGCCTGCCTTGGAAAGGACAAAGTGCCTGTCAAGGCAAAGGAAGCTGCAGGGTGATTCAGAACCAGGGCACCCAGATTCAGCCTCCATCAGGAAAAAAAAAAAAAAAAAAAAAAGTGAAAATAAAGGTCACCATTAGATTTCAATCAAGATTAGAATTTCCCAGGTTCAGGCTTGTTTTAATAAGGGGGCTGAACCAGATTGCTAAACTGAAACTTCCTGGCCTACTGGGGATATTTCAGCTTTGGAGTAAAATCTTGTTTCAAGGTCCGCAGGTTTGAATCCTTTTTTAGTAATAACTCTATATCCTACTTGAAAGAAACAGTAGTGAAGGTGGTGGCTGGTTAATGTTGTGGCTGCTTCTGTCCCTTGCAGTGTTTAGGAATAAGTTTTTAGAAGATTGGGCAGCTGGGAGAGAAGGCTTGAACACTAGTGTGGCTCTGGCAAAACATAAGAAAAAAGAACTGCTTTTCCTTGCCTCATTTGTTGAAGATTAATTTTATTTTTTATCCTTCCAACTTAGAATGTTCCTTGTTTTATGCCTTTGCAGTGATTTTTTCAGGAAGAGACATCTGAAGAAAAGAAAGTTGGTGGTAGATAAGGGTGCACTGCAAATCATCTGTGAGATGTGCATTTGTAATACTTTGATGCATTTAATCATCTTTCTGAAAAGAAGTCCACCCTCCTGAGGACAAAGGTGCTTTTCTCCTGGGCCATTAAAGTGCATCTGGACAGATAGAAGGATATTATTGCTACAACCATTTCCTCCTTGGTCTTTATGTGCTGGACATAAACCTATTGGAGGATTTGTGCCTTGGAGGGCTAGGATTTCTGCTGTTGATGTTTTGATCAAGGGAATAAGCTGTGAACATAAGAACAGCTATTGCTGCCTAGGCCAAACAACTGTCCCCATCTATAGAAGCCCTCCCCTGACATGAGACACTAGTCGGTGCCTGGAGAAGAGCATGGGCAGAAGGCAATCCTGTAGCAGTCTCTCCTCTGACTGTTCTCACAGTTTCCAGTCACATAGATGTCTTTGTATGTCATGTCTTTCCATGGATTTCTTCCTCACGAACTGATCCAATCACTTGTTGAATTTGGTGTTCCAAAAAAAAAAAAAAAAGAATTCCAGAGCTGAGTTACCTGTTATGAGAGGAGCCACCTTTTTTTGTTCTGAGCCTGCCCCTTACTAGTTCACCTTGGTACCTGCCTAGCCTCTCCTTCCCAGCATCTTCTTCCCAGCATAAGGAAAAAAAATCCTCCCTGGGAATGGATTCAACTGGGGAGATGATATCCTTTCCTAATTCCAATGGAAAATTTTCCCCATGGTGCTTCTAAGGTGTGACAAGATGAGTTCACAGAGTTGCATGTGCTCGGATCGGAGACAGCACCGCGCAGGTGTCGATGTGTGTGTGCTAATGCATGGTCTGGGCTGGAACAGCAAGATGGCTACTTCCACTGTCTTCTAGTAGATCTATTTTGAACTTGACCTCCAAGACATTATTTTCTGCTTTCACTGGAAGAATCCTTTGCTGTTGATTTTTTTATTTTTTCAGTAAATAAATCAATCCAGCCCAGATTTTGACCTTTTACAGAGTTAAAATGTAAACAACCACCCAGAGGACATAGAGGGGATGGAAGGTGTGGGAAGATGTCTTTGCAAAATATGAAGACATTCATTTTCCGACTGAGCAGCTAAGCTTTCAGATTTTGTGGACTATATGACAACGCTAATTGGCAAGCACTAATTGGCAAATTTAGAAACTAATCCTGCAATGCAGAAGTAAAATAGCCATTCAGTAATAATCCCTCTTGGAACAAAGACAGGAAATTCAATATCTTTGCAGAGTCCAAAGTTAGACTGGGGCCATGGGTTTAGTGAACAGCTTCTCCAGGGATTGCATTTGTAAACCATAAACAGATTAAGAAAACCCATTCCTGCAAAATAGTCTCATCACAGTGAATTTTTGCCTTACTCAAATCCTATCTGCATTTGTGCTGTAAAATCTCCAAGAATCATGGCAGGAAGGAATCTTCTTGCAGTGCAATGTTCTGCTTGATCAAGAAAGAAGGGAGAAAAAAAAGGAAAGAGCATAACAGAGAGAGATGTCCTGCAAATGAAGAAATTGCAATGTTTGGTTTGGGTTTGGTATTTTAGTTCTTTTTTTCCCCCAAGACCCCTCCTAAGTGCTCCTATAGCTCTGGGAGTCATGGGTTTTTTGCATATTCTTCTTTTCTATCAGAGATTTCTCCCCAGCCATGCTGTTAGAAAATACAAATATAATGGATACAAAGGCACTTCAGTAACTGGTGAAAAACTTAGAGTAGGTAGAGGAAAGAAAAGTAAAAAACCTTGTTGCTATGTATTTCCCCTGGGATTGGTCAGGACAGTCAGGTGAATAGCATATAGAGCTCGAATGATTTTTCATGCACAAGTTGCAGACATGCTCCTTGTTTTTGTGTCCATATCTTTTAAACACATAAAGATGGGATCTTCACAACTATGGCTTATGAAGGTGAAAGACGTGTGACTGGTGAAAATTGTTGTAGCCCTATTATTGAAAACAATGTCTGTAAGGAAAGCCTACCACTGTAAGAAAAAAAAAAAAAAGAAGGAAAAAAAAAAGAAAAGTCAACAGAACTGGGAACAAATGGCATAGCCACAAATATATATGCAGGATTATGTAAAGAATTAGAATAAAAAAGCTTTACTGTAAAGCAAAAACTAACCTTTACACTGTTCCAGGAGGCTATGCAGAATGCTTCCCAGAAATCAACTCTGTGAATACCTTTCTGCCCCAAGAGTGGCTTTGGGCACTGAGAAGAAGGCTGAGGGCAGACTTGACAGGAATGTTTAAATACTGTTGTTTTCAACTGAATGGAGAAAACACTGTTAAAGAACCAATGTCTCTGCATTTCTGATGGAGATTGTATAACTTAATGTGACCTAAAATTTGGGAAAAATCAAGAAAGGGGAGACTTGATCTTGCTGGGAGCTTATAAAGTGAAACATATAAGCCTGTTTTCATTATTAAAAAGGAAGGAAAAAGAAAAAAGAAAAAAAAAACACGAAAAGAAGAAAAGAGTAAAAGAGAACATTCCTTTGTCAGGTCACCTTCTAGCTGCCTTTAAGGTCATTCTGTCCTAACAGTGTGACTTCTGATGTGGACACCTGCTCAGTGGGAACTGTGCTGAGCTCACTAATTCATTTCACAGCATCACTGGTGGGTAGCTATATGTAACAAAGACCAGGCCATATGTGTGCAGACATTGGATTCATTGCTGAGAAAAGACTTTGGGGATGATGTTCAGATACGATCACACAGAGCTGACTTTCATTTTTTCTTTCTTTTTCACTTTTTTTCTTTTTTTGAAGCAGTTGTAACAGCAAGTGCACATGGTTGATAACTGCCTGGTTCAGTCAGCAGGGGGATGCAGAATCATAGGCATGATGATCCAGATTTTTAGAGGTATTCAGCTGCCCAAGTTGTATTCATTTCAGAGGGAGTCAGATGCCCTGAAATCTCTAAGCACTTTGCCATTTTCCTCTTATATCTGAAAACATTCTCATTCTTCATGCTCTTACTCAGCTAACATCTCTATAGTATTCTCCCTGGATCCTTACTCCTAAGACTTATTCATTGTATTCTCACTGTTGCACCATGTCTTTTACTTGAGTTTATTGCTTTTCATATCCCTGTGGCATCATCCTGTCACGTCCAGTGTAATATTTTCTCAGCTCAGTATCAAGAAGCCTTTTTTTCTGACCTTTCTGATATGGTTCTATGACCTGAATACAGAGAACCTGCCTGACTTATTTTTCTTTTAAAGGCTCTCAATCTTTCTGTTGGCCTTTTTGAGGGTCTGTGTCTCTGGCAATGAAGCAGGAAACAGGCAAAGAAGTGTTATTATACCCACTTAGTGCTTCCTAAATAATAACAAGTGTTATTATAACATTGTAATACTGAGGCAGAGAGAGGGAAAGAATAAGAGAACATCTGTCTATATGAGTCACCCAAAGACAACAGGACATCAAGCTCCAATCCGTAAATTCTCAGGCTACTCTAAACCTAACCACTTTCCTTCTATACAGAAAATCATGAATGACATGTTTCTGGTACTCCCCTATGTGAAGGCAACCTTTGATGTGGTGGTTAAAGACTCCATACCTTGTTTTACCCTTTCGTCTTCTGATTTTTTCACATAGCATTAAATAATTTCACCTATGTGCAACGTTGGAGGAGAAACATGGTGTAAAGAGATGTACACATGTAGATGCCTTGCATGCTACTAGCTGGTTTCATCAGAATTCTGCTTCAAATATCAAATCAGCCTTTTGAATATAGAGCAACCAAGTATCTGTGAACAAGCTTTGATAGTGGCATGACAAGGAGACTGAAAAGCAGAGTAATGCTCTTCTGGGTATAGCTGGACAGATACAGGATGCTAGCAGTAAAATAAGATTAAGGCTGGCTGAACGAGGAAAGTCCTTGAGACCTGTGGGCCTCACAGCACCAAGGAATCTTTCCATTGAGACAAACTGGTGGAGAAAAACTACTGTAAGGAAGCTAGGGGTATATTGCATTGTCTTTTCTATTGATGCTGGTATGTTGCTTAAATGTCATCTTCTCAAATACATCTGTGAAGTTGAAATAAATGTTGTTCCTGTGCAGGTTTTTGAAGTGAACTGAGCAGAAAGAGCATCAAATAATTCCAGTTGTGAGTAGTGCTCAAATAAATTGATTTATAGGTTCTTTTATGTTTAAAAATTAGCAATTAGAAGCACAGTGTGTTGCATGGAGTGATCATCCCTTCGTAACGGCGCAGGTCTGGAGTCACACCCAGGGGTTCCTAGTCCCTGGCTTTGCTGTCTGCTAAGGTGATCCTGAGAGACACTAAGATATACTTGATCCATGCAGGGTTATGTTCTGTCTTCCTGACATCATTAACTGTCTGAAAGTCACTTAAAGTTTGTCCCAAGCTCACCCAAACCATGAACTGATCCCATATGAGGCTGTCAGCAGGCTCCCTAGAGGGCATCCTGGTCATGTTTCCTCATATTAGGTATCTGTGAAGCTACTAAAACTTCACAGTCCCTGTGTTCAGATATTACTTACGTTAAAATGCAATGACACCCATATAAGATAGCCTGAATTCTTGTTCCCACCTCCCCTTTTTCCTCTCATCTACCTGCAGGTGCTTCTGAAATAAAAATCTTTTGGATGCATCCCATGGGAGTCAGTGGGGGAAAACGTTGTCTCCTGTGAGATTCAGGCGCCAGCTCTCTGGGGATGTTCAGATTGTATGTCTAGACAAGATAACATCCTTCTCTGAACCCAGGAGCTAACCCCAGGGGGACCCATTATTCATGTATAAAACACCAGGAGAAACTTGTGCTGCATAAAGCTTCCTTTTTCTTTCCCTCCTCCCCGTGGGAATTTGCTTGGTTTAACCCTTCCATCCCTATGAGGCAGTGGCTTCCCTGCTCAAAGCCATGACTCTTTATCCTTCCACCCTTCAGGGCTCAGTGATCTGCACCTGCAAAAACAGCACGGCTGGCTGAACAAAGCCAGGTGAGCCTTCAGCATCAGCTTTAATGTGAAGTCCAAACCCAGACAGACCTCCTCCTTTCCTCACGGAGAATAACAGCTCTTGGACTAAGTCTTCAGCCCTGCCTATAGTGCCCAGACAGCACAAAACATCTGGCAGTTTGCCCTAAGAAAGCACCTGGAGTTGCTCCTGAGATAGAGGACTATCCACAGAGCATAAAAGAGTAATAGGGATATGCAAGGTCACAGAAGGAATACGAGATGCTTTATTCTGACCTGCTCTCAGTAACAGCACGCTCCTAGAAAGTCTCATGAGCTAGCGTCACTTTGAAAATGTTAAGGCATGGCTTGCATTCTGGGTGACAGTAATTAGGGGTAAAGCATCTCCCAAGAATAAGAAATCTGTAAAACTAATGAATGCCATCCAGATGTGCATTTTTTGATTCTGGACTATGTAAAGGGCTGCACATACCACTTTCATATTTGCTATGCAAATATGACCATGCATAGGACATGGGCAGATGCTACATGAGCTAGTCTGATTGTGCAAATTCATCAGCAGATCTTTTTTAGCCTGGTTGTGTGACGTTTTTTTACCTAGTCTCCAGCACTGAATTGTGACATCCATTAGGTTCTTTCAAGGTCCTTAGTGTTTGAAGGCTGACTTAGTATCTCTGCTTTCCGGTTCTCCTTAGCATATTGTCCTTTTTGCCTAAGGCTTTAAGCTTGAATTATAATGGTCAGAGTAGAAGAACACAAATCAACACAAAACAGTCTCCTAGAGAAGATCTGCTTTG
Organism: Rhynochetos jubatus; assembly: GCA_027574665.1. NCBI lineage: Eukaryota > Metazoa > Chordata > Aves > Eurypygiformes > Rhynochetidae > Rhynochetos > Rhynochetos jubatus. The sequence goes on from CM050654.1 coordinate 27,067,565, forward strand.
ATCTGTGTCTTGCAACATGGAAGAGACATCTGTCCACACAAACATTTGTCCCAACACCTCAGTTGTTGAAAGACACAAGGGAGTTGTGTGTCTTTATGAGCTCAGGCTGACAGAATAGAGGAGAAATTTTGTCCCTAAAGTGACTGCTGTATACATAAAAGATCTGGATCTTGGATATTACTGGTAATGTGTATCTACTTACGCAATACACTTGCAGGCAACAGTAGCACATTACTGCTACCTGTTATTTCATCCTGGCTCTGAGTTGAAAAAGTCACTTCTAGACAGGTGGTGTGTGTATACTGTGTGGATCCAGCACCTCTTTCCATTTTGAAGGACAATGAAAGGACAACTGGTGATGGAGGAAAGATAAGAAAGAGGGAACCAGTAGACATACTTATTGGACAAAACAACAGATCCTTCCCTTCCCTTCCCTTCCCTTCCCTTCCCTTCCCTTCCCTTCCCTTCCCTTCCCTTCCCTTCCCTTCCCTTCCCTTCCCTTCCCTTCCCTTCCCTTCCCTTCCCTTCCCTTCCCTTCCCTTCCCTTCCCTTCCCTTCCCTTCCCTTCCCTTCCCTTCCCTTCCCTTCCCTTCCCTTCCCTATCCCTGTCACTGATTCATCACAGTGACAGAGGCCTATGGCTAGTTCAGAGTAGTAAAATTTTTGCCAGCAACAATGTAGAAAAATCAAATATTTTTTATGAATTTTTCTACACTCAGAAAGAAGTGAGTTTTGCACTCCTATCACATGAGAATAGTGAACTCACATCCCAGTCCATTAGTAACTAAGCATGGTTTTAAACAGCTTCAGTGAGAGATAAACATTTTAAATCAGTAGGCCTGGACTTGCACCCAAGAGTCCTAAAAAGGTTGTTTGAAAAGATCTCCAACCAACTCATTCTAGTTTTGAATAAATCTTGGCCTACACAATAAATTCCTGCACATCAGAGCAGCTAATATTGTGCCAATATTCAAAAAGGCCAAGTAAAAGGACCCAATTAATGGTAAGTCAGTTAGCTTGACACTAGCCTTGGGCAAAATAAAACCCCCACAAAACCAAGAGTAAATAATTGAAAATTAGAGAACACATCTACTTTAAGTCAGTCAATGTGGTTTAATAGAAATGGGCCATGTAGAGCCAACACATTTTCATTCTCTGATGAGATCACGAGTTTGGTTAGCAAATGTCACTGTGGAAAGAAAATGGACCACTGTAAGGATTTTATCTTGCCCAACATGATTGTTTCAAAAACAAGCCACTTTGTCTAATTCCAACAAATTCTGCACTAAATGGGAACTGATTCAACAGCTGTACAACAAAATCTTATGAAATAGGCCACTTTTACAAATGAAGATTTTTTGGAGAAGTTAGAAGACCAGATGTGGGAATCAAATCTTTTCCCAGTGTTAGCCAATAGCTTGATCAGATAAAACTGCAAAAAACTAGCAGGAGTGTTCACTTATTTTTTTTAATTTTCATTTTTTAAAAAGCACAGAACAATCCTCCCACACACAAACATGGAAGGAAGAAATGAAAGAAGATGAAAAATAGGTGAAAATCTGAATCTTAGCCTAATTTTAACTTGGTTGAGAACAAAAACAGTATTTCAGCCCTGCACAAGATGTTCTGAGGATATTTATTGCTCTTGAAAATGAAGTGAGACTTTGATTAAAAAGGTAGAGATGTAGCGATCAAGATGCTTGATAAACTGAGCCTATTCAAGTGAAGTGCATGCATGGGGACAAACAAATAATTTTGCAGATCCCCTCAAAAAAGAGAACAGTTTTCTGACAAGTGGTGGTTCTGAAAGGATGATAGTGGGAAAATAATTGAACATGTGGGAAAATTGTACTCAGAGAACAGTTATCAATGGTTCACTGACAAAATGGAAGGATATAGGAGTAAAGTTCTACAGGGATTTCTTCCTGCTTCCTGTGAAATTCAGTATTTTCATTAATGACTGAATGATGGAATAAAGAGATTTGTTATTAAGTTTTCAGATGACCCCAAGCTGGGAGTAACTGTAAATGCTGGAAGGCAGCAGTACAGTTTAGTATGATTATGACAAACTGGAGAACTGATCTGAAAAAATAAGGTGGTCTGCAGTAGGAACTTGTATAAAGGTTCATTCCTTGGGCAGCAATTATCATCTTCCCAGATATGGGGTGGGTAATGCTCTCTGGGTAGCGGGGATGTGGGGTTGCAGTGGAGCATAATCTGAACATGAGTCAACAGTGTCACAATATCGCAAAAAAATATGAACAGCATGGGGGATGTATAAACACAAGTGTCACCTGCAAAATATGTGCAGTAATCCTTTCCCAAATGTCAACATGGATGAAGCTTTAGCTGGAGGCCTTTCCAAAGTCTCACAGGTGATTTTGGATCTGGGATGCCAAACAAGATGCAGACTGACTGGAGGAAGTTGAGAGGTGAGTGATGAGGTTGGAGGTCTAGAAAACATGACCTGGAGAAAGACATGTTGTTCATCCTAGACTGTAGGTGCATAAAAGGATGCTGCAGAAAAGAAATGGATGCTCTGTTTCTCCATGCAGACCAAAGTTTTGGCTTAAACAACAGGAAAGGATCCCTGACAGGAATGAGGAATAAAGTTTTCTAATCAGAAGGTAGTGAATCATTTGAATTCATTACTTGGGGTGTTGTTCCCCTGGGAGGATTACCCAAGGTCTTTAAGAACAAATTAGAGAAACATCTGTAGGGATAAACCCGCTGGAATTGATCCTGAATTAGGGCAGGGAGATGGCTGGAAAGGGATCTTAAAATATCTGTAATCTATGAACATTTTAATGACAGAAACAATGTAATAGGTGTTATAATAGTACAGAAAGGAGTGCTAATGAGAAGTAGTGTCATAACCCTTACTTAATGCAGGGATGAGCTGTGTATGCAAATGGTACCACTGCTCTTGCTTTTTTCAGCAGAATGATGTAAATTATGGTGAAGAAAACATTTCATTGAAGCTTAAGGTTTGCAAGAGAAATGTAAGCTATCTGTGAACTTGATTCTCATTTAGGTAATAGTTTCAGTCAAAGGAAGTGGGAATATTTTTTAAACTAATGAAAAATGTTGGTTTGATATCATCAAATAAAAACATTTTATTTATTTATTTAAAATTAAATTTTATTTTAAGGTTGATCTTTTTACAGCCAAAAGTTTAATAAAAGGTTTAAATAGTGTTAAATCACTTCCAAACAAAGCCTAGTATTTTTATTTGGTCCAGAATTAATGCTGGAATTCTGTTCTTAAAAAAAAAAAAAAAAAAAAAAAGAGAGAGAGAAAAAAATCTCAGTCCAAAATGAAATGTTTTTTCCAGCAATATTTTGTTTGGTGACAGAACAGAAAAACCTCGTTACTCCCTAGTTTTATTTGTCAATCCTTTTGAGACCTGGGAGAGCCTTGATTCATAGAAGCTGCACACCAGTCCATTTCAACGACTTCACTCAGGGCAGTCTTGATTACGACTATTCTTTCTCCTTTGGACTGCAGGCTCTTTCTCTCTTGTCTATTAATTTGCAGCAGCCAGGGAGGTAGCTCGTGTATTCCTCAACACCTTAGTATCCCACAGAGGCATAAAAAGCAACAAAAAATTGGCAAGGGAGAAGACAAGGGCCTAGTCAGCCCAGTAAAAGATTAAATGTAGGGCTTTCTGATACCTAGGAAAGCATGGTAGCATTTTCTTTAGATCTGAAGCTGAGTGGATCTATGATTTGTCAACATATTCTTCCCCTTCCTTCCTTCCTTCCTTCTTTTCCATCATACACATCTTGTAGATGATATCTCCTGTCAAGTGTACTTAATTTTTTTTGTGTTCCTCTAACCCTTCAGTGAGGAGCAAAAAGGTCCCCTCTACCTGCAAACAGGATTGTAGCAAGCATCTCACCAAGCTCCCTTCCACTTCCTTCTCTGACCAGTCCTACCCACTCACTCCACAGCCAGCTCTTTACACTTAAATCAGCGAGTCTCACAGGGTTTGTGGTGTTTTTTTGAGACCTCACCTCCTCTATCCCGCTGCTTGCCTGTTTTCACCACTCCCAGACCCACTTCTCAGTTAAGCATCTCCATGAAGAGATACTAGACTTGTCCTTCCCCAGTAACTGGGCTGCTGTTGTTCAGGCAACAACCTCCTTTTGAAGTGAGGGTATCAGTCCAACAGCTGTGGAGACTCCTGAAGGACAGTTTCTGGTAAGAAACCCTGTGGGGTGTTGCCTCTGCATCCGGGGGCCTATTTTATTTCTGCAGTTGCTCACTTATGCCTTTAAACCTGAGCCTTGAAGAGGGCTCCTGCTTGAGGCAACCTCTTTGTAGTTGATTTATTTATTTTTGGGTTTTGGGGTTTTTTTTTGAAGTACAAGGTGCCTGTCTTCTCACAGGCAACACATGTAAAATTAAGTGTCTGAGTTAGGTCTTGCTTGCACCCGGACTCATTGACACCAGCTGTGAAGCTCCAGGGGTATCAAACTGATGTAAACATGCTCAGAACCATGCCCTGTGCATTTCTAGATATCTCACCAGGCTCAACAGAAAAAAAGGAGTATTTTAAAAAGTTTTCTGTACCCTTCCCAAGCAAATCTATAAAATCTACATTCCTCCTACAGTGCTTATTGGACATGGCTTCTTTTCTACAAGCAAAGCAAATTAATGCAAATATTTGTCTTTGAACTACTCTGCAGTTGACATTTAATTCTGTGAACTATTAATTCAACAACCCCAATTCATTTTAGTTTGTCTCACCAAGTTATGGAAAGGATATAGTTTCAAGGGCTTCTTGCAGCGAGCCCTGGGTCCAGCCCAGGGAGCTTTCAAGACCTGTGTTTTCTGAGTGATTCCTCCAAGATCAGGGCATGGAAATAACCTCTTTCTGATAGCCAACAGGGTCTCGACTGCAGATGAATCTCATCTCCAAACATCTGTAAGGACTTGTGATCCCTTTGACTTTTGTGTTGCTCTTCATCCACTCTCCTGACTTTACTGCCTCTTCCTGCATCAGCATCAGTTTTGTGTGGAATTCTGATTAAGACATCAGGCCCTGAAGCCCTGAAACTTATATCTCTCCCAGACTGCAGCCATGCTAAAACACAAAAATGGACAAATACCTTTGACTGCCCAGAGCAGAAGGTACTGGTATCAGATCATCAAGATTATTTCCTGCAATCAGCACTGTTTGGAAAATGTGACAAGACATGTGCCACTCTCAACCACAAGAGAATATGGATGATTTTGGATGATGGTCAAAACCTGTCCTCCATCATCTTCTTGAATTGTCCAAGGACCTTACAAGAAATTCGTGGCAATGAAGCAAAACTCTACTTGAAAAAGTGGGGCATAAATTGTCCTTCATAATGGCTTCGAAATGAAAGAACAAAGTCACCTAGGCCAGCAAAAGGATTCCTGAGGATAAATGTGGCTCTGGACAGGGTGTATATGTTTCATTATAAAGGTTATGTGAATACAGTACATGGCATGGCATGTCTCTCCCCAGTATAATTTATATCTCTTATGACCTTGTATGATGTTCCATTTCTCTCTAAATTAAAAAAAAAAAAAAAAAGGCAAGTAATTCAACCTACCTGAGAGCAAAGGCAAGGTGCAAGGAATCCCTGTTTTCAAACAGGATGAGCGAGTGCTAATGAAAACCAAGAGTCCAGTGTGAGGGTGTTACAAAGAAAAACTTTGCCCTGAAAAGGGTTTTATGTTTCCCTGAAGCCAGGAGTAGCTGCATTTGTACCAGCTCCACAGCCTGTCTGATATTGATATGTCTGAGTCCTCTTTGAAAGCCTGGCTCTTTCTTCTGATAGATAAATATAACCCCAGATTATTTTCACCCATCTGCAAGAGAAATCATTATGAAATTAACCAGTGATCAGCTAAACCACATGGGGAGCTCAGAAAGGGTTTTTAGGCTTTTTCAAATGGCTGGCTGTTCTCCCTCCATCTGGTTGTGTTTAGCTCTGAAATATAATTTTCAGTGCTGATCACTTCTGGGTAGACCATACAATTAAGGTATTTGAAAAACAAACATTTCTAAACCACTGATCGTTGGGGAGATGGCTTAGAAACGACAGCCCATTTTCCAAGAAGATGGTTGGGAAAGGGAACCTGAAAGCTTAAGATAACATTGGAAGGAAACAGAAGAAGTCCAGGGAGGGGAAAAAAAACAAAAGAAGGAAAAATAAACCCAACAAACAAACCCACCCTCACAAGTATTTTAACTGCTTCTCTAGTACTTTCAGACTAATATTATTTGAATGCTCTAAGAAATCCAGTCTGGTCTCTGTGTATTTCTATGGATTCATGCTGCTACAGGAGGAATATATTACTGAGAAGGGGAACCTGCAACGGTTTGAAAACAGGAGATACTTGCAGTGATGGGAGGAATTTCAGCTCAGTAACTCTTTTTTGGACTTTACGATATCAAATTTCAAGCAGGAAGGATGGCAGGACTGAAGGCCCAGAAACAAATTTGGACGTGCCTCTCCCTTCTGGTACCCTGCTTATAATTTCTCTTTCCCACCTAAACTCAGCTCACTTTGGCTCACCTCCCACTGTCCTCAGGCAGCTGCGTTTTTATTAAACAATTCCAAAACTGTTCGTTGCTAAAGATAAGTGGCTGGTGCATTCTCACCTGAAAGATGATTTTAAGCCAGGAAGTTTGGTAAAGTTCCATTTTGACTATTTTATCAGTTAACCAAGAAGATAGAGGTGGTAAAAAATAAAGACCATATGATTAGGTGGCTGGTGCAGGAACACAAGTGATCAGGAGCGAGTCAGAAATGAACAGCTTTGAACTCTTGCAGAGTTCAGATATAGGTGTGAATGCTGCCAAGGCACTACTATGTAATCCATTTAAATCAAACCAAAATCAGGATCTGCATCTTGAGGAAGGCTCGACCCAGGCCTCAGATAAAGAGGTAAAGCCCATTTCTAGCAATAGCACTGCTACTGTAATCAACAGTGTTTTGAAAATAATCAGATGATATAAGGATGGGATATATCTGGATTTCCTCGAAGTCAGTGGCCACCTTTGACTGAGGAGAGAGAGGGCTTTGGATCCTGAAAAGGAAGGTAACGGAGAGGCCAGCGTAGAAGCCTCCAGAATCTGAGATAAGCTTTGGCTAAGCCTTTTAATACTTGGAGGCTTAAGCAAAGATAACCTCCAAGCTTTTGGCAGCCCTGCCCACAACTAGCTGAAACACAGAAGGACCAGGTAATTATCTGATGTGGTAAGCGCAATTATGGGAAGTGTGTAAAAGGTAAGGCAAATTCTACCTGACTCCAAGGCTTGCTCTCATATCTGAGATTTTCATTCCCAGTGTGAGTTCTTTCCATTCCCTTTGGATTTTAATGTTTTCTGAAATGCATCTACTGGTGGGGTGAGACTCAACATGGCTTTGCCTCCATCCCAGTCAACCCTCTAAAAATCTGCAATATCATTTGTTTGTGGAGGGTGGGAAGTCAGGTCCTGGCTCCTTCTCCCAGTCTGTTACTAGGATGGGGAGGTTGTAATAATTCTAAATTTCCCATTTTTTGAACTGTTATTACTCAGAACATGGTTATAGTCAAATCCACAGAGCTAGACCTCCCCAGACTTTGGGAAGAATTGCATCCCAGCGTGTCAGCTCTTCTAAGCAGTATGCAGGAGTTGCTGAATCCCTGGAAAGCACCTAGGGAGCTTCCATAAACAACTTTTAAAATGATAATGATAGTTAATGACCTAATTTCCTAGCCAGCCAAAATACCTGTGGAATCAAAGTCCCATATCTGAATTAATCTAAACTCCTGGGAGGTTTTGTTCTGGACTTAATCTTCACAATTACTGCTTTCTGTCTGGCATTTTTTGGTCCAGATCAAGACCTCAGTTTAGATACCCACATAGTCACACATAATTATTTATTTTCTGTAAAATATCTGAGATTGCAGTGTTGTGTAACAGGAAGGAGTCTCAAGAGAAACACTATTTTACTGCCCTCCAATGAGGCATATATATGTGCAGAATATATTGTATAGAGCAGCACGTCTCAAAAAGCTTCAGCACAAAATGTGTATATGTCCTCTTAAATTTCTTGTTCCTATTACTGCTATGATGTTCTTAATTTCCAACACAAATTTTCTTCATCATAAAATGGGATTTTTCCCCCCTCATCTTTTCACCAGTTGCTATAGTAAAAGAGTCATTATGAAACTCTTTACAACAACTTGCAAGATATCGAAAGACAATTTATCATGTGTCTCCACCTTCTTTTTTTTTTTTACTTTTTTCTTTAAACTGGCTTGCAGTATGCAGTTGTTCCTAAATCTTACCTGTAACTTCTGTCTGTCCTAGAAAGGCATACGAGCTGCATTGCCACCAGTTCAGAGTGAGAGCTATCTAGAACTCACTAGGCAAATCTATGCAAACTGAAAAATCAGCATATTCTGCCTGCTTTTGCAAGGCAGCCTTTTGTGGTGAGTTCCTCATAATTATCAGTTAATTGTCATGGATCCCATCTTGCCAAGAATTTGAAGATGTGAAGTTGGATGATGGTATGATTTCCAGCTCACAGAGCACTTAGCTATTGCAGAAAAGACCTCCCTACAGCTACATGCCCCAAGCCTGTGTTCTGGTATAAATGACATTAACAGGGTTTCTGACTTGTGATATCATCTCCTTTTCCCAGTAACACTGGATAGAGTTGGTTGGTTTGATTTAACCTTCATTTTCTTGGAAATCCTCCTTTGGAAAAAGCATCTGTGTAGTTAAAAAGTCCCTAAAATGTTCTCCACTATCCTGAGACGTGAATAGAAAGTCCTAATTGTAACCTAATGGGAGGAATCATGTTTTCCCTTCCTTAACTTCAGTTTTCTGTGACCACCAGAAAAATAACCAACCATCTGTACATGATAGGTCCCCTTTGTGCAGATGGCTTCTATTTTTGCTGGCCAGTCTTTCTCCCTTAGCACTTAGGTACTTTTGGTGAGAAGACAAGGGTTTGGGATCAGCTCCAGGCAGTAACCATTGGACTACTTACATGCCATGTACCAGAGAACAGGTCACCCATCTCCAAAACTGTGCCGGTGAGATGTGGCAAATGTGCTGTGAAAATCCCCACACCTCACTCAGTGGGAACACATGCTGTGCAGAAATTTGGTCATATCACCTCCCTAGAAGCAGAGACATTTCTGATGGACCCTTTTCAAATTCTGGCTCTGCACCCAGAGAAGGACTGCTTCCCCTTTGTGGAGCTTAAAGGCAGATTAGTCTTGAAATATAGTCATTAAAATCTCTGCACCGTTTTATTTTTAGTTACAACTTAATTAAAATGCCACCATCTTCCCCTGTCTTTAGAAATTCTTACATTTCCTCTGTCTGGTTCATGTAAAAAAAAAAGAGTTTCTCTTACAAAACAAAAGTGCATGATGATATTTTTCATTTCTTAGGTACTTAACCTGTTTCCAAATTCCAGGTGAGGATTATGTACATTTGCTTAAGAACATATTAATTAGGAGGGGAAGTCACATAAACTATATTCATGCTGTGTTTGTATTCGCTTTTGTTTTAAAATCCATCCATATGTGAAATTACATATGTTGCACCCAGAAAAACAATAAGGAAACAAAGATGATCTATTGACTGTTAGTGTTTTAAAGTGAATAAAATAGATTCCTATAGCCATGTGGAACTCATGAGCTCAAAACCACGCCATGGATTATACTTTGGGCAATTGTATTTACATTTATTTGGTAATGTTAAAAAATATAGAGGGATCCAAATGAAACTCTAAACCAGCAGGACATTAGGAAACAGCCAGCTTAGACAACCAAGACCAGGACTTGATTTGGTATATGTGAAATATTGATATTTTTCACTCACTACCATTGTATCTTTCCCCTGTTCTCAGCACAACTCAGTTTTCCTAGCTTTGATCACAATGAATCACCAGGAACTCAAACCATAATACTTTATCTGTCTTGCTTTATGAGTTTGCAGATACCAAAATAAAGTTTATATGCTTCTTATCTTCAATTTCACATATATATATATATATATATTTATAAATGCCTTGTAAGTGCCCTGTAGCCCAAATATTTCCCATTTAGGATCAAAACTTCTAATCTATTTGCTTATACAAATTTCTTGAGTCTTTCTGGAAAGACAGTAATTCAAACTGTATTCTTCATGAACTGTATTAATGTAGTATTAGTGTTATTAAAATCATTTACTGTTGAGTCAGATTCTGAATTCCTTTCTTAATTCAAATTCCTATTGGCTTGCATATGAGTTTTGTCTGAGCGAAGACGTCAGATTTTAGCTCTTTTATAACTCCAAATTTCATGTAATTCATTGCAAAATATTTAAAAACCTAGTTATATCTAGCTATTAGGTACACCATCACAGGTGAAATGCCATGATGAGTAGGATGAGCTACAAGTCATTTGAAAGACTGAGCAGCAACATTTTGCTGTGAGATTGAACAAACAACATTACGCCTTCAGTGAAAGTTTGGGTAAAAAGAATTAAGTTGCCATGCTGGAAAAAAAATCTCAGTGCAGGGTTTAGTAATGTTTCATCTTGACACCAACACCAAATGAGCCTATCTTTGCAAATTATACTGAGGTTGCTCAGAGCAGGCCACTGACAGAGCAATAGAAAGTTCAATTTGAGGCTGGAAAGAAGTTCATCACAGGACAGACTTTGGCTTTGCAGCATCCTTTAGAATTGGACTGGGAACTGCAGTGACTCAGTATTGGTCGCTGCCCTGAACTGATCAGGCAGTTGGACTAAATGATGGTTGTAGGTACTTTCCAAGTGGAAGAATTTCTATTCTATTCTATTCTATTCTATTCTATTCTATTCTATTCTATTCTATTCTATTCTATTCTATTCTATTCTATTCTATTCTATTCTATTCTATTCTATTCTATTTTCTGTTCTGTTCTGTTCTGTTCTGTTCTGTTCTGTTCTGTTCCATGCAAGGGACTGAGAGAACCCATCCATACACTCTGTACAAGACTGTTTCTTGACACTCAGCTAAACATTCACCCTAGTTTTCCCTCCGTGTTCATCCTGATTGCTGTGTGAGTGCAAGATGAACCAAAAAGGAAAAAACATGATCCACTAGCTGATTCAAAGGGAACATTGGCTAGGGCTGTGGGGTGGGATATAGCTGTTATCTTCATGTGCTGAGAATGGCTTTATATGTGCATCTGTGTGCATGTGGCACTGAGCACCCACACTGCAGGTACAAGTCCCAGTTCTAGACTTCCCTGCACCTCTGGACAAAAAAGTAGCTTAGTAAGAGTGTAAAGAAATAATAATAAAAAAAAAAAAAATAAAAGAGGTTTGTGGAAGAGAGAGGTGATGAGACAGACCCCTGTTACCGTTGGCAAAGATTTCAGTGTAGCTTTTAGGAAAATAACAATCTTTTGGGTTGTGACTGGCTTGCTGAGCTCTTCCCTTGTCATATAATTGCCCATGAAATTGCAGCCCATACGGTTAAAATATTAAACAGGGTAACATTACACATTTTAATCCACAGCTGAGACAAAGCAGAGATCAGGAATAATCCTGCTCAACAGCACCACGTTTACTGTCTGATGTGGGAGATGTTGATTAGCTTTTAAGTAGAAACACATTTTTTAAAGTTACATAATCTGATGCTCAGATTTCCCCCTCCCCCTTGAAAAGATTTAAACTAAATATTATGAGAGATTGAAAAGTCTTCAGTCCTTCGGTTTCGGGGGCAAGGGGGTGCACCTGCAACTGGAGTTTTCCTTTCCCCTGCTCTCAAACCCATCACTCAGTGAAGCATATTTCTGCAGTGTGTCGTGTATAGGATCAGACATTCAGGTCTTCAGAACCTGACTCAGCTGTTACTCGGTACTTCCTCTGCAAAACCAATGGAAGCTTGCCCAGAGAAAGACTAGGGATTGAGTGGAAAATGACAGGAGATATGAGGAACTGAGACATAGAAATTGGAAGGAGGAAAGATCTCTTCCCTTGTTCATGAACCATGGTGATCTGTCCCAGCACCTTTGCTCCTTGGAACACCCATTTTTGGGCACTGGATAAATTCCTGCTGTTTTTCTTGATCTGGCCTCTCTCCCATAGAGCTGCTTTTGGGTAAAACCTTGGATCCACACTGAATCAATTTTGTTGCTTGCTGCACTTCATGCACGTAGCAAAAGACAGGACATGAGCCCTTCTATAAGGGGTTTCTGGTTCTTCCTGCTACCTGCTGTCCTGTATGCAGATTGTGCTGGTCACTGGTCTTTCTATAGGCAGGAGAAATTATTTGAGAGAACAATGTTCCCCATTCTTGGTCATATTTCTTCTTAGAGCACACTGAATAACGTCCTGGGGCAAAATGTTCCAGCTGCGGTCCTTAAGGTAATATACAGAAATCAACAGAGTAAATCCATGCAAGAAACAAATTTTAGAAATGTTCTTAATTTGGCATAGCTAGCCTAAGTTAGTCAACATTGTTTAGAGCACTAGTGGAGCCAAACAATTCAGAATAGTTTGGGTTAGGCCAATAAAGCATCCGAAAGCTGAATTTGAACCTTTGTTAGAAGTCATCTCAAGTTAAGAATACTGCTTATTTTCCATTTTCTTCCTCTCTCAATTTTTTTTTTTCTTTGAAGTGTAGACATCCCTGCCAACAGGCACCTAAATAAAATCAGAGAGATTTTTCAGAAGTGCTGAGCACAAACAAATCTAATCAAAATCAGAAAAAGCTGTGGGTGTTCAGAAATTTTAGGTGCCCAAACAAGGATTTGGCTTCAGAAAGATAGACGCCCTTGTTTGAGAACTTTTGGCTGAAAATTATGCTACCCAACCCATTGTACGAGTGTAATGTTCAGTGAAATGTGAAATGTCAAGCTCTGTTTAAACCTCTGGGAAACTAATAAACTCCATGTACACTTCTGCAGTGTTCACCTGGGAAACTGGCCCTTTTTCATTTCTTGCAATTACTTAGGAAACAAGAGTCAATGCAAGAATCATAAAGTTGCTTTTTTGTCCACTTTTTTCTCTCTTTCTGTCTTTTTTTTTTTCTTTTAACATATATATATCTGTTTATTTCTTTTCCTTATTTTCATCATTCTGGAATTTCAAGCACATGGAAGATGCCAAAGTAATAGCCCTGAAAGCAATTTTCCAGGTTGAACTTGGAGGTGAAAGATTACATCACTCACCAATCCTGGGCTCTGGGGCCAGCTCAATCAAATTTACGAAGAGTCTTCTGAGGAGCTGCATCAGCCTTTCTTGCAAAGGTGCTTTGTGTAGCGGGCACAACTGGCTGCTACAAGCTAGACGAATATCAGCATAAACGAGAAGACACAAAAATGACCCTCAGTTTACAGTGACTTTAGACATTCAACTCCTTACGGTGAGGCAACGTCAGGCACTAGGTGATCTAAACAAGACTTGGTCCTGTTCAGTGCAGAATGGAGTTTTTTTACTCCCATGAGGAGCAAAGGGCAAGAAGTTGTGATCTTGTTGGGTTGTCGGTGGGTTTTGCTTGTGTCAAGAAGAAAGTAGACTGAAAATGGAGGAGAAAGAGAGGATAGAAAGAAAAGATGAATTTCAGGCTCTGTCAAAACATCCAAGCAGCTGGAAATAGGGTTTGGCTAAAAGAAAAAGGACAAACATCAATCAATACAGATGTTATTTCCAAGCTTCCGAGAGGGTATTGCGATCCAGATTTCTGGCCCAGGAGTCAGACCCTTGCCCAGTAGCAGCTGTGTTTTATGTACCCGATCCCCCCTTAACATTTTTCCATTTTATCCAAGTCTCTCCATACTTCCGCTCTTGGTCTCTGAAACTCAGATGAAACAGCTGCAGGCCGCACCATGCCAGGCAACTCCTTCTTTGATTTTTCTCTCTCACAGAAATAATAAAAAAATTAAGCTGTTTGACGCTGCATGAATGAGAAGGTTAACCAAAACCAGACCCTGCTGTGGCCCAGTTCCAGTTCAGCTCAGAAGGGTGGCAGGGGTAGAGACAGCTCCATGCAAGATTTTGAATTAAGATGCAAATAATTGGACAGGGCCTGGGACATAAGGGACTGGGCTGAGGGATCCCTTGCATTATGGGCTTTACCAATGATGAGCTCTGGTCTCTGAGGTCTCCTCAACCCTCTGCTCAGGACATCTGGCTCCTCTCCTTTGCTTCCCAACTTCCAGTCTGAGGTGACTGCTCACTGAAAAACCACTCACTGCTTGTTGCAGTTAAGTATGAACAAGCTTTCTCAGAAAAGGCCATCAGGGGCCACAGGGAACATAGGCATCTATTTATTTTCCATTAGTACTAATTACATTTTAAAAAGCCAGATCTTTCATTCCTCTCTTTGGTTGAAACTAGCAGAGGCAGGTCCAGTTCTGGGAAGCACAGTTATTGCTCCTAGTCTGAGCATAGACAAATGCATGTGTTAAGAGGAGAAAGTCCCAAGCCTATGACCCTGATGACCAAATGGCTCCAGACTGGACTAATGAGCTCTGAATTAAATTCCTTTTACTTAACAGAAACTCACTGGAAGAAACCATCAAGAATTTGGTTTTGAGAAGTGAGAGACACCTATATACCCAAGTGAACTCAACAAAAACTGCAATTACTTAAAGCACACAACTCCCAGACCCACAGGCCAGAGTTCATCCCACTAAACATTAGACATCAAACTGAAATGTTTAAATCAGGTGTGTAATAGCTGTAGGCTTCCTTTGTGAAACAGATACTGGTGTAGAAGAGTTCGGAGCTTTAATTTTCTAAACTGCTTTTCAATATAGATATTGATGGAACCAGCTGGTTCTTAGCACTGCAGTCAGGAGAGTGATGTCCAAGGTCTTGGGGTCTCAGTTCTTCAACCTCTATCTGCTCTAAATTCCTCTTTCCTACTCTTAACTGGAAATGGCTATAAAAGGCAAAGGCTGAATCCTGCTATGTCTCTGTCCAGAGCCTAACACAGTAGCAATTAAGACTAAAAATTATAAGTAATTAAAGCAGAAGAGAGTGAGGCATTCTTTCCTTTTTCTAGGAGGCTTGCATGATGTGAAACTTTTAAAGCAGTTTTAAAAGAATGTGAAATTTACACATTTCACTGCTGAACATGAAGGAGAAGAGATTAAACATTGAGAAAGATACATTCCTAAGGTTTATAATACAAGAAAAATCTACCAGTTTAGCTTTCAACCCCCAGTGGAGACCACTTGGGTGAAATAATCCAAACCAAAACAATGTATTCATCTGGAATTCACTGAGGGGTCACTCCCTAAGAAAGGAGTACAAGGAAAGTGCACCCAATCATATACGTATGATCCAGAATAAGTAAGGTGTTCTCCCGCAGAACCATTGACAAACTGCTCTGTAGGCATAGTCCATGAGTAGTGAAGTCAGAGAACTACAATTTTTTACAGATCCTTCTGGAACTGGCAGACATCTTAATAGTACAAGAACAATTCTCACCTTTGGTGGTTTGGCTGGATGTCACAGCGAGAAAACAAATCATGGAATTTTGTGTAGAGTATCTCAGCAGCCTTCACTCAACATATGTGCCCAGCAGCAGACTCATCCGCTCAGTCAGGACCTGGCAGCTGGTTTTGCTAGCTCAAGTCTCCTGTGAAGAGGAGGCCTTGAACGGTATGAATGTTTTCTGTACTTACCCTCTGGCAGCCCCTAGATCCATCATTAAATTGGTGCATTTCCCAGCTCCTCTGGCCAGGCTTTTTGGCAACAGTGAAATCTCCCGACCTAGTTATTCCCAATCCTCATCCCTGGTAAACTGGCAAAAACATAGCCCTGCTGTCCTGAAGACATCTTCAGAACTTTGAGAAGTATTTGTGAAGCCCTTTACCCATCTAATGCCTTCCTTCCTGCTGTGCCAGGGAGGAAGGGAATTTATTTGTGTGATTCAGTCTCTGAAGAGTTGTCTGTACGCCACCATCGACTGAGGCAAAGGATATTTCATGTGGTTTTGGCAAGGGACTGGCAGTGGAAACCTCCATGATACCTACTGCTACCCAGTGGATGTGCTCGTTTTCCAATTGGAAACATTTTGTTGAGTAAAATCCTGGCTAGGAAAGCTCCCTGGCCATCCCATTTATATTTTTCAGAGCAGAAGGAAATGTTATGTTCCTGCAGCATGGCACAACTGCAGAACATTCCTCTGCCTATTTACTCATTAATTTGCTTAGCAACTGGGCAGATCAGAATATTTCCATACTGCAACCCTCTAGACGAGATTTATCTAAGTGGATATCCTTTCACCAAGAGACTCAGGTCCAGGTCACTCAGAAGTATCTTGGTGGTAGCTGGGTGATAGGTTCAGCTTCCTCCTCTGTTGGGTTGTTTTCTCTGTCCTTCAGGTCTCCATCTACAGTATAGCAGTAAACAGAACTTTGTGGAGGAGCTCTGAAAGAAGGTCCATGGTGACTGATGCAGGTACTAAGGGAGAGGAAATGAACCATGTAATATATGTTACAATTGGTAGCATTAATGATTTCCCAGAGAAAGAGCCATCAAGAAAAACTCCACGACCGTTCTGAATTTTCTCCTTCAGAAAGACCAGTTTGCATGTTTGGACATTGACATTTAAAGTATGTAAGTAAGGCTACAAGTGTTCATACCTACAGGTATTTAAGGTATCCCTGCTGATGAGATTTACATTTACTAGATCAAAACTCAGAAGTTAACGTGTAATTCCGGCAAAAAGTAGCAGTGCTCTGACACTGACTTACCAGTCCAGCACAGTTTGCTGCTCGTTGGCTGCCTGGTGTCTTTGTAGGAGGTTTCTAAATGACAAATGTTCCCTAAAAGCACAACTACTTCTTGAACCCTACCAAAGTGAAAACTAGCCACGTCGATTCTCCACCTATAATGTATCTGTTCTTGTCGTTGATACCAGTCCAGCATGAGTGAATGAATTTGATATAAAAAGGGGAGTGTGACAGGAAAATTACTTTCAAGTCAATTTCAAATTTGGAATTAAAAAAAAAAAGAACAATCTCACCGCTTCATTCCAGTTGCACACAAAACTAGAAGTTCTGATTTTCTTTTTCTTTCATTTTTCAGTCGTCATAAATTGTAGATTTTTAGACAGTTTGAATTTGTTGCTTTGAAAGAAATGGAAATATTTTCCTTCCATTTTGGCCTTCAGAAGTTCTAAAAGTTCATTTCAGACTGAAAATATAGAGACTAGACTTAAAATTTCCCAGAAAAATCCTAGTTAAGAGGAAGAATGTCAATAAATGTCAGTCTTAACACAGACTTGGCCTTTTTTTTTTTTTTTTCTTCACAGAAAGAAGATCCTTCAAGAAAATTCCTCCTTTCCTGTCCCCTAAATTCTGCACAGTCCCAGTTTCAGACAAATGTCATGCTCTGCTCCCTTTTTCAGTTACAGGAACTGGTAGGTCATTTCCTTTTACTAAACTACTTGTGGTGAGTGTCACCTTGTGCTGTTTGATCACAGAAAGGATAAGGAAGCTTGTGACGGTTTGTGAGGCTTGTGTTAGTGCGATGAAGTAGAAGGACTCGTGCTCTACCATGTATCCAGCACAGTGCAGTGTAGTGCAAATGCTTAAGCTTAATTAAAAAGAAAATCATACAAATGAAGGAAATAACAAAAATCTAAAGCAATAAACATTAACAATGTCAGCCTCACATACAATTTATTTCCCCTGCAAGTTACCTAGGACCCAATAGGTTCAGTGAAGCTATCTGATTTTATCAGGTCTGATATGGTGGAATTTCAAGTATTTCACGAGCCATCTGTTCTCTAAATTTTTTTTGCAAAAAAATCTGTTTCCCAGAATGACATAGCTATGGAGAGAAGTTTCTGAAATCGTCTGTCTGGCTAAGTTCCTGCTAGAATCATTCATCTAATGCTACTGGAATCTCCAAACAATGAATTAATTAATTGTGCCATACAATTAATTAACTAATGTGTGAGAGCTTTGGAAAAGTACATGCTGCATATATACATATTTATACATACACATATACATATATAAACATTTGTATGTCTATATATCTTTGTATATCTAGTAAACAGCAGACTGTACTCCAGGGAAGTTCAGGGCTGAAGATGCTGTTTATGCATCAGTGGCCTTGAAAGCTTCACCACAGAATATGAGAGCGGTAAATCATAACAGGGAAACCTGGAGTTGAGGGTGAGTTATTGCTGGTGTATGATACGTTTTGTGAGTCAGAACTTGAGTTGCTTCAGCAGAACAGTCTTCAGGAAGCAGTGCTCAGTACTCTGTTAGGCTTGTCCTTAACACATCTTGATTGGTCTCCCATTTTCACAACCATCACTCAGTAATGTTTTCAATAATGGTGACGTCCCGAGGCCAAATAATAAAAGGCTATCATTCTATGAAAAGGACTGGAACAGAAGCTGCAATATGGTAGCAATCTATCTCATTCGTGGTATATGTCCAGAAAGAGGCTGAATGCACTCCAACCCAAACACAGCCACTCACCTTTGTCTTCAGTACATTACTATTGTATGTCATTTAGCATTTTGTGTTAGGTCTTGTTGAAACACTCCTTTCTAAGCCTCCTAATTTATTCCAACACATGCCATCCAGCTTCCTAACAAATATCATATAATAATACATTCTACTATCAGTACAAATATCAGTGCAAATGTTAGTACACTGTCTTTCAGTGCCACATGTAGTTGCTTTTTCCACTAAATAAAAACATCAGTCTTAACTGAGAATTTTTGTTCCCCTTTCACAGATGGGACAGATGAGAAACAAAGAGGTCTGTATTTGGTTCAAAGCCACAAAATGAATCAACTGCCCAGAGACATTCTTAGTGCATTTCTACAGTGCGTATTGGGTCCTCTTCCCCTTTGCCCCTCAGTCACTCGCTTAATAAATATTTGAGAGAAAGTCTGAACCTGACATTTGTGGTGTTGTCCCATGTTTTGCTTTCACAGAATGTAGAAGCAGGCTGTATGCCTTCCACCAGTGCAATCTGAGCACAAAGACTTGAAGGCTACCTCTGTATTTTCCATAGGAGTGTGTGCCAGGCAGCTGCCTGAGATGTGGTATGCTCTTCATCTGCACTTTGTGTGAGCAGATCACCATCTGCATGATTTCTGGTAGTTCTTTCCCTGCATATCCCCTTCTACCCTGCTCCAGGTGATATAAGATTCCTTTAGGAAGGAGCCAAGAAAACTTTCCTGCCTGTTTTTGGTTTTCTAAAGTTGCGAAGAGGTAGAAGAGGTCATGCATAGATAGAAGCATTGTTGGGACCAACTTAAGGGCTAATGTGACCCCAGGTGTGGTCACCATCATGCTCCAGAACATAACTAAAATCTGGTTTTGGGCTTAGTTTTCTGTCCAGGTGGGACACAGGAAGTGCCACAAAGATGTGGCTGTAGGTGAGGCAAAGTCCAGGACAATTTTGCTCTCTGATGGAGTAACAGAGCTCAAAGTAACTTTGGGAAAGCTAAATGGCAAGCTGCCATTATCGTGGCTTTCAGCTACAGGCATCAGGGGATTGGTCAAAGTGGGTGGCAGTTGTCAGGCACTGGTGTAATGACATGATATGATGACACGTCTGCCATGATTTTAGGCCCTCAGGCATGGAATGATCCCAACATTGGACCTCCAGCATCAGAAGAGAGCTGCTTGCAGAAAATCACTGAGGAGAATCATGTCAGAACAGGGGTCGAGCCTGAATATTCCATGTTCTCCAGCAGAAAAACAAAGCAGAGGCCAGAACAGACAGGTGTGTGAGCCCTGTTGAAATATGAAGTGCACTCCAGGGACAGGGAGTGCAATCAAAAGAGGGACTTGCCTTGCTTTAGACCTGGACTCTGCATCATGTCTGTCTCCTGCTACCAATTCAAAAAGCTCCATTCTGCCTGTGATCTGTTTAGTCCCCAACGTATGTTTTAGAACCAGTAGTAATAGATTTCCAAAATAGGATTAAAATAGAGCTAAGCAGTATTGGCCTCACAGCAGAGAGCTGTGGTCAGATTTAGTGGGAGGGAGGGGAAGCCTAGAGATTGGAAAGGATTAGGGTTACACCAGTATATCTGGTCATCATCTCACTGTTCTGCTTTGATGTGGTTCTCCAGAGAACACTGCAAGAACAGGTTTTGCAGCTCTTGCTAGACATGAACTTCTGAATAAGGAGGCAAAATGTGGAGGAAGGACTAGCGAAAAAACAACATTCAGTCTCTTACAGCTCTTCAGTGCGTCTGGCTCCTATTTAGTTTTGTAAATGTCTGGGTACTACAGCAATGGGCACATTCTCCTGGAGATGGACCTTACATGACATGATTTAGGAAAAGAGAGGCCTGAAATGCTCATCACTGGTGCCAGTTCCAGTGACAGAGCTGGTGATGTGCCTCACCTGGAGTGTTAGTAATGCTTTTATGGCACCGTGCTGTATTCTATACACATCCATGTGTCTACACAAGAAGTGTTCTGTGTGGGGGTGCTTGCATGCATGCAGAAGAAACAGTCTCTAGGGGTACATCTAGCTGGATCTTTCATAATCTGTACATTGTAAACTGAAACTAAACACTCATCTGCAACAGAAGCTGATGGAGAGCATCCTCTGGAGCATACATTAAAAAAAATCCTAAGCAGGCTATCTGCAGGCTCTGTGCAAGGCAGCTGAGCAGCCAGGAGCGAGACAGAGCATGCCATGCTCAGTCATTCCTTAACAATGCAGCAGGCCCAGGGTGGACCAATCTATTCAAAGCTTTGGGCTAATTTCGGGACACCTACATAGGCCAGTGCAGTCGGCAGCATGGGGCAAGGTGCCCAAGGCTTCCTGCTTCGGAGCAGCACACCTCCCCATGGAAAGGAAACATTGCTTTGCCCAACTGACCTACCACAGAGATGATGGAATGTGCTGCAGAGGGGCTGATTCACTGCAGCAGGAGACAGAAGCGCCATCTTTGTGTACCCACTGGTGCTAATCCCCTGTCCCATAACCCTTGCGGAGGTATATCAGCTGTTGTGGACAGGGCTGTCTGCTCCCTTGGTGTGGTCATGGCCCTCCCTGAAGCGCAGCCTCATACCTCCTCTGCAGGATGAGCATCTGGGGAAGTACCTGGAGTCAGGTCATGACTAGCTAGGCCACGCTGACCACAGCCCAGGAGTTACCATCCAACTAGATCAGGAGGCAGATGGCCGATTTACTTCAATGTTTTAGAGAAAGGGAGCACAGCCGTAGATTGCCAAAAGTGTTTGGACACCAAAGTCCCAGGGCTGGAATCAGCAGCACTTACCCAGGGACCCTGGAGCAGAAATCAAGTTTGAATCAGTTTGCAAGCTCTACCTTAAACCCACCTCATCCTACAAATGCTGCATGAACTTCAGTGCTCCCAGTTTTCCAAGTACCTGTTAAAGGCAACAGCTGTTCTCAGTGCTGGGAGCATCCCTTTTTAATTCCCTTGTTACATCTGTTAACTCGTTTGCCCCCTGTGAGAAGGAAAATGAATCATGGATGTCTTTTGTTTGCTAAATGTTAACAGCCCTGTGGAAAAACCCTCATAAAATATTCATCCTATCCTGCTCTTCTAAATTAGACAGTTACAGTTCTAACAAGCCCCAGAGAAGGGTTCGTCATTCTCTCAGTCAAAGGTACAGTCAAACATTTCTGCAGGCTTTTCTGTACTCTGCATCACCCCCAGCCAAATTCCTGCTCCCCCAAGCTCTGGGCTGCTTTTATTCTTCCATATCTTTGCGCATATGGCACTACAATAGGAGTAGTAATGGTTTCCAAATGCATTCATCCACGTTTCTGCCCTAATGGGAAAGAAAAGGAACATACTAACTACTGCAAATGCAAGGAATTATTGGGGGTGGGGATGTGTGTGCTGGTGTCAGCAGGTGAATACTTCCCACCTGGGGAAAGGAGAGGGTGGGGTCTAAGATGTTTTCAAACCGGAAGGTAATTGCAAGACCTTGGACATGATACCATCCTTTACTTTCTTGGGTGAAGGGAAATGTTACTCTTGGGGGTGCTCACCCTCCCTCTTGGTTGTGTCAGCAAGGTAGAACAGAACTGTCTTCATGGTCCCTGTCTCCCCATCTGCCTCCATGCTTTCCCATTCCAACCAGGCTCAGGCTTTCACGAGGAGGAGGATGGGCACAGCTGAATGGCACCAGCTCTCTCATCTCCCTGCCTCCTGCTAGCCTTTCCCTGTGGCTCCAGCATGCCTTGCTCCTGAGCTGATTTCTGATGACTCACAACACAGGGAAACAATCCCCAGATACTCTTTGTTGCTTGAAAGCACCAGGGAGTGGCAGAAATAGGGAGGGGAAAAGATTTAGACTGGAGGAGGGTGTTTTGATGCCAGCTCCCTTTCTGAATAATCATTATGGGTAATGACTTACAGATCTTCAATGTGGTCTGTGTTACTTCAGGCTGATTTGTTCCATACAGTGACCTAAGCAAGCCTACATGTGCCTCGCTGGTTTTCAGGCTCTTCTTGGAGTCTGAAGCAAGAAGTTGCTCTGACCAAGCTGGTGATGACCTCCTGGCTGTGTTGGCTCCTACCTGCAAATCAAAAGGTACCTTGGTGAGCAGGGGTAAAAGACTGTGCATGGGGTCCTGTTCATAGCATGGGAAGCTACTTTCCTCTCCCTTGGTACTTGTTACCACTGGTCAGTGACAAAGTTGGCTTTCCCAATCCTGGGCAGGCTGCCATACACCCCTCAGCCCCTCCATGGTCACAGCCAGGGAAGGAGAGAGGAGCTCAACCTGGTTTGAGCATGAGAAGAGGTCTCAGAGGGGTAGCACTGGTTTTCCCTGACACTATCATTTTCTGGCTAACAACAGCCGTGGCCAAGATACTGCTGGTGACCAGCAAGCACACAGAAACATCTGGTGCTTTCTTCCTTCCCTGCAAACAGAACATCGTTGTCAAGGGAAAAATGCTGTCTGACAAGGGCTGTCAGCCTCTGAGGGTTGAGGGGGCAGTGTAGAGAGGATGGTGTCTCCAAAAAATGAAGGTAATTCACTAGGGGAACTTCCTACTCTCGAGTAATTAGCAAAGTAGACGTGTTTGTAGGATGAAGCTGTTGGAGAGGGTGGTGTTAACTTGTGGGGCAGGAGCAAGGGGTTGGGTCTCTGCTCCAAACCACTGGCAAGTGTCATGGGCCACTGGAAGAGCCACAGAGGCAGAGGAGGGTTTGCAAAAACAACAGGAAAGATGAGGGAGTCAGTCTGGGGGGACAGCTTGTGTCTGAGACCCTGAGAGAAACTTCTTTGTTTGTAACTGGGTAAAATTCAGTCAATCGCCTCCATCATTTTTGCTGGCAGGTTTTGATCTAATTTGGGAAACACACAAGCTGATGTGAGGGATGGAGTAAGCTGTGTTTCAAAGAGAAGGAAACAAG
Organism: Rhynochetos jubatus; assembly: GCA_027574665.1. Classification (NCBI taxonomy): domain Eukaryota; kingdom Metazoa; phylum Chordata; class Aves; order Eurypygiformes; family Rhynochetidae; genus Rhynochetos; species Rhynochetos jubatus. Next base: position 27,090,929 of record CM050654.1, read on the forward strand.
TCTCTCCCCTTCTCTCTGAGCCAGTTGTTCCAGTGTGTGCCTTTCATCGGCAAGTGACTTTCCAGACTGGCTGTGGGGCTGCACTGAAATAAGCCATCAATCCTACTGAGCTTTGCAGGAGTGGGTTGGACTTTCAGACATGCCAGAGCTTGAGAAACAAAGCATGTATTAAAAAAGAATACCCTTAAATCCTCTAGGAAAAAAAAAAGGTAAGCTCTGGTTTCACAGGACATAAAGTGCTCTTGTTTCCCTAGCACATATTCTATATGTGGAAAGCAAAAAACTAAAATAAAATTACAGCTAATAAATTTTTTAAGTGCAGAAAGATTTCTTTTTTACATATAGCGTTGCCCAGTAGCACCACTAAAGTTAAAGGTCTGTCAACATTTTCATTAATAAACCCCCAATTTTCATGAGTTTATTACTCAGCCATAAAAGCCTGCTTCTCAGTTCAACTTGCCATATGAGTCCTCAGCTCCTGCCCCCCTCCAGGCTGAAGTCTGGGGAGTACGCACAGATATGAGTCAAACCTTTACTCCGCCCTGATTTTGCACCACCAGAACACTGTTAGAAAGACTCCTTATTTGTGTCTTAAAGAAACAGAAAATGGAGGAACTAGTCTTTATGTTTATACCACAGAGGAGCAGCATTAGAAGTAGATCCTTTTTAACAATACAAAGGAATTGGTTTGGTTGTATTTAAAGCTGCAGGAATGTGGAATGGAACAGGAGGCAGATTTCCAGGGTAGCATTTCCTGTGAAGCAGTCTGACTTGTGTAGGAGTTGTGGGAGAGAGAGGGGGGAAAAGAATCAGTCTGACATTTCGGTGTCTAATATTCTATTATATTCTCTGCTTGGAGATGCTTTGAGCTTCCCTTGCTCCTCAGAGGTAAGGATCACTAAGGGACAGGACTGATATTAAAAGGACCTTGAGAACCTTGCAAGGTTTATGAAAAAACCCAAAACAAATGAACCTCACAAAAAAATTGCTCATTTCTCCTAGTCCAGTGGTCACACGTATATGAAGACAAGGTCCTTGTTCCAGTAGTCTCAAGGGATAAGGAGGGCAAAGGTTGAAAATGGGAAATAAAAGCAGTAGCAAATTTTCAAAGTCAAAACTATAAGTTTGAATAGGACCCAGTTTCCCTGTATCTCAGCCCAGCACTCCAACAACCAGAGAGTGTTGCTTTGTTACTGGAAATCTCCTTTGGGCTTTTAAGACATCTCATTGCTTACTGGCTACACCTAAGAAGACCAAGAGTCAAGACACTAGGGCCTCCAGGGCAAAAGAACCTTGATCTTGCAATGTCTTATGTACCCATCTTAGTAAGCCTGATTGAGGATTGCTGAGCATCCTATTCCTGTTTTCATCTAGACAAGTTCACCTTTGAAATGTTTTATACAGCCACGTGGTCTGACCTGTTGGAATAAATATGGCATCTGACCAGGTACCAAGAAAATGTCTTGTCCTACTTGGGATATGCAGCCATGAAAGACTCTTTGTGCTAAGGGCCATGGTAGCTTATTTGCACAAAAATCAATAGTCTTTTCTCATTGAAAAAATCAAAAGTATTAGTTCAACTCCTACTTCTTATGAAGCATCTTGGATCCACATGTCCTAGGAGATTCTCCATATCATTAGATTTTAACTCAGTCTGCTCTGAATTTGTCAAAGTCTCCAGCTAAGGGATGGACTGCCCTGTGACTCCAAAGTGTTTCTTAGATATCTCCTGCATGGTTGTGGGGCAATCAGATTTCCAGATGATACAGATATTCCTCAAAATTCATATTCAGATGGTTCAGCTTTACAGGAAAGAATGCATCATCGTGGGAACAGATTTGCCAAGCCAATAACCACTAGTCTGAACCCCTATGAATATCAGAGATGTCTAGGAACTGTAGATCAGCTTACATATGAAGGACTGAGAAAAGCATCCCCTGGGATGGCTGAGGTCCTGGTTCAGGCATGTTTCTAGGAAATATGTATTCAGGTTCCTTTAAGTGTCAGGAACCTTGGTATTTGCTCTCACCATGGATTTAGCCAGGAGAAAATTCTGCTGTAGGCATCTGGCCACGTAGGATTATGGCTTGGCAACCTTTTTGAAACCTAACCAGGTTAGAGAAAACCCCGTGTGGGACGGGGCTTTGGAAGGGCAAGTACCTCGTGTCACTTTAGGGTTAAAGGTATGGGTAAGATTTCTTGGTGATCCTTTGTATCATTTACTTCTGCCAGGCTTATCCACTCCTTTTTGCTCCCTTTCTTTGGCAATGTGCTGCAGACACACAAAAAGGTGGCTGTTCGTGGCCTGGCAGGTGGAAGATTAATCCTGACAGAGGAAGAATTTCTTGATGAAGTGACTTCAAAGGCAAAATACTGTGGAGGGGGAGGGAGAAGCAGGCAACGCTTGTGTGAAGGAAGAAGAGGGAGGCTGTGCCAGTTGGCATCAAACATTAGAAGAATAACCTTTGTCCTCAGGGCTGACACTGGCGGCTCAGCATAGTGCATTGGCAGCTCTGCTTGTATTGCAGTTTCGGCTTCCCCCAGCTCCTGGCTGATCCACATCCAGGGGCACAAAGGGCACCTGGCCCATGTCCAGTGCCTGCACCAGGTAGAGCAAAGAAAGCTTTGAAAGAAATGATAAGAGGTATGTAACAAATCCCTCCTGGGAAAACTGAGCACTTTATCCCTCCTTCCTGCTCAGCCTGTTGTAGTAGAGCTGGATAAATCCCCAGTGGCCTTGAAGCCTTTGTGTAGAGTTTCTCTCTCCCTGTCACAGGCTATAGTAGCCAGTGGTTTTTTAATTTTTTATTATTATTACTTAAATTCTGTCACATGGTCTTCCTCAGGCACATGAATGAGCTGATCCACCTGCCTTGGTGAGTGCCATGGGAGAGGTCTGACTGACTGCCATCTTCCTTTCTGGATCGCCTTTCAGTGGAAATTTATCTCATGAGGTGCATATCTCCAGGAGATTATGGTGGCAGTTGAAATAGGGGGAAATATGGAAATGCCAGAAACAAATCCCTGCTAGCAGGGGTCAGTATCTCACCCAAGAGCAGAGTTTTTACAAGGTATCCACACAGCAAAAATGGGAGTGGTAGAGGAATTAGCTATGAGCCTTTGCAACTTTTCCACCAAAGCACTCTTACTGTATTTCAAACCACACTGTTCCATGTCTCGGTTGTCCTGGACATGGATGAAGATAGGCAGATATGTGGTTTTGTGGAGGTAGCTGCATTTCATCCTGAAACATGTTTGTAAGGATCATTCAGCTATCTTCAGTGTGGGAAGCAGCAGCTCTTGTACAGCAGAGATAAATGCTCATCGTACTCCAGAGCAGGAAGTGAAGCAGAGTGTTGTATCAAGATCAAACTATGTGGGAAATTGAAAGAGACAGAAGTTACCACATTAGCAAACTGGCCAGGGCTTTGAAGCACATCTTCAGCCCTTGTGAAAAGTGTGCTTTAGTTTCCTAATATATTTTAAAGTGTGCTACACAGACACCAAGATAGTTCAGAAACGTCAGCATAGTTCTTATCAGAAGTCTTTCATTCAAGAGTTAAGGAGGCTCATCCTGGCTTAATCTACAAGATTGTTAAACATATGCAAGCCAAAGTTGGTTAAGGCTCATCTTTGTCTCAGGTGACTAGCTAACATCACTTTACCTGACTTCCTTTCCCTCCTCCTGTTGAAAGAAAGTGACTGACTGGTTTAGATAGTAGGAAGACAAACAACAGCCTCCCAAACCTGCTGTGTAGCTTTTCTAACTTACCAAACTGAGTATTTGGAGTTGTCTCAGAAGGTGGGTTCCAGAGATGGCAAATTTCTCTGAGCTAGACTGAAGTTGGGGAAAGATCAAGGAAAATCAACATCAAAGATTTTTAATGCAAACCAGCAAGGATTGTGTACACAGTTATGGAGAGCCCTTTCATCAACTTCTATCAGCAGGCCAAGAACAACTTCATTTGGCCTTATGGGTTATGAAGATGTTCAACCAGATCGGTCTTCTGGTTAAAGCCAAAGGAGTAATGCCAAGTGTGTTGTGTTTGATAATGCCCATGGCGTATAAAAGGATAAGAAAAGCTCTGGTGGCTCTGAGCAAGACAGTTATTCTGGGACAATGAAACAGGAGTTCTATATCTCCACACAGATTTTATAGCTGGCTTTAATACTCTTTATCCAACTATGTAAGTCAAGATAAAGTGTGAGGTAGAGGAAAAACAGTGTTCAGAGGCTATCAACAGCTAAACCTAAGTTTGATAAGACAGATGGTATTGGATACACCAGCTGTAAGAGTTCCCATGGCACCATGCAGCCTTTGCTGCTCATTCCAGCCTCTGAACCACAACACATTGCTCCCCCCATGTCGTATCACCACTGTGGCTGAGGTCCATGCTCTGACCCCTTTGTGTTGCTGTTTAGGCCATGTTACTTTCCTGTCATGGAGAAGGACAAGGCGAGTGAACAGCTGGAAGTGAGGGGGTGGGGGACTCCCAGCTTTAGTGGAATGGTGCTTGGAAACAACTTGGAGATGCAAAGCAGAAAATACTGCTTCTGACATTCCACCCTTCACAGATGTCAGCCAGGAAGTCTATCTACCACAGCCTTTCTAATGTGTTAGTGGGAGATCTGAAGCAATTGTAACTCAGAGGAACTTGCTGTACTCCTATAGCAACCTCTGTAAACACAATGTCACAGAAGTGAGTCCAGCAGCCAAATTACCAGCTCACTGTCAGGGAAGCAGCAGCCAACACCTCTTGTCCTCCTCCAATGCCACAAAGTCCCCAGTGACTCTCGTTGCTTCCTTCAGCTTACACGGTTTCTTCCATTCATGTGTTGTCTTAACTTCCACATCTAGCAGCAGCACAATTTGGAGATGGGAGTGATCCTCAGATCTCAAAACCTCTCTCTTACTCCACACAGAAAGAAAATATCCCAAGAGTGAAAGACGTCTTCAGATATAATTTGCATCATAATATGGCTTTTCTCAAGGGTCAGAAACTCCCATCTGGCTCATTATAGGTATGGAGGTTAGCGTCAACTTCCCCTGAAATTCAGAGGCTTTAGGGGCTGGGACTTAGTTGTCACTTCTTGGAATAGAGCCCAGCAGGAAGGACAGCTGTTGCGGATGTCTGATGAGTGATGGCTTCTCCTGGGAGCCTGCAGAGCTGGGGAATAAAATGTGTTTGCTCCTGCTTACCATTACGAAGAAGAAGTTACAGATCCAGCAGCATTATTTAACACTGATACATAACTGAGCTTTGCAGGGTATGGCAAGGATGTCATCCTGATTCCAGGGAAGCAAAAAAGAACCCCAGTTCCATAAAGAATCAGAGCATTTTCCATAAAGAATCAGAGCATTGCTGCCAGGGAAAGGAAAGGCAAACATGTTTTTAGACAAACAAACTAAACAATTCCTAAAACATTTTCAGGCTGTGATGTACTTTATCAAACACTAAAGGAAAATTATCTTCCACAACGGCCTTGTGTGTTTACAGCCACATGTGGACCACAGTTCAAGGATGACAGGATCTGAAAGGAGAGACGAGATGCCAAAACAGGCAGGGATGCTTCATGGATAGGTTAGTGGGGACTGCTTTAGACCCTCAGTGAAAGGTTTCATTGTTTTATATCTTTTCTTGTATGCTGTTAACACACATCCCTCTTATGGTCCCTGTACTCCACACTCTCACAGCCTCTCCTCTATCCTTATCTACATAAGATATTTTGCCCTCAGCTCTGCCTAAACTCAAACAGTAACCCAAAGGGAAAGAAGCTATGCTGAGGTTGTTACCCCTCTGAGGGAAAAAACCTCTCCCTCCATCCTTAGTGAGTACATAACACATGCCTTTCTTTTGCCTCAAGACACACTCTCTTCTGCTAAGCAAGAAACTAAAAAAACCATAACCAAAACAAAACAAACCTCTAGCATTTTGAAGATGTGACAGTTTTAAAGGAACTGAGTAAATAGTTTATCCCACAAGGACAAACAGTATTTTTGTTTCTCTAAATAAGTTGTCTTGGGCATGTAAAATTACTGAAAAACCACAGGAATTTCATGTCTGAGCTGAGGTCCTTTGAGACTTGACTCCCAAAGGCAATGCTTTCAGTCCATGACCCTCTGGAAGCTAACTTCCAGAAGTAAGTGTGCAAGGTCCTGGGCTTACAAATCAATCTATACCAACTGAGATGGTAGACTAATCTGGCCTCTCTTTTTCTGTTTACTAGACAGCCTTGGATACTTTTTACTGCTCAGAAAAAGAGGGAGCAACACCTTCATAGAAAGAGGTTTTAAAGTACAGATTTATGCAGCACCTGTCAGGACTGATTTAAGCATTTCTGACCCTACCACATGGGAGAAGATGGACTAGAGGACACGTCATGAGCCCTACGGGTCATATTGGCAGTAAGTACTAGGTAGAATTGCAAGCTTGTCCTCACAGTGTCTTATCACCCCTGGGTCTTCAGGAGACATCCATCCACTTTGTGACCCTAACAGGAGCTGTGATGCCAGGATCAACACAGATTTCAGTTGCTGTTCAAAGACTCCTAATGATTCTCCTCAGGTTATACCGCTTGAACCACTGTGAGCTGCCAGTTTATAACACTGGCCAGTTGAAAGGGTGTGAAGTCTTCCCTGTCCTTCCTTTCCCTTGCCTTTCGTTTTTTACTGTATGATTGATGGTAAGTTCACAGATGCTGTGGGACTTGAGTGAGTTTACACTGCCTTTTTAGTCTTAGGTCCCTGGCCTAGCTCAGATGAGATCAAAATGGATTTGCTGAAGTCCAAGATTTCAGTAATAAGAATCATAGAATCATTTAGGTTGGAAAACTCCTTTAAGATCATGAAGTCCAACTGTTAACCTAACACTGCCAAGTCCACCACTAAACCATGTCCCTAAGCACCACATCTACAGGTCTTTTAAACACCTCCAGGGGTGGTGACTCCACCACTTCCCTGGGCAGCCCATTCCAATGTTTGACAACCATATGTGGGAAGAAATTTTTCCTGATATCCAATCTAAACCTCCCTTGCACAACTTGAGGCCTCTTGTCCTATCACTTGTTAATTGGGAGAAAAGACCAACCCCCACCTCTCTGCAACCTCCTTTCAGGTAGTTGTATAGGGCAATAAGGTCTCCCTTGAGCCTCCTCTTCTCCAGGCTACACAACCCCAGTTCCCTCAGCCGTTTCTCACAGGACTTGTGCTCCAGACCCTTCCCCAGTTCCATTGCCCTTCTCTGGAAAGGCTCCAGCACCTCAGTGTCTTTCTTGTAGTGAGGGTCCCAAAACTGAACACAAGGTGTGGCCTCACCAATGCTGAGTACAGGGGGTCAATCACTGGCCTAGTCCTGCTGGCCCCCACACTGTTTCTGATGCAGGCCAGGATGCCATTGGCCTTCTTGGCTACCTGGGCACACTGATGGCTCATACTCAGCCAGATGTCAACCAACACTCCCTGGTCCTTTTCCATCAGGCAGCTTTTCAGTTAGTCTTCCCCTCTACAAGCCCGTAGCGTTGCAGGGGGTTGTTGCGAACCATGTGCCGTACTCAGCCCTTGCCTTGTTGACCCTTGTACAGTTGGCCTCGGCCCACTGATTCAGCCTGTCCAGATCCCTCTGTAGAACCTTCCTGCCCTCAGGCAGATCAACATTCCCACTCAACTTGATATTGTCTGCAAACTGAGGGTGGAATCGATTCCCTTGTTCAGATCATTGATAAAGGTGTTATTAAATGAGGAACTGAAGAGTTGCCCCAAATGACTATCTTCAGCATGGCTTTTCACTACGCCTTCAGTTTTAATCTACTGTGTTTTATTGCTTGTTTGTGGGATTGTTACAACATCCTCGTTCTGCATCCCTCCCCTGTACATTTAAATTCTTGATGTGCACTTAACCTGAGCTCCAGGTTAGCATATTTTTCTTTATACAAATATATATTTACTGAACATCTTTAAAAGTATTTGTGTGGGATTTAAGATAACATTGAAATTCCTTTTGCTGATGATTTATAAAGCTATTTTCCCCCTGTCTAGACGATTTCAGTATTTGCAATTAGCTGATGGAAAAATAAACGGTGGAGTATTCTTTCCAAACCTCCAGTACAGAGGAGAAAAAAAGGTCTCCATCATGCAAAGAAAGTCAATGCTCTTCTGTCTAATCAGCCAGGAAGAAGCTGCTAAGAGGCAATAGACATGGAGGATGAGTTCAGTTAGTGCTGCACTCAGGTGTAGAACTTGGACAAGGAAGGGGAACTGAGTTTTTCATAGCTTCAGGGAGAAGAAGGAGAAAACAAGGTATTATGCCAGAGACATTTTTCTTGGGCTGATTGCAAAATTAGCTGGAGCTGAAGTTAATTGATTGTGTAGGCAGATGAAACAAACTTAAGATGACTATAAATAGTAACAATCTTGCTTTCTGTGCAGCTGTAAATCTGAACTGGAGAGCTGTCTTAAAGTCATTGTGAACATTCACAAACAAGGGAATGAGAGTAGAGTAAAATAAATGAAATAAAATAAAACAAAGCATGGTCAAATAAAATATACACACACAGAGCACAGCACAGAGAGAAATTGCCAGGGTCAGCCTTTCCATGAGAACTAGAATTTAAACTCACAGATGTTGTGGCCTGATGCATTTTACCTGTCTCACCCCCTCAACCGCAACCTGGGAGAGGCAGAATTCAGCTATTTCTTTCTTTTGTCTTTCCAGGATTTTATGTCAGATAGTGTTGCTACCTCTTCATTGAGAAAGAGGGGGAGTGAAGCAACGTGCTAGGTCTGTTTGTCTGGATACTGACAGCTGGGGCTGCCAAAGAAAGAATGCCACATCCCATCAACTGATGGAAATGGGAAAGACATTGTGTGCTCTACGGAAACTGTGAATACATGTGGGCAGACCCTTGACATGCTTTTTTTTTCCCTCCCCTTTAAGGTGAGGGAGTTGTTTTCTTCATCAGGATTAAGCTTCATGTTTAAACTCTGCTCTACCAGCTGTGATGAACAACAGTTCGATGAGGGATAGCTATGATTGAAAACCCAAAAGAGAGATGGCTGTCAAGGTTAGAGAGTCCTCTGCATGTGGTAGGTGGCAGCTTTTAGTATCTGTACCTGTAGCTACAGCCTAGCTACTCTTCAGAGAAGGTGATCTCCCTGCAGTGTAAAGACTACAGGCCTGGATGCAGCCTTCCTTTCATCACTCCCCAGGGAGTTGCCGATGGACCTAACCTTTCATCCAGATGGGGCTGCACTTGGTCATTTGTCTGTCTGTCTGCAGGAGGGTGTCACCCTGTAAATACCAACAACATCATTCTCACAGTTTAAGGCAAAAAGGGTAGAATGTCATAATCTGAAATTACAGAATAATTTGAAGTAATAACTGCATGACTAGAATTCAGTTAGAATGAAAGATGTAATAATTGCACTTTTTCAGAAGGGGTCACCAGGCTTTTACCACTAACATTACTATTCGAGTCATACCTGTGAGCAGCACTCTGGTCCGTTGTGTTGGGATTTGTGTTTAGTAGGAGAAACTTCCCACACTGAGGAGTTATGGTTTACAGATACAACCCAGACAAAAGGGTAGGAGGAGAAAAGACAAACACAAAGGTTTACCCAGCCATTTCAGCAGGCCGCTGGCTGGTCTGTTTCCCACATCTCTCACAGGAAGGCAACTGGAGCAATGGCTTTACAAGTAGGGTGAGTGAGGAGCATTCACATGGTCAGCTGGGTGCGGAGGATGAGTGGTAACTTTCAGCTTGGGTAACTCCTTCAGTTGGCCACAGTTCTGTTGGGTGATGACAAGGCAGTTCAGGTGCCAGCAAAGGCTGTGTAGAAAGGGAGAACGAGCTGGGGCAGTACAGTAGGTCACTGTGTGCCCACATGTGCTCTGCTAGCCATAGCTGGCCCATTTGCTGTACCTGAGAGCCACCACCCTGAGGAGGAGACTTCCCTGGCTTGGTTATGCCATCAAGGCACACAGGGCCCGGTCCAGCTCAGCAAAGAGCTTCTGTAGTGTTCTTCTGCTAAATATAGTGTGTTTGTATCAATTTTAAAACTGTTTACCTCAGCCCCAGGGAATGAGCCTCTCTGCTTACTCCCAGAACAAGCCCACGAGATTGTGATGTGACCATGATTCCTCACCCTGACCCATTAAAGCATGCCAGAGGTCTGGGACCCCTCCAAGTTACAAGGAGCACCTGGATGTTCTTAAAATGAGTGTCAGGTAGGCAGAGCTTATTCTCCTGGGCTTATTCATGTGTTTGGGTTTGACCCAGCCTGCCAGGCAAAGTCTGCTCCGTGCATGTTGCAAGGCCTGCTGTATCAACAGGACCAGCTGCGGTGAGTAAACCAAGGCAGTGATTTGACTACTAAACACCTAGGGGAAAGCCCTCCTGGATTGTATTTCTCATGTCCTTTGTTTGCTGATAAGAAAATGCCAATCCAAGAGCCAAGGACTAACCCCGCCCCCAAAAAATCATGCATGCACTCTCCATCTGACCTGTCACCTCCCTCCTGACAATTGAAAGCATCTGTGTTTATCTTCTTTTTTACTGGGTTTCAAAAGACAATGCTCTTCTCTCATGGGGGATTCTTTTATCAGATTCAGGGCCAGGAACCTGAAAGGAGTTAACCTGGAGGTCACTTTCTAGCCATTTCACTACTCAGTCAGAAGAATCACCTTGGAACTTCCATGTTTAATCAAGACATTTTTACAGCTTTTCTGTTAAAGGGAGAGGTGCACCTTGATTGAAGATAAAATCCATCAAATGATGCAATTCATTTATTCTGGCGTCGCAGAGTCTCTGTCCATTTGAGGAAAAGACTGTACATCATGGAAAGAAAGGTTTCTTTTTGGGGGGTGGGGAAAGGAGGATTGTTGGGCCTGTTCTTCCAGTCCAATTTTAACATCTCTGTCCTGCTGAACCCCATCTGACTGCCCTGAGAAGGCAAACAAGGAAAATAACTCCTGTTGAATATACCCTGCCCAGATCTGTAAATCAGGTTTGGTCTCTGGTTTCACCAGCTTCTATAAGCATACCTTCCATTTGGAAGACTCTTGCCCCTTTGGTATGACACTGTCATTTCATGAGACATGGGAATCAGTTACACAAACTCTCACTTATTTGCCTATATCTGCTAGTGTGCTGTATCATTCATGTTCTAGTTGTAAAAAGCCTGCTGCTCACACATGAAGTCTGTGTCTACACACAGCCCCTTCCCTTTGCTTCTGCAGCAAGAAGTATTCTTCTGAGTTTTGAGACAATCTAATTTCTATCACACACCACATGGTTCCGGCTCCGATGTGGGTTAACACATATATGTCTGAATGGGAATCAGGTGTGTCCAAAACTCAGGGTCCCTACCAAGGTAAGTGGAGAGTTGAAAAATCCCTGAAATACCTGTATTGACACATTTCAACCAGCTGTGTAGCAAGCAACGAGGAAAGGCTTGTTTCACGCCTCCTACCCACTCACACCTCTTTCATGTTTTGCCCAGTTGGACATCTGGCATGTTTTTTGCTACACACCCAATGCTGAGCTTTCATTTCAGGCGACCCATTCTGATTCTATCAGAGCTGACTTCTGCCCTTACAAACGCATGAAACTCAAGGCTTGTCTTGAGGCAGAGCCAAACACTAGAAATGTTGCTCAGCAATGGGTCAACCTCAAAGGGTTTGAAGCATCTGCTCTTTTGTGCTCCCAGGGATTCACATTCTGATGCCCACAATCATCAGTCTCTGAGTGAGGCAGATGGTATTGTCCTGGGTGTCTGGCCTATCTGATCCCATCACTCTAGGATTCTTCTGCATTTCGTCTCACATTTGTTTCCCACTGGAACCATGCAAGAAGAGACTTGCTACTGGCATTATGTTGTCAACTGAATGTATACACCTGGTCCATCCTATTGTACTCAACAGGCATCCCAACTGAGATTGCACAGGGATCTAAAATAACCAACAGCTGAAAGGTCTTGCAGAAAGGAGTTGAAGTAAGATCTTATTTGGCACAATAGAAAGGAGAACATTATTCCAAGACCTTATATAATGAGAAGCTAGTCTGGGAGGATGACACCAATAGGCTGAGACATGGAGTCAGTTTTAGATACACAGACCACAGTGATTCAACAGAAACATGGATCTCAGTCCCTTCGCCCAAGTTTCTCAAACTAAAGGACTCTTTAAGTTGTGACCAACACTGACAGAATTAGCTGATCTTCAAGTCATAGGTAATACAGAACTACTCCAGCTGTGCCAGTCCCAGTCCCACATGAATTTCAGATGTGCTGTCTAGTTCTGTCAATGATATCATTACACATGTTCAGCATGTTATCTCTACTGAACATAAAAACAGTGTCTTAAATATGAATTCAGCCATGTTCATCCCACACCCTAATGTCTTATCTCTGTTAAGAGCAAAACTAGGAATTTCTGACTTTGAACATTTAAGTAAGAAAGAAGCCACCAGAGATGTCAGTAGAATAGGCTGGGTCTCAGGCCTAGAAAGGGATGATCAGGAATCTTAGTTCAAGGCAGACAGATGGCCTTGAGAGGAAAGTACAGAGGAGTGTGGAAGCTGCAAGACAAGCCAGTAGGCTTGGTGGGGTGGAGGGAAGCTGGGAAAGAGGTGATGAAGTCAAAATGGAAAAAGTTGCTGGGTGGATCAAAGTTCAAGCAAGGAATTATGAGAGGCATAAAAGAAATTGGGAGAGTGAATATCATGCATAGTGATGGGATTCAGACATATTGTGAAGGTTTTGGAATGAAGGAAGTGATAGATCTCCCAACAGAAGTTTGTCTTCCCTGCTCCTTTACCTCTGCACTTGAGAGCTCTGCATTTGTCCCGGTGCCAAATTGTCCATCTTCACCTTGTTTTGCAGCCTTTTGCCTACTTGTTCTTCTAGCATTCTAGCCTCTTGTCTTACTGCATGCTCCTATCAGTGCCAGGATGGCTTAGCATAGGCTTCTCAGCCCACCCTAGCCAGGCTTTTTCCCTCTCATTCATCATTCCCTTACACAAATCTGCCTTGTTGAGAGCCAAATGCCCTAAATTCCAAGGGCTCTTTTATTTTTCATTTCTTTTTTCTCCTTGAGAGATTAAATGATGGGGTAGACTCCCCGTCCTGGAACATACTGGTGATGGAAGTGGAGAGGGATTTCTGTTATGTCTAATTCTCCATCATAGCCTCATGGTTCTGCTACTGAACAGCAGCAGATAGAATGACAGAGGTAAAGAAAGTAAATCATTAAAAGCTTAATGTAAAATCTTGGGTACACTTTATCTATCTCTTGTAAACACAAAGGTCCTGTGACTTCAAAGAGCAAGGAATTATTCCTACCAGTGCTTCTGGAATGAGATAGCTCCCCACACCAGCTCTTGTCCTCAGCAGGCTTGGAAGGTAACGTAAACTGGCTAGTTGAAGTGAAAGCAATTAATGGAGACATTTTTACTACCCTTATTAAAGGGAGAAGGAGGCTTTGATATAACACAATATCCACTAGATGATGCAATTAATTTATTTTGGCTGGCCAGCGCTCTTGTCTGGGTCTGTGTGTTATTAGAGGGTGGTGCAACGGTTGTTCTTCCCACTGCTTGCAGGCCCTAGGGTCAGGTTCTGCTCCACCAATAACATGACTCATCTCTGCATAGAACAATTCCGCAAATGATACCAAAGTGACCGCAACATCAGTCAGCTTCCAATCATCTGAATTCAGTAATGATGGCTACTTCCCCCAAATCCTCTTTAGAGCAGCTCACACACTTGTTCCTAACCGCAGAACGAAAGTCAGCTGGGAACATGTTGGTTTTCACAACATATCATGTAAGAAAGGCCCTGGGCTGGATATCATTTGCATTTCTGCCTTCATTAAAATGTGTCTCCTCATTAATGAATTATGTTTTATGCCCTTGTAGAAAGACACACTTGTCCTAATGTGGCTGGATGCTGGATAAAGGGATGGCACTGTGACGGTAGGCAACGCACCCAACTTTGGCTACCTAATATAATCCAGTACCTCTGAGTTTAATGCAGAGAAATGGGCATCTATGTGACAGTCCTGTTCCTAGTTGCTCTTTGGAGGGGCTCAGTTTGGACCAAAAATGGCTGTAAAATGAACCAAAGTCAGCCACCAGATAGATATCAAAAATTGATGTGAAAGCCCTTTTGCTCACTACTCCTCCATTCTTTCTTCTCTAGCTTCTCTTAAATAAGTGTCTTCTAGGTCAAATGTGTGAGAGAGCTAATTATGGAAGATGGGTAGGTTAAGACAAACAAACTTCATCTTGCCACACTGGAAGAATTAATCTTAAAACATATTGTCTGTCAATTTTCCACAAGAACATCGAGAGATAAAGAGACCGCAGCCAATCCCATCCCAGGTAACATGGTGTCACTGCAGGGACAGGCCCACTGGGTTTCTCTTGGCTAATGGATGACAGAGAGGGGAAAACAATGGGATGGAGAATTTGCATCCTCTGAGTTGAAGAAAGCTGTTTGGGGCAAGTAATGTAACTGTATTTTTTAATTAAATTCTTATGGTCTGCATTATTAGAACTACTAGTTATGCTGTAGCTCCAAAGATCATTTAGGAAGGTCAAGTTCCTTTGAGCTTCCCATTATCTGTCAGTGAGAAGGTACACAAGAAGGTGGGAGGGACCTTAGCCAGGACAGCTGACCCAGAATGGCCAAAGGGACATTCCATACCATATGACACCATGCTCAGTATATAAACTAAGGGGAGTTGGCCAGGGGGCTGCAGCTCAGGAACTGACTGCACATCAGTCAGTGACTGGTAAGCAATTGTATTGTATGTTGTTTGTTTTGTATATTCTTTTATCATTATTATTATTATAATAATTATTATTTTCTCTTCCCTTGCTGTCCTATTATCTGTCTTTACCTCAAACTATGAGTTTTACCTTTTTTGTGATTCTCCTCCCCATCTCACCCCGGATGGGGAAGAGTGAGGGAGTGGTTGTGTGCTGCTTAGTTACTGGCTGGGTTTAAACCATACCAGAACTTTTTCCCATGTCAGGATACAACTATCACTTACAGGAGTTGGGAACAACAATCCTCTTCCCTGTTAGGTAAAAGCCTAGACCTGGTTTGCTCATGAAGGCAGATCTTGTCCTCTCGGGAAAGAAACCTCAGCCATCATACTGTGAGAATAAATCTTGACAGTTGTTAGAAAACATTCCACTTTTCTGGAGGTTTGCAACAGGATACACTTCTAATCAGAGTAATAGATCAACTTGGAAGAGCAACTTTATGATTTCCTTGGATTTGAAATTATTTTACATGATGAATTTGGTTTCTGCCTGTCCTACATAGAACGAACGGTTACAGCCAGTTAGGCAGATGAATGTGTTTTGCCAGGAAACATTCAGTATTTTAAAATATTTGTTATTTTTAGTGTGGGATTTTTTTTTTCATTTTCAAGTATTTGTTAATATTTGTTCCACATGGGGTACAGATCCAACAAAACCACAAGATTAATGAAGATTCATTCACTCCAAATGCTCTGGGCATTTTAAGGTCCTAACCCCGCTGCTTTCAGAAGCAGTTCCACTTTACAGGTGATTGTCATCGATTTATTTCCCTGTGAAATGATGTGAGAGCCTACCAAAATCATTGCATATTTGACCTAAAAGGAATGTACAGAGGTGAAAGGTGTCTCCTGCTGGATAGGTGTGTATGAATCCCTTTGCAGTGCCAGGATATGACATTTTGGACTGTCTGGAAATTGGTGCCAAGTTTGCAGTGGACACACACAATGTTTTGTGTTCTCCCTGCCTTGGTTTGGGACCAGTGCCAGAAGAGAAAAGGAGAAAAATAAGGTGATCTCCTGCCCAAATTCTTCTTTGTAATGAATACGTGTGAGACTAACTATGATCTCATGGAAATCTCTATTTTGTGGTCATTAGATATTATGAACATGTCATCAGTCTGGTTGTGTTACCTGCTCTGTCCCCTACAACTCACCTCTAGCAAAATCATTGCTGTATCAAACAAGGAATCTGCTTGAAAATACTCACACCACCAGCTGTACCTTAACCTCTTGGTTACTAGTGTTTAACTCATAAAATTAAATTGGTTTAAGCTACAAATTAAATCAAAATACAGACATGCAAACAGCATCTTCCACAACAGAGCCAATGTTCATTTCACACAGATCCTGTGGTATTACCATGCCAGACAAGGACTAGTTAGCTGTCCAGCACCCATGGGAACACCGGGTACTGGAAGTATGATATTATTGCTACTACTTTTTATTTATACTGTGCTAGTACACAGGGTGTGTTAGGTGATCTCCGCATGTGTGGAAAGATATGACCCACTTACCGCTTTGCCAAAAGCTCATATTCCATGGCTGGCAATGTACAAAGAGTGGGAAAGGGCAATGCAGTGCAAACACAGTAGTTGCCTGAATAACTACTGTGGATTTTTCCCCAGGTTTTGCCTCAGAATATTATGGTACAGCTGTTAGGAGAGTCTGTCTGAAAGTTATGGCATTACCGTCTTGCTCTTAGTGGGGAAAGACGCAATCGTACCCTGTTCTCAACAAACATGTGTGGCTGTAATTTAAAAATACAATGTGAATGAGTTTGATGCAGACCTAGTATTTACAGATACATGTAATACATTACTGGCTTTTTACCATGGCTTTTTGGGTTTTATTATACTGCTGAGAAAATACACATCAGCTATACTTCACTGTCTCTAAGCCAGCTGACACATATACACCCAAAGTGAGCTCGAGAGGGCATACATGTTTCTGTTCCTCCCACCTATCTCCAGGCTCCTAACAAAGATGCAAGGTTAAGGTGACAGTCTTTTGAGTTTCCTTCCATAGTCAGCTGAGGAAGTTTCATCATTGGTCTTAGCTTACTTCACTGCAAGGGTTGTCAGGCATTGGAAGGGGGTGCCCAGGGAAGTGATCAAGTCACCATCCCTGAAGGTATTTAAAAGACATGTAGATGTGGTGCTTAGGGACATGGTTTAGTGATGGACTTGTCAGCTCTGGGTTAAAGGTTGGACTTAATCTTCAAGGTCTTTTTGAACCTAAATGATTCTATAATTCTATTCAAAAAATACAGAGGCAGGGGTTTGAGTGCTTAATATTAGATGAGAATTATTAAAGCAGAAGTTCAAAGCAGAATGGAGAGCTCATGCTCAGGAGGATTGCTTGAATTTTAAGAACTGTAACCCAGCAGTAGACCATTTATGAGCCTTACCCTGCAGTAAGGGCATCTTATCCTGGGTGCTTAATCCTTACTAGTTTACACTGCTCTGCTGGACACTCTGGAGGGATTATATCAGTCCATAGCGGGAAGACCTTAAGGAGAGTGGGAGCTATCATTAGGCAATGGTCAGGATGAAAGCGCTATGAGTGCTCCAGGTCTCAAGGCAGCAATTTATGAAATCTCAGCAGAGACACTACCAACACTATTTTGGTTTTGGTACTTTCATGTTAAGGTAATCAAGCATTGCCTTGTCATTGAAGACCATGAAAACAAGGACATTGGAGCTGAGTAGGAAGATTGGTGAGTGTGTGACTGGTGTCACAAAGAGAAGGAAAAACTACACAACCCTTCTAAGCCTAGAACTTGCAAGCTCGTTTTGGAGTTCCTGTGCTATTACAACCTTCAGCCTCCTTAGAAGTAGATCCACATAGCCATCAAGTGGCACTTGTGTCATCCTGGCCTCCTGTTAGAAGCAGATAGGCTCAAGCAGCATAAAATACTAGGTCCTCAATGAACTGCCTTGTTTCCTATTGGAAATGCCAAAGCCAGGTGCGACCTTAAATCCTGCCTCCTACTCTGAGCATCAGGAAAATACCAGGATTCCCAACTTTCCCTTTTTCCTGAACATAAGCAGATGAGACATCAAAGCTCAAAGGGAAACCAGTCTCTCCAGAAACATTGCCATTTTGTTAAAATGGTAAGTGGAATTGGAGGAAAATCCATATACAATGGAAAAAAAAAAAAAAGAAAAAAGTAGAATTACTGACCCAAGACAGAATATTTTATTTCTGAATTGGCCCAAAATATTTTGAGTCAGATGAGTTCAGTAATGAATTACTTTCCAGTAACAGTGCAGGGTTACAGTTCAGGACATTGTCTCAGTAGATGGGACATTCTTTGTTATCCTATAATGCAATGCAGATGTTTCTCTTTTTGCCTTATGCAAGGATGATTATCTATATGATTATAGAGTCTTTAGGCATGAAACAACTCACACAATTCAGGCATGGAGACTGTAAAGAGCAAACTTCCAAACTACATATCCCAGAAGGCTATAACACAAGGGAAAAACACAGTTTGAATGCTGAAGTGACTTGAAACAGAGCATTTTGGGGTCATTTTAACACACCACAAGAAAACATTTTGATTTCAGGAATGTTGAAATGTTTTGTTTTGTTTTGTTTTGTTTTGTTTTGTTTTGTTTTGTTTTGTTTTGTTTTGTTTTGTTTGAAAATGTCAGGCAAAATGCTTTGACTTTGCCAGAAAAAAGTTTGTTGGTTTTTTTTTTCCCCAAAAAATTTCCACCCAGAGAAAAAGTCTTGACATTTCAGCTCTTTGTTCCAATTTGGGATAAAAACAAACATTGAAATGTCAGGATTTGCTGCAGGATGAAAATTCTGAATTTTGCCCAATTTTTTGATGTAATGTCTTGGCCCCAGCATTTACATTTTGCTTTGAAGTATGGGTGGATGTTCACAGGGTGGGAAAGATTTTGTAAGAGGGGGTCATATGTTCAAAAGAACCTGAAAACCTATATGTTCCAGTCCCTGTGATGTTTTAGATCACTTCAGGATTGAAATTAACAGGTAATTGATGCAAATAAACTGGAAGGAGGTGACAACACAATGCAAGATACAGGTTCTTTTCTCTTTTCTTAATTTTCACTTCTTCCATAAGCAGGCAAACTCCCTTTGGGCTGTATCTGATTTTAGCTTGATTAATGAAAATGAGGAACAATTGGAAGTTCTTGTCTTGAAGTCATTGGGAGTGTTCCTGAGTGAAGTCTGATGGAGGAAAAACACCCAAATCAACCTCAGACAGCTTGGCCCAATGAGAGTTTTGAAGATATCTCTGCAAGTATGGCAAATGCAGTCACATGCCCTATTTTCTGTAAGTAATTAAGCAGCATAAATCTGGATTATTATCACAATTCTCTGTACAAGCATGCTTAGAGGGATTTGGTTCTGAAAGCGTTGAACAATACATCGGTGGGAATGAACTACAAGAGGTGTATGTGTGGATATTGCTTTATGGGGAATGAGCACAATGACAACAGGATTTATGATTTTACTGCCTTTGTCAATTTTTTAAAAAGCCACCCTTTATATATCCCAGCACAGATTTCAAACTAAAAAGATAAAGAAATAAAGAAGAGCTGGACATTGTTTTCAGGTAACTAGATAATCAAGTGTTCCAGTGGCAGAACCTCAATCCCTGTTCTGGATTGAGGTATTGATTGTTCTCATACATGAGCACCTACAGGGGATGGCATGTCTCAGCTCTGAAGGCCACTCTGTGTTTAAGTGCAGAAAAGCACACAGTTGAGGTACACAAGAGCATCCTTCTTCAGTCATCCAGAACCGTACCTATGAGAGGCCTAAAGTAGATATTTTGTTTAGAACTACAGGAAATGTAGTCTGAACATGGGTCATGTGTGGCATTGGGCTGCTGGACTGCAAGATTCCCGATATCAACTGCATATCCCACCCCATTCAAATCTGGAACTGGCGAAGAGGCACCTAACTGAACCTTCCTAAAAGAAACAGTCCCTTTGTACCATCATATAAACAAAGTTGCTTTACTTCTGTATTTAACAGAACTCTTTAGATCAGCAGGTTCATGGCCGAGGACCCTGGAGCAATGCTGACATTTGACTGAACAAGAATTGGTAGCTCTCACCTCCTGTTCTAAATTTATCATGTTACTGGGTTAACAGATCTGACAAGATCTGGACGACCTAATCTAGGAATTTCTAATATGTACAGTTAAAAATAGTCAGTCGGGTAGAGATACTACAAGGCAGTTCTAAAAGATGGACTGAGGTATTTTCAACATCTCAGGTGGACTTTTTTCTTTTTCTTTACAATCTTGAACACTGAGGTCCCAGCGGAGATAATTTTGAGTGCACAGGGAACATACAGTGCTTTGAGTAATTTGGAGAGGGTGTATTTCACCGTGCAATGAAGATGATAGACAAGGCATGAGTGCTAAAAATCATGACAAGACTGCTAGAATTACACCCGTATTATTTATTTCACAATATCTCTGAGATATGGATTGGACTGGGTTCAATGCTTTTCACATTAGGGAAAACAATTTTCTCCCTGAAAATATATATGTAACGCACACAATTTTTGCAACCAGAAGCTGGATTCCTGAAGGAATAGGTGATTGATCTCAGCTTGGCATGGAAAAAGATCAACGTTCCTCCACAGTAATGTGTTTTTCCCCCGACAGATACAAATGGCTGTCACTGAACTTGGATTGATATGCCATTCTGACTTCAGGTTCTCTTGTAAAGAAAGACATGAGGAGAGTTTTCTAGCTAAAAGAGCATGAGCCCACTTGTGTCCAAGGAACAAACTGAAGATGAGTGGGACTTTTAGAAACAGAGGAATCTGCCTTTCCTTCCTCCCCTAAGTTCATGGGGAAGCTGGCATTTTACAGACTGCTGACTACATCACTCTAACAGTCTGGGAGTGGACCACCATTTCCTAAATGCCATCGCATTTCTCAGGAATGGCCTGACAAGCAAACTCACTGTTAGGAGGCCATCTGCAATTGTTCATTACTTTGCATTAATGCCACTCTCATTCTGGGACAAACCCACCACCTTCTCAGGCCTCTCAACCTGAGAATAGAGAAACTAGACACAGTGCCTGTTCTGCTCTGGGTCCCACCCACACGCTGCACCCTGGGCTGTCCCGCAGGTACCTCCAGCCTGCCTGCAGACCGCCTCCAAGGGCATGCTAATGCCTGTTCTATCCAGCTGGCAGATTTGACCATGCTGAGTCCTACCTACCTGGAAGGATGCTCTCCAGCTGTGCAAGAGGCCACAGTCAAAAGCTTAGCATGTGGGCTGGAGGCAAGCACAGTCTTGAGGCCACCGTTAACAGACAGTAAAGACGTATCCAGAAAATCAAGTAGAAAACTTGAAGGACAACAACTCTGAAGGACCCAAGCTAGCTGGCCATCTCAGTAAGGAAGCCAAAATTAACATGTGCTACAGAGCCTGAACAGTCCCTTTCCATTAGCCTGAGAGAAATTCTCCATGAAACACAGCTGAGTCAGTGCCTTGCGTGTGAAGACAATGTGTGTTTTATCCAAGATGTCAATTCTTTGTCTAATAGCAAAGTTTATATCTCTCACTTCCCCTCCCCTCTCCCTTTCCCTTCTGGAATGCAAATTACTTCCAAAGATGCAAAATTACTTTTAAGGATTTGCATATCTCATTTGTAAGGCCACAATTACAATTTTGGATTAGACTTTAACCTTATCTTTTCTTAAGAGGTGGCAAATTTAACTATGAAGGGTTTTCCTGTTTGCTCTTCTGCACATCTTCTAACATCCATTGCTTTAACTTGGCACAACCTTGCTTAACACTGATCATAACACTTTGCATCTCCTACTGAGCCTTGCACAGCTTCAATATCAGACTAAACTGCAAGCTGTAGACATACATCATCACAACAAACCTGTTGCTGTGATGACTGTGGATCCATGGCATTGAGAGGGCTGGGTTCCAAGCTGATGTTGGAGGCTGGTGAAGAGCAACCAACCCATTTTCCATTAAAAAAGTAAACACTGGTCAATCTTACATCATCAGAACTAACCAGCCCAAGGGTAAAAAAAGCAACAAAAGGAAGAAAAGGAAAAAAATCTGTGCAGTTCCCACTGCTTTTTCTTCAACTAGAATGACTGAACGTTCCCAGGTTCCTCACAAGGGAAATAATTTTATGGGCTAATGTTGGAGGAGATGTTCAGATACTGCCTCAGTGAATGGAGTCATGCAAAGGAGCATGAAAAAAAAAAAAAAGGAAAATGGTGGTTGAAGAATAATGATAATAAAATATCTTAAAAACAGAGAACTAGTGAAAGGTGTTAGCAGCTGAAATGCAACATGTTTCACCAGGAGCCTCGCTGGTGAACACACTCATCTCCCCCCCAGCCTCATCAGTGTCTTGCCGGGAAGCAGCTGAGTTCTTATCAACTCTGCATGCTCCAGGCATCCTCTGTGGCACCAGGAAACTACTCTGAAGTGGGGAATTTCCCTGAATGGCAGGGATTGCCCACATTTTCCTGGGATCCAAGACAGTAGCACTGGAATTCCCAGAATTCAGGGTTCAGGACTGTTGGCTGGTTTTTTTTTATTTGTTTTAATTTTGGTCTTGTTTTTTTCTCCAGAAAACAATCAGACAAAGGTCTTTTTGTTTCTCCTATTCCTTTCCCTCTAAAAATAAATAATGAAAACCAAACAGTAGACTCTAGTGCATGCGAAATATGTATTCCTTTTTCCCAAAAAATTATAAAAGAAAACCTATATTTTAAATGTTGGACTTGCTCAGGAAGACATTCCTGCTCAGGACTATGGGATAAGCTCCTTATAACCCTCCTTAAGCTTCCAGATGTAAACATATGATGTGTCAGGGCCAGACCAGAAGCTCAGTTGTGCTGACATCCATGACCAGCAGATGTCAAGGGACATCAAAGACTGCAAACATGGTGTGAACCTTCCTCAGAGCACCCTTCCTGCCTTCAGTCCTTGATGACTCTTACTGAGTCAAAGGTGGTGTTTCAGAAAAAATATTTTCTTCCTAAAATCTCTCCAGTCCTGTTTTGAACTCAGATGAACAACCTGTGGCAGTGATGATGGCTTAGCTATGCTGCTAGTGAAGAAATATCTATTTTCATTAGTACTGAACAACCTGGTTTCACTGGCATTGACTTTGAAGGTTGAGTTTAGGTTTCTAGATTCCATTTATCGCCTGTGGAGATAGATATGCTCCCCCTCAGGGAGCAATTAGTCTCATCTTGTGCTATGTGTCTCAAACACAGGTGAAAGGCTGAAGGCAACCATTTCTCCCCACACCCTTCACCTACTCCCTCCCCTCTGTAAAGGCAGGTCTTGGGTGACTAGCTCAGCTTAGGAAAACTACAATGTAGACACTGATGCTGCAGTGATGCCTACTTTCTCCTACAAGTACCCAGTGTCTGTAAAAGCTTCACCAGCCACCACAGGATCATAGGTAACAACAAACAGCAAGAATGCACCATATTTTACAACTGTGCTGTTACTCTGCTGGCTGACAGAACAATTATCTGCAGAAGAGGTGTAACAAACAGTGTCTCAAATCCAGCTGCAAGATGCAGCTGCAACCCCTGAACTACCCACCATGGCAGCTGGGAGGAGATCCCAAGGGACAGATTATTCAGACTCTGTTTTTTGCTCTCTTTCCCTTCCACTCTCTGAGACAGGATGCAGGATCATGGGTTGTAGGTATGACTCTGACAGTTACCTTTTTATTTCTTCTCATGATAGCTCACCTAGGAGCTAATGGGATACAAATAAATATTAATGACAGGCATGGAGAAGCAGAAATATTCACCAATGTGAGAGATGTTCCATTCAAGTCTTTACCATTATCAGACACTAAGGACAGAGAATTGCATAGAAGCAAGTGTCTTAAACACCAATTCAGCATTTCATTTGCTTTGTCATCTATCTTCACAGGGAATGAAATAGACATTTTACTTCTCCATTCTTAGCCTCCACAGAACCTACATTTCTCAGGTCAGTAAGAATTGCACAGCCTGCATTTCACCATGCTAGGACTGGGATGCTAGTCATTACAGGACAGAGAAATCTGCACAGTGCAGACACGTCCAGCAGGAGTTGATATACAGATTTGCGTTGTATGAATAACCAAAGAGATTCAGCCATACATGCAACATAATACATTGCTTTCCTCCCTCTTGCCTGTTTTACTCTAGTTGAACACTATGTTCTCTTAGGAGTCAATTTTTTTTGCAGAGCCAAGTAGTTACAGATATAGGAGGAAAGCTCTGAACATTCAATAAACGTAACATAGCTGAGCAGTATTAAAAAGGTTTAATGGAACAGAAAGATTCATGACATAGAAAACCTATTTTCTGCAATAAAATTTTGCTTATTCTGGTAAATGAGGTTTTTACAACACTCCTCTCCAGCTGGGATTTGGAACTTTCACGGTCAGAAACAAGAGGATTGTGAACCAGGGTCCAAAATCAAGTGGAGTCTTTATGTCGGAATGATGTCCTTTCCCTTCTCCCCAGCAGCTGTCTGAGCTACCACTTTAGAAAGACTCAGTCCTTGAGATGGCCCTCAAATTCTCCCTTTTGGACCCTTCCTCCATCTCCATTGCTAACAAAGCCTTCACCTCATAAGCACACAGCACTTAATTTGATTTCCCCCCTGTGGGATTTACGTCTTTGATGTGATTCCGTTAGTGTCAAAGGCATTATGGCAGGGACTGATCTGGGACCTTGTGTACAGCTGTTGCGATCCAGGCTGGAGGAATGCACATTCCTCCACCACACCCAAATCTGCTCTGGATTATCAATACTCTGATAAGAAACTCAATTGCCTTTAGACTGGTTAGGGAATTTCTCCACTCCTTATTTTCTCCCTCCATTTTCTCTGTGCTACTTTACCTTCACTTTGTTTTTTCACTTTTCAGGCCATGACATTTCTGATGATTCCTAGATCTCCGGATTCCTGCCTCCTCCTGTTATTGTTGCTAACACACAACTCTGTCTGGAGCCGGATTTAATTAGACCACAAGAAAAATGAACCGCAATGAAGTTACATCAAGGGTGTGACTTCAAGCCACAAGAGCCAGGAAACATAGAAGACAAAAAAAAAAAAAGGAAGAAAAATGAAGCACAAACTTTGTCCTAACCCTGTGGTGTCCCACCTCTAGCATAGCTATGATGTTCAAGAACAGTTTACACAATAGGGAGTTGATGAGGAAAAGGCTTGGAAGGGGAAGGAAGGGCCTGGAGAGGATCTGCCAAAATGTTTTGGCCCTGTAGCTTTACGGCGTGTGGGTTTGATGCTACGCCAAGCTTTATGACACTTACATCAAGGTTGTTCCCCGCAATGATGCACCATTGAAGCTAAATCACCTACCCATAATGGAATTCACAATGATTTCACTGTGCCTTGGTTGAGAACACGTTATCATTAACTACCCTTTTTTATTACCCCAAATGCCTTTCCAGCTCACAGCGTACTGTGCTTCAGGAACTTTTTTGTTGCCATGATTTTACGTCATTGTGTAAATTCAGCAATGAATACAATAGAGACCTGGTCTATCCCAAGGCCTCCAGGCACTGATGTAATAGAAATAATAAAGCATAATCATAAGGAAGAAAATGGCATGTAGCTCTGCCATGTGGAGCATGGAAATGGATATGGGTGACTGACGCTGATGCAATTCACTCTTACTGAATGAAGGCAGAGGGCCCAGAAAAGGACTCCTCCTGCACAGTATCAGCAGTTATGCCAGCTTGAATATGACCCTTCTCTAGCTGGAAGGATACATCCCAGATATTGTAACACAATGGCGTTTGAGACAGTGTTGTCTGAGGTTTGGGGGTGTTTTTTTCTTTCCACTGATTATTTGCAAAAAATATTTTATTTTACCAAAAGAAAAACAAATAGAGGAGACAGCATTGTCTGATAACTTGGATGCTGGGTAACACATTGGCAGGGCAGGGCATTGGTCCCTAGATCTATTTCTCACCTCTTTGTGTCTCAGCTTCCCCTTCCATGGATAAAACTTAGCTAGAAATATTTACCAGCACCCCTGTGGGGAATTCTGAGCTTAAAAGGATGTAGCTGGTTTGGAACAGTAAATGCTCAAGCGTTCAGTTAGAAATGGCGCTGTGCAAAATGCAGAGGGCTAGTTAACTTTCTATTGATTTTTAATGGAGCTTTTTGTTTTGGTTCTCAGATTGAATTGGATCTCTGTGCCTGTAAATTATTCCACTGAGAGCTGAAACATGTATTCATTGATCATGTCTCATTTCATGTAGGATAGAGTGTTTCTCCAACCTGGGAAAGTGCTGTGAACCCAAACCTCAGGCTCATAGTTTTCTGGGACAAGCAGTTCTGTAGCTAGAAGGACATTTTGGTGGGAGGTTCAGTGTTGTGATTGGGTAAGCTCAAAACCGGAGATAGGGAATTTCTCCCTGTAATGAACTCTTTAGTGGAGTTTCCTGGTTAATTGCATCCCAGGTGGGTTAAATAGCAGGCTGATTAAAAACAGAAGGGAAGAGGGCAGCGAGGGAGGTGAGGCTAGGCAACTGGGGCATCTATAAAAGCAGGCATAGTTAGACGCTGAGCTTTCCTTTCAGTAGGGTTCATCTGGCAGCTGACTGGAGTTAGCAAGAGATGAGAGAGGCTTTGTTAGTGGTGTATACCACCTACTTTTAGATACAGCTCAGTGGGGAACTTTCTTTGTTGGGTATGGGAGGGACTTGGCTTTTGCTAGCCCTCCCTTTGCAGATGGAGTCAGGCTCTTCAAAGAACAAAGTTAGTCTCCATATTATCTACCCTTCGGCATTTCTGCATGACTCATCGGTGTACTTAGTTGAATAGAGAACGGCTATCAAGTCAACCACAGGATTTTGCAAACCAATTTAGCATCGTTGTAGGTATCTCAGTCAAACACGCCTACTTTTTCTGCAGGTATAAGGGAAGAAAATGCTAGAAATAGGTAAGTGATCTCCTGTGGCTCTACTTCCTGTCCTGTGCAGTAAATCAAAGGAAAACCATTGAAGTTGAGCAATATGCTACTATATGACCCCTCATATTTTGAAAGACAGACTTGAAAAAGATAACAATATAATCTGTTTTAGAGGATCTGCTCGTGAGGAGAAATGGAAAAAAAGTGGGAAACTGAATGCACTGCTTGTTTCTTGAGCCTGTAGACAGATGTACACACACAAGCAGCTTTTACAGCAACCAGGATTAAGTGATGAGTTTTGTGCCATTAAATATTTTTTGCCAAGCACAACAAGCTTTTGAGAAAGCATGAATCTTTCGGCAAGTAACAGAAACATTTATGGTTAGGAATATGCATTGGGGAAAAATAAGATATTATGGAAGAGATGACCCCTGAGATAAATCACACTGAGAATCAAGGAAGCTAGTTTCTTTTTCTACTTCTTTCCCTGACCTCCTAGAGGACTCTGCATAAGACTTTTCCCTTCCAAACTCTTTTTTTCCTCGTCTGGTTGGAACTCGCAGCGGAAGGACCTTCTCTGTGTGTATAGCGCCCACAACAACTAACCTTTTGATTTTCACTGTAGTCTCTAAAAGCCCACAAAAATAAGACAGTGTTCATATTCTCCCTTTTCCTTGGGACTGGAAATCAGACTGGAAATTTCTGTCCTGGGCAAGATGCTAGTGTCTTCGTCTGAAGCATCTATTCTGCCTGCTGTCCCTCTTGCCTCCCTCAGTGCAGGCAAGACTAAGCCTATCCTTAGAGAAAGTAAAAGGGCCACAGACCTGGGAAAACAACATAGTTTCAGGAGCAGGAGATGCTTGAGGAGGAAGGGTCCCTGAAAGGCCATTCTTTACATTGCTCTGGGAGAGTACCTGGAGAAGTGTGTACTGCAGCTGGAGGCTGGCAGAGGAGGAGGCAGGCTGCAGGTCACTGGGAATATCCATTCCTCGAGCTTTCTGGTGTCACCACCCCTGGACCCATCTCCCGCTCCCTGCACACCTTGTATCTATCAGCAGAGCCAGTTTGTCAGATCCAAAGCTTGATCTGTTAGCCACTAAGTCATCCTGGTTTCTGTGGACCTCTGTGAGACATCAAATTATCATCTACTAAGGTAAGTGCTATCTTTTTCTGTCCTGCTAGCCTAAGGGGTTGATCTCATGAAGAGATAATTTGTCTGTGCTCAGGAGAAATTCCAGAAGTAGTAGTGGGCAGAAAAAACAAGAAAGGGTTTCAAAAGCTGTGGTACCAAATCCTGGTCTCTAAAGCTTTGTCTAGAACCGGGATTAAGGGTGTATCTGGGCCTGGACCTGCGGAGCATGCACATTGTTTGCACACATGTAAAGTGGTCTTGAGGAGAAAGCTCGAGCTCAGGCTTGCTGTCCTAATGTGGGCCCATATGCTCCCATCATGAGCAGTCCAAGCAAAGCTGAGCATGTCACAGCTCTGTGTGGCAGGAGATGGGCAGAGCCCCTGGTACAGCCTGCAAGGGGCTTGGAGGAGTCTGGGTCAAGCATCCTGACAATAACCCAGCAATACATAGATGGCAGAACAGACCTGTGTTTGGGGGCTGAATCTCCCGCTGCTTCTGGAGACAATGCCTCAGCAGAAATAGTTGGGACAGGCTCCATGAATTAGGGATTGGGCTAGTTTCCCTTTCCCATACTACACACTTTTGGTGGCCTTAAAATACCTTTAGAAAACGCAGGATATGGGTATGCAGTCAGAGCATTTTTCTAGTGCTGGAAATGTTGTTCCTCCACTGAGCTGCCCTCATTCTCCACTTTCTTCTCCCCTCTGAGATGGAAATGCACGAGTAAGCGTATGTATTATTTGCAGACTTGCTTACAGGCCAGATCTTCTCATGGTTGAATTACCAGCCAGCCGCTCGGCCTGTCTCAAAGAAATGCTTTCTCTCGTGAAACTTTCCAAGCTGGTTTAATCCACCTTGGGTGGCAAACTCCATGTGCTCTTCCCTTGCTGGCACGCACTTTGCATTCACCAGAGACTAAATTAGCTCTGGGTAATTCCAGCAATGCCTCGGTCTGTGGAACGGATTCTCCAGCTGAATGCATCGTGCTGCGTGCTCCCCCTCTACCTGGGTAGTCTCTCAGTTTGTGGGCTGGGGAGCAAAGGGCCAAGAAGAAAAGGGGGAGCAAGCCAGTTCTTTGGAAATATTAGCATATCCTCTGTCTCCAAGGCAGGAGACTCAGAGGATTGAATCAGAGATGTCTCAACAGCTGTATCACAGGAGGCCAGCACAGCTGGGGATTCCTGGCAGGATCAAATGGATCTGTGCTCTTTCCTTCTAGACAGGGGATTCTCTTCTTTTCTCCATTCCTCTCTATCTCCAAAGTGTCACCTACGCTTACAGCCCTTTTCTGGGATGGTTTGCAGCTGTATCCCTCTTCCTGCCTATAGGCCCAGGGATACTCTTATGGCAGGATTCACCAGAGGGTGCTATTACACATAGTCTTTTATATTTTTTCCAACCTGGAAGGAGGATATAGCCTTTTAAGGGGACACTGAAATGTTGCTAGTATTAAGATGCCAGCTCCTCTTCTGAGTGGGAAACTACTCAGAAGTAAGTAGCAGCTTTTCCTCTTCTTCCTCTCTATTTGTTTGGGGGGGTGGTGGTGGGGGTGGTGTATGTGTTTAATTTGGTTTTGTTTTTTTTTTTTTTGGTATGGGCTTTTTTATTTTGCTATAATGGTCCAATAGGAATCAATTCTTGTTGCAGTTTTCCTCCTCACACCCAAATTCTTAATGTTTTGAGAGGACTTTATAGGCTGCCTCTGTTCTGGGACTGCTGCAAATAGCCAATTTAATTGTTTTTGCACTCCTAGCCTGCTTGCTATGGGCTGTGTTTCTCCTGTGGTAGAAAACATCTGCATTTGCTATGTCTCCATAGAAAGAAGGATGCTCTAGTTTCCCTTCACCACTGCCATGAAGACCTCTGCAGCTTTGCTTGAACCCAGGGGATCAGCTTCATTCCTAGCCAGCTAAGGGAGTTAGGGATAGGCTGCAAGAACTGCCCTTCCTGCAGCATGGGGACAAGAAGCCTTAAGTAGGACATTTATCAATTCTGCCTTCTCCAAGAAGAGGAAGAAGGTGGTAAGAATGAGGTTGAGGGACTGCTGTTCCAGCCAGCCAGGGCAATTTGACAAGCACAGCAAGAAGCATGTTGCAAACAGCTCTCAGGCTTGCAACAGAGACCTGTTTGTTTCCCCTGTTTAATCTGGGAACCATGCTTCCAAGCACACTTGGTATGTCTCCATGCGTAAGCCTATACTGCAGCCTATTGATTTCCTTCACCCTTGGCAAGAATATCACAGCAGATTTTGGCTTTGCCCGTAATCTCTTGAGCGGATGAGACTAGAAATTCAAATGAGAGCTTAACTCGCTGACTGTCTGCACTGCCCACATGATGGCTGCTCCTTTGGCTCTGGTCTGGAGCAAGTCAGCTGTCTGTTCAGGCAAGAAAACTTGGGTATGGGGCAGGAATGGCTGGTTCCCATCTGTGCTCTGTGTCTACAGACGGTGTGGATGAAACTGGTTCCAGGGACTTGGCTCTACAAACCAGATCCGGAACATGAGCATATATCTCCCAGAGGCCACATAGGTACAGGCTCTGTTATTTTTGATACATATCTGGTTTTAATCTGGAAGCAAGCCCCTGGATGTGGCCACCTGGCTCCCCAACAGTACTGCATGTTGCCTAGCAATATGAGCAGAAGATTCTATGATTCTATGATCCATTTCTTCCCATTCCTGTGCAAGAACCAACCAGAGAAAAGATGAGTGTATGGTGAGGAACTGACATCTTATTTTTGGGATGTCCTTTTTATCGCCATATGGCTTTAGTGTGAGCAGTGATTGCCCTTGCAGCAGCAGGTTTGGTGCTCCAGCCTATGGTTTCTACAGCGAGTATTCTTGATTACACAGCTTTGTTTGCAGTGTGGTTGCCTCTAAGCTTTTTGACTTGGAACTGCTGTCAGTCATCTTGCATTTTCCTGCCCTGACTAAAATTAACTATAACAAAGGCAAATACAGGCAAATATACATTTGTGCAAAGGTAAGAAATTTTCTCCAGGTGAGCAGATATGAAGGCACCAGTAAATTCCATTCCATGATTAGTATGCTAACCAAAAAAGATTATTCCAGATTACTTCATAGCTTGAAAGTTCACAGAAACCAGTGCCCTGGGCCACCAGTGATGGAAGGCAAACACTAATCCGAACAGTGGTGGGAAGTTTATCAGCTTCTTTGTGATTTTATTTATTTATTAGAAGAATAACGATTAAAA
This sequence comes from Rhynochetos jubatus, assembly GCA_027574665.1. Lineage (NCBI taxonomy): Eukaryota > Metazoa > Chordata > Aves > Eurypygiformes > Rhynochetidae > Rhynochetos > Rhynochetos jubatus. The sequence continues at coordinate 27,122,024 of CM050654.1, forward strand.
TAAAGGTAAGACTCAAGATAATAATTCCAGCTGCCAGATACATTTCTAGATGCTTCTAACTGGGAACTGATGCTCTTTTTAAGTATTGCCATATAGTCTCTTCTCGACTTCAAATTGCCTCTAAGGAATAGGCCTGAGTTAACCCTTCCTGTACTAATGAATTTCAAATTTCTTTCTATTTGTGTCAAGTCTTTACAAGAAACATAAAGCCTCTCCAGCTATTGCACAGTGTTTAAGGTAGCTGAAACTTTTGTCAGGATGTCAGTTTCATTTCACAGGATGGAGAACTAGACCTCTAGCAGTCAGCATGTGGGGGCCTGAATCACCACTGCTGGAGAGAGATGGGGAAGGAGGAAGTTTGACTCTCTAGTGTGAGTCATTATATGATGTTTTCAGGCTCTGAAATGAAATAATGACAATCACATGCATCCAGGAAATGCACCAGAAAAGGCTGCTGTTGGTGAAACTCATTAAATGCCCATTCTCCTACATGCTATGACCTTTTAAATGTTTTTAGAAAGTTGGGGTATTATATTCCTGAAGGGGTTACAATGGCTTATTTTAACAATATTGAAGTAAGCACTTTCATTTATAACCTCTTAATGAGTTTAAAAGGTGTCATTCAGTGGTACTTAATGAGTGCTGTGTAGTCAACAGAGCAGGCCTCAGCAAGGTAAAAAAATCTTAATTTGTTCCATTGATAAATACATGGGAGAGGGAGAAACACAAATAAAACCTGAATGCTCCAACTGGTTTGGGAGATGAGAGGTGAGGTTTCCAGAAGTTCTCCTTGAGATGTATAATAATTAAATTTGCTGCCTCTAAGAACTATGATAATGAACAGCCTAAAGCTGGTATCAGATCTAGTAAATTCTGTTCTATGAAATTGGAACAATCAACATGATTTATCATGCACACATCAGACTCAACCATCTCATGCCCTTTGTGATGAAATGACCATGTGGACAAGGGAAGAGCAGTGGATGTAATATACCTTGATCTATTAAGGTTTTGGAGACCATCTGCCACAACATTCTTGTTGTGACACTTAAGAAGTAGGGGCTAGAAGATCAAGATGTTGGGCAAAAAAATGTCTGGAGTGCGGAGTTCAATGAGTAACGTTTGATGGCTTGGTGTCCACCAATGGTGGCTGGTAACTGAAGGAGCACCCCTGGGTGGTGGTCAGTGTTTCCACTAATGACCTGGATGATGACACAAATGAATCCCTATCCTATTTGCAGGTGATACTGGATTAGGGGGAATGTTTGATGTTTCAAATCACGGAATATTTGGGTAAAATGGAGGAATTTGAGGCTAGAGCAACAAACATTTTAGAACATTCAGGAAGGAGAAGTATCCATAAAGCAGAATAACCTCATGCATTGGTACTGTCTGGGAAGCTGACTGGCAGCCTTCCCCAGAAGGACTTGGGGTGATGATGGATGCCAGGTTGAAGATGTTTCAGCAATGCGCTGTCACGGCAAATAAGGAAAATTGCCTGCTGAGCTGCATTAGAAGGAAAGCGGCTAGAAGCTTGAAGGAATTTAGGGGGATATATGCACTGAACCAAGACTACAGCAACTTGGTCTTCCCCGTTCTTTTCCTCAACCCACCTTGGAAGCTCAATCCTCTATCATCTGATACCAACATCACTCCAGCTTTGTTCATGTAGGGACGTAAGGCTGCAAGATCAAAGCTACCTTGGGTACCATTCTGTAGGTTCCAGTTACACCTATGGTCGAAGTGGAGACATATTTACGTCTTGATTTGCTTCTGGGAGTTCCTTCCTCTTCCTCTCTCACTACTCCCCCGCATCTCAAAGCCTGCAGTCAACCTCAACTAAATGCCAAAAGACACCAGAAATGTGAGACAGCTGCTCAGATGCTCAGTGAAATGACCTGAGAAGAAAGAGCCAGGTGATGCATCCCAGGAAATGGATCCTGTCCTAAGAGGAAAATGCATTCATCATTCAGATAACTTCTGCCACAGAAAAGCCATCTGGATAAACAAGGGCAGAGTTACACATTGTGCAGATCCTCATCCCTTCCTGACCAGTTGTAGAAAGGCAGATGTGTAATGCAAGGGCTTCATCTATGCACAGAGAGAGGAGAATAGGAGACCGTGGGGGAAGAAAGCACAGCCTGGGATTTCTGAGGCTAACACCAAAGAGAGCGAGTCCTGTGCTTCCTTCATCGAGTCCTTTGCATCATGCACAAAACTCATAACTGAAAGTTGGTCAGACCAACAGAGTTTTGTGATCAGGACCCATAAAACCAAGAGAAAAAAGGGGAAGTGGGATTCTCAGAAGTCCACCTGCAGGTTTCTCCAGCTTCTACACTGCTAAACAAGCCAAGACTAGGTATCACCCATCTTCTTCCTGTAGCTCAACCCTGCTGCTGTTCAGCTAATGAGTCCCTCCTGCAAGAGATGCTTTTAACCTGCTGGAGTCATTGGCTGTCCATCCTGCATTAGCTGTTCTCATGCAGCAGCCCTGTGTCTGCACGTCTCTCCTGGCTGTGTGGCCTCTTACTCTGCTTTCCAGACATTCAACAGAAGCTGAGGGATTTTCAGATCTCTCCTTCGTGTCCTGACTGTCCCATGAGGCAGAAAGCAGTCTGAGGTGTTTGTTGGCTCGAGGAGGCAAAGGAAGAGTCTGCTAGAAGAGTGGGAAACTGAAGTTCACTAGAAATAATTAGAGCATTATGATGATTTTCTACAAAGCCAGCATGGAGGAGGAATAAATTCTTGCTAAAATTTCACAGGCTGACTAGAGCCTGCATTTTTGGCAATGTTCCCTTTTATAGCCCAAAATAATAGGAGAAACATTAACCAAAGAAAGCCTAATATCACCTGTCTCCAGTGGAGGGGCAGACCCCTTAGGAAGAGTCACGTTCAGTGCTGCTTTTCCAGTTTGGAAAGGGTCAACACTGAAATCTGACTGACATCCTCAAAAAGTGGGTGAATCCTATACACCCCAAAGGCCAAGCAAGACCTGAGTACTGCACAGCTCTCACTTCCTCTTGCTCAAGAGGGAAGGCTGTAGGCCAGTCTGAGAAGTCATAGCAAACTGTGTGAATTCATAGATTGGGTTGAATCCCTCATAAATAGCGGAATGTTGTTTGAGAGAGAGGCCGTTATGAGAACAGGCTTGGAAGCTAGCTAGAATACGGCAAATCTATCGAGCAGCTGAGATAACAAGAACACACGCAGGAGAGTTAAGGGCAGAAGGAAATGGGTGTACAGTGTGTGTCATAAATTATAAAAGGAGACTAAGCAGGGTGTGCATGGGAGACTGAATGCCATGAGCAAAGGTCAGGACCAGACACTAAAATGAAAAGGTACATGTGTGATGCAGCAGAAGCTGTAACTTAACCAGCTTATGCAAAAATCCACAAGGAGATGGGAAAGGAAATATTTTTTTATTTACTTTTCCCCCCCCCTGCCAAATACTGCGGGTCATTAGCTGGGACAAGCTTCATGGATAACAGAACAGACTCTCCAGAGACAGAGTTCTTACATCCCTGCTCTGAGGCAGCCAGTTAAAGCTGAGGCATCTCAGAGCACCATAGCATCTACAGAAATCAGCATTCTCTATAGGACAGTCTTGGGATGCCTGGTTGCAGTGCCTGCTCCTGGGAGGGACAAGCCGAGGTAGTTTCTTGTTACAAAAACGGAGGCAGCAGGGTTCCAGGGAGATGACATACTGGCCCTGCCTTGAGTGTTCCATATATTTCCTTCTAGAAAAAAGGGAAATTCTATGGCTAATCTCACACTCTTGGTTTCCTCTCACCTTCCTCTGGAGAGCTGAACACTTCTTGGGCGCAATTTAAATTCCTGTTCTTGCCTCATCTACATTCACACTGCGAAAGTTGGTCTTTGACCCAGGGATGTTGGTCCTGTTACAGCACCATCACTGCAGGTTCCTCCTGCTCTGCCCGGGGAGGAGCTGTGCAGTATTTAGAGCAGTAACTTACATTGCAGAAGATATGGGCATCAGTCTTTATTTTTACTGTTCAAGTCCTGCGTCCTGTAACATGGTTCCTCACTCATAAACAGTGAAAAATATAACTTCCTTGTTCTGAAGATGATGTAGAGAAAATACCATGAGATGTTCCAATAGACCTGTGGAATATTGCCACATACATGCATAAAATGTATTCATACAGTCGTACTTGCACAAAGGATGTGCAAATCAGTCTTTCAGTACTTGGGTTGTTTCTTAAATCTCAGGATTCTGGTATTCCCTGAGTGATGATCTGGCCTTTAAAAATAGGTATCAATATTTTAGAAAGAAAACCAAGAGGTGTGTTCCCAGCCTTCCTGGCAGAAGAGGGGAAAGTTATGAGCATTGACTGAATATGACCACTCCTCAAACTGGGAAGCAAATAAAAAGGAGCTTTAATTTTATTTTTTTTCCCTTCTTAAATCCCTAGCCCTGAAATTCAGTGTTTTGGTGGCTTTTGTGTTTTATGGGGTTTGTGCCTTTCCAAAGTTTTTCTCTGAAGCACAGGGTCAGTTGCAGAACTGCAGACAAGGAAAACCCACATGTTTTCATCAGGCGCTGTGGTAGTCTGAACTCCTGCATGAATCTAGCCCACTCCTCTCCTCTCTGCCACACCGTTCTACATATTTGAAATCTCCGAAGATCCTCCTTTAAGATAGCAGGGCTTTCCATTGTGCTGGCTTTGGATTTCAGGTGCCATTCAGTCAACCCCCTCAGCTGCTTGAATTCTTGAAATGAATCATATTTCACCTGATCTGGCACTGAACCATGTTTGCTATCTCACCCCAAAATTAATTAAACCATAAATTTTTGGAATAAACATGCAGCATCCACTATCACTGAGACAGTCTGGGTTTTGTTGAGCAAACTGCTGCAAGAACAAAGCTGCCTCTTTCTCTTTCTTCCCACCCTGCACTTCTCCTCTCTTGATGTGTATCAGCAAATACAGTAAATACAGTACCCTCCCTCCCTGTTACAGAGAGATAATTCTTGTTCTGCCGCTGTCACTGTTTTATAGACTAAAGAGAAACCGTAACAGCTCACATGGTGAGATGTTACAGGAGAGCATTAACTCTACTAAGATGAAGAGGAGCTGTTCTCCAAAATGAATACATATATTTTCTTTTTTTGCAGGCGGTCCTGGAAAAGAACTACATTAATTTGTCCCTTACCTCAATTTCCCATCTGTATAGTGAGTTTTTCTGTCTGATGCTGGTACTGAGCAGTTAAAAATCCATTAATGAAGGAGAGATGATTAGTTAATGCACTCAAGGAGATCATTTAGGTATGCACACAACTGTTAGTGATACTCTGTAGCTGTCCCAGAACAAATAGTCTCTCCCTCTGAATGCTCCCTATAATATAACTGTGAAACTTAGGCTATAATGCCAATTTTTAAAGCTCAGAAGATAATCCCTGGCATTCAAAAACATAGCCTAATTAAAACTACCAAAGAGAAAATAACTAAAATGGAGATTTCCGTTTCCTATTCTGGACCTGTAAGTAGCCTGGAGGCTGCAGAATTTCTCTCAGAGCTGGAGAAAGCCTTACCTCTGAAACTTGTTTAATTTTCTTTTCCAGATAGATAGCTTGGTCGTTCCAGTTAGAAAGCACTACCTCCACCCACAGTTTAGGACCAAGAACTCCAACACTTCACCAGCATGATTCAGAGGAGACCTTTACCCTTCTCATGTCTCTTAATCCAGTCAGAGCCCATAAAGAAAACTGGATGGCTTCTTGGGTGGGGGACCTACAGAGCATTGCCGGGTTGCTATAGGCAGTATAACCAAAGGTGGCATTTTTATTCCTTGAATCAACTGTCAGCCAACACCCTTGCCTGGTATTCAAGGTTTCTGTGGGTTGATAGATATAAATCTGAGCTCCTGACCAGCTCTGGTCTTTAGAAATTCTCTAGTACATTTGATTCCAGCTCTGGTGCAAATGCCAGTGTCCTGGCTGTATCCCAGGTCTGTTGATTTACACTCTTCTGACTCAAACTCTGTCTTCTGTTTCAATAGGATGCTGTGCTCTTCTTCAGCTCTTAAGCTTGTCTGGTGCAGATAAATGTTGTTTCTCCCTAGCCAAAATAAAGCGAGTCTTACATTTATTCTAGGGTGTTTCTGATGAACGGTGCCACAGAAAGGTGAATGTGGTGTTTGTTCCTGCTGGGGCCTCACATCTTTCATCCCAGGTGAAATCTGAACTCCTGTGCCACAGGATCTTGACTGTGGACTGAGATCCCCAGGGTATGGGGCCTCAGTTGTACATTTACTGCTGCCAGGACGCTCCAGTCAGCCAAAGGGCTCAAGCACAGAGCCAGGTGTCAAGATCAAAGTGTCATCTGGTGCGGTACGTTATCATTATCATCTGCTGGCTTGGTTCTGCTCAGTCCCGAGGTCTGCAGGCAGAGCCTCCCAGCCCTGCTAGCAAATTTGGAATGTGGTGTCTTTGTGAAAAACACCACAAGAACAAAGTCTTCTCTAGCATTTCTGTTTCTGTTCTCAAGCTGGGACCTAAAAAATAAGACCAGAGCGAGGAGAATACAGAAGAGTTTTTACAGCAGTTATTCCTTGAAACTTTGTAACTGGTGATTCATGCCAGGTCTGAGTTTTCCTTGAAGGATCCTAAAGGCTGATGTCTACTGCCTATTTTTCACTTGTTGCCATGAACAGGCTGGTGAATAACCATGTACTGCGGAACCAGAGAGCTGACCCTTGCTTCCTAAGGCAAATTAATCAGCCCTAGTTTAGGCAAGAGCATTTCCCTTCACTTCAGTCTTTCCCTCCCTGCAGCATCTCCTGCCAGGATGTCCTGCTGCCTGCTGGAATTAATGTGGCTGAAATATCCCGCAGGATTCTCCTTGAGGTCAGGAACTCAGCCTCTGGATCCTCTTCAGTTCTCCATTCTAGCTCTTGAAATTGGATGTTGCCAAGTGAATTTTGTTTCCCCAACCCATTCTTCATATTTTCCAAAGTCACCTCTCACTGGCAAGGAAAGACTTGGAGAGGAGAGACAGAGGGGAGCATCCAGGCCTGGATTGCCTCTTTCCCTCTGTAATTTCAGGCTCCCCTTCTGAACCTTGAGATCATTTTGTCAGTTCACTATGATGTGCTATATCCCAAACTGTTGGCACTTCCAAGCCCAGTGTGTTGAGCTGTCCTCAAGTTTTTTGGGATTTACCTTGCCCCCCATAAGGTGTTCTTTTTTTTTTTTTTTGGTACTGGAAGACCAAGGAACTCTTCCTCTTTGTTTTATTTTTTCTTCTCCCTTTTTTTGCTCAACTGAACCTACCTTGCCCTTTCCCCTTTCTGTCCTGTTCTTATCCCAAACTCAGAACTGTTTTCCAAGGAGACACATCCTAGGCCAAACTGTATTGCATTTCCCTGCTTTCTCCTGCCAGTCACTTTGTCTGAGGAAGGCCATATATCTCACAAACTTTCTCAGGAAAATGGCTCTCGAGAATATCTTTTGACTCACGTTTCTCCTCACTGAAATCCACTCCAGATCTCGTAGATCTGGAACTAGCTGGCAAGCATGGGTTTTTTCCATCCTCATTCACAGTGCCTTTTATTGCTTCCTTCCTTTCCTCATCATATTGTGCCCAGTGAGCTTTTTAAGGCAGGTCAACATCTCATTGTTTGTCAGAAATACACTTGGCTTACTGACACTTTCCAGATTTGTGCTGTTAACCAGGTTATGCCTAGTCTGACTGAAGCCTCCCAAAGGGTCCTCCAACTCCTGTTTGTTTTGCCTTGTACATTGTTTTACCCAGGCAGAAAACATGAGACAACCAGGACATCTGGTCCTTATGCATTCACCCTGTAGCCCTTTCTACATGCAGACCTTAACCTTCTCCAATAGTGTCCAGAGCTGAAGGATCTCTGGCTCCAGCAAAAAATCCATCTAGGAAAAAGATTAAGCATTAGATGAACCCTCCAGGCTAGTCTCCTGCAGAGATATATACAGGACAATCCGAAAGGGCAGGTGGGTAATCCTGCAAGAGGCTGTGGCTCGGAGTGGTTCTCTTCATGGGCCTGGTGTGTGCCTGAACATTCCTCTTGGTGGCTTCCGTCCAGCTACTGGCCCAGAGCAGCAGGTCTGGGGCAGCTTATCCTGTCCTCTCCCTCTCAGGAGGTGTTGCTCTTTCTTCTCTCATTCATGTAACACTCTGTAACCATGCATCACCCCTTTCCCAGACTTGTACCACAGAGTTGTGTGTCTTTTACCAGATGTGGCTTTAATATGACTCTTTTACCCTCACATTGCTGAAATGCCTGATCACTCACAGGGCTGGCACTGGGTAATTCAACAGGTTGTTTTTAACAACGTAGTATGAACAGCTGATCTTAAGACAGCCTGTTTCTTTGAGCAAGAAATTAAAGTGTTACTACATTTTGCATTTCCCTAGCGACACGGGGAAACTGATAGAGTTTCTCTGCTGATTCATCTGCTTTTACAGTTTTGGGTGTTATGTTTATTTTCCCAAAGCGTTTTTTTCTTTCCCAGACTCTCCCAGGTCCCAAGGTCGGAGCTGATGTCTGCACTCCGAGTGCATCCTGTTTGTCATAGAATCATTTAATTGCCATTTAAGAGAACTTATGCAACTGACCTTTAACATGGCACAGTCTCCCTGCTGCACTTAATTCCTTATGCTGACATATGAAAAGAAAGAAAAAAACTTCCTTTGGCTAATGGGAAAGTCTTCCCACAGGGAAGATGAAAAAGGCAGGTGGGGTGAGTGAGCTGATGGAGTTCAGAGTGGTCGGTGGTTACATGAAGGGCTTGGTTTGGATGTTGCTTGCTACTAGGGGAAACTACAGTACTAATGGTGCTGCAGTGAGGGGGAGGAGGTGGGGGGGTTTTTAATGGGGGAAATTAATGATATCATAAGAAAATTTATTTTATTTCTAGATCACTGCAGAGCAGTTCCATAAATCCCCTTCTCTAACCTCAGAAGATCTTATGTCCAAAGACAATGTTAAGATTTGGGAGGAAAAAGGGGACTTGAGGTGGAGGGGAAGGAACCGGATTGCTCTTGTCTGTCTGTTCATGTTCCTTTCAACCCATGATTTTGATGAATAATCACCTGGCAATGTCTGAGTGTCTGGCAGTGGATTAGCTAGGTTGCCAATCCAGACTCAGAGTTACAAGATGTTGCAACCCCTTCCTGACTGGTTGGCCACAGTTTTCAAACCTAGCGAATAGCTGTTACGGAATAACAAATACAACACATCACACTTTCCAAATAAACAATGGATTAGATGGCACGAGGCAAGTCCAGAATACCTGTCACTCATGCTCTTCCTTGTGAATTGACTGTGGAATTCACCTCATAAACGGCAGACTGGCCCTAAGGCAAATAGCTATATATAAAATCTCACACAGAATCAAATCACAGCTGAAGATTTTCAACAGTGACACAGTAATACTCCTCCATTTTACTGCACCTTTTCTGTGTCGCAGGCACAGGAGTTGCCGAAGTTATAGAATTATAGAATTGTTTAGGTTGGAAAAGACCTTTAAGATCATCAGGTCCAACTGTTAACCTAACACTGCCAAGTCCACCACTAAACCATGTCCCTAAGCACCACATCTACTCGTCTTTTAAATACCTCCAGGGATGGTGACTCAACCACTTCCTGGGCAGCCTGTTCCAATGACTGACAACCTATTAGTTGAAAAAATTTTATATATTTATATATATATAAAAGAAATTTTATGATATCCAATCTAAACCTCCCCTGTCAAAACTTCAGACCATTTCCTCTTGTCCTATTGCTTGTCACCTGGGAGAAAAGATCAACCCCCACCTCTCTGCAACCTCTTTTCAGGTAGTTGTATAGGGCAATAAGGTCTCCCTTGAGCCTCCTCTTCTCCAGGCTGAATATCCCCAGCTCCTTCTCACAAAACTTGTGCTCCAGATCCTTCCCCAGCTCTGTTGTCCTTCTCTAGACACGCTCCAGCCCCTCAGTGTCTGTCTTGTAGTGAGGGACCCAAACTGAACACAGCGTTCAAGGTGCAGCCTCACCAGTGCCCAGTACAGGGGGACTGTCCCTGCCCCGGTCCTGATGCCCACACTCTTTCCTGCCCTGCTGACTTTGTGGCTTCACTGCTCTATAGTTTTGAGATACCAACTGCAAATCAGAGCCAGAGCTCTGGGTGTGGTAGAGAGTGGATAGGGGTAAATGGAGTTCAGATACTCTTCATATGTATCAAAGGCAGGGAGACAATTCACTGGGCAGAAAAAAAAAAACACCTTTCCTTCCTTCCGTACGTCTACTGAATGATATAAAGTACAACTCACTGATACCAGTGTCCTTTGCCATGACCTTGATCCCCTATAAGCACCTTGGTTACCTTTCTCTAAAACTGGCCTCTTGTCAAACACCTTTAGTTTGCAACACAGAGGTCTTACCTCTATCTGGGTAAGGACACATGGAGTTTGGGGGGAGAGAGGAGCACACCTCTTATTAATTAAAAAACAGTTTTTCTGCTGAGATTGCTGAAGACAGGGATATATGCAGTGATGTGTAGTTCATTTCTGATGTGGTTTCTTACCCCCTGAGAGCAGGACAGTGTCGTCCATTTATCATTGGTCACAAACAAACAATGTGTATTTTTAGCTTCTCCTTCCAGGGAAGATAAAAAATAGTTTGAGTTAGCATGACATGACTTAGGTGGGGACCCTTTTATGGTTTTTTATTTGTTTAGATAATTGGGTCACAGGAAAGCACTCCTGTGAGAACCATTCTCATTCCCAGAGATCCAGAGAGGTGAAGGGGAGGGAGAGAGTTGAGATTAATGCTAAAATAAAACATCCTGTACAAAAAAGCCATTGTCTACGTAGCACTAATCTTAAGGTAATTTAGAAGGATGGTGGAAAAGTTCAACCTTAACTCTGCCCATTTTTCATCATGTGCCTATACCTTAAAATACATCATCTGTAGAGTCTGGCTTCATCTTTGTCAGATAACAGAGCACGTATAACTCAGTCTGGTCTGCCCCACACTTCTTACATCTAGAGTTCATATAGCAATTCCCCACCGTGCATTTGTGCACTGTCCAAATGGCCAACATTTTACAACTACTATTTAGATTTAATTTTTCTTAATTGTATTTATTTTTACTTTTTCCAAATTTCAACTTGTTATTAGGTTCTCACAGACGCGTTGATAAAATCTTTTAATCTGTAATCTAATTACATGTACTGTGTTTCCATGCACAGTTTGTGGTTTTTGAGCTAGCAGCTTTAGACTCTGGTAGCCAAGGAGAATTTCATCACAGAAAACTCACCAGCCATTTTGTAATTATACCTGATTTAATTAGGAATCAATTCACTTATTGAAAAAAATCCCTCTTCCATTGTTTTTTGAACCTGGTGGTAGGATCTCTCTCTCTGTGGTGGCAACCTCAAATAATTAGCATGGTGCCAAGTGGAGACAAACCTCCATCATCCTAAACATCTGACTGGATGGACAGAGAGGATGTTTTGCCAGTGATTTTTGTCTTGACATGTTGCAAGAATGGCTCCTGAAAATCAGTGTGAAGGTAAATGTGTTTGGTTTTGAGCAATATTCCCCAACAGCCTGTCCAGAACAAGATTGTGGGCTCACTAAATATCACTTCTGCGGTACAGTCAAGACTGTACCAAGCAATGTGGTCCCTCTGCCCCACTTCACATACTGCAATGTTAAAGGATCAGGGGCGTGATCCAGATATCAGCTCTGTTTGTGGCAGTGCATGAGAACGTTTTTGGATTTGAATTGTTTTTCTGCTTTGGAAAAATGCCAGTCAAGAAATGCCACCTCCCACTTCCCATCCTTTCAAGCATACAACGCGAGAGGTTTGTGTGGTGTCCGTTCAGCCACTGGACACCTGTCACATCTAACTCAGCAGCACATGGAGGCTCTGCCTGGTATCAGAGTGCAGCTTCAGAGAGTTCTTGTCCTTCTACTGCCTGTCTCATGGGCATGGGACAAACAGCTCCATTCCTTTCCCCCAGCTGTTCAAGGTTATCCTTCCCAGCCCCTTTCCGCCTCCTCATCCACGTTCTGTTGCCACACATCTGGCTTTGAGCATGGAGCCACTTCTTGGATCTGATCCCTAGCAGCTGTCTGCTGCCAGTGCTTTCCCACAGAGGATAGGGATGGGATCCAAAAGACAAGGGGAAATGGAGGACAAGCTGGGAAAGTCCACAGCAGGTGGAGGTTAAGACAGAACTGGATGTCCACAGGAGCAATGTCCTTTTCCCTCCTCTCCACTCAGCTCCATGAGTATCTGCCTCTTCAGCATGTCTCTCCCATCCACTTCTCTATTATTTTTGAAAATGTGGGTGGCTCCCTCTACCTCCTGGGCTCTTTCTGGATGCAGACTTCTACAGAAGGCTGTTGCCAACATGGATCACCAGGAGCACACCCTTATGGACAGAGCAGAAAAGGTGCCTATGTGAAAAATGGCACATCCTGCTCAGACCATTAGGATAGAGACATTTCTTTCCTTTGCCCAGTGGCAGAGGCCAACTAGATGCAGCTGGAGAATTCAGCCCAGGCAGCGCCTCCTCCTTGTCTGAGCAGGAATATTTCAAGGGTTATGAAGTGCCAACCGCAGTGAGTGAGGGTTGAAAAAGGGGAGACATGGAGCCTGGAAATGTACAGTGTCATGTGGTAACAACAGAAGGTCACATTCAGTCTCCAGAGCTGTCAGATGAAACCTCTCAATGTCAATGAGGAACAGGGATTGCCTTCAAAATCATCCTGTGCACAAGGTTTGCTGGAGAAAGAGGGAAAGGCAAGAGAAAACTTGGTTTGACCAAAACACACCTGAAAAGTTGGAAGCCTTTCTGATGCCTTCCACAGCTGTAGATATGGTCTTCTTTCTGCCCTTTTGTGGGTTTAGCCTCCTGATAAATGCCAGAGCCAAAATACTCTGAGCAGAGACAGATTAGCATCTTGTTTTCAGAAGCTTAAGACTGGGATATATGGATCTGTTTATTTTGCAGATGCCAATAGCTAACACATCCATTGTGTTCAACATACACAGTGCTCTGAAGCTGCTGCTAAAAGAGGACAGACATTTTAGCTGGCTTATTATCAGCCTACATGCACTGGAGATGGGTCCTTGGCTTTTAGTTCACCCTTGCTCTCAGTTTTATTTCAGCACATTGTCCTATTAATGATCAAGCACTCTTTGAGCTGCATTTTATTAAGTTGCCTGGAGGCCCTCTGGCATCAGCAAAGTAAATATACTTGTGGTGATATTATTATTATTAGATTCATGCTAATAAAAGGATAACAACCCAGCAAAGGGCCTTTAATCAGTCTGTGCTGTGTAGGCAAAACCAGAGCTTTTTACTGGGATTTTTCTCCTCTAGCCACGTAGAGTCCTGTCCACGTGAGTAAAGAAGAAATAAAAAAGACCATCAGCTGAGTGATTAATTTACAAGGCTTTGTTTCTTTGATGAATTTTGCTCCTTTTCTCTGTTACATAATTGGTTTGGAATTTCCTTCCCCTTACTCAGAATTTAACAGAAAGAACCACTAATATCCAGTAATAGAACCTTTGCTGCACCATAACTTGTCGACTTACCCACTGAAGAAAGACTCCAGGTCTTGGTTAGTGCAAGCTGAAGGAGATGGTCTGGTGGATCAAAGTAAAGCCAGAGCCAGCCAGAAACCAACATCGCATTGAAAACATGTGTGGGTAGTGACAAAGGAAATTCCCCAGGGTAATTACTGAATCTGTGCTTTGTTTGTCTGGAAAAACAAGGCAAATTCTTCCCTACTTCACCAGAGCATTGTAAGGATAACTTCCAGTAAAAAGTAGGAAGCCAAGCACTCCTAGGAGGGTGGTGACACATGAACTTCTTTGTAGACTAGACCGGCTTCATTCATTCCCTATTTCCCACTAGCTTGTCTGTGTCTTGGTGGATTCAGATGTAACCATTTCCTCTGCAAAAGGACCTCAATTGTGTAGCTCTGAAACGGAGCCATAAAGAGAAACCTGAGCACCTACACCATGCACACAGTCATGTTTCTCCTTTCAGTCACCACCAAACTGGGTCTGCAGCTTCTGGTACAGTCACAGCACCCCCCAGGGTTTGTGCATATTTCCCTCCTTTTGGTATCTATCATACTTCACCTTTGCTGTGGTTCTGCTCCATTCCGATAGTGAAGATGTCTACTTTTCCTAGATCTTCTTTTGCTCTGGGAAACAAATTTTTGGCTGATCCTATGCCTCAGACACACCTTCAGACACACACACCTATCCTTTTATAAATCCAGTCCCCTGGGTTTGTTTTCCTCTCATACCATCTCCACCTTATTTCTGTCTTTTGGGGGGCTTTTTGTTTGTTTGCATGGCTATTTACTGGGGAAACTGACAGTTCGCACTGCTTACCTGAAGAGAATTAATTTCAATCTCTCAATCATTTTCACTCTCACACCTTCATTTTGTAACTCATTAAAAAAAAAATAACCTGTATTTCTGAGCAGCTCAGTACTCCCTACAACTGCCCTGAGCTTGAAACAAGGCTTGAATATCTTCCTACAGATTATTGCCTGTAACAACAACAAATCTGTTTTAAATTTGCAGGACATGCTGACATGGAGTTAAATGACTGAGTCTCCCTGCAGACTGCCTTGTTGCACAGCAGTTCCAGGTACAGCTGTGGGCGGGTGTCACCCTTGGTTCCTGATGTGCTGTCTACATCCCCCTGTCTCTGCCCTAAAATAATTCCCCAGTGGCTTCTTGGCAAGTCCAAAGAGGGAATGGTGTGTTCTTGTGTTTCATCCCTCTCTGGGTTCAGTGGATGCTCTACAAGGGGACCTGGAGTGTGGGTGTGACTGCTTCAGGCCTTTGGCTCAGAAGTTATGGCCCTTGTGCAGGGGTTTGCTACAAAATATAGTGTAGAGCCTAGGGGATGGTGTGCTTGCAGTGGTGTGAATGCAGCAACACGTGTAATGTGAGGTGAACCAGATCCCTCAGATCTGAGGAGCCTGTGTGAGAGCCCTCTTGAAGGACATCTTCAAGGGCACAGTGATTGCGTTTATACTAAGGTGTAGGAGAGATCCTCAGGTCAAATATGCAGTCTGTCCACATTACTTGTCTGCGGGAAGGCCTTGGAGCTAGTTGTGGTGCAATCTAGCTGATACTCCCAGTATAGCAGCATGAACACCCTCAACTTATCCCCTACAGAAATCTGGAGGTATAGCCAAATTATCTGGCAAGAAACTAGACATTAATAACAGTCACTTCTGAAGACAACCAGTCATTGCTACCCCAGAACCTAGGGGGAATTGAATTCTCACCATGCAGCTGGTCTAATCCCTACCCTAGATCTGATCAGCGCAAAGTCATTCCTCTCCTTAGGTCAGCCCGTGCTGACTCCCATGCACCCTGACAGGCCCTGAGCCCTGGAAAGCTGGGTTAGCATCCACATGTACAAAACCACAAAATTAGAGCAGGCGTGCAGGAGCTGGAATAGCTGAATGGATCTTAAGTTTGGTCTGTTCAAAAAGAACTCCAAAGCAAACTCCAGAAAGCATGGCTCCTGGGGAACGGCATAAGGAACTTAATCTGAGTGCTGAAAAGACCAGAATGATTATGTAATTTCCACTCTTTGGAAATTCTTTGCTGTGTATCTGTGTGAAACAAAAGTTTAACAGTGAAAAGAGCTTGCAAGGCTGTTGGTGAATCATACATTTTCTCTTGTCCCCCCTTCTCCTCTCCTCAGCACATGATGCATACCATTGAACAGGGATATAAGAAAAGGAATAGAAAAGAAGGCCACCCTAGTTTTTTAAATGGGTGTTAGTGAAAAAAATTAGTCTGGGTGAACAACATATACACATGTTGAAGAAGAAAGAAAAGTTTCCCATCCACTCTCCCCTCCTCAGCCCCTCCCCCCCCCCGCTTCATATTTTTTGACCTGGAAGTTTTCTAAGATGCCCTTCATCAACCTTTCCCCCACTCTTTCAGAAAGCCACAGATATTCTAGAATTGCTGCTTTAAACTGATTTTCTTTTTTAAATTACGTTTTTAAAGTATTTTAATCATATTTCCTAAGAATACTTATGCATTCTACAGCCGGGGGAAAAAAAAAAAGTGATCTTCTAATTGTTTTGTTCCCTCTCATGGGCTAGAAAGCCTCACTCAGTAATTCCCACTTTTATGCTTGTAATTTTGTGGTTGAACCAGCATGTAAATTTTAAGACAACTCCCTGCCTTGATTTCACCAAGTGTTTAGTGAATCTCTTACAGCAGTTAATTATCCTCATGCTGAAAGTCAGAGACTTGCAGCTCATTTTCTAGTTTACCTTCTGACTTCACCTTGCAACCACTAAGATCTCCTGCTTTGCTGACTAGCTCAGAAAATTCTCCCCCACAAAACATATTCTCCTACTGTGTTGCTGTAGGATCTGGAGCTCATTAGGCATGTTCCAAAGATACAAGACAGGGCTGTGCCTTGTATAATGTTTTTACAACCTGGAGGGAGAGGGGAGGGACAATGAGCAAAGCAAATGGATAAAAAAGTGATGCATAATAAGTCTTTCACTTTATTGCAGGTCTTATCTTTGCTCTGCCTTGCTCAAGAGGGCTTAGGATGAGGGAGAGGACATCTCAGAATCAAAATCTGAACCCACACTTCACGAGTGCTTTGCCTCATCTCTAGTGAGTGAGGAGTTAAACTCAGCCCTGTGTCTCTGCTACACATGAAAGACTCAATCTGTCTACCTAATTTAGAAGCTGGGATAGTTCCCACCAGCTGAATTTATTCCCTGGAGCTGAGGTAACTTGGAAGACTGAACCAGGTCTCAAGGTAAGCCTGGAGTGCCTAAATGCTTTGTAATGTAGGAGCAGCACTTTGAATAAGGAGTTGGTAAAATACTGCATGCTGGCTATTGCTGCCTCCCCCTGCAGCTCTGGCTAGATGTGATGAAGGGAAGAATGGGGAGTATTCAAATAGAAATGGAAAGCAGGAAGAAATTTTGTGACCTTTGTCTCCTTCTTCTGCTCCACAAGGTTTATCATAGACTGCGCAGCACCTTTTCTTCCCATGTGTGAACTCCATGTTACACTTTGACTTGGCTGCCATTGCTCCATCCCAGCTAAACATCAGCAATGTGGCCCTTTTTGGAGTGTTAAACAGTCTTCTTGGTAGGTCAGCATGAGTCTCTTCAGGAAAATAAACAGGCTGGTACTGTCAAGTATCTGAGAAAGACTTGGGACAAGTCAGTTCACCTAAAATACATATATATAATCTCCTTTCTTCCAAAACAACACATCTTTTGGTGGCATTAGTGAATCAGCAGCTGGACTGTCAGACGTGGAAGAAAATCCAATGAAATGGCAGCTGTATGCAGGCTGAGCTGTACATAGGTGGCACTGGGTGCAGTTTGCAGGGAACCACTAGCATAACTCAGCTCGCAGGAGATGAACAGAAGACTAAGGGACATTACAGATGAGGCAAGACATGCATAGGCAAAGCTGCTTGGTTTCCTGCAATAGTGGGGAAATGTCCACTGAACAGTGGGGAAAATGTCCATGGACACGATAGTCGACTCCAGGCCGGGAGATGAGAAAGTGGTCGTTGCATGGCTGGGAGGGAGCCTGTTTCACCGTTCCTGAGTGTCAGGTCCTCTCCTCGCTGTATGGAGGCACAGCTTCACATCCAACAGACAGAGACACGAGCAGCTCAGAGGAGGCTGAGAGCAGTGATTTCCCTTCAATCCCATCCATTCATCCATTACACACTTCACCCCCCCAGCCCCCAGTCTCTCCTGGATTAGGGCCACACCACCTTGTTGTGGTGGTGGGCCTGGGTTTGTTTTGACTCTAGCCTGTTGTTGCTAGCGTGACCTGGATCCTCAATGGCCATTTCCTATTGAACTCAAAGTTTCCCAATTAAGCTGGACAGCAGGTAAACAGGAGGAAGAAAGCTTTAACAGAGAGCCTTGCCAAAGCTCTGCTGGATCATCCAGTGAGTACTGGAGAACTTGGCAGGAGAAGAATCACAGGGTTGGATCAGGGCTATTCATTTTTTGCTAACTACTCCTGACATTTCTCTTCTCACACAGATGCACAGCATTCAAAGGTTTTGCCAGAGGTTCTTCTACGCAGGTTTGCATCTCACTCTGTTCATTGACACAAACGTTGAAAGGGAAAAGAAATCTAATTGCTTTAGGGTGGAGAGGGGAGGGAAAAGAAAATAATAATATTAAAATCATAACCGCAACCCACAAGATCTACAGGAGCTGTGGAATAGGGAAGGGAGTGCTTGAGCAAATGCTAGGATGTCATTTGGCCAGACGCTTCTACCTCCAAGGTCACCCAAGTGTTTTGACTGAATAATAATAATAAAATGTTGTGTGTCTTATCCTGAAGCCTGGGAGGACTGGGAAACAGCAGGGGTGGAGGAGTAACAGAGAGGGAGGGATAAGGGGGGTTGTGGGAGAGCAACTCAGTCCTTACCGCTTAAACCCCGTGGAGCCTGATCACACAAATATTTGCAGATCCTGGCAGTAGCATGTGCAACACAGTATTTGATCATCTTAAGACCGATCCCACATTTATTTTTATTTAATTGCTGGATGTTGCAGCCTGTTCTCTCAGCTCCTTCAGGGCGAAGAAACAAGAAGCCAGAATCATGAGTCTTGAACTCCATGTCTCCTCAAATTTTGCTGCTGGCATCTCAACTTGGAAAAGGAGAAGGAATTGTAAGGCAAAAACTTCCCGCTAAGGACATTGTTCTTTCCCTGTGGGATTACAAGAAACCATTCAAAAGGGACAGAAATTCTGCTACTTGTATCTCAAAGGGAAAAAATCAATCATCTATATTATTCCAAAATATTCTTTTCCTTGGAACAAACCACCCTTCCTCCAAAAAATAACTTCCACCACTCTATGTGAGGAAAAGGTGGTACCAGGGCACACTTGTGTGCCACCAGCTCTCTGTCTCATAAAGACAGGCAGCAGTTCCTAAGCTATAAACCAGAGAAATTCATCTTCCCTTTGCCAGGATAAATATCCCAGATTCAGACACTTTTTTTAACTCTCTGGTTCTACAGTATCTCCTAAAAGGTGAAACTCTGAAGTGTCGTATATGTTTTCCTTCTCTAATCAAGGAGGAAAAAGTTGTTTTATTAAACTTCAGCTACTTAATCCAAGTTGAAAACCCAAAATGAAGCATGCTAACTGCAGATAGCAACTGAACAAAAGCCTATAGGGAGTTCAGAGGTCAAACCCAGGCTGCAACGAGGAGTACTCCAGTGGCTTCATCCTTTCTGCAGATCTGTCCTCTGTCAACTGCCTCCTGTAACTGTCTCCAGCTCACACTTCTCACCAATGAAAATGTGGTTCTACTGTTCATTGCTCCTGTAGTACAAACAGAGCAATAAGGACATGCGATGCCACAGAAAGCATAGAAAAAATTTGCTAGCTCTACTCTGTGCCCTTAGTGTAGCACAATGGTTTCTAATGCAGAAGAGTAGTTTCTGTAAGGAAAAAGAGGTAAGGGGCTTGGGAGGTCAGCCATCCTTGTTGTAAACGAAAGCAAGCCAGGATAACAAAGTTAAGCCGTTTGGTGAAGAAGAGGGCAGGAGTGAATGAGGGCTTTCTCTATAAATACAGACTCTAAAACCTATTATTATTTATAACAATTATCTTTTGGTATACTTAATTTACATTTCTTTCTGTGATCACATGAATCATGCAATCCAGAGCAGGAACTATCGAGTAGTTTCCCAAAAGACAATACATTTGTTTTTACCACCTCTGCATCATAAACAGATCAGATCAGCAAAGGGAGTTATGCTGAGGTCTGTGTCAGTAGATACTGATGATTAGCACAGGCCAGCTGCTGACTGTGAGATCTCTTGCTGTCCATGTGTGGGTCACTGCCTGAGGTATGATATCTCATCTGAGACTGAAACCTGAACTGTTGGACTTGAATCAAGCTCCAGTGGAAGGCTTTGTAGGTGTGATCCAAATCTCTTCAAGACTGTAGAAAGTTTCCAAAGGTGAATGGAGTTAAACAGCAGAATTGTTTGTGTAAGTCCAGAGCATGATGACAGTGAAGAATTTTCCTCAGTGAAAAATCTTAATGTGCCTCTGCTTCTAAGAAGAGCTAGTGCAAGCTCCCAGAGTAAGCTGTGGCACCTTAAACTAGACTCAAATGCCTTCACATAATCTAATTTCCATATCAATTCTTTATGGATCTTTGGAAAATGACCATAATCCCACCTTGACTCCAAAGAGAAGCCTTCTGAAATGAAATTTTACATTACTCCAGTGGCTATTCCTCTGGATGGAGAAATAGGGGCACTGACCAACTTTCTGTTACAGTTATGTAGACTGTAGGTGCTGAACTATTGTCTGGGTAAAGAAGAGGTTGCTAGTCCATGCAGAGTGCCTAGTGCGAGTATAAAGGCTTGGGGTAATTGGGTCCGCAATGGACTCCAGAGGTTGGGGACCTAGCTCCTGTAGCAATAGACAGCTGTACAGTACCAAGTAGTAGGAGAACTGCATAAAAGGAAGGATAAATATTCCCTGTTTTGCCTACTCAAAATGGTCATCAGAAACAACAGATACTCAGAGGAATGTGAGGATCACCCTACAGATTTTAAATAAGATTGAAGTTTGATCCTTATGCAAGGAAACACTATCAGCTATGGTGAATCTAGAAATCAACAGCTCCAAGAGAAATTATATTCTCTGAGGTGTGTAGGACCAGCTTTTCTCCTAGTCTTCCACAGGAAATTGGCCTAAAATGGCATGTTCAAATCAGAAAGCAGTTGAGAATTTTAAGAGGCAGGATAGTAACATGAGCAACACAGCTGCAAGTCTGAGTTAGCATCAGCAACCACTTCCCCCGAAGGTGGTTGTCCTCACTGGATAGTCTAAGGAAGCCTGAATCTTTAGAAGTAATAATAGCTTTAATATTTATATTACAAGTGGTTAATCATTCTATGAAATGCTTTGAAAGGAGCCACCTTACCTGGGTGCTACAAGGTAATTATTTGCTCTTGTGAAAGAGGGCAGAAGAAGCAACAAATTCCTTTCTTTGGAAGACACTCTTCCTCAGTCTGCTAACTTCCCACTTCCACTGACTCCTTGTCCTGCTGGAGAAAGTGAGGCTCATCTGAACTATGTCCAGTTAGACACATCAGAATTAGATGCTGGGTTTTGAAGAGGAACTGTCATGACCTGCGCCCATCTAAAGACCAAGTGCAATCAGAGGGTGCCCTGTAAGTGCTCCTACAAAATAATATTGCTGCTAGTTTAAACTCCAGAGTACTCCCCTGTCTTTCTCTCTGGAGTCTGGTTCATCCACCACATGCATTTTTTGCACAGCCTGAACTTGCTTGCTAGAGGTCAAACACTGATGCTTTTATTTCTGCCTCAGCCCCCCTGACTGAAGAAAGAATAAATATTTGCTTAAAATTAAGCCCATTTTGGTCTGGAACTTCAGCAACAAAACAGTTTGGACACACTGCAAAAGAGGAAGGGATCCAACATGCCTTGCCTCCCTCCCCACCCCCCTCTCCCTTCCCTCATCACCCTGGGATTCCAAAAAGACTCAAAGTATTTTGCACAATATTTGAAAATAAATATTGTTCATCCCTGAGCCGATAGTTTGGAACTTAGATGGGCTCGGGATTTATAATGGAAAGAGTGATGCAAGCTTAACGCTATGTGAACCGTATGTTCTTACCATCCAACAACCAGCTCCCATCCAGTCTCCTTCTTGCATGAATAGTCATTTTCTTCTGAAATATTCCAAGGACCCAAGACGTTGTGCTGATTAACCCCTTTCTGAAGGGTTTGGACCCCAACAATGGTCATTATTGTGCCTAGAAGGACTAGACAGTAACAGATAATGTTTTATTATCATTATTCTGTAAGTGACTTCTTCTTAGAAAAGGCTTGCCTCCTTCCCTAGTACAAAGAGATCTCTCTGGGATCAAGGAAAGACTGGAAAAAAGATCTGGGGAAGGAAATTATAAGATACCATTATTAATTTGAAGGAGCAGGAAGACATAGAAAAGTTATCTATCACTCCCAGTCCTCTCTAAAGAGAGCTATTATGGCTTGCCCACAGGCCTAATAATCTTCATCATTTTGAAAGGGAAACATCCTGCAAGGAAAAGTCAGGGAAGCTGGAGGTATTGAACAAGCTGATCAATAAAGATAATTTGTTCCATGTTTCTGCACTTTTGACTTGCTCAATGGTTTGACTCATGAGAGCAGGATAATGCCAAGGTGTTATGGGCTGGAAGTGCAGCTCCCTGCAGACAGGAACTTGGCTGGGCCTTAAGCATTTACCTAAGAGGAGCAGCCTGCACCTGAACATGAAGCTGTGCTCCAATGATCAGCTCCACCTGAGGCTCTCCCTGTTCATGGCCTCACCCCAGCTGATAGCACATGAGACCATGTGCATACATGTGAACCACAGAGAGAGAACAGGGTGAGAAATGCCCCACTGCAATCCTCTCCCCTTGCTCCCCTCTCCACTCCATCCCACTCCACCTTGAGCCCATACAGTGGTTTTCCCACAGCAAAGTTGACTGTGAAAGCTAGGGAGAGGAAAGGAAAGGAGAGGAAAGGCAACCCTGGTTTCAGGGAGCAGTGTCGCAAGCGGAGCCCTGTGTCATGCGTGTGCACGTGACCATGCTGCTGTACCAATTATCCTTTATAAATAGCTACGAGCAGATGTTCAGCAGGCAAGTGGCTGTGTCAGTTGAAGCCACTACAGCTCGCAGATGCTTGGCGCAGCCCTCCAGCCAAAGATTACCTCTCCGACAGCTCTGCTGGCAGTCAGCTCTGCTTCAAGCGAAAGTCAGCTGGATTAGCTCATACCACCTGGATCAGCTGCTTCAGTGGCGCTGGCTGACTGCACTGGAGCAGATTTGGGAGTGCTCACATGATCCTCTCGGATGGTAGTGACCAGGGACCAGATGTCTTCCAGGTAGCACAGTGAGGTCTAGAGGAGGGGGTCTTGCCTTGCTCTGACCTACATGCATGCATGGAAAGATGTGTGAAGGTCTTGCATGCTCAAGAAGAAGGTTGTGTGATAAGAAACAAAAACATGAAGTCAGGAGCTTTTGTTCAGTCACCAACTTTTTGATGATTTCAGAGCTCCTATAACCTTCTCTTTTACCTCCCCCTCTTTAGTGTGGATGGTAATTCTTGCCCAGGAATTGCCCTTTTACTGTGATTTGTGCAGCATCTAAGACAATGGAAGATCACCTGTAAATCTATAATGACAAGCTAAAAATAAGGCGAGCAGGCACTTTTGCAGGGAGGTCATTTACAGTTAACCTTTATCCTGTGCATGTAGAACGCATAGCACAGCTGGTCCAAGCCTTTTCCAGCACCTTTAACTGCTTCCATAGTATACCAGAAGAGAGTAGTTTGGTCTTATTCCCCCATTGGTTTTCTGTGCCTCACACGAGTATTACATTCACGGGCACATAAAGAAACAGTAGATCAATGATGTGAACATACAGTTTTTCTCCTGCTATGCTGGCACGTATATGGTAAGATACACACAGATGTGGGGAAACATATGCTGATTTAAATAAACATTGCAAAGTGCCAGAGCACATAGAGAACCTCCCCACCCACTCACCCCCCTCCCCCCCCCCCAAAAAAAAAGAGACAAGTTATGCAAACTACAAGTCGGGAGGGATCCTCTAGCAAAGTTGGTATCACTTGCCCCCTGGCTGGACTCAGATAACAGCAACATAACTCCCAAATCCCAGCCTCAGCAATACCATTTTTGCTTTTGTTAAGCCTGGAATCCAAATTTAATTAGCACAAAAATTAAAATGAAAATAAACTTTGAGACAACTGAACTCTGGGTCACAAAAGCAGAGGGGTGATTGACAGCTGAGGAGGAAAGGGAGGTAAATGATGTGATTAGCTTCTTTCTGATTCATCCATTCACCTACGAGGGGTTGATTTGTGAAAAATCAAATATGATATCAGTATGGATGCTGAGGCCAAAGCAAAATATAAACTTGCACACACAAAGGAGAGAGATCCTATCTGTACTGATTAATTCCCTGGGAGAGAGCTTGGGAACCTTAGCCAAGCCTCACAAAGCAGTGAGCTCCTGACATGCGTCCAAGATGCGTGAGTATATTGACTTGCCCAGCTCTATGTTTGCAAGCCGAAGCTCTTCTGTGAGATAATAGCTGCAACTCCAGCACCTTGAGGAAACCTCAAGTGACTCAAGCTGTCCTTGAAGATGAATATATGTGTAGAATAATTGCTCCACTTTGACACATGAAACAGCATTTTGCCAAGGCATGTGACAGAGGAAGAAGTGGGGTGCTAAGAAAGGAGGGAAAGGAAATTGCTTTTAATAGATCCCATGTGCCAGGTTGCTGCTGGCTAGCACACCCTCAGTTACATGGCTTCTCTCCCAGTCTGGGACTCTGCGTATCCAGCATCCCAGTCACAGGTCTGCTTGACCCACAGACTAAAGGAACAGGACAGACCATTGTGTAAAATACAGACTGGTGGAGGTTTTTTGCCATGAGCACTGTCCGCTGGCTTACACGTTTCCCTGCTGTCACAGCTGCATGGAGCACCCTTCTGTGTGCACAGAATCCCTCCTGCTTAGTGTGCCTTCTGTAAGTGGGCTACTCCAGAAGAAAGCAAGCAACTCAACAAACAGATTCTGCTGCACACCTGTCATCTCAGATGATCCTTGCTCCTGAAGGCTCTTCTGTTGCTGGAAATTAAAATAAAAATTTTTAAAATTCCAGGATTCCTATGAAGCCACCCCCTAAAGGTTGACATATTAGCGTTACGAGTTTTTCTATGGGGATCCTTTCTATTCAGTCAGTCTCCAAAATGTAGGAGGGCTGGAATTTGCAGTCCAGTGAATCCTTCTGATTTTAGCCACAGGAAGAAACAAAGCAATTAACAGCAGAGCAACTTTCCCTTGATGCACTTCTTGGGGACCTGTGTCCATTGTACTATTTGAGCATGAGCCCCTTAGAGAAGAAAGGTTGTCCAGGTTGTGGACACATGCTCATCATTTTGAGCCACACAACAGTAGAGCTGCTTGTGTAAAAGTTCCCCAACTTGTTTCCAATCTGATTGGCTCAAGTTTGCAAAGACCTCGTTATTTAAGTAGTTAACTAATCCAGTTTGTTGTGGCTGAAACGGGTAAGGGATCATGCAATGGGAGAAGTTGTTGGCAGGAGAGGTGTGACAAGCACAAGGAGAAGTGATTTCTCCCATCAGCACAGCTGCTGGCAGAGGGCACATCTGTCTGCACCATTAATCTCTACTGAAATTGTCAGTGGGGTGCTGTGGGGAGGAAACAGTTCACTCCGTTGAAAGTCAGCAGATTATCTGGTGTGGCTTCTGGCACTGTATGAGTCAATTTTTAGCCTTAAATGTTCTCAGAAAGCATTTCTACCTCTCATTCTGAAAGAGAGAACAGAAAAGAATTTGGGGACTTATGGTTGAACTGGGGACAAGCTTTCAAGATAGTCTTGGCTTCACGGACTCTCAGATTTTGGCCCTGGAGGGCCATCTGCCCTCCAGAAACTAGATTTAAAGTAGATTTCAGCACATATAAAGCAGCACCCCCTGCCTCTAACCCTCCTGGTGATGACTGCAGGAGACATGATCCTGTTTGTGCCATGGCACGTAGCATTGACGTGACTGTCCCAGGCCAGCTTGCCAGCTCAGAAGGAGAGCGGAGTTTGTGGTGAGGATGGACACCTGCTGACTCTCTGCATGAGTGCTGGAGCCCAGCCCCGGGGGATCAGCCAATGCCCGTCTCTGCAGTTCCTCTCCTGAAAATGAAACGAAGCTGTTGGAGCCATCAGCCTAGTCCTTTCCATGAGCAATAAATTCTCTGTGGAAGCAGCAGAGACAAAGCTCTTCTAAATCTGCTTTACTTTTCAACCTAAAATAAAAAAAAAGAGAAAAAGAGGAGACTTAGCTTAAAAGAAGTGTTTCTGCTGTAATGGTAGAATGCTCTGAAAGCATGCTTCCTAGAGGCGAAGAGCTTGAAGGCCACAGAAAGGCTGCAGGCCCCAAACAATAGCCAATTATACAATCAAACAAGTTGTTAATGACAGTCATTCACATTGTTTGTGTCTGGAAGATCCTCAAAGTACAAGATCTTCAGGGGTTTGTCTCAAATCACCCTCCTTGCCTCTATACAGGAGAGGAGACTGAAGTACTGAACACACACTGGAACTGTACAGGCGGTTTTTGTACATGTAGGAAATCAGTTGCCAGATCTAGAGCAGAACACAAGTTTCTTGAAGCCCAGGTCACTGCATGACTCTTAGCTCCTCCCTCCACCCAATGTGAGAGTGAAACAAGTCCAGTGCTGTGCCCAAGCCACTTCTCTGCCTAAGGGATCATGGGGTTTTACACCATCAGGCACATGAATTCAGCCATGCTAGTCTTAGACCAGGCAGCCTGTCTCTCTGGTGCTGCCTGTTGCTTATTGCCTTAATTAGGACTTGTTCAGAGATCTCTGGCTTGCTTTTCTGTTGCTGGGTGGAGACATGCCATGAGCTAGGGCTTTTTTTGGGTTTGAATTTTTCCCCTTCTTTCTTTCCAGCAAAATTGCAACAATGCCTGTTTCATGTTGTTCCACAGGGCTTCCCTTTGTAAAGAAAACTCATCAGCCTTGCTAATATAATCACTCAGCGATGCCATGTCAAAATGTGAGTAAATGAATAACCACAGTCTTTTCAACACATCTCTCTGTGCAAACAGATGTTTAGAAAGAATGCAATATGTTGCAGGGAAAAAAGTCAGCAAGCGATAATGTCTAAGCAGTTGCTGCTTGGAGCCTTATGCTATGGGTATGGCCACTGCAGCCAATAGGGACAAATGGAGATAAACTTTCTTACTGAAAATTGAAATTCTAAGTTGTCAGCTTCACGAACTCTCAGATCCTGGACAATTTCTACGTCACTGCCACCTCACCACCCCTCCTACAGCAGCGATGTCCCTTTCCATCGCTGTCCTTGGATGGGTTTGCCAACAAAGGCACTGAGTGTTAGAAACATCACATGAGAAGGTTGTCTTAGGACAGAGATGAACTATTTTATTGCAGGCATCATTCATGTCCCTCTTAGGAGTAATCCAAAGAACCAGGGCTGGAAATCACAGACCCGTACTTGCAGCACTGTGCTACAGAGCTTCTATGTAACCTCAGTGTTCACTGTGAAATTGCCATCACGATCTACTCCAGAGGAAGGAATGGAGGGCTTCCACACTGGCATCCTACCTTTTGCATATGAACCACTTTAGTCAAAAGCCCCATAGAGAGAAAGAGGAAATAAACTACAATCCGATCCATCTAATGCAGCTAACCCTGTGGCCTCAGCACCAGAGTATCTGAGCATTTCAGAATATTTGTAAGGTATTCCTCCTCTTAGTATGCATTGCTATTAACTTCCCATTTTACAGAGGACAGCTATACTATAACTCTCACACTTCAGTGTTCCTTCCTATCCTAGTTTTAGATGTCTACAAGGGAGATAGATACTGCAGGCCAAGCTAACTGTCGAAGCTTGTTTGCAAGGAGTGAAGTCACTATCAGAAGGTGATTCCCCTGTCTAAACATACATGTTTAACCAGTTCCAAAATATTTCCCTGGAGATACCTTCATTGGCCCTGCCATGACTTTTTACACCTTCTCGTTAATGCATCTTCCTGTTCAAGAAGCTGATATTTGCTAAATGGGATGTGGGGCTCTTCTGCTACAGCATTTGCTGCTCCTAGTATAAAAACAGATGGATACCAAGTCCAGGACATAAGTATCCTTTGGGATGTCTGACATTCTAGATGTATAAGATAATGGTGAGGATGATTCCTAATGAACCCAAGGAAGCTCTAAGAAAGGAAGTTAAAATGTAGGGATGTTTATTCCCAACTGGGCTTCCACAGGGTCAAAGTATCACACCCATGAATCCCTGGTGTGTTCATGTCTCTACGTTAGTGTAGAAGAAAGATAAGGTGGTGCCAACATTTCCATTATGCTGCTTCATTTGCAAAGTTTTGAAAGTCAGCCATAAATAAAAGCACTCTGGAAGACACTTTGGCAGATGGCACCCTGACTCGTGAGTGAATCTGGTTGATTTTGCTTTCCATTTACATTTTTTGACATTTTTTTTTTTCTTAAAAAGAAGACAAGAAAATGACTCCAGATAAACACAAGACCCAAAAAGTTACGACACAAAAGCATTACTATGGGCTATAAGACCACTTAACAGGAGAGAAAAATAATGATGTGCAAATATCTGAAGATCATCCAAGAAGAAAGATCAGTCATTCAGGGAGGTCCAGGGTGGAGGGGAGCTAACGCAAGATGTAGAGAATTAAGAGCAGTGGGTTGAGGCTGAGCAGAGGAAAAATTAACTTGAGGAAAACTTTCCTACAAGTGGACTAGTCTCCCAAGGCAGGAGATGGAAACCTGATTGTTTGAGTCACACAGCCCTGGCCTGGCCCTGTTTCTGAAGAACTGTTGCGGTGAGCTATCCCACATGGGCAGGGAGAAGCCTGTGTACCTTGGAGATTTCAATTCCCCACTTGGATGACTCACTTCAAAGTGCAGGATGAATTTTAAGTTGGTGGGTTAACTGCCTGAGCATTGCTTGCCAGGACACATGTCTCTCTACTAAAAAGGAAAGACTTCATTGCTTAGGTAGTGCTAAAGTTTCACCTGCTCCGCAAGCATACCAGAAATCATCAGTTGTTAAATCACCTCTGTTCACCAGCACAAAAGAAATACAGAAAGCATTACCTTCCCTCCTTCCGACCCTGGCAGCAGACAGACGTTTATGGTGCAGAAGAGACTGTCTGAAGTCATAAAATACATAGGAACAGAGAAAAGGAAAATGGTTTAAATGCCTGAGAAGACTGACAGTGCAACTTGTAACAGTCTTATACAGCACTGTAAGAACCCAAAGAGCCACATTCAAAAGCTCCTCTATTCAGCAGACTGAATTGCACCTACAGCTCTCCTTTTCTCTTTCCCTGCAGCTGCCTTATGTGTTGTTCAGGAGAGGACTCTTCTCTGCTTGCCCAGCCCAGGTGAGCCCTATCTTTTCATTGACCCTTAAATTACCAGCTCACACAGCTGCTTTTCACTATTTAATCCAAGCCTGATCCTGCTCCTGGACTGTGGTTTTTTCTAGGTGCAAGGCAGAGTCTCCTTTTCTTTGAAGGCTCTGCTGTAATTTAGCCAGTATGAAAACTGGACTCAGTATAGGACCATCAGTTTCCCCTTCCCTTTTCCTAAACAGCTTCTTTGGAAGACACCTTTCTATGTGCTCACTTCCTCCTACTGGTGCTGGCAATGGATGGAAACAGTTGCTCATGTTTGCACTGAGTGGACATGCTTATTAGTTTCAGCACTAAACACAGAGAGGGCAAATTCTTCCGAAAATGGGGACAGATTCCTCTTACACATCTCAGCTATACTTCCATACCGGAATGACACTTTGAGGTCTGAATGGGATCAGTGTCCAGGTACACTGGAACATGCTCCAATACACTCTAGAGCTTAAGACCCTGGTATGGTACTAAGCACCTTAGTATGCTAATGGGCATCTCCAGAGAAGCTGCTATAGGTATGGAAGACAGGTGAGCCAGGGTGTATGTCGTGATCGTGGCCATCGTTGTAGTAAGGGTTGTAAGGTTGAGGTCTCAAACACCCTACCCTTGAAGAGAAACCAAAGTGGTAATTTGGGTTATTCCACTTAGAGGACTGAGTTCAAGACTGACATGGCTCAGAGAGGCTTATCCAGACCTTCTCTGAAATCCGGTGCAAACTTGGCCTGCTTGTTTCCATGAGGAGAGCATCTGCACGCCTTTTTGCAAATCTCTTAGCAACAATGATATAAATAAAGCCCTAGACTATAGGGCTGTCCTGACAACTTGTCCTGCCCTTTCCTACAGAGGGGGCTTATTCCATGTAATACTACTCATATCTACATGGAAACTTCTTTTTTTTTTTTTTTCTTTTGGTATGTGTCCTTCTGTCCTTTTTTTTTTTTTTAATCTTGGCAAAGAAGCAGGAAAAGCTCTACCAAGCTAATGATTAATGCAAGGAATCACATCCTCACATATTGAACAAATAAATACAAGCTAATATAAATAGGAAAATACTCTTGGAATTTGTCAGTCAGTGGTCTTATTATCTTGAGCTCCAAAGCCAAAATTGCAGACTATAGTTTACAGATGCTTTTCCCCCTCCTCCTCCTTTTCCTTTTTCTTTCTTTCTTTTTTTTTTTTTTTTCACACTCAAGGGGGCTTGTGGCTCCCTTGCTAGGAATTGCTCCTCTGACAGAAACCTCATAGCCCTTTTCAAATGAGTTTGGCAAATGTTAGTGAAAAGGTTGCTAGTAAATATCCTTTGAAAACATTTATAGGTTTCTGAAGGTGCAGGAAAACTGTTTGGGCTGCAGTTCACAGAACTTCCACCCCATCAGAGACCTGGGAAATTCACCATGTTTTTTGCCCCAACAACTCCTCCGTTCCCAGGATGCTTGAGACACCACTTTCTCTTGAAAAGTTCCACACATGAAAAAAAAGAAAGGGAAGGGGAAAAACAGGGAAAAAAATATAAAAGGGACCTATGTTTTTATCCCTTTTTTCATCTGGTTATCTGAGTTTAGAGGTAATTACAAACAGTCTTCCTAGACATTTAGACGCTCAGCTCTCAGGGTCAGAGAGATGAGGGGTTTTGACTGGCATTATTGACAAATTGGTGCAAGGCGACTTTTCTACATACAATACTTTCATAGTCTTGGGTTTTTTTCATTTATAGCCCCAAAGTCAGATCCTTAATTACTGTGAAGTATCTTTTCCCTAGCTTTCAAACTACACTGTTCTTACTCAGGTGAGTTTGGGACTACTGTGAATCTTCACTGAGTCTTTAAGTCAGAAGAGTCACAGGATAAGTGGGCATATTTGTCAGTACATAGCTATTCCCTGGGTCAGGCCTTTAGTTTTGGATCAGTGCTATAGAAGCAGAGGCTCCTGTGGCAGTCATCAGTAGTGAAAAAGACATTTTTCAAGTGTCAGCTCTATAGTCTTTCTATTTACTCCATGAGCATTAGGAAGGGAGAAGCTGGTGAACCTGTTCCTACTTTAGGGTTCATGAGGATGAATTTGTGTGCCAAAATCTGTGTTTTTCATTATCAGAAAATTTTCCTCTAGATAATATTCATTCTCCCAGAATTACTCATTAAAGGGAAAAAAAAAAATCCCACAAACTACTGATTGTTCAGCAGAGAAATATTATCCAAGAGCCCCTCTACATTAGATATTTTCATTGCGTTCCTCTTTCCCCTTTGCTGCTTTGACTCTGTTGCACTTTGGTAAGAAGGACCTTTGGTTGTAAGTCCCTCCAGGATCTCATGTGAAATGAGCATGATAGGTGTCAGCTCCCTTCTTTCTGGGCCAATTGTCAGGGTCACAGAAAACTCCCAGTACAGTTGGCAATCTCCTGTTAGAGTTCTCAGCTGGGAGGCCATGTGAACCACTAGCCAAAGCTGCAAAAAGTTTGAGTCAGTTTCAAGGTTCGAAGGGGAATGAAAACATAAAAACCTTTGCAAATTCCCAATGTTTCTGCTGACTCAGCATCCAAACAACTGGAAATTTCTCCTTGACTGGGAGAGCTATGTCCAAACATAAAGCCTGGACCTGGCCACATTTTTGTGTTGTAAGAAAGTTTGTAACCAGACCTCCACTCTACATTTGGCCCCAAGCCAATACTCACAAGAAGAATTAAACCCCTCTTTAATTGTTTAATGCAGACGAGGAACTAGAGCCGAGCTGGACACAGCCATGGTTTTGGATGGGAATACAAGGGGCCAAAGAGTACACCCTACACTGGGTAGTAATGCCAAGGGGCAGCAAACAACATTTCAGGGTCATAGTTATTCACATCCAAGTGTCTGCTTCAGCATATCTGAATCAAGGTCTCCAAGCAAGACCCGAGTCTTCCCAAATTCTGGTGTGAATGTTGCAGATTCAGCAGAACTGTGCTTAGACTTTGAGCTCCAGGATATTTCTATGTCAGTAGTTTTGCTAATTCAGTCCTTTTTCTACACTTCCCTCAGAGCCTTCTCCCTTAAATACTCCATCTGCTCTAAGAGCCTGGGCTGCTGGAGTTGTCCATGTAATCAATTTACCATCCCCAAGCTTGGCTGACTTTGATAAAGAGGATTTAGGGGGTTAATTTGAGCCCTCATATTTCTGAGGGGACGCTATACTTAGGAAACTTTCTGCACTGCGCTTCAGCACGGATTAGTTGTTCTGCTTCCCATAAAACCTTATGTCTGCCAGCTTGCCTAGGATTAGAAGTAAAATGGAGTGTGTAGATCCCATTGCCACAAATAGAGCTTCTGTGATAGGGCTGCTTTGCTTGGGATATGAGCCAAAGTTATAAATATTGAGGGCCTGATTTTTCAGCCCACCACAGTCGCAGTGTGTGTGTATATATATATATATATATATGTATGTATGCATGTATATATATATACATACATTGATATGTGCTTATGTGTGTGATACTTCACACCCATGGTCACCTTGAATGCTCACAAGCAAACTTCATGCTGTCCTTGAAAACTTCATGTGCCAGGACAGAGCCACACTACTCTTAGCAATGTTTTGGAACATGAATTAAATTAGAATTTTTGTCCTCAGTGAGACAGACTTGATGTTTTCAACTCTCAAAGGGCACATCTCTCTGTGGCATGGTTTTGTGTGACATTCACAAGGAAAGATCACCTGGACACTCTCGAAAGGGGAGGCTTTTCCATTTTATGGTTTCAAATTTTACCTCTAGCACTGCGTAACTGTGCAGTCTGCTTTCCCTGAGGGGAGGGTCTTCTTTGAGAGTACAGAAGGAAAATGTCAGAGTCAGACTAGTCAGCTTGTTACTCAAAGCCTGTTGTCTCTTCCTCTGGCTTCTTTGTAGACCTTGATTAAATCTTGAAAGGGGCACAGCTGTTCCTGGTACTAACTGCCAACCTCCTCTTTAAATGAACAACGATAATTCTCTGTGTTGGTTATGTTACCGCTCATGAAAGATGGTGAATGGGCTGCTTGCCAATGGAGGTCCACAGACGTGAAGGCTGGTGGTGCAAACACTCTGCAGCATGTCTTAAAGAAGACAGTCTGAGAGGGAGAAGAGCCATCAGGGCTTTGAGGTGCTGCTGGTCATGGGCTGACTGTGATCTGGCTAACTTCACTGGCAAATGCTCCTGAGGGACTCAGGGGCGATGGCAGGAGAGGGAGGACCAGCAGGGAGAAGTATAAACCTTTCGTTTCTGACCTCTCTGAGCCCAGTGACTGCTCCGAATGGCTGTAGGGGCTGCACAGCTTTGTGGGTGCTGCTGAGAAGCAGAATTACTCCCCACCTCTCTGAATTCCCACTCCCCTGAACAGGACTGGGATGAAAACTCATCTCTAGTCTCCTGCAGCCTTGGAAGGAAGGATGGGGAGACAACACATGAAAAAGTGCCCCAAAGCAGAAACCTTGATGGCTGCTGTAATCACAGGCAGAGGCAAAGAATCCTTTCCCTCCCCAGCCCAACCTCACCTTCTCGTGCAAACCATGGTAGTCCAACAGCCCTGCTACTACAAAATCCCGGGTGGAAAGGCGCAAAGATAGATAGTTTTTCCTTTGTAAATCCACGGGAGTAACACCTGAAAACCCCAGCTGAAGCTCAGAAGGCCCCTATGGAGGGTATCATGTAGATAGGTCAGAGCAAAACCAACTGTCTGACACTAAAGGTTTCAAATTGTGAGGCTATTCCATGCATGTGTATTAAATCTGCCCACTTCTTTCTGTGTGGGTCATCCTCCTGCCAAGTTTTCCTTGTAAATCAGGAGCAAAAAATATACTCCAGGCTTGGTGCCATGCAGTGAAAACACATGTCTTGTCTGTACATAATTGTACAGAAACTGGAGCCTTTTATTTTCCGTGAGAACAGGCCCCTGACAATCAAATCCTGTCTTTCTGAGACACTTATCTGGCATCTCGTCACATAGTTTCTGAGGATTTCATATGTCTGACTTTACCTTCCCCAAACTCCTGCAAGGTTGGGAGGTGCTGCTGAGTTTTTGCACTGAGGAATACTTCCCAATAGATATACATTTTTATTAGTTTCCTACAAAAATGCTTATTAATTTCAACTAACATCGGTCATGTTGAATTTCTTAGGTAAAAAAAATAAGTTGGTCTGACATGTCAACAATTATTCCTGGTTTTGTTTTGAAATGTTACACAGATGTCTATACTTAACTTTTCTTACAGATAATACTTTTCTCCCCACCTTTTTCCAAACTGTGAAAATTAAACAAAAAGGCTTATTTTGGACTGGATGGAGTATTTATCTTTGACCTCCCAACCAAACAAACTGCTTTTTGTTGTTGATGCTTTACTGGAAACATTTCAGATGAATCCCAGTCTACATATTTTTAATGTAGATTTTTAAGCTTGGCTTATAAACCAAATCATTTTTTCATCCTGTTATCACCTGTTATATCTATGAAGCTTGTGGAATAGGTGATTTACATTCCTTACCTAGGGTCACACAGGACACTGGTGACAGAGAGCTGCATGGAGGTCTCCCAGTCATAGGGTACTGCAGAAAAGTGCACAAACCGGGACTCACCCTCCTCTTCAAAGCCTCTCCAATTATCTCCTCCCTCTGCAAATCAAGTGAAATACTTTTCAGAACTCACCCAATGAACTGGACTGTAAGAACTGGTGCCAAGGATTTTTCATGTTTTGACATATTATTTCTTTTTCTTTTTTTTATTTTTTCTGGGAAATTATCTTTCACGGGGTTAGGACATGCTTTCCCTCTCTCCCCCTTCCCCGCATATTTTCTGTTTCTGCTTTTTTTCACTGTAAATCTGGAAGATTTCTGATTTGAAAAGCATATTTTCTCTTCTGTTAGGAATGGGTAGAGGTCTGGCAAGCTTGGCCTTGCCATCTGCCCTGCCAGTGAAAGCTCTTGCACTTCCAACTTAACCCACAGACATGACCTTCTGCCACCCTTGCCTTCCTTTAGCATGAGATCTGGGGGCTGTTACTGCACATAAAGCAGACAGGCCTGGCTCCAGCTCTGTCAGGGACAGATCCACAGAGGTGAAACCCACAGAAGTCAAGAGTCTAAGTGCCCTCTGTGCATCTAAGTACCTTGCTGTGGCTGGACCCAACGCAGCTGCTGACGGCAGGAGACCCTGCCTCCACGTCATAGCTGCTCTGTTCAACGTCCTGAGCAACCCCCTGCTGAATTTTCCCACCCTGCAGAGGGAAATTAAATTCTTTGCCAGAGCTGGGAAATCCCCGGAATGGCCTTAAACCACGTTCTTCAAAACGCAGTCGACACTTTGCAGTGCGCTCCGTTCATGCCCGCACGTGCACATGCACACAGCAGCTTGCTGCTCCATCCTCCCTGGGGACAGCCGTGAGAGTTTGTTCTACAGTAACTCTCACACCATGCTTAAAAAATGGCTCTCCCAGCCTCTCTGAGGATTCAGATCCTCCCTCTGGGCTAATGCCAGCACCCTTCGAAAACAGCAAGAGATACACATTTCCTTGGTCAAAGCCATTCCCCCGTTTCATCTTCCTCCCCATTTACTCACTACAGCTCTGGGGTGAACACAGCAAGTGGGCTGGGAGGTCCAGGCAGATAACCCACCTACTCTCCCAGATGTTTAACAGAAGATTTGCAAGCTGTTGCCAGAAATCAATGGTTCTCAAGTGATCTGCTCTCTTGACATGATGGGCCACCTCCATCAGGGACTCCAGGGGTCTGGATGACAGAGGGGTTTGGGAAAATTCAATGACCATGGTTCCTCAGGAGCATGGAGTTGGGTCACAAGGTGACCTGGTGCTGGTCCCCTCAGTTGGGTTCCCTGGCTTGCTTCCCACTCATAGGAAAGGCTGGGAGCTGCCCTGCACCTCCGTCAAACACTGGGTATAGCCACTGCATATAGCCAGCCTGCAAACCCTCTTGCCTCCCTCCCCATCCCTTTCCTGCAGGGACAGCATGGAGCCTGTGCCATTGGGGTGGCCTGGGACGGACACAGGTGAGGATTGCACTGCACCAGTGACCGTAGCCCCTCCTCAGTGCTCCAAGCAGGTGCGAACATAGGAGATGGATGCTGACCGCAGTCCGTGCCGTTTGCCTGCTGAAGCTGTGAGCTTCCAGCTGGAACAAGGGAGATGTCCAAGGAGCACTAAATGCCTGGCCGGGCTAAGAAACAGGTGGGATCCATGTGGCCCTTTGAGCCACATGACAGTGCTTTGAAGTTTTCCACACCAATTCAGGAATAGGACCCTGTACACCACTGGTTCTGGCTGGCAAAAACATTTCAGATGCTCTGACAGGTTCAATAAGAAGCTCAGGCTCCACAAAATACCATTGCCTATAAATTCTGGCCTTCGCTAATTTGATACAGGCTTTCCCTGCACCAGCCACTTTGCAGACCTCCTCTGGTTTTGCTTTTTGGTCTGGCTGTATGCTTTGAAAAAAGGATTTGGGGAGGCAGTTGTGTGAACGGGACTTGGGAGGGGCAGTAGGGTGGGTAGAGGGTTGGTGTTGTAGCAGAGACAAGGGGCAAAGCTTCCCCCGGCAAAAGGCAGGCTGGGAAGCATTGCCGTATGCATCCTTGAGATGGATGAAAGTGTTTTCCCAGCTGTGCTCACCTGGATGTTGCCGAAAGATCCAGTTGAGGCGAGAGCCAAAGTTTAATGAGAAGACCACGTGGGTTGCCAGCTGGGTTAGGAACGGTTCCCATGGTCACACAGAGTTTACAGGACAAAGCAAGAGACGCACATTTGCTGCAAATGTCTGAGAACAGGAAATGTGTTGAACCACGAAGGGGGAGAGGAGAAAGAAATGGCAGCCAGGAAAGAGGTTTGGCTTCAGGTTGAGGCACCACAACCTCCAAGAGAAAGGTGGTGAACCAGGGCTTGTGTTGGTGTGAACAGGTAGGACCACGTTCCCCTTTCCAGCCTGGAGCAGGGGTGAAAGGACATGTGATGGTGCCTGCAAGGCTAATGTTGGGGGTTCAGCCTTCAAAACTCTCAATGAGGGCAGGTGGAGGCACTCAGCACCCTGCCCAAGCCTGAAGGAAGGCTCTTCCATAACTCACCAAGTGCTGGCACGAAACGCCTCCGTTCCTGTGATGAGGGTGCAGCAGCTCAGAGCAGAGAGCAGTACGCTGTCCACAGCCACGCAGAATAGACCTCCAATGAGAATTGCCCATTTTTCTGAATTCCCCTGAAAAGACACATTGTAAAGGAGTGGTTGTGGTCTCCAACCCTGCACCTGCTCCTTTCTGATTCACATCACCAAAGATGCCTGTATCAATCTGTCCCGGATTGTCCTCTTCCCTTTGGAGACCTGTTCACAGGTGGCCGCAGAGAAATTCTAGTCCTGTCCTCCACGGGGATTTCTCCAGTGTCCGCAGTAAAGTTTCAAGGATTCACTTGCCCTCTAGCCCAAAGATTTGGACACCTGCCTGCAGTACTAAGAGGCGCTGGCTGGGATTTCCCCAGCAGCCGCAGGAGTCAGGTGCCCAGACTGCCTGCAAAGGAGGAGTGCCTCGATTCCTCAGGCTCCCTTCAAATCCTCCGGGAAGAAGCCAAAGACTGCCTCGACCAGGTGTCCCGCTGGCTCCAGCACCCCCAAATCCAACCCGTTTTCGCCTGAGGGGATGCAGAAGCCGTTGCTGCTGCCGGCAGCCAGCTGAAAACTGCTGATGTCCCCAGCCTGCCTGCAGATGTGCCTTCCTCTCACTCCCGGACCTCTCCAGACTGGTTGAGTTTGTTGGGTTTTGGTGTGGTTTACACAGATTCTTTGGGAAAGTTTCTCACATCAACTTGCCCCTAAGTTCCCATACAGGGGAAAAAAAAAATTCTGGCATTACACTTGCCAGAAATTTTTAGCTAAAGTAAAAGCCAGTAGCTGCTGCTTTTTTTTTTTTTTAAGTGGTTGTTTTAATTTTAAAAAGATAAATAAATTCAAAGGCACCAGTCCAGGCACTGGTTTTAATTTCTGGGAGGAGAAAAAAGCATCTGAAATCACTACCAGTTTTCCTTTTTTCCTGAGACTTGTAACTTAAAGTGACCAAAAATTACTGTATTTTTGACAATGAGCAGAAAAACATCCTCCAGGCATTCAGAACAGGAACCTTTACGGACCATCCTGAATTGAGATCCCTGCTTGCAGCTGTAAATTTGGTGCTAAGAAGTACCTAATGAGTAGATTAGATACTAATCACCACACCACCACCCCCTTTTTATTTTAACATGAGCTTTACTGTGAAAGCAAGTAGAAATGAGTTCAGGAATCCTCCCTGGAGTCAATCTTTGGGCTTTGAGGAAGAAGAGACTCCTGAAGAAATTCTTTGGGCCCATCTCTAAAATTAAATGTCAGAAACTGCTGAAATATATGGAAGAACTTACACCCAAAAGCTTTGGCCCAGAATGTTTTATTTTCTGTTTAATTGTTATTTTTCTACTTCACCATTTTTACGTGGCTTGCAGCTGATATACATCTCTGCCAGTAAGTGAGTGCAGGCTGAGTCACTGTTTTATATAGATCTGTCCATAAAGTCATGGAACTGACTTCTGAAATTTCTTGCCAAAGAGGAGGAAAGTTCAGGGGAGGGTAGGAGGAGCTGTTGGAGGAGAGGGCAAAGGACTCCCCAGTCTTCCTGACCCCTTTGCTGAGGCTTTGTGCTGAGAGCCTGATTTTCAGAAGACTGACTGGATGGGTGATCTTGTGGAGGTGGTGTGAGGACTGGTCCTGATGGGGCTGTAACAAATGGAGGTTTATAATGGCCATGCTGGATGCAGCATCAGAATAAAGGCGTCAGTCGTTTTTGTACCATCTGATGTGAGTTTGCCTGGTGTGGGAGAGAGAGGGTTGACTCTTGTGGGTGTACAGCCAAATGTCTGTCCTTCGTCTGCTTGTGCTCCAGCTCCAAACACAGCCACTGAACAAGCTGTGCCATCTCTAATGACAACCAAGTATCTAGATGCTCTCTAAATCAGGACTCTCAGGCCTGTTCCTTCCCAATGACAGATTTCCTAGAATTTCACAGCAAGGAATGAAGCAGAGACATTTCTGGGCTTTGCAGCTACGGCCACCTGCAGCTCCTGGGCTTCGCCCCACGTTGCCTCACTGAAGAGAGTGCCCCACTAAAGAACATGGTGTTTCACCCAAGTCTGGCCCCAGAGCAGGATGTGTTCAGCTCCCAGAGACAAATTTAAGTCCATTTCACAGGAAGGTGTGTTCAACTGCAATGCAGCATATGTTTGGCTGGCCAGGTTGACCTCCATGGAGGTACAAAGCAAGGCAGAAATGCCAGTAATTCTGGCTTTGTCAGCAATGCCCTGTGGCCCCGAGAGTCTAAATCTGCACCTGACCGGACAGCTTTGATAAGGACGCATCTTTGCAGGAGCTGCAATGTTACATTAGCTTCCAGACGTGTTTTTTCCTGAGCTTTGCAAGGCATGTTTAACTCCCCAAAAGGAGTTTTAGCTGGTTGTTAGTGTGCTTGGGCAGGACGTTCTCTTTCCCCTCTTTTTTTTTCCTGAATTATTTTGTAGTGTTGGGTGGGGGTGTTGTCAGTAGGGCTCAATTAACTCAGAATGAGAGCTCATCAGCTCTGGTAACACAGCATCCAATTTGCTGAGGGCTGAAGCACCCTTTCAAATCTTTTGTATTAAAGAAAAAGAGCAATAAAAGTGCAGGGGAAACCCCATGAAGATCAGGTCTCTGCTGAGATTGGGTACAATTTGGTGAGCTGCAGGCAGTTTTCTGTTTTGAGCTGCCTGGCTGGTGATGCCTGCAGGGAGGCAGGGAGTGCTGGCTGCTGCCGCCAGCAATACTGCTCAGGAGCTGTGAAGGCAACACACCCTGTTGCTGTCTGCTGCTGAAAAGGTCTGGTCCCAGCCCGGAGGTGACACTGGCTAGCTGGCCCAGGTGTGCAGCATCGGGGTCTGCAGTATGGGACATGTGTGCTCCCAGGACTGGGAAAGGTGCAGGCTTGCATGCCGTTGGCCCCTGATGAGCTTAAGGAGGAAGCAGGTGGGGATGCACACAGCTCAGCTACCCTGAAAGCCACAGACTTCAGAGATGGGCTGGATACATGCTGGGGGCCTTTTTCTACCCTTCTGTGTCTGCCGCTGCTGCTTGCTTGCAAATTCCTTCACAAGACAGAGGAGGTGGAGGTAGATCCAAAACTAAGCCCATCTCCCTGTTCTGAAAAGAGAGGGAAGCTTTGCTTGCGTGTTACCAAAGTAACCAAGAAAGCAACCTCCTGACACTGCAGTGTGAGTTCTCAGCTGGTTTTATAGCCTGTTGGCAAGGTCCTTCCCACCAAATGATATTACCAGAGCCCATGAGCAAAGCTGCTCTAATGAGGAAAACTCCTGCTTTCTGCAACTGCTAATGTCATAAGTGGCAATTTTATGGCTAAATCAGAAGACAAAAAAACAAGGGGAGAGAGGGAGAAGAAGAAAACCTCTCTATTTTAAAATGCAGCCAAAGAAATCTGCAGGAATCTACTGCTGCCAATTATTTTAACAGCTCCAACCTGTTTCCCCAGCAGAAGGAAAAAAATAAAAATACCCTCTCCAACCCCTCCTTCCCTGTCCCTTGGGAAGAGAGGGATTTGGATTAGCTCTTCAGAATGAAAACAAACACATCGGGGCTTTTATAGAGCCAAGCTGTTCCTGCATCTTGAGAGTAGAGTGAGAAAAGATCTAACAGGTGCTGCCTGATTTTATATGGCAGCGTCGCAAGAGGCGCTGGTTCTCGCTTCTGAAAGATGGCTTTCTTCGCCCTTCAGCTGGTGCCCTCCTCTATCCCCAGAGCCGATGGCTTTAGTTTAACAACCTATGGTCGTTATTTAGGCTCCAAGCAGCGCCAGAAGGCTAAGCTTGTGTCTGTCACATTCCTTCCTCCCTGCCAAAGGTGGGTCCTGGACTGGTGGGACTCCTGCTCCACTCCGTGCCCCAACATGGGAGCTCCTCTGGGGTCTGGGTACAGCTAGAGCCAGGGCTAGAAAATCAGCTTTCACAAACAAACTGGCCCTATCACCCCCCCTCCCAAGCTCAGGTCCACGTGGAGGTAATCCTACAAAAGGGGCTGCTGAGTGCAGCCCACCCCTTCTCAAAGTCCCGGGAACCAGTTGCATGTTGTGTCATTACGCAGAGAGAATCGTGCATCCTACAGTAATAAATGGCTCTGAAACTCCAATGAGCCGTGAGCAACCTTGGGCTAACAGGTCTTCTGCCACAGCAGATGGGAAAGACCCTGCATAGAGAGGGGCCAACCAAGCAGCAAAGCGGAAAAGTTTTTAACATCCGGTGACGCTTATATGTAAGCACTGATGTCATTTCCAGTGAGTCCCCAAATGAACCCCGCAGTCCCTGACCCTGTCTTGCAATTTGCTAAGCAAGGAGCTGTATCCTTTGGGGGAGAGATGTAGCATGTGATTGCATCCCCGTGACACGTGGCTACCAGGCAGAGGTGACGCAGTGGGGATGGAGGAGATCATATCACAACTATTTTAGAGGATCTGCTGGGACAAATGCTTGAACTGGGCAACATTTGGGGCTTGACTTTTATTGTCTTGTTGCTCTTGCCATAAAAATAAACTCCAAATTAGCCCCAGCTGTTAGCAGGTTTCATCATTAAAATTTTGTTTGCTGAGAGGAAGGAAATAAGCCACTTAAAGAACAATATTGCATTTTTTTTGTCTCTTTTCTCCTTCTCCTTCACACTCCCCACACATACACCATGATGTCTAGACCTGGGTTTCTCCACTGGGGCTGGTGAACTACTGTCAGATAAGACAGCAGACACCGTTTCACAAACTTCTTTATTTTTGGAACCATTCCCTTCCCCTTTGACACTCATTCTCATGCACACAAGCAAAGGAACAAATGCGCTGAGGGAAAATTCAAGCTACAAACAAACATTCAAAATTTTAGTTGTGTTTTTACTTGTCTGGAAATGTGGCAATACCATGCAAGGCTGGCTGGGGTCATACAGATGCACTAAGCAGACTAATAGAGTGCAGATCAGCAGCAGGAAACATATGCAAGCCACTCAACTATGCATCCAGATAAATATGGAAGCCCTTTAGCACCTGGATTTCTAGCAACCTCGGTATCCTCTTCAGCTGCACTGTGCTTGGGAGAGTAGAAAGCCCTCAGCAGAGGCAGGAGCATGCCTCTGATTAAGATGGTAATTTGCAGTGTTTGGCTTTTCCCTTGTGACTTTTGACATGAGGTAGGGAAGATGGGGAGGCACTGGCTACGTATTGCTGCAACTTTGTCCCCTGCCAAAAACAGGGACAAGTCTGAGGACAGGGGATTGCAAGAGTAAACAGGAGGTGCTGTGGGGCTGATAGGGACTTCTAAGCCTCAGAGCAATTCAGCTGGAGATTTTCTGCATGTTCCTGGAAAGGATATTACCATTATAAATGGCTTTTTTCATGTTAGGCTGAGTTGCCTCTCAATTCAATTCTTTGCAACAGGGTCCAACTAGCTTTGTTGCTAACTGATCCTCAGGGTGGGTATTTTCTGTCAACATTAAAGTACATTCCATGGAAGTGATGGATCCATCCATGTATGACAGTGGACTTTGCTTTGGATCTTGTGACAATTTAATTGTTGACTTTGTTATTAAAACGAAAGTTTTGGTGAAAATGTACTGATTTTAGAGAAAAGTGTGTCTTACTTGCAATGGCAGATGTGGTCAAAAAGGGAGGGAGTAGGTGCTCATTTGAAGTGGGGAGGTTCGGACTCAGATTCTGGATGTGTTTTGCTGGTTTTCTGGGTGTGAACCAGGGTCATTTCACCTTGGTGCTCTTAGAAGTGGTCCCTGTTCACTGGCAGCTTCTGCTAGGCAGAGCTGAACAAGGCCACGTAACGAGCAGACTCAGCTGAAGAGCCATAAGTCTGTGGCACAGGGATAAGATAGTTTTAGGGACCAGAGGCAGCTAAGAGAGCTGGTTGCTTCATTGGAGACAACACACTGGTGCCCCTGCCCTAAGGAGTCTCACCCCTGCTGCCAAAGGGAGGCTGTGCGGGGTGCTCACTCCACTAATCTGTCTCCACTAGTTCACGCAAGAAATAAGACATTTTACTCTGCCTCACAGTCCAGTGAATTCCCAGGCATGCAGACTTTAAAAGTGAGTAGGAACCCGCTCAGGAACCATCCAAACCCATGTTTTCCACAACACAGGTTGGTGCTTTGCTCTCCAAAAGGAAAGTGGGGTATGTGTTGAGGGGCAGAAGGCAGCGAGGGTATTTGCTGTCTCTTGACAGTGTTTAAAACATCCCAGCTTCATTCCACATTGCAGCAAAACATTGTTTCTGAAACCTTGTTTCTGAAACCTCAGCACTTCTATGTGAAATTACATTCTTGGTCTGCAGCCAGCCCAAAAAGACAGTCTCTGAGGTTATCAGTTCAGCTTCAGCCCAGGAATGATCGGGGGGGAAAAAAAATCCATTACTGCTTGACAGCTGGATTTGACTCT
This sequence comes from Rhynochetos jubatus, assembly GCA_027574665.1. Lineage (NCBI taxonomy): Eukaryota > Metazoa > Chordata > Aves > Eurypygiformes > Rhynochetidae > Rhynochetos > Rhynochetos jubatus. The sequence goes on from CM050654.1 coordinate 27,165,609, forward strand.
GTGTGGAACGGGTTGGTGGGCTAAGGCCAACTGGAGCAAAGTAAAATGCTATTTTGGTTGGTTTTTTCCTTCCCAACTGATGTTTGTTGTCAGAACCCAAGGGCTGAGAAGCGTGCAAAAGAACTTGTATTACCCCAGAAAAATTGATGTGAAATATACATCTATCTCCAGGTACAAGCCCCATGCCACCCCCGATACACCCCATCAGTACTGAATGGAAATTTCTGACTATTAATGTAGTAGACAAACAAAGAAGTGAGGACTAGAAGAGGCAGTTGGGTCACTGAAGCCTGGTCCCCTGCTATTCCTAGTCACTATTGCATATCATCACTTTCACAGCTGGATCTTAGCTGCAGGGGCTATAGTTTCTCAAATATCACAGCAATGCTCCCATGAGAGTAGCAAGACAACAAAACCCTGTGGAAGGCCATGTTTATTTGGGGTTTTATCCTAACCCTATGTACAGCTATTTGGAGCAAGTTAGGATTTTCCCTAACTTTCCAGTCTGAACTTGACTAGCTCCCAATTTGAATCAAGCTTCTTCAGAGAGGACATTTTAAAGGGTAAAAAAGAAGACATATTTCACTTTTCTTCCCCATTTTTCTCAAAGTTTCACATAAGATGAGCTATCTCTCCCAGGACACTGTCTCAGCAATAGGACCCATAATGTATGTGCAAAGGGAGAGCATAAAATCAGGTCATGTATAAGGTAGTATTTCCCTATGATATCCTCTCAGCAATCACTTGTTTAGGAACCTTTCAAGCTGGAGGCTGGATTTAGACTGCTGTATTAATTACCAATGCACTTGTTCTCCCCAAATTTGTCTGGTTTTTAGTCCACTTCTGCTTCTGATTTCCAAAGTAACCCATGGCAATGAGTCCCACAGCATTCATTTTAAACATGTTTCCAGAAACCCAGGAGATTGGAAAAAAAAAAATTAAAAAGCTGCCTTGGTGGTGCCCAGTGCTTATAAACAATCAAGTATCTGCATCTCAAGTGCACTACTTCATCTCCCAAGAGCTTAGATGAACCCAAGCTGTGGACTGGGATCCAGAAGGAGAGCTAATGCTCAATTTTAGGATCCAGGATTTAGCAATTCTTTGCATCCTGTAAAGAGCAGAAGCGGCTGCAAAGCTGAGCTTCAGATGTGAACTTGCAAAATTTCTGAGACCTATACCACTGGGATTTAAGGGGAACTCACAGCCTGCTTCAGGTTTGCAGTACTGCTTTTCTTCCACTGCTGTCTCTGTTCCCGCCTCCTTCTGTAACTTGCACTTGAGTGTGTACAGATAACAAGGGCTAAAACAGTAAGAGCAGAATGGTTTATAGACCCATACACATTCATTCCCCCCCCCCCCCCCCCCCCAAAAAAAGCTCTGATACTAGATATCAGCCTGTTGCTGAACTCCAAAGCATCTTTTTGTCAAATGAGTCAGAAATCTCCAAGTCTCAGGTGGGTGCTGAGAGGATCTGGGACAGCTGAGGAAGGTAGTATTTGGCTGCTTTAAATACACCAGGAGAATGCTTTGATTTTGATTTGGTTTTAGACTGTACTTTTCCTTCTTCTGGTGATTTTCAGCGAGCCTGATACACAGGCTATGCCACTGAGCCTGGTGAAAATGGGTCAATAGGTTGGAACTCTGGAAAACATCTATGCTCCAAACTGTCATCTTTTGCCTTTTCCACTGTTCTTTTCAACCTTTCCTGGCATCTGGGTGGGTTGTGAATGAGTCCTGGAGAAGAGAGCAGGCTCATCCAACAGTTCATGTCAGACAGCTTGAAGTGACAAGCTGATATTGAAAAACAGCATATGGAAGACCTTAATGTGTGGAGATTTATGGAGTTACCTCTGAAACAAAGTAAGAAACACATCCCCCTCACCCACCTCCTCCTTTCAACAGTTTCTCTCTTGCGTGGTCCGAAGGCCTGATCCAGCCAGGATACAACTTCTTGGGAGACAAACTAACTGGGAGGGACTTGGCCCCTGCAGCACCCTCAGCACCTGCCAGGATGTGCTCACCATCTCTTCCTAAATAATAAGATAAAGGATCCATCTCATGGTACAACTTTGAGACACTTGTTGCTTCCATGGGAAGCACTCTACTTTCTTCTTTCTCCCCTAAACTTCCAATGAAAAGGAAAGCAATTAATAAAGTATAATTAATAAAAGACAAAGAAGTATGGGACAGATGTAGAAAAGGGTGGGCTTTGAAGGCTTTTGACATAAAACACATAGGGTCAACTTTCCTGACCTTCCAAGCCAAGTACTAAAACACATGCATGCACAACTTAGATTAGAAAGCTGGAGACTGGGGAGCATTAGTGATGGTGACTGATGACACATGACCAGAACTCCACAGGGACCCATCAGGCCTTGGAGGAGCAAGACCATGGACCCAGAGAACTAGGCTGTTGTGGGCCAGGACCAGCAGCTCATTTCCTTTAATGTCTGGAGGATCCAATTACCCAATCGAACCTGCACCAGCACAACCATACCATGGGAATGTTAGCTCCTGAACAGACGCGGCCTGGATGTGTATGTCCTGGTAAGAAAAGGTTCTCCCTCCTCTCCTCTTCCACCACACAAACACTTCATAGAGTCTTGATTAGACAGTTTAGCTTTCATCTTCCACTTAGGTACCAGGAGTGAGCCTTTTGAATTTCTCCAGTAGCTTATCCTTTAAAAAAACACATACATATCAAAAAAGCAAAACATATGTTTTCTATCTTTTCAGTGCTCCAGTGGCAAAGAAGAGACCTCAGCCACTGACTTTCTCCATCTTTTCCTTTTTTTTTCAAAGCACTGGTATGTAATGCTTTTACATTGGTGTAGAGCAGCTCTAACTGTCTAATGACCCAAATGTTGAAGGAGATAATCAGGCATTTCAGTTGCAGTGCTTTTCCTTTCTGCTCTCAATTTTTGCCAGTTCCTTTTGGGAGTGGGAGTACTGACTTTCTGTTCATTTAAAATCACACTTATTCAGGCTGAAATTCTCTCTTCTGTTTGCAAAAAGAAAGATAGGAATCATTTGCATCCCTCTATGAAAGAGGAAGACTGCTCACATATGCATGTCTGAATCCTCTATAATCTGAGCATTTGGTCTTTTTTTTCCTGAAATATGATGTTTTTGTTTTATCCAAAAACATCCCTGTCTCATACTTTTCTTCCTTAAGAAGCTTGGAGCATTTTCAACCTCATCTGTGTTTACTCTTGTAGCCTGAACTAAGCCCTTTCCACTGATTACCCGTAATGATTAAGGTTAAATTTCAGCTGATTTTCACTCTAGGATGTGCCACTGAATAATCCTGAGCTCTTTTAAAGCTCAGCCACTACGTCCTTGCAGTACAAGTGGGATTTGAAGCTTGCAGGCCCTTTGTGGATGTTTTTAGTTTGAAACAAAGAAAACTGGAACAATTATAGGAAAACAAACGATGCTGAAGAACAATCCCACCTGTCTGGTTTAACTGTGCAGTAAGTCTTCAAACTTCTATTTCTTCCATGTGTTTATCCTCTTTCCCCATCCCCCCATTAGGTTTGTGCTGGTCAGAATTAACCCCACCTGTCGGCAGGGGATGAATGAATTTCCAGCATGCTCACTCAGCACTCCACACTTTCCACTGAAAAAGCCCTTGAGACTTAGTGACAGAACAGTCAACAGCACTATTAAAACATATACAATTTCTGTAAAACATCTTCCTCCTAGGAGCTGACAAGGTGGATTCTCCTCATCTTACTCTATTTGAGGCCACATTGCTGTACCATATTAGCCTGGGAAAGTGGGTGTCTCTATGCACTTGAAACTGAATTTTTAACCTGTTTGGGCTCAGGTATACTCTGGGAGATAGAGAGAGAGAGAGAGAGAGAGAGAGACACCCTGAGGTGGGGCCAATACTCAGCATAACTGGGAAATGTGTTTGCTCCTTAGCTTCAGGCTTTTGGTGGTCCCAATTAACCAAGTTGTCAGTAATTTGTGACATTTAATGCATTTTCTTGCACATTAACCACCCATTTTATGGGTGAAAAAATTATAGGCAGTTCCTTATGCCTGCTGCTGGAGGCAAATTCCTTTCCTGGATGGGTCTTTGATCTTTCATTAATCCTGATGCTGAGACTTCACAGTATGTGGTGGTGGCAGGTGAGGTCAAATAAGGCTGTGGACACTGAGTGAGCAGTGGGATACGTGGATGGATGGATCTGTCTTGTGGGACTGCAGTCTTCTCTTTCCTCCCCCATCCCAACACGGCAGTGATCCTTTCCTTGTGTCACTTTTCTAATAGCTCCTGTTACTGCAGCCACAAGGACAGAGGGAAGCTAATTCTGGATGATGTGGAATAAAAAGAGAAATAAGCACTGGACTACAGTGCCTCAATTAAGAGGAGACATGTAGGTGACAGGGAATCTTGAGTATGGCAAGAGATACTGGTGTACACTGGTGTTACCTCCTTTTATTTCTGTATATAACTTAGATCAGGAGGGAGACAGGGCAAAGACTGAGGGGAGAGGGACAGGGCAAAGACTGAGGGGAGAGGGAAGGAAGGAGAAGGCATGACTGAGTCCATATTCATGGCTGAGAGGCAGAAGTAGAACCCAGGGCTCCAGATCATGACAGCCCCCCGCTGCCTTCCCTTGAATTATTGCCTTGATTAGCATGATGTCTTGCCCCCAGCAACCATGTGGCATTGAGTCTATGGAGGAAAATATATGAGTGTTGAGAATAATTGGTTCTTTGATATTAGATTGCACAAAGGTCAAAGTGTGCTGGGGAGAGCGAGACAGCTGAAAAGTCACATTCCCTGCAGGCGCTGTGGCACTGACCTCTTGTGCCTGCAAAAACTGGGAATCACAGATAATCTGTTGCAATGCCATGGCTTCTTGTGCTGGGGGACTGCAAGACCTTAGTGCAAACACTGTGGTTTCTCAACTGGCAACACTGGAGCTCTTTGTAGCACCAGGTCAGCTTGTGTATGCGGGGAGTTAGATAAGGTTTTCATGTTATGTGATCTGTCTTGCTGCATTATTCTAACAAATTAGACACTAGAAAGCCTCTCCGGTGTTTTTCTGTCTATGCACCACCCTGAGGACATCTCTCTCTTCCCCTGAACTCTGGCAGCTCTGATTTACTTGGGACAATCCTGGTATCTGTGAAGGATCTTTATATCTGGGGGCTCTGTGGAAACCCTGTGGTTCAGAGACCCTTGTTTGTGTTTCCATCAGCCATGATAGAATTTCTTAAAAAGCTGAAGATCTTTTCAAACTGCTGACCCCAAGCCTTTCAACATGGATCTTCATCCAACATGAAAAGATTTGCATCCACAATTTCCCTTTTTTAGTAACATCTCCCATCCTCAGAAGAGTTTAAGTCTTCGAGGTAGGGTCTCTTTTCTGGAGGGTCCTACATGATAAGTCACATTGTGCTGTGGTGATTGTGAAGCGTAAGATGGATGGTGAAGATGCATTGCTTCTGCATCAAAGTGGCAAAGAGAATTAATGTTCAGGCACTCAGATCCTACAAAGCAATGGCTAAAATGCACCCAGGGTTTCTAGTGTGAGACAGAGCCTCTCCAGCACCCTTTCCCTTGTGCAGACCTGTATGTCCCAAAGCTCCCATACAGTTATTGTAGCCCTTTCCTTCACAGACAGGCTCAGAGATCATAGATTTATGGCAGTTTCACAATGCTTATCCATTGGCCCTGGCTCACTGGCCTCAGTTTTTAGATGTTAATCTGCACTGAAAGCTAGATAGGATCTCAAAGCAGGGGAGAGATTGGGGAATGTATTGACAATTCCTATCCTATCCTGTCCTGTCCTGTCCTATCCTGGTGAAGTGGGTTAAAGCCACGGTCTGGAGTGAGGAAATGTCCTTATTTCCTTCCTCCTTTCTTTGACTCTCTTCTTGCCCTGCTGGAGTACTGACTCCATCCCATCTCTTCTTGAGGTACTGCAGGTCATTTTTTGTTTTAACTGAAGCTGAATTTTTCCAAATAATGACAGAGAAAAGACTGGGGTTTGAAAAGAAAATGTTTTTCACTGAAAGAGAAATCCTTGGCCTGGCTGTACCTAGCAATGGGACTCAGGCTGTCACTGCCCCTTTCCCAGTCACTACGGGGTGTTATGAAGAGGTATCAAGGGTATAACTTCCTGGCAGTAGTTATTTCTTCAGAAAAAAAGAACCTGCAAGGCATCCTGTCTATTCGGCTGCTTCCCAAGTCAATGACACACAGCACCCCAGGCAACACTGCCTTGCAAGGTTTGATTCCCAAGGCTCTCAGTTGGTTGATGGCTGAATGAGAAGCCTGTGGACATGAAGAACCATTTCCTCCCACTGCAGTGATCTTTGTTCAAGTCCGCTGGCCACCGACGCATTGCAGTCAAGACTGTGCAAAACTTCTCCCGGTGTAGTGTGAAATTTGCTCAAGAAGAGCAGAAACATCTGGTTAGAGCCAGGAAGTGGTTGCTGGCTGGGTTTGGCAACAAGGGAACGTGTAGTTAATACACTCTTACCTCATCAGTAGGTGTCACTGCAGCAAAAGACAGGGTCCAGTGGAAAGTTTCAGAGGGGAACAGAGAGGGGTACTTCAGCCAACCAACCAGATGCAGAGTCAGTTCAGTGCTTCCTGACTACAGCCAGAGAACAGCTATGGATCTGGGTTTATGAATTGCTTGTAATAAGGCTATAGGAAATGAGAGATTAAGGAAATGAGTCATTAAGTGATTACAAAGACATGTGGAGCGCACACAGTTGTGGCTGCCAGTAACAGAGCGTTGAGCAACCGTAAATTTCTTCTACGGGGGTTTTGGGAATGTTCCTGCTGAACTTGTATGCAGTAGTGAGTTACGGTTCGGTGGATGTAGTTGAAATGAACCGGTAGCAAGTTTCAGTCACTCTTAGCACAAAACCCGCAAAAGAGTTTTCTACAACTCAAAATCACCCTTTTTATGCCAGGCTTGGTGACCAGTCCCATAAGAAAAATTGCAACAATTAAGAAACAGCCACCCTCTGTCACGGTAAGATTTAGGTCTGGGCTTGGGTACAGATGCGGAAGCTTTAACCAGGACTCAGCTAAAACCTCTTTGTCAGGGCCAACATCTGAAAGTTGACGATGTAGCTCTACGCTACAACCACCTTCCGACCCAGCTTCCACATCAAGAGCCCCCAGCAGCTGCTCTTCCTCCTGCAAAGTGTTTCTGCTGTGTGCCGGGACTGGCATTCAGCAATGTCACCCAGGGAAGTGTGGATAACCAGGCCACACTGGTTAACCAGTGGAGAGCAGGGCCGAGAGGGGAGCGGCAGGGCTGCACTTGTTCAGCAGGTGCACCACCATCAGCTGGCGAGCAGATGCTCTCTGGTGTGCCTGGAGGCCTTTGTTCACACCACGGTGAACCTGCTTCCGTTCCCAGACTCTTGGACAGCAACCTTCCTGGAGTGGCAGCCCCCCTCCTTCTTCCCCCTCAAAGCCCCCGCTGAAGATCGGTAAACGAGCTCTGTTCATTTTAAGAGTCCAGCACTTTCCGAGGCAATATGGGAAGCAGGTTTCAGAAGCTGTTGCTCCAGGCAGCTGGAATAAGTCACAGAGCCCATTGAAATGGACCCTCCATGTGGTTTGGCATCAAAATAAATCTTTTTAAACCTGTTTTCTGGGAAGCACAGTCAGGAAAAAAAGACAACACAGGGCAGCTCAGCCCTGCTGCCTGCTGTCAAACCCAAACTCTCCTGCTCTGCGTGACCTTCTTGCAGGTTCTTGCCTAAGGCATCCTGCTCCAGAGCATGTCACACAGTAGGTCCAAACCCCTTCCACAAACATGTTGCCAAGCAGTTAAGTACCAAGGAAGGGAGAAATGAGGCCATCAGGTATGTCTGATACTATCCTAATGTCTTTACTAAGGACATAGTTTAAAACCTGGTGGGCCAGGTGAAGAAGGAAAATAAACAATATGAGATAGGTTCTTTGAGTATTTTCTGAGACTTCTCCGCAGCATTCTGCCTGCAAAGTGGGTTGGTTCTCTAGCAGCACCCCTGCAGGCTGCAAGTGCTGGCTTTCAGAGCGGCTCTAATGTCCTGTGCGTTGTTTACTGCTGGTACACTCGTATATCTGACACCCTAACCTACTCCCTAGCCAGGAACATAGACACTGGAGAAAAAAAATGTGACAGTGGTCCCTCTCTCCACCCAGTAATAGACTGTCATGAAATAAGGCCCTTCAAAACAGCCATACTTGTTTAAAAAAAAAAAAAAAAGCCCCATTTTCATGCCCCCTCTCTCAGTTTTATTTCCTATTTGCATTCAGCCTCCTCAGATCCTTTCTGGTCTTGTGTGAAAACAGTAATTTTGGTGTATATGATGCTGTTTCACACAGAAGTTAACCACGCCTGAGCAAATTTTGGCTGCAGTGCTTATAGCCACAGTTTGGTTTCACCCACTCCTCAAACTAACAACTCAGTCTCTGCATATAGTATCCAAACAAAAACCTTTCCTATTTGATTTTGCTCCCGTGGTTTCCCTTCTATTGTGGAGGTAGCTGTCCTAGGAGGCTGAGACACTTCCAAATTCTCAATAATAGACTGGTAGATGGGAGAGGATGGAGCAGAAAATCCACCATTCATGCTACTGCAGCCGAAGCAGTAATCCAAGCATTGGTGTGTACATAAGAGGCTCAGTATATGAGAGTTCCTGACCCTATGACTTTAAATCTAACTAGATAAGAGAGCCAAAGAGTGGGAGGTGAAACAGAAGCCCAGAGAGTTGAAAAGATTTGTCATAGCAGATCTGGGACTGGTGCCCAGGCCTTCTAAGCACAGCTGGGTGATGATATTATTGTTATTATTATTAATAATAATAATAGTAAATGTGCCAAAAGCTGGTGTTAGGGTAGAACTAACAGAGATCACCAAACTGGGCAGAATGTGGTGTATATTTTTGGCCAAGAAACATATCAGTGTTGACATCTTTCAGAATCTCTCAGGCATTTTCAAAACAAAACTTTTAGAGAGGTTTTTAAAATGGGACTTTACAATTAAAAATAGGCATTGCATTTAAAAGCAACAAAAGAAAACACCCAACTTTTTCAAATGTCTAAGTAACTAATAAGTGTGAAAAGCCTTTCCGTTTCAGTCCAATGAAACACTTCATTCAGATCCAAAATCAATCTTTTCTTTTCATCCAAAAACTCAGAAGATTATCATTTTGGTCAAGCATTATTTTGTCTTCTGATTTTCCATTTTGGTGACTAAAATATGTATCACTCACCAAGCTCCACTCATAAATCCTAAGAAAAAAAATGTGTCCCATGGACTACATTAAATTTTATGACGTAGACTTTTCAACAATGAAAATCTCTCTCCCAGGCATTTTAACTGCATCACCACAGTAACTATCATACCATGCTACAACTTCTACTACAATATTTCTTTGTTGCACAGATAACTGTGACCAAGCCCTTGCTAACGTAATTCATGAGACAGAGCAGCATGATTGAAACAATACTCACGCTTCAGGGTTGACCTCTAAACCTATAATAAGTCACAAGTGTCAAAATCAAGGAAGGTTATACAGAGGAGGTTATGAAATTTCATCACTTATACAAATGTTGGATTTTCTATGCCTTAATGACAGAGTCAGGCAACTTACTTGATTGTCTATGTCTCAATGAAAAGAACTAATTGACTTTATTTTGATTGTTTTTCATTTTCAGATGATGCTCACTATTTCTACAGCAGTTTATCTTCTGCACTGTCTTTTAAAGAAGTTACATTTTGTTCTGTTTGTTAGTATTGCTTGCTATGAGACATGGCATCAACACCTTTCATTCTGAGCAAATCCAGCCAAGCGGCGTATTGGGGAGATATTTGTTCCCTGATGAAATGTAAGGAGGAGTGGAAGTAGCTGTTCCACAGCACAATGTTTACAAAAGCTCGGAAGGAAGGAGAAAAGGCATGTGCCTGCAGCTGATGGTGAAAGCAGAAAATTAAAGCAGAAGCAAAGTAGCTGAACTAACAAGAATCCTACCTAGACACTGGTCATCTGCTTTTCTTGCTGAAAATGCCAAGTGATTTTAAATGATCAAGAGCAACTGGAGCTGTGGTTATGTCTCATCAAAAAAGCTCCCTCAGTGCTGTCTGCTGAATGTCCCCTCCTGTCACGGGAATAACTTTCTGTTCTCACAAACACATCAAGATCCGCAGGCAGGACAGCTTAACACCCTGGTGTGTCTGATGTTGTCTGAGAGAAAAGTACCCCCCACCGATGAATAAACATCTTCTGCTGGTCCTTCCTTGCCCTCCAAACACTCATTGTACTCAAAACCGTAGATCTGCAGGGAAGAGAGGTAGGTATAAATTTTTTTATATGTCCAAACCCAAGTTAGAAGAACATGTCTGGACAGCCCCAACAGAGTTCTCTAACTCCTTGGGTTTTCCTGGAGTCACCTAATTACTTCCAGGATTTCTCAGAAATATCTGGAGTTTTCCAGACAGAGTAGCCTTTGAGAAGCTGCATTGTGGCTCTATCAGGAGCCCATTAATTCTGTCCCATATGATGTCATGTTGTCCAGAGAGTGATAACACGCTGAAGAGATAAATCAGTTTGGCAGAGCCTCACCTTCATCTTGCACACACAACAGTGTAATCCTGGGAGCCCTCAGAAAAACACATGTGTATGTTGAAGGCAGGAATTTGTTTTTTCCTTTTTTTTCTTCCAGGACAATGAAAATTAACAGAAATAAATCTGGGTGTCAGAGCACAGAGAGGAAGAGAAAGCAATAATGCTAAAACCAGCATCAGCAGGAGACCTACCTATGGCTCAGGAGACCTATCAGAGGAATAAAGATCAAGAGCTATATCCAGGCTGACCACAACAGATGCCCTAACATAGAGGCAGCAGCTACTTTTCTCCACTGATTCCGGGGGGAGCCAGGCTCTGACAGTCCATCACTGTAACTCGATAAATATGATCCCAAACTGACTGATGACAAAGCTGCCTGCAATGTTTGCCATCTGAGAGCGGCAGCATGGCATGTATGAGATAAGATGGATGGTCAATCTTACAGTACTTTGATCTTGAGATGCCAATGAGACCTCTGAAGATTGACTGTCCTCTGCAGTGCATACAGTTCCCATCAGGACACTGTGGGACCACACTAGGGCGGGAGGAGAAGGGAATCAGGGTTCACTATCTTAAGTGGAATAAAGTACCACACAAAGCACTTGATTTCCCATCTTCTGTCTGCTTCTCCAGAACAAAATAATCAGACTCGATGGAGAAGTAATAAGCTGAAATTTGATGGCCTGTGTTTGTACAGGAGGTGGAACATGATATTCAGATGTCCTCTTCTGGCTTTACAAATCTGGATGATCTGTAGAAGATTTCTATGCACAAGGTTGACATTCTAACAAATGGCAAAAGCATTTTCTCCTCTACACAAAGAAATGTCATGTAGGAGTCAGATGATGTGCTAGCCCTCCTTCTTCACCCCTGGTAGCGCATACAGCACAGGACCTCATGTCTCATCGCTGTCCCTATTGTTCTAGTCGCTCTCTATCTAAGCACTGGTACGTTTCTGAATTTTGTAGCACAGCCAATATTAATGACATTTCAAGACAATTCTGAACTGTAAATAAAATTAACAAACACAGTTTGGATTTTCAGATTCTGAAGGCTTTATTTCAAATACTTTTTTTCACTTCCTTTTTCATATCCATTCCAAGGGCATTCAGGTGGTGTTTAAAACTTCCTATACTGAGCAGTGGTTATGGCTACTGATGTTCATGTGCCCTTGGACTCAAGAAGCACCACCTGAAATCAGGGTCAGCTATACCTATGTGGAATGGCCCTTGCCTTAGAACAACACCAGGGTGGTATCATGAGGCCCTTCAGGAACAACTAAATACACCACGCTAGGTGAAACCTGTAAGTCTGGGGAATGCTTATACTCCTCAGATAGAAACAGCCTCAGCAACAGTCAGTGAAGAAGAAGTAGTGTGTGTAGAAGTATCCTACCAGAAATTTTTAGGTGAGATAAATAACTCCACCTCACTCTTGTAATGGCTGCATCAAAAAATCAGGTTTCAACGGTCCTTGAAGGGCAGGTGGAATGTTCCTACCCAAAGATAAAATCAGATCTATACAGCAGATGTTCTTAAAATTACCTAGCAATGAAGACTTCATACCCTCTTTGCACAAATCTGTCCCAGAGTTTCACTGTTCTTACTGCTTAGGTTCTTTTTCTGATTTTGGGACATTCAATTATGGACATGGACAAGAGAGAATCCCCCACCATAGTGTAGCTGTTCTCCCAGTATTGGATGATGGATCTGTTGCAGTGCAATCCAAAGTAATTCCATAATATGTAGACATTTGCTTTGAAAGTTACTAACTTTTTGGCACATCAAAGATAAAAATAAGCAAGTAATCCCATCACGAAAACAAGTGCCTGTGTTTAGAGGCATGCATGCAAGAGTGGACAGGGTGAGTGACCAGTGGTGTGAAGGAACAAAGAAGCTGCTCTGGCCATTGACAGGATTAATAAAAGACCAGCCCTAGGAGTTTGCTCCGGCAGTTTTAGAAACAATAATAACAGTCCTCCCCCACCCAACATGCTAAATCTGATCCTTGCTAATGTGAATTAATACCAGGTTTCAGTGCAGCCACTGGGGTAATGTGATGCTCTGGAGCGCTGTAATCCTAAACAGAGCATTAGGAGAGCAGCTCGCACCACAGCTGTGGCTCCTTGCAGGTGTTTCTTCCCAGGCAGCCCCTTCAGCAGCAAGTCTGACTCGGCGTGAGAGGCATAGGGGGAACCCTGTCATGGTCAGACAACAGGCTTCCCTGGGAGAAATGGGCTAGTCCAGTGCTGGCGGTACCAGGAGGGATGGGGAGGGGGAAATCTGAAGTGGTATGGGTCTCTGTTTACTATGCACAAAAGGAGAGAAACACAGGTGAATGAATGAAACAGATACCCCTGTGTGACCCCCTTCTCCTGTGGACCAGGCACACAGTGCCTGTGTACACATGTGCTCTTTGTTCCTGAGACTGGTGTTCCCATTGCCCCTGTCCTTGCCCCACCGCTTTCCCTTCTCCTCCCCCTTAAACAAGCCCTGGCTCACACATTTCATTAACAATCCCCACTATTCATTTTTCAGGGGCACCAAAGGGAAACAGAAGTCTCCTAAGTGAGGTTCTGCCTCCTTTGGGACTGGCCTGCTTTCCCTCCACCCATCCTTCACCACCCTCCTCCCCCAAGCCTTGCATCATGCCTGTCTGCAGTCACAACTCGATATTGGGTTACAATAGGCCTCCAGCTGACCCGGGGGGTTCATCCTGTAAAAATACCGCTTGTGCCGCTCGTCTCTCTGATTACTCCTGGCTCATAACAGGTGGGGCTGCCAGCTCGAAGGGGGAGGGCAGGATGGAAGAGCTGCTCTTCAGCTGTGTACCCTCCTCCTCAGAGGGGACGAAAGAGCTCCATTTATTTGCTCCCTCAGCTTTTTCCCCAAGGTCTTGGGTTTTTCAGGAAAGAGTTGTGTGTAAGCCCATTTTTCTAAGTTCAGTAGCACTGGAGTCAGTGGAGGGACACCAACAACACTTGCCTAGTTTAAATTCCAGCACAGACTCTTTCTGTTTAGATGCAGGTCCCCATCAAACTCCCAGCTGACTTCTGTGATCCTCTCACCACTGCAGAAACAGGTCAGAAATTTAATTACTCTCACAACAAATTTAGTGCTTCCTGATTGTCACTTGGGCCAAGAACTGCCCCTTTTGGCTGTTTGCTCTTGAGCTTTCAGTCTTGGTTGCGCTCAGGGAGTGGAGAAAGAGGACAGAAACAACTACAAACTAACAAAATATTTTGAGTTCCAGAAACAGGCATTGGAGGGAGGGACTTCTGTTTAACTCAAAGTAGTAGGTCAGTTTTGAAGAGTTTGCAACGTGGGTGTGGTTTAGATGTAGATCTTAACTCAATAGTTCGTTCCACTTCTGCAGTGACGTAACCCAGGGAGTATTGCTCGAAAGTGCAAAAGAGTTTCCTCTTGCTCTTGATAGCAACCTTACATTCCTCCTGTAACCAGATAGTCATGGACTTCTTGGTGGCCCAGGGCTGCCTAGGAAAATAAGGAAATACATGAAAAGCTGCTACAAAAAAACAGGAAGGACTTAATGGCACAAAGCTCACAAAAGTTCCTGAAGAAACCAGAATGGAGAAGCTCCAGGGATGGAAAATGGCCACAGTCTTTCTGAAGAGCAGTCAGTAGCACAAGAATTAGTTTTGGATGTACACTGGCGGACTGCTGAACAGAAAACTAGATTTGAAACAAGAAAATCTATTTCCAAGCCCTCTTCCCATCCCTCAAAAGAAAAGACTTTGAACTAAAGCATGCTGTAGAAACACTGGGTTCATTAAAATGATCAGAAATGACCTGTTACTTGGCTGGGGATTTCCTAACCCTCCAATAGCCTGTGCTTTGTCTGATCTATGAGGTCCAAGAGACCTTGCATGGAGACATTGAGGGCTGAGTTTTTCTCTTTCTTCCTTGCAAAGCTGTAATAAGGGATTATTTAAGGATGCTGCCACCAAGCTGGATGTATCCTGCACAGCAAGGGGAAGCTGATAAGCCTTGACTTTGTCACCTAGAAAACACAGCAATCTTCAAAGACAAGTGACATAAGAGAGAGAGAACTCTGCACCAGCCAGGGTGAGGGAGGATCTCAGAGACATGTTGTTTCAAAAGGGAACATTTTCTGTGTCCCCATCAAACAACCTAAATACTGATATTTTCAGTTTTTAGTGAACAATGATCTCTGTCTTCCTTTCACTATTTCACAATGAAAACCAGCAAAAAGATTTAACTTCCCAGTTCTCATTTTTCTGCTCAAGCAGTTCTGCTTGGGAACTGTGGGCAATAGGAATTCATGTATTTTTCAAGAAACACAGAGTTGCTGATGAAGTCTGAAACATAATTCTAGGTCATTTCTACATATGGATAGTTGCAGACTCTTTCGGAAGAAGAAACTCCTTTCTTTTATTATAGTTATTCCGGTTTTCATAAATGTCCTTTAATTTACACTGTCTCTCACCTAAAAAAAAATAATCTGCAAATTAGAAAAGGACAATGGTCTGTCTGTCTTTTACTTCCATAGTTCCTAAATGAAGCACAAAAGACTTTATATAATATACTGTATGATATTTGTTTCTCCTTTAAAGACTCAGGAACACTGGAACACTATGTCTCTATTCTTTTATGTCTCTCTTGCCTGTATTTCTTGGAAAAGTGAATGGGAGTTGTTGCTGAGAATTTAATATGTTTTATGTTTAAAATGGACACATTTTCACAAAATTTCATCAGTGTAAAAAGATCTATGCAGCTGAAAATAAGTGTATTTTCCCTTCTCCAGTAGGCATCATTTTTTTGTACCTTCATTGTCATAATCTTGTCATTTTCCCATTTTTGAGAGGAAAGTAGACCAGAAAGAACATGCATTTATAAATTAAAAACATGTCAATAAACAAATCTTTTTATAAAGATAAACAACTGAGACCATTTCTCCAAGTACTATAGAGATCCCCAAATAACCAAACCCGGTGATGTTTCTCCTTAGCAAGTAATTTTTAAAGAGCAAATTACTTTGTTGCAACTGGAAGTATCATCATCAGGACTGCTTTGAAATAATAAAGCAGGTGACGATCTACTGTATTTGTTCTTGCTGTGCCTGCCTGGCACAAGCTTCCTAAAAGCTTCAGGAGTTGCTCTGGGGATGAATTTGGCCTGCAGGGGTCTTCCATTTACTTTGATTTATTGTGATCATTCAAAGTGTATTCTCATTTGGATGGTCAGGGATTTACACACATAGCTTCCATTAACACTAAAGGGTGATACCATTAAGACAAATGTACAGCTAATCTCTGGCACTCTGGAGATAAAAATATACCTCGGAGAGTGCTCTGGCTGGGCTGGAAATGTTCATTATCTGAGTTTCATTTCACAGCACGGAGCAGCTTTAAAAGGCAGCTTTATAATTTTACTGCCCCTACCCTGTATTTCTTAGGATGAAGGAGAGGAGAGAAAAGGGGGAGCTATCCGTGGGAAGGAAAATGAAATTGCTTCCTTCAAGTCTCAGCATGCTGACAGTGTTTCACATGAACAGCAGGGAGGATCAGATGATTTTTGATCTCTTCCCTGGATCATCATCATTGCAGGATTGCTTCTGAATACCAGGGCACTTGCTGCTTTTATTTTAGTAGTGTCACAGTAGCCCTCGGAGAGAGACCTTCCTGATCTTTCCTCAGATTCATGCCAACCAATAGACTTACGTGAAACAAGAGATGATCCATACCCAGAAGAGCTTACAACAGACAAAAAAAAAAATAGGGTCAGATGGGAATTTAAATTTTAAAAGGCAGGAAGCATCTTCTCATTGCTCTTCATCTACCTACAGTCCAGAAGGGTTTAAGATCACTGGAGTTGCATACTATGCTATGTTTTTTTGCAAGTAAATGTCTAAACAAAGGAAGAGTAGGGAGGTTGAATTGCCCTAGTAAAGCTTTGGTGAATCATCCAGGAGGTTCAGATGAAGATCACATTAACACAAGTAACAGAGGAGTGAAGGCTTACTCCAGGTGTGTTAAGCCTGATAACATTTTTCTTATGTGCTAAGGTTTGGGCACAAGAATTGAGTGCCAACCCCTTCCAAAAGGTCATCTGAAAGTGAAAAACTCTATGCCAGCCTTCATCCCATCCTGACAAGCCTCTCTTGAAGATACAAACTGACTGGTTTGTGGAAATAAACCTCTGGCTCATACACAAAGATATTTTTCTCTCAGATGTCTTTGTCACCACCTGAAACAACTCACTGAGCCATTGCCACAGTAAAATCAGAATTTGAAAAGCACATTTATAACCTAATCCTATTGGTCCAGTGCTCCCATGGTGTTCAAAACCCCCAGCACCTTGGTTTGTGACCATTGCATAGTTACTTCACCACTGGCAAGCAACAGTACATCCAGTCTCATCCAGCAGTAAATCATGGGCAGGGAGATATACAGAATCCAAATGTCTGCCTCACAAATCTTTTCTCCAAGTCTTAAAATGAGACCCTTGTTGATGCTGTCTTTTTCCATCCTCTCCTAACTGAAGAGAAGTTATTTCTGATCTGCGGACCACCCTGCTGCAGAGCACCCATAGCATGGTAAGGCACCCAAAGGAATCAGTCAGGTGGATATGTCCTTTTGGACCATCACAACAAGAAACTGAGGTAGCGCAATGCAGTGGACATAGCACAGAATCGTGGCTTAGTCCCAGATCTTCAGCCAGGTACTTCATAATTTTATGCCTTTCTCTTTCTCCCCTCACACTTTCTCTGCATCTCTCTTAAAGCAAATATAATTCATTGAAGCTAAACCACAGGAAAACAACTTGTACGTGTCTACAGCAGAGGCTGGCACTAATTCTTTTCTCAGTTGCTTCAGTGAAGCAATTTACATCACCAGCATAGTCCCAGAGACACTTTGATTTGGGCAGGGACTGTGCCTTTGGGTTTATTCTGTCTGCAAATTTATTATTACTTTGGACACCACGACACATTTTAAGTAGTTCCCTGTCTTCAGCTGTAACTGAATATTGCATTTAGATAGCCCATTAGGTTCTCTTGCTATGGTAATATGGATTCTATATTTCAAACACCACTAAACAATTTTCCATTCCTATGGGTGAATCCAAGTTTGTAAATTTTGCTTTGCTGCACAATGTCATTCAACAACCTGACCCAGCAAAACTCCCGCAGATCTCACAAGACCCCTGGCAAAGTGCAGAAGAGAAAACGTTCTGTGTAAACAGCAAATGCAAGCAGTGAGGAGGAGGAGGCGTGGTATGAATGCGGTTCTCATTTAATTGCTTTTAAAGCTTTTTGTCGTCTTTTTCTCATTTCCCCCTCCCTGCCCAAGACCAGAATATCATGCATGTAACAGAATCCGTTCCGATTAGAAGGTTTTGTTACAGCTGTAATAAGCTTTCACACAGAGAAAGTCCCCTGAGACCTATATTTCATCTCAACTTTCCCCACCGCATTAAACAGAGGGTTTGATTCTGGAAAACAGAAATCGAAATTCTCTCCTCCCGCACTCAACACTGGGAAGTAATGAGAATTGACAATTCCAAGGCTCAATGTGAAACTAGCATAGTCTGGACTGAAACTGCTTGTGTGATAACAGGTTTTGGGAATGTTTCCACTTTCATCTGTTTATTTATTATTTTTATTAATTATGCTTAGGCTTGTGATTTGGGGGGGAGAGGGTGGGAGGAGGAAAAAGGAAAGAAAAAAGGGAGTCAGTAGCTTGGCAGCACACAGCCTAAATCTAAACACCACACACACTCGCTATACCCTGGAAAAACCTGGATCTTATACAACAATTTCTGTAACAGCATCACTTGGATAAACCAGCAACTTACTTGGAAAGAATCTTTGCTTTCCTAGAATTCATGTAACTAAGATAAAATGACCTTGAGGGATGGCAGCTTTCCTTGTAAAATACATTAACCCTTTCAGAGCAAGCCTTGCTGAAAATCCTTCTTCATCCATTCTGTGGCAAATCAGACAGGACAGCAGGGTCTGGCCAAAGCTTGCCAATAAGTCTCGGTGCACTATCATCATCAGGTTTCACATTCAGCCTCAGTTCCGAGGATTTAGCAGGGAGACTTTAAAAATGTCCAGTCAGCATCATCTGTGAGTGCTGACAAACTTAATGTAAACATATGACTTGACCCATATTTACTCCTCCCCATTCAAATGACCTCAGAGCTGGTGACTTAGACCCATTTTGTTGTCCTTTGAAATGACCTGGCAGCCAGGTTAGCACAAGGTCTTTCCCAAAGGAGTAGTCCCTTGGATTGTTACCTCAGACTACGCCTGTTCCCATGGTTCTGCAACAGTGATTTTTAAGACAAAAATGAGGAATGAGACAGTTAGGCAGCAACTAGTCAAATCTGCTGTGCAACTGCTTCAGAAACTATCAGTCCTGTGAAGAGCAGAACTGACTGAGTGTGTACTCTGGGGCATAATGTTATTTGGCTGGATTTTCTGGTGTTTAAAAATAGCACTTTCCCTTCTGTAACTTTTCCCTTCAGAGGGTTTCTCTTCCCTCTACCCTAGTTGCCTATTTTCACAATAATAGTAGGAACACAATACTTCTTTTCAGCCTCTGTCAATTTTGATCAGTGCACAGATTCAAGGTTATTAGTGGGTGACTGACAGAGTGAACAGTAATTCCTGTTTGCTTGAAAAAGAGTAAGGAAGAAAATTCAAAGTGATCAGGGAAGCAGCTCGCTGGGATCATTTAGAGAGGATAGATAAAAGGGGCCACTGGGAGGGAGACGCAGCAGGAGCTGAGGGATGGATACTTTTTACTGGTTACTCTACACCCAGATGTTGTGTCTGTGAAGAAGACTCATACTTCAGCATATTTCTGCAAAGAGAGATTCTGACAGCTTCCACTTTTCTCTCTTTTTAATATGATGCTCAAAGACCAGGTGCTGCAAAACCTTTTAGAACTAAAGAACTGCATGCAGATCCCTTTCCCAGCGTCGATGTATCCCAGCTGTGCTCAGAATACACTGACATCCACCTTTCCTTAAACCTGTTGCCCCTTTTGCTCAGAAATGAGGACTTTCCTCCCTTACTTGTACACAGTCCTGGGTCTCACCAAGAGTTGCCTGCATTTCAGTGCCAACTGAGCTGACACAGGGGGATGAATACTCCCTTCTGCTTCATCAAGAAAAAGGATCTTAAGGCATCAGAAGCTGGCTGCGGAAGAACTGACGAGCCGTCGGGGAAGAAGACCAGCCTGGCTGAACCAAAAGCTTTGGCTGGAACTCAGGAAAAAAAGGAGAGTTTATGACCTTTGCAAGAAGGGACAGGCAACTCAGGAGGACTACAAGGATGTTGTGAGGTTATGCAGGGAGAAAATGAGAAGGGCCAAAGCCCAACTAGAACTTAGAATCATAGAATCATGGAATCGTTTAGGTTGGAAAAGACCTTTCAGATCAAGTCCAACCCATAATGTCTCCACTGAGCCTCCTCAGTTAAATACACACAGCTCTCTCAGCCGCTCCTCACAGTACTTGTGCTCTAGACCATTCCCCAGCTCCTCTGCCCTTCTCTGAAATCGCTGCAGCACCTCGATGTCTTTCTTGTAGTGAGGGGCCCAAAACTGAACACAGTGTTCGAGGTGTGGCCTCACCAGTGCCCAGTACAGGGGGACGGTCCCTGCCTTAGTCCTGCTGGCCACACTGTTTCTCATACAAGCCAGGATGCCATTGGCCTTCTTGGCCACCTGGGCACACTGCTGGCTCATATTCAGCCAGCTGTTGAACACCCCCAGGTCCTTTTCCACCGTGCAGCTTTCCAGCCACTTGTCCCCAAGCCTTTAGGATTGCAGGGGGTTGTTGTGACCCAAGTGCATGACCCAGCACTTGGACTTGTTGAACCTCACATAGTTGGTCTTGGCCCATCAATCCAGCCTGTCCAGACCCTTCTGAAGGGCCTTCCTACCCTCAAACAGACCAACACTCCTGCCCAACATGTTGTCATCTTCAAACTTACTGAAGGTGCACCCTATCCCCTTGTCCAGATCATTTATAAAGATATTAAACAGAACTGGCCCCAGTACTGAGACCTCAGAATATGGGTGTTGGTCTCTTCTCCCAAGTGACAAGTGATAGGACAAGAGGAAATGGCCTCAAGTTGCACCAGGGGATGTTTAGATTGGATTTTAGGAAAAATGTCTTCACTGAAAGGGTTGTCAGGCATTGGAACAGGCTGCTCAGGGAAGTGATTGAATCACCATCCCTGGAGGTATTTAAAAGACATGGTGCTGAGGGACATGGTTAGTGGTAGACTTGGCAGTTCTAGGTTAACTGTTGGACTTGATGATCTTAAATGTCTTTTTGAACCTAAATGGATCTATGATTTTTTAAAAATTACATTGCTTGGTCCTTTCTCTGTATTACTCAGCTGTCATCACTCTGCAAAATACCATTTGAGAGAGGTGGTGGAGTCTCCTTCCCTGGAGATTTCAAAAGCTGTCTGTACTTGTTCCTGTGTGATCTCCTCTAGGTGATACTGCTCTGTCAGGGGGGTTGGACTAGATGAATTCTAGAGGTCCTTTCCAACTCCTACCACTCTGTCAACCTGTGAATCTGTGTGAATTTAATCAAGTTCCATCAAGACCTTTAAAATGACAGGAGGTAAGGGTTTACCTGCTCAGCCCTTGGCCCCTCCTGAGCCTGTAGCTGTTGGTGAACAGTTCCCCAAGCTGCTGCAGCGTCATGTATTTCTCTGCAAAGACAGAAGTGTTAAAATCAGAGCTGCTGATGGAAAGCAGAAAAGAGCTAGATCTGCAAGGAATGGGTGACAGATGTGGCTCTTCCATCACTTCTTCTGTATTAGGGTTGGCATTGTTGGGAAATGGACAGATGGGTTGTATATCCCTTTACCCACTCGGCCAGTCCTAGAAGAAATGTGAAAGAAAGAGGTCTACAAAGCAATAAAGTCATGATTTAGCCAGGTCAGAAGCTTGTGCAGCAACTCTGCAAGGGCTCATACATACGCACACACACCTTTGGCTGCTGGAACCTGTTTGACTGCCAGAGGGGACATGAGCCAGAAGACCAGCTCACCCAAAAAAACCCAAAATTAAAAAAGAACCCGAAACCACCAACAACAAAAAGAAAGAAACAGCACATGGTCTTCCTCCAAAATAACAACAGAATCAGCCCCATGGAAGCCCCATTGAAACTAAGGGGGCCGCCACCAGGGATGAATTTGCCCTGGTGTAATTAATTCCCCTTTAGAAGAGTTTCCAGCAGGAATCTCAGATTAAAGTCTCTGTCTTCCAATAGGAAGCACATCCAGGAGCTCAGCATCTCCCCTCCCTTCCCCACAGCGTGAAGCACCAGTCCAAGTCCCAGTGTGAGACTTGAACCTACAGTGACCTCCTGAGCTCTGCAGTGAAGGATGTATTAGCCAATGAGTCATGTTGACTCTGGCTTGAATCTAAATGTGCCTCTTCTCTCATACCAGAGAAACCACATTCACACAGCCACGGACGTTGCTTGTATCGGATAACTCTTAATGCAAGAGTTGGGTGGTGCTTGTTGCTGTCATCCTTGCCTGGAGGAAAGGGGTGAGCAATGGGGTGGGGATGTCATAATAAAGTTACTCCAGAAGTTACATCCTCTCTGTAATTTAGGATGCAGAAGAAATTGTCATCCAGTTTGAAAAGCAGAGACTAAACTAACCCTCTGGTTAATGAAAATGAGGACTTATATTTCTCTGTGGGTGGCCTTTTCTTTTTAGGGAGAGAACAAATGGTTGCTGCTGGTGTTACGTCTTTTTGAGAGGTCACTTTTTACTTTTCTGTGGGCCTATCCTGTACAGAGCCAACCCACCTTCCATTTTTTGACATGCCACCATGAACGTACCTTTGGGCCTTCCAAATTGCCTCCTGCTGTGAGTTAGCTAGCAGAGTTGGTCACTACTCTTGACTCACTTTCTCCATGCTCCTTACAGAGACAGCAGACGCTTGGGATCCCCTCTGCAGGTATTGGGAGTGAGGCTGGAACAAAGTGTGAGCAGACAATCAGGCAACCCTTCATGGAAATCCTAGGGAGTGAGAGTAGGTGTTTATGACCAAATCAATTAGTGACATTCCTGGACCACAGCTGGGAGGCAGCAGCTTTCAGATAAGAAGCAAGGCCAAGTGTGCCTCCCATGCACAGATGCTGTGAGAGGGTCTGTGACTCACTGAGCAAAAGGGGGAATGGTCATCTCCTGGCAGGATGCCAACTTGACATTGCATAGAAGGGCATTTACCCACTACTGGAAGGCAACCTACTCTCAGCTGGATGGAGCAGCTGGTCAGAAGGACATTTAATCACACTTCACTTGAGGTACTCAGGTGGTTGAAAGTTTAATGCAAGATAACACTTGCATTAGGTAGGGCATTCTGTATCCAATTTTAAGTACAGGCTGATGAACTCCAGGTACTCCTGCTGATATTTGCCAGGATACTGATCATTTCAAACACAGGTTATCCTCTGCCTGATTCTCTCTATCTGCCTGATAACCAGCAGGATATTTGTGTTAGAATATTTTGCTTTTGCCTGCCTGCTTGCCTTTCTTTTGCAGCTGAACAAAGAGACCATTGTTTTCAGGATATCAAAACTGATTTAATTTTGATGGGCTTAAATTACCAGCTATATATCAAGGGAAATATATATCAGCCAGACCAACACCTCCTTTCTCAGCTCCTGCATCCACACAGAAATATGTCAGCATCTACTCAGAAACCCTCATGCAATTCTGAATCCTCACTGATGCTGTCTGTTACCTATTGACATCCCTAATGGTCTGCAAGGAAACGCAAATTGGCATTGACAGGAAACCTGAGAAAGCAACAGAGAGATTTACTGGTCAGGAAAACACTAGTTTTTCCTTTCCTTATTCATATTGTGGTTCATTGGGCTGTCATGTAATGCAAATAACATTCATGGCATTAGCCTGTACTTAAAATAAATGCTTCCTGTGGTTCTTACATATCTCCATTTCATCATATAGCACCTGAATAAAAAAAAAAAGGAAGGAAAAAAGTTGTTCATTGCCTCCTGTTCTCTACTGATGCACATGTTTGTCCTGCAGACAGGAGTGCGTGGGCTACACAGCTGTAAATCTGGTTTCTGTGTACTGTGCCTTTAAATATGAGTAGGCAACCTGCCTGTAGGGCTGGGAGGGTGTAAATCTGGAAAGGCATTTAAGAGAAAGGAGAAAGAGGTATCTTTTACTGTGTTATTCCTGTAGGAAAGCACAAGACAGAACAAATTCAATGGGAAACAAGTCCTCCAACCTGACACCCAGGTTCAGTGTTTATTCAGAATGAGCAAAATCAGATAAACTTTGCTAGCCAGGGCTGTCCTCTGAGGAAACCTCTGCTCCAAGAGCTGACTTTGCTGAACAGCCAGTTGGATGACCCTGCCAAAGGCGCTGTTTATGTGGCCAGCAGCCCCACAGTGAAGCAGTACAGCTAATGCCATGCACAGATCCTTCTGAGAATGACCACTGACAGCCCAGCTGGTGGGTGTCCAAGGCATACTGCAGCCACATTCTCCAGTGACCTGAAGGAAGCGCCAGTGTTGCACTATGCCACTCCCCCGCCACACACACCTTGTGTTTTGCAATGTCTTCATCCCATCGGTGCTGCGGAGTCTCCTGCAGATGTCCTGAGACAACAGTCTGTAAGGAGGTTAGGTCTACACCACAGGGTGAAGAGTGGTTTGAGAACAAAACTAAGTACCCTATAGCTTACAGCTTCATCACACTGTTGGTTGCAGCTCAAGCTTAAAATGTCTGTGCTTTGGTTTAGGATGGGCTAAACTTGGAATAACTCTTGATGGGGTGGACTGTAGCCTAAGGCATCATCTACAATTCCCATTTGTGCAGACTCACGTGGACGAGCTTGGGCCCAATTTAAGGCAACAAACAAGTTCCTTCCCTGGCAGTCGGCCTATGTCCATGCCCACGCTCATGGGCTCGGGCCCATGCAAACATACCACAGTGCTTCCACAGACACTGCTGTGTAGCAGTTACACTCAGCTCCTCTGACTTTATGATTTCCAAGCTCTCCATACCCATGATATTATTTTCCTTTTTCTTTTTCTTTCCAAATGGAGAATCAGGACTTGTCCAGAATCCAGCAGCAAGCCAACACCAGAACTAGAAGAGCAACCCAGTCCTTCTGTCTGCAGTGCCGCAGGCTTTGTCTGTTAGACAGAATTGCTGGTCATGTTTGAATAATGACATTATCTCTGCTAGACTAGTCAAAGCCCAAAAGTGAGTCACTTTGTTCCATCACCCTCTCCATGGCTTTCAATAGACTGCTGCATATGTCTCCAGGTGACTGGAGCCATTGCCTATGACATCGGATATTTTTGGTCTCATTTGTTGGAGTTTTGGGTTGGGTTTTTTTTGAGATCATGGTTAGAAAAAACCTAAACCATCTATCACATCTTCTGGGGCAGAAGGTGTACTATCTGCAGTCACTGTTCCCTGTTTTTTTGTTTCGTGCACACACAGTCATTTTAAAGAATCATTAGCAATAAAGTTAGAGCGTAGAGATCAGATGCAAACTGGATATAAATGGATTCAGTTGCTGTGGTGCTGTGCTGTACATAAACCAGGAATTACATCAAGAGACTGCCTGTTCATGTTCGTTATATGAGATTTGGGCATATATTTGCAATCAATGTTCATGCAGAGGTCACTGAGGGACAGAAGACACTAGCTGGTCTTGGTTACTCAAGAAGTGGTCCATTAATGTGGTTTATGCTTATCCACAGGAGAAGACAGAGCCATGCTAGATTATTCAGTTGACTCAGTCAAAGAAGCAGCCGCAGTGTAAATCAATTTGCTCCTTTCATCTTACACAGAGGGAATCAGAGTTGTGTGTTTGTCAACACGTGACTGAAGCCATGAGTCAGCATTCAGCAAATGATTCCAGTTCTGTACAGACAGCTACTTTACCACTTGGCAGTTTTAGATAATCTGTATGGAGGCAGAGAAGTACCAAAGGATTTTAACCTGAAGGTCAAGGTTCTAGGAGCAGTGGTGGACGTACGCTTTTGGTGTCTTTTATCTACTAACAGGATGTTTCCTATGTACATAGCAGCATTTTATAGCCTGTCCTCTTCAGATGAACTCTCATGCCGTTGACACAGGAGGTAGATAGTGTGTCCCTGCTGTGTTCCTCAGCAGGATCCTGCGCTGCCTATAAACAGGTGAATTCATGTTATCATCTGTTCCTCCAGGACAACCGTCTCAGCCATTGCAGGGGCTGCAAATACAGGTGGGATTTATGCTATGTTTATCGATGGCTGTGACTTTGTAGAAACTGCACCATGTTGGCTTCAAAACAGTTTGAGGGTGAAAGGCTTAGAGATCTCTTTACCTTGCTTTCTAGATCCTTACTAGATCCTTACTAGATCACACATGGGGACAGAACTGAGCCTCTTCATTACATTTTCATGGCTTTATAACTGATTTCTATTTGTTTGTGTACATAAACAGAGAACCACACTTGGACTGGTCTCTTGGCAGTGCTGAATACCACATATCCACCTCATGACTTATTGATGGGTGAGAGATTTTACATTTGTTCTCCATGGCTGGCAGTCCAGTAAGTTCTCCAACAAGCCTTTCTAGAGAAGTGTACTCCAGGTGTTTACCTTTGTTTCCCTGCTGAGAGGGCTCAAAGGACAGCACATTTCAGAAGTGGTAAGAGCTCCATCCAATGCTTTTGCTCGTGAATTCTATCTTTTCAGCCAAATTTTCCAATGGCCTTGTTTATTTACTGTAAGCCACAATGGAACCCCCTCTGGCTGAACACTAGGCCTGGATCTTGCAGTAGATCTTGCAGCCCTTGAAAAGAAATTTTGCAAAGGATTGCTGTTTTATAAACTGCAAAGAAAGAAGATCAACACTTCTGTAGTTGCCTGGAGTCCAGTTTTCCTTGTGCTGAAAGGAAGAAGAAATCAAATTCAGAATTCTGCATTGTATAGCACCTGCTCTGGAAGGGAATGCTGCTTATAAAAGCAAAGAATTGCACCAGTGGTTTTCCAAATGCCCGAGAAGACATTTGCCAGACTACAGTGAGTGATGGATTAGAAGAAGAGAAATGACACATTAGTTTTACTTTTATTCACAAACAAGGACCTTAAGGATGAAACAATTTGCACCCAGGATAAATCCTGGAAAGAGGAAAAGCACCCAGACATCCTTTTTGCTAGTCCCCTGTCAAATTCATGGAGACAATCCAAAAACATGACACTATCATACTTGTCTTGACTCTGACATGGCAGCTGCTTCTTGCATGTCATGAACTTGGTCCCTCATGTGGGGTTGCACATCCAGTTGCAATCCCATCTTTCTTGGTGAGATTGTGAAGAGAGGAGGTAATGGGTTTTGGAGTGCTTTACTTCAGAAACTTCCAGACTAAACCCACTTCATACCTACAGATGCTGAAAATGGTTAGCATCTGAGAGCTGCTTAGCAAACCACTGGTCTACAGTCCCCTTCGAGATGAGTGTCCAAAGAATCACCTTTATTGCTGGCATTGATTCAAATCTTTTCTGTCAGCGTTAGGCCTGCTATGCATGACCTGTTGTGCCAGTAAAAGCTGCCTTGTGTCAGCACAGCCTGTGTCCACACCCAGTGCTGAGGCCTGGAAGGGAGTAAAACTTTGTCTTTGTCTTAAGTATCACCCAAGAAAACATTTTCTGACACCATGTGCAGATGGAGTATTCTGCATTTCCCCTGCCAGTCCAAACAGTGCTGGAGCAAGTCTCCCAGAATCTCATTGGATCCTAAACATTTTCAAGGTCTGATCACATCTTTAAATATCACTGCTTGGAGCAAATGGAAGCCTAGCCTCATCCACACAGAGCCTGATCCCAGGTCCTGCTGTGCACTAATGTGTTCCTGTGCTTCCTCAGCAAGGGAAGCATTTAGTACAAGGCAGAGGGGAGCCTGAGTCCCAAGTAAAATGTTTGTATCATGGACAGAGTCCTACAGACCTGGCATGCCCCAGTGAGTGCAGAAATAAATGCTATCAAAGGAACTGGGGCTGATCAGGTGATGGAGACAGAACTCCAGGCCAGGGCTGTGTAGGTGGAAAGCAGGGACTGCTAACAACCACACTTTGTCACCCTGCTGAAGAAAGACAAGCCTTTGCTCTTTAACACTCCCTTAACCTACTGCCAGGGGCACTCGCTGACACTGAAATTCAGGAACTATTTGCAAGCCTTCAGAAACACTTCGTGCAAAATTAATACCCCATCAAGTTCCCAGAAGGCAATTTTTCTAGCTTCTTGTGGAACCTCAAAATCCTGCCTGTGCTAGAAGCTGAGGAAAAAATATAGTCACAGGATGGTTCTTCATTACTTCATTTCTCCCCCACAGCGTCAATATTACAGGTAGATGGGAAAAAACAGCTTCTGGTGTAGGGTTCTCAGATCAGTGGGAAATGCTATAAAAGGGAGAATGGAAACCCACTTCCCGAGATACTGAAAACATGACTGGGAATTGTAGAATGGTGACTATTTAAGAACAAGTTTCATTGGGGTGATATGGTTTAACATAAGTTTTGGGGGTGATATGTCTTAACTTGAGCTTTGGGTTTCATCCGATGTTTTTTCCCTTCAAGGGATGATGTCTAAATAAGCAGGGCTGAAACCTATTCACCACCAGATGTCCAAGGCCAGCTATAACACAAAAAGCCAATTTAGCAAATTAGAGCTGAGCTGTGACTTAGATGTCCCAGAGGCTCCAGAATGTGGGTATTGACCCATCTTGAGAGCACCAGCCTTTCCTCTTAAATCTTTGCCGCATCCTGATGCAATCCTAAAAGCCAAGGTAAAGAATGGATTAAAAATATAAAAATACTTCCCTCTGCCCATCACATTGGAAGAAGTTTCTTTTTCTTGAACACTTGCCACATCAGAGGACGGGAACTTGTGCATACATAGCTACGCTAGCATACCCTCCTGACAGTCTTTCATATTTCCAGGGGGTTTGCAGGTAGTAGCTGATAGTTTGTTTTTTTCACTTTCCTCTAACTTGGAATGTTTGTTCATTCTTTTTATCTTTATTACTGTTACTCCACTTTGTATCTGCAAGTTTTACAGAGGGAAGCAAAACATGGAAGAAAAAAGGTGGCTGAAATGTTCAGGTTTCTGGGTAAAAGCCGATTTGTCTCACTTATGTCATGTTTTATCTTCTGCCTGGATCTGTCAAGAGCTTCCTCTGAGGTCTCACCATGGTACCAAGCTTGCTTAAACACACATGTATGAGACGATTCCTCTAGTATGTGTGTGTATGTATGTGTATAATTGAATGTTTAGAAGAGAGGCCATGAAGTGAGCACCATTTCAAAAGCCACTGTTTGCCTTGGCGTCTCTCTCCTCTCCATTTTTGTTAATTATTTGTCAAGCTCTCACTTGTGCCTGATGTCCTTCCAAATGAGAGGAGCCTTCAGCCAATGGCACACCATTATTCAACCCTTCACTTATTGCTCTGCAAAAGCCTCTTCAAAGCCCAGCCTGCTGCCCCTGTTTCTGTTTATCAAACAGCTGTGTTGAGGTTGGCTGCGTTTGGTCAAGTTCAAGGAGAAGAGCTGCCAAAATTATGAGAGAGGGAGCAGAGGAGAGTGAAAATGCCTCTCACCTCACAGGGAGTGAGAAAAGGGAAAATGGCAGCCTCTGGTCCAGGATGCTATAAATAACCAGCTTGGCACTGCTGCACAAGAAACAGCTTGGCTAACTCTCTCTTCTTTTCTCCTTCCCTACTGGGTTTATTATGTATTTAACCCTCTGCAGAATTTACTGAGGGAGGAGGCTGTGTCAGCCAGAAGACTTCTCTCTGGGTAACCTTTTGCACACCACACAGATCTCCACCATAACCAAAAAGGGGCAATGGACCTCGTCTGGGTCAAGGCTCCTTGACTCTTGAATGTTTACTCGTGCAACAAGTTCTCAAACAGCATCACAGCAAGTGCAGAACTAAGTAGAGGTTGAAAAGTCATGTGTTTCAGTCCCTTGATAATAATGAACGTACTGAGATAACTGGGATGAGGGAAGGAGAAAAATGTCTATTTTCTACTGAAGGAAATGTGTGTTGACCAAGATGATGGGCAGGCCTTATTGCAAGAGGTATGAAAGTATTCCTTCAGGTTAGTTGCTGCAGGAATTGTGCAAAACCCTGAGAGTCTTCCTTCAGAAGTGTGGAATTAGGAAGGGGCAGTAGCTCAGAGATATCCAAGTAGGAGGAATGAAACTAACATTTAGAAGAATACTGGGAAAGGGCCCAGGAAAACACTTCAAGCGCTCCGTCGGTTTTGGCAAAATAAAGATTGCCTGTTGTAAGATGCTCCAGTGTTTTCTCCAGTCTGCAGAGACCTTCTTAGTTTTGACAAAATGCACCCACCTCCACCACAGTGTAAAGAATTTTAAATCAAAAGGGATTAGTGTCAAATCCAACAGTCCCTCTGAGCACAGATCAGTGTGTTGTGTTTATTTGCCATTGGCATCAAGCTGCGCCAGGCAGAGTGATTAAAACCCACCTGAGGCTGAGGGATAAGCCCCTATTGCAAAGTCTCTACACTCCATCCTCCATTCTCTGCCTCAGCTGTGTGTTGGGGAACAGAGCCACAGAACGTGTGAAATTATAGACATGGCTGGTTTGCAGAGAGATTCCTAGGCAGAGCACACTTCGTAAGAGTCCAGGAGATAGAAAAAATTCTTTGCAGATCTTTCTAAAAGGCAAGTTTTTCAAGGGGCTTCTCTGACAAAACCACTTTTTTCCTTTGTTTTTTCAAGAAACCTTTTTTTACAGTTCTCCCCTCAGAACAGTTTTCTTCCATCTCTTCAAATAACCTGGACATCATTTGGATCCTCACCACAGTGTCCAAGGTGAAGCTCCCAGCAGTGTCTCCATTTACTGATCTCTCTTCCTTCTTGTCAGCACTTTGGAGGGGTCTTCCCTGGGTCCCTTTGTTCTAGGTTTCCCTGACCTTGGCTGCCTTTTAACAGTCCTTGAATCATCAGTCCCACACTCTCTTTGTTACTTGATTTGGCCAGCTCTCTTGTTTTCCATCCCCTCTGGTATCCTTGTCAGTCTCCCACATAGCGCTCTTCCCCACCCCATTTGTCTTTATTCAGAGTCTCTCTTGCCATACCTCTTTCCTAATCTCTGTAAAATTCCTTTTGCTTTGTTACTCTGTTTTGTGCAAGATCTAAGCCACCATCTTCTCATCTTATACTTACATTGTTCCTAGAAAATGCCCTGTGCAAGTAATTGTACTTATCCTGGAAGTGAATCCTTACCAGCAGAGAGAAATGGTCCAAAATTTTAGGCACTTCCTTGGGTTCAAGGTGGAAGAGGTATGTCTCAGGGAATCTTTCAATTAATACCTGTAAAAACATCTCAGCATCAAATACTCCTTGAAGGTAGCCCTAGATCAGAAATCCCAGTAAAGGTGCTTTCCTTCTCTGCCATCCTCAGCAAGAACTTATCATTCATAAAACATAACAATTGCCAAGTTAAAGATCCATGACCCCTAAATCCCATCTCTGAATTTGGTCCTAAGCTGAGGTTTAGCAAAGGAGTAGAAGAAAGTGAGGTCACATGGAGTGCCTGTGTCTTTGGATGTGCCCTTTCAGCCACTGGCAGCAATAGGGATTGATGAAACAGTGACCTTCACGAGTCCAATTCAGTGGACTGAGAGGTGGAAAGCAACTAACCACCAAAAATACTCTCAGAATAAATACTGATCTCCTAAATTAACAGTGTCCAGAGAACCTTTTCGTCTTTTGCATCTTTTGGTAGTAGTTCTGGAAGATAAATTTATCTAAAAAAGTGCCTGGTTGAAAAGGGGTCATATATCTCTACCTCAGAGACTCGAAGTTGACATATTCATCTGGTGCAGGAATGAGATATTCCGGCTAGCTCAGGTGCCTGAAAGCAAGAGTGTAAATTATCACACCAAGTTTCTTATAGCTGCTGAAATAATTCTCCCAGTATCTGGTCAGGTTTCCTCAGAAATAGCTTATTTGCCTCAGATGCAAACATGATGAGAGCTGATCATCTGGGGCCATAAACTTATCACTTTCTTTACAAAGACATTTTCTCTTTAGAATTTTTTCATATCCCTAGGTTGGCCTATCTGGAGTGATGATGACCACTGAACTCAATAATTTGGCATCGAAATTTTCCCCAGAGCAAAAAATCAGAAAGCGGCCATGCAGGGGGCAGCTTTTGTGCAGTGTCTCACCAGAGCATCCAGTCTCTTCCTTTTGGGATATTCCCTCAGTTTCTGGTTTCATTGGGGGTTTTCAGTAGCAAGCAGACTGCCTTATTTCAGATGTTTGTGGAATTGAACAGCAGAGAGAAAAATGCCAGGGCTCAGACCTTTCACTTGAGAAACGTGAAACTTCCTTTTGATATATTTCCCCTCAAAACGTGGTATTTATTTAACAGGCTCCCTGACTGACTCTGGAAACCTGCTATTTTGACTCAAGAATTTTTCTCAGTGAATTATATTAGATAAATATAACCAAAGTGTGTGATTATGCTGGGTCGATTAACTCCTGATGTTAAAACAGAACCATTCCTTTGGCTCTGTTCTTACCAGCAATTTGTCACTGGTTTATGTTAAAAAAAAAAACCACCAACCTCCTTATGACTGAGTGATGGAAACTTTAAAAAGCCATTTAAATCTTGCCACTGCAGTTAATTGTTCCTGATGTTGCATATTGCACCTATTCACAGTCACGTTTTTTTCCTCTGCAGATGAGGTGCGCTCTGCAAGACCTGGAATTAGCAAAGCACTGCACTTTCCTCAGTGTTTTTCCTGCAGTGGTTGAATACGTATTACAAATCTCAAATTCAATCCACTTTACTTTGCTGGAAGAGTGTCTGAGCTAAATCCTGCAAAGTGCTGGCTATCCTCAGCTCCTGCTGTCAGCAGGAGATCCCAGAGGAAGAGTGCATGTGTGGAACATGCCTTTTCCTATATTTCATGAGTTCTAAACTGTGATATTTAAGCCCTGTTTCAGACATCTTATATCACCTTCCTGTCTTGTTTGCCCTTCTGTGAGATTAAAATTAATTTTTGCCTCTTTTCCCTATTGCTTCCCCAGCATGTCCAGTAAGACAAGTCCTGCTCAGTGAATGGTTTCTCACTCTGAATAAATCCTAGTGCCACAGTCTTCATATAGAGTCTTGGTTATACCAAGTTGATGCAGGCACTGATAAATACCACTACTGCCAAAACTGTGTAAAAGTGCCAAATAGCACTACACACACACTGTTACATTTCAGATTTGGAGAATAAAAATGCAATTTTATGCCTTTTTTTTTTTTTTAACTATAGAACTAAGATATTTACAATGAGGAA
Organism: Rhynochetos jubatus; assembly: GCA_027574665.1. Taxonomy (NCBI): domain Eukaryota; kingdom Metazoa; phylum Chordata; class Aves; order Eurypygiformes; family Rhynochetidae; genus Rhynochetos; species Rhynochetos jubatus. The sequence goes on from CM050654.1 coordinate 27,198,592, forward strand.
ACTTTACTCAGGGCTAGAAAGGGTAGGAAATCCCTTTGATTCGTATTGTAGCAACTAGAAAATTCCAAAGAACGGTACAATGGACTTAATAATTAGCCTGTCTCTGTTTATTTCTAGTCATTAAATGGTTCTGATGCCTATACTCTTGGCTTAATGATGAAAGTCCACCTAAGCAATAATTAATTTTATTTAAGGAAGGTTCCTGGAAAATGAGCAGAACATGGGTTAGCTGTTGGAGGTTTGCCAGGCATGAGGCAACCAACCTGCAGAGGCTGTAGGCATTTTATTCTACAAAGAAACTGCCTCCAAAATGTTTGTACTGGGGACTAGAGAGGTGACAGCAGTAACACAAGATTGTGCCCAAAGCCAAAAGAATTAAATGGACTTGGGTAAACGGGTCTTGGAGAAACCAATTGCTCACTCCAATTCCAAAATCCTCTCACAGTCCATGGGGTCCCAGCAGCAGACAGCAACCACCTTCTGGGGAAAAGTTAAGGGTCTTTGCAGACAGTGTCACTTTTGACACTGTCTGACAGAGAAAGTAAATCGTGGCACAAGGGACTGAGAAAGGAATGATACTTTGTCTCAATCCTTTGACCTCAGAGATTTCCATGTAGTTAAACCAGGAATATGGTTCCCAGGGATTTTGGGAAATGAATGATTGTCAAAACAAATACCACCCTCATTACACCCTCCCTCCTTCATTGTAAACAGTCTTTAATCGCTTCATAATAGGCTGCACCAATGGGAAATGGTGATTAATACTGTTTACCACTAAGAAACTCCCATTGCCTTTTTACCAAGGAGTCATTAGAGCCAATTTGTACTATGTACTAAAGGGCTACCTTCCTTTGAAATCACAAGTCACACTGCCCTCAGTTATTGCTCTATGATGGAATTAAGATGAATGACATGAGGAAGAGGAGGTCTCCTGTTCTCTGTGGCTCTGCCCTGCATAGTTCCACAAAGCTCCTTAGAGATTAGTAAGTATTTACAGCCTCAGTTGCACAACAAAAGTGTGGGGCAGACACGGCTGTTTCATTTGTTCAGTGGTCACCAGTGAAGAGTTCATCTCTTCTGGTGCCTGTTGAAAACATTGACACAAAACATTTCTTAAACTGACATTGTAAGCTGGGTAGCTGGGACTAAAGGCCACTTCTTTGGTAATATATTTGAGTTACAGAATGTAATAGATTCAAGGAGGTTTTCCTTTTAGTTTTTTCATTTTAAACTGGACAATTTAGAGGTTGTGACTTGAGGTTTGTGAAACATCTCAGTGTCCTGTGAAACATAATCTCAGTGTCCTGAACAGATAGAAGGCAAATGTGCTCAAAGATCCCTTATGGTGCCTATGCTCCTCCAGGTATGCAAACTTCTGTTTCTATGTGTGATTTCTGTACTTATAAAATACTCCCAAGCTGGGCCGTTTGCTCTGGTTCATTTTTCCAAACCAGTAGGATTTAGGTTGAGCTCATGGAGAGAACCAAACAAATATGATGTTGGAAACATTGCCACAGACTCAAACTGGTTCCAGTCTGAGGCAGGAATCAGGATCCCAAGTCTTGACTTTTGCCCAAGCAAATGTGAAGCCAATGGAAATTATCCATCTGCTGGGATGCAAGTTGTAGTTGCCTGCTCAGTGAAACTCCTGTGAGTGTATCTCGCAAGCATGCTGAAAGGTCTTTAAAGCTTTCAGTGACCATTAAGACACATAGGGTCTTACTTCCTGCATAACACAAACCACAACACTTCATTGGGATATCCCCTCTTCAGGCCCACAGCTTCTGGCTGAGAATGAGTAAGTCTCATGATGGCAGCATTTCACCCTTGCAGCAACACATCTTAGTGAAAATGGCTCACATGCTATCAAGTGCCACTTCCTTTTCACTCTCGCTCTTTCTTTTCTTTCTTTTCTCTTTTTCTTATTTTGTGTGTGTGCGTTGTGAGTGAGGACCAAAAATGGTTATTTTCCCCACACCTTCCTTAGCACTTTTCGTAAATGATGCAATCGACCTGAGCCATGGTGGGGAACCAGTGGTGCGCAACTTGATGAAATATACACAAGATCAAAGCTGAGATGGTTCAGAGCCAGAGAGTGGGAATGTGGGTCTGAACTTTCCCAGAGTCTGAAGGAGATGGTTCAGCCCATTGTGAAAGCCCTGGGTAGATTCCAGGTGCACATTTTCCTAAAAAGTGGAGGTATTTAGATCATTATCTCTCATTTGAGCTTATTACAATGAATCAGCCTCTGTGTTCACTACCTTTATAACTGGTTTGATGATTTTATTGTATTTTTTTTCAAGGAACTTTTATGGAAGCATGGTATTTACTAGAATGTGAACAAGAACATCATGTTTAAAGATTGATGATGCATAACACAAGGTGAAAAGGGCTTCATAACCTTACATGGGGTCTCACTCCTTTCTTGCAATTCCAAACAACACAGCAGTGTCTGACCAGCAGATAACATTACTTCCAGCAGCTGCTGCGAGAGCGAATTCCTAAGGGGCAATGAGTACTGGCCAAATGCACCTCTGTGAATAATAACCACTGCCCATTTATTAATGCATTATGTAATTAACACTGAGAATAACAATATGGGTATTAAACTTTTCCTAACATTCTCCAGTGTAAGTTCTTTTTATAGATTTATAGCTTTGTCAAATTTTAATCATTTGGACTGAAATTTTCCATGTTCATGCTCTGCCTCAGGCTGACTTTTTTTTCTCTCTTTTTTTTTTTTTTTCTCTTTCCTTTTGGTGGGTTTTTTTTTTTTTGGTAATTAATGTTTTAAGTCTGGCCATTTCTGAAAAAGAGATGGAGGAAAATAAATTACTCTTCTAAACCAGATATTTTTCCTAACTGTTTTTCTTGAAACAGTCTGAAATCAATGCTTTCAGGGAGGAACTTGAGAGGGAGTGAACTGGGAAAGAAGAAGGTGCTGTTATGTTGGGGTTAAACCCCTGGACACGGCAATGTCCATCTGGTCCTTAGAGCTTGTGAGAATTGAATGTGGTCCGGCCACCAAAGTATCTGCATGTTGTGTATGAAAAGTGCCAGCGTGTACTATAAACTTTTACATGGCAGGCAGATTAGTTGAAATCCTAAATAGAAGGGCATAGCTGCAAGAAGACAGCAATATAGGTGGTAACAGCAGTGTTTGGGCTACAGAAAAGCTGCCAACCTTATGGAAGGTCATGGTTATTAGTCTCAACTCCTCATTTTTTCTGTTTTCCATTTATGTCAGCCCTATATCACTGCCTGAGGAGGCAGATAAGGATCATTTGCACATTTTAAAAATAGGTTTGTGGAAAAGTTTTAGAAGAGATGTATACAGAGCTAAGATCCCTTTTATGACAATCTGCCTTTTAGAAAGATTACACACTAAATCTAAGTGATTGATTGTGTTGAGTGTACTGGCTTAGGCCACATTTCCTCCCAGAATCAGGAAGAGGAGCCAGGATTTTGAATATCCATACATTTTTGCTGGCTAGCAGAGACATAAATGTATCACATCTCCCTTTAACCATCTGTTCTTGTACAGTAACCAACATACTACCACTGCCAGTTGCTCCTTCAGTTCCCGCGCAGATAGCAACGTGCATTCAGAGGTAGTGGTTTCTGACTGATACACAAGGTTCATGCCCCCCTGCCCCTCTTTTCCCTCACTAGCATGCACTTACCCAGAGTAATTAAAGACCCAAGTCTACTGCAGAGTTCACTCCAGCTTGTTGAGTCTGCCAGCGGTATGGAAGAGCAGTCTCTGAATGTGCTCTCACATCCATCCTGGATTAGTTCCTCAGCGTGTTATCCATAGGTTTCTGCCTTTCAAGCTAGTGGTTGCCCACGGCCACCGTCTGAAAAGCACAAGGAAGCCACTCACAATACAGGCTTGTCCCTCTGGTGTGTTTTCTCATAGGAAGACATGAAAGGTGAGGGGGAAGGGGGTAATCCAGACTGCTTCAAGAGCACTTTTGTTAAGAAGCTGCTTATTTTAGAAATGTCTCTTCCATCAAACACCCTAAATTTTTCAAATCTTCCTCTATGCTGAAGCAGATGTTCAGAATAGCTGAAGTCAATGGCACTATGCAGAATTTGAAGTCTGAGGATAAAAAGAACACTTGATTCTTCCCATTCTTTTCTGTCGCACTCCTCAGTCAGTGGAGCTGGAAACCTCATGAGAGACCTTGTCCTTCTGCAGATCTCCTGTGACAAATAACCGTGCAGCTCTGGAGATATGGCTGAACCTTCAAGGTGTTTGCTTTCCCCATGAACTTCAGGACCTCTCTTTGTTTCTGCCTCAATCAAGGCCTCTTACCAACCAGGATGTTGTAGTCTCTAACCGGTAGGTTCTGCTCTCCAAATTCTGCTGTAAGCAAAACAGGTGCAGCTTCTTTTTTTTTTTTTTTTCAAATTGATTACTCCAATTATTCACTTTATTATATGAAACCTAAGGAAAAGATGAAGTGCACTAATTCCTGGCCACCTGCCAGTTGCAGCTCAATCATTAGAAATAACAAATTGATGCTGGTTGTTTTGCACTGTTCCACAGGAAGATTTATGACTTTATGTAGCCAGTGCTGATGGAATAAATTAAACTGGGCATGAAAAAGGAATAAAGATTTACTCAGCATTTGAAAGCCTGGCTTCAGTGACTCATGGAAGTGTGGCAAATATTCTGTAGACATGCAAATATATCACATATCCCTAACAAAGAAAGCCTGGGTATGTTGCCATTAAAGCTGTGACATTTCACCCCAATGCCCTCTCATTCCCAGAAAAGTTCTCTAAACTGCTGGGAAAAAAAACATTGCATTCTCCCAGTGCAGAAAAAAAAGCATACTGGGCTTCACAGTGACCATCAAATTTTAGAAATGGACCTGAAATGAGACCCAGCCTCAATTCCATCCTCCTTTCAAGCTGAACTATGTTGCCCTTGCCAGAAAGATTACCTCCTTAAAAAGAAACTGAAGAAATTGGGTTTGAAGTGCTCCACATTTTGCTTTTTTGGGAGAAATGTGTTTGGCTGAAATCTAAACTGGAAGTTTTCAGGTCCTTAGGGCTCTTACTACTGGAGCACAATAGACTGCAGACGTACAGAGACTTGGTACATGGTTTAATCTGTATGTCTAGAAGACAAGGGTGCAGGCAGCATGTGGTGTTGGAAAAGCCTGCCACGCCTCTCTGTGCAGGGTCTCTGGCAGATAGTCACCTGGACCGCACCATGCAGGACCTGCGCCATGCAGGGCTTTTCAGTAAACATACTGGCACTCTGATATTATTTTAGCTTTTATTTTGAACAAGGGACTGCCCAAGGAAAGAGACTAGACTTAAACAGATCATCTTTCCTCCAAGCTTGCCGCCAGCAGGAACTGAAGTTGGTTTTCCTTCATGTCCCTTTGGCAAGACAACTCTGTGACTGAGCCTAGATTATGTGTTCAGAGCTATGTACAGGATTAGTCATTCTGCTTGCACTGCTTGGACTCATTGGTGTCCCTTGCCCAGGCCATCCCCGGGAGGAAGACAGGACACTGATTTTGCAAAACTGTCAACATTCAAAAAAAGTCGCCAGATAGGTCAGGGAAAGAAAGGAGTTAATACCCGTGTCTTGCCCAAAATATAAAATAGCTAAAGATATGGGGTATTTTCTCTGCATTTTATATTAAGGGTCCACTGAGGAGCCTTAGTCCCATGTAAGACTTGAACCTGAAACATGCTGCCTCATGCAACAATTTTGCTGTTTGAGACTCCTTGTTGCAAACGCATTTCTTTCTTTGTCCATGATTCATAGCAGGCTGTTTCTTGGATGACTTGTATTTCATTTTTTGCTTTCAAATGTACATATTGTGTGAGTTCAGCTGTGAAGTCATTCAAATAAACAGTCCTTTTCCCTTGTCTGTTCATGGGCAATTTGTTGCTGGGATTTATCCATTCTGATTGGGCACTTTGGCCACACAGTTCATTTTAAATTCACTCTTTGTAAGTGTTCTCTCTAAATTCACTTGTTTCCATCCTGAAATGGGTTTTATTCTTTCACTGTATAAGACAATGCCAAAACCCGTGGGATTGGATAAGCACATGACTGAACGCAAAGTCATTTGCTGGAACGTTTAATGAGGAGTGAACAGAAAGAGAGTGAGTCAAAGTGAAATTGCCGATTAATCCAAAAATATATGCACAAAAATCTGTGTGTGTGACTCATCCGAGAGAGAGAGGCCCCAGATAAATCCAACTTGCTCACTGTAAAATGAAAATTAGGAGGAATCTCTTGGAAAATAATCGCACAATCAGCTTTCTTTTGATCCATCTAGAGCAATCTGACTCCTGACATCTGCTGAGGCTTTGTGGAAATGTAAACTCTCCTTCCTTACACTACTTAATGTTACAGCCTTCCTGCTCACATAGCTACTGCTGTTTAGGAATGTCAAAAGAATATAACCTGTGGCGTGTTCAAAGACCAGTGCCTGCCAATATCCAGATCACCCATCTTGTGTCCTTGATGAAGCAATAACAGGGGCAAGGCAACATGAGACAGACTTCAGTCTCACTGTATAACATGGTTTTCACATGCTGTTGAAGACCACAAGAGCATTAGAGATTGCAGCAGATGCTACAGCATGGATGTACTAGAAATAGTTCGCTTCCAGTAATGAAAGAAACCTGTCATTTACAAACTTTCCCATGAATATTAAAGGAAAAATGTACTGGAAGAGGAGATAGAGACCTAGATTCTACCTAGACTCTGGGTTTAGGCATTTAAGCAGCAAAGATGTCCACTATGATACTGAAAATTATGTGAATCACTTGATCATTTCTTAGGACAACCTTTAGAGAATCTGAGGAGGAAGAGGGCAGCTGGACTCACTAGCCACTTGACTGCTCGGTGAGCTAGGAAGTTTCTTTCCAAATGGGCATTTCTCAGCCTTCTGCTGTCAGCCATGTTACAACTGAAGAAATAGCATCACTGGAGAGTGATATCAAATCTGTAGGGACAGAGGGAGGAAGAAATGAGGGATAGGACATGACATAAGCAAGGAGAAAATCATTCTGGTGTTCACTCTTTAGGATTTGTACTTGGCACACTATGTATGTCTTGTCTGGGAACTGTCACATGCCTATTGTCTGGTAGTTGAAACAGCTCAAGCTACTTGCATGAAAAGGCCATGTTCAAAGAAGGTGTCTTGTGGTCACAATGTCTCCAAGTCTTCTCCTCCTCCCTCTTCTCCAAGAACATCTCAAATGGAAATTTTCACCAGATCTGTCTCACTTTCCAGTGATCCCATGTCTTCAGTTGTAACATGGCTGACAGCAGAAGGCTGAGAAATGCCCATTTGGATATATTATAGGAGGCAAGGGACTAATAAATACTTACTTTTTGGCCAGACGAGGCTCTCAGGCTCTATTCTGAGACAAAGTACTGTAAAAGGTGGTGCAAAAGTCTGGAGACGGGAACATGGTCTTGTTTACATAAGAAGCAAATCCTAAATGTGATGAGAAGCTGAATTGCCCATGACAGAATCTTTCCCAGAAAGTCAATTTATTGACCCTAATAGAGCCATCCACTGGTAATAACACAGTGCTTACTCCAAGGCTGTTTAAGCAATATCCTCACATCTGAGTTCCTCAGCATGGGCAGAATTTGTGTTTATATCAGATCAACTGATTCCTCATTTGGGACTGTCTTTTCTTGACAAAAGTCCTCAGTGAACTCTCAGAACTGCAATTACTATGGGTATTTGAATGGAAGATTTACATGGAGGCTTAATCTCCTGTGATGGCAGAATATAGAAAAATCTAGTCCAGTCAGTCATCTCAGAACAAATTGAAGGAATGCATAGCATATGTGGCAAAGGGCAGGTTTTGATATTTGTCCCAAGGATAAGCCTCACAACACTACTAAGTGTCACTTTTCCTGTAATTTGCTTAGTTTTGACATTATTCCATTTTCCCTTGAGCCATCCTTGAGCTGACATTAACGGGATGCACTCCATTAACCTCAGTGAAGTCAAGGCCTTCAAAGCTCTTAGTCTGACAGTATTTTACTTAACTCTGGAGTGTAAATCAGCCTTAACACCAGGACCGCAGGCACTGTAATCTAAGTCTGGAAAAGTTAAGACTGTTGCAATGCCTGTAAAATCTATATGAAATAGAAGGGTGATATTTTTTCCCCTGAAGGCAAGAAAATGCTTTATTGGTTAAGCACTCTGATGTTCCCTTGGAAAGACAGTGGTTTTTCCTTTTTTTTGAAAGGGGAAAAACAAGTACAAATTACTTCTGCTAGGAAATACCAGCCAATAATTGGTATATGTAATTCTGCAAAGTGTTAGTGGTGAAATCTTTCTGCAAGAAGCATAGGGCCAGTTTTGAGGCCAATTCCTTCCGGGTAACCCAACCAAATCCCACAGCACAAAGCTGCAAAACATCCAGCCCATCTCCTGACTCCTGCCTCAGAGGCTGGCTTTCATAGGAAAGTGTTTTACTTCTCATACCCACTCCAGAAACACAGCTCCTGCTACTAAATAGCCAAAATGGTTTTGAGATATTCCGTTAAGGCCCCAAACCACCAACCTCAGTGCTACTGAATTTCAGGCAAGATGTCCCTTCTGGTTTCACTTTTTTCAAGCAGCTTGAGGTCAGAGGCTGTAATTGTGGGTTACAAGTGTAGAAACAGAGAGAGCCAGACCAGATCCTTGCAGAAGGGAGGCCTTGAATGTGATATGAAGGGAAATATCTGGATTCAAAAGCACTTTAATTTTTATAGCTTGCACTAAAGGATATTTGGATTTTTTTTTTTTTCTTCTCTTTTAAAGACCCTATTTGCCCACTGAGACAAAAAAAAAAAAAAAAAAAAAAAAAAAAAAGTGAGATAATGAGTGACTTGGAACATCAGCACTAGAAGGTGGAAAGAAATGCTGTCCAGCCTTTTTTTAGAAAGGCTGGTTCTGAAGAAATGCTGCAAAGGCTTGGCTTTGATACTTCAGACTGCCAGGGAGGAAATTAAGTTAGCATCAGAAAGGAAGATGTGTGGGTTGCCCCAAGTACAGTTGATGGGTTTAATGTTAATATTATGAGAGTCATGCCAGAGATTTTCACTGCTGCAGAAACCCAGCAGTGGGGATAGGTAAGATGCCCAGGAAAATGGCACTGAAAATATGAACTGGAATCTGGATAGCTCTCCTGAAAAAGAGACTGAGAAATCTTCCTGGCAGAAAAAAAAATCCCTGTCTTTGCTGCTTCTTTATGAACAGGGCTACAATTAAAAACTAATGCAATTAGCTAGGTTACCTAGAAAAAGGCAGAGAGAGTCTCTCTTTTCAGACAATTTCTTGTGGTTGGACCAAAGTCTCAGTAATAAGAAGAATCCAGCAAGAATTTCACAGCTTACTGAAAAGTGGTTCAAGGGAATCTGACTAAATCAAATGCAATGTTTCGCATTAGTCTTGTGCTCAATGTGAGCCAATCGCATTTCCACCCAAGGGCTCCAGGGAGTCCTCAGCATAATGAGGTACTGAATCTTGATTGGGTTCCTCAGGGATGGGTAACCACATAACACAAAGTGTCATTCAAAATGCTGAATTTCTTAAAATCTGGGTGATTAATGTTAATGTCACGCTACGACGGCATAACATTCCACTACTTGTGGTCACAAATCGAGCAGGACCCACAGTTCAGCCAGGTGTTGCCAGTGATGACAGCACTCAGAGGGTTAACACACCAGTCCTCCCAGAGTTATTTGTAACCCTAATTTGTTTCCCTCTTTTAAGAACTATTATTTCTCTCCCATAGACTGGTATCAAAAGCCCAGCATCCAGAGCCCAATCTCTGTTGTCCAGAAAAAATCCTAGTTCCCTGCCCTCATTTCCCTTCATGGCCCCATCCACTCATCCTGTTCCTCCCATCCAGAAAGGCACACAAATGAGACAGAAGGGAGCCCATTATAACAAGACCCCATGAATCTCCTCTCCCTGAAGAGCTTTGCAGGCATTTTGCCTCCTCGGGGGACTGAAACGCATCATCTCCAAATGCACTTACCCTCTGCCAGCCTGGGTCCTGGGAACTTGAGTTTATTCCCAAACTCAGTTGTTCCAGTTGACAGCATTAAGCAGTGGCTGCCAAGCCAACAGGCCAGTGAGTGAATGGGTTTTATTAAAAATAAGTAATAATTTTTAAGCAAAGCTGAGTTAACTTTACCTTTACCTTTGAAATAGAATGGATATAAAATATCTGCATTGGACTTCACTCTTAATCTGTTGGCCCTTACAAAATTGACATAAATCAGCCCTCTGCTTTAATTTCTTCGATGCTTTTCAATTTTTCTCTCTTAACTGGTATGGAAGGGAAAACTTTTGCTTTTATGTAAGCTCTAGGGAATTGTTTTTAAGCTCAAATACAGTAATACTGACAGGTTTCTAAGTTGCGAACTTCAAATAGGCTGCAATAAGGTCTCCCTGCATCCTTCTCTTCTCCAGGCTGAACAAGCCCAATTCTCTCAGCCTTTCTTCATAGCAGAGGTGCTCCAGCCCTCTGAGCATCTTTGTGGCCTCCCCTGGACTCATTCCAGCTGGTCTATATCCTTCTTATGTTGAGGGCTTCAGAGCTGGACAGAGCACTCCAGGTGTGGAGCCCTCAGCATAATGAGGGCTACACATCTTCTGATAAATGTGCTTGTTGCGTTTGATATGAATATAGAAATCAAGCAGTAAGCATTTGATTTTGAACCTTTCAGCCAAAATGTAAATGACCTGATATCTAGGTGCAAATGAAGTCTGTTTCCATTCAAGTCTTTTTTTTTTCAGTACTTCTTTTTATTAAAACACTAGAATATACCTAGACAATGCAAAAAGATTAATTGAAGTAAATAGGGATTTGCAGTGGTACTGTAAGAATCTGAATCAAACTTCACCAGAATAACAAGTAAAAGAATGGGTTTTACTTGAATGAAGGCTTTTTGGTTAGTTTTACACAAAACATTTAAACATAAAGGGCAGCATTGTTTCTAAAATAAATAAATCAATAATATCTCTATCTATTAATTGTTATTAATAATGTTTGGAAAATACTTTAAGGGTAGTTTCTGTTCATTCAGGACATTTTACTTCAAAAGTGTCTGAATATTTTTTGTTTGGAACCAAGCAGGTTCCTGATGAGGAAGCATGTCTGCCTGTCCCCACTGAACCCAAAAGACCTGTTTTTTCCTTTCCTGTGAGTTTATAGCCCAGGCTTTCCTGAACCACAGAGGGTTATAATGCAAGAAAGAGGGGTTCCTGGTAATGGTGAGGAGGAGAAGAAAACTTTAAAAAAAGTTTCTGCAATTTTGTACAGGGCTTTTAGACAAAAAGTCATTCAGCCAGCTTTGCTGCGTCACTTTCCACTTCATGAGTTTCTCAGAAAAGTCTGGGAACAGCTCTGGAAAACGTAGAAGTGAGCACTGAAGGATGTATAATGGACCACAAGAAGGAAACCTCTTCGCCATCCAGATATGAACTCAGGATTTACCTAATCTCACCCTGTTTGGAAGTTTCCAGATGAGGTGTGAACGTAGCCAAGTTTCACCTGCACACAATGATCTCTTCTTCCTGTACCAGTACAAAACTAAACAACTCTTGCACATCCAGCATCCTGGCAAACCTCCCAGGAGGTTGGGAATAAGCATCACAGATGGAGAAATGGATCCTTGTAGACTGAATTGTTTTTCTATGGTCATTTGGTAAAACTGTGGTGGAGTTGGAGATTGATGTAAGATTTCTGGAATCCTAGGGCTAAACTTAAAGGGCAGAATCACTGGTGCTGCAAAAGGTGTGCTTGAACTGATATTGATGAGAACAAATTGGTGTCTAATAGTTTATCTACTGATCAAAGGTAACAGTGTTGTGTGTGGGTGCATATAATTGTATGAATCTAATGCATATGCATACATATGATGGATTTCTAATGAATAGCTTCTCCACATATTTCAGAGTCTGGAACCATACACTATGAAGAAGAGGGTCAGAGTTTGAAGCCAAGTTAGATTTTCTGCAGCAGAAGCTAACATAACTCTATAAGGTTTTCTAGCTACAGAGCTGGGATGATACCCAGCAGTTACACAAACAGTGCCGAGCCAAATATAAGGGCTTTATTAAAAGATAGAGAAGTACCTGGCAAGGAATAATAATGTCACCGTAAAACTCAGTTGATGATTTCTTATTCATGTGTATCATTAATGTTATCACACTATAGAAACTCCATCCCTCCACTGTTGCTATTTGGGGGGTGGGGGGTGAGTGGCAAAGGCATTATCTTTATGCAAACAAGAACCTATGAAGGCATTGTGGAAGGGACTTACTTCTCTATTGTACTTTTCATTTGTCTTCACCCCCCATACTTTCATTTATTCTTTCATCCATGTTTAGTCCCTGTGTCTCTAACTAAGGCTCTATTATCTATCACTGAACATGCCTTGTACTGGTCCCACTACTGTAACCAGAAAAAGAAATTATTTCAGTGAGCCTGTAGAAGTCATAATAAGAGTCATTGGAGGGAGACTGTGCATTGATCAATGTCTTTGCTAATAAGCCAGAGAAGCTATAAGCCTCTTACCAGATAGGCGCTAGAGAACTAGAACAGCTTTCAGCTGTGTTAGGTCAGACAGTCTAGAGTCTGAATATCTTCAGATATGCCTTGGCTTTCCAAGTAAATACCAAAATACCGTCTAGTCTCTGCAGTTTCTGAGGAGTGTTCAGCTCAGATTTTGACCTTAGGCTATGTTCTCTTCTGTCCTGATCCAAAATAACTCTGCTGATTTCAGTGAACTGACTCTGGATTTGTGCCACTCTGTGCAAAACTGGAATTTGTCCTCTCAGAGACTAGCTGTCCCAGCAGAGTTTATGTGTGGTGGTCTTTCAAGTCACTAAGAATAAAGCACAGACAGCAAGTTGGGTGCAGTGACCTTCTTACTGCCTCCCTTGTGTCACCAAAAAACAAGAGAGGTCCTGCAAAGTCAGCCATCCAAAGCACAGAGCTGTCTATAAAAAATCCAAAGGGCCCTGTTTTCCCAATCCAAGGGAAAGAGCTCATTGGGCAGCTCTGTGATGTATGGATCGTGTTTAGTCTACATGCTTAAAAATAATAATAATAAAAATATTGTTCAGGCCAGAAGGAATTTACAGGCTTAGAGCATCATGGAAAACAACTACCTTAGTCTGCAGAATGAAAATATTCCAGAGAGACCCAAATAAGCTCCTCCTCATCCTATTAATTCATCAAACTTGACCATGCATCATTGGCGCAACACAGCACCCTTTCCTAGACAATAATCTTCCTCTTCAGGGTCAGTCATGAGCTGTGCCAGATTCCTCCCAGACTGTGCGAACTTGATTGGCATTGGACATCAGCAAAACAGCCAACTTTTCCTCATGGGATTCAAGTTCTCAGATACCAAAGAGCCTCCTCCAGCAGCATTAGGCATAGGACGCTACACTGTTATTAATATGAGGCTCAGATCCTCAGTGCCTCTTTCATGGGGAAGGGGATATGTCTGAGATCACACCCTTAGGAGGATCACATCACTCTGGAGGTAGGAATGTTGGCCTCAAGATGATTAGGCCAGACACATTTCAATGGCAAATGGTATTTTTCACAGTCCAAGCAGACAGACATGTTTACCTCCATTCCCAGGATAAGCAAAAGTTAGAACACTGAGACACCATCATTCAGCTTAGAGACTTAAACTCTTTGCTGGGAGCTAATTTGGGAACACTAAGCAGCATATCAAGGCCGTCTCAGCACCACCATGTGCAGCTGCAAAAAGCCATTCAGAATCACAGCTGGATGTCTTTTGCCTTATCTTAACAGCTGCCATAAATATTGCCACCCGACTTCCCTCATGTTGGGACAGGAGGCTGGAGATTTAACAGCATTGATGGCAAGATGTGGTCTGGGATGATGGATAATCATTATAAGAGTGATAACTGATTCTCTAGTATTTATCTATTGAATCTTGGGTTTGTTTGGAAAAGGAAATTCCTTATTGGAAACTTGAATCTGTGATTCCAAATAACCTTACTATTCTACAGCATCTGTTACAATTGTTACTAGGCAGACAGCTCTTGCCATGTCTTTAGATCCTTTGAGTGAAAGGACCTCATTATTTATTCTGGACAGAAAAATGCACCAACGCCTCTAAATTCACTTTATAGATGCTCATTTAAGACCAATGAAAGTCAAGGTGAATTCAGGCAATTTTGGGGTTTGTAACTCTATATGAATAGAAAAAGAAAGCCAAACTCTCTGCTCGAGTAAATGGGAAAAACTCCACTGAGCTCAATTCTTCTACTGTCATCGATTCTAGCAACAGAGCCTGGCTGGGTATGTGCAAAGAAAGTGGCAGTCATTTTCACCTTAGAAACCTACACTCATTCCATAGCCAAAAAGTATAAAGTCAGTCAAAGGAAATCCTGCACCTCAGCAAGGCTGGGTTAAGTGCCTTTGCCAAGGAGGAAAGCATGGCTTACAGGAAAAAAGGCCATTATTTTTAAAAAAACATAGACATTCTGTTTAAATGCATATATGTTCATGAACAGTGAAGAGTGCCTTACAGCTTTATGAAGCACATGGAATAGGAACAAAGACCCTCTAAATTAGGGGCCTGTTGTGATCTCACTGGTCACACACTGCATAGAGCCACCACTGGTGAACCTGTTTCTGAGCTCTTTAGATCAGCTGCACAAGCTGGACTAAGCAAGGTATGGATCATATAGATAGCAACTAGTCATTTATATTTTCTATGAAAATATGCATCTGGTTTTAACCTCTTTTAGAAGAAGAGGCCAGAACACTAGATCTGTTGATGATTGATATTCTCTTAGTACATGCAATCAGAGCACACATTTCCTTGGATACCTCTTGACTTGCTTATTGCTGGGCAAAGAAACCCCAACACTTCTGTGAGGCTCAAAGATCCATGGTGCACAGAGTCATGGGGCTTTCAATCAGCAGCGTGATATCAGGGGAGGCATTAGAATTAGCTTCACTGTAACATCGGAGATAGATAGAAAAATATTTTTACTCTGAAATCATCCGAAGATCTCTAATTGTCTGTGCTGGGGTAGAAGTAATCCCACACACCCACCAAAGCCAGTCTTCCCCCAGAAAACCTATCTCATCTTGTCCCAGACTTTGCACCTCTGGAACTGAAACCCAAGATCATTTCCAAGGAAGGCATGCGTGTGGTTGTAGATGTCTGAGTGTGGAGGGAGGTAGTCACAACTCAGAGCTGTAATCTCAGCAACTCAGATACTGGGAGTTTTTTTGTTTACCATGAGTCCCTGCATATACATATCAGAACCAGCTCAAGCAGCTTAACTTCATTACACAGTGCTGCCAGGAGTCTTGCTGTGGCTAAACCCAGAAGATTGTACTCTAAGGACTCCTTTTGACCCCAGAATGTTGGCAAAAGATTATTTTAGCCTCTTTGTCCCAGCCTTGATACTGTAGAGCAAATAAAATAATCCTTTGCTACAGATTATAATTTCAGACTATTTGATAAACAAAAGTCAGTTTTTAGGCACTAAGTTTGCTCAGGGAAGTTGTGGATTCTTCATCTCTGAATGACTTTAATAGGAGACTAGACAAATCATTTAGGCAGAGGTAATCTTGCCTTGAGTTAGGCAGATTCTCCCACTCTGTTTTCCATGAGTCAGTATATTATAAACAGAGAGGAAGAAACTTGATCATAAATTGGCAATACTTGCATCTTTTTTGCAGCAGGCAAACAGTACTGTTTGGGGACAGATGGTGAGAAAGGAAATAAGAGAAGAGCTGAGGGGGAAGTGAGGCACCAGAGAAAAAGAACTGAAGAAGAAGAAATGGGTGGAAATCAGATTCCTCAATAGAATTTGGAAGCAAAGCAGTGGTTCGTCTCCCCACAGCTAAGAGAGTCAGAAAAGCCAGGATCTAATGAATACTGAATTTTAACACACTGATTCAAGAAACTTTTTAGATCCCACTCCTTTGAGACAACTGCCTTCATGGAAGAGTGAGTAAGCAGCTAATGCTAGACTGGCACAGTCAGTGTACTTTTAACAGGTAATTCATATACACACTGAGAATTTATGCTCCCTTCTTCATCCCCAGTTCAGTTCACTCAAGCTTTTTATTGAAGATGAATTTCAGTAAAACCATAACTACAAAACCAGCTGCAATCCTTGTGTCCTATTTCTGTATACACCTGTCTGCTATGTCTCATTCTTTGTTCTTGGGATATGACCGTTCTTTTTGAATCTGTGTCTGTGCAGTCCTTGGGACAAATGGGAGGCAAGCCCAGCAGAAGGCTGATTATGACCTGAAAGTCATACAAACCGTTCCTCTTTTAGCAAGTGGTATTCACCTTGATCTACAGATCTTTATAAGACACTTTTGGAGCCTGATCTAGGTAAACATATTTTGCAGGTCACAAATAGAGCCAAAACAGGAGAGGGATTTGGAGCTAGGGATTTCTCAGTCTGCTCTGATCATGCTGGGTATGTGAAGATGGGACTCTCTTGTAGCTGCTTCAACATCCTCCAGGTTTAGCTGCATTGTCTGACCTGTCCTTGTTGAAGGCTTTACCAGCAGTCTCCTGTTCTGTCTCTTTGTGTTGACAGACCCTGCTGCACTTTGTGCAGAGCTGGAGACTTCAGACAGCAGCATAGCAGCACCCCTAAGTATTACAAAGGAGCACATGTGTAAGGGAAAGGAGCATTTCCCATGCAAACCAGGGTTTGCGTGCTCTGCCAGGTCAATTACAAGCTTTCGCAGCCACAGAGGAAACAGTTCTTTCTCCCTTTTATTAAAATGGCTGCTCCATCCAGCTGTGGATTGAAAGAGCTACTTGGCTGCTCTTGGATCCCAGCTGACCTCCAGCCACAAGCCTAGGCCTTTACCAGAAAGGAGGGGGAACTATCAATCTCTAAATGAAGACATTGTCTTACTGGTTATCTTTGCTGCCAGTGGTGTGTGAGGCTGTAGGAAGGAAAAGAGCAGTTCCAAGATGACTGTGGGTGAAGGATTATGTCCCAGACTTGATCAGGCTTTTATTCTGTCTGGTGCTGAACAAACTGTTGTCAGCAAGAGATGTGTCTATACATTAGGTATGAATTTTCTGTTAAAGACTAAGGCTGTTTTCCCCATCTCTTCCTGCCAACACTACTCAGTGTAGCATCCCACTCCAACCCAAGGGTCACAGCACCATATTGTGTCTGGAGGCTCTACAAGTTTCTTTCCATGTCCAGGCTTGGATTAACCTGGCCCTACACATCTAGAGAGTCAGTTCAGAGAAGGTTTTGACAAATAAGGCAGGGAACAGGCATCGGTCACTGGGACTCACTGAAGGAAGAAGGAGATAGGACATTCACTGGTACCTGAGTCAGGATAATGAAGGTGTCCCATAGGAAAGAAACCATAAATTACATGGCCTGGTTTTTTGCATAGTCATTGTCGTTGATCAAAAAATATTGGTGGAATGGTTTACATGGAAGAACTTTGTGTTGGAGACCAGGAGGAACTGGAGCAAGGTCCAGATCAACAGCAAGACTGAAAATTTTACACTAATGAAGTCTAAGGCAAAGCTCCAGCTGATCTCACTGAGGGATGGACATTATTTTTGGTCCTTCCTTGTCCCTGGAATAAAGGAGATTTGTCTAATGAAAGACATGTTGTCATCCTCATCTACTGACTTACCTACCAGCTGGCGATTCAGTGCTAACCTTGCAAAGAAGCAGCTCATCCCAGAGAAGTATCCTTTATATTGCTGGAACTTTTGACCCTGATGTATAGGATTTCTGCCTGTGAAGGCTAGATGATGGGCTTCATGCACTATGTTCTGAGAAAGTAACACAAGAGGGCTCTACCGATGTCAAGAAGAAAGTGATGGTTTATTAGGAGAATGAAGCATGGAGGTAACACAGGCAAGGCTTGAATGACAATTCAAGCCAGGTGTTCACAGACTGACTTTCTTGTTACCTTCTCCATATCTTTTCCCCTGTGCTCCACACCTCACCTCACCTGCAAAGCTTCACACAGATTACTCCACCTTTCCTTTTTAACTGCTACTGTTGTGCTTTGTGCCAGTATTTGCTTATATAAGAGTCATTGTTGTCAACACCAGGTCTAGAAGATGGAGATAAGCCCAGTAAATAGTCCTTTGTGAATGGTTCAGCTTCAGATGCCCTGGATTTTTTTTAAACCATCTTCTAGTGGCTCTCTGCTTTGTCATTGTAGGTGAAGAATTTGTTTCCATCCAGTTCCTGCCTTCACACCTTTGGTTAGTATCCTGGTCTTTTGTATCTCAGCATCCATTATCTCTTGTATCTGACTCCATCTGCTGAAAAACTCTCAGTGTCCTCCTGATTTTGGTCTTGGCTACAAGTTGTTTCTTATTGTGTGTGTATTTTCATCTTCATCACTATAATTTCTCCTGACTTCGGTGCCTTCATTGCAGCAGCTTGTCCATTTAGCTTGGCACTCTCTTAAATGGTTGGTGTACCCATCTCTCTTGAGGCTGGGACAGCCTGGTCTTTGTGGGATGCAGAATGCTGGCTCTTTGTCTCAGCAGTCCCTGATTTAGCAGATCGTCTGGTCCTCATGAAAGTGTACTGCAGTGTAGGACCGTATCACTTTTACTGATGATGTATCATCAAAGAGTTCTCTTTCTGTCACTTCTGACCTTCCTGCATTTGAGAATACTCGAGGGAAGATATCGTGGGTGCAAATTCCTTTTTGCTGTCAAAATGCATACTTTCTGCCAACACATACTATCACTCACTATCCAAGCATAGTGAATCATACCTTGCAAAATGCCCCTTCAATTTCTAATTAGGCACTCTGGCTGAGCAGCCTTAAGAATTTCAACGTAGAAATCTTCAGTGTAGAAAACAAGTTAGTGTCAATAAGGCAGGCACTGTACCTGGGAACCAAAGCTGCAAGAAAGGGCCTCCACTTTGCCAACTGCTAAGTAATATGACCTTAAGAGGGGAATGAACTGTTGATACAGGTTCTGTGATGATTTAGCTGTTTTTGGCTAGCCAAAGTGTAATTTATAGTTTTGCTTGGGTGTGATGCTTCTTGTTCCTCCCCTACAGAACTTTATCATGCTGTTCAGGCCACCTTCTCCCTGGTAGGTATTTCCTACAACTGCTTCCATGGTCAGACGTAGTTCACCTCCAGTGAGACACTGTGGTATTGCGGCTGCATAGATTCAACAGCAGCAAAGGAGAATTCAGCAGCAAACTACTTGTCTCTCTGGTGCCAGCTGCTGAGGTACATGAGCCTCCTTCCTCCTCTACACCCAACACACTTGTATCATGGCAAAGATGTTTCGCCACCCTTGCGTGCCCGGGACATAGCTTGGCCCCTGTGAAGGTATTTAAGCATTGCCGAAGGTGCTGCTGTGGTTCACTGAAATCTTATGGACTGCCACTGAGAAAGGAGGTTACATGACACAGACTCATTCCAAGTTAGACTGATGGGGGGCTGGGCTGTCTCTGCTGCCAGTGGTGGTTGAACACAATCACCAGCCAGTAATTTTTCCTCATAATGTTGCCTCCTCACTCAGTGGCCTTTTCCCCAAATTATCCGTTTTGAGAAGAGCAGAACATTTATTAGGCAGTTATTCCATTCATTGCCCATCTATTCTTCCTAATGATGCACAGGAATGTTCCCTACTGCACCAAAACATAGGCTTGACTTTTAGGACACCAACCTGAGCCCAATATAATAGAGTCCTTTTGTTTCCTCCACTTTTCCAGGCCCATGCTGAAATGCAGTTTGCATTGGAGGACACTATCTGAAGCAAACATTCTCCAGTATTTTCAAAGTATTCAATTTTCTGAGTATTTCATGTACTCCTTGAAAGACAGCAGTGGTTGCTCCAGGGCCTTCCAGCCTCTGCACTGGAACTGCTCTACACACACAACAACCAGGTCCAGAAATGTGGGGTTAATTGAACATGTTGGTTTCCATGTGTCCACAACATGGAGAGACCCAGTGTCTGTCACACCCGTGACCTGCAGAGCTTGTGTGTACTAAGCTCCTGTCATTACAGATACAGACTTTTTACTCCAGTGTCTCTCTGAGGCTCCAGGAGCTACTCAATTTCCATTCGGGCAGGCCTGTCTATCGCTTTCCACTGTTATTTCATCTCCAGTCGTGCCCATGGGAGGGATGAGTAAGTGATGGGGAGGAGGTAGGCAGCGACGGCCATGACAGAGGCATGTTTATGCTGGACTTTCATGTTGTTTCTCTATATCTGATGAAGAACGGTCCATCACTCCTGCACAGTGAGGGGTGCATAAAGCACCACTGTGTGTTTGGAGGGAAAGGCTGAGTTGTGCCAATACTGCCAGTGGTTTGTCATGTGCAATTGGGAGGCTCTGATGTAGTCATTCCTTTCTACCACCCTCACTGACTCAGATCTCCTGCTTACCTCTGATGGGACTGAGCTGGTTTGGCTCAGCTGTGTCCCAAGAACTGTCTGCAGGCCTAAATCTCCTCTTTTGTTAGTACTTCAGAACCTTCATGGTACTGTCCGTGCTATGACAGAGAACTGGCTGCAAATCTGAAGAAATTCCTCTGTTGGATTTATCTTCTCTCAGCATGGCTGGGCAATTTGTTTCTTGTGGCACCCAAGAAGAGGAAAAACAGTGGTGCCAACACCCACTTTTCCAGATATACAAAGAAGGATTAAATCACTCTGTCCCCAAGTTTTTTATTTTCTTAACTGTGGAAAAATTGTCAATTTTTTTCCCCAGAGAAAAGAGCTCCTTCTTTTTCACGTGGGAATTTTTTGCAAGTTTACTCATTTCTTTTTGGCTTTACCACACTGTTCATTTGTGTTTGTTGTGTATTAATGAAAAATCTGCAAAGATAAAAATTAACATTCTTTGAAACATTTAGATTCTCCTGTTCAAGCAGCTCTTCGTTTTGAAGTTTCCAGCTTTTCTTATGCTTTAAAGCACTCAAGAATGACACGAGTTAGCCTGTTTCAGAACAGATACAGTATTTCATTGATACAAAGTATGTTTTCCCACATTTTACACAGGAACCTGCATGCAGTTCTTCTTTCCTCTATTTTTTTTTTTCTCAGAACCTTCAGGAAAGGAAAATCCCCAGAGTTCCCCAGAGCCTTTGCCGCTGACACACGCATGTTTACGAGATTGCAGTGCACTTCAAGATCCAATTGAAAACTGCCTCTTTGAGCACTTAGTGGATGCTCTCCAGCCCACATCATGGTTTCTTCCCCATCTTTCCTACCCCACCTTCATCTGGCCTCTTCTCTGCCGCTGTTGATGCTCTGAAGGGGAACTGCCTGAATGACAGATTTTTCTGTCCTTTCTCCACATTGCTTTGTTTGGAGCTATGCTCCAGCAGGACTGCTGCTGGAGAGAGTTCCCTGTCACTTTGGTTTCTGGTCTTTGACCACAATGGAGGGTGGAAAGTATCTTGTATGATGTTCAACAGGGTGTGGGAGAATAAAGGGAAGAAGCCAGTCTCTTCTGGTCACAAGGGATCATCTGATTTGCCAAAACCAACCAGTTCAGCCAGGATTCCCATTCCAAGCTGGATGTGATGACTCAGAAAATTGAGTAGATAATGAGCTGTTTATGAGCAGGTCATTCTTGTTTACTTTGCTGTGAAGCTGTGGATGGCTTGTTCATGAGAAGCATCTTGGAGTCTGACCTTGTGGAGGGAACCTGCTTCAGATGAACAAAGAAGAACCCAAACCTCTGTCTCAGCAAAAGAAAACAGTTTTCTGAAAAGGCCACCTGAGGGCTGACCATCCCACGAGGTTGCACAGAGGACACTTGCTGCATGGCAGTCAAATGAGCACATGTCCTTGTTGCTAGGCCTTTGCTGTAGAAGAACACCACACGGGATACCATCAGCCCTTAACACATCAACTGGCCCAACACCGAGTTTGATGAAATGCAGAGGAGATATTTTCCTCGAAACCAGATTTCTAGCTAGAGTGAAGGAAAAGGAACATGTTTTTCCTTTCCTCCTCTGTGCTGGCATCCAGCCAGATAGCAGTCAAAGAAAACTAAAAGTCATGGTGCCGTTCTGGGAAATGGGAATACTTCCTACATGAGATGTTGGAAGAGGCTACTCTGTCCTAACACAGCTTATAGGAGTCTTCTCATCCAGTTCCAGTTTGAAATAGTCCTTATTCTTCAGGCAGATATCCAGCCTTGAATTAAACCTTCCAAATGATGTGGATAACATCCCCAGCCCTTAAATAGTCTTCTTTTGCTGTGGAAAAAAAAGAAAAAAAAAAAGAAAAAAAAAAAAAGAAGCATCTTCTCTTTTAAATTATTTCCCATTATCTCTTTATTATACCTTGTCATACTTGTGGCTACTGGACTGCAAAGTCCTCCATTACCACATTAGCATATGGAGTTTATTGCCACAAAATACCAGAAAGAACAAGTACTCAGCACGATTCAAACATGGGAAATATGGCAAGGCTTCCAGAATTTCTTTGTCTCCCGTGGTACATTCCAGGGAGCTCTTTCCTTGGAGGGGCACAGTTCATCTCCCTCAAAAGCTGGAGTCAGGGGAGTTCAGGGTTTTTCAGAGGCTAATTCTACAAAATGAATGTTCACCCTTGCTGGAAAGAATTGTTTGCCTTTTATAAAAAGAAAAAAGAAAAAGAAACATTGGCAGATCTCAGAGTTTTGACATTGTGAGATTCTGCAGAAACATTTAAGGAGTCTTTGTTTGGGGTGTTGGGGAAAAGGGGGAGGAGAAAGGAACCAGCAGTAAAACAGATTGGGGGGGTGGAAGACAACAAAAAAAGAAAAGAATTCTGGAGAAAATTCAAGTGAGGATGGTTTAGTGACAAAGCAAGGGAGTTGGCTTTGAAGAGTGAGGGTTCTGTTTTATACTTGTGAGAGCTGATGAAACAGAGCCCAATTCTGAGACATTCTGGAATTGATCATTGAACTCCTTATATAATAAAAGAGTGGATTTGCTAGAAATTATCTATTAATAGTCATGTTCACAGGTGATGCCTAAATGTACACCCACAACTACTTGCAGGTAATATATTTTACAGTAATTACTTTCTGTTTGGTTTTATGCTGAAAGATTTGCATGTGCAAAAGAAGTTCAAGCATGTGTGTTTTGTTTGCATAGGCAATGTATGGAGTATATAAACTTGCTAAGTCTTTTGCTATTGGGTTTTGCATGTGGCACCCCAGGCACTCCAATAGGTACTAGGCAGTACACCAGGCACTCCAACCACTCAGGAATTGCAGGAAACATCGGGCAAACTGTATTCCCACCATACAGCCAACAGTTGGCATTTTTAACCTGTTAAATTTTGATCTTTTATAATGATGGCAAAAGATCTATTCCTCTGCTTTTCTTACTAATAATCTCTAAGATCATACATTTCTGTATGCTGCCTTGTGTAACATGGAAATTCAAGACATCAGTTTACATTCAAATATAGAACATGCATTGGCTACTGCTCACAATGGAACATTCTATGGTTTTGTCAACACTGGTTTTGTAAATTAATTGATAGGTCCTTGGAGGTGGACCAAAGCCAAACAATTTAGACACTGTCTTGAACCCACCGAGAAGCAGATCTGAGATATTTATTCGTTCTATTACAGGGAAGTAGCTCAAGTACAAACTGCAGCACAGGGTATAAGCTCTAGCATCTGTAGGTAATGAATCACATCCACATACACAGAGACAGTGCTATGGGAACAAAACCTGGCATCCATGACAACAGAAACACAAGCCCTTGTTACACGAACTAAACCAGTAACCCTATTAGCTGTGCAGAGAAGGTCTTTTTCTTTTCCAGGTCTGGCCACAAGAGGAGAAAATGGACTTATAGGGTAAATCACAGCAGTACAAGAACATCTCCAGGAATCAAAGTTTTGGGGTTTTCCCAGTATGTAAGAAGTTGGTGACGATGATAAGCTGGCAATGACAATGATGACAGAATGGTGAGAGTCAGGAGCACCTCTCCCATAGAAAGCCTTGGTACAAAAGCTATTCCAAGATCTCTAGGTAAAAAAAAACCCTTCCCTATCTGATCCATGGTTCTTTCTGACAATAACCATAGCAGAACAAAACAATTGGTAAGAAAGGTGGAAAATTCATTGCTTAAACTCTTTACATTTCAAACCCTCTATCTTTCAAGAAGACATAGTTTAGCTTTAGTGTGAAAGACTAGGGGAAGTTCTTTGGTGTAGGAAATGCAGAAAGTCAGTCTGGACAGTTCCCGGTCAGCAGGAAATAAAACTTTAGCATGAAACATCCTAAGAACAAATGTCAAAACTGTTTTTTCTTAAGACTTGAATTCCACTAATATCTACAGGCTTATACTGCCACTGGTAACAGCATGCTAAATGAAGTATGAATGCAAATCACATAATCTTTGTACCAAAGCAGGTACCGTCTACCTAGGCTATGGCAGGACAACCTAGTTCACGTGCCACCTTAATGGAGCTTCCTTAATGTTTTGCCACATTCTGTTTCAAATTCCAGGCCTGGAGTGATGCTTTTCAACAAAGGTAAATATTTCCCTATAGATCACTGGCATTATGGATGAGTTATGTCAACATTCCCCTATCAAAGCTCACAATGAGAAGGTGCAAGAGATCTCAAAGCAACTCAGCTTTGACTCATAAAAGACAAACAAATAAAAGGAAAAGAGCATGAATATATTCCATTATTTCTTCCAAGCCTCTTAACCCTTGAAAGGTTATAACAGTAATCAAAGCAGGTAGATAACCTGACACACAAAGGAGCTTGTTAGAGGGTGTTGCATTTGTTATTAAGCAGAAGCCACGTGATTCTGTGGTTTAGAAGATGAAGCAAGAAAGGACTCAGGGTGCAGAGCTAGTTGTGGATCATTAACTCACAGATGTGGTCACACAACAACCACTTGACTCCGGAGTTTTTGTGCCACTGTCATGCTTAGCTGGGGAGTTGGGGTAATAGTACCAAGAACTTCTGTCAAAAGGAGAAGAAAGAAAGGGAAAAAAAGAGCAAGGATAACCCACAGATACTTCATCTGTCTGCAGTTTTTACTCTGAGTTAGCTAAGATGGAAACAGAAGAAAAAAGAAAAAAAAAAGAGAGAGGAAAAAAGGAATTAATAACTATTTTCAGTCAAGCGAGATTTTCTTGGTGTGACCAACCTCCCCCAAGGGAGACTCTTACAGTGACACAGGATGAGTCACAGATAGATTTACCCTTGTGTTGCCCAGGGCAACTCCCATGACTTCAACAAAAAACTGTCCAGGGAAGAAAATAAAATGGTGCTTCAAATGTAGGGTGGCTCATTTGCAGGGACCGTTGCATTTCAAAACAGCCTGAGGTCTGGTTTTAGCCTCCTTTCCTGGAGAAACAAGGACAAGCATGCCATCTTGGCTTGTGCATGTATTCAGTCTGTCTTCCTGTACTGGCTGTTTTCAATCCCTTTTTACAAAGACCTTACACTTTACACAGGGTTTGTGGACCTGGTGAGCAACAGAGATAACACAGATCTATAGGAAAAGCTGTGTTACGAGATTGAGAGCTCCCCAAAATCACTGCTGGGTGAACAGCCCTGGAAAAAGAAGCTTCCTTGATTACTCTCATTGAAGTTCATATTGAGACACAAGGCACAGCTTGATCTCTCTTGCAGTGCATCTGTGTGGAGAACTGAGCAGCTGCTGCAGCTCAGGACTAGCTGATGTGAATTCCTCCTCATGGCCTCATTCATCTCCTGTCCCAGAATTTCCCTGGCAGAGGTGCCCTGCTTGCCACAGAAGACAAGTATCTTACAGTACGGAGTGAACCTAGGGAATCTTCACTAGGAAGAGTGCTAGCTAGCTTTCAAGACACAGCTGAATGGAAAAGTACAAAGGAGGATGCTTCTGCACAGCACTGAGATCTCAAAGGAAGCCACAAAATAGGATCAGCACAGAGACCTCCTGGAACTCAACGTCCTCCTGGCATTCGCACACATCCCTCTGCATTGTGTGAGAAGCCCATGCTCTGTGCTAGCCATCTGGGACAGCATCACCCGTATTCATGCTCTGACATTCAAGAGTAATTAAATATATTCCACGAAAGGCAAAACTGAGAGAGAAGCCAATGAAACAGCAGGGATAAATAGATGCATTTCTGATCTCATCCAGCAGTGCATCTATAAACTAGCCCCCTTCTAATTTTTGTTCCGACTTTTTCACCCGCTGTTCCTTCTCACTAGGACCACTTCTAAAGCTGCTGTAGAAGGAAACATGTTTCATTAATGCTAAAATCAGTGGGATTTAAGTTAACCTAGTGCTCAGTGTCAAAAGCTTTAGGAACCAGTTTCCCAACAGAAATCCTTCACAGAATATGAGCCCATCATGTCTGAAAACGGGACATAGATTTCCAAGTCACCTAAGCACACTTTGAAAATGCTCCTTTCCAACACACTGAGGGTTTGCCACCACTGTACACAGCTGCCCAGTCCAGTTTCCAAGAGCTGGCCCACCAGGATTCTTTAACCACCAATTTCATACCCACAGCACACCCCAGGTTTATGGAAACTGCTCCAGTGCAAAGCCCAGCTGCTGCTGGCCCTTGCGCCCAGAGTGCAGACTGGTGCAGCTGCGGAGCTGGCTTGTCACGCTCTTTGAAATCCCCTGTGTCCTGAGCCGCATTGTACGCTGCAGCTGGTCCCTGCCTCCGAGCAGCAAGAAAAACATGTTCTTAGCTCAACCACCAGTACCTTGAACATGAGCACCATAAATCTCGGTGAGGCCTTGACCTTAATTTTTTTATATAAGCTCAGCTTGGCCACTGGCTTCTGCACCTCTTGCATCAACCCTGGGTGCGCTCCGAGCTCCCTGCGATGCCCTGTATTGGGAAAGGGCATGGCTCTGGCTGCTGGCAGTACACAGAGGAGATCACTGAAAATAAACAGAGAGCAGGCAGCTTGGTTTTCATAACCTCGGTTAAACGCAGGGGGTGAAGGATCCGAAGCGGCAAAGTCATGCGAGTTCAAGAAAGGCGGAGGGTGTCCTCTGAGGGGCTCTTTTCTTTGGCAGCGAGAGGGAAGGATGGTGCACAGAGGTGGGGGGGAAGGAAAAATTACGGAAATTTTTGGCCCTCTGTGCACAGCAAGTATGTCTGTTACAACAGAGTTGATGTTCATCACTGACACCAACAAAACTGATTTCCTGGGTTCATGTGACAAAATGGTCATAGCTAACTCCCACCCACAGAGCAGAGACAGATTAAAATTGATCTTATCCCATGCGGTCGCTCACTTCTTGGGGCCTCAAAGAATTCTCCTTGCTCTCTTCATCTAAAGTGTAATTTAGCTTATTTCTATTTGTGGTGGCAGGGAGAGGTTTCCCATCCCCGAGTCATGCTGGGATGGTGGGAGGTCTGCCCTCCTCTGCTTGTGGTAGGGAGTGGGGAGCAGCCGGTCACTGCAGCCTGTGGTAGACAGTCTATGCAGGGGATACATTCCTTTGGGAAAAGGTGGGACACAGCTATGTCCTTCCATTGGAACCACTGTTCCTGCTGGGGGAACAGAATACCTCCGTAAATCACAGGAGGAAGGTGGGCCCCTGCAGAGTTTTTGGGTATTCATGGGAGCAAGCACAGGACTCAAAGGGGATGGGAAGAACCTGCTTGGAGACCTAGAGCTTCCCACAGCTCAGAAAATGATGCATTAACTAAACCCACAACTATTCAACAAGGACCTGCCTCTAAGTCGCAGCAGTCCTGAAAAGTCTCCAGCATGCATTTGAATGGTTTTTATATAGTGTATGTAATATATCAACAGATTATTTTCATGGATTAAAGCAAATACCCAGTCTGGAAGCCTAGATGTAGATTATAGTAGTTCCTCTTCAAATCACTGGATTTTTTTTTTTTTTTTAGCCCAGAGGTGAATGCAGGCTACATTAACTGTGGACAATGCTGAGAAACTGTGCATCTTTCAGGATCCAGCCCATAGCCTGATGACTCCTCCAATGTTAGCAACCTCAGGGTAGGAACCTATAAAGAGGATCTCTCCCAGGATTTGGGAAATATATTTTCTATTAACAAACAGATTTTTTTTTTTCTTCATTGTTTTATTCTTTCTTCTTAGTTCTACTAGAAGTTAGTACCATGAAAATGCAATAAAGTTTTTTTCAGATATTAAAAGAAATGCAGGTTGTGCTGAGGCAAAGTTTTGGATTAAGGTCCAGATAAAGCTACTGCTTTGCTGAATGCCTCATTTATGCAAGCATAGAAGGAAGATTTTTGGCCACTTGTATGTGACTTTACTTATCTGTGGACTAAGTTTGGAGACCTGAGGATGTGTCTAATTTTGGTGTTGTGACTATGACAATTGATTGTTTGTACAGGAGGGCAAAAAATTTTCTGCCTGGCAGCCTGAATTACCCATTACTCCTCTGAACTTATGTACTACAGTGATTGTCATACCTTCACAAGGAATTGTTATAGTTGATTGTAGACGTTGCACAAAATAGAGCTGGAGGTGCCTTTTTCAGTGCCACCAACACTGTCTCCTGCCCACAGACAAAACCTGTCCTCCCTCTGTCATTCCAGAGACATGCTTTGTCCAACCTGTCCTTAAAAATCTCCAGTGAAGTCCAAATCTCAGGCTATTCCAGGGCTTCATTATCTTTTCTATGAGGAAGGGTTTTTTCATAATATCTAACCTACATGTCCCTTGCTATACTTTAAGTCTTGTTCCTCTGCACCCTGGACACAAAGAACAAATTGTTCTTTTCCTCTTCATCTATCTTTTATGTATTTAGAGGCTGTTATCATATCCCTTCTTATTCTGATCTTCTCCAGACTAAACAACACCCTGTTTCAATCTCTCCTCATTAGTCATGTCCTCTGGACTTCTGATCATCCTTGTTGGTCTCTTCTGGACATTGTCCAACCAGTCCCATCCTTCTTGAACCATGGTGCCCAAAATTGGAGAGAAGAGAATACAGTAGAAAAATCACATCCCATGTCATGCAGATGGTACTCCAGTTTATATATCCCAGTATGGTGTTTGCTTTTCTTATGGCAATCTTAACTCTTCTGACTTCTCTTCAGCTTGCAATTCACAATTACCCCAGATTACTCTGCTGGGTATTTCACATGCCATATTTGTACATCTGATTGTTCTTGCCTAAGTATAGAACAGTGTATCTTGCATCCATCTTTTTTGAATTTCTTCCTTTCCCTTCCCAAACTCTCAGATTATTCTTACATTTGATAAGTCTGAGGATCAAGACTCTTCTTTTGTGCTTGCAGCCCTCTTTAAGTGCATGTAATCTGTTAATTTAATTAGTGTATTCTCTATTTGTTCCATCTAGGTGATTAATAAAAATCCTGAATAGTAACAGGTTCAGAGAATATCACTGCAGTGTCTTAACAGCTGTGTTCCTGCAATATGATGATCTGTAACCAGCTTGTTGATATCTGACTTTGGACATGAACCTACAGATACACACTGATTCTCTGCATGGTTCAGCACCTGAGATTCTTCCTGACATTGGTATGAATAGGAGGGTCAAAAGTGCCAAAGATCAAGCCATCAACATTATTGCCTATCAAGACATATATGCTCTATATTCATAGATCAATGAGTTTAGTCTGTGTCGTTGTACTTCATCTTTGCAAGACAGTAATGCAACAGAAGGCAGACTCCACCGGTGCAGGTGCTATACATAAACTAAAATGCCATAAGTAAACCCTGATGAAAGCAAGGTAGCAGATAATTAACCTTTGAGGAGGACATAAACAAACTCCTAGCGTCTAAAGCACTTGTTCAGTATGTCCTGATGAATTACGTCTTTGATTTCTTCTCCTATAGCTGGTACAATTTCAGAAAATGTACCCTTGACTCACAACTATTTCCTGAATAGTTTTGAAATTTCTCTGTATCTTTCTATGGCACTCCCTTCCTGCACCATTCTGCTTTCCCGAACATGGAAAGGTTTCCTCCTCCCCATTTACAGAAAAAAGGTCAGAAACCTTTTCTGTCCCATTTGGGACATGAAGGGTGGTTTCCCATAAGATTCTTTCAAGACTGTAGAACTGACACTTCACAAGCTGGGCTTCTGCACTCATGACTGATCATGATAACTGAGGGCTCTTCAGGTGACACTTCATCTGTGAATGCTCATGTCACAAGTTGCTGTCTAGGCCTGGACACATGCTCCACCTGTTAAACAAGAAAACTAGAAACAGTCACTCAGAGAGACCCTCACTGGCAACATAGCCCGTGTGTATGCTTTTATTCAGAACAGCTTTTTCCTAAGCCCTGTAGAGACCCAAGACACTCTGTGTAAACACAGAGAAGGCTGAGCTGTCTGGGAAATGCAAACCTTTCAAATTTAAGCAAATCTTGGTGAACTCCGGTTCTGCAGGATTTGATCAGTAAACGGCTGAATCAGGAGCAGGATGAGACATCACCTTCCTCTTATATCTGTGAATACTGAGATGATCAATCTCCATGGTTTAGTCCCCAAAGCCAAAAGTCTTGCAGTCTGCCTCGATTTAATTTTTTTACTTTTCCTCCCACATCTCCTCCTTCTGGAAGTCACTTATCATTACCTCAGGATTGTTGCCAGATTCCCTTCTGGCATCGCTTCTCTCTCTCTTTTCTGCAATCTTTGCTTTTAAGGTACCTTAATCACTTCCCATGTCAACTACCGCAAAGCTCTGTTTTTTATAACTCTCGTAAATACTTAGAGGCTTTATATATATTTCCTCTCCCAACTTCAAGCAATGAAGATCATTGCTGAGAACTGAAGAGGTGGAAAGGAGTGCAGCCTGATTCAGATTTCCACATGACCCAAGCATGGCAAAGTTTCCTGCAAACTGAGGTAAGACTGGTTCTTGTATAAAGATGTAGAAAAGAATGGTTTGCAACCCTGGCTCTGTGTTACCTCCTCACACCCAGACATCTCATTCTGCCCAATGATCATTCCTTTCTCAAAGCATGAAGTCATCAGGTTACCTGGAAGTCTGGCTTTTCTTTTCTTTTCTTTTTTTTCTTTTCTTTTCTTTTCTTTTCTTTTCTTTTCTTTTCTTTTCTTTTCTTTTCTTTTCTTTTCTTTTCTTTTCTTTTCTTTTCTTTTCTTTTTTTTCTTTTCTTTTCTTTTCTTTTCTTTTCTTTTCTTTTCTTTTCTTTTCTTTTCTTTTCTTTTCTTTTCTTTTCTTTTCTTTTCTTTTCTTTTTTCTTTTCTTTTCTTTTCTTTTCTTTTTTCTTTCTTCTCTTTTCTTTTTCTCTTCTCTCTCTTCTCTCCATTTTCTTACTCACTAAAGCAGAGTTTTTCAACTTTTTTCAACCTGTTATCTTTTTTCCTCTATAGTACTTCCAATGATTTAATGATCATATTTTCTATTATTCTATGATAATCCTCTTGTCAATCAAATGATTCATCTTCTTTTGTTTCAATAGCCTTCTACAAGAAGTAGTGCACAGACCCCATAGGTCTAGGCACTGCAGGACAAAACCAACCAGATGATTTCTTAGTGACATCACTAGTGACTCTTTAGCTATTTTTCATCATATATAGGATACAGGTTAAAGTCTCAGGCTAATGAGAAAGGAATTTCTTTTTCTCCTGGTTTGAAAATCAGACCTGCATTTTATTTTTCTCCATCTTTGGGCTTTATATCAGTTGTCTGTTGGGTGTTTCAAAAGTAATTGTCTCAGCACAGTAAACTCACAAGCTAATTCCCATAATGCTGGCAATACAAAGCAATCAGGCCAGCCAAAATATTTGTACTTCAACATTCCAAATACACTCCTGACTGCCTTCAAGCAACAATAATTTTATAGGGTTTTCCTTCCTGAAAAATTGTTCAGTGATGACCTAGAAGTGAAAAGTTCCCTGTCTTATTACCATTTGCATCCAGTTCTACATGAAATTTACTTAAAAAGCTAGCTTTGACTAAGCCAAGAGTCAAATATAAGAGCTACAAGGCCCTGATTAAAAAAGCACTTAATCACTTTCTGTGCTTTGAGTTGGACAGATGCTTTTCCCCATCAAGGACTGTATCAGTAGCTGGGGGAGGACTGGGGAAAAGAGCTTGGCTTAAAGCCTATGAGAATTCACAACCCAGAAATACAGCTGCAGGACCTTAGTAAAAGTACTGGTATTCTACAACTATCAGATGTCTCTCATTTTGCTCAGGACTTTCCAGGATACTTGCTCAATAAAACTCAGTGGCTTGGGTTGCATCTGAAAACAGAAGCCATAGAAAGCCCTGGGAATCATCCCAGGAGCACCTACCTTTCATGGAAAACGGAGAGGGGCCCAGAACAACTTCTGCTGAGATTAGATTGCCCTTACTAAAAATAGGAAGCCCTTTAGTCCTCCCTCTCTCTTGATAAAGCTTTATTTTTAAGCGTATGTTTTGTTTGACCTTGAGGTTTAAAAAAAAGGAACAAAAGAAAGAAAGAAAAAGAAGAGGGAGCAAAAAAAGCCTCCTTGACACAATTCCAAGTAACACTGAAGATAAAGCTGTGCTGTGGTTAGTTGGGATTCAGTGAGTGAGAGGTTTTATACAGTCTCACAGTGTCCCATTTGCATTGTTCAAGTCATTATTTCTTGGCTCCAAAGGGATGTCAAACAACACTTCATCCAGAATGTGTCTTGTTATGGTCCACAAGGTATCACTTCTCCTTTCTCTGGCTTCCTAATGTATTTTCCCTGTTCTTCCTAACCCCCACAGCTATGGACAAGAAAAAACAGCAGTGAAAATTGTCATCAGCACCTTCAGATCACAGTAATTTGATATACTGGCTCTAGCACCATCTCATTGTGCTGTAGGCATTACTGTCCCTCATAAAGACTTGGCAAGTTCTCTCAATAGTCCACATCAGCCAAAGCAACCCACATCAACAGAGTCCATGACTGTCAGGGTGACAGGAAACAGATCTACTTTCTTAACCTAAAAGGAAGCCTTTTGGGGCCAGATCATACTGTCATAAGTATACACTGGAAATATACTGTCATTTGCAAACTGTGAATTTTATTTCAGGTGTGAAGAAGCCTTCTAAGACAAAATTTGCGACGGAGCCTGAAGAAGCTGCTGTAGATAACTTTCATCTAGAAAAATCACATAAGCAGCACTAGACATCTACAGCATTTAAAGAAAAATAACCCAAGCAGAAAATGGATCTGTGGTTGCAGAAGTAATTCCAGTTGAGTATTGACCGTTGTTTATTAAACAATTGAAAATGTGCACAAACACAGCCACAGAAGCACAGAGTTAATGTAGTTTCAAGATCAACAGGCCAGAAGGATGTGAGTGAACCTTGCACGACCTTGAGGAAAACAAACTCTCTGGTGACTCTGGGACTCCAGCTAGTGCTGTTTGTCAATGCAAAGTTGGTGTGAGCCACGCAACCCGATTTACCTTCTATCCCAGGGGGATGTTAATTTCCACTCCCTCCCCACAGTACCAGCTGGGTCCCTATTGCTAGCACATTCAGGGTCCAGGAAACGTGTGCAGATGTTTTCATGTACATAGCAAAAGCCCTCTCTCTCTGCCAAGACTCACACTGGGCTTTCTGTAGGAGCAAATGTATCTGTCGCTTCTAAAGCAATGTGGGTTTGGAGCAGCTCTAATTTAATCTGAAGTTGAGAAACAAAATCCTCCTGACCTAGTTGTTGCATTCTCCCTGCTCTAAACAATTCTGACAGTAAAATGGCTATTATTTGTCTCTAAACTTGGAATCTCAACCTGAGGCAACTACCCTCTACAGTTAATTTCACTCCTGCAAATGGTTTTGAAAAGGTATTCTTGTTCATTTCTAAACCAGAAATGCACAGACTCTTCATATTGTTATTAAATATCTCAACTCTCAGGCCACTTATAGTTCAAAATAAATATTTTCAGGTTTCTGCACTTGTTGGCAGAAAGTCTTTTGCCACACATGCACATCCTGGGGCCTCAAATATCTGACTCTCAATCACAAAATGTTGAATTTGATAGTCAAATATGGAGTCCTACAAGTGAAAAAGTTATTGGGGGTACTTAGAGAGGCTGGGGTTTTGGTAGTTTAGATTTGCACAGCTCAGCGTATACGTTTATGCGTTCTGGCAGCGTTCTATCAGGTCTGTGCCATGATGTAGGGTCTTTGAGTGAAATTCATGACCCTTTGAATAGTTCTTCTTAATACACCAGAGCACATCACCTTAACAAAGCAATGAAAGTTTTTCTGTGCAGAAAGGTTTTCTTCAAGTGAAATGTCCCTACAACACCTCCCAGAATGATATTTTCTGGCCATCAGCAATGGCAGTCACCTATGAAGGTGGGAAAAGGTGACCCAAGTCCTTCTGCACCCACCTGTGAGCATCAGACACTGCAGTAGCAAACAGCAGCCAGTAACGAGTAGCGTACGGTAGCAAACAGGTATTTATCCAAAGGCGAAGGCAGAGGCTTGAGCTCTGAGTTCTGGGATCCAAAGGTGATGAATGTCTGCTTTTGCCAAACTTGTACCAGGATCAGACGTGCCTGTCCTGACTATTCTTAGCTTTTTTTAAGTGCCATGGTGCTGTTCACCTCCACGTTTGTGTCTGTGTTAACTCCACTCCCATTCTTCATCCATGTAATTGCACTAGGTTTTAAGTGGTTTGGAAGAAACACTATTCTGTATTAGATACAGCACTTCAGTAGGGGCCCAGGTTTTGTTTGGAAAGTGACAATCTGTCTAATAAATATTACTAAAAAGAGTCAGCAAGTTTTATTTCAGTGTTTAGAGTATCTAGTTCGGGAGTTTAGTGACCGATCCTGGCAATGTATCTTTTGAAAGCTTCAGCACAATCTTCCTTCCTGCAGCCCAAAGACTGCAGAAATCAAAAATTAAAGCAAACAAAGCTAATTTTTGCAATCAGATGCACCGTCTTATATTTCAAATTTGTTTCTCTTTGGAGTCCTGGATACAAACTCAGGAAATCTTCCTTTTGTTTCCTCATGATTAAAATTCAATGTGAGGTTGTGCGTTTGATATCTTTTTGTTCATACATTCTTTTTTTTAAAAAAAAGCATCAGTCTTTTTGTCAGTTAAAAATTATCTTCAACAGTCACGTGGAAATTCCCCTGCCTTGGAAACCACTATGCCATTCTGGTGACTTTTATTTTTATCTTGTGAATGGTGATTTTCCTCTGAATTTGTGCTTTTGCTTTCCTTGATGCAGATTTGTTCAATCCCATCACAGAGACAGACCTAGTGCAGAGATCTCTAATCCATGAATTCTAATAGAGATAGAGCAGAATCAGATCAAATATTACATTTGGATCTGCTGTTATTCATGGAGCTGTCAAAAGGGCTACAAGAAGCCACCAAAATTGGGTGATATATCATACATGATGGTCATATATATCATGGATGGATCCTGATGCCTGCCAACAGACAGAGAAAGGATCTTTTAGTGTTGCCTTTTCCAAATCATATATCTTCAGCCACTCCTCAGTCTTCCAGCACACCTAACTTCACCTGAAGAGTTTGACTAACATGGTAGATCCTCCCCTCTGTCTTCTGAAGAATTTGCAGGGACCAGAAAAGAAAGGGTAAATAATATGCTTATGTGCAAAGTTAGAAATAATGTGCAGTCATGTAGAAAATACCTGACTAATAATTTACTGTGTATTTATAGCTCAGAACAGTTATAACAGAAACAACTCCTGTAGCAGCTTTTGCTTTAAAGGGAGCCTGCACTTTGCAAATGGCTCATTGAACAGATCGTCTTAGCTATTCATTATGGAATCTGCCATCCTTACAAGAAAGGAATTTGCTGGTCTCGACAACAGGCTAGTCTAACTGTTCAGTCCTGTATAAAGACTATTTGCCAAATTACAAGGATGGCAATTCTGCAGCAAGATCTTTAGTGAGTTTCATAATGTAAAATGGACAAAAACAGTGCTTTGATTTAAAACAGAAGATTACAATAGAGAAATCTTTCCACCTATAGTTGCTACTACACTCATCACCATAATATGCAGAGGCCAAATCACCTACATATCTTATGCTTCTTAACTCTCTTGAGAGATCATACGTTTCTTTAGCTTCCAAAAACATCAGTTAGCTCCTTTCTTGTGCGTCTCTGAACTACCTGGGTTTGTCCCACACAGCAATGGTGGGTCATCTTTGCAGAATTTGGATCAGTCTCTGAACTGAACCTCAACTTCTCCAAAAATGCCCAACATATGATGTTCTAGTCCTGACTCCATCCCCGTCCCTCTTTCTAACCAGCACACAACTAAGCATATGACTTTGGAGCCAAGGGAAAACTCCAGCCTCCTCAGATGCACAAAACATGGTAAGGTATAGCATTTGCCTTAGAGTCATCAACAGAAAGAGCACTCATTCCATCTTACAAAAATAAGCAATAACAGAGATGAGCAGTAATGGTTAGAGAGGAATAGACATTTCACTCATTATCCTCAACATCTGCAAATTGTGCTGCATCCTCAGCCTGTACCCATCTTTTCACACAGCATTTCTCTTTTGAAAATATGCTTCAGTCACTAACCTTAAAATACAAGGTTATGTTCTTCCCTTCCCTCGACAGCACCTTGTTTGTTTTAGAAGAGAAGGGGGTGATGTCGTAACTGAGGGCTGGATTTGGGGAGGGTGTGACAGGACTGGAGACCAGAGTGGCATGTGGGTGGGGGAAAATATCTCATAGCTAGATAGATTCAGGTCTTTTCACTCTTCTTAAGAAACTGCAATACTTTTCTTTCTGAAACTTCTTCCCTGGCTTTTGGGAGGTGGTGGGAGTATTATCCACCACTTCAGATCCTTCTCTCACATTGAAGAATCTGTCACTGAACCGAGCTTTGGCAAGTAGAAATATAGGTAGCAGAACAGACTAAGCCTTTGACTTTCCCTGAAAAGGCTGGATACTGCAGACAGTTTTACAAGGTGCTTCCAACAATCTCATTCCACTGGTTCCCTCTTCTCCCTGTTTTATTTACCAGAATAACATTTTACTTTTCACTGTTCCCTTTCTCACTCCAGAGAAAAATGTTTCTTTTCAGGGATGGAAAACATATCATTCTCTTTGCTTATCCCTTCTATTCTGTTCCAGTGGTATGCTCTCCTGCGATAGCCTGGAGGGTCTCAGTTCTTCCTACAGGATGCTTAAAGCATGCATCTGCCTTGCTAAAGTACCTCAGCCTGGAGTAGCCCCTGAGAGCCATCCAACTGCATCAAGGTCCACTGTATCTCCTTCTGAGTGGAGCCAGCACCTGCTCCTAACAAACAGCATCACTTTGCACCTTACTTGGCCAAGAAATCCTTGACCTCTTGCACCTAGGTTTTTAGTCCAGATGTTAATCTAAATGAGCACAAAGTAAAGCCAGGTGCTTTAGGAACTGACATATACACGCACAGACACCAAAAAAGGAAAGTGGACTGCTTATAGCTAGTTTGCTCTCAAAGAGCTGTGGGATGGGGAGAAGGGAAAGTATCTAGGGAACAGTGTTATTACCCTCATTGCACTAGTGGTGAGGACCCACCAGGTGATGGTTACACCTGGGCAGCAGGAACTGGTCACTTCTCCCCATTCGTGGTTATCAGGAGAAACCTCGGCTCTGTGGAGCTATACAGGCAGCTGGCAATGAGTTTGGTGAACACAGTCATGGGATGCCTCATTCCACATCTTCTGAGTTTTCCAGACCCTGCACTGCAAGTGTCTCTGGTTCTGAGAAAGGCTTGAGCAACAGTTTGCTGAGAACAGCAGACCCACAAGACACCCTGGGACCATCTGTAGCTGGGGAACCATGGTCTTGAAAACAGTTTCCTGAAACAGAAAGATGCAGGAAGGAGAGGGAGATGGGCAACTTTATCTTATGAGCTTCATCACAGCAGACTTCCAGCAGCACATCTCCCGTTATCAGTGACTAGTCATTGTTAACAGGACATTAGTGCAGTATGCAGCTGGCTCAGCCCATGGAAATGGCCAACATATGGGATGTGCTCTGCATCTGACTACTCTGGAACAGGATTCAACCACTCAAGGCTTAAAACACCTTTTCTATGCCTCATGTGGGGTTCCTTTCCTCTGGAGCAGTCTTGCTCAGTGCCCTCCCACCGGTATTTTGGACCCTATGGTTTCACAACTGCCATCACATTCATAAAAGTCATATATATAGACCAGGACAGACCATAAAGTCTCATTCCCAGCCTCCACAGTGGCATCATAACCCATTTTCCTTTGTGAACAGATCAGTTTTAAATGCTTCAAAACCACAGAAAGGGACAAACTGAGAGATGAGCTTGCTGCACCCCTGGCTGTTTGGCTTGCTGCCTTGGGGGAGTCAGAGGTGTGGTTACAGTTCAAACCAGGACAGGCTCTTTTTTTTTTTTTTTTCCTTCCTTATGGTGTTTTTAAAGTAGTAACAGAACCCATAACATGAGGAGCAAGGGGCAGTCACCCATGCTATAGCAGAGGATCAGAGTGGGGGATGCTGTGTTGTGTCTTCTTTTCCAATGGCCCCACTAGAGCGGGTGAAAAAAGGGTCACAGAGAGTGAAAAAATTAATCAAAACTCTAACTTCATTGCTGCAAAGGAAAGCAGATGATAATTTTAAACTTGGAAATATGTTTACACTTTCCTAAATTCAAAACGCTCTGTGATTCGTGTATCCGCTAGATACCCCTGACGACAGGTTTATGTGTACGGCTGTGCACTGGTGAACCTTACTGCAGCATCTTGTTGAACCTGTTTCTAAAAATGTGCATCTGTGTAAGAAGTTGATGTTCTAACTGCCCAGTAAAGGTGAATAAAGTGACTGTCAGGAAATTACTGAAGCTCATAGGCAAGATGAATATTTCAGACCAAGCCTCTAGAGCACTGTTGGAAAGTGGCAGTTGTGACACCAAAACCACTCACCCTTAATAGTTGCCCAAGGGTGGCATTTAGGAGGCCATCTGGCTTGCACAGTGGACTCCTGCCAGTAGCCTCTGGTCTGTATTAAGTTTCAGCAACCATGGCATTGCAGGAAGATACTTTGGAAAGAGTTAAATGAGTCAGGAAATGTGGAAGATTTAGGGTGGGAAAAGAATTACAAAAATATTAATTACAAGTTCTCCCCATGCTTTGGACCAAGCTCAACAGTCTGCTTCTTCCTCAGAACATTTGGTCCAGAATTTGGGGCAAAAAATGAACGTTCATAATGTCTTCGTGGATGACCTTTCACTGTTACAGGCTACAGTGATTATTTATTGGCAGTCTCTGAACCAAGATTTGGCTCTATTATTACTCGCCTCCTTGCAAAACTTGCTGTCGCCTAAAGTCTTTGGCAGAAGATATGAAAGATACTTTACAAAATAAAGCAGGAGGGGGTTCCCACTGCTACTAGAGAGAGGTTGCTGCTAGCTCAGCATTAGCTTTTGTAATGTGCTTTACATGAGGTATGTTACCCTTCTGGCAACACCTCCAGGCCCGACTTTTCTCCTTTGTCCTCGTGTGGATCTGGGATAAGGGTTCCTCAGGGAAAGGTTCTTACACTTTCCAGCAGAAAAGCTGCCTCCATGCTGTGACCCCCCATTCCTCTGGGTATTTTTGGGTTACATCCCAAGTAAGCCTGTACTCCCAAGCCTGGTAACCTGTGCTGCATGGATGTCACCTGAAATCATCTTCTCTCTGTGCTGTTGCTGAATTACTCCATTGAACCATGACTCTGATTTTTTTGTTTGTTTGTTTTTGTTTTTACAATACAAAGAGAAAGAAACTAAATGTGTAAGTGGGAACCATGGCCTCCTGTGGGACATGGATGATGGCACATAATGCTCAGACTGTGATAGAGCATGAAGGTACTTATCATACCTGTAGCACAAAAAGAGGATGCTAACATGCACATACTTTACCAGGATAACTAAAACTTCTATCTTTAGAACCTCTTCTGAAGGCCAGATTTGTGCTTAAAAATCAGAACTGGGAATAAATATTTTAAGGTACTGATTTTTGCTGTACATCTGACTTTCAGTCTTTGAAATCTTAGGCTTTCTTGTCCCTCCACCTGTAACGTGACAATACCAACAGTCACATTGATTTAGCCCTGACAGCTCATCAAAAGCCTGTCTCCTTTATATCACCTGCCAGTACCTCTCACAAGAATTTCTTAAATACAGTTCAAACATTTTGGTTAGGCAAACTGCTTCAGATGTTAAAAATACTGCGTGCCCTAGGAAGAAAACACAACCCAAAATTTCATCCACAGTCTGCACCTCTGTGACAGCAGTGAGCAGATAAAGTGGACTATGAAGTAATGGACTCTGCTCTGCTTGAGACCTACACCTCTTGTCAATAAGACAAAACCCTCCAGAGCCCCTGCCAGCAGAAATCAGGGAAAAGCTACCCTCGTTTGTTCACATTTGAGGATCGCTGCAACCCTAAGCAAAGATTTCCCACTTGCTGCTTTCCTTTCCCTCTCCTGTTCCTCAATCCTTCCCTGCTCTACAGCCAAGGATCGACCTCCTTGTCCTAGAGTGGCACGTTCCCAT
This sequence comes from Rhynochetos jubatus, assembly GCA_027574665.1. Lineage (NCBI taxonomy): Eukaryota > Metazoa > Chordata > Aves > Eurypygiformes > Rhynochetidae > Rhynochetos > Rhynochetos jubatus. Next base: position 27,239,089 of record CM050654.1, read on the forward strand.
ATGTTTCCATATCAAAATCTTTCTGGCACCAGCACAAGCTTTGTGGCATTGGCACAAGCCTCCTAGCATCAGCACAAACCAATGACAAACTCCCAGCCCAGCCCAACACAGACAATGAAATGCCAGGATACAGCATAAATCCTTCCACTCCTAAAACAGGATTAACTTCTCCTGAACTCCTCTGAGCTCCTTGTCATTTGCTGTCCAATTTCTAATCTGGAAATGGAGGTCAGAGACTGCCTTAAGCATTGTGTCTTTTGGATTATATTACACTGCTTAACAAATACTAATAAAAATCATCAACCTAATTAATTAAGCAGTTCTAAACTCTTTGGACGTGAGAGCACAAGAAAATCGCGCTGTTTTGTTCAGCAACATGATGCAATAAATATTTTTAAAACTCTCCCAAGATATATTTTTTTAATTATGAAATAAGATGACTTAAGGTTTTGTTTGTTTCAGAGTTATACAGTTTCATTGCATATGTACAAGACAGATTATGAATGGCTTGTACATTCACCCAGACAGATTGTTGACTCGTGTCACCAAGTTCCTTAAGCTTATAAATAGCATCTCCGTAGTACTGTATTGCCTTACTGGTCTTATGCCACAAGCTTGGACAACTGGAGGCATGTACACCATCAGTTACACCACAGCCTGTGTCCCACCTGCTCAGATGTACAGCATTAGCACCCCAGGCTTGTCCCAAGTCAACCCCGGTTGACATCCGGGAACCACGATGTTATGTGTACCTTCTGCTGCAAGGTCTCTGTCATGAGCGGGATCTAACAGCTGGTAGCTGAGACACCTCCAAAGCCTTGGACACATATTTCTCAGCAGTCTTTGTGCACCTACTCTCTGAGGATCTCATGACATTTGATGCATCAAGCCGTTCAATACCTGTTTGACACAAGTCAGGAAGTAAAGCTACACGTTTCAAATAAGGAGGATGAACTAACAAAGGAGTCCACACACAGTCACCTTATATATTTCAGATCTTCAGCACCTGGAAATGATTCTAAAACTATTGTTCTTGCGATACCCCATTTTTACCCCACATCCAATCAAGGCTTTGGGTTAACTTTCTGGACTAATCCCACCTATGATAGCAAAAGTCTATGTAAGAGCTAGTGGATGGATAGTATCTCCTTCCCCAAAGGTGGCTTTCAGGATATTTTTCAAGTCTCACTCTCACATGGGCCAAGTCCCTCACAAATGACTTGTAACTGGTTTTACCATTTTCTTGTCCACACAGATCAAGTGGGGGAGACACTGAAACCAGCTGATGAAGGGAAACACCATGGGTTTTCTGATGGCATTGCTGGATTGTATCTTTTCTGAAGTTCTCTAAGATGTGATGACATTAGACATTCTTGTTTGTAGAAATAAGGCTTTTGAACAGTCTTAGCAAAAAAGCGATGGACTGTATGAGATGCAGAGAAATTTGTGATACCCAAGATGGATTCTGCTGTGTGGAAAGAAGATGTTTCTAAACAATCTGCCTCCAATTCTCCATGGGATCCGCTGCATTTTGGAGTGGCATTCTTCTGATTATTTAGTTCTGCATCTTGCCAGCCTCTCTCTCAGCTGCAAAAGAAAGTCTGTAAAAGCTACTGCTTCTTTACCTTTGGGCCACGTCTTGAAGTGTTAAAGCACAACCCTTAGTAACATGGATTACAATAAAATCTGAGTTTCTTTAGTTCACTTTCACTGCTAGTTTATAACATTGGGACCCAAAAGGTTGCTTTGCAAACTTAAAGAGGACCAAGTGTCCAGTAAACTTTTTAATACCATGTGAAATTTGAAAGCCTTAACAGCAGAGGCTTAGTAGTAGTGTCTTACAGTACTTGGGCATTTAATAAGTTGCATTTTATGAGTCTGTTTTTCTTGGGGGCAATAAAAGGATATACGGAAGGGTCGAAGTTAGGAGACTGTAGTACAATGTACCTTGCCAGGGTAACATACAACATATCTAGCACTTTCCCAAGGGAAGGATGGATTAGGCCCGCAGCCATGGAGTATTCTCTGTGACTTTTAAAGGCCTTCAAATAAAAGAGAGTACTGTAGACCTTTTTTTCTGATGTGGAGGTGGAGGGGAAGCAGAGACAGACATTGGCAGGCATCTGCAACCTGTTCGGTTCAACGCACAAATGCAATCCAGAAGCAAACTGCAAACGCCTTGCTCTAGGGATGTGGTCCCCACGCCTTTTATGGAAACCTTTGTTTTCCCTTTTTTTCCCATCAAGGGTAAACATGTGACATAAGATCAAAACTTGTATAGCTGTTCTCTAGGCTGCAGTATGAACTTCCAATTAGCTAAGTATCAACTATAATTAGTATTGTTGCAGTTATCACAGAGATATCTCTGCTCTGGAGACCTCAAATAGACAGCTAAAGCAGAAGTGCCCCAGAGATCCCAGGGAGGCAGCTGTTTTCCTAAGTGAGTTAGGATCAGTCCCTACTGAACCTAAATTCCTATAGAATTAATTTTCATATCTAAGAATTCTGACCTCAAAGCTTTCTTGATACTGCATTTCCTCAGAAAGATGCTTCCAAAATGTATTTGAGAGATACACCTAAGGAACATGACAACAGCTTGTGGAAAATAATATCCTTCTCAAGTACCTCTTGCCTGTGGTATATACTTCTGTAATACCTGAGAAGCTTTTGATCCCTTTTTGTTGGTCTACACTTTTGGGAAGGGGAAAGCTCACCATTTTGCGTATTATTAATTAAATCAAATGTGTTTTCAATGCCTTTTGTTTATTACTGAAAGTGAAACTTGGAAATAACTGGAATGTGGAGGTACGGTAAGCCATGCAAAAAAGCAACTATGGACAGTCATCCCACACACCCTTTTCCCAAATAAACAACATTACAGTGTTAAGCTTATTGACTACTGACTCTTGGCAGCAGCCCCATGGGCTCGTGGGTAGTGGAGAATGTGTAGCTGGGTTTGAGCAATGGCCCTTTTCTCTTTGGGGGATAGCCCTTGCTATTGGGATGCTACAAGAGTGCCTCCCAGCTACCAGTGGGTGGGTGATGACTAACTGGGACATCTCTCTTTTTCCAGGACCAGCCCCTCCTCACCAGTGACGAACCCACTGTGCTGGGGCTGCTGCCCCCGGCGTTCCTTGCCTCTCCAGCTGGAAGCAGCTGGGCTGTGCCAAACCCCAGACTCACGCGGTTTGGCACCCTCTGTTCATCAGGAGCAGGAACTCCATCCAACACATACTACTGCATACAAGTCAAGCAACAGCCACAGTGAGGACTGGTCCAGAAGCTGGGCCACAAGCTCCTCTTTAAGCTTCAGGAGGTGGGTTAGTAGCCGCAGGGACAGGGTGACGGGAATGCTGTGTGCTGGGAGAAATAGCAAGCCAAGCATTTGCCTGAAAAGGAAGGGAGGCAGCGGGAGTTTTACAAGCTGCAAGGGAGGTAAGGAAGAGGCCAATAGAACAAATATGATGTACTTTAAATACTCGCTTCTCCCAAAATATGTCCCCTCCTCCTTCCCCTGTTTGTAGCCCTGGTTTTCAAGGCTGGAATGATAACCCCTGTGCCTGCTATTAAGAAAACAGTGCACAGTTTTTAATTCAGCCCTCAGCACGACCCAAAGGCAAACATGCATGGGAACAGAGAGAGGGAGGGCTGGGGGGTACAGACAGCTGGCTGAATTGTCCTTCTGAGGCACTTTTGCCAAGATTTGGTGCAACATTTTATTTTTCTTGCCATTGCTACTATCCATTACAAGAAGTCTAATTATGTTCATTAAACATCTTCTGTGCAGGCTAAGGATGCAAGTGAGGGTAACATCGGGCAGGGGTCAGCCACAACATGGCCCCAACAGCTTCCAATGATCCTGCAGCCCTCCTGGGAGCCATAACACACCCCCACCCCACCCCCAAATGCCCATGCAGCTGAGGCTGAGGTGGGAAGGGCCAGCGTCAAGGGAAAGAGGTAGGGGTGGGAAGAAGTGAGTTGTAGCACTCACACCCCAAGTAAGCTGGGGCTTTCTCAGCAGCAGAAAGAGCCAGCTTTCGCCTCCGCCCCAGCCTAGCAAGGCTATGAGAAGCACAGCCAGCTTATTTCCTGTAAACAGGCTGCTGTTCCCAAAGCCGTGGCAGCAAGACAAGCCACTGAAACGCAAGTGAGTCCAGGATTGGGACAGGTGCCACTGTTGGTGATGAGCTGAAAGGCTTCACTTCTCCCCATCCTTCTCCAGTGCCCTCCTTCTTCCATGCTCTCCCCGCTCTTTGCTTTTTTTTTTTTTGTTTTGTTTTTCTGTTCTCTTCTCATCTTCCTCCTTCCCAGGTCTCAGCACAAGGGGGACCTTCGCAGCTTCAACCTTATGGTAAAAATCACAGGCATTGTCCTCTCTTTGCAACCCTCATGGGCTGTCCCTGGCCAACGCTCAGGATCTCTGTGATGTGATAGCTAAACCTGAATTGGCCTTTCCTAGTACCTCTCCATTTTTGGGAATGGGTCAGAAGGTTATGTGGCTGTACATATTTCATCCCAGGCTGAAACTTGGCAGATAAATTCTCTTCTGAGGAATATTTTTTAAAAGGAGCTAACATAGCAGTATGCAGGATCAAGAAAACCCTCTTGTCCATCCATCTTCCCTCCAGTTTCTCCCCACTACAGTCTGACAATGAACACGGGCATTGGAGAAAAAGAGGGGTAATGCCAAAGTCATTACTGTGATAATGATCCATGTAGTCCCATATCCTGCTCCTAACTAGGTAGCAACAAGTTGTTTGGGGCCACTACCCTCTGTCAACTCCTGAAATTTCTCATAGGCCATCACGCTCTGCTGAAAATCGGGTGATATGGCCTTTGACATTAGCTGTGGCCTACAGTTTAGGCATTTCTGCTTTAAAGGACAGGCAGATTGCCAGTTCCTGTGATAGCTGGTGTTTTCCTTAAATCCTCATCTCCCTGGACTCCTCACTGTTACCAGATAATCTCTGTTTTCTCTTCCTTATAAATCGGGTGTGTACAAAGACATGAGGATTTTTGACAAAAGCCTGATGATGTGAACAAAACTCATTCAAATATCAAAGTGCAAGCAAACGTATCTTGAATAGGCTCACTTCAAAGACTGTTTCTTTTTCTGTCAAATCTTGTGATTTTTGTAAGTCTGCCTCATGGCAATTAATCAATTACATGGCAATGTTAGAGAGATGATGAGCTGGCAGGAATACTGGTGAATTCTCAAAAAAAAAAAAAAAAGACAGAATCCTTGGCTCCTACCAAAATATAAGTTCAGGATACCTAGTAAACATTGTGTCCTGTAACCGCACAATGCTGGACAACCTGTTTGCAGCCAGACAATCTCAGGGTGTAGGAAAATGTAAAATAGGCTCAGGGTCTTGGCTATCTGCAAAGCAAGCGGATTTTTGTTCTGTCTGTACATGGTTGGTAGAGGCAAGTCCTCCTTTCTTGCTTAGAAGCCAGAAAATAGGTGAGATATGAACACCAAAAAAACCCACCTCACACCCACACATAGAACTATTTTTGTTTGTTCTGTTGATTACAGCTCATATTTTTTGTTAGTCTAAATCATATTCTTGGATGTCTGTGGCTAGACATTTGTGAATTATGCTTTCTCTACCTGGACTAGATGAGCCTCCAAGGTCATGAAGAAGTCTGTGCCATCTCCAGAGCCCCTGGGTCCATACTTCCCTCCTCTGGCCTCCAGGATCCCTATCTTTTTGTTGCCAAGGAGAATGAAGTGCTCAGTCACTATGGCAATGCAGAGTTGTACCTCTTTTAGAAAATGTATAAGCGCTTATAACTAAACCTTTCCAAGTCAAAGCCTGTCATGATGTCCTCAGTTCTCTCTTCCGGATGACAGATATTGGGTGTCAAATATATTTCAATATGACTTGCGTAGAGAAAACCTGATCAGAGCATGGCCAAAAGACCCTCCTAGGGGCAACATGAATAGTGGTCAGCAAAGAGCAACCAAAAAACCCCCTGACTCAGAAAAGGCCATGAAACCCAACCCTTAGGTGTGGGTGGATCACTGCAAGGTGCACTTATTTTAAGATCAGGCCTGAAGCCATCAGAGGTAGAAAGTGCATCCTTGAAAAATTATGTCAGTGGGAAAATCCAAAGGTGCAGTCAGCCTGTGGTTAGAGGCTGATGACATCCTAGAAGGCACAAAGTTTTCCCTGAGAGCTGCAGATCCCCAGTCTTTTCTTAGGAAAAGTCTGTTTCTTAGAAAACAGTGAGGAAAGAAATGCAGGAGCACTTGGAAACTTCAGAAAACACACTAAGTAAAGTAAAAGATGGTGAGATAGCCACCTCTTGCTCCACTTGAGGAAAGAGCATAGGCAGCATGGGTTTCTCACCTATCCTAACCCATCCCTTCTACACTTGCATCAGAGGACCTCTGGAGAAAGCTATTTACTTCCTTATCTTATCATCTGGCATGGATTTGGGGCCTTCCCTCAACCTTCACTGACCTTTGTTTAATAGGATGTCCCTTATCCAGTCTGGACCTCCTGGAGGTCCTCCAGGTAGCCCTTTGCTTTGCTTTTCAGCAGGGATTACACAGGATGACACAGTCTGATCTGGCACCTGCACTGAACACAGTAAATTGTGTGTTTCTTAATGTGATTTCTTCTAGTGAGGAAGCTGGAACTTACTGTCCCAGAGCATTTCAGGGCTCTTACCGGATGAGGGATTCAGTGTCTTACCATGTGTGTCTACTAGCCTATATTTACTCATACTCACCTAAAACATGAGGCTGCTGAACTGCCTGTCCCTGTGGAATTTCTTCTACGTTAATGCTGAAGTTTTTATGTCTTTTTTTTTTTCTTGTACCCTTAAGATGAGCTGACCCTTTACAGGAAGGACAAAAATTGTATTTGTTTGTTTTCATTTTGGACACCGCAGTCCACCACTGGAAATTTGGGATGGTAAAATAACCCTCCCTGTACACACACCCTGGGAATCCAAAACCAAAACCTATGACTGGGCAAGCTCCAGATGTGATATGGGCCTCTGCGACTGAAAATAAACAGCCAGACTGTTGGCTGGAATGAGGAGCTCTCCCTCCTGCCTTGCATGCATGAGTTGCTAAGCCAGATGGGGCTGGTTTAATGCATAGAAGCTGCTGATTCTCAAGCCAGTGCTCTCAAGGTGGGACGTTGAGGAGAAGGGACAAAATCTATTCGAGTGCTGCCTTTTTAAGTATTTGGAGTTCCTTTCATACCTGTGCTGCATTCTGCCATGAGATAGTGCAGATCCCCTTTGCAGGATGCTCTACAGCTAGCTAGCGCATAATAAAAATTGTTACCAGCTCTGGAGCGGCTCAGTATAAACTAACCATATAAACAAACAATTCAAACTCACCCCACTAACACCTCTGAAAAAGCACAGCAAAGTAGCTTCCGTCACGCTTTCTGCATCTTCGAAATGCAATCAAGAGCATCACGAGAGCTGTAATGTACAGACCATGAGAAAACACGTCTGGATCATTATAGTTAAAATCCTAAGTAAGAACTGAAAGATTTGGCCTTTGAAAGGCATACTGGCTCTGGTTTGGAATGGCTTCATCTCTAAATAAGAATTGCCCATGTCTGGCAGTATGTAGAAATATACTGTTCTGACTCAAGAGGCAGGCAAAATAGCAGGAAATGACTCTGTTTGAAAATTAGACCGTAAATTTAGATATAGCTGTTCTGATCCTGGCATGATTTGTTACGAGTAAATCAATGTATTTTTGGCAGAGATCATGAAGCCAAAAAAAAAGGAGAGGGAAAGAAGAGTAGAAATAGAGTTTTACAGAGGAAACTAAACAGAGAGATGCCAGTTTGTGTTAGCTGTAACACAGATTTCAAGTCACTGATACTCCAGCCTATTGACAACTGCCTTCTGATATATTCAGTACAACTAGGTGGAAGTTGCTCAGCACAGACTTGAATCTTGGGTTTGCATCTTGCTCAGACTTTTCACTGTCTCTCTAGCTGTCCCTGCTCTTGACACTTCTACCTTTCCTCTGCTTAAAGGGGATTATTTGGGACAATCTGGGGAAGGGGCTAAAGCTACGTCCAAGACCAGAAAGCTGCATGCCTGGATCAGGCTATGCCTCTGCCCCTGAAGCTCTGGGAGGCAATGCCTGGTGGAAAATCAGAAGTACAAAGGCTTGGAGCAGGAAGTGAAAGCCATCAGGACCTGGGAAAGGGGGTGGGAGCCTAGAGGGCAGAGTAGCAGGCCTAGGCTTCATGGGCAACCAGGTCTTAAAACTTCTGTAATCAGGTGTCTCATGCCCTAACTAGCAACAAGAAAATCCCAGAACCAAAGGATGATGGGAATCCAGACTAATCATTTCCAAAGGTGCAGCTCTGCAATGCTCCACTCACTTTGCTCCCACTGCTAAAGCCCTTCATCCCCTGACCAGTTGTATCTAGCAGGAAACACTGAGGCAGGTCAGCACGGTGAGGGTATGTTATGACAGCTGGAAAGGAACTTCCTGAGAGAGTTACTCCATTTGGCTGGCTGCAACTTGACAGCCTAGGATGAGGGAATCCCCGTTTATAGTCTCTTCATCCCAAGGCTGAATCCCACAACAGGAAAGCAAAGGATCTCTCAAGAAAATGTCCCAGATCTGGGAGGGGACTTGGCAGAGTAAATGTTTCCAAAGGTCAAATTCCAAAAATCTGGTTAAAGCAAAGTCCTGGAAAAACAGTCAGGTCTGCTGATATGCATCATGAAAAGGTGGCTTGTGTCACCCAGAGGGGTGTGAAGGCAAAGGATGAGCCCAGAACATGATTCACTTGGCACTATCCTCATTTCCGCTGTTGGAGCCTTGCTGAAACCTATGCAGCAGGCAGGGTTGTACGCCAGCCGCTGGTCCTCTGAACTGTGCGTTCCCTTCAGGAGCAGCACAGTTCCTGGCCTGCTGCAAGCCAGCCTGCAGTGGAAGATGATGCAGATGCCCTGATTCACATCAAGGAAAGATCTGGCCCAGCAACTTCTAGAAAGCGTAATTCAGAGTCCAGTTTCTAAGGAATGGCTTGCAAAGAAAAGTAAAGAAACAACGAAGTTGCTGGGAGAATCTAGCTAGCCAGGGGATACTATTTACTCCATTTGCATTTAATAAAAAACCACTGGTTTTAAGCTGTGCAAACAGAACATTTCTAGCAGCCACATGCAGATAGGTTCTTGCTTTTTCTGTGCTCTCTGCCTACCAGTACAGTCCCATGTAGCTCTTTGGCTCTGTAGAAAAAGCCTGACAATCCAAATTAGACCCACACAAAGCAACTATCTTACACTTAGATTGCCTTCAGACATTTAAGCCTGTGCAATGCAAATAGTACCAAATGAGCAGTAATATTTGTAACACAAGCATTTGTAAGGCAACAGCCAAGGATTACGGCAGTGGAAAGAGCTTCACAATCCTATTGTAGAAAGAAGCAAAACATTTTACCCTCTTAAAGGGCCTGTCTTTCCTCACTGATGGTCACGTCATACTCAAGTAGACCCAGCAATACTAGAAGAAAATAGGGAAAGAACATATCATCAGAGCTAAGGTCAACATCTGGATGGACTTAGGCTTCACAAAGGAATTTACTGACTCATTGGCACATGTGAGGACTGTCATCTCCTCTGCAGCATTTAGTCTTTAATCATGAGAGCCCATTGGAGTAAGTCTTGGCTTTCTGGAATATTAATGGAGTAATAATGCTATGAAAAGTGAAAAAAACTAAGACAAAAAACTGAGTAGTTCCAAAAAACACCAGTATGACTCCCTCCCTACATACACATATTCATACAAGGAGGGAGTAGGCAAAAGACTGACACTGAAAATGAAAAAAGTCACCCTCTGGGTGTTTGAACAGGAATGGGATAGGAGTCCCATCTGTGCTCTGACCCTACCTGACCTTCAGGGACTCCACCAGTGGCGCAAAAGGTTTGTGAGCAATGGAGGTCTCCCTGTGACCTCAGCAGGGCGTAACATGGACTCTCCCGGCAGGATATCCGCATCAGCATGTCCACACTGCTCTGGGGCAGTGGTGCCCAATCTGGGGAGAGGGAAGGAAGAGGAAATAGAGTAAGAGATGATGGGCAGGGCTTTCCTGTTGCAATTGTTTGGAAAAACATGGGCCATAGTGTCACATAGTGACAAAACGTGCCTGGCATGAGTAGCTGTGGGCACAATGCCTTTCCTCACACACCCAGCACACCCCTCTCCTGCTTCATCAGAGAAGACCCACAAGCAACTGAGAGCAACAGCTTGCAGATCCATTCCAAGGCATGCTGCTCAGTATGGCATGCTCACTAACCTGGGCCACATCCTTACCTTTCTGCCCACCAGAGACCTTTGTCTGCACATGGAGCCTTGCTGGCTAAGGATGAGAAAGGGCTCAGAGCTGGTGCACCAGCCCATGCATCTGGGCCCACAGTCCTGCTCTCCTGCAGATTATGAATGAACTTCAGAACATCTTGAGGTTGATAGATCACAGGTGATGACAGGAAGTGATGAGGAACTTATTTGCTTGTGACTCTTCAGCTGTTCTCTGTTATTTAAATTAGTGTTTTGCTAGATTCACTCTGTGTGATCAGGAAGATTTGGAAATGTCTGCTTTGGTTGTCCTATTGCAGTGACCTCATGATTCACAAGGCTCCAAATTGTAAAGTTGTATTCCTAGAGAGCTAAGGAATTTCCAGCAGTAGTTCCTGTGAAGTGGAAAGGACAACAGCTGCTCAGGTATGCCCTGCTCCACATGGGAAAGGCCTGAGTAGAGGAAGAAATTTAGATTATGACTTGATTTTTTTGTGATCAGTTCCACAACCACCTTCTGGCATCCTGCCTCCTCTAGCTGTTGTTTCAATCTACACAGAAGGTAAATTACTAGCTTGCTCCAACCTATCTAGCCTGCTCCAATCTATCACTAGCCTGCTCCAACCATATAATGTTGCACAAACTTGAGAACCATTCTCTAGGCAGTGAAAGATGGCCTTTCCTGGATAAGGACAAATCAGCAATAAGTCTTGGGCATTTATACTATGCACAATAATCAGCTGAGCAACAGATTAACAGCTAAACATTTCCAGCAATTTAGGAGGCTGTTTTGTTCTCAGACTAAGGTTGAACTGCTACTCTAAGACAAGCCTTAACCATTTGCTTCCTCTGTTTTGATAAATCTACCCAGTCCTGGACAGCCCATAACATATTTATGTGCACCAACAAGAAAGTCTCTGAGATCACATTCTAGGGATGCCACAAAAAAAAACAAGCAATAAAATGCATCCAGCCCTGTTTATTGCAAGTCAGTTGTTATGTCAGGCTGCTCTTATGTCAGGCTCTTCCCAGAAAGCAGAGTTGTTCATCATGCAGTTACTGCAGAAACTTGTTTCTACACTGCAACACATGTCAGAGAAGGCACTTGGTCTCAGTACAACACTTGCCTCTTGTAGCAGTGCTTCTTGCTCCCTGTAGAAGAGAAGGTAGGAAAGCAAGGATGAGAAACACTCTCCTTAGGCAGAAAGCTGCTAAGAGCATTAATGACAGGAGTTAATTTTCCAATCTGTTCATGGCACCTGTTAATTTGATGGCTTTTCATTTCATTTTACATACTGCTCCCAAGTACCTCTGGAACTAAAAATTTAGCCAGACATAGGGGAATGTGTTACTACGGGTCTATGTTTGCCTAAATATGATAATCCAATAGTTTAACTGGATAATCAAGGTTGTCTCTTTAGGCAACAGATGCATATGTATTTTCAGAAAATAATCCATTTGATCTATCTTTGTATACCTTAGATGACTGTCTACAAATCCAGTCACGTACTTACCAAGCCCTATAAACATCTGCTTCACTACAGGTTATGATATAATGAATTGTAGGAATACACATGAGTGTTTCCTGATTGCTCCTGTCCAGACAGAGGTAATTTTATGCTAAATACCTGGTATGAGTTGGTGGCTAGTGACTAGAGGCTGTGAATCTGTGGTACGATTTCTTATTTCCCAGAATTCCCTACCCCACACTGAGTAGTTATCATCAAATATTTATATATGACAGCCTGCGAGCCTGCAGCCACCTCAGACAGCATGGATGCCGCTATGGTTGCAGCCCATGTGACGATTCTAATTTCCAGATTAGCTCCACAGTCAAGATCTTAAACCTATTTTCCCCAAAAGATGCAGCATCCTTGAGACAGAAAGAGGTTTCCATGTCTGGTCATAAGATAGTCCCTGCAGCACTGTAGTTCCACAAGGATTTTTCAGAATGTGTCATCCTGTGACAGTCTTTCCACGGCTCAGCCTGAAAGACAGTACCTCCTGTCCTTCTCCTTAGCCCTTGCCACCTTCCTTGCTTCCTGCCTCTGTCTCTTTGCCTCTGCTGGGAGCGTTCCCTGTAGTGTTTCTTCTGATATTGCCTGTTTCTTGCCATTTCTGCTTTCAAGATCTCTGTAACAGGATGGTAGCTGCCTGCCAGAGTTGCCTGTTTCTCTGATGGGTGGCCTTGCTCTGCAACAGATGGGGAGTGGACACATATCTGGCCTATCTTTAGAGGTCAGCCACTATGACATACTGTGTATTTGTGATGCAAGAGAGACACTTTTGCCATATATGGAAATAGCTATATTTGGCTGTTTTTCCATCACAGTAGAAAAACTGCTTCGTGATTTGTCTTTGTGAAATAAGAGCTTTTCCTTCCATCTCAGAATCCATGAACTTAGACTCAAGTCTAAAACATTTTCCTCTAGGCTTTCCCTTCAGGGTTTTCATTGTGTTGGGGGACAGCAAGGACAGTGAAACTGAGGTCTGCAGTCTCCAGAACAGAACTGAAGCTCAGTAGTCCAGAGCCCACCCATGTAATCTCTTTTCTATGAGGCCCATCCCTTATAATCAGCTTTGACAAGACATGACAATGAAGAGGAAAAAAAAAAAAGAAACAGGGAAGTTTGTTAAGGATAGGAAACACAGACTTATAATTGGTTTCTATTAATTATTTCATTTTCAGTCCAAAAATCCATCCCATTACAGCACTGATGCCTGCCACGTAAGAACTAAATGTCAGAAAAAACAAACCACCCTGTAACTACAAGAGTATGTTTTTCTGCTCTCGTGTTGAAGTGACATATGAATACTGTGAGATTACTTCCATTGTGCAACTGACGCATTGTTATACAACATAGCAGGATGGAGCTCACCCTAGAAACTCCCAACACACAATACATTGAGATCTTCTTTTGGAAATGACGCTAGCAGTGTGCATCTCAGTAAAGATAGCCTTTGGGCCTTGTTCTGGAGTCATAGGGAGTTTATGAGATGTTATATTCTCCCATTTCCTCCTTGCTGAAACTTCCCTGGGAAGGTCTTTCAGCATCAGGATGCATCACTTCCCAAAGGATGTTTGGGCAGAGTCCATGGCAAAAAAATCAGACTAATGATCTGGAGTTAGGTAGGCAGAAGGATGCAGTCTAGAGATGGAGCTGTTCCCAGACCCGCACCACCAGTCTGAATTCTAGAACTGGATGTGTAAAAACCTACAGCCCCACAAAGAGCTTCCATTACGTTAGCCACATTGGTTAGCCTTTATATATAGAATACAAATATAATGAAGTCACACTGCTTTGTGTAATAAAGCATCATTCATTTTGCACATAGGTCACAATCTGGCCGCAAAATATCAAAGTAAGTACTGGAAACAATCCCAGCATATTCAAACAGCCCAAAGCATCTCACATTTAAAGTCAATAATGTAGCAGGCATAGTTTGTTACAGCCCAAAATCCTACACCAGGGTATGGATACCACAGAAATTATTTTTAACAACTGTAGATAAAGAAAAAGACCTTGTTTTTCTCTCATAGGCAAAAAATCAGAAAAGCACATCGGCTTAATGAATATATATTTTTATTAATTGCAGGTTAAATATATGGTGTGATTGTTACAGGTTATTGTTTTCAATATCTTTATCAATGACATTATGATAATGATTCATAACTATTACCTATTGATTTTAACAATTATAACTCTTCCTTTGCCTTTTTCCCTCTACACCAAAGCAAGACATGAGGAATAAGTTTGTTCCTCACCACCACCCCACCTTTTCTTTTTTTTTTTTTTTAGTTTATAGTCTAAAGGGCCTTATTCTCCTATCATAGGAGAAGTTTAATAACACCTACAGGTTTTTACGCTTCAGTGAAAGATGTCAATGCAAGTCCTTAGGCTTTTTTTTCAGAGTAGGTCTAGGCAAAGATCTCTGTTGTCTACAATACAGAGTCATTCTTTTAAAATTACCAGTTGTTGGGGTTTTTTTCCCAGTGTATTGTATTTTACTGTTAAGGAGAGCTCCTCATGAAAAAAATGCACTTGATCTTTTATAGAAAGAGTAACTACATTTAAACAAGGACAGAGGTTTATATTCTTGTAGGTAAAAAGTGTTTTCTCATTGACTTTCATACTCCTATTTCATTTTCAAGGCTACCCAAAAATCATGCATGACTAAGTGCGACTTTCTGGCCGTGCCTGAGGAGCTAAAACAGCAGAAGTCAATTAATTGGAAATACTTCCTTGTTGTTTGCAGATGGCAGGCTCAAAATGCATAGGAGATAAGGATACACTGTGCAAGAAAATGCAGTATTTTCAGTTGCAGTCACTGGGGGTGCTAACAGGTACATGCATGCATAAAGCAATTCGATGAACCCTAAGAAAAAATCTACAAAAAAAACCATAGATACCATGTCTGCCCAGGTATTCTGGACAGTGGGGTACGATTGGTACAGGAAAGCGAACAAAGACAATCTCAAAGCAGGGGTTGAAGAATCCTACTCTCCTCATTATCATATACATCTTGCCAGAAAAAAACCAATTACTTCTTGCAGAAAATGGCAAGGATAGTCAGTGTCTCTCTCCTTAGTGGTTGGCATGACCAGAAATGCCCTCTCTGGTCTTTCAAAAGCACAATTCTCAGTGTACCACCACCCTCAAACTTCCACCAGGGCTGGCCCTATTTCTTGGCTTCATCCATGGCCTCAAAGCTATTCCTTAGCCCTAAATATTTCCTTTTGTTTTCTGTTTAGATGCATGCTTCTAGGAAACAGTGCCTTCAGAGGAGGTCATATCTTTTATTTTGTTGGTAGGGTAACTTTCTGGAGTCCCTGGTTGATTATGCCTGTTTACCTTCTGATAGCTATGTTTCCTGGATGGCTGCCATGTGTTTTTCCTTTCTAGTTAATCTTACGGCAATGGTCCTGGCCTTCAACGGATATAGTGTGTTTGTCCTGCTGGCGTTCAATAGGGCTCTAAAACATAAACACTTTTTTGTGTGTTTCTGGGTACATCAGCATTCAGAAACCAAACTCCTTTATGAGTAGCAGACACATCCAGCACTCAGTGTTTTCAAATCTCTGCAGACACATGAATTCATGCTCTTTCTGCCTTGCAAGGCAATAAAGTTTACAAATGACTCTCCACACTTCTAGGGAAGAAAGCTGAGAAATGAAAAGCTCCAGGTTGCAGAAGCAAAAGCTAGTCATATAAACAGGTAACCAAACATATAAACAGGTAACCATTTAAAAGGCATCCAAGGAACCTTTCTGGCAGAGGTAGCATTTCATAGCAGGAAAACCTTGCTTTGTACTAGAGCACAGCAGGCAGGTTTGATCGTTTGTCTGCCTAACGGTTTTCTCAAGGTGCATCTTACTGACTTGGGAACGCCACTGACAGCTCTTAACTCTGGAGCTCCATCATCTTTTTTCTTTTTTTTTTTGGTCTTGTGCTGTTTTGCAGGTTCAGCTTCTGTACCTCAACAAAGCCTCAGTCTTCTGTAGCTTCTTCAGTCCCACATAGTGCTCTAGGAATGCTGTTAACTGAGTAAGACTTTTCCCTGACATCAACACTCAGCAATGTTGAGCTGAGAAAGCGACAGACCGTGGCATCTTATTGTATTTGTCTGAGATAGGATTCAATATGAAGAATCAGCGCATTGTTTCAATGTCTGCACACCAGTTAACTATTAATGAATTCATAGTCAATAAAATATACTCTCTGGGTAATATCCGGTCAACAGTTAACCTAGTAGTTGTGTTTGGAAAAGAGTTTATGATCAATCCCTTGTTGCCACAACCTTATATGTTCTGGAATGTTCGCTTGTTGGCCTGTAACTTCCCAGAAATGTTAGGATGGCAAAATCGAATCTTACATGAGCAGGGGAAAGAACAGAGCTTCCCCAAAATTCTGCTTCAATATTTTCAGGCCAGAGTTAAAAGAAATATGCACAAGTTTGGTATTAAATTTTGTCAGGGCAGAATTTTTTTCAGAAATACTGATTATCCTGCTTCAAGAAAAAAACATGTATGGCTATCCCAAAACCAGGAACACTGGGAAAAAAATGTGCTGAGAATATAATTTTTTATTTTCTTTTTCTTACATGTACAGCAATCGGGTCATTTCTGGAAGAAATTTTCCTATGCCCATTAACTAGATGAATAGTTCTCAAGACTGCTTTGTCAGACTCCACTGTTCACAAGTTTTATTTACATGACTGCACTGCAAGTCTTCAAACTTGATTGTTTGAGAATCTCACTGGGACCTTAAAGAGAAGCTAAGTTTGAATAAACTTGGTAGACTTATAAACCAATTTCAAAGTTATCGACAACACGCACATGCACACGCACGTATAGATGTATTACTTAACATTACACAGTCACTTGCAGCCTTCAAACATTTAAACGTTAATAATACTGCAGTAGTTGGCATCACACTTCATGTCCAAATGCCTTAAAGATGCACAAAGCCAAACAGCCAAACCAATAAAAACCCCACAGTTCCTAGCTCAGTAGTTTTAAGATGACTCATATTTCAGGAGAGGACCCACAACCATCTCAGACTGAAATCACAGCACTCAGAATCTAGTCCACTTTTGACCTGGTGCTCCCTTTCCACATCCTACTTTCTTACTTGGTAAAGTCACGTACACATACATCTACATGGGGGTGTGACACAGGAGTGGGCACAAAGTAGTTTAATGGGCTGGCCAGAAAGCTGTGATAAGGAGGGTGTATAAACAGGGTTTCTCCTGTGCTGAAGCTTTCCCTACACTAATATAGAGTGACTTGATTTTGTTTATAGTGTGGGACCTGGATTGCCCACAAAGTTCATTTTCACAGGATGCATTTTCTCGGTTCCCCCTCATTAAAGTAAATCTGATTACATTTCAGTCTCATTTTTTTAAAGAGAGAGGAGCTAGCAGGGGGAGCTGGAGCCACACACTTAGATAATTTCCATTCAAATCCAGCACAGTAGTCCTCTCAGCCAAGTTGCACTTAGGGGAAGGAGACAGCAGGGGAAAATTTTGTGCTATTCTTTGATGGGCTTCATCGGGTGGATGAAGCATGACCAGTCATCCATAACCTGACAAGGCCTTGGAAAAAGCAGAATCATGACTACATCACGTATACCTCCAGTGCTAGGACAATAGGGGATACTGTTGTGGGCTGCAGGGCTGGAAAGGAAGAGCATTTAAAGTTGTGGTAATAAGGAGAAATTATTATCTGGGGGATGGTGGGAGGTAAAGGAGATCTGGCAGAGGACATCAGAAGAAGCTGGGTGGGGGGAGAGGTGTCTCGTCCTCTCCCTGCCCCAACCTCCATCCTCCCTGAGACATTTCAACATTCGTTATCCAAGCAGCAAGCTCTTTTCTATGGCAGGAAAGAAAGAAATCGATTGTGTTTTTAAAAGCTACTTGGAGCACACAAAAGGTGCATTGTTTCAAAATTGGTTGAGGGGGCTGGGTGCTTTGGGGGGAAAGAGTTGAACTTATACCATCATTTCGTCTAATTATGCCTGATGTTATTCCTGTTGTCATGTGGGTTACTACAAAGCCAACTGCCAGCTTGTGTCCCTGAGAGCAAAGACTAAACTGTTACGCTTACAAGGACACAAGGCTTGTTCCCCTCTCCCTCCTCCCCCTCCCACACTACCGCAGGCATTGGGATACCCACACGTTTGGAAGAGATGTTGGGAAACATGGGGATAGAAACCACCTAGGAGATACCAGCCATCAGAGATGACCACCAGCCTTATCCTGTATAACCCCAGGGACATGCTGAGAGACACGCAACCATCCACCTAGACAGTGGCCTCTCCTTTTCTCCTTTTCTGTTCAGACGATGCATTTGCCATGTCCAGTTCCCAGGCCAGGCAAACACTGTAGCTGATCCTGGAGCAAACTGTTCTGTCATCTCATCCAGGTTTCCTCTCAGACAGACATCTTTGACAGGAGGGAAGCTGGAGGCTACCAGGGTGTTGCATATTGCCAACAAGGAAAGGCACAGGCCTCAGGGCAAAACAGACCACAAAACAAGTGCAGCTACAGCTATCACCAATTTAAAATCTCAGATCTTTCAATAAGTTCCACCTGCTCATCTGAAGGCCAGCTCTGGCAGGTCAGTCACTTGACTGTGTCCTGCTTGCACTTCATCTCATCAAGGCTGGGGACCTTGCTGGCTTTCTAAGAGACTCTCTGTTGATGTTTAGAAAACAAGCAGAGCTCAGGCTGTCCCTGAGCTGGCTCTTCAGATGTGCATGCATCCATAAACACTCTCTCCTGCCAGTCTGGCTCAGCTTGGACCAGGGAGGGTGTAACCCAAAGGGAGCCTGGGGTGAGGGTGGACTTCCAGTGTTATGCTAGCCAAGGCCAAAATAGATGCGGTCAGAACCTGATCCTTTGGCAGACCCCACCAATTCATGCAGGGTCACACCTAATAGCTAGGAATGGGTGAACTTGAGTCACAGGACATAAACAATAGACCAAAAGCCTAACACGATGTTCAAGACAGCTTAGCAAACCTTTCATTTGCATTCATTTTAACTTTCCTAGGTTGCGCTCCCTGCCCTCTGCTGTCATCTTAGCCTAACAGGGCACACCATTTCAACACTGACTAGGAGCAGACATTCAGAACAGAGATTCATCTGTTTCTTCAGTGCTAGGGAAAAGTTTCTCAGTCCTGGAGCACTGAGGTGCACTGTAAACTTTGCCAAGGGCTTCCAAAGCCCCACAGGTCCAGGCAGGTTTTCCTCCTGTTTGCACATAGCCAAAAAAAAAGATTATGAGAAACTAGCTTGGGAAAATAAACCCTTTCCTTTTTAAGGAGGCTGTGCAAGGAATTCTTTTCTTTCACCTTTTTTAAAAACTCTGGTACATATTACCTGCCTTGATTCCAGTCTCATTGAGCACTTTTTGCTGTACTGGCATCTTTCATGTGGCTGTTCTCCCACACTCAAACAGAGTTCTGCTTCGGTTTGCTTTTAATATGCAGGGACACACATTGCCATACACCTATGCTAGAGATGGCAAAGTCAAAAAATAGATGCATAGCTCTAAAAGCTGTCCTTATTTTATGCTCACCAACCCCAAATCCTCCCCTTCATCCCCTTGCTCCTTTCTTTATTACACTGAATTATAGTACAGGACTTGGAAGACAAGTGTGTCTTGGAGATGACTTGGAAGCTGCCTGACCTGGTTTCTGTAGGTCAGACATACTGACCTTCAAAGCTAGACTGTAAAGCTCACCTTTACAAAGCAGCCTTTGCAGGTCCAGCAAGCGGCTGTTGGGACAGACATGCTGGAAGCTGTAACAATAGCTGTATTGATAGGAGAGATTTTATTGTAAGTTGGATTTAGGAATGAGTAATTATGCAAACAAGCAATTAACTAAAATAAATATGAATGGCTTCATATTTGGGGGATGCTTTTAGTTTGAGTTGCAGCAATATCAGAGGCAGGAAATTTCACAGGCCTGAATCAAGCCTTTAAAACAAAGATAAAGGGGGCATTGGCAGTAACGGGATAAATACTGTTCTGTCTCTCCTATGCATCGTTAAATGCTATGTGCATATGTATGCAACAGGGCAGCTGTAATTTACAGAATCAGGAAAGGCATTAAAATACTGAAGATTTGAGGTCAGGTAAGGTCCACTTTATTGACCCACCATCTGTTGAGCAGCATCATTCTATTTATTCCCATAAATTTCACTGATGCAAGACAGGAAAAATTTTTGTCTTGGTCATTCTGTTGTTATTGTGATTTCTTTCCCCCCTGAGAAGGCAGGTTGCAGGATGCTTGCAAGATAGCTGAATACGGTGACACTGCTGTCTGCCTTAGAGCTCTAGCTAGCTCAGCTCATCAGATGAGACACTTTGGAAATCCAAATGTTTCTGAGGTCAGCCTTCTCCTTCTGTAGTGCTTCACAACCTTGCTTACAAGGCCTGTTCTGCCACACACTCCTGCACTTAGGGACGGCAGCTGGAGAAGGAGAGATCTTCCTATAAGAGAAACGGCAGACATGCAAGTTTCTGAGTGGGAGAGGAGGTAGTGGCAGATAACGTACAAAATCTTTCCCTGCTCAGGGACACTACAGCAGAAGGGACAGGATCTATGCTTCCCTTTGGGAACATTATGCCGATGAGCTTATAGAAAGGAGCTTGATGGAGATGCAATAGTAAGAATCGCTGAAGCAACCTGAGAATTTCAATGTGACAATCAGGAAAGGAATTCCCTCTCCCCACCCCACCCCCATCAAGATTCTGATTTTACATTTTGGAAACAAAATGTGTACAAAATATGCCCTGACATGACTTTGACGTTGTGTTCCCAAATGATTCCATTAATTCTGAAATTCACCTGCCTTTTTGGAAAGTAGCATCTAATTTAAAAATAAATAAATAAACCTAAATCAAAATGGCTTGTTTCATCTTATGTTGAAGGAATTAAACACTCTCCATTGAACAGAAACTATTATCTTCCCTATTATTTAGGTCAGATGCAAGACTGAAACATTTGCTATCTTTTTGTTATCAGCTGAGGTCTAGAGCCCCATCTCCTGGAGTCAGGTGATTATGTTGGAAGCTTAGTTTGCTTGCTTTTGACATTCCTTGCCCTTGTGGTTTGGAAGGAGATCTTGAAAATGTGTTTTAAACATAACGAGTGCTGTGATGTCTGTCTGAGCCACCACACATCTGGAAACAAAAGTTTCATGTAGAGTGATCTGTTTCAGGTTTATCAAGACAATGTTAACTCCAAGGCTCATCTATCAGGCTCCGTCAGCATCACTCATGGAGAGCTTGCATAGGACCAGATGACTTTATTCAAACTTAGTATGACTTAGTTTATCCTCTCAGTTGACCCACTATGGTACATCAGGAGGAAAACCTACTCAGCATAGGTAAGCCTGTTTCTCTTTCCTGTGGGGTACCAAGACCACCCATTCCCTGGTCAAAATTCAATCCCAGTGCTGCTATATCATTTTCCAAAACCAGCATTTTTCTGTTGCCTTCAAGGATTTGCATTCAAGCTTCTGGCCCACAGGCAATGCCAACACACATTGATTACAGTTCAGAACCCGAAGAAGAGGAAATGATGCTGAACAAGGGCTCTCATGTTTCGTGTGGCTCCAATGGTGATGTGTTAAAGGCCAGCCTTTGCTACAGCTACGTGCGTGCAGGGGACTCATTTTCAGTATGGCCACCAGCAGTGGTAAAGTCAAAAGAGAACCATGAGTCTGAGCCAGGACCTGGTCCAGGGCCAAGACCATTTCCTCTGTAGCCTCAGTATTTACGCCCTTCAGCGATCTGGAGGTTTATCAAGACTCTGCCACTGCCTCTTTCAACCAATTTACAGTTATTCGTGAAGCTGTGGCAACTCGATTGTGAGTCTGAGATCCTTACTGTGATTTGGCCAAGCCGGGCAGATTTCACTTTCTCAATTGCAGCTCAGAAACCAAGCTAGCTCAGTCGCCTCTCATCTTTTTGTCCATCTTTCCTCTGAACTGCCTCCACTTTGTCTCTCTCTTACTGGCAGTGACCTGAAACCAAGCTGTCTTCTTAACACCTTTTTCACAACAACACACCAGCTAGAAAGAGGGCTTCTCTCCCACGGACAGAAGCTGCTGCTTAGGATTTCTGAGCTCCATGTTGTTCAGTTCCCTGGCCTCCCAAATATTCACTGTCAGGCCTTGGGCAATTGAAGTCCAGCTATGGTACCTCAGGTCCAACTTGCAAAGGGCAAGAGCAATCCTTCTTTCTTCTAACTTGTAGCAGAGCTAAAGTATGTAACTCAAAGCCATCTAAGCTCCTCACCAAAAGAACAGCCCCCCTACAGAAAAAGAAAAAAAAAAAAAAAAGCCAAACCAGAACACCTACCCTTTTGTTTGCTTCCTATTATTGCCTTCTCAATAGAGCAGCCTGTCACAATTCGAGAATGAAGGGGTACCATCCACTTGTTCTTCTGTTCACTCAAACTCTCCCCTACCACCTACTGCAGATATATTGTAACCAGCACTACAGAACTCTTTCTTTGTTTCTCATTTGGACCCCCACACCCTTCCATGACAGGTCTCAACAGGCCTCTGCCCCTCTTCAACTGAGTTTATTTATCCCTCTCCTGGATGATCAGCTCTTCCTGAATTTGTCTCTCCTTTCTAGCTCATTCCTTTTCCCCTTCACAATTCCTGCCATCCCCTGCAAGGCATTTCATCAAGAGCATTGTGCTCACACGCTTTCTTCACAGCATCTTGCTCAGTTCAGATGGGGAGTTAATGATTTCCCAGGGCAGTGCCGTGGGCCTCCGCATCCCCTCTGCTGACAGAGCATCTCCAAAACTTCCCTAAGAGAACCTGAACTCCTCCCTTTGAGGAAACAGTGGTCATAAACCTTTCTGCTGGGGGGTCTTTCTGAGGTTTGCCACCTCCAGATGTTCAGGGGGAGACCAAAAGAAAAGAAAATCAAGAAAGCCAAGAAAGCCATAGCAGCTGCTGCTGAACAAGGAGACAGAGGCTTGCCACACCCAGGGAGCACACCAGAGGTGAAGTCTGAAGGCAGAAAGGCATTGGGGGGTAGAAGAAGAGAGGAGCAGGAGATTTAAAGGAAAGAGTGAGGGCAGATGAGGTTAGGGATGATGGAAGAAGTGGAAATGTTGAGTTGGAAAGTGCTGGTTGAAGAGGAGAAACAAAGGTGAAGTGCCCACAGGAGGGTAAGAGGACTATCCTCCCACTAGCTGCGCCCAGATTAGGAATTGTAAACTCACCCACCTGCCTGCCCCATGCCCTTACCTCAGACAAGATGAACAGGACACTGACGGTATGCCTATTCCAGACCAATAGAAACAGCAGAAAAAAATCATTTAACTACTTGCACTGTACTGGGCAGTTGCTCAGAAAGGCCCAAATATCCCTGGGAAATAACTTCCAGACTGGAAGTATTTTTCCAATCCCCAAATGCCTAAAAGGTAACAGCCTCAGGGTGAAAGCAAGAGGCAGCTGTTCAGGGTGACGGTGTATGCTTTGCAAGATGTGCTTGGGTCAGGCATGGCTGCTGACAAGCCATGGCCAGGATCCTCCAGGGCCCACCCCACATCCAGAGGTCAATCCTCAAACTTCAGGCCCAGCTTTTAGGAAAACAGAAGAGCACTGTACATTCAGGACTCACAGCAAACAGCAGCTCCAGGGAAGTAGGTTAGGGACAACCCCCATCCCCAGCTCCATCACAGGTCTGGGGAGCAGCTGGGCTGAGGGTCCCTGAAGAAATGACACAGGCTGTCTCCCAGTCAGTCCCTCAGCAAGCAGCACGAAGGAGGAGGCGAGTCTGTGAGGAAAAACAATATCTTTAATTAAAACAGTCCCTATGTGACTTCATCACTGCACAACTCTTACTGTCTCTGCCCCACGGAGCTTCTAGTTGGAGTCAGGCAGATCATCTGCTGGGGGTGAGCAGAGGGGAGCTGCAGTCCCAGCTTGCCAATTTTGTGCAAAATGTAGGCAGTTTTACCCCAGGGACTGTAACATCAGCGAAAGTGCAAGTGAATCTGGTTACTGGAAAGCCAGGACACAATACACATTTCTGAAGTTTCAGGGGATGATGCTGTCTTAAAGATGATAGGATAGCACGCCAGCTGCTGGCCTTGTAGCACTTGGAAAAGAGCTGGGGACAAAGTTCCTGTTTATACAGAAGTGACTGAGTAACCAGTAATTTTGGGAAGGGAGCATTACACACTCCTAAAGAGCAGTCTTCCACTGGGAGGTTTTCAGTTTGTGGTCAGTTGTTGCAGTGTGAGATTCACGAGCTGCCATCCAACATGCCTCAGGCTCAGGTCATGGCTGAACGGCTCAGAGAAAGTCCCCCAGAAACAGCAGGGAATGTGGTTCCTGGCAAATGGGAAGCAGATTTGGGACAGGGACGTGACATGCATGTGGAGCCACATAACAGACACGCATACAGGCACGGGAGACAAACAGCACCTAGTGAGAAAGTCACACTAAGGCTGGGCACGGCGCTGGGAGCAGATAGCCGGGGGAAGGAGCTCTCCACCATAAGCTCTGCCTGCACATCTGGACCCCATCCAGTTGCATGCATACCACACTTTCTCTGTCCTGCCCATGGCTGCAAAATCTGGTCATTTCTTTATCATCTCTTGTCTTGCTATGGTGGCTTTTGTTGTCCACACCAGGAGCTGAGAGGAGCAGCACTGGCCCGTGTTCTTGAGCAAAAAGAGAAAGGAAGAGCCCACATTCGCTTTGCCAAGGATCTGGAGTCATGTTCAAACTCATGTTCACGGCAAGTCAGATGTGCTGTGACCATGAGTTTGGAGTGCAGAGGTGGCCACCGGGACATCAGTTGGGGGTCCTGATGCATCAGGCAGGTGATGGCCACTCTGGTTGTCCCTTATGGTGAAAACTGCCTGTCAAGGCCGTGCCTTGTCACTCTGCCTTGTTGAGTGTCACCCATAGCCCTCATGCAGGCTGAGATCCTGCAAGAGGGGTGTTGTCTCAGCAGGCCTTGTCTAGGGGCTCCTGAAGACAAGGACCTCTCAGTAAATTCATGCTGGGGAGCCAGGAGACCCATCTCAACCAATGCTGAGCCAAGCAGCTGGCAGCATTTGGGGCCCTGTGGCTAGGGGACAGGATGGTGAGGAAGGTTGCTTGCTGAAAGGAAGGTTGCTCACAGTGCAAAGGCAATGGGGTTTTAGCTGATGCAAAACTACCTTCCCCCCACTAAGGACTCCATCCTTCCACATCCACCTCATTTTATCAGTTTAATGATAAGCTCCAGGCTTATCATGTTTGGCCCAAGTTTCCACTTGTGCTGAGCTAAAGCAGAGCAAACTCAGTGGCACTGAGGGAGGACAAATCTCATTTTTATGAGTGTCAGGTTGCTCTCACCAGGTGATGCTGTGGCTGCAGTTCCCCTTGGCCTTTTTGCAGCCAGGATCTCATTCATGTTTCTTTTCTTTTCTGTAGACCTTTAAGGCAAAGCTGAAAGATCACCCTGGAATCTTGGCTTCCAAAATGTCAAATCCCTGCTACAACCCTTCTTTAAATGTTGGGGGGTTTTTTTAATTAAATTACATTAAAAAAAAAAAATCATCCTGAAGCTCCAGCTTGAGCACTGATTCAAAGGACAAACCTGCAAGAAGGGCTGGCTAGTGATTAACAGGAAGGAGGCAATTCTCCATGGGCTGCAGAGTGCTCAGGTGTTAGGAATTCTGGGTGGGAACCCAAGCCCAGCCTCTTGGAAGAGATAGTTGCTGGTACAGTAGTTGCTTGAAGTCTCAATATCTAAGCAAAAAATGAATACATCTCTCCATGCAGAAAATATCGCTGCTGATATATCCAGCTCCACCAGTTTACAGCTTTCCTACATTTGCCCTGGACATTGGCCAAGTAGCGTACACTGAATGTAAAACATTGCAGGTTTGTGATTGTTTTCCTTGCTTTTTCAAGATCCAAAGTCAGAGACAGGACTTTTTTACTTTTCTACTTATTTTTCCCAAAGGGCAGAGACAAAGATATTCCTTATGTGAAGAAGCTGAGATCCTGAAAAGATTTTTGCCTTTGCATGCATGGCTTTACATGTCCCCCTTGCTCAGCTCTGAGAAGTGTTCTGCTTTAAAAGAATAACATGGCGTGCAGATGCCTATAAATGGAAGATGAAATTGTTACTATTAAGCCTGGGCCCTGCCAAGGCAAACAAGTGCAGGGCAAACTGTGTGTGCAAAGGAAAGGAGCTGAGAAAACTTGAAGTCAGCTGAATCATAACTTCACTTTAATTTTAACATCACTTAAAACTACATAAACACAGCCATCTTATTAATAACAAAGCTAGCTCCTCAGTAGAGCTGTTGTTTGGAAAGCCAAGCCCCTGCACATGGGTGCAATGGGAGGAATGTTGCAGATGAGACATGCCTTCCAAAGCTGTGTTTTAAATTTAAAATAGTTGGGATGTCTGAGACGCAGCAACTTTGCAGGAGCCACGAATAGCATGTGATGTCTCTGATGCAGTTCACCAGGGTCCCGACCTTCACGAGGCCAGGAGTTTGTCACGACAGGCGCAAGGAAGAAGAGCACGGCAGGGACAGCTTCTACCTGTCCATGAACGGGACAATGCTCACAAATCCGAGGCTGCCCAGCCTGACTTTCTGCTTTCCTAGTGGAGGATGATGTGTTAAGACACTTTCATTCTCCTTTCAGGCTTTGCAAGAGCTGTCAGTATGACCTTGAATGAGTAAATTGTGCGTGCACACATTTTAAGGTACACACACCCGCTTGGCGCATGCAGAAGCCGATGGGAAGCAGCAGTATAAATCCCCAGTGCATTTCTCCACCTACAGGTTTGACTTGCCTGTTGAGGGTTTTCTGTGGGATACTCGGACCCTCACATTTTGCCAAAGAGAGCAGGCTCTGGGGGGAGCACCGTCATGAATGCATATAGTTCAGACCTATGCTCTGCTATTCAGTGAAATGGAGAAATTACCACTTTGTTAATTAGCAGCTGAAAGTGATAAAGTTGCAGAAATGGTGTGCAGGAGTGTTGAGATACATCGTAGCAGACAGCGGAGCACGGCAAAACATTTTTACTGTTGTCTTGCAGGAGTGGTTTGGTGTCTGCTGTGATCTGATAATCTCAGGGTGAGGAGTGAAAATACACTGGTACAAGGCTTGTTCTTTATTACTTCTGACATTTTATAAAGGCAAGCTGGCTCAGAAACTCCCCTAATATATAGCCCCTGAAGCACAGATGCAATTCCTAACGCATTCCTAATGAAACTCCCCTGACTTCCATGGCCTTGTGTTAAGACTGGATTTGGCCCCGTCAGTAAAGTACACTTAGATTTCCAAACTGAAAACTGCCACTGGATTCCAGAGAGACTTGAAAAACTCCCAGAGCACTGGAGTGCAGCAGTGAGATTTATGCTTTTCCCTGACTTTTCACTACTCAGTAATACATTTGTATGGCCAAAGTAAAGCCAGATCTGGCATTCTCCACTCCCGATTTCTCTACTACCCAGGGAACTACATGACAGTGTAGACTGGAACAGTAATGTTCTAAGCCCCAGAAGAGCTTTTTGGGGGTATTTTCACAGCCTGTGGAAAGAATGCATACATGGATATTTGAAATATAAGGACTTGACACTTTAGCTCACCCCAGTCTGGAGAGCCACTGGTGACACAGGTTCCTGTGCAAAGGCAGAGATGTGTAGCCAAAAAAAACTCCTTCTGATATTTATTTGTAGGAAAGTAGCACCTCTAGCTTCCAAGTGGATGAAGGATGAGGGTTTATTAGGTATTCTTTTTACCCACTGCCAAAACCAGTCCCAGCTCTGGAAGAGGATGACCACTAAACAGATAAGACAAACAGGTGAAAGAAGGAAAGAGGCACAGGGCAGGTCAGACAGAGCCAGAGCATCCCAGCAGTGGCTCAAGGCTTCTCAGCAGCACAGGGATACTGGCTGTTGCTGCCGCAGTCCTGAGGCAGGAGCATGGGGACAAGAAGCAGCAGAGCTGGGTCTGGGAGACAAGGCGGGCTTAGTTGCTCCTTCTGTTGCCTGGGGGGGTGAGAGAGGTGGGGGTTGCATTTCCCTCAGCCTTACACACTGCCCCACAGACCATGATGACCCCTTGGGGTCAGCTGCAAACTTCCTGGAGGTCGCATAGATCTTCCATGCAGCCCTCAAAAGCCAGCTGAGAATACTTCGGGGAAACTTCCCTGGCATCCTCATCCGTCCTGTCACATCCCTTTTGCTTGCTGGTGGGGCTGGCTGAAGGCTCTCGATCACTCCCACCACTGCACTCACAGGTGTCACTCTCCTTCAAGCCTCCCTTCTTGCCTAATGCTAGGAGGAATCCTGAAGTCTGAGTCCTGCTGTTAGCAGCAACCACATCCCCAAACCTCCCGTGAGTGTATCAAGAACAAGGGATGCTTTCACTGCTTGTGACAGGGCTTTGGAGCAGAGGATTGCAGTACAGCAATATTTCTCACCCAGTTATGCATGAAGCACTGTCATTTCACTGTTATTGTGAAATGACTGCAAATTATTAATTGTAATAGTTCATGTTCTCATATGCAAACATACAGCCAAATGGGGAAAATAATAAGAGGAACATGCAGGGGACAGTCTTCTTTTTAGTAAGCTGTGAATGAAAATAATTGTGGCCACATGGACAAAATGGTGTCTGGCTTTTCTCTTTTAGGAGCGGTTGTCATATTACCAAAGGTTAAAAAGCCCAGAATGAGCAGGTCTCCAGAGGCCTTTCTGAGCTTCATTTGTATGACTTTATAATCTGAAAATGACTTGGTTTCTTTTTTTTTTTCCACTTTTGTACTGCTGTTTTCTGTCTATTCCCATTGTCTAGATGCATTCATGGGCAGCTTGCACCCAGCTATTCTTGTGCCAACATTGTATTCGAGTTAAATAGCTCTCTTTCCTCCCCAGCATTTAGGCCCCTGATGTGTCTGTGGCAGCCAGTCTTACCCTTTTCAGCCTTCATTTCACTAAACTCAACAAGCTAAACTCTTCCAGCCATCTGAAACATGAGTGTGCTCTTCTCTGGGCTATTGCAGGGCCCCTCCTTTGCAACTCCTCTTCCTTTTATGTTGGTGGGATTATGGCAGTTCTGCCAGGATTTGCTGCCCAGAAAATATTGTCTAAGTGAAAGTTACCTAGTGGAAGTTGGATGCAAAGAGAAATGGGAATTGGTGGGAAGATGAACACCACTATAACAGCATTTTCTAGTAGCAGAACTGGCTATATATAATAGGGATATTATTGCTGTCACGGTTCTTCTCTGTTTTGTACACAGCTCAGTGGTTCAGACAGTCAAGGCTACTAATCAATTCATTTCTTTATTCCTGGTTTGGTATTTCTCACCATAGTTTACCCAGACCCCAGACTTCGAACCGAATGACAGCATCCCACTCTACCAAGGCAGATCATCTGCCCTGCAAACATTGCAGCCAATATGAACCTGCTACCCTTGGGCTCCGTATGCTCCCCAGAGATCTATTCTGATGTCAAATCCCAGTTTCCAAGCTTTCTCTTTAGGCACCTCCTGGGTAGTGGCACAAACTGGTGAGGCACCATCTTTCTTTCAGATGACAGGCCCTCTCTGAGCCACCAAAACACAGTCAGAGTATGAAGAAGGATTTACTTTGCACTGGGTTCTTAACAGCAAAACCATATGGAGGTCAAGGTAAGGATGTGCCACTGCTTGTAGAGGACAGAGAGCAAACATCTTGCTCCTATCCAGCTGGGGAACAGCAGTAGCTGTGAAGGAAAAGAAGAGAAGGCAGCTACTGAGTTTTGAAAAGCCACCATGTACTAAAAAAATATAGCTGCATTTAAAGAGAAAGGGGAAACTAACACTCCTGGAAGGATTTCATTGTTTGCATTTGTAAGACACTAGGCATTTTTAATGATGTGTTAATGATCATATTCTATCCAGATGGGATTCATCACACTACCCTTTCTCTATTTAAAAATTTAGCATTCAGTCTTAGCTGGCCATTTAGGAACCCCTCTCTGCTGAAGGGCAGGAGATCTGTCACTTTCCAAGAATGCTCTCTATGACAGAGGGGATGCACTGCCATCCAGAGCTGTCAGCCTCTTTCCACACGCTGTAACAACACATCCAAGCTCCATCCCAGCTGTGCCTCGCAATCGTCCCTTAAGCAATGGTCACTCTCTCCTGTCGTAGCCAGGGATTGGAAAAAAAAAAACTTGGATTGTCCCAGAGTTAGAAGCCAAGTCAAAATTAGATGATGGGAATCCCATTGTTAATGCTGGTGAACAATAGATACACACAGTCTCACAGGATCAGAAACACATCCCCGATTGCATGTCGCATATTGTTCTCCCTGCTCTTTGAGATTCATATACTTGCAGCCAACTTTAAGCTCAGGAAAATAATATTTGCAACTTCTTTTCCTTATAAATTGCCCTTCCTACCTCCAAAAAATGCTACTGAGCATCTTCCACACTCTGCTACCCTGGGTCAGACTTGAAAGGGTTGATTAAGGGCAAAAATCTGTGGGCATTAGTTGGTGGGTGAACCAAGATATCCCAAAGGTCCCTGGTGGTATACACTGCTCACTAGTGCCGAGACAGGACCATCCTGTGTGAAATTATGCTCTTTTTACTCTCTGTTACATTGGGCAGCCCAAACTGAAAACCTTCAAAATCCTGAGTCATCGTTGAAGATGGCAGTCTTTATTTTAAATACTTCGGGTAGGGACTGCAAGCATTGGCTTGCACGACTACTGCCTCTATTTTTGGTTCTTCAGCCCGCAATAAACAGGACTATAGAAAGGCAGAGCTAAATCAAGAGGCCTGGCCCCTACCTTCACAGCCATTTCTGTCATTCATTGACTGATGCAAATCATCTTAAAACCTGATAGCGGTTTTTACCGGTGCTATACCCATGGTGGACATGCTCCAGAACTCCTCCCCTCTGTTGATTAGAAAACCTCTCCTAATTTCTAGTTTCTAAGGCCATTCATGGCTAATTCTGAAGCCTTTTTTTTTCTTTTTTTTCTTTTTTTTTTTCTCTAATCTCTGTATGAATAACTCCCAGCAGCCTGGATGGTTTGTTAGCAGGGCTGTAAGTCGTCCCCCATTGAAGGCCTTGAGAACCCCAGACTTTGGCTCAAATAGAATCACCACTAATGGCATTTGCTGTTTTTCATGGGGAAGGAGAGTGGACTTTGTGGTTCAGATGTTGCTGTGACCCCACTGCTGTGTTGGAAGACACATTTTTGTGTAACAGCCGTTTTATCTACAGCATTAGTCAGAGCTGACTTTTCTCTGTCCTTTGTCCCAGGGCTCCGTTTTTTGGCACCACCTGACATTTGACTCAAGAATCAGTCAGTATTTCCACAATGATTAACCCACCGATTGTCAGCATTCATAGCTCGGTGTTAAATATGGGAATACTTTGATTGCACAGATGCCAAGTGACCGTTGCTAACCAAATAAAAACGTGTCTTGAAAGCCACCCTCCCAGGCACCCTCCGTGCCACAGGGTGACCTCAGGAGGCAATCAGGAGCGCTCTTGCTTTTGACACTTCCAATGCAATTATTACAGTTCAGAGCAAAATATGTGATTGGACTCTTTGGAAATTTCAAGGAAAGAGTTAAAAAAAATAAAAAGGAGAAATTTTGGTGCTGGAAGAATCTGAAGGAAATTACATTTTCAAGGGAATTTAGTTTCTTGAAATACAATGTTCTGTTCAACTTTAAGCCATTTTCTGTCCCTTTTGAAGCCAATTTTCTTCTCCAGAAATGCCAGCAGTTTTCATTTTTGGCTCCTCTGAAAGGCATAGGGATTTTTTTTTTTTTAATCTTATGAATTTTTTCAAAAGAAAATGTGGAGCCAGTAAGTTATTTCAAACAAACAAATGAAAAAATAACAAAAAGTCCTTGATTATAAACTGAAACATTTCAGGTTTTCTTCTTCCCACCGCCCAAAAAAAATTAAGAAGAATTTTGAGATTTCTCTCTCTCTCTCCATGTTTTTTTTATTAAAGAAACTTCCATCTGGGAAGTGTTTCTGGGAGCTAATCAGAGGTGCTGTGCAGATTACAGGTGCAGCAGGGCAGCTACTTGCTGTGGAAAGACAGTGAGCTGGGAAATCTCTCTCTTTTTAATTAATTTCTGTCTCTTCCTTTTCGCTTAGGCAGACAGCAAGAAGCGCAATGCCAGGAAAAAGCCAAATACTTCAGCATAAGAATTGATAAAGGCATGAGAATTCCTCCTTATCTTGGGCGCCCTGCATCCTGCAAGAAGGGAAACCAGCTCTTTTCTTCCATGATTGCTGTTCTATGTTAAGTGATTCACTACACTGAGTATGATGGAGCAAAACTTTCCTGGTATCCTGCAAGTCATGGAGAGACACTACGAAGAGGATGCAGTGATAACCAGCTCAATCAGGAGAGGAAAGAATATGGTCCCAAGGCTCAGAATATTCAAGGCTGGAAGAGTCTGCTGGAAGAGAGCAAAAAAGCAGGTCAGAATATGGACCTGCCACTCCAGTGATGCAACTCTGACCTGGAATGACCTCATATATGGGTCCAGGAGATCACGGGATGTTTGTAAAATAGATCTTCTCTCTTGTGTAAGCAAGAGGATAAAATTATCCTGGCAGCAGCTGTTGTTTCCCAGAATGAGGATCAAGGCTGGGCTGTTTTTCCTGCAGTATTCAAGACATCAGGCTTTCCTATCCCCATGGTGCTGCGGTTGCTGTCCTGTGCAAGTGGTCTCAAACATGCAGACGTACACATTTCTCACTGACACAGTATCCATGATAGTGTGGCATAAGGTTCCTCTTAACATCTCACTCTACGTAAATCTGCGTCCTTACTCACTTCCGCAACATAAAACACAGTAGGTGGAAGAATAGGGAATGCAGAGAAAATAAGGGAAGACAGAAGAGAAAAACAGAGTAAATCAAGCGACTTTGGCAATATAACACCGTCTTGCAGCATGCCCAGGACTTGAGTGACAGACAGGGTTGAAGCTTGTTTACAAAGCTAGAAGTTAAGTCCCATCTCCAGCTTTTTAAGAGGACATGGACTTGCCCGAAGTCTCTATCCAAACGCGTGCTCAGCTAGCGCAGTGAGGACAGATCCCATCGGCGAGGGTGGCAGACGGTCATTTAGCCGGCTGGGAGAGGAAGGAGAGTGGTTGGAAGAACAGATGTCTCACCACGTGATGCCCGACAACCCGGCACCGCGGGGGGAGATGAGAGAGAGGGAGCCACGTGGGGTTCCCACTCCAGCAGGTTGTGGGCTTCTCTGGGACTTGCTGCTCGCCGGCTGGCTGCCATCCCACACAACCCGCTCAACCTCACGTTGGTAGGTCAGGCATTAGCTCAGCAAAGATAAAGTGCCTTTCCACCATGCCATGAAACCACACTGCTCCCTCTTCCCCCTCCAAAAGAGTCCACATTTTATTTTCCTGGGCAAAGAGGAGGGTGAGTAATAGATTTGCTTTGTTACTGGCAGTGCTGGCCATCGAAGTGTGGATCTGCATCTGCTCCTGAGATAAATCAGAGGAGATGGCAGGGTGGTCGGGTGAGCATCTGACCAGAGCTTTAACAGTGCATTTAATTTACAGTCAGGGGTAAGGTTTAATATTTCCGTCCTTCTGTAACTACACCCATGTGACATCCCCCCACCTGTCTCCTGGGAAGTTGGGCTAATTGCCACGGGCTGAGGAGCCGAGCCCAAACTGATTTTACAGGGCATTGCTGTCAAGCGTGGCTGTGGGCAGAAGCATTAGGCGTTAAGATGTCACAGTAAGGGCCTCAGCTATCAACATCTCAGGAGCAAGCAAACACCTGGCTGGCTAGGTTGCATTTATTGCCATATAAAAGTTTACTTGGATTTTAAAGAGATGTGCAGCCAGATGCTGTCTAGGGCAGGTAAGATGCAGCAAGCTTCCAGTTTCAGTCTGTCCATCACGACCTGGCTGCTAGAACACCTCCATTACCCAGACCCAGTGTCCCTTTTGTGTGTCCCATCCTTGGGGCACTCTCCTCACCACACACTCCCAGCACCTCCCAATCCCATAACACTGGCAGAGTTTCCCTCCTTGAGGCTCAAGCAGAAGAGCATCACTTCCATCCTGTCCATAACATCACGTTGCAGCGGTTTGTGGATTTCTCCAGTGACCAGGGCAGTGTGTCCAGACTCATGACTCACTGTGGGTGGGAGCAGGGGACAGTGAGGGTGTCTGTCAGCGGTGGGAAAGCTCTGCCTCCCTCTCCCCACAGTTGCCTGCTGGGCTTATGGGAATAATGCCCTGGAGTACGCCGCGGCTGGCTGGATTATCAAAGATCTTCAGCTGAGATCTTTTCACACGGTGCAAAGTGCCAGCTGCTGAACAGCTAACCTGATATTGAAGGACACATTGCATTTCAGTCTCTGAACTGGCTTTGTTTTAAAAGTACTGTCTTTTGTCTGTAACCCTCTAACTTTCCGTCTCTTTTTACCTTCTTGTGGCTCTCTGCTTCCCTTTTCCAGCCCTCATTTTTCTTTTTGTGGTCAGGTAGTTTACCTCTCTGTGACACCACCACCAGGCTGTGGGTTCAGCTCACTGAACCTAATTTTTAGGCATCTGTGCTAAACTGGTGATCCTAACTCCAGTGACTGATAGAGAAAGAGTCACTCCAGAGGATAAACCTTGCCCTCTAGTTTTGATGTCTTGCTTAGACTGGCAGAAATCTTCTCCTGCAGTTGACAGTGTCTCTCTAGCAGCTACAGAGCAAGTTTCATTTATGTCAGACACCCACTTTTTAGGAAACCAGAACGTGGTGAGATGACTCCTGTCCCTATCTTCAGAGAAACGGAAAGCTAATTTTCTCCTGTAGCATCTTGGTGGCCTTTTTAAATAAGCATAAACACACAGGAAGTTTTTTGGGAATTTAATTTTTTAAAAG
The DNA here is from genome assembly GCA_027574665.1 of Rhynochetos jubatus. Lineage (NCBI taxonomy): Eukaryota > Metazoa > Chordata > Aves > Eurypygiformes > Rhynochetidae > Rhynochetos > Rhynochetos jubatus. Next base: position 27,273,823 of record CM050654.1, read on the forward strand.
GAGGGGTGGATACGACTAGATCATTACTGGTATTAATGCCAATACTGAAGTAGCCCTTTCCACTTTGGATTCACATCAAACTGTTGTTTGGTACATCTGTATCTAATGAATATGAGCTGCTGTCAGTAGACATGACAGCTGCTGTCTTGCTCAGTTTACAGGGGCTGGATGGGAGGCTTGCAGAGTGAAAGACATTAATTTGCACTGCTTCTCTACAAAATCAAACTCTCTCCACCACTCTGGACCCTCAGCACAGCCAGGAGCCTTGCACAAGGTCTCATCAGTGGGTTAAACTGGCACTTCTCATCACCAAAGCCCCTTGAATGCTTTTAGTACACCGTATCCACAGGAATCACTTCATCTAGGCCTTGCGTATGAATAATCCACAGCAGGATGAGACCCTTGTTTCTGGCACAGATTTACCGCGTGGTCTATGGACCAGCTGAGGATGGTTCTGTTCATCTGGGAACATGTGTCTCTGTTACCCTCCTAACAGCAGACAGGATAATGTTTCTTTAACGTCCTCGCTCAGGAGCACCACATAACCCTACTGGGAGGGAAAGGAAGCATGTTACTTCCAGTTTAAATCAGTATGAAATCTGCATCTCTAAGACCAAGCATTCAAAAGCATGAGTTCTGCTGCAGAGATCAGGAACTAAACTTTCAATCAGAAATGTTTATTTAACATGAAGTATGAAAGGGACAGTGTTTGATTTCAGGTTTTTCAGTCTTTTAATTTTCTAATTGTATGGGCCAACTCCAAAAGTTAAGGATCCCATTATTATTCTTAGCTAAAATGGAGATGATATGCAACCATCTGAATCCAAGAACAGGCCTTTTAGGAAAAACACCTGCAGTTTGTCAGGGTGCGGTGGGGGGCAATTTTAATGAAAAAATTTAATGAGAGGAAACAATTCTTCCATTCTCCCCACCCCCCAGCCCAAACCTGGAGGTAGAAATGTGAACACAGATCAATTTAAATCATGGCTTTAGGCTGTGGGGTTTTGGCCCGCTCACTGCTTACTGTTAATATCAAAGCATGAAGAGTTTTACATACAGAGCAATATGGGTTTTACCCAGCTAACACCCCTTTCTCTAACTGCAGCTAGGTGAGCTGCTGAGGTGTAACAGAGCTAGGTGGAGAGGTGGCCATCCTTGGACCCTCAGCCCCTCTCCTCATCACTGCCACTGCTGACCGCCTCTGTCAAATGGCCAGCACAGGCAGCTCTGCAATCACCTCCAAACGTCACTCCCTCAGAACAGCCCAGGCTGCTTTTTGGAGCAGTTAACAAGCAGTGGAGCTGGTGGATTGGGAAGGGAATGGAGGGAACACAGATGAACAGCTGGAGAGTACTAACTTTCTAAGGGGATTGGTTGCCACTGGAACAGCACGTCTGATCACAGATTTGCTGCCAAGCATCTGTTTTCCTCTTACCTCCTGATGTGGTCCAGCTTCTTTGCTCTGATTCTGCTCCCTGCTTCATTATGGAGATTGTGTTTCTCAAATCCTTATGCATCTTTCCTGGGCACAGAAAGGGCTAAGCAATGCCACAGGCCCTACCAGTATGTTTGAGAGTTACCCCTCCATCCCCTTGTGTGCTGTTCTGCCTAAAAATGTCATGCTAAACAGGCCTAATCAAGCTCCCCTGAACCAGTCAAATCTCTGGGGAGTCCAAATTTGTATATTTTCTTAGGCAGAGTAATATCACACAGAGTATTCAATGACAGTTAAAAACCACATCTGGATCTTGCTCTGTTATAATACATCCATAGCCCTAAGGGGAAGCAGTGTGGTTTAGTGATTCATGAAACCTGGGTTTTATTCCCAGCTCCTCCATTGCCTCCTTGGGTGACCTTAGCCTAGTTATTGCACTGCCCTGTGCTTCGATTTTGCCATCTGTGAAAACGGTGGGAGTGATACTGCCTCCTGCCCAAAATCATTTTATATCCTCTGAAAGCAAGTGCCAAGCATTATTGCTCAGTCTCACATGTCATTTCCACTTGGGATTGCATGCAGGCAGGCGGTGTGCCCCACACCTTCCCTCCCCATGCACACACAGGTTCCCCACAGCTTGCTGCATCTATGGGGGTTCCATGAAGCTCTCCCATGTCTGGCAATCTCTGGCGCAACTGGCCATGCCCAACACAACAAAAGCTGTGACCACGTACCTGCTGCATAAGGGAGCAGGAGGGATGCCAGAGCATGAAGCAGCATTTGGGGGCTGCGCCATCCAGCATGTCCTGCTAGGAAACACCATGCTCAGTGGCAGCCCTGCTGCTTCTCCTGCTGTGACAGGCATGTATTTAATGGCCTGCTATGTTAATTTGTGTATGTCAGCAGATGCAGAAGCAGAGAGGTTTGTGCAGACTGAAGGTCCCAATCTCCCCTTCCTCTTTCATAAAAAGCAACAGGTTGGAAAAAAAGAAGAGTGTCCATGACATCAAATTTTTGTCCTGTGGAGAGGGAGCAAATACATCCAACCCCTCCTCAGGTCGGCACACAGTAGTGGTTGTCCCTCTGTGTGTTATGTGGCTCATCCAGCTAGGACCTACCAAGACACAAATAGTTAAGCTCCTAAAGAGCACACAGTGACAAGCCCTGCTTTTCCTTTGAGAGATATTCCCATATTCCCCAGGTTACAACCCACTAGATAACAACCTTGAGCTGAATGTTATCACGGCTGAGATTTCCCACCACAGCAACATACAGGATACTTTTTTGGTTTACTACCCACTCCAAAAAAAAAAAAAAAAAAGCATACAGCTAAATAAAGTGAAGGTTCACAGCTCTGACAAAGCCTTTCAGTGGGAATCTGGGACGCTTTTCAAGTGTTACCGACTGCTTTATGTTCCCATGGTTCTTTCCAAGATAATAATTGTTCCGCAGATGTTTCCCTCAGGACAGTGAGATGTTCAGGTACCAGGGTGAAAGCTGAGGCTTTGGGCTATCGTTCACAAGGCTACTGTTACGTGCTGTGCTCTTGCAGGGTGCAGCCTTTTCTCATCACAGAATTTCTTAGGCGTCTGGTTTATCAGAAACACTGTAAATTTGAGCCCTCTGGCTGACTGTGCCTGATTTATGTGAATGACGCGGTTGTGTCTGTATGCAACATGAATAAGAAACAGGAAGGCGCTTTATTTCTGCCACACGCGGTAACTTGCACGTGCCCAAATGCACAACTCTGAAATATGTTACTCAGCACTTTGGGAAGACAGGGTACTTAGACATCCCAGCTTCAGGCTTATGACATATTACCAGCTTTTTTACAGGTCCTGCAAAAACAAAAATGCAGTGTTTTGTGTTTAATCTTCCACTTTATGTGTGCTTTTCTCTGTCCTTAAACTGGCAGAAGCAACATGGACTCTCCTTTTGCTTGAGGATGGAGGACCACCTTAGGAAGAAGGGACTTCTGTTAATACTCCCAGTGTCACAGCAATGACGGTAATTATCTTCCTTCCCAGTAACACTGCCACGTCTGCCTCCTGCATTTAAAAATAGGGCCCATTGAGCAAATGACTCAGGTCTTGAGAACAACTATCCCCTCCTGTGGTAATGAGGTCTGTAAACGTCAGCCCCACGGGCACTCACTGAGTCACATACCCATGTGCCCAATGTTTATGACTGCTTGTGATGAGCATGGCCGTACAAACTCAGGTGGTGGAAGGAGTAGCTCTTACTTGTGGAACAAGCACTGGGCATCCGGCTGCTAGACTTTGTCTTAGTGAGCCACCTGGGGAAGATGGTGGAGGAGCTCACCACAGTCTGGCTAAGAGATCTATGGATTAAACCTTCCCCCAAGGAACAGGGTTGGCAGGTCTGGGTACCAAGTCAAATCCAAAAGCAGGTGAGCCATATGCCTAAAGCAAATGAAAGGAAGGGCTACCACATAGCACATTCATATCCCATGAGATCGGACAATCACCCGCTTCAAGGAACTGATAGCACAAGGCTGCTTCCCCCTTGCTTCTGAGCTGGCTCACAAAATGCTGGCTTTTCATCCAGCCAAAAAGATCCAGCCCAGAGCTGCAAATTACCACTGCTTCTCTGTAGGAGCAGAGGAGGGGGCTTCTCACCACCCACCCTCTCTAGAAAGGATGACCACCCAATAGCTCCTCCTCAAAACCTGACCAGGAGGTCATTCTGATAAATCCAAAGAGCTCTTCATATGTGGCAGGTTTCATGTAGGACCTATGAAACTGCAAGGAGCAACTTGCTCTTTCCTCTGTCCACTGTAGGTCCAGTTAACTTGTGTGCCACGTGCTTCCAGACACAACAGGGGTATTCTTTTCTCTGCAAGTGCAGGGGAGAGGAAAGGGAGTGAGAAACCCTGAATGCAGCTGGAAAATTTTGCTTTGACTTAGTCAGGCAGAATGGAGGTCTAGCCACGCAGGGATTTATATGGAGTTAAAAGAAAAATACACTCCTCCTCACATTGCTCTTTTAAACTGGTCTTTCTTTACTTCTTTCCCATACAACAATGGAGGGAATATTTTCTGCCTAGTCACATCCACACACACACACACGAACCAGCCTGGAAAAGAAGCCAGATATATCACTTGGGATCCTATCCAACAGTCTCCTAGAAATAGAAAGCCAACAAGAGAAAACACTTGGTCACTGCCAGACTCCAGTGCCTCTGCCTGAGCTCAGCTTCTTGGAGCCAAAGTGGTCACTATAATGTCAGGACACTGGATTTCACGAAATCTGAGTTCGTTGCAAGGAACCCTGCCTGGGAAAGGCAGCCAGCCCCACAGCCCATCAGAGGGTGTGATCTTTGATCTTCAAAGCTTCCTAAGGGCCTGCAGTGGTGCCGAGAGCCTGTACCGCTGCCTGGTTTTGGCTATGAGCAGTGATGCTCTTCTGCCACAGAAACTACCAAGAACTGTTTTCCACACAAACCTCTCTTCCCAGAAGTTCAGAGCTGTGACTTCAATTGCGTATAATTGCCATTGGCTGAATATACACTGGGGACTGGACATAGCTGGCTTTGGCACCAGTCTTTTCTAGACGACAAACAGTCCAAAAAACTAATAACACCATCTTCGTCCCGCAATGCACTGTGATACAACTTGGAGTAGTAGTTTGAGGGATCTCTTTAAACCTTCACACAGATTCACATTCCTGGGGAAGCTGCCCAAACTCACCATGCTGGACTAGTCCACAGTGGCATCTATTTTATGAGCAAGCATAAAATCCTCCTTCCTTCCCATTGCAAAATCTTGCAGGAGAAGGCAAAAGGAACACCTTCCTCCAGACAATCAGCTAATTAATTAGCATATGCCTGCGTATAATGCTTTCAGCAAAGCCTTGTCTGTGTGCTAATTAGCATCATTAGCTGGTGCCCCAAGGAATGAGCTTTGATTACCCTTCTCTTACTGATTATACAGGAACAGCCAGGCAAATGCTTTCATAGGTCATAAAATTATCTCAGCTCTTCTTAAAGCCCATCTACAGTCCTTAGCTCTGTGGCCTGCTGTGCTGATGAGTCATCCATGCATTGCCTGAAAATGATCCTTCTTACTAGTTAACACCTGCCATGAGAGAGACTGGCACACAGGCATAGAAAAAACACAGCCCCTTATGATATTAAGCTTTTTCTGAAGATTTACATATTGTCTTAGTCCTAGTTGTGATCTAGCAGAGGAGGCACATTTGCCTGGCTCATCTTCTAAGCATCAGTTTTCCTCCCCAGATTCTTTGGTGACCCCTGACCAGGCAGTGTGTGAAGATGTTAACTTCCTACATGGGCTCATCTCTATTATTATTTTAGCTTTTATGGGTACATTTGACCTGGACCCCTCAGGACTCCTGTCCAACAGTCAATGGAACCCCAGAGTCCTAGGTTCTCCAGATTCCATGGAGGGAAGAGAAAGAACACAGCATCTGCAAAACATAATTGCTCAGCTCTTCCCTCTGTTCTGGGACTTGTCCCAGTACATCTGCTCCTTCCACTTCTCTCTGGATTATGAAGCTCACAGAGTCTTCCTGTGATGTGAGTTTTGCTAGCAAAATTCACATTTCAAACCCATGTGCTCAAACATTATGTGAATCCAAACATTTATCTGTAAGAATTAAGTCACTGGTGCTTTATATACTCACTCTCCTTCAGACTGGAGCTTGAAGCTTGTGAAAACAGGTATAATTAGCTGTGTCACTCAGCTAGAGATAAAACCTGATAAAACCTACATTCAAATAAGGTGCCAATCAAACAAATGCAAAATAACAGCGAGCCATCTTTTCTTCACAGCTAGCTTAATAGGATGAATTAATAACTGCAAATTACTTAGTTCAAGAGAGCACTTCTGTAATAATTAAGAACACACTTAAACAGTCATGAGCAACTCTCATCTCTCTGTGGGCAGTCACCTGTTGTGCTGGATCACGGAGGGTGGTGGAGTGAGGAAAAAGGGCTTGCAAGCATAAGAAAATAACAATGTCAGAGAACGAAAAGAGAAGAAGAATGGGAAAAGAGCAAGGTCAAGGGCACAGCACTGTCTCTGATGTGAGAGGTAGATGGGAAGGGGACTGTGGTCAGTAGCTGAGTGCCCTTTCGGCTGCAAGGTAGAACTGTTGATAGCTACAGAAAATGCAGAAGAAAATTAAATGCACGCAGGCACGGTTTTATTTCTCTGAGATAAGGTCTACCATATGCCTTTACAGTGTTTGGTAGGGACAAGAGTGGAGCAGGAAGGACTTGGTAAAATCCTAGAAGTGCTTTTCAACCCACAGAATCAGGAACATTGTCCAAGGAGCTGAAAAAACAATAGATCAGTATATTGCCAAACTGCGCAAAATGGCTGACTCATGCAATTATCAGAGCCACTATCACCAAGCAGAACAATATGCCCAAATTGAAAAGGAATGTTAGAAAGACATGGGAAGACTCAACTGAACCAGTCACATGCCAGTTTCAAAATCAGGGCTGGAAGGAAGCCGGGAATACATTGTACAAGACAAAAATTTACAAATGTTCTCATCCATCTTCCTGTCAAACTGAGCGGGCACCCAGAGCAAAGGCCCAGCTGCCTCTGGAGAGAGGAGCAATTCAGGCAAGCTGACCTGCCACCCTATGTAGCCTAATACGCAAATGAGGTATCAGCTAGAACGTCATCTTACAGAATTTCTCAAGAGTGGGAGCAGGATCCAGGACTGATGAAACTGTGTGGCCCTCTCGCAGCGCCCATCGCAAGACAAAACAACGAAGAACCTCAGCCAGCAGTTAGTGGGCAATGAAACCCCATTTCACATGCTCTATGTTCATACTTTATCCAGGAATGGCTTTTGGGTCACGTTCCACCAGAATAATATTGCTAGTGAGGCACAAGGTGGATTTCCTAGTTTAAATAAATTAAATTATACTAAGCTAAATGTAAAAATAGCTAACACATTCTCAAAGAAACAGGCAAAACCCAACAAAAATATTAGGCCAGCTGTTCTGAAATTTCTGCTTGCGACCCTGATAGCATCCACAACCACTAAGATTAAGACACACATATCCCTCCATGCTACTAATCTTAGCACTGTTAGAGTCTGGAGCAAAGGTCTAACAGTGAAAAAGGAGTTTCTGACTGAGAAGCAAAATTTCAACCTTGGACTCCAGCACAGATCCCCAGTCAGGATCCAGTTAGTTCCTCAGAATAAATCATGTGTCCAGGGAGGGAGAAACATCAGTGGAAATCATAAACCCTTGTTTGTGCAACAGGCTGGTTAGTGGCCATGGACTTCACTGCAGCCAAACACCAAAACAGGGTAGAAGCAGAAGCTATAAGCTCATTAGAAGAAACTCGAAGGGAGCCTCCCCGTGTAGACTCTGCTGGTTGTGCTCGCTCTTATTCAACCCCTCCTGAGCATTTCTGGAAAGCAGATATTTGGCTAGGCATCATCCCTTCTGCTCGGTAACTATCAGAATAGATGCCAGAACATACCTCACCCATCAGAAAATCAAATGGAGAACAGATTCATGTGATCACAGGACAGATGTTCATTAAATCACCAGCCCACCTGTGTAGCGTTGAGATGGGCAGAGGAGCCTTCAAACTCCTGCTTCCTAAGAGCACGTGAGTTAACACTATCCTTTCTCTCTGAGCTAAGCTGTAGTTCTGTAGACTTTAAGAGCATTGCTAGCACATTAACTACCTGGGAAGAACACAGTATTTAAAATTAATTTTACTATCTCTTACAAACAAGGCAATAGGCTGTTAAAGTGGATTGTGATATGAACAGAAGGGAAGGTGTAATGTTGAAGTATAGAGAGTGAAGAGTGCTTTACTCCTTGAACATACTTATTGTGGAAGGATGGGTACCACATCCAGCAATAACTTGGTTCTCTTTCTTCCTCTGCTGAGAGAAAATATACCCAATGCACCTGACCAAACCTGGTTCTCTTTAGCTGAAGGCTTGCTGAGGTCCGAGCATGGCAATATTGCATGAAATTTCACAACACAATAATGAGCCACTCTCCTTGTCATCACCTGTCCTAGCTGACTTCGTTGTGTGGCCTGCCCCATTTCTAAACAAAAGCCGATTTGTCTGTGATGCAGCTACTTTTTAAGAACACATACCAAGTGATTACTCACAAAGCCTTCATTATTTAATTCTGCAGTGAGGGCTTTGCAGACGTGAAAATGCTTTTATATGTTGCACATAGTCATGAGCCTGTATATTTTCTTTGTTTTCACAGTGAAAGTTGGAACAAAGATAGCAGGAATAAACCAGAACCCCTTTTTCTTGCTGGTAATCCTCTGGGACCCATTCCAATTCTGTGTCACCATGTAACTCTTTCCTCTCTTGCAGAGTTTGCATCCATTTCCTTACTCTTTGTATTTCCTTGAAGAAACACTGCATGCTCTGCAAGCAGATGATCTGTAAATAGAAGCCTTGGTTGGCATCACCAACACCTTTTCCTATATTTGAGGCTTTTCCTAAATTATGTGAGTGAAATATTTCATAAAATAGTTCATGCCTCACTCAGCCCTAAGCTACTAAGCCAATGAACATGTCAACCTTCTGCCATGTAAGCAAGATACTCCACATATATTTTATTACCTGAGATTTCCTCCTACATCTTTTTTGCTCTACAGCCATTCCTGATCTTGTGTTTCTCCAGATAATACTAGCAACATTCACCCGGGTTGTACAAAGCCTAGACAGGTGTATCTACATGAGCTGTAGTCTCACCTATGACTGTAGTGTGGAAAGGGATTCACCCCTGAATGGAGCCTGACTTCCTGAGATGGCAGGAGCTGCAGCAGAGAAAGGACCTTATGGAGGAGGATCTATCTAGTAAACCAGCAAGTTCACCAGTGCTGTGTGTTATAGTCACTATCTGTCAAACAAAGCTTTGGTGTTTCCTCTATCAGCCAGCAACCACTGTGGGATCACACATTTTGATAGTGGCCCTGTTCCACAAAGGTAGACTGTCTTCATCAGAGTTGCCAGCATGCTTGAGGCCCCTGAGAGCAATTCTTAAAATCCTAGACACTATCCTGCTGAAGCTTGCCAGCCAGAGGGACATTTAAGAGACAGACTGATGGCTCAAGAGGAATAAAAAAGCCCTCCTGATCAGATCAGTGCCCCTCCCCTTGTGCTGGACAGATTGCTGGTCCTACCTATATATCATGGAAGCCAAGTTTTCTCTGAGGTTTTGTTTTTAAGAATACACACCAACCAATTTCTCACAAAGCATCCTTTCTTTAAGAGGCTTTGCAGAAATAAAAATGCTTTTCTATTTTGCACAAAGCCAGGAGCCCATATATACCTCTCTTTGTTTTCAGAGGGAAAATTGGAACATAGAGAGTAGGAGTAAATCAAAGCCCACCCACCCTTTTTTTTGCAAACCTTCTTGGGTCTGGTCCAGGCTCTTGAGTAACCTGGATAGCCACGCAAAGCCATAGGGTTACATGTGCACTATTCACGGTGCTTCAGGTGGTTTTGATGGTTGGGTGCCAAATGCAATGGCAATGCAAGGAATGATAATGGAATCAAGGAATGAGAGTCCCTCCTAATATAGCTACCATGAAACTGGGCCCCACAACCTGCTGTTCTTCCCTGGGCACTGCTGCTGACCTGGAAGGAAATTATATTAGGAATGAATGGAGTGAGACTGGTTTAAAGAGCAGATTGTGTCCACCTTGCCAGAGGGATGACAAAGTCTACATGGAATCCTGGAATAGTCTAAATGACAAATGTCCACCAAGGCAGCTATGTAAACACCACAGGATATGTGTCAGGAGATAGCACTGCCCAACATTTCCATTTTTAAACATTTCCATTTTAAATTTGAGAAAGATTACAGAGACCATGAATCTAAGGAGCAGAGAGACAGTTCTATCCCCAGCGCATAGTGCGTCACTGGTCACGGCAGGGAGAAATAAAATCCCTGCCAAGTTGGGGGAGTACTGTGTTGAATCTGGAGCCTCTCTTTCCCCTTAGAAAAAGATGTTCTTAACTGAGAACCTGGGTGTCTCACAGAGGATTTGCTGCAGACCCAGCCGCCATGCCCGTTCAATGACTCATTTGAAAACATCCATTTTCTGAGAGTCTTTGTTTATGGGTATTTGAGCAAATAAATGTCAGCTCCTCCTCTCTGGTTATTAATGATGCAGTTGCACAGCTCTGTCTGCACAAATTCTGCATCCTTATCTGGTGCTTCATCTCAGACACAAACTGAATGACCAAGATAAGCCATGTGCATCTCCTGTACTTCAGCACCATCAGCAACAGCTAATCTCTGGGATCACCAACCACGCTCTACCTGCAGGGGATCCATGAGGGTGGATATTATAACAAGAGCTATCATCTCTTCATGTCCAGATGTCTTCTTTTGAAACCACGGGGGAAGGGGGGAACACATTTATCTAAGAAAAACAGGATTCAGGTGACCTCTGCGGAGGTGACCTTGACAACCTACCTGTTAGTCAGCTCAAGAAATTAAGGATTTTCGGGTTCTCTTTTCCCCTCACACCATAATTTTCATAGGGGTTTGGCTACATATCGCTGAAGATTTTGGTGCAATAAGAATATAGCAAAGAAGGTTGTGGGGTCTTTTTTTTATAGAAAAATGCCAATTCGCCTCAACTTAGATGATTGTTCAAATCAAAGAGTTAATACTACCAAATTTGCCATAATTGCCAAAAGTATATGTTCCATGTTATTTCCTTTTAGTCTAAATGCATTTCCATTCTAAACTATAAGCTACAGAACAATTTTATTTAAAGGTTAAAATCTAAACAAAGCATTTCAAAAAACCTGATTTATTGATGTCATTATTTTAGTTTGTCAGTCTAAAAGAATTGTTCATTTCACATCATGTTTGCCAATTCAAGAGAGGAAAAATGAAAATCATTTCAGAAATCTCAAAAAAAAAAAACCTTAAGAAAAGATCTTCGTAGACATGTATTTGTCTAACAAAGGCAAATGAACAATTTTGACTGTGTGATAAATGCAATGACAGTGATGGAAAAACAGACTACAGTAACACTGTATCTTCTAAGCTATTCATTTTGTCTCTGTCTCATTTTCAGCCAATTTAATTTATTTTTTTTAAAGTATGACTGACATCTGTAATAACCTAATCTTTAATTTGATTCATGCACTTGTACAAACAAAAATTGAGACTTTCCAAATTTCAGTGATTCAGATGACTCAAAATCCAGGTCTGTGCATATGGATGGTGTAGTGGGGAAAGCCAGGGGATCTGTACTGGCCACCATCCTCTCTCTCCCTTTCACCTCTTGTGAGTTGGAATCCAGCTGCTCATTCCTCTAATGTAAGTCCCCAATCAGCTTCTTTCTACACTTTCAGTTGCTGTAGCAAAGAAATAGGCATGAAAATGATTTTATTGAAAATGATTTTATTGGTTTTGGAGCCAGAGACCTGGATTGTCCTTTATTTCCTAGCTCTCTCAAGCTAGGAGACTGCAGCCTAAACCTTGATAGGTCCCAAAATGCTCATCAAACTTCCTATAGTCCCTGTTTCCAGACAGAACTAAGGACTGTCTTTCGTCTGATATACTCATATAGACTTACTGCCAAATTGTCTGAGTGTCTCACAGTCCTCCCTCTATTTTCCCAGTATCTCTGGCAAAACTCTTGTTAGTTATGAATCAGACAGATTAAGGCTGTCCCCAAGATGAGAACTTTCTTAGGTACCTGACATTTATTCAAGTGGAAAAAAATCCCACTGATTTCCATGAAAGCAAAGCTGTTAAGTACACTGGGGGCCCACAGATATGGGCACGAAATTATGGCAGCTTAGCAAGTTACCACCTCTTCCTCTGAGGTTTAAGGTAACCCCTTTCATCTCATGATTAGGACCAGGTCAACCACTTTTGGGTGAATCAACTGATGCATACACAATGACTCCATTCCATTAGCACACCTAGCTGCACTCTCATATCAGAGTTTAAGAACCTTTTTAATGGAAGGGACATGTAATTGTTCCAGGGAAAAACTTATCCATAGGCCTGCTTATGTATCCTTACTATTTTGGCTTTCACCACAGCCCATTAGGGATCAGGCAGGACTTTGTGTTCAGCTACTACCTTTATTTTCTCTCATTTTGCTTGTTCACTTGCATTTATGGGACTGCACACGTAAGCTTGGAAGCAGGGTATTCATTTTGGTTTTAATTCTCATTTTGGGACCACCTCCTGATGGATAAGTTTTCAAACATCCTTCTAAATGACTTATCCAGGGTCACATACCACCAGGACCTGCACCTGCACCAGTTTCTGATAGAGGCTATAATAATGTTTCAGGACTGAAAAAATCTTTCCTATCATTGCTCTGATGACCTTCATGGCAGCTTTTCCCAACAGCTCAAAAGTCATGGTGCACTTTAGAAATAACTTGTGATAAGAGGTAAAAAAATACAAATCAAGAGAATCCACTGTTTCAAATATCCTAGAAAAGGTGACGAAAGTCCACGGTGCCTCAGAGCTGATAGGAGTTTCCCATTTGCACTAGAAGCTCATGGCTTCCTGGTTCCTCTTCAGACTAAGGTTAATTACTGAAAGGCTTATTGGTCCCAGCTGCTCCTCAGCTAAAGCAGGGCTGTCCTTTGGCAAAGGAGGAGGATGATCAGCTGTGGGCAGTAACTGCGAGGGATACGAGGCAGGCAAATCTGCCTGATTTAACTAGCTCAGCTCTTGCTCATAGTTTCAGTGCAGACACAAAATAAGATAAACACAATGCATCTGGTTTAGTCAGTGACAGGAACTTAATTCTGGTATTCTGATAGATAGATAGATAGATAGATAGATAGATAGATAGATAGATAGATAGATAGATAGATAGATAGATAGATAGATAGAACAGCCTGAAGTCATTATAGTGATAAATCTATTTATTTTGCTGTATTTATATGGGATAATCTTCTTGGCTGAAAAGTGCCCTCAAAAGAAGTCCCTGCGGCGTCAGTTTGCACAAACAAAGGCAAAGCAGCAACAAACAAATAACTCCATCTCGCATGCTGCATGGGACATGAAACACACAGCAAGCACTTTGTCCCTGGAATGCTTCCAGTAAAATTTTACCAGAGGCAGTTTTGAAGGAGATGCTCCATGATTATTTGGGGATCTGTGCGCACAGGCCATTATTCTGAGGGGAGAAGAAATACATTTGTGAAGCTGCACCCTGAAAAGCAAAGAAGTTGCTGTAACATCAGTTCTGGCATCGTGTGCTTGGGTTGATTTATTTGCTACATCTGGGTAACCGTATATTTCTTTAAGAGTATGTTTATTTGGATGGGAATAGATGTAGAGGGTAGGGAGAGCCCTATTTCTGGGCAATCTGCTTCAGTGTATTTATACAGAACAGCCTTTGTGGGATGAAAAAAGGTTTGGAAATAGTCCCAACAGAAGATTTAGGGGCAAGGGAAGGGTCATACTTTACTGAATCAGCTGTTATCATCAGAGACAAGATACTGATTGAGCTGAACCTTGGCATGTTCTTGTCTGACCTCTTTAATACTCCTGTCACAAGAGTATTTTAAGTTTCTGGCCAAAGATATTTTCTCTAGCTTTTGCCCTCTCTCTGTTACCCAGCAGGACCTGAATCAAGACAGTCAGTAGTGAGACACTGACTGGAAACATAGGCAGAAGACAGTTTCCTAAGCCATTTTAGACCGTCTAGGGTATCCTCAGCTTCCTCATGGGCCTGCCAGATATAGGGCACAACCTACATTCCACTCCCCTCATTCTGCATATCCAACCAAGGCCAAGTGGGGCACTCCACTGGTCCTAAAATGACATGTACAGAGGTAGACACTGTGTCACAGGAACAGAATTCAGCCAAAAACAGGGGCAGGTTGACTGAGACCACCTTCCCATTTCATATTTCACTACTTTCCCAAAGGCACAGGTTCAGAGCTGTTCAGTCCCAGGAAGTAAAAGTGAATACCTTGGGTCACCTGGCCTTCAAGGGAATCAGTTAATTCATCTATCTTACCATGTAGATAAGCTTTCATCAGATCTTTCATCATCTTGTTGAAACATAAGCCTGTTAAAGTCCATCTCCCTTTTTACACACCATTCATTCTACTCCTTTCCTCATTAAAATTCCTTCCCGGTGCTCCAACTCCAACACCAGCAGTCAGTGTCATTGTCAGATGTGTCATTTAAGTCCCAATAAATCATTATTAGTGCCAGTGTGGTTTGGAAACATGGCTATTAATAGAGTGCTCCAATGGAAACGCAGAGAAACAGCCAAGCGAGGGGTGATGGGTGAGCTGGAATCACCCCCACTTTACCAACAGGGATTCCCCCTCTGCTACTCACAATGGCCAGCAGCTCTGAAGACCTGCCAAGAAGAATGTCCCATCTGCCTGGTAAAGGCAAACCCCTGCACTGGCCCACAGCAAGCTGAGCTTGCCAAAGGAGTTAGACTGTGTCACAGGGAAAGTCATAAAAAATGGACGTTCAACTCAGAGCTGGATGTAATGGTTCAAATTCAAGGCAATGGTGTACCCAACTTCCTGTTTTAGCAGCTGACTCAGAGGCATATTTCAACATCTTGTGGCAAACGGGATCTTCTCTCATCCCCGTGTGGAAATGCTCACTCCCCCATGCGCTTCAGTGTTGTGCTGATGAGTCAAGGGAAGGTTGATGGATGGATGTTTGAATTAGCTGAGTAGCACACGCCGACTAGCAAAGCACGTGGAGACCAAGTGTTTATTCTTCATGTACAGCAGCATAAATCCTGAGCGCCCATCCCTCCCCCAAAGGGGAGCAGTCTCCCTCTCCACACACACCACCACCCTCCATCCCACCTGCCCCTGTCTGAGCCAGCTGGATTTGCCATCTAGCCCACGAAGCTGGCTGATAGCCCTCATGCAAAGGGGTCTGGATGGTACCTGTGGAGAGAAGCAGAGGTGTTGATTGTGGAGACCCAGCAGGGAACGAGGGAAAGAATGCCAGCAGACTCAGTGAGCACCTGGGATGCTCACAGTTTGGAAAGTAAAGCTCTGCCTCTGAATTGTAAGAGGTGGCTGTTGCTTTTGCCATCAGACATGTGCCACAGAGAGTAAATCCCAGAGAGTGAGATTGCTTGGGGATACAGTACCTTCTCTGCCTCCTCTTTCCCCTGTCCCTTCCCTAATAAAATAAAGATGCCTTCAAACCGGGTCCCATCACGCTCTTTGTCTTTTGCTGCTGAAATACCTCTCATTCTGCTCTTCCCCAGATCTATCACTGTAAATAGATTGGTTTGCTTTCCCCTTGTTCATTTTTTGTGCTTTCTAAGACTCTGTAACTCACATGAAAACACGCAATCTTAATTGGCATTGTCAATTCCAGCTGACAGATCTCCCATAAAACACACCCAGCAATAAAAAATGTAATCCCTTTCCCTCCCCCACAACGAAGTTCAGTTATAAAGTGAGACAAGGAAGACTCCAGTGGATGGCTGCAGGCAGACTGCAATTTGCTGGATTTACAAAAAAATGTTGTAATCTTGCCAATACTTTGATGAGGACCACTTTGTGCTAACGAAATGAGGTGGTATTTACTCACTGGAAGACATTAAATCCCGCTGAACTAATGGGTGGGTTTTAAGGCTGCCCTAGGTGCTTCACCATGAAACCTGGTGTAATTTACCAGCAAACAATCGACTCCTACCCACTCTCCTGAGCCTTGTGTTCTTCACAAACCCTCCTGATGGTTTGCTTTCCTTCCCTTTTCCAGCACCGCTAACTGCCACAGTATTAGGGACTCTGCATGCATTTTCTCTCTCCTGCGTAACTTCACAAAAGCTTGCTGATGTTTGTGTGGTGAAGCCTGCTCAGATCCAGATTGAAGTGAAGCTGGAAATGCTAAAAAGGAGCAACCCCTTCCAGCCAAACCCCTCTCTCCTTTGGTACAGTGGGGATTTTCAAGGACTGATTTAGTTTGGAGCTGTGTCCCATGCCCTCAGCCCCTCCAACCTCAGGTGAGAGGTAAGAGGGAAGCCCAAGCTGTTATCCTTACCTGTGACATTTCAGCTCTCCTCTGCATGCAGTCACAGCACATCCTCTGCCCCATCCATGGCCACAAGCCACCACCAAAGAGGTGGCAGAGGAGAGGAACATCAGTAGCACTGTGGACAGGAGCGGGCAGGGAGGAGGGGAGCAGGCAAAGAGGGGGATCTGGCTAAGGAAGATGGGATGATAATGCAGCAACTATCTGGAGCCTTCCCAAAGCAAAACACAACCAGATGTGCTTGTGGTGTTGCAGTGGGACCTTGAGGAGAGAACTAAGGGGGACCCTTTGATCCTTGTCTCCGGGGCAGGTAGAGCAACGGGGCCAGGTTTGCTTTGTGGGAGTTGGGAGGAGCAAGACTTGTCCTGAAGGCTGGTAGGAGCAAACTCCCACCTTGCCCTCTGGCAGGGGGATGAGATGCCAAGCCATGACCAAGGTGTGAGGGGAGAGATAGGGAGAGTGCAGGAAGTGTCCTAAGTTTTTGGGTTTGGGTTTTGTTATCAGCAACCCTTGCAAGAAGAGACAAGGGCCCAGCCAGTGGCAGAAGTGGTCCTTGGGGAGGTCCTGGCGAACGGCGCTTTCCAACATCCAAAGCCAAGGCTTCAGAAGCAACGTGGTTAATGATTTTGGCAGCACTAAGAGCAAGCAAGATGCTCCTCCTGCTTCCCCACTGCCTCGCTTCTTGGGTGGCCACTTCCCTGGGGTGGAGAGGGAGCACGCAGCGCTGTGTGATAAGGAGGGGAAGGGCAAGGTTAGGTGGGGGGCAAGAGGAGAGGGCAAAGGGGGCTGGGGAGGGAGGAAATGGGGACCCCAATTCCTGCTGCCACCTCAGCTTCGTGCTGCTCCCTGAGTGACACCTTCCTTCCCCCTCCCCACCAAGGCACATTCCTGCTCCATTCCCATTGCTGCCCCGAGCCCTCATAGCTCAGCGATCACTGCCGGGTGGGGCATGGGTCCTAGACACAGGTTCAAGCCCACAGGTTTGTGTGCCTGCACGTGCTCTTTTGTGAGACGAAAGTCAGTGCCAGCTTTTCCCAGGCTGTGCACTGTGCCTCTCCTCGCTGGCAGCTCTGCTGGGGAGGAGGAGAGGTAGGCAGCCAGGAACGCAGGCTATGAGAGGAGGGGGAGGTGGAGGAGGTGGCTGCTCATGGACAGGGATGCTGGCTCGTGCAGTGGGTCTTGGTGGTGATAGATCAGTGTGGGATGCCAGAGCCAGAGTGCCTGTGGGGGAAGCTTGTACTGTCTGGCACTGCTTGGATGTTCTCTCATCTTTGATAGAAACAACTGAATTTGCAAACTTGTTTCCCACAAGAAAGGCCCTCAGTGTTCACAAGGGAACAGATTAGGGATTGTCCTAAAGTCTCACGGTGGCCAGGGCAGCAGGGAAAGCCAAGTAGCAGATGATTTCCTCGGAATGCAACAAATCTCACATGCGATAAGGGCAACAATAGCTTTCCCTCCGGCCCTCCCTTCGACCTCAGACCCAGAACCTCACAGGATCTTCCTCTCTGGGCAAGTGCTTTGCAGCAAGAGCAAAGCAAACGTGAAGCCTAATGAACTGTGGGGTGGATGGGTCTGGAGGGACAGGTGGAGGGCAACAGGCTGAGCAAAGGAGGCAAGAGAATCATCTGTGCCATCAGTGTTCCTCTTGCACATGGCTCTAGACATGGTGAGACAGCACTGTTGGCTCTGGGCATTGGAAAAATCTCCAAGCAAAATGCTGAGCTTTCTGTCTGCCACAACCAGCCCCAGCCCACAAATTTGGGTGTCACATCCCTCCTAGGCATCTGTAGAGGTCCACTGATCACACATACAAAAAAGGACTTGGTGAATCGACCTTTCTTCTTCCTTTCTTCACTGCATGGTATTGTGTCTCCACCATTCCTGCCCATGAGAATGGTCAGTGATGTCTCTGGGCTGTGTAGACCTGCCACTGCACTGAAATCCAAAGGTGAGTGGAAAGTGCAGCCCTGTGACTGATAGCTGCAGTCTGTCTGCAAGCTGAAGTGAAATATCCCCTCACAACATTACACTCAGTTTCCAGTTTAGAAGTTAGACCTTGGATCATGACAGCTAGAAGCATGAATTTAAAAGATGCAAGCAGGTTTTCACACAATTTGCATATGAGTGTTGCAGCCCATGAATGATTAAAACCTTTTCTTCTAGGCATAGAAGTTACACACATTACCAGAAGGGCACCACAAGCAATGGTGATGCTGATTGAGTGGAGGAAACTCTTCTATCCTAATTATTGCTCTGCAAATGAGTCAGCAAGGCCTGAGGGGTGTTATTCGTTAGAGGAACAGCCTGAACAGCCTGAACTCCTGACTGCTGAAGGAAAGGAAATATTTCCATGAGGTTGCCACAAGACATTCAAACTGCCATTCTCCTTGTGGACTTTAAACCTTGCATCCCAGACGGTCTCATGTTTACATCATCAACCATGATGGGTATTATTAATCCTCATCACAGCACAAAACAACAGGCTGGTCCCTGTCATGAGAAATTTAAAGTGTGAGGCAGAAGGCTTCTGAAGGCCATGGGCAGAAGCAGCAGCACGAAACAGCCATGATCAATGCAATGCAATGGTCACCTCTGAACTCCCCACTCCACAGCAGAGCTGGGTGTACTGCATAGTTTGTGATCCACCCCAGGAGCAGCTGCATTGCAGCTGAAAGAAAAAAGTCCCTATGAAACCACTACACACAACCCTGGGGGTGAAACTCCCACTGACCATAGCACAGTTATTATAGTCCATGATTCCTGATAGTGGTGATGGTGGGTTTTAGATTAATTTGCCATCATTTCATCATTTACACTAAATGCCATGGTCCCTTGATAAACATTTCAGGCCTTTTTCCAAACAATTTTTCCATTCAAAGCTGATGAAAACAGGCTGTCAGCACTCTCAGTAGAAACACCCTGATCATGGCAACAGTCGCTGTCTGGCCGAGTGGTCTTCCTGGAGAAAGTCCAAGTGAGAAAGCAGTCTCAAGGCTCCATTCCTGGAGCTGATCAGGTCTGGGAGAAAAGTGACCACTGTTTCAAGAAGACAATGAGGCTCTTTCCCTCTGAGGGACTTAGGGGACAACACAGAGTAGGTTTTGTCAGACTAAAGGGTGGACTGGCACCAGCCATCCCAAAAATGAGGAGGAGGATGGCAGCCCTCAGTGCGGGTGGAAAGGAACACTTTTCTCATAACAAAGCATGGCTTGTCTTCCAGGTGTTGGTGCTAGCTGCTTTTATCTGGTGAGGTCTCCAGCATCTTCTCCCTCCTTCCCATTCAGGTCTGCTGAGAGGCACTGACATCCAGGGTCACAGGCTCCCAGACCACTGTGGGGCTTCCTCATGGGGACTGTCCTCCAAACACTCTTACTTCTGCATCCATCACACAGAGCTGAATGAAGACCTCATTCCAGTCTGAGAGAAGTCTGAACCTGGAGCCAAACACTGCACCACTAGAGTCCATCTCTATCTGTGGGAGGACATCAAACCCACAGTTATGGCCATTCTGTTTTTAGAGACTGCACCATGCTAAGGCAGGGCCCAAGGGACTGGCTGGGTCCATGATTGATGTGACAATTGGAAAGATGTCCCTGAGAGGCAGGTGCAGGCCTGGTAAGGCTTCCCAGACTTAAGAAGTCAAGTATATATCTTCCCTGGATTTCTGCGTGAGTCCTGCCCATAACGAGTCCTGCAGCATCTTCCATCTGTGCCTCCAAAGTTTGTCCTTAGGAGCAGAGTTCACTGTGGCAACACTAAAAGGCAAGGCTTAACTAGATCACAATGCAGGAGAGAAAGGATGACAGTCTGTATGTTGAGCTGTGAGAGCGTGGCAGTTTCTTTTTGGAGTGTTTATTAGGATATTGTCCAAAGAGTCCTTCACTGTTTATGACACACCATAAATACCACCTGTCTCCTCTCACCTCCCGAAACAGTGAGCTGTTCTTTGCCGCGATGCTGTTTGCAGGTCATCTAGATAACCTGCCCCACAGGAGGAAGTGACAAAAATAGATCTCCCCGCTTAAAAAATCTCTTTATTTGCACTAAGCACTGATATTTTGCCTCTATTGATGTAATCAAACACCACGTTGACAGCGTGTGAAAAGTCTAAAATAAAGACTCCCTTAATCTGGAAATCAGCACCTGGAAGCATGTGATCAAGGATAGCTAAAGCGGGGAGAGAGCAGAGCTTGTATCCAATATACTGAGGCATTGTTCAAGACATCTAGCATTGCTGAGGGCCAGTGACATCAGTAGAAGATAGTTGCTCTACAGAAAGATACGTAAATAACAGGGTTTTTTTCATGGCTACACTCCCTTTTCTCATCTGGACTTCTACTACAGGTGGATTTTGAGGTATTTTGTTGGATCTCTTGCTCCACAGAGCTTGCTGTATCTCCAGAAATGTTAGAAGCATCTGCAGTGAAAGCTTAGGTTAATTAGACAGTGTATGAGGAGCTCTGTGTGGACTTTGTGAGCATAACACAGTCACAGAGGTGTCTACAAAAGTCCTGACGTTTCTGTGGAGCTACTTCGTATGAGCATTATATTTAAAACAACTTGAACCTGGGAGCTTTTGTTAATCTCCCATTGTCAGCAGGGTGTGCTTGTTCATACACAGCTCACAAGCACAACTTTTATTCTAAGGCTTTATTTAGACAGACGGGAAAACCTAGGCAAAGGATTCGTAGATAACAGCAGCTCATATGTAGAAGTTGAAGTAACACTCAAAGAAGGGGCAAATATTCAGGCAAAAGTATGACTTATCCCATAAGCAACCAAATTGTAGTAGATGGTATAACCTCCAGAACAGAAAATACATTACTGAGGGTGAGGTGCTTTCTTTCTAGCTGGTACACTGAAACTGGGTTGAATTCATGGAAATCCTCGAGTCTCAGCATTGCAGAACTAAAAAATTACAGACATCCCTTCCAACTTTATAACTGGTGAATCCAAGACCCTCCGAGAACAACATCTACCTGGGATCACATGGAAGGTCAGCAGTAGACAGCTTAACTATCCAGCTAAAGGAGATCAGCTTTTTAATGTTAACTAATCCCAGCAGACAGCTGACAAATGAGGCTATTTAAAGAACTATTTACTGTCATTATTCCAAATTGAAGAACAAATTGTTTTGAAAAATTCAGAATTGCTTCACAACTGATCAGAGCTGAAGAAAAAGACAGAAAAGGTCAGATGACATATTGTGAACTAGTTTCCCCTTTCTGAAATTGTCTAATCAACGTGGGTTAATTACAGAACACAGCCTCCTCTGAGCTGAGACTGCAACGTAGAAAAATCTGTGGGCAATTTGGATATAGCGAAAAAAAACATCTCACAGAAATCCCTGACGTACCCATATTGTTTGCATGGGGACTAAGTTGTTCCAACCACATGAGTCCTTGTTTAGATTGTTTGTTGCCATCCTCAAGAGGAGCTATTGCGGTGGAAGGGGAGAATGAAATAACATACTCTAAACCATTCCTTAGTCTCTTAGCTTCATGTCACGGTAAGTAATGAGTTTGGTACTACATCATGGCAATGTTATGACAGAAAGCAAAGCCCTTCTGACCTCGAATTAATCCTGTCTTCTCCGAGAGCTTTGTTTCAGGCTTCACTTGGGACATGTGCGTGTAACTTTAGATGATATCTGAAGGCATTTCAGATGTTAGCCAAAAATGTGCTTTATATTTATACTGCATTTTGTTGCTCTTTTCTATCCAAAATAATTTGGGGGAAGGTGAAGAAATCTCAGGTGGAAAATCCCCTGAGGACCCCTGATTCCCAAAGGAATGAACTTAAAAACAATTATCAAAAATATCACTACAGCATGACCTGCGTCTGCTGAAATGTACAGAACTGTGTTCAGGGTTATTGTAGCCACCTAAAATAGAGGCAGAAAGTCAAGGCAATCACACAGTGCATGAAAAAGCTGGCTATCTCAGATCAAACAGAGGAAAACGAGACAATTTATGTACCTAGATCATAGAAATTAAAAAAGAAAGAAGCCTGTGTGGTATTTAGATCAAGCATATGTTGTGCTGACATCTATGGAAAAGTCCCCATGATTCATGGAAGAAAATTGTCCTGTTCTCTGTTGGTCTACAGAATATCTTCAGGCCATTCAGTGTTAGCCTTCTTACACCTGTATTGCTTCTGTCCCTCCCAGGATGCCCAAGACATCTGTCCATTATCTGGTCAGGGAACAGTGTCTGGTTTATTTTCATTTTTGTTCCCTCTACTTTCAACTTTGAGTGAAGATGGAGGAAGCAGGATGCTTAAGGGAGAGTTTCTTTGCATACTACAGGACAACTCATGCATTCAGTTTTCTAGGGTCAGGGAAAAATTAGAGTAGGACTAGAAACTCCTTGAGTTCCTCCTCATAGGATTTGTACACCTA
The DNA here is from genome assembly GCA_027574665.1 of Rhynochetos jubatus. Lineage (NCBI taxonomy): Eukaryota > Metazoa > Chordata > Aves > Eurypygiformes > Rhynochetidae > Rhynochetos > Rhynochetos jubatus. The sequence continues at coordinate 27,296,680 of CM050654.1, forward strand.
TCCTCCCAGGTGCCAGAGAATAGCAGACCTTGACAGTGCTCCTCACATTTTCTAAGCTTTCTGTATTATGGCAGGCAGGAATTGAGAATGACCCTATGCTTATGGAGCATGGAACTTATGGAGCTCTGCTGGGAAGTGGGAGACAAGGAGTTAATGCTGAGCATCATCAAGGCCACAGCTGTGTCCAGGAATGGTTGGACTCTCCAGGGGCAGGGCTGGAGCAGCTGAAGTGAGTAGGTAATTTCCCCAGCATCCCATAAAAGAGGTGGGTCAGGCTGTTGATATGCTTTCTTATATGATTGGGAGTGGGGAAGAAGTCTTAGATCTTTGGCTCTGCAAAAAGCCCACTTTGTATTGGTACCAAGACCAGGGTTGAGAAAACCTTTGAATCTTTAGTGTCATGTGGGAACCCTTAAGTGTCTTCTCTGTTTGGCAGTTCTGGTTAAGTGTGTTTCCATAGTGATGGTGAGGGAGTAGTAAATGGCAATATAAGGAGCTATAAGACAACTAGAAAGTTGGGTTTTTTTTTTTTTTGTAGTTCAGATGAACAGAAAAGGAGGGGTTTGAGCCCCATGGTGATAAGTTCAGGGTTAGGATAACCCCCTGAAGCTTCATGAATTGAGTCTGTCTCTGGGGAACTTCTACCTTCCATGCTCTTGGCTGTCTTCAGATTCCTCAGGTAAGTGTAAGGAGAAAAGCATAAATTTTAACAAGGGGCAATTGTTTGCTTGGGTTTACCCCCCCCCCTTTGTCTCAGTCTGTTTCATATGTCTCTCTGCTGCTTGCTCGGAACCATTGAATTCCTGTGAGCTGTTCAAATGTTGCTTTGTCTGATGACTTGGCCTGAAGTGTGTGTTTACCTGCCCATGTGATGGTCCAGCTCCTCCTCACCTTAGGCATATAAATTAGGATCCTGCTAGCTTTCAGCTCCCTCTACAGTTTACAGAAAGAGAAACTATCTGGGGGTTACACAGGTCACCTGAGGCACAGCCAGAAGGTCCCGGTCTCTCCCCATCGAATGGGGAGCTCCCCTTGCCTGTGCTCCTAACCTAGGCAGCTCAGTTACCAGCTGTAAATTAGGGTAATCATGAGAGGGATAAATAAGTAGGGAGTAGGTGAGAGAGGAAGTACTTTTGTCACAGCCTTGAGATGAATTGAGGAGAAACTGGAAAGGTATTTGTGTCCCTGCTTAAGGCTCAAATACCATTGTTCCCCTGATGCAAGATGGGAGGCAGAAAGAGGAGGCACCTGAGAACACAAGGGGAGGAAACAGGTAATGGGGAAGAGTCTCAGCAGATGGTAGTCAGCTTCAGAGTAATCTGTAGGTCTCTAACTTACCCCAACAATGAACATGAAGGGCAAGCAATGACTCATGTTCGTATGTTTTTCACAAACTTACAATCCCTGCTGGTGCAGAAGAATTTCCCCCTCGTAGAGGTGTTCCTTATCAAGCAACCAGGCTGCCTCTACCATTGGTGTAAGCAGTTACCTTCCTGCACCTTTGTCTTTTACTTTCCTGGCCACCACAACCCACCAAATGAACAAGGGCTATAGTGCAAAGTAGACAAGGGGTTTCTGAGGCGTTTAGAGGCGCTATTTTATGAGGGGAAAATACAAAAGTAAGGTTTCAATTTGCAGCCATTCACCTATGTTTTGTTAAGAAAATTAGTCTTCATGTTTTCTGTCTCCTGCTTCTGTGTTGCCTTCTATAACTCCCTCAGCAAATACTACAGATTATAGTGTTTCCCACCCAGAACCAGTTTGTACTATTGCTGGTTTCCATTAGACAGCCATTAGGTGGCTGTTTCAGTAGCAACAGTTCCCTTGAGTTCATGAGGAGACAGATTGTCAGAAATATTAAGCATTTGTGACTTCTGATGATTTGCAAATGAATTATGTTCTCTGCACAAACCATCTTATTCTCTAATATTTGGGCATTTCTCTTGCTTCCTTCACAAGGCTATTCCTTGTAGATGAGCAGATCATGCAATGGCATGCAATTTGGCTTAGTTTTCTTGCATTTTTTTTCCCCATTGTTGCGTTTGGGCTGCAATTTTTACTCTTTAGTATTTATAAGACCAGTTAAACTGATTCTCTTCCACTACTCTATTCATTTGCTTTACTGAGGTACCTCCTCCCATGGTCCAACAAAAAGGCACGGCATGAATCAAGCCACAGGGACATAGCCAGCTAACTGGGTGGGGGTGAGAAACTCCTGAGGAAGGAACAGAACGGTAGGAACAGGAGTTCACCTGGTCTGGCAAAAGTTTAGATTTACCTGTTGCCTGTATTGGGAGACGTGAAGGTGGCAAATTTGTGGTAAAACTATGGGGAGGTGGGGTGGGGGGAGGACACAGTCTTTGAATCATAGAGGGTGTATCTCCAGGCTGGGGGACAAGGAGCTTTGCTGTGTCCCAGGGAGGAGAGTTTTGTCCTCCAACAGTTGTGTGTCTTGGGGTTTCTTTCCTGTGGTTATAATGGAGGATTTGAATCTGTGGCACTTGTCATCCTTACATCTTCCTTCAGGAATTGCACGCACTATAGTATTAATTTAATTTCATTGGCACACTGTTGATACAAGAGCATGCTGGCAGCCCACCTCGCTGTCTCTGATGTTTCTGTGGTTAAAAGCAACAACCAACAGCAGTCATGGGTCTCAGCATCCTGGGAGCAGGATTTCATTAAGGAGTGCCATGGCTCACTGCATGGGTGTCTCTCACCTCCTTTCTATTTGAAGCAGAACAGTCAAGAGAAACAGCCAGTGAGCTAATCACCACCACAGCCTATTGGGAAGATAGGAATAATTATTTAAACCAGGCTTGAATTACTCATTGGCATGCATCTAATTAACAAATTCCGTTTATTCCTGTAACTATTGTGCAACAATTAGTGGGTGTTAAATTGAGCTTTTCTGCCCGCAATTTCAATGGTGTAATTTTGCCAAGATGTCTCTGTTTTGCCTGCAATGCTTGGTGCCACTGAGAACAGTCTGGAAGTGGACAGAGCATTTTGTCTGAATTTACTTTTGCTGAAAAGTACTATTCCCTCAAAGCCTGGGGCATTTTTAGGGGGAGGACAAAGTGATTTCAAGCAAGTTTTTTCTCTGGCTAGATTCCTGAACTCTGAGACCTGCTGGTCACTTCAGACAAGAGAGGAGGAGACATCTGAATAAAAACACAGAGCTGAAACCAGATGTTCTGACACAATTATGCTTCACATGCATGTTGGGTTTTTTAGAAAAAAAAAAAAATGCTGATTCTGCTCCAGGGAAGACCAAAAAAACAAATTTCAAAACCTTGAAAGATTTCGCAAAGCTGAATTGTCTTCCTCTGGCAATGCAAGAGCCCCTGCCCCGGGGTGCAGAAATGCTCCTTGGGCTGGGAGAAGAAGCAAGCCCCACAGAGAGTGTGGGGCTCTGCCTTGCACTACCACCACACCCAGTGCCAAAGACATTGAGGCTTTGAAGTCATGGCAATCATGGGTGGGGGGAGGAGAGAAATAGCAAATCCTGAAGAATTGGATTGCTATGAGATGTTGCTCCTTCCTGCTACATTCAGTTTCTAGGAGTCATCCTCCTGTGGGGTGGCCTGGGCAGATATAAGCTCCTGAAGCTGGATTCAACAGCATGGGTCTAGAACAACCTCACCTAACAAAAAAGAGGCTGTCAAGAAGCTCATTCCAATATATGCTAGGCTTTGGTTGTCCTATTTAAAATGTAGTACCCTAGCTGTTGTTTCATACAGGGGATCCCAGAGCCAGGCACAACTGTGACTGTGTAAACCTGATCTCGAAGTGAGGGCTGAGCTGTGGCTGCAGGTATTTCACTTCAGGAGACATCATGGGGGTTCCTAGACAGCTGTACCAAAGCTACAGCTCAAGGCATGGCCCTGCCTTGTGACTGAGCTCTCTAACACTGGGAGATTGATTAAATCAGCAAGAAATGAAGTCCTGGTGCCAGCTGTCTTTTGCAGAGACCCCACCAGGGTCCTGCTGTTGGTAGTTGTTTGCCAACACGAGGCTGTCGTCTTTTCCCACACACACACCTGGCTCTACCAGTGGTGAGCTTGGTCCCTTCTAGGCAGGATGAGTACCACATCCCTCAACATTTCCCTGAGGCATTTCCCTTTATTCATCTGTTTCCATCTTGGCCAGGTTGAGTCTAACCCGCTTTACATGAGTTCATACTGCTCCTACATTAATTATCACAAAGTGATTGTGGCTGCTCCCAGGGCTTTATTTTTTCCAGTGTAAAATGGTCCTGTGACATGTGTAAGCCATTTAGGACACTTGCTACTTTTCACTTTGACCATCCTTGCTCTCTTCCACTTGCTTTTTATGTCTCCTATAAATAAAAAGCTCCCTGAGATATCCAAAGTGTTGCTTAAAAAAGAGGTGGGGGGAGCTTGCTGGGGGGAATGGGCCATTACAGAAAAGGCCAGGTGCTTGGCATGCCCCCAGCTTGTGAAGGTGGGAGCTGTCACGAGTCTGAAAAATATCAGTGTGGGAGTTATAAATAAAAGCTTTAAAGCCAGGGTTTTAGAAAGTCATCTTTAAATGCTGCATAATTTATAGCCTGCTGCAAAGAGTTCTGGAAGCCGTGCTAACCCATTCTTTATTCCCTCCATAGTTGGGCTGTTCTGGGGCATGTGGTGAGGTGTATGTTGGGCATCCTAAATTCAGGATTTTTAACCACTTGTGCCTCCTTCTGCAAGCTTACCTGAGTCACTGTCTGGGTTGTTTTCTACTCCTGGTGCCCCATATGAATTGGAAATAAGTATTATTTGCCCTATATCCAAAAAAAAAAAGTCATGAGTAGAGATGCTGCACTCAGGTAGGGCAGAGTTGAGAGAGGTAGAAACTCTGCAATAAGCAAGCAGGCTTTCCCTGTGCTCTGTACAAGTGATTTTCTCTCTTGTTGTCTCAACTCCTCCTCTTTAAAACAGGGATTATCCTAAAAGGTGGAGAAATTTCTTTCAATAGCAGCTACAAACTGCTTTGCTCTTCTCTCACGGGACAAAGCCATAGGGAAGGCAGGGGGTAAGGGCCTGCCCCAAGGAGGGCTGGAATAGCTGCCAAGCTGGCATTGACAGCAATCGTTTCATCTGACCCTGGAAGTGCAGCTACCTCTAGGATGTAACATAGCAGCTGTGCTATCGCCATCCAACAACAATAAACAGTGGGAAGCAGAACAGGCTTTCAAGGCAGCTGAGACTCCTGAGAGGATCTAGCCCACCACATTATTGTTGCTCCCCCTTTTCCCCAGCTGGAAACAAATCTGGAAACCATGAGTCCTAAAACATAATAAAATAAATATATGGTATTGGAGCTTTGGTATTAAAGGCAAATAGCTGTGGTGCTGATGCCTTCCCCAAAACATGGTCCAGTGTATGTTCCACTGTCTGTTTCACTGCTTTGAGGCTTGCTTCCGTGGTGATGTAGAAGGACCTGTGACACCTCTCTGGTCTCTTACCTTGCTTCTTCCCAGACATCTGCACCCAAGCCTCGACTTGTTCAGAGCCTGCTGAGCTGGTGAGATTTAAGAGGATCTTGCTGCCCAAAGTGCCATGACTTGAGCCTATAGATTTAAGCAGAAGCATTAAGCACCCTGCTCTTTAACTCATTTCTAATCCATTTATTTAAACTTCAGAGTGGTTTTAAAGCACAAGAATCAAAGGCGAGAGCAATTTAGAGTTTTCCAGCCTGGGTCTGAGATCCGACCCCTGCACATATCCTGGCTGCCTTTAAAAGTGCACCGGCATAAAAGCACAGTTTGTGACAAAGCATCTGGAAGGATTAAAAACTTTCTGGGATGGAATATACTTCTGTCAAGGACCTCTTTCCTATCTCATCTCAGTTGCCAAAAAAGATCTTTCCTCAGGGGGCTTCTAACCCGCCTGAGGGATTTAGAGAAGAATTGCTGAGAAGAGCATATAGAGATTTGATTAAGGGATAAATGTGAAAGGGAGGGGGGTAAAGGATAGAAGGGAGAAACAGGATCAAAAAGAAAATAAAAGAATTGGGAAATGACTGAGCTGAAAGGATCAGTGAAGGTAAGGTTTGTGGGGCATTTTTGAGCCCAGACTTTGGGGGCTGTTTATCCTCCTGGTATGTATGACATCCTTCAGCAATGCACAAAGCTGAAACAGAGGGGGTCTCGGGGTAGGTTGGAACAGGAAGGATGGAGCTGATGAAATAGAGCAGAAGGGTGAGGGGATTTTGAAGAAGGAGGGTTTCAAGCGCCAGTGTGGGCTGTTGACACTGCCTGCCTGCTTATGCCTCCTCCTTGGACAATGCTTGGGAAATCGTTACCTGATGCCTCCCACCTTTGTTTACAAAGGCAATCTAGGTCAATTAATCCTTGCTTTGTTTCTTCTCATTCTGTCTGGATAGTTGCTATGAAGTAAGTGGTAACCAATCTCCCAGCCCATGGAGTCAGTCTGTCTTCTTATTTCCTTCTTCATTAAAGCAGACACCTTAGAAAGGCTGGAAAATATTACCAAAGCCCAAGAGACTTGATCTTCAGAATAAGGAACCAGTATTTCAGCCTTGAAGGCGATGTGAGTCTGGGACACGAGACAGAGCTGGGTATGAAAACTGGCCCTTCAGCTGAGGAGCATGCAGCCTCTGGACGCACTGCTGTTTTCTTGGTCTGTCTGAGGTTTTTGTTCTTGGGGTTGTGGGATTTTCTTATTTTCTTTTTTCTTTTCACTTTCTCTGCTCCTTCACCCCTCCACCCCGAATTGGCCTGACATGACAAACTGATGTGAAATGAAGAAGCTGCCTGCTAGGATTATTTCTTTCCTCTTCATGATCTCTCCTCCATGCCAACAGTCCTGCTGTGTTATTACGAGTGTTTCTCTATACCACCATGCTAGGTGCTGTACAGATTCAGACCCAGAGAGAAAAAAGAAAGGAAGCAATGCTGGACAAACAAACTGTTCATGTAGTACTACTGATGCCTGGTTTCCCGCTGATTTGTGTCTGGTGATTAATGAAGACCTCTGTTTGAAAGTTTTCCTGTTCTCAGGACTCTAATTTAAACACATGAACTTGTGCTACTACGTATCTCTCTACCTCTCTCTGGGTGCTTATTTTTGCTTATAACTCAGAAAATCTCAAACTATCACTTGCCCAACAGGTTCAACAAGGAACAGATTGACTTGCCCAACAGGAACAGATTGACACATAGAAATACAGACAACACAATTGCTCAAGCCTAGTTTCTTTAGGAAATTGGGATCTGAAAAGGATGAGTCCTCCTAAAGAAATGGTATTACCTCGCAGACAAACAAGGTGCAAGATTTTGGGGCTTTTGTGGTCTGAGCTAAGAGAGAGCCAGTCAATGCAGATGGACAAGCAGGGAAGTTCAGCTAAACAACCAGACAATATTGAGCTTAGTCAGTTCACACAATGCCAATAGGTGCTTGAACTGCTCTTTCTCCTATGGTTATACTGCTCACCAACTATTGAGGCTTGGAAGGCATCTACCCTACCTCTCTGCTGGGGTCAGAAAGTTTTAGGTCAGCTTGTTCAGGCATGAACTGGAATAGGGAGGGCATTTAACTCCATTGGATGGATGCCACAGTTCAGCTTCCTTGTGCTGAGTTCCATTTTGGAGAGGACATCCCCCAATGCAATCTGGTGGTGGCTGTGGCTTTGGAAGTCACATCTCAACTAGCTTTATTCCTGAGGGGAATATCAGTGTGATGTAAGGAGTTTCAGTTGGGAGCTCAAGCTGTAAAAGCGGACCAGAAGGTTTGATGGATATCCTGCAAAGCAGGATCTCAATGAGCTTGCTTCAGTTTCAGGTCTGTTCAACTTGAGCTGTGATCCTGTTGTTAGCTCCAAGGCAGTTGTATCCTCAGAGAGGGAGGATCTTGGTGCTGCTCAGTGACAATTATGCTGGATAAAGTGCACTGTCTGAGTTTAATGGCTGAATCAAAGAAGAGAGAAGTGTTGAATTACTGTGAAGACATAGAGCTAGCAGAGGGAAACAGTCAATGACCAAGAAAATGTGCTTTATGGTGACAACTGCTCCACTGAGAAGTGTCCCCAAAGACACAAGGAAAACTCTATACTGGTTTGTTATTTCTTTAGTGTGTTAATAGCACAATGGAGATCTGGAGTGGAGGCCCTATAGCACGATCTTCTGCTTTGCTCCAAGAACAGACTGCAGAGGGAGGTCTAATTTGGTCTTTACTCTTTCATTTTTCTTCTGCACTGTTTGCTCCAAACAGCACAGGGGGGTTTCTGTATCACAGGAAGATGTGAACAGACAACTCATGTCAGACTGGGTCCTTCTATTCCATAACACCACTGCTGACAGTGGCTAATAGCAGATGCCAAGGGGAAAGATTACAAACAGGGAGTGTTCCATTCTTCCTGCAGTCTGCAGTTTCAGGACTTTCAGAGATGGAGATGAGGGATTTCTGCTTACATAGCTGTCATTACCTATTTTTTTGGCTGCCCTTAATCTTTGAGATCCTGACTTAGTGTAGCTAGGGACTTCTGCAATGATGAACTGTTATGAATATTACCTCATGTCAAAAAATATCAATATTTCATGGTTGTATCTCACATGGAATATATTTGTCTATATGTTGTCTACATGAATCCCTCACTTTCAGATATATCTAGCATGTCCACCACTAATTAATCTCATCATCACCAGCCAGCAAATAGCAAAATACCAAAATCTTGTAGGTACTCTTCCCTGTGCTTTGGCTCCATTCCCACCATTCTCCCCAGTTTATGTTATCAAGGGCATGCTTTTCCTTCTGACATGTTTGGTGGAAAGCATTCCAGAATGCCTGACATTACCTCTCCACATCCTCTTTTGTCAGCCATGATACTAAGTCCCTTGAGAATAACCTTCCAGGAGACACTTAACGTATTTGATTTGCGGGGCGAGTGCTAAAGGGAATTTTATCACTTACACCACTCTTGGCAAAATTCCCAAGTCTTAGAATCAGACCTGAGCATAACGCAAGTTTTGGTAAAGCTTTGTTTCAGGTGGTGGGTTTTGGTAGGGACCCTTTTGTCTTGACACTGGCATTCGACACAAACCGATCTGCTTCTTTTGATGTCTGCTCTTACAATAGAGAGGGAGAAAGAAAGTACTCTCCTTCAGCACTCCAAGTAACAACCTAAAGGAAGGTCAGTCCTTATCAGCGCTGAAGGAAAATACACCCCAATACAGACCCAGCCCAAGGAGACTGAAATGACACAGTGCAGGTGTAACTGTAAACGGCCACAGAAAACTATAATCTCTTGTGAAGAATTCCCAGGGCACTGCTTTCATTTGTCAGTTCCCAAGCTTACCTGTAACACAGGTAAGTAAACCAAGGAAGGATTGCTTACTAGCAAAGCCTCCCTCAACATTTCCCCTCCCTTCCATGGCCAGCTCATTCCTGTTGAACATGTTTGCTGTCTTAGCCAATTTGTCTCTACTGTCAGTCTGTTGTTTAGCTAATTCACCTGTGAAAAATGGGAGGTATCAGATGCTGTTCAATAGAAACTTGAAACTGAGCATAAGTGCAAGGTGGGTATTGTATCTCTTTGCAACTTACAGACACAAATCCCTCTCCCTTCCCTTCTCTATTGCTCACTCTTCCCTTGCTGAGGACTTGCAGTGTTAACTGTGCTCAAGAACTGCTCAGCCCTTGAAATAGGTAATTTAACAAGGACTTTCTGGGGCAAGAGAGAGGAGAAAGTCCCTTAGAGATAGCAGGATCCAAGACAATCCAACCCCTTATGTGTTGTTCTAATATCAATACACTCACTATCTCATTTTTCATGCTGGGCTCTGCCAGAACTACCATACATCTATGCCTTAAACACAAATATATTGACTTGTCCCTTGTAAGTTTTTGGCTGCCCCTGCCTTATGTGGTTTGACATTGCTTGATAATTGTTAATCGAGTCCAAGCCTGAACCACACATGGATGGGCTTCCCTGTCTTCTCCTGTGGTCCTAGTCTAATGGCCTGATTAGTCCCAAGCAATATGTGGTTCCCACCGTCAACTTCTGTGGGTCCCTGGAAGAATCCTCTTAATAGAAACCCAGTCCTTGGGGTTTCTCAAACACTGACTGGATAAAGCTGGGCTGAAAATTGTTCTTATTATTATTATTGTTGTGTTTTTGTTTTCTTTTCCCGTGGAAAACGTTGAGATTTCACCAAACAATGAAAACGTTTGGCCAAGAGCCCTTCATTTCAGTTCAGAAATGTTCCCCGTGGGAGTTGTAGCTGGTATGCTTTGTGTCCCTGTCCTTCCCTGTGAGCTGACATTCCTGGCTTGCCCACATCTCTCATGGTGCAGCATGGTCCCCTCTCTTGCTGAGACAATGCCACGCACCATGCCAGTTGTATCACCATGGTGCTTTGTGAGAAATGTGGTTCACATGGCAAGGCCAGCTGCTGGAGCAGGATAGGGTCACAAAGCTCTGCAGTGACAGCCTCTAGGAGACACTGTCCAAAGATTTCCCAGCTGGATCTCCCGGCCTCCTGCCACAGTCTGTTGAGAGAGGGGTCATAACTCAACACAAAACAATTTTGCTTTTATTGAAAGGCAAATTTTCCACTGAAGTATTCTGATGGAAAATTTCAAGCAGCCACAGTGGAAGTTCTTTCCAACACCCTTTGCGTGGTAGCTTACCAACTTAATCTCACTTCTGTTGAATTTCTTTTCTGTTGTCTCTGCTCTATGTCTGATAACAGAGGGAGAGCTCCTTCTCATGCAAATGTGTGATCAGGGGAAGCTGACATATGTTGCTAACAACATATGGAATGGTTTGTTACCTTTCTGAATGGACAGGTTTACAAGGTGAGCTCTCCTAAGTCCCTGAAGAGAGGAAGATGTTTCCCTGGCTTTTGTATGTATTAAAAATGAAACAAGAAAACTTTCAGATCAAAATCCAGACAATAAAGATCCCATCTATTTTTTCTTTAAGTTTCTTTGCAATGGGTTTTGAACCTCAGTATCCCACTCAACTTGTTTGGTTTGGGGTTTTTTCTTTCTTTCTAACTCATTTCAGGCTGGTGAAAGGTGCCAAAACTGCCTGAGCTAGAGATCTCAATACTATTTTTTTTTTTAAGACAGAGGCAAAATAAAAGTCCCAAGCTGTAGCTGAAGACCTCTCACTGACTGGAGATTTCAGATGCTTTCAAGGAATTTACTTTTATGGCCAATATCCACCTTACTACCTTAGTGAGGTAATAAGCCTGTCCACCTAGGCTAGTGAGACCTTCTTTCTTCCTAGACTACCAAGCAGCAGCTTCCACTAACCCTCCAATGTTTCTAAGCAAGGCGGGACCAAAAGAGGTGACCCAGAGGTTAAGAACTGGGTATCCCTTAGCAGGGTATTGAGCTACGTGGCATCCCATAAACTTTTTCTCTTTTTTTCCCCCTCTTTCTTCCCACCCCCAAATTCCCTAACTTGTGTACGTTCTATTGTCTGAAGTGATGCTGCAGCAACTGCTAATTGCCCGGTGCTGTTTCTGCTGTGGATGTGCTCTAGACCAGCTGCATTTCAGCGTGGAAAAGGGGGTAGGGGGCATGTTTATATACTTGCGGGTGGGAAACTGCAGTAGACAGCATTTTCTGTTCCAGGCTAGCTGTACAGTTCATCTCCAGATCCCAGGTTCCCCCATTAAAACCTACCCCCTGCCCCAGGGAACAGCCTGGCAAGCTCTTCTGACCCGACAGCACTGGCAGCTGTTTGGCAGCTTCTGAAGTGGATCCAATCTGGTATGAGTTTGCTACACTTTCATTTTGTCTACATCTTCCAAACAAATAACCGAGTCCAGAATCCCAAGCTGTGTTTTGCAATGGAAATGCTTCAATGTCTGGGAATTGCTTCTGCTGCAGGGAAGAGGGCTGTTAACTGTTTAAGGGGTCAGTGAAGAAGGGAAGGCAGTTCCATCTTTATGGGTCAAACACTTGCTTTCAGGGTTTCCTAATGAATGCCTTGTGGTAGAGAAACTGGTGAAACCGAGGGGGCTTGGAGATGTCTGTCTCTCTGAGCCCTCAAAATTCTTGGACCAGCATATTTCTGTTCATTTCCCATCTCTTCCATGAATCTTCTTTTACTGTCAGGTCTCTTAAATGGAAACACTATACCTTTACTCTGCAGTGCAGTTCTACTGAATAACTGTGAGTCCCATTCCACAGCCTTATGGATGATCAGTGCAATTTGGGAGTTATCTTGATTTTTCAGGCAGACATAACTCCTCACATTTACCACTAGACTTGATGTGAGGAGCAGCAGAAAGGAAAACTCAGCAGTGTCCAAGACCACATCACTTAGTGATGTACACAGATGTCTTTCTGTGCCTGACATTCCTGTACAATCCAAGGCAAGAGAATGGATCAAATAACAGCTGATGCAAACCTTCACTTAAAGCTGGCAAACAGTGAGGGAAATATGGCTGTAGGAAGGTCAGGTTTTCATTCTTGCTTGTGCAGTGCATGAGAAAAGAAAAATTAGGAGAGAAGAAATTCTTACCTTCCATCCAGAGGTCTCTAAACCCTTTGCAACGGCCTCAGAGCATTCACATGATTTGATTTCATGGATTAGCTGGCTTATATCACAATATGTACGTGAATAGACAGTCTCAACTTTTCTAAGCAAATATGGTTACCTTATTTTACAGCTGGAGTATGAGAATGGGAAAAGACTGGGCACCCTGCCCCAATCCATGTAAGAAATCAGCAGGAACACCAGACATGGAATCCCTGCCCTTGCTTTATTCCCACCACTGGTCCTCCAGCTCCATCCCTCCTTAACAGAACATTCCTTTCTAAAACCTGATTAAAAGAAATAAGGTTAAATTATTTTTTGCAATTTCTCTTTAGAATTTCTTCTACCTCCCCATGAGAAATTCTAACTGGAGAGTTAAAAAACAAATCCATCAAGATTTCTGCTTTATGAAATTGCATATATCTTGATCATAAAACCAATCACAATTAATTTCATTTCCCTTTTTTTTTCTTTATGTTACTCCAGTGCAGCCATAGAATGGCTGATCCAAAGTCATACAATTCACTGAGGAAGGTATGTTAGTGCAGGGTGCATATATCTTTAAACCAAAATTTGCCCAAATACGGAAGGATGACAGATCAGTTCAATGCAGCATCTTTACTTTTCCTGCCAGAGTTAGTTTTATTCAACTTTCCAGCTGCTCTGACTCAGGTGAATGATTTGCCAAAGGTCAAAAGCTGAGTCAGGAGCTTGGAAAATCCACAATCCTGCTGGGTCCCAGCTCAGCTTAGACCATACGAGCCCTCTAGGTCAAAACCCTCCTCACTTCCATCAATCTCTCCTATCCCAGAGCAAAAGGCTTTCTTCTTGGAACAGGTAATAACCCTTCCAAGTCCCTAACTGAGCAGGATAGGCACAGCTGCACTGGAACACACCTGTACTTTTTCTAGCCAAGTACCTTGCAAGTGTCTTGAGAGTGGCTGATGGTGGGTAAGTTCAGAAGAAAAAAAAATCATCCTAAGCTGTTCATTTGCAAGACACCTAATCCCTAAGGCATAACCAGCTTGATTCCCCTTTCATTCACTCCTCACTCCAGAGCACTGCCTTACTGCAGGCTACATCCAGCCCTCAGAAATTCTTTCTGGCTCAGAATCGCAACCCTTCTCTGATGACAGCACTGGCAGGCAGAGGCCAGGGTCATATTTGCCACCTCTTTGGGGCATACCCCTTTCCCTCCATCCTTGCCACAGATCTGCCCTAGTCGCAATGCAGGGCATCCTGCAGCTCCATCACAGTTCTGGCCTATGCTGCAATCTCAGCTGGTGGTGGGATGGCACTGGCTTGCAGCCCAAGGAATGACCGAATTTGGATGAGACTCATCTGATGTGGTGCTGACAGTCCCATCTCAATTAATCCTATTAAGCATTCTCTGCAACACATTGGGATGTAACTAGTGGAGTCAGTGGAGCCTTGGGCATGGATTGCCACATCCAAAAGTAACAGTCACACAGATGATTTGTATCTGAAAGCACCCGATTCTCCTCCCTTAATGTGTCTGGAGAAACTAGTTCAGATGGCAACCTTCACATCACAGACAGCTAAAATAAAGTTGGGTACATGGTACATCCCTTAATGCATCCAACTGAAATAAGGGGTGGGCAGATCCTCTTCTTCCTCCACTTTCTCTGCTTTCATCTCTTCATTGCATCAGAGCAATGAAGACACTGACATTTTCTTTATCTCATGCTGTGTGGGAGAGCTCAGTCAACAACTAACCATTCCTCACTATCATCTCACAGCCACTGCCATATTTGCTCACAGAAAAACTACCATTTCATCTTCATTTTCTTTACTTAGTACTTATTCCAGAACCTGTGTAAACCATCACAGGTGCAGAAGTGGGACCACCCGTCTCACAGGAGACTTGCCATTAGAATGGTTTGTCCCGGACACAAATCTCACCTAAGTACCCTAGGGTTTACTTACAGTTTCTTTGAAACCCTTGGTAGAAGGAGGAAAAAATACTTACAGGAGTCCTTGCCAGACTCAAGGGGTATGTTATGGTGATGATTCAGCAGAAGACACCAGGACATCAGATATCCTTGCTCCCAAATAGTTATCATTTGATTTTGAAACAACACTTTGATAGAGAAGCGTGACATCAAACGGGGAAAAGGAGGGAAAGCAAACAACTTGTGCCATAAAATGTGTTGGGTCTGTGTTGTGCTAAGTCATTGGATAATGATTTGGCTTGGACTTGGTTTGGGGAACACTTGCATTTTTTAAACAAATGCATGCAACCATCACTTCTCAACTGGCATATTTGTATCTATGACTGACTGTCTGGTGGCTTTGCAAAGTCTTTGGGCTGACTGGATCAGAGGACGGTGCCTCTCGAGCAAAGAATTTCACCAAGGAAGATCTGAACCTTAATTAGATATTTTAGCATATTCAAAACTATATATTTCTTACTTTTACATTTGCTTTCCCTACAGAGCTCTCAGAACATCTGACAAAGTTGATCAGGAGCATTATTGTCAGGGGAGAATGTCAGTGGGGAAGCTGAGGCACAGGGTTACTGTGGTACGCTCTACCCTGCAGGTTGGTGTCAAAGCTGGGAAGACACTCCAGCTCCTCCTACCCTTGTGGGTAAGAATAGCCAATATTTCCTCAGAGTTTCCTCCATGGCATGCCTCCAAATGGAGTCCTTATAGCAAAGCTGGAATCATATCCCAAAATAAGTGCTGATACCCTCAATGGAGTCTGCAATTACTGTCTTTGCTGCCTGGCTGCCCTCTCCCCTGCCTTCCCTCCGGGCCTGGACACCTGTGTTGCACCATGATTGCCTCCTCGTTTATGGCAAACAAGTCTGGATTCTCCCACTGTATATTTTTAAGACATTTTGAAAAAATCTGTTTTCTTTTTTCTCTCCTCTTTTTTTTTTTTTTTTTTGCCTTGGTGTGTGTTTTTAATTGGATCCACTGCTGTTCTTCCCCTGCTTGCTAAAGCTTTTCTTTGGGGAAGCACAAGTTTTTAACAGCCCTGCAAATACTCACTCCTCTTTGCCAAGACAAGTCCATATCTTGGGGATAACCTGGCTCTGACCTACTTGTCAGTTATACAGCAACTGCTCTGCTTTCAGATCAGCCTACTACTGTTCAAATCTGTACCACTGGCCATCATTCGTACACCTGCAGGAGAGCGGAGGAAGGTCACGCTTGGTGGCTGGTTTCTACAGGAAGGCTAGGTGCTTCCCCTGAGGGCAATCACTCACCCAGCCCAACAGTACTGACATTTGGAGATGCCTCTCGTTGGTGTTCAGCTCCCGCTTTGTACCACCCTGCAATGCCTTTTCTGCAGCGCCTCAAGCCCAGAGCCAGGCACTGGTGTCAAGGATTTCATCCTTTTCAGTTCCTCTCCAGTACCATTTGCTTCGAGGAACATTCCTGTGGTTCCTGCCAGGCTCCTTTCCAGGGGAAAATATTCAGGTGGCTTCGTTCCCTTTGTCTTTGCCAAACGTTTACATTCCTGCTGACGCCGCAGGATAGCAGAGTCACAGGCAGGAGCACTGGCAGGAGAGCCTGGCCTCTGCTCCCGCCCGTAGTTACATGGCACAGGGCATGGAGCAACTGAGAAAGGACCAATTTGCACGGCTTCCGCTAGGAGAGCCAGCAAGCACATTTCGTACGGATGACTGTCTGCTAATTAGCAACGCTGCCCAGCCCAAAGGTACAGCATTCTTTGACTCATTAACAATGGCAGTGATTAACTAAATTCCCCATCTATCTTCTGGTCAGAGCTCTGGGATCCTTCCTTTGCTGCAGACTGCACTGAAGACACTCGAGGACAAATTTGGTGGCTCTGTCCATATTGTTCCAAGAAAGGGTTGCTGATGGTGCGCATGCAGCACCTTCCAGCTCTCCCAGGAGAAAAGACAGGCACACTCAACACGTCTCCCTTAGATAATTTACTGTTCTTGCCATGGGAACAGAAAGGCAAATTTCTGTCCGGATCCCCTAGTACCCAAGATGTTTTTGCTCTGGGGAGCTGCGATGTCTATGCATTTTGTAGCATGGTGACAGAGGTACAAGCTGGATACCTTTGAAGTTTCAAGGGCAGGTTTGATATTCTCATCCAGGCTTCTGAATTAACCCACTACCACAAGTACAGCGATTTAAGGCAAAGTAGGATGAGAAATAGCAAGTCAGGAGAAAAAAGTTAAATCACGGGTTATATGTGTGATCAGTAACCTCAAGAACTTTTTGTCCATTGCAACTAGACCTGCAAGGAGCACTTCCAGGCCTCCATATCCTTGTCTTGCCTGTCAGATCAAGAAAAAGTGGTTGCTATGACACCACAAACCATATTTCTCAGGCTGAGATGTGCCAGAATTTCAAACAGATGTGGCAGTGCAAACAAGAAGCCCCCTTGGGAGCGTGCCAGGAGGCTCAGACGATGCAGCAGCATCCAAACATGGTTAGAAGCTGTTCAGAGCCAGCCCAGCAATAATGGCCCGTACATGTACTTTCTGGCCTGCCTTGCAGCCAAGCCCAGAGCAACTCAGCAAACAGTGGTGCTGGAAAGTTTTGAAAGAAAGTTGCTGAGTAGGGAACTCTGCTGAACTAGCACCTGCCTTTTTTTTTTTTTTTTTTAATCTGCCTTCTTTCTCTCTCTCCTTTTTCTTTTTTTCTTTTTTTCTTTCCTTTGTTTTTTTTAGGGCCACGTTTATAGCTTTTGTTTTTTGCTGCTTGGAAAAGCTAACCCCAGGCCTGTTTGGTATTTGCTCTTGGCCTGAGCCTTCACATGAAGATCCTCTGTAAATAGGCTAATGTTGGTTTCATTTCCACTCTGAAAGCAAGAAGGGATCCTTCTGTTTCACTAGTGCTTTCTTCGCCAGCTGTAATGGAGAGGGCTGGAGTGGGTCAGGAGGGGGGTTTTGGCTGGACACACCAGCAGCCAGACTGAAGAGGCTCTGCGGGAACAGGTTGACTTTGTCAAACCGTTTGCCTGAAAGAAAGGTTTCCCAGGGAAATGTGCCAGCTCATCTTTCACGTCAAAAGGTCAGAAAACCACTTCCAGCAAATTTGGACATTTTGAGGCTTCACTCAGAGGTGGAATGAATTATTTGTATTAGAAGTGGGTTTTTCAAAGAGAGAGAATATCTCTTCTTAGCCTAACTAGGAGAGTTAGAAAAACAGATGCACTTTCAGACTCACCAGCCCTTCTTCAGGTCTGAAACCGGAGCACACCGTTTTCGGCCGCACACAGGTGGGAAACACTTGTTCTTGGTTTAACGTCTCCAAGTCAACTGTTTAGAAAATTTGAGGTAAGACCAATGAGTCTCTGGGGGATGAGGGGAAGAGATATTAGCAGAGAGAGACAGGTCAAGGTAATAGTGTGAGACAAAGACAGGTACAGGTAGCTGAGGCTGTGTGTCTCTGTTGAATATATACTTCTTATCTCCAGTTTTAGTATCCACTTCTTTTTTTGCATTTATTTAATTATTCTTTTGCTCTTGAGGCAGTTCTAGAACACTCCTGGGTGCAGGACTCCTGGGCTTTTCGCCTATCCTACGCTGGGATTAAAGAGCAACAAGTCTGCTGCTCTGGGAGAAGGCAGAAAAATGCTGGCATAAGAACAGACAGTAGAGAATTTCTTTTTTTCCTTTCTCTGAAGGCTAGGAAAGTCTGAGTGGCCTCAACAAGAGGTGTTAAAGCAACTAGCCTTAGTTTCATCCCAGCTGCGGTCTGTTATTGGTTGTTTGATTAAACAGAACTAGCTGGTACACTGAAATCTCCTGACCCTTCTCCATCCCCAGCCCTTGTCTTACCTTCTATGGGAGCCTGGTAGCAGGACAAGGATGAATTTAACTCCATCTGAACATAACTAGAGAGACTCGTGTCAAAGTGAAAAGCAACTGTTCACATGGATGGCTTAGTTCTGCTACTGGTGGTGCACAAAGGAAAAGGGCATTTGTATTTGAACAGAGAGGGAGCTGAATGCCTGGAGAGAGCAGGCAAAGAAAGACCATCTTTGCTGTCATGCGTTTGGGTCCCCAGGCAATTCTGGACACTGAGCTCCCTCCTGAATTCCCAGGAGTAGCTGAGCCATTGCAAACCCTAGGTATCTGCTTATTTTACTGGGAGAGAATTCATGAGAACAAATCATGGATTACAGACCTGTTCTCTGCATGTTTTCAGGTTTGTGGGCATCTGAGGACATGACAAAAGAGGAAGGAATGGTGCATGGTTGTGGGAGACCAGTTCCCAAATAGGAGGGTCAGTCTGGGAAAGCTCAAAGGAGCTCCTTGAAAGCATAGTGGTATTTCTTGGCGTTACATGCACTTTCCATAAGTTTCCTTTGCCACTGAATACTGAGGATAAAGAAGCAGGAAAGAGGAGGATTCACTGAGGATGATGCCTATTAAACACAACAGTCTACAAGGCAGCCTTCTCAGCAAATCCTTTAAGGAGCTGATTAAAAGGAGTTGGGAGGTCCTAGCTAGAGAATGTAGCTTTCTTTCTTATACTCTTTCCCCAGGCAATATGCCACTTACCACAGTCAAAGAGCCTGCTCAGCTGGGTGGATGTTCAGCCTGACATTTGCAGAGGACATTTGACAAAACACTTGGGAACTGGAGTGCCACTGGCACAGGCAAACAGGGAAGAAAAATGACGGCCAGTGGGTTGCATTCAGCCAAGAGGATATCTTTCTGCAGTGAATCTGAACCCTTTCAGGAACAAACTCAAGAAAAAGAGAGCTAAAACACTGGGGAAACTCAAGGTGGACCCATACAGTGCTGTCTGACCCTGGTGAGCTCACACAGCAGGGAGATTTCACTACTGAGAACAGGAGACAGTGAGTGACAGGTCTCACAAAGAGCAGCCCGAAATTCTCTCCCAGGGAATAAATATCATGTTTGCCAGTGCTGTCATCACCCAATGCCCAGCTCTGTGCACCTGCAGATGACTTCCTCCTGAATTTGATTCCAGTCCCTCTCTCTTTCTTTTGCTGAGCAAGGTAGGAAGAGGGTAACTTATTTATTTATTCATCCATTTCTTTGACCTACTGCACATAAATCAATTCCTCCGTTGCTGATCTGGCAGGGTTCCAGTGAGCAGGAGGATGCGTGGGAGCGGAGGTTCCCGAATGGTTGCACACCACAACTCCCCGACTCCTTCCTGGCATGGGAAAAATGGTTTCCCAGCACTGGGTTTCCATATTGCTCTGCTGGAAGAAACAGAGCCAGGCATGCTCTCTCTGGGCCTGATCTTATCTGAAAACGCTCCCATCACTGTATTGCGTAGGTATGGGATGGCTGTGGAGAACCCTATTTTGGCAGTCTTCAGCAAGTTGTATGGGAGCTCTGATTTTCACATACCCTGCAGCACCTTTTGTCTCCTTCACATCTCAACCTTTTTTTTTTTTTTTTTTCCCTTTGATCTAAGAGAGACAGAGCTTCCTCCTTTATTCCCTTGTTAGGTTTCAGGCCCTGGAGGATTTCTGATCATTCGAGTCATGATCATACAGAATCTGATTCAGAGAGACCTCTTCTCCTATCTGCCCTCTGAGAAATGAGTTTCCAACCTGAACCTGACCCAGGAAAGAGAGGAAAAGTGACACAATCAGTATCAGTACAGAGTCTGAAACTTCCTAGCAGGGAAGAAGATAATTTGTGCAAGAATAACCTATTGGCATCTAACCTCAACAGGCAATTAGTCACCAGAGACTCACAGTGGACCAGAGCCACAGTGTCTGGACTCAGAGCTGGGTCAGAACTCACCTCTTCCTTCACCCAAGGGAAACCACTGGTATTTCTAAATCTGGGCTCCCACTGGCAATGGGCCTGAGTCAATTTTGCAGTAGCTTTCATCCTGGGAAACCTTTATCTGAAGTCAAATACTTCTTCCTTTGAGATCAAGCAACTAGGACAAGTCGGTGAAAATGGATTTACCCTGCTCTCTTTTGTCTCCTCATGGCAAGAGGCAGGTGCTACACTAAGGAAATCCAGTGGTCTGAGAGAGACAGAAGAGTGTGAAGAAGCTGCCTGAGATACATGTCTTTTGTATGTGTGCTCCTTTTGTCCTTCATCTGGATTTCTCCTGTTTCCTTCTACCATCACATGCCTTCCTCACTCTCAAGCTGCACCTCTGAACCTACCATTGGCTTAGCAGCCTGGAGAGGAGCCCACGGGGCACATATCAGCAGGGCTTTCTGATCAGCTAGAGAAAGCATGGCAGGATTTTCCCCAGATCCTTCTATACATTGCTTTAGAGCAGCTGAACAAAAGGCTGGAGCTGTAGGCATCCAGAAAAGCTGTGCTGGTGCAGCCAGGCAGTCACTGGTCATTTCTGAATATGGGTCTTGTGGCTTAGCTGAGGCAAGGACAGGTTTCAGCCATGACCCTGCCCCTTTCTAGCAAACCTACCTTCTGAACGGCAAATTGGCAGACACGCCAGGTTGGCTGGACCCCAGGCCTTCCTGGATCCCTTCCCTGACTTCTCATCATGCATGTTTTAAATTACGGTTTAAATCAAAGATGTCAGTGATTCAGGCCAAAGGGTTTTGCTGAGAGGTAATCTCATACTTTTTCTCTGGCGTCCTTCCTTGTGCTGATCCCAGCACCGAAGGCTTGGGGATCATGAGGGGGCTGGAAGGGCTGCCTTTCCGTGCTGCACAGACCATGGCCCGCTTCTTGAGAGGACCAGAACATTTAACATCTCCTGCTATTGTACAGACATAAAGATTATGTGCCAGATCTCTCCTGGTTTTTGACACATTGCAAGTTGTAGCTTTTAAGTTTGTCTGCTTTTGTTTGTTTGTTTGTTCCTTTGCAAAAGAGTCACGTTTGTTGCAGCAGCTTGGGAAGAGTTCAGGTTGGGTGTATGCAATGGTGTGAATTCTGTACAGGCTGTTACCAGACCAAATTTAGTTTTTCAGGGTTTGGCTTCAGTGACCCAGCTGCTCTGGTGTTGCTCTCCCTGGGTACGAGGTTACCTCCTGCTGATGTGGGCTGCACCCACACCCCACAAGCGGTCTCAGTGTGAGCTGAAGGATACTTTCAGAAGCACTGCAGATTAGAAGTGTTTTAGAGAACTGCCCAGCTCCTCTAAACTTGGACTACAGGACCTCAAAGTGAGGGAGAATGAATCTAGTATCTGCTGCCAAACTCTGCAGGAGAGGGGAAACTCCTCTCTAAGCATAGTGGATATTAATGTATACTCCCTCCTCTATGACAGCCTATCCCACCAGGGACAATACCTATATCACTGGTGATATTTGAATGCTGAGAAATAGCCTCTCCTGTTTTGGATGGTGTTTCAGTAATTATCTGCAGTACTGAATTCCCTAGGCTGGATAAAAAGGGAAATGCATTTCCTTCCCTGTCACTTTTAATTGCATTGCACCTCCCCCTCATTTCTTGGCCACAGCAACATTAACATCTTCTGGTGGGATGACTGGCATGGTGGAGTGGCATTACATCCTGCTCCAGGTCCAAGTAGGGGCTAGCTCAATAGGATCTCGGGGGGTTAATCAAGGTGTACATTTGCCTTTAGTCTAATGGATACATTTCAAATGTCTAAATCAGACACTTGCTTTAACGCAGCTCTGCCTCATCTTCAGCTTTGCCCAAAAAGTTCTCCATGAGGGCTTATTTCTGCTTTACCCTCAGCCTGCTCTTCTGTATTTACTTGTCTCTCTCAGGATCCTCATCTCTCCTTTCTTGCATGTCTCTCTATCTCACCCTCTTCTGTTAAGCTGGAATTTTGCTAGACCTAAGAGGTCTTTTTATAAAAGCCCAATAAAACATGATCATGGCTTCATAAAGTGCATGAACATGAAAAAGTCAAAGCCGTAAACACGTCTCCAGCCGAAAAAGCTCAGCACACAGACTAATGCTCTCAGGCATGAGTGAGGCTCCTGGAGTTAGACTGAGGGGCATGAACCACTTTTATTTCCATCCCTGGCAAAATCTTCAACCTCAGC
Source organism: Rhynochetos jubatus (assembly GCA_027574665.1). Classification (NCBI taxonomy): domain Eukaryota; kingdom Metazoa; phylum Chordata; class Aves; order Eurypygiformes; family Rhynochetidae; genus Rhynochetos; species Rhynochetos jubatus. The sequence continues at coordinate 27,319,147 of CM050654.1, forward strand.
ACCTCAGTTGTGATCTCTGGATCCCTTCCGTAGGGGATACTTTCCCCAGTCCCCAACTTGGCTATAGTGCAGCTCTATTACGCTTCAAACTTCTATCCCCACCAGTCCCTGCCAGGGGTTTGTGTCCAGATCAATCTTTGCTTGTCTTTTTTTTTTTTTTTTTTTCCTTCTGTCCTAAGGTCTGAACAGCTGCATCTCATTCGGAGGAGCAAAGAAGTCCCCGGTGGGTGGGAAGGATGTCTCCTCATTGTGATCTAACCTACTGTTGTCTTTTGACACCTGATTGCTTCTCTCCTGCTCTCTAAATGCGGAATCCAAATGGACTTAGCTGTGTGCTGCCAGTCAAGTCCTGTTCTTGCACTGTTTTACAGACTGGACAACACAGACTTAAAAGTTTTCCATCCTACTTTTTAAAAATATATATATATATATGTAAATATAGATATGTCAGTATAGTTCTCAGTTGGATCCTTAATACATTTTCCCTAAAAAAAATATAGATGTTGTCATGCACTTGTCTCATATCTGTTTTCTGTGGTCAGTCAATGCTTTCCCTGGCATCCTAGGAACCTTCACGGAAATTCTCTGGTGAATGTTAAAACCACTCTGGTTCTATGAGATTTCCACAGATAGATACCATCCAAGGTTTCTTGCAAGTCTGATTTTTAATGACATCTACTCAGACATGCAGCTGGGACATCAGCAATATTGAAAAACAATCTAGTGATTCTCTCTTTCAGCTAGAAGTGCAACAGAAGGGGACGTTCATGTCATAGGGATATCTGACTTTTCTGAATTTCTAAGTCAGTTACTGCCATCAAAAATGAAATCACAGCCACCCCCACACTCCAACAAAGACTTAGTAACAAAGCACTACTAGACAGATGTAGTAATAGGATAAAACCTATTACTAAGGATTTATCAGTGTAGTAAAACAGACATTACCCATCATTCCCTGGAATCTATTAAAATTAAACATTAGATGCAACTTTACATAACTTTTTGAAGATTTCAGATTTGGAGCCAGAGACCTAAACAAAAGTAGAGAACCAACCCTAAACACCTCCCAGTTTGAGAGAAGGTTGGAAAGACGTAAGAACCCATAGTCACAGCCTTCGACTTTTAATCAATTTGCCCTATGCAAATGTCTCCTTTATGAGGTAGGATCTGAGTGGTTTGGGAGGCCAATTCAAGTTTATCCACTATTTTTCTCACTAAGTCTACCATACTTCTGAAATTAGGTTGCTGGTACTTTCTTCCTTCTAGAGTCAGAGCATCTGTGCAAAGCCCTGCTAGCACTTGAATGGAAAAGGGAGGAGCCTGTTTTCATTTTTATGGTCAGAAGGAAGCCAGAATACCAAACCAACGCAAACACACTAAGGAAACACTACTCTTCAGTCTTTACTTGACTGAAGGTACACCAAGACAATGGGGGCTCTGGTTCCCCACCTATCTGTTTTGTCCTATCACTGTTTCTCAGTTTTCTTGGAAGATGCAATTCTAATATTTGAGAGAGGTATAGACTCGCCATTTAGTCCTTCTGATTGGGTTGATCAGTCAGTGCCAGTGGACAAAAGGCAACATGCTCCATTTTCTCTTCCCGTGGGGTATCCATTCCCTGAGAGAAGAAACATGGCCAAGAGATAAGCATGGACACTCTGTGTAGGCCAGAAGTTTATTTCCAGGGCTCAAAGCAATTCCATCAGCTGCATCTGTGATTAACCCCACTGTGAACTCTATCTGGGAGGAGATCTCCGGATAAATGTCTTTATACACGGAGAGTATCAAGGTCTACAGTTTCTGCCTGACAGCCATTTCCCTGGATGACCAGGTACCTCCAGTTACCTGTGACACCAATCTTTGGACCCATTTCACATCTCCTTCTCCAATGAAAGAAGTGAACTAATGATATTATAACTAGTGAAGCTAGAGATGATAACTAATGAAAGAGCATAAACAAAATCTGTGTGAGGAAGGGGAGATCTTTGTGTAATGAAGGTCTAAGGAATGATTAGCTACAGAGTCCAGAATTGACCTCAGAGTTTCTGCACCAACTTTTTCTGGAAAACAACAGAGCTGAAAGCTACATCAGCAAGGGATAGTCCCTGTTTTGAGGTCGGTCTCTCCTCTCCCTTCAAAAACATAAACACCCAACATCTCTGTACCTTGATGAGTTGAGTTCATGGAGGAGAAGCTCAGGGTTTATTTTGTACCATCTCTGAAAGGATCAGCCATGGTCTAACCCCCGTGCCCTGTAACATTTCAGAGCAATCAGGGAAGACAGGCAGATGGAAACACAGGGGGATGGATGGAAGCTGATTTATATGCAGCTGAAACACAGCCGTGGGGCTGCTGCCAAGCCATATAGATGTGGTGGCAACACAAACAGAGACACGCAGAACAGCCTGTGCAAATATAAACACTGCCACACGTGATGAGGGTTCACCAAGTTCATGCAAACACCAGGGAAGGAAAAGAAAAAAGAAACTTAACTGGGGAGGCAAGTGCAAAGATTATGTCAGGCACAGGAGCTCTGTTAAACAAGAAAACAAAAAGCAAGTGCCTCTTCTCTCGTTCTGCAGCAAAGCATGCTTAGATAACAGCAATTTGCAACCGATTTAAAGGACACAGGCTTATTTTCCTGTGTCATCAAGAGATATTCTTAACAATCCTGTGCATAACAGTTGTTATAAGTGATCAGTTTTCCTCTCCTGTCTAGATCTGGTGGCTGGTAGTTCATTAAATCATATGTCTCAGATGGATCATTATGTTTGTTTCTCTGTCGATTCAGGATTGTTTCCAAATGTAGAAGGCTCGTTACAGAAAGCTGGTCTGGCACTGGCCACTCCAGTGAACCGGCATTTCTTCTCTAGCTTTCCCACGTGAATCTACATCAAGTTCAGCAGAGACTAGAAGTCATCATCCTGCTAGAAGGGGCTCGCATGGAACGAATTTGTGGAGCTGTGTATAGTCCCTAGAGGTTATGAATTGCAGGGTAGAAACCACTGAAGTAATTATTGCTGACTGCCATCCTAGGACAGAAGGGACATGGAAACTAAACACTCAGCCATAGCTGAGGACGTCTCCTCCACCACCATGAGGTCCTACTGGCCACAGATGTAATAACAAACCATATTCTTGCTTTGGGGTATCATGTTGCACAGATGCCAGTGTAGCATTATTTAGCAGCACCAAACTGCAGAAAATAGTGTATTCTTGACCGTTTTCCAGGATGGTATGCTTTTCTTTCACAGAAAAGGCAATTTCAGCACTTCTTCTATTGCACATACCCCCTCTATTCACATCCTGGTGTCCCTCTGACGCCTGCCTCTTTGCTGCCATCCTTTGGCAGCCTCCAGGTAGAGAAAGGGAAGAGAGTCACTGACTGCCATCTGTGAAACCTTCAAATATCCCCATCAAAAGCTAAGCACTCAACAAACAAAGATGTGGTGTCTTACCAAGGGCCCACAGGGACACCGCAATTTCCTTTGGGCTGAGAGATTAGATGGTTAGAGTGCAGGACTGTAAGCCAGAAGGCTCCCATCCAAGCCCAGCCACTGACTCAAAGTCCATAACCACCTAGGGGCCTTTGCCAAATACAGCTGTAAGCAGAAAGTTATATCCATGAGACTGATGAGACACAGTGTCCTCTTGTTTACTGCTGTCCATAATATTGGCCTGAGAAGGCCACATTGGTTAGCTGAAATTGTTTGAGATATCCTTGAACAACGGGCCTTGTCATTTCAATACCCTTAGCTATAGAGATGCTGTTGGCATGTGCTCTGTCCACCAGCACAAGTCAGCTCCACAGATGCCAAGAATATTCCAGCCTTTTACTGCTCCAGCCTTACCTTTCTCATGGAGTGGTTCTCTTCAGCAGAAGAAGGGAGACAAGACTAGGAAGCTGAAGTTCCACCTATTTTGTATCCTATAGTTTCTTATTTCTATGGAATCTTTTTATCTATACAGGGTTAGTTGGATACTCGCTGTTTGCATTCTCTATTCCAGCTGCAATCTCTCACATACTAATCAACCTGCAATAATAAATAAAAACATGCTATTTCAAGATGCCAGTCTATCATAGTAAGTCCTTCAGACTCTTATTTTCTTGATGATTCTTTCCTTTTTCTTCAGTGTCTTAATCTCTGCAAGTCTTTCCCAACAGTTTTTAGGCACTGTTGTTACCTCATCTACCAGTTGAGTGTGCCTTTTGCTCTCCGGACAGATTGAGAAATGTAAATGAAGTGACTATTGCTTTTTGCATTGTATTTTTGATAAGGAGATGGAGTAAACTCTAAAATATAGCAGCACTGAAGTAATTTGTCTTTTCAGAAATGCATCAAAATGTCTTCACATCTGTTTACTTTCTCCAGTTCTACATCTCATCTCCACAGGGACTGAGCAACTCTGACTGGTCTCACATTGAAGTCTGGATATTTGTTCTGACTCCTTGTGAAAGCTGTACAACCTAGAGCACAGTTCTTTTGGACACATCCCCATTCCAGCAAGATCACATTTCACTTTGGTTTTTTGCATTTATAAAGTGCTCTCTGTAGTGTGAAGAAGGTTCAGTTGACAGCCCTGGAAATGGAGATCCTCTGCTTAGCCATAGTAGATGCAATATAAGTTTTACCACTCCACCCACTGGCAACAAGACCTCAGCTTGGAACCTCAGCAAAAAGAAGAGCAAATAAAGTTCACTCTCCGCGACCAAACGTTAGCTCTTCTGCTGTTGTAACCAATAAAAATGGCAGTTTTGAAGACAAGGCAGATCCAGGCAAGTCTTGCTTAGCCTCTTTGGATTAGATACCATCTGTTCTTCCTCTTCCCTTAACAATCAGTTCCAAACATTCACCTTTCACCAACTTTCCTCAGTTCCAGCCAGGAACCCTGCTGGCAATGATTCAGACTTGCTCCCAAACCAACTACCAATATCAACCTCAGTTCATGCAGTACCCTGAAGACCAGCAAAAATCCATGTTTCTTTTGGTTGCCCTGCACACACCACCCAGCTCCAGCTATTTTCCAGCTCAACTGGAATGCACAGCCAAGCCAAGGCTGTTATGATGCATTGAGCATGTGGGAGGGCCAGCAGTGAGCCCAACAGTAATCATGGCTTCAAATGAAAAAATTTTTAAAAAGCTAAAAAATAATTTATGAAAGAAGATCAACTTCTATATAAAACTTTTTTACATTTTCAGACAACTCCTTTCATAGTTTGTTCTCACATCCTTTAAAGGAGCCCACTATAAATATCTACAAAGTCTTTAAAACTTTCCTTCTTTATAGCGTGGAAGGCAGTCTCAGCACTTGTTAGATCTCTGATATCCTGAGACACCTGATCATTATGTTCCATTGTTCAGTATCTCTGTATTCATTTTTTTGTCTCCTCTCTTACAGAGGGCTCTCTTTGCTTATATAGTTTATCAAATAATCTAGTGTAGGCTTATGAATGAACTTCATGATCAGCAATGAGTATAAATAAACCCCATTCATAATGTGCATTTTACATGGGATGCATTTATCCTCTTCCTCACTTTCAAAGATGGAAAATCTCTTCTGTGGAAAAGCTGAGGTTGGGAGAATATTCCTTAAAGAATAAGATGAGGAAGAGCAGGCTGAGAGGCAGTTACAAGTGATTCCTTCTTTCCTGGAAATGGCCTTTAAAAAGCACTAGTGTTGGCACAGGAGCTACAGTTCAAGACAAGTTGTCCTTTGGCTGCCCACATCACCTCTCTCTTCAGTAGAGCTGTGTCACACAGATAAAATGTGAAAGAAAATGAAATCTGAAGGGGAACTGTCCTCCTACTGTATAACTTCAGGCCAGTTCTGCCCAGACTAATTAAAAACCATCAGGCCTACATATCTCTCCCACCCAGAATCATTGTTTCAGTAATAAGAAAAGAGTGAGGAGTGTTGTGTGGTATTTTACAGCGGTCCGTGATTTCATGAGCTGTTGTAAACATCCCTGCCACTTCATGAGGCGTGGTGAGAATATATTGACCGTATACTGTCATGGCCAGTGCCTTTTTAGTAGAAATGAAAATGTATTTAAGACCCCATGGCTGACTGTGATGGATTGGTTTCCATCATAAAAACTGAAATGCTTTAATGAGAACATGCTTTATGAGCCTAGCTGTTAGCCGGTGGGGTATCATCACACAGTAACCTTCCAACTTTTTCCCTCTAGAATGAATCAAAGGTGGCTGGACCACTAATTTATTACAAGGACAGGTGCTGGAGATAGCAGAAAAGAAGCAAGCAAGACATAAAGAAAGGAAGAGTGAGAGAGAAAGAGAAAGCAAGCAAGCGAGACTGACAAACTTAACTACAAGAGAGAATTTGCCTGGCCTGCAATTTGTTTGCATGCCAGATGTCTGTATGGTTCAGGCTGACAGCGTTGCAGAGGGTGGGAAGTTCAGCACTGCCCAAAGCCAAAAAAGAAGAGAAATAAAATTTAAAAAAGTATATACTTTGCTGTTTATTTCCTTCATCAGTAAAAATTGGGTCCCTCCAGTCACATAGTTGACCATATCATGCACTAACACTTTCCCTTGCAAACATGTGGTTGGAGTCCTCCTTGGAATTTTTCCAGACCAGCTGAAAAAAAATGGATTTTAATGCAGTAGGCTCAAGGAGTTGTGAAATGCATCTCTAATTGTTTATCAGTTTGAGAGTGAAGGATTTGGGTAAAGAAATGTAATGATGTCAGTTCTGTGATATTTAAACAGGCTTATTTACATTCCTCACCTTATATCTTTTCCTTTCGCACCCATCCTCCTTTCTTCACCCCTCTCCCTCCCCCCTGCCATCCTTGTTTCTTTCTTGCTTCTTCCCAAGTCCATCACGTACCTGGGGTCAACCAGACGGTTCTGCAGATGGGTTGATGATACTGCAAAACACTCAGTATGAGATGTTTCTGTCTGGCCTACAGATGGGAGACTCATAAACACTTGATACACCCAGTCCCCCATTACTGGTTTAACAGCTTTTCTACTGGAAAGCCAAGAGCTTCCCCAGGCAATGAAAGGAGTTGCCATATGTTTGGGATACTAATTGTCCCTCTAAAAACTCATGTGCTTTCAGGCTAACAAAAGAAGTGAAATTCTTTTCTTCTTGGTATGTTTTTAGTGGTTGAGAAAGGATCCAAATATATGGGCTGTTCTGTGGGTATTGGCAGGCTTTGCCAATTGGACGTGTGCAAGTGTGAATGATGCTTTTTGTCTTAAGTCATACAGACTGATCGCATTTAAAACATTCTGCGTCAGTATCTTCTGTCCCTGATGATCCCTCATCACAGCTCCTCAGAGCTTAATCTGCCTGAGTCAGAGTGTTTCTGAGAAAGTTGCATACATCCCTGTAAAAACTAAGTGGGAAAAAGAAGCAGCTCCACACCTCCAGAGCTCTACTCCACCCTGCACAGAGCAATGAACCTCTTTGAAGCCAGATTGTCCTGGAGTAGCAGATCCTTTCTCCCAGTGAGATTCCCAGTGTGAATGTAGGACATCCACACCTGCTGAAAGAGAAAGTCCCAGGAGATTCTTCCATGTGTAAGGCCTAAAATTATTCAAGTATAGAATCATAGAATCTTTTAAGTTGGAAAAGACCCTTAAGACCATCAACACCGACCATTAACCCAGAAATGCCAAGTCCAATGCTAAACCATGTCCCCAAGCACCTAATCTACATATCTCTTAAATACCTCCAGGGATGGTGACCCAACCGCTTCCCTGGGCAGCCTGTTCCAGTACCTGACAACCCTTTCATTGAAGACATTTTTTTCCTAATATCCAACCTAAACCTCCCTTGATGCAACTTGAGGCTGTTTCCTCTTGTCCTATCACTTGTCACTTGGGAGAAGAGACCAACCCCCACCTCTCTGCAACCTCCTTTCAGGAGTTGTAGAGAGCGATAAGGTCTCCCCTGAGCCTCCTCTTCTCCAGGCTGAACACCCCCAGCTCCCTCAGCCACTCCTCACAGGAATTGTGCTTCAGACCCTTCCCCAGCTCCGTTGTCCTTCTCTGGACACGCTCCAGCACCTCAGTGTAGTGAGGGGCCCAAACTGAACACAGCATTCAAGGTGTGGCCTCACCAGTGCCCAGTACAGGGGGACAATACTAAGCCCTGGGGAACACCACTTGTGACTGGCCACCAGCTGGATTTAACTCCATTCACCACAACTCTTTGAGCCCAGCCATCCAGCCAGTGTTTTACCCAGTGAAGAATGCACCCATCCAAGCCCTGAGCAGCCAGTTTCTCCAGTAGAATGCTGTAGGAAACGGTGTCAAAGGCTTTACTAAAGCCTAGATAGACTACATCCGCAGCCTTTTCCTCATCCACTAAGTGGGTAGCCTACTAGAAGGATCCTTCTTCTTGAATTCCTTTGGCCAACCTGAAATGGCGATGGCCAAACAAAGATCAGGTGCTGTAAGGAGCAGTGAACAAAATAAAATACTCCTTTATCTTCTCTATTTTTTCGTGAAGTGCTAGGAAGTGAACACCCTGCCTCTGTCTGATGGCACTCTAAGGACGGCGGATTTAAGCAAAGACCACATCAGTCTGCGATGGTGGAGAATTCCAGCCTGCATGTAGTAGGAAAAAGCTCATTAGCCTTGGTTTTCTGGCTGAGTTACTGCAGAGAAATTGCATTAGTCTTCCTGAATCCCTTTTGTTGTTTGAGATTGACAGAGCATCCTTCTTTCTGTACCAGAAATACTTAAGTGGTGTTGTTCTGTGTCACCTTCTGTCCTAGCTATAGTAATTTTTTTATATATATTATATATTTAAATCCTTGAGGAAACTGTAAAAAGTTCTGCAGACCTCAGTGAAAGCAAACTGGCTTCTCAGTGAGACAGAAATGATGTGTGCTGAGAAAAGAACACCTCTAAAGGGAATTTTGGAAAGTTGTTCCCTGAGTCTTGTGCCAAATTCCTTTGTAGCCTCAAGGTCTTGGTGGCCAACAAAGACTACATCACTCTTAGGAAGAGGCTAGAAAACATGACTGAAAGTGCTAAAATGCCATTGTGTACACAGCATCACTCCCTGACCTCAAAAATAGTTTGAATCACCAGTCCTCAGAAAATGTATAACATATAAACAAAAAAGATCTAGAGCAGAAACATGGAAAGACTTCCACACAGAAAGGACTTAGAAACGAGCCATCTGATGTAGATCATTAACAAATAAGGTAGAAGAGAGAAATACAAAACTATTTCTGAAACACTGCAGCCCCTAATGCATTCATCATATTCCAGGAATCAGGGACCTTCACCTCTTTCTGAAACACGTCTTGTTTTAAATATCCACAGGAACCCCTTGGGTTGCTCATAAGGTTTAAATTTTGGCACCTGCCTCAGGATGTTGCTGAGTCAATGCCCCAGTTTGAAGAATAGCCGGTGGACAGGACTGCCCCATTCACCGCAGTGGGACTCCATGGACAGCGAAGCAGCAGTTGTGATTTCCAGTCCCAGGCCAGAAACTGACTCATCCTACCTTCATTCTTGGAACCTTAGTTTCTTCATACCAGAAACTGTTCTTCCTTCAGACAAATTCAAGCTCTATGACACTGGCTCTAGCCTGTACCCTGGGGGTGACTCTCTGCCCTTCCCTGGAGAGCATTTTAGACCAATGAAAAAAGTTCTGTCTAGTTGTGCTACATTAAGCAAGCTAATAGCCCTCAGTTGCTCCAGACCCCACAGTGATCCCCATCACTAATATAGGGAATATTTCCACAGAGAAAATGGGGATTTGTATTCGGAAGGTCCTGACACATGCTGTAGAAGTTATACAAAAGTCTGTGGTGAGATCTTTGTATATTCAAGCTGCCTTTAAAATCTCAGTTTCATAAAAGGTTCTGTCATCTCCAAAAAAAATACCGACACATTTACATTAAAACCAGAATTCTTGGAAATTGTTTCTTTTTCTGTTGCAAAGGGGAAAAAAAGAACAGTCCACACTGGTAATTCTTTTGTCTACAATCCAACACAAAGGCCTTGGGATCCTCTGCAGTCTTGTCAAGTACTTATTGTTACTCACATGGATGAAAACAACCTTTGTATCTTTTTAAACGTGGTGTGGGAGAATGTTTATGTAATTAATCAGATGAAGAAGGATGGAAGGATTCATCTACACTGAAGTTCATCCCACCAATTTTAGCCATTTGTAGATTAGGTGCCTAAATTAAGTAGGTGTCTAGATTATTCCGTTAATGAAGAAAAGTAAGCATTTCCAACTAGGAATATGCTCCACCTCTGGGGCAGACTGGGATAAACCCTCCTTAGAGATACATGTCTTTGTCCATTGCCTAAACTGGGATCTGTAAAGCTTGCTGTGGCAAATACCCGAATACTAGGCAGCTTGAAATCAAATTAGTTCAACCCCGTATTGAGACTGGCCTCCTGTTACCATTAACCATACCACTCACTGGATGAATTCCTTCATTTTATCCCATTTCTCTAACCTGCTGGGTCATTCCCTCTCTGGTAAAGACGCCCCAGATCCCTGTGGGACAGCAGAGTGATTTTGCTGTTCCCTGATGTGATATTTTCACCCTCAGGCTATCACTGGGTTGGTAGATCTTCTCATCTCATGCCACCACAGCAGCAGTCTCCTTTCCACATCTGTCCCTTTTGCTCTTTGGTGCAAGTTCCGCAGACTTTCCCACCCTGTGTCACTTCATCTGGTCACAAAGCCACAGTCCCACCACAGCCTCATTTGCCAAATGTGTTGCATAAGGTTCAGCCTTGTGGGTTTCCTCTGGAGCAAGGGGACAACAAAGATTCTCTGTGGGAGCAAAAACACCAGCTTGCCTCTCAGGGTGCACTAGAAGGGGGCTTCAGCCTTTTCACATCCAAGTGATCACAGAGGTTAACCTTAGGTGGGATTGTAGAACAGGAAGAAGATGCTCAGAATTGTCTGAAAGTAATAAAAGGAGATCATTTTAGTACTAACTCCTCAGCTAACAGCCAAGGTATGCCTGGGGGTACTGCCAGCAGTATCTTCTAGCTGCCACTCCAATAACCTCACACATGACTGGCTCCTGACCCTTGCATGGAGCAGGTCACACTTCCCACCATCCAACACCTAAACCCCTGCAGTGTCCCTGGCTGTTCTCCCTGTACCTCTGACAATCCCTGCGGTGTCTCTGCACGGCAGTGCCAGGTCCAATAACTGAGCCAGGGTAAGCTTATTAATTCACGTCTTGATCCACATCTACCGTGGAGCAGGAGGCTCTGGATTAGATGCAGGTGGCTGGACACAGGAGCCATCTAGTCTGGTGGGAGCAAAATGCCAGGAAGGCAGTGAAGCTGTATGGTCACCCAGAGCCGTACAGCCTGTTGCAGGAAAGCAAGCTTTGCTGCACACACTTTGCATGTGAAGAATCAAGGGAGAGCATTTAGCTCTCGTGGTTAGCGTGGAGACTTCCCCCAGTGTTTTTAAGCAATGTTGTTTTGTGGATCAGCAGCTGTGCGTAAACGTCTTGGCTCATCATCAAGTAACATTTCTCCCCTAATTCTGTTAATGACAACCAAGAGGGAAGTATTTGGTATTCTCTGTGAACACTCATGGCAGTTCCAGGAAGGGCATACTTCAGGTCTGTGGCCCATCCCAGGCAATGTTCAGCTTAAGGCAGCTGCCAAGGAGCTAGAAGATTGTATAAGGAAGTGAAGGCAGCTGCACAAGGTCTGACCACATGTACATCTATCCCTGCAGCCTGAGGAAAGTAAGAACAGGACAAGTATATATGCTGTTTCCCCCAGGTCTACCTAAACATGTTTAGTTTCTGGATATTTATTAATCCCCAGTGAATTTCTTCATGAATTCATCCAGTCTCCCCTGGAAGCTTTCCTCCATTCATGACACCCTCAGGCCATGCATCTGACAGATCGACTACACAGTGCAGGAGAAACTGTCTCCTTTGCTCGGTTCTGACCCGGTTCCCCCAGCTCCATTTGGTGCCCACCCCATGGGAGCCCACCTCAGTCCCTGTGCAGCTCCGCATCCCCCTGCTCCACTGCTGCTATCATATGGCAGCTGTGACCAGTGAGCAGGGACCTTTGCAGTGAAAGGGTTAAAGCTCAGCTCCTTGGCCATCCCGCCCCAGTGCTCTAGCCCCTCTTCTGTAGAGTTAATTCTCCGCACATGGTCTGCACTAGACAGGTATTCCAGACAAGATAGCGATCAGCTGACGCATTTCAGCATCACAAATGGCTGGGAGTGCTGTTCTCCGAGAGCTCCTTGCGTGCACCAGGAGAAAAGCCGCTGAGCACGAAGGAAGGAGACAGCTCAGCATGTTAGAGCACGATGCCTGGTCCCACTCCTGCTCAGCACGAGTAAGAAGGAAGCAAGAAAGCTTTCTTCAGGCTTTCCTAAATCAAAGTGTGTGAATAGCTGAGGCTGGGGTAGAAGTTGCCCCCTGCCAACACACACACGCACAATTGCTTCTTCCATCCATATCTCCTCGGGGCAACTGAGTTTATGGTTAAGCCCAGTGTTGAGTCACTGAGGTATAAATTCAACCAGTATAAAAACCTTCCTCCTTGACAGCAATCCAAAAAACCTCAAACGAGCAAAAGAGATGGAAGAAAAAAAGCCCAAAAAACAACAAATGTATCAGAGCTGACAGCCCCGGAGAAGGTATTACAGAAAGTGTCTCAGCACCTTCTCTGCAACAGCCTGTCCTGGCAAAATCAGAGCCACCCTTTCCTGACACCCCACAACAACAAACCCAACAGGATTAGTGTTTGCTCCCGAGAGATGCCAAGCAACCCTGCACTCCTACTTAAATCAGGCGATTGCGGAGAGCTTTGCACCTGGCAGAATGAGGTCTTTGGGGTCTTGGAGGGAAGATCCCACTTTATGGCTGGAGATGAATGACAGCCATCTGAGCCCTTGTCCCACGCTGTGATGGGTGGCAGGGCTGCTGTCTGAGCTGCTCTGGCCAATTTTTATAATGGTGCCATTATCCATCAGCCATCTGGCAGGCGTAGCCTCTATTTTTTCTGCATCCAGCCCTGTGTTGGCAGATGTTAGGTGGAAAGGGAGGTCACTGGGGAAAGACCAGAGATTTGACATCTCGTCCCTTCTCCCCTTTGCTAACATTCCTTTGGCTTGTAAGTCTGACAAACCAGCAATGGGAAAAGATTGTTATCGGATAAGTTCTTTGCAAGGACATGGGATCATGTGTTTTCCATCCATTTCTGCAAAGACTTCAATGGCAATGTACAAGCACATTTCCCAGGAGCCAGCAAGAAAAAGCCTGTTCGGTAAAGCAGCTAGGGGAAACTCCAGGTTTAGGTTTGCTATTTGTAAGAAGGTAGGAATGATGAATCCTCCAAAATATCCTTGAGAGTCGCTGATATTCTTGGTTATTAAAAAACCTGTCATGAGTGCCAAGGGCAATGCAGTGGGTGTAGTGCAGAGGGAAGACGGGGAGGGGAGGGATGAAGGTCTTCAATGCATTATTGCCACACAGGTTTCGCTTTCAGGCTGCAGATGGAGGCTGAGCTGTTCCACAGACTCGTTTCCTGGAAGGAAAGAGCGCATCCTCCCCAAATATGGCCTGATTGCCTCAGCTGATGATGTTATTCATTATTTTAAGACCCAACGCAGGGATTGAGGTCCCATTGTTCTCAGCACTGTATTATCGGAATAAGGATGAGATGAGTTCTGGTAACCAAACCCAGCAGGAGAGGGAATCCCTTGCACCCAGCCCCTCCTCAGGGTGGCCTCAGCAGAGCTTGAACTCTTCTGGGGAGACCGGGCTTTCTCTGAGCAGCTGAATACTAAAAGCAAAGGCAAAAGGAAAAGCAAGCAGGCAGAGGAGCTGCCCAAGGCGCTTGCCCGCACCATGGAGCCATGCTCCTCTCCAAACTGGCTCGGTGGCTTCTGCCAAGGGCAGACTCATCGAGAAGCTTGTCCAAAGACAGCGTGTCTCACTCTCTGAGTTTAACGTGACGCCTTTTGGTCTCTGCAATTCCCCCAGCACCTCTGAAAGGCTCATGGATTTGATTTTGGCAGCTGTTCAGTGGGCCACATGTTCAGCTGATCTGGATGATGTGATTGTTTTTGGGAGGACTTTCCAGGAACGTTAAAATTGCCTGGAGGATGCATGTAGCTGGCTGGAGCAGGCTGGTCTGAAAGTAGAAACCCATCCAGCTGTGACTAGTGATGGTCCCAGGTGCAGCCCGTTGGTCATATCGCATCTTCAGCAGGGTGTGCCTCCACCTCGGGCCAGGACAGACACCCCAAACACAAATCCACCCTGGGAATGGCAGCGGAAAGGAGACACTGTGGCCCTGCACGAGACATGCGAGTCCTGATCCTGCCCTATGTTATCTGGCAGGGGAGAAGGAAGGGAAGGGAGACATGGAAGAGCAGCTTGGATCTGAATTCCCAGCCTGAGGGTAGGCCTGTAGCAGCACTTTGGATTTTGGACCTAGGAAATGAAAGCAGGCAGCATCTCTGCTGCAGCCATTTCAGAGAGGTGGCACAGAGCTGCACACCCCAGCACTCACAAGAGCCCAGAGGGAGAAAATATGAGGATTTCTTTGAGATAGCTGCTGGTGAGGAAAACCAAGGGATGCTTTTTGGAGTGAGATGCAGGGCTCTTTTCCAGCAGAAGGATCTTGCGCCTGAACCTCAGCCCAAGGAGCTGTCACGAGTAACGGTCGGGTGTCGCGCTGGCTAGCGGCAACCAAAGGCGCTGAGCTCCCTGATCTGGCAGCAGCACACTCAGATCACAGACTGCTCCTTGTAGGCAGGGAGTAAAGTAGATAATGAAACATAGAGATTTCCACTGTCATACCCAGCTGATAACATGCCAGAAATAGGTCTCTGTGTTACGATAGCTTTTCTGTCCACACACACACAAAAAAAAAGCGGACAGTACTATGCCAGCTTCTCTAAATATTATGGAATGACAGATTTAAAAAACCTTACTTTTGACCAGCAAGATTTAAAATGACCAGCAACTAGAGGATTTCTAGGAGGGAACATCAGAGTAAAATCAGCACAGCCCTTGCCCCGATTGCCTGATCCTTCATCCCAGAGTCAGTCCTTTCTTAAGGAGTCATCTTCTCAGCCAGCTCCCTCCCGTCCATATCTCAGCATCCACTATGAACCTGTTCAACTGGCCACCTCACGGGAGGGACACAGACAAAACCTGTGGCAGAGAAACACTGAGCTCAGAGAAACACTGAGCTCACATGGCGATATCTTTCGCGAGAGTCTTGTAATACAAACCTTCTCACACAAACACTCAAAATTTCCTTGGAGCCTTATCACATTTCTTCCTTATTTGTAATGGGCTTCAGCAAAACTCATTGTCCATCAAACCCATGTGTCCAAGATCACGTAGTAGGAATCCTGGAGCATGTGTGAAAGCAATTGCATTTTGCTGTTGGATATCTTAGCTGAAATGCAAATTAGCTGTCACTCTGGTAAATTATGTGATACTAAGCTTTACTATGCTTCCTTCTTTTCCCTTGTGTTACAAATCAACATGCAGGAAGGATGGCCTCTCCTACACATCTAGAGATGCTGATAGCTCAGTCAGGCAGCAAGATTTGGCTGGGCCTTTCTGTTTATAATAGATTACAAACTTGCAACTTAAAAACTACAAACCACACACACACACTGCTAAATCACTCTGCTCTGCATGGCTGGGGGAACCCAGCAAGCCTAAGCACAGAACAGATACCCAAAAGATGGACATCAGAGGGGGTACAGAAGAAGACTGACCATCTGGGGGGAGTGGGCCCCTGTGCAGCTAGAAATCTGTTTGAAATCACTTCAGGAAGGATCCATGGCCCATTTCCTTACAAGTCTTTCTAGAGAGATGTCAACTCCTGTCTTTCTATGGTATCATGCTGGTTTTGGTCACACTAAAATCAGTGTGAGTGCAGATGGCTGCAACAGACCAAAACTCCAAGCACTACTGGAAACCAAAAATATCAAAATCCAGGGTTGTCTCATGCAATCTCCCAGCACATGATGGAGGAAAGCAGTGTTTTCTAAGGCTGCTGATCTCTCCCTGTCCCCCTGTCTAAGTGCGCTGTGCACTGAGGAGCTCTGCTTTGCACCAGTGGGGTCAAAACCTGAGAGATAATGCAAGACAGACACATAACACACTGTACAACTGCCTACCAGGCACATCTGGATGCAGTGTAAACCTCACCTCTTCGTCAATATAATAGTATGCATTTATTTCTCCCTCTGGGAAAAGCAGAAACAGTTCAGATCTGTGAAACAACAACAAAAACCAAAACAAAACTGTGATTAGTGATGTGGAAATGCTGCTGCAGGAGGAGACTGTGCAAAATGTGGACTGGTTTAGATAAAGCAGGTGAAATAGCTAACACTGTCCAAAACAGAAGCCAAAGCCCCCTTCAACCAGGTTTTCCTTTCCCCAGGGGAAGCAAAAGAGAAGCACTGAACTGCAGGACTGCTCAGGATGGAGATTATCCCCATCTGCTCCCTCCTGGATATGACCCTGGGAGTTACTGTCTTCTCTAGTTTCAATGGACTTCCCATTCCTCACTCTCCCATCCTGGCCACCTGGGATGTCACAAATGTGACAGCTTCTTCAGTTCTCAGCTGAGCAAATACCCCAACCACAGTCAAGACCACAGGGATAAATCTCCTAAATTTCCCCACACCCTCCTTCCTGCTTTGCCTGACATGATGTTGCCTACATGGGACTGGCCACCCTCATCCTGCCATAAGCATTCCAAAAGTTTTTCCTGCTGTCCTGCCATCGCAGTAGGTTTCGTAAGAAGCTGACACCAGGCTCTCCTCTCCTCACATGGTCCACATCCAGCAGATTATGTATAAGTACAGATGGCTCTGTGCCATTTGCTAATTGGGGAGTTGCTTTTTATCTAGTCACTGGGGCTTGTCCTGGGCAGGGGCTGCCTGATTTCTTTCTCTTTGATTTCAGGGGTTTTGTAAGAAGTTACCAGGCAGAACTGAAGGTCTGGTGGATGAGGCCCTCATGAATGCCTTGATCTGTGTGGCCTGCCGGGTGGTCTGTAGTTGTGCAGTCAAACACACTGGTGGCTTTTCAAGGATCTTACCCTATCAGCAGGGTTACACAGGGTATACAGAAATGTGACCCAACAAGTCTCCAATCCCCAGAACCAGGATGAAAGTGGATTTAGAGTAAGGATGTCTATGTTTCTTCTACCAGCTCACCGCCTCTGTCAAATCCCTGAGTACCAGGGGGTGAATAAGTTCAGCATGTGCCATAGGCCAGTGTGTAATGAGGCGTTTTTATCACCCCCTTCTCAGAGCTATGTAGCATCCATGCACTGTTCTGTTCTTCTCTGCTAGGGGTGGTGCATAGGAAAGCTCCAGTTCAGAGCAGCTTATGCTTCCCTGTAGGCACTTCTCCATCACTGCCTGCCCATGGCTATAAAGCATGGGCCAGGATGGTGTACACAGAGATCTGACTCCTTCTGGGTGCCTTTCAGGACACTGTAACTCCTGTCTCCCTGCTCTGCTTCCCTCCCCCCACAACCCACCTTAGGCTCTCTGGTTGAGGCAGATGGGAGAACACTGACGGGGTGAACAGTGGTCAGAAGGAAAAGCTGTAAGGACATCATCCAGATGGACAGAAAGACAAGTGTGGACACTGGAGACGTTGCAGAAGAAAAGCTTTCTTGGAAGTGTGGGAAGAGCAAAGAGAGTGCCCTAAAAGCCATCAATGTCACAGCAATGGAGCAGTGCCTCCCACAGCAAAGGAGCAGGGAGGAGGAGAAGATTTCGAAGCAATGGCGAGCTGCAGCACTTCCCTCACATGTGTCAAACCTGTAGCAAGGAAAAGGCTTCACAAACTCCTCAGCACATCTGGCCACACTCTGTAATCTAGCACAGCTCATCCCACCACCTCTGTTCTCCTTGTGGACACAATCTGATGGCTGTTCATGGGAGGGCTGAGCTGATGGTGTGATTCTTTCCTACATTAGCCTTTAAGAGGGAAAACAACCCTCAGCTAGGACATGCAACACCTAATAAAAATTGCCTTAAAGAGACTTCTGACAATATTCCCTAGATCTCACACTTCAGTTACACATAGGCACAAAACTTTCTGGTGACAGGGGCAATTCTTACGCAGGTGAGGCTATTGGTGAGCATTTCCCAATGCAGGAACACCTTTGGCCTAGGAATGAACTATCTGATTGCAAAATATCACGCAGGTATTCCTTAGATGGCCATGACCAAACCCCTGCCAACTTGGAATGAACGAGACCAGCAAATAGACCTTTAACTCTGCTGTCAAGTAGCATCACAGCAGGGGAGGGTTCCTTGCCCTTCCCGTGAGCATCCCTAGTGTGTGGAAATCCTCCTCATGGACATGACCTCATTGTTTCAGCGGGTGCACAAATGTAGCTAAAAGATGGTCTCTAACCCCAAAGAGCCCATAATCACATGTACAATGCCGGATGGGGAACACAGTTTGATTGAAGGAGAGTGTAAAGGAATAATAAGATAATACTGTAATATGTACTTGGCTTGTCTCCCTTTCCTTGGTGTGTGTTACTCTCTCAGCCCTGATGATGTGATGTCTCATTTACAATCCTGGAAATGCAGGCCATATATATATCTTTGTAACTAAGAGATCAGGGAATGTACTCTGGAGTCTGCTGGCACAAGTCAGCTCAGCTTGGCTCATAACTAAATTCCCTTTCCTTTCCTCCTCCTTGCTGCAGTAGCCACCTCCACAATCCTTATTGGGAATGGCCCTGGGACATGCTATTCCCGAGGCCAAGCCTAGGAAACACAGGTACGAGCTGGCCAACTATAAGGAAACGTTTATTATGCCCAGCGTATAAGGCTAAGAAGTTGAGGCTATGACTTGCCTATGGCCAGGGGGAAAGTCAGTGGCAGAGACCAGGCTTTCCTTTCCATGGGTCAGACCAGGAGACAAAAAAAAAAAAAAAGGCATTTTTTCAGTTTAGGATTAGCCCTTATTGCTTATCTGTTGGGTTTTTTAACACATCATTCAGAATTAGCTGTCACCTAAGGCTCAACTTCATAAGAGTATGCAGGCACATAAACCCTAATGCCCTGTGATGCGTGCACTTGTGGGTCTTGCCAAGATGCGAAGCATATTGGCTGCACATGCAAACGATGACAGCGAAGCCTTTCCAGCAAGCATAAATACTCTTTCTCAACCAGTACGTGTTTGGTGCCCCGGCAAATATGGCCTGCAGCAAGTTACTGCAGTGTTCAGCAGAGAGCTTCTGGCATAGGGTGCTTGAGGAGGATCAAGGTAGCTCCAGCTGAGCCCCAGATGTTCAGCCACAGCTTCTGATCCTGCACTACTGAGCTGGAGAGCAGTTGTTATCAAATCTTCACCACTGGTGTCTTTGGACACTTCTGAGTTACAGCTTGAAGTTAATCCACCGGAGGTGTTTATCTCCAGTGCCATAACTTGTAGTATAAGGAACTCCGAGTCCTGGATAGCTCAGATTTCCCATGAATCACTACTCCTTTGAATTAGGAGGTAGCATTTGTCACACTTCCATTAAGCAATTATAATTAGCAACTTTAAGCTACAAGATCACATTGCCTAGACGTGTGGCTTTACTCTGTGTGGCTGCAATGGCAGAAATGTCACGCTGTCTGCCTGTGCTTGCTGTCCTTCCTCTCTGCTGCTGTGGAGTGTCTGCAGTGAGAGAGCGGGGAAGGGGTTTATTTTTCTGGGTGATATGAAGTGAGTGGGGAACAGCGAGAAGAGAACTGCTGATTTGACCTTGAGTGCTGGGAGAAAGCATAACACACAGTCTGGATACAGTTTCCTCTTGAAGAAAAATAATAATAATAATAAAAAAATCTTTTTGTTCCTCTACCAGAGAAGACTATAAAAATCTGCTCCTGCGAAGCTGAAGTGGATTTCACAGCCAAAGCAAGGTCATTCAGAAACTGTTGCCAGGTCAAGTTTTCACTTTGAACATTTTCACAGTTAAAGGAGGATCCAGAACATGTAAGAAAACACAGCCCCAGCCTTCCCACTTTAAACAGCTTCTTGCTTGAACTATAAGGTGCAAAGAAGGGAGGAGGATCGGGGGGGCTGGAGTGGCAGGGCTTGGGTGATTTGTTTATCTAGAAAATCTTTGCATCTGCTCTTTTGAGTGAAGTTCCCACTGTTTTATTTTTTTACTCCATTTTCCAGCTGTGTAGCACAAAGCACAGGCAGGTCAACAGCCTTGCTGAAGATCACAGAGTGAGTCAGTGGCTCTGGAGAGATCAGAGCCAGGACCCCACTGTGTGCCAGCTCTTTGTGCTTCCCTCTGGTTTTAAAATTCATTTCAACCCCAGGTGCTAAAACAAGGTGAAATAGGACAAATTCCAGACTGTGACTTTAGCAGAGGCTTACAAAGGACACAGTGAAAATGCCACCACAATGCTGTGACACCAAACACTGCGAACTGAACGGTGCTCAGTCAAATTTATGGTTAGGGGTACCGGCATTTCTGTGTGCGCTGTGACTTTGCAACAGCTTTTCAACCCACTGGTCCATTTCAACCAACCTGACAGCACTGCAGGGCCCTCCAAGATGTAACATTTCTGCAGTTTTTATGAAAGCTGGCAACCAGATAAAGGAGAGCCCTGGAAATTAAGTACCCACTATAGGAAAAGGTGACTCAGCCACAGCATTAGCCACCAGTAAATCCACCCAAGGAAGGGGCCGGGGGGGCAAGGGGGGGGTTGTGTCACAAACCAGAGGCCGTGGCTGGAGTTGCACAAGCAAGTTAAAGAGGACTGGGGCTCATGTGACTGTCTGCACTATGTAACTGCTAACACACTCCTTGTCACAGCTGTCATAGCATCTTCTAAGCCTTGGGATGGATATCACACAGGCAAGAGACGTGCCCAGGCATAAGATGGGTGACAGTCTCCTGTTTGGGTTAGGGGAGAGCAGAATGAAGTCTCATAGATGTGATCTGTGCCGTGCCACAGGACTTGGATTCTCCAGACTGACATTGGGTGTTCCTTAGAATTGTAGAGTCATGGAATGGTTTGGGTTGGAAGAAACCTCAAAGATCATCTAGCTCCAACCCCCCTGCCACGGGCAGGGACACCCTCCACTAGACCAGGTTGCTCCAAGCCTCATCCAACCTGGCCTTGAACACTTCCAGGGATGGAGCATCCACAGATTCTCTGGGCAACCTGTGCCAGTGCCTCACCACCCTCTCTGTGAAGAATTCACAGTTTGTGCTATTTATTAATTATAAATTAAACTGGAGAGTTTCCCTCAAATTCCTATTTCTTTGTGCTCATGTTAATCAAAGTTCTGGCCATAAGTTCTGATTTTTGAAATGGCTAAAAAAGAAAAAATCTGACTATTTTGCCAGCAGTGCATCTCGATTTGTTATTGTAGGGTCACTCAAAAGCAACGGCTGACAAAGGTGAAAGTAATTTGCAAGCCCTGAGCTACATTGATTAATTGTGACCAAGTTGCTCAGCGATAGTGGGGTCTTTTATTGGGAGGTCACCGAAGGGTACGGGGCTGAACAGAACAGATCATTACTGGAGGGCTGCTGGTTAACAGAAACTATAGAGCTGTTTATGAACAGGGGGCTCGGCCAGCCTGAACAGGATATTCATGAAGACCGTGCTACAAAATGGTTCGTTGTTGCGGTCATGCGCTCTGGGCTGCTAATATTCGTGGGTGCACTTGTGTGGGCATGTTCAGTTTATTTAGAAAATAAGGGCATTGAAGCACTTGTTTTCTGAGGGAGGAAAAAAAAAAGCACAGAATAAGAATTACTCCAACTGTGCAAATATTGAAGAGAAAGAAAGGAGAATGTCTCATTCTCCTTTTCACAAGTTTTTAAATGACAAAGCAAAAGATGTGAAACGCTGGGCAGAGCTGTGCTTGCCATTGCCTGGGGTCCCCAGCATAGCAGAAGGCTGCTAAACCAATAATCTTGCTTTCCTGACCTTGCAGCCTCCTGACAAATCCTTTCTGCTTTAGCAGGATTTGTTTCAGAGAACTAGGCAGTGTAATCTGGTACGCTGGTAATGTCCTCATTTAACAGATTCAAGGCCAAATCCTGCTCATACCTCCACTGGCGTGGTCCCATCACTTTCGGTGTGACTGCTCTGGCTGAGAGCAGACCATGACGTTTTTCCCATTAATCTCATTCACCCTTCCTATTGTGTTTCATTTTACGGTGCCCTGGAAACTGGGAAACCTGTATGTCCTCAGTCATTTGATGTACAGGAAATGTAGTCATTTAACTAATCTTTTCCCTCACCAGAGGCTTTTTTTCTTTTGATTTTGGGTTGGTTTTTTCCAGAGCTGGCCTCACAATGCTTATGGAAACTGGTTATGGTAGAGGGGAAAAAGATTAGGGAGGGTAACTCAGAAGCCACATACATTATGCTCAGCTTAAACTGTGTCCAGGCAGCCCCAGGAACAGAAGTCCTGAGTCCAAACTTTGTCTAAGGCCACTCTCCAGCTACCCTTTCAGCTAAAAGAGCAGCCTTTCTGGCTCATTCACCAGCTGGAACGGATGCAGGCATGACTGAGCCTAAGACATCCCGTGCAGGCTGCAGCTGTACCAGGGTGACTGCAGTCATCCGCCCCTGCCCGGTCCTGGAAGCTACACAGCCGTCAGCCAAAGGGCTCCCAAGCCTGCTGGAAAAGCAGCCGAGTCCAAGGCAGGAAAGACAGACTGTTTTGTAGGAACAACTGAAGGCAACAGACTTGCAACCACTGGAGCAGTGTCCACTCAGTCAAGTGACCTTGGAAAGGACAGGATTCCAAGGAGATCCACCAAAACCCTCAGATCCGGGGACATCTCTGATGCCTCGCACTTATCTTTAACCATGAAAGAGCTCAATGGCTACCTTCAACCAGACCACCAGCTTTTAGAAGTGTAAAGAGAGGTGGGATGGGGTCTGCAAGTATAGCTAGTTAGGGTGTACAGGCTACTACAATGCCTTGGAAGAGTGTGAGAGAAGTTGAGGATGAGATGGCGGAAAGGTGGAGATTAAGGTCTTATGGGACTCCCACTGTGACCCCTCTAACTTCTTACACCGCTGCACTTGATACATGTTCGGACTTAGGAAGGTTTCAGTGGACAAGGACACATAGAGTACAGGGTCTGAAAACTTTGCCTGCTCTTTGAAAAGATGAGACTTTATGAGGCAGACAAGGTTTTCAAGGAAAAGATGGGAAATCAGGCAACATGCTATTCACAGACCTCAGAGAAGCATCAAGGAGCTGGCAACTAGTGGATTTAGGCAGAGCTGGAGTAGAGGGAATAGCTACGGGAGCCAGTCACCTGGGAAAGCTGCTACGGTAAAGTTTATATTGGATCAGGCTGTCCTGAGGGATTTCTGCAGGAAGATGGAAGATGCTGCTGAAAACTCAGGAAAAAGAGTGCAAATGGGCCATAAAAATGAAAGCAAGTGGGAGGCATGATTTTTTTCCTTTGGCCTAAATTTGTGCACAGGCTTTTTTCACAGATGAAGTTCTTGTCCTGGTACATGAATGTTGGCAGTGTTGGCATTATTGCCAGGATACTTGTTTACTGTGCTGCTTCCTGATGTGACAGTTCCACACCAAGAAAGGGCTGTTTCCCAACTCTGTTGTAAATTTCCTGGTCTTCATGGCACTATGTCCCCTAAGTCTACCCTGTCAAGTTGGTCCACATTTCTCTTGAGCCCTTAACTTCTCTTGAGCATTTTTCACACACTGGTTCAACCCTAGGCTCCCAACTGAAATGTTAAGATGAACTGCCCTAGAGGAAGCCCAATGTCTTAAGGCATCATTTACACCAGAGTTGCTTCAGAGAGAGGGGTGGTGACTGAAAGTCTATTGATCCCAGTGGAACGGGAGTCCCACAGCTATGGAGAAGCTCTCCTGGAATTTCCTCTCATAGATGGGCTCGGTTTCATTGCCCTGTTCCTGTTACGCTCCTCTTGCCAAGCAGCACGAGGTTGGCTGGCATTTTCCCCGAGACCATTGCGAGAAGTGCCTTCAAAGATGCAACGTCACGTGTGCCGGAGCACGCCTCCAGTCTGAGTGAGTTCCTGTCAGCCTGACGCACGGGGGGAATACTGAATTAATTCCTGATGCCGTGATGTGCATCACAACACAAAGATGTCACCCACTGGCATGAGCGTGTTGAGTCACTACGTTTCCCCAGGCTGCAAAAGCGCAAGGATCATAACCGTTTCCCAACACAGATCCATGAGGGTGCTGGCTCCTGCTAGGAGATCCACGTGCTCTGCTCAACCTCCTGATGGCTTTTCCAAGGAGTCAGCACCAATGCAAGGCACAAATGGGTCTGCCATTCCCTCTCCCTCTCAGCCTACCATGGCATGGCTGTGAAAGGAAGAGTCCAGAGAAAGCTACGCGCCTGCCCCAGGTTGTGAAACTTGGTTCATATGAGGCTGTGGAAATTCCCCCCTCAAAAAAAAAAAAAAAAAAAAGGAGGAAGGAATTAAAAAAAAAAAGAAAGGATGGTTTGGACCAAGTTCAGGCCTTTGATGTGTGCTCTGAGTCTGGGAGCCCAAGAGACAGTTGCACGTTTAATGCCCCACTATTTCTGTACTGGGCACAGACTCTGTTTTCCCTCACCGTCTCCTGGATTGCATCTGATGTAATTTCAACTACTTTTATTATGCATACGCTTTAATACCATTTTTTTATTTAATATTGAGTGAAACAATGATAGGTTTTATGGTCCAGTCTCAACTCTATGGACCAGTGTGTCCCAGGGTTGTTTATCAGAGAGTGGCAAGGACTCTTGCTCAGTCATCCATGAGTGATGCTCCGCTCTGCCATGAGGGCAGAAACGGGAGTCAAGATGCTTCCTAGGGAAAACAAAGTGCAAGGGAAAGGATGTCTTGTCCACAGGGTGAAAATGCCTCTCCTCACTAACAAGGCCAAGGGAGTTAGGGTAGCAGGCTGGTAGCACAGCTCTTCCTCTATGTGCTTTTGCTACTACTGCACAAGCAGGACAACAAGGAGTGGTCACTGCCTGCAAAGCCAGGAGTGCTAGCAAGATCTGCCCCTGGCTTACAAACACCACCCATGCCTCTCTGCTGGGATGACTGTGTTAAGGGAGACAGCAACTGGAGAGTAGAGGAGAATGACGGAAAAGGGGAAGTGGGAAGGCTGTTGGTCCTGGATGGACAAACAGATGGATAATTGTTGCCTTTAGGATCCTGCGGGATGGGTAAATTGTCAGGGAAGCTGTAATATGCCATAAAACAAGTATCTCTTGTTGAGGCTGTGATTTATCACAGCCAGGAGAGTTATGAATTTTAGTTCAAGAGTTGGTATTATTTTAGCTTACCCTTGAGGATCAGGATTCACAGGCTGGAGATGAAGTGGATGTTGTATAAAACTGTAACGTACACCCGCTGGTAAGTGGGTGTTTCGGCTCTTCACTGAGTGGTCTGCATGACACGCAGTTTTAGGGAGGGCATAAAATATATCACATTACAGGTGAGAATATGTGGGATCCAAAGATTTTGTTGGGTCTGAAGTCAGACAGCTCTGAAAATGCATATAACTGGGTCAATGACAAAACATGTTAATTTAATGCCTTCGAGGTTTTGCTTCTGATGAGTACTTGGGTCCCCACACCTCTGCCATGGATAGGAGAGGGGGTTTCAAGCAGGAAATTTCAAGCACAAGCAATGGGAGGAGATAATTACTTGAGCCATGGTGCAAGGGAGAGATTTATCAGGGATCTCAGCGCTGCAGGAGACCGGGGAGGACAATGTCCTGGGAAAGAAAACAGGCACCAGGAGAAGGGGCTAGCTGGGGGAGATCCACATGCATTTTGACATCTCTCTTTCGTAATTGCTACACCCCTCTGGATAAATCAGGAATGGTCTGACTCACAGGGACTGCTCCAAATCACTGTGTTTCTCCGTTAGACCTATCCACGCAAGGGCATGTTCCAGGGAGATCTGAATGAGGCACAGCTCAGCCCATAGCCAGGAGATGGCATCCCTTAATTCTTCTTTGCCTTGAGTAACAGCTTTAGACAGTCACCCTCAGTCCTGCATCCTGCACCCAGCCTCTGCCATGCCCTGGACTGTCAGGGGAATGGGTTAATGAAACATGGCACTGAAATCCAGCCTCAAAGGAGAGAGCAAATTGGCAAGCCAAGCTAGGACCCAGTCATGGGAGCAAGCCCTACTACCAAGGGGGTGAAGCCATCTGCCCTCCCTGCAATTGCACATCCAGCACACTGGAGGTGGAGGTGATCCAGCAGCAGCTGCAAGTCATGAAGGACTTGTTCTAGAGGGAAAGCGAAGACCAAAAGGTGTTCACAGGTTCCCCTGCAAGAGCTGATCCCCCTGCTTGTCAGCAGCGTAACTGTCCGTCACAGTGTAATTATTGTAAACATAATTAATAGTGATCTGGGAAGATTATAACTTTCTCTTCTTCTATCCCCCTCCCCTCCAAACTTTCTGGCTGTGCTTTTTTTGGCAACCCCAAAACAGTAATTTGATGCAAACTCTGGCCACAAATCCAATGGAGCTTGATAGGCTTTAAACGAGGGGAGGGGGGGGACAGACAGGGGTGATTGCTTTAATAACTGTTCTTGGAGAAAGGCCATTGATATGTTTTCATTACTCAGAAGAAGAAGAAAGCCAGAAAGAAAACAAGTGGCAGGACAGCCATTAGAAAATAACTATGAATAATTATAGTGTGGGGGTAAGGGGAAGTCCAGGGAATTACTTCAGGGATATAATCATAAGCCCACATCCAGGCCAGTTACTGGCGGCAAAGAGGAGGATGTATCCAAGCAGTGTTTGAGGGCCCCTCTGGTTTGGGTCCGTCTCCATCCAGTCTTGCATGAGCCTGTGTCCCCATCACAGCTCTTGTCCCCCGTGTCTCAGCAGGGCCCTGAAATGCTACACGCATTCCTGACCTTACAGCACTCTGCAGACCTTCAGGGATGGGGCTCCATGCATGTGGCTGGGACAGGATGGAGGCAGGATATTTTCCTTTCACAACAGGGAAGCTGGGAGTCTAACCTGCAGCCTGGATTAGACTGGTGAGGATCTCAGCTGTCCTTTGAGTGATATGACTGGGTATTTAATGAAGGAGGCTGTACATAGGCATTCCACTAGCCAAAAGCTCTGCAAGGAATTGAGGTGTGATAGTCAAAAGGAATGAGAAAGGAAAGGGTTTTCTGTAGTCAAAAGGGCTATAAATGGAAACTGCCCGTTCTTCCCATCCCCACATCCCAGAGTAGTCTGCATGTCCCTAGGAACTTCTTCAGCAGAAGAGACATTCTGGTGTCTGAGCACTCTTCTGAGTCAGGCTGTAGAGGTCTCCTCATCTCTACAAAGCCTCCAAACCATCCATACCCACTCCTGTCAATGGAGCAGACACCCACCCATGGGGCTCCCCACAAAAATTACACCTCCCTGCCCTTGGGAGAGGGGTTTTGTTGTGTTCCTGGTAGTGATATTGATACAGACAAGAACATTTCCAGACACATGGCACTGCAAAAGGAGATGAAAAGCCCAAATCCCTCTTGGCTCATGTACAGAGCAGGAGGGAATCCAGAGTGGTTGAAAGATGAAAAAAGAAAAAATAAAATCAGCTTGGCCTAAGAGGTTATTTTCACACCAGCTCCTCAGGCACTATGCAAAGGTTCAGGAATGAATATGCACAGTAGGCTTGGAAGGAGGTGACAGTCACAGTCAGGAGTCATCTCTTCCCAGTAAAGCACTGCTTATTGCAGTGCCAGGGCCAGGCAGCAGGTAGGTGATCACAGAGCATCCCACGTCACACCCAGCACACCCTGTAAGGCACTTCTGAATTCTCAATCAACTCCAAGCATATTTTCTACCTAAACCATTATCCTAATGCACACAGCAGAGCCTGCAAAACCTTACAAGGGCAGAAAGAAACATTCTTCTACGGACAACTACTCCTTCCAGGAGATGCCCCTCTCCCACCACAGCAAGAACCTATTGTATTTCTGGGTCACCCATCACCATGGCATCCACCTGCACAACAAGGTTTCTAAAGCTCCTTAGTCTATGCCAGAGAGACACTACAACCCCCTGTATTTTATTGCACTACAAGGTAAATAATTAGACAATACCTCCAGAAGACAGCAGGCTGGGGCATCTGTTCAAGTTTCCCAGAGACCATCTGAATTTACACTCTTCCTTCTATTTATACCATTTTTTCTTCTGGTTATTGATGATGTTTCTCATTTGTTTTTATTAGATGCAGGTGTTTTCTCCACTTCAGCTGGGAGCACTTTCCCTTTTCAGCCAATTCCAGATCTACTTTGTGTCTCAGTCACCTTTTGACTGTGATACTGGAGAGGCAGAGAGAGAGAAAAAAAGAGAGAGAGATACTGCTTTTTGCTGCCTCAGCAGATGTGTGTTAAAGTGTTTTAGTGATTCAGCCAGTGCATCTGCCTGAGGCCAAAGGAGAGGCATTGTCTGAATCTAAAACAATTAATAACAAAAAAAGAATGTGGGCAGCACAGAGCGGGGGAAGGTGGAGGTGGAAAGCGAGCGAATCACAGGGATATTTCCAGCTTGCAGAGCGCCTCGACAAGATCACCGTTTTCAAAGAAGCCCTTTAAACCCACCCTGTCCCCTCTGAGACACAGAAGCCTCCTCATCAGCCCTGTTGCACAGAGAGGGGAAGCTGAAGCTGCTTTTGCAACTCCTCCCCAGTCTTCCAGCGTCTCTGGAAGAGGGCCAGCCTCCTCCCCAGAGCTGGACTGCACCTTCCCCATGCCCCAGGGAAGCACGACCTCATACACAGACCCATGCCCGTGGCACCGTGGGCAGGGGGTGGGAGAGTTGCAGCACCCACTCGGTGCTGGGAAGGACACCGGGCCACTTGCCCCATGCTCAGGGACTGCTCTCAGTCCCTCTGAGATCCACCAGCAACGCAATGACCACTGCTCCATCCGGGAAGGTGCGAGGGGGAACCTCTGTTGTCTGCTCATGATGAAACATCTGTCTTAGCAGAAGAAACTAATTTCAACCATGCTCAGGCAAGAGGAATTTCTCCCCAGAGCCATTTCTGCCTCTATCATTTAAACATCCAGTACAGCCTTTATGCTTTGGTCCTTGTGAAAGACTCTGAGGACCTCCTGATGCTCAGGATCTGATGTCCCTCACTTACTGAATCCCCCCACCTTGCAAGCTGATTTGGGTGGGCCATGGGGAGATGGAGGCACCCCAGTCACCAGTCACTGCTGGAAATCTTGGCAGCAGAGCCTCGATAATGTGAAACAGAGCCAACAGAGTCCCGCAGAACACCCAAGCGCTGATCTGGTGAGGGGAGACTCCATTTCTACACGCGGTTTAAAATTGATACCCCCATGAGGCATGTTAGAAAGCAAAACATTGATGCTGTCTTCACTGGAAGCATCGGTTGCTTTGTTTTTTTAATGACGCAGAAAGCTGCTTGCAAAGAGATAATTTCATTCAGCCTAGCCCTTGCTGGATGTGGAAGGAAGTCCTTGGAGGTGACTCTCCAACGTATCCAGTATGCCACCTAGCCCTCGCTAGCTCTACTACACCCACCACTGCAGGATGGGTGTAGTAGGGAAAGGGGCTTCCAGCATGAAGCTGTTGTGAACATGTGTTGGGGTTATCATCGTGAGTAAGAAAGCACTGTCCAAGGGAAGGACAAATATCTTGGGGAGAAATCACATTTTACTCCTGACACTCAACCCAGTCCCCGTGCGAAGAGAAATACCTTGTCGATATCTGCACTGCCTGCTGTTGCCCATCTTCCCCTTCTGCACCGCTGTCTCAGACTCGCCCCATCAGTTCTACTTTTGCCACTTGCCATTTTTACCTCTGGGACTTTTACTCCAAGGATGAAATATTGGCTTTTTTTCATAACGATGCTTCGGGCACCTGATTTCAAAACCTCTTGGTGTTTTACAATACTTGCATGTGAAAAAGCAAAAAAACCATTCTCCTAGATAAGCATTATTTTCCTAATGAGTTTCAGATCTACAGAGAACTAGACAGTGGTTTTGGAGGGAGAAGAAAAACAAACAAAAAAAAATCTCACTCATGTATCTGTGATTGAGCTCTTAATCTTTCTAGATTGCCTGAACTTGTTTGATGTTCCAAGTGCCTCCAAAGCACACAGATTAGCCCAAACTGATTAAACTGTGTGTTCCATCCTCTTTATCATACCCAGGAAAGTCAGTGCTTTTGCACATTACCGAGAGTATCATAATGAAGTGTGACGTATCTGAGATGTAAGGAACGGTAACTGCTTTCCAAATAATTACTTCTCTTTTTGCAACAAAGGGCCATATGTGACACATGGAGCCTATAGCAATGAAGTGTGTTAGAAGATGCTAATAGAAACCTTGATTTCCTCTGAACGCGCTCTGCTCACTCTCCCAAAATAAGAAAGCATGTTTTATAAACATAAAACACGATTGCGATCTCTGGAAGAGCACAAGCCAGGAGAAATGTGATCTTTGTTAGCTGCAGGCTCTCCTACGGCTCCTGACCAGCCGTACGCTGCACGCTGCCCCGTTGCTGTCTCACTTTCCCAGGGCAGTGGGGTTTGTTTGAATGTCAGCAAAACCTGTCAAAAAGACAATGGATGGGCAACGCACCAGGCGTTCACCTGCAACTCCATCCCAGCTACTGGGCTCGGTGGTTCAATGCAGGTGGCAGCCCCAAGATCCCCACGGCTGAGACTGCTTCCTTAACGTGGGAGAAAACCCACCATCAGGGCACATCTCATGGCCAAAACCTCATCGTCTTCTGCTTGAGGATGTGACTCAGTTTCCAGGAGCGCTTCTGTGGATGAAGGTCCTCACAGCACAGCGTAGGAGTGAAATGAGGGTGGCTGCTAGACAACTTCATGCCACCTGGATTTTGGCCCGCTCTGAAATCCCAGGAGAAATTTCCCGGACAGCCCTAACTTAGACAAGCTTCCCCAGAGTTACTTTGCAGGATCTGTGCCCCATGGCGATCCAGCCGTGCCCAAGCCTCCTGTGCCAGGGCTTGCAGCTGGGCTGGATGGAGGCAGTTCTCTACACGCCTCACCATACTGTGTCTCACAGGTTGGAGTGGGAGTGAAACCTCCCCTCCACCCCCTAGACACTCTCGCTGTCTCTGTAACTGGTATTAATATACAGGGCACACTGGTTCTTAAGGGATGGAGAGAATGAGGAAAGCGAATTCTCTCCTGCACTAAGCCCTTTCACAAAGTGCTTCCAGATCTTCAGGTGAACTGTGCTCGCTCTCTGCTATTTTCTGCAAAGCACCCATTCAGACCAGCAGCAGATTCTCATAAAAATCAGCAGCAGGATGCAATTAATATGCTGTAAAAGTCGTGTGTGTCAACTGGAGAAACCATTTAAAACCACTTCTAGATAAAATCCTAGGGGTAGGCTTTTCTTACCTTAAGGGTGCCTATTTTCTGGCAGTTAACTAAACAGACATTCAGGTAGTATTAAATAAAACCTCTAGAAAACCTCTTGGTAGAAAGAAAAGATTTAAAAAAGCTTAGAAATGTGGCTTTCTTTTTGGAAGGGCGGGGGGCAGAGGAAGAACAGAAGGGAGTTGATCTTTACTACAGAGTCCACATGGGGTAGGAAGGCAGTAAAACAAGGAACACCTGAGAGGTGCAAAAAAGCCTTAAGTGTGGAAATTTTGGAGAAAAAGGAGTTAATGCTTTTAAGCAACGATCCATCCTCTTACCATAGATAAGGGTGCATTCTAGTGGCAAAATCCATGCAATGCAGCTGCATAGATGACTGATCTAAAAAGAAACCAGGGGAATATGAGGCTTTGGAGGAGTGTGTGCGTATGTGGAAGGGGGTTGACTTGAATAGCACATAAACCTCACCCAGAATTGGCTGATCCCTTTTAATTTCCCACTCCCCTGGCAGATAACCCTGTGCTCGTGCTTCTGAGTGAATTCCCACCCGTTGGTTCAGCCATTCCTCGCAGCTGGGTTCAGCTCATCCTCCTGCTCCAGGTGTAACATCCCTGTACACAGCTGCCTGGGCAGGCCACAGGGCAATTTTGGAGATTCCCTTCGCCAGGCTCCCAGCCTCCCAGCTCCTAGCAATGAATGAGCACTGAGGGAGGCAAGTGCGAAGGACTGAGGCCTGGAAAGCTGCAGCCCTTAGGAATGCAGCGGTGGAACAAAAGACAACAAACCCCAAGCTGTCCCGAACTGAGGATGAGCACTGCAAAAAGTGCTTTTTTTTCTCCCTTCTCCCTCCCCACTTTGTGCAGGGCAAGAGGCAGAAGAAGAATGAGCTAAAACGTGCAAATTGGACTTCACATGGCAAAATTCCCCTTGTTTTCTGGCATGCCCTAAGCAAGAGCGAACTTTTCCAAGGAGGAATCTAACACAGTTCTTACAAGCAGCCCAGCCCTCCCTCCTGCTCACTGTCCGCATACGTTAACCCTTGCTGTTTGGGGGTGTCAGGGGCTCACCCTGCCACTGGGCAAAGCCTCACTGCGTTTTAACCCCTGGCTCAGGAGCAGAGGGGCAGGAGAGGAGGGCTGGCCACCCTGCACCCACAGAAGCTCCTTCCCAAGCCAGGGCAGGCGAGAGCGGCTCCCTGGCGCGCATCCAGCCATCTCCCTGCTGCGCTCACCTTCGGAGCTGATGGGTAGGTGTGTGCACCGGTTCCCCCCGCTCTGGCGGTCCCCAACCTGCCAGCTACCCAGCCACGGGGTACAGCGTGCAGGATCAGGCACTGCTAAGTCAATAACCACCCCCGTTCCTCCCCAAACTCAGAGCCTTGACCCCAGACTCCCTGCAGCCCAGGGAGCAAACCAATTGCAAACACCACCACCACCCCCTTTTTTTTTTTTCCTTAAACCATGAGGATCTGAACTTTCCCCCCTCCCTTCCCCATCCTCGGTTTCCCCTTCCCCCTCCTCCTCCCCTTGTCTCTCCTCATAATATTATCCTTGATCAGTGCCCGGGGTTTGAAGCCCAGAAGTCAGGAGCTGCGCACCCCACCCCCACCGCCTCGAGTGCGCACTGATAGGGCCCTCGCTGCTGGCACCTAGTCAAGCTGAGGTGTCATTGGGATCTCAAATTGCAGCTAGGGGCTGGCAGGCAGCCAGAGGCAGTCTATTTAAAAGACAGCCTGTTCTGCAGTATTCAGTCTCTTTAGAAACTTCTCCAGGGGAAAAGTGTTGGGAGATCTACAAAGTGGATTTTTTTTCCTTTTTTTTTTTTCTTCCCCCCTTCCCCGTTTTTTACCGCTCCTCTGCAGACTTTGCAACAAAACACTCCAACTTTGCAGAAAACTTTTTTTTTTTTTGGCCATTTTTGGCTTTTTTTTTCCGCTTTTTTTTTTTTTTTTTTTTTTTGCCTTTGCAAACCTTGGAAGAGGAAAAGCGGGAGGGTTGAACAGAGCCGATCGAAACACAACTTTGCTTCGTACCAAGCTTCCCAGCAGCTCGCTGCGTCGGGACAGACTCTTTCTCCTCCTGCAGAAGAAGAGAGGGAAGGGGAGCTTTGCATCCCCTCTTCCTTCTCCTGCGGTTTTGGTTGGTTTTTTTTTTTTTTGCGCCCCCTCTCTTGACTGCTTTGATGCATTAATAGCAGGACACTGGTTTTCAAGGAACTTTGCTCCCTTCCCAACCTGCCTCCTCCCAGCCCTTTGGGGAGAGTGTGTGCGTGTGCGTGAGTGTGTGAAATCGCCGTCCCACCTCCCCGAACCCCCCCTGCTCCCCCTGCAACCTGTAGGCTGTGCAACCCTTGCAGGCTTTTCTCCCTTTCCCCTTTCTCCTTCCCTCCCCCTCTCTTTCTGCGCTCCCGCGGATCGCGGTGCGAATTCCCCCTTTCGAGAAAAAGCTGAAAGAAGGAGAAAAAGGAGGAAAAAAACCCAAAAAAAGGACAAAAAGCAAACCTAGACGCTCCCCTCTCCCAACGCCAAAAGAAAAGCAGGAGGGTCTCGTACCCCTGCAAGCAGGGGCTGCGCTTTCCCACCCTTCTTCCTTTTTTTTTTTTTAATTTCTTTTCTTTTTTCCGCCCCAGAAGGGGCAAAGCGGAACGCAAGCGCCGCCCGCCTCCCACCCCCCCGTCCCCAGCCCCCCGCTCCCCCGTCCCCGCAGCATCCCCCGCCGCGATGCTGCTGCGGCTCCTGGTGCTGCTGGGCGCCTGCCCGGGGCTGTCGCGCTGCCTGGGCTCCTTCGTGCAGTGCGAACCCTGCGACGGCAAGGCGCTGTCGCTCTGCCCGCCGCCGCCCCTGGGCTGCGAGCTGGTGAAGGAGCCGGGCTGCGGCTGCTGCCTCACCTGCGCCCTGCCCGCCGGCCAGCCCTGCGGCGTCTACACCGAGCGCTGCGCCCGCGGGCTGCGCTGCCTGCCGCGCCAGGGCGAGGAGAAGCCGCTGCACGCCCTGCTCCACGGCACCGCCGTCTGCCTCAGCGAGAAGAGCTACCGCGAGCAAGCCAAGGCCGGTGAGTGAGCCCCGCTCCCCCACCCCCAACCCGCAGCCTTCCCGGCCCGCTTTTCCGCCTCGCCGGCTCCTTTTCCATCTTCCCGACCGCTTTTCCCACCCCACCACCGTCTCCCGGCTGCTTTCTCCTCTCTTTCCGGGTGTTCTTCCATGTCCCCTCCGCTTGCTTTTCCGCCTTTCCGGCTCCCTTTCCATCTTTCCGCTTGCTTTTCTGCTCCCTCCCACTGGCTGCTTTTCCCTGCCTCCCGGCTGCTTGCCCATCCTTCCGGCGGCGTTTCCATCTTCTCAGGTGCTCTTCCGTGCCCCCGCTTGCTTTTCCACCTTCCCGGCTACTTTTCCATCTTTCCGCCCGCTTTTCCATCCCCACCCTCCCCAGCTGCTCTTCCATCCCCCCTCCCCTGCCGTACTCTTTTCTGCCTTTACGGCTGCTCTCCCATTCCTCTCCACCACCACCAGCTGCTTTTCCATCCTTCTGGCTGCTTTTCCACCTTTCTGCCTGATTTTTCTCTCTCACATACACACACGCCAGCTCCTTTTCTATCTTTCCAGGTATTTCCCCATTCCTTCCCTTCCCTGCCCCCTCCGCCGGCAGCTTTTCCAAGCCTTTGGTTTTCCGGCTGCTTCTCCACCACCACCACTTCCCCTGGCTGCTCTGCCAGCTCCCTATTGCTTTTCCACCTTTCCAGCTACTTTTCCATCTTTCCGGCTGCTCTTCCACCCCCCTCCCCGTTGCTTTTCCATCTTTGCGGGTACTATTCCGTTCCCCCTAGCGCCCTGCTGCTTTTCCCATCCTTCTTTCCATCCATGCCCTGACTGAACCTCCTGTTGCATCATCTCACAGCCTCCCCCACCCCCCTTCCATCATCAATGCTAGGTTGTCCTATCCCCAACGAAAAGCTTTTTCTTCCCCACCTCCCAGATGTACCCTCGTAGTCACAGCTGCATCCCAGTCCTTCCCTAGTTGCATCCTTTACATGTCTCCTGCATCCCTGTCTTTGCCCTCTCCCTGACCCCTCTCTCTCAACATATCCTCCACCTTGCTCTGAGGCCCGAGCTGGCCTCTGCAGCTCGAGATACAGGGGAGGGCAGGGCTCTTCCTTGCAACCATCTGCCCCATCCCCAAAATCCTCGGTCCTCACGCTCCGGCTTTCTCCTTGCCATCATTGCAGCCTGCTCTCCTTGGCTGCCCGCTGCTGGACGTCTTTGCTGGGTGATGGGGTTTAGCCCAGGGAGGTGCAGGTGCATCAGGGACCGGGAATCTGTGCAAGCAAAAAATCACGATGTGTTAGTAACGAGAAAGAATCGGTTAAAAGCAAGCATGAAGGCTGGCGTGGTAGCAGCAGTGCAAAGCCAAGCTTCTGAAATGTTTGCACCTTGCACGTGACAAAAGCACGAAGGAGAGCGCTCCTTCGCTTTGGCACGCGTTGAACTCCCGTTTCTGGATCCTGTAGCTTGTGCAAGGACACTCTCCCTGTATTCTTCCAAATACATCTGTATTTCTGCCATGGCGTGAAGGGGAGCTAGGGAGGATTGTCTGCATGTCCAGGGGACCGGGGAACCACTTGGCAAAAAAAAACCCACCTGAAACAAGCCCCACACTTTTTTGGGAGGCCATGAAAATGTCATTTTTCCTTGTTAACAAACTTCTGCTTATACCCACGCAATGGGAATCCGTTTCCAGCACCTAATAAATCTTGATGCTTTTATTATTGTTCCCCTTCACTGTTTGCAGACAGTGGTTGTGTTGCTACGCTCCATCCTTCAAAGCAAAATGAAATTCTGTGTGTATAACTTCCCCCCTCACCCCCAAGTGACAACAAATGTCCAAACTCCCCTAAAATCGGCCAGAAACAGCAAAGCCAAGCTTGGTTTTCTGAAGGCGAGCTGGACGGGGCAAGGGCTGGGAGGAGACCTGTGCAGGGAGCAGAGGGTGAAGCCAGGAGCCGCGTTCCTGCCGTGGAGCCCAGGAAGCCAGGCAATAACCCGCTGGCAGCGGAGCTATGTCAAGTATCCTGGAGCGCGTCATTCCCGGTGTTTATTTACTCTGCGCGTGTGTGTGCGCAGCCGGGGGCAGGCGGTGTGGTCGGGAAGGCAAAGCTATGCAGCCCAAACGCAGCAACGGCTGGGAGACTGCGGCCAAGGGTGCTCCACGCAGACTGAAGGCACCCTAAAAAGCTTCCAAGCTTGGCTGCTGGTGTGAATCACCTTTCTTTCCATCTGCCTCGCTCTTCCCAAGGAAACTGGTCCTTTAGCAGGTGCTTTGCGTGAAAACTTTGGCCAGTCCCCTGGTAACATCGCTGCTTTTGGTTTCCTTGGGATGGGGAGCACCTGTTGAATGAACAAGGAGAGGGATAGGAAAGAGGTTGCAGGTTTGTTGCAAAACCACCTCCCAGCACCACCTGCACTTCCAGTTTGGACTCTCCGAGCGCCGCAGGGGGCTCTTTTTGATGGGTTTTGTTTGCAGCCTGGAGATGAGCCTGGGTCGGAAAGGCTCCTGCAGGAAGCCGCGGGAGACCAGCAGGCTCCTCTTGAGATTTGCGCGATTGCAAAAAAGAAATAAAAAATAAATCAGGAATTCCTGAGGATGGGAGAGGGGGGAAAAAAACTCTCTTGGCATTCAACTGGTAGTGTGTGAGAACAAAGTATATTTTCATAGGCGCGTTTCTAAGCAACCAGGCAAGGAAAGAAATGAAGTTTGACTTGAACTTTCTGGCCTCTGCCAGTTTGGCCAGCAGTGCAGGGACTGTGCACTGGGGAAGCTGGCCTGGCTCTCTGATGTATCAATGACCAAAATTGGCCCTGAGCTGCGAACCGCTGAGAAAGAATCAGCACTCTGCAAAATAAACTATGTGACAGCGGCGGGGACTAGATCAAACTGCATTTCTATCTATTTCTGCTCTTGCGCTGGCTGAGTTTGACATCGCAGATGCTTTCCTCCTTATAGTCGAGGTGGAGACGCAACAAGCGGTACTGCAAGAGCCCCAGCCTGGGAGGCCGGGCTTGGCTCTCCTCTCTAGACCAGATGTCTCGCCTGGGGATAAGATGCTCCTGGGTACCATGCCTCAGTTTCCTCATCTGTAAACTGGGCGCAGCGGCACTGAGAAATGCTGGAGCTACTGGGCAGAATGTGCTCCTGGTTTGCGGAGAGGTCAGAAAGGAAAGCAAGTGTGGGATTAAAGGGCTTTGGTGAAGCTCGTTTTAAGTGGACGGATGCGTAGGTACTGACAGGACGGTCCCTGTAGTCCTTCCTGGCACAACAGTCAGACACTGGCCTTTGCTGAAAGCCAAACATCACGGCTGTAATTGACTGTTCCTGGTAAAAAACCATGAATGAGCTTCATTTATGGCACAGGCTGCAGGATTCTGGGTTTTCTCTGTTTTGTTTAGGTTTCCTTTGAAATACACCATGTCTTTCCATTTTTCTCCCCCATTCTCCTGCCAAACTTCCTCCTGCTGAGACAGCAAGGTCAGGCCGAGCGCCGGGGAACGGAGGGCACAGATTGGAGCCTGCTGCCTTAAAAAGGCTCGTGGAAAAACAAAGGTTGTCAAATATTTCCTTCTCTCTCA
The DNA here is from genome assembly GCA_027574665.1 of Rhynochetos jubatus. Taxonomy (NCBI): domain Eukaryota; kingdom Metazoa; phylum Chordata; class Aves; order Eurypygiformes; family Rhynochetidae; genus Rhynochetos; species Rhynochetos jubatus. The sequence goes on from CM050654.1 coordinate 27,357,147, forward strand.
TTCCTGCTCTCTTTCTAGAAAGCGAGCAAGACTTGGCAAGTTTCCTCGTGAAACTGTGAGCCAACGATAACCAGGAGGGGAAAGGGGGGGGAGTTTGCAGAATTAGCCCTAAGAAAATCATCTTTGCTGTGTCAGCTGGAAGTAGGCTGAGGAGGAGTGCTGCTGAGCCCAAGTTTCCTGCAGCTCGCGTTCGGTGCAGTCCTTTATCCCTCCCCAACACATTCTTCCCCCCACCTGGTTTCTCCTCCTCGTTTCTCCTTCCCGCGCTCTTCTGCTTCCTGTTCGGGGATGTAGGGCTTCAGGGCTGAGCGACGGGGACGTGGCGGGGCAGGTGGGCAGCCCTGCACTGAGGTCCGGGGTGAGGGCAGGGGTCGTGGGAGCGGGGTGCTTGGGATGTGCCAGCTTGCGAACATGTGCCGCTCGGGGGGAACCCGGCAGGTTCTTTGTGCGAAGGAGCTCACGAGACGTCAAGGCAAAAGCTAGTAGCAACAGGCCTGGAAAAGCCTCGGATCCGAAACAGGAAAATCTCCATTTTTCTTTTGATCTGAAGCTTCAGCAACAATAACAATATATTACACACCAAAAAAACCCACACGAGGGTGAAATGTGTCAGGTGCCAGCAAGCGAGCCGGGTTTCTGCGTGGTGTGTGTGTACGGGGGAGGGTGGGACGGGGTGGTTCAAACAGGAAAGGAGGGGCCTTGGCTGGAAAGATTTTTCAGCAGCCTGGTTTCTAAGGAAGGAGGGAGAATATTAAGTAGTTGATCCAAATGAAATTCCTGCCGGGTGCCAGCAGAGTTCACCGGCGAAAGGACGTGGCTCTGTGCGTGCATGGGTGACGGAGCCGGTCCTGCGCTCCAGCACACCGCTGTCAGTCTGGACCCGCTCCAGGTGAACGAAAGGAGCCCCTCCAGAACCTGTACCACCGCAGGGGAGAACAGGGCTGCCCTTCAGTGCGACCCTCTGCAAACCTGAAGGATGCTGGGGGAAGGCTGCGTGCCTCCTTGCCTCGGTATTTAAGCACCAGCATCCTGTGTCCAGATGACCGTTGCGGCTTTGGCACGTCAGTGGCGTGAGCAGGGTTGTGAGTGACGGGGAGTGGCGACATGACTGCGGGGCGAGGTGTCCCCTCAGGCTCGGAAGAGGGGGGTAGGAGAGCTCGGGTGGGTACGTTTTGTGCCAGCTTCAAGGCAGGCTGTGGTTTCTCTTGTCCGGTAGTTTGGCACATGTGTGTCTGGGCAGCCGGGGAGGAAGGAGCGGAGGAGAAGCATCGAGCCTGGCAGGGAGCACAGTGCTCTGCTTCCTCCTAACGTCCGCGGGAAGTTTTACTCGTGCTGGGTCGAAAGACATCAGAGATGTAGGAGCAGCTGCAGGAGCTCTCATAGCCGTGGTGGTGCCCAGCGCTCTTCACGCAAACTGGAAAGGCTGGGAGCAGTTTGGCAAGAGGGGCAGGAACCTCAGCCCCTCTGAGGATCGTCCTCCTCTGCTCAGTTGCTACGAACAGTTACAGCTCATTTCACCCGTGCTGTCACAGGGGAGATAAAAGGGCCCGTGGCACAGCAAATCCTGCCTATTTTTTTTTTTTTACTAAGTTCTTAGTAGTGCAAATTCAGGGTGAGACACAATTAAAAGCAGAATTTGGCTGGAGCACACCTGCCCCTCGATGTGGGCTGCAGAGTGGCAGGATTAATATGCACAAGGAAAATATGCATGTGAACATAGGCACACGTGTACCTGTGTTCACACGCCCACGCACGCCTGCACAAACATTTAATGTGTGCAGACACACACACACGGAGCATTTTTCTCTCTGGAGGCAGAACGGTTTCCAGGCAGCACACACAAACCTCTCTTAGGTGCAGTGGTTCTGCTTATGACTGGCACAGCGGTGTTTTGCCATCAGGATCAGATATTGGAGTACAGACCTACCTTATCCTCCCACTGAGGGCTGAGAAATGAGATGCAGCAGGTGGGCATATCAGACTACAGGAGGCACGGAAGGAGATAGGCAAGATACTCCTCCCAGCCAGCTGTGCGGATCCAAACTCACCCCCCATGCTTGGAGGTGGGTTGTGTTTTCTAGATTGGCTAAGTCTACCTTAGTTAAATAACCCGAGAGATATCCCAGTGGAGGTGTGGATAGGTTCTGGCTTGCAGAGGGCAGCCCATCCACCTCATGCCAGGGCTGGAGGACGTGTGCGGGGCTCGGTGCCTGGTGGCATTGGTGGGGGAGATGATGCCAGGGGCACTGAGGGTGCTGGGGCCCTGCAAACTTCTCTTTGCCCGGGCAGCAACAACTGGCCTTTGGAAAAGCGGGAAAGAAGAACTGAATTGGGAAAAGATGGCAGATTTCCTGGGATGTGGCAAGCTGAGGGTAGGAGAAACAACCTCCAGCACTGAGGAGGAAGAAGCAGCAGGACCTGAAGACATGGTGCATGCAGAGGTCAAAGATGATCCAAAAAGTTTGGCCTGGGTGAACTCACTGGCAGCCAACGTAATAACCACCTAGTCATTTGTAAGTAGATTTTTTACAGGCAAAAAGGTAGACACTATCTGTTTATCCTCAGGACAGGTGTAGCCAAATGCATGAGGGGGCTCTTCTGGTAAGGAGGAGAGGGATATCTGGCCCCCCATGCTGGGATCCCCTATGGCCTGGACCCACCAGGTCCATTTAGCAACAGCCTCCCCACCGGGTCTCCCCGGGGTGATGTGCCTGTGGGTCAGAGTGGGGTGGCAGCTGTGCCAGCGTTCCTGGACACCAGAGTTGCCTGTTTGAGGTCACTGGGTATGGGCCACGCTTGATGCCTTGGCCCATCCTGGAAGGGTTGTGTCATGTCTGGCGATGGAGTGACATCCCCCATCCGCTTGCCACTCAACCCCCTCAAGGACACTCTATTCTGTCGGCTGTGTAGCCAATGCAACTCTCAGCAAGAATTAGTGACTGAGGTGGCTCTTTGATGCTGGTGATCTGAGGGGACCCCGTAGTGTTTATGTCAACGCACTGCCCACAGTTAATCCCAGCAGGACCCAGTGCAATGTGTTTGCAGAAATTTGGGATTCTCCGTGGTTTGGCGTGGGCAGATTTGCTCTCAAGGAAGCCATTTCTCAGCATGTTTTGGTGGGACTCCTGTTTATGATGTTTCCAGGACAAGGGTGCTAACTGCGCTCTGTCCATGTCTTCTAACCATCAGCTTCTGGCTGGGAGACCACACCTACCTTAAATTCTGCCAGCAGGAAGGTCCAAGCTTCCTCTGGGTGGTGAGAGACTCTGGACAACAGGCTGAACCTTGTGGAGGCATCTTAAGTTTATGCCTGTGGAGTCAGTGGGCATTTCTTGTGTGTGTATGCATAAAGCCTTGCTCTCACTACTGCTCTCGTTCTCCAGACCCCTCTGATATTCCCATTGTTTTTCCCTGTGCCTCCACCCCAGCGATACTGCCTCTTTCATGCAGAATGGGGGGGTCAACAGCCCCTCAGCAAACTGGCAGATCGTTACCTATTAGCCTGGTAGGGCTTGATCCTGCAAGATGCTGAACACCTTTCCTCTAGGCCCGCAGCATCGTAGGCTTTCGGGCACGTAATCCCCTCCGTGGGAGCCAGCTACCTCACTCCTCAAGGGCTGTGAGGCCAAAGGCGCTGTTGGCTTTGGTAGGATTGGAAGGCTCTTAGCAGCTGTCTGCCTTGAGGGCTGTTATTGCAGTTTGGTTTGTTTGCTTGTCAGATGGACACAGCTGGCTCATGGATGGAGATAATTGTTATGTTGATGGAGATAACTGGTCTGGTTGCTATTTAGGGGAAGAAGGTAATCCTGGCAGATACTTAAGGAAATAATCCCCTAGATAAACAGGAGAGGGAATGTATTTTAAAGGTAACTTTGGGGGCCAAGTTGGCCAATAGTCATACTTCTTTTTGTAGAAAACCAGTAGAAATATTTTCTTTCCCTAAATTCAGATGGGATTCATCCTCGTAAGACAATTAAATCAACAGACCCATTTATTATTCATGCTTGAGAAGTCAGATGTTCGGCTTTGGACTAATGATGAAAATCTCATAATTAAAGAAGCCAGTGAACAACTGTGGAACCTGGCTTTCACTTTTTAATTTAAAGGAGATGCTGGAAATGAAAAAAAATTTTATTAGGGAAGGACTGCATGTCTTATACTGGCACAGCAGGCATTTAGGTGCTGCCACAGCTACATGTATGTCTTAATACATCTTCATAGTGTCTAATACAAAGTGACATTGTCACTTTGCTTTCACTTGTGACTCCTGCTTTCCCGAAGAAATAGCAAAAACGGGTGAAACTTTACCGCATCATAACCATTTCAGTGATCAGTTATTTGCTTTTGTAATAGCAGAGGTGGCTTGAGGTTACAGGAAAGACAATGGAGTGCAACAAGGATTTTATTATTCCAGACAGGCTCTGGACCTGCGGCAACGGGTGGTCAGTTGTCTTTCTTGGAGTTTCAGACTCCAAAATGGAGGTCTGCATTCTTTGCTCCATGAAGGGACCCGAGATACGGTTTTTAACATTGAAAAGCACCTTTGCATCATGTTGGACCAAAGGGAATTGGACAGTGTGTGCAGTGGTACAGTACAGGGAGGTAAATGGCTAGGAGAGGCAAGAGTCATCCGTTAGCATCAATCTTGGGCCAGTTTCTGCATGTCTATATTGTCAGAGTGTGAGCATCAAACTTCTGGTGCTTTTTTGTGGTACTACTTAGGCGGACCAAGAGATTAAATAATGGCCAGGCCTGCTGCAGGCGAAGGCTTTCTGAGAGAAGGAGCCATTAAGAAAGTAGAAGGGAGTCCTGAGGGCAGAGGTGGAAATCTCATCACTTGGAGCTCGTAAAAGTCAGGTTGGATGGTGCATGTGACGATGTGTCATCTGGTGCTGACACAGAGATGAGCAATGGATGATCTCACAGATCCTTCCCATCTGGTTTAAGGCAAGGGTTTGGCTTTCTTGGCTCTTCCAGTTGCTGGCTGATGTTGAGGCTGGCTGATGTTGAGGCTGACTGAGACCCTCGGTAACGTCAGTGGGGATGGATCTTCTGATGGAGACCACCAATTTGCAATGGGAGCAGTGTCTCCCAGATTCAGTTCCAGTGGGCCAGTTGCTAAAAGCTTCTACTCAGCATGAAACTAAATCAGATTCAAAACCCTGACCAAAAGGCAAAAGCCACCTTCATCCCTAAGCAGGCCAGAGAGCTTACCATAAACTACTGTGGCTGCATCATCTCCTCTAATACAGTTTTCCCTTTAATTGCGCAGTATTCTTAGGGTAAAATGCTACAGTATCCACAGTGACATTCCAGCTTTTGATAGCCACCAGCAACACTCTCCTTGGTTATGGTTCTGTTCCTAAGCAGCTTCTTAGCACCTGACTCTACTATGATTTGTCACATGTGGGTTTCAGGGATCCAAATAGCATCAGTATCCTGGCAGCATCCTGCTTCAAGTCCAGGTTTCTTGACATCTCATGTATATTGACAACCTTCAGCTGAGTTTTAGAGACAGGCCCCACATGGGCCAAGAGGGCAAAGGTACCTACTCTTTCTCCCTAGTGACAATTCCTCCCTCACTGCTGTTGAGGTGCCTGCATCCAAAAAAGTCCCCCTTGTCCTCTTCTTTCTCATACAATAATGATAGTTGATGGATGCGATTAGGGTTCTTTTCCAAACCATCACACCTCCTTCATTCCTAAGGACACAGCAATGTTTTTTTCAAGAGATCTCTTCCCACCTGGTGGGCAGATAAGCAGTTCGCACATTTTGTTTTCCTTCAGAAGACCTGAAAGCATGTGTGCTTTCTAGGTAGGGTTTTCTTCCCTTTTGGCCACAGATAAGCCCCGTGGAGAAACTGCTGGTAATTCAGTGATGCTTGTCAGGAGCTACTCCAGATTTTCCTCACCGTTACTGTCAGTTAGACAGCATGGCATGCAGTCTTCTTCCCTGAGTTTTCTTCCTTTGCTTTTTTTCTGTTCTTAGTGCCTTGGCAGCCTGGTGGGGGTTTTGCCGCCTGTATTACAACCAATGGAATCTGCCACTAGGGTGGATTTGTTGGAAAAGATGCAAGACTAAGAAAGACTAAATTATTTCATCCTTTCCAGGAAGGAAAAATATGTCTTGGTCATTATGATATTGAAAGATTATTTATTTAGACTTCTCTGGGTCTTTCTTCAATTCAGCTTTCAGCTTCTTCTGCAGTTTCAGCACATGGAATGGAGAACATCTGCAGTCTCCAGATGATGTTTTATCTTCCTATCATCAGTGCATCAGCAACAGAAGCTTCTTGATGTAAATCTAATCCTGAAATACTTCCTTCCCCTCCACTTGCTAGTTCAGTTCCCTGGAAGATAACTTTGTTCAGGAAATGTCAGGCTGATACAAGCAGCTATCTAGAAACAGAGTGCCTGCAATTTTGCAATTGCACGTTGGTGTCATTTAAGTGAAATGGATGGATGTTTGTTCATCATCTTACTGAAGGGAGAAACTCTGGAAAGTTTCCAAACTCTTTTACTGGTTAGACGTTTTGGGTTCTCTCTTGCACAGAAATGGTTGTCACCGGGAACCCAAAGTCTCTGTCTGTGCTGCCTGTTGACCCAGACCCTCACCTGGACTCGGTGTGTCTTGCATATGCATTGCAAACTCCCAAGCATGTGTTGAAAACTGATCACAGCCAGATTTGGGAGCTCTCTGGAGAGAAAGAGATCAAAGACAGCACCTCTCGGTGAGCCCCAGTCCTTACTTGTACATCCCAGGTCAGAACCAGCCCGGTTCACTAGCTGGTGCCCAAGCTTGGCTCTTCCAGCACAGCATGGATGCTTGGAGCCTGCTGAACTAACAGCTAGCAACGTGTAGAGAAGGAGCTTGCATCATGGAGCTCCCCATATCTAAACCTGCTTTTTGCCTTGCGCTAGAGATTTGTTCCCAGGGAGTTTTGTTTTGTGGCTGCAGCAAGGAAGGGCAGCTCAGGAAAGTATCATTTGGCACACAGCAACACAGATCCTTCTTTACACTTCCAGTTCCCATCGCCGTACCTCTTCCTCCTCCGCAGCACTTGCTGGCACTGTGGAGAAGTGGTGCTGACCCAGAGATCCGTTGCTACAGATAGGCCCTGCACTTCCAAAGCAGACCAAAACATGAGCTAGTTCCCTTGAGAGCTCCTTTCCCACATGCTGAGCTGCATTTCTCCCCCATCCAGCTCTGTGTGAGGACACCGAGGTCATCAGGACGATGATCTCCCTTTCCCATGAATCCTGTGTGAACCTGGGGGCAGCCCAAGCACCTGATATTCACGCTCTGCAGGTGAGCCCTGGCTGATGCAGCAGAATCTGCATCCACAGGTTTCTGCTGAGGAGACATTAATCTCCTGAGAAAGAGCTGGTCTTCTTCCACGCTAGTTCAGCAAAGCCAAAACAATAACTTTAAAAAAAAAAAAGGCCACAGTATAGTACACCCCTCTGCCATCCATCCCTGCTCTCTGAGGCTCTTCAGGTACTCCTGAGCTCTTCCCAAGCATCCTCCTGGCTCTTGGCTTAATAAAATGGAGGTAAGTCTTAACCTAGGGTTGAGTCCTTCCAGCCCTCTGACTGCTTTTCTGTCTCTTCTCTGAGGTTGGTCCCATTTACCCGCATCCTTCTTGTAAAAGGTGTCTCTGTGGGACACGAGGGTGAGGTCCCAGCAACTTACACCATGCTGTTGCAGGGATTTAAGGTACCGGAGTATCCCAGAGCGCCCTTCCAAAAGCTTATGTGGCTTTTGGGTCGTGGACTGTTTGGACTCTGGTCAATGTCTTTGGTAGGGGACTGGGAATGGTTGGGCAGAGTGGGTGTTTTTGTGGGTGTTTCATGAGGCTTTGACTGCTCCTTCAACACTGCAGATCACAAAGGTGATTTGCTGCCTTTGGCAACTGTTGAGGTACTTAATTCCCAGTGAAGGAAATAGGGTCCAGGTTTTCTGACCACCGCTCCTGTGCCCGTAAAACAGTTTGGCACTGCTGCCCATGAGAATTGCATCACAGGCTGCAAGGGGATCAGTGCTGAGAGGTGGTGGGATTTATCTTTCTTAACTTCAGACCTTTGGAGGCCTAAGTGAGACCACTGGAGGTACAGGAGGAGAGTCTGGAGCCTCTAGAGATACACGACTCCACCCTAAAATCAGCGCTCGAGCCAAATGCTGGTCACAATTTGGAGGGTGAAGCATCTCTGCAATGACTTAGACGTGGAGTTCAGCCATCCAGCAAAGCCCAAACACCTCTGTGTTAGCAGGCATTTGACACAGATCTATCATAAATGCCTGTTGCGTGTTGCTGGACTTGGGGGAGGTGGGATGGCAGTCCAAGCAGGACTGCTGTTTTTCTGTCCTTCTCAGTGTGTGGTGTCTCCTCCCAGTCTCTCATCGCCTTTGAGCATCACCAGCATGCTCCCTTGCCAGCCCCCACCAGACCGGCCGCGCCGGCCTGCTGCCGAGTCCCCACCAAAGCACAAAAGTTCGTCGAAAGTCCAAGGCACATCGCAGCTGGCTGTCCGGCAGCCAACACCCTGGGCTAGCGGAGGGACTGGCCAGAGGCTGTAGCCCTGGCCCTGGCTGCTTCTCCTCCGGTGGGTGCCAGACGGCCTTGGGCTGGGCGGCCGCCTGAGATCACCGCCTGACTTCACCGGGGCGGTGGTCCACAGCAGTGACCCCGGCCCTGGGCACAGCGCCTGAGCCGGCTCCACTGCCCACCCCTGCGGGGCTGTGCACGGGGCTGGGGGTCGTTCGCCGCAGCCCGGGGGCTTGTGCCTGCGATGGGAACGCAAACGAGCTGTTCTTCATTAGGGCGGTGAAAGCTCCCTTCTGCCTGGGCTGATCCCGGCGGCCTCCAGGGAGCTCAGGAATGCTTTTGCTCAGTTGTGCTCTCCAGCTGCCAAAGGGTGCGAGATGAGATGACCCTCCTCGCTCTGCATCCCTTCCCCGCCTGCATTTCAAGAATGCAAACGCAGCGCCTGTCCCTGTGTGCCGACCAGGAGAGAGGGGTTTTTATTTTCCCGTTGTGGTCACAGGTGCAAGTCTGAGCTGGGAAGGAACTTGCCTGCCCGTCCCAGGAGGTTTCAGTGTAGGTCAGACAATCTAAAGAAAAACAGGTACTTTTCTAACATGACTTGTGAGTGCAGAAGCTGTTTTCAGGGATAGCAGCGACATTCCTTCTCTCCCAGCCACGGAGAGCCCAGGGAAACTGCTTTACATTGCCCAGCAAGAACCAGTACCATGAATGATGGGGGAGGAAGGAGAAATGGGAGGATCCCATCCCTCCAGCAAGTAAAGGGAAGAAGACAAACTCTGATTTCAGCAACCATTTCCTCTGCCTGCGTGTGCGTGTAAAGTCCAGCAAGAAGACGTAAGCAGCGGCATGGGGCTGGGCAGATAATGGAGCCACTGCTGATAGGAGTATGCAGCTGTTTGTGCCAGGGAGCTGATGTTACGGATGATGCTCGGAGGGGGTGTCTGGATCTGGCTCTGATTAGTGCTTTGGGGTCCCCTTTGATGGGAACTGCAGAAAAATCCCTCCTTCTCTCCCCCAGCCTCTCCCGTAAATTTTTTCCCTCCTCCATCACCACTGTCAGCTACCTAGGTGTCTTCTCCCAAAATGTTGTCCCTCCCTCAGAAAAGAAAGCCAGGGTGTCAAAGATCACGCAGCTGGGTTTGGAAAACACCACATCGTTGTAACCAGCGATGGGACAGAAACTGGGGTCCTTCAGAAAGATCTGCCACCAGCGCCCAAAATCATAGGGAACCCATTGGGAAAGCAGGGGGAGGGGTGTCACTCATTAAATCCTCTGGCTGAGGCTATTCCCTTCATGGGAATGCTGGGAGGTGGCCCTTCATCCTGGGGGTAAATCCTCCTCCAGTGGAAAGCAGAGGCATTGTACACCGTTGCAGTGTGCTGTTCAGTGGGAGATGCTGCTCTGTAACCCGTGATGTTGCGGCCCTGGGTAACGTAAGCCTTAATTTCCATCTTGCAGTGACCATCTCTGAACCGAGGTGGCCCAGTTTGAGGGCAGAGGCAGGACTGGGCACCTTCTCAAGGTCTCCCCCAGTGACATTTGCTGTTGTTCCTGTGCTAGAGTTTTAACTGAGATCCCTGTTAAGTCTTTCTCCAGCACCTTCCTGGTTAAGTGGTGTATTATTTAGTGCTAATAATCATAATAATCAAGAGGGCTGTTCAGCAAGGTTGTGCTATGGTGGTGCTTGTCCTTCTTAAGTGCATGCGGCTTTTTTTTTGGTGGAAGGGAGTTGAACAGAACAGCAAGTCCTCTAGCAGTGGGCCGTGCATGTAACGAGCACGGATCATTAGCAGCAGCAGTCAATAGATATTTTTCCTACCTTGCTGCCAGAAACTGATGAAAATGTGTTATGAAAATTCAAGCCTCCTAGCCATTTGGAACAATCTTCCCGCTCCACTCCGTAATGTCAGCAGGCAGGGAGGTGGTGTTCCCACATGCCCCTCACCCACGTGTGAACACACGCCCTGTGGGGACCTCACACGTGTCCAAAACGTCTGAAGCACAGAAGCAGCAAGGATGGGTTTTGGCCCGGGTGCAGGAAGGTGCACGGGCTGCTCGGGGTGGTATCTGTGGAGGACAGCAGGCAGCCAGACAGGAGCGATTTGCAGCTTCCCAGAAACTATGCCTGGTATTTTGCCACTCTATGTCCCTTGTGTAGGAGCAGGGTGAAAGGGCTGGAAATGGCTCCTGCTGGGGAGATCCCTCCAGCCAGCCTGGAGTGGGGAGAGGGCACTGTACCCTCAACCCTGGGGCAGAGCACAGCCCACACTCCCCTGTGGCTGTTTTCTGCCTCCCAGGGCTCATGGGAGCCTGCTTGGATTAGGACATCACCAGCCCAGTCCTTCTGGCCTGACCTGTGTCAGGAGCATCTCCAGATGCTGGCCCTCCTTTCCCTGGGTCCTCCATGGGCACCACAGCATCATACCAGACACGAAGCCATGGGGTGGCTCTGAGCTGAGTTCAGTCTCATGCTTTGGCTGCAGGGTCAGCATCCCCCTGAGGTGGCTACGGCTGCGCTCTCGCCTCCAGGCTGGCCAGGCATCCTCAGCTGGGCCAGCAATATCATTATTCTGTGTGGGCAGCGAGCCTGGGAGGTCACCTCCTCCTGAGGAGTGGGGACAAAGGGATGGAGATGTGAGAGCCACCCACCTCCTGCTTCCCACCGTCCCCTGGTTGGGGACATGGTGAGCAGAGCCTTCCTGCCTACACCTCGTGCCCATAGCTGGAATACGGAGATGCAGTGTGCTCTGCCTCTGCCAACAGGCACCTGCATGAAACCCAACCGCCGGGTTGGCAAGGCGGATGGGAGTAGGTGGGAAGGGGCTGTGCAGCGGGCCAGATCCTGACAGTGAGGGAGGAGGAACTCCAGCCTCCTTCCTGGGTGTCAGACAGGCACAATTAGGGCTCATTCGGGGAAGTTGGGCGTTGCTCCTGCCAGCGTCTCCTGGAGAGCAGAGGCATAGTGGTGCCAATGCTGCCTGCCACGAGCCAGCCTGGGGTGGTAGACAGAGGGTAATGAACGAGGTGGTGGGTGAGGATGGGCAGGGGGTTGCAGGGGACTCTGGAGGTGCTGATGTGGGTGGCTGCAGGTTGATGTGGATGAGCCAGTCATAAGGCAAAGTGCGAGGACTGCTTGGGTGCGGCTCTGCCTTTCCCTCTCCTGTTGGCACCGGGAAGGTCCCTCACCAGCTGCCCAGAGCTTGTCAGGAGTTGGTGTGTCAGAGACCTCTGCCCTTCAGTTTGTCAAGATTGGCTTGTTAGTATCAAATTAGGGAACAGATAGTCGGGTTCATGAGCAGGGGCTGCTTCAGCGTCGTTGCTGAAGGAAATGAGGCTATAAAAAACATCAGAGGGTGGAGGAAAGGAATCCCTCCAAGGCATCCATGGGGTTCTCACTGGGAAATAAAGACCCAAACTAGACACCACTAGACACTGAGCGGCAGTCAGAGTCCCATCACAGCCACCCCTTGTCCTAACGCTATTTGAGGGGGGACCTGTGCGTGCCAGTGAAGACAAAGGGGGTCGGTTTCAGGTGCTTTTTCTGCCCTGCAAGAAAAACTGGACTCAGGGTGGGAGCTAGGCAGCTTTTGGTGCACTCCAGCCCTTGGCTCCTTCTTCAGAATACCAGGCTCCTGTAGCTCCCATCACCCCTTGCCAAAAGGGCTCCATGCTAGTGTCCATCTCCCAGCCCCCTCTGCTTGCTGGCAGCTTGCAGAGAAACAAGGTGTTTGCAGAGGCTGGAGCTGCTGACCGTCTGAGCAGGCTGAGCCGCTGCAAACACCCATCACACTGCGAGTCCCAGGGACTGGACACCCTGTGCTGTTTTTCCGACTGAATCCTCACTGCCTTGCCCCATTTGTTTGTTATTTTAGGTTTGCCCAGGTAGCTGTGCCTCTCATAGTTGTTATTGCAGAGGTAATGAGCTGTGCCCCTCTTGTGTTATTGTAGGGTTGCCTGGATGGGTGTGAATCTTCCCCTCCCCTTAACTATCACAGCACAGCCCAGGGAGATACCCTGTCTCTGCCTTGCCAGCCCTGGCAGTCAGTGCCAGAGGGGATTCCTGGGACAGACCGCAGCGTGTTTCATTGCCCTGGAAAGGCTTAGTCACTGCGGATGTCTCCAGTCTCCTTTCAGACCTTGGATTGCCGTTACATCTTTGTGGCAAAGGATGCATTTCTCCTGCACCTTGTACAGTGTCATTTCCTTAGGGACAAGATCGTTCCCAGTTTAGTCAATCCCTTCCCTATCCCTTGTCTGTCATCCCTCTGTAATAGAGGAGCCCCAGCCTCCTGCAGCAAGAACATCATGGGGCAAAATGACAAGAGGATCCTGTCCTGGGGACATGTGTGAGTCCCAGGGATGGTGCATGGGTTCATTTATGTTGCTGTGGGCAGATAGGAGGGTGCTGAGTCTGGGATGCTGACCCAGCTCTATTCTTGTGGAAAGATAAAAAAAAAGGTCTGTTTTAATAAATAAGCGGCTGTGGAAAACTTTTCAGCTTTGCTGGGTGAGGGCAGGTCTGCCTTGGCAAGGAGGAAGAGGAGACAGCGTACTTGTGGCAGGCTTGGGTGACCAGCCACCAGCCTGCCTCTTGGCCACCTCCAAGGCCACCCCTGCCCAGCTTTTATTTTCATCCTGAGCCTTTTTCTTTTGTCCCAGCAATGATGTTGCAGAGAAGGGCAAAATTTGTGTCCTGCTATCTTCACCCTAGGGTTGCAGGAGGGGATGAGCCAGGTTCACTAGCATTGAAGCCACCGGAGACATCGTGCAGGGAGGAATTCCAGCTGTCTTGGTGTTTTTCCTCCCACCCTGCTGGGTTCCCCTGTGCTCGCCCGCCCAGCCCAGCCCAGCCCAAACCTGGTGTCAGCGCAGGGCTGCTGGGAACCAGGGACTGAGACACTGGGAGCCTCAGGAGCTTTAAACTCTATTCAGATTTAGTCCAGAAATAACTCTTTTTCACTCCGGTGGCTGTACTAAATGTCACAAGTCATCTAAGTTTAGACTGTCACCAGCTCTTTCCTATATATAACCACACGGGGCTCCTGACTGCATCCTGCCGGCACAGGTCACGCTGGGGTGATGTGGGGGGTGCATAGGAAGGTGACTGCCATGGACAGAGCCTAAATGTGCTCCTCCCTTGCCATTGGCACCATCGGTGGCAGCTGCGGTCAGGCAGCACCACTTGGCAGTGTTATCCCCGGTTTGCCGGCTGCTCAGTGCGTGCCAGCAGACAGGGTCTGGTTCGGTTCCGTGAGCGTGAGGCTGTGGGCTGAAGACCCCAGCACTTGTCAGCTACATCCGAAACGTCTGCCTAAGTGTGCAGTGGCTTTGCTCTGTGATTGGTCTTGGAGTTGCCTCATCTTTGAGCATCCCTGGCTTTTGCTTTTGCATCTGCAAGGTGGGGTGGGGGTGTGGATTTGTCACGTACTCCTCTTGCCATGGCTGAAGAAGGGCTTCTCTGACCTATTTTGTGTGTCACCTGGTCTTTTCTGGGAGTGGGATAACCCTCCCACCAGTTCTTCTCCACTGACATACTACAGACTGTGGTGGCCTTGCATGTAGGAGCCAATCCTGACCCCCAGATCCTCCATGAGCTCAGACACCTTCATGTCCTGAGCTCGGGGGTCACACAAAAGCCATGCCAAGTCCCATACAGTGGGGTAAAGCCAGGGCTGTAGGCAGCAGCTGGGAAAGGGATTTCTTTGGTCACTTGTTCCCATCCTGCTTGGCGCAAAGATGTGCTCTGGGGTTGGGCAGGAGGCTCTCCGTGCAAAAGCAAGCCCCAGTCAGTTCATGGAGACCTGACGGTTTGGTATCCCTTCTCTTCCAGAACGGGAATCCCGAGAACATGAGGAGCCAACCACGTCGGAGATGACAGAGGAGACCTACCCGCCCAAGGCCTACCGGCCCAAGCACGGCCGCCTCTCCGAGCTGAAGGCTGAGGCCCTGAAGAAGGACCGCCGGAAGAAGCTGACCCTGGCCAAATTTGTGGGCATGGCGGAGAACACGGCGCACCCCCGCGTCGTCATCCCCGAGCTCCGGCAAGAGTTTGAGCTGGTGGGTGCCTTCGCCTCCCCTCTGCGGGGCTCCTGCGGGCAGGGGGCTGTGTGAGGGCACTGCTTCCCTGGAGAGTGGGTGCCGGTGGGGGGGCACAGGGGAATTGGTGCTTTTGCTGGAGGGTGCTCCCCGTCTCACACTCCATCCTCTCCCCACTTGCAGGGCCCCTGCCGCAGGCACATGGAGGCATCCCTGCAGGAGCTCAAGAGCAGCCAGCGGATGGTCCCCCGCGCTGTCCACCTCCCCAACTGTGACCGAAAGGGCTTTTACAAGAGGAAGCAGGTAAGAGCCCCACGGAGGGATGCTCCCCACCCAGGGGAAGGCTTTTCTTTGCTGCTGCCCTGGGTGGAGGTTTTTCCTCTGCTGGGCTGGTGGGGAGGTTGCTGTGAGCATCTCCAGGCACATTTGGTGGTGGGTGGCTTTGCTGCTGGCTCTGAGTGTCATCCGGCCTGAAGCGAGCATCCTGAGGGAGCTGATGAGGGAGGAGGAGAAGTCGGAGACCCTGGGCTGGGGTAGCAGTCGGGGTAGAGATGTGCTGAAAGCAGAGAGCAGGAGCTACGTCCTACCCAGGGGATTGCATCGCTGGGGTGAATGGGGCGAAGCGCAGGGCTGATCCTCATCCCCAGTGCGAGGGAGCTGGTGGCCATCTCCTGATCTCTGCCCTTGGGTGTCTCCCCAGTGCAAGCCCTCCCGAGGCCGCAAGCGTGGGTTGTGTTGGTGCGTGGACAAATACGGCATGAAGCTGCCAGGGACTGACTACCTGAGCGGAGACCTGCAGTGCCACGCATTCGACAGCAGCAACGTGGAGTGAAGTTGCATCCCCTCCCTCCGCCCCATCACTACCTACCCAGGCTCCCTTCCACCCTCCCCTCCGCACCTCCCCATGCCCCGGGACTCCGATTCCTTTCATCTCATGTAAGAAGAAAAAAAGAAAGGAAAAGAAAAAAGAGAAAGGAAGGAGAAGGAAAAAAAAGAGAAAGGGAAAGAAGAAAGAAAAGAAAAGAAAAGAAAAAAGAAAAGAAAAGAAAAGAAAAGAGAAAAGAAAAGAAAAGAAAAGAAAAGAAAAGAAAAGAAAAGAAAAGAAAAGAAAAGAAAAGAAAAGAAAAGAAAAGAAAAGAAAAGAAAAGAAAAGAAAAGAAAAGAAAAGAAAAGAAAAGAAAAGAAAAGAAAAGAAAAGAAAAGAAAAGAAGAAAAGGAGAAAGAGAAAAAGCCTGAAGAAACTGAGGACTCGGAATCTACAGCAGCCTCTTGACAACAAGGACTCAGCAAGGAAAGGACAGAGCCAGAGACAAACCAGCTGCGGCCGCTCCACCGTCCCGTGCCTCCCCGCGCCTCTCCCTAACGCCACCCGTGCCCCCCTGCCACAAGCAGAAGCCACCCTGATGTAAGAAGCTCTCTGAGTTGGTGATTTCCCAGTAACGGGTTTCAGGCAGGTTAGATTTTCTAAATTTTTTGGGGGGTTAGCTAGTTGTTTCTGAAGGGTCTCGAGAGAAAACCTTGCAGCCACCAGCGTTCCCTCTCCTCGCTGCAGCCCTCTGGAGTCTCCTCCCCACACCACTGGGACTCACTCAAGTCTATTTGATTTCCGTCTCAAACGACCACCCTGGATCCAGGCAGATTTCGACACGTTGGGAGGAGGCGTGGGACTGCTGGCTTTGCGTCTGGAGAGGAGCCAGGGAGGGAAACACGGCTCCTGTAAGGGCACGAATACCCCCCCTCCAGAATGTTGGTGGACTTCAACAAGAAATCATCTAAAAAGGAAAGATACCCTTCTCCATCCAGTTCCTCTCAGACGGGAGGTCAGAAATCTCATTTGGACAAGCAGGACGCCGAGCGTTGTCCATCCGGGTGTGGAAGCGTTTTGTCGCCTGCGTGCGTGCGCGCACGGACGTGGCTTGTCCTCCTTGCAAAACTTCGCCTCGAAACCTGCAGTCTGGAGGGTTTACCTGTAAGCAGGGGGCGAGATGCCGCCCCCCTCCCAAAAAGTAATAATAACCTGCCGGACTAAGCACGGGAGCAGTTACGGAGGAGCATCGGTGCCTGCGGGATCCGAGCTGACCCCGCAGATACTCCATCACTGTCCAGACTGAAGCACCCCTGCGTGGGGACAGGGGGATCGGGGCCAAACCTCTTCACCACCCTTTGCCACCACGAGGGAGAACAACTACGGAGATTTTTTTTTTTTTTAATTTTATTTTTCACAGCCAAAAAAAGTGGTTTGCTCCAGGGGAAAAAAAAAAACCCCAAACCTACACTTTGTTATGTCTTGGATTTTTGTTAAGGCTGGTTTATAGCCTTCCCCGTGGGCAGGAAAATGCCGGTCTCCATCCTTCCGTGTTGAGCATACTGCTCCCATTGCCACGGCTGACTCCCACCACTCTGCAGTAAGATCCTGCGACGGGCCGTGGCCGTTAACCTGGGATCCAGCTCCTTGTTGAGTGTCAGCAGCCACCACACCGTGGAGACCCACGCGTCACTGGGACAGCCCTCAGCTGCCTTCCTGACATTTTTGTTGGTTTTAAATTTTACGTTCAATTTTGGGACTTTTGCCTCTCGTTTCCCCATGACAAGGGTCTCCAGGATGTTGATGTTCGGAGGAGATCCTGCAGCGAAGGAAAGGACGGAAAGGCAAGCGAGCCGTGGGGTCTGGGCGCTGCAGTTCCAGTGGGTAAACACACATCCCCTGGGGACCACATCCCACTGCTGTGGCTGGAGCTGGCAGCCAGCCCTGCCCAGAGGACGTGGCTGACCTCAGGGGGAAAGGTTTTGAATCCCTGAAGCCCCTCTGAGCCCCGTAGCTGGGCAGGGAGGAAAGGGGGGTCCACAGCACCAGCGGGGATGGGACAAGGGGGATTCGACACCGAGGGACTCCAGCAGAGGCTCCTCTCCATCACGGATTGGGCACCCTCGTAGCCTCCCACGGCATGGCATCGCTCCCCCAAGCACCCCACAGGCTCTCCACCAGGACACCTGTCCTGGTCGAGGGCAGGACTGGATGCCCTGCAGTTATTTCCCATGGAGTTATGTTGGGGGGGAGTTTCACCCACGGACTTCGATGGAGACCCAGTGGGGCATGTTTGGACCTGTGGGTGAGGCCTCTTCCCTTGCTGAAAAGAAGGGGGTACCACCAAATGCATATTGTCCCCCAAAACACCCCACAGGAGCAGGGTGGCTCCTGTGTTGCTGGAGGGGAGCACAGCAGGTGCTGGGGCCAAGGGAGGGGCCCCTCCAGGCTCTGACGGGCTGATGGAGCAGTCAGTTTGACAAGGGTGGGGGTTAATAGTGCGGTGAAGTTGGGGTGAAGAATGGGGCAAAGAAGGCAAGTGGAGGAGGAGCCTGTGCCAACTCCAAGCGCCACAGCTCGCCATTGTCACCACTGCCTCCCATCTCCTCCGCTCGCCGATCCCCGTGCAAAACCTCCTGACTGTTATAGGCCAGTACCACCTTCCCCAGGACCCTTCCCTCCTTCTCTCCCTCTTTCTTGCTTTTTTGTTCATTTGTTTGTTTGTTTTGTTGTTTGATTTCCCAAAACTTGAAAGCCTTTGGCTGCAGAGAAAGGAGACGTGCCGCCGGGGTGGGCTGGGAGCGGGCAGGGGGGCGGCAGCTGCCCATGGACCTTGCCTTTTGCAGCGTGAGGGTCAGCTAACAGGGCCCAGTGGTGGTCTCATGGTGTTGCCACCACGGTGACACCGAGAGGGGGACACAGGGAGCCTCCCCAGCATCGCCCTACAAAGCAAGTTTCAGCCATGTCCCTGGGAGCCCAGCTGAGCACCAAAATCCATCCTGGACCTTCCCCATCCCCCTGCACTTCCAGCGCTGGGATGACACCGCCTGTCCTGTCCCCACCAACCTGGGGGGAGGAGGATGCGAGAAGCAGGCACCCTCTCCCCCTCCAAGCCACCTCAGCTCCTGGGACGGGGCACCGAGCGACCCCCCGGCCACCCGCTCCCTTGAGGACCCCCGGCAGGACGAGGCTGTTTGCAGGCTGCACTAATATTTAGGGCTGGGGTTGGACCCTCGGTCAAGCTGGGGGCAAGAGCAGATTCAGGAGGGGTTGGTCCTCCCAGGGGTGGCAGTGATGAGGTGCTCCCGTTCTCAGCACCCCGTAGCACCTTTGCATATGGGGTGAGAAAACCAAAATGGGCAGATTTGGGAGCTGGGGTTGGGCGGGGGGTGAGGTACACAGGGAGATGCTGACGATTTGTGCGTCGGGGGAGGTGTGAGGCTCGGGGGTCTCCGGCCACGACGTTTGCACCGAGTCTGTGCCGGTACCTGGGATGCTGGCTGGGAAGGAGAGGACAAGGATGGCGCAGGGGTCAGGACAGCCCTCCCACCACATCCCCCCGAGGGGCGGCGCTCAGCGGCTGGGCTACCCCTTGTCTGTACTGCAGTGGACTAAGAAAACCACTAGTACAAGAGCATTTTGCACTATTTCTCCGCTCTCTCCCCCTTCTTTTTTCCTCCCCCTTCCCCATGAAAACTTTCTTTTTATTGTTGGGGTTGTTGTTGTTGTTGATTATTTTTTTTTTTCCCAAACGGAGCATTGTATATTTAAGGACCGACAGTTCACCTCGCTTCCAGACCGCTGTCCTGGCCCTGGCTAAGAGCCCTGCCTACTGTGCCCCCTTCCCCAGCCCCGCCACTGCCACCGGGACAGACGTCACCGCGCACGTTACCCACCGTTGTAACACAGTTGTTAAAACACACCAGATTCCGAGTTTTCCTGCCTGGTTTTTATCTTTAAGCAATACTCACTACACATTTTACGGTAGCTTTTTATAGCTTTACATACATACGGTAGCTCTGTTGTTTCGTTTTGTTTTGGTTTTGTTGTTTTGTTGTTTTTTTTTTTTTCCAGTAAACAAGAAATACTCATAATCTTACTGGTGGGAAAAAAAAAAAGCAGTTTGTGAAAAACTGACAATGGAAGAAGAGCTTAATGCTCTGTTTAGCATTTTGTACTTTAAAAAAAAAAAAAATCTCACATTTTATTAAAAAGTGAAGATTGCTGTATACTATTTATTCAACTTATAATTTATGTTACTCTTTGATCTTTGTCTTTTCTCATGACAAAGCATTTATTTAATAAAGTTATGCATTCAGTTAGCTTGTGCCTGACCCTCATGGAGTGTCTGTGCTGGGGCCTGCCAGCCAGCCGCTCTGGCCCCGAGCATCCCCAGGCAGGACACACTGTGCCCCTGGGCAGGGGGGCTCAGCCAGATCCATAGGGGTGCTGGGGGAGGTACGGGGCACCAGGTAATCTGGCAGTGGTTTAGGTGAGCTTTTGATACCTGAGCAATATGCTAAGGCAGTGGGAAAATAGCGCACAAGTTTAGAGCATCCTTAAAGCAGAGCTGCCCTATTATTTTTAGCAATTGCTTTGCATGGATGTGGCAGCGGGGCACAGCAACCGTGTTCAGCTGGGTTATGGGGCGAGAGGGATGGGATGCTGAACCCCCAGCTGCTATCCCGAACTGATTCCCATAGTTTGGGATCAGACATGATGTTTGAGCCTCCGACCTCTTTGGGCAGCAGGGAGGTTTGCCTCAGTGTGCTGAAGCATCCCTGTCCTGGAGCATCCCTGGCCGCCCAGCCAGGCCACAGTCCTCAAACACCTCATGGTAGCCCTCGGTGGCACTTCCCACTACCCCATGTCCTGCCCTGTGCCGGATCCAGCCTTCACACACACAACCATCACCCTTCATCCTCCCACACAACCTCTCATCTCCCACCTCCTGTGCCCCCATCCCCTCCATCCACTCCTGCTGCCAGCACCACCCCATGTGCCCAGAGCAGGGTGGGCACAAAAGCACCTTCTCAGACCCGCACTGCGGATAGTGGGTTGCCAGGGGCGTGCTAAACGCACACCCACACACCCCTCCTATTTACGCTGCCCGGGGTGGCTCAGCCACCTGCTCCCAATGGCTTTCTCACCCCCTAGCACAGATGGGGCCAAATCTGCCACCCCCAGCGAGCGAGGGGGGTGGTCTGCAGCCCGCTGCTCCCTCTCCCCGCCACCCCACAAGGCTGGGCCCGCTCCCCACCCCACCCCCCCCCCCGGGCACCCCACTGTGCAGGAGCCCCACAGTGCCGCAGCCAGCACCAGGCTGCACTGCCTGTACTGCCCACACTGCCCATGATGCTGCTTGCACTGCCCGTACTGCCTATGCTACCGATGCTGCCTGCAGTGCTGGGCAGGGAACCATTGCTACTGCTTTCAGCCAGAGGCACTGAAAATGGGCTATCCACCCAAAAGGTTAGGGCTCTTCCACCCTCATCCCCACCCCCCAGTGACTAAAACTGTAGTTTTCTAGGGCAGGTAGGTCTGTGTGTGCACACCAGAGCTGCCGGGGTTGCGGATGGTACCCCAGGTGCAGCTGGCCTGGTCCCAGTGCCCAGCTGCACACCCCATTTACCCACAGTCGAGGAGGCACAAAGGTGGCCCAGACGAAACCCTGGAGCCTGGATCCAAGCAGTGACACCCATCAAACCCATGCAGACACACGTGCAGCCTTCAAGGTCACGTTGCAACCCTGGACAAACCTAACCGGAAGCTCTTTGCTCCCCTTGCCGTACTGCTGTCCCTCTGCAAGATGCCTGGGCAGCTGCAAGCTCCCTTTGCTGGGCTAAGCGCTCCTGACCCCCTCCAGCCCTTGAACCAGAGGGTGTCAGACTGGGCTCAGGCACCTCTGCCACCCCCAGCCCCACCCTGGGCAGCACCTGGCTTGGAGACCCCCATGCCACACGGTGCTGCTTGGTGTCTCCCCCACAGCTTTCCTGAGCCACCTTCAGCTGCCCCCAGGGGCACAAAACAGGACGGTTCCAAATGTTAACTGTGCTTCTTTCCCCACCTTCTCCAGCTCACATCCCACCCCCCATCCTGCCTGCCCTCCCCTCTCCCCTGCAGCCCCACGCGCTCGCTGCCCTCTGCCCCCATACGTCTTCCTGGTGCTCCCCGCCATTGCCCAGCCCCTCGGCACGTGTTGATCCCACTCAATGTACTGGCACGGGGTAGGAAAAAACAGATGGGGAAGCAGCCCAGTGGTTTTGCCTGCCTTTGGGGAGGCCAAAGGGAAACCACAGCCACCTGGATGCTGGCTGTCGGAGCCACACGGGGCCTCCCCTTCAATGCTGCAATTTTAATTGAATGCAGCATGTGGGGTTTGTATGATGATTATTCTTTGCCTCCCTGTGGAACCCCAAGCACTAAGCTGTGCCATCATGTGTCCTTAGGCAGCACCTCTCACCCCAGCAGAAGGTGCAGGACCTTCAAGGGACCCGTCTCCACAGCCCCATAAGCGGAGCAGCTGAGCCAAGCCCCGATCCCAACACGCAGCCCGGGCTCCCCTGAACCTTCCAAGCTGCCTGTTCTGGGCAAAGACTTCACGCAGAAACACTAAGGCTGGCTTTCTGGCTGGCTCAAGTTTTGCTCTCCTTAACCAAGCAAAGAGGAGAGCCCTCAGAGGGTCCCCCGTAGAGGGTTTCTCCCTGCAGCACCCTGCTCCAGTGCATGGGGTGCAGAGGACACCAAAACCATAGTAAGATGCTTAAAGGAGCCTGGATGATTCGTGGAGAACAGGTCCATCTGCTGGCTAATAAACGGCATGGTTAAGTGCAACTGCCGACTCGAGGAGCCCCTGAAATGAAGCTGTAAAGAGCAGAGCTCCCTTCCCCTTACAGCCTTTGCCCAAGCATCTGCCAAGGTCCCCGCGGTGGTAAGAGGGACCTTCCCTTGCAAAGCTGCTCAAAGAGCAGGAAACCACTGCTCTCACACAGCCTCTTGGCAGCTCAGGGAGCTCCACGAGCACCACATCAGACAGAGCATTGATGCTGCTGTCCTCTCTGCCCAGCAAAGCTGGACACAACCACCCTTGTCCATCAGATCCAGCTGCTCTCAGGCAGGGAGATGGTCTCTGCGCACATCCTGGCCAGACACCGACTCGACAGGACTCAAGGCACGGTTGCATTTCGCAGACTCACGAGGTACCACATGCGGAGGAGAAACATAGCAGGCCAGCAGGTGCACGATACCAGTTCCTCCCTGCTCATACAACTGGGACCGGTAACGATGAAAGGCCCTACTCCCACTGCCACTTGTGGAACCCGGTGTTCACAACACCCTCAGACAAAAGCAGAACAGGTCCAAATTTGGGAGTGATGCATCAGGCGAGGAAACGTCCTGTGAACAGAGGGGAGTGGGGAGATGGGGGGGAAGATGACAGTTTTCTGGCATCCCATTTAATTTATTCCAACTTTACGCAGCTCAGCTTTTCCAAAAGAGAAGAAAAACACAAAAGAAAACTTCCTGATTCCTAAACAAACCAAAAAGTACAAACTGCAGATGAGAGCCAGCGTGCGCAAGGTTTACGTGAAGAAGCAGAACACCCTCAGATGTTAACAGGAAACAGGTAGCATCATTTTTACAGTTACTTGGCTTTGCATGCAGGCGTGTTTTCTTTCTCTCTTGCGCACTCCCGCTCCCTCTCAGAGACATCCACGTGCACACACCCCCACCCGCAACTTTCCAAAGGGGGTCCTTTCCCTGCCTCCTCCACTGCCCCATTCAAACCCCTGCAGTCACCAGAGGCTTAATTTGCAGAGACCACCTTGTACCCTTCACACTCGGGATCTGAAATATGGGGCCAAAAAAGTGGGTACAAAGTAGCAAACCCCAGCACTCACCTTCCTCCAGAGCCCACCGGGCTTTTTGGTTCTCCTTACCCAGATCCCAGTCCCTGGATGGGGCTGGGTGTCAGGAGTGGTGACCGCAGTGCAGTGTTTCCCCAGCACCGTTTGGTGTTTCTGGGTGTGCTGGCAGTTACCGGAGGCTGGTTCCATCCTTGCGAGCCGTGCTCTGGCAGCTTTTCTGCCTGCTTCATGCGGTGCAGGCACAGGGTGCTCCCAGCCAGGCCCCACACTTGCCAGGGAACCCCCTTCCTCCACCCTATTCAACCTAACCCTGTGGAGGACCCGGGATCTGGAGGTTGTTTGCTACTTAGAAGCATTTGCCAGAAATTAGGAGATGCTTTATTTCCCACCCTCCCTTGATTTCACTTCGGGAAAGCCCGAGACTTTTACTGTAAGGAGAGGATTTTTGGAATTGCTCTGCAAATGGCATCCATATGAAAAAGAGGGAGGAAAAAAGGGGAATAAAATACTAAAATCTCCTTGCTTAGGCAACGGGGAAGTTATTTATTCTCAGCGCTGGTGTGTTCTGTACAGAAGGAAATCGACAGGTGAAAGAAGAGCAGAGAAACATCTCTTCTTGGAGCGGCATGTCCAGCGCAAAACCTCTCAGAGCGCCTGGATTTAATCGACACAAACATGTGTGTGGGCAGAGGGATGCGTGTGTGTCAGGGCCTTTGCAAAGCAAGATATATACTGTAATTTACTTACAAAATAGAGAAAAATAAAAAAGGAAAAAGGGTGTGCTGAATAGCAGATGCTCACTCCAGCCCCAAGCAAAAATGGAGGGACAAGAGCAGCTGCTTGGGAGTGCAGGTTTTAGATGGTTTTGTTTGGGTGTTTTTCCTACCTAGAAACAATGAGAGAATGAATGAGAAAGAGAGAAAGAGACACTCCCTGGCTTGTCATCCTAAATCTACACAGGCATCCTTCCACCCAGCCCCAGCAAGTCCACTTTAGCTCCCTCAGGATAAGCTGATCCTAAGAAATATTGGGCAACAGCCCTTCAAAGCCCCTGGAAAACCAAGCATTCAGCTTCACCATCACCTAAAGGGCCCATCCTCCTGGACCAGCAGCTAGAGCTGGGTCCCTGCAGGGCTGGTTGTGCCCCAGTGCCAGGAAGGGAAGTACCCAGAGGTGTTTGGGAAGAGTTGCCTCATCCTTAGCCCTTTCCCTTGCTGATGACTCCTTGGGAGTTGCATCCTGACCACACTGGCATGTTCCAGCTGGGAAGCAGGGGGCTTTCTTCCTTCCCTCCCTCCCACACCACATCCCATGCCAGGACCAATAGCCGGTCCAGGGTGCAGGGGACCAGCAGGATGCAAGAGGCAGGCGACACAGTATTTACAGTCTTTGGTCTCAGGGAAGGGAGGGAAAGAGGGCAAGAGGGTGGGTTGGGTTTTTTTTCCCTTTGTTTTTTTTGTTCCCCTCCTGCCCCGGCAAGGGGTTTTGCCCCCTGGGAGGTGTTGAGGAAAACACGGCGCTCCGTGCTGAAGGGTGCAGGAAGATGCCACGAAGCAGTGGGGGCGGGGGGGGGTAGGACCACAGGGTGAGGAGCAAAAAAAGACCGGTTCTCTGGCTTATGTTGGGTGAAAGACTATAGGAAAGCAGTCCCATCTCCTTGCAACCCCCCCACCCTTCCCCTCCCATCATCCCTCCCCAGCAACCGGGTAGCAGGGGAAGGAGGGCAGCACGCAGGACCCAACCCCAGTCTCTTCCAGAGCCTAAAGAGTCACGCTGAAACCCATGTAAAATCCAGCACTGGGGCCACAGCGAGCCGCCTCCAGCGAGCAGGATCACATCCGTCTACTGGCTCCGCAGGGCATGTGCTCCCCGGTCCTCCTGCTCATGGGCTGTGTAGAAGAGGTGGCACTCGGGATCCCCACGGATGGTGGGTGCGCCCTGGATCACCTTCCCGTGGATGGGGTCCACACACCAGCACTCGCCGCGCTGCCCGTTCACCGACATCTTGCACTGCACGGAGAGACACAGGGCATGTGTCAGCTGAGGAAACAGGGGGACAAAACCCCCTTCCCAGCCCCACCAGCCCAAAGCCTGAACACAGGCAGAGCTGGGGTTTCTCCAGCAACTTGACAGTTTGGATTTAGGCAAGATTCAGGGATGTTGCACTCTGATGCTGCAGGGTCTGTGCTGCACCGGCAGCACTGCTCCAGTGGTCCAGGCTGAAGGCTGGGCACCTCTTCCCCCAGGGTCTGTGCCAGGGACCAAGAAGCCAATTTTAATTTAACCACAAGGCTAGCTGCCTCTGAGATGCATTGCCCTCTGTCTGCTGTGAATGAAAGCATCCACAGAGTCAAAAATCCCTGAGGGAAGAGACAGACTGACAGAGGCGCTGTGTAAGCAGCTTCTCACCTGCAAATTGGGCTAAAAAGAGCAAGACCCCCACATGTTTCCAAACAGGGTCTTACTCTGTCCCAGGACAGAGGTAGGGACCGTGGTGCATCTGGGCCTGGACTCTGCCCCCTCCCCACCCCAAGCCTGGTCTGGTTAGAGAGAGGTTTCTTGCTCTAATGGTTATCACCCACCTCTTGCCCTGACAGAGCTGCAGGCCCTTTGAACCTGACGCTCACCCCTCCATCCCCAGCAGATACATCTCTGAATAGGGCACAGCAGAGACACAAAGGTTACTCCAGCAGGCTGGGCTCTGCGTGCACTCTCTAAAGCTGAATTCAAGCCATTTTCTGCAGCTGGACTAAGGTCAAAATGCAGCCTTGTTCATGGGAATAAAAAGCACAAAACAAGAGGAAGAAAAAGCCTCCCCAGCAGGAGAGTACATCCAGGCACCCTCCACCCAAGTGCTGGCCCATGGGAGGTGGGAACAACTGGGAATGCTTTTGTTGGCATCTACTTTCCAGCAAATGAAAAGGAGCTGATGCTCAGCTCTGGAAACCCAGATGGAGAGAAATGGGTATTGCTGCACATTGCCGTGTTTGCCTTTAACCAGGGCAGAGGCAGGGGGGGAGAAGAGAAAGCAATTTTTGTCCCCGCTGTTTTTCTGCAGCAGTGACCAGTGCGTAACCCATCTCTGCACCCTTCAGCGCAGGCTGACTTGTTTCCCAGGCACAAGGAGCAGCAGAGATTGTCTTTCATTTTGCAGCGCTGCTGCATCGCTCAGACTCATTCCCTAGACACGGCTTATCTCCTTGAAGGGAATTTGCCAACTCGGTTCCATGCACCCCTTCCAAGTGTGCTCATGCTGGGGGATCCAGCCAGCCCATGGGGCTCTTCAGGGAGAGGCAGAGGGTGACGGTCCAGACAGGACAGGAAAGAGAGAGGGATAGAGGAGGATTTTCTCCAAGCATCTTACTTTTTTTAATGCCTTTTTTTTTTTTTTTTTGGAGTGTTCCTGATCAAGGGGTGGAAGTAGCCTAGATAAAAAGGCTTAGCCATGAAAACAGTAGCTTTTCTGGGGTCCCCTCTAAAGGCTCAGTTAAACATAGCTGTAAGGGGTGCTCATATCCAGGTACTATTCACACATGGCTGCTGGTCAACCCTGGACAAACCGGTGTTTTGCTGCCCAAGAGGTTTTTCCTGGCATTTTTTCCCCTATGCCTCAGCCGCTGCCACCTGCTGGTTTTGCATAAATGAAGCCAAGAAGTCAAAATTCAGACATACATGAAGTTGTTCTGAGTCCTTTCGGATCCCATAAATATTTTCAGAAGGATGCTGCACCCCAACTCCCACCTCATCTGGAAAGAATTCCTCCTGGAGCTGTGGGACCAACCTCAATTTGTGGAGGAAAACCAGTAAAGTGAAAGAAACCTTCCTGACCCCAGGAGAAGCTCCCTCTGCTTTGTCTGCAGGATTGGCGAGCATTCAGCCCCTCTCCGCTTTTCCCCTGTAGTGGGGCCTAGCCAGGACAAAACTTGGCTCAAAGCACAGGAAAACAGACCTGGACAGATAAGCGTCTCTCGCAGGGAAGAAGGGGCTCTGAACTAAACAGACACTCCCTCTCTGGGCTGCCCACAGCCAAGCATGGATGTGGGTCTCAGCTCCACTTGCTAGCTGCAGATACACCTGGGGGGTTCTAACCTGCCCACACCACGTGCGATGGTTGCCATCTGCACGACATCAGCCCAGCCCTGCGCTGCGTGTGACCCCACGGCTGCACACAGAGGACGAGCCGTGGCCAGCCCTGGGGCTCCGAGTCTCCCCACTTGCCTGTTTGAGATTGTACAAGCCGTGCTTGTCACAGTTGGGGATGTGGAGGGAGTAGAGGTGCTCCAGGGGACCTCGCTCATCTGGCAGCCGCATAGTGGAGATGCGTTCCAGGACCTGATCCAGCTCCTGCTGACAAGGGGTCTGAAAAGAGCCCAGAAAGCAGAAAACAAAACCAAAATAATCAGGGCAATGGGACCATTCAATGTCAACACTTTGGACAACAGAAACGCCAGTATGGACAAACACCCATGTACACCTCCTCAGGACACAGCTTTGCCACTGGGTCCCGCTGCAGACGTCGCCCACAGGCACCCCAAATCAGAGTGCTGCATGTCCGCACATGCCTACGTGTGCGGATCCACACAGGGACACACGCACATCTCTCCCATGTGCTTCACCTGGCCAAGAGCCAACATGACACCAGGTCACAGGCCTTGGAGGCACAGAGGAGGAGAAACCTCAGAGATGCTCTCATGGGTCCCACTGATGGTGACAAGTGATGTGAAGCAGGACTAATCCTGACAGATCAGGAGGGTTTCCATGAGCATAGCCCAGATCCCACACCCGTGATGCAGTTTTGGCCCAGAAGTGCAACTCAAAGCACGTGAGACCCCATGGGAGTGGAGGGGAAGCCCAGGGAGCGAAAGGACCCAGCAAAGTCAGCTTCCGGGGGCATCCCTCTTGCTCCACAGCAGCCCTAAGCCACAGTGAGTCCGCACCACTCGGATTTTGCAGTTGCAGTTTCTTCCCCCCCGAAGGCGCAGCAGCAGTGTGGGAACTCTCTACGCTGACGGTGAATGCACCTTGTTTTGAACCTCTGCTTTGCCTGCTCCTTGGAGGGAACGAGGGCTCTCTTTTTTCTGTCCTTGCACTTCCCAGATGTGAATACTCTGCATGTTTATAGAGATACGTATCATGGACCTTTTAGAGTGGCTTTCCATCCCCACCCCATGCAGTTGCCTTGACCAAGCTGCCCACTAGAGGGAAACCACGGCCAAGGACTGGCGGGCAGAGAGGGAACAAGGGGACAGGGAGGACTCCGGGCACTCTCCCTGCTATGCGACAGCCCCACAACCCATCCTCGGGGACTCTGGGCCCCCCTTCAGCCTGGACTCGGGCTGCCCCGCAACTAGCAGACACCCTCCCACCTCCCAAATCCCCTTGGGCCATCCCTGGCACTTGCTAAGGGAAAAAGGGTGTGAGAAAGCCGGTCCGCGAGCAAAGGGCATGCTTGCACCCCTGCGGAGGTAGGTGTTGAGCCAGCGGGACCCCCCCTCCCCAGCTCTGCTGTCAGGAGGTGAAGCTGCAATGAAAATAACTCCTCCTTGCCAGCACATCAAAGTTCATCAGATGGAGTGTTCGGCCCCAGCTTCACGCCAAAGCAAATGTTTGCTTTTCCTTTTTCTCCTCTCCCCCTCTTCCCCCACTTCTCTTTTTCATTTTTCTTTTTAAGACAGCTTGTTGCAGATGTCACTAAGGCTTCGCGTTCAGCATCTCCCAATGAGCCCACAGCCGCCTCCGTTAGCTCCCCACGCCTGCTGCCCCCTCACCCTGCCCGTCGACAGCCGCGACTTCTTTGAGTCCTCGTGGTTGTGATGGGGCTTGCCGACTTTGCCCATCTGCCGCTGCTGCTCGTTCACCTTCTCCCTCATAACCGCCAGCTCCTTCATGCCCGTCTTCATGGGCTTCCTCCCGCCGGCTCCACTCAGGATCCCCGTGGTGCCGTCCACGTGGTTCTCGGCAAGGATGCTCTCGGACCGGTCATCACCATTATCTGCAGGAGACAGGGCAGACAAGGAAAGGGTCAAGCTCAGCCAGGTGCTCTCTCACGTGTTCATCCCATCCTGGATCGCTTTCAAGCGTGGCTGGTTACCAAGCCGTAAAATCTTTGCACGCAAAAAAATTTAAATTGCATTAGCCCTTTCATCTGGAAGGTGAGAATAGATCCTTTCATTCTGGAGTTATTACCACACTAAAAGACAGTTTAGAGAGCAGGGGAAATCGCTGCTGGAGAAGTTCTTTCTGCTTTTTCTTTGACCTTCTAAATTACTTCCCGAAGAATGTAATTTTCCCATCAGAAGTCCAGTTGGGATAGGGATGCCAAGTGTGTTTCAGCTCCAAAACTTAAAACCACAGTGATTAGTAACAATACCTTGAGTCCATCTATCATCCCCCAGAGTATCTCCAGGAATACTTACTCAGTATTAATGTGCTAAAATAAATTCTCAGGCCTGCTTTCAAAAATACCTTGCCTCTGTTTTATGGCCACCCTAATTTCCCTCGGAGATCCTGCCATTTCAGTGATCGTCCTTGCCGTATCGTCTTTCACATCATTTGTCACACAGCGCATTACTCATTTAGCTTCTACCTACTTCTGCATTTGGCCACTTCTGCTGACCGTGGAACAGCCACACGTGTCCTGGGCCCACCTCTGCCACCGTTGCAAGCCTCAAGACCCACAGCTAATTCAGCCATTTCAAAACCAGTTAGCAGAGATCTGGGGACAAACACTGGACTTTTTCCACCTCTCCACTTTCTGCATTTTCCTAGTTCACTGGGTGCGTTCCTGAGAGCAGTCCTTGCCAAAGCAGGACACGTTGGTGGCGATGCTGCAGACACCAGTCCCTTTGGACTTTGCAGTGGCAATGAGGACAGATCTCAATTCTTCCTGCTTGCTCCAGAAGCCCAGAAGGTGACAGCTGACCGCTCCTTGGTGCCTGGTCTGATCTGGCTGAGCAAGCACATCTAACATTGTAGCTGGATCTAACACGGAAGTGAGCCCTGCTTTAAGCAGGGGCTTGGACCAAGGCCTCCAGAGGTTCTTTCCAGGCCAAATTCAACCTGTGCATCACTGCAATAACCCATGCTAAGTACATCTCTGTAGATAGGAGCTCTTCAGCAGCTCCACAGGTCCCACACCAGTGACAGACCAGGCCGCTCTGGTCCTACAGTGGAGACAAAGACGAGGTGTCTTTTAGCATATGCCAAGGAGGAACTGTTGCACCCAGCTGCAGCATTTTCTCCAGCACCTCGGAACTCAGACACTTCTATAGAAGTAAAGAAATCACATCAAACTCTGCGTGACAGGGGGAGGGCAAGCAATGCTTTAGCTCATGTCACAATGCTTAATTTATGGATCTTCCTGCTTGTTGGAAGACCAAGCACACAGAGCATTTGCAGAGTTTAACATTTCCTTTTTTTCAGAAGCTGCATCGTGATGTTTTGTCAGGACATAGCACTACTGTCATGACAGAGAGTGAAAAATCATAATACCAAGGGTTTTATTTCTGCCACAGCTTTCAAAGCTCTTTTCAGGTGTTACAGCCTCAGGCCCACACAGGGGCAACTGCAAGGAGAGTTTTGTCAGAACTTACTCAGCAAATACGTAGCTGCCTGCAGACTGACAGCAAGAGAATGGGCCAAGTGGGCTGGATCCAAGAGCCACCCCAGCCCAGCACAGGGTGACCATCGCACAAGAGACCATCAGCAGCTGCTTGGGGACACACATCAGAAGGATTGTTCCCAATCTGTGCTGCAGGCACAGTAAAAGTGCAGTAGAAGCACTTTCATAGCTGGAGACTGCATCTGACCCACAGGATTTAAGAGCCACCGACAGACCCACCCCTCAGTGGATTTGTCAAATATCCTTTTGAACTTCCTCACCATTTTGGCCTCAGATCTCTCAATACTGGGATCATCCCACTTCCCAGAAATACTAAATGCATTTGGTCTGCAGGTTTTTAGCTGCTTAGGTAGCAACTGAAAAGCAAACACGGGGCAAGACCAATCTGGCAAGGTCCATGACTTTCCTCAATACTGGTTCCAGATGAAAACTGGGACCAGGTTTGATAGCCAGATGGGCAAGCTCAAAGTCTGGGCTGCTGCCTGGCGATTGCCATCTGGCTGTCATCCTAGGAGCCGGACAAGGAATATTTTGAGCAGGAATCTTCTGTTTATACACCAGTCTCCCCGTTAATTAGAAACACATAGTGAGAAGAAAGAAGGCCATGAGGCCGCCCTTCAGACAGGATCAAATGAAAAAGTACCGTGCAAGAGACGGGCAAGGCTGGCCAGGCTCTGATCCTCAACAAGCTGCTTAGGAGGGTTTTAGCCTCCCAACATCTTTGGTGCTCCTCTCCTTGCTGTCCCACCAAGCTGTCAACAACAGCAGAAGAACAAGAGCAGCAGCCGGGCAGCATCTCAGACACATTGCAGTCCCCTGCTCCATTCAGAAAACCAATAGTGCAAACTGATGGAAAAGCAGCAAACTGGAAGCGGTGCCTTCCCCCATCGATTCTCACTCCTTCCTGCCTCCAACTAAAATATATAGACATCTGCCCAAATAAGCACTGCGCTAGTAAATGAAGGCGAGCTGGTTAGCCTCTTGTCGGCTGATTCATTCACAAAACCTGCTTCTGATAATATTTTTGCTCATTTTTCTCACTTTCCAATGCTAACAAGTATCAGCCCAAAGAAAACCAGCGATGGGAGCGGAGTGTGCAAGCCCATGTGCATGAACACACCCAGGGGCAGGAGGGATTGGTCTTGGCTCCCCAGGCACCATCACAGGAGCAGAGACCAGGAAGGTCTAGCTGCTACGGACTGCAAGCTCTCCTCCCCCAGTCCAAGCCAGCCACGGTGAGCCATACCATTGCCCCGCTGCCCTAATGGACTGACCCACCCGGGGCCGATGCTGGAGTCCTATCACAGCTTTCCACTCTCCCAAATCCAGTGCTGCTCCTAGGAGGAGCTCTCCTGACCTGGGGCTTGCAGGGATGGCTCAATCACTGGGGAAGGGAGCTGGGATGGAAGAGGTTGGCCCCACGTGCAAAGCACTGATGTTTCCTTCATGGACGAGCTGGGTGCACAGGAGGAGGCTGAGCATGAGGTGTGATGAACCATGTTTCAAAGAGCAAATGGGCCGGGTAGCAACGACAAGAGTGGAGACATCAAGCCTCGAGGTTGGGAGAACACAGAGTATGCCAAGAGCCAAACAACACCATTTACGGTCAGATAAAGTTTTTTAACACTGCCCAAAAGCAGCAAGTTGTGCGTGCTTGCTTATGACTATGCATGAACCAGTTAAGCCACCCATCAACCCTACCGGCGTGGGATGGGCAGGTATGCAATTGCCTCAGATATACAACCCTAATCCATTTGTCATCCTAGCAAACGCCCTTTTGCTGACCAATTTCAATTCACGCTAAATATATCTGTGAACAGAACGGTGCCAAACTGCAAAACAATTAAGTTTTATAGTTCTTCCATTTTCCTATGGCATGTGGAAAACATCTCCTGTGCTATTTTGGATCAAAAGGTAGAGCACTTTGTGCAGGGTGGGACAAGTGTGGCAGGAATCAAAGCAGATAGCTGAAGTTCTCCTGAACACTGATGTGGAGCCCATGAAACACCTCTCTCCATGCCAAGAAAATGATTTCTTTATGGCCTTTTTCAAGGAAAATTCCCACTGGCTTCAATGGGGCGAGGACTTGGCTGAGGTGAAAGCGTGTTCAAATGGCCATCAGCGAATGTCTGTAGGGAGCTGCACAGTCTCGCCAACATTTTCAAAAGCGGCTACCAATTTCCAGTGCTGAAATTTTCGGGAATCTGGTTTGAGACCTCTAGGCACCTCTGCCGAGACAGCTGAGAAACGAGAGGGGCTTAAAAACAACCTGCCACTTCCAGAGCTACAAGCAGCAAAAAGCACCGCACAAAAAAAGGCAGCTGCCTGAAGTTAAAAATACATCTTTATCCCTTTGAAGAGTCCCGAACCGTATCTGGGCTGCGGGACGGGACCGAGCCAGCAGCACTCACTTAGCACGAGAGGGCCAGCCTGTATGACAGGGAGCACCACCATGCCAGCACTGCTCTCTCTCTGCACTTGCTTTCCCTCGATGACAGCTTGAACGCATGGTTTCACATGCATTTGCTTATCCGCCTGGGGTGTTTGCATAGACTTTAAGTGGTGATTAAGGTCCCAGACCCACAGAAAGTTTCACCCAAATGGCCTGGAACCCTGATAGACTCAGGTCCCCGCTGTGTCCCAGGCTGGACAGGGCTTACATCTCCCTCCCGCAGCAGTCACAGCCTCCGTCGGCCAGCACTTTCCCTCTGAAGACATCAAAGTGCTTTGCAGTTCATTAATTACCCTGGAGAGAGAGGTGTTCATCCTGGGTTGCACACGGTGAAAAACAAAGGCATGGAAAAATTTGAGAGTGTTGCCCAAAGCCACGGAGGGAATCGATGAGCGAACCCAGGAGCCTGCGCTCCTGCCCTGGCACTGCACCGTGCACGGGGTGAGTGCACTTGGGGCTGTGGGAAGGCAGCATCCAGCGAGTGATTTTTTTCACCCTGAGCAGTGTTGTGTCTCGTCTAGCTTTGTTTCTTTTTTCCTCCAACACTTTTAGCTTCTCGTGGCCATGAGTTCTACAATTTCAGGATAATTTAAGTGCCCGTTCTGGGTTTTGCTTGCCGCTTTTTATTTTAAGGAGTGCAGCTGCCTGTCCCAGGCTGCCAGAAACCCAGCACTTGTCCTTTGCAGCCTGAGAGCAGACAGGGCCTTTAAACCTGACCTTTAACATGCACAACAGCCATGGCCAGAGAATTACTTGCAGGAAGGTGGGGAAAGGAGCAGACAAACCCCGACCGCAGCCCTGGTGACCTCTGTCTCATCAGTCTGCAAAGTATTTCTAGGAGAACCCTGGGCAAAGGTTCCTGTGCAATAGCTCTGGTGTGGGTGTTGTTGACCTGGACCTCGGATACCTCAGAAAACGTTTGCCAGCAGGGATTATACCGGCATTGCAATTTCCTCGCAGCACGACCTGCCAAGAACAAAGTCTCCCCCAGGCCCTCTGGCCCACCCTTCCCCAAAAAGGACCCAAGGTTTGCCAATCGCCGCCGCCAAACTGCAAAGCGCTGAGCCACAGCACAGCATCCGTCAGCGCTCAGCTGGCAGCAGAGGGGAAACACGGGGGTACCGGTACGTGGTCTGGCCCCAGGCGTAACCAAGCTGGGCTGGATGCCGCTCTCCAGAGGTGGACGAAACCAAAGCAGCCACTCAAGTTTCACTCTGCACTTCACACACGCACAAAAAAAGCGCAACTGGGAAATGCCACAAGGGGAATATGAGTAAGGGGCCACGTAGGAGGAGAGGCGATTGGTACAGAAGGGTTCCGGAAGCGATGCAGTGCAGAGAACAAGCCTCCCTGCCCCAGGACATCACCTCTCACAGGGGCCAAGCGTGGATGCTCAGAGGAGGAGCAGAGGAAAGGACACAATTATAGAGCAACCCCTCCCCAGCTCTCCCCCTGGCAATATGTAGTTCAGGAGCCAAAGGTAGCATCCAGACTGGATTTAATAGCCACTGACAAGCCTAACTGGGGAGGAGTCACGTGTCCCTTTCCAGACTTAACTACAGGGACAACCTCCCCACACACCTCCTCCTGGTCCCCTCTTCCCAGTCAGCAGCCTGTTCTGCTTAGCCTCATCCGGTTCTGCACAGGCAACAGGTGGATGTTAAAGCGCTTGATATGGTTGTAGAGGAAACACAGCCAGCATTCCTGGGCAGCCCAGGGGTGTCCGTGCCACCCAGCTTTTGGGAGGGCTGGCAGGAAGTCTGGTCTCCCAAATCTCTAACCGTGGGCTCCCATAAGACAGATGGCAATCAGCTCAGAGCATCTCTCCATCTTGCCAAGGAGCTTCTCAGAGCAGGTTCCCGGGATCCTCTGCCTGCCTGCACTCCCCAGAGTTATTTCATCACACCAGCTTGCTCAGTAAGCGCGAGGCAATTGCACACCACAGCCAGAAATTCCTGCATCAGTCTTCAAGAGCTTGTTTTACCTCTGTGATAAGCTGTCCAACAAAGCACTCTGAGATCCCCTGGGGCTCTGCAAACACCCTTTAGTTTTGCCTGAAATCTTTTCAGCCCATCTCTACCAGCAGCGAGGGCAGGACTGGGGAGGGAACAGCATGTTCTGGCCAGGGGTTGCTTAGCAAGCTCCTCTCCATGCCTTGAGCGGCCAGCACCGAGGGGTGATCCAAGGGGCACCCAGTGCCTTCCTTTGGCTCGGGCATCCCGCAGGAAACGCTTTATGTTCCTCCAAAGTGCCAGGGACACTGACTAGGGACAGTGCAGCTTTCAGCAGCCTGCTTCGCTCTCTGCCCATTGCTGGTGGCTGGAGAAAGCAGCTTTCCCTCCTCCATCCACCTAGGTCCAGAGACAGAGAAAAGCCTCTTATCAGTGCACGGTGCCCTGTAGTGCACTTGTGCCCCATCACACACGAACTCCTCTGGCAGCCTGGAGCAAGCACAGAAGTGCTACTGAAACAGAGCTGATAGCAGATGAGGGAAGAATAGGGACCGAGATGTCTTTTCCCCTGGGCTTTACTTCACAGTGGTTTTTTTTAAATTGTGTTTGTAGACTAGTTTCCCAAGGATACAGGACTTGTGCAATAACACAGCCTGCCTCTATGTGTTTCTGCATGTACATGTGTTTGCACGACTGCCTGTCTCCCTATTAGTCCTCCTCCCCCTCCACCTCCCAATATATCTACAAACACGTCAGCAAATGCCAACCACATCTCAAACTGGAACTGAATTCTCAAAAATAGTAAGTTTCCACCGTTTCATGAAAATGCGCAGCCAGGCTGAAGAGAGATAAAATAGCAGGGTTTGTTTTGTTAACTCTCTTTCCAAACGATTCGACTGATGGGCCATGTAGCACATCACCAGCCCACTCTGTGTGGGCCCAGCGGAGCACAAACCGCCGCTGGGTAAGGTCTGCTCCAGCTCTCCTCCAGCCAACAGCAAGCCTGCAAGTGTTGTTTGCAACATCCTGTTCCCTCCTGCACCAGCCCTTCGCCGCGTGCCAAGAGCGATAAGGGAAAGCGCTGTTCAGGTCCCTCAAAACTGCAGGGGGACACTGCGAGTCCCCTCACTTACCCAACTTCCACTCACAACCCTGCTTTTCTTCTACCTGCTTCTTCCCGCAAACGTGGGGCTGCTGAGCATCCCAACGCGCACCTACAACGGAGACCCTCTGGACTCACCTGAAAGCTGAGGAGCCAGCAGGTCTCATCTCGTGGCTGATGACAGCAGATTTGAGTATGTGCTTAACTTCAATGCGTGCAAAAGCAGCTTTCAGAAGGCAAAAGACCTGAACATGCCTGAAGGTTTTGCCGAGTGAGGCTCCCTGAGCTCCCTGCCACCATAAAAGCATTCCCCCTTGTTAGTGAACCGTATCTCAGCCCTTTCAACACATTTCTCCGATTAGCCCTCCGCAAAGCTGCAACCTTCCCAGCAGAACCAAATGAATTAACTTGAAAACACTTCCAAGCTTAATTTAATTGCACTGCAGCTTCCCGATTTGACCTTGACCCCATCTGTAAAATCCCCAGAGTATCTGCTACTTAGGCATTAGGGGCTTCTGCCTGAACGCACTGAGCCGTTAACCTTACCAGGCCAAGTCTCTGCTCTCCTTCCCCAGTCACTTGCATGTGTCCATGTGGTCTTCAGTGCCCCAGCCACCCCAAAAAGCCTGCACTGACTTCTAGTGTAAGCTCAGCTCCTAAATCCTCAGTTCCTATTAATTTCCAGAACAAAATCAAGACCACAAAACCACCTCATTCATTTCCTACAGGTTTTACTGCTGTGTTTGAATTACCTTTATTTCCCCAGTTTGTTTTGGGAAACACAGGCTCATCTCTGACCCCAAGTCCAAGCCCATCGCGGCTTTTGCATCCCACAGTCCACACTATGCAAGCACAGAAGAGCTTTCTTTACCGAAGTCTCCATGAGGGCACCTGCATGTTAATTATTATCTAGATGATCTCTGTTTGGCATTGGGATGCTGCACCTCTTTCCTGCAGGAGAGCCAGAGGCTGGCAGAATTACAGGAGCTGTGAATCTTAACAAGGCTGATTCCCAGGTATGACACCCTGCAGACCACCAGAAAGGGCTGACGAAGGACTGATGATCTGACGGACACACAATCACAAACTAGAAACTCTTCTCCAACCTCACACTAAACATTCCTGCCTCCTTCACACATTTTTGTTAAAAGTATAATACACAGGACCTGTTCAGACTCTTCTCCTGTTTTAAGATGATTACCTTTCTTGGTGCAGGCAGCGACAAGCAAACACCAAGTTAGCTGGAGACAGACTGTCAAAAATCAATTTGAACCTGCACCGAGGAAAGATGTGCTACTGGAGGAAGCACTCACATCTGCCCATCAGGGTCTTCAAACCCACAGAATGTGTCTCTTGGATAGGGTGCTTTAGCCAAATACAAGATATCTTGTTCCAAGGAAAGGTGGCCAAGGGAAATTTTGTGTTACCGTATGAGAAGCTATGGGAGATAGTCTAGGGGTTGTTCCTGGCAATGCCCTCTGCCTGTTCTGGCTCCTCAGGGAAGGCTTAGCTCACCACAAAGCTGTCCTCTGGCTCTGGAAGCCCAGTTGTGCCCTTCGATGCCTGTTCACAACGCCCATCAAGACCAACAGCTGGCAAGGCAGCAGCTCTGGACCACGCATGGCCAGAGTACCCCACAGCAGAGCATTTCTGCACATCTCCTGGGAAGGCTGCATGCAGAACGGCCAAAAGCCTGACCTTCCACCCAGCAGAAAGGTGGAAATGCTTCAAAATCAGGAGGGGAAGAAAACAAAAAAATACTACAAGTAAAGCAAAAATTACTTAAACCCCCCAAAAGGTCAGAGCAGTGCCCCACCCAGCCTGCAAGAGCCATCTCCCGCCTATCTCCAGGATTGCTCCACTCCCTTCTCAGCCACACTGGCTTCTCCGGTTATTATGACTACTGCATGCAAATGGAATGAACTTCATCCATTTGTATTACCAGTTGTTAAATAACATCTCACTTTTCCACAGTCGATTTTCCAGACAGCGGCTCAGCCCAGGGCTCCCCTCAACGCCCACCCAAATCTCATTGCGCAAGGTCTGCCTTTTTCAAAACGCACTATTATTATGGCAATTCCTTCCTACCTTCTCATCAGAAACCCTGCCAGAACCCAGCTGCGATTACCACCAGTGCCATCTCAAGGTCTGCTGGACCTACTGTCCCCATGCAGCCCCCTAGCCAAGCACCAGCCCTCGAAGCCAACACCGCGGCTGCTTTTCCCCAGAAACCTGCATTCCCAAGGGACAAAGCACAAGTGCCTCCAAACAAAACCAGAGCACTGAACTGTAGGTGGAAGGAGGCAGTGTCTGCTGCAATTTAGTTGTGCGTCTCCTCTGCCCACCAGCATCTCCCAGCTGCCTCAGCTCTCACAGGCATTATCCTTCCCTTTTCACTGGAGCTGTTACCGAGTTGCCATATCCCATATTTACGCCCCGAGTTGAGCTGTTCACAGATTGTGGGTTTTTTATCATTTGATGTTAAGACTAATTATTGCACTTGTTTCAGGTTATGTCACAATACTCTGTTCATCTGTTTTTGGGACAACATTTCAGTTTTGTAGTCGCTTTGCTGCATTTCTTTAACCCTCGTCTTTTCCTGCTCTCAGGTAGGGGCAGAGCTGAATTGGAACCCGCACGTTAGTACACCATGAGAAGGGACTGAACCTGGTCTTGCACGAGTATTTATTATGCACATTTATTATTTATCTTACTCTGCACATAAGGCAACTGCCGCTCTTCAGGCATAAAGTCTTCATTGATACAATACTGCTATTGAAATAAACTGAAGTTTTGCCAAAATTAAGGCTTGCAGATTTGTCCCACTGCTGAAAGACACACAGTAACGCCACAAAAGGCTCAGACTCACAGACAGGCTACTAGAAAGTGGCAATTTATTGCAGAACAGTTGATCTATAATAACTGTTTATGGCATACAACAGCCATGCGCATGGTGTAACTTACATTTATGTTCCTTCAGTGACTTCCAATCTCCAGAGTCTACAGCGTGGCCAGATAGATCAATGTCAGTTAGACTTGAGAAGGGGAAGTTTCCTCCCACACAGGTGGGAGGGAAGCACTGCAAGGCAGCGTGGTGCTTCGCTCTGCTGTGTCATTGCTTTGGTCTCTTGCCTTTGTAGAGAAAGGGGCTGGATCTCACTTTATTTCCAAACGAGTCTGTATTGTGGGCCACCCATGAAGTTGCCCAAGCTTCAACCTCAGGAGTATGCAGACTCCCGCTGAGCAAAAGGCAGGAAGAGAGAGTCATAAAACTGTGGTAGAGGAAGGAAGAAAGGGAAAGATCAGTCGGCTGCATTCCCAAGGAGGAGGGAGGCATCACAAAGCATAAAAAACAGACCACCACAAAATGCAGAGTGATGGATACAGATGTCATAAGCCAGCTGAACCACTGGAAGGGAAGGTTGGATGTGCCACAATCAACTTTCTGCTCAAACAGCTCCAAAACCATTTCACGTACATCCACCCAGCACGGTCAGCACCAGCTGCCCTGGTGTGTTTGATGTACACCTGAGCATCCCTTTCCCGGTGGGAGCATCCAGCTACCATCTAAAAGCTTGGAAAATATCCAGGCTTGGGGAAAAGAGCCCTTTAAAGGGGTTAGCTGCTGGTACACGGTGGTGGGGTGGTCCCCAAGTTACAGCAAACTACCCATGCCTGTGTTAACAAGCCAAATAGTTATAACACTGAGCTTCCACAAGAAGATGCAGGGGAATCCCCTGGCTTCAGGACGAATGGGTGTTTGCATGGAGTTCATCCCAAAACACTGGACAGCTTCAGCTGGCTTGTGGAATACTGAGAAGTTCAAGTCCCTCTCCAAACCAGCCCTGCACATGGTGTAAGCATGTTCCAGGCAAGCATTCCCAGCCAAACCCAGCTGGCTGCTCTGCAGCAGGTATAACTCACCCTGTACATTGCAGGTGGTGTACAGCATGTGAATAACGGGTTTTACCTGGGCTTTATCCATCTTCTTACAGCTGAAAGCATCTCAGTTTTCTGCTTCATTTCTGAACCCCCGAATTTGCAAAACAAAAAGGTGGCAGTCATTTAAGGGCATGTAACTCCCCAGGCATAGGGTCTGTGGAAGGAGTGCATCAAGGGGGCCACTGCAACCTCCCAGGAGCACAAAGGTGGGTGGCTGTCATTAGATACATTGCCCTGGTGTGCTAAAAATTAACCCTTGCTGCTTTCAGACCAACCACCGCAGCTGAAAAATCACCGTAACCCCAGCTATTCCAGGGGCAAGGGGCAGGAGTCGAGGGGACAGCATCACCCCTGAGCACCCACATTCCCTTTGAGGGCTTCTGTCAGCCCCCAGAACAAAAGCACTGCTGTGCCATTCCCCGTCGGGAAGCAACGGGCTCACGCACCCGCCTCCATCGCACTCGGTCCATAAAACATTTCATCGCCACCGTTGCCACATCTGTTAGTGCTTTAAAGCACGTACATCTGGCTTAATTACGCACTTGACTTTATTGCTGCATTATCTCCATTTTCTGAACAGGCCTGGGGGAGAAGGTTTTGTGCAGTTTGGGTTTTTTCCTTATTTTTACATTTTTTTTCCACTGAAAGCCCATCTGAAGCAGGAACAAGAGCCCCTGTGACAGTTGCTCACATGCTGGGGGCTGATTTTAGGAAAGTCTCCCTTCTAGACGATGAACCCCATCCTAGATATTCTGGCTTATTTGCTCCAAAGCTGCAGAGCCTCAGCACACCAACCCTCCCCACCCACTCTCCCTCCGTCTCCCCGGATAGAAATCAGCGTTACTGGCAGAAGGTGTCACAGTATATGCCAGGGAGGAAAAAAAACAAAGAAAAAGGATCATGCTGCCCCTCCAGTCTGAAACTTTGCCTCTGCCAGGTTACAACAAACAGTAAAAGCGGAATCAAGACACAGTCCACACAGCCCCCTCCATCCACCCAACGCAGGCTGCACCAGTGCCAGCTACTGCTCACAACCCATCACGCTGCGAGCCTCCTCTGGCTCGTCCTTCCAGGTGGCCTGAACAGTGGAAAGGCCCAGCTCAGGAAGCCTGCATCCGATGCATGGGGCGCTTGAAATCCCTTCCAGGAAGCACAAAGATCTTTCGTGCCCCAGACAGAGGAAAGGTTAGCCGCAAGCCCCTTTGCCAGCTCCTACACTAGAAGATGCTTGTGTTTCCCTGTGAAAGGGGAAGCCAGGCACGCAGTAGTTGGGAACAGAGAGGAGTACTGGCTGCAAAGCTGGCTGTTTTCCCACTAAGCCACCCCAAGTGTTTCCCAGCCACTGGGAGAACAGGACTGGTCCCTGCAGTCGGAAGGAGTTGGGGCTGCAGCATCCTCCCAGGGACCCATGCCCAGCATCTTTCTACAGCTTTCAGGCCATGATCTGGCATGGGCAGGTACCAGCAGCGTCTTCAAAGCCTGGCTTTAGAACACTGCCACAGACAGAAGCTGGGACTGCTTAGCAGGCAGCCTGGCTTTCACCGAGCACCGAACGCACAACAGATGAATTATGCTAGCTGATGCTAACGCAGGATGCAACCCAAACATGCAGCCAGGAGCTTTATACACGCAAAAAGCAGGATGACCTGCTGAAGCCAGGACTACTGCAGCTTCAGGGTAAGCGACTAGATGAAAAGTGATGTCTCATCACACCACCACACGTCATGGCTGTGACGCAGCAATCCCCACAATCTGTTGCAGACACTCAGAAGCGAGCTCCTCAGTGACACCACTTGCTTTTTGTGCCCATCAGGTATGTTCCTCACCCCCATCAGTCATATCCAGAGATGTAGCTGATGGTCAGGGCAGCACTTGTTCTCCTGCTCCCGACTCACAACGGTCTCCTGTTCAGCCAGCATCACTGTGATCCCTCCTTGTAAGCTCTGGCTTTCAACTCTTCCAATGGAAGCAGGCATCAATGTCCTGCCTGTCCCCTTTCCTACGGGAGTAAGATATTCAAAGCACTGTCAGCTTTCCCAATGCTGTGTTCCAGTTTGATTTCACGCTGCGGTGCTGAGTCCAACTATCTTTTATCCCTGCTGCCTGGTATCTTTTCTCAGACGTCTAAACACAAAAGCCACCCCTGAAGCGAGCAAAAAGCAAGACGTACTAGCAGCAGCCGAATGAGCTCCCCTGGTCCTTCCT
Source organism: Rhynochetos jubatus (assembly GCA_027574665.1). Lineage (NCBI taxonomy): Eukaryota > Metazoa > Chordata > Aves > Eurypygiformes > Rhynochetidae > Rhynochetos > Rhynochetos jubatus. The sequence continues at coordinate 27,399,673 of CM050654.1, forward strand.
GCCCCAGTCCAACAAGACTTCAAGCCCAGGAGAAGAAACATCTGAATAGTGAAGTGAAAGCAGGTCAAAATGTAATTAAGCTCTGCACTTCCTATCCCAAACTGTTAGTTGGTGTTGCTGTGTGTTTCAGTTACTCAGGCACTCTTGTTGCACAGGAGAGGAACACAGTCCCATCTTTAACAGGACAAGCTCTTCTGGATTCCTTGGTAGGAAGACAATAAAAAAAGTTACAGTTTCTAAACCTCTCCCTATCCTCTTCCTTTCCTCCAGCAAGGCTCGCATGCACAAACTGGACATCTTTCCTACCCAAAGATTCCTCTTTAGGCTTTCCAACAGAACCCAGCTGGAACATACTGATGGGAAGATCCAAGTCATCCTCACAAGGACATCCCATCTTCTTAAGTTGGGGAAGGAAGAGAATTTAAAGACTGCTGGCCTGTAAGAAACCAAAACCTATGACAGAAACCTCTGACTCTGTCCCCTCGGCTCAGGGTCCAGGCACCCCAAAAGCTGAACATGGCTTACGTGCAACACACATTAGCTCCCTTTCAAGTGAGGGCCATGGAGAGGTGACAGCAGAGGGCATCTGCAGCGATGCTCGCCAGCAAGAGAGGGAGGTGGCTGTGGTGTTGTGCCGAGAAATCAGTCACGAGTCCAAAACACAAGCTGGCCATGACGCAGAGGCTCATGCACGCAGAGACTGAGGAGGAGCAGAGCAGACCAGTCCAGCTGCATGCAGCTTGTTTGTGGCCCCAGCACATGACTCCTCTTCATATCTCCCTGCCAAGGCACCAGTGTGCTCTTCCAGCACCAGGCTGTGATCTCTGTGGTCCACCAGCAGCCACAGCTGTGGTCAGCAGCAGATGTCAGGAGGAGCGCAAGGACTGATCTTTGCTTCTGGAAACCAATGGCATAGGGACTTTCCGAGCCAGAGAACGCATACGGATCTTCGTATTTCATAGCCACCCATCCCTCTATGAATACTTCCTTTTAGAAGCCATTTATATCAAGGACATTTCCAACTTCCTACAGCAATGTCTTTCATGGTTTAATTGTGTGCCCTGCTCCCCCAGGTGTGCTGCTTGATCTTTTCATGCAATGCCAAATGAAACTGCAAAACTGCGATCTTCCCATTCCTCCCCTTATTCGCAGTGTCATAGCTCTCCAGCTCAGCCCACAGAAACGAGCCAGCAGAAGAAACTAAACACCAAAGTGCAGGTCTTCATACTCCGTTGAGACAGGTTTTGAAGACCCCTTAATCAAGGGGTGACCTTCAGACAGCAACATGCACCTGCTGTGTGCCACGCATGCCTCCAAAATCAGCCACAGCCCTCATGGGAGGCTGGGAGCCAGGACACCTCCTCTTGAAAGAGAAAGAAAAATGCCCGGCCTTTTCACAAATACAGAAGGCCTTGGCACAAGCTGAGGGCACAGGAACAAAGCCAAAGCACATGGAAAACAGCAGCAGCAGCAGTTCTTACTGCTGCCTGTCTAATTGGAGAGCTGGGATGCCACCCCAGAGTGAGGGATTCACTGCAGTCTCCTGACAAGCTGCGCAGGGTGCCCCAACACGGGGAGAGGTCCCTCCAGTGCCACCCCCGTTGCTGCCCCGACAGCCCCAGCCCATCGGCACTCGCTCTTGTCGCGGGCTGCTCTTTCTCAAAAGCCTGCGAAGCACGTTGGCTGGGTCCCAATGAAAGCACCTTCTAATGGGATTTTTCAGGTTTCAAGGATATCAGTGTCTGGCACAGGCTGAAGTAATTAAGAGGACGTCCAACAGACAATCTGGCATTGATTAACTGGCTATTTACCACTGTGAACATTGTAAGTCCCACTCTAAAACTCTGCACCAAAACACTTTCTTTTTCCTCATTGTTTTCTCCCTTGCCCCATCCCAGCCTTTTACAAAGGCCAGCCGTGGCCTCTCCCACATCGCTCCCTCTGCCTCACCGTGCTTTGCCTTGCTAAATAAACCACGGTGGTGTCAGCTGGACTAAAGCTGGAAGGCTTGCTGAGGGTTAAAGGAAAAAAAAAGTGTTGCTCTTGGCAAACAGATAAACCTCGTTTTCACTGAACAGGCCTCAAGATGGACAGCCACATGCGCTCGCAGTCATCATGTTTGCATTTGACTCTTCCTATTGAACACCAGGGTCAAAAAAAAAAAAAATCCTTGCACTGATCTCATTTCTACCGGCTTCACTGAGTTTCTACACAGCCACAGATCTGTTCATCATCAAGTTCTTCTAGACCAGAGACATCCCTAAAGCTGCAACCGGGAAGTAAGTCTAACTCAGCTATGCCTCCCTCCTACATCACTTAGAAAGTGCACCTGGAGGAACAGCAAACAAGTAGCCCTGGAGGAAAGGGCTTGTAGTCATCACTGAAGAGTTACTGGTGGCACTGAACACCTCACAGGAGCAGTAATGCAAATTCTGCAGGGAGAGGGCATTCAAAGTCAGGATTTGTTGGAGCAGCAGAGACAGCTGAGTTGGCAGGTCCAGTTTCACCCCCAGCAGAGGAGGACCACGTGCAGCAGGCTGAACAAGCCTTGCAAAGTTCATCCGTGGGTCTCATCATGCAGCAGCCAAACACACAGAGAGCAAAAGATCGGTGGGTATTTAACAGCAATTGCTGTTTCCATGCACAGACCAGATTGCGTAATGCACCGCATGGGCCACCTCTTCTAGACATGCCAAGCGAATTACCAGAGAGCTTCCAGTCTCTCTGCATGAAGTATCACCAGCAGGTATGTCCTCCCCCCTCTTTAAAGGAGAAGTAGGAAGGTCTTCCATTCCCAGGGAGCTCCAAAGGAGCAAAACGCACTCAGCACCTCCAGTGCAAAGCTGTTTCATCTCTGCTCCCAGTGACCTCCCCAGCAGCTTGGAAATACCAGGGATTGGTGGGACAGAACTCTGTCTCTTTTGATATCTGCAGAATATTATTTAAATTAATGGGGCAGCATAAATATTTATTATTAAGGGAGTGTAAGGGGAGAATGGAAACTGCTAATCAATAATGAAAAGCAAAAGTGAATAAGACCTGCAGAGAAAATTCCCCACAAGCTTGTTAGTCATTCTTAAAATACATCTGTAACAGAGCACCACAGAAGAAAGCATGATAAATTGGTCAGATATTAAAACCAAAAAAGAGCAACCAGGGAAAATTTAACTTTAGCTATGGTTAAGTATATGAAGACCACTGAGGAATTAATGACATTTGGAAACAGTCAACCGTTACCGATACAAAGACTTTACTGGATGAGATAGACATGGATGATCCAACTAATTAGCCAGTGGCGCAGTTTACAAAAACTGTTGTGATGGCACCTCCTGTTGTGAGTGATCTTAAAGTCAAAATTGAATGCTTTTTGTGACGCTGTAGTCAAAACAGCAATTCACACAGCAAAAATCTGTGGTCTGAACTGGACCAAGAGTCAGGCTTAAGAATGGGACACCCTCATTCTGGCCTTAAAACTGTGAAAAATGAACCCAAAAGTACCAGAGATGGATGCACCTAGGAGAAGACCCAACATCACATGGGCTGACCCCTAAACCCAGTACTTTCACAAAGAAAAAGGTAGTGCTCAGATCAGACTGGCTACTGTGGAGCTGGCGAGTGTGGGTCAGAGGTTTCCAGATGATGATTCCTTACAAAAGTGGACTCAGTTGCCATACTGATGAGGCTAGCATAAATCCTTGAATCAGACGGGAGACGAGGCAGCGTTGATACAACGAAACAGCCCCGGAGACGGACAAAGGAACAAACTCAATAGAGCATCAGGTGGTGGAAATTATGAGAAGTCATCCAGACAAATTAACTGGAAAATGGCATAAAGTTGATGAATATTTGGCGCTGAAACAGCTATCAGCCTCCCTAAGATGTTCCAGAATGAAACTGCAGAATGAGCCACAGTCAGTCTGAAGTGCCTCTTGCTCCTTTACCCCAAAGACAGTATGGTCACGATGGGGGAGCAGCAAATACCTAAAATCCAACACTCACTGTGTCACAGGAATAAATCACTCTACAGCAATCTACAGAGGACCACTGTAAGATGGGGAAGAGCCTTTTGGAGACCTTAAAGGCATATGACACTTCTCAATTTCTCTCCTGCCAGCTTTTGTTTCATTTGCAATTAAAGCATCAGAGATGAGAGTGATCCTTTTCCCAGTTTCTGTCAGGGCTGTTGGCCTCAGACAATGTAACTGATACCTCCTCTTGAGCAACTGATTCTCTATCAAGGACTTCCTAACTTTACCACATTATCTAGTTATTGGCATTGTACAAGGGCTTTGTTTTATAATCTTCCCCCATTGCAAATATTCACTTTCTGAGCACTTGACATTTCTCCATTCCCCAAATCCCCTCTCACTGAAAGTTTAAGGTCACAAAGTACAGAGTTCCTCATTTCAGTTCCCCCCAAAGCTGGAGTAATTTGGCTTGGCTGCAGGGCAAATTCTGAAGCCTACAGAAAACAAACACACAGGACACACGTGTTACCCTGAAACGCTGAGCAATAAAATCTCAGTAAATAAATAAATACATGGAACCTCACTTTAGGTCAGAGTATGTCATGTTGCTTGGTTTGATTAATTAAATTAAAAATAAAATCTATTTAAAAAAAGAAAACAGACAGGCAGACTGGGGTCATGCACCTAGAAAACAGTATTAACAAAGAGAGCAAAAAAAAAAAAAAAAAATATCTGTCTCCAGAAAATTCGGTACAATAACCTACTGTGAAACGGGAATACTGCCTTAGCCTAGATCCAACCGCACTTTGAACCAGACCCCAAATTCTGACAGCACAATTTTATTTTGAATTTGATAGATAAATATTGACCTTTTAACAACCACTGTCCCATGACAACAGTTCACTTTTGCCAAGCCGAAGGAACGTTAGCATGGCAAGGTTGGCCCTGCGTTTTCCTGTGCACTGACAAAACCTACAGGATCCACAAACAGAACTAAATTTTTTTTTTGTTTTTTTTTTAATTCTTGTTTAACAAAAAAAGGCAAAATCCTTCCTGGGATTAGTGCAGGAGCCTTCTGAGCCACTGGACATGGGATTTGCCATCAGCCGCACTGCACCACCCTCCATGGGAGCAATAAAGCATCTGCCCTGCCCTCGAGGTTTCACCTGGAGAAGATGTCCTAGAAGGCCAGCACTCCAGCCAGCAGAAGATGCCATGTTTTCTAGACGGGATATTATTAGGGCCAAGTTACGGTATGCTGTTCTCATGCCAGCACTCACAGCACTCTTTCCCCTCCCTGCCTTTGTGTCTCCTGTATCTCAAGGGAGCAGCCAAGTCCTCCCCTGCCAAGCCCTCCCTGCGGCACATGCTCCCGCTCCCCTGGAGCTTGTCCCTGCACCTGTGCCTACCCACATCCATTTTTTTCAAGCTCGTGACTGCAGCCAAGGGCTTGCCAGCTGCTTTCAGAGGGGTTAACACTTCCCTCCCCTGCAGGACTCTTCCCTCTGGATACAAGGCGAGACCAGGTAGATTTTGCAAAGCAGAACCCAAGTGGCAGCCCACCCTCAACCTGGGGCCGATGAAAACATACAGGTTTTACTTCTCCACTGTGAGATCCTGCTGTAGCAAGTGTCCATTCAAAGTCTCCAGTCTGATCTTTCACTGCCCATCCCAGCACTCTGCACTATTGCAGTTTGTCCCATTCCTGACCATGTCACACCTACACATCACCTATCCTAAAGGGTGTTCCTGAACTTTCTCTCTCCATGACAACAACCCCAACTCCGTGCAAAGTGTTCAACACCTTCACACCTACGGTTTCCACCAGGGCCATCACTGCAAACCCGCATCCAGGTACACCTCACATCCTACCCCCGGGGTCCTCTGCAGCCAAACCTCACCTTCCCTCCGTCACTCCAGGACCCACCACTTCTCAAACTGTCTGCATTTCAAGGAATATTCTGTCACATACATTTGTATTTACTGCTCCACAGGAGATCACACAGACCAGAACTGCTCTTCTTTTCTGAAATATCAGTTATCAGACAAAAATATCAGCTCAGCCTGGCATGATCCACCTCTGCTTCACCAGCTTGGCATTTACCTTCAAGCCCTTTATTACTCTGTCCTCCAGACCTGCCACAATGTCAGCTAGATTAATGGGCCTGTATTTGCTTGAATCACTCCCTCTCCATTGGTGATCTTAAATACAGGGTGCTTGTCTCCTATCTACCACCGCAACCTAAAATATTTTTATTCATGACTGATTTTTTTTTGTCCTGGCCCCTTCAGGAAGTAAGGCCAGTGTTCCTGGCCTCTGCTCTCCTACCATTTCAATCAATTTAGTTCTTTGACTTTTGTTTTCCCCCTTTGGTTTTCAAGGTTTCCATGTCCTCATCCCCTCCAACTGTACTGAAAACTGAAGCAAAGTTCGGTTAATACTGGAGCCATACCTAGATGATCTTTCATCTCCAGTTGGTCCTCGCTGCACAGCGGCCTCAAGTCTCTTTTTATTTATATAGCTGAGAAACCTGTTGCTATTTGTTTTAATTTCCCTTGCCAGGCCTAACACAGCTTGACTTTTGGCAATTCTCATTTTATCCCTATTCCTCCTGACCTCTAAGACATTGCTTTTTTTTGCCGATCAGTCTTTTTTTCCATTCCTTACAAACTCTCCACTTAATCCCAACTATCCTTAAGATGGCTATTCACCAGCATCAGCCTGGAGCTCTTTCTGGCTGTGTTACCCCCCTTTTCTTGGGATCCCTGGTCCAGATAGTTTCTGCACCTCTGAATTAGAAGGAGGCTCTGCATCCTCCGCGTTCTCATGCTTCTCTGCCCAGATGACTTCACCAACCTGGGGGTTTTATTCGTTTTTCAAAGTCTGCCCTTTCAAAGACAAGTATCCTAGTTCCAGACCTACTTTTTGTTTAGGCTTCCATTTAATTTAAAAGGAATCCATTTTATGAGCACCAAGTCCAAGATTCCTCTGTACAACCAGGCCCTCCTGTAATATCAACACTAGTTACCAAAACAAAACCTAAAATAGCACCTCCCTTTGCTGGTGTTGTTACTATGAAAAAAAATGATCTATCACATCCAGCAATACCTTATTAATACAATGTGTTTGCTAATGTGTATTCCTAGATATAGAGACACATTCCTAAGCTCCCACAGCAATATTATTTTGGTAACATTTATCTTTCTAATAACATTACAGAGATCTATCCACACAACCCCCGCCACCCCTCATTTTGCAGTCTGCAGCTCTTTCTATCTGTCTTCCATGGCTATTTCCCAAGGTACTCAGATGAACAGCAGTCTCCTAGGGAATTCTGTGAATACCTTCAAGTAGTCCTATCACCAGGATGTGTCTCAAAACAACCAGCCCATCACAGGAACAACTGTACCAGGTCAGACCACAGGTCCACGTAGCCTTATCTGCTACAGCAGTCAAAACTGGGTGCAGATCGAAGACTGTTGCAGCAATTTTAACCCCCATTAGCTTCCCTAGTCTCCCTATGAAAAAGCATTTTTTTGGGATAGCCTCTGACCTCTCAGATATGGTCCTCAAGAGACCTCCATGAAAAACCTTCAAAAGGTGAGCTTAGAAACAAGCATTTCTAACTCTGCTAGATACTAGAAATCCTGATTTCTACAGTGAGAATGGCTTCATTCCCTACTGTAACTGTCCTGCCTCCTCCCAGCTAATCCCATGTTTCACAGATGGTATGTTCTCTCTTTCTTCCCCACAGAAGGTAATTTCCTTAATTTTGCCCTTTTTTTTTTTTCTTACACCCTTCTTATATTCAGGAATGAATTATCTTTCTCTCCAACTACTTACGTGATCAACATGCCTCATTTGCTTTTAAACTGAATGTAGCTTTGAAGATTGCCATCTCTGTTCCAGACTTCACCTTGTGTACCTGAAAGCTTGGCCACCAGCCTGAAAAGAAAAGTTACCCTTCCTCACAAAGCTTGTCTTGCCTACGTCTTTAGACTACTATGTCTAGGACAACACTACTACCCAGCCCACATTGTCTACATGCTAGTGCTTGTGGTGTCATGAACTCTGGGGCCCTTTACTTCTGATCACAGCCTCCCAGACCCTCCTCCTTTCTGAGGATATTATTAAAGAAAACAGAACATACGACCACACAAACACACCACCACAAAAACCCTTTGCTGAAGACCATTTAAGTCTTTGCTACTGGTGTCCTCATCTTTGGTCTGTTAGAGAGGGAGAGATTGTCTCAATGTGAGCTTGTCATGGTAGTCACAGGCTCTGGCATGTTTCTTCATCAAAACCAATGTTATCCAAAAAAAGGGGAAATGCAAATGAAAGAGGATTAATTAGACTAAGACAAAAATGTATTCTGGTAGACTAAGATAAAGTCCCAGTGCCTGTTTTGTTACTGACTATGAGGCCAAAGAGCTTTGCTTTCAGTACTGCCTTTGTTCCTGCTCCCACTCCAGTTTTTGTGCACTGTGTTTCACAGTAAAGTCCTTGAAAGCAGCTACTGTGGCCCTGGCCATAATCTGCTTAAGACCGTTGTACACTGGTGCAATATAGCTGACTTCAGGGAAGCCGATCCTGACACCGGGAAGGTCCCATAAACAGTCTCAGGGTCAAGCTCATGAACTGGGATTCAAGAGAATTGGATTCAAGCTCTCCTATTCTGCTTCCCCCTCTTTAAGAGACCTTGAGGAAGTGATTTTATCACTCTATCCAGCAGTACACATCTATATAAAAAAAGGGATGATAAAAAGCCCATCCTCGAAAGAACGACTGTTAGCATCAAGCCAGCAGACAGAAGGAAGCCCTTGTCACTATGGCAAGGTCAGCCATATGGCCACACTGAATAGATACTTAGGTGCAAGTCCCTTGCTCTGACACTGACCGTGCTTTTAGTGCCACATAAACAATGTCACTTTATTTTGGCAGGCTATTACCTCTGCACATACAGGTTAAAGTGAAAGGGGTGGGGGGGGAGGGGTGGGGTGTGACCTTTCTCTCTTCAGCCTTGCAAAGGCTGGAGCTGTTTAATGAAATCTGAGAGGAAAAGGATTGTGGTAATCACCTCACCTGCCTCTTCACAAAAGCCTCATGCACTGCAGCTGCCCAAACCGAGACAACCCCAGGCATTAACCCCGAGCTGTGCATCTGACTTGCTTTTTATCCCAGGCTATGCAGATTAAGCAAAGCTGACCCCATGCAGAACCCCAGGAGAGACAGCTGCCTCTGGATGCTTACCCCGGCAGGGCTCCCACCCCAAACCACCCGGGGGGGGGGGGGGGGGGGGGAGGGAAACGCAGGTGTTTCCCCACAGCACCAAACACAATCTACCTATGTCCCCTTGTTACCTGCTGAAAAAACTCCTATTCTTGCTTGGCACCAAGCACTGAGATTACTGAGTGTGGCAGAGGTTGCACACTCCTCAAACTTGGGACTTTCAGGAAAGTTTGGTATGAGGTTGGTTTTTTCCTCCCATACAACAAGAATCAGCAATTTTCAGGAGTGATTTGCATTTTCTCAACCCAATAATTTTTCCTATCAAAGAGGTGTACGTGCCAAAACACATGTGAGCCCAGGCACGTAAGAGGCAACAGCAGTCTCCAGCTTGCCCTTGAGGAAAGTTAGGCAGTAATAAGCGATTTACTCATGGGGAGAAAGTTGCTCCCAGTCAGTGAACATCTTCAGAGGGACCAAGGTTTGGTCCTGAAAGAACCGTAAAACCATGGGAGCAAAGGTCAGACTCTGCCTCCTAGAAGTGATAAATCTAATTCTACACATTCATCAGATGCTATTGTTACCACTTAAGACTAACATGTTCACCCAAGGTCCCTTCAGGACAACAGAGTCCCAAAATACAATTTGCTGAACAAACCCATTTAGAGATAATCTTGTCTCCTAAAGACTTCTTCAAAAGAAAAATCAGTCAGGCTTTAAGGGAAGAGCTGAACACCCTCCTAATCTCATTGCTTCATGACTGGATTAGCTAATACATATCTTCAGGTTCAGGTCCCGAAGCTGAGCTCCCTTGAATCCACCTGCTCCTGGCTGACTCAAAGGCTGCAGTAACCAGGCACATTACGCAGAAGTCCTCCAGCTCAGAGCCTTCACCCTCCTTGAATTCATCAAGGTTGATGAGTTCCTCTAAATCATCACTGCACCATCACAATGCAACAGACAGGCACACTGAAGCAATGGAGGGCCATCTGCTCAAGATCATGCAGACACCAGTGGCTGAGCTGGGACTACAGTCCAAGGCTCCTGACTCCAGCCCTTGCTTTTTCCCCCACAATGGATAGTGCAAGTCAAGTTGCCTAACCCTGGAGTTACACAAGTCCAGACTGGTTGCTCCTCCCACCATACAGAATGCTCTTGCCTGCTCTCCATTGTATGGTCTTGATGGCCATGGTTTCGGAAGGAGGACAAGGCAAAGACAAAGGAACAATACAGCCGTATAAGACAAGGCAACATGAGAGACTAGGCTGCTATCTCCTCAGCTGGTTATAATCTCTTCCACAAAATGAAATAACAAGAGGATGACTAATGACTGGAAGATGAGAGCACCCTGGCTGAAGCAATACAGCAGGGCAAAGGACCCTTGCCAAGGCTAGTGGAGAATCTTATTTCATTGCTTCCATGAATATATCAGCCATTTACTTATCTCACCATATCCCATTGTGCCTTCATAGGCTGCTGCAATGAAAACACCCAGTTCTTAGCTTCCACTGATTAAGGTCCCCAAATCACCTTAGTTGCTCTGAACCCATTTTCCCTTAATGAGCTAGGCCAGCTCTATGCTCTTCGATCACAGCTGTTCACAAGCATCTATTAGAGATCTCAAGCACCCAGAGAAAGCAGCATGAACAGGATCAGCCAGGAAATCCCCAGATGGCCTCAGGGGAGGGAAAAAAGGCTGCATGATGCAACCTTGTGCTGAAGTAAGCCTGCCCTAACCAGTTCCCATCCAGAGTAATTTCATCCTAGGGAAAATGAATTTCTTCCTGAGACAGCTGTTTGTTCATGTACAGATGTCCAGAGGCAGCTACCTCCATGTTTCTGTTGCCTTGTCTCCACCACTTATGCCACAACATCAATTATATCTAATGTTATTTCAGGCCCTGCTTTGAGCAACAACAGCTCTTCTTTCAGGGAAGGACACTCTTCCCTCTTCCCTTTGTTTCCCCTCCATGTTTCCAGATCTTGGACCAAGCCTTCCTTGTCTCTCCGAGAGCAACACTGGTTTGTGACCCTGTCCTTCCGCTCTGATGGCAAATAAGCATTAGTTCAAATCCATCCCATAATGAGAATTCCCACCTGGATGAACCTCTGGGGACTACAGCAGTTTCTGTAGCAACTTACTCTGAACTTGAGGGTTGGGCTGTGCTGCATGATCAGAAACAAGTGGAGGAAGGGAACTGTGCTCACAGAGCTGAGGAAGGAACCAGGGACGCCTGGTAGACATCAACCTGCCAGCAGCAGGGGTGGAAGCAGCAGCAGCTCTTGGGAGAATGCAGAGGATAAGAAAGGAGAGGTTCGACAAGCCAGAAAGGAACAATCACCTTAAAATGGCCAGATTTCTACCAGATTTTTTGGGGGTTGGGAGAGGATGAGGCCAGTTTCAGCATCTCTTCTGCCCAAAATGACCTCCAGGGAGCAGAACCAAGGAGGCTGGCTGTCCAGGGAACTGGCCCGGGTGAATGCTTCCCATGCAGTTTTCTGATGTCAAATTCAAAGTATTAAAAGGGCCTCACCTCTGCCAATTTTCACAAAATTAATAACAAAGCATTTAAATTACTTCAAATAAATTACACCAGGCGTGCAATGGAACAACTGAAACATAGGGAATGTCACCACGTATGTCTATTTATGTATAGGCTGAGAAGTCACCCATAGGTCCTGACTCTCGTAGTCAGTCTAGAAAGATTGAGAAGAGACTGAGTTTGCTTACCACCAAATCCTTCCTCCCTGAGCACTGCCCATCCCCAAAGTCCAGCCTAGCATTAGAAGCACCCAGAGCCAAGGGGGAGCTGCAAAAACTCCTGATGCCAGAGAGTAGCTGTGTGCCACTGCAGCTGGCAAGGCAGAGAAACAAAGGTTACTTGGTACATGCAACTGATGGTGCAACACAAGCCAGTGAGTCTCCAATTAATATCTTCCCTTTAAGACAGCTGCAGAAAACGTGATAACACAAGGTGGTCCATGAGGTTCCCCTTCCAGTCCCCTGCTTTAGCTCCTCACACTCACTGCCAAGTGTGTGACCTTCACGAGGGGAGCAGAGATGCTGCTCACCCCAGGATAAACTGCAGAGAAGTCCAGAAGATATATATCCCTGCAACAGGAATCTCAGTAAGTCACCTCCCAGAGCCAGAAATACTGACTAATTAGAAACATCTTTAAATCCCCAGCTGGGGAGGTGCCTGAAAAAAAGCCAAAACATAATATTGATGATGATGATATTTGTATCTGCTGTTACTTGTTATCTTCTCAGAATGTTGACAGCAGCTCTTAGCAAGCATGCACCAGTGAATAGCTTACATGCACTAATTCTCTTTTAAAAAGCACATGTTTAACCCTCATCAGAAAGAGCACTTCTCCAACCCACATGCAACCTCAGGGATTGACAAAATGATTTAAAATCCTAGCGAACAAGAGCACTTGGAGGTGATAATCAACCCCCTCTTGCCCACATGTGACTCTCAAGGTCTGTTTCTCATGCTCTACAGTTTCCAGCTGGGAGCCTATCAATTGCCCCTTACATGCAGATGAACAGGTAATTAGTAAAATGACCTAATTAATATTAATACACTGGAGTGATAGCACTAACAAAGCTTGATTTTTAAGGGGCTTTTTTCTTTTTTAATGTAGCTCTTTCCTGAAACTGTGCTTGAGAGTTGGTTCTCTGATGTCTAATACTGACTGAGTTTCTGCTACAACCTATGAGGAGACATGGACAAGGTACAGTCCCACCACCCAGCACCTATTTTCATAAAAGCTGGTAGGAAACCAGTATCTTGGAGCTCAATCCCTCCAGTAAATTTTCTGGTTCAAAAGTTTTCAGGGTATCCATAGCGACAAAGATAATCCACACGTGCCCACACACAAGGCTTGTTTGGAAGAAAGCCAGGCTCAAAATGGGACAGCCAGCACGTTGCTTTAAAACAAGAGGGAGAAGTCTTTACGGAGTGCAAGAGCTAAACAAGGACCATGTTTGCACACCCAGATGCCCTCCCAGCAGAGTTAATATGGCATGGCACACCGCAGAGATGTTAAAGGGGAAGGATCTGCACTTTGTTATCAGATGCTTAGAGCACTCTGGATAAACGAAGCGTGCATGCATATGACAGGGATGGAAAACCTAAGATTTGGGAATTTTAAGGGGTGGGAGAGAGCACATGAACCCAGCCTCACAAAACACATGCACACACTCGCCTGCACTAAGACAAGAGCTTCAGCGTCAGGTCCTGGAGCAGCGTGGGGGATCCCAACCACCCTCCCCATCCCTGGGGCTCAGGGAGCAGCACGAAGAAGCAGGGACAGGCGTGTTACGGAGCAGACTGCGGGGAAGCGGAAAACCAATTGCTCACCTCACAAAGCCTGCAAGCCACTGAACTACTCAGCTATTCAAACATTCTCACAAATTTCCTGCTTTCCTCAGGTTGTGACAGTTTTCAAGGAACATTGTCAAGGCTGGCACAGCCCCAGAAACAAACCCACCACACATCACACCCCCAGCCCAAACCCTTCAGAAATGAGAGAGGGAGAGGAGAGAGAAGGGAAAAAGCTGCGTCAGGATGGAGGACACAGTACAAAGGATGCAAGCGCAGGCACGTTGACAGCCCCTGGGAAAGGGGGGGTGGGGGTGGTTGAAACACAGCCCAGGCCTGCTGCTTAGCAGCTGGGATTTTAACACTTGTTGCAGCAAGAGAAATTAGTAACAGGAATCAGCAGAGGGAAAGAAGGGGGTGTCAGGTTCAAGGCCCGCGCTGCACCTAGAGAGAGCAGCAAAGGTGGTCTTTAGGGGAGAGCTGATTGGGTTTGTTCTGCTTTGGTTTATTTTTTTTTTTTTTATACAGTTCTTCAGACTCCTGACCACAGCCCCAGGAGATGTACACCCTCCCTTACATCTTCCTGTTCTACCATCTTGGTGCATCTCCAAGGCAGGAACACCCTGCAAATGAGAAAGGCAAGTGAATTTTTATTATTCTTTCTGCTGGAGCTTTTAGGGAGTCAAAAGAAAATGCTTTTGTGAATGGCAAAAGCTAGCTTTATCTGCAGTCCCTTCCACTGATCCTTGAAAAGTACTGAATGGTAGAGTAAAATGAGAAAATAATCCACATTACCCCATCTCACAGCAGTTCAGCTCCAGTGCACATCACACAGACATTTGCATCATTGCCATGAATCAGAGCCAACGTGTGTGTCCGTGCTGCCCGGGCATCGCCCACTGCGTGGCTCCTTCAGCACAAGGCCACCCCGCACCCCAGACCTCTCTCCTCCAGGAGGGAAACACATAGGAGTGCAGGTGATCAGGAGCCACAGTCACCATTTTATCAGGACAATCCCACCCCCATATGCCTGTTGCAGATACTCTGCAACCGTTGGGCCCTGCAGCGGGAGCAAGGGGCCAGGAGGAGCCTTCCCTGCCATCCCACCAGGATACACAGGATCCCCCTGACTGACAGCAGCACTGGTGCAAGTGCATTTAGGGTAGCACAGGGGTCTCGTGCTGCTCCGGAGTGACCAGCTGAGCCACGGCAGCCACCCGCATGCACTGCTCCCAGGAGTCTCAACAGTTCCAGGCCCTGCTTCCGCTGCAGTCGGTTTGTAAGAAACTCAAGCATCTGGGGTGATTCAGGCTAAGCCGTTTTGTTTCACAACTGGAGTGGAGGAAGAGCAGGCTTGTGCTCAATGACCCTGCTTCTGTCAACATAAAACACCTCAACCACGCACAATACAGATGCTCATGCCTACACAGATTCAAAACCCACGCAGGTTCCATGGAAGCAGAGGATTATTTTTACATGGGATAATCCATGCCAAAATCAGATTTAAATTTATGCGTAGCACAAGTTGGCTCCTTAAGACCAAGCGCTGGATCCTGCACTTGGGTCACAACCACCCTCTGCAATGTTACAGGCTTGAGGATGAGTGGCTGGAAAGATACCCATTGGAAAAGGACCTGGGAGTGTTGGCTCATATTCAGCCACTGTCAACCAGCACTGTGTTCAGGTGGCCAAGAAGGCCAATGGCATCCTGACCTGCATCAGGAACAGTGTGGGGGCCAGCAGGACCAGAACAGTGATTATCCCCTGTACTGGGCACTGGTGAGGCTGCACCTTGAATGCTGTGTTCAGTTTTGGGTCCCTCACCACAGCAAAGACACTGAGGTGCTGGAGCGTGTCCAGAGAAGGACAATGGAGCTGGGGAAGGGTCTGGAGCACAAGTCCTGTGAGGAGCGGCTGAAGGAGCTGGGGGTGTTCTGCCTGGAGAAGAGGAGGCTCAGGGGAGACCTTATCGCTCTCTACAACTCCTGAAAGGAGGTTGCAGAGAGGTGGGGGTTGGTCTCTTCTCCCAAGTGACAAGTGATAGGACAAGAGGAAACAACCTCAAGTTGTGCCAGAAAGGTTTATATTGGATATTAGGAAAAATTTATTCACCAAAAGGGTTGTCAGGCATTGGAACAGGCTGCCCAGGGAAGTAGTTGAGTCACCACCCCTGGAGGTATTTAAGAGGTGTGTAGATGTGGTGCTTAGGGACGTGGTTTAGTGGTGGTATTAGCAGTGTTAAGTTAATGGTTAGACTTGATGATCTTAAAGGTCTTTTCCAACCTAAACAATTCTATTTTAGATCTAACAGGTGCCAGCTACAGCTCAGGTTCCCATTACAAATGGCCAAGCTCTCCTGAACAGGATAAGCAGTAAACATTTCCATCCCACACCTGAAATTGTTTTGAGCAAAATAAAGCACTGAGCTCAGCCACCACCCACCTGAGCCAGTATTACTGAACTGAAGGCTCCTGAGCATTTCCCAATACCTTTGTGCTGGGACCATGTACAGGTTATGGCTGCAGAGGATATCACAGTGCTCCGCTACTGAGATTTCTGCCCGAAAGGAATGTGAACCACTGAAATGCTAGTGGCTTTCCCACACAGATGCAGGGAGGGAAGCTGAGACACCAGGCAACCGCAGCCTCTCAGAAAAGAATTCATGATGAAAAGTGATGGCTTCCCCTCCCGGTGGGGGTAACCTTGAATTGGGAAGAGACTCTAGACCCACATTCTGCACTGCTGCCACTTGCTCCAAGCAGAGATCTCTCAGCATGGAGGGTTGCCAGATCAGGACTGCACCTACATATTAGGATTCTTTCTAAAGCATGACAGTCAGTGAAGAGACTCAGCAGGAGCCTAGTTGGGCTGGTAGACAAAAGGGAGGGGGCAGGGGAAAACTGTGACAAATTGAAAATTCAACATAGATTGCATAACTGCATGAATAATTCCTTTCAGGCCAAAAGGGATTTCCGCAAAAGAGGTAGTTTGCTGCAGTCCCTCAGCTCCAGACAGTTGGGTGGTTGTTGTTGCCCTCCCCCCCCTCCAAAAAAATCGCTTATAACCCTTTTGCAAGCTAAGAACTGATCTTCCATCAGCACAGAAAAGCTTGGGAACCAAACAGGTGACACTGGAGACACATCTTCCTGCCTTGGCTGGATGAGAAATTTGGTCAAAATGGCAAAGATGCTCATTCCCTGTGCTAGAGACAATTTTTCGTTAACGAAACCAACATAAGAGATATTTCTGGGAGGGAGGGAGGGAATCTCCTGACAAGTATTTTCTCTAAAACACTGAGATTTATTAAGTCATTATTATTAAAGATTTATTCCTCCCAGCAGGAAAGAGGAATTGGTGAAATGAAGAAGGCTGAAAAAGCAGGAAAAAATTCCCAACAGTAAGACCTACTCAAGTTACTGAATGGCATACCCAGAAGTGGGGAAGCCCCATCTCTCAAGCTGTAGGATGCAAACCTGGAACCACCCAGCACAAGAAAGGTCATGTCTCCTGCATTTCCCTGCTGCCACAGCAGAGTTAGGCTTTTTCCATATGCAGAATCTAACCCCACAAGACCTTCTTCTGGGCACATCACCCCTAAGAGATACTAGTCTCGTATTCCCATACAACTCTAAAAGCAGCCAAACTGACCCAGACCAGATGCATGTTTCTGCCCTGCATCCAGTCTCCTACCAGGGCCAACGGAGATGTACAGAAGGGTGTCCATAGCCTGCAGGACCAATAGCCTCCCCAGACCCCTGGGGCTGACCGCATCCTGGAACAGGCTGCCCAGGACAGTGGTTGAGTCAGCATCCCTGGAGGTTTTTAGAAGACCTGTACATGTTCCACCTGGGGACACATTTTAGTGGTGGACTTGGTAGTGTTAGGTTTATGGCTGAACTCAATGATCTTAAGGGTCTTTTCCAACTGAAATGATTCAATGATTTTGGTGCAGAAAATGCATTGTTTCCCAAAGGGAGAGCCAACCATCTCAGGAACAGTTGTACCCCTATCTTGTGCACTAGAACCCACACAGATACTTTGATGTCTAATATGGTAGCTGTACGCACATTAAGGCCTTCCTCTCCAACTGGGCACTAGCAGGGCCCTTCCTCCTCTACCCAGACAGTGATTTTCATCAAACTTTCAGGAAGGAAATCATCGGTCAGACCTCTGCACCACCCCACTGGCAGGGAGTTGATCAATGGATCCAAAAAGCTAGTGGGAAAGGGAAAAGATTTATAGACTAAAATGCATTCCCTCTAGTGGGATCTTTGGGAGCCAAGTCCACTGGCTTTGGAGCTCCCTCCTTGAATTCCACATCGTATTTTACACTTTTTGCCTAAAACCAGATCCCCAACTCCCTGCCAAGCCCTCCTAACCCATCGGCTTGAAGGCCAGGACTGCAGCCCACTCCAGAAGTTCCTCCTCCCCTCTTCTGGGCAGCCTCAGCTTCTCCTCTTCCCTGAAGACCAGCCCCACAAGTGCTTCACCATTTCCACCTCCACCCTGGTTCCCCTTCCTCCCTCTTCTTGCCTCCCACAGGGACATTGTGAGCCCTGACTCCCCTCCCAACCAAACCCTGGTCCTATTTTGTTCAGGAGAGCCTGGGTGTCTATTGCAAGCTCCAGGTCCAGGCATGAAGACAAGAGAAAGGGACACGATGGCAGGTTGGGTGGTTTGAAAGCTGCTGCTCATTGGAAGGGTGGGAGAGCATCCATCCTTTTTCCATGCTTTCCCTACTTGGGGGTAGAGATGCCCAAGAGAGGTTCAGGACTGTCTCCTTCTTGAGCCCTGCTCAAGGTAGCAGTCACACAGCAGAACCGAGCCTCTCCATCCTCCCATCCAGCCCGGATGGGGCATGTGGAACCCACAGCCTGAACCCCAGCTTGGGAGCAGCTGTGCTAAACAACTGCTGACTCAGGCATGAGCAAGGGCATTGCCTGCCCTCAGCATCCATGGCCCAGACACCCCGCAGCCTCAGCCCAGAACACGCTCTGCCCTGGTGAATCACGCACCAGCCCTGGCAAGTCCTTTCAAGACCCATCAGTCAGCAGAGTGGGGGGAGGGAGGGAAAAAAGTTACATGCACACAAAGTAATTAGAGGTGTAACCCTCTCCCCTCCCTCTGTGCAGGCTTAATGCTCCCTTTGTCCGGGCATGTTCGCCTCGCTAAGTCGTGCCTTAGGACAGCTTTCTTGACAGAAAACAAAGGTTAATTAATTAAAAAAAAAAAAGAAAAAAAAAAGAAAAAACACAAAGAGAAACCCCTCATTAAAATGGCCACCCTCTTGGCATGGCTCGCTACCCAGACTGGTTCTTCCTGGAATCAGAGCACTGACCCATGGCTGTGACCCCCCGCAAAAAAGAGCCAAACTACTCACAGCCAGCTCAGGGCCATCTCCAGCGATGGAGGGGTAGGAAACCAGCCAGCAAAGCAGACCCAAGACACAGCAAAGTGCAAACCTGATGGTTGTTGCCCACTGCATCCACTTAAATCCCAGCCTCACTGAACGTTTGTCTCCAGTTAAATTAAAAAATTCCCCTGGCAGCTTGGTGGCACATGTCCTGTGACCTACTGTAGCTCTGCTACCCCCCTGCACCCACGGCTCTTGGGAATACATCACAGAAAAGGGGTTATCATCTATTAAATATGCTCTGCTCCCATCCCTCCTCACCTAAGCCACTGAAACCACATCAAACCTCAATTCCAATTTACCACCTGCATTATCAAATGCTTCACCTGCACGATGGAAGTCTCTCATTACAGCACAGACATGCAAAAGGCAGGTAGAAGTCTGCTTCAAACCTGCACTCTGCAAATGCATCTCTCCCACATACTCATCCGATTTACTTTGGACACACATGAGCACTCCTGATCCTGTTAGCTACAGAGAGGAGGTGAAAGCACACACGCACATGCATGCACACCAGCCAGCTCATTAAATCTAATTAGACAGTCTTCCATGGGGAATTTTGAAATGCATATCCAGCAACTGCTCTGCACTGCTCTTTCCTCAACCCTCTGGATACGAGCATGATTACTCACTACATGAAAAATAGAAGTCATCTGAAACCTAAGGGCACTGCCATACTTGCACATTAACAGAGGTGCACTATAATTTAACCAGAATCTTCCTGCTTAGAGACAAATATGGTGGCAGCAATACAGGGAAAGAAGAACACTCAAGGCTCAGATTTGGATCCAAACCTCTCCAAGAAACTGACAGTCCAGGAAACAAAGTTTTCTCCAGTAAATTTATCAGAAATTTAACCTGTTGATATTCTGGGGTGTGAGGTGTAGAGCCAACACATGTACGTAACACCATCAGCACCTGCAAAAGTACATGGGACTGAATTCTAAGGGACTCAAGGAAAAAGCAAACACTCTCTTCATGATCTTCTAGTATAGGAATATTGAGGCTTCACACCTGATATATGATGTATAGGATACATAAGTGTTAAGCAGTGAAGTGGAGGTTCTAATGCATTCCCCAAGGTGTTCTCCTTGTTCTCCCCAGTGTTGCCAGCCAGGGGCAGTTAATGTCAGATCCAAGGACATTCCCTGTGCTCAGGACAGGTGTATTTTACAACTGCCGCTTGACTGGATCAATTCATCACACAACAAAAACCTGACTTGTTTCCATAGAGGAAGCTTAATCTGAAGTCACTTTCACAGTAGAGTAGCTAAACTGTGTTACACATGACAGCTCAGTACAGAGCATCCCTCCTTTGAGTTTGCCTTCTTATTTGCAGGGAAAATTCTGCTCACTTTGAACAAGGTGCACTTCAATTCTCAATAAGTGTATTGCATTAAACCTTCTACAGAAAAAAGCCAATCCAGACTACATACACATCAAGAATTCCTGGGAGACCCTGGGCATCCAGGCTCAGGAGCCTCCCATCATGCCTAATCCAGGATCCCAGATGGGTTTGAGAAACTCCTGGTTTCCTTGCTTACGTGAAAGCACCCCAGCAGGTTTGACCAGTTGGTGCCAAGAAGCATTGCTCATCTGCACCAGCCTATGGAGAGTATTCAGGAGACAAAAATCAGCACCTCTTCTGGAGCTGATTGTTTCTTTAAGTTATGTTCTTTGCTAGGGTGATTGGTTACTTAGAACTGCTGCACTGGAAGCAAAGAAATGGTGTCCACCGAAGTCATTTGCACACATGTAAGATATTTTAAATATATATATTTTTTTTTTAAAACAGGTCAGAACCAGACCAGGTCTGGTTTCTCTATGGCCAACCAAACCCAAGCAACACACTACTCAAGACAGCTGTTATGTACCTCTGATACCAGCAGCAGTAGAAACTAGTTTCACCTTCAGCTCCTTTCAAAGAAGCTTTGTATATGTTTTTAATACACAGAGGTCACAAACTTTAAACAGACACAAACCACCAAAAGTTGAAGAGCATTTGGCATTTCAAACCCCAGCATACGGCATGGAGGCCTTCACTTGGCCATGCTATATTCCACTCCTGCTAAGGGCAATGCTGAGCTCCTCAGGATAGTTTTACATCAGTAGAAGGTCCTGGACCAGAGAATGCAGACCTCAACTCCTGTTCTTTGAAAGAAGTTGAAAAACTCTCCCTATCTGTATCATGAGTGCTCTACCTCCAGCTCTGTTACCTGGTGGCTTTGGATGAAGACTACCCATGGATTCAGCACCCCCAGACCACATCACAGCATCTGGCAGCCCAGTGATCAACATCATGTAGGGCCAAGGTGGGCTCCAGTCCTCCTCTCCAAAGCCTTGCACAGGACCAGGCCTGTGAGCAGGACAGTGGCACCCTGGCCACGCTCAGGGAACGGCTACGATGGCAGCCACAGAGCCATCACCTTGGGAGCCCATGGGGCCAGTGCTCTCTAGGGCACCAGCCAGCACAGCCCTGCTACCAAGGTGCAAAGGGATTGTCCCAAATCCAGCGACATCAATGCACAGACATAGGTGGCTGTGGGTCTGTGTGCACATGGCACTGGTAATTTCGTGTCTGACACTCCGAAAACAGGAACACAGATGTGACAGACACAAAAGCCACATGCCACAACTGTCTAACAAAAGAAACTTCCTTAATCGTTCTCAGATGTGCTTTGGGTCAATTCCAACTGCAGGCAAAGATGGTGGAAAAGCTCCCACTGACCTTCTGGGAGCTGGATATGATCTTCATGTAAATGCACTCACACAGGGTTGACTGTAGTTATGTGTAAGGCTGGTACATTCAGTGAATTTGCAAGCTTGGCTAGTGAAGTCAAAGGGCTTGCAATTTCCATAAATCAAGCCATTCCCAGTTTTTTCACCCTTGATCTTTCAGGTTTTAAAGACAAAAAACAACCCCAAACCCACACAGAAACACAGGAAAAGCTCCAACATTAAAGTAGAAAAAAATCATGGGATACAATGGACTAAAACAACTATCACTTATTCCTATGGATGACATAGGCCATGCCTGCAGCACTTGCCTTTGCTTTTCTTGCTGGTTAAGTGTCTAACTTAGATTCCTACTGTTCACAGTAATAAATGCAAGTCCTAAAATATGCAGGATAACAGGTATCCATTGGGGACTAATGCACACAGATGCACTGACCGAGCTGTTCAAATTTCATGATTATTCCAATTATACAGTTTTGTCATAGATGCTATAGTTTCCATCTAAAAGACAGCAGAAACTAACCGTGAACTGCAGCACAAAGTTAGAGAATAGCTAGCTGTCAAAACAAGACAAAAAAAAAAAAAAAAAAAACGCCCCAACACCCACATTTTCACCAATAAGACCTTTCAGGATAAGATCAAAATTTCAGCAAAGTGATCCACAGTCAGTAAGTGATGAAAGGAGATTGTACTTCAAAAAACCCAGAAATTAAAAATAACAGCTTTCCGTAATTTTTGTGACTCTACCGTAGATGACTTTTCATTGTGGCTCATGACCAGAAACAGCAGTGACAAATTTTCAACTTTTCCCATTTTGATCTGAAAGCTTTGAATTGTAGCAGAGACTTTAAATAAAAGGAGAACCTGTAAAAACTGAGACAAAGCACAACCAAAGGCTTAGCTGCATTGCAGAGCTGGATTTGCTCTGTAAAAGTATGTTTCATCAAGAAAACTAAAAGAAAAGATAATAAGACATTTATTCCGACTATGGGAAAATACAGATGTTAGTCCCAGATTAAAAAAGTTCTTCCCCTCCCGTAGCTTTTGTTTTAACAGGATATAAAGTATTGGAGTCACAACAGCTTTTTCACAGAGACAGAGAGAAGCAACTTGAATATAAATAAGTGTCCAAAATAGGTCAGCGCTCTGTTCTTGGCCAGTGGAGTTTGATACTTTTCACTTGAGGTTAGCCTGGACGGTGGTGGCACACACGCTGCAGGGAGGGAGGCTGAGCCTGTGGGCAGCCCCCGTGCCCCAAGCACAGCGCCATGGCGATGGGTGGGGGCTCACACGCCGAGCACCACCAGGCACACTCAAGGCAATGGCCACACACTTTGCAGCAGTACCAGCTTTGCCCCAATTGTATGGGTTTCTCATACAACCTCATACATGTCCCCGGAGGGTTATGAAATGCTGTGTGTCCGTAGCCAGTTTGGTTCTTATCAAGCAAGAAGCATCATAAGAAACAACCAAGGTCTCCACAGCCTTCACCAAGATTTACCAGGTCCATGCATTTAGCCCTGAGCATCCCACAGCCTTGCAGGGAAGAGGGCAGGATGGGCCCTGCACAATCCACCTACAGTGAGCAAAGCCATTACCTCCCCACCACAGGTTACATCCCATTAAACAGGAACAGAGAGCAGTTATAGACCCAAAAATCAGGCCATGAGGTGTGAAGAATGCACCTCAGCCACTCTGCTGCTGCTTCCGACGGGGGACCCTGGTGGGAGCAGTAACATCAGGCTGCAGGAGAGCCATAGGTTTCCTCCTTATTTTTTTTTTTTTTAAGGCAAAAAGTGAACAAGTTATTCTACAGCACTGAGAGACGAGCCTGCCGGTTCAGCCTCCGCAGCACTCTTGCCTAGCTCGGTTTGTTTACCGCCAATAAAAAGCCCATTAGTTGCACAATGCGCCTGTTAAAAATAACTCAAAAAAATCATCACTGGCAAATTAGTAAGACATCAGGACGCACAGACACCTCAACATGGTGTTATGGAAACCACAGAGGAGTCAGAATTCCCTCAGGAATTTTTCCCAAGGAAGACAAGCCCAGAGATTTCTCTCCCTTTGAGTGGGTCCAGCTAATTTGAAGGGCTCGGGACCAAAATGCAGCGGTCAGCCAGCCAGCCCAGGGTTTCCAATCAAGTGACTTCCAGAGAAAGTAAATTCACCAGGCTCAAATGCTGATGGTTTGTGCCAGCACTACTAAGAGCACAGAGTCCCCCTCACACAGGTGTGGCCAGTGGAGGAGGTCACGATGCTCCAGGGCTTCCCCAAAACTTCACATCCCTGCCCAGGGCCTGATACAGTGGCAGCAACGAGTGCTGACTCAGCACATCCCCCTCCCTGGCCACACAAGGACCCTGTTTTAAAAGCATCACTGGTATAACCCCAAAAGGAGGCAGGGGGGAAATCATAAGCTGTTCTCCTGGTCACAGTCTCCAAACTTGTGCAATATAGGGTTCACCCCAAAGCTCAGCCACTTCACACAGGCAGCAGAAAGAGCGGAGGCACTGCCCGGCTTCCCAAAACCCTCCTCGAGCACACAGAGCCAAGGACACGGGATGAAGCTGAGTAAGTCCAGGAAGGCACTACCCTGTGGGCTGCAGGCAGAAGAGCTGAGGGTTTTTACAATACTATCCCCCCTCACACACCACCTCCAGAGAACGAGCAACCTGGGAGCTGCTCTAAACTCAAGAGCAATATTGTTTTTCCTCTTGAGCTCAGCTGAACAGCCCAAACCCCTAGTATCATCTTCAACCCCACCATTAACTAGTTAGAGAAAACCTGAAAATATCACTTTGCAAGGATGCAACCTTAATTTATTCATTGTTTTTCCCCCACAACAGCAGGGTGTCTGCAACTCCTCTGCAATTAGGGTGTTTCTGCTTTTCCTCTGTGTGAATGCTCACAAGCCCAGCCATCTCTCTCCCCAGCCCGAGGAGAGGAAGCTCCTTTGGGAGCATACCAAGCAGAGCTACGCTTTGAGGACACTGCATTTGTGAAACAGGATGGGGATCCCTTCTGCTCCCAAGGTGGTAAGAGGGGACTTCAAAAGCAGCTGCAAATATTCAAGGTGGCGATCTAGATTGACCTTTCCACAAGAGGAAACTCTCTCTCCATGCCCACACAGAATAGCAAATGTGTTTTTTAGACCTGTACCATATCCTCCAGATTTCTAAGAATGAAAGTGGCCTTACACAAGCAGGTGAGCAAGCAGTGTGCTAAATCCTGGGTAAAAATCTCTCTTATAATATATATCTCTGGATATAAGAAATAAAAGCATCTATCAGCACAGAGGGTCCACAGCATCTGCATTAGCGCTGTTACTAACAGTTCTCCTACAGAGCCCTGAATACTGAAAGTCCTCAAGCAGCGCCAAAATGCCATGTCAGGAACACTCATTCTCATACTAGAAGATAGCGGTTGGTAAACCATACCTAACAGACTTACATACAGGAGAAGTCTTCTTAGGTCAGGAAAGAGAAACAGTCAGTCAGCCTCCCTGCTCATCCCCATCTAACATTTAAATCCAAGTGGAACTTGATGGAGACAACAGAAGGATAAGAGCTACAACCAAATTAGTAGCCAGTGTTTGGGCCAGGATGATGAGGATGTTCAGCTGCTTCAATCATGATCATCAACCATGATCACCTCCAGCTGGAAACAGGTGAGAGCTGCTCCCCTTGCAGGGTCTCTATCTCTGAAACCAGCATTATGGTTTTAAAGCTACACTCAGGAACAGCTTGCCCACTGATGACAAACCCCTTCCACAATGAATAAACCAGTAACACCAGTAGGGTTACACACAGGAAGAGTTTGGCCTGTTAAGATCCCTCGCAGGGACGGAGATGGATGCAGCTATGTCAGAACAAGCCACAGCAGAGCTTTGCTGGACCACTCTCTGCATGGAGACCTCATCGGCCATGGCTTGTGCTGGAGTGCCATCACTTCCAGCTCCACCAGAATTATGTATTCCTGTATCATTTCAACTCAGCAGCTTACCTCAAGGTTTCTCAAGATGCTGACTCCATCCTGGGGTACTTAAAATCAGACCCAAACCATGATGCCCAGTGACCTGCTCTACGCTCATCCTGTATCTAATGCATCCAAAACAATTTCGGGGGAGAGGGCAGGAGGGGTGACTCCACTCCATCAGATTTCACGCGGGATGGAGGTACCACATCGGATGCGCTGCTGTAATGCGACGCGGGCAAGGTGCTGTCAGCCCTGCCGCTGCAAGGCAGCGTGCCAGCACACACACCGTGTCGGGTGCTCCGGCTGGTTCCACAGCAACACAACCGTGTCCGCGGGCAGGATCCAGACCACAGCCTGCCAGCCGAGCCGGACACGCGCATCTCCAGTGCCGACGGCCATGGAAACAGAGCTTCGGTTTGCCCTCGTTAAGGCGGGTTTGGGCGCAGGGCCCTCCGCGCCAGCACGGGGCGGGGGCTGGGGGTGCAAGCCCTGGGAGTTTGCAATAAAGGAGATCTGTGTGGCTGGCGAGTGCGAGTTCTCCTGGGAACAACCCTTTTACTGGGCTCCAGATGCTGTGGAGTGATTGCTTATATGAAGGCGGGGGAGGCCTCTTTACTGTTTCTCATTTCCTCCTTTTTTGCTTTTTTTTCCCCCCCCCGATTTCCTGGTTTTGTCCAGAAGCACAAGAGAGTCATTCATCATTTTTCTTCCAGCACAAGGAGCGCTCTCACCTCCCCCTCACCCCTAAATCCCTCCCCACCAGAAAAGGGCACGCATTTGCCAGCCAAAAAGGCTCGCAGCGGGGAAGGCGAAGCTCCCCAGCTCCCGCAAACAGCTCCGGCACAAAGGGCCACATTCTCAGCTGGGTTCGGTGGGTGCCAGCCCCCAACGGGTGAAGGCCAAAACTCAGCGACAGCAGAAACACTAAGTCAGACAAACGGATATCAGCGGCGGAGGAAAGCAATTTGCACCGGTTTGAATTACAGGCGACACAAAGCAGAGAGGAATTTGCATGCTGAGGAGACAGACAGCACCTCAGGTAACCCGTGAAAAAATCCTAAGAGATGAAGGTCTGATTCCTTCTCAGCCCACGTGCCCTAATGGTCACTTGATTCACAGAGACACGGCAAAACTTCCCTTGCGGAGTTGCCGCCCCATCCTCTGGAAACTGGATGGGCACCAATCCAAGTGCAGTCCAGGCGCTGGATTCGCGCTGCTCTACCTGACAGTAAGCCACCTGCCCCATCCCCATCCAGCTTGCAGGAGAGGGGAAAAGGGCTGGCTACAGGTGCAGACATTTAACCCATCCGGAGGGTCGACACACCCAGGAAAACCCCATTGTAGGGCTTTGCTCCAACAGCTCCAAGAGCCATTTGGGTTCACGGTCCCTGTGCCCTCGCTAACTCCCTGATGGCCTTCTCCTTGCCCCATCTTGGAGGGAGAGAGCCAGGACTAAAACACCTCAGCACAGCTGTAACAGAAGAGAAGCCCTCTCCAAATGCCCTTGGGAAAGACAGCAAGTAGGAAAACCCCAAAGTAGTTCAAATTCTTGCACACATTTTTATAACCCAACTGCACATTCACGTGAAAACCTGGACTGTGCAAACACCTGGGGTCTGTCTGGGGCCTTTTTGGTTTAGCTGATTACCTGGAAAAAAGGAAACAAAACTGGACGTACAGAACACGTTCCAGGTTTTGGTTTTGTTTGGGTTTAATCACAGCAGTAACAGCAACCAAGTCAAAAAGGTCTGCTTATGGTCAAACTCAAGGCTTCCCTTTGGGAGGAAAAGAAAGAGAAGACTGTGGTCAGTACTGGGCACGGTGGGGCGGAGCGGAGCCTGCATACCAGCAGCTCCACCAAGGAGGTACATTTATGGCACAGTTTCAGCAAGAACTGCAAGAGCAATGAAAACACAAGCCACCAAGAGCCTGGCTATTTGGGACTAGAGTCTTCCACACCCACTGAGCCAGAGAACCTGGGGCACCTGCAGCTGCTGCTCAGGAGGCTCACCAAGCCAAGCGGGATAGCTGCACTCCTCCCATCTCTTCCCCAAACACCACCAGCTACCTAGGTGAACTGAAGTGTCATCGTTTGGAAAAACGCAGGTGTTACAGTGTGGGAGCCCAGACAGCTTGCGTTCATGACTTGCTCAAAGGAAGAGTTTGGGGCCACAGTGACATCCTGGCTCACGGGGTAAAGTGGTGGCATGCTCTTCAGGGCCACCACTGAGTGGTGGCTGAGAGTTGAGCGGCTGTTCGTTCCTTTGCTTTTTTTAAAATGCTCAGATGGGAAACTTTTTCTTTGCTGCTGCTCTCCTTCAACATCTTCTGGAACTTGGTTTGAGGTTCCTTTTTATTTCCAAGAAGAAACACCAATATTTCAAAGTTACTTGAACAAAACCTTAGATTTTGCTGGTTTTTCTTTTTTTAATGGTTTGGCAGCCAAACCAAAATGATCAGACCCAAGCAGGAACCAACATGTGGACTCCATCGGACTCCAAACGCAAAGCATGTCACCTCCACAGCTCCCGGACGTGCTCACGCAGAGCTCTGTGCCTGACCCTCCCACCCCGGCGGGATAGCCCCTGACAGCTCCTCTCTCCAGAGAAACGGCAGGTCTCAGCAGGTCTTCACGGAGCCAGACAGGTCAAAATGAGCCTGCTAGCACCCCACTGAAAATATAAGTAAATCTGAGAGCAGGCATGTGGAGAGAAGGTGAAGCTGGCAGATGCAGCAAAGAATACAAGAGGAAGAAAGAGGGCACGGTACTTCATAGTAGGGAAAAAAAAAACCAGACCACCTGCTGCCCAAAAAATCACAATGGGAAGAATTCACAGAGCTCTAGAGAAGAAACCAGCTGCAAAGGAAGAAGGCAAGAGGGCTGGGATGAACACCCTGGCCTGAATGCATATGGTCATCGTCAATATAATGGTGCGTATTTTCTTCTCAGCACCAAGGAGATCCCAGAGGGCACCCAAAAGCCTTTTGCAAATCAGGACCAAGCTCTTGACTTCTGGATGCAGCAGCTGCTGGATCATTCCTTACCCGTCAGGCTCTCATCCCACAGAAGTCCAGGCTTCTGCTGTTGGAAAGACTATTAAAATAAACTCAAAAAAAAATCCCAGGGGATTTTGCATTGGAGTCTTTCCAGTGTTTTCCTCACCCTGGCATCTTCAAACAAGGTGACGTGGCATCAGCATGGTTTCCGTAGTGTTCATCACTGCAGCAACTAGCAGGCTGATCAGTCTCAGAAGCTCCTCTGAGACACAATCCCATCACTGGGTTTTCCAGGACTAAAGAATAAGTATCCCCAAGAACAACACACCCAGCAGTACCCACCTCAGCATTCTTGACTTCCAGGTGGGGCTTTCACAGTGCAGCCGAGGCTAAATGCAGCTGCCCACGGCCAGTGTGTGCCTGGGAGCAGCAGAACCATAGTCATGGAGGGATGAGCTTAATTACACAAAAACCGAAAAGCCGGATGCCATTCCCCATCCCACGCAGCTCAGACGGCAGCACAGGGGATGCAGGAGGGAAGCAAGCAGCTCAAAACCCAGACGAGCTCCCGAATGAGGTCAGTCTTACCCTATTCCAGCTACGGACCTGCATCTTGGCCTTCACAAGGGCCAGGAAAAGCCCTGCACATTTTCTTTAGAAAGGAACACAACAGTGAAAAGCCCGCAGTAGGAGAGTTTTCCTTTCAGCCTGACCTGGACCGTCCCGTGTATCCGCCGCGAGGGCACGGCCGCCGGCAGCCAGCTCGCCCGCTCGGGGAGGAGAAAAGGGAAGCTAATTTTCGCATCCAAAAGAAAATAGGGAGTTCTTTTCAGATGGCAGGAACGTAATTGTGACGTTTAGTCACTTGCTATTTCTGCTTCCCGGGTACGTCTCTCTAAAGGAAAGCCCCTGGACAGAAGTCTCTCTAGGCAGCGTTGCAACATGTGTTTGCCCAAACTTTGGTGTCTAAACCCACTCCGAGGTCCCTGAGCCCGCTCCTTGGGGAGTCGTGGGGTTTTCAGGGAGGCTCAGTCTTGCCCGTTCTGTGCCTTGGCTGCCTTGAAACAGCTGCATGTCTCTAGCTGGAAAAAGAGCAAACCTGCAACCCTGACCCAAGGTCGCTCAGGGTCTGACTCACCAGCTGAAATCAGCACAGCCCCGCTCCCCCCGCACATGCAAGCCAGGGCACGACGGCCGCCCTGCGCCGCACCAGCCCCTGCACCGCGCGAGGACGGGTTGGGAGCAGAGAGGAACAAACGCCGTGTCTGGCTGAAATGCAGCCGTTCACCACTGTCACGATGGGGAAATCGCGTTTGCTCCACGTGGAGCTGCGACGGTGAGTGACCCTACGTCGTGGCGTTGCCCCTGCAATGACGAACTCCCCAGCACCATCATGGGGACGGTGTCTGATCCGCCACGTCCCAGTCCCTCCCAGGCTGTGGCTACACGCCCCTGCAGGCCCCCGTCCTGGGGTTACCCTGGCACAGGGCAGACTGCACACCTTGCTCAACAAGCCCCAGGCAGCCAGCTCAGCTCGGGTCACGCTGCTGACACCGCTCAGCCTGTGCTTTCAGGGATTTCCAAAGCACAGCCTCGTCCGCCAGCTGCTCACAGAGGCACCTTCGTCCTTGTGTTACCGAGCTAATTGCAGTCTTGCATTGCAGATTCTGCCCCACAGCCTGAAGTCCCACCCATTCACAGCTCTTTCTTGGGCAAAATTCTGGGAACATCCCCCATTAAAAAAATCTGCAAATCTGATGGGAGTCCACTGCTTCAAGAGAAGAGCTTACTGCAGAGTTCCTCAGGATGCAATTTATACGGCAGTGGGCAGCCCACGGTGGGTTGTAAACATTCCCACAGGACCCTTCACACACCTAACGCTGAGCTTGATGTCAGTCTTGAACATGGGTAATGATGACAAGCGAGATGCATAATTTAACTGCCGAAAAAGCAGCTTCATCACTGTTCCATGGAGGGGATGTGCATTCAGTTGACTATCCCCGCGTAGGCAGGGAAAATAAAAGAGGAACTGGGAAAAAAAGACAAACATGGACTCAGTTAAATATTTATAGGGGGCTGCTGCATTTCAATCACAAGCATTTTGTTAGGTCAGCTGGGACATTTCAGCTCTGCCAGGGCACATCAGTTCCAGGGGACAGGACACTGCCCAAAACACAGCCCGGAGGCTGGACTCTCCTAGCACGTAACTCAGGATAAACACAAACCTGGGCAGGGTTGTGCTTCCACTGGGCACAGCCCAAGTGATGGGACCTCCCTTCTCTTCACGGCTCTTGCTCCCGGACACACGAGACAGCAGGAGATGGGAACAGGTAGCAAACTGTAAGAGCAACCCCAGATTGGTCTTGTACGTGGAGATCTTCCCACCCCAAAGCCTCAAGACACCGTAGTGATGTACACAGACAAGGGTTTGCTTGCCTCCCCCACCGCCTGAATCCCCACTGCTAGAAGTCAAGAGGGCAGCTCACGCAATGAAGAAGGTGCCTCACTGAGCAGCCGGCAGACGAGGCTGTGCTTTGGAAATCCCTGAAATCACAGGCTGAGCAGCGTGGGCAGCGTGATGGGTTTCCATAGCGCTGTTCCCAATTCACAAGGCTCGCCCCGTATTCTTTTCATAAATTCCCAATGTGTGCACCGCTGGCTACCACCTAAGGCAGGATTATGGGCTCGGTGGACCTTTGGCCAGGTTGGTCTGCTGCCCGGTCGTATCTGCGCTGCCCAAGCGCTTTCAGCGTGGTCTGCATTTGCAAAAGTCGGTTTCAGCACGTGCAGGACCAGCCTAATGGCCAGGGGTTAAGGTAACAAATCCTTGAAACCAGCCTGATAGAAAGAATAAACAGAAAAGTGGAGGAAAGCAGTGACTGAAATCAGTAACAAACATTACTAGAAAGACGGAAGCTTTACAACCATCTGGAATTGGAAGAATCTATGCCTGCATTATAATTTTTTACCTTTGTTTTTACCAAGTTTATTTGTTCATGCTGAAAATTTTGTGTTTCAGACCTTTGCCAGCTCAGCTGGCCTCAGTCCCTGCAGGATGAGGGTCACAGTTCCCAAGAGGGCTGAGCACCAACCAAACCATGTTTTGTGCAGTGTATACTACCTCCCTGGTCAGCTTTGCCATGTTGAACTCGCTTCACCCAAAACAAGGCGGGGGGGGTGGGGTGGGGGGTAAGGCAAACAAGTCAAGACCTGGTGCTCAAAGGTGGGGTTGAGCAGGCAGGAGACGTTAGTGTCAAAAGGAGAACGCTGTGTCCAAACACAAGTATCTGAAGCAATATTCGTAAAGCAAACACAGGAATGACCAGCAAGCAGTGTGCCTTCTGCACACCTGCCCCTTACCAGCAGGCAAATCTCAAGACAACATCAGTGCTCCTAAAAAGGGATTAAAATAAAAGCGCAGAGTCCACGGACAACCTTTGTTTCAAAGCCAGGTGAGAGGTGGTAAGTTTCTACAGGCTGACTACACACAAACATAAGCAAGGGAAAGTTATCAGCTCCAGGCTCCCAAAATATTTACTCAACCTAATGTTATTCTGACTACTCTGAAGCAGATCTTTCCAAAGATCCATGCTGTCATTTTTATGGCATACCCTTGACCAAAACTCAAACGCAGAGCATCCTTTCCCAAGGGCATTTCCAAGAACTTTACTACTGTAGAAGCAAATAGTGTCCTTGCAAGGTAGGAACGGTGCTATGGAAACACAACCTATAGGGAGAGGAGGTTGAAGGTGTGCAGCCTCCATGGTGCAACATCCAAGGGTCAGATACGAACATTGCCTCAAACTGAAACTGTGTGAGTAATTAAGGAGCCTAGATGAACGGCTTAAGCTGAGCAAGGGCCAAGAGGCTGAGAGAAGACACCCTCGTGGAGCAGGCTGGGGTGTTTTAGTGGCTGCAATTGATCTAAAACTTGAGTTTAGATCTCATCTGGCCAACAGCCACAGCTTGGGAAGCACGTCTGGTGGAGGATGTCAGTATACCCTGCCTGTTTCTTCACAAAGGCCTGGGATACCAGTTCTTATTTTTAGTACTATTTTCATTTCTTCATGTAATGAGTTCAGTGTTTCGGGCAGCCCTGGAGGAGCAGGAAGGACATGTCCCGTAATAAAACTAATTAATTCATGTGGAATTTCTAGCCATTATTGTGAAAGTGGCCAAATTCCTCACTCCTGAAAAGCTGCCAAAATGGCCATTAATCTGGCTGTGGTCACGAGTAGGATTCCTGTGGCCTCCTGCAACACCCGACCAGCCCGCGGGACAGAGACTGCAGAAACCAAAGTGGATGTTGTTGTTTCCTCACACCGACTCCCACAGCCCAAGTTTTACTAAACAAGACAGTTGCCTCAGAGGGCTCTGTGCCAAATTCCTCCCAGTGCCCCCAGACCAAGCAAGCCCCAGTCATGTGCACAGAGGTCTAGACCAAAATCAGCCTGAGTCAGGCATTTCAGCCCTATACAAAGCTCTGCAGACCAACCGTTTTCACCTGCCCAGCCTTGGCGATGCTCTCAGTGACAGGTGCCCTGAAGGGAACAGGGTACCAAATTTGACCTGGAGACATCAGAAGTTGTATTCCCACCACCTAACTGGGTGTGGTAGAAGGCTGAGCTTTTCGGGTCCCAGGCAGTGGGAAACTGGGCTCCACCAAGAAATTCCAGGCAAGAATCTCATCGACCGAAATCTCTCACTAATGCACAAGAATTAATGGAATCTGTCTCTCTGCCTGCAAGCTGGGGGTGACAGGGTCTGTGGGGCCTGGCAGGGAAAAAAAGCATGGAATAAACTTATTTTAGTCACTAAAATCAACAACAACATTACTCAGAATACCCACAGGGAGTCAACCTATTGTGTAAGAAGGCACCATTTTGCCATAGTCTAGTTTTTCTCCCCCAACTCTGGACTGTTCTTTAAATTCAGTGATGGGCTAGAAGGTTACCCTCAAAACAGTACCTCTAGTGCTGTCCCACTATCCAGTCCCAGGAACGGCCGTGAACACCACTAGAAATCCAGACCTTCTGCCCCAAATGTCCTGTGTAAAGGACTATTTGTAACACCCTGGGTTTCTAACAGTCTAAACAAAATCCTCCCAAAACCCCCTCTGCACAAGCCATGGAGGCAGCACTGTTTACCACGGCCAAAGGAAAAGCTTCCTCACCATGGCCACCCATTGCTTTAGTGCCCAGAAAGCAAGATGATTCACCAATGTAACTGGAATTTGTCTTTAGAAAAGGCACTGCAGGTTGAGTGAGGAGGACCAGGAGGAACAGAAAACAGCCACGGAAAGCCCTGGTGATGCTGGCTTAGCCTCACTGCAAAGAGAAACACCATGGTGGCCAACCACCCTGACCCTCGAACCCCCACACCGAACTCTCACAGTGGCCAGGACGCAAAGGACACAGACCAGACACCTTGGGGAACCCCCAAGCCAGGAAGCCTAGATTATCCACAGCCTCAGTAGCTCCACATCCTCGCCAGGGCTACAGGGCAGAGCCCCAGCCCCAGCCCTGGGCTCCAATGGTGAGGGAGGATGGATCCCCACACCAGCCATCCCTCCCGCTCTTCCTCCTCCTGCCATTCCTCTGCGCTAAACCTGAGTTCCTCTCCCCATTTCTGCTTGCTTTTGAAGTGCCAGATGAAACAGCACCAGATGGAGGCAAGCCGCTCACCCGCCGAAAGCCACGGGAGACGAGCGTTTCCACATGGGCTGTGTGGGAGGGCTGCCATCGCACCGGTCCCGAACCCGGCGTCTCCTCCCGGCTCAGCTCATAGCCAAACGGTGCACTGCGCACTCAGACAAAATCTCCTGCATTCAAACAGAAAATGACCCCCGAGCAACTTTCTAGATTCAAAGAAAGGTCAGATTCTGGCCAGTTTCACTGCTTCTGCTCTTTTATCTTCACTGGGGCTGCTCAGGATCTCTCCTGCACCCCTCGAGAGCAAAACCTGGGACTTCTAAAATACATGGCACTCCCTACCGAGACAG
Organism: Rhynochetos jubatus; assembly: GCA_027574665.1. NCBI lineage: Eukaryota > Metazoa > Chordata > Aves > Eurypygiformes > Rhynochetidae > Rhynochetos > Rhynochetos jubatus. Next base: position 27,434,324 of record CM050654.1, read on the forward strand.
GCCACACTGGAGGACACACACCTGATTTTTGGAGGTACCAAAAATATCTTGGAGGACACCCAAACCCACAAAGACACCTTCAACAACTCACTGCACCCACCAGTCCCCCCCAGCTGAACAGTAAGCACTTCTGGGACGTGGACATCAGGTGCTCACCCTTTTCTAGTTTTAAAGCATCGAGAGGAAAACCTGGGAGGGCAGTCAAACAATCTACTCACCTAGCCAAGACAAGTCCATTAGCATGGATTGGATCTTCTACAACCAGCCAAAAGAGCTGAGAACAGACTGCCCTGGCTGAAGTCTGAAAAGCAAGATTGTACAGGGAAATCTTGCTGTGGTCTCGAGCAGAAACACTGGGCAAGGCTTCAGGAATTGTCCTGACTTTATAGGACTACAGGACTCTCCCACAGACAATACCATGCAAGTGATGGCAACAGCATGTCACTGCTGTAGGTGTCATGTGTCATCTAGCTACAAGGGCAAGCTGCAAGCAGGCACAAAAACTCCTCTCTAAAGTCACCTCCAGCCAGTAAGGTGTTAGAGACGTTTTTAATTTTAAGGGCAGAGCATTAGAAATCCCCTCATCCCACCTGAGCTGTTTTATCTGCAGAAAATCATAAAGAAAAGCAGGGATTTCAACACAGTCCAATTCCCACCAGTGCTTTGTGTCACTCTCAATTACAGTCCAGAATGAAATACTAAGAAATCGTTCCTCACGGCCGGCAGAATTAATGGGATCTTTGACTACAGAGAGCACCAGGCAGTGAACTTGTTCCCTTACCAGCCAAGAGGCACAGTGCAGCTTTCTTCAGAATAAAAGCTGCAATGTCAAAGGAGAGTTTAAGGCTTATAAAAGTGACCTGATGTTTCCCAGTATTCCATTCCATAAGAAAGGCACATGACTACTGACCCTTTCCTTTCTAAAACAATTTATTCCTACCATAAGCTGATGCAGCAAGAGACTTTATCTTCCCACTGATATCTAGTTAAATTACGTGTGGGGCAAAACCCTGAAGAGCAGATAATCAATAATGCAGTAGCAACAAGCTGGGCTGCAGCAAAGCTCTGATAACGGTGCACTAACCCCTTTCTCTTAAGCCTTTGCCCAGGATAACCACCACATCACGTTCGCTTGTAATTAGATGTCAGCTCACATGTTTGATGAGGTCACACTTGGCCAGTTCATGAATGAGAAACACCTCCTAGCTTGCTGCCAGTGACTGCTGAAGGTGAGTGAGGATGTTTCAGTCAGAGACGCGGTCTGCTGAAGGTAGTTTGTCTTTGTGGAAGTAAGACTGGATTTGCAATCTGCTAAACTGTCAGAACACTCAGCCTTCCAGTAAAGTGAAGATTTGGTTGGGTTAACTCCCTGTCATGGCTCACCCGGTGTCCAGACAAGGGCCAAGACCTGCATGATGGACCACGCACAAGGACAGGGAAGGAGTGGGGCACGACTGCCGCAAGATCAGCTCAGCAGAGATGAAAGCAGCCACGAAGAATCTGCATAACATGTTATGACCCCCAGCAAGTCACCGTATAGAAGTTACGTGTTTCACTGTGATTCAAGGGAAGAAACATGGAATTCTTACACCTGGAAGCCCAATACAGCACCAAGCTCAGCCCTCCTCCTGTAACAGAAATCCTTTAAAAGCATCTTTACATTTTACCTTGGCCTTCCCCTGACTCTGTCTGCCTAAAGCAGTCTGAAGGAATCAGAGCCCCAGCAGAGAAGGCAGCTGCGACCATGCTCAGAAAGCTGGAATTGCCCAATCCAAGCGGAAATGCAAAAAAGCCACCAGGGAAAATGCTGTTCCTCCCAGGTCCCTAGTGCTGAACATGAGACCAGGAAAAACAGGTACAGGAGTACTGCTGGCCACTGGGATGAAACCCTGTCTTCACAAATCCAGTCACATTTGTGGGTAACAGCAACAGGCACTCACTCATCGGGCTGACAGATTAGCCCCAGCTATTACTGCAGCCAGGTCTAGTACACAGCCATACACAAACACACCTCTCGCGTTCCAGTTTTCAGTTTTGCCTCCTGAATTGTTTATCTCGGCTCAATTCCTGGATGTGGATAAAACAAACGACATGGACTTTCTCACAGACAGGGCTTCTTGCTGTTCCCTTGACAAATACCATGTTCAGCGCATATGAAACCCAGAGGAAAGGAAACAACTGCAAAGGGCAAGAAGGAAATGGATCATTTGCCAAGGGAAAGCATGAAAACACATTTCTTCTTTGGGCCAGAGCCTTGAAATCTTCCCAGGCTTCCCCTTCCCTCCAAACCACCTTTTTCACACCACCATCACCCCCCCTACAGCGAACTCAAGTGGGACTGGGGCAGGGGGTAGTATTATTTTCAGGAAGCTGCTCCACAAGGTGTTATTTATTGTCTTAAGACTTCAAGATGACATCCAGCCCAGGGCCTGACAGGTTAGCTCTTGACCACACACATCTGCCACGAAGGAGCTTGGAGACCCGGTCCGCCCACTGGCAAAGCCCCAGAGGCATCGAGGACAGAGGAGCTGCGTGGGGGACTTTTTCATTCGCATATCATCCTTGGAGCTGTTATTAGTTGCATTACACTTTTACTAATTTCTCCCATGGCAAGGAGCTCTGCAGACATTTGGTTTACCCCAGGTAGAGCTGCTGTAGTGGCTGTGGACATATTAGCACACTCCTGTGGATTTGGTTCCTGCGGTTGTCTTCCCTGGTGATTAGTAATGTCCAAGCTCGCATAAGCCAGGCCGAATGCCTGGTTGCAGCACTCGTAACTAACCTTCCCCTCGCTCATGTGCTTCTGCCTCCAAGGGCATCCATCACGGGACAAGCGGACACCCCTAGCATGGCTCTCCTCTGCCCCTCACCCACCTTTTTAGCAACATGGTGCCTTCAGGACCTCCACTGCTGTGCTAAATCTGGCCAACAGTGACTGAGGGGGTCAGAAGTTGTGGAGGCGGGAGGACAGATACACACATGCACATGCAGATCATGATGGATGCTTCATTTCCTTATAAAAGCAGGAGAAAAGCAAAAGCCTTCCTGGCAATCCAGTAGACATGAAAAATGCACTCATAGCATTACTGGCATGGTTTTCAAGTTGCTGTTAAAATTCCACTTATATTATGCTACCTCCAACCTCAGAATCTCCTGTGTTTTGGAGCAATACATTAAACTGTCTTTTAGCAGCTGCCTGCCAAGGGGAAATGGAGATTTTGACGTTTGACCCGTAAGGAAGGATGTGTGGCATTTGGGGCTACCCAAATAAGGATTTTAGTTGGATCCTAAAAGGAGCTGCGTTTTTAACAGTTAACTATTTTGAGGCTGTTCATGTATCATGGGAGTTCAAAGTGTAGTGAATCCCTGACCAGGTGAATGAGGCAACCCCAGCGCTGAAAGTTCAAGTTTGCCTGGGGCCACATTCTTTGCACAGCTCTTTCCATTTGGAAAAGTTACTTTGCACTGGCATGGCCTAAAAAAACCCCACATTTGTTTTAATAAAGAAGTGAGATTCCAAAGCAGGACTCCATAGCCAGCAGTGGGTTCTGAGGCAGATCCCACTGAATTAGTACAAATATCCCAACAAAATAAAACAATACTACAAACCAAATGCACTGGCAAAGAGGAAAAAAAACCCCTTAACTGGTCAGCTTTGAACGGTGCCTTAAGAATGTTTTTTTCAGAGTGGAACAAGTTTTATTCCTAGGAGCTTGTCTCCATTAGGAGAAAAGAGATGTTCTTCAGCTATTGTCTAACTTAGGCAAGACAATTTAGGACATTTGCTGGCACTGCTAAGATGCCAAGTTCCCACCTTGGAGCAGCACTGGCACCTTGCTGCACCTTGAGCCAGTTCAGGCCACTGATCCAACAGAAAACCATTGACTTGTTTCCTGGGGCTGGCTTTCTGCAGGATTAGCTCCCGAACCAGCCTACTCTGACACAAGGTGAGAGCTACACCCAGCAGAAGGAAGGGAGAGGGATGTTGCAGCACAGAGATGGACAAGCCCACACAAGCCTCTGGTTCCAGTTGATGATGGCCAAAGCAGAAGGCAGCATCCCCACCCTCCAGCTGAGACTGGAGAGGCTGCGAGACCCCAAAGCAACCTGAAACGTCTCTCAAAGCACATCATGTCTCCAAGACCCATTCAGTCCTGGGCCACCCTGGTTCTGCTTGGAGAGAAGATGGCTATGGGGTCTGGAACATTATCTGTCAGGATGCAGACTGCTAACGTGACGTACAGCCAGACCTTACTCTGCTCCCTGTGTCCTTACGGACCTCAGGCACATCATTCAGTCCATCTGCAAAACAGCATGCCGACCTCGCTGAGGTGCTAAAAGAATAAACACACTGGAGATTGGTATGAACCCTCTGCGAGCTTCGCGTGCACAGTAACAACCCTCTGTCCCCGGTTCCAGTCAGCAGTACGTAAAGTGTGTTACACGATGACCTGAAATAAACCGTACAACAGTGCGGTCCAGTGGCATCGAAACTATTCCAGAGGCCCTGATCCCTGGAGGTGCTGAGCCTCTGTCTCGCTCCCACCATCAGTGAGAGTTCCTGCACTCGCCTCCCCGGGGTGGGTAGAAGTTCTCAGCCTGATTTCCACAGACTGCTGCTATTTTGTTCCAACATTCCCAACATCTTCAAAATACCCAAAGCCTCTTGTGCAATGAGCAACATCCCCTGCTTCCTAGCTACATGGTGGTTTATGTTACTTTCCGCCTACAACCATTTCAGGGTTGGCTTTACAGACCTAAGTGGAAGACTAAACAATGCTGGAGCCACAGCAGGAGAATTTGCAGAGTTTTATTCCTTGTTTCATTTGGGCAATCCTTCTGCCTCTCATCAGGGACAAAAAAACTTGCCAACCTCTTAATTTAGGACTAGCATGAGCTCTGCATTCCAGTCCCGAATCAGCCAAAGGAACCTTTTCAAGCTGGAAAGGGGGAAAAGGGCAAATACCTTTAGGCACATTTAAAAAAATAAAAGCCTCAACACCTGCCTTTTGCAGGCAAAAACCTGCTCTCGGGGCACTCTGGAAACTAGCCTGACATCAGCATTTGAAAGGGAATTCCAATCCCTGCTCTTCGGGTGCCAGACTGCTTTCCCTGTCACCGCTTTAAACGAAAAGCAAACTCTCCCTCGCGAATGCTTTGCAGGCGCGATGCAGAGGAAAGCGATGATGGGAGCCTGAGCAGAGTATCAAGTGTAGCCGGCACATTCGGGTCTTGGTTTTGTTGTGGGTTTGGGTTGTTTTGGGTTTTAGTTAGGTTTTGGGTTTGTTTGGGTGGTTTTTTTCTCCTAATGCCTACAACAACCTGTTAAAAGTTTTGTAATCTGAAGAGAGCGAACCCTTTTCTGGATGTCCAAGCTCCTCTGCCAAGACGTGCTTGACTGTGAATATTCCAGCTGCATGTTTCACATCACGCTGGTTGAGGATGTGCCAGTATTTTTATTATTCACCCCCTATGGACATAACAGAGCACCACATACAGTAAAGTGCTCTTAAACTGTGCTATTTACACGAATGTGTATTACACACAGAGATACGGTCCAATAAATCACATCCATTGTAAGGAGTAAGGACAATAAAACCAAGCAAAATACCCACCGAAGCAACATAATTCTGAAATAAAGTCTATAAAAGCAAAGCCAAAAAAAAAAGTAGCATTAAACTCAGAAAATCACCTCTCAACCCATCACTGCAATGTCTTCCGCTGCCCCCCGTCCCCCCCCCAACTTCTTGTAAAAGCATAAACTTGGAAGTCAGGGCCAGATTCCTTAAATCTAAATGCCCTTGGCTTCTTCTGGAGAGTGTAAAATTCATTCCCTTGACGCTCATATTCTGCAGCCAAGCGAGATTTCACATCAACGTGCTCTCCAGACCCTCTACAGCCCCTCGCAGCGGGGCACAGGCGGGGGCTGCAGGAGGTGGGGACGGGAGCGGGGACCGCAGCAGTCACAGCCCGGCAGCTCGGAAGCAGCAGTTTGCAGCGTGTACAAGGTTCCCCCGCTGCCGGCTTTTCCCCCATCCCCCCCTCCACCGGCTCCGTCCGTCCCCCCGGAGCGGTGCAGGGTGCGCAGGTACCCGGCGGCGCCCCCACCCTGCGGGGAGCCCGGGGTACAGCCGCGCCAGAGCGCTGTTAGGTAAAGCCTCAAGGGGAGGGGAGGCGTTAATAAAGCCAAGCTCTGCCGTATGGGCATCCCCGGGAGCGCTCCCTCCCACAGCCATCGCAGCAACAGGTCAGCAGCCTGTCGGCGTCCCGGTCCTCGGGCTGGGTCCTCGGAGGCGCTCCTCTTTCCCCTGGCACCCAGTGCCTGGATCGGGGGGGGGGGGAGGGGGAGCCAGCGCCTTCCCCCCCCCTCCAAGCAGCGGCCACCCCAGCTCCAAGGTGGGCTCTACTGGGAAGGTGGCCGTAGGGAAGGAGGTCCGCGGGCTCCCGCAGCCCCCCCAGCCACCCCCTTCCCACCAGGCAGCACATGGTCCTCCCACACCACCTCTCCCCGTATCTCTGGGGCATCCGTCACCCTCCGGGGTGCTTTTACTCCCTCATCAAACCCAAATCTGCACTTTCACCTCACTCTGCCCCCCGAAGGGCTGCCCCTTCAGCTGCATCTCCACACACTTCACCCATGGGTTTCCTTCTCTAGAAGGCACCAACCTCCACTCTGCCCCCCGGGGCAGCCCCCTCACACACACACCCCGTTACACGCGACTCTGGGGTCCCTGCTGCAGGCCAAGGAAACCTCCCTCTCTAACCCCCGGCGTAGCTGCACCCCCAAATACCCCGTTATCCCCACGCTCCCCGGGATGCACTGACGCTCCTTCCCTCCATCCAGCGCCCCTCTTATTCCTTGTCCGCTTTGTCCCTCGTGGACTCTCTCTCCCTCTTCCCTGCCCTCCCGAGGGGTCCCTCTGTCCCGGAAGCATCCCCTTTAGGCCACCCTTCAGGATCCCTTTGTCCCCTGGACGTCCCGGTGCGCGGTACCCGATGCTCGGCGCGCGGGGCACAACGCACGGTCCCCAGCGCGCGCTGCCCGGTGCCCAACACCGGGTCTCCGCCACCCGGTCCCCAGCACGTTGCGCAGGGCGCCCGGTGCCCCGTCCTGGGTTCCCCGTTCTCCGTGCCTGACCCGCGGTGCCCGGCGCTGCTCACCTGCGGGGCGCTCGGCGCTGACGCCGTACTCGGCCGTGTCGCGGCGGCGGGCGCAGGTGCCCTGTCCCTGCACCAGGGCTTGGAGGGGCAGCTCGGCGCCGGGGTCGGGGTAGCAGCGCAAACCGGCGGCGCAGCGCGGCGTGTAGACGCCGCACGCCTCGGCCTCCAGGCGGGCGCACACCGGGCAGCAGCCGCATCCCGGTTCCCGCACCAGCTCCGGGCAGGGCGGGCGGGCGGCCGGGGGGCAGGCGGCCAGGCGCTCCGCCGTGCAGGGCGGGCAGCGGAACAGCACCTCGGGCAGCGCCGGCCCCGCCAGCGCCAGCGCCGCCGCCGCCGCCGCCACCAGCAGCCGCGGCCAAGCGGCCCGCGCCGCCGCACCGCCGCGACCGACCCCGCCGAGCGCCATGGCGGGACTGACGGGCGGCGGGGCCGGCAGGTGGACACGGCGCTCGGCCCCCCCCCCCCCGGCGCGGAGAGGAGCGGAGACCAGCGGCGCGGAGCGGCGCGGAGCGGAGCGGGGCCGGGCGCGCCGCGGCGCCGCCGGGTCCTAGAGCCGCCCCCGCTCCCGCCCCCACCCGCGGGGGTCGGGGCTGCCCCGAAGGGGAGACGGGGAAGGGGGAGGGGGGGCAGCCCCCACGGGGCGCCGGGGATGGCCCAAAGGGGGGAACGGGGGGTCTGACCAATACGGGGCGAGGGCCGGCTGCAGTGGGAGTCGGGGGTCTGCCCCACGGGGGATGGGGGTCATCCTCGCGAGGGGTTAGGCTCCAGCCCGCTGGGTATCAAGCCCTGACCCGCAGGGGGGATGGAGATCCTACCCTGCAAGAGGGTCCTGCCCCATAGGGACACCCACTGCTGGGGAGGAGGGGGACACTGGGTGATCTCCACACCCCCAGAGAGCCGAGAGGGGGGCTGGGGGGCAGGCAGGGAACCACTCTCACCCTGCTGCCCCACACATGCCAGGCCAGGCACGAGCAGCCACGTGTCAGTCAAGGTGCCACCATGGGCATGGCAGGGCAAAGCCTGGGCTCAGGGACAGTCCTACCATCCAGCCCCACACCAGACAGGGGGCCTGGGAGCCGCCCTACTTCCACAGCAGCAGGACCCTCGGAGACACAGGGCTCTGTGCCCGTACGGCTGCCCCCGTCACCAGCCTGGCTCCCCACAGGGCGTGTACACCCCCAATCCAAAGCCATCCGCAGCAGACTCAGCCCCTGTCCAACGGCACTGCCCTGCGAGGGAGCCCGAAAACCAGGGGGAAGCCAGGATGCAGAGGCAGAGCTCTCTGGGCACTGGGGTTTTGGTGTGAAATACCCACTTCAAACCCTGTCACACTCCTCTCCTGCTGCCCGACTGTCACAGGTAACACAGAGGGGTTTAAGTACAAGGGGTATTACATAGAGGGGACTGGTTTTCACTAATAAAAAGCAGTAACAACAAAGCCAAGGGAATGCAACCGAGCTAGTGAAGCTGGAGAACTCGGTTAGTGTGGTTGTGGGGTTGTATGGTTAAAGTCAGGCACTGAGGCTGCCTGAGTTCCCTCAGCCGTGGGAATGTCAGCTTTGGGGCACTTAAAGTTAACATTTGCTGCTGTAGCTTTTTGTTGTTTTGTTTTGTTTTGTTTCAAATTAAGAAAAATGTGAAATGCTGCTGTTGATGGCTCATGTGGCACAACTTTCGGCACAGGATTACTCATGGCCCCGGAGTTATACAACAACATGTTTGTTTGTGGGATCGATGAGCGCAGGGTGGGAAGATGGTCTGTGGCGTTCAGCACGCTCCGCGATATCCCCTGGGACCAAGCACATGGCCCCATCCCTGGGTCTCCCCGAGCAATAACTCAGGGCTTACAAGGGTTTAATCAAGCACGGTCCCTTCCTCTGACTGCCCGTCACACTGCAGATACCTCATGGAAGAGCTTCCCGTTTGCTTTACTTTCTAAACCCTTCCATCCCGTGTTTGCACCTTGCTCAGGCTGGGCAGTGACTTTAACCATCCCCATTTCACATCTGGAGGAATACAGTCAGTGTTGGGGTCCCTGTGGCTGCAGCACTCATTGCTGCTTTCTCTGAGTGTAGGGGACGCTGAAACTCCAAGCCAACAAAAATGTTCCCTTGAAATTAGAAGCAAAAAACAGACATCTTTATTCCACTTCACGTCACAAAATCCCTTTTTGTACTACGGAACCCGAATTTTTGCCTGAGTGGCTCTAGAAAGTCTCTTTAAGAAGACAAAAAATATATATACAGAAAAAAGCCCAGCACAGACTTCGCTTTCGTTACTCCCACAAATCGCCAAGTGGGAAAACGGGATGCACACGAGCAGCCCCTCAAAAGCTTCCCTTTAAAACAGATTTGCCGGCAGATGTTCAACAGCAAATGGAGTGAATTATTTTCACCGCACACTCACGACTTCTCGGGGCTGGGGGGAAGGAGGCTCTCAGTACCTTTTTTATGATCTGCCGTTGACTTCACTAATGACTCACATTTGGTTCCAATGAGAGATTTTCATATGACTAATGAATCTATATTTGGAGGCGTAAGAGGGTTTGGCTAATTATCTGTTGCAGTCAGTTAAATATTCCAAGTATTCAAAGTAGGTTTTCTTCCAGTGGCAAATGTTATGCCCCCACAGTCTGTCTTCTCCTGGTGCTTTAAAAGCAGCCCAGCACTTTGACTCGTACCGAGCTGACATCTGGGTTTCTGCGTGTGTAAGCACAAGGGATGGCCTGAACTTAATTATAGAGCGAACCAATCCTGCATTTTTTGGGTGGCCAATAGGTCATTCCCCAAGGGACGATTTAAACCCGATTTTTCAACACGCACTTAATGCTTGCAGCGGCCCGTTTTGCTGGGGGCATTTACTGGGGTGCCATTAATAACTCCTGGCAGAGGCAAATTCCTTATGAGCACCGTTGTGAAGGCTGCTTGTGCGCAAATCATTTTTCCACAGGGAGGGCTCGAAATCTGATGAGAGAAGGGAAAGGAGAGAGAAGGGGGAGGGAAGGGGCTCCGCCAGCTCAGCTGCCTGAATTGCAGGAGGACATTAAACATAATGATCCTGGAGGGAAAGAAACGGTACGCAGCTCAGATGTGGGAACGAGCCAGGATTTCCTGTTCATATGCCTCTTTAGTAGGTGCTCGGGCTGTTCTCCTTCTTTTATCGCCGTCATTTTCTTTGTCCGCCACCGAAGCAATAACGCCGGCGCAGATACAATGGATCAGATGTTCCCCCTGCCCCTGCTGCTGCAGCCCTGGGCCGGGAGAGCTCTCTGTGCTGCTCTCCAACTCGAGCAGAACAATAAAGAAGATTTTACAGCTGTTGTGGGGACGGGGGGGAGGCAGAGGGAAAACAGCTTGAGTGCCCATGGCCAGCTATAATTTCTCTAGTGGGTCTTTGCTGACAGTTTTAGGATTAACAAGTGAGCTCTGTTCCCAGGCATTTACCCCTCTGGATAAGCTGGCCTGTTTGTTCTCAAGGGTTTATTTTACCCTACAAAATATGGCATTGCCAAACAGATGTAGGCTTGTTCCTAGAAAGGCAAGTTATAGCTGAAGCTGCATCTCACAGAGGCTTATAGCCCTTGGAATTGTTTGGAAATGCTACAGTATTCCTCCGACCCTTTTCAGGGCAGTTTTTTCCCACAGACGTGCTGTTCGACTCTTTTATGGCTCTGTCCTTTGTCAAGGATGAATTAGGAAAAATAAACTCACAAACAAAAAGTGGAGGCCCAGCACGGAGATCCTCTTGCTCCCAATGATTAAGAAGTATTTTACAGCTCGGGGTGCTCGGGGGTGAGAAAACAATGTGTCCCGCGTTTTTGTTTCCCTCATTTTTAGCTCAGTGGATAATGGGGGGAGGGAGAGAGAAAAAAAGAAACAGGAAAGAAGAATGAAACAATCTTATTATTTTTAAAGGCCTCCTTTTCGATAGACTGACACAAAGTGCTTTACAGCGAGTCCTGGAGAATGCCTGCCATGTCCCAGAGCCAGCACGGTGAGGGGCAGGTGATGAGGAAGGGAATGCTGCGAGGATGCATGCCTGATGTATTTAGTGGCCAGCATCTTGCTTTCTCCCTGGAGATTTGGCAAACTAAAGGTTTACCGGGGGGCTGGGACCTGGGAATTACCACCGACTCACAGTGAAGCACATCGGGGCTGGACAAAGAGGGGTTTGCCCTCTTTGCCCCCCATCCCTTCCCAGGGATGGCAGGGGGACATGCCCAAGGCCAGGGTGAGTCAGCAGTGGGAGCAGAAGGAGCTCTGCTCCGATGGGGGAACCCCGGCTTCCCCTCAAAAAGGAACAAAGTAGCCTTAAAATCCAATTACAGAGATGCCAAGTCCCTTCAGGAGACACGTGTGCATTCATGGTCTCGGGTGATGCCCTGCCCTTGCCAGCCAGCATGCTTTTCCCCACAGCAGCAGGACAAGCATGCTGCTGGAGCTTTGGGGGCCAGATCCTCACCTCGCACATTCTTGGAGGGAAATCCCATCTCACCCACAAGCCCAGCTCCCCTCCCCTACCCCCACACACTCCCTAGGACTGCAGGTCCCCGATGCACCAGTCCCATGCCGCTTTATCCCCTGGCCAGATGTCAGCAGAAGGGTCAATTATAGGCCATTTTCTTTGCATTTACCCTGAGATGTTTTTAGAGCAGCCATAAAGGCATTATCTATGAGCCTGATCCAGTAATTACAAATACTTTGCGGTGGTCCAGGCTAGTTTGTTGAGGTTTCTCCAGCACTGATTAGAGATTAGCAGAGCTAAACCCACCCATTAGCTGCAAGGCATAAATCAGTGGTGGCTTCAGGCTCGCGGGCCAGGTGCCTCTCCCAGGCACTGCCGCTCTCCAGCGGGCGTGCAGGAGGGGGAGGCAGGGTGGTCTGGTCTGGTCTGCAGTTGTCACGCATAGCAGAGGCTTGTGGATTTGAACAACCCAGTAGTCAAACTCCTCACTCATCCCTAAGCATCCCTCAAAGATGCCTTCATTAGTCTCAGATGTACAAAGCGGTTTGAAACCGAGCAGCTGACCAGGAGGAGGCGATGCAGAAAGGGTTAAATATTGACCTAGGCTGGTCAGGCACAGGCACTGGGCTTATGGGGATGATAAAACAAGAGCAGAGAGGATTTGTGTGGAGATTGTTCTTGACTTCAACAGGTACCAGGGTTAATTGCTGTTGGAAAAGGACCTGGCAAGGAGGGGAAGAAACAGCCTTTATCTGAGTCTGAAGTAGCAATGCATCTTTGCAGAGATACTTCTCCTTTAAACAAATCTCTGCTTGAAGAGGGTCTTGGGTGGCTAAAGGACTGGTACTATCCAAATCCAACAGTTTCCCAGTTACAGTCCTCAGGATACCAGGAGAAGGTGACCTCTTTGCCAAGACCCTAAAACTTCAGCACCTTTTCAGATATCACCCTAACCTGTAGAGAATGGGGATTAATACCCTCTGGGTTTGGCGGCTAACACACCTAGCTTCTTACCTGAGGACCTGCTCCTCTGGCCTCAGAGACCTTCCCTCTCCAGGCCACTCAATCCTGATTTCCCTTCAGTGGTAGGAGTGCTCCCACAAACCCAAGGGCCTGGGCATAAGAGCCACCACATCGCTGCTTATACCTACTGAGTCTTCCAATGTGCTCCTTGGTTTCCATGGGGATTTAGATTCCCAGATAAAAGTTGGATTGAAAATCCCTTTGTTTCAGTGAGTACAGATGCTAGAGGGTCTGGCTGTCTGGAAAGGACTGGAACAACCTCCCAGGACTGTGACACGGTGGAAATGGGCAGGATCCCCCAGACAAATATGAGTACCCAAAGATCCCTTTGACATTCACATTGGACAGGCTTTCCCTCAGTGTCTGGTACCCCTCGAGCAGGGCAGCGGGATGAAAGCATTTCAGAGCACACGTAGATGCTTAAGAATTTTATTAGCAGCATCAGCCAACATTTCCACTTGCTTTGTATTTGCTGTTGGAAAAGTAATAACAGCTTTGGAGAACCTACTCAGGAGAGAAAACAGCCCTTTCCTAGGCACCACGCTGGGATACTGCTTTGAGTAACAACATTGCATGCAGGAATGGAGTGGAAAGGGGCTGCAGCCCCACGAGGAGCAGGGATTGCTTACACCAGCCCATGGAAAGTGCTTGGATGGAACAGGATGAAGGAAAGTGTGGTGTGAGTGCCTATCAAGAAAAGACTCCAGCTGCTGGTCTCTAGCTGCCTATGTCAAAGCCTCCTCGGGGAAGTAACTTTATTCGTCTCCTGGGACAAATAAAACAAGTACTGGAAAAAATACAGGGAACAGTCTTGTGTTGGCCGGGACAAGACCATTCAGATCTTAACCCAGAGCACAGGGCCCTCCTAGGGCAAGAGAAGTATTTGGAGGTGCACTGGTATTTACCTCTAACACAAAGGAAACCCCAGGCCCCTGCAGTCTCCTGGCTGTTGAGGAACAGGAGCTACTCCAGGACTAGGGAGCACACAGGGCTGTGCTGCCTTTGAACCCCTACCAACTCCTAACACAAGAATTTCCCAGTCCCATTTCCCTGGTCCCGCGTCTGCACCTCTCCTGGGTCTGACTCATCTTGGGCCAAGGCAGAGGGAGATGGAGCCAAGAGCTGAGGGGACAGAGCATCTTCAGAAACTGGTCCTCATCCCGCAGCTCCTCTGGCCTCGGACAAGCTCTGACTCTGCTCAGTGGTGAAGGCAGAGACCACTCGTAGGGCATCTTGGGGCAACACTAACTCTGCTATTCTGCTCCCAGACAAACCCCCTTGCCCTCCTCAGCCACAGCACAGGGGAAAGACTGAAGAACCAACCCTGTATAAAAGTGTCCTCTTCTGCTAGCAGCTACAGATGAACATCTCTGGTGAGCATCATGGCTGTTTGACCAATAACGGCACTTAACCAAGAGCCCAGCAGAAAAACAGAGGGCCTCAACTCAGAAGATTTAATCATATGCTTTAAAGCACGCTACCTGTCAAGGCAGGTGAGGGAGGAGGTGATCTGGATGATCTCACTCCAAGGTAACACGATGAGCCCTCCCGCACTGTCGCAGCCCTGCTGAGACAGGCAGGCAGCCTGGGGGGTGGGTTTCCCCTTGCAGGACACTCCCAAGGCAGCGAGTCTTTCCATTTCTTCAGTATGTTCATATGGACCGGCCCGTGAACACAAGCAGTGACATGCAGCCCTCACACAAGGCATCTTCCACAACCTTCTGCCCAAACATCACCGCTCGTTTCTGGCTTGCCCCTGTGGACCCTCACTGATACCTGCTGCACAGAAGGAGGTGGACTAACGAGCTCTCTCCTTCCTTGCTGACATGGACGTCCTGCCAAAGAAAATGCAGGAGAAAAGGAACAAGGATGGGCCACCACTGACCAATTTTCTACATTCCTTCTACCCCAAGAAAAGGTCCCCTGGTGACCCCACAAACCAGTACTGCCTGAAGCCCCCCACCACAAGGAAATGGATGCTGTGCAAAGTAGAGGGTTCATCTAGAGACCTCCAAAGACCCCTTTCAGAGCTGGAAAAGGTTGCTTAGGGTCTGTTCTGGTCCAGTTTTGACTATCTCCAAGGATGGAGATCCCACAGCCTCTCTGGGCTAAACCATTCTCCCTGTGAACTTATTTTCTTTCTATTGGACAGAATTTCCCTTGCAGCAACTTGTCCCTGCTGCTTCTTGTCCTTTTGTGGTGCTCCTCTGAGAAGAGACCTGCTCCACCCTCTCTGAACTTTCCCTTTGGAGAGTCAAATACAGCAATTAGCTCTTGCCTTCTCTTCTCCACCTTGAACAAACCCAGCCCGCTGAGCCCTCTCCTCATCACCTGCTATCACATGCTCGTTATTAACCAGACCTTTTATTAAAGATTCTGGTGTCTCACTCAGCAGTAAAGCGTGATTTTAGCTTTATAGCTCTGTTTCCAAGAATATTATACTGGCCTGATGTACAAAGCTACTTAAACCTTAAAGTGAAGTTAACGCTGCTGCAGAATACAGCTTGTTAATTAGACCTCCACACAAACAGTACAGCCAAGATCTCTAAGCATGAGCATCAGTGTAGCCCAATGAAAGGACAGAGGGCTTTTAGGAAGATAACAGGAGGGATCCAGATCACGGGTTTGCCTGGTCATCACTGCTGACTGAGGCAAGCTCTATCACGTTGCTTTGAAAGCAAGCGGACAGTAAAGCCAAGGATGCTCCCACTCAAATAAACTAAATTTGGATTTTAAGCGCAGCCCCTCTGCAAAGCAGCTCTATAAAAATGTCACTGCTGGACTTCCTGTTTATTGTCTCTTGCAGACTCCAGATAAAACCCATCCCACCAAAGAGAGTTGTATTCCAACGAGCCTTTGGCAAACGCAGGTTCTCCTCCCTCATCCACCAGCTCTAAGACAAAGGGTCTAAACCTACCTCCCCAAACCCTGGCTTTTGGGAAGAACCTGCTAATCCAGTTTCTTGCTCTGTACTGCCTTCTCCTCCAGCATCCACCTCTCCCATGGCCACTCTGTCCCAGTGGGTGCTGCTGGTGTGGCTGCAGGGGCGTATGGGGAGGAGCAAAGAGCAAACGCAGCCCTTATCTTAGGCAATAAATCAGTCACTTGCAGTTTTACCTATCAGAACAGCTGGGAGCTGGAGTAAAGCCCATTTACCTTCATTGCTGGGATTTTTCAGAGCCTAAGAGAACCAGGAGCTGGTGCACTAGAGGCATTCAAAGGCAAATGAGTACATGATTTCCTACAGCATTTTAACTCTCCCAGTCTGCAGCAAGTACAGCCCAATTCTGACCCTTTAAAGGAAGCAAAAGCACAGCAACTGGTGCCGATTTTCCACAGTGTCTTTTGAGAGCTGAACCACACTTTAAATCACTTTGATGATGTACACACACTCATTTGTCCTGAGAACAAAGAGAGACCACCCCCCTCAAAAAAGACAGAAATATCTGTTTCACTTCAAACCTGCTATTTTTTTTTTAATTTGCCGGTTAAATCTTCAATCTCAGCCAGGTCTAAGGGTGAACAGCGCACACCCCCAAAGAGAAGGTGAGTTGATGAGGAAAATTGTGTCCTGCGGCACAAGGGACTGTATACCTGCCAGCTGGAACAGTAACAGGTAACAACGTGAAGCTATGGATGCACCACGGCTGTAAAGGAGCAGCAGGCACAGTTTGAGCCATGTCTGTGCACACCTTGGGCAGAACTGCTCCTTGCTTATAGCAGGCAAGCTGAGGAAACAGCTGCTTTTCCAGGGAATCAGCTTTCAAGAATTAAGTATACCAAAAAAAGAGGAAGATGTCTTCCAAAACAGCAGGGAACAGATACAGGAAACAAAAAATATACAAAACAATACCTCTTGTATCTAGCCACATTAGTAAGGCTAAAAAATAGCTAAAAATTTTGAATATAAGATCATGCCAGTGCCAAGAAGGATACCAGTGTAGCAAAGAATAAAATACGGTGTTACAGGCCAAGAGAAATGGCAAGATGCAGCCAAGGGAAGAGAGCAAAACAGGGGTTGGATAATGTGATCTTGTCTGCTGAGAGCCTGAAACCACCCCAGAGGATATTTCCTGAGGAATTTGCTGGATTTGCTGCTCTGGGCCCAGTGTGAGCAGTGCAGGAGGACTGCAGGGGCAAGATTGCTCTCACCTTGCTCTCTGCCAGATGCCAGGAGCTCGGCTAGCCCAGACCGGCACCCAGAGCGCCAGGGCTAAAGCCAGCTCTTTTACAGCCCAGTGCTGCATTTCTGCAGGGCTGCACACACTGGGGACTGCGCAAGGAGCGAGTAGGGAAAAGCTGAACACAAGGTATGGCAGAGCTAGAAACTGCAATGGATGCAGAAAGTGATGGAGGGCAAGTTAAAAAAAAAAAGAAGAAACATCTTCCTCTTGCCACTTGTACCTGTCTGAATTGCTCCCTGTCTCAGTGAAACGAGCTTTCTCTAGCTCAGATTCTCAAGATTTGGGTGTCTGCCTCCCCGAAGGAGATTAACACTGCTTTCCAGTGCTGCATTAACATGCCCAGAAAAGCGGGAGGTGGATGCCAGGAGGGTACTGCCAACCTGTTTTCCAAGCAGGACTGCCCTGCCCCACAGAGAGGAGATGAGGGTACAGCTGGCACTATAAGACTTTCAGACTCCTCCAGCCATTTAGAAATAATCCCCAACCCAATGGCTTTTGTGGGCCCGCCCGACCCAGCAGAGCACAAACGCAAAAGATCTCCTAGGAAATGGCTTTCGCATCTCTCAGTTTCATGGCACAGGTCAGGGCAGGGAGCTGTGTGGGAGCCAGCCAGGATTACTGTGTACACATACCACCAGCAGCCTGCACACAAGCTCCCACGAGGTTTAAATCACAGTCTGTGCGAAAACGTCAGCTTCTCTAGACAAGCTATTCACATTAAAAAAAATCAACAGTAGTGATAAGCACCTGGAGAGGTTTGATAGTGTGATCCACATGGTGCCATGATATCTGCTCTTACGCCTGTATCCCCCAAGACAGGTAGAGTCTTCCTTGCAGATCCCCCACTGCTGGGAACTCACTGGAAAACCCACCCTGGAGGGGCAGAGATGGGACCCAACCATGCGGCTTCCTACAACCAACACTGCTGCTTGCAAACTCACCACGGCTGCCCTCTACACCTGCTTTTCTCCCACAAAAGCCAGTAGATGCTCCCACTCCAGCATGACAGCAACCTCTCACACAAGGACAAAGGGTGTCACTGCGTGCACACTGCCATTTTGCCAATGAACACAGTCACTACTCCAAGAAGGGCAAAAGCACAGTGAAGAGTATGAAGTGCTCAGTAAACCAGTTCACCACATTGGTTTGAACTGGGAAGAGCTGTGAGAGATCAGCCTGCCAAATCCTCCGCTGGAGCCCTTCCAAGTTACCCAAGCCAGCCAGGACAGCGCAGCTTGGCTTGGGAAGCTGATGGGATGGGGTGTTTGCAGGCAGCTGGACTTCCCCTGTGTCTAGACTGACTTGGGGGGGGGAGTTTGCACTCCGTGAGTCACCCCACGCACCTGGCAGCATGGCAGTGGCTTCCGCTCTCCCCCGCAAAACCCAGCAGCTGGGGTGGAGGAAATTGTGTGCACGATCCCAAGGAGAACCAGTTTGCAGCTGGGCCTGGGTGCTGAGATGCTCTGGCTGGGGACCAGACGGTCTGGCTGCAAGCTCTGCGCCCAGCTGTGGGAGCACAGGCAGACAAACCCACTCCATCTCCACTGTGCCCATGCCCAGTTCTGTACCTAACTCGTGGGATCACAGGGGACATGACTACTCTGCCCGAGCTAGTCCCCAAAATGGGACTCATCTGCTAGCCATGTTATTCACACGCAAACACGTGCCCCACGTGAGGCTTGGAGCCCTGCAGCCAGATCCAAGACTTGGTTCACTGGTGCTCTGGGTGATCAGAGACTCCGGTCCTGGACAGACACCCGGAGCCTGAACCCTTTAGCAGGTCTTTTGACCATTAGCGGGTCAGAGCTCTGGGTACTGCTTTCAAACCCACTCTTGAATTGGCAGCATGGATGTCACAGCTAGCTTGTGGCTGCCACAGCCCTGTGTGAGCCCAAGTCCAGCCGGGTTGTACTTCACACTGGGACAATAAAGCCACCTGGGACAGCAGTGAACCATCCCCAAAAAAGAACAGCTCAGCTAGTGTAACTGCACTGGGGACTTCAGTGAGCCTTCAGTGAGCCTAGCTAAAGCCACTCACAAATCACATCACCCCCCACCCCTGACCCACATAGCTCTGCGGGTAAAAGTCTGTACCATTGCTCTGGCCAGAAACATTAGACATAACAAATGTATTTTTAAAACAGGGGGGAGGAACATTTTTCAGGCCTAGGGGGTAGAGGATGTTGGCTTGAACTGCAGGAGAAAGTTCAAGGTCAAATCCTCCTGCATGCAAACCAGCTCCTCTGGCAATGCTTTGCAGCAGTGCCATGTATCAGCCCCTATTCTAACATCTTCCACCCAAGTCCCTCTGCTTTGAGCACACACATATTTCTGAAAAATACCAGCCTCTAAATCAGTTTTGCTCCTAGCTGGTAAAGTCCTCAAGGTAAGGACAGCATCCAAATAACACCTGAAAACCATGTGACAGAAGGCCGAGTGATGCAGCCTTTCTCACACCAAGGTGCGGGTACATCATACCGTGCTTCTCCTTCAGGATCCCGATGGAAAGTTTGGGCTTCATAACTCTTGTTATCACCTCTCTTCCGAGACTGGGACAGACAGATGGACAGGTGGACAAACAGACCATACATCAGTAAATGGGCCACATTCAGAGCACCTCTGACTCTTCACCATGGCTTCACCCCCCTGGGAAGCCAACCTGCAAAACCCTGGACCCTCTTAAGGGACACCTATCCAAAACCCCTTTCCCAGCAGAGATTGCCCAAAGCCTTATTATTTGTACTGATTTTCCCAACCAACCGAAGGGCTACTCTGTGGATTGCGCTCAAATCAGCTGACAAAAGGAAGAGCTAAAATCAAACTGAAGTCCTATCTTGGGCCTCACTGCCATCAGATGTTGTTTTTCTTATTTTTTAAAGTATTTTACTCTCCTCCTCATTGGAAGAGAGGCAAGTGGTTGACTGTAGGGAAGGAGGTGATGCAGCCCACATCACTCAATGTTTTGTTATTTCACTCATCTCCCCCAGCCTGAGCCACAGCAGATACTGCACAAGTTAGATTTGTAAGACAAATTTATCCCTTCAAATATGTTTAATTCAGCATTTTGGTGAGCAGTATTTCCTGCAATGAAACCTCCTCTTGTAGGTATGCTTCCTCCCCTGAAGAAATGTCCAGCTGATTAACCATTGTCCCCTGGGCATGGTGTTCCTTCATTTTTAATATAGTAAGCTATTTTCAGGAAAAATATTCCATCAGGAAATTGAGTTACAGATGCTAAAAAATATATCTTGCACGGCCCAAAGCAATCAGCATGGTCATTCTTCTGCTCTAACCATTTTCAGTTCCTTGCCACCCTTAAAAATGATTGAGGAAGGTGCATAATAGAGGTGCTGCAGTTTTGCTCTGAGGTCTTTACCTGCTCTTTAACTAAGCTAAATCCTCAACAGGATAGTTTTCATGCACCTGTCCAGAAGCAGCCCACCATTCAAGAGCTTGCCCAGCTACCTGTGACTACAAAGCACCCTTTTTAACCGATTTCTTTGCAGTGTTCCTCACCACACGGGTGCCCCACGCACTTCCCAAAGGTTTTGGGGAGGCAGTCACCCTGGGGTGGCACTTGGCAGCCCCTCAACAGGGCTGAGCAGAGCCCCACAGCTGGAGGAGGAAGCTCTGAACATCTCACAGATCACGCCACCAGCACGTCAGCATACCAGAGTCAGCGCTCACCTTCAACTGAGAGCAAGAAAATCCCGTAACAGAAACCCTGCCACAAACATCTGTGCTCTCGCCGTGGCCAGGTGAAATTACTGTAACGGGCTGCTAACTGACCTCTCCCTGAAGCTGGTCCAGGGGCAGCAGTGCTGGGGATTGTACATTTCAGGAGGAGCAGTGGTTGAACTCTCCAACGCGCTCCCCATCCAGGCAGCCCCACTCCTGGGGCTACGTGCTCACCGGCCAGGCTTGCAATGGGTCACCTTCAGCCTCCCAGATCAGCCAGGGTCATCCCATCTCCAGTGAGATGCTTCACCCCCTGTCTGTCTGCTTGGAGATCTGACGGCTCAGCCACCCTGTCCTCCAGGCTACCCACAGAGACACACCAACGGCTGGCTGGCCCACAGGGAACAGATCCTTCCCTTGATAGCTTTCCTTGCCCTACAGACACAGATCTCCTGCTGGTGCCTGGTGATTAGAGAGCTGCTCCCTGTGCCAGGCTCTCCTCCGCTGCCTGGCTGTATGCTGGGACATGCTGGCTTCACATCCAAATTTTTCAAATATTTTGCTTTGTGGTTTTTCATGCAGCGCTCAAGATATTTTGCAAAAGGCACCTTATAAATTGACTCAATAAATACACATAAAACACCATGTTTAATCCTTCCTTTCACATTCTTCTTTTCATTATTAAAATGTCCCCAACCTACTGATTCCCTCCCCACCCTGTGTTTAGGCCAGTGCAGTCCAACTTAAAATAGTTTTGGCTTCTACAGGAAGACTGGAAAATGACTATTTTATTTCAAGGAAGCTTGTTTTGGACTAAAATCAGGCCTTGTAAATAGTCAAAGCAAAGAATGGCTTTAAGGACTATCAGGTGCACAAAATAATGACAGTGGGGTGGTGTTTTCATGCCAAGGGCCCAATACCATACGACAAGACCTCCACTCACCAGCCCTTCCTAACTGGGGCATCCTGCATGGGAAAAAGTACATTAAAAAAGCAGAACAAATTCTGCGGGAGAGACTAAAGGACACCCAGACATGGGCTGAGTGTGCGTACAGCCCTGGGGACAGGCAGAACCTGTCCTCACCAATGGTGGGATTGTCTCCCTAGTATGGGTCAAAAAGGTGGCTGACTGCAGTGAATGACTCCTAAAAGGTGGGTTCAGCCTCTCCAAAAACCAGGTAAGATGGACACTGGTTTGGAATTAACTTTAGAGGAAGATCCACCAGACCTGCTTTCGTTTCCTCGTTGTCATGGTGTTTGCATCATATCCAGCACCAGGGATGCTCAGCCACCCAACAACAGTCTGCTCTCATCAGCTTCCAGCTCCCATATTTTCCTTGCAGCCCGGCTCTGCTCAGCACTGATGGACCATCTCCAGGCCCTCCATGCATTAAAGAAGTAATG
Organism: Rhynochetos jubatus; assembly: GCA_027574665.1. Lineage (NCBI taxonomy): Eukaryota > Metazoa > Chordata > Aves > Eurypygiformes > Rhynochetidae > Rhynochetos > Rhynochetos jubatus. Next base: position 27,456,238 of record CM050654.1, read on the forward strand.
GGACAAGCCAAGGAGATGAAGCAAATACCAAGTTGTGACGACAGCAGTTTAGCCTGCACTGGCCCATGCTCTGCACCTCATAGGTTTCCGCCAGCAGCTGAGAGATGGAGACAGTGAAGTACTAGAAGAGCATTTTGTATGTCACCAGGTAATACCTGAGTGTTCGGATTTACTCTGCCACCATGTGACAAAGCCTCATCTGAAAAATGACAATTCAGCCTTGTTGCCTGCATCACAGCCACGGGGCACAGCAGGAGACTCATGCCATCCACAGCAGCAAGGGAGCACCAAACCAGCCCCAGCAGATAACATCCATGCTCTTTAAAAAGCACAAATCTCCTAAGCAGGGTCTCATCAGCCAAGAGGTCAGAGCAGCTGAGAGACCACAGTAGCCCAGATTTTGTTCCTGGAGCCCTAACCCTGTGGTTTAACTTTAAGATTCCTTTAAGGATCACAATGTTCTGGCCAAGAGACCTTTGGGACCTCTTGGGTAAACGTGGGCATTTCTTGTATTCATTACCAGCCTCTGGCTGCATTAATACCTTAGCTATTTCATCACAGGCCTCTCATGCCTGTTAATATGTCTTTTGGACTCATTTCAGCCCACAAGCCTCCCAGTTCCACGGATTTGCTGAACAGCTTTGTCCTTTTTCAGAAGGAGCTGAGCACTGTGGTCTAGAGGTTAAGGCCCTGGAGGAGTGTGCATAGGACAGCTGGCCTCCATCCCTGGCTTGCTGCAGCCCGGGCACCCCTTTTACCCTTTCCATCCCTCTGAGCCCGACAGAGAAAACCTGCCAGCAGCAGGGTGACCTGTCCTTTGGTGTTTGCAGGAGCAGGAATTACCTAAGCACAGGTGCATTCGTGGGCATCTAATATCCTCACTTCTTCACTGATAACCCAAAACATCCTGGCAGCAGTGACGCTAGGCACAACGCCAGCTCATCCAGCTGCATTCAACACTTCTGAAGCTTTACTGCAAGACCTGAAAGGCAGAGAGATCAGGCTGTTTTGTCCCATAAATGAAGGGATAAGCCCAGCTTTTGATACAACTCTAATTAATTAAAAATGGCCACAGGCCCAAATGAAGATTTGTCTTCAAGGTCTAAAAGGGGAAATACCTGAGTGCTTTTCACGGGATTTTTCTGGATTTTTATTTGCAGAAATGGTGTGGTCTAGGGGTCAGGGAGAGCCTGCAAGCAGAGCCAGAGACAGCAAACTCCAGCCCATGTGCTCAATGAAAACCAAGCCCAGAGAAGTGGGCATGGCAATGACCTTCAATGCTTTCTGCACGAGGAAGGTGCACAGAGCAGATGAGGACCAGAGTCCAGTCCCTGCCCTATGTGCTCTTGGGGGCTTCCCTGCCCGTCTCCCAGGGCAGCCATCCTCACCCCCTTTCCCTTGGAGGTGCAGAATAGCTGGAGTTCACGTGCAACCTGTGGTTTCTCACCTCTGTGCAAAAGAATCCTACTGGGGCCAACACCCCAAGCTTTGGGTCAGGGGAGTTGGCAACTGAGCAACTTGGGCTGGCCAGCTTGGACTGGCAAGGTGGTGGCACTGCCACCAGGATGTTTGAAAGGGATCTTCCAGGCAGCTGGCTTTGGTGCCACCAAAGCATGGAGGCTTTGTTCCTGTCTAAAGCTTTAATGGGGGTGTAATGAACAATTAGCTGAGCTGGTCAGGAAGAAAGGTTGTTAAAATGTTGTTGCTTTCCCCTGCTAAAAATGTCATTATCCTTGACCTCTTTAACATTTTTCTCAGGTTTAAGATGAAGAAACCAAATGTCCAAGACTTTCAGTGTAGGCCCATAAATTTGTTTTAAAAGAAAATAATCTCAGAGTTGGGGTTATTTGGTCACTTTCCCACATAAAATCTAGGAAAAAACTCCTCAGAGAGAGATGTGCCCTGTTGAAATGCTCAACTTCACAAAAGTAATGGTTTTTCATTGTAGAAAAGCAATTTCTGTAAGAAAATCAGAAATATGTCTGATGAGATAGTCCATATGGTTTTGGTTCAACAGGAGCTACTGGATCTGGTATTCTTATATTCTTACCCTGCCATTCTCTTTCTGAAACTGTCAATAAAGGAACCTGCATCCTATAACCAGGTAACTAAACAGGATTGACACGTCTTTGCTCTTTTCACTACAGACAAAGATTTGTTTCTCTTGAAGGCCTTAATTTGCAGTATTCAACAGCTTAACAATTTCCCCACACCTTCTGCTCAATAATTACATCAATGAAAGGAATGCATCTGATTTATATCCATTTGCATCAAAAAACAGCATGAGTGACACTTTTTAATAGGAACAATGTATTCAGCAATATGAGAAATGTCACAGTGCTTTCCAGGATGACAATAAACTGATAGATCTTGGAATTTTTAAGGCAGGTATAAGGTAAATTAATTTGGATTATTCCTCCTGGTGTCAAGTCTAAAGCTGATGCCTTGCCAAATCTACTATAAGAGTGCAAATTGGTGAGGAAAAACAATGACATATGTTGTCACTTACTTTCCTGTTGTTCCAGACAGGATCTGAAACTACCTTCTCCAAAACACCTGGTTCCATGATACACACATCCTACCCAAAGGAGAAATCCTTGAAGAAAGTCTTCCTCCATGATCCACCCAAACACCCCTTTTTTCCTCAGCTCCCTTCAAGGGAATGCATACAGGTCTTTCCTGAGAGAGAGCTGCAGGTGATGACTTCAAGGACCTTACCTATGGGTAGGAGAGTGAGGAAGAAGGAACTGGAAGGGATTTTGACAATTCTGCAGGCAAAATGAAGCATTCACAAGGTCAGAGACGCAGATAAAGTGACTTATCACTATCCAAAATGTACAACACCCCTCCTGCCCGCACATTTAAGGTTGCTTTAGGTAGACAATGTCTGGTTCAAAAGAACTATCTGACCATAGGGTTAGATATCAGCAAGCCCACAAGACACCCAGATCTGCTTCCCTTTCTTTCCATAACTGCTGTCATGCAGGTCTGATCTCTGAAAACAGTTCCACACTGGTGGCTCTGGAAACTTCATCCAGTTGTGCCTAGAGAAGCTGGCCAGCTGAGCCAGAACAAGCTTCAGTCCAGCCAGGAAGGAGAAAGAGTAGCCGGTCTTCACCAGTGCTCTCTGCAGACACATTTGTTGAGCTGAGTTTTGGAGCTGGGACTGAAGTATATGGGAAAGAAAATGACACAATTGCAGGGTGACTTGGTTGAGGCAATAATTACGCACATGGAGAAGAGAACTAACAGACTGCACTACACTGCAATCCACGGTATAGCAGCAAAACTGGCCAAATTCATCCTAGAAATAAGCATGGTGGAAGAAATCACTCATGGGCACAACTTACTGACATCTGTGATGGCTTCTCCATCACTGATAGTTAGGAACAGCAAGTGGATATTTCCTTTTGAGATCTGCTCCTGTAGCCCTGAAAAACTCTAGCACTAGGACTATTGAGGAGACTGGGTGATCAGTGTCCCCTTCATCTTACCTGAGCCACTGCTCAGCCAGCCGCTGTGGACCACTTGAGATGACCGAAGCAACCAGTTCATCAAAATGAACTACATTTCGGTGAAGGCCTCAGCTTCAGCACCAGGCCTCTGAACAATACCGCTTCCTGGCCAGATATTCCTCTCCCTCTGCCTAACCCATCAGCTCAGAAACCAGCCAGAAGAGACCAAAACGATCACTCAGTCTGAACTCTTGCACAAAACAGACCGCAGAGCCCGCTCCAGTAATTCCTGTGTGAATACACTGCTGTCCTCTGGAGCCACTGGGAATACAGGGCTGGAAACAATAGCTTCGAAAGAGCGAATCAAACTTACAAAACAAAAAAATAAAAAGGGGGGGGGGGGAGGCAATAAAAGTCACGATGAGTCAAGGAGGTAATTATGTGTGATAGCAGGGTTTCTTTGGCTGGGGACCAGCAAGAGACACTGTGTGCATCCAACCCGGGATGAGCATGACAGAGCAGTTTGTGCTGCAGAGAATTAAGTCTCCAGTCAGGAGAAAGGTGAGGGAAGAGGCAGCAATCTGAGATGGGGCCGAGCCTAACTCAGACACGCACAAGTCATTAAGCTAATGTCTCTTAGCTAATTGCACACAGAGAGACATATCCTGCAAGGAAAACAGCCTGAGAAACAGCCTCATGGAACAGGCATTAAACAAACACATTAAGCAGGGGAACAGTAATCCTTTTTCGGTGCCAGCAGGGTGTGAGGCATTTCTCATCCACAGGACCGCAGCCATTCAGTCACGCTCAGCCCACGAGAATCCCACAGAAGCAAGAAACTGCAAGAAGCTACAAGCCCCCCCATCACTGCTGCGTGTACAAAGGCTCAGAGCAAAGAGGAAGCGATCTGGCTGAGGATATGTGCGTGCTGTCAAACATACCTCCCTGGAAAGGACTGCAAGCCCCAGGTTTAGATTTAGTAATAAAACCATGAATTGGGAGCAGAGGAAGGAGGCCAAGACTTCTGGGTATTGTTTGCAGCTCTGCCCGTGTTTGCTAAGTGATTCAAACCAGTGTTATTGGGTCTCTTAGAAACAGGCCACAAGTCATCCACACCATTGGTTCCTTCCCTCGCTAGAAAACCCCCGACCCAGGAGGGTGAACATGCGGGAACAGCATTTTTCTTGATGAAATGGTTCAGCCTTCCAGGTTCCTCTGTCTTTTCTCATGCCAGGTATCTGGCAAAGGAAAAGATACCATTTCAAGCTCCTCCAAGCAGGAATGGCGGATGCATAGCCTGGTGCTCTTAGACCTCAGTGCTTGAAAGGTAGGAGCTGCTGGTTTTTAAAGCCAAAGCCAGAAGGGCCATCAGGAGGACAGTCTCCTTCCACTCCTCTAAACATTGTCAGCTCTTCCAGAGACACTTCTGACAAGCGTTTGCTAATCTCCAACTTGTAACTTCCAGAGATGACGTTACTGCCCCCTCACTTCATCACTGTGTGGCCATCCTTACTGTGGGGAAGTTGTTCCTATCGCAGGATTGTAGACTTTTGCAGCTGGAAAGGACTTTTGGAAGTCTTTGCTCCAGCTCCAACTCAAAGTAAGGTCAACCAGATCTACTTGGTCAGATGTTGTCCAACCAACACCTCTTACTGCAGTTTCGACCATCGTTTCTTGTCAGGTCTATCATGTATAGAGAGAACTGACGAGACCCTTTCACCTTACACCAAAATCTTTTATATATTTTTAAAAATCATTATCAAAAAGCCTTTCACTCTTCAGATCTTTCAGCCTTTCCTCGTGGGTCACCTTTTTGAGACTGCTGATCTTTTATGCCTGTCTCCCACAGACAATTGCTAGGCTCCAGCCACACAGATCCTGGAGCTGCCAACCTCATGAAGACTACTACAGCTGTAAATGCGAAGAGTTAGAAGCACGTGCCTCCACCAGCTTCCGGCATGGAGAAGAGAGGACAGAAGAAAGGCAGGCAAAGCAGAAACAGCTCATCAGATGCTCTGAACACCAGCCTTCCCTTGGGCCCCTTCTCCTCACGTCTCCGACAACCTCGAGTGTGAAGACGCATAAAAACCCCAAGTGCTCAGCTCAGCTGTTGATAGCTGTGGTACTTCTTGCTGTGCCAACAATGTTCCATGGACCAGCTCTTCCCCACGGCTAGTAGAATAAGAGAGTGGAAAACCTAACTCACGAGACATTACTGTTATTGTTTTTTAACAGGGCCATGCTAAAAACCACACACCCCAGAGGAAAGCCCTTTTGTGCCATGAACAGGCCAAACAGTCCAACTGCTAGCCGGCAGACTGGGAGGAGAGGCTCATGGCAAGGTGTGTTCCTCAAGATCCAGAAAAGTTAGGACCAGGTCTCTCTTAGCTGTAAGCCCACTCTTTGGTATCCTCTGCTTTGCAAAGCCCTTAGCTGTGTCACCCCAGCCTCTTCCCTGTCCTGTCATGGGAGTTTTGCTTCGTCATCCATCCTTGCCTGTCCCTGTCCCCTAAAGCATTTGTCACCTCAACCACAAGAAAAAACCTCATTCAACTTCTCTTCAACCTGCCCTAGTCCCGCATTCTCCCCACGTCCTCCCTCTCCCTGAACACACATGCGTTTCAGGGCTGAGAAGCTCCTGTCAAACAGGAGGTGCTTTAGAAGAACCAGGCTTTGAGAAGAAAGGGCCTTGCCATGTTAACTAGAGGCGCCCACCAGCCAACAGTCCAGCCCCTGGATGCGCAAGGAATTTTGACCTCACATAGTGAAATTTCCTAGAACTTTATTTAAACCTTTGTTGTTGTTGTTGTCGTCGTTTCTTTGGCTCTCTCTTGCTTTCCAATTTTCCACTTGGCAACCATGTTGAAGTGATGCAAGGAAGTACCCGCTGCTTAACTGCAAATTATTAATTAGATGGCAAGGAGTCTGTGCATGACTGCACGCAGGGCAAGGGGGGCTGTGTCCTACATTACAAAATCAACGGACTGGCTTGGCATTGCTTTCTGCCCAGAGATATAATTTAGAGGCGAGTCTCCATTTGCTCCAGAACCGACTCCTGAAAGAGAAGGCACTTGCACAGCCTGTTGACGGGGAGAGGGGAAAAAAAAACAAAAACCCCCCACCCTTGGTGACCAAGGGCTGATCCTTTAGCTGTTGGAACTCTTTCCTAGGAGCCTCAATCGCTGTTAAAACAAATACTAATTGTTCTTAGCTAGGGGCTGGCTATAAATAGTCTGACTGAAGATGTTCTGCTGTAAAATACCAATCTGATGAAATTGAGAAAGACTTGAGGCGCTCAGGCTATCCCGCTCTCCAGGTTTTCCTAAGACTTACTGCCACCCCAGCGGGAGCTGACACCCCTCTGCTGAGACGGCGTGTCTGACCACACGTGTCCTCCCAGGCTGCTGCAGCGCAACCGAAAGTAGGTTTGCACAAGCCGTGGCTGAAGGCGCCGCGGTTTTCGGTGCTGTACGTACACTTTGCCCTAGACACGTCTCTGCTCAGAGGACCTCATAGTTTAAATACGCGAGACCAACAAACGTCCCGGGGTGGGGGGGTATCGGTTCCAGTGGGTAATTACCCTCATTGTTAAAAATTAACAACAAAACAATAATCGTAGACAGCTGGGCCTATCGTGCCTTTTATAGCAACATTCCCACAGCTCTGTGAGAGACATTGTTTGGGATTCGCAAATAAATTTTCACCCCAATTCAGGATAATCCTTAGTCAACTGCTTCAGATGCTTTCCTAAGAGGTAACGGCCACTTCCCATGTGGCATGTCTTCCTGGCATGCATATCCCAGGCAGCAGGGCTGGGGGACTTCAATGTTTATAGGAGCTGAGCTCCAGACTCTGCTTGTGCACCCGGAGTTGATGCATCCCTCATTTTCTGCACTTCATTTCTGCATTTTCTCCCTCCTTTCCCAGCAGTGCCTGGCCTTGGCACTGACAGAGACTTGGGAGCCTTTGGTCGCCTCCTCCCTTCCAAGAGGTTGGCTGGTGGCAGATGGCCCAGGGCAAAGGAAGGCTCAAGGAGAAGTAAGCATATGAAAAGCTGCAGCCAGCTCATCTTCAAGGGGGTAGAGAGAGATGGCCAGGAGGTGAACTTAAAACTGAGCAGAGAAACAAGCCCAGCTCCTGCAAGCCAAACTGATAACCTGGAAGAAGACTGGCAGAGGGAAGGATGGAGTGTCAGTAGTCCAGACCAAGACACATCCCTGGGGAATCTGCTCCACTGGTTAATCACCATCGCCCTTAAAAACTAATAACAAAACAATAATAACAGACAGCTGCGCTTTTCCTGCCTTTTATAGCAACATTCCTACAGCACAGTGAGGGACATTGTTTTGGGTACACAAACAGCTTTTGGGCCATGTTCATGCCTTCATCTCTTTTTCCATGGCCTACCTCTCACCTGCTGGACTCCAGACACCAGAAGGCAGCCAGCCTGACACTTTCACTGCAGGACAACCAACCAGCCGGCAGAAAAGCACACAGAACGTGTGGGGTTTGTGTGGCAAGATGTAGTGGGGTGCCTGCTTTGAGAAGCTGCTGGAAGCTTCCCCCATATCCGATAGCACCAATGCGTCCTAGCTCCAAGATGGACCTACTGCTGGCCAAGGCCAAGCCCATCAGCAACAGCGGTTGTGCCTCTGGGATAACGTGGTTAAGAAGGGGGGGAAAAAAACATGAACAACAGCAATTTTAGCCAGGGAGAAGAGTGAGAACACGAGAGGAACAGCCCTGCAGTCCTCCAGGTCAGAAGAGAAGGAGGGGAGGTGCTGTGTGGCCCCATGGGGAGAGGAGCCCAGGCTGGAGCAGGTTTGCTGGCAGGACTTGTGACCCCAGGGGGACACAGGCTGGAGCAGGCTGCCCCTGAAGGACGGCACCCTGTGGGAGGGACCCACACCAAAGCAGTTCACGAAGAACTACAGCCCATGGGAAGGACTCACATTGGAGAAGTTGGTGGAGGACTGTCTCCCATGGGAGGGATCCCACACCAGAGCAGGGGCAAAGTGTAGAAAGTCCTCCCTGTGAGCGGCAGAGACAATGTGCGATGAACTGACCACAACCCCCATCCCCCTGCACCGCTGCAGGGGAGGAGATAGAGAAATCAGGAGCAAAGCTGAGTCTGGGTTCCCCAAGTTTCATGTTTTGCCCATGATGGTAATTGGTGAGCAATCTCTCCTTGTCCTGACCCACAAGCCTTTTGTTATATTGTCTCTCCCCTGCCCAGCTGAGGAGGACAGTGACAAAGCGGCTTTGGTGGGCACCTGGCCTCCAGCCAGGGTCAACCCACCACGGGGACACACGCAGCAAGCTTGGTCCTAGCCTGGGTGAAGCTTAGCATTCCTTCACATTCTGGGTTGTGGAAAGAGTTGTTCAAACCAGGCTCATAGCAACGTTTTAGACGTCGCACTCAGAGTTATGTAAAATATTTTCCCTGCTTTGGTAGTTGGCAAACTTTGTTTTATAAGACAAATGGAATTTATTAATGCAAAATATTTATCAAGTCTTTGTATTTTTTTTTTCCAAGGGAGTAGAGAGGTTGACCAGGAGTCTTTCATCTTTGTTGGCTTCTGAATGTTAAAAATGCAGCTGATTTAGAGCAAGACCACAAGCCAGAATCTCTCTTATTTCCATGCAACCCCTTTTTCTTCAAGTGATGGAAAGTTCTCCCTTTGACAAAGGTACTGTCTTCCTACAGTCATGGCAGGGAATGCTCCTGAAATGTATTCTCAAAGGCTTGGGTGATCTCCATCCTACAGACAAACAACAGAGGTAAAAGCCAGCAAACAGGGTCCTCTGTGCCCAGCTCTCCAGAGATGGGCAAAACAAGAGGATATTCCATGCCTCAAGGACCTCACACCATCCAGGAGGGTGCAGGTAAGGTAAGAACAGTACATTGGCCAAATGAAGTAGCCTGAACCCCACGCACAACCACTCTGATCGTCACCCTTCAGAAACAAAAGGAGTAACGCAACTGTCAGCTCTACTGTCATGTCTAATGGCTCAGATTCTTCAAATGAGCAACGTGAAAACACAGTGCTTAACGTCCAGTGTCGTAAAAATGGTCACTGTCTTAAGCTGCTAAACACTGATTTGGTAATTGTAATCCAAAGCAAATCTTTTGGCAATGGCCAGGCTGCTGCTGGGCTCAGATCACAAACCAGTTTAGTGAGGCTTCCACACCTGTCTACCATCTTCTGTGTTATCTTTTCACCATTTTCTTCTTTGGTTATTTATTTGTTCCTCTTCTTCCCTTGCATGACTTGGGTCTACTCTGCCTTTAAGGTTTTGGATTTTTTTAATGTTCCCTTTACAGATTTGCCTTTTAATCTCAAATCCAATCCATGACTGTACAGTCAGTTTCAAATCCAACTTTGAATGGAAACTGACACAATTGACAGGGACCAAAATCCTATCTCAAAGCAATAAATTTGGCCTCACAGCTGGGATATTGGAGACAATCATGCTTTGCATCAAAACTTCTCCCTTCAGAGGTGAGGCCCAGTAGTAGGTGGTGGCTTGGAAGGACTATATTCAGTGAAAAAGGCAAGTGCCCTCTTGGCTCCACCACTTAGCATCTCCCATGAAATAATATTTATCTGGAGGAGTCAGGTCCTCTCTCCACACTTCCAAAGAACTGGAGCTGTTCCAGAACTGCCTGAAGGGGAGAGCACAGCAGCGACGTGCAGGACATTTGTCTCAGGGTGGGCAAGGGCTGCAGAATAAAATGTTCCCCTTACAATATGAGATTTAATCAAAGAAATGGAGAGGGGTCACAGAGCAAATTCCTGAAACCAAACTCATGAGTTATAAATAAATATTCCCTGGTGTGGACAGAGGTCCCTTCAGAAAGGCCCACTGAATCAAGACTGAAAATATTCCATTTTGGTGAATAAAATACAAAAAAGAAGTCATCACTAACAGGAGAGCTACCAGGTCCAGGAGGGGCAGTTCTCTGTTCTCCAGGTTGATGGGCACATTGTCTCAACACTCCGAGCCAAGAGTGTGTGAACAAAAAGCACCTTGGTGGAAAAGCAGGGCGTCATCCCTCAGCCTGGATGACCCTTCCAGTTGTCTCAGGTATGGCCTCTTCTGTGCCAAGGTCTACCCTTGGCTTCCCAGCCCCCGGCTCACCCCAGGCTGTAATGTGATGAACACAGGCTCTGTGACCCCACAACTCATTTTCCAGTGCGGCAGCTTCCCTGAACCCCTGGCTGAGCTCTTTCCATGAAGAGCAGGTAGGACTCTGAGCACAGAGGGAATCTAACATCCCAGCCTAGACACAAACACTTGCTCCCAAGGCATGTCCAACAGATGACTGAAGGCCAGGAGAGTATGTCAAAGCGCAGGGAATCTTTACAGAATTCACATTTTAAGTGCAGCCTAAAGCCTCAGCTGGTGTAACCTAGCTGTATTGAGCAGCAATGCTGCTCACATCCTGGGTCAGGGGGCAAGTAAGGGAAGACATGACAAGAAACAAGAGGTGGGCAAAGGTTGAGGGAAAGCTGGCTCTTCATGTCTCCAAGTGCAAGACTACCTCCAGAGAAGCTCAAGGGAGGTTTGTAGCCTGACGTACAGATGGATGCCAGAGTCCTAGGAGAAGGTTCCTTTTAGGGAGACATCAGGGTTTCAGTGATGCTGCGTTGGCTTCTCCCCCCTTTCTTTGCTTTAGCAGTTTCAGATGCCAGAGCAGCACTGCCCATGGCCGGGGCTGAGGGAGAGAGGCAGCCCAGGACTGAAGCTCTGCCCTGCGGGTCCCTGCCTGGGTAGGCACCAGCTCCAGGGCAGGCACCAGCTCCAGGGCAGGCACCAGCTCCAGGGCTGCTTCTACAGCAGCGTAAGCACTGGGGAGGGGGCAGCACGACAGTCTCACTCACTTGCTACCAGGCTACTGAGAGACATCAAATCTATGATTGCCATGCAAGGATACAGTCCACCTTGCAGAAAAGAGAGGAAAAAGCAAGACAGAGAAAAGGAGGAGAGGAAAGGGATTAGGTTTTCCAGAAGCACCCCAAAACCCACACTTTAACTCAACAGGAGCCCCAGGACGCTGAGCAGGCCAGTGACACCAAACTGCTGAATATCAAACAAGCACTTTTTTCTGCTCTGGTTAGAAAAATCCTTTCTTGCAGAGCTGCCACAGTTCATATGCTCAGAGCAACAGTGTACAGCAAGGAGAAGGGTTGGGGTTTTTTGGGAAGGGGGGTGGAAAAAAAAAAAAAAAAAGAGCACAAACCCTGTGCTGGGAAAGCCACACCGATGAGCTTGTTAACATTTGAAGAGACTGCTTGGCGTGATTCCTTACACAGATTCCTGCCAAGAATTTGCAAGAGGAAAGTATATTTAGCAATCCAAGGCATGCCAAAGCCTTTTCAAGAGAAAAAAACCACTTTGAATATGTGGAATAGCAATTAGACATTTTTCTAAGCAGCCATTTTCAAAATGCATCCAGGCATTAAATAAGGGCACCTGAGGCATATCCACAACTCCGCCACACTCCATGCCTCAAAAGACATCCGCTAAGTATCGAATACTCGGAGGAAGGATACGTTACTGATGGCAACTGCCCACTTCCAGCGCACTGGGGCCGGTTTCAAGCATGTGATTCTCTGTCACCCTCAGCCACTGGAAATACAGTCTGATGCCACAGCACATCGTTTTGTAGCATCCTTTGAGGAATCCCTTCTCCAAGAAAAACCATAAGCCATGCAGCACTGCCAGGAAGCAGAGGTGTTACCTACCCACTTCTGTCACGAGAGCAGGATCACCAGCTCTGCAATGCTCTGTTTCCCCAAAGGGAGCTGCTGAACATCCAGGTGCGGTGAGCAGCAGGTGGAAGCTCAGGCAGTAAGTAAAAATCAGATGGCAACTTGCAGCCCCTTCAAGCGGTGCTCATATCATACCCCAGCTCTGGCTGATTGTCTCACTGGCCAATGCTCTAAGCTGCAAAGCCAGCAATAAACTTCATTACAACAGCTCCTTTCTTTCTATGGAGAGATCTAGAAAATCTTCCCAGGACAGGGTATATGTGCCCCAGGAAGGTAACTCACCTGCTTCAGACACTCTTGTTTCTGACGTGCTGTTGGGAATCTCCCTGGGATGCAGCATGGAGGATGAGGCATAAGGGAGCTCAGAAAGGCAATGGGCATCCCTTGATCACACACAAGGATGAAGGCAGCCAACCATACAGCAAGGCCAAGACATGTGCTGTTCACAGAAGTTAGAAATCACACTGGGATATGCTCCTTAAAACATGGTGCCCATGGCTTACAACTGTTAGGCTCTATAACAGTCAAATCCCTAAGAAAGACACAAAGCCAACATGGAGTACCTGCACGTGGGCTCAGTCCACACTGCCTTTAAGTCAGGACACAAACCAGCACCTGTGGCTGAGGTTTCTCATCCCCATGAGCCTCAGGCACCAACAGTGGCATAACCCAAACACAAATGGTGCCCCCAGGGCTTAGTAACATGAGACCAAACAGGCTGTCAGGGCGCAGGAAGCACAAATAGGGAAAAGCCAAAGCAGTTATTTTCTTGTGGAAGCAGATAAATGGTAATAGAGAAATCAGAATGAAGATAATTTTCCTGAGGTCTTTCAATCTTTGGTTTCCAAGATCCTTTAGGCTCCTGAAATGCCACTTTGATTACAGCCATCATCCCCTTGGGTCCAGCATAAAAAAAACCATGGGGACTAATAGATTGCTCTGAGAAAGAGGTTCCCTTCCCACTTCCCCTTCAGAAGCAACCAAGATCAGTCAACCTGCTTAGTCACATCTTCAGAACAGTCAGTCAGATTCAAAGTCTCCATTTCCATCAAATCCTCCTCCAATTCCCATAGCTATAGATGTGTAAGACACTGCCGTAAGCTCACACCCTCCAAGGTAAGTGCCGGCACTTTGCTCTCTGCTTCTACAGCACCTAAGAGAACCCTAGCTAAGCCCCTATGGCCCAACAAGTATACTGAAAGCAGTAAGTAAAATTGCTGAAAACTCCTGTTTCCATTCTAGATGCCCAAAGGAAACAAAAATTTTGAGGGTCACCTAGCCAAATCACAGAGTTGTTGATGCAACAAATTCTCCTAGGATATATACAGGGATGAGGACGGAGCAACAACACACATTCAGTTCTGTGAGAGGTGACAAACTACCACAAACCCCTCATCTCCAACCTCCCCATTCCTACTCCTACATCCCGATCCCTCTTGGAACAGATCCCCGTTTCAGCCTAAAATAACTATCATGGTCTGTTCTGGGAGAGCAGCATGAAATGCTGAGCTCAGGAGCTAACACTGGGCGTACAGGTGAGCAGAGCCTCCCCCGGGCCGGGCCGGGCCGGGCGGGGAGAGCAGCCTCGCAGCGCTGAGCAGCGGAGCGGCAGTGGCGCCCGCTGGCCGCCCGCAGCATTGCAGCCGGCACGGCCTGGCCGCAGCATCCTGCCTCCTCCCGGCCCGCCCCGCTCTCCCTCCGCGAAACGCGCCGGGGGGCAGCCCTGAAGGTTCACCGACACAAAACGCCTCGGCTGAGGAGCGGGCCTGGGGACCACTGCGCTCTGGGATGAGGATAACGAGCCCGGGAGCTCTGCGGGCACAGCCCGTGCAGGGATGCAGGTGGGACCACACAGTCCAGATCAAAAGCCATCCCACATCCTGATCTTCTCTTCCTATTTCCACCCTCCCAGCTTCCACCCTCTGCAAATATTAATCCCAAAGGTAATTAGTAACCCTCGGCAGGAACAGAAGTCACCTTAGGTAAGACACCTGTGCAGTCACGCTGGGATATTAACATAGTGAAGGCACCTGTTAGCGAGTGACCACTTCATGGCAGCCGAGTGGGCTTTAATCAGAAACCTGCACTTTCATTACCACCTCTGCACTAACGGAGAAAGCGCACAGGTATGCAGTTACACCTCAGTACCCAGAACTGGGAGGGGAGAGGGACATGGAAAAGGGAGTCAAAAGCAAAATGCGAACCACCCCACTATCCTGCCCATAAAGGCACCTCATTTCCTGAGCAGGGAGAGCCAGGAACACCCAGCAGCTCCACAGCCAGCTATACACCTTCCAGACACAGGTAAATCCCCATTTGCCAAGAGCACAGTCATCAGATTATCGTTTACGCCTGCTTTTCGCGGCTTGAGAACTCCACTAGAGCAGGACATGGTTAACCAGGGAGCACCCGCAGCTGTCCCACGGACCGAGCAGTATGTTTCTCCAGCAGATCACGGAGACATAGCAGTGACGTTCCTCTGGCAGAGGAGCCACATCCACAGCCCTCCTGTCGCTGCAGATCCCAGTGAAGTTTGACTCCAGTAGGAACATTTAATTGATCCAGTAGAAACACTACATTGAGGGTTTTACCAACAAAGGCTTTCACTATGAAGTAGCATCAGTGCTCACGTGTTCTTCAGTGGGAGCAGCAGGCAAGAGAACAGCTGGCTCCTTCAGCTGTTCCAGCTACCCACACGAGTATGCTGCCACGCCAAAGCATCCTAACTTTCAGGAAGGTTCAGGACAGCTTGGAGACAGCATTCCAAGAAAGCTGGTTAGCACGAGCCAGGGGCAGCAAGAGCAGTGTCCAGGTTGGACAAATAGCAGGAGAAAGCTGCCACAGGCATGTTGTGTCAGAAAAGCAGCAGAAAGTGTAAGACAAGAGTTGAGCAGAGAGCTTCTTGAACCCACAGGTTTCCCTCATAACCTGCTGACAGGACACGCGCAGGTCACGGCGGTGTTCATCTACACACACAGAAATGAGCCACTGCCTCAAGCCTGTCACCCCTTTCACCCTGCACCACAGGCAGAACAAGGTGTGTCAGTGAAGGTACGTTCAGGGATCTCGATCCCAAAAGCCGACCATGCAAGTTCCAGGGAACGACCCTCATCACCTCCAGGAGGTCACGTGAAGGATATGCAGAGGTTGGGATGAACGACACTGGACACCCCGATACATGAATTCACTTCAGCAAGGGAAGTTCACAGCACTGAACTAAAATAACAAAAGTTTAGGAAACAAGGTCAGGGACACTGCAGTCAGACTTCCGAGCAATAGCCTTTTTGTAGCCTGGGAACAGGTTTCCATTCAGGCCCAGTTCCAAAGACATCTTTCAAGGGCACCAGGCTCATCAATGACATTACTGCCACAGCTCATCACCACCCCAATCCATTTAAAGCTTAAGTTGGAACAAGAGGAAGCAACCACTGTGCTACCAGCTCACTGGTTTCCTCCAGCAACTGTTCAGGTTACTCCCCAGACTTGTCTCTTCTGACCTGCACTGCCAAGGACACAAAAGGTGCTGTAGTCACCAAAACAGCCAGACAAAAACCAACCCCAAACCACACTGACTCACCTGGCAGGCACACCATAAAAACATTCCAGCACATTAAGCTCGATAGTCAAGAGATTATTTGGAGGCAATTATTAACTCAAACGGCAGCTTTTCCTCAAAACCTGAATGTCCCAGGAGTTGGCTCAACATGAACATTTATTGTGGCAGCTCAGTATAGATTAGGGAACCTGAACACAGACACGGGAGCCTGCTGTCAGACCAGGGAAGAGCAGTTCTGCACACACAGAACACCCTGCTGCTGTGGTAAGCAACCGTCTGTAGCTGGTGCTGGAAAATAAAGTTGCACCAACCAACAGTGGAGGATGACAGCTACTCTCCTATCATTCCCATCACAGCCACCAAGTCCGTCCTGATGCTGCTTCTCTGCATCGAGCACACACCCTACTCCCCTGAGCCCTCAACAGCCAGTGGGAAGAGGCAGCGATGCTTTCCACACACCCTCCTCCCCCACAGATCAGTCCACTCCTCCACTCATGGAGCTCCACGCTATTCCTCAAGGCACAGACAGGAAGGATAGACCAAGATGTGCCTGGCTTCTTGAAGCCATTTCAGCTTTTCTTGGATTCACTTCAGCGCATTCAATAAAGTATGCAGTTAACTGGAAAGGAAAAGTGTTTTTTAATGGCTTCACCAGTAACAAGAGCTACTCAGCTACTGGAGAGCAGTACTACTGTCTGCATAGTTACACCTACAAATACAGCAAGACAGGACTTCCTGCAGCAAGACAAACACGATTCCACTCCATCATCACCCTTTTATTGTTAAAAGGACAGATCTTGACAGTGGAAAAAGAAAGGATGTTTCACAAGGAGAACGGGATGTAGCTTCTACTGGTCCTTCAATTCCTTCAGTCTTCTGATGGCAGATTTGACTGTCACTGCAGAGGTGGTACTGGAAGAAGAAGCAGAGTCATTTGCACGCGGCAGCAGAACAACCACCCGTACCAACATTATTTTCTTGAGAAAGCACTGATAATTTCAAATAGTTACTGCTCGATCGCATTGTCAACAGGGGGCTAATTCCACTGATTTTCGTGACAACAAAACATAGGCCTTTGTCTACAGAAGCACAGGCAACTTCACAGCTACATCAACCCAAATTATCCAGTCATGCATTAACTACATGCACAAGCGCGTGGGCTCAAAAGCATCGTCTACCAGAACTGAGGGGAAGGAGACTAAAGAATTGGAGTAAGCAAGGGCACCATCGCAATAAGGATTATGATTCACTACTTTTAAAACAAAAAAGCATGGAAATAATTTTCCTTGGAGTAAGCCTGGTTTTAGCTATTGTATCTGTCTCTGAACTGAAAAGGCTGGGGTAATAACCACAAAAAAATGCTGCTGTGGCTTTGAAAGAAGAGGTAAGAGATCCCTTACCCAATTAAGATTTTTATACAGTCAGAAGAATCAAGGAAGGAAAAAATAATCCCCAGGTCAGAAGCGTAATTAATGAGAAGTTGTTGAGGCTCTTTACAGCACAGGTTGAAGGGACAAGTGTCAGGTGTCACCCATACAGCTGACTCCACCCTGAGATGGCTGGATGAACCAGCCACCCTCTCTGCTCCTTTTCTTCCAACCTCACCAAGAAACTGGCGCAAGCATAATACCTCATACAACAACAACTGCAGTTCACAACTCCAGTAAGAAACGCTACTACAGCCAAGGCAGGAACCACTCAGGTATTTGTTTCACGTCTGCAAATGTTTCAATTTCTTTATGTGAAGTTTGGGACAAGATGCAGAGCTTGCATTTTTGAAGAATAAAACAACTGCTCTGATAAAGACCAGTAAGAGAAAGAAATTTTGGAGGACACACCAAAACCAGCAGCAGTAATATGAGGGATAAAATGCAGTATTCTCAGAAGATGCACAACAGATACTGCAAAGAATAGCAATCAAATCCAATTTGATCCATCCCAATCAAATTTTAACAATGCAGGCAAAAAAACCATCCCCACACACCACTAACTCGAGACAGATTACATAATGGTTAGTAGACTTAGAATAAATAAATTCAAGAAAAGCTGTATTATGCCTCAGCTACGTGAGAATAAATGCTGATAGAAACTTCTTTATTTCCTTACTTGTAAGTCCAGGCACCACCAGCAACTGTCTTCATGCAGGATCCGCAGTGCCAGATACCCACAGCCTTCCTCTTCATTTTGGTCTGTAATAAAAGGGAAAAACACACACTCTCCATCAGCTGAAAAAGCCAACAGAACCTGTACTGCCATCCAAACCACCAGCTTCAGGTGAGGACACCAGCATCACACCACAGCACTAACTACAAGCCTGGTTAAGACAGGTAAGGATCAGCGAGTGTTTTTATTCAGATTCTTCACAACAGGGAAAGTCCTTCCAGAATACTTTTTCATTCAGATATAAAGTGGGTCCTTTCAAAGAGCATCATCAAAAATTCATCTCTTTGTGAAGGAGATAAATAGTAAAGAGTTATATCAGTCCAATAACTGATATTCTCACCTGGTTTGATGACTAAGGTAACACCGCTGCTATCAGTGCTCCCTGGACACCCCAAGACTGCTCTAAACAGGACCCCCTTTGAATAGCACCTGAAGTGTGAGTTGTGGGGGAACTGAACTGTCACCTGGGCAAGTCTCCATCACCTTGCAAAGGTGACAACAGGTTTGCCTAGACCTATATGGGATTTAGGTGGCTCTGCAAATGGGTTACTAACATTCTCACTTCACATGAGAAAGATACTAGAGATATTAAAAAAAAGATTAAGATATTTTAACATTTCCAGCCACTTAAAGACACCTAACTTTAGAGATTTAAAAGTGAATTTTGATTATGTACATGAGTAGAAAAGACTACTTCTCATCAGTAATTCTACCCCATCCAGAGTTATGCAGCAGGCAAATGTAAGCAAGCAACTGCAATCAAAACTTTTAAGTGAGGAAAAAGCAAGCTCTCTTTGTCCCCCAGGTAAGCTATGAAGATACTGAAGGGGAAAAAAGCCCAAGTCATGCCTTAATTATCAGGATAACAAGCGTGTTAATTTAGGTCAGTTTACTGGATACCTAAAACGTACAGCATGGCAACATTTCTCACTATCTCGTGTAATACAATACAATGTATGTTTGTTTTCATTTAACTACCAATAACCATTCACATCTACTTTTTACAAGGGATTTTGACAGTAGCATAAAGTTCACAATAAACAATTCACCACTGCAGAAGTATTCGAGTTACCTCTTCAGTAAAAAATTACAGAAACATCAAATTGCCTTTCTAGCATCAACAACAAAGTTACCGTTAAAGGCTTTTTTATGGTCTCTCACCTTGCCACAGAAGGAGCAGGTGTACTTGGCATGCTGGCTAATTTCAATCTTCTTCACCATTTTCCTAAGGGACGCACCGTAACGGGTACCATATTTACCCACAATCCCAACCTTCTTGGTGCGCTTAGCCTGTTGGGAGGCAAAGAATAAGCTTCAGCTTCGCCGAGATTGCCATCTCCTCGGCAGCTCTTCTCTCCCGACCCATGACAGCGAAACGCTCAGCACTAAACTAGCGAACAACGCCTCCCCCTGACGTTGTGAACAGGGGGAGTTATGAAACGGCGAGAGGTGCAGGCCGCCGCAAGGCTCCCACCTGCTGCTGGGGCACCTCGGGCAGAGGGCCGCAGCCTGGCAGCCACGCACGAGCAAAGCCACCTCCTTCCCGGGGGCCAGGTCGCTCCCACACAAACGCCGCAGCCGGCAGAGCCGCCCACAGGCACGGCCACGCAGGTAACACCGCGCAGTCCGCTCGGAAACCGAGCCCGGCCTGCTCCTGGGACGCCTATTCAGTCTCTCCCAGCCCCCCCACCACACTCTTCGGCCTGCCGTTCCCCTCACTCGGGCCATTTCCCAACAGGCCGCCCAGGCGGGAGCGAGCCCCTTCCGCGGCCGCCTCCCCCAGCGCAGGGAGCGGGGCCTGCTCGGGGACACAGCCCACCCCGGGCACCGGCGCGGCCCGCACGCCCTACCGATCCGCGGCCCGGCCCCAGCGCGGCGGATGGCGGCGGATGGCCCGCAGCGCCCCAGCCCCGCTCACCATATTCCTGCCCGGCGCCGGCGCGAAGAGGAAGCCCCAACTGCGCAGGCGCGGTATGAGCCGTCGCGACCGGAAGTGCGGGCTGAGGCGACGAGCGGGCCTCGGAGCGGGCCTGTGTGCGGCGCGGGGGTGTCCAGCTCTATGGTGGCGCTGTTGTGTGCATTATCCCATGGCAGTAGCGGTGTCTAACGCCTAAAGCACACAAACGCAGTTGTAGCGTGATGTTGGAAGACGCATCGCTCAGAGAACATCGTGTGTCAGTGCGAAACCTGAGTGGAACATCAGCCCCAGCAGCGTGGTGGGAGATGTAGCTCAGGTTCCTGGATTTCCACCCAAGGAGGTCTCTCACCAGGAAAGGAGATGGAGCAGTTGCATTCACTCACTTAAAGAAAACAAGTGGGAGGTGGATGTCAGAATTAAAAAAGGAATGGCCACCCAGACTGGAGCTCATGAAGGGGTAAAATAAAACATACATATACAAATCAGTGAGACTTACCCAATTCCCTACGGGTCGGGTCATCCAGTGTTGAGACAACCAGCCATAAAGGCTTTTGAGTGCCACGGCAGGGGGCACCTGGCACCCAGACAGTGCCCCTGCCCGCCCAGGCACCCCAGCCCCCTCTGCCTCCATCACCGAGGCACAGGGCCAGGGCCCAGCCAGGCTCCTGCACCACACGGACCCAGCCTGGGTGTGCGGAATGCATGGCGCTGAGCTGAAACGCTCGTAACGGGATTAACAACCCATTAACTTCCTTTAAGAAGTGTAATCCCATTAGCTGAGAGCTCTTCAACACGGAACTGGCTGCAGCTCAACCCCTCCTCTGCCAGGAGGGAGCTGAGCCCACCAAGCTCACCTGGAGAAACCATCCCCCTGTACTTTTTGTAGGTGCTTTTCCCTCCACACCCTTGCCCTGACAGCCCTCTTCCTCATTTGCAGCCTGTTTAATTAACAGGGAATTAACGACAAGAGCATACCCTGCCTCTGTGTTAGCGTTTTCCTGGCTGGGGTCTGTACTTTCAGAGACACTCATGGACAGAAGAGCCAAGCATCCTGCTGGGCCTCTTGCTCTGGGGGTCTGAACACTCATATTTTTAATTCCTTCTGTCATTCCCGGATCATCCCTGCAAGCTCTCCTCCCATCCGAGCGAGTCCTCCTGGGAGCTGGTGGGCCAGGGCCCTGTTCCAGTGAGGACTCAGCAGGGCTTTAGGCAATGGTATTTATATCTCCCTCTTGAGTCAAAGTCTCATTCAATACATCCTAGGAATATATTTGCCCTTTTCAGATCCTCATCATAACAATGACTCACAGGATAAATCTTCGATACAACATATTAAAAGAGGGGGAAAAAAGAAAGAAAAAGAAAAAAATAAGAAGTTCCTTTGGCTGCTTTGTGACTATTTGGTTAAAAAAACCAACTCAGCCAACACATCCAGGACAGAGGATCTCCCGCTATTCTCCAGTCTGTATCTACACAGTTCCAGTTTGCTGTGACAGCACGGCTCATGGTCGTATCCTTCATCTCCCAGTATTGCAGACAGCTCTGCCAACAACCCACCCCAGCCCCTCAGACAGCCATTCCCAGCACTGCCAAAACAAGCGTACGTTTCCCAGTGCCCGAGAAGATGGATGGATGCAGAGAGGCCAGCACAGCTCCAAAAGCCTTGCCATGACAGTCAACCACCTTGAACCCTTCTGCGTGCCCCAGGCTGGCCAGCTTCACGTACTGAAGATGTAGTTCCAACTGCTCCGTTTTCCCATACAGGTATTCCTATCTGTTGTTCCTGGTTTGGCATCCTTCCTGAAAACATGCCCCTCTCTAACACGGGCGAGAGCAGACCTGGGCGAGAGTAGACACGGGCGTACAAGCAGGTAACCAGTCACAGTAAGATGCTCCTAGTCCCAGTAAGATGAGTCCCTCCCCTTTACTGGGCTTTGGATAACGCCAAGTTACAGCTGCACCATCTTTGATGGGCAGGTGCTAGAGTCCCCCAGAGCACGGCATGTTCCTGAGCCTGCCCGTGGGTCTCACTGGCAACCCACACGCTACCTTGTACAAAGCATCGTCAAGCCTTGGAGATCCTGTCTGAGCCTGCTGGCAGCTTCCCAACCACCTCCCTGTCATATTAATGGTAGACTAATGGTCTAATTGGGCTAAGGCCTGCAGTCTTTCCAATCCCTTGATGTAATGACTAAAAGCACCTTCCTGCAAGATTCTTCTCCCTTTTTTTCATCTAGTAAGGGTAAAGGGAATCTCAAGTGTACGTGAAGAGCCTTTGTAACTCTGCAGCAAAGCAGCTGAGATTTTATGGGCCCTAACAAAGAAAGAGTATACCTAGCATTCCTCTAACAGGGCTGGGATTTACCAATATATGCATAACATAAATTGAGTTTATGAGAAGCAGAATTCTCCAAGGGTACTTTCATCAGATTTCAGAAAAACACTGTTTTGAGTAACTGTAGCTTTACAAGGGGGAAGAGAATTACTCCTAAAGGAGGTGACAACATGAGTATACAAATAATGTCTTCCCTTTTTTTTTTTCCTGTAGTCAGACAGCAACATTTCTCACCTCTTACTCAGAAAAACCCTCTCTGCAAGTAGAAAGATCACATGTCCTAGAGACAGATTAAATACTCTGTGTTCAAGAAGGAAGACATTTAAAAATGTCAGAAAGTGTGTATTATCTCCTGGCCAGCCGTTGGAGCATGAGAAACCATGTTTAGCTCTCAGTCTCAGATCCAGAGATAAAGCATTTCCCCCGGTCCCACTCCACCTGCACACACCCCAGTGTGAATGAAAAGCAAGTCCCTACCCAGCACAACTCCATACACAGCCTTAGGGTATTCCCACAACGACACCTGTTGAAAATGGGATAATCAAATCCTTCCATGCATGAAAAAAAATATCCCAGTTATTATCAAATTGATCTTGTAGCACAAACTTTCTCCTCCTCGACGATGAAACAGAGGGCTTTTTGTCAGTGTCTGGTATCTGCACACAGCCAAGCATGCTGCCTGCACAGCATGCAAACTCCCGGCCTCCAGAAGCTAAATGTAAGCCTTCAGTTTGCTTTCCCCAAACCCTTCTCTACTGATTACCACTGTAAAAGAGAGCTAACTGGTACCTCTGTGAAACTGTATCTTCTCCTGTACTCAGTGTTCACGTGAGCAAAACTAGCCCATTTCCAAGTATCTTCCAGTACTAAGACCAGAAACGGGAAAGACATTGATTTGGGATCACAGTATACCACACTGGCTGTAGCACACAAAAAATGAAAGATGACCATGCAGAGATGTCTGAAAAGCCCAGTTGTGATAAACAGAGCCATTTGCCTTTACATCAAGCCCACATCAGAAGTGTCGTCTAGAATTTTTGCAAAGGCATCACCACGGTGAGGTAGAATAAAGCCATACCCAAGGGACAGTGACTGTGCTACAAGCTCCTGGAAAGGAACCAAAGAGCGGTTTTGCTCAGGCAGCACTGGGGGCTGGGAGCTCAGGTCTTCCAGTTCACAAGGCTGAGAGGATGAGAGACTATCACAGTTTGAAAACAGGCATTTTAATCACTGCATCAAGCAACAGTGCTGCTTTCGGCATTGTTGGTGTAACCTGCACAGAGCTGTATAATGCGAGCAAATAACAGGTCCTAGTGTACCAGTCTAAATGACTTATGGAAGTAGCTACTGATTATCTATAAGCAAAGCATCATGGGAGTTTCTCTTTTGAAAGTTGATGCATTTTAGAAAGCACAAAAGCAAGTGTCCCCCAAAAGACCTATCCTTCAGCCATTGTAAGTATTTAAGAAAAACACTAATATTTCCACTGCATCACATATTTCTCAAGCTTAAGGTCCAAATGGGAGATGAAATTCTAAAATAGAAAAAGTACCAAAAGCTTAGGAAACACAACTTAAAACAACTTTTTATTTAAACAGTTCAGTCCAGAATCGGTTTCTTACAAAACAAGAGCAAAACTCTGCACATGTCACCCTCTCCTCACTGATCTGTGGAAATCAGTCTCAAGTCTTAAAGAAAACACACACACACACTCTTCCTGAGCAGCCAGGCTTAATTCCTGGCAGTCAGCACAAGCTTCACCCTCCACTGACACAAGAAGCATGTGCCATGGAGCAGGGCCCTGTCTGGCAGATGAGGCCAGAGATCAGTGTGCTCAGGCAGACACATGCCTAAGAGGCAACACACACCTCCTGGCAGTCAGTTATTCTGCTTAATTTCAAGGTACTGACTGCTCTGTACAGACAGAAATCTGGGGCTCTCCCTCCTCTCCTCCACGAAACAAGATCTGTTTGGATCTTTTCTCTTCACTGCCAAACTGCACAGCAGAAAGCCAGTTTGTGAGTGACCCAAGTAAGGGCCAGATTTTGACAGCGAACTGACTCCTGGGAATACAGGCTAAAATTCTTGGAGATGGAAGACTGAATGTTAAAAGCACTCTGCAGCTGCTGAGAAGTTAGTTTTCAGTTCTGCCTTGTGGACAGACAACCATTATCTGCTTTTTAAACAAAAAAACTGTGGACCCTGACGTCCTGAAACAAAGCAGCATGCTACTTGGCCGTGGCCATTCCGTCATCAGCAAAACCAGGAGTACAAAACCTGCAGGCTGCCAGGTGTGCACTGCTTGTCTGTCACACTGTCAGATGGCTTTCTCATCCTTTGACATGAAATGCACTAGAGATACTGAAAACTTGGAGTCATTTATTTTTGAAAATTCAAAAAATACTTGATTGCTTTTGGTTTTTCATCTTTTTCAATTAAAAAAAGAAAAATCTCCTAGCCACTGTCTCTTGCTGTCACCATTACACTTTAAAAAAACTCCTCCATACGCCGCTTTTTGGGAGGACTCACTGAACATGTCTCTCCTTCTGTATCTTTCAAGGCGCTGCCAGAGTCAAACTCACAGCAAGCATCAGCTGCCTCCAAAAGCAAAGCTTCATCAGTGTCATCTCTGCTCTCAGAGAAGGTCCTCTGGAAAAGGTCGTAGATGGTCTTCTGTTTTGGATCTGACTGAGAGATTAGAACAGAAAGAATCTGCATACATCTTGTCATGTTAAAACAAAGTAAGCAACAGTGAGGAGGCACTCCCCCGAGACAGTGCACATGCGTGTATATATATCATATGATAAGCATAGCACACATACAGATATATAAGCATATAAGTGTCTCTCAGACACATATCTATGCTATGGAGGCCATCACATCTCCTTGAGTAGCAGGTTTGGGAACCCTTTGTGGAGAGTCCAAGTCAAGACATGGATCCTGGGAGGAGTTGGAGAATCTGGTTCATAGCATTAAAGGCAGAGCAGGTGCAAGGTCAGCCTGCCAATCGCCACCTACACAAGCCAAAGCCCATTCAGCCTCTCACAGGGACCACCAATATCCTTTCAGGTCAATTACCTTAGGGTGGTAATTAGTGGATTCAGCTGTTCTGGAGAAATTCGTTTCTGAAAGACCAGCTTCCCCCAGCACTTTAATTTTTTCTTGAATCATTGGCCTAGGAAAGATGAACAGATATTACTGAAAGGAAGAAAATATCATGCAAGGACACTGTGTCACTTACTATGTGTAGATGAAAAAAAGATAACAGGGGTATAAAGATGGCTTTTCTATCAAAACTTGTTAGTCCCTTAACCTGTGTATGACGACTGTATGCTGTCTTGAGATATCAATCAATCAATCAATCAATCAATCCATTTTAAATAAGTATCAATCCAATTTAAATAAGTAACAAAGAAGAGGATTTCAGGTTATAAATATTTGGAGAACACACATATCCAATAGGGAAACTAGTTGACTGAGGCAACACCAAAGGTATGAAGTCAGAACAAGATGCAGCAAAGGGAGTCCCAGTAGCCCATGTTCAGTCTCCAAGGTAAGCAGTGGCGATCCCCATCAACAGACACATCAGCATTTCCAGCGTATCTCCTGAGGCACTGCAGGAGGAAGAATCTATCACTGGTCTAAGAGGTCGAGAGGTCCCAACCACACCTGCAGACTGGACACTTTGAAAGAAGCAAAGGCCACAGCACAATTCATGCATTTACTGAATAACCTCATCTTGTTCTTTTTCTCGCCTTTAAAAAGGATGGCACTGCCCTTCTTTGAAGAGCCATATTTCCTTCCCATTAAGCATTAATGACTGCATGGACAGCATTTCACAAATAAAGGCAGAATTACTGTCATTAACTTTCCATGAAACGTGGGCGATGCATCAGTTTCCAGATCCCCACATTGTAGGGTTGTAATTATTTGCCATCATGATATTCTGGGAACTGCACAAGTTCACTCATTCCTTTAAACAAGGTAATAAAGATGTAATTTTGGACTCTAAATGAACCAGCTGGTGGATAATTTCTTTTCATCATTTGCAGGTCAGTTCCCTTGCAGCACTAAGGATTCCTCAGCTCCTCCCCTTCCCCAGCCCCAAGGACCAGTGTCCACTGATCGCTCTCACTGCAGCCAAAAAAGCTCAGGTCACAACTCTCCAGAGGTGGGTCAGTAGCACTTTTTTAATGCATCTGAAGGGTTCACTGCAGAGCAAGAAGAAAGCAACAGTGCAGTCCTCCTCTGCAGCTCCCTGTCCAAGCACTCAGCAGCCAGATTGCTCCTTAGACCTGATCCACAATACACTGAACCATCGCCAGCGTCTGTTGACATTGCCTGAAAGTACTCAGCACTTCACAGCAGCCCCGCACATAAACGTTCTGGGCCTTATCTAAGACAATTCCTTCTCCTTATACAGAGACTGGGAAGGCTTTAGATGCATCAACTTTCCCAGAACTTCTCTCAACAGCCCTTTCTTTGTCAGATAACTACTTTTATTCCTCCTGCTTGTCATCCACTTAGTCATGTCCACTATGGCCAGGCCACGACACCAGCTCACAGCAGCCTTGACTGGCAGTTACTGCTCCTCTCCTCACACGCTGTGGAAATCAGCACACACATTATGCACCTTACAACATAGACGTGACAAACAGTGAAAGCAGGTAGCAGGAGAAGCAAAGTGTCTTTCTTGCTTCTTACCACAAGTAGTCATCTGCTGTGCCTTTAGCCACCAGGTAGTGAATACTAACAGAGCTGGTCTGTCCAATTCGATGTGCCCGATCTTCTGCTTGGATCAAAACCTTTATGTAAAAACATGACAAAGAAAATAAAGTGAGAGCTGCAGCATCTAAGAAATAGCGTAAGCACCAAAGAACAGGGAGATCTTGTTCTTGTGCTTAGTGACTATTTCTTATCTGGACCCAGTTAACAGCTGCATCCTCAAACACAGACTAAGCCAAGAAGTCATCTGGTGCACTGGGTTCCCAAAAGGTACTGAGCATTTTTCAGAAGTAGAGGGTCAGCACTGGTAATGGACCCTTTCAGGTCGTGGCTGGGTGAGCTGTTGAGAGCTCTGTCAAGTTAAGAAACAGGAGCATTTTTCCCTTTCACGCCATATTCTCCAGGCAGCAAGCTGTGTAACCAGTCTCACTGGCTCTAGTCCTGGCACCTGGAGGTGCACAGACAAGTCGCCATCAGAGAAAAAAATTAAAATCCTAGAGAAAGTCCCCTGCCCATTACATCTCCTCCTAAGCACCAGTGTCTCTGCTCTCCATGGAGCATCCAACACCTGTCCCCTCCGTGACGCATACCCCTGGATTCCAGAAAAGCTCTGCAAACACCACCAGGTCGGCAGCAGACAACGTCAGGCCCATGTTTGCGGCAGTGAGGGACAGGACAGCCACAACCTGCTTCTCTGAGAACTGGAACTTCTGGCACAGAGACTGCCGCTCGGCTGAAGGCGTGGAGCCATCAATGCGAATGTATTCAACGTGCTGTGAAAAGGCAGAAGATGATAACTTTAGAGGCCTGTGTCCTATTTCCTATATCCTCCTTCCATGTTTCAGTGGACAGTTTCCCTTCAGAAAGGGAACAAAGGCAGAACCAGGAAAGTAAAAAGGTAACAGTTGTATTTTGAAGACCTTTCCTCATCTTTAAGGCAGAGGCACTGTAGCTCAGCAGGTAACGTACCTCCCCTCTGCTCACAATGCACGACTTGCTCTTATGTCCGTTGCTCGCCTACCAGTCCTGAGCAACAGAAGGGTACAGCAGAAAGGCAATTGGTTTAATACGAAGCTGAACACTGACTGTGTGCTGATGTTACAGCTACTACAACCTCCCCAGCCTCCTTAAGTCTTCTCCTGATTGTGAGGGAGGAGATGGGATCATACACACCTCAGTTGCTCTGTGGTAGGCTCAGAAGACATGACAAACTTGGGTGACGCAGGGCCATAACTCTTCAGTGTCCAACCTCCTTGCTCTACTGGAGGATGCTGCCACAGAGGCAATGTCACCACTGCGGTTTATACTTTGGAATATTAACAACAGTAATACTACCTTAAACTACCCTTCACACTGCCTCAGCATGACCCAGAGCTCTTTGGGGGCATCCATGGAAGTCTCACATGAACAATTAGCCAAACACGTTTGAAGTCAGAGAGATGATTGGCAGGTCTATCAAGTCTCTCTACAGTATCCCAGTTCAAAAATGTAAGAGCATCACAGAGATAAAGGCAGCCATAGCTGGACTTGGGTTGTTACATTCTCCCACTCTGAGGAAAGCCTGAAGGACAAAGCAGCAATGGCCACACAAGGTAACACTCCTCCAAGAATTCACAAGCTCCAGGGCAGATGATGAAGTTTAAAGAAGATTAAATACAACAAAAACCATTCAGCTAATACAGAGTGCATCCTGTGAGGCATTCACCCTGACAGCTCAGTTTCCTCAGTGCACGTTGAGAAGCACAGCAAGTAGAAATCATCTCTGCCACTAACCCAGCACAACTAGGTGACCGGCCATAACTCCAGGGAGCTCTTAAACAGCTTTGAAGCTGCAATAGTGATAAAGTTAAGATGACTCAGTCAATTACTTACTTTCTTCTCCAGCTCTGCAACTACTGCATCCAGCACTATCTTGTGATGAGCAAACACCAGGAATTTATCATTCCCACGTTCCAGTAACTCCAGGATGTATTCTCTACATGAAAGAGGAAGAAACCCCAAAACTCTATAAATTATGTGCTGAGATAATACAGGCTTTGTTCACAACAAATTTTATAAAGATACTGCCCATCCATACACAGCGATTAGGAAACAGGCTAGCATAAAGATGCTGCAGTAAAATGCAAGTGGCAAGTCAAGTCTCCTACAGATTAAAAAAAGGTATTGCAGGAAAATCCATTCATTTTCTTCACCACAGCTGGACACTTGCCTCCATTTATATCGTGTATCAATCAATTTATTATATCCTACTTGAAACATGACAGCCCAGACCAATCTCATTCACCTTTCTGTATTTCTAGCTTATACTCAATCACAACACACTGAGCTAATCTGCACACCCTTATCCTTTCTATGTGTACTTAGGACTGTTTTCATTTTAGAAGAAAAGGTCTCTAAATGAATGCATTGGAGTATCCTAAAAGTAGCTTTTCTTGCAAGGGTTCACACTGACAGTTTACTGCAGCTTAATAATCTACATCAGCTCTTTCTAGGAATTATCCATATGCATACAGGCTAATGACCAATGAAAGGGAGCAAGACTCCTTTTAAAGGCAGTTAAACAGCGTTAATTAAATGAAAACATCTAGCTTTTGCCATGGACTAATAGCTGAGCTACAGAACCCATTTATATGAAATAACTTGTGATACAATCAGGTCAACGGGAGCCTGAAAAACACCTAAAAGCCTAGAATTTGTAACTAAGTATAGCAATAGCTATCAGAAGAGATGATACAAATGTCATCTTCCTTTGGAATAGCAAAGCTGTTGCGAAGATCAGGAATACCAATTTCTTTGCTAAATACAACATATCTTAGGTCAGCAGCAACTGTCAGAAAACACCAAGCAGGATTTTCAGCGCTATATTAAGAGGTACCAATGCTTTACAGACAGCTCCCAGGGTTCTCTGATGTTCAGTTTCCAAATATGTGACAATATCATTTAACAAAGAAATCTGGGAGGAAGTGGGATCACTGGAACTTAAAGCAAAACATATATCAAAGTGAACATTCAGCATAGCAAGTGCAGGCCAACACATTACAATTGAGTTATATTTCATTCCCATATTGCATTTAACAAATGGCTAGTCGTTTCAACGGAAGCAATGGAAGACACTGTCATCAAGGGAGGGTGTCAACATGGGAAGTGCTGATGATCACACGACAGCATCATTAGCTAGATGGTACTGTACATTAGCAGCTTATAAGGAGTGGTATTTTAAATGACACTAAACCCTGAGGAAAAAAAATGGACTAGCTCCTACCAGAAAGTCATGTAAACAGCACTTCATGGCTTTATATTCAGTTCACACTTGCAATTGAATATAAAAGGAAGAAAGTCTTCTAACTGTTCACTAACATAAAAGGAAGAAACAGTTTTACGGAAATGAGTGCTGGGACTCTGGAGTGCAGTTCTGTGCCAAACAGGCAGATTCTGCAGCAAGGTCCGAGACTGTGAAATCACACAGCGCACATCAGCTGGTCCTTACATTCAGAGGGTTGTGGAAAAGTAAACTGTTTTCATGTTATCGGCATACTATTTAATAAAGAGTCATGCCATATGACGTACAGCAACTCCTTTGCAATCCCAGCAAAAGGCTAAGGATGAAAAGGCATGGAACGTCACAGAAGGAAATAATTCCTAGGGAAGATAAGAGTTAAAAGCACACCTATGATAGAAAACTCCCTACTGAGGTCCCACATGAGCTCTGTGGAAGAGGCAAGAACTTCAGTAGGGGCTGTGACATCCTTAGAGCATCCTACAATGAAAGCTCGGTCCATCTCATAAGCTTTTTGGCTCAGGGTTCCTGCTGCAGCAGAACTGCAGCATTTGTTTTCTCAAATTCTGTTGATACGCTTAGTTTTATTACTCCTCTGCTCCTTAAACTGAAATAGGGTCCAGACCAGGGAACTTGATCCAAGTCCCAAACACCAAGTAATCTTAGATGGTTCAAATGACAGTTTAGATCCATATCTGGAATGAAATCAGAACTTATTCAGTCTAGGAACTCTGAGAGAAGAAAATGTTTAGTGCACTGTAATTAAAATCAATTTTTTCTAAGCTGGCTTGAGGCTATGCTTCATGTCGCTGCACTGTTATCTCTAAGGCACCATTTTCCTGTTCTCAGCGGAAAAACACGTTTTACTAGGTAAGAATGAAGCAATGACATGCAGCTTACACAACTGAATGGATTTTAGCTTCTGCCGTTCTGCTGTAGAAAAGGAGAAGAGCTTCCTTCTCTTGTTGTTTCTGTAGAGAGAAAGATAAATGAGAGTCTCAGAAATGCCTTTTCTCCTCCTTGTTCACAGATCTGAGATGTCTGAGGCTGCCAATAAAAACTTTGCTAGGAAAAAATCAGTCTAAAAATGAAAAATAAAAGGGGACTGCAGGGGGAAGTCTCCTACTAGCCACTGGGTATGGCAGATACTCACACACTCCTATTTCTGACAACTCCCCTCCTACTCATCTACAAGTTGGATGACAAGCACATTAGAAACGTAGATTTAATCGAGAAAGTCTTTCCCAACTAAAACGGCAAGGGAAAACTCCTAAGTTGCTGCAGAACTGCATTAGTAATCTAGGACCTCAACACATGCGTTTGCCATCCATGCAGGAAAAACAACAAAAAAAAGGCAAAAATACACTCTTTACTTTTTTGGCTACTGCTACTGCTGTGTTCACAGCGCAGTCCAACAAGGCTGTGTTTGTAGGGTAAATGGGTCTACAAAGCAAGACAGAAGAGTAGGTACAGAGGCAGGAGGTACGAAAGACAAATGGGAAAGGACTAACAAGAAGGAAAAAAAAGAGAGAGGAAATGGTACTTCGCACAAACGGACAAAGTAGACCACAGAAATCAAAGGAAAAAAAAGCTGAGCTGTTTTGACTGTGTTGTACATTCATTATAAACTGTGCCCTCACACGAGGTGTGGCTCTGACCTTCCCTGGAACTCAGAGGTGCTGTTTATCCACTGATGTTTTTAAATCAAGGTACCTGAAATACCAATGGCTCATCATGAAAATCGTTTCTGACTTACACTTTCATATCCTTTGGCCATCTTCTTTGCTTCAGCTGCCAAGATAGCTTTGGCCTTTGCACTCATGTTTTCAGGAGCCACCACAACCATTTTGCGTTGCTTTGCTGGAAGCTGGGAAAGCACATCTGATTTCAGACGTCGGATCATGATGGACTCTTCCAGCAAAATTTTCAGTTCAGTTAAGTTGGATGATCGAGAGTAGTCCCAACCCCATGGCATCTGGGAAAGATCAAAGCAGTTACCAGGGTCAAACTTTCAATTCTGAGACTGACTCTTCTGGTCTGCAGGCGATCCAAGAGTAGAATAAACTGCCAGGGAAACTGGACAAGGCAAGAACTTAATGGTCAGTTGGAAGACAGATTTGACAAATATGGCAAGAAGTGTACAAACTAATCCACCCAACATAAGAAGGTTACTTATAAACTTCCCTTTTTCCTGTCTACAAGTGCTCCAGGAGGTGCAGGGAAGAGGACGCCACAGAACAGTTGGGATCCCAACCACAGCACCGTGCTCCAGTATTCATCTTCACACAGCAATTTCTGCTCTCCACTTGCAGCTTTGGGCAGGCCAACAGAACTCTCTACAGTTCTGTGTGCACACATTTACCTCAACTTCAAGCAAAGAGAGAGAGACACACACACAAATACCTTCTCTAACAGCATGAGGACAAACATGCTTAATACAAATGCCTCCACAGAGCTGTTACATTTGTCTGACAAACCTAGTAAATGCTAGGTCAAAATTGCCTGCTTTCCACAGTGACCCATCTCTTGATCTGCTTCCTGACATACTCTGTGCCTGCCATTACCATGTTTGGCTCAGACTCAAGCAAACCATAAAAATAAATTGTGGCCTGAAACACATCACTCCACGCATTGTCTCTTCAAAGCGTCATCACTTCAACGCTCCTCTGAACCACTCCTTTGTTTACTCCTCCTTGAAGCACTTGCCTCTGAACCTCCAAGATCCTGTGTGCAGACAATATATACCTGGTCAATTAATCTCAGCTCATCACTTCTCCTACTACTAACCCCACAGCCTCTCATTTGTTCTCCAGGAAAGAACAACTCAGCTGACAAAGAGTGGCATCAAAATTGGTACATTCCCCAAAAGAAACATCTTTAAAGAACTTTCTTTTAGACAGCAGACCAGTAAGGGTTTTATGCTGACTTAAGGGATAAAGAGGTACCTTTCTTCTGAAGTTTCACAAATAAGTATATGAAATAAAGCTACAGATACACTGAAAACCAAGCGTTGTGTGTGAGGAATCTTCATCACAGCTCTAATTCCAAGTCTTACTGTCAGCATCACCAAAAAAAGCCAAAAATACCATCTCTTGGAACAACAACCTAAAGTAACCCCTACATATGTACACATACACCCCCCCTGAACTGCACATAAAGGAGATGTGAGGAGCCTCAGCACCAACCCATTCGATCTGCTGCTCCACTCTCATTGGACCACATTAATTGCTAAAATAGATTTAACTTTAAAAATCTGTATTTCTTTTATTTTCCTTCCCCAAGAGAAAACTGCTGCAATAAGGAACTGGAAGTAAAATAGGAAAAAGCTCCAAAGTATTCACTGCACCCCACATCCTCCTGTAGAGCGCATGAGACAAAATACAAATCATACCAGCCATGAGGTCAGTCACGTTACTGACTGTATCAAGGGATGGTGCTTTGACAGAACAGGGATGAGAACATGGTACGAGACAGAAAGAGGAGGAATCAAACAGCTCATAGGCAATTAAGACCTCTCCGATATCTGAAAGTGAGCATTCCTACTCCGGGTTGAGGCACAACAGGACAATCTGCAGTTCTATTGCTGTGGTACTGATGTGAATTTTTCCAAGAGGTGTGTTGTCCTGATGTGAACTGACTTCAGATTCTGGCACCTATGACCACCGTTCAAACTCACCTGACTTAATCTACTCCTGCATGACTATGGTACTATCTGATTACCTATAGTTGGTTCATTAAAGCAGGAAACAACTCAAAACCTAGATACAAAGCCAGTTTGGATCCTGTAGAGTTAAAACTTTGGCTCTGGCAACAGTACACTGGTATGCAGCTAGAGGTAATAAGCCCACCTGGATCTAAGCCAAGCCCTCCTAACGCCAACATGGGTATTACTGCTCTGCTTCCCTGAAACCAGGAGTGCAATGCAGATACACCCCTCAGGTCCGTGAAAAGCTGGCTCAGGTCTAGCTGGGTTTATTAGCTTTAGGCATGCTGTGTGAAAGCTGACAGTGCTGAGCCCCAGTCTTTCTGCCTCCTTTCTGCATTTCTTCAGGCTCTGCGGACCCAGCAGAGCAGATGTACAGAGTCAAGGACCCAGCCCTCTGCTCACACCACTCAGTGCGCTGGTGGCTAAGCAGTGTGGATCAACACTGACTAGGCCGCTGAGCTAGGCCTGCCATGGGGCCTGGATGCTTTCCTCGGGCTACCTCATTCCACTCATGCAGCCCACTTTCCACCTCCACAACAAACAAGTGATATATACGCTTTGTGTCCACATAGCACAATTCATTTCAGAAGAGTACAATCATTGTAACTGAAAGAACAAGGCCCAGACAGAGCTAATATACTATCTACCATCATATTGAAAAGCACGGACAGGCAGAACCCCTTACACTATGTTCAGATTACTGTATTTATTTTATGGTGACTGCTGCTGGAACAATTTGCAAGCAAAGAAACATGCTAGGTGCGTGCTGCACCTAGCTAGCGATAAAAAACATGATTATTTTCTGAATTATTAAAATATAGTTTAGTACATCCTATTGTGGAAAAGGGAGAAAACAGAGGGACACGTATTGTGCCAAAATACGCATCTGGCTTTGATCCATAACATTCCAGAACAAATGCTTCCAACGGTGATTTTCTTACCAAAGAGTTACAGCATCTTAAATGAGTCAGTAAACTTATCACAGTGTTAGCAGAACCTGCCAAACTTCGGAATTCAGAGCATGTGCTCAGATAGAAATTATTTAATATTTGCCAACATCACCCAGTTTGAAAAATGAATTCACAGCACGTATTTTGGGAAACACACTTGAGATATTTTGTAAATAAGCAGGTGACATTTCACTTGCTGCATTTTTAAGAGTACAGATGGTGGGAAGTTGAATTACAAAATTATAAACTTTTATTGTATATCTTTTCTAATCACACCTGCCAGATATTTGCAATTTTCTGTCATAAAATCTATTATCTTCTAACAGAGTAGTCAGGTTTTAGTTTTAAGTTCAATGGTTCAGGTTTGTCAATTTTTATTTAATCTTATACTGCAATCAGATTTATTATTAATACCAAAACATTTTTACATAGCACCTTTCATCCTCCAAAAGCCTTGCGAAACCTCTCCAGTTCTGTGCAATTCCATCCCCACTCATAATGCTGCCACTTTCTGGACAGAAAGAACCTCTGTAAGTACTGACAGCAGAGGTACCACAACAGTTCTTCAGAGAGGATGTAGCTGCTAAAACTATCTCAGGTTAGAGCTGCAAAAAGGAACAGGAGAGACATACTACAGTCAGGGGGGAACAACTACAGTCATCAAAACACCTTTTAATTTACTCATTGCTGAGTGGATCTATGGCAACCCAATATTCAGAAGCCCCATTTTTTCCTCTAAGACTAACTACATCTCTTCATTTCCAGCAGCTCTGCTTCTTCCCTAAATAACCAAATTCTTCCTAGGTGCACTGTAATATTTACTAACATTAACTGTAGCAAAACGTCCCAGGCGAGCACTGAGACCACCAGTAGTGTTGGACTGCTTAGTAGAGGCGGGTCAGAGAAACAAAATTGTGCCAGAAACCCTGCAGAAGTTTTGAAGGGAAGCTGATACAGACCTGCAACCTCCATGCTGAGTTTCAGCGCAGGCTGAAAACTCATTTACGCGAAATACACTGTTACAACCTGGATCATACAGAACATTTTTTTTTCTTCTACCCAATTCAACATCTTACCTGAGGTCTATATGCCTCATAATTGAAGCAACAACTTGTCATGCAGAACTTTACCCTCAAAGGGCTGATGAAACTCTAAACCTGTTTACTGTCACAGTGCAATTCAACTTTACTTTTTACTGCAGAAAACCAACAAGATTAAACTGCATCTCTTCATTTCCCTCTAGGAAGCACTCTGGACACTGCTCAGACACGAATCTTTCCACAAAGATAACAAAGCTCAGCCAAAGATGTGGCCCTCCCCCTCCATATGATTCCCACTATGGATGGAGAAACAAAGTTTATCCTCTGCCAGGTAAGAAGTCCTTTGCTACCATGAATGCTGTTATCTTCCAGAACTCAAGCTCTGTATCCCTAATTCTGCATGCTAAGTGGCCTTACTTTAATCAGCGGCATCAGCATACGAGTACCAAAGCCAGTGAGTTGCACATCTATCCCGTGCATTTGGACACGCATGGAACAGCGCTGTGCTAGCTATGGCAGTAAAAGCGGGCATTCGGATCTAGGAAAAAGGGGACTTGAGAACTTTATATGAGACTGCAGCATGAATCTTCTTGATGGAAACCTGGCATATGTTACCTACCCCAAACAGAGAACAGAAGGCAAACACAAAACCCCTACAAACAGCTATAACTATTTTTATGGCATACACTGACAATGCTTAGGTTCTTCTGCAAATATTTTCGAGCATTGAAATAAACTGCTGTTTGCAGAGCCCCAGTCTGCCACTTCCCCCATGGAAGTACCTTTCTGGCATCACAGTAGCGTAGCCCGAAGGAGTGGAACTGTGGGAAGAAGGCTGGCTGGACAGCTGCAATCTGCGTGTAGAGTTCTGCGGGCCGCGACATGGCAGGTGTTCCCGAAAGCAAGATCACTCTCCTGGCAGTCTGGGAAAGCAAAATGGAGAGTTGTTATTATACAGTTCACAATATAAGCAGAACCTCCTAAGAAGTCATCCCCAACCCTGAAAGAAAATCCCAGAGCCATTGTCCAAGCACCCTAAATGGAAGAGTACTTCACCTTTCACAGATACTTTCAGCTTTCACTGCCTGAATACACTCAAGGACAGTGCTTAAAACTTACAGGAAGCAAGATAGACCATATTGTTTCTTATTCATCACCCACATGCTGCTGTAAGGGAAGGGGATGTCAATTTTTATGACAGTGCTTTCTGAACTGGCATTTACCCACCAGATCTTAGGCCTTGGCTCAACATTTCCTTTGGCACCAGGTGTCACACACCCTCTCAGGTACATCCTCACCTCCACAACAAATTCTCCTGCAATAAACCTGCCACAGCAAGCCACAAACAAGACTGTCTTCCTCACAAAAGCAGAAGAGACCCAGAGAAGTAGGAATCTTGTTCTTGTTTTCTGTTCATTTATTTTTTAAATCCTGCCAGAGGAAGATGAAGCCGCCTGAAGCAGGACCAGAAGATGTCCACCTGACAGCCTGTCTAGGCACAGCTGGCTGGATGCTAGAACATGAGTTAATAAAAACGAATCATGGAAAAAGATTGTAAAACGTGTCGTAAGGAAGACGGGAAGAGGGTAGGACACCAGTATCTGAAGTAGTTGCTCCCAAAAAGTGGGGAAAAAAAATTACACTGTAGACATAAAAGCTCCCAAGATGCATTTCTACCTTCATACCTCCATTATTATCTAATTCTATTATTAGATGAGAGCTATGAATTTCTACTGCTGTAAATTCACATACAGTAGTTAAATTACAAATGCCTTTTAATTTCCTGCATGGTTTAATGCAGGTTCATTAAAATAACAAAGAGATTCTTGAGTGACACCTGTACCAACAGCTCATTCACATTTAAATGAAAAAGAAAATGAAATTCTTTTATCATTTCACTAAGATCTACCAGTCACCCAAATCTATTCAGCCGATTCATCCACTTGCCAACCAAACCTGGTGGAAAAAGAGTTCACAGATCAGGTACCGGAAATTAATTTCAGGATTCTTTATCAGATATTTATATAGAGGTTGTAATCAAAGTGGGACCTGCCTTCTCCCTCCATCTCTACTAAACAGATCAGAAGGAAATATGATCACCACCAGGAACAC
Organism: Rhynochetos jubatus; assembly: GCA_027574665.1. NCBI lineage: Eukaryota > Metazoa > Chordata > Aves > Eurypygiformes > Rhynochetidae > Rhynochetos > Rhynochetos jubatus. Next base: position 27,494,252 of record CM050654.1, read on the forward strand.
ACAATTCCCACAAACATTTAAAAAAGCAGGATATTTACTGAACTAAACAAGAGGAGAGGTCAAGCCTTTGGACAAGTTGGAAGGTGAGAATTAGTTTACACAAGACAGTGGCGCCTTTGCTACTCAAGAGGGAGGAGTGATAGAGGTCAAAGATCTCAGATCCCACGAGGAAACAAAGTGATAAAGCAGAAATTAGGTCAGTTTTAAAAATTAAGGTAACGGTGGGGGACAACCAAGCAGAACCTAGACAATACCTGAGGCCTTGCAGAAGCCTTTGAGTAGTAAACTGACACCACCCTGAGAAATCTGCTGAAATGCAAAACAAGCCAGACCCACATGAGCAAGAAACCTCCAAATTAATTTTTTTTTCCTCCTGGACTAACATAAAGCCACTGCTAGGAAAGTGACATCAAGAAGGTCAAGCAATGACAGACAGTTCATTTCAAATAACTCTGGATCAAGCTAAAGCAAGAAATGTTCACTTAAAACAGACCAAGGACATACTAAATGCAACATGCACCTATCTGTCTTGAAAGGTTTTATGCCACTCTCAAGGCTCCTCCTCTTTGTAGGGTGCTCCCCAGGGAGCTAAATGAGATGAGGTTGGAACACCAGTATATTTCAATTCCCCAGTAGTCAAAACAATTAGTCAGGCTCCTTCCCAATGCCTAAATAGTTATCAAAAGACAGAATGATGAAGTTACAGGTTATTTAAATTCTGAACTTGTCCAGCTGCTGCTTTACTATGCGCAACTTAATTTTGAACTGATAGGGTATCTAACCACTGCAAGCACTTACCAAGGGCTGTGATACGTCTTCCATAATTAAACATTTTAAACAAACTGAGAAGTAAAAAAACAACAACAAAAAACCTAAAACCACCAAACAACAACAACAAAAAAACCCACCCAAAAGACACTACTTCCACAAGAGCTGTGAAGAACTCAAAGAAATTAATTCCAGAAAATTGTGTGGAACATACGTGGTCTAACTCATTATCTCAAGGGTCCCTTTCAGTTTTAAAATCCATGACAGAAGGAGCCCAAGAGAGAAAAGAAGGAAAAAAAAAATCCTAGGAAGATGCGTTGAAAGCTTCCAAGTGTTGAAGGCTTACTTAAATTCTGGATGAAAGCAATGGCTTTGATTCACATCTCTTTTTGTAGTGGCAACTCATTTTGAATAGATGCCAATAAAGATTTGCTCCTGCAGAGAAGTCTCTCCTGATCACTGCTTAATTCTTGTTTCCTGTTGAACCTTCTGTGCTGTCAAGAGTGAGCACTTACCTTCCTTCTTCTGAGGTCTAGAAGAAAAACATGGAACAGCAGCAGCACAGAAAAGAAGATTGCATGACCAGCAAGGACTTTCTTGCAAAACCAGATCTATAATCAACTGATACATATTTCCACATAGGAGACCTAAGGTTAGCTGCTCGTTAGCATTTAGGCATGAAGTTAAATCTTCCCCAGAAACACTCCTCTCTCTCAGGGATCCTTGTGACTGTTCTTAGTTATTTTTTGGGAGACTGCTTAACAGAACTCTGACAATGACTTGACTAACAGAGACCTGTTCTGTAGCCCTCACTTACTACGTAGGTAACGTAAGACAACTGTGGCTTTGTAGCATTACACTTCACACAGAACACACCAGCAAGAATTAATTCCACAGCTGTGACAACGTTTACAGAAGTCACTTTTGAAAGTCGAAGAATAACGTATCAAATGGTAACCCCTGATGGCGCTTACTTTAGAGGTCAAAACCCAGCACCCAACTGATTTGAAGGGGAGTAGGTGAGGAGGGGGGGACTATGCCACAAAGAAATAACACGCAAAGAGCCTCATTAACATACAATGACTGTCTCTGCCTCAAATGAATTTCACAGCATGAGCTCTGCCATATGCTAACAGAATGAGATACTTTTTTAAAAAAGTGTGAACGGGTCTGGCTGTACAATTACTTGTGTCCCCAGTTTTCGCTTACTCTGTCAGTTTGACCTGCTTAGCATAAGAATACCTTATCCTGTGAAATGAAAAATCTGAGAGTGGCCATCATATAATAGAGATAATCACCTGATGCAATTGAAGATTTAATAAAGGGGAAGGGTTGCAGCTGTTTTAAGGAATCTGTTCCTGTAACTGGGCAAGACAGATAGGGCTCTACATTTCATGAGATGATCCTACAGTGGTTATTCCAAAAAATATAAATGCCTTTTCCTATTCTTCAGTGACACCTAGGCAGAAAATGTGTATCAAATGGCAACACTCAGCTATGACTGAAGGAAATTACATACTCCCTATTTTGAGAAGGGAAATTGGAAGGTAAGAGCAGATCTGAAGACACAGCCTTGAGGGCCCACAGCTTTTCCAATTTCAAGATGAAGTTCCTTCTCTCAGCAGGTGACAACAAGCTAAGGCTTATTAAAATCCATATGGATTGGATAATAGTACCTAAAGACAGCTACTGTTTGTTTCCCACTGGAAAGGGAGATATTTGTGTTCCTCCTCACCTTCTACCTTCAGCATTGACCTATTTCCCTCTATTATTTTAAAGCATCTCTTTACTAAAACAAGCACAAAGAGTATTAGATTCCAGTCACACAATGTATTTGGACTTCCATAATAGAAACAAAGACCTTTAACCCTGCAAACATGAGGATGTGCATCATACTATTAACAAGAACAGCAGCTCAATAGGAACAATCACATTAGTAATACTACCCAAAAGTTGTGGAACAAAGCCTATAGGGAGCACAACAGGAATAAGACCATTTTATGCCACTGGAATCTTTTATTAGACACTACTTTTTATTTCTGTTTCTAACAGAGTTGTTCACTAAAAACTTACGATCGTGCTTCCAAAAAAACTCATCCATGTTCCACTGGGACCTTCCCCAGTTTCCACTGCTTTGCAATACTCCGTGCAATTACAGAAGAACAAAGACCACGCAGCACTTTGGCTGGTCGAAGGATGTAGAATCCTTTTCACTCCAGTCCCCAAGAGATCCCACCACAGATCAGTGGAAAACTTCCATTTTGTTGTTTCTTCTTCATCTACACCCCTGGGGCTTTGCTGTTTTATGGATATTGGTAGCATGTATATTCCCTCTCCTATGTTCATGTCTCTGGGCCAGTCTAATCTTGGAAGAAAACAACCAAAATGCCTTCAAAAGGCATAACACCACGGCACTTTCTGCCTTTGAGGGAAAAAGACACAGGGCAGAGGCAAAGGGAACAACCAACGTTGTCAGTACGCCCAGGAGAATTTAGTCCCAAGCATGAGACTAAGGAAAAGAGCAAGGTGACAAGTAGGTGCTATTACTGATTGCCACAGCTGTGGATTAGGGACAGGGACAAGGCAAGCCTGAAAACAGTGACTCAACCAAAGCCCAACAGTATGAGGCTTTTCTCATTTTGATGTGCATGGAAACAAAAGGACTTTGTTTGAAGGAACACAGGAATTTCTACCCCTCGTACTGTAAGAGATGCTGAAGCTAGGGACAGGTCTCACACAGCTGCTGGCACAGACGGGCCAGCTAAAAGCTGGCTGAGCTTGAAAGCAGGATTTTTGCCACATGCCAAAACACCAAAGGACTGTTTTCTACTACAGCTTTCAATCCATCCACCTCCATAATTTTGCAGGGATGCACACAGACTGTGTACAAACTGCCACCTGGTTCCACGTAGGCGGATGAAGCATTCTCCCCCATGTACAAGTCTGCCCACCCACAAGTTTGCACATCCACTGGGAATGTGAAGGGAATAAGAAATCTGGCCTAAACCATTTGCTACTGCTATTTCAGGTCACCCTGTCTTACTGTTTGTGTAACTGTACCGTTCCTCTCAAAGTTTTGTCCAATGACAATAAATTGGGCACAACATGACTAGATACCTGCTCTAAACTAATGACAACCTGGGGCAAGCCACCAAGTAGTGAGCACGGTCACTGCATACATCCAGCCATTAAAAAGTCTTTCTGGTCACACTTCTCACTGTCCTAAGCAAAGCTACTATCCTGACAGAGATTTAGGAAATTTAAGTATGTCACAAGAAACACTGAAGACTACACCAAATCCTGCACACACACAGTTTGTGGGTTTAATATTAAAGTCTAGAAGTTCCCCACTGACACACCTAAGCCACATGTTTCAATACATGGTTCTGCTTAACAATTCCACACCACACTTGCTCTGCAATATATACGACAGCCGGAAAAGATGAATTATTACTGAGTGGCTAAAAATACTACTTCATTTTGAAAACCGGTCAATGTCAAATATTAAAACTAAAATGAGACTTTAAATGCTGTAACTATGGGTTAAATATTTCAGAGGAGGAGATCCGGCTTGGCTGTCTAGCAAGGCAAATTCAAAATTAATATCCAAGGTAAGTCATCTTTATTATGAATGTGTTGATTTAAACAGATTATTGTGCAGTTCTGTCTAAATACTGGCAACAATTTTCATATTTTACTTATTATTCAAATGGAGAAGTCACAGCAGCAGATTCTATCAAGATAAAAAGAATCCATTAAGTACGGATGGAAGTGACAGAAACATTTCAGGCTCAGAAACATTTTAACTTAGACCTGTCCAGTGTCATTATGGACTCATAAATCTTTGTAGCATGTAAGGACCAAGGATCACATTTCTTAGGTGTTTTTTTATTTTTAATTTTCTGTCTCCAAAAACCAGTTCAAGGCTAAGTTTTCATGTTTTAGGATGCCGGGAACCTCAAAAGAAATATAAACAAGTACGGCAATTTCAGAAAGTTTAAGGTAGTATAATGCTACCAACAGACAGAAGCGGCAGCGCTCAGAAGACAGACAAGGTGCAGTTGGCTCCAGGGGCTCTGGGTACAGCACCAGCATGGCTCCACACTGTGCCTGTAAGGTAAGGACTGAAGTGTCAGAAGCAGTGCACTTATCAAGGGCTTGCCTATGGATACAGCTTTTCATGGTCTCTTTTAAGAGCCCCAGTCCTGCTCTAATTCTTTTAACATAAGGAAGGAAAGAGCAAGAACACTGTCTTCAGTAGCATGGTTATCAAGGCTTCTTTATCAATAATCTCAAAGTATCATGTAAAATACTGAAAACAGAATCATAGAATCATAGACTGGTTTGGTTTGGAAGGGACCTTAAGGACCACCTAGTTCCAACCCCCCTGCCATGGGCAGGGACACCCTCCACTAGACCAGGTTGCTCAAAGCCTCATCCAGCCTGGCCTTGAACACTTGCAGGGAGGGGGCATCCACAACTTCTCTGGGCAACCTATGCCAGTGCCTCACCACCCTCTCCGGGAAGAATTTCTTCCTGATATCCAATCTAAATCTCCCCGCTTTCAATTTAAAACCATCACCCCTTGTCCTGTCGCTACAGGCCCTTGTAAGAAGTCCCCCCTCCCAGCTTTCTTGTAGGCCCCCTTTGGTACTGGGAGGTGCTATAAGGTCTCCCTGAAGCCTTCTCTTCTCCAGGCTGAACAAGCCCAACTTTCTCAGCCTCGTTTCACAGCAGAGGTGCTCCAGCCCTCTCATCTTTGTGGCCTCCTCTGGACCTGCTCCAACTGGTTAATATCCTTCTTATGTTGGAGGCCCCGGAGCTGGATGCAGTACTCCAGGTGGAGTTTCATGAGAGCAGAGGGGATCACCCATTTTTACCCCACTGACCATTTACTATAAAGGTGACACAGTATAGTTGTTAAATCCAGTATTCAAGTGATGAAAACACCTCATATTTTGGCAGTTCTTTCAAATATGAAAACATTGCTGTGATGTCCTGTGCCAGCAGTGAAAACAGCTAGTTTCACTAGCTGTTGAAGACAAAGCTGCCAAAATGGCTAGTTATAGAGCAAAAGACGTGCTGGAAAGCAAGGATGGCAAAAGAGTGGCTATTACAGCAAATAAGCAAGCAGGAGGATAAAGTTTACCTGAACATCTAACATGAAACACCTGGTACTGTATGCTGTTTGCAGGTGAGATAATGCATGATATGAACACAAAACTCTTAATGCTTTCAGAACACTGAAATTCAGTTTCAGAAGCACTAGTTCTCAATTCTCTGAGACCAGCGATGTCACAGCATAAAACTGTAAATTCTTAGTAAGTGCATACAGGCAATTAACCTCTGCTGAAATGCTATCATCTTTCACTCTCATATCTTCTGGCCTGCAAATAATTTTGACAAGCTGATCTTTACAAAGCTACAAGTAGGAAAGGATGAGACCGCTTTTCGAGCATTTTGCAATAACATAAATTTGTTATTTTCCACCACTTTCAGACATACACTCTAATTACTGTACTTCAAACTGCTCATAAAATTGGACCTCCCACTTAGTTTCCAAACATTAAGAGCCTGAAGTGAAAGCCAAGAGAAGACAAGAGTCAGGCCTTTAAAGACAATAAGTTATTCAAGGACAACCATCTTTGGTTTGCCATTAAGAATCTTGCATATAAAAGTTAGTTGCTATAAATCCATCACAGATCGAATCTTCTCTTTCTGCACACTTGCTGATAATTGCTGAAGAGGAACTGCATTTACCTTATCCTAATGTACAGACTCTGCAGTGTCTAGAAACTACTCGTAACTTTAATCTGCTAGAGGCTACCAGGGAGTTTGATTCTCTGATCCCAGGGCAACAGGCAGACAATAAAATTTATGTTTGTCCTGTTATTGCATAACTGAATATTGCCTTCCTTCTGTGGGCCACTTGTCTTGCTAACCTCACAATCTGCCATTTCCTGCTAGTTCTGTACATTTAACAAGCAGGAATGCTCCTGAATCCCAGCCACATAAACACATTGCAAGGCTTCAGTAACAGAGTAGAGTCCATATCCAAAGCCAAGGAAGAGACCTTGGTAATGTCACTTTGATATACAGCAGTGATTTGCATGCCAAGAAGTAACTGATAATGATTACTTCCATTAAACAAGCCACACTGACACTCCTATATTCTTTCTACTCCCTCTGAATACATTCAGTGAGCTGTGACATTCCCTTTTTCCCCATCACCATAAAAGTAATCGGGGCAGTACCACAATTACATCAAGGGAGCCTCTGAAGTTCTTCTGTTAGGTCTTACTATATAACGTTTGTATGGTAACAAGTGGCTAAGCCAGAGACAAATTTTGCTCTTGGGTCTACAACATTATCTGAATTTCCACTTGCACAACAGAATTCAGTCGTTGGCTTCTAAACCCAGTAAGAGGAACAACACTGCTTTGGGAGCCTGACCTTGGCTGCTGGAGGTCTGGCACCCAGCATACGCACCTTAAGTAGGGGCATGGCAGCTCGGCATCGTGCAGTTTTTATGTTCTTTAGGAAATGAGATTCATCCTGAAACAAAACAAGCATGAAAGTGAAGATGGTTCTGATCCATAGTCCAACTGCAGGCTACAGAACAAATTCTCAGTATTCTCAGCTATCTAATATTACAAGCCTATCATCCCAGAGGATATTTCAAGCACTGGGAGAGTCACATCAGATTCCAAATGAAAAGACTGCATGGAGGGTAGCAAGCTTCCTACATTCAAACCTGCAGCTGTAAGCAAATGGAACAGAAATCAAACCTTAAAGCCATGAATCTCAAATGACTGCAAACAACTGAGCAGAGAGGGCCAGAGCGGGAAGGAGAAAGAGGAACATTATTTCTACCACTGATACTCATTTGCCCCTGTGTGCCCTTTAAACGCAGCAAACATAGGAGGCCTATACAGTGCCACTTCCCTAAATAAGGGGTTAATGAAAACAATAAGGAAAAAAAGAAATCTAATTAGGATCCAACTGTTCTGCTGATAGGTCTCACCAGGTGGATAATAGCCTCCTACTTGCGACATCACCCCCAAAGAAGCTTCATTTCTACTGCTGTAGTAAGGCAGAACTTAGACACAAAAAGTAATGGGTGCCCTCCAAGGGTACATTCTCATCTTTCCACATGTGGATGAACAAGCAACCATGCATGCAAAGACAATACAACTGCTGAGCCTCTCAGGCACAGCCTTCACCCTCGTCATTAACAAATACACTACATTAATGTTCCCAGCCATCAAAAGAAGATTGGAAATAAAATCAGGAAACTCGGGAGGACTACTCTCATCTGTAAAAACATATACAGGGTCCAAATTTGAACATATGAACACACAGAAAGAACATCTATCACCTCAGACCAGGTACAAGGTTCCAGAACAGTAGCCCTAGAGTCCAAGTCCCTGGACTCCAAGCACCAGCACAAGCAAGTAACGATCTGCAATTCCACCCTGACAGAATGTCTTGTCAGAATGGGCAAGTGAAAAACAAAATAAGAAAAAAATAAATTCCTTCATGTAGTTTGGTCTCCAAAGAACCATCATTCCCACATTCCTATGTGATGCTAAGAAACAAAAGGATTATTATGTTCCAAAGGATCTTAGGGACAGGTGCATGTGTGTGCTGAAATCTAGACTGAGAACATCAAACACCCACAGTAAGCTATGTACACACTTTCGGTCTCTATTGATCCAAGCTGGATTTAAAACACTTGATGTTTTGAATTTTTAGTAATGGAAATCTAAAGAATGCCTTTTACCATGGCTTTGTAAAAGGTTAAAAAATGGATTTCCAAGTAATTCACAAAAGAAGTGATACAAGTGATCAAAGAAGGCTTAATGCAGATGGTCAGTGGAACATAAGCAAAGAGATATTTTTTTGATGCTTTACGCACATACATGATGTTGAGAGGTCATCTGGTTTACTGGATGAACACTAATACCACCCTGAAGTGCAATCCCCTTAAAAAGATACAATTCCAAGACTATTGCCCTGACACACAACATTAAACACCTTTCTCTCCAGCAGAGGACATGCCCAACCACAATGAAATCAGAGTGGCACTATAACCAGTAAGAGAGAAAACACAGCCTCAGGAATCAACAAGGAATTAAACTCAACTAGGAATCTCAGAAGGTTTCAGAGAAACTTCCAGCTTCTGTTCATTAAAAGAGCTGTGATCACAGCCACAATTACAAGATAAATAAGACCCACTTCACACCTCTCTGCTGTACAACACAAAGGTTACCCCATTGGCAGCATGCAATTAACTTCAAAATTTTAGTGTACCACTTACAATAATAACTACTTGGAAAGTGCTCTTAAGTTGCTTATCCATCTTGCTGAGGAGGTCAAAGCTGATGATGTTTATCAAGCCTGCTGTTAGGCTGTCTTTGCCAGTCACTATGACCTTGGTGCTGCCTGGACTCAAGGATGGAAGCCACCTGTGAAATGCCTGGAGGAAGAGGAAAGCAATTAATTGCATTCTGGTGCTTACGTTCTCTGTCAGGATCCCAAAGCACTTCACAGAGCATCCTCATGAATGCTCAGAACATGGAACCACCCAACCCACCAGCAGACATCAGCTGAGAGCACAGTAAGGGTAAGAAGCCTTCCCAAGGCAACAACCCTAGTAACAGGCAGACCAAGAACAGAACTTGGGCTTTAAGGCCGAATCGATCTTCCACAGTAACGAAGGCTCAAACATGCTCTATTCTTGCCTCTCATTGAAGAAAAAATAGAATTGATCTGTAGTATAAATGTTCATAACCTCCTGATAGTGTTACTGGCTACGCTCAGAGCCAGAGAATGCAGTGACCACCACTGACAGGGAAATTTAGTTTTCCAACAAAACAGAAAACCTCAGTCTGAAACACAGATTTCCAAGCAGTAAACATCTCTCACTGTAGCAATGTTTACTCCACAGTGAGGATGAAGTACAACTCATCCAGATCAACAAAAACTCTTCCACTACCTCTCCTTCTTAAAATGTCTACAAAAAACAAACAAAATAAATCACAGAATGGTTTGGGTTGGAAGGGACCTTAAAGATCTTGTAGTTCCAACCTCCCTGCCATGGGCAGGAACACCTACTAGTCAGGTTGCTCAAAGCCTCATCCAACCTGGCCTTGAACACTTCCAGGGAGGGGGAAACCTGTTCCAGTGCCTCACCACCGTCACCTCAGAATCACTTCCCTCAACCTGCTGGTCACGCTTCTTTTGATGTGGCCCAGGATACAGCTGATTTTCGGGGCTGTTAGAGCACATTGATGGGTCACGTTGAGCTTCTCATCAACCAACACTTTCAAGTCCTCTGCCTCAGGGCTGCTCTCAAGCCATTCTCCACCCAGCCTGTACTTGTGTTTGGGATTGCCCCGACCCAGGTGCAGGACCTTGCACTTGGCCCTGTTGAACTTCATGAGGTTGGCACAGGCCCGCCTCTCCAGCCTGTCCAGGTCGCTCCGGATGGCATCCCTTCCCTCCAGCGTGTCAACCGCATCACACAGCTTGGTGTCATCGGCAAACCTGCTGAGGGTGCACTCGATCCCACCATCCATGTTGCCGACTAAGAAGTTAAACAGCACCGGTCCCAACACTGACCCTTAAGGAACACCACTCGTCACTGGTCTCCACTTGGACACTGAGCCATTGACCATAACTCTTTCCAGTGTGACCATCCAATCAATTCCTTATGAACAGATGAAGTTGACAATACACCAGCTGCTCTGTGACAGAAGCTGAAATACTTGTAGTGATAGTAATTCAAATCAACCTCTTGAAATGCTCCACACACCAGAGCAAGATATCCTCACCCAAAGCTGTTCGCTACTGAGCATCCACCACTTCCCTTATAATTTTCTCCTCGATGACACCAACCTCTCTGCAACATTTAAGTTCTGCTGATGTTGCTCTGCAGAGAACTGGCTGGACTTTTAGCAGTCAGGACCTGGTCCCTACAGAAATGTATCCAAGTGGTGATGAGAAATGGTATCTGTGTCTCTAGGTCCTTCACGTCTGCAAATCCCTCAGGCATCATTCCTCTCCTCTGTTCAGCAACCATATGCAGCAGCTAGAGGAGACAAATGTGAACTTCTCGCATTTCTCAATACATAAGAAACTAACAATTAACTATCCTTCAAGGTAAGCAACACAACCAAAATGTGCCAACATGCAGGCAAGGTTAGATCCCAACCAAAAAAATACATGGCTGATGCTAACCCAAAACGTAGACAAAGGTGGCAGCAATGGGAAAGTATCTGGAACCTCCAAGCTGTACTTCTCTCTCCTTTGATAAAGGGCATGCAACTAATTCACACCGTAAAATGAGCCTGCATTTCTCATTTGATCTGACCTTTGTTCAAAAGAAATGTTTTGAAACTGCCCTGACCATTAAATATTTATGTTTCGATGCTGAACTCCAAATGCACGTGGCTGCAGTACTTCTCACCCATCGCATCTGCCCACTAGCCTCCTATGGCACTTTGACTATAAAGGCACTCAGTGGCCTGAGCCCAGAAAGCCAAAATAAAACAACAACCCAGAGATAAAGACAATTTCTGGCAATTCAGCTCGAGAGACACCATAAAAGCTTCTAACCATTACAGTAAAACACATCTAGGCAAGAATGAACTGAGTAGATGACAGACCATAATAAACTCCACCATCTTCCACTTTCTGTGACACTTCTTTTAGACCTGCATCCTTCACATACCCACAAAGTAACACAGATCATTCTAAAGCAAGCGTCCTAACCAAACGTCTCCCACAACAGCCTCCTGGTGAGCAGGAGTAGGGGGAGGAAGGAGAAATCAGGCACTCAAATTAAAAAAGAAACAACAGCTCATACTGCTTCAATCTCTTGAAGCAGGTTGTAGGAGTACTGAATGCCCAGTACTTCAGGAAACCAGGCCCCAAATTGTTGGCAGCAGGCATCCCACGAAAGCCACAGATTCGGATTAGGTATTGACCTGAAGGTCTACAGTCCTCTGAAATATCAAACCTGATGAGCTTCACTCCCTTGTTCAGTAAACAATGTTCTCTTCTTGTCACCTAACATTTGGTTGCGCTACTGGACACGGAAACACATACCAGGAGGCTCTAACAACCCGATTACAGCACAAAACCGGCAAATCCCAATCAATACACTTGTCATCAATGCAACATTCCAGGGAAAGCTAAACTCCCACCTGCTCCTGCTGAGGCATGAAATTACTGACCTAGAACCTCTGGCTCACCTTTTTCCCACAGTGAACGTTTCACCACCCTACAGCAACTCCAGAGCCTCAGCGTACAAGCCACGACAGTCCTTTATGTCCAGATACATTTCCCAACCATACAAGCTTTCTCGGAGTTCTGAGCAACGTTAATAAAGACCTCAGAGAAGTCAGCAGCATACAGTGGACAGGCCAAAGGCATATTATGACAGACACTTAATGATGACAAGAATGGGGCCTCTTGAGCAGGGCAAAGAATCCCAGCATCAGGGCTCCTACTGCAGCTGAGGGACTGGCAAATACTGCTATGCAGGGATTGAGTACAACAGGCAATCGCTTGAATGCAACTACTGGTTTTGACACTGATGAGTAAAACGCCCCCTTGGAACCAGCTGAGTTGCGGGAACAAAGTTAACAGAGGGTCAAAGGAGATACTTTCTCTACATCTCCCTCTTTCCAACAGATCAGCTGGACCACAAAAAGAAAATTGGCCAGTAAAAGAAAATAAGCATATACCATATAGTCAATGCCAAGCAATTTCCCCCCACCTCCAGTTTCTAAATGAGTACAATTTTAAGTTTTTTCCCCTTAAAATACAGATTTTTAAAATTTTAACCTGTAGGGTGCAACACAGCATAACCATCACGCATACCCTCTGCTGACCACCTGCACATGCTCAAACTCACAGTACCTCTGCCCACGTAAACCTCACGGAAGAGGGAGTCACCACCAGCAGGGGCCATTCCTTTCGGTAATAGGCAGCAACGCAGATCGCCTGGATGGTCTTGCCCAAGCCCATGTCATCCGCAAGAAGTAAACGTCCCTCTCTTGAAATTGCAAAACTGGGGAAAGTAGAGAAGGGAAGTAAGAATCAAGAAATCGGTTATCATCTGTCCTGACAGCCAAGATGAGCACAACTCATCACCAAGCCTATAATGTGGATGACCTGGTAGTGATCTTGGTTCTTCCGTAAACTTGGATCTTCTCCCATAGTCTTAACACAAGTGAGCAACTCTCACAAATCTCTTGAGGCTTGAAGCTCCTGAACAAAGTGGTTCAGAACAGTCCTTAGAGACTCTGATTTCATATGAGGAGTAGTATCAAGACCTTACAATTATTTAGAACACATTCTTTCCATGATATTACTCACGTTCTGTCCCAAAGTTCATCCTGGCTGAGCTAAGAAAATATTAACAATGCTACTTTAACATCAGTAATACAGACTTCCCTGGATTGCATCTTGAAGTCAGTAACTAATAGCCATATATGATGAGGACAAGGACATTTGAAAGTTTATCTCTACATACAATTAGTAATTTTACATCTTTCAGGGCCTGGGTCCCATTTCCTGGCACTTTCCCATCCATAGTTAATATTTAAAAAACAACAACAAAAGAGGTGCACTTTGGGGAAAAAGTAAAGAAAAAGATGACTTTACAAAACAAATAAATTTAAAAAATCATATGACAATTAGGCACATACTGAATCACAAGAGGGAGATCAGAGATGTATCATTTGAACAATTTTATGAGACTAGCAAAATGCTACTTTTCTCCTGACTCATGATGAAGAATTCCAGATAGAAACAGATGTGTCACACTAAAAAAAACCCCAACAATCCATAAAAATAAAAAGCAACAAAACAAACTATACCATACCAAACAACCAAGAGCCCAGAGTGCCCACCGCTCTGGAGAAATGTGGAGCCCTCGATGGAAAAGAATGCAGCCTGGACACCAATATGAAGTACACAATTCTAGGCAAGGACTAGCTCATAGCAGCATGCAAAACGGACATACTTCACACCTTCCCGCTGAAAGGGCATGAGGCTCGTCACAATTTCGGAGTCCACTACTGAAAGGTCAGCATCAGGAATGTCTGTCTGTGATGTAGATCTCTGTATTTGAGCAGCAAAGGCTTTTATTACTGCCTCGGGCAGTGGCTCCACTTCTACTGACACAAGGCTCTGTAATGATTCCACTGCAAAGAACAGAGCAGTTTATTATCAGAAGGGGCAACATACACAAAGCTTACGTGATGGATGTCAGGGCACACCCTCAAACTCATCAACAATATTATTCCCTATCCTGAAACAGGTCAGGAAAGCACTGCATCATGCACAGGTGTTGGCCTGGCCTCATCCCTGAAGTCTATTTCAGAACCACATGATGAATCCCACCTCCTCCCCTCGTATTTACACTTGGAAAGTCTGATGCCATCATTCAGAGATGATTGCTACTAATACAGCTGGAGCTGGATTACTCATACTGAGGGCAGCTTAGGGCACACTTTACTCAGAAATAGAAGTATGGATTTGAACAAAAGAGCCTCTGAAGCCTAGAAGGCAGAGACATCTTTAGCTTGGGATTCTGCATTAAACACCTCTGAGGTCTCCACCATTCCTGAGTGATCAGGAGTGACCTGAGACACAGTTAACTAAAGATGATCACACATCTTCAGCTTCAAAAACTCTCTTCTCCTGTTCCCCAAATTCACACAGGTTTGGCTCTGTCTCAAATTTATCACCCCTTGTTTACCATGTTTGGACAAGAAAACAGGAAGCACCTCAAGACGCAGAAACTGCTCTTGTACCACCCTCAGCAGCACTCTGACAGCCCCCCTTCAATGACATGGCACCAACAGCAACTCCCTGCTCAGCCAGTGATCACTGCTGTTCTCCTGGACAGAAGTAGCTTGTGGGCCAGAACATGAGTCTCTTACCTCTACAGATGTTTCACCCATGAACCCTCTCAACTTTACCTGCAGCTTCCTACTGGAACTAAGGAGATCCCCAGCCTCCATTATGCAAAGACCTCGGGCCTTTATCTTTTCAATCCACCCATCACAACAAGGAAATCCTCAGCCAGAGCAACTCTCCTCTTAGATAACCTTATTGCAGCCCCCTCTGGTAGCATCTCTATCCCATCCCAAAAAGATAAAGTATTTCTTTTTAGTCCAATAGTAAGCTTCCACAAAAACAGGTATCAATTTAAAACATGCAGTGAGCTGGGACCAGGAAAACATGTTTAGCAATCAATCTTTGACCACTGACTGGAGAAACAAGAGATACCTGTATGCTAGGAACACAACACAGGTGCCCAGACCCTTTACTGCAGGAAGCGTATTTTTTTATTTAGTGGTTGGTTTGTATATGAAGTCAGGAAGACATACAACAGCTCTGTTTGCAAAGATCACCAGAGCTATACGAACTGAAATAAGAACTCACTCTCCCAGCAGTAAATGCACCTCCAGAATTCAGCTAGGTATTTTCATTTCAGTTATCTGCAAGAAGAAAGCAGGAGAATGGACCCCTGCCATCTGAAGGGGGAAAGCAATTCCAAGAAATATACATATGAAAAGATTTCCATTTGTGGTTGGGCAATGACCAAACTTTTTAAACTCTCCAGTTTAATTTATACTTCTTCAATAGCAGGAACTCGCTCCACCCGAAGTACAGCACAAGCTTGTTATTACACTCACAGACTGAGCTATGTGTTAACATAATTGCTACAATTTTCTCACTGATAATTCTGTTGCTATTGTTCTGTACATGAGCTGGGAGAGTGATTAAGATATATCTGCCACCAGCATGATTCATCCAACAGACATTTTTTACTGAAGTGACCTTTATATAAAGATGACTGAGCAACTAGGCAAAGAGACAGTAACCTCTACAAACAGTTCCCAGCTAACAGATATCTCTGCTGGAAATGGCAACCAGCCTTTCAAAATTCTTTTCTTTTTTTTTTGTTATTTTGACGTAGGTAAATGAACAGGCACAAAGCAAATGCTGTTCCTCAAAAAGGCACGTGCTAGGAGCTTCAAATGCCCTCACAAATTACACCCTGCATGAACATTTACAGAGAATTTTTTACTTTCCTTAAATCTGTGGGATTCTGAATACTTCCAGCGATGTATACAGCTGCCAGCCAGCGTGGCTGAGCATGACAGACTGGGAGACGATGTGTTTGCTCAGGCTGCCTAGCACATGCTACCGGATCAGGCCCTTCGCACATACAAAAGGCCCTTTTAGCAAATTGAGAGAGATAGCTCTCACTGAAGTCAGGGCCTGTCAACATCCCAATCCTGGAGATTCATAATAGTCTCCCCCAAGACACGATGCCTTGTTTTCATGACCTGACATTCCTACAAGGCCCCACAACTTGGCTTTCAGCCCTACAACCATTACTAATGTTATTAAGACATGCATCATAGGAGCATGCAGATACTCAATTATTAAACATGCTTCGGTATCCCATGGAAGCAGGAGCCATGCTGGAGAAAAACTACCTCGAGCAACAGCATCTCAGCTCTGAAACATTCAGTCGCACTTTCTAAGGATGTGTATAGAGCACCTTGCATATTATCATCTTTCTGAAGCTTACCCCAATCAAATTCCACAGTCACATACCCTCACACAAGTGCCAAGGCAAACGCAGCAAGCCGGCTAGGACGACAGGTGGTACTACTACTAAGGACTTGCCTAATGCTATTAACCTCAAAGCACTCTATAAACTTAACTAAACATAAAAATCTAAGAAGCACATGTGTTAGGAGCATGCTGCGGAGACTGGATGGTTCTGAAAAGTGTCATCCATTTTTTAAAAAAACAACAAACCCAAACTACAGCTCTGCATTTCTGTTCAGTAAGCCACAGTTTTACCAGAGTCACACAGATACAGGAAGGCAGGAGTCTACTGTTCAACTTTTACCAAGAAATGAACATTGTAGTGACACTACGTGCTTAAAGTCCACCTGCAAGGGAAAATATGATGCTCTCAAAGTTTTTTTTGCTAAGCTGCCTTTTAAGCATCCATCAACCATCACCAAAGCATTTCAGTAAAGTATAAAATTCTGCTTCAAGAACGCTTCTGCTTCAAGCAGAATCTGCACCCTTCTGCAAGAGAAACAAGCAGCTCCTCTTATTTGCCTCAAAATCAACCTGCATTCTAACGTGCCTCGTACATCAGTTAAAAACTTCACCATTGTCTACTGCCTGCAAAGCCCTTACTACTGGCAGTAACACATGAGGCTGAACAGAAACAGACAGTCACCACCCAGACTGTAACTGTGGATGAACTGGTTGTTACAAAAATCATCAGTTGACTTGAAAACCTAGTACTCTGACCTGAAAAACAAAGATTGCTGGGCGTGAAATGAAATAGCACAACACCATGCACAATCCTTAGATTTTGTAGTGAACTAAAACGAAGAATTGGAAGTAAAATAACCGGCTGCATGTTTGTTTCCTAAGCAAGGGGCGGCTGTACCGGCTTATGAATTGATATACACACAAAAGGAAGCGCAGTGGGCTGGTATGGAGGACAAGGGGAGCACAGCTAAACGTGCACAGACTTTCGACGCAGCGTCTGACAGAACAGAGCCATCCTCCCAGTGGGCCACTAAAGGACTGCCACGAATAACACAGTTACAAAGTTCTGAGCCTGGGGAAATGGTGTAAATGTCTGACACAACAGGAAGACACCTGCTTCATGGTTTGCTAGTAACTTATCTCCCCAAAATGAAAAGGCTTAGCCCATGAAATGAATTTAGAATTCATTTGCCTCTCTAGAAAATAGCCCTAGTCAGGAAAACACAGCTACTCACTTAGTTTGGGATAGTCCTCCAGCAGGAAATTCCACTTTCTGGTGTTCATATCTGCAACAGTTACAACAAATACTCTCATAAGTTTCTTTTTTAAAAGTCTGAATTCTCTATCCGTAAGAACACAGCTATCCATTCATATCCTCTGCATTTCAGAACCGTTTTAAAAGAATTCTTACCTCGTCCAGCATTCAGCTGTTTTCACATTAAGCAAATAGTTTGAAGAAGGCTTAAAAGTATGAGCACACATCTAGAAGTGATGATACCACTGCGGCAAGCCTAGGTCAGCTCCCCTAATGAACCACCGTAAAGAACCCACCTACCCAAAGACTTTGGCAACCACTTTCTCTTCACTGTAAGAAGGGATGAAGAATGCGCAGGGGAGTTCCTAATTGTTAACCAACAAACTGACTTCGGACAGTAGCACAGTAACTTCCAGTTGTACCTCTGTACCCTACAGAGGATGTGCTCAGGATGGTACAGAGGAAATTCCCCAATTCATCAACACCCAAAACGTAACATGAAAGCCAGACTTGTCTGGCAGGTTCATCCCTGGATAGCACCTGCCTGCAACATCCAGGGAAGGTCAGAATGAATCCAGAATCTGCTGAAACCAAAACAAGCCAAATGGGGCCCTGCCCAAAGAACAAGAGCTCCAGAATTAGTTCCCTATGCCGTCACTGACCTGCTGGGACACTGCGCAGGTCCACTCGTCACTCTGTGCCTCACTCCCACATCACAGCTGGTATTTACCATTGAAATCTGAATGCCAGCATAAAAAGCGCTCTACAGCTTCGCTTGCTTCAAAAACATCAGTAAAGCTGCTGGTAAACTCAATCTGCTCAGGCAGTTGCAGCCATTATACGCTACAGTAAAGCAGGAGAAATATGAGAATGTCCAACTACATTTGATAATAAAGACAAGAACTTATGCACGGCCTCCATGCTGCTGGCAAATTATCAGCGCATCCCATCTCAGTAGTAAACATAATCATGCTGAGTCCTGAAATGCCCCGTCGGCTAACGGGCCCAGAAGAGGGGGCATGTGCTGGC
This sequence comes from Rhynochetos jubatus, assembly GCA_027574665.1. NCBI lineage: Eukaryota > Metazoa > Chordata > Aves > Eurypygiformes > Rhynochetidae > Rhynochetos > Rhynochetos jubatus. The sequence continues at coordinate 27,512,913 of CM050654.1, forward strand.
ATGGAGTGAAGCACAGGACACAGACACGGCACTATACCAGAACTACAGGCGCTCTCAAAATCTTCATCAAAACACATGCTCTCATGCATCTCATGGATGTGCTCTCACAATCTCTCTCCTCTGAAGCATTCACAGCACTCCAAGAGCAGTGCCAATATCGTTGTGAGAACAGAGTGGAAATAACAAAAGACTCACCATAATTCCTGGAATCCATCTGTTTGAACACTCCAATCACTTCCACGGAATACCCAATATCAACCTCAAACCTCAAGCGAGAGATCAGCACGCACTTCCCTTTGACCACAGCTGAGGGTTTCTTCCAGTTCTTACACATCTTCAAGAGGGATTTCACATCAACCTGACTGCCAACGAAAGGAGAGCCTGATGCCAAGCCAACCGCATTTTCTCCTTCCAGTGGTACCAGAATTACTGATGAAAGTTGATTTGCTGCTTCCACTAGGCAAAAAAGCATGAGATACACAGAAAAGAATTAGTAACAAAGAACACAGATAAACTAAAGATGCACAGGATGCTTTGGGAAGAGAAGGGGCAAGAGGACAACAAAAAACCATGCGGTTTAAAAGGAGTGATGATCCCCTGTTTTCACTCACAGGGACAAAGACTAGAGCATGTGATGTCCTGGAAGAGCAGGTTGGCAAGATTTTCCACAGAGAATACAGCAGTGGCAGTGGGAACATGTGACAGTAGGTGAAGAAGGCCCTGTCCAGCACTGTCACTGCATTCAGCTCTTTGCCAGCAAATCCAAAACATGGCTCCGTATGCCAGGGCAGGCAATCTGCAGAACCACATCCAGCAGTGAACTGCACACATTCATACAGTGTTTTCACTTCCAAAGTCGCAGGGACAGGGGCATGCTGATCAATAGTATGTGCCTGGAAAGGTGGGAACGTACTTCTGCAAACAGCAAAGGAGAAAGACCTAAAAATACCTGCCTCCTGCCTCATGTCAATGTCTGATATGCAATCTCATCTAGGAGGAATGCTGTGTATTTCCAATACTGTAGGAAGCATTTCTAGGAAGGAATCTAGTCCAAACCTCCAAATGTCCTTTGTTACAATTTAGGTCCATCACCCTTTATTCTACGGTGTCTTACAGTTAGACGTGCACTTCCTCTCAGCCATCTGCACTATCTCACTAATCACTAGCAACTTCCTCTGTCTTGGTGCCAGGGCACGGGGGGACAAGAGACACAGCATTTTACAGCCGTCAGCCTGAGACCACAGCTATCCACACAAATAAACATCCCACTTTTCACTGTGTGTTTCTGACACACTATACCCATGTGTTGCCTTTATTATCACAGCTGAACTGTGATGGTTAAGGAACAAGAACCATTTTTCTTGTATTTATACAGCACTAAAATAATGAATTTCACCTCTAAGACTCCAACTCACAGGTACTACAGCAACACAAGGATTCACTAGCATCTCCAGAGTCCATTAAACACATGAGCAGGAGAACAGGAAGCATACTCTGCCTCCATGTATTTGCAAAGAGAGGCAAACTCTCCAGTCCAGTAGCTGTTCGGAGTGAGCTCAGGTGAATCTAGTCCCTTGAGGGTTAGCTGCACATCAGGATCCACCCTGCTTCTTTGTAAATAGTCCAGCTTACTGATATGCAACAACCACTGAACTCGGATTTGTTTAAGATTTGAAAAGGGAAAAAGCGGAGAAGGAAAGAAATTCAGACACGTTCTTCCTAACCAGTTAGTAAGCCACTGGGATTTCATCCAACTTTATCTTTAAAAACAGACTTCCAGAATAAACCCAAGCATTTGAGATTTCTACTCCAAAGAAAAAGTTTAAGAGCCTCAAGTGAAAGTAATTTTTAAAGTAGAAAACGAAAAACCACCAATTTAGACTTTTCTCCTCCCAATGCACTGAGCAAAAGAGTTGATGCACTACCCAGTCAGAGCTCATCTCTACAACTACCACTGAAAGAAACTGGGGGGAAAAAAAAAGTCAACCAGCCCACACCCAACCATATTTTACTCTTTTTTTTTTTTTTCCCCAGTATTTCTTTCTAGGCTTGACTGCAAGTTTAAGATATAGTACAAAGAAAGACAGGACATTATTCAGAAGAACAAAATTAACAGTGGGAAGTTTTAAAATGACTGGTTTTACACTTACAAGACTTCAAACCAAGGCCCTTTTAATACCCTTTCCTCAGGGTATTTTTCCCCTGCTGTGGTTGCCCAATGTTGATCACATATTGCCTTCACCTGTCAACAGGAACTTTGCACCGAGAACTCATATTTGATACCTTTAAGGAAAAAAAGCCTGATTTCTAAAAAACATCCTCTTCTTTTGCAAGCTCCTTGGTGCAGAGACTCTGCTCTCATCTGTACTTGATACACTTCAAGCAAACCAGCAGCATTTAAATTATAAATGTGTGGCAACCCACATGGGAAGCTAAAATACCAGCACTCAACTGTGGGCTTTTCACTGCTCAACACAGGCCTAATTCTGTTCCCACTGAAATCAATAGTGATTTATCACTCACTTCAGTACAATGTGCTTTTGAAAAGCTTACCTGAAGTGTTTGCCTCTATCATCTCTCAATCTTTCCAGAACAAAATGACAGGAGAGGAAAAAAGATAAAGCCATTCTTGTTATGCCAAAAAAAGGCAAATCCATTTTCAGTCTCACTCAAAGCCCTAGAGAATTATTACCCTTTTTCCTTTTCCGACACAAAAAATGAACAGGAAAAAATGTAAAAAAAAAAAAGAGCTGTTTAAAAAACCCTGCTAGAAATTACACATTACCCAGTGGAACACACTTAGTTCTGAATACAGATTCATATGAATTACCTGTACAGCAGATATTTTTCCTATGATAAGGCTTGTTGGTTGCTGAAAATTTCAGCAACGCAGAAAAAGTTAAACTTACGCCTGGCATTTAGATTATGTGAAACAGCAAGTTATTTCTAATCAACTACAAAGTGTCAGAAAAGTGTTATGAGCTACATGCCTAAAAGATGGACGTCATGTCTGAGTAGCACTACATTTATTACTCCAGACAATAACAAAGCTAAATAACTATTATGGAAGGCAGGGGAAAGGGAGGTCAGGATTTGCATTCTTTTTCATCATTCAACAACCCATTTACTTACTGAAACTGCTGTAATCCTCCAGGCTGAAATTCCATTTTTTCGTAACAGGATCTACAATAAGACAGAATACGAATTATTAGGGATGGAAAAAAAGTGGTGTTGCGAAACGTTCACGCAAGGCAAGAGAGAATTCAGTCTACTCACGCAAACTTTTTGACACACATCTGAAAAACAGTGTGCACAAGTTTACAGCTAGATGACACTAAAAAAACATTGGGCATATCTATGCTGAGACAAAAAGAATGCAGCAGCTATTCACGAGGAGCTGCAACAGGGGAGGAAACAAAAGTAGAATACAACAAATAAAGGCTGGGAGAAAAGATCAGAAGCAAGCCAAAAGGTGGAGACTCCACTACACTCAGCAAACCAGTTAACAGAACCAGCCCATCAACTCTGAACTACAGCTGAAGTGACCCATTTTCCCATACCAACTTACGAATAACTTCTCTTCCTTCACTCCCAAAAGACTCTATCCAGCTGTCGTCACTAAACTTCTTGGAGCACTGTTCATAAAGCAGGGCTTCTGATTTCTTGGCTAAATCTTAAGCTATTTGTGCCCAGAATTTCTTTCCAATCTCAGCTGCCTTTACTTTTCCAACCCCCCATTAATACACACATTCTGCCCCAGTAATAGCTGCACTGCAAACAGCATATAGCAACTACAGCTCCAGCAGACACTGAAACTTCAATCCAACATAAAACAGTTAACAGCAAACAATCAATTCTTACCATAGTTTTTGCTTGGTATCTTCTTAAACACAGCAATGAGTTCAGCATTATACCCTATTTCAACCTGGAATCGGTCTTCCCCATATTTTACACATTTTCCTTTTGCAATGCTATTTGCTTTCTTGCAAGAGGCTGCTTCAAAGGTATAGCTGGCACCAGCAGAGCTGGTCAGCTTCTGCATCATACCACTGGCCTGAGAGGCACCACCTCCCCCTTCTCTTTCTGCTGGTCTGCTTGTGTTTATCAGCATTTCTGCATCAGTTGGGGTAGTGCTGCTTGGTGGTAAAACATGCATTATGGCAGATTTGTTCTGACTTTGTAAATCTTTACTGCCGTCAGGGTGCCCATCATCCATTAATCTAGGATGAGATGGTTCTCCAGGGTTTTTGAAAGCTGGGTAGCACTGGGGCTGCTGGAATGTACCAAGATTAATTAAAGCTTGTTGTCTGTGCTCCTGACCACCAGCATCCAAGCAATGTTTATGAGGATAACTCGGAGAATTTGGGATCGTTGTAGGGAACTGCTTAATGCCGCTTGCTTGTTCCGAGTCCTCTGAACAATTCTTTTGTTGCTCTCCACGTGAGCCAGCCATCTGTTGGTTTGCAGTGTAACGATTATAATCTTTCTGAAGATAGCTCTTCTGCTCCGCAGGACTGTTTGGATTCTGATGATGCTGGCTAATGATCCTGACATGATTTTTTTCTTCCTTCAAGTTTCTCCAATTGCCTGGACCCTGTTCTTTCACCTGAGGGTTAGTGATCCCCACCTGCCCACCTCTCTGGGCTGCTAGCCTCTCTGCTCTCCTAGCCAAAGCCTTCTGGCGGTTCTCTTCAATTCTTCTCTTTTGTTCCTCTGTAAGGTCTGATGACATCTTCAACAAATCAAACAATAAATCTGAATCAAAACTGCATCGAGAATTAATCACAGAGGCACCAGCTTCTTTACAGGAATGGAGGCCAATCTACAAAAAAAGCCACAAACAACAGCAAAAAAGAGACAGAAAGTTTCAAATCTGTTAAACCAAAAAATGCTTATTGTATTGATAACTCCGAGTATCACTGTAACTGATCCTACACAAAAACCTAACAGTACAGCAACCTGTCAGACCAATACTGAGCCACTGCCAGCAAGCACACGCTGACAACCACTGCTGGGGCTTTGCATGCCAGTCCTACATAGATGAACCACAGGGAACAGGGAGAAAATCCCTATTCCATAGAGTTCTGACCATTATTCTCTGCAAATCCCAGCAGGACTGAAAAACAGCCAAACACAGGGTCACCCTGCAAGGGCAACAGCAGTCTTGTGTGGAAGCATTTTATATCTCTGGTACCTAACAGCAAAGATGGGATGACACTCCATCTTTCTTCATCACCTTCCAGTTCTTGGGCTTCAGAAAGCATGTAGGAGATACATACTGAACACCAAAGGGCAGAGTCGGCTGCTGCCTTGCGAAAGGTCCACTCGCAGGTCAAGGGCCTCCTGAGAAAAGCAAGGACCCGGCTCCCACATCTCCCAGGAGCTGGCCTCGCTCCACCTACTCCCTGCCTCACGCCCCGGGGGCTGCCCACCTGGTCCAGAGACCTACTTTCCTCACCACCCTGTAAGAAGCGAGACTCACTCCCTTGCCCTGCTCCTCTCCCAGGCACCAGGCTCCCCTGTCCCGAACTCCACTGAGGTCCCGCCCCCCCCGCCGCAGACTTGGATCCCCCGCCGCCCAGCACTACCGGGGCCCAGCACTACCAGCATCCCACAGGCCTCCACAGCAGCCCAGCGCCCACCCCACAGACGGGCTCCGCAGGCCGCGGTCCCTCCCCGACGCGGGGGCGCCGCCGCCGCCGCCGCCGCCGCCGCCGCCCGCCCTGGGCTCGGCCGCGGCCCAGCCGCCTCCCCGCCCCGCCGACACCCGCGCACCCACCAGCCGCAGCGGCCACGCGCGCCGCCACGCAGCGCGCAGCCGCATCACTACAACTCCCAGCAGACCCCGCGCCACCGCCCGGCGGCGCGCAGCGCGCAGCATGCCGGGAAAGGCAGCCCTCCCCTCACGGCGCCATCTTAGCGGCGCCCGGGGCAGCGTGGCCTCGCTGTAGGAGTCGGGGGCTGGAGGGCGCTCCAGTGGGTCTGGGGTCAGACCTACGCGTGTGGTGTGGGCCCCTGCTGCCAGCCGCGGTCTGGGGCTTTGCTCTAGAAAGCACCTGCACGGTCGGGGCAGGGCTCCCTCGCGGGCTGCCTTGGTGTGCGGCTTTAGATGCGTGACTATGAGTGGGGAATAAAAAGCCGAGGTAATGCAGGAGACAGGGTGAGAACACTGTTGTCAGCAGTGAGGAGGGAATCTGCCGCTCTGGACTAACTGGCCAGATTCTGGAACACTGGAGGGGTGTTTTGCGAGGCGGGTAGGAAACTGGCTCACAGGCCGCCTGCAGAAAGCAGGGATCGATGGGTTTTACTCAGACGGGCAGCCTGGCACAAGTGGGGCCCCGTGGTGTTCAGCAAGTGTCAACAGAAGAGGTTTCATCGTGATAAAAGAATGAACTGATAATCACCAGAACAACCTCCCCAGGGATATGGTGGTGTCCCCATCGCTGGAGTTTCTCCAGCTGTGACTGGACAGGGGGCTAGATAATCTCATCTGGGCTCCCTTCCCCACTAAAGGGTGGGCCAGATGATCTTTGGAGATCCCTTCCAACCTGGGCTGTGCTATGATTTCATAAACACTTTCATAATAAGGTAATTACTCACATTTGAATCAAAGTGCTGAATAAGAGGGTGCCCTGGGGTTTTAATTATACATGGGACTTGATTACAGACATCGAGCTGCCCTTCCTGGACAGTCATGACCCGCATGTGCGTGACCAGAGCGATACCTGGGGAGAAAGCAGAGAAGAAGCTCTGGGAAGTGCTGTAACCCCCTCCCATCTCATTCCCACTCCCCTGCCCAGTGCCAGGTCTGGAGCTGCCATCCGTGTCCCCAGATGCCATTTTCTCCCACCTAACAGACCCTTTGGCTGGGGACACTGAAGCCAGCTGGCTCTTTCACAGTTTATTCATTCTTCTCTCTGATGGTTAATTAGAAAAGGTTATCCTTAAATTGCTTCCTGATTAAGCAGCAGTGACTGCCATTAGTCAGGAACTCGTCAGCCCGAGAAAAACAAGGCAGGCAGCAAGGTGCGACTCGACACACAGCACAACCCTGGGAGTGCTGTTACTCACCTGGGAACTGCACCAGCACAGACGTGAGCGCACCACGTGCACGCAGGCGCTCGCAAACACGCCGCTTTTAAAGACAACCACAGCAGAGGTCCAGGTCCAGGGCTTTGTCCCAGCTTCTCTTAAGAAAAAAAGTTGAACCTTGTTCCAGATTCCAGGCCCCTGGGCTGCAGGGTGGGTTCGCTAGGAAAGGATGCTCAGCCCCGTGGTGTCCATTCAGATCTGCCATTGCCCCTTCTTCCCCTGCAAGCCGTCAGAGTCCAGCTGGCTACGCAGCTGAAAGAGAAAGGAGCGGATGAGAGACCTTTTCTCCTCTTCCTTGTCATGCCTTTAGCTGCCCAAAGCTAAACCAGCTCCCAGCATCACATATGGGCGAGAGAGAGAGCACATGGAGCATAACCCTGCAACTGTTTCCAGCCGCCTTTTCCCTCCCAGCAGCTATCCAGTTCCAGGTCTCTGGTGGTGGCTCCTCATGCTTTGGGAGATCTGGGGAAAAAAACAAAAAACCTTGGGAAAAATGGAGAAAAGCCCCTATCAGGGACTGTCTTCTGGCTGGTGAAAGTGATGAGAGCAGAGCATCTTTTGCAGCGGGCTCTTGGGTTGCACGGTCAGGCAGACACACAGACAGACGTTGAAGCATTTGCTCCATATGGCACAACTTCAGCGAGGCACAAGGAACAGCCCAGCCATGCAGAGAACAGACCTACAAAAGGAGAGGCCGTTTGTGAGCAGTTTGCTGGTAGCGCTCCAGGTGTCCTTTCAGTAAGAACATGCTTCCAGCAGTGGCTTGGACTCACCCGCCGCATACTGGGTCAGGGAGCAGAGATGCAGTACAGAAATCCTGGGGAGACTGGGAGTGTTGGCGCACCCCAGCTCTGCTGTGGAGAAAACAGTTCACCCCCTTCTGAAGAAATGCTCCCATCAGTGGAAAAATGGATAAGGAAATGGGTTCGCAGTGCTGTCCTTTCCATCACTTGGACCGTGCTCTAAACATCCTCTCATGGGCTGGGCTGACTGTTCCGACTGCTGGCTCCCAAATGAGGATGGAACTGCCTGCGTTGTACATCTTGTATAAACAGCAGCTAATATCCGAAACACAAGTGACCCAGGACCCCAGAGCTATTCCGGCATCTCGTGGATTACCCCCTGAGGGGTTTTGAGCTGCTCTTAGGAGATGCTACTGCTGTCATACTGAATGTATTCGCCCCACTGCACAGCCTTTGCCGACACACCTTCATGGTTCTCCACATGGACAGAGCTGGCTGCCCTCATCCTGGGTGTGTGGCCAGCCCTCACTTCTGCTGGGGCTGAATTGCCTGCAGTGCTGCGGTGTGTAGCAAGGCCATCCAGCTGGCAACTGGAAATCAGCCCAGGCTAACAGCCTTCAGATGCCCCAGCTTCTTGGTGGGTTTTGGTAGCCCACTCTGAGCTCAGAGACACCATTCCCAGGTCCTAAATGTGCCAGTCTTTGACAAGCTGTGCGGAACTTGCAGTTGCACCTTCTAAAATAAAGGAATTACATGCTCATGAGCCTTATCAGCTCCTTCCCACCTAAAACCAGTCAAGTGGCTGGACTGGGGACATGCAGGGGAAGGAGTGTCTAGAAGGGCCCCTGGACTGGCAGACCTTATTCAGGTTGGAGAAGCACTTTCGTGTGGGCTGCTAGGGTCTGACCTGAATACTTTCTCCAGCGCCCGTCCTCTGTAGACTGCGGGGTTGTGCTTCCTCTGCTCTGGTTTGGGGTCCTCAGTGGGTCTAATCTTCCTAATGGGGAGCCAGAGCCCTGGGCCTGGAGGGCCAGGGGGTGCTTGGGTGTGGGGGGATGCTGACCCTGCATCCCCCCATACCAGTTCTCCCTGGATTTCTTTTCTTAGGCAGCTGTTAATCACCTCTACTTTCCCTCTGCCATCAGGGCATATCAAGGACTGTGGCCTGTGCCCCATCTGACAGCCCAGCTACCACTGCAAGTTGACACTGAACCAGGCCCTGTCCCCAAGCATCTCTGTAGCACCAAAGACAAAATTTGGAATCTGCTGAATCCAGTTGCCCTTGAAATTCTGATGAAAGAGGACCTGCAGAGGCTTTTCTGTGAGCTTTTCTAGTATGCGACGGTTGCTCCCCCCCCTCTGGCTGTCAGCTCAGTGAAGACCACTTCTTTTCTCCTGCTCATTGGCCACCCAGTGCAAGGAAAATTAGTCAGTCACCCTCCACTCTTTTGAAGCAGCCTCTTTTATCTACACAGCTTGTTCTTCCCTGGCACGCCAAAGCCTCCCTGCTCTTGTTTATAGTACAACCCCTCCAACAGATTGCAGGGTCTCTTTTCTGCCTTCTGTCCTTCTTGGCTGGATTCCTCTCCACAGCTCCAGTCCAGAGCAATGGTCTGCACAGCACATGGCCTCCTCTTCGTTGCCAGGCCGCTGCCATCCTCACAGGGCTGCTGCAGGGCTGAGCGACTCTTGATCTTTTATGCAATGCAGCCCAGGTGTGAGGGGCCATTCACTGGCACCCAGAACAAAGTTTTGAAAGAGAAAACCCCCCTCACATCCTGCATGGAAATGCAAACAGTGTTTCCAAAGCTTCTGTGTGACAGCATTTAACACAACGTGAGCTGTGGTCCAGCTGGGGTGAGGGCAGTAGCAATGTGGATTCTCCAATGTCTTATAATATGCTTGAGATCAGGGCAGAGCACATCCATCTGCTCTACACAACTGGATTTTTTCGTCCAGATGCCGAGCAGAACTTTACCTTGGTGAAACATGGTTGACATGGCAGAAGTGTGCAAAGTTAGGAAAGGCTTGTGTGCACACAGAAAATTTAACTGCATAAGCTTTATTTCCTTAGGATACCAGGCTAAACAAAAAAAAGTTGCATTCTCAGTTCTGTTCTGGATCTTAAATTACCGGCCTGGTTTCCATGCTCAGAACAAGCAGATAATCCTTTGGCCTTAGCATTGATAAGCCAATTTCCGAGATCCTGTTTGTTAAAACTAGTCACAGTTCTCTGCCCTTTCTCTTCCTGGTGCATGAGAGACCCAGAGATACAGAGAAATCCTTTCAGCAGGAACATCAGAGGTCACTGATGCTAAATAATTAACCAGCAATGTAATATTAATGGTCCTTTGCCCTTGCACAGGAGCAGCATCTCTCCTTGGAGGATCCCAAAGCACACTCCAGACCAAGAGGAGTTGGCAGAGCAGCTCTGGATTTCTGTGGGATGCAAAGCCTTATGCCAATGGGGTTTCCAAGAGACAAACCCAGGGACGTGGCATGCCCGAGACTTCCCTCAAAGGCCTGAGCTTACAGTGGGTTCTGGTACAACTGTTTGCCATCCTCTACTGTGACTTAGATGGGAGCAGCATGAGACCACTGCTTCAATCAGGAATATGGGCTCAGCACAGGACTCTCTTCCGCCTCAGTCTTCGCTCATCCAGTGATGGAGAAAGGTTGCTCTCAGAAACCTCCATGAATGCCGTGCATGGGAAGTGAGCCAGAATCTGGCCTTGGCAAACAGCACACTTGAGCACACGCTTAACTTGAAGTGTGTGCTTAAACCTGTTAAGCCTCCTTCTTCAACAGATGATTTTTCTTTATGTTGGGAGTCTCATCTGCTACAGAAGGGGGGAGTCACAAGGTGATTTGTTCGTTATATTCTGTATAGCAGCCTGATCTAGAAAACGCTTGCTGTCAGCTGCAGTATTTTGCTACCAGCTTGTCTCAGCGACTTCCACTGGGCTCCTTGGGATAGTAATTATTCCACAACAGGGAGTGCTCTTGAAGTGTCAGGGCAGCATGCTTGCCAGGCGCTGCCGCACTCCGCCTGGGCGGTGCTATGCATCTCTTATTATAAATAGCAAGGGTCATAGGCAATGGGAATGCACGCGCCTTTAGTTGAGGGGGGGTCCCCCCATTTTGATCACAGTAAAAGTCGTGATAGCCACAGCCTGAGAAAGAGCTACAAAGGTTCTGTTTAAAAGAATGTGACTACAGAAAGCAGATGCTCATCAAGTTAAATAAGGAATTTAATTAGCCTGCATTTTATCTTGTTTTCAGCAATATGATGACAAATCGCATCTTAATAAAATAACATTAGGGAGCAGCACAATTCCAGTGCTTCAGGAAATGAGAAGCAGTATAAGTTATAGGCCTGTTCCCACCGAAGAAGTCATTCTCATTCAGAAATCTGACATGATGTTAAGATGGATAATGCTTTAGCAAAATGGTCCTCTGGCATTTAGAAAGATTTACAGGCACTTTCAGCTTTAAAAGGCTTAATATAGGGTGGTGGGGGAGAAGAAGGTGGCATGAATAGCTCAAGGGACTGGTAGTGCAATTGATATTTTTTATTCCTATGGTGGCACAGGCATGCAGGGTTCTTTACAGGTGAATAAAAAGAGTTGTCTTTTCCCCATTGGGGCTATAACTAAGCATAGACATTATACATTGCACAGCAATCAGCAGTTTTAGCGTTTGTCCTGTAGTCAAATGTGTCCAGATTCAATGACGGACTCACATTTGATCTAAGAGATCAGTTTTATGGAACATCATGAGCACAAGTCTTACCTCACGCTGCAAAAGGTCCATGAAGGATCCACAGAAAGTTCGCTCATGTCATGGTTTGAGAGCGGCGAAAGTGTGCCTAAGCTCAGTTGTAACTTCTGGGACTCGAGAAACTAGCATTGTTCGAAATATTTCTGTCCAGTGAAAAGGATTACAAAACACAAGAATTACAACAGCAAGAGATGATGAGATTTAGCTTCATTATACAAGAATAAAGGAATTACTTGTCCTGTTCAGCGTAGTTGTCCAACTGAATCCTTTCTTTTGTCTGTGCCAGGGAGCAGATCCATCTTTTAGGTGATAGCTCATGGGATTATCACACAGCTTTCCACTATAAAATGCACAGTTTGATCCTGGGTGTTATCTTAGGGCAATATATTTCACTCGATCATATGTTGTAACAAGCATTATCCCTGGCGGTCCATTTGACGTTTTCCATCGTTCAGATTCAGTGGTTGCTCCGTAGCTCTTGTATTAGGAAGGAAGTGCAAGAGTTGCCTGATCAGATCTCTCGTCATGCAAGGGTGCACACGCACAAAGAGTGCACATATTGGGTTCATACATGTATACATATTTGTGTATATACAAGTATATGTTTGCCTACAGAGTCATGTTATGGATTCACGATTTAATGTATTCATCTGAATTGGGAGTCTTCTGCCAGTAACTTCTTGGCCTGTATTGAGTTTAGGATGACAAGGACTGAAAGCTGTTGCTCTCTGGCAGCTTGTTCACTGCTGTGGATGAAATGAGTTTATGATTCTTGTTTCAGGTCCTAGAAAACAGATGGTTGTGCTACAAAACCCACCTTTGCTATTTAGCCCCTCACTAACACCGTCCAGAGGAATGATGATGAAGCTCTGCTCACTCCTATGTGGCAGCCATGAGGGAAAGGGCAGTGCGGAAGTATGGCTTGGGAGTAGGTCTACTCTTTTAGCAGGCAACAAATTCCTTTTAAAACTGTCTTGCAGGAGCTAGATTTAAGACTGAGTGTGGAAGGGTGACATTTCCCCTTTTTCTCTTATCAGTGGAAAAATTTTGAAATGTATTGACCTGGAAAATCCAAACTCAGATGCAGCAGCTGGTTTTTCATTGAGTCCCTTGTTTCTTTCCCTGTTGTCCATCTGGATTCACTGTAACACAGAGAACTCAGGCATTGCCTCTGAGGTCAAGTAAAGTTTGGAAATGGCACCATTCCCATACAGCTTTGCCAGGATGGGTGGTGCTGCCCCATGCTCTGAGAACGCTGCTTGCTGGGTGTGAAGGGCTCAGGTCTGTAAGCAGTGGTGGGGATGATTTCTCAGTTGCAGAGCTGTTTGCAGAACTGGACCCTAAACCCTCCTGGAGCAAATTGAGAAGCAATGCACAAATCAAATCAAGATGCTGACTGTGACTGCATCACGCCACAATATCATGCTGACAGAATTTGAAGCTAAAAGCAGTGACATTCATGTCTAGCGATGTCTAATATATCATATGGTTGCAAAGTGACAACTAAGTCCTGGAGGACAAAGACTAACCTGTGTATGCCCTGCAAATATTTTCCAGTCCACAGAAAAGTTAAAGACCAGGTCTTGAATATCATTTGATGCAGCGCCTGAACTCGATCTCTTAACAGCAGAACAGGTAGTTCCCTCTGAATTTGCACATGCTGTCAGGTTTTATTCATGGTCATGACACCAGGCAGCATTAATGTTCCCTGTGGATCCAACCAACTTTTTTTTATAGATTTTCCAGACTTTCATTAATTACTTAATTGGTGCACAGTAATACAAGCAATGAAGTGTATTCCTACAGGGCAGTAATACTTCAGACAAGCACCAAGCAGAATTAAAAATAAATGGGAGAAACCTTTTCAGTTGACTCTGCTTCATCCCCAGTTTCAGCAACAAAGCTGATATATTGCCTGGTACTGATCCAACTACCTGGGATTTGTCCAGGTGGAGAACTTATTAGTGCTTGTTTGAGGGAAGAGAGGGAGAGAGAGAGAACACAGCTTGTATAAATCAGATTAAAGTATTGACAGCTCCTAAGCAATGCTCATTCCAGGAACAAGCTCACTATGTGATAACACCACTGCTATAAAAGAAATACATTTTGAATGCATGCCACTTTGCAAATACCTGGTGGGTCATGAGTTCTTGAGGCTTCGTTCCTAGAAGAGAAAACAGGATTGCTGGAAACATTAAATACTCTAGATGGAGATTATCTGAATGATTTAATAGGTGAGAGACTTCACAGCCGCTGGACCTCACTTGGCCTGTAGTTGATGCTTCAGAACCATCTTGGGTCAGAGTAGAGTAGGAGTTGTTACAACTGATACAGACTAAGTGAAAAAATCAGGATCTGGACCAAGGCCTAGTGAGGAAAGCACTCCAGTGCCTGCCACAATTAGCTTTGTCTCGCACACCAGGTGGGAAAGGCATGGTTAAATGTGCGCCTCAAAGAAAAAACTCCTCTCTTTCCTCTCAGTGTGACTGCTGGACATCAGGAACATAAAATATTAATAGTGTGTGTTAAGAGTACCCCTCTCTGCCCGATCCACAGGCGATGTGCATCTGTCTGCTTTCAGCCACAGAGCTCAGCTCAAGCTGCGTACGCTGGTACTTTTTGCTTGGGAGCCCTTGATGCACCCAGCAGCCGGGCAGCTTTGCCACCGGTGTGGAGTCTGGGATTGGCAGGTGGCTCCAGCTTCCTGTCACCCTGGCATCTTACATCAGCACTAAAAAACCCTGTGTTGTTTTATTTGATACGTTTGTCTCTTTTTTGCCACAAAGCGGAATGGGAGCAAAGGGTTGGGGGCAATGTGAGATGACTGGAGGGTTGGATAGCTTCCATCCAGGTGGAAAAGGGGAGAGCTACAGTTGCAGGCAGAGAGATCTTCAGTGGCTCTACCAGCATTTCATCCCTTTCCTCATCCCTCTTTCACACACACAGACACAGAGGGAGTTGAACGGTGGCAGATTGGGAAAGAAAATAGATAAATAAAAGTGTCAGTAGGATGGATTGGTTTGCACTTGGTCTCCTCTCTTCTCTCTGCATATGTCTGCTGGTATGTAAAGATCACACAGCCAAGGGACTTAGCACTGACCCGGAAAATTTATACCACTGAACATAGAAATGAATCAAAAAGAAAAATGTAGGAAGGGGGTGGTCAGGGAAGGGAACAAAAGGAGATTAATTTTTCTTCCTCTATACATCAGGATTCCGTTGGGACAGCAATTTTGTGGGAGCATATATTGCCAGTGCCACTGCAGGAGCAACTCTGCCTCAGAGGGAATAGATGGGGTGGGTGGTTTCCTGGGCTGGGATCCCTCAGGTGTTTGATCCTTATCTGCCTAAATGAGGGCTCCCCAGATGGCGTCAGAGCCAGACAGGGGTGAGCTCAGCAGCAGAATCCCAACACGTGAGGACTTCAGACAGAAGAGACACCATCTCCCTCTGCAAGCTCTCCTGATATCACACACCTCGACCACATCAGGAAGGGCAGGAGGATGATATCTCTCAGGGTACTCCGGGCCAATTCTCTTGTGCTTTTCCAATTTTTCAGTAAGCTGGTGTGCCCAGAGGAAGCTCTTTCCCTCTGTGTAGTGCCACCACGTAACAGAAAAAGCAACATCCCAAGGAACAGGTCATTGGTCTGCCCTCTCTGCCCTTTGCCTGGATGACCAGGACTCTAGCCATGGGCTTCATTTAGCATATGCCAGCAGCAGCTCATCATCGCAACGTACGTAAGGACAGTCATCCCTGCAGACCTGCCGCTTGTGACCTTCTGGGTCTCATCAGACCCGGGCCCATTCCCAGAGTTACCACATGGACCACAACACCATGCCCTGCAAGTGGGCATGCGCAGCGGCACGTGCTGGTCCTGCACGGGGCTAAGCCCTCCTAGGGTGATGGTTAGGAGCAGGGGAAACAACAGCCACCAGCTCCTCCAGTGGAGCCACTGCAGGCCGGATTGCCCATCCCTGCCTCTCCAGGTGTAGGTGAGGAGATGGAGCACACTGCTGCTGGCTCTTCTAGCCTCCATGCATGGCATGGGAGCCTTGCCCAGGACTGCAGGCAGGTTCAGGGAGTGGGATGAGGTTCAGCTTTGGCCTGTGTCTTCTGCATGGAAACCTTCATTTTTAGAACATGCTGGAAACCTTTTTCCTAAGGCTCTATCTATCCTTCAGGGCATCCTCTCCTCCTTCTCATTGCTAGTTTCTACACAAATGCAGGATCTTTGGTGGTTAGTCACTCTACCATTCCGGCTGTTTATTGCCTCCGACGGGCGTAATTCTGCGCTCGGGAGACCTTTGCGCGTTGCTGTGGAGGAGCTGTGGGCTGTTGTCATCCTGTTTCCAGGGGGCAATAAACAGCAGCAGTCAAACTTCCATGGAACAAAGATTGTGTGATTATTCAGTTGTAAAGAGAGGGAAGAAAGAGAGATATATATTGTGTGTGTGTTTATTTGCACATCACACAAGAATGTGCAAATTGCTCTCAGAAGAGATTCTTGCTATGAGGTAAAATAGATCCCCACGTAGCACTTCACTGCTGACTCAAATGAGGGATTTTGCCTGCCTGTGCCTTGGTTTCCCTGTGTAAATCAAAGAGCTTGTAGCTCTTCCTACCTAGCTTCAGTGCTTTCAGGGCCAGGATTTTATTCATGCCCTTACAGGGCAGGTCAGGAAGGCAGGGAAGTGAGTTTGGGGGTGACACAGGGAAGGAATGGTTTCATGGGGTTAACAGCTTGTGTTTTCCCCCTCTTCTTGAATGAGACCAAAGGTTTGTCTGGGAGGAAGATTGAGAGAAACCACATTAGTCTTAATATGGAAAGGGCTGGTATTAGAACCAGCCCATCACCACAGTTGCCTGCATCTGACCTGAGCATTAAAAAAACCATCCCCAGAGAGAGGTAAAGCCTGGTGGGAGGGAAAAGCCCCTTCAGCAGCAAGGAATTGCTGCCTGCGTGCAGATGCTGGCTCAGAAGTAAGTGCTTTTGAGGGTTTCTTTTTTGGGGACTGAGACTGAGTACTTCAGTCTAGTGGGGCCAGGTCATTAAGAGCTACATGACCCCAAGGACCCAAGGGGATCTCCAGCTCATCAACAGGGAGGGTTCAGCACACTGTGAAACCCACTGAAACTGCTGAGCATCTCCATGGAGGTGTTCGGCACTTGGCAGCACTCATCCCTAAAATGTTCTCCCCACCATAAAATGTAATTACAAAACCCTTTAAGTACATAAACTTCTAAATCAATTAATTATCTCAGTAAGAAAATGTATATGGTTTTGAAATCTTCCTTTAATTAACATAAAGTCCATTAGGAAGTGGTAGATCTAGGCCATCACTTGGGCCTAACACTCGCACTTCACATACTCCTGAGGCCCTGAGAGATCGCACCAATGCAATGCTCAAGCTCCCTTTAAATGCTGTCTGGGCCACGTGCAAGGCCAGAACTCCCCTTTCAGGACAAGGTTTCCATACTGATATACTGCTGGGGGACCCTCCTTAGAAGTGCAAGGGTCAAAAATCAGCTCCTACTTCCACTGTTGTAAATCCATTAACTTTCCCCACTCACTGCTCTTCGATTCCTCGCTGCTTTCATCGCCGGCAGCACTCCATCTCCAACAGCCCTGCCTTTAAATCCATGCTTATCCTCTTATCTCTGTCTTATCTCTTCCTGATGTAGCCCTCACTTCTTTCATCGACAGACACTGCACTTGTCCTTTGTGCAAAGGTGTGGGGAGAAGTCACCATGGAGAGTGATACCTGACAGTGAAATCTTCATGCAGTTATTAGTGACAGTTGGGAGCTTTCCTGTATTTCTGATGTGCATTGGAGCATATTCAGGGCGAGGGAGACACAGTGTCTTAACAGGCTGTGGGTTATCCTAGTGTTTTGTACCTGGTATTTCCAGGCAGATCTGTAAACCTACTGACTGCTCCTACTGCGAAAATTATGTGGCGCTGGTGCATGTGGTGGGTTCTTCTTCAGCACACAGAGAAACTAGGATGTTGTCCTTCAGCGTTGTTCACCGTGTGCCTTTCTCTGGCCTCCAGTGTCCTCTTCTTCCTCAAGACCCACTATATGCAATGAGCGTCATTTGTAGACCCCTAAAATGGTGTTCTCCTCCTGTCTGGACCTTGGTCTCTGCCAATATGGAAACTCATCTACTACTGATGAAAACAAGAAGATTATCTGGCTTGTAAGTGATTTCACTGGCTGCATTATATTTATGCAGTATGTGTACATTCTCCTGCTGATCCAGAAACAAGCTGCTGTAGCTGAGGATGTTATCTGGGCAGCCTAAGATGTTAAATCCTAAGATACGGATTTGTAAGAATTTTGGGAAACGGTCTCAAATCTTCAAGCTGTTGATTATACTGAAGCAGAGTTGTAGCTCACCAGGGGTCTCAGCTCAGCACAGGATTCACAGGCTTCATCTCCTGGACATCCTGGCACAATGTCACCACACGTGACCCCTTTGTGCCACAAATGTGTCCTCCTGAGGACAGACATTCAGTCTTCCCATAAAAATTTGTTCCTGTTTTCTTAAGCTGACTATGGCAATGTTGTGCCACAGCATAATCACAATGGTCCAAAGGAGAATATCCTCAGTGTTACTGTGTCTGATCATGAATCCTGGTAGCTAAGCACAAGCCTGATGACATGCTAGATCTTCCCATTTCACCTTGATTTAGAGAGCATGGCATATCTCTCAGGATCAGCCCCTAATGAGCTTGTTTAACAACATTGTTTTCTCTCTAAATCCCATGTCAGACAAGTGAGAGGTAGTTCTAAGACTGTTGCATGTCACTAAAATAACATACATCTGAGAATGCAATTAGAGACTTGAAACAAATTTGACTTGACTCAGGAGAGTAGTGGAAATATCCGAGGGACCTGTGATTACATACTCTCGTGCTTTTTTTAATGTCTAAATTCCAGGTCCTTTTAGGTTTGGGATTTCATTACAATTACTGCATTCCTGGATAGTTAGAACCATTCAGCATTTGGCTAAATGCCTTCTGAAGATATCCTGAAATGCACCATCTATTGCAGCTGCTCTATTCAAGTCACAGTTCTGACTAGTCACCCAAGGGGACGAGGAATTCCTTTTGTAGGAGTTAGTGTAGGACTTGTTACCAGGAAAGCTCTATGTTTGGGGTTGCCTACTCCTGAAGAGAAGTGTTGTGGCTTTGCAGGTTTGAATTTGAAATCCGGATCCTAAAGGAGGAAAGGTGGGGGCTGTCCTCATCAGCATTTGTGTCGTCTCTCTCACATACTCCTGCACGTTGACTGGCCTCAAGACTGCTTGTGGAGAAAGCTCAATAAAACAAAGATGTGGATTTCTTCCTAAACCCAAGGAAAGAGATGTGCAGTCATACTTCTTTGCTTGGGCTCCTGTTGCAGGACATGCCTGATTTTTCAAAAAAGAACAATTCCTTCCCTTAGCAGAGAGCAAGCTGCCATGGAAGTAGAAAAATTTGCTGAGTGTCAGTTCAGAGGCAGACCATCATCTTTGCAGGAAGAGAGCAAGTGAAAGTTCAGTCCCTGCTTGTGAAGAAAGCAATAGCACAGAGACTCTGCGTGCAGAGTACCATGCTTTTTGCTGCAGCCCTAGGCAGCAGAGATACCAAGGCACAGCACTCCAGAAGTTATTTCTCATCTCCTTTGAGAAGATCATTCCAGTCAATACATGGGTTATTTCTGGGTGCTCAGAGGATGCATAACCCCCACCTGCTGAGCCCAGCTTCCCAGCAGCAGCATCCTTTGCATCGGCACACTTGCAACTGCCCAGAAAGAAAGACCAAAGAAAATGTGACAGAGTTCCCTCCAGCCCCCGGCTGTGTCTGCCCACAACCTTTGTCAACTGAGCTATGGTAATTACATCACTTGAGATTTATTTAATATCTCTGTCTGGGAAAAAGAACCAGGAACTCTGGCTGTGACAAGCAATCAGAGGGTACTCTGCTGATGAGCAGCTCCCCATCACTGAGAGAGCAGTAGCAACCTTAGATGGATTGGATTTAAGTAATGGTTTGCCAGAGGGATGGGGCCCACACCACGGCAATCAAAGCTCCTCTGCACCATTAAGGAGCTGTAAGTGGAGCAGGAGGCGCAGTGCAGCTATTGACTGAGTAGGTGGGCATGAAAATGGGTTTAGGTAACTGTTTACTTCCTGAGAGATGGAAAACACAAAGGGATGCTTCTGTGGCAGCTTTCTGGCTCTCTGATCCTGGCTCTCTGATCCTGGCTGTCCACATCAGCATTTATATTGTCTGTCTCTTACACACTCGTGCACAATGACCGGTATAGCTGTGTTCAAGCTGTTCGGCTGCAGTCCATGCAGAGTTTTCCTGCTTGTGTTTGCCTTCTCACTGTTTCTGCCATTTTAAAATGTTGACCTTACAACACTTAAAAAAAAAAATTATATGGTTTTACATCAGATGGCCACATAGGCAGATCAAGTATCGCTGCAGCTCTAGCCACCCTTGTTCTTCTTTCCTCCACCCCATCTGCACCAGAGGTGGCTTGTAGAGAGAGGTGAAGAGAAGGCACACAAGCAGCAATATGTTTTTCCCCCTTGTTGAGGTTGTAGCTAAGGGCCAGTGGGCCCACATTCTGCTGTAGAAGACCAGAGTTAGAAAATCTGCTGTGCGATGGACCTGCAGCCTGACACCTGAACCCATCCTGATGCAAGATCGGTAACAAGCAGGCCTGCAGGCCTGTGCTGAGATGCCTGGGCATCTCCTCTTCTGATTTCCCAGTCAGTAGCTCAGATGCAACCAATCAAGAGGAATCCGTTAGTTAGTTCTCCACTCTCAGGTGATGGATCCATGGTTTTTTCTTCCTCTTTCTGTATCTGAGGAGGGCAGAGGTAGCATGTGCCAGACCTGATGCCTCCCATGTTTTCTGCCTACATTAACCTCATGACTTTTAGTGTGCTCAAGAGGCACAGCGTCAAATCTCCCAGAGACAGGTCTTTCTGCAAAATGAGATAGTGTTGCCCATCATTTTCTGCATGTTGCTTCCTGGGGAGCAAAGTTAGGAAGGCTGCATGGGCCTCCTGACAGCCCCCTACTCTTGCTGGCATCTCACCAAAGTGTCTGGCCAGCTCTTTCCAGTGCAAGTATTTCAAGCATGGCACCTTGATCCATACCAAGAGACCCAAATGCAGCATCCAAGTGTGAAAACATTGGCCACTGTCCCATTTACCCAAAGAGGAATAATAGTACCCACTCACCTCTGGGAAACATATGGAACATCTTCGATTTATTATTTGTTTTATTTATTTTGTCACATTTATCAGCCACTCAACTCTCTGGGCACACAGCCCATACATTAAAACCCAGAGTATAATACAAAGATCTCCTCTACCATGAGCATAGGATTTCTGTAAAATCAGGCATGGGCAGGAGGGAAGGATGAAAGATGCTTTACAGAAGCAAAGGATGACAACAATATATTTTTCTCCAATTCTGTTATTGATGGAACCATTCTGAAAATGTTGGTGACATCGAGACAATGAGGGCAATAAAAAGGAGGCAGGGTGGAAAGCCACCTTGGAGGATGGGCACAGAGACTCTCAGCCTCTAGCCAGCCTGTCTCACGCTCAGGAAGTCCCTAAAATGCTCTTTTCCATTATTATTTCTCTAATGACCCCATTAGACACATGTGAAATTCTGAGAAGCCTTAAGTATGTTGTAGAGAGCCACACTGGCAAATTTGTCCAGCTTTTCTGAGAAATGGCAGGCTGCAGTGATGAATGTTTCAGCTTTAGAGCATCCCGATGTGTAATTTATTTGCTGGAAATTAATTGCATGTGCTGGTTTCATTTTCCTGTAGCGAATAATCAGTTTTGCTCCCTTTTTAATTAGGTACCAACATAGATTCCTCTGCTGATCATGGCACAGTACTTTACGCATGTCACGTCTTATTCTAAGGGAGACAATTCCAAATCATTGTCTAGGGCCCAGCACAACTTTTGAGTGACATTAGATTGTCTATCAGCCGTAACCCCTGGGTCACTGCCAATTAAGACCCTATTCACAGACCGAATAGAGACCACAGCCTGGGCGTTGGTGTGTGCTGTATCCTACTGAAGCAGGAGTTTGAGGAAACCCTACAGTGAAACGGAATTAAGGAGCCTGAAATTTCATTGGCATTGACACAATGTCGGGCCCAGGCCCAGCTCTGTATCACCAAAAGGTGCGTCCTATCTGGCAGATGTTCACTGGTCCCTGAGCTGAGACACTGCACTGACATTAGCCAGACTGCACAGACCAGAAGCCTTCAGATCACCGGTATTAGTAATACTTTTGTTCCCCATGAAACCCAGCACCTTTGTCAGCTGTTCCAGCTGGGATGGCAAAGACAAAGTCCCAGTGGAGAGACAATTTTCCCCTTGCATTCGGAGGCTGGATGAGGCTATATGGGCACGCATAGCAGGACAATGTGGAGAAAGCCTCCTCTGCTGACGTTTGCAGAGAAAAGCTAATGGACTCCAGCAGCTGCTACTTAAAATTTTCAAATAGGCTGAAGAGAGAAAAAACTGTCAGCTATGGCTGCCATTGGTTACTTTCAGCAAATCTCTAATTAAGCAATAGTGTTCAATCATATTTGCCCTTCATTGGGCTACGAGGAACCCATATTTCTACTGAAATATGTGCTACCGAAACAAAACAAATCTTTCAGCGAGCAGACGCTGCTGGAGTGAAATGAAAAAATATTGATTATCATAGCTATTAAACCATGACATCCTCTGCAACTAATTAATCTGCTAGGGAAAAGTTTGTTAGTGGGATTTCGGCTGGCTGCTGGGAACCTGTAAAACAGGCACCATTGCCCGAGTAATCGCCCGACACTCCATCGCTGCCACCTGAAAGTTTCCCCCTTTCACAGGTCCGCGCCACGGCCGGTGGGAGGTGAAGCCCAGCCGGGAGGTGCCGCGTTCAGCAGGCTGCGGAGCCCCGCTGCCTGCCGGCTCCCCTCCTGCGGCGGGGCCGCCTCCCGCAGTGCCCGCGCTCGGGCTGCGGGGCGCCCGGGCCTGCACCGCCGGCGGGGGCGCGACGGGCCGGGGCCGCGCAGCGCGGCGGGGAGCAGCGCGGTGCCGCCGCGCCCCCGCCCGCGCCCGCCGGAGCTGTCCGCGGCTCGTGGTGCTGAAGCCGCAGCGGCTGCCCAGCCCCTTCCCCGCCCCTCCTCCTCGGCGTGGGCTCTTGCAGGCAGCCGGCAGCCCGGGGCACCAAAGGTTGCGGAGAGCCGCGCTTCTCCCCTCGATTCTCCCCCCCACCCCCCACCCCGCCTTTTTTCTTCTTCTTCTTTTTTTTTTTCCTGCCTTTTCTTTTTTTAAAGCCAGGGGAGGGAGGAGAGCGCGGCCACGTTACACCCCTCCCTTCCTGCAAATCCCCGCTTGCACTGCAAACAATCTGCCTTCCCCATTGCATCCAAGGGAGATAGCAACAGCAACATCATCACGGCAAGCCGGATGGGAGAGCGGAGAGGAGGCTGCTGCTGAGGGAGAAAGGCACACACGCACACACCAGCTCGATGATGCCAAAGCGGTAGGAGCCGCACGAAAAATAAGCCATGCTGCCCCGTGTGTCTGGCGCATTGTGCTCCATCCCAGCCTTTTAGGAGGAAGAGGAGAATTATCTGCTCCGTTTTTTTTTTTTTTTCCTGCCAGCGAGGGTGCGACAGACTTGCGATGGTTGAATGTCAATGCCTGTGAGAGAGAACAACAGTCAGAGGAGGAGGAGGACAGAAGGGGAGGAAAATGAAGGTGGGGACGGTGGTGGAGAGAAAGAAGGAGCCTCGTCCAATGCATCAAAAGGTCCCTGCAATTGCTGATAGAACCCCGGCCGCCTCGCCATCCACAATGGTCTGTACAAGCTGCCAATGCGTTTGATGACGTTCCTGTTTTGTGAAAGGAGGAAAGGAAACGTGACCATGTAAGATCCACGTTTCCCCGGTCAATTACATGCGAAGAATAGATCCGATTTCGACGGGTTTTTTTAATTTTTTTTTTTTTTTTTTTTTTTTTTTGGCTCCAGGATGGTAACAGCTTAGGGAATAATACAGCCGCCTTCCCTCACCAATTTCACTCTGATCTGTTTTTTGGTGTGGTCCAGACAGCTGCTGGAATAGAGAAGGTCAGAATATATAAATATATATAAAAATATATATGATATATATTATATATATTATATATATAAATATACTTATCTCAGTACATCTGGGATTAAGCTCACCGAATGCTAATTATTTCTTTAAGGACTTTTAATATTTACAATGAAATCTTTTAAAGGCAACAGTAAAATCTGAAGCCACCTGGGAGTACAGTGTTGGAAACGTAGGGTGTTTTCCCACAAACAATGTGAAGGTCTTTTTTCTCAAAGAGGCAATTTTGATAATAACAACAGCTACCAATTTTGCATTTTGATAGCCAGACCGGCTGCTATTTTGTCTGGGTGCACACCGTGTGATCGGGTTTTATTTTTTAATTGAAAAAAATTATTAAAAAAAATAGAAGAAAAAAGGAATATTACTTGAGATGCCAAATACTGTCGAGAGAACCATATTCTCCCTCCTCCCCACACCCACCGGAGACGTGGACCCTTCTTTTTTACAGGCTTAGGAGTTGCGAGAGCCGACCAGGGGCTCTCTCCCGAGCCCGCCACCCGCGCCCCCGGACCCTCGGGCGTGGGAGATTTATTTCCTCCTCCGGCTGATTTCCAAACAAACTTGCGGAGGGGTGTGTGTGTGTGTCTGAGACTCCCCCAGGAACGCAGGGTCGGGGTTTTTGGTGGTGTTTTCGTCTTTTTTTTTTTTTGGTTATTGTCATCCTCGCCGGGTTTCAGCGGGCTGCCGGGGATTGCACCCCCTCGCCCTCCGGCTCTGCTTTTGTCGTTTCCCCGCCGGCCAGCGCAGCCCCCCGCCCCGGGCACTGAGGCCGCAGAGGAGCCCCCCCCGGCCGCGGGGCGCCCGGCTCCTGCCCTTTTCTTTCCCAGCCCGTCCCCGCCTGCCAAGGAAAGGCACATGTTAATACCACCCGGCGCGGTCATTTTCTGCTACTGCTGCTGCGGGCTCCTCCGTCCGAGACAGATGTTGCGAAACCAAGGCCTCCTCAAGTGCCGCTGCCGCATGCTCTTCAATGACCTGAAGGTCTTCCTGCTGCGGAGACCCCCCGCGCCGCCGCCGCCCTCCCCGCCGCCGCCGCTCCCCATGCCCGGCGGCGCAGAGGCGGCGGCGGGCGGCCCGGCGGGGGCCGCACCGCTCGGGGGGCGCGGGCCCGGCTGGCGGGCGGCGGCGGCGGCGGCGGGCGGCGGGGCGGGCAGCCCGGCCGCCGAGGAGTGGGGCAGCCCCGCCGGGGAGCCGCCCGCCTCCCTGCCCAGCAGCACCTCCTCGGATGACTTCGGCAAGGGCAAGGCCGAGGACCGCTACTCGCTGGGCAGCAGCGTCGACAGCGGCATCCGCACCCCGCTCTGCAGGATCTGCTTCCAGGGGCCCGAGCAGGTGAGCCCGCGGCGGGCGCTGGGGCGGGGGGGCGGTGACTGGCCGCGGCGGGAGCCCGGCTCGAGCGATGGCAGCGGTGGTCCAAGCCTGCTGGAGCAGGGGCCTGCTGCTCGCAGGGGTCAGTCCCCGTGCTGCCTGGAACAGGACCCCAAACCCGGAGGGGCTCTGCCCTCTGCCCAGGCCCCGGGCTCCAGGGTTTTGCACCTTGGCGGTGTTTCCCAGGGAAATGTGGGGCGGAGGCCTGCTCCATCCCTCTCTGCTGCCGGGCACCCTTGCCAGGGCACCCATGCCCGGCCTCAGAGCCGTGGCGTGGCGGGGACTCGCGGGCTCCTTCGTGGAGCAGAGCGCATCTCTGCGTGTAGGGCTTTTTGTTGTCTCACGGGTACCCAGTTGTGATGATCCCAGAAGTGATACAAAGGACGTGTTTAATGCTTAAATTTAATGCTTAAACAATGCTTAATGCTTTGTTTAAAGCAAGCAAAAATGCTTGCTTTTAAAAATACAACTTCAGTCTGTATAAACACGTGGCAGGAGGCAGCCCCACCTCATCAGTGGTCCCCAGGGGGTGGGTAGTAGGAGCTCTGCAGGTTTGCAGTTGCTCCCATGCTCCCAGTTGCACTAGCCGGAGGAGGAAAACCGCTGGTTACAGCTGTAGCTGCTGAAGCTGCAGCCTCGAGATGCTCCTTGGTACAGGCTGAGGTTGGGCCAGTGAAGTTTGCCTCCACTACTCAAGTGAATGAAACAAACGCAACCTCACTAGAACATGAGGTGCTGCCCTGGGGCGTTATCCCACTTATTTAATGACAACTAAAAGCAGTTAACGTATTTTCAGGCTGGCAGCTTCCTCACGGTAATATACACAGCAACATTTGTACCTAATGTGACACAGCTGCAGGTGGCAAGCCCAGATATGTAGATAACCTTTATCACTCAGTTACCTGTGATAATAAGGGATCCTTGCTCAAGAGAGGGCTGCAAGGTTTGGCTTGGCTGATACCCATTTCCGTTTTAGGCATAGATCCTGTCATGTAAGGTGATACGTTGAAATATTGAGAAAAACGAGTTTTGTCCCCTATCTTCTTTCCCCTCTATGGGCCTCTGTGCTCTGCTAAGGGAAGCTGCTGCTCATCTGAGAATGACCGCTCTCTGTCGCGCATCCTGCCTGTCCCAAGGAGAGAGCCCACCTCTGTAATGCAGAGATCGCGCCTTCCCTTGCGTCTGTCCAAGGATGGTGGGGAACAGGGTCCCGTTCTTCTTTGGGACTCATCCGACCATCCAGAGCCCTGCTGGATGTGTCACACCGAGGGTCCCATAGATCAGACCTCGGTACTCAATGGGCTGTAGCCTTCTCTAATGGTCTATGCAGCTGACTGATAGCAGCGAGGCACAATTTTCACCACAGGCTTTTAGGTAGGGGTGGGGGAAAGCATTCTTTTTTGGAGATGCTTTATGCCTTCCTCACTCGACTGTCTCCTCCCCATCTCTTCTAATAGTTGGAAGCCATGCAACTCCCTGCCTGGGAATTTGCATTATTCCACATTTCTAGTACTCTACCCTGCCTTGCCATTCTGCCTGTGTACACGAGACGTAGCGCCTGCAAGATTGGCTTACGTGTCTGAGCAAATAGAGCCTAAGCAGAATTAAAATAGAGGTAGCTCGCGTCCTTGGAGAACATTAATGCTTGGAAATAATTGGATGCTAATTTTCACGCTGAAAACCTGTGTAGGTTGCATTGTAAAAGTGAGACTATTTGCTGACCATCTGCCAGCCTACCTGAGTGAAAAGCTGAGCAGACGTGCCTGGCATCTAATAGAGTTTTGCCAGGATTTCTCTTTTTTTGCTTCTCACAGTTTCTGACCAATATAATAAGACACTTACAGCTGGATCCTGCCACTCATACCTTATTCCGCAAATAATTTTTTCTTCACCAGCGTGTCTTGAGGAGTGTCTGAAACCCTTTGCCCTACAGCAGCTGGGAAGCACAAGTCATTATGGAGGCTCAAATCGTGGGGTTTTAAAGCATGGCCAGAATAACGGTTCAGAATAACTGAGAACTGAATTGGTGCAGCTGGTGTCAAGACCTGCAGTTTGGTTTATTTGGCCCTTATGTCAATAAAACTCCAACAGGGCTAAATCCCGAATCCTTGTTCTTTTTTATTATGGTGGTTATTAACTGTTTAGCCTTTATTTCCCATTCATTTTCCAACTCAACAGCTGAACGAGGACCCATCATGTTTTGGACCCTCACAACTATAAAAGTCAGAGATACACATTATTCTGTACCACCCCTGCCAAAATCATCGTGAAAATTTATCCACTTGGAAACAAAATATAATTGCTAGTTCTTTACTGTGCAGATTAATAACAATGACAGATATAAACAGGGTTTTATTTACCTGTCAAAACCATCTGAAACTGCTGCAGCTGTGGGCAAATCTGCAGGGCTGCATCACAGTACCAAGAATAAAAGCCTTCATTAGAAATTGACTGTTAGGCGCTCTAAGCTTATTTACCCAGATAAAATGACAGTGAGTCTCCAAAAGATGTTTTAATCCTGTTTTGATTAAAAAAAAAATACAACAACCAAAAAGCTTTCTTACTAATCTGACTTCACAAGTAGATTTTATTTAATATCTAATGCAAAACGAAATCGGTAGAGATTTTCATTTTAAATTTATGATTGCCCAACACTCACGATACTTCAGGCTACCGAATTGCTTATATCTTAAGCTCCTCATGTTTGTTTGTGGCTCTTATGAGTAAACTGATTCTTTCATTTAAAAATGCGCTGAGGACCGTAGGAAGGAGTAAACCTTATTATTGTGAAACTGTTCTGATCCTTGCATGTTACTCGAGAGAAACCAGTGATGCAGATGAGAAAGAGTGAAGCTGATCGCCCGTTGATCACAGCATTTGGGCTCCTGGTTTGGGGGCATGAAGAGCAAACTCTGCTCAGGCCTGGCAGTTGAAAGAGGCAACTGCTTTTATTGAAAATGAGGGCTTAACATTGTGAAAGCCGAGGGGATGAACTCTGAGCTTGGTAATGGCATTGCCTTTCGTGGTCTTGCTTGGCGTTTTCAAAGGTTTCACTGAATGAGAATCCTGCACCAGTGTGTCCACTAATTCTGAGACCCTGGCTTGAACAGCAAAGCTCTGGGGAGAAAGTGAGAAAGAAAGATACTGAGGATTTTCTTCTGTTTTGGTTAATGCTCAGTGTTTGCAGAATTTTGTCTGCTTTCCTGGAACTCTGACAATGTTCTGCCAGAGAAAGAAACTAAGATGAGCTCCGCTCTCACAAATGTTTCACAGTGCTTGGTATGGTTCCAGGTTGAAAGCAAGTCATGGAGAGTAGCAGGAAAAGACATGGGTGAAAAGTCCCTTCCCATCAGCAGATAAACTGTTTGCCCATGTCACAAGGAGTTAGCAGTAAGGTGGGATTTCGGAGCTCATAGTTGTTGCTAGCTGTACTGAAAATAAATAGAAAAGCGTTCTTAAATGAAACGGAGATCATTTGGAAATCAGCGTGTCTCAAGGACTGCTTGTTAGATTGTCAGAGTGTGTGTACATCTTTTCTTACCTGTCAGTTTCTGTCTGTGTTTCTCTATTTCTCTGTTCTGGGGGAAAATACTGTGAAGATGGAAATTTGAAAAGTCAGTGCAGATAGAATTGGTTGGCTAAGGAGGATTGGAGAGAACAGACTGTGGACTCTCTTGCCTGCAGGCTGCTAGCTTGGACTTAGCTCAGTACACAATAGAAAAGTTTGAAAATAGACTATTTTCCCCACTAAATTCCCATCCAGACTTTAGGGACACCAAGACGTTAATATGAGGACATGAAGACCTTCAAGGAAATTGGAAGGGAAAATAACTTATAATGGATATTAGGACATGCATTGCCATGTGATATGTCACTAGGCTGTGGAGCTCCTTGTTGCAGGATGTTAGCAGGACAAAGAATTTGACTAAGTTTAACAAAGGATTGCAAAGCCATGTGGTTATTAAGGACATCTGACTCTTCACAATTAATAATAACACTTCTAAAAGTAAAATTCATGCTTCGGGTCTGAAGCCAGTCTAGAGATCAGGGTAACACTGAGGAGGAGCAGAGCCTTTGGGCTGGTCTCTAGTCCCATAGCTCACCAGCCCCGTGTGCACGGCCAGGGAGGTCTACCACTCCAGGTGCGTGGCGGGATTTCAGGCATGTGTACTGGAATGTTTTCAGCATGTGGACAGCTGCCATGCTCAGGACCTCTCTAGAGCTAAGGTGGCCCTAAATTACTCGGTCTGGATTAACAAACCATTCTTGGGGGCCCTGTGTAGGATCAGTGAATTGTTCATACCATCAAAGGGCTGGTCATTAGCATGCGTTGCTTGAAATAACGAGCCAGAATCTCAACCCCATTCCTGTTGCAAATACAGAAACAGGTAAAAGCCATCATTAGCTTCCTGCCTGGTAGGGTCTGCAGACAGGGCATAAACTAAGCCAGGAGATATCACCACTCTACAGATTTGTCTCTCTGCAGCACAGGGGAGTGGAGGAAGTCTCTGGGATGCTTCGTTTCTGATTTATAGCGTCGTAAAATAGAGCAGAATCAGGTACCGCTTTTCTGGAGTGAGACAGCGGAAAAGAGGTAGCCTGTGGCAGAATTCAGGGCACAAGTGCAATAATGAATTAGTGGAAGAAGAAACAGTTGTGCAACCAGCATCACAAGCATATCCAAAGCCAGGAAAACTCAGGAAGAAGGATGCTGGTGTTTGGTGGGGTCTGTCCTAACCAGCTAGATTATCAGAACATTGTTTTCAAACATGTTGAGTCACGTAATGATGGTTCAGGCTTCCCATTCATATCCTTTTCATAGGTGTGTTCCTACAGGATTCATTTTCTTGGTGTTAGAAAGAGAATCATTCATTGGAAAACAGCCAGTCCTTCTAGGACTGAAGACTAAGAGATGCTGGGATGCAGCCCTTTAAATATCAATCTGTATATTGTAGTTTATGACAGAAAGGAAGGGAAGGTGCTTCCTGTGACATTCAGTCCACCTCTCTGCCTTCCCATCTTTGAATCTTAACACCTTAACAGTTAACTCTCCTGTTTGATCTGCCCTAGAGTCAAGTCTATAATGTGCAGGCAGAACATTTTTGGCTTTGGCAAAAGCTTTGCTTGAGCCATCAACTGAACGGAGCCCAGGATGTCATCTATTTTAGATTTAGACTGTTGCCACAGAGTTGATTGGCAAAGCTCCCATTAAGTTCAGCAGCAAAAGGGTAGGCATCCAGTAGCAGGGACATGACCCCTGTATTTCAATAATGTTGTGCACACAGCGGGGTTTCTATAAATAATAGTGAAGGCCACTAATCCCATTGACTTTTAATTGCTCCAGGACACAGGGTTTTCACCTTTTGTGCCTGCTGAAACTCTGATGCCTGACCCATTTATTTCAGTGCCACTAGCTAGCCTGAGGAGCAGTTTTTCTTTCCTTTCACTTTTCCCCATATAAAAGACTTCATGAAGGAACTTGTCTGTGTTTGTGTCACTGTTTCTTAAATATACATTTCAGGCCGTGATTAACAGTGGCTGATTTCAGTTACTGACAGAACGAGCAATGCAAAAACATGTAGCTCCATTGTTGCGTCTGTAGAGTCACTGTAATTTCCACAAAGGCAACACTTGCTCCTGGAAGAGCTCAGTTCGTACAAAACTCAATTGCATTCAGGTTGTCTTTCAAGCAAAAATTCATTCCCAGCGAGGGCCTCCTCCATGGCAGCTTTTTGCTCACATTAGTATTTTTTCATTCAAGGTTGGCCCAGTCCAGAAGTCAGAGATATGGCTGTGCCAAAAATCTATGATGCTGTGTGTCCTATGTGTCTGCAGCACATGTTTTCATCACTCCTAGGCCTGGAGCAAGATAATAAGATAGACTATAATCGTTACTGGTCCATATCTGCAGCCACCCCCCATCCCTTTTATTAGCTGATTGCTAAAGGAATAAAGTCATGTGACGGTGTTAGCTGTTAGAGTTTATGCTCATCAGCCCTCTTCTGAACCTATTGGCTGATTTCAGCCAGATCTGGCAGAGAGTAGAGATCTGAAAGGCATTAAATTCCTGCAAGTTTCATGAAAACTAGCTGGATGAAGAAGAGGAAACCTAGAAATGTTCTGCTGTGGGAGAGATATAGCACTGACTGCACTACACACTATAGAGTCCATGCAGGACAGAGCTTCAGCTGGAGCAAAAGCTTTAACAGGAATGTGTATCCCATTAGACAAAAAACCCCACCCCAACATGATACGGTTTCCATGGGAAACCAGACTCAAATAATACTCACAGAATAGCTTGTTAACTTTTTATCTTTCTCCTTTTCCTGTGTTAATCAGGGTTACTTGCCTAAAATGAATTGCTTGATGCTGAAGACTTTCTTAGCTTCCCCCATCTTTTCACAACCGACCTTTTATCCTTTTCTGATTTATCACTGGTTACAGTAGAATAGATTACATTGTTGGCAGTGGAGAGTGATGAGTGATGACTTTCTTCTGGTGAAGAAAAAAACAGCAAGACCTGGAAACCTGTGTAGATAATAAATGAGGTGTCCAGTGCCCCTCCGTGAAAAGTGATGAGATAAGGCAAAATGTTGGTGGGCAGGCTGGTTCCAGGGGCAGGACCAAGATCCTGAAACCCTCACACATCTTTGCTTGTCGTGTCATTTCTTCTTCTTAATGCTCTTTGGAATTTTCCCCTTACCTCCTCTTCCTTCTCTTCTTGGCCAAAGTCAATTGACACATCTGACCTTGGTCCCACCCATTCTATCTGGCTCGTCTCTGCACAGGTTCTGCTATGACCTATGTAGCATCTTATTCAAGCACCCTCTGTTCGCAGCTTGAACACTGGTGGCATCACTCACAACAATCAAACAAGTTTAACCTGCTTCCCTGGGTCAGCGTGAGGGGAGAGATGGTATAGAATGGGAGAATGATAAGCAAAACCATGTTTTATTCTTTTCTACATCTGGTGCCTTGTGTTTGTTGGAGAAACCAGGCTGTGCTTGGGGAGAACTGTGTAAAATCCATGGAGAATGGGGTAGTTCAACCTTGAATAGAGATAAGAGAAAGTTTTATCTCCTCTGTAGAAGAACTTTGTAGGGAACTTCCATTATGCTTGGAGAATAGGACTGTCAGCCATACTTTTTACCATGGAGTCACAGGCATTTTAGATCAGCAAGTCCACATACAAAACAACTTCGCAGAACAGGAGAGAGAAAACGAACTTGATATTTCACCAGTCTGGGAGGTCAAAGACTGGTACTGTCTTTGTGGTGTCCCACTGTATCATGTCACTCTTAGCAGGTTTACCGAGAGTTGCTTGATGGACGGTGAGTTTACGTTTATGGTAAGGTCATGAGGTCACCTTTTCCATGCAGAAAGTATGTGCAATTAGCTAAGGGATCCATGGAAGAAGCACCTTTGAAGTTTGTAGTGCACTGAGCGTTTGGAGGTGTTTGCCCTCACTGGATACACAGTCTCGCAGCTGCAACCTCTGTGAAGTGTTCCCAGTGACTACCATTGTAACCTCTGGTACCCTGTGGGTTTAGCTTCTGTTACTTAATCCATGCACTGATCATGCATCAGTTAGTCCAAAATCCTGAGAGAGGCTGACCTAACCAGTTCTTTAAGGGTGATCATGATTGGAGACTCCATCTTTCCTGTGCAGCCCATTTCTTCTTGCCCTGCACATTAGGATGATAGTAGATTATTTTTACTGTTTCCTTTTTTCCAAGTAGTAAGTAACTGAAGGTATTATCCAGTAGTTGCATGTAAATATAGCAAAAACTAATCCTCTGAGGACTTTACAATTTCAAGTGACAACTGAAGCCATGAAGCCCTGTTCTCTAGGCCAAACAATCCCAATTCTACCTTTGCTTTTATGAGGCTTTCTAGACTTTTAATCAGACTTTCTGTTATCCTCTGGACTCACACCAAATGGTCCATAGTTTACTTTAAATGCACTGTCTGAAACTGGAAACAGTCCTCCAGCTGAGTCCTCGTCAGTGCTGAGCAGTGCAGAAAGGTTTTGGATCCTGTTTAACAGATAACGGATGCCCTCTGTTCCAGGGTGATGTTTGCCCTGTTTGTTTATTTATTTATTTATGGAACAGCAGAAGATTATTGATTGTTACTCAACTCATGATCCCATATAATCTTCACGTCCTTCAGAACTGCTTCCTAGCCAGTCCTCCTCCATCCTGGCTCTGTGCATTGGCATTACTGCCTTGGTGGAGGAACTGTACTTGGCCCTACTGAATGTCATCCTTTATACCCCAGTCCTGTCCTCCGCAGTAGCAGCCCCTTCCAGGCCAGCCTGCAGATGCAGTAAACATTAACTCTATTGAATCTTCCATGTCATTAATGACTTGAGCTCTTCTGCCTTGACGCCTGAGGAGGGTTGGGAGGAAAAGGCTGGAGAAGCAGCTGTGCTTGTGTTTAAGGATCCCTTGGCTGGCAGAGATAAGACTTATGGTTGGTCTGGTCCTGTCACTGCCCACTTACAGTCATGTGGAAGGGGAGAGAATGGATCTTTGTCACTTCAGTTCAGGTGTCTGCTCTCAGCCCCCAGTTAAAGCCACTCTCAGCAAGGCTGAGTATGACCTTTCCTGACAGATACAGGCCTCTCGCCAGTCCTGCCACCCATTTCTCTCCTGCTTCTCCAATCACTTCATCACTGATGAGGTCACTCACATTTCCTCCACAAACCTCAAACAGGGTCCCCCAAAGCTCCTTTCTCATCCTTCCCATCTCCCTTCAGCTCATCCACTTCCTCCATTATGTCAGCCCTTAAGACTGGCTCTACAGGCTTGATTTGCTTCAGTCCAAACCCACATCTCCTTCTGTCTCCTGGACATCTGCTATTGAATGCTCTGGCATCAGCTCAGATTTCTTGTATGCAGCATTTTTCTCCATGTCCATCTTTTTTTCTTCCTTCCTTCTGTGCTAGGACCATCACCGGGGGCATTAAGCCTACCCTCAGCTTGAGCTTCTTCCCTCTTCTTTCTCCGCTGTGTATTCATATTGTGCCCAGATCTTTGTATATGTTCTTTTGGGTTGCACGTGCACTTGCTCAGATCCTTACTCGTTGCTTTCATTTCTGTGATCCCTTCTTCTCCACCTTCCCAATACAGCCATTGCCCTAATTCAGGTGAGTCAAAACCATGGTGTGAAGATCACTTTTTTCGCTGGTATTTTGATGGAAGAAGTGGTTTCCCTGAAAACTTTGACGTGCATCTCCCTTCTCATCAGTGTTCCCTGCCCTTACCCAGGTAGATCCTGTGTAGTTTTTTACTCCAATTCCCAGTTTTTGGGAGAGCCAAGAAAGCCCCAGGGATGGATCTAATGAAGACACAGCATACAGTGTTGTCATGCAGGAACCCTGCTGACACTTCACCGGTGTCACACAGCACCTTCCTTGGAAATTTCATGAAGGGGGTGAGCTAAATCTCAAAGGATGGTTTGCACTTTCTGCAAGTGCCGAGCCATGGGCTAAACTTGCCCCTCCGAACACCCCAGCACTTCTAGTAGTGTAAGTTCTTCTGCTCAGCCTGTCTGAAATCCTGCATGACCTTGCCTTGTCTGATGAATGAAGCACTTTCCCTCTCCTTTTCTCCTTGTTAAACAGTCTTGGACCTGTCAGGATTAAAGGTGGTAAAGTACAAGCAGATTATTATCCCATCCCAAGTGATATTAAAAGAACATTAAGACAGATCAGGTGAGCATTCAAGAAAAGTAGGTAATAATAAAATATTATATCAGAGAGAAATAGCAGTTAAGTAATTAAAAGAGAGGGTTTGCACAAGAGGCAGAAGTAAAGTTATGGGTGCTTCTGGCCTCTAGACCATTCTTTAATACTGTGGTAGCCTTTAGAGGATGTCAGTATGTCAAGCATTGCATCAAGAAATAAAGCAAAGGCTTTTCTTGCCCTAAAGAGTCCACATTTTAGGACATAAAACCCCAACATTTCTTTTATGTTGGAGAGAGGTGAATTCTTACAAGATTTAGGGCCAGAGGGGGTTATTGGGCTAGTCTAGTCTGAACCTCTCTGTAATAGCAGTGGAGTAAGTTCCCTCAATGAAATTCCTGCTTGAAGGTTAATACCTGTGCAAGGACTGGAGAAGAAATATCCCATCTCGATTTTAAAATCTCCAACAATGGGCAATTGTTGCAGTGCCCAAGGAGAAAATATAGGGAAACAGAAAACTGAAACTGTCTTTGCATTTGAACTTTTGTCTTTTCTGTCAAAGAAAGGATGGTGTACTGTGTGCATCCTTAGAAACCACCTTCAGAAGCTCTTGGGCTGGCTGGCAGAGATTTCCCCCATGGTAAAAGTTTTGTGTTTGAAGACAGTTTTATTCCACATCAGATTAAAAGCAATAAACTTTCAGTCTGGGAACACATGCATGGGATTCAGCTAGCTAGCGAAAAACAGTTCATAGCCTCCTCTGATATATGAAAGCAGAAGTGCTGTCACCTGCATTTAACCCCACGTTTGGAAGATTTTCTTCATAGGCAGGATGGCTACATCATTTCTAAAAAACACACTTCTACAGTCCCCATAGCCTTCAGTGAGGGCTCCTACTTAAAATCCAGCTTGCTAAACTGCCATGACCTGGCACAGCTGCCATTGGCTTTCTCTTTCCCAGTCTTCATGGGTTTATTTCTTGCCCTTCTTGCAGACATCCAAAAGTCTGCAGGAGAGCCCCTGGCCTTCCTATCCTGGAGCTATTCAGGAAATTTTGTCTCTTACCTTTTTCTTGATGTTGCCAGACAAGACCTTCGTTTCTTTGGAGGTGTGCTCAGGCATATGATGCACGTGTCAGAGGAAGGTGGCAATTCTAAGTTGTTGTATCTCAGGTCAGACACCATCACACAACCCCAGAATAATTTAGGATGCAGGGATCTCTGGCGGTCATCTTGTCCAACCCCCTGCTCAAGCAGATCTGACTAGGTCAGGTTGTTCTGGGTCTTGTCCAGCTGGGAGCTGGGCATCTCCAAGGATGGCTATTCCGCTCACCTCTCTAAACTTCTGGTCCAATATTTGACATCCCTTATGATGAAAATGCTTTTTAAAATCTGATTTCTAATCAGAATTTTTTGCATTCCAAACTGTGTCTGTTGCCTCTTGTCTTACAACTGTGCACCTTGGAGAAGAGTCTGCCTCTCTCTGCTGTACCTTTCCATGAGGTGGCTGGAGACAGCAACAAGATCTCCCCTTAGCCTTTGCAGTGATTTTAGGAGGAGCTGTACAAAAGATAGGATTAAATGTTTGCTCTAGCTCCCTAGGGTGGATTTGGACAGGGTCTGAGATTTCTGTAATGGTAGTCTCATAAATACCAAGGGAAAATAGCCACCTAGCCACAGATTGAAGAATGAGAACAAACATTGCTAATAATAGAAAAAGCTCAGGTATTTCTGTTTGTCATAGACAAGGTAGTTCTTGATCCAATAGTCATGAAACCTCCAAGAGGTGATATTATTTCAAATCTGAGTCTTATATAGAAATGCCGGTTGTAGAAAAGCTTGATTGAGCAAGAACTATTTTTGTTTAAACTGAACAGAAGGATAAGCAAAGAGAGATCTGTAACTAAGGTTTTCAACTTTGCAAAAGCAGATTTTGAAAAATTAGGAATCTTTAAAAACATGCAATATAGCAGAAATTTATTATACGTTGTCTAACGACTACCAAAACAGCCATTAGTCTCTTTATAACAAACAAAAGCATTCTGTTAAAATTGCTGCTTTCTGGAAGCTCACAGTTAGTCTCCTTTCCACAGGCTATTTTTGCTTTCTGCCTTCAATTAATTTGTCTGGAAAGCTGTTCAAAACCTGTCCCAAGATAATATTTTAATAAAAATGAAAAATATTGTCTCTATCTTGCTTTTCTAAGGAATAGAACTTACCCATATAGGTTCTGTTCATAAGTCCATGAGATACACTCAGTGACATTTAAACTTCTTTGCTGAATTCAGCCACCTTTGATAAATAAAAGCTGCAGAATTCTTAAGATTTTATGAGTTACATGAAAATACGTAACCAAGTGAGGTGTACCCACACATTAGGCTTGTGTTGCTATAGAGGGGAACTGTCTTAAGAGGTCCACTTCTACTCTTAGGTACAAATCAGAGGGAACCTACACTTTGGCTCCATTGCTCTGAGAATTTCTGGGTTTACTGTGGGTTTTTGTCTCCATTCTGTTTAAAAAAGGCAGGGAGGATATCAGAAATAATTCTGTGCAACTTAACGAGAAAAAGTATGATCAGAGGCAGCCAAGGTGCGTCTGCAGCGGGCGAGCGAACTAAGCTGCTGGGGCTCTTCAGCAGTTGTTACTGGTGTGGTAAGCCAAGGGGGCGTGCAGACATGGCTACAGGCTTATGGGTTTCCTCTCCATCCAAGAGGCTCCACATCAGAGATTATTTGCCAGCGTAAGGCATTCGGATGTGTGTGTGCTTGTAACCGAGCTGCTCTGTGTGTATTTAGGAGGATCAGAAACATACAGGGCACGTATCTCCTCTGCAGCTGGCAGGAGGTTTGCTACCATAGCATGGCTCTGTTTCCTGTTTGGGTTGGATCCAGGTATTTTTCCCTGTAGTGGATGCGAGGCGGCCACTGAGATCAGGTTTCTCTGATGAAACAGAAAGAACAGGGGGATGGTCTTGTGCGAGAAGAAGCTGGAAAACACATGCTCTGCTTCTCTGATTGGCATAAGGTTGTGTTACACCTGACGGAGCCTCACTTGTTCGCTCCTGCAGACATCCCACCGCCTCCAAAAGAGCCCAATAACATTCATCTGCTCCTTGCTTTTTTGCATCATGCCCAGTTCTGCCTTTCCCAGTTTATGTACCTCCTTTCATAGGATTTATAACTTCATCCCTGTCCAGGTGATGTCTCTCCAATGGGGGAATGCAACTGTCTTTTCTCACCAGATAATCCTCTGCCCCTAAGCGCTGCAATCGGAGCAGCAGTACCAGACCTCCTAGGCTACAGGGGAGGTTTTCACCTTCTCTAACTACATCCTGAATGTTCCCAGTTTTTCAGCATGCTCTGCATTTTGGCCTGATTAGGCTATTTGTTCTGTTGTATTGCAGAGACAAGGAGTGGTGCTTAGGCACAAGAGACTATGTTCTCTCTGTATCCTGTAAAATAAGAGAAAATTTGCTCAGCTGGAAATGAAACAACCTGGAGTTCAAAACTCACTTCCACTGACAGCTGTTTTGCATTTTCATACACTTACCAGCCATCAGTACTGGCCAAGGTCTGTACCCCTAGGTAAATGCCCCTAAGGCACTTAGCTATTTGTTTGCTGGAGGTACTGGCGAGTCAAAAAGAGACTGTACAAATGTATGGAGATCAGAAAAAACATCCAGATCCCTGCCATTCGGTCTGCCTTAACCATGTCTGGGACAAATATGTGCTCCCTGAATCCACTTTCTCAGACTCCCCTGTGGTATTTGGTTCCCAGGGGTGAGATAAAACCTACGAGTCCTCCTGGTCGACACTGTTTGGATGCCCTAACACAGCTTCAGATGTAAGGGGTGGGCCACAGGATGAATAATAGTCCTTGCCACGACTTATATCCTGTCGGGGGGAGGGAGGGATTTTGCCAGGTAACTATCTACCTATAAATGTCTGTCTGGCATAACTGCTGGGACACAGCTGCACTCACGTGTCTGTCTTTAATCGGTTTCCTTTTAAATCGCTGTGTCCACATTGCCTTGAGCTGTTGTTCTTCCCTCCTGAAATGTGCACAGCAGCATCAGAGGTAGGTGGCTTCAGTGCATTGCTCCACTCCTGGACTGCACGCCCTCCAGGGCTTTCATGACATGCTCAGAGGACCATGGATGTCAGGGACCTGGGTTCCCACTAGCACACTCCCTGCCCCTCTGTCTTTGGAGGATTGGCATGATTTCCAAGCAGCAGCCAGCCATCGTGCACTGCCGCAGCACGCGCTGATCCCAGCACTCACAATTAGGCAGGGATTTGCTGCGCGTGCATTTACAGCAGTGCGGTGGAAGGCAGATGCCACGTGCCTGAGCCAAATTGGATAGAGAAGGAGATTAAATGGTCACTTGTGGGTCAACCTTTCTCGCAGAGAGCAGCTTGGTGCCGTGGTGCACATCTGGGCTGTTGAGCAAGGCACTTTTCTGGAGGTCTCTGCTGAGCTCACTGCAGGGTTGGAGACACAACACACCAACCAAGAGCTCCCCCAGCCAGGGACGTTCCTGTGCAGAGAGCGGTCCTTTGGAAGGTGACTACTCTTCTTCGTTACCGGTACGTTTGTACTCATAGATCGGCACTTTGGCTATTTCTCCCAGTAGCATGTGCATGGTGTGTCCAGTGCAGCGTGGTGAATTGCAGTGTATCACGACTGGGCTGAATCATGGTGGCCCATGGATCAGGCCTGTGTGTCTTTTTGTTTTTTTCAATCCCCATACCAGTACCCCGTGTCCACCCACTGAAAAAGATCTTCCCATCTGTCTGGCCTATGAAGTTCACCAGGTCATGAAAGCAGGCTGACCTAGAAAGATGCAAGACATGATGATGGTGAAGACCTTAGGTCTCTTTAGACTTGAGCACTTTCTGACACTGAGATGTCAGGGCTATGACTGTGAAACAGTAGTGAACCCTTGCTGGACAATACAAGCGGTAAAGAAAACTTTCTAGTCAGGGTGGCATTTAACCTGTGTGAGAAGATCTGTAAGCAAACAGCACACCGTGATATGGGGGAAAAACCACATGGCCTGGGTGCTCAGAGAGGGCACCTCTGCTTTCTGAGGAGCCAGGGGTTGCCTCTGTTGCTGAGAAAAACAGGTAGGCTGAAGGGTGTGCGGAACCGAACAGCAAACACAGTCCTCTCAGGTGAGAGTTATCCTAGAGGTCAGTGTTAGCAAACCCAGGTTTTAGGGCCAAGGTGGAAGCTCAGTCACTGGGTAGCAAACAGGTCCTGACCCAGCTGGAGAGTTGCTCACTGGCTC
Source organism: Rhynochetos jubatus (assembly GCA_027574665.1). Classification (NCBI taxonomy): domain Eukaryota; kingdom Metazoa; phylum Chordata; class Aves; order Eurypygiformes; family Rhynochetidae; genus Rhynochetos; species Rhynochetos jubatus. Next base: position 27,553,053 of record CM050654.1, read on the forward strand.
TAAGAGTACACATTCCGAGTAGTTCCCCCATGGTGAGAGCTTGACTAGAGGAGGTTCCTCTTCCAATTCAAACAGACAAAGGAGGATGAGCAGCAACCCAAGGATATCAGCTTCTCCTCTGAGCTTTGTAAACAAACCATGATCCTGGGCACATCACTGAGGCGGGGCACGGCTCCTGATTGCAGACACCTCAATGTGAGTGTTGCGACATAGGTGTCTGCATGTGGACTGGGTGTCTAGGCAGTGAAAAATCAAGAGCTTGAGTCATGCCCACACAATAATTTCTTAGCGGAAAACATCTCAAGGTAGGTAATCGTGCCCCTAGTCAATACAGTCAGTGGAGCTGGAGAGCTAGACACCTACATTTGCTCAGCTGACTCACTCCCGGGGCTGCGCTGTCAGCATTGACTAGACCTCCATCAATTATACAGGAACACCGATACCCAGTAGCACAGAGCTACTGCATCTAGATACGGTCCATCGGGTCCTGGGTTCACCTGTAGTGATACATAGGGCCCTTTCATGCCACCATAAAGCAGGACTAGGAATCTTCACTTCCTCCTAGGAAAGTTGTAAGGGATCCTTGCTCAACTATAAAACACCTAAACCGTTTCAAAGCTAGGTGCTTTGTAAATGCTGAGTATTGGCATTATTGTAAATAAACAGCAATTCGGAAGTGCACGCACAGCATTGAAGAGTAGTAAACAGATGGGAGAAGTTGCCAAGTAAGGCCACGCTGAAGCGATGAGCAAAAATAAGTGTTGGAGACAGCCTGACATTTTTATAGTGAGACAGACACAGCCAGGATTTGAAGGATATAACAATGAAATAGGGTCAAGGAGGTGAGCTGCCTTTTCTTGGCCAAGTTCTCCTGTTGGGCAGCCCCGTCTGTGCTCAGACAGCAAGTGTTCTTCATCACTTGGCCTGCCTGGGAGTTTCTGAGATAATCACAGCTTAACACAGCTCCAGTGGACAAGGCAGGAAAAGCGATATTGTTTATGATGAGCTGCTGTGTGGGAGAAAAGAGGTTTTAAACACAGCCTTGAAGTCACTGGGTTACACCAGCACTGGGCTGAGTTGAACTGACAACCACTAATTACTGAGCGAAAAATGCCTCACTAAAACCCAATAATAATTGTCTTACATCTAATTAAAATGGGTGATTTACAGTAAAATAGAAAACTACAGTCTTGGCACGGGGGACATGCAGGATGTGACGGACAGCCTGCAGACCCGCATGTCTCTCATAGAAGTAGAGTTCCAAAGTTGTGCAAGACGCACCCTATTTTAATTAACTGAAGCCCAGGGAAGCTGTTCTGCAAACCCAGACAGACATTGCACATGAGGACACCTTGGCAAAACACTGAAAGTCCAGTCTGATGCTCCTAACAGCAAAACTCCTCTGGCTTCTGAGGAGTTCATGTTTTCCCTTTTCCAGTATCCATCTGTAACTGCTGCTGGAGTCTGTCCTGTGGGAAGGGGAGAGCATCAGCAGAGAGGGTATCCACAGAGGAACAGTGAGAGGGAGCAATTCCTGGGGACTGACGTAGTAAACGTGTGATGAGCACTTCTGAAAATTCATGTGTCTGTCAGAGACGTTAAGATTATTTCATGTTGGTGTGATAAAAATGTATGAAATATTTGTTGGGGTTTACACGTGCATGGATTATAAGGAAAGCTCTTGTATTTTAAGGGATTACATACCTCATTACGGTATCTGCTACCTAAGTAGTACTGAGAACAGTTCTCGTGGTTGTGTGCTACGAGGGAACAATAAGCAAAAGGCAAATGGTTGTTAGTGGTCTTAGCTGTAATTTGGATGAATAGGCATGGCTTTCCTCTTTTTGGCATCCAGAATGATCTTTTCACCTCCACGAAGTCACCTGAAGTCTGTGTGAAATCTGAGATGGGTCTCCTCTTATCGGGATAGACGGCTCCACCACACCTCCGGGGCATCGGAGCTCGGGTGATCTCTCTCTGGTTCACAGTTCACTTTTTAACCTTGAGCAGCTCATTGCCAATCTCTGTTTTGGGAGGGACAACTCAGCAGACCTTGGCTCTGAATTTCAAGCTGCTGGTCCCACTCAGCAGCCAGAGGTGTCTGTTGGGCAGCAAGGCACTCAGCATCTCTGGAAACGGCATCTTCAGTTCAATGTCATTTATTTTTAAGCTGGCTTGTCCCTTCGGTTACTGTTGCCTTCCCATGGGTATGTTGATAATTCCTTGTTATCGGATCATTTCTGTTTGTATAGCACTTTGTGTACAGTTCAAGACCAGTGTGGGACATGCTCTTCCCTGAGACAGTGGTGGCCTGTTCGCCTCCCCTTCTCTTTCTCTTTTGCAAATTCTTGAAAGTTCCCTTTATCCCTTTGCTTAACTGGTTCACCCTGGACTCAAAATAGCAACAGCCTTAATCCAGCGGACTTCTCTAATCCTGGGGTCGGAGTGGGAGGCATGAGTGATTGCTCTGAGCAGCAAACCCATTTATGCAAAGTGTTTCACTCTCTGAGCAGCATCGTTGAGGAAGGATGAGATTAGAAGGATATCACTGGCAAAGTGACTAAGAGATTTATCTTATTCATAGGCTTGGCTCGTATTTAAGCAATTTACATTATTGGGATTTTTCAAAATCTGAGCTGGCTGAATCTATCCTTCTTCCAGCAGTGTCACAGATATCGGAGGCTCGTTGTTTCCTTTCTAGTTCAGACCTTCCAGCACCAACACATCGCTCCCATTGCTTTCTCTGTCGCTTTTCCATACTTGTTTCCAAATGCCAGAAGTAGCACAGCCTCCCCCAAGTCCCTTAGAGATTGTCATAAGGCGATTCAGTGTCAAGACATTTTCTCAGGAATTCTGCTTTTTTTTTTTTCCCCTTAATGAATTTCTTCCTGATTTGTCTCGTTAATACTGTTGGGGAGGATTGAGAGGGATGCATCTCACTCTGACACTGACATGTCTGGGTATTTGTAATAAAGAAGAGTTAGATCTCCTTGAAACTTGTACGTCAGAGGTCCCCTCTAGGGAGGGAGCTGGGCCAAATTGTAGGATGCAGATAGATATTTCTGTGAATCTGTCCTGAGAGAAAACCCTTGGGAGGACAGACCTCAGGGAGCCCTTACCCCAGCTGAGGTCAGGGATGCCAGCATGAGGCCCCCAGCTCCCAACGCTGAGGAAGTCCTGGAGTGCCTTTGCTCTGCTAGGGCTGTGTATTCAGCCAGACAGCTTGGGAAGTAATATCAGCAAACCCCCACACTCCTCTGCTAATGAAGACTGACACCTTGCTGGGGGCTTTGGAGGGGTGACAGGGCTGGGCTGGGTGAGGAGTGGGGATGGCTAGGTTGGGCTGGCAGAAGCGAGTTGCTCTGGGGAAAGGCTGCATGGAACAAGACATGCAGTGCTGGAAGGCAAAACGTCCACAGTGGGCAAAGTCGGGCTCCAGTCAGTTCAGAAACTGTGTCCTCCTAGCACAGTGCCTCCCTGCTCAGCAGCAGCTACCGTGAGCAGCAATCCCAGCTCTGCATTGCCACCCTTTCCAAGCTCTAGCACCAGTGACCATGCAGCCAGGGACTTGATCCAACAAGAACCAACTTCTTAAAAATTTTGGTTAGCTTTCAGTTGAATCAGTTCCCCAGTGTGACCACCCGGGCACCAGCACAGCGCCAGTGGAGGGCCAGGGCAGCACACCCGGGAGGGCAAGGGGAAGGGGAGATGGCAGCACGGACTCGGGCACGAACTGTGTGTGCAATTGCATATAATACCAAGAATTTAGCAACTCCTTTCTAGCAACAATGAAGTCTAAGGCATTTGAAGATATACCACAGCAATTTCAAGGGGATTATTCTAAATTCAGCCCAGTGCGATAAAGCGTACTTTGGGCTCAGCTCTTCAAGAAAACAAGCTCCCTGCCTGGTCTGACATCTGAATATCTGTCCCAGGAGGGAGTCCTTTTTACCTCTGCAAAAGGAAAAAGAAAACCAGCGGCACTTTTAGGCATAAGGCCATGCCATTTTCATTCTCACATACTTTACAGTTTTTCCCAAGTGACACAGAAGTTGTTCCAAGATCAGGGATGCAACGTCTTCTGGCCAACCTGGGAAGAAGGGCTATACGAGAGCTGTATAAGGTAGTTGCAGGCTGCAGTTTCAGAGATTTCTTTCTTAGCACCCAGAGACCCCCCCAGTGCAAAAGAGAGACTGGTGATCCAGGCTAGTCCAGTGGGGACTGCTAAAACGGTGAAGGGGCAGAAGCACATCATGTTTGAGGAGAGGTGGTGGGAGTTGGACTTGTTCAGTCTGGCAACAAGAAGATGAAAGGGGAAATCTGCAGCCTTCTGCTACTTAAAGTCAGATTATAGAGACCACAGAGCCAGAGGGACACAGCAAAGGACAGGAGGCAATGTCACAAGTTGCAGCAAGGGAAATGCTCATTGGATATACAAACCCCAAACTTTCACGGGTAGCGCGGTGCAGCCCTGAGACAAGGGCCCAGAGATATGGTAGGTTTTCAGTCCTCAGAGATCTTTCAGGGTTCAGCTGAATGAAGCCCTGAGCAACCTTGAAGCTAGCCCTGGTTTGAGCAGGAAGTTGGACTAAGGAAATCCAGTGTCCTTTCCCAACCTGAATTCCGCAACCCTACAAAAACCACAGGGTGAGGGGACTGAGACGTGGTTGCAGCGTCACTGCTCAGAGGATTTAGACTTCATGTTCTGGAGAAGGGAGTTGAGGGGAAAAGAATTTTACACACGTAGAGATGTGCGTCCACCACTTGTCTGCCTTCCGACACTGATGTGCCTTCAGCCATCCCAGTGGTGTCCCGACGTCTGCCTTACTGACCTTTAAGCGCCTGAGCTGGGCCAGCATGGGAGCCGGCCCTAATGAGCACAGCACAGCCATGGCCTCTTGAACCGGTGGCAGCAGCCAGCGCATCACTAGTGCCCAGGAGGGGCCTGTGCCCGCGTTCCCACTCACGTCAGGAGGTTGCTGCTGCCATCCTTCACCTGCTGCACTTTCAGGAGCAAATTTATGTAGAAACAGTGAAAATCAGAGCAGGAAGGGACTGGATAGATCTGCTGTATGCCTACCACCTGCCTTCCCTGTACCTCTGACATGGTCCCTGCCCTATCCCTTGCATAACCCCCAATCTCTGTATCATCCTGCATCTCCCCATTCCATGGCACCCAGCTGACTACCCCCACTACTCACTTTTCTCCTGGTTTCCAAGCATGTCTCTCCTGCCTTTTCCCTCCTCTCTCCCTCAGACCTGGTGCTCAGACCTGAATAGAAAGTCCCTTCTGTCCTCCTTGGGGACAGGAGCAGTGGGACAGGGGATGGAGCCACCCTCTGAGGTCCACCTAGCTTCCATGGTGAGACAACTCTCTGGTGAGTGTGAGGCTGCAGTTTAATGCCTCTCCCTCCCAATCCCCTGCCTCCCAGCAGAGGTGGAAATAATTTTCCTCTCGCTTGCGGGACTCTCGAGTGCCGGGACATACCGTGTGCCCATGCCCATCCCAGCGTTGCAGTTGCCCTTCTCCATCAGGCAGCAAGGAGGAAAAAGCAACCAGGAGCAAAAAGTCACTTCTTTGATCAGCCTGGTTTACTGCAGGTTATCCCAGGTCCCTCCAGTGTAATATCAGACCCCTGCTCCCCAGTTCATCAAGCCCTCACTCTTATTCCCTAGTCTGTCTTGCTGTGGCATCCAAATCCTCCATCCCCAGTGACTGTCACCTCAGAGCCACACTTGGAAGCACCCCACTTACACCCCTGTTTCCCAGAGCCCTTCCAAGCTGAGTACTGCCAACTCATCACACTTGTGACTGTCCTCACACAGGGCTGTTTCCCTTCTGGCACATCCCCATCACGTGCACATCCACCTCCTCTCCCAGTAGCTTGGCCATCCTCCAGAAATGGTCCTCCCAGGTGCCCCCCCTTCATCTTCACCTTCCTCCCTGGCAGGAGCGTGGGAGGAGAAGGCAGGCAAAACCTCTCCCCGTAGAGTGGGTGTGCTTAATTTGGTGTTTGTTTTCAGTGCCGTCTGCTCAGTCACTGCTTAATGGAGTTCATTTGTGACGTTCACAGAAAGAAAAAAGGAGATGCATCCCTGCCTCATGGCAGCACCTTCTTTCAAGGGAAAATACCTTCCCTGTTTAGCTGTAGATGCTCCCTTCTGTCTGTGAGGTTCAGCTACCAAAAGGTTTGAGTGTGGTAACCTGAAGTGTGCTTTGAAATGCTGTTTATTTTCTCCCTCAAGGGAGAAGGTGAAAGGTTTTTATTTTGGCCCTGTTCTGCCAAGGGAGAAAGCGATGCCAAACTGCATCCTACCCCAGCAGAGGAGCTGGGTGAAGAGAACGGCTTTGGAAGGGCAGCGTGAGCTGAGCCCAGCCGGTCTGGCCATCACAGGCAACCCCCATATCCCCTGAGCATACCCAGCACCTGCAGACAGAGGATTTCTTCCCTGCCTGCTCTTGCTGGGGACAGACCCTGAGCATGCCTGCGCTGGGGGTGGCCGGGAAATCTCGACTGATTTCTGACCTGCCCACCAGTCTAGTCTACTTGAGACCCGTTTGGTTTTGTGTCCACAAAGTCCTTTATTTAGACAAAGTCAGGCTTTTCTACTCCACAGTATGCTCTAAAGTGTGAGATAGTTGATTCAGGTTCCTTTAAATTGCTATTAATTTCCTATTTTTAAATTTCCCTCCTATTATCCTATACTACCTGAGTTTGGATCAGGTGCCACAGCCAGCCTGTCCGTCCCTGGACAGGGGCAGCTTTCCTGGCCACCTCGTGGGGTCTGGTACCAGACGGCAGGTTTGCAGGGAGCCGTTTTCCTGATCTTGGCATGGGCTTCGACTCTTACTCAAGCCACCGTGCAAGGAGAGGCATTAGGGAACGGCTACGAGGTCTTCGGAGAGCCAGACCCAAGCAGAAGTGTGAAATGTCACTGTGCCAGCGGGTGAGAAGGAAGAAAGTGTGTTAATGCTTTCGAGAAGCACCGTCAGGCCACAGACTTCATTTCTCAGCCATCCACCTCGCTGCCCTATTTGCAAACCGCAAATAGTAACACCTCCCTCCATCCCTCCCTCCCTGCTTCCCTCCCGGGAGGCAAAATTAACTGTTGCAGAACCCACTGGGCGCATGAAACAGAGTCCGAAGGGTCTATGAGAAAGCCTTTCCATGATGTACATTCTCACTCGTGATGTATTTTAGGCATTTCATAAGATTATAAATAAAGCGAGACCAGCCGCCTTGCAGCGCTCAGAGCTGGGTATGCGTGCAAGGTGGATTTTGGCTCAGAGCAGGTGCTGCGCTCCGCAGCGCGAGTGACTTGAAGGAGCGAGCCTGGTCTCGTGTTGTGCTTTTAGCGCAAAGAGATGGATTTTGAGGCTCACTGCAAAGGAGTAGTGCTGCCTTGGTCCCACCTTCGTTACGGCAGAGTGCGCTGCCAGGAGCAATTAGGCAGAACGAGTTTTGTTCTCTCGGAGAGCAAGAGCTCTCTCGTGGCAAGGTCGCTTCTGGCCGCTAAAACGTGGCTGAGCTCAGGAATCTGCCCTGGTTCTCGAAGGGGTGCTCCCAGGCTGGGTAGGACCAACAGGTTTCCTTCGAAAGATGATGAACGTGAAGCCAGGCAGGGGAGCGTGGGTTGGTTAAAGGAAGGCACGATGCTGCCGAGATGAAACCTCTCACCTGGCACTTGGAAGCCCACGGTTTAAATCCCTTCTCTGCCAGAGACCTCCCGAGTGTCCTCCATTGAGTCTCTGCCCACGCGCCAGCCTGGGCAGTGGGGACATCGTGCTGTCCCTTCTCCCGGGGGAGACCGTCAAGGTAAAGGCATCGACAATTACACAGCCCTCAGACAGTATGAAAAAAGGAGACACACGCGCACATGCCCGAGATAGCCACTATTAACCTTGTCTCATTTTATATATTTTTACAGCTGCAGCAGATGTCTGTGTGTCTCCCTGGAGGGACATTAGGTACTTACAGCCCTTTTCAGCTCAGACAGAGCTGCCTAGAGGAGCTGATGGCTTTGGCCCCGGCTCCGTGATGCTCCCTTCTTGTGGGCAGGCTGATTGAAGCCCATTGAATTGTCCCTGCCCTGAAAGGGACTTGTCTGCCAGAGTGCGGCTGGGTTTCGGCAGCCGGGTCAGTGCCGGCAGCCGCTCGCCCACATCTAATTGCAAGCTTGGGATGTAAGACAGAAGATAGATAAGAAAGGATGTGCTGGGAAGCCCCACAAGAGGAAATAAGGATATTATTATTGATTAATATAGATAATAACAATAGTAGTTATCGATTCGATCTTGCAGCGTCGGGTGCGCTAGCCATGTTGTGCTAATGCAGGAGAAGCGGGAGGTGCAACAACCCCGGCACGCCAGTCACGCAGCTCGTTTGCTCTCGCTGAGCTGAACTGGAGAGAGCACATTTGTAAAATGCAGCCTGAATACCATAAGCTAAAGTGAGCCGTAGGATTTTCCTGCTCTAGTAAACTGGGGAGCTGTTGGCAGCATAGTCCACAGAAGTATTTTTCTGTGTCATCATCCCAGAGGATGGTGGCATTGCTAGGAAATGTGCTCAATTTGGGAAGCTTTGGAACTGGCTGGAAGAGTCTTGCAGAAAATGAAAAGGAATTGGGTTTTGGTGTCAGGGCAGTGATGTCTTCCAGTCCTGGGCTCAGCAGCAAACTGATCTTCCCCTTTAAGCCCTGCCAAGGGAGTCCTGGGCGCAGAGAAACTCATCACCCACCCTCCTCGTGAGCTCTGCACATATACATGGGGTGGAAGAAAACACCTATGATTTTCACTTCTGGTGTAGCTATCTCTGCTGTGGCCCAAATTGATCTTTTTTTCCCCTCAAAGATTATCTTCCCTCTTCCATCCCAGCTGCCTACTGCTTGCCAAGCCCTGGCCAGGGCTCTCCCTCTGCAGTGCATGGGTGATGTCTGAGTATCTCATCTCCAGGCACCCTGTGTGATGGGTTAGCCTGGCTTTGAGTGGGGACACCTTGACAGGCTGGGACACGCTGACAGGCGGCTCTGCCACCTCCTTGTCCTGCTCTCTACCCTATGCATGGCCTGCCCAGCCCCAGTCCTGTCTCTCCTTGCTTTGTCTCCCCGTGTCGTCACTGGCTTGGCTTGCCCAAGGGGCATTTGCCAGCTTCTGGAGTTGCTTAATAGGGCAGGTTGGGTTGCTGGAGAGCCAGCGTCGCTGGCACATCCTATCTCCCTGCAGTTTGCAGCTGCTTCCTTCACCCCACTTGAGCCTCTTTCCCCCTGTATATAAAATACAAATAGCTCTGATAGGAACTAGGACGCTGAGCCTATTAAAGGTCGCGTGGCACCTGGATAGCCTTGGATAAAAGGACGTGGAAAACAGCTCCACATTTTTATTAAATGCATTTTCTACCAGTCATTCAGTGCTGCCTCCCCAAAGCTGCCAAGTCCCTTGCAGATGAGGTGAAGACCTCATACCGAGCAGCCAAGCCAGCCACAGGGACCTGCTGGCAGCAGAGCCATCCCTGGGCTCACTGTAGCTCTCTGAGCCATCCCTGGAAATGCTGCGTGGTGGGATGTATCCCTCCCGCTTCGGCTCGGCGTGCACAGCTGGACCCCCAGCCTTAATGCCAAGATGAGGGATGCTCTCCGCACAGCTAAACACTAAACGTACTTGCTGCCCTCTGCCTTGTGGCTCCCAGTCACCTCTCCACCTGGCCCCTTTGCAAGGCCAGTAGCTCTTAATTGGGGAAAAGGACTGCTGGGAAACCGCAGCAGCTGCTGGTTTGGGAAACAAGTTACAAATGGCCCAACTGAGAAAATGCCGAGCTCAGGTAACCCTCACCCACAGGTCTGTGGGATAGATGTAGCCTTTGCCTGGCTAAGAGGCTTACGTGTGTTACAGCAGGAGCAACTCATGTTTGCTTCGTCCTCTCACCCCCTAAATCTGATTTAGGGTGGCCTCGTCTATGAGGAAACCCGCTTATTTCCCATTCCTTCAGTCTTTTTTAAATCACCCTGCCGGCTACCCTGCCCGTGCGTGGCTGTATGTGTGTGTAGAGGGGTGTTAAGCCCTTTAGAGCATGAACTGTGATAGCTCTGTCTGTGCGCAGTGAACTGGGGCTGCAAAGGGAGATGAAATTAATTGCACCAGCAGTTAATTGACAGTCAGAGTTGCAGCGGTGGGGAGGTGAGTCTGCAAAGGGGTGAGCTTTATCCAAAAGCTGGGAATCGGCTTAATCAGGAGGGTTTTTCTTCAGCTGGTAGCTGGGCAGAAACCACATGTGTTGGCATTAGTGCCTGAGGGCACCCACTGGGTTTGAAGGTGCAGCAGGTTCTTGGGTGCCAGCCTGAGGTCCCTGAGGGATGCAGCGAAGGGCTTGTGGGAGACCACCCCGAATGTGCTGCATGAGAAACCTGGTTTGATGTGCACGTGGGAAAGGGGCCACAGACTAACCCCGGGGGATGCGGGCTGTGAGGGCTTGTGACTGATCTGAAATGCCAGATTTAAAAGTGAAATGTGGCGGTAGCAATTTTCAGAGGTAGCTGCTACTGGCAACTGAGTCAGAGGATAAGGGACATTTAGCTGCTCATCCGGTTTGAGATTCAGCCTGGCATTTCTGGTCCTAGAGCAAAGAGCTACGGTGAACGTGCTGTGCCAGAGCAGGGTAAAGCACAGTGCCAGTCAAAGTGGTTTTTCCTGTGCCATAGGCAACTGATGGCTAACCTCCAGCCCCTTAGCTCACTGTGGAAGACATTAATAAGCATCTCCATAACCCCAAAACCACTTTGTACAATATACTGATTCAGGGTCCTCACTAGGGCTGGATCCTCAGTGACTCCAACTTGGTGTCTTTCCCTCCTGGGTGCCATGGAGAGGTTTTATTGCATGCATCGGCGATGTGACCGACCAGGCTGATCAGTCCAAGGCTGATAGTCACCATAATGACAAATTACCCCACGGCTCTGCCTTTTGTTACCAGGCTATCGCCACCACGGCCATGACATACAGATGAATCATTCTGCCCAGCGGTAGCACACAGCCTCCTCCGGAATGGCTGCTGGTTACTCATGCACAGCATCGCTGTGTGCTCCAGGAATGTCAACTCCAGCAGCCGCTTCACTATGCGAGAAGGGGGTGATTTAGACCTGCCCCATGCAGTAGCTGATTGGGGCTGAGCCCCAAGATAGCAAAAAAGAGGGGTTGCAGAATTGTTCCTGTCCCTCTGTGGAGAGCAGAGTTCAGAGCCTCTGCTGGGCGTAAGGAAGAACACGGATTTCCATCCTTACGTGAAGTCAGTTGGGCTGATCTCAGCGGGAGGCAGGACTGGGCAGTGAGGCCCCTCACCCCAGTATTTGCCTCATAGCTGATTTACTGCCTGACACGGGAAAATGAACTACAGCTTGCCTGCACTGGAGAATTTCCCCCCCCCCCACTAATCTGGTCTGGCAGGGGAGGCAGAGTAAAGTGCCAAAATGCTGGAGTTTTTTTCTTTTCATCCTCTTTTTAAATAGCAGTTCAGCTGATGGGCAAAACATGGTCTAGAGCAGCATTTCAGGCAGCAGAAAATTAGTTCAGCTTTTACCCTCATTAGCTGATTGCCAGTAATTAACATTTTGTCATTAACTACAGATGTTTATGGCCTGGAAGAGAAGTTTGGGTGTCTCCACATTAGCTCTCAGAAATGCACTGATTATCTCCATTTAATTGGCTGACTGTGCCTCAGTTTCCTTATCGCTAAGGGGGAAAAAAGGTTATAATGACTCAGCCCCATCCTCTGCTTTACATCCCAGTGTACAAGGGCTGTCAGAGGAGAACCTGCTGCCTTTAGATATTGGTCTTTTTAGGAAGTTCAGCTTGAGGAAATGCCATTTTTCACTCTCTCTAGCTTGCCAGCCCTTCCCGTTAATGAGCCTCATTGTCCAATAGATCATAATCTCCTTGGCATTAAGTGACTCTCCATTGTGTCCTGGAGCTTTATTCAAACTATGATCTTCAAATAAGCCTGGATGCTCACAAGTGCATTCATGCCTGTTTTTTGATGACACCTGTTTTTGCAGCTGGTTATGCTAAGGTGTCTTAAAGAACCATGGCTGGGGCTCTGGTGGACCATCCCACCCTAAAGACCCTGCTCCTGGTCTGAAAAGACAGGCATAGCTGGGGATGTCTTGCACTCATTCATGTCATCCTCATGCCTTTTCCCTCTTTGACAAGCTTGTGTATCTCCCTGCGTTTTGGAACAAATCCTTCCATACTGCTTGTTTTCTCATTAAACTAAATGCATTTATGTAGCAACCTCTTCCAGAGGAGGAACCCAACGGTCGCAAAGTCGGGTGTGCCGCCTTGGCATTTCAGAGCTACGGTGTCATGGGAAGTAAAGCCAGCTGGAGTTCCATCAGGAGAGCTAAAAGGGAGCTCCCTTTCCCCACTCCTGCCCAGGGCACTGAGCACGGCCCCAGCAACGTGACTGGTTGTGGCTCTCCACCCCTCCTATTCCCACTGCAGCTGTGGCCCTAGACAACATGAAAGGCAGCACCACTTGTGCAAAAGTGTGTTTCCAGGAGGCTGCTCTAAGTGTCATTGAGTGAACAGGGAGCCTGGGTAGGTAGGAAGAACTGGAAAATCATGCACAGCACCCTGCCGGTTTCCCTTTGAAAGTCATTCCTGTTTATCTCCCCAGCTCGCCCCTCTCCCGTTCATTCCTCCACCTTTTCCTACCTAGCAATCACCAGCTTTTGATGCTCTTTCTCCAAGCCAGAGGGTGCAAAGCGGAGATTGACAACAGACTTCAAAGGCCCTGGGGATCAAGCAGTGCTGCTTTCTTGCTGCTGCAGTGACTCTCAGTCTCTTTCGGGTGGCTCCACGTACACCAGCGCGTCTCCCAGGTATAGCTGCAGTCTGCAGGGTGAGACAAAGGTTCTGGCTACGTGTGGAGAGAGTGGCCATCTTCAATAGGAGGGAATGCAGGTTTTCAGCAGAGCTAAAGGCAACTGGGTGGTTTCTGGTTCACACAGCAGGCGTGGAGCTCAGCTACTCTCTGCACAGGCAGAGCGAGTTTGCATGTGCCAGCAAAATGCACATCGATGCAGCCTCACACACCAACCCCTCCCGCACGGCAGCTTTGGCTGATGATGCGATCCTCACCGTATTTACATCCCAGCAGTGCCCAAGCCATGCTGTTAATAGGTGTCAGCATCAGGACAAGCAGATTTGACAGTCCTTGGGGAGAGCTTGTGTGAAGGATAGGGACATGAGGGCATTGCAGTATCCAGGCTGGGGCTGCTCAAGCACAGGATGGGAGCATTGGTGTGGGAGTCCAGGTACAGGCTGTTGTTGTGAGGGTAGGAGGCAGGAGAAACGGGATTCATGCAGTCATGCTCTGTGCTTATGTTTTCTTGTCCTTGCCCCCGCTTAGTTTCCTCTCCTCCTCTGAGGATGTCACCTGCTGAGTCTTTGGCCCTGCTTTTCTGCGTGGCCTGCCCCAGTTTTGCACAGATTAAACCCAAGCATGGCTGAAAAGCCCTGGGGCAGCACTGGGAAAGCATGACAGCACAGAGCGCACAGTCCCAGCAGCAGCCAAGACAAGGGAATTACTGGGCATCCAGACAAATCCAAGAAGGAATCCAAGGATTGGCCTCAAGGAGGGCCAGCATGTGGCCAGAAGCCATGTCACAGCCACACGTAACACCAGGTCATTATGAAGGAACAGGACCCCGGTGGCTGCCCACGCTGCGCAGAGCATGTTTACACGCAGTGGGGGCTACGAGTCTCGGAGCACTCTGTGCTCTCCGCATCCCAGTCAGTCTGGGGGCATGATACAGTCACACCTGATCTAGTGTCAGAGCAATGGGATGACTGGTAAGTCCCAGTGGCTGTAGCAGCTCTTGCTGGACCAGCTCTACCCTGCGGGCGCTGTCCCGCAGGAGTGGCTTTGCACAAGGCAGGAATCTCCAGTCCAGGATTTCCCTCTGCTCTTGGCATATCGGCTTTCCACATGTAAAACCTCCAAACGCCTATGGGATCCCTGCATAGTGAAAACTCCCAGTCTCTCTTTTGGTGAATTCGCTGCCTTCTCTAGTCCCCATCACACCACCTCGTTGCCCAGGGTGAAATGTCTGCTTTGCAGGCACAGAGGGAACTCCAGAGGAACATGGAAAATGTGCTCTTCCTGATAGTTAGATGTCTTCAAGACAGGAGGATCCTCCACCAACAGCCTCAGCAAACATTGTCTCCAGTGCTGGCACCCTGGTCTTAGCTCTGTGGTTTCCAGGAGGAAAAGACCCTGGGTCTTCAGTAGAGGTCTTGAAGAAAAGGGTGGATCAAGACAGATCAAGACAGATCAAGACCGCTTTCCTCTGTGCCTTGCAGTCAAATTCTCTGGTGCTTAATCATGTGAACTGAAGCAATTTCCAGGATACCAGGGCATTTCTGACACTTGTCTTGGTGTTCTTTCCATCTTGTGTGGATATTCCACTCCAGAGTACCTCATTCTAATAAGGAATATAATTCAGTCCATTGATTTTTCTACATTGGCGGTTTTTAATAAGATTTCTCTCTTCTACATTCGCCTATTTTCAAGAAGCATAGGCCAGTTTATTAACCTGGAGCCTTCCAATCCTTGCCAAATTTGGCTGAAATTGGCCAGTGAGTTAAAAATGAGTTATTGGGTGGCATACACAGACCCATATGTACCAGCAATGTGACCTCGTAAGCCCCATTCCAATTACAAACCTAATGCTAAAAAGCGGAAGAGCAAAACCTGATGGGACTCCGTGATATCTGATGAGATGAGGAGAGTCATGAGGCGGGGAGATGGGACACTATGGAGGTGGCAGTGATGAGAGAGCAGAGGTGAGGTAGCCCTGACTGTGCGGGAGAGATGGAAGAATGAAATTCAGCAGTGTATGAGGCTGCTGAAATGATGAGATGTACCTGACACATCCTGGCCAAAGCATGTGCTGGGGTAACCCAAAAGAGTGTAGTTCTGGCCAAAGGTAGATATTTCAGGTGGTTTGAATGCCTCCATGCTAAGATCCTGGGGATATGCTGGAGTTTGAGCTGGAGAACTGGACAGAGCATTGATGGTCAGTGGGAACATTGGGGCAGGGCAGGAACCGGTGCATGTCTTTCTGCACACATTGCTGCACAAGCACGTCATGCCCTGGGAAGGGGCTTCAGGGCTGGGCTGCCAAAGTGTCCCAAAGGGATTGGACAAGAAAGTCTCTGGCAGGTGCCCAGCATGCCAGTGAGGATGGATGTCCGCGCCCAAGGGATGCACGGAGAAAACAGTGCGAGAAGAGAGCATGGGGGTGGGCTGTGAGAAGAGGCAGGTTATTCTGGTCACGTATAGGTGTGGAGCGAAGGTCACAGATACTGTAGGGCTCTTGAAAACTGAAGCAGGAGAGGAGGAGTATGTGCAAGTGATTAAGAGCCTGATTAACGTTCTCCCATAGAGAATGTGCGTAACCGCATGATGCGCAACTCCTAGCTGGAAGGCAACTGATGTTAAACAGACATTCAGAAGCCTTTAGCAAGCAAAGGTAAATTCATGGGCCAGATATCCTGGATTCTCTGTGGTGTGAAATTCTAGCAGGTTCCTCTCACTTCAGACCCAGTGACACCTATAATTTCAAACATAACCAGGTTTTGTTGACTTCAGGAGCTGGAGTACCTAGTGCATGTCTCCATCGGTTCTTTAATGGCTAATTGCTTTCGCTGTTTCAAAAAAAAAATGCACTTCATTTCTAGACTGTGTCTGCCATCCACTGGATCTCATTCTGCCTGTCCTCTGGATTAGAAAGCCCTCCACTGTTAAAAGCCTTCTCCCAGTGGTAGTACTTAACAGATTGCAGCTGTGTCACATCTTCACCTTCTCTGCATTAAGATAAACAGATTAAGGTTCTCTCCCCTAACCAGAGAGGCAGGTTTTCCCAAACAGGGACTCACAGTTCTGCTTTTCACCTCTGAAATTGTAGGAGGGTTGTGGGGAGTCAGGGTACACTCCAGGTGGTCCAGATGACCAGACTAACCTCAAGACATGAGGATAAGGTGCAGGCTGTGTTTGAGAGGCTGAACACAACGCTGAGATGCTCATTTGCCAGACCCTGGTCCATGAAGATGAAGTACAGTGCAGTATCATCTTGGAAATCTCTCCACCGTATCCCCTTCCAGGATGTATTTACAGGATTTGGAGGTAAAAGACCATTTCTTAACTTACAGCAGCTCCTCTCTGCATCTGGCACTGCTTGGGTTAATCTTGTGCTTGAAAGTTTACTGATTTGCAGAAATCTCCTGTTTATTTCTTCTGTACACTTTAAGTCCCTATGTCCAGATGTCTGCTCATCTAGCATGAGGAGGATTGACACAAACGAATGGTGCCATCCACAGCCTGATCATACTTGGCATCCTTGCATTTGGCCAAGGCTGTGGAACTAGTTTTAAAAAAGAAAAAAGAATAAAAAACCCTGTAAGATGCTGTCAACCCTGCTTTCTTAAAGGGCTTATTAGAAAGTATGTTGTAAGAATCTGCTCAGCTTTTTTATGATTTGATCAAGAGTACCCGGGAGGGATGAGTGTAGCAATCTGGAAGGAATAAGAATTGATCCAAAGCTCAGTCTGAAACTTATTGGAAGTTTGGAAGTTTGAGCAGCTTCATGTAACTGTTCCCATCACTACCTTCATGAGCTCCTACCTTGCTGACACTGGGACCAGGGTGCCAAATAACAGAGCTGCTCTAAAGCCAGGACGTGTCCTGCCTGACCAGACATGCCAAGTCTTGAAGTGGGTCTCTGCCCCTGGATTTCTGGCCAAGCCGCACTCCTCGATGTTCCTCCCTCAGTGTAAATGCATGGTTTCTCACCCTGGCAGTCTGAGAACGTGCTGTCGCTGCTGCCACCCCAGAGCAGTGGGTGGGATAGGTCTCTGAGCTGGGGACTGAAAGATGTCCAATCCCATATCTTTGCATGTTGTTTGGGGTGGTGTCTGTGAAACATGTACCCCGTACTAGCTGATTTGGTTTAATGCACTCAGATCGGTTTGTGTGAGGTCCCCAAAGCCTTTCCCATCCTCTTCTCTCTAGCTTGTGAAGAGTCAGGAAAGGGATGTCCAGCTGACCAAACTGTGCCAAGGACTGAAGAGTCCTCAAGACTTGGAAGTCCTCGAGATGACACAGAAAGATTTAGTGAGGGAGAAGACTAAGCAGAAAGCAGCTCCAAGCTTCAGGGGTGGGTAGAAAGAAATTGCTGGAAGCGAACCCAGTGTCACCACAGTGGTCTGCCTGCTACTTGGGGACCCTTCCAGTCCAGACCCAACAGACTGCCTGGAGCAGTGTTACTGAGTTAAGGAGGTATCTCCCACCTGCCTCTGTTCCCTGGTGTGATGTTAGGGCTTGTGCTTATCTGAAGAAGCTTGCTTTCGGCCAGAGTGGCCGTGCCTGTTCCCACTGATGGGCATGAAAGTTCTCGTGATGCTTTTGGAAAGGGCAACCAGACAACAGTGTCTTGGCAACAGGGCATCCAGACAAGTGTCTGGGCCACTCGCCAGGCTGAGGAAATCACTGCTTGTGCAGCCCACCTAGATCTGTCCTTAGAGCTATTAAATTGTGGTAGGCCTGCCAACAGTAGTGGCATTGAGGGCAAATCACTACTTTTAGTGGTTGTCTACTGCCTCCTTGCTTTGGGCCCTCATTTGCTGCATCTCCAGTTACCTATGTATGTACATATGTATATGTACACCTCCTCGCCATGTGTCAAGTAGGTAAATTGTTCATTGAGTAATAAATTTTATGCCTTCAGGTGGCACTGGACTTTTTTGAGTAACTGGACTTTTTCAGAGTAAGAATCTTCTTTCCCAGGAGGTGACATGGTGATGGTTGGGTGGCATCCCAAGAAATGCCTCCCATGTGTTCCACCACGCGATGGAGAAATAGTTGTGGGATTTCATGCCTAGTGCATGAAGCTTAGCAGATACAAGGGTACACGTTAATTGTGGAGTTGTGCAAATACTACGTGCGTAACAGGGACACAGTTCCCCTTCTGTCCTATTAGTACAGCAGAAGTGTAATGTCTTAGGTAGCAGATACACTCGGTTACAATTTTCAGACTAAAAATAATCCTTACAAATGCTAAGAAAGAGTTTAAGGAGCTGCCTGCCTGTTTGGTTATAAATCCCAACTAAATGCATTTACCACAGTCAGTCAAACATGTAACTTAGCACTGATTGAATTTCTTAGTAAGCAAGGAGATTATTAGCTGTCGTGGCGGGGAGGGTGGATCAGAGTGCTGATCCTTACAAGTCAGTGCCTCTGTGGTGGTTAATATGTCCCCTCTGTGTCCCTCTGGGCTTCCATAAAACACACAGGATAGGATGTTTAATGATGTGTACTTAAGGTCATGGGTGATAACTTCAAGTCTCAGGGGACCTGTGAACACTAAATCCACTAAGACTACAGAAGGGACTGTTCAGCACTGAGGAAATCTCCCATGAGAAGATCCTTTTCCATGCAGCAGTCATGGGTGTTCACAGTATATACATGTATGGATTCACATTCTGTTTCGCACCCGAGTCCTTTATCTGGGATTGAGGCTTGCCTTGGAGCCATGCGACTTGATCTACCCCGGTTCAAAGTCTCCCTGATACCAACACTCAGTTCAGAAAAGTGTCACCCACCATTCTATGTCCCAGAGTCTGTAACCCTACTGTTCCTCACACACCCAGCACCCATTTGCCAGAAAGAATAAATAAGGTGTCTACAGGTTGGAGGAAGGTAGCATGAAGTTTTACCTGGGAGAGGAGGATTTAAGATTCCAACATTAGATATACAATTCTATACATACAGCTGGTTAATCCCAGCTGGATTTGTTTGTTTCAGTCATTTAAGACTCATCCACTATCAAAAATAAAAATAACTTCGAACTTATGACTATTTCATCATCTCTGTTTTCTTCTCTCTGATAAAAAACTAGAGCTATAAATCAGACAGTTCATCTTTGTAATCTACATTTAGTTGAAGAAATGTTATCCTAGCTCTTAATCAGAGTAGAGCTTCCTTTAAACACAGAGTATTAAATTTGGGAAAGGTGTAGATCTCCACACACACTCTTCATCTCACCTAAGTAGCCAGGTCTGCTGTCAGGAGGCATAGAGAGGAGCTGAGATTTGCTCTGGTACAGCTCCTGCTCTCATAATCAAGGGCACAGCAAGCACAGGCACCAAGACCTTGCCTCGGCTTTGTCTCAGCTCTCATGGCTTTGTAGGGGGAAGAGAGGTAAGATGCAAATCATTCAGGTCAGTATTTAAACTTCTGCTCACTGTCCAGCTTGTGGTCTGTCAGGACATGGCTCTCAGGACATCCCCAGCTGATCAGGCAGGGTTTGGCCTTAGCTGTAGCTGGTTACCTGTAGCTAGCGCAGGCTCTGCAGAGGTAGCTAGTGATGGTCCCATTCTGCCTCAGCCATGTGAGAACCTGGTCTAGTGGAGAGTGTCCCTGCCCATGGCAGGGGGATTGGAACTAGATGATCTTTAGGGTCCCTTCCAACCCAAACCATTCTGTGGTTCTCTGATCTGTGCAAGGCAGTGCAACCTCTCCAGCACCTGAAGTTAGAAGCATACCTAATACTCTTTGCTAGCAAAAAACCACAAACACTCCCAGGAAGTACACCTGGGAATCAAGCTCCCTTCCCAGGTTTGACCAAGGGGCAGCCAATGCTACCCCTCAAGCTCTCATCCTCTCTTTATTTCACCCAGCCCTTAGCATTCTCTTTGTCTCCTCCTTGCTGAGTATGACAGACATGTGAGGACCTACTGTCCAGCTCTGCTGTAGATTCACTGCAGGACATACTTACCCCAACTCCATTTCATCCTCCGCTAAATACAGGTAGCATCGCTTCTCCACAGCCACAACGCTTTGTGTTACATAAACGGTGCCTTTCCAGTAATTTTGGAGAGGCTGATGGTTGACTGAACTCTCAGCAACACAGCCTGGGAAGTTATGTCAAAAGAACACCTACTTTGTACTCTCCCTGGTTTTGTAACCCCAGCACCCACATCTGGGCAAGTCCAAGGGCAGGTGTGGGGCTGCGTGGGCCTTTCATTCAGCTGCCTTTCTGGCTGGTGTTCAAAGGACTTACAGAGACTGTATTTTCCACTGAGAAATTGTGAGGTCCTCTTTAAACTGGTAGCTTCAGCATTCCGGAGACCTCAGGAAGACATGGAAAGCACAAGCTGAGACAGTCATTGGGGTCTCTATGGGAAACAGCCTCCTGTTGCCTCACACAATGTGGCAGACCCCTCCACCTAGAATTACCTCCAGGCACCTTGCAGCCCCACAAATCAGGGTCAAAGGAAGGTGGCAGGAGGGCATCTGGGCGAGGGGGAGTCTGGCCATGCTTGCTGCTCCATCCCAGAGTGACTGCTTTGCATTTCTCCTTCACTTGGAGGAGGTCACTGGCCTCCATCAACCCCAAAGCAAACTTTGTATGCAATTACTCCTTCCATTTTCATGCATGGTAGGCGATCGCACGGACCCTACTGGGGGTCTCCAGCCCTGCCCCAGCCCTGCTGACACTGCCTTCCTGGGGCATAACAGACCTGCTGCACAGGCTGCTTTGTTCTCCATCAGAAACTGGATCCCAGCCTGCTCCAACACAGACAGAAACCCTTCCCTCCAGCCCAAACACGCCCCTCTGAGTGAGACTGGGAAAGGGCCTTTAGTTCTTCACAGCCGAAAATGTGGTGTGTTTGAACACATCCTCCCTGAGCGACCTGCCCCAAGACCACGCTGTGGAGAGACATGCATTACCCAGCTCCTGCCAGCTGCACGGAGACCATTAAATGACTCTCTAGACTTTTCTGCCAATTTGTTTGGGGTTTTTTTATTTTTATTTTTTATTATTATTTAGCCTCCAAAAGCATTTTTCATATCCTCTCATCTGCTCTTAATGGAATGCATTTAGTTTTCTTTTTTTTTTTTTTTTTTTACCCAAAATTAAGGCATTATTTTGTGTTTTTTGAACCTGGGCTGGTCATTATCTCTGTCAAAAGTTTTTGGTGTGTCTGGTGTGCGTTAGCAGGATTTGAAACAAGAATAGGTGTCTTACATTTATTCACTGTGCCTGCCATGAAAACCGCTCCTGTTTGAAACGAAGTCTGGTTGTCTCAAAGATGCCTCTTCTGCAGTGGCAACTGCCAGAGAAAATGCATTACTCTTCCAGCTTGTGTAGGGGGTTGTGACTGCGTGCGTGGGAAGGGAGGACTGTTGTTTCTAGAAGGACCCTTTACCCAAGTGCAGATGCCTTTCCAGCCCAAAATTCTTGCTCCTGGGGTGAGGGACATCAGGAGAAGATGGAGTTTGCTCCTCGGGGACAACATAGGAAGAGCAATTGAGATGAATGGTGTGAGCGTGTTGCATTTTTAGGAAGTCTGTACTGTCACTTGGCTCTGGCGAAGGCTAACGTGCTTTTCTGGTGGAGCAGGGGGCCTCTGAGAGGAGCAGCACAGCCCTCCCTGCCCACCTACACAACAGCACATCGAGGTCTCATTCCCAGCCTTTCCCGAAGCCTTCGCCAGCCCTGGAGATGGAGGCGTGTGTGGATGAGACGGGTGCCGCTCAGAGCAGCTCTCCAGGTTACGTCACTGGAGAAAAACAAGGAATACAGGCAGGGCACAGGGAAGAGGGAGGGAAACAAACTGGAAGGGTGAACCCAGGAGCAGGCAGGGGAGAGGAGATTGGCAGGATCCTAGAAGCAGAGGCAAAAAGAGAGCCGGGTGCTACTTTCAACCCGGGAGGAGCAGGCAAAGAGCACGGGTGTCCCGAGGACTGTGGGTGGCTGTGCTGGGACGTGTGGGTGTATGTGCTATCTGACAGAGATTGCGCAGTATCTTCATCATCCCTATCTAATATATATTAATTGTGATTAATGCTATTACATAGCGTATCTGATTAATTAACACTGGCTTCCCACTTGCGACTGCTCCTAGCCCAGCAAGTGCATTAACTCTCGCCTGGCAGATGCTGGCACTGCTGTTCCCAACAGTGGGACTAGGGCTGGGGGAGACGTGCCAAAGCACCACACTGGTGGTAACCAAGCTTTGTCACAGGAGGAGATGGGTGGTTCATTGTGCTGGCAGAAATGATAGCAAAGGGGAGGATGTTCATCTGGTCAGATGGAGCAGGAGGCTTGGAGAAGTCAGGGTGGCCCTTATGAAGTGCCTTCATCCTCCCCACAGCCCCAGTTCCCAACCACCTGGCTGTAGGCTTTGATCTCCCTCCAAATGGAGGGCTCAGCACTACTTGGACGGGAGGGTTTGAGGCTCTTCATTGCCTTACATCTCCTCCTTCTTTGACATCAGTTGTTTTTTCTTCCCTATAAAGTTCTCCAGCCTTGCCAGGGAAAAGGCACTGTGGGAACCTCCTTCCCCTAACTTCCATAGCAGGGGAAATCAGGAGCCTGCATGTCTGCATCTTCTCTCTCCTGTGCTCACAAGCCACCTTGATCTGCTGCCTGTTGGCACCTGCACTGGAACCAGAGTGGTGGATTGTTGCAGTCTTTCTACGTGGAGGACAGATCTCCCCTGCCTTCCCCCTCATCCAGGGGCAAAGCCACCCTTGGGCATCCCCTTTCCTGCTGTGTGTCCGTCCTCCCGGCACCCCAGTTGCCATCTCTCCTTATGCTTATCTTTTTCATGGATGGTTTTTGATCGCTGATAACCTGTTGCCATGACAACCAGCCTCTGTTGTGGCATTGGTCTTGAAACAAGCCCAGGCTGATGGTTTTCAAAATTCCCGCATGTCTCAAGCGGTCAGAGGGCTGCCTTTGTGCCCTCTGTTCATCCCCGGCATGCATCCGAGGCCAAGAGGAGGAGGGTAAAGATTCCCTCTAATGAGGGCAGTGGGTGCCTGGCTACAGTTTTATGTATTAGTGAATCAGAGAGAGATTAAAGGAAAGAGGCTCCACTAAAGGATTAGCAGATTTGGGTATTCAACTGTCTCTTTAAATTATTATCCCTAATTATGGGTATGATGAAAGTCCACTTGGTGAGGGATTAGAAAAGAGTCAGATGCTGCACTTGGGGCTCTTGTGCTAGCGCCTGGCTCTGGGGAAGATCTCCACGGCGTGCTTTTGTGTGCTTCACTCTGCTCTTTCTTGTTCAGGTGGAGAACAACTCAAAGAGCGTTGAGGTCCTTTCCTCCCCTCTGAACACAGTGAGGTGTCCCATGCGTAGGAGAAGACAAAGACAAGCAGGACCCCCCATCCCTTTCCGAGCTCCTCACCATCTCCCTTTGCTTCCGTTTCTGATTGGTCATGATTTCTTTGTCTTCCCACGTCATGACATGAGCAGAGCCTCACCATCGGTTGCAAAACCCTTTGGGGTCCTCACATACGCTCCAGACAGAAAAATAGTTAGTGTTTAATACCCTCTTACTCTTTGCTACATATAGACCTTTTGCACCTGCTACATTATTTTCCACTTACAGGGCTCCAGAGCGGTTTGCAAGGACAAGACTGGGGTTCCTGCTGCTGACGGGACTTGTGGTGGGAGGGAAGAAGAGGGTGACTGTCACCGCAGACACAGCAGCTCAAACAGGGCCAGGCACTGGAAGTGCTTGGGGAACAGGTGAGCTGAACAACAGGCACTTCTCCTAGGAATAAAGCTGAAATTTGGGCAGGAGGTAGGGACTAAGCCACCCATGCCTGCAAAGTGCACACAGAGAGGTTTTAGGTCATTTTGGGGGTGCTGAACCCCCATTTTCCTGACAAGGTGGCACACTCCTTCCTGGCAGCCTGCGGGACCAGGAGGGAGTGTCAGCCACGGGGCAGAGCTGAGCACTGCGGACCAGAACGGCGTCTAAGCTCAGGGGTTGAGCTAGTTAAGCTCAAACACCCTCTGGGGAAAGGTGAGACTGAGCAGGATGGGGAAGGGGGAGAAGCAGTTGGCATCCGTGAGCCTGGATTTTGTCAGAGCCTTGGTGGTACTAATCCCGTGAGAAGAGCAGACCTTGCCAGCAGCTGGCGGAAGGGCCCTACAGCCCCCCGTGAACCCTGCCTCCGGACAGCAGATGGGGAGCCCCAACCCTGGCTGCAGCAGATCGCGCTCTCATGTGGCTGTGGTGTCATGCTACGGATTTGACAGAATTTCTTTCCTGGGTGTTGGGGGTTTGGGGGTGGGGGAGTGTAAATCACTGGCAAGAATTCGAAACACAGCAATTAATAGGATTAAAGTGTCATGTTTTACAGGGCTGCATACACAATTTACAATAATGGGAATTGTAATCATAAGCATTCCCAACTGACGGGGAAGGCACATCCCTGCGAGTCGGAGCACCTTATCCAGCACACCACAGCGTCTCTTTGGGATGGGGAAGGAATGAGCAGCGGTGCTGGGGAGTGGCATCGTTCTGGGGGAGGGGTTGTTAGAGCAGCTTATAGAGGAAACCTGTGTGGTCCCAGGGGGAGGAATGGAAACCACATCCAAACTAAACATCATCATTGCTCTGAGAGCTGCAGAGCTCCGAGTTACGTCCTGGTCACCACAGCAGTATTGCCCCCCAACCGGGATAACCATTGCTTCGCTGAGCTTCTTCCTGAGGAGAGGGGAGGGGGAGATGAGCCAGGAGGTGAGAAACCATGTTTTGACCACTATGGCTCAGCAGTGATACGTGATCTGGCAGGTTCTCTACAGTGCTAACGTCAGGTTTGTGTGTCTGGTGGACTAAGACCGAATGATGTGCAAGGAGCTCAACACAGGGGTAGTGGTGTGGTGAATCAAAAGGGCTCCTTGTGCCAGGCTAGGGCCAGTGCCCCAGACATCTGCCCCCCTCTGTCACTGCCCTCTCCACAGGGCATGGTAGTCCCACGGTTCATGTCTCAGAGGGAAGGTCTTTGGAGCGTGCGCGGGGTGGTTAATTAGTTGTAATCATGAGCCAAGAGGTGTCAGTAATTGGACTCTGCCACTTCATTTCGTCTGCAGCACGTAGATTTGGGGGTTCCCATCACTGAGATCTGTGCCAAGCAGGGCTGGATTTCTGAAGTGTCTCAGTATTGGGGACCTCTCTGAGGTTGGCTGCAACATGAACTCCTCTTGGGCCCTTGGCACTCAGAACTGATTTTCCTGCATTCCCATGGCCTTGGGCTCAGCGGCCTCCTTGGATGCAGGAGGAGACCCGGGGCTCTGCATCATTACCTGGGTAACTGGGGCATCCTGAGCAACCATGCATTGTCCCCAGTCTGCTGGTGTGGGGAGCACAGGTCAGGTAAATAAAGAAGCCTGAGAGGGGTGGTCTAACCGCTGTTTCTACAAGCTTCATTGCACACCATTAACAACAGAAGCGGAATTTTACCTGTTAGTTTGCAGTCCTGGGGCTGGTTTTGTGGTGATCGTGTGGTGTCAGGTTCAAATGCAGCTGGGCTAACTGAACCAAGCTCCTGTGCTCTGCAGCATCACAGTGATTTAGACCTGCTCCAGTGTCAGCGTTGTGGGAGGAAGCACATTCAGGCAGGATTTGCCACTTTTCTTTGTCTGCCAGAAAGAAGTGGAGCTTCCTATAAATTGTTCCCTCACTACCACACAGGTATAGTCTCACTTTTCCAGGAAAGAAACCAGGATTAGGTTCCCTGTAAAGATCAGCCTTCACATCACCATGTCTCCAGTTGAACATAGGGTCACTCTAGTCTCTGTTTTGTCCAGTACTCTAGAACTGTGACCTCTGGATTGATAGTTCCCAAATTAGGAGTCCCTTTAGCCAGTGGAGTCACAGTTCCCTTGGAAATACATTCATATAAATAGGGCTATGAAATGAACCCAGCAGTGCTCTAGGAAGTGCATCATCTGTGAGAAGATCTGGATGCAACAGGGCTAGAAGCTGCCACCACAAAGGAAGCTGATATTGCCAGTGAGGGGGAGCAGGTCCTGTTGGCAGACGTGGCACAAAATCCATTTCCTTTCATTTCCATGGGAGAGACCCACTGTGGAAAGGAGCAAAAATTGTGTCCTTCACCCGACACTAATCAGCAGTTTCCAGGATCTGTATGTAAAGATCTGCACAAAGGCACTGCAATATTTGGGGGATGCCAAGGGCTGAGGGTGGGCTAGATTTACTCAAATCCAATTTAGGAGGTATTTTTGTATGTGTTGACTCTGAAATTCACAGCAAGGACGTAACAAAGCTCATGCAACATTCAGGCCTCAGGTGAAAAACAAGTGAGCAGCTCAGCATGGGAGGTTAATTCCCTGTTGTCAAAGGGAGCTGGAAAGCAAACCTCCTCCAGCCTTTGGTGTGCTCACCTTCCTGCCAGGCTGGTCTGTAAAGCCTCTGCCCGCAGCCGACGCTCCTCCTAGCTCCGCGCAGTCGTCGCTCCTCCGCCGTTTCAACCTGGACCTCTTACGTCGGGTTTACAAGGTGCTGCTGGAAGCCTGACTCATAGCTCTCAGCTGAGGAGCCGGGTCTGTGTCTAATGAAAACAAGAGTTAGGAGCACACGTTGCCTTGGTCAGGATTGGTAGTTACAGGTTTCCTTTTTTTTTCAACTAGATTTATGACCTTATCCATCCCTGCTCTGTATCTGGGGGTTACTGCTGCAAATAAATAATAAATAAGTGAAAAGCTGGGCTGAGATTCCTGCATTCAAGCAGAAACGCACTCCCTTTGGAGCCAGTTTTCGATGGCCATCGATGAACAGAACAGCTCCAAACCCCCTGTCCCTTTAGCTGAAGGCTTTCTCACCGTGTTTCACTGACAGCGTTCAAAGTCACCCTCTTGCTGATTTAAACGCTTCACAGCTTGCAAGGCCTTAAATGAGTTGTGTATTATGAACAATAAATTACATCACAGCGTGTGCAATTTGGGTTCAACCTAAACGTGAAACGCGCCTTTTCCTGAGTCAGCGAGTTTTCCCTGATAACTTGTAAGGCCAATTGTGTTTAAATGTCATCTGCGCAGAGGATTTGGGACCTGTCTCTTTGAATGCTGAGGTCAATAACTGCCCACCTAATGCCAGCGAGAGCAAAAAGGATTTTTATCCACACTCCCTTCGCGGTTGCTTTGTTTAGATTCAGGGGATTACAAAATAGCCAGGAGGCTGCAGAGTTTGACAGCTGGAGCTCTACACTGGGTCTTGAGCCCTGAGTTTTACTCTTAAATCCCTATTTAGCCCCCTGAGGCATCTGCCCTTCCCATGCCTCAGTTTCCCCAGCAGTAAATTAGAGACAATGACTCCCCCTCCCTACAAAGTGCAGTGAAGTAATCCTGAAAAACAGCTATGAGAGGGGTTATATTTTCAGTACGGTGTTAATAAATACTGCAATGCGAATCATTCGGTAGCCTTACATATAATTATATATCCTCCTTAATTATTGAACACATGCCTTAATAAAACATGCAAAAAATAATTCAAAATCTATTCAAGAAAAAAGATGTGCAAAAGTTCTTCCTGTAAATATGTACACAAAATAATTTGTGTATTATTTAAAAATCAGAGCGGTCCTTTGCTCTATCTATGGAGAATAATTGAATAGAAAAATATTGAAGTTAGTAAACAGCAAATTAATAATTCACATAGTATTTACAGTGACAGTGCACCATATTTTCCACCAAGTGCATGTTCTCGTTTCGCCAGTCGACTGAAGAGACGCTGCAGTCTAAGGCACTTGCGTCTGAGCACTTTTGTGAGCCGCTTTGTGACTGGGGACATTGCTGTGAGTGACTCGTCAAGTTGTCCAGCTGACACTGGGGCTGATGAAAACCTGCCAAGGCGGAAAGCTAACCCCTTACTAGAGTTCTGCAACACTTCAGCTCCAGCATCTGGAGCGTCGTACAGCCCTTGCCTTGTGTGAGGACTAATGATCTCATTTGCATGCTCTGCATCCTGGTTCCGTTATCACATATTGAATCCAGTTTATGGCACACAAAGAAATTGACTGTTAATTATTTTCCTTTCTCCTAGTTCTGCAATGGTCAGTTTTGGAGGCGATTGCTCTGTGTTAGCATTTATTCTTCTCTGGGACCGTCTGAAAATCTATTGCTTGGCCTGTACCAAAACCTGTGTGCTGCTCAGGAGAAATAAGGTGTCATTTGGGGTTCTCATTTAAAAAGGAAATGGGGGTAGAAACCAAAGACCTCCTGAGGGATCTTGGTGAATCACTCAAAGCCAACCTGAAACTGTCACCACAGTGTGCAAATTTGAGGGAAAAAGGAACAATGTGGGTTGCCTGCTATCCTAAGCCCCCCTGCCTGGTTCCCCGGGGGGCAGTGCCAAGAGGCATGCACCCTCAGTACCCAGATACTGGGTGCTCAGAGCTCATCGGCGTGAATCAGCCCTGCTACAAGGGTGGGTTTGAGGGCAGCCACTCGCTGTGGGAGCACAAGATGGTGTTTCTGCAGCAGCGTGTAGGCAACCAGCTTGTACCCCCGGTCACTTCTCCATCCCTGTCCCCAGCCATGACACAGGGGAAGGTCCCCTCACGCACACAGCGGTACAGGAGGAGACATCCCAAGGGCAGCGCTGGGCCAGCCTCCGTAGGCTGCCTGACACCAGGCTGGGGATGTCGTCACCTGCCTGCACACCCCCTGTTAAATCAAACCCACTGGGGATGAGTTTGCTGTGGGTCAGACCTTTGCTTTCCGCTCCCATGCCTACAAGAGCCTGAAGCCCGAGAGTCAGACAGATTTATGTGGGCAGCCCTCCAGGGAGGGTTTCAGGCCTGAACTCAGCAGCTTTGGGCCGTTGCCTCCAACCTTCCGCTTCTTCTAACGACAATGCCCAGGGCACGTCTCTAGAGTTCAGTGCAGTTAAAAGCTTGGGAGGTTTTTTTGTGCTAAATCTTGGGGGAGAAGGCCTTTTTAGAGGCTCTTTGAACAGTTTTTTTTCCTAAGATCTAGATTTCCATTGTATCCCTTCCCTTTCTTCAGATCTGAAAATTAAGTGCTGTCTGACTTCTCCAGGAGTTTATCCCCAGAGCAATCACATGTTGCTTCCTTTCTGAAAACCCAGAGTATTCACAGCATCCATGAGCTCAGGGGATTGGAATCAGGAAAAATGTTTTTTCCTTTCTTGCTCACTGGTCTAAATCCTGGTCAGTGACTGCCCACGTGGGGCGGTCCTGTCAGAACAGCTGAACCTTGTTTCTTGTCCTGAGCCCTGGACGGTTTCGAAGGAGCAAGATGCCAAGACGTGCTCACAGCTAGGTGCTAGCGGGGCGGGGATGGAGTCAGGGAGCTTTTGGGGGAATCAGGAGTTTTGGTGAAAGGGTAGCAAGTGGTAGGTGGCTCTGCAGCATGGGCTGTGCTCGAGGACGGGCCAGGAGCAAGGGAATAAGCCTTGAGCCAGGGGGTTAAGAGAGTGCTAAACCCAAAAGGGTGGAGAAGCAAGGAGAGCAGCAGACTGGTCTCGTTTGCACGACTCAGAGACATCAGCCCTCGGGTGCATCTGGAAGTGCTGATGAAGGTGGGGAGGGGAGTCACCCCCAGATCTGCATCGGGTGTTATTTCTTCAATCACATTCCTCTTGCATTTCCTCCCGGGAGCCCCTGACTGACAGCTCTCCAGCAGGGATTCGTGCAGCACTGTCAGTCATTCATTACTGCCGGAGACATTACGTGCTGACGGCAGCCGCTGATGGGACCGCAAAGGAGCAGGGGGTGTCTGAGGGACAGGAGGTACATTTTACCCTATCTATCATTTCCCTTCCTTGCTGGGGCTCGCGTGACTTCGTATCCAGCAAAGACAGGGGTATTATCTTCAGCTCTGTGACCAGATTTTAATGAGGCAATTGTTTTATTCCTGCTTTACATTCATTGGATGCCTGGATATGGAGAGGAGGCATTGCACAAGGATGAAACCATTGTCAAACCTGCCAGAAGTGGCAAGATGGAGCTGCTGTGCACACTGCCCATCCCAAATTTCCCACAGAGGTTGTGATGGCCACCTTGCCCAACCCACAGTCAGGAATTTCAGCAGGGGATGGTCAGGCAGTTTGGGGTGGGAGTTACTCAGGAAACAAGGAGGGGCTGGTGCAGAATGTAAAGCTCAAGGGCAGTGACCATGAAGTGGTGGAGTTTAAGGTCCTTAGGGCAGAGAGGAGGGTTCACAGCAAGCTCACTATGGACTGCAGGAGAGCAGACTCGGACCTTTTCAGGGATCTGCATGGTAGAGTACCATGGGATGAAGCCCCGGAGAGAAGAGGGATGCAAGAATGCTGGTTAGTTTTCCAGGATCACCTCGTCCAAGCTCAAGAACGATGCAACCCAACGAAGACGAAGTTAGGTGAAAATGCCAGAATGCCTGCATGGACGAACAAGGAGCTCCTGGACATACTCCAACACAAAAAGGAAGCCTACAGAGAGTGGTAGCAGGGACAGGTAGCCTGGGAAGATGACAGGGAAAGTGTCCAAGCAGTCAGGGATCAGGTTAAGAAAGCTGAAGCCTTGACAGAATTAAATCTGGCCAAAGATGTCAAGGGCAACAAGACAAGCTTCTGTAGGTATGTCGGTGATAAAAGAAAGACTAGGGAATATGTGGGCCCTCTCTGGAAGGAAACAGGAGACCTGGTTACCAGCACAGTGGGATACGGAGATGGCTGAGGCACTCAATGACTTTTTTGCTGCAGTCTTCACCAGTAAGTGCTCTAGCCACACAGCCCAAGTCACAGAAGTCAAAGGCAGGGATTGGGAAAATGAAGAACCATGCATGTGCAGAAGACGACCAGGTTTGAGCCCATCTAAGGAGCTTCAAGGTGCATAAGTCCATGGGATCTGATTAGATGCAACCACAGGTCCTGAGGGAGCTGGTAGATGAAGTTGCTAAGCCACTATCATATTTGGGAAGTCATGGCAGTCCAGTGAAGTTCCCACTGACTGGGAAAGGGCTAACAACCCCTATTTTTAGAAGAGGTAAAAAGGAAGACCTGGAGAACTATAAGCCAGTCAGTCTCACCTCTGCCTGGCAAGATCATGCAGCAGGTCCTCCTGGAAACTATGTTAAGATATGGAAAACAAGGATGTGATTGGTGACAGCCAACATGGCTTCACAAATGTTGGTTGATGAGAAGCTCAACATGACCCAGCAATGTGCGATTGCAGCCCAAAAAGCCAACTGTATGCTGGGTTGCATCAGAAGCATAACCAGAAGGTCAAGGGAGATGATTCTCCCCCTCTATTCCACTCTTGTGAGACCCCACCTGGAGTACTGCCTTCAACTCTGGGGCCCCCAACATCAGATGATTATCAGCTCAGTCATGGCCTTGCCTTAGTTACAGGACAGTGGCTGGAGAGAGGTGCTGCAGGTTGTGGTTTGTCTCTCCTGGCACCCCTGCAGTTGTCCACACATGGGCACAGTTCCACATTGTCCCACTACTTGTGACACGTTTGCAATTATCTAAAGTTAGGGGGTGGCTGTTCCTGCCAGCAGTATCTGTTCTACCATCCAGTTGGGACCTACCCCTTTTTCAAGGGGATGCTCTACTCCTTTATAGTTTTATTACTAGACTCCACTGCTACCATGAGTAAGGACCCTTTTCTGGGTCTTTGGCATGTATTTGATATATTTAGCATCTGTTTTATGCTAATGATGCTGTTTACTTTTGCTCCTGAGAACACCAAAAAGAACTGAAGTGAGATACAGATTATTTTCTTCTTTGTTCTCCCCAAAATATAAAAGGCATTATTCACAGTAAAGATAAATCAACTGAAATGGAAAGTCTGTCTCCCCCTCTATATACATATAATGCAATTTCAACTGCAATTTAAAAACAAGGAAAGTTATCCCTATAAAAGCTAATTATATTCAAAGATGATTAGTGTAAACGAGACGTCAACTGATCAAAAATATTTTTGCATTTATAAAAAATTTAAATTCTAGGCAGCCTGATTGTGCAGGAAAAAGCCTAAAAATACCACCTTTCAGATTTCTGGAGACAGAACTTCTGCCATTGAGATGGGAGAAGGGAAATTTCCAGGTCCGCAGGAGAAAGTGAGGACACTGCACCCCATATACCTCCAGAAACCTCTAGAAAGCAAGCAGTATCCCCAAGGATTAATAATGGATGTGGTACAGCAAGGAAGTGTCGAGACCAACTCATTGGCCATGGCTGGTTAATGGTTCCTGCTACAGCTCCCAGCTGAGACTCTTACTTAACGTTGGTGTCACCACATCAAAAAGCAGGTGTCCACATCTGCCTCAGCCTCCATTAGAGACAGTAGGCTGTAGGACAGGCATCAGCTCACCCAAAATTAGCCAAACAAACCCTGCCCTCTCTCACAGGTCTTGACTAGCCTCTAAGCCAGGAGCCCAGGGAGTCAGCCTGAGAAGGAGACATCTCCATGGGTGTACTACACATTAGATGTGATAAATCCCACCCTTACTGTCTCTCAAAGTGCTTCTCTTGCCGTCAGTGCCTTTCTCAATGTTCCTCTCCATCTGAGGTTTTAAAGAAGGCTGATCATGCTATCTATAGGTTATGCAAATTAAGCATCTTTATTTTTCCCCAAAAATACACCACCTTCCTTTGCTCTGTTTCTAGATAGGAAGAAGCTAAATAACTAGCTCACCTTGGCTTGATGGTAGGTATTATAGAGTAGAAATCTATTAAATCCAGAATGGGGTGGAAGACAAGAACAGGGCACAATTAGTTATTCACCACTTCTTCCAGTCCAAAGGGTGCCCAGGTAACAGGTCAAAAGACAGCAAAAGGAAGATCTTCCCACACAGTGCATCAGCTGGGCAGCTCATTTCCTCAGGATGGTGCAGGAGGAAAAAGAATAAAACACCTGGAAGAGGGATTAAGAGTTATTAAACTCAGTGGTCCAGAAGTGACCACTTTCAATGACCTTTTGGGTTGACCCAGTTCTTGTGAAGACTGTTACTGCGAAACGTTAACCTCAGTCACTGTTACAACCCCAGGAGGAATACTAATTAAAACACAGTTGTCCAGTCCAGGGCTGACAGTAGCCAGTAGCGATGGGGGGAGATTCAACAGCTATTTGTGGCTTTAGAGTCAATATCATCTTCTGTCAAAAAGCGAAGGAGACCAGCTGGACTCCAGGAAACTGGAAGCTGATCTGCATGGCTTCAGGCAAACTATTTCCTTGGTATTGCTCCTGACCCTGGTCTGATTAATGATGGACACTCCTGTAGGGCAGGAGCAATCTTTTGGTGTTTGCCTGTTCAGTTCTTAGGATAAATCAGCCCATCTTTTAGGCAATGCCTCCCATTGTGCTTGCAACGGAGACCCAAATTGGCAATAATTATGTCTATTATGGAAAAAAAAAAATCCATTCCACAGTGTATTTTACTCTGCATATTTGAAGCTGTTCCATTTACAGACACCCTCCATGTGTCACTCCACTTACAGACTCTGATGCAGATGGTCCAATTATTTATTAATCTGGTTTTAAAATAGTCTCAGTGAGTTTCAGCAGGAGACACTTTCTTCAAGGTCCCAATTTCATCAGAGTCAATAAGAGTTGCTGCTGAATTTGCTGGAAAGCAGGATTGAGGCTTCTTTTGTCCTTTCTGACCTTCCCTTTCACATACTACCAACATTTCTCAGACCTGGGAGAGGCAGTTATTCTTGTGGTGCATTCATATTTTTAAAATGTCTGAAATTGAAGGGATTACATCTTAAATCTTTCCCTGCATCCCTAGAGGGCCTTTATACTCTCACAAGCCATGGCAGCATGGATGAGAAAAAGCATAAAAATTTATGTGAATTAAGTGTTAAAGAGCTGCTGGTGGGGGTTTTTTGTTTGTTTTGAGTTTGGGGATTTTTCTTTGTTTTTTTCTTTCTGCCACGTGTCCCTAAAGATTCAGGACATCTGGGATGATGGCTCGAGGCCTGAACAAATTGCTTTTAGTGGCAGCACTCCTTGGATTTTGCCCCTCTTTTTTCTGAGTATGTAAAGTTGACCGGGTGATTCATCTGACCCAGGCACCAGAGCTGAATCAGACATCACCGTGACTCAGGCATTTCCCTTGCTGTGCATGGCATTGAAGATGTCCCACTGCAGAATAAGCACAGTTAGCTGATCTCCATTAGCCAGCCATCGAGTTAGCCACCCACCATATTCACAGGCTAGGCCATGAAACCCAGAGGCCAAATTCACCCAGACTGTGGGGGACTTCAAACATCAGGTTGGGGATTGCACCCTTCCTCTGCAAAAGCAGAGGAAGAAGAGCGCTAGGAAACACACTCACCACCTTGTTGCTTTTCCAGCACCGGTGGTTGAGCACCATTGCTGATGTGCCCATGGGGGGCAATGCACCAAAGGGGTCCAGAAAGCACTCCAAGGTCTGTGCCTGCAACCTTTTGCTGGCTGCACAGGATGAGCTTGGAGAATAACCGTGGCTGTCAAAAGATCACAGCAGGAAGAAACCAAACACAGGACCTTCCTCTTGTGCATCCTGTGAAACTGAGGTCGTGGTATGACACTGCTATTGCTACAGCCAGCCTGAGCACACCTGGGAGAAGGGCTGCCTTGTATTGAATGGCACCGAGTGTATTTTAGAGGTCTGAACCTCTGCATCCAGTTCAATGCTCTGCCCCATGTGCAGGAACAGCTGGAGAGACGTAGAGGAACAGGGCAGCAGGTTTCCCCAGGACGGGTCCTTATTTGGCCTCATATCCTGACCTGCCTCTTGAAAGTGCCTGTCATTCAAATCCCATCACTGTAAGGTTAAGCTCCCTTTTGTTGCACCAACTGAGTAAATTTAGAAACAGTTAATCGGTACATTTGTCTTACGCCCATTAAATTTCAGCGCAGCAAAAAAGGTTTCCCGGGAATAAAACAATTATTGTGGAAAATGAAAGGAGCTGTTTGTTTAATTCCCTTTTGTAATGAATTGTTTGGACAATGCAACATTTGAACCGATGAGCAGGAAACAAAGGAATTCTGCCATTAAAGAGAAGTGGAAGTCCTCCGAGCGCTGCTGCCGACGGGGCGATCCTCCCCCTCCCAGCTCCACAGCTTAGAGCATCACTGCGTGAAAGCGCTCACTGTGCCCCAGGTCTCAGAGGGAAACGCAGTCAAGAGGGACAACCGAGGGCTTCTGCTTTGCTGAAGGAAATCTTCAGCTCATCTGGGCTTTTGCTGCTGTGTTCCTTTGTGTTTCTCCTCCATATTTTTGGCTGCCTTTTTTTTTTTTTTTGGTAGTCATTTAAAGACCCTTTGGCTTTAGGAGTAGTTCAGATCCTTAATATGATGTGAGGGAGCAACACAGGGTTTAGTCCCAGATGGGATTTGGGCAGGTCTGGAGCAGATCTAGTCTGGAGCAATGCCAAAGATGTGGCATCCTCTTGTAAAATCTTAGTCCCTAATGAACAAGTATTAGAAATTTGATAAATTTGTGAAGCTTCCACCTCCAATAGGCTGGTCACACACGGCTTTTATATATACCTTCTGGTACAAATAATATTCCTACACCTGCTGCTGCAAAGCCCTGCACTCATCAGAAGCAGAAGAACGTTTCCCTGTGTCCGACACCTCTGCCCCTAGACAGATAAAGAACACAGAAAAGGTAACTGAGCTGCTTGAGAAAGTCTGGTGTCTGTGTGTCTAACACAAAGACCTTCATGTTGTCACAAACATACAGTGATTTTCAATAACCAGAGTTTTTCTGGGCTAAAAAAGACAAATGGGATCCTGCAGCATGGTGGAAAACAAGTTCTCTCCTCAGCTCCCATGCAATTTTAATACCTGTGTGTCTGGCCACAGGAAGGGCTGGGCTAGGATAGTGTGAGGAGCAGACCACCTGTGCTTAAAGAGGGAGCCTTCAACACAGAATCAGCACAGAAACAGGCCGTCAGCAAAGTGGTCTCATGAGCAGGAGCTGAGGGAGTCCAGGACAAAGAGAGCTGAAAGGGGAACTGATTTCCACCTGTAAATACAAAAAAGAACAACTCTGGAGAGGGAAAGAGCTGTTCAAGACCAAAAAATTGTTTTGCCCCAGGAGTAAGTTTGCTATAGATAGAGCTGGAGGGAATTTAGAGTGAAAATCGTAGGCAAGTTTCTAAGTGACCCAGTAGGGAAGTTTTGGAGGAACTTTCCAGGAGTTGGGGCATTAAATTGAACTGATTTTATAATGAAGCAGAACATATAAATATGACATGCAATAACAGGAGGCTGAAGCAATCTGTTCAAAGCATGCTCCAGTTCTAACCTAAAGGCATTTACCTCAGTTAGCGAGGGAAGATCTGTGGCTGGCTGCTGGCACAAGGACCTCTTGCCGTAGCTCAGATCAGCTTACTGTGGTCTGTTCTCTCTGTGGTGGGGCTGGAGGCCCCCAGTTCTTAGGCTAGGAGATGCCCTCAAGCTACACTGCAAGGCAACACAAACTTCTGCACCCAAGAAGCTCCTTCCTCTGAAGTCCAACCCAGTTTTGCTCTTTCTCTGCAAGAGCCTCTCTTGAACGCTTTTAGACTTTTTTCCTCTTGCAACAAGGATAAAGGTGTGTTATTCCCAATGCAGAAGCAGTCCAGAAAAGGTATCTACAGAAACCATAGAAGCATTGTGGTTCATGACACGTGAAGGCTGGGACAGAATCAGTGCAAGGGGAAAACCCTTCGCAGCCCAGAAGAGTACCATCCAAGCTCAGGTGAACCCTTGTCATGTGCAGGGGTTGTTCTTCACCTTCTCCTGTTGCTTCTCCTGGAACTTTGCTAAATAATCACTCTCCCTCCCTGACCGTGCAGCTTTGAGCAGGCTGTATGCACAGTGGGGTACCTGTCCAGCTCCAGCCTTCTTGCTGACTTCCAGCTCAGGTATTCCCCTGTGTTAAACCCCCTGTGCATTTTGTGAATCTGGATCAGGACAAGCAATCCTCAGATCAGCTGTGATCACTGAAAACAACCAGCTCCAAACTCACACACACACGAGGGAACAAGTAAATCTCCAATTGGTAAATAGCTTATTGCTCATTTAATATTATCGCTCAGCAAAGCTCCCAGTCTAACACACCTGGGCGACCTTGTTACAATTACTGCTGAATTGTGGAGGAGCATCCTCCAGAATAGTTCCAGTTAGATAGCGCTGGCCTGGAAGACAGCTCTGAGTACCTCCCAAGTGAAATAAACACTGTTTACACCTAAATAGGATCTAACGAGCCATTCAGGAGAACAGAAAAAAAAAAAGTCTTTGCCCTGAGGAAAAGCATCCCAAAGAACTCAACAGCATCTCCAGCCTGCTGCTGGCAGTGCTTGGCTCTCATAACACAGGCTAAGAGAGTTCTCTTAAAGCGTAAAGGAAAACACAGAAATAGGTGGAGGAAGTGGGGGTCTTTGGGGTACAGATTTCATAATTGTTCAAGTCTCAGTCTTCAGGTTTACAGTATCTTACCCTGTCACACTTGCAAGAAAGACCATTAAGGATGGATTGTGGTGCTCCCAGAGAGTGCTCCCTGCGTTTGCAGAGGGCCTGAGATGACAGGTCAGAGCTGAGTGATGGCTCATCACAGGTTCACAGTATCACAGGTAGCAGTGTCAGTGCTCCTAGTGACTTCACAACTGACAAAAGCACAGAATTACAGCACAATCACAGAAAAGAAGCGAATGCCTACCTGAAAGGCTGCTGGCTTGGAATGGCATGTTCCTGTGAGCTGGGGTGTAGTTAGCTCTCCATGCAGTCCCATCATCCACAGCAAGGTTTGCAGAGAGCGGTAATGGCTTTCAGCAGCTGAGCTGACACGGGTGAAGAACTGGCCTGACCCACAGGAAAACCTGTGTCAAGTACAGGCCACATACAGAGGCTCTGGATTAATAGGGTTTACAGAAAGAGGTGAGGGTGGGCAGCCCCAGGAGGTAGCACAGTGTTAGAAGAGAAGGCGGCTGCAAGCCCCAGACAGAGAAGGATGCTGAGCACCAACCAAAACTAAAGGTGAGCAGCTTTGTTATTGTGGACCTTAAACTTGAGAGAAGTTGTGGTTCATGGACTGAAAATTGATTTTTAGCCTCAAGATCGTGACATACTCTTGAGAAACAGGGAAGAAAAAAAAATCAGAGCTGGATCAGCTTAGGTGTTTTCTGGTCACCAGAAAAAAAGGTGACTTTTTTCTTCCCTGTGACAATAGCTGTGATTTAGGAATAAAGTTAGCTTGCATTTTGTTACTAAACACATAAAATATGTGCCTGGAAATGAACTCACCAATACATGCGGGCACTGCATGCCCACTCAGAGACAAGCAGAGGAGACAGGGGAAGGGGAGCCTGGGAACAGCCAGTGGTACCTGCTTTCCATGGGCCTGCAAGACTATTGAGCTAATCCTCCTAAAAGGGAGGTGCAGATGAGCATTGTCACTCTACCAGGCAAACCAGTCCTGCGTGACTCAGGGTAACACATCAAAACATGCTGAAGCCAAATTGAGGCTGTAACATTGGTGCCTAACAGGGAGCACAGCCTCCTTCCAAGGGCAGGTTCCCTCCTATGTGTCTATCCCTTCCCTGGCCCCACCAAAGACTTCAGTGTTTCTGAGGTGGGTTTTCAGCCAGATCAGCAGGGCTAGCCAAGGGCACAGCCAGCCAAGTACCAGCAGCAGCCCCAGAGAGACAGCTAAAGCTTCCCTGATGCCTTGCATGACCCATAGTAAACCCATGCCCAGCCACCTTCCTGCCTCAATAGAGACTTAAACAGTACCTCCTCACAGCTGCTCTGAGAAGCAGTTCAGCTATAGAAGCTCCACTCCATGGAAACCCTAGGATTATCCCTGAGCAGGTAGCCTGAGACATCCTTCCCCAGGAAGAGACCCTGCTGCTCTATCCAAACCTTAGGCTATTCTTGCTTTCTGCTCTTAAAGGGTGTACATGGGATGCTCAGGTGTGTCTGATAATGAGGGAGAGGACTGTGGAGGTGAGCCCAACGGCTTTCCACAAGTGTTCTAAGTAACTAAGTTAAAGACCTGGGATGCCTTTTGGGGAGGTGCAGTGCTGCAGCAGGTGCAGGTGGGGATGCTGCTCTATGGTCCCTGCTGAGGAGGTCTGAGCTGGAGAAGTCCCAGGCTCTACTCAGACTGTCTTTTAGGAAGTTGGGATCCTGGAAATGTTTTCTGCTTTAACCAGGGTGCTTTTAGTTTTAATTCCGTATTAATACTTAAAAAGAAAGGCTGCAATAGGACCGTTTCATATGCTAAGGCACTTTGGGATCCTCTCCCCACTGCCCAGTGGGAACAGGAAAGCTTCTCTGTGTGTGACAATCTCCATAACTAAGTATCAAAGTATCTCCATAACTAACCAAAAAGCCTGGATGGACACCAACAGGATGGATAACAGCGTTTCCCTTGTAGACCCTCACTCCTTGTGTCTGTCCCCAGATATTGCCCCTATCATCTTTCACATCTGTACCCCATGGTGTTTCTCCTAACCATGCAGGTAGGCATGCCGTACTGTATGCAGCCGCCTCTTGCCATCTACTCCTGACAATCCGGGATGAAAAAGGAGAAATCAGTGTATGTAGGGAGGGCCTGTAAGGAGCAGACAGGGAGGAAGGGGAAAGTTATGGCAGACTGGGGCAGGTTTGAGTGGCTGTGTGTCTGAGCTTGTTTTGTAGTTAGTGCAAGGAAAATACAGGTTTGCTTCTGAAAAACAAGGTGCAAAGGGCTGTACAAAGCTGGGGAGAATGCAAATCACTGTCCTGAAGGGCTTGTGCCCCCAGACGATGAGCAGGTATTCATCCCTGAGGTCCCCCTGCCCGAACTCCCAAGGTCCAAGGCAGACATGCAAACATCATCCAGGTTAAGGCAGGCCCGGATCAGCTGGCCATCTCAACATGATGTGACTTTTACATCTTCAGCCCTAGCAGTGTTTTATCTCTGCCTCATGGGGAAAAGCAAATAACAAATCTCACCGGGCTGCTGCCTCGCTGTTTCGCACGGCCGGCGCTGCTATCAACGGCGGCCAGCGTGCAGGCAGCACCAGGCAGGCAGCACCAGGCAGGCAGCACGCGCTGCCAGCCCGTGTTTACTCCTCACACCGCAGCTCCCCGTCTCTGTTTCCTTTGCAGTTTCACACCTCGCTCCCTTTCATCACATTACGCCGAGGTGACCGCTTCCCCTCTGCCTTTCCTTGCGTGCGCTCCAGCACAAGCGCCGAGCATTGCCGTCGCGTGCTCGAGTTACCTGCAGGCTGTGCAAATAAAATCATTTCCACGGTGACAAACGTGCCCGTATTCTTGGCTCACCTTGGGGAAACTCTCATTCAGCTGATGTCCCTGTTTCCTTGCAATCTAATCAGAGCTCCCCCCCTGTAACAATGGGCAGATCTGATAGTTGCAGGCTTGGATTATTTTATTTTTTCCTATTAGTGGTGAATTTAACCAGAAAACAAGCTATTCAGGAGAGACCTAGGCACCCTGCTCTGTCTGTAATACAGCCGGCCCTGAAGCACGTGGCAGTGCAGCAGAGCACGTTTCAAGACCTTCCCCCTGTGTGCTCATGTTCATCAGCGCTGTTACCGGGCAGACTTTCATCTCAGACATCTCCAAAGAAACTCAAGAAAATAAACCAAATTAAATCATAAACTCTTGCTCTCCCACCAGCAGCAGTGTGGGCAAATTGCTAGAGATCCTGGACAGCGAAACCCAGGACGCAGGTGCCACCCTGAGATCCCTCTCAGCTTCCCCGGCTGCTGCAAGAGCCTGGGGACAGTGGCCGAGCACGGAGAGCCTAGGATCTGGAGGATGCAGAAGGAGCGTTTCCCTGCCAGGCCCTAGGGCTGTCAGAAGTCCTCCAACTTCTCGGGATGATTGCGAGTACCCTTGCCAGCAGGCACCACCACTTTCATTTCTCTGCTCGCCGCCCTTCAAAAAATATCTCCGGGTGAATTTACCGCCTGTGGAAATGCATAGATGTGAGAGATGAAGGCAGACACGGCTTGGGCAGGAGCCATGGATGCAGGCATCGTGTCTCTGCCAAGGCACCTCAACCCAGCTCTGCCACCCCAAAGCCAGGGACCTCGCTGAGCATCGGCACTTCTCGGGGGTTTGCACGGCAGCTGGAGGTGCTCCTTTTGGAAATGAAGTTTAAAAAGTCATCTCCCACTGCCCATTCCTTTCAGCAAGTTCACGGAAGTCTGAGGATTTGTGAGTAACTAGTCCTACCAGAAGGCAGCAGGTCATCCTCGGGGAAGTGGGCTGGCCAAGCATCACATTTCTGTGTTGTTCTTACCTACATGCACTGGGAGGTGGGGTAGAGCAGCCAGCTGTATGTAAAGGACGGTCCCATCCCAAAAGCTGACTGCAGATTAGAAAGACAATAAAATCCCTACCACTGGAGAGAGTGGTGGAGCAGTGTCTCTGTGCAGCTCGAGTGGCTGAAGCCTATGGTCGGTGCACATTGACTTTTTGTTCCCAACACTGCCCAAGAGCAGGGCTAGCACCAGTTTTGTTGCTTGTGCCTTTGGCTTCATTACCAAGACAAAAGAAAATCCCTGCCAGGAACAGGCACTTGACCTTTCCTGTGCGGAGACGCAACTTGCTAAGGGAGC
Organism: Rhynochetos jubatus; assembly: GCA_027574665.1. Taxonomy (NCBI): domain Eukaryota; kingdom Metazoa; phylum Chordata; class Aves; order Eurypygiformes; family Rhynochetidae; genus Rhynochetos; species Rhynochetos jubatus. The sequence goes on from CM050654.1 coordinate 27,594,494, forward strand.
TGTAAGTTGTTACGGAGGAGACGTGTTGTTGCAGCGGAAGGCAGCCTACCCCCTAGCTAAAGGAGGGTGCTGGAAGACCCATCACAGCCCAGTCTGACTGGACTTAGGTCACCAAGTTAAATAACCTAATCCAGGTGTGGTAGGAGGAACCTCACATGGCAGAAACAGGTTTTGTATCTGATACAGCAAATCCCATGGGGAGGGAGCAGGAGAAGCAATTTGACAAAGCACAATAAAGACCAACAACAGAGAGGGTGATAATTCATGTTTCAATAGGGCATCTTTTGTGCTGAAGGATACAAATGATTTGGCCACGGTTTGAAATTCAGCCACCTCTGGAGTGGAACGTAGCCATGCATAACATCTGACATTGCCTCGGTGTTGATGTATTTGTTAATATGCAAATTGCCAATCAGTATATCTTCAAAAGGTTATTGCAGAGTCAGATAATAAATCATCACTATGTAATGCTTAATATCTTTACGCTGACAGTGCTGAAACCTCAGAGCCCTGGCACTGTTTATATGGACACACGTCTCTGTGTGTATTTCACTCACACACAATAAACTTGACATTGTTCTTGTGCAAAAGGAAGATAAAAAAAAAGAAAATGGCCTCTGTAGCCCACTTTACTGATGTTATGGCTATTCTTATACTTATTTCTACCTTTTCTTCTCTCTGTTTATACTCTGCCTGTGAAAGGGAAAGCTGGGTTCACCAGCTGAGTGAGAAAACTCAACAAGGCTTTTCACCAGGAGGTATATGCAGGCAAAGACTGAAACACGTGGAATCCTGCAGCTTCTTATACAGAGGGCCTTTGGCCAGGGGAACATTGGAAAATCAGAATTAATGTTGTGCAGCTTCCCCCAGGGACAGTGCAGCCAGCACCGCCAGTACCTTCGGCTCTATCCTCTCGAGCTGCGCTCGGCTGGGAAGTTGTCATGCAAGGCAAAGAGATTTGGGGATTAAGCTGCCTGTTCTCCTTTCCCATGGTTTATTTTTGCTGCACTTTGACTAAGCGGGCCTGCGGGTTTCTGAGCTCTGGACCATGCTCCCACGGTAACGGGGGAGGACAGTGCTGAGAGGCGGCAAGGGCATGCTCGCCCACCTCCTAATCCCAGCTTTTCCCCAGGGGACTTCACCTACTTTTCCTGCACCCAGGATGCCTTGAAAATAGAAAGCAAGTGAAGGGGCAACGTGGCCACACTTGCCACGGTCAAGTGGTTTGAGTCTCCTTGCTGTTATCCCCTCCTTTACTCCAGCTGCTCCATGCTGCTGCTGGCTCTCTCCTCTAATTCGCATCCCCCTGAGTCCCCCAGGTGCCACCCTGAGCAGCCGCCCTGCAGACGCCTCCCACCCCAGCCCCCTGGGCCCTTCCCCAGAGCCCATTGCAGAGGTGTTGCTGGCAGTGGTTGGCTTGGCCCATTCGAGTTCATGCACGGCATTGGTCCTGGCTGCACGAGAGCGTGCTGCGGGCAGCAGCCGGGCTGCCGGCCCACCCACCAGCTGGGCAGTACCCGCTGAAGGACCACTTCTTATTGATGTCTGGCTTTAGCCACAGCCAGTGAAGGCAGCTCAGCCCCACTCTGTCACTGCATCACTTCCAGAGGACGTGCCTCTGCCTCCCGTGCACGTTGGTGCCAGCAAGCATTCTGACTGTCCGCCAAACATTTAAGTGACCTTATGGCAGGATGGGAAGGCAGGGCTCTGGAGCTCCACCACCCGCGGTCTCTGCGGTCCTCCATTCTCCCCTCCACTGCCTCCTTCGTATATTTTTGTTCGGCATCTCTGCTTGCAGGGTTGCCTGAGACGTTAAAAAGAAATGCCTTCCCCACTAAGACAGTCTGTAGTAATAAGGAACTTGATCTCACATAAATTGGGATGTTCTGAGAACCTTATTAATTTCTGCTAATCGGCAGATGAAAAATGAATTACTTCAGATGTCATGTCCTACTGCACGAGTCTCGTAACGTTTGGAAAAGCCGTAACAGAGTTACCCAGTAATTGAAGGGCTCTACATGAGTGAACTTTGTAATTGCGTATTCTCCTCGAGTCCGGGAGGCAGAAAGGAAAAGCGGATCAGGCCACGTCTTAATGAAACAGCTCAGTCCTGTAGCGTTACCGAAGCTAAAAGTAAACAAACCACCCTCATTATTTTATATCGCAGCTCCCCGGCTGCCTGTGTGTGATGTGCTGTCTCCCACTCCGCTGCCCCTCCACCACTTCTGCTGTCAGCCCCGCGCCAGGCTGCCCTCAGCCCCGGCGGCAGCCGTCGCCCCGCTGCACCTGAGGCCAGCAGCCGCCCCATCCCTGCGCTACCCCACGTGGCAGGGGACACAAATGGCTTTGGAGGCACGGATGTCTTCAAAGGGTTTCCATCTCCAAGTTGCCGGGCCTGACCAGCCTGGGAGGAAGAGCAAGTGCGTAATGTCCCCATCCAGATGTGCTGGGGCGGACCCTCCTGCCACAGCCCTGTCTCTGCTCCCAGCTGGAAACGCTGCCTTCACGTACTGGAAACGTTTCCGTGTGCACCTTGTTATTGGCTTCCACTTACTGAACATGCACACAGCTCCCCCAGTTCCCCACCCTCTGCCATCCATCCTGTCTGGGGATCACTTGAGGGTACTATGGCAAACGGGAACCCCCAAACCCTGCGGTACCGTCATTCCCCTCTCCCCCGCGTTGATGAGCTGACGGTACTGGCAGGAAGCATCTCCTGAGCAGTTGCTGCACTTTTGGAAAAAGCATCTCACTGCTGTAAAGCTGCCAACAGCACCTGCCCATTTTCTCGTTCATGTAGAAAGCGGGAAGATGAGGCAAATATTACAGAATAAAGATTTTCTCAGCTCTTATGTTGAAGGGTTTTTCAGGGGGAAAAAACCCAAACAACCCAAAACCTGAAATAAAGAAAAAAAATCTATTCCTCTGTTTGTTTCACTACCTTCAAAAGTGGGATCTATCATCTGGAGAGTGAAACCAGCGTACGGTTCTGTGGATTCTCCGTGGCTGTACCTCAGCAGCTGATGGCATAATGTTTTCTGAAATGGCCATTAGCTGAGTATCTTTATGAACAGCTTCCCAGGGAAGTAGCTGCAAAGTTCAATTTCTGAATTACGAGCACATCTCTGATAAGAGTTGCATTATATGGTACTTGCATGCTGAAAGCATTAACTTTATACTTTGAACTTTTAAAATACACATTGATGGATCTGATGAGGACTGAAAAAGTAGAAAGGTGAAGGTCCCCAAGGATTAGAGATAATAAGGAATAATTGCTATCTTTTTTTTCCATGAAAAAGAAGTGGTATATTTAGAAGAATTCGATTTAGCTAAGGCTTTTACACTAGAAAAAGCTATTTGGACCCAAAAAAAAAAAAAAAATTTAATGGAAAACCTCTTTAATTGGTTGAAATTTTATTACAACAAACCATAACTTAAGGGCACTTGATTTGTGCTGAAGAGCTGTTTGGCTTCATGGAGTTGCATCAGATTTACCCCAGCATCCTAGGGAGAAAAAACTGAGCTCACTCTTGTATCTCACACAGGATAAATCTAAGTATTGTCTGAAATACTTTGATCTTTTAATGAAGAACCAGAGTGAAGCAACAGTGGATTTCTCTTTCAGAAGAGACTAGATCATTCTACTTTACAAAATGGATGTGGTCTACAGTAAATCTCCAGAATTTTAAAGCTTCAGTACTTTGGGTGAAACCCCAAGAGCTACAGACTAGGACACTTCTCTGGGATGCTGAAACAGCTTCCACTCTGTATTCAGCACAAGTCTGGAGCTGAAGTCGCTCTAACACCCGAGTGCTCAGGGGTATTCAGGGATCTTGATTTCACATGCGCAGCACTGCCATTTCTGTGTACTGAAGGCTCTTCACTTAATCGGTGCTATTATCACACCTGATGAGGCATAACAGGTGATATTTGAGATGTTTGCCTTTTGATTCCTTGCAACTGAGCAACATTTAGTAAGAATTACTTAAATCAGCTAATCAAAAACATGTTCAATGGCATTAGGATGAAGTGGGCTCTAGAACACCTAAGCAAAGTTGTTTTTCTTGTGGAAATTCTTCTGTAGAGAGAAAAACAAATAAATCCCAATGTGATATACATATTGTAAGCTCTCTGCTCCTTGGGCTACTGAAAATCCTTTGTTATTCCATGTTTCAGGCAAGGCTCATCTTTGTTCTTGTGGAATGGGTTTTCTAAAACCCTTTCTAGTTATATTGTGGTGGCATAGCTGAGACTGGCCAAGAGCCTGTGTGGCAGCTGCTGGAGCAAGGGCACGCAGCGATGCAGCCATGCCACGGCTGGGCTCTGCACACACATCTGTGCACAGCTGGGACGGCCTGGCGTCTGCCTCCCCGTGCCAGGGATATGGGATGGTGGAGCCGTTCGCAGGTGTGATTTGGTGAGGGGGGTGTGTGGTGTGTATGCAACGTTGTTGTCCAAGCAACATCAGTGCACCGATTGCTGTTTCTATTGAATAGGCTTTCGTCCCCCAGGAAGGGTGTTCTCCAACACTTTGTTCTTTTTACACCTCTCACTGGCCTGAAACCAGGTGTTAAAATCCTCAGTAGCCCCTTGCACAAAAATTACCCTGTGATTCTGTTTCTCACAAAAATTGTATACTTTCTGCTCCTTTAAAGTACTTTCCCTTAAAGGAAATCAATGTTAAGCCATGAGATGCCTTGACCTACCTGTACCAGCTCCCTTTGGCCTTTACCAGTGGTGGCAGGGATGTGCCCAGAGCTAGTGGATTGTGCTTGCCTGTGGGCAAATGCATGGGCAAGTTACTGTCAGCTAAATATAGAAGCAGCCCTATCCTAGATTAAGCCCTGTTTCCCCTTTTTTTTTAGTTGAGAAGTGGTAGGGCCAATTTCAAACATCTGACATTAAACTCCGCAACGTTCCCGCTCCGCATTTCTGTTTCCGAGGCATTGGGCAAACGTGCCCCAGCTCTGACAGCTAACATTAAGCTCGGTGGAGCTGCATTCAATCACCTTCCCCTGGAAATCAGTGAGGGAGCGAGGGCAGAGCCGTGCTGCGGAGCCAGGGCTCCAGACCTCTCCGAGGATGACTCACCGCAGCGAAGGCTCCTGTCTGAAGGATGCAGAGCCCCCACTCTCGAATGCGATGGACTTTCTGCACCGGGGGCTTCTCAAGCCTCTGTCTCCTTTCTTTTCTTTTTTATTCCCCATCTTTGACTCTCACTCACCCTTCTGCCCTGCAGAGCTCTTAAAGATTTTAGCGATTAAAGGGGGGGAAAACCCATCTTTTTTCTGCTCCCTGGCTGGGCTGAGAGCTGAACTGTGTGCAGAGGAGACCCATCCATGCTCCTGCCCGGCTGAGTCCGCTGCACCATTGCTTACCCTGTAGGAAAGGTGGAGTACGGAGGTTGCCCTCAGGCTTTGTTGACATGGCACCCATCCCTGTTAATAAGCAGTGGGGGTCCCATGGAGGCGCATGGGCAGCGCTGTGAGGGTCTTGCCCTTGAGAGGTGGCAGAGGAGGAGCAGGTCAGTTTGATAAAGAGGGCAACCAACGCTGTGGTGCGGCTCGGGGCCCTTCCAGGCTTTCCTGTGCTCTGCTGATGGGGGCACAGCTCTGTGATGGGGACTGGGCAGAGGCCTCTCCCCCAAATCCCTGCAGTGCTGTTGGGCATGAGGGCACAGCAGTTTTGCGTGCTGTCTGCCTCTGACACAGCTGAGCCTCCTGAGTTAGCTGCTTTAACCAAAAAACCCATCTTTTGGCTTAAGACATGGGTGAACTTCACTGACGCCCTGGTGAGCAGGCCAGGTGGGGTGATGGGCCCTTAGCTCTGCAGCCACACAAAAGTCTCAGAAACCCTGTGGGGATCAATAAAGCTCAGAAAAAATAAGGTCTCCCTTCCTTCCCCCTTCTCCATCCCACTCCCAAATTCTGCGCTGCCACCCCCGGCTCTGTCTGTCCATCCATCCGTCTGTGTCTGCGGCAGTGATACGCACAAAACACTGGAGATGAGAACGAGCAGAGGTCACTTCAAAGGCTCCTGGGCAGTGGTGAAGCCGAAGGCTGTGGGCAGCAGCTGCTCAGGCGGAAAGTCACATCGCTTGTGGTAGCGGTGCCAGCCTGCCCTCCCCACAGATGTGGCTGCAGCCTGTCGGATTTTCATCAGCCCGAGCGGCGTGGCAGCCTCCATGCTCACAGCAGCCTCCGTGGGTGGAAAGGCAATTTGTGCTGTTTTCGGGGGATCGGGAGCTCTGCAGATGTGGTGGCTTTTCCGACAGGACTCTCTTTGGAACAAACATTGGGTCTTAGCTTGTGAAACCTCCCACACAGCACCCACATTTCCAGACACCCCCAAAATATGCCTGGCAGTCCTGGATAGGTGCGTGGTGGTTTTGCTGGGTGCTTTGGAGCTGAGCTCCCTTTCTGCTCACACCCAGCCTGTGGGCAGAGGGATGCCTGTGTTTTGTTGCTAGATTAGTCATCGCCCTGCTAGAGAGAAGTGCCCCACTTGCCTGGCTGCCAGAAGAGCTAATATCCACTGAAAATCGCAGAAAACCATGAAGAAGCAGAGCTGTGATGCCCCATGCCCATCTCAGAGCCCCCAGGCTGCCATGCCTGGCTGCGGCTGCTCACTTGTATGGCCATGGGAATGAGGAGCCCCAGAGAGGGACCCACCCCCCTACCATGCCAGAGCCCCTCAGAGTTGTGGTCCTGCCCCAGGGAGCTCCCAGGCCAAGATCCCACACCAAAAGCTTCAGCCGGGCAGCTGCAGGCTTAAAGTAACAGCTGAGCAACAGAAATAAATTATCCAGAGCTGGATTTTTCTCCAGTCCTTTATGGGGCTGCATTTGCTCTTGTTGCTGAGGTTGGGGGTGCTTGTTCCCCTCCCCAGGGAGCACAGATCTTGCCTGGCATGGGGCATCCCTGCCTCTGCATGCCACGGGGATGCCTGGCCTTGCAGGGGAGCTGTGGGATGAGCCAGTCCTGGTCACAGATGTGGCATGACAGCCGTGGCGGCATCTGGGGGTGGGAAGGGAGCTGCAAGAAGTCTGGGTGATTCTTTTTATAACTACTTGCAAAGGTTTTCCTATCGGTTTTAGGGAGCTGCGCAGTGCAGTATTATCCCCCAGGGAAAGTCTCTTGGCAAATCACTGTTGACACAGATTGGGGTCAGTGTCCAGCTCTGCCAGGGCATCTGGGCAGATGCCACCCCACCGTGGGGCCCTGTGAATAACCGTGCCCTGTGCTGTCCCAAAACCATGGGAGATGTAAGCCTGCTCACTCCTCGCTGGGTCCACACTCTGCATCAATCTCCCCAGATGCTGGAGAATTTCATGCAATATTCTCATAGGTGCTTATTGTGTCCCTTGTCGCCTGTTGCTGGCTGGCACAGTGCTCGCACACAGGAGGGAATTCACGGGAAGCATCTGGGATGCTGGTAGTAACATGTGTGTTTAGTTTAAAAGGATGGAGGGGCAGTTCTGTAAGTGTGTGTGAAGACAGAGTGGTCATTAGTACATGTTTATTGAAGTTTACCAGCTCTGTAACAATGGGTTTCTCTTGCCATTGGACTTAATTCATCTGTAATTATGTTCCTAATATAAAATCATTTGGCGTTTATTTGCCATAATAAAACTTCCCATTGCATTTAAATTCAATGTGGAGTTAAGTGTATTTAGGAGACTTAGTTGAAGACCTGAAATTAAATATTCCTGGTTTCCTTTTCCAAACAAGACAAACTCAGATAAGTGCTAGCAGTCAGATCCATGTGTGCAGCTACTCATGTGAGCAGCAGCAGATGCACGTGCTTACCCAGAGAGAGATGGTAGCCCTCGCAGTGTGGACAATGCTTTCAGCTTCTTCTCACTGCCCCGCTCTGGCCTGAGGCACTGGTTCTTCCAGTGATGCTAATGACTGATGTTGCTTTTTACACCTGAGCGGGGAAAATGCACAGTTGTGGAAAAACTGCAGGCGTTAAGATCACCATCAGCCATCCCTGTTTGCTGTAAAGCTCCCACTGGTTTTCATAAATGTTTGCTTTAATGGTTGCGGTATCAGGATGTTGGTAATGCGGCTCTCCCCAGCTGAGCTGGTGCTCAGGAGCAGCCCAGGCAGCAGACGTAGGGGAGCACAGCTGGAGCCAGGAGAACCTGGAAGACCATGTCCTGGCCCGCTGGCACCATCATCCTCAGCGCTGCATTGCTCTAAGGAGCTCGGATGGGCAAATTTGCTGTAGTTAATTTGTAGTTAAAAGGCCAGGCCTGGGAAACACATCCCATGACTGCCTGCTAGCAGGTGAGGAGCTGCAGCAGCGGCACCAACATGTGGTTGGGCTTCCAGCTCTAGTAAAGGACAGGCACCAGCGTGCCACAGGGGTGACGCTGCTCCTGACATCGTGATTTTCTCCCTGGTTGTACCAAGCATCAGAAGCATGTGCTGGCAGTAATTTTTTCCCCAGTCTTTCTCAGAACTACTCCCAGTAGGCTTACAATAGCAGGGCTCAGAGAATCATTCACCACTTTGAGGTATTGTAACGGGCACAGGTTGGGAATTCATAAGGAGAGGGGAGAGCTGGAACAGACCCACACTCCCGGTTCATCTCCAGCAGTATTGTCCTACTCAGGGTAAAGCCAGTTCAGCCTGGCCTTGCCGCTGTTGCTCCTAGAGACAAACTCCCATCTTCCCAGAAAGAGGGAAGAATTTTATACATAATTGTTCTGGGAAATAAATACTTCCCAGAAGTAGGGAAGAGTAATAATATGTAAGGAAGAGTAATTCATCCTTACGTTGAGAAGACTATGGCTGTGTTTCTATTTTCAACATGAACCCTAATTTAGACTTGGATAACAACAGGAAAAAAAAGGCAGGTGCCCTGAGTCCTCAGCCCACTTGGTTGTTTCAGGGGAACAAGATGGTACTGAGCAAGTTGAGGACAATGCTTGCAGCTGGGGAGCATTTCTGCACTAGTTGCTGATAAAGCAGAAAGGCTGCTTAAGCTGATCCAAGTGGCGGGTTGCAAATCTACAAAGGAAAATTGCAAAAACAAGTGTTAGGGAGTAGACCCTTCGAAGGGTCTTTGGAGAACAGTCCCCAAAGGGAATTGGTGGGAACGCTGTTGTCTGAAGCACTGGAGAATATGTTGTGCAGAGCAGTCTTCTACAAACCTACAGCAATGGGCATGGGGATTTAATTGCCATCCCTAATTGCTGCGATCTGCATCTCATTTGGGGCTTGCTTTTGTGTATGTGTAGCTTTTAGCAGAGGTCTCTGAACAGCGAATTCCTTCCTGCGTATCACAGCCCATGGACTGCTCCTGAGCTCGCTGTACCACCGGTGATAAGACTCCTTCTCCTGTGCCTTACAAAGGATTTATTCCTTTAATATGCCCCTGGTGTTTATTTTTCTGCTGGTACAGGAGTGCGTGCGCGCGTGTGTGCACGTGGCAGTGCTTTACGAATGCCTGCTGTGGACAGAATTGGGCTTCACAGTATGCAAAAATAGCTGTGCGCCACACACAAGGATATAATATTTCACACGGCTGGAGAAAATGTGATAACTCAGGTTTTTGCTAGATTTGCAGAAATCAAGGAACTGGGGGATTCATCTCCACAGCTGAGTCCTGAGCTCTTGCAGGAACCGGCAGGACTGTCTGGGTTGGAGCATCCCAATTAGGGAAGGGGGACTGGGTCCCCACGGCGGTGTAGGATGCTTAAGGACATCTCTTGGCTATGAAGAGACAATCTCACATTTCTCAGACTCATTTACTCCAGAGCCCAAGAAGCCAATGTGCGTCCACACTGCAGCTACAGCTTTTCTCCTCTGCCTTTGCCTGGAGCTTGTTGGTCGTAGTTTCTGCTCCGTTCTGCCCTGTTCCTGATCCCTCATCACCGATGCCTCCAGCTGCTCATTAGACAAAACCCAGGTCGCTCACTTGCCCTTCTGAGCAGCGCAGGAGACCTCGGTGTGCGACGAGGTGGAAAGGCAGGGACGCTGTAGAGCTGGCAAGTTCCTGCTTGGTGCTGGGATCACACTTGTGTGAGGAGGGTGGACTGGAGGCAAGAAGCAGCGGTCCTTGCACCAGGCTGGCTCTTGGCATGGAATAGGGGTGCAGCAGGCACAATTTAGCAAACTGGGGATCAGGGAAGCTGTGCTAAGCTCTGATCCCTCCCCATTCGCATTCTGGCCGGCAGTATGTGCTCATGGGGGTTCCTATCACACGTGCTTTCCCACCCTAGTCCCAGCAAGGGGCACAGACACCCACAGCCAAACCTGCTCGCTAGCCATGGTGGGAAATTGCCCTAGCTTTCAGGGTACCACATCAGGTCATCAGGTGTCGGGACCATGACAGCCCCTCAAACTGCACCTCACGCAGGGAGTTTGAACACCAAATGTCAGTGCTCCTTCCCACATGCGCCTTCCTCCCAGCTAACCCTTCCCTGCTTCCCTTCTCCTGGCTTGTCTGGTCACACCTTTCCAGGTGAAAAAGCTTCACAGATCCTACCACCCTCCTTGCTCCCCCTCTCCCTTTGCATCCCCTCCAGTGTGTAATGAAAACCAGTGGCAGGTAGAGCTGAGCCTGGTTTTGTAACATAAACAGTTATTTACAGTTTTGCTAAAATTCCATGGAAGATGACATTTTTAGGTCACCTAGCTGAAGCAAATGAAATCATTAACATGTTTGCGTTGTTTCGTAAAAAAAAGTATCACTCCTGCCCAGCGTGATGCTCAGTTCCTCAGGTCCTGAGGCCTGACATGGTACCCTGAAAGCTGACAGTTTCCCCTCAGGGTTGTCAAGAGCAGGATCTGGTTTCCCAACCCTTTTACTGTGTTCAGCAGCCTCAGATCCCAGGGTCTGTTGTCCTGGTTCTCCATTGGTGGTAGTGATGGGGCTGATCTAGGGGTGTAAGAGGAAGCATCCTCTCCCTAACACTGAAAGCATGATGCCAGCTTTCCCTGTCCCATAGATATTCTCATTCTGCCTTTAAAAGCTTTCATACCTTGGAGCACAGCTAAATACACTGTTGGGGCCTATACTGTGGCTTTTAAACACTAAGAGATGGGGAGTAAAATGTTCTTCCCTAAATATAGCAGATGGATCAGAATAATATTGGGGTTTCCTGAATACCCTGTTTAAAGCCGCACCAGAAACAAGGGAGCGAGCCAAGATGTGCGGTGTTTCGGCCACCATTCCGAAATGTCTGTGTGTCTCAAGCCAGGACACAGTTTGTGCTCCACCTTCCTTGTTTCTAGGTGGAAATAGCCAGCCCTACAGGCTATCCAGCAGTATGGCTCACTGTCAGGACAGACTGTCAGGTGAAGTGGGCAGGGAATGAAATTTGAGGATCTTTTCCCTCCCAGGCTATGGGTACACAAAGACCTGGACCCAAAGCACGCACCTGCCACCCACGGTCAGGTTTGACCCTCCTGATCCAGGAGCAGTGGGAAGGAAAGTCCTGTGTCTATGGCTGCTGACGCCCACTGCCTGGCAAGACCTGGGAAGCGCTGCATGGCGCTGGGCTCAGTCCAGCTCCTGGAGAGGAGCGGCACCTCCACGGCTGGCATGAGCCAGCCTGCGCAGAAAGTCCGAGGGTCGCGGGGCTGGGCTCCTCCTGCCCAGCTGGGCTCGAGGAAGCCGCCGTGGGCTGAGCGGGACACTAGCCTGCAGCAGAGGCTGTCTCACAGCTACCCCGCTATCAACCTTGCTTTCTACAACAGGTAGCAGGGAGCCAGAAGCCCGAGCAGTGAAACAGTGGCATCTGGCTGCCAACAGAGCTGTGTCCACTTGTGGTCTAGTGCGGGTCCTGTGATGTCTAGTAAGAGCTGTGCTCATCTAGCTTTTCCTTCAGCAGTGATATTAAGCATCTCTTATCCACCCAGCTGTCTCTTTCCACAAAAAAAAATTGTAGGACAAAGTATTTGAGACCTGTCAAGCTCTATTCACGTCAGCCAAGAATTATTAGAGGGAAAACAGGTGGAAGCAGCACGATTACCTAAGCCAAACCAGGTAACGAGGAACAAAGAGCAAATGGGTGGAGGATGGAGCACTTTGGCCAGCACCAGCCTCTGCCGTGCCATGCTGTGCTGTGCCGTGCCGTGCTCAGGCCCCAGGCGTGAGGGAAGCCTCACTGATGCTGTCTCTCTTTTTCAGGGGGAGTTGCTGAGCCCGTGTCGATGCGATGGATCGGTGAAGTGCACACACCAGCCATGTCTGATCAAATGGATTAGCGAGCGAGGCTGCTGGAGCTGTGAGCTGTGTTACTACAAGTATCACGTCATTGCCATAAGCACAAAGAACCCTCTGCAGGTAAAGGTACTAGAGACATTTCAAAGTCTATTTATTCATTTCTATTTTTGTTTCTGGGAGCAAGTGGATTTTACCTGTGTGGGTTTTCCTTCCCTGCACACAGCGATCTGTATGTCTGAGATACTTAGAAAGGGTTGTCAGGGGCTGGTCCAAAGAGGCCCCATGTTCTGCTTGGTGGTACCAGGGCATCCCTCGGATGTCTACACTTTCCATCCTTTGACAATTCCCACATTCATTTTCCTCCTGTTGAAAATGTGACTGTGATAGTGCTAAAACACCTCCGAGTCCTACAAACATGTTCATGCACTGGAGACTGCAGGTATGCCACGTCCCCAGGGGCAGATGGGGATGAGGGAGTCATGGGATTTGCTACAACAGAGCACACAGCCTGTGACAGAGCAGTATCTTGAGACCCCGTGTGTTATGCCATTAAACCCAATCTCCTGCTGGGCCTCCTCTGTGTCAGGATGAGGGGTGGAGGTGGATAGAGGGCTGTTACAGGTCTCTCCTACCACCCTTTTCACTTTACTGCTCCCCCATTATCAAATACATCCTGGTACGGTACAAGAGGTGTCGGCTGTGATGATCTGGCCTCTCCAACCCTTATTCTTGGTGCACATTTGCAGACATACCCACAACAGGTAAAGCACATCTTGATGTCAGTGGGTGTGAAAGGCATCAGAGGACCCACCTTCTTTCTCTTCCATGTTCAAAAGCTCGGTGGTTTAATAAGCCCCACTGCAGGCTGGTAATTTAAACCCAAGATTCAGAATGGGGAAAGCTGTGTGACTGTTAAAAATGGGATAAATTACTCTCAATGACTATTGATTTATTGTGGGGACAACACCTGAAGATGGACTAATTGCTGCATGACTTTGCTGAGCACAATTAGTGCCTCAGAGGTAAGGAAGCACATTACACCCCGGCACTATTGCTTAATTAGCATCATCTGGCCTGGAGAGACATTACAGCAGCATGTTGTGGCTTAGAGGCCAGGGCAGTGTCTGTAAGGATGTTGGTCTGTCCAGCACCTGGCAGAGGGCTTGGTCCCTCTGCTGGTCCCTCTGCTCTCTAACAGGAGCGATAATGCCGATTGTATGGGGGGGAGGGCAATGCAAAGTGCTGCTCTCTCCTCCAAACTGCAGTCTCTGTGTGTCGTTTTCCAGGCCTGAGGTCACTAACCACAGTGAGGGAACAAGGGGAGCCCTTTAGGACTCCAAACTTAAATGAAGTAGTGAAATCAGTGGGGCATTGTAGGGAAATTTTGCTGGAGGAAGGAAAAAGACTGCATGCACTCTGCAAGTCCCTACAGCTTCTGATTCGATTTTCCATGTGCCATGGGCTGGAGAGACCAGTATTTTCATCCCCAGACCCAGGGTGGTTTAATTTCTTGGCTCTAGTAACTCAGAACAGATTGAAACACAGGAGGGGAGATATGGACAAAGCACTGTTTGTTTACTTCTGGAAAGCTGGTCCAGGAGTGCCCTAATGCTTCCCATGTCTTGGATCGGGGGTGCGATGCTGAGCAGCTCTGAAGGTTTGTGGGTGCAGATTTACAAGGGTGCGTGTGGCCAGCAGTGCCTTTAACGAATGACCTCCTGCTCTTGGCTCAGGGCAATGGGTCAGTGACTTTCCTCCTGCTCCTCACTCAGGTAAAATTTATTGGAGCGACTCACAGACAAGCTCCCCTCCCACACACGCATTCAAAAGCCCGCACAAAGGATTGCGCTTTTTGGGCTCACCATTAGAATGCGTCCCGGTCTGCTGGCTTTTGCCACCAACACAAAAACTGAGTGGACAGGAGCAACTGAGTTAGAGAGCTGAGGTCCAAGAGCAAGGGTCTCAGGGGACCATGCAGACCCTGGGCTTGGAGGCTTCGCCTCGCTGGCTTAGACCTCACAGCACTTCTCACAGAAGCACTGGGAGATTTGGAGGGTGGGAAGAAGCAACTGGAGTGAAAAGCCACTTGGTCTGGAATAAATACGGCACGTGTGGAGCTACAGCTCTGTGCCCAGGTGCCCTGTCTGGTGCCAGCACGAAGGCACTTATGGTTAGCAGATGCTACGCTATTGCTGGAATGTGAAATCCGGTGGGAAGTGGCTGATGTACCAGGCCTGGACTAAGGGCTCGGTCCCCTGTAACCCATCACCATGCACACCACTGGGGTTTCCCTCATTCCTCAGTGGTTCTTACCATCCTCTGACGCTGAAAAAAGGAGGCAGAGAGGACCTAGGGACTGCAATGCCCTGAAATTCTGTGCCTTAACATGCCACGGAGTGTGCAGGTGGGAAGAGCATCCTTTCTGCTTGGTCTTCACCCCACATGTGGATAGCAGGAGCCACCTGGACATACAGCACATCTCTTAAGTAAAGCAATTGTCCCTGGCCTTTCGTCCTAGGGTCTGCTGGCACTTCTGCCCAGCTTTATTCTTACTAGCAAGCTCTGAATTTCTCAAGCAGAGGTTTTGTAGGGCAAATGCTGTAGGAAATCATGGTTGTCTGTATTCCAGACCAACCAGAATACAGGCAAGGACCACACAAACACCTCCTTGTCAAAGGAAGCCAGTCTGGGTGACACTCTGAGCCTGGCTAGATTTTAACCAGCAACATGACCTACCTATGCCCTGTGACTATCCCTGTGTCCTCTCATCTGACAGACCACTGGAAAGGCAAATCCAGGCAGCTGCCAGGCCCTGGGCTCACTGAAGCATGTCCAATTGGTCCAAGCAGAGCAGCACATCCGACACCCACATGTTCCACAGGTTCTGCATGTTTCTCTGCCCATTTTTACATCTGCTGGCCATTTTTTGGGGTGCCTAAGAGCACGGTATGGGGCAGATGTGTGTGGAGACTCATTGCATGGGCAGAGAAGTTACAGCTGTGGGAACATGGTTCATGCATAATTAACACAGACTCCTTCCAGCCTCCAGGCTGTTATGATGTCTCATACCAGAGAGACCTTTAGCCTGGTATTGTGGCAGAATGAATCTCTATAAATTAACACCCCCATCCCTGGATTGCAGGCATTTAAGAGCAAAGGTCTTAAAGCAACAACACTGAAAACCTGCTGAGACTGGGGGATTGAAGTTGTTGGACAACATAGCAAGTGTCCTGCCAAGCAGAAGTCAGACAGCAAATGAGCAAAAATGTCCCACCAACTGTGAGCAACCAGAAGATCCAGAGCTTTCGTCCATCCATCCATCCATCCATCCATCCATCCATCCATCCATCCATCCATCCATCCATCCATCCATCCATCCATTCTCCTGCTCTCCAATCTGCCAATCACCAAGACAGGAGTAGTGCATGGAGGCTTTAAATGCTCCTCTCCATTGCAATATTTGTGCAAAGCCCATTAATCAGGATTTTGATAGCACTGCAGCCACTCTGGTGCTGATACACAGCGGAGTAGGTACCTGCCGTGATGGGACTCTGCAGTGGATCTCATCTCTACAGCTCCTTTGCAGCCGTTCATGGGCCACATTCACTCTGATGCTTTGATTTTAGCAAATACAAGATCCATTTGAACCAGTCTTCCCAGACCGACAACTGTCTGCAGTCTCAGGGAGTTAAACTCCGCTTCACAGTTGTTATCTCTGACTCTTTGCACCTTGTGGGTGGTGGATTGTCACAGCAAGAGAGACTTCATGGCCTGTGCCTTATAACGGAGGTTTTTCAGGATACTGATGCTGTAGCCTGAGTCTTACCAGATGCTCTGGCACACAGAGGGGGTTTCATCATTGTACATTTCCATTACGTGGACCTTGTGGACATTCCTTCCTCCCTGCTGCCTTTCCAGTATCTGAATAAGCCACAGCATCTGTGAATGTGCAGCAGGGAAACTGCCACAGCAGTGGCATAACTTTGCTTCGTGGATTTATGAAAAGCCATCCCCCAAAAGATAATTGAGGAGGATGGCCAGGGCCTCAGGACAGCAGCGAGGGAAGAGCCAGACCTAAGCAGTGCTGGGAATGGTCCACTCCATCCTTCTAGGAAAAACCTCTGCTTGCTTGTGATGCTGGGTCTGAAAATGAAATCACTGACTAGCACAGCTCAGGATGTTAATGATATGTACTAAGGGGACGTGTCAGATACAGCAATAAAAATAAACTGAACTGCCTGAGGCAGGCATGGGGGAGCTCTCAGAGGAGTGTAGGAAGGCTTTTCCAGCGAGCAAGTCGTCCTAGCAAGCTGCTGCAGTAAGACACAGATAAGTTCTGCAGGCAAATATCTGCGTTGGATCTGCTCATGCTGATGGTTGGGAATGCTGGGAGGCTGCTGGTGCCAAAGAAAGGGAAATATGGATCAGGCCTTAGATACTATAGTAATGACATTATTAATCTGTGCTACATTGGCAGCGGGGTTTTCACTACCAGCCTCTGAGCAGAAGCACTGGAGCAAACGGAAAACGCGTTTGTCCCAGGTAGGTTATGAAACAGTGCAAGAGAACAAGAGTGACGTGACTGGCAGGCACGGGTCCCATCTTGGCCCCTGGCTAAGGACATCACAGATGGGAGGCCTGGGCTCCTAAGAAGCCTTTTCTGAGGCATCTGGGTCACAGAGCATTGTGATTTGGGGAAAATGGGGAAACCTGGGGGAAATCAGCCCAAAAGCGCGTGGTGTTTTGCACATGCACATCTGAGTGGTGTGCCAGAGCCATTGGCCAAGGGGGACAGTATCAGAGCTCAGACAGGCAGCTCGTGAGTGAATGAGGACATTTCTTCAGAGAGGTCTGGAGGGACGGAGCCCTTTTTCCAGCACAGTTGGCAAGCCATCGCAGAGAGCTGCTTGGGCATATTCTGAAGCCGTTGCAAGCCCGGAGCTCACAAGGCTGCCTTTGTTATCCCACAGGAGTCTTTAAAGCTTTCTGCTACCACCAAGTCCTTAGTTCTGCCCTGTTCAGCACTGGCAGAGCATCTGTAGAGCTTTCTGCTTGCCTAAAGATCACATCCCTGATTGACAACGTGGGTAAGCTGCCAGCCGCTAAAGGTGCACTTCAGTGCGGCTCAGCGGCTACCTGGGACTCAACAGTCATTATCAGCTGAGGAAAGAAGGGCTCAGTTTTAGTCTCTTCCTGCAAGGTGGGATTGCTTGACACTGCGACCTTGCTAGAGCTTGAACGTTTGAGCTGGAGATTTGGAGGGACAGGGCTGTGTCTGCAGCCAGGCATTCAGACAAAGAGCTTTGAGGGTTTCAGACGTGCCCGTGAAGGGACTTTGCAGCGTTGCTGAGACCTTTCTTTGCAGTTCTACCGGTGACCTGAGGACAGTAGGGCCACCCACCAAACCCATGGTCTGACAGCTGTAATGGTGGCAGGGAGGGGTTAGGAGAAGGGGTGATTTTCTGAAAGGCACAGTGCTCTGGCTGAGGCGGGCTCCTGAGGACACCCATGCAGGGATGCATCAAGCCCAGCTCCACTTTCCACCTCCAAACAGCCTTTGGACCCTTCTGGCTCCGCCCTCACTGAGTAACACGCTTTATCCTCTGTCTCACTCCCTTTTCTTCTCTCTGTGCAAACCTCATAACCTACAAAATGGAATTAAAAGATGAAAAATAATGACTCTGGTTATTGGTGGCTTGGGCTAGATGTGTGATGCTAAATTGCAGTTCTCAGGGTTGCCAGATAGGAAATACAACATTTATTACTTACTTTCTTTTTTTTTCCCCCTGGAAAATATTAAATTCTTCTGCAAGCTGGTTATTTTCCCCAGTGTTCAGCTCTGACCCATTTACCTCCTTGCCAGAGGGTAATCACACCTCAGTGCCACCTCCCGAATAGAGTCAGGACTGCTGCTGCGTGTGTCACTGTCACTTAGTGCCAGATGCTGGGGGAGAGTCTCCTACCCCCTGGCATGGCTGATGGACTCCTGCCTCTCCATTATCACTGCAGCAAGCTTTCTGGCAGCTGCTGCCAGCTGAGCAGTGTCAGGCAGCATCCGGCAGCATCCCTGCCTGTGTTCCAGCCTCTCTGTTCCCAGCTGAGGGGAGCGGGGTTTGAAGTTTGCACTCAGGTGTAACATCTTCGTGCCCTGAGCCCCATCCCCTTTGACAGTGTATTTGGTACTGCGCCTAAGCCTTCCTGTCTCTGCAAAGCAGCAGCAATGGTTGTACGTGGCTTTTAGTTGTAGAAAACAGCTGCTGCTTCTTTTCTTGTCGTTAATTGCTACCTTGGAAGGACCTGTTGCCATCACAGGCCTTGCAGTGTGCCAGACAGATGGTGAGGAGCCAGTCCATTACCTCCTCGAGAGAGAGAAATGATGCAGAATGAATTGGCTGGCACAGGCGCACATGGGTCAGGTGGAGGGACCTGCAGCGAAACCTTCGCAGGCAGCACCAGGCTGTGCACCGAGCTCCCTGCACTCCTGTTCCCATGGCATTTGCCAGTTAGTGGAAGGGGGGATGAGGTCTGGAGAAAGCTTCAGGGTTGAAAGTGCAACCCCATGCATGTACTCAAACCCTCCACCACCACATGCCTCCAGTCCTGGAGCTCTGGGCCGATGGCAGAGGTTGTGGATTTGTCCTGCATTTGCTTATGGTGCTGTTGAGCCTGAAGCTGAAGAGCTGACGGGAGGACAGCATAACTGCTGATCTCACCCTCAGAACCCAAATTTGGGGGTGCTGGGTGCTGGGCGGCCTTTGCTCTGTCTTATGTCAGGAGAGGAGTCGCACAGCTGTGCATCTCCTGTGGACTCCAGCACCCTTGCCTCTGTTCATGACCCGTCATTGCCACTGGCACCACCAAGGTTCCAGCCCTAAGAGGAGGGCTGTTCACTACCTCCGCTTCTTCATGGCACAAAGGGGCCACTGGTGCACCTGGATCTGGTGGAGGCGTGGAGCAGGTCAGGCTACGGCAGAGTGGGAACGGGCTGTTTAAGGGATCACTGAGTGCCCCAGGGCTCGGTATTTGCCTTTGGCTGGAACAGCTGCTGGAGCGGATGGCAGGAAGGGGACTGTGGCTAGCTGAGCCCAGAACAGGAATTTGGGTTAGCTGAGCCCAGTCTGCTTCAGCAAGGAACAAGCTTTCCCTCTGCTCAGCAGCTTTATGGCTGTCTACTCTGTGGCCAACAGTGAAATAAGCTGGTACCACCCACCTCACTGATGCTGCACATCCCTGACATACGATTTGGGGGCTGTCTGCCCTTGCAGGATGTAAGCCAAGGGGCAAGTCTGGCAGAGGCAGACACTTCAGCTCACCTCTGAGCCAAGCCAGGCTGTATCCATCCAGTTCCAACCTGCAGACCTCAGCACCAGGCTGAAGCTCTCCTCCGTTCCTCTCCAAATGCAGCCCTTTGCAGAGGAGTGCATCCAGTGCAGGGGTTTGGTCGTTGGACTGGTAGCAATGCCGTGCATGCCAATACCAGCACAAGTCACCTGTCATCCTTCTGACTCTTCAGTCAGGATTCAAAGTCCTCCCTACCTCCCAAAAAATACTGGTAACTCCTGGCTGGCCTAAGTATTAAAGAGGCACCCAGCAACTGAACTCCCTGTTGCCCTGCAAAAGGATGGGACAAGGCTTCACAGGTGACCCTGTTTTCCCAGGATATGCTTGACAAACGAGCAGGGTGCTGAGGGCTGGCCAGAGATGCCACCTCACAGGGACATTGAATTTGGGCTGAATCCCGGCTAAACGTTTTCCATTCCCCTGAATCCTCTGTGCCTACAGGAGATTGAATTCTGCCTGCCTTTATCCTTCTGCCAGTCCCACTGAGACTTCAAGGGCATGTATCCCACAGCTAAAGGTGGCCTATATACTTTGGTGCCAGGAGACACAGTCTCTCCCCAGCCTGTTTACACGTTTGATTTCTGATTTGCAGGAGGGGCTACGGACCATGTCCCCAAGTCTTGTTAAGAAAGCAATTTCTGCTCTTGGTTTTCACAGGGCAGTTCTCCCAGCAGTGTAAATCTAAGTGGGGAGGTTTTATGCTGGATGACAGAGTCAGGGCTTAGGATATTTATACCGTAGCTTATACAAAGCTATTTCACAGAGTGAATGGATTTGGGGGAGTTATTTCTATTTTTTTCTTCTTCTGAGGAAGAAGCATTGACGTTTACCTTGGAACACAGCCTGAACATGTCATCACCTAAAGGCAGGGTGTCCTGACCACAGCAACTTGTGTTGTTTGTAACAAGTTTTCTGAGATGTGTATTGCTGCTGCGAGATCCTACCTAGTGCTGTGATCCTGTCAGTTCTCACGAAGTGGCTCTCACAGAGTCGGCTCATGGGAGGCCTCCGAAGGAAAGCTTGGCTCTCTGAGACAATTCTTTTCGTGGCATTAGGATGCTGATTGGCCTCTATTTGAGAGAGCAACTGAATGTCCTGGTTTGTGATAGCCATCACAGACCTACTGTCATAGGGATGTTATTTTTGGTGTCTTGTCTCCAGTCTGTCCTGCCTTCCCACATCTCTGTGCTTTCCTGGTGAGATGCAGGATTCCTCCCCATTGTCTCTTCAAAGAGGCACCTTTGTGGTCACAGGTGCTCTTTGAGATCTCCAAAACCACCACAATGATGTAAAACAGCAATGTCCCTAATGTAACTAATCTCTTCTCTTTTTCCTTCCTCCCTCCCCCTTGTCCCCACTCCTGTCCCTGTTGCCTCCCCTTGCAGTGGCAGGCCATTTCTCTGACAGTCATTGAGAAGGTTCAGATAGCAGCGGCCATCCTGGGTTCCCTCTTCCTCATCGCCAGTATCTCGTGGCTCATCTGGTCGACCTTCAGTCCTTCGGCCAAATGGCAGCGCCAGGACCTGCTCTTCCAGATCTGCTATGGAATGTACGGCTTCATGGACATTGTCTGTATAGGTGGGTGATCGCATCTCACGGAACGGCCAAGGTCGCCCGCCTGCTTACCTGGGAGAGGAGCGGGAGATGGTGTGAAGAGCCAGCTGGGACAGCTCGGCTCGGATTGAGTGTCCTCAGCTTTTCCTCCTCTTTGCTTTTGCAACACCTATTTTAAAGTCCTCTCTGCTCATCTGGGCAGACCTGAAGTATCTGCTTGGCTGGGCTGGAAAAGGGGTCTGCAGCAACCCCAGAGATAAACAAATCTCTCTTCAGAGCAAGAGGGTGGGAGGTCTGGGGGAGTCTGGGGAGTGTAAGGCTTCTGAGTAACACTGGGAAACCAACTCCTTCCTTTCTGGAATAGCTGACTTAGGGACTGTCCCATGGTTGGGCACAGCAAGGGGTAGATGCAGGGGTGGCTGCCCTTTCTTTGCCCCGCCCTGGAGCTGCAAGTCCCAACCAGCCCAGGTCATGGCCCAGCATGGGATCCTTGCCAGGCTGCTGGTACAGACCAGCTCTGAGGACCAAGTTGCCCCACACGGAGCAAGCCCAGACAGCAGAGCAGATGCTGGCAGCCTGGCCAGGCTGGGAGCTTGAGCTGTAGCCCCAGTGCAGGCCTGTGGGATGTGGGGATGTTGCTGATGATACCCATGGGCAGAGGCACTCACCAGGCAGGCCATTGGAAGGGCAGTGGTTACCAAAACCAGCCACTCCAAATATGCTCCTGAGCAGTGTCCATACAAGTACAGGCCACCAGGATAACATCGGTCCAATTGGCCCTGCCAGAAAGCAAAGAGGTTCTCAGCTCCTCATGTCTGGGTCCTTCCACCACTGGTATAAAGGCAGAAGGAGCCTCCCAGAAACTTGGTGGGACAAGGCAGTCCTCTTGGCCTGGTGAATTTGTGTATGTGTGGGTAGGGTCACTCCAGAGGGAAGGAGCACAGCCCCCAGTTCAGCCCTCAGGAGGAGCAGGACAGACTATTGCAGGGCAGCACTTGCTGAAATCGGGGTACAGAAGTAAAACAAACCCAGCATCAGGGACAGAGGTCTGGGCTGCACACCCTGCTGTCCGTGTTCAAATAGCTTGAGCATCCTTCCAGCACAGGACTCAGGCCTGCCAAAATCCGGGCCAGTTCCTCCCACTGTTGCCACCACTGTGCCGACAATGAGATGTAAGCTTGGCCTGTGGAGATCATCCTGCTCCCCCGTGAGACGCTGGTGGAGCTACCACATCTCCAGGAAGGAGAGGTGGTAAAGGGGATGAAAGAGAGATGGGCAGCACCTACATGTTGGCACAATCGCTGCTGGTGACATCCTTTTGCCGGTGGGATTGGGAAGGGAAAAAAATTATCCCTCTGTGTGTGGGGTGTTCGTGTGTGTTGCCTTGTTGGCAGAGGATGGAAGTGGAGAGCCCTGGCCCAGGCAGACGTCAGTAACATGATTAACTGGCTTTGATAAAGCTTCAAGAGCTGAGGGGAACTGATTCGCTCATCTGTCAATAGAAGCTAAATCCTCCCACACGGCGGAAAACAAACCATGCCAGCCATGAACTGAAGGGGAACTGGGCAGACAGATGTGGATTTGAGGGGTTTTGTTTCTTTCTTATTAATTTTTTTAAGAGTCTGGCCTCTATTTGTCTCCATCTTCTCTGAAGGGAAAAATGCCTCTTTTCCATCTCCACTGATGTCACCATTAAGCTCAATGCCCTAAGCTGGGAGCTTTGATTTTTTCCAGCCAAAGAGCAAGCGGCCATCCCATTCCTGGGAACATTTCAGAGACGTGCCTTGGGGCAACCCCTTGTCTCACAGTCCTCCCTGCGCAGCTGGCGGTCCTGGTGGGCCAGGCATGCTGGCTTCCCCACAAACTCAAAAGCAAGTGGGAAGCATTACAGATGCAGTGAGTTAACGTGTCTGTATGCGGCTTCTCTTGCCCAGCACCTCAGAGACTACCCGGAGAGGGCTCCACTTGTGCTGTGTGCAGCATGTCTGCCTGTGCTGCCAGGCAGACCACCCGTGCTCGACCAGGAGAGTCGATGTTCTGGACCACGTGAGCCTTTGTATACATTTCCCCCAAAAAGCTCCGCCATGCGTGCAGCCGGCCCACCGCCCCTGCCACGCTCCAGTGTAAAACTTGCTTGCAGTGTGCATCAATACCCTTTGCAATCCCAGCTGCTGCTCCCGGGTTTGCAGGGGAGCAGAAGGGAGCTCTGAGCAGCGCTAGCTGAGATCTGGTGTTCACCCTCCTCCCCACATCCTCCTCCTCCTGTTCTTTCTCTGCCCAGGCTGAACCAAGTGACAAAGGAGGTCTTCACGGGGAGCTGTGACGCCCTGGCTGTTGATGAGGTCGGGTCTCTCCTCCCAGTGACTTCTCTCCAGCCCTGCTGATTTCAGGGGGCTGCACTTGCACTGGCCAAAAGGCTGGGCTGTCCCATGGACAGCAGTTGATCAAAGGGAACTCCATGTCTGGGTTTAATTCCTCATTCATTATAGCTTTGCTCAACCATGGTGGATGCAGCAACGCCAGCTCCCTAGACGTGCAGTGAGTTCCTCACTGTGGAACAGCTATGCTCCCTCTCTTTATCCTTCTCCCAAACCTTGCAGCCTCACACAGTGTCTTTGATCACAGCCGGGCAAAGCCGGCTCTGGAGATTCGGAGTTCTGCTCCTGACTGCCAGCATGGCCCAAAGCCTCTTGTTACTCCTCCCTGGGCTTTAGTTCCACTGCTGCAAGTTCAGGATAAAACCTTTCATGGATAATTGCAGTGACAACGGTTCTTGAAATACCAGGGTGCTGTCTGTGCATTTCGGCGTCTCCTCCTCCACAGTCCAGCCCTTTTCCCCTTTTGCTTTCCAGCTTGTGGGTGGGTAGGAAAGATTTAGGAACTAAGAAACGCTCAGCGATGGGGAAAGAGCAGGACATGAAGTGCACTCGGTTCTACCACACTTGTTTTTTCAGTTAATGTAACACACACGTTGTCTGGTAACAGGCTGGGAACCTTAGCTAGCAGAATGTTATATTATAGGTCCTACAGTAATTGCATGAATTCCAATTGTTCCTTCCCCCAGTTTGACCCCAAGCTTTGCTTTCTCTGGCAAAGGAGCAGAGGTTTGAAAGACAAGACACTAAAAAGCAGACGTGCTGAAGCAGAGCTCCTCTGTAATTCCTGCCAGTTCTCACTTTGGTTGTCCTTGGATGTCTCATGTCCATTGAGTAGCCAGTGACACCAGGAGGCCAGGAGATGCCCAGCAGGACACTTGCTCTGGCACTGTAGAGTCTCAAAGCTGCAGAGATCCTGACTATGGTCAGATGGAGAATACACACCTAGTCAGCAACTGCACAGCTGTTATGTGTGATCTTCTCCCTACCAAGTCGTTAAGGGGAGCAATTTGCGTGGGCAATCCCATGGCAGCACTGGTCCTTCCAGTGTGGAGTCAAAGGTGAGGGCACGAGTGCTGCCTTGCACTTACAGCTCCCTAAGCACAGGTCATTTGGTTGTTGTTATCCTCACTTGAGCTGTACTCGATCTGAAATAGTCAGATCATCTCCAAGCTGAGCTCTCAAAATACGGCTGTTAACTCAGAGACTGTTGGTCTGTGCATCAAAATCTGGGGGTCTTGCGTTTGATCCTCAGCCACTCACATTCAGTAATACACTAATTTTCTTTGGACTTGGCTAGATCCTAGCATGCTCCATGAAAACTGTTGTAAGGGACAGACGCCATTTGCTACCCCTTCACCCACCAGGGAAACAAAACCACAACCAAAGTAAACCAACTCCGCTCCACACGACCTGCAGGACAGATGGCGTGGCCCCAAGTACCAGAAGCTACATCCGTCTGGGCAAGATGTGCAAAATGGTCTTTCAGCATTGTTCTCCCCCTTGCTGTCTCAGACATCTAACAGGAAGCATTGAAAAGGATTGCTTGGGATATGAGGGAGTCTCCAATACTGGAATTTTTTTTCAGAACCTGTTAGAAAACATATGTCAAGAACAGGTTGCAGAGAGATGATCCCAGTTTGTGAAGGAGGAACAGACTAAATGCTTCTTGATTTCCAGCCAGCCCCAACGTCATCGGTGCTGATCTCTCTCTCTTTCCTGTGTGCTATCTCTAGTCGTGTCTGTAGGACAGATAGGGGAGTTGGATTGCACTAGAAACTGATAATGGTGCCAGCATCGGTATCGCTCTGCTATGAAGCCATCTACAGCACAGACACTCGAGATCAGCGACCAGGAAGTGAATGAAAAGTGAGATGAGGACTGTTCATTCGATTAACTGCTCTCTCCATGGGTCCAGGAGAGGTGAACCCAGAAAGCTGGCATAGAGAGCGATGAGCAGAAATGCAGTTATCAAAATGCAGAGATAAATTGAGTGAGCCCTCACAGGCCTGAGTTACTGAGCAGGGAGAGTAGCAGCTTAGCGCTGGGCTGTAAATGCTGAGAGATGCCTGCCTGTTAATTAAATGACAGTCCTCGGAGGGGGAAGGAGGGGTTTGCGTCTCTGTGTCAAGGTGCAATTAGGGAAAGTCAGGGTTTGTAGATGAAGGTGTCGTTTGGGGTCAGGAGGACAGGAAGCCATCTCCTGTTAAACAAGGGGGAGCCCTGCCAGCTAATGAGAGCATGCTAGGCTCAAGCATCACACGATCGGCTCCAAGGGGGAAGCGCGTCGCGGGAAGGCCATTAGCAGGCTGTGTGTGCAGGGCTGTCACTGCTGCAGTCTGTGTGCGCGGTTCGGCTTGCTCTCACGCTGGGGTATCCCTGTGGTCGGCGTGCCGGGGGGCTTATCCCCAGCAATCCGATCTGCCTCTCCTTGAATCAGTCTGGTGGGGACTGTTGCTTTGCCCATGCCCACCCAGTCCTTCCTCTCTGACTCACCCTGCCTTGGTGCTGACAGCAAGTACTTTTGCAAGCACTAAATCCTCATGCTCTTTGAAGCTTTGCCCTCGCTTTCCCTGGCAGCCGGTCCCTGAGGGTATTTGCCTTCACAACAGTAGCTGCACTGCAGCTCAATAGCACAAGAGACAGGCAAAGCACGACCATTCATCCTGCCAACGATTTTTGTTGGCACACCATGGCAATCCATTACAGATCAGGAAGTGTGTGCCCGCTGTTTTTAATCCCAGCTGCCAGCAAGAATAATCAAAAGCATCCAGTATGTCTGACGGCATCTCAGCACAACCGTAGGTAATAACATAAGAAATCAATAGCCAATTAAAACTGATCCACAGCATTTGATCTTTCATAGAGCAATGGGAGCAGTAATTAATGGAGCTTCCTTGAGACAGTCACAATTCAAACTTCCTGCCAACACAAATGTGGTTTCGTTTTAAATGAGATTTGCTTCCTAGAGGAAACGCCAGGCTGAGGTAGCCTCAGGGTGTTTTCTAGCCAGGTCACCCTAACCCTCAGCTTTCAAAGGATTTAGGAGTCAAGGTCCCAGTAAAATGAAGAGAAACTGAGAAATTAAGTGTCTTTAGGGTCTTCATCTGTATTGATCTGGTTCTCAAAAGGAAATGTTTTCATTCAGGTCTGCATAATCCCCCAAGGTGCAAAGCAGGAGGATTTGCTACAGCAGTAGGGAATCAGTTCTGGGGAAGCACCAAGGCCGTGTGTTGGCTGGACGGCACCCCAGAGGCAAAGCACAAGGCAGAGAAGTTCAGCAAATGTCTTCAGAGGAGAAACCTGAGAGCATCCCAGTCAGCAAATGTGCATAGCTTTGATAAACCTGGAAGGGACCCATGAGAGTATGCAGGAGTCTTCCATGCCCTTCAGCTTAACGCACTGCTTGCCATGCTGTTCATGCTCTTCTGGCCCAGTTTGCCTCCAGGAGCTAACTGGAGTGACCATATCCAGGCCCTGTCGTCAGAGCAGGCAGTTGGGATAAAGTCAGGCAGACGATTCGCTCCGTTTGCACTGTGAATCCTGGTTCGCATACGTTCAGACACAACGCGCGTGCTCAAAAAATCACTGAGCAAGTCATCGATTTATTGGCTGTAAAGGGGAGTGTGGAGGCAGGAACAGACCCCACGGGGTGTGTTGTGGGGATCTCAATCCAGCTGGGCAGGGACCGTCCCATGGGAGCAGTCACTGGGGACCCTGTACCTGCTCCAGCAGCGGGAGGAGCGACGCTGCCGACTGACTTCTTGGCCTCTATCCAGGAACAGCGGATGCTCGGCAAAGCCAAGACATGCCACCCCTCCGTTGATGAAAGATGGGACCTATTTTTATCTAATGCTGCATTGATTATTCAATAAGAGAGCAGAGCTGGCCAGACAGTGTGCATGCATGTGTGCTGCTGTCACCAGCGGGCATTTCTGCAGAGGCTCAGCCGCCTGGTGAACTCCAGAGCAGCTCCGGCAGCTCCCTGCAGAATGAGCACATTGCTGCTGAGCAAAGAGCCATGGGTTTGG
Source organism: Rhynochetos jubatus (assembly GCA_027574665.1). Lineage (NCBI taxonomy): Eukaryota > Metazoa > Chordata > Aves > Eurypygiformes > Rhynochetidae > Rhynochetos > Rhynochetos jubatus. The sequence goes on from CM050654.1 coordinate 27,621,975, forward strand.
GGTCAGGCTCTGAAAACTCCCCCCTCTTTTTGCAGGGAAGGAGCTTGGCTTCCAGCACGGTCAGAGCAGCACCTGGCCTTTCACATGTGTCCTTTCAACTCCACAGTCCTTCACCACATCCATCTCCATGCAGTTTCCCACTGTTGCAACAGGGCTCCGGAGATGTGTTTTGTCACGAATAACCATATGGTTCTCTCTGCTCCAGTGGATCGATGTGTTTAGCATTTAATGAGGGCAACGTAATTAACATTTTCTGAAGGGAAAAAGAAATCCTTTTGCCTTGTGAACCGCATCTTGTGATTTCGAGGGTGATATGTTATAATCAGAGTGATGCTTCCCTGTCACTAAACTCCATGCTGGAATCAAGTGCTTGCTGTCCCTAGGTTAAGTTCCCATCCGTGGGCAGAGGCAGAGGCACTCACCTGCCTGTCACAGCTCCTACACCACAGCAGGAGATTCCCTCGTAGGCAGCTGGTAGGACCTCCCGCACCAGCTGCATGAATCGTACTGTCTAGTAGAGGCTGGGAAAAGTCCTCAGCTCTGTGCCAGGCTGTGTTTTTCCAACTGCCTTCTGTCCCGTCGCTCCTCCTCCCACAGCCTCCATCCCCACAGACACATCACTCCTGGAGGTGAGAGGCTGTGGTCCATGGCATGCCACTGTGGCAGGAGCAAGAGAAGTCAAAGATGAGACCACACGGGAGTCATCCATCCCCTATGCAGAGTGGACGAGGCTGCTTTTGGTGTGTCCTCAGCTCTGTAGGGAACCAGAGGCAGAGGTAAGAAGAGATTAACATGAAGCCACATTAATCCAGGTCTGGGATTGCTTCTTAAAGAGTTACTGGTGGGTTTTTCTCCTGGAGGGATGGCTACGTACCAACAGAGCCATCTTTCAGACCCAGATACAACAGTCTGGAAGCAAGAACAATGCGAACAGGCTCATGGGTGTGATCAGGTGAAGCAGTGCAGGTTTCCCTCACTGATGAGAACAAGTCTTGACTTTGCTAAATTTACTCTGCCTGGAAGTTACTCCCCAAAGCAGTGCTTTTCTTCCTGAACCAAGACCTACTAATAGCAGCTACAGCCTGCCCCATGGCAGAGCTGGATCCACACTATCCATACGACCGTGCAGTGATGGCAGAAGTTGTTCAATGAGATTAAATAATGCCAGAGATCCTGTGCCCAGTAGTCCAGCCAGCACTTTACCTTCTTGGAAGAAGTCCAGCCAGCTAACAAACCCACAGCAATGACACTCAGGCAGGGCCAGTGTGGAGTGGGCAGTCATCACTGCCTGCTGAATGCAGAGAAGCCTGAAGAGCCAAAGGTCCAGGCGTTTACTATCCAGGTGGGACAATTCACTCTACTCAGCCACAGCCGTATCGCGGTCCTCTCTGTGTCCTCCAAGGCTCAGCTCTTACCCAGACCATTGCTGCAGACTTAGCCACTCTCAGTTCCTTTCACTGCTTTCATTCTGGTCAGCCCAGCATTGACAGATACCATAAGTGCATACGAGCTCTCACCTGCCCCTTTCAGTCTGCGTCAGCATTCACTCGGATGAGTATCACAGCCCCTAAAGGGCTTCAGCTGCAGTGGAAGAACCTTCTACACCCAGAGCAGGAAGGCAAAAGTTTGCCCTTTCAGGGATAGTGCCCCTGTGTGAGAGATGAAGACATTTGCAGGGGAGAAGGTGGGGAGAGACCTGCGGGGACACTGCGGGTGGAGCGGAGAGGAGAGGCTCCGTGACCCAAGGCGGAAGGCTCCTGGAAATCCCACAGAAATCCTGGGGTCTGCAATGAAAGATTTTATCACAGCTGTGGAAGACAAAGCAGTCAAACACAGACTGCACTGTGGTGTGTCCTAGGGATACATTTATCGCAACAAAAGACCGGCCAAAGAGCACCATGAGCACCTTCTGCCTCACGTCCTTGGGCTGCTTTCCTGCATGGCAGAGGGGAAAGATGCCCACATCTCGCTCCAGCAAGGGGGTAGAAGCAATTGCAACACACACCAACCTGCAACTTCAGACGCAGTTCCAGGTCCGTTAGTTTAGTCCATGTGCCCTGTGGGGGATGCTCCAGTGAGGGTCACCTGTGCTCACCTTTCTGTCTCTCCTAACTGGTGCTGCTGGTGAAAGAGCGCTTGTGTAGCTGGAGCGGTATGGAGGGATTGGACTCAGAGAGGACCCACACCCCTTAAAAAACGAAGAACTGTGAAACTATACCCATTTTTTCTTACAGAATTTCATATGCTAATAAAAGCAGAGAGGGAGGCACTAGTTCTGCCTTCAATAAGCAAATGTCATGTTTTGATCATTATGAACAAAGCATTTTGATTTAGCATTTAGAGATGACTGCTCATGCTGAGTATTTTAAATTCAGTGTCAGAATTGGAATACAACATTAAAAAAAACTCATGTCCAAATGAAACATTCTCACCTGTCTGACAATACGTATGTATTCTTCCATTCTGGGCGACAGCGTGACTTTTCCAAGTCTCATTCCAAGCGTGAAGCCATGTTTCCAAGCCCTACACAAACAGTGCTGTTGCCCAGCTTTGCCTTTAAAGAAATGTCCCAGGAATGGCTGAGGATGCCGCGTGACTGCGCAGACAGTGCTTCGGTCAAAGTGTCATTAGCTATGAGACAGAAAGGTTTAGGACCCAGACCTGGACAACTGACTGCCGAGGTGCAAGCATAGTAAAATGCAAGCCACGTGCTTTTTCTCTCCTCACCACGAGTATCCACCTCCATGGACTTCTGACAGGGAGCGTGTGGAAACAGAGACCCAGAGACCAGGGTGTGCATTTGGCCAGTGCTCTGTTCAATCCAGTCTGAAATGATTTTCTACTCCCTTCTTCTAAAGACCTAAGGGTATCTGCCATACACACACGTGACTGTCACCTCTTGTTCACAAAGCCCTTTCAAGATGTGGGGTGTTGTTCTCATCTTCATTTTAAACTGGGGAAAAAAAGGCACCTCCTGTACTGGCACAGTTATAGGTAGACTCACAAGTGGGGAATGATGCTGGAGATGTGTGATTCAGAAGAAGCAAGGCTGTTCTGCCGGTGGAGCTCCAGTCTTTATTTATTTATTTGCTTTTTCCAGGAAGAGTCTCATTTATTGCTGCCTGCATAGCTGGAGAATGCCCTTTAATCCTCTGCTTTATCGTGCACTGTGAATTAAATACCACAGGAGTACAAGAGCCCTTAAGGGCACAACATCCATTTTGCTGTAGCTGTCCACAGCCAGCTGAGTTTACAGGAGTGCTTTTGTTTAGGGTTTATCTATTGCTCGAGCAAGGATTTCTCTGGGGTTTATTTTACCTATTTTTGCTGTTATCTCTTGGTTTGGGGTTTTTTGTCTCAGTTTTGAGGCAGGGTGTAAAAGTGGTAGTCTGGGCAGGACAGGAGAGAGTTGTGGCGGCTGGTTGCTCCTGTGCTTACAGCTGACAATACTGTGGCGTTTCCAGTGCGATGGTGTTGCTGTGTGTGGTTCCTGGGGTCAGCCCAGCTCCTCTGTCACAGACTGCATCCTGCAGACAGCTGATGCTGTTTTCCCATTACAAACAAACCATGTAGGAGTGCGGAATGAAAAGGAATTTTCTGTCCCTTGGACACCTCCTATCCTCTCCTTAATTTTGCCAGTCTTTCCTCATTTGGGGCTTTACCAGCTTAGCCCTATAGGGACCAGCCCATGTGCTGTAGCGGGACATGAGGGAGGGCAGAGGGCGTGAATGAGGATGGCTGCCCCAGGATGAAGGCAGCACCTCGCAGAGAAGCTGGCAGCCACAAAAACTCCCCCAATGCTCTTATAAGATCCTGCCACCAGTTCCCCAAGCCCAACAGCAGGCAGTCCTACCTGTCCTCTCCATTCATCCCACTGGATAAAGCGTTCCTCCTTCCCCAGCTATAAATGCCGTGTATATGGGATGGACTGCTGCTGCTCCCGAGAGGAGCCCACAGCACCCTGTGCACACAGGAATCACTGCCACGTGCTTGTGTTGCATGAGCTCACAGCATCCTGCAGTGTCACGGCCTGGAAATTGTCTCTTTGCTGTGCAGCCCAGCAGCATCCTACAAAATCACAGTGCTGCCTGGCGGAGAGGCTGCTGGCCGCCACGCCAAGCACTCCCAGCAGGAATAGAGCTGCCTCCTTTCCCTGGCTCCCCACGCTCAGCCCCAGCGTGGCAGGGGCAGGTCTGCCATGATCGCTCGCCTGGTGGAGCAGCGACTGTGGGGCTCTCCAAGATGCCGCGCGCTGGATGCGTCTCCCACCCGCAGGGCTCCTGCGGAGTCTGGGGGCGGGTGTTAATGGGTGCAGAGCTTGGGGCATAGCGTAACCACCTGCCCAGATGGGACCTGCTGCTCCCGATGCTCTGCCAGACGGAGCGGAGGAGGCAGGGAAGAAGGGCTCTTGCTGCCTTTGTGGTGGGTCCTGGCCCACCTGGGATGGGGGAAGCTTTGAGGCAGAGCCATCCTTGAACCCCAGCTTTCGTGAGAGGAGACTTAGTCAGCAGTGGAAGGCTTGGCGACCAGCCTGTGCTGTTAATAGCTGAAATGGAAGAGTCCATACCTCCACGAAATGCCTCCCCAAGACAGCCGAGAGCAGCTTTTCTGCGCACACAGCGGGGGCTATGCCCAGGCCGTGGTGGTCTTGCCCCTTGAGGGGCTCGGTTTTGCTGGAGTCGTGGCCCCTGTGGCCTGAGGAAAGGCACCCACACGGGTGTGGAAGCTGCCGGCCGCTGCAGCCCCACTACAGCACATACACTTCGAGGGTGACGAGCAGAAGAAGGGGTGTTCTGTCTTCCCCAGACCCAGAGGCTCCGTGACGGCACCTGTCATCCAGCAGCACGGTCCAGCCGTTCAGCTGCCCCAGTTCCACCCAGTCAAAACACAGCCCAGCTTTGTCCATATTTAATCAGTTCTTTAGGTTTCAAAACACGTGCATGGACAATGATTGATAAGAAAATGCCCAATTATAATCAGCTAATTATTTTCCCCATATGCTAAGCATTCACTCGAGCTCTGATCATTGTGAATACATCCTCAGTTCATGCTCCGTGTCACTCAGTGCTGGACATTTCTCAGCTTGCGCACCCTCCCTGTACAGTTCCAGCATTATTCAGAGGAGACCTTTGCTAGACGTCTTGTGGACTTGGAGACATCCTGCTCACTGGTCCAGTGACTTGCAACTCCCAGAAGTGTCTGAAAGACAGCACCAGTGGTCCCAGGTTATCCACTACCCGGACTTCTCCTGTATGCAGGACAAACTGTCCACTAAGCTCCTGAAACGTTTTGGGGACAAAATTTATATTTTGGAAAGCAGAGGTAACACTTGTGAAGGAGTCTATACTTCATACTTGATGTCATCTGAAAGCAAAGAACCCCTGAAAATCTGTGTGTAGCGGTAGTTTGTATGAAAAGTGCCTGTGCGATGAAAGCATTCCTGAGCTGAAGAGAAGTATGATGTGAGGATAATGGACTCCAGAAAAGCAGCGGCAGCAGCCTCAGGGGACCAGAGCAGGGAGTGTCTCTTGGGAAGGGAATCTGAAGGATAAAAGAGCCGCTGCCAAAAGGGATGATACTATAGGCACAACAGCAAACTGTGTCTGTGCAGGGGAAAGCTCGGAAGCGTGGGAAGAGAGCACTGAGGCTGCATCAGGAGCTCTTTGAGGACCCAAAATCAGAAGCTGCAGTCATACAAAAGGCAGAAAGAAGAGCCTGCAACTAATGAACAGTCTCTAGAAATCACACAGGCATGGGGAGCCGTCAGAGCTGAACCGCAGGATGACCATGGAGATACAAAAGGCAACAAGACATGGATCCATAAGTGTATGCAAAATAAGAAGAACAAGGGAAGTCTAAGAGTTCAAGTAATATTTGATACAAAAAAGGCCAAAGAGTTAAATGTTGCCTTTGTTTCAGTCTTCAAAACTTAACTAAAATAATTTTAATGAGGAGAAAGGAGCCCAGGGCAGAATCAGAAAAGAACAGACTCAAAAATATTCAAAGGAGTTAGCTCTGTCCTTGTCAGCACGTCCTAATGAACTTCAGAGGAAGCTGCAGGAGCAGCCTCTGACCCGTGAGCATTTCATCATCAGGAACTTGGGGTGGATGCAGGAGGTGCCAGGCAGCTGGGGAAATGCAGGCAGAGTACCTAGCTTTAAATATAATCTCTGTCATTAAAGAAGGTAGGAACTGCGGATCAAGGAAACCCAGGGCAAATCAGCTTAACTGATTCATAGAAAGATAACCAACCAGTTGATGAGCACGAGAGTATAACCATATCTAATTTGGGAGGGTAATTGTGCTAGTGGCTAAGGAGGAAGCAGTCAGTTTGATATGCTGTGACTTGGGCAATGCTTTTGGTGCTTTGCCTTAAGATTCTCCTGAACAAACCACAGAAACGCGGTCTGCATTAAGTACCTATAACGCAGGTGTACAGCCACTCAAAAATCTGCTTTCCCAGTAGTTGTCAGTGGTGTACTGGAAACACGTTTTAAGTAGGACCATTTTGGACTCCACTCTCTTCAATGTTTTTATTAATGGCTTAGATAATGAAATAGGAAGCGCTGTTATAAAATTCACAGATGACACCAAGCTTGAAAAGGCTGCAAACACTCCAGAGGATCAGATCAGCATTTGAAATGATCTTGGCAGATTGGAGAAATCAAGATGGGACCGAATAAAGAGAAGGGCAAAGCACTACCCTTAGGAAGGAGAAACCATAATCCCAAACACAAGCTGGACCAGGCAGTCACACTGCTGAATACAGCGATGCTGTGACCTCTCAGTTTATTTCATCAGGATATCGAAAGCAAAGTGGGGTGTACAGTGCTGACTCTGCACCTCTCTGCTCTGGGGACTGTACCCTCCTGGGGAGTTCACTTGCAGAAAAAGGGGGATGACATGAAGAGGTTCTGGAGATGAAGGAGTGAGGAGAGGGAGGGCATTATGTGATTCCCTGCCTGGTCTACTCCAATGTTCACATCTCCAATCCCCAAATCAGCCCAAGTGCAGAGTCCCACTGGTGCCACGACATAACTTTCAGTTATGAATCTACCTCACCACTGCCTGGTTCACCCTCTTCCCTGTTGCCTGCAGAACACAGCTCTGCAGCCTTGAATCTCAGCCGCTGGAGGACTTAAAGATCCTAGGTTGCTTAATATTCAGCTGGAACTGCCCCTGCCACAGTGTTGAGGGATGCCAGATACTAGGTGTCCCTTTCCCAGCCCATATTTGCAGGAAAAGGTCCCTCTGGCTCTCTTTTCCCAGCTTCTCACCAAGGGTTATCTTGCGTCATGGACGAGGGATGAAGTACAGGGGATTGCACCAAAAAGCAGTGTGAAGGGTCCAGTGGGAGCTCGGTGACCCACATCCTGTGAGGTACTTGTGCAGTTTGGGTGAGGCAGAGATTCACGGTTATTTCTAAAGTGCTTTTTGGAGTGATCTCATGGGGACTATGAGAATTTGGGAAGAGGTGGGGCAGCCTGACTCGAGCAAATGCAGAGTGCAGAGCAGAAGTGAGTACACTTTATTGTACTACACTAGAACCCTACAGTTGGGGAACACAGCTGGGCCTAAAGAGAGCATCTGTGGTTAGGTGTGCCCTTTACAGTGTGCCGAGCCCGTCAGGGAAGCATCGCTCTTCTGGCTTCATTTTCACACCCTTCCTTATACTTTTGGCCACTGCTGGAGGCGGGATGCTATGATAGACAGACCAGTACAGCCACTTTCCTGCTTTTAGGTTAAGATAAAATGTGGCTAAGGATGGAGCATATGGGATGAGATTAAGGCAAAGAGATAAGTGAGGGCTGAGCTGCTGGAGCTTTGGAAACAGAAGTGGGGGAATTGAGTTTGCCAGAAAAGCTGAAAGAATTCACAGAAAGGGAGGGAAGGGTTTGTAAACAAAATTATATCAACAGAGGGTAAGCAACAGAGGGCAATGAAAGTGTTACCTCCCAGGAGGTTTGGTTTGCCTTGGCCTGAGCCACTGCAGCTGTGGATACAAACATTAAGCTTTGATCCCAGCTGCCCTAATCTTCCCCTGACACCCAGCAATGAAAGCAACGGAAAGAGACTAAAGCATGGCAGCTGTCTGGCTAAGGTGAAACTGCAGCTGGAAAGGAAACCAAAGGGGAAAGTGCTGCTGCAGGTGGAAACAAGAGATGACAGCTCAGGTGGCAGGACAGGGGCTTTATGAGAAGCAGGACATGTAACTGGCTGGAACAGACTGTGATTTTTCCTCCTGTAGTTAATGTGAGTGACAGCACGGGGTAATGTACCACTCACTGTCAGCAGAAGCCTTGTTTTGGTGGTTTCTTTACTGGCAAACAGGAGACGCCAGTCCTGCCCCAAGAATTTACCTGTCTCTTTCAAAAAAGTGCACAGCAAGTGTTGGAATAAAAGTAAGGTTAATTAGAGGCTGAAAGTCCTGGTGGTAGGATCACTTGGTGGCAGACAATGTGCAGAAGGGGACTGCTTGTTGTTTCTGGGAAACTGCTGCCCCAAAGTTGCGTTAAATTGGAAGCTCACAACCGCTCGGGTTAATCTCACAGGATGGTGGTACGCCAGCTGATCCTCCCTTGCCCATCCAGAGGCACCTACGCAGTTGTTCTTGTTCCATCTGGGCTTTGCCCATTTTCTTCCAACAGCCATTCTAGCCGCTGGGCTGAGGAACCTCTCTCTTGACCACAGACCCGCTGTTGGCAATGCACCTCTGTCCCAGCCGAGCCCAAGAGACAAAGGGCCACCTGCACACAGCCCATATGTGTCCACCCTCAGTACCAAGAACATTTCCGTGCACAAAGACTGCCCACATGATGTGGTGAGGGCAGGTATTGCCACGCACAGAGAAATCCTACAGTGATATGAGCCTTACCTTGGGCCATGATACTCACCCTTGGTCATGCTCCCCTTTCTCTCTCTTGCATCTTAGGAGTCCAGACGCTCAGGGTTAGCTGTGGCAGTTAGCAGAACATGGAAATTAAACTGCTTTCACCAGTGCTAGCTCTGTGGCAGACTGCATCTCAATCACCTGGAAAAGAAAAGTCCCGCTATTCTTGCTCTGGGATGAAAATGAGAGTGAGGGGTAAATGGAAGAGGTAAATCTTTCCCCAGAGTCAGCAGCTGTCAGCTTGCTCTCCCAGATGCTGTGGGCCTGCACCGATCGGGTATGCAGCTGCACTGACACAGCCCTTGCCTAGCCAACCTGTACTGATGTTGCTTACCTGTTGCCTTAAATCCAGCCTGGAACCCTGTGCTCTGGGGCTGGGTCACTTACTGTGATAGTTCTGCATAAGGGCAGTGGTTAGGTGCTGGGTGCTCTCCCACGTATAATAAACGAAAGGAAGCATAAGATACCAGCATAAGCAACATGTATACTTTTGGTATAATCTATTGCCAAGGTTTTGTTGTGTTTTCCTGTGCTGTGAAGCACAAAGCCGCTTCTCATCTCTGGGAAGCAATCCCTGCACCCAGGGTAATCACCAGTCACTCCTGCCTGGACTCCACAGAGCTCCACAGGGCTGACCATGATCTGACCCTCTGCATGGACTCTGTAATAATAAAACCACAAGAGAAAGACCAAGAAAGGCTAATATATCAAAAGACTCAACACAGTGAAAAGAGATAAATACGGTTTCCTGTACACATTGTTCCAGATGCGGCATGTGTTAATTCGGAGCAGTGCACCGGGTAAGCCCTACCGTGTTAGCTCAGAAATACTGTGTCTCGTCCTGGGAACAGCACAGCCACATCAGTGTGCCAATGCAGGCAGAGGCATTAGAACTTTCTTTTGTGGGCTTTTCTGTCAGGTTAATGACGCCATCACATAATGCGGGCTGTCTCCAGCCCCAGAGTCACCTGGAAAATCTTTTCATGGCACAAGCCAGTGCACGTAGAAATGTCTAAGAACATAGGAATGGCCAAGGCTCCGTCTAGCCAGCTGCCCTGTTTTCATCAATGGCCACAAACAGACATAAGAGCGAAATAAGAACAAGTGTAAACTGAATACTTCTTCCAGCATTCAACAATTTTCAGCGCAAGGAACTTGTTCTGATGCTGGTCCAGCCAGGTCTCTACATGAGAAAATGGGAATGAGGACAGCACATCTTCAGTGCCCACGTACCATAGGAGTTTCATTTCACCAACACCACAAACAAGGGATTCCGTGGACCAGGCAACAATCTGGACCAACACATTTTGAATGAAATTCACAGAGATTTTCCTTCCAAAGAGGATGGTTTTCACAAAGGATCCATTAAGAACAGATTTTGTGAAGCAGAAGAGGGCAAGATAAACTTTAGAGGAGTGGAAAAGGACCAGGCCACTACCAGAATCCATGTGAAATTCTCATAGAGATGTTTCTGCATTGAAAAGAGAGAAATGTACAGAGAAGTTCACACCAACCTGCTATCTTCCCTGCACACACAAGAATTGGCTTATGGAAAAACTGCTTCTAGATGGACACTTCTACTTGAATACAGTTCTCCCTGAAGGATTTCCCATTTAAACCTGGCCTTTAATTGGAAAGTTTCACCTCTGTAAACAAGAACGATCCTCGAGGGAGGGGTGTTTCTGGAAGGGGATGCACAGAGCTGAACGTAGGAATTCCAATCCTAATTTATCTCAGGCAAACAGAATTTGTTTCGATGGGAGCATTAAGCGTCCTGCAGCTTGATATAAACTGATGGACTCTTGCTTACTCTTGGCATTTACTCTTGCAAATGAATCACTGTTACTTCCGCCTCCCTGCCCACCCCTCCACTTGGTTCCTTTTTAATTTTACAGCTTCCTGAGCTTGACACTGGGAAATCGATAAGTAATTTAGAGCCCAGTAAATACAGGGGAAAACAAGTTATTTTGTACTTTTATAAATATTTGGAAACCAAAATTATCTAAGAAAACAGGTGCTCAGTTGACTCAGCAACCCATCCATCAGCATCACACAGTTAATTGCGTAAGATCATAAACATTTATAATTAGAAGGCAAACAAACAAGAATTTTATAAACAGCCCTCTTGAATCAGGCTGCGCATTAAATATTTGTGATAAGGTAATTAAGAATAGATTTACAATCCTGGCTCAGTGTTTAATACTTCAGAGAATGGATTTGATTCTATGGAGAATGCTCTACAGCCAAGGAGAAAACATTCGATTTCGGCTCTTTTATCAGAGGCTTAAAGTGATCTCAGAGAAACATTGGCTCTGTCATTGATCAGGGTGGAATTTCATTCATTACAGATCAGACAGCTCATTTAAATACGTCTAATGTCCCTTGTCATGGGCTGATCCACTTCAGGCCTGCTTCAAAGCTCTGTCTCCTTGGCCAGATCTGCAGGCTTTCCCTAAGTCCTGCTTTTTATAGTCGATGCTTTGATCAGAAGATGTCAGAATTCTCAACCATGTTCCAAAATAGGGAGGAAACCCCACATTTTTCCATAATGACATCATGGTGTTTGGTTGTGAAAAGGATTACAGCTGTGCAATCTCAGTGGTCTGTGGGAACCAGAGCGAAGCTGTCTCTCGTACTGTACTGCCCAATGCCATTCCCTGTCCCACAATAGCCAGATCTCCATACTTAAACTATCCAGTGTAATTACTTCTACAGCCAGTAAGCAGGTTCAGCACCCCAGTACAATGCATGTGAGAGTCCCCCTGAAGCTAATCTGTGATCAGGGCAGCGGGGCTTCTAGTTATGCTTAAAACCAGAGACAGTAGAAACTCCATCTGTACTGAAGCTAGGCTTTAAACTCTGCAAAATCAGATGCAGCCCCTAAGAAACCAGGTGGCTGCATCCCATCAATAAGTAATGGGGAGATCAGTCCTAAGGTTAGACGACCTTCAGATATTTTGGGGTTTGATATAGCACAGGTTTATGCCAGTAATTATCTGCCATCAGAAACTAGAACAGTCTGGAAAAGGTGGGTGGAGGGTAAAGCCGTAGCATTTGATTCATCAGGGATGGCCGTAAACCACTTCATTGTATGGCGACCGTCATCTCTCCGCACACTGCTCATCGAGGCAACCTCCTTGTTTAGGCATGATTTTGCTGCTTATTTCTTGTGGGTCTTTTGTTCTTTGCTCTTGTATTTATCTACTTCCAACAGGCAGGCAAGATAGCTGCTCTTCCTAGAAGTATTTCTGATAATCTTGATTCTATCCAAGAATGGTGAAGCCATCATTATGAAGAACAATGAAGCTGTCCATGTGCTAACTCACCCGGTCCGACCTGCTGGTCTGGCTTCGGTGGGACACAAGGGCACTTTCCTACAGGCAGGTTGCTGCAAAACAAGGAGACTCAGTCCCCTTCGTTCTGCATAAATCCCACTCTCTATCAAAGCTTGTTAATTGTGTTACCGAGTGTCAGCTAAGCCGGTCTACACGAGATCTTGTAGCTACCTCCATCCTCAGTGGAGAACAACACAGTGTCGCAGTCACTGCTGGACCTAGTGCTGTCAAAGGGTCCAGCCAAAGCCGGGCAGCTGGAATGATAACAAAGCTTGATACTCAAGTACTGTCATTGTCTAAACAACTTCCAGCACTATTTAATTCTTTAATCTTCTTGCAAGGTGGGGAGGACTTGCTGGGAGCAGAGCTAACGGGTGGGTGGAAGGGCCTGAGCTGCTCACTCTCTTTGAAGTGTGGGGACCTTCAGAAGTCAGGTGTCCTACAGCCAGTGCCACCCCCAGACACCAGCTCTGGTATAAGCTGGGCACAGGCATGACGTGCACGCTCAGCGCACACGCAGTGTAAGCTCATCACGCATGTTGTTTTCCCCGCTGGAAGGGGGCAACGACGTACGGTGAGGTGCCTGCTCTGCGGATGAGCAGAACTTTGCCTAGGATGACAAACCGTTTACAGGTACAGACAGACCCTTTGTTTTCTCCATTGCCGCCTCTGGCCTCCAAGTGCGTGTCTGCTCTGCCGCCGTGCGTGTGGGGAGAGGCTCGGGCTGTGCACGCGCATGACGCTGGTGCAGCAGACGTCACCGGCACGTCAGATCCAGTTCCACCCCCTCCAAACACATGCCGTTAGCTCGATGAATCATGCCTGTGCAGCAAGCAAAACTAGTCCAGTGATAGATAAACCTCGGGCGTTTATTGGTAAACAGATACTGTTTTGCTGTAAGAGCATAACTCACTCTGCTGCATTTACGATCCGTTTATTGATTGCTAAGATAAAGCTGTAATCCTTTTAATTCAGGAGAAAAGGGATCCAGCAGAGCAGGAGCACCGGTGCTCTGCCAGCCGGTAACTCAAATACGTGATTTATCGTTGAATAAACACCGGCTGAGGGAGAGCTGAGCAACCAGCTAACTGGGGGCAGGATGCTGGGATAGGTTTATGGTTCTTTCTAAAGTTTCGTTTCTGTTATATGTTTATTTCTTTCCCCCTTCCCTCCAGGTCTAATAATACACGAAGGGCCCTCGGTTTACCGGATTTTTAAACGGTGGCAGGCGGTCAATCAGCAGTGGAAAGTGCTGAACTATGACAAAACAAAGGACATGGAGGAACAAAAAACAGGGACCAGGACAAATCAGCGCCCCTCCTCCCAAACCACCCACTCGTCCTCCACTGGTGGTACAGCCACTAACTCCGCTCCGGCCGACAGCGGGGCACGGGCTGCCGGCCATGCCACCGGCACCCTCTCTGACCACCACTGTGCTTACACCATCCTGCATATACTCAGCCACCTGAGGCCTCACGAACAGAGGAGTCAGTCTAGTAGTAACAGAGAGCTCGTCATGAGGGTCACGACGGTCTGAGCCGAGGAATTCAGGAGGCCTTAACACGAAGCGGAGGAGACAAAGAACTCATAAAGCAGAGGAGCATGGTGTGCCTTTTTCTTTCCTTTTCTTTTCTTCTGTTTCTTTTTTTTTTTTTTTTCCTCCTCTCCTTTTCTTTTTCGGTAACTGCACAAGATGTAAGAGGTGGCACCTGGCCAGCTGAGGAAAAAAGCAGGTGGAGGGAGAGCTGCACACTCATGCTAAAGAGGTTAATGTTTTCCAGCCAGTTTAAAAAAAAAAAAAAAAAGAAAAAAAGAAAAAAAAAAAACAACACCACAAATCACAAAAAAAAACCAACAAAACAAGTGCAATACAGACTACAAACTGAGTAGGCAGAGTTCTGGGGAAGCAGAGGAACAGACGGTTTAGCATGTCTTACAAATCCCGTTACCTGGAATAGGTAACGCTCTGTACACACCCCCGTACACACACGCACGCGCACACAAGCACACACACGCAGTGTGAGATTTATAAAAACAAGGAAGGGAATGAAATACTTGGAGTATTTTTTATTTTCCAGACTGTGATTAACCAGGGCTATGAGTTGTTTTGTTTCATGAGTAACTCTGGAGCTTTGTTTGACTTACCATAGGGTATCTGAAGTGAAATGGCTGGGGGTTTTTCAGGATTGATTTACAGAACGAGAGATGGAATCATCCCACCAAGAAAATCTAACATAACCTAGGCATACCCAAATTTCACCAAAAATCCTGTTTTTTTCATAATGTTCCTGACAAGGGGTTTGTGAGGGTGGAACCGGGAGGGGGGAGGGCACTCCATGACCTTTAATTGACATATAGGCATTTTTGGCAAATTTTGTACAAACGCTCTGCAGATGTTTCAAGCACAAGTACTGGTGTGATTTATGCCTTCATTACCCCAAATCCAGCACCCAAATCTTGCCACTCACACACATCATTTTCCATGCAGACATTCCAGGTTAATTTCTTTCCATTTTACTCCGATCACAAGAAGCTGACCCATTTCGGTGGGTGTCTGCTTCCTTGCTGATTCAGACACTCATGCATTAGACATGCATTAGAGATGTACATCGGGTTTTTTTTCCAGTGTCTGTATCCCTGCTGCTCGATTTGCAAGAGTCTCACTCAGTCTTGTAGGCTGAGCCTTTCACATCCAGTCTGTTAGTTTATTACATAGTCTGTTCCATTCAATCATTCCAGAAAGAGTTAGTCTGAAGAGGGAGCACAGTTGCTGATCGAATATGTAACACTTCTAATAAGTCTCCTTCTCTGGGATATATCCTCGAAGGTACTGGTTGCTCTTCAGGAACATTCTCTTTCAATGCACAATGGCTGAATCATTTGTGGATATTAAAGGGACACTGTCAAGTACTTTTTAAATAGTTTTTAGGGTTTGGGCTTTTTTTACTCTCCATTGTTTGTAATATTCTCTTACAAGCTTGAAAATAAAATTTCTTTCCCTACTGATTTTGTCCTTTTCCATTTGGGCACGTATCGTTCTCTCTACTCACCCCATTCCTTTCACCATCGCCACCTTTCTCCTCTCTACCTTTCCTCTGTGACAGGAGGAAATCCATGTTACTGGTTTCCTGCTGACTGTCCTCACTCTGTGGAGGGTATGTCCCAGCTCTACGAGGTTGAGCTGTTTTGCCAGTGCAGCTGCTACAACGGAGTGTAAGACCAGGAAACCTAAAAACACAGAGATTAGCTAATAGAGGAGCAACAGCTCAGCAATCCCAGAACAATGAGCCTGTCGAGATTGAGCCTGAACCCAGCTCCCCCCAAAATTAAGGTGAGAACTTCAGCCAACCTGCATCCATTTAGCAGCAGTGCTGAGCAGCGTTGCACAATGGCTGCGTCCAACTGCCCGACGTCACCCTACCAGCACCTCTTGCAGCTTCTACTGGAGCCAGGGCAAAGGCGAGCCACCAGCTCCATCAACAGCCAGGCTGTCATGGGTCGGGTGTTTCTGGACCGGAGAAGGTGTCAAACGTCAGGGTTTGAACACACCAGCCATTCTGCAACGTTGAAGGTGGAGGTTAGCATCTTAAGGCAGGTTGTATTTATCACCTCGGTTACTTGACAGTGTCCCTTTGAATATCAGAATGCAACACAACAGGTACTTCTCTGGCAGAGATTGTGGGAGGTGGAACACCGGCCAAGAAAGCTGACTTGTCGCGGACCCATGTGAACCAGCATGGTTCCTGAGCCCACCGTACCTTTAACTGTCCAATCTTACTATCTACCAAAGAGTGCTTTTGGCAGAGGGGAGGGAAGGGAGGGGCAATTCTGATCATCTCTAAAAGCAGCTACCCCCAGCATGAAGGTGTTGCAACGGACGGTCTCTGGAAGAACTGCTTCTGATCCACAGTAGAGAGAAACCTGGCCAAAGCAAGCAAACACAGCAGCCTCTCACCCCCATGCCTGTCCTGGAAGCTGTCCTCGTTCCAAGAGATGAGTAATTATGGTGGGTTGGGGAAGGGGGAAGCATGCACAGACAAAGGGACAGCTGCCAGACATGATGTTGTTTCCCTCCCTGCCCTCTGTTCATTTAATATGGAGAAGTCAAATTCCTTTAATTTGGCTAATGGCTAAACGTTTATGAGGTCAGAAGCACAACTTGCCATGAAAGAGTGGTGTGATCTAGTACTCTGAGCACACAGGACTCTGCATACTCTCACTCCAGCTCTGCCACCGACTCTGTAGCCTTGGGCTGTTTGGCTCAGTCCCCCCTCCATGCAAAGGGGGAATAACAATACGTACCTACCTCACAGGGGTGTTGTGAGAATCCACGTTGGTAAAGCCTGTTGAAGTGCTAAGTCCACCACCGGCAGTCACGAAGCGCGTGGTGGGGGTGAGCAGCGCTGCCCTTTTGCTGGTTACAGTCTGAATCACTCAGCGGGAGTCCCATCGGCCCTCTCCTGCTTGGAGATCCTCCCTGATCCGAAGCGGAGGGTGTTGTCCGAGTGCCCTCTCCTCCATTGCATGACATTTTAAGCGGCTGTGAGGTGCAGGGTAGTGACAGACATGAAGTCCTACTTGACCAGGGATTTGCTACAACGTTTTCTATATCCGTGGGGTTTGTTGGTTTGGTTTTTCCATATATTGTGCTTAGAAATAAACTTTCCACTTAGGGCTGGCGATTCGGGGTCTCTTCTGTTGCATGGCAATGTATACAAGTCTTACTGTCTGTCTTACTGTGCAAATGATCCCGCAGCCCAATTTCAGAGATGGGTATGGTCTGAGCCTCTTCATAGCGGCATAAGACTCCAACGCCCGTCTAGACTGTTTAATATTTAAACAACACTATGAACTTGTCAATTGTATGTGTTCTGTGCAATACGAAGCATGTCATTAGCTGGCTTGATGGGCAGAGGGGCTAAAGGAAGGCCAAAACTTGTTCAAAGAGCTTCATATACGTGCCAGCATGGAGCCGAAGGGCTGCCACCAGCAACGCAAACTCGGGGAAGCCACTGGAAACTGTTTCCAGAACAGTTTACTCCAGAACAAGGGACTTCTGAGTTTATGAACTTCTAGGCTGCCAGCCTGAGAGAACAAGTGCAAATTTAGAGTGGGGTTTGGGGTTTCGGAGTCTCTTTTTCATTCCTCCCCAAAGTATTGATGGCAGAAATACTGATGAGGGTCTCTTCCTTCCATAGCACAGTTCTCTCATCCCTCACAACCTCCTTGTGCCACCCCCTTCGTGCTACTATGCAGGACCTTAAGAGGTGCAAGTGGAGACAGTACGCTCATGAGACACGCAAAATACATTGTGTTATCGGAGGATTCTAGCAGACAGAAGGGATGGGGCAGAGCTATGCTACAGAAGGCATCTCTTCTTCCCCACATCATTCCTCTAGTCTTGTCTGCTGGGTTCCTCAAGAGACATTCTCTGTATTTTGTTACAAAGCAGTCAGATCAGCGTCTGCCGACAAACAAAGCTTGCAGAGTTTGGCAGCTGTTTCTCCCAGTGAAGAAAATTCCAGGTCCTATCACTGTGGAGACCCCTCAGTTCTTGGGCTTTGTGGTCCTCCAACACCATCTGGGGGTGGTCAGTGTGGAGGACTGTGTCCAGCCATCATCAGAAATTGTGTTTGTGGTCCTGCTCATTCTTGTGATTTCTGCTAGTCCCCTGATTTTCCATCAGTTTTGACAGGTCTTTCTGGTAAAGCTCTTCTGGTTATGCTCTTCAGAGGTGTTCTGTTCTTTGTCAGCTGCCAACGCTATTCTTGCCTACTGAAACATCAGTGCTGGCCTCCAGCTTTCGCAGCTCATCCATTCTTGCCGACCAGTCTCAGTAAATACCCGCTGCCAAGTTCAGACCCTCTTCCTCTGTGCCTGCAACAGCTCAAGCACATGCACTGACCCCAGGGTCATCAGCGAACACAGGGACCGCGCAGAGTCTGTGTCAACAGTCAGACTGCATAACCACCACTCAATGCTCTTTGATACATACTGTTCACTCTGCCAGTCTCAGTGCCTGCTGTTAACTGGTTCCCACACACCCCCGTAATGCTAGCAAACCCCATATACCCAGCTAACACTTGGTTTCCTGTTTCAAATGTCAGAAGTCACGGACTGTTTTTCCAGTAAATCAGGTGTGCTCCCTGTTGTGGTTTCGCAAGCAAGGTGCCGACGGGGTCTGTGCCTTACCTTACCATGATGGGTCACCCAAGGAAAGAGCAAGTCAGCAGCATAGTTGAGACGAGAGCGGCATCGGCTGTCCACCACGCTGGGGAGTCAGGAAAATACTACTCATGTCTGTCAGGTCCCTGACCCTTCTCAAAGCCCTTGTATCTGGCAGCTGTTAGAAGTCAGAGCCAGTGCCTGTAGATGGCAGACAGTTCTGAATTTCTGAGGAGCATCCCATGCCCACACAGGGTGGTCAGTAATTCAAGCATCTTCTCTTTGTTTTCCTCAAGAGAAAAAAGATTATTTTGACTAAGCAAAGTACTGCTACTCTTCAGTGTAGGAGGAGGCTTCACCATTAGCACTTCCAACCTGTGGTTCATCCACCAGGACTCCTGCACATCTCCTTATGAGAAAGCACAGCCAGAAGATCTAATTCTTCCTCTTACATTGTTGGCCAAGCGCTTGGAGGGAAACAGTCAGCAGTGCAAATGTCTTAGTGACTACTGGCTGACTATTCTAACCTCCCCTCCACTATTCACCTCACCTGTGACTGCTCTTTCTCATTCCTGAGCCAACAGGTGCCTCATCCCCTCTGCCATCCAGAGACTCCAGCCCTGAAGATCTCCTGAGCGGACAGACACAGGATTCCTCACAGGCTAATTTTAGTCTTCTACATCCTTTATGTATCCAGGCAGGCAAATTAATTTCATTGATAGGATTCAAAAATGTCATTGTCTGAGCAGAGAAACAAGTGTATTGCATTGACCTTCGCCTCTTCTTCCATGTTGAAGGAGATGCAGTGAAAACATCAATTGGTTTCCATACGACAGCAATGAGCTGATGGCTCTAGGAATATTTCCCTCAATAATGTCAGTCTGAAATACTGCAGTTACTGAAGGCAGTCTTTGATCTCACATCTATCATGTTGGATACAAGGAGAACAGAATCTGACACTTCTGTGCTGTTTACACAAACATCAAAAACTATCTTAGTTCATTATTCAAATTACCTCCAGGTCAGTGGGTGAATTTCTCCTTTGATGAAAGATGTTTTCCCTTCCAGAACTGGAATTTCATGATAAAATATATGTATACATATATATATATATATATTTATAAATGTTATCCTGAAAACATAAAGAAAAGGGGGGGAAAAAAGCCAAATAACCCTGAAAGAATACTTAACTGTATTGAGTAAGTCCTGACAGGAGCTAGGGAGTTGCTGTGTGGAAAGAACAACGTATGATTTGACTTCAGGCAAAGAGAAGGTAGAAGAGGGAAATGCTTTTATGTGACCTCTGGCCTGTTTGTGGTTCATGCTCATTATTATATAGCATTTAATTAATGCAGATGTATGTGGAAAACAGACGCTCACCTCCCACAGCAGGAAACAGACTGAAGACCCCTCAAACTTATCTGCGCCATACTCAAACAAGCACAATGATGCAAAAGCACAGACACCTGCCATCACAACTCTTTGAGAAGAGATGGATTTCTGAGTAAGGACAAGGACTCAGAGAGAAATTCTTTTCCAAGCCACACTGACAGTACTTTTCCCAGCTTGTTTACTTCCGATTATTAACCCCTGGTTTTTTCCAAGTATTTTAGAAAAAAAAAGAAAAAAGGATTCTGATACCCAGGACTTAAAGAATTGAGTAACAGTAGAGAAGAGGTACTAAGGGAAGATGCTTCTTCATGTTATGTTATGCATCAAGATGTGCTTTACCAAACAGAGTTAGGAGATCACATTCAGTTCCCGCTTGCTCAAAGGAAGTCTGAGTGATGGAATCTGCTCATAATCAAGGAGCCTTCCTAGAGCCTTGTACACAGGACCACAGCTTTCCTTTGGATGGGATAGCCAGCATCAGGCAGAGGTGTTTTGCCTCCAGTTGTGCCCCTCTGTGGCAGGATGAGGACCATTTAGCAGGTGTTTGCAAGTCACTGTTGGGCCGTGGGAGCACCTACCAGCTTATAGAAGTTTTGATATCAATAATCACAAGAACTGCACATGCCCAGTGTGCCCTCCCAGGTGATCTATCTCATCCCTTCACAGTTCAAGTCCATGACAGAGCTACTCTGCTTTTTGCTCTTCACCACAAAACAGCTTTCCTTTAAAATCCAGCCTGCCACACTGGGAGCTTTTCCACTGCTCATTACAGAAGTTCAGTTTAGTCCTTTTTCCTATAAGGATGAGCAGACCTCTACCTAACCCACCTGATCTTCTTTCCCAGTTAGGGAGACAAAAATTGATGTTCTCTGAACAGCTGATCGCAGTAACAATGTTCTGAGGAGATTATAGTCCCGCTCCCCTTTCACTCACTAATCCATAATCTTCACTTTCCTTTGGAAAGGGGTGATTCACTGCTAAATGGTAGAGCTTCTCTCCAAGATGGGTGTGGACAGCCCTTCTACTCCTTGCTAACAGGCACAGAAACCTTCCTCCCATCCCTCTAGAATGGTGTGGCCAGCAGAACCCTCTTTCATGAAGTTTAAGCTTCTTGATCCAGAAGAGCAAACGCTTTCAAGCATCTCCTTCACTGCTGTCGAGCTGTGGGATAACAGCATGGGGAATCTTTTGTTTCTTAGCCTCAGGGTAACTAGAGTGGATGATGCACCTGAGCCAAAAGTGCGGTGAGGACAAAGCACTTGTACTTTAGGTGGTGGTAAAACTGGGTGAGGTCTACCCTGATGTCAGGCGAGCGAGAATCTTTGTCAGATTTATATGGTAGCAAAGCAAAATGGCGTTGTCCCTCACGTTTTTAGCTCATACGCATCATCTCTCCATTGTAAACAAACCCTCTGTAGGCGATGCAGGCCAGGCCTGGGGAGGAAATACCTCTTCCTCATTCCAGAAGCACAACCAGCCCATAGCTATGCATCAACCCCTTCAGGACTTCTGCCCCAGAGAGGCTGAGTAAGAAGGGAGGTAGCTAGCGGGGAGGGCAAGAACACTTCCCTGGATCTTCATCCCCAGCGGGCAGAGTCCCCAGTAGGTTAATTCCACATCTCCTCATGTGCGTTCCCTTTGAAATCACTCCCAAGGACTACGGTCTGATCCTTCACTACCACAGGGTCTGCCCAGGAGAGGAAGCAGTGCCTCTGCATGGATCTCCAAGGTCTGGTAGGGTCCTGAGTCGGGCCTGGAAGAAATCACTATGTTCACTGAGGGATGAGATGAGTCAGTGGTGTGTCCATGCAGAAATACTCTAGTTGAGATTTCTGCAGAGATGTCTGTGGGGCTGGGGGGGTGGGGGGATGGTTTTGTTCAGGGTAGGAAGCACGGGAAAGGGAAGGCTGCAATGTAAGAAACAATCAGCCACAAGGGAGGGGTTGACTAAGAGGAATGACCATGTCGACTGTGTTACTGTCCCGTCATTCTCCTGAACCCAGAATGGAAACTTCCAAGTGCTCTTCATGAGCTTACGTTTATTAGAAAACTATTCCTGGGTGTTCAAGGTTGTTTTCTAATGAAAATATACATAATAAAAAAAACAAATGAATGACTTGTTAATCTCTTCCTCTCCTCTGTTTGACCTGTAACACACACTGTGAAACTTACCTCCTTCCTTGTTTGTTTACTGCCATTCCTGCCAATAAAATCTCTTTCTTTCTGGTCACGATCCACACAGGGCCTTATACAGTAAGCTTTCATCCTTGCCTGCACATCAGAGGTCAAGACTTTGTGTAAGGGATTTGAAGAAAATGCCATGGCTTAGCATACATAGCACAACGTGTGAGCACTTTGACCTATCATTTGTTTATGGCATTAAACAGCAAAAATCGTTTACCGAGCATCACTATAAGGTTCATGTGTAGTGTCTTCCCTACGTGCAAGAGAGAAGCTTGAGGCAACCACGGTAAGTAGAGGCAAGCAATGAAAAATGCTCTATTTTCCGACTAGCCACCCCAGTGTGCTAAGTCCTTCCCAGGGACAATACAGAACTGCCCTTGACAGCAAGCATCTCCCACCTAAGCAGTACTGGAGTCAGCCCTTACTCCAGGGCTTTATCTTCTAGAAATTGCTGTGTGACCATCAAGGCACAGGAAACGCTCAGAGCAAGCAGGCAGGGAAAGTGAGGACGATGGAAGCGGTCACCAGTGCCATGGTAGGAAGGGGTTGGTAAAGAGCTAAGCTAGATCCACAGCTCCTCTCCTGAATGCTGGGCACATGACAGCCAGCTGTACTCCAGGACATCTTTTGAGGCTGTCCCTTCTTTCTGCTGTGCCCACGGAATGCCTAGAGCATCACTTTTCAAGGTGATGTGCCTAGAAGCCCAGTGTAATCAGTCACACAGCTTTCCTGTCTCAGGAGGAAGGCAGGGGCAGTGTTTCACCAGCCAAAAATGGAGCTCACGAGAGAGTCACAAGAAGCTCTGAAAACTCTTCTTCTGCCAAGGGTCACAGAACCTTCCCGTGCTTGCATATGTGAGGATCCTGCCCTGGAGAGACAGGCAGAGCCTGTGCCTCATCCTTCTCCTGGAAACCAGGTAAGCTCTTTGCTTCTCTCTTTTTTCTTTCTTGTTTTTATATAGGTCTATTCCATTAAGTCTAACAAAATACAGAGAGGCGGAGAGGGAGAAGGGAACAAATGGAGAAAAGGAAATGGGAAGGACAAGGAGCTGCTTGGAAAGAAACAGCTGTGCTAATCAGAAATGGAGGACAAAGAATAAGGGGAGGGGATATGAGAGTGGGAGCAGGGGCTGGGGGCAGAAGATGGGAAGCAGGGATAAGACTGGCAGAGAGAAGGGAGATGTGGTGTGAAGAGGCCGGTGGCAACTATTGATTTCTGCAGCAATAGCATGGATGGTTTGGAGGAAAGAGGGCAACACAGGCTCTTGAGGATCCTCAGGGAAAGGAGAAAGGAGCCATGAAACATGAGCAGACCAGACTTCAGCATCCTCTCCAGCCAGCCTTTCTATGAGCGCAGGACCAACACTGGGTCTTTCACAGACCGCAGCCTGACAAACCACCCTCTTGTTAGATATATCCCCCCATTACCAAAAGGCTGCATCGCCCAGGCTAGGCAAAAACAAATTACAGCACACATCCTCTTACCTGTCACTCAATTATTCTTACCAAAAGATAATATTCCTCATTCAAGGCAGCCTCCCAGGGCTTGTTTTATTCTGGGCACACAGCTGCATTGCCAAAAACCATAATGTGCCCTGCACCTGCTCAGACCAAAAGTAATTTCCTACAGCAGCCAGCCAGGGCCCTGCTGAATTGTAGCAGCTATAACATGCTGTGGTCTGTTGCCAGCTCAGTGGATTTCAGGAGAAGGGGGATGCTAAAACGCTGGGTTGCTCTACAGAGATAGAAGGTTGTCTGTAAAACAAGGAGGTTTGAGTGATACTGCAGCCTGGATTCCCTCACACACAGACAGGAGTGTTGCCAAAACATTGGGATCTGAGCTCAAGCTGCAAAATTCACAGCAGAATTGCAAAAATCATAGGCTTGAGAGTAAAAAGCAGTTCAGGCAAGGTGGTGGCAGGAAGAAGTTTGAAGCACTGGGAACGTAAAACTATTTCAGTTTAGAAACAGGTGAAAATTTCAAAACGTAACCCACAGTGAATGTAGGTGTATCTGCATGGGGAATATATTTACCTGAACCTGGAAGACAAAATTATCTGGCTTGAGAGTTTCAAACACCAAACAAGTGTCTCCCATCCAGAAGTTAGTGGCCACTTCCAGAAGTGATACAACAGCCACCCACTCAATGGCCAGAGGATGCCAATCCCTGAGGAAGATGGCTAACATCTGTCTAACAGGGATAAAATTCCCAATGTAATATAGGTCTATCAAACAACTAGTTTAACAGTTTTGAATGAGATCTCCTAAGCGCATGACAAAACCCTGACTGAAATCAGCAGGATTTTTCCTCAAGGCTTGAGTGGGCACACAGGATCAGGACCGTGCCCTTGGGGCATTCTGTGTTCCCAGCTCCTCAGTACTCACATCTGCTTTTACAATCCAGAAGAAAAAGCACAGGGAGTGGGTCATCTCTGCGAGGCCAACTGAGTCAGTCTTACTGCAGGATTTGCAAAAGGCACTGTTTTTACTATCCACCACCAAAAAAACTCTCATCTCCCAGTGATAGGGATTAATCTTAAAGCATTGCCTTTGGAACAAAGTTTGCGTGAATCTGCACACCCGTGTATGTTTACACCCGTGTGAGATGGCACTCTAACTGCTGTGGGCACTCACAAATCCGTGCAAGGCAAGCCCAGGGATGTGCACCAGCTTCGCTGGGACGACTCCTGACGTGCATGGTCATACCACCCGATAAACTGGCATTGGCCAAAGCGGAAATGTAGTTCATTACCTTGCACCTGCAGCAGAAAAGAGCCTCTTCACAGGCAGTTATGGTAGATTAGCTGGAACATCATTGTGAATTCATTACCAAGATCAGTTATACATCTGGAAACAAGGCCTAACATCCTCAAAAATAGCCAACAGTAGCCCCATGCATCTGAGCAAGACACAGCACAGAGCTGCACATCTTACAAAGAATAATTAAAGTATTCCCCTCCCTCTCATTTTTAATTTAGCTGGGAGCAATAAGCACTGATTACTTAACGTAAACAGTGCTCTTGTTATTTAATACACTAAATAACAACAGACATATGTAAACTCACTTATTTTATATACTTTTCAAATTGCCCCTAGCTTTCTCTAGTTGCGAACGCTGTGAACTTTAATTGCCTCACTAAAACCTTATCCAGCTTTGGAGCAGTCTCAGGTCAGAGTAGAACAGACCATAAGCAAAGGGAGGTTAAATCATTTCACTAGATGCCCACTTTCACAGACAATCCATGTGTTTGTCCTTTCCGTTCAGACAAGGTTTCACGGTGGTGAAAGATGCCAGATCTGGAGTTGTTTCTGTTCACAGCACATGGAGTGACCCTGGAAGCTATGCCTGTCCTCAATCTCCAGTAACCACCTCTCCGAGCTGAGCAATGCTTAAGGCCCTACATTTCAACCTGCCTTTGTATGTATTTAACGTAGGCATCTACAGCTGCAGCTCACCCAGCTTTATACCTCTAAAGGCCACTTGTCAAATTCTAAGCTGCCTCAGTAATCATCAGAGAAAAATAGGTACTTCTTAGGAATTATTCATCCCAATTGTATTCAGCATCAAACTGCCTACACAGTTGTCTCGTATGATTTGAGATGCTTGACTGGCCTCCCGTGTCTCAATTTTAAATTGACACCCATCTCTAAAGTTAGAAAAAAAGTACCCACCCCTCTTTTGCCTGTATGGGGTAGCCAGCAGTTGGTTCAGTCATCTGAAATAAGTTAGGCTGCCCTGGCTGCATACAAGCTGTGTCCCTGAAACACTGGTTTCTTCGCTCATCTTACTGAAAAAGGGATTTGTGAGGTTCTCCTACCATCCACAGTCAGTATGAGGCTCCAACCACCAAACATCTTAGCCCCCCCAGTTAACTGTGCTTATTGTCTACAGCTTGTTAGAGCTGTTGCTTGCAACCTGTCTCCTATTCTCAACTTTTGTGCTGAATTTACAAATAGGATCAAGTAATTCAGGGTGTTTGATTCAGGGGATGTTTTTTAAAGCGGAATCCCAAAAGAATACTGTTCAACTTTTCCAAGAAGTAAAAAAAACCCCACTTTCTAGGCAAATTGAGGGCCCTCAAATTACTGCTACTTCCTGAAAATTCAGGCCTGATTTTCTAAACTCCAGTATCTTTAAACAGCAGACTCCGCCAGGGTGGGAATGAAGCCTGGCAAAAAGCTGTTCTCCAAAGAGCACAGCAGCTAGTCCTACGACTGACACAGTTTGTGACTCGTGATACTGCGGAGAGCTCTCATTACAGCACACCTTGTATCAGAAGCATCTTCCAGAGCTTCAGGGAAATGTTTGTGTTCTTGTTTAAAGACTGCTGGGGGTGGGGATGGGGGATTCCTGAGAAAACAGCAAAGGGAAGGTAGAGAACGGTGGAGTACCCAGGCAGAGTGGAGCAAGAACAGCCACCATAGGCAACAAGCTGGTCTGATGGAAAGCAAAGCCTCGTGCTAAAGGACAGCCCCTGGATTAGAAATCATCCCTGGAAATGTTTAAGTAAGGCATTTGCCTGATGGTCAAAGCAAACAAGAAGCATACAGGGGTGTGTTGAGGCTTTAAAGCACTATTTGCAAGGTTGAAGGACATCAGGGACTCAACAAGCCAAAGCTGTTGGTGCCCTTTATATTTTCCAGAGTAACAGATCTATGAAAGGGAATCACTCATGATCTCACACAACAAGCAATTGATATTTTACAGGGAGAGCTCCACACCCAGGAGACAATCCTGCTCCTTGTCCTGGGCTTGATTTGAACCCACCATGTTACACTAAAACTACAGCGCAGGAGGCATTTGAAACATTCACAGTACGATTCTAAGCACACTGTTTCTGAACATGTGTAAAAAACCCACCCAACATTACTTTACCTCTCCAGAAAAAAATCCACTGTTGCCTTTGGCATCTGTCTCCACACTTCTTCCACACTTTTCTCTGGCTTGTGGTGGTATTTGCTGCTGTTACTGAGATGCACGAGATTATGCAACTGTCTAGCATTTTGTTTTAATCAGCTAAGGGAAAAAAAAACCTGTTCCAAATTCTATTAATAACTGACAGCCAGCTCTCTCCTTCCCTCCCTCCCCAAATTCCCACAGAAGGAGGATCACAGGCAGATCCCTGCAAGCACAAACCAGGAGCCTGACTGGATCAATAGCATCCATGGAGCCAAAGATTTGCAATGAATTCTGGGTAATTAATCTGCCAGGGAAAGACAATCTTAATTAAGAAAAGCCAAGCTGTTCTTTTCCCAAACCTTTTGATTAATAAAGCCACAGTATTGGTGTGGCTGAGGATGTTAGTCTGGATTTTAATGGGTTTTGCATTTTGAAAGCACCCATGCAGCAGCAGTAGAGTCTTCAAGCAGCAGCCAGAGATGTAAACCCTTGTCTGCCTTCTTGACACCACACTGAAGGTGAATGATCTCATTATTTAGGATGGCCCAGTGCTGGGGAGAAGCTCTGGCTTCACAGCTTGGAAGGAGATGCCATGGAGAGGTTGCTCCCATCCTCGCATAAAGGGTGTACAGTTGAGATAAGGCTGGGACCCTTCCTCCCCTTCTCCTCAGGAAGAGCATCCAGGACAAAAGGTTTCCTCAGAAAGCTCCTGCTTTCACATCCCTTTCAGGCAATCCTGGAAATACCATGTGGAAGCTAAGGCAGCTTGCCAGCACGGGTATTAGGCGGCAAGCAGCCACTTGGATATGAACACTTGTACAGGTCACTCCAAAGTTCTGAAGCAGCTGTTGTCATGAGGCAGTCATGAGTCCTCCCAGGCACCACGTCAGGATTTAGGAGGAGTATTGGGTATATTTCAGAGCCAGGGGATTTAAGTTCTTTGTTCTTTTCATATGGTTCTACTTCCAATTCCTCATTTCATGCATGGTAAGTATCTATGTCAACACCTACCCTAGTATGCTCACCGTCCTCAAGACCCTTCTCCGGTGCTAGTGCCAACTGATACAGACTCAGCCGAGTCCAAACCCTTATTTCTCAGGGCCAAAAAGGCCAAAGGGTGGCCACATCCAAACTGTCTATTGCTCCTGACCTGTGCTAAGTCCTGAACACGCTGGTATACTCATCGAAATTGCCTGGGCCAAAAGCACGTCAAAAGCTACACTAGTAACTTACCAAGACTACTCAAGTGCCTGGATTTGTTTCCTGGGCATCCATTCATGATGGAGGACATGCCTCAAACCACTTTGGTAGTGCATCTTCAGAAAGATCCAAGAAACTGCCCCCAAAGTGGCACTATTCCCCAGCAAGGACTTGGTCAGCTGCGAGCAGAACCCTCCTGCAGCAATTCGCACATTCAGTTTTGAGGGCCTAGGAGGGTGTGTTCTTTTTATCTCCCAAGGTAAGAAGGCTGTTTTGGTCTATGAGACATGTGACAATTGATCATACTTCTGTCTTGAAACAGCATGAAGAGCCAGGAGACCAGACAGTTTAGGACAGGATGTTTCTGGAGGCACTGGCTGAGTGGCAAAGAAATTCCAGAGACTTTCAAAGAGAACTTTAATCTCACCAGCCCCACTCATCTTTGCAGGTCAAACTCTACTCACCTGTCTGAAGCCAAGGAGGGCCTACATATTTATTGGCAAAAATTAGCATTTTCCCTAATGGTATCCTAGATACAGGGTAATTATGGTAAAGACTGATGAAAATTATTTAACTCCTGCTATGGGGACAGCATGATGGCAGGTAGATTAAAGATGTCCTTTATAAACCGTCACACAGCAGGAGAACATGATAATGAATGAGTTAATTACACCAGCATTTGAGGCTGATACTACCCATCTGCCGCTTTGATTAATTAAAACTCTGACGGACAACAATGAGGCCCTTCTCAGGTCTGAAAGCAATTAATTGCCAAAGTCCTCAATAAATCTAACAGCATCACTGACTGAACTGGCAGAAAAGACCACTTTGAGCAGCCCCAGAACAGAGGCAGCAAAGCAGATTATGGAGTTTGAAGCATCCCCAGCACGATGCATTAATCCTTTGATGTAACACGGGGAGCCGGGGCCTAGCCATGTTAACTTCTGGTTTAACCTCTTTTGCTCTCCCCTTTCCTTCCTCTCAAGATCAGAGGAGGGGGCAGTCTCAGTAAAGGACATGAACTGCTGAGGGGATTGTTAAGGGGACATTGGCCCTTTATGTCCTTTGCCCAGACTCTTCAAGCTGTAATGGGTTACATTTTCACCCCTGAATGTCTGTTCTCCTTGGACCACTTGTAACCTGTCCTGGAAAAGCGAGATTTTGGAAATGCAATGGGGAGGTGAACTCTTCCATTATTTTCCCTGTTCATCATTGAAAGAATGACAAAAAGCAACAGCAGTTGCCCAAAAACTGGTGGCAAATCAAATTCCCCTATGGGCAGGTCAAGGAAAGACTGAGAAACCAGACACAGACCACGGGTGTCAGGAGCAAAGGCAGGGCATGGGGAACAGAAGATGAGGCTGATCAAAGGTCTTTCTGCTGTGAGAAATCCTAGGCTCCACAACTGCTTTCCGAGGTAGGCAAAAGGGGAAAGCCTTAGTGCACAGACATTTAAGAGCAAAAAATCTTGCCAATGTACTGGAGGGAAAAATGGCCTCAGCCAGCAGAGAGGGGAGGAATGAGCGCTTCCCACTTCTCACCTCCCGTCTACACTGAACATCAGTCTTGCAAACTAAGCCCAGCTGGAACACAATGGGATTGTGAGAGAACACCATGACAGACCACTTTCAGAGCAGACAGGGCTAGAGGACACCAGACCATCTTCAAAGCCAGCGCAGCCCATATAGTTTGGAGACCTTGCACTACAAGGTGCTGCTTTTCCAAGAGATGGGAGGAAAAGCCTTTCCTTCCATTTTTATCCTACTTACGCACTGCTAAGCAGCTCTTGCAAAACAGTTACAACTGAGGAACTAAAGCTTCTTCCTACTACAGATCCAAGACAATGATTAATTATCAGCAGTGATTAGTTAATATGACCCTAATACAACAATCCCACTGCCTGCCAGTCAATTGCAGGCATCTGGGCATTGGAGCATGACAGCTGCTCCCATTAAACACTGCCCCGCTCCTGGGGCCAAGAGGAGAATCTGCTTTGCAGCAGCAGCCTCAGCTGAGCGCGATGCAAGCTGCAATTTCCCGTGTGGGAATGGGGCAGGAAACAGGGAGTTTAGACATGTTGAAGTCAATACAGAGATCATTACTCTATAATCACATTAGAGAGAGGGTAATTATATCCGTGGCTCTTGCTTATTGCTGGGTCTTCAGTTCAGTAATTGAAAAGGAATCATGTATGAAAGGGTAAAGCAGGGGTAAGTAAGCAGAGGACAACAACAAAAAGGGTTTATTTACAGGGCTCCTGTTTCAAATTACAGAAGCTGGTTCTCCATTTGTTGCACAAGGGTTCAGTACAGAAAGGAACTTTATTATGCTAGTAAACAACAGATCCCTTCTCCAATTGCAGAAGAAGAGGAAACTAGTCAAGGAAAGAAAATGGACCTGAAGGGGGTATGGTAGGAAGGCAATTTCCAACAGACGAAGTGGCCATTTGCAAATACTAATAACTGTCTCCATCTAAACAATAGAGAGTGAGAGACAGATGCCACATGCATACCTAGATTTCCCAGGAGAAGAATGGAAGAGAAATTAGGACAGACCAGATGTTCAAGAATTAACATTTTTGAAGAGTAACCAAAACACACAAGGAACTGTTATTGCTCAGGTGAGCTCCAGCTGCCTCAAGGTATGTCTATAACATGGCGTATCGAAGCATGGAGATGTGCCATGTCTCAAAAAAGCCAGCTAGGTGAGAGTCGCGCAAATATCTCTTCAGAGCACCGTGCTCTCCTGAGCCCAAAGGGCAAGAGGAGGCTAATGTTCTGCCAGTGCATTTTAAGCTATCTTCAGGAAGCCGGTAACGCAGCACGTCTCTGCAGATCAGCTGCCATGACAGATATGTACAGACATGTGCATCCACTGTGGAGTGAATCCATCATTCAGCCTAAGATCTGGGACAGATTTTCTGACTTCACCTGCAATTCAACTAAAGACCACTCAAAAAACCAGAGGGACAAGGATGGGGTGAAGGGGTGGTTTTTCACATGTTTTTGCTTTCTATGCCTTCCAAGTATCACACATGTAACTCATCTTACTCTCCAAAAGCCTTTTCCCTGTTGCCCAGCCCCAAGACTTCAGTTCCCTTCCCAAGTTCAGGAAGGGAACTGAGAAACCACACTCCAAGGGCAGAGATTTTTTGTCCCAGTTTCAGGTATAAGCCCATTTCACATATTGACTTTTAATGCTAAGCCATAGCTCCCTCCAAAAAATCAGGTTAGAAGAAACAATTTTTTTAAACAATATTAAAACCGCATATCATACTGCAAGAACCACCATTGTTCCAAGCTCCCTGCAGTAGTTAGCCATTGCAAGGTAAGGTTATACCCACATGGGTATAACGTTAGCTTTGAATTTCTTTCTTACCACTACCAGTTCAAGGTAAGCCCCGATGTTATTTTTATCCACTGTACAGACCAGGTGCTATGGAAGTACTTGTAACCTGCCACACTGCAAAACAAGTGTCATATTGAATTAGCAATTCTCTACTATACTTCTGTCCTGTTCCTCCACAGACATGTAGTAGAAGCATAATCCAAAAAACCAACATCACTTTAACTCCTATTTTATAAGCCAACTAATACCTCCACTTACATAGCATTATTGTCGTGGACAGTCAAGAGAAGCACTAATTAGACTGGCACATTAGACACTTCTTAATTACATTCTTAGTCTCAATGTCGGGAGAGTCTCATTTGTCCCTTTAGAAGCTGTGAGAGGAGGAAGAGCAGAAAATGAAAAAACCTCTTCTCCAAGGAGCTGGCTAACCAACTACTGCAGTGTAGCTGCCTTATTTTTGTCACAGATTAACGTACGTATCTGGATCTGCAGATGGACTGATTTTATCCACAAGAATATGCAAAATAAGCATCTCCGCTGAAGTCTATGAAACTATAACGGTATGTAAACCGGCAAAAATAAAATCGAAGTGCAACACATTACCCTTAGCATTTTCATCTTGGTCTGAGATCTGCATTCACAGATGATGGTTCAAACTATTCATACAGGTCTGGAGTCGAGCATTCCGTTTGGTTCAGTTCAGCTGGTAAGAACCCAGTTCAAGAGACAAAAACACCATCTAGGTTTGAGGGAATTTGAGTGAATATTTTTGATGCAGGCTCAACTCTGACTTGAACTGATGTTTCCCTAACACATGTATATGGTACATCTTTTAATATCTTCCTCTCCAACAAAATTATTACACTTCTCTCATGCCTCTCCATCTCATGTACTTTACATTTTCACAGCTCTTTCACAGGTGGCTTCTGAGCCAAATATCCCTTCTGAAGCACAGAAAGGGGAAGGATGGCTGTCCAAAAGTGTGTAAGATGTGTTGAACCCACCAAAGGGCACAAGAGCTGACCAGTAAGATGTAAGGATTAAGTGCTCAAATAAGGGAGCACTGAAAGGAGGAAAAATCTAGGGATAGAGTCAACATCCCTAGGGCTTGCACAAAACCTGAACAAAGCGAAGGGTGTATCAGCCACGACAGACAAGCTCACGTGCTGAGCACCCCTGAAAACTGCAGCTGAAGCCCTGCTCGAAGCTCTGCTCACACAACTGACCTGAACCACTCAACTCTGGGAGTAGAAGAGCTCGCAGCAAAACTCAAAAGTGGAACCCAGAAGCCCTAATCACTAATATCACCAGCACATAAAATACAGCTGCTAGCACATCAGATCTTCAATCTGCCTTCATGTGCTTTGATTTGCCAAGCAGAGAGCAACACCAACTCCGATGACACGTTCCTGCCCTGCCTTCTCCAACAGCCCAGCTGCAGCAGACAGCAGAGCGCACAACCAACCTCTTGCACTGAAGTACCCGTGTCTGGAGCCCTCTTGCAAGCTGCCAGGGAATTAAGCGTAAATAAATGATTAGATTCCTTTGACAGTTTGGGGAATGTTCTCTTAGACATTTAAAAAAGCAATCAAGGGAGCATGTCTGTTCCCTACGGAGCGAGGATCACAGCCAGCTGCATGAGACAGCAAATCCCTACACACTGGGCTACAGCAGTCGCCGGGGACCAGCCGCACAGTGAAATGCCCTGAGCACAAAGCAATACGGGCTTTCTGTAGCTCTTGCTTTTTAACTGCTGCATCTTTCCTGAGAGAAAAGGGTCACACACATTGGTTTGTGCTAAAACAGCAACCCAGCCTCTACAAAGGATCAGCGAACCTACCTTGAACAAAAGTGAGGTGCTTTTTCTTCCTCCATTGATAGCGTGGGGGAAAAGTTCCCGTCCCCAAGTTCAGGAGTTTGCATTATCCTCAGCCCATCCATGCCAGTAAAGGGGATGAAAGTATTGCTCTATTTTACACAAGAGGCAAAAAAAAAAAAATGCTGACCACCTCCCATTTTTCATGCTGTAGCATGCAAGCGAAAGTTTGTGCAGAGTTGTGAATTTCTAACCTCAGGAGCAACAATTTGATCATTTGTTCTCCCACACTCCTTAGCTAGCTTGGATAATCACTCATTTCCCAGAAAGCTGTTTTGAAGGCTCTGGACATGGGAAAATCCGTCCACCCATCTCCTCAGTATTTTGCTCTGAACTGTCAGACCAGGGTACTGGGTCTCTCCATTGCTGCTTTTAATTATGGGGGCTGGAGCACATCACTTAACTGCACATTACAAACCTCAAAACCAGAGCAAAAAAGTTGCTATCGGTCCATCAAAGTGCACTGATAGCCACAAGAAACATGGTGCGACTAAAAGCAGATTGCCTAGAGTTCAAGCACTGTCTGCAAAGTGAATCAAAACTTAAAGGTGTTACTACAGACAAATGCATGTGCTTAAAATCAAAACTTCTCTGGCTGTGTCAACTGTCGCTGTCTCTCACAGTTACAGCCTATATTTAACAAGGGAGGCAGCAAGACACGCTACTTTCAAAGTGCATTTCATGAGAATTTGCTACGCCATCCCCACTATAGCTGCTCAGCCAGCAGCAGCAAGACGAGTTGGTAGAAAAGTTTGGCTTATATTAGGCGCAGTAAGATTAGATTGGAGAATTATCGAAGGCTGGATTTTGACAGATGATGGGACAAGGCTAGTCTCAACGCAGGCACATCTTGAACCCACAGAGACACATTCTGCTACCAGGAACAGCAGGGGTATTTTTGGAGCCATTCAGAATCTGCCTTGTAGCATGAGCTGTAGATGAGCATTTTGTCACGCTCATCTTCAGTCTCCCACGCTTCCTCCACCTTTTTTCCAACCCTACAGTGTGGGGAAAGTTTGGATTTTTGCATCACTTGTACCTCTGAGGGCACAAGGCTTTCCACTGAGAAACCAGCGCTGAAAAACATTTGCTGGTAGAGCACAGCCCAGTGCTAAACACCGTGACCCCAGAGAAAGGGTTCCAGAGATGGACCAGCTGCTTGTATTTTACAATCCAAATGGACTTTGAAAAGCCCCTTGGGGCTTTCATTGCCACATTTGATGTTGGGCCGGGTATGTCCACACCAATGGCACACAGGAAGGCATGTCACCAGCATCACTTCCCCACTGGCTTTGACTTGCCCAGCTCAAGTGTGCAGAGCCAGTCCACAGAGGTCTAGGGCAGGCACATGACTTCGGTTTGCCAGCCCAGAGCCCTGCCTGAAGGCTGCACCTTCCTTCCTCTAATAGGCTCAGCTGGAGTAACAGTGGCACAGGATGACAGGCTGTCTCTGGACCTGGATTTTACAGATCCCCAGTTGTTGCTTGTACCACTGAGTTGTGCACAAGCCGACTTGGTGCTAAGAAATAAGGAGAGTTCTACATCAAGTTTCCTTAGACCAGACCACCGTCCTGCTCATTGCTTGATCAACAAAGTGCAGGTGCTCTCCTAGCTGCACTACACAACTTCAGACCCAGCTCCTTCCAGGCAACAGTGACCCCGAAAGCCCCAGCTCAATGCCATCTCTCTTGCAGGGTAGGTGGAGCATACCCAAACTGTCCCAAAGGCCAAAGGGATATTCCATATCACCTCACATCATGCTCAGTGTATAAACCAGGGGAAAGCTGGCTGGGGGGGCTGTTGCCTGGGTACTGGCTGGGCATCGGTCAGCGAGCGGTGAGCAACTGCATTGTGCATCACTTGTTTTGTATATTCTTTTATCATTATTATTATTTTATTTCAATGATGAAACTGTTCTTATCACAACTCACAAATTTTTTTGCTTTTTTTATTTATAGCACAGTGAGACAGACACTGTCCTCAGAGGAAAGGGGCTCTTTTCTAAGCACCTGCTGGCCTAGAGGGGATGTTGTCTGCAAATGAGGCTCAGCATGTCCCAGCAAATGCAGCTCTAGGTTGGTACTTAATAGTCACCTGACTGATGTAGCTACCAGCTGGTGACCCTGTAGACATAAAGCGCGCATCTTCAGCAGTAAAGACTACTCAAGATTAACAACCAAGAGGAATCAAGTAGAGGAAGGATTTGAATTTGAGAGTCCAGTATTGCTAGAAAATGCGTTAACCTCTTGACCAGGACAGACAATAAGGGGGTACAGGAACAGCACAACCAGTCTGCCTCCACTGGATTTTTTTTCAGGTGTAACCTATTTTCACAGGCATCATCTGAGGACACCTACCCTCAGGCCTGTGGGTGAAAAACACTTTCTTTGTTCATTCTGCAAGGAAAGCAATGCAGCCTTGGGACACTGAAGCGTGCACACAGAGTATGCAGGCAGAGCACAGCCTTTGCTGCTGTGTCCCAGTTCAGAAGGGACATCATCAAAATCCTCCACAGAAATTATCTTGCCCTGCCAACATCTATATTTCTACCAGTACTGACCCATCTGTGTGATATTGCCTCCCTACATTATAAACCACTCAGCTGAAAAACAGGAGCAACACTTAATGTTCTTTTGAAAACCTCAGGACGAAAGGAAGCTATTATGGCACTCTCTGTGCCACTAAGTTATTAATAAACAAAGTCCTGAAATCTTTTTAGCAGATTGTCACTGTGGAAAAAAAAACCAAAAAACAATGACCTGTACATGCAAGAAATTCAGCACCACAGGAAAACCTGAATCCTTGGTTCATTGTTCATAGAAATTTCTGGACATGAATTAAATACATATGGTTAACACCAGAAGTGCTCATAGAGCAGCGCTGTAACGCAACATCTTCACACCTTAGCAACCAGAATGATTTTCAGGATCTAGTGATCACAGGAAAATTCAAGGAGAGATAATTCTAGGTCACCAGATTGACACTGGTCCCAGGAAGCAGACATTAGTTGTACAGCAGGAACAAGATGAAAAACCATGCATCCTAGCACTAAAGACAACAAATTGGCTACCATACAACACCAGAGAGGTGAATTTTGAAAAGTCATTAAGTCATAGGGGTTTGAGGGGTCTCATTTCAACCCCCAGGGCTCAGAATCAGATGGCAGCATCCTGCAACCAGTGGTTTTGCCTCCCAGATCTGGAAATGCAGTAGGTAATGCCGATTTCCGCCGAAGGTAAGAGCTGAGAATGAAGCACAGCAGCAAAACGGGCTGGAGGGAGCAGTCATATGGCTGGAGCTGGGAACTGCCAAAAAGGTAAATGAGCAAAGCTGGATGGGCACCCAAAAACCTGTAGCCAAGTTCAGAAGTGCTTTGTATGCTGTGCACATGGCATGTGAAGGAGGCAGAGGAACACACCGAGAAGGTGCAGTGCACGGAAAATGTTACAGAACTTCCATGTGAGGCCACCTCCCCAGAAACCATCCTGTCTCTGCTTCCTCTGACCAGCAAGGCTGTGGTGGTTACAGGCTAAGTCTCCAGCACCCAGCTGTGGCAGTTCATAAACCAATCGGTGCTTCTGACCCCAAACTACGGTTAGTGGATGTCGGCCTTCTCAAACACGTACGCAAAAGCAGTGCAGCTGCATAAGGGGCCTAACGTGCTGATTGTAACAGATATGGGGCAGACCCATGGCAGTGGTAAGGGGGGAAAGAGAAGGCATGAGGCAATCAGCAGTCAGGGCAGCTCACTGCCAACCCACCTCCCCTGGTTTGGAGTGATGGCATTTCCCTGTCTCTTCACATTAAAGCATTGCAGTCTGGAGCTGTTCAAGCACCAACTAAGCCGCTGTCACTCAACGCATCGCCTCTCCTCTAAAATCTCACGGAGGAGTATCACTCAGTTGAAGGGGCTGCTTTCTTGTCTGTTCTGTGCCCAAGAGACAAAGCACACGAGCACATTTTGTGCCCAAAGGCCTGCTGAGCTTGAGATAAGTGAGTGTGTCTTTGAGTTCTGTTAGCAAATATAAACCGTGCATTTCCTCCCAGGGTGCTAACAGTAAGCTGGTCAGCAAATGAGCCTGTTAATGATCTCAGGTCACCGGTAAAAACACAGCAATCATACGCTCAGCCTATGGCACCTCATAAAGCACTCATTGCTTCTTGCCCCGGGTCACAGCAGCATGCAAAAACAGTGGAAGGGTATAACCCATCTATTTTCCATTTTAAAAATTAATTTTGGGGATCTCAGTGCTTCTATTCTGTGCTGCTATGAAGCTGTGTGCTTGTATGGGGGCATCTGTCACGTGTGCACGCACACTGCCATGTCCACAGACCTCACCATCCTAGAGGCAATTGTTCCCAAAGGAAACGAAGAAGAAACTGAGAACCTGACCCTGGGTCGCCAAAAGGTTCCCACCCTATTGAACTCAGAAAAAACAACTGCAGAGAGAGCGAAGGCTGTTCACGTCATCATTCTGGTAAACCTTTCTCTGTATGTTAGTCTTGTTTTGCTGTAGGTGCAGCTTCCCAAGGATGGCTGCACAAGCAGGCAGGACAACCACGCTAGTGGCAGCAGGCCACCTGTACTGTGACACAACACCACAGGACTCCTCAGCTTCAATGTCCCACCCTGGATCACCATACACCCTTGACACAGGCGGGCCAGATGCACCTTTTAAGGCTTCTACAGCAGTGCTAGCAGAAGTGACGAACTTGCCTTGAATCAGCCAAGTGAATGAACGCCAGAGAATGGAGCTGTCTGGTCCAGAAGGCACGATTGCTTTTGAAAAGTATGAGGTATTAAGAGAAATTGTGTAGCTCTTTGTTGTGACTTTTTCTTGCAAAATGTCCTCAGCGAGCAACGCAGCCTGGGTAATCGTTGTTAAAAGCATCCCATTAAGGGACTGCAGTTTTAGGACACATGGGTGTTCTCTACAGCTAATGGGCATTAATAGAGACTGGTTTATACATTACAAATATTGACAAGCTCCATGCACAGCAGCTACAAGAACTCTCTATCACCAAGTAGCATTTTGAGCTGATGACACACAGCTAAATCCTGACAGCCATGCAAATCCAAGAAAACATATTTTCTTCTGCTCCTCTGAGTGTCCATTTAAATGAATCCTAAGGAATGTGCTTGCTGACATGGTTTTCCCACTCCTCGTAATAAATATTATGCCCTCATCTACTCAATTTCCTCCCTCCTTGTCTTGAAGCAGTATTTTTTCATAACTGTGTATATGTATTTTGGGTTGTTTTTGCGTTCTGTGTCTCAGTTCCCTTGCTGCCTTTAATTCATGCAGGGAGCAATTTGTGCTCCACAGACATGCTGGACAGCAACTCTCCAAATCAGTTTAGAGGAACAGCATTCACAGCAGTCTCACAAGCTTCCCTGCACCCTGCCGCCAGAGCATTTTGAACCAGAGCAACTGGGCTGCCAGTTCTAGGCCTACCTGGTGATTTTGCCTTCGTATCCTCCAAGCAGACATTGCTATCTAGAGGAAAACTGGTGATACCCAAGATGACTGTGGTGCAATGAAGTCATCAGCATCTGCTCCATCAGCTGGTTTATGCCAGCTCTGAGGGCACACAGGAAATCTTCAGAGACTTCATGAAATCTTTGTACAATTAAACTACAGACATAAGTAAATTATCTTCAGATGCATTTGCTCTTCTAGGATTTGGAAAGTGGGGTTGACTGCTCCTTTAAAGCCAAACAAAATACAGAATTGCACCCAAACAATTGCGGTCATTCTGCAGCTACCAAGAGAATCACAATGGCTTGTTTTCTTCCGTTCCACTCATCCTACAGGTTTTGTACCAGTCTTGAACCATTTTCTGTCTGGCCTAGAGTCATTTTCAGAGCAGACACAGGCAACCTAAAGGGCAGATCCCACCACACGGAAATTCCTGCACAAAAAACTTCAGCAGATAAACTAGAAGAGAAGGAAACAATTTGCTTTATGTACCTAACATATGCTTCTCCATGCAGCTGGGATCTGCCTTTGAGTTCTCTTTACCCCACAGTAGATCCCTGAAACTGCCCACCGCTCTCCCATGAAGAACTAGATTCTGCAGAGTAATCTTCCCTTGAAGAACACACAGCTGTCCAGAAAGTGAAGCTGGTCCTGCCTTCCAGCACACACTACTCTCTAATATACATGCAAAGATTTGGTTCCCTTGATTCCCAGTGGTCCCCTTGGGTATGTATCACTCTTGTGTTTCAAGTTACGGTGCCCTTTTCCTATAAGAAAAGGTCATTCCTGCATGTTTTTCTCCACATTTGTTCTTTTTCATGTCGTCTGTTTCACTGCAGTTCTTACATCTGAGTCATCATCAGCTTTGGGTTAATGGGGATTATACACAACCTCAGTGTTGTAAACCTTGAGCTGTGACTCATCCAAATGCTAAAGCCTCTATTACTCCCATCTCCGAGGACTGCAGAGAAATCTCTGCCGGACAAGCTACAACCCAATTACACATTGTCTTGCTGGACTAACCCTATTCCTTCTACACTGATTTTGTCACTGCTGCCCGAAGGGAACTCTGCGACCATTTGCATTTTTAAGTAGGTCAGTGTGCGTGTCTGGGAGAACAGTAAGTAAATGTTCATTATGTAAAACAGCTCATTCTTTCCGATTGTGAAAGAGATATAGAAAGGCTGTTCTTTCTAATAATAAGCTTTGAAATCTCATCTGCTTCCTCTTCTTGCTTTTCAAAGTCATTAAGTGCAATAACTGACTGTCCATTTCTCCAGAATACCTCGGTCTTTGTCTGTTTAATGTCTGCCTCTCACATATTCCTGCTGCCTGTGAGACACTTAATGGAATTCCCACTGCTCCACTTCCCCTCAAGACTAATGATCATGTTCTCCTCATGTCCCAGGGAGCATCACAATAACTTCCATTTTGTCATCATTTACTCCCCCCTCCCCCAATCCTCTGCCATAAAACTTTTGCACTTACATATCCTCTAAGTCTCATTCAACCGAAGTCCCTCAAAAGTCTTCCAACTGCTTTCTCTGTGAGACACCGTGAGTAAACAACTTTCCCCAATTGCAGAGGGAGGACAGTCAAGAGGCAGAGAGGTTGAATAAGTGGCCCCAAATGAGTGTTCAGCGGAGCTAGGAATAAAATCCTACTGTTGCTGTCTTCCACTAGCGAACCAGACGATGAGCTCTCTTACTTTCTTATGAAATAAGACAATGAAGTATTTTTAATGAAGCTACGGGAGACTAACTTACAGCTTGATTTAGGATTAGTACATCACTGAGAGATTCCGCCTGTTACAGAACATCCCCCATCCAGAGTACCTTCTTTATCTCCCAAGAAGCCTGACGAGCTCTCACAAAATTTTGAATCAAACCCTTTTGATAGAGCCACAAACTCCTTACAAACAATGTGCAACAAATCCAACCAGCTCAGTGATAGTACGGTCCTTGGAAGCGCAGATCTCCGCAAGTTTGGCTTGTTTGTTAGCAAATACCAAAGGCTCAAGAGAGAAACCTTCCTAGCTCTGCCCCATCAAGACCTTTCTGAGGTAAGTGCATGCTTCTAAAGGTAATGTTACTGTCTGCAGAGCACAACCCATACCAGAAAAACAATGGCTTGATAAGCTACCGAACGCACCGCTAAGTTCTGGTGCTTCAAGCAGCATACCATAAGCCAGAAGTAAGCTCACTAATCATATGCAGTTTCTATCCTGCCAAAATTGCTTTCCTCCCCCAAACCATTAATCTCCTTTTCCTCAGGGAGAAGAATATACCTGCTGGCTGATATCTTTGATACATTCCCCCACAAGAAAATTAAGTGAATCAGCAAGTTTAGCTTCTACAAGATGACCAGAACGTTAGTTGAAGGTGGGATTCAGATGATACACACATTTGTATGTTACCCAGCACAGTCTTGTGACAGGTTGATCAATATTGCTTATGCTTACTTCTCCCTGGAGAGCATACTGCCATCTAAACCTCAGGGCCAAACTGGAACATGGAGATCCTACGGTTGGCAACGGCTGAAAGTTCACAAGGAGCACTACAAGACTCCAGGGTGAAAAGCCTACTTCCCAAATCACTAAAGAAAGGAGGTCATGTTATTTCTCATCTCACCTTTCCTGAGCCATTTTTTATCCTTTGTAGACAGACAAGCAAGACACCCTGGACATTCAGGAAGGCTGAGGGCTAGAGGATGAAATTCACGTGGGATTCACGCACAGTGTTGAGGGACGAGAGCAAAAAGCTGTTGACTGTCTCTCTTACCCATTCAAAGCAGGGCTTTCCATGCTGGCCTCCCTGGGACCAAATCAAAAAATTCTTTCTCCCTCCCTCTTTTTTAGTAAGGAAAGGGTCCCTAAATACTCCGATATAGCTGCTACAACTCTTGTCAAAAGCCAACATGGTCCAGGGGGCTATATACCATTTCATCA
The DNA here is from genome assembly GCA_027574665.1 of Rhynochetos jubatus. NCBI lineage: Eukaryota > Metazoa > Chordata > Aves > Eurypygiformes > Rhynochetidae > Rhynochetos > Rhynochetos jubatus. Next base: position 27,663,694 of record CM050654.1, read on the forward strand.
CATTGTGAGCGTACCTTACCCTGTGGGGAGAGAATACTTGTCATTTGACTACTTGTATTAGCAGTCCGGAGAGGAATTCTCTCGCATCCAAGCCATATAAAACTCCAACAACAAAGTACTACAGCTACTTTACCTTACTTTACCTAGCATTATGTCTGATCCACATGCTTCAGCCAAAAATATCTGCACCACAGTTGGTCTCCTCAGGGGCTTGTGCTCCCTCTATGCATTGTCTCAGACAGCAGATAGGAAATGTTTCTGGTTATACCCCTACAGTGGAGGCATTTCTGTTTTCTGTTAATATCTTGAAAGCTAAAAGATTCACTCCCTTTCTGGAGGAAAAGGAAATGACAGTTATTACTGCCCATTACTGCACATCAAAATAGTAAGAAAGGATGAGACAGGATTGGAACTCAGTAAAAATAAGGAAAAAACCCCCAATACTTTGGTTTCATTCATTGAAAGTAATGTTAAATACATTTCTACAGTCAACCTTACATTGTCATCATGGACTTCCCAAACTCTTACAGGAGTCAATACAGCTGACTTGGTGCATAGAGAGGGGTCCTAAGAATTAGTACACCAGTTAATATATGCATGACCAAATTTAAGTACTGTTTACTACTGTGAAATAATTCATGATTTGGTAACAACAAAAAGTACTGTATTTTAGGCTGCTGGTAGAAGAAGTGCTCTTGATGGTCATAGCTGAGAATTGTGCTGGTGAGGCATCAGAAGGAACAGGATTCATTTCACTGTGTCTTAGTCACAGTGGCTTCACAAAGTTACTAGGAAGAGGCAGCAGATTAATTTCTGTCCAACTTAAAATCACTGAACTATAGTAAGTAAGTGCAGAGAGACAGTCAGATGAGTGAAGGGCCTATTTTAAGGCACTCTTAGCTCACAGATGCACTAAAATTATGCCTGGTCTGTAAAAACTAGAGGAAGGGACAAGTTTTCTAGTTCTTGTTTAGTTCTTTTCATAAATACAAGTACTATTCCAAAGCAGTAAAAGAGAGGGTAGGGGTACAGAAGGGGACACTAATCTTTCCACTTATCAAAACTCGCTGCATGGAAAAATATGTTCAAACTTTAAGCTGCACTATGTTCAAATGTTTTCCCAGTAATTTTCTTGCAGAGTAAAGAGTATCTCTGCCTCTATGGCAAATTTTTATGCAGAGGTCAATGTGTTTTTTCATCCTTTGGTAAAAGTAAGAGTGGTTAATAATGACAGCCTTAATTTTTCTAATATTATCTATTTTAGTTCTTATCAGATTATGACAGTTTTATGAAACAAAACTCCACCCATTCTGGTTTCCCTTATTTTCCTTAGTATGTGGTAATCTATTACTGTAAAATATTCAGGTTCGATAATTACAAGAAAAGCAAACTCCAAACTGCTACAGAGCTCCTCCCAAAGCTGCCTTCACAACAATGCACAGAAATGTTATATCCATAACCACCACCACCTAGAAAGTCAGGTAATCTCTTGCAGCAGTCAGTGCTGTCTCCATTCACTAGCACCTTTCCAGCGGTGGGGGTTTACAAAGCAAGCTGTTCCTTTCTATGCAGTAGTTCTTCAAAGAATTTTGATTTCACTGGTAATAAATTAATTTTCTCCAAGTGGAGTCTGTTTTGTCCATTATGGTAATTGCTGAGTGATCCCTCCCTGTCCTTGTCTCGACCCAGAAGTTTTTTGTTATATTGTCTCTCCCCTGCCCAGCTGAGGAGGGCAGTGACAGAGCAGCTTTGGTGGGCACCAGCCTGGGTCAGCCCACCACAGTAACATATAACAAAACCACAGCCATTATCTTTTCTTTTTTTTCAGACAATTTGATAATTTCTGTGGCTATAAAGTACAGGTCAGGGGATGCTTCACTACTTGCAAGAAAACAAATTTGCTTGGCATTTCCTGCATGTCTGGTTTTGAAGTGGAAGACTAACTGCTCGATCTATTGCTTCTGAAGACTGGCCAGCATTGCAATTCAGAACGAGTATCCTCAATGTAATTAGTGAGTAACTGGGTCAGACTTTATAACTGAAAATGTGAACTTAGTCTAACTGAAAGATCTTCCAGTCATTTAATAAGAACCTGAAATGAGCCAGTGTAAAATCAGGATGCTATCCGACAGACTCTCAGTAAGACAAATCACGAGCTTATGACTGACACCTGAAAGGCTGGGCAAAGACACCTGCATTCTAACAACTTGCTTTCACTTGTTTTAACTATGAGTCATAAATTCCAAGTCCCCTTTTCAGTACTAGCAACTCAGTTACCATACTAAACCTAAATGTGCAGTACAGGTAAAAAGATCTATGAAATACGTCATGAACTAAGTGTTTATTGTTTGACAAAAGCAATACTCTCTAAAAATGTGGCCAACTTATTTAAAAGAAACAGAAAGCCCTAATCCTTGTTTTGATTTGCAAAGTAATTCTATATCTTGTCTGGTCTTGAGTTTAGGGTTTGTAAAGAACAGAACAAGTAATCACGCTTGGCTTCTGTAGATGGCTTTTGATATTCAGTATTTGCACTGTGGGCCCAGAAAAGGGGCTTTTTATAGTCTCTCTTAGGTACTGCATAGGTAGTTAATCATCTGATTTTAGCAAAAGTGGCTCTGAAAATGACAAAAGCAAATTTTAGTATTTTATTAACCAAACAAATTAATAAAATGTAAAAACCCCCCCGCCAGACAGCATTATTGCTCTATAAATTGACATTAAAAAAACAATGGACTGACCAAATGTTTCTTATTTACAGTTCAGAAAAATATCTTCTGCTGACACAAATGCTCTAAAGGTCTGGAAAGATAACTTACTCCCTGCCATCTGCATTTGAGAAAACCCATCAAAGTCTGCATGAACTCAATCACGACAGGATGTAAGAAAGGAGAGAGCAGGTCGCTGTGTAGGGAGGTAGGGGCAAAAAGCAATTGCTGTTTCCCACACAAGAGCTGTTGTTCCGTATAAAATGCAGATATTCCAAAACATTTTTTAACTACGGGTCATGATTATTTTTTTTTTTTTATGATCTTAATACCATTTTGCACAGTAGGTTTATACAACTGGAATAATGAAAGAACATTTTGTCAAGGAATGAATCTGGTTGTAACAAACAAGCCTCTGCAAAGGTGTCATTAGTATCTTTCCAGACCTGTAATCAATATTGAGTATCTCTTTCTAAGCAGTATTTGACTAGTTTGGGTTGCTCTGTGCAGGCAGCGCTCCATTTTGGTTACCAGTGTTAACTATTACCAGTTATCTATCAGAGGTGTCAATGTGCAGCTTTCACGGGTTCTTCTGCCCTGTGCTCGCAGTTATCCGCAGTGTACGAAATGGAGATATAACAGATTCTTTCCACCTTTTAGTATCAGGAGTGTCTACAGTAACCATACTAGTTAAAAGTCTAAATGAAACAGCAAAATCTATAACCAAAAGAGACAGACTGTTGAGCTGCTCCTGAGCTGACAGTAGAGAGAACCTGCAGTACAGACCCGCCCGTAATTACTGATTGGGGTGCGGTGTGGCAATCTCAGCACACTTGGCTTTGCTGTGTGCTTCAGACTCTGCTGTGTATTTCAAACTGGTACTTAGTGACTTCCTCAATTAGAATTTTTTCCCATAAGCCTTTGTGGCTTTTTTTTTTTAATAGGAAAAAGCATGAAAATAGCTGCTTTTTCCCTTCTGTAACAATAATGCTATAGTTACCTCTACTAATGATTCAACATTACCTGGTAACCTCACTGTGACATTTCTATCTTCCTTCCCAGGCAACATAAGAATTTGAGGCGCCAGCGCAGATTCTCATCAAACTTAGTAGTGTTTAGCTGTAAGCAATACTAAGGATAAGCTAGATTCAGTCTGCTAAAATAGGAAAAAAAAAAAAAAAAGGATGCCTTAGAGGTATCGTTACTTCACAAATACTTCAGATTATTTCAATCTTCTGTTACAGCTTCGAAAAGTCAGATGACATTTATACCAACTGGAAATCTCTGGGACTTCTGCTCTCATTTGAGAAGATAAAGATGGATATACTGTCTTCTCATTAGCATCCTGTTTTGTGCCCCATCTCACAGGGAGATCTCTTCCCAAACACTGCTTGTGTAGTCGCCACATATTGCCAAATCACATCATGTCCAGCTGCAATTGGAAGAAACAGATTTGGAAGAAGCAGCATTGAATTCAAGTTATTTCTTACGTGGGTTTAGCACTTAGAAAACAAAGCAAATTTGTAAACCCTTATCATGTAACATCAGACTGCACGGAACAACACTATGCTGCTATAAAGTATGAAAACAAATGTGAAAATCTCATTTTCACATAATCGTATCTGCAATTTATAGATTAAAAAAAAGTTCAGTACAAAAGTAGAAATCTGTCTGCTATTGAAGCTTCTTTAAAACTGTCTACTCTATCAGCTTAAGCCTTGGAGACAGATTTGTAATGACTCAGCCTGTAAAAAACAGCTACAATACTTATTAAAAAACCTCTTGAAATCATTGAATTTCAGCAAGCCTATACAGAGAAGGTTAACCGAAAAGATTAAAACATCTTTTTAAAAATGATTTTCAGATTTCAACCCACATAAATAGCTGTGTTAGATCTACAAGCTTTGTTAAATGCTATTATAGTAAATTATAACAATCTACTATCAAACGAGCAGCCTCACTGGCTCTTTTGAAACACACTGGAGGTCATGTTTAACCTGTGTAAACACCAGTGTTACTACATAACATAGTATTTGCCATCATGAAATTACACACCTGGTTATGTTTCACAATAGCAAATAAGTAATTTCATGTGGCTCTTTTCTGACTCAATTCCTTGGGTGTTTTCTAAGCCATGCACTCCACTGCCTTAAGGAGCACTCGCACTCTCTCACTGCACCTTTCAGTTAGAGTTTAATTTTAAAGCCACATCATGTTTTTATGGTACTCACCAAATCATCAACATCACCACCTTCATCTGTGGGAGGCAGAGTTTCATTTTTCTTTTCTTTAGGAGCCAAGAACTGAAAACACAGATGTATTTACGTTACTGACAAAATGCAGACCCTTAACATTAAATTAAGAGTGTCTCCTTTGTATATCAAAACAAATTCACCTGTAATTAACAATTATCAATGAAGCTTGTTCTGGTTTCCATCCTCTAAAATCATCACAAAGTACAGGAAATTTCGTAAGACTTGCTTTTAAAGGATTTTACGGTGAAGGGTGTTGAATAACAGACAAAAGGATATGGTTCTCAGAGAGCATATGGTTAAGCTCTAGAACACCCTATAATAAGGATGCTGCAAGCATTAGCCCCTAGTCTGACGAGGAGATGGGGAAAGTCCATAGAAGACGACTAAGTCCACAGAAACCGCCTCAAGCACAGGAAGTACTTGAGACATCAGTGGCTGGAGCCTGGCAACACACACTTCTCCCTACCCATCTGTTATTGTCCACTGTCAAACATGGGTTCTGGGCTAGGTGGAAATTTTGTCCATTACACTATGATCATGTTTATGTTCTTAAAAGAAAGCAATTTTAAAAGTAATATTGAGTGTATCTACAAAATGCTAAAGGACAGCAAACTACCCACCCAATATGAATACACAACAAGCTGACCAATGGCTTGTTTAGCAAATTTCTTAAGTAGGACATTCAAGTTCCGTGTGGAACTTGGAAGTTTCCTATTTAATTCAATTAACATTTAACAAATGAACAAAGACATGAAATAAAAAAAAAAAAAAAACCTTCTCAAACCACAAGATGGTTAGAATGCCAGTCTTTAAAAACATAAAATTCATTATGTAAAATTCTATTGCCATAGCTGCGGCTACAACTGACCATATGCCTTTCACTTAAAGCACGGCACCATAAACAGAAGATAAAGGTAAGTAGCTCAGACATGATAACAACTGAAACTGAACATACAGACAATATCTGGAGTACAACCACTTCAATTATTTTTGTCTTAGCCTAACATAGTGAAACAAATAATTTAGTTAGAACGGCAGGAAAAAAAAAAAGCAAATACTTGACTCTTCCTTAAGAAGCATCCAGTTGTCTACCAGTTTTAGTTACAGTCTCTTTACCAATATCCTCATTATAAAATCACACCTTTTCTTTTTCTTATTAAAATGCAGCAGAAGTAGTATACAGAGCTGGGAACAACCCTGCCCCAGATAAAAAGATGTCAGCGAAAGCTGAGGATGAAGAAAAGCCACATTTCATGACTCTCAGTTCCATCATCCCCGATTCAGAAACAACTTTGCTATAACTCTAAATGATGAAAGAGAACAGCTAGCTAGAAAATAACCACATTAAGCAGGTTATACATATCTGTTTAGAGTTCAGGTAACTCTTGTGCAAACACCTGGCTTCTGAAAGCAAGCTACTGTTTACCTGTGGACTTCGACTATAACAGCCATAGAGGTTGTGAAAAAGGTCATGGGATGCCTACCAGTGTCTGAGACAACATACTTCTACTGTAAAAAGCTTCAATTTTACAAAAATAAGATGTTCTGATCCTTCTTTAGAGCAATAGTGACAGCTTTAGACAAGGTGTGAACCACTGAGAAGTTACCTGCTGTACCCCACTTGTGGGAATATCATATCCACTAGGATGAAAAGCAGATACATTGCTTCTGGTTAACTCCAAAGACCTCTGCCTAGTTGTCTCACTACCCAAAGGTCAGACGTTTCCTACATCCTAAACAGCAACATCCGAGACGAGTGCAGAAAGCTTACTCCAAACACCACTCATTTTTTAACATGCTGACTTCAACTTATCATATAGATTTTGTATCCACAGAAATAATGACAAGGTGACGGGGCCAGAAGGAATTAGAATTTCAAGATGCCGTGTGTCTGTGTATCTTTTTAGCTGGCAAACTTCTCAATCTAGTACTAATATAAAGCACATACTATGAAACTAAAAGCTAGTGACATTGCCAGCTCTGAAGTCTTTTTGTGCCAGATCGAATCTCATTTTACACAGTTAATTAAGAGTCAAATTTTGTTTCTGAAAGTAGCGCATTTTTCCATTTTCAAAATTAGCTTTCCCACACTAAATTAGGTAAAGAAAGCTAAAATCTAAAGAAACGTATGATGAAGATTTGCAATAAATTGAAACCTGAAATTTCCATCAAATGCTGAACATCCAAAGTTGGGGTTTTTTCCAAAACCTGTTTTACATTTATGCAAAAGCAAATTACATATAATAGTTGTGCTGAAATCCATTATCTTCCCCAAAGCAATAAGAAAAAGCACTTGACATTACTGCTCTTTTAATCTATCATTCTCATGCTCTAAAAAGAATACCTCCACTATTACAGAAAAAAAGACCCACACCCTACCTAAAATAATTTTTGTCAGTGATAGGAAAATATGCTTGAATAACCCAGCTCAAAGAAAATTTTTACTTGTTACCTTTCTAATAAGAAGCATAGTAAGCCTTCCTTTCTCCTTCAAACAGCAACCCCATAAACCTGAAATCTTATATGCAAAACAATCCTGAAGCTGCTATCAGCTGGCGAGCTCAACAGAAAAGGCTTTTGTGTCACAGAGGACCATACAGACAGCCAACCCCTTGACCTACACACTTGCATGTGACCTATTACAAGGTGAAGAAAACTTGCAGCTTGCTCTACTGTGCGATATATTGAAAGATCCAATATAACCCACCTTCAGTACAGAAAACAAATGAACCATTTTTGCAATCTACTATAGACGTAAGGAAATGTTGGCTTTGTATCACACAGGAAATCTGTGGCTGGGTTTAACTGGACCAAGGATTTTAGATCAGCCCCATAGCCTCAAGATAAAATGTTCTATCCCCACAGGTTTTACTCCAAGAACATGAAGTCTTGCCATTTCGTAAGTAAAAGGTCATATAAAACCTCAAGAGACAAATCAGGGTTCTGGTTTTAGATCTGGACAGTGTGTCAGGAGGTGGTTACCTACTGAATAACTGGAACTGTCAACTGCCTAGTTAGCAAAGATGTGCAACCCATTTATTCTTCAAGTCAAGGTAACTGCCACCTCAGAGAACTCTGTTGCAGAGCTGATTGCATGCAATCTCTCTTATTCCCCTATTTTAAAGGGAAGCTACGGCTGTTGCAGGACCTTCAATCAATCACAATAGAATCTCCTTTACTGCAACACCTGGCTGACTGTAGGATGATGTTAAACAGAAAAGTAATTTTGAAGCCAGCCTGCAAACGCTTTGCTCCAGCTTACCCCGGCAGCTGTAAATCTAGTCCTCAGTACTTTATAATTTACAATGCAATCCTATGCAGGTACAGCATTTCTTAGCCACTACAAGCTCACAGCTAAGACAATATGCTGTAATGTCTTCATGGCTAGTAGAGATTTCTGTAAGGAATAGTGGCTATTTCACACAGCATTAGCACATTTTGAGCATCAGTGGTAGTTTCAGACTAGAAAGTGATGTTCTCAAGAAACATTGTCTTAAGAAGTTTCCAAGTAAAATCACAGCATTTAGAACATGTAACAAAAACTGATACTCTTTAAAAGCACCGCTAGGGAAGAAAGTTGTTCTATATAATTATGTGTGATGAGAAACAGCCAGTAGGTCCTTCATATCTAGAAAAAAACATCACATTCTGTCACTTGTGCTCTGCACATGTGCTTAGCTTTCTGAACTCTTAGTCTGCTAGCTTTTAATTTTCATGACATTTCTGTGCCTTCTTCACCTTGAGGTAAATTGTCACAGATGAAAAAAGCAGTTTCTAAAATACAACCTTTCACCCACTCATTAATTCACTCATGAGGAATCTACTTCTACCCCCTTCTGGTTATTGCTAATGTAAGGCCTGGAAGTTGCGAAAATCAATGTCGCATCTTTTAGAAAAGCTGCTTCTCTGCAAAGTACTTAGTGATTTTAGCCACAGGTTTACCTTCAGGGGTCTGTAATATAAGGACCTTCTTTCTCCTAAACTATTTAAAATCATGGCTAGCAGTCTGATACAAGAATGCCCATCTTATCCTCTACACACAAATACAATTTTTGACAGCTGCTCTGAATTCAGCTTTCTTTCAAAGAGAAGGCACCATTCTGCCTGTTAGAATTCGCTCCTTTGTAACTGTGACAACCTTCATTCATCACTGCAGTTACTGAAGTGTTGTATTTCTGTAGAAAGAATACCTGCAAACAAGCCAAAACTTTATTTTCCAAAAGGATCTAAGATGATCACCAATAATAACACCAGCATCATCTATGTCCATCAATCCTCAAGAGCTGCATAAAGTAGAAAACACTGGTATCATTACATATATGGCAAAAACTAGCCACAACAACTTTATGTTGCTGGACTTCACAATGCCATTACACAAAAAAGTATCCTGATTTTTGAACTCATGTGATAACAATGAGGTCACAGTTCTTTCTATGAAGTTAAAATCGTTATCTTGCATATATAAATAGTCTATTGCTGTTCCACTAAACTGAGTTCCTGAAGTTCCTATTCTTTCTAGAGGATATTCTCAGATAATGATGCCAACACAAGTTACTTTCTAAAGACCAATTAAAGCAAAGGCTGTGGTACGTGCTAGGGAATTATTTTTGCTCTGAACTGGGGCAATGTCAATTATGTGGCAAAAGACCACTCTTCTTCCTTCATACGAATCCTATTTCATTCATCTAAAAATTTATCCACATAAGAAAGAATCTTCTGTTCCACAGCACAGGTTCTATACAGATAAATGCTCATTAAAAAAACGGTACCTTTTCAGCCTCTTCACTAGTCACCGAACTTCCCTCTGCTTCATCTTTAGTGATCAAAGAAATTCTGTCTAAAAAAAAAAAATAAATAAATAAAAATATCGTTAGAAGGCTTCCCAAAACCACACTTAATGTTAGAAATGAAAAAAAAGTCTTCCAACTTCTGAATGTGTCATCATCACCATCCAAAATCAAAAAAAATACTGCTCAAAGGAAAATGTGACTTGCATAAATGAGTCAACTATGATATAAAAATAAATTAATGAGTTTATTCATAAGCTTGTGGAAGTATCTATTTAGGAAACTGCTAATATTATGACAATCAGACTAATGAGACACAGAAATCATAGATCACAGATGAAATGCTGAAAATCTATCAGAAATTACACTTTTAGTCATTCACAGCATGCTCTTCAGTCCTTAATAGCCTTAGAAAAATTAACTCCTAACACATAAGCATTTATGCTGTGATTACCTACAGTCTCACTACCAAAGGGCTGGTCCTGCCACTTTGCTCCTTTGTTGCGCCAGCACCACCATCCTGTGCAGTGACCCCCAGGGAAAAAAAAAAGTCCCAATTACTTTTTACCCACAGTTTTTCCAGTCGAGCTCATCACCTGGCCACACAAATGCATGAACCTGAATAAAGAAGCTGTGGGTGTGAGAGCAAAGAGCAGTGGATTGATAAAGGTTTCAGCAGCAGCGCAAGCATAATGCCACCTTCATGTGCCCGTAGAACTACAAAGCAGGGCTTCATGAGACAAGTGAACTTGTCCAACACATCTGCCTTGCTCTGACTCTGAGCCACTGGCACATTAACTCACATCCATCCTCTCTTGGTGACTGCAGTTGCTCATGACAAGGCCCAGTGCATGCCACATCTGGTAGGAAAGGGGATGGGCCATGTGGCAAGAAGCAGGGAAAACAGGACTTCTGCTTTTGGTAGCGGCAAGTGAAAACCAATTTCATCTACCTAGTGATAGCAGCTGGATTATGGATAAAACACCACGATTTTATTAGCTTCTCAGAAGAAGTTAATCTATTTTGTACGAAAATATCTCCAGTTTGTTAAAATCTCTGGTTTGTTACCAGCTAAAAATTATCAAAACAGTATTCTAGCGTGGCTTTGAAAGATCCAAGTTTCCTACTTTCAAAGTTTGTTGTTTGCTGGGGTATTTACCCCAAATTTCTTCAGAGAAGGTCCTCTACAATACTGCTGAATATAATATTCTTTCAGCGTTGTCTTGTGTTGTTCTTTAGAGTCGCTAAACAAATTCCCATCTTGTATTTTGAAAAAGTCAGACGAAGTAGAGGTTAGAGTGTGTGTGGAGTTCATCGCTTTGAAAAGCTCTACACAAAAGCGTATCACTGCATTTTACAGCATGCACCCTTAAAAGACACAGCTGGGCATTTAACAGATTCTTCTTCGCACTGGTTTCAATTAAAATCAAGAGTATGACGTAAAAGATTTTTTTTTAGTCCACCATGTTTCATGTTTGTGAAAATGTTCCTTTATTTATCACTTGCGTAGTCTCTGAATGTCTTTTGGAATCGCACTGCCAAGTATCTCCCAGTTTAATCATAGGTAGATGTCATATTACCACATACTCTGTCCTTCAGGTTGCTTAAACACAAAATGATCAGTGACATATTTCAATGTTATCTATGCCTTTTTTGAAGCTTAATTTGGAAGAATCTTTTTATGTCTCTGCTGCGTGAATTTTTTCCATTTATTTTGAAATTCAGCTGAAATTGTATTTTCTCCTCCTTATCCTGTAACATTTAATTTGTCTCTCTCCTTCGACAATTAATTTACCATTTCAACAAGACTTGGCAAGGCATTATGGATATTGCTGACATGAAGCCAGTAGTGCAAAATAAGGAAGCTGTAATGTGAAAGATGTTTTTATTTTTTAAGACAGGCTGCAGGAATGAACCATATCAAAATGCTGCTCTGGGGTTAGTTTAAGCATCCCATTGCTAACAAACTTTCTCTTACATATGGATAATAAAAAATAAAACCAGAAATACTCTTTTATTCTTTCTTTAATGCCATCCTACCTTGTATCATGATCTCCCAGAAATCAGCTAAGGCTTTATCTTCCACCTTTGATTTCAGGGCCTGCAGATAATCATTAAAGCACTGCACCTTGGACAGCTGAAAAAAAGAACAGCAATGATAACAGAGAAATATTGAAGTAGCTTATGAAAGAGCGCTGTAAACTTAATTCTTCATGAAGTCATCTAACATGGTGAACACAAAAGTCAGTACAGATTTTGGGGTTTATCTCTACTAAAATCACAAGAGTTCTAAGGAAAGGTGAGCCACAAAAACTGCCTTTCAAAGAGCTAGAAAGATTTTCTTGTAACTAGCTTTATTTAAGAAGAAATTTGTAGGATTGTTTATTTTTCTTTTACAAGCATCCGGTCACAGGCCTTGTGGTTTTATGTTTACCAGAAAACAAACAACAGCAAATAATACCAGAGAAGCTAGTCCCCATTTCAGTGAGAATAAAGAAACATAAAATGCAAACACATTTCTAAATTTTCAAACAGCGTAACAGATTGTAATCTACGAATCAATGCTTTTGCTGCAGCAAGAAATTACCAAGTTTCTAATACAGCAAATAGGCCGATCATGTCTTTAACTTGAGAGAGATGAGTTTTCACATAGTAACATTACCTTAATAGCATCCTCTCTGAAAACTCTGATACAATTGATTCCTTTCATGTAGTACTGTGAACCTTTATTTTCCAGGAACTGATCAATGCGGTTTGTCAACTGCTGACTCACTGAAAGACAAGGAGAAATAAATAAATCAAAGAATGCACACTTTCAAGGCAAAAAAATATTTTTCCTTTACATCTCTCCTTTTCCATTCCACAGGCATCAAGAGAGTTAATCAAACCGGTACCGTCTCAAGCTACTCAAGTTGATGACTGTTATCCAAGCTACTGACAATTACTTTAGCCTCTCTGGAAAAGCTAGACAGACTAGGAAGAACCCAAGCATGGCCAAGGCAAAGTCTTTCCCTCAAAGCCAAGAAAAAGCACTGGCCTAGCTTGTTTGACAGAAAGTAAAACCAGAGCATTTGGGTTCCTAAAGCAGAGGGAGGCTATGTTGTACAACGCAAAGCATATCCCCTAAACATCCTTTAAAACACATGCTTATTTCAATAAAAGCATTAAATTTGCAATGAAGGTGTAATAATGTCAAAACAACAGCTGTAGGGTGACTGGACCTAAAAGACTACGTTGTTGTGACTGACATTAGAGTATATCTTGTCTCTGCAGAGGCAGTTTGATGATTTTTCATCGGGGCAATGCTGTTACGATTATGGAGATAAATATTACAAACCATGCCTGACAGAGAAGCAGAGGCAAACAATGAGACTTGTGCCAACAAGAAGAGGAACACCAGTTTCATCCTCACTGCTGAGCTCCTAAAGGGTAGGTAGCTGTAAAACACTGCAAACATGACAAGTGAAATCATCACCAAGAGCTCTGCAAGCCCAACTAAATTCTGCTGGATTTCAGTACTTTCTTTTCGTCACAGTTAATTAGAGGTGAGGAACTCTCCAAGTTTACACTCTGTCAGACACTACAGCCTGGGAAACCACAAGTGTGAAGAGCACACAACAGCAATCTATAAACTCAGAAGCACTGTGAAAAGGATGAATAGGGAGTGATAGTCCACTGCCTCTCTCAAAACAAGAGCAGAGAGTTGGGTTCAGAACAAATGAAAGAAAAAGTACCTCTTCAAACAAAACCAGTTAACCTCCTTACCACGGGCTGCTGTGAGATGCTAGAGTTTTAACAGCTTAAAAAAAATGCTTGAACAATTTCTTAGAATTCTTAAAAGAGGAACTATATCAAGAAATATTAAAGATGACTGCCATTGAGGAAGAAACTGCAGGAAAGCATTCTGGACAAGTCACAGCATCTGTCTGTCCTGTTTCTGTACTGTTAAAGACAGGTTTCTGGATTACCTTTAGCCTGACCTACAGACCTTCTTATGTTCCGATGTTATGGACATATATGTCACCGCAACTATTCCAGGCATGGAAACATCAACACAGAAAACCATCTGCCAGAGTAATGGAAGAAACAAGGATAAGCAAAGACACCGAGAAGCAGACGTTGTTTAAATACTGTATTCCACTGCTCACTGTAAGCATACACAGCACTAGCTGTTTTATTTGTGTTCTATAAAATGCCTAATTGAACTGAATCTGAAGGACAGCATCTCTGAGAAGAGTAAAACCAGACATGTTTGATATTGCCTCACTAGCTTTCAACTCTAGGGAGTTTCTAGAAAAGGAGGCGGATAACGGTTCTGCCCAACAGCAGCTATCACACAAGAAAGGGTGCTAAAGTGCCTACTGCTCCAGAGGTGATCAGGTCACTGTATTTATTTTACGAGTAGCTGACAAACTAAATTGACGTCTCACTACTTAAGCTCCCCAAGTTAAGTCAGTCCATTTTTTCCATGGTTAACGATTTTCTCATTAAATGTTCTAATTTCTTACGAATTGCACTAATAAAAGCAAGTCCTGCTGGTGTTTTCAGTGGTGGTGGTGGTTTTTTTAAACACTGCTTTTTCATTGATGTGTTAAATTAAAACCCCAGGCACTACAAGGGTGCAATAAAAGTCTTTATTGTCAGAATGATTCCAGCATACTGTTTGAAATTATCAGACACTCTACTTCTTCTTTTGCATTTAATTTTTTTAAAATCCTTTTCCATTTGATTGCACTGGCAGGCATCAGAAGAAAAGACTTTTTCTTGCTACCAACTGTGAGCTGCCTCCTTTTGAAATCTGTTGTAAAGAACCAAAAAAGCCCTACAATGTTTCACTAGGTACTGAACGACCATAATATATGCAGGAAACAGGTTACATGGCAACAATATTTTCAGTAAGATTCTTCTAACATCTTGAAACAGCTTGGCTAAAATTGGCTCGGTCCATTGGGTCTCCCTTAAATGACAGATTGATGAATCCAAAATAGACAAAATTCCCGTGTTCTGGTTAGACGATCAAATTACTTCAGGGGGCCAAAGGCAATACCAGAAACGGTAGGTACAGAGTGAAACTGGAAGTTCTCCGAAGTGGACTCTGTTCCCTTACACTTCTAGGTCCGAGAACTTTGTTGATTTCCTGCTGCCTGTCACCTCCCTTTCCATTCGTAAGACGCAATGAAATCTGGCCTATAAACTTTCACAGAAAATTTATGAATCAAAGAAAATACTATGCATGTGTCAGTATCATTTTTATCCCTCATTAAGCCATCCTATCTTCTACAGAAGCGTATGAAAATACAACACCCCATCTGCTCTCCAGAAATGCAGACATGGGTGGAAACCTGTAAACAGTCAGGCAGGATGAACTGGTAGTCATGTGCTACACCTTTGGCATTACAAAGATGGCAAGCACTCACTGCATTTGAGAATCTTCTTTACAGCCACAGCAATGAAGAATCTCATCGTACACTCTTGGGAGTAATGATTAGATTCCGCTCAGGCAAACTAATCTATTTCATTTGCATTCATTGACAAAAACGTCAGAAGCTGTTATCAGCAGGCCGCTCTTAGCGATGACTGTGCACTTGTAACCTGCTCAAAGTAAGACCCGCATAAAATGACATCTCTCTGGCCATGACTGCGAACAAGAAAGTAAAGAAACAGAATACAGGTTCCAGGAGCAATCAGCATTAACCAGTAAGTTTACAACCGCACACACAACCCATCACACAAGCTGTAAGTGGATCCCTACTGTAATACGTTACACAGATGTCAATTAAAACCAAAGTTGATTACTGTTTCAGGAATTGAGCTGCCAGTCTCAGAAAACCTACCCCTAAGGCCCTTGACAATTTGAAACTCTTAGGTTTTCTAAAAAATGTATTTACACGTTAGTGACCCAGTTCTCACTAGCGGTGAATGCATTGCTTCTCCTGCTCTGGTCTGCCACGGGACGCAGGATCCAGACATGGGCTGATTTGCATATAGCCCCTTCCTATGAACGGCACAAACCCTGACCACCCAGCGAGGCCACTGCAGGAGATGCACTGGCACTCATTTCCAGCGATAAATATACCACCAGGACTTCCCTACAAGCTGTTTAAAAAACATGAAAAAAAATTAATAACACCTTCCCTTGACATACTTTGGACTTTATAATTTTGGTGAGAGACTTGCTGGGGACTGAAGAGGATGTGTGCCATTAACCTGCAGCTTAATTAAAAAGCCACTGCACTGTCAGTATCTAAAGTATAACTTTTCCTACTGCTACACCTTCTCTATCTACCAAAACCTCCACCCCCAGGTGAAAGCCCTTTCTCCTCCCTGTGGAAGGACTCTTGCTATTTTGTGGGGAGGGGAGGAAGAAGGAGTTGGTGCCTTTTTAAAAAAAAATATGTAGGCTCTATTCAGTTTGGAAGACTACACTAGATGCTCTTTTTATACAAGGAAGAAGCGAAACAGGATGCAACCTAATAGCTTTCCTGT
The DNA here is from genome assembly GCA_027574665.1 of Rhynochetos jubatus. NCBI lineage: Eukaryota > Metazoa > Chordata > Aves > Eurypygiformes > Rhynochetidae > Rhynochetos > Rhynochetos jubatus. The sequence goes on from CM050654.1 coordinate 27,679,930, forward strand.
CTGCACCCTGACACATACAGTGTAAGTGGTTTGGGGTTTTTTTCCCCCCAATACGCTATTTGAATGCCACAGATTATCTTTTCCTACAAAGAAATTTTACATTTCATATGTTCTAGTGGAGGAAATAATAAAGTTTCATCACTAAATATGATACAAAATTATAGTAAAAAAAAATCCCTTAGAACCACCTAATAGTTTTAAGGCAGAATTTACTATTTACATAACCAGAATGCAATACAGCAAGCCATTAAATACATGCCTGTAATCTTTTATGTATTAAGCTACCTAAAAGGCACTAAAGCAGAAAAAGAATTATGCAGAAGAAAAAATAATATGCAGAGCATGTTTTTATTTATAGCAGTTTCTATCTCTCTTTTAAATGGGTGACTGCACTACATTCCAACTACACCTCCTAATTACAGAGCACGTCACATATAAAATAAAAGCAGATTGCTCCAAATTTCAGAAGCCATCCAAACGTGTACCACAGTTATCTCCAGCTACCAAGTGGCCATATTTAAGGACTCTTTAGTTAAAACATCTTCCAGGGTAATCACTATACTTATTTCTGCCTTAAAGCTTTCCTACACGATAAAATTAAATACCGTAACAAAGGAATCGAGTGTTTCATTTTCTGTATTCTAATATATCATACAAAGCTTCTTTACTGCATATCTTAATATAACTGAGATTTGAGAACACAATTCCAAATATTTTTTTCAATAAACAATTTCTTCTGGATCTAATGCAAATCCCATGTAAAAAGCTGGCTAGCTGGCCTATAGGCCTGGAAATTCTGGAGAGAAACAGCCATGTAGGCTTTAACAGACAGTATCACAAATCAATATACTGCTCAACACCCTCCTCAAACTATGTCCAAAGGCTCTGCTGAAATACCCAGCACCACACCTAAGCACCTCTGCAAATCTTGTTTTTTAAAAGAAATGCTACGTTAGTGGCTATTCAGCAGATGAGGTTTATCTTGTCACAACCTTCAGATCATCCTTTAACAGAATAAGGACCCCATCCATCTTGTGTATTCTTTGTAGGATACCTTTGGATTACACATATCTTTGTACAGCTATTCCAGTAGGGAAATACCATACAAACAAATGATAATTCCTTTGCATTTTCAGACTTAGGGCACACAAGACAGCAGCTGACCTCTGCTTTGTACTCTTGCTTGCCTCTGCATCAAAACTCCGTCTTGCTGTACACTGAGGATAGATTCAGTGCACACAGATTCTGCTTTTAAGAGTCACATACTACCTGCTTATTACACCTGAAGTACAACTATGCTTTCTTTTGCTCACAACAAGCAGTAAGAAATGATATTTGCATGTAAAGATTTCAATCCCAGGCATCACATTCGTATGTCTTCACAGAACCAAATAAGCAGAGAGCAGAAGACAGATTTCTCATACCCTATGCAGCCATCAGCTCCATTTCCGGCCAGAAAGATCCCATGAAGCCAGATAAGAAGCTGATACCCAGTTTGAATGAGGCAGGCACTTGGTACCAAGGGATCTTCTGTTTGAAACACCTAAAGAGTTGCTCAGATCCCTCAGTGTAGCAGTCTAGTGCATTCTTACACAAACACGGGTACCTGAGATTTTCAAATGGGGAAGGCAAATACTGATGTGGGAATTAAGAGTGACACTTTTCTTTGCTGAGTGCCACTAGAAGGTAAGCAGTAAATCCCAGAGCATCTCACACAGCACTAGAAACTTGAGACAAATGGATTGCATCTACTGAACCCTGAAGACGCTATTAAATATAATTAACATAGATAAAAGTCATTTACCGTCTTTGAAGTCAGAATTTTTCTGCCTCACCAGAATTCGGAAATCTTCTGCTGGGTTAACACTGCCAACCTACAAAAGGTCCAAAAATGATACAATTATCTGCCAAGATCCATCTATTTATTTTTGCGAGGCAACAAGAATCTTTAAATTTCTGTTCATTTGAATGTGGAAACAGACGCTCTACGATTCTCTGCATGTGGACTCATAAAACGAAAGCCTGACAATGTGTGTTAGCACGCAGTATTCCTAGCAAAGGTTAGTTATGACATGAGCAAGATGAACTTACAATGCTGCACTCTCATAAGCCAACCATATTCTCTGGGGTTTAGAGGTCAGAAGCACAGTAATTCAGGCTATCTGCTAGTTCAGCTTTGAGACTTTCTGTAGCACAGACCTCTCACTAATCTTGACAGATGCTTAATGAGGAATGGGAGCTCCCAGGCATGTGGGTGCAAAATCATTGGTCTGCCACTCCAATAGGAATCTCAAAATTAAAAGCTTGCACTCGATTCATCCACCCTTTCTGGCTCAGTCTGAGATCTTAAAGCTAAAGCTCTAGATGGGCATACAAGTGCAGAAAACTCACAAAGGAACTAAAACCAGGTCAAACATATATAAATATCTACTGAAAAACAGATTAAATAACTTTAGGGGGAAAAAAAAAAAATTACATTGCTTAACACTTCCTTTCAGGAATCAAAATTCTCCTAAGTTCATTTGAAAATTTTATTCTCTGCTGTCAGAATAATTCTTCGATTTTTCAATTGGCTTCCTTGGTCTCTTTGTGTTTCTTTCAAATCTGGCAATGCCACTTTTCAGGAAAAATCAGAAGTTTCTATTAGAAGTACAAAATATTTAAATCTTTTCAGATTTTAAATCTTTTTTTAAATCTTAACCATGCATTTTAAAAACTAACCTTAAAGGACAGTTTGAAAACAAGTGAAGTTATCATCTCAAATAATATTAAAACACCTTTTCCCCTGTAATTCAAAAATATCAGATAAAGGAAGGTGCACAGTTATGACACAGGCTTCATCTGCCCATGTACACGATACCTGGGATTAATTTTGACGCTTAACCTATCGGCAAGATGAAACAAAATTTGTGATTTAGAACCCCAACCAATGCAGAGAACAGTCTCTAAAATCACAGCAATACCTTTGAGTAAATACACAGAGGCAACTTCTGTGTTGCAGATGATATGCGAGAGAGCAAGAACAAAATTCAACCAGTGAACCCCAAATCTGAGATTTTGTTTTCTTCAGATCCTCAAGCTTGCCCTTTAGAGTTCAAGACACCAGGGGAGAATTTTTGTCCTAAAATATCCAAGACTGATGGAAAGTTGTGCTAACATACACCTAAGGGCACAGGAAGTTGTCTTTACAATCTCTAGCAGAGAGTCTCAAATCTACAAGTAGACAACATTTCAGACACGTTTCAGCTAGAAACCATCCTTTCATCAGGAGTTCTGTATATTCACTATAATACACTTAGAGAAATTAATCTCCTCCTTTAATAATCAGATTTGTAAAAATATACTTACAGAGGTGACATTGCCTTCAGCAAGTTTTGTGATGCTAAAGCTACCTTCCTCATCTTCCATTTTCAGTTTCTTGGGGTTGGGTCCATCTTCACTGCTGTAAATGAGGACAAAAATGAATATAAACAATTACACTGTCTTGCCTACTAAGTAGGGAGTCAGTATATTAATGAAATATACACTAAACACTGGACAAAACTTCGTTACACAACAGTTCCCAAATTAACACTAAACTGCCTCATTTTCCCCCACAGGCTGCACAAATCAAGGCAGAAACCGAGATCAAACTTCACCGTTGCCTAAAGCAAAGGCTCAGTTTGAAGGTGTGTGACTATTCATGCTTATTTCAGGATGCACCTTCTCTACTTTTCTAAATACATATCATCTCCAGGCACTTTATTTGAGGCCTGTATATTGAGTTAACCTTGATAATTTACAGTATGTTACATGATGTGTGGTACCCTCACCCGATCTTCTTAACACGAAATGGCAATGAAACTTAACATTTAAGTAAGAAATTAATTTACTCTTTAAAAATTACCTGCTAGTTCCAGTGTTGACACTGATAGCTACTACAAATCTGTTTACACAGTGGCTTTTGAGTCTAATGACCCATATTCTCCATCAGCACACAAGAGCTCAATAAACTTACACTTATAGCAGTCAAAACCTGCTAGACAAACCAACTAAGCATGTGAGAATTTAGAACATTTTAAGCTACATCTCAAAATGCTTTCAAAAGATGGTTTGTCATTTTTAAAGAGCTAATTGTGATTTTAGACTACTTCCTAGCTTTACCCTCACAGGTAACACGTACCAAGCTGTACATTCAAACTAGAACTTAACTGCAACATCTACATTGCCAACCTTTAGAGCACATCTTGGCAACAGAAGGAAATCCAGCTAATCACAGAAAAGAAAGAAGGTCAGACACTGTTCTGTGTCACTTAATGTGACAGGCTACTAACACAGAAGGATTGATCTCAGTTTAAGAATGACTGAAAGCTACTCAGCGATCTAAACAGCAGTATCTGTGTGCAAGGAAGCTCTAAACAAAGCAAGATGTTTTTCTTAAAAATTCTACTACGGCAGTGAATAAAAGAAACTGCTTGATGATGTAGGGACGAAGCCAAAGTCCTCGGACTAGGTGCCCTTTTGTATTCCACAAGGTTAGAACTGATTTTAAAACTGCACTGCACATTACGGAAGCAATCAACTGCCAGAAAGAACTTGCATACTCTTCTTTTTTTAGTGTCTAGCCCACTTTGTTTCAGTAGTCTTCTCTGTCCTTTACTTAATTTTGCCACTACTGAAATGAAATCCCTTCTCCTCAGCAACTCGTGTCATCCATCATAACCTTACTTATCACTCTAGGAGAAATGATGACTTTGGTTATGCCTCAAGACAAGGATAGCATACCTTGCTTCATTCTCAGCTCTGCTGACTATGTGGCTGACATAAACAAGTTGCTTGATTGCTTTGGACAGCCAATAAGCATGTCTGTAAAATGGAAAAACTGATACTTACCTAACAGCAGTGAGGTTAGAACTTCTACTTGAACCAAAATTCTGGAGGTATTTAAAAGATGCGTGGATGAGGCACTTGTGGACACGGTTTAGTGGCGGACTTGGAAGTGTTAGGTTAACAGTTGGACTTGATGACCTTAAAGGTCCTTTCCAACCTAAACGATTCTATGATTCTTGTATATTGATGTGGTTTGATGAAAGGTGCAAACAACAATGAACGCTCTCTTTTAGAATATTCTTCTCCAAAGCTGGCTTTCACTTCATTGAAATGTCTTGAAATCTTTTTTCCTTCTGCATTATTTTTTACTGATTCAAAATGCTTTGGGATTGGTGGAAGGAGAACATAAATGATGATGCTGCATTTAACTGCCTAGGACCATATCTATAGCTGTCATTAATCAGTGCAGTACAGCAGAAACTAATGAATCCATACCCATTTTTACCAGCCAAGGATCTGACATTTAGAATCTATTACTGGTAACGCACTGATTAGCAGTATTTTTAAACTGTAAAACGTGCAACTACTGTTTGAGAAAAATTAGTAAAATACAAGATTAATTTAAAACACCCACTTCTACATTTAAATAGAAGCATCTCACATACTGCAATGCTGGATGAGGTAACAGCCTCTCCAAAGCCAACCTAAGATGGAAAAAGTAAAATGCTTTCTATTCTACTGGATTCTTCAAACTACAACGATCTTAGCGAAAGTGAAACAAAGAAATGCTGTATATTGAAATCTGTATTAAGATATCATGTCTACATTTATGCTGCCTTAATCCCATTAGACCTTACAAATTAAGAAGATATTAATCAGGTCAATATGACGATAGGAGACAAAAATCAGGTTTTAGAAAATGAAAATAATGATCAAGAAAGCTTCTAGCCAACTTTTTCAAAACACTGTAGTGCAAATTATCTAGATCTGATAGTTTTAATAAGTTCAATTGTGTCTGGTGTTTAACATTTTTCTTAGTCATTATTGCAGAGTGAGGTAGTTTTCATTAGCAAGTGATTTAATTACATCACTCAGCTTTTCCTCAAACACAGTACAAACCCATAAAGTTAACACTTCCATTGTAGTACAGACAATACTTCTGTTCCTATTCATTACTACAGCAACACCTTTTTTTCGTATTTTTCATTCCTATTACCATTCATTCTTCTTTGCACAGTTGAACCTGTATCCTTTTGCCTCCCTAGAGATTTTTTTTTTTACAGACATTTTAATGCCCTACACCAATTTCTATCTCAATTATTTTTACAGCTGCTTTCACCACCCCTCTAAAGGCAACCAGGTTTTAAATAAAACAGCTTTCCTTCTTGCTTGTCAAATCGATGCCTTTGGGGTGATATGTTTTTAAGCAACTACTGGTAATGGGTCACTGGTTTTTGTTTAAATTTTCTCCTTAGCTTGTTTGCACACAAGGTTTGCCCCTTTTTTAAAAAAAAAAAAAAAAAAACTCAACCAACTGGTTCTATCACTTTTTTAAATACACATGTAAATTTATGTATGTATGCACACACACAGAGAAACTGGGCAACAGAGCCAGGACAAGAAAATTCAATCAGTATGAATCCACAGACACACTAAGGCAAGACAGGCACACACGCAATAAAAAGCAAGGTGTTTCCCAGTCTGTATACAGAAACGTGGTCCCTATTGCAGACCAGTAACATGAGAAATCCTGTGTCATGTCTCCCAAAGAAAACATGCTGAGGAGGCTCTACCCAACCCAAGAGAAAGGATATATAACAGCTCAGCTAAGCAAGGCCTCAGTGGCTCAAAGACGTTGTTCCTAGCACTGAAAGGAGCTAAAAACAATGAAAGAGAGGGAGAAGGAGCTAACTGAGAACTCTCCAACATCCCAGGGGACCCACTAGTTATATCGTACCATAGGCGTTCAATAAACTAAGCTCTAAGAAGCAGTTTTTGTTTGAGCAAATTGACTTGTGGCTGGGGGGACAGTAGCAATGCAGTAACAATTAAGCATTTATTCTTCACATTTGCAGCACAAAAAGTAAACATAGTGTATACAGTAATGAAAAAAATCTTAAAAACTGTTCAGACGATAGATGTTCCAGGACGAGTCCATAAGAGTTTGATTTTTCAAGACATCTACACTTATTGCACAGCAGATATTTTGACTTGGAATTCAAAAAGAAAGCTACAGAACAACCTAAATAGAGCATGCTGAGAAGGAAGACTCACCTTTACCACTAACGTAAAGCTCCACAGTACATATTCTAAACTAAATTAGACTGTTTGTTATTCTTACTTGAACTATCTTATAACTACCAGTTGGACAAACTGTTTGACCAGGAGTCAGTAAGCAATGCAACAGGTTGCCCAGAGGGGATGTGCAGTCTCCATCCTTGGATGTTTTCAAGACCAGACTGGATTAAGCACTGAGTTAGCTGTTTACATCTCACAGGTGACCCTGCTTTGAGCAGCAGGTTGAACAAGAAACCTCCTGAGGCCCTTACAACCTAATGGATTCTGAGATTCTATAACAACAAACACAGACATGAGGAAGCTACATACTGGTTCCCTGTTGTGTCTTGCCCCATGATAGTAAGACCACCACTATTCACAAAATACCCCAGACATACTGTGGTACCACACAGTTCTCCACCCATCAGTATTTACTCAGTGTGTAACTCATTGATCTTACATCAAAAGACTGAGCCTGCTTCAACCAGCAAAAACAATTTGAAGTGCAAAAAAAATCTTTCATAAAAATCCATAATCCATCTCCAACTTACTTGTCTTTGAAGATGTCTTGAGCAGTCTTGTCTTCTTTTTTCTTGCCAACTTCCTTCAAGGGGAAAAGTGCTTTTACTTTTTCAAGAGGAGCCTGACACCTTTCTTTTACCACACAGGGCATCTCCAGCATCTCTAAAAGGTGCTGTTCAATTGGTGGCAATGGCTCATTGGGGTGAAAAGCCTTATGCTGCAAACACTGCAAGAAACAAGTTGACAAAAGAAAAAATTTAGTTTACATGCTTTTAATATAATGCCTGTACACCAGGCATCATATGGTACCTGCAAAATATCTTCCATATTAAAGAAACTACCTTCATATTGCTGACAAATATTCCAGCTCACTAGTGGATTGAAAGTCATATGATCAGCTGTTTAAGGAGATTAATAATGATATTAAACAAGAATACTGATTCACTGATTCACAGAGTGTTAGGGGTTGGAAGGGACCTCTAGAGATCATCTAATCCAACCCCCTGCCAAAGCAGGATCACCTAGAGTAGATCACACAGGAACAAGTCCAGGCAGCTTCTGAAAGTCTTCAGGGAAGGAGACTCCACCACCGCCCTGGACAGCATGAGTGCACCTGCACTCATGCAGATGAGTGTTCCCACACCCTCTGGAATCAGTTCTTTGAAAGTTATTAGGAAAACCACCTGCATCTAGTCAGCTTTTTAACTTCACTTTACCTTTAAAATGCAGTTTTATTATAAAATAGTCACACAGGAGAGATTTTTATACATTGCAAAACTAGGAAACTAGATATATACCCCAACCATGTATTCCAGTTATAGTCCCTCAAAGAAAATATTTCTCCTTGCTCAGTAAAACTCAGTATGCATACAAGAGAAACTTTCTTCAGTTTTAGGAGAAAATGGAAAGAGAGAAGTTAAATGTGCACACAGTATAGGTGTGTTTGCAAATTAGCTTTGAAAACAGTGAGGGAATGAAGGGGCCTGACAGATGTACAAAGTCAGAACAGATGGTAGGAGCTACAGAGGAGAAGACTTTTCCAAAGTGCAAACAGTCAGGGAGCCGAGGGAGAGATGAGGTTAACGAGGCAGGCTACAGAAATTCCACTGAGAATTTTAAAACCAAAGTAGCTGCCTCCTAAATGTTTTGAAGTGTGGGACAGCAGTAGAGATGTATGTGTATGTGCATATATATACACAGATACCCATGCATGCATACACATACATAAAAATATGTGATGTACAGGGGAGATTAATTCTTTCAAGGCCACTGTATTGGGTGAACTACACACAAGTGTGAAGGCAACTACTCAGTAAACTACCAATACAGCAGAGACTTGCTCCCCTGTTGGCTGTCAGACATGACATCAATTTAAAAACACAAAACCAAAGCAAACAAAAAACCCCTCTATTCATGCTGAAAAGCTGCCAATAAAGAAAATCCAGACCATATGCTACACATCAATACTGATGTGCTTTCACGCTGCCATTAAGATTCCAATCCATATTAGAGCATACTTTCAAAAGGAGGCAGTCATACAAGGCTACTGATTTAGAAACACTTGTAATGATTTAAGGCATAATTATTTTGAAAGAAAGTAAAAATGTTGCTGGAAGCCGCAGTAATGGCTCTTACGATACAAAAAAAACCAGTATTAAAATAACATTAAGGGATTGAATTAAACTCACAAAGCAAAAAACCTGTCCCCTATTGTGAATGTGTTTTTCAGGCTTTTGCATCTGCAATCTCTACGTGTGCAGCAGCCAGAGCTGAGCAGACTGAGTAGCCACAACCTCCACTTCTGTTTTTAGGGAAGATGACAACCTCTGAAACCCGAGATGGCAGGTACCATCAAAACTGGGATGCTAAATGAAATTGAACAGACTTAACCTGAAGTTTCTAATCCCAAACAATACCTTTTAACCTCTCTTCCTTGTGTCCAGCAAGAACCACCCCTACTTCCCTGGCCAGCAGGCAACCCACGCTGCCACGGACTTCCAGACCCACCGTTCTAATCACACACACTGTCAGCAATGTACTAGCTCCTCCTTGCTCTTCCCAGTTTCCTCATGTTTCCAGCCTACAGATGTAGCCAGCTTTCAGGAACAGGCATCACACTAAGATACTGGTCAATGGATGGAATGAAGTGGGCTTTGCACATAATTCCATGATAAGCAATGGCATAAAGGCACAAATAGACAGGAATTTACTGCAAGGAAGCATCCTGCCTTGTTCCCTTCTACACAGCACCTTGGAACACACTTTTGTAAGAACATATTTTAGCAAATCCATAAATTCTATAGGATCCCGAGAGTATTTAATGCCTTAGAACATGGGAGACAGATTCAGCTATCTAAAATAAGCATCTAGTCTATACCAGTCACCTACTCACTCTACACAACCAAAACTATCACGTACTTAGGATATCTTAACTAAGAAAGATCAATTACTTCCCCAATGGTCTTTTTTTCATGGATTATGGAATCGATTTGGACAACTCAGCTTACACCACTTAGCTAGCTTTAGGGTGGTTAAACCTGTGTGGACTGAATCCCAACATGTGGCTCACAGTTCAGTTTACATCTAGTTTGTGACGATATCAAAATGACCTTCCAACAGATCCACTACACCCCACCAACGGTAAGATTACTTGTTGCTGAAAGCCTTTACAAACTTTGGTGAGCTACCTCCTGTCCCCCTCTGCTCTGCTTTTTGAAAGAACAACGCTGTACAGTCCAACCACTCACAAACAAGCTTAGTCCTCTACAGTTGCTTACATATGGTCTAAGAAGAGCCGCTACACCATATTTAGATGCAAACTCTGCAGCTGGATCCCATGAACTATGCGATGCTGCAGGTCACCGTCCCCACAGACCTTCCTCCCAGGTCTGTCTCAGTACACAACAATCATTGTTTATTTGGCTACCAAACAGAATGCAATGCATTCCCCAAATGTCTTACGTGCTTCAAATCGCTGTATCTAAGAGGAACAAGTTAAACAATGATATTGGACGTCTGCCACCACCAAAGCTATGGACATTCCCTTAGGCTTTTCTGGAAGCAAGGAATGAAAGCTGAAACTCTGGCTATAGGATATTCCTCATCTTCCACTTCAGCAAGCATTAGCAACTCCTTTCCACCCACTCTGCCATTTCCTGATGCCTACCACTACTTCCAGAGATATAATTTAGCTTGATGTTTCTGTTTAAATTCTGGCTTTTGTCACTTATCATCCCAAATATCTTCATGAGGCAACAGAGCAAGGAAATGAAGGGGGAGTTCATCCTTTCTTCAGAGTTAATTTTCCAAACCATCTATAGGTCCTGTTCAGCCCAATTTATTGGCTAGATTCAAAAGATGTAGCCAATAAACTAAACCTTTTTTCATAGTTCTTAAGGAACCAGCAGTGTCACTTGGTCTAAGACCAAAATATTAAGAATCTGGAACACGTTTGCAGCACAAGAGAGAACAATCTTTCTGCAACTTACATGGATTACTAGCAGTTTTTTAACCAAAACAAAAAAAATGGGGCTGTGCATGGGCAAAAGAAAGCACTAAAAGGACTAGTAATTTAGGGCTTTACAAACAGCAAGCATTGTGGACAGGAACTGGATACTACCTAGTACATTAAAGCAGTCAATAAATACTTTTTCCACCAGTATCATTCACCCTTACAAAAATCCTGTTGCCCTCTAAGGAAATCAGGGAGTTATGCAGTTACTCTGTTCTAGCAGCACCTGACTCAACTGCTGGGACCACACCATCATACTGTTTCAGAAGACAAATGGCACACCTAAAGAAACACCTTGTATTGATAGGCAAAATCCACAGAACCAGAAGAATTCAAACATCTATCTAGCAATATAGGAAAGGAAATTCTATCCCTTACATGTTTCATTTACAAGCAAAAGCATATTTGTTTTGTAATACCCAAGCTTTACAACCCCTTCCTAAAATATGAGTCAGGGAGAGGTTAATCCATTTTAAGCTCTTGCCCAGCAACAACATTCTATTGACCAAATTTCACATTCAGTTATAAACTGTCTTGTCAATACGACTGGCAGAATTTGAAGGGAACACCGAGTTCTTCAGGTCTTGGTCAGTGTAGGGTTTGAAGATAGTAAACTTACATGTGTTCCTGAAACATACATACAACCTTCAGATCCTTTGCTGCTTTTGACAATACTGAGGCAGCAGGGCTTTTCGAAGCTAGGGTAAGTTTTTTTAAATTAAAAAGCACATTATTCCTACTTGTAAACTGAAAAAAAATTCATTTTGAATTGTTAGGATATGCTGAACATGGTGTGGAGTCACACTCTCAATATATCTCCATGGCTCCGCATATCACACAATTCTGCAGCTGCATAAATTGCATTGTAATTTTCCTTATTTTTGAATTTGCTGTGTCATTTTTTTTGAACACTTGTATTCCAGCGTATAATTACATCTCTCATCCTCACAGTTGCAGTGACAATCGTGATATGAAAGGAATGCAAATCAAAATGTAGACAGCTTGATACAATAACTTGAAAAAGTGTGAACTCTTCTGCTCACCCGTAAAACGTGCCAGCTCAGATACTCAAATGGAATATTCTGAAAGTCAATAAAGTTAACCATTTACTACTGATAAGGTTCACCTCAGACTGATCTGTTTTGGAACCATTGCTAGATGTGACAATGCACAGAAAAGTGACTCTGCTCAAGATTTGATGGGACACAGAAGGAGGAGCTAAAGAGATCCCCAATTTTCAGTCCATTTCTCTTTTTGCCCAGAAGCTGAAGACTGAGCTCTGTCCATGCCATGACTGTGGCAATACAGTGTTGAGATACCCAAGCAAGTTTTAACTTGTCCAGTTTAGGCATCTGTGAGAATCGCTGGTGCTGTTGTAGACTTCTCAGCACCGGTGTGATTTCCCCTGCTTCCTGGAAACTGGAAATTTTAAGAATAAAATCTATGTCAGGGACAACATCAAAATGACCGGCTATCCCATACTTAAATACGAAAGAATTTATATTCCCATCTTTACAATGCAGATCTTTCCAATGGCAATCAGAGAAAGACAGAATAGTGAAAAGTCTTAAATTTTTTTTTAAATGTTCTGTAGTTCATCTCACCTGATATAACCTCTGAAAATGAGGGTTTGGGATTTTGCTGGGCTTAAACAGGTCCTCAAAAGTTTCTCCATCATCATCTTCATAAACCAAATTCATAGAATCAATCAAAGAGTCAACAGCAGATAACTGATCCGCTAAGGCAGAAATTACATACAAAGAAAAATTAAATACACTTGCAGTTGGATGCATTTCTTGAAACAATTCATAAACGAAGGTTCACTTCACAATGTGGGACATAGACTAAGTCACAGAATGCACTGCATACATAGACGTGCCAATAAAAAATATGGGTCATGGACATGGTAATAAAACCCCCGCTTTATTTAAGGACTACAGCGAAGTCATAAAGCCTACCCCCCCACTCCCCAAGATCTCAATTATTGCTGCCTTGCTGCTTCCATTTTTCTTCTTTTTCAAGATGTTTTTATTTGCAACAGAAGGTTTATAGGCCACTTAGAAAATAAGGAGCACAGTTGGTTTGAAAAACTGAATGGCATAATATAAATTTTAGACGTTATGATTGCAAATTAACACAGTTCACAATAGTCAACTATTGTTTTGATAAGACAGGTTTTAGATTTGTTTTCAAACTGCTGGTTCCAGGCAAGAAAGAGCAACTGTTTCAGAAACAACCCAGCAAGCTATTTATACCCTGATGTGCAGATGTCCATTCAATGGATCTCATAACAAATTAAAGAAGCAGGAGGGGATTTTAAACTGCAGCCATTTACACCCCTTGCTGTGCAAAATTCTCAGAAGGATGAGTCAAGCTTTGTATGGCTGTGTGTTCTATGGCTCTCCAAAGACACCCATGTTTTAAAAAACAATACACCACAGAAAACACTGTCTTTGCCTTCATACATTATATTAACAGGCCATGCTGCAACTGGCTACAGGACCAGACTTGTACGAACGGAGCTGATGCCTCCATTCTGATTGTAGCTAGCTAATCACATATTGTGGCTCCCACAAGGTTTGGCCATTTCGTTTAACAAATGAGTTCAAAGATCAAAGGATGTGGAGGACTAAATCTCAATTGTCTATCACAGAGATGCTGTGAGACTAATAATCCCGTAACCCAAACCAGAAGTCACTTAACAGGACAGTTTTAAAAGACTGCCTGCAAACCTCAAGCCTGCAGCGAAGAGGGCAAAGTTTGATACAGGCTTAACACTTCAAGATGACATCATCATCATGTATTCCTAAATGGCTGGGGTTTTTTTTCCTAAGCCAAAATAATGACAATGCTTATGTTTTCATTGGAAAGCCAAATATTCTAGTTCTTTTAGAGTGTCTTAAACGAAGACAAGTAGATTACTTTGTCCAGTTGTCAGTGAAGAAGTATTTTACCTGTAGGAATACATTTTTTATTGTTTTTCAAGGACGAAAATAAGTACTGTCTTAAGTCTTCCACGAAGGGTAGTTGCACGTAGATGAGACACTGAGCAGAACAAAAGAAGAAAGGAACAACTGAGCCCAAAGTAAAAAAAATCTGAAGTATCCCAAAGTGCCCTATCAGGGCAATATAAACACGAGAATATTCCAAAGGTCTAATATCTGTGTGTATCAAAATATTTAAATAAAATATTTACAGAGCAACACAGTTTTAAGCAGAATAAAACACAGAATTATTTTATAATATAAGGGTGGCTACACCCCTCATTTTTCTACCAGTGGAATAAAGATCTCCCAGGTCACCCGATCCCATTTTCTTGTGCAGAGTTCCAACCAGCTAATATATAAATATATAAATATAAGCATTGCAGGTTTTATAACAGCTTACTGTGTTTCAAAGCCAAGAGTTGGTTTTAGTTTTTTAATATTCTCTGCCTAAACTTTTCTTTATTCGAATACCTCCTCCAGTTCATACCACCCTAAATAATTCCTTTCCATCCTTTATGTTTAAATCCTTCAAAAGTCTGAAGATTGTTATGTCCACCCCCACTTTCGTCACTGCTTAGCCATGCTATACATATTTAGCTCTTTCAATAGTCTCTCGTAAGTAAGATCAGTGGAAACATATGCTGCAAAAATTCTGACATACTGTGTTGCTTCTGGGTCTCTCAGAATTTTAAAAAAATATTTCAAATATGATTCTTCTGCGTACAGAACTTTCCTGGTTTTTTTTTCCTAAAACACAGACTTGATTATTTTTCCTCCTGTTTTTTAAAATAAATTTTTCAAGTAAATAAATATACTACTGTCTTCCCAACTCTCCATACGAATTTAAACAATAGCTTTAAACACTGTGTGCTCCTCCCCTCAGTTTCAGTTGACTTGGAAGCATGATGACAACAGCATAGTTGGACATGCTTGAAATGCCATGCCAAGTACCAAATTCAAATTTTGCACTACCAAGCAACCTGGAGACAAACCTACAGATTAAGAAAATGGAATAATCTAGTACAACTTTGAATTCTATGCAGAGAGGTAGGTAGGAACGCAACAAGAAAGCAGTGGTAAATATTACGTAAGTATGTGATTACACTGTTTCTAGATATTCCCCCCATCCTCCCCCCCCCCCCCCCCCCAAAAAAGGAGAGATTTCCAGGATAACAAAATGAAGTTATGTTATGAAATAAAAATCAGTATTATTTAATCTACAATATAGAGGATACTAATAGAAACATATGGCATTATTTTTCCATGTATTTTTTCTATTGAATTTTCTTAATACGATTTATTACCTCCTTGTCCTAAGACTTGGTACGATTTCATAAAATCACTCTGAAAAGTCACATTGGTTTCCTCTGGTATTACATAACACTACACATTCATATGGTTCAAATACAACCATTAATTGGTATTTGTAAAGCATCAATGTGGAGGCTCTTTACAGAAAGGTACGGGTGAAAAATTACCTCGTATTCATCCTTGATATATGGAAAAGCTACCCCAATTTGTGGGTTGCATCTTCTATCATAAGCATAGCGCACTATCGCTACCACTTTCAACTCATCCAATGCATGAACAAGGGCAGAAAAAGCAACGGCTGCATTCTGGGGGGAAAAAAATAAAAAGGCGAGAGAGTCATGCAAGTTCTCATTAGTCTGCTGAAATACATCTTTCACTTTGAATTCAACAGCAATGATTGAGTCAGGGCTAGTTCCCATTTCAGCTGCAACTTCAACACAAGCATTTCTCATGTTCAGAAACCAAAGAAGCAGAAAGGTCAAATCTTGTCATGACAGTGGATCCGTTCAGAGCTGAGCAAACTTTAGATCCAGCATGTTCCACATTTTCCACTAAGTATGAAGAGCTCCCAGAAATATTACAAGACAGAGAGAAATGAAGGGAAGTCATACCCTTAAATGAACACATCAGAGCACTACGGTGAGGTTTTTACCTCTCATATTTAAAGTAATTTGGAGGTCTGTTCTAAATAACACACTGACAGGGCACACTGTTGCTCTCCATGAGAATGGACTTAAGCACCAACTCCAGGTTCTCCATGCCCTTACACAAACGTAATATTTACCAGGTTCTCACTATTCATGAGACATGGTATTCATTTGGGGTCTAATCCAACTTCTTTTCATCCTAATGGCCAATAGGACAAGACTTCTGTAAGCTGCATTAAGAGTATTTGTTTTATTAACACAGAAAGAAGGGACAATTTCAAGTGCCACTACTATTTTTCTGTTCCATGGCAAAACACCTTCCGCTTTAAACTTCTGTTCACCTTACCTCATCGTCTTTCGCTGCAAAGACCTTCAGAACCTGGTTGCCCATGTAGTAATGCCTCTGGATCTACAGATTCAAATGGTCAAGAGTTAGTGTGATCTAAAACAAATGTCATTAATGCGACTGGACCAATTACATTATGAAACAACCAAGATATTACTCAAGTGAGAAGCCTCAAAATTTAATTACTGTGTACAGAAATTAAAGCCTTCTATGTGTTTCATATCTCCATTTATCACTCAATATGGATATTCAGTCATATTCAGCAGGATATTCTCATACCTTCTTATTGATGGGCAGGAATTAAAGACTGTGGTACTTGCAGCTGTTGCCAGTCTGAATAATACTGCAGTAATTCAATAGTCAGTGTGGAAAACCACAGTAGTTAACAAAAGAACTAAACCTAACAGACATCACAACTATGCTATCACATTTTCCTAGCAAAGGCATGTCAAAAAGGATCCGAAAAAAAGTCACATCTTTAATAAAGCTATTTCAAGAGCAACCCGGAGTACATGCAGCTGTGCTGGCAAAGCAGCACTTCTGTTAGCAGGGTTTATGCTGCTCATGAATATGGCTGACCAGAAAAAAAACCACCACCACAGCTTCATTAAGGGGCATTGCTGGAATAGGTGGAGCTCCAGAGGTTGTGAGACACACCCAGAGAAATGCTGCAGTAGTGGAAAACCTGCCACAAAGACTGCACGCTAACATGAACACTGCTTAAAATGACCTTTCTTTGTTAAGAAAAAAGATCTCTTCAAATTACAGTCCCAAAACTAACCCGGAGTTTCATTATTTAGCAAACTACCCTAACGCTGTTGAAGTCAGTGACAACTTGCACCAGAGCAGATCTGTTTCATGTATTACGGCATGATTCTTCAACTCAGATTGTCCTACCTGCAATTATTTTTTGCTGTTCTGCCTCAGGAAATTTTATGTTTCGTATCATGTAAGTATCTAGATGTGTGTATCCCTACACCTTTCTTTGTTTGCAAATAAAAAAGGGGTCCCTTTGTAATGTTTTCAAGTATTATTTCTTGATTTACACAACATTGCTTATAAATTAAAAATCAAAGTTTAAGCGGCCTCTGATCTTCTTTCCTGAGGGATGAGAGTAACTCAAAAAATAGAGGTGGTTCTATTCCTTCTTTAATTATGTATTTGGAGCTGTTCCAGTTTCTCTAGTTAATAATAAAACATCTTTTCTCCAAAGTTTTAAAAATATATAATTTAGTATAAAACATACATTTGAATAACATCAGTATTATGATTCCAAACAAAAAAAATCAGGAGCCAAAACATAAGGAAAGCACAGGTCTTTAGACTTCCAGTTGTAGCTGAAAACTCCCTGATACCATTACCTACACAGTATAATTTCAATCCTGCCATCACACCTGAATATTTTTATTTCACTGAGGTCTATGCAACTACTATTGGGCATACTTACTCACACTCCTAGTAACAGGACCAGAGCACACTTTATTTAATATGTAATTCCTATTTGTTATGAAATCCACAGACAAGAGAAGCACATCATAAAAATTATCAAAAGCAATAAATATTTTGTGCATTGAAAAAAAATATAAACCCAATTTGTTAATTCCTTGAGGCATATTTATGTGAATCAAAAATATTCCCTCAATAGTATTCCTAAAATTAATTAACTACGTGTTTGAAGGTATTACCACACTGTCTGACCAATGGCGGGGAAAAAAAAACCCATGTGAAACAGCAGCTCACTCACAGGAGCATGATGCTTCTTAGTTTCTGTTTTCAATAAAAGTCAGACTTCAAGTCAAAATAGGAGGCCGGCCTCCGGCATAAGAAAATGCTGCATATAGTAAAATACATCTTACAGAATTAAATGAGGATGGTAAGACTCAGCTGTAGGGTAATAACACATGAAAACAGTCACGATATTGCCTCATTGGAACACTGTGTTCAGGCACATTTCACTTGCTAGATCCCATTCCTGGAAGAGGATTTAGCAGTCCCCAACACCTCTTCACCCTGGACAATTTAGGGCATATAAGTTCAAGCATGATGCTTCCTCGTTCAATCACTTCCACTACACAAGCTCCCATGTTACTCAACTACTTTTAAGTTTTGAATGTCCTCAATGAGCAACCAGGTTGGCTTCTCATTTCAATAAATCAACATAACTTCCTGGCTCCTCAGTTAGTAATGTGCTTCGGAGCACCGCGCTGCAGGAGTCTAAGGGCATATCTAGCAACATGCAGGGGTGTCTGTGCCACCTGTACAGTAAAGTAAAAATATGTTTAGTTACATCCATTTGCGAGCAATTTCCCACAGATACTTCCTATTTAATTAGCATCTTTCCTTCCTGGTAATGGTAATGATTCCTCAGCTTTTGTCAAGGGCTCCAATTTGTTCAGGCAGAGAGGCATTTCAAAGGAGAGCAAGAGGGCTGGGAGCTTTCAGAACAGAAGGTGCAGAGCTGCCCTATGATTTCCTTTCAGTTTTGAGTGGTGAAGGGTGCAGTGAACTCCAAGAAAAGTCTCAGTCACCCTGTGCAATAACCCAGAGAAGAAAGAGTGGGAGCAGCTTAACATTTCTAGCAATTACTGGCGCTCACACCTCTGTGATGTCTTTTATTCGCTCAATTTAAATATCTTACAACTTCCAGGTAAAAATGGCAAAGTTAACAGCACAAGCACAGGTAAGCGCATACAGCAGCAAGCATCTTACTGCAATATAGAGGGTTTTTTGAATGATGCTACCTTCACCTAAGTTCTATGAGGTCTTCACTACATTTAGGTTTGTTGTAGTACTGTACCTGAGTGGCTCTGCTGAATCCCAAAACAGAAAAACATTTTGCTTCTGTTTTGTATTTCATTTGCTCTTCGTCTTCTTTGGAGAAAGGAACTATATCGCTCCCATAGCGAAACCCTGGGGAACAAGAGAAGAGCATCTGGTAAGCATATGGGCCTACAATTCTAGCACCAAAATAAGCTCTCTGAATATTTTAACAATGCATTCATGTCCCACAGCTACACTCCACACAGGCTCATCAAATTACTTTCCCTGTTAATAAAGAAACCACACACTCCATAGACACATTTTGTACTTCAAAAACAGCAGTTACAGCCCTTATACATCGTTTTATGTAACACAGCTACCCTCGTAAAGAGCAGGAAAGGAAATAAGGGAACTGACCATCTTGCACAACAAAGTTATGCTCACAGAATAGATTTAAACGAATTAGAATAGATAACAGCAAGTAGGCTGCAACACTCCCTGCAATTGTAATACAAGAAACCCCAAACATACCACAAATCATGGTCAGGAAACAACACCAGAAGGGATTCGGAGAACAAAACGTGTTAACAGTGGAAGTGAGATACACCCTCACATGCAACAGAAAACCAAAACTCTCTTGTGTGCAGAAGTGGTCTTTCTATAAGTTTCTGTGTTTTACTTCCCTTGCCTTACACTGCGGGGACATCTCCACAAAGTAGGAAGATGTTAGTTTCTCAGAGGTATCGTTTGTTCTAACTGTTTATTCCCCCACCCCAAGCTACAACATGCTCTCTGTAACATCATCACTTTATTATACAGTCACAGACTAAGCATTATATCCTCAGGTGTGAAGAAAGCAGAAGGAACAGAGGTAAATCCCTGGATGAAAAACCTATACATACATACTTTTTCCTGGAAACTGAAAAGCAAACACACCGGCAGAATTAAAGAAATTTCACTATGGGTGCTTCAAATGCAAAATATTGTCTAATTTTTGCTTTTCTCAAAATGTCCACAAATGTCCATGAGGCATCAGGAGCTCTTTAACTGTAAGAAATATCACCTCACTGATAAAGAAAGTTTGGGTCTCTTTTGTTCACACTGATCTGTTCATCACTTCTTTTTACTAGTATCCCATGACCACTCCCCAATTTAGGCAGTCAGGGCATCAGCAGAGAATGTTCACAAATGCTTCAAAATATATTCACTATAAAAAGTGGGGTTTTTTTTATTTTACTACAAGTTTTGTAGTTATATAGCATAAACAGACTACTAGCTTTTAACTATCATTTCTGCTTAAAGAAATACAGAAAATCACACTGCTGTTGGGGCATTTTTATCTGCTACTGCTACAAGACATGATTGCTACAATTGAAAGAGGTTAAATTTAAAAAAATACAGTATTTATCTTAATTTTTCAATTTATTCTATTCATTTGACACCACTTTCTATACTGTTATCAGAATAGTTCTGCCCTTTATAGTTAATACAATTGCTCTACTTGTATGGAATTGAAACTGCAAAGGAAAGAAAAAAGGAACAAAATATACAATTGCAAAAAAATTGAACATAATTGCTAACTCTGTTTTTACAAAGTAGACTATTTCATACTGTTTCTGGGGCCTTTAGTCTTCTAAGTAATTTAATCCACTCAAAAAGAAGCTGAAGGTTATAAAGGAAGTATTCTCCATAGCACTACTTTAGCTTGAACCTGTTACAGAATTTAAACAGCAAAGCTAATAGACTCTTGTACACTAAACCTTCCTTTAATGGTTTCATTTTCCTAACTGCAGAGTATCTAGAGCAGTTGCTTATCTAGAAAAAAAAAAAAAAAAGTGTTGTGAAAGTATCCATGCTATCAGTACAACTGAAAATTTGAAAACAGAACAGATGTAGCAGCACTACTCACTACAGGACAGAGGTATGGTACTCCTCAGAACAGAGTTTAGGAAGCTGTAGTGCCTTCCAAGTTCCACCTGGTGGTATTATTATTATTCCTATTACTGGCAAATATAAGAATTTTTAAAATACAGGAAGACAAGGAGTCTCACATAACAGTCTCATCTGCTTACAGAGCTTACATTGTAAGATCACAGCCAGGCTTCAAAGTATAAAATTACAAGGCACTTCGGCGATTTAAGAGTACAAGCCATTATCTTTGGTTTGTCTTCAGGGTACACATAAAGAAGTCATACCTTGAATAGTATCTTCTTTCTGAACCTCTGTCTCATCATCATCATTCAAGCAGTAAACAGTTTCTTTTTGCACATCATTTTTTCTGAGCGTTTTAGCATCCACAACTGTCCAAATTTTTTTCACCCTCTCTTCTGTGACCTTTACATAAAGATTCAAAGAGAAGGAACATTTAACATTTCAGTGGGACCCAGAGTACTTATCAGAAGACACAAAAAGTACTCAATCCAAGTGCTGCGTTATTTTGCCACTAAGGGACTAATAATGACAGGCCCAAATATGCATCTCTGCTACACAGTGCTTTCATCAGCACACTGTCTCCTCTGAACACCTGAACTATATCATATTGACTGCATACCTGTCTTCATTAAACATGGCTAAGTCATTTGTGGAAGTCTTAGTCACAGGATAACATGTAACATGCTTGCTATGGATTTTACTTCCTTGGCCTACATAAACACTTTTGACAAAGCATTAAGATATATGAGACACAAGAAGATTCAATGCTCTTTCATCTTAAGAGTCATAGAATGGTTTGGGTTGGAAGGAACCTTAAGGATCATCTAGTTGCAAGCCCCCTGCCATGGGCAGGGACACCCTCCACTAGACCAGGTTGCCCCAAGCCTCATCCAGCCTGGCCTTGAAGGCAGCCAGGGATGGGGCATCCACAGCTTTTCTGGGCAACCTGTTCCAGTGCTCCACCACCCTCTCCGTGAAGAACTTCTTCCTGATATCTAATCTATCTATCTTGTTTGCCCAAGTGTTGCATCAGGCTTACCACACTACAGGACGAAAACACAATACGTTACTGCAACTTCCCCAAAAGGCAGAAAAAGATCCCAGTTGCAAGACAGGACTGGGAGGGGAAAGAAGGGATAAATCTCTGCAATGACTGAAAGTTTCCCAACTACAGGGAAAGAAAAACACCTTTTTTTCATGCTACTTAAACAAAATTGATGGTATACTTAGTGAATGAGAAGAAAAATGGAGAACTGGGCAGAAGACAGAACAGACAGAATAGATTACACCAGTAGATAGCAAAAGTCTATTCCTAGCTCTGATTCAACTGCTGGATGACCTCAGGCTAGTCACTTGGTTCATGCTGCTTACCCTCTCAAGCTTTGTTTATTATGTGTGTAAACACCTTTGCAAGGGGATGCTTACTGCATTTTTGTACAGGTCTGGCACAATATCCTAATTTAAAAAATGATTAATAAATATAAATAGAAAGCTGGCAGCAGGTATCTCCTGCTAGGCTAGGATGCCTACCTCTCAGAAATCAGGTATTTCAAATTCATAATACATCTTCCTGAAACCTTGCTATATTGGCCAGGCTCTTAGTCCTGGGTTCAAATAACAAACCAATTCATTTCCATCTCACCAAATCCATCTATGACGCCATACAATATAGTTACCTATTAATTATTTAATAACAGAGATTTTGCATATTTTCTGTGTTTAAATACACTTATTCTTCCTACCAGTGTGTGAAGGACCATATAAACTGTAAGGGAAACAGACTGAGCACAAGCTCTGCCAAACAGTATAAAGCAAACAAGCTGAAAAAATACACCTTTTTATCCAAGTCTGAAATAACAATAGATGTGATTTGAAACATTAGCTGGTAAAACATTTACACCCACAATGCACAATTCCTCTCATGCCTAGGGCTTAAGAAATATCTATTAAGTCTCAGTGAGCTGCAGACCTATCACTGGTGCCAAATGGAAAGCTTCACACTCGCGCAGCATTCTCAATCAGGTTCGTCAACTTCAATATCATTAAGTGTCACCACGCAGATAGCAATTACTTCTATTTCTGTACATGGTGAATTTTAGTTCTTTAACATATGTGTACAATATGGTGAAGTTAGAGTTGCTGGGGGAACCACAGTTTTAGATATACTGGCTTATATGCACATAAGATCTCTACCATAATTGTCGTGGATGTTGTTTTATCTTTTATTTTCTTAGTTTTAAGGAAAACAACATGCAGGTGCATCTAACTTGCTGCCAAAATATACTCAAACATACGATTTTATGAACTTACTGATTTGTAGGCCACAATCCTTATAGACAAATTAGAACCAATAGTGAGCTGGCAGGGCCAAGGCATAGGTCTTCTTTCTATTTTCTTAAACATCGAAAGACGCTCCAGGCTCTCTCTAAATGAAGGAAGGAATCGGGAAAACAGAAATGAACTCTGGTGAACTGTAATAAAGTATTACAGTCAATACACTCTCTTCCAGGAGATGCAGGAGCCCAATTGTTTCAGCTCAGACTGCATAAAGCGTTAGAAAAACTCTATGAAAAGAGAATGAAAAACAAAGCTGGTACAGTAGATTATTCCCATCTCGAGTCTTTATGATGGCATGACATTAGGGCTTAAAGACAGTATGTTAGGTGTTGTGATGAAAGCACACAATTGCACATCAAGCATTTCACATTTATCTGTGCTCACCCAATTAGGGCATATAGTCAGCTGAACACTCCCAATCAGAAAAGGCTTCTCTAGGTGGCAAAATGGTTTTGGCAGTGGAGGTGAAGAAATAAAGAACGCAGTTTCAATTAACAGGATTTTGTTTGTGTGGTAATTAACTTTTGACACTTTTTTTTTTTTTTTTTTAATACAGTACTAATGAACTCATCATTTTCAGGGCATTCAGTCAGAGTGAAACAAGTTCCTTTGGGTATTTCCAGCCTGAATCGCACAATTTGAAGCTATGGAGTCCAAAAATTAAAAATTTACAGTAGAAGTAATATATAATACTTTATTGTGAAATTAAATAGGCTTGCTCCCCAGAACAGCTTTCAGCTGAAACAATCTGTATCAGCTATTTTGCCATAAAATTCCAGTGCAGAGAAAGCGCCCACAACAATTTTTTATTGCATGATGAAGCAAAGATAAAACATTATTGACTTCACCTTTTTCACATGATGATAAAACCCAAAATCTACTTCTACCTTGACTAAAACACTTGTATGGCACAAAATGAGAGCAACTCCTCAAAGCATTAGTACAGAATTCAACGCGGTTTTCTACCTTGCAACTTTCTTAGGATGAGCAGGGGTTTTTTGAAAATTCTAACAGAAGCACAATGAAAGGAGAAAACGCACTGGGATTTTTATAACAAAATAAACATTGTAGTTCCTTTTTTTATTCTTTTTCATTGGGGAACGGAAGGAAGGGAGGAAAAATTACTTCTTCTGACAAATGAGACATCAATATAGCATTTTTGAAAGGAAGCTGTTACTTCATTATTAAAACTACTGCAAGACATACATTCAAGGATGAATGTGAAAATCAAATACCCAAGTATCAAATGCCTAAAAATGTCATTGAAGCTCAATTTATTAACTCTTTCCCTTAAATTTCTTATATTTACAGAAGAAAAATGCTCCCTGTACCAAAGAAGACTCAGCAAATGGAACCCAAGTAAATGCATATTTCCACTTGTATTTTAAAAACATGTCTTTTCCTCTGCTCCCCGATCCTTGCCCCCAAAACCTAGAGGCAGAAGCCCCTGCTATCTGACAGTCAGAATATCAAACCCTAAAACAATGCTACAGAATTTTCTCACTTACTTTCCTGATATGACTAACATATTTTCACAAGAATTAAAATATTTTTACCAGCAGGAATAATGAATATAGGAAAACAGAGTGTATCTGAGTTGGTAAATTATTATGACAGATTTGCAAGGCTGTCTTCTTAAAGCTTGATAAGCAACTTAACTGCATCTAAACCCTCACATATTCTTAAACAACTAAAGCTTTAATCTATTAGCCAAATGCCTATTTATCCAAAGATTTTGGATTTCCCCTGAAAGCATGGCACAAGGACAGCTTATACAGGAGCAACAGCCTGTGATTAAGAAAAAAAAAAAATCCATAAAGAGGCCAAGCCACACAGTAGCTTCATGCACATGGATTATCCTGAAGGATAAACAGGCCCAGAAGATACTGCTTTTCTGCACAGGCTTTTGATGCAATGACAATGCCTGCTTTTTTTCTAGAGTCAGACTGCTCTGTGGACTAGTACGGAATTCATGGCCCTGTGGACTAGTACAGAATACATGGATATGTGTTTCTTCACTAATCTAAACTAGCTTGCAGCAGTCCAACTGGCTGCTGAGGTGCAAAGCAGATCAGTTGGGCAAGGTGAGGAAGGAGACCTCACAAAATGATGAATGACAGCATCCAAGCCTACAGGTACCACCCTCATCTAAAAATTACACTTGGCAATCACATTACAGCTGTGGTCTACTAAGCTTCCTGAGAAACACATGGTCTAAAAGATCACTCTTTGTAACTGTAGAGAACTACTAAGACAATAAAATCAGACTGTTATAAGGTGCATAGAGGTATTTTGCTTGTTTCCCAACTGAGACAACACCTATGTGGAAAAGTCTTGGATATATAATTAATGACAGTTTTTCAGACACACACATATATTTTTATCCCTTGATTAGGGAAACATGAAGTAAAGAGCGATCTTTCGATTCTTACATTAGGAATGCTGCTAAAGCAGTATATTGCTTGGTACAATGGTACAGTACTCTGTGATTAAAGAACAGGATTCAACAAACATGACTCAAAACATTTGTCAGAGTCTGACAAACTAATAAGCTAAAAGAACTCCGAGACCAAGGAGCAAAGGCTACCATTAAATGCAAATGTTCTACCTGCACCAGGTGAGAAATTCCAACTCTTTCCAAAACATGCTTTTGAAATCTCATTTACAGAGACATTCCCTCCAAAATCCACCAACACTAAAGACAGAAGAAAACTGGTTTTTTTCTTTAAATACAGATATAAAAAATTCATTTTTCACTGAAATCTGTAAGCTTTTCTACCTATTCTAAAGCCACTCAAGAAACTGTTTGAAAGGAACTGAGTGTATAACAAGTTATAAAATTAACTGACTTCAGTGAAACTGGAAGCCAAGTGACTGATTGCTTACTTAAATTTATCTTTTAGGGAAGATATCAGAAAGTAAGTTTACAGTGTGATAAAGAGGATTAGCCAAGTTTACCTGAAAGTATAAATTTCTTCCAGCCCTCCTTCTTCATCCAAGGTATGCATCAGTTTCCTCACCACATCAATGCCTTCCTTCTGTTGCTCTGTTAAGCCCTTTCTTGGAAAAGAGTTTCTGTGCATTTGAGAACGTACACTGGCACTTGCATCTCCACCTCCATCATCAACATCCACTGGAAATGGCAGACTAAGAACACAAGCAGAAGCAGTTAGTTTGACTTTCTTCTTAATTAAAATAACCAACCAAAACCAAATTTGTATCAGGATCAACAATTTTTACTTAGCTGCAGTCAGATGTATAAAGAACCATGTGGCTTACAAAACACATGAAGTAGTATTTTGGGTCTACTTGGCATTGGTAACATCTTGAAAAGAGTGTTGCACCAGTTCAGGGCACCATACATCAATAAAGGGAGTAAAGACAATGCTGATTAGAAAACAAGATCTATGAAAAAAGATTGAACAAAACAAAGCCCATAGAGAAGGGACCCAGAGAGCTAGACAGTCTTAAATATAAAAGGCTGTTGCAGAGAGGAAGGGAAGAATCAGTCCTTCATATTCAGTTTACACTCAAATTACATCATGGGGCCAGGTCAAATATTCAAAAACCTGTTAAAGGCAGTCCAAACCATAATCTCTAACACCAATTGCCTGAGGACATGGAAGAGTATCCATCACCGGAAATCTTTTTATAAAGATTAGACAAACACTACTCAGCAATGACACACATAAAACCAATCCTGTCTGAAGCAGAGGATTGCTCCAGATGACTTGGTAAAGGCCATTCCAGGCCTGTGATTCCATATGGCCTCTTAATGCCAGCAAATGGGCCTTTCTCTGCAGTGGGGCTGTTAGTTGTTTCTGGAATAAATGTTCTTCTTTGAGATTTTAATAGCTCACGGTAGTAAGTGAATTTCTGACTGAAGATGACACGTTTTCCTGCACTTCAAGAATCAGATTTAGCCAGGGGTTATAGATAAAACGATTCTTCTGCTCTTCAAAATGTAACAGAGTTAACTAAGTATAATAACCACAGAAAAGAGAGATGTGTAAAATCCTCTACTCTGTGACCCTGACAATGCCTGCAGATTTTTCAAATCGTTCATCTGATCCAGTTTTGAATGAACCACTTTTACTGCATTTCCACAAAGTAAAAGAATTTTAGCATTGCATTATGTTTTCAGAAAAGCAGCCTACAGATCTCTGCCTTACTTTCACCTCATTAGTTCTCACTAAACTTACCCGTGTAGCAACATACAATAAGCAAAGATAACAACATGCACAACAATGTCACAAGCAGCAGAATTAAAATCGAACTTCAGCAGAGTTTGGTACCTTTTTAGGAAGCAGCATTCACTGACAAATAGAGAAACTGTATTTTAAAGCTGCTACAAGGGGGAAAAAAGCTTCAAACCTCTGATACATAAAAGTTAGATTACTTTCATTATACAGTGCTTAGAGTCCTGTGATGAGAGCTGTGCAATACCCAAAGCTACACAAGGGTCAGCATGTGCTCAGTGCTTGATAACAGGGAGGAAAACCCACCACCTGTCAAGTTACAACCTAATCGATAAACAAGGTGCAAGAGATGGAAGCACGGGTTATAACTAAAGGACAAGCTTTAGCAAGAAATTATTTTTAAACCAGTATCCTGAATATTTTACATCTGTACATGCATTTCTCAAAGCATTGTTTGCGTGTGTGGCTGGGAGGCGGGGAATAAATCTGCAGCTGATGCTCTAACAGCAACATTTCCCTACTGCTTCTGTTAGCCATGGGGCTCTTCCTTCGCTAGGTTACAGGCAAAGAAACTGTGATGGTGTATCAGAAATCTCACAGGAGGAAACTTCAGTGTTAACTTGTGGTGGCAGCACCTGTGCTAGTCTGCGTAGCAAACTACAGGTACGGAGACAAGGTAGTAGGGCCTAAATATCAGGTTTCTGAAAGACTTATTGTGGCTAACAGCATGTAGGCAGCTTCAGAGAGTTGCGTCTCCACTGCCTCCAGTGCCAACAACAGCTCAAATAACCGAGAAGGGCGATGTCAGGGCATGTTGGAAGATACCTTCTCGTGCTGAGTAGAGAGAACCTGAGAGCAGCTGGATGTTTTTACATTCAGCCTCTCCCAAGCACAGGCAAAAAGTAATTTTTCTGTGGAGCTTCAGCCCCACCTAACCCCTCTGTTACCTTGCAGGTGAAGACTTCAATGAATTTATCAAATTCACAACATTGTTTCTTACAGAATGCTGGATCCAGGTGAAAGTAATTACTAAAATAGTCAGAGGTAAAACTGCAGCTTTAACTTTCTCCTGTGAAATTGTTATCAAGAGCAACCATTAACATTCACACACAGTTTTGCTTTTAAACAAATGCCTACTAAAAGGCCTACAGCTTCCTATGTTACCATTACGTGCAACAACTAAAACAGCTCATCACCACCAGTGATTCTCCTGATCAATGCCAAGACAGCCAAGGGATTCCTGTCCTAACACTTAAGACACTGCTTCCATTTTCCAAGCCCACAACTGTGAATATAACCCTTCTCATCAGACTTGCTTTTCTACTGACACCAGAATCAGGCTATAAACCTCTGCAACAACACTTCATTATTTCTTCCCAGTAACTCCCTTACCTAAAAGGATCTAGGCTGTTGCTGTGACAAAACCACTGTTTCTGAGGCTATTTCTGGCTCATTATTTCCAGCTTCTCTGCTTATATAGATCTTTTGTCTCCCATGTTAGACTTTGGCTCTAAGCTATAAGGTTAACTGGAGAAGAAGCCATCATCTCAACATGTATTTGCACATCACTTAGTCAACGTGACGGTTCACGACTGGAATTCATGACGTGTAATCGACAGCAGTATTTAGAACAATCATACTACATACTGGTACACCTCTACAGAAACAATACACCAACAGATCACCAGCTCCTTCAAGATCATTATGAAGAAAGAATCATAATTTCCCTTTTAAAAAAATGGCATAGTGTACAACTGCCACTTCCATACTTACAAAAACTGAAGTGAAATTCCCGTTTTCTTCAAGTTAGCAATAATAATTTCCAGCTGGTCTTCACTGACAGGACCACTAAGGTCTGTAAACAGTTCAATGTGTCTCTTCTCGTATTTCTTTCCTCTTAAAATACAAACAGAGTATTTACATATATCAGAAATATTATCTATTAGGCCTTTTTCTATTTCTTGCCTTACAAAATTGAAGCTTTATCAAAGTAATATACTTTTTTTTTTTTTTTTAAACAAAGCACAACTTCTACCAAGTAGGCTTGTTTGCCATCATTGGTCACACTATTTGTGGTAAGTTTTTATCTTTATATGATTTCCCCTACTCACTCCTAACCCCTAAAATTAAGGACTCCAGCCCTGTGACAGTATAAATAACAAACTACAACTAAATGAATGGAATTCTGCCAATTTTCACCAATGTAGAAAAAATGCTAATAAAATGTTAGGTTGTTTATTGATTATACTGGATTTTTCTTTTGCAGCTCTAAGTCTGTCCTTGTGAAAATGGAAAATGCATTTTAAATTACTGCTGCTGGTGGGGGGTCCATTTTAGTCAGCTACTTCAGGAGATTTATTAGATAAGATGGACTTTAAAGCCTACATAATACACCAAGAAGTAGTAACAATAAACATCAGAAAGTTCTGCCAGCTACAGAACAAAATTCAGTGAAACTGACATAGTTTTTATCTGGATAAAGTATAAGGGTGATTTTCTTGCATTTTTGCCTGACAGTATTTTCTCAGCTGAAGGTAATCTCTAGCAAAGGGTTTAGTGCATACAAGCAACGTGCCCACAGGATAACAAAAGCCATGGCTCCATAGGCATTCAAGGTTACACTGCCATAAATAGTGATTTTAATTCACAACTCAGTCTTCACCACTAAATTGACACAGCTTTCCATTAGATATTATTCATACAAACACAAACTGTGTCACTAAGTCTAGTCTTTGCATTCACAATGAGATCACATAAACCCTTTAACAACATGTTCAACCTCTGTTTTGAGAGGAAGTAAGGTTATCTTCCTCTCCCTGGACCATCGGCTCACTGAGTGTTAGCAACAGCCACATTTCCAGTCTAAGTACATTCATTGACAACTCTGTAAGACTTGTGCCAACATTTTCTTTCATCTTAAACAGTGAAACCTTCCTACAGCACATTTATCTCCCACAGCCTGCATATTTACAAACAGCCACCTTATCTGCACAGCCTTTAATTTGTTATGCTGAACAAATTCACCTTCCTAGTTTTGTCTGGGTTTTTTGTGGTTTGTTGTTGGTTTTAATACCTGCCATTACTCTTTTGAGTTGGGTAGACCTTTTCTATGCATTTTAACATCTGAATTAATGGGTTTTGCTAACAAATCACAAGAAATGCAACACTAAGTGAAGTCTTGTATAATGGTATTAATATTCTCATGAATCTACTACAAAGTTTCCAGTTGCATCAGAAGGCCCTTAGATTGTCTGGAGACACTAAATGTCTCCTGGGGATTCTTCAGTGACAGACTCCTGTAGTGTATCGTTTTTCCTTGTTATTCTTTTTAAAACATTTTCCATATTTACACAATACTGGAAATCTAATACTGGCAAGAAACCAAATCAGCTCCAAAGTGCAAGATCTGAATTCTGTAAAAGGCTTTGGGTTACATACTCACATTGTTTCCTTCTGAAGCAAGTCCATACACACAATAATTGCATCCAGAACTAAGCAAGTTTAAGAAAAATTTCATTTAGGACATGAATCGTGTCACAAAAGTGTTTTTCCTATGAAACAATCTTATGTTTTCACCCTCTCCCAAACACTGACAAACATGAATTTTAGTTAACAAGCACACAATTTGTTTAGACAAGTACTCTTCTGATATGTACTGTTCAGGAGGTTCCTATACACCTTGACTGCTTTGTGATCTTGTCTCTTCCCCATTTATCTCATGGAACAGTAAAACGACTGCTTTGTGGCCCAGTCTTTTACCTGTCAATGAGGAGGATCAAATCCAGTGAAAGAGCAATCTGACCTTTACATCATTACTTTGAATGCACGAAGAACATTTACTTGTATTTTCAACACATTTTGTCATGGAATTTTTCCTTCAAATGCTTTTGCAGATGAAAACATCTGCATCTGGCAATCTCTTGACAGAGGGAGTTTCTTCCTCATCACAATTTTCACTGGGAACATCTTCTTATCACTGCGCACAAACCTGCCCTCTCATCGAAGAAGGAACAGGACTACTTCTGCTACAATACAGCTGAGTGGCTGCATCCTTCTCTGGAACTGCTGACAGCGCCAGCAGGGCTCTCAGCAATCATTTTATGGTCAGAGAGGGAAGACAACACAGGAGGTTGAACATTATGTAAATGAAACACACAAAGGGATGCTGTATAGATCTCCTTCTTTTGAAACTCTTCACCTTATGCAACTAACAACAGAATACATCCAAACATGAACAACATTCAAACCAGCAAGTGACATTTGGCAATGTCAGAAATACTTTATATAGAAATCTATCTGATAAGCCCCTATCCTGCTTGTCTGAGTTCTGGTGCTTCTACTGACATGTTTTGTAAATAATATTTTCATTTGATGAAAAACCAGAAACCAAGTTCTGCAACGCTATTTTTAAAAACACATGCCTTACTTGAGGCCTAAAATTATATCATTGCTATCTTGTTTCTCCTTAATTAACAGAACACTTCATAAAAGCAATGATTCCCTAAGGCCAAGACTCCATCTGCTAGCCTAAAAGAATGTCAAAAAGCAGCTAGAACAAACTTACAACCACAAATTAGCTGAACTCTGATAGTAGTTAAAACTTCAGAGACCAATCTGAGTCCATTTCACAACACTAACTCCCTGTCTCCTGCGTAGGTGAACCAGTTCAAGAAGTGCTTTACGATGGAAGGATACAGTCCGCTTGTTCAGTTCCTGGTTTAATCACATCTTGAATGTCTTCCAGCAGATCAAAGTCTGGTAGCATTAGGGACCTATGTACAGTAATGTTTCGGTACTGATCCCCACTGGCGAGGTCATTCTTAGTGCCATCAGTGCCAAACAAAACTACAGCAACCTCATCTTTACTCTCAGCAAAAACCTGAAACGCAGAAAATACCAAGCAGGTATAAAAACGTAAGTAGATTCATACACAACTACATTAGGCAGAGTCGAGCAAATGGAACTAATTTTGAAGCAACGTCAAGGTACAGTGTCTTTACTTTCTCAGTGCTATCCTACCAAAATGTAATCTTACAGAGTTTTCACTAATTTAGATATAATTAAACTAACAGATTGACATGAGGCTATCTGGGATAAACCAAGTAAAACTGGCTCACTCAGTCCTTGGCATGAGTCTTCAGTATGATAAATCTTAAGAAGGTTGAAACATTTTAGAGAATGAGTATTTTTCTTTCCCTTATAAGTTTCTACTGTCCTAAAGAAAAAGAGTAACCAATCCAGCTGCCACATGCCCAGCAAAGCGTAACTGAAACAAAGAGCTCTTTCACTTCTGCATAAAAACAGACCAAATCCTACTCTTCCCTCACTTATTTCAATTATTAGTAAATGAGGAAAATATTTCACAGATGTCACTGCTTCTGCTCCCTTTTTAACAGTTTTTTACCACAGAAAGTCACACATACCTGTCGTTGCACAAACTTTGTCATAACCTTCTTGGCTTGTTCAAGTGAAGACTCCTCACCAGCGGCAGAATTGCTCATTGTAAAGCCTACATCGAGGCACAGCACGATGGCTGCCTAGAAAGGAAATACAATGCCGAATAAGAATGTAAAAGGGCCAAAATAAGCATAATTACTTCTGGTTTAAGTAACTTTCAGATCCTTGAACATACAAAACCTAAAAATCAAACTACATCACTACTGGTTTCTTTTACAGTAGCTAAGGCTCCTCTACACTAGGAAATATAACAAATATTTCAGTTGACAATTCCTAGCACAACACAGTATGTCTGCACAGCACAAGGTGGAGATACAAGCTTGTTCCCTAAACTCTACTGCTACATCCACCCCTCGCAGTACTCTGCAACAGCTGCAGACCACTGTTTGGTCTAACCCAAGAATGTAAGAATGACTGCACTCCTACAGCTTCCAGGGAGTCAGAACACTTGTTGCTGCTGGAGGTCACTCTGCAGTGAGCATCGGCGCCTGCAGCAAGTAGATATGCCCCTAATGCCTCAGGAGGATGAATTCTGATATCAATTTAAGGGCTTAAATCCCACAAGCTAGCATACGTGTTTGCATTTCTGATGATTGTTTTAACTGATCTATATGTAAAAGTGCCTACGTCTTCCCTTTAATTGATTTATAAGCTAGCATATGAATAAAACTGCTTCTTGTGATTTCTCTTGTTCAACACTGATTAATAATGAATACTACTTGCAGTGAATTGCCCATTCAACCAGTTTTGCTAAGTTCCTCTAAAATTCTTCCACAGACCCTACTTACCTTGATTAACCTGAGTAATTTTACTATCCAGCTGAATGAAGCTACAAGAAGACTTTAGGAAGATTACATCCTGCATCTCCGAGGACACTGACGAAAGACCAGCTCAAATTTATTATTACTGATTAAACAAAGGCTCTGTAAATATATATAATTCCTGCCTGGTGGACAGCCAGTAGCTTAAATTACACTGCACACAAAACATTGTTCGTCAGGACACAGGAAAGTTAGGTATTACCTAGCTGTGAGTCAGTCACCTTGTTTTAAAATACAAAATATATCCAATTCTCTAAGAAGTGAGGCTGACAAAAAGACGTGGGCAATAAATCAGAAGATTGAGACATGAGATGCACAGTCTGCTTTTGCAAAACAAAAGGGATAAACAGAAAGAAGAGGTATTGGTCCAAGCTCTTTTGCATACGACCATACAAATAACTCCAAGTACCTTTCTAAACATCAACCAAAATAACCTGATTCTTTTTGTCACCCAAACAGTTCTATCAAAATTACAGGAATAATGTGCCCGGATTAGCTGTCTAATGCTCTGTATTAGCAGCTCTCAAACTATTTTCTTATCCTTCTCCTTTTCCCAAAATATATTGTGCACCTCCCCTGTCATTTTAGCAAGCACTGGTTTAACTCCCTGCATCTTCCCAGGACAGGATAAGAGAAAAAAGAAAGAACCTGAGCAACAGGGCTTCACAAGACATCCAGCAGGTTAAACTCAGTCTCAGCACTCCACTCCTCACTCAGCCTTCACTGGTGGCTTGCCTGGGAGAGAGAATTAATGCCTTTGAGGCAGCTACACCTGCAGAACCTTAGAGAGGAACAGAGGCAGCACCTGAGGCTGCACTAGGTTCTCACAAGAGGCTTGTTACTGCTCACCTGCCAGCCTGAGGAACTACTCTACCAGCATCAGCAACTGCAGACCCCTGGCTTGCTGCTGTCCTGCCTCAAGACACAAAATAGTTGGCAGCCAAATTAATCCCGTTGTCCAAACCAGGCAAAATACTCTTCACAGCTGGCAAGATGACAACAAAGAAACCCAACAAGCGCAGAAGTGAAGAGCTGCTGCTTTGCTTAAGACTAAATGATCAAGTGTCACATGCTAACATGTTTTTCTGGAAGGAAGCAAACTCCAAGCCATACAAGTATGTGGAATCCTCCATCAGGTAGAGGGCAGGTGTCTCTTTTGGTAATCCTTCTCTACATGCCCCTTCATGTTATTAATCTCTGTGGATCTCAGCTCTGAGCATCCAGTACTGCCATTTTCAGGGACCGTATGCTAAGTGTCCCACACGGACAGTGGGATCGAGTGCACCCTCAGCAGGTTTGCCGATGACACCAAGCTGTGTGGTGCAGTTGACACCCTGGAGGGAAGGGATGCCATCCAGAGGGACCTGGATAGGCTAGACAGGTGGGCCTGTGCCAACCACATGGCACATGAGTCGGGGCAATCCCAAACACAAGTACAGGCTGGGTGGAGAATGGGTTGAGAGCAGCGCTGAGGAGAAAGACCTGGGGGAAATGGTGGATGAAAAGCTGGACATGAGCTGGCAGTGTGCACTGGCAGCCCAGAAAGCCAACCGTATCCTGGGCTGTATCCAGAGCAATGTGGCCAGCAGGTCGAGGGAGGTGACTCTCCCCCTCCACTCTGCTCTCGTGAGACCCCACCTGGAGTACTGTGTCCAGCTCTGGGGCCTTCAACATGAGAAGGACCATCAACTGGTTGGAGTGAGTCCAGAAGAGGCCATGAAGATAATCAGAGGGCTGGAGCACCTCTCCTACAGGGACAGGCTGGAAAAGTTGGGATTATTCAGCCTGGAGAAGAGAAGGCTCCAGGGAGTCCTTAGAGCACCTTCCAGTACCTGAAGGGGCCTACAAGGAAGCTGGGTGGGGGGTGTCTTTTTACAAGGGCCTGTAGTGACAGGACAAGGGGTAATGGTTTTAAATTGAAAAAGGGTAAATTTAGATTAGATATCAGGAAAAAATTCTTCACGAAGAGGGTAGTGAAGCACTGGAACAGGTTGCCCAGGGAAATTGTGGATGCCCCATCCCTGGAAGTCTTCAAGACCAGGCTGGATGAGGCTCTGAGCAACCTGGTCTAGTGGAGGGTGTCCCTGCCCATGGCAGGGGGGTTGGAACTAGATGATCCTTAAGGTTCCTTCCAACCCAAACCATTCTGTGATTTATGATTTAAGTGACGCTTTTAAGATGCTCAGCATGTGTGATTGTAGGACGACTGTCACAGCTGAGCTAACATCAATCTGCTTTGCTCATGTACTGATAAGGGTGAAAACCGAACGAGCCTGCCTTTATCTCTAACCTCCCCGCGCTGAAGCTAGTTATAATACAGGTAGGGGAGATCCGGCTACAGCAGCACTTCAGCCTGCAGCACAAAGCCTGTGTTTAAGGGACACTAAACTGCCCTGTGTCAGCGGGGGCTTCAACACAGCCTTCACAACAGGATTCCTTAAACATACCAGACAAACAAACAGCATTTTCAACAGAGCAAACCCACTTCTACTATTATTTTAGCAAAGAGCGATGGCAATCGCTGCTGTGGTAGGTGCACGGCGCCGGAAACCACAGCCCCCCCGAGACAGGAATGCCGAAGCCCCTTGGAATCAGAGCGCTTCATGCCAGCAGCAGCTCGAAGGCCAGCGCAGGGCGGAGCTGCTCGGCCTCAGGGATGTGGGTGGCAGCTCCGGCTGCCGCGCCGGCTGCTGACCCCGAAGTCGGCTCAGTGACGGGAGCCCGGCGGGTTCCGCCCGCGCTGGCTGCGGTACAGCCCAGGGCTAAGAGCCGATTACCTGGGTGAGCACCAGCGGGCCGGCCGCGTTCAGCTCCCACAGAGGCACTACCGAGCAGCCCGGAGCTCCCCCAGCGAGACCCGGGTGGCGCAAACACCCACCGCCGCGAGCGGCCGCCCAGGGCCAAAGCACCCGGTGTCACGGCGCTCAGCCGGGCCCAAGCGGGCAGCACCCCCTCCGCGACTCCCCGCCGCGCCGGGCCGGGGGTGTGCCCACAGGCTGTGGAGATGCTGGAAGACCCCCGCTTCTCACCTTGCCGCCGCCCGCCATCTCTCCCCTTCCGCGACGCGGTGCGCCACGCTCAGCGCTCCGGCCGGCGCCGCGTCCCGCCCACTCCGCGTCCCGCCGGGAACAGGGCGCCGCCGCCTCGCGTTCCGGCGGGGGGACAGCGCCACCCGGCGGCGCGGCGGGGAGGCGCTGAGGGGACACCAAGTGATGGGAGCGGCCCGCTCCGGCACTGCCCCGGCCCCTGGATCCAACGGCCGGGGAAGGGACGCGTCTCCCCACAGCCTGGGCGGCGGAGCGAGGGATGAGACGGTACTGTGAGGGGCTGTGGCTGGTACGGAGCGGGCCGCAGGCTGGGCCGGGTGTGGCGCAGCTGGGTGATGGGGATCGTTCCCCTCAGGTCATCCCCCGGTCCTCCCTCCAAGTAGCACGCCTCACAGGCATGACTGTGCCTGTGATTTTGGCCATGGGGTGAGCTGTGTGTGGACAAGGACAAAGCCGGGGTGAGTGGCGCGGTGCCCCTGAGGAGGGGTGACAGCAGGGCAGGCTCAGGCTGGAGGGGCCCGCCTGTCTTCTGCTGCCACCGAGCACCTCCTGCCTCACCCCACCCCATAGGGCCTGTCACCCCAGGGCTCTCCAGCCTCCCCTTCCCAGCACTGGGTGTCCCACAGGACACATCTGAATAGGGGGCAGGCATTCCCCTTCACCACCAGGACAGGGCTTTGTGCTGGATCGAAGTGCCTGATAAACTGCCTTCTGCCCACGGATCACCAGTGGAATTAATTAATGGATTGATTCAACAGGGCCACAACACTAGCTTCTCCCAGCATTAACGACAGAATTTCGCAGCCAAATTACACGCAGCCTCTTCGGTGAAACTGAAGCCTGTTGATATAATAGATGCCATCTCACATGTATCTTGGCACTTGTTGGATATTTAATCAGCAGAGATGTATAGAGAGTATTTCATCACAAACATGGAGTACGTCTTGTGCTGCATTACCTCCCCCATATCCTTTGAGAGTATCATTACCAGTGTTCTTTCTATTCTGTGTTTCTCAAAAACCACATTTTTATCTATAATTATGCTGAAAACAGAGTGCAAAGTGGTGATAGTAGTATAGCTACAGAAGAGTAACTCTCACATGATCGCTTCAAAACCCTTGTGCCAGAAGACTGACCCTGCAAACACAAGCATTTCCTTTTTATGTTGAGTGATATCTGAAGACAAAAATCTCCTTTTTCTCCTTAGTACATCACCATGCTTTGGGAATATTGGTAATTGAGGGATTCTCTCTTCAAAGCACTTTGCATATCAAAGGAACAGAGCAGCTTAGCACCCTGACAACATTTTATGGGAAACCTGTAGACAAAAAAAAAAGTCAGCAACTGCGAGAGAAAGCTGTGCATTGTCTTTCTGAACGTCTCCAAAGAGATTTCAAATTAATCAGCCAAGGAAATCAGGTCTGCTTACTATTATTATTACTGTTCCTGATGTTATCTTAGTCCCTGGGAGTGCTCACCACAGACCAAAGGCCCCCCCTTGGGCTAGAAGTCAGGCAGCTCCCCACCCCTACTGATTTTCAACATCACTTGCGGTCTAGGTGTAACACAAGAGACGTGCGCACAAGCACAATCATAAATTGGAAGAATGGAGAAACGAGAATTGATCAGCTTCATCAGCAATAGCTTTTCACACACCAGCTGAAAAGCATTTTACAAGGCATCATAATCAATGAACATTTTATTTTATGCCAGGGTTGAGAAGCAAA
This sequence comes from Rhynochetos jubatus, assembly GCA_027574665.1. Lineage (NCBI taxonomy): Eukaryota > Metazoa > Chordata > Aves > Eurypygiformes > Rhynochetidae > Rhynochetos > Rhynochetos jubatus. Next base: position 27,718,620 of record CM050654.1, read on the forward strand.
ACCCCAGTGCTGACTCCTGGCACAGAATATTGACAGAAAACCCTTTCTAGTCCTCTTGGAATACTGCATTTGACACAAAAGCTGAATCCCAGGCTTTGATCCAAACCCTCACATCTAGAGCAGTAATTGTAAACACTACCCAGAGAAACCTATGTTGGGTATGAACTAGGAACCTCTGCTTTGCAGGAAGGTTGGCGTGCCTGGCCCACACACAGCACCCTATTCCCTTACAAATGCGGTAGAACTAAAGACACCTGTAACCATGAAACTCCACCTGCAAACTCCCTATCTGTTAGCTCTCAGTCTGGCATAAATGAGGTCTTAGGACTCTCTTAGCAAAATACACAAACAAACCCAAACATTCCCCCCTTCGAGCCTCCATGTTGCCAAATTTCCTCAGAGCCATTTCCACCACTCACAGAAAAACCGGCTAATCATTTCTGAAACAAATTTTAATCGCCATTTCCTTTTCCGGTCTGTACAGAGCTCCCTTACAGGTAATCATCACAACTGACAAACAAACCCCATCTGGGGGCACTGCGGCTTTGTCAGCCTGCATTAAGACTTGAAGATCTTTGCTTGTAAACACTTGCCAAAAGAGGTTTGTGATTAATTGGCCATTTCCATTTTACAGAATGTCAGTCTCTGGGTATAAATAATAAATGTGTGACATCTCTGAGGACTCAGTGTCCAGGGTGATCAGCTGCAATCTCATTTACAACAAAGTGAGTCAGACCTCTGTCGCCATGAGGCTCTCGCTCACTTCTCTGCTTACGCCCTTTCTGGTTACTTTTCCAGTCCCCAAAAAACAAAGCCTGGATTAAATGAGCAGAGTCTTGGAAAGCAGCAATGAGGGGCCTGCCTTCTGCTTAACTTCACTTGCTGCCTTTACAAGGCAACAAGGAAAATGGCTTCCCTGTTTTGTTACAGGAAGGAATTTATTATCCAGAGAGGTGCAGCTGGGACCCAGCTGCTTATGGCAGCTCTGAGCAAGTGTGAATGGCCTCAGTGTCAAAGCAGAAAGATGACTTGGCCTTTCTCCCCCTTGGAGCAATTGCCCACAGGGTAAAACTTTGGATGAGTGTCTGGTGGAAAGAGGAATATCATAACCATCTGGGATCTAGCCCAATAGTTTTGTTGAAATACATACATGAAGCAGAACTTTCCACAGAATTAGCTTTGCAGTCATTACTTACTCTTCGCCTGAGTTCATACATAGAAGCGGGCACTAACTGCAAACTGAGCAATTATGGACTGAATTTCACAACGAGATAAATGAAGCAAGCCAAGGACACTGTGACACCAATCAGCTTTGTATTTCTACCAGTACCAGCTTGGCAAAAAGATGAAGCAGACAAGAAACTGGCACCCAAAGCAAAACAGAGCTTAAAAACACATCTGTTTGTTAGCATCTTCCTGCATCGGGCTTCATGAGGTGCACACAGTTGCCTTCTCCCAAGAGGTCTTTCCAAACACCTGCTTGCAAGCACATGCCAAAACTGTGGTGCAGACCAACAGTGGTATTTATTATGTCTGTTTAGTGATTCCCAGTGGTCCTCCCAAGGGATGCAAGCCTCACACACTGTCTTTGCTTAGTTGCTTCTCTGGAATACACCTGCAGGGAAGAGACCTCAAAGGCTGGTTGCACTCTCCAAAGCCAAGTCTGGCTTTGACTGAGGATCAGCTATAAGTCCACAGGGCTTGTCCTCTGGCTGCCTGTGACTCATGAACACTTGGTCCATTGCAAAACTATGCCTTTAATAAATTTAACAATTTTTAAAAAATCATTCTGGGGATTTAACTGTTCCCATCTGCCAGTCTACCTGCTCAGCCCATTTTCAGCTTACTTCATGCAATGGAAGGAAATAGGAAATTACTGTGCTAGGAAACTCAGAATGCTAAATAGGAAGGATTATACCAATTATACCAATCTCACCTGAAAACACAGAAGAAAAACACAGTAAGGAGAGGTAATGAGTTATGAGAGTGTACTGGCTCAGTGTGTGTCCTGCCAGGCACTTTCTAGCCTGGGGGCTCCGGAACCGTGGCAAATGGGTGCATCACAACAGATACACAAATGGCTTCAAAGCAGCACACCTACCACTCCTAGTCCCACCCCACTAAAGAGGAAACATGGAATACTTCAGAAACAGTTCCACAAATACTTCTGCATGGATCAGGGAGACTCTAAGGCCTCCTGTTCATAGCTCCTGTTCCAAAAGACAGTACCACTGTTTCTTTTCCATCTCACTGCACCTGACATCAGCTGCTGAGTTTACAGGCACCTCTTCTCCTTTTGCCAGTCTGTTTCTCTTCTCCAGCACAGTAGTAACTCGGTTTACAATGCCTTTTCCCCATGTGTTATTTACCTTCTTCACACTGTCACAGAATCACATTTAAATCACACAGGTACTGTCCTGCTGCCCATGCCATTGTTCTTCCACCTGAGGTTCATTATCCCCAGTGAACAGAGCAGCACATTTGCTTAACAAGTTGCATCCTGTTGAGGTTTTTTCCCCCCCTCCAGATTTATGAAATTTTCAGCCATCAATTTTTAGTTCTAATCTACTCAGCCATTGTGCCATCCCTCTCAGTCTGGTGTCATGTCCAGAATTCCTAAACAACTTTTGTCTTCAGCCAAGTCACGAAGGAACAGCACTCAGCCCAAGATAGCCACCCCAGGAGTAACCACTAGACACAGCTCTGTATATAATGTTCTCTCTTCTCATACATCAAAATATGCAACAGCTTCCTGGACTGCTCAGATGACACTTAAAACAGCATCAAAGCCTTATTAAAAGCAAGGTAAATAACTTCTGTCCAAAAAGTCTGTTTCTTTCTTACCAAGAGAAAAAAAAATAGTTTAACACCATTTGTTCCTAAAAAACCCCCCAGGTTTCCTTTTATGTATTAACTTCTGAGCACTGCTTAATGGTTGAATTATTTGCTATACTTCTTTCCACTAACTGGAGCAGAAGTAGCCTGTAACTCCCTAACACCTTTACACGCTCACATCCCTTCTTAAAAATAGATGTTGTACTTGTAACCTCACCTATTTTTTTCAAGGAAAAGCATTACTTCTGAGAGTGCTGTAGCCAGCTTTATATTCACTTTGGATTAAATTCACCTGGCCTGGCTGGTTTGAAAACACCTCCACTGTTTAATCACACTCTGACTTTTTCTGGTTTATCTGGAATCATTTTTGCTACTGGTGTTAATTGTGCTGCTGCCTGATTGCAGGTGACCTTCGTAAAGGGACAGTCTTCCACAGCTGTCAATTATTTAATTAGCTCAAAAGGCAGAAGCATATGCTGTGGGTCCAAAGGTTGCAGCCCAGCTGAAACCCATGTAGCTGTCAGGAGAAGCCTATATAGTGCAATTTCAGTTTATTGCCTTAGTGTATTTTTCTTTAAGTAATAACGAGTATATTAAACTTGCAGAAGTCCAGCTTAAAAATGCAAGGACATTCTGACATTAAAGCTTCTTTTGCAACATTAGCTAAGTATTTTGCATTTGTGTGATGTGGGTTCAACTACAGGAGCAGGTACGTTTTATCCTGCAATGTCACAGTCTCTTTTAATATATATTGGGATAAAAATAGGGCTGTGCACTAAAGGAGTCATAAGGCTCTTGCCTCAGTTGTTACAAAAATTGGAAGATAGAGAGTAAAAGAGGAAACTCTTAATGATTATGGTAACTGAATGACATTTTAAGAATTAAATTTTCTGGGTTTGTGCAGCCGGTTGCCTGTCTTCTGATTTACAAACCACTTAACCCAAGTCTCATCAGTAGGCACTACTTATGTGAGTCACATTTTCTTAGTGCTCAGTGTGGGACACAGCCAGATCTGCATAAGTGCTGAGCACTCACAGGTGTTCATGAAAGGAGCTTCAGTTTCAACACAGAAAATGCCTTATTATGCTAAATGTTCTGAAAAAAATCAGCTGCAAGGCATCCCTGAGGGGCAGTGAGACTTCATAGACATTTGTAGCTTTTAAAACCCTTCTGCCTTTGTTGCCTCAGATAAGTTTATCAGCATTTATGTCACATGTTATTGCCAAAAAACCCTACTTATGTGAAGTAATTACATGTTACAGTGGCATGTATTATTGAGAGATTGCTTTGCACGATCGGTGCAAAGGGGTTTTGACCACACTGGGCACAACAAAGTGCTGGATTGGCTTCTCATTAAATGCTTTCTCCTGCCCCACTGTCTAAGCCTGGTGTGCCAGAGAAAGAGTAGTATGAACTCCTGTGATTGAGGGTTGCTTCAGATCACATACGTATAATGAACAGGGAGGGATTCATTTTATACAAATGTATTAAAAATTGGCATGATGTAACTTGTTAGTGTTTGCCATTGCGCTTCCACAGTATGTAGACGACCTTGGATGCATTTCTAAGGCAGAAAAAAAATACTGCATTTTTTCCTTCCCCCGGTTTTTCAGTTCAGCCACTGGAGGGCAACGTGGTCCCAGGCAGAAGGAGCCCTACAGCCTGCAGAACTAGGTAGAGTGGACCCAGGAAGCACCACCCAGCTGCAGATTAATTCTGCATGCAGGTATGGCAGAAATCAATTACAAATAATACACACTTGTATATATTTTTACGTTGTAGGTTTTTTTGGAAGGTAGATTTATAAATTTCTTCCCATATCTAGTGTCTATTAAGCTGGGTTTCTGTTTAGGATGATGTTTTCATGAGTTCTAAATCAATGGATTAGCCAAAGGGTTTCTGAAGGAGACTATGTGAGGCCCACTCAGCCTGCTATCACCAGAGGTGAAACATTTCCCCCTGCTAAGTAACTGAAGACCTGACACGTGTTTCTACTCTTGAAATAACTCCAGCAGAGTTTTCTGGATTAGTTGTTAACTCTGTTACAACAAATTCATTCTTTATAACATTTTAGAGGACTATCAGCACTGTAGGGTCTGATTTTCTTTAAAATTAACAGAAATAGCTTGGCTTTCTTGAACTGTAGAGCAGCTGGCTTCCTGGAGAGGACCAGAGAATTCATGTCAGATATGCTGACTTTGAGGAAAGCAACAGCCCAGCAAGAGAGTAGCAAATAGTGTTTGAAAAAAGTTAAAGCCAATGTTTTAGGAAGCGGTAATAAGAAGAAGGTAGATGCCAATAAAATGAAACAGCACCTTGAAAACTGGGGAAAAACGCAGACTGTGTTATAGAAAACAGCATAATTACAACACTTCGCCTAGAATTTTGTATTGGCTACTGCTGTTTCAGGCTGGGTTATCACAGAAGCAGAATCTCGTCCATCTTGTGCTCCATGTGCTCTTGGTTTCGCAGTCTTTCTATCTCGCCTCTCTCTGTGCAGTAAGTCTTTGTTTGCAGCCATTAGCAATCCAGCTGTGTTTTCGGCATCTCTGGAAAGCGCTTTCATGCAGCAGGATTGTTCTGGACAAGCCAGCTAGGATAACTCACTGTGTGAAGGATTTTGCTCTGTGGATGAACAAGGATAAGCCTTTACTGTTCTCCTCTCACCAGCATCATGCGTACACACTGGTTAATGGTCCAATTTAATCCTCACAGCACAGGGATTTGTTCCTTATCCATTCAACCAGCCTGTGGGTGGGGATGAGGAAAGTCTTCAGCTGCTGAACAAGGCTCTTTCTGAGCTGTGAGGGAGGATCCCATTTCAAATCCCTATTTGTTTGCCTGCATCTGGAAGCAAACTGAAATCAAACTGAAAGGATGGAAGTTTGGATATTTAGAGAAATATCAGCCTTAATGTACTTTAAAAATTGAGCATTGCAAACATGGAGGATGGGACATCATGTTTGAAAGCCTTGAATTCTTATGAGTTCCCGGTTTGTACAGCTTTGGGGGACAAAGCAGCAGTGCAAAGGAGGGAGTTGCTATTTGAAAGGAAGTAAGAAGGGATTAAGTCTGCTTTTATTTGCATACATTGATGCTAACCCGTGACAATGTCAGATGTAGAGGCAGAGGAAGAACGATTTCATGTTTTCCCTGACAGTTTTTTGCAGGAATTCCTTAGACAGAAGGAAGTCATTAAGATAACAGCTGCTGATTTTTGCAGGGTTTTTGTACTAGGCAAGGCAGATGTTTGAATTCTTATAAGTTTCTGTTGAAATAAATGGCAAATTTAGCCATCAAGAGACTTGATTTTAGGGTGGAATTGGAGCCTCAGAGCAATCCTGCTGTAATCATGAGTCTGACTGAAGTCACCACTACCACATCAAACTCTTGCCTTGGAGTCTCTTTCAATATAAAAGTTCACCACCTCAGAGATGTGTAATCGCATGGTAGAGGAGTTGGTATTACCTGCTTTTAGTCACTAAAGGTGGCTCTACCAACACGTTTGGTGGGAACTGAGATGTCATTTAGCATTGACACTACATGTGTCCTGGGGTGACACTGCTTACTACAGTAAATATTTCACTTTTTTGCTATATGGAGATACTAGGAATTATTTCTGTTCATTTCTTAAGGAACAGAGGAGCTCATTTAAATAAATTAACGAAGGTTGAAATTGCTTGTGTTTATTAATTCTGCGTGCAACTTGTGCATGGTTAAAAGGTTAAGGAAAATCTCCATTACAATGCAAGGATATTATAGTAATTGCCTGTAATTCTAAGAGCAGCTTGCTACAAATACATCATAGCAAAAGACATTAGAAGGTGACACTTCCATAGTTAAGGGCAAATAATGTATTTTAGAAAGAAAGACTGAATAAATGGCATGCTCTCCTTAGGCCAACTACCCCAGGAGCTGTTGGATTCATGCCCAGCACTGACACTGTGAAAGCCATTCAGTTTACTTAAGATATTTGGGGTTGTCAGGATGGTAACTACAGGTGATTCAGATAACCAGGCTAGAATAAATTAAGCTACATTTGTGTTATATCACAATGAGCCAGCTTGCTGTCATTTTGTAGTAGAAGTAATTGATTCACTTACCTTATCACTGTAGGAGCAGAAAGAATTTGGCATACATATGAAGATAGTCAAAGGCACCTTGAAATATGTTGGTCTTAATATATTGTTACTGACGGAGGAACTTGCAATAAACCAAGCCCCAAGGGAACATGTTGCCTGGCAGGTGGGTTTTTATCCTATTTGCCATGCAGAACGTACTATCATATTCACTAGTTATCTATCCTGTGAAGTTGAATTCCCAGCTTAAAGAAATGGTTGCAAAAAGGAGCCCTAAGGCAGAGAGCTCACATCTGGGCAGATACTTTGTATCTTAGAGGGCTCCAGGTCGCATTCATCCTCAGCATCCCTAATTTCAGTGGATGCAAAGCACAACTGATTTCAGTTGCTCTGTTTTTCTGGAGGAAGGTTTTATGTTTTATCTAACTAAAAGTAAGGGCATTTTTTTTTAACACAGAGACAAATACCCTGTTGGTCTGACTCAAGTGTTTTCTTTAACAATTTCTGGCAGACTTCAGCTACTGTGTAATGACAAGAAATAAGGGAGACTAAAAGTTAAAGGAACTGGGTGACCAGTGAGGACCCACAAGAGCCCTCGAGCCTTGTTTCTCTGGGCTGCCTGTTCAAATGCAGCCACATTTCACCTGTTTACATGAAGGGATGCTTAGGGGGCTTTTTGAACCCCATGGCAATTTACCCTGTTATGCAACACACAACCGCAAACCCTCTCTCTTCATTAACTGGCTGCTTGTTGGAAGAGAAATCATGCTTTAGTAGTTAAGACAAGCAAACTGATATCCCTTCTGAGTCGCCAAATTCATTGAAAAGTTGCATTTCCAAGTGGATTAGCCCCTTTTATGAGGAGTGGGATTTGGAAAAGCTCTGAATTTGCTTCAAACTCTTTTTTTGTGAGTTCCAATTTCCATACAGGTAATAAATTTAGATGGACTCATCTACTCAGAAATGGATCCACATTAATCTAACTGCCTCCCCATCAACAGGTCTTTGGAAAGAAGCAGGAAGGGCACTGGTCCCCCAGATAATTCACTGCCTGGGACAAAAAGGGCTTACTAAATTTTGAGCAAAATTGTGACCATCACAGGGCAGGAATGTGGGCTGTGCATCCTTACTTTCTCTTTAACACTAGTGTAATTGCAAGCCTCAGTGTGCAGCAGCAGACTGGAGTGGCTTTTCTGAACTAGTGGTTGCAGCTTCAAAATCTTACCCGTGAGGGGGGGCCGCACAGATCCATGGGGCAGCCCCTGACAATAGTTTCATGGTGAGGAATTGCAGGATCCTGGCCTTGGGATTCAAAGCACTGGCCTGATGGATTAGAAAGTTGAATTCAAGAGCCTAACTGTGGTTAAAAGCACAGTTCATGCTGTGACTGTTTCAGTTCTCAAAGAAACGGAACGGAGTAAGCCAGCAGGCAGAATTAGCCCCTTCTCTCCCCCCAGTGAAATACACAGTGCAGTTGTACAGGTGTGCTTTGCCTGGTGCAAAGGTCTTCAATGGGAGTCTCTCCCACTGCTAACCATTATCTTACAGAATTATTACCTTGTACCTCAAAGGCGAGAACTGCAAAGGTTAATGAGGCAATTCTCTGGGCCCACTACCTCCATCCCACTCTGCCACCCCAGGAAACTGAGTGTCCTTCACCAGGTTCTTCACTGGAGGTGGGAAGTCCCCAGTGACATCCTCTGTGCAGGAAATCCTGTTCCCTTGGAAACCTTTGCAGCAAGTATCACACTGAGAACATCTTCCTGGTATTCCCAGCTGTTGCGTTGGACATGGCACTGTCGGAGGAAATCACGTACAGGTAGCCTTTTGGCTTGAAGACCTGTTACACTGAAGCTGTGCCAGCCCTCCGCTAGGAATTTCATTTGGGTTTTCCAAAGATACATGTCTCCTTCTTAGAAGAAAGAATATGCCAAATAAGTGTCTGCTCTGTGCTAGCAGGAGGGTAGTAACACTGCATGGGAGAGCACTGAGTGTGTCATTTACGATTTAGACACCTTGAAGAACTGTATCGGTGGATTCTCCTCTGACTTATCGTAACAGAGGCATGTCTGGAGTACTCAGGGGTTGTAAGAAATCTTCCCAGCATGGCTGTAAATAGCAGCTCCAAGTCACAGACACGCAGACCGTATCTGTGGAGTTAAATGTACTTCTTATTTTGGTATGGAAGCGTGTCCCTACAGATCCCTGTGGCTAAAGCCAAACAGACACCCAGCGAGTGAAATGAAATCAAAAAGTTTTCATTTGTGAGCTATGAAGTGAAAACAAAGAAAAACCCAGAGCACAGAGGCAGGACAGTTCTGAACAGGCACAGGTTAACAAGAGGCAAAACTGAGACCCATTTCAGACACTTTAACGTGGGTCTTCAAGGATTATGACTTGTAATCGATTATCAGCACAGAATGACTGTGTCCATCCCACAGCACTGTTTTTAACACAAAGTCAAGCAGAAGCATAAGAGCAACACTCTTTTAGAGCCACGTACATCTTTATTCTCCACCCAGGCCAGCAAGGATGGGAAAAGGGAATGCAATAAAAAATAATCACCAGCAAACACACATTACTTAAAAAAAACCACCCAGACTAGAGCAGCCAGAAATACACTCAACAATCGGAATAACCGTAATTCCCTGCAGTTTGGCAGTGGCACATAAGCACAAATTACTTGTGAGTTTCTGCAAGCGAGGGTAGAACAAGACAAAAACTTGTGCTTTTTTCTATTACAACAAGTGATTATGTTCATATATTTTGCATCAGGCAAACCGCTCCGCGGGATAACAGGCAGGAGAGAAAGCTATCCAGAGTTGTTTCGAGAAAAGTTTGAATAAAACTTTTACAAATAGCACCAGAACTAACTCCAAGCTTAAACTAGCCCCCACCGAAATCGGCAAACTTGGTTAAGTGTAAAGTAGAAAACACATGATGGATTGTTCCAGTATATCCCCAAAAAGGTGGCCTCCAAACCCAGAAACATAGCTGCCCTGGCAGAGGGTGGGTAATATTTCTCTGATGCTCCTTTGTGCCTGCACAGCACTAAGAGGCCCAGATTTGGTTTTGTGTCTGCTCTGGCAGGCTGTTTGCAATTCTGAAAGCAAATCCTGCAGCCCGGCAGACATTTGACATGGCTGCATTCTGTAACGAGCTTGTATTTATCATTCAAGCCCTCTCTAAGTGAAAGCTCTTTGTGCTGCTGACCCCAGCCTTTCGTCTAGCCTTGAACAGCTGCTGTTTGGCAGTGGCAGCTGAATCGGGTTTTCTCCCTCTGCAGCAGTGCACACTTGCCAGCCATCCTTCCCCCAAACACCCTTGTCTGCTGCAACAAACCCTTGTTGGGGCCAAGATACACAATCCACTCTTTTCACACAGGCAGTGTTCCTCTAGGCAAAGCGTGAGGACACTTGCCAGCGGGCCTTCCTTCCCATTAATGCTAGTTAAGAATCACTTCTTCCCACCCTCTGGCCATGTGGGAGCCTGTGACTTCCAAGTGGAAGAGTATTAAGCAGAGTAGTTGTGCTGGGTCACTCCAGGCTGCCAGCACTGGCATGACTTATCCTCAGCTTCTCGATTAATTCAGAGGCATATCAAGCTCCCTGATTGAAACAGCCCTGAGAAAGGCGTTTCACTGCTTGAACTGGTCCCAGGCATGTGTAAGCCCCTTTGAACCCTACCGTATTACCTGCCATTGCCTCACAGGCTGGGGTCCATTTTTTTTAATTTTTTTTTTTTTTCTGAAAGTTGGTCATTGCTTTTAAAGACTTCGCCAATGAAGACTGAAAGCTGTGCATCAGGAAGGAGCAAACACAGCCTGGCTGTGCCTGTAAAGCGTAGGGCCAAGCATGCTCTTGATATTTGGCTCACACACTATTCACACTGTTAATCCTCAAGCCAGTGCTAAGAGGCTGCTTTGGCTGGATCTCCCAGAAGTGGATGGACCGAGGATGCAGCAGAGACATTACTTATTTCTGTGTCAGGCCTAGAGCATCAGATGGACTTGTTTGTAAGTCACAGGTTCCCAACGTCCTAACCAGGACAGCCAGGCAGTGTAGTCTTGACACTACCCTTGGAATGCAACGCGAAGCATTAGTTCCTGTGAAATCCAGCTCGTGAATACTTCTCTTTACCATCCTAAAACTAGAGCAGCTGCCCCTCTGGTAGGGAGACTGGGGAAGTGAAACACCTACACAGACATGAGTGACTGTGCAGCCTGACGGACTGCACACTACGAATTACCTACCTACACGCATGCAAATGGTGGGCTCCTCAGGGATGGAGCTGAGACAGACTTTTTAGCAGCACCAGCTGAACTACAGCACTGCAAAAACTCAGTCCCCAGTAGAGTCCATTATACCTCCCTCTTATTTTCCTCATGTCCTCCTTAGGCCAAAACCCCAACAGTCAATCAAAAGAACTAATTTCAACTCAATTCAAAAGAACTTTTCTGCTAGTAATTTTTTTAAAGAGACATTAAAATTTCTCCAGCCTATGGTGGCCACCTCAGCCTCGTCTGGGAACTCACTAAGATGCCATGCAAAGTCTCAGAAGGAGGGAAACCAATTATGAAAATGAGACATGAGGGGAGGAGGATGTAAAATCCATTGCTCTCCCATATAGTTAACCAGGAAGTGTGTGTGGGATGCAGATTTCCAGAGCTGAAGCACTAATGCAGTTTGCACTGGCACTAACAGACATGGGCTCAGGGACATCCCCATTCTGAAAGGGAGGGTCCAGCAGCTCTTCCATCAGAGCAACTTGAAAACCACAACGATCATTTCAGTGAGACCTTCTCATCCCAAGCACCTTCCACTCCACTTCCCTAAATACAGGTGCCACCATGCCACCCTGGCATTGCAGTGACACATAAACTGATCACCTTTCCTCAGGGCAGACGTTTCTTCCCTAGAGTGCAACTGTTTGCACGGCACACTGCGTACGACTCTCACAGCCCATTCCTTCCTCGCAGTGCACCTATCAAGATCAAATGCAGGTGTGTCGAAGCACCTATCTGTGCACCTATAGCTTCCTGAGGGTGCTTGGTGACAGGCCCGTCCAGTCTCTCTATGCAGCGCATTACAGAGCAAGCCCAACTCTTCCATCCCATGATGGGTGCGTTTCAGGTCAGCGTAGGGCTTGTTCACCTCTGTCGGAAAGGCTGGGCATCACTACTGTACTGGTCTATTTTTCAAACTCTGACAGTGTCCGAGCAGTCAGCCTACCTGGAAGGTTTGCTGCCCTTGTCGGAAGGACTGTAAAAGGACCCTTTCTAGGAAAACTGCGGGAACATGATGTTTTGCAATTTAGCCTTCACCTCTAAATGATTTCCTAGCTCCTGAAATTCAGAAGTGGAGACATTTTTCCACTGAGCCAACAGGTCACTCTTATGTCCCATTCCCTAAAAGTAAAGTCTAACTTTACAGAAGTGGACTTTCCAGCATGTATGTCTGCCACCCTACAAACAGCCCAAGCTCCACAGACCCGGATTTTCTCACCATTCCCAGTTGTAATTAGCTAAAACAGATGACAAATCCTTGGAGAGCCATACACCTCCCCACCCAGACCACGTGAAGCTAGCACACTTGCATTCTGTGACATTTAAAGAGCATTCCCAGCCCAATATTTTATTAAGTTCGTGTTTAAACATATATATATATATTTAAAAAATCAGTGTTATTTTCTAGGTGTAAACCACTCGCATATGACCAAAACAGTCAGCCAGGCCAAAGGCTCAGACTGCCGAAGTCTCAACCCCCTGCGCAGAGCTCTTGCCAGAGAGACTACCTGAGATATTGTCAGAATCTAGCAGCTCAACAATGCTGTATGGAGAGCAATCTTCCAAACCCAGCTTGCTGCAGAGCCAGCCACAGAAGCCCTTCTCCATATCCCTGACAGCATGCCACCAGTAACCAAAGGACCAAGCTACCTGGGCCACAGCCGAGTACAGGCCTAGGGAGAAAGACACAACCATAATTATAATTGGGTAGAAGATGATCAAAAAGGGACAAAAGGTGATTTTGTGCCAGAAGGTCCTCTCTTCATTGTACACCAAGAAGATGTTGTACCATGTAATGGTTCCATAGTAGAATGAAACCACGAAGGACACTACAAAAATGATGGGGAGGCAGATAATGGTCCAGAGGACGATGTGGGGTCCTCTGTCCAGCCCAACATCACATTTCTTGTTCTTCTCAGGTTCGTCCTCTTTAGGAGGTTCCTTTGACTTAGCCAGTTCCTGCAGCTCTTTGTCCGTTAGTGTGACATGGATGTCCACCATCTGACCCTTCTTCTTTCCCCTGGTGATTGTTCCAGTCAAGGTGACATATCGGCTGTCTAAGGGCATGCTCCAGACACCTATGAACACAGATAAACTCATCCACATTAGATTTATTTTCTGTACGGAGTATTTTGTGTAAATCCCCAAAGACAATGAGACTGCATATGGAGCTAGAGCTAAATTTAAAAAAAGATGGAATGCAACAAGCAATGCAGTATAAAAAAGCTTATCAGAAGAAAATGGAAGAAGAGATAATGAGGGAGAAAACAGGAATTCCAGGTGACAGAAATCACAAGGGAGAAGACTCCAGCATCTACACTGGGGACAGTATGTGAAGGGGAAGTGCTGCAGGAATATGAGAAAGATGAGACAGAGTAACTGAATAAAAAATGGTACCCCACTTTTCTCTGGTACCCTCATAGATTTGTTCCTGAACAGCGTGAACACTTGGGGTAAATTATACAAATATGACTAAGACCTTGTTCTGGAATAAGCACATCCACACATGGAGTTACACTTGCATAGCTAACATTTCACTTTACATTTGCACTGTATCTCACTGCAAATTAACTTACAGAGTTTAGAAAATCCTTACAAACTCTCATGTAATGATACTTGCATTTTAAAAATCAACAAAGGCACCAAACAGGAAAGTGTTGGGATGTGTGTTAAAGTCACAGATTGCCCTAGCTTCCAAGTGACATTGGTTTAGGATGGTCCCTGCAGTGGTACTGGCCATAATGTCTTCTACAGGTCTACAATATGCTTTTTCCTGGGCTTAATTCTGACTAGCTTGGAATGAGGTCTTCAGAGGCTCTTAAGAGGAGGCTGAGCAGTTGAAGTGGACCTCAAAAACCAGGAAGGCATCAGATAAGCCGTGAGGATAGGTGTTGGGATCATGGGAGAATCTGGTGTGGCTGATGGACCAGAGCATGCACTCACTTTCAAACCCTGCTCAGGCTGCCCTGTTGGTTTATAAGAGGATTAGCCATAGGACCTATCTCCCACACTTCTTCCCTGCAAAGGTATCCAGGACAGACATCAGAAGTGAAAGTAGCTCCAAGATGCCCCACGATGACCTTGCCAAATAAACCACTCTTAAAGAGGAAGCTGTGCTGAGAATATGCAAACAGAAGGCAACAGCAAATCCTAGACAATGAGTCAAACTCCCTGTCACAGGTAATGCCACTAAATCCATTTGCTTGCACCCTTTCACTTAACAGGTGGTTGTTCTAGGCATGGACGTGGCTCGATCACAGCATCATTGGCTTAAAGTACGCTCAGCATTTCTCTGTATCAACCCCAATGAGCACAAACATTTAAAACCAAGAGTGTGGCAACAACCAACCTCTGCAAAGGACTGCAGGAGATACCCCAATCAGCCTGGAATGCTTTTTATTTCAGAGTGTTTTCACGTATGAACTCAAGCTCTCCTTGCCTGCAGTCTTGGAGAAGGGTGGTCCCACAGTCACTTCCATTTGACCTCAGTGCATGCTGGCATCAAAAAAAGTTTATGGAAACTGGGTGTTCCCAGGAATACGTACCATCTGCCATGGACTGACCCAGGAACTTGGAGCCTTCCTCGGAGCTCCTCTCCCCTCCTTCTTCATCTGCCTGTTCTTCTTCCACCTTATTCTCACTCTCTGACCGATACACTATTATTGACTCAGGACGGGACTCTTTCTTCTTCTTTTTCCTGCGGTCCATAGTGGCTTCCCCATCAAAGGTGACAGTGGTGGCCACAGCCCTTCTCATGGAGCCACGGCGAGGGCTCTGGTTTCCAGACTTGCTCTCTTTCTGCATGGTCTCCTCCATCCCACCGCTGCTCTCAAGTACCTCACTTGGCATTTTGTAGTGCTTGTTTCCAATCTAACAGCTCCTGCACTTACAAGTCATTGATTAGACAACAGTCCCATGGGTGCTTTGGTTTGGTAAGATGTCCCACTGCTGACATCCAAACTATGCCCTCCATTCCCAGCCTAAAATGAGAGAGAAGGATAAAAAAGTGTCTTTTTCTTACCAAGCAGAAAAAATTACCAGAATTTTTCTATAAAGGGTTATTTCTGACTGGTTTAAATGTCATCTGAAGATCCTTATTACTGCCTTGAACATCAATTTTATTACATGCATACATGTTTTGCAATATCACCTAATCCTGATTCTCATGTTCCAATTTTAAGTACAACAAACCAAAGCTAGTGGAAAAGGAAAGAGTATTAACATTTATAAGAAGAGATTAAACAAGCACAGCTTGCTGGGTGATTTTAACATTCCTCTGCAACACTGGAAGCAAACGGAAGACAATGGTTTTGGCCCACATGCATAAGAATGGAGAAATTAAACAATAGAAGAAAAAGAAGTTGACTAATTTAAGGGACTGGCCTGAATGAGGACAGCTGCAGCAGGAACACCGCACTCATCCTGCATCACAACAGCGATATTGGTGCCAGCCTTTCTCATTTTGAGTGTCTTCTGATCTACCATTGCAAGGATATTAAAAAAGTAATCAAATGATGTCAGAATGAATGATGGTTCAAACTTTACCAATTTAGCATTGTGTAGTGCTGTCAAACCTTAAAAATATAATATATACAGTGGATGGAAGCAAGATTACTATTAAGGTGACTTCACTGGGGAGGGAATTGGAAACCACAGCAAAGTCTTGTGATTGTGCAGGGAAAACAACCCAAATCTTCACAAATCTTTGGAACAAATGTAAGGGCTCGGATTTTTACTCCTCATTCAAGCAAAATTAACAGCAGTATCAAGTGACACTGTTATCTATGGGAAAGCTGCCCAAGTAAGAAACATACAATTAAACATGCATCAAGGCAGACAAATCCTGCTCCATGAACACGAAAGACGCAGGATTAATGGTTCTCAGATTTCATAACATTTAAGAAACTGATTGTTTCAAGTACTCATGAAGTATTTAGGTAAAATATGAATACACTGAATAATGTTTTAACAACTCTGAGGAGCTCTGTTGAACATTTACATGAATATTTAGAAGAATGCACACGACCAATCATTAAGCTTCTATCTAGTATCTGAGTCAGCTCTTTAAGAGGAAACTAAGAAACACAGTTGTCATAATTTATAGCCCACACAATGCTGGGGAAATTGTTATACTTGAACAGATGCTAGAAAAAAGTTGAGCATTTTTAGATTTGGCAGCATGGTTCTGGTCTTCTCATAAATATAAGATTCTGCTGGTTTGTTTTGAAATGTGTTGCAGAACTGTAGATCAACTATTAATGCCCCATACACTCACACAAAACTTTTAATTCTATCACTTTAATTCCTAAGACTGTGGCCACCTTGCTCTATGTGGCCTTAAAGAACTCCATAATTCAGATTATTTTTTACATTATAGAAAACAAATCTTCCCTGGTGATCAGAAGACACATAAAATAGAATTTTAAAGTTCAGCATTTGGTATACCCCAGAAGTCAGACTACTTCTGAATCACTGGGCAGGGAATGTCTCGGCTAGCTCTGCAGCACAGCTGGGAACAGACAGTTTAGACTGCCATCTGAGTTTACACCTGCCATGCAAAAATGTATGCCTGAACTGCAGGCATACCGGAAAACAGCTCTGTACAATACTAAATTTACTGCAAATACCATTGCTGTGGCTGCATCAGAGCCCTTGGGATAAGGAAGTGAAGGAGCCCAGGTTATTCTGTTTAAGGCACAAGGAGGTAAAATTTGGTGTCAGTCAGAAATAAACACATGAAGAAGATTCCTCTGATCCAGCAGAGGAGGATGCAGTAAGATGAACAGCTGAAAGATAGAAACACAGGGCAGACGTTGGGTAGGTGTTTTAACAAAGTGGGTAGGTATCACTTGATGGAGGGTGTCACATCATGGAGGGCTGCGGAGAGTTATTCCACCACTGGAAACTTCCAAATTTGGACTGGGAGTCTTGGCAGCAGTTTGGTCACCAGTACTTGACCAGAAGAGGTGTAATGTGGGCTTGTATTAGGGAGCAGTCAGACTGGAAGATCGCAAAGATCCCTCCTGATCTTAAGCCTATTTTCACAGGAGATGTTTATTCTTTTCTCATCTGTTCCTGCCGATGGAGCAGCTGGAATACCCTCCGCCACCTGGTCCAGACCTGAACACAGCACTTTGAAACACCACCATCAGCCCCACATCCCACAGGGGTGCTGGTGAATCAAACAGGTCCACACCCCAGTCCCATTTTTCCTTGGAATATTTCCTCCATAGTTGCTCTTGCAGAAATCACAGTAGTGTACACAAAGCTTATTTTTTCTCTCTTCCTTTTCTTTGTGTCCTGTAAGAACAAGGCCAGCCCTCAGCACTGCACAGCTGTCCACAGTACCAACTCTTTCAGCCATACACTGAGATCTCCATCCCTTAAAAGCCTTGCTGTGGAGCTGGAGCATGACAATTGCTGTGCAGCCGGTATTAGTGATGTCTCCCATGTGGGAGCACAGGGGCAGACAGGACTCTAGGAACAGTCCATGGGAGGGAAGGAAAAGAAATGGTCAAATTTCAGAGAAAGCAGGGAGCAGTTTATTAGCCAAACAATTTGTTATTAATCTCTGTGTGAAAGCAGATGGAGAACCCTGGGGAGGCGGCTCTGCAAAAACATTCTGTAGAGGAATTTTTAGCAGCACAGTCTTCTGTTACTATGCAGGAAAGCTCCTGCTGCTTACGCTTCCCATGACAGTATTAGTCTTTGACACACAAAACAGGAGCCTAAAAACTTGGCCTTGCACCATTTAGGTCAAATGAAGTTTTTTCCATTGGTTTTCAGGGCTTGATCCTGCTGCTAACAGAAGCCAAATTATCCGCTTTGAATGCAGACAGGAAGGAAAAGCCTTCCTGCAAACTAATAAAATCCTTGATCTTAAATCCTGCTACAGCACAAGTAACCTTTTTATGACTGCTCAGAGCAGACATGAGAGGAAAAAATGTAGACGGTAAGCAGTGAGGAGCATCAATTTTTATTTTTATAGTCACATAAAACGTACAACACATAAGAAGAACTGGCACT
The DNA here is from genome assembly GCA_027574665.1 of Rhynochetos jubatus. Lineage (NCBI taxonomy): Eukaryota > Metazoa > Chordata > Aves > Eurypygiformes > Rhynochetidae > Rhynochetos > Rhynochetos jubatus. Next base: position 27,736,845 of record CM050654.1, read on the forward strand.
GCGTCTTCACTCACATCATGCAGGGGTTTATCTGCAGAAACAAAAAACAACCTGTGCTTTAGAAGCACTGTGACTTACCCAGGATGGGGAAGAGGTTGGGGGAAATTTACCCCAGAGACACACCTTGAGAGAGCTCCCCAGCCACAGATCCTCCTTTGCCTGCTCCTTTTACTCCATAGCCTCCCCATCCCCAATCCCTTCTCTGCCAACCCCGCCTCTGATTTGGAGCGTGTGCATGTGTGAGTTTCTGAGGATGCATGTTACCCAAAGGATTATTTCCAATCCCTAGTATTTTTAAAGAGGTTATCTGCTGACAGATTATACACATGAAAAATAGATGGTATCAGATGCATCCAGCTGTTTAATACAGATCTGTCTGTCACCAGTCAATCGTATTGTCAGCACACACTCTTCTAATACAGGACATGCAGCCTCAGACCCTACAAAAACACGTGGCAGGACCTATGTAAGAGAACACATTTAATTCAGACCTTATGCTAGGAAAGGGCCACGTAATAAGGCTCCTTCAACAGCTTTGGATCTGTTTTAAGTACCTAAATGACTCCACATGATCTTTCTCTCATGCATCCTCATCAGACCCTGCTGAAACACAGTACAATGTCGCTCTCCATGGTGAAAAACCTCAAACCAGATTACACAGTCACTTGAACCTAGCAATACTTGAGGCTGTGATGAATGACACGTTAGAAAGATCACCACGTAGCTACCCCTAGAGGAAAGAACGTCTAAGGAAGGGGGGAAAAACTACCCTTTGTGGCAGCCCTGAGGCTGCACGAAGTGTCTGTAACAGCAGCAAGAGGCACAGAGAGAAGCATTCAGTTAGGCCATTACAGCAAAGCAGGAGAAAGTAAACAGCAAAGCTCATAGATCACACCTGTGTTCCCCTTCCTGCTTAATCCACAGGCTTCAAAACACCTCCATTGGCTGGAAAGAGACGAGAAATGACCATGCTGTGGGTGTGCATCCGAGCGGGAGCAGACCTCAAGCCGCACGGCTGAAAGCGAAGACGGCGCTGAGCACCACAACAGAGGGGCTAACGCAGCGACACGACTCATGCCACTAAAACTTTACTGTGCTTGCTAATGGAGCCCCGGCTCCACGCCTTCCCCTCAGGAGCAGAGGGTGCTAAAAACTCAAGCTAAAAGCAAAGGGAAGAGTGGGCAAACAACATAATCTCTGCAGGCAAGTGCCGACAAACCCAAGTTTGCCCAGGCCTTCTGATTTATTACTGGCACATGGCTCCTGCCTGTTGGCAGGTGGCATTAGTGCCAGCACTGCTCCACACTGTCGCTGCTGAGCAGGTTTTGGACCAATCCTACCGGGACTATGAGCCGAACCTACTTCAGCCAGCATGGAGTGACTACCACTGCAACTGCAGCAAGACCAGAGTTGCTTGGGTTGGGATTTGGGGCTCGCTGGCTCCAGGTGCCATGCCGAGCAGCTCAGGCCCCTTGCTTTCCCTGCCATCCTTCTGTGAGACGCCCAAACGCTTGCTGACAGTATTCTATGGATACAGCCAAAACGACAGGAAATGTAGTCAAGAGAGGCATTCCACAGTACCACTAAATTGTTTCTGGATGACATTTTCAAGGGATTTTTTTAAAAGTCAAGGACATTTTACAGAGTATCTGTTTTATGAATCGGTTCTTTTTATTTTCTTCTGCTGTTCCATAACTTTTCCAAATGTCACCGCGTAACAACTGCTGTGCAGATCAGTATTACTGAAGGCTGGAAAACAGCATACAAGAATAGCTGTGCATTTTTATTTTATATTAAATGAAATGCCTAATCTGTTTTCTCACATACCAACTTCTTCAAAGTCCCCAAACTGTACTGTTCTACCTTTTTTTTCATAGTGAAAGCCTGAAGTGCTGTCTCTCCATTGTGTCCCCAGTTCTTTGTCCAGATTGCTAGAAGAAAGAAAAAGAGACAAAGGACTCAAAGCTTCCCATTGCCTCCACAGGGATGAGATCTGTTTCTTTATGTTTACTATGCCATGCTAAAAATGTCAGTGAATGGCGCATGCACATTAGCCTTTAAAGAGAACAAAGGCTTTAAAAGGAGAAGGAAATGGAGGCTGGTTTGAAATCCTCAAAGCAATCCAAATGGTTTAGATAAGACTATACATTTACAGATGTCCCTCAATCTTGCAGGAAAAAAGACATGCTCTCTGTTCCCCTGCTCTATCCCCCACTTCTGGATTTGCCAAAGCAGGCCATCCTGCACCTTGAAACAGCAGGTGCCCATTGTAATTCCTACTCCATCCATCAGGTCACTGCTGGATTACAAGGTACCATAGCAACAGCTGAAACAAGTGGGTCCGAGCCCAGCATCCTGCTTCCACAGTAGTGCTCTTAGGCTAGGATCAGGTGTAGCATCTGTTTTTATTGGTATAATACCTGATTCATCCTCAGTATGAAGTCCTTATATTAAATGGGATCGGAAGATGCACTAAGAGCTTGCTCCTCACATCAAACTGGTGTTGTGCTTCCTCTAAGCATCCAAGAAGACGCCTAGAAAAAAGTAACAATGGAGCAAGCATGTAGTACATGAAAACAGCGGTTTGAGCCCCTCACTTCCCCTTCCAGAGAAAACACCTTCTACATAATGTATACCCACACACATCTGCAAGTAAGAAGCACTGGGAATTGCTACGTCTGACCGCGCAGAGCTGTGAAGCACCAGCAGTGGGTGCAGAGCATTCGTGCTAACACAAGACAGCGCAGTCCTAGCTACAGACCTGGCTGGCAGGTGGTTATTTCAGCCAAGGATTGCAAAACCTCCATTTCCTTTCCTTAGCAAGTCATGCAGTGCTCTCACTAGGATGTTTTTAGGATGCCTAACCTTTACAATAACTAAAAACTAGGACATCAGGCTTTTTTTCTTTCCCTTTCTACTCAAAAGATCCCTGACCACCTCAATCTCCTCTCCTTCCCTGTTTTGCTCTGTGCTGACAAAACCAAGCGCCCAAGTACTTTACCCAGACAAAAAGAGGAGAGACCACACAGAAAACACCTGCAATTAGAGAGCAAGAAGTTGCAGCCATGCATCCCAATGGATAACAGTCAGTTGTAAATTTGGCCTGGAAAAGATTATATGAAAAATACAGACACCAAACCTGAGGTTTTATTTAGACAAGATATTGGGGGGCTTCAGATCAGAGCTTTCTCTGAGTTACACCCAGCTACGGCCCAGCAGTTGCTGAAGAGCCAAACTGCACTGAGAACTGGAAGATTCTCCTGGGAGTGATTCAGGATTGATTAATGTATCGCACAGTAAATATAATCTAAGATACTTAAGCAGTATCTCCAGCAGCAGGAATTAGTTGGCTCAGGGGACTTTCGACTGGATGCAAGTGCAGATACAGATCCATGATGCCAGGGTATTAAAAATGCAGCACTTTCAATTGAAAACAAGCGAATGCTTCAGTATCATTAGTATGGTATTAGTAAGGGGTGTGATTATCTAGAAAATCTGGCTACGTACCAGCTTCAAACTGTTTGATGCTGATATTCTCCATCTTGCACCACTACAAACTCTGCTCTAAGTGGGGTGTCTGTCTTTGGTTTCTCCTGTATTTTTTTTTAATCACTGGAATGAAATTCCTCGGGATAATGATGAAAGGTTGCAAAATCCCGATTAACTCCTAATTAGACTGAAATCCCCTGAGATACCACTGAGAATAAAGTACCTTTCCAGAGCGAAAGTGCCTAAAGAGATGACTCAGCCAGAGCGCCTGACCATCAGCTGGGGCTGACCAGGAGGTGTTCTGACATGGAAACCAGAAGTACAAAAGAGAACGGTGAAAGGAAAAGCCACCACGACAGAATGCAGACAGGAGGCGAAATTAGCAGGGATTTCCAAAGAGGCCTTTGGCATAATCTCACAGAAAGGTCCACAGAGGTAAGAAACAGAAACTCACGCTGGTTTTCCTTTGGTTTTGGCTCAATCCAGGTCTTTCTTGTAACGGGTATGGGAGGAGAAAAAATTAGCGTTGTTACGCTTCATGCACTTTGGTATCCCAGTAGAAGAAAGATATGAACCTGGAGCATCCAGAAGAGCAGGGTTCTTGGAAAGCAGAGGCTGCAGGAGTGCAAGCCTTTTGTTTGTTTCTTTTTTTCTCTGAAGGCTAACTAGCAGAAACCTTCTGTCAGAAATCATCTCTGACCTTCAAGTTTTATTTCTGGCATGAGATGCTTTTCATTAAATCTCCTTTGCTCTCACCTCCTTGTGAGACTGCTGGCCCCAGGGATACCTCTCCCAGGGTTTGGGTCCTATGGAGGTTTTCTCTCCTGTTTGGAGACATCTGTTTTCTCACATCTGGTTGGTATTTCACAAATCTGAGACTCTCTCCCTTGCCAACATGGATTACGAGCTGTGGGAGGGCAGAGACCCCCTGAAGGACAGCAGGCTATAAGGAATTATTATCACTGCCAGGATTTTCAAAGCATGGCAGCATACTGGACTGGCAAATATCATCAGCTGAATAGCTGAGCCATAGACTGGCAAAGCACAAAATCAGCTTTTGACAAAAGTAGCCTTTTCTGAAAATGCAGGGTTTCCTATTCATCTCAACAAATTGAACTAGTTCATTCAAAGCCAAGACACAATCTGGGAGCTGTAAAAACAGGAAATCTAGTTTTTCCTCTTCAATCTATAAATAAAAAAGTAGATGTTGAAGAATGACATGTGCTAATCCCACAACTCTGAAGGGGCTGACAGCTGGAAAAAAAGTGATGAATTCTTTTTCTGAAATGTGTCATTTTGATTTTTGAATAATTAATGTTTTAAGTTGTAGATATACCAAGGAAAAAAAATACTCAGATGGTTTTTAACTTCAAAAAATGAAAATCAAGATCCTGAGACTTTAAATGCAAATTTATTTTCTTCCAGATGCAAGCTGACATATACTGGGGGGCGGGGGGAAATATCAGCTCTCTAATCAGAGACTATTTCCTGACACATAAAAATTAAGAATCTGAACATTAAGTTTATAGAACAACATAAATAAGTAAGAAGAGCCTTCTGCTTACTCAATTCACCACCGTGGCTGCATGTAGTGACAGACCAACACGTTTTAATGCTACCAATAAAGGAAAATGAACATTCCTTTGCGAATAAGAAAGCTCCAGCATAGGAGAAGATTAAAATTGATTTCAGGTAATAAGATTTTCTTATTTTCAGCTTAAATAATTTTTAATTTCAACCACTGGAGTAAAATCGATTCACACAGAGGTACGCTTTGAATCCTCGGTTCAAAGACAACCCACATAACAGTGAATCGAAGCCTTGCCTTGCTGGAAATGTCTGTGAGCATTGGTTATCTCAGCTCTGTTCTTTGTGGATAGATTTTGTACCACAAGGGGCTACCCTCCATTCAATGCCAAGGAATGGCTGCCTCCTTTTCTTGCTTCCTTACTCTCAGTCCTTATGCCTTTCCCCTTTCTCCTCCCACCCATCACTCACAGAACCTTAATTCATGTGTTCAGCCCCTTCTTTATGACATTTCTATGGCTACTGGTACATTCCAAAACCCAAGCAATTTATTCTGATAGGGGAAAAAGAAAATCATTTGACAGCATTCTCCAGGAAAAGCAGTGAAATCAAACAAGTCATATTGAGTAGAAGCCCACTGGATTTTCCTTGGTGGCCTGCATCTCAGCTGGGATGGCAGGCAGGTTGCATATGAAGATCTAGCTCATAGCAGAGATGAGAGCTTCTCCCTGGGATTAATTAATGACTGCTCTGATACAGCCTGCCTAAGATATGTAGGGCAGTCAGAGTCAGTTAACAGGGATCTCTGGATTCTCCAGATTGTGGAAGATAATTAAGGAGTATTCTGCAAACATTAACCCACCCAGAAGGCACCCTTGTCTAACAGCTGCCTCACCAGCCTAAGTCACCATGCACAAGTCCATTCCTGTCTTGTCACCCCTTGCTGAATGAGTCTGGCCACACCGTTAACTTCTCTGTGCCCCCCCTTCACTACGCTTAAAAGGAGGGTATACAGCTTCCTTTGAAACACACTGAACTTTGGGATGTTCTCTTACAACTGTATCCAATTTAAAGTTATGAATATGTTTGGGGGAAAGTAAATCTGTTTAACAAACGAGAAAAAACAGGCTCAATGATTCTCCCACTTGTGTCTTTTTGGACCTTTTTTCCCCTCACTCTTCACACATCTGCCATCTCCCCTGAGGCACAGATAACAGGACAAAACTGACATACACGTTCCAACATCTCTTCTGTTGAAAAGGACAGAGTACATGCCTGGAAAGACACAGAACATGCACACACACACTGCTGGGCACATCAGCGCTGGTGAAAATCACCTGCAACGGACCAAGATGCTCTGTCACTTCTCCGTGGGATAGAAGGGAAAATAATGCTGGCTGTCCTCTGCGTTAGCTGAATAATTAATGCTGAGCTTATTAAAGGCGATTTTAAGTGGAAAAAAAAAAAAAAACCAAAACACCATAACGGCATTTTAGCACAAAATGGCTATAATGTGGACGCGGTAAATGGTATCACCTCAGCCTTCACGGCCTCTTCCCCACAGGGTCCACGCCTGGAGAGAGGATTCTCCTCCGCCCGCGGGTCCCAGGCAGGAGAACGCCAGCAGCTTCCTCAGCCCTTTCCGACACCCTCAGCACCTTACCGTGACCGGCTCCCGGCCCTTTCCGACACCCCCGGAGCCCTGCGTTGACCGCTCCCGGCCCCTTCCGACACCCTCAGCGCCTTACCGTGACCGGCTCCCGGCCCTTTCCGACACCCTCAGCGCCTTACCGTGACCGCTCCCGGCCCTTTCCGACACCCTCAGCGCCTTACCGTGACCGCTCCCGGCCCTTTCCGACACCCCCGGAGCCCTGCGCTGACCGCTCCCGGCCCTTTCCGACACCCCCGGAGCCCTGCGCTGACTCCTCCTGGCTGGGCCCCCTCCCCGCGTTCCCGAGAGCGTCTGCCCGCTGAGGAAGGTGACCCGAAACTGCAGAAAACCACCAAACCCCCTCCGTTTAGAGCAGATGAGGCGGATGGGGGCGAGGCGGGTTGGCGGCGAGGCTCTAGCGGGCAGAGCCGACCCCGAGGCACCAGGACGCCACCGCGGGAACAAACCCGGGCGCTACCGGTCCGTGGCTAACCGCCCCCCTTACCTGCCCGCGGGGACCCGGGCACCACCAGCGCTGCCGCCGCCTGTCCGCCGCTCCAGGCGCTGAGCCCCGGCGCTGAGCCCCGGCGCGGGCGGGGCCGCTCGTCACATGGCGGGGAGTGGCGGCGGCCGTTGCGCGAGCCGCTGCGTGAGAGGAGGGGGAAGATGGCGGCGGCGCGCGGACTGCTGGCGGCGGGGCTGTTCCGCGGGCGGGTGGCCATCGTCACCGGCGGCGGCACCGGCATCGGCAAGGCCATCGCCGCCGACCTGCTGGCGCTAGGTGGGCGCGGGGCGGGGGTGGGGCTCCGCGGAGAGCCCCGGTGGGGAAGGGGGTGGGTGTTGGGGGAGCAGGGACAGGCGTGAGGTGAAGGCGGGGGATGGCGTGTGAGGGAGCGGGTCAGGGGGTGCTCGGGGGGTTGTGGAGCGGTTCGTGGGTCTGTGAGGAGTGTGTGTGTGGGTAGGAGGTTGTGACAGGAGTCAGTGAAGAGCCCGTGGCAGGGGCGTTGGAACTAGATGATCTTTAAGGTCCCTTCCAACCCGAACCATTTAAAACGTGCTGGTTTACGTACGGCAGTCAGAAGGATGTTGTATTAAACCGGACCCTTTCTCTTATACTCCCTCTTAAACGAGTTTTCAGCGTGCTTAACTGGAAGATTTACCTGGTTGTTGAGCAGCGCCTTACGGAGTAGCGTGGTTTTGAACTGCTGTGCACACCGAGAGAAACAGCCCTTCAGCCCCAGTGCCTGTGACAGGAGTGTCCTGAAGCTGAAGTGTGTCTCCAGCACGAGCTTTCTGGTTTTCCTTCCATGCCTGTTACAGAGAAGTGATAAAATCTGGAGGGAAAGGCCATCTTCTGAGCCATGCATTTTGCAACGCCTTTTCTGCAGGTTTCCACATAAGTTGAGCCTGGAGCACCTCTGCTATAGGGACAGGCTGAGAGAGTTGGGCTTGTTCAGCCTGGAGAAGAGAAGGCTCTGGGGAGGCCTTACACCACCTTCCAGTACCTGAAGGGGCTGACAAGGAAGCTGGGGGGGGGGGGGGGGGGGCTTTTTACAAGGGCCTGTAGTGACAGGACAAGGGGTAACGGGTTTAAATTGAAAAAGGGTAGATTTAGATTGGATATCAGGAAGAAATTCTTCACAGAGAGGGCAGTGAGGCACTGGCACAGGCTGCCCAGAGAAGTTATGGATTCCCCTCATCCCTGTCTGTCTTCAGGGCCAGGCTGGATGAGGCTTTGAGCAACCTGGTGTAGTGGAGGGTGTCCCTGCCCATGGCAGGGGGGTTGGAACTAGATGATCTTTAAGGTCCCTTTACTTGGGACCTTAACCCAAAGCATTCTGTGATTCTATGATAAGTCCTAGGGATCTTTGGCATCAGACTGGTTTCAGGTAATGTTTATTATAGTGATTGGATTCACTGTCTTCAGAACAGCAGCACTAGCAGTATGCCTCATGGTGCCACACTCCCGTGTTTTGTGCTGTTGAAATGTACACCACACCATTTCACTGCATAGCAAAGAGCTTGCTTTGTTAAGGCTGTGTGCTGGGAGACACCTCTGCCTCTCCTGGGCTTTGTGGCCCCAGCTTTCCACTTGCTCTGTGGAGCTGAAGTGAGGCCTAGTTCTGTTACCTTTGTATTACTGAGGAACTAAATGTTTTTATAAGGTGTCCTTACATGCTGCCTTAAAAGAGGTGCTTTCTAAGCATCATCACACTGCTGGTTGTTGATGTTACCTGGTTACTTTAAAATTGTACTTAATTTGATCTGCATTATTCTTCTCAAGCAAAGTACAAATAACAGAAATGTGTGTCCGTAACATCCTAAATAGAAAACAAGGCTGCAAATCTCTATGAAGCACATGTGAGAAAATGAAGAAAGGGCTTGGCTTAAGTCCGTCTGATTAACCTTCCTCACCTGCAGACTTGCTGGCTACTCCTGACAGGATGACTGGGAACTATTTCCACGTATCCTTGCGCTATACGCTGTATTTGTTTGGAGAGGGGCTAGCTGGATAGAGAGTGCCTGTAGGAGAAGTGGCAGATAATGCCAGTCATGATGTACATTGTTTTTATAACCAGTCTCCTTTGAAGCCTTCTGGACAGGTTTAAACCTTTCATCTGGAAACTTGTGCCCTTTCCCCCTGACCCTGTCAGGAAATGGTCTGGTGGTTCTTTGTGAAGAAAAATCAGTGAAGTAGTGTCAGCTTGTACAGTAGATACCGAGCGTTCCTCAGTGAGTTAGAGTCTCCCCCTCCCCCAGTTAACGTATTTAGCAAAAGTATAGTCTTTTACTGGACCTTATTCTGTATCAGTGTGTGTATTAATAAGCACTTAAGTTGATAAATACAACTGTGGTACTGTGATTTAGTATTTTGTGTTAGTTGGTAATTGTGTGTGCCATTTTATGAACTCTGCTGTGTGTTAGGTGGTAGTTCAAGTGACTGAAGTCCTTAATATAAAAATGCAGGAGACCTCAGAGAGTAATATCTTTACTTGTGTTGGTTAAAGATGGCCACTGGTTGAAGGTGAAGCTGCCATTCCTATGGATACAGAGGTGCAGCACTTCCTTCTGGAAGAATGAAACTCCTCTATTTTTTTAAAATGTATTTTCTTAGTTTTATATATAGTTTCACAGGACAGCCTGAGCCAAATGAACAGCTTGCTGCTCTTTACTCCCACCTAGTTATTTTGAGTTGATTCTGGTGTTTGTTTGATCACATGAGAGGACAAATTCCACTCAGTAAAATAGCAACAAAGAAAAAAACCCCACCACCTGGTACGATGTTAATTTTTTTTTTTTTTTTTTTTTTCTGATTTAGGGTGCTGAATTGTTTTATGTTAAAGCAGATGAGCACCAGAGCTGCTATGAGAAGGGATGGCTTGTGCTGGGATGCTGAGGCTGTGGTAGGAGGGAACGGGGAGCAAGACCTCCTTGCCTACTTGGAAGTAGAAGCTAGTAATTTGGTTATCCATAATGCACAATTGCATGCCTGCTGGATTTGTGCTAGGAATTAATTTGGTGTGGTCTGTTTTAGTCTATGTAGTAGCAAATGCTGAAGCCTTAAAGCTGTCCTGAGTCTGCTGGTGTGACAGATGAAACCAGACTGGTTGTAGTATGAATGCTTGCCATTCATTTGGCACCTGCATTGTTTTTCTCTGTAGAATGAGTCCTTCTGCCTCCAAATGCTGAATAAAAGCAGAAGGTTTGAGCTCCTGCCTACTTTTTTCCTCCCTTTCTGAGCTAGGATTCTACAGCGTGTGGCGGTGCCATGGGGAAGCCTCTGATCCTGCTGTCTGCAGTCTGCAGATAGGAATTAATCTCGTGAGGCTGTCATCCTTTCTGTTGGCCTCTGTAGGGTTAAAAAGCAGAACATTACATTTGGTCTCTGCTAGTCAAAATTACAGCCAGATATACAGTAAGATTATTTTTGTGGGTTTAGGAGCAAGCATTTTTTTTGTAATCAAGACCTGCTGAAACATCTTTAAATTGTATAATTGATAAATGAGGCAGCTGTGAGCAGAGGCAGCAGAAGTGGTGTCTGAAAGCTAATTTGCTGACTCTGCCACTTGCAGGCTCTCTCCCCTTCTGCATGAAGGAGAGGGAACCTTGTGGACGTTTTTTTGATTGCTCTTTTCCTGGCACAGTGGGATCTTGTTGCTAAGGGGCACCTGGCATCAGTCATTTCTCTCTCTTGCAAGAACTTCAACGCGGTATCTTCTAGTCAGTGACTAATAAATGTACATCCTACATGGTATCTCCATGATGTTATTAAGAAAGCTAGCATAACTGTAGTTCTGACTATGTTAGCTGGAGGATGTTTCATTGTGTCTCTACAGGTTGCAGTGTTGTTATCGCCTCTCGTAAATTTGACCGATTAAAAGCGGCTGCAGAAGAACTGAATAATACATTTTCTTCCATGAATCCTGCCAAAGTGACTCCCATACAGTGCAATATCCGCAAAGAAGATGAGGTAAACACTCGTGATCTTGTTCTGGGACTTAACGTGTCAAAAGCATATTGTGCATATAAATTCTCAGATCTCTTATCTTCTCTGGCCCCCTGAAAAATGGCCTAGATCAGGGGAAAGGTGCAGTAAAGCACTGTTAAATTGATCTGGTGCTTTCCAAGGGAAGACCATTTGTTAGCCACGTAAGTAAGAAAGCATTTGTAATTGCAGATATTTTTCTGACCTTGCACACGTATTTTAGATGTTTCTTGGAGAAGCAAGCCTTGGAACTGGCATGTTCTGCAGGCAAGCAGGCGCCCACTTTGCATGGTTCTGTGTCACATTTCTGTGACAGCAGTGAGGGGGCGTTAACTTGTCAAGATGGAGACCTGGGAATAGTTCCTTCAAACAGGAAATCACAACATGGAATCTCAGTGATCGTGGCTTGACACAAGTGCCCTGCATTGTCAGTTTTGCTTGTGTTAAAGTGAAAAATCACCCCAGATATTATTATTTTTAGCCATGTTTCAGGTTTTGGTCACAATTTGAGGCATGCCTCATTATGAACTATTACTATCCCAGTTGATTTTTTTTCCTTTTATTTTCATATTACAAAAAGTGGAAGATCAAGAGCAAAAGTACTTAATCCAGGTTCTTCAGAAGTTTGCATTCATCTCCTAATTTTTATCTGTATAATTAAACATTTAAAATTCTAGCATTAGATTGGACTTCTAACTTACTGAAGACAGCTAGAAAATACGCCAGTAACCACTGATTGCTACTTTTTTCTTAACCTTTTAAAGTCTTTGTTAAAGTCTAGCACAACTTAAAGAAATATTAATGACTTTCAGTAGCTGTGTAGATTCTGGAAATGTCCTAACATACAACCATAAGGCAAAGAAAAACTAAAATTCTTCCCTCATGGAACAGCTCGTGCCATAAAATATTTACAGTGATATATTTAGACTTTCTCTCCTGAAGGAGACAAACCCTGGGGCTGTGCAGTATGTCACTTCACCTACCAGTGAATTTTAGGTTTGTATTTACTAGCATCAGCAGTGCGATGTAATAGGTTGTGACAGATGTCAGAGGGCAACTTACATGAGCTACAGGAAAGAAAAGAGGTAAAGAGCGAGGCTTCTTTCGTGTCACTGTTCTTGCAGGAAGTACTCTGGCATGCTTAATAACCTTCTGCAGGTGAATCTTATTTCTGCATCAGTTTAAAAATGATTTAGTGGGAACTGCAGTGTTCTGTGAGATGGTAGAAGGCTTGGAGGGTGAAATGAGGTAATCTGCACTAAACAAACCCATTCCTGTGTTGTGTTCTGTTTATTAGATGTGGCTAAATGCGTATTTGACAAAGCAATCTTAGATGTCTTTGGAAACTTTTTTGAAAGTGCTTTTAAAGTCATTTTTATAGTACTGTATAAAATGTTTAGGCATTTTTGTATTACAGGTAGACACACTGACACTTGCAAAGACGGAAGTTTCTCCTGTTACCCTGCAGTTTCGCAACAGAATTGTTTTATTCCCAGATTAGCTTTAAGCTTTACTCATTAACAGACACACCAGCACTTACTTAGAACGTTTCATACGATATCGGAGAAGCCTCTGTCAGGTATCTTCTGCCAGTGGAAGTTCTCACAAACCATTGTCATTTCATATCCATATCTGTTAGAGAGAGAGTTCAAAGGAATAAGGTAGATAAACTCCAGTCTTGAATTTTTCAGTCATTGACTGTCTTATATTTTGGCTCACTTCAGTTGTTCAGCTGCTCTTACCTTTTTCTGTTGAAGTCCTATTTAGAAAAAGATACTGTTAAGATTCTGTAAGCCTTTTGTGGAAGTTTTGAATAAGGAATGTGATTTCTGTTGCATGTTAACATAAGAACTTAAGTGTACCCACTAAACAAATGTTGGTCCATTCCAGATGTCCATCTCCAAAAGCAGATACTTTTACTGGTTAGAAACATCCTGGGTCTTTTGTTCTTTAACTCTTGTTTTGCTGGTTCTGTCCTCCTCTGTTCTTTAATGCTGAGATTCATAGAGATTGCTAATTCCTGCTCACTTGTTACTTAATTTTTAAAATTACTATTGGACCAGAAATGTGTGGCTCACATTTTCAGCTTTTAAGTGTGTAGTGAGGGCAGCACTTCCTTACACTTAGGTGCTTAGTATTTGTAAGGCAATGCTAGATAAATTAACAGTTGGTAACTTAACCCTGCCAAAAACTGTCAGAACGTGGAACCAAGGTACGTGGCAGATTTTTCACAACCCACTGCTCACTACTGTGTATTTATTATATTTGCTAAAAGCAGCAATGGCGAGTACTTTTTTTTCTAATTTGCAGTTGACTGTCTTGCAGAAACCAGAGGGAAGGTACCTTTGGGCTTTTATTTCTACTCAAAGAACTTCATACATCCACTTTCAATCTATTCCACTCTGAACCTAAAATTTAGTGCCTGGGACTTGGAGTCTCAGGAACAGGGATCAGTAAAAAATGTAGTGAATGATTTGTCTAGCCTTGGGGGTAAATCTTGAGTAAAGGCAGCACAGCAATATAACTCACTTCAGCATTTATACAAATACAGGAGTAGCTTCCTGTTCACAGTGGAAGATTGGGTGAGAGAGCATTTAAACTTTTGGATTCCCTCCCAAGAGAAACAAGACTTGTACAACTGTGTTGGCTCTGTATGCTACTCATTAATAGCTTTACAACTCATTGTCTGGTTTCAGCTTAGTATGAGTGAAGAGTATTTACCTCAGAAATTCACAGAAGCACATTGTTGGGTAGAGAGGGCAGCTTCTGCAAGTATTCCCTATGAGTCATTACATCCTCTCTCTTGGCTCTTATACCAGGTACCAAAGAATGTGTGAAGGAGAAAGACCTTAGAAATGTTTCAATAAGGGAAAAAACTTAGGAGTTCCAGCCTCCTTAGATGTCACAAGCTATAAAGTCCAGGAAGCTTCCTGGAAAACCACATAGTTCATTTAGTATATTCTTCTCTTGGACGTCTCACCACAACCTTTCTAAGAGTAAATCTTTCTCCTAGAGGAAGCCACCATGATCACCTGTAGGAACAAGCCATCTGTTCTTATTGTAGCACGCCTTTTTGGTTTTTATCCCTCTATCTCCATCAGTTGTTTTGCATTTCTCTAAAGGCCCCTATGAATTTTGTCCTGGTTTGAATTTTATAATCAGTCAAACTGGAGGGCGGGAGTTTGAATAGAGGAGATCTAAGAAAGATGAAACTGTTTTCAGAATTGCCAGTGTTTTGGCTTTTGGTTTTTTTTTTTTTTTCCTCCTATTGCAAATCTGAAAGTAATTGACCTCCTTTGAAGATGACACAGCTCATTCCTCTTGTGTGCCCTAGTTTGTATCTGTGAAATTCAAGCTTTAGAAAATTCATTCCTCATCATATAGTGCAATATGTCTGTTAGAGCTCTTTCCGGCCTAGGAAGAGTCAAAGAAGGTACAGCGAATTAATTGCTGCAGAAGCTTGATGGGGATAGCTTCATGAAATCACATTTTTAAGTCTCTTAATCTTCATCCTCAGAGGCTCTCTTGCTTTCTAGCAAAGCTTACATTTCATTTAATGTGCAGGAAATAATCTTGCTTGATGGAGGATTTTCAAGCACTGCATAACCTGTCAGGCTTATTTCTGTCACAAGTTTGCTTCTGCTACTCTTGGCTAGTTTTCCATTGAGTGCTTGGTAAAGGATAACAAATATGTTTTGTTTTTAAAGATGGAAGAGTAGAGGGTTCTGGGATGCCAGTAAGAGCACATGAGGTTTCTATGTCCTGTCTTACTGGGGCCTTATCCTGAAGCAGTGATTGTGCACCTGTCCCTTATTCTGTGGTCTGCAGTGTATGTAGTGCTCAATATTGCTTCTTGGTAGTTATGAAGCTGAAGTGATTTTATTTGGATATTTTCTAGCACCGCCCACATAATGTGTTGAATATAACAAGAGCAGGTCAGTTTGCTGTTGCTGAGATGCAGGCCAGACAGCTCTGTGTGTGTCTTCAAACCAAGCTCTCTTCCCAAAATCCAAGGATCTAATTAATTGATTACAGGGCCTCAATGTAATGATGGCCAGAGCGGGAGAGAGAGACCCCATCTTTTTTCCAAGAGCTTTCTTTGTAGGTGCACAGTGCTGGGAAGGGGAAGCGTGTGTTTGTGTGTCTTTAATGTTGAGCTATAACAAATGTATTGAAGGGGAGCAAGAAAGAGATGAGTACCTTTTTCCACTTGTAAAGCCTTTGTGCTATATGCGTATACATACGTACTTAAGCGGAAGATAACCTTGTAGTTCTAGCAGGCCACTGCTCTTCTTGAAATCAGCAATTCAGAATTCTGAGCACCTTTCTGTACTCCAGCCACAGCAAGAACTGTTGCTGGACCAAACCCTGACGCTAAAACCCCTGTCACTTGAACATCTGACAAACAAGACTTCTTGAGATGGACTTGATGCTGTACTGTTTAGCACTTCCCTTGTGTCTGCGTTCACTAGTAGCTTTTCTTTTCCAATAAGCTTTATAGCTTAGCATAGTCTCTGTTGGTTTATAAATACTTAATGCCTCTCTGTGTGAAGCCTGTAGTGGAAGAGTGTGGCTTGGTGGGGAGCTGTGAATAAGAGATTCCGTTTGTCTTACTTTAAAATAACACAGCAATGACACAAAGTGAAAATACCTGTTATCACTGTCAGTAGACCACACTAACAAATTCTGTTTCAGGTAGAAGCTTTGGTGAAGTCTACACTGAGTCTGCATGGAAAGATTGACTTCCTGGTGAACAATGGAGGGGGGCAATTCGCAAGTCCTTCTGAAGCCATCCGTGCAAAAGGCTGGAATGCTGTGATAGACACGAATCTGACAGGGACCTTCTACTGCTGCAAAGCAGGTAAGGACTGAACATTAAGCTTTTTTTTTTGTTTATTTGTTTTGGTTTTTACAGCAATACCAGAAGACAAGAAACTTAAAGTTTCCCCACCTTCTTTTTCACACTCTCACCTGACAGTGGATATTTGTTTTCACGAATCCTATTCAAAGCTTTACGTTAAACATTACATTACCTTTGTTCATACATGCGTACGTTTCGGCAAGTATGATTTTGTGCTTAGGGCCAGGTATGGGGAGCCAGTTTGCTTGGATACTCAAAAGACTATCTGTGGCCTGTATTCCCTGTGTGTAACACAGGAAAAGACCTCTCTCCCATCAGGGATGTAAATTTAAAGTTAAGTTTGACACATGATTCTCGGATACATTAGGAATGTGGAAATGAAAGTAATATACGAGGAAGCATGAAATCTTGATTTCCACCAAAAGGCTTCTTGGCAAACATTGAGCCTTTCCCGGACCACACCTGTTATCTCCCTGATCCAGCGGTGAGGTTATGGTACAAAGAGCAGATTGGTTATCTAAATCTGCACAGGAAGTGTGTAGTGTAGTGGGAGTTAAGACTCCAAATTCGGCTTGTTGCTGGCAAGTTCATTTGTACGCACTACTTCTGATATTTATAGGTTATCTTCCTCCTTCATACAGTGTACAATGCCTGGATGCAGGAACATGGAGGAGTCATCGTCAACATTACTGCTGCCGTGAGAAATGGGTTTCCTGGACTGTCGTAATATATAGTTTAATTTATTTTTACATCTTCCTATATTTTTTTCCCTTAAAAATACTAATTACTCCTAAATACTGAATTTTAGAAAGGTGTGCACGCAGCAGAGTACAGAAATACAGTAGTTAGGTAAAGAGAGAGCAACAGTATCACTTGGCTGTATGTGTGGGGATCTCTTACTAATTCAGTAGAGACTACAGGAGTAAATGACATCTCTGGTCTCTGTCAACGTGTTTGTAAGAAAGTATGAAGCAAGGCTTGCCAGTGAAGCTTTCACTGGAAGTGGTATGCTGGTGGGAGTAGTTGCACTGAAACGTAACCTTTGCTTGTTCTCTCTCCAAATTTCTGGAGGGTTTATGAGAACTTGACACCAGTTGTTTTCCTCTTCTACTGTCAGATTTCAGGTCTTGATGCTGTAATGAGTTATGGGAGTTGGACTGGTAGTTAGGAGAGTAAGAGGAACATTTCTAGCATGTTCAGGTTTTGACTTTGTCCTTCAGGTCACATAACGCCTGCCTTTCCCACTTTCCTTTTTACTCTCACTTTGTAGCCACCTTTCTTAGAGAAGGTTTCTGGTGCAGAGAATTGTTCCTGTTGCTCTGCCCCTTTCTTGACTGGGAGAAGGCTTATGGGTACACACATATTACCACATTTGTGGTTCTTTTATACTGATACACACAATCAGAGCAGCCTACGTGAAAACGCAGCATCCTTTCCATGTACTATATTTGTTCAAATTTCTTTACCTTCAAAATGGAGGTGAGCAGGAGTCATCTGATTTGAAACTTCCACCAAAAAAGTTCCAATTTGTTGAAAGAGAAGTAATGCTCAGAAAATGAACTGTTTCAGCTGGTTTCTTTTCAAAGGAATTTTAAAGTTGTCAAAATGCTGCATTTTGACAGTTTCTTCATTGAAAAAGAATCTGAATTTCTTCTTTGAAACTACTGTTTTTAACTTTGAAATTCAATTTTTATTGAAGAAAATGTAACATTTGCTCAAATTATATTTTTCTATTACCTCTCCTCGTACTGATTCAGGGTTGAATATGTAAAAAAATTCAAATTTTTAAGGAACAGCAAAACATTTTCTCACTAGCTTATTCTTGGCAATACAGAATAAATTTAGAGAGCCACTGGGTGGTGCTGAAACTACAGTTATTGGAGTTTCTCCACTCTGGTTAAGTCTGTCACAGCAAATAAGCAGACACTGTATTTGGGAGCTGAACCAAGAGATTAAAAAAAACACCAAACCCTAATTCTGAATAACGGGGGGAAATTTCCCAAAGAACTGTTGTGTGTGGATGTAGACAGATAGACAAAATTATTTTCAAATTAAATTCCAGTTGAATTGATACTTCTTTTAGAAATGTACTGTTGAAAGAGATTTGCCTTTACAGGTCCAGCCACTACTCATGCCAAAAGTCACCTGATGGAGTTTTTCGTAAGCATTAATTATGAACATAAAACTACTCAAGTTTGTTTGTTCCTAGTGTTCCTGGAGGTTATTTATTTCTGGCCTAAACATATGCATAAATTGTGTTTTCTCATGTTTTTCTTAAGTTTTTCTTACTCCTTTCTTGGTATTTGGGAAGCTCTTGTATCTATCTCCTCTAAGTCTGTTTTGCTAGGCTCAAGGAACAAAACTGTATTAGTGAGTCCCACTGTCCGCTCTTCATCACTGCAGTATTTTTATCTGCATTTGTTCAACCTTTTTTTCATTTCAGACTAGTTTCCTACAGCAGCAAGGTATTTGAGATCACTCTGCCTATGGTCATCTCTAGTGTCATCCACTCAGAATAATTTTTGAATTATTTTCATCATGTTTGTCAGAAGATCTAAACTATTTTTCAGATCACTATCCTTCCAAGCATTGCTCTACCTGTGCAGCTTGCCTTTTGTAGTTTTACACAGTTGGGACTTGGCCTCCAGTTGTTTTTCATTTTATAAGCGGTTTCTGCAATAGAATGTAGGTGACCTGATGTCATGCTGGGGAAGAGATGATAAGCATTTCCAGAAATGACAGGAAATTGTAGCATAGCTTGTTTAAACTGTGAAGCTACAGTCAAACTTAAAAACTAGAAAAATCTCTCTCTATCTCAGGTGGTGGGTCCAGCCACAGAAAGCTACTCTGACCACCCTGGTGAGGCTGCGGTAGAATTAACATCGGGCACTGTTAGCTGGAGGGAGCAGATGCTCCTTTTGCTTTCTTTTCTCAATAGGCACACGGGAGCTGCAAGAGCTGCAGTGAATAACCTAACCAAGACTTTAGCTTTAGAATGGGCCCACAGCGGAGTACGAATCAACAGCGTTGCTCCTGTAAGTAACAGCAAACGATCTGATTAAACTCGGCCATCATATGTGTTCATGGTAAATACTTTCAGACCAAAGAGGATATTAAAATCTCTAGCCTGTAACTGTTTGTGGATTATTTATATATGTGTTTATAATTCCCTCATCTGTGTTCTTCAGGTCATTTGAGAGTGGTTTGTACTCTTTGGATGGCAAACCATAGGTGTGGGATAAAATTGCTTCTACTTTCTGCTTTGACTTGGCACTCTTAGGGTTTTTTCTAGCTCAATGCGATGATACCTGGGAGGAGTCGGTGATCTGTCTTACAAACCTGTGACATAAAATACCAGATGGTTTGTGTTTCAGTAATGATTATGTTATTTCTGAATTCACAAAACTTTTTTATTTGAGGTTCAGGTCTGTTGGTGGTTTCCACCTGTGTTTACATAGTTATTTTGAAAATCTCTGAATGTGTTACATGTCTTTAACACGTTAAGCTAGATTAGTTTTAGGCATAAAGAGAGTGTATTTGGAGTGGACCTTCTCTCAAAGAAATTAAATGTAAACGTGTATGTTCTGATTTTTTTCTTATCAAATACATGCAGACAGGAAACCACTATATAGGTCAGCTAAAATATGCCTGCCACATTTCTAAGGAAGTTGACGTAGCGTGTAGCCGTTGTTTTAAATAACTGTATGGAAAGACCAGCTGTATTTTCTAGTGCACGGTGCTGCAGATACAGAGGTGATATAGAAGCCCTAGCTTTGACATTTGTGATTGTGTTGTCTGTTGTGATTTGTGTAATCTTCACTCTTAACCACAATTTATTTTGTACATTTACTCCCTTGAAAACAAAAGAGGAAAGATAAACTTTGTCCAGCTTCTTCTACATTAAGAATTTATCTTATCTCACAGTATAGTTAAGTGTGAGATTTGTGTAGCTGGTCCCTAGGCAGATACTTCTACTGTCTTTGTAGGATGTCTGTATATCCTGTTGTGCCTCTTGTCCTGAAACACCTGGCTTGCTTTCTTTGGCATAACACAGAATGTTTAATAGCAGATGTGTGTTGATCATTCAGGTAGAGACTCTTATGTAGCCTCTGTGAGACCCAACTCATCTGGAGACTTGTTAAATATCTACTAGCTTTTTTTCCTGTTTGGGTTTTGGGTCTTTTTTCTGTTCTATGAAGACTTGGGGAAGTAAGTAATGAAGACAGCATTATTATGTGACTATATTTTTCAAGCATTCAAATTACCTAATGAATCATACTGATTATACTTTGTAGCTGATGTCAAAAAGAAGTTCTTAACAAGCAAACACTTCAGAGGTTTGGCGCTCTCAGAAATATTTGCTAGATTTGTTACTATGCTGGTGACAGAAATCCATGTTGCAGTTATAGCAATACTTTATATCCCCTCATCACCCTTAGGCACACACAAGGTCTGTGGTAACCATACAAACTGTTACTGCTTTATAGGAGCAGAGTAACATGGAGGGAATGGGTATATAGAGAGGGAAACATGCGTTCTAGAAAAAAAGTAGTTTCACATAGGAGTTACTTCCCTAGCTCCCAAAATATAGTCACTCACATTTCACAGATATCTTAGAAGAGAAATCTTAGCATGTACCCCATGGACAAATTCAAATTTTGTTATCTTACTTAAAATTGGGTCCCAAAGGTTCTGACATAACTAATTTGTGTAGCCCTGTGTTCCCACTGCTGTAGCCTTCATCCTCCCTCTGAGGTCTAAACTGGACTCTGTAACAATCAGGCAAAGACAGCCACCTTTTTCTATTTCTATAGCAGCTAAGTAGGGAGAGTCTGCTCTGAAATCTGTCTGCTTCCATAATTCACAATAAAATCAATCTAGTATTCTTACAGATTACAGGAAACTGTTGGGAACTTGTTCTTGGAGCTTTGTAGCTTTCTGCTGTAAGCTAATACGAAACGCTTGTCATTTCAAAACAGTCTTTGAGTTTCTTCTTTATACTGTCCACTTTATAGTTATTGAAGTGACAGTGGAGAATCTGAACTATTGTGCTTGAATAGAGATGTGACTAGCAGCCAAATTACTTTCTGGTATATGTTATACTATTCCATTCAATTTTAAAACTTGCATTCAAGTGCTGTTTATATAGTTTAATCCCACAGAAAATCGTAACAATGACAACTTCGCAATTTTACAATGGTCACAGTTTAAGCATGTGCAAGATAACTTAATTTTCACTACGCTGTTTTAAAACAGGGACTAGTATTTTCAGAAACTGCTGTTGCAAACTATGGAGAACAAGGTATAATGATGTGGTTAAAGAGCATACCAAAGGTTCCTGCCAAGAGATCAGCGGTTCCTGAGGAGGTAATGTATTTCAGACCTTTCATGATATTTCTGCTTCCCTGTCTCTATTTTGAAGACATTTTATTATATGGAGGAAAATGAAGACTTAATTTTGCGCTGTGATGGAATATTAAAAAAGAAAAAAGCTTGTAATAATGTGTAGTAGTGGCAAGTGGGAGACTTGACCAGTAGTCACTGCTACACTGAAAACTTAATTTAGTTGCCCCTTACAGCTGAAGTATTTTACAGTAGACATTAGTTCCTGAAAAGGTTGACATCCAGCAGGGAGGACTGAAAGAATTAATATTACTGTGAAAAAAAGTGTATCTTAAAGTGTATCTTAGTTCTCTTCCACCAAGAATGGGCATCTTTGATAAACTGGTCAAACCTTTGGTTTGATTTTCAGTATCTGATGCTGATCTTTGAGAGTTACTGGTTTTCGTCTGTATGAACTTGATATTTGTGGCTGAGAAGATGGCTTTGAGACCGCTAGGGTTTTCATTACTGAGCAGAAAACATTGCTATGTCTTGCCTGTTTTTGTAAGCATCTTTGACATGAGCAATTCCCAGCAGTTTAAGAAAGATTGAAACTGTCATTCTTTTGCTAGATCTCTCCTGCAGTGTGTTTCCTACTATCTCCGGCTGCTTCTTACATAACTGGGATAACCATGGTTGTGGATGGTGGCCAAAGTTTAAATGGCCATACCCTAGAAATACCTGGTAAGAAATGGGCTACAAAATATGTCCTTCAAGTGACTGAAGTTGGGCAATGGGAGGACACAGAGATAAAATGCCTAGTTCCACAATCAACTAAGTATGTTGTCTTATTTGTTTTCTATAGATCATGACAGATGGCCCTCACCGCCAGAAGGAAAAAATTCTGAAATGCTTAAAAAGCTTCTTTCTGGTGAGTTCAAGCCAAAGCTATGAAAGAACGAGATTTCACCTTACTCCCGGTTGCACACTTGCTGATAATCTCACTTAGTGATTTGGGCTTATTATACTTGGTAATATAATTTTTTTACTCCTGTATAATTACATGGAGTTCCTTGATTTCCATTGGTTTATATTTAAAACTTGAAAGACTGCATAGTAAATTTCTTCTCTGAAAGCACTCACTGCCCTCAAAATATTCAGCCTCTTGACAGTTGTCTTACAGTGTTAACACAATTCTGTTCATCCATGTCTCTAAAATGGGTGTGATTTTTGTGATCAATGGAGAGTTTCCATTTAAAAACCAAAAACCTTACAATATATCACTCAAAAATGCTAAATTTGTTGTTATTCACTTCTTTTTAAATGCAGCTTGAGGCAAATGTTGCCATGTCTAATAATTTTAATAAAAATATAAAAAATAAGTGATGACTATGTTTGCTGTAACAACTGGAACTTGGGGAATTAGGTTCCTGCTGTAGGTGTGACCTCATTCATAGTTAATTTTGGATTAAATGTAAGAGTCTCCGCCAGTTGTTTGTTCTCTGCATAGATGTTTGAGTTTTGGGTCTCCATTAAAATATGGGAACTTCCACAGCTACATGTAGATTGCTTTTTTCATTAAAATCTTCAAGCCAATTTTGTGGGGGAGGAGTAGGTTAAGCCAAAATGCTTTTTTTCTTTTCATATATTCTCCTTCCTTAGTAACTGTGTGGTCATTTGTGCGGTTGTGAGAAACCTGTACAGAGAGAAAATCAGCTTTTTTCAATCTTCTTGTGCAAGGTATATTTTGATTATTGCAAATACTATTTTCTTGCTATGTACCCTGAACTTCCTGGAAGAAATTGCACATGTTAGGTATTAAATCTTAAAGCCTAGCCCCTTGCATTTAAGTGATGTTATTTAGTTTGTTAAGAGATTATTTCTACATTCTTAACATAGAATCACAGAATGGTTTGGGTTGGAAGGGACCTTAAAGACCACCTAGTTCCAACCCCCTGCCATGGGCAGGGACACCCTCCACTAGACCAGGTTGCTCCAAGCCTCATCCAGCCTGGCCTTGAACACTCCCAGAGATGGGGCATCCACAGCTTCTCTGGGCAACCTGTCCCAGTGCCTCACCACCCTCTCCGGGAAGAACTTCTTCTTGATATCTAACCTAAATCTCCCCGCTTTCAGTTTAAACCCGTTACCCCTTGTCCTGTCACTACAGGCCCTTGTAAAAAGTCGTGTCGTGTGTCGTTCCCCCCCCCGCCCAGCTTCCTTGTAGGCCCCTTTTGGTACTGGGAAGGTGCAATAAGGTGTCCCCGGAGCCTTCTCTTCTCCAGGCTGAACAGGCCCCACTCTCTCAGCCTGTCCCCATAGCAGAGGTGCTCCAGCCCTCTGAGCATCTTCGTGGCCTCCTCTGGGCTCGTTCCAACTGGTCGATATCTTTCTTATGTTGAGGGCTCCACAGCTGGACAGAGCACTGCAGGTGGGGTCTCACAAGAGCAGAGTAGAGGAGGAGAATCCCCTCCCTCGCCCTGCTGGCCACGCTGCTCTGGATACAGCCCAGGATAGGGGCTTGCCCTGACCCATGTGCAGGACCTTGCACTTGGCCTTGTTGAACTCCATGTAGTTGGCACAGACCCGCCTCTCCAGCCTGGCCAGGTCGCTCCGGATGGCATCCCTTCCCTCCAGCGTGTCAACTGCACCACACAGCTTGGTGTCATCAGCAAACCTGCTGAGGGTGCACTCGATCCCACTGTCCATGTCACCAGTACCGACCCTGGGGGAATGGTACTTGCCACTGGTCTCCATGTGAACATCAAGCTGTTGACTGCAACTCTTTGAGTGTAACCATCCAGCCAGTTATCCTGCCCTGCCCACCGAGTGGTCCACCTCTCAAATCCATGCCTCTCTAATTTAGAGACAAGGATGTTTTGTGGGACAGTATCAAATGCTTTACACAACTCCAGGTAGGTGACTGTTGCTCTTCCTTTATCCACCAATGCTGTAACCCTGTTGTAAGCAGCCAACACATTTGTCAGGCACAATTTGCCCTTAGTTAAGCCATGTTGGCTGTCACCAATCACCTCCTTAGTTTCCGTGTGCCTGAGCATGGTTTCCACTATCCCATTCTATTAGATATTAGGACAGTCACTGACGGGCGGCAGCTCTGCCTCAGTGTGGGTGGGGACAGGAGTGAAGGCGGCAGTTTAAAACCCTGCGTACCTGCCGTTTTCAATGAAGCCGCTGAGGTGAAGGGCTCTGAAGTGGAGGATCGAGTCGGAGGACCCTTCCAGAAGTAGCAAAACCACGGCAAAATGATGGGAGATTCCAGTCTAGGTAAGAAATAGTTGCTAGGGAGGGAAGATGAAGCCCCTTATTAGAGGGATGAGATTGTTCGAAATAGAATTACAAACAGGATTGTTGATTATTATTTTTTCTGTGTAATTTTTTATTTTAACCTAAATCTCTTAATTTTAAGAAGTTTGTAGATAAAAGCTCACTTAGGTGTCATCTCTTAAACTGAAGTCAGTTTGGTTTCTGTGCTTATATTCCTGTAGAAGTTCTTTTTTTTTCTTGCTTTGGGGTGATAAAGCAAGCGGTTGCTCTAACTGCTAACTGAAGCTTCGTGTACTCTGAAGAACGCACTTTTTGCTTCAGATCTGTAAGTCTAGGGCTCTAGCTGGAAGGGTGTAATGATCTTCCAGCGGTGGTTTAGGATTGTCCTCCCCAGGCTATTTGCTCTTGCTCTCTTTTGGCAGGAGCCTCAGAGTGATGGTGCCTTTGTATGGGGAGGAACCGGAACTCCTGAGATGCAGGCACGTGTTTCCTTCTGTTGTGGAAAGGCAGAGGAGCATAGCACACAGGTGGGACTAGCAAGGTCTTGGAATAATACTGTTGGTCGCTCTGTGCATGAGAGCTGGATTTAAATTTATAAACCCAGTATTGACCCTCTTGCTGGTGACGAAGGACTCTGGGTCATGGTATAACATCCTGGCATCACCATCTTTACACTACTGCGGTTCCCAAAAGAAGCGGTTTTGACTGCCCTTCTCTGCCTCCAGCAGCTTGTTCCTTTGAGAGTTAACCCCCCTTTTGATTAAACATACATGAAATAGCGATCACTTAGTTACCTAGATCCTTCTCTGGATGTAGTTCAAAATATGGTAGCTTGGTAATGTAGTGCCAGCTATAGGAAGGAGTGGTGGGAAGGCAAAGAAACCTGGGGAGGAAAAGGAGGATGATGGCATGACCACAACAAGGGGGTGGTTTGTCCCCATTTGAAGTGTTTAGAAGCCATGGCTTTAGTGTTAACTAATACAGGCACTTGTTAGCCTCAAGCAATACGTCTAGAAGGTGAGAACCTCTTACTGCAATGAGGTATTGATTCTGGAATCCAGGCATAGCTCTGCTGCCAAATTTCAGTCAATGGCTTGAGTAGACTGTCTTAAGATGTGCTTACCCTGTAATTTCCACCCCACTCCTCCCAGCTTCCATCCCCTATACAGGGCTTGTACTGAATGCATAAATAACTAATATGCTTTATTGCAACTTCTGTCATCTATTTTTATACTGTTCCATATCAGCAGTTACACTGTTCTGTAAGCTTTATTTTGCTCCAGTAGTGCAACACATGATCTCAGAACCATGCCCCTGGGTTTGGGCTGAACTCAGTGTGAGCCAAGCGTAAGTGTTGGTCCCTGGCGTGATAGATATTTTTTTATCTTAAAGTCAATATTTAGTTGTTTATCCTGCTCCTGATACTGAAGATGCTCTGTTTCAGGGATTATGGCACAGTGGTGCTGATGCCTGTCAGGATGTGCATCACCTCTGCAAAGCGCTCTTGGGATGGTGCTAATAGTGCAGTGCGCTGTGCTGTTCCGGCTTTGTGCAGAAACACAAAGGACCGCATGGACAGAGGAATGTGGGATGATTTTCCACGACCCTTGGTAGCCGCTGCTGTAGCAAAGGAACTCTGACTTCAAAACCTACCAGATGCTAACCCTCCCTCCCTGAAATCCATTTGCGAGATGCTAAAGCTGACAAATGGCCATGAACTGCAGCATCAAGGCAAGGGGATCACTGGGTGTGTTTTCAAAGCTGTGTAAGCAGTTGTGGCTCATTGATCTTGCTTGATGGTGCAGGAGCATCACACCGAGTCAGCATTTTTCTTGGCTCTTTCCCTATCATTTAGCAGAAAAGGTCACCTTTTTAACTTTCTAGTTAAAGGCTCTTGGTCACGACAAGTGTCTCATGAACATGGCTGAACATTTTGCCAACTGTGGAACAAAGTGTCTTAGCTCTGAGGGCTGACTGTGTCTCCTTCGTGTTGGCTGTGGAGTTCTTATTAATCAGTGTGATTCAGAGCCTTGTGCCCTTCTTGGATATGCTCCATCAGTTGGTCTTTCTTTAGCACAGTCTGCTTCATTCCTATTTATTTATTTATTTTAAGGTGACAGTATTTGGTTTTATCATTTTCTGTAGCCGATTTCAGTGGAAGATCTCAAAATACTCAGGTTGTGGACCTTGATGGGCAATTTTTTTATTTCATACATGGTTTTCACTGAAAGTTTACTTGCCTAGGCATGCAGCCTGGGGTCCTGTCCCACTTAAGACTTGTCTGTGTGAAGAGCTTCCCTGCGTAATTATATGTGCCTATAGTAAGGATGTAAAAGTCTTAAATTTCATTTAAGATTTTCCTAGGTTTGTTTAAGGTGGCCAAAAAAAAGACCCCCAACCCTTGTTTTGGGTAGATTTTGAGGGTTTGTTCAGGCTTTACAAACCCCTAATTGTGTCAAGGGTTAAGCACCACTGTCCCCAGTGCCAGAAAAGGGCCTGTGAGTGGCAGCTCCGCTGGGATTGCTGTGCGCTGGGGTCAGGTACAAGCCGCACTGACCCTCTGAACACAAGCTGCCTGTCAGCGTGTCACAGGAGGGTTTGCTAAACGCGCGCACACAGCGGTTCCTGCCGGTAAGCTCATTTTTAAATCTGTACAAACAGAGCCGTAGGAGTGGGTTACTGCTCCCGAGAGCTGTAGGGTAGCAGTAACAGCTGTGTTGTTACGCACTGGGGAGTGCCTCCTCGCTGATCAGTGCGCGGTAGCATCCTTCCTCCCAGCGTCCGTTGGCCTCCTGAGGGAAGAAGGTGGCTCCCGCGGAGGCCGGCCAGCCCGTGCTGGGGGCAACGGGCAGCCCGAAGGCGGCAGAGCAGCCTTTTGAGCTGGCCTGAAGGGCAGGCGCAGCCTGCTCACCGCGGGGCCGCGGCAGCTGGTCCCAGCGCGGGGCTGTAACCGGGCCTGGCCGGGGCCAGGGCGTTCTTGCAGCAACGGGAGGAGACGTGAACGGTCACGTCCTGCCCTGAGCGGCCGCGACTGCAAAGCCGCGGAGAACAGCGGAAGGCGCGATGCTGGATCCCGCGCCCCGCCGGTTCCCACCCCCGGGATGGGGCGGGAGGCGCCGCCGCTGCGTGTCCCGACACGGGGCGGGGATACCGCCCGGTTCGCACGCGCCCCGCTGCGGCCTTCCCCGTCCCGCTCCTCCGTTTGCGCATGCGGGCTGCTCACGCGCCGCCCGCGCGCCGTGACGCCAGGCCGCGGTGACGTGCGTCACTCCGCCTCCCGCCGGCGGCGCGGCCGACGTCACGAGTTTCGGCGGAGGGGGAGGCGGAGCTTTCGCTTGGCAGCAGCAGCGGCGGCGGCCGCCGGCGCCTCACGCCTGACGGGAGACCCCCCCCATACACCCCCCAAACCCCGGCCCGGCCCCGCCGCCGCGCCAGCGCTCCGGGGGCACCTTCCCCGCTCCCCCCCTCCCGGGCCCGGCTCCCTCCGCGCCGGCCTCGGTGCCTCCTGTCACCCTCCCCGCCGTGCCCCGGCGCGGGCAGGCCCCGGGCCCCT
Organism: Rhynochetos jubatus; assembly: GCA_027574665.1. Taxonomy (NCBI): domain Eukaryota; kingdom Metazoa; phylum Chordata; class Aves; order Eurypygiformes; family Rhynochetidae; genus Rhynochetos; species Rhynochetos jubatus. The sequence continues at coordinate 27,765,019 of CM050654.1, forward strand.
TCCCCCCCTCCTCCGGGGGGGGGTGGGCTCCTCTCCGGAACCCTGGCCGCTCCCTCCGCGCCGCCTGCCCAGCCGGGCCTGCGCCCGCCGCCGCCGGGCAGCGCGGGGGGTCCCTCGCGGCCGCCCGGCCTCCGCCGTGACACAGGTCGGTGCCGGCTCGGGGAAGGGCCGCGCGGGGGGGCGGGGGGGAGCGGGTTTGGCGGCGGCTCGGAGGGAGCCGCCGGCGCGGGGGGCGGTGGGGGCAGCTGCAGCAGCTGGGAGGGGGGGGGGGGGGAGCGGACCGCGGTGCTGGGAGCCGCCGGGGGCACCGTGCCTGCGCAGGTTGGGGGACGCGGCGGTGTAGTTACTTGGGGTGCCGCGCGTTAGTTGCGCACGTTAGAGCTGCAGCATCTCAGGGGGTCTGCGAGCCGTACGGGTGGCTCTGTGGGACCGTAAGCCTCGCAGCGATTGCGTGCTGATGCGCTAGCCCCTTGTCTGTAGATTGCGCTGCAGTGACAGCAGTGCCGTGAATTGGGTATGTAGGTCAGATTCTGCGCGGTATTTTTGTCGGGGGGAAAAAGTGAACGTTCGATTATTTTTTTCCTTAGTGCTTCTGAGGTGCATTGCAGCACCCACGAGGTGGATTTTTATTATTATTTTTTTCGCCCTGGCTTCCTTTCTTGCTTCATAAATCTGGTTTTAGTTTTTGGCCGTGGAATTACTGAAGATCAAAGCGTTAAATAAGCTGGGCGCTTCTAAGCTGTATTGTATCATGAAGTGTCCTCTAAGAGGGTGGTGAAAGATAAGAGAAGCCTGCCTTGACATAAGGCGGATTTCTAGCCCATCCAGAAAACGTTTTTCAGCTAAAACATTTCTTTAAACAATGCAGCACGTTGCAGAGCGTAAGAGGCCTTCAGAAATGTGTTGCTATGTATACGGCAAAGACGTAGTATTTGCAGAATGAATCTCTGCGTGCTTGTCTTGCACAACATCTTGGATTCTCTCGTGGCATAGCACTTATTAGCAGAATACCCTAGAAAGTGTTCTTTCTTGTGGAATTTCCTTACGGATAGCTTTAAGGGAACGGGCAGCAATGAGTTAGTACTTAGCCTATGCTGAAAAACCTTACAAAAATTTTCTTGGTTGGGTTTTTTTCTTACCCTATGGCTAAAACCTTCACTGTCACTTGAAAATAACAGAAATCCTGTATGAGGAAATCTTGCTTTCATGTATTCCTTAGCTTACAGTGGCTGTTTAGATAACTGCTTTCCTCAGAAATGTATTTAAAAATGAGAACTTAGTATAATTCCTGTTTTCTTTACACTTTGTGTTCCATCACAATTGCCACTGAAAGGTTTTGAATCCGAATATTGATTCAGATAATAAGGCAGTATATTATTAACTAGATTTTTTTTTTCCCAAGGTTTCATTGTAGTTTGAGAAAGCAGAATAGCAAGGTAATGTTGGTCAAATTGACTCATGCGGGAGAGAAACCTGTGTACAGTTTCTCTTGATGAAGTCTCGGTGGTTTACCTGACACTATGGTGAAGAAAACAGATGTTTCAGAGTTGCTTGTCTTGGCTTGCTGAGATTTCTAAACTACCAGAGGAAACTTTGTGTAAGATAGCTGTGGTGTTCGGTAATCTTAGGAGCTTTTATAGTATATACGAGTAGGCAGATACCTGGACAGGTAGAATTTATTAACATAATGTAACAAGAGCGTTATCTTCTTGTTTAATAGCATGGTAGGGAAGCTTATGCTCCTCCCACCCCTTTTTTTTCCCCCTTTATATTGATATAACTAGATAATTTATTGTAAAAATAAATAACGTCTCCGATATGGTCATGGAACTGTCAGTGGTTCTGGGCTGTGATTCTTAGAAAAGCTAGTCGGTGCACAGACTTGCAAAATTTAAAGCCAATTGAGGCTAGATGTAAAAGCCTCTTGTTTAGATCAAAGCAAGAGGCTTATTATAAAGATACAGTTTTCTTCTGGAGAAATCAAGGAAGTTGGTCATGCTGTAAATTTAATTCACTTTTATAGTTTATGCGTTGTGTTTTTTCTTATAATTTCCTAAGGTACAGTCTTAAAAAACAATATTTGATTTGTCCCTAAATATTAAAACCTTGTCATTATTAAGTATATATGGAGAACTTTAAAAAAGCTTTGCATATTAGCAGTCCTAAGTTTCATTTTTTGTCTTTCATCTATATTATCTTTATTGCAGGCTGACATTTTACATGAGCAAACTAGGTCAAAAATAATGAATAACTTGTAGTTTGTTTTTGTGACAGATTCTTTAGTGGCTCTCTAACCAAGCATTCTCTGAACTGGAAATAATGTTTTCTTATAAAATGCAACCTGAGAATGATAATAGGGATTTCCTTCATTGATTCCCCATCTCCCACCAAACACAACCAAAGGTGATGTGATCTGTTGAGATGTACATGTTTGGTCTGGAGTAATGAATGTATTTCCTAATAATTTCTTTAGATCTTTGCTGTTAACATTATCCTCTGTTTATACTAGTATTTGGAGAAAAATTAATGAATTATGAAAATGTGACTGATCAATACAATTAAGTGCATCTTGTTACTTTTGCAGAGCTAATTTTCCTATATATGACAAAGTGATGTAAATATGCGTATTGACTCATGACTATCTAGGTTTGCCTAATTAACAATTAAGTTTGCTTTCCTGAAAATTTAACTTCTAAATTTATGCCTTTAAAATTCTGTAGTAGAACTGACACAATATTAAATAAGTAAATAATAATAATAAATCAGTGAATTCTATTAACCACACTAATTTTTCTGTGGGAGGGAAGAAAAATCTTTTAAAACAATAAATACTGCATTGTCTATTTGCGTATTCTGGTGTTTTGCAGTGCAAAGGAATAGGTCAAAATAGATGATGTGTGCTGTAATCGCACACATATTTACAACGATATTTTGCAATGTATGTTTGGGCAGTGGGAAGATGTTCAGAACGCGGTGTGTTAGTCGTGATTCTCACTTCTGGATCTTGGCAGGAGATCTTGATTTAGTAATACAGTAATAACAAATGCAGCTTATAGTTCTACGCTAACCTAATTTTTGAGACTACGCAGGCTTGTTTGCGTGTTGTTCTGAGATGTTCTTCATATATTCACCCTAAGTGTATCTTCTGAGAAGCTGCAGAAGGTTTGGCGAGGAGGGTGAAGGAGCTTATAGAGTTCTGTGGTAGGATATTGCAGTGATATCCATCTGTGGGAACCACTGCTCCAGAGACACTTGACCCACAAATACACATATGGCATAGTTTAGACCCCAGCTTAATGAGGTCGTTTGAAGTTGGACTTACTTGAGCAAGGCCCAAGCAGGGGTATCTGCCACGTGCTTTAAAAACAGACATTTGGGAGTTGGTAACGTAGGGGGGCTGGTAGAGATGTGACTTTTTCCTGTCTGTTGGCAAAGCCTTGTATGTTACTTCTGTATCTCAAATTATTACGTATTTTTGATATTACACAGCCAAACTGTAACTTAGCTTTTCACATGAGAGGAAAATAAATTTCTTCAGACTGAAGGTTTTTGCTTTGTTGTAACTTTATTTTCAGCCATGTCTTTGAGTCCTTCACTGTTTTTTCCTCATTTGCTTCTCTTTCTGTGTTTCCATTCAGTCATTTGTCTGCTTCTGTGGGTTATCTGTAGTGGTAAAAGATGTTGCTTCTGTGTTGCTGAGATGGTTTGTGCTAAGTACCAGTTTGAGGACAGCAATGTAATAAAATTCAAATGTTTCAGGTGTCGATGTTGCAAAGGCTGTATTTTTGAAGCTCAGGTATGATAAGACAGATAAACAGTTCTCCTTTGGATAAATGAAGAAATGATAGATGTGTAAGAAGGGAAGGGATTTCCTGAGGTCCCTGCTGTGAGGCAGAAGCAAACACTGAAGTGATGTCTGACAGACGTTTGTCTGATCTGTTCTTAAAAAAAACTCAGAGGGGAATACCACACCTCTTCACTGGTCTATTTATAGCTAGTACATAACTATAGTTAGGAGGCTTTTCTTAATATTTAACTTAAGTCTCTGTCTTGGTGCTAGTTGAGCCAGTTAGTTCTTGTCCAGCGATTATTACTCACGCGGGATAATGGTTTCTGTACTCTTTGCACCAGCTGTTTACGTACGTGAATACTGTTGCTCTGTCTCCTTTTATTTCAGACTTCTCTTTACTAGCCTGTGCAAACAGCCCTTTTCTTCACAGGTCTGTTTTTCCCAGGGGTTTTGTTGTTGCTAACTCTCACTGGACTCTGATTTGTCTGTATCTTTTTCAAAGTTCCCCAGACAAAGTCTTACAGCAGCGGAGTAATTAACTTACTCTGTAAATTGCAGGAGAAGTAATGTGACAGCCTTATTAAAATGTCATTCTAGGGTGTGTGTGCGATTGTGTGGTTGGGTTTTGGTTTTGGTTTTTTGTGGTGGTGTGGGTTTTTGGGTTGTTTTTCAACAGCATCGGGTTCTTGGCTCCTGCGTTTGTTAACACAGGAGCTTGTTAGTGTTTGTTGAATCAGATATCTCTTTCTTCATATATGTGAATTTGCGTTACCTTTCTGAGGAATAGAACCTCATACCGTATTGAATTCAATCTTCATTTCTTATATTAAGCATTTCTGAACTGAACAGGCTCACTGTTCAATAGGTTATTCTGCAGGAAAGTGTGCGGTTTCTGCTCTTCCACGTCTGTTTCCCTGCACATGCGATCCCTGTGGCTTTTAAATGTAAGCCTGCTCTACAACAGGAAACTTGATTGAGAACAAGTTCTCCTAGGGTTAGATGCAGCTTCTGTTGCAAAATGTGTCTTTACCAGCCTATTCTGTACATGTTCTGTCTTTGAAGCAAGTCGTGTTGCTGAGGTAGCTTCTGTCAGGGTAACTGTACCTGAACAGGCCCTTTGCCATTTTGAGGTGTCATACAGTCCGGTGACATAGTAGAAGAAAGGTTCGTCCTATAGGCGTGCTTTATTGGAAGAACTGCAGAGCCAGGAACGAAACAGATGTGTTCAACATGTTCCCTGGCTTTACTCCATTTTATCTGACTTATGTAAATGATTTTAACCATAATTTTTGAGGCTGGATCACAGATGGGACAAATTGTGCGATTCTTTCAGCAGTGCTGCCTTCACAAAAAATGCAGTGGGCACCAATAATAATTTAAATGGTTTTGGCGAACTGGCTGACAAGTGTTAGGTAAAAAATCTTGCTCCTTTCTTTGTGGTGGTATCAGTGCTGTAGAAGTGCGAGGTCAGTTAGGCTGATGGTTAATTGAAACATAAAGGAAATCTTTTCGGCTGGATCATCTGTTTGCTCCAGATCTGCTTGTCATTGAGGGTCAGCGGGAAAGCAGCAGTTACTGGAGACGAGCAGGACTAGTCCCCTGATAGAAATGCCACCTTAGCAGTGAAACTGTAGTCTTAAAGGTGCTTAGGTGTGGGCATGTACATAGTAATCCTTCCACTGGAACTTTTCAGTCTGTAGTTAGTTTACTTTATTAGCTGTTTTTGTGAGAGTTCTTACATTTTTATCACTTGAGGGCAAAAATATAATTACGTAGTAGGTGTCATCGTAATGACTTGGTACGCACTGCTAAGGGGGGTGTGCTGCGGGAGATGCAAGAAGGAAACCTTCCAAGGATACGCGTCTGCATCTGAATCTTGACTGTTTTGACAAAGGTAGGTTTTTATTGTTACATTTGGGTTTACATGTTGTTATGAGGGATTGAGCTGAATCACGTGTTTTTCTGGTTTGTAGGAAGCTAGATTGTTACCAAAGCACACAGTGAAAAAGAGTGTGTGCTTCATAGCTGAGCAATCTTAATGTGTTGGCCTATGTGGGTCATCCAGTTTAAAAACTGCCTCTTGGATATGGAGAAAAAGGTACACGTTTGTCTGTTTAGACCAGACTGGGGAGGCCTGCTAGCTAGGAAAGGGATGCCCTCATGTTACGTGTGTGGTAAAAAAATCTTTGGATTTGGCATCTCTTAAATGTTCTGTGTTAGTGTAGTATGTGATTCTTTCTGCATTTTATGTTCTTTTCAATGGTGATAGAAATAATGGAAGAAATCCCTGACTGAACGTACAGAGTTAAGTTGAGTTATGATGGGGAAAGAGCACATGGGGTATTGAAAGATTGGAGTGGGAGCCAGGAAAGGCGTTTTAGGCAGAAGCTCCAGGTGATGGTGTGTTAATGTTGTGGGAAAACTTGATGACACAGTAGAGGAAGATGGAGAGCAATTGTGGTGTTCTCCATCATGCCCTGGATTTCTGCCTTGTGTAGTGTGCAGGAAGACGTGTGCTTTGAGGAATGAGTAAGATGGTGTATAAGGAAGGCTGTTCACTGAGGATTCCTCCTTGATCTGTTGCAAAATTTGAAAGATGTATAGCAAATAAGACAGATCTTCATAGTAAAGACATGAAAATGTCCCTAGAGAATTTGATTCTGTCCTTGCTGGTGTCACAGCAAGATACCAGGCAGGTCATGTTAACCAGAAAGGTGCCTATGGATTGTTGTGTTCAGCTTTTTTGGGGCTCGATGTGAAATGATAGTAGTGTGATTTGCAGCCACGATGAAAACTCACAGTTGCAACTGTGAAATCGAATTTTGCTCTGAATGGCAGATGCTGTCAAATGGGATGGTTATATTCAAGAACACCAAAGTTTCTCAGTTTTAGCACCTGAAGGCAAATATTAAAACTAGCTGTAGAAATGGAGTGTGGGTTTGTCTCTGGCTTATTTCCCCAAATAGTTGTCTTTCAGCCCATCACAGTCACAGAACCAAAGATGAACTGAAAAGCATGGAACTAGTCAGTGGAGTTTAAGGATGGACTTTCTTCTGTAGGTTGTCAAAAGCAAAATCTGAGTTATATGGAATTGCTCTCGTACATTAATTAGAATGCTCCATTGTCTTACAACACTGTTTCTGCTGGAAGCTTGCTTTTTGTCTCATGTACTTTATTTTTGTTAAAGAATGATGTTCATAGATTCTCAGTGGTTTGTGATAGGTTTACTTTTCTAGTGAATGGTTACTCTTAAAATTCACTTGTTTGTCACTGGTTGTGGCATGGTCTTAGATTCTTAGTTGTGAAGATGGCAGGAATCACCAAAAACAGTAGTGGTGGTAAGAGTAAGTGCAGGTACCATATACAATTGGTTCTTTTGCTTAACTGTTGATCTGCAATTCTGTCACAAGGCAGAGAGACAGTGTATTCTTTTAGGTACATGCTGCGAATGGGCTGTGATACCAAAAAAAAAAAAAGGTTTTCCTTCTGTAGGCTCTTGGCTAGGGGCTGTGGAGTTACAATTGTAGTGGGGAATGGTTTTCGTTGTAACACCTTTAGGCCTTTTCCACAGATATTTTGACTTGCCAGTCCTAAGTTTTTCTCCAAACTGACGTTGATACCACCTGTGACAGCTTCAGCAGAAGGCCTCTAAATGACAGCAGTAGGTGCTGAGCTGAAAACACCACTGAGGCTCTTAGAAGGAGAAACAGAAGCACCTAAATCCCATAACAATACTTGGTGTAGTGCATGGTTCATGAGATTGTATGGATTAAAACTTCATACACCTGGTTTCTTTGGGAAGCCTTTTATGGGGCTACTCAGTTCACATAAGGTGATAAATTAGGAAAAGGCTACAACCATCACAGGAATGTTTTACCCCGTGTATTTGCAGGTACTGTGTTATCTTAATATACTGGGTAAGCCTTAAACATTTTTGATGTGAATAGTATTAATCAGCTTGTGTTGCATATAGCTTAGTTAATGGTAAGGAGTTTGTTCTTAGTGTTGTGATGCTCTGAGACTTTCCACCATGGTGGTGCTGACAAATTCCCAAGATGTCAGGGTGATTTGGAGGCAGCGAGGCAGTTACTTGTAACCCAGTGAGCTCTGCATTTTTCTTTTTAATATACTTTTGTGAGAAAATCTGGTCTCGGTTAAGAGTAGAGTTTTATGAACAGTTGATTTCTAGTATGTTCTGTTGCAAAATTCGCAACACGAAAATATTTTGCAAGGCGTCGCTGTGGCATCTGTCCACAAGTTTCAGCTGCTGTGACCCTTCCTCAATTTAAAATAAATGTTTCATAATAGTTTTGGTTTCTTTCTTGAAATCATGAACAGGTCTTAAGAAAGCATCACAACTTCCACGGCAGATTTGCTTGAGGTAGCAGAAGTCATTCTTCAGTTAGGTGGAGAAATGAACTGTCCGAGGGAGTGCTTTGGCTGCTGCTGAGGCAATAACAGAGACAGGAAATGGAGAAGTTCTGTAAAACTTGAATTAGGTGAAGAAAGAGATCTTGTTGAGGAAAGTGGATGCTTTTCTGCTTGAGGCCAATTACAGTCTTATATTTTTTGTGTACTTCAAGTGGAGTGGGCTTATGAAGGGTTAGCAGATAGAGGCTCTTGATATCATTTGGAAAGAAGAGGTTCATTCAAAGCAGGAAACTTGCATTTAAGTGCCTTGAAACTCTCTAAATATGCTTATCTCTCCCTATCAACTGTAAAGGAAGTGTAGGGAGATTAGCTTTCCTAGACTACAGTTACCGTTTGTGACTACAGTTACCATTGCTGTAAGTGTTAAGATACTTATCTCAAAAGCATAATTTTGCTATAAACTCATCTTGAACTAAATCATCTGCTACTTTGCATTTTTATCAGAATAATCCTTAAAAACTGTGTCCTTGCCTTCTCATAACCTCCAGCGTTTTTTAACTTTTTTGAGTCAAGATCATTGTTCGTCAAGCTGATAAATGTGATATGACTGTGTCAAACTACAGTTTATAGAACAGCAGGGACGAAAGGTTAAGTCAGAGTAGGATGAAGTTTGACTTCTGTCACTGGGCATGTTGGATCTTTCAGCTCATTCTGGAGCATGTATGGTGTTAGAACAGACAGCACTGCTTTTTGAGCTTTTATCCTTCCTGCCACTGGAAGGGCACCGTCCATAATTAGAAGTTGTATTTTCTATGAGTCTGGGGTTTTCTGTTTGTTTTGGTTTAGGTTTTTCTGGTTGTTGTGTTTGTTTTTTGTTTGTTTTTTTTTTAACTGAAGTCTAGAAGGAGTACAGCTTGTAACTGTTCTTTTCAGAAAATAAACAAATATCAAATCATGTCCCTAGCTGTACAGATGAGGTAAATTTGTGTGGTCTTCTGTGCTAAATTAGACATAAAATCTTCCTGGCAGGCAAAATCGTACAGATACCCGATATGTGTGTAACAGCAGTAAAGGTAGTGACGCTTCAGCCATCCCACACTTGCTGTCTGCAGTCGTTCTGATATTGTGCACTGCACAGTGTGTCTGTAGGTTCTGTACAGAAGCAAGATGGCTTCTGCATACACTGCATTTTTATACACCCAAGGATTGCATTATTCCTCTTTAATTTGGTATTGCACTTCTGTAACATAATTATAGATTGTGATTTAATAATTCTTCTGAATTCTCTTGCTGAGACTATCCAATTTTGCAACTGCAACTTTTTTCCAATTTCATAAAGGATTGTCTTTATGACAAAATGCATTCAATGCAAAAACATTATTGAATAAACATAATAAACCACAATATTTAGACTTACCTAAAGTGCAGCTTCTGGTTATGGGTGGTACCTTCCCAGATGCAGGGAGAATAAAAGCTCAAAAAGCAGTCCTGTCAGTTTTAGCACCATAAATGCAGTTCATCTCTTAAAAAACCCCAGTCATTGAACACAATAAAAATACCAAATAGAGGGAAAATCACAATAAACTATTATATGTATTGAAATTTGTGTACCTATTTAAATACATTTTGTTGGGCTGTGACTGTGTTTAAAGCAGATTCAGGTCACTTGCTTAAGCCGTAACTTGTACATCCATTGTGCCTACCTGATCATTGCTGCTCTGTAGGGAGTTGCACTGGGAATCATGTTCACTGATGCTTTCTGCTAAACTGGAATATGGATCTCAAAATATTTTGTTTTAATCCACCAGCTGAATTTCCTGTTAGTTAATTGAGACTTTAAAGCAAATAATTAAAATGTGATATTTAGCCAAATATGTTGGAAAAACCTAAGTAGGGTAACAGCTGGAGTTAGTTCTGTTAGCTAACCTGTCATCATTTCAAGAAGCCATATTTTGCTTGGCAGTAATAACAATCCTTGAAATCAAGGCATTCACTCTAGTTTTGCTTTTAATTCCCTGGTAGAAACCAAGCTGATTATTGCATTATTTTACTCTCAGTTGATGTGGAGGTAAATAATGGGCAGCTCTTTAACCCTTTCTTTTATTCTTCTCAGTTACTTACACAATCCAGTCAAATCTTCTTGTTTTCCAGGTATTTCTGAATATTTGCAAAAATGGTCCAGAAATCTGAACCACTGATTTTGTGAAGAGTCTCAGCCTCTTAGAAGTCCCTAGATCTTTAAATGAAAATGTTTGTTCTGCAGTATATTACAAATAGCGCGTTGCATCTCTTTGTTGTTGCGGATGGTGAAATTTCTATTCCAGTAACGCTGTGCTGTGGTTTGGATACATCCTCTTGATTTTTTTCAAAACCAGAACAAAAAATGGATGCTGGCTATTTCTTCCTGTTTTTTATCCCCACTTGCTATTTCACCATCTATATTCGATAAAACAAGTCTTCCCTTCGAATGACTCGTGTGTTACTGTTTTGTGAGCCTGTTGTGCTAACAGAGGTGGCCAGCTCGTGGTACGACGTGTTTAAGGTTGCTTGGTCTCTGTACAATCGGTTAAACTAGCTTGGGGTTCTGAATAAACGGGTTTCGTTATGAGAGAGTGAGCAATTTAGGGCAAAGTTTCAAAGTATCATGACTACATACAATCACAGCAAGAATTCAATGTATTTTGAAAAATAAGGCTAGAGTACTTTTGCAGGAAGTAAACCAGAAATGCTCTTCCCACAAAGGAGTATTTGATGTGTTTATGTTCCTTACTCTGTGAAACAGACATTCTAGTGGTGGAAGGGTTTGAGTCAGCTGTTCAGGATAGAGTTGTTGAATGATGATAACTATGGAAAAGCAAGCAGTAAGGGGAAAAAAAGGGGAACACCGTTTCTGTCTGATGCTGTCTGAATCCAGGATGGGTAGTCAGCCCTGAATTACAACCTTGGGCTTGTGAGTTGGTTGGGAGCCACTGCTCAAGGTTGTGTCTCTTACCCTTGCTCTGGGGCATCAGCTGGCAGAGCTTGAGAGGTGCTGCTGTTGGGCCAGGCTCACCTAGCACAGCAGAACTCAGTGGGCCCTGTCCGTGCAATTAATCTTACCATTGGGATAAATTAAGGGGGCAGGAAAGCGCTTCAGGATAGAAGGGGGCACGTAGCAGAGGAGAACTAACGAGATGATTACTGCTCTGTGGCTGATGCCCTTACTGCTGTGCTGTTGATAGGCCAGACTCCTCTCTGCCAGCTTTCAGACCTTAAGATTCCTTGAGGTATGCAAAGAAGGCTGGAATCAACTGATTTCACAGCTTTTTTCTAAGAATCTTTTGTCGATTCATTCCTCTCCAGTATCCTTTAATTTTAAAAGAACCCATAGCACTGTGACTGGAAGAATATTTCTGTTACTTTATTCAGCAGTTACACTTAGTTTACAATGTTCCAAATTTGGCCCAGAGTCTAATTTTTTTTATTTTTCAAATGTTACCGTAATTTATCCATGTGTCATTGGCTTTTGATGATTGACTTAATCTTCATCTCCTTTTTCTTCTTTCCTTGTGAACGCCTCTTGTGTATTATTACAATATGTTAAAGATTCAATTTCTTTTTTCTGAAACTGAGCTCACATATGATCTGTTGTTGTTATACTCCAATTATTAACAGACCTTTCTGTTACCTGCTTCAATATTTTTTCTTGTTACTTCTTTTTGCTTCTTTTTTCTGTCCTTCATGATTTTATATTACTGCTGCTGCGGCTTTTTGTCCACTGTTCGTTTGTGTGTATGTTCATATGAAATCCTCTCCTTTATGCCTGTTTCTATGGAGTTATCTTTTAGGTACCCGCTGATGTGTTGTAACAATACTGAGTTTTCTTCTGCACTTGCCATGCTATGTAAGTTCCTGTCGTTTATGCCAAGTTTCTTTGAGCTTTGAAAAATGCTGCTGTAGAAGTTAAGATTTAAATATTACTGTTTGTCTTGTCCGCAGACACTATTTTGTTTGGTTTTAAATTGAAAACAAACAACAAAACAACAACAAAAAACCCATGGCTGTGCAGTATTTTTGTTGAAGAGGTGCATTTGACTAGGTGATCACTTGAGGCGTTGTCAGCACTGCTTAGTGTGGTTTATAAGAGGCTGGTTGTGTGAGACCAAGGGTTTGTCTTAAAGTAACTTTTTTTGTTGTACAACCATTTTGTCTGGCTCATTCTTCTTGCTATGAAATATGCTGTTATAGTCTTTATATTCTGATTATTCATCCTACGCTCTGAAAAATTACCTGTGTGTGGTCACTCTCCATGTTTGCTTGGCTCTTTGTATCATCTGTTTTTGTATAGGCAGGTATATCCCTGGATAGCAATGCTAGCAAATTTTGATCTCTTGTCTTTTAGATTTAACTTGCTTATGCCTATTGTAGAATAATCCCCAATTTAATCTCGCTGTGTGATTGGTGTAATTTCAGTGAGCATCTTTCTTCTCGTGAGTTCACACAGTGTCATTTTACTTCTGATGCAAGAATGGGGAACTGTGTATCCTTGGAATGATTCGTTGTAGTGAAAATTTGTAGGGATCTAATATCCCTGAGATTCCTGCACTGTTGGAACACGTTTGGACTCCAGTGGTGTAAGGCATCTTTCAGCGCAGGTGAACTGTTGCTGTAGGAGTCTGATTTCCATGTGAAATCAGGTTAAGACAGGTGGCTTGCTTCACTGCTTTTTTGCTTGATTTTTGACTTAAAGCACAGCCTGGAAGTTGTCTTATGTTCTTCAGTGCGTACGTACTTCCTTTACTGTTCTCCTGAGAGTGGTTTGTGCTGTCATTGTAGCCCTAGATACTTCTACTCTTCAAAAATCATACTTGGGTTACGAAGTTGGATGCTGCAGAAACCATTTCATATCTGCACATCTCTCCACGTTCCACAGAACCAAACCACTCTTTCTAGCTCAATAAATACCTCATATGGCATCTGCTTCCTCTATTGTGTGTGGGTAAAGCTTTTTTTTTTTTCCCCTAGCCTACCAGTTCTTGAATGTGACCAGGTCCCATGAGAGAGGATGTAACCTGTATGCTGGTGTTTGTGCACTTTTATCTCTTGGTGACTGAGCGGCAGCTTAACCCTGTTGCATTTATTGTAGGAGAGGTGTATAGATATGGGCAGTTAGCACGGAGTATTTGAACAGCTGGGTTATTGTCTGCACGACTGACTTGTTCCCAGGCTTCGTTCCCATGAAAAAGTTAAAAACAATGTCCAAGAATCACCTGAATATTTTCTTCCTTCAGCAGCTTTCTCAGATCCTGAAAGACTTCCAGGCTCTGTGGAAGGTGGCTGATGGGAAGTGAATCATGAATATGAATCAGCATCTCTCCACCCTTATATCCAAAATGCGGTTGCTAGGATATTTTTCTTTGTTTGCTACTCTTATCACATCATCACCTTTTTGAAATTCACTGTCATCCTTTCTTTAATTACATTCAAATTCAAGCTGCTTGTGTTTCTCTGCAAGACCTTGACATAATCTTATTCTACCTTTGTCTGCTCTTGTGTTTCGCTGCCTTTGCTTCTCCTGAATCTTTTGAGTTCCAGTTTTCCCTGTTTCACTTCCTTTTTGTCCTGGATTGTCGTCTACTCTGTGTGTGTTTTGTTAATGCTCCTTTAACCGTGGATTAGGGTGTGCTTTTTTCCCCTGTCCTCTGAATGTATATTCTTTTTCTGTTTAACAGAATGTTGATTTTAGTCATCTTTTTACTCTCTCATCACCCCCCACCCCTTTTATTATAGTGCATGGTGAAAATCAGCAGTTAAAACCAGAAGTGTTTTCTCAGTTTACAAGGGTGGAGATCAGTCTGGATCACCTGTTCAATTGAAATTTTAATGTTGTTAATTTGTTTTTGAAGTGACACTAAATGCTAACAAAAATATTAAGATGTTTAGTTTGTGATTAATTGGACTTTATATTGGAAGAGAAAGAATTTTGGTTAAGAGATGAGATGTTCATAAGTTATTCAGAGAAATTGAATTCTTCTAGGTTTTTATTATCTTTTAAGGAATAAGAAGGAAGTGGAAGGGAAAAGAAATGGTTGCTCACTCAGTAGTTTATGCTCTTCTAATGAGAGATACCACAGAGTAATACTAAAAAATGAATTCTTGTAGCTGGAGGAACTTGCAGATATTTCATCAGATGCCTTTTCTTCAGCTTGCCTGTCTTGTATGAGCCATGTACCTCAAATATCTTGAGCTTCCGAGTTTGGTTATTTCAGGCAGGTTGTGGAAGAACATCTAGGGTATTTTTGTTTGGAGATACAACTTGTTCTTGTTTTCTTAAAGTGTGGCAGAAGATATGAAATGCCTCACGGACTTTTGCATTTCTTTGAAATGCTTGCAAGGAAGTATTGCAAAAACACATCATCCGATGTCATGAAATGCATTTTTATGTTTAGACAGCTAATTAAATCAGACACTTATGAAAATGACACTAGCTCGTTTTCAGAGAGTTGGATCAAATACAGAAGTAAAAAATGTTTTGTAAGCACTTCAGTGAATAGTTCTTTGGAAGATCCCCTGAGACTACTGCTGATACAAAAAACAATGTAGGAAATAATTGAGGATATGCTGTTTTGCTTTTTTGACTCTTAAGGATGCAAAAGACGTGAAGAATTAGACATGTGGGAAATGTTAATCGTGTGGTTTAAGGCTATAAAAGTAGACCTGGTTAACTAAGTAAACCAGATCTCCTGGCATCTTGTGTGAGAGCAAGGCCCAAAGAGCCTGTCCTTGAGTCATCTTGGCTACTGTCAGTGGGCAAATAAATGAAAATCCAGCCCCTGTATTTCATCTCCGAAGATTAGTACAAATCCTTTTCTTTTACATCTTCATGCTTTTCCTTTTCCGTTACGGGGCAACAGATGCTTTATCTTTTTGTAAGTTTGGGGTTTTTTAATAGATTTTGTTCTTCTACTGGAAGGGGGTGGTGACATTGAGGCTGGAGCCCATGTTAGTAGTAAAAGTTGGGGTTGTGAGACTGTGAGCAGCCCAGGACGGGTATAGTTCTCACTTCTGCAGGCTTTAGTACTTTACAGAGCATTATGTGAAAGGCATTTTTTCCCCACAACACTTGGAAACTGTTTCAGGTACTGTTTTGAGGCTGCCCATGGACCTGGGAGTATACACCTCCGAATACACTTGAGTCATGTTTTCAGCTTTATTTTTTGTTCAAACCTGCTTCCTTGCGTGCTCTCTCAACTGCACTGATTTCTGATTGCAGCGTGAGGAAAGGACCTCTGGACAGTAGTAGATGAGTCATCTGATATGTAGGTAAAAGGCAGTGTCTAGCAGAGAGCTTTATATGGCTCTCCAGTCCAAATTTCTTTCTGACAAATATGCCAGAAGTCCTTGAAGCTTTCTAGTTCCACTGGTGAAGTGAATGCTGCTTAAAAAGGCAGCATTTATTTTCTTGAAATAAATATGTAAGAGACACGATGCCAGAAACTCTTACGTGCCTAACTGAAGATGCTCAGAAATTCTTTCGAAAACTGTAATTAATTTGTTTTAGCTAAAAAATTGGCAGAATATTCAAGCAAGGAAGTCTGGCTGGCTAGTGCTGAAAGAACTGGCCTACCTCTCAACTTGCAGAGAAATGCGTCTGTTTTGTCAGAGCGGGTAGATCTTTTGGCTCTGTGTCAGAAGACGGATCATCCGCTGCAGCAAGGAAAAGTATGGAGGGAACTGGCCCTCCCTAATTAGTGGCAGTGACTGCTTGAGAAATTAGAGTTTTCTTCAATGATTGTGCATTAAAAATTCTGAGTTCTTCCTGTGGTAGTCTGTCTCATTGTCTGTTTAGGGATATGTCTTCAGATTTTTGCTGTTAAGCTCCAAACTGGCTGCTCTTGGCTTGGATGGGTGCACTCTTTGCATGGTAAAACACTGGCTGGATGGCCGGGCCCAAAGAGTGGCGGTGGATGGAGTTAAATCCAGTTGGCGGCTGGCCACAAGATGTTCCCCAGGGCTCAGTGTTGAGGCCAGTTCTGTGTAGTGTCTTCAGCAATGACCCGAATGAGGGGATTGAGTACAGACAACACCAAGTTGGGTGCAAGGGTTGATCTGCCTGGGGGTAGGAAGGCTCTACAGAGGGATCTGGACAGGCCAGATCGGTGGTTTGAGACCAACTGTGTGAGGTTCAACAAGGCCAAGTGCCGGGTCCTGCACTTGGGTCACAACAACCCCCTGCAATGCTACAGGCTTGGGGACAAGTGGCTGGAAAGCTGCCTGGCAGAAAAGGGCCTGGCAGTGTTCAACAGCTGGCTGAATATGAGCCAGCAGTGTGCCCAGGTGGCTAAGAAGGCCAATGGCATCCTGGCCTGTGTCAGGAACAGTGTGGCCAGCAGGACTAGGGCAGGGATTATCCCCCTGTACTGGGCACTGGTGAGGCCACACCTTGAATGCTGTGTTCAGTTTGGGTCCCTCACTACAAGACAGACACTGAGGGGCTGGAGCGTGTCCAGAGAAGGACAGCGGAGCTGGGGAAGGGTCTGGAGCACAATTCCTGTGAGGAGCGACTGAGGGAGCTGGGGGTGTTCAGCCTGGAGAAGAGGAGGCTCAGGGGAGACCTTACCGCTCTCTACAGCTCCCTGAAAGGAGGGTGCAGAGAGGTGAGGTATTTAAGATGTGCACATGTGGTGTTAGGGACATGGCTTAGTGGTAGACTGGGCAGTGCTGGGTTAATGGTTGGATTTGATGATTGTAAAGGTCTTTTCCCATCTAAATAACATTGATTCTATAATAGCATTTATAGAAATATATTTTAATTGGCTCTTAATTATTGAGGTTTTTTCCAATTGAGCAGTGTTCAAGATATTGTGATAGACACAGTTTGTTCATTAATGTGTCCACTATGTTTCTGCTTTGCTGAATAACTTGTATACTATATATTAAATGTTAATACCTGTTCTCTTCCAGAGGCATTTGCTGTCAGGGATGTTTGGATATCTGTTGGGATGAAAAAAGCCTTATAAATTAGTGTTTTCTAGTGTATATAATCTGTAGGTTTTGATGCCTCTTGATTTGTGCTGTGAGTTTCATACAGATTTGTGTATATGAACGATATATATGTGTTTCTGAACACAGAACTTTGGGCAACAAATACAGGAACCTATAGAAATTGGTTCTTAATGATCTGGACTAGTTGATATCCAATGTAGTAGAGTTATATGGCTAACTAAGCTACTAATCATTATCGGGGGGGTGGGGGGGTGTGTGGTGTAGATAGAGAGTAAAATTGGCTAAAGACTAGCAGAATATTTAATTTGGGCTTTGGGTCTTCTGAAGTCTGTATATGTTGCTAAAAGCCCAGTGAGGCTTTGGGGCACTGTTTTCTCTCTCCACATGTCATAGCTAATCTTATCAATCAATAAGCAATCTTATTTGTAGTTTATGTAGATATTTGGAATGTAGAATATTAGAAAAAGTGCATAAACAATGAAGAGTGGACTGTTTTGCATGGTTTTGACAAATTCAGTAATTGTGTGCTTATGGTTTTGCATTTTAGGAAATAAAATAATGCTAAAGAAGCAACCGTTTCCCTGAAGTTCAGGTTTTCGGGCTCACTGCCATGATGGGTAAGTCCTGTGTGTATAAGAATTGGAGTCAGACTTCTCATGTCTATTGAAGACCTAACACATTCGTGTAAAAGCATTTCTAGGAAGAAGTGTGTGCTTTGGCTGCGTAACTCAGTGTAATTGCTACATGAGAGGCAGCGCGGTACTCAAAACACTTCACGTTTTTCTGTTGGAATATAGTGCTTTTCCCTCACTGTGTGCTAACTTAAAAAAATCCAAGTATAGGAAGTCGAGATTCATGGTATTAGGGTACTGAGCAGTCTTTACCCGGCTCTGAATGGTGATGATTACTGGGGGAAAAACCCACAACTACACATCCGAGAATTTTATTGTGCTGTCTTGTCACTGCATTGCAAGACCAGGACTGTGTAGATGCTGTAGCTGTGTTTTTTCTAAATGTGTAGTTTGTGTTACATTAAATTGGATGTCAGTTTTTCAAGTTGTGTGTGCTTTTTAATTGACCATGACAATCTTGTCAGCACTTCTGGTACTCTCAAAAAACCCTCACCCCAAAACAGACAAAAAAGCCCCAACAACCCAACCGGAACACGCACGTTTTTGTATACATTTTGTATATGTTTTGTTGACCTTTTATTGTTATTCTAGTTTTTTCCTAACCTCATGCTTAATAATAAAGTAGCGGAATCTAGGAATACAGCACTGTTTGTTTGTGATCATCTTCGGCATTTCGTGTGAGATGACTGTTGAATCATATTGGATACCGAAGCTGTAGACTCTGGCGCAATGCTTCGGTTCCCTTTGTATGAAATATGCTTCCCTAGTGAATGTTTGGGAATTACATTTCCTCCAACCAACTGCTAGAAGAACAATATTATTTTTTTCTCATTGAGCACAGGCTATAACACAATGAAATAACCTTTTTAATTGTGTCAGGCATTGAAGTGTGTTTTAGTGTGACAAAGGGATAACTGAGCTGCAAGAATACCTTCAGTTCCGCTCTTAAATACTGCAAGGAAAACTTGCCGTTATAGACTTGCAGATCTTCGTAGAGCTATGGATAATGACAGCGTGAGTGGTGATCAGAGCTACTCATTTTCAGACCAGCTTTCTGAGCTGTTAGGAATCTGTTGAATTAGAACACTGAAATCCCACAATTTCCTAATTTGACAAATGCATTTCATTATATTTGAGTAGAGTGGGATGGAATTCTTGTCCTTGCTGAATGCCTGGAACGCTTGCTTGCGGACTTTTAATGCTGAGTTCTTCTCAGGTCCGTGTTTGAGAAACACTGTTGTAAATCACAGCACTTGACTGTGAATTCTTCTGCAGACATATCCGTTGTGAACTGGTGTGAAGGCACACAACCAACACCGTTGTAGATAAAAGTTGTGACGCAGTGTTCTAGATGCATGTTGAGTACAGTGTGGTTGCTGTGGCAAGGAATTAATACAAAACATCAGTGATAAGTAAGTTTCCCCTGGCAATGGATGTACAGGCGTTTGAGCTCCCAAGTGCTCTCTTGCCTTAAGAAACATCCCAGTTCCAAGGCAAACCATCTCTAGCATGGCCTCAGGCCATCACAGCTGCATCACATCATCGGGATTTAGGATTTTGTAAGAATTTGAAATCAAGGCTGCATAGCACTCCTGCCCCTAAATTGTCCCCTGGGTTCAGTGCTGCTGCTTCTCCTTGTGAATTACTTCTGTAAGCCCTAAACCCCCTACCTTTGCAGTCCTGGAGAATCAGAGAATCACAGAATTGTTTGGGTTGGAAGGGACCTGAAAGACCGTCTGGTTCCAACCCCCCTGCCATGGGCAGGGACACCCTCCACTAGACCAGGTTGCTCAATGCCTCATCCAGCCTGGCCTTGAAGACTTCCACAGAAGTTCTGTGGTGGTTTGGTTGGTTTGGGGCTATTTTTAATTGCTCTGTGGGCCATCAGTGTGTGCTCAAACAGTGGAGTTGTTCCTCTAGCAGTTTGTGATGGGCATGACTGTAACTGTTTAGGATAGAGAAAAAATGATTCAAAAGGACTTGCTTTTTCTTTATTTTACAAACTGGGGAGGGAGGGGGGTGGCAGAGGGGACAGTATGATTTCTAGTTAACATCTCATCCATTATTTGGACGTTATTTGAAACAAAGTAGATTGGTTTTTTCTCCCCCCTTCCCTTATTAATACAGCCTTGCAGTTCTGCAGGGTGGTCAATCTTTGTTAGGACTTCCGTTTTTTCAAACCTGCCACTTAAGTGTGTTTGCTGATCAAGCTGCTTATTTCTTTAAGCACTGATGATGATAAATAAAATAAAAATGTTTGCGATCTGGCAGTATTTTTTAATTTGGCAATTACATATTGAAGTGTAACATGGACTTAGAGATTTTAGAATAATGCCTGCCTAATTATGAAATGAGACAGGAGCACACTCTCAAATGTAACAGCGGTTTACACGTCTCTTATCTGGTCTCTTTCTGTGAGCAGATGAGCAGCAAGCTTTGAATTCAATCATGCAGGATTTGGCTGTGCTTCATAAGGCCAGTCGTCCTGTATTGCCCCAGCAAGAAACAGGAAAACCAAAGTCATCTTCGCCTAAAAAACAGGTAATCTTCAATATCCTATAACCTACTGAACACTGAATGTCCTGCTGTGACTTCTGCAATTATTTCTCTTGCCAGACCAGTGAGTGTACCAGGGTGAGCTATTAGTCTCTCACGTGCGCTGCCGTTTTCTTTGTTCACCCTCTTAAATTAGCGGCGAAATGAAATGGTATCGGTTCAGAGCAGATCACAGTGTGTGCTTAAATGACTCCAGTCCTGATACGTTGAAGATCACAGGGGTGTTTTGACACTGTATGCAGATTGATGATGATAATCATTAGTTGATTGGTACCGAACTATTTTAAAATACCAAGGTGTGCTAGCTTGTCGTGCTGGGAATGCTTCTGTGGAGTGGATTTTATAGGTGCACTAGGTGGCCCAGTTGTCAGCTGTGTCACTGAAGAATGTCAGCACAACAGCAGAAAGGTACTTAAGCTCCTTCACTGCATCTTTGTCCTCAAACGTTTCTTTGTTCGTGTGCAGGAAATGTGAGTTCTTTCCAGCTCTCCCTTTCTGCAGATACTGAACACAGATGGAACAGTAGTAAATGCGTAGTTGGGAGGTTTGAACTACTACATGGAGAGATGAGGAGAGGATGTGAATTTTTACCCTGCTTGTTGTAATAGCTCTATGGGATTAACCGTTTATTTGATTGGATCCTTAATTGGCAGCCCATTTTTTCATGACACTTCATTTTGTGCAGTCTCATTTCAAGCTGTTCAAGATCAAAGCATTTGAATATATTTGGCCTTTAAACTGTCAGAACCTGAGGATACGTCTTTTTCATTCCGTGCTTTGAAAGCTGTACGAGTTCAGTATGTATAACACTGGGGTGCTTTGCCGTGTCACCGCTCACTTCTGAGGTGTGACTGCAGGTATTGAAGTAATGAGCGTTTGTGATCCAGAGTGATTTGAATATAATAGGTGTTTAGAGGGAAGAATAATTGAACTGTTTCTGAGTGTAAATGTGGTAGCGGTGAGGGGAATATGTGTTTGTCATTCTGTTTAGATTTGTGAATTTCGAAAGCAATCGCTTGTGCATCAAGTCATTCTTTGGGAAGGTGTAACGCTGTTACTTGGATACAATCTCTGTGGTCGAATGCACTTTTCCTTCTTTCTTACAATAGTTGCTAATAACATTTGATTCTTAAAATGATGGTTTTGGAAAACAATTTTGTTTCCATGTACCTGCAGATATTTGCAGGTATCTTTGTTATTGGGAAATGGGTTGTGTGAGTGCTGGCTTAGTTACATGTGTGGGTTTCTATGGTAATGCTTATGAAACAGGGTACGTTTCTTAAGCCTGGAATGCTCAGCGCCAAAGTGTAGGTAAAAACATGTTCTGGTAGCGGAGTCTACTTGCCTGTTCATGATAGGGAATGCTTTGGTAATCAGTTCCATGCTGAATTTGAAATCATTAATCCATTATAATATTAAAATACACGGATAGAAAATAATGTGGTTACTTACAAAAGCATTCATTGTACTTTAGAACAACTTTTTGTATTTTCTGTGTGCTTTAAGCCTCTGTCAGATACCTCAGCAGTAGTTTGTGAAAATGCTTGCTGTATCAGAAAAGGCAGAAAATAATTATGGAATGCCTAAGGATTGTACTTCTGGTGCAGGGTTATTGAATGGGATTTCATGGCTGTCATTAAAGGAGGTAGTAACAAACTAATAGTGGTTCCGTTTTTTTTTTTCTTACAGAATGATGTTAGAGTCAAATTTGAGCATCGAGGTGAAAAAAGGTAAGGTGGGAACACAGGAAACAGGCTTGTCTTTCAATTATTTATAGAATCCTATCATAACTTTTCAAATAAACTGTTCAAAGTGTTTCAGACACCTGACTGTGTTTGGTTTGAGCTTGAATTTTATTTTGATATGAACACAATTTAAGGAGAATCGATACGTTTAAAACGTGGGCTCTAAGTATACATACACACAGAAGTATCTTACCCTAAAATCTCCCACGCAATATCCTTGATTTGTTTACCCTTCAGATAGATGTTTGTAGCCTAGAACAATTACTTAGTTCATTAGCATAGATCTTAAATACGAATAGACTAGCAAATAATTCCTTTTACTGCATCATGTGCGTCATAAATGCACGATCATACATTGTTACTGTAACATGCAGAGGAAGCAGCGTAGATCTTAAAGCTCAGTATTGGATTGTACTTTGGAGGAACCAATCTGAGAATTGTAATAGGGAATTATATTAGAATTTATGATTAGACTGTTTTCATTGACAATTTTGAATATTCACTTAAAGTTTATTTTCATTTGGTGTACAAGAGGTGAATGATGTACCTGTTTAGAGGATACAGACATCTGTCTCTATATAGCTCTGCTCTGATGGCTGCACAAAAGCTTTTACGGGAGTCAGTCAACAATGCTGTGTGTGGACAACTCATTTTGTCTGTGTCTTTCTGGAATCATAAACCTTTGTTGTACCACAGAGATATGGTTCTAGGACAGGTTATAAGACCTGTCGAAATACTCAGTGAAAAAGGAAATAATACTCTGGTCACACTGTCAGTAGAAACAGTAAATTCCTTGAGTAAAGATTGCTTCAGAATAAAACCCATGCTGCTACTTGGCAGCCCTTCGTGGGATGTGAGTACTGGGTGATGCTAGGTATTAACATTCTTCAGCTTCTTTCTATCACTATTTGGAATGTCACGTAACGCTGCATTGGTAATGGTCAAGTGCTGTAAGTGATTTGGTGGAAATAAGTCTTTTCAAGGGTTTTGGAAACTGAGGACTCTTCTACCTAGCAATTGCTGGTGAAAGAATCGGAAGCATGAATTTAAAACAGAACTGTTTATTCACTGCCGGTGCATTTTTGTAGTTTATCTTAATTCCCTTTCAAAGTGGACTAGGTTAATCAATTCAGTATGAATACAGGCATAAAGCAAGTTTGGGGGCAGATGCCTTTCCCCAGCTGCTGGGCCTAGTTCTGTTTCAGACTGGCCCAAGTGACTTGAGTCTGCTTGCCCAGGGCACTGGGCAGCCCAGGATCTTTGCTCAGCATGAATTATAATATTTTTGTTGCCTGAACATGTAGATCTAAAGATAAAATAATGAAGTGATGCAAGAAAACTAGGTTATGCAATGGCTTTCTCACTGCTTCTTAAAAAGGGAAGTGGAAAAGAGAAGTGATTCCAGAGTTTCTTTCAGTGGTGAATGTGGCACTGTACCAAGGAGTGTATGCTGCGATGGGCAGAGTTCCAAGCTTGCTAAATGATTTGTTAATTACAGTGAGAATTTGTGTTGTTTTTTATTTTTTAAGATTTTTTTTTTTTTCAAAATAATTTTTAACTGCAAGTGGCCTGGCTTCCAGCCTCATTTCAGTGAGAAATACTGTTCCATAATCAGTGTTCCAGTAGAAACACTGGCAAAAGTGACAGTTATCCTTTGGAATTTTTCTGCTTCACAAAATCTGAGTGCTGTTTCTCCTTCAAATCTGAATTGAATGTACCTGACTAGCTTCGTCTCTTCTCAAAACTTTGTTTAATGGCGTTGTGAGCATTAAATAGTTCTGTGTAGTGAAAGGTCAGTCACAGTCAGTTTGGGCTATTTGGTTTGAGACATTCAGTTACAGGGAAACCTGAGTTGCTGACCTACCGCTGCACCATTCGTACAGGAGCACGCTTGGAGCACAGTCAGTAATGGACTCGGCAGTTTGAGCCTGTAATTCAGGATGGTGACACGCAGTTACCTTCCTCAGATAAAATAGTCCTCTGGATTCCCCAAAATGGGGACTGCGGGAGTAATTATTTTCTGATGCTTATGCTGGTCAGCCTGTGGTACTCCATTGTCTCGGTTTTCTGAAGTAGAAAATTCCAGAAGTTTTTAAGAATTTGCCTCTGGAATGTACGTGTGCAGAGCATTGGGTAAAGAAGGAATCCGTATGCAAACAGGTAAAATAGTCATCGTGAGATCTGATTTCATGTGTGATTGTCCCTTAACTTCTTCACTGCTTTTCTCTCGTTTCAATGACTCAGAATATGAAGGACAGTGTATAAAGTGATGCTTCTTATGGTCTTCTCAGTAATAAATTTAGTTCTAAGATTGTTCTTAAGTAATGAGTTGCCAGATTTTCATAACTAATGGACAAAAATTCTTCATAACTTAAACTGTGTTTCAGGATCCTGCAATTACCAAGGCCTGTTAAACTTGAAGATCTCGCAGCTAAAGCTAAAATTGCTTTTGGACAGACTATGGATTTACATTACAGCAATAATGAGGTAAATATTCTAATTCTCAGTGACTTATATATCGATTCTCAAATATATAAGGCTTGTCTAAATCAGGATGGGCAGGAGATGCATGAAATGTTTTATGAGGAGAACCATATCTTAATAAATCATGTCTCAGACTTGATTGGGAATGGGTAAATTGTCTTCCTGCTCTGCCACGGGACTGTTGCATGACTTTGGGAAAGTCTTTACCTCCTTGAGCTTTGTCATGTTTGTAAATCTGAAATAACCTTTATCCTTTCTTGGACACTTTAAGGACCAATCTTGTTATGTAATTGCTAGAATGCTGCCTTGAGTCGTGGTTAGATGGGAGAACTGGGCTTAACTGTTGCTTCTCTTCAAGAGACTGGTTCACAAAGATTTCTTGGGAACAGTGCTAGCACCAACAACCTATTTAAGCCTGATCCAGGTTACTTCAGGCTTTCCTTTAGAAGCAGAGATGAAGTTATTGGTAGGAAATATCTTCACAGATGCAGAATCCATTCTTAGGAGTTAACTCTGGTTTCTGCCTTGAGTCAGCGAAGTGCATGGGGGATTATCTGTGGGCTTGGTTATGCACAACATCATTGCTCGCTCTAACCTGCGAGCAGTTCTCTGCAGAAGAAAATGCCTGTAATTGCTGTTTGTTGGATACTCACTGCCTTACAAGGCGCCTCTGAAACTGATCTTCAGAACAAAGGTTTCCTACAGAAGGCTTTTGGAGATTAGGAAGGTCTGAAGACATGGCCATTCGTGATGCTTTAGCCTCAGCTCCTTTCTCTGATAGACTTTTAGGCATTTGAGCAGGATTTCTGGTTGTCATCTTCCGTGCTAGCTGGCAAATTGTCCCATCACCTGTCAGAAATGTGATGGTAATAACTGTCATTAACAATGAAACTGCAGCTTAAAATGAAGAGTGTGCTTATTTGTTATCAAGACCTTCGTCCCTCATTCTGTTTTCTTTTTATATAAAAAATACTGTATTTAACCTGATGTTGTATGTGAGCATCACTCGCTGAGGCTGTTCACGTGCAGAATAGATTTTAAAAAATAATAATCTGCTTTGCAGTGTTCATTTGTTACAAGCAGAAGCTGTAATTTACACTCCTGAAACATGAGCCCAATTTTAATTGTTACACAACTCAGATCTCAAGTGTATTTAACGACATATCACTTTCTGTTCTAAAGACACAGGTATGCCAGTTCTCATTAATTAGATCCAAGTAGATTCTCGTGGGGACTACAGTTGTTCCATGGGGATAGCTTAAATTCTGTTATTCAGTGGAGAAATTCTGTTACTGATACAACATCAAATAAATATAATTGTAATATTTTGAGATAGAAAAATATGATCTGTGCACTACAAAATAGGATTTGGTTTTATTTATCTTATAGACTTGCACTGCTTTAGGCGACGGCAAATACGTTGATGCTGTTGCACGTTTCCCTGAATCCTGTAGGATATTAAGCTGTACGTGTGCAGAACGGCTGAAGGTTTGTTCCACTGTGCCGTACCTAGTGAAGGCATCTGAAGGATTAGTTGAGGTTGAACTTCAGACATTTTGGTGGTAACTTGAGGCATCATTCAATAAATTTTATTTTCAAGTTATTTGGAATGAAAGGAAATACAGCATCAGTCGGTCTGTTTCTCTGCGTTTGACTTTGTCATTTCTTCCTTGAGTCCTGTTTAAGACGTCTTTCTCTTTTTTCCCTTTTTTGTAGCTTGTAATTCCGTTGACCACACAGGATGACCTGGACAAAGCTGTTGAGCTGCTTGACCGTAGTGTTCATATGAAAAGCCTCAAGATTTTACTTGTAATACATGGAAACACACAGGTATGGGTTGACACGCTAAATGTCTTTTTCCTCACTCTCTACACTGAAGCATAGTTTGTATCTCCTCTTAAAGGTGACATTTTTCCAACTGAAAATGTTACTGATTGCTGCTTCGGTTCACTGTATTAGCATTTTGTATTGGTTTTAACTTTTTCCTAGATCCTCTTCCACTCGCTTTGTCCGCCCTACAGTGATAGAAAAGTGTTCCTTAATAGGATGTTGGTGTGGTACCAGTTTGAGACTCACACAGGATTTGAAGTAACTCTAGTTATTTGAAACCGTTCTTTGTCATGTGCTGGTGACGCTCCTTTGGGGCAAGTTAAATGTTTGTTGTAGCAAAGGGTAGCAGTGGACTGTAGGCTAAATACTGAGCTATTTTGGTATTTTCTGTCACAACACAGCCATGACATTGACAGGATTTGTATTTGTGGTGGTGGTGTTACATGCTAAGAATGAGCTGCCAAAATAGATTAATTTTGATAGAAATTGACAAGTTTCTTTTTGACTGCCTGAAAAAAAGGAATGTGTTGCACAAAGACTTTAAATGTTTGCCAGGTTTTCGTTGTCAGGTGTATAAAGTGCTAATTGCCGTTTGTGATACACATTTTCAGTCGCCCAGTGTAAATACCGTGGAGCCCTTGCCCTCACTGGAAGATTTAGACAATACCGTGTTTGTGACAGACAGAAAAAGGCGGCTGTCTGTGATAGGTAAGATACGTTTTTCAACAGCTTTCACTGTAAAACCTACCTTTTCGTAATATTCTCTTCACGAAGAACTTGCTGTCAGCACAGACTGTTTGAATTTCTCTTACTCATCAATGGCTCGTCATACTATAGGTTTTGCAGTTGGGTATTTTGAATTTTAAGTCAAAGTTGGCCTAAATATATATGGTACAGAAAATTAACAAAATAAAAAAAAAAAAATTAGAAGTCAATGAAACTATGTGGAATTACTTGCAGTAACTGATGGGTATCCTAAGAAGTTAATGTCAGTGTTCCTCTTCCTTTTCAGATAGAGGAATGAGTTACTGAAAAATCTGTTTGTTTACATGGCAGTGCCTTTCCTCGCTCAGTTCAGGACTCCCATACTTCTTAAGCTCAGTGTGTGAACATTTGTTTAAGAAACTTCTCGTGGCATTGATTAAACCTTTTTGCCTATTCATTTTTTCAAGTTGATGTGATGTTAACTTCCAAATTTAATCATGAATCTAGAAAGTTTAATGAGTATTTTTTCAGACAATTAATGTATAATTCAGTTTTTGTGACTGGAAGTGTTCATGTTTTTGCAAACGCAATATTTTGCAACAAAAGCCTGAAATTCTCCAGGGTGGAAGGGATTAACTGACATGTGGGAGGGTTCGGATTTTTGGTTTGTTTCAACAGAAGAGATTTCCCCAGCTAGTTGTGCGGGCAAATTACATTTCTGATCCTACATAAAGAAAATTCTTTTTAATGCCACTGAGGCAACCCTGCCGCAAATTTTTCATTGTTCCTGGATGCCAGATTTTAAATGCTATTCATAAGTCTTGAGTTGTGTAGGCATTGGTGAAATTTCTAAAGCAAGAAGTGATCCAGGCAGGCTCAGTGCCTATGGAGCACTTCAGTAAAGGCCCTGGATTCTGGGTTAGTGAAGAGACTCTGACTGGCCCTTTTCTTTCCAAGGTTCTAATACTCGTGACAGGAGTTCACCTCCCCCAGGATACATTCCAGATGAGCTGCATCAGGTGGCCCGAAACGGATCCTTCACCAGTATCAACAGTGAGGGTGAATTCATTCCAGAAAGTATGGATCAGGTATGGGTGTTTCATTACAAATAACGTTTTGGTTAGATCGAATTGTGAAATACTGCTGCTCAGGAAGGGTATGGAATTGTTAGAAAGAGCTGCTAAAACAATGACAACCCTGGAAAACATAATCTGTGAGAGAATGTTAAAGTAACTGTGGTGGTGGAGTCTTGCAGAACCCGTTTTTTCTCTCTAAGGCTTTTCAATTATTTAAATATGGTGCTACAAGGAGAAAGATAATATTCTTCATTTCCATGACAGTTGAGTGAGGTAGTGTAGATATAAATTACAGCAAGGGATGTCCACACTAGACAGCACAACCCCCTTCATTTTAGTGAGAAGAATATGTAAGTAAGAGCAGTTTTGCAACCTTCCCAGGAGTCAAAGGGGTTTTTAAAGAGAAGTTCGGATCTGTCAGAAATATTTGGACTCGATTGATCTGTGTTTGGGTAGAGGCAGGGGGGATGGCAATGGCCCTGGTATAAATATGCTCTGAAATACTTACCATAGTGACGTTTTTATGGGGAGGGTCACAAATGTATGCTGAGTTGTTCTCCTTATTCACCTGCTTTATTGGTGTGGGATATCAGCACCCTTAGCATGAATAAAGATCCTGCTCTCTGAATATCGAAATCGCCCTTAAAAACAGCAGGAAACGTTGGAGGAGGGTAATGGCTCACAGAACTGGCAATGGAGAAGGAGGTATTTTAAGGAAGAAGAAAAATAATGCTGCTTACCCGGATCACTTCAAGTTCTTGTTGACATTGGCACTGCATTCACAAATGGCAAGAGGCAATGGTTTTTATGAGCTGACTAAATGAGAGACAGATGATGGAATAAAAATAGAGGCAGAGAGGTTGTGCAATTTGTTGCACAATTTTGATGGCTGAGCTGGGAATAGAGACTGAATCTCCTTATTTCCCGACCAGGGTGCTATTCGTTATCACAGCCATGTGGTCGGATCTGGCCCAGGCCTGGATTCATTCAGTGAAAGGATGACTTTTGGCCTGGGCAAAGTAATTTGTGGTCACTGACTGGTCAAACAGATAGATGGTGTCCAAGGCCCAGGGTGTCCTCTTACTCAAGAGAAACACGTAACCTGTCAAGTACTGTTGCTGCGCAAGCTGTCAGCAGGGCTTAAAGGCAGGAATTGTACTTTCCTAGGAAGCCAGGTTAGTTCAGCCGAAGCAGCCTCAAGGGCTAGATTGGGATGTTGAGAACTCACAACCTCCGTTTGCTCCCTTCCCCCTAAATTGCCACATCACGTTGGCACGTGCTGACTGTGCTGCCTACCTCTGTCACAGCCTGCCCCACAGACAGGAGGGGGATTTGGGAGTGGGGGGCTGTGCTCTGCTCTCCTTTCCTGTTGATCTGCCTGAGCACAGCTCTTCGTGCTGGGTTGGGTAGAAGCGGCCACGGTCTGCTAGTTGGAGCACACTGCATTACGTTATAGAGGTATTAAATCTGGCAGCAGATGGGCTTCTCTCCCCTCTCAGCACTCACTTTCTGGCCACTGTTTCTTTCAGTCCTTGATTGGTGCTTGGCAAAGCGTGTGCCCACGCCTTTAGAATGCAGCACAGACCATAAAAATTGGAAGGGCCAGTGCTTAACTTAGAGCAAAAGACTGGCATCTGGTTCATAGAAAATAATAGATGTTATATAATATAGCAAACTCTTCTAGGAAGGAGCTCATTTTAAGGTAACAAGTAAGCTTTCCACTCTGTTTGTGAATGGCGGACTGGTAAAATTGTCACATTTGATAATTCAAAATTTAGATTCTGTTTCCACTTTTGAAAAGTAAATGTGTAAAACTTCTCAGATTGCTTTACTGCGAAAGAGAAGGGAGGGATGTTTCCTGTAATCGTGCTTTAAGGATGGTGGCGCGAGAAAAACAAAACTGTCAGCTGGTAGAAATAGATGGTAGTCAGGAGGATGCTCTTCCTGACTGCTTCAAGCAACAGAGAAAAGTGCCGGTGATTACTTTCATTGTGTAATAGATCTGGCCGAGATGGTCAGTTTTGTGACTCCTGCAGAGTTCACACAGCTCACGAGCATTGATGACTAGGTCGTCAGAAGTGTTTTACGAAAAAAATTTGTCTTTGGTGGTTTTGTAAACTCCAGTTTCAGATGAAAGTTTATTTTACTTGAGACAGGATTTTGGGTTGGGTGAAAAGGGAAACGGTTTATAAAATCTTATGCATTCTCCGCCTTTTTCCTTCCATTTTCTCTTCAGTCTTATTTAAAATTCTGCATAACTCCTTTGGAGTCCTAACTAGAGAAAATGTTTGGAAGTTTCTGTGACAGTATTTGGTTTTAGCTCTTTTCTGTGACTTTAGTTGGCCAAACTTAAACGCTGCAGAGTTTGTATAAATTGCATTCATCACAACCTGTGTCATCTTTGAGGTTTTTTCTTTGATGACAAAACCCATGGGTTTTTTGCAATTCTCATTTTTTTTGTCCTTTAGTGGCCTTATTTTTGTTACTCTGTTAAGCTACTCAGGCTGATATTGGTAGAGTGTTAAGAGACAATGGCATATACCAGAGCAGTGTAGCAGTGCAGCTTGTTGGGTGCAAAGCGTGACGCAGGGTTAAATACCCTAACCATGTTCTAGTTAAACGAGAGAAAAATGATAATCATTTCAGGAAAAAGAATACTGCAGGTTCAACTGTGGCAGCTAACTTTTCCCTAGTAATCAGTATTTCTGGTTTGGTTGTTTTTATTAGGTGTTTCAAAGCAGATGTTTTCAAGCATTTCAAAACCAAAAAATTGAACTTGTTGGTCATTCTCTGCCTGTTATTTATTAGATGCTGGACCCATTGTCTTTGAGCAGTCCTGAGAACTCTGGCTCGGGAAGCTGTCCCTCGCTTGACAGCCCCTTGGATGGGTAAGAATTGCTTACACTCGTTATTAGCCTTTATTAGATTGCATAATGTACCAGTTGTAACGTGTAACTCCCCAGCCACGGCTATTGCTGAACTTCTTCCAGAAATTCCTCTGTAAGTTGTAGACCATTTATAAAAGTTTATTGAAACTCAATTGCTTACTAATGCACGGAAGATGAATTTAGCTTTTGATTACAATTTGCTTTTGAAACACAAAAATTTAGGCTTCAGACCCCACGAGAATGTACTGTAGATTTGTACTGGATTTTGCCAGTCTTGCACATGTGAAGTATGTTCCCTGGCAGTGAGCAGCCCCTTCAGGTTTGCGTTTCTTAGGTGCTGCTTATGAAGTTAGCGTCTCTCTTCCAAGGCTGAGGGTACTCAGTTCAAAGAGGAGGGTAGAATCATTTAAAGAATTCAACAGACAGTCCCCTCCTTTCCTCTGCAATTACTGTCCATTCCTCTCGCCTTGTTCCCATTGCAGACTTTCCACTTACTTTCCTCGTTTAAGCCTGTCGGTTAGCAAGAGGCAGTGTGTCCTGGGCTGGGTCTGCAGAGCGATTTGGTTCATCTGTTAGGAAATCTGTGTGTGTTGAGCGTCCCTGTCCGCAGTGTCTCAGCCACGAGGGAAGCCAACAGAACATGCTCCTGTTTGGCTTATGGTTTGTCAGACCAGTCACCAGTCTGTTGGTCAGATTGGCTACTCATTTGTTTGGAACTGCCAAACAAATAATACTGCTGGTGTAATATTTTATTTAATGGGTAGAAAGGTAAGAAGTTGGAAATCATTGCTGTGGTGATTAACCAGAGCTGTAGTGTTGCGTAGTACCATTTCATTTGAGCCCATGTGATTTGAGGACACAAATACATTTGGTCTAACAAAACAGATTTTTGAGTTAAATAAGGAGAGTTTCCATTTCACAAGCAAGGAAACAGTAGCCATGGAAAGTACCTTGTGGTTAGAGTGTGATGGATTATACACGGTGTTTAATGGAGCTACATAGGGTAGAAATTCTACCACATGCCAAATTTTTACTTTGGTGTGGGCTAGGGGTGAATGGAAGAAGGGGAAACAAAGCAATCTTAATTCAACTCATGTTTCTTCTTCAAAGCTGCTTTTGGTTGTTTTTTATTTACTTCATTTGTCACCTCTACTTAGTTTGTTTTCCTTTTTTTTTTTTTTTATTCAAATATTTCCTACAAAGATGTAGGTTTTGTCTCCATTTAGCTTCTGTTACCCATTAGAGCAATTCTTACCAGAAAAAGGAGGACATTGTTTTGCTATGTTTATGGAAATGTACTGTAATCGGTTGCTCTGACTGGCAATCCCATCCATTCCTTTTGGTGGCTGGGAGTTACATACCAACGGTAGGTAAGAAACAACGTGATCATGTAAGAACCAAAAAATTCTTCATCATTCTGTAACTCGGTAAAATTACTCTTAATCTTGTGACTTTCCTGGAGAGAAGAGGAAATATTTAGAGACGTTAAGGAGTTCTGAATTTCTTTGGTTACTTTTCCTCGCAAGTTTCTGTAGGCTGTGTAAGAGATCTTACCAGTCTATAAACCTTTGTGTTGAGCCATGAAGGTGTTAAGCATAACAGTGCATCTTGGTGGCTTTACTTGTGACAATTCGTGTGTTTACTAATACCATTGCTCATTAACAGCATCTGTTGCTTGCTTACTCCATTAAGCTCAATAAGCAAGATTTTTCCACTGTTATCTTGAATTGTTATTGACACCCATTAGATTGAGTGTCAAAATTGGTTTCCACGTTTGTGAACTGGTGCAGCAACTTGTACGGCGATAACTTTTCCCAGTCATAAAGAATTGTGAGGCAGCAAGATTAAATGTTTAAGCACTAGATCAACAGCGGGTTTTAGATGCTGTATGTTTTTACACTTCCAGAGACAACTATCCCAAATCTCGGATGCCAAGAGCACAGAGCTATCCAGATAATCATCAGGAATTCTCAGGTAGGCAAAAACCACTGGACATACTAGCTTTCCAGAACTCTTCCTCTTGTAAATAATAGGGCTTAGACGGGAAATTCACACTGAGGGGTATTATATGGGACAAACTTAATATGGTGGGAGAAAACAAAGCAACAAAATCCAGTCCAAATGCACACAGTAACAGATAAAATGACATACAAGGTCCTCCAAACGTTCTCTTCTGGATTACTGTGTGTAACACCGCTGTTGGTGGGCACAGTAGAACTTATCTGCTTCTTTGGAAAGAACAAATGATGCCGTGGATAGGGGCACACAACGGTGTGTTCTTCTGGACTGTAGTGTCCATCGCAATGTTGGCATGTAACCTTGGTTAATTAATTTTGGAGTGTTGTGGTTTAACCCCAGCAACACCACACAACCGCTCGCTCACTCCCTGCAGTGGGGTGGGGGAGAGAATCAGAAGGGTAAAAGTGAGAAAACCCATGAGGTAAGACAGTTTAATAGATAAAGCAAAAGCTGTGCATGCAAGCAAATCAAGGAACTCCTTCTCTACACTCTGTCAGCAGGCAGATGTTTAGCCATTGCCAGGAAAGCAGGACTTCATTACACCCAGCGGTTACCTGGGAAGACAAAGGCCATAACTCTGGACATCCTTCCCTCCTCCTTCTTTCTCCCAGCTTTCCCTGCTGAGCACAACCTCATGTGGTGTGGAATATCCCTTTGGTCAGCTGGGGTCAGCTGTCCCAGGTGTGTCCCCTTGCACCTTCCTGTGCACCCCCAGCCTCCTCGCCGGTGGGGTGAGAGAAAACCAAAAGGAAACCAAACCCCTTGATGCTGTGTCAGCGCTGTTCGGCAATAACATCCCTGTGTTATCAGCACCGCCTTGGGCACGTTAGCATAGCCCTGTGCCAGCTACGCCGAGGAAAATTAACTCCATCAGCCAAAACCAGCGCAGGAGCCTTCGTTTGCTCCTGTGTGAAATGAGGATCCCTTTGAGGTGCTCGTGACTCGTGTAACTGAAAGCAGCGCGAAGTGAAAGGGTGGTGGAGAAGTGTGTGCTGCGCCTATAAACTCATCATCACGGCTAACGCCGTTTTCATACGATACTCTGGCTGGAATCCAAGTTGTGCATAGCTCAGGAGACAAAGTGCAGCGGGAACCTTGGAAGTGCTTTGAGGGGTCTCGTGGACATGCCTTGCTACAGAATTCTGCTGTTGGACAATAATTAGCTTCCAGTGAATGTGGCGGGTTTTGTGGGGTTTGGCCTACTGCATGGTTCAAGCTTCCTTTTACATTGGTTCATGGAGCTTTACCCGGCTAACTGTGGTGGTGGGTGGGGTTGGTTCTGTTAAGGACTCTAGAATGTCCAACAGATTGCGCCACTTTGAAATGAAAACTAGAATTATGTGTAGGGAGCAGTTAGGTGGCAGAGGTAATACCAAAAAAAGTTGGAAATATCAGAAATCAGTTCACCTTTGCTCATCTTGATCCGGTTTACTTGTGTGTGTTTGTTACAGCGACTTTTCTGATAAGGTGATCTTGCAATTTTTTTTTATTCCCTGTGGGATGCTCTGGCATTTTAACAATGGGATAGACAGCAGTCATGAATTCCTAGTCGGTGTTTATTCTCGTGATTTGATGTGTGACCAAACCAGAATAGTATATAGGGTCAGAAAACACGTCCGTCTGGCCTGGTCTTTTCTCCTGCCGCACACAGTGCCGGGTTTCTGTAGTGAAGTGTGGAACATTCCTTCCTCATAGTATATTCCTAGTCATGTGTGGCTTAAGGTGTTCTTCTGTGATATGATGGAACTCTTTTTTTTCCTTCCACAAATTTTTCCAGTCCGTATTTTGACTAGTATAAACTTTTTTTCAGTATCAGCAGTATGTTGTGACAGGGAGTTGTGCACTCACTGTGTTTTACGGGGAATTGTGCTCTCTGTGATTATTTATTGTAACAGATCTCTTTGTCTCCCTTTGAGCTATCCTTTCCTAGTCTGTAGCGGTCTGCATTCCCTACGGAGAAGCGATTTTTGTGTCTCATCACCTCGGTACTTGTAAATCTTTCCTAGTTTTACTAAATCCTTTGAAATGGAGGAGACCAAAACTTTGTTCAGTAGATCGTAATGACACACAGCATTTAATTTGCTCCGTAGCCAGGGAGTTCAGGTGCTGCTTTATTGGAACTCTGTCGCAGTCCTTTACACCATCCTGCGTTGAATTTCACCTGAATTTTACCATCCAGTCTCACAGACTCTGAAGGGCTTTCTGTGGTTCCTCTGTGGGCTTTATTTCACCGAATTGTCACCTCACTACTCATCGTTCTGTCCGGAGAACTCGTGCATCGTTGAACTGCGTGACGTGCAGCCCAGATTCCTGAGCAACTGTTGAGCATTTACTCCCATCTGACATACGTATCGCCTAACCTCTCACGCATGAGGGACCTCTCCCTTTATCTTCTGAACACTTTAATAGTTTTTAAAGGAGGGCCTGGTCAATGTGTTTTAGTAATCCAAGCTGTGTTGACTCATTTGCCAATTTTCATATTCATGCATCTTTAAATTTTATTCTTTGTAATAGTTTCTGCCAGTTTTCCCAGTGAAGTGTAATTTCCTAGAATTCCTCTAGAAACTATTTTTAAAACCGGGGTATTTAGGCATGCTGCAGTCCTCTGACATTCTTCTAGGCAAGAGGTTACAAACCGCTTGAGCTATTGAATTCTTGATCCTTTGGAACTCTTGACTAAACAGCCTTGTAGCCTGTGTGACTCGTTAGGTCCTTGGCTTTTGTTCTGTAGTCTTTTTTGCTCTGATGCTTCAGCTTGAAGCGGATCCTCTGATATGTTCCTCCATGTTTCAGTTTATAATACCAAACTGATTAATTTAATATGCTTTTGACACATTTTACATTTTGAAATCTATCTTTTTATTTTCTAGTAGAGTACGATATCCCGATATTTGAGAAATTTGGAAAGGGAGGGACCTATCCGCGAAGATACCATATTTCATATCATCAACAGGACTACAGTGACGGTAAGTGTGAATACTGCAAGAGTTCTACTTCATCAATCTGATTTTCTCTTCTGATAAAGTGAAGAAAATTTAGATTGTAACATCTCAATGAATTAAAGTGTTGAAGAAGCTGAAAGCTTAATTTCTTTCCCCAAACTCACTTGCTAAACTTGCAGTGATTGACAGAGCTGCTGAGCAGTCCTGCCTCTGCTAAAATTATGGATTACAGAACTTGTGACTCATAGGCACAGCGATCAAAATGTTCTCTGCCTTTGGCATCCAGTGGAAGCTTTTGACCTTTGACCTTTTTCTATCCAAAGTGAGCATGTCGGTTAGTTGGTCATTTCTTGTTTTGCTTAAAAAAACCCCAAATACAGTGGAGGTCCTGTTGACAGTTTCTGAGGTTAAAAGAGTAAATAAAGTTGAAGAGCAGTAATTTGAACCGAGAATTAACGATTAGCTGGTGGAATCAATTGGTGAATGCCAGATAGCACCTGCCGATGCGGCCACGAAACTGATTAGGGCAGTCGTAACTTTGATGTAAATTCAACCCATGTTAAATTTCCGAAGGAAGGAAAGAGGAGCAGCGGAAGGATTCTCTGACTCGAGGGAGTGACAAGCATTACTTGCAAAGTGTTAAGAAGAAACACCTCCTAAGACCAGATGGTTTCATTTGCAGTATGGAATGAGCACAGCAAATGGAATTCTGTTACAGAAAGACCGAATCGGAGGACTACAAGGCAGCTTCCCCCATGCCCGTGCTCTAAGGCAAGATTAAAGGGGCAAAGATCTGTCACGCTGACTTTTAAGTGAACTCTAAATCGACTTTAAGAGGAGGGATGGTAGTTTTCTTTAGGTAACTAACTTCTGAGGTAGCTTATCTTACCACTTCTGTCTTCTAACTCATTTTCCCTGCAAATGAAACTAGTAACTAGTTACTCCCTTTTAACACAGTGAAAAATTGGTCACTGCCCATATCTGACACTGTCACACACACATCTGTGTTCTCTCCTTAGTTTTCTTCAGGCCGTAAGCCTTACCGCAGGCACTTTTGCAAGTCGTGGTTTTGGTTGTGCTGTGTTCTTCCCCGTGCGCGCCCCCTCCCCCGGGTTTCTTCTCCGGTCTTGTAGTGGCCAGAACCCCGTGGAGTACTCTGGCTGAGGCTTGCATGTCTCAGGGCCACTTTACATATAACGCAACAGAGCAGGACTCTGTACCGAACAGCCACGTGTGTACGTTCTGGAATGACACCGGTTTCTGTCACCGTACTGGCTGCTGCTCAGGCTGTGGTCTGTTACAGTTCCCTTATCCTTTTCTACGTGACTGCTAGCCAGCCGTTTATGCACACTTTGTGGTTTCTGCTTTTGATCTCTCTTCAAGGGTGTATGCTGTGCTTCCTTACTGAATGTAACCTTGTTGGTTTTGAGTCATCTCCAGCTTACTGCTAGCACTGTGGATTTTGGTGTGTATCTTTAAACGGGCTTCCAGCCACGCTCGACGTGGTGGCATCTGCAGTGTTTCAGTCTGTTGTGTTCCATCACGGATACATCGTCAAAGTGGTGTATGGATGTGGGCTGAAGGTAAACTGCTGTGGGTGTCCACTTCAATTATCCTCCCCTTTGCTGAGAAATCACTGCTCTGAGTCTTGGGCGGACTCTGCACAGCGTCTGCACAACTCTTCACTCCTTAGTTTCTGCGAATGTCCCAGTGAAATAGGAAATTGGATTAGCTACATGTGACAAGCCAATTACGGCTGGTTTATCACCTTATTATCTTCTCAGTGGTATATAAAACTGCTTAATAATTTGTTTGCATACCTACCTTGGAACTGAAACTGGCTAGAATATAAATCTGAGACTACTTTCCCAAAGATATTTGATCTGCCTCCTTCAGTCCCCTGGGAACTCCTCCTCCAGGGTAATATCTAATGAATCAGAGACTCCTTCGGCTATTTTTGACTTCTGTAGGGTGAAACTTCATCAAGCTATGCTGACCTAAAAATGATGGTGTTATCTAAATATATATTAACATGAGTTGTGTTAGTCATTGGACTGTAATGAACCTTTTTCAAGACCAGTGCCCTGGTTTTTTTTTTGTAATTCTAATGCTGTTGCCATCTCTGAATTACTCTACGTTGGTGATTTTTTTTTTTTTAGTATTTTATGTGGTCTTCCTGTTGATTTCCATGTGTAGATCTTTCTCTGTATTCAATTCTTACTAGTTTACAGGATGAAGATGCCAGCCTGGGCACCACTGTGATGTAAACATATCTCTTACTCTCCTATTTATTAGAA
This sequence comes from Rhynochetos jubatus, assembly GCA_027574665.1. Lineage (NCBI taxonomy): Eukaryota > Metazoa > Chordata > Aves > Eurypygiformes > Rhynochetidae > Rhynochetos > Rhynochetos jubatus. Next base: position 27,803,339 of record CM050654.1, read on the forward strand.
ATGTGGTATTCACACCTTAATAGAGCACTAGAGGTAGAGGCAGAGCATTTTCCTCTCTCACAGCCCTGCAGGTTTCTGAAGCATGTCAGTGACATTCTGGAACAGTCCCAGAACTTTTGGTCCCACGTTTGGCCAGTTAAACTAGGTTTTGTTTCTGCCTATTCCTTACATGCATCTGTGCTGAACGTTTGTTTTCTTCCAAGCGGAAAGTTAAACCAGTGAATTACATGATCGTTACATCACATCCTGGGCTGTGGAAGATTGGGACTACATTACGTGGCATTCATAAAGCGTTTGCGTACGCAGGCTGCATGTCTTGTAGTGTAACGGTACTGTGTTGTGTATCATTGAAGGCCGTAAAACTTTTCCAAGAGCCAGGAGGACTCAGGGGAACAGCTTCCGCTCACCGGTTAGCTTCAGTCCCACCGATCACTCGCTGAGCACCAGTAGCGGAAGCAGCGTCTTTACACCGGAATATGAAGACAACCGAATGAGGCGGAGGGGAAGCGACATAGACAATCCTACCTTGTCAGTCATGGACATCAGCCCACCCAGCCGCTGTAAGTTAAGGCAGCTTGTGACCGCTGTAGAACTCTTGCCTTTCATAATTGCACAAGTGTGTTGTGACAAAGCTGAGCGTGTCACCAAAATCCATGCAATTACATACGATGGGTTTATCTCTCTGGTAGGAAGAAGTCAGGACTATGCTTAGCAGGTTTTTCATTGCTCACTGTGCCAGCCTTTGTGTAGATTTTCACATGCAATTTACATCTGTGGTAACAAAGCGCTGTAGAGTTCGATGGTTTGTTAGGCTCTTGCAGCAGCAGTAGTAGTAGGTTGCAGTTAGCGTTTAGTTTTGCAAATGTTGGTCAAGTTTTCTGATAAATTGTACGTGTTTGTGGTACTGGTTTGTGTCTGTGATGGCATTTCAGGAGCAAATATACTTGGTGATGACTTCAGTAGCTGGTACGTTTTAATCACACCTTGATTTAAAAATAAGTGTTGTTAAATTTGCTTTAACATGCTTCACCCGTTTCTCAGATTAGCTGTTGCTAGTTGCTCTAAGTATGTCTATCAACAGAAACTGTTTTGTGAATCAATTCAAGTAGCTTGGATTTCCATCTTACAGGAAGGTTGGTTTGCTCTCTAACTTACGTGGGGAGGTTTAGGACTCCATGCTCTCTGTTGTTGAAAAACGTAGCCTTTAAAAATATATTTTCTGTGTATTCCAGTTTCTCTCGATCGGCTGAATAACAAGCTCATTTGAAAACCAAAACATACTTGTATTTTCAGCACCACGAGCTCCAACTAACTGGAGACTTGGTAAACTGCTGGGTCAAGGTGCATTTGGCAGAGTCTATCTGTGTTACGATGCTGATACCGGAAGGGAGCTGGCTGTTAAGCAAGTTCAGTTTGATCCCGATAGTCCGGAAACCAGCAAGGTAAGTGACACCGAAGGGAATCTGTAAAGGGCTGCTGCTGAAGCGGTGTGTGCCAGACTGTTCCTTCCCTTGAACAGGATGTGTGGAACACGGTGCGCTTTCGTGTCCCTGTTTTGTTAACGCTGCAGAGATGTACTTTGGCTGCCTGACTGTAGTGTTACATCCCCGTCTTTAGTTTTCAGACATGTCCTTAGGAACAAACACAACTTGGTGTGGTCTCAGTCTCTCAAATTAAATTATCCATGATGAAGTGTGCTCTCAAATAGGTAATTATTTATACTTGAACTGGTGTAGGAATTAGAACAAGTTCTAGTTACAGACAGAAAAATCTGTACTAATTTAAGTGTTCAAAAATAAATTCTTGATGGTATTTTGTTTGGCTATGAAGACAGTTTGAGATTCTTGTCCTTATCTTTTGGGGTCGGGGTTGTTTTAATTAAAAAAATAGGCATTAGGGCTAGCTGCTGTTATTCGCTGTGTTTCTCTCTGAAGAGCAAAAGTTTCATTGTCACTTTATTCTCTCTCTAAAGCTGAACTTGTCCTTCATTAAATACTGGACACTTGAGGAGAGAAACTGTGTGAAAGTAGTACCAATCTTCCGTTTCTTTTTTTCCCCCAACTGTACTTGCTGCTTTTTACAGGGTGGAAAAAGAATTATTACTTTTCGCGCGTTAGGAGTGCGTTCTGCACTGTGGGGAGCGAGGCCGGGGATACAGTGGGTGTAAGCATGATGGCAGCACTGCGTGGCTACCAGTTATAGATGTTGCTGCTAGTGGTGTAGGATCAAGGGAAAAAAGCCAAGGATCCGTTGTGCTGTAGATTTCTAGTGTAGTTGTTGTTGCTACTTCTTTACAGTGGTAGGAAACAACTAATTATGCTTTGGGCATGTTAAATATAAAATACTGTAGAAACAGTCTTGTGACATCCCTTGCCTTAGCGTTTTGTAGTGTGTGCCTTGGTGTCAAAAGGTCTGTTTTCCTTCTAACCTCGGAAGAATAAGGGTGTCGGTAATAGTCTGTGACGGATAAAAACCAAGCCTTGATGAAGGACTTGGTGAAATTTGGAATCCAGTTGTTTGAATTCGTGGGTATTTTTTCAGCATCTTACTGCACAGTCTTCCAGAAGACCTTCCTTCCTGTTTGCAGAATGTTCAGTGTGGCCGCTCCAGAGGAAGCACCATCTGTGTTCATATTTTCTCAGAATCATAGAATCACAGACTGGTTTGGGTTGGAAGGGACCTTAAAGACCATCTAGTTCCAACCCCCCTGCCATGGGCAGGGACACCCTCCACTAGACCAGGTTGCTCAAAGCCCCATCCAGCCTGGCCTTGAACACTCCCAGGGATGGGGCATCCACAGCTTCTCTGGGCAACCTGTGCCAGTGCCTTATCACCCTCTCCAGGAAGAATTTCTTCCTGATATCTAATCTAAGTCTCTGCACTTTCAGTTTAAACCCGTTACCCCTTGTCCTGTCACTACAGGCCCTTGTAAGAAGTCCCGTATGTGTTCCCCCCCCCCCAGCTTCCTTGTAGGCCCCTTCAGGTACTGGAAGGTGCAATAAGGTGTCCCCAGAGCCTTCTCTTCTCCAGGCTGAACAAGCCCCACTCTCTCAGCCTGTCCCCATAGCAGAGGTGCTCCAGCCCCTGAGCATCTCCGTGGCCTCTGCTGGGCCCGTTCCAACTGGCCAATATCCTTCTTATGCTGGGGGCTCCACAGCTGCACGAAGTACGCCTGGTGGGGTCTCACGAGAGCAGAGCAGAGGGGGAGAATCCCCTCCCTTGCCCTGCTGGCCACGCTGCTCTGGATACAGCCCAGGATACGGTTGGCTTTCTGGGCTGCCAGCGCACACGGCCGGCTCATGTTCAGCTTCTCGTTCACCATTTCGCCCAAGTCCTTCTCCTCAGGGCTGCGATTTTTTGTACATATTGATATCTGCTGTGCTCTGAAACAACCGTAACTTCAGAGGAACAATAAAACAAGAGCAGAATCATCCCAAGGTTAATTTTTAGAAAAGCCATGATTTTTTTACTTCCCTCAATCTAACGATGATATGTAAGGTTTATACACTTTGTAACAAGAAAATAAGCTTCAGGAGCGTTTTGTTACTCAGGTTATGTCCCCCTTCGCTGTGTACATACTGTCCTGCTTAAAAAAACCCAAACCCAAAACATTATTACTACATCAAGCACGGTACGTCTTGTCTGCTTTTCTTTTAGGAAGTAAATGCGCTTGAGTGCGAGATTCAGTTGCTGAAAAACCTGCTGCATGAAAGAATTGTTCAGTATTACGGCTTCTTGAGAGATCCACCGGAAAGAACACTCTCCATATTCATGGAATACATGCCTGGGGTAAGCCAAGGACCGGTCTGCTTCAGCCGTCTCCTCTGCGCAGTGTGCTGACCCCCCCCGCAGACAGCTTTGGAGACCTGCACGCGGATGGATGTTAAGGAAATACCCGAGCGAACAACAGTAGCCAAAGGTGGCTGCTGGCAGGTGCTCACGGCAGCCTGGGGTCTCCGTGGCTCGTTTGGGTTTTCAGGTTTACAGTGGTTTGTACAGAAGTTCTTTGCATTTGATTTTGGCGTAAGAGGTGCCTGGCGATGGCTTTGAAAAGACAGTATTATCATTGTAAAGTCCCGAATGTTAGTATTTCCTTGTGCTGCGCTTCGCCCCGCGCTGTTGCGTAGTCACCAGCGCAAGTGCTCCGTTATTTGGGGAAAACACGAAGTAGCTAACGGCTGTGGGAGTAAGCGCACACGCTTGGTGCTTGTTTGCTCTGTGGCGCTTGGGTGCGTGCTGAACTGTCCTTCTGCTGTTTTGTGAAGGAGTATTCTAAGGTTGGAAAACTGTACATCTTCATTTTCTCACCAAGTGGGGTCAGCAGAGCTAAGTAGAATGTGCTCGTGTGCAAACATGGGCTCTGTCTCTGAGCAGTTGCACACACTGCTCTGCTGGGAGACCCCACAGGAGAAAAGCGGCGTGGGGGTTTTGGGCTTGTTTGGGTTTTTTGTTGTGGGATTATTTTTTTTTTAGGTGAGTTCTGGGCTTTGTTTTGGGGGAGCTTCTTGAATTTTTCTGAGCTTGGACAGCGTCACAGAAGTCATCTTAGCAGCCTGTAACTCTGTGTAACAAGCGAGATTATACAGGAATAGTTACAAAACCATTAATTTACACTTAATGTCATTTCAAGCCAAGATTTACCTCCTAATTTTTCCATAAAGCACCATCCTTTGACATCTGGTGGGGTTTCTTCCTGAGCGTAAACCAATCAGGATAAAGAGGCATGTGTTTTTTCCAGCTTGAGTATCACCACGTAACCATCAAAAAAGCTGAGAGTGGTGTTTGAGTGAAACTCCTGCCGTTCTCTTTCTGTGCGTCACACGGGAACTGTTCGGCTGCTTGACAGTCTGAAAGTCACCAGCTTGGCATGTCGGTATATGGCTTCTCTGAGCCTCTTGTTTCTCAAAGGTTGTGTTCTTCTCGGCGGAGGTAAAACTACATCTGTGCTTTTTAGGTAGAGAAGTGTTGCGGCTTCAGGTGTCTTGTTTCAGGCATAAATGTTCTTGAAGTAGAACTGCAGTATTAGCCCGCTGGTGCTTGTAGAAATGTTAGTGTGTTACGCTTCTTGTTTGCCACAGGGTTCCATCAAGGACCAGCTGAAATCGTACGGAGCACTCACGGAGAACGTGACTCGTAAATACACGCGGCAGATTTTGGAAGGAGTTCACTATTTGCACAGTAATATGATTGTCCATCGAGATATTAAAGGTAAGGATAGCTCTGTGCACAGTTCACTGCAGATTCTTCCCGAGTCTTGTGTGAGGCACTGAAATGTAACTACGTTTGAAATGCCAAAACACTGACTTCAAATCAGTGAGATGGCTTTCCATCGTGTTCTTGTCACTGTTGTGGCCTGAGGGGGAAAAATAAGCATCTTCGATGCTCTAGCAGACTGCTGAAACTGTTTCTGTAGCCTCGGTCTGCAAAACGATCATGGTGACTTGATTCCTGGTTTTATTTTATTATTAATGGCGTTGAATCTATCAGAGGATGATGTCATTACAAATAGCACGTGCATCGTGACTCCGATGCTTATTTTTACAGTCTTGTGTCATCAGTTATATAGAAACTGCCCAGCACTTTGCTGGTACAAGAAACACCTGGCAGAGGTGACTTGCTGGGTCAGACGACTCGGGCTTCCTCCCCTGTAGGGCAGGAGGCCCCAGGAACAGACCTGGTTACGTTTTCAGGTGGAGCCTGGGCACTGGCAAGTGCTGCGTAAGCAAGTTACAAATGTGTAGGAAGATGGTGATGTGCAAAATAGGTGTTGAACACGACTCTTGTGTTTCCTAAAACCTTTACAATTTCCCTGTGGCTTTGTACCAGTGGTGTTTGGTTGGGGAAAAGAAGGGTTTATCACAGTCAGTTTGTACGTGCTTATGCACATGGTTTAATGCAGTAGGAAGACCTTTTCAGTTGTGTGGGAACTTCTCTCCTGTTTCCCCTGTGTGGCACATTCCTTATTTTGTCAGGAAGGCTTTACAATGTGCCTGGCGCTTCCCGGGAAAGGCCTGGCTGGAAACCAATCCATTACTTTCTGAATCTCGGAATAGAGTGATAGGAATGAGCAGAGGAAGTAAATTCTCTGTCTTGGAAATAGTAGCTGACCTTGCATCGTATCACTGAACCCAAACTTGTGTTACCTTTTTGCACACCAAAACGTTAATGGGCCTTTCGTGAACGTAACGCTGTGTTCCCTTCGTTCAGGAGCAAATATTCTGCGGGATTCAGCAGGCAATGTGAAGCTTGGCGACTTCGGTGCCAGCAAACGGCTGCAGACTATCTGCCTCTCTGGGACAGGAATGAAGTCTGTCACGGGAACTCCATACTGGATGAGCCCAGAGGTTATTAGCGGAGAAGGGTACGGCAGAAAAGCAGATATCTGGTACGTTCGAAAACTTCCTAACGAAAGGGGCCGTTACGGAACGGGCGTTTTTTCAACAGGGCGTGAGTGTTCATCGTGTGAAGTTGGAGCGTTTCTTTCTGGGCTGTAAGTGGAAGGAGGTGGCAGGCGTGAGCACTGGCAGTACTTGGAGAGTGTAACACTGCAATTTGGGAACTTTTCCTTGGCAATTCCTCAGCCTGTTGACTTAGGGAGGATAAGAGAATCCTTTGAACCGGCCTTGCGCGAGGTTAGGATTGCCAGCCCGTCTGCAAACCCTGGAGAGGCACCGGGTGAAGGTAACACGGAGCTCTGAAGCATCGGTTAAGTCATTGTCCTGCAGTGCAGCTCTATCACTGAAATACCCTTGATGCAAGGCAGGAAACAAAGTGCTGGTCCTTTAAAAGATGAGCACATAAGAATGGATTGGCCAGAGTGAGACGGGAGGTATGGAAAAATATCTTGGTTTAAGTTGGTATTAAATACATAAGAATTCAGAGGGAGCGGTACACCAAAAATGAGCGTTCTTGGTACACTGTGGAGTATGACACAGCTCCAGCCCGATGGACTGGATTTTGGCAATTAGACTCCTGGCACTGCAGGTGATCTGTGAACACACAGAGCAGTGGGTTGGCAACCGTAGATATGCAGGGTAGTACCACGTTGCGTCCTTAAAAAGGAGCCACTTTCTGTCCACCCACTGGCGATACTTTTAACGTCAGGGAAATCAATTCAGCCCCTCCAGATCACTTAGGAGTTACTCTGCTGTAGGTGAGCCATGGAACAGCCTTACAGATTCCAGGCAGTTGGCTTGTTCAGCCTTGAAGTATTTTTATCAAGGTTAATAAATGTGTGTTGGTGGAGAAAATCCTGCTTAAAACTAAGAAAAAATACTGAAGTTGGATTTCTATCACTCGGTAAAGCCTTACTGTGTAAAGAAATGCACATCTGTCTAACCATGAAACTTCTCACAAGCATCTTGAAAAAGCATAAGACTTCCTGAAAATTGGGAAGTTATTCCAGCCTGTCCATCTTGCAGCGTCCTTCACCCGCAAGAGGCTGATCTTGCAGGACTTAGGGAACAGATTTTTTTCTGTCCGTGCACATGCCCTTTTGTCTTCCAAAATCCCTCAGACGTAACGATCTGTATACAAAGATTGGTTATGATCCTCAAATGTTGTTTGCAATCTATTTTCGGTATCCTTAACTAAAGGAGGAGGAGGATACCACTGAAGTGCCGCTTTAAACTTGCCAACCTCCCCGTTAGTTTGCCCGTTGCTACGCTGTGCGTTTCCAAAGAGCTCGCACGGCGCCAGGTGCTCTCTGACTTCAAAGCGTTCCTGTCGCTTTGCGTTTCTGTTGGGCCTTCACCAGCAAGAAGGCTTTCCACGCGTTCCAGCCCTGCAGGTGTCCGAAGGGCTGGGTACAAGGGGCGCGCGAGGCGTCCTGCTGAGCGCTGAACCGCGGCGGTGCCACGCCGCAGCTGGCATTGCCTACAGCGGTCCCTTGTCGCCTCTCCCGAGGTGCCAGCTTTTGGCCCGGTGGATAAAGGTGCAGGAGGTGATCAGCGTCAGTGAGATAAAGCGTCTGGCTGTACGTGCCATCTTTCACACGCCTGTTTTCCGCCGAGGTCGCTCTGTAGGGTGAAGCGGACGCTTCGGGTTTGTGGTATGTCAGTAGCTCTTTGCTGTTTCTTGTCCTGGAAGGGCATGACGCTGTTGTAACCTGCTGTCTCACTTCTGCCTCTGTTTCAGGAGCGTAGGTTGTACAGTGGTAGAAATGCTCACTGAGAAGCCCCCGTGGGCAGAGTTCGAAGCAATGGCTGCCATCTTTAAAATTGCCACCCAGCCAACCAACCCCCAGCTACCACCTCATGTCTCCGACCATGCTCGGGATTTCTTGAAACGGATTTTTATCGAGGCCAAGCTGCGACCATTTGCAGATGAACTGCTCAGACACACGTTTGCACACTATCACTAACAGCCTGCCTCAACTCGGCTTGCGTCTACTGCGTTTGTTTTCTATTTGACTGCACTTTTGTTTTTTATTTTTTATGAAAAAAGGAGAAAAAAGACAAGAGAGAGAATATTCTCTTGAATCTTTGTTTCACTTAGATTGTAAACAATCTAAATTTTGTATCTAAAATGAGAATCTTCTCTCCCCCGTTCCCACCAGGACTAGAACTTTTTGTTTCTACGATGTACTGATGTGGTTCATGTAGATAAAGCACTTTAGTACATATTTGTTCCTTATTTAAAGGGGAAAAAAAAAAAAAGAGAAATGCTTGGACAGTCAGGAACTGTGTGACTTTTTCTGACACCGCTGACTGACTCAGGATGCAGGGAAAAACAGACATGCAGCTGAAGGGCAGGAAGGTTACTGCTCTGTGATTGTTCTTTAGCGTGGGTACTTGCGGCAGAGGGTCCCAAGTTCTTGCTGTATTTTAGCGTTTTAATCAGTTTCTGGGTTTTACAGTTGAAGCTGGAACAAGCGGTTCTGGAGTTAACGGTAACGCTGGGAGAACGGGGAACCCTCTGTACAGCAGCGTGTCTAACCGGCACTTCTGCATGACCAAACGACGGTAACAAGGAACTCGGCGCTGATGTACTAGTTAGAGGCTTTGGTGTCAAACTGTCGTGTCACCTTCCTGGGAAACGGATGACAGGTAAACAGGTTACGGGCCCAGGCTCCTGGGAACTGCTGTACTGCAAGGGGGAGTCTCCACGAGAGGCAAGGGTCCGCTGTTGGATGTAAATAGTTAGGGGAACGCCTCCTGCTCTATCTGCCAAAGAGAACCTCTGTTGCATACGCGTGGAGGGAGATGGTTATCTTAGGTAAGAAAAAATAGCGACGGTGAGAGTCAGTGCTCCTCCACGACCCCATGAACGGCGGGGGGGAGGGGTGACTAGTCCTTGTGCAGTAATTGGGTTACTTGATCCGGAATGAGCTGTAAGAAATGGTGTTTTCAAAGCGGTCGAGAGGCACTAGGGTGGGATGAATGTCAACATCAAGTGCCTGAATAATATAAATATCTTCATATAATGCACTAAAGATTGTTTTAGTAACACAGTTCGGTCATCTAGGATGTGTTGAAAATTCCTGAAATTAAGTTAAACATCTCTTAACACCAGGAATGAGTCACTGAGAAGGATAGGACTCCAGTTACACTTCATTCAGGTAGCGATGGTGAATCCACAGAACGAGGAGGCACGGCAGGTTGTATGAAGAGCAGGCCAAAAGCGCAAGGAGAGCCAGCAGTTAGGTAACGTGAGCGCGATTACTCCAGCCTGATGATCCAGGTGATTGGTGTTCGTCAGATTTCCAACTGTCACAAAACGTACGTTAATCACTTTTTCCGTTTCTGAAAGAACAAAAGTAAAACTCTGAAATGCTGCTGCTCAGTCGAGAAGTCCAGGTACCGATCAGGGGGTGAATAAACTGACTTTTCGCACCAGAAAAGTCAAACTCTCGTATTTTTGTAGAACGCAACGTAAATCATTTAAAAGGGCGTTTGGAAATAAACTGTCGGACTACAGACCGAAATAACGTATCCTGGTTTGGATGATTCATTGCTTGCTTTTGCTGACCTGTGAGGGCAGAGCGGGCTGCTGCTGGGAACCCTGTCCACTCCGACAAGGCTCCACCTGCTTTGCCTCTCGAGGGGACTGTCGGAATTCCGACGCGTGTGGAGATAAGGCAGTGAGCTTACCCATTCCCACGGTAGTTCGCTCACGAGATTTCTGAACTTGTTCTGCTAGCTTCCAAATGTTGTACCAGGGCGGCAGCAGGAGTATGGATCTGTCCCGATCACTTCACTGTAGCAGAGGGGGGCATCTCCCCTGACACTGAGGGTGGTGGCTTCTTCGGTTTATGCGAGTACGTGACCCAGCTCGTGACTTTCTGAGTCAGGGTACGCGACTGTGCGCGGTCTTCTGAGCGTGGGAACAGCCGCTCGGACCGGGGAAAGGTTAGAAGGCTGAAAAAAGTCAGCTCCTACTGTTGCTTCTCTGTCACTAGATAAAAGCTGTGAAAGCAGCCTTTAAGGAGTCGGTACGTCCTCTGCTGTAAAGGACCTTCGCTTTATAAGCAGAATTTAGTGACAGAGGGACAGGAAGTTTAGTGTAGAGCCTAATAGCTTATGTAGGTAATTCAAAGGTCATATAATTGAAATGATTGATTTCAAACAGATGAAGAAGCTACCAAAACCAAGGTGAAACTGTATATAAAATCAGTAGTGGACGGTGATCTCTGGAAAGGTAAGGAGATTTCCTGTTACCAAAAAGGGCCATTAAAGGGAAAAGGTAATCAGGCTTATCCGTAGCATTCATAGTGTTTAAATATACTATTACAAAAAGAAACTGCACTCTCGGAAGCTTGAAAATTGTCAGAATCTAGTTTTCTTGTAACGTGTCCTTTTTGTGAGGCAGTGCCGGCTCGTGTATATTGCAATGCCACTTCCTCGTTGTGATTTTTAATTACTGAATAATCACGTTTGCTGCTTTTGTGCCTTTTCTAAAAAAAAAAACCGGCCTTCAGTCACAACAACGGTGAGCGGTTTGGAGCCAGGAAAAAAAAATGCAGGATGCGTTTTCCTTAATTTCTCTGACATACCTGTCAGAAAGCTGCCAGCGTAGAGACAGCGCTGCTTCAGCGGAGACGACATTCGCCGATTCCAGGGATTCTCACGGAATTGTGTTAATTCAACGAAGATTAGGCTTGAGCTGTTTTCACCCTACGGAGAACCTGTCTGCTGACTTAAGCTGACGGTAAATTAGATGGTTGTTAAGGTCGGTGTCTTGAGCTAGAAATAATTAGGAAGCTAAACCAGACCTTCACGAGAAGGTGAGCTGGTGTTTATCCCGTGGGGGTAACGGCAAACCCAGCCGCGGTAAATACCGTGGTACCTCTGTGCGCAGTGTCCGCGGGACACCTACGGCGAGCAAACCCTAGCTCTGGGATTGGAGGGAGTGCAGGGAATTGCGTGCTTGAAACGCCGCTGGGGGAGGGCGGCGGAGCCGCGGTCCCTGCTCACAACTCCTCAGCTCTCACGGGCAAAGCCGGCAGCGTTTCAGAGTCACTCCTTGATCTCAGCTGCTGAGTGCAATGACGAGAAGATGCCAACGCAAACGGTATCGCTGCAGGGTTCTGCTTTTCTGTGAACGCCACGATGAAACTGTGCTCCGAAAAACCAGGGATGAGGTTCACCGTGAGTACGCGTGTTTTCCAAGGACTTCTGTTTCTCTGTTGCACGTATTAAGGAACAGAAGCTAAGCTGTTTCCGCAGCAGGGTTTCAGTGGTGTAACTGACAGTCCTGGTAGCGTGACTGACGGTTTCAGTCATGTTAGAGCAAGTTGTGGGGTTTTTAATCTGGGTGACGGAAATATCCATGCAAAGGCTGTAAGGCGTGGCTCTCATAATCGCAAAGTTCAGTCTGCGCAGGCTTTTGTCCCTGACAGTTTGAAACACGGTCTTAAAATTTTAACTTGAGTTCCGATTTGCTTTGTAGCTAAACAGTCCTTTCAGTGTAACAAAATGGAAAGGGTTGTTTAGCTCGTGCCTTTTTGTCTGCATGCCTTAATTTTGTTCGTATTTGAGTACCAGGGTGAAACGTGTCAGGCAGTTCCATGTCCCCAAAGCAGTCAGCGCAGGGGGTTTTTCAAAGTGCCCAAACCCGACTCCACCTCACTGCACTGGAACGTGTGCTTCGGGTACCTGCTGCGGGCTGTTACAGTGAGGATTTTGAGGGGTGAATTTGGAGCATTTCCCGAGAGCTTCCCGCGCTAATACAGGCGCTGTGTTTGCCTGCTGGGATTGCGCTGGTGCCCGTACCAGGACTCCCCTGCGCTCACAGAAACAGCGATAGAGTTGAGACGCAGCTGCCTAGCGCCGGGCGCTGACGCTGGGTTTGCTGTAGGGACCGCAGCGGAGTCCTTAACGGACTCGAAATTGTAGCTGGCACCTTTGTGACCGCGGCACTGGAAGGGCTGTTTGCTTTCAGCACACAGGAACGCGATGTGTCTCAGCAAATCAACGGATTTCTCAGCGAGGGTAGCGCCGTGCCCGTGAATTTCTCTCCCGTGCCTCTTGGGTAACCCTAATCCTGCCGTTGTCTTGACTGAAGGCCTCGTAGCACCCGTAGGTACAGCGCAGCACAGCCAGCCATTCTTTCGGACAGCGTAGGGCGATGTCTAGCTGCAGCTTCAGAGGCTTGAGCAAATTGGTCAGATCTACAGTTCTTAATAGCTGATTTCTTACTTTTTTTTTAATCTTGGAAGCCTTTGTCACGTGTGTGGAAAAGCGTCAGGTGTGTGCTTGAGGCTGAGTCCCCGCGGTGTTTCTGGAACAGCGGAGGTGGTATCGCCAGGATCGTTTCTTCTTGCGGTAGCCTGCTGGCTCGCGGTCAGGACAGGTCTGCAGCGCAAAATCGCGTACGATTACCGATTACCAGCGCTTTTCTGTCCCCGTATAGGCGTCGCCAGAGGCGGGGTTTCGCGGATCAGTCCGTAAGGTCAGTCAGCTGTTGCTAACCGAGGGGAGGAGGTACTGGTGAAAGCTGGTGGACACTGCCCATGTGTAAGAGATTTGGGTGTTTACAGCTGCCGTTGTGATTCACGCCAGCATTAAAACAAAGAGTTAGCTTGTCAAAACTCTTTTAACCTAATCTTACTGTCGTCGTTCTAAAACCGATGCACAAGCTCGGGGGCTAAACCTGCTGAGTTCCGTAGCCAGGCGTGAGCTCTGGCACGTTTAAGGAACGCCACCGAGATGAGCGGATCTGTGGCCTGCACCGCTCTGCGGGCCACAGCGGGGCCGTTTCAAAGGTGCCGGGAAGCCAGCCCGCTGGACGCGACAGCCAGGTGTCACCCGCGGGGCTGGGGGCGTCGATGCCGCACGCTCGCGGCCGCTCCTGAAGGCAGCGTCGAAGGGGCAGGCAGAACCGCTGCCCACCCGGGGTTTCTCGATCCGAGTCCTCGGTCTGGCAGCAGAGGAGCTCCTTTCTTTCTGTTTTCCCCACTTGGCCCGCGCGGTTGGTGTTTCTTTCTGGCTGGCGTAACGTGCGCTGTGCGTAGGCGGCGGCCGCTGCCAGCGCCTGGACGAGGTGGGAGTTGGTGCGCAGCGCATCCCACGGCCCCGTCGCCGGAGGCCAGGACGCTGCGGCTCCCCGCTTGCTGGAGCCACCCTCGGGTTTTCTCTAGCGATACGTACCCGTACGCGTCCGAGGGGCGGATGGGGTGGAGGAAGGAGGTTTCACGCGTTCCAAAGCACCGGCGCTAGCAGCCACGCTTAGGCTAGGTCTTAGTTTTCGTAAGCTTACTGTAAAGGGAGGGGAACTGGATTAAAGCACATCAAAATCGTGTCTCCCCGTTCAGCCCTTACGCTGAGTCCGCTGAGGAGGGCTGGAGGTCAGGGACTTCTGTCGAGAGCTAAGGAAGAGGCAACTCCAGAGTGGATATTCGTGGGAAATACTTCAGACGTTTTTCATGTCTTTCACCCCAAAACTATCGATCCTTTTCCCCAGAGGTTATATAATGTGGATTTACAAACACGGATTGCATTTTCTTTTCTGAACAGGCATTAGCTTGTCGGTTCCCTTGTGTTTGTTCCTTGTTGGTACCAGTGTAAAGGGTGGTGTCACCCTGGAATCGGAACGGTTTGTTACAGCGTCGTGTCTGTCACCCCGGGCCTCGCAGGGGTCGCATAATGGAACATGACTGTAAATACGTGGAGGAGACGTGGAGGAACTGGAGCGTAGGCTTTTAGTTTTCCCGAAGTTACGAATGGAAACCTGTAAATTTACTCTTGGTCTAATGTACATTTTTACGTAGCCATTAAATTCTCTATTTAATCTATCGGTTTCTCACTGTAAATGTTTTTACTCTCAGTTGAATGCTGGGCACGGTTTGTAATGTATGTACACAAAGGTGTTTTTTTCTATCAACGTTGACTTTTTTGCACATTTTTGGAAATATTTAATTTGTACACTGATTTAATACTCTGACCAATTGTCGATGGGTGTATGAGAATCACGTGTGTGTGCAATGTACTACTGTCTGGATGTATGGGGTTTTTATTACTTTGGAGACGTTGCTACCAGTAACCGCGCTGCTGTTGCTGCTTTACATGGAATATCTGGTGTATAACCGAGAGAGAAAATCCGTTAACCAAGATCTGCCGGTGGTTACCTCGGCTGAGGAACTCGGGAGTCGAGCATCGCTTGCTAGTTCCGTGTGTCGAGCGACCTTTCCGAGCCTGAAATCCGGCACGACCCCATGTAACTCTGTGCGTGCGTTGAAGGTGTGTGTATGTGTATATCCCAGTGATCTTGTTCCACGGTTTCGTTTCTACATTTTTATGAACTTGTTTTTTAAGGGTACTATGTTTAGTTAGAATAATTAAATATATAAAAGCTTTGAGAGATGATTTACTAGATAAATATATTTTCAGCTGGCTGATGTTCAAAATATTTTTTTAATTTTTGTTTTTAACCATTCGAAATGTATTTGTATTTCCAAAATCAGACACGAATTGTACTTAGAAATATATTAAAACACTCTGTAGGGACATCAGTGTCCTCTCTCTTTTCGCCCCGTTGCGGTTTGGAGCGTTCCCCGTCGGCTCTTCCGTTCGTCTGAGCTGTGCCTGTATTTTTGCCGCGTTTCGGGTGGTTTTAGGCCAGCGCGGGCTGGGCCTTTGCCCGCCGCCGCCGGTCCCCGCTCCGCTGCCCGCCCGCGCGGCGGCCGGCGAGGGGGCGGCCCGGGGACCAGGGCATCGAGGGCGCTGGGCGCCGCCTCCCCCCGCCCGCGCGGCGGAAGTGACGCGCCGGCCGGGCGCTGGCGGGCCCTGCGCGGCGGCCATGGGCAAGAAGGAGCGGGGTGAGCGGCGCGGGGCGGGCGGGAGCGGCGCGGGGGCGGCCGCGGCCGGCGCTGGGGGGCCGCGGGCCCGGGGGGGCGGCCGAGCCGCCTCGTCACCGCTCGGGCTTTGCTCCCAGATAAGAAGAAGTCCAAGAAGCGCCATTACGATGACGACGAGGAGGACGAAGACGACGCTCCCGGGAAGGAGTCGCAGGAGGCGGTGCCGTCCGCGGCGGGGAAGCAGGTGGAGGACAGCGGCACCAAGGTGGACGAGTACGGGGCGAAGGACTACAGGCACCAGATGCCCCTGAAGGCCGACCACTCCTCGCGTCCCCTCTGGGTGGTACGTGCGGCGGCCGCGGGCCCTCGCTGCCCCCCGCCGCCCAGCGCCGTGTGTCGTAGCGCGCCGCGGGCCAGGGTGGGCCGCGCGGCCGCCCCCGGCCGGGGGGGCTGGAGGGGAGCTGTCCGTGGGCTTCCCCCCGTGGAGAAGCCGGGGCCTTGCCGCAGGCTGCCCGGAGCCCCGCGGGGTCTGTGCGCGGGTGGAGGGGGCAGCGCGCCCCTGGGGCTCTCCCCGCCCTGGGGGGGACGTCAGGACCCCCGTCCGAGGCCTGGCCGGTGGCACGGGCGTGTGGAGGTGTCCCCAGCCGGCCTCTGCGGGCGCTGTAAGGAGCGCTGTGGCGCAAGCGGCGCCTTTCCTCGCTGTTCGTGCTGCGGGAAAGGAGCGAGGGGCTTCGCGTCGCTTCGGGGAACAGGGCTGGGAGCTCGTCCCCGGCTCTCGCGGTTTGCTCGGCGGTGAAAACCAAAGTAACGCCCCAGCGTGGCGGTCTGGAAAAGCGTAATCGGCGGGGGGTGCGGTTCGTTCTCAGCGCCCCAGAAGGGACACGGGCAAATCGGCGTCTGGACCCTTCCAGAAGGCAAAAGCTCTGCGTCCCTGTGTCTCCGTTCTTCTCCTGCTTGTAACCCCCGTCAGGGCAGACCCTTCTTTTGGAACCCAGCGACGCGCTGCGCCTGGGCAGCTCTGTGTCGTGGCTGCTGCGTGGGAGATTCCCGAGTCCGTTCAGCTAACGCCGTGGTGCCTCCAGCATGTCTCTCTGTTTCCCTAGGCTCCTGACGGCCATATCTTTCTGGAAGCCTTTTCTCCGGTTTACAAATACGCGCAGGATTTCCTGGTTGCCATTGCTGAGCCCGTGTGCAGGCCGACCCACGTTCACGAGTACAAGCTGACGGCTTACTCGCTCTACGCCGCTGTGAGCGTCGGCTTGCAGACCAGCGACATCACGGAGTACTTACAGAAGCTGAGCAAGACTGGCGTCCCAGACGGAATAATTCAGTTTATCAAGGTGAGGCTATTTTATGGGCGCTGCAAATATACCTGCTGCTGCTCGTGAAATCCTTTCCCGCTGCCTCTGCCCAACTGATGTGTTTTCAACTCGTGCCTTGTTTTCACCGTCTTGCTCAGTCCTGTCACTGTTCAGGAGAACAGAGGCGTTACCTGATTTTTTGGCTGCTGCTGCACACGCACCATTTTCACGGTATGTCCTGCGTGGGCTTCACGCCTTTTAAAAAACTATACCCACGTGTCTTTGTGCACGCTTTAGCAGTGCGTGGGGGAAGTTTCTCTGGGTTTGCCCTGCAAGAAGACTGTGAATGTGGGAGCAGTCGGGAATAGCCGGGCACTATAAACCTGCCTTATCCTGCAGTTGCGTTCTCGCAGTCTTGGAAACGGAGCGGAATTGGGTGCAAAAACCCAGTGCCTCTAACTGCTCTCCTGGGTGAGAGGATGTGTGTGTCTTCTGAAAATACCGTTTCAGGCTTGTTCCCTAAGCGTAATAACGTTGTGAGTACGTG
The DNA here is from genome assembly GCA_027574665.1 of Rhynochetos jubatus. Lineage (NCBI taxonomy): Eukaryota > Metazoa > Chordata > Aves > Eurypygiformes > Rhynochetidae > Rhynochetos > Rhynochetos jubatus. The sequence continues at coordinate 27,820,422 of CM050654.1, forward strand.
TTTTACAATGCCACACGTCCCCACAGAGGCCTACGCTGCATTGCAGCCTTTGGTCCCAAGTGGAAAATCGCTGTCTTGCGTATTCCTAACGGCCGCTCTTGTTCATTTGTAGCTGTGTACTGTCAGCTACGGGAAGGTGAAGCTGGTGCTGAAACATAACAGGTAAGCGGCTTCTTCCTTAACTAGGAATAGTTTGATTGGTAGTAAGTTAAACTCATTTCCCCAAGCTGAGTCTGTGTTGCCTGTGACAGCAATTGCTGGGTGATCCCTCCCTGCCCTTGTCTCGTCCCACGAGTCTTTCGTTGTGGTTTCTCTCCCCTGCCCAGCTGAGGAGGGCTGTGACGGAGCAGCTTTGGGGGGCACCTGACCTCCAGCCAGGGGCAGCCCACCACCACTTTAAAACACCACATCCAGTTTCTTCACAGACTCACTTGAATTTAGTGTCAAAAAAGGTGCCTTGTCGTGTGTCACAAACGAGACGTGAATGCGAGCGCTCTCTTCAGGCAGTTCTGCTGGGGGTTTCCTGCTCGTGTTATGTTAGGGAACGTTTGAGCAAGAGGGAGAACTGCGAAGTCCGTGATGCTTTTGGTGTGAGGCATCTCTTAACGTTTTTGGTTGCCATAATTTCTTTATTTTTAAATTACCACCCCCAAGACTGGATACTTCAGAATGCATCTGGGATAGCGGCATAGTTAAGCATCTCTGCCGCTCTTCCTGTAAGTCATTCGGTTGATTGCTTCATGAGAACGTTTATTCTCTAACTGTAGGTATTTTGTGGAGAGCACCCACCCCGATGTCATTCAGCAGCTCCTGCAAGACCATGTAATTAGAGACTGTCGCCTGAGGAACGCTGAGGGTGAAGAAACGGAGCTCATCACAGAGACGTTCACGAGTAAACCGGCGGTATGTGTGGGCACGGTTTAACACTGCCTTAACAGCAGCTTAGCTGTTTGGTCATTGTTTGTTGTATCAGCAGCTGCTTTTGGTTCTGTCAGCCATGTCTGTGCTTCCTTAATGAGCCCAAATGAGGCTGGGGCAGGGGGGCAGAGTGTGTCTGTGATGAAGCCGAGTGAAAATTCCGGTCTATTTCAGATTTCCAAATCCAGTGAAGGTGGCTTTGGTCCGTCCACATCCCAGGGAGCCGATGCTCAGGCCAAGCCAGATGTCCCGGCTGACTTATTTGAGTTTTACGAACAGATGGACAAAGAGGAGGAGGAGGAGGAGGAAACACAGACGGTGTCTTTTGAAGTCAAGCAGGTATGAGTGAGTTAGTCTCTGCTTTGTAGCCTGGGGAGCGTGCCCAGGACTTGCAGATAAGCATGAGAAGTCAATGGGAAGTACTGTGGCCCTTTGTTCGGTAGGGAAGGTCACTGGAAGTCAGTAACGTTTCTTTCCTCTTGCCTTCTAAAACCTTAGGATCTTCCTCTTTGGTACAGAGGGCGGCAGACTTGCTCCTTCCTTGCCCAGAGTTCTTTCCTGCCAGAGGCAGAGTGCTCACAGGCTAGGGAAAGGCTCCAGAGACTAAGGGAGGCTCCTGTCCTGTGCAGCGTAGCATTGCTTTGTGCGAGACAAGTGAGAGTTCAGTGGAGGGCAAAGCTGCTGCTGGTTTCAGAGCTTTTGGTTTTTTGTGGTGGTTTGGGTTTGTTGTGTTTTGTTTGGTGATTCATATTTGCAGAAGGAACACTTGATGATTCTGATTTCGTAGCTTGAGAAGCGTAGCCGGAGGCTGGAGCACTGTCCTGGCTTGGCCTTCAAAGAGGTTTTTAAAATTCCTGAAGTTCATTTTGGACTCTGTAACTCCAGTGATGCTTTACTGGATAATATAGAAGGTTTTTGAAAAGATAACTCAGTGTAGCTCCTTTGTTTATTTTAAAAAATCCAAACCAACAACCTCTTGGTGATTGAACGAACCCGTCATTGGGGCGGAATAACTGCATCACCAGGGTACGAAGAGTTCCCAGGTAACAGATGTGCAGCTTGGTAGGTCCTTCTGTGTAACACAGAACTGTAACTGTGTCTCTCTGACTGAGCTCTTTGTTGCAGGATTTCAGGGTGTAGGTTAGTCACTGCCGGACGAACAGCACATCTGAGGTTAATGCGTCACGTCCTTCCGTCTGTCTAAATAGCCCTCTCTGATACCGACCGTTGTTTGAGACGGTGGAGGCAGGCAGGGGTGGTCACGAATAAGGCTTTAGGAATAAACGTTAACTCTTGCAGACTGCATGAGGGTACAAGGTAAATGTAACTTCACATGGTACTAATTAATCCGGTTGTTTGGAAAAACGAAGCAAAGAAAGAATTCAGGTGTGGAGAATTTACCATCTGGACCTTTGTTTCCCCAGGAGATGATTGAAGAACTGCAGAAGCGGTGTATCCATTTGGAGTACCCCTTGCTGGCAGAATACGATTTCCGAAATGATTCCGTGAATCCAGACATTAATATAGATCTGAAACCCACAGCTGTCCTCAGGCCCTATCAGGAGAAGAGCCTCAGGAAGATGTTTGGAAACGGGCGAGCCAGGTCTGGTGTTATTGTCTTGCCGTGTGGTAAGTTGCTGGGGTGAATTTTAGGGGGTTGGTTCTTTTGGGGGGTTTTGTTCTTTATTCACCTGTGGTAAAATAACTTCCAAATATGGCAGCTTCTGAGACGTCAGACAGTAGTAGGGACTGTTGTGGGTACCAGTATGCTGAGTACCGCTGGTTTTTAGCGAGTGGGCAGCGAGGCTGTGGTGGGGGAGAGCTGGGTGGTTGGAGCTGTCAGGCGTTCGCACAGCAGTGCTGCCAGTATCCCTGTAGTGACGGAAGAGCTGGTTTGTGGTGGTGAGTTCAGATCGCCCCCCGTGCTTTCGCTGTTCCCTCTGAGGGTTGTGGTTTAGCCCCAGCCAGCAACCAAGCACTGCCCAGCTGCTCGCTCTCCTCCCCCTCCCCGGTGGGATGGGGAGAGAATCGGAGGAAAAGACAAGGAACTTGTGGGTTGAGATAAGAACACTTCAATAATTGACAGTGAAATAAAATAATGATACCAATAATACGAATACTGCTAATAATACTAATGTTACTACTAATAACGTGATTAAAATAATGGGAAAGAAAACCTGGTACAACCGCTCACCACCTGCTGACTGACACCCAGCCAGTTCCTGAGTAGAACCACAGTATCATGGAATTGGTTTGGTTGGAAAAGACCTTTAAGTTCATCGAGTCCAGCCGTGGCAAGAGCCCCTCCCCTGGCCCAACCCCCAGCTTACATACTGAGCATGGTGTTTGATGGCTTGAAATGTCCCCTTGGTCAGTTTGGGTCAGCTGTCCTGGCTGTGTCCCCTCCCAGCCTCTTGTAGAGCAGAACCTGGGAGCACGGGGGCAGTGTCAGAAACTGCAGGAGTCCTTGATTTGACATGAACGTTCCGTAACGACAACTGAAAGCCTCAGTGGTACCGATACTCCTCTCTGCCAGCCCCGTACTAGCTACCCTGAAGAAAACTGACTCTGTCCCCGTTAAAACCAGCACACGCAGTCGGCTCTGCTGATCTGCCGGTGAAACGTAAAGCTGTTGGCATTGGAATCGTTTGTTCCTTGGTTGGGAACAGGGAGAACTGGGAATACGAATGTGGTGTAAGTGGGGTGCAAGGAAGAAAAGCGCCTGCGTGCACAGGTTCTGGGTAGGGGGCTTGAGAAAGCAGCGAGGAATACGCAGGTTGGGAAGCGTATGGGAAAGGGGGAGAACAGAGGGCTGCATGGCAGTGCCCTTGGCATTGGGGGTGGAGGGGGCCCGCGAGAGTAAGGGATGCTGGAGGGAGGGGAAGAGTTAAGGACTTGCAGTGTGGGCGCAATGAACACAGCGGATGGGGTCAGCGGGATAGATGGCCTCGAGGGGAAGCTTTCTGTGGCCGTGCTTTTGAGCTCAAGGACGCGTTAGAATGATTGCTTCTAATCGCCAGAGCCATGTTGTCCGTGATTTTCTTCAGAAAATAGGTAGGTGTCCAGCAGCCAATCCAGCTGGTTTTCAGAAGTGAATACTCCATTCCTTTAAGCCTGTTGTAGTACAGAAATGATGAAGAATTTGCCCTTCCATGATTTCCTATTCTCTCTTAGTTTTTCTGTTTTCCTTTGCTCTTTTTCTCCTCCCCTCCTGCTAGGCGGTATCTGAGAGATGACTAATGAGCACTGCTCTTCCTCTGCAGGTGCTGGCAAGTCCCTGGTTGGAGTGACAGCTGCGTGTACTGTCCACAAGCGGTGCCTGGTCCTTGGGAATTCCGCAGTGTCTGTGGAGCAGTGGAAAGCCCAGTTCAAGATGTGGTCCACCATTGACGACAGTCAGATATGTCGGTTCACTTCCGATGCCAAGGACAAGCCCATTGGCTGTTCTATTGCTATCAGCACATACTCCATGTTGGGACACACAACAAAAAGATCCTGGGAAGCAGAGAGAGTAATGGAGTGGCTTAAAAGTCAAGAGTGGGGCCTTATGATACTTGATGAAGTACACACTATCCCTGGTAAGGAAACAGCGTGCAAACCTTCTCTTATGCACACGCTTAATGTTACTCTGCTCTTTTAGAAGTGGTGGGTTTTGCCGTCTTTCTGATGATCAGTACAGTCAGTAAACCTGTGGCTTAGGACTCTGGGACAAGTCAACTGCCCTGTTCTACTTACTTTCTTTTTTTTCCCCCGATACTACAGAGTGTAGTTGACCACTGGCTTCCCGAAACTGTTCAAATTACACACTGTGTTTCCTGTAACGGAAACGTAAAATACAAGTGCCTGCCTCTTCCCTGAAGGTCGATAAAGCGCTCCTGGAATACCTGAATGACATTTGTATAATTTTGCTGTAGGCAGATTTGAACAGGAGAGGAATTCGTCTGCCTTCTTTCCTTCTGCGATGTAGTGGCACTGCAGGCTAGCTTTCATTATCTATTTCCGCTCAATAAAGTATGAGTAACCATAGCGATTGCTGTCCGGAAATAGCTGTTGTGTTTGAAATAACTACATAATTGACATCTGTACTCTGGGAAAGCAATAATGTCGTATCAAAGTGTCTGTGGAATAATCCTGGCTAAAAATACCACTTGGGATTCTGTTAGCTGCTCTACCTTGTTCTCATGATTTCATTTGAATATAATTTGATGTCTACAGAAATGATGGATTTCGGAAGTAGACCTTGACAGTTAAACTGCCGTTTTGTCGAAGTAGCGTGTTGGTGCCATCGTTCTTTCAATTTTGTTCGTTCTAGGCTTCGTAACAGTTAAGGTATTGAATCTCCTCTGTGATCTCTAGCAGTACTAAAGATGAGTAAGTCTGCCATATACTAGAAGCCCTGAACATGGCAGTCAGCCGAGAGTCCTCGTGTCGTAGCTCTTTCCGTGAAATACTGCGTGACCTAAAACAAGCCATGTAACCTGTGAATATATTAATTGTCTCTCAGGAAATGGGTAATAATCTAGACGTCAGAAGGTTTACGGGGATTTTCAGAGTACCCTGAAGGTGTAAACTAAGGCTGCAGTCAGTGTGAAGTTTCGTTGTAACGCAGAGTCGTTAGAAATGTGTGTGAAATGGAGCAATATTTCCCAAGGCTCTGCTTGCTTTGTGCGCAGGAGCTGATGAAAGTGGGTTTTTAAGTTGCTGTGTTTGACGTCTAAATCCTTTCAGGAAAGTAAACAGAAAATTTGTCTTGCATTTCTTAGCAAAAATGTTCAGACGTGTGCTCACTATTGTACAAGCGCATTGTAAACTGGGGCTGACTGCTACCCTGGTCAGAGAAGATGATAAAATTGTTGACCTGAACTTCCTGATCGGACCAAAGCTCTATGAAGCCAACTGGATGGAGCTGCAGAACAGCGGCTACATTGCTAAAGTCCAGTGTGCTGAGGTAAGGCTCTGCCTTTCGATACTGCTACTGTTTGTTTAGTGTGCTTATAACTGGTTTTGTTAAGGAAGAGGTATGAAACTGTAAGTATTTAACTGGGAAAAACAGATGCCCTTATGACCGTTCGTTTGCTCTGTAGCTTCGGCAAGGCTGCCCCGGTCAGTATGAACACGTGGCAAACCCAGTAGCTGCATGTTCTTCGGGATGACTTGGGCGCTCTTTCTGTCTGCGAGGACATGGTGCTTGGTTGCCTGTCTTTTCATTCTTTGTTGTTGTAGTTTGTGGGGGGTGTTTGTTGTTATTTTTTTTTTTAAACCCGTCTTTCCAGTGTCATGCAATTCTGTGCATTCATGCTCTGGCACTGGGGTAAAGGGTACAGATGAAGGTCAGCTGTTCTCCTTTTCAACTAAGTGCAAATGGGAGGTTGTAGAAGGAAAACCAACCCCACGACTATCTTTAAGTAATACAATGCAAGTGAAGAGCATCTAGAAAATAAGGAGGTTGAAGGGAAAGTAACCAGTCTGCAAATTCAGATTTGACTGTTTAGGCACTTTGGTTAATTCTGCCTCGGGAGCGAATTCTTCTCAGTCCCTGCAAGTTTGTATTCTTTAGGCAGTGTTTTGAAATGACAAAAGCAAAGAATCAAACAAAGCGATGTTGGTGGCTGATAAATAAAAAATCTGGTACGTGCACAGCTGCCTTGCATATTTGTCTGAGTTCTTCTGACGGGTTGTTGAGGAGTGGCATCAGCTTGGCTTATTCCCCGTAGCCAAGGAAGATGTCTGGTTTGCTGTCCCTTGTTCCAAGTGGCAAGAGAGGGCAATGCTACCGTCTGATAAGGCAGCTCAGTCATCACAGGTGCTGCTCTTTCCCTGCTCTAAAAGAGAACAAGCAGCACAGTCAAAGTTAGTAGAAGTTTATAAATGGGAAGCAGCCTGTTCTTTAACTGTATTTTCAGAGTTTTGTGATGTACAAACAATCCTTTTCCCAAGTTGCCATAGGAAGTTTTCATCTTGGAGCACGTGTCTTGCAAAATATAAAAATGAAAATATGCTTGGGGTGAGAAGTAGACCATTCCATATCCAGGAGAGAGGGCAAATACAAATCAAAGTATATTCAGTGTGCCATGTAGTCAGAGGCATTGAGCGACAGATGAATTATTTTACTGCAATCAAGTGCTCAGTATTCACATGTCATTCTCACTTTGAAAAATTCTCTTCTGATATAAGAATTTGAAATCTCTTGTATAGAGGGCATACAGCAACAACAGTTCAGTGCACACATTTGGTATTCGTGTAGTCAGGGGATGATAAAAGCCTCACCTAGCATTTAAATCACTGCAAAAATGTTTTGAAACGAAGTAGTTCTTAACGGTACAGAATAAAGTTGTTTAAATAAACTGTAAATTGTCACACAACCTCCTTAGCTGAACGATGGTTATGAAAAAGGCTTTTCTTTGCAGTATTCAGTTATTTTGTACTGTGCCATGGATATGGGGCAGTAACCCGTGTGCAGCAGAAGGAATGTCTTCTAAATTACAGACGCTGTAGATCGTGTCATTATACGCTGTAGACAGAATCATTGCATTGGCATAAACTTTCAAACTTGGCAATTTCTGCTTTCATGTTACAGTAAAAAACCATCTCAGAGTAAGCCTAGACTTGCGCAGTACACTGATGTCTACTTACATAATAAAATGACTGCTTAGGGAAACCTACTGAAAACCTCTAATCAGTCCGAGTGTTTGGAAAGCTGTAGCCTCAGTAGCTGTTAAAATGAAGGTCGCTCCTTTGTGGGTATATGAAAAAAGATTGGTAAATTAGTTTTATAATGAAAACTAAATGTCTCGTCTTTCAGAATATGGATGAAAATTAATTTTTTATGGAAAAAGCTTTGCTCTGACAGGAAGATGGCACAGACAGTTCATTCCTTTAATTGTTGCTCTGTAAAAAGTAGTAGCATTCAGTAAAATTATTAAGTATGAAACGTAAAGAAGACATCTTCCAGTCTTGCTCCAATCCCACTGCCTATTTCTGTCAGGGATCTTGCTCCCAAAGCATTTTGGAAGGCGAGAATATTAATGAGGTTAAACAGAGCACCTTCGTTTTGGTTGAGAAATCACTGTTAAAATCGGTGGCCTGCGCTGTACATGGTCATAATGCATTAGCATCCCCCAGTGTATTTTTCAATTCCCACTAGAATAAAACAGATATCAGAGGGTTACTCTGTGGGCATGTTTTCTAATTCTAGGTTTGGTGCCCGATGTCACCTGAATTTTATAGAGAATACGTAGCTATCAAAACGAAGAAACGGATACTGCTGTACACCATGAACCCAAATAAATTCAGAGCCTGCCAGTTCCTGATTAAGTTTCACGAGCGACGGAATGATAAAATCATCGTGTTTGCTGACAACGTGTTTGCACTGAAGGAGTACGCGATCAGACTTGGGAAGTAAGTGTTCACGGCCATGGCTCCGTTGTTTTACTCCTTCCTGGAAAACTGCCTTGTCATCTCGCAGCTTTCAGTAGCCTTTAGGTATTTCTTGTAATACTTTGATTTAATTCCGTAACTCTAATCCTCCTATGTAAAAAGGAGCTCGGGAGGGTATTTTTTTTTGGTGGATTTCTTTTGGCACTGCAACATTATTTCGGTGTAGAATTGTTTGAAAAGAATCTCTGTTTAGTACTTTCAGAGGTACTTTTTGAGGAGTTTTCATCCAAGATTTCTGTGACAGACTGTTAGTATTTCTCCATCCACTTTATTATTATTATTAAAAGCCAGTGGAAAAATGAGGGGCTTTTAAAAATGCCTCTAGAACTCTTTCTTTAACGGATGGTAGCTTCCCCCACTGAGACAAAGGTTTTCAAATACCCACTCGCTGGATCTTCTAGGATCTTTCGGTGTTCCTTTTCATGTTCTTAAAAGGTCTTAATCTTGCCTAAAGTAAGACGAACCTTTAGGGATCTGTGCTGTACCAGTGCACTGCCTAGAACTACTGTAATCGTTTAATTAGTGGACAGATACTGCTCCCATCAGCTCCTCAGCTGCCTGTCATGACTACCGTGAGTGCCGCTGCGGAAGGTTGTGCAGAGAGAGTTTGGTGAGGGGTTAGCACCAGTGTGTTTGTACGGTTTGGGGAGGGATGATCAAGGAGAGTGTTTGCCAGGATCAGGCGTGGCGGAGTTACTGGGGACCTAAGCACAGAAGCTGGCCTCATCCTTTCTTTGACAACCCAAATAACGCCTTGCTTGCTGAAAGCTGAAGATGTATTGACAGTGTGTGATTCCATCTCCAGGAATTTCAGCAGTACTTCTTAACCAAACCACAAGCTTTACACTTCCCAAAATCCCTGGTCAGGTTTGACTGTAGTTTAACAGCCGTGTTGTGCTGGCGTGCTGCGACATCAAACAGTAAGCAGAGCTCGTGGTGCTGGATGTATTCCAACACCCGTGGTCTCTTTCATCGTTGTCCTAATCTGTCTGGACAGCGATTAGCTGTAATGATGCCTCTGGAATGTCTCAGGCAGCTGCAGTGCACCACAGAAAAAGCCTTTAGCGAAGGCGATGCTGGGGGGGGGTTGCTAGGCAGCACAGCAGTTGTTAAGTGGGGTAGACGCTGTAGAAGCACGGCAGGAAAACCAGTTGGAATATGAGGTGCTTGCTTTTCGTGTTCTTGGGTGAACTCTCCGTTCCTCACGCCATGTACGGAGCTCCTGATTACACGGCTGTCAGTGTTAGAAAGGAGGCTTGCAGTGCTGGGTGAAGGTGAGGGAGTCTTTGTTTTGACCAGAGCATTTTCTGTCGTGGTGGGCTGTAAGCATGCTGAAACACTGGGAGCTGATGGTTTGGGGGGGGGGGGGGGGGGAGGGGGGGGGCGCATTACGTGTGTAAGGAGGGGACAGAGCAGCCAGTGGGTCGGGGGTAGTGGCTGAGGCTGGCTGCCTGGCCCGTGCTGCTCAGCAGGACAGTTCCCCCTGCACTTCCCATCACCTGGGGGAGGGTTATGGATGGAGGGGAGATGCCTGTCTCTGCCGGCTCCTCCCTTACCCACCCCCTCCCTTGGTACTGGCAGGGAAAGACCATCCACATGACAGGAATTATTTTGGCTGTAGTTTTGGGGGATAAAGAACCCGAAGTTGTTTGGCCAGCTTTTACTCTGTCATGAGTCTGTCATGCAGCGTCCTGTAGTTCACACGCCAACTGGTTTTTACTGGCGTTATTAACATGTTTAAATCAGTCTCTGAAGGACTATGCCTCCGTGGTTTTGACAGTTACGTCAGTGAGTGGGGGAGGGAGTTATCTCTGCAGATACCTCAGATGTCTTTTTGCATTAAGGAAGGGGTCATTTTGGGAAAAAAGAAAAACCAATCTAGCGTTGGGTGTTGTGGGTTCAGGAAGGGGCTCAGATAGGTGTTAATGAATCTTTGTCAGGTAGGATCGAGGTGGGGGGAACGTGTGAAACGGAGGATCGATAGCCAGGAGTTCCAGGTTATTCTGTTGTGTTATTCTAAAACCAGAGTCCCTTCTTGGTGGTTTTAAGGAACAAAAGGCTCACAAATGCTTTAGCTTTTGTTTAAGTCTTCCATTAAAGTTTTGTTGGGGATTAAAATTGTAACAATTTAAATATTAGATGAAATTTCAAGTAAGGCTTAAAAATGTTAGAGCGTTACTGTTTGAATAATAACGGTATTGTTTCAGAGTTGACTGGTTTGCCACTTTCATTTTTTGGCTGTGTTTCTCTAAAAATCTGGTTACATACACTAAGTAGAAGAATTAGATTACAGGTGACTAGTATTGTTTGGTAAAGGAAAACAAGAATGATGTTTGTAATAAAGAAAGCAAGAGGAACCAACAGGAACCGGTTGATAAGAATAGGAAACCCTGGTACTGTCCACTGCGTGTTCATGTTCAGCTACAGCAGTGTATTTGCAGTATTAAAAGGTAAAGGAAACGCTGGAGGTTGATTCCTTGTGTTAGACATACTGTAGGGAAGTGTGAACAAAGCAGAAATTGTAGAACTTGACTCCTGTTAGGTGGAGTTGGTTGTCAGTGAGCGTTGGGAAGGGTAGTGCAGCAGCTGAGAAAGCAGTTGTATGCACTCCTGCATGCCTCTCATTTTTTATGTGGGCTTTGCTCTTTCTATTTCTCTTTTCTTTTAAACTCTGCTTAGGCAGGAAGAAAACATCCAGAGTCTAGAGACTTGGAAAATTCGTAGTAGCCCAAGTGACTCATGAAGTCTGTGAGTGACTGAGAGCTTGCCTGAGCCTTCTGGGTTGAGATACGAAATGTTGCATGTGATTCATCACCAAACGTTGGAAACCTTAGGTGAAACGCCACTGTGAGCTGCTCGTGGCCGTGGAACATTTAGGACTTTGCTCTCGTTTCAGCAGGTGCAGAAAGTATTAGGAGGGGCAAGAGGTTAGCTTCAAAAGCAAAAATAATTTTCCCAGAACAACATCCAGCTTGTGACACTCAGTGTATCGACAGAGGAGCCTGGATTTTGAAGTGTTTAAACAGGAAGCAAAGGTTGCAGGTGTCAATGTGCTAACTCAGTAGATCTGAGGAAAAAAAAGTCTCTTATTTGAACAGCTGCCTTCAGGCTTTCATGTAGACTTAGCAAATGCTTTGTCTGTTGATCTACAGCTTCACTGGTGCCCGTAATTGCAAAACATTTATAACTGTCAGAATTTACTTCTGGCAGACGGGGTTGCTGCAGAGGGCTCCACCAACAACTGGGTAGCTGCCGTGAACAAGCTGAAAGTAAACCCAAAGCTGTACCACAGTCTGTTTTGGTTTTGTATCGATTCAAATGTGTCCTGCGCTCCCTGACACGGTATCTTAGTGCCTCGTAAGAAATGATGGAGGAATCCTGAGTTGATCAATTTGTATACGTTCTGTTCTTTTCAGACCGTACATATATGGTCCTACTGCACAAGGAGAAAGAATGCAGATTCTGCAGAACTTCAAGCACAATCCAAAAATCAACACTATTTTCATTTCCAAGGTAAGTGAGGGCATTCAGTGTGTCACGGTACCCATCTTCGGAGTGAACGTTACTTAAAGAGCGAGCTCTACGCGCATGTTGTGCATTTGACACCTTGGTATGGCAGCTCACAAAGGCGGACTTTGTATCGAGTCTGTGCTGCATGGAAAGAAGGTGCTGCTCAGAGGCTGCTTCTCTGTTACAGGTAGGTGACACGTCCTTCGATCTGCCGGAAGCCAATGTTCTCATTCAGATATCGTCCCATGGTGGGTCTCGAAGACAGGAGGCTCAGAGGCTGGGACGAGTGCTGCGAGCCAAAAAAGGTAAGTGAGGGTGACCTCTGGGCCTTAGGTGACAGTGTCACAGAACTGCAGAGAAACCGGATGTTCATGATACTTCTTTATACTGTCCTTGGATTTATGCTTTAGTCAAAGAGAATATATGCCAGTGAATGAAAATGAAGCGTTTTCTGGGTCAGTAAGGCTTTCTGTTGGGAGAACTTCCAAAGGACAGAAAAAGCTGAAGGAAGATAACTTTTTCTTTGGTGGTTCTTTCACTTTTTCGCTCCTCAGTACTTGCCTCAACACAAAATCGTTTTTTAAAAAATCGTAGTATTACTCTAAAAAGCAAGTCTCTGGAAAGCACAGTTTTGACACCGCAGCTGATTTTAAAAATGGGAGTTGGTTTCCAACTACTTGTGTTTTAGCAAAACATAACCAAGGAGCTTTTTGTTTAAAGTGTTTTAACAATCGTGTTTCTATACTTGCACTTAAGATCTGCTTATTTTATGTGCGGTTTGTGCTTGTTACAGATGAGACTTTGTTTGAAAATGCATACAGACCCCATGTTAGTGAATTAACAAAGTCTTTGTGAAGCCTTGGGTTTTAAAAGAGCAGCCAGTGTTTGGGTAATACATCTTAAGGACTGTAAGTTTAAAATAAATTATATGCAGCTTGGTATATCCTGGGCTTCAAACAAGCCCTGTGACGTATTAGCTAAATATCTGTGTTGCCTTTTTTAGTGCAAAAACACTGCAAACGTGGGTTTACATTGATAAAACTTTTCCTTTGTCTTTTTCTGTTGAACTCTTTTGGCGTGTGTTGCAATCCTTGCTCTAGACTTTTTACTTTACATAATAGACTTAACGGTAGTTTTATCTTTCACCTTGCCTAGGCTCATGAAGAAGCAGGTTCCTCCCAGAGCACTGGTGTGATTGTAGTATACACTTCCTCTTCTGTTTTTTCCTTCTCACCCATTCTCAAGTTACTCAGAGCAGGAGTGGGAATTTGCATGCTCTGCACTTTGTCCATCAGTGTATGTATGGTCTGGGTGCAGCTAAACTTTGCAAATCGGTTTTGTGGAGAGACCACTTATTTAAACACCTCTTCTTACTGTTCGCTCCCTTTTTGTTCTTGGTTGCAGTGTTCCAAATGGAAGTAATCACTCAGTGTCTTTGTCTCCTAGGCATGGTTGCAGAGGAATACAATGCCTTTTTTTATTCTCTTGTATCTCAAGATACTCAGGAAATGGCATATTCAACGAAGCGACAACGGTTTCTTGTAGATCAAGGTTATAGCTTCAAGGTAACTTGTCCCTTATATTGTTGGGCCATCGGTATAATAAATAGAACTTCCGTGTTCTTTCATGCTAGTATTAGGTCAAATACCTGAGAATTCTGGTTGTGGAATGTATTAGTGAAGACTTTGCTCGCCAGCAAGAACTGTTCCAGCGTTGTTTCATCATCTGTGTTTCTGTGAGGGTAGATACAAGTAGCTTAGCGCAGCTTCTAGAGAGGTAAGTATTCTAACATCAAACCAAGCACCTGCTGGGGAGTGCAGGCTCACAGTATGTGACTTGCATCATTGGTTTCTTTTTATGCTGTTCAGCTGTCCACCCAAGCAGGCCTCCAGTCACACATTATCGTTCTGGTCGTGCATAAAGCATTGTCGATAGGTGTTCGTGTCGTAGTGGCCAGCTGCAATTCAAAAAACCTCCCAGACATCACAAGTCACAAATGATTTCCAAAGGACTCCAGTCTCAGACCGGTATTTCACTACAGGGAGAAAAACCTTTTCCTTGTGGCTAAGGAGAACATGCAGTGGGCAGGATCCATCTGTCCTCTATTCATACATCTGACTCTGGGAATCATAAAGTTAGGTGTCCGAAGTGCCTGGCAACCCATTCCAAAAGAAATACCTGTCAGGGATCTTTGTCCACACACTAATCCTGTGCAGCATTTCCACAGAGCTGTCCAGAGCCTGCAGTGGATGCACACGTGTTGATACGGTGGCTCTGTGTTAGCAGAAGCTGGTCTGGCTAATGGAGGTCTTTGGGCTGTGCTTATTTAACTTCCACCAACACCCTGACCTTCCTCTTGTGATTTTCTTTGCATGGAATGAAGTATATCACCAAAATCGCTGGGTTGAATGTTAATTGATTAATAAATGACAGAATTTACTGCAGGAAAAGACTGTTACTTCAGAGCAGAAATCTTCCTACCCACAACTGAAACACTCCTAAAAATAGAGAACGTTTTCAGTGCTGACAGTGTGACAGCCGTGATGTGCAAGTCACAGGTTTCCCTTTTGTGAAGGACATAGTGCTGTCTCATTTCTCCAGACACGCTTGGAAATTGCTCACCCCCTGTGCTTCAGTTTATTATGTATCTCTCTGCATTGTCTTCTTCCTACTATAAATCTCATTCACCAAAGCGCCTCTATTTTACAGATTTCACAGTGTATCTCATTTTTCTTTTAATCCATGGGGTGCCCCGTGCGTTCATCTATGGGGTTGTTAAAGGCAGCACAGTGCCATGATAGCTCTTGCTTTTAGGTAGAAAGTTTAGAAACGGGAGGTCACTGCCCTGATGAGAAGCCTTCCCCCCCTAATAAGAAACGTTGCTGAGGAGAAGAACAAAAGATAAGGCTCCCACAGCCGCCTGCAGGGAACAGGCTGAAGCTTGTGGCGTTGTCAGAATCATGCAGGGGTTGCAGGAGGTGCCAGGGCAAAGCAGCCTCTGCTGGATTGTGCTCGAGCCTAGCTATTTAAGAGCTTCTCGTAAGGCTTACGTGCAGTATGGGACATCCCTATGGGTAAAAGCTTTCTGCAGCTTTGCTGAAGTGAATAATTGCTCTGTAATCAGTGGCCCCGTAAAGAAAGCTTTAAGCACGTCCTTACCCCCAAACAGGCGTGTCAGTCTTTATAGGTAAAACCTTGCTTTGCTCTGCAGTGAATGTATTTTGACAAAAGAGTAGATCGCTACTAGGCTGCAGGTACTTGCAGCAAATGCATCTGGGTGGCTATAGCCAAGAAGATTGGAGAAATTCCTTCATTTATATTTGAATGCCTTGGATTTTAGAACTAAGGAGGAGGTTAGAAAAGAGGTATTTTGTTTTGCAAGGAAGATCTAGTCCTAGGAGCTTTGATGTAATATGGGGAAAAAAAACAGTGCAAGTGGCAGCAAAGTATCTGCAGCAACGTTCTAGTTGGCCGTTACTGGGATGTTCTTTATTTGCAGTTTAGGAACAAAATGTTAGAGTATCTGTTTTCTTACATTTTCCAAACTTTAAGCCTTAGTCAGAGCTGGCATCAGAGAATAATAAGGCTGGATAAAACTTCCATGAAACCACCCATTGTGTTTCTTCACTCCAAGGCAGTATCAAATGTGTGAATGTCATTCCCAGCAGATGTTTGCCCTCTTACTCTTCCAAACATGGAGACTCTTACCTCATCTTTAGGTAATTGTTTCAGTGCTGTTGTCCTCTCTTCAGAATTTTTGTTCCTGAATTACTAAAAAGTCATTACTCCTTTAAAAGGGTAATGGTTTTCACTTTTTTTGCTAGGACTTGCCTCCTCGCCATCTCTCAACAGCACCATTCTCTGCCTTTCATCAAAAAGAGGACTGGAATAATATTTTTTCCTAAATCACATATTTTGTCTTTGCTTCTTAAGCAGGACTCCTGTCATCACGATTTACTGCTTGGAGTTTACTCCTACTGGGCTTTTTGGTTACATAACCGTAGTTATTTACAGTATTATGTTTTTATCTAGAGGCTATATGTAGGACATATTAAATTTTAAACCACGAGCAGAAGAACTGACTGTATCAAAGAATTGGGGATAACTTTAAACTTCACATCTGTTGAACAGCTTAAAAAAATCAGGATGCAGTGGGAGTTTTTTCCGTTCTATGAATCACGTTAGCACTGTTTTGCAACCACAACTGGAAACAGGCTAACGCAATTTAAAATTGCTTTTCTTGACTCCTTTATTTTTGAAATGGTCGTAGCACATGCCCTGCGAACTCAACAAGAAGGGTAACTGTAGTGTTCCTTTAGCCATGCAGTGGGAGCGGTTGCTTTCCTGTTAAAGCTAGGACACTTCTCAGAAAGACATCCATTTTCAAATTAGAAATTGCTGTTGACAACAGCCCACAACACAGATTGTTCGTTCTGATGTGGATTTGTTTTACCTTAAACTGTATTTATAATTTTTATCAGTCTTTGTTCAGATCCAGCCCAGATTACTGAGGTAATTAGTTTCCAGTTGTATTGACCCAAGAGATAAACTGAAAGAGGAAGATGAGGAGGGGAAGCACTTCATAATCAAGGGGAGTGGCTGAATTAGTGTCTTTCTCAAAATCTCTTCAGGTTGGAAACATAGTGGGAAAACTGAGTTTCTCGTGTATCAACATATGTTTACCAGAATGAATTTAACTGCAGGAAAAGTTCTTGTGAAATTTTCAAAATACCTTTTACTGAGAAAGCAAGCTGCACATTGTGAAGCTTGGGAACAGAAACTTGAGACCTCAGTTCTTCGGAAGAGGTTTTCCAGCTGATGGGGATATGGCACTGCATCGCCAGTAGATGGCATGTGCCCTGCATCCGTGGCTATCAAATGAGCTACTAAGAATTGACGCAGAGGACAAGCGTAACGGAGAAAGTACTCTGTGTCGAGGTACACAGACATTGTGTCCTCCTCTGCTGCTGAGGCTTGCAGTGCAGGTTGCTGTGCTGTCTCAACAACTGATCGCACATCTCAATTTGTTCGGGCTTTTTTTTCCCCTGTATCCCTCAATGTCTATGCTAAAATTCTTAGTGTCTGGAAAGCTAGTGGATTATTTTTGTTAAATATAATATACTAGTCCTTAAACTAGACAAATCTAGAGCCCACAGCATGAAGCTAACCTTGCAGTAAGTTGAATATGCATCTGAGCTGTTTATGCTTTGGGCAGGTTCTTGGTCAGGGTAGTATGGACAGTGTTTGCCTGACATTCTCTGTCCAGAGCTTTTATTCCCCTCCTCCCACTCAAAAGGTTTGTATTTTGCATTTCCAGCTAGAATATATCAGGGGACAGGTGTGTATATATACGTACACCGCTTCGCAAGGTTTTGTATGTATCTGTGTTATCCGTAGCGTTAAGCTGTTCAGACCATTAATAAAAGTTGAAGGCAGTTCCAACAGGATATGGAATCAGAAATCCTTGTCTTGGTTTTGAATCACTAACACTGATGAGGAAGAGCCCTCACCTTGTACTGTGCTGTTTCTTAGGTCATAACAAAGCTTGCAGGCATGGAAGAAGAACAACTTTCATTTTCATCCAAAGAAGAGCAGCAGCAGCTTCTCCAGAAAGTCCTGCAAGCATCTGACCTGGATGCTGAGGAGGAAGTAGTCGCTGGAGAATATGGTTCAAAGTCAGCTCAGGTAACGGAGAATGTTTTGAAAAGGGTGACCACGAAAGCGACAGAACTGGGGCATTCCATTGTAATTCCACATGTGATGCCATCATTGCTGCCCTAGTGTCTTTGTGAAGCACCAGAGAAAAGTTTATTTTTTTAAGCTGCATTAGCACTTAGCTATTTGCGTAATTCACTTATTAAACATGGAATTCATGTCCATCGTATTTGAGGGAGAAGATGATGGTTCTATTGCTGCAGATTTTGAGGTAAATCTGCTAAGTCACAAGCAGTGAAAATATGTTAGAACATTCTTAAGGTACACAGATGTCGCAGCACAGAAGCATGACGGCCAGAGAAGTACTCTTATTGCAGGGAGTAGTTGTACAATTTTCAGCAACAACTATAAGAAAAATAAATAGCCTGAAACATTTACTGATAAATAAGTTACAGTTAAGGTACAATGCGGTAATTAATTTTTTAGGTTGATTTTTAGCTAAATGGTATTATGCTGAGAGGCATTAGGAATTCCCGCTCTAAGGTATCTTTACGTACTAGACCTTACAGATGTTTGTAGACCTACGGTGAGTGTCACGCAGTGACTTTTTTTGTAGAAATTCTTCCTGAGACAATAAACTCGGAAGGCTTTTTGGCATTGAGGTCAGTAAATGAACAGTCGCTGCCCCGTACCCAGTGGGCGGCAGCAGGTTAGAGTTGGGCTGTGTCATCACACACACTAAGCACGTGGTTTTTTTCTCCCCGTACTTGCAGGTGTCACGTCGTACAGGCACAATGAGCTCTATGTCAGGAGCAGATGATACGGTTTACATGGAATACCACTCTTCACGGAGTAAGGCATCTTCAAATAAACACATCCATCCGCTATTTAAACGCTTCCGGAAATGATGTCCATCGTGTGTGCGTTTTGTTAAAACTTTGGATCCACGTACCTGTTTCCATAACTAAATATATGGAGTTGAGATTTCTGACGGGTCCTTTAAAAGACCCTTTTTTTTATATGCATCTATATAGCCACATATTTACTTAGCAATATATGTGCTCTCATGGATGAACGTGAAAGGAAAAAGGAACTACATCTTACCACAGGAAAGATATTATCCAGTGACTGGATCCTGGTTATCCCTCTCTGGTTTTCAGGGTAATTAATAGAATTTATTTTTATCAGCTAGAGACCCTTTTTCAGAATAATTCTGGAAAGGTTTTGTAAATGAGGTTTGTACTGATGTTTGAAGTATTATTTATCTGGTTATTGTGTCTGCTCAACAAAATATTGGTTTTTAGAATGCTTAAATAAAAATCATTCATTTTGCTGAACAAATCTTGATAGGAGCACTTTACATATTATTTTTAAACTGGGAACTAATTTATACTTGTGACCTAACCTGTCTTAAAATCCTAACAAATTGTTTGGAAATATTCGAAGTTTGAAGTTAAGGAGAAGGAGGGACTCTGTCTCCAAAGTAAACTCAAGGAAAGCATTATTAAATACAAATAAATTCTGTGATCCGTTTTCCTGGTTTTTCTTGCTGCTGTTGGAAGTTGCTGAAATAAAAGCTGTTTCCCTTGTCATTTATACTCTATTTATTAGCCAAGCAACAAAACCATCGTCAGTGCTGAACAGTGCAGTGTCACTGCAGAGGTTATTACCGACTCAAAAAGTGGTTTGACTTGTCATCAGGTGAGTTGGAAGCAGAGGTGTCCTGAGTTGGGAGCTTTTTTCTTCGTGAATACTTCAGTACATTTTCTAGAGAATTTGAGAGGTGGGGGTGGTTTGTGGTGGAAGAATGCTTTTTAAATAACATCTGCATAGTATTGTAACAGTTACGCTACTTGGATTTCTGTTATGAGGTGGGGTTTTTTGGTTAAAATTTGTAGAGCTTTAGGAGCAACCTGTGAAATCACATCGATCTTGTTCTGTTGGTTCAGAATAGGTTGGTATCAATCTTCACCGTACTGGAAGGAGTATGTGTGGTAGAGCTATCCTGGTTACAGGGCAGACATGCTTCCGAGAAACACTGGTTCTTCCTAGCGTAAATTCACAAATTGTGAAAATAGACGTGATGTTGGAAGCATCGTTCAGAATGCACGGTGCTTTGGTTTGGTCTCTCTGTCAGAGTCGGGTAATTCTGAAAATGGAACTGATCTGGTTCAGTTTAAACTTTTCATCTCTGAGCCCTACCCCATAGTGCCTTGTTCTTTGTCATTCCGAGTCTTCAGCCTCACAGACCGGGACCAGCCATAACAGTGCCTGAGTGGCTTATATGGAAGAGATTGATGTGCAGTGTTCTGGTGCTGATTTTCCTCTTCCTGGTTTTCAAGCATTATTTACTTCCGATAGTAGTTCGGATCAGCTCTTGTGGCAACAGTAGAAAAACGGTAATTTAGCACAAGGGGATGAGTCTGTGATGGTGGGATAGCTGAGCAAGTCAGCCAGCGCCCTCTGCATAATCAGAACATGATTTATGCATTGCTTCTCTTTATAAACTTGGAAAAAACCTTACTAAATGCAGAAATGGCTTAATAGTAATGCTGATTTTTGTAATTGTGGTACTACCGGTAGCTGGGCTTAGGCCAGCGCTCTAGTTCTTAGGTAGTAAATCTGGGCTATAATGATCTTACTGTTCTAATTAATGGGTCTGTGTGGGATGAAGTGCTTGCAGCATCAAGTAAAGCATAATAATTTTACAAGGTAAGAATGACTCCACGCTTCACTAATAGCGTGTTGGTATTCAAACTTTAGATTTAATTACTTTGATATGATTACTGCAGTAATTACTGCCTGCTATTACTCCAGACTCTTGCTGTGAGTGGCAGGCTGGTATGCATTTAATCACGACAAAACAGTTGCTGCTGCACATGGTAGCATCTGTACTGGAATGTGGTCAGCTCTGCTTTCCAGACAGAGGTTAGTTGTTGACAAACACTCCTGGTTCCTGGGGCTTTTGTTGTACCCGACCCTTGCTACTCCCACAATCCGGCAGTGCTTCTCACCCAACCGTTGCAATAGACTGCCCCAGAATTAGTCTGTAATCCCAGCCCTCTAGGAAACTAAATTGTCTTGTCCAGTCACAAAACAGCACTGTATTTTGACGGGCAGGTGTCTTTATCTGAAGCAGTACTGCAGACTGCAATGGTAACGCTTCACCGTGACCAAACAGCACGTGATGGGCTTGTGCTGCCCTGTAGCCTGGATCCAGAGAACCTGGGACCCAGCTCTCTTGGAGCGCTGTCGGGTCCTCACATGCTTTGTCAGACACTTTCGTTGGCCAATGCTTCTCTTGCACAAATGGATAGTGAGATCCCACTGTGGAAAAGATCATCACTGAGAGCTCTGTGTTTGCCCTGAAAATGGTACACATGAAGAAAACTGCTTTCTGCCATTGCGCTGCTGTATTCATACCTTCCTGAGATGCTGCCTTTATCCCTACGGGAGTGTGCTTGCACAACATCACGTTTCCTAGCAGCGGCAAGGTGCAGTTCAGTTTGTGTGTCCCGAAGACTTGCAGATGAACAGTGATAGCCAGATGATGACCCAGAAAGGATGTGTTTGCTGTAGGGCTCTCACTAAACTGGGGGTAAAATAACATAGGTAGGTGTGGCAAAACTGTGTTTCAGACCATGAGCTGTGGCAGGGGCAGGTGAACTTTGGGGTAAGTACATTGTTTCTTGGAAGTCTGGACAGCGGAGATGTGATTTTCTTGGATGTAATTCAGGTTTCCTGGCTGAAAGAAAAGCTTTTACTCTGCTCCCTGGCCACCTCCTTAGGCTGAATTCCATACTGAGGGGACTTAAATCTTCTTGGGGAATTGTCATTTTTTAATTGTTCCTTTATGTTTCTGATAGGCTGCAGTACTGAAACGTGTGTCTGTGCTCTTCATCCTCATGGCAAACCAGCCAGTGTCGATCTGTGAAGGGATCCTTCTGCTTGGAGGATGTTGTTACTCATTAAGATGGCCTTGCAGACTAGAAGGGCGCAGTGACATTGGGGTGGGGATTTCAGCAGTGCTACAGCTCAGCACAGCTCTGAACTGCACCCAATTTCTGTTTCTCTGGTTCCTCATGCCCTCCTGATGGTCACAGTTCTTAGTAGTGCGTTTAAACACTTGGGATTTAAGGCAGGCAGTTCTCAGGATAACTTAATACTGTACACAGTAAGAAGCGTAGTAAGGACAAGGATCTAAACGTGATACAAAACGTCTACAAGTAGATCTGGCTTATTTATTTGTTGCAGTCAATTCACGAGGTTTCTGTTAAGCACAAAGCTTCAAATCATAATGAATGCTGTCAGCACCAGGGATTGGCTGACTTGTTCTGATTTAAATATCTTTTTTGTGCAATATTCAATGAAGATTTTATTTGTTGTCATACGGTAGGTGAAACCAAAGATTGAGAGAAGTTTTCATTTTTCTTTTAAACTAAAGCTGCTTGATTAGTAAATTATCTATAGGCTCTGTTCTCAACTCACAGTCTGAGTTGAAATTTGTCCCCTTTTCCAGGAAAAAGCATGAGAGTTTAGAAACCATTTAAAATTCCAACGAAGCAACTTCACAGTTTGAAAAGACGTTTTCAGAAGATGGGCTTGAGGACAGTCCGAAAAGGCAGAAATCCTGACTCACTGTATGGCTTTTTCAGTGATGTTTAAGCTGCAATGAAATTTTTTGCTGACATTTCTGATGTTTCAACAGTGGTTTTCAGCTTTTCTTCCTTGCAAACGTTCTGAAGAGCCAATCTGTACAGTCTTGGCTGGAGGTGTTACTTGGGCAAAGTGAAATGTCCACAATCAGATCTCTTCCATAAATTATACTTGTGGAAGCGTTACCTAGTGAACAGTTACGTAAAACACACAGTACAGTATTTAGTATACTGTATGTCAGAAATAATGTTCACATACTTCCAAGCCAGATACAGCCCAGGCTGTTAAAAAGTGAGAATAAAAGAGAATTCCTGGTAGGATGATAATGTAACCACTGACTCTGAATACTGATGTTATTAGGACACAAAGAAAGCTTCCACTGAACTTTGTCAGAGTTCATGCAAAGAGGAGGGGAAGTTTAAATTGGATTTAGAAATAACTAAGTGAAGGTAACAAAGTACAATTAGTATGACCCCGCTGGGGGGTCTAGACTGAGAGAACAGTGTGACTGTGGATTTGGAAGCAAATTATCACACCAAAATGAACCATGCTCTAAATTATCCATAGTCAGGTTTAGTTTATACTGTGATCCCATTACATACCAAAACTTAACTAAAATTGAAGCACTTCTACTGTGAAGAGGCATGTGCTCCAACTTGTTTGAAATAACAAAAGTCCAAACCGACTAGTTACATAAAACAATTTTGCTAACTCAGCAGACCGACAGGCTAGGACAAACGTCATTGTTTAAATTTAAAGAACTGTGGTTTCGAGTCGCTGTTAAGATGTCTGATAAATATACATGCTGGAAGGTTGTAGAAGTAGGAGAAAATATTTATCTTCCAAGTCACATAGATGTGTTTTGGTTGGCAAGTGCTGATGGCACAACTCCCTTCTTTACAGTTTAGTGGGTTTACGTGGACTGGAAGGAGGTTTTCTGTCATGGCTGCTACACTCATCATTATTCCTGGGAATTCTGTGGTGATACTACCGGACCTCCGTTACCTGAAACACGGCTGTGATCATATTTGAGAGGAAAATGAGATCAGGAAATGTCAATACCTCCAGCAGTTTGGGTTACACTCTAAACCTTTCCCTGTGTAAAGTCCTCTGCTGCTCTTTCAAATGTTTGTGGGTTTCTTTCCTTCGCTCTTCCTTTCTCTTTTTCCAGTCAGCTCTAGGAAACTGTTACTTCAGCTTCATCCACCTCCTGTAGAATGAATTTTGGAGTTTACTCATAATGTTGATTATTTAATGTGCTGCAGTTTGCATGTTTGACCTCCAACTCAGATTCTTATCTAAGGATGCTAAGCATGGCAGTAAAGCAGCAACCTCAGTGGCACACACTCTCTTAATAACTCTAATTCGAATGTCAGACACAACCACACAATTATGATCTGGCACAGCAAAGAGAAGCAAATAGTTTAATTACATATTCCAAGTTGTGGTAGCCCACATGTATTCATTCACATTCATAAATATTTGCTTCCTGTATTTAGCTATTTAATTGCCACATAAGTTGGAAATTGTTGTTTGGCGTATTCTTTTTTTCTACAGTTTACCTAGAAAAACAAACTTGTATCTGCACTGATGGGTTACTGTAGCATTATTATTACTGTATAATAGTGTTGTAATAGCATACCTGAGCCTGCACCTGCTAGTGGCTCTGCTTTTCTACTCCATCTAACAAACCTTGTAGAAATACCTAATATTTATAAATAGTTTTGAGCGTTAAAACAGTGTTGTTTGATAACCTATGTTGTGACCCTTCTGTTGTCTGTTATTCACTTAGGACAAACTACAGTATGTTGGCCTTTTAGGCCCATTTGCCCTCAGGCCTACTACTGGTCCATCACTATGTAAAACTAATGTTTCTGTGGATGCCAATCCACTCACATCTCCTTTTGTACAAGGAAGGCACTCTCTATACAAAGTTGCAGAACGGCATCATTATTCCCCTTTAAATCCTTGTTATATCCAAGAAATTTGGCCATTTTCATCATTAATACATTGCTACTTTGTGCTTGCTTTCTTTATTTCTTTCTGTTACACTCAGCTGTTGCCTCTAACCTACTCTAGAAATTCTTCAAGATGGGCGGCTTTCGTTTTGTTTGTAAAACACTGATGGCACTTTCTAGTAAAATACAAGAAGGTAGGTAGTAATGAAGATGTCTGTAGGTGCTCCCTGGTTAGGACTCCTTTCTCAAATGGCACATGCATTCCACTTTAAAAGTAGACAGTAAATTCAGAGTTAATTATGTGCTTAGAGGCTTTCCTGTAATTTTTGTTTTTCTTTTTGTATGTTAATAAATATTTACATGTGAATAATGGAAGAAAATGTCTTAGACTTTCCATTGTTAAGTGCTATTCTGAAAAACAACAACAACAAAGTCTGTCCAGACATCAGAGCATCACATTCCTTGGGAGACAGCACAGTGGGTAGCTAGAATTTTCTCCTGAAGTTGGCTTTACTGTGATTGCACAAGCTGCACATATAAACTTGATAGCTGGTAACCATAGAATGTTTGACTAATGTTAAAGATTTGCTGAGACCTGAAGGTCTGCAGGTGTTTAACATGCCACACCAGGGGAGCTAATAACTAGAGAAGATATATAAATGTGTACAGGTAGCCGTTACATTGGAGGATTCATTAGTGAACAAGGTAATTTCTACGTTGCCAAGCTGTTCATAAACAGTTATGTAAAAAATAATCCTCCAGAGACCCTACAGATGTGAAGGAGCATAGCTGTTTTGGCTGCACTGAAAGACAAGACAGTTCTACTTTCTAATATTGCAGTGTAACACAGCACACTCTGTCCTGTATGCTGCCTTGCATATTCTACTCAAGTTCTGTGGTTTAGTGTCTCCTGAAGTGAGTGGCACATTCATCATTAGTGCTGTCTTCAGCTCCCTGTTTTATGGGGGTTGCATATTCTCTAAGTGTTTGCCTGTTTATTTTAAATGGGATCTGTGTTTCAGACAATTTTAGTGCAAAATCTATCCTATTGTTGTAGTAAACAGCCTAGAAGACTGAGTTAAAAGTGGGGTTATACAACACAGTTCTTGTGCTGGGACTACTGCCACATCCAGAACTCCTCAGAGGGAAAGCAGGTACTGTTCTGGTGAAGTACTTACAAGGCAAAACTTCTGAAACTCTCAAGTAGCTTGGCTAGAAACACACTCTCCCACAATGATTTTCATGGAAAAGAGGTAACGGTGGGAAAAGAGTGAATATCCAAAAGTGGAATTAACTGCAAATTATACAACCAGAGAAAGCCACTGTTAGTTGCAAAAGCGAAACTGTAGCTTTTACAGCATAATGTATGACTTGATCTCGCTAGCGTACTAACAGGTGCAGATGCTTTACACTATCTTAATGGTGTATGGCTTAAAATAATAAACAATAGTTAAAAAATACCTACCATACTGATGGCTGTGAGCAGTAGTTTTTAGGAAAGGTGCGTATATTCCTTCCATCAATCTAGAAATTACAATATGAATATGTTTTTTTAAAGCTGGAGACCTACTACATATATTTGAAAAAATAATTTTCAAATTATTAGTACTGAGATTAAGAATGTTTTTTAATTCTAATATAACCTTTAATATATGGTTAAGGGATTATATTGCTTTCATTACAAAGTAAGTTCATATTCTTTCCTTTCTATTTGTTGATCTACAATCTAGGGACATCCGTTGTTCAATAGCTTTATTGTGGTTATTGTTCTTAGAATATGCCAAACATAATTTGGAAACATTTGTGCGGATAATTTAGTTAGTTTGGGTTGTTCTTTGAATCTTCTAGGACTTGTGTCCATCTTTCCTGTTCAAACAAATAAATGCTCTGTTTTTAAATCCTCCTGCAAACACTTCACAGTGCATCTACTTGCTCTGGGAGATACTCCTTGTTCTTGCCCTCTACTGTCTGTCAGTGAGACATGGAATTAGCCTTTCATTTACTTATGATGATAAAACTTGTTCCGAATTTCACACTCACCAGCTGGTTTTAATTTTTTTTCCCCCATAAGTATTTATTTTATGAGTAACTGTGGCTCTTAAAGCATCTGTAGATAAAGAAATAATGTAGCTACACCATGTAGAAGTGTAGGAGGACAAGGGAAACTCCAGGGGCAACCTAGATTAAGAAACATCTGTCAGGCACATCTGGGTGCATCACAAACCTGTTCAGTGATAGCAACTACATAACATCCTGAGGTACCCTGGCTATCTGAAATATCTGAGATATCCCAAAAATACCTGAAGTAGCAAGACTACCTGAAAATCTAACCAAGGATTTTGTAGCTGCAAATGAAGCCCATTATTTTCTGTCTTCTCTCTGACATGCATCTTTAACAAAAGATACACACATCTGTAGGCTGTTGTCCTACTCCTGGTAGTCATCTTTCCCAGCTGAAATAATTAATTCTTGTGACCCCCTCCTTACGTAATTTTTTAAAAAACTTCTTTTCTATTGCTGTTCTCTGGACATTTTCAAGTATGATGAAGCTCATCTTACAGACATTATTGTAGTTTAACCCAATATGTACTTTATAGATTTTTAAGACTGTTTATCCTCTGCCTTTTATTCCTATAGTATTTACTGCTGTATCTACAAACACTGATGCACATGTCTAACTTCAGAGGTAGATTTCTTTCAGTGGAGTTATCAGTGGTAAAATTAGGCATGTGCACAAATCTTAACTGAAATGTGGTCTCAAAAATATAATGTAGAAAAGTAAACAGAAGGAAAACAAAGGCATGTAACTTTGAGGCTCACCTGACTTACTTTTCCTGCCGTTTATTCATAGCTAAATTCTGGAAATGTGGATCTTCCTTGAGACTTTCCCCTGCCCTCAAGTTTTGCCTGAGCTTCTGATTTAGTTAAAACCAAGGTGGTCTCTTCCACATCATTTCTGAAAATAATCACCATTTTACAGATTATCACTAACACCTTTGGGATTACACAGAAATATATATCAAGACAGCACAAACGCTTTTGAAACTGTGCAAAACAAACTGATACACAGGTTGGAGCTCAAGTTCTTGGTGAGTGATTATAGGGAATTGAGGTAGAACTCTGGTGGGACACTGTGCGGTTACAGGGCACTGGTTATTTTCTACAAAAGTTGACACAAGCTGCTTATGGAGTATATCCTGTCCAAAAGATAAATCATCCTGCAACACAAATAACATCCCTGGATATTGTAATTTACAGGAACCCTTTTTAAGGTTACTGTGTAAAACCATTGCTATTTGTATATGGATGCAGAAAGGTTTTCCATGTATGTTACAGGATGATGAATGGCACCAAGAGAACTTCTCATAGAAAAGATGGTATTTTCTCTAACATATGGGAATGAATTAATGCCACGGAAAAAAATAGCCCTAAACCCACCTTTTTAACGAAGGAGAAAGATGGGATAATCCTTATGTGAGCTTTTTGCCAAACCAATGGGGAAAAGAGGGGAGAAACTAAACTTTGTCTGTATGTTTAATGGGTAAATTTATCTGATTTGAATTATACAAAATAATAGGTTCGTTCTATTCAAGTCTCATCCCAGACCCACCCCCCTTTTCCAGCCCTAGGGGAGGGAGCGTTAAATAATGGTCTGTGTAAACTGATGCTCATGCAGTAAGAGTTTGGAGAAGTGCTGCTTGTACAAGTTAAAGCAGGCAGTGAAGAAAGAGCAACCAAATAAAAAGCAGCTGCAGGAGCGAAGTGGACCTTTCTGAAATTGAGAGACATGTCTTTCTTCACGAGAGTTTTGACAATGAAATGCAAGCGGACGCTCGAATCTGAGAGAACGAACTTTTACCATGCGATTTTTGTCAGCAGGTTTCACCAGCTGCCCCAACTTTGCAGCAGTCAGTCTCTGGAGGTGCAGAGCAGCTCAGCGGCAGAGAACAAAGGCGAGGAGATGGTGGCAGATGCGGGGCGCGCCGGGGAGCTGCTGAAGCCCACCCCGCACCGGCTGGGCAGGGTGAAGAGCCTCCAAGAAATGCCTGGACCCAACACCCTCTACAATCTCTACGAGTTCTTCTGGAAGGACGGCTTCGGCCGCATTCACGAGATCCAGGTACAGCTATTTAATATTTTATTCACGCCAGGATTCCTTAGACCTCCCCTCTGCTCCCCTCACAAACACCGCCCAGCCACCGGCTTGCCAGCACCGCAGCTGGCCACCGCCGCGTCCCCGCCGTTGGGGATCCTCCGAGTCTCCCCAGTTTCCGTGCCCTGGGGCGCTTTGGAGCTTTCAGCGGTTTTGTTTCGGGGGAAAGCCTGCGCCTATGTGGCCTGGGAGCCGTGCCCCGAGCCCCCTCCCCCGTCCCTCGTACGTGAGGTGACTGCCCCGCCGGCACCCCCAGGCTCTGGGCTCTCCCCCTTTCCATCTTCATGCCTACGTTGAGCTTTTGGGTAGGTGCCTTGGACTCAAACAAATTCAGAAAATCCCCCCAAACTCCCATCTTTTTGAAATGGGTTGTTTCACCGACTGGCAAGGATTAGTTTTGGCGGGCGGAGCTGGGAAGTGCGGGCTTTCGTGGGCAGCCGGAGCGCAGCGCCCGCTCTGCCGGTGAGGCCGTGCCGGCAGCCTGGGCTCCTTCCCCACGGGACCGCCTCAGCCGGGCTGCGGCGCGCGGCTGAGGCGCTGGCGCGAGGCTGCTGTGCGGGGGGACTCCCGCCACTTCCCTCAGCCTTGCGCTCCGCTGCTGCGCCCAGAGACCATTTTGTCTGCCCAGCCCTCACTCCTACCGCGGCCTCCCCTTACATAAATACACTTCGCATATATAGGTCCCCTGAGGGGGCGGCAGATGCGCCTGGCCCCGCTGCCGTCAGCGCTGGCCGGCCCACGGCTGCCGCCCCCTCCCCTCGGCAGGAGGCGGGCGGGGTGGTACCTTCCCGGGGCGGGAGGGGGACAACGGTGGCGGCTGGCGCTGCCCGCCCGCCGGCTCTGCCGCCCCCTCCGCTGGCGGCCCCATTGGCGGTCGGTCGGCGAGGGGGAGGGGAGGCGGGAAGAGGGGCCCGATGGCGGCGGGAGGTTGATGGCGGGGTGAGAGAAGCGAGGGTGGAGAGCGGGTCGTGTCACCTGGCGTGTGGCAGCTCCGGAGTACGCGCTGGGGTGGGGGACGGTAAAATAAATCTGAACCCGGGTGGAGGTTGAGAACTGTCGTGTGTGGTTGGGGAACCTCCGCTCCTGTGGTGGGCCGCAGCCGCGGCGTACCCCCGTCCTGGTGAGCCTCCCCGTCCACACCCGGGGAGGGTGGGTGAAGCACGGCTATCCCGGCTTGGGACAGCAGGAGCTGCCGGAACGAGGATGTTTCTTGGCTGTTGGCATGGCCAGCTGTCTCACCTTCAGGCTGTCTCTATCCAAAGATGAGAGTGGTTTTTGGTTGCATCTCCGGGGGTCCCTTCCCCGTGTAGTCCGGATCCCACAGTGAGCACTTGGGTTTGAGGCAGTAAAGCAGGGCTTCTCACCCTTTTCCAGTCGCAGGTCCGTAACGGTTTCCCACTGGCAGTGCAGATCTCTCTGTGAATACCTCAAGTGTGGCATTTATTATTTTGCTTCTCTTAGTGATCTTTCCCAGATGGCTAGGAAGAGATTGGCAGACAACGCCAGGAGGTTCACCGCCTGAAAATCACTGAGTAAAAAAAAAGAGAGGGAAATAAAAACACAAAAGGGAAACCAAACAACAGGACAGAACATTAAATGGTTTGAGGATCAGAACTTTAAAGTTAGGATTTTCCAAAGGGCCTAAAAACGCCAGAAAGAGGCAGGAAACACTTCAAAACCAAATCATGTCTGGCTGTCGTATTTACCTTTGAGATTTCGATGAAGTGTTCAGTTCCTCAGTCTGTGCTGTGTTTGATGGCAGCCAAACTAGATGGCTGATGATGAATTGCTCCACTTAATTGTTTGCTAAACAAGACACATGCAGATGAAACTTTGATTGCTGAAGCTTTTTGTTGCATTATATTACTTTGTTTTCTACCTCTGTGGTGGTGCGCAGAATTTGAGAGGCACTTACCATAGTATCATAGCACTAAGAAAATACTACAGTTGAATTCAAGCTTTCACTGTGCTTTCACTGTCAAATCAGTGAAAATTATTCAAATATTAAAAGGAGGAATAATGACCAGCCTGAATAGTATATGCTTTTCATTACCACTAGCCGATACGGATATTTTCTTCTTTAAATGAATGTTATTCGTAGAAAGGAAAGCAGGAGGGAAGGATAAGGGAGAGTTGTAATATGATACTAGTTTTTACTCTGTTTAGGGTCTCAAAAATCACTTTACAAGTCATGGATGCCCTGTTTGCATACATGCTGGATGCAAATAGGCATTAACTGGATTAATAACAGTCTGTTAAATTTAACAATACAGTGAACATCAGGAATGAATTAATCTGAAACCCTTTGGTAACCAGCACAGCTACTTAAACGGTGTCCTTCGGCACACACAAATATTTGTATGCTATATGCTGAAGGGGTGGGGAAGCCCTCACAAAGGAGGTTCTGTTCTCAGTAACATGATTCCATGTAGTCCTGGCCAAAGCAGTAATGCCTACAGCAATTATGACAAAGGGAAAGTATTTTTAATTTGATGGGTTTAGATCTCTTTTGTCTCACCAGTGCTGTGCAAGTGTGAAGAAAAGAAAGGTGAGGGGGGGAGGGTTTGGATGCTGGCAGTTTGAATTTATGATGTGTGAAAGAATGTCTGGTGTGAGAGTGGTATGTGAGACATTAAAGTGTAATATTTTTAAGGTTTGGAACACGGGAAAGAAAACCTATGTTGTGACAGAAAATATGGAGAAGAAGTGCCAGGCATTTCTTTAAACATGAAGTTAATACACTGAGCATCATTCTGTTGAAATCAGGAGATGTCCAAATACCTTGTCCTTGTCTGTTTCTGGTTTAAAACTATTATTTCGTTTATCTGACTGGGTGGCTTGACACTTGATCTCTTTCCTGCTGAAGTTTATCCTCCCATGTAAACCTCACCATCAGTGGAAAAAACAAACTGCTCCATAAAGAGCAAAATTTGTTGAACCTGTTTTTCTGTGACTGGTGACCTGTAGCCCCCCTCACTCCACTGCCTTTTCCTTGCAGCACTTATCTCCCAACTCATGCTTTCCTTTAAAGATTAATACTCTCAGTTCTCTCCAAGGTAAGTTTCAGTATCCCTAAAATATCTCAAGGCAAGAGATGCTTTGAGTTTTGGGAGTGCTTGCTCACATGCTGGTCTGCATGTGGTGTTTGGTTAGCAGCAGAGCAAAAATGTTACCAGTTGAGTTCCTACTGCAGCATCTCCCTCACTGGGGTGACTAATACGTGTGTCTCGTTTGAATCCAGGTGCTGTCTTTTGAAAATGGTAAGAATATAGTTGTAGGAGAGCCTTACCTCTTGACTGAAATTGGCCATTGTATTCCAATAAGAGACTGGCAGAGGTGTCAGTTGCACAACTCTTGTTTTATTTGGAAACCAGGCAAAAAGATATATTTTTTAGAAGCACTTGGTACCATATGCTGCAGAGTGATTCATGTGTCTTAAACTTATTGTTGGCAATTAAACAATTCATCTCTGTAACCAAGACCCATTAAAGAAGTATTTCTCAGAAGTTAATCTTGGCACTAGACTTTCCCTGGTGCGGTTATATCAAACATCTTTGATTTATAAGCGGCGTAACTCTGCAAGCAGACGTCTTCGGATTAGATGCAGGTAATGTGTCAAAGTTAAACTTTGGTCAGTTTAATGTGTTGTGCTACTTCAACCTGAAGTAAAGGCTTTAAAATTTGAAGCTTTCTTAAATCTCAAGTCCTAATAATCTCTTTAACAATTCCTTTGCAGCTTTAGTTTTTTTCTTCCTAAAATGATGATGTACCTCTACTCCAAGTGAATCTGTGGGAGTTGCGTGTTTCATTTCATGATCATGTCAGAATGAAATTTGTTTGATATAATCAGTAAGATTTCACGGGACAGTGATAGCGCAATCTTACTGGAAAACTTTTTTAATACATAATGTTTTCTGATCCTCTTTCTTAACTGCGTGTTGCTTGCTTCTAGCTTGAATCATACAACTTGTGGATCAACCACTAAACAAACCTCGCTGCAGGAATAAGACCTCAACTTTTCCTTCCTTTTGCAGAATTAACACATCTTTCTGAAGTTCACTGCTGATGAAGCTGTCCCAAAATGCAGTTTTTCACTAGGCTGCTGTGCTGTCATCATCCTTGGTTAGGTGTGAGAAACTTGGAACTAGTTTTTTGTCAGGAATAAAATGGTAGAATAAGCCTTTATTTTCCAAAGTAAATTTTATTAAAAATAAATTATTATATCTTTGTATTATGCTGTTAATTTCACCCTACTTACCTCCACGTTTTTCAGACATTCTTTCTGACCTGTTTGATCTGAAGGGATGTGTTTTTAAGTGCCGCAAGTCCTTTCATCTCCTCAGTATTTGGTTTCACTCACACTGTGTGCCTTAGAGCTTTGGGTCTTTCCAGTCAGAGGTCCTGAACGGTGTGTGACCTCTCTGTTTTCCTTGGGAATAGTTCACAGTAATGCTGAGGTGCTTTCTCCTGACGTTTCAAACCATTCCTTGACTGGAGATCAAGTTCTAGATGTGATAGATTGAGTCACTGTATGACAAATTGTCCGTTTCCTTGTGTGATATTTTTCCTTAGTAATACTTTACTTCTGTTTCTCTTTGTTGGTGATATTGTAGCAAAAACACACACAGGAATATGGAAAGATCTTCAAGTCTCACTTTGGTCCCCAGTTTGTTGTGTCCATTGCAGATCGAGATATGGTTGCTCAAGTCCTCCGAGCAGAAGGTAGAGCACCACAAAGAGCTAACATGGAATCCTGGCAGGAATACAGAGACTTACGGGGCAGAGCCACAGGACTTATATCTGCGTAAGTGTTGGTTTTCTGGTAAAAGGTTAGTGATTTTCTGAAGGACTGTACAGGCCATCTGGGAATTCAGGCGTTTCTGTGTGGAGAAGTTTGCGTGTCTAGTGGGGGGAAGAGGGTAGGAGTTTATGGCAAATTGCCTGTTCTGATGGAAATTTTCAAAGGGATGGTAGTGATGCACAGTTGGAACGTGGAGTAAGCTACCTTGCACAAAAACATTCTTGGGGAATGTGTATCAACTGAAGTTGTCTGAGCTGACTCGCTTACCTGGAAACAGTATTGCAGAACAGGGCTGGCTACCTTGAGCACAGCACTGCACAAGCGTGGGTTTATTGCTTCAGATTTAGATTTTTGCATCCCGTTTGCAGTGTGCTGTGTGGGCTTGTTGGCTCAGGTTGGCTTTGGCTTTGTTGTTCACCAGAGTGCCCCCACAGTTAGATTACTGCAGAGCAGTCACTGTGTGGTAAATTCACACTAGTGCGTCCCTGAGCAGATAGTTTTGTATGTGGCTGATTCTAGAAGACTTATCTGTCTTTAAGGTTTGTGTAAACTGGCAGTGCATTTGGGTGTGGTTAATTGCCACTGGGAACTACTCACAGTCCCCACTGACATAGGATGTTTGTTTAGAGGGAAACTAATTTCCTGAGTCATGGACAGCCTGTTTCTTTCATGGTGGAGAAAAAGGTTATGTATTGCACTGCAGACTCAAATCTTCAGCTCTCAAGTTCAGGGTCAAGCTAACAGTTCCCTTATATTTTGTGAAATGATACCTTAAATCAAGAGAGAGACAGAAAATGTCTGTTAAAAAGATTAAGTTCTTTTGCTGGCCAGTAAGTTTCTGTACCTTACAGCAGCATTGCTCCAGGTGAAAAAATTTAATGAGAAATACATAGCAATTTAAAATAAATGCATAAAAGACAATTGCTTGTCTTCATAAGGAATTGAAAGATATCCCTGGAACCACTGTTCCCAAATACTCTGCTCATATGAAGCATGCAGATGTTACAGTTCAGATTTTTAGTCTTCAGTACGAAGATTTCAATAGGTGGATCAGCCAAAGGAGAATTAAATTGTTTCTCTGTAGCTAGGTCTGCTGTCCTGTTACTCTGTAGGTTTAGAATTAGGCTAACTGAAAGTGATGTATCAGTATTGGAATTGATGGTACTAGCTCAGCTCACTGTTTTGTCAGATCTGAAAGTGATACCTACCTTTGGTAGTTAAGCACCAATTCTAGGTAAAAGCAGTTTTGCAGACTATCCAATCAAATAATTATTTGAAGCAATTTTAATAAGAAAATATTGCTAATTTGTGTTAGCTCCTACTAAAATACTAATACAGAGACACTTGTCAGATTCAGAACACTGTGTGGACAAATTCTTCACTCAAACCAGGGATTGACTTACACATGTACAGTGTCGTGGTTTAGCATTATATATTGCAGCACTGAAATGTAATGAGGACATGCAATAAATGTAGAATAAAAATGTGGGAGCATAATGCAAAGTATACCTTATCGTCATTTTCATTTGGCATGAAAAATCATAAACAGTTTGATTGCGGAGCCCTTACCCAGGTGATGATTGTTAAGGAAAACTGTGTATAGACACTATTAATAATTTCTTCTAGGGAGGGGGAACAATGGCTAAAAATGAGAAGTGTATTGAGGCAAAAAATTCTGAAACCCAAAGATGTGGCTGTTTACTCTGAAGGAGTCAATGAAGTTATCACAGACTTAATTAAAAGAATCCACACCCTCAGAAGTCAAGAGGATGATGGGGAAACAGTGACCAATGTTAACAACCTTTTCTTCAAGTATTCAATGGAAGGTAAGCCCAGGCTGTATCACGGCTGTAAAGAAAACGGATGCAGAGCAGTGTGCTTGTGGTTAGGCGTTTTTGTCAAATGACTGCTGCCCTGTTGTGGTTAATCCAAAAATGGAAGCTTGATATTCTGCATTTGGGTATCGTCTTACTTAGTGCACTAGATAGCAGAACTCCTTTGTAGGCTCCAAAGAGATGATACCTTCTATTAAACGGGATAATTCCTGTGGAAATGCTGGTATATATAAATAAAATGTTCAGTCGACACCCTGAGCAGTTTCAGTACTTCGTATTTCTGTATTAATTTCTCAAGGATAATGTTGACCTTCTAACAACATGACTTCTAAGACATGTTAATTTAACAACCTGCTGGCCAAATTCCAGGTGGGAAATCACTGTGTGATGTATCCAAATTCTGCTCATAGCTTAATGTGGGAGAAGATACTGCTTTCCCCTGCCTACACTTGCCACGTGCAGGATTGTTATGCTTGCCTTAAAATCACCTGCCACTGGCTACCATTAATGAGGGAACGCTAAATGGAACTCCAGCCTGAGCTAGTATGGGATGGCCTGTGTGCTTACTGTGATCTAATGGTGATTCATATTTCATGCATTCCTTTGCATACAACCAGATCTTGTTACATATAGTGCCTTTTAAAAACATTAGTGCTCTTTGCTGACAGGCAGCTAAATAATAATTGGAGATTTGCCAGAACTGCCAAATTGCTCACCTGTGAAGATGCCGTGGGAAATGACTGGCTGCCTGTTTGTTAAACTGACCCCTGTACGTTCAACATAAATAGTGTCTAAAAATGGCATTAAACTAAGAGTTACCAATTTTACGGAATTTTAAACTCTGAGCTAACAGATTCACTGTAATGGATGGGTTAGTTTAAATTCTTCACATTCTTTTAGCTTTTCATTTTTAACTTGTGCCTGGTACGCACTTATTTCCTGTATGAATTACAGTTTTAATTAACGTACACTGTCAACTGTTCAGGCAAGCGATGCGTAAGATTTTTTTGAAAGGACCATGTGAAGAGCAAAAGAATGCGTAAGAACTAGCAGTTGCTGAAAGAGGCACAAGAGAAATGAAAGACACAGAAAAATATCTTCCTGGGGAGGAAAATCAGAGAAAGAAGAGTGTTGAAAATAGACAGATTTTAAATTTATTTATGTCAGTAATAAATACAAAGCAAAAAACAGGGAAAAGGAAAAGTTTCTCAAAATATCTGTCTATATCAGTATATATTTATATAGTTGACAATTTATGGGGAGTTTAATGGAGGACAAGACCAAGGTTAAACATCATTATGTATTGTACCTCTCTTTAATAGGAAAAACAGAGAAAAAAGAGACTGTTAATAGACCAGTTATTCAATCATCTAGTTAACAGTTATTCTAATATTTCCTGGAAAGATGTGGAGAAACTATGAACTAATGAATTGAAAAGCACAGCATTTATTTAAAAACATTAGATTTGATGCAAATAGCTTTGAGAAATTATCTAAATGCCTTTTAAAATTACTTAATTGACCCATTGGATTTTAGAAAAATCGCTAAATAGGATTATTTTGATAATAGGAATGCTTTTTGTACTGTGCCATGTGATAGTTTCATAAATAAACTGGGTAATATGATCTAGATTTTGCAAGCTGTGAGGAAACTAGAAACCTGTGTTCAGGAAGTAATTAAAAAATGGTTTGCTGCCGCCAAACTGAGAGAACATTTTGGCTAACTCTGGTAGGGTAGTTTCTGGCTGAGTTCTGTCCAGTATTGAGTAATTTGGTTGTGTTTAGAAAAACTGAGCGGAGAGATGGCAGGGACACTAATGGACAGGTAAGAAGTAACTTGATAAATGGAAGAAATGGTCCACAGTTGAGAAGAGGAGGAGGAAGAATTTAATAATGTGTGTATAAAGTACTGTTGGGGAAAATGGTAGAATGGTATTTTTAGTAGGGATCACCGCAATGCTACAGAAAAGCACCTGAGAACATTATAGCAAGTCAAGAACAAGAGACTTAATTGCAGCAGTGTCACACTATTGCTGCTTTTCAGGGCCACATGGAGTATATTGTGTGCAGGAAAAGCACTGTTTAGAATGCAAGCTCTTTATCCATTTGTGCGTACTCATTATTCATTTGCTACCAGCTTATGACAAAGAAAGGTATAACCACCGCTAGAAACGTCTGCCTTATCACCAGTTAGCAGAAATGTCTTTGGACTTGCATGTCCTTGTGTGTTGAGAGGCCAGGACAGCAGGCTCAGGATTTGTGGTGCAGTGCGAAGCACAGCAAACGTGCTGGAGGGCTGCTCTGCTTCTGGTGGAATTCCTGCCTGTCTTTCATGCTGAGCATTATTGACATAGTAACCACTGTCTTGCTACAATGTTTAGCTGGGATTTTTTTTTTATGATGTTCTAAGTTTCTAGTTTATCTGCTCCCAACTACAGTAATAATAACGAAACGTTTTTGGAAGGTAGTTCCATCATGTTAGCATTTTAATTCCTTAAATTACTAATATGTATATGTGAATGTGTATAGCAAATTCTTTCATTTTGTATGTGCAGGTGTGGCAACTATTCTGTATGAATGCCGGTTGGGCTGCCTGGAAAACAACGTCCCACAGCAGACTGTTGAATATATTGAGGCTCTGGAGTTGATGTTTAGTATGTTTAAGACCACTATGTATGCAGGTGCTATTCCCAAATGGCTTCGTCCACTTATTCCAAAACC
Source organism: Rhynochetos jubatus (assembly GCA_027574665.1). Classification (NCBI taxonomy): domain Eukaryota; kingdom Metazoa; phylum Chordata; class Aves; order Eurypygiformes; family Rhynochetidae; genus Rhynochetos; species Rhynochetos jubatus. Next base: position 27,858,065 of record CM050654.1, read on the forward strand.
CTGGAGAGAGTTCTGCAGATCCTGGGATGGACTCTTCAAATTTAGTAAGATTTAGTAGTAGAAAAGTTCAGCTGTATTTCTGCAGGTTCTGTGTGTGTTTGAACAGGACTTGCTGCATTTCTCTTCTGAAATGGTAAGAAGCTATTGTGGCAGAAGTAAGTTTCATATTACAAGGGAACAGTTGTAAAAAATACTCTATTGAAAAAGAATTTTACCACTACACTTCAAATATTCCCCTCATTTATAATGCTGTTTCTTTATTCATCTTCATCTGTACGTAGTCCTCACTACAGGTCCGAGTTCTTTGCCAAGGCTTCACCTTAAGCCATTCATATTTTAATGAGGCTAGTTTTGTTGACTGCAGCAAGTTTTCAGTTAGGCACTCTGACAAATAATAACCACTAAAACTGACTAGAAAGTTTAAAAATTAGACCCGAAATTAATTAAGCTTTTTGTGAAATTTATATATTCACATACAAGCATTTAAGTTGACGTAAAAGTACACTGCTGTGCTACAATATGTTTGTAAATAAAGCATTCCAGGCTACTTTATGAAGCAGCTTTCATGTAAGTAAGAAGGAGTTGTCTTTGCAATATATATATATTTTTTTTAATATTCTGGAGTGTTGAAAAAACCTGAATCCTCTTTTCCTCTCTAATGTTAGAAAGCTGCATGCATTTTTTAATTTATTTTATTAGCACTGTTTTTCTAGGTAGGTTTGTGTACGTCTTCTTGAGGTACCTCTTCTTGAGGTGGTACTTTAGTTTCTTAACTTCTAATATGCCTAATATACTTAATTTTTAATATATGTTGATCTGTACCTATAGTAGGCATTGGGGAATTCATTTAATGCTGATAAAGCTGGGTGTTCTGTGAAACATGTACTTTTTTACACTGCCACTTTTAAATTATTTCCCTTGATAAAATACTCTTGTTCCCTTTTGTGGGTTAAAAACAACAGCAGACTTCAGCTTTATCCTAACAGCAGCTGAAAAACTGTTCTTGAGGAATTTGTTCCGTTTGAAACTTGTCATGCTGTTTCTTTGTTTAATCCCTTTGTGAAAAAGGAATTAAATGGTCAATATCACTCTATGTGTGTAGGTTTCATAAAGGAACATATTGATTCTAGTTTATTTTTTTGTAATCTCATTCTACGAGGCATTAACGTTCTGAGGAGTTTTCCTCTTTTTAAAGCCCTTGGTTCACTGAGCATGTTGTTTGTAGTCACTAAAGTTTAAATGAGACTGTGGGTGAAATCACAATGTCATTCGCTGAAGTTTTTAGATTTTTGTTATTGCTTGATGCCCCTCATCTTTGTCTTCAGTGTCGTTCGGTTCTGTGGCTTTGGCCTTCTGATTGCTGCTAACATCTTGTAGCATGCTCTGCAGAGTTCACCACTTCTTGCAGAGTCATCAGAAAAGCCAGGTGGGCATAAAAACTTGACCTTGAGCTTCCTTCTCTTCCTGTCAGAAACGATAGTCTCTTGTGTCCTTTCTTTGTGCTCGGCATTCTCATGCTGTGAGCTACCCAGGGTCCTGTCAGCTTAGTCTTGCCTTGCCATGAGTACCCAAGGACCTCCACCACCACTGTTACCTGTTCCCTGAGAAAATAGATTCAAAACCAGTCTTTGTTGTCTGTGTAGTGCAGCATAAGAGAGAAATGACATTACTGAATGGGACCAGAAGAAAAATAAAAATGGAGACTTAACAATCTTTTTGAATCTCAAAGGTCAGATCCATGTTGACAACAAACTGAAGGCTATTCAGTCTCAGCTGGACCAAGGAGAAGTGAATGGTGGGCTACTTACGTACCTCCTAGTGAGTAAGGAACTTACTCTGGAAGAGATCTATGCCAATATGACTGAAATGCTTCTGGCAGGAGTGGACACAGTAAGCTCGTTACCATTTTTCTTGTGTGCAGTTGTTTTTGTAAACCCGCACCATTCGCAGCTCTCTTCAGCGGGGGTATGTGATTGTAAGGACGTAATTTCTGACACATTTAAACCATGACATCTTTAAAGTGATAGAAAATACTTAAAGCACTGTGTAATCTCTCCACTGGAATGAAGTCGGTGTTCTGCTCTAGCTGTGGTTTACAGGATCTCATCATTTGGGTGTCAGTTCCACAGTTTATTACACAGATAAAATAGCCATTGTTTTTACATCCAGCTTGAATCTCTTACTTTTATTTTACTAGTTGGAATATCAGGTTGGTGTTTGCTTCTTTAGGCAGACCACAATAGAAAAGGCTGCTAAAAGTTGGCGTAAGAAAAATTGATCAATAAACCCGTTACCAAATTCTACATAAGAGTTTTCAGGTATGGCCAATTACATAACTGGGACACACATTATGGATCAGATACCTCGTTTCTGCTGAAGTCCATTAGGAGCAGATGTTAGGCCAGCACTAATGTGCATAAGGCCTAAGTTCACTCTGCCCATGCTTGTGCTGGCAGCACACAGCCGGTCGGAGGCAAAGAGCTGTGGCAGTGGGGCTCAGTACTAACGAGGCTAGCGTATAAATTATGTTAACACCTAGTGAAACGTTTCCAGTGGCCATCTTTCCTTATTCTTCTGATTTGTCATCTAGGGCATTTGAAGAAACATTAAGGTCCTGTATGTATCTTCCCCTCTCCTCATTCCTGTCATGTGTAGCTTAGTGTTGACCGCAGCATGACAATCAGAAGAATAAGAAAGAAGAGTTACTGTGTTGTATGTACAATGTATACAGAGTGATTTAGAATATCAATGAACACTACTGCTCTAGATTATTGTAATGGGACAACTTTTTAAAAGAAATCTACATTAATTTGATGAAGTGCTATGTAGGATTGTGTTTAATAGTCTTACAGGGGAAAAGATTAAAATAAGTAAAATGGTAAAGTAGCCTTAAAGTAAAAAAACCTCTCTAGATAATTGAATTCAGATTTTTTTTAATTTAAGAAAGTTTGTAAGGTTTGTCTAAGAAAACAAAAATGATGACAACAACAACAAAAAAACCAACCCACAAAACAAACCAAAAAAACCCCAACAGTAATACTTTTGAATTCCAAAATAAGGAGCATATGTAAAGCTTATTTATGTGCTGAAGATTATTCCATTGATTAAATATCCCCAGGGCTTATGGGTTTGGAGAGCGTTTTGATGTTTGGTTCTTAAGTAAAGCACAGTTATTCATCCCATTCATTTTTTTAATCTTTCAGACCATTGATTTTCCATTTTTAGTGTGTGACAGTTTTCATTAAGCTAAAAGGACAATGTTCAAGTTCCTGCCAACAACAGTTTCTGTTTGACGCAGCTTTCTCAGCTGGCAGCAATCTTTCTGTGAGAGGACGGTCCTTCTGATTTCCTCATTTCCAAGTACAAGACAGAAACTGAGGGAATCTTTTTTCCTCTACTGCCGTCACTTCAGATCTCATTTTTTTTATGGAACTGCAAGAGGTTTAGAGGTTTACAGAAGCTTTCAACAAAATTGTAAAGCAGTTTTGGCTACAAAGCAATTTGGCTGTCCTTGGCACTGTGCTAATTTTTAAGAAGTTGTGAAGGAGCTGGAAACCTGGGGAAAAGCAGTGTTTATGTCAGAGGAGTTCTGTATATGGCTGGCACAATTGCCAGCTCCTCTGAGCTCTGAGAGGAGTAGAACAGGGTTGTGTTTTAGCAAGGGACAGCCACTCAAAATTACAAGAAGAAAAAAGGAAAGGTTCGTAGAATGATACTTCTAGAATTATATCCCGTTTTGAAGACAAGACATAAAAGGCTACTGTCATGATGAATTTGCGTTCTAAATTGATCTTAAATGTAAGGCCAAAATAAGAGATTTCCAGAAGTTGGGTTTTTACCCATATGTTGTTTGTAACCCTAAACTGTGCTGTGCTAATGAGTGAGGACTGAAAATAAAACTGTTTCCTGCATAGAAAGTGAAACTGGTTGTCTTTGTTATATAAGTCAGAAAAATACATTTAAAAAGGATTCGATAAAATCACGGTAGAGGTTACAATTCTTCGCTCTTAAATGCTGTACGATACTAAGAGCAACACAGGCAAGGAAGAATGAGTGCGTTGGCACTTTCTCTGCCATACTTACTCAGGAACACTGAAAACACATTTTTCATGGTGAACTTTCTGTCTTTAGTGATGGTTGTGGGGGAAACAGGCTAAAGTAATGCCATTTGCTTGACATTAATGTCTTGGGTGCAGCCGGTATTAGAAGCAAAATGTCCCAGTCTGTCTAGTATTTGAATGGGATAGTCCCTGAAATCCAAGGTAGCTTAAACACAGGGGCTTATGGTTAAATGAATGGTAAATGTTGGGTCACAAAAACTTGGAGCTGAAATACTTGGTTCCTTAATTCCTTAGTGTCTTCCTTTGTACAAAATATTTTTAAATGATTTTTCACAAAGTACCTCTTTTCTGATTATTATGATTGTAGAATGATTATTAGAATCATTCATTACAGGGCATGTGTGTTTGTATTCTAACATTTTGGGGCCACTTTAAGCTCCTCTTTGAGCTTCCTTACAGAAGCTTTCAATAGGATGCTGAATTTCAGTCAAGTGGGAATTTTCAAGAGGCAGAAAGTGCCAGTTGTGGCGTAGCATTGCTTACCAAAGGATAAAGTGTAATCTTAGCAGGGATAATATCGGTTCTGACGGGTGGATGCTATGAGGAGACCACCATATGCCTAAAAGGGGTTGGGAATGTTCCGTAGTATTCTTTTCCTGTGAAATGTTTTTGTTGGGAAGAAAGGTGAAACACATACTGAAAACTAACAATTAACTTAATCCATTGCTGTTTTGAGTGTTTATGTTTCGGTATTGCTTATGCAGTTTTGTTTGCATTTGTTTTTTCTGTTGCTTTTTATATTTCACTGGGAAAATACAGCATGTATTGTTTTGATATCCGGGGATTTTTAGATGGAAAAGGTATGAAGGCAGAGATGGTGAAGACTCTCATTGAGTCCAGATGTGAATCACTGCCAGTCTGTTTTATAACTTTAGATGTATAAAACACATAGTTGAAAATGATTGTTTTTCTTGGCTTGAAATTACTTTTAATCTGATCTTGTTCAACTTGGTGGTGATGGTTGTGATTTCTTCCTCAGACTTCTTTTACATTGTCCTGGGCAACATACTTGTTGGCAAAGCACCCTGAGGTTCAACAGCGTGTTTATGAGGAAATTGTCAATAAGCTGGGGAAAGACCAAGTTCCTGTTGCTCATGATGTCCCGAAATTGCCTTTGATTAGAGCTGTGCTGAAAGAAACCTTGAGGTAAGTAGCAGACAACTGCAATCATTAATTAAAAAACTTAATTCCATTTAATTGTAATGGATGTTGATTCCATGCTAATGTTTGTATTTAGTTGTTGTTACTGCTATTTGCTGCTTCTGCTTTTATTTATTGTATCAGTATTGTGTCCTAAGCAATGAAATATGATGGATTATTTAACGTTTAATGGTTTTGAGTATGGTAGAAGTAGTATCACGTGTGTAGGATGTGTCTGTTAAGGTAGGTAACTGAAAGCTTGTTTTTTGTCGTTTCAGTATTAGCCTGTATGATGGACTGTAACAACCTCACCCCCACCCACTGGTGCTTTGCAGTGCCACTACAATCATTTTAAGCTTCTTGACTTAAATTGAAGGCATGTGACATGCTTTTTTTTATATGTTTATACCAAACGTTCACAGTGAGGTGAGGGGAGTAATAGGATTTTAGAGAAGGCATCAACGAGGCTTTTTCAGCTCCTGGTAGTGCTAAAACGTCTCCAGCCTGACTAATTGATTGCATGGTTGTATGTGTGTAAAGTAAATAAATATATAGACTAAATAGCTCAACTTCCAGTTACTAGTAAATAACTTCTCTCAAGTATCCTCACCCATGATTCAAGGTCTTTGAATCTCCAAGTTGTTCTGTACTTCTGAAAAACTTTCTTGCTGTGAATGCATATTGCATTCACATCGCATACTTGTGAATGAAAATTGGAATCTAAACTTTTTAAGTTGTATTAGTTATTACCGTTGAACTTCTCATAAATATTTCTTTCTAGGTTATATCCAGTATTGCCAGGAAATGGAAGAGTGACCCAAAAAGACTTGATTGTTGGAGGATACTTGATACCTAAAGGGGTAGGTTCTATTGCAGTCCTCTGCAGAAAACACAGTTTAATTTTTGTGTATGAAATGTGGTCTGTTACAACATATATACACTTAAATGATTTCAAAAGATTTCATCAAGCTAGAGCATTGAGAAGAAAGTATTTCAGTAATATCCATTTGTATGACAAAAAGGGATTTTATAATTGACTTGTTGCTGTTGGTTTTTCAGATCTGGGTCCTCACCTACTAATCAAATTTACCATTATGACTTGCTCTTAATAGTCTTGAGGGTGGAGTCCATTAATAACATCTCTGTACAATGTTGCAATTTGATTAAAAAAGCATTAATTTAATTATTCTTGAAGTTTTCTAATTCTTTGTTAATTCCCTTTGTAGAAAGAGTTTAACTTCCTTTCTAAATTACAAATCTTTCTTTTATACTATTCAAAGATTACTCAGAGATCATGATAGAACTGTATGGCTCTGTTTTAAACAACAGCACTTCTGTGTTAGAACGTTGTAGTTTTTAAACAGTCAGGATTCTTAATTCTTAAGGTACTTATTTAAATATTATTCTACACATATCCCCCCTGCTTCAGGTATATTTGCAAACATCATCACATCAATTATTGCTGGTTTTTTTCTGGAGATATTGTGCTTTTTTTCCTTGTTCATTGTCTTGTATCTCTCTTCTCCCTTTCTCTCATACTATCTTTTTGAGACAATTCCCAATACTTGTGACTTTTGTTCCCATCTCCTTCCCCACTGCAATCTTCTCTAATATATCCAGCAAAATTTAAAAGAATCTGAAGATTATTCCATCTGACAAGTTGAGAAAAGAATCTGATTTTCTAGATATTCTTTCTTCTTCTAGAATTACTAAAAGATACTTAATTTTTATCACCTCATATTGCAGAAATTACAGTACTTACAAATGCTTTTTAATTTTGATATGTGTATTGCAGTAGCTAAATACAGTTTATTTCCTCAGACACAGCTGGCACTCTGTCATTATACTACTTCATACAGCGAAGAAAATTTCTCCATGGCAAATGAATTCCGACCTGAGCGCTGGCTGAGGAAAGATAATTTGGACAGAGTAGACAATTTTGGTTCCATCCCCTTTGGTTATGGCATTCGAAGTTGTATAGGAAAAAGAATTGCAGAGCTGGAAATTCATCTTGCACTGATTCAGGTTAGAAATATGTGACAGCATTACAAGAAGAAAAATATATTGGTATGATTCTCTTCTGTGTATACCACTTCTGGATTATTTTACAGTGCTCAAAAACTTTGTTTGGAGTGTTGTCGAGAATAGTCATCCTGCAGAGGCTTAAAAAATTGAAAACAATCATGCTTGAAACGTAGCATACTAGTTAAACTATGCTGCAGAAGAAAAAAATCCTTATAATACAAATTAAGTAAAACTAAAGGTGAGATTGGTAAGGAAATATATGGGTTTAGTGCAAAAGGTTTTTCTAAGCAATTTGAAAGTCTGTCTTAACGTATACTAGAATGGTTACCTGCCTCGGGTTCAGTATTTTTGTTATGAAGAATTCAGTACTTCCAAAGCTATAACACAGTTTTTATCTCCTTGTACTGACCACAGTGTTATGACAGATAGTAGAATTTTTCTGTGTTCTGTGGTTTTCTGTTCCTTCTGGTTCTTTCTTCATTAACATTTTAGATATACATAATTTAGTTACATAAGTAGTTAGTACATATCGATCTATACTGTTTTTCATTGCTTCATATCGTAAAGAAAGGTTTCCCAACAGCTGCTACATTTTTTTTTTTGCCATTTACAAGGCATCTTTAACGCAAACATGGAGATCAGATTGTGCAATCAAAACTCAAAGATTTGTAAACTATTTGTAGTCATTTAACGATAAAAATATTTAGACCCATTTTCTGCATTCAGAGGAAAGCTTGATTGAATTTGCCTTAGAATTGCCATAAGTAAACTCCTAGAGCAATCTCTGATCAATCAACATCTGTCTCTTGGAACTCAGTGAGGTAGCTCTCAGGGGCTGGATGTAACAAACATACTTGCATCTTTTTGAGAAGGAGGATCCAAGAAGTAATAGAGAGCCTGCTTTTGTTTTCTGGAAAGAAACTAGAACAAAATAGCATACAACCTATTTACAAGCGCCTCGATGATATTTAAGTGGTTTAAAAATAGAAACACATGAAGCACGGAGCTGATCAATGAGAAGTTGTGTCAGACCAGTCTGATTTCTTTCTTTGACTTGATCACTCACCTAATGTGGTGGATATATAATGAATCATGTATTCTGACTTCAGGAAGTATTTTCATGTCCTATACATTTTCCCCCCAATTAAATATTAATATTAACTTTATTAAAAGTTTGTTCCATGTGGAAGTACCTATAAAATGAATGCACATCTGGTTGGAAAAATGGAGTAATAGCTGGAGGCAGTAGCTCTCAAATATTTGCTGTTGAGGTGGAAAAATGCTTAATTAAAATTCTGTAAGAGTCTGTTCTGCATTTGACTTAGGTTGGTATTTTCATGAACAGTGTCAATGATGGATTAGAAAATACTTTTAGAGCTTGCATAGGGTATCAAGCTGACATGAATTAAGTTGAAATCAGAGGTTGTGAATATAGAATTATGAAAAAAAGGAGAAATGTTCCAGAATAAACACAAAATTGTTCACTAAAGACAGTTGCAAGTTACTGCTCTTAAGAAGAAATCAAATGCATAAATACAAATTGCTGGCCAACTGTCTGTATAATAGTATTGTAGAAAAAGAATGGAGGGATATAGTAAAAAATCAGTCAACAAAATTATGCCAATTCTGACAAGGCAGTGTAATTCTTGGGTGTGTTGACAGTGTTAAAGGCATGTTGTGTGTCAGAAAGATCAGCTAAATTACTCAGTCTTACCAAACGCTGGTGAATCCTCAGCTAGACAGTGATACACAACTGATGTAGTCAGATTGGAGGAAATTTGGAAGACTGACAGAATACCAAGAACGAGAGGGTTGTAGAAGAGAAGAATGAGATGAAAATGTGATCAAACATTTAACACTGAAAAGGTAGCTATGTGTAGGAAACTAATGCGTTATTTACCATGCTTACTAGGAGAAGGAAAAGAGAAGATTGCTCTGTTTATAGGAAAAAGTGTTTGAGATTTAGTATTAGGAAAAGTTAAGGATGTTGTATTTTTTCTTTCTTGAAAGTTTAAATAGATAGCTGGGCCTGCTTCAAAACTGGTGAGATAAATGTCTTGAAGTTTGTTTTAGCCCACAATTTCTGTGATTTATGTTTGCAACTGGTTCAGTTTGATTAAGTGTATGGAAATAGTTTAATGTATGGAGAACCTGTGTGATTGAATTATAGTGATGCTGTTCAGGAGAGGTTCTAATCCTTTACTCCTTGAATTATAATTGTTTCACCTGGGGCACCAGACAGTTGCTGTCTCATGTTTGTTTTGTTTCCTTTGCGCAGGAAGAGAAATGTGTGCAATGAGATGCTTTGTTTTATAGTGACACATATCAATGTGTGTTAAAGGAAGTGAAATCACATAGAAAGGATGCTCATGAGGTTTGAAAGAGACCTTAGGTTTTTGGGCAGCTCAGACTGTGATGTGGAAATTCTTCAGAAGGGACTGGCTCAGTCCTCCCTCAGACAGAGGAAGATTTTTAGCTATAATCTTCACCTTGTAACAACAATATTTTCCTTCCTCTGTGGGAATCAGAGCACTTAGATTCCATAGAACTGGCAACAGAAATTTTGTTTGTGACAGTCTGTTATGTTCTCTTTTTCGAAGTCTAATCTTCCTCTATGATTTTGCAGCTTTTCTAACACTTGTCTTGTTTATTTTCACAGTTGCTTCAGAATTTTGAGATCAAAATTTCTCCCAAAACTGAACCAGTTCATGCCAAAACCCATGGACTTTTGACTCCTGGAAACTCCATCAATGTGAGATTTTCTGACAGAAAGTGAGACTCATCTGTCTTGGGAATACTTGTGTGATTTTCATGGGAACAGACTTGCATCTTATGGATGTTTAATCATGCTTGTTCTCTGGCTTGTAGGTGTTTGGCAAAATGATGAAGTATTATGTTCTGCCTTAGTTCTAGCAGTACATAAGAGAAATTACCTCTTCTATAATAGATAATTACATGTGTGAAAATATATGCTGAAAAAATTCCTCCTGGCACTGGGTATCTCCTTTTACCTGGAAAGATTTCTAGTAATAATAACACATGCATTGAGAAAAAACAAAATTGAATTCAGACCTGTTGGTACCATTCAGTGGTTTTGTTACCCTGCTTTGTCATAAAATTCAACTACTCAGTGAGTCTGTTTGAGAGCAAGAGGATTACTATATAATACGTGAAAACTAGCTGCATTTATGAGTTTGTGTTTTTCTGTTTCTCATCCTCCAGTGTTTTTTAAAAGCATCCACCTAACATTGAAATCAGGACGTAATTTTTCTCTTGTCTATAAAAACATTTACTCTCTGTGTATTAAAAAATTAATACAGTAATATGAAAAGTAAAGGTAGAAAAAATACAATGTCCCTGTTTAGACTCAAAATACAGAACAATTAAAAATTTATCTAAACATAAGCTCCATAAAATGTTTCTATATATATATTTTTTTTTTAAATTAAGATCTTAAAAATAAAAGATTAAATGTCACATTGTACAGTTACAAACCCAGGCGTCCTCATCACCAAAGCATAAGCTGAGTGGGATAGCACAAGCCACTTTCACTGTTCTAGCTAACATTATGCCAAAACCAAATGTAAATAATAAAAATTAAGTTGTTGTTACATTTGTATCATTCAATTAAGATACTACTATTAATTATCTTTACAGTTCTTTAACATTAAGAGCTGGAAACTTCCCATTGTAGCATGCTGTACGCATAAGCAGGCGCACAGTTGCTTTCTGTAGGATGGAAATGTGACTACTGAGGTTTTGGAGATTTTTTTTTTACTGTCTAGTGGCTAATACAAAGAATGGACACCTGAATAGAAAGGAATATTCCTAAAAAGGAATAATAATTCCTTTTTAATTATTATTTTATTTTTCCTATGACAACTAACAGAAAAGTCTCTCTTACATGGGACTTTAGTCTTTAGGTAGCTTCAGTATCACTGCACTAACCTTACGTTCTCGTTTTTGAGAGAAACCTCATACCTTGGGACCACGTTATGCCTTGAACAATGCTCAAACCTGCATATCCTAATGTGAAATTAACTATGTAATTCTGTGTAGTTAACTGTTTACATGTCAGGCTCTGACTGTTGTTTGGGAGGTGGTTTGCCTACTGATAATTGTAACTTTTCAGATACATTCAGAGTTAGGAAAAGGTTGTGCAACTCCCTTTTTAAAATGGCAACATTTTTCTTTGCTTGTCTAGCTGTAGAAAGTCAGTTTACGAATTAATAACACACCATAGTTTTAATGGTGTTCTACGTAACTAAGTGCTGCAGTCCCGTTGTTGTAGTATTTTGGTTACTTTTTGTAGCGCCTGGTCAAGTTCTTGACAAACAAAACAAAAAAAATATCCTTTGGATGGATCTCTTATATAAAATAATAACACTGAACAAAATTGATCTGATCTGTGAGAAGATTAAATGTTTACATGATGACTGTAAAACGTTAATCCTGTATTGAGCATCTGTATGTACTGTAAGAAAACCAGGTATCTGTGAAGGATTTTTTCCTTCAATGAGCTTGCCTTCTGATGCTCTTTTTCAGGGTTTCACAGTATTCCCTTTTTTTTTCTCGCCTATTTCCAATTGTCCCCATCTTAAATGGAATGAAGAGAGTTGTATTTGCCAGAGCCAGCTGACATCCCAAAGGAGATGTTTGGCAAAGGTCTGTTTAAAAGTCTGCGGATTTGACTCCATAGCTCTGCCTGGTTTTATTGACTTGGGGAGCAAAGAGCCCAAGCCTTGAATCCAAATTTGGATTCTGCATGGTGCCCTCCTTTTGCATTGTCATGGCATCATTAGAAACACCAGCCATTGATTTGTTGCAATACATTTGCTACGTGGCATCAGTCCCTAAGTAATACATCGCTGTAGAAGAGGGAAGAGACATTCTAAAATGCCTTTTAAAGCATTTGAATCTGAAAACAGAAAGCCTGCGATTTGTTTTAATAGAGCATCTATCCACGTAAGTTGTCTTTTATACATAATAAAGTATTTATACAGAATTTACAAGTCCTGGTTCTCATTTTAATTGCTGTTCATAATTGCGGTTTTCTTCAATGTCTTAAAGTTTTTAACTTGTTGGATAGAACTGGAAGATTCAGTGCTACATGCGAAATTACTAGTTCAGCTCGAAAAGATGGGGATTCATACAAGAATTTAAGGTTTGTAATGGCCTGGCTGAAGGAGAGATAATATTTTATTAACAGTACTGTCATTCTGGGGGAAAGTTACTGGCAGTGCTACTCAAGAAATACCCTAGGACTGATTCTAATGTAATGTTGATTAATGATAATTGCTTAATCCATAGAAGAGTATTAATGTTATAAAGAGAGAAAGCATAAAGTATATATTAAAAAAAAATACAGAACCCAGAAGGTGATAGAGATGGGATGGAATTTAATAGCAAAATACATGTATGTAGGGAATGAACAGAATTTACTTGAGCTCACCAGTTGAAAATAAAATGTGTAGAGAAGGACCTAGGTCATCACAGATGTCTAGAAATTGCAGTTGTGCTGAAATAATGAACAATACAGCCTAGGATGTATGAGATGAAGTATCTCTGGTAGAGACTGGGGAAGAAGAGGTGAGACTGCATCTGCAGTGCTCTGTACAGCATGGTTATGTGTTCCAGAAAGGTGGAGTTTGATTTGAGCAGGTAAGGCAACTGCTAAGATTATCCGGTGAATAAAGTCTCTGAGTGGAGAAAGAGTTACACTATAATGCTTTTTGCTCTGCTTCCCTGTGGTTTAAGCAGATCACAAGCTTACAGATCAAGCCCTGGCACATCTGGAAGCTGTGTAACCATGGATTTAGGAGAACTTGTTTCCTTGGACACAAAACTCTGCTGACTTTATTACACTCCTTCCAATTGGATTAGACAGCAGGTAGTGGAAATACAGATGTCTGCAAGAGACTGAATATATCCTCAAAAATATTCACGTAGTTAGTCTAGAGAAGTGAGTATTGAGAGAGAAGATAAATGTTCTCTTCAAATAACTTGAAGTTAAGGTGTTTACTCCTTAAGGTAAAGGGCAATGCTTGCCCAAAACAAGTATCACCAGCTAGCAATTAATACAGTGGTGTAGAAAGTTTCGAGCCCTCAGGAGAATGAGAGTTTAGAATAAACTTCATGTGAGAAATGGTGAAGACTAAAAAAGAAAATCCCCAAACAGCCATGAAATGATGGACCACGATGAAAAGAATCCTAGAAAGTGCTCGTTTAACTAGAGTCACTGTATTCAGTCAGTCTGTTCTCTGTTTTTTTACTCTGTTGTAGGTACGTAGGCATGGGAGGAATCTGTGAGGTGGTCAATGGTGAAGTAGTCACAACTCCAGCAAAGTTGTATGCCAGTGGTGAATGAATCCTGTGAGCTGCTTAAATACCCCAGCATTGATGTGGCTGTGAAGACGGAGGGTAGCATGCCTGGCAGCTGAGAACATGAGAGAAGTAGGCCCTGGGGGTGTGTTTGGAGCTAGAAACACAAGAGTTGTGCTGTTATGCACAGGGCTGGGGAAGGGGAGTAAGATGGCCACGCAGACTGTGGGCTCTGGGGCTATACCAAATAGATAATCTGTGGAAGATACCTAAGATCAAAGTTAAGGAGCTGGAGAGGTGAGCTGTGGGCTGCATGGAGGATGAGGGAAATGGGATGAGGCAAGAGTAGTTTGGGTATCTGATGTGTGAGCTATCTGCACCATATAAAAAAAAAAAAAAGAAAAAAGGGCCACTAGTGGTTTTGATAATTGATTTTTATTTTTTTCCTCTTCCTATATTATGTTGTCACATCATATTCATAACTTGAAAAAAATACTGTGATATAATTACTAAAGATTTGCATCTTTGGTAGTGCCTGTTCCTGCCAGGAGACAGACCCTGAAGGGGTATTACAAGTCATTAATTCTCATTTTTCCAGAACAATGTTGGTTTGCACTGGCAGGCTTCTATGGAGGCAGGTGCGTTGGAGGATTTTTCACCTCCTGAAGTGTCAATAGAGGATTTAGAGGGTCTTGTGAAAAGGAGATACTAAGATGATTTAAAATGCTACCAAGTTGAAGTCATAGCACTGTACAGCTACTTAGGACAGATGTAAATACGTATGCCAATGCAATCACTATCTAAGACAAGTCCAACTGGTGTTACACGTTGGATACTTCTGATTTTTGCAAGGTGACTGTCTGTGTCATGGACTGTATGTATTGCAGCAAGATAAACTACGGTTCACTGGAATATATATTGGAAAATATTAGGGAAGAGTTCCAAAGTTGCTGGATATTTTTTATACATATGTAGGTTTTAATCTAAATTTTACACCAGCAGTAGTAAATAATAAAGTTAGATGGGAGGGAGTGAGCAGTAACTATTTTAATACCCAATCATTTAAAAATAGATTTTAATGTATATATCTATGCACAAAAAAATTATCCTTTTGGATTAATACACATATTCACATCCTTTTCCCTTTCAAAGAAAATAAGTAAATGTATACCCAGAGCTTGCAAATATTGTTTATTTACAATCATGCTGAATTAAAACAAACAAACAAACCCCTCTTACATGTAGATGTCATGTGGGTATTTTAAAAATAATTTAATTTGGGACTTTTTCCTATGGTTTCCTGAATAATTTTTCTCAAGGAAACCACTGAAAATGCTACACAGTGTTTTTGGTACCACTAGGTGGTGCTGCTTTTATAGTATTCCTCAGTAGAATAAGTGATACTGTGATTATGTATGTATGAAAAAAGTGTATATAGCTAAAAGCAATGTACTTACTATAGCTTCTTAAATATAAAGGAGCTTTACTATACTAGTTTGACAAGGCCTCTTAGCCTTTGTATGTGTAAGTGTGCGCAATTTGTGTTCATTTTTTGCGTATTCTTGCTTAAAATGGGAATTTGCCTGTAACAAATAGGACAGTGTGTCCCAAGTTGCATGTAGGCCTCCTTAGGGAAAGTCCAGCCTTTGCAGCACTGTAGCCTTCTGCTGAGATTTATCCTTAACAGTTTGTTAATCATTGAGCTTCCACGATGCCTTTTATCATGCAAAATTCAAGGCAAAGACTGTTCCCACTCTGAAGAGATTACAGTCTAGATGAGATATGAGTAAAGAAGACAGGAAATAATTGAGGGAGGTATGTTGCCTGTTTCAGTCACCTGTGTAAACTTCAGTCCTGTTGCATAAACGGCCGATCTTTTGACACCATCTACACAGCATTGTACCAATCTTGGCAATGTTTGAAACATACTGCCAAGTCTTTATCTGGTTGGGAAACAGTTAAATGAAGCAATTTACTCAGATAAAAAAAAAGCTGGAGTCAGGGATTTTGGAAGGGAATATTTGAGGGATAAACAACTGCAAGAGAGTAGTTGCTACAGTTAAGTTCCAGGATAAGATCTTCTTTTACCACTTCATTGTTTCAAGTCAGTCAAATTTAGAATTGGTGTCTAAACCAGAAGCTGAAAGGCATGAGCAGATTGTTCAGATTGCATTGTTTTTATGTTTGAGGGGAAAAAAATAGAAAAATTTGGAAGTATGAAGGAAACATTTTTCTTAAAGGCAAAATGTTGTGAGCTTTCTCCTGCATGAGCTATAAGATTGACCAACTTTTCTCAAGTTAACCATTATTTTTTCAGAAAGCAAGTTGCTCAGGCAGCTTCAAGAAACCAGTAAGCAATAGTAGCTGTTTGGGATACAGTTAAAGCAGGTTAATTTTTTTTTTTTTTTCATCTGCAAAATCTAGATAAGGATTTGCATTCAGGCTGCCACTTGTCAGCTGAACTGCAGAAGGTTTGTGGGGGCTCTTAGCTCCTGATAAATACAAAATAATGCCAATTAACCTACAGTAAAGAATTTTTAAGCAAAATTGTATTGTCATGAGCCAGGAGTATGCACATAGGCAATTACCAAGCTGACCTGATATGCATTATCTTAATCATTTAGCTGAATATTAGCATTTATTGGAGATTTATGCAGTTTAAAGTGCATGCTGGGACACAAGCTGGAAAAGGTATAAGCATGTGAGATAACGTGATGCCCATATGGAAGTATTTCAAAAAGGACACACATAAAAAAAAAAAGAAAATAAGTGGTCTGAAAAATAGCATCATGTGGTACCTTTCCCAATAGCAAATGCTGATGTTTTTAAAATTAAAAGGAATGCCAACATATGAAGGCCATTTTTTGAAGTGTTTATGGGAAATGTCAGAGTTGTAGACAAAGAACATGACTAACATGCTAAAGGAACTGTTGATGCGGAAATGTATAGGACATCAATGTTGACACATCCACAATTACAGCAATCTAGTCTTAAAAAAAAAAAAATCAGTTTATTTGGGATGAAATACATTGTAACATGGAAAGTCTAGGGTGTGCAGTTAAGTAAAACACCTATAATGTACATTAAAGATGCTAATTTATGATATATATCATCTAATTGTGATAGAATTCTTTGACCTGAGTCTAAGGGAAGCTGATAAGAGGGAATGCTTAAGAACTTTCCTCAAGTAAGTATTATCATAGGATTTCAGCCATGTTTACATTACCAGCTGGGTTCCTTTTGGCAATTGGTTATCAGCTGTTTGTTTTTCTAACTGAATTTATGCTTACTTTGGTTTACAATTGCAGGTGTAGACAAAGAGAAGATTAAAAAAACCATTAACATGAGCCCCTCTAACTCTGAGTAGCTAAGCTTGTGAAGGTCTTTGTCTTTATGCAGACAGAGGTAACCACTTGAATTTGCATGAAGGTTCCCAAATACTGCAAAGATAGTCTCATCCCAGATGGAAAAAGGAAGCATTAACTCTAGATGATTAGAAAATCAAAAAGGTATGTGGGGAATTAACTTACACATATCTGGAAGGGCTTGGTTAAAAACCTTCATCTAAGATACCACTGAAAAAGTGGGCAACATTTCACTGTCACATTTATACATGCTTCTTTTAAGTTATTGTCACAAATTCATAGATAATAAATACATAGTAATCGTGATAACCCTATCCAACCCCAGTCATTTTCAGATGATGTATGAAATAACATACAATCCTGTTCACACAGAATATAAGCACCAGATTCATCCAAGAAGCGACGATTTACTAGTTGCTACTCAGCTTAGTTTTGTGATATAAATAGGTATCAGCGCCAGAAAGTGTGGGCAGACGTTTGTCTCACTTCTATCCTACGTTGAGTTTTAAAGGTGGTTACAAAAAATACCGACTGTGTCAGATTTCTGAAACACTGATCTCAGTTGGCAAAGCTTTCTAATTCATATCGTGATGCAGTTGATCAATCATCTTCTCACCAGCTAAGGCTGCAGGGAATGGCTACATGGATCCATTTATTGGCTGTGAGATGAAGTTGATGCAGGAAAGATCTATTCCAGCCATGCTACTCACCAAAGGAGAGTCTCTAATGTTTGTCTGCTGGCAAGACTGTAGATTTTAGGCCCCCAGTGAACAGTTTCAGTATGCTGAATTTCACTTTCTGCATCTTCTGATGTTGGGTCACCTTGATTGATAGAAGGCATTGTTGGCGAACGTACAGTAGAATGTTAGATTATAGATGAATGTTTTAATTTGTCATGACAGTGGGCCACATTGGAATGCAACAGTAGTATTTGCAGTTACTGCAATTATGTTGATATATAATTTGGTGTTATGTACATTTATAATTATTTTTACCCCTGATGTTGGTGTTTCACCAGCTAATACTATGGGAGAGAGCAAATGAAATTTAAGCAATTATTTGACTAGAAGAAAATTTAAAATAGCACACTATGCTCATTCTACGGGCACAGGAAATCGTGGTCTGTTAATGAGTTTCTGCCATGAGAAGTGGTGAAATATCAATTGTTCAATTCAGGTAAAGGTAAGATGGATTAAATTACAGAAAAACGTATGGTGGATGGGGAACAATCTTATCTTTCCCAGATAATGGATTAGGTCAGGGTCCTAAGGCTTTTCCACTTTATTGACTAACTATTTCCTAGGCCACTTTGCTTCACTTCTATGACTAGTAGTTGAACTGCACAGTGTTAGGAAAAAGTTAGGAGAAGAGGGTTCATTATTTTTTTAGATGTCTTGAAGATAATGCAGCAAGTGGCAGTACACTCCAATACTTTATTGGTTAGCAACATGTACTTGGCATCTAAAGTTTGGAAGTCTAACGTTGGACAATTTGACTGGCAAAGTTTAGCTTCAGGATGGGGGAATGATGAGAATCCGTTATTTATTTCTCAGGGATTTGTAAAGGACGGAAACAGGGAAGTCTATTGTGTCATGCTTTAATGTTTTAATGGAGTAGTTTTTAAGAGGAGGGCAAATAAATGGGTAAGAATTGCTACCAGAAGATACTTTCCTTGGTTGGTATATTTGATTCTGACTGGTAGTTTTGGTGTCTAGTGTTTTTGTAACCAAGAGAAACAGATATCGAAGAAAACAATAATTCAGTATATTCTTCATGATCAGCTGGGATGGGTAAAAACCTATAATTGCAAGAGAATGGGGGCTAGTACTTCATGTGTCCAAGGTAGTCTATCCTTCCAGATCAATGAGCAGGAGCCGGTAAGTTTATTTTAAAAAAAGAGCATTGCTGATCTGATTATCTTAATCAAAACATGTCTAGGGCACAGTTCCATCCCATATGGTACAAAACCAAAAATTGTCTGTGTTTATATATATTTTTTCTGACATTTATATGAGATGATGAAGGCTTGTTTGCTGTGAATTTTATGGATAGAATAATTTACTAAATACCTGTAGGAAACATTTCATTAACGGCAAGGTTAAACCTTCTTCTCCCACCCACTAAAAATAAAAAAAGCTTCCTACATAGAATAAGAATACGTAATTTCAGTAGGAAAGAATTGTGCAGTTTCTAGGACTGTCACACCCCTGTGAAGCTCTGAGTAGAGGTAGTACTGGTAGGGTTTGCAATGGGCGTGTACCTATTTCTTCTGTCTAGGGAATGCCAGGTTGCTTTCCTTGCTAAATGTTTACCATGTAAGTCTTGGGAAACTGGAGCGCATTGGCATGCTCAGAAGGGACGTTCTTTTTTTTTTTTTAAATCCATGATCTCAGAAGATCTGTCAGCATATATACATGTGGAGGGTAATGCTGTGCAAGATTATTCTTATCGAGGCAGTTTGCTTTGTCATGCTGTGATGGAGCTCATTAGTGTTATGTAGACCAAAAATACTGTTCTCTTTCAATAGTTGCCTTTGGGGTTTCTTTTTGCTACTGGTGTCTGGAAGCTAAATATGAGTAGCTACATTACACAATGACTTATCTTCTCATACCTATTTGTGGGTATGGTCTACTATTGCTCACAGTAGTGTGACAATCGTAATAGAGCTAGAAGCAAGCTAATGACCTCATTGAAGCAGCAGTAGATGAGGAACAGTGTCTGCCAAATCCTGAGAGCTAGAATATAGAAGAACTATATCCTCTGGATTTGAAAAGATCAGACCACAACTGCAATTTTAATTCCTTTTTTTTTTTTTTTTTTTAATTTTTGTAATAAGACATTTAGAATTTCTAAAATCCCACCATGGTATCTGGGGGAAGAATGTGTAAATGCAAAAGCCATACAGACAGAGCAGGAGAAATTAGATGAGCTTATGATTTTGCTCTTTGTTTTGATTGTTGTGGGGTTTTTTGTTTTGCTTTGGTTTTTGTTGTTTTTTACATAACAGACATTTTTGGATGTTTATTTGTAATAAGCAGTTTATCTTTCATTCCTTTGCATATAAAATGGAATTACTGGGTAATCTAAAGATGTTGAGATGGTGCAACAATTCCAGACTTGCTCTTTGGCTTTCAGAGTAAAATAGTAGAAAAAATGCCCTTTTGAGAAAGGGGAGGGTAGCGTTAGAAGCAGCTGGAAATTATAGCTCGTTATCACAGTTTCAGGTTCCCATTTCAAGCAAGAATTTATTTGACATATTTTCATGCAGGTTCCTTTGTTTCCTCAAAGGTATCAGATGGTGACAGGGAATAGAAATATCAAAGCCTTTCCTTCATGGAATGTGGAGTTCTTCTATTGGGGTATTTCTGGTTATTTTCAGTTATTTAGGCTGAAACGTGTACGGGAGCATTGCAACCCGTGAAACGTTCTTCCTTTGTAGGGACTGGTCTTTGGGAAATGCATCAAACTTCCAACTAGTCAAACTCTTGCCCTTTGGCGAAAGTGTTAGAGGCTCAAGCTTGTAGAATAGACACATTTAGATCACGCGTTCAGCCCAGGTTTGTGCATGTTTGATCTGGTTTGTCAGAATTAGCTGGTTAAATGAGGTTAGTCTGGCAAGACGCACTCGTTTTGGACCAAGTAACTTCAGTTCTGTGAAACGTCTGCCTGGATGTGGAGACGTGAGACTGTCTCCTCATTTTGTGCTGCTCCTTCTTGACTTTCTCATCACTGTACCTATTTTGGTCAAGTTTTTGCCAGATATCAAACCAGGTGATGCTGATTGTGACCACATTCCCCTGTCACAGGCAGGAAAGAGATCCACACTCATTGTAAACTCTCAGGGCTGCACCTGCAGTAGCTGTAAGAAGTCTGCCTGAAGGCAGACTTATAAATAGGGAGAGCAAAGCATTTAAGGATTTAATACAGTCAAGGGACCAGTGTCTCACGTGTGCAAAGGAAGGAGCTTACTGCTCTTACTTGACATATGAGGAGCAGTGAGGAGAAGAGTAGGAGGTTTTCCAAGCAGCACATTTTTGCAGTACAGAAACTAAATTTATCTTTACCTCCATATCCAAGAGGTATCACATCTCATGTCTTCCCTTAACTTATGACTCAGTGTCACCATCATCAAAGTATGCAGGGAAAGAAATGGCTGTGAATGCGTTCAAATAAATGAAAACATTGAAGCGATGACTTAATTCTCCCTGCCCTTCTTTGGGTTTGACTTTTTGGGATTGAGATTTTGAAGTTTTCTTCCTGTCTGGAAACCTATTCACATGATTCCAAAAGGTGGGATTTTGAGAGAACAACCCGTATTGCAAAATTCCTGCTAAAGATGTTGAGATGGCGCAACAATTCCAGGCTTGCTCTTTGGCTTTCAGGGTGAAGTAGTAGGAATAGCATGTGTTTCCGTCGCTTGTCAGTGGCACGGTAAGAAAAAGTTTCACAATCTGAGATGTTTGGTTGGCTTATCTGTTAGAGTTGCCTTGTTTCAAAATAGAGTTTGGAAACAAAACAGAAATTTAGCTTGACATGTTTATTCCTTGTAGCACGCTGATGGCCCTGATATCTGTATACGCAAGGCTGTGACTCATTACGCCCTCAAGGATGCTTACTTTAAGACTCTGTAAATGCTTTCTGCTAAATTTGGCAGGGACATTTCAAGATGTCAGAGCATTGAATGATATGTAAAAATGTCACATTATCTGTGAAGAAAAATACATCGACTCTAACTAGGTGACCCTCAATTCAGTGGGTCAATCATGGATCAAATATTTGTCTATGAATAAAAGAAAACTGGTGATTTACCAATGCTGGAAACAGTGAAGTATCTGCAGCAATCGAGTACAGTATTTAGAATTTAGGTAAGAATGCAGGTTGGAATAGCAGAGAGCTGTTCACATTAAAACCATTTTAATGGGATCATCTGCTCTTTTCCTTCAGAATGGCTTGTGCTTAATTCCCGGTTTTCTAAGCATGTACTGTCAGAATGCACGGGCCCACGCTATTTTTAAGGTGGAATATTTGAGTGATGCAGCTGGCATCTAGGTAATATAAATGATTCCAATGAATGCTTACATACAGTGAACAGTTAATTTAATTCTCTTGAGTCTGTTCTTTTCTTTCCACTAGAAATTAACACTTTGGTGTGCATCAAATAATGGTACCAAGAATGAAGCATATGCATGGTTTGAAAAATTCCTTAAAATCCCTATAATATCCAGAAGCATTGTTTTCCTATTTTGCTTTTTTTTTTACTAGAAATGCAAACATTTGTATTGATTTACCTTTAATAAAAACTAGTGACTCTGGGAGTGCTTTTTGTACAGATGTATGGTTAACTTCGAATGACTTTAACAGAGCTGATAAAGCCAGTTGGTGGAAATGGCTGAGTTGTTACAGGTAAGAATAATTCTTTTGAATGTGTTGGTGGTGTACTTTCTGCAGTTCAGTCCTGGTTCAGGACTAGGAAAACACTATATGAACATCAGTAATTATTAATTAGAACAGATTGTATCGTAATGGTATATTGAATATGTGCAGAAAACTTCACTTGCCCAAACTGGAAAGTTGTCATCGTCATTTTCTGAAAAATCAAATCCCAAACACCAAAAGCAAAGAGTTGGATAATTTTGAAAACTGACCAAATCGAAAGTGATAGTGAGTTTACCGTAAACAAAGGTGAGATAGCTCTTTGAAATAATTTGTAGTGAATGAGTCAGTTCTGTTACAAGGAAATTAAATGAGGCTGTCAGTAAAGCGAAGCAAGGTGGAAGACATTGCAACCGGGGCAACTTGGCATGGTTATCACCAATATGGAACCTCATGGAGATATGTTTTATATAAAATATTTTGTGCTGTTGATATGGTATCCCGGTGATATGATATCCGTCATGTGATGCCACCAGATGGGCCATGTGTTCTACCATAGCTATAGATGGGGATAAACTGGCTCATCTATTACAGTATGTAATTAATTTCCATTTTAAAAATATTTCAATAAATAGTAGAAGGCTTCCAGAAATCTCAGAATAATTTCCAAAGCAAGCACATGATTCACTTACCTGCTCCCATGTTGATGGATGATAATGAAAAACTAAAAAAAATTGTTTCATGTGTGCCAAATCCCTTCTTTTCCTGCATGATAAGGTACACAGAAATTTTGGTAAGCTTTTTGGAACTGTATTTGTCCAAAGCTTATTGACCATTCCCATTCTTTATTCACTCCATTTAATAGTGTTTATTAGAGATTCAACAGAAGTTGTAAGTTTGAGAGATGTGGGAGAAAATACCTTCTGGACACTTTATTAAAAGCAAGATGAAACAGCTTCGATTTAGTTTTTAAGGGACAGAACACATAATCTGTGAGGTTTTATCTGTTATTTTTATGGAAGAAACCTCCTAATCCTTGCCAGCACCTTTCTGTAGGAGAACAAAGGGAAAGTTTGCATGAGAATATAGTGAGTCAGAAAGGAATGCTAAGGCAAACCACATAATAGTGAAATTGATGTCCAAATTACCCTCAGTAATATTGTCATGTTAAAAGGAAAGATAGAAGTCACCTTCCTGAATGTGGTCCCAGAAGGATGCATGATCTCCAGTGGAAAGAAAAAAATGAACAGGCTGTTTAAGACAAGCAAGGTTGGAGTCAGAACTCGATCAGATTTGGCTACATAATATATTTTGTGTAATTTGTTGTTTTCAGGGTGTTGGATTTACTGTGTTAAAATCCTCCAGTTGACATGACTAACACAAAGAAGAGATGCTGGCAATGCGGGAGGTCAGCTGGCTTCTAGTGTTATGGCTAGAGCTGGAACCAGACTATGGTTCCAAACAACCAGAGGCTTTGGGGCTGTTTAAATTGTGAAACTCGTCTGAATACAAACAAGAAATCATGATTGAAATAGATCAGTCTTTCATTATATTAGGGGAAAAGGGCTTTGGAGTTCTTGGAATAATTTATTGCAAATACTATTACTTAGTATTAATATAAACATTTTAAGAATTTAATAATTATATATTTACCATAAACATCTTTAACTGATCTCTACTAAATATTTTAAACCCATAATAATTATAAACTTAAAATGAGAACTCCTTGCTGAAAGGAAGCAAAAATCAGTTTTATTCGGTTTTAATCTTCTCTGGAACAGAGAATATATACTTCTAGTTCCATGAATGGTAGAGACCACTAATAATGTAATTTTAAAATTATTTTATTTAAATGTACTGGATTATAGATTAAAGAGTTTGCCACCAGCAGCAGTAAAGCAGATGCCTTTTGATTATCACAGCTCGTAACTCTAAATACACAAGCTACCATTAAGAGGTCCAAGTCAAAAAAAAAAATAAAGATACATTAATGGACACAGTGCTAAAATCACGATTTAAAAAATAAAATTTTATACCAGTTTAAATTAGCAGTCATGAAGAAAACATCTTGCTCCCAGATGGAGAAACTTGGCAAAAAAAAGTCATAATAAAAAAAATAGAGATCTAACAACAATTTGTGTAATGAAGGGAATAAATTGTACCTAAATTACAAAATAAAAAACTCCAACCCAGCAAGCGCTTAAGCATATGCTTAATTGTAAACAGGTGAGCAGTTCATCTCTTTAATGAGACAACTGAGAAGTGAAGGGCACTTATGGGGCTGAGACCTAACACAGGCATTATTGACTGGAGTATTAATCAGTTAAGGAACCAATAAAAAAGTAAGGTTAGGTATGTACCTGTTAAATACGTGTGTTTGTGCTATTGTGTTTGGCAGATTTGCTTCTTCCCCATGAACTGTGCAAATGAATCAGACTGTCCCCAGGGAGATGGGCTACAGGTGGGCTTCATAACCCACCTGGCTTCCTTAATTTCAGCTCTCTAAGATGTTCATCTAATCTCCCTCAGTAGCTAGGGGCGAAGGGAAGTTTCTAGAAGCTGTTTTACCTTTTATTATCCTTTGGTGGTGGTACTGATCTCCCTTTTGACTATAAAAGGAGCCTAGGTGACTCAGCTTAAATGAAACTAGACATGTTTAGCTGATCACAGTTAGGTGAAATGAAGTGTCCCAGGTGCTACTGCTAGAATAAACGAGACAACTATGCACCTATTGAAACTAACAAACCTCATTGCAGGAGAGGGATGTAAGCATCAAGTTCTTTTCCTTTTAACTCGGGTTGTGCAGAATCTGTCACTGACAGCTTCTAAGAGGTTAGACAGCTGTGCCTAACAATGACCCAAAGCACAAATTAATATACGCATTAAATTGCTGGCCTGTATTTTCCTTACTGTGTGCAATCCTATTGGCAGAGACAATTTACATTTGTAAGACTCTCAAAAAAAAAAAAAAGGGTGTTTAAGCTTGAGATCAGATCAGTGGTGAACAGATGTGAGACTGAAGTCTCTCCTGTCCACAAAGCAATGTATCAGCATGTATCACCTGGCTAAAGGGGTTTATATGTTAATCCAAACGCATAGCCTCTCATAGTATGTGACATTCAATGGGTCATGCTAGGGGAATACCTTTTGCACCACACCTGGAGCCCAGCAAATGCTTTGCAGCTTTGGTGCTGATCCAATCAAGCACAGAAATAACTGGGAAATGACTCATGCTGAGAGGTGGATGCTCTCTGTTAAGCCCAGCTTTTAAAATGTACACAGTTTGTCATCATTTTTCATTGTAGTAAATGTGTGTGCCTGGCCACTTTTGTTTCACAATTGTCTGATGTTTGCCATGGACTCTCTTTTCAGCTCATGTGCTGCAGTCATTTACTTTTCACTTGAAAGGACGTAATCAGACAAAAATCCCTTCAAAACCAGTTTCGCTGAAGAGAAGACCTAAGCAGGAGAAGCAAATATATGAGGTAGGATGGAGAGGAATGTGTTCTAACCCTGAAACATCTGCTCTTTTAAATGTGATGTTACAAATGTTTAACCACATGTGCATCTTTCACTCGAACGCTCAGTTAAGGAGGAGGAGATGGGGAGTAAGAGACAAAGAAAATGGGATATTAATTATGTTTCCAGATGATTCTGAGCAGTGAGATGCTACAAAATTATATTATACCACTGGGCAAGAAAATTGGTATGAAAAAACATAGTAAGGCTGAAATTACGGGCAGAATGAGATGCATTTGGGACAAAGACACAGTTGGGTATCTACACGAAAACACACAGAAATACGAATACTAAATATTAAGCCTGAAAGGAATTGAATAAAATTGCAGTTTGCAATACCATGTAGCACGACAGGTATGCACACACTCGAGTTGGAGTATGTCTTCTATCACTGCACTTTTCTCATTTACAACCGAAGCACATGCCTAAGTATTTTATTAAATAGGAATAGTATGTCTACTAGCATAATTGAAGTATAGCATGGATTTAATAATGGTTTCTGAATGAGGGCTTTTGTCATTAATAGAAAAAGCCATTGTCATGAAAGGGAAGAAAAGCAGAGGCACTATCTCATGAAGCCTCACAAAGAGGTGTTGACAGGTTCTCTGCCCACAGTTTCTAGGGGCTCTGGCAAGGCAATTGTTTTTGTTCCAAGTTCTGAATGAACAGAAATAGTACTGAAGCAGAAATGGGAAACAATAAATGAAATATAAGAAGAAAAATCTATCGTAACTCTCTCAAGTAATCACCTTCAACATTTTTGTGGTGCTTTAGGTTGCAATAGTGAGTGCTACGCTACTCCCTCTCTGTGTGAAGCTCTGGAGGTAACAGTCTTCATCTGGCAAAGTAAAGACCGTGTGACACCGTCTTGGAACACAGGTAGGTTTTGGTACCTTCTTGCAATTAAAATAGGTGTAAGAGATGCAAGTTCCTTAAATATCTGACTTGCCTGCGTAGCATTGGTTTGGTTGATGCTGTACTGGGGGCTGTGTGTGCACAGAGCAGATGTGAGCTCCCACAAAGATGACGAGTGTGCAGGAGCAGGCTAGGAAGGAAGCTTGCCCACCACCTGACAGAGCCCCAGCTTGTGGAACTGACGGAAGCTCTGTGGCCCTGTATTAGGATATGAATAACAGCGCTGAGGTGGCTTCCTGTATTCCAGGAAACAGAACTTTGTCCTATCTTGTAAAAGAACAGAGTTTTACGAAAGGTATTTGCAGTCGGTCTAGCAAAGCATGACGGAAGGCTGTTGGGATGAAAGCTGTGGCATAACTGCAGTGTATGCAGTGAGGAAGCCCTGGCTCACTGTAGGGGGACAAGGGCAGGCAAGGGGCAGGGGGCATATTGGGGCCAGGAGCAACAGGACTGAAAAGCAGTTGAGTCACAGCTGAGGAATAATACCATACAGACTAAGCAGGAATTCAGGGGAAGATAAGTGTATAAAGCGCTCTGTGCAGGCTTGGTTGGTTTTCTCCTGGTAAATGCTCCGTCACTGCTGTGTCTTCTGCCGTGTCTTCTGCAGTGGAGACACACAAAGCACCTCACTCCGCTGTGGCCGTGACTCCCCAGCGAACAGCCATCATGTGCAGCCATGCTGGATCCAGATTCTTGTGCAAACCCAAAAACACGTAAAAAGCTGCTACCACAGCACATTCCAAGTTCTGTAAAAACATTAACAAATTAGCCATCCTAATGCCTCTGGAGACAAGCTGGTCAATCGATTATTCCAGTTTTCAAAAAGACAGGGCTGAAGTGAAAGCATTTACCTGGGTCCCGTAATAGGCTGGTACATTAAAGGTTGAAACCTTCTGAAATTTCAACTTGCTTTTTACAGTCGGGATTTTGATTCGCTTGCAAATACTCCTCCGCCCCCCCCCCCCCCCCCCCCCCGCCCCGAATGTAAATTTCTCACTTGGTGTTTGTAAAGATCCAGAAATAATTTGAAAAGTACCTTTGCTGTATGAATTTAAGAGTATGGACAGTTGAAGATGACAATTAACACCTACAAGAAAGCTGGGGGGGGAGTGCGTGTGTGCGTCTTTTTACAAGGGCATGCAATGACAGGACAAGGGGTAACGGGTTTAAATTGAAAGTGGGGAGATTTAGATTGGATATCAGGAAGAAATTCTTCACAAAGAGGGTGATGAAGCACTGAGAAAGGTTGCCCAGAGAAGCTGTGGGTGCCCCATCCCTGGAAGTGTCCAAGGCCAGGCTGGATGAGGCTTTGAGCAACCTGGTCTAGTGGAGGGTGTCCCTGCCCATGGCAGGGGGGTTGGAACTAGGTGGTCTTTTAGGTCCCTTCCCAATCATTCCATAATTCTCTGAATCAGCCGTACAAATCCCTCAAAACAAGTAAGAACGCTATTTTGCTGCAGGATGAAAGACAACAGCAAACTCATACCATCACCTGTGTAAGAGTAATCACTTGTTACCATACAGCATTCGGTAATTGTGACTACTAATGATGACTGATACTCCCTGCCGCAGCCTGTCCCAGAGGAGGCAGCCAGGGTGGGGGAAACCTGGCAAACATCTGCTCCCCCCAGCCAGCTCCCCCCGTGCCAGCGGCAGCAGCACACCCCGCGGGGTCAAGATACCCAACCGCGCTGCTGCCCGACGCGCGGCCCCTTTAAGGCGGCGCGGAGCGCACTGTCCCTTTAAAAGGCGGACGGGCGGCGGTGGCGGCGGTCCGGGCCATCGCCTGCCCGCTGGGTTTTCCCCCCCTTCCTGCCGACCCGTCGTTCGCAGCCGCCCGTTAAAAAGAGGAGGCAAGATGGCCGAGCTGGGTAGCAAGGGGGTCACCGCCGGGAAAATCGCCAGCAACGTCCAGAAGAAGCTGACCCGGGCGCAGGAGAAGGTAGCGGAGAGATAGGGGGGGCTGCACGGCCAGAGCCGCCGCCTCCGCCCCGGGATGCGGGGAGCGATGCGGGGAGCGGGCATGACACCCCTCCCTCCAGCCCCGCAGCGGGTACAGCGGCACCCCAGCCACCCCCCGGCGGGGCTGGCAGCTGCCTTCTCTGCCTGCGGCTTTAGGGCCCCTTTGCCTCCCGAGAACGCAAGATTTCGCAGTGGCGCGCTGCGAGGGTTTATCATCCGTCTGCGCTCTCGGGATCAGCAGGAACATGGCATCGGATTCAGCTGGGAGAGGGGAGGGAGGGCAGAGCGCCGCACGTTTGTTTAAACATTTAGATGCTTATTGTTTCAGCAGGAGGAGACCTTCTTTCTGTGGTATTTAGGTTGTGATTTATGCGGCAATTTCAAGAGCAGTACTGTATTTTGCGATAGCGCTAAATGCGTAACCTCAGAGACGCGAGGAAAAGGAGATGGGCACTTGCATCCTTATCATCTAACAGCACAGCGTGATACTGGCTGCTTGCTTTACTGACCTTGAGCTCCAGGTCTTGGAATGGTGGTTAGGGCGAAAATCGTACTGTCTATGAAGATTGTGCCGATATCTGGTGAGGGGTGGGTTTTTTTTTGTAATCCCGGGAGCCTTTTCGTGCTCTCCACCCACTCCTGTGCCAGCAAAAGGTGCCAGGAATATGCAATGGATACTTTTCATGTTCATCTCTCTGGCATGCTGCATCTGATGCCAGATGCCTGCTCTGTGGAGGGATTATCGGATGTTTTACGCAGGGACATTGATCAGCTGTTTTTATCTCAGGCACGCTCATCTTGGTTTTCAGTGATTTGCTGTGAGATGACATTGACTGAATAAGGACTGGTGCATCTTCGAGAGAGGGAGGGGTGAACAGATCTGCCCACTGCTGCTGTTGTTCCCTGGGAGTTATCTTTAGCAGCTAGATTTAATCTAGGAGGTTTGGGATTGGACAAGTGCTGTCCTGAGCCTTGCACCAATCGCCGACACTGTTACAAAATGCTGCTGGGTCAGAACGGCAGCCCAAACCTGTCGGGCATATTTTTGTATGTGCTGCTTTCACTGCTTTAAGCTCCTGTACTGAGACTAGAAGTGTGCTTTGAACTTGCCTGACTGCTTAAAAAAGCCCAAGTGAATAGGAGGTCCAGTATGGAACTGGCTGCAGCAACAAGGCCCTGGCTTTGCTCCCTACACGAGAGGGAGCATGGCCGCATCTCTTTTTTTCCCCTTAGTGTGGTTCCAGGAGGGGACGGGACAGGGAATGTGTCTCCTGGTATCTGGTCTACCCTGAACTCAGATGCTAAATTCATTAGGTGTTAGCCACCAGATGGCAACCATATTTTTAGTGAATATTAAGGTGGGTGGTAAAGGTTGAGCTCCTGGTCTGCTGATGAAGTTACTGTATTTATCGGTGCAGCTTGGAGCCAAGTGTGGCCTGCCAGGCCCTTCCCTGGCTTCTTATCTGAACACACACAGTTTTTTTCCTAGGGAGAGAGTTTTCCACAAATTCCTTTCAACTGGAGATCCAGTTCAGTTCCTTATTCCCTCGTGGTGATTGGGGATGTGAGAACAACAGCAATAATAATAGAGAGTTTAGCTGTGTGTTGCAGTAAGTTGCATGATCTGAAATCAGTTGTTTGTCTCTTCATGCAGGAAAAAGCACAGCTCATTTTCCCTCTAAGGATAAAAAGAAAACAAACCCCAAAACACTTGCTTAATAAGTTAACACAAATTCTAGGCCCTTCGGCTGTTGTTATCCTAATGTAAATGAAACTTTGCTCGCTGGGCTCTCAAAAAGAAAAAAATGGCATTGCTTGCTTCATTGTTTGACTGGCCCCTTCGTGCTGCTACAGCTTCATCTCTGACAATTTCTTTTTTGTGGGGTGTCAGGTGTTCTGCTCTTGTCTCTAAGGGTCAGGCTTTCACTGAGGCCAGCATATGAATGTGAACTTTCAGCTTGTGAGGGAGCATGCTGCTGAATACAAAGTGAAGAGGAAGGCACTGGTGGTTATGGCATTACACTGATATTACTTTTGTGTTTGTTGATTTTTTTTTTTAAACTGTGATACGTGATACTGTGTTTCACAGGAAGGGTAAGCCGCGTTTCTAGAGAGAAGGACCAGGTGTTTAAAAAATAAGGAAAGAAAAAAGGTAAGCAGAAGTGTGCAGAGGTAGATCTGGGTACAAAGCAGACCAAGCACTTAAATGTATTACGTTTTGGTAAAAGGATGCTGAGTAGAGTTGAAGTTTCCTTTTTGAAGCTTGTGTAATTTGAGGCTTAAACAAACTGACAGTGTTCCTTTTACGTATCTTCTTTCGATTTGAATCTAGGATAAAAATTCTACCCTTCGGAGTGGTATCTCCCTCCCAAATTGACCCCTGAGGCTTTGACTTCAGCAATTTCCTTCATGGTGAATTTAAGCCTTGTTTTAAGCAAAGAATGATGTCTTTTTGTTCAATGCAGAATTTGAACTGAAACACTGTACATATCCTCTTTTTTCCTTCCAAGATGGCTATTATATAAAGTATGTAAGATATTCTGTCAGAAGCACTGTTTGTTTTGAGCCTTTCAGGAAAACTGTTGGCTATGTTTGGAAGACACTTTCTCAGTTCTGCAGGAAATACAGAATCGTAGAATGGTGTGGGTTGGAAGGGACCTTGCCCTGGCCCATGTCCAGGACCTTGCACTTGACCCTGTTGAACTTCATGAGGTTGGCACAGGCCCACCTTTCCAGCCTGTCCAGGTCGCTCTGGATGGCATCCCTTCCCTCCAGCGTGTCGACCGCACCACACAGCTTGGTGTCATCGGCAAACCTGCTGAGGGGGCACTCGATCCCACCATCCATGTTGCTGACTTTGAATGGTGCTGGTCCTGTTACTGACCCCCAAGGAATGTCACTGGTCTCCACCTGGACATCAAGCCACTCATGCAACTCTTCCAGCCAATTCCTTATCCACCATGTGAATGGTCCACCTGTCAAATCCATGTCTCTCCAGTTTAGAGACAAGGTTGTGCAGAATGATGTCATGTTTTGCACACGCCCAGGTAGAGTGAGTCAGAATATGGGTCAGAATGGTTGACTATGCTGTTTGCAAATAAGCTGTGCACCCCTTTAACCTCTCTCTCTATTCAAAGGTATCCTTAAGTACAGTACTTGGCAATAATTTGCCCATTGTCCAGTGAAATGTATCAAATAAGTTGATGCCTCTGTCCAAGGGAACCCACCTAGCAGAAAGACCTGTGCAACTGTTGCTAACTCATCTATCATCCTTTGCAACTAACGATTAGGAGATTTAGACTGGAAGTCACGCTTAGTTCATCCTGTAGTTAGCTGAAGGATTTTCAGACTGAGACGTTGAGATCTGAACCTTTCATAACTCTAAACTTGTTAAAATGAAGTAAAACTGTAATGCCTCCAATGCTGTCTTGGAGAGAGCCTGGTGTTTGCAAGCTCTTTTAAACTTTGCCAGTAAGGATTTGAAGGTTTTTTTTCTTTATGTCTGTAATCCATCAACTGGGTTAAATTTGGTTCTGCTATTTGATCAATTTTTATTTTATACTTTGGAAATTTTTAAAAATCTCCCCAGTTTCCGTAGTTCTCATTTTGCTCAGTGTGTCCTGTTTCTGGATGCATGGCTCTGCACAGCACAAACATTTTTGCTTTGAACAAATTAAAACGGCGTTTCAGTGAGTTGATGCAATCCTGCTGCTAGGGTAACTCCTCCTCTGCGAGGTTCCAGGAGAGGGTTGAGTTTAGGGAGCAAATGGATTGGGATTTTGTTGCTTGGCTGGCAGTGGGGGACCTTGTTGCAGGATCAAGCTCTTTGCTTACCTCCAGCAGGCGAGAGAGAGATTTGGAGAGGAAAGAGGCACCTGTGCAGGCACTGACTGATGGTTTAAATCGCATACAGGTTAATCTGAGGAGTTAAATTGTAAAGATGACACTGGAAAGAGAAGCTTTTCCTTGGGACTTTTTGAGTGTAGAGGAGTAGAAAGGGATGAACTTATTTTTCTCTTTCCAGGCTTAGACTGAATGTGGGAAGTTGCTGTCCTAAAGGAGTGGTGGTCTCTTTGCTCTCTTTTCATTGCAAAGCTAGGCAAAGTGAGGGGATTGTGTTCTGTGATGTGAATAGGCTGTCATATTTTTTTCTTGTGTTTACTCTGATGTACCAACAAACCAAGGCATCTCCCTTTCTCCTTCTCTGTCCCTAACCAAAGGGAAGGCTTTGTTTCCAGGACCTGGCAAGGTTTCGCTTGGACATCCAAACTCCCTTGCGTTAGGAGGTATTGTTTAGGTCGTAGCCTTTGCCACTGAGTTGTCGTGTTGCCATGAGCTATCATTTCTGCTTTCTGTTCTTGGCTTACTTCATTTATCCCACTGATATCCAACCATGCCCATTTTGCTGCACAGTCCAAGGAGGCTGGGCTATATTTCTGGTCTCGCAGGGCTAGTATGACCATAGCTACTGGTAGCCAGGCTTGCTGATGCTTACTCCTTGCCCACTACAGTCCAAAAAAAAAAAAAAAAAATTGTAAGTCAGTAAACCAAAGGCTTCACTAAAGAATTTGCTGCTCTGCAAGAAGAAATAACCAAAGATGCTGGTCCTGATCTGAATTAATGCCCCTAATGTACAGATGATTCCAGTATGAGCTCAGACTGTATTACTGGGTTTCAGATAATCTGCATGGGGCAGGGAGGAGGTGAAATAGGAAACCAGGCTCCACATGTTTCCTTGCCCATGGAATGGTTTGATTGGCAGGGCCCTGGTGAAGGTGCCCCTCTGGCTGTTGGCAACAGATAATTTTTTTTTTTTTTAAGAAGCAGAATGTCATGGATGGATGAATTTTCTGATTGGAAACGGCCAAGTTCCTAGTCACTTTATCTTCCCTGTAAGTTCTAGTCTTGCAGCTAGTCCTCTTCAGCGCAGTTGTTGTGAGATCAGGTCCGTAAAGTAGGATCTGTAAGATCTCTTTTCAGTGAAGGCTTTTGGTGGGGCTCTAGGCAGGATAGAGTGAGTGTTACAAAACTCATCTGTCAGGGGGTTGCCATCAAACCTGTCTCTCTCCATGGTGCATTAACTGAATGCTAAGCAAGGGCTTGTGTTTCCAGACACAAATGCTCTTGGTGCATGACATGGGTAGCCACGCTGTTCAGGAAAGCTGTGAGCAGCCTGCGGTGCTTGGCATCTATCAGGACTGCAGTCTCTAGAAGTAATGCAAGTTTTCCTTTGTTCATGACTCTTTGGAGAGAGAGACAAGACCCTGTTGCTTAGGACCAAATGTGTGATAAAGCTCTGGTTTTAGAAGTTGTGGAGTGACAAGAGGGTAGTTTAGTTTGACAGGTATAAGAGTGGCTATTTTTTCCCGTGGTTGTGGTGGCGACCAGACACCTGAGCTGCCTGCTGTGCGAGTTCTGCAACTTTGCAAGGGTCATCTTACAGTCCTGGCTGTCTACCTGTACATGCAGGGATCAGACTCTCTTCCCAGAAGTGCTGCACTGGCAGCTTGACATTATCATGAAGACAGGCTCAATTTGCCCAATCAGAGCAGACTTGTAGACCTGTTTTCTTCAACTGACCGCTGCAAAATGTGCGGGGCTCTGTGAGTGGGCTGGCAAAGATGGGGCGCCCAGAACAGCTGCTTCTGCTGAGGGTTAAGACTGTATTAATGTTGACCAGGAGACTGTGCGTTCTCCATCCCAGAGCAGTGAGATGGGAACAAATATTAAATACAAGTAAAGTTCCCTGTGAGTGCTGCTGGCAGGAGGAACAGAGCATCAGGGTCCATTTTGACGTCAGCCTGTGTTTTAGTCTTCTCTTGAGGGGACTGTGTATTTGCTTTCCTCCAACACTTGCAATGTGGAGTGCATGAGTGCCAGCAAAGCTGACATTCATACGGCTGTGCAAAAAGGGGGCATCTCTAACAAGAAGGTGTTGGAAGAGAAAAGAAAGTCTTTTACACTGTCTTGCTAGTTAAAACCAATTTCAAATATGGTATTAGTTGACTAATACTGTCCGAACAGGAGCGAGGAACCTCTGCAGAATGGCCTGGACTGTTGGCAGCAGTGCAAGGGCTGAATGAGTCTTGGCAGGTGTTTTTTTCAGCAGGTGCGTGCAAGTGACTCAGACAGTTCAGGTTTCCCTTGGAACATCTCCTGGCTTTCCTAACCCTGCTTGATCTTCACAAAGCTGGCAAGTACTGTAGGGTAGGTCCCGTCCCTCATTCCTAGAGAAATATTGGAAATACAATTATGAGCAGAAAATAGGATTAATCTTTTTTGTTGTTTTAGGTTACATTTTACTATGGCAACTTACTTGCCTAGTTTTGTTCCTTAGCTGCTACTCGAAGTATCTGTCTTTAGGTTTGTATTTCTGTGGTCTGAACAGCCCTGGTAAATGGGAGCAGAAATCATCCAGCCTGTTGGGAGCTTGCATTCAGGAAGGGCTGGGACACTAGTTACATTTTGAGGAAGAGTTGGAAGCCAGAGCTTGGGGCATTACACAGACCTAGACAGAGGTCTCACAGAATGGCTGTGAAGCAGCTTTATGAAAGGAGGAATAGGTACTGTGTTTGCTCAGCTCTCTGCACGTACACATGTATAACACTGATTTTTCTACTGTTCAGGCTGTGCTGGAGTAAACTTTGCTCAGACCTGTGGCTGGCAGGTTGAAGTTTTTGAAAGCATTTCCAGTGGGGTGCCGTTAGGAGAGTCATAAAAGCCAGACAGCGTTGCCTTGCTTTTCTGTCTTTCTTTAGAAGAAAGGAGAAGTCTGGGTGGCAGTTTGTTCTTAATATAGGCTGCCAGGCAGGATGGAGAATGCAAACTGTACCAATAAGGAAGAAAGCAGTACTTAACAACTACGCCCTCTGTGAAAACCACAAGCCGCAATTAATTTCTCAGTGATACACCAATATGAAAGTTGATGTACTGGCCCCTCTGCAAGGATTTGACATGCAGATTCAGAAAACTGGTAACCTGAAATGGTTTATTTTTTTGGTAATTCTTCATTGATCATGTTTGATTTGTGCATTTTAAGTGGGTTTAGAACTTTTTCTCAACTAGGTTTAAGAGTCATGCTAGTTTCTCGGTTATTTTCAAAGTTACCTTTTCAGAAAGGAGATTAGAGGTTGATACACCTGAAGCACAAACTTTTTTCACTGGGCAATTGCTAACACTCTGTTTTGAAACTGTGTTAGACAGAACTGCAGTGCTTGTTTGCCAGCAGGGACAGAAAGGGAACCTCACTACAGTGTTCGAAAACACAGCTAAAATATTTATTCCTTTTTTTTTTTTTTTGCTTGACTGCACATTTTATCATGCCACAAACAATAATGCATGACTTACCTTCAAACTCAGCTCTCAGTTGGTTATTTGCAGAGTGAATAAGCAGTTATCTTCCATTGGATTCATTTGGAGTGGTGCCAGTGACACACGTGAACACATACCAAATAATGTATAAAGACTGACATTTGAGGAAAATGTAGATCTCTGCATCTTCTTTCTTAACAGAAATGCTGGTCCTGTAGCTCCCTAGTACCGTTGTAGGTAACACTGCCTCTTCCTCTAAGTTACAGTAATTCTTTTGATCCTACCAGCCTCTGGGATTCTCAGTGTGGAAGGACCAACCGTATTTTTATTCCTACTTTCTCAGCCATTGTGAGGAGAAAAAGGGCAAAAACTTGAGGGGAAAAAATAGTATGCAGGGAATTCCTTTCCTGGAATTTGAACGTTCATCTCACTAATTCTGAAATTTCAGGCAGTTGAGTGGTGTCTTAGAGAGATACTTTCTTCCTCCTCTGTGGGTGGAACATGACCCCTCTGGTCCAAATGTTGATTCTGACACAAGAGACCAAGAAGAGGAATGAGTTATTCTTTAGTGTATTGTGGCAGGGGACAGTGTGTTTCAAAGGTTGCTTTGAAAATATATTTTGGAAAACATTCTGGTGAGAAGGATGGCAGGTTCTGTGAGAGAAACTGTGCCCAGGAAGAGGTTAAATTCATTCAGATTTAGAAATATACTTGGGTTCTGCACTGAAATACTCCTTAAAGGTGTAGATTCCGCAGCAGGGGAGTGAAATGATTGTTGTTCCATATATTAAACTGACTTCTACAGTAAGAGTACTAGGGATTTTTCTCTTTTCAGTCTGTTTAGTCTGACCAGCCGTTGCGAAAAGCTAAGCTTAGCTGTGTGTTAATAAGGAATTGAAGGAATGTACACACTCTGATAATGTTTTCCTCATCATGCATACAGACAGTGTGATTATTTGTTAGTATGCTCAGTGTGATTATATTACATATTACAAAAAAGGCCATTCTCTATCCTAAAACAAAGCCGGCGTAAATATTGGACAGTATCAGATAATTAAGATACTTTTGGTTTGTTTCAGTAAAATTCTGTATTCCAGAAGACTTAAAAGGATATTCAGATATTTTTGCAGAGGTTTGTTAAGGATGGTTTTGTAGGCAAGGGTACAAGGCTATTTTTGAACAGCAGAATTTTAATGAAAATACATAAGCTGAAGAAATTGGAAAAAAGATTGGCTTTCTTTGGAGAGGAAGAGCAGCTGTACGTGCAGGGCTGGGAGGGGAGGGTTCAGAGGCTGGTGTGGTGGTGGTGGTGGGTCAGAGAAAGGCAGAGGGATGATGTGATCAGTCAATTGTAGCACTTTGCAGTGGTATGCTATACCCAGTTGCTCACAGTCTGGGACTTGTCTGGAATGGGTGTCAGAGTCAGTTGCTAGACTAGAAGATTTTGCCAAGCTGGAGGGTTTTGCGCTCTGTCTTCCCTGACCTTTGTGAACATAAATAATTCAGGGAGGAAGTGTGCGTTATTAGGGCTGGATGCCCTTACGATAAGGCTGTGGGTACAGCAGATGAAAAGAGCTGTACTGGCTGGTGCTGTACTGGATGCAGGTGGTCGACAGAGCTGGGGTGGTTTTAGCTGGAATGTCTTCTAAACTGTCAGTCCCAAGTCTCCAGCTGAGGTCTTGATTTTTGAGAAGGAGTTTTTCCTCTCCAAAGACAATGTGGCCCAGATTATTAGCAAGTACTCTGGCGAAGAAGCCAGCGGGTTTACACCCATTCACAGTGGGAGAAGTTGGCCCATCAAGCCCAGTTCTCAAATTTGCTGTTACATGTTCTTCAACTCTTCTGAAGTAGAGGCAATCCTCAGGTGGAAAAATCCTCAGGTTCAAAAGCTGCTTGGGAAGAACCAACAAGAGCTGATCTGTGTTGCTCCACATGTTCCCATTTCCATGGGACAAGCCTGTGCTGGATTCAGTCAGGAAAGGGCTAACTCCCTTTTCTCTGGTTGCCAGGGAACTGTGTTGCTGGACAGTAAGTGAAAACATTGATAAGGCCTCAGCTGGTGCTGGGGATGGCCTGTACTGAACTCAAGGTCTTTTGTCTGCTTCGGATACTGTAGCTGACCCAGACTAACCAAGGAAGTATTTCATTCCACAGTACGTCATGTTCCGGTCTCTTTGGGTGGGGAAGAGGGTCCGGTAGCCATTGCTCTTCCCTTCTCTCTCTCTCTCCTTTACTCCCTTGCTCGTCTCTCCGGGCAACTTGCTAACCCTCCTGTGTTAGCTGCTTTGCCAGCTCCTGTGCTGGCTCATTCGTGTGGGAGCTGGTGGATTGTTTTGAGTTTTCTGGCCGTGTTATCTGTGATAAGGTTGGCTCGGAATCTGCTGCGTAGGCTCCCGGGCTCCGGCCTTCAGGCTGCAGCTCTCGGGCTGTGGGTCTTGGGCTCTCTGGGTCTGATTTTCATCCCTCTATATCTGGGTGTGCATTGATCAGTGGATGGTGGGAAATTGTATATATTGTACTATATGTTTCATTTTCTACTATTTTAAGTATTTAGTAGTAGTAGTACCTGTATACATTGATTTAGATTTAATTAGTAAATAGTTCTTATCTCAATTTTATGAGCTTCCTTATTTCTTTTTCCTCCGATTCTTCCCCTCTGTTGGAGGAGGGGAGGGGGATTTGTGAGAGCGGCTTTGTGGTGTTTTGCTAGCCGGAGTT
Organism: Rhynochetos jubatus; assembly: GCA_027574665.1. Lineage (NCBI taxonomy): Eukaryota > Metazoa > Chordata > Aves > Eurypygiformes > Rhynochetidae > Rhynochetos > Rhynochetos jubatus. Next base: position 27,896,835 of record CM050654.1, read on the forward strand.
AAACCACGACAAAGCCACACTCTGTAACCCAGCCTGGCCATGGAGGGCACTGTTCCTAAATCTTTCGATCCCTTGCAGCTATCCCTGAGCAGACCCTCTGGCTCAGGGTCTCCCAACAGCTGATCAAATGTCTGTGTCTTTCCCTTCGCCTCATAACGCATGTTACGTGTTCCAGATTTGTTCTGCGTCTGAGAAACTCCTGTCCTCATTCAGCAAGGTGATCATGAACCCGTACAGGAGCTTTCCTCGCCTCCTGAGGGCTCTGTGTCCAGCCTGTCCCTTCTGGAGTCCCTGTCTCGCGTCCTTCTGCCTTGTAGGAGCTCCTCTGCCCTTCTCCCCCGCCAGCACACACCTGCTCCTTTATCTCTTTCTCCAGCTCAGGCATGGCCCCAAATGCCTTTTATGTTTTGTCCTGATTTGGTTGCTTCATTTTGCATTAGGGTCTGCATAAAAATACATCTTGCAAATGTATCAGCATTTAAAATGAGTGTTGCAGGGGAGGAGGTGGAGGACTTGAGAAGGTGGATTTGTGCAAACAGCACTTTTTATGCTATCTATTCCTCTTACTAGTGTTACTGTTGGCTATAGATAGGGTTTAATTAAGCTATGTTAAATGCCTACCCAAGTAATAGACATTGATGTTGCTGAAGTCTGTTGCCTGGAATGTCACATTGATGCCAGCTGAATTAAGTGATGCCTTTTGGCCTTATTAACTACGGAGCTATGATGTAGCTACTTCCCAGCACCACATTTGTGCCCACTTTTTTTGATCTCTGATTTGGTATCTGCTTAAGGCTGGGGCAGGCAGAAGACTGGAAATTTACCTGCTTTCTTGGAGGCTGGCTGACATTTCCTGCTGCTTTATTTTCAGGGTGTTGATAGATACATACTCTCCTCAGTCTCTGGTTTCCTGAAAAGCAGGAACTCTGGGGAATTCAGTGTTTTCCCCTGCCTGCTTTGAATAAGAGCAAAGCAAATGGGAAAAAAAATGCCCAGGAAGTTATGAATTAGGCACACAACCATATATGCCCAAGATACCTTGGTTGTGCAAGCACGCCTAACAGCTGAGGGCTCAGTGGTCTGTCTCTTGTGCATTTATGTGGTAGACATGTACAGCGTGTGCGCCCCAGGCTCAGCAAACCAAGGCTGAATGGTTACAATGACCCTAACAGAGCTTATGTGTTTTCTGGTGAAGCTGTGAGTTTTTCAGCACCTCTGGTATGGGGCCACAAGCTTAAGGTGTCAAGGTTGAAACATTTGAAGTCTGAAAACTCCAGCTTAAGCTTTTAAGGTTCTTAATTTCCCAGACTTCTCGAGGTAGGTGCCTGCTTCCAGCTCTGGGTTTGGTCTGGTGGCAGAAGTCGCCACTTGCGAATGGTTCTCCCGCTGCCTTGTTTCCTACTCTGTGCACTTGCTGCTGGAGCGCTCTGTACGAGTCTCCATCCACTCGCCTCTAGATAAAATCTTGCCTTTGTCAGACCAACAGTTTGAACTAACCCAGCTACTCTGTCTGAGGCAGCAGTTTCACATAACTCTTAAACCACATCTACCACTGAGATGTCATCTCCAGCTGCTTCTTTTCTCCTCCTTTCTGCACGCTGCTGCTCCGTTACCATCTCTCTGGTTGTGCTGCTTTACCCGTTTTTCTTTCAAGCCTGTTCTCACAAATAGGTGCTTTTGATAGTAAGGTCTGGATGGGGGGTCAAGAGGAGCAGGAATAAGCACAGGGAAAAGACTAGCAAGCCAGGGTGCTCAAGAGAGGATCTGCCCTGAGATAAGGGTAAAGTGGAAGTAGCCCAAGTTTGACCCAGTGCAGGTATGGCCGAATCAGCAGGACCACGGACAGTGGGGTGGTGCCTCCCTGGGGCAGTGGCATCTTTGCCAGCTCAGCTCCGTAGACAGCAGGCACCTGATTTCTTAATTTTGCATTCTCTTTCCTTTATATTCTGACTCCCTGAAACCCCTGACTGAAAGTTATAAAATAGATGAGGAAAAATTTGAAAGTAATGTGTAAAGGACATTTTCCAGGGTTTGTTTTTATTCTCAGAAGCTTGGGTGGTGAAAAAGCATGACACTTCAATGTTCTTAAAGATAAATAGGGGGCTGAAGAGTAAGGGGTAGGAGAGGGAGATATCTGTGCATTCTTTTTCACTGCTAAAATCTGTCAAGGAAAGGAAAAGGTAAGTAAATAAACCCCAGTATGTTTTCCTAATAAACTTTCATAAAGCTAATCAAGCTAGTGCATTTATAGAAAGTGGAATCATAGAATGGTTTGGGTTGGAAGGGACCTGAAAGACCATCTAGTTCCAACCCCCCTGCCATGGGCAGGGACACCCTCCACTAGACCAGGTTGCTCAAAGCCTCATCCAGCCTGGCCTTGAAGGCATCCAGGGATGGGGCATCCACAGCTTCTCTGGGCAACCTTTCTCAGTGCTTCATCACCCTCTTTGTGAAGAATTTCTTCCTGATATCCAATCTAAATCTCGCTGCTTTCAGTTTAAGCCCATTACCCCTTGTTCTGTCGCTGCAGACCCTTGTAAAAAGTCCCCCTCCAGCTTCCTTGTAGGCCCCTTCAGGTACTGGGAGGCTGCAATAAGGTCTCCCCAGAGCCTTCTCTTCTCCAGGCTGAACAAGGCCAACTCCCTCAGCCTGTCCCCATAGGAGGGGTGCTCCAGCCCTCTCATCATCTTTGTGGCCTCCTCTGGAAAAAAAGCTCCACCTAATAACACAGTGAGTTGGACCTGGAGGGAAGATGTTGTAACCCTTGAAGTGAGGCTAGGGTACAGGCTTAGTCCATGGGTTGTACCTGTTGTACAGGGCAGGCATAATGGAAGATTACTTAAAAAATACATGAGATGGGGAGAGAGAATCGTAACATAACAAGACTAAATCAGCTAATGTAGCAGGAGCATTTAAGAGGAACCTGGTTTTGAAGGTGCTTGCGTGGCTTGGGGTAGACAGATGCTGAAGGGAATGCAGGTAGGTGAGCGTAGCATAGTGTGAGTGCAGAGACCAAGCGATGACAGCATGTCAGGGAGAAGAGAAACTGCTTTTGCATACTGTCTGTCACAACACCACTCCTGCTGTATCATGACTTAATTTAGACTTGAATGATGCTAATAACTAACTGCAAAAACTGGTGGAGGGGGAAGGAGAAACAACCTCAAATGTTGGAAACAGTCAAGGGGCTAAAATCTTCATATAAAAACATCCCAGAAGGTCAGGATTTGGGTCAGTGATGTCTGCACACTGGGGGCCACAGGGAGTTCACCAGCTTATCGGGGCCCTCTGTGGGAGAGATGGTCGGTTTGAGACCGTGGTTAGATATATAAGAGAACCTTTCTGCTTAACTGATTTTCAGTGTGCAGAGGTGGTGTGAGATAATACTTGCAAAACATCCGGAGAACTGAGGGTTTATTTGTGTGTTTTTATAAACATGCTGTAGAATTGCCTTGAGGAAAATAGCTCTTGCTGGAGAGCTACTGTATAATTTTCCTAAACTGCCAGTATGGCTGTTTTCTTGTGGAAAGCAGTCCTTCTAAATGCTGATATTAGAAATATCAAAGGTGCATTAATTTTCTCGTGCAACAACAGATTTTTAAGCTAGATCTTTGCTTCTACTCAGATTTCAGTTTAGTTCAAACAACTGTTTTCCCGACTGGCTTGCTTTTTTGCTATGGTGTTTGGCCAGCCGCTTGCTTGTACTGGCCTTTTTGTTTTGTGAGAAGAGTTTCAAAGAGGTTTGTGCTACGTCTTGGTCATTTCTGAAAGTCACCTGAGGGATTTTTATCTGTATTTAAGTAACCACATCCTTCATGCATGTTAGTGCCCTGTCTTCACAGGTAAGTTTCTCCCAACACCCCATTTCATTTTGTTTCAGTTTTCATGTAAGTGGCAGCAAAAATCAGTTGTTACTGTCAAATGAAAAAAAACTTTGTCTTTACCTTTGAATGCCAGACTCCTTGCTGAATTCACAGTGAATCTCTGAGCTTGGGCTGGCAAGCGTGGGTGAAAAATCTCCCCCCTCTCTCCTTCCTCCCAAGCCCATTCATGCACATGGTAAGCTGACTGTGACTTGCTGCACGTAAAGGGGAATGAGGAGCTACAGCTGCACAGAGTAGTGAAATCTAACTGATTCTGGGTCAAAAGAGAAAGGAAAATGATGTTGCAGTTTCTTGCACCTTAATTTTAATTTTGTTGTATTTGATGGGTGCTAACAGCAGCTTCCCTTTTCTGCTGGTTCATGTTGCACCAGTGTGGTTTCTCCCTCAATGGGTGCCAAAGCTTTTGCAGTTCCTGCTCAAAGGTCAGTGAAAGCAGTCTCTTGTGATGGTAAAGAGCCTGAATGGCAGCTTCTTCAGTATCCCAGTGTAGAGACTTGACAACTGTAGTACGGAATGGATGATAATGACCTGAACAATTTACCAGGGAAAGAGGGGAAGATGCTGCTGCCAACCAACACTTCTCAAGATGATTTTCTCCAAAGTAACTCTTAAATTAGGTGAGGGTGGTTAGCCCAGCGTGGCTGGGGGAGGGACCACTTCAATTCAGGACTGCAGTAAGGTGATGTCCAGCCAAGTATCCCTGGGTATGCCAGAAAACTCAGCAAAAGTGCTTTTTCTGCAGTGTTCATGTCTTGTTCTGGGGATCTGACTCCATAAATGGACTATTTAGAGGCCCTGGAGCATAATATTCCTAATTACATTACCTGCAGGGTCACTGTGCCCTCTAATGCAGCTTGCAGCCAGAGAGTGGCTTTGCCCTGTCATAGTTACATGCTTAAAGAGCATTACTGTGATTATCCAGGAGGGTGGATTAATGGGAGTTGATGGATAATTGGAGGAAGGGAGGGGTGCTCCAGAGGTGAATTTGAGTTGGCAGACTTTGTTATGCAGAACAGCGCAGTCTGCTTTCGAAAAAGAAACAGGTTTGGAGGGACTGTCCTGCCTTGAAGAGTGTGAGGAGTCAGATAGCAAGTTGTTTGTGTGGGAAATTGGGTCATTAAAGTTGTCACAAGTGAGTTGTGGTGGTGTTTGAGGTTTTCAGTGAAGTCTTTTGGAATAAAATGGGGGGGAATATGCTGTCCCTCCAGATCTTGGCAGCTAAATTGGAATTGCTCTAAAACCTGTGTTTTCTAGCTCCAGCCCTCTCCCGTAGTGTATGAGGAGCAGGGTCCTACTCAGTGGACACTGGGGTCATAAATGGCAGGCAGCTAGACATTGCACAGCAACCTGATCTCTGTACCGTCCATGAGTGGGCAGGGTTGGTGAGGAGTTGTCCATCCCTGTGGTGGAAGGGAATGACCTGTCCATCAGAAACCTTATGATGTCCAGTGGCTGAGGACAGCAGGAGTTGCAGAAGCTGTTTGCTGAGGAAGGGAATGGAAATGTTCTTCCTGGTCACGGGAGAAGGTCCGATTGTGTAGAAGGAACAAATGGGTTTTAAAGAGAGCTGAATGGAAACAGGATCCAACTGCACTCTGGGTAATGGGAGAATGGGAGAGAGAGAGGGCTGGAGTGGGACTTCTGGGGGCTGCTCTAGAAGGACAGGAAAGAAAGGGATTGCCAAAGAAATGCCTAGGAGTGGTGGCCTGCCTTGTCTTTCTAGAGCATGAGTTTGCAGGAGCTGAGTCCTGTCCTTGAACAGGCTCTCGACAGTGCTGCTGGCCTTGGCAAGGGCTGCATGTGCAGTGCTGACCGTGGCTGCCCTCAGAGCCCTGGAGACATAGATACGTGTGCCCCCTGCTCCAGCAAAATAACGGTTAATGTAAGTTGGTTTCCTGGGTGAGTTTAAGTTCACCATCATGAATGGGGCTGTGAATGAAAACCAGGATGGGACAGAGGAGTAGCAGACCTTGGAAATAAAGCCCTTGAGAGCCAGCAGTACCTGCCTGCCAACCTCTGGTGATGGGCACCGGGAGGCAAAGGGACAGCTGACGCTGTGCTGGGGGAGGCACCCAGTAGCACATTCTTCAAGCCCATGGATGGCATGGATCCGAAGCCAGTCATGATGTAGGTGTGGAAGGCTATCAAAAGCATTGATAGATACTTTTAGCTGGAATCTGTAGGGGAAAGGGTTGAAGTGGCCCAAAACAAACCCCAGAAAACTGTTCGTGCATTTTCAGCCTCCTGATGCTGAGGAACCAGGTGTCCTCTTCAAGGGGTGACTAATTCCTTGTTTCATGGAGTGGAGAATAAAGCAAAACAATTTCTTTCCTCATCTGATGAAACAAATACTTGTTTTTGTGGTGAATTTGTCATGCTCTAAATCAGCTCTCTTCAGATCTTCCTTCTCTGTTCCCCCTTGAGCTGTTAGTGGATCTGTGGCACTAAGACATGTGGGGTTTTTTTAATGTAAACCTCAGCTCCCTCGCACATTGTAAAATCAAGGGCTTATGTCCCTTTCTCCTAAAAAACCCACCAACCAAAAAAAAGGGAGGGTGAGTGGAGGGAGCTCTGTTCAGGCAGAGTGTATTGTTCAATAGCTCTGTTTGTTATTGTTAATGTTAAGTTTGTTATTGTAGGGTTGCTTATCAGAGCTGGACTGTGTGTATTTATCTAAGCCCTTCCTGTTTCTTCCACCCCCTCCAAGATAAGATACTTTCTGTGGTGACGAAGCTGGGAAAGATAGGGGCAGGGGAAACCTGGGGTCTGAAAGATGTGTAGGCTCTTGAGCCACTCTCGGGCGCTCACCCGTAAAGAATCTCTGGATGATGAAGATTAAGAGATGGAAAAGGCTGCGTGTGGTGAGAGAACAAATTCTTCCTTCATTTCTTCCCCCTGCTGCCACTTTCCTTAATTTTGAGACTGTAGTAATCTTCTGATGATATTTTTTAATCCTAGAGTATCATCCCCGGTGGTAATGGTAGCTCTTCTACTAACCTTGTGTGCATGTACCAAACTGGATAGATTTTTAGTGTGTTATCCAGAAGTTGTGGCCAGGGTAAGCAGGGTTGTTAACAAATGGCTCAAAACTTGAGGAAGATCTATGGAAACAGTTTCATGGTGACAGGCATTCTGCTGCCTTTGCTGTCTGGCTTCCTTACTAAAATCCCTTGATCTGCTTTCTGTTTGTGGCTGTCATTCTAGTGTTTCTTCTAGTCAGGCATGTCTTGGATTGATTTTGCCATTTCTGTAAAGAAAAAAAGGTGGAAGTCAGGATATCCTCTGCTGAAGTCAGGTGTGGCTGCTCTGGGGGAGTCTTGCACGGGGAGAAGAGAGGAGCTGATGTGAGATCAGTCAGGTACCCCATCCTTTGCTTTGTTGGTGAGGCAGGCTGGACTAATGCAAACTCATTTCTTTGGGCTTCAAAACCAGTTCTAGATAGTAACACATGGAAAAAAAAAAAAAATGAGAGGCTTGGAGAAGCTGTTGTGTATTTACCTGTGTTAGCATATCTTGAGACTAGTGTCTAAGCATCCTTTATGCTTCAATCCTGTCTCACTTTTCTGAGAGTTACCATGTGTGAATGCTCTTCGGAACCCTTTAACTAGCTTTTGCTGCACAGTGTCTGTGCTTTTTGGAAGGAAAAGATCCTGCATGGCTGAGATTCAGCCTACGCAAAGCTGACTTGAGGTTGCAAAAGTAAAGGGTGTTTTTCATCCTGCCCTCACCATCAGCCAATTCTTGAAACCTGGAAGGCTGAAAGAGAGCCAAGAACACATTCAACATTTTTTGTTTCCACCAGCAATAGTTGGGCTTGCCTGTGTGTCAGAAATCTAATCATGCAAGTGTGTGCTGATAACACAGTGGTCTCAGCCATGGCAAGGAACAATGTTCAGGAGTTGTGAAATCATGCACTTGATTTTTATCATGCCCTCTGTGGGGCTGTGTGAGAATACTAGCCCTGCTGTGACAGAAAGGAAAGGTAATGATGTGTAGAAGGGCATTGTGATTTGTACAAAACCAAACAGCATCTGTGAGAAGAAGCAGTTTTTCAGTGCAACTTTTCCTGATTTTGAAGGGAACTGTGGCAGTTTCTCCTTTCCTTCTGTAATAAAGGTTAATGTTTAGTATTGACCTATGTGTAATATCGGGTTGCCTCTTACTGCTGTTGCACTCCGTGTATACCCAGGCAAATTACTTGCTCTCTAGAGATTTCGTTCTGACATCTGCAAATGATAAAGCGGAAGTGGTTCTGTGTTGGGGTGGAAAAAATCTTTGAATACATGCATAAGTGCAACAAGCCATCGCAGGTTGCCTGCTCTCCTCCTGACAGTGACGTTACAATGCGGATAAGACTGCCTGGCTCTTGGTATCAGAAATTTATCGTGTTGTCTGTGATGGTGAAGGTTGGCAGAGAAAGACTGCCTGCTTTCAGCAAGCATCTTTGGCTTATTTATGTCCGTGTTCTTGAGTCTGAGATGAGAAAGAATGTGTTTTGTTTTGTGCTGGCGGTGCACTAGGGCAGTACCAGCACTTTCGTGCAATGCACTTGTTTCCTTTGATACAGAAGAAGGTTCTGTCTTCGTTTTGGAGAAAGATGTCCTAGCATTCCATGCACATCGGCCGGTGTGTATGGAAAAATAGCTGCAGCTTGGATACTGGTGCCTCACCAGATATTGGTGATCAGCTCTGATTTCTCTCCTTTTATGTGCTTAACAAAGCATCTAACTTCTTGATAGCATCAGCTGCATGTTATTGAAGTTCCTCCTTCCAATCGAATCTTCCTTTCAATCCCACATGGTGATCTCCAGCCATCACCGTATTTGGCAGGAAACCGAGTGCTTAAAGCCCTGGATGCCCTTGTCAGACTGCTACAAAGAAGGAGAGCTTTCCCCAGTGGGATCCAGGGGAAGCCCTATGAACCTGATCATGGCTCTGTGCTCCCAGCTCCTTCTTGTTGTAAGAGAAAGTGGCCCTGCCTTGGCTTATATTTTCCTGCTCTTGAAAAAAGCTGTCACATCAAACAGCTCTGGATTTTCTGTCCTCTAATTCTAGACAAGCCAAAACACAGGTAACCTTTCCCCTTCCACGCTGACTTCTTTCTCAGGATCCATGTTATTCCACAGTAATATCTATTTAGATGTTGTTCTAGATTCTTGCTGTAATTTTTCTTCCTATCATCTCTAACCTTTGCCTGTGGCAGCTGTGCAATCAGACCAGAATCCAAATGAAGCTGTCTCTTTTTGATCCTAGTCTGCACTTAATCATAGGGCTGTGGTTGTTACTGAGGGAATAACATGTCAAGGTGCATTGGCTCTTCTCCCATCCAAAATTTTAATTTGGAGAGAGATTTGGACAATATGCAATAGTCTCTGTGCTAGTGGTTGTGTGGAATTAGAGACCCTTGATACTCAGCAGTGCATTACCTATTACTCTTTGTAGTTACTTAAATAAAAGGCATGTGGTAGACATGATACTGAGTTCATGATACCAGTGAAACGTCTGGATTCTGAGTTTTGCTTTCCTGTAACTTTTCCTGGGAGCATTTGATGTCTTCTGGTACATAGTCCAACCAGTTTAGGCTGACCCAGAGTTAGATGTTGTTTCTGTGGTGTGGGTAGATGGAAGATGGGCATGCAGAAGTGCTTCGGAGTTTTACCATTACAGATTTATGTCCATAACTTTGGGTCATATTGCATGTGGCTTAGAGCAGGAGATTCCCATCTTTTTATTTTAACACTTGAATCTCAGCGAAACCTTGAAGCATTATAAAAAGTGTGCAAAAACTGGGGTTTGGAAATGACCCTTGGTGAGTGAAGCCGAAGTTTTCAGTAAATAAACTAATTCCTAAAATAATTTGAATGAGTTTGTCTGAAAATGTGTCTGACTTATCTTCATCTCTCTTGTATAATTAGGAGTTTAGAAAAATTTGAAATGCCAAGATCAGAATTCACCGGCTTATCAGGTAGACAAAGACTTGTCTGTGATTCTTCCTCTTTAGAAATGGGAGTAAGTTTTTAGTTCTGTTGAAATACAAGTTTGGCAAGCCTAAACCTTGATTTTTTCTGAGGGACTTCATGGATAGAAATGGGACACATTCTGTTCAAACTGCCCAGTCGCTGAATCTAGCCCTTGAGCCAAAGATCCACCCTCACAGGCAGTGTGACTTGGTGAAAACAATGGCCCAACACTCTGTTAGAGGGCATAAGTAGGCACTGCTGCTGAGAAAATCAGATCCACCCTTTGTGAGCCAGGCTGGGACATCAGAAACTGTTGGTTACTTTTAACCTGATCTGTGTTGCTATTTTTAGTTGAGGTTTGTTTCTCAGTCCTGTTCAGCATATGGCCACTCAAAGTCTTGGTTTAGCACAAGGGGAGGCAGTAATGTAGAGGCAGGGAAGTGTGGGAAATGAGACTTTTTCAGTTACCTGGTTGGGAAAGCTTAAAGTATGCATGAAACTGGCCTCTCCAAAGACTCCTCTGTGCTTTGAGGAATTCTCCAGTCCAAGGCAGGTTTTCTTTTCATGCCCTGAGCAGGATAGTTCTGTTCTGGAAATGAGGGTGGGGGAGATGGTGTATCCATCTGTGCTGGGGAATGCACCTCAAAGGAAGGTCCCATTGTGTTTTGCAGGAGATGAATCAGCAGAGCTTTCTCTCTGGAAACTGCAACCATCAGCCCTCTCACCTGGAAGTGATTAGGTGGCAGTACTTCTTAATGCTTTGTATATATAAACTGACTACAGGCATTGCTTCCATGTCTCCTGGCCAGCGCCTGAAGGTTTTTAGGATGGTACCCTTCTTAAGAGCTCAGGTCCCTTTGACCTGCAGCCCTCCTCAGTACAAGTCAGGTGCACAGAAGGCAGGAGCACCCCAGCCTATTCTATCCTGCCCCATCCTGTTTCCTAGCGCTGCTGGAATTGATCCCTGTTGATTCTGGCGAAGCCAGCTGAAAACCACAGGGGACAAAAGCTCCTTTTGTTGGGAGCTGCAGCCAGGCACATGGACGTGCTTCTCAGCACTTGCCTCTTCCCCGGGTATCACGCAGGGATTTTGCTGCCTGATGGGTTGCGTGTCCCTCAGCTCGGTGTTGTGGCACTGGCCGGGGAGTGTTTCCTGTTGTTGTATTCTGGGAGAGGGAGGAGAGTAAAGGTGTGAGTGAAGTGGTGGTTGAGGTTTGCACAAGAGGAAACTAAATATTGGGTGACCGTGACCCTATATAGCCAGGTGCAGAAACAAAACAGTGAATCAATAGGGACAAATACACTTTGTTTCCTGTTCTCTTCTAGCTTCACTCTTAAAGATACTTCATGCAGCTAAATCTCAGTTGTGTGTTGTTCTGTCCCCCCTGCAATTAGTCTCTGTTCAGGCAGTGCTAACATTTAATACTTTTGAAGCTCTGCTGGCTGCACAGCACTAATACTGAGGTGCAGTGGTTGCTGGGGAGAGGATTTGGAGGAGCAGGTTGGGATTGTATGCATGAGCTTGGGGATGCCCACCTGGTACAAGAAATTCTCCTCCCTTCTCAGGTTTCTGTTCCTTTAGGTGGGAGCACTCTGGTTCCTGTCCTTGCTTGGCTGTGGTTGCAGAGCTGTTTTCGGAGAGGGGAAGTGAAACTGGTGGCAGGATAGGATCCAGCAGGAAGGTCCCTGACTGGTGGGGAAGGGAGGCAGCAAAACATGTCTCTTGCCAATGAGATCTCAAAAGCTCACGTTTAATCTTGAAAACACTGTCTCCCATGCCCAGCAGGTAACTGCAGCATTATCCGGTGTGGTGGGGAATCAGGTAGCTCCTGCAGCAATGTCAGTGCCTACACCTCTGTCTCTCAGGTGATAGTAGAAGTATTTAGATGATGGCACTTACCTCACGGGTATGAAGGCACAGAACGGTGTGCACAATGTGTTCATTTTCTTGAGCTCTTAGTGTGGATAGCAGCAACCGTGGAACACTTGCTGGTTGCTGTCAGGATTCATTTTCATTAAAAACATGCCAAGCCAAAATTAGTAGGTAGGAGCTGCCCAGGGGGCTGGTGTGACTGTACGGGAAAGACATCTGTGTGGGTTAGCACGCGTCATGCTGATGGCCTCTGTACTGAGGAGGGAGGTATGTTTTTGCCCGCTTGCAGCGGTTTGCTGCAGTCACAACACGTGTGTTGCTGAACGTGAAGGTTAGTGGCTGGGTTAGGAGCCTTACTGGGTGTATAACGTGGAATGTGCGTGTTTGGACAGCTGTATTGGCAGACCTGGCACGGCTCTGTGATCAAGAAAGGGATGTTACTCAATTTCCACAATTAGGCTTGTGGTAGCCTAATGACGTGCTTGTTCTTTCGTCAGACACACGATGCACTGGATGCTGTTGGAGAGGTTAGACCTGACAGACTGAGTTGTGTCTTATTTTTCATCCCCTGAGCTGTGTGGGCTGCAAATGTGTCAGTGGGATTGAAGGAAGCTCCCTTGAAACCATGATGAAGAATAAACCTCGTTTAAAAAAAAAAGAAAAAAGTCTCATCCATGTTCTAGATGGACTGCAGCAAGGTTTCGAACATTTTATTGAGTCATGGGGTCTTCATTTTCTTTTCCAGGGGTTTGGCCTTCTCTGTAAGTGCCAAACATACCTCTTGCTTTCCATGGTTGCTCCTCATGGGCCTTGAAGTCTGCAGACCACATGCTGAAAATCACGTAACATTCTCATATGTTGATTACCAGATCTGTAATTTCAACCCAGTATCTTCTGGCCTTGGTGTCTGGTTAACGCTCTGCGCTGTTTAAGATTCTAAGCAAATAGTAATGTGTAGGCAGGCACCTACAGTCCTTCCACATATGCTTGAGTTGTCCTCAGCTGGCTTCTGAGCAGTTTTCAAGTTCCCCCTTTTGAAAGGGAATTTAAGAGCTGAAGTCTGTGTGTATGGCTCTAATTCCATGTGTCTTCACTGGAGCTCTTTCCCCCCCCTCCCCCCCCCAACTCTGAGCCTGGATCTTAGACATCAGCTCATAATGCACAAACCCATTCTTCTGGTTCATGCAGGTTGGCTGGTAGATACGAGCTTTTCCTTCCCTTTCCCCTGCTTCTCTCCCACCCCTCTTTGTTCCAGGTGGCCTGTCACCTGCGATGAGGACTCAGTGGAAGCAGTGCTTTGGTCAGTGCTACAGGCAGTTCTTCAAACGCTGTCAGGCTGAGAGCAGCAGCACTTGATGGCTTCTGCAGCACATACGGTATCTGGTTGCTCATCATGCAGGGCAATTTCAAGGACAGGCAGCCTTTCTTTCCACTGCTGCTTCCACTGCCAATTTCTTTTCCCCATTATATTTCTCCCCTCCGTTCCCCTGAATGATTCCCTCCAGGTTCAGCTACAAAGGAGGGAGAGAGCAATGGAAGTGTCAGCTTTGCTGTCCTCTCATTGGCAGGAGCTTTGGGGATATAGAGCTGGGCATGGCTTGAACTCGTGGTAGAAATAGTTCTGTGGAATAGCCTGCTCCCTGGACAAAGGTGCCTCAGAGGTGCTATCCTGATGGTGCCATGGGTGCTGAGCCAGCCAGGGATCAGGGTGAAGGCAGGCATGGAGCAGGACATGAAAGTGCCATGTGTCAGCCCTGAAGCATGGGGGAACATCTCTGCTCTTGGCCTCCTTCTCAAACTCCACCTCTTTGGTCAAGGCATAAAGCTCATGATGCTGTATGTCACTCAAGTAAACTCGCTTAGTGACCCCATCTAGGCCATGCTGAACCACTAGAAGCACAGTATGTTGGTGAGAGCTTGTCACTGTGCCCATGGGCAAAGCTAAATTGCCTGCTGAGATCTGGCTGCCAGAGTGGTGAGATGACTGCACCAAACACCCCTCTCATTGATCCTCTTGACTCCACTGAAAAGGGTGGGTTTGGGCAATATATGGTGGAGGTTGCTTGGCTGATGCCTGTCTTCCTCACTGTCTTGGTTCATCTCAGCACTTGACTGAAAAATGCTTTCAGAGGCAATCACAGAAGCAGGAACTAACTTCTATGCCAACTCCCATGTGGCAACTTTCTGATGTTTCCTGCAGTGCCAGATCATCCGATGCTGTTTCTGCCTTATTTCATGTGTTTGACCACCCTCCCTGTGCCCCTTCAGCATAGACCTGGACTCTGGTCTGAGGGGTTCATTCTCTGGGAATTATTGTTCTGAGTAGGTGAACAAAACCTTAAATCGCTCTAGTCATTGAAATCTTACTTCCCTTCTTTTGCTGGTTCTACCTCCTCTCTGACTTCAGCATCTGCAGCCAGAATAGGAACAGAATGGGGAACCACCAGGACCAGCGTGACTGTAAAACCAAAAGTCAATCGCAAGTTAACAGTGGAGCAAATCCACTGCAAGGAACTGGGCAAGTGGAAAAGGCCCTGCAGTACTTCATGTGGGGAACAAGGGAGGACAAACTGATTAGCACATAATAATCTGAAATAACAAATGCTTAAAGTGTTGAATTTGTAGTAAAGACTCAAACATGGTACTCTTTGTTCCAGAGGCAGAAGCTTTTTAAAAAGCTGTTTGGGAGAGTGATGATTACCAGAAGTTGTACATGGCAGTCTGGAGACAGTTAATGTTTAAATCAGGCAGTTTTTAAAATAGGTAACTTGTCCTGTTAGTTATAACAAAGGATTTAAATGCATCCTGTTGGATAGCAGCACAAAAGCTTGACTGTTCCTTTCTTGAAATGGATTTCATGTTAAACTTTGTGATGATGATTGTGCAGCAGAGTGAGTTGAATGGAGTGCTGGCATTTGAAGAGCTTGGCTGGTGAATCTACCTCCAGGTCACAGCTCGGTGCTTTTGCCGCTGTAGTGGTGAACACTTTTTCTTTTGCAGTACAGTTGATGAGCTGGTCTCAGAGCACAGCCTCGCTGGTTAGTGGACATGGTTGTAACGTATCAAATATGAGATAAAATGTATGCTACACTAAGTTTGCTCTTGTTTCAGTGCACGCAGTCAGGTCTTTGTGTTTCCCTATGGTGCCATCATGTCTTGGAGCAGCCCTTCACAGCCAGCACTGAACAGGAAAGGAGTCTGATCACCTTCCTCTTAGGGCTGACTAGCTGAGTGTCTGGGAGATGAGTGTCTCTGTTGGTGCAGAGTGAGTGCAGGACTAGAGATGTATTAGCAGGTTCCTTAGTCTGACTTCTTGAGTAGATTGTGTACTTGAACCCTTCATGGCCACCCAGTGTAGTGCATTATGTCTATTGTGTGTCAATTTTAACACATTGAGTATGAAATGAAATGTAAGAGGCTGTGAATGCTCTTAGATACGGGGAGGGCTTCTTGGGTTCAAGCACTGTTTCTGTGCTTGAGAGTTTTGAGTGATGTTATATGGCTGGCAGCTCCTGTGGTCCATGTCCTAGGCAGGAAATGTGCTCATACGCTGGCTTTCAGGTAGTCTAAGTTCATCTGCAGTAGGACAGCTTTGTAGCAGCCAGTGGGTCAGATGAAGATACACAATGACCTGTTTGGTGTGGTATATCATGAAGGTCTGTAGTCATGAAAATATTCCTTTCCCCTGTAATGCAGAGCATAGAGGGTTTACAGCCTGCATACCCTCAGATAATTGGATAGAAGCACTGAGATTCACCTTGAATCTCTTGATTTGCCCTAGTGTACACAGGCCCAGTTAAAACCTATGTGGCTTAAGATATGTAAGGTGGAATTACAAGGCACTAGCTCTTGCTACTGCAAAGGGAATTTAGAAAAAGCTTGTGAGATTCTTCCCGGTGAGGGTGGTGAGGTAGGTACTGGAACAGGTTGTGCAGAGAAGTTATGGATGCCCCATCTGTGGAAGTGTTCAAGGCCAGGTTGGATGGGACTTTGGGCAACCTGGTCTAGTGGAGGGTGTCCCTGCCTATAGCAGGGGGGTTGGAACTAGATGATCTTTAAGGTCCCTTCCAACCCAAACTATTCTGTGATTCTATAAATAATGAAATCTTGGCATCAAAGACAGATTTAGTCACTAGAGAGAAAGATATCCTTCTGGTGGTGCTTTCACAACCCATGTTGAGTAATAGTGGGGACTTGACACAGCTGTGCAGATGGTGGTGATAGATCCAAGGGTGGGCAACAGTGGATGGGCATGACATCTGTTAAAAGCAGTGGTGTGGTTAGAGAGTCTTGATCTAATCCAGAGATGAGCTTAAGTTTTACTTGGACTTACTCTCGGCTGCCTCCTGGTAACCCTTTGCAAACAACCTCTTGGGCAGGAGGAGATAAAAGCAACTAGATGCAGTTCTGGCCTTCCTCTTCCTATGAGTGCTGCTAACTATAGAAACAAGTGTGCTTTAAGCACAGAAGGTCAGCAGGGCCTTTAGGCTCTGGACAGACATCTGATTTTATTGTTAGCATGTATAACAAGATTAACACCAAATGACTCACAGAATAAGTTGGGTGGTCTTTCATCTTCTGTAACTGGGCTGGTATGAAGGCATTTTCATTATCATGACAGAAGGGGGCTGAAAACTTTGATAAAATCAGCTCTTCAGTGACAAGTGTTTTCTGTAGGAACTCTCACCTTTAATCAAAACTAAACATTGAAAGGGTGTTTTTTTTAAATAAAAAGCTGAAATTCCCCAAGAGAACCCATGAAAAAACATTTTCCTGAAGTTTTTGGTGGGAGAGAAAGCCATGCTTTCTCTTTAGCTTTGTGGTGAACCCAGAGGTGGTCCTGAACTTCCTGATTGAGGGGGCAGTGGACATCACAGCTGAAGCTACAAGTTATACCGCGTCTTTTGGAGGGTGAGTTCCTTCCTTTCTGACTCCAGGGCTGCTTTCACTCATGTACTTAGAGGTTGCAAACTGCTAATGGTTGCTCCAGCATGTGTTCATAGTATTAATAAGTAGGTGAACCTCTACAGTAAATGAAATCTATGCTAAATAAAGTGTGTTACAACACAGAAATTCCTCTTTCTCCTAGCTCCTTCTGTGATCATGGTTGGCCTTTATGCCACAAGCACGGAGGGCACAGCAGAGTTTGCTCCCATTGTAGGAGCGGGGTAGGATTCAGACTCGAACACCTTTATTTTGTCTCCATTTCAAGCTTCCTGTAAGCAACACAACTGGCACAGTCAAAGGAATAAAATCAGAGCCACCCTGCAAATACCAGTTTATGTTACCTTGAAAACGTTCTGGAGTTTTCCTTATGTTGAAGTGAAGCTAATCCCTTTTGTTTTTTGTTTGGTTTTTTTTTTTTTGTTTTGTTTTGTTTTTTGTTTTTTGTTTTTTTTTTTTTTAAGTGAGAAACATTAACCTATGTAAATACCAGATGTCTATAGCTTAACAAGTAGTGGGATGGGAATGTATTTTAAAAGTGGACATCCTGGCTTGTTAATGAAAATGTGACCGGAGTTAACGATTTCTGGCAAGGTAACATCCTCCCTGTAACCTTACATCTCTCTCCTCTCATTTATTATCTGGCCCCGATAAGTTTATGGCTCTGCACTGTAATGGCTCAAGAGGTTTAAAAAGGACTTTGATTTGCACAACATCTGCAGGAGGGAATAGAGAAGCCCAGACTCTCTTCCCTGGATTTCCAAGAGGCCCCTTGAACCACTTCTGGAAATGTGCTAAGGGTGAAGTCAGCCATGCAGGAAGAGTGAGAACTGCATGCTTGACTCTTTTTTTGCAGGGGCTGGGTTCACTTAAAACTGGGGCGCTGCTTCTGCGCACCAGGCATATAACAAAAGCGTGTGGGGATGGTGAACAGGAGATCACTGAGCCAGAGGGGGCCGTGAGAGAGGAGCAGAGTGGCATCACCTGAGCATGTGGGTGTCTTAGCAGACCTGTATGATCCTGGCTGATACTTGTATCAGTCTTAAGATGGAGGATTGGAGGAATGACTAGACAGACAGGTGCTTTTTAGTGGATGATCTTGAGATATTGTTAAACAGAAAGTTGATTAGCACTGTGATGGGCAAGGAGTGCTCACGTGCTGGTGGCTGTAGTTCCGGTGATATGCATCACTAGGGACCAGAATGTAGGGTATACCTCCCCTCCCCTTAGGTACTGCCCAACTTCACTCCATGCAGAAAGCCAAAAATCATGTCTGCTTTTCAGTTACTCTGCTTTTTCTCTAGGGGCTGTTTCTGCTCTGCCTTAAAAGGTCTGCATTGGAAATTTGAAGTCCTTAGTATATAACAAGACCTCCCCTTCTTTGCAGTCTTTAATGTCTGAGGCGCAAAGAGGAGCGGTCTAGGTTTTGTCCACAAGCACTGCCACAAACCTGGAATAGTTCAGCCAAAAGCAATGGGGTTTGCTCCCAGATCACTGAGAATCCACCTATTTCCCAAGGAATCTCATATTCTCAGAGAGCCCTTTTGAGAAACAAAAGGTTGCCTGCCTCTCACTCTGTAATGGGATGTGACTATGGGGATGGGATGGTGAAAAGCAAATGTGGGTTCTTTGCAGCAGACACCTGAGCAGTGATGCAGGTGAGCTGAGCGCAGGCTCAGCTCGATCCACTCATCTGTGTGGTTCTGCCGACCAGAGGCAGGCGCATGGATTCACATGTAAAACGTGTGTTTTCCACAAGTGATGCAGATCCAGTCACAGTTTCAAGCCTTTCAGAGTGAGGCTGTAATGGTGGCATTTGGAGCAGGGCCTTGGGAGAGGTACAGGTTGCTGACAGTTCCTCTGCTTATTAATGGCCACAGCAAGGGCTCGCAGGTTCTGAGAATAGACTCTGCATTTGCTTTAGAGGAGACAGCTGACAATGGTGTTTGATACAGCAATATGTCTCTGCCTTTTGACTGACAGTGACACAAACTTGCTCTCCCCCTGGCTTAAACTTGGTGACATTTACAGCAGAGCTAACTTCTCCAGTCTAAGTTTAGATTGTGATTTTTGTGGTTTGCATGTGTGTGCTTAATAACATGAAAAAGCAGGAGAGGGCTTCTGCAAATAGAAATGGAACAGGAATTTCAAACTGGCTGAATGAACGAGGGAGGTGTTCAATCTGCATGGATTTTCATGGTCTGGCTACTTTAGATCCTTGTTCAAGATATCTCAGTGTTGGAGGGTTATTACCTGCTCTGGCACTTTTGGCTTGCTGTCATGAAATATGTGGTAAATGGTCATAACTAGGGAGCTGTCTGTTTGACATGGTATTTTTGGTTTTTTTGGGCAAGCTGCACTTGGAATTGGCTGGTAGCCTTAGCCCCACCTGTGTACAGCTAATGACATGCATTGTGGGTGTATGTCCATAAGCCATCTGGAAATAGCATGTGATCTTAGCTGACTGCTGAGACTTCATTCCTTGCCATGCATCCATTTTACTCTTTCAAAAGCTTCTGTTAATGAACATCCCTCCCGTAAGAGAAAAATCCTCCAGCCTCCCAGCCCAGGACAACAGAGCTGGCACCAGGTTGCTCAGCCTTGCCTTGAAGGATGAGCAGTGTCAGGGGACTCTGTTGCTGTCCCATTTGATCTTCAAGCAAGTGGTTCTGAGGCAGTGTGAATGAGAGTGGATCCTTCTCCAGTGTTGGCTGAGCATCACTGCTGTTAAATGGTGGTTGAGTGCAAACAGCTTTTGGTCACTATCACTTAGAAACCTAGCTCAGCTGAATGACCTAAAGGGAAATGCTTTTGTTTTCCACTACAGACCTTTGGTAAGCCTTCATTCTTTCACGACTGTGACTTTCTTCTGACACTGTCTTCTCAAGGCCTGGTCTGGCAGTAGATCATATAGCTCAAACAGAAAGAACTGCCTTTTAGACTTGGCCCCAGGGGCTAGACACTCTGTATCCTCCACTAGACCCATGAAGGGTTTGCACCTATGTTCCCCTGTCATTACAGTAAAAAATGACCTATGAAAGCTGGTGGAACTCAACCCTTCATGAACACCATGGACAACTTACTGACCATGTGTTTCTGGAGAATTCAGCTGTGACTTCAGACGGTGCTAACTGAGTTACTTTGGCAGAGAGATCTGATGGTAAGTATGGTCCAGAGAGGCTGGGTGTGTAAAACAGATGAGCCCACTTCAGAATAACACTAGCATTTAGAATGGTGGTTCCAGCCATCCATTATAGGGAAGGAAAGCTCCTGGATTTGGCTCTTTTTTCATCTGAAGTGAAGGTGCAAATGTAAGATCAGGGCAGAGGGACTTGATTGCATCAACCTGCTCCATGATGTCAGCTGTCCACATGTCTTTGTATCTACCTTACCTTGCTTCTGAGTTCCTTGTCAGGAACAATTGGCAACCTGTGATAGGTGAGAAAAGATTTGCAAGAAAGGGTTTTCTTTTACCATTCTTTTTCCTCTGTTTCCACTTCTCTCTCTCTCTGCTCTTAAAGTTTGCAGAACTACACTTACATAAGCAGTGCTTTACACTGTCACTTGATATTTGTCGAGTGAACTGCATCTTTTGTCTGCAGGAGACTTGGGGATTTTCAGTTCCATGTGCTTTGCAACCCTTCTGCCCTTTGCTAAGCCAGACGCGTGGTCCAGGTTCATTCTTGTTAGTGTGATAATGCATTAGTATTGCAGCAGTTCTGAAGGGTAAAACCCCAGGGTTGGCATCCCACTGTAATCATACAAATCTGGAACAAGAAAGGCCTCCTGCCTTGAGGTCGCAAACAGTGAGCAATGATGCAAAGCACACCGAGCTTGCAGCTGCACTGGCGCTGCAATAAGCAATCCTGGCTGCCTGCATTTGGGATTTTCTGGGGCATGGTCTACAGGTGCAGGTGAGAGAGAGGAGTCAGCCCATCAGCACTCCTGTGAATGAAGGGTACAGAGCTCTGCTGATCTGATGAATCCTCTTATTTCAGTAGCTAATTATGGGATAGTACCAAAATCCCTGGATATTCCATGTGACATCTATAGAGTTATGAGTGGTAGATTGGTGCTGCCTTTCTTGGAGGAAGGTGGAATAGGAGACTCTTTACTTTCCACACCCTATCAGATTAAAGAGATTTTTGGAGCCATTTCACAGTAGCCATGAACTTTCCTAATGCTCTCCTTGAGATCTTTGGCAGCAGTTTTAAACGATCACCCCTGTATTGTTTCATGGTCCTGTTCTTAATGTTGCTGAATGTATGGTTCCTAGCAGGAATAACAGCAGTCTTGAAGGTCTTTTAACGGGCCTCCCTCCAATTGATTTATAGTGACAAAATTTCCTCCTCCTTTGGGAGTGACAACTCATATCCACTTGTTTGTAATATATTCAGCATCTGTCGACACCCTTCCAGCCTGGAGTGGAGCAGAGCGCCTCCTTGTCCAAGGCTGGTAACTGAGCTCTGAGACTGCTGTCAAAAATAAAGCTGCTGAGCGTGAATCAAATCTGGTTATCTGAGAACTGGGAACTGCGTGAAGGACAGAAGCGACTGAGTTGATAACTAGGAGCACCTAATGTTTTGCCTTAGCTGGGAGATCTTACTATGACGGTTTGAGAGAGGAAGAGCTTGAAGAACTGCTTTTCCTTGAATTGCTGTGTCCTGTAGCCAGTTTAAGGGTTTAGCAAACCTAGTGCTGCTGTTCTAGCATATGAAGGAGGAACCTTCTCTCTTCTGCTCCCCTCGCCTTTTTAAAAAAGAGAAGAAAAGCCTCCTGAGGTACCTCTCCTACTCTCTGGCTTCACATGCTGAACTCAGGGATACAGATGCTCGTGAAACCCAGTTGTCCATTGCAAGTGCGACAGAGCTTCCACACAGCACTTTTGTGCCCTAGGTGATGTTGGCTGAGCTGGGCGCTGGGCTGGCCCAGATATCTTCTGCCACAACAAGAACAGATACTCCAGAAGTGTGTGCAGCACTCTGTAGAGGACATGCTCGTGATCAGCTGGGAAGAGGGGACAGCTGAGCTCCATGTCATCGCCTGCTCTAGGATCACATCCGTGACTGGTAACATGGGGATAGCATTCCCTTTCACGCTGCTGGTAAATCCATGCCTGACGTGGGCAGAACGGTGAGGTGTGAAAGGGCCCTATTCTCCACAAATGGCGATACCAAGCAATGTGTCATCTGTAGTACCTGATAGGGGTGTGTCAGGTGTCCTTGGGCCTTTCACCTTTCATTTGGGCTTTGGGGAGAAAAGGGTGAAGCATTCTGGATCTGACCTTTGGAGCAACGGAAGCATTTG
Source organism: Rhynochetos jubatus (assembly GCA_027574665.1). Lineage (NCBI taxonomy): Eukaryota > Metazoa > Chordata > Aves > Eurypygiformes > Rhynochetidae > Rhynochetos > Rhynochetos jubatus. Next base: position 27,918,803 of record CM050654.1, read on the forward strand.
CTGCCAGGCTAGCCAGGTGATCCTGGCTTAGTCTTTCCGTGGTACCTCCCTTCTAAAGATCTTCAAGTTCGGTGTCCATCTTCCTGGTAGCTTTAGAGCAAACCTACCCAATGTGGATGTGCTCACAGCACTTGTTGGAAGGAGAGGGCTTGTACTTGGCAACTGGTTCTTAAGCTGAGGAAAAAATCTGAGGACTGGTGTTATGACTTAAAAAACCTGCTGTTTGTTCAGAAACGTCTTTTCACTGTTTGACCACTGAGAGGGTGTTACTGTAGGGTCTCTCAAAAGACTGCTTCCACATTCAGTTTTACCAGTCCTTCAGGCATATGTTGGACTTTTCCTAGGACAGCTAATAAAAGTACTGGGCGTACTACTGTTAGGGGAGCAATTCTATTTGTGACTTTTTTCTTTTTTTGAGAAGAAAACCCCAAAACAAAACCAAAATCCTTTATGTAACATTTCAGGTGGAACCTTTGTCTTGTGGTCTAGCTTTTAAATATATCCTAGTGATACTGGGAAGAGCTGAGTTTGGGGTTTTGGTGGGTTTGGTTTTGTATTTATTTTCTGTTTGATTTTATTTCTTTAAAACTGCTGGATGCATTCAAAAGTACTGAGAACAAGTTTCTTTTTTTTTTTTTCCCCCACTTAAATTGCTATCTGGAGTAAAAGCAAGGGAGTGCGTATAGAGCTTGCCTGTTTCTTCAAAGATATTATTATTTATAGGCTTTTTGCCAAAACTGATGCCACAGAAAATTAACTGAGCCCCTGGGCTTTGTGTACACTTGAATGTCATCTTTTATCTCTTTCCTTAATGAGTCTTTTGGAGGCTGGAATTAGTAGAGATTAGCTGCAAGATACTTCCTGTGCCTTTTGGTTTCAGAACCCTGATTTGCAGAACAAGCCCTGCTGCTGTTTTGTGGAAAGCCAAGAATCAACCCATCAAACTTGCTGAGATTTAGATATTGTAGGTCAGTTACATGGGAAGTGTCAGTGAGCCTTTGGAATAAGGTAGAGGACTATGAACGTTTTTGAAAGCATCTCTGTACTGGCTGAGTATCTGTACTGCACTCATTAAACTATCTGGATGCCAGCCTGCTGTGAATCTATAGAAGGGATACAGAATAAATTGTTAGTTCAGGTTCCTGATGATATCCTGGGACTTGGGGAAAGTACTGAAAAGAGAAGGACTAGATCAGTAAATGACCTTTCTGCATCAAAGCAAAAAAATAGCCCTAAAATACCATATGCTTCACTGCTGCTTGAAACCATATTTATTGTAATAGCCAGTTTCAGAAGGCTCTGTGCATTATGCCTGTTTTCACAGATGCCTCTAATGCAAAATGCAACTGTTCATAAAGTAGCAGCAGGAAGCTGCAGGGGTGTTGCAGGGAGCAGTTGTTCACTGCATGCGGAGTGGGTAGGTTTAACCTTTGTTTCCTGCCTACTTGTGTAGTGCTTGCCAAAGGGCATTGGATATGAGGTACTTGTGTGGTCAAAGATGGGAGGATAAAAATGCCTGAGAGATACTCCTGCTTTAAGCATGAAGTTTTCGGAGAAAGGCAAGATAAAAGGGTTGGTAGTAGTTCTCGGGGTGCTTCAGGCAGTGTCGTAGATTAAAGAAGCACTCAAGTTTATGCCTAGAAGAGTAGAAGATCATGGAAATCAGTCAGCAGACAGCTGTTTTGGAACCACCCTGATATTCGTGATAAAACCCCAGTTCTCTAGTGGGTACCAGCTAAAATGCGAATTGCAGCCATGTCTTGTTTTCAGTTTTCAAATGAGCATAAGCCTTGGGCAGTTGATTCCCAGGGCTTAGACCTGTAGACGAGCAGGCTCCCAGGATTTCTGTAAGTAGCAGCCCATAGTTCCATGCAAAGAGAGGAGAGGAGGGGAAAAAAAATTAAGATATTTGGACACTGGAGATTTTAGGCTTCTCAGGGGGTTTTTAAGTTACTATTTTAAATATAGGACTGCTTACCGCTAATCCTGAGGATTTGCCAGGTTCTGCCTTCTTTTGGAGGATTTGTCTTTCTGAACCCTGTAAACTGGCTGAATAAAACAAATAAGTAGAAATACCTTGGATGCGAAGTTGGAATTATTCTGTATAATGTGCTGGAATATTATGGCTTTGCCTTCCGTAACGATTTGCATAACCTTTCATGAGTTCATCAGTGTTAATGAATGCTGACAAGTCGTCTTCAATGCAGCTGGTATAGTCTGTGGGCAGACTAAATTCATAACGAGGGTGTGTGCATGAGTGAGTTACTACAGGTCTCTAGACTGTTCCCTCCCCAGCATCTTCTGTTAGCCATCACCTACAGTGGTTCAGATTGGTTAGAGCCCTGAAGTCTTGGTGACTTATACAGAAATATGCAGGATTTGTATATGTGAATATTGTACAGGTGAATATATGTGCGTTTATAAAACTTGAGTAACGTGGGCACCCACACAGCAACCAACCTGTGTAGCATACAGGTTTTTGCCTTAAGATAGGGGAGGAGAGTACTTACACACAGAACTTCAGCTCCCATCTTTGATGTTTGGAGCTGTTACCCTTTATTGTCTGAACAACGTGACTTGAGCTTGCAAAACAGCATTTTGCCTGCCCTGTAGGCAACATGTGGAGAGGCTACGTAGGCAGAATGTCATAGTTTCTGGTGGTGGAGGAGAGACCTCCAGCCTGGATTAGTATCCAGGAACGGGGTTTCTGGCATTACTCGCTCGATTTGGGAGAGCAGGAAGCAGAATGAGGCTGGCAAAACTACTTTCTCCATCCTCTGAAGTCCTCATATTTGACCTCTCTGAAGAAGGAAACTTGAAGTTTTGGAGGAAAATGCTCTGTGGTGGTGGTCCTCGACAGACTCCTTCCACTAAGAGGGAGGGATTTTGCAAAGAAAGTTGTGCCAGCCAGGTATGGAACTTTTAGCCTGTCCTGTTGTGCTGCTCCTTTTCTTTCCTTCCCGCTTTCTTGCTTTAGTTTACTTGTTGACAATATACTATAGTTAGTGACAGTGTTAACAGATTCTGGTAATGAAGGCTTCCCAGACTGAGTGGCATTAAGGCAGGGAAATGTCAAAGCCCAATTTAGAAAAGTGATTTGATCACAGGGTGGAAATTGAAAGCAAAGTGCTCAGAAAGAACTGAGTAGCATCAGAGGGTGGGAATTGGTTGAGGGGGAACCTGCTGCAGGCTCTGCTCCAGAAACAAAGGGATTTTTTATGCTGGACCTCAGAGATGAGTGTTGCTGAGACAGGGAGTGGGGTCAGCCGATGCTGTTGCAGATGCTGAGAGTAGTAGAAGCAGAGGGAGAGGTAACCTGGGTAATGGCAATCACCATGGCCTTTTTCCTGGTGCAGAAGATGAATTGAGGTTCTGACCTGGTGATCAAGAGGGCTCTTTATCCTGGGCACAGGGCTCTACCCCTGAACATGATGATTTTTGACTTGCAAAGCAAGACAGCAGTTCTAGCAGAGCATGGGAGCCAGCTTCTTAAGCTCCAAGTGCAGGAACAGCCTGAGTTCCGCTAGACTCATCATGTGGGAGGAGTGTGAGTCTCTGGACCTCAGGCACACTTTGCAATTTTGCTACCCTGCCATTGTGCCACAGAGCCATTCCTTATCTTTATGCTGTGGGGTGGACACAGGAGACCGACCACTGTGCAGAACTAAGGTACCCAGAGCCTTCTCCCTCCCCTTGCTGGCTGTCCTGGGCTGAAAAAGCTGATAGTTAGGCCCAGTTCTTCTCCTTGTGTTTACCTATGGTCTTAGGACACTTGATAATAATGGTACTATGTATAATGATGTACTGCTTGATAACCAGTACTGTGAGTGATGTGAATCCCTGGTTTGAATGCCTGTAACTTGAGAAAAGTGTCCTCAAAGGGAGCCAAACACAGAAGGAAACATCTTAAGAACAAAAGATTTCACGTACTTGCTCCAATCAGCCTTCATAATGAATATGGTGAAATAACATAAGTGCCTTTACAGAACAGAGAATGCAAATATGAAAGTGATACCCTCCCTGTAGAAGTATTGATTAACACGTTTCTACATGTTTTTGAGATGCTTCAGTGTAGCAGCTAGCCAGGTCTTTGCATCCATGGTGCTAGCTGCCTTGCCCCATGGGAAGAAGCTGAACATGGTAACTTTGATTTGCTTGATGTTTTGGGGTGAAGAACATGGTGCTGTTAAGAACAGCTTGTCCCCGTAGAGCCATCACCACACGCTTGTATCCTGCAGTTGCCTCGAGGAAGGCCTCCAAGTTTGGATTGGGATGGCAACTGCTCTAGAAGAGTCTGCTGCAGCCAAACAATCCTCCTCTTATGCTTCATAGAAGAAGGGGTGTCTTCAGCAGTGTATTCAAAGGAAAATACTGAAATAAAGCAGGCATTCTTAGAGGAGCATGGTGCAACATGCAGCTTCAAAAGTGGGACAGGTCCTTTGTGTATCCTCTTCTTGGGGATATTATTCACTAGTTACCAATCAGCTTTAAGGATAAGCTGGCCATTGTTCCAAGCCACCAGACTTGAAAAAAGCCCTGCACCTACTGTGCCTATTCCTACCTCTTGTCTTACACCTGGCATGGTCAGAAACGGGTATATTTTTAAGCTGCTAATTTCAGCCTGGTGAAACTTGTTGCCATGAACTTTCTCTGAACCCATTACAGGGGAGCAGGTTTCTTCAGAAAATAATTCAGAATGAGAAAGTGGTGCTCCTGTTTTTTTGGTGTTCCCCCCCCATTCACTACACAATGAGGGAGAAGGCTGAACCTTGTAAGGCAACCCAGTATGACCATGCTGAGTCACGTTAAACTCGAGAGGTGTATCCTGAAGGTGCAGGTCACGGTGAGGCTGCTCATTAGTAGCTGTCAGAGGCAGATATTTGAGTTGAGCCTTCAAGGTAATGCAGCATGACTTGCTCCTACGGAAATTTTGCACTCATCCCATTTAGAGAAGGTGGCAGTGATGTGTTTCTTTGGCAATAGGCTACATGTGCCATTATTATCTAGTCATGCTTGGATGTATGTTACGCTTCTGACTGATATGGGGGAAGGAGTGAGGTCTTTTGTGAAGGATATTTGTTCAGAGACAAAGTGGTTGACCTTCTGTTGCTGTCTTCGTCAGGATTTGGGAAGGCTAACTTTGGAAGGGCCTTACAGGGCCCATCCCCTATGTGGAGTGGGATCAGTCAGGCTTAAATCACACTTGAGATGCTTATCTATCTTTTCAAGAAGTCTTTCAGTAGCAAAGGATCTCCATATGATCTATTCTAATGATTTAAATTCTTCACTGCTAGTCTATTTTTGGGGGATGCTCTGAGTCTTCAACACTGCAATGTGACCAGAAAATTATATTTTCAGTTGTTTGGGTTTTTTCCCCTAGTCAGACTGGGTTTTGGAGTATGGCTGAGCATGCAAACTCTCACATACTTCAATTAGAGGGACACCTGTGAAAGTCAAACTCAATGTGTCTTGAGCTGAGCACTCAAAAGTGGCCATCTCATCTCTTTGTACCTCTCTTTCCCATTTGCCAGCTGGGGATGCAAAGGATAAATTTGGCGACTCTGTGACATGCTGAACAAACACTCCTCTTTACAGCTGGATGGATGTGACATTGGACGTGGATTTCCCAGGTCATTCAGGAAGTCTCTAACAAAATGCACTATTGAACCCTGATTTCCCAACTCTTGGCCCAGTGATTAGCCCCGTCTTTGCAGGATCTATTGAACCTTGTCAGCAAGTAAGAAACAAACAAGAACTGCTCTGTCTACGCCAAGTGTGACGTTGCCCTTTCCCGTCTTCCAATGATCCAAGGGTCTTGCTGGTTGCTCAGCTAGGGAATAATTTTCTCAATTTAAAATGAAGCGTTAATATGTTTGGAGTTTCTTCCTCTCCACCCCCATTCTTCTTTGTCCAGTTGTTTCAAAGAAAGACTTAATTGTGCCAGGCTTGCATGAGGAAAGCCAGGCTGTCCCCAAAACCAGCCTAGAGGCAGGCGTGGAGGGCAGGAGGATGTGCCCTGCTCCCAGAGAGGGTCAGAGGGGAGCAGGATTTCTGCTGTCACTCTTGCTTTCCTCCCTGAGTCTGGGTGCAAAACCCAAATTATTCCATGATGACAAATCTACTTCATTGACCAAGTCACATTTCATTTGAACAGAGAAGGAACCAGGCTTAAAAAAGCTCATGAGACTTCCTTTGTTTGTACCTTATTAAGTTACATGGCCTTGTGCTTCCCGTCTGGCTTGGACACTATTTTCTTCTCCCCCTCTTCCAAGTATAATGTGTTCCTTGGAAAAATAGGCAGCGACCTGAGATCAAAGATTTATTTGTTCTGTTGCTGGTTGACCCGTTGGCACATGCCAATTTGTTGCCACTCAAAATTAGTCACAGTATTTACTGGCTCTGTGCCCAGTTGGTAGTGGGAGATAATGCGCTGGAGTTGGCAGATGCAGTGAAGGTCGGAGGCACCGTTTATGAGGGGTGGAGCGGGCAGGATATGGAGTGATTTTGGAGCATTAGGCCCGTATCAGTAAGATGTGAGCACAGCCCCTTCTCTGATACAGTGGGGGTAAGATGTGGACCTGCAGGGCTCAAGCTGTGTCTGCTCTGGGTGTGGGCTTAATGACTCTCCCTTCATCAGGGCCAGACCACCCTAAAATCACGTTTCAGATGCAGATTTAGCTCCTTTTGGGATCCACAAACTGCATTTATTTTTTGCCTTCCTACTCATCACCTACATTCTCCAAACTGGGTGACCCATATGCTAGGAAAAGTAGAGTTTTGTTAGGTTACTGGTTCACATAATGAGTCTATGTGGTGTTTGATGGGAATATTTGGGTTTTCAGAACTTTTATTGTGGCACTGATATTTCAGAAGAGAATGAAGGAAGGTGCTGAGTGAGAACTGTGGATGCATTAAGCAGTTGGCATATACTTCTCTATTAGCCTACGGTGCATCTGTTACAGTTGGTTTTTAGAGCAAAACAGAACTGCGTTTTTGTTGGTCTGATACATCTTCTTGATGCAGACTGGTGCTATGCTGCTGGCAAGCGTTTGTCCTTAATGGTGGTTGCTGATCTACATCAGAGAGTTTGGTGGTCACAGGGCTGATGTCCAGATCCCCATTTCATTCGTGCCCAGTGCATAAAGCAGAGCATGGAAGACCCTGTGCTGAGTAGTGCTGGGGTTGCCCTTTGGGAATGCTTCCCCCTGTGCACCTGGAAAAAAAGAGGGTAAACTGCAGCCAGATGCAATCCTTCTTTTTGAGTCCCACAAAACAGTTGTGTTTAGGTAATGCTCAGTCATCCTGAGCAGTCTTGCTTTTGAGAAAAACCTGCATCTTAGAATTCCCTAAGCAAGCTTTTCATTCTAGGGAAGAGTTGCTGCTTTTTCAGGCTGTTTCATACCTTTACTTCTCTGACCATTGCTAGCAGAATGCCAGATACAGGGGATTTCCAGATTTCTCTGTCACTTCTTCTGTGTTATCTTGCTTCTCAAAGTATATCAATTCAGAGCTTCCTGCAAATAGTTCTGTCTGCAGCAGCAGATTACAAATACATTCATAATATGAGAGGAATGTGATCATTTATCTACTTTTTAATAGCATCTTGCCTTCTAGGATCTTAAAGTGCTTTTAAAACTTCAGTCAAACTCTGAATCTCCTTGTTCCTTTAATTCAAATGTGGGGACAACGGACGGTGCATGGGTGGAATTTGACTCTGTTTGGAGATGCTGCAGCAGTTGGTCAGGTGCCTGTGGTCCTAGCTTTTATGAGAGACACAGAGCACCTGCACATCTAGCTCACTGTTGGAAGAGCCCTGGTTTCTAAGCAACGCTGGAAAATGGTGCGTAAGTGTCCAAATATGTCCGGTGTCTGGGGCCAAAAATGTTGGCTGGGATGATGCCCCCATCCTGTCAGTGAGCCAAGGGTGGAACCGAGAGCAATGCTGGAACCCCCTCTGAAATCCATCCCACAAGGTGTTTTGTGGGATTCATACAAAGTAGTCACTCCCTCACCCTAGCTTTCACTGCAGTGAAGTGGTCCCTAACCTTATGCAGGGCCAGGACGTCTCAGGTCAAGGGCAGACCAAGGAGCCTAGCCATGGTTGCTCCTTAATCTTTTAAATGCCAGATCCGTGCCCGCTGCCTGGTGTGGTTTGCCTCCAGACAGCAGCTGACAGATCACACCATCTCTGATCCACCCTCAGATTTGGGAGCCGAGTGGGGTCCTGACTCTTACCCTGGTAAATCTGCTCCATTAATAGCTATGAAAGAGCCTGAAGTTTCCATCCGAACTTTATCTGGCTTTGCAGCAAGCTGGAGGATTAAAAACTGTCGCAGGGGAAGGGAGGGAGCAGCCGTGGTTCACCCGGAATAGCCTGACCTATGACGGCACGTACTGGCCTGGGGAGGGGAGTTGTCCCGTGAGCTCACCGGTTATTAGCAGTGAGCACAGACATGCCTGCAGTCAGCAGCCCACCCAGGGCCGTCTGCTCCATCTCAGGCTGGTTCAGGGGGTCCAGAGGGATTTGTTAGTACAGCTTGACTATATGTCTCTTTGATAGGAGAGCTGGGAGCAGGCTTGAGGGCCAGCCTTGTGGAGCCATCATTTGATGCTGCTCAAATAACCTTAAAGTTTGACCTTTGGGCTGTTTGTATGGGGCAGATCTGTTTTTGAGGTAGAGTGGTATGAGAAGATAACCTTGGCCCTGCTGCCACCCGGGGCTGTTGTCTCCCTGCTGTGTCATAGCAAGTAATAGAGGGATCCAAGTGGGCTGTATGGCAGGGACTCTCCCATAGGGCCAGCAGGCATGGGGCACAAGCCTTCGTCTACCATGTGAAGGAAGAGTGTAGGAAGCAAGAGCAGGTTTTTTAGTGTAGTTAGGGATTCACTTCTCGTAACCCCTCTCTTGTAACTGGTTTTATTTTCCTTTATTGCTCTGCTGGTGTCTCCAAGTCCTGTTTCACCTGCCCCATGTCACTGCTGTGGAAAAATGCAGGGTTTCTTATTACTTCTTCCCCCTCGTTCAGAGCTGCTCCTCTGGTAAGCATCACTGTTGCAGCAGTTTTTTTCTTAGAGACAGACTGTGAGTTAGAGCCCTTTCCAGTGCCCAGTGTTTTGCAGGACTTGTGCAGAGCACCCCAGCATAGTGGGAGGAGATCTTCCCAGCTGGCTGGATGGCCCTGGGCTTGGTGTGCTTATCCCCAGAGGAGCAGTGGAACTGCAGATTAACTTCTTGGGCATGTGGGAAGCAGGCGTGTGGCCATCGCAGTGAATAGACTGTGGGTGCTGCTCAGTGTTTTACAGCAGGAAGCGTTGAGGCTGTTCTAAACCTTTGACCCCAGCGACATACTCCAGATTCCTCCCAGTTAAAAGGTCTCCTTCCTTCCAGGCCTGAAAGCATTCCCCCTCCTGACTAGCCAGACAGATGCATTCCCCCATAAAAAGCTCCTTTGTATCCCCAACAATTCTATTGATCTGCACATTGGGAACATCATTCTGCTTGGAAATTTGCAGCCTGCGTACTTTATCATTACCGGTGATAGGTGCTACTGACATTTTGACTCTTTGGACATCTTGGAAGTCACCCAGCAGGTGTGAAATCCATGTGCCATAGATGTAGTAGCCTAGGGGAGCACAGCTGAACACAGGGCTTTTGAGCAGCATTCTTTCTAGAAGAGGTCCACCATGCCACCTGATGAGAAAGATGAGGCCGTACTGACCCCTCCTCTCCTGCTCACGTGGCAGCGTGGTGTGCAGTGTTGGCATGCGCTCCCCTTCGCTGGAGCAGATGAGCAAGTGAGGCATCGCTGCCTGGTGTACAGGACTCTGCCTGTCCAAACTGTGTTGCTGCATCTGCTCTCCAACAAGCTATTCCATGCCAAGGGTTTGAGAAGAAGAAGGGAATGTTGGTCCTCTCTATGTCATGCTGGTTTACCAGGTAAACCAGGTAGACAGGTTTACCAAGCACGTTGGGTGCTTAAGCTGTACGAAGTTGTGCTTCTAACTCTGGAGGAGGTTTTTTGGTTCAACTTTTGGTCACAAAGAGGTCAGTCTTCATCAGTATGTATCCTTTCCCCCCCTTTTGCTGACACTTGAATACCTCAGCAGTTCCTGGGGGGAGAATGAAAACCAGTGATTCCCTACTAGACATTCAATCCCAACCTCAATAAGGGAATTTATGAGTAGGGTGCTGAATGGCTGCACTGACTTATTGTGTCTAGTGCTAGAGTCAGTTATTGCGGTCAGGGGTGAGCTGGGAATATGCGTGTTTATATGGGGGAGAGGGGAACTGAGATTAGCCAAACAGACATAACACAAATGTCCTCTACCTTGGCTGTGTAAAAAGATTAGAGTGGGCACGTAGGTGCTTTGGCAGTTGGACTAGATGATCGTTCTAGGTCCCTTCCAACTGGACTCTATTCTACATCTAGTCGCATGGACATTCTTAATGCCATTTTGGGGAACATGAAAGCCTGATCCCTGCTCTGCAGGGAAAAAGTCCTCCTTACATTCTCTGAGAAGATCCATGGGTAGTGAAGGGAGCTGGAGGAAGCTGGTTTGCGTGGCTGTCATGGCTACCTGGCAGTCCCTCAGACACTTCCTTGTGGCCTTCCTGTAGAGCTGGTGGCATTAACATGCACCTGCTTTTCCACCTTGGCCCTCTTTTCCCCAAGAGGGGCTGAACATGATGGCCACTGTGCTCAGAAGAGCAAGGAGACTTCAGCTTTCCAGTGCTTTCTGCCTCTTGGGCAGTCATGCTCTTCCCACTCGGGGCTCCCTTGCTTTTCAGGTTGTTCCTTAGCACCCTTTCTAGCCCACCTCTGGCTCCCCAGAACGTGCTGTGACTCATGACTGGATGGGCTTTTCACTGTTTCTCTGTGAGACAAGGTTTTAGGTTTTTTTGACACTGTCAGGTTTTATTTTCGATTAACGAAGATGATGTAATCCAGTGTGGCCAGCTATAGGTTACATCCCTCTCTCCCTGCTGCTGGAGTTGCTTGGGCTATGACAAATATGTGCTGCCCCCCTCCACAGCTGCAGTTTGCCTGGTCCTCTCGTGACAGCCCTCCCTTCCTGCCCAGAAAATGAAGTGCTTTGTTCAAAGCTTTGGGAACGGTCCACTTAGCTGCATGGAGAGATCGTTGAGAGAAGTGTGATAAGGGAAGTAGTCTGATAAGGACTTCTCTGCAGGCCATGGGGAGCTGTGCCAGGCAGGGAGGCAGTGAGAGGAACAGGGCTGGCTGCTGACACTCTCATTGTCACTGTAGATTCATGGTGTAAGGTCCCCGGTTGGCAGGAGCTGGCTGTTGAAAGCAAGCATGTGCATAGAGAGATAAGGTGGAAAGAAGGTGGGACTTTCACTGCTCCAGCCACCTTCTCTCTCTAAGGGGTTCTCTGCATGGCTTTCTGTGTTTGAGGACAGACCGGCTGTTCTGGGAGCAAAAACCCCACCCTGTCTGGGCCGGAGACTAGTGTTAAATCAGGGTAAGTGTAACCACACAACATGAGGCATGTTAGGGATGTGGTTTGCTTCTTGCTGGTCCAGGAGATAAAACAACTGGGTTGCTATTGCCTCGTCTGCAAAAAGCATTAGACCAGTGAAGGACAAACCTCAGTCATGGTTTTTGGTACAGCAAAGTATACGAGGTCTAAGTTCATCCTGATTTGTCTGTAAGTCCTTTTTCAAACTATGACTATGTGGAAAAGAGAAATTCTGAGTGCAAGAAGAGACTTTTTAACTTTCCTTCTTTCTCATGAGCAAAAACTTGCAACTGTTTCTTTGTCTCTGCTTTGCTGTGTCTGTGTTTGAATTCTCCTGACTTTCTCCTCTCTTTCTGCAGGTCCTTCAGAAGCTTGGGAAAGCCGACGAAACAAAAGATGAGCAGTTCGAACAATGTGTGCAGAACTTCAACAAACAGCTGGTAAGATAATTGGCGATATGTAATTACACCCTGGGTTTCAGTATTAGCTTCCAGTCATCTGCTGCAATGTGCAATTAAAGTCCATTAAATTAAAGGATGCCATAGGCCTATTGAATTGACCTACAACTCATAGCTGTTCACTTATGAGAAATGGCAGTGTCTTCCAGTGTCCCAGTCATGGAGTCAGGGAGAGTGCATGCTGAAAAATTATACTTGTTCGAGACTCAATTTTACGAAAAGAAGTAACTCAACCAGGACACTTCCATCAGATAGCAGCTGCTTTGTAATGTAATTTTTCCTGCTAGGCTGGAAGCAGAGACATGAGAGCAACATTTTGTCTCTGAAAGATGGATAGGAAACAGATTAGAAATCAAAAATAACATGGAGCAACACAGATTCAGTTTCCTAAGTGCAACGGAAGGCAAAAGCAAAAAAAAAAAAAAAGGCAAATGGTGAAAAGGGAGCCTCCTTCCATGGCTAAGATCTAAATCTGACTTCTCCCCATCCTTGCACAATCACTGTGTCAGGCCTGAGTCATTGTTCTTTCATGTGTCTGCTTCATCCCTATATTTTAGCGCACAAAAATATTTTAGCAGTGTAGCAATGTCCCCCCGCCCTTCGACTGAAACAGCACTCGGTTCACATCTTGAACTGGGCGTAGTTTATCTGGAGTTTTCAGCCACCCAGAGGAGGGGAAAACATCACTTGCCCCAGGGATTGTGGTTGGTGTTAAGGAAAGTGTCTCACAGCAGGAAAAGCATGCCACACCAATGCTGAGGTGGTGCTGAAGAAATCTTTCAGCCACTTTGTGCCCTGGTATATTTGGGACCTTTTTCTGGAGCTGTTAGTGACAGCTGCACTGTGTCTGTTAAGACTCAGCAGATGTGGTTATGTGTCAGAAAACCAGCTGAGAAGGGATTTGCCACAGCTGAATATAATGAAAATCTTTCAGTCTGACTTCAACTTGTGTCTAAGCGGAGCTGACTGCAGATTCCTGGAGACTCATGCTCATTCTCTTGGCAGTGATAGTCACTGTTGCTCCAGAAGTTCATGCAACATCCCTATAGCATGTCCACTAATGATATTCTCTTGTACACAGAGGAATACAGTTTGGCTTCCTTCTGACAACATGACATACAATTTTTAAGTATTGGCAGTCAGGAAGTAGCCTTTTAAAAGGAGAAATACTGAAAAACTCAAATCCAAAACTTCTTGATCTGGCTGGCTGGAATAGCTTTTCAATTTCCAAAGACACGAGCTCCAGTGGTGCACTGAAAAGCCTGTTCAAAAAGCACTGCCTCTGTACCCCTTAGAACTGAATTTCTTTGCCTGTCTTGCAGGGGCAGGCCATGAACTAAATTCTCCAAACAATATATCTAAGGAGCTGGAGGCTGCTCTGTATTTGCTGCTTGGGGTCTGTTGGTTTTGCTTTGGCCCTCAGTTTCCCTGTTACTAAAATGAATACAAACTATGTCTGGTTTACAGGACAAACCATAAATGTGAGTTAACTGGATCGTTAGGATATCCAGGGCTGAGGAGTTGTTATGATGCCAGCCAGACTGGAAAAAAACCCTTCAACGCTATGCGCATATGTACACACTTGGTTTTATTTTTATTTTCATATGCATATGTGTGAGTAGTACAGCTGTGTGTAAGATTTCTATGGCTTTTTCTTACAAAGTCTGCTCCAGTGGAAAAGTCAGGAGGAAAGCTGATCTTTTGCTGCAGGCTTGTGAGAGAGCAGCTCCCCTGTGGGACTGGTGGGGGTGTGACCAGGCAGTGGCCTTGTTTGCTGCTTGATTTAGAGGCTCCTAAAGAGCTAAAGTGACTTCAGTGGCTGTGTTGGGCCACTTAGACACGTTCCCGTGCGAGGGCTGTTGATGAATGTAGAGCAGGTCTAAAAATCACACGCTCATTTTCAACCAAGGTGTCTTGTGGTTCTCTCAAATGGTGGTTGTGTGGACATAAGGGGAAGCATTGTACTTCCCACTCTCTGTCCATTCAGGCTCATATAAAAACACCACTCTGAGGTCTCTGAATGGTAGGAGCTTTCTAGCTCAGACAGATGGATTTGCTGTGTGACAAATGAGCTGGACATAACCATACTTCTGCAGGGCTACAGGGTTCGTTTGTATCTCTTGAAGGCTTGACAAGCAGCACAACTGGCTCCCATATTATTCCCTCATGACAGATTATCTTTGGCAATTAACCTCCCAGAATTTCATTTGAAGGCTTCCCCCACCTTCCCTCTCCTAGTGTCACTTGAGTTCATGCACTGGCAAAATGGTCTGTCCTGGAAATTGTCCTCACAGACCTGGGAGCAAGAGGCCTGTAAAGATGCAACAGAGCCCCTGCCCAAGGAGTGCCAGGCTTTGGCTTCTCTTCCTATGCGTTTGAAATACTCACTGGAGAGACAGGGGGAGGCTGGTGGCAGCCCTAACACCTGGCACCACACAGTGTTTCTGCCTGGCAGGGCCATTTTGATACCCTTTGTGAGCTGTCACTCGTGTGGAAATTCTGTGTTAGATTACAGCATTTCACACCAAATGCATGAGAGACAAGCTGCTGCTGGCACGGGCTGCTTCCATCCCTGCCCATACCCCACGGTGTTCAGCACAGCCTCAGCCTGCAGCGCAGGCAGCGTGGGCTTAATCTTCGCTCCTGCAGCAGGTTTGGCTGTGCACCATTACAGTCAGTAGCTTAGAGAGATACTTTCTGTCCACGCAAGAACCCTTTGTGCCCAGTAGTTTCCATTTCAGTCCTGTGTAGCAAAACAAGTTTAAGCTTGCCTGGTACCCCAGGATGGGAGCTTCTTACCAGTTTTCATGCTTTGTGTCTTAACAGCTCTGAAGTTTTGCTGGGTGGAGGCTTTTCTGGAGCTGTTGTTTCAATGCTTCCTCTTGCACCTTTGTAATTCCACAGTCTGCTCTTCCAGCCCTATGTTAATCTAATCTGGAACAGGACCTTACTTGTCTCTCTCAGGTATAAAGCATCCCTGCTGATAACAAAAATCCTTCCCATCAGAACTGCAAAAACAGGGAGGTTATGTAAAGAAGGGGTTGCAGTCTGTTAGGATGAAAGAATTTCTTTTGAAGATTGGGGAAAAAAGGGGTTTTAGGAAACCTGTCTACTACCAAGAAACAGCTCTTTGGAACATTGCGTACTTGGCTGGCGCACAGCGGAAGGTATTGTAAATAACAACCCCGCAACTAGACAAGAAAGCACAAAAGGAAACCAGACCACTCTTTCGTGTTTTAATTTAACAGAGCTATAAGTAATAGGTAGTTCATTAGGTCTTTGGAGAGAGAGCTTTTCCAGGTTCCCAAGCACAGCACTTCTATTTTTAAAACCGCATCTTTCTGTACATGCTGTCCTCCCTCTTATACCTGGTTGTGTTATAGGCTCGCAGGGTTGAATTACACTGTGACTGCAAGTATGGCAAAACCTGCTCAAACAAGATGACACTGGTGTGTTTGAGTAGAACAACTTATTGAGGTCATTTGTACATCAGGACACAGTGCCATTGTCCCTGTGCAAAGGTTTTAAGTCAGTTTATTTTGTACATCAGGACACAGTGCCATTGTCCCTGTGCAAAGGTTTTAAGTCAGTTTATTTTGTACATCAGGACACAGTGCCATTGTCCCTGTGCAAAGGTTTTAAGTCAGTTTGTTTTGCAGGGAGGAGAAGTGAATATAGGGTTTGGGTTCAGCACTGATCTTCAGTTTTTGTCCTAGTTTTACTTTCCTTTTGGGGAGTTCTGTTATTCTGAGATAAATATATGTGCTATTTCTTCTTTTTTGTTATGTTCTTGCAATTAAAAAATGCTGTTAGATTTTTGAACATCTTGAGATTTAACCTTACCTCTATAACTTCCTTCTGGACACCCTTAAACCTACTGCTTTTCGATAACTGGGAAATGGATCAATTTTCCAGATTCCGGTGTAATCCTCTTCCCTACTTTTTTTTTAGCCTCTGAGTTTAGGAAGCATCTTTTAAATGTGTACTCAAGGGTGCTGAAAGCTTCTGTACAGTATTTGATAGTATCTAACTGCATCAGGCACAAGCAAGCACATCTTGCAGCCTGATTGAACTGCTGCTTGTCAGCTCAGCTTCCCCGATGGTCCCCAGTGTGTGTGCTCTGATTACTGTGGCACCTCTTCTCTGGTGATTTCTGACTGCACTTCTAGGAAGGTCTCATCTGCCCAGGTTTCCATTTCCACCTTAAGCCAGTAAAAAGCTCTACATTTGTTTGCTCTGTGTTTTAAGAATTCTGAGGTCTTTTGCAGTAGATGCGGTCATTATTCCTTTCCTCTTGGACTCATTTTGGGTCAGTTCCCAATGCAGAAGTGGCCAGTTCTTTCCCATCCCTTATTTCCTTTGTTGATGGCAGTAGAAGAAGAACAAACGTGAACTCATCCAGAACTTTCGAGGCAAGGAAAACACACTGGACCGTATTGTTGGAAGCAGATGGATTTCTCCACAAAGCTATGCTAGCACTGCCACTTCAACAGCTGGGCAGATTTAGCCTCTGCTTAGAGAGCACAGCTGCACTGAGAGCACAAGGGATCCCAGCATGAGTGCAGTTGAGGCAAGAGATGCCTGAATGGTAGGGAGGGCTAATGGGAAACATCTGCTTTTGAAGCTAGTAGCTCTGAGGCAGCTGTGAGAGATGGCCTGTGAGCTCCCTGTCTCTGGAGTTGTCTTCAACAGTCAAAATTCATTATGCTGCCCCCCTTGATGAGACACAAACTGGGAAAGAAGAGGAGGGATGGCAGCAGGCTGTGAGGGAGGTGTGAGGTGTAGTTTTCACTTTTCTGCATTCTTGGTTTTACAGCCACTTTGGGGGTTAGTGAGGATCCCACAGGATAAGGGAAACCCTTTTGGAACAGAAATCTTTGCCTCTCAAACTTTTTCTGTACTTCTTGCATACTCCAGAGGTTGTCTGCAAAGGTAACCTCAATATTTGCTTCTTCCCTTGCTTTGACATGCTCCATGGTGGTGGTAGTCAACTTCTCAAGCCTTGGTCTTCCTTTCCTTGCTGTATAATGTCAGTGTCTGTGCGTGTGCATGTGTGAACCAATTTTGCTGTAAAAATCACTATGAACCTTTCTAATCTGGGTTCTTGTACTGCCCTCAGCTATTCTAGAGGCTCAAATTGGCAAAATTCAGCCCAGCTTCTGGTTTTTAATCCTTGTGTTTCCTAGTGAGCGAGATCTGCTGCTGGCAGGCCACCTCCACTGTGAAGCTAAAGAAAAAGATGATTAACTGTATTTGTAAGCTCTGCTGCACAGAACAACTTAGTCAGGATGTTTGGGCAGGCCAGAGGTCCCTTCTACGTACTTTCCACTGGAGTTTTGGTTTGCAGTGTGGTAGGAAAAAGTGGTGCACTAAACTGCTCCCAAACCAGTACAAAATAAATCAATTGTACCTATCTTCTATATGCTACAGATTCCCTTCAGTTACATTTGTTGCATAGAGCCACTAGGCCTTGGCTTATAAACTCTTTGTTGCCCGTAGGACCCGCTCTAGTTGCTTGTAGGAAATCAGAACACTAGAGCTGGCTCTGCTGAGAAGAGTGAATTGCAGCTTTACCCACATCAGGTTGCTCTGTACCGTGGTGGTATTGTTGGCCACACATGCCTGCAAGGTCACTGGCTGTGGGCTTACCAAGTCAGAGGGCCCTGTGGTCTCCCTGTTGACATTTGTGTTTCATGTTCTCTTTATATGAGAGAATAATTGCTGGTCTCCTTACATTCACAGTCCGAAGGCACGAGGCTGCAGAAGGACCTCCGAACTTACTTGGCTTCCGTAAAAGGTAAGATCTGCGTAAGCAGAGAATTGTTTCCCCTCTAGTGCTTACTTACGCAGTGAGGTTTCTGCAGCCACCCCCTCCCTGGTGTTTCTTCAGATGTGAGTTGTAGGAAAGGTCAGCCTTGTCTGGGTGGGGAATCTTTCAGAATCCTTCAGGAGCAGCTGGTGTGGAATGGAGTTGTGCTTTGATGCCAAATACGTGGTGGTGTCTTAGCAGGTAGACTCTCACATCTTCTCCTAAGGGAGGACAAACACAAAGGGTTTGATAAGATTGCATCCTTGGTTCCTGTTTCCCTCTGGTTGCCTTCTGTGTCTCTGTTATCAAGGGTCAGACATTCTGTAAGGAAGAGCTTAGCATTTGTTTTAACTGTCCTGTGTCCCCATTCCTCAGGGTGAGGGTTAAACTGTGAGGCACAGACTATTTCCTTCTTTCTGAAGCAGTTCCCTGTTCTTTCCTAGCCATGCATGAGGCCTCCAAGAAGCTGACAGAGTGCTTGCAGGAAGTTTATGAGCCGGATTGGCCTGGGAGAGATGACACAAACAAAATAGCAGAGGTAAGACTCTGTCCAGGATATAGGGTCACAAGGCTTGGTCTGTCAGCGGAGATGAGCTTTGGGCTTGTGTGTCTGTGTGCCACATTTCTTCAGGCATATGACTTGGTAGAATAATTGGAGACACAAACTCAGCATTGGGAAGAAGGGAAAGCTGAAGGGATGTGGCCTGTATTTTTGTCTGCATAGGACACTGTCCCCAGATGCTTAAATGTTACACAGAGCCATATGCTTAGGCCCACAAGTGATTTGTTCTCCCAGCAGTGGCTAAACAGGGACAGAGGATGCCAAAAGAGAATCAGTAGAATCAACTGGATGTATTGCTAATGCTTTGTGCAAGAGAAAGGGGAGGCTGAATCTATGGCCAGAGCATGGTCAGAGCAGCCATTGTGTAGCTGCAACAACCTCCTGCTCACAGCAGCACCACCAGCTGCCATATTTGGGTTGCCACCTTGTTTGGCTGAGCCATGTGTCACCCCAACCTGCTGTTCTTCTGATCCCTTGGTGAAGTGATGCCTGTCCAACCTGTGCAGGTGTTTTCCACGGAGCTTAGGGCACAGCCTGTGAATTGACAGCTTGGATCCCCCTTGGCAAGTGTGTGTGCTGGGTCCAGCTGGAGGCAGGTGCCCTCTGCTCTCTTGCTCAGCTGTTCTGCTGAGCAGCAGCTGTGGCAGTTGAGCTGTGTGGATCCATCTGCCATGAGGCTGCAGGACTGGGCTTATCTGCAGCTGTCTGTGGCACTGGAGCAGTGGGTAAGGAATAGAGAGGAGAGGGATTCTCCCCTTCCTCTGCTTTCCCCTGCAGAAAATCTCACCTGAAATAACATCTGCGTCTTGCCCAGGAAATACTGACTTCAAAGCAGATAAATCAAACAAAACCTGAACATTTCCAGGTCAATTCTTGCATTAACATGGAGACTTGCCTCTAGGAAGTGCTGCTGCAGTAAATAATGGAGTTGTAATTCAACTGCTTTGGCTTCACTTTCTCTATTGGCCTTGTTTCTTCCTGAGCCACTACGGTGCCTCCTGGGAGACTGTCCCTTCCGAGAATTTGAACAAGGGAGGTCAAAGGGGCCAGGAGTCCTGAGAACTCACTGTAGCTACTCTGAAGGTCTGCAGGAAGGTTTCCAGCCCTCCACCTCCCTCTATTAATGTCTTTGTTTATATTTCTTTCAGGAATAGATAGGTAAGAGAAAAGTGCTGTTCCTGCCCCCCCCCACCCCCCCCCAATTTCGCACATAAAGCGGTCATTTCCCCTGAATATTTTAGCCAAATCCCATTAAGTGGAAAAACAGGAGAGGGAGGCAATCCAGAGTGTTGATGGGAAATGACCTGCGCCCGAGATAAGATTAAGGATAAAGTAGCACTGCAGGGGGAAAGACAGGCTCTCAAAGGAAGTGTCCCAAAGGGCGCTGTGTCCTTCGAGAGGTCACTGGAATTAGCAGCATCAGGCTTTCTTCTCTGATTCTACAATTTTGGCATGACCTCTTGTTTTCAACTAATTTCTCTTCTCCTTAGTTTTTCGAAAGAAATTACTATTCATTAAGAGCTCTGGGGAACTGAAATTGTTGACTGTAGGACTTGTGGAGAAAAACAGAAATGCAGAGCTCCGTGTTCTTCATAGCTGGCTCATTACTTTTGTTTTTCAGAACAATGATCTCCTCTGGACAGACTTCCATCAGAAGCTGGTGGATCAGGCACTTCTGACCATGGATACGTACCTTGGCCAATTTCCAGATATTAAAGTAAGATTCTCTTTAAAACTTTTGATCTAGAGACTTACGGCAGATGAAACCTGTGAATCAGTTTCTCACATCCCCATCTTTAGGAGGATGTGTACACTGTGCTGCTGCAAGCTCTCCTTTTAGAGCAGCCAAGATTTTTGCAGCTCTGGGTCATGTGAAAATGTTACGTTCTCCTTTTGGTCTTGAAATGAGAGTGAAGAATCTAGGGGAAAGTTGCTGAAGGGAAAACCTAAGTGTGAAAGAGGAGGATGCATAAAACTTCCTATTGTGTCACAGCGCAGGAGGGCAGTGTCAGCAATAACTCGCAAGCTTTCAGTCTCTCTTTCAGTCCTTTGTTTTTTTAACTTCCTTGTAAGTACAAAGCGTGGAGGAAGTAGTGAGTGGCAAATGTGCTTCATAGGTAGAGGCTGGTGTGGAAGGCAAACTTCTGTGTCTTCCCTGAAGTTCAGCTCTGCTTTTTGTGAAGAAGAGGGAATGCTGGTGTCTCTTTTGGGGGGAAATTGTATCTGGGGACCTGGGTTGGAATGATGTCCTCTCCCTTCCCCCACAGTTATCTCCTCTCCATTCATTTTGAGAAGGTTATGCAGGAAATGTCTTCACCATATGGAAGCGCTAGTAATGATATCACCATATGGGAAGTATCAGCTTGGCTTCTTCCCAGTGAAAACAACCCTTTCCCCACCACATGTCTCTTAAAACGTTTGTCAATATTTGTTGCTTCAGGAGGATCATGCTGTATCGGAGAGGGGCAGGTCACAGGCTAGTAAAATGAGCCCTGAACAGCAGTGTCCTTGCCTCCCGGGGTTCCTTGGTTTTGCTTCATTTTTCCAGCCTCTTCTGTCCCTGGAAGTCTGAAGTGGGAAAAGGCAAAGGGGTTTGCTGTTGCTTTCCACCTGCTCAAGGCTGTAGAGCTGAACACTCCCCGTAGCGTGATGCCATGTGCCTCAGCAGCGCAGGGACTGGTGTGCTGCTTCCTAAGCAGGTTTTGTTTCCAGCTCGCTGTGGACTCAGACCTTTACACTGCTTCAGTCCGAATCATGTTTCATCAGCCTTGTTGGCTGTGCACTGGATCGCCTTGGAGTATCACATTTCTTCTGTGCTTAATATCTTTGAGATTTCTTAATTCTGCTGGGGTCCTGCTGAGGTTTTACGGTGGGATTTTAAAAGGAGCACAAGATTGGGACCAACCAAATTCCACCAAAACTCAAGGTGTTGAGCACTGAGTGTCCATGGAAAACACCTCCATTTCTGTCTTCCAAATGGACCACCAAGGTGTTTATTACTGATGTCCCTTTCTCAGTCCTCAGATGATGCTCTAGAAAATGGGAAATTACAGCAATTTTATGCACAATTTAAGTAATGCTTTAAAGAGAGCACTACTGACCTCTGCTTCCCTTCCTAAAATAAGTGAGAATTTGGCTTCTGTTGGTTCCTACAATGGATATGGATATTATTTCAACCGAAAGATATGGATATTGTCTCACAGAGCTGGCTATGTGTTTAAAATGGAGTTTCAGTGGTATGAATTAAAAAAGGTCAATATGTTTTTATTGGTAGTTCAGCTGAATGCATCATCCTCCCTACCCCAGAGCAGTGAGAAGTGCTCAAATCAAGTCTGGTGTCTTCAATTGGTTGAATCTCTTACAAGTACTGCTGTCGAAGGTTGCTACAGTTGTATAAAAGTGTAGTTTGGCTTCGCTTAAGGAATTGGAGTTCTTGTGGATGGCAGGCAAAAACCCCCAGTCTTACGTAATTTACATAGTATTTCAGTTGTTTTTCATTGATGTGGCAATAGTTTTCTGTTTTGTGTTTTCCACAAAAGCAGATTTTCTGCTTTCCCTGGAATTCTGGCATTACTGTGATAATGAAAGATGATTAATGGAGAGAAGATGATTTAATTTAGCTATGTGAAGGCATGTGTTTTGTTAACTTCCCCGTAATTCAAATGGGTCATGAGTTAGATTATGCATGCATTATATTTTTTTAAATTCTAACATATTCTGAAATCTCCTTCACTTGAGGGGCTGGAAAAATTCCCTTGAATTTTTTTGGACTTCCAATGGGATCCACAGCAAGAATGTGAAATCATAGCATTCCTTTAGTAAGGAATTTTTATAAGTTAAAGGGAATAACTCTTGAATGTTGGGTGGGGAGAGGTGAACAAAGCCTCTCTGTCTTCCGTAACTTGAAAAACAGGAATGCAGAAAGTACTTTATCCTTTCTTTGCCAGTCAGTATGTATAGCTTTTTGGAGTAGGACTCATGCATAACGTATAGTATTTCTGGGTGAGTTTCTGGTTGAGGCTGCAGAGTATGCAGTGAGAGTGTAGGTCTCTGCAGTGAGACCAGAGTTGAACCATAACCCACGTTCTGAATAGCCGCGGAACTGATGATTTTTTTTTTGTCTTGCACTGGAACTGGTACCCTGTTTCTACTAGGTTTAAACCCAAATACTGGTAAGGACAGGAAGTGTTTTGTGGTCATGTGGGTGTTTTGTGCGTAGGGGTGGTTTTGGGTTTTTTTTGTTTGTTTATTTTTAGTTTTTTGTGCTTTTGTTTTAAAGGAAACTTAAGATGGATTTATTGCAAAGCAGTAAACTGTTGGAGTTCAGCTTTTACCCTCAGATAGTGGTGGGTGGCTGCAGCTATCCTAGAGTCACACAAGGAAGCTACCCTGCAGCCTTCCAGGACTGGGCTGTGTCCCATTACTGCCACCACAAGCAGTCGTGTGACCAGTGGATACTCGCAGTGTATCCCTACCTCACAGCATTTCCATGTACTCTTGTCATTTCCATGTACTCTAGTAGAAACATGAGGGTGGGGATTAGTAGATCGGGGGCTGCAAAAAAAGGCAGGAGTGACCTTGTTGAGAGATGGGTGACTGATTCAAACTCCCTGATGGGGTGCAGGGAAACCTAGAAGTGACTGTCATGTCACAGAGGTGGGCAAAACTCCTGCTATCTCTACCAGTCTGACCTGGGGGAAGATGCTTTCTCTTCAGTCCGTAATCTGGCAATGTGTTTTATCTGGTATGTGTGGAAGATGCATTCACTCGCATCTCGGAGGTTGTCATACTGCTGGAAGCCAGCCCCCCTGTGACATCCTGTCTCTCCATGCCTGTCTGGCAGCGTGATGCTGGGGAGGTGTCTTCTACTGACCTCGACTGTGAGGTGGCTCAGATTCTTTGTGATTCCTCTCTTGGAGCGAGCTGAATGCTTTGAAATCCGATTGGGTGTGCGTGTGGCTGAGATCCTGCAGATCTGCCGTGACTCACACAGAGCTGCACCAGCGTTTGCTGAAAGTGCAGAGGAGCATGTGTAGGAGACGTGCAAACTGGTCCCAGCTGGTCTGGCAGAAAGATCAGCCCTGAGTGTGGTTTTGCAGTTTATCTGCAGGAGCCGAGGGAGAGGAGACCGCATATCCCTGCCAAGTGCAGTGAAGGGGGGGACTTTGCTTTTGCAAGTAAATCCCAATGCTGATTCCTAATCTGCACTTTCAATTTCCCTAGGTGCTGTGGTTAATTAGAAACCTTCCTGGCCCCTTGCCATGCCTTTTCACTCCAGTTCTCCAGCCTGTCTCTAGACTGCTGGTTACTGACACTGAATTGGGGTATCCAAGCTGGAGTGGTGCTGGGGTCAGGCTGGCAGGACCTGTGCAGAGAGTATGGGGGTGAGGATCTAAGGGAGGTGGATGGTTCTTAATCCAGTGGGCCTAAGCCTTGCCAAGGTGAATCTCTGCTGGGGGAGAGAGAGCCTGAAGCACTCCAGATGAAGAGGGGTAATGGAGGATCAGGCCACAGGCCTGACAGTCTGTTCTGGATTCTCACCCATGGGCCTGTCTGGATTCCATTCCTGAACACGTGTTTGGTACACAGTTGGATCCTTCCTCATATTTGTTATGGCCTCAGTATGTCTTGCCTATTAGTGACCCAGTGCTACAGGTTTTCCACTGCCCTTCTTTTTCTTAATAGCTCATTGCAATGGACCACTGCTTGTGGCTGCAGCTGTTTCTGTCTGGACCTCCTGTTGCAGGGTCAAAACTGCTGTCCTAGGCGTGTCCTGAGCACATGCTTTTGCTGTGCTGGTAACAGAAATGTGTTCTTGAACTTAGTCTTCTGAGCTTCCACATGAACTAGGGCTGAGAGCTGGTTGGTTCGAGTCTGGCTGCAGTCCTGGAAATGATGAAGCAGGTGCCTGTAGGATGCAGGCACATGGGGAGGCTTAGGAAGTACCAGAGCTACAGTTCTGAAAACATTAGCGAGGGGCCTGTTGTTGGTTGGGTCTCTTTGCTTTCCCTG
The DNA here is from genome assembly GCA_027574665.1 of Rhynochetos jubatus. Lineage (NCBI taxonomy): Eukaryota > Metazoa > Chordata > Aves > Eurypygiformes > Rhynochetidae > Rhynochetos > Rhynochetos jubatus. The sequence continues at coordinate 27,943,125 of CM050654.1, forward strand.
GATGGGTCTCCTCCTGAGGAGCTCTCTCTAGAATGAAGGTTGTCACAGGTGGCTCCTGTGACAATTCCTACACCAGGGCCACCTCTCTGGGCAGCCTGTGTGGAATATCCAGTGAGTGTCCTTGTGTTGGCAGAGCATGGAGCTTTCTGGAGGTTGGGTGAAGAGGAGGGGCTTTTTCCTTAGAGGCTTTGGGGTTTTGGGTGCTCGGGCAGATTGTCACAACTCTTTTCTCCATCTTTCTTAGTCTCGTATAGCGAAGCGAGGAAGGAAGCTTGTGGATTATGACAGCGCCAGACACCATTTTGAAGCCCTGCAAACTGCAAAGAAGAAGGATGAAACCAAAATCGCGAAGGTAAAGCAAGCAGAAGGATGTGCAGCCATCCTTTCATTTCATGATGTCTGCATTTGCCTATTGAGCAGTTTCTAAGTGCACCTGTACCTCTTCTTTGGATGTGTTTTGTTCAGAGAGGTGTCATGAACTGGTGAAATTTAGCTAGGTATTTCCTTCTCATTTGTTTAGTTCTAGAAAGCAGGGTGGTCTCTGTTTTGTTGGTTCAGACCAACCATCGTCAGTGAGCATCTCTTGGTGGCCAAGGCCTAGGCATGCACTTCCTCAGATGCTGCAGGACCCCTAACTTCTGTCAGGAAGGTTTGTGTGCCTCTGGGAGAAGCAAAGCCTTGCAGTGCCCCAGCAAAATGTGCCCATTTTTGTCTGCTTCTTGGGGCTCTGTCTCCCCATCTTATAGCAGTAGTGAGTGTTTGAGTGTTGCTTGGGGTTGGTTGTGTTTGTAGTAGTCCGCTGATATTGTAAGACAGAGACCCTTAGGAGTGTGAGTTACAAGTTCATTGGTGGAATTGCATGCTGTGTACACCTGATAACCGTGTTCTGTTGTCTGTTGGTCACAATTACTTGACAATAGATATGGCTGGAAGGAGAAAAGCTGGAGTTTCCTCTTGTCAGGGTGTGGTTTCTTTCATGCCTGTGAACAGCTTGATCTAGTGTTAATCCCAGAGCATGCCCAACATGCAAGTGCAGGATTTTATTTTTAATTAAAATAAATGTCATTAAAAAATAAAGTTTAGATTTTCTTTTAAATGTAGCTGAAGAAAGGTGATAGTGCTAACCTTCTTCTAGAAGAGATGCATGGTTTGAGTACCTGCCCAGAAAATAAGCTGTGGATTATTCCTGTACCCTGAGTGGATTTGAACCCATGGCTCCACTCCACAGGGCAGGTCTTGGCACAAAAGAATAGTCCAGGGCTGGGGAGACATCTTTAGTTCTCTTGAATGTGGGCCATGGCACATCAGGACTCTTCAGGCTAGAAGCAGTGCAGGAAAGAAAGAGCCTTGGATCTCTATTTTTTTAACCAGGTTGAGAAGAGTTGTCATCTTTTGCTTAGAGTTATTTCTGGTAGGGGGTTTCTCCTGCATGGAATAAATAAAGATGCATCTCTCCCCTGAGTGAAAGATCTGCATTTAATGGCCAACTGACAGTACTTTTATTTTTAAGCTGCAAGTCATCAGTCTTTTGCTCACCCAGTTCGTGCACTGCGATTAACCTTGACAGACAAAGGGGAGAGAGATTGATGGCTCAGGTGTCATTGCATCGTTTGTGTGGCAAAGCAAGTCTTGGTTCTGTATGCAAGGCATGAGGCCTGGCTGGTTGTGCCTTCTGTTCAAAGCAGTACTTCACCGTGTTTGCGTGTCAGAGAAGAATTTCTCTGAGGCCTGGTATTGTCATGTATTTTTTGGTGTGTGCCTGTGGGATCTTTGCAGCAGTGAAGATGGTTTTTGTAGGAATTCATCTGCTCGGGTGGGTACCTGGTGATCTGCCTGCACCTAAGAGGCTGGCCACCTGTGTCATTGCTGCACTTGCTCATGTTGCCTCAAATGTTCACGTAAGACTTTATCAAGAAGGGATTGTTTGTTGCTCCTTTGTTAAAGTCTGAAGAACAGTGCAGTCTGAGGAGTGAAATGTTGAGATTTAGGAGTCGGTGCTCTGTTCTTGATTCAGCCTGTGTTAGTGTCTCTTAGTACTTGATTGGAATCTTCTCATTATCCAAAATGTTCAGTGGATCAGATCTTTCCACCCTCTGTGCTTTAAGCTATGTGCTCATGCACAGGGTAACATGTGACACATTGCACTGTCCTGATCCTATAAAGATGGGAGAAGTTATGTGTGTATGCTATTCTTGCAAATGGGCAGGTTTCACAGCCCAGCCTGCGATCCCACACTAGCAGTCACGCAGCTGTGCAGGTCTGTGGACAGTAGCCAGCGCTCAGTGTGCACCAGGCTGAGGTAGGAAGTTCACCTCTGTTCCTGTGACTGCGATTTTGTTTGTGTGACCTTTGATGCAGGGTTATTCCAGTGTAAGGTACTTTGGAATATGATGACAGACCCCTAGGAAGGAGAAATCTTGTTTATGACACAGCATACAAATGGGATCTGATGATGTTTCATGGTATAGTAACACAAACAGCAATGAGAATACTTTTTGGAGCTATATGGTATCTTCTCTAATATGTGGATGTTCTTTTCCCACTCAGGACTCCTACCACTTACTGCTAAACTCACAACTCGCCATTAAAAGAAAGCACTGGACTTTCAGCTGTTGCATGCAAATAATTACGGTGGTTAATTAATTCTGACCTCTTTTTAAGGAGCTCTCACTTCACAGCCATGACTTGGAGTAGGGTTGTCTGTGTGCTAGGTCACTAACAACTATATCTGTTGCTCTTTGCAGCTGCCTGGCTGGTCTGCAGTGTCCCAGCCCACACTGGAGCATTAATTTCTGCTAAACTTGGCATGCTTCAAAGGATTCATAACTGATCTGTCCTGGGATCTTTGTGTGGGGTTGTTTTTTTTTTTTTTTTCCCTCTTGCCTTGGTGATGCTGGTTTGGCCCAGCCTCTAAAAACACTCTATTGTGATTTTAATTTTTTTATCCTAAAAGATATGTGTTTGTGTCTCTCTTGTTCTCTGTTTATTTTTTTCTCTTTTCACTCAAACATGCTCCCTCCCCCAGCCTGTTTCGCTGCTTGAGAAAGCCGCGCCTCAGTGGTGTCAAGGGAAGCTACAAGCTCACCTCGTTGCGCAAACTAATCTGCTCCGAAATCAGGTGACTGCTGATCTACCTGGCTCTAACCCTGCATGCGCTATTTTGGGCTCTAGATCCTACCACGCAACTAATCTCTAGGCAACGTTCACTCTAGTCCCCTCTGTTAAGCGTGTCCTTGATCCTCTCGAGCCACAGTGGACATGTGGAAGGTGCTGACCGATGAATGATTCTGTGCCTGCCTGATTGATTTCTAATCAGGTGTGCTAATACTGGACTGGTGTTTTCTCCCCCTGAAATGAAATGAGGATGAAGAAAGGCTATGGAATAACGCCAAGGCAGAGGGTGATGTAGTGTAATTCCTCCAATTATTCCTTCCTTTTTTTTTTGAAGAGAAGCAATCAATTTTTATTGTTGCTGTTTCAAAATAAAAAAAAAAAAAAGGAAAACATTGAGAAAAATTGGCTTCTGCATTTCTGCTGTTGAGTAAAGCCAGAAAACCCCACATTGCTTCAAAAGCTGTTTCTGTGGTTGCTGAGTTAAATTGCAGCATTTTCCCACGATAAAATCCAAGTTTCCAAAATGGGCTCTGACCTGGCTCTTGAGGTGTAAATGAGCAGTGTCCAGGTGTACAGAGGTTCAGTCTGCAGAGTAACCAGGACCAGGGAATTTCTACCCTGTGCAATACGTTTGAACAGCTCCAGGTTGAGGTCGTGGTTGCAGAACTTGGCCGAGCATGTCGGTTATGGCATCCTGAGGGACACGAGAGTAGCTCAGAGAAACTGCAGGGACTGAGAATTTCAATCCTACTTGCATAGGAGAAGTGTGGTTTCCTGGTGAAATCTCCCTTGGTATTTACCTTTGAGCTCCTTAAGGGATAAGAGGGAGCTGACAGAAAACAGTCAGTGAGAAGAAAACGCTTTCCCTGGGCCGAAGGATTGTAAATCATTACCCAAGCTGGGAGAGCGCCAGTTACCTGCTCAGAGTTCCTGGTGAGCTCATCTGCTCTCATTCAAACGCTCCTAGTTTTCACATTCCTTGTCAGTGAGTGGATTGCAGTTTGGAAACGCTAAACCACTCTCACCTTATAAAGCACCTGGGTTTTTCACAGGCAGTTTATGACTGCAGATCAGGGAAAAGACTAGATTACCACATCAGTAAAGCCTGGGGAGAGAACAGCTGTTAGCAGCCCTGCTTCAGATGCATTGTGAAGGGAGGAAATACGTATTCATTCTTGATTGAAGGGAGAAGGACATTTGGCAGGCTGCCGGGGGCTTTTCCAGTGCCTCTGCTGGGAACGATCTGCGTGGTTGTGGTTCTTGACTGGTCTGTTTGGCTGGTGGTATTTCTGGAGGGCTAGAAAGCAGGTATGGGAAGTTTCTCCGGCCACAAATAAATAAATCACCTCTTGGGACATTCTTCCTCTTCTCAAACTGGCTGGGGTGACTGGGAGCAATACTGCCGCCCACAGATTGCCTGGAGAAGCAGTACCCATGCCTGCTCCCTCATCCATTCCACAGTCTACCCAGAGCTGATTTTGGGTGACTTTGCCCTAAAGCAGGTGACAAGGGTATATGTAATCTTTCCACCCGCTGTGTTGTGGGGGTGTTAACCTCCTGCTAAGTGACATCAATATTTTCAGTCACCCCAAATATTTGCAAATCACGTTAAGGCCTCCTTTAAGTTTTTCCGCTTTCATTCTTGAACTAAATAATACTATTACCAACCTTCATTTTTTGTTTCTACTTCTGTGAGTTTGTGGTTTGGCTGTTGGTTTTTTTTTGTTAAATTTTTGATTGGGGACTAACCAAAAAAATCTCAGTGAAGAAGATTAGTTTGTATTCTGGACCTGTAGGTGTTCCAGCTTTTCTTCACAAACACAAGCAGGCAAGAAAAAAAGAAAAGGCTACAGTTTTTACATTCGCATAACTTTAAGACTGAAGGTGTTACTGACAACCCTAAATCTCATTAAGCTCTTGATAAAAGCGGGAAGGCTGATGGCACTGCATTTAATGAAGTGCTTCAGAATGTTAAGCCTGGAAAAAGAAAGTCCTTCCCCATAACAGCAGCTGTGTTGCTGTCTCTTCTTGCCTGATAATTTTACAACCTCCAAGCAAAAATGGGGTCAGCAAGACCTATTATTTCAACTGTGTAAACCTAAGTGTCTCCCTCCAGTGTGCAAACTGCTGGCTTTTCAGGCCTTCAGCAGATAGCTAACAAAGACAATACAGCGGGGGCTTTCTGTAGAGCCTCCTGGGGGCTTTGCTGTTGGATGCTCTCAGTTACAAATTTTGTTGACTGCGCTTTTTGAAACGAAAGAGAATGTGGCTTAGAACAGCAAATTCTTGCCTTTTTGCTGAGCTCCCTTGAAATGCTGAATACAGACTAAAAAGCAACATCTTTGGTTCTGCAGCATGACAGAACAATATCTGTGTCTGCTCCTTACCCCTGCTCACAGTGGTCTGCAGTACTCAGCAGTGCTTAATTACGACAGTTCACAGCATAGTGTTTGACGGGCAATGGTCACCAGAGTGCCTGGAAGCACCAGGCTTGGAGTTGCCAGACACTTGTGAGTGTGGGGATGGTAGGAAGCATGATGGGGAGTAACCGCCTTCCTGTCACAGCTGAAAGGGTTGTGCTTGGCACTCTGAGCCTTGGCTAGGGGGAAGGTCAGGAAAGCATTCGTGTTGTCCAGCTCCTGCTCAAACCTTCCCCCTTTCAGGTAGGGGGAGGAGGGGAAGAATTTTCTGAGGTTGCATTTCAAGGACCTGGGTGTTAGGACCTTCTGCCTCAGTTCTCCATCAGGTTGGCAAGGATGACACCTGAAATGGAAAGTGCACAGATACGGTAGCAGTGGGCCCTGCCCCTGAAACCTTTATCTTTCCGCCTTTCTCCACCATACTGCGCAAGCTGGCTTTCTTCTAGCAGGCCTCTTGACCAAGTAGACGTCTGTCTTTGGCTCTGGCTGGAAGCAATCAGGGCTATCCAGTATCAGGACCCCTGCTTACAGGCAAAATAAATCCCACTGGTGAGAAGGTCCCTGGGCTGACAAAGGAGTGAAGAATTAGTTCAGTGCTGTACCTGGGACTGAGAGCTATAGCTGAGCCACAGGCACCAGATGGATCTCTGATTCCCACAGCTACTCTAGAGTGAACGTTGCCTTTTGCCTCAGGATGTCAACATATTCACACATTGATTTCTAGGTTCTTTGACCTTCTGAATAGATAAGCTAGAGAGGTAAAGACTGTTACTAATATGCACTGTATCTGAAAAACACACAACATTCAATGGTGCCTCATCTCCCAGCTATTCCTTCTCCTGGGTTGATTCTGGTTCTGTTCTAGTTTGGAAATTAGAATATGATAAAGCCAAAGGATGCACTGGGATTTTTTTCCTCCCTTTAAAATGGTTACATTGGAAACATTCATTCATAGAGGGATTTTAAGGCAGAATGAGTCTTTGTAATCATCATCTGTGATTCAGCATAAACTGTGTCCCTGTTTAAATGGGCTTTTTGTTTGTTTTGTGCAAGCTCTCTTGAAATGTTGCATTTTTCAGTGAGTGTAGCAGCGAAATACAGGGGTTTCTGGCCCCTTTCCCCCCTGCCTGTTCCTCGCAAGGTCTGCTTAACTTTTTAGTACCTCTCAGTTGTGTCATTTTCTGGGAGGACCTTTATCTTCTGATCTTGAGTACAAAGTCTTATCCTTGCCTTTGGCAGCAGTGACTGGCCTGCTGGAAGTTGGAGCTAGATGGAAAGTGTAGGAGCCTCTATGGCTTGCTCATAAGTCAGGAGAAAAATGGAGAGTGTAAGGATCTGATGCAATACTGAGGAACAGAACTCTGAACTGCAAAATATTTCCAAGTCCTTTCTCCCATCAATCCTATCTTTGCATATCGTTGTCACTAAGGAGCTGTAAGCTGGATTCCTTTAATTAAGCTGGCACAAAGGAGATAAAACTTAATTTCATAGAAGGGGTGGGAATCTGACTGCAGACTCATAAAGAGATCGGGTTCCCCAGTGGCTTGCGGGTTCTTTGCAGAGCCCTGTGGTGTTGTGACATTCCTGCTGCTGTCACACATGTAAGTAGGCAAGTCGTGCTGACCTTCTTGTTAAGATGTGTCAGTAAGTTGCTGGTGCAGCGATTTGCTATTCTCCCTACTGCACAGGGAGAATGCTGTGCTGTTGCAAATTACAGAATAGAGATGTATTAATTAGCAAGCTTTGAGTTTTAAGTCAGGGCACTGAAAAGAGGAAGAGGTCACTCAGGACAAATTTGGGAAGGGGAATGTGCTTGCTGCTGCTGTCTGCTGTCAACAGAAACCAGGATCATCCTTTTTGCCACTGAAACCCGACAGAATTAATCAGTGTTGGGGTCTTAGTGTCTAGGTCAAATGAACAGATCAAATTTAAACTCTCAAGTGGGAAAAAGAGGTCCTGTATGAGGCATACTTCCTTTGGTGTGGGTGGCCAACAGCCAGCCAGGGATTGCTCTTGTGTGAGACCACTGAAACCAAGACCTGCTGCTCAAGCCCCCAGCCTGGCTTCCTGCTGCAACAACTCCTTCTTTGCTTACCCTTCCTTGCTTCTCCAGTGAGGGTGCTCCTCCCTTCCTTGGAAGAGATGGGGCTTTGACATGACCATACCCAAGGAGAGAGAGAGTCCCCATGAGGGAGGATTCTTCTTCAATGCCATTTAGGATTTCAGCTCTTTCCGAGACCTGGCAAGGGGCAGGGGCCACTATTAAATTCATCTGTATCCAAGCTGGAGGTTGAACTGCCTGACTGACTCTATTCAGTTTTTGAAGCCAGGGAAATGTATAGAACTTAAAACACATTAGTGGATGTTTGAATTGCTTTCTGAGTATTCAAACAGGGAAATCCATTGTGAGATAGCCTGAGAATAACACATGCAGGCTGAAGGGACATCAGGTCACCCTGGTTCTCGGGAGACTCATTTGGATGGGGATTACCCCATGCCAGAATTTTGCCTGGTCTCCCAAAGAAGTCAAGAGTCACACTTATCCCAGCCCTGCAGGGTACTTGTCTGTGCTGGAGCTGACAACCTCCCTTCTCTGTTATTAAGGCTGAAGAAGAGTTAGTTAAGGCTCAGAAGGTGTTTGAAGAGATGAACGTTGATCTGCAGGAGGAGCTGCCTTCACTATGGAATAGGTGAGTGCTGGAAGTTTTCCCAAGGGATGGTTGGAAGGAAGTGAAGATCCAAGGTCTTGTATCACTGTTCTCCTTAGCTTGGGCTAGGTGTCTGTTCGTTTTCTAAATCTCAGAGAGTCTGTCCTAGAATTCTCCCCAGCCAGGTTCACCCTAGGCTTTCTGTGCATTGCTTTATGATCCTCATGAAAAACTCAGTTTTACCACAAAGAGAAACTGTTTCTATGCTTTGTCTGATTAATAATCCCTTTGCCTTACCAATTCTGCCCAATTTTCCTGGGCAATGGCCAGCAGACACAGCAGATTGGGTCACTGAGATTTTGGGTGTGGAGCTGGCTGGAAGGAACATCTGCAGCTGAGCAGGTATGTCAGCTCACTGGCTAAAGGAAGATGAGGTGTCAGAGGGGTTTATGCAGTCACTGGGGTTGGAGAGATCCAAGAGGTGATGCCTTGATCACTGTGTCTCACCATGTGAGCTTATGAGCACCTTGTGAAGCAGCAGGTTTAACACAAGTGGAAGGGTGAGAGGACAGGTTGCTCTGCTTTGGATGCCACTTTCAGTTTTGGACAGTTGGGTGGACAAAGACGAGGGAAGGATCCTGGTGTGGCTGCCTTCTCTTGCCCCTAATTGTGCTCCTGCCTATGTGACACAGGACCCAGTGAGGAACTAGGTGTTATAACTGTCCTGTTGTTCTCTATTTAACAAAACATAGCCTAGGCAGATGAAAATGGGCTGAGAATAAGAAGACTTGAGAGACATGGATTTGCCATACCAATGATTATGGTAATGAAAAGGGAGGAGAAAAAACCAGCCCAACAGTTTGCTTGGAGAATGAACTGGAGGGCAGCAGAAACTGATGTATGGGAAGGGCACAGTAGAAAGCAGGAAAAATCCTCCTAGGACTGTTCCAGTTTCTTATTTTTAAATGTAGTGATCATGTCTGTGTTGGCAGTGCTGGCTTTTTGCTTGAAGGCCTGGCTGAGGAAGGAGCTAGGGAGGGATACAGGCGTCTGAGTGGCTCTGAGTGCAGAAGAGTCATGCCACTGCTCGTAGAAAACATCTCCCTCCTGCTGTTGCTCCCCCAGCTGAGTGCTGAAGCAGCACTCTGTTGGCAGCTGGCAGGCCAGCTAGGGGAAGGAGGGTGGCAAGCAGCTGCTGAGATTGAGGTGCCGCAGGTTGTTCACAGGCTCCTGCTATCCAGCTGATCCTTCTGCTTTCCTGTTGCTCTCTGTGCCTATCCTTTGCTTTCTTACTCTTCTGCCCCTCAAGCAGACAGTTCATGCTTTTTTGCTTCCTCTGGTGCTGAGGGACTTCAGAGTGGATTAGTATCTGTCCTCCTGCCAATTCCCCCAGCTGTCCCCACATTCCATCTGCATCACATTCTTTATCCCTTTCCTTTCCATCACCTTACCACTGGTGCTCTTTTTCTTTCCTTCTTTCACTCCCCCAGCCCCACACCTCCCTCTCCCTTTTGCCAGCACAAATCAGACCCTATCTCATCTGGCCTTCTCCTCACCTTGGACATGGTTGCCCCATACCTGGCCTTTGCTCCATCATCCCCTTCACGCTTCTCTGCCGCCCTTCTCTTCCTGCATGTACCAGACCTGACAGAGTGGAGTTTGAATGGGTGTGGTGAGTGGAAGGTAGCAGAAGGGGCAGAACTGACAGTTTTTGGGAGGGCATTATGTCCATTAAGTTCTTCTGTGTCATTTTTCATTTGGCAGTCGTGTTGGTTTCTACGTCAACACATTCCAGAGTATAGCAGGCCTAGAAGAGAACTTCCATAAAGAAATGAGCAAGGTAAGGCAACTAACAGCTTACCCTACTAACATACCCTCTCCTCTCTGTTGTTAAAAAAAAAAAAAATCTGAAGAAAAACAGCTGGAAAAAGCAGAGAGTTTGCCCCGCAGCAGAGGAAAATGTTAGCCCTTAGTGTTTTCTGAGCCACGTGGGAGAAAGGCTGCCTGAGATAGTAATGTAAGGGGATGGACACAAGGAGAAGTCCACAGGGCCATGCAGTAGTGGGGAGTTTGTGTCACTTGGCAGAGCTCATTTGCAGGTCCCTAGAGGGATGGGAAGCCACTCTCAGTGAGTGCTTAGCATGGCCTTTGCATGGGCTACCAGTTGGCCACGAGTTGGGAATCACAGCAGTAAGCAGTGTTGTACCTGGTGGTGGCAGGCTCTGGATCTTGGTGCTCTGTAGCAGTGCCCAGCGGAGACCTCAGGAGTGGTCTGTGCGAAACCCCCCAGCGCCACTTTCATTTGCAAGTATGTTCTGGTTCGTGCAACTTAAAAACTAGAGAAGTCATGAATTCCTTAGGACTCTGCGCTTCTCCTGAGTTGTACGCCCTCTGTAAATGTTGCATTAATCTTGATGAGCGACTGAAAGCCCAGCTGGAAAACTCTTGTATTCCCTTCTCTCCCCAGTGTCATCTTGACAACAAGGCAGCCGCTAAGCAACAAGCAACATTATCGCCCTTCAATTCCCAGCAGCCAGGGGCCCTCTGCCTGGGTGTAATGCATCAGTTTTGAGCCCTGCTGACATTTCGTGGGGACCTTTCCAATTAATAGCCTGCTTTTCTCCACTGAGAGACGAACTGATTGTTAAGAATAGGGAGGGTTGTTAAAATTACCAGTTTGTTACTGTTAACTTATATTCAGCAAAATATGGGAAAGATGCTAGTTAGACAGGAATTCTCCTCTTGTGTCATGTCTTGGATATTTCTTTCCTGAGGAGTTTTGTACGAGAGCAGGGCTTTTGCTTTGTTCCATAAGAACCATCTGTTTCTTATTACTGCTATAGTATCCAATTAACTGCTGGTGTTGCCGGCATGATGCCTCCAACACTGATTGCGTTGGATCCCTCCTCCTCCTAATGATAAATCTGGCATCTCATCTTGTTTGCAAATTGGCTGTTTCAGAATAGGAGTGTCTGGAGTGAATATTGCAGCCTTCGGTGCCAGGGAGACTTTAAGCCCTAATACTGCGTTTTTGCAAAGATACCCAGGTCCTGCCCTAACCTAGATGGCCCCGGCAGACTATGAAGTCGAGGCTTGCTGTTGACTGGAAGTCCAGCTCCATGGTTCAAACGGCCACATTCCAAGCTTTTATTCAGATCTGAGGAACAGCTTTGGCTACAAATCTATAGAGAAGCTTTAGTTCTAGTACATAGACCGACAGATAAACCCTTTCCCTGCTTCTGCAATGGTACCTGGCAGCACACTGGTGGGGGCAGGTGATAGAGAAGCGAAGAGGATGCTGTGCAAGTGAGACTGAGCAGTCCTACGAGTTGCCAGCAGTTCTTCAACGGTTTGAGCGCTCTAGCATTTCATACGCCACAGAGGAGTGGAAACAGATGTAGGGCTGTCCTCTCTTGGGATAGCTGAGTATGTGCACATGTCCGGGCACAAATCTGTGTTTGGTCCGCCTGTGCAGGCCAGACTCTCTTCTGGCACTCAGAGCTATTCTCTCATCCTTTTTCTTTTTTCTCTTTTGCAGTTGAACCAAAACCTCCATGATGTCCTACTGGGTCTAGACAAGCAGTACTCAGGCAATGCCTTCCCCATTAAAGCACAGCCCAGGTCAGTAACTGTGGGAGCAGTGTCTTTCCCTCTGCAGGGGAGGAGGAACAGGGATGTCTCTGCTAGCGGTATCAAAACCTCCACATTGTCCGTTGGGGAGTGATTTGACTGCCTGTGTGTAGCCAGCCAGTGCCCTCCGAGACTACTCAGAGCATGTCCGAGACTGCGCTTGGTGCTGGGAGACACATGCAATACCTTTTTGAAGTTGAATTCCATGCACTGACATGTAATACTGAGCTGCCCTTCCTTCTGGGTCCAGTTGCCCATCACCTGTCCTGTTTTTTTTCTCTCAAAAGCATCCCCTATCTACCTGCAGCTTGTGAGCTTGAGCACCAGGAGCCCATTCATTTCCCCAGCTTCCTCTTTGGCTTTCCAAACCTGGAACCTCCTGTTTGCAAAATCACTGTCCACCTCCAATGTACCCAGCTGGGATGTGTTTTCTCTGTGTGTGCTGTGCAGGTAGTTGTAGCCTCACTGATATGAGGCCTCCTGATCTCAGAGCACTTCTAGTCCGCACATATCCAAGGAGTGAGTGTCCTCCAGGCCTTTAGTTTTCTTTCCTCAGCTGGATCCAGTCCTGTTTGGTTAAGTGCAAGTCTGCACATTCTCTAGGACTGAGAGGGGAGGGAGAGGTCGGACTCTGGATGAGGCCGTGTCTGGCTCCTGTCCAAATGTGTGAGTGATGAAACAGTGTTGGGCTCTGACTTCCAGCTGCTGCTAATCCCACGTGCTGGAGGAGCAGGAGCACAGCCCACATCCTCAATTGGTGTATTGATGGAGGGAGGAGGTGAAGTCAGCATGAAGTAAGGGCAAGCTGCAGTCTGGGTACATTGATTCGGAAGGGCTAGATCAGCTGTTGAGACCTCTGTGCTCCCTTGTCTCTCCTCCCAGTTTAACCTTCTGTTGCAGTTGTGTGTAGATGACTGCGTGTCTTGTTCCAGCAATGTGTGTGGTGTTTGCCAGCTTTAAAGAAAGGGGGCATTTGAGTCAAATTTGCCCCCTCAATTTTAGATTGCTAATGCCAGATTTTCAAGCTGCTTGTAGAAATGCTTCTTGTGAAGATAGCATCTTCTTCCTGAGTTAGCATGTGGTGACTGTTGATCACCACAACCCAACAAGACTGAAGCCTTGTGAGGGGGCCGTGGTGCCCATCCTCTTGCTGCCATGTGTGATGTTGTCTGTGATGGCAGCAGATAGAGCCCTGGTAAGGGGATGAGGTAACAGGACAGATGAAGGCTGTAGCCATTGCTTTGTTCAGCTGAGATGCCAGACCTGCCCCAGAGCGACACTCTTCCCCCTGAGCACAGTGGAGCAGGGTGTTGTGGGAGGATGTAGCAGGGGTTTGCCAGGATAATAAATGTGTTTTGCAGTGGCCGGGAGATGCTGCGAGGCACTTCTGTCTCTCCTCCACTTCTGGCCTATCGTTGTGGCACAGGGCTGGAGCGAGTGTGTGCAGGAGGAAATAGCCCTCATGAATCTGATTGCCTGTTGTGGTCTGCAGTAGGAGCAGATGCTTCCCTAACTCTTCCCTAGTGGGAAGGGAGTTGTAGATGGATACAATGGCAGGAAATGAAGGAGAAGGTGTGAGAAGAGAGGCAATTATCTGTGTACATCGTTATGACATTTGTGCAAGGCCCTGTAGAAATGTTACTGTGGCTGACAAATCTGAGGCTGGCTATGTAGCACAGCAGCACGGAGCAGCTGATGTATTTCTGGGCACTTCAGACACATGTTTGGGATTTGTTTCTGAAAAAGTTTGAACATTCAGGGCTCAGATGCCTAGAAGACCTAGGAGATCTGCAGCATTATCCTAATATGATCGGAAAACTGGAAAAAGGTGTAATAGGAAAGCTGCTGATAAGATACCATGTATAAGACTGTGCACAGATTGCATATGTAAAGGAGAACAGGGAGCTTGTTTCCTGTGTACCAGTATTTACAGGGGAGAGTGAGGAGCTGTGGTTACCTGTGAAAAAGGACATTTGTGTCCTCCACTGGTCTGTACAGTTACCTTTTTCTTCTTATACATGTGCAACCTGGCCCCATATTCCAAAGGGCAGGGAAAACACTAGTTTGCTCACATATATGCAGATCTTTGATAGTCACAAAAAGCTCTCTCCCACCATCTCCAAAGCAGGCCATAGCTTTCTAGGAACTAAGGGAAGTCTGTACGTGTTTCTCTGTGTGTGTGTGAAAGAGAGAGAGAGAGGAGAGAGCTTGTCATCTTGTTTGCAGCGAGTTTTGTGGCACCAAGTGAATGGGTTAACTTTTCTTCCCTGGTTTGACTGTGCCATCCTGTAACGGAAATGATTTGTGTGCCATCCTCAACAGAAAGAAAAATAAACTGTTCGCCAGGCTGAGGAAAAAGATGAGCAGGTACCGGTACGGAGAGCAGCATTTCGATACGTGTTTGATTTAGTTCCTAAAACTGGAGAGGCTGTTGCTGGACTCTAACAGCCTGGCACGTGTTAACTCTGTGATGGGAGAGGGGTCCTTTGCATGATACGGTGTGTTCATGGCCTGCTGGGTCCTGCTGAGACCTCTCTGTGTCTGGATAATCCCATTAACTGCTTGTGTGCCTGGTTTGAATCCTTGCTTCTTTTCTTCTCCAAGAGGGCAGCGTTGAAACTCGGGCATTGTCTCTTCAGTTGGTTTTGTGTGACCAAAAGCATGGTGCAGGGTTTTCCATGGGAAATAGGAGCAATTTTGGTGATTAACAGGTTCTAGTTTTTCCTAGTGGGGCTTGCCCATTTGAACAGGTCTGAAGTGCTGCATTTTCATTCCCTGCCTGTCCAGGGAGGACCACAAGGCAGGTCTTACTCAAAACTCCTGTCCTATCTACCAATTGCGGTTGGGAGGATGATGAGGTGGGAGGAGGCCACTTCCAGCTTTGCTCCTTACGTGCTCCATTGTTGAGGGTCCTCACTGTCTTGCTTTATCCATTTAAAATTTTGTGCAGGGCTGAAGGAAAGGGAAGCCTGTTATTGGGTATGAAGACTAATGTCAGCAGCTTGCCTTTCAAGACATTGATGGCATCAAATAACTGGATTGCTACAATGTCTGGGGTTATCATAGCCAAGGTCAAGGACTCTGGCAAGAACGTGCTCTGAAGCAAAGCGGGAATTGCTGCATAATGGCATGGAAATTTCCCCTTAATTTTTGTTTTTTCTTAGTCTTTGTGTTGGTACCCCCTCCATGGGATCCTTATAGAAGGGGAAGAAAAGAATCATACTTCTCAAGATGATGTCCTGTTGGCAATAAAAGCAAGTGCTGGCAATTGGGATCCTTGCTTTTCTGATGCTGGCTTCCCACTGACTAGGGCAAGGCACACCCCTTCTCATTGTCTCTTCTGTGCATCCTTGGTGAAGTGGGAGGGTGGAGAATGGTAACTTCACAGGGAAGCTGATGGGCAAATCTTGATCTTACATCCTCAAATGCAAAGTAGTGATGGAATGTCAGGTGTTGTTACCATTCTGAGGCTTTCTGCTGTAGAAAAGGGAGGATTCACAGGAGTGCTTCTCTGGATGTCTGTCTCTGGTCTGTGGTTGAACCAGTGTTCAACCAGTGTTGAACCAGCAGCAAAGCAGCTGCTGGAGTCAGAGAGAAATGTGCAACCCCTGGTCCAGGGAAGGAGAGCGTGGGACTCTCACTTTTTGACTGCAGCAAGAGTGTACATTTGTGCCACTGTATGTCTGGGTATGTAGGTGCTTTCTCCTACTCTTTTTTTTTTTTTTTTTTAAATCTCCAGTACTCAGCCTGCTTTGGTGCTAAAAAAAATTTACTTTTGGCTAAAAAGCCCTGTTTGAGCCTTGGCTGAGATGCCAACCTTTTTTAATTTTTAACTTGAGAACTTGGCAGGAGGTGACTGGTCTGTTTTTACCATATTGGAAAGTGGGTTTCATCCTCTAACACAGGATTGTTACAAGCACACGGGAACCCCATCTGCAGATGTTACTGTGCTCTTCCAGAACAGATGAGGCAGCCCCATGAGGGGTCTGGCAGCTCAGCAATACTAAAAGAAGCTGAAGGATTTTGGCTTTTCCTTCAGCTGCAGTAACTGCATCAAACCCTGCTCCCAGCTCTCTATTTGCAGAAGAAAGGTGACACCCCTTTCCCTTCCCTGCCTGGTATTCCTGGATTTGGCATTGCTTCACAATTGCTCATGGGAAGGAAAAAACAGAGCAATGACCTTGTCGTTTTGGTTTGCTTTTACTGTGGTACTCATGTTTGGTCAGTGGGGGCAGTCCTCACGCTCTTGCTTTCCCCTGTTTCCTGGAGCAAGCAGCCAGTTTGGAGACAGGACTTTGCAGTGTGTGCTCCCTGGGGCCCCATGAAAGCCAGAGGATCCTGCTGGTCACACTGGCTAAATGCGTGCGAAGCAACAAGTGCAGGAATGAAGGTGCCACTCGGGGGGCTGGAAAAGGCTCAGCCAAAATTAGTACTGGCATTTTCCTACAGGGATCATCCAACACATCAGACAAGCTGTAAATAGCAATGACTTAATGAGGGCTTCAGTGTGGGGCCCTCTCAGCCCCTGTAGGATGAGGAGGAGAAACAGGGCTGCCTCTCATATGGGAGCCTTTTGCCACGGTATCTCCAAATTAAGTCACTACCAGGCACCAGAAGTAAGGCACTAAAACGCTGTTTCCTGGCCTTTAGAAACTAAGCCTGAACTCCTTTCTTACCAGGAGAAACGGCATCTTCAGGTCCCTAGAAGGAGAAATCTACCCTTGTGTTGGTAGGTCAGCTGATAACCAGTACTCCCGATACTCCCAGAGTAGTCTGAGGATTTGAGGAGTCCTGGCAGTCCAGCTGTAGGTCACTGTGTCCCTCATCTTCCCCAAATTGCTTTCAACTCTAGGGAAGGTAATGTTTTTTTTTTTTCTCCAACTCTAGCACCAGGGGAGATTTTCTTCACATCTTTGCAAGCAAAATACTTAGATTGAGGATAATCTTGCCTCACACCTCCCTGAGTTTTCCCTGGTTTAAAGCCTTGTTCCACCCACCCCCACCCCCCCACCCCCAATTTGAGTCCTTGTACATGCATTCCCTCCTGTCTTGAGACACCTCTCTGCACCGATCGTTTTTCAATCATAGGGAGTCCTGGATAATCCATCTCTGCCATTCCATCCTCCTGCAGCCGCCCTCACTGGGATAAGGGGGTGTTGTAGGACCAACCCTGAGATCCCAGGGGTGATGCACTGAGGTTCAGACCTGGCTCTTCAGTGGGGCTGGGCTCAACAAGGTCATTGTGTCAGTCTTAGGTGAATGCCCTAACAGTGTTGCCATGGGAATGGCAGCAAGGCAGTCTTCTCCTGAAATAATTTCTGTCTTCAGTGCCAGGCTGGATGAGGCTTTGAGCAACCTGGTTTAGACGAGGGTGTCCCTGCCCATGGCAGGGGGGTTGGAAATCGATGGTCTTCAAGGTCCCTTCCAACCCATTCTATGATTCCATGCTGTGAATAAGTTGTGTGAAGCCTGCTGTTCCTTGGTGACTCCCATTTAGAGCTGGACTCCCTTACCTTCACCCTCCCATCATTTCTTCCGTAGCACAACCTTGGTAACATTGCAGAATCCTTCATAGTACCCACTGCATTGAAGTGATTTCTGGGGATCTCAAGGAAGGACACTGTAGGCATATCCAGTCAAACTGAAGAGCTGCAGGGGTTGGCGTACATGTTCTTTAGTCCCTCCTCTTCCCTTTTTCCTCTTCCTTTCCCCCTTTCTTCCCTTGGCCTGTGTGCCCCTGGTTGAGAGCTGCTAGCAGAGAACGTCAGTGGGTTTGCTGCATCATGTTGGTGTGCTGCTGCCATCGGTGTCATCAGAAACATCCGACCTGCATGTGGACCTGAGAGCAAGTGCTTTGGGGGGAAATATGTGTGTGTGGGGTGTGGATATTTGGGGGAGGAATGGGCGAGGGTGAAATGAATGAAGAGGGAATGGGGTGGGAAGCTTGAAAGCTGGAATGCTGAGCAGGGGGAGATGCTTGCTTGGAAGGGGAGATTTGTTGATATGCCTTGCTGACCCTTCCTCCTCTTGCCAACCCCCTACTCATGAGTATTTAGGAATGAGGCCATCATGCATGTTATCCAATGACCACCCCACTTCGGACATCCAAGTGTGAGTGGATGTACATGTCTGGAGCTCTGGGCTCTCTTGGGACAGAGTAAAGAAATAAACTACTTGATGTCCCTGCAGAATCAGGTCTGCATTGCTCTGAAACTGGTTCTGTGCCAGGATTTATTGTCTCGAGTAGTAGCAAAGGATCTGTTCCTTTTGGTCTTCTCCCAATGCCTTTAACTTCGCAAGAACTGCAACTTTTTAAGTGAAGGCAAACATCACTCCCTGTACATGAGGTTGCACTGCCCTTTTGTAATACTCAGCTCTGTATAGTTTTGCCAAACTGTAACCACTTCTGCTAAAACTTTCCCTACCGGTGTCTGTGCTTCTGCATGACTTGAGATAAATTAATGTTTCTTTTTGGGGAGCTGTATTTCAGCCGAGATAATTCAGCTGTTCCTGAGAATTACGCTGGGAAAATGGTTTTACCTTTGTCCCTGTTGAAATTCTCTGGTGACCGGTTTGTACTAAATCTCATGATTCCATACTTTGAAGCACAGACTTGACACTTGGCCAGGGCATGCCCTTAGGGAAAGGCGTGTGCATCTTGCCATTCATTTGAAAAGTCTGTCCAAATCTGTCCAAGTTATCAACCAGCAAATGCCATTGCTTCTTAATTCCCTGAAGAATCCCTCTTGACTGTGTCAGAAACAGTCCTGGAATAAGGACCAAATGGAAAGGCAAGGGCAGAAGGGATTTACCATTGAAAACAAGGCTGGGGAGACTTTCCATAATAGAGAAATCTTTATTAGTAGCCAGAATCTCACTGTTTCTTTGCAGTCTGGAATGATCTGTGAAACTTCTGGCTACTTTGCCCCTCTTCCAGCTTAGCCAGTTTGTACCACGCAGAGGCATATGATATTCTATTCTATTACAGTCTTAGTTCAGGTTTTACAAATCTGTTAGTCAGAACCCATGCAGGTGTCAGTACACCACCACACAGAAAAATCCTCATCAGCGGAATTTAAAACTGAGCTGCACAGAACTCCTTCCCCCATCTGCTTCCTTGGTATGAAAAGACTATGATTTAATGTTAGGCACTTATGTTAGAAGTTGTCAGAATTACGGATGCCTGGTTAGTTTTTTTGGTTTTGTTTTCCTGCATCTGAGGCAAAGTATATCCACGCAGTAGGAATTTAGTGAGTAGCCTGCTGCACAGTAATGCTGCTGCAGTGTGTTGGACTGCAAGTGACTCAGCAAAGATGCTTCTCAGAAGCTTGTAGAGGCTTCAAGTATCTTCATCGCATGTCTGGGCAGTGAAGCAAAGAGATAATGGAGGCCACTGATCTGTGCTGGTTAGCACAACTCCTAGGCCTGGCTCAGACTTCTCTCTATTTCTCTCTCTCCCTTTCTCTCTCCCTTTCTCTCTCCCCTTCCTTCAGTGACAGCACCCCAGCGAAAGCCAATAAAAGCCCCTCGCCTCCACCAGATGGATCTCCCATCACCAGCCCCGAGACCAAGACTGTCAACCATGAGCTGGAATCGTCCACTTTGGAAGCACCTGGGGCAAACATCCCAAAGTCACCATCTCAGGTAGTGTCCCTATGACATTGGCCATGTTTCTGCAGTATGACCACTGATGGCACAAGCTCTGTGAGTCAAAGACATCCATCAGTTGCTTTTTTGGACCTCTTCCTGCTACTGAGCACAGAGAATATGACATGACAGTTGTACTTCTTCACTGGTTCCTGGGAATGCAAGTTGTTCATTGCTCATCTCTATATCTCATAGGAAAGAACTAAGCTGTCTCTGAATGCCTCTGCAGGTGGGAGGCCAGTAATATGTTTCACTGTCTGGTAGGATGGCCGAGAAGATCTGGGCAGGATGGAGTTCTCATCAGGCAAGGAAGTTTGTTTTAATTTGAATTAACCAGTGGAATTCAATGGTCTGGTTTCTTCCCAAGAACTTCTGTAACTGAGGAAGGTTCAAAGAAAAAAGTTCAATATTGATGAGGAGAACATTTGTACTTGGCATGATGTTTTACCCAAGATAAAATATTATGCTAAAAATAAAGGCATTATATTCTTATACTATGAAGAAATTAGGTACCAGGAAGAAGACTGTCCATTCTATGGAGTCTGATACCTTCCATGTGGCCTTTGTTAGTCCTTTCCTCACACAGGATACACCCGGCAACGTGTTGAAAATAGCAGATGTAGCTCCTGCTGCTCAGCATATAGTTGTTTTTTACTATGGGATTTAAGGAAAATGAAACATTTACTTCCTCTTCCCATCCCTCTATTGCTGAATGGGGGAAAAGCTTAGTAGGAAAAAAATAGTAACTAGGCCACCTTTATGTCTGGTGCCAATCCCTGCATTTTGGTAAGTGGGACACCAGGGAGGAGTCTTCCAGGAAGAATTAAAGCTGAGAGGGGTTCAGACCAAACTCGTAAGAGAAAACCTTATCACATCTAAAAAGAGATGGATACAACCCAAAAAACCTCCTTGCTGTTGTCATTCATATGTAGCAGTGTGGTTCCAAATCCAGGCCTGTGGTGTAGGCTGTCTCCTGTTTGTGGATACCCTCTGACGGTACTTTTCCCTCCACTGCATTTTTCATTTTTCAGGATTATCTAGGGACAAAAAGAGGATGTTTGTACATTGGCAAAGGGTCTTTTCCAGCCCTGTGAGATGTGTGGATACCTGGCAGTGTCTTTTCAGGACTTCTCCAGGGTCTCTGCACTGCTCAGCTTTGCGCAGCCTAGAGTGGCTTTGCCACCACCCTGGCCTAGGACCTTGGGGTAGGGTATGTGCATGGGGGAGAGAGGATAGTGCATATCTATCCAGAATTCCTACCTGTTTTTTCAGAAATTGTCATAACTTGATTGAAACTTGGAATGAGAAATCGAACAGATTTATTGAGCTGTTCACTTGCAGAGTTCACTCATCCTGCCTGTGGACTTGTCTTGCTGAGTTCGGTTTCTTCCCTTTCCTTTAAATAGCACACACATAAGCCTTGTTTTTGCCAGGCTGCAAGTGCTTGCTCATTCACTTGCTGCCTTCCTGCCCACAGGAATGGGGCTGGAGGCACCCCTGGTCGAGCAAGCAGAATATTCCAGCCTCAGCTGGGCCACAGGAACGGCTGAAATGGTATTTGCAGCTAATGCTGCCACCACCTGGCAGCTCCTTCCCAGCCCGTATTTAACTCACTCTCCCGGGCCTCTCGACAGTGTCGAACAAGAGCTCCACTCCATCTTTGTACTAGGTGCTAAGAGAATGGAGTTGGCTCCAGAGGGAGGGAAGGCAAGGACTGGGGCTTCGTACTCCGAGCCAAGGCTGGTGCCTGTATGGATGAAGTCTAGAAACCAAGTGACTGGAAAATACAAGTGTCTGCTCTGTCAAGGGTGCTCAGCTTTAACAGTGAAAGTGTCACAGGTGTCATTACTTTTGAGCTATAGGTAAGTGATTTGTTCTAGCGTCCTCCTAGGGAGGCCAAGGGCCTCCTCCTTTGGGGGAGGATGGAGCAAAAAGCAACAAGCAAATACAATTCTCTGGCCTCTTCCTGTCTGAAATACTAATGCAAACAATAAGCAGAGACTGTGGAGAGAAAGAGAGCAAAACAGGAGAGACCAAATACATACTAACTAAATTTTTAACTGTTCCCTATGCTAAAAGCCATTTAATTCTTAAAACCAGCTTATTTCTGTCTTTGACTGCTGTCAATGCTCAGCACTGAGTAATATGATGATACGGGACTTCAAGGGTCTCTGAAATTTCAAAGGTCAGACTTTTGCTCTCGGTTACACCACTGAAACACTGTAATGACACTTCTCAAATCAGTGCAACTGTGTTGATTTTAGACAGATAAAGCTCTGTGGGATCCAAGTCAGCAGAAAAGCTTTAGAGGATTTGTTTTATTCTAGGCAGTGAAGTGGTTTGTGCTTGTTGAATTTCCAGGTATAACCCAACATCAATATGCAATCCTGTTGTCTTTGGGATGTGGATTTAGACTGCTGTTGGAGGTAATGCTGGAAACTGGTCTCCAAGGCACTCATGCATTGGAAGGAAGGAGACTGATTATTTTAGAGAAATAAATAGCAGAAGAGTCAGGATCTTTTTGACATCAGTTTGTAATTGGAGCCTCCCATTTCTGCAGATGGTGGCTCTGTTCTGAGAACAGATTTTCCCTGAAATTTCTGGTCCTTCCTTGCAACTGGGAAGCAAGGGATTTTCAGGAAGGGATTGTTCTCAGGGCATATGGAGCGAACACACTACTTTCGTTGTTTCCTATAGCCAGCTATTCAGTGGAAAATGTGTGTTTGCATACTCATTCACACTCTCTGTTACCCCAGTAGAAATCTGGGCATATCCTAAACAATCTGTATAAATGCCTTGTAGACCTCAGTTATATGCTGGAGGAGTGTGAACACAGGACTAAGAGTTGGGGATTGCAGTGTTTCAGATCTGGGCCTGATACTGGGTCCCTATTGCCTTGGGACCTTGAGTCTTGCAGCCTTGGGATCCTAGGTAAGATGAGAAGATTAAGTAACTTAAGCATCACTGTAAACGGAAAGCATTGTCATTGCTGAGCATTGCTGTGGTGCTGGGAGCTTGCATGGCTGTGTTGTTCCAACACAGTAGCAGCTTCTCAAAGTTTGATTTGATCTAGGAATGAGCACTGAGCCTGGGGCACAGGAAAATGTGAAGAGGGTGTGGATGGGTTGATCTAGGAAGGCTTTATCACAGCTTCCCATGGGGTGATTGATGCAG
This sequence comes from Rhynochetos jubatus, assembly GCA_027574665.1. Lineage (NCBI taxonomy): Eukaryota > Metazoa > Chordata > Aves > Eurypygiformes > Rhynochetidae > Rhynochetos > Rhynochetos jubatus. Next base: position 27,965,758 of record CM050654.1, read on the forward strand.
TGTCAGGCTGAATCTTTTAGCATGATGAGGGGTATTAAGATAGGTTAGAGTCATGGTGTCGGACTTTGTTATGCGTTCCCTGGGATCTCCATTTGGGAAGCACTGATTTCATCAGTGTCCGTGCTCTTTGGTGAAACTGAGAGCAGAGTTGGGCCTGCAGCAGTCCTGGCTTCTCAAGAGTTTGAATTGCTCTTGCCCAAAAGTGTGATAAGACAATCAAGAGCTCATTCCAACCTTTGTTGGGGTACACTGATACCCAGTGCACCAGGGAACCTGTACTGGGCAGATCAGATCTGCCCTCATGGATATCGGTTCATAACAGGACAAACTGAGTCTGATCGCTCGTTCCTGTAGGTATGGTAAGTACAGCAAAAGGGGGCAGTGCTGGCCTGTTCTATCGAATTGCATTCTCAGTAATTGATCTGTTCCCTTCCCAGTGGTTCTTCTGAAGGTTGCACATGCTCTAATTATGTATGCATGTCCTGTCAATGCATATTAATTGTGTTACGCTTCTCCCTGCAGAGGGAAACTTGCCCACGGCTGAAGTGTAACTAATGATGCCAAACCTTCTCTGGAGGCGTGTGGTGGTTTTTTTTGTCTTGTTTCAATTCAGCCCTTCATCCTCTCTCTTCAGATGGAATTGATTGGAGCCTGCTCTGTGCCTGTGATTTCTCCCACCTCCAGTTTTTGTGGCTAACCTTGTTCCTGTCTCTGATTTTTTTGGGTGTCGCCGTCTGTGCTGTGGCCATGTGCTCACTTGCATGCAGTTGAGGAAAGGGCCTCCGGTGCCTCCGCCTCCAAAAGTCACCCCCTCCAAGGAGATCAAGCAGGAGAACATCATCAGTCTGTTTGATGACAATTTTGTCCCTGAGATAAGTGTGACAACCCCATCGCAGGTTAGCTGCTATGCCCTGCCTTATATTTGTCTGCCTCTGAACTTTTCCTTTTGACCTTTCTTCTCTTTAGAGGTGTCAAACCATGAAACCTGGTCAGGTGAAGGAGGAAGGCAAGCTCAGGACTGGGCCTCAGAAGACAAAGGGATAGATTGGAGAAGGGTTGCTAGAAGGCAGCTTTGACCAACACATTGTTCTTTGAGAGCTTTGATTCATAGAATAAACAGGAGAAATGCAACTGGTAAAAGATGCCTTAAAGTAATCACTGTATTCGTTCAGCAGCAATGCATATCCCGGGTGTGGATGAAGCACATGTTTTATGTTCTTGTACATCCCCGTGTGCTGACCCTGGCATCTGTGCCAGTTCTTGGAGAAGGCAGTTTCATGCTCTCTATGTCCTCATGCATGGGCTTTGTGGTAACTGCTAAAGCCCACACCTGCACAGGAAAGGCCAATGGAAATTGCATGAAGTTCTCTTTGCAGAAAATATGTGTCTGCAGCTTAGATTGTGCCTGCTCTAAATTCAGGATTGCTGGCACAGCCTGTCACTCTTCACCAGGCAGCAGTTCCCATCAGAATATTTCCTTCTTGTCGTGTGGCACTTTTGGAGCCCTAAAAAAGGTAAAACATTTTCAAATAGTGTATTTTTCCTCTTCACTTTCTTTTTAATTTACATCACTGCAAGAGAGGATGCCCAGATGGGGAATTCTGTGTTGGATCTCAGAGAATGGCAGTCCTTATGTATACAGGAGCCTGACCAGATTTCTGGCTGTATCATGAAACACCTGCATTTACTTTTTTTAATATATATACAAGTGTATATATATATTTTTTTCCCCTAAATGCTTGTTAAAGCACAAATAATGTTTCTATCAGTGCTCATCGATGACTCATTCCAAAACTTTTCCTTGCATCATGGTGCTCCATTGCCTCTGGTTTGCCACCTTCCACCCTGCTGCTGAGGAGCAGAGGTGGAGTGGGAAGGGAAGGAAGTCCATGTCAGGTTTTGCATTGCATTAAATAAAGTTTGCAGAGCAGAGGGTTGATTTGACAGCAGTGTTGGAAAGGGGGAACCACAGGCAGCTGAGCAACCGTCTCTCATTCTCTTTGCTTCCTTCTCCTGTATCATAATGGATACCTCTCTTTGTCCCATGGTTTGTATCATGTGTTTCCATGTGAACGCCAGCCCTGAGCCAGACATACTCTTCCACACTTGATCAGTGTCCTGACCTAGGATGGAATCTGCTGTGACTTTCAGCCAGATGGGGGTTCTGAGGGAGGTGTCTGGTAGTCGCAATCCTCATTGAAGTACCAACAGCGTTAGCATTCAGCGCATTGCCCGGGACTGTTTGTCGGATGTCTTAGCTCCTGTGAGCCATCTCTTGGGAGGTCTGGGTAAATACAAGGGGTGCTAGCCCTTTAATGGCTGGTAAGATTATTCCATGACTGGAGCCTTTGGTGTCTCACCACCAAACAGAACTAAAGATTGGGATTTGAGGCTCTCCAATGACCTGGATGCGTTGGAGTAGTGTACTAGAATGCCAGCTGGTTTTAGCATACTGGTCAGAGTTTGTTAGTGTGAGATGGGAGAGCACGATTCCTTGTCCTCATGCCTGTGGGTCTGAAAAAGCGCTGAGGATGTTCATAAGGGAGGGAAAAATCTAAGTAAGATGAAGTCAGAGGAGGAGGAGATAATGGTCGTGTGGGTTGTACACAGACAACTTTCTCTTAAATTGTGACTCATGCTATTTTCCAGTTTTTCCGTGGTTGAGCTGTGATATAACTGTGCAGACCAACCTGCCAGATTTGGTGTTTTGTTCAAAAGGTAGCTGATACATCAGGGGCAGCAAGCTTGGGAGGTCTGGAAACAGGGTCAAATCTTCCTAGACTTCCTGGAGAGAGCAGTTTGAAGCTGAGTAGAAAGGAGTGTCTTGTGGTTAGGTTAAATCTAAAACCCAGAAGTGATAGTTCAGTTTGAATACTAAAGACTTGTGTCCTTTGTAGAGACTGTTTTATCAATGGTAATCAGCGAATGTGCCATCGCTGTCTTTAACTACAGCATTAATCAGTCAAAGGGAGTAGCAAAGCCTGTCAAATATATGCTTTGTTAGGAGAGTCATTTCTGGGATGTCCTGAAATGGAAAGCATTGGAAACAGCACTTTTGGACTGAGGAGTGTTTCAAATCCCTAAGCTAGGGTGAGCTGCCATGTTCTGTGTTTCTGCCTCAGGAGGAAATTAGGAACTTTGGGAGTTAGCTCTGAGGCCCCTCAGGCTTGCCTTCCAGACATCTGAGTATTTTTTTGCCTGGATCCGTGTTCCTGCGATAAGTTGTATGGATGGTGGCTATTCTGTGTGTGGCTGTCTTGGGCCTTCAGTACGAAGGCTGTGGGGAATAGATGTCAGCAGAAAAGAAGCCCTTTGGAGGCAACAGTGGCAGCAAGTCATGCCTACACCATGTCAGCTGATTTGGCAAGGTGAGAAGATGAATGAGTCTCGTGTAAAAGAAAGGCTCAGGTTTGGTTTACAGTGTCACCCACGTGAACTGCCTGTGATTATAGGCACCGAGCAGTCAGGAGTCACATGAGGTGTTTGCATTGCCACCATGTCTTCTGCGCTTGCAGCCTTAGCTCCTGGATATCACATACCCTCCCTCCACTGCGTGTGTGTGTGTCTAATGCTCGTACTGCTTTTCTTCCTCACTGCTGCCAAGTTTGATGCCCCTGGGCCCTTCCAGGAGGGAGCCAGCCTGTTGGATCTGGATTTTGATCCCATTAAACCAGATGCCACTGTGGGGAAGACCCCCACACCCGCCTCCCAGGTTGGTTCATGTCACCATTCCTTCTCTCTTCATAACTGACTTGTAGCCAAGTGTGGAGTGGTCTCCATCACATGAATGATAATGTGGACCTGAGTTGTGGGTGGCTGGCCTGGGTGCCCAGACCTGTGCCTTGCGGATGGGTACCTTGGTCTTCGCTGCTGGATGTGTAAGTCCAGTAGGAATCAGGTGACCGTTAGCCATGCTGCAGTCTGGCACTATGTGTCTGTGGGATGCTTGTGCTTGGCTCTGATTATCTACTGATTGACAACTTGTTGAACTTAGTGTATGTCCCTCCCTAGATTAGCATCCTCAGTATGCTATATGGATTTAAGCTGTTACTCTGTGGATAGGAATTCAGCCTCTGTTCTATGCTCCTGCTATAAATTGCTCTCAAAGGGATTTTTAATAAACAGACTCTTTGATAATGTGCAGTTACCTAAGGTGAATAAAGCTGTAGATACTCAAGTGATGTACAGTGATCCAAGTGATGATTTTTTTTTCTGGGTATATGTTCAGAAGTAGCTTCCTCCCTGAGCATAGTGCAGTCAGCATCAAAAAGAAAGATGCCTTATTCTGGTCTGGTGTGTACATGGTCCTGTCTGTTGTCAGAGGCAGGTGGACTGTGCTTTGTTTTCTGTCTAAATGTCTGGAGGCTTTGAAGAGCATCCTGAATTTGGCTGTTGTCCTCACTGAGACTTTCCATTTATGAAATGGATATTTTTTGCCTGTGATTGCCATTAAAAATTGCAATAAGTATAATTGGGACATTTACAGTATTTCTCTGGTATCACCAGGTCAAGTAGGCCTATATGACACATTTTTATAGCAATAAGATCTCTCTTATTAGATTAGGCATTTGATTCTTCTAAATTAAAATACTCTATTTGCAAAATACTAGTTATTATCATAGTCTGACACACACCAGTATGGCAAGCTGCCACCTTCTGGAACTTTAAGTGGGCAGATTGGCATTTTGTGTCTGCTTGCCTGACAGAAGGAGCTGCATGCCAGAATAAGGGTTGGGTTTTTTTTAAATTTATTTACTCGGATTTTTTTTTTCTGTATCACCAGTTATAACTTGGATAATTGCATATACTGGTGTAGGATACGAGTATAAATTTGACTTAACATGGAATTATTTGTTACCCTTCCAGCAAGCAACAAATGCACTGAATGGGTTTTTCAAAACTGCTCAGCAGTGGCATATTTGGTGTTCTAATGTATTTATTATTAGCTTCAGAAGTCATTGAAAGGAAGAGTCTGAAATCAATCCTTTCTCATGGTAACCACAGTTCAAAACCTAGCGAAACCCACCTAGTTTTCAAAGCAGTCAAATTTATTTCTAATGGGGTGTGCACTATGGCAAAGAGATTAAGGTATTTCACTACTGATCCAAAGACACCAGTTGAAGTCTTGTTCTGAAATTGTACTAACTCTATTGGGTTAGTACGATTACTATACATGGGGGCATACTTTACCCTGATGGACCACAAACTCATGAGTTGTTTCTTCTGGCTCTGTGGTCTGCCACTGATAACTGAATGTGGCTCGACTGTCTCCCTTCATACCAGAGATAGAAAAAACCCTTACTCAAATCCCTTGGTACTTAGATTTGAATATGCAGTGGGGAGGGGTGTATAAATGCAGGTACTAAAAAATATTTTTTAAACAGGCAGTGATGTTGAATGTGTATGTCTGCTTCAGTCTGATCAGCATCTGTAATGTTTGTACTCACTGAAATAATCACATATAAACATGTTTTGTTTTTGTTGCTCTTTGACATGCTTAGTCTTTGCCTTGGGATTTATGGGAGGTAAGAACTTCATATGGCTTTCATCTCTCATCATGTACTGAGCATGTGCCAGTGCCATCTGTATGCGCATACCTGTCTCCTGTCCCTTGCTGCTTTTCCTTTCTGCACACCCCAAAACAAAGTTGCTTCATGTGCTGCTGAACCTGCTTTTGCACCTTCTATGAAGCCCAGGGGCAGCCACATGTTTGCAAGTCAGGTCTGGCACTCAGATACTTCTGTCTCCACCAGCACACAACCCTGTTGCCTTTCCCTGCTAACTCACTCATGTTTCCTTTGGCATGATGCTGTGACATTCTCCTCAAACTTAATCTCACTGTGGCATCATCCTTACCCTTCACTCCCCAGTATTTCTTAATCTCTGTACATCCTGTTGGTCTTGTATGTGATGCATCAATGTGTCAGCTGCCCCTTGCCCTTACTGCCTGTACCATTGAGTATACATACACGTTTGGAATTATCTCTGATGTTTGCTTGACCATTGTTGCCAGAAAGGCTGATGTGAAATAACTCGGCCTGTGTCAATGCTGAAAATTAAGTGCAGGCCCAAGATTTAACCTACCATCTGCCTCAATCTCAGCTTTCGAGCTTGCCGGCAAGGGAAGACCCTACACATGCTCTGCATCTGAACCAAGCTAGACCCTTATTTATGCCCTCTAGGATACATCAGGCCTGGGAAAGTCTCAGATTGCTGCAGATTAGTCCATTGGGGGATATTTCAAGCACAACTACTTTTGAGCCAGCCCTTCTGTACCAACAGCCAGCAGTGTGGCAGGAATCACTTAGTCTGGGTACTGAAGCCTGCTGCTTGAGCTGGCTGTATCCCATGGTGTAGATATAAGCACATGCCCTTGGCTTATGCTGGGGAATGAGTCCTGCCAACCTTTCCCCTTCTCAAGGGGCAGATCACCACCTGGAGTCAGCAGTTGGGAGGACATGACTTAACCCTTGCCAAGAGCCTGGCCCAAGGAGTCACTGTGGCCAGTGCTTTCCTTCACATGAACTTGGGTCATGGTGAGAAAGATGTTTCCCTTGTGTGTTTTATCAGCCATTGGTGTTTAACATCTGTCATTCCCCTGTATGTGCATTGTCAGTCTGTCTTGGTAAGAAAGAAAAGATATCTGTGTTTTTGCAAGAAAAGATCTCATGCTTTTTAAGTGAATGGGCAGGGATCAGGTGTGACTGTACCCAATAGAGCTGTGCTTACAGCCTGAGGTGTAAAAGGTGTTTGGGGCCATTTCTCCCTTCCTGGAAACTGATTTCACCCAAAGGACAATTTAATCAACTGGGCAATGCTACTAGACAAGATGTTCTCACCATGCCAGTTCTCACCACACGTACCGTATGTGGTTAAAGAGCAGAGCTCCCTGTAGCTGGGGAATCCTCCTCTTGCTCTTCAAGTCTTCTGAAGTGTTCTTGCTCTAATGTTGTTCTTAGCTGTTGATGAGAGACTTGTGGCATGGTTACACAGTCCCATATGCCATGACGTTAACAACAGCATAGACACTTGGATGTGGCAGAATTTACTTAGTTCTGCAGGCTAGGGAACTTGCATTTGGTGCGTATGATGCTGCTGTTGGAATAAGCAAAGCTTTCAAACCTGTCAACAGCAGTCAGCAGTTGTTCCTCTTTTCCTTATAGGATCTTTCCATGGCTGTAAATGCTTTTACAGGTCTTGGGATGCCCACAGGTACATAACGTAGAAAAATAAGTAGCTGACATGAAAACACCCTTTGTTGAACTCCAGGGGATTAATTTACATTCAGTTTCTCTGGTTATGAAGTACTGGTTTTGCAAATCAGCTGCTTTTAAAAAAGGAGCTCATGTTGAGCTCCTTTTAACTTCTCCACATAAAAATCATGCTTGGCCAGACAGAGTTGGGCTGGCCTCTGTCCCAGTTCCAGTTTCACTGAATCCAAATAAAAAGCAACCTGGGAGTGAATTTAATTAAACAGGAGAAGCCTTTGTAGCATTTCACATACGTGCATTTACCTTAGCACCACCAGAGCTGCTGTGGGAACCCTCTGCAGGCTGGGAACAGCTCTGCTGTTTATAATATCCTCTGGCAATGTAGGCCTGTGGACGTGGTCATTGGGAGACACGAGGAAGGATGTGATAGGAGAGGAAAGCATGTTTTAAATGGCACCATTGGAGCAGCTGAAGGTAAAGTAATGGCTTTTTGTCAAATCAAGGATTTATTTCTTTGTTATTGCTGTTGTCATCAGAAAACTACTTGGAGCATTGGGCCAGTGCATGGCTAGTAGCCAGGTGGGTGTAGAGTTCAGGGTTACCATGTTCGTTGCTTTACACTGGGCTTTTGTAGGGGCAGGACTACGAGAACTGCAACATTAAGAGGTCTGTACAATGCCGCCTTCTGAACGTGGCTGTATGCAGGGGTACATGTGTGTAGCATGCCTACATGCCTCATACATTTGGTAAAGCTGCTTTGTTCACGTGCGTTAAGAACGGGAAACGTCTGTATAGCAGTTGTGCAACTATGAAGTGGGTATCTGATTAGATCCTGTGAAGAGGCGCATGTGCTATCAGGTATAGAGAACAAATGGATATAGGCTGGCCATGAAGACACATGGGCTGCCAATTAGACCCCTGAGATTCTTCTCAGGAATCTTCCCAGGTGCTGCCTGGCCAGTCTTCCAAGGGCCTGGTCTATAGCGTTGATGCTACCAGATCCAACTTACTTTCAGCGTTGCTGCAGTTGCTGGAAGGGGCAAATGAATAGTTTTAATTTTGTATTAAAACAAGGTTAGCCTGATTTCAGGCAAGGGAGAATAAAAACTTGAATGGCTGGAAGTGTATCAGAGATGTCTGGCTGGGCTCATGTTGTGAACAGAAACCCACGTCCCCAGGCTTCCTAGAATGGTCTCTGCCAGGCAGTGATTTGTGGGTGATGTTGAATCCCTAGTGGTGGCAGCTTTTCTGCATTAGATACTCCTCCACCAACGGAAAGGTGCACACACCATGTGGAAAAATCATAGCAAATGCTTACTAGTAGAATATTAACAAGAGAATCCAAATTCTTGACTTTTTGGGCCTATCCAAAATCAAATGGGTTGAAAGTTAGAACAGTTTTCAGTGCGGTTTGATTCAGTGCTAATGCTGTGTAGATGCTGGGTCCAGACTAAGTTCCGTATCTGGGCACATTATTACCAGCCCCTTCTGTTTCTGGGAGTATGCAAAGGCTTAAATATTCCTTGATTGTTGACCCATGGAAGTAGCCTAGTGAGAGATGCTTGTCCCTTGGCATGCAAGCAGACCTGAATTCACATACAAGTGAGCAGTCTGTGTGTAACAACAGACGCTGTGTACGTGTAAGGTAGGACTGTGGTTTAGACCGTGAGAAGAAGGAGGCGCACAGGAGTGTGGGCGTTTCACCGATTTCCTCTGGAGTATTGCCTGCTGCCTGGCTGGAGTGAGGGAGTGCATGCTTTACTGTGATCTCACTGGCTTGCAGAGAAAGGGGGGACACAAACCTAGCACGACCCTAAGGTTTCTCAGCTGTTTGTCAGCAGATGGCAGCAGTCAGCAGCGTAGATCTCTTGGGCCGGCTGAGCTGCACTTCTCTGCACACACAGGTAGCTGTAACGAGCATAACTCTCCACCTGGATGGCTTTTGTATTGCAGCCTGCGGAAGCAGCCCATGCAGGAGCTGAAGCAGCTGGATCAGAAGCAGCAGCTGGAGCTGAAGCATCTAAAACTGAAGCTGATTCAGGATCAGTAAGCACCTTGAGAGACACCAGTCTCTTTACTCCATCACATCCCTTTGTCTTACAAGCACATGTGGGTGGCTGGGCTGGGAAAAGAGATGTGTGGCTGCTTGGCAAAGCACATCCCTGCCATGTACTTGGTCCTCCACTTCAGAGCCCTTCAGACTCAGTGGCTTCGCTGAATTGGGTACATGGAGTTTTAAACTGCCACCTTCACTCTTGTCCTCAGCCACGCTGAGGCAGAGCTGCTGCTCGTCAGCAGTTCACTCTTTCTGCTCAGGGGGGCTGGGGACACACACAGGGGCTCCCTCTCTTTCAGCTGTGCTTTTGCTTGTTCCTTTGAGGATTTTGCTGTGGTTTTGCCACTTCAGGAAGGGTCCCCCAACCTGATCCTCCACTTCAGAGCCCTTCACCTCAGCTTTAAGCCAAGGAAGACAGTGGTCACCTCTCCTGCCTTCTTGCTGCTGCCTCTGCTGCCCTTGGGGTGTTTCTGTCAGACTGGTTTGCTGGGAAAACTTACTGAAGCCATGGGGGTTGGGATATGGATTCTCTGGGGTGGACTTGGAGCTGCAATTTTGAATTCTCTTTTCTCAATGGCTTTTATTCCTTTCCTTTCTGCTGCTGCCTGACAGAGTTCTCTGCCTGCTGTCGTTGTGGAAACTTTCCCTGCTACCGTCAATGGCACTGTGGAAGGAGGTGCTTCGTCTGAAAGAGCTGACATGCCCCCAGGATTTCTGTTCAAGGTGAGTGCATGGTGGTGGGGCACTGAGTTCCTGGTGATATTTTTTCCTGTAATTAATTGGCTACTTTTGCTCAGCATGGCTATGGGCTATGCTGCATTGGAAGGGAGAAAGGAAGCTGAAGGAGAGAGAAATACACCTTCCTCTCCAGCAGCCCAGCTTTGTGCAGTTCCAGATGCTTCAAAGGACTGTGTAAGAGCATTAGGGTGTAAACGTCTGGCTGTGCTGTATAGCAAACCTCCTCCTTCTCTCCTCTGCTGTGATTTCTATCTCTGGTGGTATGGTAGCGTCAGTTGCAGACTCTGGATAGTAGATAAGAAGTTGCGCTCCAAACTTTAACTTTGATGCAAGTGGCAAATGAAGAAGAGTTGGAAACAGTAGGGACAGAGGACTTTGTGTTTGTGGAAACTAAAAAGCCAGGATGAACAGGAAAAAATACAGGATTAGACAGGGAATTCAAGTGGGTGTTCTGAATATGTGAAAGATCACTTGCAGCTTATTTCAAAGGTGTGGTTCTGTGTGAGGATAGGTCACAGATTTAACATGCATAATGGAATATGGTAGCAAGACAGCACAGATGCATCATGCCCTGAAAGTGAGAAATGACAGTCTCCTACTATAGGAATGCTTTTCTGCTTTAGGCATGTCCATGTGCCTTTTTTTTCCTGGAAGTGCTACCAAAAGCAAAAGAATGACAAAACCCTAAAGAGCAATAGTCTGGTTACAGGCAGCATTATAGACTGTAGTGCTCGCAGTGGAGGGCTGTGGTTTGAAGCAGAAAAGCTGTAATGCAGACGTTGATAGGAATTAGGTTGAATACCAAAGAGAAAACATGGCAGGATACAATCACTTAGAGATCCAAACTGATACTTTTCCCTACATTTCCTCTACCTGCTGGCTGTGACAGAGATGGGAGGCTATAGTCTCTACTACTCTTGCAGTCCAGCTGCAAAAACAAGTCAGGGCATCACTTGAGTGAATACAGGCTTTCTACCATGTGAGTTTTGTAGGCCCATACCATGGGGGTTCAATCCTTCTAAGGAAGGATGGGGAGGTGCTGATGCATAACAAGTTGAATGAGACTTGCCAGGATGCCTTGTGGCAAAGGCGAGCTGCATGCCAGGCTGTATGAACAAGCATGTAGCCATTGGATTCAGGGAAGGGGTTATTCCTGTAGATGTGGCATGTGTGATCCAACGTTTCCCTGCCTTGAGCAGCAGGTTGGATCAGAAGGCCTCCAAAGGTGCTTTCCAACCGGAATCATCCAGTGAGTCAATGAGGTGGAAAGCCTTGTTGCATGTTACAGAGCTGGGTGAGAGAGGGCTGGCTTCACTCTAGCTCACCTCTCCTCTCCCCATAGGTCCAGGCCATGCATGATTACACGGCCACTGACAGCGACGAGCTGCAGCTGAAGGCTGGGGATGTGGTGCTTGTGATTCCATTTGAGAACCCTGAGGAGCAGGTGAGTGGGGAAGACAGAATGGGAGCCTGGGCTGTGAGGAGACAAAGGGATTTCCAGAGCTGCTTCTTCCTCAACTAACAGTTGGTTGGCTGGATGCAGAGCCATCAGTTTGTGGCTGGGAGCTGGCGGGAGAGCCGGTTGTCCTTGAGCTTGAGATTGGCTTCCTGCAACTGAGGGGAGCACTCTGCTTGTGATTGGAAAGTGGAGACATTATCCTGCATAAAGCATGTGAAATAGCTGTGGCTTCCTGTCCCTGTCAGGGCATTTGAGCCAATGCAATGGCTTCCTTGATCAGGGGGCCCCACCTTTGCCTTCTCACTGCTCCCTAAACTTGGTATGCATTCCCCGTGACCACTGCAGTGCAGACTGTGGCATTGGCAGGAGTGACCCACAGCTTATGATGATGTTTCCTCCCCTTTTGAGAAATGCTGGAGCTCTGAGAAAGCAGCTTGCCATGAATGATGTCTTGCACTGCAGCATAGCAGTGGCTGTTTCCAAAAGGCAAAATTTGGTCAGGAGATGGCAGCAGAACCAAAGGCTGGAGCAGGTTGCTCAGCCCCAGAGAACAGTCTTACTCTCTATCTCTAACCTGAAGTTAATTGTTGGTGTTTTACTCTAATCTGAGCTCTTTCTAGAAGCCTTGAGTAAATCCTTCTCACTTGCTGTGTTTGAAGGCTTCCAGCTGATAAAGTCTACAGTAGTTTTACTGCTTTGTCTGAGGGAGGTGGTAGTTTTATAAAATTAATGTTCATGTCTCCAGGATTTTGTTTGGAAAAGGAAGGGAATTCTCCGAATCGTATTACCAGCATTTTGGGTTTGGCCAAGCCCAGACAAGATCTGGATTCCGCAAGGGCTAAAGGGAAGGTGGTGTAGTTCACTGGCCACAGAAGATGTGGTTACTCTTTGTGGCTCAGCTGCTGGCTTTGGGAATGATGAAGGCAGGTCTTGCTGCTGCTTGTGAAATGGCACTATAATCTGGCAGTTCACGCAGAGCTCGGTGTTCTGGAGGGAAGGGTTGTGTGGGGAAGAGGCAGCAATTCCTTCTGGGGACAAGACTCTCCACTGGGTTGGGACTGCCTTGCTCAAGCATTTGTGAGCAGTTCTTTCTCAGAAAGCTTTCTGGATGGGAACTGAGTGACAGCTCGCTCCCCTAGTTCCCATGGTAGGAGATGGCATCTGTGGAGCAGAGTTTTTCAATGCCCTGTGTTTGCACTCTAGCTGGATGTGGGTGCAACAGCCATGAACTCGAGACTCTCCAAGCTGCAGAGGGTGAGCTCTGAGTGTTGCTAACATGATGCTGTAGCTGCACTGAAGCCCTCTAACCCTCCTACAGAGTATCCTGTGCTACAGCGCATTTCCCTAACCTTGACGTACCCAGCCAGGAAACGCTGGCTGTTAACATGTGCATGAACTGTGCACGAGAGTGGAGGAAGCTTAGGATAATAGACTGTGATCCATGTCTCCACCTTGCAGCTTAGGTGTTAGTTTGTGGGTACATTGGCCAGGCCTGGATTCATCTCTCTTGGTAGAAGAAAGGGTTGAGGGCAGTAGCACTTCTCAGCTGGTACTTGAAGTGATGTGGTTCAGAATTGGCAAGGGTCAGTCTGGGTCCTTGTGTCTAATGCCTACAGCTGAGGAAACCCTTTGTAGCAGGATGCAGTGGGAGTGATGCATGCTGTATGGTGCACATGCTATCTGCAAATGGATGAGCTTTTGTGCTTGCTGTGCTGTGAGCTGGAAGCTGCCTTCCAGACACTTGGGCCCAGCATCTTTTGTCATTTGTCTTCCTGATTTATGGCACGTCAGTCCTCCCGCAGCCCCTGCAGCTGGCTGCTGCAGATGGGCTCCCATCTCATGCCATTCCCATGACATCCCCTGAATGCTCAAATCTAAGGCAGAAGCAAGGGCTAACTGAGCCTGCAGGCACACAGTACAGCCTGCAAGGAGCAGGGATCTCCGGTACCATGGCTGGTCTGAGCTGCTGCCACATGAAATGTGCAGAAAACAGGACAAGTGGGCAGAAGCTGCAAAGTGGCAGCAGAAAGCAAAATGTGCCCCATGGATCACCCCTGGAAAGGGCTGCATCACTCCTGTACCATGCAGGTATGTTTTTAAAGAATATGTTTTGAGGGAGGCATTGCTTGGCCTTGGGTGAATACCCAGGTAACTCCTGCCTGTTCCAGGAAAGCAGAAGTGTCACAACTGTCTGAATGACGTCCGCATGCCCCATTTCCCCACAGCGCAGAGCATCAGGTTGCGTGAGCACTTCTGCCCAGGCAAGTTATGTAGCTGGATGTGGTAACCTATCTCTAAACGAGCGTGGTGCATGCCCACCACCTCTGTCCCAGAGGAGTGCATGCAGAGCAGGCCATTGAGTTTGGAGGCAGCAGTCCCCCGTGCAACTCTCTTCCCTCATGCTGCAGTCTTAATCTATGGGCTGGCCTGCTGCAAATGGCTCACATGAGTGGATATATTTGCATGCTGATGGTGGCATCTCCCTCCAAGGTAAGCAGAGAATAGGGTGGTTGCACAGCTGAGCTGCAAGCAGCAAGCCTTCCCACCAGAATATCTCGTCTTCCTCCTGTGCTTTGGATGCAGCGGAGATCTTGATGCTAGACACCCTGCAGGCAGAGCGTGGGAAGTCGGTTTCTCCTCCGGAGCAGGTTCTACTAGGCAGGACTACATTTGCCGCAGTGAAAATTCATCCCTGTTTATAGATGTGTAGGTTTGGTGGCTGAGGAGGAACCCTTGTGAGAGACCTTGAGTTTTACATCATGTGTAGCACAAGTTTGGGAGTTTTGCCAGCCTCACCTCCATCAAGCCCAACTGATTGGGTTGAGCTCCTTGGCTCCCACTTCTCGTAGTCCAGAATTTCAGCATAGCAAACAAGGCTTGTTTTGCCTGTGCCACTTCTCTAAAATGCAAATCATCCAGATGCCCTGCGTGGAGCAGGGGATGAGCACCTCCAAGGAATGATTCATCCTTTCCAAAGACCTGTGCCCAAGATGAATGGGATGACGTACACTGTGGAGGTGCCCGTCTCTTTTAGGACTGTGGAGGATGCTAGACCTCTCATATTTAGGTTGCAAAAGGTGGATAGGTGATTCCCATCCTGTAGCTCCAGAGACTTTCTTTAGCAGAATTTCTCCTGCTGCAAATTATGAAATGTTTCTAATACACTTGCTTCTTGTTTATGATTTTGCTGTCTCCAGACACTCTGGGTCAGATAGGAGTTCTGGTACAGACTTGGTGGGATGTAGGCTTCTCCCTGTTTAAAAGAGAACAAAAGCATTTTTTCCCTTCTCCCTCATCCTCTACCTGGATTGTCTCTAAGCCAAATATGAGCATGGCTTTGATAATGCCTTGACACCTCCTTGGCCTGCACCCTGTAAGAAAAATCCCTGCTCACATGTATCCCTCAGCACCTGATCTCTGTCTTCTCCTCCAGGATGAAGGATGGCTGATGGGTGTGAAGGAGTCTGACTGGATCCAGCATAAGGAACTTGACCAATGCCGAGGCGTTTTCCCCGAGAATTTCACAGAGCGGGTGCAGTGAATGCCCAAGCCCACCAGCTGCATTTCTGCTGGAAGAAAGCGATTTTTCTGGTAGATAATTGAAAAAGAACAGCAAAATGAAAAGAAGAGAGAATTTTAAAGGAACAGAAGCCTGAAAAAAAAAAAAGGCAACTTAAAGGGTGTGTTCTTCTCAAAGGGCAAGGTTTCAGAAGTAAATTGAAATTCAAAGTGTTATCGAAGTATATACATATTAATAATAATAAGGCAAGTGAAATACCCTCTTTCCCCTTTGGTTTTAACAGCATTTGGATTCAGAGGACTGATGCAGAAGCAACTCAGTGTGGTTCTCTAAATACTGCATTGACTGAATTGGCGAGATGTCAGTCTGATCCCTGGAAAGGCAATATTTGTCTAATGGCTTGAGAGTGGAAGCTGCATATGCTCTTGGGTGGGTTCATCTGTTTTGTCTTGAAGGTGGCTTGCATGGCAACCGTAAAAATTCAGCCATCCCTCCACGTTCAACCTACAGTAGGCCAAACTTTCTGTTATGCTGTTGAAAAAAATACTTAGTGTATAGTCTTCACCAATACAATGTATGTGTGTGTGTGCGTGTATTTTATTTTCTTCCTTTAAAATAATGTTACACAAACTGTGATTTTTGTACATGTAAAGGTAGAAGAAACTATGTGGAAAGGGCATGGAGAAGAGGGAATGGGGGAAGCTGTGCTCAGTCCAAAGTTCTTTCAAATGCAGACACCTAAATTCTCACAGTAGTATTGGCCTGTGAATGGACAAATGCAAGAGGACGAACAAGACAAAACAAGCGGGATGCCATTTAGAAGAGGGAATCCGGTTTCAGAAAAGCTTAGATTCATGTAGGTGGAAGATAGCTCGAAAATTTGGCTGGTCAGAAAATTTTCTCTAAGAAAGAGAAAAGAGGAGAAAATTTTTTTCCTTGAAAGAATGTCTAAGAAAAAAAAGGTTGAGGAAAAAACAATTTGCTTTCTGTGTTTTTAATTGGCATTGTTATTTGTGGAAATTGTATTTCTTCTTTTCCTTTGAAGAGTTCTGTAAGTGAAATATTGTTAGATCAGCTTTCTCCAGTGCTGTGCTGGTGGTCAAGTTAACCTCTACGAAAACTGGACTCTTGAAATACTCATTTAAAATGGCTGCATGACTTCGTGGTATTTTAATGCATTAGAAAGGAAGGCAAGAATATCAAAGTGTCAGTGTCAAGAAGACACCCTGCAGTCTAATACTGATGCTGAGACCTTTCCTATACCTTTCCTTTGCTCCTGTTTGTTTTTGAGTTTTGTTTTTTAGTTTAAACAAGCAGATGACAAGGCTGTTTCAAAGTGCATATTACACTTATTAAAATAAGCTGGTCTGACCCTTCAAGACTCTAAAGTCCCACAAAGGTACTTTAAACTTTACTTGAATACTGATGCAGCTGGCAAGCAGGTCAGGCTATTACCAATTTTTTATGGCTTTACTCCCCTCATGATCCTTTTGCCTTGAAGGGATTGTTAACAGTGAGGTTACCTCCTGCTGTAAAAGAACAGGATCACTCTCTGAAATAATCTTTATAACTGTTAGGAGCTGGCTTTCGTCAAAGATGCACCGAATGCTGACACACACTACTGAAAATACCACCTTTTTCCAGTCTGTTTTGATTATTGCAGGACAACAGAAAAAGCATTGTAGGGCAAAAGTGGATTTTTTTTTTTCCCCTCCAATTTCAGTTCAGAGGGACAGATCAGCTTTTCATCAGAAAATATGGTCTTACAAGTGCAAGAGTAGCTAGAGTTCCTCCTGCTTTCAGCTTGGGAGATGATCCGTGCTAGTTATTTACAGCAATGTAACAGGCATCAAAATATGTCCTATATACCCAAATCTCTCCTCCTATTTTTTTTTCTTTTGATTTTAAATAAGCATGCAAGGTTTTTTATTTTACATCACTGTTACAAAACCTAATAGTATTAAGGAGTAACTGCTCACGATACAGAAGGACTGGACTCCACAAGTTGGATGAGCACCTCCAAGGTGAGCCATTGCTTTAAGAATGCTGCCCTGCTTGATTTTTTTTTTTTTTAATTTTTTCACTAGGGTTTTCTTTATTATTACTCTTTTTTCCAAAGTATCTATTTTTATGCATTTGTGACTCCCATTACTACTTCAAAGAATATTCATAGAAAAAATATACATTTAAATATACATAGAAATATATATATTAAAAAGTGGGTTGATCCAATTAACATAATGCTGTCAGCTTAAAATGTTTATTTTTATGCAAAACCTGTGGATTGGTTTTTGGTTGTTCTTTTTTTTTTAAATGACAAGATTTTAAGTACCAGAGCTGTGATTTTTTTTGTCTTGCAAGAAATTGTTCTAGAGCATTTAGAAAGCTGTGCTGATATCTAATTTATTGTGGGGTTTTTGCTGGTTTTGTTGTCGTTGTCTTCTGCTATGTTTGAACCAGATGACTGTCCCAACAAAAATCCCTGTAAGGCCTTTTCATTTTCTTGAGCTCGCAGAGCAACTATCCAGTACTGTATTGTCCCTGCAGAAGTGGTAACACTCCGCAAAAAAGGGATGTGGTTTTCAGGTCACGTGAGTGATGCCCAAATACTGCTAGTGGGGAGAATGTGTCTCTCCATTTGCTTCCCCCGACCCCAAAACCCCTTGCTTAGAGCAGGTAGGGTGGGTTACCTGGATCTTGCATTGCTCGCAAGAATGTGGTGTCAGCGCGTCTTGGTCAAACGCAGGATCAGACCCACAGCTTATAAATTGCCTTATATGAGAGTAGGATGGCATAGCAGGAAGCTTATGTTGGCAGTGTTTGTTTGAGCTAGGAGATCCCTTATCCCCTGGGTCATGTTCAGCCCGTTGTAAACAGCCACAACTCCCATTTTCGGTATTTTTACATCTGCTAAATGCCTTGATTCTGGTTGGTATTACCTGGTGAAATCAACTTCCCATTTTCTTTGGCTTAGGATTGATTGCAGTAGAAAGAGGGACAATAAACACCCAAGTAGGCTGTGCCCACGGTGGTTTTTCAGTTTGCAGGCTGAACTGAAAAATCTGGGGAAAAAAGTTGTAAGGGTGACCTGAGACAACTTTTTTTTTTTCATTTTCTCAGTGAAATGAAAAAGGGAAAAATAAATAATAATTTTAAAAAAAAATCCTTTCAAACCAAAACAAAACTTTCAATTTGTAGGGTTGCTTTTTCATTTTTTAAAAAACATCATGACTTGGGCTATAAGTTGCTTTGAAGCAAAAATGTGAAACCTTGTGTTTTGAAAATGCTGAAAGAAAATGTTTTAATGTTAATAGTCTTTTTGCCTTTGCCTTTTTTTCTTTATCTGATGACTGGTTTCAGCTAACCCCAGACTGCATTTTTTGGTGAATACATTATCCACTGAAGAGAACCCAGAGAAGCCTGTTGCCCAGTTCTGCTCCCCTGACAGGTACACTGGACACATTTCAGGGATTTCCTGGTTTCTGGCACAGCAAAGCTGCTGTTTCCCCATCTAATGATCTTCCACTTGATTGTTCTGCTGGGTGAACAACAAAAGCATCTCTCATCCCATGTCGTTGACTGGTTTGTAGCCTGGCTTAGAAAGACGTTCTAGCTCTGTCAGTCTGTTTGGTCACAGATTTATGACTATAGATTTATGATGCTACTCCAATTTGAGCCTAATCCCATTGTGCAGTGGGAATTGCCATTTGCCCAACTGATAAGAAAAAGAAATAAGGCATTGCTTTTTCTATCTCAGCAATGTCAGTAATATATCTTTATTAGATAGAATTAGGGAAAGGTCCCAGGGTAAAGATGAATGTGTTGTTCCAGGCAGACTCCTGCATACTCTGTGCTACTTTCCATGGGCATTCCTCAACTCTCTGCTTTTACCACCTTCATGTTTCTTGGCTGTGAAGGTGATGCAGTAAAAGGGATTATGCAGGTGCTCGAGGCTAGCCTGAGCTGTGATCTGTTTGCCACAGTCCTTGAAGCTTCGTTCACAGTTGCAGGACCCTTTCCTGTCCCACTGCCCAAAGATTGTGGCCAAGGCAAGCACTCCCAGGTCAAAGGGGTCTCTCTTATGACCTGGAGCAAGCATAAGGGTTCCATATTCTCCCTGGAATTGGGATGTTGGCTCAGTTAACTTCTGCAACAGCTACTTGAAGGGAGAAGGCTCAAGGCTAAGGAGATAATGTTATCTTTTTCATTTTGGGATGATGCACTGACTGCCTCACCTTGGTTTCAGGGAGGCCCAGAACCTCTATTTAGGGCTGAGAACAAAATGTGAGTGGTCAAGATGTGTGTGGTCAGTACAATAATGGGTGTCTGTCCTGCAAAGGACCCTGAGTTCAGAGTTTCTACTTTCCTGCTCTGTGCCAGACAAAATGAATGCTCTCTGACACTATTACGGCTGTTTTGGATGCTGTGCAGTCCATAGCCAAAACAGGGGTGCCCTTTGCTGGACGATGCAGAGGTGTCTCGCTCAGCCCCTTCTAGGAAGAGCTACCGGTCTTCCCCAGCCAAGGCCTGTGTGCTTCTAATGCAGTCGCCTCTCATTTCGGTCCTTCTGTATCTCGCCCCACTCTCCAGCCCTCTCCCACGCTTTTGGAGGTTGACAGTAGCACCGGGCACTTCCCAGCAGCCTGAAGTGCAAAGCTGGAAGATGCCCAAGCGTGTCCATCACCAAATCCTACGCAGTGCAGCTCAGTAATGTTGCCACCAGGAGAAACAGCAACAGCTTTTCTTCTCCAGGCTGCCAAAAGGAAACTATTCCTTGCCACGCAGGAACCGTCACGCCTGGTGCTGGTGCAGACACCTCTGCTCGCCTGCCCTGGTTTAGACATTTCTGAGGAGCAAACTCCTGAGGGAAAGGGCTCCTGTGTGACCCCCAGGGCTGGACCATGCCACCAGCCCTTGCAAAGCATGGGGGAGTCTGTAGCTGGCGCAGGGGGGCTGAGAATTAGAAGACCGTTTCAGAAATGGTGTTTATGAAACTAAATGGAGAAGCAACAGCTGTGAACACTGGTCTGTATGAGCTCGTACTTTGGCGTGTGTATGGCTGTAATTCATTCACCTGTTTTTACAGTGTATTCTGCTAATCCTGGCCCTGGTCTGCATTTCACGGAGACGGTACCTACTTGAAACTTGCCAGATGCAGTCTGGGCTTATTGCTTCTCTTTAACTGAACCAAATGGCAACGACTTTGGCAATGTATCGGCAATCTATTTCCTTCTGTTAACTCGGTCTCTGAGTTTAACCACAACGACCTGAGAAATGTTTGGGTTTTGAGTGTTTTTTAAAATATTTTAATTTTTGTTTTGTTTAAACAAAGCTGAACAATTCCCATTGTATTCAGAGCTGTGACGCCCAGTTCCAGTGACAAGTACTAGATGGATTTGTCCCATTTTGTTTCCTGGCGATGTTCAGAAATATAATTTGTGTCATCCTAAATCCTGCGTCAGTTTTTCTCTTTATTTTCTCCCCTTTGTATTAAGAAGCTGAAAGAATTCACAGCTGCTTTCTCCTCAAAGAGGTGAGTAGCCTCAAAGGGGTTTGGTTTGTCCAGGCGCCATTAACCCTAGGAATTCTCAGACACACGTGGGATGGAGAGGCAATGCTGGTCCTTCCCTGAACAAGTACAACAGCAGTATCTCTGTTCTGGTCTGTTGTGAGGACCTGACGCTGGACAAGTGCCATGTATGAAAGGTTTGAGACCTTTAATAGCTATTAACCCCAGGGCGATGTAATCTTCATCCTCCAAGGCAAGTTTGTTGAGTGTGACACCAAGCGGGTCCCCTACCCCATCCAGCCAAGCATCATCCAGCCCTCTTCTTCCTGTTGGCACCCCTGGGTGAGCTCTGCATTTCCAGGCTGACTTTGGAGTCTGCTCTTTAATGGGGCGCTTTCTTCACCTGTAGAAAAGAGGTGTTCCTGTCCTTCAACCAGGGTGGTTTGGGACCCGTGAGGGACAGGATTAGAGGGATTCAGTTCGTAGCTGACTGTTTTGGGGCCGCTCCCTGGGATGCCTTATTCCGGACAGGCTCAGTGTGGCCGCACATGGGACATGGTGCGTAAATAGCAAGTGCTGGCCGAAGGTTGGAATGTGATCTGATGCAAATCAGTGCCAATTAGAGTTTTGACGAATGGACTGCCAGAGTCCTCTGCTTTAGCACGTGGGTGCTCAAGCCTCGGCCAGTGCGGGGAGCTGGCCAGACTGTGTTTGCACGGTTCCTTCGTTTTCATATGGCCCAGAGAGTTCAGTGCCTTTTAGCCTCTCACCTCTGTGGCACTTGGACAGACCTGAATCAAGTCTTGTGGGGAAGGGAGGGGAAGAGGGGGCCTCTGCCCCTGTTGCTGCAGTTGGTGACTTGGGCTCAGTCTGGCATCGTGTCTCCTGCCAGGCTGAGCCTGGCCAGCTCTGCCAGGGCTGTGAGTGCAGCTGGCAGGGCAGGAGTGAAACCCTGGGCTTGGGAGCTCTGTCCATGCCTTCTTTTTGCCCTTCCTCATGCAGTTTCATTCCCATCACCCAGAAATATAAAGAAAACGGGAGAGGAGAAGGCGGCTGAGGGGGAGCAAGGTGCATAATTCATTGTCAGCCACCTCTGCTGAGCTGCGTAATTCATTCCCAGTGGTGTCTTGCTCCAAGCAAGTGGCTTGAGCCCTGGCAGCACGTTTGGAGCAGAAGCAGGCTCACACACCCCTAGGTCGGGTCCTGAGAGCCCTTACTACGGTGCAGAGAGAGCCAGGATCCTCTCTGGGAGTGCAGAAGGAGAAGGAAGGCCCTGTAGATGGAAGAGGCACACGTGGCATCAGGTGAGGTCAGGGTGCCTGGGAACAGGCGAGGCGGAGGCTGGGGTCGTACATGCTGCAGGGGACCGACATTGAGTGGTGTCAGTCGCTCCGCAGCACTCCTGGGTACCAGGGCTGTCTCTCAGTGGCAGCCCACGCCACCCGGGAGAGACCCTGTGGCAGGGAGTTTGAGCCTCAGAGTGGAGCTGGGAGTCGCTTTGCAACCCCGAGGAGTAGATGATGAGCGTTTGGGGCAGCCCTCAGCAGTTTCTCCTGTTTGCTGGCTGGGTGGAGCCGGTGCCCTTCGCAGAGCAGGACTGCTGCTTCAGCAGCTGGAGGAGCCTCTGCTGCCCGTCTGCCGCACAGCCCAATCCACAGAGCCATTAATAACTGTGCGGGAACAGGAATTCAGCAAGTGCCCGTGATTAATTAGCTCATCATGGGCAGTTAATGGCCAGCCTGCTCTCCTTGGCCCCGCAGTACAGGTAATGGAGTAGGCATCACTTCTCACCGGGCGAGGCGCAGCCCTCTGCCAGAAGCGATGGGCAGAATTTGCAAGCTGTTTTGTTGCGCTGCTGACAGGTATTTGGTGAGATCGTTTTTCCAGACGCTGGGGGGTAGATCTGCAAGGGGACTTGTTAATTATCAGAGCCAGGTACCCAATTCTCTGTCAGGGGCCCAGTCTAATACCAGCTTTTCTTTTCCTAGCAGTGATGTTTTCCTGTGACTTGCCTGCATTTGGAAGCGCTCCCTCTTACTGAGGCTGAGTGACTTCTTCGCACACACTCTGCTTGTCTCAGCACTTTCTTGTGGATTAATATACAGAAATTCAGGTACCACCTATGCTGCATCAGGCACGGGGGGGTGACAGAGCTGTGCAGTAATGAGGACCTGCAAGCAAGGCTGTTTTTTGCAATCCAAGTGGGATGAAACGATCTGCTCCACAGGTGACCCTGCCCAGGCTGAGCTCCACCGGGTGCAGGTCATTGCCTCGGTTCCAGCTGCTCTGCAATAAGGTAGGATGAAGAAGAGCTCTAGCAGGAGTGCAAGGCATTAAAATTAAATTGCACACATTCACATTATTTGGTCAGCATGACACAGCCCAAGGTGTGAAATGAATGGGATGGGACCATGGCTGCTGCTGCACCAGTACGAGGAGCAGTGTAAGCCTATTGCCCTGTGTTCTAAAGGGGATCATG
Source organism: Rhynochetos jubatus (assembly GCA_027574665.1). Classification (NCBI taxonomy): domain Eukaryota; kingdom Metazoa; phylum Chordata; class Aves; order Eurypygiformes; family Rhynochetidae; genus Rhynochetos; species Rhynochetos jubatus. Next base: position 27,988,730 of record CM050654.1, read on the forward strand.
TTCCCCTTTACACCACCCTCTGCCACTGCCGCAGTGTTTGCTATAATGGCAAAAGTCAAGTGTGTTTGGAACCCTTGTGCTGCAGACTGTAATTTCTCCTATCTCCAATTTAGAGACCTGTGAGAGCCTCTTGGAGTGACTTTCCCTCTCTAATGTCCAGGATTTTCACTGTACATCGCTATTAGAGGCTTCCAGGAGGGCTCTGACTATAGATTTTTCAACATGTGCTGTATTTGCTGTTGAAGGTGGTGCTGTGGGTAGGTATGCAGAGATCTAGCCTCACAGAGACACTTGTGAAATCTGCAAGTGCCTTACCTTGGTACAAAGTACCCCAAATATCTGATGAACACCTTCTGTATGCCAGTCTTCTGGCCCCTCCAAAGAAATCTGAGGAAAGCTCATGCTGAGAGCATCCGTGCTGGGAGCAGGCGAGGTTTTTTAGTGGCTGGACCATGGCTTTGCTCTCTCTGCTCACGTGAAGAATCACGTTAGCCAGAGATGCTTTGAGCCCTCTAAAAGTGATCCCTATAACCCACACCAGAGGCTGGCTTTGCTCCCCTGTGACAAGCGGCCACCTTCCTAAATCCTCAGCGAGTTGCATCCTAGAGCTGTCTTGTGAAGTCTCATGCTGATCTCCTGACTCGCAAGCCCTTTTTCCCACGGACAGGCACATCAGGGAAGGCTGTACGTCCTGCCCCACAGGGGTGCTGATGTACCAGCTCAGGAGGACAGGTGGTGTATTTCTTCCCTCCCTGTCTGGCAGCTCCCAGCATTGCTCACTGTGGCTCAGGCTTTGTGCTGTTCTGTGAAGCAGACATTGTTGCTCTTTCCCATATGATGTAGATCTTTTTGCAGAAGTGTAAATTATTCCCATCCAGTAACTCTTTTATGAAACGCTCTTTCTCTGCACAGTGAAGAAAAATGCAACTGAAGATGGTAATTAAATGTTTACTGTTAAGTACTTTATGTATTATATACTATAGATCATTCCATCCATTAAACAAACCATTTAACTCCCCTTAACAGCATTATTCTCTATTATTAGGTTAATCAGCATTCACATCCTGTAACTCTGCATTTCTATCTAATTAGCCTTTCTTTCTTACTTCATATTTCTGTTTAATTAAGCTTAGCATTGGAGCTGAATTCCCTGTACTCAGCACTAGGAGAGGACTTGATCCTTTCAATGCCCAGGGGGAATGAGTGGCACAAGTTTTAAGCAGTCTCCTTGGATATCTGCTAAGGTTTCCTTCCGTGAGTCAGTCCCTGCTTAACTCTAGAGAAATTTGTGCCCACATAGGAAGCTGTAGGCTCGACACCTTCCTGATTATCAACGAGTAACTCTATGCGTGGTGACTGCAGCTGGTGTAAGGGTACCACAATGATTGCATGGAGCTTCCAGCCACCGTTCCAGCGAGGGGATGTGGTGGGTTTGCGGCTCTTTCCTTTGCCTCCACGTCTTCCTGGGCCCATGGATAGTCTGCTAACAGGTCACTGACAAATTCAGTGTCACACAACTGACTCTGTGTGTGGCATCCCTGGGTAAAGGCACTGAGAGTTTGCAGTGCGGGAAGTCTCACAGATGCCTGTCGAAAGCTCTCTCGTGTCCCTTCGCTGAACCAATCCAACCTGCTGTTAATGTATGATCTTAACCACTTAACTTAAGGTTAACTTAGCAGTTAACCACTGTTCCCTACTATTCACACTGGCATTTGGATGGATTCTTTGCATCTAAATCAAGTGAGAAAGCCGTTGCAGCCCTGGTGAATGACCTGCTGCCCCTCAGAAGATGAGCCCACCTTGAAGCAGTTCATGCTATTGCCCAGAGCACCAGTGAGAGAGAGGGTTTTCACACTTCCTACTGTGCTCCCCTCTCCCCCCCTTCCCCCCGCCCTCCCAGCAATGAAGACAAGTTTTTTCACCAGAAAAGAAGAAATACTGAAAATAAGTCAAAAGGAGTTTCATGGATTTTTAACTCTGGATTATGTCACCTTACTGGGAGTTTTATGCAGGTGTGTGTTGGATAAGGAGTTTATTTTCTTCATGGCTAGACAGACAGGGAGTTGGTGTTGTGAAGGGCTCACAATTCACTCTGGATGTTGGGGTCAAGATCAGTAGATGGACCTGACCATGAGCAAAAAGTGAATGCTGGTGCTCTTCCCTTGCTCCAGCCATGGGTAAGATCTAGGCCTGGTGGGACAGACCATAATACCTGCCTGCATGGGGTGTTCTGTCAATGAGCATCAGTTTTATAATGTGCATTTTTGGCATAAACCTGCGCTCTGTTCCCTCAATCCCCAAGCCCTGGGTCTGCTAAAGGAGGCTATCAATTGTAATATCTCCCCTTCAGACGTTTATGGGGATACCCAGGGTACCCAGTGTGACAGCATCGCTGGAAAGCAGATTAAATAGCAGGCAGGGAACACCTTGCTTGTCACCACTTAGCATCCAAGCTGCAATGGCTTTGAGGGATCGTCTGGGTCCCTCCAGAGTCCCTGAGCAGCTCTTTTTGCTAGTACCAGTCCAGAACAATCAGCAAATTGAGTTCTTTTTATTAACTTTAAAAGAAGACATTAGCCTTAGCCAGGAGAATAAAACCAATTTATGAGGCAATTAGCTCTGCAAAAACATTTCAGTCTCCCCAGAGCAGCCATCTGAGGAGCATCTTATTCCAGCTGCACAGCTTCTTCCGGCCTTGGGTTTACAGCACACTCCATTTATCATAAATAATAATAATGTATAAGCAAATGAGTTCCTGATGAACCAGCCAGGAAGCCAAAACTAGACCATGGTGTTGGCTTCCAGACTTCAGGTGCCATTCCTGTGTTCTGTTACTTGATTCATGTTGATCCTCATGCTCTTTGTAAGTGGCTTCTTGTAGGATCTGCAACAGGGTTAGTTGCAAGCCAAACAACTTGACCTACATGCAGAAGCCATAGCAGCAGACCCAGAGCTGTGGGTGTATTTCCCAAGTCCCTTTGCAGGAATTGCAGCTTTCTCAGTCTGTAGGAATTGTCTGTTAATGCTGCAAGTTTGGGCAGAAGACAAAAAAGGGGACTTCCTCTGCCATTATTGTCCCGATCAAATAAATTCTGTGTGATGAAGATGATGCAGGGATGAATGTGAATTGGAGTTGACAGAAAAGTTTGATTTTCTACTTGTGGGCTAACCTGACACTTCCAAATTTGCCTTATAAGAAAATTGACATGAAAAGTTCAAATTCACTTTCAATGAGCTGATGCAAAATATAATTCTGCCAAACATATTATTTTCCTGTTTCAACTTTTCCATTTTATTATAAACATCTGTTTTCTGATTTTAATTACGTGATGCTATGGTGGAAGTGAAAACTGTACTACCAAACCCCAAATACTTCACTGTAACATTTTTACTACAAATATTTTTAGGAAAGTCAGTGAAGTTTTTTACAAAACTTTATGATTCTGCTAAATCAACATTTTCTGACATAAGGTGGTGCAGCTGGAGGAGTGCAGACCAGATCTGTTTGGCTTATGAAAGGAGCACTCCTCAGGAGAAGAGCCCCAGGCCTGCACCATTTTCACCTCCATCATCAGGAGGGAATCCTGTAGGGCTTACTGTGCCTTAAGAAACCCGTGGGGAAGGGAAGTGCAATTATCTGCTCAATTAGATGTGATCGTATTAAAATAGCAAAAAAAAAAAAAAAAAAAAAAAGGACTAAATCCTGTGCTTTTCAATATGAATCAGGGTGCCCAAAAGACAAAGTTTCCTATGAAGACTTTGCAGGTGTCAAAACCAGGGCTGTCTGTACCTCTGTTTCTGAATGTCAAGAAGGATGTACCCAGCCCTGAAAGGCAATAGTCCTTATGTTTATTAGGCTGAGTAGCGTGAAAGGGCAGGGAAAAAATAATGGAAGCTCATGTTCAGAGTCACAACCAGCACCAGTTCTGTTAGTCACTGTGCCTCCTGGGATACAGCCGTGGATGCAGGATAGGAAGTATGAATCCCAGATGGACCTTCCCAGCCTTGAATGTCTACTGCTGCCTTTGGTCGTTGGATTGGAGACCTCGCAAGATCACTGCCTCAGGTGTGGTGTCTGGAAGCCCTCGGGAGGTGAGCTGTTTGGAAGGGGGCTGTGTGGGGGACCCAGCACATTCAAGCCTTTCACAGCAACTTCCCATGCAATTTCCAGTTGTGCGTTTTCCTCATACTCCGCACTGCAGATTAAGTGTGGGATTTACAGCCACTCAGAAGTACTGCTATCAGTAGTCTGACCAGCCCAAGTCTATCGGTGGCTTTGAAGGGATATTTTCTTCTTTAACTTTTAAAATCCTCTCCTGCCCCACTTCTTTCTCCATCATTGAGTTAAAGGTCTGGTTAACATCTCCTTTGGAATAATTCTGCCTTTAAATTTTGATGACTCAGTGAGTCCAGCCAAGGCTTTTTAAAAGCTTTTAATTCTAAGCTTTGGAGGTTTTACACAGCTGGTTAAATCTGTAATGACCTTTCTTCATTCCCACTTGAACTTCCCACTGTTCTGGTGCTCTTTAACTCCTGCAAGGCCTCATTTAGGTTCCATCAAAGCACTTGCACAGGGAGATGAATGGTTCTTCCTATACCCTCTTCTTATTAATGCATGACTGTCTAAATGATGCTGCCACCTGAAGAAGGCACAACCTCCTAAGGCATTAGCTATCATGGCTGTGTCATTCCGTGTGGAGGCTCTAGCAGCTGAAAGGCTTCCTCTGTGTTTCTGTGTACGTGTGTAACACATCATGCACATACAGCACTAGTCATTCCTGGCTCTGCCCTCCCCAGGCCTGTGCACAGTACTGTTTATTTGGCATCCAAGCAGTTTTCAAATCTTAGTCTGAATGATCAGGGATATGAATTCTTCCACAAGCCATTGCTGTTGTTAGAGGAAGTACTGGACTAGTTTTTAAAACTGAGGGGTTGGTTTTGTGGTCAGGGCTGGTGCAAACAATCCCACTTGCTCATCAGAAAGATCCTGAGCTGGAGAAAACAAAATTTTGCTCTCCACGGCTAAAGGGGAAGGGGAATATTGGCATGACAGTAGCAAAGACAGCAGATTTTCAGCAGCCCTTCTCTGCAGGACAGCTAGCCAGGGCAAGCCTTTGCAACACACCAGTGCTGCTGCCAGCCATGGGGTGTCTCACAGCAATGGCAATCCTAAAGCACATCTGCTTTGCCTGCCTTCGTGTGTGAGAGAGTCACTGGGCAGGTGCTTGTGTGGAAAAAAGCTAAAAAAAAAAAAAAAAAAAAGGCAAAGAAAAAGGGGGTAAAAAGGGTGAATGAACACATCGTGTTGTACTTGGAAACCATCTTCTGTTACCTGTGCTGTTACGTGCATCAGCTTTGATAGGCTGCTTTGTTGTCTTCTGGCCAACTATTCTTGTGCTGATGTACAAAAGCTGTCCCACTTTGATACTCACTCACACAAATGTTAGCGCTGCTGTAGTGGAAGCAGCTGTCAGCTGGATAATTGCATGGAGGCTGCTGGGTATGCAACGATTCAAACATCCTAGTGGGAGGCTACAGTGCGATGTTTGAGCTGGATTTTTAAAGGTGTTTAGGTGCTGGAAGATTCAGATAAGTGCCTGCAGGGATTGACAATGTCTGAGAAGCCTCTGTGCCTAAATCTGTCTGAAATCATGAGTGTTTCAGGGTCAGAGCTGCTGAGATGCTTCTGGAAAGTCCCATTTGGAAGAAGAAATGTTGGTAACATACATTGTTATGCTATGGATTGTTGACAGCTGCAAAAATACCTGATGCCAAGGTAGAATAAACAAGATGTGTATAACTTAGAATCATAGAATGTTTTGGGTTGGAAGGGACCTTAAAGATCCAACCCCCCTTCCACGGTCAGGGACACCCTCCACTAGACCAGGTTGCCCAAAGCCTCATCCAGCCTGGCCTTGAAGGCTTCCAGGGGTGGGGCACCCACAACTTCTTTGGGCAACCTGTGCCAGTGCCTCACCACCCTCTCTGTGAAGAAATGCCCTTGCTGTTGAAAAGTGAATTGGATCAGGGATTTGAAGTATCAGAGATCATCTACAAGAAAGGGTAGATGTGTCAGGAAAGAAAGTTCAGCTGGAACAGGCTTCAGGAGAGCTGGCTTTGGTGTTCACCCTGCCCCAGGCTTGCTGTGTGATCTCAGGAGGTCATAGAGGCCCAGCCTCTTCAGACCACAGCAGCGGAGACTGATTCAGAGGTCTCTTCCCCCAGGTCCTGTTTAGTCCATGAACAGGTTTTGATGGCCATTTTCCATCCAGAGTTACTAACGCGTTGGTCCCCTTGAGTTGTTTATGTAAAATGTGGTTTTCTGTTTCAGGAGACTTTATCTGCCCCATTGCCCTGGTCTGCAGGGGAAGCCCAGCCCCACACCTGGGCTCAGCCTGACCAGTCATTTTGCACAGACAAAACCTGCCCTGGAAGGCCATCTGCCTGTACAACAGCCCGGTGTAGGAGGAGACCCCATGTAGCATCTCTCACTGACACATTCAAGGGTTTGGCATCAAAGCAGGCTTGGTGTTCCCTGCGCTAGCACCTTCTGCTGGGCGTGCTAAAGGGATGGTTACTCTCTGCTGGCTGAGGCAATAGCCAGGGGCTCCCTGCAGGATGAGATGGGCTGCTCCTCACCTCAGAAGTGATACTGTTTGTGTTTTCTCAGCAGCAAACCTGTCACAAAAAGCCCTGTGTCATGCTCAGCTAGTGTGTGTCTCCTAGGGGTTGATCTTCCTTTCAGGACAGGCTGGAAGAAGCATGTCTTTCTTGAAAATGCTGTTGCAGAAGGGAGAAAATACCTTTCAGCATTACCGGAGACAGCACCGTATGACTTTGCTTCTTCAGATATGAGGTTACAGGGCAGCAGGCCACCTGCTGCTGTCAGACATGGAGAACAAGTGGCACCCTCTTCTGGCTTCTTTCAGGCTTGATTCTTCCTTGTGGCATTCAGATCCTGCTCTCCTCTTGCTACAACCAGGGTCATGGCTGGCTCAGGAGCTGGGTTTGATGGGGTGAGTCCTTGCTTGCAAACAGTTCCTTTACAGCTCTTGTAGGACTTGCCGCTGTGGCATTCGGGGCTTTTGCCGTGGTCCCGCTGTTGCCACCATGCTGTGGTTGCCTTCCTGCAGCAGAACCATCTCTCACAGATCTCAGCTCTGCAGTGCCTCAGCCCGGCTCTGCATTAGGGGAAAAATCAGAGTGGGAGGGAGACTGTGGAGCCCCAGCGAGAGGCATGCTCCCCCCATCCAGCCTCATGCTGTGCCTGGAAATTGTCTTGCAGGTGTCACTCGTCCATGGGATGGGATGGAGGAAAGCTAACAGACCTTATCTCAGCTGGGGAAAAGAGCTCTGTAATTAGGATAAAGCCCTACAGCTGCCAGCTTTATAATTTCTTTCCTGCTTTCTTACTGCAGAGAAGAGTTGTGTTGCCCGCTCCTCTGAGGATAAAAGTTTTGTTGTTTGAAGCTGGATTGTGCCCAGGAGTGTGATCCGGCCATCAGATGGAGAAGGGCAGAGAATAATGACAGCTGGGCAGGGTTTTCAGCAAAAATTAGAAGACCAGGCCACCTTTTCCAATGAAAAGGAGGGAGATGAGGAGCTGGGGAAGTGTGTGTTGCAGTCATTAGCACAGAGTTTAAAAGAACCAGCAGTGCCTTGTGTTTTAAAGTCCAGTCGGTAGCACATAATAACCCTGGCTTCCCGCAGAAATCCCTCAGCCTGTTTGCAGTCGCTCCCGGCAGTGAGACGGGTAGATTTATATGATTTTACGGGGGTACAAAAGAGCTGCTTTGCAACATGACACCATTTCCCCTTAATGGACTCTGTGAGAAAACAAATTTTGATGGTGTAAAAGTGCCCAGGCTGCTGGACCAAAGTAGTCCATTTGCAACACCCTGCAGTGAGTGAAAGCCACAGGCCTGGTTATGGCCACACTGAAAGGCAGTGAAAGAGCTGATCACACCAGGCACTTATAAAAGCACTGATTTATGGCAGTGACCTGTACGTTCTAAAGAATATAACTCTTTTTGCTCCTGAATTCAGCCTAATGTTAAAGAGCCAGTGTGCTGAGTGTTGCACAGGGCATTGCAGACAGGGTATCTCCAGAAACCACCCTTCAGGAAACCTTGTGTGTTGCTGACACACTTGTGCAAGGGTGTATTTCTTCCTTCGAAATGGCTTGGCCCCTGTGAGGAAGCAAAACGGTCCCTGAGAGGTGGCCAGGTCCCCTGGGAGCAGCGTGGCTTCTCAGCCACGGTGAAGCTGCAGGAGACGGATTGCGAGCAGGGAAGGATGCGTGAAGGTTGGCCCTGGCAGAAGAGGAATAGCATGCTGTGGGGAGGGAGAGGAGAGGAGGTCTTACAGTCAAGGCTGAGACGCAGCCAACATCTCCACACCCTCTTAAGTACACGCACCCACAGAGAGCAGTCATACTGCCTTGGTGGACACACGACCAAAGCAGAAGTTAGGCATGTGCGGTCTATTCAGATCCAAACCCACTTAGACCTGTTCTCCCTTCGGCCCTGTGGGTATCATTGGAGAAAGGTGACTTCTAACAGTCCTGTTTATACTCCAGTTCAGCCCCCTGATGTAAGACCCTTGTTAATACTGAGCTGAAATCTCAGGTAAATCCCAGCGTATGAGTGATCAGTCATACACAGGTGCCCTCAGAGGACAGAAGATTGGCCATGCAGGTACTGGATGTGTGGCACTGCGATGACTTTGAAGGAGTGTGGTATATGTAGAGGGGCATGATCCCTGCTCAGGTCTCCAAAACAACCCAGTCCGCAGACGCAGAGCCTGCAAATTGTGAGCAGCCGGGCTGGGAGCATTGGTTATACCCACACCACTGCAAGTTCATGGGGTCCTGCACCATGTGTGACTTCTGTGGTGAGACCCAAAGGTGTTGCAGAGAGGAAAGGGACGTCCTGAAGTCAGAATAAATTTGAGAGCTTTCTTCTTGGCTATGGCAGCTGCTGCCTAAGCCAGGAGCACAAAGATCCCTTTGCCTTACGCAGCTAGGCTTCTTGCTGTGCCTTGCTGGTCTGCATATCCGCAGGAGCAGCTCAGGGTGGCAGTGCTGCCTTGTGGTTTGAGCCATTCCCTGGGTTGATTTCTTGTTCGTGCTGACATGCAGGGAGCTGTATCCCCAGAGTGAGCATCAGGGGTTTCACATGGAAAAAAACACAGATGCAGACTGCAGAAAGCTGTGTCCCACCATGCTGGGTTTAATTAAGGGCACTCTGAAAAAGCCCCTGTTCAGTAACACCTCTCTGCAGTCACGCTGTGTTGGAATTCAAGTGGCTTTATGGCAAGGCTGAGTTTGGGCTCACATCTGGCAATATTAAATCACCGCCCTGTAGGAAGAGAAGGTTATTTCTATTTTCTGCTTTTGGAGTGACTACATGTGCCAAACACACATTTCTGCTACAACTGATAGAAAGACAAAACTTGTGTAACCGCTGTAGGAAGCATCGGAAAGGAGCAATGTGAAATGCCACGCCATTGATCGCTAGCGCTGCCTGGCCCCAGAGGTAAGTGTAGCCTTTGAAGGACAGCACTTCATCTCGGCATCACCTGCCTGGGAGGTGGCAGTGGCACGCGTATCAGGGATGGACACAGCCTGGCGGTGCGCTGGTTGCTATTCCGCTGGTGCTCTCGGCACTCATCTGTCTCCTGGGAATGACTGACGTGTTTCATGTGTCTGGGAAACTTCAAGCAGCTGATATACAGACACCAAACCTGCCTGATAAATATGTTTCATTTATTTGCCTGTGCAATTTGTCATCTATGAAATCTATTTATCTAATACAATCTACCTACCTACCTAATTAGATATAGTTGTATATCTAGAAGTGAAGACAATGCAACATCACGTTTTCCTCGGCATGTCCACTTTATCTGCCCAGAAATCCTTGTTCAGATTGTTTTTATTTATTTCCCTTATTTTTCCTGGATTTCCAGTGTAGTCTGACTTGGGGTACCTATGCTATATAGTTACTTTGTCCCCTGAAGGGCAGATCTGCTGTGTGGATGCTCTGTGCAGTTTAAGTGGAACCTATGGCTCATGTGTTTAACAGCACATATGTTTGTCCAAGAGTTCCCAGGCAGAAAAGAAGGACCCATAAAGAGATATCGAAATACATTTATGTATCTATATATGAACCATAAATCCAAACACCCCCCTGTTTACAGTGGCTCTCAGTTTTGTGGTGGGGAATTTCAGGAGCCCTGGTAGGAAGGTGTCCTGTCGTAGGCATCCTGCTGTGGGGCACCGCATATAAGCGAGTATGTATATACAGCTGCATGCTTCTCCTCTCTAATGCATCACTCAGGATTATTTCAGCCTCAGAGGTAACATCCCTTCCTGTTGCAGTGGCAGATTTAAGGCCTGAAATATCCTTGAAGCGCTGTTAATTTGGGCAGAGAAGTGTCTCTGCTTGTTCTAGGCAGCATCGGGGCTTCCCTTGAGCTCTGGCAATGCCCAGGGCAGCTAGTTGGCTTTTGAATTGTCCAGCTCATTGTTCTGCTCTTTGGGTGGTGAAATAATAACCCTGAGACATATAGGGGTTAATTATTGTGCTTATAAGGCAGAGTCTCAGCAGTGCTTAGGCAGAGTTGGTCGTGGCGGTGCATGACCATCTCCACTTATTTCCAAATGTTTCTACAACCCTATGGCTATGTGGAGTCAAACCTGGTGTTGACCAAGGGGCAACAGCTCCAGAGAGATGGTTTGTTTTCTGGTTCTTAGCTCACTTCCCTTAAACATAAAACAGCAGGGATATTTTGCCAAGGCTTTGGAGAGAGACTCTTTGGCTTGAAATAAAAAAAAGTGAAGCACGAAAATAAGAAGCAGCAACATGTAAAATGGAGCCACACACAGTTTTCTAGGATTTGCAAACCCTACAAAATCCAGGCAGGGCATTTTATCGCTCAGAGCAGGGGCAGCATTTGCTTTTTTGAGGGATGAGAGATTCTGTTGACTCTCTGCAGCATGAGTCTCTGGGGCTGTGCTGCTCCTGCTGCTGCTAGAAAGGGAGCACAACGGCTCCTGTTCAGTAGACAGGGCCAAGAATTTCTCCAAAGCATCAGATGTCAAATCAACATTTTCAATCTCTTCTCTCTGCCTGAATTGCTTTTCCTTCATGTTTCTTTCACTGCTTTTCTCCTTCTAAATGCTCCCCCTCCTTCCCCCTGATCAAACCCTTTCTCTCATGGCAAACATCATTACTACAGCAGGCAAGATGAAATACGCCTCAGTCTACCTCAATCCCAGTGCAGATGGAAACCCAAGAGAGAAGGGCAAAGAACAGCAAATAAGGACATTTTCAGAATGCCAACACAGCAATGGCAGTGAGAAATACAAGACAGAGCTGTTAACCACACAAGGAAATAAATGCTCCTGTGGGAAAAATCATACACTAATGCCTATTAGCTTAATAGCCCTGCGGTTTCGGCAGAGGGCTGAGAGACAGGGGGTCTGGGCTCTGCGTGCTGCTGTGCCGCAGCCCGGCTGTCACCTGGGAGGGTGGATGCTCGCTCTGCCCTTGGTTGTCTTTGCTTTCAGCTTTGCCACATCCCAGTGTAAAACGGAAACTGGTTTCTTCTGGGCTTGTCAGACACAGGCAGCCGCCAGCAAACCCAGGAGGAGCCTGCGCTGTTGAGTGGAGGAGTTTACCATGTGTGTACACACTTGTGCAAGGGTCAGATCTCTCCCGGCGTCTTGTTCCTCCTCTCCCATCTCTCTCTGTCTGGAGGTTGGAGCTGAGTGAAGCACTTCTCGTCACAAAGAGGTTGCACACAACATGCCCAGTCCAAAACCAAAGTGCTCTGCTGGTGTTTTGTCGGGTGTTGGGAATTTGGGAGCTGACCCTCAGAGCAAGAAGAGCGTTAAATAGAAGCAAATGGTGAAGCCAGTCTAACAGAGAGCAGGAGATAACAGTGCCAGTTTACCAGGAAGGTTTATGAAGGAGGGAGAGCAAAGCTTCCCTTGGAGAAAAGATAAAGAGGCTGATTATGATATACTTTACTTCATAGCGCTTCCTGAAAAAGAGCTGAGGGTATTGTTTTCTGCTTTAATATTTTGTGTTAAACATTAAAGGGATGAAGGTAAGGAGCCTGAGTAGCTATGAGATGATCTGCAAAGCAGAGATGTTTTAGGCTGGGGAGTAGAGGCACTTTATTAGTTATTATTAGACTTTTCGGCTCACAGTGGACAAGTCAATATTTTTTTCTGTTGATTGCTGCTGTTTCCTCCTTCAGTTGTTAAATCCCCTCTCTTCCCAGAAATGCCCTACTTTGAATAGAACCTGCTCGTACCTAGCAAGTGACCTAAGGATGCTGAGCATAGGGTCACTGCGGCCACAGCTGGTGAGTGACTCAGCCTGAGCACTATGGAGGCTAGTTTTGGGGATATATGGAGTTAGTAAGAGACAAACACCCTGCCCTAGCTGTAAACACCAGTTTTTGGGGGGAAGAACTGATCAGCTCCTAGCATCCTTTTGGTGTGGGAAGGATGAGACCTTAGGGAGGAGAAATAAGGGGATGAAATTCTGAGTTACAGGTTATGAATGTTCTAGGCAGGAAATTGTAAAGAAGAGTGGTTGAATGCAGGTCCTCTCAAGGTATGAGACCTTTCTCACTTCAGATTTAGCCTTCTAAGGGTGCTGGGTGTTAACACAGAGGTAATTGTCAAGCAGTGGGTAGGTGTGATGTGTTCAACGGTCTTAGGCACCTCAGGGGAAAGGGGGGTCTCTAAGGCTGGGGATGTCTGCAAAAGGCTTTATCAAGCCAAATACTACAATTAGCTGTTGTTCGTTACTGCTCCTTAGATTGCTTAAAAAGGGAAAGGTCAAGGTTCCCTACACCTGAAAACTTCTGCAAGCATGGGGGTGAATTTTGAATAGACATTAAAAAAAAAAAAGGGTAAAATTTAATACTTTTCCTCTTATGACCATGTCATGTCAGATTTACTGCCTTGTGGTGGCTGGCAAGAGACTTATTAGGAAATAATACTGCTACCTCAGAGCTGGGGTATTAATTTTTAATCGATGACTTCTTTGTGACGATCATGGAAGTGGAATATCAAAGATGGGCGAATTGTGTAGCACATGCCCTTGCTGTTCTGGAAGCTCACACTGAGCCCCAAGCTCTTCTCAAGGCTTTTCTTTCTCAGCTGGCCGAAACAAGCCTGCGCCAGCCTTCTGCATCCTGCTAACGTGTGAACGTCTCCCAGTCTCCAATGCATTCATTATGACCGTGCCACCGCAGGGTGATAGATGAGCAAACGAGGGGAGGAGGGAGGCTTAAACCCTTTGGTTCCAGTGGGAATGAATAACCACAAGATGGTTTCTGGAGTTGATGAAAATTAATAGAAATCCTCTGGCAGAGGAAGCGAGCTGAATCTGCGTCACTCAGTGATCTGAAAGGGACAATCGAAGCACAGCACAGGACACTCAGGGCATGTAGGGATGTGTTGGGAGAGGACTGTGGTGCACACCTACTACCAGAGCAGCATGAGCACACGTCGCTGGCTCCTGCTAATATCTCGCCACGACTGCTGCACTGACAGCCCAATGCTGTTCACTTGTGTGTGTCACCAAGATCCAGCTCTGCCATGTCAGTCTCTCTGGGCTCTCCCATAAGGTGGGTACTCAAGGGTCTACCCTGCCCCAAATGCTCCCTGAGGGCTGTGGCTGGAAAAAGTGAGGCTCTTTCCCCCAGGCTGCAATCTCTACCTGCCAAACATGTTCTTTATGAAAAGTGAAGCATCTGTTGCCTGCACATGGTAAGACAAAAAAGGCAGCATCTGAGGATAAAATATGAAGGTGAAAAGACCTGCTTCAGTTGCTGCTGCTGGTGGGGAGCAGCATGTAATCAAGGAGACTGAGAGCTAGCCAGAGGAACACTGGCCCTCAGGCCCTCACTGGGTAACATCCCTGGCAAATCATGCTTGCCACAAATGGTCAAATATCTTGCTTTTTAATATCACACCCCAGGAAATGCCCCCTCCATGCCCCCACCCCCTCAAGCTGAAACAACTTTGCCACTAATGCGAATCACGATTGCCATTTTCCTGCTGCGAGCTGTGTTTCTCCTTGGAAGCTTCCCTTGTGGTTGTGAAGCCACAAACTTTGGCTTTCAAAGAGCAGGTAGGATCAGAGCTTCTGGTGGTGGGAGGATATTCATGTGCATATGTATACACACAGATGCTACTTACAAACAAATTGGGGTTTGTTTTCCCAAAGACACTAATGCCTGCTTTTTGTCACGTTTGGCTTTGTAAACTTTCTCTTAACACATCTTTCTGACGTGACAAATTAACACCAAGTTTTCAGTCCCTCTTAGCCTGAATCTGTTATCTCTGCTAGATCACTGTTTGCTTGAGTACGGGCTAGAGAGCGTGGTCCCCAGCCTTGTCCAAAGGAGCCCACTGCGGCTGACAGATGCAATGGATTGATACTTTGGGAGTGTGTGTGTGCGTGCCTATGTCCACTTCATCCTGAGAAAACACAGATCTGCAACCTGTTTGATGAAAGAACTTTGTAGCTGGAATAGCAAAGCAAGCCAGCAACAAAGGGAAGAGTAAAATATTTTTTTCCCTTTTTTTCTTTTGGCTTTTCTGATTCATAAAGCAATTCTCCAGTCAATCCTAGTGCATTTGTATAAACCTCAGCCGGCAAGGAAAGCACAATTTAAAAGCAATGCAGTGAGTTGCTCTCTGAAGCTTTGTTCGTTCATGATGATTATTTGCAATATACTGGATTGTATGAATACAGGGTGTTTCACGCAGGGTCATGCCGCAGTCTCTCTCCCTTGAAGGCAAGTCTTGGAGCTCAAAGAAATCAGAAATCCAAGTTTTCTCCCTTCTGGCTGATGTGCTTTTCAGGGTCACAGGTGGAGGGAAAAGTTAGAGGCAAGTGTGCTTTCAACCTCTCCTTCCATGGGGCTCATAGCGAGCACTGTCCAAGGTTGTGGGTCCCTGCCTGTTAAGCAAAGTAAGGACTTGTGCATCTTGAAATAAATTTTATGCAGTCACACACTTCAGCTTTAAAAAGTTCCCAGTGAGGCTTGTGACTTAGCATGGGCAAAAGGCCAGAGCTGGGATTGCAGGTAGACAGTCCTCAGGGAAGGGGCTGCCAGATTTCGTTCTACCTGAAAAGGGACTGTCTGGGAAGAGCAGTCAACTTGTTGCTTTCTGTTTTCAAGAAATAGAGAGATGGAAAAGGCTTTCCAGTTCTCACCAGTTCTACCTCCTTGTCTAACTACTTGGTGCTCTTTGAAGGACTGAAACCAGCCTGTCTAACACCTGACCCCAGCAGGAGCTGAATTTGACTGCTCTGATTTACTCAAGTTAGAATTTGTGTCCTAGAAACTGGCCAAGGGCATCACCCATTACTGTCACATTTGGGCTTGGATGGATGAGTGTCATCTCTGGCCACAGGGACCACTCTGTCACTGACCAGTCTGGACTGGAAGAGAAAGTACAAACCTTCTGCAGTTTCAGAGGGAGAAACATGTACTGTCTGCACACTAAGTGTGCTAGGCTCTTCAAAAAGTGGTTTCTTTTTGCCAATTCTTCTTTCTCTGAAGGATTAAAAGTGATTCAAAAACACAGAAAAGAGGGAAAATAGAACTGGGACTTATAAGCAAAAAAATTGTCATGTGTCAAGTCTGAACCCATCCCCTGGTTTACGTTTCACTGCTCATCTTGGAAGAAAATTCAGTCCTGAGGTTTGCCTTCTCTGCAGTGAACACAGCGATTATGTTCATCCTATTCAGATTCCACACTCAATTTTTATTTCTTTTTCTAAGACCTGTGCTGTTATTTTCTATCCAGCCACTCTTACAGTTAGAAAACCTGCATTTGAGAGGCTGACTTAATTTGCTCTTTCCCTTGTGAAATAATAGATGTCATGGTGTTTAGAAAAATGAAAAGAAAGAAAACCTTTCCATGCACCAAAGGGTGTGTGGAGAAAACCATTTAAAAAATCCGCATCCTAAATACTGTAATCTAGAGCTTACAAAGATAGTCACAGACTTATTTTCTTCTTCTGCCTGAACCTTTCTTTAGCCAATACAAAAATTTCTCCTATCTCTCCAGGAAGTTTGACCAGCATTGTCTCAAGCTGTGTGCTTTCCCCACTATTAATACGTACCATTTGTGGAAGTTCTGACTTTTTAAAAAATATTCCAACAAAGAAGATTTTTCCAAACAATTACAACTTTTTTGTCTCTTTCAGTCCTCTCTGATACCTCATTGTAGGTGTCCGTGAGAGTCTATTTGTCTCCACAAATAGACATCTGTGGAGTCTAAAGAGCAGCTCTGGCAATTTTACACAGCTCTTCCCCCGCCACTGCTTGCCTTCGTAATCTGACAATAAAATTGGATTTTTGGTATCTCTTTAACACTCAAAAAAGTAAACCCCTTTCATAACATGTATCATTTTCCAAGGTAATTTGAAAAGAATACCTTTCACTTTCAAATTGCCCTTTGGCAGATTTGAAACCGCAGTTGTTTTGTGAAAGCTCTTGGCATTTAAAACTGCTTTGTAAGAAGGAGGAGGAGGAATAAATAATAATAAAAAAAAGCTCCCAACCCTGGCTACTTCACATTCCTTCTGAACTGTCCAGAGCTTTTCAAGTGAGTGGGAACACGCCGACAAATGCATTCTGAAGAAAATCTCATTTCGATCCTAAATGGTGCTTCACAATTTCCAATTCACACTGTTGCCATTTTTACAGGAATTGATGGCTGCCATTGTTATCAAAGCTGACAGGCCTCTGGTAGGTTGCACAATCAGCGCAACCTGCTCCACACTTTCATTATTCCCAAGCGGCAGATTCTCATGATATCTCTCTTTTATAGGCATTGCTCATTTTTATTTTGCGTTTGACATGGCCCCTCCATTCACTCGCTGCTGGGGTGCTGAGATAAAACGGCTCCTCTAAAGTTAAAGGAACAACAGCTCTGACGCACGCCGAAGGTGGTTGGCGGCTTCTGTCCTTCCAGTGTGTTCTGTTCATTGAAATTAGCAGTTGGGTAATTGCCCAACATGCACGTCCATTCTTCTCAGCCCTGGCATTCAGGCAGCATTTTGCAGACATGCAAACGTCCTCTGAAAGCGAATCCAAATCAAAGGTTTTGGAGGCTTTTGTGCTTGAAAAAAATAAAGAGGACAGTGTTTTTGTTGAGCTGGTTTTGTCTAAAAGTCTCTCTTTGTCTTATCTCAGCAGGAAGAACCTGGAACGATGCTGAAAAAAATCACTTAAATGACCAAACTGGTCATCAGGCTGAGGAACAGGATGAGTGGAGGAAGGGTGACCAGCTCCCTGGGAACATGAAGGAACTGAATGGAAGATGAAACTCCCTGCAGCCAATAGGTGTTTCCCTGTATCGAGTACAATTTAAGCAACCTGAAAGGATGATATTCCACTACCTCCCACATTTTCTCACTGATAAGACTCCAGCTAGAGGCTCTGCTCAAGCCTGTATAGGGCCTATGAATGCCCCACAAGCTCCTTGTATGACACAGACAGCACTAAGGGGTGAAAAGAAGGAAGTCCTTTCGACTAGACCTTCATAAACCTCATTTTTCAGGATTTTACTGGATAAGATTTGCATAATACCAAATAGGAGATTCCTGGTAAATCAGGGAAGGGATCTAGCAAGTCCTCCAATATCATCCAATGGCTTTGTGTTTGTCCCCACCAGATTCCCATAGGATTCTCATATTGCCTTTGCCTTCAACCCTAGCTGTGCTTTCAGCATGGGTTTTTTTTTTTGTTTGTTTGTTTTGTTTTGTTTTTTTTCCCTATTATTCAGCCTGGAACTGCTTTGAAGTTGTTTTTTTCATGAAGATAATGCCTCTATGAGGAAACCACTGTGGTTGCAAGCTGTGCCTGTCCTGCTCAGAAGGTGGTCTGCAGTGCATTTCTCCCAACCACTGGACTTGGGACAGCTTTCTGAAGGTATTTAGACACCTAAAAGCATCAACTGGGATATGAGACCAGCTGTATAACTGTGATTCTGTAACTGTTATGTACTTGGACTTACACAATTTAGAGGGAATGTGAGGGAGGAGGGATCTCTGCTTTTGCACCAAACCTGGCTTCTCTAGGTTTAGTTCAAGTTTAACTGACCTCTAAGTGTTGCAAGTTGAAATCCTGAAAAAGTCAAATTTTGCTATATGGGAGTGCCCAGTGAGAGATGCGGGTAGGTGCAGCAGCCAGGGAACACCATAGGCACAGGGATGCAAGGGAAAGTGGGACATAAACCCACAAAAACTACTGTACTAGAACAGGCAAAAGAAACGTCTCCCCACTCTTCCGGCCTTGCATCATGAAGGCAGCCAAAACCAGGGGCTTTCATGGTGTGAGCCTTCTTTCTTGCTTCTGGTGCTTGGGATTGCTGTCATAAGGGAAGATCTATTGCTTAATCGAAATAAAGGAGGAAAAACCAGCCTTGCAGGTAAATTAAGAAAAATACTATGAACAAATAAATTACCGAGAAAATATTGACAAATAAGTAACTCTAAGCCTCTAGTAGCATAATTGCCATAAATACACAGGTCAAGATTGACAGACAGTGATAATATCTTTTATTATTAGATGATGAGCCATACCTACAGAAAAAAACCTCTGAAGGAACTGGTGGTCACTGCAGCCTTTCTTTGGGTCTGAAACAGAAGCAGCAAACTTCCAGATAAATAAACATTAGTGACAATGGTCCTACTTTGATTTAATTACCTGGATCAGTTAAACAATTAGAGAGGAAAGGGTTGCTAAAATCTCAGAAGCAGGTGGGAACATTCAGGTTTGATTTCCCAAGACAAGCTTTCGTCATGATCCTGAGTCAGGTATTCAATCCCTTCCTTCTCCTTGCTGTTTGTTCGTGGTTGTGTCTTTGCTGCAGAGCCAACCATTGCTTGTGCAAAGGTGCTGCGCACAGGGTCAGGGAACTGACCTTTTTATGAATTCATAAAAAAGAAGATATTTTAAGCTTTTTTTCTGTAGGTGACAGACACAGTAGGGGTAGGAGAAGAGGGCAGTCACTGTTAAAAATTTCATCTCATGGCCCACTGCTGCCAGAACTAATGCTGTGGATAGCTGATGTCCGTTTGGCTCAGCTGGACCTGTCATCACTAGAAATTAGCAGAAAGTGGGAAAGGGCTGGCTGGTCACTGTGATGCCTCATAGGACAAGCAGTGTTGTATCAAGGGTGTGCTGTCCAAAGCTGGTTTGTCATGTAAGCTGGAAACTAAGATGTGACATGGAAAAAGCCTGAGGACAGGAGGACTTTTCCTGGTGGATGGTAGAGAAATAGATATATTTGGTGTCTATGGGTAGGCTTTAGGGTGGACTTTTACTACTTGCTTTGTTGGATTTGAAGAATAATAGCCCTCCATGTAGTGTGAGAGACTCGATTTCCACAAATGGCTTTGCTGTCACTGGAGGACAGATGTGCTATGACGATAATGTGTTCCTATCACCATTGTACCTTGCATCAGATTAGATAAACCAGATCTCGCTCTCCTGATAAAAGTCAGAAGAAAACACATTCCTGACCAAGCAGGACATCGAATATGTTTCCTTCTTAAGCACAGATGAAAGACCCGGCATGAGAGAAGTTCGTATCACTTCTCACCTGACAGGAAGGCATGTAGGTGCCAACAACAGACTAAGAGCCTACAAACAAGCCAGGTGAGCAGACAACCCTACCTCTATCTCATATATCCCCTGCCTGTTTCTCATATATGGAAATTCTTGCTTGTCAATCTCCAAAGGACATTCTGGAGTCTCATAGCCTGACAGAAAACTGGTAGAGGATGCTGCTTTGCAGATTCCTGCTACCCAGGGCATGCTGCTCACATCCATGTTCCCTACGGTTCCAGCTGGGAGGTGTCACAAGAGATGAATTTCACACCATTCACCATCACAGAGCGAAGTGGCAGCTTCTTACTTGATGTATAAATTATCCTCTTTCATTATGTTGGATGCTTAAACACACTATCTGAAGACGCAGTCTTCTCTGTAATAAGGTACAAGATGTTTGACTATTTTTAATGTGACAGAGGAGCTTGTTTAGAGGATAGATCCCCCACAGCGCACACTTGCCTGGAAACGAGACAGAAATAATTTTTGCAGGTTAAGTTATCCAGAAGCAAACCCCCAAGGGCTATGGACGCACATCCAGTGCATGGTTCCTGTCCGTGCATCGTGAGCAAAACACAGTGGCCAGAAATCCATTGCTTTCATGGACATCTCACAGCAGCTGCAGCAGTCACACTGCTCTTATTTACTCTGTATGTTTTTGGGGAAGGACAACCTCTGTGTTTTGTGGTTTTGTCCTGCCCCAAAGTAAAGCCGAGACCTAAATTTTATCTTTAATTCTTTTTGTTGTGCTGCTGCGGTGGAGGAAGGCTTTAGCGTCAGAGCTTCGTGTCTTGCTGAAGCCTTCTGTTTTATGGGAATCATTATTTATGTGGGTGACCAAAAGCTGATTCAACGGTAGGAGTTCATCAGCTGTTAGAGGTAAGGACTCAAGCTGGTGCCGTGTATTCCTCTTCCTGTGCTGCTGGTCCTGGCCTCGTTCCTGGGGGTTTGCTGTCATTACTCCTTGTCCTTTCTGCTTAATCTCTCACTGTTAGCGTGAATGATGCGCCATATATGGAGCCCGTTATCTCTTCCTGTGGTTTAAGCAACGTAATGTCTAGGTTGAAATCACCTTTAGGTGATTTTTTTGAAGGAGTGTAATTTATACTGGGCTAGAGGCAGAGCGTACCATGTCCTGCTCTCTGCCCTCTCCCTGCTCAGTAGAACAGCTCCTGAACCAAAATGATTCCTGAGTTACCCTCAAATACCAGAGTTTTAGTGACACCTGTTGAGAAGAGAATTTTTATGGGCTGAAGCAGGTAGTGCTGCAGGATGACATCACCAGCCTTCTCAGCACATATCCCCATGAGTCTGGTTGTTTTCCACAACAAACTGGAATACGTTTAGATAATTTCCAACATGATTCTGTGATGTCCCTTACAGCTCTCTGGGTTTTTACCTTTGTCATCTCCGAGTGCTGGAAGCTCCTACTGCTGATCACAGCTACACAACAAATCCTGCCTGTCACGTGCAGGTCCAGAAGCAGAGCTTGCTGGGATGATACCAAGTCTCTGTGACGTCTTTAAGATTAGAAGGTAATGATTTACTTCTAGAGTGTTTCCCATCCTTAACAGTAAAAAAGTAAACCAGTAAGAGATGTGTCCATCTGTCCACCCATCCACCCACCCATTACTTCAACACTCTTTAACATCTAGCTGATACCTACCAGCCCGTAAACCTGCCTGAGTTTGGAGAAGGTACATCTAAGATGTTTTGGCCTTGAACACTGCCCTTAAAGCCATATCCCTTTGATCTTGCTGCCAGTCACACTGACAAAAGGGCTGCACTTGCCTTCGTGTGAAGTCTAAGATATGAGGGCGTTAACCCATGAGTCTGTTCCATACCCTTCCTGATACATTGTTTTGGGGAACGTCTGAATGGGAAGAGGTTTTTAACCTTCCTTCAGATCCTTTCAAACAAACCCAGGAGGTGTTTTTGGAAGACGCTAAATAACATACTTTAGCAGAACTACTGTGTTGGCTGATTACAAATATTAGCCCTTTGTAGTTACTGCCTTCAAAGTGACAATAAAAGAGCCAGATCGACACATCTATAAGTCATTTGCATTTTGTGTTATTTTTGTACAATTATGTATTTGAAGAGAGAATGCTTTCTTCTTTTCTTCCCCCTTTGCCCTTCCAAAGCTTCCTTAATTACTTTCAGTTCAGGTTGACTTACCATCTTATTCTAGGTAATGAAAGTCAGATGGGAAATAGTGAAACTTAGTCTAAAGTCAATCAGTCTGTTACGCTGAACACAAAATGCACTCGTGGCTCATTCACTCCTGGTAGGGAAACAGAGATGCAGATGATTCCCAGTGAACACCCAGAGAAGATATGAAGAAAGATCATTAAAGCAAATATCAATGCTACAGATAGGAGAGGGAGCGAACACAATGTACCCGTGTCTCTGTAGTGCTGCTGTGTTACAAAAGCACAGGAAATAGTTTGCATGAATTTCAGAAGTTTTTATCTTTTCTTTTTCTTCCTGTCTCCCTCCGCAAAAGCTCCATCAGCCCAGATTATGAATGATGGGGTGACACAAAGCGATGGTACTTTCATTGCAGTCTGCACATTCATGTGGGTGAGACTAAAGTGAAGACTCTGTAAGTTAACATTTCTAGAGGTGGGAAAAGGGAAATGGTTCCCTTCCTTGAGAGGGGAAATGGTTGTGTGGAGGGGACTCAGCTCTGTCCCTCTAGTTCAGAGGCTGGTGCAGAACTGGAATAGTCTGCAATGTTATGGGTTGCTGCAGGTAACCTGTGTGCTCTCATGCTTTCAGGCTCTCTTCCCTATCCAGAGGGCTGTAGCTGATTGATGGAGGTGTCGAACAGAGGTTGGCAGCTGCAGCTGGACCTCAGCAGCTTGTCAGGCAGTTCTCACCACCAGCTTGTGCCTGTTTTTGGCAGCCAGATTTCTTGGTTATTCTTGTCTCTCAGGTCTCTGATGAAGCAGCTTGGTCTAAGGGGACTGCAGACTCTGCCTGCTTGTCCAACCCTGATTGGGGTTGGACAAACCAGATTTGTTAGGGCAAACTCTGCACGTGCCCTTCCTTGAGGTGGGATTCAGGAGAGACCATTTCTAGTGCCATCATGACTCTCTGTCCGTGCTTCACTTCCCCCAGCTGTAAATTGAGGGGAAGGTTTTCCAAGTCCCCCAGGCAAGTTCTTCTGGATCAACTCCTGCAGTGTGTCACCGTGAGGTTAATTGGGCACTGGTTCCTCTAATCTCCCTCACTCCTTAGCTGAGAAGATCTGTGTGAGAAGAGAAATCCTTGTTTTCAGTTCACATCCTGCACATTAAAGCTCCAGCAAAATTTCCAAGTTGGGGTGGCATATGTAAAGTATTGTAACTGCTGATTTCTCTGTGCCTTGCAGGTGTTAGGTTTGTTTTCAGCTCATTGCCATTAATTGGAATGAATTTTAATGACTTCATGTGGCTTAGATTGGAGGCAGTTGTAATTAATTCCATGTGTACATGCCAGATATATATGTATGAGAAATCTCTTGATCAAAGAATTGTTTTCTTTCAGGAACAAAATCTGACAGTGCCAGCAGCTACCCAGCACCAGCCTTTACTATGCAGCCTGAATTACTCTGTGGCTGCAAAATCAGCTCCAGTTATTCCTAAAATGTGAGACCACAGGCAAGGTCCCTCACCATGATACGCCTCTGTTCCCCCTCTCTGCAAGGCTGTCAGTGCTAGGGGTCACCTTTCAGAAAGGTTTTTGGGATCACTTAACAAATCATGCAATGTGACCAAAACCAGCCATGTAGGCAAAGTAACTGGAAATCGCTCCAGGAAAGGGATGGCAGCTTTGCTCTCCATTACTATCATTTAGTGGCATCTGTGAGAGACAGAGCACAGGGAAAAATTGCTCGAGACCTCTCAGAAAAGGAGAGGGGTCACTTTACAGTCCCCTTCAGAGTATCCTTTCCCCATATGACAAGAAAGGGGTGGGAAGGTGGCCCTGTGTTCATTTTTCAGGCTTCTCCTGTCCTTTCCTAGTGTTCGATTTTTCCCTTTCAGATACAGGGGTCTGTGCTAATGAAGATTAAAATGTCTGTCCGTCCTTCCTTGGTGCAGGCACAGAACAAGTCAGTCGGCGCCAATATGTCTCTGGCTTTCCTCAGCCCCTTGTACAGGCAGGTGGTTGTCTCACAGGGAAGAAAGTGGGAAGCTGGTGGAAATGACCCATTTGTCTCAGCAGGCAGAAGGTGTGTGAGAAGCTCCCGGATGGCTGCAGCGCACACGTATTCTTCTTTTAGGAGCTCAGAGTTAAATGTCCCTTTTAATAAGGATGAGACACTTACATTTGCATAAGTGTCAGCCTTAATGGGACTTTAAAATGGATAAAACAGCATAGGGATCACTCCTGTACAATTGGAGAGGCTGGCAAGATGGCCTGACAGGAGCGGTGTGTGTCTTCCTGGCGTGGAGGGTAGTGCCTGTGATCCTCCCCAGCACCTGCACAGGGTGCTGTCAGGAAACTTAATAAATTGTGCTCCATAAGAGACCACAGAAGAGCCCTAAGCTACACAGCCTAACATCAGAAACGGCCTGCGGCATGCATATTAAAAGAGATACTATGAAATAGGAGGCTTAGACGATTTTCCAAATTAAAGCCACTCGGCGTGTTACAGGGAGGCAGCTGGGCACTGCTGACTGCTCCTCTGCTCTCATGCTTTTAGTTTGCAGTGGGTGCAGCGGGATGGAACTTTTGGTTTGGTTTGTTTTTTTTTCCTGGGGATAAGCCATGCTGTATTACCTGGGATCTTACCACAGGCTAGGGAGGAGCGTGTGGACAATTTCTGTAGCCCAGCTGCTGTGTAATAGCGTACTGATCAGCGACGTGATGTTCTGCCCCAGTCTGATTTGGAGCTTAGGCTTTGAGTGTGATTGGGTTTGAGTGTCCCTCGGGTGGGTTCACAGCTCACTCTGTTTCAGTGAAGCCTGTGGAGGACTTCCTGTGAAGTATCTTTCTCCTTACTGTCCTGACTCTGTGCTGTCCTTCCTGAGACTGGAGGATGTGAGAGCCTGCAGCAGCACCACGGTGACTTTGACATAATGAACCAAGGCAGGTCTCTGCAGGGACACTAGCTGAACACAGTCTTTTGGAAATCTCGTGTAGGGGTTTCTCTGAGAAGATGAGGAAGTGAGTATCCACTGCTGGCCAAGAGGAAAGGGTCTTAATTCAGTTACAAAACTCTTCTTTGTAACTACTTACATCCAATTGCAAGTGACAGCATTCTTGGACATGCCTTAGAGGCATGACATCTTTACATAGCTTATTTTAGGAAAAGGATCCCACAGAGCTGCCATAATCCCTCTGACTGGACACTGACAGAAACCTGCCGTTTTCTCCCCATGGCTACTGCTGCCCTGACCTGCTCTAACCCTTCCTTGGGGATCTCAGTGGGGCTTAGAAATTCTGGCACACCACTGTGCTAAAGCAGAGATGAGGTTCCTATAAGCCTCTGGTAAATGCAGAGGTTGGCTGGTGGACTTGGATCCAATCCAGCTGTCAGTGTAGACACAGCAAATAATATATTGACCGAACTTCCCTACGTCCCCTTGCAGGGGTCAGATCCTGGTTCCTGCTTCACAACAACTAAAGCTGCTCTGACAGGAGTGACTGATGCCTTTAGGTCCAAGAGTCACAGTTCGGTTCGTGTGCATGACCCAGCCAATGGTCTGTGGCATGGTTTTTCAGAAAACTATTTCTTTGCAGTCTAGATTTGGTTTCAGGCTCTTACATGGGAATGTTAGTGCCTCAGAGAGGTTATTTTGGGGTTGCCTTTATTTCTGTCAAAGCAGTTCTATTTTTTTAATAGGACCTGCTCTGTAACAGCTACATTTATAAGTAATTTTTGATGTAACTTTTCCAATGCCTTAAAATTCCACTTATCTGGCCTTTGATTTAGAAAGGTCTGGTCCCACAACACCCCTTATCCCTTTCCTTGATGTCAGCGGCAGCCCCGTTAGGACTGGAGTCTGAAGGTTAATTGGCCAAACCGTAATTAGTGAGAGTTTCAGCTCCCCCGTGCAAGCTGGGGACATCCCATGCTGGTGATGAGAAGTGAGTCCTCAAGAAAGAAAGATGGATAGCAGCAGGACAGATCGCTCATCAGCACTGTGAGAACTGGTGGATCAGTTCTGCGTATGTTTTTTGGGTTCCGCAGCCTGATCAGTCGCCACAGTCAAATCCAGTCCTGCCCAAGATCCAGTGGCCCAAACACGACTTGGTCTTGCAAACAACCTTGCTTCTGCAAATCTGGGCGAAACTGCATATTGATAACTAGTGGTCCCTCAGGCAGGACCCTGTAGGGCTGTCTGTCCCAGGAGCGCATGTCGTCACTGTGCTCACTTAACCCCGGGTGGTTCTCTCAAGCATTTTTGTGACCTTGAAATGAAAGTGCCCTTGTAACCTCTCTTCCTCCAGTGACAAGGAGTAACGTGGTGTGATGCTACACGGGGATTTGCTCCAGCTATTGCAGAGAGAAACAGAGGTAATGCCTTAAGCTCCACAGCCCTTCGCCATGGAACAGTGAGGCTTTGAGACTGCTGGGGTGGGGGAAATGCTGCCTTTCTGTCATGAAACTTTGGTCAGAAGTAGAAATGTGGCTTTTTAAAGGAGAGTCTGTAGGGTGGAAAAAAAAAGGGGCAGAACAACTCTTTCTCTCCCTCTCACCCTAAGATGGGAAAACCAACTGTCTCATTCCAGTGGGGTACGTTTCAAACACTCGTGAAAGACACTGTGAGGAGCGGGTTTTCTTCTCTTTAACCATTTTCTGCAGATAAATTACCAAAAAGTAACAAAACCTGAAACAGCAGTAAGAAAATCTAAGGGCCTCTCACAGAGTTTGCTGCTAAAGGATAAGCTTTCCCTGAGGTTTAGAGGGTAGCTGCTGACCAGGACAGCCTTTCAAGCACCCAGGTTAAGAGGTAAGCATATGTGTGTGCACGTGTGAATCCTTTGGACGGCTTGGAGTGAGGAAAAAGCCTCACTGAAAGCGGGAGCGGGCAATGTAGAAGTTAGTGCCTTGGAATGCTCCCCCTAATTGCTTCAAAAAATCACACTAGGCTGCGTGTGATTAAATGAAAATAATGAAAATAATGGCTGTCCTAACGAACCCCACACGTGGTGGGGAGGCATTTTCTATACATATTTTCATATCTTTATACGTAGGTACACAGTGATTTTACATATATAGAGGTATATATGTATACATGTATGTATAAGAAATCTTAGGCATTGTTTTAGCCATTTCCCTTTGATCATATATTTCCCTCTGCTTCTTTATGGTGTTTTTAATACTTTTCTTGCCCACTAGCCAATTTTCCATCTTTTCCTCAAATCAGTGCCTGTGTGGCCAGACCCTCTCTTTCTACAGTCAGCCCACTCATAGCCAGAAGGAAAGAAATACAGGGCTTTGTGTTTTGAAAGATTTTATCTTTTCCCTGGATAACTGGAAAAAAATGGTGATTAGATTCAAACAAACAACCATGTGCTCCTACACCCCACTACTGAGACTGGACCTGAGAAATGGAAGAGATTGCTGGCGTGGGGCTGTAGTAATCATAGCTTGGCATGATGGAGCACCCTTCAGGCAGAGGAAATAGACCCCCAGCTTACTTCGTGTTTTATTGGTCTGATCCTGTGGAGCTGTGTTGATTTACCACAGCAGAAAAAAACTGTTTGTAGATGTGTGTTAGCGAAATCAATTCACCCACTCTGGAGCGCAGGCTGGTGGAGGCTGAGCCCAGCACAGCCTCAGTGCCCACGGCAGCAGGCGAGGGATGGAGGAGGCAAAGGTGGCTGGGTTCCGAAGGTAACCAGGTGAATAGAAAACAGTGGTTGATGGTGCTGGCCATTGCCCCGGCCTGTACCCACCAGCCCCATGCAGGCACTGTGGTGGGGTATTTCCAAGCCTGCATGGCTGCCTTGTTCAGCAGCCACCGCTTGCCATAACGCTGCCGGGGTTGGCGCGCAGTGCCATGTGTGCACACCCGCATCTACTCCGTCCCGATGTATAAGACTTGCATGGATTTATTTCCCCCGTGCTCTCATGCTGTGCTCTTTGGTTTCCAGGTGCCTCCTCCAGGCGGAGGTGCTGATGGTGTGGGCTCCCTGGTGAAGGGAGGGGATTGAAGCCTGGTGATTTTTCACACCAGGTTCCCTTCAGGCAATGGGACAGTTTTAAAACGCTCTACTCCACACACCCAGCTGTGGCAGGGGTCACAGCTCAAGGCCATGGCCATACCTTTTGCTCAACCTTTCCAGCTTGATAGGTGTGGTCACTCTTTGACCACTCTCCTCAGCCCCTGACAAGAATCAAGACCTGCCTTCTGCATGGTCATTTCTGTCCCCTAACACAGCCTGCCATGACAGATTTCTTCTGGGGAGTGTGTTATGACTTTGTGGACATGACCTTCGGAGCTGAATGTTGTGATGAGGGTTCCTTGCTAGTGAACGCATTCAGAAACATTCAGTGTGAGGGGTCCCCAGCTTCTGTCTCACAAAGGAGTTGCAGGAAAGGCGTCAGAAACCAAGGTGATCAGAGGAAAATGGGAGTGTAAAATCTGAATAAATAAACAATTCTGTGAGCAGTGAAGTGACTGAAACGTTCTTGATCATCTCTTTCCCCCTTTCTTGTAACATCTGCAGCCTGGGCAGACTTTCAAATGTCTTTTCTGCACAACAGTGCTATGGGGCAAGGAAAAATTGAGTGTATTACTGAAAGTGTTAGCAAGTGTGGAGAGAGAGAGGTTTCCTGAGATGGAGCCAGTGGAGTTTGCAAGTTAGCTGAAAGCACAATGAAAATGCACCACTTAGCGAAAGTATAAATAATTCCATACATTATTCTATAGCACATCAAAACACAGAGCCAGCCTCACACGCTTCAGCAAGTTTTGCTTCTGAGCGTTTTAAATGAGCTTGAAACCCTCTCAGACACTTTTCTTCATAGGTGAATGGCTATCCAATGTACCAAAAGCAAAAATGTAATTAAACTTTAAACTCTTAAAATGCCAAGTACCGCTGGGATAACACATGGGTAAAACACAGTAATTGTTTGTATTTACTCTACGTCTAGTTAGCATTTCTTTTCAGGTGCCTGCCAGAAATGCTAGCTTGGGAAAGGCAAAAACTATAAGAATTAGTTAGTCTTTGTGAGTTCAGAGCTTCAAAGTCTTAATTGACTTTCAGTGTGGTGTGATCTCATTACCTGCATGCTGGGAATAGTGCTCTACTGAATGTGGCTAATGTAGTGGGGCTTCTCTCCCATACATTTCAAAGCCCTCCCCACAGACATACAGCCTTTCTCTCCAGCACTACATCCCATCTCAGAGGACCTGGGCATGCTGCGTGCAAGGTCTTGAGGCTGCACCTTTAAAATGGAAGAAGGAGTCTCTGCTTTCTTTCCTTCAAGTCCTTTCCCCATCTTCCTAGCGCCATGACTGTTTCAGGGGCACTCGAAACCTCCATGTCCTGGGCATCAGACAAACATCTGCATGCTACGTTTTCTTTGTAGTATGGAGAAAGGAATGAAGTCCTTGTAAGAATATGGACAGAGGAAAGGGTGTCTAAATTGCCATACCAAGAAAGTTTTTTGCTGCCAGGCCATATGGCAAATCATGTTAAACCTGTTATATTCAGGTGTGAAGCCCCATGTCTGCGAGGTAAGCACACGCAGCACCTAAGCAGCCTATTAGAAGTTAAGGGGTTTCTTGAATGTATGAGCAGACTTGGACAATGTTCTCAAATCTCTGCTCTGGCTGAGAAGAAATGTTTGTTACATTTCCACATCCTCATGAGTTTAACTGTAAAAAAAAAGATGTGGGAGAGAAAAGTAAATATGAAATAACCCCACCTTTCTTTTTCAGCATTTCAAATGATTCATTGGAGAAGGTATGAACTTGCTCTTTGAAGGGGTTCCTGTGTGTATACCTGGCAGGGGCTGTGCAAGGACTCTGAAGTTAGTAAACACTGCAGGGAATTTTTCTTTTTACAGTTCCTGCATTTTGCAGAATGAACTTTCCACAAATATTTTCCACTGCTGATAAACTGCGGTTTCCAAGAAGAGGTGTTATAAACAGGATGCCTTTTTAACTTGGCCCTAGCCTGCTTTTGAGCAGATGTGAGTGAGTCCAATTTTCATACTAATGGGTGTGCTGAGCTTATAAAACATTCAAAAGAAAACTGTGATAAAACATCTTAGTAGCATTTGTGAATTTGTGTTTTGCCAGACTGCTCCACTTTACTGATGGTTCAGGTGGTTCCATGAGTTCCCAAAAGGATCTGCATTTGCAGAACGAGTTCTTCTGCTAATGCTCAGATACTGTGCACTGAGTACGTTGCAATCTGTTATAGATTTGTATCTTTGTTTTGGGGCACTGAAAAGGTTGTACACTAATCCACTCTAAAGATCAGACTTCCTGTGTATTGCTGTAAACAAGATCTCTGGAGTGATCAAAAAAATTGGAAAAAGCTTTTGGAAAGTTTCTAAACTTCAGTGGAGGCTTGATTAATTCTCAAGACAGCAAATTCCCTTCTGCATCTAGGTACTCCCTCCCCTTGACATTTCCTCTATTTTATCTCAAATAGCTGATCACCTGGGTAAGGCAATTAAAGCAAAAATAACCATTTTACTCCTGCCCTCTCTTTTTAAAATGGCTTGTGATAAAGCTTTGTAATAAAGACCAGGGGAATCAGCACTACAACAATCATGAGAGATTAGTCCCAAAGAGTTTTGCGTGTTTGGTTTTTATTATGTTTGTTTGGTTCGGATTTTGGTTTGTTGTTGTTTTGGTTTGTGGGGGTTTTTGTGTGTGTTCGTGTCCTCCACCTTCTTCATTTTGCAGTCTCCAGAGCTCATCTGGCCAATTTAGCCACAATGCAGACACCTACATCAAACTGTCTGTTTGGACTCCTTCAGCGGTGTGGGGGGAGAGAGGTATTTCCAAGGGGTCGTACATGCTTCAGGGAGTGCTGCCTGCCGGGAGGGACTAAACCAGCAGCTTCTGCAGGAAATATAAATGATAGGATCACAAGTCCAGGGGTTTCCAGCTATGTGTTCTGGGGACCTTAGTTTAAAATGCTGTTTGGTAGACTTAATCTGCACATACTGCAGAGCCTGGAGAACGTGAATCAGCAATCACTTTACTTGATCATCATCTTGTGGCAATTACTTTTTTCTGGTGTGATCTTAGGCTATCCATGGGGAATGGGAAGCCAATCCCATGAAAAACTTTATTTGGGTCCTGTAGCCCAGCCTTGCCTAGATAACAGATGAGAGATTCACGTGCAAGAACAGGCTTGTCCCTCTCCCGAACAGTTTGCTCCAGGGTAGCCAAAAAGTCGATTGAAAACCAGCCTACAGAAAGGTGGTCAGACAAGCCAGAGAACTCCTTCCTTTTAGCACCAGCAAGTCTGCAGGCTTCCCGTTCAATGCCTTTGTTATTAGCAGCCAAGCAACAAGGCAGAGGCAGTCTCTGCCCTCTCTCCAGGCTGGGAGGTGATAATGGACGGGTGTGCGAGGTTGCAGTCAGGGTGGAGGTGAAAGGTGTGCAGTCTGCACACATCCCTGAGGCTTGTTCCTGCCAACAGCTCTGAGACAAGTGATATAATCACAGAGAAGGCAAACCAAGCACATCTGAGGAGGAGTGAGTTTAGCAGCCAGCTGTATGCATCCCCTGTCACAGGGAGCTGCCAGGGCTGTGGGGTTTGGCCTTTTAGAATGGAGAAGGTACCTGTCCAAGTCAGAGGTCACCACCAGCTTCTCTCAAGGAATGAGGTTCCTGTGGTTCTGTCCCAGAGAAAATAAGTGTGGAAAATATGTCACGTTGATGACTGTTTTGACTTTTTCCCTAGGGTTATGGCTGAAGCAAAAGCGGAATCTGCTGTCAAAAGCCAGAACCATCAATAAACTAGGTTGTGAGTGCCTAAGCGTATGTCAATCCCTTAACATTCCCGAAGGATCACATCTGGGTTTTAATTTCTTTTTCTTTGCACCCATTTCTTTGTTTCTTTCAACTCTTCTCTGCCTTTCTACTGGGAGTTCCTTCCCCTGTTTCTTTCCAACTCAAATTCTCAAACCTGCTTCTTCTCTTCTTTGCCCCATATTTGCTCTCTCAGGCCTCTTCCACTGAGACTCTCCATTGCAACCATTCTTGTCTCTTTCTTGGAATAACTGACTGCTCCTCCTCCCATCCCCACATCTTTTCTTCTCTTGCTTCATTTCAATCTGTTTGAATTTCTCCCTCAGCTTCTTCATATCCTGGCCAACCTCATGCCCTCCTATATAGCTTTCTTCACCTCTTGGGTGGTGAGTCCTCCTTTAATCTTAGGACTTCTGTCCTGCACTTCTTTTTGATTCTGTCACACCCTGAATTCACCTCTCCCATATTGCTTCATTGCAGAGAGGTTTTGCAGACTCTGTATTGATCATCTTAGTCTTATCTTCTGAACTGCTCTGTAACAGGGGCTAAATATATTCTCTGTGTAACGTGGGTTGGGTTTTCTCTTACCACTAAGAGAATGCCACTAAACCACCAGAGGCTCCATAAAGGGGTACACCATAATACCGTATTATGGCTCTACAGCATAATCATTTTACCCAGCAGAAAGGCTGCAAAAATCTGAGATGACGTTTCTTCATGCTAGGTGGTGAATAGTGATTTGGGAACCCAATGGAAAAATTGGGTTGCTTCATTTACATCTTCTCTCAGTTCAGCAGCCCAAGAGTTAATGTCTTGCCTGCAGCTGCAGCAGACTGAAATAGCACCATTTGTTCCAGCAAGTGGGCAGAGAGGACATGGCTAACCTGCTGAGCTTCTCTCTGCCAACTGGCTGCTGTTTGGAGACGTGGGCTGAAGTGAAGATCTGCTTGTCTGTGGTTTGGGTCTGATTATTTTTGTTGACCTTCTGACATTTTTTGTTGTGCATCGGATACAAAACTGGAAGCAATGTGCTATTTTAGTCCTCAGGCAAAAGGGGCTGCTTAGCTGTCACCTGTGTCTCTGTGTGTCTGGGAGTAATGATGGGTGCTTTATTTTCCCAAGATTTCAGAATTAGCCCAACAGGGGTACTAAAAACTTTGAAAAAGATGTCTTTAAGTAGATAGCATGGTATTTGGCTCTTCAATTACTTTTTGGTGAGGTTTCTATAATGCCAGGCAGCATGGATAGATATTACAGCATTGTTATCATTATAGTTTCTTTCATGAGGTGAAGAGTATCCCACTTATTCTATTTCTCCAGAAACCTTAGATTTAATGAAAATTAATTTGGTTTCACTCATTGCTGTGTAGTCTTTTACTGAAAAAGCTAGTAGGGTTACTTATCTGGCTTCTAAGAATCATCCTGGGTACATCAGCAACCTCTCAAGCAACAAATGTCAAAAGATGGTATCTGGATACCCAACTTCTCAGTAGCTTTTGATCTTTTTATCACACTCCAAAGGCTTTTAATCACTACCTCAGTAATTTAATGGGTGAGATTCTAATTCCCTGAAGACGTGGGTTGTACACCTCTGTATCTCTCTGGGTTGCTTACTATTAGGTTTGAGTGAAGTGACATTAGAATAGCGCTATGGCATGCTGTTGAAAATTCAGCGTGATCCTTTCAGTGTAATACAGAACTTCTGTTGGGGTAAGTGGAAAAAGGTTCAGACTCTTGATCTGCTCCACATTTATGCCTTCTCTCTCTCTAGCCTGATTTTATTGTTTTTGTTCTGCTTTCCATCACAGGTGAATTGGGATCACCTCAAGCTGACCGTTGGTTTTAAAATACAGAACACTGCTAGTAAGAGACCATGTCATGATACATCCAGTTTCAGTGAACTGTGTCTGAAGGATGGATAAAGAACTCATGGCTGCCAGTTGAAGAGACACTAATGGACAAATGTGAATGAACACATATATGTAAGTACATACAAAGGCACATATATGCAAAATTATAATTCCCATCATCAATTCCTAATGGTGTCTGAAGGACACAGCTTCTGCCACATGGTTGAAAGTGCAATGGTTATTTCTGCAGTTCTTCCCCCACTCCCTGAATTATTTTTTTGGTCCCTAATTGGTCTTCATTGTTCAAGTTCATTGCTTGTTAACAGCCAGTTTCACTTTCTGTTAGTTTTTCCAATAGTGCAGCATGAGATAACAAAAAAATAGCTATTCTCACCTGGGATTTAATTTCTTGCAGTGTTGTGGACAGAATGGTAATTAAACAACACTTGCTGGTTCAGGAAACTGTGCACAAAGTACTGATAGTTGTATAAAATACCAGAAAATTGGTCCATGCAGTGTCTGAACACTTCATAGCATTAATGTATTTATCTTCAGGACCACTTCCCTCAGGAGGTAAGAGTATAATATCTGGTTTTGCTGATGACAAACGGATGCACAGAACTATTAATTGACTTCCTAATGATTCATAAGGAAGAGTCACAAGTCAAACCTAAGTCTCTTGACTGCTGAACTTTTAACCATAAGATCAATTCATTTCAATAACTCATGTGCTGTATATTCAAATCTAACATATCCTCTGTCTTTCTGTTTGTGTGTCCATCTGATACTGCTGGCTATAATTTTGGGGTAGTATCTTTTGGTAACAGTAATCGAAGGGAACTCGACTTCTAAAGGTTCTACCTGGTTAGGAGCTTTGGTGTTTGGCATTACAGAAACAGGAATCAGCTTCTTTTAGCCAGTTACTTTTCCCAACAATAGCAAATGACTTGTTCTATGCCCAAGGCTTTATGTTCATGTATTCTGTTAATTTGTTCAACTGGAATGTATTTAAAAAGATGGTGAGGCTGCTTTTATAGCAGGTGATGAGAAAATCTTGATAAGATGGTTGAGAGGCTACGTGTTCAGTCAGCCAAGGTTTTGATTAGGTATAAATAAACCATATAGCTATAAAAGGTTTGCAAAACCATTTTAAAAAGTATTGTGACCTTAATGATACTAAAAATTACAGAAGTGCTGTTAATGTAGATTAATTTTTAATGGCTGCTTGAAGAACCTTTATATATATATGCATATATAATGAACTAGTGCTATATGGAAGCTAGTTAGTTTAAGTTTTAAAAGGGCATGTGTGAGAAGTATTTCTTTGCGTTTTTCTTTAGGATAACATTTTTAAAATAATAACAGCTAAACTGCAAGCCTAAGAAGTCTGTGAATATGAAGAGACTAACAAACTGCTTGCAAGATTTTTGCTTTATCAGATTATTAGTTTTATTCTTAAAAAAAACCCAACACCATTAAGATGGCTCTGGTCGATGTGGGTCTGGGACTTTCAGAATCAAACCTAGCCAAAGTAACAAGTGTTAATTAAGTTCTACCTAATGTCATGTCATATGATTGTTACTACTCTGTTTTTACTCCTCATTTATCCACTCATCCAAACCCAGTTATTGAGCATATTGGATGCTTCTTCCTCACAAACTCCAGCTAAAGTCAGGCAATGAGATTTTTTTTTAATGGGAGAAATTTAGGCACTAAGAAACTAGATGATTTGTCGGAGATTTAAAAGCAAAGTGAACAGCTCTTTCTGCAAATCTCAGTCCCCAAACAGGATACAAAACATGGATATTTTGATAGTGTTTCTATACTGCTTTAAATTTTGAGGTATTCCATTCACAGAACACTAAAAGGCTTAAGGGCTGCTGGTTTCAGGTCCCAAAGACCCCTTGCCCTTCATTGGTCTAAGGTGCAATTCATCACTGTCTCACTAGAAAACAAACCAACCCAAACTCTGTGGTGAATTGACAGGCAGGAACACTTGCTTCCCTTTTTGCTGGATTTCTCTTTTGTATTACAAATTACTAGCCTTCACAGCTGATGCTGAGCTTTCTGACATCACTTTTCTGGGAGGACATGTCTACTTTCTTCCACTGGCTTTGTGAGAAAGTGGCAGTGCATGAGCAAGGTGCATTTGGTCTCGAGCCGGGAAGGTCAGGCCCAGGTGATAGTGGTGCTACACCTACCACAGCTCAACAAGTTGTCTCTGAACAGCTCATCTGCAGTAAAGGACTGAGTCCCAAGCTCAGTACAATCGCAAGCCATCCTACTGGTCAGTTATTAACACATTTATTTTATTTAATAATTTATTATTAACACATTTAGCTGTGTCATTGCAAGAAGCTTACAAATGGGTCCATGATGAGGGATGGTGACCTGGAGGAGAGGTGGTACTGCATGGAGGGGCTCCAACACAATCTCAGGTAATCCACTTAAGAGGCAAGGCTGCCTTTGTGAAACCAGCTGTTCACTATGTGGAGTACATCTGCTTGCTGCTGCTCTCGAAGGACAGCATGTTCACTTTGTGCCTTACGGGAAAGGCAGAAGATTTTTGGATCAGCCCTTATCAAACTCAGGTCTAAGTCCCAAGCTGCCATTCCCAGGCACCAGTCATATCCAGAAAGGCTTAAGAAAGTTGACCAAGAAATGTGCAAGACTCCTCAGAGCTTGAACAGTGAACTTCCTTTCTAATCCTCTGCTTAAAACCGTCTCATAGTTCTGCTAATACACTTTCCTAATCCAGCCAGGAGAAGTGAGCCTTATGATACTGCATTGCAGCCTTCCCAAGGAGCTTGCTGTACGTACTAACTAGCTACATAACACTAGAATAAGGTTTCTAGTGGTGTGTGCTTCTGGTCCTTGCAAAACCAACAGGACAAGTTGGTGCCAACACATGGGTATGGCATTGCCCTACAATACCACTGTATATCCGTTTCCTTCCTACACTATTGTGTATCAGCGGTGATTTATACGAATGTCATAGATCTGCAGAAATCTGGTGACCTTAATTTCACACCAGAGGAGGAGTGTGACTCCACGCTGCTCTGTCCTGTTGTGTTGCCACTAAGGACATTATGCTTTTTGTGTGAGCTGCAGCCCAGTTGCCTTCATTGGCTCAGCCAGCAGCTGCAGTGAGGGAAAGCTGGTGGGCAGCAAAAGGGTGCAGTTTCAGTGAAGAAGACATCAGGAGAACAACAGACGAATGAGCTGTGGTAGTGGTTGTGTGTGAAAACTGCTTTTGTATTCACGACAACCCACTCATTTGCAAGGAACACAGAAAATCAATCAAAATCAAATGCAAACAAAGAAATGAGAAATTAATCAATAAAGCCATGGGCTAATCAAATGGCACCCTCCTCAATTACTCTAATAGAAAGATTGCTGGTTATGGCTCCTGCTTTAGAATGGCAGTCTTTGCAATCAAGCACTGATTCAGATGTTAGTTAATTAAGTCAAGTGAGCTGTATGGAACAGGATTCCACTTTGCGTTTTTTTTGTTTAATGAGATGAATGGATTCAATTTCCCAATTTCGTACACCTTCCTCAAAGACCGTAATAGAACCATGAACACAAGTTTATATGTGTATAGCCTCACGGCTGTATTTTGTAAAGGCAAGACTACAGGACACAGAAGAGCTCTGCAACCACTGCAGAAACTTGTGCCTTTACACCATGTAATTCCTGCCTTATAATCAAGCTTCAGCTTCAAAACCACTGATGTCTACTTGTTCTAGAATTCCTCTTCTCAATCAGCTAGAAATAATTAACTAGTTTCCAGATTAACCATGTCTAAACTACCTTGTACTTATTTCTTTCTAAAGCTGAGTGTCTATGGTTAGGGTATCTTCCCTTATGCCTGATGCTTACTTGGGGATAGATAGGCTTTTTTATCACGGAGACAATCCACCCTGCCTGTCAAAGAGCAGGGTCTGGTCACTTTCTGGTCTAAATCTTTCTGAATTTACATGTGATACTCAGAAAGAATACATCTCTCTTCATCTGCCATAGTATATGCCATTGCTCATTTTTCTTCTTCTAGTACAAAAGCAAAAAGAAACTTCTTATTTCAACTGATTGGAGTTGGGAAGGAAGGGCTTGTAAAAGAAAACTACGTAGACTTAGCCTTAGGCCATGACAATAATTTAGGGAACAATTTTTGTGTGTAGGTATCTGGTTGATCATACAATTGACTTTGGCCGTCAGCCTCTCTGAAGGGGCAAAGCGATGGATATGATTCCTCCAGACAAACTCCCTGAGGCCTGTCAGACTGTCTGTCAGGCATGTGCTTGTGCATTCTATGGCCGTAGGTCACTACAGAGATGCTGTCTGGGCACTGCAACAACCTCTGTGTGCTTCAATGCCCTTTGCTCTCTGGAGATCCTTTCAACCAGGCAGCGGGTGCTGTACAAAGGTAGTCATCACCAATGAGTGCCAAACCAGTGAAGGGTATGGTTTCTCCTGGAGATTACTAGCATGTCTCTGGTGCTGGAGTATAAAAACTGTCTGTGTATTTAATGTTGACTCTTTCCACCTCTTTGCTGTGTCAGACTGATTGAAAGTGTTTCCTATTATCTTCCCTTGTTCAGGAACAGTCTAGGACTGGGGAACCAGCAGCAACATTTGCACAGAAGACAACTGCTTTCATTCTTGTCCAGAAACTTTGTTCCCACAAAGTTTTCCATGGATTTTTTTTTTTTTTTTTTTTGGTGAGAGTGAACCTTCTGTCAAGATAATGAGCTTCATGCATTCAAATCAGGGCTTCAATGTTAATTAGGTCACTCTTACTAAAATGATTTATTGACCTATATTCAGTATTAGCAGCCCTCAGTTTTCTTCCATAGAGAGTCAGTAAAAATCACCTTCATCAATTTTCAAGACTTTGATAATCTTAATTTTTTTCTCTATTTTAGGCTTTCAGAATAGATTAATAAATAATCTACTCTGAGGGTCTGATTGAATAGTTCTTCAAGATGTTGAGAAGCCTCACAAGAAAAAAAAAACCTTGATATTTAGATTTTCAAAGCAGATTAATAAAAAACAGCCTTTGGAAACTGTTTAACTATTTCAAGCTGAACTGGAGAGCTTTCACTGATTCCATTAGTCACTGGAATTTTTAACAGATATTTAACAGTAAAGATGGCCCAGATATTTATGTAGCTTAAAAAAGTCTCCAAAGCCAGAATCAAGTATGTTTCAAAATATGATGGAGAGCTGGTAGAAAGAAAGGTAGTTCAGACTGAGAACTTTTATCTCCTTACTTTTCCTCTTCTGTGCCTCAAAAATTTTTCAGAGCTCTTGACAGGAGGGATGAGTAAACCAAGTACTTGTCACCTTCAGATTTGTGCTTATTTGAACATCTAACATACTTAGTGAGGCTCAGATGTTGGTCTCTGGAGTATCCTGCAGGCCAGATACTTTCTTGTACTGACTGGGATGATTTTTTTTTTGTAAATCTAATGAAATACAAGCCCTGTGCCTCTTTTCAAATATGGGTATGAGACAGCCATGATGCAGTCTTAGAGCAAACAAAAGGAAGTCATCAGTTGGAACTAGATGGTCTTTAAGGTTCCTTCTAACCCAAACCATTCTGTGATTCACAAAACATACCCTTAGACTGTAGAGTTCCTTGCTGCAGATGCTGTTGATGCTAGAAGTCTACATGGATATAAAAGCATAAGTGGAAAAACTTGTAGAAAAAAAGTCCTTTGAGGGACTCTTCGGTTTGGGAAAACATTTACCAAGATTTTGTGGAGGTTGGAAAAACACTTGGAAAGCATCATTGAGTGCTTGTCCTGTTCTAATACATTTCCTAAAATAGCTGGTGTTGATCAGCATTGCAGGGGAGAGATCCTGGATTGGGTAATCCTCTATCCTGCTTTCCTTGGCGCCTGTGACCATGCTTCCTGTGTGTGCTTAGACATGTGTGTCCATCTTCTGCTTGCATGAATATTTTTAGTGGGTTGAATTATCACAAGATTTGGCAGAGGGGTAGAAATCTCAAATATAGCTGGTTCCTAGGCATTTTGTAAAAAGAAGTGGCCTGAAAGAGGTTAAGGAAAATTTGTCTGTATTGTCAATGCATGATCACTTTTGCCAGCCACTACAGTCTACGTAAGAGTGTGCTGTTATTGTGGTCCAAGCTTGGGAAAAAACTTCAGAGCTCACACTCTCCTAGATATCAGAAAATCCAGCCAAAGATACAGCCAGCCAAACAACTCATTTCAATTACCTTTCATCTCACTGTTTTCATAGCAGAATCAAGTCTGCAGAAATTTCCCTGGAAGAAAATTGCCATCTTTTATTTTGGGCCTGATTCTACACGGCGAAAATGGACTCATGGGAGAAGGGAGGCCCTCTCTCCTCCTCATGAATTCAAGGATCATTAAGTGTTCTTAGCAATGATCCAAGATTGGTCTCTGCAGAGCTTCCATGCTACAATTTTTATATAGCTCAGTCCTTTATTTAGGTCTATAGGAAAGGCGTGCAGAGAAGAATCGAGCCCTGAAGACCTTGCATGAGAATACCTGAATCAATAGGAAAAAAGAAAGGCTTGTTCCAGCCTGTGGGTAGGAATAACAAGCACACACAAGGCCAGACTCTGCATCCTTTGTTTCTTTTCAGTTAGCAGGTTGCTCTGACCAGAGTCCAGCTGAGTGCAATGAAATAAGCCAGTACTAGCCAGGAGGGACAGAAGCAGTCCTACAATGAACTGGCTATGAAGAGGCAAACTAGTTGAGCCTCTGGGACCTGAAAATGGACTTGGTGGTGTTCCTGGTCTGTAACAAATCCCAGCTGGGAGGATTTTCCTGTGCTGACAGCCCCTCCTGGAAGTGGTGTGGCTGGATTAACACTGCACTCTGTGTTAGCAGGGATTACAGGCTACACAGGATTTCCCAGGTGGGAACAGGAACTTGCAATGTATATATATTTCCTGGTTTAAAAAAAACATCAAATCAACCTGTGCCAGCTCTCCCTTATCTCCCTTCACTTTCTAGTCCGACAGTTTCCTTTATAATAAGATCAAAAGGGCATCTAAGAGTAATAACAAGATTTCTTTTCTCCCCTAGTGAGCTTTCTTCTCTATCATTTTGATGCTCCTGATAACTGACCATGCCTTCATATTTATTCATGAGAGTGATTCTGGTCTACAGATCCATTTGGTTGATAGCGAGCAGATCAGTCTGGAGACAGGACTGTACAAGAACAACTACTTGGTACACAGGATTGGGAACATTTGCAGTGAAAACTCCTCAGTGGAGATTGGAAATGGTGAGAAGTGTCTTAGTATCATAGAATGGTTTGGGTTGGAAGGGACCTTAAAGACCATTAACCCCACTCCTATGCGCAAGAACACCTTCCACTAGACCAGGTTGCTCAAAGCCTCATCCAGCCTGGCCCTGAAGACAGACAGGGATGGGTCATCCACAACTTCTCTGGGCAACCTGTGCCAGTGCCTCACCACTCTCTCTGGGAAAAACTTCTTCCTGATGTGTAATCCTGATATCTCCCCGCTTTTGATTCAAACCCGTTACCCCTTGTCCTGTCACTACAGGCCCTTGTAAAAAGTCCCCCCCTCCCCAGCTTCCTTGCAGGTCCCTTCAGGAACTGGAAAGTGCTATAAGGTCTCCCCTGAGCCTTCTCTTCTCCAGGCTGAACAAGGCCAACTCCCTCAGCCTGTCCCCATAGCAGGGGTGCTCCAGCCCTCTCATCATCTTTGTGGCCTCCTCTGGACTCGCTCCAACTAGTCGGTATCTTTCTTATGTTGGGGGCCCCGAAGCTGGATGCAAAGCTGGTCATCATCTCTGTATAGCTGCATGTGGATTGGCCTTTTGATAAATGGGGCAAAGAAAGAGAGCACTTGCCTCTTTCAGCACCTGAATAGATTAGCACCAACTAGTTATCATAAATTAACGATGAATTTGATCTGCATGGACTAGTTATTATGATCAAGAGAGTGTTACTGAAAGTGAAGAAAATGCTAATGACTCCATGAATGAAAGGACTGCCTGGGGGAAGTCTTGTCTATGCTCACTTGATCTCCAATGGACATTGCTTGTGTGCTGTGCAAGGATACTGGGCTAGACGCTTGTTTAAACCCAGACTGACTGTTCTTAGACTCTCATATAACACAGTAGCTAATAACTGACTAGAAAATCTATTTTCCTTTCACACATTTGTACTGTAAAGAAGGGGGAGAATGGGATGGATTGGAAAATGTACAGAAAAAAAGGCCAAAATGTGGAAGGTTTTTGGCTCTGTTCTTGAATTAGAGGTGGAGTTGTTTGATTTTGTTGATGCATTTCTAGCTTTCTAGCCTTTAAAAAAGTTTCTAATAAAAATCAAATCCCAGAAAGTGAGCAGCAATTTCTCAGAGGTGGAAAATAACATCAAAGTAGAAATGATTTTTAGAGCTGGCATTTCTGGGATGTTTAATGATAAGTCAAACTTGCCAGAGCAGAGAAAAGCTGGGCTAATGCACAACGATCAGAGATTTTTCCCTTGACTACCACATCTAATACTACCAACAAGCCTGCATATTCCCTACTAAGAGCAGATGGGAAAGCATCGGCTAATGACCGTATGTACAAGCTTGGGAATCTCTACTTTGCAAAAAGGCGATACTCCAGATAAAAGTTTTTATTCATATATATATTTAGGAGTAACTATTAAGTGAAGGTCAAATTCATTGGACTGAATCATTGCAAAGCCTCTCCTATTTACTGCATAGGGTTAGTTCACTGCTGTAGGAAGAGAAACCTTCCTTCCCAGTTTGGAACTACTCAAACATATGAGGCAAGATGGGTGCAAAATCTGGTAGTGCAATGGGTCATGAGGAGGAAGAAATGTGAATCAAGCAGAGGGCGACCAACTGTTGGACCTGGTGGTCCTCATATTCTGTAGACCAACTGAGAGTCCCAACAGTGAATTGTGTGGATCTTCAGTTCTAGTTCAAAGACTAGCAACGTCCCCCTGGGGCCCTCCCCCTCAGGAAGCCCGTTTTCAGTTGTTACACCTATATTCTGCTTGCTAAGAAAATAACAGCGTGTAAAAGAGAAACCTACCCATTAAAATGAGAATATGGAAAGGCCTGTTATAAGTGTTAACTTAGAACAGAGATTTGAGGAAGGCAACTGTTATTTTTGCTCTTGCCATTAACAGTGGTTTTAAAATTTCCTGTCAGTATTGGGATAAAGCATATATTAAATTAGCAAGTACTTCTGGTTTGTGTGGAGGACACACT
This sequence comes from Rhynochetos jubatus, assembly GCA_027574665.1. NCBI lineage: Eukaryota > Metazoa > Chordata > Aves > Eurypygiformes > Rhynochetidae > Rhynochetos > Rhynochetos jubatus. The sequence continues at coordinate 28,031,431 of CM050654.1, forward strand.
GCTGGGTTAAGAAGCTCATTAGCGATATTTGCTGAATTCATATTTATTCCCAGAATCAATACTTGTAAGATGCTAATTAAATCATCTGTTTAGGACAGCCCCATGCTGTAGCAGGAGGAGTCCATTCCCATTGTGACACATGCAATACAGCATTTAGATCCCATTATTATTAATGAGCACTGCAGGCTTAATTCCCGATGTGAGTCTCTGAACAGGCATGCACAGCCTCATCCATCTGCTGAATGTTTTAAGCAGTGCCTTTTCCAGCACTCAGGATGTATTAACCCTTCCAGTGCCTTTACTCTGGGATTGTGAATGGACTTTAGCAGCAGCTCCAAAATCACTGAAGGCCTCTTCATTATCTTGGTGGAGTTTGGAAGAGGGCCCAGGAGCCTTCACAAGGAAACCAAAGGGACAAGTTGGATATGATGCACCTGTGGAACTGTATGGAAGAGCGAGAGTATCCAGACTTCCTCATGTTCCAGGAGGCTGAGTTATTTCAAAAGGGAAGTAGCACCTCTGGCTATTAGTTGCCTTGCCCTTAAGTTAAAGTAATAATGATTTTAATGACTCTTTATTCTTAGTACTCTTTATTGTATCATAAAACATTTTATGACTTTAATTGTACTGGGGTACAGTTTCCTGCCCTGGAATTCGGCCGCCTAGCTCAGCCTTTCCTCAAGGGACTCTCACTGTTGGAAGAAGACACTCTCCGGTGTCTGAAAGTCCCAGCTTCCAGCTGTAGCTTCCCCTCCAAGACATGGATTTCTGCAGCTCTTCTGCAAAACCCTGACCAGCAGCTGCAAGGAACAGGTTCTACTTTTAGAGGTTATTATTTCATCGGCTCCGATTGCCCCTTGCTGAAATCCAGGAAATGGAGTCAAGTCCTCTGCTGTAATTGGCAGAGGTTGGTTGTGCATGGAAACAGACATTGAGCTGATGCTTTCTTCTCCCACTGCAATTCCTTGCTCACTTTTTGCTGTTGTCAAAGCTGGGGAAGGGGGGAGTATCTGTCATTCACAGAGGTTTACATTTCACAGCTGCAAATTATTGCAGCACAGGTGAGTGACCTCTTGCTCCAGGACATGTGGCAGCTCCAGGTGTTCCCTCATTATTACAGCAATATAAATTCCTCTGCCATGGCTAGGCTTTATCCTACACTGGGATGTTTCTGTTATAAAAGAAAATGCATGTGTTTGACCTTTTGCCCATTAGTCCCTCTTCTCCATCTCTGTTTGTCTCGAAATACAGGAGAAACAGCTTCTTTGGGTCTTCCCTCACTCTGGGATTTTGTGGAAATGGATGCTCTTCCTGCTGAGATTCTGCGTGTCTGGTGAATATGTTCTTTCTGCTCTCAGGAGACCACATGTACTGCAGTAGGTGCTTGGCCCAGGCAGTGAGCATGAACTGAGCAGGTGTGGAAGTGGATTCCCAGCCAGCCGAGAGTCTGCACTTCCATGGTCACAACAGGTCTGAGAAATCGTGACTGGCTGCACTGAACGTGTGGGGCCTCAGCAGGAGGGGAGGAGGATGGGGATGATGCTGCACTGCATGCATGGGAGATGGGATGGGGTGGGATTGGCCGAAAGAGATGTGTGGCTTGCGGGGTCTATGAAATGAAAAGCATGACACAGGTCAGACTTCCCCTTCCGTGTCATCACAGACGTGCAGTTTATTTTTCCCAGCTGGCCTGATTTAAATTGAGAGTAACTTTAGGGGCCCTAATATGGGCTGTGCTGATGTAACAATCGCTAAATCCACAACTTTTCAATGATGGGTCAACATCCTGTCTTTGTGCAAATTGCTAGAACATGTGGAAAAACAGAAACTCATCTGGAAGGGATACAAGTACTGGGGGGTTTTGTTGCTTTTGGCTTGTGCAGTGCCTTTCTACGGGCGTATTTGTGTGTGTGTGTACACTGTGGTTGCTATACGTGCAATGCCAGATACAATCAGCCACAAAACCCGTTGTATGTTAAACCCAAATCTTCTGTTCCCTGAGGAATCTGATCACTGGTTTCATCAACCTGTGGAACTGTCTCTTATGAGACCAGTGAAGGACCTGTGGGCTTCTGGCCATATTCTCTCCTGCTTCTCAGTCAAACTGGGATTTCTATGAAATTCATCCTGATTATCCCATTTCACTATGATAAAGAATATGAGTCAATGAGTGTGTTTTAGGCAGTTATTTACCTTGTTTTCACTGGTTGTGAAACAACCAGTTTTCATTCCATCCTATTCTCCCTCCCTCTCTCCTTTCAGGTAATTCTTAATATTAGAAAAACCCCCAAACAACCCTGCCTGATGCAATTTGAAGAAAGACAGGCACATTTTATTAAGGACTGCAAAACACTTAGCAGCATGAGGGTTTTCATGTGTAATCAGATGCAGCAATTGGCTTGATTGCAATTGCTTCTGGGTTTGTTGGGCACAAGCACCTGATTAGATTTTAGCAATGCTGCCAATTCTGGAGGAGCTTTCAGCCTCGCAACATGAATGGGCCTCGGGGAAATCATGTGCCTCATTCCCAGTGCCGCCACCTGGAGAAGGGAGAGATGGGACAGGCAAATGAGTTAGCAAGACTCATCCTCACATCAATAGCAGCAGATCTGGAGCTCTTCAGCTCAGATGAGAGAGGGGAGCACTTGAGAGGGTGCTGTGTTGTTCCCAGTCGTGGTGAAATTGGGTGCTACTGCACCTATGCTCTGCGAGTGCCCAGGAATAGGACTGTGGCAGGTTCCCCCCAACCCAGGCCTTTCCTGTGACTCTGAGACACATGGCCCCTGGTGGCCACAGTCATTTCAATTAGGGATTGGGAGGGCTCCTTGACAAGGTGTTTTTTAACTGAGGAAAATCAAGTTTCTGTTGAATGCTTTTGCTCTGGAAAATCCCAATTCTGAAATAGGAGATTGATGAATAGTGACATCTTTGATCTAAACAAATGATGATGTTCTTGGCATTTTTGAAATGTCAGTGCAAAGCTAAAATCCACTTATTTGACTCCTCTCCACTAAAAAAGGAATCGTCATCAAGTAGAAACAAAGTTTGCCTGTGAAAAATGTCACCTGTAATTAAAAGATAAAAAACAAACTCTTTTCTTTCACGAAGGAAGTATTTTATCAAAAGAATACAATCCACTGTTGGGTGGTAACAAGGATTCTTCACATTAGCCACCACCCCAAGTGCTGTTTGAGGGAGCACAATTTGGACATCAGACTTTTCGTTGCCTTGGTGGAGATACTTTAAGAAGACCAGATTTTCACAGGTGAAATGCTCTGAAAATCACCCACCTTCTGGCTATTTCAGGTTCGATGTTCTGCAATGCCCTGTGGCTCTGGAAACTCTTGATGATTTGTAGCCGCTCAGTCCCACACTGGGAACCCATACGTGCCCCTGCCAGTGAAACTGATGAGAATTTTGCCTGAAGAAAGTTTCAGAATTGGACTTTGCTCCAATTTGGTTTTCATCATGTATAACAAAGTGCTTATTTACTTTTTGTTTCACTTTACCCAGCTTGGACAATTAAACCCCTGAGTCATTTTGCTTTTATTTCAAATCAGTTGCGTTCCCTGGTTCACTGACTTGCCTGGAGTTTTATAATGCTCGGATATCAGAAGGGAAAAATGGCATTAAAAACCTGAAGATGTTAAAATTCATATATTTGGATTTACAGTACTGCAGGGGCTATCCATTAATTTGATGAATTTCTTGATTTCTCTGCATGCGTGTGTGTTCTTATTAAGATTTTTAGCAGCAGTGAGATATGTTAACAGTAACTCACCTCTTGAGAATAAAGCTGTATGATACAGCAAAGGGAGAAGGTCGGCTCCGCCCAGGGAACGAGTGGAGACCACACTGCTGGGCAGCACAGACAGCCCCGAACCTGGGACAGCAGGTGAGCCCTGGGGCAGCCCTGGCTGAGATATGTTGGCAGAGCTGTTTGTGGGGAAATTTTTGCCCACATTTAGCACCGGAGATCTGTCTCAGGTGGGTGATATATGTATCTGGTTCACATTAACAGAAATAGGTGAGTGAAAATTAAGGCTTTTGTTGGCTGGGAACGCTTCTCCTTAGACTGGTTTTAGCACCTGGTGACAACACAGCAAAGCTTCATACTTTCCCTGCAGAGCTGGCGGCATCTGAAGGGGGCTTTAGCACTCAGTGAGGGTACCTTGCCTCTTTCTTTCCATGGCAGGGAACACTTTCAGCACAATTTGTGTTTGTTACATTCAGCCGGTAAGATTTCAGGACTTTTAGCATGAGAAGAGTTTGCCAGAAACATGCACATAGATGGGTGTCAGAATACAAGGATGGATTAGGTGCTCGCAGCTTTATAAATCAAAAACGTTTCCAAACAGCTGAGATTTGCTGACTCCTATATTTCCCGTAGAGATGAAGAGACCTTCGAAATTCTGCTTCTGTGGGTTACTGTACAGCACTCATGACCTTCTTTTACTTAGCCTTCCCTTCACAGATGCTTAAGGAATAGCTAAACTGTGAACCTTGGGATGACTGCGTATAGCTTTCTGCTTTCATAGCTGGAGATAAGACTTCAGTGGACCCTTGCCAATAGGAAGCAAAAGACAATAAAATATTCCTCAATCTTTATATATTTTTTTCAAAATCCCATGTATTTGTTGATTTTGCTTACTCTGGTTTCAAGCCTGGATGTGGTCATCCTGTTTGAGGTTTGGCTGTCTCAACCCTTCCTATGGAAAGCAGAGACAGCTGTGACAAGAATGACAGACACCTTTCTATGTCTGAAGAGATCAGGTGCTAACATAAATATTGCCACATATTAATCTCCAGAGCACTTCTCCCCTGCAGGTGCAGTATTGGTGGTGTTCCTTTTAGTTTCATTATTTATGTATTTAAATAAATTTTCTGATTGAGGGGATACGGTGCCCTGAGCCCAAATGTTGTACAAACTCTGTAGAAGACGCAGGAGCAGACAGGCATGGATCGGCAGAAACAGGCAAGGACTCTGTGAGCCAGCACTGAGTGTGAAAATAGGCAGTTGTCATGGCATTTCAGGAGTTTATTCATTCTTAGGGATTGTCCCTCCTTTTATCCTTCTAGGTGACTTTAAGTGACACAGATTAGGCCAGTGGGTCTGTAGGCAATTCTGTTTTCTTGTGTCTAAAACTAATGCTGCTGTGACACATCCATGGCCACATCCTCCAACACTGCTGGGTTTTGACGACAGGCTATGAGCAATTTTTTCCCCTTTACATGTTGGTCCCCATTTTTCTGGGGAATTTTAGAGAGGTTGTCAAGTCAGTTTGACTTAAGTAGCAATTATTAAGGTTGTTATTTCAATATAACCTGTTATTGGAAGGGTAGACTTCAAAGCCAAACTAAATCCCTGGGGAAGAAATAACCTTTCCACCCCCAAACCACAGAACTTGAGCGTGGCCATGGGCTTTCATGCCATGCCTGGAAGTTTGCTCAGTTTGCTGGGTGGCACAAGTGTAACTTCTGCCAGCAACTTTCAGCAACAGAGCTGAAAGGCAGGTCCACTCCCCTTGCATCACTACTCTCATGCCAGCTTATTTCCTTCTTCCCAGGAAGCACGTTTCTTCTGCCTCTCAAGAACAAGCCACATTTTATCCACAGAGTGTTGTTGACCTTTTGACAAATAGCAGAGAGATGAGTCTTGGATGATGGACTTGCTGCGCTACAGCGGGGACAAAGCAAACAGTCCCTGACTCAGGGGAGACACTGCACATAGCATCCAAAGCCCATGCAATACAGTCACCCTCAGTTACCTGGAGTCATTTGCAGCCCACTGCCTGTCCAGGTTACAAAAGAGCAGATAGTTCTTCATTCCTTTGATTTTCAGAGAGCTTTGGCTCAAATTCCTTGCTGTGAACAAAGCACTATGTATGTTGGTGAAAGCTGGGCTTACAAACTACTGCTTCCTCAGTGTGAGACACTTCATTAAGTGCAGGGGAAAGATGGGAATAGTACAGTATAGATGAAGGGCAGGTCTGCGTTTCAGTGATGGGATTGCAATTAGCAGCTTCAACTGTCTGTAGGAAGAAAACTTGGCAAGTCGGGACATTTTCAGGGCTTGATATTAGGAAGAAAAAAGCAAAAGAGGGATAGAAACAAAGGAAGAAAAGGGAGTCCAGGTCACAAATATAATAGAAGAGAACTTGAAGTCAGTATTTCCCGTATAGTTGTTATACAAGTCTTTTCTGTGTCTGTCAAATAGCTGCTTCACAGCAGAAGTGACCCATATTACTTCTTTATTGTTTAAACAAAAAGAAAGTCGCCAATTAAAATGACTTGAGTTTATTTCAACACTTTGTGCTCTGGGAGCAGCCTCATCGATTGGAAGGGAAGGTACAGGGTTGTCTGCTGTGCTGTGAAGCAGTACAGTCCTTTCAAGTACATCCTATTTGTCCAGCTTTTGTCAGAAAATGTATCAAGTCACAGATATCAGACATATAGCAGAGACTCAAGAGATCATTTAAGCCATCCCTCCCCCCCAGAGGCTTTTCAAGAGAGATGTTTTTCTATTCGGTTCATAAAACCCTTCTGCAAGAGTCATCACACTTTCCTGAGCTACCTAGTTCCTAATTCTCCTGATATCTAATTTAAATCTCCTTCGCTGCAGTTTGAGTGTTTACACTTGTTGTTTTTCCTCTGTCCCTAATGGACAGAAGGAGATGTCATATCATGGAATCAGGCATATGTTGGGTGAATAGCCTCCTGGGCTTAGTCCCTCCTGGGTTAACTCCAAAGTCAAAGCAAAGGCTTTCTCTCCCTTGATGACAGCTGTTAACTTACTTGAATACCACTACCAGATCTTCTCCTTTAAGAAGTTTGGCATCAATTCTTTTATTCTTCTTTCATAGACCACATTTGGTAGACTGTGTTTATTAGTCATTGCTGTGTTATTAGTCATGGCTGTTTATCTGATGGATGCTCTCATACCTGTGTGCACCCATACACAGGCACATGCATACACAGCTAATTTTGATGGCTAGACCAACAGGAGCCTTTCTGTGGCAAAATGATTTGGTAAAATGAACTTAATTCTGCATGCTGGGAGTAACAGACTGAGTTGTGCAATGTGAAGTGCAGTGAAACATTAAACAGCAGTATGCTATCTGGTCACTAGAAGCATTTACATCTTGTAGTATGACGGACGTAACGTGGTATGGGAACAGAGTATATGCTTGACTTTAACCGTTTCAGCAGTCCCTGCTGAAGGTAAGGGTCTCCCAAATCTCCTTTTAGAGTATATTTACCTACTTCTCTGGCTGGCATTGCTGTGGCCTTGACCATCAGCATGATTTTAACCTGCTATCCCAGACAGCTCTTCAGCATCCCTACACTCACGGATAATGTGATTTTGAAGAAATGGACTATGGACAGGAGCTGGTGCTGTTTGCAGGATCGCTGACAGGGTTGTGCTTTGGAGCCTGGCTGTGAGCAACAGGGATCGCTTCTACATGTTGACTGGCATGGCTGTGCAGATACCTTGATGCACAGGAGAAGTAGTCCATAGTAATCTGGCTGAATATAGCTCTGAAAACTCACAGAGCAAAGATGCAAAGAGGTCAAAATGTTACTTTTTATTAGAATTTATTTATCTGGGAACGACCTTATCTGTAACAGTTTCCTTGCCCTAACTTGGCCCAGGAGCAATCCTGCAATGCAACTCCTTTTAAGAGATAACTTTATTGTAATATTTGCATATTTCTAGTGTGGACATATTTGTCACAGTTAAAGCTTGGATTTTAAACAAGCTCAGACACAACTGATGGCACAGTTACTATGCCAGTAACAAGTACTATGCCAGTAACATGTGGGTTGGTGTTGTCATGGGTATGTATTTTTACTTTTACCTTACTTGTTATTAGAAACTGTTGATCAGGACAGTGATATTCTACCTGTAGCTAGACCTGGGTCTGTGAGTGCTTCCAGGACATACTTGAAAAGGGAATAGAAAAAAAATAAGTTAATTAAGAGTTGGCCTGAATCACTGCAGGGGGTTTCACATGCTGCCACTGGAATACTCTCAGATCCCTGCAAAGTGGAAGGGGTTGAAAAATCACTAGTGTAGAATGAATAAGCAGGAAAGAGTTGAACTTCTTGTTTTCATTTTCCCCAGCAGATGTTCAGTTGTTGAGGCATCAGAGCCACCGGATGCTGGAAGAGGCGTTTATGAATGACCTGCTATTCCGTATTGTTGCCTCCGAGGGTGCCACCAAGCTGGGCTGGAGGTGACAGCAGCTGGTATGTCTCGGTGGGGTACGCGGAGTAATGGCTGTCATTTGCTGGACGAGTGGAAGTCACGGTAGTCTTCTGCTCAGTCACCACCTGGTCCCTGTCACAAGCCACAGAGATTGATATAAATCAAATTCTCTCTGTGGTGGGGGCCTTGAGAAAACAAATTGGTATTTTAGAGCACAGGAAGAGAAGTGTCAGAGATGCAGCCCTAACAGTCTGCCAGTGAGCTGGGGGATGTCATGATGCTCGGGCTGAATGCCGAAGGAAGTCATCAACAAATGGGAACATCTCTGGGAGCATAACTGGAAGAGTAGAGTCCAACTCAAAAGCCAGGGCAAGGCAGAGGACACATCCTCCCCTATTGTATATAGTGATGGTGAGCTCTGTCTTGAAATAACTGCTAGAGGAAGGGATGGATTCTGCCTCTGAAGACATGCAGGCCTGATGTCACCCAAGAAAGTAGCTTGTAGAGGACAATAATTTATAAGCTTCCAGGAGATAGGAGACCTTTGAGCTCAGAGACCCCTATCATGTGTCTTGGTAAACTTGGACAAGTAGGTGGATCTTTACCTTTGCTGATGGTCTAGATTTACTTCTTTTCTTGTGAACTAAAACTAGCCTCAAAACACATCTGCGTTGGTAAGGTTTGTCTGTTGGAGCTGGTTTCAGCAGTGGGAGAGCAGAGAACCAACAGACTATTGGATGTTTAAAGCCCTTGGCAAAGTCAGGGCAGATATAGGGTCTTGTGCCCAGTATTAAGCAGGACATACAGAAGCTTTGTCTTAAAATTAAACATAAAACTGATAAGGAAGCATACTCTATGGAGTGTATGTTCCAGGACTCTCATTTTAGTGATGGCTGCTACCTGAAAATAAGGTGCAGAGATTGTCTCATCCCATCCCTAGGAGGAGATTAACCAGGGTAGTCACTGACTCTGTTATCGACTTTTTCTACAAACACTGATGAAAGGGTCAGGTCCAGATGGTCCAATAGCAACAAGATCTACATTCATTTTTACCCCCTCTAAAAAAAAAAACCCAACACACCAAAGAGGGAAAAATAAGTATTTGCTGTCTTGATCAGTCTGGATTATTAAAGTTCCCCAGTGTAAGTCACTTGTGGAGCATTAGTTTTTATGCCAGTCAAGGAAAATTAAGTGGCCTAATCACATTACATGTTCACCATTACAGGAACTGCAGAGCTTACCCTGTATTTGGTTGGAGGCTATTCCATTTGGCTGGACTCTTTTGATACTGCTTTGCCTGTGTGTGCAATTAAAAGGCTTTTTTTTTATTAACCAGTTTTTACATTGCACTCAGCGGCCCCGTCACACAACTAAATGACCCGTTTAACAAGCATGATAAAATCCTCATTAGGGCCTATTATAGGATTTAGTGGAATCTTCCTGCTTCACTACAGCACAAGCCTAATCTAATTAACTCTGCCACTTAATTGTCTCCCTCCCTCTTCTTGCTGTTTATTGGGCTTTTTTGTGGAAAACAGATCCAAGGAACACAATTAACGTAATTTATCCTGGAAAATCCCCAAACATTAGCAAGCTACAAATGTAATTGGAAAAGGCCTCACAGAGTTCAAGCATAGTAAGCAATTACTCCAGAACTACAGCACTGCATATTATCGTGTTACTTTTTATTATACTTTCTCAAGATGCACAAGGAGGTCATTCTAACCAAGTGCATTTAAAGTCATAATTAAGGGTCATCTTTGTGTTTGAATAGCTTTCATATTTAATCAAGGAAAAATATGTGCCTTCAAGAATGAAGTTTTTTTTCTAGGATGTGCAATATGGAAAGGAACTGAATGTTGTGTTCTCAAACACCTTGGTACAAATGTAGAGCAGCTTCCAGTTATGAAGTACTTTGTAACCAGGTTTGCCAGTCACCAGAAAACAGTTAGCCACAAGACGTAGTTAGTGTTTGTATTTTTTCATGGCAACAATGTGCAGAACATTTGTGAAACACAGGATGTACTGCAATAAGGTCTGTTGGTCACTGCACGTGGGAGGGACACTTGGGAAGACATCATCATGCTCTTCTGCTTTTTTCACAGGCTGAAACCTTTGATTTGCAGTACTGTTAGTCCGTTTTCTAGGGGTGGTGAACTCCTACAATATCCCAAGACATCCCAGCCTAGTTACACTAAACTGGAGATGGCCAGCTGGTCCCAGAGGTGCCCTGAGGAGTTAGAGGCTGACCTTGGTATTCAGATCTGAAGATCTAGCCAGTTGTTGGGACTCCCAGTAAGATACCCATAAGGTAAGGCTGTTGTCTGCATGAAAAACTTTGGACACTTCTGTGTTACTATTACCCAGTAATTAAGATAGGTGTAGAAGGTGACTGGGTTTCTGTAAGAAATGAGAGTAAGCTCCAGTCGGTATGGGAACATGGTACAAGATGCATGTGGGAGCGCTCAAGAGGTGGGTGATGGTGCAAAGTTGAACAGGTCTTGTCTAGTTCTTCATTTTAGTAGGTGTGTGTGTTTGTGTTTTTATGTGCGAGAGTGAGAAAGAAGCCAAATTAACTCCTCAGAGATGGACAAAAGAAAGCAAAAGAAGATGAGACGCAGGTCTAGAACGCAGTGAGAGGAAAGCAGAGGATGAGTGAATATTTTTGGTTCAAAAATGTCCAACAGGATTTTAGAGACAGGCATAAAGGTTTGCCCCAGTCATCACTTACTCAGAGGAAGTTGATTTTATGCATATTTGCAAATAAGCCATGTGTGGACCTTGACTTCCTCCTCCTGGAATAAATTAGCCAAGTGTCTTGGCTAAACTGGACAGCAGCCAAGTGTGACAAGCAAATAGTTGAAATTAAGTTCAGTCCACATCTCCCATCTTTCTCTGAACCAAGAGAGGAAGGTATTTTAACCTTGTATGGATTTGGATTCTTAAAGTTGTCAAATCAGGGCAACCTGCCTTTTGGGCAATGTGCTTTCATGCCACACTGAGTGCAAGATGGAATTACTGCATTTGCATTATGCAGGGAGTTGGACAAGATGACATGATGTTCCCTTAGGGTCTTCAGTTTTTGATGTTATTAATCTTTTATTACCTTGGGCCTGAGTTTTTGGAAGCTTCTCTCCCAGGGAAGTACAAGCCTGGTTTCCTTGCATGTGGCAAGCCTTTGAAAAATTTGAGATACTCTGCTGCTGCTGTTCCTTCTGGAAACCCCAGCTTTGGTCCATCTTCCCTAGCACCACTTCTTCTAGGGGCAAGAAATCAAAAGGATGCAATCTGGGAAGAATCAGACACTGAAACTCTAATGGAAAGGACCAGAAGCCAAGGCTGAGCTATATGACAGCCTCCTTACTCAGGAGCAAGGAGTTATTGTTTCTGAGCCTAATTGTTTCATGAATTAATACATTTGGAATAATAATTATCTGTGTGGGGAAGGAAACCCTTAATTAGTTTGCAATGATCTGAGAGGCATGGTGTGTCCACACACAGCTGCTCTGGCATGTGTGGTTGAGCTCAACAAGAACGTCTCAGGCATTTCTTTGATTCCTCAGGGGACCTGATGTCTAAAAAATGCAATTAGCAGCAGGAAAGATACACAGCATATTGCCTGGCATGTGGAGTCTTTGCTGAGATGGAAAAGGGTTACTCCTGTCAGTTCTCACAAACCATCTCAGCACAGTGACTGAGGTTGGACAATCTAGTAGAGAAGAGGTTTGTATGCAGGGGGCAGGTCACAGGCACTTTGCCTTGCCTGGAGTTAAGCTCTGTCCTCTCTACTGATCTTCCTCCTGAGCAAGGAGCACTGAGTTTTCCCTGGCTTGCTATTGTGTAGGTGTGCACCAGGGACAGAGGAGGCATTTTGGGACCAAGGAAGGACACAGCTTACATGCTCTAGTACTGGCAATAGTCCTGCTCCCAGCAGTAGGTAGGACTAGGTGACCTCCAGATTCCCATCCCACCAACATTCCTATGATCCTGTGTGTTGTTTTGCTAAGTAGGCTCCATAGCAATAACACGTATGTGTCAATTTATTGTCATTGGAATGGGTTTAAATAAGTTGAAAGAAAAAATGCTTTGATATTTAAAACAGCCAATGCATTTTTTGGCTTCCAACTTTGTTTTGCTTTTCAGGTTAAGTAAAATAATGGTATGATTTAATGTTACAGTGAGCTCACTGGAAACATGGTTGAGGTAAGTCAATAGAATATGATACCCTGAGTGTTTTTGTGGGGTTATATTAGCCATATTTACCTAATTAATGATTATGTAAATTAGACTTTTAGAAGATAAAAATAATAGCCACCTTGAGTGGTTCCCTAACATGATGTTGGAGGAGCTTCTGCTCTTCCTATTTCCATTGTACAGGGGCTGTAAATACGAGAAAGCTCATTTGTCGTTAGTGCTAATGTTGAGTTCAGCAATAAAGGAAGTTGGCTCATATTTTGTTTGTTTATTTGTCTGACTTTTTTTTTTCCCCATGCAAACACAACTCCCTGTGATAACTTGGTGGGAGACTGCTAAATAAACAGCTTAAGAAAGAAAAATAATTGGAAGCTTCCCTAAACAGTGAAATGGATCTGCATCAACAAGCACCATGGGGTGGGGCATCATGGAGGAAAATCACCCCAAAGGGTGTGGAAGAACTAACCTTACGGCAGCTTCATGCTTACAATATGATGCTGCTTGTTACGAGTAAGCAGGTGTGCTCACAATGTGACAGTACCCTGGCTGATGCCAGGCCAAAAATGTCCCAGTGATTCTTCCTGGAGTGTCATCTTTGGAGCGAGAATGAAGGAGTCCTGGTTTATTATGGGTACGACTGCAGAGGAAAGTCCCAAACACTATCTCCACAGCTGGGCTCAGCAGGAGTGGGCTTTGCTGTGCAGTTCATTCTCTCTCTGAGTGCATTGCCTGCTTGATAATTGTAACTCGGGTTTCGATTTGGAGGGGGATTTCTCCAAGGCAGTATGATCTTAATGCTTGGGCAGGGAAACTTCTTGGCAAAGAATTAAACTGCCATGCCAAAACAGTAAGGAAAACATGGAAGCTATGAATAAAATAGGCATCTTATCCACCATTCACTGAGAAAATCCTTCTGGCTGCCCCAGGCACAGCCCCATGCTGCAAGTATTGTGATAGGGAGCAGGTATGTTGTTACCAATAATTGCAATGGATGGATGACTCTTCAGAAGGGAGTGGTCTCTGGGATTTCTGGGATTTCACGTGGAGTCAGCTTTAGACTGTCCCAGAGCAATTGGCACAGGAAGCCTCCAAAACAACTATGAAACGTGAACAAGGTGGTGAGCTCACTGACATCTCCCATCAATGATAATCTCCCTTCAGGCAAGAACAGCTGCAAAGCCCTGGAGAGAGCTGATGCTTGCTCCCTGGGCAGAATTTCATGCTTTACTCCACACTTTCCTCTTTGTACTGGGAACACGGAGGCATTCATGTTTCAAATACGGGCAGACCATAAGGAATTGTTGCAATTCAGCTTGACATTGGCTGGAAGATGCACCAGCGCAATGCGATCTGCCCCTGCTGGGAGCATCTCACCAGACAGCTGTGCTGGCGTGAATGATCCGGATCCAGGCAGGGCTGGCCTGTGGTTTGCTGATCCAGATGAGTCAGTTTGGAGAGGTTTACTATTAACACGGGCACAGGGGGTAACATTGCCTTCAGCCTGGAAGACTGAACAGACGGAAACACTTGGAGCTAACATTGTCAGAGCATGTGCGCTCTCAGGGGGTCGTTTCCACATTTTTTTAGTGCCTTTTAGTCTTGCGATCTGGCTGTTTCTTAATTCAGAAGGTCAAAAAAACCTCACTGTGACTGTCTGTTCTGATATTTTCTCTTTGGTGGACCAGATCGCTTGCCTGTATTGATGCTGGTTTCAACAGCTTGACTGGAAAAGCTGTCCAGTCTTGATTCCAGGTTTCCCAGTGATAGAAAATCATCACAAGCACAGGCAGTCATAGCTCTTAATTACCAGAACTGTTATGTGTTTCCTTCTTGTTATCTCACTGCAGTGACTATTTTTGGGATTGCTTTTGTGCCACCCCCCTGGTTTGAAGAGCGCTTTAGCCAAGTATTGTTCCTGGATAAGGACTGGAAGGCAGAGAGCAGCTTTTGCCTCGACCGTCTCAGCTCTGGAGACTGACAGCTTGTCTCTCAGGTGGGAGGTCTGAAGGAGGGCAATTTAGCTGCATGGATGAAATTAAAGGAAGAGCGGGAAACAAATCTGTTGAGAGTCATGTCTGCCCTTCAAAGGCAGGAGATGATGGTCAGGTCTTAATTTTTGCAAATGTGCTGACAGCCATCTGATGAAAATGGGTTGTGGTTTGTCACTGAATCCGGAAGCTAAAGGAGTGTGCTCTTGTTAATGCACGCTAAGTTCTGCCGTGCTGGCTCGTCTTGGTCTGTAGTTTTCTGTGGGGTACGCGGGGATCAGCAGGCTTTGTAAACCACACTGTTCTGAAGGGCTCTGTGAGTGTATTTGAGAGAGGGCAGCTGTCTGTGGAGGCATTCAAGGTAAACCATTTCCCTATGAAGAAAATGAGGACTGATCACGTTTGCTAAGAGCACAATGCTTCCTTGACTCTTCAGGCCCAATGTGGCAAGAAATTCCTATACTGTGGAATCCCTTAGTTCTTTTTCTTCTATTTCTTTTTACAAAAAGAAAACTGAAATAATAAGGAATTCTATTTTAACTCCTCACCCCAACCTTGGGCTGACCAATATTGTTGATTTAAGCCCTGACAGTGTTTTTGTTTTCATGATGGCTTTTTGGTTTGCTGTTTGCCTTATACTGGGGAATGACTCATACTCTCAGCACTGTGAAGGATAGAAAGGAGGGAGTGTGCGAGGTTTTGTTCCCACTGGCGGACTGTGGAATGCATAGTAATTTGGAGATCTGTCTCCCAGAGCAAGAGTGGGATCAAGCACTAGAAAAAATGGCCAGTCAACTTTTCTGCTAAAAAATTAGCTTTTAAAAAATAAGTGTATCAATTTTCGGGGGGAAAAAAGTTTTTGATAAAAACGTGAATATGGCAAAGACTGATTTCTTTTCTAAGTTAGTAATACCTCTGTGGCACTTCCAGGGAGCTGTACTTTATACACTGTTTTCTTCTAGGAGAGAAGACTTCAACTACACCTCCCACAATGCATGCGGGTGGAACAGCAGAGTTCTGGAAAACTTGCAAAGAAAGGGTCAGCTTGCCTTTTTGATGAGTTTATTCTCTATAAGTCAGTTCTCTCAGGTATTAAGATAGGTGCAGCCACTATGCCACAGGGGTACTCCATAAGACATGGTAAGCTAAAGCTTGCATTTTGGAGCTGAAAAATAATTTCCTTGTCAGCAGTAAGAACCACCTGGGAAGCACTTCTGACTCCTGTTCCTTTATTACAGCCATCAATACCCTGATTTTTCTTTGACAGCTGCCTTTATGATAGCCCAAATATCCTGTTAGCTGCCTAAAACTCTATTGGAAGGCATCTTTCCAAAACTCTGTTGGAAAGTGTGCGCTAGCTCAAGGGGAGACACCTCCAAGCTGCCTCAAGTACCAGTAACACTGTGGCAGCAGGAGCTTTATCCAGCCATTTGCTGCTTCTCAGCATGGGGGATAAGACCCACCAGTGCTGGAAGGTCACTCCTGGCATGGCCTGTCCTTTGCTGGCTCCTTACTGGCCTGGGACAGGGCATGGGTGTGCTGAGGCTGTGGCTGACTGGTGGGGAGGCTGGTCTGGATGATCTCTCTGCTTGTTATAGTGTCACTTGAGAGACCCTCTCGTTGAGGTAGCTCAGAATTGTGGCCACTGCACCTCTTCCACACCTCAGGATGTGATTTTCCTGCCCTTCTCAGTTTGCTGCCCTACCCGTCAACTGCTTTATTATACTCAGGCTCAGGGTTAGCCTGGGCTGCAAAAAGCCAGCCAGAAGACATGGACACTCAGGCTGATCTGGAAAATGCCACTCACCTTGCCCTCTACAGCAGCCCTGCAATATATCCTTATCCTTGTATCCTTAGTGAACTTGCAAGTCAAATTGAATTTCTTTCTCCTGTTCAAGTAATAAGGAGATTTTGTTGTTAACTGGCAGGTGCCACTTTGAATTTCAGTGGTGAAGCTCAAAATGGTTTGTATGTAGGTCAAGCATGGATTACTCCACTTACAAATGTGATTTGGAAGATTCTCTTCTCAGAAAGTTTTTCTGCATTTCTAGGTATATGTATGCATTGCCAAGAGCTAAAAGGAACAGAAATTCTGCCAGAAGCAGTGTGAATGAGGTCTCTAGTCCCTGTTTCATAACTGCAAACAGTTTTTAGATTTAAAAGAAGGAAGAGGCTTAAATCTCTCCATGCTGCTTGTATTCTTCTGCAGTCCCTGTAAAACTTGTTCAGTATAGTGGGTCTCTGTGAATTTTATCTCCCTCAGAAAGAAATGAGCAGCAGCGTTTTAATCTATCCATGCATGAGAGAAACATATGGAAAACACTGACCTTTTTAGATAGAGGAGTATCTTTTACGGGGTACTGTTATGGAGACAGCTCCTGGAATGAGATGATGATGGGAGAAGTGGAAACCATGATTTTGCTTCAAGTAAGGGATGAATTTGTTAATGGAAAGGAAAGATTTATAATCACCAAAGAGATGTAGGAGTTTGAGTCTCACTGGTCTCCTGTTGGATGTAGGTGCTGGAGTTGCACAGGCATTTTTTAAGGTCTGAGCACAGATGGTGAATAACAACATAAAAGGATGGGAGGAGCTTTGTATGCATGGAAGCTTGTCCTTTTTTTTTTTCTTTTTAGCTTTATGAATTGGTCTAATAATCCATTACACTGAGTTTGTCTTCCTGAAAATTTTTCTTTCCTGAGGTACAGCATCATGTTACTAAACTTGCAACTATTTCCAGGATACTCTATCTGCTAGTTTCTTGTCCTGGAACATTGTACTGCTCTCTAACTGGAAGCACAGATGAGTATTGGGATGAGTGATGTGGGAAGGTTGTATGTTGCTGGACTTGAAAATGTTTAAGGACATGCGAGAGAAACTTCACAGGAGATGAATTGTCTATTCTGTCCGCTTAGTTAAGGGGATGGAGCAAAACCTATTGAGCTCCTTTCAGCCATGAATTTCTAGGAACCTACCTGACTGGCCTTCAGTTGTGTGTTAAGTCCTGTAACATCTGCCTTGAGAGATTTGCTTTTTCCTTCTCCAAAGGAAAGGATAGTATGAGAAGAGGCCTGCTTCGTGAGTTTTGACTGTTTTTATTGCTCCTATCACCTTGTCTCTTCTGGGAAAGCAGACAGAACACATACCTGGCACTCTCCAAAAAACTTTGAAATTGTTCTTGGTCTTGTGGGGGTCTGATCCAGCACATGTAGTCTGAGATAATTCTTGTTTCTAGCACAGAAGAGATTTACAGTAGAGATACTGTGGTGGCAGGGGAAAGCCTGAGATGTCTCTCCCCAGCTGTCTGTTCTTTCGACGGGATAATATTTGAGGCGTTTTGTGCTTAATATCTCCAGAAGCAACTGAAAGAATGACAGTGAAACTCTGTGGGACATGTGAAATATAGGATTTGTAAAGCTAAGTCTGTATGGGAGAAATCCCACTTTAAAACAGTAAGTTTGATCCTGGGCATTGTCCAATATGTATGGTTAGAGATATGGGGATCCAGCTGTCACTTCACTCTCACATTAGTACCAAGCAACTTTCGAATAAGTAACTCTGGATCCAACTTGAAAGTATGGAGAAAAAATTGAAAAAGCAAGCATGGAAAGAAAAAGATTAACTTGATATGTATGAAGTTTTTTACCCCTACTTATGTTTGTTTATTGCTCTTGGCAAAATTAATTTTTAATTCTTAAATTTATAGCTAATAGTGTCAAAGATTTATTAGACTAGAGAGGATAACCGTTGTCATTCACTCAGACTTCCCACGCACCAGAAACAAAGCAGTGCAGCCAGTTTGCCTGTTTTGAATTCCAGATGTGAAATGTGTTGAGGAACAAAACCAATTTCAAAAGCTCTCTCTGCCTATGGCAGAGCTGTAATTTCACTCCCAATTTATCAACTGGCAATAAACAAAAATGCTTATTTTCAATCTGAGGAACTCAGTTTTGTATCAAATTAGTCTGAAGCTTTGGGTTTTACTTATTAAGGCAGTGAAGGGAAGCTAACTCCAGAGAAGCAGATGTGAACTTTTGCAAAACCAGACCGTGAGAACAAGTGGTTGTGCAAATTGCAAGAGGCCTCTGACAAAAACTTCATTAAGTGAGAAAGGTTTTTTGTGTCTGTAAGTGGGGAAAGAAACTTGAAACTCAGGAGTTTTGATTCAGCCAAAACACATTAGGCTGCAATCCAACATCTTCTTCCAGTGTTTGGTGGCACTGAGCAGAACAGAGGAAGGGGTATAATTAAAAAGGAATCAGGACAATTAAAATGAAGGAAAAGCTCCCTCTGTGTTCACAGAGGCAGTGGCAAAGGCAGGTGATTAAGTTTTTTTGAGGGTGGTTTTGGATTGGCAAAGGGACATTAGCTCTTGTGAAAGCCTTTTTCTGATTTCTAATTTTTAGCTGTTTTTCTCATTTCTTCCAATCTTTCTTTGGTGTTGCTATGAGAAAGGCTTCAATTAGAGGACAGAAGAAGAAGTGGGGAAAGACAGAGAAGTCAGAAGGTCGTGTTTAAGTTTTCACTGTTACCTAAAAAGTAATAATAAAACCCCCACTGCCTGTAATTAGGAAAATTCTTGCTGCTCACCTATGATATAGATTTGCAAAGGAACAGTTTCTTCAGAGCTTGCAGGTGAATATCTGATGGAGAAAGGCTCAGATTCTGTCATAACAAACAGTTGTGGAAACATTATTCCACATCACCCATGAAAACAACTTGATGCACTTTACAGAAGAAATCTCTTGTTACTTCCATTTTGCAGGTGGACAGAAGTGTGAAATGAATTGACCAGGGTCGTTCAGAAGAAATGAACCCAAGTTTCATGGGCCCTGTGAAAGTACACAAACCATCTGAAGGTTCCACTGTGCTTGGTGAGAGGCATTTATTCTGACTGGACCCCAGCGTGGTGTTGGTTTGGTGAGTAAAGATGGGTGATCTTGCCCCTTGATAATACGCTGCCTTGGTATTCTGATGAGACAGGCTGAAACATGGTGGTGGTAGGTCAGAGTTGTTTTCAAGGGTCATCTGAGTTACAATGTGTCATGTCCATTCCCATTTTCATTTTATGTATTATACATTGGTTGAGTCAATCTTAGGAATCTTATTTTTCCAGTGGGCTAATTAATAGACAGATGGACTTTTAAGATCACTAGACCATTCTTTCCAGCATCCTGTTCAACTCAGGCTGCAGCATTATACCCGTTTTCTCCGCAAACATGCTGAAATAGATCAAAGCTCTTTGATTTCTACTTGAACACCTGCAGCATCAGAACAAGCAGGAGAATTTCCCATTTAAACGTTATCTCAAATATAACATTTTTCTGTAATGTGGGAAACCGCTGGAGTGCTAGACAGGAAAAAATCAGAAACCTTGGAGAATAAAAACTTATGAAGGAATCTTAACACTGGGTAGGAAGACTTTCCCACCAACAAAAGGATGTGGAAAAACCCACACACTGTTGTTTATGCACCTGAATCAAAAGGAAATTACATATCTGAAATTAGCTGTACACAGCAATGTCCAGACAGGCAGATGAAGGAGTTATGTGGAAATCAAAGAAGCTATGAGGTTACCCAGAAGATACCTTCCGAAGAAGAAATAGCAGAATGTGTATATGGACTGGATAGGAATAGCAGCAAATAACTCACAGGAGTGAAGCTGCTTAGGTTCTGCCTGCAATCTTGTATTAGGGAAAAAAAGAAATCCAATCAAGTGCCTGTAGTCTTGATGTAAGCACATGAAGAGATGAAGGAACCATGACTTCCTTTGATTTGTTAGTGCATTAACAGCCATAAACATGGCTTAAAAAGTTTGCTTCGCATCTGTTTTGGATTTGCCTGCCTTTAAACTCCTGGTACTCTTCCAGTTGTCTCTCTGATGTTAATGGTATATGGTACTCAAAACACTGTCCATACTTTGTGTCACTGTGCAGTGTTTCCAGAATACAACCATGGATGATGGGCAGGCACACCTGACCGTTTCTCAACTATATAATAAAATATTGCTAAAACGACTTCACTCCTGAATAGTCTATGGAACAGAATGACAACAGAGAGAATCAAAGGGCAATGACTGGGTTTTGTCCACCCTTCATTGTTTGGACAGTTACATTCTCTTCCCCCTCCCTCCCCCCTCCCCTCCCAAAGAGTCTTGTTTTTGACTTAATCAAATACAAGGTGATTTGGGTATTACAGTAATGGATATATGTGGCGGGTTGTTTGGAGTGGGGTCTGTATGGGAAGTGACTGGGAATGTACCTTATGTTAAGGCTTAGGATGTAGATCACCTGGATGGAGCTGGCCTAGATGTAAGATCACACTGCCCTAAGTAGAGACTTCCTCTGTTTGCATCAGGAGGAAATAATGCTTGCATGACACCATCTATGAATCAATGCAGAGCTGGCTGTAGGAATTTAAATATACACAGATGTAATATTTATTAGTAGTAATTACTTACCTTTGTCAGTACAGTTATTTTAACTAATTTTCTAATTACTTGTGGCATGGTAATTAATTACCTACTGGACTCCTGGAATATATATTGAGACACCTTATGCAAAACTCCAGTTGGATGGGTTTTCACTTCACTTCACTGTTATTCCATGTGCTGCTTAAACATTTACAAGGTATCACTGGATTATGTTTCTGATACCAACATTATGGCTTGCCAGCTGCATTTCACAAGACTATCTAGCGAGTCTCCAGTAAAGTACTTGGATTCATTAAGGTCTCCCCATTTAAATCAGAAGTACTGTCCCTGTAGCTGCTCGCTAGTCACTGCAGAGAGACTCTTTTGAGAATAATTTCCATGCTTTTTGCACTGCACAGCCCAAGAGGATGAAAAATCCCTGTGTGGAAATAGAGAGGGTCTCTTGGGGCTTTGTCAATGGACTGCTTCAGCCTTTCCCTGCTGCCTGAAGCAGCAGCTTAGTCCTATTTTGTGAATTGAGTGGAGGGGATACAGACTGAAATAATCCAGTCAGTTTTTAGTATTTTGATTTTAAATGTAAATTGTTCTCTACTACCTAGTGCGTTTTGCACATAGAAAATGTTTCCCCAGGTGGTCCAGAACTTGAAAGGATTATCTTGAATTTTATTTTCCCAGGCTGATGTCAAAACCCCACCCATTCTGCTCCATTCCAAGCTTGAGCTGACCAAACTGAGCCATGAGCCTGTCAGACAGACCACGAACAAATGACTGCTCATGCGTCTCCTGTCACAGCCTGTAGAACCTCAAGACCAAGAGAAAGAGAGGGGCAGAAGTACACTGAAGGGACAATTCACATCAGAGGCAAACAGTGACATTGAGCCTTTATATAATGCTGTGCTAGAGTCAGAACAGTGGAAAGAAATCTGTGAGTGGCACAGGACTCACAAACACAATTTGGGAAAAAAAAAATCCTGATGTAGGAAGAATCATTGCCTTTCAGATAGGGTAGGCTCTTTCAGGAGAGCAAACTTCATAGGGTGCATCACAATGATTGGTTGATATGAGAAGGAGCACAGCAATCACTGTTGAGAGTAAAGGGAAAGCAAGCCATAAAAATTAAACTGACAGGAGAAGTTGTGGAAGCTGCAAGGAGGTCTCCAAGCCTGCAAGGCAAAGTAGTGGGGTGACAAAGCTTGGGGAGTGCTGGGGCAGGGGAGACATTTAGACAGGTAAGCTGAGCTGTGGGAAAGGGAAATAGAGGACAAACTTGCTGTATTGCTAAATGCAAGCAGGTAAATTTAGAGGATGCTTCACAGAGCACATAGACATGAGATGTACTTTTGGGTTGTGTACCAAAGGGGAAAGGGGAATGATTTACACAGTTGAGCAGAGTTGCCTTCAGCTGCCTTGACAAGTTTCAGGCATGGAGCTGAGAACTCAGGAAACTAGTTAGAAAGTCTTGAAGGTCTGAGATGATGCCAGTAGTTCTGACCTTGCTTTCACCAAACAGCCCATGCTGAGCAAATTCTAGCCTGGATGTTCAAAGTGCAACAGTCATATAATTCCTGCTGCTACTGATGGAGATATTCTGCTGCCTATTCTGAAGAAAGCTGCAATCTCTGTCTTATGGATTCCAGTGGCATTCAGATAAGTTGTTTGATACTGGGCTCTGCAACCACCCAGAAGTTATAGAGGGGGCATAGACCAGTTGCAGTTGGGTATCTTCACTCACTAATCTGTGTACCTTCATTACATGTCCACAGTTAGGTGAAACTGAGTCTGGGCCTTTATATAACACCTGGAGAACAATTATTCCTTCTTTGGAAAAAGTTTTCTCTTTTAGGTATGTGACCATTTCAAGGCTGCTTCCTGTCTGTGCATTATCTCTTAACACTTCTGAAGTGTTTGCCAAGGAGTGGCTTGCCTTGAGACATTTTTACCTGCTTGTTTGTTCTTTCTGGACAGCTCCTATTAAATTAAACCATATATTCATTCATATAGACACCATCCCAGTAACCGGGTCAATACAGCCTAGTCATAAATTATTACAGGATGGGTTCAAATCCATCACTGAGGCATCCATTGATTATCCATACAGCTACTCTCTGTAAGCGAACACTTTGTATGCAAGGTCACTGTAGAATTCAGCTATATTTAAAAGGCCATTAATAGCAACACGGAAGCAGGCTTTGATTGAACTGGAAGTGTAATTTTCAATTAAGAGCCTTCACTCAGTCTTCCTTCCATTAGGGTCTAATTAGATTTCAGGAAGACACGAAGTTACAGAGGCTTCAGCCCTACAGCCTCTCCATTAGCTGACACCATATGCTTCGTGGTTTCCATTGTGAAGTCCCGATTAATTTGCTAACTTAATTTTAACTCTAGTTGAGATGCTTCACCAGGGATCTGATTAATGTACTAGTTGTAACCAGCCCATCCCTGCTTTCTGCCATCAGTTATACAGTAATAAGGTAAGTGAACGTCAGACTGAAGTTTTTTTCTCTACTACTCTGAGAAACGAATGTATTTCATTTGGACTATATAAGCAAAGGAACAATCCCTCCAGTTTGTCACCTGGATTAGCTTGCTAGGTTACAGACCCTCTCGTCTGACCTACTATTTTCTGCATCTCTTCCTCTCTCTATGATACCTATCATATACAGACAAACCATGAATCTGTAAAGTCACCTTATACAGTCAGTTTTTCATAAATTTTGTTTGATCCAGAGAGTGAAGACTTGGTAGAGCACATTGAGTGTGAAGCAACTAACTTCTCATATTCTTTCAGCTGAAACAAAATCTTCTGGGACTGTGGTTGCTGATATAAAGTGAATAAGTTCTTGTGAGTACACCCAACAAATGCTGTTAATTTATCTAGAGGTTGATTGTGGTAAGAAGTGAACGTTGGTGGTCCAAGAAGCAACAGCTAGAGACCCATCTCATGTTGGTCATGACAGATGCAAGAGACACATGGTCATTGGAAGGGTTTTTGCAACACAGACAAAATACTGCAGCAGTGAAAATCAGTTTCAAGTGAGGGTCAACTTTTGCTGAGTGCACACCAGATGTCACAAATTAGATCTTGTTTTCATAGCTGTCAAACTGTAGGATTTACATCACTGTTAAGCAACTCTGTTCAAGAGGCATTCAGATATGCTAAGATATGGATACAGGGTGTGACATAAGAAGACAGGTGATGGGATGCCCATTCCAATAGGGAATGAGATCACCCTGGGCAGATTTTGTAGGCAGTTCTGTTCTGTACTTCAGCTGTAGAGCGTGAATGTAATACTTTTCTTACAGCTCTGCTTGCTGTTTGGATTTCAGCTCAAAGTGCGCTAGCTCTTCAGCATAAATATGAATGATCTGCAGTAAATAAAGGATCAAGTTAGGTCACTTCTTGGCTTGGAAATAATCAAATTCATCATTGAAAACTAATTGAATACAGTGATTTTCAGCCTGTGAGGATCTTGCCTATGGCCCAAAGGGAGAAGAGCTGCAGCAGGGTTATAATTGGGAGGGACTTTTGCACTTCCCTAGCTAGTGCTGCTGTGAAAGACCATCTAGGCTGTACATCAGGTCGATCTTTATGACATTCAGATCCTGACCTGCTGCCTCAGACACACTTGGTGGATAAACATAGACCTTCTGTATTTGGGTGATTCCTCCCTGTCCCCTTCTTATTTCTCTGTGTGGTTTTGGCTGCCAGGCTTTCCTTTAAAACAAGCCACTGCAATAATATCTTATTGACTTGGTTTTATAGGAAAAAGAAAAAGTTGTAATAACTTTTTTACTGACATTTCTGTTCCAGAGAGACATAGAAATAAATCACCAGCCTGCAGGAGTCAGAATGCTCTCATGCTGTCTGGGACCTCAGTCCCTGCGTTTCTCAGCAGGAGCTGCCCAACATTTCTGCCTATCTGATGTCAAAAAACTCTATCAAATGTAGTTGAAATGGGCCAAAAGGATGGCACATTGCTGAGTTTGTGACTGACAATAGAACAGACCAATAGTGCTGGAGAGCTGAGGTTTTCTTTGCTGCAACCAGGAAGCTAAGAAGGGTTAAGTCAGTACACCGCTGCAATAGGGTATCCTGTTCAGAGAACCTAAATCCAATATGAAACTTCATCAAAGTTTTTTTGCAGTTGATTTTAGCTCTTTGCAATGTGAATCCTGGAGGGAATAAAGGAGCTGAGGGAGGGAAGAGCAGTTTATATCTTTTGGGTATAAATCAGATAAAGAGAATGATTAACAAGTGTAGGTTTTTGCTACAGTATTTTAAGAACTCTGTCGATATCCTCCCTCCCTCCTCCCTTCCCCAGCCTCGATGCAAAGGCCTAAAATTAGATAGCTGATTAAGGAGAGCTGCGGGGCGAACTAAATACATCAATCTTGCTTGTAATGAGGAACACGGCTACATTTCTGCAATGATGAACCTCGGGGCCAGGGTTGGCTGGATGCTGAGAGTTCTCTGTATTGAACTTCCCGTGCAGCCATTACTTCTCAGCATCTCTGCATGCCTGAATCTGGTTACAGAAGTGTTTTGTGAAAGAAGGGTGCTGGGGATCGAACTGGGCAAGTTGTGTTGGGTGTGGGTTTTTTTTTTGTTTTGTTTTTTTCCCAGGATGAAAGAAGCTGAGCAGTTTTCTAGACTCTTTAACTTGTTTGCCAGCAAAATGGGCTGCCTCATGCCCATTTCCCCCTTTACTTCCCAACAAGAAATGTGTAGCAAAATCACATTGAAAGGTCCACTTTACCCTTACAAGCCTTTACTTAGTCTTTTACACTTAGAGCCATATCTTACTGTTCTTTTTAAAGGCTAATGGCCCATTTCAAGTGCCAGATTAAGAGCTTTTATTAGCCAAGGAGTAAAGAAGCAGAGAGAGAGAAGCAGAAATCCAGCAGAGGGAGAAAAAGCCCAAATGTCCTGTAACAGCAAGAGGAAATTAAGTTGTCCTAAACAATTTGAGTTCGGGTGTTTTTTTTTTAATTCAATAATATTATTGCATACCCCAAACAAACTCAATCTCTTTTCTTAGTCTCCAGGCCAGCTCCAGAACTGCCCTCTCTCTTGTGAGCAGAAACCCCTGCTGACCCAGGCTCTTTTTATACCGCTGACACAGTTCAGTTACATCTAGCAAATCATTTTAGGAATGGTCTGAGGAGTCTCCTGGGATTTATGTCCCTAAAGGATGATTGAAGGGACAGGTAAGTGACAAAATATGGAGTTACAATCCTTAGAAGTATCCACTTCAGCTGCTGCCTTAACCTAGCAGACTTTCTTTACTCAGGTGGTAGTTCCTGAAAGAGGTTTCATGCCACAAGCTGTCTTGGACTGAGCAACCTGTTCTTACCTAAGCCAGAAAACTAACCTTCATGTGCCCACATTCTTGAAGGTGCCAGGAAGCTGTTTCAAAACATGCAGCCAACAGATTTAAAGTCCTGTGATCACCCAAATAATGCTCAGAGGGATCTGTAAGGTTCTGCCATCCATGGGCTCAGCCCAGATTTTCTCTGCTCCTAGAATTAGATCCAAAGTGTTTACCTTGTTTATTACATCTTCTGTTTTGCTGTTTGTGGTGAGGAGCAGATCCAGCAGCAAACAGCGCTAGAGAAGAACCAACTCACAGCCTTTTCTGAGAGCAGAGGAGGACCCTGTAAGACTGAAAAAAACAAAGAAGGGTAAGTTATGTCTGTGTAGGCTTGTTGTTGCCATTTGGTTGCTCACTTTTTCCACTGTGCTCAGGACATGCAAGGGGGGAATGCTAAGAAAGAGCTGCTCTTGGACCTGAGTTTGACACATCAAAACATCACATCTTGCTAGCAGACCACAAGACAGAAGACAGAAGAGAATATTCAGGCTAAGAAAGATCTCCTTTTCCCTTCCCATCTCTTGGAGGAGACTTATGGTCACTTCAACTTCAGTGTTGAAAGTTACTTAAATCTCCACTTTCTCCTAGAGAAATGGCACTTTCTGACGATGAGAGCAGTGCTTTCAGACCCTTGGTGGCAGGGACACATTTCCTCTGTTTGCTTGCTTCCCATCACACCTCATTCTTCTGGTTTAATTGATGTTTCAGGGAGGAAATGGGGAGAAGTTCTGTGAGCTGAGAGGGCTCTGTAAAGACTAGCTAGCATGGGGAAAAAAAAGATAGAAATGGTCCTTCAGTTTAGTAGCTAGTGTGTTGTGTCCTTTTCACTCTTCTGTTACCAAAGGAAAGAGAAGGGGCGGGGGGTGGGTGGGGGTGGGGTGGGGTGGGTGGGGGTGGGGTGAGGGTGGGGGGGTGGCGGCGTGGAACCCAGAAGAGGAAAAGAAAATGTAGCAAAGAATGCGTACAGGTCTGTCAGTTCAGACTCAAAGCTTGAGGAAGGAATTTAGTATTCTGCACAATTGCTTCCTTCTTATTTCTTCCTGCTGCCATTGCTTCTCCACTTGCTAATTCATCTTAATTATAGAATATTTGGACAGCTCAGAGCAAAGTTCTTTGTTGACAGTGCTTGAACAAGAGAAGGTATTCAGGCTCATGAATAGGCACTGTGCTGAGAAAGTCTAATTGGCTTGCTATGATCGACAACAGTACAGATCACACAAGTGAGGCTGGTGTGTGCCTGAATTTTGCACAGGTCTCCTTGATCTTTCTGTTCTCTCGCTGGCTTTCCTATCCTCCTACCCTCTCTGCCTCCCTTCATCATGCCTTTCCCACAGGGTGAAATAACAGAGTGGGATAAAAAGGCGTTTCAAGCATATTAAGGGTTTCAATGGGATGTTTAGAAACCAATGGAAGGTGTCTTATTTCTGAACAAACTCACATGTAGCTCTGCTTGATCTCGAAAGCAGAATATTAACAGCGATTATAATACTAATATTAAAGGTAGAAACATGGCCTCAAGTAAGATGAATTTAGTGACTGGATAACTAACCGATTTTCATCTTGGAGGCACAAAAACCAATGGAGGGCCAAAACAAGGATCACTGTGGGTACAAAACTGAGAAGCAACACAAGCCAATGCCTAGGGAGTGTGAGAACTTTCCTGTAGCTCGGTGGATTTTGTGCCCCTTTGCTGGTGAAGATGATCTCTGCACAGCACAGAGATGCCCTCTGCTCTGGGCTTGCCCATTCTCCTTGGACTCATGGTTACCCTACAAAGGAGTGTGAAATACTCTGTTTTAAGGAGGTTATTATCTCCTGGGACAACCAAAGTGAAATTACCACTCTCTTTGGAAATAAGCAGTAGTGCTTGAATACCAGGCTATTGTAGTGCATCTCTGTCCTGCTGGGAGTGACCTTCCAGAAACTTCTTTTCTCTGCAAGACGTCTCACCCCCAAAGCCATCCCATTTTCTGCTGCCTATCAATGCAGACCAGGAAGGAGGTTTTATTTAGGTAGCTCTCTGTTTACACTTAAAGCCAATTACTTTTTTGTGCAGCAAGCACAGGGTGGTCTATTTCAGCATAAGAGGATGTATCTGAATGGTTTTGAATGGTAGAAAACAAATGACACAGTTTACTAAAGAGGAGAAAATTTCAGGGATAAGTGGTCCAAACCAGAACCTGCTGCTTTATGTGGTAATGTGGAAAAGTTTATATTACAGTTTGTGTACCACTATCCATCTCTTCCCCAGGATGCCTTTTGCTTGTGTAAAGTGAAAAAGTTACGCATTTTTCAGTGAGGGAAACCCCAAGGTCAGCCATGAAATGGAGTTCACTCTGCGGTGTCCGAGTGTTGCTTCCCATTTCTACAATGGGTTGTGCAGCTGGTTATGCTCCTCAGCATTTATAGCCACACACAGAACAGGCAGAGTAAGACCTAGTAACTCATGTGGGACTCACCAGTACTGGGTTTACTACTGTTTGGATCCACACAACAATCCCCTCCTAGTCATCAAGACTACTAATAAAAAGGAATCAATAAAAACCAACAGAGGGCAGCCTGCTTACTGGTCAGCTATTGGAGATCTCGTTAATATTAATGCCTTTATCACTGAAATTGCAATGTTATTTTAACAAACATAAAATCAGAACCACCCAAATGTTCAAATCTCATTGAAAGTCTAAGGAAGTTGAACGACTTTAGGATCTTCTTGAATTCCCAGCCTATGAAAACGGAAAACAGTGCTATTAAACTGGCCAATCTCTTTTGGCATGCCAAAGAGTAATGTTACTTTCAGTGGCTGGAAAAATGTTTCTAGGACAAAATTCCTCCAAGGGGTACCACCTTCTGTAGTAAAAAAAGCAAGTGGAAGGGAAAGTGACACATCACGTCACCAAGATCCATCTTCAAGGCAGAATCAGGTTTACCCAAAATATTCCTGAGAGATGTTAGTCTATTCAGGGCTGTGTCAGCTTTTTCCTGACGTCTCACTTAAATCCTCCGTGCTTGCTTTTAAGCCAATACCACCTCCTATCCACAGTGGACATGCATTTATTTATTTATGACTCACTCTGCAGCAATCTTCAGAGTATCTGAATTTTGCTATTCTAATTCCTCTCTTTTTCAATCATGTCTTTCAATCTTTCCAAATTAAATTGGACTTTCTAGCTATCCAGTGATCCTTGTTGTTGTGCCGATAATTATGTTTAAGTTGGTTAGGTTACGTCTTTCTCAAAGAACAGTTTTTCCGAACCTGGATGCAGCACTGCAGCAGGGCAGAGAAGGACCATTTCACATATTGTTCCTACAGCAATCCTGCTAATGAACCCAGGCTGATGTTTGTGTTTTGTGTAACGACACAACAGGATCCTAGGGCTCCACAGAGCTCTTTAAAATGTTGAGAACCAGGAACAAACACAAGATGCAATATTTTGTTTGTATTTAATTGCATAAGTATTTTTCACTTTTTTTTTTTTTTTAAATCCTGTGGTGAATAGAACTTTTTAGCTCATAATGCTCATATTCCCATAGGAGACCGTGAGAGAGAAATAACTTTATGTCTGGTTCAAGCCTATTCTTAACTCTAGACCCCGCAATGGTCACCCAGCAATCAGTGAGGTTTCTGAGACTAAACGTGTTTGAATGTTTTGCTAAACCATGATGCTCATGCAAAGGAATACATAGTGATGTCTCTAATCCCTTTTAGCTGGTTGCATCTCAACAGAAAATTTTGTAGTAGAATTTTGCATGTGTGTGCACACACAGAGACATGTGTATAATGCAAAGGAGGTTCAAGAGATCAATACTGTATGCAATAAGATCAGCATCGAGTATTAAGTGTCAAAATAATATCAAGTAAGGTTAGAATATTTGCAAATATTAGTATGAGTTGGAAATGGACATTACCTTGTAAAAGACATTGAACTTTCTCTTATGTGTCCCTTTCTGTACTCAACCGAAGTTGCCACTTGCCTGTCCGCAAGCTTGAGGGCAGCCAGCAACATCCCCACCAAGAGCTATTGTGGAGACATGGGTAAGTTAGTAATAGACATGCATATGTACAAATATAAATACATATATATATATATATGTGTGTGTTTATGAAATCTTCTTAAGTGTAACAACAAGTTTCTGTGTATACTGTTGTGCCACCCGTGTTTAGACAGGCTATAAGACAGCAACGGGGTTGACTATGAAAAGGTGTGAATATAAGAGTTACAGTGTGCAAGGTAATAGCTATTTTTTCTGTTTTCCATTTTATGATAGCTAAATATTATTGTCTTGCTAGCGTTATTTCCATAACAAATAAGGGATACTGTTGCTTTGCATGCTATTGTTCTCATAAACCTTGGTTGCAGGATACCACAACTGCAGGAAACTGTCAGGGCAGACCAGCAAAGAAAGTTTGACGTCTGGTGGGATTGGATTCAGCTGTTCCTGGGATAAGAGCTCCTTTGACTACACAGAAGTTTCAACCAGCTTGAGATAAATGAAAGAATAGAGGTAAGGAAGAGAACACAGAGAGGAAATGTCAGCAAAAGGAAAATATATGTAATCAGGTTTTGCGGGGACAGGTGGGGAGCGCAGTAAAGGTTGTGTTATCTGAAACACAGATGGTCTGTGTGAGACTGCAGAAAGGGGGAGGATGAGAGTGACCTTTGGAAAACCCTAGTGAATGCAGCAGCTCAGTAGCAGCTCCCTTTCACCAAATTGCCTCTAGAACCTCTTCCTGCCTTGCCTTTTCTTTTCTTTGAAGTGAGGCACTGTCAGGATGGCTTGTACTTTTTGTTTTCAGCTGTCACCCAGTCCCGCTGCACTCAGAATTGAATTTATCAGCCCTGTCATGGAAGTGCAGCAGCTGAAATAACTGCAGATAGGAAAGACTTTGAGCACTGAGGCAAACAGCTACTGACTGGATGGGCTCTCCTGAGAAACAGCAGTCAGCTACAAGGAGAAGGAATTAGCAAGCTACTGAGTAGGATGGTCTGTTTTCCCAGGGAAGTGTTATCTTCCTTGATTGGCTAGGTCTGTGGCAGTTGAGGATGGATGAGCTATGCAGCGAACAGAGGCGTGGTTTGTAAATGCTGTACACAGCTTTCCGTGGTCCAGCCCCATGACATGGCTCAACCAGCATCATGGTGGTGGGAACAATCTGCTGCAATGGCTATGTAGACAGCATGCATCATCGGGATGGGTTACCTTGCACCGCAGCTTGAGGGGTCACTACAGTCCCCTTTTAGGTCCCCTGGAACATGTAACTCCATATACTTGTATTGGGTTTGCGTAGCAAGGTTTTGGTAGCGGGGGCTATAGGGTGACTGCCGTAAGAAGCTGCTAGAAGCTTCTCCCCTGTCAGATAGAGCCAATGCCAGCTGGCTCCAAGACAGACCCACTGCTGGCTGAGGCCGAGCCCATCAATGATGTTGGTAGCGCCTCTGGGATCACAAGTTTGAGATGGGGAAAAAGTTGCTGTGCAATGGCAATTGCAAGCAGAGAGGGGAATGAGAATATGTGAGCGGAACAGCTCTGCAGACCCCCAGGTCAGCGGAGAAGAAGGGGGAGGAAGTGCTCCAGGTGCCAGAGCAGAGATTCCCCGTCAGCCTGTGGTGCAGACCGTGGTGGGGCCGGCTGTGCCCTGCAGCCCAGGGAGGAACCCACGCTGGAGCAGGGGGATACCTGAAGGAGACTGTGACCCCGTGGGCAGCCCAGGCTGGAGCAGGCTCCTGGCAGGAGCTGTGGCCCTGTGGGGAGAGGGAGCCGAGGCTGGAGTAGATTTGCTGGCAGGACTTGTGACCATGCCAGGGAACCCACGCTGGACCCACAGTAAGCAGAGACTCAGCTGCCAGTACTCTTTTTTCCTTGGTAGCAGCAGGTCTGTGAGAAGGAGACTGCTTTCCTCCTACTCCTTCACCATCACTCCTTTAGAGCTCTGAAGCTGAGCCTCAAAAAGTGCTTTACAGTGTACAACAAATTAGCCACGAGAAGATGTACACACAGTGAAGAAATTGCTTAAATTAATTACTTTAACAGCCTTTTATCCTTAAGATGTTTGAGGATGCAACTGTCCTTTGATGGCAGGTAGGCCAGGGTACAGCACTAGTTAAACCTTCTGCAGGCACTGGAATTGTTCTGGTTACCTCCCCCTAATATAATCTAACAAGGTGCAAAATGATTTAATAAACCTTATGTGTATCAGTGTGTCTGAAATAGGAAAAAAAAGAAAGTTTTCCAGGACCCATTTGGTGAAAGCAGTGCACTTCAGTTGTATCTCACAGATTATAATCCTATTACACATTTACTATTTTCCCCCTGGAATGAGCCCAGCTCTGTGAACCTCACAGTGTGCAGAGTGTCCCATTATGAACTGTGTGAAACCAGCAAAACAAAACTATCTTCAATTCTTTTTTTTTATTACACCTTTCTCAATCTTGTTAGCTGTGAAATGCCTTGCATTTGCTGCATACTGTGGCAATAAATAGAAAATGAAGTAAAAGAGGATGCGGGTTATTAAACTACACTCCTTAATAGATTTGATTGCATCTAATGCCTAAATCATACAGCATTGCTGAGACATGAAGAGCACTTTTTGGTACAGCAGAGCCCTTTAAACTGAAGGCCTGATGAAGGAAAAGTCCCTCAATGGGAATACATATTCAATGTATGATAGCGTAATGTCCTATTATAGTGGTAGGACACACATCTTCCTTCCCTCTATGGAACCGTGATTACCATCCTGGACTGGACTGAAGTGGTCTTCATAATTTGGACATCACTTGCTCCTGCTGTGTTTTTCTGCTTTTAAATTGTAGGTATTTGTTGCAAATCTCTCTTACTCTTACTGTCAGAATCCCCACATCAGCAGAGAGGATAAATGACAATAGGGCTGATCTAAAAAATAAAAATGGTAATTGATGCAGCCAGCAAATGTTTACCTTTTGGGTTTAGATACATAATTTTAATTGTATTAAAAAAAAAAAGATTGGTCATAATTTGGTTGCAATTGTTAACCATTTTTTCTGAAATAAATCTGCAGGGGTTATGGGTGATGAGATGAATAATAGTCTAGAGATAAGATAGTATCTTAACATTATAGGGTAAAACTCAGACAAGGAAAGACTGCAGGGATATGGGCTGCTTGCCTGAACTGTTAGCTCCTGGGAGGATCTGTGTGACTGAGGGAGATTTTATGCAAGGGACAAAGACCTGGTGGGACAGTCTGTCCTCTGTGAGCCCTCATTGTCTTTTCACTTCCACCCCAGGGCAGTGAAGGACCTGCTCCAGACCTGGCCAGCCTAACATGAGATACAGCACCTGGTTTTGTGGCTGTGCACAGTGTCTACTCAGCTGTTTTGTCTGGTCCCGCTCACTTCCACCTTCCCGAATAAACAGCTGGGTGGTCTCTGACATGACACTGCTGGGTGTACTCCTAAACTCTTGTCCCACTATGTCCTTCCCCTTTTTCAAGGCACACTTCCCTGCTACATCTGTCCTTCCCTTCCTCCTTCACTGCACCTGCTTGTGCCATGGCTTCTTTCCCTGGGGCAATGGATTGCTGGGCTGGCTGCTGTTAAATCCACAGGGCCTAGCACAGTTTTGTGTTAGGATGGAGCTATGGACAGCCTGACAGGCCTGGCTCCTTGATGCCACTAGTTCTGGGGTTGCTCGGGGTTGTACTCGATGCTGTGGTGCAAACTGGCCTTCAAGATAACAGCACAAGGTCTTGGGGCTCCGGCTAGAAACTTCTTATGATCACCAGATGCTTAATTTTTATTCACTCAGCTCCCTCTCTTCCACTGACATTTTTATGACTATTTATATACTTTCTGGAGGAAAAAAAAAATAAAAGGAAACTCAATAATATATTTTTCCTATACTTTTTTATTAGGCCACTATTGAATTAAGGTATATTTATTTTTATTAACAGTTATTTTTACTGTTCTTTTCCAGAACTCAAGAGGCATCAGTAAGTAAGGCTGTACATCAGCCCATGACTGCATGTGCAAGTCTCACTGCTGCACGGAGCTCCTTCTCTTGCTCTCCTCCTAGCTGTGTGTCACCTTCACACCACTGCCACCATCTCTCAATCACTCCCTATGGCGAAGGTCAAAGAGTACTTTGCAAAGTCTTAAGTCTTCCTGGTGACAGTCCGAGGAGCTGCTGGAGCACTTGAAGCGGGCTTCCTCTCCCTTTCTCAGCCTTCACAATGAAAGCTTCTTTTTCTTGACCTTGAGGCACTTAATATTTCTTTAGTGCTCTGCTGGCAAAATTGTCGTGACTCAGTCTGAGTTTGTCTGGGCTTATTTCTTCATACACTTTCATATCATAGCAAAATCTAAATGTAATTTACTATGTGATTCCCTCACCTTTACCAAATTTTCGGTGGGGATAAACTGGGACAGCTCCTAAATTCAGCACCCTCACTGTTACTGGGTTCTGGCTCACGGCAATGCATTTCATGCTAATATACTAGATTAACAGTTAAAATGCTTTCTGACATACTTATGAAAAGGCCTTGAATAACTGATTTCATCTTTCTTTGCTTCCACTTGCCACTCATAAAAAGGACATCACACCCTTCCTTCTTCTTGAATAATCCACAAAGCTTTCACGATTGTTCTCTGCACTACATATGTGATGTTCACCTTGTATGTAATGTGCAGGTTCTTTGGGACTGGGAGTACCTGGGGTCTCTCATACAGTAGCTTTGTGCAAAAAAACTATCATCTCCCTTAATTTCTGTGCAGCACCCCAAGACTTATCCTTCTGATTAAGGAAAAAAAAGTAACATGAACATTTAAACAAGAATATTTTCTAAGAATCAGAGTGTATTTGGCATTGAGACAATCTCCCTCTGCAGCCATGAAGTCCCATCAGAAATGAAGAATTTAGAGAGAACTATGAGCCTGAGACATCCCACCCCATCTCCATGTCAGGCAGGTACTTGTCTGCCAGAGTAGCCTGCTTAGAGCATGCAGTCTAGTAGCTTTGTACTGCTCTGGAAAAGTGACCTCTGGCATTTTGGAAGACGAGTGTGATACATCCTTCCCAATGCTGTGGCATATATGGCCTGCTCCAGGCAGCGTAATCCAGCCACATCTAAAACCTAGCTTGCCACTTACGGTTTATGTGGCAGCCCAACCTGGCCATGAAGATTGCCTCAGGGCTCCCTTTAGCATGCAGTGAAGATGAGCCAATAGCCACACAACACCAAGGGCACTCTGAGCATGCCTGCATGGCAGTTATCTCCAGCTTGCTCCATTTGTATGAATCCTATCCACAGCCCTTCTGAGAGGTGCACTGTCCCGCCATCAAATGGTTATTCCTCAATAATTTGGGCGGTGCTTGCCTTGGCATGAAGAGAGACATTCACATTTCATCTGGGCAGGAAATCTATATCCTGTATTATTCTTGTGTTAATAATACAGAGGGCTGAATCAAAGGTGAATTGATTTCCTGAAGCTGAACAGACTTTTGGTGTTAGCACAGATACAGCCACAGCCAAAGAGCAGACCTTTCAATTTAGTTCTACTGCTGTCAATGTAAATAAAATTGCTCATGAAGCAAATTGCAGCCAGTTATTGTCTGCACTCAGAACCATTATGTTCTTTGGAAATGATCATTTATGTTAGACAGCGGATTATGTTCCTATGAAAGTGTGCAAGGCAAATGCAAAGCACAATTGTACCTTGAAGGTCAGCTGAATATTACAATTGGCACTTACAGGTCATTAGTATGGAGCTAAAATGATCCCAGGGAAAGGAGTGATATTTGTGAAATGATACAAAAACAGAGATTCTTGATTAGCTGATAGGAACCAAGAGAAAAACCCACATGGCCTGTTAATCCATATGACCGTGGAGGGCTGGAGGTGCAGTTTCAGCATAATTATATCTGACTTGTGTGGGCAACACATAGGTGTGGGAAAGCATCCCTGTAAGGACATGGCAAGGAGAAGGAGAGGTCTTCCCTTTGGTGCCTCATGTCAAGAGGAGGGCTTAACTCCAATTTAGGTACCATTAAAAGGTAGGTATTTTGTAGATAGAACAGGAAAGCAATCCTGGGCAGAGAGGTGGCTTTGCTAGTGGAGCAGAGAACCCATCTGAATATTTCTGTGCATGTTTTTGTGAACAAAGTTACTGTCACCTAAGGAAAATGGTTAGTCACCCATCCTGAGGCATGGCCTGTTCTGGCTCCCAGGGAGCTGAATGAGATACAGCCAACTACAGCCAAAAGGCTGGCGGTTACACTGCTGCAAAATACCATCATTCTGCTTTGTACTGGTGCTCATGGCTGCATAAAAGAATGTGTTCTTTAGATCTGAGTCCACAGAGCACCAAGAGCTGTGTTACTGTGCCTCTAGGTTTCTATTGGAGGCAGCCTGAGCTCAATTGTAGTTCAGGCTGTCAGCTCATCCTGTGTGTCTTGGCAGGGGGAGTGTCCTTCCGATGTGGGTGATCTTGTAGGAAAGGCCCTGAGCCACACAGTCTGCATGATTGCAATCACACAATATTGCTGCAGAGACAGAGGAGATACATGGAGGTTGCCAAGCAAGTACCCCATGGAGAGACAGAGTCCATCCATGTGTCCTTGGAGCTCACCCCAAACCTCACCATCCCTTTCATGTGGCTGGCCAGCAAGGAAGATAGAGCAGAACCTCACACTCTTGGGGTGAGTTCCTGTAAAACTGATGTTGGAATAAAGAAGCTCTCAAAAGAGAGGATGTCACTCCTATCAAGAGTGAACAATTGTAGAGAAGCATACACACAGGGAGCTCTGCTGAGAGCTGCCTCTTGATGTGGACATGGGGACCAATCTCCCTGCACAACTGACTCATGGAGCTGGCAGCCACTAGGTGTGCGTCCTTTGCCATGAGAACTCAGGCCCCAGCAGGCTCAAGGATGATTTTCAGCACTTATTGGAGTTCCACAGTGGCTTCTGTTGAGCAAAAATACCTCTTTTAAAAGTGCTTTGCTGAGAAAGAAAAACTCCAACAGTTGTGCTTCTGTTATAATTGGCTAATTGTAAATTGCCTTGTACAACTATTTCAAAATCAGAGGCAGCTGCTTTGTGCCTTTACACAGAGCAAAGAGTCTTGAGGGCTGTGAAATGGTGACTGCTAATACTGATGTAGGCACCTCCAGAAAGTTGGAATAGTGGACCTGTCTGTTAGTAGGAATTATATGGAAGATGTGTGCCATTGCCTTTTCCAGACTAATTAGATGAGATACTGCAATTCTTTCCAACTCAGGTCTGATGTTTGATGGAAATAGCACAGCCATGACCTGGCAGTATTGGTGGTCCCATGCTAATGGTTCATGAGAGAGAACAGGAACTATCAGTACTGCTTTGATGTATGAAACTGGCTTCTTTTACTTCCAAGCTTACAGCAGGAGGCAGGATGGGAATTACTTTAAAACGCTGCTGGATACAGAAATAATAAAAAACCCCGAGTAGATTACAAGTGAACGTCCTTTCCACTGGTGCTGTCCCTAATGAAGAATAGCTCCCCCACCTCCGTCAAAAGTTTCCTTTTTCTGCCAGTTAACATCAGATAATCAATCTGTCCCATCAGCTTCAGCAGTGTCCAACTCTCTCAACTCACTGGGGAAAAACTTCTTTTTTATTTCCTCTTTAATTAAGCTCTGCGGCATGCTGCTTTACTTGCGAGGCTCAAAGATGTATGGACATTGCTTCAAACAAACCATTGGAGAGAAGAGCATTAAAGATAGTCCTCTCTAACACTAAGTGGTCCAAAGCCACAGGTAAATTAATGCTCAGGCAACAACATCAGCAACAAAAGGAGGTAATGATATGCAATTACTGAATTTGCAAATACTCTGCTGGGATCAGGACATCTAAACACATTATGCCACGCTGCCAAAACGTACAAAACATTTTTTTTTACAATTGCAAAGCAAGAGGACACTTAGCAGCAGCACACACAGTGTGGCAGGTTCTTTGATTAGTATGAATGGCTCCATCAAGCCAGGAAGGGACAGGAACAGATAAATGCTTTCCATCCAGTTTTACTATCTGCATCATTGTTCCTATAATGCAGTCAGAGGTGATTTTAAAGTTATTAACAGGTAGAAGCTGGACCATTCAAGTACAAATTCATCAGGAACCTGTGTGGTGACAGCCAGGGTCTCTGTAGGTGGGACCTGGTCCCATAACCACCACCTGCATTCCTTGCCATCCATGCCCAGCCCATTAACTTGCTCTTGTTTAAAGGAGTCTGTGCCCCCTTACAGCCTGCTTATGCCTGTCTGTTCAATAGAGGTAGCTGTTTGCCCTTTGTCAAGCACTTCAGGTTATCCTTGAAATGCTTCTGCTTCCCATGCTCTGTTGTGCTGGCCAGGCACTGCCTGGGCATTCATCTGTTGAATTTACAAGCCATGCATTTTCCCCTGCATCTGGACCCTCATTAGAAAAACAGGTAGACATAACTTCCCACTAAGACTTCACAGCATTATCCATATTTAGACCCTGAGACATTGCCAGTGGGGTAGATAAGGCTACATAATTATAAATTGAAGCAGAGATTTAATATGGGATGCAATGTTTTTGGGCTTCCTGACCCCATGCTCTGGGTCGTTTGTTGTTTCTCTCAAGGCAGTTCTTAGAGAATTTTGTGACACATAAGATGCTGTACATCAACACAAAATGGCAGACTCTCTTACAGAGAATTTGCCAGCTAAATAGGCAAGCAAATAATCTTACGAGTGACAGAGCTCTGGACCTGGGTCCCTGGCTGCTTCCCATTTAGGTTCTTCCCTAGTCGTAATATATCTGAGCTGGAGCCACTATACTTTCCTGATAAGGACACATGGAGTCTTCTACACAACTGCCTGTTTTCATTCCACTAGGAACTCAGTGTCCCTGAGACCTTTATCCTTCACCAAATTTAATTGAAACTGGGGAAAAAAATCTAAAAAATCTGCTGTGGAAGGGCTGAGCCACATGGAGTGACTATTTCATTAGAAGAACAAACTAAACAACATGGAAGAAATTATAATAATCCCTGCTTTTCTGGTGAGGAATGTAAGCAAAGAGCAATGCAGTAAAGTACTTTGAAAGGTTTTGAGATATAAAAAGCGGCTTACCCTGTGAATTCTTGTGTTCCTGAGTTGTTTATGAAAATCTTTTTGCACAAGAAAGTATCTGGTGGCTTCAGATTAGATTATACATACCTGTTAGGAATAAAGCAGAAGGGGATTCTGATAAAAAGACCAAAGGCATAACCCATAAATCAAGAAGCGAAACAAAAATGGAACCTGCTGCTGATGGAATTTCCATTGATTTATTTGAACAGCCCCAGTATGAATAATAACTTAATCTGTCTCAAGACTCTCTCCCCACAGCACACTG
The DNA here is from genome assembly GCA_027574665.1 of Rhynochetos jubatus. NCBI lineage: Eukaryota > Metazoa > Chordata > Aves > Eurypygiformes > Rhynochetidae > Rhynochetos > Rhynochetos jubatus. Next base: position 28,070,995 of record CM050654.1, read on the forward strand.
ATTTACAGCAGCCATCCATCTCTTTTCATAATTAGCAGGCTCTGACAGTATTTATTCTTCTTTGCCCACCTTCATTACCATTAAAATTTAGACTTCCTCCCTGCTATGGAGCAGTCAGCATTCATGCTGCCTGGTGCACTGGGATTACTCAACAGCTTGATTTGTGGAGGTGTTTTCTTATATTCCCCCTTCTTTGCACTGGCAGGTAGTCTGCTGCTTGTGGGAGGAAGCTTTTCTGGGAAGGCAGCAGAAATCAAAACAGCCTTGGTACTGTGTGGCAAAAAACCCAAAATGGGGTTATAATGCTGAAAGTCAAGGCATGGAGCAACCAAGTCTCATCTTCCCCCAGAGGTGCTCAGCAGAAGCAAAGGGAACAAAGATGAACAAATGACCAATTAATAGGTCAGGCTCCTTTTTTATAGGTGATTTTTTCTTTTTCCAAGCTCAGGTTCATTTCCAGTCTAAACTTTAGGGAAGCCAGATTATCTAATACACCACGGAAGTGAATGACAAATTTATTTGAAGCATAAAAAGCATACATGAAGATGTGTCCTGTCAATTTAGAAATATTTCTTGAATAGCTGAATGTAAGATCAGAAGGTGATTTTCTGTGTCAGCATAATTACATTGATGACATGACATTACATCGCTGGATAATTTGATTCTAGGGTCGATTTGATAGGGAGAAAGCAACTGCATCTTCTTGGACAGACTGCCTTTTCAGAATGCTAGATGGGCCTGAAGCTTCATAACCAACCTAAATACACACATAGTACATATTAATGTGGTAAATCAAGAGGTGGTGTTAGGCATTTAATTGGCACACAATACTCATGCAAAATTAAATAATCATTGACAGATGTATTTATGTGACCATTTTGAGTTATTAACTGAAATTTAATTAAGTTGCTTATGGCCACATGTGAAATGGTCTCTGAATGGGTTTGAGATACAAATGGAACCTCATGTTTTAACCAGTTATTTTGGGGTTCAGAGCTACCTCTTTCTATCTGTGGAATGTCACCAGTTGAGCATGGGTCTTACAGTAGATGGACGAACCTGACTTCAATTGCTCAGATAATTTGGGGTGAAAGATTTTGCTTATTTTTCTATTTATAGGAATTGTTAGAAGGTGACAGGGTGACCGAAGAAGGCATCCCAGAGGATACACACTAAATCCATTCAAAAGTGCAAACTGTGGTCTCCTATTTTTCTAAGCCAGAAGGACCAAAGTCAAATACATCATTTATTGCAAATTCTTCTTTCTGCTTGAATGACCGTGTACGTTTTCTGGATATGGGAGTCAGAATAGAGAGGTGAAAATGAAATGCCTGTCTCGCCCTGTGAGCCCACAGCTGACACAATGATGGAATTTCACTTTCTGTTCCCTGATTGTCCACCTTAATCACAGGCCCATACATTCCAGCTTCATTGAGAAGCTGATTGCTCATGAATGTCACCCAGCCCTTGAGTTTCCTGCAGATCATCACATCACTTGTGCTTACTTAGATAAACAAATATTGCTGAGAGCAGCACAATGATTGAAACCTTATTTGCACAGCTTTGTGACTTGTGACTGAGCTTGACGTTTTCTAGGGAAGGACACATTCATGCCGTTGAGTTTTTGTCTGTGAGGATCCCTGTAGGCTCTTCTCATGGTGCAGGTTTTAATGGAACTTGTAGGTGGGCATTTGAGAAGTCTGCTCCTCTGTCAAATTTGGCTAAAGTCAAATGATGCTTTCAAAACTTATTATTGGGGGAGACCCAGAGTCTGGGACTTCAGGCTGATAAAGACTCTCCAAAAGCCCTGTTTTCCTGGGCAAAATAAGCTATAATGATCTCTCACGGGCAAACCAAAGAGTATCAAAACAGCAAGCCTTATTTTGTTCACCCTGTCTCAGGTAATCATACAACAATCTCTTTGGTTGCCTGTATTATAAAAACCCACCATGCCCCCAAGAGGGGCAACTGCAAGGCGCAGTTTGCCAACACGTTATTTATAGGCCTAAGTGGGTCTGCTGGATTGTCTAGTCCTGCAGCAGAAGAATGATTGTCAGTATCACTGCTCTTCATTTAGGTATCTGAGCTAGTTTAACACCACAGGTCCTATCTCCAGCATCCCTTAGATCCCTTACCTCAGTATTCTGCCACACTTCTCTCTCTTTAGTTATGTTTACCAGGAGACTTGAACCAGAAGATGAACCCGTTGCTGATTTTGGTTGTAGTGCGAGACCTTTGCTATTTGGCACATAGTCTTGATAAGGGAACTCAGAGAAAGCTATTAAGCAGTAGTTTACATCAATGGTCAATGTCCTTTATAGTACCACCTCTGAAAAAACTCTTCATTCAATTGCCCTGTCAGGCTGCAATAACTGCCTCTACTGATTTGTGGCAAAGCCAACAGCAAGAGTAAGTGCTTCTTTGCCTTTGATTTGTGTGAAAGGAATTTCTAAATGGCTGCAGGGAACACCTTTTCTTCAGGATGTGCTATTTTACCCAGCAGGAATTGCAGGAAAGGGATATGTGTGTAAAGAAAGTCCCCTCCTTGAAGATTGCTCTTTACAAACACAGCCCTTACTACAGCAGACAAAAAGAGGACTGGAGGAGGATGGGCCTTTTCAGTGGCACACAGACCAGCTGAAAGGAGAAGACATAAATGTGGGATGCAGAGGGACACAATGAGACAACAGCACACTGAAGTACCACAGTCCTCCACTGTTCAGAAACTCTGCAACATCTGGGTCTAAGTGAACAGTGCATTTGCCTTACCTCTGCATTCCCTGGGTTTTTCTGCAACTTCACTATTTCTTCAGTAACAAAGGAACAAGTTTAAGACTGTTTTTTATAGAACCCTTCAAAAAGTGAGCTGGAGTCTGTGGAGGCAGACTGAAAGTGTGGTGCAGATTTCAAAGTGCAGAATAAAACCATATGCTCCTTTTAATAGGCACAGAGAGGATGCTCTAGTCTGGTCTCTTGGGAAGATTTATTTTTTTGTTCCTTTGTGTCAGGCACACCGTCAGGAGGAAGAACAAGAAAAGTAGATTCAGACGCAGAATTATGAATTCAGACATCTCAGTTGTGAGTGTGTGTTTAGATAATTCAGGTCCAGTCCTTCACTTGTGTGAGTGCGCCCCAAGTGACTGACGGAGGTTGTGTAACAAATATATTTCTTGCAGTTTGTCATAAACACAACCAGGCACGACTACAGCATTTTGCATGTGGTTTTATGCTTCCCAGGCAGCCATGCAGGGACACTATAGAGCTGCCCCCAAAATGTGCCCCCAGTGATCATAGTCATAGACTCAGGGCTACATTTGTCCTTTCAAAACTTTCCAGGGGAAAGGGCCAAATAGCCTTATTTTAGAGCTGTACAAATTTCTGAATTGGTAGCTAGGCAGGGAAAAGCCACACTGTCCTCCGCTCCCAAAAAATATACATCATGAGATTTATTTCAATTCTAAAAGGATTTCTAGGAAAAAAAAAAACCTGCCAGAAACAATCATTAAAAAAAGTTTATATTATTCTGAAAGATATTCCAGTGTTTGAGCTTCTTTTCTTTAGACCTACTTTGAAGATTTTTATTAAGAGAAATTTGGAAAAGCCAGTTTTGCTTTGAAGCAGAACATAGGAACTCACCCTGCAAAAAAGCCACTTTGACTTATTTGTAAATTACAGACAGTGATAAGGCAAAAAACTATAAACCCACAAATTCTTTCAGTCAACCCAATGTGCATTTTTCCCATCAAAATCTGTGTTACCCTGCTGTTTCCCTGCTGTGAAGAAGCTGTATCACTAGCCTTTCCTGACCTCTCCATAAAAACTGCTTGATTAACAGAAAGTGAAGATTACGGAAAGACCTCCCCTACAGATAACCGTATTCCTCTGATAGCAACAACATCCCTTCCTTTCTTCAGGCACAGAGACCTTTTACACTTTAGGAAAAAAGGAAATAGATCCATTTCAGAGAACTGCATTCAGGCTCATTTGGAGTTTAACAGCCAGTGCTGTATTAATGGCTGTCATTTTCTTCTTGTGCTCATACCTGCTGACACAGGCTTACAGCATCCTCATGTTCATCAAAGTTGTTCATCTACCCCAGTCTGCTCCAAAATACACCCCAGAGCCTAGAGTGAAACTAAGTGATTCTTTAACTGCTGCTTGTCCCTCTGCAGTCAGGGATCTGTCATAAACGCAGTCTTATAAATCTGAAACTTAGAAAGCCATGTAGTAAAGCAGATTTTGCTAGAAACAGGCTTGGTTCCAGCTGAGAACAAGCTGATGGGAGCTTGAAGCAATCCTGTGCATTTCAGAGGGTTCTGTAATTTCTTATTTGAGGTCCAAACTTTGCTGTTACATTGATGAGTATAGTTTTCCTAAATTACCAGCACTATCCCCTACTTAGCCGAGACTTGACAGTGAGTAATTTCTTAAGCATTTTGAAATGAGACGCTTAGAAAACAGAGAGTTGATAGAAATAATGACTATGAACAGTCAGGAGAACAGACAGTTCTTCAAAGTGTTAACATCCAAGATAGCAGCTGCAAATTAGAAGGCAGCAGCAAAGATATTTCTAACTTTCTTGCTCAGTCTGAAGTACTGAGTACTAAACAACATAGGAACTTGTGCTGAGTGAGTCTGATGATCTCGAGCCTGTGCATGAAGAAAATATTCATCAGATCTGAAATCTTTTTTGATAATTTCCAATTGTTTTGTTAACTCTGCCCAAAGTACTCTTTAGCCAAGCTTATTTTCCTTTTCAAGTGAGGATCACAGCAAAGAATGAATGAAATGTGGTTTGTATGAAAGACATAGAAAACATTTCTAGTGAAGAATATCAGAGGAAAATGCAGAAAATCACACTCTTCTCCACTGCAAATGATTCAATAGAAAGCATTTGAAACCCTTGAGCTGCACATTGCTGGAGAATGGAAGAGTACTTGGAGCAAGTATTATTACATATCCTCTACCTTAGAGATCTGCTTTTGATCTGAGGCAAGGAGGCAGGATATTGGGCTAGATAGACTTTTGGTTCATTGTCGCGCACAGCAATTTTCTGTGTCAATTGCTCTTCAGCAGGTAGGGTTATTTAGAAGCACAGTGAGAATGGGAAAAAAACCCACATTTGAACACCACAGAATAGCAGTATTGGTATCCTGAGTTAAAAAAGAAAAAGGAAAAAAGGCAAAAAAAGAGGAACTTTATTTGTGCATTTACCCTTTAAAATAACAGGTTAGGGAATGGGCTTGACAGGCAGATATTAGTTTAAGAATAAAGTCAAGTCACTGATTTGGCCCATTTAGTTACCAAAGCTAAATAACCACATGTTCTACATTACACAGAAATTTTATCATGACACACAATTCTCTCACTTGCTTCCAACCCTGTCCTAGTCCTTCCAACACCTTGTCCTGAAATTGGTCTATATACTTCTCCCACTCTTGGTTTATCATGAGTTTGGATCCAGATGCTGCAAATATCTGAAAGGTGAGGCCATCACTTGCTGCATCTGCATCAAGGCTGTCTTCATGGAGCAATTTACCTCCTTTGGTTTAAGTGTCATGGATAGGCATATAACAGACTACTGCAGCACTAGTACCATACTGCTTTTCGGGCAAGTGCAAGGGGTGCCATGCAGAAGTGTACCCACCAAGAAAGATTGCTTGACTTATTGATACATCTGTGGCATCTCTAAAGAGCAGAGTGGTTGCAGTATGCAGAGGAAAATTACAGTGGAATGGTCAAAATATTCAGGGAGGCAGAAAAGCTGCAGGGTAATTTACAGGGCAGGCAGGGCTTTCTGCACTCCCCTTTAAGGGATGACATATTTGCACCAGTGGGACAGCAGGCAGTGTCTCACATGAGGTTAATCAGGTGGGAAGCGCGACTGGACAAAAGCCTTGCGCTGGCTCTAGCCACGATGGGTGAAGGGCCAGAGCATTGGGTGTCAGCTCAGACATACTAAACACAGGGAGCAGCCATAGCTTGAACATCCATGTCTAAGGCAAACACTAACAGCACACCCACCCCTTGCTCTCTCATAACAACAGGTGAGAAATTTAGGTGGTATGGTCTTTCTTCTTGTATTTCCTACCGTGTAAAGGAAGCCAATTCATGATGTACACATTTCCTCAGTATGCTGAGAGTCCTCCACACTTACTCATGCCAGAAACGTGAAAACTTGCTACAGATTTTTACTACCCAAATGTTACTGCAATGGCTTTTTAGTTTTGATTTCAGACTTGAAAAGTTTTGGAAAGCTCTGAGTTTCCATTAACTAGGAGAATGGGTTGAAACAAGTGAAAATGGTGAGAGAAGGAGGGGAAACCACCCATCGTGGAAAACCTATTCTGGTATTTTACTCTGAGTTATTTTACTTGTTTTATCTCATGATGAGAACCATAAAACTGTAAGACAGAAACCTGAAATCCCATTTGTCTCCCAAATAAATCCTGCTTTGCTACAGTGGCTGATCTAGCAGCTAATTAAGTGGTTATGATAGTCTTCCCATCTTTTTTTTTTTTGGTACTGTGATCTCCAGCCCACAGTATTACAAAGATTAGAGCTGCTCTGTCTTTAAATTGAAAAATGGAGACTGTATTTCTGATTGAAACATTAAATATACAGAAGACCTAGATGCCTTTTCGATCTCAGATGCCACATCAGCCAATCTAGGCACTTTCCCTCTCAGCATTTCATGCCCGTGTTACTAAATAATAGCTTAGAAACAGAGTTGCTGGAGGGGTTTTATGCACCAGTTGGACAGTGAAGAAAGAGGAAAAATTAAATCACTTTTCTACACAGGCAGATGTGGGCATGTTGTGCCTGGATCCTGACAGAAGGGTCATGTATTGCAATATTTTGTGAACTTCACTCCTTGAGAAATGTTTGCTGCTTCTCCAAAATCTGGAGTTTAAGCCCTACCCTTTATAGGGGACAGTGCAAGGCTTATTATTGACCACAAACAACCTCTGGGGGCTGCACATCACTGAATTTCTGCCTCCATTTCAACCCCTTGATTTCCTTCAGGGTTGTGACCCCTGGTTTCCCTCCACATGAGACTGTAACAGCCCCCCAGAATGGGAGGCAGGCTTTGCTCAGCAAGCAGGGCTGTTATGAAGTGCCAAACCCGGCCCCAGGAATCGTGCACAGCACGAGGCTCCTGACAGTGAGAAGAAAATGAGACAATATGTTTTTGTTTTTGTAAGAAATATGCTGCTGTCTCTGCTGAGAAGCTAAAGGAAGGTGTTTTTTTAAAAAGCCATCAGCAACTGTTGTCAGTAACCATATGTTGAACAGTCTCTGCACATCGCATTTCTCCCCCTCTCTGATGTTTCCCGGTGAAGCTGCCTTGCTTGCCAAGCGCCCATCACACTCCCCAGCCCTCACTGCTAGCCAGAAACTTGTGCCTTCAAAGCTTCAGAGATCACAGAAACCTTTGAGGTTTTGGGATGGCTGCAAGGTTCAAGTAAATTCTTCCTTTTTCCTTTCCTCACCAACTTTTTGGCCTGAATTATGTGAAGGCAGGGAAGAAGTGCTATTACAGCAGAAGCAATGCTAATAGTTTGAACTAAGGCTATATAAAGTTGCATTCTTCTCTTTTCCTCCACAAGCAGAGCGATTTTTCAATTTTTTTCCCAGCCGAAGGCAAATACTATGTTAAAATCATATTCAAACTATCTTGCTGCCTTTAAGCCAAAGTGTGGAGGCAGAAGAAAAGATATAAAGTGGCTTGGTGAGCACTTCCACCAGCTCTCTCCATACCATTGGGTGCATGTCACCTGGCCCCATAGACTTGACAGGTCACTAAAAACTTTCCCTTAGATTATGGGGTCTTCATTCTGCTCCCCATTCCTGTCATCCAGGTCAGGGGGCTGGGTACCTGGAGAACAACTGGTCTTACTATTAAAGACTGAAGAAAGGAAGGCATTAAGTACCTCAGCCTTTTTCACTGTTTTCCCCTGCATTTGATAAAGGATGTTGCCTGTTCTTTCTTCTAAAGGTCATAAACTCTCCTTTCCCCCACAAGTTCCAGCCATAGCTCTCTGTTCAGCCAGTCTGGTCTTCCCCCTTGCCAGCTGGTCTTTTGGCATGTGGAGATGGCTTGCTTCTGCACCTTTAAGATTTCCTTCTTGAAAAATACCCAGCCTTCCCAAACTGCCTCCCAAGGGACATTGTCAACCAGGCTCCTATACAGGCCAAAGTCTGCTCTCTGCAAGTCCGAGGTAGTAGTTCTGCTGACCCTCCTCCTTGTCCAAGAATTGAAAACCCTATCATTTTGTGTTCTTATTTGCTCTTTCTTATTTTTCTTCCTTTTAAGTATGTTGTTACAGACTGGACATAATACACCACCCTTTGCTAGTTCACACTAGAAAGGAGGAATTACCCACATTTTTTGTCTGTCTTATAACCTTCCCATTATATATTTATCTCAGAATAAAGTTTACTTTCCTGTATGACATTATTGTATTCAGCTTTGTGATCCCTCCTAACCTGCAGATCCAGTTGTGACTGCTCCTACAGAACCCCAGAATTTTTCACTGTCTTTGAGTTATTTTTCTGCCTCTATTTCTCCACTAATTTCAAGATAATTTTGACAGTGATCCATTCCTCCAAAGTTCTGGCAGCCCCTTCCAGCCTGATAGAAGTCCGCAAACTCAATAAGTAGTACAACTACTCTTTCAGCCAGGTCATTAATGTAAAATTGAATGGGACTTGACCTATGTTTGACCCAAATAGCTACTTTTTCAAGAAGTTTTGCACTTTTCAATAATTCTGCCCAGACCACACTTCAGTAGCTTGCTTATGAAAATAATATAATTCACGATATTTATGGTAGGCAAGATGCATCTTATACTGTGCACTAGCCATATCATTGGGAAGTCCAAAAATGAATGACTTGTGTAGAAGATCTGTTACTTTACAAAAGCCTAGAAAAGCCAGGCCACCATGGGATATGCCAGTGGTGGTGAGGGCTCAGGACCCTGGGGTCAGTGAGACAGCTACCTAGAATTTCAGTACTTGGATGCTTAATACCCTCTCATTCACTGAGTCTTAATTTGCTGCTCCTAGGTGCAAACTCCTAGTATCCTCACTACCCTACAGACAGCACAGATGCCTTTCAGAGTTTCCACACAGGGTGTTTCACTGCTGAAGCAAGATAATACACAGAAATCCTATAGCCAAAAAGCTCATTTAAACAATCATTTTTTTTTTAGGCAGAAGGAGAAAGAAGGGAAGCAATCTGTCTGAAAAACAAAGCTTTCTGAGGCTGAATTCCAGACAAACCCTCCCAGAATCTCACACTCAGACAAAAAACCCCTAAAACCTAAACCCACAAACAGGCAGCCAAACAAAATCCAAAACACAACAGGAAGACAGAATATTCCTACTAACTGACAAGACAGCTGATACCATTTTACATACCTCAGAAATAACCCCATACCACTCTCCAAAGGGTGCTCTGAGGGAAAGAAGTAGCTTTTATTGTTACTGCTTCCCCAAGTTCCCAGACTGAAGGACAAAGGTGGGGCTGGGTCACACCCACCTTCATTCACAACTGACTGGTCTCAACCCCTAATTAAAATTAGAAGCTTGTGGGTTTTTCGAGGACATGCACCTGCCTTAAAACTACACACTGTTACTCAGATAATGAAGGAGTTTTTGGTGCTTGAAAAGCTGTTTCAGGAAAGTCTCTAAGTATGAGCATTAGATTTTTTTTTTTTTTTGAACACAGTATTTCATCCTGAAGTGATGTCTGTCTTTGCAAAGTAAACTTAACTGCAGGTCTTCTGCTTATTTTTTCCCCTTCCTATCCAAATACTTCACAAGAGAAATCTCTTTCTGCACTCATACAAAATAATAATCAGTAATAACAATGTTTTTAGCACCAGTTGATTGGCACCCATTTGTGGAAAATAACCTATTTGCTTTGCCCCATGGATTGTTCAGAAACTGCACACCAAACGTAGCAAGGCTCTTTCTGCTGGCTGTTGCAGCAATTACACCAATTGAATTGAATTTGACCTTTGTTTACTCGGTGGTGGGATCACCTGCATCTTTGCTGTATTTCACACAGTGGGAGGTCGGTGTGGACTTTCCAAGGTCAATCTTGCTGCTGAAGACCAATGGCTCTCCTGCTGGGGATGTGTCACAAGGCACCTAGTCAAGTTTGTAGCAATGCAAACTTGTCAACTGTTGAGGAGGCTCTGGCAGTTTAAGTACATTTGACCAGTGAAGACCCTCACCGCCTTGAATTCATTTACTTCTCTGCAGGAGGTAATGAGGAGAGAGAGGCTGAGACAGATGGAAGTGAAAGAATCTGTGAAATTGTCAATCCTCCTATCAAAAAGGCAACAGGAGTGTAAACTGTCTCCTGGAAATACATATCAGTGGGCTTAACCTGCAGTCGGATCTCAGCTCAACAGGCTTGGGATCTGACCTGAATTAATCTCCTGTGCAGGGTAAAAGACTGTATGAGGGACCTGGGGCTTGGTTTTGCACCCTCTAGTGTCTACTGCTGATGAATTTATTTTAAAGCATCCTGAATTTCAGATTAAGAAGGAATTAACAGACTTCATCTGTTATGGTTTCGGTTGAAAGCCCTCAAAGACTGCAGTCTGGATGGGTGAATCTGCTCCTCAAGGCAGTACAGATCTGGCTCTGGAGATGCCTTTTCTAAACTAAAGGTCTAATTTTAGGCTGTATTCAATAAGTGGTTGAAATATGTCTCTATTTAGTGATGGTGAAAATTGAAGGTGTCCAGTAAAGCAGTTGTAATTGTGTTTAGTGCTGAGACAAGGAACCTAGTTAAGATTCAATTTGCTCTTCCCCTTTGTTCCCCCTTCCAATAATAAATGGTTAATTACCGGTTTCAAAGGCTCAGTGAAATTCTTCAGGTTGAAGAAATTGCAGTGATCGCCATATTGCCAGGAAGACACATGACCCCATTGTTTTTTCCAGATGAAAATACTTATTCTTTTACAGAAAATGCTAAGCAATCTCATGGCTTGAACAATCAAACCACAGCCTTTCCCATCCTCGATGGCGGTGTGGGAGCTGACAGGATTGTGCTCATCTGCTGAGTGCTGTGAACACAATCTTCCTGCAGTGCAGCCTCATCCTCTGTGTCGGTGTCCGTATGACCCCTTCTCCTCTGCCACCAGGAGGGACCTGGCAGGGCAAAGGCTCAGCACCAGATCTGTCCCATCGCTGTGAGGGCATGGAGCCCCTCAGCAAGGTCCCACATTTGAGCCCTTGTTTGAGCTGACTGGTGGCAGAAATTGCTCTCCAAATATTCCCCTTGCCAAAAGCCCCAAACTCTACAAACCCAAAGCCACTTGACCCCTACCTGATCCATACTTGATGGTCTTAGAGGAAGGACCAATGGCCCCATGGGTGACTGGGCGGAGGTGTTCCCTTTGCTTCGAGCACTGGTCCCTGCATTACAGAAGTGGGGTATTTTAGGAAGTCATTGCAAAACCACTGTTCATTTGTTATCACCTGTGTTTAAAGTGTTCAGTGGATGATGAGGGAACCTTAGCCTTAGAAATTTTCACAGCTGGGGCCAGAAGCTGTCAGGTAAGCTAGCTGTGTATATGGTTGTTGACTAGAGTATGTATGTCAGACCCAATTAATATGAGCATCACAGTTAGGATTTCTTTGTTTCTTTATTTATTAGGGATGCTGAAACAGACTTAACTGGTACAGCCAGGGACAGGATATCGGTGTTGTACTCTTCTTGCCACTATGTTATTCATCAAGATTTCCTGCAAACAGCAGTAACTGCTGATTCTCTGAAACAAAGAAACTGTAAACACAAAACCAACAGAACCTTGCTATGTAAATGATGAGTGCATTATAAATAGAGAGTAGGACCCATCTATTCTGGTTTACTATATGTCACTCCAAAACTCCTGGTGCTTTAAAGATATGGATGAAAAGTATAATGACTTTCAAAAACATAGAAGTCTGAGAAGACATAGAAGAGCATTGAAAAACCACAGGACAATTTCCATTTTGTATCCTGCTCTTCTTTCCAGGCTCCACATTCCCTCAAGGAAGTAATCTGTTGACTGGGATTATTACCTAAGAAAGCTTCCTCGGATTTAATAACCTACTCACCACAGGCAAAAGAAAGGGAAGGATGTGTCCTAGTAACTGGGAAATCTGCAGCAGGGTCAGTGTAGATACCGATCTGCTGAGCCTGGCACGTTATTGCACAAAAACTATGTGTGCAAAAGGCATTTGCATCTTTTCTCTGTCCCTGCAAAGTCATACTCACAAAACAATTAAAATTGCACCTTCATCCTTGCAGCTAAAAAAGCAACAAACCCAGAACAACCCTTTACAAATATGCCCCCTACTTCTAGCAATGCTGACAAGCACTGTTTGGGTCTAACAACTTTGTGAGGATTCATAATTAAGATACAGTGTCCCTGAGCTATCAGCTCAGGGTTTAACAAGACAAATCACAACTTAACAAGCACAGTTCTTGTGAGCTGCAGGTTACTCGCTTTCTCTTAGTCTTTTTCTCATTCCTTGCATCCCTTGACCTGTCCTACCCATTCCCTGTGCAGCAGAATATTTGAAGTTGGCATAAGAGAATTTCTGTAGCTGGCCCATATATAGGAAACAGGGCATGTTTCTTTTACAGAATAAACTGTAATCCTTTTTCATAATTCATAAACCCCCTAAAAAGCCCTCAGGTGCACACCAAATATATTTTCTCATAAACTTTTGGTGCCTCCTTGCACTGTAGATTCTCCATTCTGGATTGTTACCTGTCTGTAAAGCAGAGTGCTTCCACAAGCCTTTATTCATTACCAAAATGATAGCTGAAAAGCAAAACAAGAGGTATCATTACAATCTTGATAGCAGAGTGCAGGAGCCATCTGCAGTCTAATGGCTCCTGCAATTACACCTTGATTGAATGCACTGATGAAGCTGCAGCCCTCTTCTTGAGTGCCATGTTGTGGGCACTTACTGATGACTCCACAGCTACTCATCAACATGCCATGACCCAGACCTGACTGAGGGTTATAGGTTGCACAGGTGAGAAAGGAAAAGCCAAAATGGAGGAATGTTTGCTTAGATTTTGCTCATAGCCTTTTTGGAAAGCGTCTTGCCTTGGACTTTCAGACAATCAGTGGAGAGTGAGGAAAGTTATCTAACATTTTTCCTTAACCAAATATTACTATGGAAAGCATCTAGAAGCCTTTATCAAGACCCAGTCTCAAAAAAAGAGTTATTTTCTGTATTCCAAAGTAAGAAACAAATTTGTTCCTAAAAATCTACCAAACTAAAGAGACCAGACAGGGAAACATATCGTGAAGGTCCTCTTGATTGTGCAGGAAAATTAAGGTTCAGAAGTCCAAATGTCACAGACAAGATGCTGGGGCAGAGCTGGGAGGAGGACCCGTTTCTTCTGGTTTTAGATGAACTCCAAGTGATGTGCAGATTTGGCAGGGAGGATGGATTTATGCATGCTGAGACACACCAATGCTAGATTCTGGTTCCATGCGCTAGCTGTGGACTGTGGCTGCCTTATTTAACTTTATTTTAGGTGTATTATGATTTCCTCTCTCCCATGGCTGCAGAGGATGCTGAGTCCTCACAGCCTTGAACAGGCTGACCTGCTTACTGCTTTCTTGAGATACCATAACAGGGTCCTGTTGTATGCCATATGAGAGGGTGTGAAACTAACTCGTGACTACCAGAACCCCTTTGTCTATGAGGCCTGAGCCTGTTGGAGACCGTGGGTAATTTTCTATTAATTCTGATACACTTTGGATGAAGCAGTAAACTGTTGCCATTTCCATACTCCTTTCTCTGCTGCCAGTGTTACTCTGTCAAGCAGGTGAAAACATCATGTTTTTTAAAATCAATAGTTCTTACATAAGTAAAGTAATGAATGAAACTTAAGTTACCAGTTTGGAGAGATGGAGGAAGGATTTAAAGATGTGAAGACACTAACAAATCGGCCCTTCCCTCTGGGCTGCTATCGCTGATGTCCAGATGGTACCTGAGCATCTCAGATGCTGGAGCCAAAGACCCTCAGTTCAGACAGACGGTTCATCAGGTTGTGGAGCGGGGACTGGCTGCACAGGGGAGGGTGTCTATTACCATGTTGCTACAGCTGCTTCCTGCTGAAGTCTGCTGCATGCCCACTGCTTTGTTAAAGGTTAACTCATGCTGGGGAGTTTTAATTGTCTATTATCTACTCAGAGGGAACTATCTTAAACAGACCAAGGCAAAAAGCTTCATTTGCTGGCTTTTCTCTGAATATTTTTAAAGAAAGTTGTACATTAGTCAAACTTGTGAATGAACAAAAGAAACATAATGGCAGTGATATGTTCAGTTACACAGATCCACCAGCAATGAATCTAAATAAAGTCAGGAAGAGTATCACTGACTACTGCACTTCAATTATTATTGTGGTGATTGATAATGTGGTTGCTTAGCTAACATGCTGATGTGAGTGGTGTAAAGGTCAGCAGCACAGCTGGTGAGGTGGAAAACCATGCTGTTATGATGTGATGGGCTGATGCCTCGTGATCTGATACACAGCTCTTGTAAATCAAGATTTATTTGGTTTATGGTGCCCTGATCCTGGGCCATCCTGCATGTGGCAGCTCTGCAGGATGGGTTTGCAGTTTGTTCAACTTCAGGATTTCCAAGTGCAGTTGCTAACTTTTACTGACATGGCCATTTCAGTCTGGTGGTGCAGCTAACACCTGCACCCCCCGTGCCCTGCCCCCCCCCCCCCCCCATATTCAATCTCACTTTAGTTTTAAAAAGAATTTAGATTTCAGAAGAGAAACAGAATGGATTTATCTGTTTCTGTCAGAAAAAAAAGTAATCCTTTTGCAGGGATATGACTAGCTTTACTCACTTCTGAGGAATACAGTGTGATTTAATGAGTGATTTGGAGAAGGGAAAGGTGTAGAGAGATTCCTAGCAGTTCACTAATGAGGTATCATGGGCAGAACAGAAAGAGGTGGAGGATCTGAGGTGAATGCTAGACAATCTGTAATGATGAAGGAAACAATACAGTATATTAAAACATAAATAGTGCTAAGGACACCCTTCAGTGCATATTAATATCTGGTTTATTCCAACAGTTCAAAACACTTAAGATTATAGACTTAGTCAATGACCAAGAAGGATGAAGCTGGGGTAATGAACATACAACATTATGAAAGAACAGGAAACTGGTATTCACTGATGAAGGAAAACAAAGGAGCTCTATCCTCTTCTGTTCCCACAACCATGGCTGTCATATTGAAATGCAACTCGTGATTTGGCTGCAGGAATTGTTTTAGTCCAAACTGAGAAGAGAAGCAAAAAAGATACATAGATTTTATTGAAACTGTTAAATGCAAGGCAGAGCAAGACACTTAGAAAGAATGAAGGACTGGAAACCTCTGCCACAGTATCAACTATAATTAGCATTATCCTTCTTATTTATCGTGCCATAATCAGCAACAGGGATAAAAATAAGATTTGTCCTCAGGTTTTGACCTGTCTGGATAAAATGTCTGGATGTGCCATATGTAGTTGCTATGCACATATGAATATTTTCTTTTGCTTCTTCAATTCCCTCTCTGGGTGTTTGGAGACCTCATACGTTTGGGGCAACCTTTCTTCTAGTACGAAGTTTTTCAGGCTGAAATCACATAAAAATAGAAGATGAGACAGTTTTAAAGGCAACTAGAAATCTGAATACCATCTTTATTTATTATCAAATAGGGAACAAATTTGAAACTGCTTTACTGCATTGTTCTATAAATATTGACTAAAGTATTGCTGTACAAGGAAGTATGTAAGTTATTACTCAGTCCTCTAAAGACAGAAAGGGAGAATCTTTCATTCATTTCATTGTATTGCCAGTATCTTAGAAATCATTCATCCTAGGAAGAAGAGATATCTTACAGGTAATTTACTGTATTTGTGCCTTCTGTCCCATGGGCTATAATGCAAGACTAAGTGTCAGTTACTGCTTTCAGTCTTCATTTGTCTTAGTTTACTTCATCCTCTTTCTCTGAGGTGCTCTTCAATGTAATCATTATACCAATTTGCCAGCAGAAAACTTGAATGGTATCACTTGCAATAAAGGCCTTGGTTGGCTCCTTCACCAAAGGGTCTTTTCTGTTCCTAGAAGTGAAAGGAGGTGAGAGAAGATTTGCCTCTACTGCATCTTCCTGCAGAGGAGATGCTGAGCTGAGACTCATTTGTACTCAGGCAGGAGAAGGACACTGTGATGGAGGGGCCTTAGTCATCCTGGGCAGTTGCTGGACATGGAGAAGGGCCAATGGAAGAAAGACACAGTATCTGAATTTGAGATGTGGAGAGGAGTCTTTTTCTTTAAAAAGTCAAGACGTATCTCTTTGTAAACGCTTCAATTTATACACAACTTGCTGGAGTCCTTTCTAAACACACCATAAACCCACACTAAAAAGTCTAAAACTTGACATCAACATTGAGTCAGGAAAATACCCTTCACTTTCTGGGTGAGATATTGTAGATATCTTTGTTTACATGAGAGTCATCAACTGGATGGTGACTTCTGTTCAACTGGACACAAAACCACATACAAGTTTATGACAATAAATCATCACGGACACCAGCTGTTTCTTATAAATCAAAGAAGGATATATTGGTGGAAACACAAAAGTGGTACCCAACACCCTCTTAAAGGCTCTGCCACTTACAGTGCTCAGTTGCTGTAAATTTTACTGACATACAGCATTTCATATACTGGAAATAAAAAGCTCATGAAATGATGGTCCTTCATACCCTGAAACACAGGCCCCTTTGAGAAAACCTTGTGGCCATTTAAAAAAATACAGTGGTACTGAATGAGAAGGGAAGGATTAAAATCGGTTCTCCTTAATGGGAATACCAGGGAGGATTTGGGGCGGTTAGAAAGTAGCAATGACTTTAACTGAAATTGATCAGGACATTAAAAAAACCCAACACTTACGGGAAATGGAAATCCAAGCTTTCACAATGTTTACGGATGTGAGAGATCTCTGTGTTATCTTTAATTAAAGTAGGGAGTACCTTTGGCCTGAGACAGAAGAATCCCATTCATGGACAGGATTCCCAAGAAAGTGTGTGAAACTGGGCTGATAAACCATGGACGTGTCCCCTCAGTTAACCTGTCAGCAGGACGGATGGTGCGAGTTCCCTTTAGGTTAAAAAAAACATTAAAACAGACCCCTCATGCTCTTTTCATGGATAGATGTTATTTCATGATTGAGTGCTCAAAAATGTGCTGGTTGTTGGCTTGTAGATAAAGGCCCTTGTCTCCCAAGCTGTTAAGATGGAAACCAAATATGTGTGACATTTCTAGCGGTGTCTCTGGCAAAGTGGGGACTCCTCCTCCCTGGGCAGGCATGGCCAATGCTTTGCTTCTCAATTCCTAGAAGCATGACTGAAGAGCTGCTGTTCAAGGGAGCCGTTTGGTCCCCGGGGAACTACCTTTTTGGCAGTGCTGGCCACTGATGGCTACAGGAAAGTTCCTGCCCCTCAAGGAGGGCTGCCGGTTAACTTCTCATTTGAACAGGGAAGATGCCACAGGGCTGCATTATATGGACCAGGTTGGGGGATCTTCTGCTCCTGCCTCTCCTGCTAACTCTCCTGTGTCTCTGTTCATCATAGAAAAAGAGGAGATGATAGTCTTGTTGTACTTGTTTTGGAGTAAAAGTATGTCTGTCTGTAGACACATAGAATAAGAGGATCCCATCATTGACCAAAGCTCCTTGGTGCTTCTCTCACAGCAGAGGAGAATCAATGAGAATCAACACAGCTATGCCCTTCCCTCAAAAGAAATGTAAAGTATATGCTAGGAGGGTATATAATGAAGAGATTAGGCCATCTTGGAGGAAAATCAAATCAAAGATGATCCCTTTCAGTAAGTGAAGGCTCTGGAGCCACTCCTTGGTGTGAGGAGTTTCTGGTTCTTGCAGTGCAATTGACAGGTCTCTCCTCTCTTTACTCTGCTGTAAGGAACACAGGAAGTACAGGAGCAAAAGACATTGCAGGTCCCTTCTGGCTGGAGTGGCAGAAGGTGAGGTGCATTATGCTGAGAAGAAAATACTTGGTGGCTTAGGAGGATTGGTTCAGGAGGCAGAAGAGTTGACCCATTGCAGCTTCAAGCTGAAGTCTTGTGCTTTTTCTGCTGCCATGAAGACCAAAGAGGTTTGTCCCTGCTGAAAAGGGAGAAGGCAAATGTTGACTTGACTAAGATGGGAAAAGGAGAGCTTGCATCTGTGCTTATTCCTTACTTGGGTGTGAGATTCTGCCTCCTCTGCATTGCTGCCTGTGCATCTGGGCAGCCCTCCTAAGTGGAGCGTGCGCCCTGGGGAGAAGTTTCCAGATATGTTCTTCCCTGCTCTGAGAGACCAGATCCATGGGAGCACTTGAGCAGACAGTTGGGACCAGCATGAGAACTCCCCTTAAAGAGAAGAAATGCCCCACAGAGCTGTGCATGACAGCAGGAGCACAAATTAGCCATATTCTTGCTGCATCTGCCCCAGGGATGATGATTTGGAGGGGAACGGGGATCATAAAGCTGTGGTGCTAGGCTTTGGTTCCTCCCCTGTCTGAGGGGGTTCAGTCCCACCATCTCGCGCATCCCTGGTGCCTGGACCTGGAAGATGTTTTTTGCAATGCCAGTTTGCAACATGATGTCCCTGCCGCAGCCTGACTGAGCTCGGGCACATGTCACAGCACAGCCCTGCACTGCACACACCACGTTGTTAAGCCACACAGTTGTTTTAGCATTGTCCCATGCTCATTACTGGGGCAGAGTTAAGGTCTCTTTGATCTATTAAGAACTAAATTTATAATATTTTATATATAGAATATATATAATTTTATAATTTTTTCCTCTGGAAGATTTCAACACCATCCTCCTGAAATAGTGTATTTGGAATTTATGGGATCTTCTCTGTACTTTAGAAAAAATGTGTTTTTTTTTTTTTTCTCTTCTTTCTGTGAATATAATGTTCTGTTCTGTTTTCTTCTTTTTTATTCTATTCCTTATGCCATGGTTACCCCTGGAGGTACTGTGTACCTCCAGTACCAGCCGGCACTAAACATATTGCATGCCCTGACTAAACTCAGAGGCTGAATTTAAAGTGGAATTAAAGAGTGATGTGACACATACCCCACTTCAGCTTAGGCTATTCTCCATCCCTCCCACTCAGCAGCTTCCTACCCTGTCCTCTCCCCCACAGAAAAGTGCAAGACCTCAGTGAGTTTAACTGAACTCTGCGGGTGTGGAGCCCTGGAGACTGAACTCATAGTTAAAACAGGGCTTTGTTCTCAAGAGCTGTCAGTGCGAGATCATGCCATGATACAGCGAGAAGGTTCATGATGCCACCTTAACAGGAGAAAACAAGGTAGCCCTAAGCTGTGTTTCAGGGAATAAAAGGACTGAAACAACTAGGGGAAAATCCATCAAATAAGATGAAAAGAAGACGACACTCTGCTGAACACCACAAATAAAAAAAAAAAAAAAGGGAGAAAAAAAAAATAAAAAAGGAATGAAAAAAACCCTGTGATGTATGAGGCTATGAAACACAAAAGTAACAATGAAAGTAGTAACTTCAGAGAGCGCTATTCCTTGTTCAGGCCTGCCTTTGATCTTTCTTTTTAATTTCCACAAGGGCATCTTCACAGCCCTTGGGTATGGAATTGCTGGTACTGAGTTTTCAACCATGGAATGGCCAAAGGGACCACCCTGCCCCTGTGATCTGCTTTTGCTATGGCACATCTGCATCATACAGCCCCTGAGCTAGCCACAGTCCCTGCAGTGCAGGTACTGTCTGGGTTTCAGAAAGGCAGGGCTGCCCGTGCCCTGCCAGAGCAGAGGTAGTTTATGAACTGTTTCCCTTCCTGTTCCAGGCCTGCAGGGTGATTTCAGTGTATCTTCTCAGCATCTCCTGGGCTTCTTGTCGTAGTTCAAGCACCTTTACTGACCTCCTCTGTTCTCCCTGGAATGAGGCTCCTCTGGGAGAATCTGCACCTACTGAGCATAGAAGCTCAGAGTTCCCTCATTTTGGTGGAACAGCCTTTGGGCTAAGGAGGAGTCAAAATAATCCTCAATACAGAAAACACAGCATTGCTGATGGCTACTGCTGCCTCTCCCTTGCTTGCCCTTTACTGATGAGAAGGAGTCAGAGGGGTAGCTGTCCCAGACTGTGAACTGAAGCCACCATGGCTGTGTTAGGACGCTGAGCACTTCTATTTCATGACACCAGTGCATGAGGGACTCTGGTGATAGGCTATGTTGAGCACAGTGAGGTCTGGAGAGACAATGAAAAAGCTTTTTTTGAAGCCCTCCTGAGGACTTTTGGCCTTAAATGTCAATAATGAAGCCAAACCTCTCTGTTTCTTTCCCTCTTCCCTGCATGACTCAGTTATTGCATATTCCAGATCTGTTTTCTTTCATATATTTTCCCTGGAATTTCAATGTTTCTGCTGTTAGGAGATCTGGCATCTGCCCAGATCCGACACTTTGAAGATCCCCTTTGCCATGATCATGCAGTGCAGTTTTAAGACTCTGACATTAACCATCCGTGCTTGTTTGTGGTGTCTCTCGAGGGTGATGCCACATCTCACAGATTGCCAAAAGGGAGCCTTCAGAAAAAGCAGCCAGTGTCTTCTCTGAAAGCCTAAATTCTGACCATTTTTTTCAATGACATCCTCTCAATCCAGCCCACCAGGCCTCTCAGATCCATTTGAGGTTACACACTGGCCACACATATCTAGGGCTTGTAGTGCTGCTCCAAAAACTTTCTCCACTGGGAATTATAGCTCAACAAATGAAAAATGTCTGAGCTTTTCTCATGCTGATCTGTGTTGACTCTGTTGACTGAATATCCAAAGAAGAGGAACAAAGCTGATGAAGGGTCTGGAGCACCAGTCCTGTGAGGAGCAGCTGAGGGAACTGGAGTTGTTTAGCCTGGAGAAGAGGAGGCTCAGGGAAGACCTTATTGCTCTCTACAACGCCCTGAAAGGAGGTTGTAGAGAGGTGGGGGTTGGTCCAAGTGACAAGCAATAGGACAAGAGGAAACAGCCTCAAGTTGCACCAGGGGAGGTTTAGACTGGGTATTACAAAATTTTTTCATGGAAAGGGTTGTCAGACACTGGAACAGGCTGCCCAGGGAAGTGGTCAAGTCACCATCCCTGGAGGTATTTAAGAGATGTGTAGATGTGGTGCTTAAGGATATGGTTTGGTAGTGAACTTGGCAGTGGTTAATGGATGGATTTGATGATCTTAAAGGTCTTTTTTCCAACCTAAATGATTCTATGATTCTATGACTTTTATTTTCAATCAGTTCTGCTGAGCCATTTTTTCTGTCATTCATTTAACATCCTGCAAAGGTGAATGTTTGAACCATGAGCTTCGCTTCATTCTGGGCAAGCAAAGAAGTTAGACCAGAACCAGGATCGCCCTGCAAAGTCAGTGTTTGATTAATTTCAGCCAGCTTTAATTAAAAAGTATTCGCTCCTTAGTTAATTATGTGTTTTATGAGAAGTGCATGTGGTTACCTGAAATCAAGCAGGAGATGGTGTTTCTGTCACCTCGTGAATACAGGGTACATCAGTTCTGGGAAGCAAGACAGCATTAATAAATAACCGGATACAGAAACACATCCCCCAGACACTAATGGGATCCACCTTTAAATTAATATATTAATTTACTCCAGTGCATCATGATGTACCATCTTTCATATTACGTTATCTCTCTCTGTTTATTGCATTTTAGTTTGATTGTAATGCTCTTTGCAGAGAGGAGTGTTATTCTGCAGTAAGATATGGCTCATGCTTGAGATGTCTGAAACAGACATCCTTTTAGATGCATTATTTTCAGAGCATTAAAGCATTCAGCTTGTGACTTCTCAAAGTCTTTTTTTTTTTTTTTTTTAACCCAAGGAGTGCTCCTTCTTCCTTTCCTTTGGTGTTCAGGACATTTTACAATGGCTCATATTGTCACTCAGATACAGGCACTCTGAATCAACTGTAATTGCTGAAAATTTAGACTGTGTTTAGAAAAGGATAATAATATTTTAGATAGTTTATTATTAGTAAATAATGATTAACTAATAAATAGCAATTAATAACTATTATTAAGAAATATCGTTATTTTCTTGATTAGATTTAATTAAATGTCTAATATAATAATTGGCTGGTTTTCATCTGAAGCAAATGTGTATGTACCAGCTGATGCTATTAGGAACTTGATTATGAGGGTGAATGATCAAACCGGTATTTTTCGGTCCTGTAAGTTTTCAGTCTGACTGACAAACAGGATGCAACAGGTGAATGCCACAAATTAAACAAGACAGGATAAGAGGTTAACAGCAAGTAAAATGTGATCACCAGGAGAGCAGGAATCACATGGCTCACTGCCTGTTTATCCTCCCCAGATGCTCTAATAATGCCTTTCTGCAAACTGTAGAAAACTACAAATCTCCACTTTTATGTCTTTGAATCTTAGCTGTGAATTGAATAATTTAAATTACTGAACAGTGAAATGGTGCAAAACAGTTTGAACATGGAGGGAAATGCAAGTCTTTCATAAAAGAGAGACTTTGCGAAGGAAGGGCGTAGGGCAGTCAAGATGTTCAAGTGAGAGACAGAATAACCTCATGTGCGTAAGTTTCACTGAATAAACAACAGAATGATTTGACATCCTTCCCAACAAGCTTTACAAATATTGCTGCAAAGTCTGAACGTATTTCATACTAGCAAGCTAACAGGGTGTCAGGAATGGTAGCATCCACGTGGAGGCTCCACTCTGCCATGCTCCCCTGTTGAGTGCAGGGACAATAAATTTCACAGCATCTCTAATCTTTGTCTCCAATGTAAATAACTTCTCATGTTTGTGGTTTTTTTGTTTGTTTGTTTGTTTGTTTTTTTAATAATGAAATAAAGTCCTTGCCTTCTCACAGGTTTAATCTCAGTGCTGATGCCCGTTGATGGATCAAACACTCAGTCCCCAATTTTTAAATCATTTAACTGGTTCAATAGCTGTCTTATCCTTTGCTTTTATAGTTAAATCAATTCTTAGAAAAGAAAATAAGCTTGTCAGTGAATCATACCCACAGTGGTCCACCCTTCCTTAGAGCCAGTTTCAGATGATATAAAATAAATCAACTCTGAACTTGCTTGTAAATGGAAGGGAATAAAGAAAGAAAAGGCAGGAATCATGAACCAGAAGCAGGGAGGAGCTGATATGTTGCCATCACGGTAACACAGAACAGATCCCCAGAGACAGTCATATCTGTTTTTTACACTAAGTGGTTGCCATCACCATGCCTGTTCATCATGCCTGTATCTTTGTAAGTAAAGTGCACATGTATGAAGTAATGTGGAACAACTCTCATATATAAAATTAAAATGTTTAGAGATTCCTTAGGCTCAGGCTGGAAATCCTTCCCCAGGAGAAATCTCCATGGGGTTTGATTCCACAGATGGACCCCAGAACTGGGCAATACATCTGTGTCCTGGGCAACACTGTGATGGACATCAAGTAGCACTGGGGTCTGCTTCATAAGAAAGTGGGGCAGCTTTTACCTCTCTGCCTTTCCTGTACTGCTCAATAATTGTGGCTTTTGGCCTTTTCTTAGAAGTCTAGTCTGTCATAAAATACAAGGGTGTGGTTTATCAAGGGATGCCTGAAAGACACTTCTGGATGAAATTTCTATTGCATTGGTTCTTGGGGTTGGAGGGAGTTGGACTTGAGGACCTAAATTTTAGGGACAAACTGAGCTAGAATCAGAATACAGAGAAATAGTCCCATGTCCTCTAAAATAAGATGTTAGTCACTTCATGTAAGAATGAAATCAAGAAAACAGAATAAGATTTAATAGTGCTTCTTTCAGTTGTTATTTTTGCTGCCAGCTACTTAATCTCTTTGTGCCTCAGTTTTTCAGTTGCTGAAGAAAAGATTTCCTTTCAGAACTTTAACTTTTCCTGAAAATATTTCGATTTTCCTTTCCTTTTGGGGGACAGAGATTGAAGTAATTTTGAGAATTTTATTTCTTTCCTTCCCAGCTGAATGCACAGTAAATGTTTATCTCTATGGTTTTCTGTCTTAGTCCTTCCAAATTTTTGCAGATTAGCAAAAAGGAACTTTGTGATTTTGTCTTGTTGACAAAGTTTTAAAAAGTTACACAGTGGAGAAATAAAAAAATACATAGAACAGACAACAGAAAACACATGAAGATAATCTCGACACTCACCCTGATAAGTGAGACACTCTAAAAACTTCTAGGACTAAGGAGAAAAGTTGGATTCTACAATAGGAAAATATTTTTTCATTCTTTCTTTTGTACATGTTAGTATGTGTATACAAATTTGATGTCAGAATTTGGACCATAATATTTTTCCTACCAGAACACCTTTTTCCGAAGTGAGTCCTGCAGTGTCTTCCAATGGCATCCTCCAGTCCTGTGTTATATACATGCTTGGAAACAGATCACTAAAATATAAACATTCACAGAAAAATCCCCAAGAGTTTTATATAAATATAAATATATATATATAAAGCATTTGAGCAGCATTATTTGCTTTTAAATGAAGACGACTTTCAACTTGCTGCTTCCAATTAGAATAATAATAAACATTTTCCCTAATCATAACAACAGGCAATAGTGTTAAATTGGAAATGCAAAAGCTTTTTCTGTTGGTACAGTATCATTAAATATATAATCAGCCATTTATTGCTTGTGTTATTTTTGAGGCACTTAAATGAAAAGTTGATTTGTCTCTTATTAGACCTCAATAAATGTTCCTTTAATAGTCATAGGGTGTTTTAATGCTTTACAGAATCATTGTCATTAAATTGAATGCAAGACATTGGACTTAAATAAAAGAGAAATGGAAAAACTCAATAAATCAGGATAATAAAAGCTTTTCTTTGTACTGTTTGAATTGTGCTGTAATGGATCTGTCTCTTAAACTGCCTTACAAAGGCCAAAGTAGCTTAATTGCTTTAGGGCTTGATTATGCCTGCATGAGTCAGCTGTGAGACTGTGGCAGTAAAAAGACACATTTCTCCAGAGAAACCTGAGTATGGGTTTTGCTGTTGTGACTTTCCTTTGAAACAATGGCCAGGTAAGAAAAACATACTGCAATGACTTCCTCATTATGGAAGTCTTTCTTCTATAAAAGGGCCAAATGGAGAATGGAGAAGGCACAACACTTGGGCACAATTCTTTGCCCTTCTCCATTGATTTTCTCCACCTCCTATGGTTTACTCTGACATCCTCTGAGAACACATTGAAAGTGACTCTCAAACGCTTAATGAGACATATTTCATGAGGTATATGAAGTTTATATATGATCTGAGGTATATCTGGAAATGTAGTGAACTTGAAAAAGTCTTAGAAACCACCACTTACAAGCAGTGGGAGATAAACTTGCAAAGAGGATGTAACTTGTGGTTTTGGGTACTGCTAAGGCTGTCTGAGCAGGGAACAAAGATTAGTGAGACAATTTCTCCTCTGTAAGAATATTAGGAAAGGTTTAAAAAGGAGACTGGAAAAAAAAATGCACACGACAGGATTAAAAAAGCACATTAAAAATGAATCAGGATCTGTAAAAATGTTTCATGTGACAGGACCTAAAAAAATCAACTTTCCTGGTCCATAGCACAAGGTGGCTTGCTTATCTTGGGCAGTGTAACTTTTAACATAAAAAAAGGCAGATGCAATTTCAATATAATTTCTGTGAGCCAGTAAAGAGAACAGCTACTGTTCTAAAAAATGTGTATGTGTGAGAAAAGATATCTTCTCCACATATCTATCCCTCCATGGTCACAGAACATCTTCTAATGCCCCAAAGCACCAGACAATATTGCAGGAGTCACATTCAACCCCAAAACTAAGATTCTGATCCCAAAACAAACCAACTGATAGAACTTTGCTCTGGAAGAATAACTGAAAGATTTTGGTTTTGTGCCAGAATGGAAAGGAAAGAAATATCGTCTTGTGAGACAAGGACCCAAGGACCTTCACCAGTCTGCTAGCTCTGCCAGTGCACTTAGTGTAGTCTTAGATTGATTGCCTTTACTTGGATATCCCAGAGAAATATCAGAACTGTATGTGAGTGTGGGAATGGTGAATATTGGTTGTGGTACACTGGGCACTCCCAGACTTCTGTCCACAAGGATTGCGGTTCTCAAGGATACCTGGCATGGCCCCATTTCATCTGTCCCACTGTGCCTACGTTTCTTAGGCAGGCAGATGGAGACCCTCGCTGTGCACAGTCTGCAGTGTCACCTCTTTTTGATTAGGGCTGTATTTGCTGTGGGCCATGGCAGCTTCAGGCTGATGTGGCACCGGTTGGTCCACTTAGTCAACATTATTCTGAAAAATACATTAATATTATATTATATACATATAGATATTTAGGTATGTCTTAAAGATCTCAGAAGTGTTCTCTTTGAATGAACTCCTTCAGTGTAAATTTATTACTGAATTTATCTATGTATTTGATAAAAAAGTAAGTCCTTTTAAATCATGCTTTTTGCCAGCTGAGTTACCCAGGTGAAAAGTAGAATTTTGTGGTGCAAATGCAAACCATTGATGTTCAGTCTTGTCTGGGTTTGACAGCTAGTGACTCAGATAAACAAGGGTATACAGGCCTGATCCATTCCGAAGAAAGCTTATTTACATAACAAGCTTGAGCCAGGGAGGTGGGAGATAGTGAGAGAATCTGTGATTGTCTGAATGCAAGAGTTAAAACCTGATTAGAATTGCTACACCACTCCAGGTACTTTGCTAGCTGCCTAAGTTGGTATCATGCATCAAAAGGGCTGCACGTATCCTGCTGCTCTGAAATCTCAGTGGTTTCTTTTATTAGTTTTGTTAGAAACCTCTAAACTTTAAAGTCCTCTTCTTCTTGGTAGCCACTTAGCATTCAAATGATCTAGAGATGAGGACACGTGAAACTCTTGTCTTCCTACTTTCCCCTGTATTATCTGGTATTTAATTGGTTAGCGGGTATTGTTGCTTTTGGAGGTAAAAGAAGGGGAAAAAAAATATAAAAAGGGTATAGTAGTCATGGCAACAGAAAATATTTCATTTAGTTACAGTGTATGTATGTAGGGAGGGGCAACTGGAGCCTTCCTAGGATGACTGCCAAGTCACTTACCCTGTAAATAGGGAAATAAATACAGAGGCATAAAATTCCCTGAGCAGTGACATAGTTCTTTGCTGGCTGGTTTAGCTTCAGATCAGAACTGTCTGTCATGTCTAGTGATTGTTTACTTTCTTCTGACCCACTATGTAAATATTGCTCTTACAGGTTTGCTTCCCTCTATTTCATGATTGACCAAGCTTCCTAATATTGAGAGCTCCATCCCAAAGAAATAGGACAGATTTGCATATTACTACCTGAAGTAAAATATTATAGACAGATAACTGCTGATGTCATGCTCTAGAGGTTTCCCAGGCCAGGACTCCGACATGGAGACTCATGATTGCATGAAAAATTACCTCAGGTTCAAATAAACCCAGCACATACTGGTCTACAAAGAGGTCCTTTGCCTGTGCAGAACAGACTTGTTTAATAAAGCCTGGTGGTGTTACACATTTTGGAGCTCATGTCACTGTGGTGCACATCTGTCAGTATATATATGGCCACACAGTTTTAAAAAGATATAAAAGTATAAAAGCTGAAGACACTGTGGTCATGAATTTTGCAGAATCAAGAGTCAGAAGGGACTCTTGATAGTCACACTATTCATCCTTCTGCTCCCCACTGCAGGAATTTTCTGTTTAAACTTTATTCCCCACTGGCAGTCTCACCTCTTCTTGAAAACGACCTCCAGTACTGCGTACCTCAGTCCCCAGGCAAACAACACCAACTCTTCATTGTCCACGGTATTTCCTCTTATGCGTAGCATGATCCACTTGCTGCAATTTAATCTAGTTACTTCTTGTCCTATTCTCCATGGCCACAGAGAGAATTGTTTCTTTGGAGAGGTTTTTCGTGTGTGTAAAACCATCTTTTCTGTCATCTATGCTTCAGACTGAGGAGCACTAGTTTATTTAGTCTGTCCCCATGATAACTGACCATCATCAGTCTGCTGTGTGCTCCTTCACATGGGTCAACAACCTTCATGCTGTGCAGTGCTCACAAGTAGAAGCAGTTCTCTAGTGAAGACCTTGTCAGTACTGAGCAGGACTGATGTAATTTGCCAAAGATGATCCTAATTACATCCTACATATTGCCATTTTGCTTTTTGTTGACTTCCCAAAATGATTCATGCATGCTGGCACTGACTGGTCACCCGCTTTATACAGAGTTTGATCTATGATGTCCTGTGAACTTATTCATCCCCTGTACTTTATAGACAGGTCCCTAGTAACTACAGTGCAGAGCTTTACTGGACCAGAACCTTCATTTCATATTTATACAAGTATCCTGGATTTTTTCATTCTTTAGTCCCGTTTGAAATAGACTGCAAGGAGAGTTGAGGAACAGGACTCATATCAGATGGTCATAGTGATAGGGAGATAAGTTTTGATCTCAGTTATGCAAGTGTAAAACCAATTAATCTTTCTATATTTATCATGGTGCAAGGATAGAATCAAATTAATATAGTGAAAATTAAAACAACCACATTGTAAACTAGTATTTGTGAACTAAGCTACCCTACTAGTTTCAGGGGGATTACAGAGGTGTCCTAGGAGATAGAGTGTGACTATTTGTTCCTGAGACATCAAAGCAATTTTTCCCCAGCCATCTGCACCCAATTATTTATTTGTATTACACTTCTTTTTTCCTTTCCATTTTATTGTATATATGTGCATTTTTTTTTTCTTTCTTTGCGTAGCAGCGATCAATCTCTTCTTAAACTAAAAAGCAACAAAGAAAAAACACAAAAAAGAAATTAAACAAAAGACATGACAGTTTGGAAGATCCTTCTCATGTTAAATGTTGAAGACTCATCAACATTCAAAACTAAAAATCTGCAGAATAGCTTATCCTCTCTGCTTGTCAATGGCAAATGCGATATGCAAGTTAAAACAGAATTCCTGTGCTTTATGAATTTTCAGTTTTAAGTACAGAAAAGACATGATAAAAGGAGTAATGAACTAAGGAAGAGCTGGAAAGAATTTAGATTAAAAGATAAATAGCTCTTCTGCTAAATTATGTCTGACTCCCAGGGAAGAAAAGTTTGTTGCTTCATAAATGATGACACGGCACTGAACAAAACTTTCATGAAGGCATTTTACCTAAATAATTACTTGTTACCAAATAGTGTAGGAGTTGGGTGATTGGAGGACTTAATGAGACGTTTTGTGTGACTTCTTAACTGTATGTCAGTCAGGTTGTACAAATCATTTCAGTAATGCACATTGTAGGCTAATAACAGACAGTGCTATTCCCAATTAAGGTCACAGTTCCTGCTAAATTGGCAGATAATATCACGCTGCCTGAGGCAGGAGTAATCCAGACTGTCTTTCCCAGCATATCTTTTATGTGCACTACAGGGACACTATCCCCTTCTACAGTACGTGAATGTTTTGACTGGACAGGGCCACACCAACGGTTGGCAGATCCACTAGAAAAGCAGGAGGCCTTTCCTGAATGTTTATGCCACGTGTTTAAACGTCCCACCCTCTGTTGCTCTCAGTGTGGTCTTTAACAGACCATTGTATTGCTCAATCTTCCCGGAGGCCGGTGCATGATAGAGGATGGGATACACCAGCTCAGTGCCATGGTCTTTGGTGCAGATGTCAATGTAGTTGTTTCAGAAATGAGACCCGTTGTCTGATGCAGCTCTTTCTGGGATGCCATGTTGTCATAAAACTTGTTTTTCAAGAGCAAAGATAGTGTTCTGGGTGGTGGCGTTGGGGCACAAGATATTTTCTAGCCAGCCTGTTGTTGCTTCTGCCATTGTAAGCGCATGGTACTTGCCTTGGTGGGTTTGTGGGAGTGTGATATAGTCAGTCTGCTAGGCTTCCCTGTATTTATATTTCATCCATTGTCTTTAATACCAGAAATGTTTAAACTGCTTGGCTTGTTTGATTGCAGCACATTTCACATTCGTGAATAACGTCTGCAATAGTGTCCGTGGTTAAGTCCAACCCTTGGTCACAACCCTATGTATATATGAAGTTCAACAAGACCAAGTGCATGGTCCTGCACATGGGTTGGGACAACATATGGAGGACATGGACATGTTGGAGCAAGTCCAGAAGAGGCCATGAAGATGATCAGAGGGCTGGAACACCTCTCCTATAAAGACAGGCTGAGAGAATTGGGTTTGTTCAGTCTGGAGAAGAGAAGAAGTACCTTCCTGGGAGAAGGTACAGCAGCCTTCCAATACCTGAAGAACC
Source organism: Rhynochetos jubatus (assembly GCA_027574665.1). Lineage (NCBI taxonomy): Eukaryota > Metazoa > Chordata > Aves > Eurypygiformes > Rhynochetidae > Rhynochetos > Rhynochetos jubatus. The sequence goes on from CM050654.1 coordinate 28,101,363, forward strand.
ATACAAGAAAGCCAGAGTGAAATATTTTACAAAAAGGCAGGTAGTGATAGTCCAATTTTTTATGTCCTTTTTGAGGTTCACTGATTGCATTTGCTGTCAATTTAGGTGTTAAAAATAGAGCTTCATGTGAAGTCTCTTCAAATCTTTCCATAGTGATTATGTTACACACTTGGGCACTCTACATACGGTAAGTCAATTGGAGCTGAACTGAGCTATATCCCAGGCAGAAGTCATTCAGAGTTTTATTGGAAGAAAAATTGAATAAGAAAGATGAAGAACCTGCCCCAGGTTAATAACAGCAGGACTAACTAGTCTTCAGTGTACTTGGATGTAAATTCTTTCAATGGAAACATTTCTGAAAGAACTACACTCCTTAGTTATCTGTAAGATTTCTTCCTTGAATGATTTTAAACTAAAATAAGAGTATTGTAATCATTTAAGCAATAGGTATTTAGAATTTGCTAGTTTTTAAAGGAACTCTCTCCCTTCTACCCATCTGCATTCTACAGGTTTTCTCAGTGTTCCACTTTTATTAGCTACAATGTTTTCAGGGCAAAAAATATCCAGTAAATAGACAAGAATTGAGGCTGTCAGTGAAAGGCTGTTGGCTAACATAGGTGGGGATCAATTGCTATGGAGAAAGGTTCAAGAAATCTTGTAAGACGTATCTATGCTGTTATTGTTCCCAAGGGAAATTCTAAGACTTACTAGACCCATTGACTTTAGAAGTAAATTAGAGAGATTGGATTAAAGTAGTGAGGGTAGACAGAGAAAGAGGCTGCCTTTGTTTTACCATAGTGCTGCAGCTCTTCAGTTTCACTATATACTCTCCAAACACATAACTACTATCAGCTTCCATCAAAGCATGGTGCTGGCTTTAAACTAATTTGAAAAGCTGCCCACCAAAGAATATAGAATCCATTTAGCCCAGTATCCTCTCTTCAATAGTGGCCATAAGGGGATACCTGAAGGTGAGTAAGCACAGGACAAACGTGTGATATATATATCTGATATTCTACTATCATTTTCAGATCTTGGGATTGCCTGAGCCACTTGCGGTTGGACAGTTCTGCTATTCTCAATGGATGTATCTCTTCAGTACATGTCCAGTCTCTTCTGGAAATTCTATGAACTTGAGGCTTCACTTTGGAAAGGAATTCCCTAGGTCTACAATGCTCCGTGTGAAAAGCAGTATTGTTTCCAGTTCTACTATACATTTTTAGAGGTGTGGGTACCAGACCTACACAAACTATTCAAGGAGTGGTCAAAATATGGATTTATAGAGGCAGAGTCACATTTTCTGTTTCGTTTATTATTCTTGTCCTAACAATGCCTAACATTTGATTTGCTTTTTTCAAAAACTACCAAGCACCGAGCTGATGTTTTCATGGCACTATTTGTCATAACTTCAAGGTATTGCTCCTGAATGGTAATGGTCAGCTCAAGGCTCATCATTTTTTATGTGGTGAGGATTGTTTTTCCCCACATGCACCATTTTATATTTCTTTTATATTTATTTACATTGACTTTCACGTATCATTTTATTATTCAGTCACTTAATTTTCTGAAGTCTCTCTGTAAATTTCACAATCTGTTTTCTTCCCTGTTACATTGAATAACTCATGTCATCAGCAAACTCTTGTTATTTCATGCTTGTCTCCTTTACTACAGAATTTATGAATGTGTTTAACAGCATACCTCTTAGAACGGATCTTTGTGGAACTCCGCTGCTGTCTTTGATCCCTTGTGAGACTTCCCCATTTATTACTACAATTTATTTCTCATCTTTTAAACACTTTTTTTCCCCCTCTCTTTCCCTCTTATGTTTGTTAAGTTTCCTGAAAGAGTCCAACGTGGTCATCCACATCTACATACTCTTTAGCTTTTACCAGGAATATTGACAGAGGGAAAGATGCAACTTTACAGTGTGGTTGCTCCTATCAGTGTTCTAGTCACACCTTAAAATAAATCATCTCTGAAAATACACTTTTCTTCCTTCTCTGATTGTGGTGGGAGTCTTCATGATCAACCAGAGAGATGTTGAATGTTCAGGAAGCCATGATGAACCCCATCTTAATCTTTAAAAGTCAAACCTGAAAGCTAAGGGATTTATCTCTCTGTCAAAACTCTGTTTAGGCAACACTGGTCTCACATGAGTCCTTATATCCAGTTTCTTGCCACTTTTTTACAAAAACAGAGGAGTTGTGTTGGCCACTGGTGTTCTCAAAGAAAATACATTTCTAAATAGAAAAACTATTTTGAAGGGAAAAGTTAAAAATTCACTGAAGTAGACATGTGTCTGCATGGGTGTAAATTTAGTATGTCATTTCAAAACCCTTTTGTGGTAGAAAGGCATATGTTCCATGACTTCAACTTTCTTAATATTATAGAAACATACAATAACTCAAGTTGAAAGGGACCCATAAGGATCATTTAGTCCAACTCCCTGCTCCTCACAAGACTACCTGAAACTTAACCATATGACTTAGAGAATAGTCCATCTTGATGCTGACAGTCTTGATGCTGTGACCACTTCAGGGGGGTTGGAACTAGATGATCTTTAAGGTCCCTTCCAACCCAAACCATTCTATGATTCTATGGGGAGCCTATTCCAGATGGTAACTAATAGGCAGAGAAAGGAAAAAAGCAGGGAAATTTTATAACTCAGTGGACTCCAGTGATTATTTGTAAAGCTCTGTGGGGTATTGAGGCAATTGATTTCCATTAACAGTCATAGATACTGGTCATTTAGCTCCAAGAGACAGTTTGGGAAGTCTCAGCCCTGCTGTAAAGTGTGACATTGTAAATATTTGCCTGAATATATCAGTGGCTCTTTATATTCAGAGTATCTGGAGAAAGCCCCTGAAGAGAGATTAGAAGGCTGGAGGATTTAGAGCCTCACAGCAGTATCAAGCAATATCAAAGCATCTCTGAGAACACTGTGCGTGACAGCAGAATTGTTGTGTCAGACTCTCCCTATCTTTGGATGGGAGACTGGTCAAATCTCTTTGTAACGAAGAGAAGCACAGGCTCTGTTTGGATTATACCCAGCAGGAGACCATTTAGCTCCTTTTTAAAGAGGAGCTTTAAAAGATTTCATCTGAGAATCAGTTAGCTCAGAAAATGTCTTATTACAATTGAGGACAATTAACATCTAAGGAGAAGTGTATGGAGTTGATGTGTAGTTTATGCTTCTCCATATGGGGGTCTCTTCTGTCCTGTCTCTTCCAGTTTCCATTAGCTTGGATTACACTAAGTTTAAAGTATCCATGAAAGAAAAAGGTAATTACTTGAAGGGTAGAAAATCGAAGGGAGACTTCCAAGGATGCTCTCATACTTTATATGGTGCCTACCAAATGCGTTGCCTGTGTGTGTTAGAAAAACACTGTAGTAACAACCAAGCCATATCAAGAACTTTAAATAAGTACAATTTTCAGGTGAAATGAGCAGTTTTACAAAGCACATGTGAGACACCAGCAGGATTGCTGTAACAAAGCGGAAAGCCAGGCTGACCATTGCAAGTTACTCCTGAGCTCTCAGGACCTCTGCACCTCTAGTGTAGGTCCTCCTCCCATTCTCAAGACCAGTTTATCTGCCTTCATGAAAAACCCATTAGAGTGTAGTAAAAGGGGATGGAAATGCCATGAAATTCTCTTCATGCTATCTTTTTCTGCTTTTCCATTCCTGGGAGAGGTCCTGGCCCTTGAAAGGATCCTATATAGGCGTCCTCATGCTCATTGGAAGTGGTGGATATCTTGTCTTTGAGAAACTCATCTGGATTTCAGTTTGGGAAAAGTAAGAACATGTCCTGTAAGAATTATCAGGAACGGTCTCTTCTCCTTACTGTGTCTCCTCCTGGGAAAATGAAGACAAAGAAGTGACAACAGAGAGAAGGAGGGGATCTGCAGCTGCTGTTAATGACTGATGACTAATTATTACTCTTGGAAATGGTGCAGAACAGATATACTTAGATGTGTATTCTCTTCTGACTTGTTTGCCTGACAGATTTCTTCTTCCTCAGATTCATGTGAAGGAGCTAATTAACACAAAATTTCCCAAAATTACTTCTTAGTTTCTTCATTAATAGTTTTTGGATGAAGTTCTATAGCTTCCATACCCTGGACAGTCACCTGGGATAGGAACTGAGCTATGTTGCTTAGTCCCTTCTCCACTATAAATGCAAGTAACAGAATAGAATAAGATTTATTTTTTTTAACCAAGACTTTTAAAAAAATTCATTAGTGTATTTATTCACTTATAAATTCAAATATAACTTTTGAACCAAATTTTATCCTTTTGAGTAAGCAAGAGTGTAGAGTTCAGTGGTGGGAGTTCCGTTTCTCTCTTGAAATCTAATCTAATGGGTAATTCCTGAACCTGAACTGACTCAAGGCAGTCACACAGAATTGCATTTTGCTTCCCTGAAGGATAAAGGAGTGCAGCTGAACTTGCTCATGTGAAGGAGAAATGTCAAACCTGGGACAAAGTGATGTCCTAGAATCTGGGGTTCACAGATTGTCTTGCCACTGGGAAGGCCCAGGATGGTGCTTTGCTCATCCCAGACCTCCAGGAGGGACAGCAGCCCCTGCTTACAGCCTTCTTAGAGCTGTGGCACAGCCAAGCAAGTTGTGGGTCTAGAGCTGCTCTGTTGTGGTAAGCACCGTTTGCAGTGAGCTATGTCAAGTACTGTCTGTGTGATGTGTTGGTTTCTATGAAATGGATTGATCTGGATCCAGTTCTCAGTGAAAGGGTCTCCACCTTATCACTGGTGCACCTTTCATGTCTCTCTTAACATTAAATCTTCTGAGCTCGGAGGTGGGGAGGCAAGCATGAGGGAACTAGACCTCTCATTCTCAGATGAGGGAGCTATTCTCTGTTGCTGTAACAACACATCAGAAGTGTTACAACACTTCTGTTCCCAGAATCAGAACAGCTGGGGGAATGAAGGTGGAGAAAAAGCACAGCTGTTTCCATAAGCTCAAAAGAGCACTTCCTTTGGACCACTTTAGTCTAGTGAAATCCCTAAGTATGTCTCCAAATAAGGATAGGGCATAAACCTGTATTTCTTTGCAAAGAGAATAAGACATAATGTACTCCTCATGCAAAGGAATTTTTTTCTAGGCATCCATTCTTGGTATAGATACACTGAAGTTGCAAGGAAAGCAGGCTTTTTGCACTCACTTTTTTCCTTCCTACAGAGCATGTCTTGGTGCTATTTATGTTGATAACACGAAAAGTCGCAGGCAAATTGAGTGTCCAGTCTGTTAGTGTGTACATCAGAAAGGTAAAAACCCAACAGGTGAGACCTTTGAAGGAATGCCTACAGAAAAACATCCAGAGCAGGAATGGGATGTTGAGGGAAAAGGTTTAGGAGTGGTAGTAGTGGCGATGGAAAGGAAACGCGTCAGTCTGCTAAACACAGCATGACATCTTAAGCAGCCTATTGATCTCCTATTCAGAATTCATGCAGGGTGACTTCTTGTCATAAAACATTCAGCAGTCAAAATCAATAAGAGATGTGGAGCACTGAATCTTGCTGCTTCAAAGTCATACTTGAAAACAACAAGAAAAAAATCACTGATACTCAAATGTCACCAAGGCACCAGCTTGGTTTGGATGCAGCTCAGCAATTTCAATAATAAGTTTGTTTCCTGTTTTTCCAAGGGGGAATCCGGCTGGAAAGTGACAGGAACTGGATTCAGCTATCTGACAGGGAATCTATATTCTGCCCCTCTCTGTTTACAAAGGAGGTTCAGGCAGAAAGATAAACCTAGATAACATGAAACATTTACTGAGGTAGAGCTTGTCTTGTGCTGTGAATTTGCCAACATTTAACAGTTCCCTGGCTAATATCACATCCTCCAGCTGCATGGTAAAATGCAAGGGGACTAAGAAACACATCACAAAAAGCTTAAATGATATTGTTTTTAGAGACATACCCACCCTTGTATGATATAGGCCATATTGCTCTTCAGCCATTTTTTGTCACCAATGTTCAATATTAACATCTAACTTATAAAGGTCTGGCACTAGGTTTCAAAGTTAACCATAGTCCAAGTCAGTGAATTTTGGCTGTGGATCATGTTCTGAGAGGCACACATGTCCTGTTCATCCAGAGGGAGGAATAACAAGTAGTTGCATGTGCACAGCCTCAGCCTTCTCCATGGGAATACCTGGAAAAGGGGTTTCACATGGATACCAATATCTTACAGATCTGCCACTCTCTCCTTCCCCTTTTTGCATCACATCATCCTAGAAATCTAGAAGATACTATTGGAAAAGCTTTCCCTTTTCCATTCAGGCCTGTCTGCTGCCCCTGAACAGGAGTGGCTTGACCTGGACCATTCTTGGGAAGTGCTTGTCTGACAGGTGGGAGAGGCAACCTTACACAAACAATTTCCTCCAGCTTCCTGGTGCCTCCCTATCCTTACACTGAGATTTTCTTAATACCCAGTCTAAACCTCCCTTGTTGACCTTCAAGCTTCATACTTCCTGTTGTCTCTCAAGTGGCTTCTGGAGAACAGATTGCCTACTGAAGCTACCTTTTATGTATCTGAATGCTGTTGTCATGTATCTTATTGCTGTCTTCTAGACTAAACAATGACAATTCTTTCAATCTCTCCTCTGAGGTCGTATTTCTCATATGTTTGTGCTTCAGTAAAGGTTGCTGGCATCTGACATAGTCCTATGGCACAAAAGCTTAATTCTGCTCTTGCATGGCTCTGAGCCCAATGGTTACCTCACCTCATTCAGTGTGAAGGTGAGGGTTGCTTTTAGAAATCAATACAAAACCTTGGTATTTGTTCCTTTTCTAATAATTTCCACGGTAACTGATGCTGCTGTAGATGAATACCAAGGAAATGCATGCATCAGACAGCCAGACAGAGCAACAACCAGGGATTCAAGTGGGAATATACAGCACCAGCTGACGAGTTCAGAAAGCGTCTGTTGTCACAACACCATCCCTCTGTGGCAGACAAAGTAGCACAGAAAAACCTGGAAGCAAAAGCAATAAACAGAGGCATCAATGAATATTTTGCCTTTGATTTCACTAGGACATGAATGGCTATACTGTAGGAGGTCTGTCTTGGGATGGTACCATGAGGTAGCTTGTTTCATAGCTGTGTCTACACTGCACCGTGTCTAAGACAGCTATAAGCAAAGAGCACAAATTGAAAAGCCATCGAGAAAAAAATCAGCTTGCTTATGGAAAGCTCTGTATAATTACAATCAGTCTGTTTCTGATATCAAAACTAAACTGTTCAGAGGTCTGATGGCTCAACTATTACATTTTGATTTTAGTATCTCTATGCATTAGGATAAATTAGTATTTTCTGGACAAGCAATGAACCAAAGTTCTATAATACTTTAATAGTTAGACTGGGAGCTTGGGAGAATATTTTGACAAACCAGAGTTTCATTAAATATTTTTGCAATTCATTAAACTGTTGATTTCCATTCCTATTCATAGGAAGTATAGATGAGGCTTCTATTCTTCATTCTTTTCTGCTTTTCTTTTCCAAGAATGCTGACTCTATTTCTGACTATTTTGTGAAGGAAAGTTTCTGAAGGGTGTTCTTGTAGGTGACATTCTAATTTATGCTTCTGAAGGAGGCAGGCGGGAATTAAGTGACATGATGGAAGGTTTGTTAAGTGTAATCAACAGCAAGGATAAATGCTGCTAGAGATTTCTGCATATTAATCTGTCTTTGTTTTGAGCTTGCTGCAGCATTTGTGACAAAACCAAAGGTTATAGATTTGGAATCATAGGTTTTGCCTCTCTGACTTAGTATAATATTATAGATCCTTAATCAATAAACTGATTGAGCTTAACTAGTCTGATCTCCTGGACACAGAGTGGGTAGCGTAGGTATTTCAACTGTGCAACACATTGTAATGTTGCGTTTAACCTGCCTGACTTCCCACTATGCTCCAGAATAGCATGACTTCCCCATAGGTGCTGAGCCATCTCTAGCAGCCCTACGTGGATGTCTCAGATGGCACTACAGCCCTAGACTTGGATAACCGAAACTTGCAAGAGATAACTTTTCTGTCTAGCAGGAAGAGAGTGGAAATTGAAGACTCTTATGCCCAGGACACCAGTGCTTGATTTTGGTGACTGGAGACATCTTAATTTACAGGATCATAATTTTTTTAGTAATAACTTCTACATATGTCCTACATCTTTACTCTCATTTAGATAATCTTAATATTTTTCCTTCTCCTAGATTTAGTTATTGTGTTTCAGGCAATTTATCTTGTCTACCAGTTCTCTAAACCATTCATTAAAATTTTACTTTATGAATCTTAAGTTATCAAGAATATGAAAAAAAAAATCATGCCTTCATTAAAATAAATATTTACAAATAATAAATTGTGATTACTTGAAAGTTTCCCTGATCAGATATCAGAAGGCATAGTTCATCCTTAATGTTCAGACAAGAAATAAACCTTTTTTCTAATTGTTAGGGCAAGTAATCATGAAACGAAACTACCAAAGGTTACATTGGATTCTTCAGTGCTGGACATGTTTTTATCAAGATTGAATATATTTTTGAAAGAGATTGTAATCTTCACCATATATAAATGAACCTACAAAACTGAAGAGCAATCTATCTAGCTAACAGATGAGTCAGAGTCAGCTTGGAATGAATGCTTAGAGAAGCAAGGTCTCCATACCTAAGGAAAATGCAGTTTTATGCTGATTGACCTTTTGGACTTTCCTCTATCCCCTATTCCTCCTTGTGGGAATTGTGCTTACAATGCCATCTGCAAGCTCAGGCAAGTACAGAGTAGTACCTTTTGCTGTTCACCAATATGTTATTTGCTCCTGCCCCTAAAATTATCATCCCTCTGCACTCGTGGTCGTTCCTGTGCAAACTGTTTCCACTCTGAATGATCCACAGACCGTCAGTAAGCACAGATGGATGCTGCCCCATGTCCTGGGCTCTGACCGATGTGCCCTGATGCACACATCCTTATTGTGGCCTGTCCCTCTTTGCAGGGAACTTTTTGTCTTGAATACCTGAATACATGGAGAGACACCATTCAACTTGTTTGTGGTGAAAACATTTTGTCATTATGTGAGAAATGGTGAGAGTCCTTGTTTTCAGATAAAAGATCCTGTTCTGCTACCACAGAAGTTATCACAATCAGTTACTCCCTGCACTAGGCTTACCAGGCTTCGAACAACATATATCTTTTGTTCTTCCATCAGTCCCTAAAGGATGACTAGAGACTGAGAAAAGACTCTGCCACCCTCACGAACTTTTCGTCTCCCCGTTTATTCTTACAGGAAGCATTGATGTTATTTTGGGGAAGTATTGACTCTTTTACAGAATAGAGGGCTCATTAAATCAAAAGAACAGCAACATTTTCAGCTGCTTCATTGTTATTGTTGCTATTGTTGCAAGCAGCTGCTGGAAGCTGGGGGGAAAAAAAAAAGAAGGGAGAAATAAAGCCAATAAAGAATAGATACCCCAACATATCCCTGAGCTGAAGATAAAGTGCAACACATCTCTTTTATTGCTTTTAAGTAGTTGGTAGTCTACCACTGAGTTCATAATCATCCTGAAGAGGCAGCAGTGCCACTGAGAAGGACAGGGATGCCAGGATTTATAGAGGGGATGATAAACTGGAAATGACAGAGTCACAAAAAAGGGAAATGCTGTATTGAGCTTGTGTTAAGAAAAGTATCATGTATTACAAGCAGAAAGAGGAAATTTATTCCACTGCCATAGCAAACTTATCCAGAGCCTGTCTGGGGGCAAAATGTGGTGTTTTTTTTTTAAAGAGAGGGGTCAAATTGTTATAAGTGAGAGGGAAACCAAGCAAAACAATAAAAAGGCTGGAAAATGAGTCACATGAAGAGAAGAGTGGCTGTTGCCCGGAAGAAACAGAGCTTATGGTTGACCAAATACAAAGCACAGCAGGGAGCTCTTCTTTTGTGTTTGCTGGGAATATGGCAAAAAATCCTGATAGTAGGAGGATTTCTCAGTAGTATGGAAATCTATTCTGGGAAAGAAGCAGCATGAGCAGGAAACTGGAGATTGTTAACTACAAATATATGATTCTGGGACACGCAGCAGGGAGTGAATGTAGTAACCCAGGAAATCTCTTTAGTTCTTTGATGTCCTTAAGTAGTAAAAATCTGTGTTTCTATTATTCCTTGCATTTAGAATACTAACCACCACCTCTCTACAGGTCACCTCAAAACAAATCAAATCACAAAGCAAACAAGGAAAAAACCCTATGAGTTTCAGAGAAGGATTGATTTTGGGGTCCTCACCTGCTGTATCTTGAAAGGTTTCTGGAGGGGTGTCATGCAAACCTGCAAAAAATCTTAAGCTGGACACCCAAGGTTGTGTCACATGGCTTTTGAAATTCTTGGTCAAAGCAATCTGCTTCACAGAACAAACAGTGTACAGATGTAATTTTTTGTTCCTGGCCAGGATAACAAATGGGTGAATAGGAGCCAAGGATGAAAAAGGAAATGCATAGCTGACAGAAGACAGAATGTTGCCTCCATTAGAAATATATTCACCTTTTCAAGGGAGTTCAACAAACATAAGAGCTAGGTAGATAGAGACCCTGGCACATAGACGTACAGGGAGCATGGCAGAAATGCAGCCTTCAGGAAAAATCAGGAGAGCAGCAGTCTATTTTCATAGTCTCTTTCCAGAGCTTGTTCTCACACCTTGCTGTTTCTCCTAATTTTTTTCCATTGTTTGCTTTCCTCTGATTTTATACCTTGGCAGCTCAGTGGCAGTGGTTGCCTGAAGGATGCACTGGGGGAATAAAAGTTTCAAGAGGACATTCAGTGAACAAGGCAGCATAGAGAAGCTGACGTGAATATGACTGGCAGTTATTATTTCCCAGGAACTCTCCTTGAAATTGAACACAAGTGTTACTGCTGGACCTGCATAAAATTTAAAATGTCCATCCTATGAGAAAATTCTGGATTATCAGCACTTTTATTATCACCTAAAATTGGGAAAAAAAATTTGAGTTTTCTTTGTTTTTCACTGACAGTCCAAGAAAGATCAATATGGATGCCTTTAAACCAGCTCATGTAGAGAGCAGCCTGTTTTAGAGAAACACTGGTTGTATTTTTCCAGGCTTGACCTATCCACCCTTTAGTACCCATGGAGTGACCAACTGAGCTTTTCTGTCTGCAGAACTAACTCAGGGACACTGCTACCTTCAGCTACCTTGCTTGCCCTCCACATCGGACCTTGAGCAAGAACATTGGTGTGGGGTTTCCTTTTGGCTGGGATTGACACCTGCAGTAGCAAGGTGCCAAGTAAACGCATTGCCTGTGGTCCTTGGGGGTTAGCCAGCAGTCAGGATGTTGTGACACCTGTCAAATGGATTTTCACTTTCTGGATGACTAAAAAGCAAAACGTCTCTTATCCATTTTCAGTTGTATTGGGGATTTCTCAGGTTTCAAGGTCAGGAAAAGAGTGATGTTTATCCCTTTCAAGGTTTTCGGATAGTTTTGACTGCTTTTGCACTTTGCATGGATCTGATGCCCTCTCCTTCCTTCTCTCTCAAGAGATTAATTGGGGTTATTCATGCATCCGTGGTAGCCTGTTGGAAATGTCACAAACGTGATATGCTGAAATGTAAGACTGGATAAGACCTCTTGGGTCAACAAACCCAGCCTGGGTATCAGCAGGCATCATATTATTGAACACTGAAGTGGAGCATAGCAAAAAAATGTTGTGGAAAGGCTAGTAGAAATGTAAGAATATTCCCAGTTTTCCACTGGAGGACTTTCAAAGGACCTTTGGAAGCTCAAGTTAGTACATAGGTCCTAGTATATAAACTCTATCCTGCCTTACTAAAGACATTAAATGGCTGCTCACTGGGATTAGTTGCATGAGAGGAGACCAAGAGGAACTTGGTCCTTTTGTTATGAGAGTGACGGCGGCAGTAAAAAAATGCTTCTCTTGTAACACTCAACAGTTTTGAAGACTTCCTATTTTGCGAATACTACTGCATATTCTAGCCCTTAATAATCTGCAACCGTAGACAGCTGCCTACTCTGCCTCTATGTAAAACAGGCCCTGGTGTACAAAAATAGATGTAAATCAGCCATTCCAATCCAGTGACTTGATACCCTGGTAGGCACAAATGGTGCCATGAGTTGTGAGAGCACAGAGGATCAAGATCCTAGTCTAAAGTGTAATGCCAGGAAAAAAGAGCAATAAATACAAGAGGCAGAAACAGCATGACCAAAACTGGAGAAGTATAAATCATGCTGTGGAATGAAGTGCAGTGATTCACCTGCTACGCCGGGTGCTGCTGCCCTGCAGACAATCTGACAACACAGCAGAAAAGAAATGCAACACACCAGAAATAAATACTCACCCTCAACTGACACAATGCTATTCATTTTGGGTTAATATATTTCTTCTTGAAATTCAGCAGAAACCCATGGCATACAAATCATCCCAGCATCAATACAAGGTAAATGTGTGTGATTAAGGAAGGAGAGAGGAACATCAGCACAGTTGCAACCCATAAAAGTTAACTATTATTGGGTTTCCCCTGCATGAGCACATGGATCCTCTTTGACAGCCCACATATGCTGGTTTGTCTTTCCTTCACCCTTAGGCCTTCTTTCTACGTTATCAGTCACTTTAAAAATTGCTGGTTCCATTTTACAATATTGTCATCAGCATGACCAGTAACAAGGCACAGCAAAGAAACTATAAAAAGTGGCAGATAAAATTAGAAAGGCATGCAGGTGAGTTAAATAAGGCTAGGAGTAAAGAGTGAAGATACCTTGCCACATGGGTGGAGGTTCCCAAATCTGACTCTCAGGGTTGAAAACAAGCAAGGCAGAGTAGGCCAGGTAATATTTAGGAGCAATGTCTTCTGCCTTATGTAGCAAGGGCTATTTGGTGGGAGGGGTTCTCAGAACACCTCAGGAGCTGCTTGCCACCTCCCAGGATCAGGCTCTTAGAAATGGAGGAAATCAGCATTGCAAATGCAATGGTGATCACCTGCTGCCAAACAGAGTCCTTTCTGAAGAGGACATCCACCATTTGCTATGAGTTTCCCTGATCTGTGGGCTGCTTAGAGAGACATATCAGCTGCCGAAGAAGAGTGTTACAGCAAGGGTAGGAGGTTTGTTTATGGTAAGTCAGGACCCTTAGCTGGTAGCCCTGGCTCTGGAAACAAGTGTGGTCAGGACCAAGCAGCCTAGTGTGTACAACCAAGTAGAAGGCCTCTTAGGTTTTATTTGTGATTCAGCAAAAGCTAATGAAGGTATAAGTCCTTCCATTGCAGAAAGGGGATGTGAGAATAGGGAGTGAAAACTCAGAGCATGAAGGTGCTTTTTATAAACCTATTGCTAAGTTGCTGTAAGAATCTGAGTTAATCTCTGTGTCATCCGGTAACATGCTAAACACAGAAAGTGTTATTTACCCGCCTAGAGGACTGTGAAGCCTGATTAATACCTTGTAACAATGCTATGAGATTATTTGGAGAAAGTAACTGTCCCCTTCCCAGCCTGTAGCAGCAGACTTTGCTGCTGTCAGCTACAACAGGGAGAGATTTGTCTCCTTTCACCTCCGTGTTCCTCCTTCCTTGTACCCGGTCTCAGTACATGCTTTTTTGCTCTTGGTTTTCTCTGATGGAAAGGGGACTTGCCAGACCTAGAGGCCAACAAGCACTTATCGTCCATTTTCTGAACTACCCTCTAGTCACTGCCACTCAAAAGGGCACAGCAGCAGAAAAACTGGTTCATTTGGTCTTCCAGGTCCCCATGACAAGATGCTACATTTAACTCATAATTTGCACAATGTTCTGTTGCACTCTGTATTCCTAGTAATAGTTATATCCTTACTAATCTTTTAATAAGTAATATTATCTGTAAAATTTCTGTTAAAAACATCCAGCAGCAGCGTGAGCATACTATGATATTATCAGGGGAAGTTTACCTCATAGCTTTCTCTTCTCTAACTCCCGGTCCTTCAGATGCTCTGCTGCTTTTCCAAAAAAGAGTCTCTGTCCTTGATTTTGTGTAGATTTTCTAAAATGTCATTGTTTAAAGATTTATGTTCAGGGAGAAATGCTCTTAGAAGGGTACAGGTTGTCTTATGTGTGAATCTGTGAATGCAAAGGGGGTACAGGTATCCATAAACAGCATTAGCATCTCTAGATTTCGGTTAAAGACCAGTGTTATGTTCATCCCAGAGCTGTGGAAGCACACTGCTTACCTGCAACCCTGTCCCAAGGACTTTACTGCCCTGTCACATGGTAAAAGAAATGCAACACAAGCTGAGGTCTCGGTATATTGAGCACACAAATGGTTTTGATCAATATTTCATGGGCACCAAAGGTAAATTGAAAGGAGAGAGGAAGAAAGAGACAGTTTGATACCGCTATAGAAGTTTACAGGTAAGGTATTGCAGTGGGTGAGAATACGACGGAACCAGAGTGAAAACTACAGAGGTGGGTTGAGCTTCTCCAGAGCATCTGTGAAATGCGATCTTTGCAGTAAATAAAACCACAGAAGATGAAGTCATAGTTGAAATCTCACCTCAGTATTACTTTCGCAACTGTGAGTCGAGTACCTCTGATTCAATGGAGGCTTGTTGCAGGGGGGAGCTTTGCTTTTGGGGTTTGGGACATGATGGATCAGTGTGCGCTGATGGTGTGTGAAGGTGGCTGTGCTGCCCCAGGGAAGGGGCAGGGAACAGACCTTGCTCTCCCATGTGTGACTTCATCTGGAGAGACACCTCAGATGATGAAAAGATTTTGCAAGTTATCTCCTGAAGTTTAATCTAGGCAGATGTTTTCTGTGCAGCAGAGAGATCCCTGCAGTGCTTTGTCAGTGCTCAGCTAATGAGGGAAAGAGTGTGTTTTATCTTTGTTATCACGGAAAGTTAACCACAATCCAAACAGTGATTTATAGATAATGAGTCCTGTCACACTTACATTTCGTGCATCACATGAAAGTCATCAACAGACCTACTGCTGATCAGAAATCCAGGTATCTATCTCCATGTTTTATTCACATTCTAATGACCTGCCAGGGCAAAGGCTGGGTTTAAAGCTGATTGCTGTCAACATTTACATCTGGGAATGCATCTGAATATCAAGGAGTGTTGTCAGGCGATTGCAGCAGAGGATACCTTGATAGAGTGAAGTAGGAAGGAACTTTGGGGTCTCAGAGGTCACTTGGAAAGAGCTTGGAGAAGGACACCAGAAGGGAAAAAGTATCTTTCATGGAGACTATAGGGGTGGGCAACAAAGGTCTGCCGTGGCTCCCACTTGCTCACACCAAGATGGGTTAACGATTGCCTGCATGTAGTTGGCTTAAAGACCTTTTTTGCAAGAGATGGAGTGAAGTATCCATGGCCTTTCAAGAGTGCTTGCAGCTGTCTACAGATGGCCAGATGGATGTCAAGATTTGGTAACGACACAAGGACAGATATTCCCACACACTGGGCATGTTGTCTCCAGCCTCCTGGCATGGGCTTTCCCAGGCTCAGACTGTGGAAGGAAGGGGAAGGGAGAGAGGAAGGGAGAAGAACCCCTCTGCTGCCCTGCTGTGGGTGGGCAGAGGGAAACATGCCCACAATAAGGTGCTGTTGGCTCTGATGGCAAGGCAGGAAGGAGGCAGCCACATGAGGCTCATGTGTGTACATGTAATTAGTTTCTATTCTGCACTTCTCTGCAGATACTCTTTGGAGAGCAACTCCTCTAAGAAGCATGCACTCCACTAGAAAATCTGGTGTTTGAAATCCCAAGAACTAGTTCATGTTTACTTATTCAGTGTCTTAACAGCGCCTATCAAAGGAAATGAGCATTTTCTCCTTTCAATAGAAGCAGAAACAAGTTTTGCTTTATTATTTTTTACTGTGTGAGACAGAGGACAGATTATGAATTTATCAGCAGAGCTGTGCTAACAGTTACTTTACTTTTGTACCTGGAGAAGAAAAAGACAAGGCAAAGCAGGACACAAGATGTACCACTTCCCCTCACACTTTTGCTGGATGTATATGGTGAATGGGATACATTTTTTTGCACTTCATATGAGAAGTTGTCCCAGGCAGTAAATTATTTTTCACCTGTAGAAACAGTATATTTGCTAAAGACAAACACATGGGTATTTCCAAAATACAGGAAACTTTACATAAAATAAAAAAGAAAAATACTCTTATGCAACAAGAAAATACACCAAAAGAGAGTGAATTCCTAAATTCGTCCTTATTTTTTCAGTTTCTGTGATTATTTAATCTATGTTCCTTTCATTTTATGTTCATTTTTAAAAGTGCTTTTAAATTTTTAAAGTAATAAAATGTAATTATAGAAATTTTTTCCATTACTTGTCTTCTGCGGTATGTGCTGACTATGTTCTCAACAGTGTTATTTAAACCTACAAGGAGTATGTAGTGAGGAGACTAAAGTATTCTTGAAATGAGATGCATAACTTGAAAAGCAAAGAGTCAAAATTTCTTCACTAAGATTTACAGAAAAATATCCTATGTAAATTATTTTTTGACAGAAAACTGGATTGTAAACATTTTTCATGTTCTGCAAGCCAGGTTTCTGCACTAATCTGAAGACGTCATTGCAAAAAAAAAAAAAAAAAAGAACGCAAACATATGCAAAATGCAGAAAATTTTTGATTTTCAATTTTGTTTTAAAAAAATTAAAAAATGTCAGAGAGAATGGCAACGATTTCTTTAATGACATTTCCCATGGAAAAATCAAATCTTTCTCTGATTCATCATACCCACAATGTTTCACACAGCATACAATTTCCTTAACAGAAAATATCACCTCTCCTTCAGCAAAGAAAATGCATTCACAAAGAATCATATTCAGTTAAAGGCCTGCAAGCTGTCTGATTTAAAACTGATGTAACTACTGCATTCTAAAAATTTAAGGTCTTTTTTTTAAGTAGAAGCAATGTTCTACTTAGTAATTTAAGTAGAAACAATTTTATGTTACCCTCCAAAGTACTTTAAAACATTTTTAAATGATACATGCCCAACCCTATTTTGTTTGAAGAGGACAAAAAGAAAAACTGATTCCTCGTGGGGATCATTGACCATTTGCAGAGTGTGGGATTACACTGTATTTCCACTGAGATTTCAAGAATTTTTTTTTCTCCATGTTTTATTGGTAAATATTTGTAGTATTTTAAATGGATATTTAAATGTAGACATTACTTTTTTGGGGGGGAAAGAAGACAGCATCAGAAAATCAGGATAACTTCTTGTTTCAGATTACCTCAAGGACAGTTTTTGCTTGTTTGAGCGGTCGAAATGGCCAGTGCGAACTTTTTGTCAAGCACCTCAAGTTACTACTTTCTGCTGCTGGAGGAACGTGGCTGGTGGCTGCAGGGGCATGGGCCATGCACGCTGCAGTTCTCTGGCACAGACATAACTTAAAGTCAAGCTGAGCCAAAAGGTTGCAAATGACATTTTTTTCTGAGGTGTTTGCTTCAGAAAAAAATTTCACCATTTCTGTTTCTTACCTTCAGACTGAAAGCACCGATGGAGTCTGTACTTTTCCTTCATCTTTCATCAGGCAGAGGAGGTGATGAAAAAGAGATTATATAGTTGGAGCTGTGAGAAATTCAGATTTACAAAGTGTAATGGCCTAAAGCATAGTTTAGCTAATTGTATGGACTAGATCTAATTCATGATCTGAGTTAGTATTCTGAGGTTGGCAGAGGCTAATCCTGATCAACCCTTGATTTTATAGATATGACATTTGAAAGACGATGAGGGGTATGAGGAAATTGTTCAGGTTCTTTGGGAATTAGCAGTCCATACTGCCCTGAAGAAAAGCACAAATTATTTACCTAAGTGCTCAGCACTTTGCAGTATCACCCACTCTAGAGGGTATTTCATTGGGCAGTATGTGATGATTTTAAGCTTGGTAGTTGGCAGAAAATGTGTTTGAATTCAAAACACTGATGGAAACAAGACCAGTCAGAATTCTGCAATGTGAAATACTTTGGCCTGTTTGACTAATGCCTCACTTTTGGGCTCTATTTCTTTGGTATTGTAGCTGTTGTCTCTTTATTGAGGAAATTAGTTAAATCAGTCAGCATTTCTTTAGTAGGCAGAAGCAATACATTTTCAAACAAACAGGAAGGAGTCCAAAAAGTAGGTGTGTGTGGATCTAGAAGAACACACAGATAAGTGACCAGACTCCCTTGTCCTGTAGGCTGTGTGGCATATTGAAACTCTCACAGTGATGAAAAAATACAGATGATGGGTTGGTTCATTTTGAGAAAGATTTAAGAACGAGACCTCTGATAAAGTGGAAAACCCAAGACTATTAAACTATGATGTTTTTTTTCTAGATGCTTTTCTTGTAATACATGCTAGGAGACATGTTATTTTATAGGATAAAGAAGGAAGTGTGTGGTGGAATTCATCCTCACACTTGGTGACGAAATTTGATTGAAGAGCCAAAATGAGACTGACAAATGTGGCAGGAGCTGAAGAAAATCTGGAGGACAAAATCATTTGAAACATACTGGGATCCCAGGAGGGCAGAAGGCCAGAGGGAATGAATATTAAAGCAGCATGATGTCAATTAGAAATTGGTTTTATTGTGGGATATGCATCCTTCCAAAGCCAACATTAATGGGCACTGCTAAAATACTTAAGAGGGTGATAACATTCAAGTATGATGCTTTAGTTTCAGTCTGGATCCCGGCTAGAGGGAAATAATAATTGTAATAAAGACTGAAGTAATAACCGTAATCACAATAAATACGACCTTTTATCATTCTCCCTATTTTTGTTTATGCTTCTCAGAAAGTTTTGAGACTAAGCAAAAAGGGAAGATTTTCAGGCTTTGATTAATAGGACTATTATATCCCATCAATTGCAGCAAGCTGCTTCACAAATCTGAAGGCTTGAAAATAGGTTGAGTTTTCTGCAGAACACCCTGTACTTTAGGCCTCTGCTGTCCCCTGCACTACAAATTTGCATTGTACTCAAAAGATAAACACCATTATTAGTCTGAGCATTTAGACAATGAGATGCAGTCAGTTTTGCTTCATGCCAAGTTTCAGTTGGCATCTCACGGTTTCAGTAAATAGCTTCTTAATGTGATGTTAAATCCCCACTTTTCTGCAAATCTCCCCTCTCTGGAATGTGGCTGGTTTGGCAGCCCTGCATGAGCACACAAAAAACAACAGCGAGGGAACAACATGAGCAATC
This sequence comes from Rhynochetos jubatus, assembly GCA_027574665.1. Classification (NCBI taxonomy): domain Eukaryota; kingdom Metazoa; phylum Chordata; class Aves; order Eurypygiformes; family Rhynochetidae; genus Rhynochetos; species Rhynochetos jubatus. Next base: position 28,120,568 of record CM050654.1, read on the forward strand.
ATTGCAGTGCATCTGAACCTTTTGCTAGTGGACTGTGTCAGCCTTGGATTTGAAAGACTTCTTCCAGCTCGGCAGCGCTAAGAAGTTCCATGGGTCTTTGGGAGCTGAAAACTCTGCTCCTTGCCAGCGCTGGTGGGGCCAGCCCATGCGGTGGGGATTGCCTCACACACACTGCCCAGGGGTTGAGATCTGGGCTTTGCTCTCGCACACTCTCCCTCTATCATCCAAGGCAGGTTGGTTAAACTGTGTTCCCTCTATTATAATGTCACAACTTCTTTCTCCTCCAACTGCTCATACTGCCTCTGTGATAGCTCCTGTATGTGCTCTGCTCCATGTTGTGCTGCCCATCAGGGTATCCAGGTGTGAACTAGGGGTGGGATGACCTTGTGCCAACCCAGACTGCCTCAAAGAGCCCAGAGGATCCCCCAGAGTGGACACAACCAAGATATGCCGCTTGGTGTGGAAGGTGTGGTGTGTTACTGTGCTTCCACCAAAGAGAGCGGCAGGGTAGCCTGCATCTCTCTGTGACTCTCTCCTTCAGCAACAGGATGGAGATGAAGATTTCCCTTAGCTGTCATGTCAAACAAGAGCATGTGCTCTGGGGTCTCGTTACCACCAGATACACTTCATTAACATCAGTTTCACCTCCAATCTCTTCTCACTTAGAACCTGTCACTTGGACCATGCAGCAAATAGACCTTTTGCTCTCCTATCACTCAAGCACTATATTCTGGTCACAAAAAAACCTGATGCTGAACATCTTAGAGAATTTCAAGAAAATTCCTGCAGAATTTCTCTCACTGAGGCAGTTTTGAACAAGTGGTGATCACTCATTACACTTTATTTCCTTGAAATGATTAGAGATGAAGTGCTAATAAAATATATTAGGAATCCAGAACGTGGTTGGACAACCAATTTAATGTTAAAGACAGTCATTACAGATAGTGACCTAGCAAATACCCGCAATGGAAAGTCCAAGAATGCATACTAAACCTAGATTTCGAGGTTGGCACACAACATTACATAACACCATCTTTTTCGATCTTCACAAACATGGCTTGCAGATCTTTTGGTAATTTATCATCCTTCTTGGTCTAATGTCATGCTTTGCCCCTGAATGCTTTGTGGGATAAGACAAATTGCTTATTAATATATTTTCATAGGAAGGAGATGAGAGCAAAGCAGTCCAGAGATATCATTCTGTTCTGCTGGTTTTAAGCAGCGGTGATTTCAGTACACACTAAAGTTGAAAAATTGCAACGGTAGCAAACCAGGTCCTCCAGATGAAGAGGGTTAATTTGTTTATGAAGCTGTATTTATGGAACCCCACCAGCAATGATGTGGCACAGATTTATGCATTTATCTAACCTTATCCATTGAGCAAAGTGTATTTTTTCATATCTTTGCATGATTCAGGCCATTTACTCAGGATCAGTAGCATGCTGAACTCTCCACTGCAACAAGCACACAGAAAAAATGCAGAGATATGTAACCTTTTGTGCCATATCACATAATTTCATGACTTGAAATCAACTGGGAAGGAGAGAGGAACTGCTTTGATTTTAATTTTGTTGCCACAATTCTTTTAGCAGAACTCAAACCTCCAAAGCTCCTACCTTCCATCAACCGGGAGTTGGGTTTGTAAAGGGTGAAACAGAGGGACACCCTGCAAAAATGCTGGCTAAAAATGCATTCCCTGGATATACTGATCATGCCTGACCAAACACTTCACATCTGTGTTCCTCATGCTGGAAACAGATTCTAAGAGCCAAAGAAGAACTTTCTCTAGCCTCCTTCTGGTTAACGTATGACAATTTAGGAAATTGCAACATATATACATTTCTCAGGAAATTAACCAGGATGCTTTAAAATATATAATAGATGATATATACACTAAGCATTGCAAGAGGTCTAAAAAAAATTGTTTCTCATATTATTTATTCACTTTTTGCTGAAGTAAACATCAGACTTCTGCCAAAAAGAAAAGCATGAAACACACTGTATTTTGTGGGGAGGGATTGTAAATGTCCCTCAGCAAATGAATTCACAGCCTTGCTGCTGGTTCCCAGTATGAACATAAAGAGAACTTACAATTCCATTAAATCTCATCAGAACTTTGCTGTACATGAAGTCTGAATTATGAGTTTCCTTATAGCGACTGTAAAACAGAAAACTGAAGGGTTATTCTTTCATCTGCTTAGTAGAGATGGGCTGGGACCAAAATACCCTGCCACAAATATGTGAAAAATACCTGGGTATGTTGTAAGGAATCAGCTAGTGCTGAATGGGAGAAACAAAGTGAAAAGAAAAAAAAATATGTTGTTTGTGCTTGGTCCTTCAATGGAAGATGTAGGTAAGGGTTTGGTCTCTGTCTTAGATTCCCTTACACGTTCCATGACAACGCACTGTTCCCAGGTGCATTTTTGGCCTGAAATTAGGAGTGTTCAGTTTTTCCATACAAACTGCCTGCTTCAGTCTGAATTTAATTTGCAGTAGTTCTACAGAAAGAACCAAGCACTAAGCAAGCTCTCCTGGTTGCAGGAGCCATCTGCCACCAATAAACTGCTCTTACAGACATGACATAGCGTGGTTGTACCCAGCCATGCTGGCACAGAGCAGGAAGCTGTAGGTGGATCAGCCGTGGACCCCATCTGGTTTTGACATAGCCCACTCGGGTTGGGGCCGTAGCACTGTGCTTGGAGCCTTGAGAAGGTGGGTGTGCTGCTGGGGCATCCCGTGGCAGTGGCAGTTGGCAGCAGACTGTGAGGGCTGGCAAAAGAGGTGCAGTCCTGCAGTTGGCTACTGCTACTGACCAAGGAGAGTCAGATATTTGGGCCATTGCTGATGGTGCGGGAGACCTCCCAGAAGGGCATCTGTCCATTTCCTAACCCATCCGAGTGGTCCCATTTTTCTGATATATGCTCCCAGGCTACTGTGATCTTTTTTCTGTGGGGTTGAATGTTGCCCTTTCTTTGGAATAATCCTTTCTTCTCCAAGGGGAAATTCTCTGCATATTTCTATTCTGGGGAGATACAGACCCTTCAGGTGTCTGTGGCTAAAAGGAGGCACCAGAATGTGGAACTAGGGTGACAGAGTTGGACATTTGACAGAGGCATGTCATCATGAGAAGCCTGAAGGAGAACTAGGAATTCATCAAGAAAAAAGAGCATTCAGTAGAGCAATCAAGCAACAGGGGTAAAAAAAAGCTACTGAAAAACATACACCTCAGCTGTGGAACACTAATTGCATCCCCTACAAGTATTACCAATTAGTAATGGGTCAAACCCCCGAGCAGTTGGACACATTCATCCATCCAGGGCTGTCAACACAGAGATAGGCATCCAACCTCTGGCTCAGGAAATATCTGCTGAGCAGACTGCAAAACCTGGGGCTGTGTGGCAGGGAAGGGGTTGTGTGCTTTACCCAGAGTTTTCATATTATGCACCTGTGAGCCAACATCTCCCCAACAAGGTGTGCATGTGAGATGAGCAGCTCCTCTCTGCTCACGTGCACAGTTCACAGGGTCCCCAAGCACAGGTTAACAAGCATACTCAGGAGGTGACTTGCGTGACTTCTTAATCTAGGCTTGTCCTCACATTACCTAGGACCTGGGCAATTTTCTTCTAAAATCAGCAGTACCTCATGTTGTGGAATGCTTAAGCAGAAAGGAAGCAAACAAAAAAAATCTCTTCCCTATTGGTGGATTCTTTCTTTTATTCAGGATTGCAAAAGACACCAAGGGAAGCACACATTATAACTACCCTGCATCCTTGGCAGGAGTCATGCAGAGACAAGCTGCACAACGTAATTCAAATCTGCTTTCCCACACCTGGCCTTACTTTCAGTTGTCTTGGAATGAACAAGTACTAAATTTGACTGGCAAAGACAACTTTAAATCAGAGCCAGGAGCAAAAGATGTGGGCAGATATCTGTCAGATGGGGAAAAACACCTCACAAAAATCCCACAAATAAAAGGACCAAGAAGGTACCTTTGGTACTCAAGATGCAATCATAAATTTGCAATAAAACATCTTGGGCTAAGCTGAGGAAAACTGAAATTTGTAGCCTGTGTGCTGAGTATTTATGCATCTGGAAAGCACAGATCTTTTCTTCCCATAGCGCAATCTCTTGCTGCAATTTTTCCCCGTGTCCTGCAGAGTGCAGAGTGGTGTTTTGAAATAGAGGATCTATTAGGCTGGAAAGAAGATAAAGTCTAAGCCTGCTTGAAATTCTCTTTGGTAAGAGTGAGGAGGGCAGGCTGCTCTGAGTTATGAAGATGGCCTTTTAAAAATGGAAATAAACAGACAGAGCGAGCAGATGACTTTAATGAAGAACCACCTACATTTTAGTTTTTTTTTTTGGTCTCAGGTTCCTTTAGCAAAAGGAGACTGAAAAACCAGTGCAGTTGTGTCAGGAACAACCGGCCACCCCTCTGCACCTGAGCTTTCCTCAGACACGTGCCCATCACCAGAGAAAGTCTGAAATGTCAAGGAGCATCTGCAGTGCTCAGCCTAATGACAGTCTCATTTAAGACCATGAAAAAAAGATTCTTTGAGAGATTCAACGTGAGTTGAAGGGGGTTCTCTGGGGGATCAAATTCAGATGCCTGACTGCACCCACCTTTGCTTCTGCTTTTGGCTGAGAGATCCAGGAGGTCTCTGGATATCCCAAAAGCCCCAGTTTGGAGGCATTGGATGTTTCATGTACGGTATTAAGCACCATCTTCTTCTCTGGTGGTTTGAACTCCACCATTGCACCAGCTAGAGGCACCTGAGTCTCCTGATATTGATGGACAGATAAGAGTCATAGAGCAGCCCTCGGATGTGCAGTGGGGTAGTGGCAGAGGCACGAACCATTGGGCTGTGCTGATGTTGATGATTTCTTGCATTGCAGTAATGCTGGAGGAGCCATGTGGGGTGTCAAACATAACCACACAAGCCTGAAAACAGGGAGATAAACAGGGTAAAACCTGTTTGTGTTTCATAATATCAGGCTATGCCAGGCTGCTACCATCTGGAGCCCTTTTTGCCATTTCAGAATAAGGTGACTTATACCTCAGTCTATACCAAACCAGTACCATCTTCCTCCCAGAAAGTGCTGGTCACAGCTCACCCCACCCTCACAATATCCTGTGCAGTTGTAACAGGTGAGCAAAGGAAAACCTGAAGGAGGGGTTTGAGATAAGGGTATTTTTTTAAGAATCTGAGCAGTTCACAAGGTGTGGCACTGGATATAGAAAGGTGATAGACTGCAGCAGGATCCTGTATGCCAGTGCTGACCCAGGCAGGCAGCTCTAAGGTTCTCCCACTACCACCTCCAAATGCTACAGCATAGAGTACATAGGAAAATACAGCCCAGAGATAACCAAGGAGGATGAGGGAAAAGGCAGCCTCGATCCTACTGAGCAGCAACATCAGAAATGCCTGGCAATGGAGATGGAGTTAATTCACACTCATCAGCCAGCTGCAGGAGACTCGGGGACCTCTTGCTTCCTCACAGCCATGCGTGCAGAGCTGTACCTGTCACAGATACTGGATGAGACAGATCTTATATTATTCTTATAGCTTTAGGGCAACTGGAGGGAGAAGGAGGGGAGAAAATCAAATCAAGTACACAAAAAGAACACAAACAAAAACTTCCCAAATGTCTTCTACTTGATGGGGGCCAATGGTGACATTGTCTGTTCTGGGAGCCACTGTCAATTATTTATTAACACCTTGAACACAGCAGGGTAGCTGAATGCATTGTGTTTTGGATTTTCTCACTCTGTGTGTGACTGAAGATTTTGCAAAGCAGGGCAGAGAGCAGAGACTCTGTTGTTGGAGTGAGGACAGGTACCTTTGCAATTCGGCATGGTGGCACAGTTAAGGGCAGATTCCTCTTCCTCCCTCTCCTCACCATGCACTGACTGCCTCTGAAGCCTGTAACATATGTACCCTTTTGGTTGTCCAGCCTGACATCAGTGTCCCCTCAGCAAATCAGACCTCCTGGGTGGCATCACACATTGAATCATGTGGTGGGATGGGGCAAGGTGGTGCCTGTGCCTTCCAGGAAGTCTCCTCTTAGGTGCGAGCTGACAATACTTTGATCTTGGTTGTTGCAGACACCTCTCTTTCTCTCCTTGCCTTTTAGGTCCTTCAAGGACAGCTCCCTTTCTAATTTGTAGCTTGACAACACACCAGCACTAGGAAGTACTGATCCTGAGCTCTGTTGGTGGTAGTCTGGGAAGTCCTGTGGCTTAACACCCAGTGTAAATCATTTACAGAGCTCAGAATCACTACTTCCCACTGCTTCCCACTTACTGACTGCTAATGATTTACACTAGTAAGTCACAATAAATGACTGGTAAGTCATTAAATGACTTTGGTTTTATGTATATCTAGTTGTTTTCTTTCTTTTTCTCTGCTTTACCAAGGAGAAAGAGAGGAGTGTGTAAAAGGAGGATTTGGCTACACTGGTAGTTGTGATGCTACAAGCAGTGCAGTAAGAAGTGTGATTTCTCTTTATATCACGAGGGTGCATGTCAGGACAGTGACCAGAACATTAGTCTTCGAGGACTACAGTTCAATGAGATGAAACATTTTCCCAGTGCTAAGGTCATTCTTGAAAATGGGACTTAGCTATTCATATTACAAGACAAAGCAGAATTACATGCAGATAGGCCTACAAAGGGAGAACTTGGAAATCCCAATTCCATTGGAAGGCAATTGGTCTTCAGCTTCCAACTAAATAATTTTAAAAATTATAGTATTCTATGTTTTTGAGGGAACATTATCCTCTAATGTGGTCTTGTGTGCTGCATCAGCTTGGTGTTTACATTCTGTGTCCCTTTCTCATATTTGGAAATACTGCTTAAAATGAACTTAAAAACAAAAGGCAAAATGTCATACATTCTTAAAAAAAGGAGATGTTATGTAAAGCTAACATAAAAAGGTAGACTTACAGTGAAACAGTATTAAATCATTGCTAGATTTCATAGTGGATTTTTATTTGAGGAGATTCAGCTTGTGGACATAAATATCACCACAAGAGGAAAGTTGATACCACGTAGTGAGGTCAGAGCACTCCACGTGAAAAAATGATTGAATAGTAATTTTGATCAATTCCTGAATATCTATCACAGTTGAAATGAATTTGGAACCAAGGGACATCTTAATTGATGATTCCTCAAGATGTTGGGATGGGCGGTGAACATCTAGGTAGTTTTTAGAACCCATAAATTATCAAGACAGTGATATATCAGTGACTGAATGAATAATGTAGAGATCAACATGGCTTATTTAAATTTAGCTTAACCTTTTCTTCCACGGGAGAGCAAGGGAAGAATAATTGACTCAATTAAATTTTAATCTTGAAAATGTTGATCTGTAGCTGGGTTTGCCACAGACTAGGTTTTCCTTTCCCACACTGATGAGGCAAGGTGTCTAAGCTTGAAGTTCCCGTAGCAACATTGACTGCAATATGCCCAGAAATTATGCAAGGTAGACTTTTATGTGTAGCAGGATTCTCAGCTAACCCCAGGGGATTAGTTTTGTGTTCCTAATTTCCTAAGAATTGTGTGTGTAAAATGGGGATTGTTTCTTTTTTCAGTGTAGGACTTCAACACTCAAAAGGAGATGGTGAAAGAAAGTGCCTCTACTGGAAAAGCATTTTGGATTAGATTTCTGCTGTACATTATAAAGAGATAATAGATGGCAACTTTAATTAATTAGGAGTTAATATAAGTAAAGTACATGTTGCAATTGACTGGAAGAAATTAGTGTTTTATGAGGTCACCTGAATAGTCAAGAAGCAGATTCCCTTGTCATCAGCCAAGCTCTCCGTAAGCATTACAATTCCTTGCTTGTTATTTGGTACAAGTTTAAAACTGAAAAAAGTGCTCGCAGTTTGCATATTGTCATTTCAGTAGTTTTTTCTTTTTTAAAGCTAAGTAACACTTGTCTGTTGAAAAACTCAGAGACCACCTTAAGCCAACAGAGCCAAATGGCCAAAGTTTTCTGTGCTATGCCTGATGCTGCACACTCAGACTGCCAGCAGTGAGGTCCCTGAAGAAGAAATACCTTTTGGCTGAGAGAGGATCTGCCGTGCCAGATCTGATTCCACTGTCTTAGCAGGGATAAAACTCAGGTCTTTTATTGAAGATACAGAGGAATAAAAGCTAGAAAAGATAGCTGTGAAGGCCTTCCAAGTGCTTAGGACCCAAATGGTAATAAAAAGATGATTGTTCTGAGATCACAGAGTTGGAGACTGGTAGCAAGTCACTTGATTATGCCATGCTCTGGCTGAAGCAGTGGAAATAGCAAAGAAGATTCCCTCAGTCACGTAGGTTTCAAAAGAGGAGGAGACCAGCTATGTGTTCTCCAGAGTAGCAAAGGGGCAGCTGAATGCAGCAGTGATTCAGATCCATCTAGGAGACCTCATTCATAACCTTATATTGGTGATGACTCAGACTCTAAGGGACTGCTGAGTTATTTTGCTCATCATTTTATGAACAGGAGAACTGAAGCATGGCAGACACTTCTGCATTTAGAACTGTGTAAGCAAAAAGTTTTTGTATACTTTTTCTTAGGTGTCAGTCTATGTTTGAAAGATGCTGGATACCTCCGAGTGCAAGCTTGTTGCCTGGAGAAGGAGGTGCATGGAAGCAAGCATTTTATGCACAGATTTTGAAGCTGCAGTGCAAGTGTTGCTCATGGCATGACTCAAGGAACCTGTGGCAGGTCCAAAATCACAACCCAAAGTGACATCTCAGTTATTTTGCACAAAACACCAAATCTCCCTTGAATATCAATGGAAAAAATAATGTGGGGTTGAGACACTCGGGATGTATATCTTCAGAACCCTTTATCAAAATACAGTTCTAGCCCTCTAACCATTCTTTTTCCACAGAATAAGAATTTGCTCCTCCTTTCGGGGATCTCAATGCATTAACCAGACTTTAAGAGATACACCCTCTTTGCGGAAGTCATAGTTTATTAGCAGCGGTAGCACAGGTAATGTAAACGATAGGACAGATGATAGATGAAACTAGACTGGGGCAGAGATGAGCCTTTATGGTATTTCATTGATCTCTGATCTTTGACTTCAAACATGACCAGAAAGTTGCTTATAAAGCAGAGACACTTGGACGAAGACAGAACTAGGAAGAAAACATGGTGTCATTTTCCTTAGACATCTGTCTTAATTACAGGGTCATTCTGCCACCCTAAGAATATTCTGTTTCTTTTCAAGGTGTTGGGTAATTCTGTTCAAAGACAGGTAAAGGAAAACTACTATAGAGGAGAGAAGGAAGCATGAGAGGGAGGGAAGCAAACCTAAGTGGAAATTATACATGAAGCATTATTATGTAAGGCCAGTAACAAGTTTTCACTATAATTAAGACAGATTACTTTAATAATCCTTAAGGGCTTGATTCAGAACTGCATTGCAAGCCAGTTTTGTGGGGCTTCTGCACTCACTGCCTCTGTGAGGAAATCACAGGTGTTTAAATAAGGGAAATACAGAGTTTTTATATTTCTTCAAGCAGCCTCCTCAGGTTTGGAGAGATGTGTAGCTGGCTCAGATTTATGTGCCAAGGAGAGTGTCTGAGCCTTGATAGCGCTCTTGGAAAGTAATTACCTTTCGCAGATTTTACACCTGAACATATATACAGGGCATGGCAATTTGGCTAGGGGGAAAAAAAACCCACAAAACCTTTTGTGCACAGAAGAGCTGCTGTTTGGATTAATGAACTGCAGAACTAACTTTCTCCCCTCTACAGATGTCAGGTGTGCCTTAAAAATATACTTGCTTCCCTTACAGACACACAAGTATTGGAAAGATACTGTGCTTTACAAGTGAGACCAGGACTATCTGGAAAACCAGAAGGCAATATTTCCATTTTCACAAGAACATCGTAATCTGAGAATGAGAAAAATGCTAAAGAATGCTAAAACTTAGAAGGAATATTTAAGGTTATGATATTTCAGTGTAAGGTTTTAAGCTTTTGCACTTTTTTCTTAGTCATGTCTGAGATCACAGGTATTTAGAAAAATAAGAATGCCATGATTATTCATGAGTGGGAGATGGAGGGAATATATCACACCATCTGTAAGACTAACTCCTCCCATTGCGGTGTAGTTTAAATTCCAAATATCTGGAATTTGAATAATTTCTCATCTTAAGGACAAAGATCTCCTTGGTGAATGTATAGGACTCATGAATGTAAAAGATAATATCCTTTCCCATACAGGGAATGCATTTAGGTTATTCCCACAGAGAAGCTGGTGTGGGGTTTGCTCTATACTGCTATGGGCCAAACATCTCATTCAATATCCCCCCTGCGTGAAGAATCTGAGGAGAATATCCTCTTCTTGGAAAAGCTAATGAGTGTCAGCTCATTGATCTGGGACAGCAAAGACCATCTGTGGGACAATCTGTTCTGGAGGGTTGGGTAGATCCTCAGGCTGGGATTTGGCAGAAGCTGATGCCCACAATGTGGAGTAGAACCAAGCAAAGCAGGTCTGTGTGGGAAACTGCAACCAACTCCATGACTTGTGATGGATCCCCAAGAGATCTGCTCTGGTCCATTTTCCCAGCAAAACCCAGGATGGAAGCCTCACCACGGATACAAGAACATCTGTCTCCCTGTTTCCTTTTACTCTTCTTGTTTCTCAGTAGCAGTGTTGAATTACAAGTATTCAATGGCCTCCTTTGTGCTTCATTGTCTCACTCATTGAGAAGTGGTGTGCGGAGAATCAGAGCATTGTTTGTCAATCCTGAGCTTTCTGTTAATGCAATATTTGCTGCTAAGTTGCACATTGAAATCATTACTTAGTAGGATCTCCCCAAGTCTGACCAAATAGAATTAATCATTCTCAGACAGGTATATTTATGCTTTTGATGTTTACCAGATTACTTTCTTTTCTTCCTGGTTGGACACAACATGCTACAGAGATGGAGCCATATCATCCGCTGCGGACAAGTATAGCCAAAGTAACTCCTAGATAAATAACACAGGAAGACACCACTGATTAGGAAACTTGCAGGTTGTTGTACTTACTTAATACTGAGAATTTTTGTTGTTATTCCCATCCTTCTGATTGTTTATCTACATTTTTTTCTTAACCAGCACTGCCAGGCTGTCATGTATAGAGGTATTTGCTATGTTAACTGCTGAGATCAAAGAGAGTTAGGAGGCCAAATACTTTTATGGATCTGATCCTAAACTGTATAGAGAATATATCCTCTCAATTACTTACCTTTATGATATATTTGTTTCCTAAAAGCTACCCTATCTATAATTTTATGTCCATGGCAATGAGCTCTGAAGCAGCTCTCTGCCTCATTTCATTGAAGGGTTCCTCGATGCTCAGAAGCAACGTGCAGTTTCATCCAACCCCCCCACCCCTCCACTGCACTGCAGACCCACAGACACTCCTAGCATTTGAGCAGCTGTGTGTGGGTCAAATCCTACAGAGTCTATTCTTGAGCAGTGGTGGTAGCAGCAGTGACTAAGAACAGAGGAAATTTCTATGACAGTTGCATTGAATATTATTTGAACATTTGTAGATCAGTGTCTTCCTAACAGTAAACATCAATCAACTTGCCTTTCATTAGTTTTTCCAGTCTCCCCTTGAACCCAATTAAACTGTTTGTAACATCCTAAGTTTCACAGCCTGATGACAGACTCCTAGAAGAACTACACACTTGTTTTGAGCTTGCCTCCTTCTAGTTTAATTGGAAGCTCCTTAATTCTTGTACTGGAATATGTATGCCTTCCTCTGATACATCTATTCAGTATCCACAAAAGTGCACTATAAGACTTCTTGTGTTGGGGAATTTAGCTGATCAATAGCTCCTGATGGTCCTCTCCTCCCTGAATTTGTCTAATTTATTTTTGAATCTATTTATGTTTTCATCTCAGTGATATTCACACTGCAAATATGTACTGGCTGAGATAACTCTTTCTTCTGTTTCCTCTGAAACTGCTGCCTGGTTGTTTCCTTGGTTGTAATGTGCTAAGAAATACAAAATACATTATTTGCTATTTGTCTTGTTTGTGCCACTTGTGATTTTATAGTCCTCTGCTACATTCTCCTGAGTCATCTTTTCCCAGGCTGAGGAGTCCCAGATTATTAATTTTTCTTCCTGAGGAAGCTACTCCAAACCTCTGAGTACCTGTGTATCTCTACTCTTCCTCTGTGTACCTTCTCTGTGGCCCTGCCAGCATGTGACTGGAATTCCATGTGACATCCAAGACATAGACAGAGAATTGATGCATTCACATCATTCAGTTTGTGTCTCTAAGGTCACAGGACACAAAACAAGTGTGAATGACTTTGAGTTCAAGACTTGAAAGACCTAGGGTTGTATTGATTTAATAATGTCACTCAATTTCATGTGTATGTATGTTTCATATATATATATATATATATATATATATATATATATATATATATATATATATATATATATATATATGTATGTTTTACTTTCCTTTTGCAAGCTGTTTTCTTTCTGGTTTCTTATTTTTGAGATAAAAATATTTATACTATCTAGTTATGCTTTTCTGAACTTTTGAAGGTTTTCACTTATATTTCAATTTAATGTGGCTAAGGAAGTTTGAGAGACCACAAGGGATTTAGAGGCTCAGTTCAAAGACACCTCAGTCTTTGGAAAAATCAATTCTTGATGATTTGGTGAATTGCAAATGGGATCTGATGCATGTCCCTAGCATGATTCAGCTGCTCCCCAGTCTAGTAGTAAAGGAAAGTTATCACCTCTTAAGTCCACTGATGACTCCATGGTTTTCAGTTTGTTTTCCACCAGATGAATATTCACATCACAAAATCAGTGTAAATTCTTCTTGACATGCAGAGTCTCTTCTCATCCTTATCTGGATTGTCTTTAAGGTGAGATACTCTAGTGCATATTCCTGCACCTTGGGGTGGCACTTGAAACTTTAATACGTATTGTGAAATGTCCACAACTAGATATTATTCTCCTCGAGGTCCACAGACTATGCCCCAGTGAGATGAGTCTGTGATTTACCCAATAAATTATCATGACAAATCTACAGCCTTATGAATAATACATAGAATGATGGGCCAGGGATATCTGTTGCCATTTCTGAGGATGTTACTAATAACCCGTAAAGTCACTCCTCTGGGGATGCTGTTCTAAAAAAGCACAATGCTAAGGTTGCAGAGCATCTTGCTTGGCATGTAGAATTGCTGTTTGTAATGCAGGTTGATTAGCCAGCACACACACACACCAGGAAAAAAAAAAAGAAAAGAAAAAGAAAAATGTAGGAAGAAGCAGCAGATCTCTTATTGCTGAGAAGCAGAAACAGCCTTTGTGCTGGGAGGTAGAAGAAAAAATGATGGTTTCATAATATGCTTCTTGGCAAATAATCATTTAGGAGACATTAAAGAAATAAGTACAGTATGAAATGGAAGTGGCATTTTTTTGCCCTAAAGGGGATGTCTCTTATTCGGCAATGTTGTTGAATAAAATATGAACCACACAGAGTTTTGTTTCGTACTTCTGTATTTTTATTAAAATGTTCAGAGTTTACAGCTTAATAAATTGCCAAAAGAAAAAAAATTAATCTTGAGATGGTGTTGTTTCCATCCAATCTGTACTACAGCAACTATAATGTTAGGACTGCACAAATAAATTCATTTAAGCATATATTATTATGACAGAGAGGTTCCACTCAAACTATCTGACTCCTCCTACTCTGGAGCCTCCCACTCCAGAGGCTATCAGTTCTCCCAATATACTGCACATTCTTGCTTCAATATTGTCTGAACCTTGTTGCTCAGGACCCTTGTTTTATTACAACTGGTCTGCTTGCTAAAATGAGTGTAATTATTGTAACTATAGGGAGCCTCTTAATTAAGGACTAACACGAGCGTTCCTTCATTGATTGGGTAAAAGTTTCTGATTTTAACTGTAATAAACCAGTGTTGGACATAAGGGAAAGAGGGGTGATTTTGACTCTTCTGCAACCTCAGGGAACCTGGGACCAGGCCAGTGTGATAATGGGTTTATTCTGTTCTTGCTAATGTTCCCGCACTGATCACTTCACAGCCTCAGACCTGACCAAATTATCAGACGCCCAACCCATTTATTTAATACAAAGTATGTTTTCAGAAAAAGGGGTTTAATTTAAAAAGCCTTTTGGGCTGACAGGCTGTCCCCACAGCTGATGTACTGCTTTTGGGTCAGTCCTTCTTCCTCTTCTGCTCTTTTTAGGTGAAAACTGGCCAGATTTCAAAAACCCATGGAGCTTGTCTGAGACAAAGAAACAGGTATTAACATTTTGGGTTGGATTTTTAAAACTTGTCTTCTCTTTGTGTCCATTGAATACCAAATTGACAATGGTGGGCATGGCACAGCTTCCCAGCCAGTACCCTGAGCGAGCTGGATGTGAGTGAAGCCGATTCAAAGTGCACTGGAAAAATACACCTGACACAAAAATGGAGATGGTCTTGCAGCTATTCTGCACTGAAAACCACTTTATATTCCATGTCAGTCTAAACAAAGGCAGGGGAGGCAAAATGCTTACAAACCTCCTTAACATCAGAGAAAGGTCCTTGGCAAGCCTGAGCGTAGATCACAAAGCCAGACAAGTAGAAATGAATTCTCAATAGGTAACAGCAAGTTTTGCTTCATTTCCAAAGCTGTGAATTCATAAATGCCTATCCAGGACTGGCTTTCCTGTACTCAGAAACGAGAAAGATGACCTGTTTTGAGCACATTTTTTTTTAGTGGAAGAGAAGCTATAATTATGATTGAAAAAAATTCTGGGACACTAATATGCTTACATTGCTCCAGAATAGGTGGGCACAAAATAAGCTTCAATCTTCTTGTTACAACCTCTTTGCTAATTTCTTCCAGTCACCTCTCATAATCTTACCCACCTATCACTTGCAAGGCAAGAATCCCAATTCCTTTGCCACAACCTGCTTTTTACAGTGGTTTCAATTCCACACCACCCCCCCACCGCCTCCCCCCCCATGTGCCATTATGCTTGAGCACAAGTCTCATTCTAGCTGTCTGCTGTGGCAGCACTGACCAGAAAATGTCCTGCATACAAGTGTGTATGTGTACTGGGTTTTAGTCAAGATTTTGATAGTGGGGAGGCTACAGGGGTGACTTCTGTGGGAAGCTGCCAGAAGCTTGCCCCATGTCCAAGAGAGACAAAGCCAGCCAGCATTATCATCCTACTCTGATTTGTTTGATAATAAATTAAATTAATTTCCTCAAGCTGAGTCTGTTTTGCCCATTATGGTACTTGGTGGGTGGTCTCACTGTCCTTACCTCAACCCATGAGCTTTTTGTTATATTGTCTCTCCCCTGCCCAGCTGAGGAGGGCAGTTACAGAGCAGCTTTGGTGGGCACCTGGCCTCCAGCCAGGGTCAGCCCACCACAGTTTGCATGAATATAATATAAAAATATATATCTAAAAACTGAGCAAGGATTCCAGAACTGACAAAACGTAAGTGCTCAAAAGTCATTATCTAATTCCTTTCCCTTTCTCTTCCCCTCCAGAAGTAATGAGATTTGCTTTAGTATTAAAGGATAATTCAAACTGAAAAGACCTCAGTAGGTGATCTAGTCCATCATTCTGCTCAAAGTAGGATCAGCTGTAATGTCATAAACTTTCTCCTCATGAGGCATATTTAATTGTGCTGGTTTCTGAGTTTACAGGATGAATTTAAGAAGAAAGCCTTGATGCCTTCTTTGGTATCCTGCAGCTGCCAGACATGGCCTGCTCCAAAACACATCTACAGACTCCTAGTCACTGAAGGTTAGGCTGGTACTGCAGAGATCTCAGATACCATATATTAAGATGGAATATTTCCATGTGTCTGAAAGATACCATGAAAAATACTACTCACTCAGTCCTTCTGATTTCAGAAAGATGTTATTTTATGAGAGTTTGAACTTCCTTCAGACATGGAACAAACATGCAGAAAAATCTTTGGACAATTCCAGCATCTCTCCAGGTTGTTTTGTGGGGAAGAGGGGCCAATTGCAGAACCTTTGACATCAAGTGGCCTGACCAAGCCTAAGAGCATAACTAGCTCAAGCAAAATTGTGGCAGACAGACATTACGTTCTAACATGTGTGGGTAAGCTCATGATCAGATTGAATGAAAATAATAAGTGGAACCCTTTGGATATCCACATCTCAGCCATTTTCCCAAAACCAGCTGCTGAGAACAGCTTAATTCTATTTGCAGTCTAATCACCAGTATGTTTACTAAGGGAGGGGTGTATTTTTAAGTATCTAGAGAGTAAATTTATCAAAGGCGCACATTAAGTCCGAAAGCAAAATCTGCTCACACCCAGGTTGAACAGACAGGGTCACGTGCACTAAAGGTATTAGAAGGATTAAATGTGCTAGCAGACAGAAAGCCTAGTAGACTTTTATTAAGATTGAGAGAGATGAATATTATTAAGCCTGGTGATCATACATGTCATTTTGGGAGAAAGGGTATTAGAAATGGAAGCAAACATCATTAACAGCAACTAGAAGAACAGTTTCATCTGCATACATAAATATTTTAGCCCTCACTTTTCCTCTGGGTAGGTCATTAGAGAAATGCTGGAGAAAAAAGAATAATAAAAAAAGAGGATGAAGCATTCACCCTGAAGGCACTCAACTGTAAAAAAAATGAGTACTAAGTTAAGGAATGTAGGCAGAAGTAAGAGTGAAAGACCAGAGTATGAGCACTTTGAAAGTGGAGTAACATTTGTGATATTTGTACCAGCAAGACTAGAATCTGGCTCTGCCATGTCAAAGCTGAAGTTTTGGAATAGCAACATGTAGATGGGTTTTGTTTCTGTCTTGTGAAGTTGGACAACTGGAGACACGTATCTGAGCCATTGATTTTAATGGGTGACTGTGAGCAAGCCTCTGAGGATGCGATTTTCATAGGTAACTGCCCAGAGGCCTCCTCCTCATACCTTTCACCTTTGAGAAGCTTCATGCTGCTGTTTAAAGTGAATGGAGATACAGTGTGAAAAGTTTGGTCTTGGTTGCAATGTATGAGAAAAACACACTGCTGAGATTCGCATACGCTGTGTCATTCCATGACACGGCATCGCTCATGCCCAAATTCATTCTCCCCTCAAGGTACCGTGTTGTTGAGGCTCTTTCCAGAACTAGTAATGGAGATGTCTCACATTAGTCTTCTTAGTCTGTCAGTATAAAGTCACTGCTTTGTCACTGTTCCAAAACTTGAAAAGGAGAGTCGTCATTGCTCTGGTGAAATGCAAATCAGCTTTCCCAGGTTTATACCCACAGCAATGCAACTTTTGGAAGAGGCAATAAACGGTTTCCTAAGAAGAACCACCTTCTCTCTTCCCTGTCATAGATGAATATCAGATCAGAGTGATGCCACTCTATCTGTAGAGTCAAAGCTGGCAGGTAATTCATCATCCTGTGCCAAGTCCTGAACTCATTAGGAACCCAGGAACCTAGATATTAACTAGCTCCTTTATATGTTTCCCTTTATTCTCATTTCACAAAGTTTCCTGTCTCTCTGTTTTCATCTTTGTTGCTAAATTGCAATTATCATGGATCTTTGATCTCTTCACCTGTGGGTGGCCCACTCATCCATCACCAGGGAGATTTGTTTAGACACTAAAAATCCAAGACATTCTGCAGATTTTAAAGGACTCTAAAGCTAACACTTGCCCGTAAAACAGCCATGCAGACTGCATCAAACCGGGGAAAGGAGGCAGGGCTTTGTCAGCTCAAACCAGTAAAAGATCATTAGTGACTTAAAATTCAGAATTTACTTCAAGAAGATATGTGTGTTTGTGGCTTTAAAAAAACTTTCCTTTGCTTTTCAAGGTTTTGTTTACATATTTCTTTTTCATTCTGATAGACAGCAGTGGCTAGATGGCCACAGAACTGGGTTCTGCAGAAAATGCCAAAAATCACAAAGAACCTCTACCACGGGTTGCTGGGATCTCTAGTTCTAAATTGGAGATGCTACTGGCCAATTTCCATCATTTTGTCCTGGTTATCTGGAGCATGTACACTCTATCCAGAACTTTCTGCTGGATTTACTGTGTGTGAACTGAATAGCTAGACAGCACAAACACAGCATGTCTGTTCAGCATTTCCAAAGTGTGATACTTATTACAGATCCAGGGTACAGCTGATTTGCAAAGATATTATGAGCCTGCCTAGATTTTTCTGAATGTGGATCAGATCTGTTAAAACTATTGTGTTGGCTGGACATACAAAATCCCAGAAAAGAGAGAAAATATTCAAAATCTACTTGGGGTCGTTTCTACACTGAAAAAATAGAACTTGCCTAGAATAATGACTGTTTTCCCTCAATATCAAATTCAACATTTCTATTTCAAGACCACTTGCATTTTTCAGAACTCATTTTTACCTGCAGTAGGTTGCGGTTGGATCTACATCTTATTAAAGATTCAGTTTTAAAAGGTAGAATAACATAAAAACCAATGTTGAATTCTGCTCTCCTCCAAATACTAAAATGAATGGAGGACACACTTCTATACTTATGAGAGATTTTTAAATTTATTTTTTCCTTCATGTTTTTTACTTTTTAACTGAAACTTCATTTTTGCACCAGAAATTCCCAATGGTATCCCTTTAAAATTTTAATCGAATGTGAGACTTGCTTTCCATTCATACTTTACCATCCCAAGGGACAAAAGGGAGGCAGATCAGAAATTAGCATATTTATGACACCGTGCTAATGAATGTGAAATGCCATCCTCTGCCAATTCTCTCCAGCTCTATGCTCTGCCTTGGCCGTTTCCAAGTCCTTTCATGGGATTAGTCCGGTGCTGTCACAGTACCAGCCAGATTCCTACTGTGGGGTTCCCTGGGATATCTCAGGCAGTTGGAAAATCAGAAATTCCAATTGCAAATATTTTGTGCCTGGATATGTTACCTTTAACATTCATATGTGGTGAGGAGAGAGGGGAAACGTTACAATGACAGCATAAACCATCTCATGAAATTGTATGGGAACCTGTACCCAAAGCTGTGCATTGATTATTGACGTGTGAAACCCAGCCCTGATGCTTTTAGAAATACTGACTGGATGTAGTGGTGGACAATATGACCCAAGCACTTGCAACCATTTTCTTATTATCAGGCAGAAGTGGCACTGATATCTGTAGGAGTTTTCTACAGCAGCGTGCCTGGGAGGAAGTACTTTTAATGTAGCACTCCACAGGGGTCTAGGCATAAAAATAAGGGGCTCCAGTAAGTTCTAAGCACCACATCCTTCCTTTAAAGCTCCAGAACTGAAGACTTTATGGTATTTCTAGAGGTAGGGTACCTTTGTGAAACATATGATGCCATGGCTGCTTGAATCCTGCCTACACCCAAGTCTTTGCAGTGCTGCTCTCCTTCATGTTGGATGCATGGTCCAGCCTTCTCCTGCCTTAGCTCTCACTGATACTCATGTGACTGGGCAGTTACCAGCCAAAACCAGAACACTTTTTTTTTTCCCCTTAGTTTTCCATCAACTCCTTTAACCATCCCACTGCACAACTACATACATGAGTTCCAGCAGTAGCACATGGTGGCAGGCAGGAATGTGCAGCAAAAATAAGGACAGGACTTGTCCAGACTTGCTGGTCTCATTAGACTGTCGAGTTTGGACCCAGCCTAGCACTCGTATTTCCAAAATCATTCAGACCGTTGCCAGTGTTCTCAAGCCTGGAAAGACACATGGATGCAGAAATGAACCTGACTTCTGGAAATGTCAACAGGTACAAGGATAAGGCAGGGTTTGGGTTTTTTTGGTTCTAAGGCAGTTATTGTAAGACACCCACCATCAGCCCTACTATTTAGGCCATTTTTGCTAAGCTGCACAGTCTGCACGATAACGCCACTTCATGCTTGATGACTTTGGGCAACCTCATGCAGTAAGGGCTGTAATAAGGTGTGAAATAAAGATTTAGTAGCACAGCATTGCAAATGCGGTCTAGCAATGGAGTTCATTACAGTTCCATTAAGACTGCACAGTTAACATTAAAAACAGCCAAGAAACACAAAAAATTAAGGTGTTAATGTTCCTGCAGCAGCATTAAGTCAGTCACATTGTACAACCAACATTCTTGTTTCTTGTTCTGGACCAGATTGTACAACTCTCAATGTTAGCACAGTTGCCTGTAGTCATAGGATCTGAAGGTCTCAGAAACAATCAGCTGGAGATAAGGAGCTCTGCCTAAGCAGAAGAGCCTTTGTTCACTTTGGTGAACACCATCCATCTTTCACAGTCCCCCAGCTCATAGTACAGCTGGGAGGTGCTGAGCAGAAGGAACTTAATCAGGTCAAACATTTCAATTTGTATCAGAAACTCATTTTAAAAGAAATTGCTGCTTGTGCATCTCTGAGGGCAACTTCTTTGCTGCCCTATTCATTTCTAAGTGGTTTTAGTCGTGGCCTCCAACAGAGCTGGAGGGGATTTTTTTTCAGGAAGCCATGATTTAGTTTTCCACACAAACATCTTGATTTGTCTGAAGCTGGTAGAGGGTTTCAATAATTATTCCCCCTTTACATATTTTAAAGAAAATGTTTTGAAATGGTGAAAGTTGTTAATTTGTGCATTTTTTGAGCTGAGAAACATCTTCAGAGCCAAAATGCTGAAATATAGTCAGTTCAGTGTAGAGATATGAATCCATTCATACATTTCTTCCCTGTATTTCCATATGTAGATGTTTTGTCATGTTAAATTTTCATCCAAAACTGGGATGGGAAACATTTTCCCATTTGCAACATATTTCATAGGCTGGGAAAGCTATTTGCAAAGCATCAAGTTTTTTCCAGGAAAAAAAAAAAATTGTGTGTCAAATTTCAAGAAACATCTGGAAATTTGGCTGTGATAAGCTATGTATTACTACCTTTCTGTTTCATTCTTAGTCAATGTTTCTGTCTGTCCATCCTTAGCATGCCATAATTCTGAAAGATGAGGTTATTTAAATGTTCAAATAAATGTCAAAATACGGTTATCAAATTTAAAAAAAATTAGTCAGACAGCAAACTTTTCAATATCAGTCTGTCTTCTTTGTCCTTATATAGGATCTCTCATGGGAATAATAAGAAAACTAACTCTCAAATAGGAGACACTAAAAGCATTTGCAGCAGTACTTTTCATGTGGGAAAATCATGGGCATATTGCCCAGGAGAGTTTAGCTACTTTCTGGTTCTGCCACAAATCCTCCTTTTGTCTTTGGGCAAGGTCGTTGACCTCTGCTCCCTGCTGTTTTAGGAAAGTGACACACAGCTTTTGTGTTGGCATTGAGGATTTACATCTGTTGCACAGGAACAGGGTAAATATTACAGCTTTAGTTTCTGATTTTAAGGGGCTATGGGTGTCTCTAATCCCCATGTGGATGCGAGCCACAACCACAGATATTTCCTGTGAAGAGAATTAGCAAGGAAACCTGTGCAGTCTTCACTCTCCGAAGAGAAGGCTACCAAACTGAGGTTATACAGATTTAATGTATTCAAACATTGCAGTGCTGTGTGTAAGAGGATATGATTTAAGGTAATGCATTTTAACACAGCATTATATACTTGCCAGAATGATTTTCCTTATAGTTATAGTCCTAGTTTTAAAAGACAGTACATCAGGACACATTGTGACCAAAAGTTTTTGTGATAAATAGCTGGTGCAGTGGTACAAGGTACAACTGGCCCAGGATCTGCTGGGACAGCCTGCCTGTCCTGTATTTTGGGACATTACTGTGTGCTGGTAAAGATGATGGCTTAAGTCATGAATAATGTTCTGGGCTGCTTCTCTGTGTGCAGGTGTACCAGAAGGGAGAAAGCACCCTCCTTCTGGCTCCACTAGCAGTGTTTCAAGGTGTGCTGGGGAATGGGGTGGTGATTTCAGGCTTTGTAAGGGCATGGGAAGCAGCTGCCCTCTGTGGTACCAGTTGTCCCAGTAATGTCATAAAAGGGAAATACAGGCCTCTGGGAAGCACATCCCCAGGCGACTGTCAACCTCCTGACTTTCTGAGTCACAGGGACTGTGGCAGTTTGGGCAGGGACATAGCCAAGAGGCTGACGAGTCTTTTGCCTGGCAGTGCTGTGTTCTTAGCTCATGCTGCCCTAAAGAAACCCCGTTTTACGGGGAAAATTCTCCTGCAGAGAGGCTTCTCTGGGATGTTCCCTTTAGGGGTAGCATCAGGGCTGGGATGCTGGCTTCTGAGTGTGGGTCCCTAAAGGCTAGAGAAGTCTGCTTTCTGCAGGTAGCGTGATAACCCCAGCAAAACCACAGTCTTTTTCAAATCAACAGTCCTCACAGCTTGCATCCAAATCCAATGGAATCTTAATTATGACCAAAAGTACAGAAGTAGCACACAACTCTTTTTGATAAAGTGATTTATCTGTCTAAGCAACATTATTAATTATCAGTTTATCAGTAGCTCAACATAAAACATGTAATTGTGTCAGTGAATCATTTAATAATTAGGGCACAAGTTAATTGCCATCATTCACCAGCTGAATAAAACCTCTGTGAGACAAACAATGGGACTCCAGTGGGATAGAGTTAATTTTAATGCACTTCTTCAATTAATAAAGTCAAAACTATAAAACCAACATAATTACAGTGGTCAACAGGAGTGTGTGTGCGTGGGAATAAGAGTTTTGACAAACTAATGGCAGTAAATTAGCAAAATGTAACGATTTCCCAAAATACTCATGTTCTGAGGAAAACTGTGGTCTGAAAAAAGAAAAATAAAAGAGAGAATAAAAGATTGGAATGGAATAGAGGTAAATGGATATCACTAAGTCATACTAAGCAAATCTGTGGAGAAATGAATGCCTGGTATTTATGGGCTTTCCGTAGAAACAAAAAGAATTTATGTGTGATCAAAGCAGGGGTGAAGCAGCAAATGAAATATCTTTATACCTGCTTTGTAGAGGCCTTTTTTCTCACTGCTGTTATTGCAACACATTGTCTGGATGGGGAGTTTGCACACTGAAACACTTCTCAAACTGATGGTATTGACAAGTATTCTGAAATCATGAATTAACTGTTCCCTGCCACTCAGCACCATCTTCAGGTATGAAAGTTTCTAAAAACTGAACACTTAGGAGATTCTTTTCCTTTTCCTTCGAAGTTTTGATTCTTGAAACTG
This sequence comes from Rhynochetos jubatus, assembly GCA_027574665.1. Classification (NCBI taxonomy): domain Eukaryota; kingdom Metazoa; phylum Chordata; class Aves; order Eurypygiformes; family Rhynochetidae; genus Rhynochetos; species Rhynochetos jubatus. The sequence continues at coordinate 28,143,712 of CM050654.1, forward strand.
CTTTCATACCACAGTTGCCAGATTATTCTAGTGGCAGGTGTCTCTGCCCATGGTAGGGGGCTTGGAACTAAATGATCTTTAAGGTCCCTTCCAACCCAAACCATTCTATGAGTCTATAATTTTTTTTTTTTTAATTATTATTCATTCGGACTAGAACTGTGTTCTTAAAAAAATAGTAGCTGAGATTCCAAATGTCCATGGGACTTCAAAAGCCGGGATGAAGGAAGCAACCAGCACATGTCGTCAGGCTGGCAGAAGCTGCAGGGACTGCACCACAGAGCATGCCAGGAAGTGATGTTTCTCCAGATCACCTCTCACATCTAATTCCCTTCATCCTTACTGCCTTTGGCTATAGCTGACATTAGGTAATGACAGTCAGGTAATCTCAGCTGAACTGGCTATTCAGAAGAGATTATCAGAGCATTCGGTTTAATTTCTTTCCACTGGTTACACCCCCATTCTGGACAGGCAGCAAACAAAAGAAAATAATCTAAATTTATTTGATTTATCTTTCAGTATTTAATATGACAGTGAGTTCACCCCCATATCTGTACTCAATGGGAGAAGCAGGTAACCACAGAGAACTCCATCTCTTTGATGCTAGTTGCAGAATATGGCCAGGCTTCTTATGTGCTCAGCCAAGTGTCAGGATACGCGGACTGAACCCAGGCAGAAGGATCTAGATCTGGTGAAAATGGGTGGATTTCCCACTGCCACCAATTTGGAAATGGAAGAATTTATGTTCATCAGTAAGCTGGACTTCTGTTACACCACCTTTACTAAATCTCAGGACCCTCTATTGTATCTCCTCCTACTGCTTATTATTTGCAATTCTATCCCAAACTAAATTGAGACTCATTGTGTATGATGCTGTACAAACACAGTGTGAGAGATAACACAGAGAGGCGAAGCAGATGAAAGGAGCACCTGCTTTTGAAATGACCTGCCTGGGGTATTCTGACAGAGTGCTGGGGCTAGTATAAACCTCTGTCCTATTCAAGGTGTATTCAGGTACTTAAGTAATGTGAAAACTTCCCTTTGTGAATGGAGGTAGCAGAATCCATCATTAATTGGACTATTCTTGGAAAATCTGCTAATTTTCCTCTACCTTGTGTAAAGTTAGAGAGAGAGAAGGAAAGAGATTATAGCAATGGAAGTTACAGAGGCTGAGTCCAATTAGACTATTTCCTGATATTTTAGGTAGAAGAGATAAATGTGAAATGTAGACAGAATATTAATAATCTAAAATTTCCCTTAACATTTAAATCAGAATACTAAAAGCCAGGCTGGGTCAAGCTGTTTCAGACAAGAGTGTTCCTTATAAAAATACTCAACAGACCCTTTACACAGGTGATGGTGTATATCTAGCTGTGAGAACTGGAAGTCAATGAACCTCAGGTGCTTGCGGGTTAGTAGCTGTTAATTCACCCATTCCTCAGGTGGAACTTGTCTTCTTGGCATTATCTTTAATAATGCTAACAATACATTAACACCTAATTGCCTAATTTACAACTGCTTGTAACAGGAAGATATTTCCATTCTGTGATGACACTGAAGATTTAAAGATCAGTCAGAAGGGGCTGGACTGCTCACTCTTAAATGAGGTGGGTGATCAATAATGATACTGTAAGAAGCCTGTGGAGCTGTGAGTTTGGTTGCCTTGACTCAGTTAGAGAAAGTTTGAGTACAGCATGTGTAAGCAGGCTAGAAAAGAGTGGTCTACGTGAAAATATTGTATTGTGAATGAAAAAAAAAATAGAAAACTATATAGGGAGAGTAGCTATTTGTAGTTAAACTGCAAGGGTCTGTTAAGAGAGATCTTCTGTCTATTAAGACAACCTACTGCTCTGAAACTTTCAATGTTCTTAACAGCTTGTGTGTTAGAACGAAAGTGTGACTATTAAGCTGGGGCTAATTTTGAAGGAGGAGAGGCTGAAAATGTACTGGAGAACCAAGATGGAAATAGGATCTGGAAAAGAAAATAGCGTGTAATTCAACAAGGTGAATGTAAGGTGCTCTGCTTGACAGGAATAATCTTCACTGCAAATCTAAAGGAGAAACAAATTAGCCAGGTAGTGTTTCTAGGGTGAAGAACAGTGAGAGTAGAGAGGATAACAAATGAAGCAGTTTCAGATCATGCAAATAATGCAGCTCTCATTCCAGGATACAAACCAGAAATGTTTCTTGCAGGCTCTTTGAGATAACCATCCTTGGAACTCAGTAAGGTCCCACTAGGATGCCGGTACTTAAATCTAGTCACCGTATTTCAGGTGGTGTAGATGTTAAGAGCCTAGAAAGCACTGTAAATGTGAAAGCTGCTTCCAGGAAAGTTTAAAGAAACCGAATGTGATTAGCCTAGGAAAGAGATAGCCAAAGGCAAGCATGTAGGTAACAGTCTGTTATGTGGAAGAGGGGAGAAAATTGCTCTCGCTGTTCATTGTGAAAAGGACAAGAGGTAATGGGCTTAAATTGTAGGAAGAGGTATTTATGTTAGACACTAAGAAAAGCTTTCTAACAGTAAGGTACTTATGCATTGGAAACAATTGCATGGGGAAGATGATGATTTTTTCATTGCTGAGGTCTCGGAGAACTAGGTAAGTGTACACAGGTCTAAGGGGCAGCAGGGAAGTATTTGCAGAGCAGGGGGAGACTTTGAAGCTCAATCGGGCTCCCTCTCTTCCTCTGCAATTCAGTCATCCAGCACAAATGCCAATCCTGAAAATGTTGAGAGAAGCTTCTTCCTGAAGAGTTTGTGGTCTCTATTTTGCATATTTAAAGGCTACAGCTCAGCTCTTGAATGTTTATTACGAAGTTGAACTCCTGAGGCTTTCTCAGTGTGGCAAAGCTTCACCAAGCAACCATTCGTGTAGGTGGGAAAATTAGCTAGCTAATTAACTGACAGTCACAAGCGGGTTGAAGAGAGCACAGAAATCAGTCACCTTGGAAGAGCATAGAGATGCAGACTCATACATCAATGTCTCCACTGGGACCATTTAATCAGTGTTGGCATGGGGCAGAGCCAGCCAGTTGGAGGCATCCTGTACAGCACACTTGGATTTGCTTCTCCAAAGCAGGGAACCCTGACAGTCAGTAAAAGAAACTGTAACTGTCTGTATCCAATGTGCAAAAGATTAAAATCTCCTGTCTGAGACCCAAATACAGATGCATTCATTCAGAGAAGAGCATTCACACCTTACCAAGCCCTCATTCAGCCATGTGAATGGCTTCAGAAAGGGGAACATGGGAAGGAGACAGAATTATGGATCTGGGGTCATTAGATCAATGTTTTTTCTATTTGAAATATAATCAGTGTTATTCCTCAGGACTTGCTCATCTGTTATTCAGATTTTGTGTTTAGATGATGGTAATTAAGTGCTATTAATATGAAAAACTCAATTATTTGGTCACTGCTTGTGCATGATTTGCACAGGCGTTAACCTAGTCTGGCTTGGTCCATGAGTATGACTCAGTTATGCATATAATAATGATGATGATAACGACAGTTAAAATAATATAGTGAGCACTTATGTCTTGAGTGCTATATATATCTATTTATTAATGCATATAGGACTATGTTAGAAATGTTTCAGAAATTACAAGTTTTTTCTTGTGGAATTCTAAATTAGTTTTCATTTCCAAGAGATAAGCAAGTGGCTTTTCTTTATCTTGCTTTCAATACTTTTCTCAATTCTTTTATGTCCTTTTTCTACTTCTGCAGGCTTAAAAAAAAATGTTTTTAAATTTACTGTGTTTTCCATGATCCTCTTTTCCTAGTTATTTCTTAGGGGACAGGATGTTGAAAAATATGATTAAAAGGAGGAAAAACAGTACAAAAGTCTTGGAAAAGACAAAAGACAAACAATATATACAAATTACTTTTCAAGGGAAGGTAACAAACAGGCAAGATAAGACAAATTTCTTATATTAGAAGGAGCAATTAAGAAAAGGAATTTCTAGGAAAAATATGACTAGTTCCATAATTTCCAGATGTGGAATTTCTCCCTTACATACTTGGGTATTAGAAGAACCCCAAACTGTTTTCTGTGTCATTGGAAAACAGATACTTCTGGAGTAGAACTTCACAGTCTCCAAGTGTGTGTTACTGTGCCCTGATTTAAGATCAGAAGGTGATACCAAACCAAGCTGAAATTGCAAGTCTATGTAGGAAGCAAACTAAATAAAAATGTTATATGGTGATAGAACATAATCTAGTCTGTAAAAATAACAAAACCAAAAGTCACCCCGCCTCCTCCCCCCTCAAATACTTTAATCACTGCTTAAGTGATCAAAGCCCGCTTTCACTTTCCATCCCTCAAAACCCCTTGCTCTAAACCAATAACCCACAATTGCTCCCGAAGTTTAAAATTTTGCAGGTGCTTCTGTGCTTTACTGGACTGAAGCCATAATGAGTATTTGACATCTAGGACCATTTCTGCAGTTAATAACAATGTGATATGCTGTAAGAACATTCATATCTATCTTGCTTGGGTAAAAGACAAAGAAGCTCAGGGGAAAAAAGCCCTTGCTGCAGTAATATCTTAGGTAGTGGCAGAGTAAAGCAGCGAAAAATATGGCACAGCTAATGCCTCTTTGTGCAATTATTCCCACTTTTATAAGTTTGCCCCAGTGTGAAAGTTTTCTACTTTAAAATGGGCTGGCAAAGATAATCCATTAATTCAACAGCACTGGAAAGTTAACATTTTTTCCCTTCATTAGCAAGTTCAAAATTGCATTTTATTTCCATTTTGATGAGATTTTTATGAGTTAGAAGAGATGAAGTTGAACCCCAGGAGCTTAATGGACCCAGAAAGATCGCAGATACAGGATTGAATTCAATGAACCATGAGGAGTTTAGTAAATTAATTAAATTTAAGAAAATAATGATTTTTTTTTTTGTCTGCTGGATTAAAAATGCTAAAATGCAATGAAAAGTTAATTTAATGCTAAAACTTTTTCCCCTAAATTTATTTTGTGTTAGTATTAAATAACTTCTGCAAAGCTTAAAAAGTAGTGAAAAAGGAGGGGAGAAGACTTATAGAAAAATTATTAAACTATTTTCTGATTCCCTACTGCATACTGAAAATATTTCAGTCTAAGGACTGTCATTCAGAGGTGTGAATAGCCTACTTTGGGGTGTCTGTAGGATTTCCCAGGCTCACATCTCCCCTGCAGCTCTTCTTTGCTTGGTCTTGTTGTAGGAATATCTCAGCTATTGATATCCTGAAGTTTGTAGCCCAGTATGTTCACACATGTCTGTCGTGCAAAGCCCTGAGGTATCTCATAGAATTACAAGACCTTCTAGGGTCAGAAACTCTGGTTTTCCCTTTCCAAATGAAAAGGCTGAAGGGTTTAAATTTGCTTATTAAATTCTTTGTGTCCCACCAGTAGGCTGGTTTGTAACATCTGGTATAAGTTTCTTTTCTGCTTGCTTCCACCTGGAGTTAGCCCTTTGCAGCATTTCTTACACTGTATTGTAGATGAAAAAAACCAAAACAACAAACCCAAAACACCCCAAACCAATCTCAAGGACTGTCTCCAGGCACTTTTTTGAGATCAAAACAAAACGAAGGCAGGTCTCTAAAATAAACATCAAACTGCTGAACAAAGCTTACTTGCCACCCTACACTCCTCAAGCCAACCAGATGTGTGAACCTAGGGGATCAGTGAATATGTTGGAACAAGAGCTACTTTAATTCTAAGCAGCTTGGTGCTTTTCTTTCTGTTTTCTCTTTTCACACACAATGCCAGACATTGCAGAGCCAGCTTTTCTCATGTCAGCTGTCTAAGCTGTAGTAAAGCAAACAACACAGATAACTTCAGCAATTAATGTGTGTGTGTGGTGTGTTAGTGTCACTGTGGAAACAGGCACAAGAAAACCTGTCAGAAAGAAAAGTAAAAAAATTTTGAAAAAGCAGAATTAAATCAATATCACTTCATGCTTTTCTTCCTCAAGGGAATACCATTGCAAAGAACGACATTTCAGAAGCCTGTCATTATTGATGATATGACAGATTCAAATGTGGCCATTGAAAGAATATGACTTTATTCTGCATCCAAAAACAATGCATGAATTTCCTATAAAACAGCAATTGGTTTTGTCCTGTGATTAATGACCTGCCACTCAACAACAACTAACCAATCTTCAAGGCAGGGCATGAAACAGGAAATTAATCAGTGAATGAGAACTGGTGTGACCAAAACCAGAGAGGAAACCTTCTAAAGCCTATAGCAGAATTATGAGCTGAAATAAATCAAATTATATCTTCAGCTCTGACAGTTTCCACACAACATGGCTCTTCACTGCTGTTCAGGTACAGAGATGGGCTCCAAGGTCATCTGCTGTTGCTGACATCCTACAGAAACCACCTAGGAATTACAGTATTGGACCACGAGTATCAGGTACCACTGAACTTGTAATGCTCAAGGGCTGTGTGTTCATTGACATGAGCTGGTGATAATGACTGGAGATGTGCTCATGCTTCTTGAGTGGATAAAATGATTACTCAATTTAAAATGCACGTAAGAGATGTGGTGAAGGTGACAGCATTTATAAAATAAATGCTGTAAGGTTTAAGGAATTTATTATGGATGTAGGAAAGGTGGCATGATTTGGATCTATTAGGTGAGGACTTCTGGATGTGTGGATCTCGCTGTGCTTTGCCCATCACGGATGCACCATATCAGTCTCAGATTCTGTCATTCTGCAGGAGTTGCAAATCTGGATTTGAATTTGTCTGTGGCAACTGAGCAACTGAGGGATGAGGGGTTTCAGTCTGTGGGATTCTCTAGAAGTCACTTCTTGCTAAGGTCCTCATGGTATAGTCATAAACAAGTGAAAGTCATTGGATTTCTATCTGTAGCTGGTGAGAGAGTAGGAATCAGAAAGGAGGAATTGCTGACAGTTACAATTTAGTTTTCCATGGTGTTTCAAAGATAGCTTTCTACAAGTGACTTGCCAAGGCATTTCTTAACCCTTTGGAGCACAGACCTGTCTCTTGACCCTTGTTCTAGAGACCAATTTATCCCCTTTTTGAACAGCTGATTGCTGTGTGGGCAGGAACAGGTTTGCCTGTGATCTCTCAATGTGGATCATGAGGCACTGAGTCCCATCAGATCCTCTCAGTTTCTTAAGGAGGGTGGATGAAGAATGGCCCCCTGCATTCAACAGTCTCTTGACTGTGCTGAGAAGGTGAAAATGTCCCTCTTTCTAACCACAGTCAGTGCACTGTCCTTTACCAGATGCTGACTGTTTACTTCAGATTCACTGTTGCGGACAGAGTACATTATGACTGTGTTTTCTCAGGCTCCTACCATTAGGGATTTAAAGCTCATGCCCTACCCAGCAAAAATTTTTTTCTTATGTGGCTGTCCTTTTGAGCAGAGAGATGAGCTGCCAAAGTTACAGCTATCTAAGAGTGTCTTTGGAAAAGACAATGTTAGTTTTTTCTGTCTTCCACCTCAGTCTGTTGCATCGGGTCCAACTTGACGCTGTGGGTTGTCTCAGCTGCACAGCACTGAGTTACAGCAAAGCTCAGGTTGGAGCTGGGCATGTATAACTCAGAAGAAACTACAAGAAACTTAAAGTTAGTTGTTTGCAATTCGCTGTTCTTTACCAAATGTCTTTTGCCATAAAATGTATTGCAGTACAACATCCCGAAGGAGGCAGAGCTTTGTTCCAGAGATTGGGGTCTTATACAACCTTGCAGAAGCAACAGGCTTCCTTCTCTGCTCTTGTTATTTCTCACAAACATGGGCTTGTGACTTCCTGTATGAGGAAGGCACTGAAGAACTCAAACACACAAGTAACTTGTTAATTCTTGTAGAATGTATGAGATTATTGATGCAAAAAAACCGGACCTCAAAGTACAGCACCTTTTCAAGCCATATAAAATAATAGTACTCAAGAAGATCCCATTTCCATGGTGGTGTTGGGAATCATGGAACTATTCCCCAGAATGAGCATATTAAAACAAAACTGTCTAATGCTTTAATTGATGCAAAGAGGTTTGAAGCTCTGTGTGGTAATTTGGAGAATGTTTCTGGGTTCAGTTTCTGAATTTACTTTGACAGTGGGAACTCATTGTGTGGACACGAGTTTTTTTAAAACCTCTGCAAGGGAATGTGGAATGTGGTGTTTTGGTTTTTTTGGGGGGGGGGGGGGGGGGGCGGGGGGGGCTTTCATTTGTCTCCCATTTGAGCCAAAACTAGAGAGAAAGGAGACATTTTTATATTGCTAGAGCAGGGCTAGTACAAGGCTAGAAATGAGGGTGATAAACTTTGATAGTCATCCATTAAAATGAAACCTCCTTGACAACAAAATACCTCAGCTCAAGATGAACCATTCTTTCAAGTCTAGGCTCTCGGAGGAGGCAGAAGAAACTAAAGAATGAATCAAATACTGAGAGATTTTAACTGCTTGCTAAGGTTTGTCAGGGAATGCTGTGACTATAGAGATTGAAGGTTAAAAATGCTCTCTCACCAGCCCCGCCTGAGGAAGTTTGAGGACAGAAGGTCAGTTGAAAGAACGGTTGTACACTCCTATTCGGAATGGAGCTGTGCCTTTCAGGCTGGGGTATTCTAACTGAGGCAACCTGACCATCAGGTCCCTTTTACACAAAGGATTAACAAAGTCCAGAAAATGCAGCAAAGATTCCAAGGAAAGAACCAGAACTATTTCCTACTTAAAAGATCTTGGGATCAGCTGAAAGCCACGCTGACGAGTTCCTCGGCTGTGGGGCATTATGGGCCCTACAATACATTGCTGAGAATCTCTACACAGTTAAGTCCTGCAATTACATGCTTCCACAAAGGTGGTTTGAAGTCATTGCACAAAATGAGCAGGAGTGCTCCTTTTCTACTCTAATACTGGTGTGTAAAGACTTCCAAAGGGGGTTCCCTCAGCTGCAATATTATCACAAGACATTTTATTCTTATCAGTGCAATAACCACATGATAAATTGCATTCATCCCCATTCAGGTTAAATTGAAAAAGGGACTGGGGTGTGGGTTTCACATACCACTTTAATTTACCCTCTCCTACCTTCTGAACATTTGCTAGCAATTCTAACGTTCTGCAGTCATGGAGGTTGTGCTCTGTGTCTTACTCTGCTTTTATTTTCCAGGTGAAGAATAGGAAAGCAGTTTTTTTGAAGCCATTTATTTATTTTCAAATGCACCACTATCTTCCTGCAGAGTGAGAAGTAATGGATAGAAACTCCAATTGGCTATTATCAGACGGATGCTGAGAATAAAATGAGATGGATAAAGCTTTGATGGAGTCCTGAAAGCATCTGTAACTATGTGGAGCTTAGAATTACACCTGCAGATTACCCAGATCTCTCTGAATATGTTACAATACCTACCATGACCCCTATCACTTACTGCATCAGGCTTACTTATCAGTGAGCAAGACTCTACAGTGAAGAAACACACCTGTCTCTCATTGGAGTCACTAGGATTTGATTAGTCTATGATCAGTGAGATTTGGTTTAAAGTCTCCAGGTACAGAAAACAACGGACTTGGCATCCTTTCGTTGTGCCAGTGGCCCTTGGGATGAGGGAAGGAGAACAAAGAACTCTGTAAGAACAACAAAAATCATCCAAGACGAGCAGTAGGGACAATCTATAGGTAGAGCTTGAGATTTTGCCCTCTTTTTCTTGTTATGGATTTTCTTCTTATTGGGCTAATCACTCACAACAGACAGCTGCCATGCTCTGGGTGAGGGCTTTCTGCCTTTGCTGGGAAGGCAAACATCATCTGCAACGGAGTGGGACACACAAGACATGCTCTGTATGTTTGAGTGGTTCCTGAGCCTGAGGTTTGTCCTGGGGCAAAGCTGAGAGTGGTGGGCACAGAGAAACCCTTGTGACAGGGAGTCAGATGGGGGCAAGAAGTGGTTTAGTTGCCTATACAGGGACAAAAGGGGACATCATGTATTTTCAGAACACCGTCCCAGTGGCACTGGTCGCTCTCTGGTTTGGTGCATGCTGTAGCCAGTGCTGGGGTGAGAAGACACTCTTTAGCTGTGAATTGGCAGGAGAAGCCTGTCCCACTCCCCATCCTCCCTGTCTATCTGCATCCCCTGTCAGTGTCAGGAAATAGCACAGCACTGGAAACTCATGTCCTGGGGCCAGAGGGACCCTGCCTGTCCTCGGCCAGTGAGGCAATAGTCCCCGAGGAGAGGGAAATGAGCTGTTAAGTTACATGCAGCGCACTTGCCAGTGCTCTTAATATTCCATACCCCAGTGCTTTATCCAAAGTAATTTAAACGCCTCAAGCTCTGGTGCCCCCATCACTTTTCCTGGCACATTATTTTGCAGGCTAACGCATCTTACCATTTGCATTTTTCCACATGAAATTCAGAAGCAATTTCCCCTCCCTTCCAATCCCTTAATATCACTGAATACTTCGCTGCATACTCCCCCTTCCTTCTGATGTCTCCTGCCTCTCACCCCAGCTCCTCTCTTGTTCCTTTGTATCCCCCAAATAGGACATGGCACCTAGAGTTTCCAAAGTGCTAAAGCAAAATGCTTTATCATTCATAAAGTGTTTCAGAAAGAAATTGAGAAGAAAATTCAGAGGATGCTGAGGCCATGACTCTGAGACCCATGCAAGTATGAGAACCCCATTCACACCATTTAACACTTGGTGTAGAGCCAAGAACCTCTCTTCCCTTTTTGTCTAGAAATATATCCTGGTCATACTATTTTTTTTGTGTGCATAATGAATGATTTTTGGTCTGATTCTGTCATTAGAGAAGCTATTGTTTTCATAGGATTTGGATGAGTCTTTTAAAGCAAAAATCCATGTAGGAAGTATGTCCGTGTAGTTTTGGCATGCAAATTTTTGAAAGACTAAAGGAAACGATCAAAGCAATTCCTAGAAATTATGGAAATGATGTTGGGCAAGAGGGACTATTGATTTCAATACTGTTGTATGGAAATGAGAAAGGCCTATAGGCAACCTGTGACAACCAAACAGATTAGTGTTATTTACAAACCATAATGGTATCCAAATGCTTTTTTTTATTAGGATCCCTTGAAACAGAGATTGCAGTGGGTTTAGGACTATGAGCATTTTAGGCATGCTATAACCTATGGGTTTAATAACAATAAGTCGTTTTCTCTGGCTGATTTAAAACCTACTTGTCCCATAAACGTATGGTGGATGGTTTTAATTAACACCTCAACAAAAGCAATTTTTCAGGTGGAGGGGCAGAAGCGTGGGCTGCATTTAAAGCTATACCTGGCAAAAGAAAATCTTTTTTGTACTTGTTCTTCTCTCAGAACATAATTTGTCACTGGAACTCATTGACACTAGACATCACCCACGAGAAGAATTTGGTAGGAAGAACAGTAATATTTTGTCAACTTATAGGCCCTCCAGTGCACATCTATAGAATTGAAAAAGAAAGTGTTAGGATATCAGCCCTCATGCTTTAGGGCATAACACCTCATGAATGAAGGTTTGGCAAGAAAGTATCTGTGTTATTTCAGTTTTAATTTATACGGTTCCAGAAAGCTTCCCTTGAAACTGCCAGTGTTTCAGAGGTAGGAACACAGGTGACAAGGAGCCCTGCTAGGTAGCAATTTGGATTTGGTGGAATCTCCATTTCCTTTGGGAAAATATATAATGAAAGAAATCAAGACTTTTGTGGAGCTCCATAAAATGTAGTATAACCTAACCTAGGGCCAATGCTGCAGCATCCATCAGATCTGCATATCCTGGAAGAGAGAACATCCTGTTGAGAGACACTGTCTTGGGGAACAGATGTTTGAATTAAATGACTTTCTTCTGCAATGGCTCAAGGAAAGCATGTCCCACTTGGAGGCTTGGAAAAACCATGTCTGAAATGAGTCTTACTATGCTAAAGAACCTGCTGAAAGATTTTCTCTGATGTATTTTCATGTCTCTCCTCAAACTAGTTATAACCTTTTGCTCTGCTTGTCCATGTGAAACGTGTTGCAGAACACAACCGATTTCTGGAACTTCTCTCTAGTTTACTGCTTTGGTTTGTTCTTGGCAGTTTGTAAGTGCTCTCTTTTTTTCCCTTTGACCAATGCTGTTCTGTATCACACATAGCTCTTTTCTTTGCAGTCTTAATTTCCTGGAAGAATCTGTAAGGAGCAAGCCTTGTTTTCTTAGCCTTCACATTGCTTGGTCAAACAAGCCAAATTTCACAAAAGACGTAGACTTCATAGTTCTTACCATCTCAGGAACCTGTCTTTTAGACATGTTTCTAAATCATTGCTTTGAACAGGCTCAGGGGACATAATGACCCTTCTTTCATGATCATTTCCTTATTATATTTAAATTGCTATTAAATTCCAAATCAAACTCAATCATAATTGGAAGTCATAAGTGAAAGAGATCTAATTACCGCACAATAAGAAAACTCATGTTAAACACCTTGTTTTGGCTGCTAGACCCTCCTGGGGTGCCTAGTGAAACCATGTATGTCAGGTTGAAGAAGGAAGTGAAGCAAATGCAAACCAGCTGTCTGGGGAGTTTATAAATGATTACTTGTGGTTGATAAATAGAACAAAATCATCTTCTATATCATCATCTTAAAAAGAAAGAGAATATGAAGGATTTTGCTCGTAACAGTAACTACAGTTAGAGGTTTGATTACCCTGGGATACTCTAATGATACCCCAAAACAGGATAGACACAAATGGGATCACTTACCTCAAGAAACAAGGGAAAAGAAATGTTGTTCATATTTGTAGAAAGTCTCCTTCTTGGCATCTGTTTTATCTATTATTGTAAGTCAGACAACTGTGTCATCTGCGCAAGGGAAGGCAATTTGGGTGAGTAGAGGAAATGTTGAAGAAAAAGCAGGTAAAGAAATGTGCACAGTCCTGAAAGTCCATTTGAAATTTCTGGTAACACAGAACAGGATGTAGAGAAAAGGGAAGACAGATGCTTGGGTTCATGGGCATGTTAACATATGCAAATGCAAAACAAACAGGAAACTCTAATTACATTAAAAAACAACAAGAAGGGAGTCCATTTATCTGAAATGATATTTTCTGTCTTTGTGTTTCATCTTGCTTATTGCCAGCTTCCCATCAGGGAGCAGTTCAATGTTACTCTGACACTCGGAATGGTTCAGTTCACAGCTGACTCCCACTTCTATGGCTTGGTCAATGTATTTGTTCTTTTCCTGTTATGGAGAAAATATTAGCTCTTCCTCTATGTCCATTCCTCTGTCCTCTATGTTCCTTCCATTTAAACGTCTTTCCCATTTAAATGGCAATTCTTTGGGTGCATTATGTATCTCACTGTTTCTTTGCTTAGAGCTGGGCACAAGGGGAGTCTGACCTTGGTTAGGACATGCATTTTATTCTTTATTGGTTTCTTACATAAGTGCTCCTTTGGAATTTTCCCAAGATTTTTGTCATCTCTTTCTGCTAAAAACATAGTATTATCACATTGCTTTTATATTAATTTAATACAATTTAACATTTACCAGTGAAAACCTAGCGTCCTTTCTCTGTGTATATGTACATCTCCATTTAAAATATGCTTCTTTTAAATTACAGTTGGCTCATGCCAAGAAAGTCAATGAGGACTAATTGGACTCATTTTTTTTATACAGTATTTTACCCTTTTATAAGGATGGCGGAGATGTAGCTCTGTCAAAATCAAAATGGGGCTACTGTTTCACAGCACATCCAAGGGGCAGGCAGAAATGAAAGAAAATTCTTTATTCAGTGGAAACTGCTGAGAGAATGGAGTGTACAGGATGTACATATCCAGACTTGCAAAAACAGCTCCGCAGGAGTTCTAATGACCACCAGCCATGAAGACCATGGGTTTATGAGCCATATCTCCATTTTATTCTAGTGTGAACAGTCATTCAACTTGTACCCAATTGCAAGTTGTTGTTTTCAGATATTACCAACAGAGAACAATGTAGGTATATATTGTATGTGCATGTCAATAAAACCTATTTAGAATATGGTTTCATTTCCTTACTGCCACCTACTAGGAAATAACAGACCAAGTCTGAAGTTTAACAGCTGTCCCCATGATCAGAAAGTGATTTTCATAAGGTTTTGAAGAGACACCCAGAGAAAACATTGATTCATGTTCAGCCTTGTAGCAAGCATACAGGGAGCCTAGATTGATAAGGAGCTAAGACTGGTAAATCATAATGTAAATAAAAGCACTATTTTTCATGCGGCTTATTTACAATGGCTTTAGTATGCTACATTTCCAGGGAAATATATGTTCTTGTCAGGAAACTTCAGGGGAAGTAAATGAGTTTGAATCACATGAATAGGTTTAAATGCCATAGCTGAAATTTAGTAAACTATTTTGCACTATCTCTTCTTCTTCATTAAAAGTGGAACATTTTTCTCTGTCTCTTGACGTACTTAATAATAAGGCTGGATTACCCAGTGGGACACTGGGTAGGAGCAGCATCCTTTAGCTTTTCTGAAAAATCTCACACTTTAGCATTAATTCCTCATCATGAGTCAGAATCTGTCTCTGAATTGATGTGTAATGGAGTCTGGATCCATGAATGTTCTTGCTGATTACTATTTATCTGTGTATCACACGGTTTGGGACCCCACTATCATTGCAGGATCTGAGAAATTTTCATCGGGGAAAAAAAGATGATGACTAAATATATTTGGTGCTTATGAAGTCTCCAACTCTCTCTTAGCTTGGAGTCCAAATTGTGCTTTTGGCAGCAAAATATCTGCAAGAATTTGGGAATGACAAAAGACATTTATGACCCAAAAAGATGACTGTTAGGGTTTCATAGGGGTAATGTGCTTATACATTCCTGATTTCTAGCGGCACACAGAAATTACAGGATTAGAGGATGGTGTGGGAGACATAAGTGCATTTCCGACTTTTCATGGCACTATAGACATATGCAATTGGATGTTAACTGCAGAAGTCACACAGGCCTCTGGCTGCAAGGTAGCAGAATAAACTACATTTAGGTCATAATCTGACGGTTATTTATCCAGAGTCTTAAATATCCTCCAAGAAAAGAATCTCACAACTTTCCTAAGGAAAAGTGAACAGCTTCCCTAATATCCACATCAAAGTGTCTTCCTCTTCTCTGCTTTTAGAAACATTTCCTGCCTTTCGAAGTAACACATTTTCCTCATTAGTCCTTGCATTTTACACAAGTTTTAGGAATTAGGATATCATGAACTACCAGACCCTGAGAACCACAGGACATTGGTCAGTTCCATAACCTGTAGTGCACATTATTTCTTCTTTTTTCTTTTTTTTGGTTGTACTGCATATTTATAATTTATACTTCAGGTTGTCAAAATCGACACTCAGCGTTGGAGTCCTGTTTTACAAGGTGGTGAGCAAACACAGCAAGCAAATGTCTATGGGGAAACGTCTCTCAGTCTCAAAGATAAGTGAACAGATAGCAGCTGGGAACTGAGATAAACTGAACAAGGCAATACTTTGGTTTTGTGGTTTAGGCTCCAGCCAGGAAAAAAAGACGACAAGGCCACTTGCTCATACATCCCTGATAGAATGCAGAGGATAAAATACAAGGAAAAGTTTGTTGCCTGAGGCAAGGACAGAGAGAGATCACTGACCCATTTTGGTCACTGGCAAGACAGACTTGGGGAAGAAAAAATAATCCATTTAATAAATTACCGATCAAAATCAGATTAAGACGATGAAAGACAAAACAAAACATATCTTAAAAACCTTCCTTTCACCCCTCCCTTCTTCCCAGCTTCCTCCTCCCCTCCTGCAGCGCAGGTGTCGGGAAATGGGGCCACCTCCAGTCAGTTCACCACATGTTGCCACTGCTGGTCCTCCATCCTCAGGCAGGGAACTCCTCACACTCTTCCCCTGCTGCCTAGTGGGGTCCTTCCCATGGGAGACAGTCCTCTGTGAACTTTTCTGACATGACTCTCCCACAGGCTGCAGTTTTCTCCTCTAACTGCTCTGGCATGAGTCTCTTCCATGGGCGTGCAATCTTTCAGCAGCAGCCTGCTCCAGTGCAGGCTACCCATGGAAGTTACACAGCTTCCTGTGGCCATCCCTCTGCTCCAGCATGGGGTCCTCCCTGGGTTGCAGGTGGGTCTCTGCTCCCCCATGATCCCTCATGGCTGCAGGAGAGCAGCCTGCCCTCTCACCATGGCCTGCTGGGGTACCTCTGCTCCAGCCCACCTCCTCCCCACCTTTCTGCACTGACCTGGGTGTCTGCCTGGGTGTCCCTCTCACATCCCTCTCCTCTCTCCATGCTGATTCTCTCCAACTCCTCTCTTCACTCCCTTTCGGCAGTCAGGTGTTCACCCATCTCCAGGAAAGCAGGGTTCTATCACGCGTAACGGTTATCTGGGAAGACAAATGCCATCACTCCAAAAATCCCCTCCTTCCTTCTTTTTCCTCCATCTTTACATGTTGAACATGACATCATATGGTATGGAATATCCCTGGTTCATTTGGCTGTCCAGGCTGTGTTCCCTCCCAACCTGCTGTGCACCCTCAGCAGGTGTAGAGTACCCTGCTGGCGTAGAGTAGGTGTGAGAAGCAGGAAAGGTCTTGCTGTGTAACCACTGCTTAGCAATAACGAAAATACCTCTGTATTATCAACACTGTTTTCAGCCCATATCCATTACATAGCCCCACATCAGCTACTATGAAGAAAATTAACTCTAGGCCAGCCAAACCTAGCACATAGGCATGTACCAGAAAATTCATGTTTAACAGTTAACTTTATGTAGAAGGTACTAGGGTTTTATGCAGATCACTGACATAATAAAATCCACACTGTAACTTAGGATGGGCAAATGATATCTGGATCTTGAACAGATGTGAGTGATAGTTGAATCTGACCAGCTGTGCAATTATTCACCAAACATTCTCACCTATAATTTTCAGTGAGGAATCATTGTGGATTCAGTGATATGAGAGTTTTCCTTTAACTGATGATACTTGCAATCTTTTTCTTTCTCCAGACTGTTCGATTTTCCTAAAACTGATTGGCAGCACAGGCAGACTTTGTTATCAGGCTTTCCTTGTCACTTACAGGAGATAGAAAAGGGACAGAGGGACGAGAAGAGAGCTAGAATCTGGAAGAGCAAAAAAAAAACCTGGAAAAAAAACCCCAAAACCTGAAGGGTGCAAAGAAAAACAGGGATGCAATGAGCTTTTTTTATACTTCTGGAAACACTTCATACCTTTGTCAGGTTGAATTTAAATTTGCCAAGGAGTGCAAGTTCTCTGGGAAACAGGAAACTGATCAATAACGATGCACACCCACCTCCCCCCCCACAATATAACTGTGTAAATCTTTTTCCCTAGGAGAATATCCTGATAAGAAAGAGGCTAAAGAAAAGTAGGGAAAGAGAGATATTTCTGAATTATCACCATTCTCAGCAGCCAATAGCTTCACCATTCTTTGAAGCTGCTGCTACATTTGTTATATATTTAGCCTCTCTCCCAGATGAATCCTTCCCTACAAGAACCCACTTCCACCTGTGGATTAATAAATACCTCACTACACAGGAACCCAAGAAAAGTGTATATATTCATTAGCTAGAGCTCAAAAAAGAGACAGCATTTTTCAGGTGAATGATTGGAAGGACCAAGAGATAATGGCTATTTGAAGTGCTAGTCCCTCTCTGCCTTAGTTGAAAGTCACCGTCCTTGGTTGTATATGATAAAAATTAATTACTTTTTCTATTGGCTCTAGGGTGAAGCAGACACTGGAGAGTTCAAATAATCTTGCACAGAGTGATCATTCAGCAGGAACAGGCACAAATTAAGATATAAAATGCAGGTTAAAAATGGCCTTCCTTTAGATGATCAAAAGCATGGACATGTAGGATGGGATGAGCAATGGATTACCTAGCTTTGGTTCCATTTTAGTTGATCTGAGTTTCACAAAGGACTGTGAAGTCTATGCTGAGGGTTCTGTACAAAAACCCCACAAATAAAACTCCCATATTGCAAACCAGCTGAAAACGAGGCTGTATTCTTACGAGAACAAGAAAGTGAAGGGGTACACCTGAGGAAGGTGATATAGGAAAGTGAAAAGAAAACTGGTCTTTGCCACAGGGTAAGGACTTTTTATCCTGATTTATATAGGTCTAGTCATAATGAGGTTTTGACTTATGCCTGAGATGTCTTGGTTATTCCAAAACAAACAAACAAAGTTAGTCATCTGAAGGAGAAAAAAAATAATTACTATTTTCAATGCGCATAATAAAGTTATACACCTCATTACTTCACGATAGGCTAATCTCTTAGCTTCCGGTGCAAATGAGAAACATACAGATTCCTTACATAGTGCATGGGAATGTTCAAAATTATACAAATTGGTGTATAAGAGTGAAGAATAAATAGAAAAGTTTATGAATCATGATGTAAGCCAGCATTTAACGTGTAACAGTTAGACAAGGTAATGCATAACTCTCAGCTGTGAATTCTCTTACACTTTCCTCCTGACAATATGGTACCAGACTTTGTTCCAGGGACAGGATACTGTTCTAAATGGCCCATAATTTTCTCCAGCAAGATGATTTCTGTGTTTCCAGTGATGTGGTCTGTCAATGAACAAAAAGCATGTTTCTCTAAATCTTGCATGAAGCGGGAACTAGCTGCTTGCTAAAGTACAATGTAACTGCAGCACAAAATAGTACAGTTTCCAAAATGCACAATATTTAATAAGCAATGTGATGCAGAATGCAATAACTATTAATAAAGCCACTCCACTGAATTGATTTTAGCACGATTAAACTTTTCTTTACCTTATTTCACAGTCCATTTAAAATGTTCTATTTTTCCTTTAATGGTAAAGCAAAATCTGAGCTTTAATAAAACACAGCAGCATAAATTCAAGGCAGCATATGGCACAGATGAACAGAAAGCATTATCAGGAAAGAGGCGACAGCACCAAAATCAGAAATCCAGGCTGTGTAATGTAATTGATTTAAGAAGAAGAACATCTGTACGCAGCGAGCAATGAGAAACTGTCAGCAATGGGCCAAGTTACAGTTTTTTAAGGTTTATGATAATATGGTCAAGCAAATAAATGCATCTTAGTGGGAGGTAGGAAGGGGAAAAAGGAATTTGCAAGAGGTTTACAACAACTGGAGCAATAGCTGGTATGTTCAGCTTTGGTCTCTTTCTTTTTGGGTAAAGTCCAGATTGGGTCAATATCATTGCTTCTCCACTTTTCATGGAAAGCCCCTTGTTTCAGGAGTAACACCCCACTAAATGCAGCCAAGTTTTACAGTATTGCCCAGGGTGCGGTGTTGACCGTTTGCTGAAAACACCTTCAGGGCTAAGACTGCATAGCTGTATTTTTCAGGGCAACAACACAGACCTTGTTTCTCATAGAAAACCATATTGGCAGAGAAGGAACAGTGACTAACAACTGCCAATGAGTGAAAGCAGCTCCAGATTTTTAATCTAAGATTCAGTTTAGAAGACCGCCTTCCTCCGTCCGGAGCTTTCTTCCTCCCTTTCCTATGAACTGGAGAGTTACAGCACATTCCAGATGAGAGCTGTGAGCATGAGTTTCCTCAGCACAAGTTCTCTAGCCCTTGAGCTTTTGTATGAGACAGGATCTTCTCTGGTAGACTTTTGAAAAGAGATATAAGTTGGTACAGTATGTTGTGCATGTTGTCCATGTCCATCTGTGTGTGATGCAGATAAGGCCCTCTCCCATTTATACTGGTGATGACGTGTGTCCAGATGTATCAACTGTAGACTTCTGCTCCAACGTCTGCGGTGGAAGCTGCATGTTCAATGCTTTCTATAAATTTAAATATTAAACTTATAGGATTTAATTCCTCAGACTGCAATGCAAGGTGAAGGTGTGTCATACATATGCCTACTTCTGCCTCTGAAGGGGAGTGGTTTATTAGGTATTGGATGTGGTCTGGTTTGGAAATGAAAATTGCCAAGTGTAAGGCATGATAGCTTTGATAAATGATAGATTGACTGAAACTGAGGACAGAAGCACATGACAGAAAGCATTTACAGCTCTGCAACATATCAAGTCCTTGCCCACCATCTGCACCAGTGTGACTGACTGAGCACACATTCATGCTTGCTCCGGCTCTAAAACGAAATGTATTAACTTAAACCGCCATGGTTTATGTTCCGTTTTCCCTCCTAATGGGGGTAGGTTAGGAATGTTCGCAAGGTCATTCCCGGTGCCTCAACGTCTTCACTGACAGATGGCAACTCGATGAGCTGTGGTAACACCATCATTTCCACTCATGTGCCCGTATCCCAAGGAGTCCTGAGCATTTGCAGCTCAATAAAATCCAGGCTTTTACTGTGCCTCGAGAGAAACAATTATAAAGGACACTGCTTCCCACCCCATGGGACTACAGGGAGCAGGCTACAGAAGTTGACTGAGTTTTCCATCGCACCAGAGTCCCTTTTGCAATTCATTGCCATTGATGTTTTCAAACCTGTCTGTCTGACAGCCCCTGTTACAGCAGACAGGCTGTCTG
Organism: Rhynochetos jubatus; assembly: GCA_027574665.1. Lineage (NCBI taxonomy): Eukaryota > Metazoa > Chordata > Aves > Eurypygiformes > Rhynochetidae > Rhynochetos > Rhynochetos jubatus. The sequence continues at coordinate 28,164,181 of CM050654.1, forward strand.
GGAGATGACAGCTTGATCTGTATCTCTTTCACACCTCTTTAGGGATAATTTTTGATGTGAGGTAGGTTTTGATCAACTGCCTCCTATCTTATATGCTCAGCTAAACAAGCTATTTGATTTTTTTTTTTTTTTATTGTAATGGGTAAATATGTCACTCATGTTGTTGAACATGCTGGCAACAGGAGATGTAAATATGTCATAGCTGATGGTTACAAGCTTCGGTGATCATGCTGGGCTTGAATTAAGGGTTGTTTTTGTACTTCCTCTGCAGACACTGCCAGCCAGTTCTGACTCCTTTGAAATACAAGGAAAAACTTTGGGATCACATGAAATGAGACACTTTCCATAAACGTAAAATACACTGGTATTTTTTCACGTTCATGTGTTGTTCATGGGAATAAATAGGGCCAAAGAGAGAAGCAAGTAAGAATGGCTCTTCCATGAGATTCTTGAACTGGCTGAGAGAAAAGGAGTTACAGAAACTTTCCCAGATGTTCTTGTCATAAGCCCTCCCCTGCTACCACTTGGACACTCCAAGCTGCCCCACAGGAGTCAACAATAAAGCATGTTTTTCCCAAGACTGTTGTTTAATGAATTGACACTCTCTAAGGTCCTGTCCTTTGTCTGTAGGGGTGTGTGTAGACAGCAGGCTCAGGGACCTCACCCTTGAATGTCAGGGTGGCAAGGGAAAAGCAAGTATGTTATGTCGAAGGACATCAGATTTATTTCTAGGGAAGGGCTTCACGTAGCCTGTGGCTTGCTCAGGAGTCTGAGTCCTTCTGCCTCTAAGGGCTATAGGTTGCAAAACCTGCATTTTACCTTCCTCTACCTCTCCATCACTGTCCTACAGTATGGGCACTGTGCACCAATTACTTCATGGCCAGGCCTCTTCCTTGCTACATATAGCATAGTCCCAACTGATCTACATGACTGTAAAACTACTGCCAACATGCATCTGTCTTATCTGACTCCAGTGAAGGTTTTATTTTACTTCAAAACCAAAACTGGGGAAGTTAGGCTGAATCTTTAGTCCTTCCTCTACTTCAGTGATTCTGAGAACCACTCCTACAGAGTTTTCCCTTTTGCTTTATTTTATGTATTTTTCATTTTCCCCCTTTTATTTTTATTTTTTAAAGTGGTTTTAGTACTATAACAATGGTTGAAAATCTACATGCAAGGGAATGTCAAGAATCAATATTTACAGTCTGTTAATGTTCCTTCTGTCTTCTGATGTGAGAAATGGAAGAACAACTCTATCTTTTCAAGCTGATCACCATCCTTTGTTCCAGTCAGACAGTTTCCTTGCTGATAGGGTTATGTTTTGTGGCCATGTAAACTCCATATGCCTGTGTTTTTGACAAGCTGTCAGGACTAACCATCTGGAGTGATATCTTGGCATATTTTTTTTCACACTTAAAACACCAACCAGAGACAAACAATTTAATGATCATCTTGTAAAGTGATGTTTTAGAATCATATCAACAGGGAAATGAATGTGCTAAGAACACTGTTAAACATGCTTCCCAGGCGGTGGAATAATTGAAGGTGTTTATCAGGGATTTGTCATGAGAACATTAACTGACTTAAGATGATACTGCTCTGGGAAAAAGAAAATGTTTTGAACTTCATTAGGACAGAATTTTTGACCTGGCATAATTAATTGGAATTTTTTTCCCCTAAAATTAAAAAGAAACCATGGATGGTCTGCTCTGTGACCACGAAATATTCCTCAGAAAGCCAAATGCAGATTTCTTCTAAATGAGTACAAAAATATCCACTAATGGCTACTGAATTCAGGGAGATGCAAGTGCATTTCTCAGGGAGAAGAGATTCCCCCCCAACTCCTTTCTGCCAGAATGTAATATTATGAGGGTATTTTTTTCTCTTAAATACTGGTTACAACCACCCTGGGGATGCTCTCTTCAGAATAAAACCGTAGCCTTGGGTGCCTTTGGGGACTCTTACTAGGAAATACTCAATAAGCAATGGCAGCACAGAGTACCCATTTTTATCTGAAGCTGTCCAAGGATCCATGATTTGTCAATTAATAAATTTTAATTAATGAGTGCTACTACACTAATTGGCCATTGCGCTATCACGACCCATGCCAGTGAATTTATGTCTTCAGAGAAGAATAAAAACATTTTTCACATCAGGGACTCAGTGTTCTCACTCTTTGTTTGTATAGCATCTATCACCAGGTCTTGATTTCACATTTTGGTCCATCACTATGGCATAGGTATTACAATAAAAATGAGAGCAGTATAATTATTCTTCACCATAATTTTCCTCAGGTGCTGGAGTGAATGTCTTTGTTACTTTTACCAAATAAACTTCACAGTATCTATCAAAAATTAAGAAATCCGCCGTATTTTTCCACAGCTTTTTGGAATTGTCCTTTAAATATGTCTGTTCAGCATCTGGCAGTCAGGCTCCATTTAGCCTGAGAAAGGCCATCAGGACAGAGCAACTGAGACATGCCAAACCAAAGGTATTCAGTTGCTTGTAAGATTAATCCAGAAATTCACGAAGCTGGGCTGAAAATGAGTCAAAAACAGGAGTCCTGAGATCAGACCAATGCACAAGCCTGCAGTCTTGGAGCAGACCTCCACTTGCATCCCTGAAAGGCAGATGCTGGTGAAATTCAGGGACTGGGAAGAAGCCTAGAGATTGGGATATGGGTTTGACCAGACACCCAAGTTCCTTGCAGCATCTTCTGCAGGTGTTACTGAATGGAGACATCGTGTAGTTCCTTATGCCCTGATGCTGAGTGTGCATTTCCAGTGATGTTACAATCCCTCAAGCTTTTCAACAGACCAGAAAAAAGGACCATGCATCCCTTTAGGAGTTTACCTTGTAAACCACAGAAGCAACTAATTGAATATATTTCAGACAAATGTTTGTAGCAAAGATTTCTCTTCCTTAGTATCTGTAGCACTGTTGGCTATTTTGTTTATGCATTGTGCATCTTATTTAAACAGTCTTCTTATTTTATGGCACAGGTTTTTCACCCCTTGTACCCCAGTTTATTCCATATATTACAAGCTTTTATGTCCCGTTTTACTAGTGGATATGAACTTTGAAATTGTTGAAACTAAAGCCCTTTTGCCATAGTTTATATTTCCAATTTCTTGCATTTCTTTTCATTAATCATGGCTTTCTTCACAGGTGGTTTCTTTTATTACCTTGTTATTGATGCGAGCAAAACACAATTTTTTTTTCCCTCTCATACATTTACTTTTCCCCATTTGAGTCATGCCTGTTGCATTTATAAATGACCATGCCTGCAAGGCATTTGGGCACTTAGATGAGAAATGCTGATGCTGAAGTCAGAACTTTGAGACACTTGTGTCCATTTGCAGTTAATTTAGGCAGCCTCCACAGCTCATGGATTTCTATCTATCTGCATCCGGATCTCTGGGTAGTTGTGTTCTGCTTCTTGCATTGAAAACAGAGAAAAAAAACCAAAGAAAAAAAAGAGGAATATAGAAGTGTATAATAAGAAAACAAGCGAAGGGTCAAAATGGTCTTGATGTAGCACTTTTTTTGTCTGTACACTGAAAGAATGATATCTGTTCAGCTTTGGGAGAAGACATTACAAACATTTGATAAATGGACATAAAATATTGTATATGGAAGGCAAAATTGGCATTATTCTGGGTTTTTTTCTACCGATAGGAGTCTCTTTAGAGCAAAAACTAGAGGAACATTTAAAACTACACCTACACTGTCTTTTGACCCCCTCAAGGGTGTAAACAGTATTAAATGGCGAAACTCATTGTCTTGTCTTCCAGATCTCAGGCATACATGAGGCTTTGAAAAGCACCTATTTATTTAGTGCACTAATGAGAATTATAACACTGATAAATTATATAAAAAAGCAACGTCCAAACCTCAGAATTTCACTATGTAGTGCTCTAACTTACTTTGTTCTCTTGGTGTTGAGCAAAAGGACTAGAAAAATACAAGGGAATGGTGCTGGATCTTACTCTACTTTGATAGAGCTCATCCATAATTACTCTTCTGATCAGATTTGGTGATGTGACAAAAGGGCACACACTGGATCACAAGACAGAAAGAAAGGGCTGTGCTTGCAGCAGGAGAGGTGACAAGCTGGTCTCCAGCTCTTGGGGGTGTTAAAAATGGTTTCTGCAAACTGTCAGGAATCTTTCAACTGTGCTTGCTTAGAGGGCTGAGCCACACACTTTTTTCATTAATAATACTCTTGTCCTGCCTTAAATATCTGAGAGTCAATACATAGATGAAGCCCCCACACAGTCAATACTCAGAACTACACTGAGCTCCCCTTACAGCCTGTGTAACCTGCATGTCATTTATCCTCCACTCCCAGATCACTGCTCCGTTTGTCTCTATCACCTATCAAAGTTGTTTTTCCCCTCCTGTTACAATTGCTCACAAATTCTGGGCTTGATCTGTCAAAACCAAAATAAATTATCCTTTTTTCTTAAGTAGCTTTGAATCACGTTCTCTGGGATGGGAATGGGAGTTTAATGGGAGTCTTTGGGTTAGTGAAGAGAGAGAAGAGAAAAGCACAGCTGCTAATAAACCTGAACTTTCTCAGCTGATGGCCATTGTGGGAGCATATATAGGGCCTCTTGTCACAGACCACTTCAGACTTTTTCTCCTTGTTTTTTCCTCTTCACTCTAATTTGAGAAAAGCAGATATTTTTCTCTCTTGATGCAGGAAGTGGCACATTTTTCATCTTGCAGCAGCATACAAAGCAAAGCCATTAAAACAGCCAAAGACCATCAAAAGGCAGCATGGCAGGACCATAAAAATGAGTCCACCTCTGCCCCGGAAATAGCCCAATTTTATTTTCTACCTGCCATGTTGCCATAACAAATAGGAACACCTTTGACCATATCTGCAGACCTGTGGGAAGGACATCTCTTATTTTTCCACTCAGGTTCAGCACAAAAATTGAGCTTAGACTCTGTGCAGTCAAGCTCTTTTATTATTTTTTTTTTACCTTTCAACCTCCTTGTCCATTATTAATCGGGAGATTTACTATTGCTTGAACTGGATTTTTATTGCATTAGCTACTCAGGGTCAGATTTTGCCTGCTCACAAAGTCTGTAGTAAAGCACCTGCCTTCTCTGCTAAAGGTAAAATCTGATCCTAAATGAAAACCCAGATTAATCATATTTGCTCCTCTCCTAATTCTTATCTCAAACAATTTCATGAATGTTGGAGGACATCCTGGCTTGAGAGCAGTCAGAAACTGGATTTTGGTATGTACAAATTCCAATTCCTAACTATATTTTCTTCACACTTTTTCAGTCAAATAAAAGCATGGGTGTTAGCACACTGTTAAACTGCAATCCCATGTGCAAGGCAGAGAGTAACACAATGTTTTGCTGAGGTATATCACCTAGGAAATGTGTCTACGGGTATTGAAAGAAGAAATGTATTAAAGAAATGTATTAAATATGAATAATGCAAATGTAATTTTAAATGAGCACTTGAAAACTTTGTATGAACTTTTGGCTGACATCCTGGTATGTACTGAAGTGAGCTGGGCTGTATTCTACCACTGTTTCAGAGTGACCTTCAGCCACTCTGTGTCCTCTCCTTTTCCTCTCCTGGCTTTTTGCTATCTCCATTTGTGTACATTCTGGGAAGTGACGTGACTCAGATTAATCTCTGCTGTAACAGAAATAGCAGGTAGATAAAATTTCTTTGTTTTACTTGAGTAATCTTTTAACACTTATGACTATGGAGATGAGTTTAAAAGTCCTTTAGCCCAGAGTCTAAAATCCAGGAGGCAAATGAAACAAACCTCTCCTCCCATCTCCACTGAAGCCAGTGCTGTGCTTCTGGGAGGTTTGGTTCCTAGTTATACTGAAACTGCAGTCCAAGGAGCTGAAGTGAAAACCATTTTTAGTTTAGCTTAAAGGAAGCCTGGTTTATACATCAAACACAAGGACAGCCACTTCTGTACTCCTTTGCAAAGCTTGGGCAGCCAAGAGGGTGGCTTTGCACTGCCCTCTCTGCCTTGGACAAACTTCCCATCTACCGGGCAAGGCACTGAAAACCCATTTGGGAAGGGTGCCTCTCCATCAGCCAACAACCAGACTGACATGGTTAGTTAGCCTTACTGGAGCTGCCAACGTGGAGAAGTGGGACTTTTGCAACACTGATCTCCCTGGTGGGGCTGCACCCATCTACATTGGCTGAAGATCCGGCTTCTCTGATGCCTTGGGTGCAGGGCTGATCTATGCCAGCAGGCTATCTGGGCTTTATGTATAGGAAATAAACCTCCAAGCTCTCTCTTAGTATTTCAAAGAGCACAGGAGTATGATGAAACTCTACAGCATGGGTGAGAAATCGTAGCACGTGGGTGACTCCCTGTTGCTGGCAGAGGCAAGCGCTGGGTCTTGCACGGGCAACCCGCACAAGCCCTGCTGCAAACAGCTGCCTCTGCCCTTCCCCTGGCACAGCAAAGGCTGGCTGTAGACTAGGGACTGGGTCCTGGTTTATTGTTCTCCAGCCAGCCTGGGAAGACCTGGCACAGCACAGTCGTCAGCCAGATTGGCCCTGACAAGTATCATAAGCTTTACTGCGCCCGTTAACTGCCTGCTTTTCTCACCAGCCTTGCTGTCATTCATCGCTAAGAGCAGGTGTATTAGCATCTTTGTATAACAGCCTAAGAGCCAATAAACAGTCACATTTGCCAGGTATAACTGGTGTTCAGCAACATGATAGACAGTCTTTTCTTTACACAGCTGAAGACTGTCTCTGACCCCTCTCTCCTTCTCACAGCCTGTCCTTAATGTGTCATACAATGGCTACTGAGCACTTCTTTTAAATAATTTCCCTGCAGTTGGAAGATGCCCCAGCGCTCACATTGCTCACACTTGTCAAAACCGAGCAAAGACAGTAAAAAATCCCTCTGGTATCCTGAGGCTTTGGGCTGGCTTTCCACATGTTGTACTTGGCTTAAAGTAGCCTCTGACTCTGGGTTTTAGGATGAAGAGATGTTTGCTTGCCTGAATGAGGAAGACCATCCAGACAGGACTCCTGAGCCCTGTTTCTGCTCCTTCAGATTTAGTGGATGTGGGAAAGGCTGTGGATGTAGTCTACCTAGGCTTTAGTAAAGCCTTTGACACTGTTTCCCACGTCATTCTCCTGGAGAAACTGTCTGCTCATGGCTTGGATGGGTGCACTCTTTGCTAGGTAGAACACTGGTTGAATGGCTGGGCCCAAAGTATGGTGGTGAATGGAATTAAATCCAGTTGGTGGCTGGTCACAAGTGATGTTGCCACAAGCTTGGTATTTGGGCTGGTTCTGTATTACTAATGATCTGGATGAGGGGATTCACTAAGTTTGCAGATGACACCAAGTTGGGCAGGAGTGTTGATCTGCCTGAGGGTAGGAAGACCCTTCAGAGGGATCTGGACAGGCCGGATCAATGGGCTGAGACCAACTGTATGAGGTTCAACAAGGCCAAGTTCCGGGTCCTGCACTTGGGCCACAACAACCCCCTGCAATGCTACAGGCTTGGGGACAAGTGGCTGGAAAGCTGCCTGGCAGAAAAGGGCCTCGGAGTGTTGCTTGATGGCCGGCTGAATAGGAGTCAGCAGTGTGCCCAGGAATGCCAAGGTGGCCAATAGCATACTGGCCTGCATCAGGAACAGTGTGGCCAGCAGGACCAAGGCAGTGATTGTCTGCTTGTACTTGGCACTGATGTGGATGTACCTCAGGTACTGTGTTCAGTTTTGGGCTCCTTACTGCAGAAAAGACACTGAGGTGCTGGAGCGTGTCCAGAGAAGGACAACGGAGCTGGGGAAGGGTCTGGAGCACAATTCCTGTGAGGAGCGGCTGAGGGAGCTGGGGGTGTTTACCCTGGAGAAGAGGAGACTCAGGGGAGACCTTATCGCTCTCTACAACTCCCTGAAAGGAGATTGCAGAGAGATGGGGGTTGGTCTCTTCTCCCAAGTGACAAGTGATAGGACAAGAGGAAACAGCCTCAAGTTGCTCCAGGGGAGGTTTACACTGGATATTAGGGAAAATTTCCTCTCTGAAATGGCTCTCAGGTATTGGAATGGGCTGCTCAGGGAAGTGGTGGAGTCACCACCCCGGACGTATTTAGAAGGTGTAGATGTGGTGCTTAGGGACATGGCTTAGTGTTGGACTTGACAGTGCTGGGTAAATGGTTGGACTTGATGATCTTAAAGGTCTTTTCCAACCTGAATGATTCTATGATTCTATGAAAATTAATAAACACCTTTCCTCTTATAAGCCTATTACGTAGGACATCAGGATAGCAAGGTTTAGAGCTCCTGCAATTTCAGTCTTCAGTGCAAGAGGAGTGTTGCTGTTCCACTGACTTGCAACAACAGACCCAGTCCTTTTGCCTGCAGCCCTGCCGAGAAAAAGATGTAGACCTATTTACTGGTACAAGACCTGGACTGATCTGCTTCTTTCTTAGAGTTCCCACATTTTTTAATTCTGCTGTGATCCTGGGGAAAGCACTAGTTAAATCCAAATCAGTGCCATTAATCAGGGTAAACTAGGAAGTTTCAGTGTAATTTTCTTCTATGTCATAGTAACATTCCCTGTAATGCAAAGTGTCATTTTCACTAAATTAGATATTCTAGATGGAAGAGCACAGTACTCCCAGAAATTAGCAGCCAGTGAGATATCCCTGAGCAGGGCAGACATCCCTGCTTGTGGCTACCATCAGAGGATGTCATAACAGACACTGTAGGGAGCTTTGGCTTAGACAGTGTTATTGCATATACATCTTGGACATCCAGGTTAATTTGTCAGGAAGCTGAAATATTGCTGATGTTGAGCTGAAGCACTGTCAGTGTTGGGTTAATTTATGAAAAGTGAGGGTGGTAGGGCTTCTGAGAAGCTGGGGTAGCCCCTTGGGTCACTGGCAGGATTGCTCAGGCAGGAAAGGTCTTTAGTTGGGGCTGGTGTGGGCTGCTGTCTGTGGGCACACTTGATTCCTGTGTATTGCTCCAGTGTGTGCACCATGACGGGTCCAAAGGCTGATATTTTTGGTTTTCCCAAAGACCATTTGGTGTCATTTGTTTCTGTACAGCAGTATGCTACTATGCTGTTAGGTAAAGCAGACAGGGATTGTTTTATTCCCATTCATTTGTAGCAACTTGTGTATACAGCAACCACTGTACTGATCTGCAGCACTGTCTGATGCTAAGCAGAGAAAACTAAGAGCCCAGATCAGCTTCATCACTGAGGACAAGCATGAGGAGAGGAAATCAAGTCAGAAAGTATGAGGTTATGTTTTTCTCCTTAATGTAGGTAGGTGAATACCCATCAATAAGAAGAGAACATGGGACTGGGGCATATCAGAGTTAGAGACAGAAGTTCATCATCATCTGCCACCTTTTAGCATGTGTGGAGCCTGTGGGAGGTTGGGAAAATTGTCCATCCCTGAGACACCATGGGGCTTTGCAGTTAAATTGCTGGAGTAGTGCTCCTGAGAAGTTCCCCATTGATTTCAGTAGGCTCCAGGTGTTGCTCTATGGTATGTGATACCATCCCCTTTTGTACTTCTCTGCCTCTACACACTGCAGTCAAACTCACTGCAGCCCTCTCTGTCTCCTACCCACGTATCTCCTGAAAAGTCCTGTTTCTGAGGTGGTGAGGACAATGTAATTCAGACAGAAATAGGAAGAGGGTAAGAGGTGACTTGAACAAACATACCCAAGAATATTCCCATGGACATCTGCCTACAGGTGCAGTAGCACAAAGTGGCAAATGAGTGGAAGAAGACAAGGATCAAATGCAAAGACAGACAGAACAGACCATGCTTGTTTGCTGTTACTAGAATAGCTATGGGTAGGTGAGACTGGCCTTTCATTATGCTCTTGGCCTTTTGTAACACTCCTGCTCCCTGTAACAGGGGATTTCAGTAGTCAACAGCTGTGATTTCTAGGCACTGCCACTGAAGGAATGGTAATAACAGATAGGGTGAGTCTTCAGATTGGATGGGCTTAAAATTGCTAATGCCTAGCCCTGGATAAAAAAACCCCATGGTGCCAGGCAGGATTTATGTGGGTGGGTAACCCACCTATGGCACTCCACTGACTGCTGCCTTGTTCTGGCTGTGTACCTCCAGCTAAGAAGCTCTAAATTATTTACCAAGGCAGCAAATTAATGCCAAGCAGCACCAGCACCTTAGTGCTCAGTGAGTCATACATAAAACATGCTTCCTACTGTGAGGGCATGGTCTGCTAGTGGAAAGCAGGCTGAGGAGGGATGGACTGTGCAGATAAGGAGTTTGAGGTGGCAGGGGTAGGAATCTTCAAGTGAGCCAAATACTGGGGGGGAGTAGTGATTAAAGTCAAGCTTCCCAGGTGCCCTGTGATGTTAACATGATGGGAGGGAAACAGAGAAAGTAAAAGAAAAGAAGTAGCATCACTTTTAAGACTTGGCAGCAAGTATTGAAAGTGAGGCTGGAGAGAATGGTTTCTCTTATGTTCCCTCCTAGGTATGTTTTCTATGCATATGGAGTATAGCTATAAAAGTCTTTGGCTTTCTCAAAATACAGCAGGAGCATTAAGTAGCCCTGGACATCTGCTCGGGGGGTGAAATATGCTTTCAGCTCCACAGCCCCTTGCTGCACTCACCTCTCGCTGATTCAACTGTGCTGAGCTCTAAAGCACCTTTGCTCTAAAGACAGTCACCTCATCAGGGTGAGCAGCTCCCAACCATGCTAGTTCCTGAAGTGCTCACACATCTCCTAATGAAATTCTCCTCAGGGCCAGTAATACAAAGATTTTAGCCTTCTCTTAGGATGGAGCCCTAAGGTGTTGCTGGGTTTTTTAAATCCTATATCCTGGGAGCAGTCACTGCGTCTTTGGCTGCGTTTGGAGATGGAACCAACTCATGAATGTATGCCTTGAAATAGGAAATGAAACATCCTTTCATCTGTGCAAGATTCGTCATGTTCCTCAGGCTTTCCTGAAAAAGTATTTTAATGAAAGGTCTTTCCAGAGGAGTCTGTCTTGGTGCCAGGCAGATTCTGGGGCAAGACACTTTGAAAGGCAGCAAAATATTTCTATTGGATACATAGCAGGCTGTGCATCAGTGCAAAAGGTCTGGTTTAGTGGTGCAGGGAGGCAGCTATTTATCTGGGCCATTAATGGACTACCTCATGGCTAGTGCAGTGTCACCCTAGGGTTTATCTTCCTTTCCCTTTGCTCAGGAAGGATTACCTATAGCAAGGAGTTGAAACTCCACAGCAGGGTGTGAGCATTTAAGAGTGAGAAATTTGCCGTAACCAGTTCAGGTGCAAGCTCCCAATCAGGGCAGTCGGGCCCTTTCACCCCACGGTCCTCGCTCAGAATAATTTCCAAACTCTCCATATGACATTAGCTGAGGAAGGCACTTCCCTGCAGTGTATGTGTGTTGTGTATGAGCATGTAACAGAGATCTAAAGAGCTTCCTAAGTGTCTGGAGACTTCCCACAGATGTTATGGGCTGGGAAAAAATTTCACAAAAAAGAAAATAGTAGATACTCACCACTACTTGCAAAAGAATTAGAGAGAAGAGACTTTTACTAAACTCTGCATGTCCAGAACATTCAGAGGCAGATTTTCTGTGAGCCAATTCTGAAATACACAGTCATTGCAGCTTAGTCATATTTTGGGTCCCAGTTCTCTTTCCCTTCAAACCAGGCTTTTGCAGGTATACTTGAGCATTAAGCAGTTAGTTAAATCTGACTCTGTCCTCACAAGTAACATTAGAAGGTTAACACTCTTCAGAATCCTAGTTTGCAGCTGAGGTTTGTGTGGGTAATTAACTCCTTTTGCACTGCTCTCAGATGATTTTTCAACAAGTTCTTTCTGGGATGTAATAAGGTTGATGATTGCTGGTGCCTGTGTCTCTTTAATAAATTAATGGTAATAAAAAAATCTATGCATCCTTCATTAGGTGATATGGAAATGACATTACGCTGAAGCTGGGATTGTTGGAGCTTGGCAGCTTTGCTGGAGGGGTGGACATGGAGGTTAGTTACTCAATTTATTATGTGTGCTGCACAGACTTTCTCCTAACACCTCCTGGAGCTCTCAACCTTGTGAGTATTCAGTGTTAACTTTCCCCAGCAATAAATTAAAAAAAAAAAAAAGAAGGAAAAATTCCAGTAGAAAAAAAGTAACTTTTGCACTGTAAGAGCTTGAAATAGTATGTTCAGCTTCACCCTCTCAGGATCAAGGGGAAGGCAGAAACCTGTTCACCATCATTTATGTCTCCCTGTTTTAAGAATGCAATTTGTTATCTCCAGTACAAGCATTTGGAGGGGTGATGTCTGGAGACCTCTTTTGTCTCACAACTGGCTAAAAAAATCTCGAAGGACCTGTAAGACCTTCATTATTCAAATCCAGCAGGAAGGTACGGTCCTGACTTCTTCTGCAGGGGATCAGAGGAAAAAAAAGGGAAGAGTAAACTTAGGAAGATTTTGAATTCACTTCTGTTGACCATTTTGCACCAGGCTCCTTTGGGCAGTTCAGTACACTTGGTGCTCTCTGATTTAAGTGACTTCAGTTGTTTTTCCCCATAGTTTCAAGTATCCCAAAATTCTGCAACTGAAGGTGCTGCATTCAGTTGAATAGCATTAAAAATTACCACCTGACCAAAGCAGGCACTTCCATGATTTGTGGTGGATAGGTCTTTTCATTCTTACCCAGACCCCATGGGTCAAAAGTAACTTGGGGATGGGTGTGTGCACGTGTATGCTGTGCGTGTGTTACCCGTATTCAGTTAGAGAGTCCACTGCATCCCATGTTCAGACCGGAGTCTGAGTTATCTCCAGCAAGATAACTGATATTTTCTCTGATACAGAGCTATCGGTAGCAAAAGTTTGTTTCTTTTGCTCTTAAAGAAGTATTCCCCTCAAGTATGTGATGCAATAGGATTATTCCAGACAACCGAGACCATAAGCTACTGTTTGTATTGGGTTGTCATCAGAACAGGTGCCTTTTGACTGTAGAAATACAAAGCTGTCAGAGTCCATGGAAGATCACTGACTGCAAAACTACCTTGATCCTCTCCATACTTAAGTTTCATCCCTTTCTGCTGTTCTACTCAAGTTCTCAGCCCTTTAATAAAACTCAGGTACTAGATCATCTGACCAATGTCAGAAGGTCTGTAAATAGGTACTGTACTCAGGCTATATCAAACAGGACAGACTTTTAACCTATCATGACCATTGCATTATCCATCCTGTTAACTAATTTGTGCTTGGCAATAATTTGACAGTCAATCCAATGACATTGAATTCATTACTACCCTTTGCATTATAGCAAAAAAAGAATCTGAGATAAACATGGCACTAAGATTTAACATTGTCTTTAAAGTCACAGCAAAAGTATTCTATTGTTTTTTGTTTATTGTTTAGTGACATGGATGTTGAGCTGTCTTCTTTTTTTCCCTTCTCACTTTGGAGACAAAATGTAAGCAGGGAAGTTCTGAAATACTTTGAGGAGGGCAGAGAGGGGTTCCTGGAGCTGCATTGCTCTCTTTCACCTGATATAAACGTACTCAGCCTCTTTGCTCTATTTTAATCTTAAAGGTTGTCCAGTCTAGGTCTTCTCTTGTACTTTTATGAGCGAGCAGAATTATAGCTTGGTTTATAGACCATTATTTCTGATGGCTTCTTCCATTTTCAAGGCAATATATATGCTCTGTAAAAGCAGCTGCTGAGCAAATGGCTAGGTATAAAGCTCTGAGCTGGTTCTTTGCTAATAGGAAACAGATTCTTAAGAAACTGTGAAACCAAGCTGATTGTTTCTTCTACTTGTCATTATCATAGGAAATTATTCATAAAATACAGAGAAGCAATGGAAGGACAGGTGAAGTCTTCTCCCTCAAGGAATGTCCTTATTTCTTAAATCTTCAGAAAGCCTGAGATCTAGCCAGGAGTGAAAAGCTGAATCTTCAATTTGCTCCTTTTATATCCTATTCTTACCATGCTGCTTTCAATCACACAAACCCTCAGCAATGTCTTTTTTTAAGACCTGGTTAGCAAACACATGGGAAGGGAGAGCTGGCCACAGCTGCAATGCTGATGGGGTTCACATGGGCAAATGTGTAGTTTCTCCTGCCTAGCTAAGAAATTAAAATGGTCCTTTCTCCCTGCTCTGAATTTTATGGTATGTTGCTCCATCATAAAAAAAATCAATTAAATTGCAGCTCATAGAGGCTGGCCCAGAGAGTTGTATCTATTTGGCTCATTCCAGGCAGGTACTGACAGCAGTGCCAAAATGCAGGAGGTCCATGGAACTCAGCCAATTCACAAATGGGATATTCTGCTGTGGGAACCCAGCCTACCAAATGGCAGCAGATCTGCTTTCCTTGGGGACCTCTTACAGTTATGGCTCTGCTGTATCCTAACTAGCCCAGAGGAGGGATTACCTGGCTATGTTATCTCCAAAAATGCATGACCATAACCTTGCTGTGGCTGCTGTTCTGCTCAGAGGACAGAAATAGTATCAGCATTGGCAGCTACAACTGAGAGCGCACCAAGTACTCTGTGCATTTTAGCACTCAGTTGCTCTCTAAGGCTGAGAAATCTGAGGCAGATGGGGAGTGGCATTTTCCCCTGCTTTCTCATGGTGTCTGTGGCTTGAATGAAATACCTGTAGTTTTCCTAGTAGCTGCCCGATACTGTGGTCTTCCTTCTTCTAAGCCTATGTTATTTCTTAGAGAATAAGAAATAATAAAGACTTAAAGAGAAGTGGCAGTATGATTTGTTTTAAACAAACCACCCTGCGTATAATTTCCTTCTATTAAAAGATTTTCAACACTTTTAGAATTAAGTTTTTGTAGGGATACTTCATTGACCCATTACATTTTTCTCTAGGGGTTATTGCAATTCCTAGAAATCCTTTGAAATCTGGGCTGGACTGTTGAATTAATAAACCAGACATGTTATGGAGTTGATGATATGTGAAACATAAAATACAGTGAAACACAGCGCATCCTTTCCAAAAGTCTTTCCTAATTTTGTGTTAAAATCTTCTAACTACCATAAGCTGGATGCAGCATGATATAGGGATAGGATCCAAGCAAACACTTCACCCTTATGTGACAACTGTGAAGTGGCTGACATTGCTGTTTTTTGAGGACATTTGTTGCCTAGTCTTCTTATTAGTTTGTGCCCACATTTAGTAGACTACTTTTTCTGGTCAGCCAGGCGTCTTAAAATGGATGGAGTTAATCTGTATTCTGCAGGAGTGGCTAATACCTTTCTTTACTAGAGCAACATTTTTTTTGCTTGACATCAGTCCTTTCTGGTTTTAAAAGCCATAGGTTGACAAGGTATATGTGTTTTCAACATGAGCACTGGATTTAAAGGTTAATGTTAGAATCCTAGCACTTCAATACGAGCATTTTCTGAACCTAACTCAGTGGAGATGATGGTTAGTTCAAGTGTTAACCATTCTCTGAACCATTCCTCAAGTATGTCGTATGCTGCTGTTACCGCCTCTTGCATCTTCCCCAAGGTTGCTGGTCAGCAAACAAATCCATCCAGGCCTTATCTAAAGAAGTTTTTACTGTCACCCTTGACATGTGTCTCTGACAACACTTCTATTGCAGCTTCATAATTCATTAGCTTCAGCAAACTTGAAGCTGAGTCTTCCAAAACTTTTACTTCCTTTTCATTTTGGGGATAGATGTGTAATCAGGTGAAGAAGACACTTACCTGGCACAAGGAGATAAGGAAAATCCTAGTCTTCAATTAATTCCCTAATAGGTATTTTATTATTTAGACTGAAGCTTACTCTCGTGAACCAGGCTTGTCTCTTTTTGAGCATCCTGGACTCTTTCTGAATTGCTTTTGCTTTGGTTTAAACAGTAATTAATCACATTAAGAAAAAACCCCTGCTGTTAACTTTTTTTCCCCCAGAATTGTTAATGACTGTTAATGAATGATCTATTGAGTGTCTGATATCACTGAGGTGAGGGTTTTGTTTCTTGCTATCTTCCATAATGGGGTCATGAGTATTTAAACCAGATTAAATGGCTAATGTGGAGAGGCAATTAAGGATTTACTAAACAATAAGTACATCTTCCAGCAATCTGCTTTTCTATGCCTTCACATATTTTGAATCAAAAATTTATAATACCTGCAATTCAAAGGTGAAGCTGGCCTAAGAATAAAGAAAGAACTGTTTTTCAGCTGAATAATACAGTTTATGTTGTGGTCCCACAAATATCTAGATCAGCAAAACAAGAGAGTGTTGTACTGGGGGAGTAGGAGCAGAAACTAGGCGAGAAGAATGGGGCAGGGTAGGAATGCCCCGTACTCTTCTGCAAAGATGGTATCTTGTGAATCTACAGCCTTGGAGAAACTGTGCAGGGTAAATCAAACTCACACACAGTCCTCAGGGTATGCACTGACCTGACTGCTTTGATGCTTCTTGTACTTTTGAGCTGACACATATTCCTGCCAGAAATTTGGCATATCTGAAGATAAAGGAAGGCAAAGAACTTGCAGCTGGCACTGAACACAGACACAGAGATCTGAAGGGGTGTTACAAGAGTACTAGCTCTGCTGCTGCTTCTGAACTTGGTTTTTTCCCTCATTAGGAGAAAGAATGGAGACAATGCACCTGCAGTAAACAGAAATAAATCAGAAAAGGATGTTTTAGGTCACTTTTCAGCTATTTCAAAAAATGTTCTTGTCATCTTGAATAGTTGCAGAAAAGCTGACATCAAAAACTACCTTTCTTCTTACTCATAATAATCAAATTAGTAACAAGTAGTTTGAGTTAACACTGATTTTAAATTAAATAAAACCCTGTTTTAAATATTGATCCTTCACCTTTGCCAGGTGAGAGGTATAAAAGATTTGCTGCAGAGGCTTAGGAACATTCTTGTTGGTTTTCCTTCCAATTCAGCTAGTAACAAAATCCATATTTATGTATCAAGCAAGTGAAGTTAAAAAAAGCCACGGAAGAAACGCTCTAGCTTCTGTGTTACATTGACTGTAGTTACCCACTGCTTGCTGCTGCAGTTGCTTTGAAATTTCCATTTTAATTCCCAGAGACAGAAGGAAACTAATGGGACTGTGGGTTGGAAAGTACACCGAGGATCAATTTTCTGACAGGACAAGTAACATTTTTACTGTTGTTATTAGCAGTAGTATCAAAAGAATATGCCAAAAATCTGAGCTAACAGGATTCCTCTGTGACAACCACTAGGTATGCAGATGATGGGAGAAAATTCCCAGTCAGTTTGCAATAAAAATAACGAAGATGAACAGAGTAGGTTTTTTCAGCCTGAATTTTAGGGATGCCAAACTGCGGCAGAGAATGCCTGAGTTGAAGGAGACCGGCTTTTGCACTTCACAGGGAAGTGCATCCCTTCACTTGTCATGCATCCTGCTCAGTTGTTTCAACCATAAAGGGTTCCCTTTCTCACCTCGAAACAGCCCAAGTGGCTGTGATTCTGCACAGTCCAGTGCCTGGCATCTCAGTCTAGCAACTGCATAGTGCTGCTAGTGTAGCTTAATGGGACAGGGAAATGGCATGAAGGGGAAAATCCAAGATGTTGTAAGGTTGCTGACCAAAACTATTCTATGAAGCTGCTCTTTTTTCCCCATGTAATTTTGATTAAGAAGTCTGTCAAGTAGTCCTGGATTTCCAGATATCAGACAGTTCGCCCAAAGCAGAAATTCAGACCAGTCTGTTTGTCACAACCAGGCCATTTTCTGTAGAGGCAGAAAGATATGTTGGTGTCTTTGGGAAGCAATGAACTTAGACACTAAGACCATCTTCATAGCAGTGATCTGCAGGTCTGCTACAACTGAGCTGATGTGGGATGATGCAGGTGTTTGTGATCAGGTGAAAGTGTCCTTAAGCACTGACACCTGTGACAGCACAGCTGTTCTCTCACCTTGACCCTTTCCATTTACAATAGCAGGGAAAATTAGGCCCCCAGGAAAGATGACCTCTGGTAGGAGGCTACCATAATCAGAACAATTAATCCAACCTGTCTCCATCTCTCTGTCCAGAAAGCCTTCAGGAATGGACTCAAGTCTGAAGGAATTGTCCTTGGTGGTTGCACAGAGTTTGCAGGTTAAAAGATGAGTATCTGGCCTTTGCAGAACAGTCCTGAGTTGTACAGGGGTTTTTTGCTCCATGTGTAGAAAAGCTTCCCAAACTATTTTGCATGAGCCCTAAACCCAGGAATTTCCTACCAGCATCTTTTTCTAATGCTGTAGTATTATTCTGAGAGAATGGATGGTGTTTGCTTTAGAAGCAGTTTGATACATAATGTTTCAAAAGCCCCAGAACTCTGGAGACCAATGTACACCACAGCATTTTTGATTGGAGCTAGTGGGCTACACCAGCAGAATTAATTAAGACGTTAATTTCCTATATTAGTGCTTGGCTTCCCTTCACCTGTACTAGCTGTAATTTGTGTAACTTCCTTTAGCTTTTCTTTAAAAGCTATTTAAACCCTGAGCATCTCAGGAACCTGCTGCAGAATATAGATATACTTTGTTGAATTGTTATCCTGTCTCCCAGTAAGAGAGCTTTGTGCTGTTAATTACAGCCTGAAGCCATTGAATGCTACTGCTGTGTTAAAGTAAGTGGAAGGAATGCTCTATGTCTCTGAACGTAGGCCACTGAGCATGATGGGTTCTTTATAATCTTGGTAATTCTTTTTTTGGAGTGATAATTTCACAACTCTTCAGAAATATTTTGTCGTATTAAACAATGTGGTTGAAAGTCCTGCTTAATTATTGATGCACTGAGAGCATCAGTATGGATCTAACCTACTATCAGATGGTGACTTTTCTCCTGCACAATGAAAGTTTAAGCTTCAGGAGTGGTGTGTTGATGAATTGATGCAGGGTTCATTGCGAACACTTTCTTGCATATTTTATGAGGCAAGCAAATGATGGGAAAGAAGGCTGATTTTCCTCCTGGAAATTCCACCTTTCAACAAAGGCTGAGGCTAAAGGCAAGCTGTCTTATCCCCAAGAGAATGTTTTCATGTAGAGATCAGTTATTTTACTCTAACTTCTGTGGCCTTTAGCACTGAGAGAATGAACCTGTCCTTTTCAAAGAGTATGTCTAACTATTTTCTTAACTTTGTGAAAGGTGTGATGACTGACAACCTAGATCCCTAGTCTTCTTTGTGTTGGCTTATAGGAAAAGCTGCTGATATTTTCCCAGAGCCTTTCATAGCATACCTGCTTGCTACACAAAGTCATGCTGAATAGGATCTGACATTGCTGTAAGTGAGGCTTCAGAGAAAAATGGATGGATGTCCAAAGTGATCAGTTGCCAAATCTATGCATAGAAAGATAGTTCCAGGGCTCAGGAAGATAGTCTTTCCTTTGGCCAGTGGAGCTTTAAGGCAGTGGAGAAAACTGGAAAAGCCTTGAGCAACTGAGGAGCTTCTCACACAAGGTATGTTGTGTTTTGGTGCTTACGTTATCCTTTTTCTACAGAGGGAAAAGAATTTGAAGCTAACACTCAGAGCAACGGATTCTTCAGCTGAGGACAACCCTTAAGAACTAGCATTGAAACATTAATTGTGTAAGAACTAACTTATTTCTGTGGACTGCAGTTCTCTGTTCCTTTCTGTGCATGGGGGCAATGGGCCTGGCCACTTGACAGATGTGCTGTAATTTCTTTCCATAGGGCAATTTAGAAATTGCATTGTTCTGCAGACTGCAGTAAACAAAGGCATTTACTCCAGAGGAGTTCCTCAGAGGTCAGAGGAACCATAGGCTAGAGGATTCTCAGCAATCTCATCCAAGGCTGCCTTTATCTTGACACTGTATCATGCAGCTATAGCATCCCTTGCTTTAAATCTTGGCACGGTGTCCTATGATCTGTACTTTGAATGGCATCATGAAGATAAATAGTTGACACAGGTATATTTTTTGTCTTTGTCTGACAGTCCTAACATTTTCACATTGATACCTTGTCTGAGAAGAATGCACTGAAGATGAGCTGATTTATTCTCATGTACTCGTCCTGGCAGAAGAGCAGCACAAATCCCCACTGTTGTAACCTGCCTCTCTTGAAACTGGTCACAAAGCCAATAAACCGGGTTCAGCTTTCAGTAATTGTATTACCAAACTGCAAACAGACGCAAAAAAGCTCTCTATAGTCTCCCAGTCAGCTATAGCCAGGTAACCAGCTGTATTAACCAGATTTAGTCTCCCAATGAGAGAACACTCAAGGTTACTTTAACTTGGTTTTGTGTTAGATCTGGCTTGTGACACAGGACTTCAAAACTTGATTCATAATATCTGGTATAGACATATCTGATAAGAGGTCAGAGATCTGAACTTTTCAACAAATGTGCATATTAGAATCATGGAGAATCACAATAATTTGAAAACTTAGAAGTGCATATTAAGTCTTATATCACCATTGCAAGAATACCATCACAACAAAAATATGAAAATGTCCATCCTTTTCAATAATATCATCCTCCAGTTTAGATCCAAGAACATTTTCTCATTAACTCCCCCCTTCTCTTCTCAGTACCCTCTGTGAAGAGATTAGCTGGAAAAGTGGAAGAACAGAAAGGCTAAGAGATCACAGTAACTATATGCTTGTGGTTGGTTGAGGGTGTTCGTGGTCAAATTGGGTAATCATCTTTGTATTATGTTAAAAAAAAAATTAACCTGTTCCATATATCAAATTTTATAATGTACCATTCAAGTCCAATTTACACTCAGAATGGCTACAGATTTTCATTTCGCTTTAAACTGTGCTATGATTGCTGTATATTCAACACCCTGCCTTATTGGGTTTATAGATAAATGTTGCTATATCTTTTTTTTATTCATAATTTAACTTCAATCCGTCTGGTTGCTGTTCCTCTACAGAGCCAATATTGTATCTATCCACACTTACATTGTGCCAAACTTGATTTAGAAATCAAGAAGCGCTTGCAGGATATTTATTCTACCACAGAGCAGAAATACAGGTCTGCTTCTGCAAGTCCATTTTAATGTTTTATTCCTACTGAGTAGGCCAAATCTGAGTTTGGATCTAACATTAAAATGACTTTGTACAACCACACTTTAAACTCTTGTAGTTAATCAGGGTAATTATTTAGAGACAAGTCTGCCTTCCATTGAATATACTTTCTGCCGTTCATCTTACCAACCTTAATCTGGAAACTGAGGGCAGGATACAATGACCAGAAAAGTAATTAAAAGTCTTTTTTTCCTCCCCTGCACCCCCCCACCCCCCAATAGATTAGTTTTGAAAGAAAAGCTTATAAACCTTAATGGAAGAGAAGACATGCCTGAACTAAGGAACCCTCCCATCCTGCATTCAAAGAGCTCTGTGCTAGGGAAGTTAGGTAGCTTGGGGAGGCTGGAAAAGAAGTCAAGCAATGTATGGCTGATTTCTATTTGAATATTGCAGCGGTGGCTGGACTAGAGTTCTTCCTTACCATCTGTGCCTGAGTAAAGCCATAGCTCCAGCTTTATTTAGGGAACACTGGGATCTGGATTTCAATGGTAGGTGAGCCTGAGGGTAAAGGAGATGCAGATGAATTTCACTACCACAGGTGACAACCAACAGATTCTCTATTCTACCTCCAGTACTTCATGTCACCTCCTTTATAGCCAGGCAGTGCTGAGATGAGCTATTTTGGGAAGCAAACATGAAAAGCTCTTGCTTGAGCACTATTATATATGTATCCATAAAAATTTAAACAAGAAAAATGAGTGCTTCAGAGCAACATGTTTGATCATATTTAAATTCAATTTCTGTTTGAAAGATTAATTTTAAGTCTGCCTTTTTGAAAGCAAACAAATATTCTCACACAATAATGGCAGGAATCTCAGTGTCTGAATTTCATAACAGTTTAAATGATGTTTTCATTTGATAGATCTGTTCTGGGACTGCCCCTTCCCAGGAGTTTTCCAGTGCCCCTAACCTGAAAGCCATGCTGAGGAACGTCAGATACTTTGATGATGGGTCTCAAATGGCTGCATAAGATGCAAACTATCAGTGTATAAAATTTCCTTAGCCCATGGGCTGCACAAGTGGAGCCTTTCTCTGCATGGATCAAGCAAGGGCATCAGAGCCATCCTGAGTCCAGGACTTCAGGAAATCTATTTGGGCCACCTCAGTTTCTGAAGGATGTTTCTTTTGGGCATAGGTAATTTAGGTGGAGAATTGACTAATTTTCTGGTTGTGGTGTTTGTGGTGATGTGTGTGGTGGGTTTGGTTTTTTTTTTGTTCTTTTGTTTTGTTTTTTTAACTAGTTAACTTAATGCCCTGCTGCAACTTGGCATATCATGTGGTGACAAGTGAATATTGACGTCTGTAGAATGAGCTTAGTGCTGGCACATGAAACTCTTCAGTATGTGTCACCAGCCATGTTTGCCTTCATCATATATATATATATATATATATATATATATATATATATATATAAATAAATACATATGGAATATATATAAGAACTCATGTACATAAAGTAGATTGGTGTCCAGCATTCTGTGTTAGGATATCTTTGTTTGGGAATTTGTTCTTGTTGATTCCCAGCAGTCTCAATATCATGATCCTGAGGACACTGTCTTAACCTGGTCACTTTAAAATAGGGGAAAAACCAAAATAAAAGGCAAAGAAGGTAGAATTAACTTTTAACGACTTCTTTTGATATTAAGGAGCTATACTGACTTGTACTTCTACTGGTTAGTCCAGGTACTCATTTTTTTTATTATTAGTCTTGACTGATACTGAAGGTGTTTAAAATAGGTAGACAGGTTTTCCTTTTTTTCCTGAGTATATGTGTTAATCTAAATAAATGATGCACTTAAACTGTCCACAATATAAGTGCATATGAATCTGGATTGAAAGGTATGAATATATTTCAAAGAATGGCATTGAAGTTGTTATTGGAATGTATCTGATGAAATATCCTATGTCAGTATTGTCTGTAGCAAAATGCGTGAAATATAAAGGCAATAGAATACTTATGTAAAGTGTTTAAACTGCTTATGTCTATTC
Organism: Rhynochetos jubatus; assembly: GCA_027574665.1. Lineage (NCBI taxonomy): Eukaryota > Metazoa > Chordata > Aves > Eurypygiformes > Rhynochetidae > Rhynochetos > Rhynochetos jubatus. The sequence continues at coordinate 28,187,185 of CM050654.1, forward strand.
TTTTTCACGTTCAGGCTTTTCTAACTGCTGTGCCTTTGTCACAGTTTTTGTTTAAGGATGACATTACTTACAACCTTAGCCAACTGTAAGTTAATGCTGTTTGTGTGGGAATTTAGATAAGCTTTCTAAAGTCTGAAGGTTTAGCTGATCCTTTTTGGTTTAGAAACTGGGCTGGATACCTGGTGTGATTAGGCGGTTTGGGTTTTTTGTGAAGAAGGCATTCTGGGAAGAAAGATTAAAGTGTTATATGCTAAGATGGATGTTTACTGCTGAATTTCTTGTGTTTTAAGCACATGATAATGGAATATAGTGAGAGGTTAAAATGAAGAGCTTCATTCACAATTTATTATGAAGATACATTGTGGTCAAATCTCATTTTAGCTAAAATTATTTCCTAATCTAGATTTTATTTGCAGAAGTCACAGTGTTCTATTAAAACAAAAATAATCTCCAAACCTTTGAAAGTTTTCAAAAGACTGATTCTGCTTGTAAATGTCTTACAAATTGCACCATCATTTTCATTTTCTTTGGTTTTGTTTTTTTTTTTTTTTTCCCTTAAATATTATGTTTAATGTTGTTATTATGTTTGTTTCTAGCATCTGCCTGGCTGGGGGTGAAAACATATTTTGGCCAGACTGTATATGCAGTATTAGGACACTGGAACCGAAATTGTATCTCTCTGTTGTATCCTTATTTACTGTTTTCCCTTTATTTTTATATCTATTTCCTTAAAAATAAGCCAGAGACAGAGCCTTAGTAGCTCAAAAACCATCAGACTTTTGCTGAAAAAGGAGAATATCAACAGAGGGACCCATTTTTTTACTCACTAGTTGGCAAGAGTGTTGTCTAATGACAGCATAGGTCCAAACATCAGTTTGCAGAAAAGGTTATAAACCTCTTGTCGGTAGCAATAGCTACGTTCATTTTGCTTTCAAACAGATAATACTTTTAAAATATTCTACTGAAAAATTAGAACAACGGGTTAGAGAAAATCAGTAAGTAAAAACGTGATGGAAAACAATCACTTGATATGATCGCTTTTATCACTGTAGTGCCCAGTCTGCCTACTTGAAACTGGTGAAATCAAAGCTGCGGTAAAACACAATGTAGCAAAAAACCCCTAGGGCTTGGACTGTGGTTTTTCTACCCCTTTTTTGGTTAATAAGAGTAACTCCTCCTGGGCAGTGAATTTACCTATTGAGCTACCATGCTCATGTCTGGTTTATTTGCTTGAAGCGACAGCTCTGAGCCCTGTGGGATGCAGGGACACAGGTATCTGGTGTGCAATAGCCTTACCTTACTCTTAGGAATGTACACTCAAGGGTCACATTTATGCCTTATGGATTGAATCTGGGGAGTGAACTAACGGATATGGAGCAGGAATGATGGAAGGACTAAGGCCCTTGGAGGGAAGCAGCTAGCCGACCAAATTGCTGGTATCAATACTCCCTAAAAGCACACGGGACCCCAAACAAACTACCACTGATTTTTGGAAAGGATCTTGTGAATTCATCCAATGGGAGAGGCTGAGAATTGCTGGCATCCCTTCATGTGTGTGCCAGCTACGGTATATGGAGAACTCTTGAACTCCTGAGCTCAGTATATGGTTTTTGGAATTTGCTGACTGTATGTTCTTAGGTAAGCGGCTTCACCTCTGAGCCTTGGACTGTCTGCTAAAATACTTTCTAAGACTAAAGCAGTAAATGTAATGCCGCAACCAGAATGTGCTTTGAAATCCACAGAGGGTAACTGCTCTAGTAACACAAAGTGATACAAGCTGTAGGAAACTCAGCTCCTCACTTTGTGGTAGCCTTCTCCAGGTGAGTTTGATCCTGGACTGGAATACCGGGTTTGTGATTTTGTGTCTCTTTTAAAATCTGCTTTTCCACCTCAGACCTAGAATTTGCTAGATTAGCCAGCTGGTTCCACCTTTTCTGCATTCTATTAAGGAATCTAAGTGTCTTTGGGGCACTGTGACATGTTGAGTTAAAAATTACTATAATTACTGTGATCCCTGTGGAATGTGAAGTGTGCACAGTTTATGCCTCAAGGGGCTTGAATCCTTGGAGAGCCTATTTTCTGGGACAGCTAGAGCTGTGAAATACACAACTCTTGATTTGCAGTCAAGATCAGAGTCTGATTTGTATAGTTAAATAAAAAAATGCTGATTTACACAATTTGTTCCTGGGTCATAATTATGGTCTAGAATTAATTGAATAGCCTGGAGGTTTCACTACTGTACATGGTAATGATTACTAAAAATTGATTCTCTCCTATATTTCTTTATTAACTTATCTGAAAATGACATATCATGAAGAACAGCTTTAAATATTGCTGTGCTGAGCAACTTTATAAATTGCTATTCAAGCTGTTTATGTTGGGTTTTTGTGTTTATTTTTTTTCTTCCTTGACTTTTTAGGTGATTTATTATTTTATAAGTGCCTGAGGTATAAGTTTAACCAGAAACACAATGTGTTTGTTTGTGGTTTCTTTTTGTGGAAGGCTTGGTTTGTTTGTTTGGGGTTTTTTGTTTGTGGTTTTTTTTTTTTTGTTGTTGTTGTTGTTTGGTGGGGTTTTTTTTTCATGTTTCTGACTAAGGAAACTGCTCTGTTAGCCTTCAGGATCAGACATACATGCCTTCCAGACGTGAGGACCTTGCACACCCTATGGGTTATTGTGGCTCGAAGCATGACTGGGGTAGCTAAGCATGGACTGTGTATATGTGAGAGCAGCTGAGTTGCAACCCAGTTTTGGCCACTTTGAAACTGGAAGTTTTAGGATATTTGGACTCTGGATGGTATGAGTTTAATGCATAGCTACAGAATTCGTTACTTTTTGTTACTTTTTATTATTCATTACTATTACCTCAATAGGCTTCTCTGGCCTGGCTTCTAAATATGGGCTCTGTATTTGTCTGGTGCAGTCACTTAGTGGACAGTTCTGCAAATGCTATCATCTCCTGTTTGCTGATCCAAGTTGTTCTGTTGGCGAAAATACGGGAAGTTTTAACTTCTTTTGATAAAATCATGGGAAGGCTTTGCAAAACTCCGAAAGACGTAGAATCACTCTGAGACAGAGACCAGATATTGGTTAATTACATGGAAATTCTCTGGGAGAAGAAAGAAATAGCTGTGAGGGTAAGACCAGTTCCTCTGAAATTATAAAACAAACTGTGGAGATGGAAATAATATTACTACTCTCCTTTTGTTACTATTACCATATATGTTTAAGCTTTGCTACTGACATTATAGATTTTATATGCTCTGAAAAGCATTTTCTTAAAAGGTTTTACTTCAAGCTTGGCCAAATGTTTAATTTAGATAAAAGTTGACCATGGCAAAAAGATATTATTGTAGTGTTATAACACTGTCTTCAATGGTATTATTTCAAACATTACTACAACATAAAAAATCAAAAGAGAAACTTTTAGATGTCCAGAAAATTAGACATTTGACCTTACTCAGACAAATTTTTCCCAGTGAAACTTCCAAATCAAGTTATTACTACATAACTCTGCATTTCATCAGATCAGCACTTTCCAGCAGACTATTGTTTTACTGTGAAGTTTTTATCTAGTTGTTTCATTTGCATTGAATATTCTGAGTTCAATTCTTAAGAAAAAAATGAAGGCATTTGGACTGTGCCTCCTCTAAACCCTTGAAAAGGATAAGAAATGAGGGAAATAGTCTGTGTTTGCTGATGCTCTGGAACAGCAATTATAATTCATTGACCTAAGTGGATTTCAGCTGGGTTCTCTTGCTTTGACAAGGAAAGAAATGCCCTGTTTGTGACCTCAGTGGTGTTTGCTTTGGCTTCCTCTCAAAAGTTTTGAAGTTACTGCTGCCTTCACCTCAAAAAGCCATCTGAGACTTGGCACTTGCTGGTAGCTTCCAGGAACAGCAGCTCAGACTTGCTTGATTCAGGTCTGTCATAGCTAAGGGCACAGATAAAGAGTCTGCTCTCCTCTTTATCAGCTGCCAAAGTGATGAACAGCTGATAATGGCTATTTCTCACTTTTTCCCCAAGCAGGAAGAGCAGGGCCTGTTGCAAGATCTCCTCTGTGACAGTAAAGCTCTTTCAGGTATGTCCATAATCTCCACAATATCTCACTGTTTGATGGCACCACTGAGGAGGGCCTTTTCATCCCTTTACAACTCTATTTTCACAGATTCTAGCTCCTGTTAGAGGACCAGGTTTTACTTAACAACTCAATGGCAATCTTGCTGTCTGTGTGTTGCTCAATATGGTTATGGTGCTTGCAGACTGATACTTTCTTGGCTTCCTGAGTTGTATCTGCTCATGGATTACCCTCCTTTCTATTGTCATACTTGCACTGAGAAGAAATGTGCTGGGGCAAAGTTAAAGCTGATGCCCATCCATACCACAGGTGTTGACATTCACTGAAGTAATTTGCAAACATATTTGAGAGAAAGGGCTGAATGTGAAGGGTCACTTGTGTAAAGAGAATATGGATGTCTTAGCCACTGGCTGCAGAGACCCGGCAGCATTTTGCTGACTGCTCAGGACAGAGGTGTGGGAGCTTTACATCATGTTGTAAAGCTGAACCTTCCTCCTGCATTCTCTGCCTAGCAAAATGGTTTGATGGGAATGTGAGAAACTCTCGTTTGCTTTTACACAAGAAAAGGAGGAGCATGGCAGAATGCTCTTTTTTCATAGCTGAAATAAAATGAGACTCAATTCCTCTCTGGGATGTTCATAGAAAATTAGCACAGTTTGTCTTTCTGACATGAAGTGAATCTTCACACCAATTATTTATGCTTCCCCCCTCAATGAGGCCTCTTCTCTTTCCTCTTACTAGCACCTCTTATCGTTACTGCAGATTTCCTGCCTCTAGAGATACACAGAAGCACAGCAATAGCATCTCTGTTTCCCCCCCCTCTTTTTGTTGCCTCTGTTTGTTGTATATAAATGCACAGGGATGTCTTTGATTGTTTATCCGTTTAGAGTGCTCTGGGCGATGTTAGCGTTCAAGCTATCAAACTATTAAGGGTCTGATTCTGCAGAATGTCTTCTAAGAGATGTGGAGATATTTCTGTGTTTCCTGATGGACTTGGATGGGTGTGGAGGACATTCATCCCTTCAGGCATAGCTGAGAATCAGGCCCTAATTGGTGTTAAATTTAGGACAAACAGCCACCAGTGTTTAGCAAGGATATGTGTTTGCTGGAGAAGAAGGAGCCTCATGCTGTGTTGATTGATGCTGATTTCCATTCCATTATTTCAGGATGTGCACTACATGCTACCTACATGCTACCGAGAGGCCAATTATCAAAGGTTGTTTAAAAGACACATCTCTGAGTACTGGGATTCATCATTAATTCAGGGGGTTATGCTTCTGCCTTTTCTGACTTCTCTATTCCACCCACAACAGAAGTGCTTGTTTTACATATATTTCCAAGTTTCCACCTCTGAATATTGTGCTTGGCTTCCTGTGGAACTTGGTTCTGTGCTTCATGAAGAATTATGCAATGTTTGCAAGAGTTTTGTTATATATTTCCAGTACCTGACAGGGCCTACAAGAAAGCTGGAAGGGGACTTTTTACAAGGGCTGGTAGTGACAGGGCAAGGCATAATGGGTTTAAATTGAAAGCAGGGAGATTTAGATTAGATATGAGGAAAAAATTCTTCCTGGAGAGGGTGGTGAGGCACTGGCACAGGTTGCACAGAGAAGCTGTGGATGCCCCATCCCTTGAAGTGTTCAAGGCCAGGCTGGATGAGGCTTTGAGCAACCTGGTCTAGTGGAGGGTGTCCCTGCCCATGGCAGGGGTTTGGAACTAGATGAGCTTTAACGTCCCTTCCAGTCTAAACCGTTCTGTGATTCTATGCAACTTCATTGCAATATCAGACCTGGCCAAGGAAGCAGCAGCCAAAAGACAGCTCACCCCAGTAGTTTATACACTAGGCAATGTTCCTATAGAAAATAGATGGAGTAAAAACATTTTGTTGAGTTCAAAAAAGGCTAAACACCACAGAACTGTAAATGATTCTTACTAGCAAAAAACACCCTAACCAAAAAACAAGGAATAATGAAAAAACCCAACTGTCCCAAAAGGAGGACAGTAAGGTTGTGATGTAAAGACACACTCAGCATGATTCCACACATCGGCATTCCTTTCATTTCCTTTACCTGACACAGAAGAGATGCTGGCCATCAGATTTAACCATACATTTTCAAAATACTGCGTGGAACTGAATTCCTTTGAACATCTGGCAGCAAGAAATTTAGTGATGCTTGCAGGGGGGGCACAGGTATTTGGTAAAGACTCTACCCTTTCTAGTGGAAAATGCATGGACCAGCCCTTTGTCAGAGACAAGTCACATCAGCTAATGGGGCGCCAGAGGTGTTGCAGATCAGCCTGCCAAACCACCAGCGGCCTGCCATTGAGAGCTATAGCTTTCAGGGAGACAGTGGTGAGGCAATGCCATTCGCATCATCCTGTGCCAAGCAGATGGGATCAGTACATCTTGCACTCTCACCCTCTGCTCAGACCCTGCTGCATTCCCCAAGCTCATCAAGACCTGATTAAAATTTAGCATTTATCCAGGTCTCTGCACATGCTAACTAATTAATAGTCAAAACACCATGGTGAGGAAGATGAAAGCAATATTATTGTCCTAATTTTACACATGGGGACATGGAAGTAGAGGGGAATGCTGAGCTAGTATGAAAGTGTCAAGCTCCTACACCCACAAAGAGTCTGCCCCAGCTGTATTTTTTAGCACATAGTCTGGACATATACATATAATGAGCTATCTACTGCGTTTTCAAGATGCTGACCTTGCTGTAAGCCTCAGTTGCAGTTCACAAATGTGGAAGTGTTCACTCAATCCTTCTTTCCAGCTTCAGTGCATCTTGCTTCACTCCAATCAGGTGACTTCATTACACTTTTAAATGCAATCCTATGAATGTATGGCCAAAACCCATTCAGATTCTTTCTGGGAAAGTCTCTGGTTCTGATTTGGATCTATAGAGAAGACCTTTGTGATATGGAAGAAAAAATGAATCGGTCAAAGCAAATTCCCTCTAAAGACACTTCTTATAAGACTGAGAGGGATTCTTAAACTTAATTTATTTCTAATGATATTTTATTAAACAATTCTGTTCTATTCTGTAGGATTATCTAAAGCAAACTAAACAAAAAAATCACACATTTTGTCATAACTCGTTGTATTAACAGAATTTGCTCTGTGCCAGTCTTTCCTTTCTATTACCACTATATCACTCTGAATGGAATTTGCCCTATGCTTCTTTTACAGTCAGCAGACAGAAATGAGCATTTTCAGAGCAAAAATAGTTCCATCCAAAAATAAGTCAGGTGAATTGCACCTTAAACTGAATCCTATTTTCCTCTGAGGACCATAAGGCAGCAAAGGGATACTAATCCAGTTAGAGCTGTCTACATTACAGCTGTTGAAAATTATATGAGATGAAGTCTACTTTTTATTCTGCTTTTCTCCCTGTATTAAACTGTGTTGCTGATTTCCTGTGTAATGTCAGGGGTTGGTCAAGTGTCAACCCTTCTGTGGATTTGCATCACGTCCTTCAGCTGTCTCCCTGAAAACACATCACACACATTACATCTAGGCTTTCTCCTTCCTCTTTTAAAAGATCTGCTCCCATGCTGGAATATTCCCAAGATCAGTTTTCTATTTCCAGCTCTGTATTGCTGAGTTTATAAATTGCAGAGATACCCTTGGAGGTCACAGTTCCCACAGCGGAGGGATGTGATCCTTGTGATAGCACCACTGTGATGTTTCTGGTAGCTAATGGTCACATTCCACAGTCACCAAGATATTGCAGGCTCACCTGGACTTCCTGGTGGCACTTTATGAGTTTCTAGCAATCCTCTCACAGTCAAGGAAATAAGAATCCTCTAAGCACTGAAAGTGCAGAGGGCATTGTCATAATGGGTCTCCAGGGCTTTACAATGCAGTTTTATTTCCTTGCTAAATATAGCTGCATGCTTCTTATTTACCCAAGAGAATGAACATATTATTGAAGGGATATTTTCTTTTTTTTTTGCTTTCCCAGGCAGACCATATGTGTGTATGTGAGTGTGTGTGTGTGTGTATATAGTATATTGAGCAATTTTGATGGCTATTTGCCAAAGAAGATAATAATGTTGTAGCTTTAGTGTCTGTTTATTTCTCCCCTCTCTTCTCCAACCCCATCTCTCACCTCCCTATTGATTTAGTGCAGCCAGTGAAGTTTTACAGCCTGCATTTAAGGAGGCTGCTGTTTGAAATCCGTGAGGGGCTGCTAATCAGAACTAACTGCAAGCATCAGGTGCAGTAGGCATCTCAGTCCTGGCCTATTGGCTTAAGAGAGCATGAAGGGCTAATTTCATGGCTGATAAAGCTTTCTGTCAAGGAGGTCTCCCAAACAAATGAACATTGACTTTTCTTTACAAGGGAAATAAAAATGGTCTTTTATCACAACGGCCTGCTTGTGCAAGGTAGGAAGTCACATCCCTGCTGGGGTCTCACTAGCCACCTGGGACTATCTGGGAGCTTGCTAAGTTTCTCAGACAAGATTTCCAAAAGGATTTTTGAACCTGATTTCTCTTTAAGTGCTCGCTTCCCCTTTGTATCCTGGAATTTTTTAGTTTTTGGTCCAGAAGTGATGTAAACTAGTGCCAAATAGTTTTGGCAGGTTTTGAAACAGTTCCTTAAGTATTTCTGAGGAAATCAAAAGGCTTTTAGACACCTGGGTGCTCAAATCCCTTTCAGAATCTGGATCTTTATTACTTCTCCTCTTTTCATTTGCCAATTGAATCCCTCACTCCCCATTTGACCTGACTGACCTTTTGATATCACCTACGCTCTTAGGACAACTCTTCTGTTTCCCTGCTTGGCCAGGAAGATGGGCTTTGACTTCTGCTTGAAGGGAGTATCCATGCTTCTGTTCTACTAAAGAAATTAATATTGATTATTTCAAAGCACATGGCTTGAGGATCTTTCTGTAAGAGGGAATGAGGCCAACTCGATATCATTCAGGTGTCCTTCTTTCATCCATTAAGAGTCTTCACCAACGGAAGCAGATGCCATTTCTTAGAAGTATCATGTAGCGAGTAGTTAAGTGTGTGGTTAAAGACTGATGCTTTCAAGAAAATCATTTACTTGCATAAAATTAAGCAAATCTTCACATACTTCACGGAACATGGTCTATGAAGCTTTCAAAAATGGTATCATTTTTCTTTCATGTTTTGATGAAATGTGATTTCAGTCAGCAACACAGACATTTCAAGGGCACAGTCCCTGCTTTTAATATTGAGATCACTGGTTTTACATTTACATTCCTCAAAGAGAAAAGTCCCCTCCAAATCTGATCCTGATCTCTGCTAATCTTAAATCCATCATTCTTTTAGGAGTGGTTTTTAACGATCCTCTTAGGACTGGTTTGCACTATAAAGGACACACTGGGAGAGAGAGGTTGGCTAAGGCCCCCAGTAGAATTTTGATTTCTTTTGTTAACAGGACTTTTGCATTTATAGATAAATTACCTGTTTGAAGGACAGACATTTTTCCATCAGAATGTTTACTTTGACAGTTAACTTCATTTACACAGAGGGGGTTTGCCAGAAGAATGATGTTTATTCATGTTGCAATATTGTCTTGCAATTAATCAGCATACCTGAATGCTATAACACGGGCTTAGCTTTCAAATCAGGCTGTTGAACCAACTCCATGAGACAGTAGTGAAACAGTTTAAGTCTTTCACTACAAATCCATAGGGCTCTGGTCTTGTACTTAAGGTAGTCTCCCTGGTAGGTCCAGCTGCACACCAGCTTGTTGAGGAATCGGAATCAAAGGCACTGGGTGTGATGCACACAGGTGTATATCATTGGTATTAGAAACTGGTGCACTGTGCCTTCACCTTGCCAACCTCCGAGTCACCTGGCTCCAAGTGAAGCTTGTACCTAACTGTCTACCAAGATATTTTTCTTGCCATGCTTCTTGAATGGTAAGCGTGGATCAGGAATTTTTCCCAGGTCTGTCTGCATATTGGTGGTGTTGTACGCATACCTGTTCCTCAATAGAGACTGAGAAAAATTCATGTCACAGAGGCAGACAGCTCTCGCAGGACTAGATGCAGACTTTGCCAAAACCTTTGAGATACTGTGGAAGGACAGGCAGCAATGCATTTAAAATATCACATATTTGACAGGTTGTAGAATGTTTTATATTTATGAAAAACGGTGGTGAAACAAGCTTGAATTCCTACTGTATTACAGGCTATTGTTAATGAGGGATACAATCACAGGGGGTAATTATAGTTTGTGCTGTCAAACAGCATTTACTTTAGGTGGAATTTTGCCCTGGGGTTTCAACTATTCCTCTCATGGGCTGTCTGAAGATGTCGCTTGTTGGTTCACTATAGCAGAACTCTTTTCTTTGTGGTACACATTTGCTTTCCAGTTAAATTACACACTTCCTACTTAAATTGACACAACAGTTTTAGGCAAAAAGACGGTTCTTCTGTTTGTGGGCTGTTTACTGCCTCCCTTGTTTTATGTTATGTTTGAGAATTGAAGTCGGCCCTGCAGCCAGACAGATCAACATAGCTCTGCCGAAATAAATGAGTCTTTGGAGGACAATCAGTGGTCGTAATGTGCCTGGATAACCACAGTGACACCTCTAAAAGTGTCAAATAGAGATACTGATCCTTTTCAGACATGATCTGCTAAATGGATGGGTTTCATACAGGGATTCTGCATTTTCATTTTAACCACTGGTTCAAACATATTTCCAAGTTTCCTCTCCCTTTACCACCTTTCTGACCTTCTTTTTCTTTAAGCCTTTGCAAAATCACAAAACTGGTTGAAACTCAAAATCCTTCATGGTGAGAAGACAGATATGATTACAAATGAGAGCACACCATCCCCCAAGGAAGCCCCAGTTTCCCCTTTCATCACGATTAAAGAATGCTACATATGAGAATATTTATGGCAGAGTTTATGTCATTGTATATTGTTTATGATTATGTAGTGTACAGTTACATTCTCTGGAGAAATTCAGTGTCCTTTTTGCTTCTTCAATTTCTCCTCTATTATGTTTCCTGTAATATGTTATTGCAAGATGAATCTTAGGGCTTGCTTTGAAAAAAGAATACCTGGGAGTAGGTCTAACATATTGCTTTGAAAAATAAACCTGCCTTTGACTTTTAAAAAGCTGATAGCAAAGGTACTAGGAAGATCAATTAGTTCTAATTGACAGCTTTTGTTTAAGGTGCATTCTTTAAACATGTAGTCTGTGAGGTTGAAGGCTGTACAATTTACATGGTATAACTTCACAGATTTTGTTTTCTCACTTGATACCATTTTGTGAGTGCTGCAATCACTCTTATTTCCAGTTATTTGTTCTGGAAGCAAAGCTGGACTCTGCAGAGACAATGTGGGACTTGCAGCACATTTCCTTCCTAGGCTAATGAATATGTGTTAGAGAAGGATGGAAAAAGTGTAATAGTTCCTATAGCACCCAGGCCATACACTTGCCTAGCATGGATACCACCCTAGTGCTTAAATTCAAGAGTCACAACTGAGTTGGACCACATGGGCTGCAGGACAGACAGACACTGGGTCCCAGGGCAGTCAACAGGGAGAAGTCAGCACCAGAGAGGAGGATCTGATACAGAACCACGTGGGAGCTGTGACTTGGAAGCCTTAGCAAAGGGCAACCTGATTCATTCATCACTTCCTCTGATGCAAATGCCTGAGTCTCTCTGAAGTGCTGTAAATGGTGGTGATGTGATGTGAATAGAGTCCTTGCTCCGGGAACCTGGTGCTAACCTGAAAGCACTGACTCCAGAAGTCCCATTGACAAAGGAATGAGTAATTACACCTACTCAACATCCAGTTTCAGATGAGATTTCAGTCCAACTTAAGTACCTTGGCGAACTAGAGTTTTAGGCAGTTGTTTAAACTTGTAGGTTCAGTGGTGGATTTTGTGTGTGTTGAAAGGCAGACCTGAGCTTTGTTGCCCAGGTGAATACCTGGATCAAATGGGTTCTTACTCTTCTCTGGACATTACACTCCTGCATGGTGAAGGCTTTAGGAGCCACTAACTGCACACGAGGGTCACCAAGACACTCCAAGGGAGGGAGTACTGCAAGGCAAATGCAAATTCAATGGTAAAACCACTCAACTTCGGCCAACCTTGTTCAAATAGGCAGCAAATGCTGTGTTCAGTGCTTTGAGATGGCAGATGAATCCACTTGATGGGCCCCCACTGATTTTTGTGCATTACTACAGTATTTTGTGAAAGAAGCAAGAAAATGCTAATAAGGCAGTCTGATTTCAATGGTCACCTGCCATAAGTCAAAGTTAAAAATATGTTTTTGGGGGTTATATGCACTGTCTCCTCTTCTTGGTAATGATGACCTTCTTTATGCATTGATCTTTTCCCATTTTCTACCTTGCTGATTTACTCCTTTCCCAATGAAGCTGTGTTTTAGCTGACTGTGGCAGCTTCTGCAATTTGCCTGTGTGGTTTGAAGGTCAGCAGGAGAGAGGAGTTATCCTCCACAACACCTCAAGGTCCACTGTCTCCAACGCACAAATGTAAAGCAGTCTAAGTCCAGCCCTTCCTTAGCAACATCTGTGAACTGCAAACATGCTCAGTCCAGTCTATTTCCAATTGCCTTTATGGGAATTCCCAACTTGTACATTGTTCAAGTGTGAGTTAGATGTGAAAGAATAAAAGGAAATAGTTTGGTAATACCTACAGGTATATACTGTGGCACACAACAGTGGCCAGCCAGGTGCACACTGAAAAGAATATTTTATTCTCGTTGTTCTGACTGCTGGGATACGCTGACTGGACCACAGTTGAATTGGTTAAGTGTAAAAGCCCAAGTTTTGCTTTTAAAAAAATTCAGCAAAGCCTAGAATGAATTACTGGCCTATTTGTCATCCTGACATGGAAAGTATTTTCCATCTCTCCTCCTGAAGCTGTTCCACTTAGTATAAATAATGAAATATTCAGTGAGCCACAGAAAAAGACCCGCTTTGTAGCCTGGGGGGCTCCACTGAGTATGAGACAGCCCAGGTGAGTAGCTTTATCATGGGTGTATTGGCTATTCTCGGTATGATCTGAGAAAAATGCCATAAAGCATTTTGGCTTTGATCCAGTCAGCCTTTTGCAACAAAAAAAAAAAAAAAAAAAAAAAAAAAAAAAAAAAAAAAAATCATGGAAAATGTTTCATGGGCTCTATTATAGGCATGCAATACAAGTAACAGTTCATAAAGAAATGGGAATTAGAAGAAACAGCACTGTGAGTGCTACCACCTTGCATAACATACCTCTCCCTGAGCTGGGCATTTCTGGAGCAAAAAGAATTTAGAAATTTAGTCTGAACTGTAACAGACTCAAGGTTTTGTGAACTGGAAGGGGGGTCCAAGACACTCTCAAACCTGTGAGCTATTTATGCCAGAGCAGCTTATACCACTAACAACCAGAAAGTGAAACTGCATATAAATTAAAACTGAGGTGGACTAGTTTGATGCTACTCTCCTGAACTTCAGCAAGTACAAAATGGAAACTGTTTATTCAAAATATATATTTTATATAAACAATACATAAAGATTACTGTTTTTACAGCTAATTAATTTTTTTAAAGAACAGCATGTCTACAAAATAAAAATGTATTATAATATACTGATTACTCTGTTCCTAAAACTGCATAAATCACATAATCATCTCAGCCTTTTGAGATGTTCAGCAGACCATTATCTAGCCCTGTATCTTCAATTGTAATAAATCCTAAATTAATGTGGGATTAGAGATTCTGGAATAAAAGAGAGGAAGCTGAAGATTTTTCTATTAGTCTGGATTTAATGAGAGACACAACATATCTCCCCAGTTAAGGCATTTGTGCTTTCTTTGCAATTATCATTACAGCTAATTAACAGCAAATGCTCACATTCACCGGTCTATACTTAAGAGGTGATGATACCAAGGAGGAGTGGGGGGGAAGAGAGATGTAAATTTTTAATACCTTATTTACCTTAAGTCTGCATGAGAACCGTGAATAATTGATGGTAATGGTGGTTAACCCTCAGCCCATCAAAAGGGATCTTTACTTTATCCCTTCCCCCAGCTTCCCCACAGCAGGTCTCCCTGACAGAGAAGGTGGCTTTTTGAGGCACCAGGCCGTGATGAGATTTGTTACTACCAATTAAGGATGTTGGTTGACAGCTGCTCTCTATACAGAGGCTTCTGGAAAACCCACCTCCATCTGGTCATCACAAGGGCAGGAGGTTGGTGTCCCCTCCAATTTGCCACCTGAGCTGCTATGGGGAAGGCTGTAACTTGCTTTAGTCACAATCAACCAAATTATCTTAATGGGTGTCTTGTAGCAGGTCCTTTTTGTCTTTGGTCACTGTAACTGAAGTGGGCTGGGGATTGATGGCACGAGCTGCTCAGCTGGCAGCTCCATTGTGAGGATGGCCACTGGGAGGTGGCTGGGGCCAGACATTTCTTCCAATTGGACAATTACATGTGAATGAAAACATTGTCCAGAGTCTAGTGAGGCCAGCTGGACTCACAGGTTACATTCGTACAAAAAATAAAATGAGAAAGGACATGTTTTATGACCCTAGGGGCAAAACGTCAAATCTTATTCTGCTGGTCACCGCAGAGGAGCGGCAGGCCCAGGTCAAATGTCATGTGGATGAAGCAGAAAGGTAGGTTCACTCAGCTGATGAGGTGTCTCCTATCTTTCCTAGCTGCTGGGGGACAATGAGAAGCGGAAAATGGTAGATAAACTTCTCTGATGAAGTTTGCTGTTCTCTCTGGGGAATAGGGATAAGATCTTTGCTGCTGGCATTTGCTCCCAGGAAGTTTTCATGTACAGATGTCTCTTGGATCAGCTAACCCCACTCAGTTTTAACCCTCTTCTGACCTTTAAAAGCCCCTTAGAGGAACAATTTATACCTCAGCTGTCTGTGCACCTTCTACTCTTTGGAAAACTGTCAGAGTCTGCAGTTGCTGACAAGTATATTGACCCTGGTGGAAGCTGTAGCCCAGCACTCTGCAAAAGTCCAGTGCTTCGAAGGGAAGACGTGAATGGAGAGGCCTAATCTGAAGGAGCCTGTGGGATAAATCTCATTCCTGCACCCCATAAGCTAGATAAGCAGCAGCCTGGTGAGGTGGACAGGGGAAGACAGAGAAAAGGTGACAAACTGAATTAAATAGCACTCTAGCTCTGTAGTTCAACACACAGCTGTCTTGTACAAACAGTACTTTTTTCATTCTGCTGCCTGGTGTTGAGAAGGTTTTTTTTTTAAGCAACTTACTGAGATAGAGTACAACAATAATTTTTTTTCTTTTTCTTTTTTTTTTTTTTTTTCTCTGCAGGGTTTTTTGCCAAGCTGGGAAAGGAGGAAAACTCATATATATACATAGTACAGCCAGCCAGGAAAAAGGATGTGGATTCAAGAGTATTTGTTCAAAACAAAGTCCTGGATGCAGAAGTTCAGGTTTCCAAGGCTAATCAGTGAGAAACACATTTCTCCTACGTGAGAGATGCTGATCTGGAAACTCTTGTTGGGATAACTCCATTTCAGACACCTCCCTACATGAGACCACTGTTCCCTGCTGGGACCTTTCCCCAGAGGGTGGTGTAGGCAGGGACAGGCAGGGATAGGTGTGGGGCTTCTCTGGTGCCACAAGGAGATGATGACTTTGGTTTCTGGAACAATAATCGCATTTCCCAGAACAAAGTTGAGGGGTTACAGAAAGGCTGTCAGGGATGCGTGGATGGTAGAAAAACACCCATGAGGCCCATACTGCCTGCTAACATTAGTCTTGATCAGTTTGGCTATGCTTTGAATTTGGGTCTGCATCCATGGAGATGCTGGAGAACAAAGTGGGCGTCAGTGAGCACAATTCCTGCTGTATTTGGGAAAGAAGAATTTACTGGCTTGGGTGACAGGTGAGGACTCCAGTGGGAAGTCCCCTCTCACAGCTTACAGCTCCTTTGCACATGGTCTGCAAAAGAGGAGAGCTTTCCACCTCTTTTCTGGATCCACCTTTTGGAGGCTCTGTTGTGCTCTGGGCTGTACAAACTGACAAAGGGCCAGGCAAGGATTTACTGGGGGGAAGGAAAAGAGAAGTTTCCTTTTCTCTCCCACACGCCAGCATGGCTGTTGCAACATCTACTTCCCAGCACAGGCAAAACAGTGGTTTTGACCTTTCAGCTGCACCAAAGTCTGAGAGAAACCTCTGTGTCTGGAGAAGTTTATTTATCGTTAGAAAAAACAGCAGGTAGGAGAGAAAAGAAAGGCTGAAGTAAACGCTGTGACTAATCCAGCATCCTACACAGCTCAGTGATGATTATCCTTTCTTCTGCTCCATCTTAATATCACTGTAATTGGCAGTCGCTTTCTAGTGAATGTTTTTTTATTTCCCATGTGCGCCAGGAGATACTCCCCCTCTTTCTTTGAGGACTGGGTTTCATCTTTGGCTTTATTTGGTGTGAGGCAACTGATCTTTTGCACATACTGATTATGTAGCCTGCAGCAGTTTGGGCTGTAGCTTAGGGGATGCAGCACTGTGATGAGCTAAGTGGATCAGCCTCTGATCAGTGCTTCAATGAAGATGGGCTGATAAGGCCTGGAGGGACTTGTCTGCAGAAGTGGGAGGGATGCAAATGGGGCTGAGCAGAGGAGAAGGGACCAGTTGCTTTCTGCTGTTGAAACGGATGTGAAGTCACCCCTGTTGAGTTTAGAAAGTGGGGTTTTCCTCTCTGGTTGTGTTAGGATGGATAGTAAATCAAAAGGTCGGACCAGTTTGAAAGAAGATGTGCTTTGGACTGGTCTGCTGAGCAGGAGTTAGAGGTTGGCTTGGAGGCCAGGCATGGTCCAGAGAATATGTAGAATATGCAGAGCTCATGGTCATTTCTGGCACTATGGGAAAAAACAATTGAACAAATAAACTCATAGGAAAATGATAGTTACCAAGAAATGCCCAACGACATTCAATGGCTGTCTTATTTCAGTGGTCATGGTCATTAGAGTCAAGCATACTCTTGTATTCAAGCACCCACCTAAGGCTTTTTTCAAGTGCTCTGGCACATCACTGCCGCTGCTCAGCCACCTTGAATTTAAGTTGGATGTTTTCCTTCTGCCACCTTCTTCTCTTTGGAGGATGTAGCTAGGAGAGGTGGGGTTGACATTGCTCCCTTTGCAGAAAAATCCTGCTGGAAGTCATCTGGTTTAATGGAAAATTAACTCTGTCTCCAGAGTGTCTGGAACCGTGTGGAGAACAGGCTGCAGCCTACAGCGAGATGCCTGAGTTAGCCTTAAACTAACTGGATTGGGGGCTGCTAAAAGCTCATACAAATTACAAATTCTAAGTAGGGATTTATCAGGCCTTTTTTCATTATCCTCTTGTAAGTGGATTAGACCATGCTGGCAGAAAGAGAACAGACATGGAATGAGTGTTAAACTCATGCCAGATCTGAATATATTTGTCAAGTTATTATACACACAGCAATAAGAGGCAGCAGGAATCCAGTAATAGTAAACTTAATGTGTTGTTAGTTTCAAGCGATTGTACATCTTCTCTCTCCACAAGAATTGTTTGCTACACAAACACATTACATACAGGAATAAATAAAAACACGCTTTAAATCATAGCATTAGTGTGGCCTCATTTTCTGTCTATTGGGACAATACAGATCCAGTGAACTGATTCTGGATGAATTCTGCTTCACTGGGACACTGTATGCAATCCATGAGCATCTGTAACCCTTTTCTAATGCATTAAACATAGTTAACAAAGACATATGCCTACTGTACCATGGGTACCTTTTCTGCAAAGAAGACAGTGGATTTCTTGCCAACTTTCCACTGCAGACTCCGTTTTCTTTTTCCTGTTTCAGAGGAAACACTTAAAAAAAATTAAAAAAATCACAGTGATCTCCTGTCTAAAGGAAATGGCTCCTGTTGAGCAGTGGATTACTTGCCAAAACCTCAACTCTTTTGGGTCTGCATTTTTGAATTCTGAATTCTAGGAATAAAATTAAGAAGAAAGCTAAAAAGAAGGGTACTGATGACTCTGAGTGTTTTGGGAACATCTTCCACACCTAAGTGTCTGATCTCCAAAGCAACTTGCCCTAGAAACTCCATGTGAAGTTCATAATGAGACACACTATGTTCACTAGGAAGGGAGTGAACTTTGCTAGTCAGCACATGGAGTTTATTGTGCTAGCAGTGAAAGGAGCATTTGACAAGTTACTCTTTAGTGATCTGGATCCCCTAAAGGACCCATCATGGAGTATGAGAGATGTGTAAACATCTCAAATAGCAATTTAAAGCCTTCTTTTTATTAAAAGGAAAAAAAATCTGTCCTTTTCCCTTATGGAAATTGCCTTAAAAATATTACCCTATTGCTGAGATTGACAAGGCTGTAAGGTTTTAAAATAAATAGGTAAAATCACAGCTTTCCTGAAACCTTACCAGTCAATTATGCTCCTGGCAGAGCTGTGTGTGCATTTGCTGGGAGCTGCCACGTTTTGGGAAATCTGGGCTCTTTTTTTTTTTTTTTAACATATTAACCCTCAATCTGAATTTCATATGACTCTGATGGATGTGTGTAGAAATAACCACGTTCTCTTTAATGGTGTTATCTGTAAGGAAGGAAGCAAAAGATGTGAAATATATAACAGACTTTCTCAACCTGAATTGTGTTCTCTACAAGTGTATGTTTATATGTGCCTGTGTGGTTTTCCTCTTTCCTCTCCTTAGACCCACAATCTGGAGCTGGCAGATTCTTAAAGTTTGTAAAGCTCTTTTTCCCCTATCAAAGTATGTTTGTCATGAGAGACACAAGGAAAGGGCTGGACACCAGGGAATGAAAAAAAAAAGAACTTTGAAAAATTAGAATAAAATAGAAATAAATCTGAAATAATACAGTTTTCTACCTCCAGGGCTATTTAATAGACATATAAAAAAGTATGTAAAATTTTAACCCAGAACCTCATTGAATTGTTTTAAAGTCTGTGTTCTGTCATAGGCTCCCCGCTTGGATTAGGGCACATAGTTTAGGCTATCCCACATAGCAATAAGACCTCAGCATATATGTTCGGAAGCACTGTTAACCTTGATTTCAGCCATGAAAATGCCTCAGCATATGAATAGACTCAGTGAAGTCAACAGGATCAAAAACATGATTGAAGCTAAAAAAGCATTTAAGTAAACTGAGAGGCAGTATCTCTCAACAGGAGATTTTCCTCTCTTTGGTGGAGTACCCTTCCACCTGCAAATGTCCCACATCTCCCGGGAACTAAGATGTCCTCATTTCCAATTGTGTACCCTACTGAGAAAGATAATTTGTCTGCTTTCAGTATAATGAGCAAAATAGGTTTGTTTCTCTCTCTGTTTCCCTCACTGTTTAAATTGTTGACATTTACATTAAGTGTCTCAGCAAATGTATATTTACCATTAAAAATGAAAACACAACCCTCATTTTACAAACGTATTTCATGCTCTTTCTTAAATCATTTAGTTCCACTGATTCAGACACTTTCCTTTGTTTTTCATAATTACTCCTGCAGGTAAAGAGCATGACAATTTGTGCAAAGGCTTATTAATTATTGGTAATAATTATCAGCAGCAGAGATGTAGATGCATTTAACCCAACTCTCTGGAGAAAGGGAATAGGGAAGGACTGGCTGATATGAACATACTGTTCCTTCCTTTTCCCCCCCTTCTGGTCCATTTTCTGTTGCTCTTTGCTATCTTTCACACCAAATCACGGTCTGTCCCCTAAAGGTGCCAGATCACATTTCTGCTACCTCTGCATTAAAATGCCTAGGAGTGAAAATTGTTGCATGTACTGATATTGTGGAAAATACCATCCCTTTCCTGCACCACCATTTTAGCATATTTTCTAAAAGTCAGTAACCCTTCCAGATTGGATGCAGAATGATTGAAAGGAGGCAATCTGTAAAACTCTTCATTTTCATAATTCTGCTTAGAACCCTGTAATAAATTATTGTTTGGTGCCCTACTAGTTATGTTAATTCAAAGTAAATAAATTAAAATATTATTTTCAGTTCAGCTGTAAACAAAACATCCTGGGAATTTTCAGTGGCTGAAAATTTCAGAGGCAAAACAAACCTTAATCATTCTAGTTCTGGGTTGAACAGAATGGTTTGTTTGCCTCAAAAGTGGTGCCTTTTTTAAGATATATATTTTATGTTTCAGTTCATTACATGCCTTTAATGAAACAGCACATAAGTTTCAAAATGTAACATACAACATCAGCTGCTGAAAAGGTTTCATTTAGAAAGCATTGTGGTTATTCTTCTGATTTCTTTTGTTAATCATAATTATTTTCTGATGTATTTTTAAGCTCTTAAGATAAACTATTCAAAATACGTTCCTCAAGCACGTCCATCATCTGAGATCTGCTTCTCCTTGAGAAAACTACAACAAAACACAATAACAAATACACAAAAAATTACTAAAACATCTGACTTTTTGCCATTTTCTGCTCCTGTACTTTATTTCATTTCTCTTCCAGTTCTCCTGTTTCTCTCTATTAGTTGTAAATCCAGACGTTATCCTTTGTCTTGTTTCTGGCTTGGAAATGTAATTTTCCATTGTACTTAAAAATCTTGCTCTTCTGACCACACTTTTCAGAATGCCACATGGCCATTGACAACCACATAATCCACATTTCTTCCTAACTCGGACCAATCCTACCATTCAGTGTAGCAACCTCTGCATACTCAAACAATTCTGCATTAACTCCCTTGCATGTGGAAATGTCACTGGTGACAAATGACAAGTCTTATCAGGGCTTATGCTTTTTTCATAGTAGATTTCTTTATCTTGTCTCTTTTTTGTTTTTCACTATTTGTTTGTTCTTGTGCGTTATTTTTCTATAATAATATTAAGAACAGCTCAATATGGTAGTTTCTAGCTTGCATTACTGTTCTTATCTTGATTTTTCATTTTGATCGCCCTTCTTTTTTAGGTTCCACTTCTTGGTTTGAATTTTTCATCACTTCTCTGTATTTGTTTGATGTGGCAGTCTTTCTGATGACCCGGGCAATCCTAGTTCCTCAGAGATGGAAAGGTAGCTGGGAAGTAAAGAAGCTAATGGGAAACATAGTTTTCCATCTTTGCCTATTAAAAAGAGTTGTCCAGCCCACTCCCATAACCTGCTATATCTCAAGGTCTCAGAGCCACTGCTGACCCCTCGACAGTGGGTAAGAAGCACTGAGCGGAGCCACCTTTCTTGCCCTTCCTTTGTTCCATGCCAGAGACTTGCAGCCCAAATGTCCTATGAAATGTGGACAGCAGCATAATCTGTACTGGTAAAACTGAGCCCAGATCTGTGTAAGTGGGGAAGCAAACCAGCAGAAGATGATTGGGCTGATATTGCTGACTTGTGTTGGAACTTCTGGGAATATGCGATGTGCCTTGCTGCCCCCACCCATTTGATGATTAGATGTAAGCCATTTCAGTAAGGGCTACAGTGAAGGAATTCACTCCCAGGTGGGATTTCTCTGGACCTCAAGGGGCAAATTTAACCCTTCTATTTACACAGGAATTGGAAACCTTAAGTTGCTTCCACAGCCATTGTCCTTATACTGGTGAGGTCTGCTGCTGTAGTCCTTGCTACTTGCCTGGCCCTAGAAAGCAGTGCTTCTTCCTAATTAACTCAGAGTGCATGGTGCAACTGCAAAGCTAACAACCCGTTATCTGTGCCGAGAGCTGAGCAGGAAGATGCTAGCAAGGCAGACAGTTCTGTTAACTACAAACTGCCACATCACCTAATAGTGAGGCAAGCTGCTGACTGGCTCCAGAAGCACTGCTATTTTCTCCCTCTCACAATCTGATATACTCCATAATCTGAAACAGTTATCAATGACTTAATTTTCACTAGAATCCTTAGTGTATTATACTTTAACTTCCTTCTAATCTTCAGTCAGCTGCAAATGGATTCCTCCTCCTGGCAACCTCGTGCTTTAGTTCCTTTCCCAGATTTTAATTTTCTTGTGGCAATTTGGCCCCTCCACAAACCTTGTTATTCTCTTGAGCTCCTTTTTTACTGTTCCCTCTCTATCATTTAAAGGGATGAAATCCTACCATTTCCTTGTCTGAGAGCCAGAACTCCAGCAAGGGACCTGTATTTTGACAGCACATCCACGTCACTGATGGACCACTCAGGCAAGAGTATCAGAGGAGTCTGTACTGTCCATAATGGGGAACATTATGGCTTTGGGGGCATTAGGGCTTCAGTCACTTCTCCACCAACATTAGGTCCTCTCCAGGGCTACTGTGTGTAGATATATGCTGTTTTATAAAAATAATGTAAGGAGGGCAGGGAGGAGCTTTACAGTACGTGACATTCTAGGAGATGCAGTGTGAAATCCTCAGAAATGAAGCAAAGACTCATTTTACGTGAAACAAAAAAGCCATGCTTGCAGAAATAACGTACTTCAGATTCCCCTTGAAATCAATGTAGTTAGAGATAACATATGCCAAGAACGGAGGCAAAGAACAGCCAGAGGAAGCCATTTGTCATGCAGAACAATGACGCTCTATTTTAATTGGTCTCACAAAACCGAGTAACTAGGCCACGTATTCTTGACATCCATCTACTGACACCTTCTTAATCAGTCAGCTATTTGAATATGTGCAGATATCGTTCTCAAACAATAGGAACTCCACAGCCTTTTTACCAGGTGTACCAGAAGGTGTTATTTTAAGAAGGAAAGCTACTTTCCCCTGGTGTAAAGGGTGTGGGAATAGGGTGGCTGAAGAGGTGCCAGCTCTGTAACACAAACACAGGCTAAGTGTACGGAGGACAGAGGCAGTGAAAACAAGGACCTTGATCAGTATGAGGACAGGAATACAAGGAGGGGAAAGGAAAATACCTCATATTTTCCCAAGCCACTCTTTCCCAGCCCCTTACAAACATGCACATATTTTCTCCTGAAAAGCAGTGGCCAGTCATTTTACAAGTGAATTCTTGTTGGTGGTGTGGTTCATGAGATGAGGTGACACACGTGAGGCTGTTGGAGCACTTGGCATCTGCCATGTTTATACTTTTTTTTTTTTTTTTGGTATCACTCCTTCTCTAACTGGTGAGAAGTTAAAGGTTTGATTGATCATAGAGTCATAGAATGGTTAGGGTTGGACGGGACCTTGAAGATCGTCCATTTCCAACCGCCCTGCCATGGGCAGGGACACCCTCCACTAGCCCAGGTTGCTCAAAGCCTCATCCAGCCTGGCCCTGAAGACAGCCAGGGATGGGGCATCCACAGCTTCTTTGGGCAACCTGTTCCAGTGCTTCACCACCCTCTCCGTGAAGAACTTCTTCCTGAATTCTGAATTCCTGATTGATATTTGGTTGTTGTGGGTTTTTTAATTCCCTCTTCCCCCAAAAAAGAGCTGTCACTATTTGGATTCTTAAAAAACCTCATATTTCATTACATAGTCTCTCGAGGACAAAATGTATACTTGGGCTGTTACATCCCAGTCAAAGTGCCTTCTCTGTATTAATTTCTTCTTTAAAAACCTTCTTGGGAAAGCAAAGTACATGAAATAGGAACAGACATTTGACATCCCTTTGGAGATTCATCCAGAAATAAGTGTTAGTACTTTTATGCCTGACAATCACTAAAGACTAAAACTGTGTTGGTGCCTCAGCACCTGCTAGCAAGCAAAAATAGATCCCAAGGCTGGAGCAAATGAGGGAACTGAGGAACAGCAGCAATGGGAGTGAAGGGTTTGGAAAATGCTCCAGAAGTTCCTCTGTGAGCATATGGTGAGAAGGCCCTCCTGACTCATAGTACCAACCTGAGTACCTGGAATCTTCCAAAGAAAAATGTTCGAAGAACACCCAAGGATTTTGGCTGTCAGGATTAAAGAGACCCACTTTACCATATAACAAGTAGATTTTGAAAATCTTCGGTTTGGCTTCAGTAGCTAAAGCCCTAATCTGAAATTAATATATATGCTTAATTATTTTCAAAAATCATGGCATCAGAAAAAATATGGTGATAGAGGTGGAAGGGACAGCTGGTGTTACTGTGTCCAGCTCCCTGTTACAGCAGGCAACTGTTTCACGTAATTCCTTCATGCACTGAATCTTTATTTCCTCACAACTCCATAGCTTTCCCAATGGCTGGCTGTTCTTTAAAGCTTCACTGCTTTTTCAGACAGGGATTTTTTCCCCTCCCCCCAGCCTGAGTGTTATCCTGGAGAGGCCACAACTGTTGTATGTTACTAAGGTCAGATTCAGAGGCTTGAAATTGCTAAGCTCTCTTCTTGTTTCTCCTCTTAACCCTGTTTCTTCTGTAGGTGGTGCATTTGTTATTGTCCAAGCATATAGTCCCATTCATAAAAACTTGACAGATTAATAAAAAAATCCTTTTTTGTTCAATTTCCAAATGATGGGGTGAAGACAGTCTGACTTCCTCAACTTTATCTCATTCAGTTAAATTTTCCTTTTGTCTCAGACATGGTCATTCTTTCTCTGCTCTCTTGTCTCACTCTGCAATTGTCCCTATGACTGACACCACTGCCCTTATTGAAAACTGAGACAAAGTCTGCAGGACCATGCCAAGGTCATCGTTCATCTCTACTCTCTCCTCACTGCTTAGTGGCCCAATCTGTTGCCTGTCACCTGAAGGAGTATCTGAGCCTTAGGATTATTGGCCACATTTATTTTTCAACATATATCTGGAAGCCAGTCTACCTTAATGACATAATTCTCACTGGTCTCTTGCTTCCTCTAATAACATTACAGAGATTGCTATTCATATCCAACACTGAGCCTGGAGAGGGGGAGCATCTATAACAAACTTCCAGCACTACTCAATAGAATCTCTTATTATCCTTCCCGTAAGCAATTTTACATAAATTTAGTCTGTTTTATCCATCCTACCCCTCCTCATTCATTCTGTTGCATCAAACAATGCCACTTAGACATCTTTGTTTTTCTTTCTGTTTCCAAAACTAAAACAACTATGGTATTTTTTTTTGTTATGTTTCTTTTACTCCATTAATGTCTTATTTTACATATAGAATAATTTGTTCTAAGACCTCTGTTTTATTCCCTGTGTAGTTTGGATTAACATATAAAGTTTCACTGGTAATCCTCAATAACCAGACCAGGTCAGGAAAGGTCATTTTAACAACTGTATTGCCATCCTGACAACTGGGGTGTCTCAATATGTGTTTGCCTAATAATACACCTCTGTTACTACACACTGTTGGAGCCAGTGTAGACCACTGGACAGTGAGGACCTTTGTTTTGGTCCAGTATGATGATTGTGTCTGTCTTAGCAGTACAAGACTCTCTTTCTCTTCGCTGTTCATCTTCCTATTCACTTATATTCCCTTGATTTCTATTTTCTTGTATGCTTGATTTTCCTTTCACTCTGCAGTAAATGCAGGGGTGGACTCTATACACAGAACTCTCTTCCTATTATTTAGTTTGGAGTTCATCTGCTTGGTCTCATCTGCCTTGACCTCACGATGCCTTGGCAGAGGTCAGTAACATCCTGACTTACATTGAGAATATGAATAAAGAAACATTACAGACAGTTTTACACAATACAGGAAATGAGGCAGCCCAAGTAATTGTGAGGTAGTGGACAGAAAGCAAATTAGAAGATACAGTTTATTCCCCACATTGTGCACCATTAAACTGTTGAACTCACAGAGGAGTTCAAGAAGAGATTTAATGAGTTCTAGGAATAAAAAGCTAAAAATGTTTTTATGCACAAAGAAAAAACCCAACAATTCTTCACACCTTTGATTTTTAGGGAGTACCACCACAGGGATGTGCTGTCTTGTCCATTTAGTCCATCTTTATGCTTCGAATTATGGTCACTAGCAAGGATAGTGAAGAAATTCTTCATGGAGATGGTGGTGAGGCACTGGAACGGGCTGTGCAGAGAAGTTTTGGATGCCCCATCCCTGGAAGTGTTCAAGGCCGGTTTGGATAGGGCTTTGAGCAACCTGGTCTAGTGGAAGGTGTCATTGCCTGTGGTGGGGGGGTTGAAACTGATTGATCTTTAAGGTCCCTTCCAAACAGTACCATCCTATGATTTCCCATCTGGCCAGGTCCATTTGTTGGGCTAGTCTAATGCATTCTGAAAAGGGGTGAAGGAGAAAGAGACTGTGTCTGCCCTCTGAAAAGCAGAAAACATTATGAAAAATAATGAAATACAGTAGAGACCTGATTATCCAGATGTCATAGGGAAAGCTGAACAAGTTTGGATAACAGATGTTTCAGAAATTCAAAGTACTTGTCAGAGCAATTAATAGATATCAGCCATGGGCATGTTTTGGATAATAGAATATTTCGGACAACTGAGGGGCAGATGACTCAAGGCATATTGTAATATCAAAGCTGCATTGTACCTTCCATAACTTTCATCTTTAGAGTTTAACCTCAGCTAGCAGTAAAGTACCCCACAGCCACTTGCTCACCACTCCCTCTCCTCCAGTGGAGGAAGAGAATTGGCAGAAAAGACAAGCTCATGGATTGAGATATAATCAATTTAATAAGTGAATATAGATGAATATTATAGTGACACTAATAATATTAACAATATTACTACTAATACATAATTAAAATAATAAAAATCAAAACATATTTTGCAATTGGTCACCACCTGCCAACCGATACACAGCCAGGTCACAAGTAGCACGAGTAAGAGCCAGAGAGCCATTGCAGCAGAGCCCCAGTAAGCCTCATGATCAACAGCACAACAGAGAAAGCCAACTGACCTACCAACTCTGTAACAAAATGCACAAACAAACAAGCTAACAAACAAACAAGATAGCGAGCAAGCAAATGAGCAAGCTATGCCACTGCCAACTTTCCTCCAACCCCCCCCCCCCCGGCTCACTCGCAGCTGATATACTGAGCATGATGTCCTATGGAATGAAATAATCCTTCAGTTAGTTTGGGTTAGCTGTGTGAACCGTGTGTCTGTTGTGTGTTCCACCCCCTAACCATGGCTTGTAGTGAGAAAGTTGGGAACAGAGGTGCGGTATCAGAAGCTTGAAAAGTCCTTGAATTGATGTAAGTACTCCTTAGCACCAATGAAAAAACACCTTCTCAGTACTATTCTCAGGGCAAATCCAAAACAGAGCCTAATACCAGCTACTGTGAAGAAAATTAATTCTGTCCTGACTAAAACCAACACGCTTCCCTAATATCTGGTTATAATCAGAAAATACATTCTGTTTGAAAAAGACAGTAATTATCATGGGTACTACTTACAGAAAAACGGGACCAGGAATTCTGAGTTTATTGAGAAAGAGAGAAAAACTAATTTTTTTTTTCCCCTCTGAAGTGATTAATTTAAACAAAGTGGAACTACACAGCATAAACTCCTGCTTTGTTTAATTCCCTAGGACTTCCACTTTTCCACAGCATACATTCACATGGCACACATTGGTCCAGTCACAAAAGCTGCCCTTGTACATGCCATTTTAGGTACCATTCACAGCCCATTGCAGGGTAACTGTCAGAAGCTGGTATTTAAATGGAAACAATTTAATCGCAATTAGAATAATTTATTCCCATTGCATTTGAAAAGCTAAGCTACATTCTGCTCTAAACATAAGGCTCATGAATAGATAAATGGATAGCTGTGCAGGAATCACACTGTCACTACTAGCACTGGCTGATCACAGGGCAAGATTACATTTGGCTTCTCACTCTGCAAATGTTGTTTTTCCAGAGATATTGGAAATATTTTTCTACATCCTCAATGGAATTTTGACCATTGTCCTGTGAGAGAATCCTCATAAGGAAAAACCTCTATTTGCTATACCTTGGATCTGAAAATAAACCTCAGCTGATTTTAAACTTTGAGACATTGAGAACTGATAAAGGTTTGGTCAACCTGATTGTACATGAAGCTGCTGAGACACCATTTCTTTCTGACAGGGTCAACAGCACATTTGCAAATTAACCTTAAAATGTTCTTTTGAAAAAGTTTTTACCAATTACTGTGTTTGAAAATACATGCATATATGTAAAAGTTGCATTTTCTTTTCCAAAATCACAAATTAGAGGTTTTTTTCCCCTCAAAATGCATACACTCAAAGTGGTGTCACTGACAGAAAACTTTTGATCGTATCTATTTCATTGTTATACTTTGCAGCGGAGTATCTAATCCACTGATAACGCAGTGTTTTAACTTTTTTGGTTTCAAAATCCCACAAGAAAATAAACCCCTTTGCTTTGATCTGGATGTTATAGCTCACATCAGATGCAGTTTTGTCTCCTTTGCTATGGTACAACTCTCCTTGTGCGACATGGCCACAGAATATGGGCACTTTGGTTAAATCACTTTTTTTGCTATTCTCACTCAATGAGAAGACAAGGACTACTGTCCTCTGTCCTTGCTATCTCCCCTCCTAATGCTTAGCTTTTGTGTGGCTGATCCTCATGGGGAAACAAGTCCAGACTAACATAATTTTTTTTTCTTCTTCTTCTGGGAGTAGTTGGCACACAGGGACACTTTCTGGAGGTATGACTGAGCATAAAATTGATCCATAGCATCAAATACACCTGATTTGGTATTCTGGCTCATGAGCTCCTGAAGCCATCTCACATTACAGATTTCAGCCAGTAGATTTTGCAGCTCTCATGCAATGTTTCATTGTCATCTCCTGCTTAGTACACCAAAAAAGTTATGAAGGGGTCTGTAATGAGGGTATTAATGTTTATCTTACTCCAATGCATGCTCTAGAGACAATTGATATATGGAATGTCCTTTGAAAATTCCAAATGTTGTGGAACTACTAAGTATTTTTGTTGTGCTTATTAAAGGTTTCATCAACAGTGACTCATTATCTCTATTAGCAACAAAGTTATGACAAAAGCATGGAAAATACAAGGCTAACCCCTTGGCAGGGATCACTGTACAAACACAAGATTGAGTATGCTTTGCTTTCAGTGAGAAAGGTGCAGAAGGGATCAGTTATTAGAACTATACACATCCGTGCTTGAAATTAAAATATGAAGAAAGTTCAAGGACGTATAATGCAGAGCTGGTTTTTGAACATCCAGGCTTCACAAGGCAGTTGGTTCAGGACCCAGGGCATTTTATTTAGTATATTCATTTTTCAAGTGATCCATGGTGAATTTAAATGGTGAGAACCCATACATCTCTTTTTTAATTTACTGCAGCAAAGCAACTAGGTACTTCTTGCAGCAAAGCAACTAGGTACTTCTTACAGCAAATCAACTCAGATGATAAACATGCAAAAGGTGTTTGTTTGTTTGTTTGTTTTTTTCCTATCAACAATATATTGCTTGCATCAACAAGTTTATGACATATGAACCCATAATGCTATTTCCTGGACTGTACAAAGTGAAAATGAATGAGGGAAAAGCCTTGCAGCTACACCTCATTGCTTAAAATACTGTTAGACCAACCTGACCTGTGAAGGACAGAAGAAGACTTGGCTTTAATTCTAAGCTTTTACTAGACCAAGAAAAGCTCAGAAAGTGTGAAGTTTTAGGTGTGAGGTTTGGCCATCACGTAGCCTTGCACTGGTAGATGGCTGTGTGTGATATTTGGAGTTAGGGCCAGCTGTGGGCTCCACTAACAAAACAAGGCAAAGCCTGGAGCTGCAATCATGTCATGGAAATCATGTTTTATGGCAATGCTTTCCTAAGGATAACAAATAGATGACTTCAGGAAAAAAAAAAGGAAAAAACAACAAATGCATCCTATGAAAGTCTTACTGATTCATGAAACATAAAGACTATCTGGGTTGCCAGCCAAAGAACCGTCATGATTCATTTGGGTTTGATATGAAAAAAAAAAAATCCAACTAGCTAACTGACAGAACAAAGAATTACCTCAAGTGTGAAAGGAAAATTTTATTTTTATAAATATACAGGAAATTCAAAACAGCTGAAGTTAAAAATATCTGTTTACTCAGACAGCCACTCAACAATTATCAGATTGACATTTTTTATGCAACTGTTCGAACTATTAACTGATACAAAAGCCTGACATAATGACATAAGTCCCTGTGTGCCTGTATGCTAGGTGATCCTCTCCTTCCAGCATCCCTGTCACTAACATCACATTCACAAACCTCAACACCTGATAGATGCATGTGAATAGTCGATTGTGTAATTGTTCTGGAGGTCTTGTTACACATGTTAATATATATACTATTAAAATGTAATTCAGAGGTTCACAGCCAGGAAGGGGGTTGATTGCCTTCTATTCCTATTTTCTGGATAATCTAAATCTAACTCACCAGGATTAAATATTTTGCAGGTCTTGAACAATCTCTCCAATGTTGCAACATTTTTCTGTTCAGTGAATATTTTAGAGTTTGACCTGATATTTTTGTTATTACATCTGCTTAGATGTACATGAAAGGACCTTCATAATTCTTGCATCAATTATTCAGTTGACACTGTTGTCCTAAGATAGTATCAGAGGACAAAGGACCTGAGAGAGAGGACAGATGCACAGCAGCCTGCTAAGCAGTGTAGGAATCATTGGAGCAGTGTGGGGTGGTACTGGTGCAGGTAGACAGGTCAGGTGAAGGCTGAAATGGTGAATGGATGGATGTGGGAGGAGGTGACCAAGAGATCAGCAAGGAGAATAAGAGGGCAGGATGAGGGAGCCATGGAAGAAGGGGTAATGAGATTCAGGATCAGAGAGTTCAGTTGAGAACTAGCTTGGCAGACAGGTGTGAGAGGAAGTTCAAGGAGGTTAATGTACTCTTGTTGGAGAAAGTGGTGATGCACTGCAGAGGAAGAGGAGTACTCCAGGGTTGCAGTAGCCAAGGAGGCCACTCAGAGATGGTCACAGAAAGAGATACTGAGCTGGCGAGCTTAATTGCTGAAATGTTTGAGCAAATTAATTACAGAAATGTTGCATGTTCCTCATTTAACAAATGCAGAATTAAAGAGGCTTAAATTGCAAAATAAACAGCAATTAAACCTGCTGCATTTGCACATGTGTAATGCACCTGGATACCAAATTGCTGTCATCCAGGACCAGGACAGTTTGCTTCAGTGGTAGCAGCTGAGGGGGTCAAAAGAGAGTGATGATCTGACACACTGGTGAGAAAACTAATAGCTGCTGCAATGCTTTTAGGGGGCACACACATTCAACTAAAACATAAATATTTCAATTGAGTTATTTTCCATAAATCTTTCCAATGTAAATACATGCAATGGAATGCTAGAAACCAGAAGTTGAGTCCTGTGGTACATGAACATGCATGCATGAGTATTGTTTTTGGAAATAAATATGGTGTAGAAGTGACTTGTTAAGCCTCTGTAGGTTTTAATTAAAACAAAACGTAAGAAGGCTGGATGCAATACACAATACAGAAGTAAACAGAAAAGGGTCAGGTAGGGTGTCAGCCTTGAAATTCAGATTAAGGCAATTATTCAAACCAAAGACACAAACAAGAAAGCCAGACGTAGTGAGCACACAAATACCCTCTTCAGAGGAGAGCAAGCGGTGTGAAGAGCTGCCATTCACTCCGGATGTGATGCCCTAAGGCTGAAATGTAACACCTGGGGAATGACTGCAAAATTTCGACTGAAGTGCAGATCAGCTTGATGTTGTGCTTCTCTGCATGGCATGTAGAAATGGGTTCAACACTTCCCGAGAGAGTGGGAACAAGGCAGGTTCTCCTCTTGGGAGAGATTTTGTCCAAGCCAGGATGTTGCTTAGGCAGGGTCAAAGCTCACTGATACCCAGCTGCACAAATGAAATGGAAACTCAAAAAATACGTTGACTTCATGCCTTGTGACAAACTCCTCCTCACCTTGTCACCTGATAACCTCTGTTTCACAGATGTTAACTGTTTATCTCTTTCAGCTCTGGTAAACTTTTCCCCCTTGTTAAGAGCATTTCTACTCCTCTTGGCTACCAACCTCTCTTTCCCTTCAAAATGATTAATTGATTAACATATTTAAGTTAACTTGAGAGCATAATTTCTAACCAGTGGCCACAGCTTGACTCTTTCTACATCTTTGTTGGGACTGATGAAGGAACTGCATACCTAATAGCTTGCATGTTTTCTATCCCTAAGGTTGTCACCCACAGACTATGCCATTAAAGTAAATTTCCCTGGGGAAACCCACCAAGATTTTAACCTGAATGCAGAAGGAGAAAAAATGAAGAAGATTAATGTGTCAAAGTCATGTACTTTCCAGCCTGCACTGAATCCCCTATGTAACAATTCTCTCTCTTTAGACCAAGGGAATTAACAAAGTCTACACAAGTATCCACTCCAGTCCAGAAATGAGTGTGACCCTGGCAGCACCTTCAGTTCCCATGCATAGGAATGAAAAAGCTTCACTGGTAACCTTTCTGTCAGCTTTCAGGCATGAGCACAGCTGCCTGTGACTCGCAGCACTGAGCAGTGCTGGTCCAGACTCGAAGGGAGCCATAGTGATACCCATGAATCAGTCACTGCCCTGTTTATCCTGCCAGAACAGCCTGACCCATCTGGCTTTCTTTCTTATACTGGTCAAAACAAGGACTGTCTCTGATCAGTGACTGGAGCACTTAATGCAGACAAATGTTTTGCTTTCATTCCTCACATAGCGTTTGAGCCCACAGATTTATATTTGTGCAATATCCAATTTTGCAAATGCATCAGTGCTCTGTCTAGCCACAAAATGCCTCATTACGCTGTAAAGCAGAGGGACAGTTTATAGCTTATGTGAAGCCACAGGCTGAGGCTGGGGCCCAGGTATAAACTCACAGCAGGAGCCGGGTGGGAAGAATCAGCTCCTGAGCATCCCCACAGAAATGGGCCTGAGCCTGAACCCTGGGGATGGAGTACCCAGGGCACTGCAGGAAGATTTCTTAAAGTGTTTCTAAATCTTGCTTCTCATTCAGGTCAGGACTGGGTTCTATGAACAAGTAGTTTAATGAATACTCAGAATCCTACTTGGCCCTTCCATTGATACGTTTTCGGACCTTGGGTGTAGCATTCCTTGTCTCTTTGGGAGTTTTACTCCACGGATATTGTTCTTCTCCAGACAGGATTTACCTGAAAATGGAGCTGGACATCCGAGGAAACATCTGAGGACTCCAGAGGGTCCAGGATCAGTCCCCATAGTGTGCTCAGAAAATGACTTTCAGTCAAAACAGCAGCAGTCACAGGTTCTCTGCAGTCCTCTTAAATGTGAGGACTTTAAATGTATCCTCTTCCTTTGTTCTTTCTGAGCCTCAGGGCTTTTTAGTGCAGATCTGCTACAGTTGTTCCTTTTGTTTACTCAACTGTGTAATGCCCTCAAAGATTTTCCTTCTCTGAACCACAGGCAGAAAAAGTCCTAGTGAGACTGCTGGAGTGAACAGCACTGTTGTTCTGCACTAAATCAAGGGAAAGTCAAACACTTTTCCACAACCTGAATTTGAGCTTGCATGGGGTTTGTAAAGACAGAACTATCCCCACCACTAAAAAAACCTCAAAGCACTGAGTCGATGATAGCATTCATCACAAGGTGTTCCATGAATATGCATGTCTATTTTCTTCCAGAGGGCTGTATTATGTGAACTACACAGGGAGAGAGAGAGGTGGATAAAGACGGCACACTAATCCTGTTAATGGCTAGCAATCTGATAAAAGAAATGTTAAGGTCAGTCTTCCACAATTCCAGCTTTTCCCAGCGTGGCTATCTGTCTGCGTGAGAGCTGAAAAGCTGTGAGGGATAGAAATGACCTGCTGCCTGCTGCCATTTTACCAGAAGAATGAAAAATAAGTGTCTTCCTCCTATTATCAGCTTCTGGGGAAGGCAGTCCCAGAACAGGAAATTGCAACAATCCCTGAGGCAAAAGTTTGAGCTAGGTTTTGCCTGCTGCTTTTGCTCTCTCATTGTCTGATGAAGTCATATGGTGTTCAAGGCTGGGAATCAGGAAAATTTGATTCCTTTCTGTTGGGTTGTCAGGCCTGCTTACCCCTCTGTCTTACTAAGAAAAAAAGTATTTGAGTTGTCTAGAGCAGCAACCCGCTCTCTCTGCATCTTCGATACCCAGTATTGAAATTTCTTCTGGTTCCTTCTCTCACCTGGGGTACCTGGGAGTTCTGCTATAATATATATTAGACCCCATGGCCAAGGTGCTTTCTTCAAATAATGTATTAAATCCCAGGTTTTTTGCAATCTGCCTTAACCTTTTGCTCCACATCCAAATTGACAGTCATCTTGCTAGAACAGAGAGAGCACGGCCCTTTCAGGGCCCACTTTCTAGGAAAGTTTTAGCAAAATCAGAAACAGATTCAGTCAGTGTTTCTTCTTCGTTTTTCTTTTTTTTAAAAAAAAAAAAACTTAGGAGGCGTTGTAATTCACCCTATAGCTTTTAAAAGCAAGGCCAGGGAGTTCAAGCTGTGATATGTATGCTCTAAATAGGATGGAAACCAAACCTGATAAGGTAAGCCTGAATAAAAAACTCCAGATCAAAACACTTTTGGGGAAGTTCAAAAGGCTGTTATGGGGATATAGATCTAAATCTTCCAGGTGACTTTTCTTTTTCTGATAAGCTGAACCAATCCCTATATCTAAAGGTCTCACATCTTTCAAATGCCCTAGGCCTGGTGCAGTCTGAATTCCATGGTGGGAGCTGGGCTCCATCCAAAGATACATGAATATGCTCCTCATCTACAAAGACCCCATTTGTCTGTGCTGCCTCAGTCTGGGGCTGTGTCCTGTGTAAACCACAGGACATGCTTATATTAAAGGTTGCGAATCATTGCCCTGAGAACAAATAGCGAACGGTGAGTTAGAAGACTGATTCCCTGTAAAGCTTCTGAACAAGCTAGGACTTACATCAGTAGCTTGAGGGTGGTGGGGAGAGAAGCTGTGAAAAACATGCTGTTCCAGCTACAGAATACCCAAGCTGAGATCCAAACACATATTTGTGACTTAGTCTGTCTAACATGGAACAAAGAACTGTTCCACAGCCCAATTTCACAAGCACTGGTAACTTTAAATCTGGACTCAGCAGTGGACAGTAATGATCTTCATGGATCTGGAAGGACAAAATCAAGTTTCAGGAAGGGAGAATTAAAAGGAGCTTTCAAGAAGCCAGTAACAGCACACATGGTTTGAACAACAGCTGCTGTTGAAACACCTCAATCACCCCTTTCCTTAACACAGACTGGGTGTCCTCATGCTACCACCCAGGAAACAATACTTGAAACAAAACTTTTATAGAAACATTCTGTTTTGTTAAAGGCGTTCCAGTGGAAACAGCTGATAAATTCCTTCTTTTCAATTTTCTCAGAAAAGATTGTGGTTTTGGTTTTTATTTCTTAACAAAAAATATCAGAAAACTATTTTACATTTTCAGTCATCTGGCAAAAAATTAGTCTAGAGATTTTTTAGAGAAGCTGCCACTTCTACTGTCATCTGAACCTCTTTTTAACTTTTGATGAAAAGTTGTGGCTTGGCTGGTGATTTCTAGCTGAAGACCCTGTCAAGCACAAGAGTAGCAAAAGAATTACCAGTCTCAAGTGCAGAAAGAAAAAAGATTAAATGACAGCAGTGCGTCCAGCAATTACCTGCAATCACTTTTCTCCCTGTCTCTCTGTCTTTCTCTAGTAGTCAGGCCATGCTTTATTGGTTTAATTACAGCTCTCTAACCTCCTCAGGTGGCTGCCATGTCTGAGTCCGAGAGTGGTAAAAGGAGCAGCATGGCAGAGAGATTCCTCCAACCCCTCATTTTAGTGATTCAAAGCATAGCATCTTATTAAATAACATCTTAATTGCCAGCGGCTCCAGTGCTTTTGTAGATCAGAGGTTAATTTTTACTTTCTGTCCCTTGCAGCAGAACAGTGGTTCTTCAGCAGAGTGTGTCTCCGTTCAGTCACCATGTGGTGGTGAACCTGGCTGGAGGGAAATGGTGTCACAGAGGTTTGGGGAATGTCTCCTCTATTTTTAATTTCAGTGGCCTGGTAATTATAAAACTCTACTCCCACCCACGTTGTTAATTTTCATTAAAAACAGACAAGGGCAATCAATCCTCAAGCTTGCGTTTGGGGACCTTTTACAAACTGCCAAAACCAAACTGTTCCAAAAACTGCAGCTTTTATTAACACTGGAGAAGCTGAGAGACCAACCAGAAAGGTACTGAGCCATCCAAAGTCCTCAGCACTGTACAGGAATTGGCCTTTTATAAGGGCAGTAAAAGACACCCTTTTCACTCTGTCTTCCTCAGCCTAAACAACTGATGTCGTATCATCCATCAGGATGCTGGAAATTATATAAGCCCATCACTTACCATCAGTAAAAACAGATTGAGGCTTGCTATGCAGCCTGAATTTGGTTCAATATTTAATGACTCATGCATTGCATTTTATTTCATCTGCAGTAGTTTTCTGCCTGCTTATTTATTACAATCAACTTTATTCCCAATAGTAACACCTTGCAGGCAAACTGTATCCCCAGCTGCTTTGAGGGGTTAAAGAAGGCAGATAAAAAGCTACGAAGAAGTGAACAGAGAAAATGAGAGGGTGAAAGAAAGACAAGATGGATGGAGAGTCGAGGAGTGCCAGCAGTTGTGTTTGCCTATCTGTTTTAGATAATGGATCAGAGGACTTTTCAAGGTCCTTTCTGATCCTATTTCTGATGGCTCTACTTTCCATACTAAACTAGTGTGTGAAGGTCTCACAACCTGTGTGACATTTTACCTTACATCACCTCTGTTAGGTGAAACAGGCCTATTAACCCTGGTCTGTGTTGGGGAGCTGTGTACTGCTCCCCATCTACCAGGGCTACCTCAGCTAGCCATTTGGAATTTTCACAGCTAACAGAGGAAATTAGATGCTTCCAGGGAGTCAGTCAGATTTTAGGTGGGGGGAGGGGTCAGAGATCTGCCAAGTTTCAATGCCTAACTCCAAAGGGCAGTTCCTCAAAATCGGATGTGTAACTCCTGAGCTTGGTTGGAGTATGTCTTCCAAGGGAGCTTGTTCAGGCATAAAGCCCTGCCATGTGGTGCACTAACACACTGCGTGCACAACTAGGCTAGCCAGCTACTTCTGACGGATAAGGTCACATACATGGTGTGCAGAGCTGAAGGTATAACCAAGGCAGTCCAAGGTCAGAAAACTGAAAGAGCTGGGTGATGCATTGGTCCAGAAATAAAAGATAGAGAATCACCAATGTCTGTGCTGAGAAAAACAGGAAAATGAGCCACAAACACAGGCAATGTTATAAACACAAATATATCAGGGACAAAACCAGGCCAGGGAGACCGAGGAAAACAAATGCTTTATGACACAGGAATTCTTCAGAAAGAGATACACAATGTAATGTTATAAAATTCCCTTATTTTCTGTGGTTACAGTGAAATAGGTCATTGTTCCCACCTGTTGAAAAGGATTGATTGTCTCAGCTTCTTCAGTTACACCCTAATTGCTTTCCTTTTTTATTAAAGAACAATTTTCAAAGTAGGTTAATATTAATATGCTTGTTAGCTAATTGATTATAGTCAAATATTTTTGACTTGGGGGTAGGAATGAGTTTTTAAAAAATCCAGCTGAAATTGAACTTCTTCCCTTTTAGGCTTTTCTGTCATTCTTGGAAAATTTTATATTCTGACTATCAAATGTCTCCTGATATTTTGATAACATTTTCATGCTCTCTTTTCCATCTCTTCTCAAACTCTTTATTTAGGAGGAGTAGCAATATGAAGTTACTAGCAGGCACAGCCAAGTTATAAAGGTATATATATTTGTGTATATACTTGTATTTGTATATATGTGTTTGTGTATATACTCTGTATTTGTGAGTGTGAAGGGAGGCAAGAGGTAAAACTGTAGCTGAGTAACTTACAAGGTAGTTATTTAATAAATATTTATTCAGGAAAGGGAGCAAGAGATGTTTATAACATCTACTGCTGAGATTAGTAAGTAGAGGAGCCATTTCAATCCTTCTGGTAGGCAGGAGCAGGATTAGGCTGAGTTGGCAGTGCAAGAGGTACTGAAGGATTTAAGAGCCATGCTGGAAGGGAAAAGGCTGGTAAACGAGTGGTTTGCACCTGTGAAAGCACCTTGGTGAAGTGACAGGTTTAGTGGTAGTGAGGATGATGGGGCCACATGCAGGGCAGGTGCTCCCAGCACCCACAGAAAGCACCGGTGTCCTTCACTGGGATCCTGCACTGGGGTGTTGCTAGCTATGCAGTGCAGGTCTAATGTGGGGTGGGTGCCCACAGCTGAGCTAGCAGGAGCAGCACTGCCCAGCTGGCTTTAGCAGAATCACCCTGGCCTCTGGTAGTGAAAAATTCTTCCCTGGACCCCTTGTACAAATCCAAGCCCTAATTTGGAGCCTCACCTGTCATACTCTGTTTGACTGTTACATTAAATAGCCTACTAAACCAGCATAATCAATGGTAATTACTGAATTGCTTTACACACTCTGGCATAGGGTTACATTGCTGATCCAACATTATGTGCCCAGGTAATGCCAAAGGGTTAGCACATTAGCTTCTGTTATTGCATATTGTCAAGGTGGTGGTGGGGTCTTTTTCTCCCTGCAATATGGCTTCACTCATTATAGCAGAGCACCATTGTCAGAGACATGAAATAGACCTTTTAAAGAAAAAGCCTTCTGTGTTATTCAGAACCAGATTAAGTCCAAGGTGCAGTATAAAAAGCAGTGTAGGGAAGGAGCCATAATTACAGTACAGTGGGATGCAGCAGTTAGCACTGCAAGGAAAAGAGAGGGTGACAGGTTCAGGGTATTATTTGCCTCAGATTGCAAGGAGGTTTTAAGAAATGGTTTGAATCTTCTGCATCCTCATAATGCTAATTTTAATCCAATTTTGGTCATCAGTCTGTGTTGCACACATCTCAGGGATGTTCAGAGCAGGTGAGAGGAGGCAGGGAGAGCCAGCAGCAGCTGGATGTGGCATGTTCTGACTGTCTCAAACTATAGCTACGGTTCCCAACACGTCCCGTGAAACAGAGGCACATTTCAGTAGTTGATGTAATATTTTGTGTGGTTACTAAGGCAACATGCTAGTCAAATTTAGTTAGTATCCAGGTCTTGCTTCTAATACATTAAACCATTTAGCAACCTGAAAAATGAAGAAAAAGAACCCCCAAATTTCTGTACCTTCCCATCTCTCAAACTGTTCATGTGTCCATGATCAAACCTGGAAAATGGCATTATTTGTCTGATATGGAGTGAGAATCTAGGCTGAATACATGATAGTTGCCTTGTTTAGCAATTACAACTAATGCTTGTCCTTAACTGTAGAGGGTGCAAAGGTGGACCAGCTTTGTGTAGTATTGTTGATCCTTCCCTTGAACAAAAAATATCATGGTCATTGCATGATCTCAACTGCCATGTAACTCCCTTTGACCAGTTACGTCCACTGAGCAGTTCTTGGAAAACAGTCAGATCCAGTTTCAAACTGTTCACTATGTGGGGGACAAGATTTAACTACTACAGATACTGAGAATTGATGCTGAGTTTAGGAATGGTGTTATATAAGTGCCATAGTGGTAGGGGCAGAATACAGTGAGTCAAGGAAATTTTCCCCTGTGAGGATTGCCATAGAGTCAAGAACCTGTCCTTGCAAAGCATTTGGAAAGTTATTTTGCTGTTGAAACAACTTTTTTGGGGGCGGGTGGAAATCAGCCAAAACTTGCTACAACACTGACGTGCTTGGTGTCACCAGGGATCCTGGCGTGGGAACTGCTGAGACAAACAGGACTGTAGAACAGATTTAGTTGATTTTGAAAGCACTGCTTTCATACCAGTTTGTTTATCCCTGTGTGCTACTTGTAGCTCACTGGTGTTATAAGTTTAGTCAAGTCAAGAGACGAATCATAGGTAACTTTGGGTGAGCTGTTTGAAAACATAGTGCATCAATGTAAGAAGATCACGGGCTGACAGATCTCTGCACATCAGTCAAAATGCAGCCAACAGCCAAAAGCAGGAGGTGGCTCACATCTTACAAAATATCATACATCTTCTGCTAAAGGAGCTGTTACATGATACCCCTCAACAATCCATGCATTGAACACCACATTCTTACCCCCATCCCAAGCTCCTATTCCTCCCTCAACAATCCCAGCTCTCCTGTGGGGTTTTGTCAGGCCAGTTCAGCACACTAAGCCAGATGAAAACAATTAACAGTTTTCACCTTTTTTTGCTACCACGTGGTAAGCCAGGTTTCTGCTAGCTAGATAAATTGCTGTAGGCTGCCATAGCAATAGTGTTTGAGGCCATGGCTCTGTGGGTATTTCTCTTGGTAACTGAGGGAGGGGTCCTCTGCTTGAGTTCACCAGGCAGTTGCTGCACTGCTATCCTCTGACGAAAAGGTGAAATGGATTGGGAGGAAACCATCTTTTCTCACACATTGGACATGAGGTATTAACACTTATGCAGTCATTTAGTGTAGTTTAGATGATGCGCAGTAACTTGTTACCTGCAAACCCACGATTTTTTTCTAGACCTTCCAGTGATAAATGACAAATGAATTGTGGCAGAAAACTAAATAAAGGCTTCTTGTGGTTTGATCAAATCTTCAGTCCTGAAAATATAGGTCAGCACCAAAAAAAGAAAACATCTCTTGTTTGAATAGTAATTGCTTTTGAAAAGTTTGTGATCTGCTCACTGGCTTGAGAGTGGAAAATACAGAGAAATCATGCACAAGTAAATCCTTTCGATGGATCACATATCATAAAGAATTTGACCACTTCAACTGATAAATGTGAGTAGCCATAAGCCATTGATTTTATCTGTGCTCCTGACTAGGGTGATCTTAATTTCAATGTTATACATTGCAGTCAGGCTTGCAGAATCCCCAGTGGGTAACACAGTCTGATTTGCAGAAGAAATGGAGCAGTTCTCTGGTGTCCATGTGCTCCTGGTTCTCCTAGAGACTCTTGCAGGGGTGCCCCATATGTATGTGAGTACACGCACACACATTTATGTGAGTGATGTGATTTTTCTTTTTTTTTTTTTTTTTAGTTGAATGCATTGCCAGAGGGAAGAAGTAATGTGCTGTGGGAAAATGTGTTCTGTAACAGAGGATTAATTAATGTTAGCAAGAAGGTTATATTATTTAGATCAAGATAACCTGTGTTGTCTTTAGGAATTTGAAAAGAAACATGCAACTTCTTAAAACAACAGAAAATTCCACCCCTAAATCCTAATCATTCTACAACAGAAGATGGAAGATCTTGCTTTATTAATTTTAAAAGATCATGTTGAGTTTCAAAAACTCGTGTTCAGAAAATTCAACCTTGGGAAGGTGAGACTGAAAAGCCGTTGCCAAAGTTTATATTCTCCAGTGAAGAGTGGCTTGTGTATACAGATTTACTTCAGAAGATGAATTAATAACTTGAAGCCTAGAGACACAGATGATCTGGTATAAATGGGGCTCCCTTTATAACCAGCATTAATTAGAATATGACATTACAGGAACCATGTCAGTTTGTCCTAGATAGATTTAGGAACTGTATTATCCTCTCACTGAGAAGGTGCATGATTATGATCGAAAATTTTATGAATTAATACCTGGTTAACTAAAAGTCATAACTTTGCAATGATGACTGTTAAAAGTGGTCACAACACAATGGAGAAGAGTTAAAGATCCTATGGAACTTGAGCTGTTCAAGATATTCATGAATGATATGGTAAAAGCAGGGAGTAGTGGAGTGGCAGAGCTTGCATTAACATGAATTTATTTAGATTTAACAATCCTGAAGTTGGTGGTGCAGATAAATAGCTGGGTGAAACAGAGAGGCCGAGTAATGAAAAGATAAATGAAATTCAGTGTTGCTAGGTGGAAAGTAATGCACAACAGGAATATACGCACAACTCCAGCTATCTATGCAGCAGGTTCTAAATTAGTCTTCGAAGATTTCTTTGAAAACACTATCCCTATGCTTGGCAGGGGTTAAAAATATCAGTCAAATCAGAACAATGAAATGTCAGTCAAATCAAAGAAACAAAAACATCTGTCAGAAATTATGAGCAAAGAAGTAAGACAAGGGGCAGAAAACACCATTAAATGCTATTTCTAGAGCCTGGCAGTGCCCATGTCTCCAATACAATGTAAGCATAGGCATGACATGATTTGGGTATGTGAACAGGAGCAAGGTCAGTCTGTTCAAGTGTTGTGTTGGAACAAGGGAGTTCTGTGGGACATGGGCTGAAAGATGACCTCAGGAAAGACAGGAAAGAGGTAACAGCAAGGATTCTCCTCTCATGAGTCCTGCTTGAGACAGTAGAGGATTGTGAATGTCATGAGGTGCTGCTGAGGCCTAACAGAGCCAGAAGGCTGGGGCACAGTCACCTTTGGTCCAATACAGTGGTGAGGTTTGTATCTTCCTGTGTTTCCAGCTGCATTATTGCATAGCAGATTTGTGTTATTTAGCTGTGGTAAATTCTTGACTTTGCAATATTCAGATTATCCACCCAGCTGCAATATAGACTATTAGGCCAAAGCTACTTCTCGCTTGCTGTAGTTCTGCTATAATAAATATTCATAGCTTCATTACAGGCTATGGTTTCCCGACCTACGTACTAAGGGATTATTTGAGGGTTTTGCTTTAATGATGCACAGAAACTGTAATAGTTCTTTCAGAGCCTTATGCAACAACATGTTTTGCTTCTTCTAAAAGCCAAATAACTCTTGTTTTGAATGATTTAGTAGCAAACTTACTTAGTCACTGTGCTGTGGTTCAATGGTCTGCAAAATTTTCTTTTTAGAAATACAAACCCATTATGTAAATACTAAAGAGCATCTTCAGGAAAACTAACTTCAATTTGGTTTTGTCCTTTTTTTTGTGTTTATTTCAAACTTTGCAAGCTTCAGATCACTCACATGACCTTTTTTCTTCAAAGTATGCAAAATAAAATTGCTTTCTGACTAAAAGCATTGATATAAGTTTTAGCCCAAAGCAATGTTCCAACTGAGTTTTTATGCCTCCTGAAAACTGAGGATAGATGAAGAGGGATTTACAGAGCACATCCCTGAGAAAGGATATTTATGTGGTTAGGAAGTCCAGCTTCAAAACTTGGTCAACCTCTATTGTTTGGTCCCTCTATCTTCTTGTTCCTGAGTTTCCCACTTCTGAACGGCTCCTTTGCAGAGTAGGCTGGTAGAACAGTTACCATCCACAGAAAATAGGAGTCTAAACTTGGTATTTGTTCAAAGCTGTGGGAATGGGTATTTCTATATCTCCAGTTTCTTCCAAACAAGGATCCTGACTCTCTCTAGGGTGTTTATCTGCTTGTGGAATACAGTTCTTGGTTAACAGCTTCTAATGTCAGAAATACATTGTCTTGTTAAGAATCATCACAGCTTAAAAGCTATAAAAGCTTACATTGAATGAACTCTGAGACTTAACAATTAGGTCACTAGGAGAACTCTGCTTGGAGGAAGGATTTGACTTTAGATGTGAACAGGGTAGGTATCTACTAGCACGTACTAAGTCCAGGACTCAT
Source organism: Rhynochetos jubatus (assembly GCA_027574665.1). Classification (NCBI taxonomy): domain Eukaryota; kingdom Metazoa; phylum Chordata; class Aves; order Eurypygiformes; family Rhynochetidae; genus Rhynochetos; species Rhynochetos jubatus. The sequence goes on from CM050654.1 coordinate 28,230,654, forward strand.
ATTTCCAGAAAACAGAGCCCTAAATGCCAACAAAACATTTTGTAAACAGTTGGGGTGAGATTGAGAAACTAACTGAAAGTATTTGTCACACAGTGGTGTTTATTGAGCTATTAAGTCTATGTTATGAAAGGCAGGTCATTAGCAGAGTGGGTGCCGTGCTGATAAAATGTGTGAGAGGTGACAATGACTGGGAAGGAAAGTCACATTTCGGTTTATTTTCCCTCTTCTAAACAGCACAAAAATAAAGTGTTTAATTAATTGTTTGCTCTGCATTTAACAACTTTCCATTAGTTCATTTGCTTAAGTGTGGGAGCAATCAAGAACCCATTAGCTAATGTCGAAGCTCAGCAAGGGAGGAAGCTAGAGGCAGGTGCTGGGGTCAGTGTGTGCAGAATCAAGGGACCATCAGTCTCCTCTTGCTTTAATTTGTCTGCAGGAGTTTCCCAGAGTCACAGCAGCAGTTGGAATCACCAGCCATTTCCAGCTGGAGCTTTGAGGGATTTTATGAGTAGATCCAGCTGGAAAAGATCTGTAGTCAAAGAAGCAGATACTAATGACTGACATGTTGCACTGCCCTTCTGTGATTGTCTATTAATTCTGCTGTGAGCCCCACCCCCTGCTAAGGAAGATGGTAAAGAAATGATGGCACTGAGCAGGAGCCACAGAGACTTGAATTCAATTAGTTTTCCTCCCCAGACTCCCTTGAACAAATCATTCATGGCAAGATTTGAAAAGGAGCAAGAAGGTATGGCTTCAATTTTCTAAAGAAGGCTTTAAAAAAGTCATTGAATTATTCTAGTTTGGCTTCACTTGTACTGAGATTCAGAGTCTCACACGGCTTTCAGATGAATAATATGAGAAATTGAAACTCGGCTCAAGTCTGCCAGATGCATTGCAAGCTAAGTTTACAAGAACTCTATGGGAAAGAACCTTTAATAGGGGACTAGGAAACATTATATGTCAAGGGATTTTTTTTCACAGATATTTTATTTTACTTTTATGAGAATAATGAGGAAAAGTATAGATTTCTTAGACAACATGCATTCTAGACACTTTTACCCCACAGAGGCCAGCTGGGGAGAAGGCTTTAGTCCTGCCATCCACATCATGAGGTCAAAATTTAAGCTTCTGTTTAAGAGCAATGAGACATGACTGAGTAATGATGAACTAACAGGTTATTTCCCATTATCCAAAAAACAGTAACCAGTTACATATATACTTTTAGTTCATTGTGAATATGAGCTAAATGCCTTGGTTTTACTACCTCAGTAGGGTTGTACATCACATTTGTTGTGTACTGGAAGAAGGCAACTAGTCTGTGTATTAACACTAGGATGAAATTAGCACTCGTGTTGTCATCCAGCTGGATTGTGGAGCTTCCTGCCAAATACCAGTTAATTCTGACAATTTATTGCTTTCCATTTAGTGACTAATTTTTCCTTGGTTTAGGTTAAAAGTAACACAAAGCAGTATCCCAAGTCTGTGACTGGGAAGCAGTAGGAAGACATCCAAGAAAAAGTTCCTGGATTTAAACTATTGAGACACAGCAGCGGAATGATACAGCTTACTGCATTTCAATACATAAACCAGAACTCATAGACAAACATTTTCCCCCCCTTCCTAGGTAGTTGTTATATTTCTGTAAAAGCATATTTAATCTTGGCCAATTCAACTTGCTAGCACTCAGCAATTAACAGGTCTTGTCTTTTCTTTTTTTTTTTTTTTAGACAGGCATTTGTTGATGATAATAGTCTTCTCAACCAAAAGGCTTGTTTTTAAATGAAAACAGATTATGGAAGGAATCATTAAGTATTAGTGTCAGTCTGATTTTTGATTTTCAGATATTTTAACCTTAATTGATTTACTTTTATTCCCTGGTGTGTTTTAAATCAATTTGCTAAATTTGACAATATTCAGCATTGCTGACATTTCAGAGAAGTGGCCTTTCCCAGGCACCACAGCCTAGCAGAAACACAGGCTTCCCCCCATAGCTCCCTGCACTTAGCAAATGGTGGGTGGAAAAGTGTCATTAGTGATAATGACCCATTTAGGTTGCCTGATTGCCCCACTGCTTGGCCCAGCTCTCTTGCAGCAAAGCAGGCAGGGAACCCTGGCCACTATCCATCTGGATACAAATCTATCATTTGGAAAATCTATTTTGGGAGCCAGAGCTCAAGTTGTAAGGATTCTGACCCATTATTTAAAAAAGGCCGATTGAAATGTTTTAAAACACTAAAACACCTGCTATTCTTAAATCAGGAGATAAAAAGCACAATTGTTTATTAACCATACCACGGCTGAGGCAAGATTTGTAAAATTGTGTAGACTGGACAGTTGTGAAATCCTCTTTCATTTCAAATTAAAAAAAAACCTATACAAAGCTTCACTGGTTAGCTGTACTGCTGATGAACTCCTGCCTCTGGAAGCTTTCATATTTTTAGTAGTTTGTCACAAAAAAACCTGCACCTGGCTACCATAAGTGGGAGAGGGGAGCCAGGTATGGGATCCTGTCCACAATGATGCCAGTAGGAGACCCCAAGATAGGGTACTACCACACACAGACCATCCCTGCAGGAATGCTATCTTCATATTTATCATCCTCATTTACATTCTTACTTTTCCATTAATTATCCAAATCCTCTTTCAAACCAATGCCAATTTTTAAAATCACTGGCTAGGAAAAAATATGAGCCCAGATTGTATATAGCAGGGATGCCTAGTGTAATTCTCTTGTCTTGAGTTTTTCTAATTTCTTTGTTTATGATAGATGGATAAAGTTGCAAGACAAAATGCAGTACAGCCATTCAAAATCTGCTGGGATGTGCAGGTTATCATTTCTACTTCCAGCACTGTTGCTGGCACAAAATCACAGCTTTCCCCAAAACGACATTGGTAAAACAGGGTTAATAAATGCCATGCTTGCCAGCTTGGAGGGAACCTCCTGCTCACTGGCCTATGATGCACTTTAGAAGCTTTAACAGGCTTTATGTAAAGCTTAGTCCTCAGGTAAAATGTGTGAGCTGGGCTTGGGTTTAACCTTTCATGTGTGAGTCGCTGGCTTACAGTGGTTAGATAGCCAAGGAGGAGTTATGTATCTGAAAAGACTGTACAGCCCCATTACTGATTCAGTCTGGTGTTTAAATCACTGTGATCCCAGCTCAGGCATCCTACTGCTGCCTGGGAGTAACCAGGGGTTCATCAGATCATCAGAAATTACCTTATTTGTCTCCCGGCTGGCAAGAACCTGTGTTTATGGCAACACTCAGAATAGCGAACTAACAACAAGGACAGCATTTTTACAGTGAAGTTTAGAGCCTCAGTCAAAAATAATGGACCATAATATGCCAAACTGCCCACTGGTTCAAACAGAGGGTTGGCAGTAAAAATGCTCCCCAGTGCCCTGTGTACATCAGACCTATACGCTAATAACACTGTAAAAAAGAAACATTTAGTACTGAAAATTCCTAAAGTAGCTGAATAAAGGCTTTATCCAGCACCTATGAAAGTCAGTGGAAAAAGTCCCTTGGGTAACCCTTTTTCTATTTCCTCAAAGGTGCCATGCCATAAAAGTAGCAACTTCCACCAAAGCTGTAGCACTGCTTAAAGTGACAGGACTTCTGTTTCAGTTATAACATGGGTGGGTTACCTACTGCTAGACAAGGAGGGTGGGAAAAAGGAGGGCTCCCAGCTTCCTTCCCTAACTGTGCCTCAGTATCTTTTCACAGCTCAGAGAAATCCAGTTTTTCTTTCTGGTCCAGGTCAAACAAGGTTTAGTTATGAGCCATGCCTGGACCATGAAGTCAACAAATACCCTGTTTTAATGGTGCCTTTCAGAGGTTCATTCTGAGAAGTCCTACATCTGCTCCCCATGGGCAATTCCTTACCTAGATTTTACTCTGTCAAAGAGTGTGATGAAGAACTAAATCTTCCACAATTCTTTCTGCCTTATCTACTTGCTTTGTGTTACAAACTAAATAATGATGGCATATCTTCCAAAGCCAGAGCATTTGTTCTCATTTTGCAAGGAACTGAGATAACTTTGAGTAACTGCTGTGTCATGACAACAGCAGCTGTATCCTTAATTAACACATAAGTGTCAGGTGCTCTGACCAAGAGCACACACACAACATAATGCCTGAGATCTGTAGGTCTGATACAGCATATTGCTGATTTTAGTAGTGAATGAGCTGCTTGATGTAGCACTTTGCAGCAGGTCCCAAGAAGTGCATCAGAAAATCTGTCAGTGTAGCTGGTGAAGACAGCATTGTGTACCTACAATTTCTCTCTTCAGCAAGAGCTGAACCTTTAATTTCATCTGTCAGCAGAAGAGAGGAGCAAGTCACTTCACAGCGCTGCAACTTACTGTGCTCCAATACAAACCCTTGGAAGGTCCTGAATGCAGGTATTGCCTTTACTGCATGTGACCAGAGCTAGCCTTAACTTTGCAGACTTTCCAGTTGAGGGGAGCAAAGAAACCCACAGTGGAGCCAATTCTTTTCATAAAGGAGTTCATGGAAGATGGCAGCCAGTCCAGTCCATAATGAGGTGTTATTGTGATGTCCATCAGTATGGCAGCTGACCCCTGAATGTGCTTCTGAGCGTTATCATAATTATAAATCACTCATGGAAAGATGACAAAGCCTGCATGGGAATGTCCCAGGCTGTGGATTGAAGCAGAGGGCTGAATCAGCATAAATGACCTTTGCCCACATTGCTGGTGTGACACTACCTACCTGGGTTAAGACAAAGTCTTGCTGGAAGTTTGACATGGTCATCTGGTAGGTTTAGGTCATGCTAGGTGACATGCTAAGGACACTAGAAAACTCAGGATGTCCCATATTCCACTGGGCAGCTCCTGACCCTACCAGGGTCTAGGATCAAAACTTTTGCTGCCAAAACTAGTGGTGAGTGTTAGCTTTCAGATGGTCCTCATGTGCCCTCAATGGGCAGACTAGGTAAGTGACATAAAGCAATGGCACTGGTCCCCAGTGCAGCGTCAGAGGTCAGGGCTGGTCCTGTGACAATGAAAGGACATTAATTACGGCCACCAAAATGTTGATCATTAAGCAGTAAGTGGTGCCCATGAGCTCTTTATTCAGTGTTTCCTGCCATTTTGTTGTACAAGCCAAATCTTCCTCTACAGCTTTCTGTCCTAGAGGGTGTAAACCTCACATGTAGCCCAAGCTTCCTAATACTTGTGGTGTAATCTGAGGATGAAAGGTACAGTCTAACTACAACAGCGCTTTTATTGTTGTAGTGAGAAGATTGCTTGGATGACATAATGCTGGTAAAGATGGTTAAATCTGATTCCCTCAAGCCTGCAAAAGCTATCTTTTTTTCCCTTTTTTTTTTTTTTAATTTGGCTTTGAAACACCTATATGAATTTTACTCTGTGTTTCATAGAGAAGAGGAGCTCTCTAGGGAGGAAAACTCCAGCATGCTTGGTGTGTATTTCAGACACAGATGGCAGCTTTATAGCAGAGAGTTTGTGTGTAAAAATATTGAAGAGACAATCAAAACATCCCATGAACTCAAACACACTTAAACAAAACCAGATGAAAATCAAAACAACAATTTCTTGGTAAAGTGCAGGATACTAATGAATATTATAGATCAAAGAGCTAAGGGTATACTCTCCCTGTTTGACAGTTTGCCTGCCAGACTTGCAGGCCGTATTCATGGCAGCTGAGGGAGTGCTCCAAAGAAATAGCAGCACAATTTTCAGAGTTCCCAATACTGACTTGTGCCCATATATTGTAGTTATTGGGGGCTAAATAGTGCCAAATTACTAAACTTTTCAGTTTCAGCCAGATTTATCTGATTCTAATGCAGAGCAAATGTTGAAGGCTAAAAATAGCCTGCAAAATTCAATAGCAACTCCTGTGCCTGCAGAGATGTGTATCATGGGGGTGACATGGGGTGCTACCACAGTGCAGTGTTAGAGATGAAATTATGCTGTGACACCCTGCACTCATTGAGAAGATGGGGCATGACATCCTCCACAAGCATCACAATTTTATGGAAGCCTTCTTTTAGGGAAAAAGACAAAATTGGTATTTGGGATATTTAGTTTTGTGTAAGTCTCAAAGTCAGTTTTATATTTAAGCAAAACCATTATTTTCTTTCTGAAAGACTTTACTTAAATATTTTCCCTCTATTAATTGTGCATCATCCCAAATACAAGAATCAAAATTAGTCTCCCTTTCCCTAAGCCTACATTTCTTTAACATTTTCTAAAGCTTGAAGTCTGAAAGCTAGAGAGCAACAGCTAGTTCAGTGCATGCTCATTCTGGGCTCACCTACAAACAGCTTAGAGACCTATTTACTGAGGGAACCCCAAGAGTTAGGAAATAATTCACGAGATAGGATAGGATAGTGGCATCTCTCTTTGATGGAACAGGAGGGTCTCTTCAGATTTCTGGGTTTGGACAGGATGGGGAGAGGCTATTTTCATTTTGTTTCACTTTGTTAGAACTTCATCCTTGCCCGACATCTCTGGTTTTGTCTGTTTTTCAGGGAAGGATAATTAGGCTTCAGACTATAACAACCCCATTACCAAAACAGCAAGCCTTCTTCAGGGAGACAAGAACAGCTCAAGCCCTGCCGGGCAGGGAAGAGCAAATCTCAAGGTTTCTTTCCAGATTTCCCCCCTGCCCTGTGGCATCCTGCTGCTACCTTCAGCTTTATCCTCTCTGCCTTTCTCTGGAGAGGTTCAGTTCCTTTCATCTTTGCGTTTACGGATCTTGCAATGACCTGTCACAACATGAGCTCCCAGCAGCAATAGGAAAGGTGCTGGTTTAGGCTGGTGGTGGCTGAAAGCTCACTCCTTTTATTTTTCTTTCCAAATTTCATTGAAATGAAGGAGTAAGTTTTCAGGGAGAGAGGTAAGACCTCCTGGACCTTCACAAAATCCAGCTGTTTGTAGATGCCTACTGCAGAGCAGTTCATGTGTATTATGCCAAGCATCCCGTGATCATAAGCACTTTATGCATAACAAATGGAAGCAATGCTGTTGTACTCAACCAAACCTTATGATCTGGTATCAGAGAATTGTAGTTAATTATCTTGCAACTGTGTATGACTTCAGATGCAGTCATTCCCAAGGTCTGCAAGTCTGAAATCTGCATAATTGATTATGCTGATATACATGGCCTGTGCTTTTCCCATCACCCTTCAGTCATTCAGACTCAGTAGTCCAATATTCGCAAAGCCACATTCGGATAAATAAAAATGTGTTTATGCTGTGTGGAGAGGAATTGCTGTAAAAAACACATCAGAGACCATGTCTTTCTGTTTGTACTCACACTGAACAAATGCCCCTGCACAGCTACCCAAGGGAGGTATAGAAATCCCTTCTTTGCTTACCTATACTGTAGTGTTACCTGGCAAAGGAAACGTGCCTGAGCTTTTAGCATGTACTGCCCATTGGGCTGGGTTCATAGCCCAGCAAATGCTACATTTGTGGGTGCAAAATGCTTTGAGTGCTTTGTGTCCGAGGCATGGTGCATATTTAGAACAGAGTTACCAGTGCTGCAGTGAGCACTTCGTTCAAGAAAAGGGCAGGGATCAATTGCAATATTGCTCTAAGCAATATTGATCTAGGATGTATAAGAAAACTGCTCAGCTAAAGGTTTTAAAATGCAGCAGCCTGCACAGACACAAACCAAATAACAGAAGGTGTCAGTGATGAGCTGCTAACAGGAAGGGTGAAAACCCAGTTCTTCTAACCCCTGGAAGCTGGGCAGGAGGTGAGGATGAAGGGATAATCTTGCCATTTTCAATGCAAAAATCAGATGAGAGGCATAAAATCTGGAAATGCAGTAATAGAAGCAATTATGATAATGATATGGTGTGAGAAAAAAACATCACTACGATCAATTCAAAGCGTTAGTAGTGAGCTCAGTTTTATTTATTTTACTAAAAAATAATGTGCAAATATATTTTCCATTCCACGAAATTTCTAACATTTTTGTCAGGCACATCAAAATAGATAATTGTGCTGGGTTCAGTCAGGAAAGGGCTAACTCCCTTTACTCTGGTTGCCAAGAAACTATGTTGCTGGACAGTAAGTGAAAACATTGATAAGGCCCCAGCTGGTGCTGGGGATGGCCTGTACTGAACTCAAGGTCTTTTGTCTGCTTCGGATACTGTAGCTGACCCAGACTAACCAAGGAAGTATTTCATTCCACAGTACGTCATGTTCCGGTCTCTTTGGGTGGGGAAGAGGGTCCGGTAGCCATTGCTCTTCCCTTCTCTCTCCCTCCCTTACTCCCTTGCTCGTCTCTCTGGGCACTTGCTAACCCTCCTGCGTTAGCTGCTTTGCCAGCTCCTGTGCTGGCTCATTCGTGTGGGAGCTGGTGGATTGTTTTGAGTTTTCTGGCCGTGTTATCAGTGATAAGGTTTGCTCGGAATCTGCTGCGTAGGCTCCCGGGCTCCGGCGTTCAGGCCGCGGCTCTCGGGCTGTGATCGCTCTTGGCCTGTGGGTCCTGGGCTCTCAGGGTCTGATTTTCATCCCTCAACATCTGGGTGTGCATTGGTCAGTGGATGGTGGGGAATTGTATCATATTGTATCATATTGTATATATTGTACTGTATGTTTCATTTTCTACTATTTTAATTATTTAGTATTAGTAGTACCTGTATATATTGATTTAGATTTAATTAGTAAATAGTTCTTATCTCAATTTTACGAGCTTCCTTATTTCTTTTTCCTCCGATTCTTCCCTTCCACTGGAGGAGGGGAGGGGGATTTGTGAGAGCAGCTTCGTGGTATTTTGCTAGCCGGAGTTAAACCACGACAATAATTTCAACTTTTTGTTTAATTGAAAATACTTTTCATATTGGAGATTCATCTGGATGGATTCATTCCTGCTAAAAGTTTTGTTTGTAAAGAAAGCAGCATTTATTTTGAAAGGGAAAAATATTTGGTTAATAGAATTTCCAGCTGACTTCAAAAGACCAAAAAGCTTAAAGAGATGAGCATCACAGCAGTGTTGCTAGAGGTGAGATGCAAGAGTGGAGGTAATGTGCATACAAGGGTTATCCTGTCTGGTCTGTCGCAACTACTTATGCTGAGTCCCCCAAGAAGTGCTGTGGATTAATCTTTGGAAAAATGACAAAATGTCAGTAAAACCACAGAGTACATGCTGAGTTCCTGGGCTTCAGCTCCAGCTCTCTAAGCTTTGAGGGACACATGTTCATTTCCATCAAACCACTTCTGAATTCTTCACAACTGCATCTTGAGTAATTTATCAGGAAGAAAATCTTCTAAAGAACAATGCATGCAATAACCCTATTTACTTCTTGCCTAGTCCAAAGGCTGCTGAAACTATTGAGAGGTTTACTGGTGACTTCAAGGGGCTCTGGAGGTGGCCCATAGAGGGGTGGCATACTTGTGAATGGTGGTGCTAGAAAGACTGGCAGAAGAAAACCAAATTTGCTTAGAGGTATGTAAGATGGGAGGTAATATCATTGGGCAACTGAATTATGAGGCAGCAGCAAAGAGGTCTTGCTCATTTATCAATTGTAAATCTATGTACTTTGCTGTGGGCACCCAGTCTTCTGCTGCCTATTAGCTTGCATCGTTCAATTTGCAAATTATCAGACAGACATTTAAGTTATTTTGGGCATGCTGCTATCCAATTTGCATAGCAAACAGAGCCTGAGATGTGCATGAAAAATTCCCTGGACAACTGAGTTTTTAAAAACTCTGGTTCTGCCTTGAGACACGCAGGTGGCTGAGTGTCATCTCAAGGAAGGGATGAGATTTACAACATTCATTTTAGAGGTGTTTGCTCAGAAAATAATATCCTAAGGTTGCTTTGGAGCTTGCAAATCACTTTCTCACCTTAAAGAATTTATGACACAAAATGTGTGAGAGTTCAGTGCAAATTTGGGGAAAGTTTCATGTCCAAAGCTGTAGAAGTTTTATTCCTCCTTCCACAGAGGCTGCAAAGCCCTCTGCTTGCAAAAAATAATTTCCTTACTGTCCCTGACCCTATTCTTCTGGCTTTAGATTTTTAGATGACCATGCTATGTGAATAAATGCAATCTGGAGGGGCAGACATACTTCCATGGAGGTGCTGTCCTTTCCATGAGGCTATTTGAAGAGGTGTTCACGCAGATTCCCCTTAATTCACTGTATTAGTGACTCCCCACCTCCTTGTCAAGACCGCCTTATTATATTCTGACTAATTTCTTTGCTATGGTTCCAGTTGGACAGAAGGTCTCAGATTTCCAGAGTCTGGACCATATCCTGAAGGAGAGGAACCACCTTTTGATGCACTCTGAGACGGACTGTCTTCTCTCTTGCTGTCAATCTCACTACTGCCCCTGTGGCAACACATATGGCTACTCAACTGGAAAAGAAACATCCATAAAATGTGTATTTTTTAGGTCCTTAAAGCAGAATTATCTATCTGAAAACAAGCTGAACAAGCCATTCTTTCAGAATTGAGTATCCTTGGAACATTCTCAATTTAGTAACCTGTGCTACCTATGCTGATGGGTGACAGCCTGCTGCTGGAAGAACTTCCAGCCTTCAGCCCCAGGGAAGCTAGATACTGTTCTTCGAGCCAAGCTATGGTAATCATCTGTGTGGTTCCTAGTAAATGGATCTTGCTGCCATATCAGAGAGACAGCACAAGGAAGTTGTACTGCAGATTATAGAACATGGAAAAAGATGAAACAAATTTCAGACACTTGTGTCACCTCCTTTCCCAAATATCTAACCAGGGTTAGTCTCTTCATTCTTCAGCTGTGCAATGAGGCCCACGCTGACTCCTTTCAATGATTCTACTACTTAGCACAATAACTCACTGTCAGCAAATTTTCATTAAGACTGCCTAAATTTTCCTTTGCTCAGCTTGGTTATAATAACATTCTCTGTCAATTCCCTCTCCAACAGTTATATCTGCACTTCCCAGGTTTTTGAATCTTTTCTTACAGATGATTACAATTATAATAATACTCCTTTAAACATTTTTTCCCATTCAGATATATTTACTGCCTGGAAATCTTATCTTGACAGAGTTAGAGGATGTAGGGCATTTTTCCAGCCGAATTCTAGCTGTTCCAGACATATGCATGCACACAAATGGTCCTAACCAGCCTGTGTTTCACAGTTCCTTCCTGATTTTATTTATTTATAGCCTGGAAAGCTCAGCTTGAAATCTGGGAGTCCCATCATCAGGTGTTATCTCCCCTAAATAGTCTGCCATTGCATTGAACCTCTTACCTGAGCAAGCAGTCCAGCTCAAATACAGCAGAATTTCTCAGCTATGGGCTGGACCTCAAGGGTAAGCATAAGAGGTCCTTAAGGCAAGACTCTAGAAGAAGCCATTCTGTTGGCAACAAGGAAACATGACCATTTGCAGGGAGAAAAAAAGGGATGCAAGTCATGGAGCTAATTTGGAGGAGGAACTGTGAAATACAGCATCTAGGAGAGACCGAGGCAAATATTATTCACATCAGCCTTTAATCTCTGCTTTTGGTGAATTCTCAGCAATAGGACTGTTTACTAATTCATCTTTTTCATCATCCTATTTGTCATTCCCATTTTCCTTCTTTCCTGACTTGATTCAAGCAAACAGCAGCACCTGAAGCGTGTGGGGAGGGATTACAGACTCCATCTTTAGAGTGACCTACTTTTCTTTTTAAGCAACTTCTATGCCCTACCCAGGCTTTGGAGGTTGTCTGCTGGATAATGTAAAATGATACTAACTGGGCTATTTATATCGCTGCAAAGTGACTACATGATGGGATAATTAGCAGTGCTATATCTGCTGGAGTGAGCGATAACACTGTAACACATTTTTGTGTTAAGCAACACAAACAACAATGCCTGCAGGTTAAACAGTACCTGAGCAGCTGATAGGTCTCCTGCACTGTTAGTTCCAGGAGGCAATATCTACTGGCTTCATTCATGCGTGAGGCACAGTTGTAATGTTGGGTTTATTAGCTCTTGCAGTACTTTCCCTCTATGCAGGTAAATGATTTTTGCGAGCAAGTTTGCTTTGGGCAAGTATGGGTATTCAAGACATTTTGGGAACAAGTAAGGTTGTGTAGATCTAACTCAAACATGACCCTTGGATGAAAAAGTCCAAGGGCTTGTCCAGTTGGTTTCACACTGTTACTCCTGGATGGAGTCCAATAGCTTGTGCTGTGCTTCAGCTTAAATATTACTTCAGAAATGACAGCCAGTCTTGACCTGAAGCCATAAAAGTGTGAGAGTGATACATTTAGCCCACAACTAGGTAGAAAGATTCTAGCTTTGGTGATGAAAGCCTTGGCTCATTTTAAATGTTAACAGAGATACAGCCTCAGAGGAAAAGAACCTGTTGTACTCTGATTCAGTGTATTTCAATGGTTAATTACACTAATTAAAAAATGTTTAATATGAATTTGCTCAATTTCAATTTCCATAAATTGTCTGCTATGCCTTTCTCTGCAAGATTAAAGGACCATTTTGTATATGCTATTTTCTCCCCAGGAAGGGTACTAATGCACTAATCATGGCTGTCTCAAGTCTTCTTTGAGATACGATCTAATTCGTTCCCCATAAATATTTTTCTTCATCCCTTGAGCTATGTTTGTGTCTCCTCCCTACACACCCTGTAGTTTTTCAACATCCTCTGTAAAATGTCAACAGCAGAACTGGACATGCCATTCCGGTATGCAGGAAATGTGCCAGCATCAGGTGAGCAGTGCCAGACAGGGAACAAAAATCATTGCAGTGCTTGCCTGCTGGTGCATTCAAGGAATGAGTTTGTTCACCCATTATATCATCTCTGCAAAGTATGTTGAGTTGTTTCTTTGTTATGAACCATAAATATAACATACTGGTTACTAGGGTTTGGTTTTTCATTCCTTATTTTTAGAGCAGTAATATTGCTTTTCACTTGGCTAAAGTGCACTTTGTTTGGATGGACCAAACTTTCAGAGCAAAATCTGTAACTGCCCATATTGACCTTTATTGGTCATGTCACTCTCTCTGATGAGGACCAATTCTATGTTTACCTCCAGCTCATCTATGGGATACCCCACAGGAAGGTGGACTAGGAACTTTACAACTCAGGCTTGCAGTTCCTTGGTTCTAATGCAGCTGTTTCATGTTTTCATAAGAAGGTAAGACAAGTCCTATTTAACCTTGGTAAAGAATAGCATTATGATTGTGAAAAGAAACCGGAGTGACATGTAGGTGAAACATTCTGGTAATGTTCCCATGCTGCCAGCTAGTGTGAAATATGCCACCTCCATGACTAGAATTTATCCTGTCTGCAGCGTGCAGCTGCTTTGTGTTAGCAAAGATTCCTGATACTGGTTTATATGGGTTCATAGGCAAATCCATCCGAAATAAGACAAACTTTGGGCTCAAGTCTCCAAGGTATCCATCAAGACTTTGCCTTGCAAATTATCTTAGTTCAGTCCAATGAGTTCTGATACAACAGTTCATTATCTGGGGAAGAGAACAGCTTTTCACAAAATGGAAGCCAAATATCCAGTTTTTTAAAAATCAAAGCTACGCACGAAGACAGTCCTGAAAGCCCTCCAGTGGTCTACAATAACATGAAGATTAAGATTCTTTCTGTTGCATAGAAGCCATGTCTTGCAGAGTGTTGTCTTCTTGAATAAAGCTGCCGTCACAAAGGTAATGTCTTGCTGTCTGTATAATGCAGCGAATAGGTGTCAAGCTTTAAAAGACTCATTGAACAAAAGCTGAGAATAATAAGTAAAACATCTAAATAATGTAACTTTCTAACTAAATTAGTCTTACATTTTTTGAAAGTGCTGCTTTAGTTTCCCTCATACAGGAGAGGTCATGTTACTGTAGCTGTCTTAAGTTGCCACTGAGAAGATGGACAGGGCTTCCAAGTAACACGAGGTCCACTGAGGAAGTAAATGGAAATAATACTTGGTCAACCGTTCTGACACAAATACTATGAGGACTGTGCTGAGAAACCATCAGGGACAGCTTCCTAACAAAGAAAAGGAAATACTGCTTTATTAATTGTTCTGTTGAGCTGTGCAGCTTCTTGCTTCACCATGTCTGAGACACAAAAAGATTTATGTGAATTCAAATAATTTCCCTAGAAGTTAATGGAAGAAAAAGCCTTACAATCGGAGAACACAACCACCTTCCTCTGATATAGGAAATCTCTAAATCACAAATATTTGGAGCATATTTTAGAGAAATTGCACCATAAGCTTCCCCTGTTTTGTATTCTTCTCCTATGTATCTGTATTTGGAGATGAGGTACTAGTTTACATGGGACTTTTTCTGTACCAGTAAAGCTCTTCTATGTTATGCTGATTTTCTTACAGAGCTACACACTTTCCCTATAATACTGGAATCAGCCTCTAATGGCATCTCCAGTTTACTGCGATATCATTAAGAGGAAGGTGAGAGAGTTTTGTTGGCCTGAATGAACTAGAGACAAAATAAGCTGAAAGAAAAGCTCACTACACAGGGAACCAGACTTAATATTCAGCAGCGGGAAGTAACTCCTCTAGTAGCAAAGAAATAAGGGCTGGATGCAGTCAAGATATTTATAGCAGGGTAACAACAGGAGAGCAGGATAGAGAGGTGCTGCCCAGCAGCGTACCTGTTCCTACAACAGACCAGAGTGTGTGAGCCATGTGGGGTGTAGCTTCTGTCTCACTGGGAATGGTGCAATGCTGAGATCTGACTGAGAAGCCCACACCATGCTGCCTGAGGTGTCCAGGGTGAGAGAAGGAGGGTAGAAGGAATTGCATCCCCTCTAAATATCCTGCTCTGCCAGAAAATTACTTACGTGGACTATCCATACAGAACTATACAGAAATATGGAACTGCTCGTCTAATTCAGAGTATTCTGTTATGCCAGAAAAGCTATTTTAGGTGCTCTTCCCTAACCATCACTATGTTTTCACACTGCATTTTTTTTCCTCCTTCAAGCTTCTCTCCATACTTCATCTTTGGGTACAAATGCATTCTGAAACCTAAACAAAAAATGCTGTATTTGGCACCCCTCTAGCCAAATCAGATGAACAACTAAAAAACTTCCTTATAAAAGCTTCTCCACAGCTGTGGCTATTTACTAAATAGGAGAGAATTAGCTTCTTAGTGGAAACCAGCACAGAAAGTTAACTACATCTAGTTGCTGTGTTAGATTGCAATCCCTAGATAATTGGTAGGATTCATGATTCTTGGATAATAGCAGTATTTTGGAGAATGAAATCCAGGTGTGCAGAGATTGAGTCAGTGTCAAGAAGCAGGGTATGCTGGGAATTCTGTCATTGAAAAAAAGCTTCTGGCCATTGAAGACTAAAATAGCTTAGGTAGAATATGGGTTTAGGTTGAAACAAGTTTGAGGCACTTAATGGCAAAGTGCTATTGTCAGTCTTGGTAGCAAAGCATAAATAAAGTCTTTGTTATTGACCTTACTAGGCAGTAAATACAGGCTTTCTGAGAAACCTTCGATGCATAGGTGTACCTCTTGAAGGCATCTCTGTTCAATTTTCTGTTAGGTCTAAAGGATCTGGCTGTGTATCTCTATTTCTTACTATGAGGCTGTTACTGATAGGAAAGGCTGCTTCTGAAGATAGGGTTCAACTCTGACTTAAAAACTCTAATCAAACCAGGGGGCTTCAGGCAGATTCTGTTTTCAGTTATCTCTGTGGAAATTGAGTAGCTTTATCAAAACCAGCTGATAGTATAAGAGTAGAGAGCAGTGGGCAGCATATGTTCTATGTAACTTTGTCTTCTAAATAACCTTCTTTGTACTGCTACTAAATCACAATATTCCTTTTCAAAGAGTATCTGAAATCACTTCCCTGCAGAAACAAAGGAGCAGCAGCAGTATTATTCTGTTTTCTGTTTTACTGAGTTCGGAACTTAATTAAAATAAATGCGGAAAAATAAACTAAATATTCAAAAATAAATTGAACTATTTTGTGAATGTTGAACATTCACTTGCAGTACACAGGCTGATGGGGCGGGAGAAGAAACTTGTTGTTCCTCTTGTTTTAGACTTTAAATTT
The DNA here is from genome assembly GCA_027574665.1 of Rhynochetos jubatus. Lineage (NCBI taxonomy): Eukaryota > Metazoa > Chordata > Aves > Eurypygiformes > Rhynochetidae > Rhynochetos > Rhynochetos jubatus. The sequence goes on from CM050654.1 coordinate 28,246,674, forward strand.
AAGGGTGATGTCTTTACTTTGCAAAGTGCTTGGGTTATGGATCATGGTAGAACAAATTCTATTTTTTTTTTTCCCCCCTAATCTTATTGTCTGTGACTAATTCCAAGTTTTACCCTCCTTACCTGACTGTGATAATTTCTGGCTGCCATATAAACAGGATTACCCATTCTAAGCATTATAGATCCAGCAGTCAATTCCCAGATCTCTGGGAATTCTGAGACAGTGAACTATATTGTATGTGGCATTAATAGGCAACTTAAATTTTGTTGGGTTTTTAATACATATTTTTTTAAAAATCAGCAACTTTCCACGAATTTTCATCCACAATAATTACACTTATCAGCACCATAGTATTTTTCTTATCTATTTCAATTTCTTGCCATTACCTTAAGCTGCTGCTGTCCGCAGAAAATGTGAGCAAAACTGTGTGCCTTCGTAAAAGCAAATCTCCAGCTTACAATGCAAGATCTTGTGTAAGAGGTGAAAATTAAAAATTAGTTATTTTTTTTAGTCCTCTAAGACATCATATGCTTGTGATGTAGATCTTTCAAACTTTCCCCCTTGATCTGAATATTCCTGTGCGGTAACTAACATTGGACAGGCCCATAATAGTAAAACTGTCAGTAAGTCTTCCTTTTCAAATGAGCAGAAAAACTTGTTTAAAGCACCTTCCATCTTTGAAAGCATTTTCCCCTTCATAAACCTTGAAGTGCTACAGCAAAGCTGGAGCTGTCTGCATACAGAAGCCTGCCTGTCACTTATGGAAAACTCAAATTTCATATATCAAGGGCTTGTGTGAAAATTGCTTTGAGTGTTAATTGCCCAAATGATTCAGCTTTGTAAGAGCTTCTCTTATGTGCTCAAGTATGTCTCGTAGCATGCTGAGTGCCAAGCTCCAATAGAGAAACAGCTGTGCTCTGCTCCCAGATGTTTGAAGAAGATAATTCTTGCCCATCATTTCAGTCCCCCTCCCACAATCCTGAGAAATTTGTTTAATGAAGTCATTAATGCACAATAGCGTATTTTTTTTTTCTGTTAAAAGAATACTCTTCCCTAGAATGTGTGCAAGTTTGCCTTGTCTTATAATTACAGTAGCACATTGTCAGATTAACTGTGCGGAGGAGATAAAACAAAAGCCATCAGTTCTGCAAATTTAAGACTCTGCCAATATAATTTAGAAAGGATCAGACCCCTCTGCTTTCAGAGATGCTGTTTGTTTGCCATGTTTGAGGTCATTTTAATTCACCAATTTACCTATTGCAACATGATTTGCTGTTGAAAACTTAACAAAAATATACTCAGTCTTAAGTCTTGGATTCAAGCCTTTTCATAACTGTTCTTCATCCAGATCTCAGTTTTCAATATGTCCATGTATCAGAGCCTTGACCAATTTACATTGTTTACATTTTTATTTAAGTCAAAGTAGCTACACTGAAGACAAGGGATCTGTGTTAATTTATACCAGCTGCCTGTGGGCTGAGCTGAAACCTTGGGTCCAACCTAGAACACAACCTTTTACAGGGAGATCCTGCCTGAGCTTTGCCCATCAGTGTGCAGGTGCAGAGAATTTCAAAGAGAGGTTTTCTGTGCTATATGGCAATAAAATATTTGTGAAATCCACATCTCTATCTTTGTAGTGGGTGACTACCATCAATTCCTAGTCTTATCTAACTCAGCTGTCAGATCAGATTCCTCTCAGACTATGTTGCAACGGAGTTTGAACAACCACAGATAGGTACCGAGTTAATTCAGCCTGTCTTTGTGGCCAGGCTGCTCTTGAATCACAAAAATATAGCTGTATTTACACAGTGCAGCTGCTAGACGATATGAGTTCACTTTCCACAGTTCCCAAGGTACCATGGTAGAGCTCATCTGTCTTCCCAGGGCCATGCCTTTGTGTGTTCACCCAACAACACAGCATTCCTAGCCTCCAGGTTGTGCTGACTTTACAGCATCCAATCCAGCTGCTGTTGCGAGTTATGGACTCTGCCCAGCATCTGTAACCTCTTCCAGCAATTGCTACAGTTATTGCAAAGTCCGTTTTTGCTGCTTCAATCAGAGGTGCTAAGACCCTCTGGAAAGCATTTTGCCTGTAGCTGATGGCCCTCAAGCTGGCAGCAGATGTTGATGTGGAGATTATTGAGGGTGCAGGCAGATCTGAGGGATGAGGGCAGAGATCCTTGTGTTGATGGTAGGGTGAAGCAGCTGCTCTGAAACAGAGCCACAGCTACAAAAACTGTGCAAGTCTGGGGTGGCCAGAGTGACTCTATAGATGCTGCTTCTCTTTATGAAGCTAAGTGAGACATTTCCTTGTATCTCTATCAAATGATTCATCCAAAGTTAGGACATACTCATTGGGATACAAATTTGCTGATTTTGTTCCCGCTGGTGGTAACGAGTACAGTGGTGCAAAGCTTAACATTCTCTATACGGGATTAGCAAAAGATCTTAAGAAGAAGGATTTGTACTGATATCTTGTCCCGTTAGCTGGAATATGCAAGTCTGTAGTTTACAGGTTGTTTCAGTGAGGTGATGTGCAGCCAGTGTGTGCTGTTCAGAGCAAACATGTGAGATGTAGTGCTGTTTCACTCACCAACCACAAAAAACTAGAAAACAGGCAGAAACATACAGGCAGAGTATGAATGATTCCCAAGGTATGCACATCTTTTTATTTCTGCTTTTTTACATTCAGGTGTTGCCTGTAGGTAGAAGTACTATTTGGATTAGGCTAATTTATCAGCCACAGTAACCGCTGACATGAAAACTGAATGGGCATGTAAATGTTCTGCATCCCAGCAGCAATGTATACCCTTCTGGAGCAGAAAGCTATGTATCTTTGGAGCCATTATTTTATTTTACTGTTAAAAAACAAACAAAACAAAAAATCCACCAAATCCAAAATACTTTATTGAAGTCTCAGTGCAAATCTGGGCACACTCAGAGGCCTTGCTTGTAAAACTAGTGGAGTCCCTCATTCCTGCTTTCCCAGTTCCTTGTAGACTTAGTTGCCTTTTTGGCCAGGAACAACTTGGCCAAGTCACCATCTCACCTCATAGACATCTTGGGCTGGCTGATTCATTTTGTCTTTGATTTTTTTTACAGACTTTCCCCATTTTAGTGTCCTTAACTGGAAGGACATGAGAAATCACAACAATACCAATTTACTTGAAAGTCAGTAGATGTTGAAAGTCAGAAAGCCCCAAGTGTTTACCAGCTGATACTTTAGAAAGTTGTTCACCTTGGCAAAGGGTCTTATCTCCTGGGAGCTGTAGTACTGACAAGGCATGTTAACTGCTTTTAACTAATATTGGAGTTTTCATATGGGAAATAATTTTAATAGGAGTGCTAGCTCTTTGTTACTCCAAAAACCACTAGAAAAATAAGCCAATACTCAACTATTTCATCATTAATTTGCCGCAAATGGACGTTTCAAATACTAGTTCTTTTCTTTTTAATTCTCAGGAAATATATAGTATTTATTCTGATGGTCTTTGCTAAGAAACAAACTGTAATGGGCAAATATAATTGTTCTTTTGGGGAAGTAATTTTTCTCTTTAACTCATAGAAGGCTTGTGGTGTTTCTATATTGTCTGTAAGATATTATACAGCTAAAGGTAACCTCCAAAAATTATTTTCTAACTGCAATAGGACAAAATATTCGTGATAATTGGCTGTCGGGTCAGAGGGAACTAAAATCTGTGGTTTATTAAAAAGGGATACTCGCTGAGTATCTATATCATGATCTAGTGGACCAAGAAGTGCAGGAAGTGCACCTGTAATTTTTATAAGCTATCCCACTGCATATAGCTCTTGTGTATTAAGTGTTCCTGACCAACTGGGAATGTAAGAGAGGCGCTAGTCTCAGCTGGAAGCTGAAACTAAATCTGCTTAGCTAAATCTGGAGAAGATCCTGCTTTTAGCTGTAATAGTCACAGTTTAGTACTCATTATCACCAATGACTTTTAAAGGACCAGCATATAACTGTAACAGTCTTCACCTTTGTGCAAGAGAATAGGGCACCCAACTTGTTATTGTGAATGAATCATTGAGCTTTACCTGAGATACAGGAGATTTTTTGTTTACTTGCAGAATCCAAAGGGTTTTCTGATTTTCTTCAGAACCAGCCTTAGTTAGGAAACCAAAGTCAGCTTTGACAATGTCAGCTAAAAAGTAATGGACATCCCACAAACTTATTACTAGCAACAGAGTGTACTGTGACACAACTGCAACCTTATGAAACCTTGCACTGATAAATGATACTGTAATTTTCTTAGTCTTTCTGGTAGAATATTGGGTGAGAGTTAAAACTGAAGACATACAGTCTTAAACTTACACATACAGCAACAAGGTGGAGAAGACAATGTTGGAAAATATTGCAAGACTGTTACCAAATAAAAACCAAGGATATGTTCTTGCAGATACTCTGGATAGCGACTACAGAGATACATATGTTAAATATACAGTTTTAAGAAACTGCATAGCATTTTCTTGGAGGTTTAAGTTTCCATAATAATAACAATAAAACAAAACAGAGCCCTGGGAAGGTGTGAACTCCTGCCTGGACTCAGAGCTAGGCAATGAATGATTATATGTATTTTCCCAGCTCTGCCTTAACCCAATGCACATAGAGAGAGAGGGCAAGACCTGGGAAGACATTGCACAAGAAAAATGATTATTAGATAAAATGACAAAAACACATTCCACGAGTGTTACTGCAGAGGGAAGATGAAACAAAAATATTACTTTGCCTTTGTGCAATGTTAACAAATTTTACTATACAGAACTGTTGGAAAACAGTTTTAGTGAATACTGACCTCTTATTCATTTGGTTAAAAATGTTTCTTTATTGTATTGAATATTTATTTACTCTTTATTAAAGAAAGGAGAGAATTATGAGAAGTTAAGAGGTGACTTGTTTTCCAAAAGCAATTCAACTTTGGCCAAGAAATTGGTTTATAGAATAGGTATTGTTTGGTCCATGTCAGAACAATGTTCTGGTGATGCTTTCTTTCAGATCTTCAATGTCACCCTGCTTTGTGTGGGGAGTCTGACCTTCTTTGGGAATGTGACCTTAATTCACAACTATGCCATTAGCTTTCTTACCAAGATGACAGCGTTATGCCGTTTGACAAAACTGTTTCTTCAAGTGATAAATTGTTCTGTACCCCCCTAATCAAACCAATAACAGTCCCCTCCATCCCCTGAAAATCAGATCTATGAAAAGGTCAGTCAGAACCTAATAAGAGATTTCCTGATCTTGCAGCAGGAGAGAACAAAAGCTGGACTAGAGGGCTGAGGCAAAATGAAAAAACTGTGACAGGCTTTCAAAATCCATGTAACTTATACCTCCAAGTGGGACAGTGAGTAAGTTGACTTGGTAGGTCTGATAAGGTTTAAAGCAATCTGATCTTGAACTATTCACTCTTATCCATTGGCTTGTAATTCATTTTTCATTGCAGTCAGTGAAGCTGCAGAGATGAGAAATCTGGTTAAAAAACATAGCTGCCACATGTTTTTTGGAGGGGAAGAAGAGGAGAGAGCTTTTGAATGTGAAGACTAAGAAAAATAATCCTTTGGGGACTGGGCAGAAATCTCTATGACTAATTCTTGTGCTTAAACTTTTGGCAAGTGTTCAGTACCTTGCTGTTCAGGGGAATCAGCTTGTTCCTGATTCTGCACTGTGCCTTTCATTTGTCATTCTGCTTTCTTATGTCACGGTGTCAGAAGCATCACTCATGTCATGCAAGAAGAAAGACTGAAAGAGTCCTGAGCTCCCTTCATGGAACAACGGTCTTTATCCCTTTACCAGAAAACTGAGAGATGTAATAATCTCTCTGATTCTTCCACTTCTGTTCTGGTAGGTAAGTTGTGCTGCTGCTGAACAGAAGAGAATGGAGATATTTCAGCTCTATAGAAGAATTTCTGAGCACCAGACTGTATTTATGCATAATGTTACAGGAATACTAGAAAAGGTATGGAGAGCCCTGAGGGTCACACACAGAGTCATGAAACAATTTATGAATGGAGAGGAAAGCAGAAATTGACAGTAAAGAAAGGCAGAAAGTGTAATTTAATTGAAATACAATATAAAATCTTATTTGAGTTAAATATGACTTACAGTGGGCTTTATTAAAATGCTATTGATCACTCCATTAGGTGTTAGAATGAATAAAGATGATTGTTCTTAGTAACCAAGAATGTGGTGTTGAGTTGTATTTTATCAGCATATCCATATGTCACACTGAGAAGGGCTTTCAAGTGAATCTGCTAGCAATCCCTCTGAGAGATTAAATGCTTTCTTTCCAAGATACTGGAAACAGAGTGACCGCTCAAGTCTTCCTGGTCATTAGCTAAATATCAGAAATTAGGAAGCATCTCTATGTGTAGCCTTAGCAAGATTGGCTGAAAAAGGTTTAGGTGTTACAACTGCTTTTTTTTTTTTTTTTTAAAGCTGAAATAGAAATGTTAATCAAGATCTTTGCTGGGAAGTAGGTTCATTACTGCAAGGTCTGGACCCTTTTCTTTCTCAATGTAGTCAAAATATCCTGTACTAAGACTTTAGGTTCAGCACAAGAGGTGTGAAGAAAATAATATTTATGCATAAAATATTGCTATGTAATAGCACATATTGCTGAAAACCCTTATTTTCATGTACTTTTGCTTTCTTGGTATTTTTTTCCTTTTTTCCTCTTTGTTTCTGCTGTAAGCGTGTCAACTATGGTAATCTATAAAAGATTAATTTGATCCCAACAGACTTGCAGTATTTCTTGGCAAACGGCCTATGGCCAGTATCCATGGAATTACATGCCATGCAGTGCCACCGGTAAAAGTACAATCCATTACAGATTTGAGCTGCTGAAGTGCCTCCAATAACACTGAATCCCAGATGTGGTACGAAGGGTCAAATTTTCATAGTGCATTGGCTAATAGGGGAGGATCCAGGGCTTAGTCTTCAGTAGTCTTACCTGTCTGCTTGTCATCCTGGCAAGAACAGTGCTAGTGAACCATTGGGCTATTGCTGGCCTCTTCAGAGTCCTGTGCATCCAAGTCTTATGGCACATTAAAGGCCCATTGGAAGAGCTGTTCTTACCACAATTTCTCCACTTATGAATATTAAAACTTAGATCATTCACTGTCCTTCTGGTACCGTCCAGGTTTTCACCATTTTGACCCATCATTTTGACCCAATAACATATCACTTAAAGACCTACAGTTTTTTTTTTTTCTCCACTGACAGCAATGATCTATGAAAGATATGGTGGCTGAGGCAAAATTACAATACATATTCTACTAGGCATAGCCTCTTATTATTCTGTAACTAAGGATACATTAAGACAAAAGAGAAATTGTATGGAAAGCATGAAGAACAAAGCAGAAGTATTCACACTGGGTAGCAGTTGGGTGGAAGGCAGGCCATCCATCCGTAAATAGCCATTAGATGTTTATAAGCCTGCCTAGAATTTTTAAGAATACCATGCATTGGATAATAGACTAGTGTACAGGTCCACACTGGCACCCAGAGGGTAATGTTCCTTCAGAGAGTATTATTGTTTGATTTCTTATTTGAAGTTTGACTCCTTCTTAGATCTATCAAAAGCTTCTCTTGCTTTTTTTAATGCAAACACCAGCAGTATATCTTTTAGGGTTTGCATGATCTATTAAGAAAAAATCTAATCTACTATTCCTTTTTGATCTATGTTCTTATGAAAACAACATAATTGGCAATTCTCAAAGTTCATGGTATTTTAAAAGAGAACAAAATATGTGAACAGTCTTTTAAATGCTGAAAAATGACAACTTTAATTATAAAGTTATTTGTTTCTTTATATTCTAGCATCTTTTTCCCCCATTTCAAAATATAGTAGATTTACACCAGCAGTGTATTAATAGCTTCAGTAAATACAAATGTTATAGTCAGCTTTAACATACAATCAGAAGTAAGCTTTGAATGCTGTGTTCTCCATTCTTGTCATAGCAATGCTGCAATTCAAATAGACTTTAATACAACATATCAGATATTTTACATCATACATACAGTTTGAAACAACAGAAAAATCGTATGATGGCATGAGGTTATGCTGAAAGATCAGCTCTTATAAAGATTTCAACTTTAATTTAGTGTGTTTCTTTCTGACATGGGTGGGAATACAATGTTTTCAGAAAGGGTATACATAGTGAAATTCTTGTCTCTGCTGAATTCGGTGGGATTTTATCCCACCACACAGGGAACATCTCTGTAGAATAAGGATTCCTTATTTACAGTCACTAACAATATTACCTTCTTGAACTAGAGAAGGACCTCTACTATGACACACATTTAATTTCTTTGTAATATGGTTGAAATTTTTACTCACCACTTATGTTTTTCTTTGATATTATTAGCTTCCTTTATTAACTACCTGAATTCCCAGACATCAGGTGTGTTCATCATTGCTTCTTTAGAAATCCTTTAGTTTTCTGTCTTATATGAACTGCTGCTGTGAAGCTTCTGCATTTTCTAAACACACAAAGCTTTCTTATGCGAAGAACTGAGAGATTTTAGAAAATTGAATAAACAGCTCTTAGTATATTTAACGTAAGTACTCTTTTCGTGTGTATTTATGAGCATTTTTTGATTGGACAGGCACATGCGAGGAATTCAAACACCTCATATAATTCAAATAAATTTATTGTCAGAAGTTACCTTCAGCAAGTATACTTTGATTTCTCTAAATGGCAGTATCTATTTTGTTTGATGAAAAACTGCTCTCTATATCTATTGGCATCTAATTACCTTCTCCCCCTCTGTATCGTTTTACTGATTTACATCTTGTCTCAGTGAATCCTCACAGGCTGTAATTAGTGGTGCCATCCTACTTATCGTGCAGCTCTAAATGTTTCAGCACCTTGTATGCATTATTGCTAAAAAGGAACAGCCTTTTTTATTTTCCTATCCCAGTGATCCCTAGATTTTATTTAAGAGAAAAATCGATGTTGGTGTTCTGAGGGATCCCCTAGAAGTTTTTAATAGCCCCCAAAGTGATTTGGTCCTGTTGTTCTAAAAAGAAAAAAATACATATATAGTTATCTTGACTGCTTAAACACTCTTCAGGGCTGCATTAATGTGCAAAGACACGTTGGACCTTAGGAAAACCTGGAATGATAGAGGCCAAGCTGCAGAAAAAAATGTGTACCAGGTCCAGGAATGGGTAGCCAGATACACATTTGGGACTGACTTCTTTTGGACAGAATTACTCTGCTGAGCTGCAGTGCTGATACAGGGACTGACACTGGCAAGTAGTCATTTTTGTGCAGGGGAGGACTGTACAGACATCCTCTGAAAATTAGAAGAAATTGAGATGCAGATGTTAAGGTAGAATGGTAGAATATTGAATTGTGAAGCCTGTTTTCAAAGCTTGACAAGAAGAGATGGTTTAAAAGAGATTAGTTTACTTGTGGAAACGATTTTTTCTTTTTTCAGGGAGAGAATTTGAAAGGTCCATGGATCCACCCTTAAAGCTTATCAATGTAATCAGAAATCATAGAATCATAAAATCATAGAATTTTTAGGGTTGGAATGGACCTTTAACATCATCCAGTTCCAACCTCCTGCCATGGGCAGGGACACCCTCCACTAGACCAGGTTGCTCAAAGCCTCATCCAGCCTGGCCTTGAACACTCCCAGGGATGGGGCACCCACAACTTCTCTGGGCAACCTGTTCCAGTGCTTCACCACCCTCTCCGTGAAGAACTTCTTCCTGATATCTGATCTAAACCTCCACACTTTCTGTTTAAGCCCATTACCCCTTGTCCTGTCACTACAGGCCCTTGTAAAAAGCCGCCCCAGCTTCCTTGTAGGCCCCCTTCAGGTACTGGAGGGCTGCAATAAGGTCTTCCCAGACCCTTCTCAAGGCTGAACAAGCCCAATTCTCTCAGCCTTTCTTCATAGGAGAGGTGCTCCAGCTCTCTGATCATCTTCGTGGTCTCCTCTGGACTTGTTCCAACAGATCTATATCCTTATGTTGAAGGTTTCAAAGCTGGACACAGTACTCCAGGTGGGGTCTCACAAGAGTGGAGTAGAGGGAGAGAATCACCTCCCTCGACCTGCTGGCCACACTTTTCCTGATACAGCCCAGGATACGATTAGCTTTCTGGGCTGCTAGTGTACACTCATGTTCGGTTTTCCATCCACCAAAATATTATGTTTAACTCTTGTCATTTCCATACATCCTTTAAAAATGTCATGTTCCAACAAGAGCATATTTATCCTCTCTGTTCCATTTCCAGCAAATACTGGTCATTTTGAAGCACAGATTTCCTGTACATCATTGAAAATGACTCATGTTTCTAAACATGGGCCAGTGGCTTTCAGTGCAAAGTGGGATTCAACAAGCTTTCACAGGGCATTAAGTCATCAGGACAAAACCGAGTTGCTTGAGGGATCATCATTCTGCTCCTGTTTTTTGAAAACACTAGGTATTTATAGCATTAAGTTTAACTAACTCGAGAGCTTGTGATACTATTTTTAGACTCATTTTCTGTGAAAATTTGGCATGTGTGGTCACTCTGTAAATCAGTCTCAGGTCAGGTTGGTTGGGTTTGATCAAATTTGACACAGGATTGGAAATCCAAAGCTAAAAAACCTTTGTGAAAATTAGTTCTTGGCTGGCAGAGAGGGACAGAGTATATTCACTGATTAAAATAAGTCGATAAATACATAAGTAAATGGCCAATCCTTTGCCATAGGGAAGGCAGTAGGGATCCAGATGGGAGCCTAGGGGACTGCAACCAACGTTAGGAAGATAGGGCACAAGAGAGCTATAGGATGACTGGCCACAGCAGTGGAGGGACCTGGGATAAAAGTATGTGGGGAAAAAAGAGACTGTTTCCTTAATTCTCCTATTCAGGAAGCAAATTGCGGGAATCATTTAATCATTAGTGATGAAAAGCTATGGCTGCCAACTGAGACATCTCAGTGTTGTACATAATGCTTGTTTTAGCACAGCATGTTGCTTGCAGAAGGATGTTCTGCTAATTAGTCCTAAAAGTTATAGGAAGTTGGTAATGCACTCTTTTTACAACATAGCTGAATGACTCAAGACAATAGAGTTATTGTATGAGTAAAAAATAGCAGGATAAGACCATTAGAGTCTGCCAGTCATCAGATGTCATGAGCTTTCTTCATTATAAAGCAAAATTTGTCCTGAAAAGAACAAATAAACAGAAAATCTCCACAAACCATCTTTTCTTTCTGTTCAGAATGCTTGAGTCATTCCCAAATACACAAAGGCCTGGAACTCAAAAGGACACTGTAAAAATCATAAACTAACTGAAACTGTAGCTCTTGCCAGAGTCACTGCTCTGCAAATATTCAAAGTGGTTCATTACCGATAGGGAAGCTGTTGCCGTATGCTTGGACTGTCAGACTAGATGAATAGGGAAAATGGGATAAAGAGATTTAATTAAGCTACTAAGAAGGGATATAGTCAAAGACCAGTATTTGCATTCAGTTCAGATTTAGGGGAAGCAATGAACCAAAGTCTGGTGTCGACTGAACCGGTGAGAATTGGCTGAGCTTCACTGAACTCATGTTGCACCACAAGAAAATCTGGCCTCTATAGTTCCAATATGGACAGTTAGTCTGTTTCAGTCTACTTCACAATTAAAGGACTCACACACACCCCAAAAGAGACACTAATTCAGGTTCTCCCATGCATCAGGTATGACACAGTTATCTAATTATAATCAGCAGGCTGAAGCTGAAAAAAACCCAGAATTTCGTTACCAGAGATGGAGGCAGGAATTTACTCCCCATGCCACTCACACCTTTCTCTAAAGTAAAATTTCTTTAACATCCATACATACATTACAAGCTTCTGAGTATATGAAACTGGTCAAAAGCTGGTAGTCCACTAGAGGGTCCTGCTAGCCCTGGAGTAAAGTTTTTTGGTGTTACCCCGCCTTGTGTGGGAGATGCAGCAGAGCTCAAGTTACCCCATTTACCCTCTCCTTACAGGAAATATTTACATATTTATTGAACTGAAGGGTCGGGGGTCTTCAGTTTTACAAACTCAGTCTTACAGCTTAGTGAATTTCTCCAACACTTGTCCTAGAAAAATAAACCCAGATACCTTTTTCAAAAGTGGTAAAAGGATTTAAATAATAATGCACCTTAGCAGGAAACAGTCAAGTGCATAATATGAAAACATTTGTGCCCTGCTAGTGCTGAGTTTTGTGCATTTTATACTGTACTAGCCACAGTACAGTGGCTATGCAATGGTATGTTACAAAAAACATCTTAAGCATTCTGTAAATTTGGCACAATTTTTATATTCTTTGGTGAAAATGCAAAGATGTGGTGATTTAAGATTCAAATAAAAGCTATTGGGATTCTAAGAATAACTCTGAGTCCATCTCCTTCAGGTACTGAGAAAAGACTGAGATTGTTATTGAAAAGACAAAAATATCCCAGAGTCTTTTCTTGTTTAGATCTTGTCTTCTCTTACAGCAGTTTGTGGTCAATGTCCATAATGAATAGTGGACTCCAGGAGCTTTCCAAGCTTTGGTGCTAAGAAGTGAGCACAAGTGATCAGCAACAATGTTTTGAAAGTATAGTTGTAGATAACTTCATATATGTACGCATATATGTAGGTCAAAACACGGGAAAAAAACCCCATATTGTGTTGAGCAGAGCTCATCAGTGTCTTATTTGTTATTGTGTATGTCTGTCTCTCTATTTTCAACAGTCCAGGGCACCATTCCCAGGTGCAGGGAACAATTACCCTATTTCTGGAGCTTACTGTGGGCTTCATTTAGAAAGTCAACTTACTAGGGTAAAGAAAAGCATCATCACCAATTCTTAGGTGAGGAATAAGATCTTTTCATGTCACCCACAATGACTAATCTATTTATTTATTTATAATAAAGCATCGATGGTCAGTGTAATTCTCTTAGCTAGCACAACACAAAGGATATACAGAGGCCATACAGAGGGAGACATCAATACAAGCCGGTGGGATGCAGATGAATAAGCTTTGTTGTAGTGGCAGTCTTATGGTTGCTTTTGTAAAAGATCTATCACTATCTGCACCAGGACTGAATTCCTCTCCCTGAAAAAATCCAAAATCCTGCTGGCAGGTGTTGAAGAGAATTTTCCAATGCAAAATAAATAAATAAATAAATACTCAGGCAAAAATATCTTACATGAAAAAATCTAGCTAAGCTCCATTGTTTCAAAAGGCCTGCTTAAACCAAGATACTTTAGGTTTTAATATCTATTTATTTATGCATGCATGCAGTGAACCTACCAACTAACCGGAATAATATTTGTAAGTCTACTGACTATTATATACTACATTGTAAATTCCAATTTTTTGCCGTTCTCAGCCTGCCATGCAGAACAAGTTAGAAATAAATCCTTCATTCTTAATTTTCCATGTTTTCAAACAGTTTTATTTCTTTGAAGTGTCTTTGAACTATATATCTATAAAATTAAAAAAAAAAAATCCCAATCTAAATCACAAAACAAACTCCCCTGTGCCAGCAAAATTGCACATTTAAGGGAATGGGGGAAAAAATCTGGGCTACACAGCTTTTATTTTTTTCCCCAGCTACATCAGCTTTATCTAGTTTAATGTTTGTTCTGTGACCATTTGAAATTTAGTTTCAGGTAATTCAGCATCATATCAGCATGGGATGCATCATTAACTCTGAGAGGATGTTTTCCATTGCATCTGCTATTTTCACCAAATGTCAAGAGTTGACATTTGCTATCTTTATCTGGTTTTGGTGTATCACTCATACTGAGATTTTGTTTCTTCTTATCTGATATTGATTTCAACTGTGACCAGCTGTGTTGCTAATAAAATCAACAGGCAAGTATCTGGCATTTAGTTCTTCAATGACAGAGGAAAAGAAACAGCCTAGTGACAAAAAAAGTAAAGAGATACTTTTCAATTAGGATGCATGCCTGTATCCTCATATTATCCATCTCTTAGCACTTCTGTTGATGTAGCATTTCTGACTGATTCCCTTGGGGAAGTCTCCATGGAAATCCTTGCCTCTCAGATGAAATATTCCTTTTTGCTATCATCCACTGCTTCCTGGAGAGCAGGGTCATTTTTCAAAGCAGCATCTGCACTTTCAGCAAACTCAGTTCCTTTTGCCTCGTTGGTGTGGTAGGTGCCCTTATGCCTGTACATGTACCGGACCATCACCACCAGCAGGCAAATGAGGACAAATACCACTGCAGCAATCACACCTAGAGGAAAGAGACCAGTTAAATGTATTGTCAGTAATAAAATGCAAGCAGTATCTCACAGCCAGGCATCATGACTTGAATTACTTGTTAGGGTAAGAAAAACCAAGAGGTTCCTTTCACCCTTCTGATATCATATACCCAGGGGAGTTTGCAGGCAACCCAACCCTACTTCCATAAGTATACTCAATTTTGGGAGTACAGGGCTCAGTATTTCTTAGGAGACATTCAACGAATAGCAGGAGCCATGTGACTGCAGTACTGTTCTGTATTTGCAAGTTGCCATTTCATGCTGTGCACTAAGAAAGTCTGATTATAATGAAAGTGGAAATGACACCTGCAAGGAGGAAGGGATTCTGGGTAGATCTTTCCTGTCTCCCAGACTAAGGCTAATTTACTAGCACTGTGCTAACTGGACAGAAAGTTCGATAGGTAACCCAAATGTGCATAGGACTATACAGTGGATGGAAGCACTCCTAGAGAAGGAAATTCAGGGTGGTTGTGCAGAGAACACTCTGTCCTTGCTTCCCAGAGCCCTTTCTGTTTTCTCCTTTTCTACCATTACAGGTGGAAGTCCATAAAGAGAGTCCATCGTTAATACTGAAAATAAATGACATATTTTGAAGTTTATTTAATGTGTGTGATTTTTTTTTTTTTTAACACTTTTTGGATACAACAGGGATGGGCCTATAAACTCTTTAGCTGTGCTTCTGTACAAGTACATAGTACTGAGTTCATTCTATATTCACATGATTCCAGAAGTAAATGAAACATTAAAGAAATACACATTAAAAAGTACCAGAACAGGCACTCCTAGGAAAATCCCATACGTGGAGTATGAGGCTGCTGTGAGGATGCAATAGGTAGGCATTCATCTGCCTCACTGCAAGCTTCTACTGTTCAGGAGGGTCCATCTGAGTTACTCCCCTAGGGCTTCTTTTTCTTCAGTGGACAGTGTGTGTGTGTGTGTGCGATTCCTTTTCTAGAACTGAATTCCTACGTTTGGTCAGATGAATCACTCCATGGAAACGCCTACTATTTTGCAGAGACAATGAGGGTTATGCAGACTTTATCTCTCTTCTGTCCCCTGTGTTCAAGATATGTGGAAGGAGTGGGTATCTCCAAAGCCTTAGATTTATCAGAATCAGTAAACTGAGTGGAGATACCCTATTGGCATGAAAACAGGGGAATGGACAGAATATTAGCAGGGCAAATAAAAATAATAACTCTGTCTTAAAAAATATGCTTGCAATGATATCCTGAAGATTTTATGGTGCCTGGTTCTGGAAAGTGAAGTTACTGCTAGCAGAAATTAAATTGCTTATACAAAGAACTTTAGGTTTACAATAATATCATAGTTGCAGTGGGGGCTTCATCAGTTTTTAGGACCTCACTGGTATCCCTTGATACAAGAGGCTTTAATAGGCTTTGGATGTAGCACAATATTAATAAGCCTAAGGGACTAAGTACAAATCAATTTACCTGCTACTTGTTCATAGAAAGCTGAAATTAAAGTTACAGGAGATGGGACCTGAGGGAAATATAGCAGAACCTCACCAATTTGCACTAATGATTGGTATACCCCCTTGTGAATGACTGAAATTAGTGTGTTAGCATGGAAATGAACAAACACAATAAAAATAAAAAGACAGGTTCTCTCCGTGAACATAGCTGTGCTCATTTATTCTGACAACTGTATTTAGTTTGAATGCATGAGAGAGCTTTAATAGAACACCAGGAAATGCATTGCGGTATATTCCGTAAAAAAGAAAGGGTCAGCTGGTATGAGCTAGGATAGCTCAAATCAAAGGTGCTGCACCGGTTCTGTATTAAATGACAATCTTGGCCCCGTGAATAATGAAGACTATTAGAGGTTGACTTTGCTGCTGGACTCTTAGGTATTTTGTCCTAAAATGAAACATGGATGGGGGTGGTACTGCTCACTGTATGGTTTATGCTCATTATCTCATCTCGTTATCTTGCCAATAGCCCCTCTGGGAGCAGATTTCCCACTGGCCTAATTAACTCTAATGGTGCCACTCCTGTTGTCTTGTCAGCAAAGTAGGGGTTTTGCAAAATGCAAGAAATCAACCAACCCGCTGTTTTAATTCTAATGGTGCTGCTTGGTATGGTCTGCTACTTACCTCCAATAACAGCCACATCTGTTCCAGCTGTGGGGCTCTCGATGTCTCCATCTATAAATAGATTAGAACATACAAAAGTTAATTAAAGAAAAAGAAATGGATCGTATGTAACAGCAGTGACTGTATTGGTGCTGCTGTATTATTTTAACCTCTGAAACTCAGAACTTAAACAAGATCTCTCATTAGCAAAAGACATTTGTGAAACTTCTCATTAGAGTTAGCTGTACTGTAACAGTTTTCTGTCACCATAACACTGGAAAATAAATAGCTACCACATTATGCAAACTATCATGGCCCTCGGGGAAACGCCTTCTGTTTATTATGAGCACTTACCTGTAACATCCTCCAGTGAATGATTAAATTAAGAGCGTTTAGGTACTGTGATTACTCTCAGAAAGGTAGTTTTGGGGAAAAAATGTTGGTGCCTATTTATTTTCCCATTTATGGGTCTTCACAGTATGGTCTGGATCTTGATTTGATACAAATTAATCTGTCTCTATCGATTCAAGTTAGTATTTGTTTATCTGCAATATCCTGGTTTTAATCTCAGCATTTGTTTTCTCTTAAACTTACATTTGAAATCACTGCAAGACTGTTATGTGTGTGGTATAAAATACAGTGTATCTGTGATAGATGATGCAATGGTAAGACACTATTGGCAGCTTTTCTCCTGCTCATGTCCTGTCTCTTATATCAAATTGCAGTAAATGGAGGAGAGCTGAGAATCAAAGGATCCAACTCTTCCCAAACATAGGAGATGCTTTTACTAGGACGTAGGAGTACTTTCCTCTCCCGCAGAGGTCCTTACCACATTTTCTTCCATCTATACACTGATGGAAAGATTGAGCACGCCTTGTGTAATTTAAAAACTCTAATTATGTCTACGTCCATTCAAAACCCGTGTGCCTCAGAAGAGATTAATTGCTTCAAGGTCAAACTGTTCTGTATTTCTTTATACACCAAATATATGCTGCATGCCAAAAAGCAGGCTCCTCTGCAGTAATCAAATACTTGAAGGTGTGAATTCTAAAGTGCTTCCCTAGCCACACAGCTTGCTTCCAAACATTAATTCCAGATCAAATCATTATCCCTTTAATTATAAAAAGGTATGCTAGTAACTCTCTGCTCTTTCCTGTCATTCCCAGGTGCCTCTCAGATTCAGATAACAAGCAGGTGCCTTATCTCTAGTACTTGCCACCACAGTGCTATTTGATAATGGATTACAGTATCACCACTTTGCAGAAAAGTTTCCATTTCCATACTGTACTTTCTAAGTTTTCAGAAGAATGCTGGACCCATCTTGAGCTATTGTGTAGTCAGCACTGATTTGTTATGCTGACGATGCTCTGCTGTTCAGCAACCAGATAAAATCGTGATGTGGCTTTCTCACCACAGTTCCCATTTTATTGTAAGCACGAGAGTCTGACTTCTTTGTGAGTCAACTTTTGACCACAAAGAATGCTTGCTGTCCTCCCATCTGGCCTTTTGCTGCGTTGTCCAGAGTGCCAGGACACTGCAGCTACCGCTAATGTCCAGCAGTTTCCAGGGTCTGCTCCCCAGATCGGTTTTGGATCAAGGGTGATGGAGGGGAGATGGAGACCCTCAGTGTCTGTCTCACAGTCCCTGAAATTTCATTTTGTCCAAAAGTAGCTATGTGATTCATGGAAATACCATAATATTGCTAGGCAGAAGAAAGGTATCGCTGTCAGTCAAGATTCAAGCAGTATCAACCTCCACAAAACACGACTGAGGAAAATGCAAGGCATGTGCTCGTGCAATGAGGTTGTCTTCCCAGAGCTGGGGTGAGACAACAGCCACTATCCAGACAGGAGTCCATGCTTGGCCAAGAACCTTAGCATGTTCTCTTTAGCTTCAGCTCAGTCTATGTGATAAATATTCAGTAGGACCGAATGTTCCCTTTCTGAGGCAGAAAAGATATCCAATGTACTGGAGGAAATTTTAGCTGTGCAAAGGCTGTAGGCTTTGGCCTTCTGGTACCTTTATTCTGTTCTTCACCTGCAGAGCACTCAGAGGTCTGTGTTTCAGTAACAGTTGTTGCACCTGTTTTGGTTCTTTTCCTTTGTTTTAAGGACGTCTTTTGTGCTATCTGCTGCTAAATCGTCCTTGCAAAACTTCCTCTCCTTGTTATACTGGCCCTTGTCCATAGCTACAGTCTGGTTCCAAAAGTTTTTAGACAGTGTTGTTATTTAGTGCCGTTGGTTACCATGACATGCAGAAATCAAAAGATTGTGGGAAAACTTGTTTTTCAGAAAATCTCTGGCCATCAGATTGGGTCGGCTAAATCAAGAACAGAACATACAAATCAAATTGCTTGTTGATGGAAACTACTTTTCTAAAAGCCAGGATGAAGGGAGAGAAATACCTTTGTGCCATGACCTGAAATTCATCAAATTCCAGTTCTGCCCATAAACTTACAGATAAGGAATTTTGCAATAGAACGACAATTGCTACCTGTCTCATTCCCATCAATCATATCATGCTGAGAAGGCAGCAGTGTCTGAACACCCCAGGAATATTCCTCACTTAAATACTGCAAGCAGCTCTCTGGCTTTACTCTTTAAAGGTGAAAAGCCAGTACAACTAGCATTTATGTTAATGTAGCCAGTGGTGAGTTTTTCCTGCTAAATTTGTTAAACCATCTCCTCCAGGTGAGATTTCTTAATAAAATTTGACTTTTCTTAAATTGACAGGTTTTTTCTAGTTTAAACAGGTCTCAGTTCATTTTGGCTGAGGAGCACTTGTTTGAAGTAGGCAGGTCCAACAGTGAAAATGTTTGAGGTTCAGCACAGTCCTTGTTTTGCTATGCATTTCTCCTGGCAGTTGTAATAGTTTCTTTTGTCCTTTAAATTACAAATCTGAGCCACTAAAAGCCATAAGTCAATTCCTGCTCAAAAATTATGACACTGGCTTCAAAATAATTTAGAGCTTTTTTTTATTTGCCCTTTCTTTCATACCTGAGCTTTGTTCAAGGCTTACTTTCCAGTCCTTCCCTACAATACCAAAGACAAAACGCACTTCGTAGATGTAAACATAAGTTTTGGTATGATTTGTGTTCACTACAAAACAGGTCTTTAAAGAAAACACGAAGTATTATGAGAATCCTGATAAAGATGCAAGACTTATCAGTGAGCTACTTTAGAAGCTTAACCATGTTAAGACATCCAAACTGACAAGCCATTCAACTTACATGGTGATGGGAGGAGAAGTATTTGTTAACAGAATACTTTCTCCCATCCTGCACAGAGAGCACAGATTTTTAGATCCTGATATTTACAGAAAACAGTACCTTAATGTGTTTCTATGGCTACAGTTAGTGACACATGGGATAAACTTGCAGAGAGATTCATGTTTTCTAGCTATCCTGGCATTGTTTTCACCTGCTAAAGGAGTTTCCAGAAAAAAATCAGGTACTTGCACCCTTAGCAGTTTTCCAGTCAGCGCTATAATTAGCAATGTAAGTGCCTACATGTTTGTTTGTTTTGGGTGTATACATGGAAAAGGCATGAAAGGAAAACTGTACCTGCAAAGCAATCACCATTTGGCACATTTGATATGAATGTATGGAAATCGTCCTGCAGGATAGATCTAATCTGCTGGTGTGAACTACCAACTCTCTGCTGTGTAATCCACAAGGGCAACTTGATGTGATAACATAGAATTTACCACAAACTTCTCAGTGTCTCACTCATTTCCCAAGATAAAGCTTCGAACTAGAGCTGGACAAGTGCTTACTGCTAAGTACTGTTGAATATAGAAAGAAAAGCCTGAGATTACAGCTCATGTCATGATTTCCTTGTTGCTGTGGTTGATACTGCTCTTTTGGAGTGGGTGAGTCAAGCTGAGTGAGTATACAGATATCTATGTGTTATAAGCAGCTCTTACAACACAGCTTTCAAAGCCACTCAGCACCAATCAGGCAATACTGCTCCTGCTCCTGCCTTTCAGGATTTCTCTACCCACAACCTTGTGCTTTCAGTTCTTAGCAACATAAGCCACCTCTTATCATGATGCTCCATTGCTGCCTGCTGGTGGTTTCAATCTCAGAAGCAGCCTGGTCTGCTAAATTACGCTCAAGTAGGTCTCTAAGTACTTTCTTGGGCAACCCATTTTCTCCCTTGATGTGCCTGTTCATTGCATAAGGAGTGTTTGAAATTCATTCAGTCCCTGTGAATGATGAGCTGAGCTCCTTACGGCAGTCATTTCTTTCTTAGGGCTTTCCTAGGTGTGCAGACCAGGAAATGCACGAAGATTTCATCTTTAATCAGCTCACCCAACCACCTTATGAAAAACACTGCTGCTAGCGGGAGCTTTCCCGGTGAGAAACAATCCAAACTTCTCCAGTATATCCTTGTACGTGCTTTACAGAACCACGCCAAACACTGACCGTGTTGTTGCAGGATGTGGTTTGTAAGCAGTCTGAAATGTGGTTTTAGAATTTAACTATTAAATGTTTAATGGTTTTATTTTAAATATTAGTACCATCTGTGCACTTCCAGTAAACAAAGGAGATGTTCAAACTGAATAACATCCAGTTAATGATTCAGGCCAGATACAGATGGAATTCAGAGAGGACTTTACCTCTATTTTGTTTGTTCTTTCATACATTCATACATTTGAAAGAGAGCTTTAAGTATAACTGGAGACTAAGGAAATACAGTTTACTCAGTAATGCCCAGTCTTGTAGATTAAAGTCTATTTTGGGGTTGGATCAATTGACCTAAAACAACATTCCGTACTAATTTTACCTTATTTAAAAAAAGTTGTAATTTTAAAGGAAGACTGTGTTTTTATATAAAGTATTTAGGTGGGGCTTCAAAAACACTCATTACAGATCTAACTGCTTCTGCTGAAGATGATAGTAAGGTATTTGGTTTTAGTAAAAAATTGTAAACTTCTGAAAGTACTGAGGAATATACAGAATCTACCAGGTAGATTTGCAACTGTTAAAAACCTTTATTATAACTTTTGCATTAAAAAAAAAGTAATATTATGTATATAACAATCTATTTATTAAAACAGTTACTTTCCCAGGTACTACTTTTGTTCTTTGTATCCTCTTCTGCACTCATCATTCCTCTCAACTGTAAAAGAAGGTCTTAATGTGTCCCTATTGTCATCACTGATGCAAGACGTTTCTTACCACATATTTAGTATGGAAGAACTAATGAAGTCTTAACATATCCATTGTTTATGCAACTGTGGTATGTCCTTCTTGCCCTTTGGTTTATGTTTGTGCCTTGCCAACACATTGCATTCATGAGAAAATCATTAATCTATTAACCTTAGCACACCGATTTAATTTACAAGCTATAGTTAGAACTGGTTCACTGCGGCTGCATGTGTAAAAATGAGTCGAATCAACTTCTGAAAACTTCATGTTAAAAATATGTTAATTGCTCAAGCTGCTCTCTGGCCTGTGTTATGATATCAGATGCATTGCACTGAGACCTTTCTGGATTAAAAAAAAAAAATGTCATTACCTATTTTAATATTTGCCAGCAAGTGTACAGTGCCCTGCCAGAGCTGGCATCTCTTATCCCAAAGGGTCACCAGCCTGAACCCATCAATTTGACACATTCTGCTGAAAAAGCCATCACCATCTCCCATTAGATAATGAAACACATCAAGGCTGTTCTTTCAAAATTAAGGAACAGTTTCTCATCTGTCAATCTGGAAAAGAGACAGAATAATTTGGCTTCCGTTTATGTACTAAATTATTATAAGGACAATAATGATGACATACAGCAATAACAACCACATGATCTTTTGGGTAAGTAACTAGATTGTGCTCCAAATGTAAGGTAAATCATGCAGATTAAAAATATCTACAAAATTTAAATGCATTGGGCCCAATCCTCCTGCTATCCTAGCTAGAAAGTACTTTGTCATTAATTCTTAGAAGAAAAAAATCCGGTCTCATTCAATTAAAATAAAGGTCTGTTCAAGACTTTCACATGTTGTAAAATAGTGAGGATAAAAAGGCATTATCAAATCAGTTTAATTAGGTAAGGATTGCTGCATAATGTTAACAGTTCTCATTTGATTCTGGTATAAAGTGTCAGCACAATATTTTTGTGCCATTCTGGAATGTTGTAAAGTAAATAGAAAATATGTTTTGCAATGTTTGAGGAAGTAATGGCTTCAGTCATACAGTTTCTCCTTCTTTTGTGAAGCTGAATGGCAGTTAAGTCTTGGGGAAAATCAGTGGTGGAGAGAGACACTAAAAGTCAGCTTGTCAAAAATAATCATATTGTATCCCTTAATGATAAGAGGGGCAAGGAGAAAATGTTCATGAAATCTGGCAGATTATTTTAGCTGAAAAAAATAGTATATTTTAAAACTCTACAGATCTTCTGTGTTTTGAAATAAGAAACAAATTAAAAAAGAGAGAGATAAGAAAAGAATGTTTTAAAGAATTATATAATCTAAAAGACCCACAGATTTGTTTAGTTAATATTTTCTGTTTATCCCCCAAAAGAGCTGACAAGCCCCCCCCCAGCCCCCAGGTTCCCCATTCAGTTTGAAGTGCATACTCTTCCATTTTTAAAAATTTTTTATTTGCACTTACTAGAGACATACATTAAGGTATTTTAGCTCCTTCGCTCAGGGTGGCTAAATACCAACCACCGATTCTGGCGGCAATTAAGCAAAGTGCATCCAGTAAGAACATTAAAATGGCAATCCCTCTTGGAAGTACCATAAATGTTACAACCTTAAAGCTCCCATACAGCACAGTACTCAAGAGAGAACTTATTGTAGGCCCATGTCCCCCTCTGGTAACAGATACTTAATGTGTCCCATGTATTTACACTGATGCATATATACAGTAAAATACTGAGAGGCAAATTCAGGTGGGTCTGCCTGCTGCTTATAGCATCAGGAAGGATGGGAAGGTTTCAGGGTCAGCAGAAGAAACACAGAGCAGAGGAGAAGTTAGAGAAAGAACCTACCTCCCTGGCAGTGGAGCTCCTTAGCAGGCAGGTAATGGAGCTCACAAATGGATGCTGTAGAAATCTTGCCTTAGAGATGGAAGGTGGAAAGTTACCAAGGTCTACCCACTGGTGGTCTTGCTGCTCATGTATAGTGGCTGGGTTTTGCTGTGCTCCTATGGGAAAGCTGATTGATGTCCAAAGACCAAATGCTGCCTTCTTATCATAGAAAGGGTACATGAAGTGTGTGGAGCTGGAAGAAGGGCTAATATTTTTCAAAAATCGCTGCATGTGGTTGGAGGTTGTGCCCTGTTTTGTCTGCCTCGTGTTTGTAGTCATATCACTGCAAAAAGTTCCTTACTTTTCCATGGACATATGTTAATGCAACCAAACCTTTATTTAAATTTTTCCTCCACAACCACCAAAGTCAACTCATGCTCCAAATGTACAACAGCTTGGTGGGGAAGCTTAATTGACCTGGTATTGCTTCATTAGAGAAGGAGTGACAAGTGGGCTATGAAGCAATTCATAAGGTACAGTCCACAATCAGGACCTTTTCCTGCATCTGTCCCTCTCCTCCCACCTCCCTACTCTTCATCTGAACTCAGTACTCCTTATGAGAGCTTTTTAATCTTGAAGGTTTTGAAAGAAACACTAAGTAAATCTGCCAAATAATTTCTGCCTGACTTTCCTCCAAAGTCAACAATTTCAAGCTCTAGTCATTATTTGCTGAAGCAAAATGGGAACAAAACAGACATTTGCTTATTCACTGAGATCAAAGATGAATGGCAAGGAGTTGCTGGCCTAATTGATTAACCATTGCAAATGTTGAAAATGATCATAAGTAATCAAAGAAGCTGACTATGGGTGTAGTGAAAGCTCATCTGACAACCGGTAACAGATACTTAACTTGTAATTCTTGAGAAACAGTGCATGAAAAAAGCACACCTCACTGGCTTAAACTTTGTATGCTAGAAACATAAGCATAAAAATTTGAGCCAGAACCATTCAGTTGAAAGTCAGAGGCCAACAGGTCTTGGGCGATATGATAATTCCTTCCCAACCGCTTGCGTAAATAGTTATATGATGCAGTAAGACAGTTAAACTGCTAAACTGCTTGTAATTATTTACCAAGATGTGCTTTTAGTTTGTACCTACCAGGTCTACCAGCCTCAGTCCTGACTCTCGGGCCTTTTGACCGTGTCATCAGAGGATAAGGTCATCTCCATGCTTCTTAATGTTGCTGGGCTTGATTTTATGACTTTAATAACTTAAGATTAGGTTTTAGTTTACAGATGAAACATACCCTTTTTATGGATGTGGCACTATTCAAGACAAACGTTAGTTAAATTAGTAATCTCCCTAACTAAGACAGACTGAAATGTTTGTTAGTATTTGAAATATTTCCATCAAATACATTTGGCAGCATTTTTGTACTGATTTTCTCTGTCTGCTGTGTGCCTGACTGTCCTTGTAACCTTTACAAGTGTTGACTCCAACTGTTTTTAAAGGAAGCGCAGGCAAAGATAAGCACTTTGCCTCGATTTTCATGAAAACTGTAGTCTGGAGAGAAAAGGGAGAATAAAGTAGTCCAGCAGTGAAGGAAAGGCAGCGAGGACTCAGCAGATACAAGCTCTGTTCAGAAGCAGCTGGTTCTCCAGTCACCACATGCTTTTCAGTCAGTGTGCACATAGATCCAGAGGAGCTGCAGCAAGATGCTTTCTCTCCCCATGGGGAGCTGTGGGAGGGAGCCAGTGTATTCTTGGGGTGGGATTTAGGGGCCAGAGACATCAATCCAAAAGCCAGGGTGTTTCACTGCTTCTGTTACTGGCAGAAAACTTGTTTTAATGAACATTGACATGCAAGGCAAGAACCATGGCCGTTATACTATTAAGGCTGATAAATGTCTATTTCTCATTTTGAGATGAAAAAACTTGGCCTTGTGCTTAAATTACAGGTGATATGATCAAATTACTGGTGATGTCATCTAGAAATCACCTGGAACCTGGTGAAAGCCTGCAGCTATGCACAAAGATACTATCCTGGCAATTCAAAGAATGTCATGCCAGGTTACTATCCTTAGAAAAGTATAATCATTTTCACAACATGGGCAGGTTTCTTCCTTTATTTCTCATTTCCACCACCAATATTTTATAGCAAAGCAGTCCGACAGGTGAGAATTCTTGGAAGCAGGAGCTGTGCTCCATCCCCTATCTTATTTGATACGGATTGTGTTCAGCTACATCCAGCTCATACACCAGTGCTTGCCTAAGGCACTGTCTACTAAGGATTGCAAGTGGAAATGTCAGGATGTTTAGCATATGCTCTTCAGGGACACAGAGATCTTTCCTGGAGCACTGACGAGGTTAATATTATTAATGGAGATATCTGTAGTGGAAGCAATCTTCCAAATGCTTTAAATATTGAGCATATTAAACAAAGAAAATAAACCATATTGAAATACCTTAGAAACTTGCAAGGCAAATAGTAGCTCAGGGCAATAACATTTCTCATTTTCCAAGGATTCTTCAATGAATATGCAGATTTCTTTTGCATATCTGCTCCATTTAAAAAGACAAAGCCCATTTTATTACCTGAAAAGCATTTACATATCAGTCCAAGCTGTCTGAATTAAGTTAAGCAATTTTAGCAAAACTTCTTTACTGTCTATCATTCATCTGAGCAATTCTAGACAGATTGTGCAATAATTGGTAAAAAGAGGGGGGGAAAAAAAGAAAAAAGTCTCTCTTTTATATTATTTTTAGACAGTTGTCTGGTGTTATTTGACAAATAGCATATTGAACGCATTAACAGAACTGAGCGTGAAAACCCCTTCATTGAAGCCACATAATGAATTTTTTTCAGCATGGGACTTATATCGTTGTGAGGTTCATTAACAACTCATTACTAGTGTTCCTCTCTCCTAATGTATCATGTAGGTGGAAAGATAATAACCAGCCTGGCAAGATGTTTGACTACTGGAAAGGAGTTTATGTGATCTAAACTGTCTCCACAGATGCTGCAAAGAGGACTCTAGTTGGCAGTTGGCTGAGATGACTGCTGTAGGCCACTTCCAACTGCAACTATCCTGTTCTGTTCTGACACACCTTACAAGGAGATCCATTCAGCTCCAACAGAAGTGTAATGAATCCTGGGGGATGGCATGGGAATTTCTCTTCCCATCAACCTAGCAGCAAATCTAGAAGTCTTAGCTTACATTAGAAGCTTATCTTTCTGGAGTCTATAATCAGGGAAAATAAATCCCAACCACTACCATCAGCAGTGCTTAACCATCCCCTTCCAAAGCCTGTGCTGAGGGCTTAGCCTTTCTATAAGGTAGTCAGAGCTTTTTTTGTAGACCTTTCAACATGCACTGGTCAGAAAGGCTAGAGCTTTTCCAGAGGTGCTTAAATAGAGTCTGACAGTCTGATTTTGCCTATTAGGCTGCAGTCATGTTGACGGAAGCAATCTTATGCCAAAATTTGATGTTACTACATTCCAAACTTGAAAAGGACTCCATCTATTTTAGTCTCCTAATAAGGAGTCCTTTTTGTGTTACTGCTCACTTGAAGGGCTCTCTGTAGACAAATGTTGACTTTCATACTGCTTGGAGAATGATAATCATTACTGAGGCTTCGCTTCTCTTTCAAATCTGGTTGAAACTGGTCAGTGGATTCGAAGGTTCTTGGTGGAAAGTGACAGATGGAGGAACAGATGATTAAGCAGACAGATAGCAGGAACACATAAGACTCATTTCATTAGGAAACTGGACTGAAAACAGAAGTAGCATTGGGTACTTGGATAATACTCATATTTGGGTCACCAATTTAAAAAACACCATGTTTTTGTGACCATTTCAAAGCTTGTAGATGATGCCCTTACTGGTTTAAATAGCAAATTAAAAACCAAAGGCACATTGCTGAGATTTTTTTCAGCTCTGTTTTTGGCCAGAAATGCTACATTTTTTATAGTTTG
This sequence comes from Rhynochetos jubatus, assembly GCA_027574665.1. Lineage (NCBI taxonomy): Eukaryota > Metazoa > Chordata > Aves > Eurypygiformes > Rhynochetidae > Rhynochetos > Rhynochetos jubatus. The sequence continues at coordinate 28,273,979 of CM050654.1, forward strand.
GACTATATTTTAAACCTTGAAAACCAGACTCTGCTTGGACAGCCCTGACAATTTCAGTGGAGGATTAATGTGTCATTAGGCAAAGAAATATAGTCTAGTACTTTTCAATAGCAACAAATGCTTGTTATGCACTTCTCTGATCAACATATTTTTGACTTACTGTAAAGCCTTTGGGCTGCTCCTTTCCTAAATGTATGAAATATACATGCAGGGAAACTGAGAGTGAATTGTTGTGATTTGAGCTGGCTGCTACATTCCAGCAGAAAAGGGCATTCTTGTTCCAAAGCTTTTTCCTTTCAAGCTGATCCAGCAGAAAACCAGCCCACCAAAAAGAAGGAGTTGGGGGATATTTACTTATTGACATGCTGATCCAAGTCACCATGTAGTCTAACTGTCCACTGATATGATAACAGGGCGGGGTTTGCTAGGTGCAGACAGGGAGAGCAAAACTCAGGAAAGCTCTGTTGGGCAGGTGAAGTCCATCATAATTTTGCACTCAGGAAAAACAAGTCCCCCACAAGAGAAGCATAAGTGGAAAAAAAGCTAGACAAAGATGGACATTTCCTAAAGAGATTTCTCTGAACAGAACAGAAAACCACATTTTCACAGCTCTAGAAGACATGGAAAAAGTTTGGCTTGGTATTCCCTGTGTAAGAATATATTGGAATGCACTAAGAAGTAAGGCCCCTCTCTCAGCTGTCAAAATAGGGACCCTAGGGCAGAGCTGTTACTCTGTAGCTCACTCCCTGCCTGGAGGCACGCTGCTCTTCCACAGCTGAATCAGCAGCACTCACCCTCTGCAGCCAAGCAGCAGCAGTCACTGCTGTCCCTTTTACACTTGTATCAAAGCAGGGCACCGTTCCAACACACAAAGTGTAATACTGAGTGGTACACATATAAGGTAGGATTGCCAAAAGCTCTCTCTGTTAAACTGCTTCTTCTCCCTTTGAAGTTGGTGGCAGATCCCCCATGTGCTCCAACTGCTCAGTTGGGCCAATGATGAAAGCTTTTAAAAACACTATTTTATGAATGTTAGAAACATGATAGAACCAAGGATTCATTGTCAAGATCATCATATACAGCCTTTGTCCATCCTCTCTGTTTTCATCTTCCTAGTTTATCAGTTGATGCTGCCTAACAGACTGCAAAAATCTGCCTTCTCAAACAGCCTTGAGAGAGCCTGCAAATTTCTTAAAGCCCTTTCATAACATACCCAAACTACCGTTGCCTCCAGAGAAGTCTGCTTTGGAACAGTATCATAAGGTCAAGTTATCCCACTGAAACACCTATTAGTATAAAGAGAATGAGGGAAAAAACCATTAACAAACCAGCAGCACTAGCACAGCCCTGGAAAATATGAAGTCATAAGTAGAGTTCAGCCAGACTCCCATTAAACTTTGTTTAAGAGCCAAGCTCCACCCTGAGATATGTGTGAGCTGCAGTTTATTTCAGGGGGAGCTGTGCTGTACTTCATGTCGGGGCAAGGCTTGGACACAAGTATGTATCTGTTACAAGTCAGAGAGGAGCAAAACCAACATCACTTCTGCATTCTTTGGTTCCATCTACATAGATGGAATAGGAAAAAACAGCCCACACTTGTCTATGAAATTTAGTTCTTCTTCCACAAGACATGAATGCCTGTGTTTCTATATTCGCTAAGGTACTTTCATGTGATATGGTAGCCTTTCCCCATGCCCCTGACGCCCCCATGAGAGTTAAACACATGGGCAGAAGCTCTAAGCCTTCTCTTTCTAGCTGCTTTGCTCTTGGGAGTCCCTTTAAGAGACAGTCTGAAGGGACACACACATCAGTCTGGCTTTACAGCCTCAAAGCCTTCCACTGAACATTTTTGTTCAATAAGTAGGAGCTCAGCTTGATGAGGAGGGAAGGAATGGCACACACTTTCCCTATACCGCTTACATTCCCAGGCAGGAACTAGGCATGACAGCACTCCAGTGCTGGGCTGAGTCGCATGGATAGCTTCAGGCAACAGCTTTTATTGTACCTAGGGCAGGCTCCTGCTGCACAGCTGGCTCTCAGAGAGGACAAAAGGACAAATTATGTCCACACACATTTCTGCGTGGGTCTTGGAACCACTGTGGTTACCAGGGCGAAGAAGGCAGAAGGGTGCCTTGATCCCTGACACAAGCTGTACCTTCAGAAATGCTGAACCCCAAGGTTGAATTCCTTCAACTGCAAGTTAAAAGAGCTCATTCAAGAAGCTGGAAGAGGGGGAGGTAAGGCTCAGTCCTGCCAAGCGCTGAGTCTGGATGTGAACAGGAGGTTAAAGTATTTCATATGAGAAACTGTGGTAAATGCAAAATCTTTTACACCCCAAGACAACCCTTTAAACACTGAAATACTGACTCTGGCTCAACAGTTTCCCTTGTCTCAGACACCCAGATGGTTGCCTCGTCCCTTACGTCTCCATTAGGCATCCACTATTGGCTCTCACAGGGATGACAGACCATCAGCTCCACTGCAGCACTTTCATGGGCAGAGCTGGAAAAGTGTTTAGGTCCTGAGTAGCCAAGAACACCCAGCACCATCAGGATCAAACCTATCTTGGCAACTACTTGTCATGGATACTGTAATAGCAGATTGCGTCTCTGGGAAAGTCAGTCTCTTTTTCTTAATACTGATGTGAGCAAACAGCTCGTGAGAGCCAAGGAAAATACACTGGCAGGTCTGGTAATGCCACAACATCACTTCATTGTGCAATAGCAGTGAAACAAAGGATAGGAAGAATGGGTACCATATCCCATTAGCTAGAAGATGGATTGGAAATATCCCAGCAAGGATGAGGAATGGGAAAGGCAGACGTGTGTTCTGGGAGTCTGTGCCCGTGGCCACAGCTGGCATGTCACAGTTTTGTGCCTGATTTTGCATTTCCCCTCACCCAGTATTATTTTCAAAGTGTGGGAGAGGCATCCTTTTAGGGATATGGATGCTCATGCCCACAGAGAGCAAGCTGTTGCCTTAATGTGCCAAACAGTGGCAAACAAAATTGATTGCTAAGCTGAACACCCACATTCATCAACATGTCCCTGTCAGACTTCTCTCAGTCACCCACAAGTCCTGGACCTTGTTGTGTGCTGCAGGCATCAGGGCAAGACCTGGAATGGTTGATCCCTTGGGGTTTGAGACCATCTTCTCAGGTGTCAGCTGTGAAGGAAATCATTCAGGTAAAAGATGGCATGTGCTAGATATTTCTGTTTCCAAGTTTATTTTCCTCATTGAATGAGGAAAATAAACCCCTCTCTGGAATGAATCAGACACAATCTTTAATTACAGGACATGTACACCCTCCCTCTCAATGACTGCTGCAATTTCATAACTGACAAAAATAGACACCCAAACCTCCAAAGGGAGTAGCTTGGATTTCCCACTCTGGCCACCTCCAGCAGCTGCCAGGCTCTGCAAGGTCCTGGGGCTGGGCTGCGCCATTTGAAAGGGAGAGAGATTTACGCAGCGATTCGGCACTCGTGTCACTTATAAACAGCACAGTGGAAGCAGCGACAGAGAAGTCGTGCTCCTATCTGTTCTGTTACTAGTATCCAGAGAAAACAAGACACAGGATATGCTTCCTGCCTGAGGAAGACTTGTAGCAGCCCAGGAGAGAAGGCATGACCTTTTGCTTAAAGGAAATGCAAATCATGGAGAAGTGTATGGGGAAAAGGTCCAGGCTGCATTTTATCTTTAAAACAGTGTCATGCAGTTGTACCTCCTCTTGCTTTCTCCCCCCTGTGTTTAAAGATGATCCTTACTTATTTCGCAATGGCACATTTAAACATTTTCATCTGTCTCTGCTGCCCCATTGTTTCTCCAGTCAGTCATGAACCTTCTGACCCAAGTCAGATGATGTTGAAATGAAAGGTTTCATTCATCAGAAGCAAAAGAAATCAGAGGAGGTACCCCAAGAGGAGAAGGGCTTGGCTCATGTTCTGTTTCCAGCTCACAAATGATTATGTCCTCAAGATGCAAAGACTAAGCATCTCCCACAGCACATGGGAGGAAGAAGAGGAGTCTTTGTCTGAGATTCACAGATTTTAATGGATTCCAGAAGGGGAATCTTGTACTGAGGAGCAACAGCAAAGTTCAGAGAAATGCAAAGGCATTTATCTCCCCAGTTGCATTCCTGCCTGCCAAAAGCGGGAGGGGTGATTTACTCCTCCTTGGTACAAGGAGTCTCTTATGGATCATTAATCCACTGGGAGAATGAGCTCAGGAGCCTTAGACATCTTTTCTTAATGTGCAAGAACCTTGAATCATCAGGAAGTATTCTTCTTTGGCAGCATACAGGATCCGTTTGTCTTTATTCGCTCCCCCCTACACCATGCCTTCAATAGTGGTTCCTACAAGAACCCTAGTTACCACTGACAAATCACTTAGGCTTCATTAAAATCTGTGCTGATAGTAGATGAGGCTGCCGTGAGCTAAATCAAGGCATTTGAAGCAGAGTAATAAAAAGTGAAGATATGAAATTGGCAAATTCTGATCCAAAGAAATCAGTATGAGCAATCTGAACTTCCAGGGTACAATTATCTCAACACCATTGATTTCAGCAGTGCAATGATAACTTGCCCTGAGTAAGGCATTTCCTGACAAGCTCTGCAGAAACTTGAAGGAGTCAGAAATGGTCAACTATTTGTTCACATACAAGGACCTCAGGTGATAAAGCTGTGTGTTTACACTTTAGAGCTGATCAGAAAACATGCAGCAAACGTTAGTAGGAAAGGAGACGGATCTGGTGGGCACTTCTTGGTATTATATTCTTATTTATTTAAGGGTAATAACAAAGCAAAGGCTCACTTTGTCTCAGACTCTCTGAAACCACCTGAGAATATTTCCACAATGCTTCGGTGGCTAAGTGAGAAACATGAAAAACTGGTTATCTTTATTCACAATACGCAGACATTTACAAAAAGCCACTGCTCTGCAGTGGATGGTATTTTATACTCTTTACTTTGGTGAAAAAATGTGCAGCAGAGAACTATATTTCTGTATTCAGTCTCCCAAGAAACACTCATTCCATGCCCAGGTTAGCCAGATTCCACGTAAGTCTGGCAAATCCACATCCTTACTGCCTTAAATGATTTAAAAGAGCTAAAATATGGTTGTAAGACAAAATCCAAAGCTGGCTGGTGTCCTTGGGTTTTATGCTCTCTGTGTGTATGTGTATGCATGCAGCATCCCTTATTTTTCCTCTTTGTCAAACACTGTGTCACAGAGTTTAAGTTGAAAAGTATGAAGATTAGAACAATCATGTTTACATGTATTACCACCTGCTACTTCATTTCTTCCATGGTGCTTAAATGTTCAAGCACATGACTTTGAAACACACTGCCTTTAATGCACTTAAAAACTCTGCTGGATTTCCAGCTTGCTTTGATCTCTACAGTCTAGAGACGATCTCAGAGAATACAAATGAGTATGTTTAGGGGAAAAATATTTTCAAGGAAAAAACCCTAAAGTCCTTCCAGCTTGATATGCTTTGCCAGTTGATGTCATACATAAGGTTGTTTCTTGTAGTTTATCTTTATGCTTCAGGAGGCCTAGATCTCTGCCCAGAATGAGCAACTTGATGAGGTAACTTGGGAAGATGGATGTGATCTGTGCCTCTTATCATGAACACTGAAGTGGCAAATAGTTGTTTGGTGATTACTGTTTAGAAAGGAGAAGGAAGGAGAGATGATATTTGTCCCAAGGAATTTACAGACTAAACAAAGCAAAAAGGATACATTTATACAACAGAGAAGACTGTATTTTGTTTAGAAGGAATGGGAAGAATGTGAGAAGAAAGATGGAAAAGCTTGCTATTAATCATGAGTAGGTAGGAGACATTGACTGGAGATCTGGAAACAAAAGAAAGACTAGGCTAGCCCAGGCTAAAAGCAAACCATCTTTCTGGGGTTGTACAATGCTGTCTCTTGACACACAAAGTCACCATACATCACTGCCTTTGTGGTACTGGCTTGGGTTTGAAGTAGTCTCAAATTCTCCCCTGTACAGGAAGTAAGTAAAATAAGAGCTGGGCTTTTGGGTCAGAATGTGGGATGGCTAACTTGAGAAGAGGGAGCATAAACTGAGGAGACAGGGTGAAGGGGGTGGGCAAGTAAGCAGCATGGGAGACATGTTCTTTTAAGAATAATTGAGGGTCTTGACACTCAACTGTTGCTTGAGCTCTAAGTATGGAGGAGTCGACAACTCTCAGTGGGAGCTGGAAAAGTGCCAAAGGCAATCAACAAAGTTTCACAAGAATTGGTCCCTTTCCATTAGTTGGACACATTCTGCAGAAGAAGGACCTACAAAGCACCCTTCTACTCCCTGACCTGGTGCTATTCTTCTTGGCTATGCTGATGTCAGAAGAGGCCACTACCTTCACTCCTCTCACGGCTGGAGCAAAGATAGGATAAATAATAGGAAAAGCAACAGGGTGTGCAGACCACACTGAGTGGTTTTCAAAAAAAGCAAGGAAACAATGACTTCCTCTTTTCCCAAAGCAAAGGGGAAGCTGGAACGGAAGCAGTACTCTCAACGGCGATTTTGTTTCCTGGTCTGATCTGCTCAACTCCTTAACCAGGATTTTCTGTACACATGCAGCCTAACCCTGTGTATATCCCACTGTTTCCACCAAGTGCTTAATTTCCATTAGTAACTGGTAGTATAGGCTGCCTTAAAATTAAAAAAGTCTCAATGAGTTCAGTGAGGGGAAAACTAGATTTGTATGCAACAGCCTCCCAAAATTGAACCGATGTAATTATTGAAATTCAAGGGAGATGGACAATAATAAACTCCCAATCATGGGATCCAGGATGTAAAAAGCTTGTCCCAGGTTGTAAATAAAAATTCCTATGTGATGACAGGAAAGACCTGGAGAGGAGAGGTGTTGCTTCATGGCAAGCTGTGAAGATGAGGGAGCAAAAAGAAACCAATGGAGAAGAGGGAAGGAGATGGAAGAGGGGGCTACACCCAAAGGAAACATGGCCTCAGTCCAGAGGATGACAAGGGAAGATTTATGTCTTCCTTACCTATGCTTATCACAGAAAAATACTGTGATGCCTAAATTCAAAACATGGGGTGATTCAGTGTATATACCATCATGAGCTGCTATGCTCTGCCTGTATATAAACTCAGTAAAGAGATACCTGAATCTAGCATCTGCAAGGGATGGTTTGCATAAAACTGCTATCGTATAAAAGGGTTATTTTGTAGTATTTTCCAACTCATATAGCCCAAATAATCTTCTCTCTTTCCTGTTACTGAGTTTATGCCTCTGCAAAGCCTTCAAAAAGCTACTTTTTTTTTTTTTTTTCCTGCTACTTTTGAAGGTATCTGTCATGTAAAAAGGGAATCGTGAGCCTGTGGATATTGGTCTGTGAATACAATTCTGGTCACGGAAATCAAACTCTCCATACCCAGAAGTCTGACTAGTGAAAAGGCATGTAAGTAGTGAAAAGAATGGGGTGTGTATGCCCGTGTATATGTATACATATAGATATACAGTATACTATATATACATACATTGTGTATGTAAAACTAAGCACCAACACATATGAAAAGACTTGATGTCTGATACTGCATTGCTGTGACCTCATCACACATGCTCATTATAATGTGGACTGCCTCATAAAACTAGACATTTTAAACATGCAGTTCGCAGTAAAATAGGCATTTATCACTCATGATAACATGGAGCTGTCTCCGGGTGTGCTCCAAAGCCCCCCTGCAACTTCCTGATAAAAAGCTTAACTCCATTTCAGGGCTTACCTGAAGAAGAAAGAGGTAGACCCTCATGAAATAACTGTTTGCTTTTGGTTGGGATTTTTTTTCTATGTTGAAAAAGAGAAGTAGAGGGAAGGAAAAAAAAAAAATCGCTTTAAAACTTCAGTGCAGCAGAACAAGCTTAACCCATTGAGATTTTAAGTGAAGTTTTCTGCTTCATCAGGAAGAACCCTGTGGTGAAACATATGTCAGAAGAGAAGAAGATATAAGAAACTGGCCTCCTTTGCAGATGAGAAGATTAATTAAGAGGAAAATCACTTAGCCAGATGTCTCATTGGTGAAGCTACACGTGCAAGGTACATCTGCAATAAGGGAGCAGCATAGCACAGATAGTGCATTTGATTTCCTTGCTAAAACTGGGGAGAGAGGAATCTGGTGTGAATTAGATCATGCTGACTCTTGGAGAAACGAAGGAGTACAGATCTTATTTCAGGTACAAATTATGAGCTGCATGTCTGTTGTTATAACGTTGCAGTATCGTTACGTAATGTAGTTGAGTTATGGGTTACAAATAAATTATCCAGAGAAGACAGTCCTTTTCTCCATTCATGTTCATAAATTGTTGGCAAACCAAACCTTATTTCTCCAAATGCCACTTTTCTTCATTCACCAAGTAGTTTTTCAGAATGCTTAACAGCTGGTGAATTTTTCATCAGCTCATTACTGGGGTAACACTGTCAAATTCATTTGACTTAGGAACTTAAGTCTTTCAGAAGTAAGTAAAACACAGTCTGTCTGCTGTCCAATACTTGCCCAGCTAAGATGTTCATGTATTCTTGTCACTGTAGCATCTGGGTGTTTCCCAACTTTTCATGCATTTCCTATCACAACTTGGATGTGAAACAAAAAAAAGAAGTAAACAGCAATCATACTAGTGCCTAACACCATGTTTAGATGTTTTCTGATCTTTCTGTGGGAAACAAATAGGCCAGTTGCTAAATGACTTCTGAGCTATGGTTTTTTCCTAAGCGTGTAATACAAAATTAGAGTGTGGGAAGCAGAGCTGTTGCCTGAGAGGATCTACTGGAATCAATACTAATTCCTACCTCCTGGCTGCTGTAAATTCCTTCCCATAGCCGAAAACTGCCTCTCCAGCAGTGCCCCTAAAAAGCAGTCATTTCTCTCCTACCTGTAATCTGTCCTCTCTATGTAGTCTACTAGCCTTTTGAAGAAAGGCTGTCTGTACAGCACCTAGCACAATCAGATCTCTCTGTTGGCTTGAATTTCTCTATGCTATAGGAATACTAATCCCTCCCCAACAATAGAGACAGGCACTCCACAGAGCAGACACACAAACAGACTTTCATTAGAGAATGCAGTCCCGAAAGCCTGTTTTACAAAAGACTTTGCTGATTGGACTCAGTCATTTGAACAGTGATGGATACAGGGTATGTTCCACAAGAGCCTAGAAAGAAAGGTGCAGCAGTATCAGCAATGAGATGCAGACACTGCACAATTCTGTAATAGTAACAGGTTGAAGCACGTAAGCAGCCATAACCTGAATCTTTAACATCTACTGGATAAATCATTAGCATTTTTTGTGTGTGTGTGAAAAGCAGTGCCCAGAAATGCTGAGAACTGTGTGTTTTCAAAAAGCAGACTCCTATTTGCCTGGATGCTCTTCCTATTCCCTCCAGCTTATCAGTTTGCCAACATTTCTGTTCTTAATTACTGAAATTTCAGGTGCATTCTGAGACTTTCAATTTGCAGACTTTCACATCAACATCTCAGGCAATGAGGGTGTCAAGGAAAGCCCTGGGGTATAAAACCAAATTTTCCAATTCACATTCACAGTGGTGGGAGACAAATATGCAAGCAGAGGCATTCAATTTCCATTAATGCTTGTGGGACATGTCTTGAGATTTCTGTGCTAAAAATGAGAGGTTATTATAATCTATATGTTTCCTTGCTTATGAATGCTCACAGGTTTACCCATGAAGATGGAAATTTTCATAATCAATAGCCTCTATTTTTGTTTATTAGTTACTGTCGCAGACCAGCGCTTCTGTTGATTAAGGGCAATGAAATCAAATCTATTGCCAAGGCAGTGAATAACCTGGTTCAAAGTCTATGGGGATCGTTTGTGGCTTTTCCAAGCCCTGTGTGAAAGGTAGTGGTATTGCTCTAGAAACATTTAAAGGACCAGTTTGCAGCCTCAAAATATATCTCATAATGAGTTAAAGATAGGTCAAGGCCATTCTCAGACCCAGACTCACCATTCACAGCTGTAAGTCACTTTGCCTTTATGTGGGCTAGCAAGCTCTCAGCCTCTCCAGAAGGGACAGCCCACACATATTTTAGTCTTTTTGCCAGAAGCCCCAGCTGCCATTGCAGCAGGTGGAGAAACTGGGAATGATGGAGCTGAGAGGCCCTGCTCATGGCACAGGGGCAGCATCAGGGTCTGCTCCCTTCGAGGAGGGCAGGGCTTGCACCTGGGCTACTGATGAACTACAGCTGGCAGTGCAGTTGAAAGCATGCAGCTTATAAGGCTTGCTTTGTTCCTGACCCTCATCCTTTCTCTACAGCTGAGGAAGGGCCTGAAGTCCAGCCTTGCAGCCTGGTTTCCTTTGGGTCAATGTTTCCACATGGCATGGACCACACTGCTTCCCTACCTATCCAGAAGAAAAACTTAATCTGCTTGTAGGTGATGAGGAAAAGAAGTCTCCACAAATTGCTCTGCTTAACTGCTAATTCCTTTGACAGCTGGCATTTGGAGTATAAGAGGCCCAAAATAAAACATTCTTAGCATGCTGAATATGGATTAAATCCTGTACGGTGCAAAGCACCTTCTCCAGGGAGATGAACACCTTTGACCCCAAAGATGGCTTTGCATAGATCACTGCTTCCCCAGACTGACCCTTAGACCTGGTGGCGTTTATTTGTGTGAGCCCTTCACCTTATTTGAGCTGTCCATTTCCTTGGAACTGGGTCACTGCAGTCTAAAGGAAGAGGGCAAAAGCTGCAGTCTGAACAGAGATTGCCAAACCTGTGGAATTCCTCATATTTTGTAAGAAATCAGGCATCTGCTGCTGCACACCTGAGCAGAGGTGGAAGGAGGCAAATTTAAAAATTATGCATTTTAAAATCAGGAAGTTTAGATTCCTGATATCAGGCTAGCTCTCTTTTATATCAGAAGAAGAAGAAAAAAAGAAACTGGAGGTCTATTCACAGCACAATATTTGTACTGAATCCCAGCCAACAAAATTGAAGCCCAACTCCAGTTTTGGTAGCAGACTACTTAAGTATTCCACTTTATTCCAGCCACACACGAATGTCCATTATCTATGAACTATGGAGTAAATATACATGCACCACCTAACATCAGCAGGCTGAATTACTGGCTCATCTGCCTCTCCATTGAGTATACAGAGAGCCCACTCAGAGCAATGGGATGTCTAAGCCAGGCATGGGATGTGCCAGAGGTTGGATGGTGTGGCATCCCTGTATAGAGGCAGAATACATTTGCAGGGTTCACAGAGTTAAATATTTTAAACCTGAAACAGTAGTCTGCTCCCATCTGGATTGCCAGGATCATACTGTATTTAGAGAATGAATAAAAATTCCTTATCAGCCGCAGGTGAATACAAGGAGATAAGCAAAGAACATGAGCAATTAGGTAGCTTAACACTGCTTGCTTTACATCAGTAGGAAGCTGCTCTGTGGTCTCACCTGCAGGTACTTAGCAAAGAATTAATATGTTCAGTATAGTCAAAGGTTTTTACCGATTCTTTATGCATTTTCACACCCATTTTAAAGATTTTCAGTATGGTTATGAAGGAAATTGGTTTTCCCAATTACTCTGCCTCTCTGGTAAACATCTGCTGTCCATGCTGTGCAGTGCTTGTCAGTACACTGATCATTCAATATCTTGTGTCTTGTAAAATCTTTTGGAATTTTACTAAGAAATAAGAGCCTTTTCCCCAAGACATACCCTGAGAACCTCAACCATTATAAAAACAATGCACCAAACCTGCATTGTACAGGAATATAGTACTACCAGACTTCCCTCTAATTTAGTTTTGTTCTTCATCTGTAAATTTGATCCATGTAATTAAAAAAAAAACCCCAACAACAAAAAAAGCCAAACCCCAAAACTATCAAACAAAACCCCAAAATCCAAGAGACACAGACTGAAACAAAGTACAGGAACATCCTGGCTGAATCAGTAAGGGAAATTATGAGGGCAAATAAAGACAGGTAGACACCATTTTTCAGTCAGAATTATTTCTAGCTTGATTGCAAGACATTTATTTTCACTGGCAATCATATGATCTTAAAATGATTCAAGCTGAGAATTCAAAAACCGAGAGAACCTGATGCATCAGCCTTTTTTCATTATGAACACACAGAAGGCCCTACGAGGTACTAACTCCTCATCCAGATTCACCCTAGGGCCTTCTGTGGGTTCCTCTGACAACCCGGATCTGTTGGAGAAGTGATTTTTAATGTATTCAGGACTGTAGAGCTGGTCCTGGACTTGTCACCTGGCCAAGCCTCTCACTTAAGATACAAATTTGGATCTGGACCCTTGTTGATATTGCACAATGAGGAAAATAGACCTCAGTGAGTCACAACCACCCTCCTGCACATGCTTGGAAAGCACCAATAGCAGTAATTTACTTAAGCTTTTCCAAACACAAACTCTCAAAATCTTGAATTAGCCTGTATGTTTCTTTCCTAGCAATAATAGAAAAGAAGCTGTAATAGAAACAATAGAAAAAAAGTTATAATATTTTAAACTGCTGAATAAAATAGAATAAAATTTAATATAAAGTTGGCATCTAATCTTTCTTGTTGGTTAGATCTTGCAAAAAGGATTAAAGGGTAAATAGAAATTACTGGTTGGGATTCTAGAGATGCTGCTCACTGTGTCATTTCTGCTGGATTGGCCTGCCTCATTCAGAGCTTGGGAAACATCATCAGTGTCCACATCCATACAGACCAAATATTCTTAGAGCAATCTCTGAATCAAACCTGAATTGCAGGCAGCTCCTAGCCATGCCCTCTGTACTTTCAGTCTTCATTAGTAATACTGTGGTATGATAAACAATTTTGCTATTGGCAGTTTGTTTATTAAAAATAATACAAAATTTCTGTCTTGAATTAAAGCAGGAAAGATTATACTAAAGCCATAAAAAAAAGATATGGAGCTGCTCTTGCAGCACCAAAACCTCTGAGTTTTCTTATTGACTTTTATCAGTTTATCAAAACAGAATCCACCTTCTTCCCCTTGGCTTTCTTACTGTCTCAAAATTATTGCTGCCATGCTGCAGCTAAGCCTCTGTGCTCAGTTGCCTGTTTGGGCCAAATTCTCTATTTTCAAATTTACCAAAATATGCAGAATTATGCCAGCAGAGGACTTGCCCTCCTGTACTCTCTCTTGCTGAGAAACTAATTTGCTTGTCCTTAAGCCCACGTTTCCAAATTTCCAGGAGCAGAAACGCATTGTGGCTTTAAATATAGACTGTCCGTTCGTGGCTTGTGGCTCATATTACACTCAGACAGCTTGAAACTCTAAACACAAGTTGGGCAGCACCATTAATATCTTAGAAAAGCGTCAGTACGCTTTCGAAATGCTTTATATTTTCATTCCTGAAGGCAGGGGGAGGGAAAAACATTCAAATGAAACTTTTCTAAGTCAGAGTTTAGGCGGAAACATTCCTAACTTTGCTCGGTCCTGTTCAGGAGACGGAGTTTGCAGAGCCCGTTTCAGTTCACACACACACACAAACACAAAGAATAAGAAAGGAAAACAGTTTCATCACAACTTTTTCTCTTCAGGATTAGTCTCAGGCGTTCTATTTTTTGATTTCTTTTTTTTTTTTTCTGCATATGAAAAGCATTAGACAATCTTTTCCTTAAGCGGCAGACTGATAAATCCACTCTCATTGTAAGGAAGAGGGGGGGTAAGGGTACTCACGTGGTTGAGATGTCGTATTGTTTTGGTAACTCATAATTTACGCCTTTGAAAAATGCCTTATTTGTGTTGACAGTCTCTCTTCCCAGCTCAGAACCGACGGCGGGATTGAACAGAACAGCTGGAAGAGCCCAGGAAAATGCTTCTCTTGTTCGGGCTCTCCTTGCCTGGCTCCTGACCCCTTTACAACTGGAAAAGGAAACAGCACATGTGTCATTCTCTTTTGCCTGTGTAGCTCACATGAGCGGGGAGGGGCACCCATTTGCAGATAGCAGTAACTGTATTCAAGTTTTGCAAGTTGGATGTATTCCACCCCTTTGCTTTTACTAGCCAGCAACCAGTGGAAAGAAAACACTCTTTTCATTCTTAGCCAAATGTAGACGCACCTATTAGATTTGCTTCCCAAACCCCTACCCACCACAGTTGATATTATTTCTTTTAAGTGCAAAACTTGCTGCTGACTCCCTTCCCAAAATGCCCATCATCAGTGGGCAAGATCAAAAGCAGGGCTTTCAATTATCGTTGCCCAGCAGTATCCTTACACTCACAATCTAACTGATTCTCTCCTTTTAACTAGTGAAAATGGAGAATGATATTTACTGGGTCAGAGTAGTTACATCAGCCTACAACATGAATCTACACTGTGCTTAGAACAAGGAGGAACCTGTGGCTGTGTCACAGCCAACTCTAGTCCTGGCTCTGACACAGGCTTCTTACGGCACCTTGGGCAAAGCATTTAATCTCTGCCTCAGTTTGGCATTTGCAGAATAAAGATGTTACAACTGATTTCCTCCTAGTCTTAGAATTTTATTTCAATATGCAGGCAAGCATTGTTTATAAATAGTCTGAATGGGTTAATTTACTCCTACTCCGCAACAAATTTTTCAGCCTGAACTAGGCTACCAGCTCCCTCGTTTATATGGTTACCATTTAAAGCTGTCTGTTTGGCTATCTGCAAGCTACATTTCAATCAGCAGTATGTGGAAGTAAGTGTGCATACACAGGCAGCCTGTGGTTGACATGGGCTAAGACTTCTAGGTCATACCAAAATCCAAGTAATTTGTAACACGTATGTCTTAGACACTAAAAGAGTGGACAAGGTTTTCATTTTCCTGGTCTTCATGAGTCAGGATGAATTAACCTCCCGCCTGTGACAGCAAAAACACAGTAACCATCGGAATGGAAGTGGAAAAAAACAGAGTCATGAAATTCAGTCTGAGACTCATCCTGTTTTGCAAAACTGTCGCAGGATATTTCTGTGCAATCATCTCAGTGACCTCCTACAAGAAATCAGTGTTGCAAACTTGGTTCACAGTATTTATTTAACAGCTATAAGGTGGAAAAAACTGACTTATTTACATGCCAATGACAAATAACAGCCTGTTTGTGAGCACGGATAGAGTAAATGACTTCAGTCAGCATTTTCCACACTCTGAGCTTGTGGTAGAGAGCCCTGGAACATTTAGTGATAGACAGAGCAAAGCAAGGCATAAAACAATGAGGGGAAAATAATAGCAAAAACTCCTGACGTTGCTCCACTGGCTTCAACTCTATAGCGCAGCACTGATTTACGCCAGATAGCTTCTCTGTGAAAATAGTGTTGGGCATGTTATCTATTACTTCTTCTTCTATATTTGAAGCACAACATGCACAGGTAAAACTGGGGCATGAGAATTGTTGTCCTGCAAAGTTATTACATTTAAATCTTTCGACACTCTGATCCCTGCGAAATTTCAGAACTGCTGTCGAGAAAAGACTTCTCAGCCGCTGCAGTTGAATTGAAGGATGGAAGATATTGATGCCTTCATTATGTTACTGCCAGTGGTCTAGTGGTCCTGGTTCTTCCCAGGAGTTTTGTGGCAGACTACTCTAGATGGCATAAACTACTCAAGTGGGCTGCCCCAAACTGGTCCTGATTAGCTCCTAGTGCTTAACCCCTTTGCATCTGTGCAACACTTCCTGCATCTGTGTTTGTTCTTATTAAGGTTGCTCTCTTACCACCAAAATCACTGAGGGAGTTACACCCAAGTTTACATAAGAGGATTCTTGCAGAACCAAGCCCACATGGGGAAGTCCACTTTAATACCTTTACACCTTCATTTTTCTTAGGACTTCTATCTTTGCTTGTAGACAAGACTGGGATTCCCAGGAAATCAGAGACCCTGGGACCCATTTCCCAAGGCTGTTGCTTGCCCTCAAGCAGGCTATTAAAGAGACCTTCCCTGACCTTTCCCACTCATTGTTAATAGGAAATATGTGAGGTTCAAAAGGGAAGCAAGCACTACAGCTCCACGCAGCCCAGCATGCTTCCGGAGGAGGCTGAGGCCAGGTCGAGAAACAAAGAGCAGTCCAGTGCTCTCTGCCTGCCCTGATCCTCAGCTGACTGCCCCTGGGGACAGGAGGAACCAAAGGAACCCAGAGGAAATGATGGGAGCAGGGTGGTGTTGGTGAAAATATGTGATTAATGCTTAATTTCCAGCTTGTCTGAACTCTCTCCTAAACTTTAAATACAGTGGTTGCTTCTGGCAAAAAAAAGCGCCTCCCGTAAAGGTGAAAGGGTGAAGATAACACAAGGGTAGCTGAAAGCACTTTTTTATCTAAGGGCTGTGGTATTCGTACAGGATCCACTGAATCTGTGGGACAGTGCAGGTATATTGGGAACTTTGTGTGTCAACTGTGTGGCTTTCAACAGCCAATTATCTGATGATCTGGGGCCACCATGTTCCCATTATCCTACAGAAGAGGTGTCGGTTTCCCGCCCTGGTGAATACTTTTCTGTCTCCAACCTTTGAAAGCTCAGAGTGTTTTTCTGAGCAAGGAGACCAAAATTCCCTTTTTGTCTCAGCAGTGCTCTCAGACGTGACAGTCCTTTCAGGTCCAAGAGCGTTAGCTCAGAAGTGGGACCCGTTTTGCCTCTGATACTGCAACTTATCCTTTCCCTCTTAAGCACAGCTCTGTAATGAATTCATAGTCAGGCCCACATGGTTGCTCTCTTTGATACCATCTTGCTTCAAGATAAATGATATTTCACAGTCACTCAGGCTTGGCAAGATGATGCCACGTACCGCAGCTGTTTTTCCCAACAGGAAGGGAAGGTTTAGGCCGCACTCGAAGTAAAATAAATAAATAAGCCAGAGGAAAAAGTCTCTCTTCAGGAAGTTATGACTGACAATAGGATATTGGACTAGAAATCCCTGTCTTCACCAGATTTTCAGGTCAAAATCATCTTAAAAGTTGCTTATCTGTTACCTGGACTGTCCTTGTGTAACTTGAACCATGGGCTTGTCCCAGCCTGAGCTTTCTGGGAGGTTGGATCCTTCAGCAAGGGCTTCATCCTCTTTTCTACTCTTTCTCAGCTTGAACATAACCAAAGTTGAGATCCTTCTAATCACAGTGTGCATGCTTGACCAAAGCAGTAGCTGGGTTATGTCCAACTAAGGTGTTGGATAAGTGCGTGTGCTTTAAATCCATTCCTGAGTCTGCTTCCCACATTGCAGCAACACAGAACCAAACACAGAGACACTGGCAGATGACAATTTGTGAAATATAGTAACACTGTGGTATTTTCTCTCATTTTTACCTTGCATCTACTATCCTCTCTGGAGAAAAAGGCATCAGATGAAGACTACTTCTGTAAGCTCAAAAGCAAAAAGCTCTTGCTCTTCTTCTCTTCTGTATCTCTGGTCAATCCACAACTGGCAGACTTTATGCAGGATTGCAAACTAATTTTACTCAAAGGTACTTATCCTAACAAATTAATGCTGTCCTGGTAATTATTACAAGCACACTTTATAATGACGTTAGTAGATATCTTCCTCATCATACTGATGTTGTAACAGTCTAACTTTAGTTATCAGACTGCTTTCCACAACCTTGGATTAATTATAAAAGCAGAGATACACTTCAGTGCAGACAGAGCGTAGTGTTTCAACCCACTATCTGAGCACAAAGCTGGCATGTGATTAAGGCATAGTTACATCGAATGAAACTAGGGCACCATGAGGATGTGTGTGATGACCCCAAGACCCTGTCACTTAACACTGCTCTTATCACTCCTTTAAAAATAACTCAAAAAAATTCCTGTCTTAAGGGAGACTTGAATTTAATGTTTCTCATGGGCCATGTGATTTGAGTTGTTTGTATTTAAGAACAATCTTAAACTTCCGTAGTTTTCTTCTTACATTCTGACCTTTGTGTGAGCAATCATGAAGATGTTGTGTTGACTGACTTAGTCAAGTGTCTTCCTTTGTTAAGTGATTAATTAAATAACTAGAAGACATAGTCGCCAATCTGCAGTTAATTAGAATTGCACCAGTAACTGAGTACTGCAGTGGGAAGAACGAGCTTACTAACACTTAGCAAAGATCTGGGTCCTCCCAGGCTCCCTCACGGTGTGCTTTCCTCTGATCCCTGGCTGTATTGTTTGCAAATCCTTGAGACCATTCCCAAAGTGGCAAGGGGTCACAGAATCCTGCATGAAGGACATCCCTTAGGACCACAAAGATGAGATTTGGAAGCTCCCAACGCAATGAACAATTTTATGCTGCTAGTGTGGTTTGGTGGGTTTTTGTTTGGTTGGTTGTTTTGGGTTTTTTAATTACTAAATATTATTCTAAAAAAATTCCTAAATCAATAGACGTAGGATCCTGGTGTAAACTTGCAGCTACAGTGAAGAATTAAATTTTTCTTATCTGCTCACTGGTGTACTCTAAGGAAAAAGAAACATATGGTTTTTGACCCCTGCCATATGAACATGTGTGTCTTCCCAGTGTAGTCATGTGACTGGATGTACTAATATCCTGCAGACAGTTCAGCCCATTGCCTTTAAAAGACTATTCACAGGAATTAAGTAGATGAGAAAGTGACTGTTAAACCAGAGCTTCAGGAAGGACCCTCAAAGTCAAACCCAAGTATTAGACAAGTGATTTCCCGCTGTCTTTTAGCAAGACTCAAGTGGGTACCTTATTCTTCCTTTTAATTTTAAAGGAAATCCACCCACCCCTGCTTAATGAGTAGTTTGTAGTTCTTTCAAGCAGTAAAATATTCATCTCTCTTAAAACACTGATAATAATTTTGGTTTACAAGCTTTGTACAGGGAGTGGGAGAGAGAGTTCCCAAAGTGCAACTAAGTGCACTGGATGTGGCTATCCTTGAGGTCCACTTGCCTGTGAATCCAGTTAAAATAGTATATGATCTTAAAAGCAGCTAATATGCTGTTCCTTTGATTTGTGCTAAGTGAGTTTTTATACAAAAATGGATATAGTTGTCTGCTGTGATGGGAGTAAAAATTTAGAATGGCCTATTCTAATAATAAATTGCATGCCGATCATTTTTTTTACTGCAGCAAAAGCAACTCAGCTGTATCTGATTGGCACTACTTCAAGACTTTTGACGTTCAGCAGGAGAAGAATATACAGCTGCAGAAACCAAAACAAAGCACAAAACTCTCAAACTGCACATGCTGGATGGCAACAAGCCCAACTGCAACAGCTCACCAGACCCACTGACAACTATTCAGGCACTGAGACACACAGTGAATGCTTTTGCTGACTAAATGACACAGTGAGTTTTGTTTAGTTTTAATGCAGAATCCAAACGCAGACTCTGGATACAATGTCATAGACTTCCTTGAAACTTACTTAAATGCCGTGTATGAATGTTGAATTTTTTTTGCTGTTGATTCTGCTGCACTCCCACATAGGCACGTTTTACCGTCCCTGTGTTCCTGTTGGATGTGGTAGCCATTACATTGCAAGAAAAAGGTGAGATGCTGAAAGAGAATATATAAGGATTACTCCTTTCTTGCAATGAGCAGCATGCAATGTCTACTGAGATATACATACTTCACTATGAAATCTGCAATGCTTTACTTAGGAATAGTATTCTTCCTTATTAAATCAAAGAGCTTCTCAGAAAGTTAAATTCAGGACAATAAACATAACTGCAGGAAAATCACCTGAATAATCTAAGCATATATTTCCTCTACCAAGTACATTAATATTATTTTTGGCTTATGAAGTCAGGCTGAAAGGAGATCTAGATTTGACAGGAAGAGTTCAGGATGGAATTGATTTACATCTGGAAGTTTTGGGAAAGATCTAAGTTCAGAAATCTCTAGAATTACTGATCTTGTCAGTTTTTTTCAAACACTGAAATAAAAGCTGGAGAAATTGTGTGTAGCACTGGAGCTACACTGCTGATTAGTCTCTGGGAGCTCAAACCCATCTTAGGAAAGCACTGAAGAATGTCCTTATGGCTACCTTGATTTAACAAAACACAAAGCATGCTCTTAATTTTAAGCACATGCTTAGGTCTCTTTCCAAGTTGAAAGCATGCTTAAAGATTTTCCTGATTACTGAAGGCTTCCTATAAATATTAATATATGGACACTTCCTCTTACCATATCACCCAAATTAAGTTTCCTAATTATCCTCAGACTCTCTGATGAGGCAGTCTATTGAAGAATCTTTTTAAAGATAAAGGGTTAGTGTCATTTTATGTAACTTCAGCGATTGAGATATTAGTCACATAATCCATTCTTGTCTTCTGCATTCCCTCTGGAGTCAAAGGAGGCTTCCAGAAGGAGATTCATTCTATGGCTAAAATTAGGTGTGATGAAATACATCAAACCCAATAATTCTGTCTCCCTTCTGAGGAAAAAACGAACACACTTCTTTGCTGAGATACAGACATAAAGGATGTTGCAGCATTTCTAGGAATATTTAAATATGCTATTTGTATTCTGGTACCATTTCATACTCCTCACAGAGGCCATCCCGCTTGTACTTAGCAATTATAAATGGACAGAGTCCCTGTCTTTACCATGTAAAATGTTGGTATACTTTGGAATACTGGGCAATCAAAACCTCATTTAGTAAGTGTAACTGATTATATGCACTGTGTAGCATGAATAAACACTCTGTTAATTAACATTCTGTATCAATACTCCCTACTTGAAATTTCATCTGCAATCTTCTGTTGTTTTCTTTTTTTAACTTCAAAAAGCAATTGTCAGATACCCTCTGAAATGTCCTGCTTATAGTTTAAATAAATTTAAACAGAGTGGTGTTATTGTATATTTTATAATACCATTAAATTATAATTGCTTGGAAAGTACAATAATTACATCCAAATAAATTTTGACTTACTTTGTTTCTTTTATTGTTGATTAATCTTTTTTACATTAATTCAAATTCTGACATTTCTCTGAAAACTTCTATTGCTTTCTAGTCACTGTAAAACTTTTTAATATTCACATCTGTGAGAATGGTTGCTCTCAGCTTTAACGCATTCAGAAATTTATTCAGCAATATTGTATTAACAGTGTGCTAGTAGCTATTTAGAATACAACTTTAGTATGCTTTGTGACAGTGAGATGGAGATATACAAGTTCTAATTAAAGAGAAGATTTTTTTCAAATTAATCGGTTAACTTCCACTAAAGAAGAGTAATTGCAAATACATAATAAGTTATCCCTGGTTTTATCATATGTCAGATATAAGACCATTTCTTTGAAGTTTAGAACAGAGAACAACCCCTGGGAAATTGAATTTCACTAGCTACCGTTAAATATTTTTTTCTGTAGTACCTTCAAAGTTTTGGAATTTTGTTGTACCTAGTAGCCTAAAATAACTAATCTTTGGGCTGTGAGATCACACATTTGATATCTGTACAAATATTGCTCTGTACTTTCTGTAGGTGCAGAAATAAAGGAGAAAAATAAGTGCTTAAAGATATCTAGGGGTTCTGGACCCAATTTCCATGTAAATGATCTAACACAGTATCTCAGCTAAGATACAGAACAAAAAATAAAATGGTTGTGTCTTGCTAGTATCTGATTTCAGTGAACAGAGTACCTAGATATCGTCTATGTATAAAGCCATTGCTGTTCATGGTAGTTATGATGATGTTTTGTTCTCCTAAGGTATTCATAACGTGCAATTCACCTAAAAAAACCCCTTCAGAACTACCTCCAAAACATTGTTGTTTTTCTCTTGTGTTACCATAGACTTCGTTTGCTACTAGCCCTGACCTGTTAATCTTCCTGTATAACTTGTAAATCATGCGTGATCCAGCCCGAATACCCTGATGTGAATCCAGCCCAGACACCAGTGTTTGTTAACAGCTGCATCCAGTTAGCTGTACCTCGTAACAAATTAGCTGTGTGTGTATATGAACAATCCAACCCTGTTGTAATCATGTCAATTAATGTTTTTATATTGTCCGCTAAAGTTGGCAATGACTTAGTAGTCAATGCAATGGCAAATTGAATGGCTGTGGGCAATACCTAGACATTAATCCCACACATAGGCACACACACAAGAAGTATTTATGTTTAAAATCAGCTTTTTAACAGTGTCAGGTCAATGTCTTTCAAGTTTTGGAAGGTATGTGGGGAGATTCAGTAATTCTATTCATGGATTTATCCTAATAGCAAAAGGAAGAGTGAATGTTTCTAGCAATTCTCCATACCCTGCTAGTGAGCTGATATCGCAAAATTGCAGTTTGCTGGCAGAGAGCTGAAAATTATTTGGATTCCTTAGAGGAACAGCAGATCACCTACAAAGTACTGACAGGAAAGCTTGGAAATGTTCAGGTTTTTGATCACTGGGGAAAAAAAATGATTTAAAAGCATCCTGCACTGCAAATATCTAGAAAGAGAAACACACCTATAACATTGAGTTATGAAGGGCTTTTCTCCATTTAGAAGTCACATTAGTTTAACCTAAATCAGGTAAAAAACTTGTCATTTACATCCTGAAAGTAAAAATGTAGACAAAACTGCCGGGCTGAAAATTATATAAACATAGTGTCTCCTTGTAAAATGCATGCAATCACATTGACAAGTCACTGCATGTCCACTTTACTCTTTACTGATGTCTTTGCCACAGATAGACATTAACAACTCTTGACTTTGTTTTACCTCTTGGCTCTGCCGAGAAATTATCTTCCACAGGGGTCATGGCATAGTGTTGTGGTTAGAGCTCATTGTGGACAAGTGAGATCACTGTTTTCATGCTCCTGGGATGGAAAGCTCTTAGGTTTCCAGATAGGCACTCTAGACACTAAATGATTTAGGTTCTTCCTTTTTCATTAGCCGTTGTTCTTTTTGAATAACCCATTTGTCATTATCAATGCAGAACATTTGCTATACAGGACTTATTTGGGTTCATGTTTGGATTTCCTGTGTGCCCCGCCATTTCTATGATGTGTGGTTCGTGTGGGAATGCATTTAGTGTGAGAAGGTCCCATGGAGAAATGGAAGTTACCTGTTGAAGCAGAGAAGGAGTATCTCTTTAGGCATGTTATGTTGCCTTTTTGTGTAATTTAATTTTCTTCTACTGACTGTCCAGGGCCTTTTGCCCCCTTACACAGACTGTCTGAATTCCCTCAGAAGGCCATTTGACTGCTTAAAACTACATGTGTCCTTTCACTTCTAAAAATATCTCATCAGCTGCAGATCTTTGTAAGAAGTCTGAGATGAACGACAAATAGCTGACCTCACCTCCTCTGGGAACTGTGGTGGCTTCAGCTAACTTCTGTGGTCTTGTCAACATTTTGGAAAACAAGAAGCATCATGGATGAGCTTTTTCTTTTCCATTTTGAAAGCATGGAAGACAGATACCTGCAAGTATATTGGGTTAATGATTCATACAAGGCCAAGGCCTTGCTGCAGAAATACATGTTTAGCTTATCAAAAAGAAGATCAAGAGCTATTATGATTACTGCTGGCAAGTATCTCCATGGGAAGGAAAAATCAGGTACTAAAAAGGGTTTTGAATATAGTGGAGTAAAGTTAATTAGAGTTAACAATTGTGCATTTACTCTGTAACAGTACAAATGAGAAGACACAATTTTTTCAGCAATCAAGTTAAAAGAAGTACTGAGAAAAAGTATGAATTTTTCTATTTATTGAAATTTAACTTATACCTTGCTGGAAGGTTTGTGAGTCAAACAGAAGCTATCAGTTCAATATCATTCTGTGGCCTGGGTGGTCTTGAAGATACTAATCTGTGAATCAGCCAATGGAAATCTATGGCCTGTAAAGTGCAGAGTATCTGACAACATGATTGTGATGTCTCCTCTGTCCCTACAGGCCACAGGCTGATGAAACCACCTGTATTAGCTCACTCTGGCACTCACTGTTGTAGCACTGCTCAAGAAATTGACTGTAAAGCACCTCCTTGATTCTGCCTTTATGTCTATATAAGTACACTTGAGACCTACAAATTAAGTCATGAGCACAGAGGGTGGGGAGTGTCACCAAGCTATCAGTGTGACATTTTAAAGCTGCTGGCTGACTGCAGAGTGATATGCAAGCATATACATGAAGCATATGGGGAGGCAGGAGACATATATCAGAGACAGCAGCTGGCATATCAGGTCTGGGACAGCTTCTATCAGGAGAAGAAAATAGATTGCAATTCCAGCCAGAGTGTATTAACTCTTCTGTCCTTGCCTATGGAGATTTTTATTTCTTGTATTTGTACAATCCAAATAATTTATTTCCAAGATTATTCTTTTTACTGTATGTTACTTCTGATCTTAATGTCCTGAAGCCCAGCTTATTTTCTGTTATCTCACTGTGAAACTGGGATAAACCTATTGGATTTGTGCTTGGTACTTTGAGCTCAAAGAGTAGAGTGACTTCAGATTTATCACTATGTAACTGAGAGTGATATTAAGTGTTAAATTTAATACAACCCTTCCCTGCACAAAGGAGAGAGGGCCAAATTCTCTGCTGATGTAAAATGATAGAGCTCAGTTGGAAATAAAAAGAGATTCCTACCCGGAGGTCAGAATACTTGAAAGATACCCAGAGAGAATAATTGAGTAGGAGGATATATTGTTTTCAACTTTATTCCATGTCTTCAGCACAACTACTTTTCTCAGCACGAGCCCAAGTCATCAAAGTTTCTTACTGTAGAGTCATTCACTACAGGCTTTCTCTGCTATTCTGCTGTTGAAGTTACTGCGATGCCACGAGCTCTCTTGCACCTGCAGTTAAGGCTTCTAAACAGATTGATGTCCCCTGAAGGTCATGACACATTTGTCCTTGTGATGTAACCTCTTCCTCCCTGGTTTAACAAAATGAGCTCTACCAAAAATATCCTACTTTTTGTAACTTACCCAAATTTTTCTCAAAAGGACGTGGTGTAAACGACAACGTTATGCTGAACAACAAGTATGGCAAACAAAAGGGTCAAGGATGGTTTGCTACATGAAAGTGAGACGTAGGAGGTAACCACATGACTTTATAAAAGGGAGCAAGATAAAAAATAATAGTAGTTCAAGTATTGTAGTAAACAACAGGAAATTAGGTAATATTGCAGAATAAAGATGAAGTGGGCAAGACATTATGCTTTCTTTTAGAAACAGGCAAAGGAGAAGCAGAGAGAGATGATAACTATTTTGTCCAGAGTAAGCATGCGATAAAATAGAACAAACTACCTCTGAATGAAACGGTCTGTCTCTGACATTCAGGGTGTCAGGAAGCGAAGTATGTGTGCCAATAATTTGTGGAGCTCTTCTAGAAAGGAAAGCAGCCCTGGCAAAGCTCTGTACTTCCACAGCTGTATTGCTTCTGGACATAGTGCTGCTAAATAAACTAGCTTTTCGTGGCACACCCTCCTTGCACAAAGCAGGCATTTTCTAAGTCCCTTGTGAAAAATCACTCCTGAGGTTCAAACTGATCATCCTCCTGAGCATGGATCAAGTAAATGAACCACAAAGGCAGCCATCCTCTGTTTAATGTAATCAGAAACCCAGTTTTGTCCCAGAGCCAAACTTTATAGATAGTCATGCACTGAACCAGCTCCCCACTATCTCAAATACCTCTCAGCAGTGAGAAGTGGGGTCCTTCTCTGATGTGACTCCAAGGAATGCTAAATATACTTCCCCCCCCCCCCCCGCCCCGGCTCATCCTTTTTGTTTATAACTTGTGCAGTTCAGTACTCTCTGTCTGGTCCATCTTTCAAATTGTTGTCACCTCAAGTTTCAACACTGTCAGAAATGTTTATCTCATTAGAATGGCTGGAAAAGCAATACAATAAAGTAAAATTAAATTACTAATGTAGCTTGGGTATTAGTGACAATGTAGGAAAATGATAGCAACAAGAATGGCTGAGGAAGTTTTACAGCTCCCCAGTGCCTAACACTGTAGCAACTATTCAAAACAACTGTTATTCCTTTTTGGTGTTTGCTTTTAATATCTGCTCTTTTTTTTGGCACCAGATTCCTCCAAACCATGTATTAATGTTGCTTCCTTTTATGCTTTGTGAAGTCCTCAGCAGTCCTCAGGTTTTCTAACGTCTTGATGCTATTTATGTGGCATCTGTTTTCAAAGCAGAAGGCACCTGTTACTAAATTAATCCAGTTTGAATTATATGATGTGCATGCAATTCTACTGAAGTTTCTGGAAGAAGCTTGTATCAAAGCGGTGCCATGGGCCCCAGGACTGGGCTGCACATTCCAGAACCAAATGCTGCCCTCTTGGAAACCACTTTGCAATATAGTGCAGGTGTTGTTTTGCCAGTAGGTTTCAAAGGTCTGAGCTGTATGTACGAATTTCACCAGAAGGGGAATAAATCCTTAGGAGACAATGAAGAAAAGATGGAGACCAAAGCAGATGGACTGTCAGTGAGGGAATTTTGACAGAAAGGAGGCTTCCAAACCAGCAATATCAGTGATGGATCCAGACTGCTGCTGGTGGATGCCTTCAGTAGAAAAAGGCTGCTCTGTTGAGGTCAGGGCAGATATTTTATTATTACTTTATGTAAAACAAGCTGTTATACCTTTTCATATATAATTATGACATTGCTTATCTAGACGTACCAATAAAAACTGTCTTGGCAAAAAGTTTGAAGCATAATTTTTTCTTTTGAAATGTCTTTGATTCCTCCTTTTCATGTGATAAATATTTTTCATTTTTTAAAACTCTTGGGTCTTGATAATTCTACAGCAAACAGTTAGAAATTCCTGTAATTCCTGTCTGTGCAGAAATATCTGAAGACAAAAGAAATAAATAACAAGACCGCAAATCATTGTAAACTTTGAGGGTGAGATTATGTCTGTAAATATAGCAAAAATTAATCATCTTATCTGTGAGGTTTGCTGATATGATAGTTGATTAGGATGTTACATGCAAAGGGAATGAATACAATTATACACTTTATGGATGCAAAATAATTGTTGCAGGTGCATATCAGTCATCCAACTATTTCCTCTACTTTTCTGCATACATGGGTCCAACACATCACATTCACAGTGTGACCAAGTTCCAGTTCTGGGAGACTTGTTCTCGAGGTATCATAATCTAGCGGCCGGAAGTGCAGACAACATCTCTTAACATGTATTATACAGTCAACCCCTCTCAGTGTTGAAGACTGACTTGCAGTCAGCCACTTTTATCTGGCAGGATTGGCCCCAGATCAGTCGTGTCCATAGTCATATATTTGCACTGCAGTAACTTAGCATTGTGCTAGTAAACACTGAAATTTACAAAAGCTGAAGAGTCTGCTTAGTGCCCTTTACCACACAAGAATATACAACCACTCCATATGGAACAACATTAAATATTTGGTCAGAAAGATATACAAAGGAAATGTCCCTAAACAAAAGGAGGGCTGAAGTTTTTTAAATGTTTCTTCTGGATTCTAATGTGTTGTCCATTTGGTGAAGTAAGCTGAGTGCTTGCTGCCTGCTTTCAGGATGTCCTTGGAAAGGAGAGACTATCTCATTGGTTTTTCCGGTTGAAGCAGACAAACTTTAAAAACAGCATATCTTCTCTTCCTGTACGCTTTTTGGAGTTGATCCATGAGAGGGAGGACCAATGTTAATGCAGGTTCCCAGAGACAAACCAGCTGGGTCACTCTAAAGAGTTGCATTTTCCCTTTAGGTATCTGAAATGATAGTGAAATCACCTAGCAGTTTCCTCCTTAAATTCAGCATGTTTACACTCCTGAGCTTTTTGGAGCCTTTCCCTGTTTCAGACCATAAGCCTGTTCTTCATCTATCCATTCATCTATCATTGTTATTGAGGCCTGGCTCTGCCTTCGATGCTGTTAATGGTTCTATACATGTGTAACACAAAAATATTGAGTAGGATGTAGTTATCCTATTGCTTGTTCAGAGCCTCACCAGTTCATTTAAAGGAAACTGAGGGGTTTTACTTAAATGAGGGATTGTTTGCTTTCTTCTGATGTATTGCCGTATGCTTTCTGAAACCTTGGAAATTTGTCTCTTAATCAGCTTTTTGTTCCCCAGCTAGCGAGTACCACTCGCAATTATCTGTTCTTTTAATTGTTTCAACTAGTACACTTAAGGTTTGGCTTCTCCAAACTGAGAGTCTTATTCTGCATATCCTGGCCAAATCCTGTATTTTCTGAAGAGCTACCATTAATTGTACTGATGCAGAATCAAGCCTAACAAAACGCTGCATAAATAACATCAGGCCTCTCACTTTTTCTAGATCCTTGTGCTGTATTTACCATCAATAATTTCTCTGTGCTTGCAATGCCTAATTGTTACATCCTTCAACTTATGCACACTAAGACACTGGTCCTTTTGCCTGCCTTCACTGATCTTGTTCACCACCTACCTAAGCACAGTGATGTATTAAACATCCTACTGAAATCAGTGCATGTCATATCCACTCCCCTGCACTTCCAAGGGTGCTGTATGCTTTCAAAGCCATGCAATATGTTATTTTCAAGTGATGCCCTCTGAAAGATCTTTGCCTGATAAATGCCTTCACTTTCCTGATAATACATCAATTCAACTTAAGTTAGCAACTCAGATGGTTACTTGTTAGAGAAAAACTAGTCTTGTGAACTTATAATTATTTTTTTTCCTCAGTCACCAATTTTGAAAGTTGGAATAGTCACTTTGTCCAGCTGGGTCTCATCCCTCTGTTGACATTTAGTGTAATTTGAAGGGGCTTGGGCCCTTAATACAGCCTCCAGGTCCCAGGGGATGGTTACACATCCAGGGGCTGTGTTTATTCCCATCAGGTCAGAAGAGAAAATTAGGACAAGACATGACAATAATCTGGACACAACCTTCTTCTTTTCCAAGTTTGAATATGTGCAATACTGAGGAATATACCGATCATGTTGTTTCCTTTTATGACTAAGGGAAAGAAATAGGTGTTTCCAGGCCATGATTCATCTAATCCTTTTAAAACATGTAATTTAGACTGTGAGAAATTGCAACTGAGAAATTCCTATTTCTGTCCACTCTCCATAAAGGAAGTCTAGACTACCTTAGATATGAATGCTAACCCTGAAGGCTTTACAAATCAGGTGACATGCATCCCACCATCTGTGTCTATATTGTTCTTGCTTGTCAGCGATTGATATAATATTATAGAGTATATCTACACTAGATGCTGCAGTAGGTAGTTTGAACATGGTCTGGAAATGTTACCTGGGATTAGCAAGTATATATACCAGAACATCTTAAGAGCAATAAAGCCACAGTGAATGGCACATCATAATAAAAAAGAGATTTTACTTGATTAGGTGTCTTTGAATATTCTAGACTTTGAATATTCTAGACCCCCAAGTAGCATGCCTCCACAATCAGTGAATAACAAGATGGGAGTAATCTGGCATGACTGGGCAAACATTTTTGTAGATCCAGGAAGAAGGAAATGGCTGAGTTCCTCATCGGTGGGACAATACTAGGAAGCTATTTACGTTCTTTACTAGGAAGACATATTTTCCCAGGCCCCAGAAAGAATGAGGTGGTGCTTTGTGCACATTGTATCAGCTTAGCAGCAAAGTGAAGAAAAAGGAGTAATAGGGTCTGGCAGACTTGTGGGCAGGCATCGAGGAACACTGAACAGTCAAACCTCATAGGGCATTTTCCTGTTTTCTGTCCTCAGTTGTGAAAAAAAAACATGCTAGTGAGGAATGGATACACAGGGACAGCAAAAGAAAATTGAGGGAGGGAGCTGATATGATGAAACTGATATTCAGTGGGTATAAACTTAGAGAAAAAAATTTTGATTCAGTATTCTGTCTTCAAACAGAATAATATTTTGCATGTAATTATGCATGCTTATAGCCCAAATCTTTTAACTTTTTCATTAATAAACTGCCTGATGCAATAGAATTAGTGTTTATTAAAATGATAGAGTATAACCTGGGAGGGACTTGCAAAGACACTGGAGAAGATAAATATTCAAATTAATTCTGGTATGTTGGAGACATGCTTGGGAAAAATCTAAAATGATATAATATAAAAATCAAAAGTATGAGACTCCAGAGTAAGAAAGAAAAAATCAAGTGCACAAACGGAATATGAGGAATAGGTAACAGTTTTTCAGACAACTGAAGAGATGTAACAGTTGAACAAGTCATGTCTTGTTCATGATGTCATGGGAAAATCAAACATATAAGCAGGAGTATCACCTGTAAAATATAGAATGTTGTCTGAACATTGACAAGGTTGTAGATGAGGTACCAGGTATAGCTTTCTACACTACACTGCAGAAAAGATAGGAAGTGATTGAAGAGAGTTCAGGGGAGGCTAAACAAGTGATCATTGGTCTACTAAACTTGACCTGTGATAAATGCTGTGAGAAAAAAATGGTAGGTGAAGCTCTTGGCCTAAAGAAAAGGTGCCTGAGGAGAGAAATGATCACAAATATACAAAAAAGTATAAAGCTGCTGTTTTCCATGGTTGCAGAGACAAGACAAGAAGTAACAGAACCAAAATGCATTTCCAGTCCGAAGGCCTATGTAGTCACTTGACAATGACAATACTATATGTGATGTAAGAGCCCACATTACACCAGCCAGTGTTAACGGAGAAGAAAAGTGCTCCTTACTCCACTGCTAATTCCATACCTAGGTCCTGTCCTAAATATTTTATTGCCTTGGATTAATTTGGGCCTGAAATAATGTTTGTATTCTACCACAAAATCTAGAATAGTAGAGAGAGAAAGAGATAGTAATATGAAAAATTGCAATATGAAGAGGAAGCCTAAACAATCTTAGATCAAGCCAGAAAAAATAATTTTTTCAGCATGAACATTTTTTCATTTGCGTATTTGTTTAAAAGAAATAATTTCTCCCAGCTGCCAGTCTGAATGTTTAAAAAATCCAAAACACACGGTTCTCAAACTGGATAGTATCAAAGGAATTAATTAATTCCACTTGGTTAATTAATTTGGTTTGATGGACTTCAACATAACAAGACTGGGTGGCACATTAGATTAGATTTTCTGCATATGTATTAAGCAATAATAATGAGAATAACACAAATCTTGTGTTGCTTTTTAAGTACTTGTAGGGAGTATTTTAAGGCCTTAATTTAGAAGTGGGTGTTTCTCTTTCCAGGCGGTAGCTTGCTTTAGTTTGTTCTGTGGTTTGCAGGCTGAAACTGGGAACTATCACAAACCGTGTTCAAAATGACAGCCTGTCTCTAGGAGGTGAGGTAGATCATATTAGCATTTATTTTGAAGACTCCCTTGATGTCAGCAGGAGCTCTGAGTTTTGTACTGAAGAAGACGATGCAACCAAAGCCGAAAGAAAGCAAAAAATCCCTGGGAAAAATCCCTGATTATCTTAAACCTTGGCAATTAAAAGCATATCAGAATATTTTCCTGCCCTTTTTTCACCTCATGTTCTCTTATCATTCTGCACCATATAACATCTTCCAAATTATTAATAATATTATTGCTATTATTAGTAGTATTACTATTTGTCCCTTCTCTTTTCTTTGTACTTGAACTGGAAGCCCTAACTTTTATCACAGTGAGGCCCAAATACAAGGAGCCTGAAGCTAAAACAGAGTAAGAACAGTAGCTGGGATCATCTCCATAGGAGAGGAAGGGAAGGGGTCAGGATGATGTCCGGGGTTCCCCAAAACTTCCACTGGTTTATTCCTGTCCTCTTATACTCCACTGAGACAATCTTTGCAATCACCAAGGCAGGAAGGAATCCTCAGCAGCTGCTGCTTGGCTCCTGATTTCCAGGGAGAGCAAGAGGAAGGAGACAGCAGTGCCTGGATAACCAGTTAAACAGTCAAAAATGTCCTTACCATTTTGTCTTCCCAATTTCTTCCCTATGCATCTCTGGGGTGCTAGCCAATATCAGGGCCAAAACACCAGGTCTACCAGATGGACAGTCACCCCATCTTCCTAAGGATGTACTAGGCTTCCTGCACAACCAGATCCCTTGCCTGCACGGACAGCAGCCTGTTACCAATGCAGTCCCATACAGGCTTCCACTTGAAGACATCCGGAGGGGGATACCACAGTGTCTTTGGTTTTTGTTTGCTGTTTACATATTTTCCTTCAGAAAGAGATAATGGCTTGCAGAATGTAGACCTGTGCTTCCTCTCTGGAAAATATCTCCTTTTCTTTTTAGCCATTGCTAGCTTTGGCCTTGTTTCAGTACCTCTCTCCATTGCTGATCATACCTGTTTACTCTTTTTCCTTTCCACCAGGTTCCGCTGCTTTCTGTTCCTGTTTTCTTATTCTCAAGAAAAAAAGTGAAAACTCTTCACATCTCCTCAAACCTCCTTATTTCTTGTTCAAAGTCTCTCAGCCCCTCCCAGAGCCTGGATTTTTGTTCACAAGAGAAAACAAAAGGTCTAGCATCCTTCCCTTATCTCTGAGTTAAGGCATCCTGAAAGAGGCAGGCTCAGATAAACACGTATTCATCTCCAACGCTCCCAGATGCATCTCAGACAGTCTCCTTTATGGGAGCAAGATAAGACAATTTTGTGCAAGAGATAAATATCTGCAAGCAACATTAAGAACAAGAGCTCTGGTCACCAGTGGGGGAAATGAGATTGCTTAAGCCCCCAGCTTTCGTTGCAAAGACTGTCCTCTCATGAATCAGAAGTGCTCTGGAAGAAGTATGTCTCTCTGACACTGCATTGTAGCATAAGTTATCTTTCAGCAGCAAAAAGGCCAGAAACAGAAAGATAAGCTTCCCTTTGTATTACATGGGAGACTTTCAGGTAGCCTGCAATGCACATCTAAGCACTAGGTGGGTGGGTGACAAAGGTTTGTGAGGGGAGATTTTAGTTTTGATGTCCATGCCTGAGCCCTGCATAAACACAGTGGAGGAAGAGGGTGCCACACATCATGCACCCACAAGCCTTGGTCTCAAGGAGTGGTGTTACAGGAAGGAAAATATGTTCCAGCAAAAGTCTGATCCTGGCAACTTTTTGTTTCCTCTTTCCCTTGCTTGAGAGCATATGCAGTCACAACTGAGCAAGTCTACAGCATTCTGCTTTTACTAACCCTGACTGGGAAGAAGGGATACCCCTAGTCCCAGTGGCTGATGCTAGTGCTGCTTCAGCACAAAGGCTGAAAATCCATATTTTGTGATGGAAGGTGGCGGTTGTGGCTAAAATGAGCCTGCAGAGGTGCAGGAAAAAGAACTCCAGGGAGGAACATGAGTGTAAATGTCACAGTGGGGACTAAAGGAAAGGTCTTGGGGCATGAGTACCATTCATCTGTTTTGTATTTTCTTTTATTTCTTTGAGGAGTGGGGGGGAAGGAAAAATTAAAAAAAAAGAAAAAAGGAGGGAAAAAAAAGGAAAAAAAGTGACCCTTGTGGAGGAATCCCTACAAAATCAGCAGAGTGCCTGGGAAGGGTGAGGAGAATGTTTTTCTGAGAGAAGAGGTAGGTACATAAATTGGGTTTTGTCATACGAACCTAACTGAAATTTTCAGGTTTAAATTCCCTTTTCAGAAGGTTCAGGCTGTTTATTTTCATGTAAGGCTGCCTCTCCTCTCATGTTATCACTGTCAGAGGTCAAATACTGAGCAGTTAAAAAAAATGTGTCATTTTAAAGCTATTTATATTTCTAGGCAGGATTGTAAGGCAGGGCTGGCTAGCCCACAGAATAGTCAGTGAAGTGCAAACTCTCATAGCTAGGAAATGAGTTGGGTCAGGCAGGAATCAAGCATTCTTAGTGCCTGGCAGCTGATGGCCAGTCTTTGTGCAATGACTTCCTTGCTCTGAACACTCTGGTGTGAATTAATGTTGGCAGTTTCAGCTGGCAGAAGGAACGAATAGGTCAAGTTGACTGAGTTGTGCTGTCCATGACCGTGGATTGCTGACATCTACCTGAGCGACTGGACCCTGGTCCCAGTATGTTTGCACTGCAGCTCCCCTGCTTCAAAAAAAGACAGCACAGGCCACTGCCAGAAAGCATCTTAGCATTCTTTTTTGCTAGACTAAACAAGCAGAGATCCTTTAACCCCTCTTTGCATGTTGTGTGCTGTAGGTCACTGTTCTCATAGCCATGAATTACTTGGTTTGAGCTGCCGCTTCACAAAACATAAGAATCACTTTTGATAGGTGATTGATGGTAAAATGCTTACATTTTGAAGGTAAACCTCAGTCATGGAAGGCACCATAGAAAGTTATCACATAATTTCACTCCCTGGGATCAGCTGGAATATTAGCTGAGGATGGATTGACTTTATATTGAGTCAATCTGCAAATTCGTTAAGCAAACAAAGATGCTGCAGCTTTTATAGTTCATGTGTGTTGTTCTACAAGATATTCAGGATACAAGAATAAAAGAATTGAACCTAATGTTTCTCCTTTAAACTGCGAAGGTCCTGTTGTTTATAATTCATTTTTTATGTAATTTAAAGGCAATTTACTTCAACAGCTCACCTGTGAAACCATTTATTCAGGGCAAAACCATAACACAAAGCATTGAAGACAAGGCAACTGAAATGATCCTCCCACTCCCTCCCTGTTAGCAAGGATATTGGCTTCTGATTCCCATTGTAAGTTTGGATACCTTGCAGACAGTGTTAGCATTTTGGCTTTAGTGGTGCAGAATCGATTTTTTAAAAAGAATTTTATTAAATTTCTTCGAATTTTTTCTGTTTTAAAAGCATGATGAATCAGACTACTCCACAATGTTGTTTTGTGTATGCTTTTTTAAATCAAGGTTAAATCCTAGAATCCTGTCTGAATATGAGAGTCATGATTTGTTTGACTTTTTTAACAAATATACTCCTTTCTTCATTATTCTCCTGTTTTCCAAAATAACTGCCAAATCATCCTATGAGCTCTTTACTTGACCAGGTGTTTGTTCATTTAGAGATGAGGGAAGTGGGAGAAGGGAAAACAAACTTGCCTTCTAACATCCAGTCTCAAATGTTTATTTTTCTATGAAATAAATCAAGCATGAAATGCAGAAATTGTTTAACACTAATACCAAGTGTGCTGTTTTTAGCCAGGACAGAGTTAATTTCCTTCACAGCAGATAGTATGAGGCTCTGTTTTGGATTTACCCTGATAATAGTACTGATAAGGTGCTTTTTTAGTTCATGCTAAGGAGTGCTTGCACCAATTTAAGGACTATTCCAGCTTCCGATACCACACCTCTGTTCCCAACTTTCTCACTACAGGCAGTGAAGGAGGGGCACAGTTCAGACAGCTAACCCAAACTGACCGAACGAATGTTTGGGTCCATAGCACATCATGCTCAGTACATAAGCTGGGAGTGGGCCAGGGGGCCATAGCTTGTTTGTCACCTTGCTTGTTTGTCAGCTGTTAGCTCATTAACTCATTGGTTTGTGCGTTAGCTCATTTGTTTATTAGTGAGCTGGTGGGTTAGTTGGCTTTCCTGGTTGTGTTGTTGCTTCTGGGGCTCACTGGGATTCTGCTGCGATCGCTCTCAGGCTTTGGATCTCAGACTTTTGCTACTCAAGACTTGTCTGTGCATCAGTTGGTGGGTGGTGAGTAATTGTATCATATGTTTTATTTTCTATTATTTTAATTACTTACTAGAAGTGTATTGTTAACATTATTATTATCACTATGATATTAATTTATATTCAATTATTATATAGCTCTTATCTCAATCCACAAGCTTCCTTGTCTTTTCCTCTGACCCTCCTCCTCCACTGGAAGAAGGGGTGGATGTGAGCAAGTGGTTGTGTGGTACTTCATTACTAGTCGAGGTTAAACCATGATCCCAAGAAAGTCAAAAGTCTTTTAACACATGTTTTAAAACTGACTACTTTCTTTTAGAAACTGCAAAACCAGAAAAGGGTCCAGCAGTGTGTCACTGTCTAGAGCAGTGGTTGCATTCATGAAATGAAAACAAATCAAAATGCTCACTAACAGCAAACTAGACTGCAGAAAATTCCTTCTCCACAGAGTTGTGTTAGTCTTTCTTCTGGCACTGTGGATACCCTGAGAGAAATTATTGAATGTATTAATATTTGAGGAAGCAAGAAAAAAGGCACATAGAGAATAAATCAGGGAAATATCCTGCATGAGCAAACAAAAATATACCCTAATGGGAGAACATATGTTATTCAACTGACCAAATTTGGCTTCTGTGTGAGGTGGCAGCTCTGGGCTGACTTCACAACTTAAATGTCACCTTGTGTCATGGGAAGCAGCAGCCCTGCCTCTGGTGATGCCTTAGAACTAGCCGGGATCTTTCTGACTCTTCCAGAGATGCACATCCAGTCAACTTGCAGTGCAGGGTTTTGACTCTTCCTGATATCAGCATTTCTATGAAAAGTCAGACAAACAAAACAACAGCCAAAAAAAAAAAAAAATAATCTACAATTGTGACAGATATGATTCCTATAAATGTGCTACATCACCTTCTCAGTTTGGGTACTCTTTTAATGAAGATCTAGTTCATGTTAACAGTGCTTCTGACAACAGACCTTCTGAAACACAGCAGGCTGCTGGCAGCAGGGAAATAGTTAACAAGTAGGGGGGTTCAGGAAATAGGAGAAGGGCTTTGAATCCTCCTTTCAGGAGTAGCCTGCACTTCCAGCTGAGGCATATGTGTTATCATCAGGAACAAGCATTTCTCTAACCAGCTCTCCCTTATGCTTGTAGAGGAGAGGAAACAAACACACAGGGAGTCACCACCTCTTGAAAAAACAATCACTTCAGGGCTAATTAAGCTCACAAATCAAGGAGAGATGTTCAGACTGAGCTCTGTTCAGAGCACGTGCTCCGATGCCTGACAAGACCCAAGGAGGAAGAGGCTTGCTATGAGTCAGAAGGGGTAAAAATAATAATCAGCAAAAGACCCAACACCAAGACCCATTTTTATAGAGTCCCAGTGGAAATATTCTTATAGATTTTGATGGAACTGTATTATTAATATTTATGAAGCCAGGCAAGACCTCCAGATGGAAGCTGCGCTGTAAGTGCAAAGCTTTGCTATTAATATTTATTAATCTGAAAGTGCTTATTTAGTTTTTAGGCAATTTTTGTTCTATCCTTTTCCCAAGCAAGCTAACACTAAATCTGTGAATTCTCAGCTTCCCCCTGCTGCCTGTGATGGAAATCGTGCTTCAAAGAGGGAAATACTAAAGAAAGTTCAGAAAGTAACAATGTGAAGGCTCAAGTGCTGTTTGCAGAGAGCATTGATGGCAAGTGCTGAATGTTTGAACTCTACATTGAGCAACATAGTTTTCAAACCTTATCCTGTGGCCTCTGAAGTATGAAGTCACAGGGAGAAGATAGTGCCCACTGGAACTTCTTCTCAAGGTCTAAACCTAATCTCTAGAAGGAATGAATGAAGTGTGTTGCCCATAATCTCAGTAATTTGAAAGAAATCACCCATAAGTGAGAGTTAGAGAAGGCTCACTTTTTAAATCAAGTTTAACAAAAGGAAACAGAAAATCTAATATCAAAAAATAGTTCTATAAATGGTCCACCTCATTTTAGCCAATAGATTCACATCAAACTTTGATTCTTTCTGGATAAAAAGAAACACAGAACATTGTTAGTTCTTTTTTCATCTGTCAGTCCTGTCTTTTAGTAAAATGTTGAGTCTGGAAAAAAGAATTACATGATTAGAGTGAAAAGTAAGCTGATGACTTATTTCCCCCTTGATATGAATATGCTTCCTATTATATGCAAATATTTTGAATAATTGTCCTTTCTTATTCATGAACCAAGACTCTGGCTTTTTGCTAATACAATTAAAATCTTATTTTCCACAAAAAGATATGCAAACCTTTTTTCCTCTCTAATGAAACAGAAACATGGGAATAAAAAAATTTCAAAACAAGGGAAACTCCTCCCCAGTCACTGAGTCTGTGTTAGCATAGTATTATTAAATACATGAAAAATCCACAAACAATTTATATCTCCTGATATATTAGATCATTTTGACAAAAGGCAAACTATGGGATGAAGTAAACTCACTTTTCTCATACTGTTGGTGGGAGATGGCTCAATCGCCTGTCACTTTTTGGCAGCACAAGACTGAAGTCAGTACAGCAAACCACACAGCAAAGTTCATTCCTCAAACTTGGCAGTGCATTAATACAGTTACAGGCTGTTAGTTGACTCAGAAGGTGTTTGTGAGATTTCTAGTCCAGTCAGATCAGAGTTTCAGCCTATGCCTCATCCCTCCATTCTTTCTAAGTCTTCCTGCATGTTGGTCTGTAGGAGTAAACCTCAAAGCTTTCTTCATTTTAAGAATACACATCTGCTGTTTGTAGCAGCAGTGCACCTGCAAATGTAATCCCCTGCTGCTGTTCTTATTGTAAAAGTAGAAATGAGTGGAACTTGACATTGTGTGGTTATTTGTCCCCTCTGTATTATGCCGTGTGTGTTGTTTTCATCTCATTTTCTCATTCTTGCTTTGTATTTTTATAAATGTGGTTTCTCTGATGTGCATCTTTATATTTAAAACAACATGAATAGGTAACAGCACGTTACATCTCTTCTGAAGATGTTTATCATAGCTCTGCAGTCCTTGGAGCCCCTCAGTGATCTCTGCTCAAGGTGAAACTGTTCTTAGTGTAATCTTTGCCAAACTTCCAAAGAGGTAGCCTGAGTATAACTCAGCTTGGCTTTTGAAATCTTTCCTCTCTTTTCCTTCATGTTAGATACTGTGATCCTCTTTGTATGTTTTCCTTGTGAGCTGAGGACAAACATGCATGCACACAGCAACACAGTTCAGTTATCATAGTTATGTCTGAGATGTGTTACAACCTGCTGGTTAAAACAAAAAGTATGTTCTCTCCACGCTGCATCCAAGGTGTAACTTCAGGGGAACTAATAGATCCTTTCAGCATGATGTTGTCTGCAGATGGAATGCCTATATTCTTCATTTTATCATCCAGGTTCATAACTCAGGCTGTGAGATTCCTGGGGAACCTCACACAATATATTCTAGTCTTTTAAGAAGAAAACATTGGTACTTGCTTTATGTTGCAAGTTTGTCACATTTGAATTGATTTCAAAGTACCAGTGTTTCTAAAATTTTAGTGAGAATCTCTAAGAAGAGTTACTAATATGAAGCTGTAGTAGGCATGCTACTTCTCCCCTGTATGGCATGTTACTTCTCTCCTGTTTGTCTTGCATGAACAGCCCTAATATATGTATTTTCTTAATGAGTTATTGAATACAGTCTTACCCTTTGAGTAAGTAACGTTGGAGTTGAATAAGTCTCTAAGCTAAATGTTCTGTTCCCTCAACAATAGTGTACTTACTGTCATGTTTAAAAGTTTTTGAAATTGTGATTGCCTACAATGTATAAAACTTTTAAATTATGGATTTCCCAATTTCAGGTATCCAGGGATCTAGAGGAATAGTGACTTTTGTCTACTACATTGCTGATCACCTCTCATTCTTAGATCTTTCTGTTCCTACTAGATGGTTTGTCCCTTCCAAGTGTCTTTCCCTATGAGCATGTGTTCTTCTAGAAGAAAACAAAATTTATATTGTTTTGCCTCCTTGAAATGACTCCCCTGTCAAGTGCAGATAAACTCTAGTTCAAGATAAAACGGCACCTCTCACATTTACACTAGGATGGTCTACATCCCCCATAGCAAAAATCCTTACACTTCAGTCCCTGCCTCTCTCTTGAATCTCTGCTTTTATCTTCCCCAGGCATGCTTCTTCTAGCCATGGCTTTCTCCTGAGCAAGCAGCATGTTTCACACAATTTTTTGAGGCATCTCCTAATGTACACCATACTCTTCCAGAGAATCTGGGCCTGACACTTCTCTGTCCTCCCTGCATGTGCCTTGGTCCTCTTTATCTGAGCAATTCAAGGTGGGAACTGGTCATTTTGATTGCCTGGAAATGCAGTTCATTGGCCTGATAATACTGTTTGGTGAAAAATATTAATTTAGTGTTGAAGACACACTTATTCCATCACTCTCTTTAGATGTTGGGAATAGAGACCTTGGGATCACCACAGGCGGATCTTCCATTTGTAATTTAATTATGCCTAAGGCTTGTCCTGAAATAGCTTGGTGTTCTTTATGGTCAACTGGTGGGGTCCATGTGGTAGCATAAAATATTTATATTCAGCTAGCAAATCAATGAAG
Source organism: Rhynochetos jubatus (assembly GCA_027574665.1). Taxonomy (NCBI): domain Eukaryota; kingdom Metazoa; phylum Chordata; class Aves; order Eurypygiformes; family Rhynochetidae; genus Rhynochetos; species Rhynochetos jubatus. The sequence goes on from CM050654.1 coordinate 28,313,994, forward strand.
TCAGAAAATTACTTCATTATTCTTCACACGTGCAAACACGTACATATCTGCTCACTGCAAAAGTCTTTTGCAGCACGGCTGGGTGGTTGGTGTTCCATACACCTAGATGGAAAGCAAACTTCAGATCATGCTGCTTCTGTAGAGAAGCACCTTAGGGTGGTCTCTCCCCTTTTATAATAATGAGAAAAGAGTTGATCACTGAAGCTGTGGCACTGAGAAAACTGGTCAGCTCAGGCAGACAAGCCACATTGCATACAGGTTGCTGCATTTTAAAATATTTTCATTTTCTACAGCTTCTCTTCTGTTCCCCCCTCCATGTACACAGTTTCCTTCCTTCTGCACTTGATTTCAGAGACCCACAGCTCAGATGTGTTGTTCTTGTGCTCTGAAGAACAATTCTGTAATGATTTTAGAAGGTACAGGCTCAGTTCAACAAAACTAGAAGACAGTTGAGGGTTGGAAGGAGATGTTTGGTTACTGGTGTGGAATGCCAAGCACTTCTGCAGGCTGGATCCCATGGATAATGAAGGGGTTTCTGTGTGAACTGTTGGAATGAGATACCGCTTTCTCTGTGAAACAGATTCAGGCCCTAGCTCTAAGGACTTCCCTCCTCCCTGCCCGCCCCTGCCCCCCACCCCCAAGAGACTGCAAAGGAGCCGTGTCAAACTTTCTATCTGAAGTAAGTGTAAATGCTGTTTCACAGGACATGTGGCTTTACTTGTGAATTCTTAGTTACATTTTTCCCACCTCCATTTATTGTGCAGCGTGATAGACACTATTTGACTGCTTCCAGCCTCCCCAAACTTATCACACATCTATATTGTGTAGGTACAAGTCTCTATTCAGACACAAGTTTAAGCATATTTTGGGGCAAGCCAGCGCTGACTTAAGGAGGTAAACACAAAAGTAAATACTCTGTTTTCTCTTTGGTGTATGCCCACCATCATGTAGCTCATTTGCTTTTGCAATGTAAGAACTTGGCTAATGTCAAGCAGTCCAGTGAGGGCTGGGGTGCTTTCCACGCAGAACTTCCTAATCCATAGGAGAAAACTGGGGAGTACAGAATGCCTGGAGTTTAAATTGCTTTTCTTACAGACAGGATGTGCTGCCTTATATCTGGTTAGTTACATCGGGCCGGCAATTTGGCGTGTCGCCCAAAGCATGATGCGTTCCTAGGCACTGATTTTGCTGGATGGCAGTGAAAAATCAGTTTGCAAAGCTTGATTACTCTTTCCAGTACAGGTTTCCCTCTCCCATGTGGTGAGGGTGTTCAGCTCAGGAATTAGGGTTCAGGTCCCTCTCTCACAAAACGCAGTATACTGAAAGAGCCTTCTGCATCTGAAGGGAAGTGAGGATTGTTGTTGCTGCTGCCCAAACACCTAGTCCTGCAGCTGTCATGATCACTGGGTCTGCCTTGGTGAAGAAAGGACACACTCTGCCACACATACTATGTGATTCTATCTGCAGAGTTCTTGAAAGTTTCATGACCTTATGCATGTGCTATAAAATAGGACAGGCAAGCTTGTCGCTAGCTTTTACTGAAGTTATAAAAGTGAATACAAACCTACCCATTCCAGGGGGCAAATAGTAATAACTTGACTATTCTGAAAGTAAACCTTTTCACTAGCATAAACTTATGCACAGAAGGAGAGATGCTTTTTCCTCTTCCCTTACATCCTTTTATTTTATCCAGAAGCAGAGAAACATTTGGCTGACAAGAAGCTGGCTTCAATTATTGCTTCTTTTCTAACAATGGATCTTTAACATCTGCTAAGCTAGGTCAGTCTCACTGAACACCACCCTGTTCTGTTTCAAAAAATTGAGTCCTTGTGTTCTCAGTAAATATCCAAGAGCTGTATCTGAACAAGTCACAGACCTATAGAAGGGAGCATTATATGGTATGATCTCTGATATAACATAGGTCGTTGAAATGCCCAGAATTAAATCCTGTTTAGATGAACAACATCCCTTGATTTTTTTCTTTTTTTTTTTTTTTTTTTTTTTAAAGAAAGGCAGGTTACTGCAAATCTGCCCCAGTCATTGCTGGGGTGTCGCAAGGGTCAGTTACTCTTGGGGAGACCTCCACTTTACCAAATAAGCACATTGTGTTTCTCTGAGCCTATTCCCTTTACTGTTACTAAAGTACATACCACAGTGTACTGGAGTTGTCAGTGTATATGTGATCGTAATTTTTAGTTGGATCATTAGACTGGTCACCTTCTGAAGGGCTGGAGCATTATGTCAATATAAGAGAAGTCTCTGAAGAACTATCTCAAAATATGACTATTTCCAGAAGTGTTCCATAAAAGTCTTGAACAGATAAAATAATTGAGGATATACCAAGTGTTCATTCTAGGGATGAAGAATCTCTTGATAGGTTGTTTTTGTTGTGTTTTGTTTTTTCTGGAGAACACACTACTCACTTGATTCCTTAGGGTGCCCATTTTCTTCTGGTCTCTATTGCCTTATCCAATACCAGAAGAAGTCTACAAGGTTTTTTCACATCATCACATCTCATTATTAGTTTAGATTTCTGCTCCTCTTCACTACTCAGTTCTTTGGGTAGATGGTTTTGGCTGTGCTGCTTCCAATAAAGAAAGTGATGTCAATGTCTTTCCACTTATACACCTTGTACTAACAGTGAATGAGTGATGGTAAAGTGTGATAGGGTCTGGACTGTTGGATCTAACATGTTAAACCATCTGCATTCATCCGTGATTTCAGATGCGCATTTATGTATGATTTGTTACCATTACCTTCAGTGCTGCCTTGGTACACAAAGTTAATAGAATGATGGTGCAATGGGAGATGGGTAGATAAAAGATACATAAGTATAAAAGCTGATAGAAAAAGGTCGTCTAGCTAGTTGGGTAGATTGTGCACAAATAAAAGCGCATATGATTATGTGCAAAATGTAGGCTGGCCATATCTTTATCAGTATATGGCAAAGCTGACTCGCACAAACAAACTATCACACTGAGAATAGGTCATGTGAAGCTGGTGTGTCTGGTAGGAAATAAAAAAACTTGGATGTGAGCTGAGAAAACATCAAGCACTGCCAGTCCTATCACTTTGGAGACATAGCCAAGTACAAATACTGAGTACTGGAAGGATTGCAGGCTTGATTGGAAGCTTGGCTTTATGCAATTTTCTTTTTTTTAATAAAAAACCGCAATCAAATACAGACATGTTTAAATGTCACGTGTTACAAATATATTTCATGGCATCATTAGATAAAAAGAAAAAAGCACACAAATAATTATTTCTTTGCATTCCTGTGCTGAAGAAGAGTAGGCTGGAAGTGGTAGCTCTTTAGAATCCATTTGCTCTGGTAAATTACTAAAAACACTTTAAAGCACTTTTTCAAAAATCTTTTTTTACAAAGCACCTGTTTTAGAACAAATGAAGAAATAGAATTCCAGGGAAATGACTAACATATAATCTGCATCATTCCAGCACAAAAAAGTACCAAACTCATGGAGACCTTCTTGTGCTCTCTGCCTTATCAAAAAGGTGGTGAAAGATATCCCTAGGCTCAAGATACTTATGCTCTAGATTGCTACAGAGATGGAAAACATGAATTGTTGTTATCCCCTTTTTACAGATGTAGGAACAGTAGCACAAAACAAACATGTAATTTGCCTAAGTCACAGGAGGAAACTTTGACAGACAGGAAGAAAATCCAAACTGTTAAGATATGCACATTTTGGCAGCCCTTTACTTCATGAAGATCTTGAACATTCAAACAGGGTCAGGATTGAATTTGTCAGTGTATCATGGGACTGGCCATGGGTTACCTCAGTTGATAATGTCTTCCAGCAACAGCTGTCCTATGCCACTGTATGTCTGAGCTATGCTTTTTTCTGTATTTTCTTTAAAACCTATTTTCCCCTGCAGTTGTAAAGACTAGTTAATGACTTCTTTGGAAACATGGGCTTATGGCTCAAGCTTTGGCACAAACAATTGCCAAGACAATCAGCCAGAAAGTTTGAATCAACAGGGATTTGCCTGTGGGAATGTGGTTGCTTCCAGGCTAATCAACTTGCAGTAATGATTGAACCTTCTGATTATGTACAGAAGTACTTAGAGTAGAAATTTTGTCCAATGCTAAACTTTTAACTGTTTAATACCAGTATTCATTACACATCACAACTCTTCAAGCTAGATTTCTTACATAAAAGGCTCTGTTCGCCAAAGACCACTAGTCAGAAGCAGATGTTGTTTGCACGATTTTGAATAGCATGGTTTGCCTGAGAAAATAGGGTAGACATATGAAAATCATGGCTTCATAACACTGGCCTGTGGCTGCTATTCTCAAGATAGGGCAGGGGGTTGCTTTGTCAGCTCTAACAGCTAAGAAAAACTTTGTCCAGTATTTCAAATGTTCTGTCCATATTGTGTGGTCCTGACTTCCTCCCTCATGTTGTCCCAGAACTTTGGTCTGCAAAATCCAGTCAGTCAAAATCAGCTGTATTCCATCAGCTATGATGGTAAGTAACCTTTGTGACTCACCAAAAGTAAAGTGATCACTTGTTCATTTATTATGTGTAATTCTTGATGAGAACAAATATTTTTTTCAAAAGAGGAATGGGAGAGCCAGGATTGCATGTCTTTGTAGCAGTTAGGGAATTTTCTGTGAAGATCTGAACTTTGTGTACACGATTAAAACATAAAACTTGCTTTAATTGGTGCTATGAGGGGACTAGAGCTTCACTGTGACAGTAAATAATGCTATTTAGAAATTTATTTTTCTCCAAATAAGACTCATGTTGAAATTTCTCAGGGGTGAAAGTATTATTTCAGGTTCAACTCAATTTTTGTAAATCCATTTTTAGCTTGATACTACATTTTAGAGTATGCCAGGTTTTGGGAGGAGTTTCGCTTGTTTATAGTTTTGATTGTTTGATGTGGTCGCTTGTATTTTGAAGAGATTCCTATCAGCTTGTGTAAATTCACACCTAATGTTTCCTCTATCTAGATGAATTAATGTTTCTGAAGGAAAACACACTCTGCAAGATTTAATTCTTGAATGTTTCTGGTTTTGGAGCTACTTTTGTTTCTTGCTACATCTGTAAAAGATGAGCTAATGTAGTCTGAGAATGTGCTCTGAATAAAGAACAGCAAGTAGCTACCATATCTCAGAGGAAGAAATGGGAAAGAATCAGTCTCATCAAGTCCCTGTCACTCTTCTGGTTGTGACTGACACCACTTGATGTTATTTCCAGACACCCAGTACACAGTGTCATGGGATAAGTCAGTCATTCAATTAATCTCACAAGGCAAATCACATGAATAATCCCACCCTTTAGAAAAGTATGTACAATGTTTTTCTTTACCTCTGGTACAAAAATATCTAACATATAAAACACTATATTATCAAAAGTGACATGTAGTTTGCCAAATGCCCACATTGAATTGCTTAATTGACTTCTGCAGTGTCAATAACCAAACAATGGTTGGTAATAATAGTGTTGTAGTGATTCGGTAGTAATATAATTCCATTCGTTATTGCTTTCACTGGAACACAAGACATTTGGCTGGCAAAGACGTCTTTTGCCACTGAACCCAGACTATGTTACTACAGACAGCAATGTCATATAATTCCCTTAAGAAATTTATTAGCATCTGTCTTAAAGTTGTTACTGATACTCTTGGAAGCCAGTTCTACAGTCTTACTAAACTAGTGGGTAGGAAATGTCTGCTAATTTACAATTTTAATTTATTCAAGTCAAGCTTATGTCAATGTATTAATGGTCCCAAATTATTACTTAATTTAAATAGCTCCTTTAGCTCTTCTTTCTCCTTGGGGATTTATCTTCTCCCGATGATGTATTCACAGGGATCAGTTCTATACTCTCCCAGATGGTATTATGTTAGAGCAAAAAGGACAAACTCTTCTAGCCACACGCGATAAGACAAGCTCTCCCTGCCTCCAGTCAGCCTATCAGTGTTCTCTGTAACTGTTTATATTTGATCTTAATATTCCCTGACTGCAGGTGGCCAGAACAGGACACAATATTCCAGAAAAAATCCCCATAACATTCTGTTAATATTTGACTGTCCAAAATAGAAAAAGTTTGCCTGATTACCAGCCAGGATTGTGTCTGAGATTTTGATGTAGTTCAAAGTGTTGTCCGCTACACCCAATGCCTGTCTTATTCTCCATCACTTTCAGTTTCTGACCTCATGGCCTATAGCCTGCTAGTAGCTTTCAAGAATGTGACCTTATGGTTTATACAGTTAAGTTTCATCCCATTTCTGTTAGTGTTTTCAAGGTCATCCAGCTCTTCCTGTCTTGTATTCTGATTACCCCCGATTAATGATGCTTTTCAACTTAATTAGAGCACTCCCACTTTTTGTATAATGTCTTTTAATGAAAATAAGTAATCCTGGAGGACTTCTACTACTAATGTTCCTATAACAATACTTCTCATTTTAAAACAATATCTGCTGTACCGCCTTTGGCGAGCTACTTACTCACAACAAGTAACTGAAAAATGGCCAGTTTTTTTTCTGCACAAAGAATACTTCCTGCCAGAAACATCTTTTAGCTGATGACAACAGATTATGAGGACAAGTGGTAGAGGGATTCTTTCTTTCAACGTTTAATGCTAACTTTGAAAAACATGACCCACGGTCAGAGTACAACACAGGGATTTTGCAGTGTTAGTGGACTGGACTTGATGGTCAAGCAAATCAAAATGTGTACATTTTGTTGTTGCCTAAAATAAAATTTAAAAAATCACAATGGCAACCAAAATAAATGTTTGCAACCTCTGCACTGCAAAACATCAATCGAAATCAATATAACTATCAGACAAAATAATGTTCTACTATGTCTTGTTAGCCTGTCAAGCTAATCCATGCAAATAGTCTTTATGCATAACTGTCTTATTCAGATACTTGGATGTAATCCATCAAACACTTCTCATCCATTAAATATAATTATATGCTTTGTTGGAATAACCAGATGTTTAGTGCTAAACTGAGCAGATGTCTGTGCTTCATACCGGAAGGTTACAAACCTATTTACCCCAGCAATAAACTGCAAGTATTAAAATGATGGAGGAAGCAAGTAGTTCTCACTTCATTTTGGCAAATTGCCAGTAATTCATTCTCTTCAGATCATCTTAAAAAAACCCCAAGTTTGCTTACAGGATAAATTTGACATAGGATTTTGTAATACTTGGCTGACCTTTTGTAATGAGTGTAACAATGACTGCTTTGGGTCCCTTAAACAGACTTTACTCACTCTTGCAGTGAGTTTGTTTTCAAAGATTTTGGGCCAGATTTTGGACAGGGATAAATAAAAGGCACATTGTTAGAATGGTTCCCTTTCATGTCAGGAATGTCTGGGATGTGGAATGCAGCCTATATTCTCAGAACAGTCTTTTGAAATATAAGACTGGGTTTATCCAAACCTCTCCCTTTGTTCAGCTCCTCCTCCTCCTCCTCAGAATCCGAGATCCAGATTGAAGGTCTCATGTAATAGTCTGTTGAAATATCTGAAATATGTTTATTCTGAGACAAAAATAAGTCATACCTTAGAACTCATTATGTTTTATCCTAATTTGTATATATCTTACCCTAGTTGCCTGAACTATTAGTCTATTTTCACTGGTTTATCTGTAAACTCCTGCTGAACAAAAAATTCCAAATAGAACTCTGCTGGAAACATGGAAATGGGTATTTTTTTAAGGTGGTAAGTAGAGGTGCAGGATTAATTTCCTCAAAAGTGCATCTGGTATGTTATGCCTGCAGTCCAGTAAACCACTTAAGCACATAAATAATTCTACTGAATCCACTTTATAGAACTTTCTTAGGCACATACAATAAACATTTTTTTTTAAATAATTTTGATCTAGAGAGTTATCTTTTTTCTCTCTTCCTTCAATATCTGAGCATTTCAGCAATATCAAGTAACATTGAAATAGATGATAGATTTCTTCAAATGAAAAAGTTAACTACAAAGAGTAAATAATTAGTACATCTGGTTTCTTGAGTCAAAACAATTCAGGATAAATGGTGACAGGAAGACTGACTCATGAATGAAGGATCTTGGGGCAGGAAGAAAGCCCAAAGAGGAAGAGGGCTGGCTTGGGAATCTTTTTCTGTGGAAAAGAAAGAAGAGATCCTCAAGAGGTGCTAGTACACTGGGGAGACATGAGGTAGCCAATAGCTTTTCTAACTTCTAGAAGGAAAGTCTCAGGGAGATAAATGGTGCTAGTATTTTGAACAAGAAACAGATCATGTGAGGTAGAAAGGGAAGTAATCCAATGTAAGGTGTTGTGAACAGTAGTGGAGGGAAAAAGTGCTCTTGGAGTGAAGTCTGCCTGCTTAGGGTTTGTCTCTATTTCAAAGTAGGATTCTTCTGGGGTTAGTAGGTTCTTTCTGTTCCTTACATGATGGAATTACTCAGCAGCAGAGAAAGAAGGTAATGTGACATTGGCCAAAACAGTTATGTCCAAAGATTTAGACGGGAATCTGAAGGAAAAGAACATAGGAGTTTGAAGAACTCTCTCCAGGGACTCAGACACAGGGAAGATTTAGTTCCTTACCCTTTAGGGCACCAATAGTGTGGTTCAAGCCTTGGTTCAAGAAGAAGGAAACTTTCATATAGTGAAAAAAGTCCCACTTTTATTTACCGATTATGAGGAATTGCTCTGAAAAGACACATGACATTATTTCTATCTCCTAATCTGATGAGTTTTACAAGATTTCTGGAATAAATTTTTCTCTAATATTCATCCCTGCACTTTTGGAGAAAAAATCCCTTTTTCATGCTCATAAACTATGATCAGTTGTAGATATGCACCCTAAAAAAGTGGTATAATCACACTGGGCAACTAAGCTAAAATTGGGATGCAGGACCTTTATATCCATTTCTTCTCCATAGAACACATCCCATCCTCCCACAGAGCCTGAAGAATAAATAGATCCTTTTTGAACATTATCATGAAGACAGCTTGTCACTGCATGTTAGCTGACTCATTAAGATTTCTATATCAATGATCATCTAGGCTGATGGAGGGCTATTGAGCTGTTAAGATAATCTGGCTCTAATGTCTGCAAATATAAGTTCTGTTTTAAAAGTTTTCATGTGGTTTGCAGTTATTGAGTCATATTTCTTACTTCTTCTGAATGCAATCATGAAATGTTATTTCAGTAATGGCCAAACAGTTTGAGATTAAATTATTGAACAGCAACCATTACATTTGTGTTTTCAGCTATGGGCAATACTGTTTGAGTGGATCTGGTCTGAGCCTTTCTTTGGGTGCTGGATTCCTAACCTCTTTGAGAAACTCTATTAGTTTACATTACTCAGCACTGGGTAATGCTGATCTGAAAAGGAGGGTAGTCTTGTGACAAAGAAGTTTTGTTTATTTCTGGTCTGTGACACAGACTGTCTGTGAGACATTAGATAAATCACATCTTTTTTTTTTGGAGTCATGATTTGTTAAAAGAAATAGAGAAACATTACTACTCTATTTTCATTATGATTTTTCCATTTCATTTATAACATCATGACAGTGGAAAGTAGAAACACATTGATGTCAATATTCAGCAATCAGGACTTGCCTTCACCAGTCTTAAATCCTGAAACTTCATTTCCAATCTTGTTTTGTTTTTGTTATGAATGTTTCAGCTTGATATTTTTTAGGTGGCCACTGCTACAAGGACCAGAATGGTTTATTAACTTTTTAATAAAATTTGAGGTTGTGTGTTAACAATATGATTCCTGCAAATGAGTTCTGAAAAAATTGTTGCAGGTTGAACCTGTGACAAAAATCAGGACTGATTACAACTGTGAGATCATCTTGTATTCTGTATTGGTACAGTCTACAACAAAGAGAACACCTTACTGTGAAAAAAATAATATTCAAATCTCAATATCCTATTTTATTAATCTGGACCAAAGATCACTTTGTATACAAATTCATTGACACATGAACTGAAGTATGTGAAATATTGCTGAGGTTTATTTCTGCATTTTTAATCATACAAGGCAATCAATTAGCAATCATGCTTCCTAGGGATCCTCTGCCAGAGGAATGGTGTTAACTAAGGGATTCAATTATCACTTCTGTTCAGTTTGAATTCATATGGCACCATGATAAATAGCTCCTACTGCTTGTAATAACAATACTTTGCACACATTTATTTTCTCTTGTTTACTTAATAATTAATATGCCACCCACAGTGACAATATGTGGGCTTGTTTACAAAACCTTCAGTAATCAATAATTGTTGCCCATGTGATGCCAGCAAAAAAATAACTTGAAACATTGCCATGACAACTCTTTTATAATGTTCTCACAGTAAAGCCCTGCCTGGCTTTTCGCACTGACCTACCAAACGCCTTGGAATATGAAGGTTGAGTAGTTGTGACAGTTTCCACTTTATATTTAGGAAAATTGCTTCAAGATTGCCAAGCTGGCTTGCTTAGGGCAAGTTAGTAGTAGTAACACAGAGTACCATTGGACAAATCATCTGGGAAATAGGTTTTAAGAACTAGTTTGGCTAACTCAGCACTATTTCATACTTTGCAAGACAAACACCTCACTCAGTTCCTTAAGAGGGTCACCAGAATTGTTGCTCATTTTTACCAAAATAGATGTACAGTCCCCTGTGAAATACAAAAAATGAATGGGCAGGAATAGCAGTGAAAATATTTTCCACACACTGCTTAAAACCTAGACTGCTTCTGTGATCAAATAGTCAATTCTGTCTTTGGTGGCTTATTTAATATTTCTGGTTTTATATTTTTAAAAAAAATCCAGAGAACAAAATATTATTCTAATTTAATATTAATATAATCACTCAACTGGTAGCCTAGTATTTTCAGTGACTGATTTACTAAATGAAAAAGAAAAACCTCTTCAGTCCCAAATGTCTGCATTTTCCCATGTAGTAAATAATGAAGAATCCCTGTTTTGCTGATGTATCACACATATGTAGAAATGAGCAGCATAAAGATGAAGAGAGATCTGCACAGTGAATGACTGTTCCTTTCTAAGTGCCTTTCATATCCTGGTCTAGTTGGACATCTGACAGGCATTTGCACCAGAGAGCATATTGGGTTCCTGTAATGAGGCTGGCTGAGAGCTTAAAGATTTTCAGTTGATTTCCAATATGTTTGTTAAGAATTATTCACTTCAGGTGGCCATGTACCCATGGCAAGCCAGTCTGAGTCTTGTTGACTTATGGCTTAGGACAACGTTATTTTCAAGGAAAACTGTTAACTTCTCAGACTGGCAAGTCTGACTCTTGTTAAAGAGTGGTGCAAGCTCTAATGAGACCGAGTCCTGCCAGACTGTGACTAAACTGAAATACTCAATGCTTTCCAGACTGGGAAAGCCTGGACTTCCCAGATAGGTGGTGGCCTAGACAGGTCACATTTAAATCTCTGGGTTGCCTGAACACAGTACCCACTGTCATCTACAGATTTGGTTAGGATAGGAATAGAGTGGTGGAGGCTTTGCTTTCCTAGGTTATGCATTGTTCAACACAGCTTTGGCCTGTTACAGTCCCATTCAGCATTATTTATTTGCTCAACTCTGTGCATTACTTCTCTAGACCAGGAGGTAACTTTGAACAAAAAGAAATTGTTCCAACATCTGAGCAATTCTTTTTCTTTCTCTCTCTCCCCCTAACCCTGGAGTGATCTTATTATTGAGATCTGAAGGCAGAGGTTATTTCAAATTTGTTATGCTTGCTTCTTTTCACCTACCACCCACTCCACCCCCAAAGTTTAGTGAATAAACTAAGATCTAATTAATACCTAAATTACATTTACAGAAAGCCCACCATGTTGTAGAAAATGACATGAGTAGCTGGCAGTTCAGCTGTCTGTATTGGTTCTGCTCATTGTGCCCAGGTGGTATCCAGAGCTGCCATGCTACCAGCTTGTTCCCTTTCCAGGAAACATGAAAGCAGCCCAGGACCCTGAAACCTAAAACTAGGTCCCCTTCCTTCTGCCTTTAGGCATACTAGCTTGTAGTAGCACATACACTGCAAATAACCCTCCAGTGGTACCAACAATGTGTTAAGGTACTGCTGAGTATAAGCAAAAGACACACTTATCCACCGGTTGGACTCTAGGAACCGTGAATGGTTACAAAAGCAATTCTAGAGATGTCAATAGGGTATGACCTGAAAGTAGCTGCTTGTTGATGATCTTATAAATTTTGTTGTCTAGTTGTTGGCTTCTAGAAGAGAAACCAGAATTGAAATTATCCCTCTGTAGATGTAGTGGTGAGGGCTGCTCTTATAGTGGTTCTGGGTGAACTTGAGACGTGGAGGAACTGAAGCTTTACAGCCACTGAAGGAAGGGACCCTCCCTGTGACTGGGGCTATCTGCACAACTTGATATGGAGAGCAGATGTGGAGAGTTTCCAGTCTAAACAAAGAAGTGACACTTCTGCAGTTCAAACAATGATATTAGTTTGCAATATCAGCTGTGTGAAAAGGTGAAGAGGAAAAAAACTGATTTCCATTAACTTAAAATTACTTTTAGAGGCTTGGTTTTTTTGGGGAAAAAAAAAGGTAATATTTAAATTAAAATAAGGCTATTTAAATTAAATAAAGCTGTTAATTTAGCTTATTTCTGACCTTGTCCTTTTGTTTATTTCCTTGACTGGTTATGTAGTTTAAAAACTTAGTTTTGGAAATGTTGAACCACTTCAAACATCTCTCCTACCCCTTTTAAAAATGCAACATGAAAGAAAATCTTTAAATATTTTCTCCAAAGCTTTATTTTGCTTCACCAATTGTTGCTCTTTATCTTAAAAAAAAAAAAAAAAAAAAAAAAGGCAATAAAATTGCAGGAAAGAAAGGAAGTTTGTGCTAGTTAGCTACAATGGAATGAAATAAAATGAGTGCCATCTACTGGTTGTGAGTTCTAACCTGTAGATTCTTTAACCTATGCACTTTGGCATTGCAGTGCTTGCCTTGTATTACAACTCATCTTTATTCAAGAAAGATAATAAAACACTTCATCTCTCCGCTGCCTCATGCTTCTGGATGAGCAAAAGACATTATGTTGTAGTCTTAAATTATAAGTAAAGACACTTTATAATTAAGAAGCTGCCATTAATCAAATCAACCAGCAGTAGCTCAGTGTTTTAATTATACACAAATATTGTATTTAGTCTCTTCTTTTTGGTTATTCATCACCTCCATCCACTAGACTGCTGTCTGTTGATTATTTATTAAATCCTACTGAAGACTTGCAATATTTTTTATGAGCATAAAAAAGGTGCTTCAGAATTGATACCAACATTGCTTTTTTAACCATAAAGCAGAAAATCATATTTATATTTATAGCTGGGTTATGTGTACTGTGCTTTTAGCTGTATACACATTTGCCTGTAGCAATAATTTCCATTTATTACATGAAGTGACTTTCGATAATTCTACTTTTTCTTCCACACTTAGAGTGCAGGCACACTAAGTGGGATTTCTAATGGATTATTCACCTTTCTCTTGGGTAACAAGGTTAACTTTCAAGAGTAAGGGAACAGACAACAATAGACTTCTTCAAAATTATCAAATCAACAAAATACATCTTTGGTCATATAATAGTGGATTTCTGAATCACATAATGTTGTCAAACTAGTTCAAAATTATCATGAATCAAGAACTCAAAACTGGTTTAAAACAACTGCTAATACTGTTTTTCTTACTAAGAAAGCAGAATAGAGACCAAGAATTTCAGATTTTCAAAAGTTATCAGGCTTTCAAAGTTGTTTTTAATTTTTGTTACTGTAAACCTTTGACCTTTCCAAACATGTTTTTGGGGAAATAAAATCCCAACCCCCAAAACATATGATTCCTGGAATCTGAGAAGTACAGGCTTCACTTGTCACCAAGATGACTCAGATTTCAACCTGAATATGCTCAGATGGCAGCTCTAACTACCATGCTGTTAAACGCACTGAGGCTGGTCATGCAGGCTGTGCTTTAAATATTGAAATTTGTATTCTGGGAAACCAGTCAAGTCCAGGTTAAATGATCTAATTTGCACCTCAGTTCCTGTTTCTAACATTTCTTTCCCCAGGGTAGTTCAGACCCTTCAGATGTGCCCAGTCAGTAAAAAATAATAATCATGGGGATATTGAAGTCTGTTCTGGAGCTAAGACTGGAAAATGTGGTCTTAGCAGACACAGAAAAGGTAGTTTGTGTACTCTGTAAAAATGGAAAACTTGATGTTACATTTTATTTTTGATGTCAGAAGTCACGAGGTGCTCAGGATGTTCATCATGATGCTGGACACTTCACTGAGAGCTCAGTGTGTGTCTTGATCATGGAGAAGCAATTTGACAAACATCTACAAGCATGAAAAATGGGAGGGCAGTTTAGTAAAAAAACCAAAAAAGCTGGAGACACATGGTAGGAAAGAATGAAGCAATTAACTTTTTTTTCCTCACAATGAACCAGTGTATACCTGCTTCACTGGTTACATGTTTCTCATGCCCTCCAACTCCCAGCTCTCCTTATTCATTCATTCTTGTTGTGATGTAATCTAAAATAAAATCACAAAATAAATTTAAACTGAATTACAGTAGTTGAGTGTAGATAGAGTGAAATACCCCAACAGACATTGGCATGTATTCTCACAGATTATTTGGAGGACAAGGAACAACGAAGACTTTCTTGGGTTTAGGCCTTTAAAAATCCAACTTTCATTTTGGAATCAACCTACCTGACTCCAAATTTAGTAAAGAGATAAAGGGAGAGGGGAAACTTTGGGAAAATCTGTTGTTCCTGAAGGTATTTCTCTTTGAGTAGAGAAGTAAGACTGCCTGTTCTTCTCAACATCTGGGTCACAGATATGTAGCATAGCCAGAAAGGATGCTGAGCTGGGGACTGTGTTTGGATTAGTGAAAGGAAAAATGGCAGGGTGCCACAGGAAAAAATTGGGTTCCTTGGTTCACAGGTGGCACATGTTGCTGATCTGAATCTTTAGCATCCTTTAAGATAACTGCTACCACAACTGAGCAGAAAGAGAACAATTTGTTTGCAGCAACTCTCTTGTGACCCCATGGACTGACTGACAGCTTTATTTACAAATTGTGCCATTTGGCCTTGGCCTTTTGACAACTCCTTTCACAAAGGGTAGCTCATGCCTGAAGGGAAGTTATTGAAATACTTCTTTTGATGGCAAGATAATGATTCAGTCATTTTTTTGTGTGCTTGAAGGGTACTGTTGGGTAGATCAATGCAAGTGGAGAGTTTAAATGCCATGGGCATTGTAGGGAGTCACTGCAACACCATCATAAAGCTCAAGTTTTAACATAGATGTAATGAACTGGAGTTCTGTAAACTGAAATCTATCATGGAAACAACTTTTTAATGAAGTGCCATGCCCTTTTTTTCCTCATTTGATTGCATCACTATCAACAGTAACCTATAGTGTCTTAGAAATGTTTGCATAGACACATTGATTTAATTTCAGCTACTTTTAGCCTTCCTAAAATCAGGCATTTAATTTAAGTCAGTCAACTTCTGTAGTCAGAGGGGATGGATATTCCCCTTCAAAAGATCCTTCCCAACTACCTTTGGACAGGATAAATGATTGCTTGCATCCATGTCATTCAGAAGGAGTCAGTGCCCCCTGCCCTATTTCTGACAGCCATCAAGAGCACTTCACAGTCACAGTCTCTACTATGAAATCTCTTCTATTTTCCCTGCCAATGGCAGTCTGGACCTGCCCTGGTGTGTGCAGGCTGTTTCGTCTATTTGCTCTTTACTTCTCTATGCTAGCGCAAAGACAAAGCAACACAGACTAATTTGCACAGTTATTGCTGAGCCCCTAGATTCTAATGCATGACTTATGTCTCCAGAATCTGTCAGTCTCTATTTCCACCGCAGATAAATCTTGCAAAGATAAAAGTTCCATGGAGAGCTCAGTTTTACAAAGTATATTGTTGGGTTTTTTAATCTAAAAAAACCCCTACACTTTTATAGTTTACATGAGAGTAACCCCATTATTATCCCATAATAATCCCATAATCTCTCCCTGAGGAGAAGGACCTGGGGACGTTGGTTGATGAGAAGCTCAGTTGATGAGACCTGGCAATGTGTGCTGGCAGACCAGAAAGCCAACCATATCCTGGGCTGTATCCAGTGAAGCGTGGCCACCAGGGCGAGGGAGGGGATTCTCCCCCTCTGTTCTGTTCTCATGAGACCCCACCTGGAGTGCTGTGTTCAGGTATGGGACCTCCAACATAAGAAGGACATGGACCGGTTGGAATGAGCCCAGAGAAGGGCCATGAAGATGATCAGGGGGCTGCAGCACCTCTCCTGTGAAGAAAGACTGAGACAATTGGATTTGTTCAGCTTGGAGAAGAGAAAGCTCTGGGGACACCTTAGAGCACCTTCCAGTACCTGAAGGTGCTGACATGAAAGCTGGAGGGGAACTTTTTTACACAGGCATGTAGTAATAGGGCAAGGGCTTATGGCTTTAACCTGAAAGAGAGATTTAGAACCCCGTACTCCCTTAAGGCTTGTCATACAAGCTCACAGGCCAGGGCAGTCAGTTCTGAAATTCATTTCAACTCCTCAGATAAAACTAGCAAATATATAAACCCCTGTACTGAAGAGCTTGCAATAGACAGTAACTTGATCAAGTTTCTTTAGGATTCTAGAAATTTTAACACATTAATTTAATTAATTCCATTCCGCTTTTCCTGTCTCGAAATCATCAAAAAAAAAAAAAAAAAAAAGTAGATTTTCTCAGTGTTGTATGTCTAACCATTTCTGTAAATTATTTCTGGTCTCTAGATTATATAGGAGACAGTCTTTGTGCATTTTCAACATACAATTAAAGCCAGGTTTGAATTTTAGAAAGCTGTGTGTCTGCTGTTCATGAGGGAAGGAGGGATAAACTGTCACTTCTAGGTGTCTGTGTGAATACCAAATAGGAAATTTGTCTGCTGTGAATGTTCAGAAGCAGGTACATATAGTTTATCAGTTTCACGAACATTTTTTCACCAGCTTCTGTAAAGTGATTTATAATGATGACTTATTCAATACTAGCTTCTTATTCAGTGGTGATTCCTCTTCCAAAGCAGTGTATAATAGGGTGGTTCTCCATACGAGAATCACACCTGATATGTGCAAGCTATATTTAATGGTGACACTAATCCAAATCTGGGAAGGTTAGCACTGCTGATTTTTAGACTTTTCATCTGAAGGGTAGCTTTTGTTATCTTTATTGAGAAGAAGAGAGTGTTCATGAGTAACTATTGTGAATAGGATACATCTCACATAATTTTAACCCTGTCAGCATGAGAACATCTGGTCTAAAGGTTCTCTTTTTTGTCTAAGAATAGAGAGAGATAAATCTAAAGGATCATCCAATCCACTTCTGTGGTGTCCCAGCTGTCTTAGACTAAGACGGCTCAAAGACACCACTGTTGTGGTTTAGACTACACAGAGCCTAGATGATCAACGGAGACAAGGCATCTGACTTTTCAGCAACAAAAAATGGAAGCTGACTTAAGCTATAATTATGACTTTGGGGGCAGATAAAACAGTAGAACAAATAGTGGAAGAAATAAAATTAAACCAAACAGATATTTTATCTGTCCTTTTAAGATCTCTGTTTAGTGATATGCTCAGTCTGTTTTCTTCTATTCTATAATTATCCTTTTCATTGAGTCAAAATCTATTATCCTGCTGTGCAACTTCTCTTGTTCCAAATCAGCGCCTGCCAAATAAAAACTATCCTCTCTTTCATTGCCTTTAATTTTCACATCTGACGATTCCTGAACATACTGTGGAGTTTGTTAAAGCTAGTACTGAGGCTTGCTTGTCACCCTTATATCATTCAATTATCTCTTTCTCTTACAAATGTTTATGACATATTCCCTGGTCAGAAACCTGTCTTCTTTACTGGATCACAATCTCTGATAGAAACCAGCTGTCAGTGTTATGATCTAAGGGTTTAACTCTGAAGTATGAAGTTGTCTGCTGGGGCAAGAGTAGAACAATGAATAGTAGATTAAATGAATAAGGAAGGGAAAACATCAAAACACTGACTGATGATCTCAGTAAATCTAGATTAAGGTGTTTTTTGCTTCTTCTGCCATTTTAAAATTCAGTCCTTTTTACTCAGTATTTGTTCACTCGAGGTGAACTTTGTCTGCTTGGTGCTAGGTGCATGCCTCCTTGCATGATTATGCTGTTTTAATAGGTCTCCAGCATGAAGAATAACAATCCAAAGAATAAATCCCAAAAGAATTGTGATTATGAAAAGTGTCAAACTTCTGTCTGGAGAGAAACATTGTTTTCTTGATGAAGCATAAAAATGCAGAAAAGAGGGTTACATTTTGTTGGTAGCAAAGTTATCCTGGCTTATCTTGAGCACGTGGTCAATGGATTCTCTTAGAGCTCTATTTGTACCTTTATTTATTTTTATTGAAAGAATTTTTTTAGTATTTTACCTGTACAGTTGTGTGCATTTTGGGGAGTGGTAAGATGTTTATCCTGTTGATAAATAAAGAAAAATGATGGTTCCTCATGATCTGACCACCTACATTTAGATTTTCTTGGAATGATTATTTGGAAATACGTATTCCTTGGTAAATGGAAAAAGTTGATGAGCCAAATGATATCCTGGTAGTGACAGGCCATGATGCTGTGCAAGAACCTCAGTGAATGTAGAAATGTGACCTCTTCAGAAGCTGTGGCTTTGAATCAAAATGCTCAATGAAAGCTTTTTTGCTCTGTTCTTGACCTTCATGGAATTTTCTTAATTAAAAAAAAAAAAAGGAAGGAAAAGGATCAGTAAAACATTATCAGTACTTACAGCCCTTCTTTCCAAACTACAGTCTCATCAGTATTTCCCACCACCCTTTTCCAAAACAATACAATTATCTTTACAGAGACAAATCAAGAAGAGTCCATATGAATAGAAAGAGATAACTGCTCAGCAAGGCAGACCAGTGTACTGTGGTGATCTGAGCTGATGCTAAATATAATATAAAATGATATTAAATGTATTCCTGCAGGGTTTTGATTTCATTTCCAGAGGGTGGTATTGACAGAAGTGTATCAGCACCACACTTCCAGATGCAAGGCAATTGATAAATATAACAATTATTACTAGTCATGAAGCATTTTATGCCAACACTTTGTTCTGCTGAAGTATAGTGCAATGTCAATTATGAAAATGTCTGAATAAAAATGGATTTATTTTATACATATATCTATGTAACTGTAGGTATCTACATGCATGCACACACCCCTATAGGGATGACTTTTTTTTTCTTGGGAGTATGTCTACATCAATGAAGCCTTGTCAGAGCTCAATGAGCTAATTTAAGGAGTGAAAGAAGTACAGCTGAATCAGTGCAGTGCTATGCTTGTCCTAATTGTACTTGCTGAGAAGAATTACCTCCAGGGTAAGTTAATTAGTCCTATAATAAGTTGTTATCCCTGTATGGTGTAGCACTATGGTGTGTGGCCATGCCAAGGTCACCCAGGGCTAGGTCATATTGTTCTTACATGAATTATAGTGAGCCATGGTGATGCATCTCAGGTAATTAGTGGCTGTGCTTCCTCAGTGGATGTCAGGGTGAATGGTATCCTGAACTGTCCTGCCACTGTGTTCATGCCTCAGAAAGTAACTGTTCTCAGTGGATAAGAACAGTCCATGCTTTATCTGTCACTGCCACTTCAGTAAAAGTGGTACTTAATGTCACTTGTGGAGGTTATTTTATGCCCATCTGTTAAAAACTATTGAGGGTTGGTACACGGTATATAGAGTACCTCATCGGCGTGTTAATATTAATTTTTTTTGAGTTTGAGGCATTTTCCCCAAAAATATTTTCTACAAATGATGGACGCTTTTTGAAGAAACATGGCATAACACTCACCTGAGGTTTCTAATAATAATGTGTCCTGTGGAAAACTCAGAATCATACAATCGCAGAACCATGTATTAAGGAAAAGACTGCCGAAGGTATCTGATAAAATCTTCAACACTCCCTGTGCAGTCTGAACCATTATATCCATATGCTACTTATGAAGTATGAGAGTGATGACTCAGTCAAAGAATCTATACTTTCCAAACAGTTCTCGAAGCAAGTAAGAGTTTTGCTTTCATATCTGTAACTTGCTAATGTCAAGGGAGATTTTATCCTGAAAAAAAAAAGCTTAATATAATATGAAATTATTAACAGAATTTTATAACTTAATCTTCCATCCATAGTTCTTTATTATCATCTCTCTTAGAAACTCACGTACCAATGTCATACATATTTGTTTGCACCAACATTCTGAGCTGCATTCCTAAAAAATTACCTAAGGAGAGAAATGTTGTTTATAGAAACTCAGTGAGCTTGAGCCAGGACTACAAAAGATATCGTTTATCTCCATTCTGTGAGTTAGATTATTGATGTTCTTCCTCACCAATTCCAATAGCATTGGTAGTCTCGAGTGGATTGATTGGTTTCTATAACCTAAGTAATATCTGACACCTGTTTTTTGTCAGCACTAAACTAGAATAGCATTGGTGAAATCAATGGAACAGCATCAGTTGGCATCAGCAGAGTATCTGGTACATCAATTTTGGGATGATCTACAAATCTTTCACATACATGATACTCCCTTTGAACTCAAAGAGGACATCAGCTTTCTAGGGATATGAATCAGGCCTTGCATTTCATATTTATTTAACATGGAAATGATTGAAACTTCTGGAGAATGAGGATTAAAAGCTATGGGAATTTGTTAATGAGGTACATTCTCCTTACCTGTGAGCTGGCAGGTATTGATGTATCACCCCATACCTTCTACTTTTTAGTCTCTTATTAGAAAGATGGGTAGCAAGCTCAAGAAAAGACAGGAGGGAAGAACTGATTCCTCCTTAGATCTGAGCATTAAGACTTTCCACTAAAGATGCCTTCAAAAGTGTTCTGTCATCACAATAGACCACAACAAGTTCCCAGGTACTGCATGAAATTCACATCAAAGGTCAAGCTCCCAGAAATAAAAGTGGAAATAACATTGTTGCAGAAAGGGAAGAAAAGAATTTATACAAAACAGAGAAATAAAGGATTAAATAAATGGAAAGGGAGAAGCAAGGGAGAAGGAAAGTTCAGCAATGTTGAGAATTAGACAGCAAATCTTAATTACTTCTCTGAAATGGTTTCTGTACTGAACTCATGGGAGTCCACATGGCACATGTTTGTTTATATCCCAGAACGTTGCACACAATTACATGCAAAAAAAATTGATCCTGCTCAGGCAAAAGGGTTGGACTAGATGATCTCTAGAGGTCCCTTCCAACCGCTACCACTCTGTGAATCTGTACAATGATCTGGTAATCTTAGAGGGATAGAGCTAGGTAATAATAGAATAGTTTGGGCTTAAAGGGACTTGAAGGATCATTCAGTTCCACCCCCTTGCCATAGGCAGGGACACCCTCCACTAGACCAGGTTCCTCAAAGCCTCATCCAGCCTGGCCTTGAACACTTCCAGGGATGGGGCATCCGCAGCTTCTCTGGGCAACCTGTTCCGGTACCTCACCAACTTCTCTGTGAAGAATTTCTTTTATCTAATCTAAATCTACCCTAAATATACATCCTTGCATCCTCAAAGAGTTTAAAAATATTTCTGACATCTTATGAGACAAAAGATATTGGCAGGTAGGGAACTTTTTTTGAGAAGTTGAGTGTCTTGACAAGTGTGAGAGTTTGAACCAGCAGCTATAATCACCTAAATTCCAGTCTTCTGCCCAGTGATCATCATTCTTGGAAAAACTGGCTGAAACCAACTTAATCCAAACTGGTTACTGGTGCTATCAAAATATCTTAGTGATACAGAGAACAAAAGACTGGTGACAAAGAAACTCATCAGGTCATAAAAACGTGGCATACTCCTAAATTTGGCTTGCACAGCTAAAGTACTGATTACCTGAAGCAGGTTCTGGGATGAGTCATAGTGTTTTATGTCAATGTCTGTTTGGCTGAGATTTGGCTAACCCAGCACATCAGCCAAAATGATCAATGACTAAAATGCAGTGTGCTCTGGTTAACCTTGCATACTGCTGCTGTGACTATAGTATATTGTCAGAGAATTTCTGCTCCCTTAACTTTGAAATTAAACAACTCAATTTCATAATTATTTACAAGCAGGATCGTACCATGTGTTCACTTCCAGCCACGTTTTCATTGATTCTGGTCTTTGATTCAGTTTTCCATTTTTGATAGATTCACGCTATGTTTAAGAAATTTATCAGAACTGTTCATTAAAAACAACATGAAGGTTTTTGTTTACTCAGCACATTCTCAGAACATGCTTTTCTTCTGGTTTTACTTTAGTAAGCACAATGATCTCATCTATACACTTGAGTGTATTCTGGGGTCTCTGCACTCTGTTCTTATTTCAGAAACTTAGCATATCATGGAATGCTTTCTGTGTTATTACCTATCAATTTTCAGCAACAGAATACCAAAATTTGACACTGTAGCTAAGTTTTCCACCAATGAAATTCTCTCTACAAAAGCAGGTGATAAGTTCCAGCTTCTTTTGGACCATTATATAGAAAAATGTTGGACAAAGAAAACCAAAAATTGCTGAAGAAAATTGAGTACGAGTTATCCTAATTCCATTCCTGAATTCTCAACTTGGAAGTGGAAATATCCAAAGATAACGTGTGGGATATGGAGTTGTACAGTTCACTGATTTTTGCAATTATCTGAATTTTTTGAAGTTACAAAAATATTGATGCTTATCTCTCTATCAGTCTTCATTACACATATGCTACTTTCTGCTATAGAGAAAACCCAATATTAATGATTAAGATTGTTTCCTATTATGATGTCATCCTACTTTGAATGGATGTGAGATATATAAGATTTATAACATTAAGTCAATTATTTGTGTCAAAGTCCATGAAGTTTCCATGATCATAAATTTGTATATGCTTTTTTTTTTTTGTTTCTTTGATTTTCTTCTCTTTGATTCAACTCCTCAGTGCTGTAAGAAACTTAGGGAGTTCATCTTTATTAACAAATGAGGATGTGTGAAAAATATTTATTGTTTCTCATTTCAAACTGTTCTCTTTAGTCATAAATGAGTGTAAAGGAAGCATGACAAGCAATTTGCTGCATGGTAGATAATATCAATGACCTGCCACACATACCTCCTTGTGTGATCTGTGGCTATTATATTTTTTTAAGCGACAGATTGCAACAGAGGACGGTTTGTGTCAGTTGTGTCCTGTATTCTACTCCCTGTTAATAAGAATTGAGGCAAATAGCTTTATTTGGTGTCAGACGCAGGTACCACCAGCACTACCAGTGTAACTCTCACAGGGCCAGTAGTGAATACTTAGGGAAAGAACATAAAAAAAAGGGAAACCACAGTGTGGTCCTATTAAGCTGGAGGATTCCTTTTTTGCTGATAGCGGTAGGTGTTCAATCTGTTGATTCAAACATTCCATTCATCATATTTAACTCTGTCATCACTCTGTGAATTCCCCCTGAAACAAGCATGACAGTCTTCTGTAATCATTCAAGAGTCCTAACATGTTAAGGCCTTCAGAACTTGTCATTGAGATTGATCCACGACTGACAAAGTTGATGGAAACACTTTAACACCAGTTGATGGAAATGTTTTAATGCTGTGTGTTTGACAGAATAATGATGACTCCTGAAGGGTCTGAAGACATTGGAGGCCAGGCTGAAAGACTGAGTGATAACAGCTGGAGCTGCTGCAACAATGTCCAAGGCTGCAGAGTGATGTTTGGGCTCTCATGCCAAGCCCATGAGAGCTGGGTGACTTGGAAGTGCAGGCTATAATACCAACGCACAGGCCAGTGGGATTTGCTGGGCTTACAGCGAAGGTCTGGGCTGCATCTCTCTGCTGACTTTTCAGAGTGTCTGGGCTTGAAGGAGACACTTATCTTCCTCATCCCACTCCATTGCAAGATGAAAAGACACCAAATTTATCCAGCAAGGTTATCATAATGTTACATACATAGGACTTGGATTTGCCTTCCAGTTGGTCAGAGTGATTTTCCACATTTCCCACAATGGCCTTCAAGCGCTAGGTTCCCATAAAACAGCAAAGGAGTTTCAGACCTTGAAATGGGAAAAAAAATTACCAGAGCCTTAGGTACTCCCAGTGATTTCCCGTTGTCTTGGATGAATTCTTTGACAAAGTTTACCTTGTGAAAACAAGCTGCCTGCCACAATGCAAAAGCATTTTTGAAATCCTATGGATTTCAGACTGGTTCCTTAAAATATCATCCTCCTTCTAGACTCTTTTATGTCTTGAACTATCTTCTGTTTGATAGCTTTAACAAGAGCTTTTAATCTGGTAATGGGTAAAGAAAAATGCAATAGATTATAATAAACCCTTACAAAACACGGTAGAAGGGAATCAGCAGAAGGGACGGTCCATTTGGTTGTGAGTGCTAACTGAAAAGCTCCAGTGCTTACAGCTTGCAGGCTGTCACCTTATGCTGCTACCTCACTACCCTGTCACACTATCCACTGCAGAAATGACCTGCTGTGATATGACGCCTTTGTGGTCATACTCAGCCATGCTGATCCCACGTTCACCTCCTAGCTGTGTCAAGGTTTGACATTACTCTTTATAGTGGCAGGACCCCGAGCTCTCTAGAGTGGTAAGTCAGAGCTGGAAGATTACAGTCCCATACCACAGGAAAAAGAAGATATTAAACTGTTGAAAGATGGAACAATGCAGTCAAAGTTTTGCTTCATTTTACATCAAAATTAATCCTGTGAATTTTTGGTACCACCCTTATTGATTAAATAAATGTTTATAATTGAGATGGCTACCACAAAAAAGGTGCATAAATGAGACTAGGAGCTGAAGAAGGGCTGTATCCATATGGAGATGGTAACATGAAAAGTTTTGAGCTGCTATATGATGTTGGATATTTTGATTTTAAGATATATTACCTGAAAAGTTATTTCTTTCCTTTGAGAAGCAGATTTATTAAAAAAAAACAACAAAACAACAAAAACCTATGTAGTATACAGATATGCAACAAATAAAACCACATCCTTAATCATTATGAACACACCTACAGGGCTCAGCCCAAGAGACATCTGCATAAAATAGCCCAGATTCTTTCAGCTAAGCAATAGGCACAAAGCAGGGGATACATCTATGAAATATATTAAGCTAGACTGTTATATATGTAAGGGTCTTACAGTTCAGCTAATGCTACACTTGAGGCTGTTCTGCAAAATATGCCAGCACAATTAATGTCAACACCAGATAACCAGTCACTGTAAATACCCTTGGAGGGATTTCTTACATCTTTTAGTAGAAATCCCGTTTAAGAAGTAAAGTTTCCAAATGTATCCCTGAAAATCAGAGGTCAATTCAATAACCTACAAACCAGCAGGCAAATTCTCCTGTTAAAGGCAAATGTTATCTCCTTTGACAACAGCAGGCTAGTGGGAAATGAATAAATGGATGTCTTCTTTTCCTAGAACAGACTCTATATTAAAGCACTCAGACTGTCCTTCATGCTTGTGTGGTGTTTGGCCATTGCTAGGCTGGACCATACTATAAACAGCAAGGCAAGTCCGTTTTACACTACAGAATTTCATTTGTCCCCTCCAGGCTTCATGCTATCCTGGTAAACCTACTGACTCCTCTGCCTTGATAATATTTCTGCCTGTGCAGGACTGCATCTGTGCTGCTTTACATAGACTTAATCTCATTATTAATGACTTAACTGTTGTACAGTTGTATTTAGAGGATTAGGTGAAGACAGAGACTTGTATAGTATGCAGTATGGCAGAAAAGTGCCAGAAGGAATGTTTACTGTTGTGAAAGGTGATTGATAAGGACAGCAGCAGAAGTGGAGACTTACCTTAGGCAGAAAGTGAAAGGCAGGACCTAGGACAGGGTTTAGCTCATTGAAGACCTCCTCATTGGACACAGCTGCCCTGCATAAATCTGAATACCATGCCTTGCTGTAGATAATAGCATGGTTTTCTCCTTCTATGGATCACATTGTGAAAATCTCACTTTCTGGAAAGAAATCTGCATGGTCAATGGTAGCCAGATTTCAGTCTATGTCCATTTTTTTTTTTTTTTTTGCCTAGAAAGTGATACCAAAAGACTTCTTTTGTCATCATAGTACCCCTTCCAGCTAGGCAGAAGCAGAACAGAAAAGTTATTTCTCTTTGCCTTATCAGGTTCTATTGAATTTTACAACAGACTGATACCCTACATGCCCCAGAGTGCATTACATTTCTCAGCAGCATTTTTCCTGCAGCTCTATTAAAGAATGGATTGTCCTCGAGCTGGTGTGCTACTATCAGAACTTGCTATTGATATTGTTTATATTATGACAACCTTTACTTTTTTTTTTTTTTTTTTTACTTTACTATCCCACTTCAGTTAGTAAGAGCTATTCTAGAAACTCATACTTGCCCCAACCCCATACTAGATACTGAAGAAAGATTATCTGCTGTGGGAAGACAAAGGAATCTGACCTAAACTCATTAAAGTTATACAAAATTCTTATTTTCCCTGTCTGGTTTTTTTCAGTATCCCAGATTGTGTTTCAAGTAGCTGTGATCTAACCAACTTTTGCTTACCATGTAATTAACTGCAAGATGATGGTGATTACAACCCATCTCCCAAAACAATGAACTCTCTAGAAACCCAGAGTATCTCTGCACTTTCTTTTTCTTCTGTTTGCCCCTGTAAACCTCATTTCAGTGCAAGACAGAGACAATTCCAGTTTCCACCACCAACTGCAACGTGACTGAAATCTAAGAAACTCAAAGGGACATAAGATGATGGTAAAAATTATTTTTACTCTTGGTGCATTAAAATAGCAGTTGAGAATTCTGCTAATTTTGGATTTACATTGATTGCTAAAGTATAGCAGAAAAGTGATTTTTTGTTTTCAAATAGAGCAGAATTTAACTTCACCTTATCTTAACTGTGATTTTTTTTTGAGCTTTCCTTCTACAATATAAGACTGTAAGCTATGCTGAAGGTGTGCATCTTTTAATTGCCTTATGAATAATTTTCATTTTTCATGGCTTAAAATTAATTTAGGAACTGCTTTTGTGTATAATTGATTATTAAGTGCTTCTTTAATGCTCAAGACTCTAAAGCAATGTATCCCCTGACCTCTGACAGCCACTCAGAAGATTTAATCTCTGAAAGAACATCTTAAAATGTGTGCTACCTACTTTACAAGAGTCAGCTTGAACAGTAATTTTCTAAACAGTAACTTTTATTTTATAGCAACAGTAAAAGATTAGGAAATAATCTGCTGTAATAATAATAAAAAAAGGTAGAAAACTGCAGTGGCTCTTTTTTAAAATTCTTATCTTTTGAGACAGTGTAGCTATCATCTAAATTAGCTTTGAAAGAATCAGCAATATCCCCCTTTTCCCTAAGGAATCCCTTCAGCTCCCATATAGCAGGAGGTTGTGAGGAGCAAACAGGCTAGAACCTGACAGGTCCACTTTATGAGAAACTTTCACATTTGCTCTTACTCTTCCATGGAACAGGAACAAACTTTGTCCTGTTGTTTTATGAAATTGTGTCAAAAGATCCAAGTCTGAATCAAATAGATTTCAGTCTTCATCTCCCCACCACTCACCAGATGATGCATCATGCTCACCTACAATATGATGCCCTCCTGTGCAAAGCTGCCATCAGTGGATGTGGCCTGGCAAAAGACAATACTGCAGAGAGGCTCAGGGATTCCTGGGACCACCTTTAAGATCAATGCTCTTAAAATCTTGTACCTGTGTATAATATAGTACAGTGCTACTGTATGGAAAAATTGATCAACTGAAGAATTCATGAAGGCTGGTTAATGGCAGAAGACTCTGCTTGACTATTTTAGAAGTGGATGATCAGAGACAGTGGCATCACCATGGTGGGTCACAGTGAACTGGAAATATGATCCTCAGTTTATAATTTCTTTAGCCATATTCCCAACCTTCGGAAACTATGAAGAGAAAACAGAGAAAATTTTTACAAATTCAAGAAAATACTAAAATTCACCAATCCCCAAAAAACTCAATAACAGTGACATGAAATGTATTACCCTGTTCCTGGGATTTAACAATTTTATTCCTCATGTTTCTTCTATACATTTTTATCATTTATATAAAACTTGATTTGATCTAATTTACAAAGTGCTGTTGAACTAGAAGTCAATTGTTTATTACTCAATGGAAAACCCACTGAAAAGAAATGAAAATGTGGTAAATGAAAGACCTCTCTTCATGCCACTGAAGCAAATATTAAAGCTAAACACCTGTTTACCAGTTGATTCTGCAGTGTTATTACTTTGGCACTAGATAAATGTGAAACAACATTAGTTTATTTAGGATTTATGTGGCAGATACTTGATTTTATTATTTTTTTCCTTATGAGCCACATCATGTTTATCCTCATAACTGAGTGTGTGTTCTAGGTGGTGTCTTTACAGCCCATGCACTACTCATGATCAGTGAATGATAGAGCATTTTATCTGGCCCTTTGTGAGGTAATGATAAGGGTAATTGGCACTCCAGACTTCTAGGCAGTTAAGAAGCAAGTGGGTGATGGAAAACAGCTATTTGCTGAATCACAGCTTGTCATCCAACTCCCAAAAGGACTTCTGTAAATTTTAACTGACAAACTTAAATATTTTCAATTAACATATTTTTGTCTTTAAAAACAGATTATCTTCTTTCTGTGATTTTCTCTTTGCTTATTCTGCCATACATGTAATTTACTGGTACAGTCTTCCCAGCTGTAAATCAAAGCAGCTCATTCTACTTCAGCAGGGCTCTACTCATTTATATTCACAGTGGACCTGCTACAAGATCTTTGCTTTTAATTTACCTTTGTCATTTTTAAAATGCAAAAAAAGCACCTAAAGAGTGTAGCTGAGACTTCAGTCCATTCTGTCATGGGCACTGGGACATGCAGGATTAATGTCATTACAGTAAACTGCCTGTCATGTTTTCCATAATGCCTCTGATGATGGAATTGTTCATATTCTTTTTCACTTCATCAAGACAAATATCACTGCTGATCAATATAGTAGGTATCACAAGTCTGATATTTCTGTGAATCTTATATTCACTCTGATCCCAATTATGTGTCTTCAGCATTAGGTCACAGTGGAATGGAAGTAGATTTTCATTTGGCTAGATTAGACATGATCTTAAATCTCATGTTATTTTGATTCTTCATTCCCGACCAATTCTAATACTTTCGTTTGATATTATATAGCTAAGCCCGAGAGGAGAAAAAAACCCCAACCCAACCAAACTAATTTTGATAATTTAAACTGTAACTTTTAATATAAACCCCTCAACAGCTGTGTGTAGCCATGGACAATGGCAAGCACTGAAGGAAAATGCTTCAGAGTTTTTATGATTTTTTCTGAGTCTTTATATTAAAGAATTGACATCAGATGCAGAACAAGACTAAGGTGAAAGAAAGAAAAAACATGTTTTTTAAGCCTTTGTATGAAGTCTGTTTCCTTGTTCTTTTCAGCCCTGAAACAGATGGGAAAGAGTAAAGAATAAAGCTGTTCTGAAGGAGCATATGAATCCGTTAGATATGCATGCATATTTATTTTAAGCATACAGATAATTTCATAGTCCTCAGCCAAAACTGCAGATAATTAGGGTTGGCATGAAAGGAGGTTAAAAAACCCCTTAAACATAATTTTGAATTTTTTATATATATATATATATATATATATATATTAATTGCAAGGCTTTTTTTGTGCTTCATATTTTAACTGAAATTTTAATAGAAATTAAAGAAATATTTTTTTTTCAAAGCAGATATATCAATTTATGATTGGTTAATATATTGTTTGTGAAATAGAAGAATATTTCGGTAAAACTGAAATTGACCATACAAATGCATTTATTGATATAAAATTGTGAGGGTTAAAGGAAAAAAAGAAATGCAAAATGAACCATTTTAATAAGTTCCCCACATTCTTCTTCTTAAATTTTTCTAAGTAGAATGTTTAAATTCACTCTTCTGAAATGACTTTGCATTTTAAAAACATATACCTTTTTTGTTTTAACATGAAATGCTCTGTGCTAGACAGGTACTTTAATTGTTCCCTTTCCTGGAACTTGGGGAGTAACTTTCCAATTGTTTATATTTTAGATTCAGCATACAAAATTCTGAGTCACCTAGTCAACAGCAATTATTGAATATATAGCCAATTATTGGTTTAGGACTATGGTAAAATCTATAGTTATAGTTATCTGTGGTCTGTCTCCTTCAGTTCATCTTTTTTCTCACTGTTCTTTGACCAGGATCAAACCCCTTCATTGAAAAATATGCCCCAGTCACAATTTTTTTAAAATATCTCTTTTGCTAGTCAAAACACCCAGAGACTGTACAGTTCTAAACAAGTATCCAAATTCCTCCTTGGCATCGGAAAACTGTAGTCAGCTTTGATTAAAGCGAGCCTTACTTCCATTGACTGTATGGCTCTACCCCAGTGAACCATTTTTTAGTGACCATGGGATGGCAGCAGATTTCTGGGAAGTCACTCAGACTCTGAGATTTGGCCTTGGTGCAAGCTGGGGATTTGGAAAAGTCCCAAGGACTAGACATTTGAAAAGGCCAAACCTCTTAAAGGGCTGGTGTTCAGGCACATAGGAACACACAAGGAAATCACAAGCGAGATTGTATACACCTCAAGCCAGCTATCAGTTTATTTTTACCGACTTGTTCAGTGTTTGTGTTTTTGAGCCAGAATTAATGGTACAACTATGGGGTCTGCCCTCAGGGAATAGGTATAGGGCCTGCCGGGACCCATGAGACTCAAGTGTTGTGAGGACCAGCTTGCTGGCACAGAAGTCTCCACCAGGGATCAGCATTACTCATATCCACTTCAAACAGTGATTTTTCCAGTCCTCACCTAGTCTTGTCTATAATCAGCAATTAATGCCTTTCACAGCACACTTCACAGGCAGTTGATGAGGATTGAGGTTCTGGTTTGTTGGTGACTGGACTCGGGCTCTGCAGCTAGTTCGTATTCAGAACAGAACTGATTTCTCACTCTTGGAGCCGTTGCTTTCCCCAATGGAACCTGACCACCCAATCTTGGGATGGGATTTCTCCCAGTGCAAGCATTTAAATAAGCCAGAAAATGTCTAGAAAGACTCCTGTACACAGAATAATGCTGTTCATCACAGAACATGTTAACTGGCTTATTTCAATTTGTGCAGTAATCCCAAAACAACAATTTAGCAGGTTGTGTTTTTTTCTTTTCTCTGCAAATGATTCTCCCAGTATAGTCCCAACCTCAGCATAAACTCTGTTTTTTATAGGTTACGGTTTCTAGGTTTTTATTCATGAGTTTGAATTTAAGTACATGAACAACTTTATTACATTTTGCAGAATGGCATTAACCGTATGTTTCATTAGATTATTGAATCTGGGCTCTCACTTCATCACCACTGATGAAAATAATATCTACACAGAGTCATGGCTGACCAGGTCCATTTGATAAGAGTTCTCCTTTAAGGCAGAGGTTAGACCAGAGGTACTCCCAAGGTTGTCCCCAGCCAAAACCCTGTGGTTCTATGAAGTAGTAGGTGAAAATATCCACACAGAAGGTTTGATATAATTTATGATTCATAACAGCTGAACCTGGAAACCAAGATCATTCATGATACATGATACCCTCTCTTGGATAAGATGGCATGAATAGTAGATTAATGAATATTATTTAAATAAACTTAACATATGCACATGTATACATTAGTGATTGATCCAAATTTTGGATAATGTTGGGAGATGCTAGGGTATGGCTACGTGACAGAATGGCATTATGTTAGTAGGGCTTACATTACCTCTCATGTCTGGAGCCTCAGTAACTGACTCTGGCACATGACCAGCAATTAGTAATAAAAATGTCCTTCCTTAAACCAGCAGAGCTGGTAAGAGGGAAAACATGTGGTGAACATCTGGATGGCTTGAATGACGCTGGTAAAGGAGATCCTGAGTTGGCATAAACTAGGGCTGAGAAGTGTCCCTGTTTTCTGCAGCTTCAAAACATTGGCACAGTGTGAATCTGCTATAAAGACAGATGAACTATAAATGGAGAAAGAAAGATCCAACTCAGAATGTTTATTCTTACAGCTGCCCAAATACTGCCAGTGTTACTTGTGTGATACTATGGATGTTAAGACACCAGCTGTAACATTGTGTTCAATTTTAAGCACAGCACTTTGGCAAAGTTATGGACCATTTGAAGAATATCCAGACAGCAACAAGAATCATATAAGACCCTACAAGCAGGAGAGGAGAGGGAGAGCATGATAGCGATATTCAAACATATAAAAAAGTTGTTGCAAAAAAAGAAGTGAATAATCTTTCCTTCATGTCCACTGTGGATAGTACAAAAAGTAATGGCCTTTTTAATAGTGGCAAGGGAAATTTAACTTAGACATTAAAGAAGCCCCAGCTTTCTAACACTAAGGATAATTAGGTACTGGAATAGATTGTCTGGGGAGGCTGCAGAAACTCTATCATCATTAAAGCCTTTAAAGAGCAAGCTGGACAAACACTCATTTGGAATAATAAAGATCTAGTTGATCTATGGAGGGCAAAAGATGAGAAATGATTGAAGACATTTATAGATCTGTTTTCTAGTATTCGGTGATAATTGCTTAGCGGTATGGGGGATAATATATACTTGTCAAACACCAATCAGATATACCTGACAGAAGCAAAAAATATCACTTATCAGTTTTGGATAGAAAAATATGAAAATGAAACACAGAGTGTGGAAGACCAGTCACATTTGAATAACAAATTTTCCAAATTTAAAGTCAAATGTTCGTTTACTGTGATGACAGATACATCAAAAATTGTATTTAAAAATTAAATGGACAAGTGCAAGGTTAGGAAAAAGCACATAAACTACTTTGGTAATTTTAAACATAATTTTATTTGGCAACAATAGGAGGAATCAAGCAGATTAGAGGACCTGTTTATGTTCAGGATTGTAGAAGTGGGAAATTTAAGTCTGTTCCTTTCTACAATAGATCATCTGCATTATTCCAGATTTTCAGAGCTGTAACTGAAATCAGACTTCATTTCCTGATCCTTTATCCACACCATATCCAAGTTCAATTAAATCTTTTTCAAGAGGTTCCTGAATACATCAACCCAGGGGCAGGAAGTAGACTTCTAACTCAGTGACTTATGTGGAAAGGGAGATAGATAAAGACATACATTTTTTTCTTTGGTCTTGCCTGGGTAACTATCTCACGACTCTTGAAGTACAAGCCTGCTGTAATCATTAGGGCATGGTTAATGAAAACAGCTCATTATTGTCTCGGAGATACTGTCCTCTAAAGATGCCCTTTGGATTGAAAAGTATGCAAATGATTATTTAATTTAGAACTTTTACTACATGGACCTTGTAAATATGAAAATTTAATTACTAAGTGCAATATTTATCACGAGGAGCTCTAGTTCTCCTCTGTATCCTACCAAGCAAATAAGAAAATATTCCTTTTGAAGTAGATGCTTATTTAACAGATGCTTCTCTCCAGTGTTATCACAGACCCATACAGATATGCACTAGACCAAATACGCACTGATTTATCCTCTTACAATGGAGAGCATTGATAAGCGTCCAGCATTTCTCGGCTTCTGTAAGAGAATTTGCACATCAGTCCGGAAGGAAGTAAATTGCTGAGAGAAAAGTATGATGTAACAAAACTGCTGTCTGACAGCATGAAAACAATGAAGTGCTTTCATAAGTAAATGGTGCATATCTCATTATATGTTCCCAGGAGGGGATCATCTGATCAGGCCCATACACAGAATAAATGTTTCAGACAGGAGTATTATCCTGCCCATATGGAGTAGAATTTTAGCTGTTGGAATAACTGATCATTTATTGCTTCTGCAGTTCTGATAAATAAATGCAGAAATCCAAAGATTGATTTGGGTGGATCAAATGTTTTTTAATATAGGGGAATATCGGATGAACAAAATGTTGAAATAGACTCAAATATAAACAGGAAACATTTATATTATCACAGCAAGTTCTGTTGGCATATGTAATGTGTTTGGTTAGACCAGCTGATGTACTTGGGGAAACACCAAAACAGAGAAGGTTTCAAACATTTAAGCCTTTCTTCAGATCTGAAACAGAGTTGATCAATGTGAAAATACAGTACTGAGATTATTATGTGCTAATAATATATGTTCCTCTTCCTTTAAAGTTTCCCTTGCTTACATCTTTGTATTATCACAACTACAGGTTTCAACTGGAAACCACTGTAGTCCTTGGAATCCTCTGTTTCAGAAGTATCCTGAAATTCCTGGAAAGACTCATGCTGACTTGAATTGGACCCCTATTAAAAGTCAGAGTTTCATTCAACCTCCCGTATCTGATCTCTAGCCAAAAAACAGCAAAACGGCCACAGCCACCTCCACATTCAGACATCTTCCCAATGCGTGGTCAATGGGCACACTTCGCCAGCCCTAAACTGGGCTGTCCGTTGAGTGGCAGCTAAGGAAAGTGTGTAAAATCCAATTTGCAGGGGAGCAGTATCCAAGGCGAGTGCTGTGTCTGTATGAGGCACATCCTCAGTGGTTTTCCTCAGTGGTGTGTGTACTTCACTCCTTTTGTGGCTTTCTTTTAATATAGAGGAGGACCTTGTCCATGGAAATTTGTGCCTAGTCTTCACCCTTAACCTGCTAATAGAACAGCTTCTTTGGTGGAGCAAGTTCATATCACTGCTTTTTCATCCAAATGGGAATAATAACTGTGGCCTCTGTTCACGATACAAAAGTCTGTGGGGTCAAAGCCTCTCTTGATGAGTATTTTGGACGGATGCTGTCTGGGAAGGAACTTTCCTTCATAGCTTGTTTTGTGCTTGGACAGAAGCTAGCAAAATCCTGTGCATGACTGAGTTTCTAGAAACTCCAAAATGTGACAAAGATTGTAACAACTGCCCCTCCATCCCTACATTGGTCACTTTTGCATGGGTGCCTTTCCCCATGAACAAAGAGTATCTCCAGTCAGGGTATTACTGAGTTTAAGAGTATAATTTTTTATTTGCTAGTACTCACAGGAGGTGCGTAGGATTCACAAGGTTGTCAGGCTTTTTGAGCTACCTGGACTGTTTCTTCTGTTCAGGTACTCATGAGAATGGTGAGAAAAGGCAGATCTCCATCACACCTAGGAGTGGGCTGTTTGTCAATCAAACATCATCTTCTGATTCTTACCTTTCTCCCTTTTTTTTTTTCCCTTTGGGAGTTTCAGCTTTTCTTGCCAGCATTTTTCCTCTTGAACTTTGAGCTCCTATCACCATCTCACCATTATAATTCTGTCTGTGCCTTTGCTTTTCTTATCTTGTATGACTTCAGCTCATGGACTTTCTCATACATTAGCAACAGTCTTCTCAGTGAAACTTAGCCACAGTCACGCAGCTGTGTTGAACTGAACTAGACCTCAGGTTACAGACAGCTGGTCCCCAGGGCTGAAAATTGCAAGTTGACAGTGTGTCCACCTTGCTCATGGACAGAGAAATACATTCCATGGCTATGTGCATTGCTCTGAACTCAAAAGACAAGAATGTATTTATTTGTCTCTTCAGATGCTCTTTGCTTAGATGTGGAAGCAGCCAGGAAAAAAAACAAAACACTTTTCATAAAAGACCCAAACATCATCTCTTTCTCTTATTTCTCAAGTTACTGCAAAAAGAATCTTAAAACGTAAAAACATGAAGATAACTGTATAATGAATCACATTTATCTAGTGATTTTAATCTCTGAGGGCACATTAAGAAATGTCATAAACACACATATCCATGTTGTGGGTTGTCCTTCAGTTGGTATTACAAATGTCAGGCATGATCCTGGTATTAATCAATATAATTAAGACAGCCTTTAATTATTATTCTATGCTCATCCTCACCATTTATTTAAATCTGGAAGATAACAGCAAAATATGTGCCAATTCTGGTTTTTTTTTTTTCCCCTGCAAACTGAGTATAACGTTTGCCAGGAGAGAAGAAATCCCATGATAGTAGCGGGGATATATAAGAGGTCTGAGAACCTTTCCCCTGCAATTTTTGTGCTTTATTACCAGCAGTAGAAGGGACGACCTTTGCACAGACTATTTTGGGTTCATATACTACTGTTTATCCTGCTTAAATCAGTCAGTCAATATTCTGCCATTTGGGGTGGACAGAGACACCTGGAGAAATTCTACTCCTTTATCATCCAGCGAGTGCTGTCTTCAGGAGCAAACATCAGCATGGCCTCAGGGTTATGAACCGGTGTATCTGTGAGAGATTCATATCCTGAAAAAGATAATGTTGTTCTGACTGGATCCTTCAGGAACTAACTTCATCTCTGTTGCTTTTCTTAGCAACTTCCAGTTGAAACCCTTTCCTTGAGATCTGGCATGAGAAGATGTGTCTTATGTCCACACAATGCCCCATAAATATGGTAAATGACAGCAATGCTAAACTGCTTTGGAGTGAAAGCATTACAGAGCCCACTTGTCACTTTACCACCATAACAGACCTTTTACATATGTCATTCTCCCAAAGTACCTCTCTACCACAACCAAATCCTTTTCAGGGATTCCTGGGTTTTATCTGAGTGGGTGTTTTTCAGCGATGCACAATAATCTGCTCCTATGAAACCCCCAGATTTCAGATGCATGTGGCTTCTTTAAAGCTTCTTTTCTCTGATTCAGGCTCAGTATCGATATAAACATATTGTATATAAGATATATAGATATAAAGGTCATAATTGATATAAAGATCCAGGATGCTTCATAAGGCTGTTCTTACTACCCTGTCAGGATAGTAATAATGAATTTAGTCACAAAGATTCTTTGTGCCCGTGCTGATCCCCGCACCTCTGTCCATACTGCTCTCCAACACAGCAGAGCTCACAGGCTCAGTACGTAAGGATGAAACACTTTTCTCAGACCTCTGCTGAACCCAGCATCTGTGTTTATGGATAAATTGTAACACAGCTCAAATATGAGTAGTTTGTTGCTATATGACTAACGAGACTGGGAAATAACACATGAATGATGTACCTCACTTTGGACAAGCAAATATTTTATTTGTTAGCCTTTTTAATCTGCTGGGGTTTTTAAGTTTTATTTCTTTGTTATACTTCTGAACTTTATATTTTAAAGATGTAGGCTGGTACACAGGTAGAATTGGTGAACAAGAATCCTAATGCATAAACCAGCAGACATGAGACTACATTTGGCAAAGACCAAGCCATCTCCCAGAGGTGAAAGAATTCAAAATTAAACTTTACACAGGAATGAATGAAAACATTCAATTAAAATTGACAGTGAAATTAGAACTGTATAAAGAGCCTTGCTCAGGAAACAATGAAGAAATAAAATAATTCAGTTCCCAAGATCATTCTGAGGAAGTGAGTGACAACCAAGGAAAGACCAAATACTTGAATATCAGCTTGCCTGCTCTCCTTTGAAGAAGTGCTGCTCTTTGTGGTCCATTCATTTTGCAGAATGGTACTTGGTAATTTGTTCAGAGAACATTTTTGAAGGAATGTATCCAACATTTGCAATTACATCTTGAAGGCTTGGCACAAACAGAGAAGATGAGAAAGATCTTAAAAATGGGGAAATGAATAAATACTTCAGGCTGCTTAATTTCCTCTCCCTCCCCCCACCTCCCCCCCTTCTCATTTGACTTCTGAATAATCTGATTTGCTGGAGGTATTAAGAGGCCTTATTTAGTAGCTATGATCATCCGATAACAGGTTCTGAAAAAAATCGCTCAGGAATGAGAATCCACTATTTGGCACCTAGTATCTAAATGAGCTCTTAGCTGCATGTGTATCTCAGCTGAATGGAATGGTTTTAAGCAAGTGATAAGAGTGGGCAGGAAAGACATTCATTGCTATCATAATCAAGCACTTCATAAAGTAATTAATTAGATAAAGCTATAATGCACCATAGGCAAATACTGATGTTAAATAAGTATTCACACGCTGTTCATTCAGACACAATGCTGGGTATTGTATCCTGTTACGCTGTCATTCAAGTCCCTTGTAATCTATGTAATTGATTCCTGAAATTCACTAACCAAGGCAATACACTGTGAAAGGGCAAATGTATTTGTGGGTTATCTTATCTAGGAGAAGAGAAGAAGAGGGAATAAAGACAGAGAAGTCTTCAAATACGTAAGAAGCAGATGCCAGAGAGGAAGGAATAATTTATTCTCTATGGCTCGTGTAGAAAAAGAAATACTGAGTTTAAATTTCAGCAAGGGAGATTTGGTTTAGATATTAGGAAAGCAACTCTGGAAGAGAAAGAAGACTGACTTACAGGAGTTGTTTACTCTATGATACTCTGGAGTCTACAACTGTGCAACCAGTCCTTGCCAGAAATGGTTTGATTGGCCCATCCTGCAATGGGACAAGCGGAAGGACTAGACAACTCCCAGAGGACTCTGCCAATGCAATTTTCTCCTCTAAATATTGTCTGGTGCAATGTTTTATACTTCCCTGTAGTCTCTGTCTCTTCATTCCAGCAGGATGTTTATTGAAATGATAGAAAATGTGCAATGAAAACAGAAGGATGTATCTTCTCCCCTCAGCTCACCTCTGGGTGAATAACATCTAGCATTGTGTGCATGGATTTGAGGTGAGACAAAGTCCCCATATGTGATATGCAGTTATACCATAAGAGTCTTTCAGTCGTGGCTGTCCATGAGAACTGAACCTCACACTTACCTTTCAGTGGCATGTTGCTCAAATGATAAGCTTTACAAAATTCTAAAAGAAACTTATTTATAAGAAGTACACTAAAAGCTCCTTTCTGAAGCATCCATTAAACAAAGCTCTCAGCAAGAAGGTGTATCTGAATGGGTACTGTGAAACCTGCAATCTGACGAAGCCTCAGTAACAAATCAAAACCTTCCTGGCATGGTTTTCTGCACTGGCATGTGTTTATTCTCTCTGGGAGGTCTTCTCTTCAGCAGTCCGTGTCTGGAATGTAAAAGTGGAAAGATCTATCTTTTCTGAAGTGAAGGAAGTTTTGCTGGAAAGTTTTCTCTGGAATACTTTTCAAAAAAAGTATTTAAAGGCTTTTTTTTTGGCTTTTTTTTTTTTCCTCTCCCCCTTGGAATCCTCTGTTTTCTTGAAAGCCTCCGTCTTAAAGAGTAGCGACGGTACTTTGTTGAAGTTTGAATATCCTGCATTTTCCTTTCATCTTTGTTGCCAGGGCTTCCCACCTGTATAACACCTTCTGTGTTGTTATGCCAGGATTCCCATAGTACACATAGTAAGAAAGCAACAGAGAGAATGGTGGTGAAACATGGGACATATAAGCCCACAGAGAAGAATGAGAGGATGAGATCGCAAAGCAACGAAACACAGCTGTAGATTGAACGCTATAGGGTGAAAGAGATGTCACGGGGGCTATGGATCTGGAAGCG
The DNA here is from genome assembly GCA_027574665.1 of Rhynochetos jubatus. Classification (NCBI taxonomy): domain Eukaryota; kingdom Metazoa; phylum Chordata; class Aves; order Eurypygiformes; family Rhynochetidae; genus Rhynochetos; species Rhynochetos jubatus. Next base: position 28,353,455 of record CM050654.1, read on the forward strand.
CTGGATCTTTATCAGTGCAACACTCAGCCTGAACAAACTAAGTCATGGGTAATACATCTTCCTAGTGCATGAAGACAAAGCTAGATTATCCTCAAGGAATTTTTCTGTGCAATTTAAACAGAAAATTAGGTTTGTGTTTGCTTAGGGGTGCTAGCCAACCTACAAGGTAGACCTTGCCTATATTTTGTCAGGGTTGTGACAGATAATGGAAAAAACCCCAAGTTTTGAAATAACATTTTGGGAATTAAATTTTGGAAGTTAAGATTTTTTTTTTTTTTTTTAAATAGAGAATGTTGACAAAAAAGACTTCCAAAATATTTTCTCATGGGCATGGCTACAGTTTTGGAAAACTCTTTTATTGACTGTCACCAAATCCTGACAAGAGCTACAAAGAAACTGGTTCCATAATACCATTCCAGCATTGGCTGTGCTTTGTGCTGTTTCATACAGGTCTCACAGACAGTGTAAGTTTTGTAATCAAAAAGCATTTGCGCTTGCCCATGTATTTCCTGCAGGCAGCTGCTCAGTCCCTGACAATTGAGTCAGACATGCACATTCCAGGCAACTGTAAGAAAGTCACTAGTTATCCCGAGCTATTTCCAAAAATAGCAATAATGAACACATGTGCAATAGTTCTCACCAGGGAATCTCTGTCAGTTTGGGTTTTGCATGCTTATGAAATGTGAATATTAAATAGCAATAAACATGCACATGTCGAGAACCTGTGTCTTCTATATAAATAGTGCTGTATAAACCTCAGGTCAGCAATTTCTTTTTTATTCTCTCTTTGATTAAAAGTGTTATAAAATCACCAGGCTGGACAATCTCCTGTGCACAGGCTATGCTAGTTACTGACTGTGTGGAACAGTGTGGGTTTTCAGGGGCTAATAAGGCTGAACCTCCCTGTGTACCATGTACGTACATCTATGCTCTTGGCAAGATACTTTTCTACTGCCACATTTCATTTACTCCAGTGTTGGTCCAGATGACACTAATGATGTTGAAAGTCAGAAGGATGCTGTTAATAAATGTGGTCCAGAGGCTTGATATGTATGTGACCTTTATCTTTCAAATGACCTTTGTAAATTCAGTCTAGTCAATGCACCTAGATAGATTGCTGTGTTTTCAGGGCTATGAAGTTAGGTTAGAAAATTCTAGTATAGGGGGAATTTATGGGATTACCTGTCTGAAATGGGCCATTGCTGCAATTTGTCTGTGGGGACTAACTGATATGATATCTGGATCCATCACACCTACACATGAATGAATTAGGAAGTAGTTGTCTGACGAAGGTTATTAAAAATCTTAGGTATGTGTCATTCTCTGAGTGTCCTGAGCTTTATCTTACTATGGTTACCCAAAGTTTCATTAACACAGAATACTGACAGATAAAAACCTAGGAAGATCTCTGTTCTGTTGGAGTTGCAGATGGATGCCATGCATGATGTCTGAAGGCATCTAAAACCATACTGAGACATGAGTTTCAGACGAATCCCATTTGAATCAGCTTCTGAAACTTGAAGTTACCACAGACAAACTTACTTGGACTTGAAAAAGCTTGGAAAGGAGCATACACATTTACCCTCCTGAAACATGCTAAAGAGAAAGCCATAAAATCCATCCACTTCATGCTCATACTTGCCTGAAAGACATCAGTGCTTTTCACAGGTGTTGTTCAAAACTGTTCTCTGAAGATGATTTCTGTTTTCCTAAAGTTTTATCTGGACTCTAGCAAATAAATTAGAGAGGGAGGTGATTTGTTAAAAAAATGTGTATCTTTTCAGTGATTTAATTTCAAAAGCAATATTGATTAGATTTCTTGGATAACTATAAGAAAATAAGAGCAAAAGAATGACTGTTCTCAGACCAGAAATATTACTAAGCTAATACAATGCCTCCAAAATGGACAATTTTGGATGCTTAGAGAAAATGTAGTGAAGGCTGGGCAGTGTAGAATGATTCTTTCACTGGTTATGTAGTCTCTGTGTTTTATCCTGCTCTCCATCATCTGGTGCACAGAGATTTAGAGATTTTCTGGTGTAACTATTGCACTCAAAGCATGATGGCTGCCCATAGACCTGGCTTTATGGTTGGTAGATTGTTTAAGATAATAACAAAATAACAGGAAAAATTAAATCCATTAATATATGTTTGAATTTGGAATATGATATGACAGGGTGAAATGTAATGCAATTTTTCATCTTGTTTACATTTAAATTGTGCCATGTTTACTTTCTGGGAACACTTTGGCATCAGAGCATAGCTGGAGAAAAATACCCATTAACAGCAAATATGAAGCTCAAATGCTTGAAGATTCCCTGAAGACAAGTTCCAGGTTGTCTATTCCATTTTGTCATTTACAATTCCTTCTCTAGCTGTACACTGTATAAATCAGCCAGAAAGGGAAGGAGTCAGCAGTAAGAAAATTGAAATAGGCCAATACCAAAATTCACACCCCAACACATCATTCACTAAATGGCCAAAATCCAGAATTACTGTCTGGAGTGAAAACAGAAAACAAGAAACTTGTTTACAAATACAGTTTATAAACAAGAAAAGCAAGGGATAGTTTTTGTTGGATGCTCATTTGGCTGTGATCAAAATGTTAGTTTCCCTTTTATTATGGAAAAAGAGGGAAAAAATAATATTACTACTTCTTGAACTTTAAGAATTATCTTGTCAAAATCACGTTGACTAGTGTCAAACCTCCACAGCCTTTCCAAAGGGCATTTAGCTCTGCCCAGTTCAGCAGGTACATTCTTACCTTAGCAGTGAGTCTGCACATGCTAACTTGGCTGCTTACACTCACGTATGCACACCATGACTGTATTTTTATAAATATGTCTCTTGTGTTCTGCTTTGCAAAAGTGTTTTTTAGATTTCCTGAGACAGAGGACTGGTACCAATGATAATGCTGTCGCTGACCACAAAACATGTCACACAATTGGATGAATGTAACTCAGTAAGGATCTTACAGCTAGGAAATTGATGGAAATGATTGATCCATAGACAGGGATCAATGCAGAAACAGCTAAGAAGTCTGATTTAACTTTTCAAGTTTCAATCTCATCCTAAACCTGAGTTCTGCCCTCTCAAGACAGTCTCTGAAAAGCCTCACATGTGATATTAGTTTCATGAGGTTTTTAAGTTGTCCTCTGCATGCTAGTAAACGTCACTCCAGTTGTCAAAAATACGTTATATATTATATGTTATACAAAATTTTTCAAATATTTTTAATTAATTAGCTACCAGGATGGTAAACATTAAAAATACATGAGAATTTAAGTACTATTTGGATAAAAAAATGTCCTGTCTATCCCATCTGTTTATATAATGTTACATTTTTACATTTTAATTTTACACTCATTGCAGAAAATATATATACTTTTAGAGGTTAAGAACACTCTGTCCCATTTAAATATAATTTGATTCACACACACACTCATTTGTCAGTTATGTTACTGTCTTTCTTCAGAAGCAGATTAATAGGTGAAGAGTAAAATCAAGGGCCTGCAATAATTGGTATTTTCTCATCCCTTCTCCAGTCATAAGCTGATCTGCAAGAAATATCATTTAAAGGGAAAGAAACACAAAAGCAATGAATGAGATTGCAGTACCTTAGGTTAAAATGTTCTAGATATTGCAACAATGTCAGAGAGATACCAGCTGCACAATGATTTCTGCATGAGTTTGAAGAGTAAAGTGTGTTTTCCTTTAGTAAGATAACAGGAAATGGTAAGTTAACAGCATTGATCATTTGCAGTATGGTTCAGGATATAAGGATACAACAAAATATTTTAAGGAACAAATTATAACAGTGCCAAATTATTAACAGTGCCATGATGGCAAAAATAATTAAAAGAAATTACAGAGAAAATATCACTTAAGGACATTAGGAGAAATATAATTTTATTTGTTTAAACAAATTGAACTACATAAACAGTTTTTCAATTCCAGAAATGTTATAAATTTTATCATCTTAAATTCCTCCAAGCTACCGCATTCTGCCACTGGTATGAAATATTAACAATAGAATTGACATTCTAGTTAGTCTCCATTCAACCCCAAACTTTAATAGAAATAACCTGTCGGATTTGACTGAGTGTGATATCACTAGAGAAGCCTTGAATTTAAACTGGCTGGATAAGGAAAATTGCATGGTTTGTGCCAGCAGTTTTGAATAAAATGGAAATTTTACTTCTATCCCATTTAGCTGTCAAAAGGCCACTTCTAATATTTTCATAAAGCTATTTGCCTACAGAGAAAAGATAAAGACCTAGGAAAAAAGAAACCAACACAATCCCAAAGCAAATAACCAAAATATAAAAACAAAACCCCAGAAACAAGAAAAATTATCCTGATTATCTCATTTCCTTTGTTTTGGGTTTGTGTATGTTATTTCTTGATGGAGCTTCAAAATGTTAAAAAAAAAAAAAACCCTGATGAAGATTTATTCCAATTGATTATTAGATTGCAGCAAGGTTATTAAACACATTTATTCTAGTTAAGATTTTAAACCCTGAAACAGCAAAGAAACACAAAAGCCAGAGTGACATGTAAATTAATGATAAGATAAGCAAATGAAAAAAACTACTTTTGAAGTTGCAGGGAAACTTATATCAAAATAAATTAAAAAAAAATATATTCAGAAGTTCTAGGAGAAGCCAAAATTGGGTTTGGAATTTTTTTCCAAGATGACAGAAAAGTTAATGTTTCCTTTCTAGTAAAAAAGGTGCTTCTTGCAGTGATGCTTGCCGAACATAATGATCATATAGACTGCCCTGCTCTGCACGGCCTGATCACTCACAGTCTATTTCTTGATCCTGAAAATAAATGCCATGTTTGTGATATATATGAAAAGGTGACCAGTAGGTAGAGAATAGTCTCACATTAAAGACATAGCTATCATTGGATTAGTGACTAGAAGAACTGGGGAGACTTCTTTTTCCTTCTCTGCAGTCCTACATAGGATGTAATCCATTATCTGGCTGCAGTTCATTTATTTGAACTCTGGAAAGAATGAGCATCCGATAGATGCTTCTGAAGTTTTTAAACCCGGAGTACACTATACTCCTCATCTGACCTCATATGTAATACAGGACAGTGTATTCACACAGAGGTTTTTGAACGAGAAGAAGCTATTTTTCCTCATTATAATACTGCCTTTTTGCCCATCATGATCCTATACTATGCACTACAGAGATTTTTAACACACAGACAGACATAGATATAGAAATGTGTGAAAAGGATGGCAATACTCATTCTTGTGAGAACTGAAAATGCTTCTTGTTCAAAATATGAGAACTTCCTGAATGTCAGATATTCACTTAGTTTGTTGGCCCATTAAACATGCTCCCTGAAAAAAAATTTTAAAATCTTGCCAAAGAGAGTGCATTGGAGGAGATAGTGGTGCCGTTGCCTTTCTGTCCCTACTACATTAGCACAGGATCACAGAATGCTTGGGTGAAAACGTTCACTACACTCACACAAATCATTCCTCAGAACCTGTCTTGTGCCCCTTTTCCAAACAGTTGTTCTACCACATGGCTGGGCAACAAGAAAGAATGGCAGATGTGTTGGTCTGCTACAGGCTTCCCACTGGAACAAAATATATGCATATTTTTAGCCTTTTGGAATATTCCTATTGTGCTCTGTTTTTCAAGAAGAGAGTTGTCTAGGGTAAGAAAGCACAAGAAAGAACCACAGTGAAGGAAAAGAAAGGGTTTCCTTACATAAGGGAAAGGTGCTGTCTTTGCCAGGACACAGAAAGAAATCTGGCTTCTGGAAGGGAGAAGTTTCATAATCCAGGAGCAGAGGATCAATATTTGAGGTAGGTTCACTCCTGGAGCCTGTTTCTGACCCCATCCTTTGCCAGGGCCATGTTTCAGATTCCCCTTCTTGTTGTGCTGGGAGAAGGTACCTACTGAAGGAATTGACTCTTAGTATGGATTGGGTTCACTGCTTACAGATTCTTGGAAATGGATAGTTTACAGTAGGTTTTCTATTATTATGGGGTGGCAGCCTCTCCTCTTTTATAGTGAATATGACATAGTAACGAGAGAAGAGGTGAATGTGGGGGCATTTCATCTGCCAGCCTGTTAAGGACACAGCTTGTGTACAAATTGTGTAAAAAATACGCTCAACTGAAACAGAGTATTTCACTGAGAGGGGGAGCCTGATTTACTTGCATGGATTATTGCCGCTTTCATCAGGTAAAGACAAGAATATCCAAATTAATTAATTCATTACTTCTGTTTCACTACAACAGATACACTAGCAACTCTGAGATGAGGAACAGTTATCATCAGAAAATAGAGAAGAAACAGCAGGAAATAGTGAGACACATTATTAGAAGCAACATTAAAGAATAAGAAAAAGTAGTTTAACACTTTTCCAGCAAAATTCTTAATCGTGTGCATCACTGTAAATGTGCGAATAGTCCTGTTGACATCTGTTTCACTTTTTTGCTGAATGAGATCCCAAAAAGGCAGCATGTAACAAAGCATGGGCATGATATTTTCAAGGGGAGATAACAATGCCTCTAAACCTTACAATAATTAGTATTAACAATAGATTTCTCTTTCCATAGGAAAGATTGTTCCTAATCCAGCAAGTGATTAAAGGCATCATTATTTTGCTGTCACCTTTCTACTAGGTCCTTTTCCTTCTGGTTGACAACTGAGATAACAGACAAGGATACTGTCCACCTGATATACAGTTTTCCTTTCCTTTAGAATGATTTGTGACAACTTCCATTTGTGGCAGGGAGGTTGGGTTAAAGCAGCCTTTGCTTCTTAAATTTGGCTACAGAATAGGCATGCTTCTGTTTCCTTGACCTGCATTATTTTAGAGAACACTTCTGAGACTTAGGAGAAAATGAAAACTCAGCTCATCTCCCAGACTATAAAGGACACACAAGCAGAATTCATACAGGAAAGAAACCACTGAGAAGCAGCAGGCTGAGAAGAAAACAAACAAGCAAAAACCTTAAGTCAAAGAAGCGGCAGTCTCAGCAGGATACTAAGAGAGGAGGTTTTGCTTGCTTGCTTGAAGCAGACAAGTCTTAGAGCAGTTCTGACTGTCCCAATTAAATTGCAGGAAGCTGGTTACTTGGCTGAGAGGAGACAGTTGCTGCGAAAGGAGAGGAGCAGAATTTGAAGCATGAAAGTGGCAATGTGCTGATTCAGGAGTCACCTGCAGGGTGGGCAGCAGACACAAGAAAACTTCCATAGGGGATTTACTCTCTTTTGACAAGGGTGATGACCACCTGAAGGGCTACATGGGGGCATCTCAGGTGTGGAAGGTGATGGTGAAAGTGAAAATTATTACCTTAATGTCTTAAGTGAGTCTCAAAAACACAAGCTAACTGGACTGTACCTCTTACATAGCCACAGACCATTCTCCAGAATGGGTTCCTAATTTTTGTGACATTTTAGTTCAGAAAATTTGAGGTAGATGCTTAAACTTACCTTGCCCACTTGCTCATCAGACTGCCTGAATAACTAGGCTATCATGCATGCTGCGGGCAAGCTCTCTCCATCTCTTCTCTTGCATATGTTTCACTTTACCTCAGTAATTAAACATTCATTGGACAAGAAAGAGGTTAGGGAAGTCAAGCATGAGAGAGGAAAGCCAGGTTACTGCTCCAGTGGTTATTTAATTAGTTAAACAAAGTTGGACAGTTTCAGAGGACACAGCTGAGAAGATCTAATAAGCTTGTTGACTCTGCTGGAAAGACAGCAAGCTTGTGTTGGAGTCTCTTGTCCATATTAAGCAGCCTGAGGACAGAGAGTGAGTCCTTTGCAAATGACTAACACTGTATGGAGACACTACTTGTGAGGAAAGAATTTCACTGGATTTGTGAAATCAAGTCTACTTGGAAGGCTGGTTGAGAATTGAAAGATATGTTAAATGCAGTTGCCAATAGCTACATTCTGCATCCTCTTGGTAGGCTGAGAATCTCATGTGGATGAAAACAGAGTCTATCAGCAGCATTTCACTTCAAATGCTAATTTGTAAATCATATTGAAATTCAACATAGGTGTTGTTTGGCATGTGTTGATAAAATGCCTTGGGAAGACTGTATAGGAGTAATCTAATGAGGATTGTATTAGAAAGGGAAGAAAAGGACATTTTGTTGCTCTTTATAGCACATAATACCATTTTTTTATGGATTTAAAACAGCCTGATAGCTTTTTCCTCTGAGGGATTCATCACCTGTTCAATCATTTACACTCTGGTTAACAGGCCTGTGGTATCATCTAAATGCTATAAAAATTGCTTTAGTTTAGTAAAGTCTCTCACATTTTGATTTATCCTTGCAAGTCTCTTCTCACAGATATTTTTCCAGCCTACCAAGAAGGCATGCAGAGAGTTTCCCAGAGTTGTTTCCAAGCACTAAATAACAAGCACTGGATATTCTGAGTGAACAGTCAAAACTTTGTCACATTTAGACTGTGGTTGGCATACAGAATTGAGAAATGAGATTTTCTGCTGATGCAAAGATTAGGCATGGGAGCATAAGAGGAAATAGGACTATTGTTACTGTAGGGGTAGTAACCCCATGAAAGCTTAGTCATATTTTTAACCGCTACAAGAGACAAAGTAGTTTAAAGTAGGAGGTACCCAGTGCTGTAGATATGTCTTAGACGCCCATCAGCCAGAACATTGTACTTATTTAGCAATCAGTAGTTTTATTACGAGAATTTTTCTAGTCTCTCTGCTCTTAAATATCTACCAGACTCAAGAGAATGCTGGAAAGTGAATGACCTAAGTGGTGAGAGATTAAAGCAGTGAAGGAGGGCTGAACAATAGTAACGGCTTTGCATGCTTTCCCCTTCTAGATCACTGATCCTGTTGTAACTTGAAAGAGGCAAAAATTTGCTACTGAAAATTTAATTGCGTTGGAGGGATGTCTTGAGCATTTTTGGTCTATTTCCTATCTATCAGAAAAGAGATGGCTGTTTGTCAAAACCAACATTGCAGCTTGCACCATCTGCAGAAACTCCGATGCAGCAGAATCGGATTCCCACCCTTGGAGCTGAGGCTTTTAGCAGACTGGGAAAGCATCATTCAAAAAGCCTTGAGGCATCTAATTTGTTAAAATGGGCAGTCTAAATCTGTGTTTTATCTAGAAACGGTTGCAAGAAAAATAAAATCTCAAATGCATCTTTAAAAAACAGTGTAAACTGAATCATGGTTAATATGCATTAAAATGACCATGAAGATACGAGGAGGGGTTTGAATTATTCAGCTATTTTCTTCACATATTTCCATTTCCTAATGTGCTTGCTTAAGGATAATATTTCTTTTTTTTAATGAGACCACTGGGAACGAAAGGTGATTTACACAGGGGAGTACATTCTGTGACAGAGTAAATTCCTCATATATAATGCAGAGGGTGAGTCCTTGAGGTAAAGACCAACCTGTGTAGTGATGAATATGAACACTCATACTGTGTGGCTGAAATGGGATAATTTCAGTGATACTTCTACTAGTCATCTCAAAGCACTGGGACAAGTAGGAAAGCACTTTTTGACTGGTAACTCTGGACAAGGAGTTTTCATACCGGGAGGTTTTCATCTCCACTTCCACTGCTGTGCATTAATGCATAAATATGTATAGCCTGTGAGATCGGTGTTGGATGTCTGATCCCATTGCATCCCGCTGTTTGACAGCACAAACCTGTGCCCTCTGCCCTCAGCTGCATCCAGCCACTGTGAGCTGCTGACAGCTCTTTGGGCGCTGCAAGGGCTCTGCGGGGCAGCTGGGGAGACAGCCAAGACAGCGAGAGCCCATGTGAATCACTAGAACGAAGCAATGGCCAGGCACTGAGAAAACAATATCACAAATCACTGAGCTTTTCACATTTCCAGAGAGGCCACTAAACATTTTAATGGTCATCTCCCCACCATCGTTGCTTACATCTGCTGATTCATTCAGACCTCCCTACCCTTGATGTGGAAGTCCATCTGCTTTTTAAATTCATTTTTTTCCTTACTTCACTAGTCACTCAGATAACTTATCTTCTGCGTTTGTTGTTCTTTGTGAAATGGCCATTTGTTTTTCCTCACATTTCACATTTTTCAGGTTCAGGTATATATTTTGTTCTCAGTCTTTCTTAAAATAATGCATAGCCCTATTGATTCATCATCATCATCAAGATTGTTATTATTCCAATTGTTGTGTTGTGGGTCAGTTACTTCTGTCCAATTCTGATAGGAACTGAGAGCAAGAGTCATGTTTTTCAGTCTCTTTTTTTTTTGTTTGAAGGAAAAAAATCTATATCTGGTACGTATTATTTCTCTATATAGCAGACACAACTGTTAAGTATTTTATTTTTCTTCGCTCTGTGTTTCCACAGATGAAGAACTAGCAAAGTCAGCATCTGTGAACTGTATTTCAGTCTTTGAAGGACCTTCAGGATGAGGCACCCTAAGGAAAAAGAAGAAATCCTGCAGTTTAGGCCTAATATAAAATTCCTTCATCTCCACGCGATGCTCCCTTCCTAACTCCAGAGAAAGGGAGCTGTTTATTATTGCGCCTGGCTAATGGGAGCAGAGCTAAATTTCAAAAGGACTTCAAGAACTACATTTATCTCTCATAATTTTAGGAAGCTGACAACAACAACTGTCAGAGGTGAAATCCAACTGGACTCCTCAATGATTCCTCAGGAGAGGGATCACTGGGGAGATCCTGGTCAGCACGAGGCTGAACATCTTGTCAGCTTGCAGCCATCCCCAGGCCCAGACACACACTGAAAATCAGAGGGGGTTAGCTTGAGATGGGGTGTTCAAGAGAAACTGTGGTACATTATAGAGTTTAGGAGCTCTGCTATACTGTGAAGGAATTGCGTTTGGGTATGGTCTTAATTTGATTTTGAGCTGATTCTAGAGACGTTTTATGTATCCCGGCATGAGCCTTAATTATGGATTTTACAGATTCTCTTCCTTGTCAAACAAGTGCCACCACTTACAAAAAGGGGTCAATTTTTTAGGTAGATGCTCAATAGAACCTCTCTCTTCTGAACCTCGGATTACACAAGTCTAGTACACCATGCTTCTGAAAATGCTTTGGTGGGTTATTCTGCTGCAAGCCTTGCAGGTGGAGGGAAGCCAGAATCATCTGCTAGTTTAGGGCAGGAAAAAGCACCCAAAAACTCTTGTTGCAAACCTTGGCTCAATTTTGATTTTATTTTTTTTTCTATTGTTAAACAAAGAAAGGACATTTTCCAGCCAGCACCACGATTACTTTGTGAGGTCCCTCTCCTAGTGTTTTTTGCTTGAGTACTTAGTCTCCAGTTGCATTATGAAAACTCAGAATTATGTAAGAAAAAACAAGGAAGCATGAACCTGCTACTAAGAAGATGTGAGGACCCCAGGAATTTTGTTTCAGACACAACAAAAAGTAGATACTGGGAAAGCTATGAAATGTACCCAATTAACTGCTCCATAAGTAACCCTGTTCTCTTGCCTTTTAAAGGAGAAGCAATTGCACCTGTGGCAAGAGATCTGTTTCCTTTTAATGCAGGTGTGTCCTTTAAATTCTCCTCCCATGATGCATGTCCCTTTACCTAGGCTTCTGGGTAACATTATTGGAGAAGACCTGGTGTATCCTGTAAGGTTAAAAAAAAAAAGTTTCTTAATTTTTCTAAATGCAGTTTACAGAAAAAGATAAAGAGATTGTTAGCCCGGCTGCTTTTGCTTTATACTTACTTAACTGGTAGAGTTAAGAGAGTTAGAGTTAGAGAAAGTAGAGTATTAAGGTGAAATAACCATGGGAAGGAATTTTGTTCTATGCAAGATAATGGTATAGAGGTTTTGGAAAAGTGAAGGTTGAAGGTAGAAAACTAAGGAGGTTCTATAGTGGAGGAGAAGATGTAAAATAGACATTTGGAGGTAGCATTTGATGTAAAAATGACTTGTTATATAGTAAAATATCTCACTTTCAAAAGTCTTTAAATCTTTTTGTTAAACATTATTAAGAAGTCTTGAAACTTAAGGGAAAGGAGGACTAGATCCTCCTAAGAATCATTTTTTTAGGAATCATAAGAGTAGAAAATAAATTTTGTCTTTTAAAGAGAATAATTCTGGAATGTCATTCTAAGAGCAAAGAGATTTTAAAATGAAATCTACGTTCATATATTTCTAACTATTATCCTGTAAATGTAAAGAAGAGCCTCAACCAAGTTCTTATTGCATCCTTAACTCCCCAAAGCTTTTGTGCCTTGTTAATTACCTTGGCATCCTTGCATACATTTGGAGTACAGCACTTAATGAGCAGATCATATGAGCAGCTGCCTTTTATTTAAGGCATGTGGTCGCAGATCAGATCTTAATTATCCTTCTGTATGAAAGAACAAACTACAAACAAGGTTATGCTTAACTAACTTCTGTGAGGGAAGAAAAAAGGAGGAATTTGAAATCTATTTTTTTTTTTAATGGAATTTCCTGTGACACTGCTAATATTTTTTTGTCACTGTTTTCAGAACCTGTGTGTGTTTTCCTAAGGCCCAAGCTCCTGGAGTCAGGTGAGAATACACTTTTTCACTTCTAAGTATAGAATGGAGATCTTGTTAGGGTTGAATTGGCAGGTGTAGTTCTTGTATGCTGTGAAAGATCTCTCCTTTTTATTATAGTTCCTAAGTGAAAGTTCAATCTTAATTTGTTTATAGGAGTTTGATAAAACATATGAGTGCTTTGGATATAAGCAACACTTGTTGGACAGTTATAATCAAGCTGTTTATCAGCAACAGTTTAGACTATACTAGCTACTGAAATACACATTAATTGTTCAGCACCCTCACTTATTGAGGATTTAGTAAAAAGTGTGTTTTAATTGTTGGGGTTTTTTTTAAATAAATGATGGGTGGGTTTTCAGTAATTTTTTCTAAGTTAACACTTAGAAATAAAAACTGTGAGAGGATTGGATCTACAAAGGAGAGAAAAATGAATAAGGGAAAATCAGTTGGCACGTGATTATTCCCTACCCCCAGGGAATCTGTGATCTATATGGAAGTCTCTGACAGAATAACAATTAAATTTAACTAAAAACTATTTAAATACTTTCCCTCACAAACCCTGATGTACCTCATGCACTTTGTAGTCGTTGTTCAAGTCAAGTGACAGACGATGTGGCTTTAACAGAGAACATAACTCTTTCAGTGCTGTACCTCTGCAGACAGACATCACTTCTCCCATTTTAGTTTTGGGCTGTCTATGGAGATGTTACGATTTTAGGACAAAAGTTCCCTGTGGTAGCTATGGGCAGCACCCACATGAAGGGAGTATACTGAGGCTGGAACGTGAAGGTACAGAAAGTCCAGTGGCAACTTCTTTTGCTGGTTTAGAAAGATTTTTCCTGTTCCCACTCATAAACTCACATTTCCTTATTCTCTGTGTTTCTGGGAGGCAGATTGCAGCTGCTCTCTTTAAACTGGGAGACCCTTGCCATATTTCATCAGCTGAGGATCTGGCTACTTTTCTATCAGTGCCTTTGTCTAGGGAAGACACCTTTATGCTCTCTCTGTGAGGTGGGAGGTATTACTGGAACCAGCTCTCAGTGGCGCAATGTCAAATTCTCAAAATGTCAGATTTATTTGTGCATGTGATGGTGTAATTTGGCTTCCTGCTGTGCAAATGAGAGGATTAATTTCCATAATATAGAAATTAACAGTGCAGTTGATATTTCTCCATCTCTCAGCACAAATTGCCAGCTGTGGATGACAGCAGCCAGTTTAGTCTCCTTTTTGTCCTCCCTCCAAATAGCCCTTGATGAAGACTCTTGCCCCTATTAAATAATAATGCATGCCAAACTGTTGTTACCTCCTCCTGCTCCATTTCCTCCTTGTTTGTCTGGCTTTGAGGCTTCTAGTGTTTCCTACACGTAATGGCTCTGACTACCACTCCATGAGCAACAGGCAGGGAGGGGTCAGGGTTGCTCCACCCCAGCCTGTGAATCTGGTGTGCGATACACAGCACAGTGAACCCAAAGCCTGAAATGGTAAATGTAAGCTCCTAGATGTAGAGAGCTTTGTACCTAAGGTTGGGCAAAGAATACATAGCTCAGGTTCGAACTTCAAATGCCGCAGGAGGGCTGTGGAAAGAAGGGGTGTTGTGTTTGCATGGCGAGGTTTTGGTTTTGATAGGCCAAGCCTATCAGCGACGTTGTTAGAGTCTCTGGGATAACACATTTAAGAGGGGGAAAGAAAAAACCAACCTGGGAAAGAATATGCAGGAGAGAGAGTGAACAAGCAAGATGTGAGAGGAACAGCTCTGCAGACCCCAAGGTCAGCAGAGAAGGAGGTGGCAGAGAAGGAAGTGCTCCAGATGCTGGAGCAGAGATTCCCCGGCAGCCCATGGTCCAGACTGTGGTGAGGCCAGCTGTGCCCTGCAGCCATGGAGGGTCACAGGGGAGCAGAGATCCACTTGCAGCCCAGGGAGGACCCCACGCTGGAGCAAGGGGATGCCAAAGGAGGCTGTGACCCCATGGGCAGCCCAGGCTGGAGCAGGTTTGCTGGCAGGAATTGTGACCCCGGGGCGACTCAGGCTGGAGCAGGCTGCTCCTGAAGGACTGCACCCCGTGGGAAGGACTCACATTGGGGAAGTTGATGGAGAACTGTCACCCATGGGAGGGACCCCACGCTGGGGCAGGGTCATAGTGTGAGGATCCTCCCCTGAGAAAGAAGAAGCGTCAGAGACAACAGGTAGTTGCTTTATTAAATAGGATTGAAAAATCTATATAGTATAAGAACTACCATGTAGTGGATAATATGTTTCTAGACTTTCTATAATTAGTGAAGAAAGAAATTTATCAGTAGGAGATGAGGCATTAAGCTATTCTTTAACAGTATTTTCAAAGGATGGACCATGGATCAGACTGTGGTGGGAGATAGCGGTTGCTCTGAAATCACAGTCATTTGCAGAGCTATTAGTGACTAATTGCTAAGAATATTGTGTTCAATACAGTTTCTAGTGCTGATGAGTGACACTGCCCACTTAGGACTGGGAGTTCCCTGTTTCCTCCTGATGGGATCACTTCAAGCAAAAAAGGGCAGGACAAGAACAAGTGTAAAAACAATGATACTATGGGCTCCATGTATGCAGGATTTTCTATCAAACAATAACATGTCTCTATCCAAGTTCTTCAGCACATGTGCTTTGCCAATGAGAGCTTACCATGCGCTGTTATGCCTGATGTTAAGTGATAACTGAAGGACATCATGAGTTTTGTTGTTCTAGCTGACTTAAAAATAAGTAAACACTTGGAATAATTTGTTGACTACAGAAAATGTCGCATTTTCATGCTTGATATAATGGCATTGCATGCAATTTTCATCTTTTTATGAATTAGTTCTGGACTTTTTACAAGGAATAAAACCGAATGTGCTTACATCTGCCTTAATATATGTGTGATATTTCCACAGTAATGTCTCCAGGAGCTACAGCCTTGAAAAGTGTCACTATGCACAGGACTGCTATTAGTGAATTCTTTACCATATGTTGAGTCTTGATGGATAGAGACTGTGGAATTATTCAGAAAAACTCTTGTGAATGAAAGGGACACATTTACTGTTATTGAGTGCGGTCATATTAATTGGACAGTATTTGGGCAACCACCAATTTCTTGGTGAAAATATTTTCACTTTGAGAAGTGCTCAAAGCACTCATGCTGAAGTTGTGATATCTGTTAGTAATGATATATTATTTAAATATCTATTTGTTTTAAATGCATGGATCATCTTCAGAACAACTATCTTAAATCAACAAATAGTTAAACTGTCAGATCAGTCTTCATGTTCCATTGGCAGAAAGAAGGAAGCAGTCAATCCATCCTAAGATATGTCTCTGACATGAATCAGTCTCTAGAGGCTCCTATGTCTTTTCATTGATTGTGAACCATTAAACTGCCACACTTTCTCTAAACAGCTAAACTTAACTGAGACAAATCCACCAGTGAAAGAGCAGATGTACTAACAAGTGGACTTGATAGGGGAAAAATATGAGCATTTCTATTCTCAAGTAAAGTAAATCTGTTACAAAGAACCATTGTGAGAAAACAGTACATCAGTCTAAGGTGGGTGGTACTTCTGAATGAGGAGGTACTGGCTGAACCCAGAATGCCTTGTACCCCAAAGTCAGTTCATAAACAATGTACTGAATAACTACAGGTGTGTATACACACGGCTGTGCCCATTCGGAGTCCTGCAGTGTGGTATTGTGTGCATTGTCACTCTCTGTTAGTGTCTGATCATGACTTTGTGCAGTAACAGGGAAATTCTGCATGTAGCTTGGAAACAGTATAACCACGTTAGCGTACGAGCCAGGGCAGTGCTGCTGCATAAATATTAATGACTTAGTGTCTTTGCACAGTTCTCGATTGCAAAGTGCTCTTCTGTCTATTCCTCTGACTTCTGGGGGATTTGAGATGAAGCATGCTCTGGCTTTTCCTTTCTCATCTGAGTATGTTATTAAGGAAAAATAATTTTATGAAAGAAGTGTTTCAACTAGCTTTATTTTCCTTTGGCTTCACAGCTGTGTAGTCATAGTTCTAAGAAGCACACATCTGCAGCACTTCCATCTGCTTCAGAGTCAGTAGTGACTTGTGACACTATTGACAAGGAAAAACTAGGATGCTCGTCCAGTCCAGACATTTGTGATTTGTGTCTCCTACAGATACATTAAAAAAAAAAAAATCAAACAAAAAATTGCACTTTACTTGGTTTAAGTTAGCTGTTCAACTTTGAAACTAGATTGTGCCCGTGTGCCAACATTTTGATAAAGATATGGTACAAGGTGTTTGTGTTGATATGCCCAGATGTCCTTAGCATAAAAATATACAGTTCAGGTAAATACAGAAATAACCTTATGAGCCAGTCCTGTTTCTCAGATGGTATAACATGAGGAGAGTATATAGACTTGCTTAGTGCTACAGTAAGAAACTTAACCAGCCCTTGCCCGCCACCTCCACCTTTCCCAACAAATACACTACATTTGAAAGATTTCGGGGGATCCTACAGCAAGTCAGATGAGTTTGGTTGGCTGTTGAGGTTTCATTTCCTTAAAAGAGGGGTTTTCTACAGAACTTCATCACTTTGTGATTCAGCCTAGCTACCTGTGCAGATTCAATCCACCACCTTGAGTGACAACAAGAACAGAAACCTGGATTTGCTGAAGTAAAGCATCTCATCCTTATGTATATTTGTTTTTTCCTCCCCATCTAGCCAGTTTTATGCTTCTCTGGTCAGATAGTGTTAAAACTCACTGTATTTACACTAAGCCTCTGCTTGTGCCTGTGTAACATTCAGATACCCTAGAGTATCCCTCTGCTGCTCTGTCATAAATAAGCAGTGACCTGGCACAGCTCTTACTTTCAGATTGTTTTTCAAAGTGTTGTCCTGTTTTCCATAGGGCAGGGTGGACTTTCAAACTGACTCTCTTATATGCCTTGTCCCTGTACTTGACACAATATGGAAAAACTGCCCTCTGAGACGGTAGACCTTGTTTCAGGGTGAGGTCTTTCCCTTCAAGAAGGTAAATCTAGACTAATACAACTGAATTTTTCCACTCACAGCCACTGTGTTAAGCAGAACCTCCTTCTGTAGCTTTATGAATTTAATGACAAACACACTCATCAGAAGTCCTGTCCTTTTCTTTCTCAATACATAATTCTGTAATATTTGCACTAAATGAAATCTACTTTAGCAGTCAATAGGAAATGGGTGGCCCTGGGATGTACGCTGACCTTTCACCCCACAAAACCAGCGTAGAAAAGGTGAGTGAGACTCCAGTTAGCAGGCAAAACCAGGTGTTGTTTAGCTCAGTCACAGTAGGGATAGAGTATTTATACAGTGATCTTTTACTGTGATGATTTACATTTTCAGTTTTATGCTAGTGCTCTGTGAGGTATGACCTAATTCGTAGAAGGTGTTTGAGATTGTTTTTTTCAATGTCAGATGATATTCCTATTTGAAAAAAGCCTTCTACTGTTTTCTACAAATCAGTAAGAGCTTTGATAACATTTCAATATTTTTTTCTTCCCCATAAAGACAATTAAAAAAATTCTGTCTGATCCAAAGGAAATATTTTGAAAACCTTGTTTTAATTCAGAAGGTTTTTTCCTTTATTGTATTTAATTTATGCTCATAGTTGAGATTTTTCATTTGTTATATCAAGGCTTGTTGTAATTGCTGATAAGAATATGACAGTATTGCTTACCAGTAGGCTGAGAAATCTCACTAGCAGAAGCTGTAGGAAATGAAGTCTCAAATACATGCATGTTGATGTGCATGCACAAACAATTTTTGCCCTGTTCCGATTAAAGGTAGAAACTTTGTCAATATACTGTAGAGATTTAGACCTGTCTTTTTCAAATTGTATGCCTTGAGAGGATCTGTGCAGGTTTTGAGAAACTTTTATATTAAGGATATGGTGTGAGAGGACAGAAAACCTAGCTCAGTATTTCTCATTTTAGTCTGAAATGCATGAGAAATGTTATTGTTACAGCTATAGGTTAATAATGCACTCCCTTTCAGTCCACAATAGTCTGTGGTTCCAGTATCAAAAATCGATTTCCTCTGGAGGACCAGCTTGGACACTCCTGGAATCAATGCTTTAAAGATGGGGGGGTTTGGTCTATTTCCTTCTCGACTTTGCATTTTGAATGTCAGTTGCACTATTCTCTATTTCTGGACAATGAAGAATGAGTTATGAAGGAGGTGATGATGCTTTTTATATTCTTCCTATGAATATGATAATTTAAATTTAGAAGTTATTTTAATAAGTGCTCAACAATCTCCTGTGGGTTGTACGTAGTTTCTACTATCATACCAAACCCTTTATATATTCTGAGGGCAGGATGGGTGCCGCTTTCCAATTTATACATGTTTTAAGTCTCAAATGTGATCTACAGATGAAGCCAAAGAAAAGCTAACAACAGAGCATGGGGCTTATTATATGCAGAACTATGCTGCTTAGGTTACACATTAGGCTTTTACTTTGTATAACATCTGTTCTCCCCTGTTTCTCATAAGAGACACCTTTAAGCCCGATAATATCATGTTGAGAATCACCAGGTGGAGTTATTGCACACATTTTAGAGATTATTTTTCTGACTACATAAGCACTGTTAAAGACACAGTTACGTTAGTTTTCATTTTGTGAAATAATGTCTGACTTTAGAGTGTATCATAAGTCATGAGGGATGCTACTTTCCATTCTTAAACTCCCTGTCTTGTCTGTTAGCCCCTGGGAAGTAAGCAGTTATATCTGATCTTAGTGTCTTAAAACAACTGTCTGCATGTTTGCAATCTTCTCGGGTTTAGGACTGTGTATACAGTGTAGATAAACATATTGCACAACACATAAACCTGAACTGTGCATCAGACAAGTTTGTAAAGGTGAGGAAATAGACTGGTAAAGGATGAGATGTGTTACTGATGCGTAAGTTTGGTTTCTTGCTTTTGAGTGTGAAAGAGGAGTCAGAATCAACAGGGATTATGGGAAGAGGGAAACTGCCTGGCTGGGAGATGCTGCAAGAGGAGAGGTGAGGAGTGTCATGCGGGGTCATTGAAGAGAAAGAACAAGGGTAGGTGGGGGTGGGTGAAGGCAAGTATGGTAAGGAATATCTGGCGGAGAGCATGAAAGGGACTAAGGAAATAGAAGAAAAGGCGTGGGAAAGATGTATGATGTAATGCAGATGAGAAACACACTGGGGTATAGGGCAGACAAGCAGATAAGAATATGGAAAATGCTGCAGGGAGAGTTCTGACCTGGCTTGGTCTCTGGTCGCCAACAGCAGTGGCTGAGGATGCATGACTGTATGGTGGGTGTCTGTCACCATCAGTCTTCCTGCTGGGGGGATGCAGGAGTTGTATCTATCCCAATCTAATGAAGGTGTATTGATTAACTGGGAATCTGTATGCACAGTTATAGCTACTCTGTCCAAATGTCAGTAAGATGATGTGAATGCCTCCTTTAAATGTTAAAATATTCTTTAGATTGTAACACATGTGTTTCTTTTGCTCTTTGGAGTCAATCCACAGAGATCTCTGACTCATAGTCAGAGTGATCTTTCAAAGTCAAGTTGGTATTTGAACAGCACTAAATATCTGCCCTGAAAAATCTAGACTAAATACCCATTAAGTGAAGGTACTCAACATCACAGTCTAAAATGGGGGAACATTTACAAATACTTAAATAGTAATTTAAGGATTAAGGAATAATTAATAGGAATTAACTGTTTGCTTACTGCGATTTATTGGGGAAATAAACTGTACTGGGGAAACTGCCTGTCCACCTTGCAAATGAAACAGAACACATTAACAAATAAGTCAAGTCAAATGAAAGTCCAAACTGTAAGTTTCATGGAAGAGCTTACTGTAGGATATGCTTTCTCTGTGACTTGAAATCACTATGGAGGATAGGGAGCTTAGGGATTAGTATAGATATAGTACAGCCTGAGAGAAACTGTGCTATATGCTATGCAAGAGGTCAGTCTTGATCACATTGATCTTCTCTTTCAGTTTATAAACCTATTAAATGCCCAGTGGGACAAAAAAATCCACCATTTCTATAAAAGAAAATGTCTCTGTTTGGGAAGGGTGTTTCAAGCACAAGTATTGTGTTAAGACGCTGAACTCTGTGGCAAACTGAAGTCCTGCATACAGACTTCTCGGAGAAACATGGAAGTGCATACCCTGTGTAATGTGCAGTTGTTTAGTCCACAAAAAGATGACTTTTGTGTGGTGATCAGCAGAGGCAGAAATCAAATAGTGAGTCAACAACCCCAGATATTTATGCTGTCACTTGATAATAGGCATGCAATTTAGGTAATGCTACCTCTACTATTTTTGTGTGCTTTGCTCTGCACCAGACAGAATGCCCTGTATGTCACTGAAATAAAATGCTCGTTTTTCCTATAACATATTGAGTTAAAGACATCCTGGATCTTGCTCATTACTAAACTTTAAACTGTAGGACCTGAGAGAGGGAAGTAATTCCATATGACACTTATACTACTGGGTTGATAGACACAGAAAAGAGGAAAGTGTCCTAAGAAACACCTGAGGACTCGATTCCCACCCCTCCTTTTTAGCACTGAGGCAGAAAAAATTCTGCTTGGGCATCTTTCTCTCTTTTCCTTTGTGTTTTTCTCAGATGACGTTTTATTGTCCTCCTGTTGCTAAACTGATATTGCAAGAGATTACCTATTGTGAAGCTAGAGAAAGAAATATTGCCACTGGCTTCTGTCACCTTTCTGGGAGTTAAGGTTACTGAAATGAAGATTAAGGGCAGGGGAATAGGGCAGAGGAAATGGCTAAGTTGAAGGAATAACAACACTGTCTAGGAGTCGTCTCTGTGAATCCAAGGAAGGTGCTAATCAAATAAGTGGTTATCATCCCTTTTGCATCATGGGTATCTGTACATAATTAGGTGTGCAAGCTGGCAAATCTAAGAAGATATGCCATGGGGTCTGAATCATCACTAATGGTCTTTCATGTTATTGGTATGAATGCAAGGAATGACAATATCCCTGCCTATTTACTTTCCAATAGATGTACCTTTTCTAGCCACAACTTGTCACAGAAGGATGTGGAAAAGAGCAGAAATATGTGTTAATTCCACTAAAGGTTTTGCTTTACTGGTATAATTTCACTAGGACATTCTTTGATTCCTCACTGGGATGTAGAATTGCAATAGAATGTCCTTGGTCTCCCTGCATTTTATTAGAGGTTTTTGCTGTAATTATTTTTCACTTTGAAGGGAGAAAAATGTTGCACTATAACCATCAGATTAGTTGGTCTACATGCCTATATTCTGGTTTCAGAAATTCCCTGGCTGTGAAAGGTGCTTTGCTAAACAGTAAGCAGGGATAGGTGACATTTGCATTTCTTGAGCACTCTTCATACAAGTCTTTCCAAGGATTTAATATTTTAAAATTTGCATTGTCTTTATTGATATGTTATCTGTATATTACCCAATGAGGTCATTCATTTATTTGCCCTTGGGTGTTGTCATTGTTTGCTAGTTATTATGTGCCCATTTCAATGGTGTCCATAGGGGTATATATAGTTAGGAACTATCAGACTAGATCAGACCCAAGGTCTCTAGCATCCATATTCTGGATCCAACAGTGATGGGCATAATAATTTTTAGAAGGTATAAGAATTACCATCCTGAAAATTTCTCATATGTGCCTATTAAAAACCCCATTCACTACCTAGGTAAATAAGGATTGGCTTTTACCTGGGGTGTTTCAGATTTTCTCTCTCTCCTAAGACATTTTAATTTTCACCATTAATAATCTGAAGTCTTGCAAACTTTTATTTCTATAATGTACAGACACTCTAGTATCTTTCCAACCTTTTTTGCCCACTGAAATCCCAAGGCAGTGAGGTTTACAGTCTTGCTGAAATTTTTAACTTCATCTCAATCATGGCTATCATACCTATCTTCATATTATGAGAAAATGAGGATAGAATTCCCTATCTAAATTTGGGGTGACCGATTATTCTTTCATGCTTTTTGATTACACCTTGTCTTATTTGTCTCTTTTCTAGAATAAACTTCCCCAACACTTAAAATGTCTGTTTATGTAAGGGTGCTTTCCAGGCTGCTATTTTCTTTCCTTTTCAAATAATTTCTAATGCTGCAGTGTCATCTGGGACTGGAGTAAATAATAAAACAGCACAGATGTATAAATGAGGCAATACAATTTATTTATTTGATCATCTCTTATTCTTCATTACATCCAATGTACCACCTAATACTTCACTCGCGTTAGTTTGTGTTAACTTCAGGGCTTCCTGCCTAAAAGACAAGGTCAAAGTAATGAAATACCACAAAAGAAATACCATTCACAGAATCTGAGTTTGTAAAAGGATCACGTGAGGGGGTTATCAGCAGTAAGAAAAGTTAGAGTAAGATGATATAAGCAACCCCTTCTGGCTGTGTACTCCTAGGAAGTATGTGAAATATCATCAATAGTTCTGTTCTTGTGATCTTTTATACTTTTTAAGGATGGCAAATTAGGCAGATTTGGATTCCGGATTTGGGATTATGATTTCAACTGATATGGGACATGCCTAACAATTCCCTCTAATTTTAATCTCTGAATAGTTTGGGGCTTTGCAGTTGTTTTCAAATCTTGAAGCATTTTGTTCATGTACGGTATCGGCTCATGTGTACCATGTAAGAATGAGTAATTGTGGGAGATTTGGTACAATGAGCACAGCCAATGATTTGTGAGGTCAGAATGACCTCAGAAAAGTGTCACCAGTTGGCACAAACCTCACTATGAATTACAGTGTCATACCTGACCCTTTTAATCTGAACTCAGGCATCAAAACTTAGGCCAACAGAAAGTTGTTATTTTATTTTAGTGGGAGCAAGATGAGGTAACTTGCTTCCCTCCACAACCTCTCAAAACCCTGTGTTTTCATCTAAGCTTAATATTCATATTTAGTATTGTGAGAATGCAGTGTTGTTTTGAGACACTGCTTTCTACCTGGGACAAAATGGCTAGTTCTAGGGGTCTGTGAATGGTAACAAACCAAGCTAAACTTCTTGCCAGTAAGATTAAACTAGCAATGTGGTAGTCTTCACAGATGTTGTAAACTAAATACTGTTGAAAACCACTTCAGTTTAGTCAACAATTACTGACAAAACCCACACGTGGTTTTTGTGATGTGAAAGTCATCTTCACACAGAAACTAATTCTAGTTTCCCTGAATGGTTTGAAGAGGTTCTATTTTGTTCTTTTGTTATAACTGTAGAGTGAAGCAACCTTGGGAAATCAGGGGTAATATTAAAATATAGTGAAAAGCCTTTATTTCTCTGTTGTGCTCTCTTGTCTTAAATAGGTAGGTGGTGTCTGCTGGAAGAAAGGAGAAAAAAAAAAAAAATCATTAAACTCAAAGCCAAAATGAGTAGTCAGTGAATTTGGGATTCCATTTCATATACATTAGTATGTTAAGAGGGAGCAAGAAATTTCAGCCTGAAATCTTGAATTGCGTAGAAGGGACTTTGTCCACTTTTCAGAAGGTGCGTAGGATAGCACTAAAGGCAATAATCGTGGAAACTATTTTAGGCTTTCCCACAGAGGAGAAAGAATTTTTTGGAAATTTTGGAGGAGGAAAGGTTGGTGTCTTAACAACATGATAATTACCCCAAATTGCCATAATCATTGAGTAAAAATTACATAAGGAAAGTGAGCAGTTTGTGACATTAAAAAGTAGGTATCTATCAGTGATGTTTAAGAGCAGTAAGATGATAGTTTTTGTAATCAAAACACAATAAGATGAAATATTCATTCTGCTCTCTTCTCTTAAAAAGGAAATACATGCATCTGATTGCTGGAAGCCCAAATATAAGGAAGCATTGACATTCCCTGTGTGCAATGGAGTGGGAAGAGAGCAGCTATAGGAGGACTCTGTAGAGTGTAGATCTCTATAGCCCTTTCTATAATATGTGTTTTCTCTTCTCCACTTGCCCTGCAAAAATAGAGGAGTGACTCCTTTTACAATGCAATCTGAATCACCTTGAACCAGCAAATGGAAATCAGAAACCAAGAAACAGTGGGACATGGTGTGGGGAGCCTGTTGTGGTCTTAAAAATATCTCTGAATAGGACTGCAGCTCTGAACAGTAAACCATGCCCTTACACCAACAGGAATGTATTGCTCATGATGACAGTGACATTAGAAGGCTTCTGTCACATCCTACACTATTTATGTGGCACTTGTCAATATAAGCAATGCAGACAGTGCTGAGAAGCATGTGGGTTATGTCATGCAAACAATGTGTTTTTTTCATACCTGAGTTGGCCATTAGTTCAATGGATCCTGTTTTTTACCTAAGAATCTGCAGGGTCTGGCCTATGAACTTTGTATTCTGAATTCTTATGCATCACCTTACCTAATCTGACAGACCCCAGCCTAGTGTGAGCTAGCTGCCACTCTGGACAGGGAAAATGATGCATTGTTCATTTGAGATCTCTTCTTACATAATGGATGCATCTGATTCTGGTCCTTTGGGTCTGTAAAATCAGTCCTGAATGACTGAAATTGATGATAGTGGGGGGTAAAATACACTAGCAGAAACAATAATGGCAATGTAAATGTGCTCAAGAGAAAGCTTAAATAGCCTTCTTCTAAATTAATGTTTTGTCACTAAATAAACAACAAATGCCAACCAGCTGGACCCATTTAACAACACCTCCCCCAAGATAGAATCACTAAGGCATATGGTTGATAGACAGCCAAGCTGGTTGCCTCTGATTCTGTTCACATTCAAATTCTGGCAATGCCCATTCATGTAGTGCTTGCCTCAAGCTATTTAGCCCTGGGCCAAATTGCCCTAGACCCAGCTCATCAGTCTGTGGATCTCTGGACTTTGTAATAGGCTCAAGGTTCATGGGGTTGGGGATGTCTGTGTGACACTCCATTGCACAATGTAAATGGATATCTGCACCATGGCCCAGCACTTTGTCCCTTCGTTATCCAGTTCCTGTCTTGAGTATGGACAACCTCACTGATGAAACCAACGGGGCTCTGGGGACAGCTATTCACAGATGCAGTGGCAATGGCCTCAGCATACAAACTATACTGCAAATACATTAGAAAGTGTGTGGCCTCCAAAAGCCAGTGTCCAAAACCCTGATGGGGAGTGAGTAAATGCTCCCTGTAGATTTATTCCATTATTTACTGGGAGAAGACAAAGCTGTCAACAATGATATCTCCTTCCCAATTAAGCTCACTATTACAGTCCATAAATCACAGCATGCTTTCCCTGTGGGGAGAGAAAACCTGAACAATTTCTGAAAATGCTCATAAACACAGTGTGTAGGAAATAGCTGTGTTTTTTTTTAACCAAGATTCCATCATATTGCCTTAATATCGAGTCATGACTAAGGCTACTAAAGAGACCAGGCAATTGTGTTGCACTGTAATATCAGGTGAAAGTCTGCTAAAGTGTTTATTTTTTTCTCAGAAGAGGTTGCTGATCATTTTGATTATTAACTTAGCCCTTTCCCACCAAATCATAGAGAACAGGACTACAGAGATTTCTATTCCCTTGTCCCGGTGCAGGACCAACTCTACCTACGTCTGTCTTCAGAAAAAATCTAGTGACAGAGCTGCCAACGCCTTTCCCAGGGAATTGATTCTAGTGCTTTGTTATTTTAATTCAGGAAGGTTCTATTCTTGACAAGTTTGATTCCTCCATGGTACAATATGAGCCTATTGCCTCTTGAACTTTTTCATTTGTACTTAGATTCCAAATTCATCATAGGAGATTGGGGTTGTTTGTTTGGTTGGTTTGTTTTGCTTTGGTATCGTGTGTTGTTGGTTTTTTTTACCCCTAGAAGATTCTGTAAGAAAATTACATGAGTGCCATGAGACTGCAAGTCCTCTACACACTGGTACAAAACAGGTTTAGGTTACAGAAGATGCTCACAAGATGACAGGTCAGATATCCTATAAGAAAAATGTCTCAAATTCTTTAAGAAGATTTCCCTACTCTGAAAATGTAAATGAAAGTCATAACGAAACGTGAGCTACTACTGTGGCAAAGCTCATTAGTACGTTGGCTGCAGAGACTGATATGGCTCTGCCTGTACCCTAAGTGATTGCATGAAATACCCTAGTCTTTGGGTAAGGAGGGTAATAACCCTGGGAAATGCATAATATGATGTTTCATAAAACCCTGCCTTTAAGGAATTTTGTTAATAAATCTCTCCTTTAAACATGGAGAAAACCTAAGCCTAAGTAGCTAGTGCACAGACCTCACAGTTAGCAGGAAAGATTAGAAGTTAGTAACAGCACTGAGCCTTTCCCAGCCAAGCTGTGGGTGAATGTGTTAGGTGGGATGAAGTGCACATCTCTCATGCATGAAGGAATATAAGCCACTATCTTGGGTTAATGATGGTCTCGTATAGCCATGGTGCTCAAGGTACATAGTATTGACATAGCCTGGTCGCCTGAATTCATGTGCTTGACCTGCCCTTTTTTGCAAGCTAAGTATCTGGGGTGTGGTTTGTTTGTTTTGGGCTTTTAGTTTCTTTTTTTTTTTTTTTTTCTTGGAAGACTGAAAAGGCTAATCAATAAGCAGTTCAGCACAATTATCTCTTTATTCATGGTGTGTCTGCCTGACTGCCCAGCTGTCTAGAGAGAAACATAGTTCCTGTGTCTCGTGGAACAATAAGACTGAGTATGTTGTGTCATGTCATAATGAAGTGCAGGGTACTTTCCATAACAGAGGATGAAACGTGTTTGTACATGGTGCTGTGTATTAGCAGCTATGAATATTCTGTGAACCTATAGAAAAATTTGTAATAATTTTTCCAAATAGCTGATGCTGTATTGTGCATAGACACAATTTATGTGTATTCTGATTGGCATAGTACTGAAAATGGCTGTGCATATGGTTACAAACTGACTGATCTGTCCTAGTGGCTACATACAGAGCTCACTTTGTGTACTGCTTACTTGGAAATGAAACAGGGTAGAGTAGATGGATGTAATAATGATTAAGAGAAATTAGGAGAGTTTGGAGAAAAAGGATAAATCACTTAGTTTGCCAGATGGAGCAGTTGTGCTGGGCTGAAGGATGTCCTATGGCACCTAGCTACTATAGGGATAGAGAAGCACAACTCATACTATGCAAGGTCCTGCCTCCAAGCTTTCTGACAAGGTCCAGTGTAGGTGCCCCACTCAGAGGGTTTTGTGTAGAGGACTCCTGCCATCCTCCTATCCTCCTCCTTTTTCACTCTTAGAGGGATCAAAGGTTCTCCCATACCCAGAATCGTTCTGTGGGGTGGTGTGAAACAAAGTTTAGGAAACCTAATAGCAGAAATGAAAAGTCTGCACTGCTTAGTGTCACAGTATCAACCTCTCCGTAGACCCAGATACAGGTAACTGAACCAGCACGGGTGAAACCAAGACTTCAAGTTTGCTCCCTAAACATGGAATATACAAAGAAAATAACTATGATGACATTTCAGTTCTTTTAGGAGACCAGGCTGATAGTTTCTGTGCCTTAGCTTTAAAGGGAACCATGAAAGTTTGCTCAGACACAAGAAAAAAAGGAAGGATTTAGAATTCTTTCTCCAGGTATTAAAAAAGTGCTGAAGGAATTGGAAATGTCTAGGAAGTAAACTAGAAGCATGAAATTTTGAAAACTCATGAGGGATTACACATTCCATTTAAGCTAACAAAACAGACATCCTTAATCTTAGGGGAATGTATGACTAGAAAATATTTCCTGGGTAATCAAGTCCAGTATCTTATTAAATACAGTGCCGTGCATAAACTGAACAAACTTATTTTTAAAAATAGAAGGGTGATGAGGGGTGTCCTTCCTTCATTACTGGGAGGCTTTTTCAGAATTTCAGTCCTGTAAGGGTTGTAACACTTTTTCTATGTTTTCCAGTATAGACATATTTATATATGGATATATATGCACTACAGTTTGCTAAGGTGGAGGATGTTTTACTTGTATGCCCTTTGCATGCTCACTCTTTCTACAGTAATCCTTGCAGGTAGTCCTTGCTCAGGTAAGCAGGTGCTTTACTGATCAGCAGAGTTTGGATACATTGGGCACCTGACATGAGAAGTGTAGTGCTTGTGCAAAAAAATAAACCAACACTTGAAATAAGGGTGGCTGCAGCCACAAGAGAGAGACAAGATCCCACTTACTAGGCCTAAGAACTGCAATGTATATAAATAAATTCTTTAAATTTGTTCCATTGGGCATTTCTGGAACACCACTTTTGTCCTTGCAGTTCTAAATTACCTGAATTGCTTGTGCAAGATGTGGTGGTACCAGGTGTAATGGGGGGTGCAACCAAGTGAGATGGAGGACTGCAGTCTCAGCACTTGCTGCAACATTTCCATCCAGAATATAATGACTGGGTTGAAGGTCTGAGATACCATGGTATTTATGACTTGGCCAACAGATAAGATATATTTCATTATTTATACTGCAGTTCCACTCTGAGCTTTCGAACCTAAACTGGAAACAATATTTACAAAAAATATAAAAATAAGGTTTTCTGAAAGAGAAGTTGTTGTGCTTATGCCTCTTCTAAGGGGAAAATACATAAAATAGCCATTGTGGAGTTAGACACATAACTGTAGCAATAGAGGATATTAATGGGGCAAAACCAGTGACAAGACACAGATTGCTTGAGGTGAGAGATTATCCTGCATCATAAACACACGCTGTTGTTATTTCTAAACTGGAAGATGGGGAGACCCTGGAAAAACACAGCAAGAACGTGCTGTATGGTCATTTGTTTTATTTTACTCAGTATCTTGTGCACATTAGCATTTCCCAAAACTATAATTCCAAATGACATCAAATTTCTTTCCTTGCATGAAAACCCGTTACTAGTTTTCATTTTAAATGATGCATTTAGCATGCTACAGACGAATGTTAGAAACCTGCGAAGGAATCTGATCTACTGAAGGGTGAATAGAAATCCATGTGTTGTCCCACAGTGTGAGTGTGGTTTAAAATGATAAACAACAATGCTTATGTTTTCTGTACAGGTATGTATTTTTGTACACAAATTTCAGTAGCAAGCTGTGCTCTAACATAGGCTCCCTTTCCCATGAAAGGTTGGACCAGATAATCTTTTGAAGTCCCTTCCAATCTGGGCTATTCTATGAGCATGAATTGTTCAATGTCTTTGGTGCAGTTTCCAGGTGCAAGCAAGCTGGACTGGGTGTGGGATGGATGGAGTCCAGATTTGCTTTGCTGTGACCCTAGAAAGGGAAAAATAATCCTTTGTTAATTAATAGCTGAAGATTTCTTCCCAGACACCCAGTAGAAGAAAATAAGCAACATATTTTCTCTAAGAGTGGTCTGCTTATGAGGCCCCAGTCCCTTTCATGCTGCTCAAGCAGAAAGGAAAGAGCAGAACCTGGCCTGTAGTGAGCACTGGAAATCCTTTATGAGGCCCCGAAGGGAAGAACACGTCGGCGTTACTGACAGTGACTTGATACATTAACTCAGTCAATGGAGAATAAAGACATACTTCTTTGAAACACAAGCCTTTCTACAAATGACCCCCAATACTCTTTAAAAGAAAGAATCCTTTATGAAGCAGTCATCCTTCAGGGAATCAATTCTTGAATATCAGAGGCTTCAAGCTCTAGAAATGTCCTCTAAAGAATTAAATTAAAGACTATAAGGGTAGGATTTTATCTTCTGATCTATGTGTGTGGTACATTGTTTTGCTTAGGTACACAGGCTTTAAATATCTAATAAATGCTACAGTCATCAAAGCCTTAGGACAAGAATGGGTTTTGG
The DNA here is from genome assembly GCA_027574665.1 of Rhynochetos jubatus. Lineage (NCBI taxonomy): Eukaryota > Metazoa > Chordata > Aves > Eurypygiformes > Rhynochetidae > Rhynochetos > Rhynochetos jubatus. The sequence continues at coordinate 28,383,765 of CM050654.1, forward strand.
CCCTTCTTTGAAAGAAATGTTAAGACAGGGACTGTTCACTTGTGGGGGAAAAAGGTTCTGAAGAAAATAGGTGAACATCATTTTGTTAATCTTATGCTATGGCATTTTTCATAGAAGCAGGTCTGAAATGTGATGCAACAGCTAAGATTGCTTTCCAGAAAGTTGCTGTACCTTCTCTGTATAAGTCTTAGCTTTGTGACCTATGATTCTTTTTTAGTAATTGACCCTTTCGAAAATTAAATGTGAGCACCACCTATGCAAAGAGCCAGACACAGTTGAAAAGACTATGAAGAACAAGCAATGTGGTTGAAGGCAAAAATGATAAACAGAATCTGTTGCAGTGAAGTGTAATGCTCTGATTAACAAATGTGTGTCTGTTCAGAGGGAGTTCTGGGAATCATCAGTATTTGAGTCTGAAAGTATTCAACCCGTGATGTCACATGTGAGCTGTGTATCAGAGGTATATTTCTTGGTGAAATCACATTATCAAGCTCCTCTCTTTTGTGTCTGCTCTTTCTTCCTTTCACCGATAGCCTCATCTATTTTTGATTTGCTAGCCCAAAACCATACTGTTTGTAACTTGACTCCCTCCATTCCAGTGTGTAGCAATAGTGTTTTCCAGCTGGAGCCTGCTGGACAGCTCCAGACTTTTCTCTGGACTGTTCCTGTTACCGCTTGTCTTCAGGTATTATGGCAGCATTCACATATCCCCAACTACTGGCACTCTACTGTGCTGGGCACTAGATGCAAGTGGAGCAGGGAGGAGAGGAATCCTGATCTGGTTAGTTCAAATAAAATACAGAATGAAAGCATGGCAGGGAGTATATTGACAAAGACTTCAAATAATAGTGCTCAAACAACATTGTGAAGAGCAACATTAAGGATGGTTACTGGAAGTCTCGATGGAGTTGGGACTATCCTGACTGATGATGATTTTGTTCTGGCTGCCTAATAAAAGTGGTGAAGTTCCAGGTTTCACTGCATATCTGCTAGCAGCCCTAGCCCAGTTATGTCTCAAACTCAGTTGCCTCATGGGGAATATGGCTGAGAGCTGCTAATTGATGCAGCTGTCTTGGATCACTTGAGGATTTTAAAGGAGTTGTGCACTCCAGGAGATGATTCAAAATCAACAAAACAAAAACAATTAATGAAATTAAGCACAACAAAGAAAAACAATTAAAGTGTTGTAGAGAAAGGCTGTTCGGTGTGGCATCTTGATTTGTGTGTGTGTGTGTGTGTGTGTGTGTGTTACTAGTTAGTGTCCTAATTATTTGTGTCCTTAACCTTGTCCTTAACTTGAGAAAATTTCAGTACCTACTAGAAAATTGCTAGCAACAAAGGAAGTCCACATTTCAGCCTGAATTCTTACAAAATTTCCCATTTAATAGGATGGGGGAAAAAAAATCACCAACCACAAACACAAAAAACCCCAATATTCTAGACAAAAAAGGTGAGAACAGTCTCTTCTGCTAGCTGTAAAAGACAATATGTATGTGTTCACCTATAGTTTGCAGCTTCTACCTAGGTAGTTCCAAGCAGAACATACAAGAAATTTTAGAAGAAAGCCAAGCACCTGGCTGTGGCTTATACAGCAAATCCATGACTCTGGTGCTGCACAAAGGGTACTGACACAGATTCAAAGGTGTTAAGATTCCCACCCTGCAGGATCTGTAGTTGAGTGACTATAAGGGCAAAAATAACTTCTGGGGGGAAAAAAAATGAGACAAAATGCAAGAGAGGGTGAAGAAGGGAGGGAACCCTTGTAGCCCTTCCAGTCAGGGATTATTCAGTAATCTCCAGCCACACAGCTTTACTATCAGTAATCAAAGGATCAATTATTTTCAACTTTTAATGATACAAACTTAGTCTGATACTTTTCCTTTCCACATTCTGAAACTGCAGCCTAATGTGACTGTTGGTACTGAAAATATGTGGAGGTGCTGAAATGAATTCCACCTAGCATTGTTGTACGTCTGGTAATATTCACCAGAATTGGGTCTGAATTTCAATGGATTTTCAGAGGAACTGTTGATGAATTTGCTTTAACACTCTATCCAGAATTTGATGATACATCAGTACGAATATGGGTTGGAGAGTGCTATGGCAGATGGAAGGAGAGGTGATCAGGTTTGTAACTTTGAACCTGGTCTTTAGACAGCAGTATTCAGAAGCAGAGATCTAAGCTTCTGAAACGCTATTTGGGATTATTTTAAGCAGCTTCTGTGGCCATGAAAATGTTATTGGGGATGGGGAGAGAATTTGTTTGACATGTTTAACATTTAGTGGAATGTTAAACTGAATAGCTTTAATGTGTTCTTTGCGGAATAAAGCTTCAGTGTTCCAAAGGATAGGAAGAGTTTGTCGCTTTTGTTTGCAAAGTAACAGATTTTGTCTGGTTACCATCACTGAAAGGGAATTCAGTTGAGGGGTTCTGATCTCTTGAGAAACAAGAGAGACCCTTAAGAATAGGGACAAGAACAAGAGCACTTTGGAGGTAGCCTTGAAAAAAACATTTGAAACAAAGAATGACATTATTTGCACACCTGCATCAGCACTGAAGAAAGGTCACAATCTATAAATACACTGAAGGCTGGTTTTTTAATAACAATAGCTCTTTGTAGTTTAAAATTATGTTTGTCTTGACATATGTATAACTAAGACAGCATGTAACACAGCTGTCTTTCCAAACAAAATGTTAGCTGAACAAAAACCAGTGGTTTTTGTTGTTTGTTTGGTGGTCAGCAGCAAAAGGGAGAAGCACTGTGGCCAGAAAGATGGTGTTGCACCAATATTCAAGTCACTTTCTCAGATAATGTTGCAGGTAACCTTCTCAAGCCTCCTGAGCTTCATGAAACCTGTGTAAACCCCTGGGGAATACAAAGCAAATACAAAGGATATGCATCACATTTCTAGAATTAGTCTTGGGGCTCAACAAGCAGAGAAGTCAAACAGGGTCCCAGTAGAATGGGGAAGACCTCATAGAAACCAATGTCAGTTTGGGACCTCTGTGTTCTTCGGAACAGAAGGAATCCTGAATCGGAAATATGTTCATGAAAGGGCTCAGAAAAAAATCCTTCAAAGTAACAAATTAATTCCTAGCTGTTAGGATTGTATTGGAAATTGGGACACATTTTTCCATAAATATCACAGACTACAAGTATTCTGATCAGCTCTCTCAGCAGCTAAGAAAATAAGATCCCATTAAATCTTTTTATTAGACATTGAAGATTATGCCATATGTTAGCATCTATGTAATTTCCCCAAGATTTGCAATGAAGGCATTTGATCAGTGATTTGAAGATGGACTCTCTTAGTATCTGTCTTCCTCAATTACCCAAAGCAGTATATAACTTCTGATGCAATACATGCCTGCTTAATGACTAGACAGACTGTTAATTGCTATTACTTATTACTGAAAGCTGATAGCTCTGTGCTATGTTAACAAGTTTATAAATATATGGAAACTATCTACTGCCTCACTCTTGTTTCATCAGCCCAAAGTAACCATAATGGCAAGGAGGTTGGAACTAGATGAACTTTTATGGTCCCTTCCAACCCAAACCATTCTGTGATTCTATGACAAAATGCAACCATTCTAAGGTAAAACTGTGTTTTCTACCATGAAAGGGAAAAAGTTCCAAAATAAGGCATAATAGAAAAAGATGCTGAGGGAAGGCACAGGGCTAAGTTTAGCAGCGAAAAGGATCATGTTGACCAGAGAATCAAACATTTCCTAGAATTAAGAAAGAGGGATTTGCTCTGTTCCTGGGTATTGTAAGGTTGTGCTCTAATCTGGTATCTAGACTAGGAAAAAAAAAGGTAGAAATACAATATATCATATAAACACATCCATCTACGTGAGTCTTGAATGCATGCTTTCATACTCCATCAGTATGCTTTTCCAACCTGCTTGCTGCAGGAATCAGTGCTCTCTGCAGCAGTATTATAACATACTGCTCTTTGGCAAGAGAAGGAAAAATCTCATATGAGATCAATTTTCCAAATGACTTTTAAAAAACTCCATAGAACGTAGTTCACAGACACAAAATAGCAATGAAAACTCAAACCCAAGAACAGAGTCCTGTAGACTCTGATGTGTCATCGATGCAAATGACTAGAAGATCCAAGGCTTAAGGAAATTAAAATGTCATGCTTTAGTTCAGTTGTAGTGCTTAAAGTTATGTTTATTTCCCACTGTTTATTCATGCAATCTTTAATACACTCACAAATGTCAAGGTAAGTGCTATTCTTGTTCATTAAAACATTTTGTGGATCAATGCTTCCATGATGTGCAAGGAGAAAACAATCTTCTCCATTATTTTCGATTTTAACTGACAAATTAACTTGCTGACACCTTCAAAGAGATCTGATGATAACAGAAACGTATCTCTTGTGATATACTATAAATATTTATTAGAAGACCTGAGCACCCAATGGTTGCTTATGAGGCGAACCCTTATTAGAGCAATAATTACAGTGACCCATACCAGTTGCCCAATCACTTCATAGTTTACTGGAACTGCCTTTTCAACCTGTTACACTCAGATCTCGATAGTTCTATGGCAGACCATCTTTATTTTCTTTCTTTTACTAGATGAGTGAAGACCAGGTCCTTTGCAGGATAAATCATTGTTTTGGTGTCTTCCCAGTTAGAAAGTCCACATGGAAGTCACTTCTTTCAGTTAGGTTGCAGTTTGGCTAGCTTAATCTGTATTTTGGCAAAAAATAAACCCAACCAACCAATCCATTGCAGGCCCCCCAGGAAAATAATTTCTTTTATTGGCTTGCATGGTGTTTTCAGTGTCAATTGGAATGCATGAAGACTTGGTGTGTTTATCAGCCCTGATCGGTAAAGCAGGAAACAACTTTAGTTTTAGCAAAATTTTTTTTGAAGTAAGCTATTTGTATGCAATTAATTGGGAATTTAAATCATTCTCCTATTAGTCAACTGAGCCACCTATGGAATATATACTTATATCTCACGATATATCACCTTTACCAGAAGAATTATAATAACTGTTCTGACAGAACTTTTAGCTTGTATAATACCTTAAAATTAACATTAACAAGTTAGTCTTCACAATAGCCTTGAAGCAGAGGTTTCTAATACAGTTGAGGAAGTTGAGGTACAGTGCTATAGTTTTGCCTGAAGCCAGATATGTAACTGTTTCACTCTGGAATCGGAATTTTTCCTCTGTAGTGCTTCCAACAGCTGATTTATCCACAAGAGGATCCTTCCTTTCATGTACCTCTAAGAGTGCAATCAAAGCACCATGATGCTCTGATCAGCTGCTTCTGTGATACACAGATATGCTGTTCAAGGGGCAGGAGAAAAGCCAGACAGATGCTAATCCTAGAAGAGATGTTTCTTCAGAGGCAATATCCCCTTAGAAGAGTTAGTTTGCCAAAGTCAAAGCAGTTACTCTGGTAAAGAGTGTATGAAGGAATGAGGTCTCTGACTCATTGTGTGATTATTGGCTTGTTTCTGGGGGAAAAAAATAATCTGTGATTGATAAATCAAGGTTAGATAGGTATACACCTCTTAAATGCTGAATTACTCCCATTTTTTAATAAAGACAATGCCAAAAAATGAGATGAGAGGGGGAAAAAACCCAAACAATGGGAGCTACTTTTAATGAAATAATGGTGAACATTTGAGGCCTTATCCAAAAGCTACTAAATTTCACAAAATCCACTGGTTTATCTGGGCTTTAGCTCAGGTTTTTATAGTTGTTAGAAGTAAAATTGTCATGAAAATTCTCAGATAAGTTCTTCCTTAAATGCTCATTTACCACGACTCTCCTCATCTGTCAAAGGCTTGATCTGAATGCAGTATTTCTTAGTTAAGACAAAAGGCCTTATTTAGTCTCACAGTTCATTATTTCCTGTTGGGAAAATACATGATAAACAGATAAAACAAAGACAGCCCAAAAGAAACTTCCAATACATGTTATTGTATTGATTTGGACAGGGACCAAAGCACACAAAGTCATTATTATGACTATAGTACAATGCTAGAAGTGCTGTTACTGTGCAAAACAGTACCCTTTTTGTCTAGACATTCAACCCATTGTGGTACCTGATACCTCTGTAATTTCTCTAATGATTTGATGCCAGAATTTTGCAGGTAAGGTTATTACAGAGTATGATAGCAACATCTGTTTTTAAAGCTCCAGGCAAGAGAACCATTTGAAGGAAAAGAAGTCTAAGGACAGCAGTTTGAGTTCAGTCATGATGTGTATCAGTGACAACTGTACTTTGGAAAATAGAGTTAATTAAATAAATTGCAAAAGTTTCAAGTGTCCACATATCATGACCATCTCAAACTACATCCTCATTTCTTTGTCACTCACCTTTTGCATTTTAATCAATTATTTACCCTACCATCTCCTATGTCCCACTCTACTACTCAGCCCTCTTAACCTTTACTGCTGACTTGATGTATATTACTATATTTTTCCCCTCCTGCCAGTTCTACCTCTAGTTCACTCCTATCTTCCCTGGATCCACTGAGATATCTTCTTCTTTCCCTTATTTTAGTGCTGGAGTTGTGAAAATTATTCCATGGATAAGGATATTGAGCTCTGTTGAGATATATTAGCAATTCTGAGTATGTAGTTGTGAAATTTTAGCTTTTATCTATAGCAATCTATTATTTTATTATAATATGGTCAAAGCTTTTTTTAGGTATAGTGGATTTGTTGTGTATAATTTACAGGAAACCTTAGCTCAGATCTCCAAAGATAAAAAATTGTCAGATTAAATATTGCAAGTTATTATCAAAGGATTAGATAACAAGACACAGAACATCGTACTATTGTCTAAGTCTGTGACATGTCTTGAATACTGAACGCAGTTCTGGCCATCTCATCTCAAAGGATTTAACAGCATGAGGAAAAGTACAGAGAAGGGCAAAAAGGCAGATCAAAAAGATGGAATGACTTACATATGTAGCTAGAGCAAACAAACATTGAGTAGAATATATATAAAAGAATTACAGAGGATATGGTAGAAATTCATGACATATAATGGACCAGAATGAGTATTCACTTTCTTACAACACAATAACTAGGAACCAATGCAATCATAATGTAACCAGTTTAGTCAAACAAAGATTACCTTTCCACAAAGAGACTAATTCAGTTGTGGAACTCCTTGGCACAGCAGGTCTGGAAGACAAAGGTAAAAATGGATTTGAAAAGAGACAAAAGTAGCTCATGGAACAAAACTCTCCAGAGTATATTTTCACTTAACTGTTCTGACATGGGATAAGGGTGACTCCCAAAAGGTGCTCTGCCTCTAACAGGGAAATATTTCCCACTGTATTTTGAATATTTTTTCCTGGTCCTCACTGTCAGGACAAATCAGAGGGAAATGTGGAACTCAACTAAGGTCAATGGGAAAGTTAATGAGACTGCGGTGATAAGAGGGAACAAAAGTAGAAATGGCTTTTCAAAGGTATTTTTATATATTTTTTTTTTTAATGCAGACCAACAGTTTTTTAAAAAAACCCTAGTTACTGAAATATGAGCTCACTTAATCTTCAAAATCAACCCTGACACTGACTTTTTTAGTATGGCTTTTGCTGCTTTCTCAGATCATCAAGCTCTCCAGCATTTTTCAGTACTGGAATCGTTATTGATTTCTCTCTGTTTTTAATAAGATCACTATGAAGTGCATATCACAATATCATAGCCTCCATGCATAATTCAGCATTTGATGACACTGAAGGCTGCTAAATAAAGAAAATTTTATTGCTTTTAGAAGAAATTCCCAGAGACCTTATTTATAGAGTTGGTGGATAAAATTCCCCTTCTTTTTGCCTTAGACTTTTTTTTTTTTAAAGGAAGATTCTTTTAAACCAGTTTATCTGTTTAAACTATTACACTTGCACCATAGTCTCTTCTATCTTTTCCCAAAGTCTTGCTTGAAGATGATAATAAATTTGTTAAAGTATTTCTTTGCTTAGGGGAAATATCCTTCGTATTCATCAGTATAGCACAAAAAGAACAATGTGACACAAAATCTTTTTCTTACTAAAGGTAAAGTTCTTGGCTGTTGAGGGATTTCCTCCCTTAAATAGCTATTGTGAATGGGAAAACCCTGGGGGGGGGGGGAAGAAAAAAATATTCTTTCAAAACAGAGAAAGAAACTACCTGAGAAATCTGCTCATCATCTAGAGCTATTCCTCCACAGTGTAAATCAGACCATGAAACAGTTCTACTCTACAATCTTGAGTAATTTGGTCCTCTGTCACACTGTTACATTTGGGCAGTGAAGGCCTCTAGATGTAGAGCATGTTGGTCTCCAAAACTGGGGTCTTCATACAATCTTCCTGCTAAGGATTCCAAAACAACTGAGCTGCCAGACTGTGCCAAGGAATTGTTTGCATCATGTATTGGCTATAGCAACCCAAACACGCAGACTTGTTCCCACCGTTTAGTAGCATAGACAGTCACATGTCAGCAGCCTGGAGCTTTCCAGATCATGCGTGTATTTATTACTTATTACAAAAGCAGCTTATACTTTGACAGAGAAAGATATGGTAACAGAAAAATGCTACAGTTAAAAAGGTTTCATTAGAGACTCATTAAGCTTTCTGAATTAACACCACAAATAGGACTACAATTGGGATGATAATCAACTTTGAGCAGGAGACCCTAATTACAAATCATCTGTGGCTTCATCCTGTCGTGGTGCTGGAAAGAATCACTATAGAAGGGCCATAAGATTGCAAGATACGAAGATATGCTGGGAAAACAGTGAAACACAGAAATCTTCAGGATCTTGTTTTACTTTATGACACTAAATTTTCATTGGAGTAGCACTGTGTGGGGTTTTTTGTGTGTGGGGGGTTGTTTTTGGTGTTTTTTTTTTTAAATTTTCTTTTCTTTTTGTTTGCTTGCTTTTTTGTTTTGCTTTGTTTGCTTTCCTTCAAACCTGCCTTTTCAGCTCTTACTTTGAACTGTGGCTAAAAGAAATGTGAAGAATTCACAGTATCATGCAGCATAGATGCAAGGAAACAGTTCCTTTTATTTTCCTGAAACCTGTGAAATGAGGCAACAAGTTTTGGTGCACTTGGAAGGGAAGCTGAGAACTTTTCTACTCAATATTTATCTTCATTCTTCATATTTCTTTCTAAACAATATTATTGATTAGCTATTGCATGGGACCTCTGGGAATTCCGATTAAGCCAACCACTTATGCAAAAATCAATCTTTCAATGGCAGGCTTTGTTAATCTTCCAAATCCAATTTTCATTTCTCACATTCCAGGTTTATTGATTATACTTCAAAATTCTCAAATCATCTGTCGGGCTTATTGAATTAATCTGTATCTAATAACTTAATTGTCTTGAAAAACAGATGTGCTACTTCCACTGAAGGCTAAAATTTGGTTACAGACATCTAAGGAAATGACAGCACACGCACGTAGTTATTTAAAAGTATTTAATTACTGAAAGTTTCACACTGAACTGTAGTGAGATTACGAGTAGGAAGGGATGGAAGAATAAGCAGACTACACCTTGTAAATGTTTCTGTTTATGCTGCTTTGCCTCAAGGAACTTTCAGTTTCTGACAGATTTTGGGTGACCAACAAATACGTCCTTATGAAGAAATTTTGCCATAGACCTAACTGAAATTAGGATAATGTTGTACTTGGTTTTGGGCAGTCATAGCAAAAGTTAATTTATCCTCTGAAATATCCTAGTATTTAAATGGGCAAAAGTACAGAGGAAATGAGAGGGAAAACTGCTTGCCTGTAATTATATAAGCAAAACTATTGGAATAGAAATCCCTTCCTAGTTGTTAGGAAGGGATGAAGAGACTAATCAGATGGTCTACTGGATGTCAAAAATATCCATAAATTAATAAAGGACCTGGAACTCCTTATAAATAACCAAAAGGATGGTTTGATTTGATTTAAACAGTTTACCAAGCTCTAGTTTCAACTCAGCTACTCAGTAGGTAAGACTTCCCTAGTAGCTGATATGTGAAAAAAATACATGTTGTCATTTATTTTGACTGTCAGAAATCTACTGATATTTTATCACATCACTTTCTGAAAAGGAATAGGGTACTGATGAAAGTACTACAAGGTGGATGCAAAGGTGATTGAAAAAAACTTCTTTTCTCTTTGAATAGCTATCAAGGGCTCTGCTGTTCTCTTAGAAGTATAGGAATTAAATTGCAGGAAAGAAGGCTGAAATTGCAGTCTAGAAAAATATGTGGCAGCAAGGACTGTGAAGCACAAGGAGAGCTTATGGACAGAAGACGTGGAGTGTTGTTTATTGTTAGAAGTCCTTAAGACTTGCATAGACAAACATGGCAGAAGTGACTTGAGTAAGGTTATCTCACCATGGATTACCAGAAAGGACAGGATGAACACTTGAGAAGCTTTCCAAGCCTACAGCTGTGTGATCCACTGATATTTTAGGGGCATACAATAGTGTGTTATTAGGTGCTTTTTCCATGGTTCCCCAGCATAAATTCGGGAGTTTGCATTTGCGGGTGTTTTCACACATTCACATTTCACATTAGTTGATATACACGGTAATGTTAGATTCCTGTTTCTTTGAATGTCTGTGTGCTAACAAGAACACAAGACCAAAAAAATACAAAATACTAAATAGTAAACAGAGTGTGTAATCAATTCTTCCAGTCAGAAAGGGGTAGGTATTCGTAACCCTGTTCAATAATTCACAAATCAATTAAAATAACATTATTATTCTCTCTTTCCACTTAGCAGTAACAATATGTAAAGGTCACTTGCCAGCTAGTTAGGGAGAAGGCAGCAATTAACATGAGACTAAAACTGGAATATTCATTTTCTGTTACATAGTGTAAGCGTGACATGATTTCCTACTAAGATGAAGTTTTCAATAATAGCAGGGTTGAGGTTTCACCTCACAGAGAAATTAAGAAAAAATTTCTAAAATGTTGCTCTGACCCTTGAAATACTGTAATTTCACTATAAACAGTGGAGCCAAAGATGTCAGAGGTGAATGGAAGCCTGATTTCTGTTATACTAAATTCAGTTAAAATATTTCTAGGAATATTTCTTAAATATGAAATAGAATATTTTTCTACTTGGTTCACTTAGGCATCTACAAGTGAGCATTCATATCAACACTTTTCTAGAATTTTCAGGTGTGACTAATGTTTTACTTCTGAAATGGAGATTCTCTCCTCCTATTCTTTCTTTGTCTTTTTCCCCAATTAGGTTCTGTTAGCGAAACTTCTCTTTTATTGCAGGCAACGAGGAAGGAAAAAGCTAAATGCACTGAGTGCAAGCTTTTTCTTGCTGTGGAGCATGGAGCTGTCTTTAAATTAATAAATCCTAGCAGCAGACTTGAGAACAGCCTTGGGCTAGCACGACTGCACTGCATTCATGTGTGAGTCAGTAAGTCAGGATAGTGTTGAGCTGAACCTTTTGTGCTTGTTGGCTTGGATTCCTGACACCTCTATATTATGCTGTCTCTAACTGTGTTAGTGTGCTCCATTTCCCAGTGTTAATTCTGAGTTTTTCAGCACTTTCTGATAAGTTTATGGCAAATACTCAATGGCTTTCTGTGTCTCCAGGTAAATATCAAAAATAATGAAAGTAATAGCAATTTTTTTCCTTAATTATAAAAGATCTTTTCAACAAACCATAATACTAATAGTTATGCCTTGAAATACCATTAAATTGTTAACGCTGTATGAGAAACGAGGGATACATTTATTCTTTGTTTCCTAAAAATATGGCATTTAGGTAGTTGTGAGTTTCATTCTTCCATCTTTCCTTTCCATTTATTACCACAAAATTCTTCCAAAGTTGTTAACCAATTTATATTGATATGTTTGGCCTCAAAGATACTAAGTTCCTTTTATTTTAAGGAAACAAGGGAGGGTAAATAAAGGGTAATGTTTATTAGTGCTGTTAGCAAGGAAAACACTGAGGCATGAGTGCAGATTTATTAACCGGTGCCAAGGAATCTACATGGGTAAATCTATATAAGAGGCCACCAAAAACTTGGCTTCATATTCAACTAGAAAGTCCTTAGATTCCAGTCCCTGTGGAATTGAAAAATGTTGGGATTTTTTTTCAATTTTTATTGATTGGGTTTTGCTGTAACTAAACTACGGTTTATGCCCAGTTCACCCTGGACATAAACTGTAATTTAGTCCTTTTTTCCCTCACTGTAAGAAAGTAGACATGCAAAGAATCACATGCCAGAGTTCATTCCTGAATCTTTAATAAGATTTCTTTCAGAAGCAAAACAGCAAATGCTTTCTATATGAACTCCACTTTCCAAACACAATAGGGTACAGAACATCTATGTCGTTTCACTGACACATATATTTGAGACACTAAACTCTTCTGAAAATCTAGTGTCACGTTTGTCTTTTTCTTTTCCACTGACAGATTTAACAAATGTTAAGTGTTTCTGTCATTCTCATGTTAGCATATGAAGTGTGAAAATTAATTTTACTTGCTAATTGGAAGATAATTGGTTTGGGGGTAGGAATTGTCACTCCATCAGGGAGGGGGAAAAAAAAATGTAGTAAGAAGTCTAGGTCTACTGCAAGCTTGCAGGATAGACGTTGTATGGAAAAATCCATGTGTAAATTAGCATAAAATAAGGTGTAAGATGAATCTTATGAACCAACCAATTGAAGTCAGTGAAGGAGAGTAACACGCACTTTCTTCTAAAAACTATTCCTCTTCTAGAAAGAGGTTAATGTACATCGTTATAGCAGAAAATAATCTTAACAGTTAACTAGTAGCCACAAACCAGAATATGAACAGTGTTGTTAATCCAAGATCTGTTATCTCTTATCTACCACCAAAAGAAATGTGTAGTTAACGTGTGAGGAAGAATGTGAGGTATCAAGAATACTATAAATCTTTTCTGCAATCTATCTTAACATATCATACTTTGCTCATTACTGACATGTCAGTTCTTTCTTTTGATTACTTCATCAAATTGATCTCAGTTTTGCACTGTTAAGTTCCTGGAAAACAAAAATAACAAACCCTTGAGCTTTCTGTCATGCTGCTTGACACACTGAGAATAGGCAGAGCTATCGTGCTATTTTTCTCCAGATGGATCTTCATAGCCATCCTCTGCGCAGCAATGCTTGCAAAAACATAATCATGAGGGTCATAGGTGAGATAAAATTATTTTCTCCTACAATGCCTTGTACTCTTTTACTGTTTACTTGCTGATTATTCATCCCCATCTTTCTTATATTTATACTGTAAACTATGTGGGGTAAAGATAATGTTTCTATTCTGCAGTTTCATACCACTTAGTACAGTGCCAGTCTAGACCAAAAGTAGGAGGAACACAAAATGTAACAAACCATTTTTTGTGCAGTGTTGTAAGTTGTTGGAAGGTCCATGTGCATCTCTTAGTAGATTATATGGAAGACAACATAAAACCAGATGACAGAGATCAGTGAGGCAAACAGAAGTCTCTAGGAAATTATCGTAATAACTTTTTAAATAATCCCTGAACTTTAAAAAGAGTGTAAATGATTACAATGCACAGGACAGGACAGATACAGCAAGGTCTTTTTAAGTGAATAACCTATGGTGATGATGGGCTCAGAGCAACTTTCAGCACAGGCACAAGGGCATCTTTCTCTTATCTTTATTTGGATCTGGGTCTAAACATACATAGCTCCAACAAAGAGCAGCTAAGTATGCTTCGTCATATATAACCCAGGTAAACCAAGCATCTGTGACAGAGGACTGTATATTTTCCTGAACAGCAATCCTGTTTTGTTCTGGTTTATTGGTGTCTTTCAGCGCCTCCAGCACAGGGCTCCCCAGCTTTCCTATCCAAGCAAAGCTCTTCTGACATATTTTTTTAAATGGCCAGTTTATTTAACAATGTCTGCAGCTTAGACTGGTTTCAGTGACAACCCTAGCTGCTCAGCCATTCTGAAAATCAGTCCAGCAGCTTTTATACCCTTTCTATATTTACACAAATAAAATTTAAGTATTTTGCTATGACTAACAACAGTTAAGTTAGTTAAATTAGTTTAAGTATTTTGCTACAACTAGCAACACTGTAGTAAGAGTAAAAGCTTTATTGATCTTTGTAAGAGCATTAAAAAGGCTTTGCAGAATCACTAAGTTCGGTTATAATGTCCATAGCTAAACAACAATGAAGACCTTTCAACTAAATGTTAAGAGCATTACTGAAATACAGAACTATTTGGTTAGTTAGCTACATCCAATCATGAAAAACAGAGGACAACAGCAGGCAGCGGTATCAAAGTGATCAGAAAGGAAAAGCATGTAAAGAGATACATATATATATATTTAATATTGCATAAAAGCTACTGGACCTGGCCATAATAGTGTTGAAAATAAATTTGTTTAGAAAAGAATATACTGGGCTGATTATGCATCCCTTGATACCATTAAAAACATTTTAGAAGAAATACTGGTTCATTTGCTTATAGACTGTTTTAAGGGGAAAACTTTCCCCTGGAAAAATATATATGTAAAAATACATTGCCCAGTAGGCAGTAATAAGCACAATAAGTTATCCATTTCCAGCCTTCCTCTTCACACGTAAATCTCTGTAGTTTCATGATATTTACTGTAAAATGTATGAAAAAGATATTTATCCATTCTTATCAATGCAATTAAACTTGGCATTACTTATAGAATAAAAACCACAGTATATATTCATGAAGTTCATAAACTCACAGACAGGCTAATAATCTATTACCAACTGTTTTCTTGCATAGCTGATAAGAAGACTTAATCAGGGATTGATCAGGTGAAATATCCTTTGAACATGTCACAAACACAGAAGTTTTGTTAGAAGAAACTACAGCTGAAATAGGCACAGATGATCCTAGGTGAGAAGCAATTCAGAGAGTCAGGGACATAAATGACTTCATGAGATGAGAACAGAATACAAAATTCCTGACTGTCCCCTCCAAAGTGCTGTCCATTAAATTGCATTAGTATAATTGCACAAGAGTCAGGTCTCGAATTTTGTTATTTCAGATCTGTGTCCAGTGTAACAGACACAGCCTTTTTCAAAATACATGAAGTCAAAAGGCGATTCGTTTGGGCTTTTTATAGAATGAGAGACAGTTGTTTAAAAGCAAGAAGAAAAAAAAAAAATAGTGGAGTTCAGTAAGTAACAGGAGACAACAGACCCAGCAAAAGGACATTTTTGCCAGTCTAATAGAATGTACTTATCTTTTGCAACAATGAGTTTTTCTACTAATAATGAAGATGTGAGCTTGAGTCTAAGTAGCTTTTCTGAGGTGTGTTCAAGATACAGTACAATCGTCATGTAGCCAGTCCATAATGTACTTGGAAATCTCAAGATAAATTTCAACATGCAGAGGTTTGTTTGAGGAGTTTGGGAATAATCTAATCTACTATTTCAAATTTAATTTAGTTTTAAGAAGGTTTTTTTTATTAACACTTATGTTGTGTCCCTGCCACAGTTGCATGGTGAGAGTATTGCACATCACATTAGATTAAGGTCAATTAGCAGTGTTATAAGGTCTTTTTTTCCTTCCTGTCTCATATGCTCCCTTTTTTTTTTTTAAACGAGACAGCACTGCAATTTTGTGATTAAAACCCTGTGTCTTGAAGCATATCAGATGAGAGACCTTGGCTGGCCTCCAACTGTAATTACAGCTATGATTTTTGGCCTAAGGGGTCAGGAGGAATCAGAACTTCACTGACCCTTTAATTAGAACTGATTAAGAAGTGGTGGCTTGCTCTCTCTTTGGTAGTCCATTACCTACCATGTGGACCTTATAATACGGAGATACTGCTCTCTCAGCAGCCCCAGGAAAATTAAATCCATGAAAGTCTGTGGACACAATCCCTTGAACTGATAGGAGATTCTGAGTATTTTTGAAGAGGCTGAGTTGTATAAAGTACTTACAATCCTGTTGATGGAAAGGTGACTATTTCCAAGATACCTTGAAGATATAAGGAACTGGGATGTTGTAAAATACTTGAAATGTTTGGTGTGGCTTGCACAACTCTCTCCACAGTGCTACAAAGGCAGAAAATGAGGGAAGGGAGCAGGGGCAACAGGTTAGAATTCACTGTTCTAAAAACAGTTTTAAGGGGTGGTGCAAAGAATGGAAAATATGGACAAAGATGTGATCACAAGGAAATACCCACTTCATCAGTATATATTGCCCATGCTTTCATGTGTCTACTGTCTCTTGTATGAAAGGCTACTAAAATCTCAGCTGGAGCCCCCCTCATCTAATTGGTGAGGAGATTTATGGAGGACTTCAGCCAAGAAGTCTGTTACTATGGACCATATTGCTCACAGGAAGAGTGGTCATGATTCCACTGAAAGAGGAAGATCATTCCCCACTTTTTTTTCAGTGTCATAGCAGAAGTTCTTCTACCTATTGAACGCTTCTGACAGTTTCCTCTGGTTCCTAACTAGAGCAGGAACATCAAAGTTTGAACACTTCTGCCTCTCTGAAAACCATTTTTCTTACTTTCCTGTAACTTTGGATTGGGCACCAGGGAAGCATAGGTTGTGAGCAAGGGAAACCTCTGTCCGTCTTAGTGTGTATGTGTACATGTATAGTGGTGATTTAAGTGTGGCCCCGCTCTGTAAAATATTACAGCCCAGAATACCAGCTGTGAAAATGATGGGACTTTGATTATTCCTGTGGCCAAATCAGTGACCGTTGTTAGCCAAATGAACTGAGTAGAAAGATCCCCATCAGCATTATTTGGGGTAGGCCAATGGTAATCTGATGGTGTGTCAAAAGAAGCAAAGAAATATGCGCTTTTAATGGACTTCATAATCTTCATGGACAGTCATTAGAGGGCAATTTTTATAATATACATACTCCAGGGCTATCTCATCTTGCTTTAAATGTCATACAGACTTGGGTATGTATTATTATGCTTAATAGTGTATATTACAGACAGTGATGTTAATAGCCCTAATGTGCTGGGCAGTGTTTCTACAGATTAGTGAGTCCATGACTTAACAGCTTACACTTTAAACAGAACTGATAATGAGTGAGAAATCAGCAAATATTCTATGAAAACATTAGGACTAATAAGACCACCAAAGAATGACTTGTGTGGCTATTCTGAATAGCAAGAAAAGTTGACAAAAGTTAGTAAGAATTGTTGGAAATCCCAGGAGGGCCTGGAAAATGGGAAATCTAATTATGGTAGATATGCAGCTGGAATAATGCAAAGCTATTGACTGTGCCCAAAATGTGGCAAGACAAATAACAAGCGGGATGTCTGTAGATAATTAAGGGAGTAGTCTACGAGTCTACGCAAAGGGCTTTTTGGTATTTAATGTTGGTGAACATCTGAATAACACCATTTGAAGAATTATAAGAGGACCCAAACGCCTAAGGCAGAAAATGTTTGGGACATGCATGCATGATAAATGTACAGCAAAAGTAATGTAGAAGTGCAGAATAAGACTCAGCGTAGAAGATGATAACCAATTGTGGATTGCAAATTGCATAAGGAAGTTATTCTAGAAATAAAAAGAAAAGCTAAGCTTGTATCCTTTCTTTTTCTGCTGATAGACAGCTGTGACCTTTGTCACCCTGAGTCGTCACCTCCTTATAACGTTGGGTTTGCTATGCACTGTGCAGGCCTGAACAGAGATAGGGATGGCAAATCCAGGATGCACAGAGCTGTGTGTCAGGACAAGGCTGAGTGTGTTACACCATTAGAAGAAGGGTTCAAAATAAGCTCTACAACACCAACAATGGCCAGTGGGTGAGCAACTAACTGTCCCTCGGATTTTCAATGATGAGCTGAGAATCACTGGAGTTTCTAGGGAATCAGTGGTCACTCAGAGAGATGGGAATAGTTAATACGGTAATGCAGTAGAAAGACAGAACCTGGGAAGTGCAAACAGTACACAAACATTTGGCTAGATAAACGAAAAAAGCAAATATACTAATGTCTGTCTTGTCTTTCTGAAAATGCTGCCTATAACCTGAAATCTAACATGAGTAGCAGAAGTTGCAAATTCTTCAGGTTACTCAGGTAATATTACTGATTAATCACATAGGTTGGTTGTTTTTAAACAATATGGCCTCTTGAGCTTTAATATAGACTTGTTCAGGAGAAATACACGATTTGTCTATGGGTTTCTTCAAATAGCTCAGGGAAGACAGGTGAGCAATAGTAGAGTAGAAAATGATACAGATTGTGTTTATCTTTAAAAGCAAGGGAAAAAATGGAGGCAATTTTAAAGACCTTCAGTTTAAACTCAATTCTTGTGGGGGAAAAAACCCCCACAACCCAACAAAAAATAACTGCAACAACACCCTCCAAACTGAAGCATATATTTGAAAAAAATATTTTTAACCATATAAAATAATGACATGAGTAGCAGTCAGCATGGATGTACCAGGAACAAATCATGCCAGAGAAACATAATTGTATTCTATGACAGGCCTTGTGGATAAAGGAAAGTGGTAAATGTCACTTTTTGTCTGCAATAAGGTTTCCTGAGTGTCTTACATGATATTCTAATATCCAACTCACACAAACACAGGCTAAATAAAATTACTCTTAGATGGATAAATGTTATACGCTCAATGGCTATATGGGATCTGCAGTGGTGAGCCCTGGATATAGGATTGCTTGCTATTATATTTTGATGTCTAACTGAAAGGACAGTTATAAGTTCAAATATGATGGGGAAAAAACCCATTCAGAATGTTCAAATACATTTTGAAGTTTTTAAACTGACCAAGTAAATTGGATTAGATGACCACATGGATTGTATAGGGTATGTTTCCTATTTCCTCAAAAAGGAGAAATATTATGGGTCTTTCATATACACACAGCTAATGGGGCTTACTCTGTAGAAATCAGTGGGAGTCTTATTGCTGAATGTCAAGCCCACAGGGACTTCATGTAGGCTGTAGATGAAGACATGGTCAAAGCTAAAAGTCAAGCCAACAGCTCTTGAATTCAGATTCTATATCTTAGAATTCTCTGCACTTTTTCTCGCATTTAACATGATTTTTATTTATTAGTCAACTTTCCATAGCTTGATAACTCTTTTCATCAAGAAATTTTTCTTTAGAGTAGTCTTAGTTTATTCATTTTTTGCTCATTCTTCCTCCTTATTGAGGCTAGCTGAGCACTAAGACTGATTTCCCACAAAGGTACATGAAGGTCAGAGGATGTTCCTAGGACAATATAGGACAGTAGGAACAGTTTCTGTGCTACTTTTAAATTCCCTTTTCTGGGTAATGCTAGGAGGAATATTTATAAGGCTTAGTGCTGACATCAGGATGTTTCCAACAGATTCAGCTATTCTCCAGCATTACTTTTGCTATAACGTGATAAAGTACATTATGCTGAAGGGGACTTAACCAGCAAATCTACTTATGACAGAAGGAAAGCTTAACTAATAAAAGAAGAAAATAATAGAAATGTCTTCATGTTTAAAAGCTGGAAATTAACTCCATGAAATTGTTCCAATCACATGCAGAATGCAGACCATCTGTAATGTTATTCTTTTTTTTTCTTAAATGTTATTGGGAATACAGGCAAGTATGACACTGTCTTTTAAAGTTCTTCAAAATAATTACCAGATAACAGTGTTGAGTATTTTATTTACAGCTGGTTTTATGCCAGTGTAATTCCATTGACTTCATATGAATTAATACTGATGGGACACAATGTATTTTCATCTTCATTGGGATGGATACATTCACAGATGTTTTCTTCCTTCTGTACACAGAAAATCACTGTGATTCATCCTACTTTGGAGCTGAATGCTATATTTTTAACTGCAAAAATATATTACTTGAGCTTATTGTTCTGAAGATTAACTTGAAAGAATGGATTCCATAAATTCTAGAGGCTGGATGAAATATTTTCTGATGCATCTTCATCAAAAGGAATTTGTTCACTAGAAGAAAGGTGGTCTTAATATATGCCACTGTATGTTGTTAGTGTTCACAGAAAATTTTTAGTGTTTGGGGTCTTGTATTAGTTATCTAAGCCTTGTCATGGCTCAATAAATTTGAATAGAAGTTGCAAATTATGCATATTGTGGAGTATAAGAGGAGTGGTAGCACAAAGCCCACTAAAAGCAAGCTAACTAGTCATCCCTCAGCTTGTGTGTGTTTGTTTCTTAGTATCTTTTCATTTTTTTTACATAAGCAATCCTCAAGGATCCATGGATGCAACATTACCTTATTATTTTTTTTTCTCTCTTATGTGCAGTTTTATGGTTTTGTTTTGGGTTGGTTTTTTTTTTTTTTTTAATAACAGACTCATGGTGTAAAGATTTGTGACTACTTCAACAGGAGCAATTTTCTGGTTTTTATTGTATTATCTCTACAACATTTTCAGGCACATTTCAGGTTGACAAAACGGTATTCAACTGACCATCGGGTATTTATCTTCAGTTGTTCGTGTACAGCTTTCTGACTCTTAACCACGTTCAGGAAATTATTCTATGCTATGACAGGGAGTGTGTTCTAATGAAGATATTTTGAATGGATTCTCATAGATTTATAAATTAACTTTAGTGGCATTAGAGTAGAGGATGCTGTGTAAGTGTGACTTGATTGCTAAGTGATAAACACTGTTTGGTTCCAAAAATTGGCTAGAGAATATTCATTTCTTCCTGCAGACATCCAGTCTGAAAAGATCATCAACTCTATTGAGTTAAAGATAAAACTAATAAATGATTAAAAAAAATGTTTAAGAACTTCAAGGACTGTGTAATCCTAAAATAATAGAATTTATACAATATTTTTCCCAAACACATAAGAAGCAGAAATATTTATCAGAGCCCAGGGAAATCCAGTAAATTTTCAATAGTTAAATGAAATATCAAAATGTATGAGGCTACAGATGAGCGACTGAATGAATTTGTTGCATTGAAGTTCACTATGCAAAGCAGTTGGTAAAAGGACGCACTATTTAACGGAAAAAGAGTTTGGAGGACTTTTTTAAAAAACAATTTGCCATCTGAAGAGGTCTTCCAGTAGTTGAAAACCACAATTTTGAAGATAAGGGTTTTTTTTAATTCTGAGATTTCTGAACTCAACTTTGGTTTGTAAACTCTCACTAAAATGGCCTAATAATAAGGTGGAAGTGAAAGTGGTGTCTAAATTTTAAAAATGGCTCCAGAAAATTACCAATCAATGCATGCAACTCTTATTCTGTGTTAAGTGGTAGAAACTATAACAAATAATAAAATTATTAGAGATGTGGATTAACATGAAATAAAGGAAGTCAAAGCTTTTTTTTTTTGGTAGAGGAAGCTTCTTCCTTTAAAAGTTCAAAACTTAAGAATTTCAAAGAGAGCAAAAAACTGAATGAGTAGTACATATAAGGTGTGTAAAGGGTTTTAATGAAATTAATCTGTTGTGAAACAAAAGGAATGAATAAGGAATAAAAAGTAATAACCTTAATAACTGATTAAAATATAAGGAAGGATGGGGACACAAAAAAGTAAGTTTTCACACTGAACGGGTGATCTCATGGATTATAATTATCCATACTGAAAACTGAGTAATTTTTTAAAATTATATAGTAAAGAAATTAAAAAAGAGTAAAAGTGGCATAAATTTATTTTTGACAATCCATTTTAATGAAGAGGTGACAAGGAAGATTGCAAATGTGTCACATTTAGGGACTGGGCCACAAAAAGTGGTGGAATTTAGTGCAGATAAATGCAAAAGCCTACACCCACAAAGTGAATTACTCTAGCTGCACATACATTAATGGACTATAAATGTCCTTTTGTAATTCAGAACAGAGGTCCTAAAATTGTTATGACTATTTTTCTGAAAACATCAGCTTGTTGAGTTAGGAACTGTAAGCAGATATTACAGTTACAATATTGTGTAATTCCACCTTGTGACCATTATTTGAAAACTGAGGCTCTCTCTACATAAACATTTCAGTTTCTACAAGCAGTAAAATTCTGATCCTTCTGGTCATCTCCACTTATTGTACTTTGATTTATCCCACACGACAATCTCAGAGCACAGAAAATTACTTTCCATTGGATGAAACTAAGCTGCTTAGTGGTCTCCAGCTGCTAATGGGTGTTAGGCTACAGGGCAACAACAGACCTAGTCTGCAGTAACTCCCACCTCTTCCCACACCTATGTATAACATGGATTCTCATTCTTCAGTTGCTCTCAAATTCTGCTACTATAGGGTTGCACCACTGGAGAGTGTAGACATAGCATTTGTCATCCCATCTCTGAGAAGATATTTCAAACCCAGCCATTTTATAGATAAATATTGGGCAGAGGAGCAAGACGGGAAAGGGGTAGTAGTTTCTGTGTGAAGGTAGTCATGGACTCCTACATTGTAGAGAGGAATGTGGAAAAGAGTACTTATTAGACCTGTAGAGTTGGAAGACACTCAAAAGGCAGCCAGTCAGCCATTGATAGGTTTAGTTAAAACCAGTGACTGATATTGGTAATCTTCAGAGAAACCTCTCACTTTCTGAGAACATAATGATGAGTAGATTTCAAGTCACTTTGGAAAGCAGGGTCCTGTCATTACCTCTATTTTCAGCAAGGAAAATTGAAACATGAAAAGGGAAAGGTGCTTGTCCAAGGTCAGGCAGGAGGAAAATGGCTACGATGCAAAACACGTCTCCTAAACTCCATCTCTCTGGTTGCCCTGACACTAATGGGAGTCAAAGCTCTGCCTGGAAATAGTGGCAGATGAATCAGGCTCTCCATTCCCTTCTAGTAAAGGTGACCGAGATATATGCGACTGAGGGCCTGGTAATTGCGTAGTTAATACTGAAAGGTTTTAGACAAAGTAGAAGACAGCAAAAAGCCTTCATTATTTCAATTAAAAAAGTAGGCCATGTTTAATGAATTCAGGCAGAAAACTGTTCCAGTCAGAGTCAGCTTAGGTTCAGAGGAGGGTGAGTTGTAACTCTGAGGGCTACTCCTGAGAGGAGGTGAAATAAATAACACAGCCTAAGTAAAAGAACTGTGCAGATAGTGAAGGACTGTTATTTATTAGATACTTAAATTGTCTTATCTTCTAACCTATCTAATCTAACCTAACCTATTAGGAAGGGGAAGGTAGAGTTTTTTTAATGGGGTGATTAATGATTTAACAATTATCCTGAGAAAATGAAACTGAGGCAGTAGAACTGACTGGTACTGAGAAGTATGATAGGTGTTGATCTTCTGTGAGCTTTACTCCTCACTGAGGGAAATCTGTTCTGACACTAGAGGGTCCTTTGATCTACCAAATAATAATGAAGTAACTGAAAGCTGGAGATTAAAAAAAAAAAATCAAATAAGATCAAATAAAATGGACCACTTCTTTTTTTTACTCATGGCAGTCCAAGTAAGGTACCAACGGGGCAGAGGTAAGTCTCAGGGGAGTATCAAAGGATGCAAGTTATCACAAGCCTTTTTTAAAACTGTGGCCTGATTTGATTGCAAATTGGTGGGTTTTATATAGGGTTTATGCCAAAGCAGGATACAAAGTTTCTACTGTGGCTTGAGTTCATTTTACTGGGGTCATGCATAAGTTCATGCCTACTCTCATGTATACCTCCATGAAGTAAATGTATTTTTAGGGGTGGTAACAGATTCAGAAGGCAGCACTGATGAAAACAAGCATACTGAAAACCTGTTTTCTGTTCTATTTTTTCCTCCACAATTTTTGTGTAGATCTAGACATGTCTCTGTGCAACATTTTTTTTTTTTTTTTTTTCTCACATCTTGTACTGAGCTACTACTGGTCTGTTTGGATTACAAGCAGCCCAGATGTCTTGTCTGAGCATGTTTGTACTGACAGATATTGAATAATTTGAACCCTTTTGGCCTCCCTTGGGTGTAGCCAGCCAGAAGTCTTCTCTGGGGCAGCTGACACTGACATCCAGAGTCTCCACACTAGTGCTGGATTACATCTGAGCAGCAGGAGAATGTATGGAGTGGTCAGATTTTTCTGTCCATCAAAGCAGTCTGTCCTCTTGTTCTGCAGGTGTTGATACAATGATCTGCATAAATATGGTCCTTTAAAATAAGACAATGCTGAAGTGCTGACAGTCCATCTGAAGAGAGCTGCTTTACCCTAGCACACACCAGTCATCACTGTAATGTATAAGTAGTTCTATTAAACTATGTGGAAACATTCGAGAAAAAGCTTTTCCACACGATGCCAGCTTTATCATGCCCTATTTTTGACCCTGTTTGTTAGTTTTTAAGTCATACAACAGTTATATATTAAATGTGTTCAAAATGAGTTTCTGAAAACTGCAAATTATATCCACATTTCAAAAGGGAGATTGATGTTTAAGCTGTCTCTTCATTCAGATCCTTTCCTCTTAAGTTAAAATTTGTAGATTTTCTTTAACACCATAATGCCTAGACTCTCACAAGGACATTTGAACCTGGCAAGCCTACATGCATTTGAAGTATTTAAACTATTTTAAAATGTGAAAGCACTGGAGGTTACCAAGCATCCATCTATATTCCTTTACAAGAGAATTGTGCAAAAGGAAGGCCAGACCTTTACAGGCTTGTCACAGTATTCCAGGAAGTAAATTTTTTTAAGGAAAGTGAATTTTTGAAAGAGCCATAATGAGAAATCTGTTTTGATAATGCTTGCTGATTAAACAAATAAACACAGCACAATTAATTATTTTCAGACTAGCTAAAGGGGAGGTTTGCAGAATTTCTTTGGGGATTTTTCAAGTGCTGTCTTCTCTCATGTGCTTTTTCCTTCTGAGTAAGACATCTAATTAAATCTATGTTTAACAAGTAGATATTTTGTTACCCACCTAGGCACTCTGTAATTTTGCCATTAATGGAGCAAACAACATGCAAAGTATTGCCTTTTCTGTCCACTCCATTGATACTCATTCTGGTTGTGGGTCCTGCTGGACAACTCCTCAGCCTTTTGCACTTTCCTCAGCCCTGGAGCTGAGGTTTGAATGACCCTTGCTAACCCAGCCTGTGAACTCCTGCCTGACTCTGCCAGGTAACCAGGGTAAGAGTTGGCTCCATCCCTCATTAGTAAACAGCTATTTAAGTGCTTCAAGTCTTCACACTAATCATTGTGGTTGTCCTTTAAAGCTTCCTCTAGTGTTGTTTCAGTTTGTTGGCTTTCAGCCGGTCACGCATTAAGGACAGCTGGCTGGCAATCTATCACGTTGCTTTACGCGCCACAACACAGTTTGACTGACACGAGCTGACGTGATCCCACACTTGGTAGCACAACATGACAGCTTAAAATATGGGAGTGGGTCATACTAGCCCTCTTAACACTCCTTACCCATTTCAGACCCAAATTCACCTCTTTCTCACTATAGAATATAAACACTTACTGCTTAAAAAAACCCCAAAACCACAAACCCAAAACAAACAAACAAACAAAAAAAAACCAAACCACAAACCCTTGATGCATGACAGCAATTTCTTTCTTCAGCAATGGAGAATTCTGAATCTGGCTATTTACATGAAATTTTGGTATTACTAATCCTTTTTTTTTTAAAAAAATCCCACCCTCCTAATATTTGTTCAATATTGAAGCTCTGGGAGGCTGAAAGCTTACAGGGATAAGGCAGATGATAGAAAATGCTCTGAAGACAAAACAGATGACTGAAACCTGGCTGGAGTTTCTGTCCTGTTACAGTCTCTGTATGACCCAAGGCTAGCCACTTAGGCTAGATTTTTAAAGGCCTTTGGATGCTGAGCCCTCATTTAAATAAATAAATGCTTAATCCTTAATTCTTTAAATAATTTTAACCTCTAAGTAAGTTTAGTTTCTCTTTGAATTTTCTTTTTGGGGAACTCATTATCTTTTCCACAGTGTGGAAAAAATATGAGGTTTGGAAGTATGACAGGCACAATTGAGAAAGATGGATTGAAAGTATCACTTCTATTTTTCCCTATTCCAGTAAAGACTCCAGACTTATACTGTACGGGGAACATTCTGGTAAAAAGCCTTCAAAGCTCCCATATTTTTCTGAGTGTATCAGTTTGGCATTATGATACTATTGTTTTGGCATCTGGCATTTACCCTGCATGTGGAGATGCCTTTACTTACAGTGTGTCATGTAGCTACAAGCCATCTGTGTTTTAACTTCATTTCAGGCATGGTCTATTCTTTGAAACTTGAATTTTGTGGCAGTCTGCAATGCAGAGGAAGCTGCCTGTTGTTGTTGTTGTTGTTGGGTTTTTTGGGTTTTGTTTGTTTTGTTTCTTGTTTAAACAAGAGTCTGGTAGTGTTATATATAGATAGGAAAATCTCATTCTGTTACAGATAGTCTTTCAATTCCTTTCTTGAGTTTTGGCCACCATAAACTTTATTTTTATAAATAGCACCTTCTCTTTCAAAGCTAAGAAAGGTTATTCCTATGTCCAATCCCCCACCCACACAGTTTTCCCTCATTTTTGCAACATCCCATATGCATAGTCATGGATATCTAAGAAAAGAAAAAAATTTTGCTGTTGACAGCTGTGACAAATGTTCATCCATTACTTTCATGCATAATTAAATTATTTTCTTCATTGTATCTAATTAATTTTTAAACTCTTTTAAGTTCAAACTAAGACACTTGACTTGCAATAAGAGAACTTTCATAGAGTTATAGAGCAATGAAACTACATTTCTTGTGTTTCATATTGAAACTGAAAAGTTCAGAAGCGTATACTTATAACAAAATAAAGGTGATGCCATAATGGAAATATCCTTCGGTATTCAAAGCTCACTTACAGTTTAAGTTCTACCACTTCTGAAATTTATTCATAAATAGGTACCTCAACAGAGCTACTGATAAGAGAAGCATAAATCATACTTAATAATTGAATGCAGCTATCATGCATCTAAAACCAGGGGTCACGTCTGCCTGCTTTGCTACATCTGGCAGAGTGTAATAATTAGGTTCTCTCATAAAAATGAAATTTACAAAAAAATATCTTTGCAGAGATTATTATCTCTTCAAGAAGTTTCAGATCAATTTTTAATTTAATTGATATAAATAAAAACAGCTCTGTTGAAGCTGACTGAACCCTGTTGATACATGACTGCAGGAAATCTGTTGTTCCGTTCCCAGGTCAGGTTTGACAAGTTGCATAAACCTCTGCTTTTTCCTTTTGGCAATCAACCGCAAACATTTTTTATAATTTTGTCTTGGTGGGAAGGTTTCTTCAGTCTATTTTGATCTCAAAATGTTTTAAAATAAAATATAGTTTAAGCAGAAAGAAAATTTAAACCGCATTTGTTTACATAGATAATGAAATCTTTTACTAAAAATACCAGAATGATTTAGTTTTGGTCTGAAACATTTCCCTGCAATTAGTGCTGTCTAATTCTGTTCAAAGGCACAAGACCCCTTTCTATATATGATACATTTATACAGGGGAAGAGTGTATGCTTTCTCCTCACAGAAAGGAGGCAGAATTCCTTCACTCTGTATGTCAAATATTAAAAGAAGAAGAACTAATGTATTTTATTATGGCTTTTGCACATAGTTGCATTTCATCTTGAAAACAAAGTACAGCATAGCTGCTGTCTGTCCCTTACCTTTCTGCTCCCTGTGGGACTTTGTCAGATGACTTGATGCTCTGTGTGGAAAGCAGCTACAGTAGATTGAATAAAGGAAGCATTTTGCCCTCATTCATCTATTTTTTAGGAATGGTGTCCAGGATGAAGGATGAGTGTATACTAATTTAGGAGAAGAGGTCAAGGAAAGATTTCTGTTTGCTTGAGTTGAATCAAGCCCAGAAATACTTTTGTACAAATCTGTTGTGCCAAATCTAGCCCTATAGTGCTAGGATTGATCAGGGAAAAGAAAAATCCTGATGGGAACCGAATTTGCAGTGTTATCATATGGGAAGAAATGCCTTCTTGACCCCAAGTTTATGTTCTGAAGAACAAAAACTGATAGAAACTGTCAGTTTTATCTTAAGCTGCAGAGCTATAAGGATTATTTCAGCTGAGGATCTTAATATCAGTCTCTGCCTTTGCACAAGAAAAGACCCTTATGTAAGGAGACAGCGAGAGCTTTAAGAATGAAAATGAACTTAAACTGCAGACTCTGTAGGGTACAGATGCACTTTCTGTCTGGTTTCACACAGACACTGCTAAATTTTCCACTGCTGTTTTACTTTTGCCAAAAAATAAGAGAAAGGTCAAAGGCCTGATCTGAATGCAGCAGTTAGGTTGCCTGCTGCAGTCCCTGCTGGGAGGGAGTAGCAGGGGGGGACACACCGTTGTGGCTTTTAAGTAAAATTCCCTATTCTTACTAGGAGCGTTTGTCGCTCTGCACCCCAACGCTTCCACTACCCATGAGGTGGCTGTGCTTTTCCAAGGCTCTGGAGCAGATAAAGGAAACAACGGGGCCGTGGCAGTTTCTATCTCGGAGGTCTTCCTCTCGCACACAGCCATAGGCTGGTCTCCAGGGATTCATAGCAGATATTCGTCCTCAGTCGGTGGAAGGAGACAATGGGACAGACTAGGGTGGGTATGAGTGGAGCTGTAATTTGGGTCACTTTTTCTCCGTTTGCCAGACTGGAACTAATGTGGGTTTGTGACTTATTGGTGAGGGAACTGGATGAGCACAGCAGGTATGCAGGACTTTTTTCTGGTAGTGGTGTTGGCTAAACCAAAACCAATGAAGACAGAAACCTACAAGCTTACTGTTCCTCTCAGTGCAATAAAATGTCTTTGTGATGATATATGTAAATGGTGTCTGGATACTGATGTAAGTGTGACAGAGGTTAGGTGAAGGAAGACCCATTTGCCATTCATGTCAGAGTACAGCAAATGTCACCCACAGACTTTCTCTCTGCAGAGAATGAGAAGGAGGATGGAAACAGGAGTGTAATTTACCTAAGAATCATGTTGCTTAATGCTATTAGTCCACTGTGCCCACCTGGGAGCAATTCCTCCACTTTTCTTCTGGGATGGTTATCCAGGGAGAGAGCACCATTGCTTGTTAGGTACTTGTAGGACTGAGGGTATCTCATTTATGAGGAAATGTTCTGCTGTCCTTGGTGCAACATGATTCAGATGGCAGAACAGAGAAAGAAGGAAGCTGGGACTTTTGAGCCTGCAAAGAACTTGGGGGTAGTAGGTGGCCACGCCATCGCAGACAAGGAGTCGGGGGAATCGTTTTGTCCAGACTGATCACAGTGGAGTCCTTTTTTTTTTTTTTTTTAATTGAAACTTGGGTGTTAAATCAGGAGATGCACACAGCATGCAGCTAGAGATGCTGGAAAGTATCCAAAAAGGTCAGTGTCAAGGAGGGGTACAGGGACAATGTTGGATGAGAGGGTGAATTCTTCAGACCTGTTGCCTGGTCAGGTTATGACCTGGCCAGGACTTTTTCTCTTTGACTGATTTGTGAAAGATCCTTTGTGGAAGAGAGACCCATGAATTATGTTTCCTCTGCTTCAAAAATGAAGGAGGCCAGGGGCTTTATTTCACATGAAAAGCTGCATAGTAAGTGGTTTGAAAAAAACGCTTGTTATTTGCTTGTCTCCAGTAAGGTCTCTGGGAAAAGAAGGCCACAGTCTACCTTGTTGGGAGAGACTAAATGTAGGAGACTACAAAAAGAGAAATCATCCAAGGTCAAGTTGACTGTGTGGCAAGAATAAACCGACTTATTTCCCTTTCAGATAAAATAAACCCAAAGTATTGCCCCCCACAACTTGCCGTGTGTGAAAAATAAGGGCTGCAACTATTGGCAGCGCAGTGTAGGTTGGATTTATTGATCCATAAAGTTTACCTTGGAAAATGGGAGTCAGAGCCTGAAGACTGGCACTATGACTCTATCTCAGCAGGGCTTGGGAAGGACCAGACACGAGAGGGAAAAATGCAACAAACTGCAGGTGGAGATTGATGTGGCAAAGCAGACTTGGGAGGACATTTCCCTGTAGCTCACCGCTAGTGACCTAGGCGATGGCTCTTAGTTACAGAAAGGATTTTTGTGGGGGCTGAAAATTGTCCTGGATAGGAGATAAACAGAGAAAACTATGGACTAATTAAAGAACTCTGTCTTTCACATGTCCTTGTACATTTTTCACTGAAAACGAGGAAATGGGAGAGATTTTAGGGGTAAAATATTTGAAAGAGCAAAGAAAAGAAAGAGAGGAGAGGAGAGGAAAAAGGTGTTAGCAATTGTAGATTTCTCTAGGCAATTCTAGGTACCTGCAACAAAATTCTTTACTAATCACAGTCACAGCTGCTTGCTTGACTAGATGGAACTTTTTTATCAATCCAAAACATCAGGTTTAGCAACTTTTTCAGTTTGCTAAGACTGTGAAAGTTCTTTCTGATATGTTTTTGGCAGCCTTAGAGATTCCTGGATTTCCAAAACTAGGCTTTCCAAATGAAATGAATGGTTTTTGTTCAATTTTAAAGTCATCCATAAGATATCCAGCATAAGACATCCTACAGTGATCTGTTGTTCAGTAATATTGTCCACATTTAAAACTTCCTAATGAAGGGCCTCAGCAGGCCCTAGAAAATCTCAATGGTTACCCTGTGATCTCCTAATGTCAGCACAGGGTACATGTGCATGACAAACTGCAGTGTTCACAATTCCTTATTTATATTATCAACATCTTTAAACCTCAGTCCCAGAGTCTCTAGGCAGCTAGGAACATTGCCTTAGCAATTAGTACCCACTCAAAATTAAATATTGGCCTAAATGACTTAACCTTCCTTTTTAATTACATATTAGTGGCATTCTCACAGTATCTTCTACAGTGTTTTAATTTGTATCTATGGAGAAATGTATTTTATGATAATAAAATATCAGCTGAACAGTAGAATTACATTTTGGGGGGTTTATGATAACGCAGGAATCATTTAATAGTAGTTGTGGTGTAATTAGTTTAAAATTATGTAAACAGTTCATGTGTAATTAGATTTTTCTTTTAAATGGATTAATTTTGTATGGAATATTAGAACACTGAGCTGTCACGCACTGTAAGAAAATAACATGGCTAGACACACAATGAAGCAGATTTCTTAATAAACATTCATTAGAATACTTTAAAATGATCCAATATTTAAAAGGATTAGTTACAGGAATACTCATAAGTCATGAATTGTAAACAAACATATTTATTAAGCTGTTGACACCTTAGATTCAAAAATTCCCATTGACTGCGGTTCCCGAAGGAGCAGCAGAGTTTTACCCATGCCGTAGTATCTAAATAGAATCGTAGAAAGTTGGGAAGATTATAGAAACACTCCAGTGTAATAATAATAAAAAAACCAACAGAGAAATACATATTACAGATTAAAAAAATCATCATCCTCTGTGTACATTTTAAGCAAGAATGTCAATATGTCACTTATGGATCACAGATAAGCCAGAAAAATAGCATTCATCTTTAAATACTCTTTTTCCCCTATCAAAAAAACCCTCCAGAGCAAACTGTACAAAAGCGGAACACAATAGAAAGAAAGAAAATCTTGTATATAATGTTTTATTTTTTTCTTTTTTACCAGGCTAAGCTTTCTCATAGAACCAAATTAAAATACTAAACTCTTGGGAATTACAAATAAATGAAGACACATTTTGAAATATGTCTTATCTGTAATTAATCATGAGATTACTCAGAACAAAGACCAAATTTCTTCCAAGTTTCCAGCGTTCCCTTTCAAACAAAACATGTTCTGAGTTCACTGGTTGAAATACCATACAATCTATGACGTTTTTTTTCCTCCCATCCCCCCATGCCAAATTATTTCAGCAGCTTTGGCCTATCTTTATGGAAGTCTTTTCGGAGAATTTGTTTCTGTTTTCTACCAGCTGTGTAGTAGAATTTTTGCACTAATCAGGGTCTCATAACTTGAGCTCATAGTCCCCCAAACTCTGCCATATTTTATTTAAAGAAATCCTGGAACTGCTGAAGGACAGCTACATGAAAGCAATCTGGGCATTCACATGTTTCCAAGTAGTCGATAAAAGTCCTGCCTGCTTCTGGACTTGCAGCTGTCAAAAGGAGACTATGGGAAGTAACCACATTTGTCCTGTTGTCAGAACTGAAGAAGTGTTCCTGCCTTATTCCTCTGCTGCCGTCTTTCTGGTCAGGGCAATGTTTTTCCCTGTCCCTTAATTAACACAGTATACAGTCTGATTGTTTTGCAATTGAGTGGATGAATTTAGGGTCTGGATAATAGCTGAGGAGATTCATCGGATTAATGTGGGTAGCCAGCTCAGTAATTGAGCTGCAGTTCCTGGAAGTGTTGTTACATGTGGCAAATAAAATTTAAGAAAAATTCTTTCAGATTTCAGTGAGGGTAAATTAAGGTGAATGAAATCATTTCTAGAATAAGCATATGGATGCACATGGTAGATACCACTCTTAGTTAGTCCTGGATTATCAAATCACATCCTGTAAGTTTGTTGCAGTTCTGGCGTCACAGATCTTTGTTAAAAAACAACAGTCTCTTCCTCTTTTGCAGCATGAGAGTATATTTATCAAATACTTTGTAACCGTTCAGGCATATGAATGAAAGACTGCAGATGAAGCAAGGTATGTTTTGTTAGTCAAACCACATGCACAGAAAGAATTTCTTAAGAATGTTTCAATGCTGTAGAAGAGAGCTAGAAATTAGGACCTGGTTAGCAACTCTAGCTGAACAGGGTGTCTTATATTTTTGTATTACATGCCATTATTTTATTGACACGTAATGTACTGTCCAACCTATCACAGCAGAGAGCTTCCCCAGCTGATGCAAAAGGCTGCTATGAGCCTTTTTTAATGCAAATCTCTACTCCAGTGCCCCCTCTGCTCTAAAATCGAGAAACAAATGAGAGCTTGATGAATAGCAGATTAAGTTTATTGGCAGTTACATTTATTTTTCTATCATTTATATAAAACATAAAGTATCAGTATATCAACCTTTATGTATGTGACTGTAACTATATTTTTCCAGCCTGTGCACAGTGCTTGTATTCTAGGCTCATAATCTGTGTGGGAAGAGGCCCTCTGAGTGTTTGAATAGCTTGTAGCACAATAGAGCCTAAGGATGATTTGTGCCTTTGGGCACTACAGTCATGTAAGTATGGAACATCTGAATTATGTTCTGGAATACAGACTGAAAATTAGATGGGAAATACTTGCTATATTGCATATGTTATGATCAACCTAATTTGTAAGTACTTAAGTGGTTTGTCTTCAGAGGGACGTTAGAAAATTTCTGGCCAAACTCACGATAGTTCTGGCTCAGATTTACAACATTATCCAGACATTTCCCTCCCATTGGTTTCCAAAGGCAATGGGGACAGACTGACAAGACTGTAGTGATCACCACCACTTACCCTTCCTATCAAAGGGCTGCTTTGGAGCAGATAGGTTGCACAGTATCTACATGCTCAAATGGCGTTAGATATGCGATCCATACCACAACAATGAACCTAGGGAAACAGTGATATTGGTTATCGTGAACAGATGCCAGACTGACAGAGTTTCAGCCAAGTGAAATCTGTACATGGACACTGTTTGCATACCTGAGGGTTGAGAAACTGTTGGCACTCTTCCCAGCTCAACTCAGATCTTAAGATCTAGGTCTTAACATAAGGGAAAATGTTCTTGAGTGGATGGAACAGGATGTGGGGGCTAAAGTTGGCGTGAGAACAGTGGGTCTGAACCTAGCAACTAGGGATGGAGGCTGGGTTAGGTGTAACTATCCTAAGTACAGACAGATCTGGAAAGCAGGCAGCAGCAGTACTTTGTGGAGCTTGTTGGAGACATTTTAAATAGCCCAGTTTAAAGTGGAACTGAACTGCCGGTATATACCTATGTATATAATTCATTATGTGGATCTTTTCTTCAGCATATTTTTTGAACACTATAGACATCTTTGCCTGCTATAAATAATTATTGATATTTCACAGAAGACACACTAAACATACTCCAGGTCTGAGGAGTTATTGATTTAGCCATTACTTTTCACATTTCTTCTGTATCATTAGAAAGTTTGCTGCTCACTGCATTCTATAATTACTGCACTCTTGAATTTTAAATACTCCCAAAATCACTCCTGCATTTCAGCTAATAAACCAAGAAAGACACAAATGTATTAGGTAGGGGTTTTGTTGGGTTTTTTCTTTGGTTTGGGTTTTTTTTTTTTTTAATCTCAGGTTTATGTTTTACATTATCATATCTGGATGGATAACAAAGTGCATCATAATATACAATCTCACTGGCCATATGTCTGTATGGTGGAAGACCCTAGCTTGTCCAGTGCCTTATGTTAGGTTCTATTGTACAATAGTGACCTAAGAAGTTGTATTGAAATAGGATAGCATCAGCTGTGATAAATGAAATCACCATCTTTCTCCTGTCATACTCCACACACTTGGAATTACAGTATTGTCTCTTTACTGGTGAACGTATCCTGCCTGGAGTTTGAGTGCTGTGTGACCTTCATATTTTCTTCTCTTTGCTTCAATTTCTCTGTCTTTCAAAAATGAAAGTACTGGCATTTTCCCAAATATTAAGTGATGTTTGACATCCTAGAAGAAAGACACAGTTTCACAAAAACAAAAACAACAACAACAAAAAGATTAAAAGGTAAACCTTGGAGCTAATTTTGAGGACATTTGAAGTTAGCTTCCTTTGTGTTTATTTAATGAGTAAGAATACTGGTTCGGTTTTAGAGCCATAAATTATCATAAACCTCATGGTGTTTTAGCAGTACATATTTGTGACTTGATAAAATACTGCATCTAAGAGCAGCAAAGGACAACACGGAATCTGTATGAGCTAGACAGGAATATATCCACTGTGTGTAACAAGGAATAGTTGAAAGGCAGAAAATAGAATAGCTCCTGTGCTTTATTTTCTTCCAGTTTGTTTTTTTATTCTTTGCTTTTGTGTTAAATTTTGAGCAATCTGGGGACCTCTGTTTTGATGCAGGCAGAACAAAAAATAATTGGAGGGTTTTCTTTCCCATTTGTCACCAAGAAAGGGGTCCAGGTGCTGCAAAGAAACATAAAAATATCAGTCTCATTTAACAACAAACATTCTTCTCTCCTTTTCCTTACCTGTGTGGTGGTATTCCAGGGGAAGTCAGCTTCTGAAAGGTGCTGTGCTGGTTTAACTGGGTCACTATGTGGCCTGTACTGCACAGATGTTGAAGGATTGCATGGCTCCAGGCATTTACTGCCATAGGTGACTGGGAGGAGGAGGGTAGGAAATGTATATGCAGTAGTTCTCTAGCTTATTTGCATGGATAGTGTCTTTTCAAATAAAATGTGATGCCTTTTCCCATGTTAACAAAGGACTTGCAAGTGAAAAAAATCAAGTTTCTTTCAGTTCTCATACTAGAAAGCTGAACTTTTATTCTCAGATTTCTGGCAGAAACATTGGAAATTCCTGGAAGAATATGACTACTAATAGTTTTTTAACATTAATATGAAATTCATTTATCAAGCAGATCTAATTATTATTCACAAGCAGAGTGAATTAGCATGTCAGCACTGAAATCAGAGGTACTGTGACAGTTGTCAGCAGATGAAAGTATGCCTTGGAAAATATGGGCAGAAAATATTTAAGCAAGTTAATTGTTTGGCTTATTTTTTCCTTTCACTTGTATAGTCTCTTCTCTGAGACCATTTATTCAAGCTAGGATCAGCAGATAATTAATCCTGAGCAGCTGAAGATAACTTTGCCTGTTATACAGCTCATATTAGTGTTATTATTTTAATAACCTAATGATTAATTCATTCCAGTTCTTAATCTGTTCCATATGCAACAGGTTAGTCTACTTTGGCTTTAAGCAACATAATTTGAATTCCAGTCTCCAAATCTGAGTTTCAGTTATTTCTCATCAATATCAGTTTTAATCTTGCCTGTTTCTAAAGAGTATCATAGTAATATTCTATGTCCAGATTTGATGGCAGTGACTATGAGGTACATTTTCTATGTTTGTAAGTACACAAACAAGTACACTTAGATTTTGCACACAATGGAGTAAAGTAAATCTCAAAATCATATGCTGCCCCATTTAATTTGATAATTACTTACAAATTTCCAAAACTGAGCCATTCAGTTACTCTTTTATCTGTAACACTGTCATTCTGTGGAAGAGCTGAGATATGAACCCACATTTTCAGTTAGACCCTTAACTCTGAAAGCATCTTTTTAAAATTATGTTATAACAAATATACCTGGAAATTTACACACATCTACATAAAACTACAAGAAAGAATACTTTTTCACCTTTCAGGAAAAACAGGTCATAAGAGCTTTCTCCATGTCCCCTAACCATCACAAACGTATTTTGCTGTTTTGAGAGCAAGAAGCATGAGATAAGACAAATGTGTAATTACTTCTTGACCCACTCTTCTGGGTTATACATTTTCATGAGGTGCCACGATTCATTATTTGCATTGATATGTACAGAAGGATGGGGCTGCTTAGTTGATATTCATTTATTCAACAGTCTGTAATCTATATTTAATGGAGTACCAGACTGTGGCATAATAAACCATTTAAAAAGATAGCTGCTGCTTACACAGGGGTTATTGCTTGCATAACCTGTACTTATTTTTCATTACAAAACTAAAAGAGCAAAGCATAATTCACACAAGAAAATGAAGTTAACATTTAATGGCTTGAAAAATGATAGTGTACCATAATGCTGTGCAGTACTCTGAACACTTATAAAACAAAACAAGGGAGCAAAAAAATAAATACAAATAAAAAGGCATTAACAGTGCACTGTGAAATATGGGCACCAAAGCAATACAATGCATTCCAGTTTGCCACCTGCTTAGCAGGACCACTCAGGGATTGCTAATTAGTCTGAAACGAGTAGATTTGTGAGTTACTGAGCACACACAAACATCTAACCCTTTAACAGTGTCACAAACAATGAAACCTTTTTCGTTGCTTTTCCCTTCTTTAAGTTTTTCCTCCATGGAAATAGAAATTTTCACATCATGTGTGTGAGTGTTGTGTGGACACCTCTGCATGTAACTGTGGAAGCTATTGGAGAACATAATGATTGCCTCGACAAAGACTTCTCACTGTAGGTCACATAAGATCTAGTCTTTAATTGAATAGTTTTATTAAGCTGCAGAGTCTCGTTCCCAAACTGATAGATGCATGAGAGAGGTCTGCCATGGTAATCGGGATCAGTGGGGAAAACTCCAAGCTTGATGATGGGATAATGGTGAGAAGCCCTAAATTTTGGGGTGTTTACAAGTCTGATACCTTTGTCTATGCCTACAGTAACAGGGGTTTCCAAGCCATCTCTCACAGAAATGCTGGACTTTTCCAGGGAAGCTTAGCTTCTAAAAACAAATGCTATTTTAGTGAACATCTGTTAGCACCATTGAATCTTAAAGTGTCTCAAATTCAGAAATATGAGCTTTGGTCTTGTGGAAGCTTGGCAGGGACTTGTCCTTGCGTATGCTGGAGGTTATTAGGTGACAGCAGCAATGCAGTATGGGTTCAGTTGTTTCTCCTTCACTGATGTATGGAGCCCTCTGCACCACCTCCCACTTGGACACTACTGGAGGGACCTAGGAACCAAACCACCAGATTGAAATGTCAGTTGAGAACTAGATATGAATATCAAGAGAGGAAAATAAATAAACAAACAAACAAATCAAAACACTCTCAAGGGCTATAAAAATATAAATTAATTGGTGACTAAAGGATATCAATTTCCATTAGGGGTCATTGTGGGGTTGAAGAAATTGGGGGAGGTTTTTATGATCCTTGTATTTAGGAAGTTTTTTCTGCTTGTAATGGTATCATGTTGTGTAATTCAGTGAGTGAACGTGATATACATAGAAAATTAATGATCATCCTGCCTTGTTGGCTTTTAAAGCTTCCATTTTATATATACATCTGCTGAAGAACTCTTCTATTTTAGTGGGTTTTCTTGCTCTCTTCTGGGAGTTGCATAAACACCATAGAAAGCTGACACCTGGGAATCCTTGCAGTTGCCTTAAGGCAACTAGCTATAAAAGATAGGGCTAAAAGCTAATTGATCTGGTTTAGTTCTCAAAGTGCAGGTGAAGCTTCTTAAGGAATGAAAGTCAGGCAGGAGAAAGGCCAGTTAAAAATTTCTCTCTCTTGAGGTTAACTGGAACATTTTAGGACTGAAAACTCCTGCCAGTTTGGCAGTAAATTCTATGTTCCGGTATCTGCTGGGATGAGGCCATGAATTTTCACTTTGTGGTTTAAATGTTTGGGATATTTTGTGCCTTTCCTTCTCTTACTGGGGGAAGGAAATGTCATGGGACTGGGAAGAGGAAAAGATCTAGACTGTCAATGGTATAATGCTTTTAGAGTCCCTGTGGCTGCGAAGTGTACTGTGATTGAAAGCTGAGTGTATGATGACAAACCCAGGGCCTCAGCAAAAAACATTTCTGATGTTCTTCATTTGTCTTTATGACTAAAGTCAATACACTGTCTTCCCAAATACTTTTTGTGTTAGATACGTAGTAAAAAATGGATGTTTAGGAAAGATTTAATTCTGGTTTTATTTATTTGAGTTTAGGTGTGGGAGGAGTGCAATACAAAAGTATAAAATAGCTGCTGTATTCTGAACAGTTGACTCACTGAAATTAGGAGGGAAAATTGCTTTCCCATCTCAAAATCTTTGAATCCTCAAATAATTTTCCTGTCATGACTTAAGATTTTTAAAATGTTCCATTAGAAACATACACAAAATGCTTGTTCCAACATCTCTAAAACAGCCTGTTTCTACCCTTTTATGTTTGTCATTTAGCTCTACTATATGAAAATAAAGTTGAGACAAGAAGTTTTCCCCTCTTCATTTTGAAATGTCATGAAATGTATGAATAATGAGTGGAGGAAGGATATAGCAAATTTTAGATTCAGAAATCTGCCCGAATAATCCATTTCTACAAATAGCAGTGAAAATGCAACACATGTCTTCAAAAGGCTCCCAGCTGGCTCGCTTTCCATGAAGCATTTTGGACATAGATTTACTGAGAATGTTGAACAAACTGTTTCGCTCCCTCATACTTCAAAAATATGTCTTTGTGTAACGTCTATGTCCCAGAAATGGCAAGGTGCCTATATTTGACATCTTCCTCCCCATCCACAGGACAATTGTGTTTTGTCAGCTGATATTTATCCACCTGCAGAATGCCAATCTGTGTACCATTTTGTCTCACATAGTTTTTTACCTTCTAGCTGAGAGAAGTTATTGGACCTCTCTTGCTACCATGTCCTTTGAGGGTGATGTGAAACTGTGCTTCTCAGTACGGAGGGTAGTGGGAAATTAGTAAGGGAAGAGGCCAGGCATGGTCTCATAGCCTAACCAGAACCATGACATTTCCTTTGCTAAGGTTGAGTCAATCTAGATGCTGGAGGACCCCATAACTTTTACCTTTCCCAAATCTCTATCCTTGCTGTAATGAAAGATGAGATGGAGTTTAGTGGTAAGGTTACCTAAGAATTTTGGTTAATCATTTTGGGGGTTTGAACCCAGGCACAGTAAATTGGTTTGATCTGTGTCTGCAAACCACCTCTTACTGGAAAAGACAGAGAGATCAGACCTTGATATGCCTTGGAGAAGGATGCTGAGACTGCAACAAAAAGAAGAAACTTGGTGGATTTGTGATATGTGGTGTGGAAGGCTATAGTATATATGTTGCATGGGCGTATGCAAATGTGCATGAGTATAACTGGGGGAAGGTTGACACACAGCATGAATGGAAATCCAGAAATAGTTTGCCCAGATTTCAAAGCTCACTGTTGAGACTGGTAAATTGCTGGTGCCAACCTTTCCAAAACAGTCAATTGTAATACAGTGCTGAGATAATGTTTTATCTTCAGCTTAATGCAAAAATCCCTCTCTTTCTGTTCATAAACATCTTCCATGATATGCCTGGGCAAGAAAACTCCCAACTGAAATATGCTTTATGTTAGTAGTTAAAGCATGCTCACAGGGAGTGTGAGTTCAAACCCACACAGGTTAAGGATGAATTAGGGTCTGGGGTTCCCCTGTTTTCCATGGCAGCACTAGTCACCAAGCTAGAAAGGCACCACCACTATCTCCTCCCTTCCAGAACCGACCGAAATAGCTAATTGTGATCTGAGAACTGCGGTTGCAGTGATTCCCAGAGACCAGTTAGCTGAGTGAGAAGCTAAGATGGCAGCTTGTTTTAGATACAGGGTTAATTTTGTGGCTGCTTGTGTTAAATACTCAGGCAATATTCATGCTACAAATGGGCACAGAGAGCATCAGACATATTTGACATTTACAAAGATAAATGCCTCAAGGGTCAGAAGTGGCAGAGGTCTGACAGACCTCCTTTCAGATTGGGACGTTTTGCTGATGTTTCAGGTATCTGAGTCTATTTTCTTGGTACGTGCACTTTTCTAAGATGAAGTTGAATAAGTCTGGCAAAATCAGCTCCTTATGTTCAGTCTTTGTGAAGGCCAATTGTCTGCAGAGGGCTGCGGCAGGAATAGGACTCAGGTTTCCTGGCCTGCCAGCTAATCCCGAAAAGTTTATTGACGAGGTATATCTGCTGCTCCAGTGGCAGGTGGGGGCTGAAAATGAACTTAAGAAACAAATAGCAGGGGAAAAGCATCAGGGCGTGAAAAGGAAATGCTTGCTATTTTGAAAATTCCATTTCTCTAAATAATTGAGTTACCCTTCCACATGCACGCTCATTCCATATGCTCAAAGTTTAAGCTAAGTGTTTCCTTCTTTTTATTACTTCTCTGTTATCAGTATAAACATGTAAACTTGGGTTTACTGCTAAGTGTGTATCTGCCTTCGGTTTTTATGCTCTGTAATTCCCAAGGAAATCAGTTCCTGATATCTTGCATTGAAAAACTATGCTCACTCAGCAGGCTAGAGGAGTTTTAAAACTGTAGGCAATGATGGTAGTACTTTGCTTAGTTACATTGGTGTAAAGCCTGAGTAATTTTATTGTAGGAAAGAGAAGAATCAGGGCTACTGTTCTCAGGAGGATGTTCACTAATTATTTCTAGATAAGGTGGTGGGAGCAATTAGTGATAGATATTGCAATCAGCACACAATGTAATTTGTGTCCACATAATAATACCTACATCTACCTCTGTTCAACTTCTGTTTTCACTGTTTTTTTCTTAAATTGAAAAGGGGGGAAACACCTACTAAAAATACATGAAGTGAACAGTACAAGTGTCTTTTTGGACACTGTAGATTTGTATCAGCCAATGACTTACAGTATGAATGGATTTGTGTGGCAGACAGCACTGGTAATTGCAGCACCATGTCGTTAGTGTGGCACAGTGGCTGTGTGCTTGGTTTGAACTGTATATTTTAGTTCTCATCAAGTAAGAATTATGCCTAGAACTGTTTAAAACTTTAATTTCTGCTCCAAAAGAAACCACTGTGTTTCCAGACTGGTTTCCATCCCACAGGGAGACCAGTGGCGTCCAGGATATTTTGCCTTTTCCTGGAGCAAAACATTCTGAGATAGTTAGGACTTATAGGTCCCAGGAATATGTTTCCCGTAACATCCACAGGAGGATATGGAGATTAATGTTGCCCTAGGTATTTATTCTGAGTATTCTTCTGAAATTATTAGGATTTAAAAATATTGTTTTACCTTGAGGAAATTCTTCAAAACCTGTTCTCTTTTCCAACAGCACCTCGCACACTAACACTTCTTTACTATTTGAGAATAGTTTCATCTGTCCAGTTGTCTGCTGTCGGAACTCACACTGGTAGAGTGTTTATATTGTGCCTTTTCTTCTTTAAGACAAGTTTTCAGTACAGACTTGGACTTTTCAACCCGATCCTCTGATACCCTATTTCAGCTGACATTGGTATACCCTTTTGAAGATAGCTGGGTTCTGACACTAAGGAACTTTCTGATATTATAACGTATTAGGATCCAGTTTTGTTGTGATACCAGCACAGACCTCACAGTATTTCACTTTTTTTTTTTTTTTTTTAATGGAATCCCTGATCTCTCCAAGTGTAAGCAATGTATACTTTCATCAGGCCTTCATGTGATGCTCCCATTCAACCATCAGGAAACATCTGGACACCTTCCTTTTCATTTCCTGCAATCACCATGAGATGGCAGTTGTCAATAGCTGGTCTTGTTTCACCCCATTTGAACCAAAATGATTCAAAGCTTATTGATCCTCGGAGACACCAAGCTATCCAGCTTCAATGTTCACAGCATGCAAGTGTGAAACTTTACAAGTGACTTTTAAAGGCAGCCAAGGAATGTGTGAGACAGATTTGTTTGGGTTTTTTTTTTCCCCCTACCACAACCCAACATTATTTAATTTGATGGTGCAGAGCTTTATGCCAAAGTAAGGCATGTGTTTGCTGTTAGCAATCAAAGTGGCTTAGCAAATGAAAAGTGACATTTTGTTTATGGGATTTTACAAGCAGGAATCCCTAGGGAAATTAATTTGGCCCTCTGGAATGCTGCCCTCCTCCATGTGACTTCCCTGCGGCCCCAGTATGTTTTTACCACAAAGCTCGATATTAGTTTTTGGGTAGGTGGAACCCAGAGGAAGGGATGTGGGTGCAGCAAGTAGCTCCACATTATATTACAAACCCATGGCAGGTCTCCAGAATTTTCACAATTCTCCCTAATAAATCATCAGGCCACAGGTAGTGGCCCAGATCCTGGGCTGCAGCTAATGAGCTACCAGCCAGGGAACTGGGTTTTATTTTGTCCTTTCAATAAAATCCCAGTGCAGAAACCCAAGCTTTTTAAAATAGTGCTCCCCATATGTAGCCTGGAGGCAGACTAAATAATTTAGATTCTTCTTCATCTCTCTTATTCTGTGGGGAAAAAAAACAAAAAAAAAAACAAAAGAAGCCTGAATATTCTCAATTTATATTTTAATAACAGATTGTTCCAATTTCTGTCTCCGTTCTCTCTAACTCTACCCCCACTCCGTTTTCAGCTGGAATATTACTCTTATTTTTTTATTAACTGAGTGTTTTACAGATTTTTTTCAATGTGTGGTGTTAAAGAGTTGCTCCTCTTCACCATGTGGGTGGCCAAATGATAGGCATTCAGAAGAACTGCATCAGTTCTCACTGATTTTAGTATTTTTTATGGTGGAAATCAGTAGTGCCTTATATTTATCACTTCTAAATTTTGCCATCTAATTTTCAGTGTAGTTTTGTGTCTTAAAACATGAGAGAGTATTCTAATTATATCACATTATCACCATGAATAATTTAAATAATCAATAAATGACACCTTGGTTGATTATATCCTGGAGGTTCAAGAAACAGAAAGTGATACATACTTGTAAAATTGCTGTTTTCAGCCATGTTCTTACTGTGTGAAGGCCTTGAGCAATGGAACTGATCTTCACAATGTCAGCTATCCCAGTCTACAGGATTAATAATGCAGGATGAAATTGTATTTTCCAATGCTTAGTTTACTCCTCTTTGAAATGAGTCCCAGATTTGTCTAAGCTAGAATGGACTGGGATGTATATGTCTGGGCTCTGTTATCACAGAACATTAAATTCCACCCAGTTCTCCTTGTAACAGACAATTTCAGAGCATAAAGTAAGATTTGGCTAAGGAAACACATCAAATCATGGCTTTGAAAAGGTGATGAAGGCTCAACACTTTTCCTCAAGAGTTTCTTAGTCAATCTCTTTGACAAGCATGCATGTAGCAAATTTCTCACTATTACTTATCTGATTTCAGTTTCCAGGCTCTGGTCATGCCTTGCACCAAAATATTAAAGTGTTCTTTATTCACCATACTTGCTCTCTGTGAAGAAACTTATATATTTCAAGCAAGTCACCTCTCACTCTTCTGCTCAGTTAAGCAGATTGAGCTGTCTTTTTCCCACAATCACTGTTTTCCAAAACTTAGAAGAAATTTCTGTGAATCTTTTTCTACCTTTCTAGTATTGTGCTACTCTTCTTAACTTGATTTTTCCTTGCTTTTCAGCATGCCCCTCAAAAATAGAAAAAAAAATAAAAAAAGAGAAAGAAGTAGAGGTATTTTGCCAATGCCTGGTATCTGGAAATCTAAAAAGCTGTGAAAGGTTA
Organism: Rhynochetos jubatus; assembly: GCA_027574665.1. Lineage (NCBI taxonomy): Eukaryota > Metazoa > Chordata > Aves > Eurypygiformes > Rhynochetidae > Rhynochetos > Rhynochetos jubatus. The sequence continues at coordinate 28,427,765 of CM050654.1, forward strand.
GGGCTTAAAATAAATGCAAAAGGGCCTTCACTGACCAAACTTTTCCAACCACAGCCAGTTAGGATGGTAAGTTGATCTCTTTCTCCCTTGGAGTTCATGAAAGAAGACAATGGTAAATGAATTTCTTGAAGCAACAGAATCACTCAGCTTAGAAGGGGAAAACTCATTTTCTTCCCCATTCCAATTAAAATTGTGGCATGTTGTATAGAGGAGAACGATTTTAATGGGAAAAGATAAGTCTGTTTCAGAATAACCTATAACCTGCTGCTTCTCAGCATCCTCACATTTATGTCTGCCTGTGTCTAGTGAGTGCCCAAGTCTCAAAGGAACTGTTCAAAATACTTTTTTTTTTAATGTCTGTTAATGACCACTCCTGACTGTGATGCTGCCATCCCAGTAGTGATATCACATGTCTGTTCCTCTCTTTCTGGGGGCAAATCTGACTTTCTCAATGTTATAATCCTCCATGAGCTCCCTGGTACCCAGTCTGCTAGTGTTTCCTTCCATATCCGGAGAAGAGGAGGGGTGCAAAGAGCGGTAGAGAGGAGGACAAGACTGGTAGATCGATAGCTCTAGTGCATCATGGACTAATGGCCAAAGTCCACGTTAGGGAAGCAATGTGTACAGCTTCAAGCATTTGTAGGAGTTTCATATGTTTGTAAGAAAACATATCAAAGGTTAAAAAGAAATGAGATGAAAAAATGGAAGTAAAGTTGCTGCTGGGAAGGATGGTATCCTGTCTCTCATGAATGTTTCCTTCACAAGAGTCTAATTCCCTGATTGGGAGGTAGAAATTGGAATTCTGGGAGGATAAAAAATGGTGAATAAGGCAGTGCGGAACAAAAGAAAGAGTCCAACAAATGAAAATATCTTCAAAAATGCTGGCAGATTTCATACAATATGGCTGTGACACCCTGATGAAATAACAGCAGCATAGGGTGAGATATTAGAATTTAGTTTCTACTAAGAGGAGAAGGTGGTTTTTGTTAACTGAAAAGTTTATTTTTCTAAATCTGCCTTTAGCAACAGAAACTTTGATACAGCCAAGGGCATAACATATTTTTATATATATATACATGTACAGACTCTTGATATAGCTTTGACAACATTTAAAAACAATTTAGTCTTTTTCTCCCTCGCTTCTCTCTTTCCCACCTGTTTAGTTTAGCAGTTCTGTTTCACTTCCAGCAACTATGTATTATGCATGCATGCTTCACTAAAGCTAACAAGAGTTCTGCAGCACACTAATTTTGTACATAAGTACTCCTCTTGAAAGCATAAAATCAAATTGCGATTGTTTAATAACAACTGCTTTTGTCATAACAAAAGAAATGAGACTCTGAAACCTATTTTTTATGGAGATATAAACCCTATAGACACTCTGTTGGTTTTTTTATTAATCCAATGATTCCTTAGATATACACCAAAACCATTTAAAGAAATTATTTGTTTTGACTGGAAATTGTCCTATCTTGTGTGTTCAATGAAATACTGCTGAGTCTAAATTCCCAGTTTTGTTAATGTCACACTTACTTGATTTATATTACTGGGACTGCTTATATATATAAGCATATTTCTTAACAACCTACAAACCAAAGTCTTAAAATACCAGAGCTTTGCTAACATTTTTAATGCAATGAAAATGTCTTGGTTTTAGAGAGGATATTTTTCAGAACTTGTAGCACAAATTAGATTGTTTAGATTTTGTTTGTAATGCCTGAATCTCTAACTTTGGTAATCTAATTGTACTGGAAATACAATTGTTTCCTTAAATTAAGATTTTCTAGAGATGTGTGACTGCTAAATATGAAATAGATTTGATATGAATATAATAAAAATAACATCTCAATTATGATGAGCATTTATGCACCAATAAACCACGTACAGGAAGGTGTTGGTGTTAGTGACTGGTAGCTCAGAATTTCATTGACGGACGGAAAATATGACACACATTCTGTCTGTCTCCAAGATATGTGAACTTATATCTGCCTTCCAGGAGGCATTTCTGACTTACAGGATAATTCCTGGGTTTGCAGGGAAAACAAAAATACCACTCTAACAATCTCTCCCACTTCCTGCTGGGATCACTGTTTGAGCTTTAAAGGTGGAAGGGGAGAGGAGCACATCTGGACAGGTAATAACAATAATAAGTCAGAAAACTCTGACCACATCGCTGCATGAAGTAGAAGCCAGCTAGTGAGATGTGTGAAGACTACTTAGAGTGCAAATGTGTAACTGTGTCTGTTAGCAGCCACTTGGTCTAGCAATACAGACAAGGCATAAAGACATTAACAAAATCTTACAGTATAATTTTTCACTTTACAGTTTTACTTTCCATTTTAGAACCTGAGCAACTTAGTAAAAATAAAATAATTCACTTAATATCTCCAAGTTGCAGAATCTGCAATTTAAGTTGATTTTTTCCTTATTTTTCTTAACTAAAAATATTTTTCATCTGGAAATATTTGCCCAATTCTGACAGTATCAGCAAAGCAAGGGGAAAAGCCCAGAATACTACTTTGACAATGCGTCTGTTTCTTCATACTTGCGTTTGAAATAGCTCTGATCTATGAATAGGCTTTGACTTTCTAAGGAAGGAAGATGGGACCTGGGGTAACACACACTCCATTTCTGAGCCAGCTGATGACAGGATAGCTTGGTAAATGACAGAACTGGAGCTGGGAGGGTATCAAACACACGGCAGCAGCTGTCACAGGCTCCTTGCTATGAGTGCATGCAAGGGACTTCAAAAGCTGGAGTTCTCCAGGGATTCCTTGAACTTGTCTTTGTTTTTCTTTTTGTTGTTGTTGTTGCTTTTTCCCCAATCACGGCTCTCTGCCTGGCTTTTCTGTGTTGCTACATCTTCTTCTTGTCCCTTCTGAGTCAAATTGGGAAGCTGTGAATATCTCCTGATCTCATGTCTAGAGGGGATATGAATTTTTAATCATTACTATCATCCATTATCATCATTATTTTATTGTATTTATGTAGTGCTGCTGGTTCAGCTGATGTTTTTATGAAGCAATGGAAAGGAAGGTCCTAACCTGAAGGATTTTACAGTGAGATGAGAAACATTGCAGTCACAGCACGATCTGGGAGCTGATGGGGAGCACTAGGGTAATGAAGCCAGAGGAAAAAGGAGTGTCATTTAGGGCATATTTTCCTCATAACATGTTGTCTGTTTATTGACTTGCCTTACCTTGCAACAAAAAAAGTTTGTTGGTTTGTCTGGTCAGGCATGAAATTGCACCAGAAATGTAGAAAGACAAACAAACACAAAGACCAAAAAAACCCCACACATACTTCATGCACTTAATTCAACTCAGGCTGAAACAGTCAGGTCCACCAACCTTTTCTTGGAGCTATTTCCCTCTGGATTTGTAAATTTAGGAAAGCAGAAATTACCAGACAGGTTTAGACATGAGTCCATCTTAGCAAGTATCATGTCTTAGACCACTTGGTTTAGAGGTGAGAATCTCTCTAGTTGACAGATTTGGGATTATTATTTTGGGATAATGTGAGCCAAAAGCAAGATAGAGTGCCTCCTTTCCTAATTTGTTGGTCAGTGAATTGAGGAGAGGTGATATTTTGAATCCTGTCTGAAGATCACTTACAAATTGTAGCTGAGGAAGAAGATGATGGCTTTGACTGCTTAATGGAACTGGGTGCAATGAAGAGGTTAAATGCACTTCCATCTGCTTCTGGGTGTGATTCAACATAATTTAGGGTTTAGTTTACCCTCGTGATGTATGAAGGCACTCGTGTCTTGTTTCAAAGCTTGCTGCTGCTGTTCATCCTGAAATTGAAAGACCAGAGGTGAGGAGTCAGAGCTGTATGCTGGGGTAGACAGGCACAGCTCCACTGGAGCACAGGGTACAGCACTTGTTCCTCAGTACATCCTGGGGAAAATAACTTGATCCAAGCTCCTGGAATTAAGATGAGGACATATACTTTGCTGCTTTAGATAAAACCTCTATCATAGGATGACAGCACCTCTGCCTTCTGCTCATAGGAGGAGCTCCTTACATCAGTATCTGCTTGCATCTGATTTGGTGCATAATCACCTTAACGGGAGGGCCAGGACAGCAGGTGGCTGGTGAGACCCACTGCCAGCTCTCCACGGGCCTGTTGGCTAGGGCCATTTTGTTATGGGAAGAGGATAAACTATATCACAAAATGATAAAATCTCTGAAGATATTACTTTGGGCAGCAAAATTTGTTCAGAACAAGATCTGCTACCTCATTCCTCCCTCACCACCCCACACAGGCACGTGAAGATCAATGGGGATTTGCAAAGATTTTGATTTGTTAGAATTTTTGATGGGACTTCGACATTCTTGCAAATAATAAATTACTTGGCCCATGCTTCAGGGTTGGCACAGATTAAAATTATAAAATACTGAGCCTCTTCAGAAATTATTATTCTGATGACATTTTTTCTTTACATGGAAGGCAAAGCCCACATACAGCAAGGCAAAACAGCTTCCAGAACATTTGTGTAAAAAATTATCCTGATTTTTTCCACAAAAGCTTTGAAAAATGTTCCTTTTGAAAAGAATGCTAGGAGAAAAAGGTTTATCTCTGAGCTTAAAAAAAAAGTCCGTGTATTTGCTGAGTTATCGAGATGCCCTCTATGTTCATGTTCTCATTCTTTAAATTATATTTCTCCTGACAAACTCATTTTCAGTCACAGTAATGAGCAGATAAACAAGGGGTAGCAGTGGATAGCTGCAGAGTGAATAGAATAATTCAGAGAGGGAACTTTTTTCCCCTGAAGAGCATGTCAGCTCTTAAAAATTTATGCATCTAGCCTTGAGATATGCAAGCCATATGCATAAATAAATAAGCTTTTGAATGAACACCATAGGTTTTGGCAGTGCTGGAGATATCAGGGGTGAAAAAAACAGAAAAAAATTCAATTGTTCCTGACTATTGAAGATGTACAATTATTGGGTGTAGTAATTAGATAATGAAGCTGTCCCTAATAAATCTATCTTATGGCTTTTGGAACTTTATGTAGCCATGAGCATGAGGTATTTACTGAATGCAAATCTGGGTGCCATGATCTTTTGCTGAGCATATTATCAGTTTATGAAATTTTGGAGATTTGAGGGAGGAACATGTTCATTCCATAATCTCATCATCAGAAGGAACACAAGCTAATGATAAGACATTTAATAGATACATTGCCTTTCCAACAAACTTACTAAGAAAACCCAAATCTTCGTGCAGTGGTGCTCATCCATCCACCTGTCAACAGCTGATATCCTCATGCCTTAACTGGAAAACTCCAAAGTCTCTTAGCTACCTCACTCACTGAAAGAAAGTATCTTGGTGCTTTGATTTAGAGATGTGTTTATGTGCTTTGTTGAACAGGAATCTTAAAGCATTCTGCAATATTTTTGAGATGAGATGGGGAGAATGTCTTTGTGGGCTTTCACATGGGAAATCCTAGTGTACTTTTCAAGGTTAGCGCGCCATTTCTGTTCTGCAGATGTGTGTGTGTGGAGCATGGGTAGCTGAGCTGGTGTGGGGGTGGTGGGCTTCTTACAATTACATAAGACATTACCCTGCTTTTGGGACCATTAGCAGGATTTTGCCTGGTGACAAGTCCTGTAGGATTTACTGGCTGCCTGTCAAACTAGGTACTGACTGAGGAGAGCAGTGACCTCTCCAGCTCAATTTCCCTTCCTTGGTGTCCAAACCTTATGGAATAATACTCCTAAGACCACTTTTAGTTTATGACTGCAGGATGTCGTATGTTGACAGGCAGCTCTGGAGGGAACCCAGAGAATACTTGTTAATGGCAGTGATCCTCAGGGTCTCTTGAAGGTGTGCTTTGGAGAAATCCACACAAGAGTCAATCTGTCTTTCTGAAATACTACTTGTAACTGGAATACAATACTGTCTATTAAAAATACAAAGAACAGAAGGGAACTTGACAGGAAAAAACATCCAGCTCTTTAGAGCTGGCCTAATCCTTACCTGGGTACTGTTAGTCCAGTCATATACGTAAAAACAGTTCATGGTAACTTTAGAAATATGTTTTGCAATGGCTTTTTTTCCTTGAAATGCAAACTGTGGGAAGAAGGTCTTTTACTGATTTTTTTTTTTTCCAGTCATTAGTGTGACATGTAACAGTATGTCAATTTCATGGTTTCTTTAATATTGGGATGCTTTCAAGAGTTGAATGAAAAATTATTATTTTCCTGTGAGAAACATACTTTTTGATTTTGTGTTCCATTTTTCTGAGTTTTCACTTCGGTCTTTGTAAATTGAAAGTACTTTGCTTCTTAATAATGAAGGAGACGAGATTTTTTTTATTTAAAATTCTGTTGCCAGTGGCAAGGTTTTTTCAGTTAAATAATTTTTAAAATTTGGAATTCCATTTAAAGAAATAAAATTCACTTTTAAAACCATCATGTCTAAACACTACCTGTTCGAAAAGATTTCATTCATGATTTACAGAATGTATAGCCATCAAGTTAGGTGCCAGAACTTAGAAAACCTACAGGTTTTTTCCCCTTTATGTATGCTGCCTACACCATGACAGTAAGAAAATTCATTGTTCTGCCATTAACTTGAGCCTTGCTGGTCTGTGTCTCAGTTTGAGTGCATCCCTTCTTTCTCTATCTCTGAAATGCACGAAAAATACCATTTGTTTTATATTAGGTTGCCCAGTAGACTGTTAGAAGTCAATAATTTTATATAGACTTGAATATAGACATCAAGCTGTCCTCTGTCATGGACAAAATTTGGGGGCCTAATATTTCATTTTCTAAAGCTTTCTTTTTAATGCATATTTTAGAACAATAATTTTTGCCATCTTTGGCAATAATATTTTGATCTGAAAAACTAACCTCATATTTAGCAGTTGAAAAGTTTTTTCTTTTGAACATTTTCTGAATACAACATTCCAATTTACTTTGCTTTGAAATACTGAAAATAACTTGATGACTTTACTTTTTAAAGAAGGCAATTATTGCTTTGGGGTTTTTTTGTTGGGGTTTTCTTTTTTGGTGGCTGTTTTCTTTCTTTTTTCCCCTAATTTTAGTTATCTAGGAAAAAAAATAGGCTTTTCATTGTTTTATTAGACTAAAATTCTAATTCCTTCTCTTGCTCCCCTCTTGTCCCTTCCTCATCTGTTGTTGTCATCTTTTTGTCATCCAGCTGTAGTAGGTAAGTGAAAGGTATGTGATGGCTGTTTGATAATTCATTATTCACATACATTTTCTGCCAAAAGAGACAATTCTCTTTGTTAGCCTGGATTCTATCACCTGTTATGTTTTACCTTGTGTCATGGAGCTCTTCAGAACTGTGTGCTTACATGTTTGATACTACAATATATCCCTGATCTGGCTGAGGCTTCTAAGACATAACTGTAACAGAAGCCTTAAATAGTCTTAATAATTTCCTGATTTATTATGACACTATTCATCCCTCCTTATGGCAACAGTACAATATTGCATGTTATATTTACCCTTGGAAAAGTAGCATCTCTTGGGTCTCTTTTTTTCTATGGTGGTCTTAATTTGATAGGTTTTGAGGTTCTGAGTCTCACTGAAATCTCTTCTGACTTGGACCTGAGAGTTTACAGAATTGGTGCCTCATGTTTTTTTCCTGTCCTCCGTCTTCCACACATGCTTTGTACACTTCAGAATAAGCATTTTCACACATTATTCATGATCTTTCTAATGCTTTGCCTCCCATCTGTGTTCATCTGAGACAAATTTTAAGCAACTGGCCGTAGTCTTTATTTATATGAATGAAACTATCTCATGATGTCTTTGATATTTTTGTTTATCCTGTTGCTACATTCACACTCTGGTTTCTGAGACAACTGGTCATTTTCTAAGCGTTTCTTCTTTGTTGTTATACATTTAGGCTATTTTTCCTACATGCGAAATTTTTCTCTTTTGATATTCATTTTCAATTTGTATATACTTCCTTGTTTATTTTGCAATCTTGAAATTGATTTTACTTCCTATATCACACCAATAACTTCTGTGCAACATTGGTCATAAGTACTAGCAAGGAACAGAAAAATAATTGTGCATTTTCCTACTCACTCTCCTGTTTTTAATCTTTGGACACATCACTGCTGCAATTTTATCCCTGAAGGCATGGGGGCACTATTCCAGCCTACAGAGGGTACATGCTGAATGCACTCGGAATAAAGTCCACATTTTTCTCTACCAGTCTGTGGAACCCCAAGGCTTGCCCTCAGGTAGTGAGAAGGGAAAAGAAATGGGAAATTGCTGTAATGTGCAGTAAAGCCATAACAGAAAGCAGAACACCACCATTTAAAGCTGTGACTGAGGAGTGCACTGCCTTGAAAGAGCTCTTCAGAGAAGGTGCTCTTGGTGCCCATGCTGGCATCCCGCCTATTCTACGTTTGATGACTGAGACATCATGCTGAGGGACTGGGTGTGCTGTAGGGCACAAAGCATGCAACGTCTTGTGTTTGTACACACATGATGGCTACTGCTTTGTGGAAATGCTGCAAAAGAACCTGGCTGGCAATATAAACATAATAAATGTGGTGACTTACAAGTATGGAGATCTGGTTCTGCAGCACTAAAGTTTCCACTGTGGTGGAGGTATTTGTACAACTATTTTGGTAGAATTCTCAACCACTTCCATTGAGTTAATTAGGATATCAATTAGGATATCCATTCCTACAAGATTGGCGCATGAGAATCTGTATTTGAAAAGAAAACTAATTTCACACTTAATCTGGACTTGGTTTCCTCAGTAGCTTATGCGCGTGATTTCTGAAGGTTAGGTATAAAAATCCAGGGATTTAGACCTGACGATAAGAGACTGGATTGAAATGGAAACAGGGAAAAATTTAAAAAAAAAGATAAATTTGTGATTTTATAATTCTGAAGAATCCCAGCAAGCAAGAGCATCAAAACTTTTAAATGCTAAAGTAAGGATTTTACAATCAATTGAGTGTTTAATAGAATTCTGTACAATGCATGCAAAATGGGGGAAACGTGGCAACAGGCAAATTTGAAAGCTTGAATGTGGCTTGGTTACATAATTAAAACTAGACAAGCAAAGGGAAATGTCAATAATCCAACCAAGAAGTCACACAAATATAGATTTGTGTCTCACTATCAAGGAAAAGAAGTAATTAACAGACCAAAGTAAACAAACAAGTTGGAAAGCAGATGGCATTCTGGGAAACAGTAAGAAAATGGATTTCATAATAAGAATAATGTATGATTTGCTCAAATTATGCACTGATTTCCACAGTATACCATTCAGTTAAGGGGGAGCCTGGGATGACTTACCTATGATGATATCTGTACCTCACACAGTTGGCCTCAGCCCATTGATCCAGCTCGTCCACATCCCTCTGTAGACCCCTCCTACCCTCAGGCAGATCAACATTCCTGCCCAACTTGGTGTCATCTGCAGACTTAGTGAGGGTGCACTTGATCCCCTTGTCCTGACCATTGACGAAGATATTAAATAGAACTGGCCCCAGTACTGAGCCCTGGGGCACACCACTAGTGACCGGTTGCCAACTGGATTTAACTCCATTCACCACAACCCTCTGGGCCCAGCCATTCAGCCAGTTTTTTACCCAGTGAAGAGTGTGTCCATCCAAGGCATGAGCAACCAGTTTCTCCAGGAGAATACTATGTGAAACAGTCTTTCCCTTACTCACTAAGCAGGTCACCTTGTCATACAAGATCAAGTTAGTATAGAAGGAGGTCAGGTTAGTGTAGTGTACATGAATATACACGTTATGTCTACACTCAGGGGTGTCCAGTACTAAAGATAATGTTATCACTCCTAAGAGAACTGGAGCAGGGAACAAATAAAATCAGAGGTGTTCTCTAAGAAGGCAGTTGCGGCAGAGAAATTCTTTTTTTGGATGACCTTGTCTATGACAAAGTTTGCAGGTCTGAGGCTGAGAGTTTAGCAAAGATGTCTTAATGAAAGACAGTTATATTTTGGCAAACAGGTACAAATCTCAGCAATAGACATGCTAATAAAAGACAAATCCTTCTTGTCATGGAACGTGTCTTCCATACAGATAGAAACATTCTTCAGCCTTTTCATGTAGCTTATACCCTGTTCTGTCTTTCGTATATGCTCAAATAAGCTGGTTTTCTTCTGTGCTCTGCTTGACCCCTCTGACACCAGCAACTGTGAAACTGGAACTTATCATGGGCAATAGGTCCAACTGAGGGACTGTCTTGTCATGCAGATGCTGACTCTGTTCTCAGTTTGGCTACTCTCATTATGGGATCGTGACTGATGATCTCAATTTTCTCCACCTGCCTCTTATTCATGATGTGGCAGAGTTTCATTCTCACTATGATTCAGCAGCACCCTCATTTAGGCTGGGGCATCTCAGCACAGTAGCAGTTATATTTACAAGCCTGTTCTATGGTTACAGAGAATGAAATGTGGATAATCTTAAGAGTTTTAGGAATTAAGAATTAAAATGTACTCTGCAAATAAGAGGTTTGAAGAATAGCTATTTTTCCAGATAATGGGGTAGTTAAAAAAGAAGTACTTGGATTAAAGGAGCCTTCGTTTTATTTTAGAAGTCAATGATGTGTCATACCTTTATAGCAAAATATGATTAATTAAAAATCTTACAGTCACTTCCTGATATTAATATGAAAAATATAGGCAGAAATGGATAAAATTCCAGTCAACTGTTCATCAACCATTATTCCCTCTCTGAATGAGAGGCATCAAATGCAATTTTGAGATGACATCACATGGGTTAGTGCTTACTACTCCACTTCTCTGGCTAAATGGCAATAGATCTGCTAAAATTAGTCCAGTTAATTTATTTCACTAGAAGAATCCTGGCTGTAGCAACTGGCACCAGGAATAGGATCAGCCAAAGGAGGCTGGTTTGGTTTGAATTTGGATCTCAAAGCTCAGCTTCAGGGTGAATTCTCTGATGCTTGATGAAGGGTGAACTTGTACAGTGGCATTCCTTTCTGCAAAGCCACCAAAAGCATCCATGCGGCCCTGGCCATTTTCACAACCATTTCAGAAAGGTGTTATTGTGAGTTCTTTAACTTTCTACCATGTTTATGGAAAAATGTCCAACAGATCCCAAAGAAGGTATGGTGAAGGGCTTGTACCCCATCCCTGACCCAGCCCACTTCAAAACACATGCAATTACATGCACACCGCTTCCTTAAACCAGGCTAAAAGGTCTGTTCACTGTACATACTCCTAAATTCATTTCAGATAAGCAGTTTAAACTCCTAAAACAAACCAGTTTTTTCTCCTTTCTAAAAATAACATTGTTGTACATCATAGCCAACACTTCTTTTTTCCTTCAAACTAAAAAATAATTAAAAGCTTCATCCTTTCCCTCCCTCTTCCTGCCCAGCTCTACAGTTTCTCCATCCATTTTGACATTGCTATTACCTATTTTAATCCATCCATATTAATCCTGTGATGACTGTCAATTATTTCAGTGTAGTGAGTCCATGAGATGAGCCTGTAAGTCTAGGATGATTTGTAGGATTCTTTTTTTGTGTGTCATTGCTGACGTTCTTCAAGAAAAATAATATTTTGCCTAAAGAAGGGTGAAGATACATTTTCCTGAGAGGCAGAGAGGGAATATTTTTGTTGTGAATGAAAAAAAATCTCAAATGTTGTGAGGATAAAAAATCATAGTGAAATTGGGATGTGAAAATACTGAGAAGAAGCTAGGCCTACTTACTGCATGAGTGAAAGCACCTCTAGTCTGGGCCTGTTTCTGCCAGCATGGATATTTAACAGGAATTTTGCATGGTAGCGTTTCTGAACTCACTCACATACATAATGTAGCATTAACACATCAAAGCTTATCCTTTAAGGCCCATGAATCACCCTGCCATGGTTACACTGCACATGAGAACAGAGAGGAATGCTGATAGGGGGGCTCTCCATACCTTATGAAGTTCACTGCTAGCAGCTGTCAGTAAGGTTCCACAAGTGAGAACCCATAGGATAAACTAATACAAATTTACAGTGAAAAGGGGGCCAAGACACCGTGCAGTTACTGAGGGATAAAAGCATACAGTCATGATGCCTGTAGATCCACAGTCACACTAAAAACTTGTTTCTGTAACGCCAAATAAAAAGCGTTTTCCCTACATACATACACGCACACACACAAATCTATCTCCTAATCTGGGGAAAAACTAGGAACTTCCAAAGGCTAAGTAAACATGGAGATATGTACTGACTTGGAAAAACATCCTATTTTCCCTGGGTGAAGAGCAAGGACCCAGAGGAGTACGCAACCAACATTGCCAAGGATGCAGTGTTGCAGTAGTCGGAGGCCAGTTTCTGCTGACCAACGGACCTGTGATTTCTCTTCTGAGATGGGAGAAGCAGAAGGGCGAAAACACAACTGGGGAGAAGAGGTCTTAGTTCTCTTTTCATTACCAGCTGCTTTGCTGTGATGCTCCAGTGAAGGAATTCAGGCTGCACACAGGGTCAAACTGTCCTTAAGGGCAAAGTCCCTTAACACTGATTATATATACATTATATGTGTAGTATCACTGACTGCAGTGAGTTACTCTCACATCCAAGCACTATTTAACCAGCAGGGATGCCCAAATCTGTCTCTTTATTGTTGACTTTCAATTCATGTTTGATCAAAACCCCACAGATACATCTATCAAACTCATTGCTATCTTAATCCCTATTGCTCTCATTTTAACTGACTGATTCGTTTCTCCCTGTTATGTTCAGCGTCCTGTAAACACCAGCACTTTCTGTAAGTCTCTTTTTTCACCCTTCTGTTTAATAATCTTCCCGGCCTTTTCCCATGACAAATGTGTTCATATTTCTGGAAAGCTTCACGCTTATTGCTTTTGTCATTTAAGCCCTCCTAGCACTGTTGCCCTCTGTTACCATCTCTGTTGCGTAGTATCACAATGATGTGAACAAATGCTCATCTCTGGATTTTCACGCTTCCTTTTCACATGTGTTTCTAGTTATATCCCACAATTTTAAAACTAGCTTTATTAGCAGATTATTGGATATACTGAATATCTGTGATGAATTTGGCCATTTCTCAGGTTAAAGAACAATCCCTTCATTACATGAAGATTTGTTCTCTTTTATTCTTAATTTACACTATAATCTGACTGGATGATGGTTTAATGTATGGATTGGGTGAAGCTGTTATGTCCGTAGGCCAATTTTGAGGTAAAACTTGACAAATCCTTTGCAGAGCTGTGTGATAGATCCTCAGGCGAAAAATCTGCTCGAATCTTTTTAGACTCTTGAGTCTTTCTGCAAAGTATAAGCATAGTGTCTTAATCCTCCTCATTTCACATCTTATTTATTTATTGTTGTGCAATAGCTGTTATGTCATAAGACTGACCAGAAGTAGGCAAAAGTATTTTTGGAGAACAGTTAAGTTCTAAAATGATTCTAAAGACAACAAAACATCCATAAATCAGGGGCTTAGTTGTGGAGATGCTTTGAAATATATATACTATATAAGCATTTCTATGTATATAAATATATTTAAATCTATTATAATGTATTGCATTAATATTATTACATTTGATTATAATTATTTTAGGGAAACAAGTATTCAACCAATATATATTGTATTGGGAATATATATAACCTCTCTATAAATAATGATTGGGAATAAAAACAATTTAAAAAGGCAGGAAATAAAAGTTCATATTACGACAATTGGATTTTGAGAGAAATCATGTGGTTCCTTTTTTTCTTTTGTATTTACAATGGCCAGAATGAAAGTCTTCATGATTGATGTTAGCTTTCAATTCTATGACTTGTTCCAGTTTGTGTCACAATATTTGACTGATATAAGAGTGTATTGTTTTTTGTTTGGGTTTTTTTTTAATTCAGTGATGTGTGACAGCATCACTTAGAAAACTGTACAGAAGCAGGGCAACATGTCAGCTTGATTTATTTGGTTTTTTTACTGTTAACACTTCTCATCAAGTTGTTAGAATGATCAGGTAGTTGGTTCTGATGTCATTATGCAAGGGACCTTTTAATCATTCAATGAATCTGTATAATTTTTCAAAGAAAAATGGTTTCTCCATATTTGTGAAAACATGTTTGCAGGAAGTTAACCTAGGCATGCCATGAATCAGCTAGAGAGTTGATAGGCTTCTGGCTTAATCTTTTCTCTTTCCTTTATAGACCAGATAGGATGAGCTAACCTGTCTGATTTGACATTAAACAGATATTTTGCAAGCTGCTGAGTCACAAGAAAATGCTGATTTCAGTAATAGGCTTTTACAAGAAGTGAGTCTTCTGCAGTAGACAGACCTCCAGTACGTGTAGACTACTATTTTGTACTAAATTTTTGACAGTTTTATTTCCTTGGACATCATGGTATCTGGATTAGAAATTAGTTATTGGTATTACGCAGTAATTTAAATTCTGAAAATAAAGCAGCACTTACAGCTGTTGTCTCTGGTCTGAGACTTTGTTAGAAAACGTTGTTGTATCTGCATCTGGCTTATATTGGTAGTTTATATTGCCGCCAATGGGCTTATCCTTGAGTCTTCTGCACCAGAAATCACAATATAAATTTTGAGGATTTTCAAGACTGTTTGACATCTTACTTTTTTTTTTTAATCCATGAAAGTAAAATGCCTGCAATCTTATAGAAGAGTTCATCAACCTTGCTGTATCCAAACAACTGTACATAGCATGATCTGTAAGTTTAGATTGAAAGAGGAAGGGACAACTTCTCTGCTCTTTGCACTGGTAATATGTCAGAAGTCTCAACTGAATCTTCATTGAGTGTAAATTAAGCATCACTCTTTCTGATTAATTTATATAGATGTCACCAGCTTGTTCAGGTTTCATTTAAATTAGATCCTCACACCAACCACTGCCCCCAATTCTAATTGGCTAGAATTAGAAAGCAGACTAATGGGCAAGTACACAGCCCATCCATTGCTTGCGATGCCAGAGAGAATGGGTAGGGGTGTCCATTGTCAGTAGTCAAATACACATGTGAACAGCTTGACCAACTGACAAGTGATCCACAGCCCTGAGATCAAGGGTAGATGACAATTTATTTCTCAAAAAGACCAGCAGAATTTGGATGGAGAATTCTCTTCATTGTCTTATTTTCTCCTATCCTTGTGGGTTTTTATGCCTCTAAATGTTTATTAACGTTATACTGGTGTAACTTGAAGGAAAACTATTTTTCTCTATTTATATAGAAACATCCTCTAGTCGAGCATATCACCATCACTGTATTGATCAAGAATTTGATTTTCCTCGGATTTTTTAAAATGCTTGAGGGTGAAGAGACTTTCCTGTGTGATACGATAATAACTTCAAGCAAAACATGAGAAGAATATGACTTTACCTGTTTATTTTGATTATTTCAGCAATCTTGTGATGCCCTTGAGTAAACATTTTCTTTAAAGTGTTTCATTGCTACTATTCTTCATGTTCTCTTCAATATGAGAGTTTTTCACCTCTCTCATGTAACCTCCATATATATTCATCTGAACGAAGCCCACACTGCACCACTGATCCTTGCTTTTCTCTCACCTGTATTTCTTTCATGCTTAATAGATTTCATCCATGGACAAGAATTGTTTTAGGCTTTTTGCCAATGTTTAGTACTATGAGCCAATTTTCTATACAGGGCAGTTACAGCAACTCTGTGTGAAGAATGCTCTGGCCTTCGCCTATACTGAGCGACCTAAACTAGTGAACCTGTGTAGATTAATATGTAGTGTTAAGAAGACTCAAGTCATTCTTGGCCTCAAACGACAACTGAAATGTTTTAACTCTCGCAAAATAATTTCCAAAGCTAGAAAATGCTGAGTTTTTACTTAGATTTACCTTATCACTTTGAAAATGAAGGAAGAAGTCAATGTTTCTTAGAGTATTTTATCTCTCTGGTTTGTGCAATGTGGACCTGGACATCTCTGTGCTGTATCTCTCTGTTAGTTCCTCATTATAAAAACTAGAGAGTGACCTGAGCCTTATCTACAGATTACTTAATTCAGTGAACAAAGGGCTGCTGGGAACTGCACACTCTGAAGACCTATGAGAACCTAGATTGATTTTCTTGGTTTTTTTCCACATATTTATTATGTGGAAAAGTAGGGGTTTGTTTGTTTATAGTTTGCTTGTTTGTAGTTCGTTTGTTTTTGTGGGGTGTTGTTTTTGTTTTGGTTTGGTTTGTTTGTTTTTCTTGTCACTATTTAAATTGTAGCCAAAAATGTAGAAACTGACATTTGTGTAGGCTTCAATTCCTAACTATTAGGTAACACTCAAAGGAACCCAATTTTTCTGATATTAAGGTACAATGACATGCTGAATTCAACAGTTATCTGAACATAAGACATACTGTGTAACTACAGTACCTCAGGGGAAAGATTTCCAATGATTTTGGAGAAGTCTTACTGGTAGCATCTTGTTCTTCACTTGGAAGTCCCTCCTAAGGCAATGATGTGCACTTGGTGGATGTAAACTGGTTGTGCTGAATATGCAACCATTTGACAGGTCTGAATTCTTTTTATGAGGACCTAAAGCTCTTCTGGATTGAGTTGTGGACCCTGTTGTACCTTAATCTTCATAGCTATGGTACAAGGCATCAGCTGTCAATAGTTTTCTTCAATGGGGTGGGGAAATATGAGTACAGCATGTCAGCAGTATTTTTAAATAAAGCAAAATAGTCTCTGTTTGAGTCTTTATAAGGCTAGATGCAATTTCTTCCAGGATTTAAGAAACCTTCCCATTGACTCTGATAGGTGTTGGATGAAGCCCAAAGTATAAACATTCCATCCGTTTATGGGGTTTTTTTAATTTTTTTCTGTAGGAATCTCCACTCTGTCATATCTAAAGTTAGCATCCTGAAAAATAGGAACATGTTATTCTGAAGTGGTCATCACCTCCCACATTAGTTTAACAGATCCTGAAAAACCACTTTGTATAGCAGGAAAAAAAAATCTAATTCCTAGTATAACCTTAACATCATTTTAATAGCCAGCATAATTTTAAAAGTTTTTAATATATTTGGAAGAGCAAAGCTACAAGTCAAAAGAGTATTCACTTCGGAAACAGACGTGATCAGAGAACAATATGTGCTTGTGTGGGAGGGGACGGTCATCACATCAGTCCTTGCTGTTGTTACTTCACTTCTGCTTATCAGCTTGTGGCAAGGCAAATAAGCAAGGCAGGACAGTGAGGGAAAGAGGGGACTTTTAAGTCACTCATCAGACTACAAAAGATCTGATACTTATGGAGAGAATTTTCTCTGTGACCTACTGAGAGAAAGCAGGGATGCCTGCAAAACCTCTAGACTCTAAATTACTTCAAGAAATAGTAGTAAAAGGGTTTTTTTATTTCTAAATTTTTTAGCAATTTTTTTTTTTTGCATTACGTACTTAGCCAAATGATGTGCGAATGACTCATCAGGGAGCTTTATCACTGTGAAGCAACTAGTTTGAGCTGAAGAGCTTAAAACCCCCAGAAAAGTCTGAGAAGCCAAAATGGTGAGGCCATATCCAACCCTCATCTAAGCAGAGGTCCTCTCCAGCTGCTCGGAGTCTCTGTGCCACATTATGGAGTGACATGATGCCAGACAAGGCTAAAGTCCCTTTTTTCCTCTTCAGCCTGAAAAATATTTGTTTGGATTACATCATGCTCACTGTTTTCAGTCCTCCAGTCTAGAGATATTAAGCAAAAGTCCACAGAGAGTTCTCCAGTTCCATGTAAAGCTTTTTTCAGCATACCACTTTTCTTTTGTTCTTTGAAGACAAACTGAGTGTTAGCCTGGTATAAAAAAAAAAAAAAAAAAAAGGAGTACTGTAAAGAGATGACTAATATTTCTGAGTATACTGACACTTCTAACAAAGCCCTGAAAAAGGGACTGCTGCCTCATGGTAAAATAAGGGAAGAGGAACAAAAGGCCTGAATTGCATATGCTCTTTGCGTGTTAAGTTCTTTTACAAGTTGTTACAACTTTGAATCTGTTTTCCCCACTATAAAATGTCACAGATGTCCTCTGTTTGTAAAATACTCTGGGAGGAACTATATCAACAAATGCAAGCTATTAAAACTTCTCTTTTTTTGGCTGAGCTTTACAAATGTTACGCAGTGGATGTTTCATCTGTTTTCAGGCTGGGTATATGGAGTCCTGTTAACTGGAGAGGGAATGTTAAAAACGTGGTGTTTGGCTGGGAGATGTCAAAAGAAGCAGAAGCTGTTTCACTGAAGTTTGACTCTTTCCCCTCTAAAACAGCCTGTTTGAGACAGACAGCAGTATTATGTGTTTGTTTGTGCATTAGAATACTTTGAATCTTATCAATTATGAGGAATACATTAAATGTACTGTGCCAAATTGATTTATGGCAAGTATTATTGATTTCAGTGAAGTTTCAGCTCAAGATATTTGTGTGGTTGGTTTGTTCATTCTTTTCACTTGTGGCTTTTCTAAAATCTTATAGACAAAAGGATTAGCCTGAATGTCTAAGAAAATATTTTTATTTCAAGATTTTAAACAAAAAATACAAGTGGAAGACAGTAATTGTGGATTAAAATGTGCAAATTATTTTTCAGAATGTTTCATTTCAATCAAATGAAATCAAGTATTTGAATTGTATGGAAATTTCTTTTTGGATATAAGAGAGTTTTGAAAATGGCATCATATTGCAAAATGTCACTGTATTTTCTGTTTTCATCAAAAAGAAGGCAAAATGAAAAATGGGTGGAAAATGTTGTTTCCTACTATCTTTCAAGAAACATTGTTTTTCTAGTGTAGTCATGCTGTTTGTATTCTCAGAATCATGGTGAGTAAAAGTTAACATTCAGTCTTGAAACAATAGAATATTCATGCCGTACAATAGAGTGACACAAAGAACAGACTCTCTATAAAGTCAGAAACTGCATGAAAGCCCTGATGAAAGTTCCAATACAGCTGGTAAGTGTTTATCCCTCTTTTTGGCTGGAGGTGCTAATTGATAACTAGAGGGAGAACACTGGCTGTTATTCATAAACAAGAATCAGCAGGAAGTTAAGGAAGTCAATAATTGCAGTTTTTCTGAGAGAAAGTGCCTCCACCTGATGTAGGTACTTACCAAGGACTGTGGGAGAGCAGCAAGTATTTTGAAAGGTGAGCAGCAAAGGCAAAATCTTTGGCACCTTCAGGACTCTAGCTTTGCTACAATTGCAGGATGTTTTTGGATCCTGAATGTTTCTTGTTTAGGGATTCTTGCGACAATGAGGTAAACACTAGGTATCAGTTGAGGACTTATGTGGTCAGGAAAAATGTATAGGGTGGAATCACCAGAATCACCAGAAACTTTGGTGTTTAAAGCAGAAGGGACAGGTCGTTAGTGGTTCAGCAAGACTGGTGATAGCGTTGGGAGCCATACTGAAGTATGGTATGCATGAAGGATGGAAGAGTTTGAAAATCTCAGTCTAGCTTGTTTTGATCATTATCTGTTCTGCACTCCCATCCTGTTGGTAAGGATTACCTTTGTTTCAGTTACAGGCCAAAATGAAAAATTGTAACTTCATTCAGTTGGCAGGATTTAAGTAGAACTTTTCAGAATTGCTACTGGTTTTTGTTTGTTTGTTTGTTTTGTTTTCTTCTCCTGTTATTATGTAGCAGGTAGAGAAAGAAATGGGACGAGAATTTTCTTGCTTGGTTCCAACCAGCTGGATTATTTCTAGTTGGCTGATCACGTCTCCTACACCTAGTGATATAAATGATGGGTTTAGTTAAAATGGCAGGTGCTTTTTAATCTATTTTCATTTTTTATTAAGACAATCCAACAGATTGCTTTATTTTTCTTAACTGCAGCAAAAAGAGCATGAGTGAACCCTTCTGGACTCCTGGTCCCTGGAGAGCAATCATGCATTTAGGCAGACATGCTCCTTAGCCCTTTCTGCCCTTCTCTTTCAAAGCAGTGTTTACCAGAAGGTACACTGCCAGCTGTGGTTGCTTTACAGGTGATGCTAATGTTGTGATACCATGAGATACGTGGGATGAGTAGCAAGATTGAGGGAAATTCAGTTGCAGATGAATGGGACCATTGCTATGCCAGAAATAGTGGCATTGCTAGAGGAAAAAAATCCAGTGTACTCATTAAATGCTGTCAGGACATGGCTTGATTGAAAATGTATTTGTAAGTATGTTAAAAGGCTAATCCTAGAAAAACAGAGCAATGAGGTGTTTCATTTGTTTGTGTTGCCTGTGTTTTCTACAGTGTGACATTCTCCTTTACCAGGCTTGTGCTGGTGTATTGCTGTATGCTTTTCTGTACAGTCAGGCTGCTTCCTCGTGAATCTAAACCCATTATATAAAGACATGTATTAGCTCCCTTGGTATGAATATATTTTATACAAGTATTTGAAAAAAATAGCTCCCTACTGCCTTTTAGCAGCCTCTTTGCTAAGCTGAAGCAGGATATGGACCCTGAATGGGTATTCTGTTTCTCTTACTGGAACAAGTGATGTTGTAGAGGACTTGGATTTTTGTCAGGTTTGGTGTGGCCAGGCCCTCTGCAGGCTGGGTTTTGGAGCCTATGATCCAGTTAAAAGGTAGCATGGGTTCAAACTTTTAAATGGAGTTTGGTGAATAACAGATACTTCTGGTTTCGTCATCCCTTTCTAGTTCCTTCAATCTTCTGCCTCCTATTTGACACTATCTCACTAAACCTGTGTAAAACCAGAAACAAAAATAATACTAGCAAAACCAGAAGACAGCTTCTAAATAATGTCAGATAAAAATCATTCAGTGAAAAATAATTTTTATGATGTTGTAGTCTAGTGACAAGGTTTTTTTGGCTGGGAGTAGGAAAGCTAAATTTCAGTCCCTGCTGTTTCTGCCTTTTTTTTTTCTTTATTATTGTTACCCAGTGTAAGTGAGAATGTGAAGTGTGTAAAGTTTGTGTGTGTGTGCACTCGTGAACTTGTTGCCCAATTTCAACCAAATTTAACAGGGGTAAAAAGTTAACAGGTTCTTTGTAGCTCATAAAACACTTCTGAAATTTATTTCAAGGCATCTGAATGAGGCGCAATAACACTTAATTCACATTTTCTCCAGCTTGTCCTGTAGCCAGTAGTCAGGGGCATTTGTGATGACTCCTTTGTAAGACAGAAAGTGCTTACCTAGGCAATTTCCATCAGAGATCCTGACTTTGTTAATTACAACACTAATGCAGTGAAATTCTTTCAATGACAAAAGAGGAGAGAGGCAGAAGAAGATTTTATTAAAAAGCAGCTCATGAATTTAGGAGATTTTTATGCTCTGTATGATTAGTGTCATCTTGGGTTATGGACTGGAGCTGGAATGTCTGAAGCTGGATGCTTGAGTTGACAGAGTGTGATCAGGGCTGTAACTCCTCAAGTCTTCAGAAAACAACTTCCTATACACCTCTACCAGGAGGTCATGTTCCTTCCAGTGGTCTGTACTGGCCTTCTGCCTTTCCATCCTGCATCCTGGGAAGTGGGGCTTGAGGGAAGCCAGGTACCAGGAGCATTCAAATGCTCAGATAGTGTTTATTCTTAGCTGAGCCACCCTGCTGTCTTCCCGGCTTGTTTTGGAACACAACCGTGCAAATTTCTTAATTTAACTGGCAATATAAGGACAAAATGCCTGAACACTACATTTTCCTGCAAATTAAATATATGTATATTTTAAAAAAGTAACCCTTAAAATGCCTTTTACCTACTAAGAAAGCATAAACATTCTAATTCAAAGATATATCGGTCTTCCAAGATAACCCTCAATGAAACAGCAAAACAACTGATGTCTTCAGATGAAAATGGTGCAGTATGAAATGAATGAGTTGCTGTTCCTGATGAGGGTAGTAGTGGCAGTCTTTGAGGTCACTTTTCCAAAAGTAAAACTATGTCTGATTATTCCCATCATCGCCCTTATTATTTTTTGTTTTGGAAGCCCATAATGAAAATTTCGGCTTTGTCCCTCAGCAGGCATCTAGGCTTGCACATTGGATGTACTCAGTTCCTCAAAACTCCTTCGTCACTCTTGTGCTGCCCTAGAAAGAGCTGAAGGTTACTTGGAATACTATTTAGAGGAAAGGTGGGTAAGGGGTGAGGTTTGGGAGTTAGGAGAGTCTGAGATGCCAAACTTTGTGCAGTGAATTTAGAAGGCTGACCTCTGTGGAAGAAAAGTGGCAGGTGACCTGTCTCCATTGACTCCAGAGCATATCCAGAGAGATGAAGAGGTTAACCTGCCTGGCCAATGTAGTTTATAGTTGAGAAGTGTGAACACTGCCCTCTGTGTATTAAGTGTGACAGACTGATTCATGATGTAAGGACTTTCTTCCTGTGGCTTTACACACTGTAGTCTTCAGAGAGCAGGCTCTGAAAAGGTCCTTAATAGGACCTGCTTTTCTGACTTACACTGCCTTGTTTAGCTCCACTCTTGGGCATGCTGAAGTGTCACTGCTGGCATGGCTCACTGAGGATGCAGCAAGCTCTGCTGCTGGGAATGAAAGGGATTTCGTGCATGCTGGCACTCTTCTTGGCATGCTGCCTGTTTCTGACAAGCAGCAAAGCAGGGACATCCTCCCCAGCAGCTCAGATCTAAATCCCAGATACAGAGATTGATTTCCAGCACAGCCTGTGCTCTGTATAAATCCTGGATCAAGCAGGCTAATCACTGCTAATCAGCATGATGGGGCCTGTAGACCTTTGCAGCTCTGCTTACTGGCTAGGGGGGACAAACTGCCAGTAGGTGCTAAATCATTAACAGTTGCTGTTGAATTTAAGTAGCTGGTGGTGTTGAATTTAAGTGACTAGTGCTGCAGTCATACACTCACAAGGAATTAATTTTTCCAGAGCTACAGCATCACTGTGCGTTTTTCCCAGCATGGCTATGATTCAGGCTGAAGAAGCATTAATCTGCCTTAGCACATGAGAAAACTTAGTTGAAGAACTCCTTCTGGATAACCTGCAGAGTGCTGTACTGCTGTTTTTTTAAAAAATCATTAATTATTTTTTTCAGGACTTCATCACGGGTTATGCTACTGCACTCAAATACTTACAATCTCAGTTATACTTGGCTCCTTGAGTAAAAGGAAAGTTAACACTGGATCTCAAAACTCATTATTCATCCTTGGTGTTACAATATGGTTTATCCTTGAATAGCTGTGGAATTTGGGAAACATTCTGGTAGGCTATTGTGATTTTCATGCTTGTAGTGACAATACACCTTTAATTGTATTTCCTTTTCTTTTTCTCCTATTTCTTTCTTTTTAATTTACAAATTGCATTTCAAAATAGCAAGGAAATGTGGCAGGCTGCACAGCTGGAGAGAATTATGGCCCCTTTCTGGTAGTTAATGTACCCTGAGCTTTTGGCTTTGGTGCCTCATAATGCCACATGAGGCATGCAGTAACTGCCCAGAAACACATTTGTTAGCTGTCATGTCGCTGCTTAATTATATCTTACTTCTGTTTCAGTGCATCATGCATAAGTCTGCTAAATGTTCTATGTAAATCCAAACCTGATTTATTGTCCCAAAAGTACCTTGGAGAATACCAGTGGAATAAAAGAGCTCTCCTTAATGTGCTTTCCTATCTGTAGAACTCCAATTTGGTGTAACTTTGTTAATCTTTGAATCAGTAAACAATATTGCATGCAGTGTGTAGTTTTAATTTAAGCAGATTGCTTACTTATGTGCTTGTTCTCAGGTGTGTTGTGAAAATGAAGTTTTCTTCTTTCTTTGCTGGATCATATTGAGTGTTGAGAATATAATGCATGTGCTGCTAGATCCTCCACTGCTGTAATTCAGGGCAGTTTCAAAGCCATGACAGTACTGCTGATTTATACCTGCTAGTGTTCAGATTTTGATGCTGTTGGATATGGGAAACTATTAAACCCCCATGTTTGAGGCAGTAGCTTTCTCCCTGTAGGTCCCTGTACTAAAGGAATAGGGAAGGCAGAAGGTAGGTCTTGCTGGTGTGTGCTGGGAGGTGTGGCTTGAAACATTCTTCTCAATAAATTATTTTATGTCTCTCAGTTGGTGGCAGCAGCTTCAAGATGCCTTAAGTGCTTTTGGTCTGAAATGAGATTTACTGAGTGTGTATGAGGCTGGAGTCTCTGAGCATTTGGCAAGTGCTGAACTGTTGCTCTCTGCATGAATGGAGTAAGGGCAAAGTAGTATCGTAACATTTGGGATGTGACTTTCTCCTCTCTCCTATAATGAAAAAAAACCCCGTTTGTCTGATGTTTGCCAGGAAAGATCATGCAATTTTCCAATGCCTATCCAAATACCCAGTCACAAATAGGATGGTACAGATGGATGAAGGGATTGGACTTTTTCTGTGTGAAAGCTGGTGTAAAGCCTTTGAAGAGGGTTGAACTGAGTCTATTGTATAACCTGTTAATACTAAGGGGTTTCTTGCACTGTTGCTAGCTGAAGCCTATCCCTTCTTACCTTCCTGCTTGTCTGATCTAACACACGTAAATGGGTGTTTGGCCTGGAACTTTGCAAAAACCTTAGAGCTCTGAAAGAAACTTTGGGGGGGGGGGGGGGGTGGGTGGTGCGGATCGTGCAGAAATGGGAAACTTTCCACCAAAAATAGTGAAAGCAGGTTCATGATTGTGGTGAAAATTATAATCTATGAAGTTCCTGGTTAATATTCTGATAAAAAAATACTTAGCAATAGGGTGGGTGAGCAGGAGAGAAACAACAGAAGTGAGAAATAATTTCTAGAATTCGTTGCAGCATAAACAAATGTCAGAAAAGTTGAGGAGGTTCTGTCCCATTCTCGTGGGGATGTTAGAGTCTTAGTTCAAGTACAGACTATTGTTGGTCCTTAGGTTGAGGGAGTAAACTGGTTAGCCATCAAAACCTATTGGGTGTAGTGTGGAAGAAATCAGGACTCAGTAATTCCTTCTGGAGTGGCATTAGTAAGTGAGGAAATAAGGCACGGTTGTCTGGGAATGCGTACCGTTAAAGAACAGAACAAGATCCCTTTCCCAGTGTGAAAGTGAAGTTAGCAGTGAGGTTCAGCAATTGTAGGGCACAGACCACCGTCAAGAATTTTATTCCTTTGACCATTAATGAAACCTTGCTTTGTTGGAATCAACTGACTTTTTACAGTAGCTCAGTTGAGGCAGAATTTTAGCCTACATCTCTTACAGCAGTCAACAGGCCTAATAGGAGCTAGTGGAAATAACGAAAGTCAGAAATGAGCTTTTAAAAATCTGCTTTGGGTATGAGAAAACTAGGAAGAAGCCAGATATCGCAGTTGCTTACAACCAAGTTTGAAGACTTAAGGTTATGATTGCACAGGTTCTTTTTAGAAGGGGGATCAAATGTCTTTAAAACGCTTTTATGTACATAACACATAAGGTTATAAAACTCATTTTCCTTTTTTTCCTCCTTTCATCATGGGCGCTTACCACAGGCATTTCCCTTTTTTTATACTTCACAGTATAAAACTTGGTGCAGCTGCATTGTTGTCAACCTTTAGCAAAAGATAAACCAGGGAAGATTTGCATAGCTACAGTTGCTTATCTTTTTGCTGTATTCTTACCATACCCAGCAGGCATGGTTGGAATTCATCATTTACAGTGATTTTTATATAATCTGTGTAACCCAGAAATTTCACTAGGGGAGAAAGTGGCTGAAGTCAGTTACTCTGTACTGGTGAAACTGAGTTTTTCAAAGGTAATAGTTGCAAGACTGATTAATGAAGAAGCCTATGTTTGTTTATATAACAATACATATATGAAAAAATTAAAATTATGCCCTTTATCTTGTTAGATTATCATACTCAATTTCAGCATTTGCAGTAAGAAGTGAAACACTATTTAATTATTGAATTAAATTATTAAATTTAATTATTTAATTGAATTATTGTTTTCTGTGCTCTATTTATAACACGCTTTTGCTGATCTACCATGAATACACAGAACAGGGTAAATAAGGTTACAAAGCTTTTGGTGCTCTATATCCTAGTGTTTCAGCATCTTGAAATGAAAATCCTTAATTCATGTGTCTCAGATGATAAGTTCTACGAAATAGTTAACACTGTGTTGCCTAGGTATACTGACTTCTCTTAAGGCAGTAGAGTTATTTTGGTGGCAAAAGAAAGTTTACTGGATGCAAAAAGACTTGCTGATGAGAGTAAATTATTGCCCATGTAATTAGAGAGTTCCAGTGCTTGATTTCATGATTAAAATCAATCATGACTTAAAAATATTATTCTGGGATCTGCATTGAGAGCAGAGATTAGATTAGTCTTCAAACTCACATACAATGTTTGTGTTTTGAAGTAGCTGAGCATCTAGACCTAAGGTGAAATTTAAAGCAGGCCTTACCAAAAAAGATGATCCACCTTTCTGTTTTTATTTATCTTTAACAGAAACTATTTTTTCCTATGGAGTCCAAGTTCAGAAGACATTAGAGGAGTTTTATTAACTGGTAATACATCCTGGGCTATTAAACATAACTAGCCAGACCTAGGAATGACAGTCTTTTCAGGTGGAAGTCCTAAATCTACATTTCAGTGTCAGAGTTCAAGATTTGCTGCAGAAAAGATGCTTCAGTGAAGGAAGGAATACAACCAAGAGTTATAGACTGTTGTTCAGGAAGTATCTTAAAATCTGCACCCCCTGCCAACTTCTCACCTGTCTTTATAGAGAAAGTCATTTTAGATCCTTTCTGTACATAATGGTTATGGGAGCTTTGTATTTCTCATTCACTTATTGGAGAGAGGCAAAGAGTGTCTTTCATTTGCTATAGTTTATACTTCTTGAAGTACTCTGCTGGGAGATGTTTTCTGGATGGTTTTACCATGGCCTGTGTGGCATTCAGCATTAGTTATATAAATGCCAGTTTGATGCCAGTGCCAGCAATAGAGGCCCAGAGCCTGGACAAGGATCACAGGTCAGCAAGAGAGCATCTGAAGAGCAGCACAAAGGAATTCCAGCCAGTAAGTCAGCCTTATCAGGGGCTTAACTTAAATGCCTCTGTGCAAAACCATCTAGCAGGGACAATAAACCAGTGGAGTTAAAAACGTTTGCACACCTGCAAGGCTATGATCTTATTGACATCATGGAGGCATAGTGGGATGGCTCCCATGACAGGAGTGTTGGAATGGAAGGATACAGGCTCTTTAGGAAGGACAGACAGAGGAGACAAAGAGGGACTGTCACCCTCTGTGTCAACGACCAGCTGGAGTGCGTGGGCCTGTGCCTGGGGATGGATGGGAGCTGACCAAGAGCTTATGGGTCACTATTAAAGGGAGACCAGACCGCACAAATTTTGTTCCCCTCTCCCTTCACAGGTTGCAGGTTGGTTTTTTGTTTAGTCTTTTGTTTTTTACATGTGGGAGAGGAAAAAGAAGATGAATGGACATAATTGGCAATAAAACTTTACTTGGAAGACCTAAAATAGACTTATTAGCTATTTACATCCTGTCTTCAGTGAGGATATTAACAAAATATAGATGTCTCCAGTAGTCCACACAGGAATACACTGAACACTTGCTGCTTGGAGATCATACTATTTATTGTCTCTCTCTTTAGGGGTGTGTTGGATTTTCTTTTTTTAATTGGGGAAAGTGTTTGAGAGAGATTTTTAGATTTAAGAAGCTTTCTAATCCTTTTCTTCTCAGCATGAGAACAGAGCCAAAACTGCAGCAGCTCAGCATTGCGTCTGAGTTTTGATGGGGTGTTTTGCAATGTTAGTGTAAAGAAGTTTGCCAGGGAAGGGCGAATTAATCCTGTCCAATGAGAGACCTTTGCAAAAATAAACCTAGCCATGTGATCAAATTTTAAATAAATGGATACATTTGCCAGTCTCTGAATGTAGGATTAATTTTATGCCTGCTTGATTCATGTACGATCTAAAAATCCATGGGCTTGAAGTGTAGGAAACTTACAGGAAAATTGTCTTTGGATCATAATTCATCTTGGTATACGTGATGTTGATTTCATATGGATAAATGAAGCCTTTGAGGGCATGGGCCATAGTTAAGTCAAACTTCTCTGTGAATGCAAGATTTCAGAAGGCTGTGCTTACAACACACCACCTTGGTATTCAGGAATTCTGTGAGGAAGAGGATGATGTTTCTGTGGATGTTCAGTTGGGTCTGACATGGCTTGTCCATTTAGCCAGACTCATTTATGGCTTCTCACTTGCCCTGTATAGAGTGTGTGGGTAAATTACATTTTGTTAGTCTTCAGACAGGGTTTTCTTTCATTGTTTATCAGAATGTCTCCTAAACACACATGTCCAACTGTGTTAATATCAGAATGGAAACTTCATCATGAGTGTTGTCCTTTCTTGGCTGTTAAGGTATCTTCCCTTGCAGTAATAAAAGAATCTAATCAGAAACTGTGACCTGATGCATCTTTGATAGACAGTAAATCATTGAAATGAACCTGCCTACAAAAACAAAGGGTGGTTGTTATTCATACAGAGAAAGTTTCTGGATAAAGGAGATGTTTACAGAGATCAGAATGAGTTTGCAAAAGATTGCATGGGAGACTTCTGAGTGCAGAACCTTGGCTGTGCAAGAACTTACTCTGTGACCCAATTACCTTTTCAATTATATCTTGGATAAATTTGTCTTACAGCCTCATGCCCAAAATCTTTAATTCCTTTCAGTGATAGAAATGGGATCAGCTAGCTGCAGCTCAGGTTTCTGGGTGTTAGCATTTTTGCCATGTAACTTGTTAATATAGGAAGGTGTTTCTATCTGTGCTGCATGCTTCTACAAGTGGTTCAAATGCTTTCTTTTTGAAGTATTCATTTTACTTCTGCAGTGTACAATGTTTCTTCTTGTTTCCAATCCCAAATCACATACTGGGAACGATGTTTTCTCAATTTTCTGTCCATAAACCAAATACCATAAACCAAGTAAGTCATCATGCATTCAGTGTGTATTGGTTTTGTAATTGATTGTAATGGATAATATGGAAGGGGTAGTGAAATGTAATCAAATCTATTACTTGCAAAAAAAATCAGACAAAACTTAGCCCGTTGAAAGTTAGATGTCTGATCTAAATAAGTGCATAACACTGTTTATAGTCTTTGGACACCAATTGGTCCACTCAGAAGCTGATTTTTTGACCTGCTTCTAATCTCTGACAGTAAAGGATATCCAGATGCTTAGTTTAAGTAAACACCCAAATTTTAGACCATTAAAGTGAAATAAGTTTTCGGAAGCATATTTCCTAATTAGACTTTAATCATAGGTGATCTTTTAAGTTCCCTTCCAACACAAACCATTCTAAGTCCAACCTTTCTGGTCAATGGCTTTTTATACTCTGTCCTCAACATTTTCATACTCCATTACACATTATTCTCTTTACTTTCCCTTTGGGATGAAAATTTGGTGACCAGCTGAAGTGTTACTGAAGACTTTACTCATGTTAGTTCGCTATGACTTGATGCAAACAGTCTTCTGATGTACTTCGGAGCTCCAGTGGCTATGTTGATTTATATCAGCTGCAGATCTGGCCCAGCAGCTGTGATCCAACTATTGATAAAATCTAGAAGCCCAACTAAAGCTAAGAAATGGATTTTTTAAATATATATTTCTATTTGAAGGGTGGTCCGTAGAGTCATTCTTTGACTCTGAGTTGTAATCATATTCGTGTTGTTCAGATGATATACTATCCCTGGTGTTGCAATGAATCATAAAAACTGCATTGTGTTGGATACAAATGCAATCTGCTCTTGAATAGGACTCTTTTTCACTGTTGTCTTTCAAAATTTCTGTTACTGGCTCAGTCATTCACTAGCAAAAATACAAAGCACACATTCTGAGTTCTGTATAGGACCATCTATTATGCCAGTCTTGTAAAGAAGTACTGGCATTGATTTTTAACTGGCCAGTAGATTTTTTTTAAAAAATTTATTTTATTTTCCAAGATCTATTTTTATTCTTTTTTTAGTGGAAGCAAGCATTTTGGCTCATTTTCCAGTGGCAGGTCCTTGACACAGGACATGGAATGAGTCCCTTATAAAGGAGCAAATCTGTACTTGAATCCAGCATTTGCAAATTTTCTTTCTTAAACTCTGCTCCTGAATTAACCCGTCTTGAGAGAAATGGTAAGACCTTTTTTTTCTCTCTCTCTAAATAGCAGAGAAATATGGATAGAAAAGTTCCTCAATGTGTCAGAGGACTGCAACTCCAGTTTTCTTGTGTAAAATATCCCTTCCTGTGTGTGACTATTTTTGGCAGGTGGGGATGTTTTAGGATATTCTAGAAAAACAGAATTCTTTTGGTATTGTGAGAAAGTATTTCTAAAGATGTCTCTTGCTATTATAAATTATTATTTATAATTATACTATAAATTACTATTGATATTGTAGTAAATGTCCTAAATTATCAGCATTTGGGGGAAATAATCAAGACCTTAATCAATAAAAACTGGTTAGCACCTAAATTCCTAAATATGGAATAAACATACTCCTTAAGTGTGTGAAAAAAGAATTAAACATCCAGCCATGGAGAGGGCAGATGGAAAATAAAGCATGCTGCTTAGTTTTCTGCTGTCTGGCATATTTACTAAGATTTTGATTGGCATGTGTCTTTATCAGGTTGCTGCAGAAGTATTACAGTTAGAGATTCAGCATGACCATGCTGGTACTCCAAACATTAACAGCCTCTTTACTTCATAGTTAGGTGCAGGAGTAACAAAAAAAGTACACACCTTTTGAAGGTGAAACCCTCAGAATTTCAGAAACATGTTTGCATGATGGAGTGAAAATAAACTTATCTGATTTTTTGGGGTGGTGGTTTGGTTTTTCTTTTTTTCAAATCCATGAAGGGGATTCCTCTCTACTTTGCAAAATGTTGCTTTTTGGAAAAGGTTCCTTTTCAAAGTATTTGTGGGAGATCAGGCAAACTAATTTTGCTCTAGACCTGGAACTTGAAATTGGGTCTTTTCCATAGGCAGCATTCATGGATTTGGCAGAGATGTGTCCCTGCCTCATGAAACTAAAATTGAAAGTTTTGACATCTAGCCAGGAAAGGATTTTTGCCTATCTAAGCATTAGGAACCTAAATTAGTATAGTAAGAACTGTACCACATCTCTTGGTTTTGTTCAAGCAATACTTTTTAACATAAATTTGAGTTTTAGCAAGATAGACTGAGGGGTGGGGGGTGGTAGACCTTTTCTTTTTGTTAAAATTCATGGGGTTTCAATCCAGAATCTTATTTTTAATGTATTAATGTATTTTGAAGGATGAAGTTAGATTTTTCTTTAATAATTAAAAAAAAAAAAAAAAAAGTCCACACAAAAACCTCAACCACTTTGATCAGCAATTTGAGAAACTAGGGATAATGGGACAGGAATAGTCCAGACACAGAAAAACAATTCATAGACAGGTAGATTGAGAGGAAAAAAACTAGGTTAATATGAAAATAAGTTTCCTAGGGTTTAATCCTGTACCTATTAAAAGTGACAATGCACCATTATAAATAGAATGGCTTACCACATTAATATTGTATTCCAGGCTCTGCTAGGAGACTTTTAATGCTGCATTAAGAGGAATGTATGGGGATTCTAAATGAGCTGTATGAATCTGTTTCACATGCTTGACCCTAATGTCACACAACACGATAGGAGCACGAAATTTGTATGCTTACTAGCTGTTAGCAACACTATCGCTTGTATTTGTGTGTGTATAGCTTGGTGAGTCTTACTGTTTATGATCCCTGCTCTGCACTGCTGTCACATAATTCTTACCATCAATAATAATCATGAATGTGTTTACTTAGAAGAAATATGGGGAGTGAATATGCTTTACTCCAACCTAAGGGAACCCTCATAAATAAGCACCTGTGAGGAAAATAATGAACCTGCTGATAACAATATATATTTTTTGCCAACGACTATTAAGCATTTAATGGTATGTCTTTTGAAACAGTGAGGAAACACAAGTTCATGGTAATTCTTATTTGACAGTGACTAGGCAAACCCATACCCTGCATATTTTTTTAAAATGCCTTCCTATAAATAAAACTGAATTTAGTACAGTAAGTATAGATTGCTCTGTTTATTGTGTAGCATAACTTAGACAGGATTTGTGGTCAGCCAAGCACCTTACTCTCCCATTTTCTTGCTCTTAAAATGTAACTGGGGAGAAACAATCTATTACAATTCATTAATCCTTTTAAAATCTTTTGTCTGCATTATTTGCTCTTTTCTTTGCGGTTACAATTAATCCTTAATTTCTATTCTGTAAAGTCCACTTATCTACATTAAATTCTATTGGCTAGGCTTCAGTGCCAAAGTGCTGTTGGGACACCATTTGGAACCCCTCTCTTTTTATGCTAATGTTTAGGCAAACTTGTGAATTGCATTTTTTTATTCCTTCATCTACTTAATTGATAGAGATGGAGAACAAGAAGCATCTTTTCTATTCTGTTTGCTTCTTTCATAAACCATTACATGTTACAACTTGATTTCCAGTTTCTAACCAATTTTCTACTCAGCTTGGTTTTTTTCTTTGCTGCTGAGTACTGTTGGTACAATTGACTAGTCAGTTGGGTTTTGGGGTTTTTTTCTTCTCATGCTTCTTTGTAACTATTTGAAATATAGTACCGGTAAATCTTAATGAAGTTTTGAAGGCATTTGTTGGCAAGCTATTTGGGTTGTCTTAATACATATTAATGATGGGACATAACGTGGAGTTCTTAATTTTGACTCTAAGCATACTGGGGAGGTGTTTTACTATGACGTGAACTCTCCAGTTGTATGTTGAGTACCAGACTCGATTAAGGACAGTACTGCTTAGTCAGGGATCTCATCTTGGGTACAAGAAACTCCACCTGGAACATGATGATAGTCGATCATCTGATGCATATCCAACACTATTACCTGTGTTGGATATGCATCACTGAAACATCCCAGCAGTCATTAAGACTCTTCCTGTTCTAGAATACTAGATCTATGGTGGTTTCAGTTATGTGAGAATTTATATTCAATTCTCTTTCTCAATCACATGGACTAGTTGTCCTGGTTCCAGGCAGCAATGACCTGCTCTCCTGGTTCAAGTGTATAAGATTTTGTTTCATTCCATAATATATCAAGCTGAGTGGTCACTGTTACCCCAGTACCTGTGGCGCTGGGAGCGGGCCAGGGAGCTTGCAGAGGCTGGACACAAAAGGTGTGTGGGGTGTGTGGGTCAGCCCAGAGGTTGCTGCCGGCAGTGCATTTCTTTTTTTTTCTTTCTGAGGTGGAAGTTTGGGGGTTTTTTTCCCCTGCTCTCGGTTCCTGGGCTCAGGGAAGGGGTTTTTCTCCTTAGGGTTTTGGTTTTATTTTTGCTTGCTATCCTGGAACCCGGCTGTGTCTGTCCACAGGTGGTGAGATCCTGTATCATTTGTTCTATTTTCCTGTTCTTTTAATTACTTATTAACACCAGTATTGTTAGTAACATAAGTTTCATTTATATAATTAAGTAGTTCTTATCTCAACTTTTACAAGTTGTCTACAGGGTGGGACTAATATAGCTGAGTAAAGACTTTTAAGTTTTACTTTCACCCTTTCTCCTGGAAATAAAGCACAAATTTTGGATGAATGAAGAAAGTTTTCTTTCAAACTACATTAGTTTTGCCAAAGTGCTTCAATCTTAAGTTTGCTGTTTTCCAAATTAATGACTTGATCTTCTCCTAAGTGTCTGTTGTGGTTTAACCTCAGCAGGCAATTAAGCACCACACAGCTGCTCGCTGGTGTGGGATGGGGGAGAGAATCGGATGGGTAAAAGTGAGTTCTCTCAACTCATTAATTGAGAGAACAACAGTTTAATAGGTAAAGCAAAAGTCAGACAGGTAAAGAAAATCAAGGAATTAATTCACCACTTCCCAACGGCAGGCAGGAGTTCAACCATCTCCAGGAAAGCAGAGTTCTGTCACATGTAACACTTAGGAGGACAAACATAATAACTCAGAATGTCCCCTCTTACTCCTCCTTCCCCCAGTTTTATATCCTGACCATGATGTCATATGGTATGGAATATTCCTTTGGTCAGTTGGAGTCAGCTGTCCCAACTGTGTCACCTCCCACCTTCTTGTGCATCCTCAGCCCATTCACTGGTGGGGGTGGTGTGAGGAGCAGAAAAGGCTTTGACTCTGTGTAAGCACTGCTCAGCAATACTGAAAACATTCCTGTTATATCAATGCTGCTTTCAGCACAGATCCAAAGCACAGCCCCATACCAGCTACTATGAAGAAAATTAACTCTATCCCAGCCAAAACCAGCACAATGTGTCATAGTTCAGCTCTGGTCCTGTTCTACTTTTGAAACCAAACCGTAAGACTGTTGAGAAGTCTAAATAGGACATACCTATGTTGGTTTGCATGAAATGCCACCTTAGGGTGGAAATACTGCTTTCAACTTTGTAGAAATGCTCGGAATATCTCTGTATTCCCTGTGATATTTATTAATTGGATCATGCTTTTCTCCTAGAAATGCATGATTTTCTTTTTTTTAAAGAATGACTATGGGATTTTTTGTGCCACAAAAAAGTGGGGATCTGAATGAATCTGGAAATCACTAGATGAGATGGTAATACTCATTCTGCCTCAGCGTGGAAACACATGGAACTAAAGTAGAGATTATGAAGAAAGTTTTTTTTAAAAAAAATGCCTCAAGATGAGGAATCGGGACACTTTGGAGAAAAAGTCCTGGAACTTGATTCTAAGGAAGATAGTAGCAGCTTCAGTGATGCAGTGTGAAATCTCAAAAAGGTAAGAATAAGGAGCAACAAATTTGGGAGTAGCCTTTAACTTTTGGGAAGCTCTGGAGTTTTGTTGCACAGAATAGACAGGGAGTAAAATTCTTTGTAGGTGTCTGTAATACTATCATCAAAAAGATAAGTGATTAATGGTGGGGGGGAGAGGGGCGGGGCACGAAGCACTGCAGTGGGCAAAACAGAGCTGTTCTTTGCAGGCAGGAGCCCAGCGCTGAGGCTGCCCAGAGTTCTGAGACTGTCCCAAAATGGTTACTCCCCCGAGGAAACTCAAGCCCATCTTTCAAATTAAAAAGAAGAGACAACAGTTATAAAAAAGACTAGCTTTGCAAAGTCAGCTCCAACCTGCTGTCTTCAGATTCCCTTTTGTCAGCAAAAGCTGTTGAGTGACAGCTTGGCAGCCCACCTGTGTTTGTTCTTCACATTATTAAATATCAACCCTGAGCCAAAACAACATAGAAGTTAGAAAATATGTTGGAAATGATGAAAGAAATCTTAAAGGATCAATTCCCACAAGTGTCACAAGACACATATTGGGAACAGGATCAGTGAAACAACCCTGTGGTGGGATATTGCTGTCTGTTATAGTTGGTCAGGTTGTGGTTATGATTCAGGTTTTAAAGCAATTTGTCTTGCCTGTGCTTTAATTACTGGATTTCAGATAGGAATGTTCTTACAAGAGTAGAAAACCACTTTTACAAGAATCTTGTTTTCCTTAGATACAAGAGAATAAGCTATGCTGGAATCTTCTTCCTCCAGAGCTACATAAATGCATCTTTATTTGTGTTTTATGATTTCTTGCCCAGATTGTCAGTCTTTAATTCATGTGAATAGATCTTCGGCTGGTGTAAATTAGGGATGTACTCCACTTGCGAGCACTAGGTTTGAGAAAGCACCAGCTCCTCAGTAAGATCCCCAGTGTTAAGTTTTAAACTTTATTTCCATCTTTCAGAATTTGCTTCTTAAGTGGTACTTCTATTGGCACCATAAACAAAGACTTAAAATCCAAGACACGTAATTAAAAGGAATATGAACTGTCCTGCATTTAATACAGCATGTGGAGAAGGGAATGTATAGGAGCTACGGAAGAGAGCCTTCATTGGTG
This sequence comes from Rhynochetos jubatus, assembly GCA_027574665.1. NCBI lineage: Eukaryota > Metazoa > Chordata > Aves > Eurypygiformes > Rhynochetidae > Rhynochetos > Rhynochetos jubatus. Next base: position 28,463,567 of record CM050654.1, read on the forward strand.
GCAATGAACCAAGTGATGTACAAACCTTGTGGTTTTGCTCTCAGGGACCGTGTCTGGCCTTTATTTTAGTGTCTGGTATAGACTGCTGTTGAAAGTGGGAGATGACTACCTGTAGAAGCACAGTGTACAAGTAAAATAAAACCCCAATACATAAAACTGAACCTGTCTGCTTTCCGATTTTGCCAGCTGCAGTCTCATAAACTGAATTCTTAACATCAAGGTGTCTACAAATTCTATAACTCACTGTCCCCTCCGAGCTTTTGTAATAAAGTTTGAGATTTATGCCTTAAACCTGAGATTTTAAACTACTTAAGCATTTTGTTTAATCAGTGGAAACACAAAGCCAGTGTGAGAATGTGAATTAGTAAATATGTAAATTCTGAGTTTACCTGAGGAAATTCATATCTGTCTTCACTGACTCTACAGCAATGGACGTATTGGTGTTGGTGGTTTTTTGGTTTTGGTGTGGGTTTCTTGGTTTTGCTTTGTTTATTATTTTTACTTTGGGGGTTGGGTAGGGGGGTGTTCCATTGGGTTTTTTTTCCCAGAGTTTGATTTCTAAATATTTTTAGGTAGTGGCACATACCACATCTTGTGAATATAATTTTTATGGACAACAGCTTTTATTTTTCTTTTTGACTTGCTTCAAATGTATCACATGCAACTCCTTTTACCTTATAAAAAGCACTGGCTGAAATCCACCGCTACAAAGGAAACGTAGGGCAGTGTTCTTTTTTGGGGATCAAAGAGCTAAGTGAAGTCAAATTGGACTTGAGCTGTTTATTTCTCAGCAGCAAAAGCTGACTTTCTTGGTAAAGTATCAGATAATACAGATTTCACAGCATGTTCTTATCAGAAATGGGTATTTTAATCAGAGCTGTAGAGTTGCTTGGAAGAGATTTGCTGTGCCTAGGAGAAAAAAGGTGGCCACTTCCAGCATCCTCTGCTCCTCCTCCTCCTTTGTGTAATGTGTCATTAGTGTAGTTACCTTGGAACAAGGGGATAGTTTGAACTGTACAGCTTCAGGAATCTCTCCAGATCCATGTTCAAGCTGACAAACAAGATGAGCAGGCTGAATAGGCTTTCCTTGATGGTTTGCACGGTGGGTTTTTGAGCCATGGCACACTGGCTTGCAAATTGAGTGCTCCTCCTTTGCTTCTCTGACATGGAAATGTAACCTGAACTCTTGTCTCCATGCATCTGGGACATGGACTCATCCTTGTGATTCAGGCTAATCGGGATGCAAATTGGGTCCTATGGCCCAGTAATACCTCAGCCTACCTCTACATGAACAATGATTCTGTCAGAAATAATGATCTTAAACCAAAGTTCTGCTCTCCTGTGTGCATGTGAAAATCCAGGAGGCAATGGATTTATTCTGGCTCCCTGAGAGTAGAGTTTGTCTTGGTTTCATTACTGAATTTCCCTTTTTAATTAGTGTTTTAGGCAGTGTTATAGAAATGTGCTCTTGCACTCAAAAACTGATTCAGTTTGTCACATTTTCAGGTGTGTTGGCATTTCCAGTGGGTATCTTTAATAGGAAGCTGTAAGAAATCCCAGAATGTGAGGATTGCTCTTATATCGGTAGTCCATGGGTGATGTACCAAGAAAGCACAGTCAGATGAATAAAGCATATTGGGGTGAAGCTAGGTCACCTTGTAGTTTTTTTACTTCCCAATGTTGAAAACCACTTACCAGCCCAGGGCTCTGAATATTATGACTCAGGAAAGGAAAGAGATCAGACCAAGAATATTTCAGCTGTTGTCCTTTTCCCACCAGTTATGTTTCTGCTCCTATTGCCACCATAGGTTTGTATTTGCCAGTGCTTCGGCATTATGCCAGCACTGTGAGGGAAGGCATTGCATGCGGGCACAAACCAGCCACTCTTGAAGTGTATTGCTGCACGCCCTGTGCTATTCATACTCACCATAGAGACTGCTAACAGTAGAGGTGTGTCTGATACCTTAGTTGCAGTCAGACACCTTTGTACAAAGAGTACTCTTTTTAGCCTTAATCTGTTCTGGCTTGCTGCTCCCCAGGAGAGTGTCAATGGCAGGCAGAAAGCACAGCTGTATATATCTGTTCCTTGGAGACCGTTGGTCACTGAAAAGTTAGAGAGAAGACTTTGCAGAAAAAAAAAATCAAAAATCATCCTGAGGGCCCCCTTGCAGCCCTACCTTAATTGCCTCCTTCAGTTCAAAGTGTCTTTCCTTCTTCTACTTTGCTGTGCAGGAGAATCTCCTCTTATACTGCATTATTTAGTATCTCAAGAGTGGGCACTGTGACTTCAAATGCCACAAAGCCTCCAAGCCAACTTGTCCTTGGATTATATAAAGGAAAGAGGGATTTCTCTGTGGTTCTGAGGAACCAGACTATAGGAAAAGGACAGATTTTTTGTTCTGATTTAGACATTTGTTACAAGTTTTGTTGTGGTGTTTGTGGTTTGTTTGTTTGGGGGTTTTTTGTTTGTTTGTTTTTTAAAGTACTGGAATCATAGATACCAAACTTGCCACATGGATGAAATGGGGAAGTTCACCTTAATGAACAACATAAGAAAATCCTCTTCCTCTCACCTTGGCTATGACTTGCTCCCCCATCCCACTGTGCTAGCTCAAATAGGTCCATGGAATCAACTCTTCTTTGGCTATTCAGTTCTTGGCACGATTTGTGGGAATTACAACTTCATTTACGATTTAGTATCAGTGCTGTGTTACACTGAGGTGGGAAACCATGCAAGTCATTTCTGCATATATTGACAGTGTGCAAGAGTAGGGTTTTAGGAGTGTAATCTTATTAAATCTTAAGCCCTGAAAAACAAACAAACAAAATTATCCTCCTTGCTGGAAAAGCTGCCTACGTATAGAGTGCCAGTTTATTTTCAGGGTTGATTTCAGTTCAGATGTCAAGAGATTTGTCCAGATCTATTTCTCGGAAAGACTTAGCAACAAATATAATTTTTATTGTTATTTTTCATTAGTTTCTAACTTCCAGATGAGCTAGCAATCCGTGAGAAAAACATTTGGTATGATATTTGTGTATATCATCAAATAAGATGATGAGAATACTGCTGAGAGGGAAGTCTAAGTCCACTCAGTTTAACGTCAACTTCAACAAAAATACCTTCTCTTTTGTTCTTGAAGTGCAGACACTTCTGAGATGTCTGTCTTTTTGACATTAAATCAGAAATTGTGCAGTTCTAACATTGATTCCTGAATGTAATTAGAGGAGGCAGTGTTCAACTATTGTCATGAGCTTAATGGCTATAGATGCTTTTTATTGGGTGCAAGTGACTTATTCCTGACTTTTGGTATGAAGAGAGGCTAATCTACACTGGGAGCTCTCAGAAACTTCAAGGCATACAAATTTGGTGGGATATGAATATTGGTAGTCTCCCTAGTATCAAAGATGAATGGTATTTAGTGTTCATTTGCCAAGCAGCTAAGAGCATACTCTTAAATGGAAACACAGCCTGAAACTTTGCTGTATTTGCAGGCTGAAGAGTACAAAAGACATGCAGAAGTCCCTATGTTTAAAATGCATGATAGCAATGCTAAGATATAATGTATTTGAAAAAGTTTACAATATGTTAAATGAAATACTATTTTATTCTTGTAGTATGTAAGCAATTATGTGAATATTCCTGAACTTAATTGGAATGTACAGTCTAGCTCTAACATCACTAGAGATGATTATAATTGTAATTAAAAATGTATTACTGCATTTAAATATGAAAATCAACAACAGAGCTATTGTGGCACTGGTAAAATGTCTGGACTGCTATCAGAGGCCATTATCCAAGCTTATATATGAACTGCGTATTTTCCTTCAGCATGATTTGAGTATTGCATTTTCATAGCTAGGAAGCTACAAAAAAGCAGCATTGCCCCAAGAGATACTCCCGAAACTATTCAGAGGATCTCAAACTTGTCAGGATTGGATGTTTCAGCAATCTAAAAAAATTCATTCATGTCAGTCTGTTTGATCAAATGAAGTCTGTAAGTTGTTTGCTGGGTATGAATTATCTGAGAGTCCAATGATTAAAAAAAAGTTCTTGAACAACCAGAATGAGGAAAAAAACCAAATGAGCCAGGTTACCCCAACTCAATGGATTTTTATAAGTAAACCTACTTCTAGGAAATTGATTTTACATTATTCATTATTTGTTTGAGATTTGAATGGCAGCTAGAATATTATTAAAAATAATGAAACTCTCCAAAGGTAGTGAAAGTACAAACTCAAATACTGTTACAGGTATATGGCTCAAAGAATACTCTTATCCTGGAAAATGAACTTCATTTATTTTGACTACAGTGAAGAAAAAGTACAGCATTTGAAAACTCAATGTTTTGTTTATTAAAACTTTGTCTCACTTGTCTTGTTTTAAGGAAGGTAGAGCTCCCAAATTCTCCCATTGTTCTGATTATTTCCCTGATAAGATGTGATTTCAGACGAGATTTAGGAGGTCAGGAATAGCCAGCCTGGTAATTCATTCGTGAAGAAAATAGGGATACCAGGTTTGCATGCAGCTGTGATTCACGTCCTTCCTGCTCATCATCCGTAAATCTTCACGTTCAGAAGCAATGTTTCTTTCCATCACAAAATAAGAATTCCTGGGTATTAATGAACTATATAAGAAGCTTTCTGTGTAAGATTCTGGTACACTAAAGAAAGGCATTCTACCCCTGATTTTACCCAATATTTGAACCCCATCACTGCTGGTCTGTTTCTGCTATGCAGCACTCTCTTCTTTGAAAAAAAAACTGTGACTTTGCTCCCAGATATAAGCAAGAGGCAGGGCACAGAAATACCAGCTCTGGACTTCCTTGGGAACAAGTGTGTGATTCAAGTTGAGACTGTGCCCTGGCTTCTCCACACCTCATGGTAAAAAATAGCCCAGGCTTTTTCCAGTACTTGTTTCTCTGTTCCTCAGCTGTTGTGGCTGATATCTTAATAAAAGGGATTCTGCATTGAAGCCCACATTTTCACCCTACTCTTCCTCGTTTGTTGTTTACAGTGACTTTACAGTACTATTGGTCTCTGTACCATAACCACATCATAGCTGCACATGGTTATTAACAGTTAAGATCTAAAGAAGCTCATATGTACACACCAGGAAGATCCTCAGTGCTGAAGTTTGAAGAAAAATCTCATCTGCTTTATATCAGACAGAGCATTAACAGCGTAAAAGAATCTCACCCTAGAAACAATTTTTCCCCCCCTTAATATTGGGAATGTTTCAATTGACACAAATTGTTGCAGAAACAATTTTAAAGTAACAGCTGCAGTTATGAAAAAGAAGTAAAGGAACAAGGCCATTCAAAGCATTAAAAATTGAAATTAGATTATTTAGCTATAAGATTCACTAGGATTCAAAATTTGCTAGACATCACTCAAACTCATAGCAGCCAATTTGATTTTCTGGCTAAGACTTGTCTCAGAAATCTATGCTTTCATGTCACAACCTATTTTAGAGACATCCCACATGTTCAGTTGGGTGAAAGGTGATTAAACAGAGGACACAGTGGCTGGGAGAAGGGGGAGAGGTAACTTGCAGGGTTATGCTTTTGTCAGTCAGGTTGGTTATATAAGCCATACAAACGGGAATGCAATAGTGAGTGTCTTGTATGACTGCTTCCATAACTTCTCTTGCAAGTTTGATTTTAGTTATAGTGGACTTTTTAGTTGCGTGACTGACAGAGATAAAAGGGAGGAGAAGAAATGCATGAAATGGTATTCAGGGGTGACATCCCTGGTTTCTTCTCCTGTGAAGTGGAGCAGGGGGAACAGATTCTATTAAATTGCATCTAAGCAGAGAGACTTCACAAGATGGGGTAAGGGGAGTTTGGACAATGTTGAAATCACCTGTTTTGCCTTACTGACAGGGAAAGGCACATCACTTCCCAAACTATGATGTTTAACCCAGGCTCATGCTGTCTGTGAACAGCGCTCTGAACAATTATTTTCAGACTGTTACTGCAAAAGTAACTATGATGGTTTAAGGCTTTATTCCTTCCTCTTCCCATCAGTACATTAGCACTGTTCTGTCAGCTACTGCACACATAGCAATGCTGAGAAAAGAGATTATGGGAGGGCTCCTTATGCTCCCCTCCGCAAGGTCAGGTAGCTTGTCTGAAACTGTTGCAGCAGTTTATGCTAAATGATGTCTGTGGGTTGCTCATGGATTGCTTTCCATGACATCATGTTGCAGGTGGGGAAAGGTCATGCAAAAGCGTGATTACTTGCAACCTAGAAGCTGTGTCTGAGCAATTGCTAGAACACTCAGCAGTGGATTTAATTTTTTTTTTTCCCCACAAAAATATACACTGACCTTTATAGAAGGTGTGGAAGAACACAGAGACATCCCATTACAGTGATCCTATGGCTCTGGCTCCTCATGCCCCTGAGTTCTGCATGCACACTGCCACCCAGGTCCACAGGCCAACAAAGAAGCATGATTGTATTACACAGCTTGTTTGGCTTCATAGGTGGCCTTGATTTCATGACTTAATCCAAAAGTTTGCTGGAATAAATGAATGCATTTCCTTTACCTTTCTTTAAATTTGGACCACAATCTCAGATAGGAGCTGCAAATTATAATGGTGCACATTTCTCTATAACCCAACAAAGTGGGTGATCCCTGGTGACATTATCAAAGGAAAATAAATACAGAAGACCTCTCTGTAGGAGAAATAGTGTCTCTTAGAATGTTCTGTTTAGTCTTAGCATAAATGGCTGGGTAAAATAAGGACTTACTATTAATCATCTATAGGGTCATGACAGCAATGAGCAGGGCATGAGAGGGTTCCTGAGCCATGGGATGCTGTTCAGGAACAGCCTAGAGAAGGGTGATAAAAGCTGTCTCAGGCTGTGGCAGCTTGTCTGTGCCATGAGTTCATGGCTTCTGGACCATCAGGCCTTCTTCTCCTTCCCTGCTGCATCACTGACTCCTACCACACTTTCCCAGCAGCTCTCTGGTTTACCTGTGGAGCCAGAAGTATGCAAAGTACGGCAAGTCCTGTCACTATGGTGGGAAATATGAACAACACACCTGCAGCAAGTCCACATCTGCTTAATTCTATTATCTTCTTAACTGCACTGTTTCTGAGGTACCTATTAGAGCTCTCAAGTTCCTGAGCCTTCTCTGTATTGGAGCTGTGTGGACAGCTGAAGCAGACTCAATGCAGTTTCCAAATATCAAGTCCCCTCCCTAAAGCATGAGGGCAATAAAGTTTCTTGAAGAATCAATGCCAGGTAGTTTTGTATCACTTTAATAAAACCTTATCTCTTTTTATACTGTATGTTTGTTCTTGGAAATTACAGAAATGTTTTCACTGAATTTTTCTCAATATGTTTTGCCTGAGGTACAGACAAAGGTTGGGAAATTGCAAGTCTAAGAGTTTCACAAAGTTAGAAGCAATCAAAGTTTCCTGTGATCTATTAGGCAAAGTTTGGCATTAGGCATCGCTGTCACTTCTCATAACAGGCCAACTTTTAAAAAAAAAGAAAATTAAAATTAGAGGTCTAAAAACTATATGGAGCATGCTTGTGTTGCCATTGAATCACAAAACAGAAGCTTTAAGGTGCATTTCTTTGGCCATTGCATTCAACATATGCTTTTTGCATTGTACTTCGTATGATCGTTTAGTGGAAAGTTTAGAATGATTTAACACTAACTTATACTGACTTCTAAAGTTGATTTCTGAAGTTTTGCAGAATTAGGCAAGAAGAACGTCACTTGCAACCTGATATATGAGCTATTCCTCACATGTATGAGGTTGACACTCCTGAAACTTTATTGAAACTGATAAATTTGGAGGAATTTTGACTGTATTAAAATTGGGCCTTTAAAAGACAATTAATTCTTAAGTCTGTTGGTCACAAGCAGATTTATGGGAGTGCTGACTGTTTGTTGGTGCTTCTCCTTTGGGCAGAGCTGCCTGCATGGCAGCGCAGATCTTGAGTAGCTAAAACTCCCAACCCAGAACAGGGAAGTGTCACCAAAAGATGTCCTGCTCACTTCTTCCTCTCACACTCACTGTCCTGAAACTAATATTGATATGCTTACCTAGTGAGCTAGATCAAGGGACTGATTTAGCTGAAAAGTTGTTTCTGATCTACCTGAACAACTTCAGTTGGAATAAAATGTTGCTGTCTCCTACTAAAAAAAAAAAAAAAAAAAAAAAAAAATTTAAGTGGAAAAGCCTTTCCCAGCTTTATTTGCAGTGATGGATGAGTTTCCCTTTCTGCAGGTTTCTCTCTTGGGCTCTCACAACATTAACTTTCATAGGCAGGAATGTCGCATTAAGACTTAAAATTGCCCCGACTGAACAGCTTTCCCCCCTTCCCCCTGCCTTTTCAAAGACGTTACTTGTAGCTTTGTTCGTGACAAATCTATGGAAGCTCAGTCTAGATTTGTTTGTTACCCAGAGGTGAAGCTTAACCCTGCAATAAACACTGAGTGATATAAATATTGATTATATGTTCATCCAAATGAAGGAGGAATGGATGTCAAGTAGTCTGGGCAAATTTTGTCATACAATTTGGGGTAGGGAGCTAGAATAACAAATGCATGCAGGAATACTGTTGGAATGAGAGTTGCTTGTCTGGTTTGAATATTATTCATCCTCATATCCAAGGTTTATGAGACATCCTGTTCTTGCCACACTGTAGTTTTATGCCTCTTGGGTTTAATTAACCCTGATATAACTCTGACAACTTCATTAAAGGTGGATGAGGGTGATGTCTGAATCATTCACAGAAGTACAAACATGGTATTTTGAAAAGGGATTTAAAAAAAAAAAAAAAATCTGTTACAAGAATCTTGGAGAAAATAAACTTTGACTGGATTTCAGAAAAGTGTTGAACAATTACTGCATTTAGACCCATGCTAATGATTGCTATGGCCAGATTTCAACAAAGACTGGGATTTGTTACGACTTCATGTTTGTCTTGACCTAAGAACTAAAGTGGTTTGGCCTCTTTGACAGCAGATCCCAGAACTATCAGATGGGTTAATAATTAAGTAGAATCTTTTTTTATTTGTGTTCAAAGGGACCATTCATTCCTGCCATTCATTATTCAGGTCAGATCTCGAATGTACTCTTGAAAAAGGCATTGATAGTGTATATTGTGTTCTTTTACCCACAGACAGAGATCTTCACCTCCCAGGGGTGTTTCTCTGATGGGGTTTCTGAACAAAAAAACAGTGCTCCTGCATAACCCTTAGATGGACCATTGAGGAGAGTGACTGTAGGGATCTGAAACAGTAAGTGAAAGCAGAGGCAGACACGCAGCACACAACCTAAATAACATTTTTCCACTGAGATTCAGAGAACTCCCTATAGTCCGTTCAATTCTCAATGTAAGACTGAGTATGAGAGGAAAATATCCACTAGATAATACCCTTTTACTCAGAAAGACAGTCATCCTAGGCAAATTTTAGTCAAGCACTGGCTAAACTAATCTGGCTTGACACCAATAATAAATTGCACAAATTCCTGCGACCTTCATCATTCTTATTTTGTATTAAATGTCATCTTGTTAGATGATGCATGAATGAATGGTACAATATGATAGATAGTGTGAATTATTGTCTGCTAATAGATTTTGTTAAAACATGTCTCCTCTCTGGGTTGGTCCTTGAGATATATGCCCAAAATTATTTCTTAGCAGGTCTTAAAAATCAAAGGAATGTAGGACCTTCATAGGAGTTGAGAAAATTGCTTCTGTGTTTACCACAGCTTAAGATACTGCTTTTTTCCTTGCTCTCCTTACTCCATGTGTGTGGACACTTGGAGTGATGCACACAAATACACAGGCTTGACTCAGACATGACCCTATTGGTCATGGTCATCAGAAAACACTGAGAAAAGAAGGCACACTGTTTTCTGGAATACATAAGGAATCCTCCAGACTGAGCAGATTAGTGTTTAAACTGAGAAGAGGTGAAAACAGATTTTTATCTACAACCTCTTAAGGTCATAGCTTTCCACACAGGGTGGTTCTATACTCTGTGCAAAGCCCTGCCCCATGGATACTGTTGGCCATGACAATAGAATAAGTTCAATAGGCTTCTTGCTTCCCCTGGCAAGCCAAAGCATTTAATGAGCAATCCTTAAACCTGCATTAAAACAAATGCACTGAAAGTAGTACGTTTGCCTCTGAAATTATAGACTTGATGTTATTGAATAATAAAGATAGTTACTTAAAGGTTATAATAAGTAGGGTGATTCTTAGACTGACCTGATAATTTTATCTATAAAATGTTGTCCCCAAACACCTCTATCTTCAAGTTATCTGTTGGCATGTAACCAAGTTTTAAAGTTTACTCTTCACTGGTCACTACTGATAAGCATTTTTAATATATTTCCAGAGACTGTCAAATAGTAAAAACTAGTTAACCCTTTCAGTCTTGCACACCCTGCTGCAGTGTTGTTCTTTATTTTATCCCAACTTCTTTTATCATTCTATTTTAAAATACTGAAAATTATTATTTGAAGAACTTCAAGAATCTATCAAAGAAATGTTATTTCTGAGGTGACTTTTTTCAGTCATGCACCTCTTTCCTGATCTGAAAATACAGTGCTTCAGCCTGGAATATAATCATAAGGACAGATAGCTAGGACAGAATGAGCAATTATGATATGACAACTGAAAACGATAGACTGCTGTGCTGATACTGCTGGCATTAAATTTTACTTATCAGGCTCTACACTGAGCACCTTTTCTGTTTGTTTTTGATTGGTATATGACAATAGAGCTGTTTGCTTGTGGGGTTTTTCTTAGTGTTTTTTCCCCTCCAGAAACTTCGTGTATTGACTTTGATATGCTGCCAGTTTAATTTTCTAATGCTAGAGTGAAATCTTGATGAGTAAAATCTACTAGCCAGATTCTTGTAGTCCATGGGACTATGCCAACCCTAAATAATGTCCAAAATCTTCTCTGCCTGGAAGGTAATACTGTCTTGCTCAGATATTTCCTATGCAGAACACAAATGTTAGAATTAAAACGGGTGTTTAAATTTTGTCTGCTTTTGGTAGGACTAAGATTTATGAAAACTGTAGCAGGTGTTTTCTAAGAGTGGCATACCTGGGATTGGGTGTTGTAATTCCAGCAACAAGCTGCTGTGGATTTATTTCCTAAAGAGTTCAGCAAACCCTGAGCTTGAATATGGCTAGTTCTCATATCTTGAAGCCCACCTTGCACAGCAGTGCATAACTCCATGAACATCGTGCCTCTGGTATTGGGGTGCTCTCTAATTGTTCACCTTCCAAAGTCTCGTTCAGTAAGCGCTTCTCCCAAAAGAAGAATTTTGTAGAACCTTACCTTAATACGTGATATAAATTAAGACCAGACTCTTGCTGATATCAGTAGGAGTCTAATTCAAACAATGCCTCCAACGATGAAGAACATTTTAAAATCAGTGTTCACATGATATTGAAGTCTAACACTAATCCTCATTATGTAAACAAGCAGGATTTTGGAAAATGTGTCATACTGATATATGGCAAATAAAGCGCATCCTGACATTTTGCGAAATGTAGGTTTTCCTAGCACTAGAAATTGTGTAGCATAACTTTAAGTGAACCAGTGGAGATATGAATGGTATATCAGAAAAACCTAACCATTCCCAGACATTTCACTCTCATAATTAAAGGATGCGAGATCAAATGAAGCTAATCATGGGTAAATTTCAAGCAAATTAAATGAAATATTTCTTCACGAAGCATTTATATTATGCTGGAGGTCAGAATCAAACTGTGTAGCTGCACTTTTTTAGAGCACTAGCTAACTTTATGATCACCCATAAAACTTTCAGCTTTACCTGCTAGATTGGGTTAGTCTATGTTCATGCCTCAGGGCATTAGCTGATCACCGAATGACCAAAAAGAACCTTTCTCTTCCCTATGAAAAGCACTGTACAATTACTCAAATACTGTTTTTTTCCCTTTGCCATTTTCTAAATAATACCTATGAGCAGGTGCTGGAAACAGCATAGTGCTGTGACAGATAATTGGTAAAACTCTGATAAAGCAGCAGCTTTTTTTTTTTGGACTGTGCCAGTTTGCCTTTACTTTTAACAATGGTTTATGGTAACAACACAGAAAAAAGTTATGTCTTGTAATAAGATAAAGGTGCATGTAAGAAGATGCAATTTGAATCTATTTTACTTCGGACTATTTTCAGAGTATATATTTTTTAAGATGGCATTAAATATATGCCTGCAGAGATTTTATTTTAATTCAACAATTATGTCTATTGAAGTAACGTAGTGTTTTGCAGTAGACTGATGTCACATCTGATGTTCTGGTAAAATGATATCAGTATGTGTTGCTGTAACTTAGCATACAATTTTAAGCTAATACTTGTGTTCCTTTTCCAGCTTTTTCATACTTTTATTCAAAGCTTTATTATGGTGAACTTCTGACTTAATAGAATATCAGTCAATACTCTTGTCACATCAATAATGTTTAAAGGCCTTTTCCCTTTTTAAGACACCATGAAACATTTAATTTTTCCAAAACTGCTGTCCCTTTGAAAATCATCTCAAAGTTATCTTCTTATCCCCTCACAATATGTGACCTTACTGTATCTGTAGGGCTATGGTATATTTTTGTCCAAGATACTTTGTGTCATTAGGGCAATCCCATAATGCAGCTGGGAAATTCAGTTCAGAATTTGTATATTTCAGTTCAGAAATTGTATATTAAATCTGGTTTGAAATTACATGAAGCTGAAGCAATAAGAACTAGTCTGGTTCACCTGGAACTTATCATCCCCTAACATCTTGGTAAATTCATTAAAATTAAGATTGTTTCACAGTACACATATCTGCTAGGTCAAAGAAGTTCCTACAAGCAGTGGTAAAACTCTGGATGTCTTCAAGGCTGTGAAAGAGGAGACAGGTGCCCAATCCTTGTACACAAGGAGCAGGCAATGATGGTGGGAAGAATTATCAGGACTGATTTCTAGTAATGTTTACAGCCATGCAACAGTTGGGGGGGGGGCGGGAGAGGGTCAGGAAACCCCCCCAAAAAAACCCTTCTCCCCCCCACTAAAGTCCCATAATAAAGCTATGGGATCACTGTCAACTAGTAGTAGGGAAAGAAGTGGCAACTACTGGTGAAACTGCAGTTACCTTGATGGAAAGGATGTAATAATATGTGAGACACCCTCATTGTTGTATGGTTGTAACCAGGAAAAGAGGAACTATTTTCAGTATTAAGACACTTAAGAAAAATTTGGTTAATCTGTGTTTAATTCTGACAGTTCCCTGATCTCAGCAAACTGTCAAAATTCCAGTGGGGCCATGGCTAACTCAACCAGGGTCCTTCCAGTGAGCTTAGCATTGGCCCCTGACTTCCCATCTGTATCTTGATGTCCAGCTGTGAAATACACCGTCTCCTGAATGTGATGCATTCAGCTGCCTCCTCTGCGTGATGCCCTTTCCTGGTGCAGTGGTGGGTTGGGTTTGTTCCTCCAACATAATATAAGCAATAATGAGTGCTGAAAAGAAGGGAAAGGAAAGCAGTGAGGAAGGGAGAGACCTTCTGATGTAAACCCAGAGCAATACATTGAGAAGGGTGGGGGGAGCTGGTTTCTTTCATGGCTTTACTTCTCAGTCTGCAGTAGTGCTGGGTAAGTGTGAGAAATGAGGCCCCCGAGATGAAAACCAAGTGTTAGCCTGTTTTGGGGCTGCCATTTAAACACTTTCAGGAAAACATAATGTTGTGAGTACCTTGTATCTAATTCTGCAGTGAGGTGGGAATCCAGGAAAAGAGGATCTTAACAGCATGAAAAGATCCTGATTTTTTTTTTTTCTTCTACAGGCATATTTGTTTGATCATGCCACAGCTTTGAGACCAAATAGCCTGCAAATTGTTTCCTCATTTCAGACGTTTCCATTGCTGCAAAACAAATAGTTTTATTTTACAGCTTTTAAATGATCCTCCCAAGCATTGTTCCCTCTTTATCCCGTTTCTCTTCCTTGCTCCAGTTTTCACTGTTGCTGCCATTCATCAGCATTTCTTTCTTCTTTGATATTTGTCAACTCAGTTTCAGCAGCAGAGTTCACAGAAAACATCCCCTCCTTTTCTGTGCAAGACAAGCCATGTAAAAGTGGTTTACTCAAAGGGAAGGAAGGAGCATAAAAATAAAATCTTTGTAAATCATGCCCTTAGGCCAAATTTAGCTGTGGTGTGGGGAGCATTACCTAGTCATCTCCTGGAAGGATCTGTGTGTCTGGAATTAACCTACCTTCCCTTTGAGATGTAAGAAGACATCTAAATTTAATCTGAACTCTCCCCAGAAGGAGCAGAGACCTGTGGGAATCTCATGGAGGAAGAATAATATCACTGATTGTGGCAGACTGAGGGTTTCTAATGGCTAAAGAGTTTGGACACTTCAGCTGGGTGCCCAGTTCCTCCCTGGTATCTCATGTTCTTGTAAGCAAGTTCTTCCATCCTTGTGCTCTCACTCATATTCAATAGTGTGTTATAATAAACATATGGAAAAATGTTTGTGTGTGAGTGAAGTTGCCTTATTTTGGTATTCAGTGCAGCCTTTAGTTCTGTTGCAACTACTGTTATTTTCATTATCCATGTGCCTAAGAGACAATCAGTGTTCGTGTTTGATGTATGTTAGATTCACTTCATTTATTTATTTTTTTTCTGGTGTTCTTTTTTGCCATGGGATAAGTTTTCAGTTCCTAATGAGAATAAGGGTTTGCATGGGGAGGCATCCATGTGAGAGATGAGTTTATGAGAAGAAAAAGAAAGAAGTGTCAGAAAACAGAACATGGCAACCTTTCCTAGTTTTGTCATCATCTGGTGTTATGTTGTTTAAATTAACATTCACAGTGAACAGGCAGAGCTCCTTGAAGACAGAGAGTGTGACAAACACTCATATCTGTAGGTAATAAGGTCATTTTCACTGAAACATCCCTTCCCTAGCTCTGGGCTGAAGGCATCTGAGGCATGAAGGGAAACTGGCAGCATATTCTGACAATTCTTCGTTGACTTTGATTCTTTTTTTTGCTTTCTGGATGGTTGAATTATTTTAAATATTCTGGATAACTAATTTCTGAGTTTGTATAACTGTGTGTGTGTCAGGGTGTGTAGGGGCGAATAAAGAATCTCAGAACACTTTATTTATGCATAAGATTTTTCTTTTTCTTCCACTGCTGAAATTACTGCATGAAATCCAGATGAGTGATTCCGTTATACGAGACATCAAAATAAATAGTCTGAACAGTCTCTTGCAGCTTTAAACATCTATGAATCAAAGTCTATTTGCTCTCTTCATTGTTATGTTCCTACATCTCGATTAATGAGATCTCTGAACAACAGCCTGAGAGTAAGAGATTTTAATATAGTAGATAAACTGAAAAAGTTGAAAGAAAGAAAAACCTGAGAGGGGAAAAAAATGGGACTATCTCCCTCTGCTAGATTGTTAATGCCTTTTCTCTCTAACTTCAGACACTCTTGTTGATCAGTTATGTGTCATTTTCAAGTGCAGGTTTCCTCACATTTTGCATTTCTTTCTGGTTAACACTTTACCTTCTCTTGACTCATCAGCCATATCTTGAGTTTTCTCTTCTTACTAACTATGGTGTCATGAAAAGAATGGAAGGGACAGTCCATAAGATATTAACTCCAGAAATTAACACAATAATTAATCTGTGAGTGTACTGCAAGATTAAAGTCATGGCAGCAATCAACCTGAGCTATTGCCCAGTTGCATAGGAGTAAACCAGGGGGAACAGCATCCCCATCAACTAGGAATAGGCTGGAAAGGAAGACTGTAGGTGATGTGGGAAGCACAGATAAACATGAAACTTGGTAATACATAGGATGGGACATCCACGGTATTCGGGGGTAGATGAGGTTTCCATTCTTTCAGGTTTGACTTGGTATTTTGCTTAACGTGCAAACGTCCTGTAGAAACTGACTCCTTATCACCTCCATAGTGTTGGCATGAAGGGTTCTAACAGTCTGAATGCTGTATCATTCTGTTACTCCTCTGTGTAAGGGAAGATCTGTCCCTGTTCAAAAAGACCATCGTAACTATCCTGTGCTAGTTTGCTGGTTGAGGCTGAGACAGAGTTGGGGCTTAACTCTGTTAATGTAATATCTTTCCTTTCTCTCTTTGGAAAATCTACAAGTTAAATGTGATGGATTAATTTATTTTATGTGTTTCTGATATGTGATGGAAATGGAGAAGTCTGTCTCCTTAGGGAAAGAAGACTTTTGTGACCAAACTGTAAGTCTGACTGTTCCCCAGTCCCTTCAATAACTTTCAGATTCACTAACCAATTTCAATAAAATACAGCAGAGGTTTAAAAGACTGGCTTCCTACAGGTACTAGGTAGATAAGGGATACTTCAGAGAAAAGGGTATGAGAACAGACAACTCTGGCCGATTCTTGTCTAGTTTGCTCAGTGAGAATGGCCAATGTACCAGTCAAAATGCAAAAATCTCAACACAAGGCACAGCAAACTGGATTTATTTCTTAGCTAAGGATGTGTGGGTTCTAGAGATGTTACTTGAATCTAGGATATTGTCAGGGGTGGTTTAGCGATGGAGGTGTGAGGAGGAGATTGCAGTGTACAGTGTGAGTGGATGTAAACCACAAAAGTTTAGAAAAAACCAACTCTGTGGCCAATTTGGTGAGTTATATTTCTGGTTTATCATTGCTTCTTGTTTATCATTTTAACTTCAAGCCATAAGGTTTAGCTCTTATGGGTCAATGTGAATCACATTGCTTTTATTTCCTAATTGTTTTTCAGTAGACTATTACAGGCAGTATGAGAAAATAGTAATACAAAAAATAAAGAAAACTGCAGGCACAGAAAAATGTGGCAGATTGGGTATATAATTCACGTGGATGTGTTTTTATGATGATTGTTCACATTTTTAAATGTTTTCTGATGTTCAGTGGCTTACAATGGGGCAAGTTTTTAAATAAGATTTCTATCTATAATATTTCCATTGTAAACCCCCTTAGTTTGCAGCTTCTGTGCATAGTACTATTAAATTTCAGAAACAATATTATAAGTTGATGTGACCATCATTCCCAGGACTGAAATAATGAGGCTGCTTATGAAATGCTGTGATGTTTTCAAATTTGCTGGAGATGGGCTGAAAATGAAAACAATAGATACCAAGTTGTTGGTTTTCTTTCACTAACACATTTTAAGAGTTATAATTTTAGATTGTTACTGTATATCTGGAATAAAGAAGAAATGTGGCTTCAGATTTCAGCACCAACCAAAACAAGGACAAGATAATTGTTATTACAGCTTAGTGAATGTTCAATATATTAAAAAACATCATGAAGAATAACCCTCTTAGAAGTGGTCTGTGTCCTTCAACTGTTTCCCTTAGCACCCATTTGTTTTATTTGCTTCTCCCCATGGTCTTGTATTTTTCTCTCTGTGTGTCCATTTCTTTATCTTGTTTCATATCTTCCTTAGGTTTTATCTCACCTTTGTCAGTCTTTCCCTTTCTTGGTTCCCATCCGATAAAAATGATATTCAGCTGAAGCTTTGAATACCTGGTACAACAAATCAACTGTAAAAAAAAAATACTGAAATCTCACCCAAGAAAAGTGGGATGTAAACTGTTTTGTTGGCTTGAATATGTTTTGTTATGGCATGCTGAATTCTACAAAGTTTTTGTTAATATTTCTGAAGCACATGGTGGAACTTACAAGAGGGAGTGCATACACTGTGGGAATTGTTTGTCCACTCACCTGCTTTGAGCAAGGAGGTGATTCTGTATGCAGTTGTAAATAAGTGCACAGCTGTGCTTTTAACATTTGTGGAGGTTTCTTTTTGTATCTCTGTTCTGCTTAAAAACAAAAAATTCTGCTTGCTCAAAATCTGTTGAAAATAAATGTCAAAAAATTAAAACTTCCTCATGAGATGGAATAGGTTTCCAAGTAAACCTAACTGGAACCAGCTACTGCCTTAGCTCAAAAGGAAAATCTCCTTTTACCCACATGCTGGTATCTTGCTGTTAGCATATAATACTGGAAGCAGTGAAAGTAATCACAGATTTTCACCTCAGAAATCAATAAAAAGCTTTTTAATCGGCTATTGTGTACTAACAAATAGATAGCCTCAGCAGCCTGTTACCACCCACTGGCATCTATGTTTAAGAGGAATACACACTTTCTGAGCATTTCCCTGGGAATATCTATGTCTAGGTTCTTCCTGAAAGGTATGCAATAAATCCTTCTAATTGGCAGTCTGCAAGCATTTGATTTCTGCATACTCAGCCCAACCCTGCCCACGGAAGGTGAATGCAAAACTATGTGCTAATGAATCAAACACACGTTCAGCTCTTGTAGAAATTTGCATAGTGGTAATGTTGAAATAAGTGATAAATTCTAAATGAGATTCAACGAGACTGAATCAGCCTTTCTGAGACTTATTTATCTATCTTTCTCCTTGGAAAGTATCTTAGAGCAAACGGTTTATTCCTTTTTCGCTACATTTGTTTGGATTTAATGCAGGGATCAGCAGGCTGGATCAGACCCAAGTTCCACACTGGCCAATATATTGTCTTTAGCATTGACCAATGACGTGTGCTTCAGAATAAGGTGAGAGAGGTCTGTAGGAGGCAGTCATAGTAGTCTTTCTCCCTCATTTATGATAGGGAGTAGCTCAAGCCACAGGTCAGGGTGTTTAATATTGTTACCTCTAATATATTCTGGAGTGTTCTTCACAGAGTGGTGTTCACAAGCATAGGAGTTATGGAAATCCCTACATAAATGTAGACATTTAGATATTTGCTTCTAAGATTATTGTGACTTCTTTCTACTGATTGCAAAAGGAACCTGGAAAACTAGCTCAGACACAGACAACTACGGTTATGTCAGATTAGTCTTGCTCATGTTGTTTTGTCAGTTTGAAATATGTTAAGTAGGAAATATCAGAGGTGGAATATGGTGCTTTTTCTTTCAACCCTAAAACATATTTTACCTTCTCCAGGTCTTATAAAATGCTGTTAGGTCAAGAGTTCAAGGGCCACTAGAAGCAACTTGGGAAGAACATGGGATATCTCCAGGTTTCAGGGCAACAGAGTGATAGCCATGAGGATTCATGTGTGGAAAAGGCCCAGCTATTGATGAGCACAAAAGTGCAACTGTGCTCCTGTTAAGTTGGTCCAGTATCTACTGTGTATGACATGGCAAACTAAGAAAAAAGCAAGAGAAATATGAGATGTAGAACACTAACCATGAAAGTATGACGAAGCAAACTAGCTATCAGAGAGGAGAAGGGATATCTGAAGTCAGTGGGAAAAGCAACTGCTAAATAGTACCTGGAGATGAACCTTGCTTAGAATCAGAGAGAAGTCTCAAAGCATGGATGTACTTCTAAATGTATTTATGTGGTTGTTTCAATGCTTTTCTGTTTTTACTTACAAGATTTATTTAAAATCCATTTTCTATAAATTTGGAAAGAGAATCTACTCTGTCTGGGGTGATATTTAAACATTTAAAACACTCCTAGATATCTTTTTTTTTTTCTTTCTTTCACTGGACAATGGTGTCAACATGCAGTTACTGCAAGAGAAAGGCACTTCAGGCTTTCTATAGAGAAAAAGTTTCTGGATACTTTATGCAATGCTTCATCTCTGCCTGTATATACAGAATTCAACTGACTTTAGGAAGCAGCATTTTGGTATCATTTTTTAACAGGAGATGTCCAAATAAGAAAATAATTTATCTTTTCAATCTCTCTCTCTCTCTCATGTATTTTCCATTTTGGTTTAGTTTTCCATTCATCATGTGGCACTGGTGCATATTGTATTAGGGTATTAGATCAAACTGTCAGAAAGCTGACAGGTTTTTTTTTTTCCCCTAAGCATATGCAATTTTGGAATAGTAATTAATTCAACCAACTGGAAGTAAGTAATTAGTGGCTTTTTTCTAGTGCTTGGTGCAGGTTTTGATATGAAATATTTTTAGAACGTTGCAGTTTTAACATCTAAAAAGCCCGTATTTTTGGATGTCTTGGTTACACACGAAAAATGCATGGTCTTAGGATACATATTAACACATGTGATGCTGGATGTGATTTTGGAGTGGGAAATGCTGAAGGACCTAATGACCTTACCGAATAGCCTTATGGAGTAAGGATGGTTGTCTGCATAGGTGTTTTGAATACTCAAGACTTCACGTTTCATAGTTACAGCCAACCACTGTGAATGCATGTAAGACTAGTGCGTTCCATTCCTTAAGTTTTATATGCTTTACATAATAGAAATGTTACTTTACATAAGCTACACTAAAAGAGCAGCTGATATGGCCTTATGTCTATAGCAGGAGCTTGCTTAACAGTTATAATTATTCCAATAGGACATGTCCCAGTTCCAACTATCTGTAGTGTGTCTTGTTTATATCCTTTATTCAATAATACAGCATGAAAAGTGCTGTAAAAATGTTTTCTGAAGTGATACACCTTGTTCATTGGGTTGGTGTTTTCTAGGAACTTCTAGCACCTGGAGAGAAGCTCTGTTTCTAGTGTTCTACTAAAGGTGGTACTGATATACAGATGAGGAATATCTTACTATGAGATGTATTTGCAGAAGGGAGACCTTACTTGTCTTCCATGTCCTTTCCACAGGTGTTCATACGAGTTGTCAAGGTGTCTTTCTGGAACAATTGTTTGCAAGAAATGGCTGTCAAAATGGGATGATATGTATGTTCGTAGAAGCAGAACTTCCTTAATGTCTGATTATTGTTAGGATTTGTCACTAACATCTTTGGTCAATTAATGAAACAATTTTGAAAAATCTTCCTAGACTTAAGTTTTTCCCTCATCAATATTTTCGGCAGACTCTGATCATGGGTTATTAATATAGGAAATATGTACCTATCAAATAGATCATTCCTCCAAAACAGACTCTTTCACCAGGCCAATAACAGATTATCCAGTCTCAGGGATGGAATATTAAGGAAATTGTCAGTAAATATTATAAACACTAATGTTAAATCTGTCAGTTAACTTCAGATACAAAATTAATGATAGGAAAACAGTAGTGTTTGGGAAAAGAAAATGAAGCAATATTAATTGGGAAAAGCTGTTTGTCAGACAGCTGCAGTATTTGCTCCTGATGATTGTGTTGTCTTTCAACACTGAAATCCAAGATTATGTTCAAGTTGAAGCATGCATCTACTCAGAAAAAAAGATTTATTTGGTTGTGTTGACTTAATATTAGATCTTTATATACAGCCTAGGCTGACCCTTAAAAAGCTGTAGAGAAACAGCAGCTCAATGAAATGTTCAGAATGAACATTGTTATTTTGAGTGAAATAACCAATATTTTTTGTGATGTTGTTGCACTACTATTATGATGAACAACAATGTTCTGGCTGATGCTTTCAAAACAATAGAAAAAGTGGAAAAGGTAAATTGTCTTTAGCCTGTGATATAAAAGAATGGTTCACTTCTTCACTGAGAATGAGGTATGGCTAGGTGAAGTTTAACAAATCAGTGATCACAAAGCTGGAAAAATTGTTCTCTATTTAATGCCTGAACTTTGCAAATGTGTTGTGATCTATCATAGATCCAGCTGAAGAAGACAACAGAGCAACCCGTGCCCTAGACATAGAGTGAGGACAGCCTGAGTTACAATCCCAGACCACAGGGAAACCAGGTAAGCACAATGCAAAAATCATTGGACTCCCTTCTGACCTTTTGGGGGATTTTTTTTTTTGTTTGGTTAGTTGTTTTAACAAGCATATTTAATAATGTAAAATGGCCCACAAAACATGAGCAGCTTTTTATTAACTCATTGCTGTTGCTGTGCAATTGAATCAAAGGGGAGAGTCAGATTGTGACTGATACGCAGCAAGATAATAGAATCAGAAGCAGAATGTTTGTACTCTGAAAGGTCTAGAAATCTGTGCACAGGAAGGTAATGCTGACAAGGCAATGCACAAATACAGCAAATAGAGGTACACAGCATGAACTGGACCTACAGTGATTTTAAAGATGGACTTAAAAGTGTGAAACGCTATGCATAAAGTAACTGACCTATTCGAAATGAGGGCTAGTGGAAAGACAGAGGATGATGGCTGGCAGGAAAATGACTAACGCTGCAGAAGAGCCTGATGGAACATGTTTAGGAAAGGAGCTGCGGTTTGGATTCAGGCTGCTGGACAATTGAACACCCACTGTGGGCTGTTTGGCCATGCCTGTGCAATGTTAAGGTTCCTGTCTTCTGGCCTGGAAAAAGCTGTGCATAAATCCAGCATCACGTACTGTCTAATGGATGTTGTTCCTGCGAGGGAAGTAAAATGGAAATGTTAGAAACATCTTCTAGAGCCAGCAGGTGACCTCCCAGCCTAGAGTGCTGAGACTGAGTTACTGGGGATGCCTGGAGGATCAGATGGAGAGCAGGGCAGAAAATACAAGAGTATTATTAAATTGTTCAAGTAATACAGTAAATAGAGGACAGAGATCCTCTTATCTCCCCTGAAACCTTTCTAGGGAGTAGGTCTTCCATTCTGATTTACAGCTTTAATAAAGAATCTGTAACAGTCTGGGCTGAGATCTGTGCCTTTCTATGATGGCTTCAAGAAGGCAATACAGCAACAAGTTACTTGTATTCCTTAGTTCTGCTCACAAGCCACCAAAACAGCAGATGCTTACCAGGAATGGAAGCCAAAAGGGATTGAATTTTCTTGGTGTGCCTGACCCTGTGGTCATATCGGTGATGACAACCCTGCTTTACAACTGAGCTGCAATATGTTAGTTTGGTTTCAATGCATCCGATAGCAATGAAAAATAAGTCTTCAATTCTCTGCTTTGCCATCTTATACTCTTGACAGAAGAACCAGATGGACTCCCACGGTCAATGGGACTGAGAGAATATCACCTATATTTTATGCTGTCTATTTCCACATGTTACTTTGCTATATTTATACTGTAGAGAAATTAATTTGAGGATGGTGAAGACAAGTCATTATCTAGTATGGAGGGGAACTTGTGGGCCAGATAAGACCAGTGATTTCATTTCACATGATCTGAGATTTCTTAGTGCAGCTAAGGTGACAAGGAAAAGCAAGGCTCTGTTTGAGTGGTTTTTTGAATTCTTCCATTATTCCTAATCACGATACATATTTCCACATCAGATGATGTGGTCCCGAAATACAAAGGCTTTTCGTTCCCATCACAATATCTGTTGAAAGAAAGGGAACTTGTATTTGCTCTTAATCTATAACTTGCTGGAATGATATCAAATACTTGTCTACCCTCTGTAAATACTGAACAAAATCCGTATCCTGTTCTTCCAGTCTGAACATGGATGGAAGTTACTTTAAAGGAGGCTTTCATTAACCTGATTTTCTCTGGCCCACAGATCATTAGAGACTCATCCTCACAATGAAGAACTGAACTGTTCTTTTATGTCACAATCTCAAGACAGTTACGGGGTTTTTTTCCTACTTTTTCTCTGTTAGAGATCTAAGATAAACTATTAGAAGAAAAGGTCAAATGTGTTGTTTCTTTTTACAATGAAGTAAACTAAAGAGAATGAGATACCTGGGTTTCAAAGAGAGAGATCTTCTAGGTGCCTAGCTTGCAGGAAGTGGATGAGCTACAGTGATTTATGTAAAACAAAGAGTTAACCTAAGGCTCTGTCCAGCACTATGTTCCTTCTCTTTTTACATCTGCATGAATTGTTGAATGTCAGTGGGATTAAGATACTGTTTTTGTAAATCAATGGATTATTGACCTTTTTTCCCAATATATAAGGAAGCATGTTATAGATAACAATAAAGTATATATGTATGTGTTTGCATGTAAGCACAACATCATGTGTGGTAATACATATGTATTGTGATTCTTCCTGTATTCCTTGTTTGACCTTGTCTTGAAGGCCACAAATATAACATTAACCTTGCTGCCTCTGTGATTTTTATGAACTTTCTCTAGCTGTTATAATTCTCTCATTGTTAATACTTCCTGTAATTCAGGCATAGTACTGCACAATTGCATGGTAATTTGGAGCAGGGAGAAGTCAGGCTCTTTAGTGACCTTTTCACTAAAAATTTCTCATGAAAGTAACTGTTAGCCAGTTTGGATGTGTCTTTTTATAACCTTTACAGTTCAGTGTGTGTCCTTCTAATGAGGTCTTCAATAACTCACTCCCTCAGCTCTGCCAAAACTAGTGATACTTAACATGTGGTTGTGTAGCCATGAAATTCATTCAATCTTATTCAAAGGAGACGTAAGCAATGCTATGAGTCTGGTAAATGGTTTCTACTAAGAATTTTGTACCTGGTCACACCTAGGGTGCCTCTAATTCAGATTCTTTAAAAACAGTCAGTAGAAGATGCCTTGACATCATCTTGGCATATGAATATGACAAGCACTTAATGATGCTTTTCAAATACACCTACATTCTCTCCCAACTAGTCTTTCAGTCTTTTTCAGTGAGCAATACATACTAGGACTTGATTTTTTTTATTCTTTCTTGAATTTATCAAATTAGTTTTGGGACCATCTGAATTTTAAACATTGCTGGAATTATTCTTTTAAAGGCATATATCACCTTAATTTTTTTGTTGACTTTGTACTAAGAAAACTCCAGCAAATAATCTTTGCATTTTTTTACTTCTGAGGGTGTTTTTTTTTCTATCATTACAATACCTGCTTACAGAGCCATATATTTGGAGTTTGGGGGTTTTTTTTCAAAATGTGTCTGGCTAGTTCTGTCCAAGGGTACTAACTGAACAAAGTAGCTAAAGTCTTATCCTGACCATCTCAGACATATTAGTGTAGCACAAAAAATTGCAACTGGTGGGTCTGGGAGGGGGGGAGGAAATTTTTGTTGGTTGGTTGGTTGGGTATTTTTCCCCTTGTTTGTTACAATTTTCTTTCTAAATGTAATGGTTTTCAGTGTATTTCAAAATAGTCCACCTCTGGTACTATGAAATATCCTGCGATCTGATGCTGGTTTTGATGTGGGATCAAGAAAATGCTTTTGAAATTGTTAGCTAGTCAGGGGTTAAGATTCTAGACTTGGCTAGGGAAATTTAGGTTTCGTTCCTCACTTCAACACAGTCTCCTTATTTGATATGGAACTAGCTGTTTTTACATCTACCTTCTTTCTATCAAGAGGGCTAATAGCACTTCTTTAACCTGCAAGGGTATTACAAGGATAAATTTGTTAGCGCATCAAAGGAGCTTGGACAGCAGATTACTGAGGGGCTGTTGAAGTAGCTAAGAAGAGCGATAGATATCAACCACTTGCAGGCTTTTCTTAGCATTGTATAAAAATTTAAAAATAAAATTAAATTATTTTTTCATGTAGTCATAGTGAGTTAATGTTCCATCATCCTTCCCTGCAGATCTTACCTCTAAGGAATATAGTTTTCAGTCATGTTAGTTTAGTCGTTTGTAGGTGTTTCTGTTCTCCATTCCTGGCAGGGTGTCAGATTCCCTGCATGCTCATTTGGATCTGCAGCAGTATTTGACACATCCTCTGTTCCCAGATGAAGAATTTCAAGGTCATCTCTCTTTTTTCCTCCTTTTTTTTTTTTTTTTTTTTTTTTTTGTTGCTTTCATAAATGTAGGCACTGCATTAATCTGTTAACACGGCACTCTTCGGGGGCTCTTGCATGTGTGAAGGTTTTCTTTTGATGGCAAAGTTATAACAATTTGAGGTAATACATATCCATGGGTCCCTTACCAGCAATAGCAGCCAATTAATTACCAGAGAAAATCATTACTGAAGCAACAATCTGGCTATTGAACTAAAGGGGTTCCTCTAATTTATTCCATTTAATAGAAGGCATAGATTTCTTCCCCCATTATCTCCTGCTGACCAGAGCTCTCACCTGTGACTCTAGATGAATGGCATGGTGAAGGATGGGCTGGGAGTTTTATTATTGATAGTTCAGTGACCTCTTTGGAGAACCAGGGGGATTTATGCTTTCTTGAGTAAGGGAACTTGAAAGTACTCAGGCAATGGAATGCATTTAAGACCCATGACTCCATAATGCTGAATATTATTGCTGTAACTGGAGAATGTCCTCAGCTGAAATGACAGAGAAGAACTAAAGACAGGATTTTCTTTTTTTCCCCTCTCATGTGAAAAACTGATCTCAAAGTCACTTCCTTGATCCAAAACTTTGCTATTCTGAGCTTATTTTATCTGTAAAAGTCTCCTCTTGTATTGTGTAGGTTAAGGCTTTGTTGCAGCTGTGGGCTGGGGATGTTCATGAGTCTGATGAAAAATAGAATGTAGTTTCTCAATTAGTTGCTGTCTCTCACTTCTCTGGAAATCCAAAATGTCTCTCAACTGCTTTCAAATAAAGGAAAGTACGGATGCTAACACTGAAATAGCAAAACGCCTTTTCCCTCATGGTCTTCAGGCCATCTTGCAAATTCAAGTGTTTTGGGTAGTTCACGTAAACTTTGGATTATCATTCATTCTGAGTGAAAAAATCAGGATTAAGCTAGATATCTTATTCAGAGTAGCTCATGCAAAATAAACAGCTCTATCATCCCTCTTTGTGTGGAATCCAGCCAGATTTCCTGCAGTGTTGTCTAATAGTATCTACTCTTTCAATTAACATTAGATACAGTGCTTAGGCAAACTAGAACTAAATTGCAAGTCACCCAGTTGCTTCTTTCTAGAATCAAAAGACTGCAATTTAACAACTGTCTTTAGGCAGAAGTTATTTGTATCTGTAAAATTATACCTGTTTTACAGACTAACTCTGAAGATAAACACACATGCTTTTCTTTATTCTGTCTGTGATTTTCTCAGGATGTTATACAAGCTGAAAACTAGGTATGGGGTCTGGTAAATAAAGGCAACACAGCTGGAACATAAGCCATCTGGAATGCTATTTTTCATAGTATTCTTTCTTTTCTTTAGTAGGCTTGTTATTTGAAGACTAGATGTATTTCCAGATGTACCAAAACATAACAGTAACTTCTGGTTGCATCTGTCACTGATAAAGCTGATTTCTTTTATTTATGTGCATTCAGTCTAGGTGCTAATCATAAAAAAAAAAAGAATACTGTGCATCTGATTTTGCAGGTGCAAAATTTGCTTGCTTAGTGTGAAACAAGGTGGAGTCCTGTTGTGTAAAGTAAAATGGGTCTGACTGCCCTCACAAAGAAAGAGAAATGTTAAGGCAGCATTAATTTGTTGTTGACTACTTCACCAAAAGCATCAAGGAAATCTGTAGTGATAAGCATATTCACCTGGAAGCTCTGAATGTAAAGGGCAAAGTTGCAGAGATGACAGGCTAGATGTTTTGAGATGAGTTTTGTTGCTGGAAAGCATGAAGAGTGTTAGGACTTGGTACATTTTTTCTAAACAACAACTGGTGACACGCTCTAAGGTCAACATGTAATATCTTTTCTATGCACTTCTAAAAAGTCAGATTAGTCCTTTCAGCAGTAACCTTTCTCACATTGAGTATGTTTGCTTTCCTGTCTTTAAAATTCGTCTTCTCTATTTGTGATTCTGACAGCTTGTAGGATTACATTTTCCATGTATCGATTTCGATGTGCTCTCTTTGTCATATTTTGATTAAAAGAAGTATAGTTTTACTTATGCTAAGATAATATACAGTGTACAGTAGATGTATAACCTTTTAGAAAAGTCTCCTGTATTGTTTTTTAAGAACCTTTGGACATCACTTTACCATTCAAGTTCAATTTAGTAATAATCATAGAATTGTTTTGATCTAGAAGGGACCTTAGAGACCATCTAGTTCCAACCCCCCTGCCATGGGCAGGGACACCCTCCACTAGACCAGGTTGCTCAAAGCCCCATCCAGCCTGGCCTTGAACACTTCCAGGGATGGGGCATCCACAGCTTCTCTGGACAACCCATTCCAGTGCCTCACCACCCTCTCCGGGAAGAATTTCTTCCTGATATCTAATCTAAATCTACCCATTTTCAGTTTAAACTCATTGCCTACCCCTTGTCCCTCAGGACCTGTGGATGGATCTCATCAGATCCCAGACTTGTGCACCTTCAGATTCCTTAGGTCTCAGACCTGATCATCTTGAACTTGTGTGGTTCTTTCTTCTCTCAGTTCCCTGCCTCTGCAACTTGCTGGCGAAGACTGAGGCAAAAATGTTGTTGAGTACCTCAGCTTTCTCCATATCCCAGGTAACCTGGTCTTCCGTTTCCATCCAAAAAGCCACACATTTTCCCTAGTCTTCCTTTGGTCACTGACATACCTACAGGCACTTTTCTTGTTGTCTTTGATGTCCTTGGCCAGATTATCTCTATCGGGGCTTCAGCTTTCTTAACCTGATCCCTGACTGCTCTGACAATTTTTCTGTAATCCTCCAAGGCTACCTGTCTTGCTTCCACTTTCCATTTTATGCTGGAAGCTCCTTGTTTATCCATGCAAGCCTCCTGGTGGCTCAGTTCCTGAGCTTGAAGGAGGTGATCCTGGAATCTTTGACCAGCTTTGAATTAAAAGGTTGTCTTTAAGGAAAGGGTGGCAGTTTGGAGGAGTTGAAAACAATTGCTTCCTCATCTTTACATAGACAGAAAATACACTGAGAATACCAGGGTAATGTCCCTAAAACGTGAAATAGAATTTATTGAAAAAACTTGAGTAAACATATATCAAATATTTCCCATATGCATTTGGAAACAATTTAATAAAAATGGACTCATTGAAGTCGTCATTTACTTTATAGTAGATAGCAATTTTCATTTTGAGGGTTTTCAAATCACAGCACAAAATCCATGCTGGCACATGCACACATACGTCTTTGGAATATGAATCTGAAAGAGACCTCTTGGACCAGTGATTACAGTATGTTTACTGTTTTAGTGCAACAACATTATTTTAATATAATCTGATCGGGTTTTAAGTGATTATAAAGAAGAATAAACCCCCATTATAAATAATAAATATTTATAAATAATTTCTAAATTATTTTATAATAAAACTCCCAGTACAATACTTCTAAAAAACACTTCATTATATATTCTATCATGTATTTAAAAACTTAATTACCAAAGTGAAGCATGGTTTAATTGTTATGACTCTGAAGGTATTAATTTGTCTGATTTTGAACACTTAATACTGGGTTTTTAGCTCTCACACAAGAAGGAAAACAGTTTCTTTGTATGGAGGGAATGACAAGAAACAGTCCTGTGTTCTAAGATAATTTTATAAAATGCGTCCTAGTTCCGACATATCACTGTTGGTTATCACTTTTACTGGGACTGAATGATATTATCTGATGTTGTCATTTTACAAAAAGGTATTAAATACATAAAAGTTATTTCTCTAACTGTATCTAACAAGGTGATAAGATACCTAACTGGAACCAGCCATTCTGATTACCAGTTGTGTTCTCTGTCCTTTGGACAAGCTGCTTTTTTTCTGTTAGCTTTGCTCACTGTCATACCAAATTCTGTGGAAAGGTTTTCATTCACATGAATGGATTTTACTATGGTGTGCTAAACAAACAAGGTTTCCTGTCGATCTGCCCACTCTCTAATGATTTTTTAAGCTATTGGTCAACTATCACTAGATATTTTATAAGTGGAAGTCAGAAGTATATAAAACTTTTAGTAATGTAGCATTGGGCAGGACCTACATTATGATGATTCCAGAGTTTCATGTGATTCCTCTTACTAAGTGACTGTTCTCCACCTTGGAATGAGTGAGTTTTCTCACTGATGTTTTTTCAAGGCTGTAACAGAACCTTTTGTGCTTATAGATTTTGTCCTAGTTTTCTGTCTACTTTTCATTAGAGCCAGGCTGTGCTGCTGTATTCTCTTGCCAGCAGCTACCCTGAGCTTTCAAAATTCCTTTACCTTTCAGTCCTTTGGTGTATCTGAAGAGAGCTGTATTGCCTCTGCTTGGCTGGCTATTCAAGGTGAGCTCTTTTAGTCTCTACAATGGCTATTCCCTTGGGAATCCTAGTAGCAAGACTTTTCATCTGTCAACATCTGAACACATTTCTCTTGAATATAGATGGCCACAATTACCTGCAGTTTTGTAGATGAAGCCTTTTACAATGTCATTAGTAATCTCGTATCACTACTTGAAGTATCTCATCTTTTAGATCCTAGGAGTGTATTTGCCTTTTCATGCTCACACCAGATGAATTGCTCATCATCATCCTCTGATTGACAATACACACAGGGCTTTTGCCTTTCATTTTTTCCAATTGATGAGACACCAGCATAGATCAGATAGCCTTGTTATTAATCCCTATGAGTGTATGACCTTGTACTTGATGATAGTACAGTCTATACAAAGCTTATTAATACCTCTCAGCTTCAGATAATATGAACATTTAATTAATGTATTCAGGCTTGAATTTACTGGAGATCAGAGAGGAAATGTGTCTACAGCTCCCAACTCCAGTAGTACCATCTTATGCTATGTCTGCTTTCACATCATGTGATGCAGATTGGCCATGTAGCTGAACAGTCCACATGCACAGACTGAGGTTATGTTTGCATTCCTGGCATTCCTACTTCCTATGAAGACCTATATCTGTCTCGTTTATGAGACGCCAAGTATTTTTTTTCTTTAACTAGTTCCTTACCCATGTTACAAAACTTCCTCTTCTTAACCTATCTAGATATACATTTTTTATTAGATAAAATATCTAATCAGAATCTAGGCAGAAAAAAAAATAGTGTGTTTAATGTAAAAGAAAGAATAGATTTATCCTATCCAGAAAAATCAAGGACTTTTATCAGTGTAGGTTATTTTGATGTAATCTACCTTAAAGACCACAGTGGTTTTTATTCGGTCTTCTATTTCTCTCTGTTAAGATATTCTTTCCTTCAATGTCTGTTCTAAAACCATGTATGTCACTAAGGTCAGTCTAACAAGCTCATAGTCCCTCTAAGTTTTATGTTTCTACAGTTAATGTTCTCTAGTTACTGCATTGTCACCAACTCAATTGACTCTTAGAAATGTATGCTGCATGTGCAATGTGAAAGACTGGTTCCTTTGGAGTACATACGTGGGGATTCTGGCCTTTTCAATCTAAACATATAAATCAGGATCCAGCCCCTCTACCTGGGGAGGACAAGCAATGAGTTGGTCTACCTGTAGCTCCATAGATGGCTAATAATGAAAGACAGCCACCTGCAGAATAGCTGTTCAGATGTGAGAGCCAAACCTCCCTCCAGAGGTGCTTGTCATTTACTACACAGAGGAGGAAAACTACACTATTAACTAAAGCTGGGTAGAATAAATCAGGGTCATGGACCTTGGAGCCAGGTTGTTCTCTTGAGCCTCTTCAGACATGAGACACCCTCCAAAGCATGATGATTTTGTCATTACACAGAGTATAGGAAAGGGGTATTGAAAGACTGCTATGTCCATGGAGAAAAGCCAAGAAACCAGGCAAGCATGTACTCTCTCCTATGGTCACCAATGGAACAGTCACTTTTTCATGACGAAATATAGGCTGCTAATGGACACCAGTGTTTTCAATTGCACTGGGTTCCAGCATTTGTTGAGCTTTCCCTGAGTGTTCATTAATCTAATTGTGAGGCAAATGCCAACTTCAGACTAAAGGTGACCTAAATGTCGCACCACCCTGTAAGCATTAAAATAAAAAGTCTTCAGGAATTAATGAGCATGGTGGTCACATTCCTTATGCACAGCAACTAGCAAATCTCACCCCATGCCTCTTCAACACAAAATCCTCCTCAGTCAGCTATGTATTGCCTAGGCAAGTCACTTTTCTTGCAATTGTCGGATAGCTGCTTTTTATGACAAACCACAGAGGCTGTGGATCACACAAGTTAGGGCTTTTGATTAGCTCTATACAACACAAGAAGTTTCATTTCCTTCAACAAAACCTGCTTAGTTTCCCTTCCTGTGTTTTCTCCAAAATCACAAGATACACTTGACTTTCCCCTGAGATACTTGAGAATAGCAAGCTGACTGCTTTTACTTCTCTCTTCAGG
Organism: Rhynochetos jubatus; assembly: GCA_027574665.1. Classification (NCBI taxonomy): domain Eukaryota; kingdom Metazoa; phylum Chordata; class Aves; order Eurypygiformes; family Rhynochetidae; genus Rhynochetos; species Rhynochetos jubatus. Next base: position 28,495,513 of record CM050654.1, read on the forward strand.
TGGTGTATTTCTATTTTCTTTCCTCTTTAATCTTGCTTTTCATCCTTCGTGAAATGGCAAAGGACGGTGCTGTCACTGACAGGGTGGCAAGAATAGGAGGAAAGGTGGTCTTGAAGGGTGATCTGGAATACCCCATTAACAGGTCACAGACCTAGCAAGGTGTATTTTGAAATAATAAGAAGGCTTAACCATTTTTTTAAAATGTTCATGGTATATCTGAAAACAAGGAATTTGGACTATACCTACAGTTACAGGGGACAGACTTTGGACACAGTAAGTTGTCAGGGGATACATTTATCTTCAATTCTGCTATGACATTATAAAGCTAATGCAGACCTTTACTGTAGAAAGGTAATATTCTATAGAAGGAGGGTATTGAGCTCATCTCTTGAGGACAGAGCTGTGAAGCTGCATCCAGATTACCATTTCCAGTTCTAGTTTGTATGTTGTGTGAAGACCAACAGAAGGGTCTGACAGGGACTTCAGCAGTTAAACTGTGCAGTTTGCAGACAAAGCCAGGTTTCTGGCTGGAAAGGGTAGGGACCTTTTGACTTTAAGGATTGAGCAGCTGACTACTACCTATAACAGTGCTAGGTGGGAGCAGAGCTGTTGGACAGCAGTTGAAAGGGACTTCAGTAGTTAAGGATCTCAATCCTTAATGGTAATGGTCACCACAGAGCCTGTTATTTCATTGGTGAAGCTGGCATTGGTTTTCCCTTTATGCATTATTTTGCACTGATAAATGCTGTTTTAACTGCTGCTTTATGTTGCAATCATAAGACCCTTCAGCATTTCCATACAATCTGCCTCCTTCTTTACCACTCAATAATTCTTTTTATCAGCAGAAAATTTTGACATATCTCTGTTAACTGCAGATCACTACAGTGGCCTTGGGCATCAGAGTAATTTTTAGGTTCTGTGAAATACAGGAATTTAGTTCTCAGTAGACTGCAATGTTTTAGCAATATTTAAGTTCTTGGATTCATCACTAAGTGCTTGGATAACATTCAATGCCCAGTAATAATCATGAATATGTATTCAGTTGTTAGAGAGTCCTCTTGACATTAAACTTTGTGAAGCTCTAAAATACATTGAGCCCCTACTTCTGTACTGAGACCCCAAATCACAATAGTAGACATCTGAACAAATAGAGCCTTGTTTCCTATGTTGTTATTTATGAGTTCTGCCTCTCTGTGCCAGAGTCATTCCAGCTTCCCACATGTTCTGTAATCTCGTAATTAAAGTATTTTTCATGTTCTTCCACATCTCTTACATTTATGGGTTAAAAGGGGACATATTGTGGGTGGTTAAGAACTACATATGTACAAATTGGCAAGCCACCGTACATGCCCCAGGGGACAAGCTATCTTATGCCTTTTAAATATGTAAGGAATGAGTTTGGTTTATCTTTTCCTTAACCAGATGCATAAATTAGAATAGCTATCTTGTTCAATCATCTAACTGTTTGACAGAAGTGTAGAAAATTATTATCTGGGGTATTTCTACTTCTGTGTTATATTTGGTTGAAATATTTCATGAGGATGAAAAATTACTGAAATTAAAATTATTAAAAATGGACAGCTGGCACCACAGCATAAACTATGCTGGCGTAGGAGACAAGGTTTGTGCAAGGAAGAAGCATCCTGCTGCCATCATTGCCCCCGCAACCTCTGAAGTTAGGAATTGTATGGGGAAAGTCTAGAATATACCACATGGTGATGATCTGAAGACTTGAAGTGATGGCAAAGACCAAAAGGAGTGTTCTTTCCCACTCCAAGTACATGAGTAAGGGTGCAACTGCTCATTATAATGAGGAGGAGGTGATCAGGAAAGAAATATTTGGTCCACGAGTATCAATGCTTTTGAGATTGAGAATGTCAGCAGGCCTTGAACTTCTGCTGTATCTCATGGTTGTAGTGGCCCCATGGCATTTGTAGTCTCTCTTTTCTTGGCACTCATGCTACGTGCTTGAAAACAATTAAACAATGAATATTGCTGATTATGGAGACTCTCACTCTTCTATACTTCAGTGCAATTTAAATGTGTCAACTTTTGCCTTTTGGCAGCCTATACCTATATTCTCAGTAATTCTACCAAACTCCTGTCACAGCCTTGGAGATCATACAATTGAACTCTTGGGGCTTATTGAGGGCATTTTCACACTGAAATTCTGTATGCAGTGTAGCTGGCTGTCCCTGCTTCGGAAGAAAATTTGACAGGCAGCCATATTTGACAGCTGTATGGCTTAATGTGGATAAGTCTCTTAATAACTGACTTAAGCCTTGAACTTTTAAGACTGCCGAGTGATGTCAAAGAAGAAAACAATTTTCGACTTGTCATGCTGAATAATTGTTGACATTGTACTACCATTTTCTTCCACCTTCAGCTTGCCAGCAAAGAACTGTGGGGAATTCTAGCCATCCCATTTTAACTTTATTATTAATATAATCCATTTATTTTATTTTCTATCAAATGCATTTCATAGGATTTTGCAGTTGCTAAGGCAGTTATACCATCACAATACTCTGAGGCTGAAATTAAAATTTTAAAAAATTTTTGTTCGATCTTTCTTCAGGTAGACAGAGGTTGATTATGGTGAATTGTGGTTATCCAGTGAAGAGTTAATCTAAGAAAAACATTTTTTTCTTTATCTATTAATTTTCTCCAAATCTTTGGTATTCCTGTGATAACCTACATGATCCCATTATAAAATAAATATTAAAAAAACCGTATAGAGATTTAAGAGTGTATGGGTTCTGGGCTATTGAGAGATAATAATAATTGAGAAATTTCAATAAATGTATATATACACATATCAAGAAATACAGTCTTGTTGGTCTACAGTCATCTCAAGAAGCATTCATAACTGAAACACAGGAATCTGACAAGATCTCATGCTTTCATAAAATTTGGATACTACTTCCTTCCTGCAAGTGCTTATCTTAATAATTACCGTATCATTACTGAAATGGCTGCCCTTTCAAGGTCTTTTTTTTTTTTTTTTTTTTTAATTAATGTAGTAACTGGCCATTTAACTTTGGCCAGGATGAGCTGTCATGCGGTGTGGTGAGTGGTTATTGCAGTTTTCTCCCTCCCATCTATGCAATATTTTCCAGTTAAAGTGCACATGAGATAGAAAGGGATTCCTCAGCAATGACAATGAAATAATGGCGACAGAAGGATTTTCAATTTATCAGAAAAAGGCATAATGAAATCCAATAGCTGGAAGAGAAGGCAGAGACAGTCTTATTAGAAATAGGGTGTGTGGTTTTCACAATGAGGGATAGCTGTCTATTGAAAAAGCATATCTAAAAATGCAGTGAGATCTATGTTACCTGGAATATTTATATATAAAAATGGATGCCTTTGTAGAATATATGTTCAAACTTCAGAGGAAAATATGAGCTGCTTGTAGATTTTTTTTTTAAGTGACATTCCCTGTTCTGTTCAGCAGATCAAAAATAGAAGTGATCACAGTAGTAATTTTCTCAATTTCAAGCTGATGAATATATGTTCTACTGGTCCTCAAAACTTTCACTTTTGACCAAAAATGAAGAGGGAGCACCATAGCTGCAATGTGATACACCTTTTTTTTGCCTGCTCAGAAGGAGATAGAGGACTCTTACAGATATCTTCCACTGAGAGGAAAAAAATTCCTATTTTGAGAGAAAAATAAAGGGGGGGGGGGGGGGGGAGCAAAAATTGTGCTAACTTCAAAATAAATTTCCATTGAGAGATAGGAAGAAAACAAAACACATTCTGTAATTGTTCGAATTACCCCTTTTGTGATCGACCAGTGCAAAGTAATCGTTACATGTGGTGGGTGGCTGACTGTGACCTTTTAAGTTATCTAGTCCAGAAACTTCAAAAAGGAGTGATAAATTTTCAATTGCATCTACAGCAGGTCAAAAGAAAAGTGATCAGTAAGCATTCAAATACCTTTTGACAAGGGATGGAGATGACCTTTTCCTATCACTAGTTCAAAGTTTTTGTTGCAATAAAAATTTTAGAAGGAAAGTGTAATAATGAGACAGGATTGGGTTTTTTGATTATTATTTTGCTGAATATGTTCATCATCTCACACAACATTGTTCCAACTGAGTGTATAACATTAACTGAGTTTGTGCCTCCTCCTTTTGTGTCTAGAGATCTAGTCAAGTCTTTCACTTTTATAGTGTTTTCCCATTGTTTCTGATCAATAGCCCCTGGATGGAGGAGGGTCATAACTTTTCAGGACAGTATTTTTCATGGTGAATTTGGAAATTGATTCCTATAGGAGCTATGTCCACATATGTGTGACCTCTTCACTCCAGAAAATTCCTATGTGTGAATTTACCTGTCAGATGGATCAGAGGGACTAGCATTGCAGACATAAACCTACATGCTTTATTTCTACACATACTTTATTTCATATCCTGGGCAGACAAGGATTTTTTTTTTTTTTTTTTTCATTTCTCTTTGTCCCAGTTATACATAGTTATTGCCATTAATATGTATATGCACTTATATAAAAGGACATTCCTATGGGCAAATTACAGATTTATTGATATAAATGCAAAAGACTGATAGAGGATATTTTTTCCCCCATTGAAGTGTTAATAGAAAATTTACAAAGTGTTTCTGTAAAAAGAAGTGTGTTGGAATTTGGAGTGATGCTTCATGCCCTTCTCTCCCCTAAAGGGACTGCAGTTAAAGGACATCTCTTTAACTTCAGTTTGAGACAACATTCTCCAAGTGCTAGGTACAGGGCAGCTAGGCTAAAATGGAGCTAATAGCAGGTGGCCGGACCAGCTGGAATAGAATTGCCACCTGCTACAACATTCACCATTAATTAACTAACTCATCATTAATTTTATGGCCTTCTAACTAAGATCATGTGCAGGATCTGTATACTATCTACTAAAATCTTCGCCTCAGAATGATAAATCTGAACTCTCAGGGAGACTGGTTGTGGCCTAATGCTGCAGATGTCAGAGACATGCTCAGAAGGAAGCAATCTTCCCAGAAATACTGAGTCCTCAAGCTGTTATTTTTGGGCACAGCTTCAAGTGAACTGCCCTTTGGAGTCAATGGCCTAAAATCAGTTTTTGCTTGCTGGGAATCCAAATGTGGAGGGCTGTGTGGAATGCAGCTTCATCACACCATGGAAGATCTGCTGCTTTTGAGACACAAGGTTATTATCAACAAGAGAAGGACCTCCATGCTCTGTAGGTCAGTACTCTAAATACTAACCAGAAACAACTTTGTTGTTAGCAACCCAGGAGCTTCTGCTCTTTCGGTTCCTGTCAGATGGTCAGGTTTCTATGTTTTTTCCTCCTGTGATCCTTAGGCTGACCCCCTAAGGGTTCTCCTCCTTTTGTAAAGAGTGTCAGTAAAACACCACTCAAAGCAGGGGTTGAAGTAGGAATAACAGCCATGGCTTTGAACCTGCAAAAAAACTTCTTAAATTTTAAAGTAGGTTTGGGAGATTGTACTGATTTCTAATACAGCTCCTTAAATTCCACCTAAAAATTAGACTGCCTGCTACTTAAATATTTATTGGTAGAAGACTGTGAAGATCTTCAGAAATCCAGCTGCTGAAGCACTGGTAGTGTTTGAAGACAGAATGTGTAATGTTCTTGGTTTCCCAAAAGGAATGAATTTTGCATTTTAGCTTTGATGAGAGAGTCCAGCCTGTGCTCAGTTACCATACGAGTAGCTGAGACTGTTTCTGTGCAGTGCCACTATAAGAGAAAACCAGAAGAAGGGAATTTTGTCCTTTGTGCCTATTTATGTACTAAAATCTTTACTCCAGATACTCTTAAAGGTGGGAATCTCTGCTAAAGTAAACCACCAGTGTAACTCAGTATGTTTGAAAGTTTTAAGAACATATTTTTTTTACCTTGGGTCTGTGTGAGGTGAAGTCAGCATTTTCAGTTCCAGTTCTACTGTCTATGTAAGTCAAGTTCAACTGCAATTGGGAAATTATTGGTAGGGACACTTTACACATGTTTTCTGCTTGGCACTTTTTGACTTTGGCTCACCATCAGAAGAAGACATTGCTGTTTCACTAGAATAAGTAATATAACAAACCTGACAAGCTCTGAGAAATGGCAGATCTTTGCATCTCAGGTCTAATACCAATACTCCATTCTGATTCTTAGCTGCTGCTCTTGCTATATGATGCCAAACATCAGTTCTTAGGCTGATACACTCAAACACCTAATTTTCCAGTAATTAATATCCTCCTGAGAATGGGTTCTTTTTCCTTTATTTTCAAGCACAACATTAAATTAAAATTCAAAAGGGAAATGCCACATCTTATTTATGGATTGAAGAGACTGTGATAGCCAGTTATTATGATTTTAAAAAACTAGTTAATTTGAGATAAAAGAATTACAGGTGCTCTGAATTTGATTCATCCTTGGTTTTAGAACAGAAAGTTACAAATGTGCAAACAACTTGAAAATGCAATGAATTTATTATGAGAAAATTAAAAACTAAAACAAAAGCAAAAAATGGGAAGAAAGCATAGACATTAAATAAAATTATTTTTAAAAGTTCCAATTAATTAAAAAAACACAAATTGGGTAGGAAACCCTCATAAATCTAGGACAGAGAGAAAACCTACATGGGGGGGGGGGGAAAAAAACCACTTTATTTTTATGTTTACTTAAACGGTCTTTAAATCTACAGAGTAAAGAACAATGTTGCTCACTGCAGGACTGGTTTAAAGACAACATAAAAAACCAATTGTTTCAAGCAGCAGCATATTAATGTACACTTCTACACTTTTTGAATCTGATCTCAGTTAAGTTGACAAGCTTTGTCTTGCAAGCTGCTGAGGTGATTCTAAGTCCCTGAGCACAGGGGCAAAGGAACAAAATGATTATTCTGATTTGGAAGGGGAATAGCTGTTTGGACAAAAAAACGATGTTTCATAAAACATCCTTTTTCACTAAAAATGAGGTATTTTTTCTGTCTCAGGAATGTGTAGCTTTCTTTGGAACAGCAGCAGTTTGTATAATTTTAAAAATAATTTTTATTCTAATTCAAAATTTTTTCCGATTGTCAGAATAATTGCAGAACGGACCTTTTGCTAACCAACTTTTACAAATTTCATCTCACCAAAAAATATCTGTTAATCTCAGGAAAATAAAAAAAGAGGGGGAGCACTTTCATTATTTGACTTTTTGATGTTTGACTTCACATAGACTCTGTTTAGGTTGAAGAGCAAACAGTGTTTAGGTCCAAGATGGTTCTCATTCTCACTATGGCCAAATCTTTCTATTGTGTTATAAGGTTTCCACATATTATGCCTTTTTTTCCTCAGCTTTAATTCATGATCCAGCCATGGATTCTTGACATGTTATGGTATCACCCACCTTTCAAGTAGGAAGGATTTATTTCACCAAAAACTAAATAATTTCAGTTTTCATGGTGATGCAACCTTGACTCTGACACTCCTTTAAAATTGAGGCGTACATATTCTGTGATATGAAGATCCTTATGGCTGAGGTTTCCCTCATCTAAAAGTAAGTTCCTTCTTCTCTCCCACAAGATCCATCTAGTACCTGGGAGGTAATACTATTTAAAGTGTTGATTTCTCCTCTCCTTTAACACACTTTCAGTTTTTTACTTCTCATCAATATGATTAAGCATATGAATTTTAGGACAAATGTTAATAGAAGAATGAAGGTTGTACAGACAACATAGGACTAATTTATTCCATTAATTAGAGTGATGTTATGCAGTCATTCAAAATAAGTAGACATGCAAGTTATTCTATCACTTCATAAATTACTATAAAGTCTACTTTAAATCTAATATCTTCCAATTCCTCTAGGAAGATGAATATTCTGATATCAATGACTTAATCCTCTAATAACTCTCACACAGCAAACTTCACTTTGGCATAAACACAAACACTAATGGAATTAATAGGAAGTGTTTTTCCATACCAATTAAATTTGACCTTGAGGACCAGACAGTCAACTGATATGAGGTGGTGTATATTAGGATATTGTATAGGAACCAATCCTATGATGACTTCAATGGAGTCCAAGGAGAAATAACGTTTTTATGTTCTTAAAGACAGGCTGATATATTATTATTTCAATGAACACTTCCTAAAATTAACTTAAAAATTTTCATTCAGGATCTTTGTTTTGAGAGACAAGGACATTACAAGGTATCTTGGTTAGGTAATTTTTCTCAAATTATTTTCCATTAAGAATGAAATTTTCATATTAAGTCTTTTCAAAGAATCTCTATTATCATGATATTTTTCAGATAAATATTTTTTTTAAGTTTCCATGAAAAATACTTATTTTGATCTATAACATAAAGATACTTCGTGCTGTTCTATGCAGCCACTTCCTTTAATAGTTTTATATACAATAATAGAGGGCTTCAACTGTTGCAGTCATTAAACATCTATTGCTGTATCTTGTCTTGAAATTTTATGTCAGGTATTTCAAAATTAATTCCTGTTTGAAATGTCACATTTTAGCACAGAGCTTTTAACAAACTGTGTTTTTCCCCAGATTCCTGAGATGTTATTTGCTTTCTTGCCAATATGGCATAAAAATAAAACTTTGAAACATTGAGACATCACTGACATCAGGAGACATCAGGGGTTGCTTTTCGTTTTGTTTTTTAATCATCTGATCCTACTGCAAACCTGTATAACCTCACAAAACCCAGTTTGGTGGTCAGTGTGAAAAAAGCACGTAAATGTAAAATGCAGTGTTTTATGCTGCTTAAATCTTTGCATAGGTGGTAGGATGGCTGCTGTTTCTTGTGAGAATGCTCACTAACCATTTTATGCCCAAAAAGGCAGTCTTGGCCAGCAGAGAGGTTGGCCTTACTTAGCCTACACAGGCAGTAAGTGGGACTTTTCAGATCCTCCAGAGCTCAGGTTTTCTCAGCATCCTTCTCCTGGATGGCCACAAGCAGCAGCCTGATCTCTGCTGACTGAGTCTGAGATTTCAGCATCTGGCTCAGAAGGAAAGGAAAAAAGTCCTTAATATTTTACTGAAACATAAATAAAGGAACACATAACAACACTCTCTGGTGCTAAATGCTGGCCCAGCTATTTAGTAACTTAAAATACTTCAACTCTTGTCATTTTATTAGTGTCAGCTGATCACTTTCTTGATTCAAACCCCATAACGATTCAATTAGGCAACCTGGGAGTGCAGCAACAATTGGTTTTAAAGGGGATGCTGTGGAGTAGACATTATTTTTATGCTGCATGCCTTCATAGCTCTGTGAAGATAGTCAGTTATATTGATGGTTGATATACAAGCTTCTCAAAGTACTGAAATACATTTTAATAATCAATAATATCCCAATATTTTCACACAATATTTTTTGTGATAACATCATCTTTTTTCCTAACTTGTCAGACTGAGTTGTCCTCATGATTTATGAATGTGTCATCATATTTAAGATGCATAAGTGTTCAGAAATATTTTATAGAGCACTTTCTCTTGTGCCAGTCTGGAAAAATGATTCTAACTAAGTCTGAGCGCTTCAGAGAAAATAAAATTTTCTGAAAATAACATTTCCTGAAAAAAATTGGATTCAGCAACTGGTATCTCCTGTTTTGTTATTGACTAATATTACCTGTGAAATAATGAGGACTTGTCTGTGATGCAATACTGAGGACAGGTCTTTGAAATCAAACAAACCTGTTATTTTGAAGTGGTTTACTAACCTGAATTAAGATTGTGAATACTATTAAATAGGATTAAAGCCGTTTTAAATTGCTTTAGCACAATTCACTTTGGAAATCCACAGAATTAAATTAGTTTAATTTGGATTTTCTTATTTTTTTAACCGGGATGTACCAGTAAAGACCAGGTCTTCAGTGAAAATGACTTTAGAGACTCTAAAATTTAAATGTGCAAAGCAAATAGAAAGCAAAATGCAGAGGTGAGGCAACCTGTCCTGCCAGTGTTAGAACTTGGGGTCCTCTTGTGACCACCCTGTCCGCTGTTCCCAGGATGGAGCTGTCTGTCTGCATTAGTGTGATATTACCTTCCACTGTGGCACCAGTTATGGAAAACATACAAAGGAAGATGGCCTTCCTGGCAAGACTGTGAAGCTACGCTTTGCTGTGTGCTTGGATGACAACTGTATACCTAACTCTTCCCATAAATTGTGAGAGCAGTGGATTTAGGTACTATCCCTAATTCATTTAATAAATCAGTGCAACAAGCTGTCTGAGACATGAGCTTCCTTCTCTAAAAACAGGTTGAACACAAACAGAGTATTTAAGCAAAAATGCTCCATATTAAAGAGGAAGTGAGAACAAAATACATGTGATGGGGGAAGATGACAAGAGGGGTCAGAGTCTGCTATAAGGGTGATGGATAAGGGACAAAGATAAGAAGCAGCAGAGCTGTGAATGTTCTTGTTGGCTGGGATAAGTAGCTGGGGAGTTGTGTATTGAGGGCAGCCAGAGGAGATTCAGTGATAGGAGTACTGAGTGATATATAGCTGCACCACCACCAACACTGAAATGGCAGTAGAAATTTCACAGGATTTCAGAGCTTAAGCCAAAAGCTTTTTGAACCTTTTCTTCCTTACAAAGGAGAATTTTCCAAGTGTGTGTACGTACAAAATCCACCTATCTATTTTCTTCTGGGAATTCAGTTGATCTCAAATGGGAATATCATAGGTCAAGTTTTATTTTTTCCAGTTTTTGTATTTCCCCTCAGCTTTCCTCCCCTTTATTTTATTTTTTTTTTATTATTTTTTTTTTTTTTTACACAAAAACTCCGGGAGGAGGAAGATAGTAAGACTGTGAGGGGTGAAGGGAATCCTTCTTTTCCCAATACAATATTTTAAAAGCTAAGAAAAATGTCAGTAGTGTAAGAGTTCGATAATTGTTCTAAGAAAGAAAAGCCTGCAAACAAATAGGAACAGCGGTTAATTAATTCCAGTGCAATTCAAATAAAAATGAGGAAAGAAATAAGTCACAATGACAGAGGTTTAACTATTGGGAGAAATTACCAGAGGAAATTACGGATTTTGCAGATTTGAAGTCTGCAGACAAGGTTTGTTAACAGGGTTTTTGATTATCTGTTCTATAAATCTTTATTGTTTTAAAGTAATTGAATGTTGCATTGTTTTGAAAGTAGAAAGTTTTGGAAAGGAACTTGTTAAGTGCAATCAAAACCACCCTGGCTGTAGGAGGCCAGCCATCAGGCAGAAAACAGGAATGCTTGTTCTTCTTGCTGCCCCTTCATTACCAGCCCAGATACTGTCATACACATATGCCTCTGCCCATGTTTCTGGGACAGATAAGTAGATGGGTGGAGAGGGACGGAGATGTGAGGGAGAGGAGAGGAGTGGCAGGCTGGGCTGTCGTCAGGGTAGGAGCTGTTTAAGGGGAAGAGTTAGCACATGAGTACCTGCAGAAACTGAGCAAGGAAACAGAGCCTGGTAATGATGCTGGTGGCCTAGAGTATTGTGTGGCATGTGCCAAAATTTCATTTTCAGTTGTCTTGGAGTTTTTTTTGTTTCTTAGCAAAGCTAGCAACCCTTCTTCAAGTAAAGTCTGAATGTGTCTTGGTAAAAAATGAATTTTAGTTAAACATTAGTGCCCTTGCCTCAACATAGCAGTAATAGATAACATTCTCTGGCATGTTAGATGGGAAGGAAAACTTGATGAACCAATGATCGCTCCTAGCCTCAAATCTATGAATCTATTACTAGCTTGAATTATCAAGATTAAATATTTGTTTGTCTACCCCTTCTCTTTCCCAGTGAAAGGAACAAGGGACGTATTCATTGTGTTCAGGCTGCTGAGGAAAAAGTGATATAGACCTGCAATCTTAAATATCTATATTTTAATTTCCTTTATCCCATTTTTTCTGGAGCAGCCTCTTACTATTATTACAATTAATATTGCTCTGTGTAAAAAAAAATATTACAAAAAAATTGCATAGATGCAACTGGAATTCAGGAAAATGTAATAGCAAAAGCTTGTCGAATGATTAATGCATGTGTGGCATTTAAGCTGGCACATTTTTATAACCTGTCTAAGTGGCACTGACACTGGTGGATAGCAAGCTCTCAAAGAGTCATAGAAGATTATTATAGATAGGGTCGCCATTGGTTACAATGATGGAAGTAACTGATTAATGACTTGCAACAGTAGAGAAAGACCAGAGATTAAAGTTGGCAAGGCAGTCAGCCTGTGCTGATGGAAGACAGATGGTTTCAGGAGAGTAGATGATTTTTGTAACCTGAAGAAATAGGTGAATGAGTATGTGCAATAGCAAAATCAGATAGAATTAGGGTTTCAGTGTTATTGGAATGGTTTGTGTCACCACTATGGATCTAATGAAAGATCAATGAAGATAATACAAACAAATGTTTCTTATTTAAGAAATTGCACTTTCTGAAAGTTCAGCTGGTCCCCTGTATGAATTGAATGCTCATTTGGGGGAAATCAGTATAGTTCGGTAGGATATTAACTCACAGCATTGCAGAATCTATGGGAAACTTCAGGACGTCTCTTGCACTGACATCCTGTTTTCTTACCCTCCAGTTGAAATTAGCATCACTCAGTACCAGGAGCTGCTCTCTGAGGAAACTGTAAAGCATGAATAATATAACGCCACAGCATCAGTTACCTAGTTTGTGATTTTATCTTCAAAGACTGCAATATTCACCATACTTATTTAGCACCTACTGTAAGTAAGTGAACTTCCCTCTGCTGGTTGCTCATTCAAGAAGGCTCCTTTTTTTTTTTTTTTCCATGACAGTAAATTTTTGTGTGCTTTCCTGGCTAAAACCAAGAAGTGGGTTTCAAGTAATTCCCTGCCCGGAGGAGTTTCTGATCTATTATGAATACCAACATTCTTAAACTAATCATGTTTATTCTTTTCATTATATATAGCTGGAAATACATGTCTATAGAAAGAAAATGTGCAAATCCTGCTCTGCTTCCTGGTTGCTTATGCTATGCTTTATCATTGCCACAAACTTAGCAGTAAAGGTTGTTAAGTTACATTCATCTTTGAAAGCATAGCTTCTGTGCATTTCAGTACAAGTGCTACAAGGAAATGATTGCTTTGTTAGGAAAGTAATGTGTCAAGGACAATCTTGTCAATTATCATACAGTCTTTAGTCTCTCAATATCAAAAGAAATTGTTGAGAAAGTGATGAAACTCAAGCACCCCAGGAGTCCTTTGGCTTCCCTAGATCTGGTTTTAGCCAAGGTAATTTATTGACCATGTGCTAGACTTGCTTCTGGTAATGGCAGAAGATGAAAGTCAAGACTGTGATTGCCCTTTGTGCTTTCAAACCGTTGCAGCAGTACCAAAGCTCTCTGTGTCATTGGAAGATATAAAACAATTCTGTTTTGTCTATGCATCCCTAAAGGCCCATTTAGTTAGGAAATAAAAATCAGCAAGATTAAGTTGTCTGGAATTCAAAATTAGCTTGATTTCGAAATATATATTTTCTCTTTTCTAAAATACTACCACTTGCTCTGTGGCATCATTATTACTTTACTGTGCCTAAGAAGTTTGATATATCAGACCATAATATTAACTCTGGTCATCCCCTACTGAATGTGTACATGCTTAATATCTGTTCGTAGCCTCTGGTATTTGAATAAGGGTTGTTTGGTTTTCCATATGACCTAAGAATTTATTGCTTTTCCAAGTGCCTTTCACACATATAGACAGAAATATTTAACTAATAAAACTTAAGTTGGCATTTTAATAACAGAGGTCTTTAGAAGAGGAAAAAAAGAAAATAGGCCTAATATAAAAGCAGTGACAACTCTAAGTCTAAACCCAAGAGTTTACATCTGAAGGATGGTATCAAGCCATCTGTTTTGTGTATACTCCAGAGATTGGGTTGCATGGTTGCATACATGAATTTTTTTCCATCTACCAGAGCCTATGTACCATTTTGACAACTGTGGCTAAGCAGGTTTAAAGATGGGAGAATAGCTACAAGTATGAAATTTTACTTGTCTCCAAGTGATAGACCCAAAATTACAGTAGGTGCATACCTGTGACCAATTCTCTTTTGAGGATCAAGGAAAGAAGGCATTGCGGGAGAGAAGGATGAAAGTGGTACAATTTTTCAGTGTTAAATTGTGTGCATTCAGGTAAACCATAGAAGAAGTTGAAGAAATACATTGATGCATTTTAAAAGAAGCAGTTGCATTCTACTGATAAAAATGCACATATACGGCTGTGCTTTGCAACAAAACCGGGGCTGTGCTTTTAGCACACTCTATGAAATTGGTTCACATATGCTCCATAATTCCCTAGATTTTTAGTAAATAAATTCCACAAAGACACCACATTCCAGTCCAAGGCAGTGCAAAGGCTGTAGCCCTCAGGGATGCTGCAGACTATGGTGGACATGGGCTTGCGCGCACTAAATAAATTGTAATCTCTCCAGTACACTGTAGCACACATTACAGTGGGTGAGGAAATAGGCAGGAAGATTTTGGTACAGAGGAAGAAACTGGTGAGATCAGGATCTCTGTTTTACAGCTTGGGTTTGAAGAAGGGATGTCTGAGATCCACTATCATCATTCTCTGTTTTCCACTTTGGACCTTCATCCAAGATTTCGATTTCCATTTGTCCAAAGTGCCTGGATACCTAGCAATGAACCATCTGCTTCCAACACTCCTGTTGTATGTTGACACTTCTCCAAGCACATGCAAATTAGTTTTGTAAGTCTGAATTTCATGGAAATGTGGGAGATAGTCTTCCTCTGTTTTACATAGGTGTGATCAGTCTGATATTTCCCAAAGGCACTGGCATTATTGTGTTTGTGTATAGATCATATTTCTATCCAGGAAACTCAGAGAAGGCACTACTTCTTCAGAAGAGAGCATTTCACAGTTCATTTGTTCCTAACCTTTGTAAGTGTGTTCAGGCTCTAACAAACGTCTCGTTCAAAAAAATCCCAGACAAACAACCAGTCTATATGTGATGGTTCTACCATGCCATAAATCACAAAAGCAATGAAGCCACTAGTTTCTGATGGAAAGAACCTTACATGATCTGCCAGTAGAAAGGATTTTCTGTAGGTGTCTACATGAAATTGTGCTTCAGATAGGAATGATTTCTTTGACCCAATTCTAAGGTTCTGCTACTGGGTGATTTTACTTGGCTCCTCCAACTTAAATATGAAATAAATGTTTAAATGAGGAATCATTTTTTGTAAAATAGCCATCTCACATATCAAGCATTTACCTTTTATCTAAATAAGAATAATGCCAAAAAAATTAGTGGATAAAAACAGGTCCAGAACACTTCGAGATATCCTTTGAAACCTGTCTGCGTATTTGTCTCCTTTTAACTCTTCTTTCTCATTTCAATGATTTACAAGACAGTACTGTATAATATATAACAAAGACAATAATGTCATTCTGATTAGAAGGGAGAGATGAAAGGTATGATCTGTCCGTACAACTTACCAAATTAAAAGAATGTGGCCAGACTAACCTACATTTTTTTCTTTTTTAATGACGTCATTTGATGTCTGCAAGACCATTGTACTCATTGATGCTACTGCCTACCTCTGAAAATTTCAACTAACAGAATTTACAATCATGCAGATAGACACAAGACTAGCCATCGCTGCAATCTTTAGATGTATGGTTTTAGCTAGTACAAACTCAAGTTTGTTGGTCCTTTGCCAGTCAACATATTAGCACCAACATTATGCATTAGGTGTTGGTAACAAAACAATTCAAATTTGAAATGTATAGATCTTCCAAGAGTTATTCTGTTATTTATGTAACTAAACTTTGCAATTTTGCTTTGTGTTTGAGAGAGTGTAGTCTCCATAAATAACAGAGGTAAAGTTCTAGGTGTGTAATCAGTCAGCTCTTATTTAAAGGAATTGGAAAGTGCTTGTTTCACATCCAGACCCAAAATAAGTACCAGTAGTATCAGCTTCAAGATTTCCTTCAAAACAAGATTTGTTGTCTCTATTTAAAACAGTAAGTTCTGGAAACTTCTAGACACAACAGAACTTAAAAGACTGCTATGAATTTATCAATGATTTGCAATATTGTTAAGAGGCTGTTTCTCTTCTGAATGTGAGTCTATCAGGGCATAACTATAGCAACTTTAAAATAATGTCATTGACATGGATTAAGTGCTAATTTGACCTTTTATTTTATTAAGAAGTATTTCTGACATGAAGGAAAGTTGAATAAGTTTTTCCACTTCGATACAGGCAGACTCATACAGAACAGATGTTGGTTGAGGCCAGCACAAAACATTTGCAGATAGTTTATCACAGAAGACCCTAGCATCAGAATCACTTCTGGTGATTAAATCAGACTTGACCAACTTAACTTTTCCCTTTTCCCTTTTCCTTTTGCTTTGGAGATTGTGTTAATCACCTTGCTTCAGTTCAAAGCAGGTCCAACTAGACCTAGTTGCTCAGAGCTTTGTCCATTTGATTTTTGAATATCTTAAAGAACAAAGAATCTTCAAACCTTGTTTAACTACAAACATTGGGTTTGATTCTCCCTGGCCTTTTGCCTCCTGTAATTCTTATTGCCTGTGCAAAAGTGGCTATGAAATGCTTCGATGCTGAAAGACATTTTGTACATGCACTTTGCAGAGACATTAAAAAATGCACTTGATCAAATCCTCAAATCTTCCCTCGGCCCTACAGTTTAGACACATCCACAGCATTTGACCACTGTAAGCTCCTCAGGGGAAGCATGAACTGAGGAGTTCCTGTATTCATCTTGAAAAATTCCTCCTCTTTTTCTTTTTTTTATTTATTGAAATTCGTCTCTGAGTTGATCATAACCCTTTGTCCTGAAAGCATCTTCCACTTCCATTTTAAGACCCATAATCCTTCTTCTAAGAAGTCGAGCTGTAAGGCGTCTGCTTTCTGTGATAAAGAATCCACCATTTATTTCATTACACTGCTGCTCTGCCATGAAGGTTTCTGACCGTCCTAGTGATGTCCATTAAAATTCCCTCTGAAAGTCTCAGATGTTAGAGACTTGTAGTAAGCAGAGACAAGATGAAGTACAGATCACATTTAAACAAGGTATATTGTGTCATGGATTATCTGAAAGCAATTTTGCAATTTTTAGAGCAACACTGTAAAATACTCCATTGGGAAGATGTTAGTTTTCTCTTTGCTACTAGTAAGGGTTAAAGGTGCTAAGGCACCTTTCAGGACGAAGTCTTCACAAAATTAACTCTCAGTTTGCTCTTATCATGAGTCACCCCTGTTAACTTTAAGAGAAAGCTCTTGTCTTTTTTAACTTTATGCATATAAAGAGTCATGATGATTGGTTTCAGGGATGTCTGTATAATACAACAATATTTCCAATTAGATTTAAATTAAGATATATAAAAATAAAATTCATCATCTAAAAAAGACACATAGAGAAAATCTAGTCTCACCTTTTGAATGATAAGTACTATGCTCATGTTTCCTTTTTTGAACTAAAATTAACATTTCATTTGTTATATCTGTAGATATGATTCAGCAGCAGCAGTTTCTCCTCTGTCGGATATTTGCATGAATCTTTTCCTTGGCTCTTGCTGCTGTTCCATACATAGTGTGTGATCTAAAGAGATGGATTGTGAGGGATAGGGGATCCTACAGCCTGTTTACCTTGCAGACCCACTTCCCTCTTACTATTCCCATCTGGTCCTCCATGAACCTTCCCAAAAGTGGTTTATGTTTAGGGATGGGGTAGGTTCTTGTAGCTTTGCTATAAATTAATGTCACAGTTTCACCTATCATACTGATCCTCAAAGGAATGTCAGGGAGATGGACTGTGCATTTTGGGAGCAATTTGAGCTGGAGAGGGACTCCAAGCTTTGAGAGGAAGAGGTGGACAACATTTATTGGGTAGCTTTTGTCTGTTTCAGTTGATTATATGCATCCAGTCAAGAGGAAAAGCTGGCTGCAGTATGAATATATCCTGTTGAGGAGAACTCTGGCTTCCTCTTTTATTTGCAACTGGAAACCTACCTCCTCCAACAGCACCACAGCTGTAAGAGATTGGCTCAGTTTAGCCCTGGAGGGAGAACACTACAGACAGCTCTCACTGTCAGCACAACCTTATGTTCCCAGGTTGTCTCTCCTCCATGTACTCAGACATGCTTGACCTTACTTAGTAAACATAATATGGCAAAAGTCATGAGGATAATGTTGCAGGCTGAAAAATGAATATGTGCAGTACCTCATGCTGTCATTTTTTATTATCTCAAATGTCAGATCAGTCTTCTTTACATATAAAACCAAATGCATCCTTTCTTCTCCCTGTTAGCAGCAATTTCTCCTAGTCTCTCTTTATACCATATTGTCTCTTTCTCCTCCTCTCATGTTTCTCAGCAGCTTTGAGCCTGATTAGTGCTGTGATGTCTCCCCATTTTACGTATTTTTAGCAGGGCAAATGTGTGATCCACAATACCCGGCTTTATTGGCCATAACATGTGTCTGTATTGCAGTAAAGACTCTAGAAGTTCTGTGATATTATTCTAATAAAATGAATCAAACCCAAATTTTCAGCTGTTCCAATTTGCCCCTTCTCTGATGACTCATCCTAAATAGGTGTAAGGGATTCATCTTCCACTTCAACAGTTGATTTTCCAAGTTCTTGGGTCCTGTATTTCAGTAATTATTTCTCCTCATTTATTCTCCTATACTTCATCTCTAGACTTCTAAGTGCTTTGGGATGCATAAAGCAGTGTACAAATGCAATTAGGAAGAGATAAAACATGCACAATGAAATAAAGACATCATAAAATGTTAAAGAAAATCTTAGTGGTCTGGTGACTAGAGCCATGGGACGACACTAGGAGCTTGTTCAAAAACTCGCCTGGGCAGATTGTTACAAAACTGTTTCACTGAAGACGAATTCTGTGCTAAAATGCTGAACTGAGAATCAAGACAGAGGGGTTTACTTTTCAGCTTTACCAAGAATTAGGGATATGACATTGCACAAATCCCTTGATTTCCTCTCTTCTTTCTACTCCCACCTGAACAGTGGAAAAAACAACCATTTTTTCTGAAAGCATCTGTATTTAGACCAAGATTTATTTGGCATGGCATTTTTTCTTAACAAAAAGGGGAAGATGTGAGTAGCTGGGTCACCAAGTGAAGTTCTATATCTGATGGACTATGGACAGCTGAGGAAAGCAGCTCAGGAGGTGTCACTTGTTAATAAGGTCTCCTGCAAGGCCCTGGGATGATGACAGTGACCTTTCTTGCTGTTTACTTGGTCACGCTATAGATTTTGTGGCTTGAAGTTATGATGTTTTGTAATAAATTGGGGAGTGAGAAGTATTTCTATTGGTTACTTTTACATAAAGGTGTCTTATTTTGCCAGTTCCTCATGAGGGATTTCTGTTTCTGGTGCATATACAGAAAAACCCCAGGCTGAGAGAACGATTTATCCAGCTGTCCTTTCCATTACCTCCCTCCAACAAGCCGCTCCATCCCTCTTCTGCCATTTGACTGGAAGCCTGTCTAATTAAATACAGGAGATGACTATATTCTTGTCAGATGCTGATTAAACTTCAGTTTCCAAGATAAAGGAGCACTGTTCTCCCAGACCTCAGTATAAATGAATCCTGCCCTAATAAATGGATTTAGTGAAATTCCATACCTGAATAATATGACTAATCTTATCTGAAAATCTAATTTTCTTTAATTGGTTGTTATTTCATGTTTATCCTGAATGGCTAGAGAATCCAAAGCAATCATTCTCAATATCACAGGGTGTTGCCAGTTACTCTCTGGGTAGAAGAAATACTTATGCTTTCCTAGTGGGGACTACAGTCTTGATTCCCTCTGTAGAGCTGCATAGTTGGAATCATGCCCTTCAGTTAAGTGCATAATTCCTGTTTCTCACACTACACCATGCAAGAAAGCAGAGCGCTGGGGGAAGAAAAAACTAGCCTGACCAATAAAAGATCTTTCTTCATGTTTAAACCTTTTTGAGGAGCAGGGAGGCTAGTTTTTTTCCTACCCCTACTTGTTCTTTCGGCAGTCCAATCTAACTGGACACCATCTTAAAATGTATTATATCCACAATGATAAATGGAGGAGTTTGTATTGATTCACTGAAATCACACTCTAATAATATAATTAGTATAACTATGGATTGTCTCTACTGTGAAGTTAAAAAAAAAAAAGCAACAACAACAAAAAAATCCTTCTTATTCACTGCATACTTAAGGGGAAAAAAAAAATACCAAAAACCTAGGAGACACTTCCACATAACACTATGGCAGAAACTTTAAAATTGTTCATTTTCACATTATCCATGGCTACTGATTCAGGTTTCCATTGTGCATCCTCATTCCACATGTAGATTTCTTTGACCCTTATCCAAGAAAGCACTTAAATATCTACAGAGCATTTGTGGTTGTTGCTTTTTTGAAACCAATTCTCACATTCTCTTCAGGTTATTAGACCATCTCCTTATCGCAGCGTGGTGCTAATGCACCTATTGGCATGTCCTGTTTTGCTGGGACAAAACATTATGCAGTTTTACAGTAAGGTTTAGCAATTACTTTGGGGTCTAGCATCACAACATGTCCCAGAGAACAGAGAACCAGGCACAGACATTGATGCTGAAATTCTGGAAGGAATGCAACTGCTTATTCTCTTGTGCTACACCAGCTCTAATTCATTTGCCACCTGTCTCATGAGCTAATGATAGGTGACAGGAAAGAAAAGAGGAATACCTAAAAAAATTTTTTAAAATAGTAAGAGAGAGAAGGGAACAAAAGACTGTTTGATCAATTGGAGTAAAGCAACAAATTGAAATAATGAGGCAAGCTTTTATTTTAAAGTCTTGAAAATGTGTTTTTACAGTATCCCGTTTACCTTTTTTCATTTATTAAAATAATGCTTACCTGGGAGGTGATAAAGACAGCCCTGAAGTTTCTGGAATGAAAAAAAAGGAAGTTTAATCAAGCCCGTAGGATACACCTTATTAAAATGTATTCTTGAACCTTATATTCTTATTCTGAGCAAAAGCTGGTGATATTTTAACCCATTTCATCATAGCCTTATAACACAATTTTCTAGCTAATATAAGTGGAAAGCGTACAAGAAAGATATAATCAAGCTCTGCATGTACTTTTTGTAAATGTTAGTTTTTTTATTAATAAATATGTTTAACAGGTTTGAGAATATATCACTTCTGTTTACCACACTGGCTGACATTAGCTGATTTAGGTGATTAATCCGATCCCTGAAAATATACAAGAAAATTTGCCTGTTGCAGAATTCAGGTATGCTGAGAAATTAAAATACTTAGTAGTCACAGCTGGAAATAAGGCACTAGTGTCTACTGATCACCCACTTACCTTTGAATTGTGGCACAAAAATATAATATTATTGTACTCCTGAATTAGTCCTTGAAATCCTGTCTTCTTCACAGGTCTGAGTTAAGGAGCAGAGACTATAGCAAGTATGGAAAGCTAAAAGCACTACAGATACGAAGAAAATAATGTTTCGGGGATGAAAAATCTCTGGAGAATTCATTTTTTTCATTTTTCATGATAAGAACTCACACTTGTATGCTTCTTATGTTGTCCACAGTGTTGCCTACTGTTTCATAAATATAATGAATGTTGTGTGTTACATACCCCAAGACATCCTTACAGTGTGTTTTTCAGCACCATTAAACAGCTGGAGCCTGCATTTAGTGTTTGTAAATCATAGGGCTTTTTACCTAAGGATGCCAGTAATTAGTTGCTCTCCCTAAAGGATAGTATCAGAAGGTCAGCACTTTTCAGATGGAATAAAACCAAAGTGAAGGTGCTGGGAAAAGCTGGGGAAAGGCTCTGCTCAGCCTGCTGCAGGAGTCTTTTAGAGGTGCCACCCAGTTAAACTGGAATGCGTAACCTGGACTAGGGAGGAACCCTCTCTGAGCTGAACTATTTTTCACCTATCTCTGTACTCTGTCCTTGTGCTTTAATACTGTAAAACAAAGGACAGCTCTAAGCTTTGAGTCTCTTTTCAGGAGCATATTATGCATCAGAATTAACTTTCTGCTTCAAGTATGACTGTAGTCTTCAGGGCGTGAACAATTTGGTCTGCTGTCACCCTATTTCACAGGTACCTGACCTACCTAACCTCTGTCCTGCCTCTGGGCAAGAGGGTGTACACAATGTGATGTGTGTCTGAGGATATGTTCAGAGTGAAGATTCTGGGGCTCTTAGAGTGTGCAATATGCATTTTCTTGGGCATGTGATGACAAGTATAAAGATTTGAAAGAGGGAATTGTTTGGGTGGTTTTGAATTGTCATTCACCTGTGTAATAAGGTTACCATCTACCACTAGTGGGAAAGAGCTGAAGACATTAAGATGATTCCTGTTCCCTTACTATTTTTCTGCAT
The DNA here is from genome assembly GCA_027574665.1 of Rhynochetos jubatus. Taxonomy (NCBI): domain Eukaryota; kingdom Metazoa; phylum Chordata; class Aves; order Eurypygiformes; family Rhynochetidae; genus Rhynochetos; species Rhynochetos jubatus. Next base: position 28,517,884 of record CM050654.1, read on the forward strand.
AAAAAAAACCTAGGCTGGCCCTAAGTAAAGGTCTCAGAAGAAACCTATGTGTTTAAAGCAAAAAATTGCCACATCGCAGTTCAGGGTTGCGAAGACTGGAGACCAAAGAGATGGACTGGAAGCTGAGGCTGGTGCCTCCATGTGGTCAGGGAGTGGAAGGAGAGGAGAGGGCAGGTGGTGCATGGGGCAAAAGGGGCAAGCGGAGAGGAGTGTCAAGTATCAGAGGAATGTCATGTGCTGCAAGGTACTGTAGTGGAAGAGAGAGAAACCAAGACATCAGTGACTAGTACATGTTACTAGAGATTTAAGGATGGATTCTGTTCCTTTACAAGGGTGGGGAGACATGGTACAGGTTTTAATGTAATTGCTCGTTAAAGCTTCAAATGACAAACAGTAAATATGACTCCCTTTTTGCTCCTGCTAAGAAGTGTAAGACTTAAGCCACTACTAAATTTGGGAGAAGGAAGCTTGAAGGGTGAAAATCCAACTCCTGATTTTTACAGGCACATGGTTGGCAACATGTTTCCAAAGATCTCATGGGGAGGTGGTGTTCCTGAGACACCAGTCAGCCCAGTTGGTGGCTTCTGGAATATTTTATTGGTCTCACAAAGTTTCTGAGTTGTTGGTATCTCTCTATAATGAACATTCCAACCTTCTGAGATTTGCCTATAAGGAGAGTAATTTCTCTGCTGTTGTGCACAATTGTTAGGCAGCACACTGAGAAGTGTTTTAATAAAGGCATCACTTTAAAGTAAGCTACTACCATCTGTTCTGCCCTCTAATTACAAATTGGAAAAATAGGGAGAGAGAATAATTTGCAATTGCATCATATAGACAGCAAGGAGAAAGAAGTGACATAAAGGTATGCAAGTCTCCAAATATGGTTTGCATCACTTATGTTGCTTTCATGATTCATATACAAATGGAAGATGAAACTGTTCCCTTGTGAGAGGAAAAGTTCCTTATGATAGTGATTTGTTTTCAGGATATCAGAAACTTAATCTGAAATGACATGTGTGTAACAGTATATACCAGTGTCTTCTCTTTTGGTGTCAGTTAGTTAGACCTGGAGAAAGCCATCTATGTGAGTTATGTGTCTGAGATCAAATAAAAGATATGTTAAAAAACAGATGATCCGGTAAGCAGTGGATTGAGACTCAGAAGAATTGAGTTCAATTCCAGTTTCCATTCATTTCAGCCAAAATAAACAACAGGAGGGTGTCTAATTTCAAGCGTAACTCTGGATTTGATGCTCTGTGAGGCACGCATAGTACTTGCTTGTACTCGTAAAAGAGGAATAACAACCCCATATTGCACAGGAGTGTTGCCACGATTCAGTCAATTTTGTGTTTGTGACACATGAAGGCTCTTGCCTGACAGGAAGCATATATGATGCACTGAGATATGAGGGCTCTGATTTGACTCCCTGCATCCTTTTGTACCATGCTTACTGCACCAGTATAGGCTACCTTTTCTGTAGTACTTAGACCTTTGTAACAAACATAAAGTAAGCTGACACTGAAATGCTCTGCAATCCCCCTGTGGTGGTGAAACCCCATATCCTGGTTCCCAAAGGTATTCCCAGTATAGTTTATGCTGCTGCAGCGGAAACAGTAAAATCTCCTGTGGTTGTAATGTTAATCATAACCCTCAGCCATGGGAGGAGTGGCCAAGCAAGGAAACAACAGCTGCTTTAGGATGCTTTCTTCACTCTGATTATCTCGGAGGCATGCAGAGCCTCTCTCTGTCAAGGCAGCTATGCTGCTGCTTCTGGTTGGCAATTATGCACTGCCTTAAGCTGAGGAAACGCTGACCTCCTAAAGCAAATTCCTGTGGGTCCTGCAATATGTTTATGCATTTACTTAATCAAATTATTAGAGGATTTATCTGAAAATATCTGAGCACACGGCACAAACTGAGCAAGAACAAATTCCTATTTGATACATGAAAACAAACCTAAAAGCATGTGGCAGAAAGGAAATTTGGATGACAGTTAATGAATCCTTCCAGTCAGATGAGGATCTGTTGGTATCTGATCAGCATGGATGATCAAATCATTGTATATTCATGGATTTTGTCTTAAATACCCATCAGTGAATAAATGGTATGAAACATTGTGTTCAAAGGGAAGAATAAATGGGGATTTAGCTCTTCTTTTTTTTCCCATTTCTCCAATTCAAGCCTGAACATCTAGGAATGTATGTCTTGTTTCCTAGCTGAGAATGGTTCCATCATATCCTTTACTTTACCAAAATATTGACAATGAAAAATGGAGTGGAATTATCTCTCTCTCTTCCATTCCCTCACAAATAGTAAAAGTGAATGAGATGAGCTGTTCCAAGACAGGACCATCCACCAGTGTGCAACTGTAGTCAAGGTATTTATCAACCTGAGGAATCCACAAAAAGCACTAAAATGTTTTTCATTAAAGAAAGGAATAAAACCCAGTCCTGTCCTAATCAGCTGTAATTTTCTGCAGTCCTATGGTGCCAGGGGATTTTACCCATGGTAAATGCCCTTGCATGCTTGTTTCAGTTAATGTCTCAGGCTCAGAAAGGATTGCAAGCCTGGATTTAATCATGTCTCTAAAACTAGTTGAATTCTTAGGCACTACAGGAATGCAAATTGCTATTGAGTCCCAGACATAAAGCTCAGAGGTCTGTGTGCTCTTTCGATGTATTTCTCTATATGTAACTGTGCAGATAAAAGATGCTGCATAAAACCTTCTCAGCCAGCATGCATATATAGATCTCTCAACTTTTCATTTAAGTATGAAAAAACTTCAGGGCCAACCTTCCCAAAATATACTTACCAGGAAGCACTGGAAAGCTACCTATGTTTGTAATTATTTCAGTTTTTGATGACTAAGGACAGGGCTGCCCAGGAGACAGCGTGAGTCAGGTGTCCTTCGCGTTCCCACAGAACATGACAAAAGATACTTGCACGGCTACGAACCCTGTTCCTGCTCTGTTAGGTCATTTCTGCTCAGAGAAATCCCGTGGACCCCATTTATTCTCAGAGATTAGCATAAGGCTGAAGTACTGCAGAATAGATGAGGTTGGAAGGGATGTCTGCAGTGCAACACCTATACATAGCTACACCAGTTCTCTAGCTTTACATTCTGTGGAAATGCTCCAAATTTTGACATGCACTGGGATTAAGGAAAAGGAGAACACTGGCTTCATAGCAATCATGAGATTCGCCCTGCAAACAGATGTACTCTAATTCTGCTTTGTATCTCCCCTGAGATAACATGCTGTCTCTCAGAAGGGAATACCTAGTCTGAAGATTAATGTCATTTTTTGACAAAGGTTCTTGTTTGAGCTGTGTGAGAAATATTCCTTTACATATCTGAGAAATCTTCTCTGTTCTCTAATTCCCCCAAATGGAGTTAACAAGGTCAACCTGCTTCAAATAGAAGATGAAACTAATATTGAAAATACATATGAATGTTAAATGATCTTTCTATTTCTGTAGTGTTATATTTTTCTGCACTCAGCAGACCATAGTGAAGAAATCACCTTGGATTTCTGGTTCTTTGCAAATACAGAAATTAGTTTGTAAGACAAACACTTCCAGGAGTCTCTGTTGTACAGAAAATATGTATATAATCTAAAATATTTTCCTATATCAGCAGCTCTCTGATAAATGAGGGAGAGACTTTTTACATCTTTCTGTGTAACAAAATACTTCGATGGCCAATAACATCACTAATGCGCTAAACGTACTTCAACAGTCAAGGTAGTAGTAGTAGCAGCTTTCTTAGTTCGAAGTGGTAGATTAAATAGAATGGAGAAACATTCCTTAAAATGCTCCACTTTTGGATGAGTTATTTGGATCTATAAATTATGTAAAAGAACTTATGTTCCACAGTTTACAGGACAGCATTATTATTATTATTGCTGTTTTTTGTCAATATACTTGCAGAATTATATGAATTATTTTCAATAAGTTATTTCAAGATTGCGTAGTGTATTTTTGAGTTTGCTCAGAAAACACCTGGAATTTTGAAGTGGCCTGTGGCAGTAAAAATATTTCTATTCCTTAATTAGGGAATAGAACTCCTGGGTTTTTTTATTTTGATGCACCTTGGTTGTTGAACATATCTTAGCATCATAGAAAAATTATTTTCAGGACAAAAGCTAAATAATCCTTTTTTTTTTTTTAATAAGCATAAATGTTAAAATAATCAAGGTTTGCTTGTGGGTTGGGTATTCAAACTGAGATTATTAGCTTGAAAATTATTGCAGGGAAGAATGACACCTTATTACTTAACAGAGCAGATCTATATGTGCATTCAAAGTCATAATATATTTTCACTAGGGAGAGAGAAATAACATTTCATTTATTATTTATTTTTCTATTAGCTCTGCACGCTAGTTTATTCTGTATAAGAAGTTGTCTTCCAGTTCTCTGCACAAGAGCAAAATAATCCCTCAAATATCATCTCCATTATGTCTTTGCTTTCTACGCTGCTTTAAGGCTCCGAGGGAACAGGACTCCATACATAGATGGTTTATATGAAACATTTTTGTAAATATAAATTCCTGTGACTTATGCAGTCACTTTTGATTCACATGTATAGGGGTTTGAATCCTTCACTGTCATGATTTTGTGCTTGCTTTCTGCATTATACAGCCATCATAAATGTAAAAAGAAGGTTGAATATAGAGAAAGGACAAAGGAAAGCAGAGGATGGAAGACAGGAGAACTTTAGATGTATGAAAGAGTTGTACTCCAGGGATGTGCATATTTGTAAGAATAGCACAATTAGTTTCTCCTCAAATATTTCTGCAAATACTTAATGGAAAGTAATAGCAGTTGCAAGAATATAATTAAAATGAAAAATAAGTAAAATTGGAAGCCTTTTAAAAAGTAAAATCCTGATTTTTTTCAAAAAGAAAAACCATCTTCCTTCCTAAACCTATGGCTGCTTGGTAAAAAGAAGGTTGCTAATATTCGTGTTTCAGCTTTTCTGAGTATTTTTCTAATCCTCAGAATTTGACATAAATAATTGCTTTCTACATGTGGAAAGGCTGATGGTTTTAGTTCAGTTACTGCACCTGTAGTGAGAAAAAAATCATACTTTTAAGGCAAGGAAAGAACCATAACTGATGGATACTGCCTAGCTTGACCGACAGCATAGCGCAGCATCAGCATTTCATCAGGGCTTCTGGGGAAATGAAATGTGAGGATTCTGCTCTCGGGTGCTCTGACACTTTGAATTATCTTAAAAAGTTGTGGTCCTGATCCTATTCCTTCTCCTCCTCTGCTTGTTCAGTTCAGGAAGAAAGGAATAGTTTTGTTCTTAGATCCTGTTTCCTTTTTAATTAAGGGCTCTGTACTCTTAAGAAAGACCCATGACTATTAATCACAGATGGAAGGAGGCATACAGGCTTTGAGCAGCAGTTGAAGCTCAATATTTCGAGAACTCACCCTGGGGAAAATCACCTAGGTCCCTCTCCCAGATTCCTAACTCCTCCTATGTGTCTGTGAGCTTCACCGCGGACTAGGCCCTGGGGTATTTTCATGGGCCAAATCCTCTGTTTAGACACTCTGCATTTTTTCGTAAAGCCCAAGAACCTTTTCCTCAGAACTGACATCCAACATGATAATGAGAACCTCTTCTATTCCATCTGACAAAGTCCAACAAGGAACCAAGACATCAAACACAGGAGAAGCTTTCATGTTTAGAAAGTGGAGTGTTCTAACATGAATCTTTTCTAGGGAAAAAAAGAAGCGTTTGTCTTTACAAGAGGGTTAATTATATAAATGAAGCACTTTCTATTCTAAGATACAGGCTTAATGAAATGAAATCTTGGGAACTCTTAAAATCTGATCCAAGGGGAAATAAAACCAAACACAGCATAGGTGAATTGGATGAATGTGTTAAGCAAAGAAGGAAAGGAGAGAGAAAATTTGACCATGCACAAAAGTTTGAATAGAGATGTAAAAACAAACAAACAACAAGATGATGGTGATGACAACTGAACATTCATATTGCTAGGTGTTCCCAAAGCAGAATGCAGCTATTATTTGGAGTGGAAACAGTTTGGAAGAGTTGACAGACTGAATTGATTTAAGAAGTACAGAATGAAACAATTATTTAGCGAAAGAGAAGTATAAAGACAGGTAAAGGTTTTCTTAAGTATTGAACAAAAAACAACACAATCTCTTTCCTGAGGTGAGCTAAATGCTTTTTCTCAAACTAATTTTCAGTGTTACCAGGAAGGAGGGATACAGAGTTCAGTATCAGGTATCCTGTTACAAACACTTCCATTACATCCTGTTCCCATTTAAAGGCTTCATAGCAGCAATCGCTCTAAGCCAGTGTTTATTTGGATCTTTCCTCCCAGGTGAGGAAGAGATGACCAGGGAACAGCAATTTTTAGAGCAAACTATGACCATAGCAAAGTCATTCTGAGAAAAAAAAAAAATGATATCCTGTATATTCATCCTGGGTCCTATTGGATCTGCCTTAAAAACCCATAAAGAAATCCTCATTCAAATTCATGACTGCTTTACATAGTGTCAGTTGTGAAATTATACGTGTGCCACGAACTTCCAATGCCATTTAAAAAAAGATAGCTTATGTATTGCGCTTGTGGAGATGTGCTAGAAAACATGAATTCTAGAGGTGTATAAACCAGGAGGGGGATATAAAAAGAATGTTAAAGACATTTTATATCTTTTGAGGTCTAACTGATGTTTTTCAAATCCTCATGTAACATTTCATGTGGGCCTGATCCTGCTGTTGTGCACTAAACTTGCTGTGGGATCAGTGTAGAGCATGCCTCCACCTACATGACTGAGATCCAGGAGGATTTAGGCTGACAAATTTCTGGAACCATTCAGTGGGTTGGAAGTACTCTACCATGGTCTGTAAAAGCTGCCAGTGGCTATGACTATGCCAAGGGAGAAGATTTATGTGAGGGGGTAACTCTCAAGGTCGCAAATTGCAGCTGAGAGGATTAAATTCCTCTGGGACTAGGAGTGTTTTGGATTTTAACTTTCAATTGGAGAAAGTTACTCCCCTTTTGGATCCACTCCAAGACCTCTAGTAGGAAATCAAGAAAAATTACTCATTCAGGAATCTTTGTATGCTGACTCCTGCCATTTTTTAATTCCTACTGTTCTTTCCCTCCATTTTAGAACCGGTCTAAGTAGTTTGGGCATTTCTTCTGCTTCTTCCTCAGTTTTTTGTTCCATTTTTAGGAGAAAGGAATAGAATAATGAAACCCTGTGGGCTGTTTAGTGTGTTTAATTGCATAATTGACATAGTGGCTAAACTGAGAACACTGTTCAATATGTGATTTCTATTTCTTGTTGTTGGGGGGAGGGGCGGGGGAGAATATGTTTGCTAAGTTTGGCTAGTAACACTGCATTTACCAATTCTTTACATACAAAAAGCATTTTTACATTCTGAAGACTATCTTTAAGCCTCTTGAAATCACTGGAACAAAATCAGGAGTCAACATCCTCTCCCTTCCCACAGGGATGGATCCAGTGTCTCTGTGTCCTCTGAGAGCAGGTCAGGATAAGCGTCTCCAGCTGGCTTAATGCTGCAGAGGATTTTTCACCCTCTGTTATGATTGGCAGCACATTTCAGCCTGGTTTATGTGAACAAAGCCAGCGAGTGAGAAGCAATAGGGCACGGATCCTCTGAGGCTTCAAAGCCAAGCTTTTCCCACTTAAATGTCAGTCGACTACTGTTTGTCAGCAGCACGGAAAGCCCTGACAGAAGGAAATTGAGTCTTTTCTGCTTGTTTAATACCCACATGGCAGCGGGCTGTGAGCAATGCCACACTGGGAAACGAAGCGTGCCTGGACGAGCATGGCAAGGTGAGTTTGCTGCCTTGCAAGCCTCCCACGCACGGACAGTGCAGCAGGCTCAGGGTGCCCCGACTCCCTCTTTCAAAGACCCGCCTGAGAGGCATAATTCTTTGGAAATTAAGGATGCTGTTTGTGCAAGTGAGGTGTTTGGAAGGAAAATGACCCTGACCCTGCTTGCCTATAGCTGTGCTGAAATCAGGAATAACACCTCTATCATAAAAATATAGATTATAGTAAAAAAAAAAATACTCTCGTGAAAATGAATATTTCATGAAGTTGTTCATAAGCCAAATGCTGGAGATGACTCCCCACTGGGTAAAGTTCATACCACAGGTATCGTTGTCTGAGTAAATAATGCTATTAATTGTTTGCATTTAGTTCTGTTTGTTAATCTCTCTTGGACATGTTATTTGCAGTTGTCATCAAGATAAATTTGCACCCTGCCAAACTGCAAACAAGGACTGCCATCCCCACCAGTTTATTCCTGCCAGCAGTTTCAATTAGCTGAACTCTGAAATACATCCATCTTAGGAAGAGAAGTACCACACTTAACAATTTTTTTTTTTTTTTTCTCTGTCAAAATAGCAGTATCACAATGAATATCTGATCTCAATGGCTGGAATAGAACTATGAATATTAGTATCTAATCAAGATATTAATTAAAACTTGTAATATCATCTGAATGTGAACATGTTGGAAAGTTAAACTGTATTTCCTCCCCCCCCTTTTAAATTAGTACAATTGATTAACAGGTGTTCTCCATATGTAATTATTTTCAGTGGCATGAAAAGCTGCTTTAAACATTACAGCTATATAGGGGTAGATTATGGTCAGGTACTTTGAGAGGATGAAGGCAGAGAGGAGTGAAATGAGGACCAGGGTGCTCTGGCTAAGTTCCAGTTTGCTAATCACATCCTACTTAGTCAAAGCTGCCTGGTAGTTTCAATTAGTTGCTGTGTTCTTCTCATATTTCCTTGGAGGGCTGGGTGCTTTGCAGTATAAAATTGAAAAGTTGATTCCCCCCATGTGTGCCTGCCTTTAACTCCCAAGTGACACAAATTTCGAATAACAGATCTATTTCAACTTCATTTTTGTGTGCAGGAAAGGCTTTTTCCTTGTCTATATCTCTGTATAGGCATATATGTATGAACATACATATGTATGTTTTTCTTTAGAGGCTGCCTACAAACAGAGTAAAATGGTGGGTTTGCTTTCCTCATAGAACCTCTGTGGATGAAAATTTGTCACATTATTTTTGCTGAAAAATCTGATTGATTCCTATATTTCCAGTTATATAACTGATGACCTCACAGTCTAATTCAGCTCATCAACCAGACTGATTTTAAATGTTTTGACAATGATGATCTACTATTGAGCTTGCACAGCAAGAAAACTTTAGAATCAGTCCCTTTTGACAGGCTGGTCATGACAGGGATTAAAACAGAATATCAAGGTCTGAAGGCATGGAATAAAGCTGTGTTTGTCCAGACAAAACCATATTTTTTGTTGTTTTGGTATTTATCAAGTAGACTATGGAGTGCTTACCCACACATAGAGGTCATCAGTGTGACTTGATAATGGAATTTATGTCCCATAATAATGCAGGGATAGATCCTACTCTTTAAGTAAGACAGAAGGGGCACTTCAGGATTAACTATATCTAACCTCTTGTAAAATCAATATTCAATATTTATGTGAACAAAATACGTTTCATGCAAAATCTGAAGCCTGCCAAAATCAGTGGAAGCCTGTCCACAAACTTCAGTGAGACTTCGTTACAAGTGAATAGAATTAATTTTGTACGAATAAGAATGTCTGAGCAGCCTTAACAAGTGAATCTGAAATCACAGGAACAGTTTGCATTTATACAGAACTCTTCCCCTGAGGATGCCATTCTACTTTGAAAATGGACTCCTTGAACAAGCTTTAACTCCATTTAAAAATGCATACATATCAAAAGGTGTTGTTTTATTTAAGGCTTTTCTTTTACCCCATCAAACATAACTTCTTAATCATGCATTTTTTCCCACTTGTTCTGATTTCTCAGTATTTTTCACCACCTCTAGCCAGACATTAGATTTCCTAAGACAGCCAGATCTCTGTCTTGACAGGTTATTAATTATCACAGCTGGAGGTGGGGTGTTGTGGCTGTTCCTTGCCGTTTGTCATTTGACAGTAAAAATGGATGAAAACTACGGCTTTGTAAGAAAATAGGAATAAACCCCAACATTTGTATACAGCGCACATTGGCTGAACAGCTGCTGGGCTGTTTTTCAGACCAGCTCTGATGTGTCTTATCCTTCTTTCTTGAACTTCTCTTTTCTGAACTCAGAGATCTTAAAACAGAGAATAATGTGAGAGCAAACCAGTAGAGAAGATAGCAAATTGTTGCTGAAAATAATATCTTCCCTTCCTTAAAGACCCTCGAAAGTCTGCAGATCAAGGTTGTAGTAGGTTGGTATTGAGAGGATGCATTCAAAACAAACAGAAGACCCCTTCCAACAACATGCACGTTTACCAGGAATCACTGGGGAATCCTAAATTCCCTACATTTAGCTCTTCTCTGAAATCACTCATTTGGGGGGAGGATTTATTGAGTTTGGGTTGATAACTCAGTCATTGATTTCATGAATGCTTGCAATGGTGAATGTGACAAGCAGGATAAGGTGGGTTTTTGCTTGGCTTGCCAGAAAGCTTTCCGCAAGCATCTACATCACTTGCACACTAAGGTGAAGCAAGGCTCTCCCAGGGGTATGCATGGGCCATGAGAACATTCAGCCCATGGAAGGACAGTTCTGGCATCAGGGCCCAGAGGTGGAAAAGCAGCCAAGGGGCACCAGTGGAAGCACAAAGCCTACAGAAATTGTCCATTCCTTGGCTTCTGAAACACCTCTGGGATTGACACTGAGCAGGGGCATAAAGAAGGAGTTGGAGGACTTTGTGCAGCCCACACCAGGACAAAGCACCTCCTGAGAAGGATTAGCTTATATTTGTGTGAGGTTCATTTTTTATTCCCTGACACTTCTCAGGTTTAGCTGCTGTTGTGATGCTCTGAAGAGCAGAAAATGCCCAGGGGAGGGCAATGCTGTACTCACACATCAGCTGGATCAGGTTAGACAGCCAGGACCTTCGTGGAATTATTGTGAGTGATGAGAAATTGTTCTCCTTATGCAATCAGTTCACTTAATTAGCGACAGATTCTTCTGCCACATTTACATTAATTTTATTTTTGTATCCGGTCAATTCCTATCATGGAAGTCACTACTGTCATCAAAGTAAATTGTGACTGCAACACTGCCTTGTGGTTTCATTTGTCTTCCTAGTTAGAATGAGATCTTGGAGGAAGAGAAGAGAGGAATGGTCAAACTAGACTGGAATATAATAATAGTGCTAAAAAGAAAACACTTTATCACCTGAGGAGCATTTTGCAATGTTTCCTGAAAGTGGATAATCCTTTCCCTTTTCTCCAGAAGTTTTGCTATGCCCAGATCCCTCAGCCTAGGTATCCATCACCCATAATTCTCTCGCACATTGCTAGGCTTCCTCATTCATTTCATCCCAAAGGACCCCAGCAGCCTTGGCTACACTCAAATGAAGCTAAATCAGTTCCGATCTGATCCTTTCATTGCTTTGCAGCATGGTATCATGGCCTTAAATCACGGAAGGATGTAGGGAGTGAGCTGATAACAAAGCTCCTAAAATATGGTAGAGACAGACCATGAGTTTGAACAAAATGGAGCCAGATAGTGAACTGCAGTGATCCACACTGGACATAACAAATGAGTATCTCATCCTGGCCTCCATCTGGGAAGAAAGGGAGAAAGACAGACACACTTCAGCTTCCAGGGAAAGATGTATGAGGATCTGTGAGCTGAAGTGTCCCTGGAGCCATAGGAAGTGTCTGGCACTCCATGCTGGCAAAGAGGGTGTTTTATGCCCAGCAGGCTGAAAGGCTAGGACATCAGCCTGTGTTCTTATAAAGGCTTCTGGCAGTACCTGCCATTAATCTCTTCTGTACTTGTTTTTAGAAACAGCTACTTCTTTCCTGTCTGGGATTCTCTTGCCGAGTGTGCAGTCCTGCAGGTTCTCTTCTTCTAAAATGGAGTCCTACATGTTTGGTTCCTGCCTCCTGCACGTCACTGCAGCTCGGTCCACATCCCAGAGGTGTCCACCCTAAAACAGCCTTTGTCCTGTTCCCAGACTGGTCACAGCTGTGAGCATCACCACCTTTGCTCTGGGCATGCAAATCTGTTGCATGACTGTCACTCATCCTGCTCCATGAAGCTTAAATTTCAGGGTTCAAATAACTTGAAAAGGCTGGAGAAAGCTAATTTCCCACATGCAGCATTTTAATGGCTCTCCCTGTGCTATCACACCTGAAAATTTATCCTCATCATGCATAGCTGTGTCTCACAACAGAGACAGATTTCCTTGAGGAATAAGCGCAGGGGAAATAAAAGGAGCAACAAGTGCCAAACAAAAACAGTGAAGGTCAAGTTCAAAGCAAACAGGGTGTGGTTATTCACACAAGGTGTAGTTAAGTTCTGAAAATGCTTGATGAAGAATATTGTGGAAATTATTCCTTTATCTGGCTTTGGGGGAAAACTGGACAAATTCTTGAAAAAGAGTCTCTCTCTCCTTCATCCCTGCAAATACTGTATTTTAGAAACAAAACACATCTTGGGAGGTGATGCTCTGAGTAGTCTCCATTTACCAGCCTTTGAAAGTCTGCTATTATATGAGCAAAAGAAGAAAGAAAAAGTTGTCAACAAGATGAATTTTCACCTTTACATCACCCAAACCTCTTAGTGTTGCATATTAACATCAACGTTCAAAGAAAACTTGTTTGCAAATTTGTCTTGAGGACAACCTAGAGAAGATGTTCAGTGAATGACCTTTTTTCATTTCACCACCTCCCTGCAGACATTTTAGAGTCACAACAAGCCTGAAGCCATGCTACCTGAATAATGATCTCAGACTTTGCAAACTAAGCAGGGTCAGGACTGGGACATATTTGACGGGGAGAAACCTCCAAGACAAATCCAGCAAACCTCAGGAGGTGACATGAGAATTTCAGGGCTGAACCAATGTCACTGGATGATGGGTGTTCCTGATCTGCTGCTTTTCTGAAGAACTTCTCCCTTAGGTAAGCGCTTACCTACATATAAGGATATTCAATGATGTATTTGTAATTTGGACTCGCTCCACCTAATGGGAAAGCTTTCAGACTTCTCTTTGGTTATTAGTCAGAAAGATCCTATCAAACCCAGCGAGGGGACCAGATTATTTAAATGTTAATGTGGGGAGAGGTGAACATAAAGGAACTATTCACAGCCAATACATTCTATTTGCTTGACATCCGCTGCAGGGTCTGAAGTGAAATTATACCCAAATATATCTAGAGTGCAAATAGCTAGGATAGAAAATGGCAAAGTATTTCTTATGCCAGTGACAGACCCTTTCAATGGAAAGGACTTACTGGGGGCCTTATCATCATTCTGGCTCATGCTTTCTGAGAGAGAGAGTCATTTGGGGATTGCTGAATTGTTGCTATTTTGAAAACTTTAGGAGAGGAAAAGCTGAAATCTGAGCAGTCATGGTCTGATTACACCAGTTCCTCCTGAAATGTTAAGTGTATATTATAATGACTTTTCCTTATGGAGCCTAAATTGATAATAGTCGTGCTGTTAAAATGCCATATTGTGCAAAGGAAGGAGCAGATGCTTTTTGCTGGGTGGTGTGCTTTTAGTCAGTGAAATTTCTGTAAAGGTGATAGGCTTTTTAATATGTTCTATCCAGGAGGATCTGTCCGTAGTTTGGATATTTGCTCTCGGGATCCAAGTACAGACAGGTACATTTGCAGTGGGGAATGAAAATTCCTACCCCCACCTTACTGCCTTATTGAACTGGCTGTCTTGGAGGGAAACATGTCACTGCCAGCCTCCTATTTACTGCGAGCGAAGGTCGGTCAGTACCATGCTAGTTTCCATTCTCCCTTCATAATTGCTTCTCACATTGAAAGAAGTATTTTTTATTACTCTCTGCCAGTGTGTGTTCACCATATAGCTCATGTCATAGATTTATTTTCTCTTCTATCTTGCTGGCATGTCCACTTTTTAGTTCATCATCTGTTTCTTTCTACAAGGAATAGTTTCCTAAATGCATGTGTGTGTGTATAGAAGGGGTGCAGACTTCAGGCTAACAGTCATTCATTCCTGGTACCCCCAAGAGTTCAGCTGCTTACATCGCAAAAGTACACTGAAGTTGGGTTAATATGAAAGAAATAAAGCAAATCAACTTCGTTTGTATTGCAAGTTTCGGAGGTAGTTTATTGAGTGGCAACATATTTCAGCCACTTGCATTTATTACTTCATGTCTTCTTGTATGAATAAAATACGCTTGTGAAAATTCCCTCAGAAAGGAATAATCTGGGAAAAGTAATTGAAATTTTGTTACTCTGTTCATGTTGCAAAACTGAAAAGCTTCCTTCAGCCAGAAATCAAGATTTTGTCACAAAAATTAAATTTTCTTCAAGAAAACAAGAAGATTTTCTGAGAATGCTGAAGAAAATACTGAATGTGTGTAAGAGGAATATCCAGTAGTGTATTATATGAGAAATAATGTATTCACATTATTAAAACCTAGGGCCAATATTTTCAGTGAACATTGCACAATGCATGTTTTAACATACACCAAATTTTCATGCAGTCCCCATGTGCTTGCAAGCCAAGTGAAGGCAGCTACATATGCTGTCAGAATAGGTGCAGAGTCAAATTAGACTTAAAAATGTATGCATGTCTTTGCATAAAGCTGGATCCTCTTGCTCATCAAAAGATATGACAGATGGTTTCTGTGCACTGAAGCAAATGCGTAGTGCTGATCTTCCTGTGCTCAGTGCCCACCCTGTCCCCCATATCCATTGGTGGACGCAGCAAGAATGAACATGTGCCCAGAACGTTTTGAAAGCTTCATTCTGACATGCTACTGTAAGCCCAGCTTCAGGGGTGACTTAATACGCTGTCTCCTGAATTCAGTTTCCAACCCATAAACATACATCCCTTTACAGTGTCCAGTAGATTAGGTGATAACTGGTGACAAAAAGCAGAGGGGAATAACACCTTACACTCCTGAGATAGATTTCAAAAGCTTTCAGTCTCTCTTTTCCACCTATAAAAGGAGTTAGGAAGATAAATGTCTAAAGGCTTCTGCAGTGTGCCATGTCAAGGGTCATAAATGGACCAAAACCAGGCTGAGTAGATGAAATGGAAACCCAAGCCAGCCTGTTTCTCAGCATTGAAAACCTTTAGGATAATCTGGGTCTATTACATTTTTCCTGGTTGTCTTTCTATAGCTAGTGTACCAGATATACAAGTTAGATAAAACATCATTAATTTATTCCACCATCCCATGTTGAAATCCCTTGCTGACATGTTGATGAAACTCGACTCAGTTTGAGAGTCTAATTAAGTGCACAGCAGTTTATAAAGCTGGCTAAATTCAGACACAATCAGCTGTGAAGCAGAGGAGTCTGACCGCTATAGAAAGCCAGGCTTTCTGCAAGACACACAGAAAAACGAAAAAATAGAATAGAAAATTAAGAAAAAAAAAAAAAAAGGAAGTTAAAAAGACAAAACTGGAATGGTGCGATTGTCACACTGAGTGATGGCAAATCCCTTGGCCTTTGCTTAAATAATAAAGATTAGAAGCACAGTGGTTTTCCAAAGGGTCCTCTCATTTGGCAAACTTCTAAAGCACACAAGAATGGTTTTGAACATTAGCCAAATCCTTTCTCTACTGCATTCACTGAGATCTCTTTTTCTGAATCAGTGCAAAACATTTACCATGCTTGTTTATGGTAACAGCTCCACAGCCTCTTTTGGCTGAAAAATTAATGAAACTGCCCATATTTTTGATTAATAATGAGTAATCAAATATCATCTAATATCCAGTGGCTTCAGACAGACTGCTCAGTAGCAATGAATTACTGTAGTTTTCTTAGCTGTCACTGAGCAGATATTTTGCTGTCGGCCATTTTTATTTTCTTGCTGCCTTTGCCTGTGGTATTTTTTTTGTTTATTTGGTAGGCAGATACAATAGCTGCAGGTTTGCACTGAATTTAACACCGTTTAAATCCAAGCTATCCTTTAAAGGGTTGTGCTGCTCCTTTCATCCTAGGCTATTTGTTTCCCCATTCTCCTTTTTGCCAGACCTAATGCTGGTGTAGGTCTCTGATGAGTCAGATCAGGGAGGTTCTCTGGCTGAAAACTAACTTAAAATAAAAATCTGTACTCTGCAGGGTGTCCTGATCCCTGCCATAGCAAGAGTTGGACCAAGGAAAGGCCAGGAATTCACATCCAGGTGTTGTGAAAAGATCTTCAGCAGCTCTGCTGATTTAGATTAGGCTTCATAGTTATTTTAAGCCATCCTATTTCCTACTGGAAAAATATGCTGTGCAGAGCACAGGTTTATGCCAATACCGTCATAACATGAACAGGAAAGATGAAGTATTCTCTGCTGCACGGAGCATAGTTTGAAGAGTCCTCGTGTATCCAAAACTCATACGGATACAGAAATGACTCACTTTGGTAGTCTCAATGTAAAGATGCTCAGGGCTAGATGTAGCTTTAATGGGAACCAGTGCTGGGAAGTACTTTATGAACAGAGTATGTTGCCCAAGCTGGAGACAGCACTGGTCCTTCCCTGTAAATCTTGATTCTGTATAATTAAATGTCACCCGTCAATTTTGCACATCCTCCAGAGATGAGCAAAATTATTTGCTATTAAATCTTACTAAATTAATTAGACTATTCTGATGAACTAAATTTGGTACATTTCAGAAGCAGCACTCCAGTTTCTGTAAAGGCATATCATCATTCTGAGGGCATAATAATATCTTTGATAACACACATTCCTTGCATGCATTTTTCTAGCCAAAATCCAGAGCTAGGAGAAAAGCAGTTTTTTGTTCAGAAATGTGAAGTTTTTTAGGATTTGGAGGGTTTTTTTAGCATAAACCATTTCTAATTCCTGTATTATGCTTTGTGTAAGCAAGCTGGAATGAATGATTGACAACATAATCATTTGGTCATAGTTATTATAGAACAATAAAGATTTTGCCTTCTTTTTAGTTTTCCATCTGCAAAGTAGGGATACAGTTTCTGTCTCAGAGGACAGTTATAAGGATGTAGTGGTTAAAGCTTGGACTGCATTTTGACTGTGTTAAGTACCATATAATTATTTAATGTCCCAGTTACAGATGGTTGACACTGTGTATCATCCTTGGAGTATTGCTCATTTATTTCTTTTTTTTATGGACTTTGGAAATCTGAATGATACACTTGTTCTGAGTGTAATGCATCAAACATCAAAGCACAAATGCAGGGGTTTTTTTTAAATAATGCTAAGAATAATGGTCCAGTGCATGTAATTTTAAATTTTTTTGCTCCTAATACACAATATGCTTCTATCATTTTATAGAAATCTGACAAAAAGAATCCTTCTTTGTAATCTCAAGAAGACCCTGGGATGTTCTTTCTTCTTCCTATGGCCTACATTGTTACATTGTGCTGTTGCAAAATTCACCTTTAGAGGATAGACCTATTTATATGATTAAATTTCAGGTGTGCTCAAAAACTCAACTGCAGTATTGAGGAGTCTAATAAAAGCTCATTATTAATTGGAAAGCAGTTTTAGTATGTGTACCCAAGCACAAAAAAGTAGCAAAACTGAGTCACTGAAAGTTCTTGTAGAAGAAAGTCTATCTTCTTTTTATAACAATTCAATTGCTTCAGGCCTCAACACTCCACACTCTCTGGCTGTAGCAACCACCCATAATGAGGACTGTCATTTTGGGAGGGTTACGTTTATTTGACTTCACTTGCTAGGGTCTCTAAGCAGAATAGGCACCAGCCCAACATCAAATAACCCAGTCACCAGTCAATGAAGAGCAAAATAAAGGAACAGTATGACTCAGCGGTCCAGAAATTGTGAATGCACTTCGCATTAAGTTTTGTTGGATTTATAAAAGAGGTATAAACAAGAAAAAAATATTTTAAAGGTCTGAGTGACTCAGTCATCTTCGATATCCCTTCCTACATGTTGTGCCCTGACTATTGCACTAGAGAGTCATGTTCTTGCTTCAGTACACTGCTGCTTTAATTTCCTATGTCCTGTTGAGTTTGTCCCAGGGTGTTAGATGTCTTTCCCTCAGAGCACCATGGTGAAGGGGGCCTGACTTCTTGCTGTGGCAGATGATTTTGTGGTAAAGTTGGTGCTTACATTGTACTTGAGGGGTACTCCAGTCTCTGTCCTTGGAAGGTCTTAAATGTCACTCTGTGCAGCAGGGTCTGATGAGGTTCACTTGGAGACCCCCAAAGGGTAGCCTCGCACACAGCTCCTTTGCTTTCCTTGCACACAGAGTGGATAGCATACAAACAGCCTGTATGGCCACAGCTTGTTAAAAACCTGCCCTGGGAAAATGCACATAGAAATGCCTAAAGAGATGGGATGCTGCCAAACTAGATTGCTAATTCGTGTTATATTACAGTGTGAAACTTAAAAATTGAGAAATCTTTCATGTTCAGTTTCAGATGCCCAAGTTTTTTTATCAGACCTAGTGTATGTACTTTGATTAGATCTAGCTCCTTCAGCAGTTCAGTTCTGGTTGTGTCTGTATTATCATGGCTTTCTGTAGTCAGTCCCTGGAATTCTATCTCCAAAACTAAATCCCAGTTGACTGCCAGAAATACAGCCTGCAGACATTGATCCAATAGCTCACTACAAGACATGCATTAGTTTTAACATGAGAGACATCATTGTTATGTATTTACCTAGATGCTTTAGAATAAAGAGTCTAGGTTTCATGAAGGGCAGACTTCAACACTAACAGTTCAGGGAAAACTCCACTTATCTGAGACCTGCCCTACACTTCACTTTCACATCATACGTCCCCAAAAACCAACACCCCAAACTTTTAACATCCACATTATATATCTTTCCAAGTCAGGGCTATCACTGTATACCTTTTTCACTCATCTGCATTGCACCTTCACCTCTCAAAGACATATCCTTGCTTATTCTTCCCTTTATCACTTTTTTTATCCTCTTGGAAGATATGATTGCTTCTGGATGTATTCAGTCTTATATCTGTGATCTCATCCAGCTTCCCAATTCTCTGCTGCCCACCTTGGAGGTCTACCCAGCTTTCTAGTCTGTCGGTCACTGGCTCTATAACATTTCTTTGCAAGATGCACATTGCACTTCTCTAGTAGAAGAGCTACAGGAGACAGACACTTTTGCCTCCCATGGGAACGAGTTACGAGAGATCGGCTGTCACACAGTGTCTTGTTCCTCCTTGAGGCAGCAGCTCCTAGCTCCTGAACTTTTCACTTCATTTCCATACATATTGCTGTCCAACATTAATGCCTTTCACATTTCAGCATGCTAAAATACGCAGCTAGAAAATCAGCACATTTGATAAGCAAGCAGATCATGAACTGCTCATGAGTCACTTCTTGGCCATGACTATTATAGTCAATAAAGAGAAGCTACAGAAAAATTGCACGTAGTATCTAAATATGAAAGCTTTGAGAAAGGTATTAATGTTTTCGTTATCCCTTGTCGACACAAAAGGATGTCTTTGTCTCTCCTAAAATTCTACCAGAGGTACAGCAGGGATGAATCTGCTCCATAAAAACAAAATTACACAAAAGAAAATTAAACTAATAAAAAAAGAGAAAGAGACATTACAATAACAATAAAAAACAATAGGCAAAAGAGAAAACAACTCCCCCTCCTTATTGTTATGCATCCAGAATCAGTGTCTTACTCATTTGTTAAACTTTTATGGCACTAGGAGTCTCAAATACTAATTTTCTTCAGCATGGAAGTGCCCTTTCTAACAGGATGAATATGATGCTCTCAGTGCAGGCAAGAGCAGGCATCTAGGGGATGTTAATGTTATATTCTACTTTGCTGGAGGTATGTGGGCAAAATACCTTTGCCTTACTGTTTCTTCTACCTTTTTTCTGCCCTAACCTTCTGATGCTGCAAGAACATCTGGTCAAAAACCATCTGTTGAAACCAACAGTAAGAGAATTTTGATGTTGCTGTATTACATTTTTCATAGGTATTGAGGTTAAAAAGTCATTTTCCCAGAAAGTAAAATCTTTTACCTCAAAAGTGAAATGGTGTCCATGTGGAAATGAGGCACGCACGCCTCGTGGGAAGGGCAGTCAGGTGGTGTGCTGCCATGGCTGTCCATGAGCTATGAGACTTCACTGCCAAAGGACATCGTGGTGGGGAGACCCCTTGCATCCTGCTAAATGATGGTCTGATGAATCATGGGAGGGGTTATCCTAGAGACAAGGAGAGAAAAAAGCAGTGTAGCAGAATTATTTATTTGCAATAATGGTAATTCCTGTTGGGAAAAGAATGTCCTTTATCCTTCTGTGAAAAATGGAGAATTAAAGTTTTAGAAGTGACAGATTGTAAAACCTGCGTACAGCGATGAAAGGTTTTGCTTCAAGGTTTTCATGTGGGTAAGTGTACAACTGAGCCCTATATGACTGGCATTTCAGCACCCATAATAGAAATAATTAGCTATACTGGTTTGTTTGCAGAGGTTTTCATTACTTGCTGAGCTTTATTTAGTGCCACTCTGTGTATACTAACAACATGCACAGCTCTTGAGGACTTCTGAAAAAGTAGGCCATTTAAATAGGTGAACATCACAGGGTAACCTTAACTATTGGTAAGAAGATGGACCAGAAATTATGTTCATGGCCATACTTGCAAGACTCTGATGAAGATAATAATAATAATAATAATAAAAGAAGATATCATGCCATTGACAAATAGAAACAATTTTATATCTAATAGGATTTAAGTAATAAAGGCTGAAGGGCTGCAACAGCTGCAAAGAGATTAGATACGTTATGTTTTCTCAGTGTAATAAAACTTGTCAAATAAAGCTGAATAAAATCTTCTTATCTCTCTCTCTGGCTTATTTTTCCTGCAGCCTCTTTCGTTTCAGCTGATTGCGGGAATCACCATTTCTCTAGAATGGTTACACACACGACAGTTCAATTAGAGTCAAGTTAGTGAAAGTTATTTCTGGATTTGCTTCTGGTTGTACCTTTTTTTTTTTTAAGCAAAGGCCATCTGCAGCATTTAGAAAGTATGAAGCAGATCAAAAAACCCACTCCACCAATCTGTTACTAATCTCTGCTGATATTTACTGGACAACTGGGCTGGACCATATATATCACTGTAGTACCATTAAATTTAACACTGTTTTACACCAGATCTGCATCTGATTTAAAAATAAAACACACCAGAATAAGGAGGCAGCCTTCCCCAATAGCACTTGATGCTGCCTTGGCTACTCCAACCAGCTCCTCTGTAAGGTCTGCCTTTTCTCACCCATCTGCTTTCACCTCCAAGGCGTCTCTGGGCACTGTGTGGAGTCCTCCATCCTTTCTACTCCTTCTGCTTTGGTTTCTCCCTATCTGTAAAGGAAAGCATTGTCTTTCTAGGACTGGTGTGCTGAATTTTTTCCGAGAGCTTTAGGATACGCAGATGGTATTTGCGTTCAGAATTGTGAGTTGTTATTATTACTGTTAATAAGATGTGACAGGATGACATTTTGCTAACCTTTCCATGAAATCCAAGGCCAAACTTTTGTCTGCGTTATGAACATGCTTGGATTTGCCATGTGGTCTGTCCTTCCATCCAGGCCAGTATTTCTGAACTTGCATGAGTGTCTGATTTAAATTACATGAGCATCTAAAACAGGGGTATTGTTTTAAATACTGAGTGGGAAGAGCGAGTGACAATGCATGTTTGATCAGCATTGCTGTTGCCTTCAGCACATATCAGAACAAAATATATTACTTTCCAAGGCAAACCTGTGAACCTAGTAAGAAAAGCCAAGGGATCTGTCCAAGCTGATGTAATACATAAAGACACAAACATCATCCATAAATCAATAGGCATTGATTTAGGTAAATGAGAGCTTTGCCCTTAGGTAAGAAAAAAAATATTTATTTATATGTATGTATTTAAAATGTTCCATGCAAGATTTCTGGGGACACATATCCAATATTAATTAAACTTTGTATGTCGTGTCAGTCCCCAAAACCCATTATTTAAGATTTTTTTTTTTCAAATTAATGCTTTAGTCCTACATTTTTTCCCCTCCAGATAGAAAGCTCAGGAAACCAATGCGTGATGACAGTATGATAACTAATTAGGGAAAAAAAGCTGAAACCAGTTGCTGGTGCTGAAACTACTGTCAAAATCTACAGTGTATCTGTATCTGAAATGATTTCTGGCTGCTGTTTTAAACACATTTGCTCCTTGGGGTAGAGGGGGAAAAGAAATTTCTATATAAATTTAATGTACTAATTTAATTTAGTCTCAGTCCTAATTGCATAGAAGTGTGAAGACACCGGGAAAATAAGGGTTGGTGTAAACCCTATGTCACCCTGCTGAGAAATGCTGCAGTCAGCTCTGAGTGAGCCAGCATGAGTCTTCAGGGAGATAACTGCATTAAACAGAGTATTCCCAGCCTCTAAGCTGGCATCGCAGAGGCTGTATGTGTGGTTTATTGGAAGGATGGGAGGGGTTAAGATGATCCTCTTTTTTTAATAGCACAGGAAATCTGATGACTGAAAGGATGCATTACTCTGGATTTGGGGACTCTAAAGCAATGAGGGCAGCTGAGCTGTCAGTAAGTGGTACACCCATCATGCTTTGCATCTTGCTTGTGTGATCACCACTGAAACCCTGTTCTCCAGCACATTCAGACTTCCTATGGAGCAGGCAGAAGTGTGAGTGTGCACCATCTCAGTCCAGTGGTTGGCATCTTTGGGGGTCTTGAACTCTCTTTCCCAACTCCCCACTTCTCCACTTGCATGTTTCTATTATTACTACTACATTATTCTTCCTTCCTTACAAAGTAAGGGAAGATTTGTATTGAAAAACACTCTTCTTAGGTTTAAATCATTAATGACTCCACTGATTTTAATGAAGTTTGTTCAGTTTGTTTCCAGCTGAAGTTGTCATCCATTTGTTGAAATGGCCTTAGGTATACCTGATGCTAAAATTTATTATGGCAGTAGTTGGACAGGTAAAATAACATTTTAGAACATGCACTTCTTTTCCATTTTTCTCCCCCTCCTAAGAAGCTAAGTTTTTCCCAGTGTATCAGGTATAAATAAAGGTAGGGAAGAGCCTATGTAAAGTTCTTCCTTCCCCTGGCCTGGCCAAAGGGTTTTTCCAAAAATCCCTTCCCACAGAGTTGCAGTTTCCCTAGTATGATATATTTAAAAAGGCACCTGCATTGCTCAGCCTTCTGGACACAAAACTCTACATGTAGGTACAGAGGCAGCTTGTTTTTCCAGGAATATGAACAGGAGTCAAGAGATCGTAGAAAATGAAGAATTACATCCTCTTCTTACATTTCTCCACCTTCCTGTCTCCCCGCAAGGTTATGAAAAAGTCCTGTGTGCAAGTAGAGACTTGCTTTAGCTCTTGTCAGAAATTCACATTTTAATACTAGTTTCTTTCTATTTTGTTTGGGTTCTCTCCTTTTCTTTTGCTGGTAAAGACTTAATGAAAGTTAGCCTGAAAGGAAATGCTGGGATCCAAGCTGTGGAAGGTTTGCTGTCACCAAAGTCCTTTGAGCCTTAAATCCTTACCACTGCTATTGAATGTAACAGCGTGGTCAGATTACTTTCCCCCTGCATCATTTTTCACACATGATTGACAGATGTAACAAGCAGGTAGGCAAGAAACTTAACTTGTTGCAGGACAATAGATGTGCACATTAGAAGCTTTCTGAAGTGCAGAATGTTACTAAAGGCCATAACCCGATATCAGCAGTTCAGCTGGCTGCAAACCACTCAGTGCACTTCAGTTCTTAATATTTTTTGTTTTTTGCTTACCTCTTGTAATAGATCAGTACTCATCTCCTCAAGGTATTTCTTGCATACCAGGAGCCCCCAGAATATAGGAACCCATTAAAGACATTCGTATTCTTGCTTAAACATTAACCCAGGGAAAGAATTGACAGGAATTACAAGTTCACTCTGCATGCAGGAGATGGTTACCATTTCCATATGGCTTCCACACTGTATTCACTCCCAGTGAAAAACCACAGCTGAGGAAGGCCCAGCAGGGCTTGAGGCATGATTCACTCCAAACAGCTTTTGGTTCCCACCAGCATAACTTACTGGAAACATTCTGCTTTTGTTGGAAACATTCACAGCCAGTCTGGAAGCTACTGAAATATGCCCCTAACATGTAGAAGAGATTTTGAATAACAAAGCTCAAAGTATCCATGGCAAGTGGTTGGACAAAGTGCCTCATGACCATCCTTTCACAAGGTTCTCTATCATGTATAGACTCAGGTTTTCAGTCATTTGTTGTTTTGGGGTTTTTTTATACTGAGCATTTAAAAGTTGCACTGTCAGGCTCAGCTGGAGTCCCAGTATCCCATCCTTGCACAGTGTTGTCCTTTTGGATTGCACCAAATGAACAGCTGCTGCTCATGTTCCCCAGCTGGTACTGTAAGAAATGCTGGGTGGTGGTGGATGGGGAGGAGAAGGGGAAGGAAGGAGATCCTTAAGGTCTAAAGAGGCAATGATCTATATGATCCGCTTTTAGCTCCTGCTTGGTATGATTTCCAGCCTGGCTGTTTTTCCTAGGCTCTGATCAGGAGCCTGACACCAGCTCCAGTGTCGTATTGTGAACAATACAGCACAGTACTATAGACTGGAGGGTTTTCTGGGGCTTAGCTTTGCATTTCTGATTTTGGCCTGCCTCTTTTTCCCTCACCAGTACCTTCTCAGTTCTTAAGCACACAAAGCATACATAAATACAATCACTGTATTCCTCAGGAGTAGCCCCAAGAATTAATTGAACAAAAATGATTTATAAACATCTCAACCTCCATTTGCTATGTTTGGAAGGTCGAATAACTGTATTATAGATGACAACCATATGTAATTGCACTGCTGGTTTACCTGCTCAAAATCCCAGTGACAAATCTCTTTCCCAACCAGTTTTGACTAAACAAAGGGCGTTGCTTAGATGATTTTCAAAGTGAGTTTTTAGTTTGTTGCCATCCTCTTCTTCTTGTGTTGCTCCCCTCCCCATCTCTTTCCATTTCAGCCTTAGGCAGGTAAATACTTCCAACTTGCTACCATTTCACCAACAGTTCCCATGAACGATTAAATGGCTGCAGTGTTTCTCTTCAAAAGTCACTGTGTTTCAGAGAGGTGAAATGGTGCTGGTTATACCGCAGTTTATATTTCACAGTTGCCCAGATACATGTCAGAGATAAGGGCCTAGAGATATTTCTGATTAATATTACTGATGTTTGCTGTCTGTGCAGCAGTAGAGGAAGACCCGCACTACTCTAAAAGCAACGGGTGCATCTAATGAGAGTCCATGTCTATAAAGAGTGAGCAGACCAGCATTCGTCTCCCTGACCTTGGCTATCTACAAGATATGAGTCTAATCTGACCTCCTTGTCCAAGCTCCCTCTGTACTTGGTGGAGAGGGTGATAAATTCCTCCAGTTTCAGACACCTCTCTCAGGCTTGGATTAATCATCTCAGAAGATAATCTTTCTCTGTTGGCTCTAGAGGAAGCTGAAGTGACTAACATGGATTAGATCCTGATGTTTTAGATTACTGATTTCCTTATTCCATTATGTTTGGTAGACTGACGCCTTCTCTTCTGTACAGGTGGGAAAGAAATGGACAAAACCATCGTTCCATGATGCATGATGCCAGGTAGTGTGACTGTCAAATCCCAAATTTATCTTCATTTCTTGTACAACCAGCTTGGGAGCAGGAATAAGAAATTGGATTATGATTCTTGCTCTCCTGTCATTTTCTCAAGTAGCAGATTGATAAACCAGTACAAAATAGATGTTTACCTATAGTAAACATATAATAATAAATCTGTTATATAACAAACTATAATGAATGGATTCTTTAGATTGGAGTTTTCTTATGCTTACACAGCAAATAATTATGTCTGGTTGTAATTGTCAAGACTAAAGAAATACATAGTTGCTGATTTGCCTTTTAAGTGGACTGAAAATCTAACAGCACTGTAATATCACCACTTACTTCTGACCCTGTGGAAGAATAATCAGAAAAGCAACAATACTCAGAGGCTCAAGGTAAGATTATCTGTCTTTCTCTTCAGAAGCAGGAGCTGCTCAGAATGTTAATCATTGCTGTTTCCAAGCTTGAAGCCATCTACTTCCAGCAGCAAACACTTAAACTATTCAGTCCTTAATGAAGTTGTCCCAATGGCACATCTTTCCTTCACAATCCACTACTTGTACCCCTGCACTACCCAGAAGTAACTGTCAAGAGCTTTATAGTACCCCTTCACTCCTGTCCTCTTCATGAGCAGTTATCCTGCTCAAAAGAGACAAAATTGAAATGATAAATGGGGAAGGGTCGTTGCTTTGTTTTGGGAAGATGCTACTGTGTGAAGATATTGGGTTGGATGCTGCAAAGTCCAGGTACTTGATATTAAATGTTCTGCCACATTGTAGGTGATGTTACTCCATATTCCCCATAAATAACTAGTAGAAAGATTAGACTGAGAACTGCAGCCTGCAAACAGGAAAAGCTTGTTAAATTTGGCATCATTCTGTGGAATTCCATTTCAGCCAGCATCTGAGTTGATCCTTTCCTGCATGATGTGTTCAGGGACACCAGCAGCTATAAAGTTTCCCATACCTCTGTTGTAAGATCGTATTGCTTCTGTCATAGGGTCTGTCACACTATTGCACTGAAAGAGCACAAGGTGGCTGCCCCTTCCCAAAAAACTCCCCCTGAATGGGGAAGAGCATGGCAGGAGACCAGTAGCTCTCTGTCTGCTCCATGCAAGATGCAAGTGTTTGAAACCAGGAGCTGCCATTTGCTGTCAGACTGATTTATTTTTGCAGCACTGCATTTAAAGGAAGGATTTGACTATGAAGCACTTCTCTTGCAGGAAAGGACAAACATGTAACTTCTTTTCCTAGCTTTTAGAGTTAAAGCCTGATTTAAAGAACTTTAAAGAGGATTACATTAAAGACACTTCCCTGGTGTGAAATGATGCAGCTTCTCAGTGACTGATGAAACAAATCTGTTTCCATCACCTATGGATGAAGCCAAGCAGCAGGACCATGGAAAACCAGCATGAGAAAACCCCTAAATAGATCATTTTCCAATATAGTGATATATTTTATGACAAGATAGCTGCCCTTTATTTTTTTTACTGCAATAATAATTTGCATATTCTGTTGTAAACAGTCCTCTGGGCACCTTATCTCTGTTTACAAATTATAGTTTCCTCCTAAGTATTTGCTGTGTTTGTTGAACACATGATAAACACAGGTTAGAGGGCATCAAGACTCTAACATTGCATGTGTTATTTTCCTTTATTTGCCTCCCCCTTGTTTTGTTTGGTTTGGGTTTTTTGACCTCCTAATGCCTGTACTCCCTGACCTGAAATATCAAGAAACAAATCAAATCTCCACAGGGGAAAGGTGCTAGTTTAAAACTTGTTTTGGTTTTCAATGTAACAGCAGCACAGAGTCTGAGAATTTTGTACACAAATACCATCAGTCTTTAACCTGCAGCATTGCTTTACGTAACATTCAGTGGACTTGCCACCACAGCATGGAAAAAAATATTTTCCTAGATTTTACTTTGTGATAAATAAGAAAGAACTTGTCAAGGAAAAGTATTTGATATCAGAGTTATGGGTTTTCTCTTTCTTTTTCATCTCTTCTAGTTCAGTTACTTTAGCAAGATGCTTGATTCTAAGTTGTAGAGTTTGAAATGCAGAGTATTCCTAACTTTTTTTTTTTTTTTTTAATTTGGATATTAATTCCTGGGGAACATTTGCAATGTGTATGAGTCCTATTGATCCCCCTATAGAAGATGAATTTTTGAACATCATCTTTTGGCATATGACATAGTAACTCTTTCCATCAAGTCAGACAGAAGCCATTCTTGGAACAACCCAGTATCAGAGCCTGAGTAAGACCAGAACTGTGCTAAGGCTGGGAGATGTTGCCTGGCTCTCACACATTCCCTACATGGCCTTGGGCAAGTCATGTGAGAATGGTCCAAAGTCAGGGAATTTCATAGGTTTGTAAATCTGCAGAGAGACTCTACTGATGAGTTAGTGTTCCCTGCTCCAGCAGGATTTTCCTGATTGAATTTCTGTTTAAGCTTACCTGCGTCTTTAAGTAAAAGTCATGTAAACCTGTCTTAACTTCAACATGCCCAGCAACACTACAGCTCTTGATAATCATTCCCTTGGTTAATTACTATTCATATCAAGGAAACCATGGTGTTCTTGAGGAAGCACAAAGCTTGGAGTTTACATATTTATTTTTCCTCTGTAGTACCATTACATAAAGAATACAACAGAGGAAACAGGATTTAATTTCTTACTCACAATTGCATCTACCTCAGCAGTACAGAAGTACCTGAGCTAGTTGGATGTGAGAGAGTTCAGATCCCAGTGCAGTTTAATTGGATATGTGGATTATTATCACAGGCACAGATCTAGGTTGAGGCAGTTTAGTTTTATGCAGCCTGAGTAATAATTCAGAGCAAAGCTGTGCCAAACCTGTAGCACTGACCAGATTGTGACTTCTTTAAGGCACTACTTCACAGTTTCTGTTAGTTCATGTGATGCTCACAAAGCAGGACTCTTTGGGCAGGATGAGGTTTTAGGTAGTGCTCAAGGTTTGCTAACAGCGGTCTGGAAGCCCTGTGAAATAATGTTATACTGACTCTCCGACCAGGCTTCCAGTGTCCAGCATGGGGCTAGCTTTTAGGGGCTGAGCTCTCATTTGGCCTGTGTGAGACACACTCTTGTAAAGGCACACTCACATCAGATATGCTGCAACATGGTCAGATAAACACTAATCTGACATACTGAGTGTCTGCATAGTCTGACCAGGATTAAGGTGCCTAAACATAAGCATCTAGGGACCCCTCCAGGTCTCCAACTGCAGTTTTAAGAGTATTTCTGTTTGCTCAGCACAGCCAGCAGCACTGCTTGGAAGTGTCAGACCTCCAAGGGCATCAGAAATGGCACTAGACTCCAATCTATAGATATTTCAACCACAACACCACTAACAGAAGTAAAACTCCTAGATCTACTTGGGTGTGATTGAGAAGTATAGTTTACAAACCTCAGTGATCCATTAAAGCATCTGCTTCACAAAGTTAGGCTCCTTAAACCCAGACTAATCCATCCTAAACTTAGTCATTTAAGACAGTTAAGAACATGTGTACAGTGAATTCCTCATGTAGCCAGTAAAAAGAGAGGTATATCGAAGACTTTATCTAAAATCTATCAGATGCTACATGGGATTATTCCAGTGTTTGCCAGCAATCTATTTGTTAGTGAAAGACATTCTTCCCACATGCTTATTTTGGCATGTGGGAACACATTCTTCCCACATGGCATGTGTTTTTGCTCTGTGGCAGCAGTTGCCTGAAAATAGGTCTGGATGAGTCCAAGCTTTTGGATGAGTACAAGCTTGTGAGTAACTCCACTGCAGCCAGCAGAGCTATGTCTGCCTTTGAAAATGTGTGAGAGTAGAAGCAGGTTCCCACATTGTGTTCGGAGAAACAATCTGGGCATCAGATAGCATCCAGCATTTGTCTACCTGAAAGTCCCTGCTACAGCTGATGAATGTACACTCTAGTTAAGTCTTGTTACCCTTTTGTCATATAGATCAGAACTATCCAGATTCAAAACGGCTCTGTTAGTGAAAGGGAGAGGGCGGGGGAGAAGAGGAAACCTAGCAATGCGTGAAATGACATTTCAATGAGAAGTTTGCCATTCAGCTGACAGCTGAAATCTAAATTTCAGGAAGATGAGGAGTTTGGAGACACGTGGGCAGACCTTACACACTGCAAGGGCTTGAATTTTTGAGCTATGAACTGATGTGGACATTTGAAAATGACAGCTTATAGGGCATCAGACCAAAGTGGTGGGAGGAATGGCCCAGCTAGGGGAATATCCATAGGTTGTTGCCATGCTTTGTTTCATAATATGAAGGCTTTTGAATGCATTCATTAAGTAAATAAACAAGTAAATAAATAAATAAAGTGCATCACTGTCACCATGGGCCTTTTTTGATATTTATCAGAGAGACACGCTGTGTTTTCCTTTTGAACAGCAATGCTTTCCACTGCTGACAGATTCATGTAGAAGAATCTCAAAGTTTTGAAGGAGAATTCAGCAGAATTAAAACACAGTGAATTAAATATTACAATGTTTTTGCTGACCTTGCAACCTCAATAAACTCAGAAAGTGGGATATAGAAAGATCCAATGTGTGTCTGAGAGTATTATAGCATCTCATTTTCATAATATAAGAATCAAGATACATTACATTGTCACCTCTATTTTAATTAGAATGGTGTCTTTTATGCCATTGATGAACTACTGAAATTGGTCTGATATTTACACCACTTTTTATACTATTCTATTGGGTCTTACTACTGATCACTTCAAATTGTAGAGAATGGTCGTAGATCACCACTTTTTTCATGTAGAACTTGGTCCAAACTGTAGTTTCAGGGGATTTTCAGAACCAGGATCTGGTTCTTAAAATCAGAAATTGAAAATTTCGTGTTATGCTAAACTGCCAATACCCTGCTCTGCCTATAGATACATAAATAGAGAGGCCATGAACAGGTGCTCAGGACTCTGTAGCATTGTTTAAGAACTTGGTAGGCACAATGTGTTAGTTCCTATTAGCTAATTCACGTAGCTCTTCAGCACAACTCTACACTAGCTTTCCATGTGCAATCAGTGAGTGTTCCTCAGCTTTTTCTGTAGACTTCCCTGCCCCTTGTTAGTGCCAAAAAAAATGTTGGTTTCGTTCTGCAAGGTTGTGCTTTCTGCCGTGCAGTAGCATTTCCATCTCAAAGGAACATTTCTCAGCCGTTCAAGTGGCTTAAGGTTTGTGAGTTTGGGGTCTTTGGTTTTCTTTTTTCACCCACTATTTCCATTCTTCACTTTCCAATGTGGGCATAACCTGTGACAAGACATTTGGATATTTCTACCAGTACAGGAAAATCATGCTGAGGATTTCATAATTGAAACTGAAGTGTAACATAAGGAAAGAAAAAGAAGAAGCAAGAGAGTTGAGCTGTTTAAGCAAGAATGAAAAGATAGAAGTTAAGAGATGGGACTTGTATTGAGCATTTTCAGATACACCAGGAATTTTTCTTTAAGAGACTGAATGAAAACAGATTGGAATATTCAATGTTAAAGAATTTAGAAAAGAGATCCTTAACCTGCTTCATCTCTACTTTGGAAACTGGTGTTGTACAACTCTGGGCAAGCTGTTCCTTTCTTTCTCTCTTACAGGAGATTTTAAAAAGTAGAGCTTTCTATGACATGGCTATAACAACTGTTAAAAATATTTTCTGATCTAAAACAATCCAAGGATTTATGACATGAAAGTTTCAGAGACTCAGATCTAGCCTTATGGCTCTGAATGCCCACTATCCAGAGGGGACAGAATGAGGTGTAATGCTCTTCCAGCATACATATAGGATAGAAGGTGAATTTAAGAATGTGTTTCTGAATTAAGTTTTAGGAGATGTGGCTTCAATTCCCAGGCACCGGAACAAGCTGCCCAGGTAAGTGGTTGAGTCACCATCCCTGGGGATATTTAAAAGTTGTGAAGATGTGACACTTAGGGACATGGTTTACTAGTGGATTTGACAGTGTTAGGTTAATGGTTGGACTCTATGATCTTAAGGATCTTTTCCAACCTAAATCATTCTATTATTCCATGATTAATCACAGACTTTTTGCAGGACTGGTAAAGCGATTTAATACAATGAAGCCTCAGCTGACCAGTATTAATCTATGTAAAGATGCTGTTTCATGTTCAGGAATGTTACTGTGATCAGAATTTATCACTGTTTATAGGTGTTTTAAGTAATATGGGTTATATTCCTTCTGTAGATCTGAATCAAGTTAAGGTGGGTTAAACCCTGAGTTTGGTAAGGCTCTTTCTTCAGAGAACAATCTACTGGTCATAGCATCAAATGAAAACCTGAAATATTGTTTTCAACTGAAATCCAAATAATTTTGAAAAGTTAAAAATGTTTCATCTCCTTTTTTCCTCCTTAAGTTTTCCATATAAAAACTGCACTTTTTGAAGAAAAAAAAGTCTTTATTCTGAAGATTATGTATGTATGTATTAGCTAAAAGCATTAATTAAACTTCTTACTTATTTGTAGTTGCTGAGCTCCTGGCTTCCCTTCTCCTACCTGGTTCCATATGTGTAGTCATTTGCATTGAGTGTGTATGATGCAGAGAGCTCATGTCATCACCACAACTACTTCAGGGCTTAGGTTATTCTCTTCCTCGTCAACATTATTATTTTGTATCAAAATTAACAGTACTAACAGAAAGTGGGTGGTTTTCACCCTTTTTTCACGTTACCAAAGGAGAACTTGAACCTGCTATTTATTCCTGTTTCCTGGGGCTAAACCTTAAGTTCAAGGAGTTAGCTTTTTTTGCGACTGCTCAACCTCTGCAAACAGTGGTTCCAGACAGACTGGGAGGAGGTAAGTGCAGAAAGCAGAACTGTGTTGGAAGAGCTGATTTACATCCTGGGCTGAAATGGTATATCAGGCTGTCGTTTATCCTCGCTGTGTCTCAGTTTTCAGAATTATAAAATTCAGTAAAAAGCTGTGATCAGCTCTTCTTTACTTCCTTCAGTCAAAAACTTTTTCCTCCTCGAACTTTCTTTTAAATAATCTGGGTTAAAAGAGGTCAGGGAGAACTTTTCTGCTTTGCACGGCCTTAGGGCAGGAGAAAGCTTCAAGCCATGTCCATGGGACCCATTTGTGGTGGGTTGGTGTGCTCAAATCCATCAGTCTCCTGCTGTGACAAACAAACTCATTTACATGCAAGCGCCAGCCTGGTTCTCTCTTGTAAAAAATACCTGGCCTGCAGATCACTGGAAATTGGGAGAGTATTCCAAGGAAATATCACAATTGGTTTGTGCTAATTCTATATTTGTCCCCTGACATTTGCTGTTGGGAGAGAATACTGTGGTAGATGCACATCAGGTTGACATTGCACAGCTGCTGCTGTGTTCTTGTGGATGAGGGGAGTTTTCATTGGAAGGACATGAGTGCACTGATTTTGCTTTACATGAGTGTCTGCAGCTGCTGGCAGTGGCTGGCTGCAGGACCGGACCCATATGAGTTTTGATTTCTAATAAAGGTGGCACATTATGGTTAGATGCCAAGTAAATGGCTCTTCAGGATCAAAATCCCATCTTTCCTACCCAGTGGAGTGGAAGGACTGCCAAATGTGGACACATGTTCTCCTTTTAGTTCAAATGTTGAGACTGCAGAAAGGTTGAAGAGAGCAAAGCAGACCAAGGCCGCTCTTTACACTAAGAAATCATTTGGATATATGAATCTATTTTTCTTATTCCACTGTTTGTGATCCCTTCTCAGTTTTTAAAAGTGTAAAGAGTCAAAACAGTTAAAGAAGGAAATACACGAAAATAAACTAACGTTTCCATGGGTATTGTTCGACATTATTTCCTGGGTCCAGGTGAAGTCAAACACAGAACAGAAAGCTTGCCTCTTTTCCCGAGGGCATCCAATATAAATATGGGAAAAGACACTACACACAAACGCGATAATAGGAAAATACAAGCGAAAAGCATGACAGAATTGAGTAGTGCATTCAGGAACTCAACTTTGCAACGTCTTCACACCCCCATGTATTTTATTTATTTATTATTTTGCAGAGCAGTTTTCTCTAAGTATGTACACACACAGAGGAAAGTAATTTTCAAGATCCTTTTTTATAATAAAGCTGCTACATATCAGCCCACAATACCTCAGAGAGCTCAGCTGGTTTCACTATTGGTGAGCCTATGAGGCTGAGCAAATCACTTACCTTCTTTTGCTTCCATTTCAGCTTTCACCAGTGGTCTGTTCCAGATAATTCTAGTGTTTTTCTCTTAGTCAAAGTTAATCTTGTCTATCTCCTGCTATGCTACATGTCTGTGCAACACATAGGATGACTGTGTCCCAGTCCTTTGCTGTCATTGTAATGCTAATAATAAAAAAACATAAGTCATACTAAGAACAACCAGTAGCAAAGGTAAGATGGAGTTTCTGTAAATCACAATACCACTTTCTGAGCTACTGATACTAAACTGGATTTTGACAGAAATCAGAATAATGCTATTGGTTCCAACAAAGCCGCACCAGTTAACATTACATAGTATGTAATCTCACTCACTTAAAAAGTTGAGCACACGGCTTTTTCAACTATGAATATTTTTTCTCATTTTTCCCCCAAAGTACTCGAAGAAAACTCACTGTCTACCAAGAGAAGATCTAACATATTACATTACATCATGGACCAAATATATTAGATCAACATCTATGCTCCCAGAAGAGGCTTGCATACTGGCAATAATAGAACCTGACAGCTTGAGGATCAATCATCTTATTAAATTTTTTTCTCTTTTTCTTCTCTCTCTCTCTTCCTGGAAGGAGCTTGGCAACATTTATTTATTTGTTTGCTTGTTTGTTTTTTCTACTTCAGAATTTCTTTCACTAATACTTCCATAAGAAATAGATTTGCCTCAAGTAGCTTACATTAATCTGGGACACAATAATGAATAAATATTTGGAATAAATAATGCATAAGTCTGATAATTATACTAATGATGACTGACATCCTCCTAGCACCTTCCAACCCCGCATCCCGAGGCTCTTAATTGAATGACTACAGATTTGGGGGCTGCGGGAGGAGATGAGGAAAAGATCCTGAGCTGCAGTAAGCTGTCAAAGCTTCTCTGATGTTGCTTGCACCTCTTTACCATGCATGAAGTCTGCTTTTGTTCACAGGACTCTCACTATTAGCCATAAATGGAGTCTTTGTATTATAAAAATGGCTTCCTAAAAATATTTTTTGTGTTGGTGGCTTACTGGGCAAAGAGATGTAAAAGACCAATACTTGGGAGAACTAGCAGGGTGATAGGAGTGTGCACCACCTCTTGGAGCAGTCTATGCATCAGTGATGCCCTTTACTGAAAGGACAGAGATAGGTAGGGGACTGTACTGGGTTCCTGTGGGAAGGTTTTGGTAGCAGAGGGACTACTACAGTGGCTGCTGTGAAAGGCTGCTAGAAGCCTCCCCCATGTCTGACAGAGCCAACACCAGGCAGGTCCAAGATGGACCAAGACTGAGCCCATCAGCAATGGTGGTAACACCTCTGTCATAACATATTTGAGAAGGAAAAATTCCTGGCAAGAGAAATTGCAGCTGGAGAGGAAGAATAAGATGTGAGAGGAACTACTCTGCAGACACCAATGTCAGTGGAGAAGGAGGGGCAGGAGGTGCTCCAGCTGCCGGAGCAGAGGTTCCCTGGCAGCATGTGGTGCAGACCATGGTGAGAGGGCAGGCTGTGCCCTGCCGCCATGAAGTGTCCTGGGGGAGCAGAGACCCACCTGCAGCCTGGGGAGGACCCCATGCCAGAGTAGGGGGATGCCCAAAGGAGGCTGTGACCCCATGGGCAGCCTGCCTGGAGCAGGCTCCTGGGAACTGAGAAGGGGAGTGCTAGAGTGGCTTTGTTCAGTACCTGGCCTCCAGCCTGGGTCACCCCACCACAAGGGCAGAGACCAGCCCAGGGAAAGCAACAGCTGTTGCCAAGGCATGGAACAGTGCCCCATTGCATCCAAACTACCTTTTTTTTGTGCTGAAGCATAGGGGTGGACAGCAAAAAGCAGATGTCTTGGATAAGGACCAGCAAGTGAGACTTACAGGATGCTGCTCAGTTCTCAGGGTTGGATGGAAGGGACAGCACACTCCTGGAGAGCCCGTCAGCTCTGGCACATTAATGAACAAAGAATTGTTGCACATCCAACCTCAGGCTCCTTCACAAACGGAGCAGTTCTTGCCATTGATGTCAATGGTCATGGGAGTCAGGTTTCAAAACTGTGTCTTTTCTAATGAGCTCCCCCTGGACTTGATGTTCTCCAAAACCAAAGTGAAGGTGAGGATAAAGGGATGAAGGAGTTACGAACTGAGGCATAAGCCAGAGGATGCAATTTCATAAAAGCCAGTGCTGCAAAGAAGCTACTGCCTTTTGGTCAGTATGCCTAGGGTGATTTGGAGGACGTTTCCAAAAGCAGTGGTGCATCTTTCTGCCAGAGCATGACTGAGCTCTGGCTCATCACCTATCTGTCCTTTCAGTAAAGGACATCACCAATGCATAGACTGCTCCAAGAGGTGGTGCACACTCCTACCACCCTGCTAGTTCTCCCAAGTATTGGCCTTTTACATCTCTTTGCCCAGTAAGCCATCAACATAAAAAATATTATTAGGGAGCTATTTTTAGGGATCATCACTGAGCTCTGGCAGAGTAGGGTAAGCTACTTCATTTTTCCCTTTGAGGATTGACTGCCTCCAGGCCACTTTGCTCCAAAATTCACCCACCATGGAGAAGTCAGGGTACCAGAACCTCGGGGCTCCACCTCTTGATGTAAAGATTCTTCACTGTGAGCTGTTTTGTTTTGGTTTTCTGCCGGCAGCCTTCACAAATAAGCACATTCTATATAAAGCTGGAGGTTGTTATAGTGGGTGGTGATCAGAATAACACCTGGATTTCCCTTGTGCAATGGCCTGTTCAGCACTGTAAAATTTGTGGACTCTCTACAAATACCATGGAAAGGATTGTGCCTTAGGTGTCAGGGACATGACAAACATTTAAAAAGTCTGCTTTGTCCCCGATTGAATTCTAATGGAAAATTAAAAGCTCCCACCTATTATAGGGTTGACTCTGAACCCATGTGTTCTGGAGCAGATCTATACAAGAGAAGCACAGCAGGGACTTCTTTGGGGAGGTATATGGATTTATCCATGGGGTCATAGCCTTTGACGAGCCATATACATCCTCCATTTCATAAATGCTTCAGTGGGACTATTCACTAGAGGAAAGATAATACAATGATTTGCCTATATAAGCCTGGCAGACAGAAACACGATGTGCAGCTGGAGAGCGATAAGGGAGATTGATTTCTTTTTCCTATTCCTTTTCACTTTATTTCTCCTGGATGGCAGCAGCAGTTCTGTTCATCAATACATTCCCTTATTCTATATGGGGGCAAATTTTCCATCAAGCTTGAGCCTGCTGCAGTAGGTATATTGAATAATCTGCCTTTTTTAAATAGAACTGACTTTTCATGCAAATCTGCTCTATGTTGATCAAGTTTTTTCAATTTTTCTGTATACTCTTCACCAAGCTATAGGACTAAGAACATAGTTCTGACTGTTATGCAACTGTGTTAATCAGCTGATGATTTGTGTCACCTAAACTATATATTTTTCACTGGCTCTTACTGCTGTGCTAGATATGGTATTAA
Organism: Rhynochetos jubatus; assembly: GCA_027574665.1. Taxonomy (NCBI): domain Eukaryota; kingdom Metazoa; phylum Chordata; class Aves; order Eurypygiformes; family Rhynochetidae; genus Rhynochetos; species Rhynochetos jubatus. The sequence continues at coordinate 28,555,182 of CM050654.1, forward strand.
ACACTTAAGCATCCACAAGATTTCTGTGCAGTCTCTGCTTCTGTTTAGGCTGCAGATGAAGCAATGTCAACACAAGCATGATAAATTGGAGGTTTCTTCAGCGGAGTGCTTGCACACACACAAACAAACACTTCATTAGCAAGACGATAAACAAAACAAAACCCACAGCAGTCCCACGAATGTGTCAGTAAATTGCTTCAGGGTGAAAAAACACCCTCTGCATAAACTTCAGGATATCAAGGAGACTGGGGAGGTGCTTCCAGGCTGGAAGGATCTCCTGGGCTGCGTGTTACCTCCGTAAGAGAAGGCTACAGAATGGAAATCCTCCCCTCATCCAAGGGGCAGGTCCTGCTGGCCCCTGCCTGGCTCCTGCAGCTCTCCAGAATTTGGTGCTTTGCCTCAAAACTGATCCTGGGAAATTACTCAAGACAAAGCAGTTGGAGTTAAGGCATTCTGCTTAGAATGTCAGTCAGTGGGCTGACTGCGAGGACTTCCTGTGTTCCCCTCCAATTTAAATGCAAGTTTTGAAATGCCACCACAGGGACTGATGCCCCTTAGGGAGGAGGGAAGCATTTGGGTTCTCTTGAGCGTAAGAAACAGTTGCAAATAATAGTGTTGATGTTGTTATTCTTTCTGCAATCAATCTGTAGAGAAGGGTTAAAGAAATACACACAAACTTCCATTAAGAAGTATGGCTTTTCCCTATGATTTTTTCTTCTGATTTTTGACTATAATTGAAAACGTTAACTTATTTAATATTTCACACCTCTCCCATAATTTTTGCTACTGACCACAGCAGAAAGAGAGATGCCTATGGGATTCAGCTGTTTTCTGTTCCTCCACTTACATATTTATTCAGCTGCCTTAACTTTGTAAAAGGTAAGGCAAAGTAATTTTCTCTTTGTTGCTAAGGTGGGTTAAGATGCATCTTGATTTTTGAATGTGTTTTTACATTTGCTTTGTCTGAGAATGTAACTCTGTTGATTTCAAAGGCTATAAATCTAAAGAAAATTAAATACAAGAAAAGAGAGGAAAACAACATCTATGAGGCTCATTCAGAAAGCAGAATTTGGAGACTGAAAGTGGTGGAGGAAAATATATTGAGGAGCACCTGTTTAAAAAAGGAAAGGAGGAAAAGAAAATTATGTGTTAAATCTCATGAGACAAAAATAACATAGTATTGGTAGGTTGTAAGTATATTTCTTTTAGAGGGATTTTGGAAGGATTGAGCCTGGACTGTTTGATGAATAAATTTCTCAGTGGCTTATCAGATAATTTCATATGCTAACTTTAGATAGTGTAATGCTCACATCCTCTATTATCAAGGAAGTCTAGGCTGCCTTCACTCATCCTTATTACTTGCTGATTCAAATTATTTTATTAGGAGAATGCAGTGAAACTAAAAAAATGTACAATTCTTTCCAAAGAAAATTTTTCTTCGTAAGAACTTGAATAAATTTGCCACTGCTAGCAGGTTTATATGTTTTATATTACACGTTATTTCTGAACCAATATAGCAAGGTAGAAACACTGACTCTTCTTGAAAGATCATCCACGTACACTTGTCGTCTTACAGAAACTTTTTTTTTTCTTCCCCCTGTTGCATGCTGGGGTGAAGCTTACTCTTTAAATTGGTAAAGAGCTACAGATGTGGGTTGTTTGGTTTTTTTTTTTTTGGTAGCAGCTGTAGCACAGTGACCTGTTGCTGTCTGCCTGCTTCTACCTAGTGAGTATTCTCTTTTATTTTATGTTTGGAGGGTTTTTTTCTTAGCATGTTTTCCCAGAATATATGCATATCTGAGTTTGTTGTGGGATGGAATAAATCACTGTTTGAAGTATACTGGTTTACATGAGAATCTTAAATCTTTCACTGAGAGTGAGAAAACTATTTTTTTTTTTTTAATATTTAAGGCAGCTAGTACTTAAATACTTTGTCTGGTGTAATTTCTTTAAACAAGGCACTGTAACAGAAGGCATGGATTCAGAAAAGCTTATGTTGGACTTGTAAAATAATCCTGCAAAAATACAGTTGAATTGTTTGTCTTGCTAGGCATGTTTCAGACATACCGGTGCCCCCTAGGCAGTTTTTTATGTGGTGGTGTATGGTTTTAAAGACTTTTTCTGTATTTTTAAGCTTCAGGTACTTTGAAGGTGTTTTTTTATACTATGCAATCCTACATTCTTGGTACTGCCTTGTCAGCCTTTCCTGAACTAGATATTTTTCATTCTTTTTCTACTTCTTTTTGTCTCTAATTCAGATTCATGAATGTTCATGTTTCTTATTGCTCAACTCTTTTTCCCTCTTTGTATTTGTTTTTAAAATTTCTGTGTAAATAGTCCTATGTTGTAAGTGGGACTCAATTTATAAGCAGCCTGAAAATCTGGGTTCTTAGTTACAAATATTGTTACTTTTCAGGTATTTTTTCTTTCTTTCATTTTTCTTTTCTAAATAAGATCAAATATGGCTGGGAAGTGATCTCGCTTTTCTTTCCTATAAAAATATTTGGGAGGGTTGTGTTGGCTTCTCAGAGATTAATAAATTACATAACTGGAATGAACTGCAAAATACAAAGAAGAGATCACAACAGTTTCTACCTCACAGTGGAGTTATTCAATACATTGTACCACTTAGCTTGTTGTTTACTGTATCATTTATATTAAGTCTAATGATTTCCAGGCATACAATTGGTCTCCGAACATGAGAAAATAATTGCTTTTCCAATTCTGTTTTAAAATAAATTCCACCAAGACTCACTATTGTCTAAGTACTGTTTATGTAAGTTGATGCTTTCTGATTCTTACTGCTGTTAGTATGTTTACATCACAAAAAAAGAATTATAAAATGAGGGTTTAGGCAGAGCTATCTATGCCAGATGAATAATTCCACAATGTGTTATGTTCCCTGTGTGGGTAATATTTCAGTGTCATTCTTTTTCAGTTTTTGTCAGGCATTACATTTTGTGTTTGCATTTGGCGTGATGTCAGATGTTCACGCCATCACACTACTTCCCACTCCCCTCCCAGAAATACGGTAGGGTTTTTACAGTGATTTATTTAGCAGTTCCCTGGGAAACTGACTCTTCAATTTTATCACTTGCTTTTCTTTCAGTTTTGTAAACTTAGTATTGCCTAAATACAGAGAAGGTTTTTGGCATTTAAGATACAGAAAGCTGTGCTTAAAATACTCTTACCATTGTAACAGACCAATAAACCCTGAAGCCTTCATTTGAAAGGCTGAAATTATGTCCTTAATTTACAGGCTTTTCTTACTCCTTGTTAAGAACAGTAGTGATGAAGTGTCATCCTTAACTTTGAATTGCCCAGCATCTGTTGGTTTGTGGCACAGCTCAACCCTAACATTATTTAAATGTATTTTTGTGTATCTGAATATTAAATGGTGCCCTGAGGATTCAGTCCAGAGACAGGGCTATGGTAGTTACAAGGTTATAATTTCTCTTGTGCTTGTTTTGTGTTCCAACATCTCTCTAGCCAGTTTATTTAAAAAAAAAAGTGTGTGTGGGGGGGTGTATCCAGTTTATATTTGCTGCAGTATTAGGGAGGTAAGGTTACCAATCTGTTTCTTTCCTTTAAACTTTTATGTTAACTCCCCAGAGTAAGGACACTTTAAATTTCCCACTGCACTTCATGTCAGGTCTGCAAGTCACAGGGAGTTCAATCGTTCTTAGATTTGTTTTGGTTTTCCTTACAAAATGAACAGCAAAAACATGTGCATGTACACTATATACATATGTCATCTGAGGAACACTGAAAGCTGAAATCGGTTTCTATCAGAAGAAAAAGGTGAAACTAATTTGAGGGGGAAAAAAAACCATTGCAAATCATCTAAGCCTGCAAATGGTGGCAGACTGGTGTGTCAAGATTCTCTGTTCTCAAGCACTGCCATGACTTCGAATGGTTTACATGGGTTTAAATGGTGATAAAGTCAGTAAGTCGTTTTAAATGGACAGATTGGATTGCTAAAAGTTGGATTAAAGTTAGTATTGAAAAATAAGGTATTTAAGAATGTGGGTTTGGGTTCAGTTCCTCAGATTCACAGAGATAAAGTTTCAAAAGAACCCAGACAGCTGATGTAGGTGCTTTTTCTTTGTTCATTGTTTGTTTGGTTTTTATTGTTGGTTTGTGGGTTGGTGGGGTTTTTTTGGTGGGGGGTAAGAGGGGGAGGAGGTGGGGTGGATTTTGACAAAATATTTTCTGTTTTCAGCTATATGAGCTGCTTTAATAAAATGTGAGTATACACTGTGTAAAAACTTAACATTTTTCTTTTACCCTTAGATTTCACATCTGTGAATTTGCATACAATGTACGATATTTTTGATTTTAAAAAGATTTAGGCTCACATAAACTTTGAAAACATTGTTTAGTTTTCCACTCCTGTGAATTTTTTTTTCTTTAAAAGACACACTCATTTTTACAATCCTTCAGGCATTTGGGCTTAAGAAAAAATGAATGCTGATTAGAATGTTGAAAGCAGAAAAAAAAGTTTAAGTTTTTCACTGAAAGTATTGCTTCTTTAGAATGCTTTTTCCTTCTTGCTCACCAGGAAATGTCACCTGGGTTCTTCTCAGAGCAACATCTAGTTTTGTCAAGGGGAAGAATATGCCTCATTGAGGGAAAGAAATAAGAGCAATCACATTATTTTTTCAGATACTCTGCACTTATTCATGTCTCTTCCTCCTAATTTTCCATCTTTCATATGTGGCATGGAGCAGAATCTCATCTATTTACAATAATGGGAAAAATATTGAAAAATAGTAGATCCTTTCTAAGGTCCATTAGTTAAGCAATATGATACATGTTGATGAAAGGTGTTGACAGCCTCTCGTAACTCAGGTCTGGAGAAGGATTCCATAACCAGTGTTAGCTCCATTGCTCAAAGCTCACCCTTAATGCTACCGCTTAAGAAATGCACATGAGGGACACCATACTTTGACTGGGCTATCATTGGCATGTGGAATCAAGCTCCTTGAAGACTTCAACTCTTGTGCTGATTTCTTGTTCTAGTGATGCCAATGTCTCTGCAGACAAGAAAAAACGTTGGGACACTCGTGTACCACATCATCTTTAGGGTTCTTTCATGTTTCCAAGCAGCAATGGCATATAAGCAAATCATAGTAAATAGTTTAACTGCTTCAGAATGACACTTGCAGTCTCTTGAATTATCACTGCTGTATACTTGTTTATAAATACTGTTGGCTCCACATTAGAATCATAGGATCATAGAATGGTTTGGGTTGGATGATACCTTAAAGATCATCTAGTTCCAACCCCCCTGCCATGGGCAGGGATACTTTCCACAAGGTCAGGTTGCTCAAAGCCCCGTTCAACCTGGCCTTGAACACTTCCAGGGAAGCATCATCTACAGCTTCTCTGTGCAACCCATTCTAGTGTCTCACCCCCCTCACAGTACAAAATTTCTTCATTATATCTGTTCTAAATCTGCCCTCTTTCAGCTCAAAGCCATTACCCTTTGTCCTATCACTACATGCCCTTGTAAAAGGTCCTCCTGCAGCTTCTTCAGGGCAAACCAGTGAGGACCAGTATGACACATTTACACAAGTCCAAATGTGAAAATGAGCTTTAGTTTTCAACATTTCTTCATTCAGAAGAAACAGGGAAACAGACTTGAACAACAGCATTTTCATCCTACTTATGTTGTTGCTTTCAAAGGTGGTATTCCATTATGTGAGAATGGTGTGCATAGCATAGCTGTCAAAACATCAAGGAACAACACCCAGACAGTTGCTGAACACCTGCAAATCCCAATGAAGTTGGTGAAAAATGCCGTTGCCAAGCTGTAGCTCAGATCCTTGAAGGGACTGACTACAGTGAGTAATAACAAAAGCAATAACAAAACCAATTAAAAAACACAACCACTTTGCAATGTCTATTTTAGGGAGATGTTTTGTGTCATAGAAAATCAAGCTCCATTTCTCTACTGGAAATAAAGTGAATCTAGTTAACTGTTGCACACCAGTAACTATTCTACCAAAACCTCTGTGAATTTTCTGCTTTTTTTGATTCATACAACTTTCAGTGTTGCTGCCTCAATAGCAGTTGTGCTGAGCTTGAAGAGCCTGACAGAAATAGAAACACTTTTTTTTTTTAAAGTGCTTGGAAAGATCATGCACAACTATGAAATAAAAAGCAGTATCACAGAAAGAAATTAAATTGCCATACCTGATGCTGACAGGGGACTGTAGTTAATGTTGGCTCTGAAAACCTGGGTCCTAAATTTAGACCATTGCATTGGCAGGAGATGAGCAAATATGCACCAAATTGAGATAATGAGTTTATGATTAAAAAAATAAAAATAACCTTCCTCCGAGAAGTAGTTCCATAAGGGCATTGAGCAACTCAGTGAAAGACAAACTATGTGTAGTCTCTTAAGGTCTTGCTGATGATCCTGGTCTCTGTTTGACTCAGTACGTTACAGAGAGATGTGTATTTGCAATATTTTGCAGTCTGTCTGCAGTGAGCTGCTCTTTGTCCAAAATCAAACAGGGAAAATTACTCTGCAGGTTTCCTGTTGTTATTCATTAAACTATTCTACTTGCAGAAGAAGAGGCTGCTTGATTCTTCCATAATTGTTTTATGTATAGATACGTTGACCAGTTGATACATAACATTCACTTCAGATCTCATTTGTGCTCTGTGAAGTAAATCTCATGTTGTTTTAGCCATTTCTATCTTTTGGAAACATGTAAGTGGTGATTCTGAAGAAAACGTAGACATTTGTGCCTCTGGTCACTTTACAAGACTTTTGGTGGGACTTACGAAGTACCTGTATGGGCTGCCCTTTTAGACTTCTCCTGTGGGGCAGAGGAGGACAGCATGAGTCATCTCCTAGCTTCATTTATGAAGTTCTCCAAATAATTTCAATTTTACAATGGCTTTGCATGATTCTTCCTGTGATTTCTTATAAAGCTTTCTTGTACTAGGTTTAAGACAACATTGAATCAAACAAAAATAACTGCATTGGTTATTTTATTGATAGATGCTGTGGATCTGCTGGAAACTTGGAGAATAGAATTGATCTGTTCACTATCTTTCCTTTTGTATCTGTCTTTAAGATCTACCTCATAAAGTGGGCAACTTAGCATGAGCTTCAGACAGGTGGAGACATCTTTGTGTTATGTTTTCTTTGATCTGTCATCATGTCCTTGTCTCCTTCATGGTTTCGTTGTTGTTTGTTTTAATTTTTTCCTTATCCTTGATTCTCTTTTCTGTCTTGGGCCTTTCATATTCTTTAACTTTGAGTTAAAATGACCTTTGTGTAGTTTGCAATGTGAAAACAGAATTTATTTATATTTGGCACTTGAACAACAGGGAACAAAGTCCAATGTCAAATTAGCACTACTTTGTTGTAGAACAGCACAGGATAAGACAGTGTAATTTATTTAGGCCTGTGTGTGAATCTTCTGCCCAGTGTGAAACTGTGTGTGTATGTGTGTTTGGAGGGCAGGTTGCCTTTATTTTGTTACAAATATGTCTTTTTTTCCTTCTCTTCTATTTTTTTGTAAATAACATTAAGGATAGGAGCATCACCCTCACAACAAATGAAACAGTGCTTGGTGGTTGGTTTAACATCCTCTTTCCATTATGGCCTGAGTCTATCCTACACAAGATACCTGGTATGGGTGTTGTCTTGTATTGAACATTGACATAGCACTAGTAGAACTGCAGAACTGCTGCTGTTAGTGGACTGCAGTCTTGCTGCTTTCTCTTCTCTTTAACTGGCTTTGGACTCCAGACTAAAGGTTGGAAGCATATGCCACATGCTTGTGTTCAAAATACAGCATATGTGCACGAGGACACACAAGCACAGCATGAGCTTGTGGGACAGTTATGCTGTTCTGATTGTTTCCATGGGGAAAGAAGCAGTTTCCCAAAGCTTCTCTATATGAAGCATTAGGACGCAACAGTCTAGCAGCTCAGTAGCTCTGTAAAAGTAGAGCTTTTTGGCGTGTCAGGTATTTTGCCACATTTCTCTGGGGGAGGGCTTTGGGTTTGTACTTGTAAAATATGTGGAAGTCAGCATCATCTCTGTAGGTATCTGTGCCTACATGTTGACTCCCCCGGAGCAGCCAAGCCCACGGTTAAGATTTGTGGTTACTTTACTGCAAACCTGCATGCTCGCCATAGATGAAGGCTGAGGGAATCTTGCTTTATATCCTAGAATCTTAGACTGTAAGAAAACAAGGAAGAGACTAAGGGCAGTAGGAGACAACAGAATACATTCAGTTATTAAAAACCTATGGCACCATGGGTGGTGATATTGCCTTTTCAAAAGAAGTGGAGTTATGCAACTAAATTTCATACCTGCTTTGGGAAAATAAGCATATTGATCTTCATAAGAGATTGTTTATTTGGTGAGACAGTTCTTTCTATTCTTTTCCAATTCCTTTTCTAGCGCTTTGGTGTATCACAAAGTTGAAGCATTGATTAAACATGTTATTAAGATATAAACCAAGATATTTAAAGGCTAAAAGGTATTCTTTTCCTAAAGACAAACTATTCAGGGTAAGACACTTAGAAGGGCTTGTCTAGTATTAATACATTCAAGAAAATAACATTGTTTTCAATTACTTTCAAGGTTGGAGGAGAAACTTTATTACTGCCTAGTTTGCTCTCTGGTTTTTAATGCATTCTGTGTATTTTTACCCTACAATTTCTATTTGAATTATGCCATATATTTTACACAGTTTTTAGCCTTGATTCAACGGTCACAGATAATGAAGACTACCACATCTATTAGCAGTTTCTCCTAATGGCTAATCATTTTGCTGTTAACAGTTTTTGTAACTTTATTATGATTATTTTTTGGGGTCTGTTTTAAGTTTCCAGCCATTGGCTGTAATTATCTTAAAAACTTGACCTGTCAGTTGTTGGAAAGCTGCTTCATAACACTATATTAGTTAAATTATACTGAGAGGCTTTCTTTGTTTCTGCTGCTTCACACAATGTTGGCTTCTCCTCTAATAGCACTCACAGCTCTTCTGTAATTCTATTCCAGCCTTGAGGCCCAGTGTTGTTTCACCATAGCCCTAGGCAGGGCCACAGACCCTTCTGCTCCCCAGGGTACCTGTCATGATATCAGGCCAACCTATTTATCTGTAGCATTATTCTGTGGGGTTGTTGTTCAGTTTGGGGTTTTTTTTTGGTTTGGTTTTTTTTTTCCCACCAAGCCTTTCTCAGTTAATTAGTTGCCTTTGGGATCCTGATAAAAGTGTTGCGCTATTTTGGGGTACACTCAGATGCTTTAATAGGTCATGTGAAAATACATGTTGGAAGAAGAAAAAAAAAAATTGTAATGAGATTCCCTTTCTCCCTAAACATAAAATAAGGGTTAGTGGCATTGGTGGAACACTCAAATTTCTGCATAAATACTAGGTTATCCCAAGGTTCTGTCACTGTCTTCCTCTCTTTTGAGCCTTCCACCACAAGTAAATTTTTATCAGATAGGATTATTTAAAAATGTAATTATTCAAACACTCACCTTAGGGTAAGCTGACCCAGTGATTCTGTGCATTTAAAACTATTAAATCTCTGCCAACATATCCATTAGAAATGAGTGAAATAATGATGTAGATGAAGCTGAACCAAAGCACACAATTAATTAGATTTCATTTTCTGTTGTGATGGATTCCTGGAGCTCTGCGGGCACTGACCAAAGATACATTCTCTTTTCTCATGTAGGGTAATTGGATTACTAGGTAGTATGAGTCTTTAATCTTTGCTGATAGAGTGAGATAAATGTCTGCTAAATACACTCAGCAAACAAGAGTAGCTTAAGAAAAGAAGTGACAAAAAGAGTGTTGTGAATATAGAGGCTTAAGCAATATTTCTTCTGGTGATGGATAGGAAAAAGCTGTTCTGTTGTCACTTGGCGGGTTAAACATACTGTGACAACAGGGGTAGCTGCTTCTCTGTACACTTTAATAATGTGTCCCTGTATGCACTGAATTTCGAAATGCAGTGTCTCCTCTATGTGTCGGCATAAGTATTTTGCTTTTCAGGGAATGGGTGTCTGAAAATACTTGGAAATTTTTCTCGTTGAGGAACTCTGAAATATAGATCGGAAAAATTGAGGTGTTGGTAGTGGTTTCTAGGGCGGAAAATGGACATCAGTTTTTCATCCTGTGATCGGGTGTGAAAATACGGTGTGTGCTTTGGTACTTTGGGGGTGGGGAGTGTGTTTGTTTTATTTTTTAAGGTATTGGAACATAAAAAGAAATATGACAAAAATAAAATTACTTTAGAATTCTGATAATTTATCCTACCAACCACCACCTTAAAAAAAACCAAAACAAAAACAAAAACAAAAAACACAGCACCCAGTACCACTCATCTGTGACTAGAGAACTGCGTTCAAGGAAAAACAGAGCACAAAAATAGAGAGAAGATTATGGGCTGTGCTGTTTGGTGGAGGAAAATAAATAAATAGGGGCTGTGATGGTTTGAGACTGGAGGCAATTTCCTGTGGAATACCTTTCTTCCAGACCTGTAATTTATGCCCTGCTTGAATACTGAGGCAGAACCTGATCTCTTGAATACTTGAGAAGCACAGGAGGAAGCACAGATGTAATTCCCAGCTCTGGGAAACGGATACTGAGATCCGAGTGCCTCTGTAGAGTTCCAGGGCCATCCTGCATAGCCAGAGTGGGGGGCTTTCAAAGAGACAGCATGTGACTACCTTCTGTCCATCTTGCCCTAAAAGCCACCTGAGCTGTGTGTTTAACTCACTCGTGGTGTTTGGAAAACCTGGCCCTCTAAGGAGCAGGTCTGGAGGATTAAACAACAGCTTGGACTCCAGTAAGGGGGCAGACCCCCTCCAGAAGCATCAGTGTTCTGATGGGCTGGCATGAAGGTAGCTCTGGGCTGTGAATGAGCTCAAGGAGTTGCTCATGTTCTGGGGGGTCAGATCACTGCTGATTATAAATTCAACAGGGATTATCAAATTCACTTGTTAAAGCTTGTTTAAGTTTGTTTGAACAGACATCCTGAATTTGTTCCATTTTAGGAAAGCCAACAATAAAGAGCTAAGACCCAGACCAGACTCTAGAGACCTACTTTTCTTATTTCTGGGTCATTCTGTGTCTATAGGATTCTGGGAAGCATGCAAATATATCTTGAACTGTTTCATAAATGCCAGAGAGGTCAATCTTCTTTCCTTGCTGTTTCACAAGGAAATGATTGATGTTTGGCACTTCTGTATAATAATAAAACATTTCCAAAGTTTATGGTCAATAAATTTGTGTAATAAAAAATGCATCCCAATGCTATTATAGTTCATACTTCCACTTCAATAACTTCACAGGCTAAGATAATGTAAGTTTTGGTCATGCCTTTTTCCTTTTCAAAGAGCAAAGACTTTAAAATTTCTTTTAAGCTAGTGCATGTTAAGGTTAGTGTCTCCTTCAACGACTGATTTCTGCTGGAGTTAAAACTGATTTCACTTTGATTTTTCTATGAGTCTTTGCAAATGTAGTGTGGTCTGGGACTTTATTCTCATGTGGGTGGGTTTTTTTCTGGACACTTCTGAATACACCTGTACATTTTAGTGAAGGACCTGACAAAACTGGCTTTCTGATCAGGTATCTTTTCATGAAGTTTTAACAGATATAATCTAACCCAAAGTACAGTGCAATCACTGGGTAAGTCCTGACAGCCCCTACCAATATTTGAATAAAAGCTTCAGGTAAAGAGATGTTATAAAAGCACCGATCTTTCTTCAAGGCATAGAGTTTATAAGGTCTTCATTTTTCTTTGTTATTTTGTTTTCCTTTTTGTTTTGTTTTTCCTGGCAGTCTTTTTTTCTTTTTGATAGCGGAGAGGACTCCAGTCCTATTTCCACTGGCATGATGATGTGAATTTATGTCAAGAACTGTGCAGGGTCCTAATTTTTCATGTGAGGGATGTAAATAGAGTTCAGAGACCAGGTTAATGTGATTTTTTTTCAGTCACAGAAATCCCTAATTGTTCCAGAACCGCATTTAAGATAGCTTTAGAAATTAGCTTTAAAAGTTTTAAAGGGTCTTTGTTTTCCTTTTAAACCCTAACAGATTTTTTGAGACTTTCAGGCATGTTAGGCAATGTTTTGTCTTTGCTGTTTTCCATGCAACCATGATAATTAGGCATAAATTCTGTTGGCAGAGCATAAATAGAGAGATAGTGGCATAACCACGCTCCAGCCAGCACTGCAGAACAGGAGTAGTTATTCTATAGGTCCTGTGCCATACCTTCTAGCCTCATCTGGGGCACCTTAAGGGGTCTGCAATAGCACTCTATCTGTCTGTGTGTAGATAACTGAATTGACATGGTAATGTTTGCTTTATTTTGAAAATGTGAGGAAAGAAATAAAAAATAGTCTGGACTGATAAAGCTCTGAATTTCTCTTTATTATTCATTTAAAAATGAACATATTTTTGTGGTTTTTTCTTGATTTTATGACACTTTGCACCCAAAACTGAAAATTTTGATTAAAAAAAATGTTCAGAAGATGAACTAGTAGAGAAGAGAAACTACTCACCTTTTTTCATGTCCATCTTGTAAGAAATTATTCTCTGAAAATTCATTCTGAAAGGTAGATTGAGGGAATTTGTTCCCCATAGCAGATATCAGGGTTATACACTATTCTGGCATATTTTCCTGTTCGGGAATGCCTGTTTTCTGTTAGGTTTTGGAGGGTTGGCAGAGTGATGGTGGGAAGAGACAGGAAAAACTGAAAAAATTATAACTGAGACAGGTGGAAAGTGTCAGTGGTCAGGACCTCTAACTTACCTTGACAAGGGATTCATCTTGCAAGTCTGAGTTTAACCTAATTATCCAGGGTCCTCCTGAGATCAACATTTTCTAGAAAACTTCTCCTGCCATCCTAAAGAAAGTTGTCTACAAAACTGGAGGCCATGTGGAACTGACCCTAACCTATCTCTTTGCCTTCCTCTCAAGCTGACTTTCTGAGATGAAAATTTTATGACCTAAGATTTTTGCTTTCTATTTTTGATAAAACTTTAAACATTTTTCTTGAGTCTTGACAGGAGATGACATGTGTCCTCTGCTTTGTCCTCATGCTTTCTGCCTCATTTCTACCATCTTCATGTACGCTGATGTCATATGATGTAAATTTTCCTTCCTGAAAAATCTAGAATCACATTTCTAGACCTGTCCAGTCCTGCACAATAGCTCATATCTCTGACTTCTGGCTTTTTCCTTTCAATCCATAAAAGCCAGGGCAATATTTTGTGCATTTAGGAAGTCCTTCAGCCTCACCTGCTGCTCTGGGACCCCAATTTATAATCTCTTACCAGCTGCCGTCTCTCTTCTGAACTGCCACACAACAGCCGCCTACAGGGAAAATCTATGCCTCCCAATTCATCCATGAGTGCCAGAGATTAATTTAGGCACAGAAAGCTGCTTCATGAGGAGTCTTCAGTGTTTGTGTATAAAAATACTACAGTAGATTTGCAGCTTTTGAGGAGTGATTTTAAAAGAAGAAAACATGGCTATTGATGGGCAAAAGGAGACTGCATGGGGTAAAAAATACATGGTCACTTGTAAGCTGCAATCTGCTGAAACCCAGAGGGTTCTTTTAAGTTTGTCTTTTCTCTGATCTGTGTTTGTTTATTCCAGCAGAACATGTTTTTGTCCGGAAGATATTTTGTGCCTCGAATAAAACATACAGCTTTGCACAAAGAACTATTTTAAACGGGTATCAACTGTTTTTGAAGTCATTGTGGAGACCGAACAAATGGAAATGTGAAGATTACAGCTTTTAAGGGCAGCCTTATCTCTTTGACTGGGGAGGTCATAGTAACAATCTTTTCCTTGTAAAACTTGCATATTGCCAATGAAAGAGTTTGGGGTCTCTTTATAGCAGACAGCAAACATAACACAATTTTTACACCCCTGGACTTAAAGCTACTCATGATCTTGTTCTGTGAACTGTTACTTTTAGGTAAAGAACTTTGGGCTTAAATTAGAATTATTTTTGTTTGTATGAGTTGTCTTTGCTTCATTTATGTTATTATAATCAAACTGAATGTCGCTACAGAAACAGAACCATGCTGTGAGTGACACTATAATCACACAATAGGCTACACTTTCTATGCTGAAGAAGCAAGTAGGCCAAATAGACGAAAGGACAAAGAGGAGGAGTGAAGAAAAATCAGCCCCTTTGTAAGTGCTGGAAACATGAAGTTCAGAGCTTGTTCAAGGTCACTCAGGAGCTGTGCACCAGAGATGAGGTTTAACCAGGCTTTCTGAATCTGAGGCCAGCATTGCAATCACTAAAATATCTCTTCATCCAGAAGTTTGCAGTCACTTGACATTTGTGTTAACGTCTGACACTTGACTTTAGTGTTTCAGCTTTGATAAGGCCACACTGGCTCCACTTAAGATGAAAAGATTTTTAAAAAATAAAATAAAAATAGGAGATTATTTGTTGTGAAGGTTCTTCCATGGGATGTGAAAAGAGCTCTGCCAACTCTATTTCCCTGAATTTGTACCAGAAATTATCTGAGTAAAATCTCACTATAAGTATAGAGATCAATTGATTAATATGATCAGTATTTTCTTGCACTGCCAGATGAGATGCCTCCCTTGTCTCAACTTTTCAGCATAAATAATTTATTAGGGGAATATTTGCCAACACAAATCAGGAGTTGTTCTATGCTTTTTCTAGATTAAACTTCTTTAATGGTAGAAATCAGCTGGTCTTATGCCAACACCTGGCATGTGATAAAATCATGGAGAATCAGACTAGAGAGCTTGGGACTTTGCAGCAGTTAAGAGAAAGTAACAGATCAAGGTGGGCTAATCTAATCTGAAGGTCTGTGCTATTATTGTGATTATGATCTCCAGTAGGGTCTGAGCATTTTCAGAGAACCTGAGGACTACATGACATACAGCTTGTGCAGAGGTAACGTTACTGGATGAGGCCACCTTGAGGAAGCCAGTAACACAACTGCTTATTTCTGCAAACCACTGCCTCGGGAACACAGGAATTTTGGGGGGTTGGGACTGATTATTAGTTATTACTGACTAGGAGGTAGGAAAGAGAACCTTTTTTGAGGCTTCTGTCAGTGCAGCTTCATGAGCTGACATACAGAGTTCTTAAACTGTAGCATTTAATCTAATGGAGGCAAACAGCTTTGCAATTTCAGTATTTTCAAGAATATCTCCTCCTCTTTTTCTCTCCTTTCACTTTTTTGTATCCAGCTGTCAATTGCCCAATAACTACTAGAAATCTTTGTTCATGATAGGTTTTAGGGAGATAGGTTCTCATAATATTAGCACTGAGTCTCCAGGTTTCTAATTTGTTACTTGGATTTTTTTTTTTAATAGTACTTGCCTCTGTTTCTGCTCTTTTCAAATGCTCTTATTGCTGCTAATTGTCTTTTTGGATTATATTCAGAAAATTATTATTATTATTTTTAACTATGTACTCAGTCACTTCTCTGTTTTTATAGGTGGAAGTAAAAAAGTTAGGACAAACATCTGTAAGCAAAGAATAGTTGCTATATACCAAAAATGGCATGAAAAAGGATGCCATTAAGAGGTCCTGTGAACAGACAGCCCCTGCCAACATACATACATGCCCAACTTAGGCACAAAGCCACAGTGAGAGGGCAGGATGTGGGGTACAGTGACCATCTGGAATGTAGAGTGCTCCCGTGTGTTTCAGAGGAGTTGTGTTTCATGTTTCTCTTGTTTTCCCATGGAATTTTCCTCATGTTATCATTTCGACACATCACGTGTATGAGTGTGACTGGTGGTCAGGGTTTGGCTTGAATAGGCCAAAGTCAGAGAAGGCAAACCGTTTATGGGACTTCAACAGTTGGGTTAGAGAATTAATTGCAATGTTTGTTTGTTTTCTTTGTTCAAGTAGAAATGTAAAACACCCTAACCCTACAGTGGGGTTAATACCAGACAGTTTTCAGAATCTAAAAATACAGAAATATGTGGCACAAAACATATTAGTAATGTTGGTGGATGTTTTTTCTACCTGAAAGGAAAAATTAAAAAGAGGAATTTTGTTAAAACCACATAATCCTATGGAAAACAGCTAAATATTTTTTTAATGTTTGAAGTCATCAAATAGAAGAGAAGGACCTGGTTTTTACTTGAGAGGAAACATGCCAAATGAACTATGAATAAACTTGACTTTTCCATTTGGGGAGGCAGAGACAAGTTGTTTTATAAAGCACCTAAATGAGGGTTGAGTGGTTATATGACATCTAATAAATTAAAGGAGTGACAGCCTGTCTCCTGAGTGATTTCTTGCAGTCACCCCTGTTAGGATCCTAGGGGAGAAAAAAAGATTTTGAGTCTTTCTCCTGCCTGGCATAGCAGCAAAGTATTACAACAGAACTCAGAAAAACAGCCCAGTAATATGGTAGAGCCTCCAAAAAAGAGAAATCAAACAAAAGAGGTGCTGATTCAAGGAATCTGATGGATAATGGCAAATGGTGCCTCATCACCATGTAGAGAGGACCGAGAGTTGTTAGTCTGAAAACATCCTATGTTAACCCAGTTTGTAAGTCACTGTGCTCTCAATGAAAGACGTGGTGGGTAAGGTAGTGTTAATGTCAGATTTATGTTAACTGGCACTGAGCAAATCAGTACAAAGTAACGCTATTTGCATAGCGTAAACAGATTTCTGGCATGCTTGCTGGTTTTGATTATCCAAAATCCTGTATGCAGAGCTGTGAGTTTGCACTGCATTGTACAAACCAAAGGGTAGTTCTCCTGTGTGGAGAAAGTAACACATTTCAATAAAGCATCAGAAAGAACTTAGAGCCAATTTTCCCTGTTGTTTGGCACAGGGGTAGGGGCTGCCCTTTACAACAGCTTGTTTCTTTCGTCTGTCTTACACGCTTGCATGTCAGCTTGTTCCTGGGGCAGTCTCTTTAACTCTGGCAGGAAAATATAAACTGAATTCTTTGTATGAAGGAGGGAGTGTGTGGGAAATCTTAGATACAACCAAAATAAAGGACTTCAAGAACCTGTTCTCAAGGAAAAAGATACATGTAAGGATGCTCAAAATGTTCCTTTCCTCACCATGTAGTTAGATCTGAAAGACTGTATGCAAATCAAGCCAGAAATATTATTTGATCCCAACTGGACTGATTTTAAATGCTTTTTGAAATCCTAATTTGTTCTCTCATCAGTGCTTGAAATTTTCATCAGCTGTAAGCCACAGCATATTTAATACAAAGTTTGGAGAATTTGCATCTCTGCAGCTCTGATCTAGTCCCTTCTGTACTGTGATACTACCTGTTTTATACCTTTAATATCCAGTTGTTGGTTTAGTGTAACTGTTTCCTAGGAGAGACGTTAGTGTTCTTGGTCTCTCACCCTGTAATGGGACATGGATTGTTTACAGCTAATGAAGCTCACAATAACCCATTTTAATTTGAGGCTAATTTCCTGGCCTCAACCAAAACCTATAAACCATAAAAAGCATAAGTGGGGCCGGACTGAAGGCCTGAGGTTGTTCAGTCCTCAATTCCCTCTCCTGCCCTCATACTGCTAGAAGTTACTTCTTTTCATAATGAACCGAGGATGCGACATTCCCAGCAGGACAGGGCGGGGGGGGGGGGGGGGAAGCAGAAGGCATTTGCCAGCCTTTGGCTGCTGCTGCTGCACCAGGTGTGATGGGCTTCAGGCTCTGAGCAATGTCTTTGTACCCCAGAGGCAGGGCATGCCAAGCTTCATATTCCCATTTTAAGAGAGAGCAAGCTGATTTTCTCACGTTCCCAGGTGTGGAGATGTCTCCAGTTTGGGAAGTGTTTTGTTGCATCTGATCCTTTCGACATGTTTGGGGACCAGTTTCATTAAAGCAAAACGTTTATCAGTCAGAAAGATGCAGAACCACTTCACTGAAGAGCATGCTCTTTTTCTCTCTCTCTCCTACCCTGAAAGATCAGATAGTTTTGTACAGTGAACCGTTAATTTCCCATTGGAAGAACCCATCTTGCAGATCCTGAAGTTGTGCAATGTCTTTTTGTGTCAGAAAACTACTACACAGATTCCTCTTTAGGTAAGAAAAGTAAGGGGTTTGGGGCAGGGAACAACCTCTTGCTGTTTGCTACAACTTCACTCCAAACACTACAGAATCTTTAACACTTTATTTCTAGACTGCATGATTTGTGGTTTCTGCACCACAGAATGGAAGACTGATTTTCTTGCTGCTGCTCCCAAACCTATCAGAATTAATAATCCAAATAATAAATCTAAAAAGGACTCTTCAACCCCCTCCCTTACAAGAATAGCCTCTGTATGTTTTGTTTTGGTTAAGATAATATTTCTGTTTTGTTTAATTCAGAAGCATTTATTTTTCCTTCCATCATTCATTTTGCTGCATTAAGTTAGTGGTTCTGTGGGGATTCAGGTGATTAATGACTAATTCCCATCCTATGCATGCTCAAGAGGAACTTGCTCTCACAGTACTTCCCTTCAAAGTAATATAATCTTAAAAGAGGGGGGAGTTTAGGGGAGTAAAGTTTTAATGTGAAAACAAAAAACCTTCAATGGAACCTCAATGGAAAAATGGGTTGTGCTGAAAATATTTGTATTTCAGTAGCTTCCTGGATGTGAGAGCACTTCTGAACTGGATGACGGTATTCGTGCATCTGCTTTTGACAGCTGCCATAGCTGAAGATGTTAGTCACTGACTGGTTGGTGTCATGACCCACTTAGAGGTTAAACCTCTACTGGCTTAACTGTCTGGCTGAATTCTCGCCAGCTTAGTTCAGTTTCCTTCTCAGAGAGCTAGAAAAGGATGGCTAAACACACAATCATGTTCTTTACTTCCTGGAGAGGAAACAGAAGCAGGGACAGCAAGTGCATTGCTAGGTGATGCTACAGATTGGTGGCAGAGTTCAGAGTTGGTCCCAAATCCAATTGTCTTAGTCCTTTGTATTCACACTTGTGGTACATGCATCCCACTCCTGGTCTGAGATTCTCCAGAATAGCCCAGAAATGCTCCCCGAACTGGTAAATGTCTCCTCTGAGACATCAAAAACCAAGAAATGAGCAGTTGAATCTCAGTGATGACTGAAGACCTCCAAAACCTCATCCCATGCTTGGAAGTGTCAACACTTCTGAGTGTGTCTGTCTTCTCAGGAAGGAAGATGTGATCTTTGTAAATGAAGCAAACCTGAAAGTCTGTGGTAAAATTTTATCAGGTCTTGGGGTAAAGGCTGATCTGTGAGGGGGAGCCAAGCCTTATTCTGCAGCGTCACCACACTTCTTTTACTTGCAATACTTTAAAGAGTTGTATGATGTTAATGTACCGTTAATAATAATACAGAATTCAACAAAATACCTCAGGCATTTTGGAAGCTGTCCTATTTTTCAAGGAATTAACTATTTAAATTAGTATGTCAGCAAGTGAGTTGAAATGCAGACAGGTATTGAAGACACCAAGTCTGAATTTCATTGTTTCACACATCACAACAGCCATAGGCATCTGACAAAGGACACCAACAAACTGACCTTCTCTAGTTACTTCCTTATGCTTCCTCTGAGGTTGCCACAGTCTTTTAATAGGTATTTGAATGCAATCATAGATTCTTTGGGGTTTTTTTAACTTGTTGGAGATGAACCAGAGACAGGATTCAATTGCTAAATCAATTAGAAAGAAAACTACACGTGCTCTTGTAATGCTGTTTGCAGGAAGACACATTTCCTGATAAATCAGATCCTCTGACATGTTGTTAATGAGAAATTAAGAACTGTGTTGTACTCTCTGCCTGGGTCTGACTGACCTAAATGTCTGTCGTCTTTGAGTACAAAATATATTGGAGGGAAAAAGAAAGGAATAATAATTCCTAGTGCAAGGAAACTATGTAGAAGTGTTTTTCTACTGTGTGTATTTAGGTATCAGTCTAGACACAGGTTGTTAATATACTGATAGGACTTTCATTTTCCATCATCAAGGTGCATATAAAAAATCTCTCATTATTAGTAACTAAAGCATCTTGTCAAAATGTTGTGATGTAAACTCGTGAAGTAAGATAACAGAATGAGTATGTATCATCTTACCAATAAATTAGCAGAAAGAAGAGCTGCAACATGAGGTCAATCTCCAAATATAGCATACCTATTTTGGACTGTCATCTTCTCTCAGATTTTGACCATGTGTCTGTGAGTTGCTATGTCAATGAAGTTTTAGTTAGCTGTGTTGGATGGGCTGATGTAGGAGTTGCCAAGTACGATCAGCCTTTTTGCTCAGACACCTGAAGTAGTATCATAACATTCCTGTCCAGTTGATACTACCCATTTTTCTTCTGCTGCTCCCTCTATACTCCTGAATATATATAATTTGCAGTATTTAAAGACCTGGCCATCACTTTGCTGAACTCACTTGTGAAATCTCCACTGATGTCAAAGGTATCAAGTAAAACTCCAAATAATTCCATGTTTTACAATAAATCACCCAAGCAGTTTTCTCAGGGGCTGGTGGAAGGTATTCCCTAGAGTCAAAACAAGGTCCTACCAATCCTCACCTCTCCAGCTATAAGCCCTTTGGCTCTTATATATTGTCTGCTCATCATATTCACCTGCAATCAAAGATTTAACATTTAGTGTTTCACAGGAAAACCTGCTTCCTTCTCTGCCATGGGGAAGGTTAGATGGTGATCTCTTGTATCTTTTTTTCATTTTTATTTACTGGTTTACATCCTCCCTCACCAATGAAGCCCTTTGTATAATAACAAGGCACTGCTTTCAATAAAGTAAGTTGGTTGCAGGCCATTGGAAATGGTGTATGGTCACAAAAAGCATAATGTTATACAAAGCAAAGCACCAGAGAAAAAAAAATCTTATCAAAGAAGAGGCAAAGCAAAGCAAATCAGAATGTGTGTTAAAGATAAATCTTATGTCATGACCTTAAAAAAACACCAGCTGGGATTCTACTGTTGAGAATAGCCCTTGGAAATGATTTTTCAAAGGTTAGCTGCATGTGGAAAAGGAACAAAATAAAGTTTGATCACCCAGGGATTCGCAAATACATTTGTGGGGGCCACCAGAAGGCCCTGCACAGATGACCTGAACAGAGGAAGAAATAGTTCAGCTTTCCAACCAAGCAAGGGGGGAGTGAACATTCTGTAAGCATTTGAATATCAAAAGAGGCCTTTTAAAAACAAAAGCCCTACTTCACAGGAAGCCAATTTAATGAACACACACCAGAAAAAATAAATTACAGGGCTGGAATACATTCCTTGGTGAGATCACACCATTTTGAAGCCTGTCATCTTCCACAGACTTTTCTGTGTAGGTCAAGGAGCAAGCTCTGATCCCAAACCTCATGTTATGATTAGGAGGGAAAGAGAAAGAAGCTTAGGTTCAGAAAGGACCTGGATTAATGCGTAACATTTGAGACTGCACCTGGAGCCAGCTGCTGCTAGAAAAACAGTAGACACTTGGCATGCAGTAATCCTTTCAGCAGGTTTAATGAAGCTTTGTCTCACACATAATCCCTCCTGGCTTATAATTTCATATTATTCTATGTCCTTGCTGAATTGCTTACTGCTGATGAGACAGAACTATTACAATAGTTAAAGCTGTGTTGCAGTTTGCACTTGGTTTTTGATGTGTCTTTTCAGGTGACAATCTTATGGATAGGCAACTTGAGTGCAACAGTTTCAGTTAGGTGAAGGGGAAATTACGTTCCCATCAGTTCTGCACCACATAGTCCTATGCACCAAAAACTTCCATTTGCCTCCAATAAATTAAATGCAAAAGCGTGAGGAAAAAAACAGACCTTATTGTTTTCATCTTTTTTCTTTTCTCCTTTCCAGGATTCCTTTCAAAGTAGTAGGACCATTTTCAATTTCTTGGAGTTTCACTTTGTAAAAGAGAACTTCAATGAAACACTGGTGCCCATATCTACCCTGTGCAAGGTTTCTGCATACCTTACTGGCAGAAACAAGGAAAACACTCCTTTTTTTTAACGTCAAAAGTACAAATGGGTTCGCTGAAGGGTTAGACAAATTCATGTCCCTTAACAGTAGCCTGGTTGTAACTTCCAGCTCCAGATGTCTCTGTACCACTAATTACAATAAATCAGGAAACTGTACTGAGGAGAAAAAAAAATGCTCTCTATATCTTCTCATTATTATATTCTTCAATTAGCTTTAGACCATCACTGGTACTGGGAGGCTGAGCTAGATGAGCTCAGGTCCACCCTAGTGCGATGCATATGTCCACCATCCATGTAAAACCTTTACAAAATATGATCTGGGTTTGATATAGAGAATCTGACACAGGCAGGAACAATGCAACTAAGCAGGAAATATAGGAGCAGAATCACAAGTATGATGGGAGATAAAGTTGGAGAAGAATTATGATGGATCCACTGATGGCAATGAAACTGTGCTGATTTACACCAACTGTAGGCTTTACTAAGGTAACAGTATAAAAGGATCACTGGGAGTATAGCAAATGTGTCTTTCTAGGCACAAGGGATTACAGCCAGCTATGGCTGCCAGCTGCCTGTGGTTACACCAGGTTTAATTTGGCACAATAGTGATGTAGCAAATGATTTATGTTGGCTTTGTAGGCAACTGACAGCAGAGATCTCCCAATAAAACTGTATTGGTAAGGGTACAGGAAGAGAAGGGAGTGACATCTCAGGTGGTAGAACCACCCCAATGTATACACTGATATTAGTGTTGTCTCTGTCCATCTGTGTGTGCAAAGGACACAGAAGAAATGCTTGACCAGAGCCATAAAGATCCTCAGATCAGGGGTGGGCAGGTTATTTTGTCTTATGATCATCTGTTCACCTATGCAGGGTGTTGGAAGGGATAAATATCCAGGGATCATCAGGCAGGGATGTTGTTCCTACATAGGCCACTGGATTTGTCAGAGTGGTCAGTGTGTTTCCAGTCTGGCACCTCTTTTCCTGTAACTCTAGTGGGAATGGCTTTGTCCTTAGTTTAGCTGCTTGAGAAGAGAAGGTGGGGAAAATGCATTGCTCTAAGAAAAACCACTGCAAACTGACATTGCTGTGGTTTCCCCTGGTGTGTTTGGAAATGAACAACCAGAGCTGAGCTGTTTGGTCATACTATCTGATTTGACATCATGGGGAGGTGTAACAACCTGGGCAAATCCAGAGAAGCGTTTCTGGTCCATCAGAAAATAATGGAAATATAATGTGTCTCAAGTATTGTGAAGGGGTGAGCAACCTGTGCATCCCTGAAAAAGAGTATGTACAACATAACAGTAATTTATATTGATCTGAAAAAGCATGTGGTAAAGATGAGCGAGTCCAGAGGATTGCCACCAAGATGGTTGTTGGAGCGAGTCCAGAGGAGGCCCACAGAGATTATCAGAGGTCTGGAACAGCTCTGCTATGGGAACAGGCTGAGAGAGTTGGGCTTGTTCAGCCTGGAGAAGAGAAGGTTCCGGGGAGACCTTATAGCACCTTCCAGTACCTGAAGATGGAAGGAAGGTCTTTTTACAAGAGCCTGTAGTGAGAGGACAAGGCATAAAGGGTTTAAATTGAAAGTGGGTAGATTTATATTGGACATCAGGAAGAAATTCTTCATGGAGAGGGTGGTGAGGCACTGGAACAGGTTTCTCGGAGAAGCTGTGGATGCCCCATCCCTGAAAGTGTTTAAGGCCAGGCTGGAGGAGGCTTTGAGCAACCTGACCTAGTGGAGGGTGTCCCTGCCCATGGCAGGGGGGTTGGAACTAGATGATGTTTAAGGTCCCTTCCAACCCAAACCATTCTGTGATCTGGGTGGCTGTTGTATGTCTTGTGACCTGGCTCTTCTACACAGAATTGGCTCTGTTTCCACAGAACAGCACTGATCTAGAGAACAGGCTGCTTTTCATATTTTAAATTAACCAGTTATGAAAATATTTTTTTAAAGAAAATTATTCAGGTATAATCATATTTCAAAGTCATTGACTCTTTCAAATAATACTTTAAAAAAAAGGCACCTGGCATGTGGCCACGGACAGAGGCAGGACTGGTTTAGATGATCTGTATGTTCCTGGATTAGTAACTCCCACTATGTTGCCTTGTCTTTGAGTATAGTAACCAGGGAAAGACTGATGACTGAACTGGACCCCAAAAGCACAGAGAAGACATACAAATGTGATCTGGAGAACCTTACCTTCTAGTACCAATGAGGACCAGATTCTTTTTACTTAATCAGTCTTACTAAAACAGAAGTTTTTATCTGTTTACTAGTAGGGATAGGCATTGTCTGATGCTTGCTTTTCTGTTATATTTTTCATCTGATCAACCTTATTTGTATTCATTCTCTTTCCCACCTAATCAAGCTCCTGTCCTACTCTCCTAATGGTGTGTTCGTTAGGTGTAAAGATTTTAAAAATAAATTTTCAAAAAACCCCAACACTTAAAAAATGAGCAGAGTGAGAAAGAGACATAGGGTTGTTAGTGTTCCTTGGTTATCTCAGGCTCAGTTTCACCACCAAATGTAATGTAGAGTGAAAATATCCTTAATTTTTATTTGCGATATAGCAGTCTTTGGAAGTGCTTGGTGGCAGAGGTGCTGCGCACACGTTTAATTAAGGCTCTAAATTGCAAACACTTAACAAACAGGACAGAGTCAGGAAGAAAATGCAGATCTAAAGACGTGAATAAAATCAGATGTTACCATGCCATCCTGTCAGTTGTCGGGAAAGACTACAATGAAGTCTGCTGACTGCCAAACCATCTAACAGTCGATGTCTGGTCCTGTCTTGCCCAAGTCACAAAATGACGGCCATCCTTGGCCTCAGTTGAAACAACCATCATGGAACAAGCTGGAATTAAACAACTACCGTAGGTCTCATCCCATATCTCTTGCACTAGAAGAGAAAAGTATGTTTATACTAGAGCAGTTTTTACTGTTCTTACACTTTCCCACTCAGCTAAAGATATTAATGTTATTCTCACAGTATTTATTTATAAAGAAAATTTATTCTGGTTGGAGGGTGACATTTATGCTGATTTTACCACAGCCTTTTTGTGCCTGTGTCTTTTATTATAGCTGTATTTCTTTCATTGCCTGCTGTTCATCCCCTCTTAGAAGTAAAATATTTTACCAAGTTGACCATCTGATGAAACATTTTTTCTGCTAGGACCAGAATATATTTGCGAAGTAACATTGGAGGAGTGAAGGCATATAACACTTTAAGACAGTGTGCCACAGTATAAGGGTGATAGAGGTTTATGGGAGACATAGGGGAAAGGAGGGAATCACTTCCTTAGGGTGATTAAGCAGATTTTATTTACAGCACCAACTGGACACATGCAAATTGTGTATCCATTAAACACAACGTTGCTTTAGATTTCAGGCAGCTGGAGATGAGTGCTTTGATATTAATTTTCACCAAGCATCTAAATGTCAGATCAAGTTAACGTTTAGGATATATCAAGTATTCTTCAGTTAAAAAAACCAAAAAAACCAACAACAACAAACCCACAAAAAGCAAGGATGTTGTGATTATCCCTAGAGAAACCATTGTAATTACAATAAAATTAAAATGCAAAGTTAAATCTCCAAGGCAAGTAAACCACATAAGAGAAGGTGGTGCAAAGCTGAACCATACAGGCTGTTTTAGCTCTGCCTTTTAGTTTTTCTTCATAGCTTTTTCACTCAGGGCTCACCTTTCCTGTGGGGGAGGCATCAGGCAATGTGTGCAGTGCAGCCTTAGAAGGAAGCCCATGTGACAAAGGGTCTGATGGAGATCCCAGGGGATGCGGAGGCTGAGACCACTCCTGGGTCTGGCACAGAAACTGTTAATTAGAGTAAGTGGGAGAAATTAATAAAATCCAGCATGGACCAGACCCAGCAATCAGTGAATAGTCATGGGTCCATTTGCTCTCCCAGGTGTATTGTGAAACCGCTTTTTGTCCCCTTCAAACTAACTACAGAAAAACCAGCATGTGATTGTGGCTTTATGGTTGAATTTCCTTGTCTGATGGAAACACAGGGACTAACAAAACCTGGTGGGTCTCAGAGCTGCCCTTAACTCACAACATTTCCTGTGCAACATCCTGCTGTCATCACCCCAAGCTGCTGTTTTCCATAAGCTTCAGATGCCGTGTGTGACAGTAACAGGATCCTGCCCTTGCTTGTGCATATGTGAGAGTTAGATGTGTGTGTCTGAGAGTGCAAATAAGTAAACATGAAGCAGGCTGGTGTTTATACCTTTTACTCAATACCATGTGCTTTCCACACGTTCCCCCTCACCCTCTTCCCAAGCTTTCTCACAGGAACAAAAATAATGCTAAAGTGTAGGAGATAAAAACCTCACTGACTTTACAGGTTTCAATTAAACACGTCTATTAACGTTATCCTCGTGTGCTTATTTACAAACACAACTTATTCTTTCCTGCAAGTCATTCATGCAGCTGCTGCTATGAAAGTGCTTTCCTTGACTGAATATTTTATTATCAGCATATTTCTTTAGCTACTTTCCATTTGTCCTACCTTAGAGATAAAATATTTCATTGAAATGTCCATCCGATAAAATATTCCCCTTTAGACATATATTTACTCAAAGAGTATTTGAAAAGTAAATTCGTATAATATTTAAGGTAGAAAGTGGTGCCAGCAGCAATAAATTAGCAGCAGGCTAACCTGCAGCTTTGTAGGCATTCTCTTCCTGCAATAATATACAGTATGTCATTGTTAGTAGCGATATACATACTCCTATAAGATCCCAGTTCTTGACTTGAACAGTCAAGTACTTCAGTTATCCAAACAGGGAGGGGCTTTAAATATGTATTTGAACTGTATAGTGAAGCTTCACTGGGAAGTCTGGGGGTTCATAAGGCCATGCCCTTTAGGTTCTCATACTGAAAGAGGAGGAGATCTTCAGCTAAATACAGAAGTGAGTATTTATTACATGTTATGGTGGTACTCATTTTGAGTGTAAGTGTGGTTTTTCACTTAATACAGACTGCATTTTACATCCAAAGTTCAAGTGCATCCCAACACCCTCAGCAGAATTTCTCATCAACCCATGAGATTTCAACCAAGGGACAAAGACAGTTAGCTGTCAGCACCGACGTTTCAGCTAATGGTGCTGCCGGTGAGTTGTCCTTCCCTTTGGTCGTATTGCAGATCCTGAAGCCTGGTTTGTTCCCCATTCACTGCACAAATATGAAAGAGCCAACACACACCTGTAGTTGAGGTGAGAGGAGTCATTAGCTGTTCACTTTTTGTAACTCTGCAGTGTATAGATTCCTGCTCTATTTCACCCATCCACTCTCAAACTTTTTTGTAGCCTCAGCTACATGTTCACCCGGCACAAACTGCTGTACATACTTGGCTTGTGGTTGCCTTGGAGTTGTGTGGCAAGGTTTTCGTTGCAGAGGGGCTAGAGGGTTGGCTTTGAGAAGCTGCAGGAATCCTCCCTTATGTCTGATAGAGCCAATGCCAGTCAGCTGGAGCAGTCTCCTGGCAGGAGCTGTGGCCCTGTGGAGAGAAGATCCCAGACTGGAGCAGGTTTGCTGGCAGGACTTGTGACCCTGGGGGGACCCAGGCTGGAGCAGCTGCTCCTGAAGGACGGCACCCCGTGGGGGGGACCCACACTGCAGCAGTCTGTGAAGAACCACAGCCTGTGGGAAGGACTCACTTTGGAGAAGTTCATGGAGGGCTAGCTCTCATGGGAGGGACCCCACGCTGGAGCAGGGGCAGAGTGTGAAGATCCTCCCCCTGAGGAGGAAGGAGCAGCAAAGACAGTGTGTGATTGACCACAACTCCCATTCCCCATCTTCCTGTGCTACTGATGGAAGGAAGGAAGGAAGGAAGGAAGGAAGAAATATCAGGAGGAAAGCTGAGCCTGGGAAGAAGAAAGGGGTGCAAGGAAAGTGTTTTAATACTTGGTTTTAGTTTTCTTTTACTTGTGATTTTATTAGCAATAAAGTAAATTAATTTTCCCCCAGTTGAGTCTGTTTTGCCCCTGACAGTAATTTATGAATGATCCCTCCCTGTCCTTATCTTGGCCCATGAGCCTTTCATTGTATGTTTTCTGTCCCCTGCCCAGCTGAGGAGTGCAGTGACAGACCTGCCCTCCAGCCTGGGTCAGCCCACCACAGTGGTTCTGCTCCCTGAAACTCTGTAATGAGACTTCAGCGTGACTGAACACAAAATTCACGAACACTTGAATGTCCTGCAGGTGTTGTATGAATTATACAGTCCAGACTACAATGCAAGGATTTACCTCACTGTATGTGAGCCCATTTCCACAACCTCCTGTTTAATGCATTTGCTGACTGAGGAAGCCTGAAAACACAAGGGGATTGAGTGCAAAGAAGAGCCCCTATCGCCATGCTGCTTGCTCTCAGGGTTGCTGTTGTAGGTATTTTGGCAACCAGGGTCTATATGTGTATCACAACAAACAAGGACTCTTCTGTGTCTGACTAGCATTTGTAAAAGGCCTTGCAAAAGGTAAGCTGTGTGCATTATTTTAGCCCCTTAGTTGACTTGTTATACAGAAAATAAAAGCTCTAGAAACTGGGGGAGGAAAATACAGATGGATTTGAAAGTAAATAACTCGCACACACTGCTCTTTTCTAAAATCCCTGTTACACTGGCAGAGCATGGAAGGAGGCTTTTCTCTTTATACAGAAATCCTTTTTCTGCAGTGATTTCACTCCCTCCCCCAATGTGATCAGCTTTCCCAGAGTTTGCTAAGAATGAACAGAGAGGTTTTCTCTTAAAAAAGCCAGGTGCCATCTGTTATCTCTCTAAGACTGTTGTTCTTACCAGAAGCTGGAGCTGCCAGTCCTCTTTACTTTCGGGAACTGCTGCCTTTCATGGGCAATTCACTTGGGGTCTCATGTGTCTTATTTCCTTTTCTTCTTGCTTTGGCTGATCAGTGGGATTTCTCTCTCTCCGTACAAGTGAAGAATGGTGCAATATCACTCCTTAGCAAGACTTAATGGGGCTGAGGGACAGGGAATTTAGACACCATGTTTGTGTGGTACTCCTCAGTGTGGGTGTGGTAGCTAAGGTCTGCATTAGCTCAGAGATTCTGCTTTCCTAAATTACTTCTCTTTTCTCCATAGTAACCTCAATGTATGCTTTCAAAGCTAAATGATACTGGAATGAATAACATCATCTCTGGTGGTGGGTTTATTTTTTTTGTTTAGACTGCTTATCCCAACCCTTCTCTCATATAATGTCAGCGAATGAGGAACCTGGTACGTTAGATCTGCATGCCAGTGTAGCTCCCTTCCCAGGGGTCCATTCACCTGTCTGTGCCCCTTTTAAATGTGTAATCCTCTGTTTCTGACAAATTAATCTTTTCCATGCGCAAGCACCAACTGTGACATGACAAACAGAGGATTATGCCTGCATGCAGTGAAGAGGCAGCAGAGGAGTGTGCACTTTAAACATTCCTTGAAGTTCCAGTTTCTTGTGTATATTAGTAATAAATAAAGGAATATGAAAGGTTGAAAAATGAGAATTTCTGAGATTAACATAAGTTAGTACTTACAAGGTGCAGTTTGAAGGCCCCATAAGGTCTTCTTGTTGCCATGAGAAGCCATCAAGAATTTTGCTTCTTTGAAAAACTGGGCAGAAATGTCTCACTGGAACAGATTTTGAACTTTGAAGGAAGTTGTAGAGAAAAAGCACAGGTTTGAGGCTAGAATGAGAAACTGGATGTAAAATTTACTGTGTTTTTTTCAGTGCCTGTTTTCCAGTGGTCAGCCAGACTGACTCAGACACCCCAGCACCTGCTTCCCTGTCACTGGGCTCAGATGGCATATAACCTGGTGTAGATGAGGACATTGGCCAAATTCGGAGTACTTCCTCATTTTCTCTCCTTTTCATCCTTTTACCTCCCTATTGTGCCTGTCAACATGCACCTAGTGTTAAATTCAGCTCAAGCGTGACTCCCAATGGGGTTCAGGGCATGGTTTGGGACACAGGTGCAGATGAGAACCTTCAGATGTCCACTCTAGTTTGCCTTGTCGAAGGGAGCTAAAGCATGTCTCCAGCCAGTCTTTCTTCTCCTCCTCTTCCTCCTCCTCCTCTCCCCTGGGCTTTTTGAACACAAGAGGATTAGTAGGATTTGCTGCGAGATGCCTGCTGCTCCTATTACAATTTCTGTAGTTCTCATTAATTTCACAAAAGCCTGTTTTGTCCTGCAGCAGTTGGCAGCAGTTCATGGAGGGTGGAAGCAGGAGTCCCCTGAAGTGAAACTTACTGATTTAGAAAGAAGTTTTATAGCACTGGAGTATTCAGGCCACAGATATATTTAGGTATTTCTTTTTAAGTATATTTGTGTGCTACTTGTGCACTTGATACTGCGGTACGCAGAGTTCAGATTGTAATGTGGAGCAGCATGACGCAGATATTACTAATTTTTCACCTTTGGTCTTTTCTTTATAGCTCTGTTGTCAAACCCAACTGAATTATCCCAGACTGGAAACAAGAATTGATTTAGAACCTAACCAATAATATATATTAAAGAAGAAAAGGGGGGATTTTACTCCATTTTGTAGTGAAACACCCATATCCTATTTTTCCCCTATTGCCATGTCAGTCAGCATTTGTCTTTTGTGTGGAAGGATGAAAGAAAGACTAAATATTGAATAGGCATATGCAGCATCTAATTGGTAAAAATATTTTTCCTTGGATATGTCTGGACACGCTAGAAAGTAAGGCTGGGATACTTAAAATGAGGGAGAGAATTCCTGCTGGTAATCCCCATGCAGAACACAGTGCAATACATATAATGACTGCTATAGGCAGTGAGTATAGTGGAAAAAGATTTCCAGTTCAGCTGTCTCTTTGTATTCCTTTCTAAAGTTTTCTAAAACATCCATTATTCGTGATGGCATATTTCTGCAAAACTTTGGGAAAATTCCTTATACTGTATTTTAAGATGCATTTTAATTAATATCTGCTTTTGAAATTAAACCCTTTGTCTTCAGTCAGGGAAAGAGAGAAAAAAAACCCCACAGATTGTAAATATTTTTACAATGCTTTGTGCAGTGCATTAATATATTCAGGTTTTTTTCTAATAAAGATTTTGATTATTAAAAATACAAATTGTCTGATTAATTATAAATTATAATTTGATTTATAAGATGATGTTACATATTAAATAATGCCAGATGGTGCCATGAGGGCATTAGCTTCCCATAATAGATTCTAGATGACAAGGGAATTAAAAGGGGACAGAGTCCGGGAACCAAATTAAACAAGCAGTAAAAACTCTGCCAGAATAAAAATAGTTCCCAAAGCATTTTCTTTCTCTCTCTTTCTCTCCTTTTTTAAAAGTTAAACATGAAAAAACCTACTCTGAAACCTACCTTTTTTTTTTCTTGCTCTCAACCTTTATGATTACAACAGGACACCGAAGGCAATACAGCATGGATTACATTTTCAATAACTTCACATGCCTTTTAAGCTTCCTCCAATATGTTTGCATTGGTTAGTAAAAAATCTGTTGTTATGTACCACCATTTGAAAAATGTTTCTGGATGTTAGAGCAGCCAGGTTTGTTACCTGTACTACTCCTAGGTAGGGCAGATCGCTCTCCTCACCTTAGCACTAGTGGTTGAGGTTCATCATTGCCCTTAAAGCACGGTTTCTCTTCTTATGCCGAATTAGATGAGGTGTTACGTTGGTGCCACAAGTTCGGAGGACTAAAATATATGCTTATACATGGAATGGTCTGAGTGCCACTGATGTGAATGAAACAACTTCCTCTCCCAAAAGTGTGAGGGGGTAGAAAAGAACAGAGTATGCAGATACGTAGATTGAAATTCCAGTTATGTAGACATTGTTAGAACTATATTATAGGGGGTTCAAAATAATTATCATTGTTGTTTTTTTTAATACAAGTTGCCTGTTTTAAACTCGCGTGAGAAAGGGACTTCTGATTCAGCACCGACCTGAACATTTCTCCTGACATTCATGTCAGTTCAGCGTATTCAAACATCTGCCACCCCCTATGCTTTTCTTTGCCACCACATCTTGCATCTTAATGAAGTCAACTAAAAGATGCTTCTTATAATTGCAGGCTTTATTTTGAGTCATGTTCATTAAGGGATTGCTTGTTCTTTGCCTGGTGTTACCTTCATGTGAGCAATGTGTGCTGACTTAGTAATATCCTCTAGAGCATCCTATTTGCAGCTGGCCCACCAAACATATTCTCATATGCTTCTAGTTTCAACTTTTGTGTCCTTATTTGATGTCATCTGTTGAACGTCTACAAAGACTTTCCTTTTCCATCTTACTGTATATGCATTCTTCTGTACCAGGGTGTACAAGAGACTAAAAGTTTTGCAAGGTAGTAGTTATGATCTGCAGTAATTATCTGAGGTGCCTTTAGGCTTAGCAAGTGTATCTTTCCACGGGGACCTGTGCTTCTTTCTATTTGCATCTTTTTTTTTTTTTTTTTTTTTTTTAATGAAGAGTACGGTGTAAGAGTATGGCTATCTTGAACTCAACCTCATGTGTTTTACTTTGAAGTGTCTGATTCAAGAAGCACCATATTTTTTCTTGTACTCTTAATGTTCTT
Organism: Rhynochetos jubatus; assembly: GCA_027574665.1. NCBI lineage: Eukaryota > Metazoa > Chordata > Aves > Eurypygiformes > Rhynochetidae > Rhynochetos > Rhynochetos jubatus. The sequence continues at coordinate 28,587,714 of CM050654.1, forward strand.
GTTTTGATACATCATCTTTCTATTGAACAATGACTGATGACTTCAGGCTCTGCCTAATATGCAATGTTTATAAATGAATCAGAAAAGCAACGTTGCACGTATTTGCATGACAAGATAATGTAATGAAGTTGAACCAATTTTATCTCTGAAATTCCCTATTTAAAGTGTACTGGTCTTCAATATAAGATGATGTAAAAAGTGCTGAGCCTGGAATTTTTTGTCTTAAACTTGGAATTTCCACTGTAGCTAATTCCAGTATTTCCACATTTCTTTTCATACTGAAAAAAAAAAAAAAAAAAAAAAAGTTACATTATCATGCAATTTATGAAGGAATTTTTTAATTATTTTCTTATAGTTAGAAACTACCTTAGTAGTCTGTTTCTTCCTGATAAGGTTGAAACATTTTATTTCAACACTTCATCCTTATAGCAGCCTTCCAGGATCTGAACGGGCTGTAAGAAAGCTGGAGGGGGACTTTTGACAAGGGCCTACAGTGACAGGACAAGGGGTACCTGGTTTAAATTGAAAGCAGGGGGGTTTAGATCGGATATCAGGAAGAAGCCCTTCATGGAGAGGGTGGGGAGGCACTGGAAGAGGTTGCCCAGAGAAGCTGTGGATGCCCCATCCCTGAAAGTGTTCAAGGTCAGGCTGGATGGGGCTTTGAACAACCTGGTCTAGCGGAGGGTGTCCCTGCCTATGGCAGGGGGGTTGGAACTAGATGATCTTTAAGATCCCTTTCAACCCAAACCATTCCATGATTCATTTTGGTTTTTATGGTATAGTTTTAATCTGATAAGCAATCAATTTAAAGATGAAATGAAGAATTTTAGTCACTAAGAAAATTCCAGTAATTCTGGTACAAATACAGAAAAAGCTGATCCCCATTTAATTGTAATATTACACTATTTCACAAGTATTTACTGATGAAAATAACTTTTTTAATTTTAATTTATTTTTAAGTTTGTGTTTGTATATTCTTAAGTGGTTGTCTTCATTTAGTATTCAAAATTCATAGAACATGCATATTTCTACTCGGGTTCTGTGTACCAAAGACAGCAGCAAGAACTGTCTTAATCTTTTGAATTTCTCACACGCAGAGGGACTTTTTTAACAACTTTTAAAAAAATAGAGAGATTTTAGAAATTACTTCTGATACTGTTAAGTTTCAAGTGAAGACAAGTAATTTAAACTTTGACACAGTTAGAAGGTGTTTCCTGGAACTGTCCAACCTCAAATTGTGATCTTGTCATGTCTGACTAGAATCTTACAAGGTCTTATTTGATCTAGTCTGGAGGCACAAGTCGCCCTATGGAGAACTTAGAAGTATATGTGTATGTACTTGTATATGTGTTTTAATAGATATAACTCAGGTAATCGGTACTTAAAAATAATCCCCTCACCAGCAACCCTCCCCCTGTATTTCAACAGCAAAGAATAATGGTGTCTATCACACAATAAGATGTCTAAACCAGAGTTTCCTTCCCTTTTGGATCTTCATCTCTGTGATTTATTTGTAAGCTGCTCTCTCTCCTCCTGCAAATATCTGCCTCCAATTTCATGACAATCCTGGGTCTTTGTGACTTACTTTCAAATGTCTATATATTTAGAAAACTCTGAGTCAGCTGGGGGGGGGGGGGGGGAGGGAACACAAACAAACTAAAAGAAAGAAAATGAACCAATGTTGGTGACCCATCATCTGATATTCTGATCCTTGCCTGTATTACTGAACAAATGCTCCCACCCAATGGAAGCTGGACTGCCTGAGACACATTAGAAAATAGGTTAACATCTGCAGTGCAGTTCAAAGGGACTTGAGTCATCGATTTGCTGCCTCCTGGGTGCATGGTTATGTCTTTGGAGGAGAAGCAGCTCATGTAGCATAAGCTGACATAGGTCAACAAGATAAAAGGGAATGGAAAAGACCTCTGTCCCGTATACTGCCTGTACATTTCTGGTTGCTCTGGTAAGGATATTGCAGAGGTAACAGATATGAAAGGGGAAATAAAAAGGATAGGAAGTATGGGAAGGATTCAGTAAAAGGAGACTGGAAGCACTGGAGAAGTGAGGATAAAATGAAGAACTGAGTGAGAATGGTAGATTTCTGAAGGAAGGTTGCCCAGTTTTTCCCATTTCCATTTTCTTGTATTATATAATCAAGGGATAATTAAGCTTGAAAATAAATAAGCATATGAAAACAGACTAAAGGAAATGTGTGTCTTCTGTTTTGTTTTATTATAATAAGCATTGTATAACAAACTTATGCAATGCCATCCTGAAGGAGGGAAGGAAGCTTTTATATGAATAATTGTAACAAGTTTAATTGTACACAAATCTCTCTTAAAATGATAAATTTTTCATTTTCAGGACTAATCTTTTAGTCAGGTCAGGAAGATTTTTTTGTTTACTCCATAAAGGAACCGTTTACAGAAGTCTCTATGTAGAAGTTGAGTCTGGTTAGCAGATTAGGAGGACTACTGATCCCATCTGCAGCTGCTGTTCATGTATCACAAGTAATAATACCCTCAAGGATTTCTCCACAACCCCAAGTAGTTTAAAGACCTCTTCTTGAAAGTGTTCTTTAAGAAAGGACAAATTAAAAGAATTTCCTTTACCATAAAAAATCCCAGGAAAAAACCTGTGAGTTAAAATACCAAACAGCTACACTGAAAACAGTCCAGCATTGTTATTCTTACTCTAGTCTTATTGTTCATGAATATTTTGACACTGACAGTCATCACACATATAAAACCAGGTGCATGTTTCATATTGCCAGTTATTTAACCATAAGAAAATCTATAGGTGTCTGCTCCCGAAAGCATGCATTTGAGAAGTTGTAAGCTGCAATCCAGTAAGAAATTGGGAGAACAGAGGATTTACCCTGATGTAAAGTTTAATTGCCTGTTTTTTCCCCTACATGCATATCAACCGTAGAGGTGAAGCACCTCTGAATAGGTTTGCTCAGGTATGTAGTTCTATTAAGAGCATTGTTCTTACACAAAGATTGATTTAGACTGGTGCTTTAAGAACAGAAATTTGACAAAACACAGAAGATTGTTGAAATAAATGTGCAATTAATTTAACTTGTATTTCTAACACACACAATACCAGGCATAATTTTTTTAACCTCCATTGCTTTCCCTCTTTATTCATTGCACATTTAAATTCATTATGGAAAAAAATTAGGAAAAAAAATCCCTGATAGTTATTTTTATGATCAAACACCTTTTCCAATTAGTCTTGGCACCTCACTATAATCACGATGAATGTTATTAATTCAGCAGTCTACATCCTATTAAGGGTTTCATCATCGCAGTGTGTTCAGGAACTTAATGGCCTTTGCATTTTAATGTTGCAGCCTGTGGTCTTGTGTCCATTAGTAGTGTGCAATATCATGGGTTTGAACTCATACATGTATATGCAAACATATAAACATATGATTACATACAAATCTCAATAAGCTAACTGCAAGTCTATGAAACAGCACTTTGAATTTACTTAAGCAATTATTTTGAATAAGATTATTGTACATTGAAAATGTTCTCCACATAACAAAAGAAGTAATGCCATTATAAATCAGTACGACACTGTTACAACAACATACCACAGAAGACAGCAGTAGTGGTGGTTGCTAGGCATGGTGCACGGGCATTGGTGATCTTTGAGGTCATGGTGAATGTAAACCTTACATATACAATATTACTGTCGGGGTATTTGAAGTAAAAGTGTGATTTAAAAACATCGGAAAGGTGTTTTGTGAGAAATTGAAGGTTGACAATGTTTTGCGGGGCAAAAATTCTGGTAACCACTGGGTTATAACAACCAGTCTGACAGTCTGCATTGCTTTCTGTTGACAGCAAAATAATTATGAAAAGTTTTGATATATCCAGCCTTCAGAGGAGTTTGAATTTTGGCATAAACTGCATTTTTTCCTTCTTATAGAAGACTTAATCTAAGATTAGTTTCCGTGCTCTGAATTGCTAAGGGTGCAACAGTAAGGATGGACCTTTTTAATCATTTAGTCTGCACCTCTGTATAACACTGATGGTGTAGTCCTTATTTCACTTCCCACCATTAAACCTATAGCTTCTCTTCAGTCTTTTTGGAAGACAATCTAGACATACTTTTGAAAATTGAAATTATGGTCAGCCAATTGATCACAATTTAAATTGCCCTATTGCTTCCTACTAGCCTGCATTTTTAAATTTAGTCAAATTTCTTCTGTCTTTGGATTTGGAATATCTGGAACATCTCCTGCAGACTGTGGTTCCACCACAGCTTTTGTATTCTCCTGGCACTGTGGCAGTCCTCAAGAGCATTCCTTTTTGCACATCCTGCTAAGGATCCAGCAGCACATACCAAAATCTTGACCTGGACTTGACATTTCCCCTGCCTTGTTCAGGGTGTTCAGCTTGTGTGATGCTGAAGCCTTTGAAGAGGCAGATCCAGCCATATCATATCCCTTTTCTGATGTTTTCTTAAAAAAGAAGGCAGTACACCCTGATAATACTACCGCTGCAAGTCTTGGTCAGGCCTTTGACTTGGAGGGAGAGGTCCTCTTGCTTCAAACCTGAGCTCTTCCCCTGTCTTCCAAAAGGAACATTATGCAAGATCTATTTTGATATTATGCCCTCATCAGAAAGCACATTTAGAGCTGAGCAATGAAATAGTCCTTGTATCACTAATTAAAATTCAGTGGTGAGGTTGTTTAATTACTCTCTCCACTGAAAATTCTTACTTTACTTTTCACATTTATTCTGGTAATAATGCGTTGAAGAGCTCATCAGCCTCTGAAGGAAGGCAACAATTTTTCTCGTGTATGTAATCATTAAACTGACAAATAGGCACAGCACTATACAGTTATCAATATTAGCACCACAGTCCCATCACTATTAAAACTCTTTGCAGCAGGGGATTAAAGTGCAAAAGGCAGAGGGGGAGGGAAATGGTAGGAAACAACTAAGTTTGAGATCCTTCCCTTTTGCTCTCCTAGCAGCCACCTCAAATCAATGCGTACTGAAATTCCTCCTTCCTGTACAAAAGCAAGATAATTGAGTGCATTTGATTCTGTAAAAAATTAATGATCTTATTTGCTTTGTCTTTGTGGGTTAGGCTAAAATGCTTTTCTTTCTTTTTCTTTCATTTTTTTTCATTCATGATTGTAAAATCTTAAAGCTGTGAGATGAATATAGCTGCCTGCTGCAGACTGCTTTGAAATCCAATCACCAGCTCTACCAGTGAAGTAAGAAGGGTGGAAGGGAGGATTCCGAAATTACCTTGTTGACTATTGACTTGGGTGAAATATCTGGTTTGCAGCTCCTCAGTTGTCTTCTCTGACTTGATTGTTGGTGAATGCAATGCCTCATGGCAGGTCAAGGGAGTTGGGGTAGGATAATCTGCATTTTGAAAGCCTTATTTGGTAGTTTTGAAGCAAACCAATGTAAGTCAATAATAAGGTAAAAATTGCATTTCATAGCAAGGTTATAACATGAAATAAAAGAGGAAAAATACTCTCTATTTACCCCATTACTAACCAAGCAGCTTCACTGTATTGCAGACTGTAGTGATCATCTCATACTTATGTGCCTCAAAATGAGGAGGGGGCAGTCCCCAGCATGACTATTTTACATTAGTGTATTAAGTTTTACATGTGAGGTTGAAATCTGAGAAGACGTTTGAAGTACCAGCTGCTACAGGTAAGCTATATCCTATGCCATTATTCGGCAGATGAGGGTGGTATGGTTGGGCGCTCTCCTGGGAGAGAGTTTGTCCCTGATGGATAGTGCACGGTTATTGTCAGCTTACCTAAAAAAGAAAACATGTCAGGAGATCTCGTTACTGCTGCAGCGGCCTGCAAAGGGACTGAAAAGAAATGATGCATCAAAATTGATATATGAGGGATGCATCATGGGGACAATCTCACTGCACTTCGTTCACTCTGTGTTGGAGGGAGGCTGACTGACAGCTCACACAATTTACTGCCACCAGGATAATTTGCTAGGAAACTGAAGACCCAAAAGTTCCCCTGGGTTGTCACATCCATTCCCTTAAGACACCAGGCAGCAATGTACCCTGTGTGGGAATGAAGGGAGGTGTGGTGTGAGTCTGCCTCCAACTCTTCCTCGCATCTTCTGGTGCAGTGGTCTGGATCTGGAGATCTCTAGGCACTACAAAGAGGCATGGCAGCACTGCCAAGCTGGGTAGTTTTCTAGCACTAAAAATCACTTTGAATAAAGAAGGAAACGATAGCAAATTTAGCTGCTCAAGAAAATAGCAGCATGATAAATAATGTATGGAAATGGGATGTTTCTTTAAGAGATGAAGGAAGGAATGCTGAAGTTTTTATTGAGCAGTTAATGCCTTCTCTACTTATTATCTTTGGAGTTTTTTAAACCTTTTGGCAGTCAGACATGTTCAAATGGAAGAATTTTATCTCTTCCTCCCTGGAAGAGAGGGATTAGAGATTTGATTTGACCTGAAGTTCCAGGATGTCCATTTCCTTTTGCAGAGTTTGATGTTTTCTGTTGTTTAATTTTCTTGATATCATTTTACTATGGGTCCACAAACAGGGAGATAAAACTCAAGACATACCTGGAGCGTGATGCAGACCTTCCATAGGCATTTTTGCCTTGAGAAGGCAAATATTTCCGATGGTACAAAAATGTTTCCATTTCTGAGTTTGCTGGTGATAGGGCAGGTGAAGCAAAGTTCACCACTTCTCAGAATCACATCCAGGGCTTGTATTCTGAACTGGAGACATTTGCCTGCCGCAATGACCTTGGGCTGTTACTTTACTCAATTTCATTTTCCAATCCTTTGAGGCATATAAAAGAATGATTAAGAGGTAGAAAGCCCACATGGCGTGTATATTTTTGTCAGCAATGCCAAATCTTTTGATGCAGTCTTGCAGGCGAATGTGCAATTTTTGTCCAGAATCTGTTCTGAATCCAAATTTCCCTACTGTGCCATGAAATTTGGAGGCAAACTGTTCAATGACTGTGCTAAACCTGTTGATTTGGATCAAACCTCTGGAAAGTTTAGAGAAAATGTTATGGTCTTTACTTTGTATGCATAACTAGAAAAAAAAAAATACTTGTAATGCATTGGGGGGATTGGATTTTAGGTAATAAGAAATACGCTTTGTTTTGGTACCTCCAATTACTCTTCATTACGTTGAAGTCTATCAGAATCACTGTTGGATGAACTTTCTGAGAGAGCGTGGTGGTATCATCACTATTTTGAATTATGTAAAAATCTCATTCTTCAAGCAAAAGTTGTTGGGTCTAATGAGGTAATGAAGCAACATATTATGGGTGCAGAAGACCAGACATAACAGATCACTCTTATTTCTCTTTGTTTCTTACTCTCAGTTACAAAGGTAACATTAAATGGAGTTGAGGAAAGCAGCATACTTGAAGTAAAGTCTTCAGATGAGTGCTTAGATAACACACAATTCAGGTTTATGTTTTTATCTCAGGATATGATTTATCCGAAAACCAGCATTGTGCTGGATATGTCATGTAGCAATTATACAGTGCTTTATGTTTTCAAATCAAGAGATGACTGTTTGCCATTCTTAACCTTTGTAAATTTTTTGGGGGGGTAAATCAGGTGAAAGTTATTTTCCCAAAATTATATGCTGGCATAGCAAGCTTAACAAGCATAGGAATCATTCAATGAATGTCACAGTGTAGTTGCCTGTGTCTGAAATGATTCTATTCAAAAATTATATAGCAGCTCCCCTCCCCAAACCTGACTGGGGTTAGAGAGCTTTCAGAGGTTCCAAACTCTAATTTGTTGTTCTGGGTAACCACGGATCTCAAGAATGATTATACTCCGTGGGATTTGCTACAGTATAATCTTCTTGCTGAGAGATGTTTTCTCTTTTTATGTCTCTCACTAAGTACTACTCAGAATGGAATAAGGTTTTGTATTTTCTTACTCATTATCTTAAAAAAAAAGAAAAGAAAACCGGCACCGACCCCCCCACACCCCCCCATACACTCAGAGCCAAAAAAAATAACTGTGCTGAAAGCTAGTCTGTTTATACTGACAAAATACAGCTTATTTGTAAGGATGTGATTATCTTTCATATTTTCCACCTACGGATGTCAATGATTGCATGCAAAGCTTCTTCCATCTGGAAAGAGCCCACTCTTTGAAAGTTTATTGAGATATTTAATTTGGAAGGATGGTTCTGTAATCAGTGACCTCTCAAAATGGAATAAATGAAAGTGACATTGTACCTGCACTCTGATATCTGTCTAATGAAAATAATATTGATGGCTGTTTCCAGAATTACACCATTTGTAAAAGCCCCATTTGGGAAATCATGTGTTGAAAGTGTACTGGAAATTCAGGTGTAAAGGAGCAAGAAAATCACATCTCATATGTGAAAAATTATATGGCTCATTGTCTACTTTTTTTTTTTTTTTTTTTTTTTTTTTTTTTTAGTTTTTGTAGCTGTGGAATATTATTACCTTTTGTGTGTCTTTTTTGGACAAATATTTAGCTATTGAGTTAGCCCTGTGAAAATCCCTGTGTTTGAAAGGGCAGAGGAATTATCAGCTCAGCTGGTGACATTGTAAGTGTTCTAATCAGCAGTCCCTGTAGTTGGAGATGTGTTGCATCCTCTCCCATGTCAACTTCTTTCCTTCAGTATTGGACATATCATCAGCACTCATAAGGAGAAGATGAGAGAAATTTTCTCAGTAGAGTATATCTAGCATCACGAGTCCGGGAAAGAAAGGTATTGCTCAGAGAAGCCTACATGCTGATTAGGAAAATATTCTGCTTGATCAGTAAGGGTTTACTGAAAAATTAATGCCTACAGAAGATCTGAGAGCTTCAGTGTAATAAACAGCTGTACCAGTAATATGTAAAGACCTCTTCTAAGTTAGTTAAGTGCTAAGCCTCATACTGTTGCAAGCAAAATCTATAGGGCCTGAGCTATATGCTTGTCCACATTTTAGAGCACAGCAGAAATATTATTAAGAACAACTTCTTGAGGTGTGGGTTTGTTTTTTTTTTCTTAAGAACACGTGAGACAAAATGCTGTGTATCTATTTTTAATGGGGAGTAATGAGCTTTTCAACTGATGAAACATGAACGGTGACTTTAGTGTTTCTCCAGCAAAGCCGATGTAGTCTAGCAGAGCTTGACTACAAGCAAGCTCTATCTGAATGCAGATCTCAAAACTGCCAAGTATGCCAAGCAAGGGACAACACTAATAAAGGCAGGTTTCCATGGGTTTGGTTATGGTGTCCAACTTCTCCAGTCCCTAATAAGCCTTGAGCTCTAATTAAATATTTTTCAGCACATGGGTTATAAGGATGAAATAGAGAAAAGAAATAAATAGCAGAGGAGTAAAGACAGGGACAAGGCATAGGGGAATGGGGCAGGTGGTTAAGTGGAAGAGGATGCTGGTCTTCATGCATCACCTGCACAATGAGGTTTCCCTGAACCCCAACAATGTACCAATGCAGGGCTATGGATTCAGCTGGGTGGTGCTGCTAATGAAACCAGTTTTTACCTTTTGCTTGTGTGCCAAAGGCACAACTGTTAGTTCTTTTGTCATGCTTCTGTAACGTTGAAAAACTCTAATTGCAGTTCCTTCCTTCTGTCTGTTTACATGGTGGATAACATCTCTCTATGTATTATCAGCCTCTGAGGTTATTTCTTGAGCTGAATTTCTTTGTATTTTCTTTTGCTCTTCACAAGCTTTCTAGCGTCCTTTGTTATTTCTGTTGAGTGGTGTTTGCAGCTTCTCCTAAACTGAAATCATCTATGAATTTAAATAACATGAAGTTTGTTCCTTCTTCTGGAATGTTAATTACTACATTAAACAATACAGATAGACCCTTTCCTTTTTCTGCATTACATTATATTAAAGCACAATGGTAATTAGTTAATGAACTTTTCCCTTTTTCAGACCAGATCTGAAAATTAACATCAGCAGAGAGCACTACACATTAGCTTGATTCAACCTCTGCTGAGTTAGAGAGGGCAAAATGCACACATTGAATCACCAGAGGCTGCTAAATCTATGTGAAAGGAGAACTGAACCTGGACTGCTTGGAAAAAAATAACCTGCCTGTTACAGCCAGAGACCACACTCTATCTCACCACAGATAAAAGAAGGTGGCATCACTTTTTATTTTCTTTAGTGGGTATTTTACCAGGTTTAGTCACAAATTAGACTCCTACAAAGCAGGGGGGATGATTGGCAAGACTGTTTTCTCTTTTTTCCTTTGAAACTCCTTTTGATTTCACCAATATAAAGAACAGGCAGCCACATCAAATTAAAGGTTTGGATTGGGAGGATCAAACAAATCTTATCAGGCTGCAGGACAGAAGAGAAATTATTTGAAAAGTCAAGATGTTCATGTCATCTTCTCTCCTGTTCTTCCCCAAAACAATGGTAAAGGTTTTGCTAAAGCCACTGGAAGACTTTTGAGGTCTGCTCTACTAAACATGCAGGCGTTCAGGTTTTTAAGAGTTTTAGCCTCATAGCAATCTTGTGCTAGTGAGAAACTGAGGCACAAAGAGACACAGAGACTTGGCTGTGGTTATGACACGTAGAAGACTCCTCACCACTGGTTCTCTACATCCCCTTTTTTCATTAACTAATTCCATACAAGGTTGCGGGGGTCAAATATATCCCATTTTCTTCATAGAAAAGGAAATACATGAGCTTTCTCTGAATGAGGTAGCTTTGTTTATAGGTGTGTGACAACTTTGTTTCTCCTTGCTTGGAAGAGGAAGTCTTTTCCAAGCCTTCACATTTAATTCTTGAAAAAAGCCCTCAAAACTAGGGACTGTATTGTTGTTCTCTTTAGAAGCATCTGGTGTTATCTAATTTAAAGAAAAAAAGTTTTGTCTGTTCACTTCCACCAATAAAGAGAATATATTTCTACTCAGTCTTTTATGTTTATATTTTAACATAAATGTTACAAAAATATAATGTGCAGACTGACAAACATTATAGTTTGTCTATGATATATTTTGATGTTCTGTCTACAATTTCAAAGCATTCACTCGTTGAATTATTTGTGAAGAAGGAAATGTATGGTAACAGCCCACAATCTGTTTGCCTAACGTCGTCATGGTCTGTTGTAGTGCTGCACAGGATGTGTTGTGTGTGAAATATTGCTTCATCACACTGGCAAGGAGGTCTGAAATAGACTGGATCTGTCTGCGAAGGGCATTTCATTCTGTGGCCTGTGAAGGAATAGTCTCTTTAGCTTTGTCTAAAATTATTTTAAGAAATCCTGGGGGAATGTTGAAAACGACTTTTAAAAATGATGCCATCAATGAAGCTTGGCTTTCTAGTTACATTTTACGAAATAAAAGAGTACAATTTGGGAAAATTACGCAGACGCTTTGGTGCCACTTTCCAGATGAAATGTGGATGGGGTTGCTTTTATTGAAAATCCCGTAAGATCTTGTCAAATTCCTCTCTAAAAACCAACAAAAGACAATAAATGACATTAGTGGTCATGGAAAGTGACACCGGAATGACTCGGTTTTCTCAGCGTTCAAGTCCTGGGCACATATTGTCTTTGCCTTCTAGCCTGGGGTTTTCTTCAGTGGCTTCTGCTGTGCACCCAAGCACTGTTGATTGCACACTGAGACTCGTGGCAATAAGCAAACCCTTATGGACACACTGGAAGTGTTTTCCCTTCAGTGTCATATACCTTTTCCTTTTCCTTCCTGGTTGTTTTTTTCTTTTTTCCCCTTACACTCGCTGAGATAAATTTAACAATTCAAAGCTGAATCTGTTTATTGCCAGAAGATGTCCAAATAGAATACCTTACCTGAAATAAGATCAATTATGTTAAAAGGTCTACTGCTCACTAGGGAGTCTTAGAGTCCCAAGGTACAAGGAAATCTGTTGATTGAACTTCAGAAGTGTTCCCCTTCAATGTACTTTTTTTTCTTCTCTCTCTTTTTTTTTTTTTTCTTAATTGCTTCCTGTGTATTTCTGCTCTGTGGGAGAGTTAGAGAGTGATTCTGAAACCGGAGGATGTCATATTTATTCTGTAGGCATTAAGAGTTCTAATTACTCCCTGACGATTCTCATTCATAAAGCATTTTATTTATGATGCTTTTTCTTAAATGATTAAACATTTATTGGTTAAATGTTTGCTAAATGCAGGGGCATTGCATCCTTGATGCTGGTTCCCAGTAGGAAAATAAGAATAAGAAAATAGTAAGTAGCTGTTACAGGAAAGTCTTTCCCAATAGACAGTAGCTATTTATCAGAAATACACAAGCTGCCCTGTTTTTAAAAATATACATATAATTATACCACATATTTTTTTAATATGTGGTTCCATCTAAATGGTTTCGGTTTTGTTGTTGTTTATCATTGTTCCTGTTTCACAGCTGTTCTTTTTGCTCTTCATCACGTAAATAAAACCTTTTGAGGTTTGACTTTGTAAAAATATATCTCAGGTAGCTCATTAGGGTTGCTCCTTTGTTTCTAAATTGGCAACAGCATTTCTTTTAAAGTTCTCACCTTCAGTCTGCTGGAGCTCAAATGAAGTGTGCGCAAAGAAAACCAAAGGACACAGAGTGGAAGTTAACCAGGGAAAAACAACTGCCCTAGAGATGTGGGTCTTGTAAATGTTACCTTTGCATTTTCATTTTGTTTTGGAGCTTTTTGTTGCCTGTTGCTTTTTCTCCCTTCTTCCTTCATTTCATACTGACTCTTGGGACTCCAGTCTTCTAAATTGTCCTTCTCTTAATTGACACTCTTTCCCTTATCTCATCCCTTAACAGCTCTGCTTTCTCACCAGCTCCCCCTTCTCTGTTTCACACACAGGCTGCATGTTGAGATTACCAGCCTTGTCCTGTTTCACAGCATTAATCAGCTAATTTCCTATTTGCAAACCGCCATCAGTGAGGGGGCTGACACTGGCATCTGATGCAAAATTCCTGAAAGATGGTGTCACCTGCACATCAGCACCCATCTTCTGTTCAAAGTGTGGTTGCCATGAGTCTTGAATGACACTCTGCGTGTGCCCAGGACTGCCCGCTGGGACGAGCTGTTGAAAAAGCACGCTGGAGCATTGTTAGGGAGGAAATGGGTGCTGACTATGCAGGCAAGCCCTTATTCCAACTCTCAAGTTGTCTGCTGAGTGTCTCCCTCCTTCCTTGGCAGGTTTGTCATATGACTGTCCTCATATCTGCTTTCGTAAAACCAATAGCTTTTAAGAAGAAAAAAAAATATTTCAGAGGCAGCAAGGTAAATTACTCTTGGTAGTGCATAAACAACATGAGCTAAAATAACCACAATCATCATGGATACTTCATTGTTCTGATAGAATGTGTCAACAGAAGAGGGACGAAATGCCTAAGGTGTATCTATGTACTGAGGATGGAGTAAAGCATTGTGACCCACGCGGACTTGGGCCTTGAGGTCATGTAGGTGTTGTATTTAGGTCGTCTTTTGAAAAGTGCTATCCTGCTTGACATAGTATAGACAGGCACTAAGAAGAGCTGCAGCAGCAATGGTGTACGTCAGTGGAGGTATAAAATGAAGTACTGTGGGCAGGCAATCCAGCTTCACCATGGCATTGAAGGCAGAAGGGATAACTACTGGCCTAGGGAGATGGGGGAGGCTCAGAGAGCCCTAGCTGAATGGGGAACTAGCTTTAGTCCTTGCAGCAGTGACTGGGTAAATCCCATTATTCTGACATGTAACGTCTCAGTCCTTCAGTCATTGACCAGGTCTTGAGAGCTGAACATCACCAAGAAATGCATTTTTCAGTGCTGAGTAATCAGTAGGTTTGGAAAACCTGAAATGTGCAACTCTTTGTATGTCTGGAGCCGGCTGTGTGCAGGGCTGCAGATAAAAAGACATGATGGAATTGATTTCTTCAAAGCATTTTTATTTCCTGGGCCTACTGCATCACATGTAAATTAAGAACAGCTCCACCAAACCCAGAGATGGATGGCATTTACTCTGCTGCGGGGGAGATCAGAGCGAGGCTGGAAGATGTATGCATTTTAGTGCCTGTAACATTATGTATTATGCACACAACCCGACAATTCCTGAGCTCAGTTCCTGCTGTTAAGTGCCTTCCTCACAACCTGCAAAGGCAGATTCTTTAATTAACCTTTAAATGATAATTATTTCACTGGCAGTGCACCAAGCCAGAATCAAAGTAACTCAGTTCATACTGTATTAGACTTGTCTCCTGAAGATCTGTTACGTTACCTGGAGTAACTTTGTGAAACTGAAGGCCGCTACACCTACTTCATGCTGTACCCTAGCAGATCTGTGGGCAGATAGGAGAGGGAGGGGGAAGAAATAGGGCAGGGCAGATGATTTGCTTTACTGAGAAACTTGCTGAGTGGAAAAGGCAGACAATGCAGACAGGAGTCAGTGGGGAAGCAACAAGACAATGTACCAGGAAGCACAAAGGGAAACTGTGGCCAGCTGCTGTGACTTCGAAAATGACCGACACTGACCTTACTGTGACAGGCATTACTGTGCAGGAAGGGAAAGATTTGTTGTGATATTTGAAAGACATATATACAGCTAGTATTAAATTAGTGATATCACTTGCTGTCACTTTTTTGAGCTCAGCTTGGAGTAGTTTGAATGCATAGGTGGCTAGTTCACATGCTTGGTCTCTTGGAGATGCAGAGAGTGATGGCGCAAATCCTTTCAAAACAGGGGAAGTAAACTGATTTCCCAGGCATTTAAAGTGTTTTTCTTATAGAACATTTCCTCACTACTCGCTGAATTTTATGCAGCGTGTCCATGCTATGTCCTGAAAGTTCAGTGCCATCACCTGAACCAAACACATCAAGAAGTGCTAGCTTAGCAAGGCGATAGAGGCAGATTTTTGCTTCCTTCAGGCCTCTCATAGTGTTGTGTCCGTAAAAGGTGATGTAGAAGTGATTCCACCAGCCTGGGATAGAGATGCCAGTGAGGTGAAAGAATGTGTCTAAATATTCAGTGCGGATCCATCCTTGTAAAGAAGGCAGTGATACCACGGTGAGCAGCTTCCCTTTTTCCCCACGTACTCATTTCTTCCAAGTCTACAGGAAACAACGGCCATGGGATTTATATTTTCCAGATCTGATTGGAAATGTCCTTGAGAGCAATGGTGCTGCCTTTTGTAGTTTAAATCCAAACTGTCCCAAAAAGCTGGATACTGCCACCTTCTCTGCCTTTTAGATTCTCCCAGCAGCACGTCTCTATGGAGGTATGCTTTACTCTTCACTCTAGTCACATTGTGGTTTTGCACACAATTCACTGGTTCCCATTTATTTCCACGTGCTCATCAGCAAGTCTCTCATCTGAATGACTGGAATATATTGCTGTCTCCAGGCTAGTAAAGTAAGAATAAATGGATGCAACCACATTCCTTATCTCCAGACTGCAGAAACTTTTGTCAATCCCTGAGATAGACTGGGCAGAAGCTGAATGCATAACGAGATCATTTGGGGTCATGGTACAATGATTAGATTCCTACAGCCTGTGTTACTGCAGATTAGTATTCTGGCTCCCTGGAGGAAAAACAAATTTGAAATTCTACACTACAGCCAGATGCCAGGCAGGCCATCATAAGCAGCATGTGAACCTGAGAAAAACCCATGTCCTTTTAAGGTACTGAGGTCTTTTCCCAGCAAACCCTAATCTCAATCCTAAAGGGGAAGCTCAGTTCAGTTTGCAGTGCTGTACTGCAAATGGGACATCTCTGGCTACTTGCAGGGATCGCAGCTGCAGGTTGGTAAGCTGTAGGAAGTGGGGCTTTGTCTAGAAAGAGGGAGAGAGGTCAGAAATGCACAAAAGCTCTAACTCAGTGACAGAAAGTTTTCAAAAGCTTTGTGCTAATGCCCAGACAAGACTGGCAAGGGATTGCCTTGGTGTCACAGAATCAGTTATGCTACCCCCAAATACCCACCTGAGGGACCACGCTGTATTGCCTAGAAATCAGTGAGTGCAGGACTTGACATACCTAGTCCAGGGAGATGATCTTTATTCAGCACTGGCAAGAGGAAGTTTTTCAGTTTTTGGTTGTCTGGCTGAGCTTTCTGATTACACAGTATAATGCATTCTGTGGTCAAACTACTGCTCATTTCTAGTCTGCATATTTGCTCCCGGGACAGGTGTTTATCCATATTCTTCTACCACGTAGCTTTTGCAGCATGGTAGCTGCTTTGGATATGGCTTGGCTTATAGAGAAAACAGGCTTAATCCTGGTTTACAGGCAGCCCCTTAGAGTGCTTGAGAGCAAGTGGTTTTGTCTGAAGTCTTGGCATCAAGTAACCAGAGTTGTCCAGCTTTCTTTAGTCACACTGCATGTCTTCCATGAGAAATACAGTTGTGGGAAGCTGAACTTCTTATAAAAGCATCAAGCAGGAATGCTTGATAATTAAGCCCCATATAATGAGAAGAACAAAATCATTCTCCTAATGGGGCATGAACCAAAACATCTCCACATTTCTTCCTTTTTATGTGGCAAAACAAAAAGAAGTATTTCATCCTGAAAAAAAAAAAAATCCAAAACAACAACGAGAAAGGTGTTAGCAAATGTGATCTTATTCCAGCAATGCCCAACCTAAGAGAACAATTTGTGCTTCTGCCAGTAGATACTGCAATTGGATACTATTTTGTAGCAGCAGAATTGTTGTAACTGCTGTGGAGGCACAGCATGCTGCTAAAAACCTGGCAACTTTTATGAAAGCCGTTTATATTACTGTAGGCTTTCTATAAACAGTGGCAATAAAAAGCTAAACTGTTTTAGGAATAAGATGCAGATATTAGAGATGAGTTTTTCTGCAACAGTAATGCCTTTTGGCAAGTGTGCTGCCATTTAAAGAAAAAATAAATTAAGAAAAAAAAAAAAAGTATCTCCTAGAGATCGAGACTGTCTCACTGCAGCCTTGACAGCGAGCAGAACCCCTTCCCCTAGACAGAGCACCAGCTGCAGAAATTAAATGGAATTGGTTTTCTTACTAATCTGACATGAGAATGGGGGCAGAGCTCTCCTCCCAGGTAGCAGAGACATCTTTGTGCATGAATATTCAGAGGGGAAGGAGTTTCCCAGCTGCCCTCCGATGCCTGGCTCCACCAGGTAGAGCATAGCTTTCCAGATATTTATGTCAACACATTTGAACTCGTATATTGGGATCTTAATACTAGTTTGTTTGTCTGGGTGGTTTTTTCTGGAGCTGTCGCATGCTACAGTTTTGCTTTGGGTTCCGGTGGATTTTCCCATGGAATCCTTGGAAACAAGACCACTCATTTATGGGCCTCACTGTAACAGGCCACACCTGATGTTAATGATATATATTCGAAAATTTGAACTACTATTTTGTTAGTTTTCATTCTAGGCATAATTTCTGTTGGTTTCTAGACTTACAGAGATTTTCAGAGTTGGGTTCAAAATAAACTGTCTCCACAAAATCCCTGGGCTGAAAATGTCTGGAGGTAAAGAAATGTTTGGTCTAGTTTTATATTCTTCACTAAGCATCTCCTTTCGGTCACCACTGGAGATGGGTTACTAGTCTTTGGTGTGAGCTATTGAAGCTGTTCCCTTATTCTTGTTTTCTTGTGTACTGGTGATGCTTTCCAGCCAAACAGCTGCTGGGTGGAAAAAAAGGGGAACATAATGGGAACTATCTTGCTATTTTTAAACATCACAATTCTTTAATACAAGAACAGCTGTATACTGGAAAATAAGTCATGTAGACACTGCTACACCTGGCAAGAACGATCCCTATATCATAGAATTCCTTCATTTTAAAGGAGGTATGTATAAGTCTGCTTTATGCTTTCCTGTGTGATTTAAAATATTAATACAAACCCACACATGCCCAACGGCAGAGAATTCGGAATATTTGAGATACTGCGAATTTATGGGAGATTTATAGTCATTTATACTTAATCATGAGCTAATGGAGAAGTGTGGGAACTGCGTGTGAAGTGTATGGCAATTTTCCCAACAGAAAAGTGTTGCAAATACATTGGGCACCTGCTCCCCAACACAGCAGTACGACTGGGGTTTGTAGAAGTGTGTCTAAGATTAGGTTAGTTCATTGTCTGCAGCACTAAAATTATGCCTGCGTAAGCTGTGTTTAGTGCCTACTATTTATCCTACCTGGAGCAAGACAACGAGAGGCTATGATATCTGTGCCTACTCTTAAGTAATAATCTGAAGTGATTATTTCTCCCACTTTGTAGGAGGCTGTGAATATAAACATGTTTAAATACAGTTTTACCCCTATTTCCTTATTGTTCCACAGAAGGTTGAATTCTCTCTGCCACATTTAGTATTAGCTATCTTGCAGAGCTGGGTACAATGTATAACACTTTTTTTTTGAAAATTAGACTTTTTTTTCCCTTCTATTTGTGGACTGCTGGAGAACAGATCACCGTTTCTCTCAAAGTTATTCAGTATGTGGATAATTAGGGACACTGAAGCATGAAGTTTGAGGGGAAAATGGAAGAGGAAGGATGATTTGCTGGCTGTATATAGCTTCTTTAGGGATGGTGTTTACTGAGCACTGAGATTCAACATTCAAGCTATTTGCATTGGCTTCTTTAACTTCAAGGCTTTGTTTCTCCTGTTTGAATGACAAGCAACCGGGAGTTGGCACCGCAGAGTTTTTTAGAAAAATAATTGCTCTCTACATTAAATCTGAAATATTCATTTACAATTGAATATTTGAGTAAAATTTTAAGCCCATATATGAATTTATGAGAATTGGGTGATGCGACTTCTAGAGGTTTATGAATATATCTTAAGGAAACTTATTTAAATGTTTGCTAAAAAATGTGCAGATTCCAAATATCTGCTGTTACATTTAGAAATAGATGCCACTGGTCCCTTGAGGCATACTTTTCCAGGGGGCAGAAAATCATACTTGTCTCTTATCTGCCTCTACTTGGAGGGCAGGAGCTGGGAAATCTCACCCAACCTCTATCCAAGGAAAAGAACATCGGCATCTTATACACCATTTCTAAAAATTTGCTGGTGGCATAAATATACATGAGCAATTCACAAGACAGGTAAGAATCAGCTATTCTATAGGTAGACACCGTAGGCAAGAACACGCTGATGGGGCCTTTTGCTAGGAAACAGAAAAAAGCATATAGCTTTCATATTCAGTGCAGCAGCCCAAGGATGTGGCTGCATGAACTGGTTAATCTGAGGTAAACAGGGATGTGAATGTACAGCAAGTAATTCTCTGGTCACTGCCTGAGTGCTCGCTGTTCCCAGCACTAAATGCAAAGCAGCTCATTCTGTTCCTTACTGCATGCAGAGTGGGCTCACGGCCAGCTAATGTGCTATACATCCATGCCCAGGCTTGCCTCCAGTCCTCACAGCCTGCATGATGCATAAGTAAATCAGTATGTCCATCTGACAAGCTTGTTTCAGGCTAGGAAACTTCTCTATAAAAGATCCATATTTTGCCGAGGACATGGGAAAGGTCCCAGGCTTTATCTGCCATTCTCTGGATTTCTTTCATCTTTCCACAACAAAAGCAGCAACAAAACCACCCAATGGCAGATTAATTAGGGTAGCAGCACCTCCTCCTACTCCAAGATGTAGCTGCATGAAGGTCCAAGAAGGAGCTCCTTAACAGAAGTAATTAAAAGCAGCCATGCTCTGAGATAGTGTTCTTTTATCTTACGGCCACTGGATACTACGAACATACTGACTGTCACAGCTAGAACAAGCTATGACCAAAAAAATCCATACACTTGATTTTTTAGTAAAAATCTTACCATTGTTATGTTAATTGCTATATATGTGTAATTGTGTATACCTAGAACATGGCTCTGCCTGACATAAGTTCAGCATAGGACAAAATATGATTCCATGATTCCATACCCTTTAGGAAAGGGACGTGTATCTTTCTCTTCCTTCCACAAACAAAATTTGCCTTAAGTACTTAAGGACTAAAATGATGCAGCAGTCTGCTACAATCAGCAAGAACTTCACCTTCTATTAACAACACACTAATCAAGTTTCATTAGCATGAACAATTGCAGAAGGGAAATTTCAAAGCCATGCATGTAGTGAGGGAAATGGGATTTTAAGCTAGCGCTCCACCAAAGAGACTGCAGAAACAGTGCCATGTGATTCCTCTGACCCTTTGAACAAAATGATAGCTCAAATAGCTCATAATAATCCATAAGGTTAATATTTAAAGCAAATAAATCAATGTAGAATTCTGAATAATGAATATGTTTGAGGAATTCTTCCCTCCCCAGAGATGAGCAAAAATAAAAGGTTAAATTTATCAGAGGCACTGTTGGGAATTCACTGAATCCTGTTCTGTGGGAAGTGATGTGGGCAGATATCTTTCCATTGCAGATCCACATAGTAACTTTCATAGAAATAATTTAAACCTGTTATTTCCATTGCCATCATAAGAACTTTGCCATTTTGTACCTGCTGGAGTTGGTGAAATTTTGCTACTTGTTAGTACAAGCACTTGATCGGTCCCTTTGTAATTTTTATCGCAGCCACAAGCATCTTGGGTTGTTGCAAACAGGAATAAAAGGATTCCAACTTGCAGTTAAAACTAGATGATTATTTTTTCTTCCCTTGAGAGGAGCAGAGGAAAATGAGAATTTGTTTTTGTTGACATTTCCCCGATATTTTTTCATCATTTTTCTTTAGAGAAAGCTTAGGAAAAGTGTTCAGTGAAAGTGGGTCTCTTTATTAAAAAAAGTTCTATAGAAGAAAAAAGATTCAAAAGACTGTTTGTCCTCAAACAACCTATTCTCGGATGTAGTCCACCCCCCTGAGCAAATTTCATTTTGATTTATTTGGCTACAAGGGAAAGCAGGTTCTGGAACTCCCTCGTTGGCTCTTTCCACTTGGGATGTTGTTAATATGGTTCCCATGAGATTTGCTGGCCAGTTCTGAAGATATCTGAAGTGTAGATTTGTTCTGACAAATTGGGTCTAGAGAATAGATTATGCTGCTCTGGTGTACCTCTTACTCCTTTTTTTGCTTGGAGAAAGCTCCCTTTGAAAAGGGTGAAAATAATGGGTGTTTTGTGTCAGCTGGCACCAAATATAGTGTGATTTGTGACTCAGTGCTTAGGATGCTTCTCTGCAGTCTCTTGTCCTGGGAGCCGGTTTGGAAACAGGGCTGGCAGTCACAGAATATCTGTCTCCCGTGTTTGCTCTCCATGTGGCATATACTCTTTCTTCCTGCCCTATAGAAATCTCACTGCCCATATATAAAACGCATAATTGCTTTCTCTGACTTCATTTATTTACATTGTGACAAATCAGGCTATTTACTAAATTTGTTTTCTCCAGAAATAGCTCAGCATTAACTTGTGATAAATGACATTTCAGCTTGTGACTTCTCTCACTTAAATTAGTTTCAAGTGATTCTGAGTAAATTCGTGATTACATTAAGCATGTATTTTAAAAGAATATTTTGCCATTCAGTCTTTTGCACAGTAATGAGGTTGAATTCCTTGCCATCTTGCCTTTCTTAGGCAGTGTGCAGTGAGCTCAGTGACTTCAAGGGCTAAACCATTAAGGTTTCGTAAAGAAGAGCTCTAAGACTTGTATCGCAGAGAATTAAGAAACAAAGATGATGGAACATGTCACAATAAATCCAGGTTCTTAAGGACCTGTTAAAGGGAGTGGGTGGGAAGATCCTTGGTAATCTTTATATATCTGACAGGTATCAAGGAGTAGTGCGTATCAGTGTATCACTCAAGTGTATTCTAATCCTGCTTTGAAGTCTCAATAATCTGCAGGGGTTTATGCATTAAGTTGTTTCATCTGTATGCTAGTAAATAATGTTTAGAAAGCATAAATGTTCAGAAATTTAAGTAAACATTGAAAAAAGGAGAAAGTAATTGGTTAAGACTAAGTAGGGGGGTTCCAAATAAAAATATTCACTTTCAAAGGGCTGAAGAGAGTAACACATCATCCTGTCTCCATTTCTCTCTGGGTAGGTGGAAAGACAGGCTTGACCCAAGAGAAGGACACTCGTGGTTTAGATGTTGCTTATAACCCTCATGTGTCCTCTGCCTGAACCAGGACTGATCCTTACCTTGAGGTCCAGAGAGGAGGCTTTTTGTCCTGCTATGGTCAGTGGATATTGGTCTCTTCCAACCAGGTCCAGAAATCCTAGTGGAGGGCCAGACCATGCAGCTTATTTCCATGAACAGCATGGGCAGGACCCCTGCAAAGACACCAGCGACACAAAGGTGAAGACAGCCCATGATGCATGGTTTGAATTGGACGCCTCCCAGGTAGGAAGACTGCTTGAGTGCATCATGACGGCAGTGGGTTGGCAGCTTCCCTCGGCCCTCCAGGATGGGCAATTCAAAGGTGTCATTTTACATCGACAACTTGCATACCCTCCTACACCGACAGAAAGCTCTCAAACTGCCTACTATGTGACTAGGGAGCTTTATTTAGTGCAGTCACATGGAAATGACAGGTCTTTCCCATTCCCCCGGTAATGCAGCTATTCTACTGACTGAAAACTCAGCTAGGTTAAATATTATTCAAGATGTTGGTATTACATTATACCAGGTTTCAGCTGTGTGATACTACATATATTGAGGCTTCTTAAAAAAGAATTGTATTAAAGAGCATCTGTAGTGTCTACCCCAGAATGTTGTAAAAGTTTTCAGATCCCAAGAGATTATGAGAAACCAGAGAAGTATGATGGTTCTTTTAATAGCAATAAAAGCCTAGTTTGATTTTTATGGATTTTTTTTATCATTTCCAAGTATTCAATTTGTACTTAAGTCAGATTTTCTGTCTTTTCTTCAAAATCGCGAGGAATAAAATCTACTTAAAACCAGTAAAAAAGCAAGAAAAGGAAAATGAAGGCAGAAGTCTCATTTCAATGTTGATGGGCTTAAAACATTAAATATTTTTATGTATGAGTTATGAAAGCAGAAAGCTGGTCTCTCTATTTGGAAAGAGGAAATGTCATTGAGTGATAGATAAGTTTTATATGAAAAAAATCCCAAACCACATTAGCAGTCATTCAAGAAAGAAATAATAAATATCAATTAACCATTATTATTCCAGGTGTATGTGATTATTACTATGTTTTTAGTGGAGAAATTTGGGGTTTTTCATATATTCTGCTTTTATTAAATTCTTGTGTTTAACCTAAAAGAACCTTAAAAATTAGTCACTTTGTCAAATAACCACTTGTAAGTAGTAGGGAAAAATTAGGCTGTGTCAAAAATGTATGCTTTTGTTGTACTATGACTTTCGATTTCACTTACTAGAACCCCATTTTGGTGCCTTCAGCTTTTGTTCTGATGAACCCATCTCTTTCTTTCAACAGTATAACAAAAAGGCACATAATTTTAGACTTCAAAACTCTTTCTATACATTTCATTTTGGTTTGGTTTGCTTCTGACTTTGTTTCTGAGTCACCGCCCTTGACAAGCAGTCAATCTTCAATACAGGCTTTATGACTTATAGCTCATACAACTGGATCAAAAAAGCTTGTGAAGTTCAGGTTGTTACATCTGTCTTCTCCAGGACTACAGGATATAAATAAACATAGACAATTTAGGCTGAATATGGCAATAAAAAGTCCCATATCCTGACTTCTGTATTTAGCTACTAAAAGGTGGGAAAGAACATTTAATATGTATGTAAATTTCAACTTTAAACTGTAAACTTTATTTATCGATCCAGTGATAGAGTCCTTAAGACTATAACAAATGTGAACAGAAATAATACTGAACTCAAATGCTGTTCTGAAACTCATTTCAGGGGTGAGACATCTCTGGTAAAAATGAAAATACTCTAGGTAGAATGGCTGAATGAGGCTTTGAGCAACCTGGTCTAGTGGAGGGTGTCCCTGCCCATGGCAGGGGCTTGGAACTAGATGGTCTTTAAGGTCCCTTCCAACGCAAACTATTCTGTGATTCAGAAGGATTTTACACGTTGCAAGCAGCCATTATGTCCATTGGCTTTAAGGCTTGATCCACTCTCCTCTCTATTTTCTGCATGAAACTGTTTTATGTGAAACAGTGGCTCTGCTGCCTTCTTGGGATTCATTTGTTACAGACAGCCTGGATTCTGCCCTATTTCCCATGCTGGCTAGCTGTGTAACTGCTACATGGTGCCCCGATCATAAACAGGATGATACTGGTGTGTAGTGAGGGGCAATTTTATTACTGGAATGGCGTATGTTTGCATGCATTCGTTTTAAGAAAATAAATAAGCTGAGGAAAAAAAGTCAATATAAAAGGGTAATACCTGAGACATATATACTGTTACTTATTCAGGAAATATGTACTATGGCCGTAAGTACAATAATTCTGACACACCTTCCAAATGGAGTTAGCTCTTGAGAGTGATAACTATACAGCTGTTCCTTTCGCATAAACAAAGTTCAAATTAATTTCCATAGAGAGAGTTCTAGAAAAGCCAAGAAAAAAAAATTCATTTAAAATACTGGATTTTTTTCTTGGCAGTGAGAACAAAGAAACCTCAAATCTGAGTAACTTTTTTTTTTTTTTTTTTGAAAAAGTAAAAATTCCACTCTGAAAGACAAATTCTAGATTTGTTTCAAGTTTATTCCCTGCCAGCATGTCAGTTATATCTTTTGACCTCTTCAGCTGTAGACCTCCCTAGTGCAGAAGATATTGCCTGGGTCCAACAAACTGCTCTTTGGGGAGGCAACGAAGCTTGCATGCTACGAATAAAGTTAGCATAGGAAGGCAGTTGAATGAAAGGCAGGAAACTAGCCAAGCAGTCAATCAGCTTTTTGTAATTCTCATCTAAACTTCTGACAAACCTGATAGGTCTTGGCTGACCATTCCCGGTCAGTGGAAACTATTCCATGTTCATGAAAATTTTCAATTACTTGCAATGACTTTTAGATGACTCATGTTGTAGTAGGAACCGTCAGGAGGAGAGTGTTGCAAGGGGAAAAATAAAGAGGAGGCGGCTACAATCTTGCATTAGCTCAATTTTCTATGCCATTTGCCTCCCAAATTACTTCTACTTTTTGCTGCAAAATTTCTTATCACAAAGTGTTTGGAAAGTGTTTATGCGATGGGAAATACAGGTCTTCATGAACCAGGGAGAACTGACCTGGTTGGTTGGATTAAATTTCAGATGAACAGAGTGGTTTCCACTAAAAGTCTTTTAATCCTCTGAGTAGAGACTCAAAAAATGTTAGAAATAATATTAAAGAATAAAAATACTAATCAAAAGCTATGATTAAACATTTTTCTGACAAAATGTTTCTGTGGACAAAGTAGCTTTTTCACAGAACATCCATGTTTGTGCAACACATTTATATTTCTTTATTTTTAATAAAAAATACTTATAAGAACTGACAAAAGTGGTTAAAAATATTTTTACCCAGGAGAAAAAAGTTAACCCCCAACCAAACAATATCATAGAAGTCAGTGAGTGCAGAGGAAATTTCATTCTTTCTGAAAGTCTGGCAAAAACCCGATCATATTCTTATAAACTGAGGACTTTAAAACAAAATATTATTTTCCAGTAGTAAAAGGGTATTCAACTTCATGACTTTTTAAAATGAAGAGATGTCAAGAAGAAACACCTTTAGCTCTAATCCATCGTTCTATAAGAGGTTGAATTCAGAGTATTGATTTATTTAAAAAAAAAAAAAAGAAAAAAAAGGCAGCCCTTCAAGTCTCTCGAAACCTTTTACTTTTTAAACTTTCCAACTTCAAGGCATTATTTTATAGCAGATTTTAATCTGACATTTGGAGTAAATTTCAAGAAAACTCAAAAGAACCTGAGCACAAGTCTGTGGTAGCCTTTAAAGTTTAACAGCTGAGTCACTCTAGTCCAGCTCTGCATTAAAGCAAGCAGAGCTGGGTAATTTGATATTCTCTGACTTCAGATTTGTGGACTGTTATATCCAATCAGTATAATCATTACAGTGATATGCACAAAGAAAAATAAATAGCTGTTGCTTATTCTACAACACCATCTCTGTCACATTAGCATAATAACAAATACGGGGCTCCAGTGATGTGGTGCAATTTGAATTACTTTGTATGGTACAAGTATACATAAACAAATACACTAAACCTTTTCCTACTTGAAAGAGATTACGTTAAAATAGGAGTATGCCAAGCTAGCCAACCTGTGACCCCACTAAGCAAGTCATCAGTGTGTTTGATCAGTCCTGCTTCTTCCTAAAAGCCATGCAATACTTTGTACCCCCTCCAGAATCCTCCACAGTCTTCACCTATTTATCCAGTGAAATGTCTGTGACTGACCACACACCCTCTTATTTGTAGTCTGTTCTCACATTTGACTGCAGTCAGCATTTAACACAGGAACCGAGAGACACCTCCACAGCAGCAAATCTACCCCAGTATTGTTTTTATTTAAAGCTCTCCCTTGTCCATTCCCACCTCTCATGCACTTAGTGTTGGACTTATCCCAGTGCATCTGATGGGTTTTTTTGGTATGACAACAGTCTCACAGTTTTCCGGAGGTACTAAACCAGTCTAGTTGGAACTGCAGGTATATATGCTTCTAGGTAGGCAGTTGTTCTTTAATTCTTTTTCATTCAGCTGATTTGTGACTCTGCAAAATGAAAAGAATGATGCCTTGTTTGTCGATTTGTTTGTGCTTTAGAGAGGAAAAATTCTCTAAGAAAACTAGGTTTGCTTGTGACTATTATCCTGGCCTCTCTTCCATTATTTTGACTGTATTATGCTTTGGAGAAATTGTTTCTGTTTGTATATCTGGGTATCCATCCATCTGTAAAGCTAGCATTTACGCAGAGGAAATATCAAACAAAAAGGTGGGGGTTTTTTTATTTTGATTGTTGGGATTTATTTTTTTTTTTTATTCAGCATCTCACAAACTTTCCAGCGAAAGGATTATAGATTTCTGAGTTTACTTATTTGTGAGCAAAGGTAATCATTTTTCCCCAGTGCTATAGTTTAGGTGAAACGAATATTCCTGTGTAGTAAGAACAATAAATAATGTGTGTGCAGTTTGGGGGGCAGCGGAATAAAATATGGCAAAACATCCCAATTACTTCATGTCAAACACTATGTTACTGCATACCTCAGTTTCCCTAGCTACCCAAATGTAGTGTGTTGTTTTTCCCTCTTTCCAAATATTGCTAATACCAAGGGTTAAAAACTTATAAATCCATGGTTTGGAAAGCACTGTGACAGAGTTGTATATTTTCTTGAACTTGAACCTTTCAAAAGCTGAATAATTGGTCCTTCTTGGTTACAAATTGCAGAAATAAAAAGAATGCTATTTTTTATTACTTTTAAATCTTTTGTTTCAGCTCAGAAAACATGTCTTCTCTTCACACTTGACCATCATATTATCTACCCTTCACCTGCAGGTCGGTTTTTTTTGTTCCCCTAGTAATTGCAATATCCAGCGTACATGTGCATCTTTGATCACTGTTCAGCTTATATCTCAGTGGGTAGCCGAGAGGGAAGAGGGTTCCCTGTGCACAAGATTGATCTTTCGTTGACTTGTTGGTTATTATATTGGCGTGGTTTACAAAAGCATGAATAGTTTTTAAAGATGACCAAAATCAATTATTCCTTTTACAGTATCATGGAAAAAAAAAAAAAAAAAAAAAAGGAAAACACACCAAAACCAAAGAAAACTCACCCCAAAACTTGAGGTGAAATAAGAAAGACTTGCTTTTAGCGTATCATGATCATCTGTGGCTGAAAGTCTGTGTGTCTAATAGCAGAATATATAAGCAGCAGGATGCTCTTTCCAGCTACTATTTGAGGTTGCATTTTCTTCCATCAAGACAGGTCAAACAGAGATTGTCAGCTGTCTGACACTCCCTTCACAAATGTAGAATTGGATCCCCCAGTAATTATTTTTACTGTGACTTCTACGAGTCTCTTGTCAGGCCCAAAATTTGGATTAGTCACATTTTCAAGAGCTAAAGGGTTTACCTGATATGTAGGACTTATGCTGGATATGTTCATGGGGGATTAATGGTGAAATGAAAATCCAGGTCCCACAGAAGCCAGGAGAAAAACCTCCACTAATGTCATTAGAAGCTGGATTGAACTGTTACAATATTTCCTATGTGAAAATGGGACATTTCTACACATACCTACAAGGAAAAATGCCTCTGGAATTTTTCTCCAGGAAAAATAGTGATTGAACTTTTGGAGCTTCCTTTTTTCCTCTTTTCACACCCTGTGCGTGATCTGTAGTTATCATGCACAGCCAGATATGAACCAGTGCTGGATATGTGTGCTATGTTATTTGGAAAGATACATTACACTGTATTTATATTTAGAATCATAGAATAGTTTGGGTTGGAAGGGACCTTTCAAAGACATCTAGTCCAATCCCCCTGCCATGGGCAGGGACATCTTCAACCAGATCAGGTTGCTTAGCGCTCCGTCAAACCTGACCTTGAGTGTTTCCAGGGATGGGGCATCTAACACCTCTCTGGGCAACTTCTTCCAGTGTTTCACCACACTCAATGTAAAAAAATTCTTCCTTATATCTAGTCTGAATCTACCCTTTTTTATTTTAAGACCATTAGCCCTTTTCCTATCACAACAGGCTCTGCTAAAAAGTCCATCCCCATCTTTCTTATAAGCCCCCTTTAAGTATTGAAAGGCCACTGCAAGGTTTCCCTGGAGCTTTCTCCCCTCTTGGCCAAACAACGCCAACTTTCTGAGCTTTTCCTCACAGGAGACCTGTTCCAGCCATCTGATCATTTTTTGTGGCCCTCCTCTGGACCCACTCCAACAGGTCCGTATCTTTCCTATACTGTTATAGTTTATAGAGTTTTCTTGCAGTTTTGCAGTGAATGTAATACATAAAAGGATAATGTAGATGTGATAAATAGTGCAGTTTGAGGTGATTACAATGGGAAGAGGGGTTTGTATAAATGGCCAGTATATTTCAAATATATATTTCATCTTTTGAAAGTGCAAAGATGACTAATTCCTTCACTTAGAATGAAATAACTCCAGAAATAGAGAATTTTCATTAGTACTTCTTCCCTAATCACTCACAACAACCATCAGCTGCCTACTGGGTGAGTGGGTGGAGGAAGTATTCTGAAAGCCCCTCAAAATCAATTAAAAGATTTTAATAAATTCAGTGGATGTTGAATCATCTGGAGTGAGCACTGATGGGGGAATGGCAGATTCTCTGCAAAACTTAAAACTTGCTTAGGAAAGTCCTAAACCAGGCATTACTCTCCAAAAGTGCTCAGATCTCTTTCACATTCAAATTCACCTTGTTCCCACCTTGAAAGTCTTTGAAGCGAAGTATTTAATATCTGGGTATAACAGTAATAAGAATAATAGTATTTTTCTTTATCCAAGCCATCCATCTATAACTAGGTGTGCAGTGTGGAGAGTCCAGAAGAGGACAAGAATGTCCAAAGCTATAAAATGAGAAAAGATGAAAGAAATTTGAGATTTTTGGTACAGAGAAAGAAAATGCAGGAAGGTGCTGCCCTCAGATATGAAAACAGCCAGTGAAAAGGCAAAGAGAATGAACTGGTTTCTGAAGGCAGGTCGGGAAGCCATGGGCTTGTACTGAATCAAGGTATATGCAGGTTAGACACTCATAAAAGCATTCTAGTAGTGGGAATCAGGAAGCAGTGAGGGATTGCCGAGGGACACATGGGACCCAGAAAAGTTAATCAAGCATCTGTCAGGGGAGAGTTGGGTAGAGCCAAACCTTATCTTACCTCTCTTATCCTCAGAATGAAACTAGTTATATCTGTTGACTTGCCACAGAGTGTTCTTTTGAGTATTACTTACCTACCTCCTACCAAGACCCCTGTTTTTTAAACAGCTTTCATTTATTATTCTGATGTTCATCTGCTATACTCAGTTCCGTGACTGCCTGTGTATTGCAGGTGGTCTGGATCCTCATTAACTCAAAGTAATTTTTACCTGTTTTCTTTTTTTAAAAAATCCATGCACAAATTCCAATTCTCCTTTTTATTAACTGTTCACTCTGTAAGTGTGGAAAAGTAGTGATTTTGTAAAAGCAGTTTCGTCTTCCTTGTTTTATGTAGTTACATCTACCAGTCCCACAACTACAACCCAAACAGGTCTACTGGGTAAGACAATCCTTTGCAGAAGCCTCCTTCAGTTGTTCTTGTGTTAAATCACACTATGTCATTTCCAAAAATATCCCACAACCAATTGCACTCTGCATCTTAAGGGAAAGAGGACTCAAAATCACAACGGTTTCTAGATAAAACAGAAATGACGGTACTATCATCTTTCCTTCAGACTCTTTCCAGGCTTCTGTGATCCTTGCAAAGATGTGATGCATTGGTATGGTTTCTAGCAAGTGCTGATAACACTTTGCTTACAGTATAAAGATGCCACTGGGAAATCTCAGAGATAAGCAGCAGTTAAACTCAGGTTGCTTATTTAAAGGTCACATGTGTTAGGTGTATTATCCACTGACATTTGGGCATAAGCCTTGACTGTGATTACTGCATGAATCAGTAGTACATAAAAGGTAGGATTCCCAGGTTTGTCTATATTACTAACCAGTGCAGTGCAAAAAAATGAAAGATTCAGGGTTTGATTTGATACAGACCGCTAGAGCCCTCGAATCGCATGTCTGCATCGTGTTTGCCAGCCAAGAGTCTTTTGCAGGCTGCTGATCCCAGCCACACACTCCGTGCCTGGCAGGTGATGGTGCATTCAACTCACAAGTGGAGCTCTCTCGATGGCAACCTGGCACACGGCTTGGGCCAAATGGGAAACTGCCTGAGCACACGCAGTGCCCTTGAGCCAATACCCTGTGCCTTCTAGTATGAACATGCAGCAAATTTACACCAGGAAAGGATCTCTTGAGCACACTGAAATGCTAACACACATACTCCAGCATACTCTAGCTGCTAGCTGTACTCATTCACTATCTCATGTCGGCACTGGATTTTGCTAACATAAAGCATTCAGCAAGTAAAATACTAATGTGAGAAGAGTTCTCTTTGAACTTTTCTAGAGCTTCTCGAGCACTGATAACACTGGAAGGCTCTGTGCATTCAGCATCTGAGTTGCCATATAAAGCTTTAAATAGATACTGAGCAAAGCAATTACTGTCCACCGTCACACACCAGCACATGTGCTGATATCATACATTCCCTGTGGCAA
This sequence comes from Rhynochetos jubatus, assembly GCA_027574665.1. Taxonomy (NCBI): domain Eukaryota; kingdom Metazoa; phylum Chordata; class Aves; order Eurypygiformes; family Rhynochetidae; genus Rhynochetos; species Rhynochetos jubatus. The sequence goes on from CM050654.1 coordinate 28,618,827, forward strand.
GGACCTCGTGTACCTTTAAGTTTTCTACCACACCAGGTGCACACACGGTTCTTGATAACATGTAAACAACAACACGAGCAGTAGTTCTGCTTTGATTTTATACAAGGCACGCTTGTTCCACTAGATATTTTCAGGGATGAGAAACTTATAAGAATGCTTGCTGTTCTGTGTGATAGCAGCAGGGTTTTGTTTGGTTATGTGTGCGTGAATAGCCTTAAGGATTTTGCAAATGTGTTTGATTTGCATTGAGTGAAGAACCTTAGAAACTGCTGTGATGAGCAATGAGGAGAAGCACAAGTTAACACAGCAAGCGATCGGGTGTGTAGCTCTCTTTCATTAGCACAAAGACATCTTGTCTTTGAAAACTAGATGGTTTTATTTAGTTCTTATGTGATAGTAAATCCATGAGCTGAGGTCAGAGACAGGCTGGAGATCAGAACATTTTGTTGATTGTAAGCAAGAGTTGCCAGGTTTGCAGTATCCATCATTCAGTCCAGGAAGGATTTTAACCATGAGGTTTTGTAGCCAGACCCACCTCCTGGTGTGCTGAAGACACCTTCTGCATACAATCTGCGCTGCTTGATTTATATACAAGCATCTGGAGAGCCTACACACTTGGTTCTGCCATTCCAGGGCAAGGCATGGACAATCAGTTCTCCCAGTGGGAAATTAAAGATAACTCTAACCCAGCCTCCAGAGTATTTACTGACACGTATTTATTGACTGTCCTCTTTGGCCTTTCTGAGTCTCACGAATGATTAAATAGGGACCTCTATCAATGTCCTTGGAAATGCTCATTGAAAATGGTGGATCAGCGATTATATTGAACATGGATAAAAAGTAGTCATATATCACTGGGGTTTAATCTCTTTTGCAGAAAGGAGAGCATATTGATCAGAATCAGAATGTTTGAAGTTAGGTACACCTTAAATGACAGAATTGGCACCTAGACATGCATCAATAAGGCTATTTTAATGTGTCTTATATTATTCTGCCCAAATTATTTCATTGGCTCTTCTATCATCCTTCTAAAAACCTATCGATCTCATATTTTCAGCTATTGTCGTTTTACGCCAGGATGTTCTTTGTTGCATTTGCAATGAAGGTGCAGTTTTCTGGTGCTGTTGGAATCTGAGACTATTACTTGTTAAGTTACAATCCCTAGGTACAAATATATAGTGAATCTAATAGACTTCTTGCTTTCAGTCTCTGTGCCTCTAGGTCTGTGGTGCAATTGTCAAAGTAGTCTTACTTGCAAGTTCCAGAATTATTCTTAAATTGCAAACAAATGCCAAAAAAAAGTCAAGGACACTTCTTTGTAGTTTTAGAGCAATGAGAGAGGAGGGAAAAAAGTAATTTCATAATATTTTCTACATTCTTATTTCCTTTTTTTAGTAATTAACTTGGTTTCAAAGGTGAAGTTTATACATTTTTTTCTTATCGCTCCTTGCTCTGATTAACATCAAGAAAATGATGAGAAAACATTGCTCTGCATAAGTTTCAAACGCCATGAATGTTAACTAAGTGTAAATGCAGAGGGGCTATTTCTGTAGATTATCACCTCCAACAGAAGACAAAGCAACTATAAACTATTAAAAAGAACATCACCCAATTTTGTACTGTGCATGTTCCCTTTCTTCAGAATAAAACAGCATACAACTATTATCAAAATTTAAGTCTCTGGGAAATGTCTCCAAGGCTTCACACAGAAGCTGGAACAGTGCTGAAACTTTCTGCTCTTACTGTATTAGCAGTATCTTCCTGCCAGCAAAGGTCATCCCTAGTAGAAACAGGGGTTGGCTGAATAGACAGTTTATCTATTTATGTGCATATTTATGGACTCGACATATTTAATAGATCCAGCTGGCATTGAATACACTACTCATTTTGTAACAAAAAGCCACTCCATTTTGTGTGTGTGTGTGTTGGTTGGATGAGGAAAACAGAACAGTTTTCTCAACAGTTGTTTCATTTGAAAGTCCCTTTGTAGATCAGTCTCTAAAGTGATCATGTCCAGATAGTTAAATGTACCTTGAAAATACCATTGTTAATATAATATCCTGCTTAATTAAATAAAAATAATCTTTTGCGCATAGGTTACATTCCTGATTTTGTATACAAATACAAAAGGGACTACACATTACATGTGAAGGGACTACACATTACTGACATTGCAGGAAAAGCTTGAAGCATGACTGCTCTGTATCTGAAGAAGAAAAATTCCTCAGGACCTGCGTTTTTAGTGTGAAAGGACGAGAAGGGTGGTTCGTGGTTCACCATTTAGTATTCAAAGAACTGGGATCTTGTGTTTATTCTTTTTGCCACTGGGAAATCTGTAGCTAGTTGTATCTATAAACTACTGTTTATTAGGCTGATATCACGACTGGCTTGCTAATTCCACATCAGTTCAGACAGTAATCTGCACAGCGGCAGAATGGCAAGGAGATGATGTGACATGTGTGATGTTATATCTTTCAGCAAACTAGAACTCTTTGGATGTGAATTAAGTTCCAGTGTCACTTACAATCTGTTCCAGAGTTGCTTTCTTTGAAGGAAGAAAAAAAAAAAAAAAGGAGTATTCACCCTTCTACCGTCTGTGCCATGTAGCTAAATTCAGACAGAATACTTCAGGTCATTTAAAACAAGCATCTTGGCAATCAGGAACATATGCTCCTTAAATAGTCCATCAAAGTCAGAATGCTAATATGACTTGCTGTTTGCTGTTGCTGTTGTTTTTCATGAAAATCACCCTTTCGTGCAGACTCTGACAATTCTGATGAAATCAGAAGAAAGCACAGATCCTGTATCAAGTTACATTTAAAGCTATGTTTCTTTAATCTGTAAAACAAGTCATAACATACTCTGAAGTACTGTCTTGTAAATTAAACATTTGCTAAGATGCTATACGAAGGTATTCCATGATGGTAAATGAGGGAAATGAAATTCTCTGGGATTACCTTTGTAATAGGAAAAACAGACTTGCATGTCATCACAAAGACCTTAATGTATCACATTTTGTATTGGATTCAGTCATGAAACATCAATCGTTTGCACTGTACGTTCTTTTGTCTTTATTGTTGTCAGTGACTGAACTCGTTGACTATTTGTTGCCTACAAGTTTTGACGCTCTTTTGCAAAAGCCCACACTGAATTAGCAGTTTCTGCTCTGTGCTTTCAGGCTAGATCCTTCTCAGCACGGAACTGTTGTGGTGGTGTTTTGTTTTGCCTGTTGCACATCCTAGCAACTTCCCCAACACAGCTGCATTCATTCCCCTAATCTAGCTGTGGTTTCTGGTATTGTTACCTCTTTTCTTTGGATTTCTTTTATAAAAGCACATATTTTCTGTGGTCACCAGTGACTTCAAAGGGTCTCACACAGAGAAATTTTTATCATCTCATTGCTTGTCTCCTAGTCTTTTGCACAGCAAGTTGTGCTTTGCCATTTATAAGATCCAGAAAGAAGCTACCTTTTCCTTACCAGTGTCATTATTATCTGTAGTCTAATAATTTTAATCTTTTACCCCTTGTAATGGTTTCCCAAGCAAACAAGGCCATAACCTAATTAAGGGGTAGTCATTTTGCACACTCATTATTATTCAACTACACAGATTTCTGCAGGCTGTATGGCAGGACCTGCCTCCACAGCCAGATCTGGTCTCAGTCTGATCTCACTGGCTGCTTTCCCTGGATGTGTCTGCAGCAGTATGCCTGAACTATACGGCTTCAACCTTCACTTCCTAGTGCATAGCCCCATGGCTGCCAGTCCGAAGGCAAAATGCCTGGGAAAGCAAACAAAGGACCATTGTATTCAGCACTGATGGCCTTTGACCAGCTTTGTGTGGTGAATGCTCTGTACTCCTTGGCTGTGGTCTGACTTGTGTCACTAGCTCTTCTTTTCGTCAAATTATTTCTGTCAGTGCAGGAATGCTACACAAGTATAATTATCACTGTACAGCTACGTCAGGGTTTGCAATCTACATATGCTTCTGCTTAAGCAGGTTTTGAAAGCTTTGGAGAAGTCTTACCGGAATGTGTGGACCCCAGACAGTGGACTGTTTACCATATACCCCGGCCACTCCATAGAGTTCAAGAGCAGTTTAGGATAATTTCTGTGATATGGACACAATTGAACTCAAGGGAAAAAATCCTACGGCATTAACCTTTGGATCAGACCACTGACTAAGCCCAGCTGAAGGAATAATCACCAAAGCTTTTCTGTTGGCAAAATGTATTAAGGATCACTTGTTATGTTGCTATCCCCTAGATTTTGTTCAATAGGAACAAAAAATGCAGGCTGTTGAACTTGCCTTAGGGAAGAAATCTGGGGATAGACTTGAGCCACCTAGTCAGGAAGTGGATGGAAAGACCCATATCATCTGGTTATTTCAGAGTGTAGATGTAGATGTAGAAGATGTAGAATAAGTGTCAAAGATTTTAAGGCCCAAAGAAGTTGTTTTAATCCCACTATCTAGCATTTCTTTTAGTGCAGGTGTTATAGTCATCCCTTTGTTTATCCTGATCATTGTTTCTTAAACTGTGTGGATATGGATTAGGGATAAGAGGAGTGTAACTCATTCTCACCTCCATAACAGTATTAATAAAACATCAGATGTGTCTTCCTCTCTCACATGAGGACTTCGTCTACTAATGAAGGTTTTCTCTGCATGTGGCTACCCAGACCTCTGTGTTTCTATTTATGTTCTTGTATATGTTTTCCATTTCTAAAAATGGGGAGAAATCAAAATGCAGAGTGACTGTATAAAATTTGCATACTATACATACTGTAATTTCTCCAAAGGTGACATATTGTCAGCATGGGTAAGTTATTTACTTGCAAAAGGTGTGAGATGAGTTCCAGAGGAATCTGCATTGCTAGGAAATAACTCCCTCTTCAAACACACACCAGCTGCTTCCCTTTTTCACCGGGGTGTTTGCATCATGTCACCACCTGACATCATTTACCCTGGAGGCTCCAGAAAGGAATAGAAAGGTTGCCATGTTAATTAGAGGAAAGTGATAAAACCTGATGTTTTATTTATTTTCTTGAAGAGGGATTTGTGTGTCTTATCCTGTTTTATGCTAATATTTTTATGATGAATTTCTTGAAGTTTAGTTCAGAATCAGTTCCCCTGAGGAACAAGTGCTACGGCAAATTACAAAGGCCTCCAGTGCTTGAGAATTCTCATTAAAATTAACCCACCCCTGACTGCAGTTAACAAACAGTCATCACATCCTCAAGGACCCTAAATTAGCTCCTGATGATGACATCGGTAGAATTAGACATATACACTGTTTAAGCATTTATCTTTAATGACTGAGATGGAGTCCGTACTGTAATTAAAACCACTAGTTTAGAAACATTGTAAATAGAGTTGAAGCAAGTTATGCCAGGAAGGGAACAAAGTTATCTAGGTCCATCTCACAGATATTCAAGACCTGAACATCTTCATGGATCTAGGCCCATGGTGGTTCTTCTGCCTGGCAGGCATCAGCACTTGGGCAAAACAGACTTTGGAGTAATTAAATGTTGGTAGAACTCTTGGAATATGTTGCTGTAATGACAAGGACTTGTCACACTTGAATGGGGTCAGGATGAATCTGCGCATAAGAGTTCCCCATGGCAATTAAATGAACACAGCTCTCCTCTGGGAATAGAGCTGGACCTGGACCTACTGAGGCCTAGAAAGCCAAGGAATAAGGCAGAGAAGAATGGTTGTGTTGTCTTTGGTCTCAGATTTCTGGTAGTTCAAGTTTAGGTTTCAGAGGGACAGACTAGGCTGTCACATATAATGGAACCTTTCTGGAAAAACAGTTTTCATTCATTTCTTGTGATCCAGAGGAATTAAAGAGTTAAACACCAAAACACAAAGGCCTGGCTTTTATAGACATCTTGCTTTAACGATTCATTTTGCATAAATAACTTGACTGAAACAATCCATGCTGTAGCCTTGGTATTTATATCATAATAATCCCTAAAAACTCCATCCATGCATGGGGTGTCATTTTGCAAGATACCATGTATAATTCAATAAGAAGAGATAATTTCCATAAGCATTTATACCCCAGAAGACGGCTTAGGTGGGGAAAAAAAAAGACCCTAAACAAGAACAGAAAGACTATTTAGTGCATACTAACTTTAAGCACAGATTAAAATCAATTGCTATTCAACAAACCACTTAAGCATTTGTCCCACTGAATTTAGCTCATCTATTTGGGGTAAACACAGTGGTTTGCTCTTGAGTAAACAGTTTACTTCAACAGCATTCTGGTTCTTGATTGTGACTTCTTGAAGCATTTGCAGTATGAATGACAACAATAATACTAATGACTCTCATTAATTAGGATTGCACTTAGCCAAAAATACCTCTGAAAAACACCTTCCCTATCCCAGGTTTTGTACTAATTATTGTAGTTTCTACTGAAAAACTTTTGGGTTTACCTTTGAGCTCTTTGCCCTGGCTGTGATTTTAATGAGGCTGGGTTTTATGCAAATAGCATATTATTCACAATCTTTCAGTGTTTGTCTTATGCTGATTACATTAGCAGCTTGCTTTCTGTACTTGCGGTCTTGCTGCTAATAATGTTACAGATCATATAATGAAGTTAATAATGAAAGCAACTGTGTCACTTTTCATTGTCTATACCACCAGTGTATATGGATGAATAGAGGCTGCTGCAATAATTTTGGAGGGACTCAAAAACTCAACATGTGTTTGAGGCTTAACCCATCAGGTGTGGGAGTTTTTTGCCATGGTCTCGCACTCTTCTCCAAGTCCATTGTTTGCTGAGCAAAACAGAAGGATTTTCATACTATTTCCTAAGAGTCCATCTTTAGATTCTATTAAAACTATTATTGGACAGAAGAAAAACAGTGAGTCCCAAGAAAATGGTACAAAGACAGTTTTTGTTCTAATTGTCATAGATTTGAACAATGTGTTCTTGCCAAAAATTTAAATGTTTCATTTTACAAAGCTGTTTATGCAGCATGTGAATTATTTGGGATAAGTTTCATTATGGTGATTAATATGCATGACACTGCATCACAATATGAAACCTATCAAGCCTGGATTGTTTATTTTATTGTTGTTGTTGTTCTTTTGATGGTATGCAATTTAAGAGCAAAACCACCCCCTCAAATAAGATCTCAATGTCTTCTCATAGGCTCAATCTTAGTTCATATTTCTGAGATGTGATCATGTTTTCAAAATGTTAATTTATATGCATACCTTTCTTACACTTCATCAAGAGCTGTTGGGTTTATAATATACATGGAAACTAATTTTCTTGTACTTAGGGTTTTGAGCTTTATACAAGATAGACACTATATAGAGTTTCCTTGACCTTCAATTAACACTGGCTCAGGATATGCACACACAGAGCTGTGACTTGCATTTGTATCTGAGCAGCCCTTACTCCCAGTGAAAACCAAATTGAATTGGAACTGTCTGGGTTTGCTTCTTTTTTCTCAAAGTCTTGTAGTGCCGTGAATTTTGCAAAAACTTTGGCCCTAATATATACTTGCACCCTTTTGAGAAACTAGGAAGAATCCAGATTATAGGATAAAGCCTAAAAGCCAGAGAGTTTCTGATTGGTATAGGTTTCATTTTAAATGTTCCTATGAGTTTTGATGAAAAGCCTCTCAGTAGCATCATACCATTAGTCTAACTTCCATAGATCTAATCTAGGTAGATTTCTGTGAAGCTTGACATATTTTGCTGTAAGAGAAGTGATTAATTAAGATGAAAAAAAACAGAATTAGTAGAAGGCCTGTATATTGCATAAGAAACTGAAATGCAAGAAAGGAAAATACTAGGCTGAAGGGAGCTTTGTATCTGAGATCCTCGAACTTCCATCTTGCTGATACTATCATGCTAATCGTTATGATTAGCGTGATAAACAATGCTTTTGAAATGCGCTAATATTTCGAAGATAGAAAGGATGCCAATAAAGAGGTAGTATCCAGTTACTACACAGAATTTGCTGAGTAACCTTGAGGTCCCGGAGTAATGGAAACAGAAGGTCATGCATTCCAGAGCTAATGCAAAATATTGGGCACTGTCAATATTTAGCACAAGGAGGGAAGGAAAAAATGCTCAGGTGTTTTTTGGACAATCATGGTATGACTATGTAACACCTATGGAAAAAAGCAAATATTGCTCAACTGTGTCACAGACACAGTGTTTGCAACAGAAATGGCCAAGTGTTAACAACCCCATGCAAAACCTGCATAGTTTATGTTTTTATTTCCCATATATTTTTCTGCTCACTTATGTGAAAGAATGAATTCAACCTGAAAGAGGTGCAGAGAACAATCAAGGAACTGCAGACATATAGGAGACACTTCATTTTCAGAGCTATGATAGGGAATCCTATACTGAATGATGATCAACCTGCCTATGTAAGCACAGATTAGCACACAGCTACAATAATGGCAGGAATTATATAAGGTGACAACTGTGGACACGACTTTGATAGCCTGTGTTGAACCTGATGGCTCAGCTGAATCCTGTCAAGCGTTACACATGCCTTTCTCCCTAGCTGAGTGTCATGCTGTGAATATGACTTGCTCTTCTGAACTTTCACATTAGAAGTTTATCCTATCATCAAAATGAGATGTGAAAAGGGATATTTCTGCTATAGACTGATGCCTTGTAAAATTTTGTGCTTCAGAGTAAACAGAAGAGATTTCCCTTGATAGAGAAAACTGTTAAGTTCCAGAGAAATCACAGCACGGTTTGATTTCGAGTTTTTTAAAAAAAGCAGCCAAGTGAGCAGAGACTCCTTAAGAAAGGAATAAACACCTAATTGTGATTTAGGCTAAAAGAAATTGAGGTTACTCAATACCCATATTGAAATGAGACAGCTGACACTGCCTTGTCTATAAATAATGCCCCAGATTTCAGGACTTCTTAAGTCCCCAGGTGTTGAAATGGGGAAGATCACACTGCACAGTAGCAGGTATAAGAAGTGGTGATTTGTATTTCTTTTGCTCAGTAGCACACTTAAGCTCTGGCACACGTCCACCAATGTACAAGAAAGGTGAACTGTCAGGATGTTGTGACTCAGTAGAAATATCTAGTGTCAAATCTTGTAAGACTAAATAACACAGAATGTATTAGAGGCTAATAAACAGCCATTAACCACCCAGCATTCAGATTTACCAATTATCACACTGTTCTAGGCCGTGGACCTGCTTGCTGTGGCTGACAACATCACATTAATGAATCTCAAGTCTTAACCTCCTTGAATTCATGAATAACAATTTGACTCCATGTAACTTGATTACTATGAAATGGAAACTTTAGTTGAGTCTAAACATTGGTTATGAGGTTGAGATGAGAGAAAGACAACCCTACTCCATCACTGGTAATTTAAACTCATATAAAACCGAGCACCTGTCACAGTGATAAATGGGTTTTCTTGTTATCTCGCTGTCGGTATCATTTCCCAGTCAGATTCCTATCAAGCACCCAGACAACACTGTGGAAACCAAGGTACAATTGTCTTAATTTTATTTCTTTTCCAGAGAAATGGGTAAAGGTCGCAAGATGCTTATAAATGTGATTGATTTCATTTTCTTTGAGTCATTCCCAGAACATAGATTAATTTACTTGTATATGCAAACGTAAGGTTTTTATAGTCATCACAGAAGAGAGAGCTGCTCATTGTTTACTGACTCCAAGCTTAAGCCATAACTACCTTGAATCAGGAGGTGTCCCAATGGCTTATATCTTTCAAGGTCCATTTCACTGTGAATGATTAAGAGAAATCAATTTTTTAATCTCTTTTACTTCAGATCAGTGCCTCTATATTCTGAGGGTGTTCTCAGCCTGAGGAATGAGACTGAAAGTATAACATAAACAAGCTCCTTCCTTACAACTCTGGTGTGTCTTGCTTCCAGTCGTGTCTTTTTTTTTTTTTGCTTACATGAATTTCTTTTTAGTTCTTTTTCAGTTTAAATCTTTTGGTTTCAGGTCCTGCTTTGTATCAGAAGCAGAAAATATCTAGGAAGATCTCAAAAGAAGGAAAGAAAAAAAACCCCAATATTTAAAAAGATTAAACTTGGGAAAATTGTCCTGCGCTAAACAAGATGTCTGAATAGGCAATCATTATGGCCATTTCTGAATGTAGAAGCTACGCACCAGCTGTCACTTGGTATCAGTATGAATAGAACTGCCTCATCCTGACCTATCTGACAAGTTTAGGGCTAACTCTATAATACTGCAAAGTACTTTTATTCTTTTACAGCTTCAGTGCCATGCATCCCACATGATGATAGTGAACTTTCGTTCTATTTGTTGGACTGTGGTTTTAAAATATAAATATGAATGTCCATGGATTTTATTAGCAGTCACACAGAATAACTTCTGAGCATGGAGTGAACCCTCCAGAGACTGGAATCTTTTAGATTAGAGTCTGCTGCTTTCTTTCAAGATGTAGCTGTAGAAGTAGGTGGTAATGATGATTTTCACTCTTTTATAGAAAACCTGAAAAAAACCCAAAAGACTCAGGTACTTTAATTCTCTACCTGTTGCTTGTTCCATATTTCTTCTCTCCCTACAGCGATACAAATAGCAGACTTACAGGTTGGTCTTTCCCTTTTGAAGCTGCATCTGTCTAGAGGAAAATATTTATATTACTTGATCATGAAACAGGAGGTGTGAGAGGATGAGAGGGATTTTGCCTGACAACAGGTCTACCTCCTTTTGTGAGAAAGGTTGTCTTCTTTTAGAAGATATTTTAACAATTGGTTCTGTATTTTAGCTGGTGGTAAAAGAAATAACGATCCTGGAGAGGGAATAAAGACCCTTTTTAAAAGGGTGAGCAGGGTTGTTTGTACACTGACAATAAAGTAATCCCAACAGTGTGGTCCTGGGGATAGTCTCCTGTGGAGGGTTACAGCCCGAGGCTGGTGAAGTTCAGCCAGGCCTCACTGGTCTCTGCCATTGCCTTCCAGCAACAGAGACAGCAGTTCTGCTGCACTCTGTGCAACCAGGAGGCAGATGGGCACCGAAAAGTCAGGGGTGGAGGTGGGGAAGTGACAAGATAAAAACACAGTGCTTGTGAAATGTTTCGCGGTAGAATTTCTCTGAAATGCGAAACTGAGGCATGTCAGACATAGCAGAGAATTGAAGCCATTTCTTGAGTGAACCCTCATCTGCTAAGTCTCTGTTTCCAGGGCAAGTGCATGATACTTCCTCCTCCAGTGAAGTTTAGAAAGAAGGGAATGAGGTGTGCTAAGCTCTTGGATAAAAAGATTCTGTGAGCCAAAATTTCAGGAGCATGTTTCAGGCTTCAGTCTGACAGGAAGGGGGATAAAAGATGTCTTTTTCTTCCCTCATATTGCCCACTGACTACACCTAAGATATTTCTCCATGACATGCTCTCTGTTTTGGATCCCACCTGAGCCATATCAATTTTCCTTCAGTTCTGTCCAGGGGTTCAAATCCAGGTTCCTATTAGTTAAATATAGCACTTCTAATTCGGTCATTAGTGAAATATTTTCCTTGATTAAGACCCATGTGATTTATGACATTGCATAAGTCAACAAAAACCTCAAATCCTTACACTTCTCATCTGTTTCCTCAGGTTACCCTTTTTCTTGTTTCAATGAGCAGGCAAGACAGTCCATTATAGCCATGACTCTGGGATGCAAAAATGGAACTTAGCTGGAAATGTGTGAAGTTTGGCTTTTAGTTAAGTTGAATGTCATCCTTTCTTTAAAGAAGACAAAGAAGACAAGGCAAGGAAGTGCAATTTATCCACTGTATTGACATTTGGGTTTGGAAAGTACAAAAATATGTGATCTGCACATAATATTAATATTAATAATGTTAAAAAAAATCTTCTCACAAGGGCTTTGTGTTAATCTTACATGATTCAGCTCCTGGCTGCATAATAAAGATCTTACATATTTAATAAGCAAATTGAAGTAGGCCCAAATGAGTGAACAACATAGCACTGTAAAAAGAAACAGGGAGAGGGGAATTCTTGTCAGATGAGCTATCTGGAAAAAACCTGATCTACTGACATTTTTATGCCTCCTATCAAATGTCATTGTGAATTGAAAGTGGAATGTCTGAAAAAGGAAGCAGCAAGTTTCAGTATAACCTGATGAATGTGACTCCATTGTTTCCATGAAATCATATTAAAAAGGTCATCGCTCTACGTATTAAAATACCATGGCTGTTGCTCTATTGCTCTTTCAATTTGGATTAAGCACTTGAACGTAATCAAAGAGAAATAGCTGATATTCTATAATTAAAAGTAGATTTTGATTAACAGTGAAAAAGATTGTAAGAATGGATCCTTTCTTACTGCTGACGTAGACATGCAGCTGATTCAGGATAAAAGAAACTCTCTGATGGATGAAGAGAAAATATGATTAAATTAAAATGTCTGGGGTATGGAAATGTGTATGTGAGAGGAACTGAAAAAATCCCCTTCTTGTGGTGTTCTACAAGTAACTCCTTTGGGTAAAGTCTTTGCCATAGCAACAGTAAAACCTTTATGAGGCACAAAGTTTTGCTAAGGAAATGAAGGTTCTCTATTCCAGTTCAGTTGATGTCTTGAAATGAAATTAAGTCTGGCATAAGTATTTTGTGAATTATCATCAGTTTAAAGATGCATTTTTAAGGCTATAACAACAGAGTCTGGGGTGCTTTTAGGGAATAAGATACACATGAATGCTACAACTTCTTGCTGGAAATGAAAAGCAGATTCAGAACACAAAATGAACAGTGACTTCATTTACCTTTTAGTCTGCCCCCTGTCTTGTCGTCTGTTCTTTCTCTTCCATGTCTCATCATTTTTTATATCTGCATTGCTATCTTCCCTTTTAGCCTCTCCACAATGTCTTACATGTTCTGTATCTTTCACATTTTTTAGGAATAGTTAGATGGAAGCACTGGGATAGATCTTGGCCTTAGGGCAAAACTTCTTTCCTACTTCTGCTGGCTCAGTTCTTTGCTTTGCATTACACCCTTTCCTACCTCTCATTGTACTCTTTGTTCCTGCTATGAAAAGTCAGATCTAGGCCTTCCCTCCTTTGTTGTCCTTGATTTTATTTTCTCAGTTGCCAACAGCCCTCTGAACCACCTGACCCTTCAGTAGGCTTTTGCTTCCATTCATGGTGAGGCTCTCAATGACTTTTTTGGAGGATTTCAGCTTTTGCTTTTCTCAATAGTGCCTCTGTAGATTGACAAAAATTGAAATTTTATCATTCTGTGCATTCTCATGAAGACTTCTAAAAGCAGAGCTGCAAAGGTCTTCATTATGTCATCGTCCTCTTCACTGAAGGGCCCTGGCTCTTCACAAAATACAGGCAACTATCTCAGAGGATTAGGGTGAGTCGTAAGAGGATCCTCTGAATGTCTGACAGTCCTGTGAGTTTCTTGGTATTTGTACTCTTGGAATTTAAATTGTGTCAATTATACCTGCAGATGGAACTTTTCCTCAAACTGTGGCAAAACCCACTTTCTGCTTTCATCTTCCCTTATTGCCTTTACTATCAGGAACATCAGATTGTGAATGGAATTCTCGGTGCTGCAAACTTAAACAAAGGCCCCCTCCCCTTTCTGTGTTTCATACCCTGGGCTATGTAGTTATTCATCCTCTTTTGCTCCTTTTCTATTCCTCTTTATATGAGGGATCTGTCCTGACATTGTGGAACTGGGACTGTGAGACTGCAAGATTAGAATGACAAAGTGAGAAATGGAAACCTCTGTCTATCACTTTGCAATCAGCACACTGCAATGCTCTTCCCTGGCTGCTATCAAATCTCTGTGTTACGCTTTTATAAGTTGGTTTGCTTTTATTTTTATTTTTTTCATCAACTCAGTCCTCAAGTGCTTTTTGAAAGCTGGCAGGTCAACTGAGCTGCCTCTCCCTCATCTCTGTCTCAAGCACAAATGCTCAAGGTCTCAGAAGTGTGGAACTAAAGAAGGCATCAAGATGGGGCTCAGAAGTCCAGGTTGTGCTTTTGCACTCTGTCAACAGCAGATTGTGTTCTGTACCGAGGAGCCTTCCAATTCATTGTCTTTGGGAACAAATGAACCCTGGGGAGAACAGGGCAAAATGTGGCACCACTTGGGGATCGTCTCATCACCTCACTTGTGACTGAGGCCAAAACTACAGCATTACCATGTCCTTAAACCTTCTATGGGATGTTTAGACTGACATGTAGACAGAATCGTAACACAGGAAGGAAAGCCCACTTTAAAAGTAAAATAAAATTATAAAAATAAAAAAGAAAGTTCTCAAAAACGTTTTCCACTGTTCCAATTCAAGACATTTCTTACTTGCAAGTGTCAAAATATTCTATACTTTACACTCTCTTTTCTGAAAACCCTGTTGGTGTGTGATTAAATTTACTTTTCAGGGTAATTTTGGTATTAAAGTACCTATTCTACTGCCTCTGGCACTTCATTCAAGGAGAGGAAGTAGAAAAGAAAGTGAAAGTAAAATCAACTAAACTGGGAAAAATCAGTCTTTTCTTTAGAAAGCCAATTTTTTTATTATTTGTCACATGAACTATTTTCCTCTGGCTGGCATGTAACAGTGGGGAGGGTGAGGATGTTGATTCCTGCCTCTTTTTATCCTACCAGTGCAGACAAATGAAGTTAGTTACCCTGTTTACATGCACACAACCACTTTCTGCATTCAGAAGTGCACGTTGCTTTTGTCTGATGTGTTTGACTGCATTTACATTAATAGTGTTATATGTATTAATAATTAGCCTTTGCATTTATAATGGATTCTTTTTCCAAGCAATTACTGTGTTTCCCAAGCACACTGTATGCATTACAACACTCCTGAACTATAAAGGCTACTAAACTGCATTTTGTGTTCGGTGAAGGTTTGAATGAACTGAAATTCACTGTTGTCCCAAGGGCAGGAAATTCTAGATTTCAGTTTCCTCACACAATGTGCAACATACCATTTTTTGGTATGGGCAGTCTGATTTACACCTTGGGACAATCAGTGCAGTGACTTCTGTTGACTAGACAGGCAAAGAACTGAGGCCAGCTGCCGTCTGGAGATGAGGCAGGAGGATGCTGCACCCTCTTATCTGCTGAGTGCAACATCAGCAATATGAAAACAGGAGGACAGGAGGGTGAGTCGCCATTGAACTCCTTCAGTCTCCTCCTTGTCTCTTCAGTCTTCTCAGGAAGCTACTCCTGGGCCAGCTCTGTATTTAATATTTAGTGATTTTCACATGGCTTTGAACTAGAACCTGAATGTTTAGTTCAGTAGTGACTTGCACTTTCAAAACCAGGCAAGTTTGGTCCCTGCTGCAGATGGATAAATACCCAAGTACTTTTCCTTGCTTTTCCATTCAGAAATGAATGCAGGAGGGAGGAAATAAAGTTAACTGTAGATAAAATCATAGACACTTTAGATTTTCTGAATGTGCAATTTATTAGGCTGCCTGATAAAAGCTATATGCATCATAGTGATTTTCTCTCAACATCATCTTCCTAGTGTACAGAGGACCCCCTATGTGTGTTCCCTCTGCAGTAGAAGATTTATCTCCTTTATGCAGATGCATGGGGCCCTGACTGCCCTCTTTTCATTTCTTTCTGAAGGTCATAGCTCTGAAAAGGGCCTTGTCTTCCCCTTTCCTGTAGGTAATAGGAACAGAGAGAGGGAAGCGAAGTACAGCATCTGCAGGTGTGCATTCAGTGAAAATGTCAAGGCTATTCAAAAGCTTGTGCTCTATAGCAATTAGTGGCCCTGCATGTCAAACAAAGACTCCACCACTTAATCTTCAGCCTTTCTTAGCATCACAGGGTATGTTCAGTCTTTGATGGCTTAAGAAACAAGGCTCCCATCACAAAAACCTGGGCCCAAATGCATTCAAGTGAGGCATCTCAGAAAATGCAAGGCCTGCTAGGAAGTCCAGCTCACCAGTGAACAACAAGGGTGATAGCCTGTGAAAGTTCAGGCTACAAACTGCTGCAGTTGCTATGTTCAAAGTTCTCCAGGTGACTTACAAGCCGCTTAGACAATTGAAACAAGTACCAGTCCTTTTACAAGATGGCAAACTGAGTCACAGAGCGGTGAAGTGAGCACACACTGGTACGACTGGCCATGCCTGGGCTCCTGAAAGCTGCCTGGGTCTCCCCTGGGCTTGGATCCTCCAATCCTAAGGAAAGCCACATGGTCACAAGGCCTCTTGTCCACAGTCAGGCAAAAGTCTGGTGGAAGTACCAGGATCTGAAGCCAGGTCTGCTTAGTCTCAGGACACTGCTTTTAATTTTAGTTCTCCTCCTACCTGAATCCTGCAAGGCTTTATTAAGCATGCTGCTCACTACCTATTACAGACTACAGTTGTAACTAATAGCTGAAGTGCGTTTGTTACAGTTTGTCTTTAACCATACTAGTTAGGCAGTGTTTAGGCGGTGGTCACTGCGGCATCTTTACAGCAGCTTTTGGTGCTTAGCAAGCTCTGGGCAGAGCACAGCCCTGACCAGAACCTCCAGAAGCATTCAGCAAAAGGCAGGATTTCCTGTGGCGTTTGCCCTCCTGTGCAGCGTGTCTGGCATCACTTGTGAAATATCTTCAGCTTACTCACTTATACAAATATACAGTATATCTCTTTGAGTAATGTCTGTGAGTTCATCACTTTTTTTATGCTGAAAGGTAAATTTAAGGCTCTGGATTTTGGCATTTGTGTCTCAGCATGAGCAGAACTCTGTGCCTGTGTTTGTACATTCATTTAATTTTCTCTAAGCAATGGTTTATTATGAGTGATGATTTAATATTTTCTATTTCAGATTAATTCTTTGTGAGTGTCACATAACCAAAGTGCAGCAAAAAACAACCAAGGGTGTCTCACCTTTGCTTCAGGTGTCTCAGTTTGTGTCTCACGCTAAGGACTGCTAATCCCAGTGATCAGGCTAAAGTGAAAATCTAATTGCTCATCTTCCTTTAGGTCTTTTGGTTTTGTTTTTGTTCGCTTTTGCTCCACATTTTTCAATATTGTTCAGGGGAGTGCAGAAGAAAAGACAGAGTTAATCTAGTCTCTCAGACGAAAAATCCCTTAACACTGACAAAACCTGCTATGCCTGTGCCAGGTCTCTAACAGCTTGAAAATCAAATTAGGCACAGAATTATTACAGACACTGTTTGCTGTCAACAACCTAAAAAAAAAAAAAAAATCAACACGAAACCCAAAACAAACCAAAAAATCCTTCTCCAGGAACCTTAGTAAGTGTTGTGCTTCTCAATCCATTTGCAGCTTCTCAATCCAGGTCTGGTGTTCCCTTTTACCAAGTGGCTGGGTCTGAAACAAGGGCTGCAAAACAATGTTTTAAAAAGTCATTTGAAAGGGAGCAGTGAGATTACATGCCAGCTTGAAAGCATGACAGCAAGAAATATCTGAACTTGCTTTGCCAGCGATGAGGAAACCTCACCAGATTCACTCCAGGTTGAGCTCACTGGGGTGGAAGAAGGGATTTAATCTCAGTATTTATCAGTCTTTCCAAGTGCGGTGGCATGTGCTGGTCAGTACATCCCCGCTGACATTTTCTCATGGTGAAGTTGAATGCCAGTACATTGATTCTATTCTACTTTGGTGATGGCCACCCTCCCTGAATGTAAAAAAAGATGCAATAGGTCAGATTAAAAAAGAAAAAAACTTCCTTCTAGCCCAGTCTCTAACTGTGGTCACAAGCAAATGTATAGAGCAGATTAAGAATGGCACAAGCATATATGACACAGATATATATATATATATATATCCCACTGCACTCCAATATACCACATTAATAATAATTGTTAGTGGATTCTCTGTTATTAAATTAATCACTCTACTATTGAACGTGTATAAACTATTTACATCTACAACATCCTCTAGCTGCATGCTCTACAATTCTCCTACACCTTATGGGGTAAATAATCCCTTTTATTCTCTTCATTTTGAACTTGGCAATCAGTAGTTTCACATAGCATACCCGAATTCTTGTACTCGTGAAAAGATGAACAATCAGTTCCCGCCCCACATTCCTGTTTCCAACGTCTGTCCTTACCCATAACATTTTCTAAACATTGCTGCTGTTCTCTGAACCTTTCTCAGTTCCAATATGTTCTTGGAAATACATGGCAGAAAGGGATATCTTGCTGCATGTCCCACATTCCTAGGTCTACAAAATCATCTACTTATGGCCATCTGAACTTCCATCTTCCTTGGTCCACATTCTCTTCAGCAGCACAGCAGCTGGAAGCGTATGTGCCACAGAGCTTGTCCTGTCTTTCTTGGGAGACGAAGAGGGACACAAACTCTTATCTGGCCTGGTAATTCTTCCCTTGGTGTCCCTTAACCAGCTTCAGAGGTAAATTCAGTTCTCACTGCCAGTGAAGGGATGTTGTCCAACCTGGAATGTCCTATATATGTAGTTTGATGTACTTGTTTTGTTGGTCTGTGCCTAGCCTTGCCTTGAACAGGCATCACCACAAATGGAAACTACCTATGTGGAAAAACTTTCACACACATTATAATTTGCAAAGGCTTTATCATTTCAGTTGTGCCTGAGCTGTGAGCAGAGGTTTGTAGCACATTGCTGTTGCACTTGTGTAGTTGTCACCTTTAAAGCTTGATGGTAGTAGGGAGTAGCAGGTGAACTTTCCATTTCAATTTTAAAGAGTTTCCCATATTTCCCCTCCTCAGTATGCCTAGGCTGACTTGCCACTTTGAGCTGCTTTTTTTTTTCCTTCAAAGTTGTCAAAGTAATCTTTCCAATGTATGGTTTCTACTTCCCAGCAGGCATGTAATGCAGACATTGTGAATCAACTCAGATCTTGGATTTTTGTCTGGTTTGGGGAGAAAGGGAAAGATACAACACCAAAAAAAGAGCAAATCTAGGAACAATAAATTAAACTCAGTCAAGAACCTAGGAGAAATATTCACCTTGCCTTCTGAAGTTCCTGGGCAAGATTTCCATGAGATACTTCTAAAAAAGCAGAGAGGACGTAAAGAAATGGAACTTCCAAATATGGACAGTTTTATATCTTTATGTTGTCACTTTCTCTCAACATTTTGCTTCGTTGTCTTGCTGAAAGGAAAGTGTTTGTCTTGATTTTAATTTTTTTTAACAAAGTGGGCAGCCTGATTTTGTGATAGTACTTAATGTCTTGCAGTAAATCCTATTGAGAGTTTTCAAATGCCGCTTGTTCTCAGACACCAAAAAATAGTTAAAATTGGAGCGAGAGTAGTTAGAAATGCTTAAGGTGAGAAAAATGTTTCTAAGGAGAAAGTTGATAAAACTACAGATAAATATTGAATTATATGCTGTGGGTCATTTAAAATTGGACAGCACAATATATCCATCGGAACGTGAACTTGTATTGGACTTGGGGGGTAGATTAAACACTCTGCTTGGCTTTGGGAATGAGATTTTAAAAATCAGTCAATCTGCCCTTTCTATTTAAGTGGTAATAGTGTTCAGTCAGCATTCAGCACATTTTGAATATCCCAGGATTTGTCTCTGGTTTTATAAGCTGAATTTTGGTTCTTTATTAAAAAAAAAAAAATGCCCTGCGACTGAAATAAAGATTTTCCTGAAATTAAATGTGTTTACAAATTCCAGGCTGCAAATACACAGTTTTGGTTTGTAGTATTTGAAAACCCATCAAGGAATCCCACGTTTTTGTAACGTTTGGTTCACTGCTGAACCTTTTCTAGGGTTAACTGTATCATCCTCTTGAGGGTGTGATTGACTTTTGGAGGAAGATTTCCCTATAAATCCATCAGTCCTGTTGTTGTGTACCCCTGACTTTGTCCCTGCTCAGTGCTCTTTGGCAGTGGAAGGGTGAAAAAAGCCTGCATTCAAAACATTCAGATTTTATCAGCCTTGGCAGAGGAAACAAAACCTTACAAAGACTCGCTTGATTTTCTTTGAAGAACAGATGGGAACCATCAACATATGCTGTATCCAGGCACCATCATGTGCCATACAGGTCTGAAGTCAAAAGCACATCACAGCGTTTCCTAACCCTGGCAAGCTCTGTGGCATGCAAATGTCCTGCTTGAGCTAAACGTGCAGCATGAGCCAGTTGTCACAGCCATAATTTTGAAAACAACTTTGCTGGGGGTAGGGAGCTGGACTAAAGACCTCCAGAGGTTCCTTCCAACCCCAGTTTCCCTATGACAGATTCTGGAAGTGAGAGTCCCTTCAAGCATGTCCGTAGCTCCTGTAATGATTGTAGATTTTTAGTTTTAGGACTTCCAAAGGGCTGCTCTGGGTACTGACTTCTGAAACTGCTAGTCTAGGGCACTGTCATCACATTTTAATGTTTGAGGCACAGCTTTTCTTTCCTGGCACGTCTTCTAGGCTTCTCCCAGTCCTGGGAGGCTTTACCACCCCACAGGTGGATCCCAATATTTCCATATTTCTGCATGCTTTTCTCTTGAATGGAAGCACTGAAAGATTTCCTCAGTTTTTTTCCTTTCAGTTGCATTCCTTGTTGTCACAGCTCTAACTAAAAAAAAAAACCATCAGAGTAGAGTTTGATGGAGCAGAAATAAGATATGTATGATTGCTTCAATAGTTGACAGGTCATTGAGAAACAGCAAAAAACAATAATCAATTGGGACTAGCTGAAGCACATGACTTAAGTGCAGCTCAGTAGATAACACCTTTCACCTCTTAAACTGTCTATTAACAGGGGTTGAATGAAAACCACAAACATTCATCCCTGTGCTATGTTTGGGTTTTTTACCATGCTACCACATTCCCTAAACTATTTATTTGTTTCTTTCTAGGTTGCCTCTGGAGAGGGGAGAAGTCTGAAGACTTAAAAGACTAGTGAGAGAGTAATCATTGGTTCACACTGTTTTCCTTCCAGCAACTTGCTGTAAGCAAGAACAACAGAAATAAATAAATATACAAGACAGAGAAAGAAACAGAGCCTGAGGAGAGAACATTCATATTGTCATTTAGATGAACTATGCAGCTATCTCTCTTGACACACCTATTCCACAAGCATGTTTCTTCTCAACCTGGTATTCATTTTCTGTCCTTCTTCATTACATTAGTGATTCTTTTTTCTCCTCCTACTCTGCCTACAGTCTGAACCACCTGATTTTTTTGGGCTATATTAGCCAAGTTGTTTGTATTGCTGTCCCACGGGTGACCTAGCAGCTCAAACTAATAACACATATTTCTTTGTCAACATGTTACTCTCCAAGCTTGTTGAAGACATTTTATATGTCCAAATTGCAGTGATGTATTTTGGGGATAATAACACAGAAGGGGAATTAATGCCTTTTGGACCTTTTCTTTCTTGCAAGATTGGAATAGCCTAGATAGATGGTTTTCTCACCTACCTTATTTTGTTTTTCATTTGTTTCAAAACCCCTGAATTTCATAAACTTGGGTTTATTTTCCAGACATCTTCATAGAATTTTTGTGTTTGTTTCACTCAGTTTGTTCTTATTCAACAGGATATGCAGGTTCTAGTTCTAACTAAAAATAGAATAAATTGAGGCATTCTGATATCATTAAAGGTGTGCTTGGTTTCATTTACATTGCAAGGTGCCTGGGGCTGAAAATTATGTAGTTATAGAGTATCTAAGATAATGATTTTTCTTGACTAGGATGAGGAATCTGGTCTGTGTTTGAGACTGCTGACACAGGACTGAGGCAGTGTTCATGGTGAAGATAAATTTGTTTCAGAAAGAGGGTAGAATGATTTCTATATCTCACTCATTTACTTCATCATTAAACTTGTAGGAACATTCTACCCTCCAGTCTGTGACATGCTTGGTTGAAAATGGCCCGTGGAGTCAAATGCTGCAAAGGCAGATGGGCAGAGAAATGTCAGATGATCACAGTGTCTTAAGAAACCAATCTAGAGAAGAACTGGTAATGAATCATTTTTTCTTAACTATATTTTAGTGCAGAGAAAGATGTACTGCCAGAGTGCATTGCATACAAGGCATGGCAATCCAGTTCCACATTCCTCTGTAAAACATTAATGATAATCAGTTTGTCCAAGCAATATCCACAGGCTTTAGAAAACAGAAATCATTTGTCCTTCATGAGAGACACCATGCACACAGAGAAGCAGAAACGTCCTACAGATGTTAGGATATGAGAAGATAGGAAAGAAACTGAAAATGGTAGAAGAAATTCTATTTACCCTAACATATGGAGGATTTAGGCACCCTTTAGTCCCAGATCCTCTCAGAGCATTAGGTGCCTAAGGCCCATTGGCTTTCTTGGGAGTTAAGTGAAGAAATCCTTGTGAAGTTGTTTTGTGCGAGTGACTTACCGAAGGTGATGCACATACTGTCTGCAGAGCCAAGGTCTGAATGGGAATGCTTAAAATTTCACTCCAAGATTTTACAAATAACAGCTCAATCTGGGTACATGTAAAGTAGGGTCTTTTTTACTGTGTTGTATTTCACCTTGATTTTTTTGTTTTTGTAATGGATACTGCTGGATACAACTAGAGGTTTTATATGGTTTTAAACACAGAGACAACTTCTAGTCACACCTTCATAAAAAATAGAGAATTTGAAGTCCAATTATGAACCATTAGCATATGTAGTCTAATTTCAGGGTTATAAAACATAAAAATTAACAAGTGTAGTTAAGGCCTAGCGTATTATGCTGGTATTGTTGTGCCATAAGTTTCCACTAGTAGCTCAGGCTGGTTATTCAGTTCCTCTTCCAGATAAGGTCTGTATGAACATGTTAGCTCAGATGCTGTGTGTCACACTCAGTCCCCCGTTAGCAACAGTGCCACACGCTGTGGCTCCAGTCTGGAGCATCCCAACAGTGAGATGACCAGCCTGCTTGCTGGCTTCATGCCAACCGGCGGTGTAGTGTGGGTACAGCTAGCTCCATGCATTGGCTCTGCAAATTCCAACATTGCTACCGAAGGCAGTGTAGATAATAAAATGCATTCAGTTTCCTGACACAAGGGACATGAGGAAAAGGAAATGGCTATTTCCTCACAGAAAACAATCGTGTTGAATTTATTTAGCTTGGCAAAAAAAAAAAAAAAAAAAAAAAGGTGAAGTCCCAGGGCACAAAAGCAGTGGAAAACCAGGTAATGTTAGTATTATTAAAAATGGGCATAAACTAGCCATGGATACATTTTTAATAGTAATCAGATGATGGTTTCTGACCTGCAGAGGGACAAAGATCTAGAACTCCATCCCAATAGCTGGACAGCATTTAAAAGGCCTGATTTGTTTTAAGAGAATATGGATCCCTTTTCAAAAGTACTCTGCCTGAATAGCTTAGTAATTTCCTTCTTTAGCTGAGGAACATGACTTACAGGGAACATTGTGAGGAAAAATGAGCAAATGACTGTGGGATGCTAAAAGAGCTGCTAAATTCTGGGTAGCCAGAGGGGTTCGTCTGTGAACACTGCCAATAGCTCAGCATGTAGGATGTGGGATGTCTTGTCTCTAGGCCATTCTGAAGTTTATCCTACTGTATCCTTTCAAATTAGCCAGGTTCGAGCAATATGTTATATAATGTATGTGAGCCAGAACATAGTGAAGAGGGCAAGAAATAATTATTTTTTCCACACTAAGATAGTGGATTTATGTACGTAAAATGAGCCACAGTATTTGAAATGTCAAAATCGTTAATATAGCTTTGCATGTGTTTGGGTGATAATTTGTATTTATCATCAAAACAAAAAAGTGTGGCAAAGAGCAGGTGACAGGCTTTCACCAAAGTGTCCACTCCAATCATTTGTCAATGATAAAAGCATTTTGAGTATGTCTAAGAGGTGCAAGAGATTTTCTGATCAACTGAAATAAGTGTGAGGGTTACCTGTCCCCCCATGTTCATGAATATATACATGAAACCCCAAAGCAGATAGCTTTGATATGCACTAAACATTTTAGGGAGGCAGATTTTAACAGCTTGTGGGTATTCTGTGAGTCAAAACCTTTTTGAAATGTATAAGGTTAATATCTTCCTAACAAACACAAAGCCCTAACACTTGGTTTCAGGGGTCTCTGCTGGAAGTCAGGGATCTTCCCTTCTCAGCCAATGTCTTCAGTCGCATATCAAACAGCCTAAGTTAAAAAAAAATACATAACATCATTTCTACAGCAGGAAAACAGATTCTATACAGGTGTAAAGTGATATAATTCCAACATGCACTGCAGTTTCAACCCAACCTGCTCATCATCTCCACAGTGTTTACCGTTATGACTGTTCTAGCAGGATTTCCTATTCTAATCAGAGGAAATAGTTCGAGTGCCAGGGTAAATTTTCCTAATGTGCTGATTTTTAGAGGCAGCTTGCACTGGGGGCACCAGTTATCTCTCACTGCATGCTCTAGAAAGTAGAAATAAAACCAGGTTGTCTCACTTGAGCACTTATCCAACATGAAATTTTCATCTCATCAGGCACAGTGTTGGTGCCTTGAATTGTAACCATTTGGCCTTCTGCTGCTGTAAACTGCTATATGAGCTCTAAAGCAAACCAATGCACATTTTTCTTCTGTCAGTGTTTCTTTATATTCCCATACCAAGATAATTCTTGGCAAGGTCACACAATGGGCTCTTTTGCCTGCAAGCAACTGCTTCATAACTGACTGCAGAGCTCCAAAATCTGAACTGTGGCACTGGTTGTTGTTTATTTCAACAACAGGAAAGGGGGAGTTATATGTAAAGAAACTATTTATTTTACTTCTCTTTTATTTCTCTTCCCTGCATTTTGAGCAATAATCAGTAAGTCTGTGTGGTTTTGTACGAGTACGCAAGAGTGAAAACCCATTGGCTTGTGAGTAGTACAAATTAGGCACATATTTAGTTATCCTCCTTTTCATAAGACTCCTTTTACAAGAGTGAATTACTGTATACTGCCCATCTCCTCTGGCCTCAAGAGAGAGAAACAGAGTGTTTTTTGCTTCTTTATTGTTACTGTTTTTGTAATTGCAGATTTGTTCATCTCAGTGAGGTATTGGGAGTTCTTTGTAGAGATCATTAAATTTATTCCTCTTGGGTTTAGGGAAAAGAAAAAAGTGCCCAGCATACTTACATCTTTATATCAATATCTGAGCATGTCAAAGATTAAAAGATAAACTTAAGACATTTTTACAATTCTCTTCAAAGTACTCTTCATGGTTCAGAGCAGAATTTTTTCTCATGCTGAATTATTTCCTACCACTGGCATTTGATGCTTGCCTCAGTTACTCCTCAATCACGAAACTTTAGGTATTTTGCCAGCAATAAAATCAGTGTTAATATGGATGGACACATCTGAGCTCAGATAAATTGCTTCTTCCATTCTCTTTGGTTTGTACTTTTGAAAAGGGTTGCTAAGTGTAAGGCACCCAAATGCTTTTTGAAATTCAATGAGATTTGAGATCATGTCTCTCCGAATAAGAACTCAGAAACTATGACAGTAACCTAAAAGAGTCCCTGCAGTCTTAAATTTAGCCTTCATATTCTCCTAAAAAGCTTCCAACTGTGTAATTGCAAACTATATTAAATGGCATTATATCTTTCTCTTATTCAGAAATTGCATGGAAGTATTTTGGTTTTACTCCATTTTTATAATGGTGGCTGCATTGCCACTAGGTCACTCCATGCACCAATATTAGGAATATATACAGGAAGCCAAACAAACACATATTTTTTTCTCTCTCTGTAGAGGCAAGTCTGTCAACAGCCTGAGTTGGACTGCTTTCCTTACAGGTGAGGATAGTTATGCAGCAACCATAAAATTTATTCACCTCTAAATTTGATTTGTTGCTCTTCTGAGGCAAAAGAAGGGCTGTTTTGCCACCTTTGCTTCATGCACACAGACTGAATTGCGTGGAAAAACTTGGTAAAGTTCTTGTTGCATTCAGTGGCAAGCAGAGATTTTACCAACAGACTTGAGGACTATCATTCTAGAATGACTTCATGCATAAAGGTGTTCTGTCCTCACTAAGTCTGCCCCTAACAGCTTCCTTTGGTCAACAAGGAACTCACAGGAACCAAGGGTTGGGACCATCCTTGCAAACAGGCTCAGAAGCAGTATTGAGGGGTCAACAGTTAACTATGAGTATTTTTTCAACCTTTCTTCAGAGCTCAGCCATCGCTCTATGCTGTTGGACTCTCCAATGCAATTTTTCAAGCTGATCCTTTTTTAAGTACCTGTGTGCTGGGAAAGCCCTTGTGAAAACCTGCCCTGTGCTTCCTTATTTAGAGCTGCCAGGAATTCCCTCATACCGGATTAACAACTAGTAAGGGTGTGGGGGTGGGTTTTTTTGTGAAATGTAGCTGCAGTGGCATTTCACATACACAGCGATTCTGCAGTCCTTCAAAGTTCACTATAGCTGGAGGAACGGCTAAATGATGAGCCACCCTCCCTGTTGTCAAACCACAGCACAGACTTCCAAAGTGAGCCTGGTGCTGCTTTTTTTCCTGTCTCCATTGATTTGTGAATCCATACTCGTCAGAAAGTGTGATTTTGTTCTTGTTTCTCACACTTCCCCCAAGCTAACTGTGACTGTTATTGTGTTTTGGATTTGGTTTCAGGTTCCAACTGAGATTTTATACCATTGATACAGAGTGTGAATTTAAAAAAAAAAAAAAAAAAAAAAAAGAGGGTTATAATGTCTGTGGAACTTTTGGGTTTGATTTGAGTTAGTTTCCCAGCCTGGTCTGCAAGACATGCCTTTTTTTCTTAAATTATGCCTTTTAACCCCACAGTAACCATTGCAATTGTGCACTTCATTGCGTGAGCATGGCTCGGAGGGTGAATGTAAAGGAGAGTTCAGCTGCTCTATAATGAAGCGTGTGGCACAGCTCTTCTCTCACTGAGCTGCATGCTGGGATGTGCCTTTGTTTCACCACACCATAATATCTGTTTTTACTCAACAGGAAATAAAGAGGAAGGAGAGGAAGGTGGAATTCAGGAACAGGAAATTTGGGATGGTTTCCAGCAGGCTTCCTCTGCGTGGTGCCTCCACTCATCTATAAATATGAAAAATAGAGCAGAGAAGTCAAGCTAAGGCAAGTGCACAGGTTAATTCTCCCTTAGACATGGAACTGAAAGAAGTCTCTACATTTGGGGTGGTGTGCTGTTACAGGGGAAATTAAGGGTTATACGTAGTGGGGAATGATCAGATATGGGGCTTTAGGTTAGACCTTAAAGTTTATCTACATTATCAGTGAACAAATTATGCTTATACACTGTATTCTAACTGGAGGTTGTAGGCTCAGTCTGGATCTCTAGTATGGTTGTGGGATATACAGAAGCCAGAAATTCTGGACTAGTTTCTTGAACTGACAATATCCTCACTATCCCAGTTTCCCTAAAATTGAAATAATCTGTCTTCTAAGAGACAGCATAGTGATGATTTGTTTCATATCTCACTCTAAAAATGACATATTATTATGAATCCATCCCTTCTTGAAGCAAGTGTGTGATGATAAGGAATCACTGTACCTTTAAAGCAAAGGCAAAACATCAAACAACAGTTGCTCCTTTGGCATTGATGAGTTAACCTGGATTTCTTTTTTTTTTTTTTTTATCCCAGGCTATCCAGATGCGGAACTCATCATAAATTGCCGATGTTACGTTTCTCTGAAGCTTCTTGTTACAGGCCTCCTTTGAAAGGTTAATTGTTAAGCTTTAGTTTGGGACTATATAACATACTTCTCAACTCCATAATTTAAATATTAACATAAATGTGATGGGTGATAAAAGGAGATGTTTTTCACATAATTTTGAAAGGTTGAGCTCATATCATTATTCATGATTGAGTAAATAGGTTTTTATTGCAGGGTACGAACAGCACTATAAACACTAACTTTAAGACTTCTGGATACCATCTGACCCCCATTAAAGTTGATGGAAAGGTATATATTGATATTCATGTTCTTAGGATCAGGTTCTTTGCCTAGGATGAATGTAATTCACCTTTTCTTGGTCATTTGGGACAGTATTTTCAAAACTACCTCAAAAGAATAAAGTATAAATACAGTTGGTTTTTAGTCAAAAGTTTGTGTCCTCTTCTACCTTCCCTCCAGTGAAGTGATAGAGGAATTGCGCAAATTGCTCTGATTGTTGTCCCCCTTGCCTGCCTACTAAAAAGGAGTTATAAGACAGATCTTTATAAAGTCCCTGGAAATCTATTGAAGGAAAAGTGCTGTGGGAGAGTTAAGTAAAAGAAGTACTGCAGAAAGTCCTATTTTTTTTTCATTTTTCTCTGACATTGTGTACATACTTGTGTCTTCTGATCCCAAAAAATCAGCTGGATGAATCTGTCGTTTACATTTCACCTTCTTTTGACAGCAACACACATGTTTTAACAGTAAGGATAATAAGGAGCACCATCACTGGCAATGCTCTGGGACAGATTATTTATGAAGGTTGTGAATTTGCCATCACTGAGCATTTTGAAGAAGAGGTTTACTGCTGCTGACCAGGTACAAGGCAATTACCCATCAAGGAAAGTCCCTCCTCTCTGTTGCCAAGTTCTTTTATTAGGCTTTGCACAAGGCTGTCTCTGAACTTTGCACAAGTTGTCTCTGAATGCACAGTGATCCGCAGGACTGAATGTACAAGAAGCAGTAATACACAGGCATCTACAGAGCTGCCAATTCCCCAAGCCATGCAACCAGCTCTGGATGGAGCCTCAGTTTTTCCTTTTTCTCATGTTGTGTCCAGCACAATTAGTTCATCACTGACAGAGGAGTTAGCTATGGCAGGGAAAGACCAGCTGCAGTCGGTTTCCCTGAGGGAAAAGTCAACTTTAACTTGGTCATTCCTTTGGGTGGGGACCTGCACAGCCTTGATGGCTTCCTCACTTGGGCCAAACTGTAGGGTGCCCTAGATAATATCTAAAATCAAGCAGGAATGTACATATATATGTGTGTATATGCATGCATAAATGTATATATAATATGTAAGTATATATAAAAACTATGGAAGCATAATTGTGTGTATGTGTCTCTGCACACACCATGTGTAGCTAGTGAAGCCATAGTAAAGAGATGTCTAAGCCAAGTAAATAGTAAGTGAAGATGATGTTACTTTTGGACAGTGCTTTCCTTGCAGGAAAAGTCCTATATATCATTCTGTCACTGGACTGTGCTCTGGAATTAGCAGCATCTCTGAACAAGTCCGCTGCAGAATATTGTCTCCTGCAGATAAAAGTTGAGTGGCTATTTCTGTAAAGGAATTTTGTCTCTCTGAGCACAGATTCAGGACACAGCTGCATTTAAGTGAACCTTGTTATAGCATTTCTTAGATCATACTAGAGAGACTTATGACCTTCATAAAGCCGAGAAGGACAAACATTGTTGCTTTAAAAGCTTTTAGGAACTGATCATTTTTCATGCCCACTTGTCTGTGGCAGTTATAGTAAATTTGCTGTTCTCTGCATGGCTCCAAGATACACTTCCCTTATTACAGAACCACAACAAAAATACTATAGTAATATATGATTCTGGCTTCAAATGCAGCTGTACTGCTTTGGTTCATTTCCATTTAATTTAGCATTAATTACACACAGGTGGTTCTTCTCCCTTGAAAAGGTGACAGCTAGAAGTCCACAGAAAGGGGATTGGTTTTAATTTACAGCTTTTTTATATCCAGATGTCCCTGTAAGTATTGTTTTTGCTATAGTAGTAAGTGCTCTTGCCATAATCTAGAATCCTTTTTGCTCTATGTGCATCTACTAAGGAACAGGTCCTTGCACAAAGACCTTTCACTCTCAGTGTAGGATTTCTTCTACTGTTTTCACAATTATTATTATGTACTGAGTAGCACAGTACTTCCCAACCTTAGGCTTTATTAGGCCAGAAGTACATTAACAAACAGAAAGACGTGCTGCCAGAGAAACTGGGACCCAAAAGGTTTATCTAGGCCCTATTGTGCTGCATGCTATACAAACAGAAACTGCTCTTCTGATGCCAGATATCTTATTGCTTACATGTAAGACGAGACAAAATAGATGCAGACTCCACAGAAACAAAGGTAGACTCCTAGTAAATTCTCCTGAAAGTTCACCCCTCAAGGATAGCAGAGTCTGCCTTGACTCTTCTTAACAGTGCTGTGATATAAATAATTAACATTTTGCTAGAAGTGGCCATTGGGTAGAAATACACAGTATTCTCTTCCTCTCTAACAGTTTACAAAAAACATGTTTGTGTTCCCTTTTTATGAATGGCAAAGGAGAATTGGCCAGGCACAAGCTTAACTGTGCAATAATTCCAGAATATTTGTTTTGAGATGATTTGACATGCTTCAGTTTGTTTGTGTAGCAGTGGGATTTCTTTTCCCCAGGTGGCATTTGCAAGGAGTTCTGGCAACAAGTCTGTGAGGTATTGTGTGCCCAGACTTCCAGAAATGGCTCGATTTCTTAATAGAGCTTAATAGCTCAAATTGGAGATTGGAAACAGACAGGCTATCCTCTTGTGGGAATTTCCACAGATCTTGGTCAAAAGCAGTATTATTCATTTTTATTGAAGTTAACCAATAACACAACTGAAAAATATTCTCCCCCTGGAATGGAATTCTGTAGAACTCTTAAAAAAACCCAAAATTAACAAAGGAACAGAGCTACAGAAAACAGGTTATTTTCTATTAACTTTGATAACAATTATTCTTAAGATCTGTATAACCAAGATTTATCAGCACTTGGTGATAGTACAGTATTCTAAGAGAGAGAGTAAATAAGAGAAAAATGACAACTTGTTTTTTTTTAAAGCTCCAACTCACAGGAGAAAAAAAACCCAAATCACTTAAGAGACCCTATTTAACATAACGAGAAGTGCTGAGATACACTTAAGAGTCACATAAGAATAGTTTCTGTGTCTGTAGTGCTGTGTGTACCCCTAAGTCATATTTTCCAGTGATGTGAGTGGGTCACAGCCCTTTGAAGTAAACCTGGGGATGTGGGTAGCGAGGGAGCGGATCAAAGCACCAAAATAGAGATGTGCCCACTGTAAAGGTATAACCAAGCATGTCTTGCCAGCCAAACACAAAATAATTAGCTTAAGTGGTGGAATTCAAGATCTATTAAATCTATGAGAATATAAGACTTTAAAGAAGAAGAGAAGGAAATGTTTCCCTTTTTTTGCCTGCTTTCTTATGTTCATAATAACAAAGCTAAACAAAAAAACCAGTCTCAATGTGCAGGCACTTATTTCAGAAAAAAAGGTTGAGCATTTGTGTGAACTGAGATACTACACATACATCAAGAAACACAATAAATTTTTGAGAGCTGGTAATACTGCAAGTTTTTGAAGTTAAAGAGGACAAGTTCTATGCCATGTGAGCCCTGCCTGCAAGCTCAGTGTCACTGACACTGTATATACTTCACCAGGGAGGACAAAATATCTTTTTTATTTATAAAATGTGGATGAGACACATGTTCTGCAGTTCAGTAATGATGATTCACAATGTGGTATCAAATAATGTTCTTTAGGACATCTGGAAAATACTGACTGGAAAATTAAGATGAGATTAATGTTCGTTCTGATGTTTTTATCCTCTTCATGCCTCATCATCATGGCCACTGTACCATGAGATCAACAAGATTAGATATCTTTGAAACCTGCTCACCAGCAGAATGTGATATTCAGGCTGAGCTAAGAAGCTAAGAACAACTGACCTGCAAGATTAAGGTAACAAATTACATGTCCAATGGGACATCTTTGTTCTAAATGAGATATGAATCCATGTGTGCTGGTTTTGGCTGGGATAGAGTTAATTTTCTTCATAGCAGCTGGTATGGGTCTATGTTTTGGATTTGTGCTGAAAACCGCATTGATAATACAGAGATGTTCCGGTTATTACTGAGCAGTGCTGACACAGGTTCAAGGCCTTTTCCCAGCCAACCAGCAAGGAAGGTGGGGGTGCACAAAAGACTGGGAGGGGACACTGCCAGGACAGCTGGCCCCAACTGACCAAAGTGATATTCCATACCTTATGACATCATGGTCAGGATATAAAACTGGGGAAAGAAGGAGGAAGAGGGGGAATGTTCAGAGTTATGGCATTTATCTTCCCAAGTAACCATTACATGTGACGGAGCCCTGCTTTCCTGGAGATGGCTCTAAACATCTGCCTGCCAATGGGAAGTGGTGAATGAATTCCTTGTTTCACTTTGCTTGCGTGCGTGGCTTTTCCTTTACCAATTAAACTGTCATTATCTCAACCCACAAGTTTTCTCGCTTTTACTCTTCTGATTCTCTCCCCCATCCCACCATAAGTGAGTGAGCAAGCAGCTGTGTGGTCTTTAGGTGCCAGCTGGGGTTAAACCATGACACCATGATGCATAGATATGTTGATTTCTCCTCAGCTGAACTGTAATTCATAAAAGCTACTAACAGGTATTTTGTTGCTGATTGTTTGTGGTTCAAGTGGTAATGAATAACTTTGGTCAACACAGAAAACAGGGGAAAAG
Source organism: Rhynochetos jubatus (assembly GCA_027574665.1). NCBI lineage: Eukaryota > Metazoa > Chordata > Aves > Eurypygiformes > Rhynochetidae > Rhynochetos > Rhynochetos jubatus. Next base: position 28,651,209 of record CM050654.1, read on the forward strand.
AAGAAAAGAATTTTGGGTAAATAAAATCAAAATAAATAGTAAATAGTTTATATGTAATTTCTATACTATATAATAATACATTATATATAAATAAGGTACCGTATGCATTTGTAATTAATAATTTTATATAATATAGCTATGTGCATGTATGCATATATAATATGTCTATATATAAAATATATGTATATAATATATGGAAGAATTGAATATTTGCAAAATTCACATGTGTATATGTAAAAATCAAATAACCCATTGTACATGTTCCTAGAGAAGTAGCTCAAGAAGTAATTAGCTCCAAATGCAGTTCCGTAGGTTACACATTAGGAAAAAGGCTAACAATTAAGCTCATGGATTGTATGGAATAGACCAGTTTACATTGCTGAAAATCAGTATGAACAAGTTGGACAAACAGCTGATAGGCATAATACAGCTATATTTTATCCATAAGACAAGATTACTTTTCAGCATACTGCCAGCCCTATGATTCTATATCCTCCTACACTTTAAAACTCTGAACATCAGTAATGTATTTAACCAAACAGGTGCAGCATTGAAAGGATAAACTCCTTCTTTGTATATATGGGTTATAAAAAAAGCCCAGGCCTATCTAGTGAAGAACATATTCTATCCAGCAGAGAGCGGGAGTCATTGCAGGATGTATCCAGGTGACACAGGAGAAACAAGAAGCTTAAGAGACAGTGCATTATGGAAGCAAAATAAAATTGGAAGTGGTCACCACTTCTGAGACAGCAGGAAAAACCAAAAAGAAAATAAAAGAAAAAAAACGCCAAATAACCTGCTGTGTTTGTGTTAGTAATTAAATGTTTCACAGAATGTAAGTTTTAATATGACAGTGGGAAACAACTAAGAAATTTTCCTCTTCCTGACAATTACTTGTTGTTTATTGCTCACAATTTTTGATTTATGCAAATACCTAGAAGGTAACTAATGCATCTTCTTTATGGCAGTCTCAGAGCTTCATGCAAGCATCAGGATCAGATATAAAGGAAGCTGTTTGGAAAGGGCACCACTAAATAAATGCATTCTAAAGTAAATGTTGAGTAATTCAATCATCAGAATGTATGAACAGAGTGAGCTCCGAAGTGAAACACAGTGACCAAAGAAATTAGTGGAGCCAAGTTGCTAAGCAGAGATAAATAGGGGGCTAATTGGTTTTATACATCTCAATTGAGGTACTTATTCATGTGCAAAAAACTCACAACATTAAAAATAATTTGATTTAGAAATTGTTTTCATGGAAAGCATTTGGTATGAAGTTCCTGTATCAGTGTAATATAGTGACAGCAGAAGAGAAGATATTTCCAATTAAACACTTGAAAGCTTCATATCCATAAATTAGTTGGTAGGCAGTAGAGTTCACATGAACTGTGACTCAGAATGGAAAAATACATTCTCCTCAGAAAAAATCAGGCAATTGAATGATATAAACATAATCTGCAAATTCTGATAGGTCAGTAGTTATCTTTGTAGTTAAACTGAAATCATGCTTTTTAATATATTTTATAACCTGCTGTCTTCTACTAGTGGATATCAAAGTAGCTCCAAATATTTGGGTGCCCATATGACTCAGGGAAGCCATAAAAGTATGTACCTCCCTTGTTAACTACATCTTTAGTATTATTTTGTATCAGTAAAAATGAGTTTGGGATGCCATTACCCAGAACTTTCCAACCTCATGCAGATAAAGTAAATTAGCTATTAGCTAAATTATCCAGTATCATGCCCCAGGTTTTTTTTCTCCTGTTTCCTTCTTACCCTATTCTTGTACTCAGTGAGAGGGCTGAGAACAACCTATTTAATAGCTGACATATTCCAGCTGGTGAAGGATGGGAGCTTCAAACCTGCTTACTCAAATTCAAATTATATTTGAATATCTTACTGGATGAGGTCTTCAGCTGCAGGAGTTCACAAGGTGACCTTAAATCCGTTACGTGAGTCTCAGCTGATCAGTGTGTGGAAGCTGTCCCCTAGATGATCTTTAAGGTCCCTTCCAACCCAAACCATTCTATGATTATATGATTCTATGATTCTATGAACCTGCTCCCTCAAAAAATTTGTAAGGACCTAGAGGCCCAACTACTTTTGCTTCAACCCCTTCTTCTTTCCTTTGTGTAATATGTCACTGTTGCACTGCTGTCATCTCACCTTTTGGGACTTCATTGTCTAAGTGCCCTGGCTGCTATCACTTTCTCTTCAATACCTACTGGTATCTGTCTTACTCCGTCAAAAAATGTTTTGCAGCTGAGGCTGTACTTAAGCAGGAATGAAAAAATGCAGGGTTTGACCTCAGCAGTGGGGAACGTGCTATCTTTACAGGTCCTGGCTATGTCCTTGTGGGCCACATTTCAATGGAGGGACATGCCCAAATGAAGGACTTCAGGCACTGAAGAGTTTACTGCAGGTTTCATAGTGACACCAAGCTGCAGCTTGAGCCTATACACTTCCGACGTGGCTGCTTTCATTTCACATAAAGAACCCTATGGGCACAAAAGCTCTGCATTTGTTGTGGCTTTGAGAACAAAGGCACGTCACAAATAACCAAAAGTTTAGCCAGAACACTAAGAAAATGGCCATGACTGAAGCAACAGTTCAGCTGTGTATTTGCCGCACCCATCTAAGATGAAGTCAAACGTTGACCTTCTAGATTATTTCTTAGAAGGAAGCAAGGAACAGATGGGGAGTGCTCTTTTCTGGAACTGGATGAAACGTGCATTATTCAGTGAAAAGAAAATAGTCTTCTGGTTGAAAAGTATCCTTTTGAGACAGAGGTATGTCATATAAATACTAACAGAAATAAATGAATTTTGAGTCTTGAAATACTAAGCTTTAATTAAAATTGTATTTCAGTAAATGGAAGGTTGTAATAGTTCAGATAAAAAAATAAATATAGAGATTTTTCTAAATGGAAATTAAGCCATTTCATAACCTCCTAATGAAGTTTTGAAATACGTAATTTTGTTTCTCAAAACAAAGTTTTATATTTTAACCAACATAATCATCTTTGAGTGTTCTGAACATACATGTAACAATTTTTATCTTCTACATAATTTTTGTCATACCTAATGCCCTGAAGTCTACTTAGCAAGGAAAAACATGTGGAGAAACATATCTCTGGCAGAACTATGTAATGAATGCTGAATGACAGCTACTCTGGAAAACAAGGACTTGGTTTTTAATGAAAGTCAAAATCACCGAATTGCTAGCTTCCCTAAAGAAAGTTTCAATTAGTACTCAGCCCAGACCAAAAGGATATCACCTTGACAGACAGACATGCACCACACTTCACTTCAGAGCTTTGGATTGGACAGCCGAGATTTTTCTGAGTTTTTATGAACTGAAAGGCTTGTTACTCACCTCTTTCCTTACTAGTAAGTGCATTCAGAAAAGGGGTTAGCCAGCTGGAGATGGCATTTAGGCACAATTTCTTTCTGCATGCTGTGGCATGGATTCAGTCATTTGGTGGGTGCCAGACTGACTGTGTGATGTTCTGGCTCTGTGATCTTCTGTTGGACTGAACCCAAAGGTTGTTGAACTGGAGAGCACCATGAGCATGGACATCCTCAGGAATTGAGAGGATGAATGCAAAGGGCAGAGCAAAGTATCTTCTCTGCTGAAAGAATTGTAAAGCTGTCCTCAGGAAACCTAAGGGTGGGAATGTGAGTCAACCAGGAGAGACAGGAGGGAACAAATTACTTGGAAAAATTTTTCAACCCCCACTACTGGTGACCATGTTGCTTACCATCAAGTGGCTGTTTCAGGAAGGTTTAGCGGCCTGATCGGAGTCTGTTTTCAAACATCATAAGCAGTGATTATTTTATTTTATTTTTTTATTTTATTTTAATTTAATTTAATTTAATTTAATTTAATTGTTTTTATTGCATGTTCCCTACCAAAGGCAGCAAAGGGCAAAGATTGTTACAAAGCCTGGAATCTGGGACAGGAACTTCAACTTTTGGTGGGTTACCTTTGACACTTCATTTCCCTCAGACATTCAGGCTTCAGAGCAGAGAAGCAATCAGCAGAAAACCTGCTAATCTGGCCACAGAAAGAAATAACTCAATATCCTAAGTTTTCCTAGTAAGTACACCTTTAAATTCCAGCAACAAGGGATTGTGACTCCCCCTTTGGCAGTCTGTACCCTTTGCTTGAATTAACACAGTACAGCCAATTTTTCCATTCACATTACACACAGAAGGTTTATTTCCCAGCAGTTAGAAGTAGATACTTAGCTGCTTTTAAAACTTGAGGAGCTCTGTAATTGAAACACTAAGTTATTCCGTGCACAAAAAGACCTGTCAGATTGCTGCTCACTCACCAGATATGCCAAACTATTTTCTTTCTTTTTCTATTGAAAATGTATAGAACATCCACTTTACAGAAAACTGAAAATATCCAAATGAAAATATAAAGAAAAAAGCCCTTTGATTTAGTTTTTCTGACCTGATATGGTGGTTCTAGAGAATGTATTTTTCTGTGGTCATGTTGAACTGACATGTTTTGGTCCCCTGCTTAAAATAAACAGGTTTAATTTTGAATGTATTCAATGTGATTGGAGTTACTCTGACCGGCAAGAATGTTGTATAGGATCTGGAGTTAATACTAAACATAATGTTTATCAGAGTTAATGTTAAACAAAATGTTACGCCTAGAGAAATAATACCACTGAGTGTTGTAGACAGGGTCTGTTAAACTAGATACATTTAAAAATTTCTCTGAAAATACAAAATGTTGTTAACAGCCTGTTTATATATGCATGTATATTTGTAAATATATACACATATATAAATATCTGTGTGTGCATGTGTGTATGTACACAACCTTTTCTGAAGCTGGCTAAGAAATAATTAATGTCTTCAGAACATGTCTTGCTTTAAAAGTTTTCAAGATATTGAAACAAATCAGCCACTTACAAAACATAATACATTATAAAGCCATTGACTTTGGAATATCTCATATCAAATAATTTATAATCTTTCTTGAGAGTATATGTTAATTTTCTTACAAGAACTAGAGCTCAGTTTCTTGAAGGTATTTTACTCTCTAATCCCAGTGAAATCAGAGTGGATTATGGACCTAAATTGGCATTAGACTTTTAAATAATTTTGAGAATCTGGATATAGTCTCTTAACCACAATGACATACATAGAAAAATACTACTCAGATTATAAAGTAGTTTCCATTGTTAACTGAAACTTATCTCTGTCAATACAACTAAGGCAGCCCCCCAAATCTAGAAGCATTCAGCTGTGGGTTGAAACTGTTGTACATTGAGAGGCAATGGGACTGAGCTATAGTCAACACCCTGAAAACAGTCGTGTTAAAAATACAGAAATCTTTCCGTAGCTGTCTACTGGTTCCTGGGGCTCCCAGTGAATGTCATAAAATGCTGCCTAGCCACAGACCTTAGCACTGTGTCTTGTCCATGCAGACGACTAGATGAGGTGTCTTGTCCTGATCTCAACAGAGAGCACCGACTTGCCCCGTATCTTCCTTCAGATGCTGCACTCGGTTTTGTTGTTGCTTTCTTGCCCCTTCAAATATTTACAATGTGCTACTGATTGTTTTCTTCTGCCCCAGACGTGGCTGCATTCATCTCAGTGGTGGCTGAAATAACTCCTAGGCAACATTTGTGTTCACAAAATGCTTGTGGGGACCTGGGATGAAGGTGATGGATGCGTCAGAGGGAAGATAGTGTTCTCCCCCTGCCCAGCTGACACAGGTGCCTGAATGATGTTAGCTGGTGTAAGTACATGTATACACATGCAGGCATATTTCTACAGCTTGCAGAAGTGCTGCTTTCTTACCAGGCCATTGTAAGTTTTCCCATTTCGACTAACCTGATACAGCAGTCCCGTGCATTTACTTCCACAATCACTTTGCTTCTTTATCCAGCAACTGTCCTTTTAATTAACCGCTGCTAATTAAAAAAAACTAACAAATATCCAGACTATTGTGAAAACTGGTGATAGTCTATGGATTAAATGAATAAGGACCAATAGAAGTTAAGCTCATTAAGGATTACAGGGGTTAACGAGCAGGAACATTAGTGGAGCATTGCTGAGAATTGTAAAGCGGGGCTCCGTTGGCCTGTGGTCTGAGAGCTTGGATCTAACAGCCGGAATGTAACAGAGAGGTTGGTAGCCACTGAGGTGAAGGGTTCCGAGTTGGAGGATCGGCTCGGGGGACCCTTCCTGAAGCGGCAAAACCGCTGCAAAGTGCGTGAAGGAACAAGCACAAGCGCAGGGAGGGGTGAGCTGCGGAGGGGCGGCAGCTCTGCCTCAGCGTGAGCGGGGACAGGAGTGAAGGCGGCAGCTTAAAACCCCGTGTATCCGCCGTTTTCAACGAAGCCACCGAGGTGAAGGGCTCCGAAGTGGAAGATCAAGTCGGGGGACCTTTCCTGAAGTGGCAAAACCGCGGCAAAATCCGCACAGGATCAAGCCCCTAAAACCCCGGGTCAGAGAGGCAGGCCCAGCCCCACCCCGAGCGGGAGGCGTGGGCTGCTGACGAGCCGCGGCCCTGCCTCAGCGTGGGCGGGGACAGGAGTGAAGGCGGCAGTTTAAAACCCCGTGTACCCGCCGTGTTCTACGAAGCCACTGAGGTGAAGGGTTCTGAAGTGGAGGATCGAGTCGGAGCACAAGTCCAGGTAGGCGACATTGGTTGCTCTTCCCTCTTATCCACCAATGCTGTAACCCCATCATAGGCAGCTAACATTTGTCAGGCACAGTTTGCCCTTAGTTAAGACATGTTGGTTGTCGCCTCCTTGGTTTCCATATGCCTGAGCATAGTTTCCAATATATTAGATATTAGGACAGCTGCTGATGAATGGCAGCTCTGCCTCAGCGTGGGCTGGGACAGAAGTGAAGGCAGCAGTTTAAAGCCCTGTGTACCTGTTGTTTTCAATGAAGCTGTTGAAGTGAAGGGCTCCAAAGTGGAGGATCAAGTTGGGGGATCCTTCCTGAAGCAGCAAAATCTGGGAAGGAACAAGAAAGTTCTGCTAGGGATAGAGTGCACTGATTATTCTAGTAGAAGTTTGCTTTAGTAATCAGCTGAGAAAACAAATGAATCCTTAATGACTTGCAAAGGTCAGGGCTTACCCCTGATATTTTTAGGTAAGCTGAAGGAAGAGTTTTCTGAGGCTCAACAGTTTCATTCTGGCTTCCCTGGGACCCGTAACTGGGTAATAACATCACAATAGGACTAGCTTTTTTAATCTTATCTGACCTTTGGTGTACAGATATGCTGTTGTCATTCTACACTGGTGAGAATAACTTCAATGCACTACATTTCCACTGAAGGAAATCATTAATAATAATTTTAAAAAACCCTATCCACTGAGTTCACAGCAAAATGATTGCATTTGAAATTGTTCTTTCCTTCCTCTAATGTCCCAGATTTTGGGATTAGCCAGTAAACAGGAGAACCAAACTAACCTTCACCCAGCTCTCTGCAGTGCATCTCACTAACCTCCAATATGAAGGGAAATTCAGCCTAATAAAGATGCAGATTATCCATATTAAAAGGTCATTTTCATTATAATTAAGGTATGGGGACATAATTGGGGTTCTGATGGATTCTGTGGCAACAATTTTTGTTTAGTATCCAGGGAAAAGAGCAGACAGTTACGGTATCGTGGGAAGTTCCTTTGAAACAGTGATTTATTACATTGAACTGCAATATAAGATGAGGATCTCTGCAAGCAGCACTGTCTCTACACAATGTAAAACCAATCTTCTGCCCCAAAAATCTGTATCAAGGTGGGACAGGCAGCAAATGCTTTACCAAGGCCAGGCTAAAAGCCAGAAAGTCTAATTTGTCTACAGAAAGATCCCATGCTTCTGATAGGATTGGTCATGGCCCAGGCGTTTCTTGAATCCTAAACTGGAAAGTTCATTAGCCACAGGCCAACAGGGCTCATGATAAAAGGGAGCATTAGCATTAATTTCAAGGGCCAAGAGCTAAAGGACCACATTGCTAGATTTTTATTTTTTTTTTTTTCTCATTAGTAATAGCTAGAATTTCTCACAGGTGACAAAGCACGTGGGAGCTTTGCTTTTGGCAGGATACTGTAGAGAGCTGCTGCTGAACCTTCAGTGGTGACTTGCACTGAGGTCTGTCCCCTCTATTGGGAGACTGGTTCCTGAATCTGTTATTTGGGACACTTTTTCTCATTTTGTGATTTATTCTTTTCCTTCATTGCAAATGACAGCACTTTGTTACAGCTCAGGACCGTTACTGGTGCAAAAATAATCTTTTGAAACCTGTACAGAGCATTTTACAGATATTTGAGTTCCTGGGTAGGGAAAGGTTTTAGCATGGAAAGCTCACCAAATTTTGGGGGTTTGTAACACAGAATCTAGTGCCACTCACTACCAAGGTTTGTTTCAAGTCCCAATTTCTTTAACACTATTTGAAAACCACCCTGTCTTTTTCATAAGGATTTGACTTGCTGTGTGGGACTATACAAAGGAAAGCTTCAAACCATGTTTCGCAGATCGTGCCTGCAGATTTTTTAACTACTGGGCAGGGGGTTATGCCTTTCTATTTTAAACAACTTCTAAGTCTGTTATTACTGAGAAGAAACGAAAGTGTAACACTTTTGTTCCTCTGAAGAAACAAGTCTCCTGATCAATTTGTGGGAGCACTGGGTCATTCTGATTTGGTAATGGAGATCAACACCACTAACATATTCTGTATGGGTCAGTACTACCTTGTAAGATGATTTCTGCCAGAAAGCAGTTAGTGTTTGGAAATTAGGAATTCATTATCGTAATGACTTCTGAGGACACTTGCCACTGAGGCTCTGAACACCTGAGTAGATTCTCTGAGTTACTTCAGGGTATGAAAGTCTCCAGGTGAGAGAGCTGGGATGATATCTTCAAAGAACTTTTTTCAGAACTGAGAATATCCAAAGGTACCTTGAAGATATCTTTAAGCTCTTTCTAGTAAGTAGTTATCCTTCATTTAGATATCTAAAAAAAAAAAAAAAATGAGCAAATGTGCTCAAAATTCAACAGTTTTGCCAGAAAAGAAAAAAAGGGATTTTCCTTTTTTAAAACTAACTTAAAAAGGGAAGATAATTAGGAAAGAAAAAAAAGAGAAGTAAAAGAAACCTTTTGAGAAAAACTTAATATATATTCTTTTAATTAGTTTTGCTAATGAAAACGATAGAGAATAACTCAGCCAGCAAAGGTGTTTGTTTTGCTCCACCGTCTATTTGGCGAGAAATAAACGCTTAGAGAGCTGTTGCAGAAAACAGTCTTGCAGGCTCTGGGGATCTAGTTATATGATCTAGGCGGTCTTGGCTTACTGAATATGCTTGTAGTGCTTCCAGACTCTTCCTTACGTGGTGAAGAAATCGAAGCAAGCAGTTCCACAAGCAGAACAAACGAAGTCCAGTTCCCTGTGGCTTTGGGTGTATTGAATTCTCTGCTCTCACCTAACGAAAACCTGGCTGAAGTTTTTTCTGGAGACAGTTCTAGCAGCTGTCTTTCCCCAGGAGACAGAGAACAATCTCTCTTTTCCTGACTTGTACATGGCTCAGTGTGTTTTCTTGAGACGCACAGGAACACAACTGTCACAAACGCGCTCCGCCACACGCAGGAACGAAGGGTGTGCAGGTCGTTCTCAGGTGAAACACCAGTAGATGGCGTTTGAGAATACGCAGCGCTGTCCCTGCGTCTGTTGCCCGACAAATCCTCTTCCTCTCGTGCACCGGGATGGTATTTTGCCAGTAGATCTTTTCGTGACCCACCGTGGGAATCTCCCGGCCGCGGGAGGCAGCTGCAGTGTCCAGCTCAGAGCCACTTGCAGCTGGGGGGGTGTGAAAACACGGTGGTCCTATCAGGGGGCTTTGCTTTTGCCTGCAGATACTGTGTTTGTTTCTCAGTGCTACAAGGTGAGCTGCTGAGACTGAGGGAGCATGGCTGCGCTTTGCAAAATGGGTAGGCACACACCTGGCAAGTGAACGGAAAGCTAGGTTGTATGACCCCAAATGACAGGCAATGGGCAGCCCGGGTCAGCTGCGTACCCAGCTGTGGGGCCAGGGCAGTGCTGCCTCCTACGTGTTGAGCCTTCCTTGTACCACACCAGGCAGAACATCACTCCTCAAAGGAAAGATGATTTATTTCTATCACCAGTCAGTCAAGGATAACAGCTGGGACATGACCATCTTAAAGTAAAACCACAGTAAATGGTGACCTGTAATTCCTTACAGTAGAGAGAAAGACACATATCTCTTTTTCAAGACACCCTGGAAAGTGTCTTCACACTTTGACTCTTCATTATTTCTCTTCCAATACAGAGAACCTTTTATGACTCTTGGAAAAACTAGCCACGTTTGTCTTTGGGCCTCAGAAACCTTAGGGGAAGATTCACCTGGATAACAGGACCTCCCCTGAAGCTCCTTCCTTGCAGTGGTATTTCCTCCCCTTCTGGTCAAGTCATCCCCACCAGTTTCTGCAGAAAAAAGCTACACCGGAAAGGCAACATAAGCAGAAAGCCTTCTTTAGAGAGTGGTGACAGCAAAAGAGCATTAAATTAGGACTATTGATGGTGGTGGGGATCAGTGCTGAAGCAGATGCACCTCCTCTGTGTGTTTCATACTGCTGTTTGAGATACTCTGCAGGGGTGACACTTCGGTGGCTGCTGGGGAAGTGCTTGCTACAGGGAGAGGTGATGCTCTACTTTACTGCTCTGAGTCACTTGTTTTAAGTGAAGGGTAGCAAAGAGTCTGCTGCCCTTGTTGACCCAGTCCTCACACTTTCTTCGAAGCTCTGGCACCAATGCTGTAATGTTGAAAGTCTTTCAAGTTAACTTACTTAGATTTTTTTTCATGCTATTTCTGCCCTATGGAAGTCTAGAAAATTAAACATCTCATAGCCAGTTATTCCTTTATATGACAAAGGATAGGAAGAACATATTTAGTGTGACTAAAAAAAAATAACCAACCAAAAACGCAAACAAAAGAGAAAAATATCAGGAGTGTTTGTGTGGAATTCATGTAATTTTTCATAGTTACGACTTAGCATTTTCCCAGAAACTCTACCACAAGGGACTTCAGAGCTGTAGATGGAGGCAAACAGCATGCCTTGATGTGAGAGAGAAATTCTGCTAGCACTTTGCCAGATTAATGGGAAAATTACACATTTGTGTCCCCTGGAAAAACTGGTATTGCAAAGGGCCGTTTTACCCCAAATAAACACCTGAATAATATTTTTGACAAGTTATCACAAAGCAAATGCAGTGTTTTTGAAAAGGGTTTTGTTTTTCTTTCACAGTTGCGAACCGTTTCCCCTTTACTCCATTGTTGCACAACATAATACATCTGAGCACCCCTTTTCTAGCCTTATTAATATGGTATGTTTTGTATTGCGTAAAAGATTTTGAATAACTTGGGAAAATGTTGACAAAATCTTCACATTTCTGCAAATTGTTTATATGCAAGTAAATCACTGTGTTTCCATTAAAACTGCCTCAGGAGTTGTTGCTATTACCCAGATTTACATTTGTTTTCTCTATAGCTTTTCCTGTAAGGTGGCTTCAGAAACTCTAACTCATGAAACTTTGCAGCTAATCTTAGTGACCCTAATTTGAATTTCCATTTTGTAATGCCTTAGAGTGTTGGTTCAAACATAACTATGTCAGTGAGAATCTTTCCGTGAATCAAGCTTATACAATGACCCTTAGGGTCAAAGGAGCTGGCCTTCTGCTCCTTGAAAATGGTACAATATTCCTACTGGCTACAGCTTGTGTCGGAGCAGGCACTAAACATTTTGCCCAAGTGGTACAGTGAGTCAGTTTTAGTGGAACAGATTTCAAGGGTTATGCTACACTATCACCTCTTTCTGCATTCATATAATTTAAATCCTGAGGAGAGATCAAATCATCCATTAACCTCCCACAATAATCTCTAGAATATTTTATAAGATTTAGAGCCTTTTCCTTGCAGAGAGGTGAAAAGGTAGATGGAGAGAGAGGGGTGCAGGAGAGAAAAGGAGTGAGACCTTACTTAGGTGTAGTTGACCCATGAGCACAGATTGATTAGATGAAGAAGAAAAATGAATAACTGCAGAATTAAGAAACAGAGAGAATTGGATGTGTCTGTGGAGGATGATGGTGACAATACATGCATGTTAGGATGCAAGACTGTTCTCAGCATTCAGAGAATATCTGGCTACCATTCAGCAAAACCAGAAGACTACAAAAAACTGTTGAAGTGGTTATTTTTCAAAAACAAATCTGTGCGTAAGCTAAGAACCTGTCTACGGAAAGTCCTGCTGAGGTATCATGGCAATGGTTTAGAAGGTAACACAGTAACTGGAATCCCACTGAGCAGTGTATTAATGACAAGGGATGCTAGTTCTGGGATAAACGCCCTGGTTGGGTTAACAAACTGCATCACTATCTATTATTTGGTGGAGAAAAATGTAAGCAGTTAATTAATGCTTTGGGGACTTCAGGGGAAGAAAAAACAACAACAAAAAAACCCCCAAACCAGATTTCTCCAAGCTCGCCAGGGATAAGGAAATGCAGGAAGTAGAAAATAATTTATTTCATGTTATCTTATTTCAGCCACAACTTTGTCAGAGCACTACAAAGTGCAACTCAGCTTTAATCAGTGGAAATTTTGAGCTTGATTCATTTCTGAGTAGCATTAAATTTCATTTGGTTTATAATGATATAAATGTAGAGCTCTCAAGGTGATCTAGTCCTTAATAGTTACCAGTGAATTTGGCCCGCACATTGCATTAGTTAACTCTACTATAAAGATGCTAATGAGGTGAAGGGTAAGTAGGTAATTTTTTGCTAGCATAATTCCAATGAACTATGAAGGAATTTATTATGCTGCAATTTGTTATTTTTCTGAATAGCTTGGTCTGTAGTGCAAACTAGTGGAAAGACCGTTTGGTTGGGTGGGAAAAGTTGACACCTATTTAGTAGTAGAGGTTATTTCTATATAAAAATTACTACAAAACCCCCACAAAACCATAAACAAAACAATAAGTAATATAAAAATAAAAATTCAAACACAGTGAGTCCTGAAAAGCAGTTTTCAAGTACTTTCAATGGAGGTAAGCTGTAAAAATGTGAAGATACTGAAAGAAGGGAGTTAAACTGATGATTCTGGCTAAAGACAGGAAAGCCACTGGAACAATAAAGATGTGAAAAGTAGCGCTCCCCTCTGACTCACTCAGAAGATAGTTTTGACCTGTTGAAAAATTCCTGCTGATTTTCTAGGGACTTCAGCTCGGGTGCTGATAAACAGCTTAAAGGCTCCTGAAGCACAAGGAGTGACAGGGTGGAGCGGGAAGGAAGGCAGGGGACAGTTTTGGGCTGAAATGTCAGTGTGTCCTGACCGCCCAGATGCAAGTCTTCTGCAAAGCTGTCAGCTTCACTGTTTCACCTGAATGTCAATAGCTCCAGCCTGTATATGGTGAACATTAGCTGTGAAAAACAGCTGTTCAATATTTTCTTAACTATGCTGATTATTTTTAGTTCAATGCCTCTTTAAACCTGAACTGCTCCCTTTACACTGTACCTCTGAGAAATCTGCCTTCTGGCAGTTCCCCTTTGAAATTTGTTTTTTGCCCATAAGGTGCAAATGCTTAGCAGCAAGCCTGTTTTGCTCCCCTCTCAGAGTTTTCCACTGAGAATGCAAAAGGAAACTTCATCCATATTTCACGCTGTTCAAGAAGTCAGAGGGTTATCTGGCAGAATTGTGACTTCACTGGATTATGTGCCTGGGTGTGAAAACGTGCAGATTTGATTAACATGGGCACTTGCACTGCAAAGCTCCGCACGCTGCAGGAGATGATGTTTTGAAAATGTGGAAAGGGCTGTTGTATTTAAGTTTGCAATGTGTATACTCCGTGAGTGTGTGCACCTGCATGCACACAGGGGTGTTGTTTATATATAAATATCACACTGCAAGAGCAAGTGATTTAAGGGTGAAACCTGGCTGCCTAAATACTGGAATATCTGCTGCCATTTTAGACATTTTTGGATACAGTCCTCTATCTACTATTCCGGTGTCTCATAAGGTCCTCTATCTTGTCTGCCAACTGTGGTTTTGTGTTGTGTATTGAAAATTGTGCTAGAACTGTATTGTAAGAAAGTGAATTTTAGCCCTAAATTAGGTGCCTTGACCTGAATCTTGTCAAACAGTGAAGATGATAGATTTTAACCTCATATTCACATCTTTGATGCCTTTCTAAGGTTAGACACTGTCCTTCTCTACTTGGCAAGTTAACTTATATTTACTATTATATTTATATTTATTATCATTTTATATTTAATCATTAGAAGGACTCTTTCTGGCCTTCTTATCTATGCTCAGTAAGAATCAGTCTGTCACCTTCTTAAGAGACACAAGTCTAGTAACCAGTGACTTTCTTATTGCAATATTTACTGACCTCTTGGCAGGGCTGGTGAGGGACACAGAGCCACCCATCACCTTTTCCCCATTGTTTTTTAAATTGTCTCTTTCCAGGGGAAAGCAGATGCCTTTCTGTCTTTATATTAGCTTGCAACCTTTTAGGAGGATAGGGTGAACTATTGAAGGGAGATTTTTGCTTAACCATATGGGGTTGAGGTGCTCGTCCACCCTGGGCCCCAGCAGTCATAGGAAACGAATCTGATGTCTGTGCAAGGCAGGTCCTTTCGGCTGCAGGAGCTGACAAATGGCCTGAAAGGCACAGCCTAGTCCTTGACTACACTTTAGGTGAACCGGGAATTCTGGAGAATGTTTCTATATAACCAAAGCAAGGTCTTAATTGTGGGTCTAATCAGCCTTTTGCATAAAGTTCAGGCATATCCTATGCGTGGAAGACAGCACACATATACGGGTTCAGATGTATCCTGGGGCAGAGAAGTCCTGCCCGTGTGACTTTTTACCATGCCTTACTGTGACTCAGAGCATCAGTAGCAAAACTGTTCCTGGTTTTCTCACTCCTCAACCAAATTCAGGTAAAGGATGACCTTGGAGAACAAAAGGTCCTAAGCAAGAATTAGGGTCAAAAATTTAAAAGAAATGGCAAACACCTCAATCTTTCCATCACTCCATCTCCAGCAGTTGTCTTGTCAGGGGTACTATGGTATTTTAGGCATCAGCTCCTAGGATGACCACCTAGCACTGATGTCCACATGGAATTAAAAAGCACATTGTACATTTCAATTTTGTTACCACTTACTTACACGCCTATCCCAAGGGCAATGCTCTGCTCAAGTGCACAACCCTTCATTCAGGGGAAAAAAGCTTCATTTTAACCATATTAACTTGCTACCAGACTGCTCACTTAGGTTATGGAAGTCAAACTATTTCATGCTGAATCCTTCATTTGTGAGTTAGCAGCTTGTTGCCTTTCATACATTCATCATCCACATGTTCTCTCCATCAGATCCTGTTCATTTTCTGCTCTGTCTTGTTTGTTACACATTATTTTACAGTGAGGCTTGTAACACACAAAATACCCCCTTCTCTTCCATATTAAGGATTTTTTCTCTGTGGCTTAGCAATGGCAGAGACCCAGCAGCCATCTTGTACTTGGACATGGTCTCCTTATTAAGGGAAGGATAAAGCAAAGCTCTTCTGCCAAACCTGTCAGTTTCTAATATCCTATTGCCCAACACCTTGCAAAAAGTGGGACTGAACTAAGAACTGGTCTTCTGGACAACTGGCCACCCCTTTGTACCGCCTAAGGAGGCAGCAGCACTGTAATCTGTCACGTGGTGGATTTCTTGCCACAGTATTACTTACTGTGCGTGAGCTGCTTGTAGTAGACTAAATTATACTTTCAGTGCCCCATCAGTGTTTTGGCTTTGCAGCATGACTTGGCCCCCATAGAACAGAAATTTTTTCCTCATATCCAGTCTAAATCTACTGTTTTTAAAAACCATTATCCCCCTTGTCCTATTGCAACAGGCTCTGCTAAAGTTTGTCTCCTTTCTTGAAAGCCCCCTCTAAGAACTGGAAGGTGCTATAAGGTCTCCCCAGAGCCTTCTCTTCTGCAGGCTGAGCAACCCCAAGTCTCTCAGCTGCTCTTCACAGGAGAGATGCTCCAGCCCTATGATCATCTTCGTGGCCTCCTCTGGACTCGCTTCAATCAGTCGATATCCCCCTTATCTTGACGGCTCCACAGCTGGACACAGAACTGCAGGTGGGGTCTGATGAGAGCAGAGCAGAGGGGAGAATCCCCTCCCTCACCCTGCTGGCCATGCTGCTCTGGACATAGCCCAGAATACGGTTGGCTTTCTGGGCTGCCAGTGCACACTGCCAGCTCAAGTTCAGGTTTTCATCCACCAGTACCCCCAAGTCCTTCTCTTCAGGGCTGCTCTCAATCCCTTCATTCCCCAGCCTATACTGATACTGGGAGTTGTCCCAACTCAGGTGCAGGACCCTGCAGGACGCAACCAATTCCTCATCCACTGAACAGTCCACCCATCATATTGATATTGCTCCAATTCAGAGAAGGATGTTGTGGGGGATCATGTCAAAGATCTCCCATCCCTGCAGAGTTCTGTTGACATTTTGTTAGTGTGCAGGGAGCAGGAAGGAAAATAAATTGGGGGGAGGGGAAAAAAACCCTGTAGATTAATTATGCTACAGTGAATTCTGACACCCCAACTTTCTGTGATTGTATAGGGGTTAAAAAAAAAATCAAGAAAAGGTGTAAAGGAAGTGGGGTTGGTTTGAAAACAAGGAAGGCTGAAGAGTGTGGGGAGCTGGAGGGCTAAGCAAGCTGTTAAACAGAGAAAAAGGGCTGCTGCATGACAGGAAGAGATGGAGCTGTTCTTTCTATTCCCTTGGGGATAGGACAAGCTGTAATGGGCTTAAATTGAGGCAAAGGCTATTTAGCTTAGGCTTTGAGAATGAAAGTGCAATGGTCTCAAGCTAAGAAGAGTTAAATACAGACATCACTGGCATTGGGGGGGGGGGGGGGGGGGGGGGGGGGGGGGCGTGTGGAGGAACACTGTGACCTTGTATGGCTGCTTTTTTATGATTTCTTGCTAGGCTAACAGGTATAGAAAAATAAGCAGACAGCAGCAGCCTAGTACTCATGCTGTGGGGGAAAAGCAAAACAATACCACAGCTAACTATAGCACGGCTCTCCTGCGTTTCTTTCACAGCAGAACTCACTTAATGGTATTTGTCTATATACATTTGCCAGTGGGCCTTTGGTTGAAGGAATAAAACTTTAACATAAAACGTTGCTACTCATGTGGATGCTGCAAAAGAGGTAGGTTGGTTTTTTTTTTTTTTTTGGGTGTGGTGTTGGTTTTTTTTTTGGGTGTGGTGTTGGTTTTTTTTTTTCTGCCTGATAGCAAAGGACAGCAGGTGCTGAGGACGAGGCACATTTGACAACTCCCCATGATATCTTGTCCACTCTTCCAGGCACTGCTACCAGCCATAAACTGCAACTAATGATGTTTTGCCATACTGACATATGCATTTCCATTACATGAGTGCAATTATTTAATGCAATCTTCTGAATAAATATCTTTAACTCACCACATGAGAGTTCAGGAAGAAAGAAGCATAACAAATTCTAAAGGGGGGGAAAAAATAGAAGCGGGGTGGGGGGGAGGCTAAAGCAGTCACCTGAAGTGCTGAAGAAGAAAAATAATCATCTCTCCACCCAGAAAAACAGCAAACAAGTCACAGTGACATTTTCAGACTGTAAGCCATACAAGCTTAATTTCCAAGGCTTGCTTTAAAACTAAAATTGTAGGAGTCAGTACTGTCCTCACTAGTCCTGCTGTATTAGCTATAGAGAAGGAAGGCTGGAAGATTTATATAGGTATTGCTTTTATATTTTTTTGAGAAAAGTAACTTGGTGTAGGATTCATTGTAACTTGAAATTTCTGCTAAGTCAAGAGACATCTAACTGCTGCCTCCCACTCTCACCAGGAACAAGGGGACAGCAGGAGGGTGCTGTTGGCCAGGATTGCTTTTGTGCCTGCACATTGTGTGGCTGGTTGTGGACTGGGACATCTGGGGTAGGCTGGGTCAGTCCTGTGAGGTGGGCAGTTCTGCACTGCTGCCTGAAAACACCAAGGTAGGCACTTCCACACAGGACTACAAACATGCGTTAACCCTGTCTTCTGGATGGCACTCTGTCCAGAAATGAAGGGGGTAAAGTAAAACTTGTAGAGAAGGTCCTAAGATAACAGACCGTACAGCTCCACTGCTAATATACGACTTTGGCTGACTGAAACACACAACACATAAGCACTGAAACTTTAGGATGGGGATTGCACCAAATCCGAGCATGTGAAACTCTCAAAGAGTACTCCTCTTCTGTGCTTACTAGGATTTGCTATTTTCTAAGTCAGTGTTTATGCTTCTTGGTCAATAGTATCTAAGGTGGTGATTTTCAAAGGAGACTGAGACTCAGATTTATATGCTCAGTTTCCACAGAGGAGAGGAGACATAACTGGTGAGAGCAAAAGCCTAAAGCCAAGGCAGGATCACTGAGACTGAGCCAGGCCCAGTTTATCATGCCAGGGATGTGTGCGAGGGCAATCCCTGCGACAGCCAGAAGCGTGCGGAGGCACGTGGATGAAGCAGGACGCACTTGTTCATGCATGGCAGGCTGCGGGGACAGGGTGTGTGTGTGCAGACACTAATGTGTGCACGGGTATCTGGAACCCCACACAGCTACGAACTAGGCATGCTTTCTAACCAGAACCGAAGCATGTCTCCAGAAACAACGTTTAACCCCTTAGGCGCCTGTGCCCACATGCACCCCAGGGCAGGTGCTGCAAAGCAGCTTAATCGGTTATGTCAGGGATGTGGGTGATGACTAGATATCCTCTGTAAGTAACTTTTAGCCACAGGTGAAACCAATAACTAACTTTCAGGTGCTTACATGGATTTATCCCATAATCAGCACCTTTTAATGTCCATTCAGCTAGAAGATAAAATAAAAACACAGGAGGAGGCATTTGTCTTCCACACAAAATCATACAAAAGGTCTCTTTTTATTAAATATACATTATTTACAGTTTAAGTCTTTCTTCTGTACAACAGTAACCATAGAAAACAAAAGAAGCTAAGGCTAAATTTTTTTCAATCCCCGAACAGTGTATTAAGACATGTTACATTGTCTACAAAACTGACTTGGACTGAGGCAACGTCCTGTGAAATTCCCTTTAGAAAACCAGATAGTGAAAGGGGAATAATTTAAATCTCCATTTTGCTTTTTACTGTAACTGAGAGACTCTTGCATTACCCTTGGACAGACCATTAAAAGAACAAAAAAACACCCCAGGTTTTTGGTTTGTTTTTTTTTTTTTTTTTTGCTTTGCTACTGAAATGAGTAGTGTTCGGAGAGATTTATTTAATATAATTTGAGTAGAACAAAGTAAAATGAATGATAAAGGGCTCATCTATAGAACGAGCCAATTTTTTATTATTACAAATATTTAATCTCACCTTTCACAGCCCATGAGGCTGCTCTTTTTGCCTTTTTTTTTTTTTTTTTTTAGGGTGCCCTCATTTTTGATAGAGTTCATCACAGTCCACCCCAGGGTGGACTCCACTGCAATCCCATAAAATCCTTCCAAAGTCAGTGGGTGGGCTCCCAAGTTGCTTGGCAACATGTGACCCACAGACCACCCTTCCCACTGCATACATTTCCAGAACCTCCTGAAGGTGGCTCAGGCCATGTCATGGGCTTAAGTGGAGCTGAAATTCACTGCCAAGTTTTACCCACAGTTCTGCTCGAAGACACACACAATTGCAGTGAATGTAACTCTTGTTGACAGCAGTAAGGGATGACGAATGTAAGGTCCCGACTCGAATTCATATACGTCAGCCCCAGTTTGCAGGAGATCATCACTGCCCATGCCTAGGGCAATCTGAGGCTGCATTCACTTGAGATGTATCTACATTGACCTCAACAGGATTATGACCAGGTCTGAAGGTGGCTCTGTTTCTTTCAAGGAGTGGGTTTCAAAGCAGGTCAGGTACTACAATGTTTAGCTTCTTGGTATCATCTAGATATAATGGTCTATGTTAAACATTTCATTTGCAAAACTCACAGAGTAGAGATTTTTATGGCTGAATGCCTGAAAAACATGTACCTGCTTGCTCTCCTAGTGAAATTTCATGGAGTGGGCTTGGGTGTCTGACTACTCCTCTATCTTGTGAATGGGATGTGAGGCTGCAACTGGCTGTATCTAAGCTTTACCTCAGAAGCAATCAGTTTTCTTTCTTAACGATACACGTGCTCAGCATTGGCAGCAATGACAAAACACGTCAGAAAATGGTTTGCCTAAATGATGCAAGAAGGAATTGTAACGGGCATGCAAAAGTGACTAAATAATTTCCCATGCAGAAATCGTATCAGACAGACTCTCTTTAGGGTTGTGGGATTGAAATCCATGAAGGGAGTAAGGACTGGCATATCAAGAAGCAAATGGTGTTGCAATGTGAACAGCAGTCAGTAGTTAAGATGCTTGTGGCAGCTTTTTTCTAAGGGAGGGAGGGATGGGGAGAGGTGAGTTTCTAAGCAACACCATTCTTTGGATCACCTTTTGTTTTATTAAATGTTATGATTGTTTGAAGGAAACCATCCCTATATCAGGGAGACCTCAGGAGAGATTCGTATTAAAGTCCTCTGCCATGTCTGACACACCTCTGATACTTTATCTGACCATCAGGACAATTAAGGCTATTTTTTGGCAGACTGACTAGTAATTCATTCCATGGCAAAAATGAAATGTGGGAAAAGCTGCCGGAAACCAGGCCTGGTAATCATCAGGTGGATGTGAGGGTCTCAGGTCATTACCCTTCTGAGAGCTTTTGTCTCATCACTACTGTAGTTTGGATAGTTAATGTCCCCACTCTGCCTTACGGTTCACCACATCAAGGTGACTCCACCTCCATGGTGGACTGCAGTCTCCTTTCTGGCTGAACACGTGGCTGACATTTTGAGAATCATGAAATTTCTTCAAATTTCCGGTTTCTGTGACTGCCAGGAGAAAAATCATAACCTTAGAATTGTAACACAAGTTCTTCTGTCTCCTACCACCTACCTGATAGCCCCACATGTGAAAGAAAAAAGGAGAGAAAAAGAAAACAGAGGCGAACCAGACATGGAATGACACTATCAACACAAACTGTTGCCTTGATCCTTCCTTAGCTTGGCATGTAGACTCAGTACATTACAAACAACAAACAACGAGCTTACAAATTACAATAACTCACCAGAAAGTGTGCTTTTTTTCCACCCAGTTTTTGTCAGAGTAACTTAGTGCAAAAGATCACAAAAATAAGTACCAATACATAGAAATATCCAAACTCCTAAATGCATGACCCAAAATAAACAACCAAAGCAAAATGCTACTTCAGACCCAAAAGAAGTGTGTTTAGAAGTTTCATGTACAAAAGGAGCATGGAGGAGGGGGCCGCCCACACCGAAAGGGGGCACGGAGAACTTTTCATTGGAAAAGGAAGCGCAGCAAAGTGCAGAACCAAAGGGAACAAATCATGCTTTGAAGTCATGATAGCAATTTGTGAAGAAAACTCCTCAAGCCCCCAAGGCATGGTGCAACTCTAACTGTAGTCAACCTCCCACCAACCTCTAAAGCCTCTGGATAATGCCCGTGGTTTGGCAGTATGTAACTGTATCACTTGGCTTGTTTGCTAAGAGGCATTACAAAACTGCATGAAAGCTTTGAAATGGCGCTTGTCTTTCTTAGAGAAAAATATTTCTGAAAAATAACTAAAATTATAAATCCCCACCCCTTCAGGCCTGTGAAAAACTGGCAGTGCAGAACAATACTTGAAGCTGGTCTTCAGTGTAAGCTTTGTGTAGGTGATGGCAACAAACAACAATGGCATGAGATGGTGGAGCACAAAGGGGTCAAATTCTGTCTCCTGTTACACTTGTGTTAAGCTGAGGTGAAGGACACACTTCAACTGGTTGGCTTACACTGACAGAACGGAGGGTTGGTTTTGTTCTGAAGATGGGACATTTTCAGGGCCTCACTGAGAACGTAGGCGTTCTGGATGGGCACCTACTATTTCATTTGAAAAGCCAACAGGTATCAGGCATCCGTGCTTGGGGCTAGCAGATATGAGACACGACAGACAGGAGACTTACATCCCTACTGGAGTTGCAGAAATACTCTAGTTCATCTCAAATGGCACCAGGTACAGGGTTCAGAAGCCATCTTAGGGGTCTGAGTTAGCTTTAGATTATGAAATTTGTGTACATCTGTCTACGTGTATGCTAGCTGCCAAAGCTCCCACACAAGGCAATGAATGGATCCTGGATACTGGATCTAGAACACACTGGAAGGAGAGCTGAGCTATCCACTTCCCAAGCCCCACAGCTTACTGATTGGATGGCCACCGACTCAAATGGGTGGTCTGATATCAGCTGTAAGCAGCCACATGCATTTCTAAGCAGAGATGCCTAGTCTAATTTTAGATGCAAGGAGGTGTTCTTCCTTCACAGCTGGCATCTCAATAAAAACCAAGTCTCTTTTAAGACCTGTGCAGGTGTGTCTACTGGAGCCGCAAGACTACTGTAAAATTCTTGTCCGTAGGCAAATTCTGCTAGAAGTAGCTAACCTACTGCCAGGAGTCTACCCTGTTTTTACAATCAATGGAGAGAAAGCTGCACCTCTAGAGAGATTCATTCAGTCTTAAAGGATATCTGAGACATTTCCCCTGTCCTCACTGACCACGGGAAAGGACTGGATGACAAGCATTAAACAGGTAGCCTGTAAAAGCAAATGCAAAATGAAACAAATCCAAAAGACTCAGACAAAAGCAATCTTCAAGTGCTTCCATAGGTCTAGGTCTCAATCTTATGTTCAGCAAAATCGATAGCTGACTTCATTAGGAGAAGATTCATATCCTCTCACCATAGTGAAACTATGATGTATTGATTGCTCTTCGCCCAATATGTGAAATATGTGATCAGCTAAATGCTAATATAGACAAACATCTCATTAAAATAAGGGTTTGGCTTACACTGTAAAAACTGAGCAACTGGTAAATAGGATGGATTAAGTCTGGATAGATCAGTTTAAAATAAAGCAGAAAGCAAGCATCTCATGTTCGTATTTTGGCTACTAGTTTTAATTTAAATGTCAGGGGAACCTCGTGACTGAACACAATCTGATAACAGCACAGCTTTAAATGGCTTGTTTTCACAGCTACTTTCACCCAGATAAGATTGGTTTAGCCCATGTGAGTTAAATCCCTGACTTTTGTTTTGTGTTGTTTTCACTGCAGACATACCCTAAGTGCTGTGCCATGGTTAAGAACAAGGAAAAAAAAAAGCATAAATGTTAAAAATTTACTCCAAACTCTCACACTGCCTTGTCTCTAGTAAATGGATAAGGACAGGTGAAAAACTTACTGCAAATTACATAGCTGACTTACTTAGGGCCAATGTTTTATTTCCAAAAAAGAAATGGGACTCAGTTTTCAAAGATATTTAAATGTTTTGCAGCATTTTAAAACATTTCACAGCAAGGGAGAAGCAGAAATCCAACTGAAATTAATTTCAGTCAAGTGCTCATCTTGTTTAGCCACTTAAGCATTGATCCACACCCTCAGGAGACTAAACTCCTTTGAAAGGCCATATTTCACTCAGGTGGCAGCCTACGTCTCACCTGAAGTTAGTAGGACTCAGTTTTCTGACAGACAGCCTTCACTTGTTTTAGCCAGACATGGCCAGACAACCAAGTTTCCCCAACAGTCCTTCAAGGCATCCAACTCAGACTTAGCATGACTAAGTATCTTGATAAGCATGGCTGTTATTGGCTAAGTCATTTCTGGAAAACAGAAATTTGCAATGCCTAAATCCATATCTGAGTGACTTAGAAATTTCATAGCCTAAAAATCCCTGCCTAGCAATCGTAATTTTCAGAAGTTACGTACCATATCACCAGGACAAAAGAAACAGATGTGGTATCCTTCTATCAGCCCCTTACTTTGGTTATGAAAGTTGTCTTGGGAGAAGGAAGAAAACCCAAACAACACCTCCAAACAATTCTTTGATACTCTCAGAGTTTCTATTAAAATAAATCCTGATATTTTATATATGAAAAGCATTATGCCCTACATGTACTGAAAGACGTTATCTAAAAGAGAAAAGGAAAGATCTCCCCATTTAAAGAGTAATTTTAACAAAAATAGCAGAAATGGTTTGTAATAGATGTGGAAAAAGGTCTAATTTGAACAGTGAAAAATCAAAGCAATTTTAATGCTGGTAGATTTTTTTTCAAAATTGCATTTCTTCTATTTAAAAAAAAACCAACCCCAAAAAACCTCACCCTAATTGCCTTTAAGTGGTACTGAATTAAATCAGATTATGCCCTCACTAAAGAAAGCATTACAACAACAACAAAAAAATGTATTAGAGTACTTCATATAGTATCTTTTAGCTAGCTTTTAATAAGAATATTGCCATCCTGATTTAGAAGACAGGATTTTAAATGACAAGTCCATACCAATGTGTTCCTTCATCCAGCCCTGTAGTGTATAAATATTCACACCCCAGCACACCCATAGGTACAGATGCACATGTTTCTGTACACTCATGTATACATTTATCTATGTGCAGTTCTTTCTTTCTACAGATGCACACCAACGTGTCTAAATTTTCCCCAGCCTGGACTATATTAAATGAGGATAAGGAAACACGGGCAGACCAACCACTGTTTTGCCAGGTCTGCACTCGCACACAGCTGTGTGCTGCTACACCTGCTCTCCGGCCCAAGACTGAGCTGCTGAGCTCTATCTGAAACGTCTGCAGCAACACCAGTACCTACAGTTGGTGATGGGAACTTGATCCCACTGGAGGAAGCTCAGCATCTTGCGGAACGCGGCTGAAAGTAAAACAGTCACCAAGGAATGAGTGGACTCTGCTTCATTGTTCAGTCTCCCTTTTCCAGCTACTCCACTGCTGCAGCTGCTTTGTTGTTGCACTTTTGAGTAATTTTATTCCTGGAAACTAACATGTAGGAAAGCAGAAGGATGATTTGTATCTGTTCGTTTGGCTAGAAAAATATACACCTGTGGGCTTTCCCTTCCTTCCTATTCCATTCTTCATAAAGCCAATTAAGTACAGTAGGACTTCAGAGATGTCTCATACAGAGGCCATTTCTGATGATTCAAACATGGGCAGAGGAGCTTATTCCTCCCCTCCCGCCATGCCAAACAAAGCAGCTTGACCTGGGGGAAGGAAGGAAGAAGGAAAGAGAATCCTTTGCCAGGATTTCACCACAACAGATGAAGCAACATAAAGGGAACACTGCTAATGAGTCCATCGTTACACATCTCATCATGCAGAAACACTCTCAAGTAATCACGTATCATGCAAACGGCCAACATGAGGCAACAGGACTGTTGTTGACCACGGTGGAGGAAAAATGGCACCAATACTAATTTCATTATAAATGGCTTTATAAAATTGCTGGGATAGAGTTGTGGATATGGGGCTGGCCTCACATATTCCTCTTCACATGAGAGCAGTATTCCAAGATTGCTTTCTCTTCCCCAGACACTACTTCTCATAAAGTCTTCCAAAAGAAGTGGTAAAGAATCACCATATCCAAACTGTCATTTATTTATTCTTCATTGTCTGTCCTCTCCTCCCATCAATAACATGATCAGCTACGTACCTCTGCAATGCACTGTCTGGAAGAACAGCACCAGTTCATGGGTAACCTTCTCTAGTTTGCTGTGGGTTATTACCTCATACTGTGTTCTTTGATTTTAATCTACATAACAAGGATCACCATGTGGAAACCCCAGGATGACTGCAGAAGGGTGCAGGGAGGCAAAGAAAGGGATTCAGCTGCACAATTAATTGTCTTGAATAAATTCTTATCAACAGCACTGGAATAAATATTTTTGTCTTTCTTAGCTGTTGGACTGATTCAACTCCTGTCAGAAACCTGCAAGTGTGACAGCAAATCCCACATGCCCTTCCGAAGCCCTCTGAAGGCACATGTCACACAGACACAAGCAGGGTGTGAAATACCGCCCTTGACGGGACTCCTCAATTTCTTACCCTCAGGATGTCTGTGACGGAAAAGAAGGTTTTTCAGTCTCCCACTGAAACCATGCAGCACAAGGAACATGGGCAGGATTCAGCATTGTTCCTAATCAGGACAGGACAGAAGACTTTAGAAAATAAGGGGAGAAGAACTCAAAGTACAGTATTTGGCATTTTTTAAACTTGTTTCCTTAATGTTCTTCCTTGTAAACAGGGTTGATGATTTATTAACCTTTTTAGACGTGACATCAGACCTCTCTCTGTTTAGCTTTGAAGATATTCCAATTTCTACAAACAGGAAATACCAATAAATCTTTCATGCAGTTTTGGGTCTTTATTTCTGAGTAGTTGGATTTTTCTTTTCTTTTTTAGAAGAACTGGCAGCAGTTGTGTCTCATTTTTAAGACTAAACTATTGTTTTTTCTTGTCTATGTACTTTGTCACAGCAGCAACAGTGTTTGTTTAACCTCAGCACATGATAATCCTCCATATGGCATGAACAGGTATATGCTGCATTTCTAATATTTCAGACAAATATAGAGCACCTAAGTCCTAGCAGCTCCTAAAACCCTTGGAGATTCAAACTACTATTTTCCATGCTTCAGCTAGATTTATGCTAGAGTATGTCGGGTCTACATAGCCAGCCTTATGAGATGGAGGTGAAAGAGGTGCACGGGAATGACATTTATTGTTGATACATATATTGTTGGAGAAGTACTGATAAGCCTAAAAGTTACAGTAAAAGGACAGGAGTTTGGGGGAAGGAGCTCAACGAGGACAGCTTTATTCTTCCTTACCTCATACCAGCTTCGCAACTGGTACAAATTAATGTAACACCACTGAAATCAATATATATATATATATATCAATCCATATAATTTGATAAATTGGCCAAGTTCTTTGTGATTGTTGTAAATGAGCCTGTAAGATAAATCAGGCATTTTGGTCTCATTCTTTCCCTCTATCCTGTCCCAGTATCTGTAGAGCTAAGTGTTCAGCTACTTTACCTCTACTTTACATAGTCCAGCTCTAGTGTAAAAGTGATGAATTAAATAGCTCCAGAGAAAAGCACAAATAAACATAGGGACTTTGAGACATCCAGGAACCCACTGCAGAAACCAAGTGTGCACGTGGATCTTATTTTCTGTGTGGTGGGATAACAGGTCTCTTGAGCTGCAGAAGTAAACTGTGACTGCCAGGTTCTTGTGCAGAGAATGAGGCACTGTGATTGTTGTCAGTGTTTCCTGTGCGGGGCAGTCTTTTCCGAATGAAAAACAAGTTAGCAAAAAATGAATGTTAAAAAAAAAATTACAAAAAGAAAGAAGGACAGAAGAAAGGAATAAAGGAAGGAAGGTTAGGGGAGCAAGAGCAAGAAGAAGTTGCATTGTCCATCAGATGAAATATTCCCGTTTGCACTCGCTCACTGTGTTCTGCAAGTCAATGTCAGCTTTAAAGGAGCTCTCGAGGTTTTCTGGGTATTCCTTCTCCTTTGTCTGGCTACTTCGATGTGCTTGTTTGTGCTGATAGAGGAATCTGCTCATGATGGCAATGATGCAGAAGATGACGAATATCACAACTGCTATTACACCTGAAGAGAGGTAAAAACGGAAGGACAGGGAATAAAAACCAAACCCCCAATTACCTCAAAATACAAATTACAAAAATACATTACCAACGCGCAACAGCAAGTGGATTGGATAGACCAGTTCATCTCAGCCTGTACACAACCATCTGCCTCTATCACCCCCTCCCTGGTAGTTTTTTGTCTCTATTTTGTCACCTTAAGTAAGACTTAAAGCAGCAAGCACTGATGTAATTGACCTTCTAATTTCAGACAAATTCTGCTTTCCTGAGAAGTAAACCTGGATGTGTTTGTTTTTAGAAACGTACATCTGTATGCTCATACAAATTCCAGCTTTGTTGTATTTTCTTCTGTGTTATCTCTGGAAACCTTGCGTGAGCCTTGTACACTTTGGTTTATAGCTTCTAGATATTATCAAAGGTAGCTCCCTACAGGGCATCCTATAACATAACCAGAGATAAATTGCTTTCCAGGTTGTTAAAGGAAAATGAAAACCGTACATGAAGCTAGGAGGACAACTTCCCTTAGCATATAAATGCTTCCATATGACACAGTGAGTTGCGTTACACCACCAGCTTACAAAGCCAGAGCTCAAGAAATGCAGGATATATGAATACTGGGCTGAGGCTCTCATCAGAGCGGTGTGTAAAACCATTACTAGTTAGTTGGGTTTTAGATCACAGAATCACACGGAATCAGAGAATGGCTGAGGTGGGAAGGAATCTCTGCAGGTCATCTTGTCCAAATCTCAAGCAAGCAGACAGATAGACTTTGGTTATATTTTAGAAGACTCAGGTGCTTGACGATCCATGATGCCTTTTTTAGGGCGATATCCAACATCATGTGTCACCACTACTGGCTTCATCCATAATGCCGGTGCCTACCTAGGTAGCTTGATACAGATATGTGCTAATACATACAGCAAATACTAGACCTGCATTAGATTAGAAAAAATTTGAACTGGATTTTATGGGGCTCAGATTTAAAGTAGCCTAGATGTTTGCCTTGACAGAAATATTTTCAACTGTAATCCTTAAAAATGAAGTTACCTCCAATCACAGCGGAATCGCTTCTGACTGCATTGGTGAGAGGCTCTCTTTCATCTGGCTTCCCAAATGGATCTGCAGTTGGTTAAACAAAACAGGACTTATTTTCTGTATCAACTATATTAATTTTCTCTGTGGCTTAGACACAAGCAGTCTCTTACCCTCATGAATTCTAATCTGTTTTCTAAAGATCTGATTTGGGGGATTGGAGAATTGAACCACGAAGCTCTCTGAAAAACAAAGTGAGCTTGCAGGATAATTTTCTTCTATGTCTTCAGGAGCAAAGTCTGTTAAGTGTATATTTAAAAGGAAACAGAAAGGCTCACACTAACATCTGAAGGTGTTCTCTTCAGTTTATCGGTAGAAGAATCAGAGAGACATTTGAACTCTGAACACTGGGAGCTTTTCTCAGAGGTTTTTTCTTTTTGTTGTGGGGTGGCTTTTTTTTTTTTTGGATTCCTAAGAAACATGATCAGAAGGAAGTGAAAGGAAGACTAGGCAGATTTAGACCTGACCTACATCTGGAGATGCAGATATACAAGTCAAATTCAATCCAAAATTCAAGACAGTTTCTTGGAAGGGACGCTTTTCTCTCCATTGCAGAAATGCACTAGTCAAACTGGATTCAAAAGAGAGATGGATCAGAAAGGAATTCCGATATTAAAGGGTCCTCGATGTTGGAGCTCTCTTGTACCCTATCTATTGATAATTACTGTTGAAACACTGGGCCAACCAGTGTATATGCTGGCAGTTCCAAATTCAAAGCCAAACCTGAGAGGTCAAGCTCTCCCTGTGGAGTTACAGCAGCGTACCTACTTTAGTCCTGCACGTTTCAGAAAATGCTGTGTTTTCTACTGCCCGCTGAGTACAGCTTTTCTGCACCTTTACATTTGGATTTTTTTTCCATCTGGCTCACTCTCTCCTTTGACAAGATCCCTCTCTGTTTCTCCTTTAAAAGCCTCCAGGCTATCATACAGGGGATGTACATGGGAGTTACAGATGATTGTCTCTGCTACATATTATACTGCTTTGCCAAACTGATCCTTCCAATGCAAGAGGTGGAACCCTAACTGAGAAATTTAGTGTTTCAAGGTTTGTTGCAATTGCACATCCCTGCCTTAGCAGCTGACTCGGTCACATATCGATATCTCATTGCCCAAGAAGATGATTTTTATTGAAACAAGCAACAATTTCATGTTTGTGTATCAGGAGGTGCTGAATTTGTAGTGATGGTGGTTTGGGGCTATTTAGGTTCTTAAAAGGGGCACTATTTTCCTTATTCTCTGCATCACTGATTCAAGCCTCAAAGATGTGCAGAAGGTACCCACATCAAAGAGGCTTTCATGTTGTCAAAGGTGCAACTCCACTGCTAGTGTTAGGGGTGGAAGGATTCCTTGCCAAAGACATCCGTACTGAAAAGTCAAGGTTCCCCGTACCTGCAGTTCATTGACAGGCATGAAAGCGACTTCTGGGGCCAACTGAACCCCTCCAGTACACCTACTGTGGACATGAATGGTAACACACCCTGGACACTCAAATTGAGACATATTTACAAGAGGCCCCTTGCTCGGGTATCGCGTGCCTAGAGTGGTGTTGCCAAGAAATATATAGTCATGGCAATGCTTCATCTCATTTACTGCATTTGTGGGGCTGGAACGGGGATAAAACCTGTTGTTTTACACATAAATACAGATATAGCATCATCAAAAAGGTTAGGGTGGAAGGGGAAAGCTGGAGGTTATTTAGCCTAATCTCAAGCCTCTGAGCCTAAACAGGGCCAAATTCAAAGTTAGATCAAGGTTGCTCATAATTCTGATCATCATGGGTAGGTTCATCTCCTTTATTTTCAGTATCTCAGAGTTAGTTATATAAATGAAAACTAGTAGGCTCTTTTTAGTTGAACAGAGGAAAAGAACCTACATTATACCCTAAAATGGCTGTCAAAGATGGACAGGGGGATTTGCCTATTTCTGTCCACAAACTAGAAGAGAGGAGTAATCATTATTCTAGACTCAAGATGAGTTAATTTTCAGATAGTGGAAGTTTGGTGAGATATTTTCTACTCCAGCCCTCATCTAGCACCAGTGAAATCAGTTACAATAAAAATTCACATCTGTTAAACGTCACCCCTCCTGTACTAGAGAAAAATCTCCATCTGGTATCTGGTGCACGGCACTAGTCAAACAGAATCATGAGAGACTATTAACTATGTATCAAAAAGGCATGAAATTAAAATTCTACCTTAAAAATTATATAATAACTCGTTCATGCCCAAAAGACTATTGTAAGATCTGACGCTAAATGCTATTAAAGCTCCACTATTATTTTTTGGCGACTGTTACCAGGATTTAAGCACTGAAAGGACACTAGAACAAATGTTGGAGATCAGTTTCAGAATGGAGGGCAATATCAATAGGCCTTAAGTATTCTGTTTTGCCTGAGAAATAAAATCAGGATACAAGGAGAGGAGCGACTGTTACAGTGGAGCAGATGGCATGTGACAGCAGAACCATCTCCAGTGGGAACACAATAAACTCTGAAGCCAAGGAAAAGCAATACCGTGTCTCTAATATGAGACTTTAACAGGACATCCTCCTCCTTTTAGATAAAACTGACGACCTTACAGTGTGACTCACTGAAGCTGGAAGCATCGCTGAGGTCGGAAGGCCTTTCTGGAAACCTCTAGTCTAAACCTCTCCTCCATCAGGGTCTAATTACAGCAAGTTTCTCAGGGCTGTATCCATTTGGGTTTTGACTATATCCAAGCATGAGGACTTCACAACCTCTCTGGACCTCCTGCCACCTTTGCTAGATTTCCTGCTCATTTGGATGGACCGCTCTTGATCTTGGAGTGATCCTAGAACCAGCTCTCCTGGACCACTCTTCTCAGCAGGGTTGTATCTCGTGGGATTCTTTCAAACAGGTCCACGGCCAGGTCAAAGGCTGTTCTCCTGAAGCCTGGGGTTGCATTCATGCTTTCTGCTTTTCTCCCTTCCTACAAGGATCCTGAACTCCATCATCTCATAGTTGCTATAGACAAGGCTGTCTTGGCATATCCCTGGCCAGTTCCTCCTTGTCTGGAAATTCCAGGTCCAGCACAACTAGTACGGACCTGCACTTGCACTGTTTATCCTGCCTTTCAGAAGCAAAATTTTTCTGTGTAGTTTCTTACTTACGAAAGTGTTCGGCATTTTTTACTTTAAGTGCATGGAGACTGGCTCTTCAGCTGGAGCAGCCAGACAGCTCAAGACTACCATTCACACAGCTGAACCTGCTCTGGCATTTACAGTATTCTAATATGACAAAAACAGCATAGTCAAAGTCCATCTCTATGCCATCAGTGTAGTGTTCAGAATACCAAATCCTCTGCATAAGCCTCAGCAAGGCACCTTTAATTTTGTGTTTCCTAATCAGAGCGAGTGTGTACAGAAAACTGAGCCATGAGTGAATGGATTTTATTCCGTATCTGTCTGCTAGGAAACTTTCTTGAAGACAACGAGCATTCCTTTCTGAAGGAAAGGGCTTCAATTGTTTTCAAACTATAAATATAGAAAGCTTTTTTCACACATTTAAAAGACATTTCCTAGAGGGCTTTTTTGTTGTATCTGTACGTTAGAAAATCGACACAGACATGCAGAGTCAACTTTGAAGTTCTATTTTTCTTCTCAGACACTCAATAATAAATTGGGAACTGATGAATTGAGATATGAGCAGTAAATTCAAAAGTTAATCCTTAACTCTGTCTTCTTTTTATTCCTTAAAATGTGTCCTTTCCATGTATAAATGTAATTCTCAAGTACATCTATACAAAGTATAATTTGCAACAAATTGGAATTTTTTTTAACAAGAGCCTACCGCCCAGTGCTCTTACTGTAGCATATAAAGACATGAAGCCTTCAGAACTAACTTGTTCTAAAGATCTTCTTCAGGCTTTAATCAAATCCAGTGTGAATAGGGAGGCAGTAGTGTCAGTTAATTCACCATATTGAGAGGAAATCATATTTTAAAGCACAGAGTGGCAAAGACAGGGATGAGCTTTTCTAATAATTCTGCGTTTCTGATGTAACAGTGCTTAACCTTGACAATAGAGTGCAACTGATTGTAAGTTTTAAATATTTAAGTCCAGACATACTACACTCTGCTCTGTGTTCTGTTCTGCCGTTCTGAGCCTCAGGTTTCACTGCTTTCTAAGCTCTTCAGAAAAATTGGATCATTGAGGTGGCAGATCACAGGGCAAGGAGTTCGTATTTTCAGTCTTACTGCCCATTCCGTATTTACAAGACACATTTCTTCTGTGCGTCAGAGCAGATACCTTAGACAGCTCTGGGCAGTGAGAAGAAAGCTGGGGGGGTGGGGAGAAGTGCAGCCGCTCTCCACAGAGCAATCAGCAGCCTTTTTTCCTATGCAGAATGCTAATAGCATCATTTGTTTTCTGTTGAATATCTTAGGCAGAAGCTACAGGAAATGGGGATTTGATAGAAGTACAAATGTCAAAGGAATCATATTATGCTCTAAAAAGGAGTTTTATTAGTTATCAGAAAAGATAAAGTGGCTTCATAGGTCAAGGGGCAAAAAATAGCCCCTAATTTGTAGCCCTTTCTGGTCATTAAGATTTCTGCCACATCCACTGGTGACTAAAGCAGCAACTTGATTGCCCCTGTTCCTGGTGACAACACTTCCAGCTGCTCTGAGTTACTTTCCCTGCATACAAATTCACATATGCAAAATACTTAAGATTCCCATAGGGCAGTTTCAGGATTGCAAAAGAAGAACGAACTATTGGGATCATCTTACTGGTACCGCTCAAGTAGTGCTCCTTCTCCTTAGCCTGAGAGAATAAAGTACAAGCATTTAATGGAAGTCACGCACATGTGTCGAGGGGGTTTGTACAAGGACTTGTTATTCGTTTCTGCTGGGGTGGGAACAAATTTGACTTGTTTGTTGAACGACTCCTATTGCTTTGTCACCATTGGGATACGGAGTCTGTGTAACATTTATGTTCTCCTTTGAGATCTGCAGAGCTGGAGCTACCCAGAGTGGACAGGAACGGCAAATCAGGTGCATAACCATACTTCCAGTGCTGTTCCCACTATGGCTTTGGGAATTTTTTTGTTTCAAACATGTTTTAGGCAAACCAGGAACTTAGTCAGAAGTAGAACGTCTTTTAAAGGGGCCTTGGCTAATCCTAATACCCATCCTCAACACTCCTAATTCTGAGACAAAAGGCAGCTTTCCCAGTTCCAATATTTATACAATCACAAATGCATTACAGCAAAAAGACAGGAAGCCTCACTCTACAGTATCCTTTAAATTCCCCATTCCCCTCTTGGCAGAACATACCTGATGAGGAATATATCGTGGTTACTGTGTTCACATCAGCTTCCATTATGGATGCACAGCTGGATTCGGTCAAGGAGCCTTTGACAGTCACGGGAGCAACACTGGGATGGCGTAAGGCAGCCTTCAGGGGAGCAATGTGGTTGTATTGAACAGAGGACAGGCAGCCAGTGAAACCATAGGCATTTGCTTTTGCGACTTCAGGGTCCAGTGACAAGCTATCTGCAGTACGACAGAAACACACTCTGGGCATTATCTGTTTTAGGAAAGTATTAAAAAAATGAATACTTTTTTTACCTTACCTACTCGTTTTACTTCTCTTCATCCAATCTCAACTGCTCAGGTTCTCCTTCAGCAGCCTACAAGTTCTTCCTAGCCTGACCCATGAGGTTTTGAACCCCAGTTCTTCCCTCTACACTACTACTTCACTGAATCAAGTTGGCTGGGGATAAAAGCCTACATGGTGCTTCTTTCCTCATCCGCTTTCTCTACTCTCTAGACAATATCTAACACAACACAGGTGCTAACCATGGAAATAACAATAATAATAATAAACAGTAAAAATAGCGACACTGAATATCACAAGATCCTAGGGACAATGTTATTTAACTTTTTTTGCATCTGTTAACAATATCAGTTTCACAGACACAGACTGTAACTTCAAGGCATTCTACCTCCTGCACTGTTCTAAACAAGGAGCCTGCTCTCCATTGTCTACCATACAATGCTTCCTATCTCCTAATAATGAATGGCTTGCTCATTTGGCTCCCACTCTTCTTCACAGGTTGTTTTTCAATTTACTTTTCTGATACACTTAATCTACGTATGTATAATTGAAAGTTCCTAGGAATCCTCCTAGTTATGAGCCAGGCTCTCACCCTGCTAGCTCCATTCTTCTAATAAAATAAAAAGCAAAGCTATACCTTTTTTTATCTAAAACAAGACCCAACATCTCCATGCTCTTTTCTGGCCTGAAGATGAGATAGCGCAATTAATTTATCTGCTCCTCTGTGTTCATTTAAGGTTCACAAAGAGAAAGCTAATTCAAAAGTAAGCGCTTTTTATTTAGTTCCAAGTGCCTTAAAATCAAAGGTTGTTTGGCAAAGTCAGTGAAGGACAGTGAAGCCATCTTCTCTTTCCTCCAAGCTCTCATTTATTTACTTTCCAGAAATTGAAATTCATACTGCTCAGGTCTGTAACATGATGTGCCTTATATCTAGGCCAATCAAACAAGAAAAACCCCCACAAATGCACAGATATATAGTAGCAAAACTCATTATTTTAAGTCTTAAAAATCACCTGTTAATGAAAAAACTTGCAGTGAACGTCTTAGAAATACTCCCAATGACACTGGAAAATAAGAATTCCCAGCTTTTCAAGTTTATTTTCAAAGCTTGAAAGGGTAAGATGGTAAACTTTAAAATAAGGTCCAATTTTTCCACTATTATTTGAATGCAATGATTTTACAAGCCCTCAGTCAAGAGGATTTAGGAAAAAAGTAGACCTTCTCTTATAACTGACATTTCTACCTGCATTACATACACTTATGTATAAGAAAATCTCAAAACTACCCTAAAACACACATTATTTTGGTGCTCAAGACCCGTGAGCATTATGTCTTGCAGTCAAAGGGAGTTAGCTGAGAAAGATTTCTAATTATTTTTGAATGTCTTCATGGAAGCGTAGCATGTAAGTTTGGCTGCTTCTCAGCAAACCAAGGTACAGCGTGAGCTTGCTCTCCCAGGGGTCTTACAGGAGGGATGCTCGGTCCGCAGAGCTGTCACGGGGACAGCCTCTGGGCTGTGAGGAACTGCAAGAGAGAGCGATGGGAAGGCAAACAGAGAGGCTTTGCCACCGGAAAACCTGTAGCTTTACAGAGGTTCACGTTTGCTCTTCTCAGCGTGTAGGAATTGGATGCATTCAGGTTTTTAATGAGATTTTGGCAGAAGTATTATAAAACACACAAAGGATTGTTTCCAAGTTTCTGCAAGAAGGATTATACAAAACTGAAAGACCAATTTACAGTATTTGCCATCTTTCTTGAATTTATAAAACCCTTTGTAAACACTGCTACTCTCAGCCTTTCCTGTTTTCTTTGCTCTGACCCAAAAGGTGGATTTGTTGGCATCTTTTAGACATCAGGGAATCTAAATTGCTCTGTTCTGCCCCAATGTACAAAAGGTAAAGCCTACGAAATAATGAATTCCTTTTTCATGGTACAGTAGTTTGAAAAGTCTAAGACACAGTACTTCTGAAGGCTATTTAAAAAAGTTAAATTAAGGGCCAATTCCGTGGGTCTTTTGTCAAAGGAAGTTTTGCATGAGCTAGGAGATTTGTTGTTGAAAGGCTTTGAAATTTGAAAAAAAGAAATCAAAGAACAAACCAAAACCAACCCCAGAGTCCTCTGGTAAAAATCCCACGTGCACAGTTTGCTTTATTATATGGCTTTAGGTGCATGCTTTATGTCTTTCAGAAAGTGGGGCTTTCACTGTTCTCCACAAGAGACCTGCACAATGTGGATGTGAGCGACTCGTGCTGCTCGCTGAATTCTTGAGCAGAGAACATAAATCTGTGATTATGATATGGTTACCTCTGCGAGAGGCTTATTAAAGGCCACTCTGTCACTTCAAGTCTTTAAATCACGATAAAATGTTTTTTCAAAAGATATTTTCACTACACGACATAGCGCTCAGTAAGAGAAGCAACCCGGTTCTGCCAAGGCCTGTGTTGAAGCTAGGTCATACGAAACATCGGTGGCCCTCCTCTGACCTGGCTATGCTGTGAGCCTTGCCATGCATTAGACTGGCCTGGAAAATCACACTGCATTGCTGCTGATGGCTTGGTTCGGGCCTCTGACATTTCAGCACCGCATTTCTGTTCTTGGTACCAGAGACCGAGTTACTTTGGATGATTTCTACAGGGGGAACAAGAAGGCAATCTTTTTCAGCTTTTGAGTAGTTTAACTGTTCATTCCCCACAACTGAAGTTTACCCCTATTTTTAGGAAGTGACTTTTAAGCTTTGCCTGCTGAGCTGTGTATAAGTTGGTCCGGCTTCTTGTTGGGTCCTCTCGCTGCTCCCTGGAAGCTGTCTGCGGTGTCACAGCTCAGTAAGTTTTGCGTTGGTTTTGCTTCCCTACTTTCCCTGTACCCGCAATGGCTTTCTGTGATAATGAAGATTAAGTCTCACATGCAGTTGTATTTTTTTAAACTTTATCCACTGTATCAACATAATTTATGTGCTGATTCATTCCTGTGCACCAAAACAGACACCCTGATCCACTGTTTCTTTGTGCAACTCTGCCATATACAACACACTTGTTTTAAGATCTTAAATAAAGTAAGTTAAAGTCTTGATTTCTGAGAAATGAGGAATGAATTTTCATCATGAACAGAATTCTGCTGGAATTCTCTAGGACCACAGTAAACAATAACTAATATGACAGGTTAGTGTTATTTGCGGACAGGCAGCGCGCTCAGAAAACCTTCTTTCTAAAGACAGCACTGTGGAAAATGAAATCATAAACATTATCCAGTATCTGTTTGTTCTTTCTTTATAAACATTAATTACATATCACTCAGAAACTTTACTCTGAGGCCAAAGTCTACTTGTGTGCTCACATCTGCAAAGGCCCATCATGGATTTCCTGAATTTAAATTTATTTTTACTGTCAGTGAGAGCAGATACAGCCTTTTTAAAATGTCTATCCCCTAATTAATTATCTAAGAGAATCGCCACTAGAAGCACAAAGGGTGCTTTACCCTGTACGCTGAAGCACTGGTTGCCCTTTTTTAGAGTCTGAGAAATAGAAAGATGATTTTTGTGGGAGATAAAGTGTATCCATCGCCTCGTTTTGCCAAGGTGCTGAACAGCACTGGCAAGATTACTTCTTGGATGTTGCCACTAGATTTGAGCTCCTGGCCTTGAAGTAAAACATGTTTGCAGTCTCCACTGTGCACCTATCTCAGAAGAGCTGACTCGCAGGAACTGTGTAGTTACCTCAAAAAACACACTGCTATGTCCTTCGACAACCTCAGTAAACATCGATGATACTAATCATCAGCTTAGAAAGGGCAGAAAGCCTATCTTGGATTAGACTGGAACCCACAAAAACGCATCTTTGGAATAATCTCATTTCCTGCTGTGAGCCTTCCACAAAGGCAGCGCAGTGAACAACACAGAAACTTTTCCTGGTTGGAACAATTGAGCTAAACCCGTTTGCCTCCTGCTTAAGAAAAGGATGAGTTTGAACAGGGGATGGGCTCTGGGCGTCCAGTGCACTTCTGAGACACTTCTGAAAAAGCAAGGGACAGCAAGAGCAGGGTAAAGAGACATTTTGTCACAAGTTTTCCCAGGAATGAGCAGAATGTGCCCAGATCTGCTTGTCAGGAATTGAACATTTCATGCCAAGTGGAACATTAGAGAAGTTTAGTTTCATTAGGCTTAGCGAAGGTAATTTCAGACATGCACTTAGCATGTTTTCTTAAAGACAGTTTGTCATCAAAAATGAAGCACTGCTTGAATTGTAACGTGTAATTTGTTACATGTCACAGTTTTTGACATTTGAATCCTCATCTGTCACAACACAGCCAGCCCATGATTTTGCACGGGCTCAAAATACAATATATAAAAAGAAGAAAATATGCAAGAAAGAGGAGAGACGCTGTGCAAAAGAATACATGCTTTTATCAGGAGCAGATGGCTAAAATCACCTCAAGTAGCAAGAATTCAGACTAAAAATTGAATTTCTGGATAGAAGTAGATGACCTTGGACATTTATTTAGGCAGTATTATCACCAAGAAAACAGGGATTTAAGGATGGTGTAATGATCTTATGGTAAGTGATATTGCTGGGGAAAAAGTCTGAACCGATTCGGTGTCTTTTTGACAGTCATGATG
This sequence comes from Rhynochetos jubatus, assembly GCA_027574665.1. Classification (NCBI taxonomy): domain Eukaryota; kingdom Metazoa; phylum Chordata; class Aves; order Eurypygiformes; family Rhynochetidae; genus Rhynochetos; species Rhynochetos jubatus. Next base: position 28,690,114 of record CM050654.1, read on the forward strand.
GCATTATTGGCTTAAACCTTGGACTGCTTTAAGTGCCAAAGTTTGCTTATTTTAACTGCTTGATCCCAAATGCCTCTCCTCTTTCATCGCAGGTAGTCATTTCCATTCTCCTTAATGTTTTACTAGCCTACTAAGAGGAAAACCACTGATTTTTAAAGGTGCTCTATAATACAGCCATGACATCTTTTTCCAGGGTATGGTCCTTCTAAGAAATAGGTATTTAGAGCAAGAAGAGTCTGCAGAAAGGAACTTTGCAGTGACGAGAAGAGTCCAGCCAATATCTCTTGCAGCCATTGCTGTATTGTTTAAAATGCTAGAGCACAATATTCCGAGACTGTGACTTTACATTTCTAAAGTGAATAGTGATCCTGTGAGCTTAAAAAAGCAAAAAACCCTCTGACTTTCCTCAAAAAAAAAAAAAAAAAAAAAGGACTTGAGTCTTTTCCACAGAAACTCTCTAAAAGGAGACGCTTCTTTAGGGAAGCTTTTGTATTTCAGAGTTAATGCCAACTTACTGCTTCTGACTTAATTATCTGTTATCATCTCCCCCAATATAATATCACTCTTGGATGAACTGCTACGTGAGCTCTTCAGTGTATACATTCCATTTTCTTCCTGTGAGCTTCTAGTAAGAAAAGCTACCGTAGGCATCATATGAATTGCACCACACCTACATTTTATTAAAATTACTTTCCAGATAAACTTTCTTCTACGTACACTTTACACCAAAGCTGAATGATTCAGTGGGAAGACTCCTGCAACTTGAGTGTGTTTTAGCTCAGGCTTTTAGAGATAAAAGATATCATGACCATGTGCTAGACTACACAGTTCTTTACATTGCCAGTGCGGGAAGCTCTGCTAACTCACCGCTTTGAAGACACGAGTAAATTAAGTCAACATTAATAGGTGCTAAGGAAATCTTTGCAACATTGTCTTCAGAATACTCCTGAACCCATTTCCATGCTACTCTGGTACCACTACACAGCTAGTATATTAAACTGCTCAGAAGTAAATATGCAGTCCCTGAGATTCACTTCTCTGCATCAGTGATTATTTTTCCAGGAACTATAATGGTGAAAGATTTAGACATGTTGGTGCACACTGAGAAGTTTTCAAAGATTCATTAAGGTCATCCCCAAAACAAATAAATTACATTTTCCACTGGGATAGCAACTTTTTCTAGACAAGACCTAAACACATGCAAATGTGTCTCTGAGATCAGAGAATTATAGAACAATTTAAGTTGAAAGACACCTCTGAAGGTCATGCAGTTCAATCCCTTGTTCAAAGCGTAGCCAGCTTCACAGTTCAGTCAGATTGCCAATAGAGCTCATGTGGTTAAATACAGCAGCATGATCTCTGAAAGGAGCACTTAAAGTAAATGAACTGGGACTCTGGTTAAGATTTCACTGAGGCTTTGCCATAAATTGTATTCCCCACTTGGGGCCTGAATCCAGTACTCACTCAAGTCCATGGAAAAACTCCCATCGATACTGATGAGTTTTGGATAAGTCCTTTTGTGTCTTGCCTCTGTATTTGTGAAGTAAAAATGACAACAAACTACAGGATAGCAATATTTTTCTCTGGCTGTTGGATACTGTGAGGATGAATTCAACAAACGTCTGTTGGGTACTTGAATGCTGCTTCTTTTTACTCCCTTGTCTTCAAAGCCACACTTATATTTAGATTGATCTTTCTAAAGCAGCTATATGGCCCCATTACTGTGGATCAGAACAGCACACAGCCTTTAATGCTTTTATCCTCCTAGCACCCCTCTGATGTAGGGATGTTCTATTATCCATGCTTTACTGATAGAGAACAGAGATAGTAAAGCCCAGACTGGTGCCAGTGGGAGTAAAATGCCTGCTTACCTTTATATCTGCACATAAATGGCTTGCCCAAGGTCATTCAAGCAGTCTGTGGCAGAGTGAGCATCCCTATGTTTTGAATTCCAGGTAAGCCTCCTCTGCCTTAAATGCAGGGGTTTTCCCTGGAATTCAGAGCTGAGTGTAGGGCAGGCATTGGAAAATATAGCAGATTTGAAAAGCAGGAAATGATCAGAGTTTAAGTAGCTTTTGACACATAGGAAGTGTAATGGGACTAGGGGGAGAGGGGTAGGGAGGAGGGAAGCACCATTATTTAAAACTGGTCATTGTATAAACGTGCACTTTTCAAAAGTTCCAGCTGTGCTAAAATGGTTATCATAACAAAATCTGGTGAGGAAGAGGTTTCAAGCTTTTATGATGTCCTGCTGGAAGCGCTCTTTGAGATTTCTCAGCCAGTGGGAAATGAATGATGGAGCAGAGAAAGAGGATGGTATAACCAGCTGGTTCAGCAGGCAGGAGGAGGCTGTTAGAGCAGGCAAATGAACAGCGGTGTGGCAGGAAAGAAGAGACACGTTTTCAGAAGGGTATAGCATGGACATGTAGGACACGTAGAACAGAGGGGTTTTCATATGGGTTACCTAAATCCCAGTGGCATCCAAAGCAAAGACCACAGGAAGTCTAGGTCTACTTGGAAGCATCGCATGCCTCTGGAAGGTTATGTTTTGCTGAGGGGACGAACAATGACAAAGAAGAACTTGGAGGATGCTGGTTTCGGTGACCAGTATTCACCTTCTGGTGAGCCATCGTGAAAGAAGCTATAGTTGACATTTCACCCATACAATAGTATAATGATGGATGGACATATTTATGTCAGTTCCACATTCCTAAAATGAGAAGGTCCAGCTCGCCTCTTGACAGAACAAGGTAATACTCTTGACTTAGTAGCAGTAGGGATTTTTGGTTTGTTTTCTGCCAGTATGGGACAGTGTGCAACCCGAGTAAGTTTGGAGATGATACAAAACTGGGAAGTGCACTTGACAGACCACAGGGTTGTGCCACCATTCCAAGGGACACTGACAGCTGGAGAAATGGGAAAACAGGGACTTCATGAAGTTCAACAAAGGAAATGCACATCTGCACTGGATTAGGAACAGCCCCATCCACCAACACTGGGCTGACCAGCTGGAAAGCAGCTTTGCAGAGAAAGGTGACCATGAACCAGAAACATGCCCTTGCAGCAAAGGCAGCCAATGACATCCTGGCATCCACGGTTGCCTTGGGAAGAGCACGGCCATCAGACAGAATAAGGTGATCCTTCCCCTATACTCTGCATGAGTAACACTACTGGAGTGCTGGGTCCGGTTCTGGGCTCCCCACTGGAAGAAAGATGCAGACTTACTGTGAAGTCCAGTGAAGGGTTGCAAAGATGATTAAGGGACTGAAGCATCTTTCATGAGGAAAGGCTTTATAGAGCTGGAACTGTTCATCCTGGAAAGAAGACTCAGGGGGATCTGTGATTCTGCGAGGGCACAAGGACTCTGTTCAGCACAGCTACAGCTATGGGATAAAACCTGGAAAATGAAATCCTGACACAGAAGAAAAAGTTTGCAGAAATACACTTAACAAGAAGAAGAAACCAGAAATTAGGATTAGGCTGAAATTGAAGTGACTTGCTGGGATGCACTGTGTGATTCTTGGCACAGCAATACAATCTCCCACCATCTGAACGGACAAGCTTATGGCTTTAGTGCCATCAGAGAATATGAACTATATGCTTATTATTATTATTACTAAACCAAAATACCAATAAACTTTGGGGCAAGAGAAAAATAACAGAAGGATCTATGCATTAAAAGCTGTCTGGAGACAAGTCTGTGGTGTGCAGTGGAACTGAATCCCAGACCTCCAGAGATACATCTGGATTTTCTGGCTTTGCAACAACCTTATACTTGTCAAGTTAATCATATTTTTGTGAGTAAATCTAGTTTCTCTTCCTGATGCTGAGCTGCACCTTGCCAGCTTGCTGGCTATGTGTTTCAAGGTCTTTGTGCCATGTTCCATCAGTTAGAAAAGCCGTGGTTTATTGATTTGGTATCTATAGCTGGAGCTTTAGGTAGAGGTCATGATAGATAGAGCAATGTTCTTTTAGATTTCCAGCACTACAGCTGACCATTGACAAAATGAGATTTTTACTTTAGCTACGGCTTCGGCTGAAAAGTGTCAGCTCCCCAAACCTGTCCACAAAGGCTTGGAAGATTGCTGCATTCTGAACAAACATTAAATATAATTAAGGGGAGAATCAGTTCCTGCCCTTAATCTACTTAGTAGAAGATGAGGCAGAAGGCAGTAATGTCATTACACACCATTACACTGCACGAGCAGACACCATAGAGGATGTCTGCAGTTTCTATCTGGGAACCAGTCCCGCAGGCCTTGGGTGCTATTAATAAAATATATGAACTTGTAATAGTGAAACAGATGGGAGGCTTGATATGGAGGTCCAGTTCTAACAAAGGACTAAATGTCTAAAACCAAGGAAGCATTTAGAATCTTAGTGGGAACGAAGACCCTTACATACTTGACAACAAAACAGAGGAGTTCTACTTTCAAAATTTCCAACAGTTTTCCTGGTCTTGGAATGGCTGTGTAGTGTAGAGGGGTCAAGATCAAGAAGGTCCACACAGGAAGCACATAGAATTATGGCCTCAGTACTATATGGAATATAAATATTCCTTGCAGAATTCAAAGGGAAAAGGACTGGGAGTGAAAAAAGAGTAGAGAGGATGAAGGCTCACAGTGCTGTTCTTATCATCAGGAAACAGAGATGGCTTGAGAGGAGCAAGCTGTAGTCAGCAAAATGATATCATTAGGCTGAGATGCCACCCTGTGCAGCCACAGAGCCAACATGAATCGCTTTACTGGAGGAGCAATGGGAGAAGTTAGTATTGCTATCAGTGCACACAACTCAAGCTGCCAAACTTCTGCGTTGATGAGATATACCAGCAGGAGTACTGGAATACACCAGGCCAACTCTTACCAGCTAAACCAGCCAAAAAAACCCCCAGTCCTATTGAAACCCCAACAAACAGCACAGGTTAACTCCAGCACTGTAACAACTGATGAACCAGGAACATTTTTAGTAGAACTTACCTGTGACTTTGCCCAAGGTGAGCGATTTGATGGCCTTGAAATCGATCTCGGAAAAGTTGTGTTTGAGTTTGAGAACTTGATCAACCTGGAAGAGGTCAATAAAATTAGCTGATTATAACAGCGTGCAGACACCCCTAGACCTCTCTGTACTGCTAACTTCTGGGAACGCTCTCAGCTGCAAATCAGTTAATTCTGCCCCCAAGCGTGATTCAGTTTCTAAAGATAGCAAAGTGAATGTGCTTTGATTTTAGCATGAGAAGCTGAAAGGTTCACCAGAATAGTCACATAAAGGGCTTTGAAGAAACTTCCCCTGTAGAAAAGCTTAAAATGTTTGACACTGAAATCCCCCTGCTTCTCAAAATCCATGTCTAGTCACCAGAGGATGCACTCAAAAGAGGCCGCTCTAGAAATGTACTGTGAAGAATTAGTTCTGTGTAAGAAACCACAGTGCAGAAAACAACAGAAGACTGGTACTTGAGGAAAACCCTGGCTTTTAGCATAAGCCTCCTCCTAGACAATCAGGCCTACCCACCCTAGCTGCGTGCTGTGTTAGCATTTTACCACCCAGACACAGAAACTGTAGAGGAAAATAAAACTGTGGCGCTCCCCGTGTTTCTGTCTCCTCATTCCAGTCCTCAACACACAGCTTCTCTGTAGGCTCTGCCACACCTCCTGTTCAATGACTGTCACCCAGATCTGGCCAATTTGTTAAACTGCTATAATTAGCCTCAGAAGGAAAGCAGAATGAGCAGTAAGATGGTTCCTCCTCTTCTCCCTGCCCTGGAAAAACAGGCAATGCAGGAAAAGGCGGCAGAGGATGGTTCTTGTCTCATGAGGCTGCAACATTCATCATGGCTTGCTTCTAGCAAGTGGACAGGGCATCGTCATGCCATGGTGACTGCACCCTGCGTTCCCTCAGCTTTTCCTTTTCTGTGGGAGGATAAGGCAGCTGGGGTTTCATTCTCCCTTGGGGCACATACCTAAAATGAAATTACATGCCCAGGTTCTCATTCCTCAGTTTTTTTTCTTCCTATGGCAGCTTTTTAATGATCCATATTGTGTGCTTCCTCTGGGACTGTAGGTCACACAGACATCCCATCCCAAAGCCCCAGAACCACTCCAATGGCCCAGACTAACTTCTGGCCAAAGGTGTTTCCTAACGCACAAATTGTCACAGACAAGAGAGGGATCACTCAGCGGAAAACACCACGGTTGGGCACTCTCTGAAGCAGGGTCTGGATGGAGCTTTGGTCTAGCCTACAGGGCTGTCCTGCTGCTGGACCAGCTTTGGCTGCACCAGATCAATGTGAAACCTTTGCCTCCTGCTGGCGATCAGGCACCGAAATCAGTGGGTCCATTTGTGGCATGATGTAATATTTAACACTCAACATAAGCCATGGCATACCTGAATGACAAGCTCCCTGCCCTCTCTGTTAATCTTCACGTGGTGCAGCTCTCGGTTGGCAAAATTTCCAGAGTCAATGGTGAAAATGAGGAGTCCATCCTTACTCAGCTTGTATCGGACCTGTAAACTTCCTTAAAAGAAGAGCAAAATTCTATATGTAAAGCCTGTGTTAATAATGAGACACTGTTGAATACCTCTACACAATGTGTAACTCATTTTCTTTTTATTACAGTGGAGTCACAAGGTTAAAAAGTCAAGAAAGAAGTTGAATAGAAATGAAAGTGTTCCAACTGTAATGAGAAATGCGAAAAAAATAATGCACTGGAAGAGTTTTCCTTCCAACTGGCTAACAAACTCTGCTATGGGGAAGCGTAACTTAACGGAGTAACTCAGTAGATCGAAGGAGAGCGTGTCGGTCTGCGGGTCAGACATTTAGCACTGCCACAAGAGCTGATGTGCGTCAGCCTGTTAAGGACCGCTTCCACCAGAGGGCATGCAGGTCTCGCGCTGTTCCGTTAAACCAATACTGGTGGATTTTACTATTCCTTTTCATCGAGAGGTAACAGAGGATGCAGAAGAGAGTGACAACTCTGAGAATTATAACTTAATTTCAAGCATTTAAAGGCCCAGACTCATTATAATTTATATGAAATTCAAGAAATGATATATTGCAAATTATTATACAGAAAAATTCTTTTGCTTTAGTGTTCTAACTTATTTGAAGAAATAAATATAATTCATATAAAAATGAATGCCAAACGCCTCTTTCAGTCTTTGTATAAAAAAACCCAACACTGTGACTTCTGATAAACAACTGTACCATAACAAATCAAACTGCACAAGAAATCCAGTATGAATTTTAATCCTGCCACAAATGACTACAAGGAAAATATATATTTATATACACTCATATATATAATTTAAAAGGAAAAGAACCTATTCTGATAAAATCCTTTCAAGGTTACTTTTCTGGGAATTAAGTAGCAGGGATAAAAAAATTCTCTGAACTTTTGGAGCTCTTTTATACATCAGCAACCAAACTACATGGAACAACAGGTACCATAGAGTTAAAAAGCTTTTCGGGGGCTACTTTGTTACTGTCTCCAAGGAGGAAATGAACACTAACAGCACCACATCTCTGAGAAAAGTGTCCTTCACCTTCCCTGTTCTGAAAATCGTAATGAAAACCCCTTCCTATCTCCGTCGATTTCAGCGCTTCTGTTGGCACAAGTTCAAACTATTCCAAACATCACCACGTTTTGCAGAAGGCTACAGGCACGCGTTACCTACGCTGAATGACAGGGGCCGACGGACTGTTGCTGAGGGGTGTTTTAACTCTGGGACCAGTTTCAGCGTTTGCAGAGGCACTGCCTGCACGCACACCGCGATGCCAGAGAAGCCCACGGAACCTGCACGAGCTGCTGCATGTGCGTGCTGCGCTGCAAGGTTAGTCTGAGGCACCTCTGACCCCAGAAGCAGTCTGGCAGTTTAACGAGGTGAATGAGCAGCCCTGCTTGGCTCCCATATTCGGCCGTATTAGTGCCGCAAGACTGCTTGCAGGTCTAGAGTCAGTGAGAGAGCGCATGGGGCAGTTCTCCTTCACCACACAGCGTGGATGTACCTGCTTTCCTCAGCCTTCCCTCGTCCCTCAGTAAGGGGACATCCTACAAGCTACTGTAAAACCACTTTTAGCTTAAAGCAACGTATAAATTCCTTGCAGAGGGGGAACTTTGCCACCTCTACACAACTCACAGCAGTCTGTGGTCCTTCCACAGAGTCCAGTGAAAATCATCCCTTCTCCTTTTCCCTCACCAAGATGCTTGGCTGCTCAGGCTCCTAAAAGCTGCACTTTTTATAACATTCAGTGTGTCCCAGATGAGCACTGCCACTGTCTGAGCTTTGAAGGATAGAAACAAAGCTTCCAAAAATGAGGATGAACTACTAAGGCGAAGGCTTTTCAGCTGATTGAGAGGGCTGCAGGATCAGGTGAGCTTTTAAAGTGAAAATAAAAAAGGAGATAAAAGGCATTTACTTTCTTACACACAGTCATGGATGTTAGAAGGGAATTTGTGACGAGATCAAGGTCAGTAACAGCTGCTAAATTATTCAGTGTGATATTATAGGTTCTGATTCAGCTGCCCCAAATCATGCTGCAAAGATCCCATCCCCTTCTCGCATAGCCAGGACAAGGAGCTACCGTCTGTCACCATAAATGTCACACACAAAGGCCCAAACTTAAACCACAACCCCGTTTTCTGTACCGAAAGAAAGATGCATCAACAGCGAGTAACAGTGTAAACATCTTACAAACATTTCACTCTAGAAAGACCTGAGAAAAGACGACTAAGTGCAATGAAGTTAAGGGACCTTCTTCAGACCTGCTTGTTAGGGCAGTGGGAGAGTCGATAAACAATGGAAAGGTTGCCTGACCCTCCACACCACAGCTCAGATGACCACACAGAATAAGCTGAAATGAAGATGTGATAGTGTAACGGACTGGTCCAAACTAAAAATCATGTGCCAGCAGGAGTACTTGATAGACCTGGAGCCTCTGAAACGGGTGTAATGCAAAAAATGGAACAGGGCCTAAATTCGGTCTGTGACCTTGCACTAGCTGGTTAGTTTGTAAAAGACGAAAAACTTCTCTTTTTGAACGCTATGAGCACAGCAGTATATAAAATACAAATACTACTACTATATCCAGGCAATCGACACGGCAACCAGCACGTCTGTGTTCAAAAGGAGGCAGCAAGATACGCGATTCACCCAGGTGCTTGGCTGCTGCAAACGGATTTACCAGTTGACTTCATCAGAGAGGCACTGATTGTAAAGCAGAAACCACCCGTTCCGTTTCTTGGGAGACAATGGACATCCACTGTTGATCCATTCTTGACATCCATTAGGAACAGACCTTGCTTTCTATAGTGGTACAATTTTACCTTAAATCTTTTAAAGAGATCAGAGAACAGCATCTTATTCAAATTGCTCTGAATTCCAATGGCAACTTTTTTTGGATGGCTGCTCTCAAAACCCTCGGATTCGAGCTGGCATTCTGCCTGGGGTCAAATTTGCATTATTATAAACCAGAAGTACATGGGCTCATCTCTCCAGAGGTGTTTTGGAATTTACACCGGTATAGCTAAGAGCTAATTTTGGCTTGCATTCAGTACCAAAACTACCGTTTTCAGAGTACAGAATAATTTATCTGACAGATTGCCATTTTGCTACTTGACAGGCAAAATAAATGGATTATTAAACAAGATTATTATTAAGAATTTTTTTTGTCCTCTGAATTTTGATTATCTGGTCCACTGACTTTCTCCATCACATCAGCCCAGCATCACCAACTGCAAATAAAAATGTGTGCATAAACCAGCCCTGTTCTCCCTATTCTCTATACTCTCTCACTGTTTTGCATCATTTTTGCCTCACAATAGGGATTCACACTAATCATGAGCAGTGTAATTTCTGGCAGTCTTGTGGCAGTCATGCCTGTCATCCTCTTTTCAGCTCCCCGTGTCTGAGCACGCACACCTGGAGTGCCATAATGCTCAAGCAATGCACTGCCTGTTGTGTTTTCTTCCTCTTCTAATGTATGTGGAATTGCTGGAGGCAGCTTCTATTAAGACCATAAAAGAGGGAGGGAAGGAAAGAGAGAGGCATCATGGTTTTGGCCTTGGGCTGGAAAATTTTACTGGGCGTATCACCCCAGCAGTATTAGGTAAGAGTAGATTCACATATGATTATTACAGTCTTCCCTTTCAGCTTCAGAATCTGCAGCCTGCAGATCAGGGTGGAGAAACACTGTGCTAGCTCCAGGACAGCCCGAGAGGGCAGCAGGCGTAGTTTAGCCACGGTGTTACTGAGCACAGCACGGCCTCTTTTCACCGTTTCTGGAGGAAATGAGTCCACATGGGCTGCCAGGCTACTGTGAAGAGACCACTACCAGTACCAAAGCTGGTTTGCTACACATCACTCTGGTCTTCAACCTGTCACCTGCCATAGTGTAAGCCATGGCCGTAGGGCTGAATGACAACTCTCTGCTGATATCAAACAGCTACAGAGCCTTTTTAACAGCATTCCTTGGGGTCTCCCTGTGCAGAGGGAAGTCTGAGACCAAAGGGCAGTATTTATGCCACCCCATGCTGGTGACCAGGTTAGGGATGACTTTTCTGAAACAAAACACTCCCAGGCCACTCTCAGTGGTGATGGAGGCCAGGGTTAGTACTTGTTAGCAGTACACTAATGACCAGTGTCAGCATAACCAACCTCCAGGCAACTACAAAACACCACAGTGCCTTCGAACTGCTTCTATCCTTTTGCTGAGTACAAAAAACTAGTAGCAGCAGCTCTTAAGTCTGGTGGTAATAGGGACATAAAACTGGTTTTGAGGTGTTCAGCCTGAAGAAGAAAAAAATCTTCACAAACAGCACAGTGTGAAGTACCTCGACCGTGATGTTACATATTTTACATCCCAAACCTGTTCTGATTGAACATGTCAACTGGAGAGTTGTCTTTCTGTTGCCTGTGTCTAAACCAGAGCCTGGGTGGAATGCCAGAAACATCTGGTGGCTTTGTGGCTCACACCCACTGAATTTACATTAATTTGGGACTGCCAAAGCTTGTGTTGAAATGCAAACTAATTTTTAAATCAGCTGGAAAAGGGAGCATGGGAAAAATGTTACAGAGAGTGTTCTACCTCAGGAAAAGACCTCCTGGCCGGAAAGATCTCACCCAGTGCTAGATACCTGGCAAAAGGTTTAAGTAGCTCAGCAGAAAACAAAACAAAAAAAAGGATACCAGGAATGGGATCTATAAATCCATCACTCAGAAGCAAGGTTTTTGTCACACGTGTCACCAGGACCACAGGTCTTGTGCCGTTTAGTCCCGGAGAACCAAACAGCAAGGAAGGGGATGAGATGCCCTTGGACTCTGAGACATCTCTGCAGGACCTTCATTTACAGAAACAGGTTTTAAATGAGCCCAGATTGAACTCAGCATCTCCGCCAACTTCAACAGCACTTTTTAATGACTTAAACTGGCTGAAGCAGCTGGCAAGACATCTTGCACCACTCGGAGAACCTGAGCTTAGTTCAGGGAGCACACGTGGGTGGGTACACGTAAAATGTGCGGCTTTATCACCGTCACGTAATGTCAGGAAAATCGTTTAAATCAGGGCAACTGACAACTCTGATTCGGGAGAAATGTTTATATATGAAATAACAAAACACTGCACTAGGAAAAGGGCCTTAGACTACCCCTGCATGTCCCACTGTCTTCGAGACACCCAGAAAGACAGGAGTTTAGGACCTGTTACAGCTGGCTCAAACTGGCAGTCGCCCTTGTCAGACTGTAAGATGTTAACGACACCACCGCGTTCGCCCTCAGCACCCACCTGAGCTACAGCCAAGAGAAAATAATTACGGAAGGCACCAGTTGAAGGGCGGAATATATCAGCGAGGCTATTGATGTTGCTATTATTAAAAAAACCAACAAGGTAGTATTTATTCCAGAAAGCCATTCACAGCTCGTAAGGTGGAAAAGTTTGTTCAGTCCTGATAGTTTTCAGACATCTCTATCACAAAATATTTCTCTGGCAACTTGCACGGCTTCTGCATGACAGTGTCTCTCTTTCTATCCTACGGATTTAAAAATGAACCACTGTTTTCTCAGTTAGGAGCAGTTGGCTAAGAAACCTGCTCCTTAATTAGCAGCTTTTCCCCAGGGACATTTACTCAGTAACTTCACTATTCAGCAAAGTGCCACCGGTGATTCGAAAGAAGAGGGCCCATCTCTTCCGCGCCCAGTGGCGGTTAACTGAGAAAGTACTTGCACGTTTTTAGGAGGCGACTCTTGCTATTTGTTTCGAATGCAGAAAACAAAGAAGTGAGACTGTTGAACATGTTTGCTGATACGATTACTCAGCTACTGCATTTGCTTAGATGACGTTTTTTCACAGGGCGCCAAAAAAAAAAATGCACCCGCAAATTTTTTGTCACCTCTCGACAAAAACAGGTGCTTATTTGAATGTCTCCCACTCAATGCTTGAGACACTCAGACATAAGGATGATATTCAGGCCATCCTATGTTAAACAAAAATAATTCACATTGCATTTCTTCAACTTAGGAAAAAACCACACATCTAAAAGCCCCTAAAGGAGCCTATCTGGAGGCCCACAACCTCAGTTCGCTTTGCAATCCGGCCAGGCAGCTGGAGCCAGATTGAGAATGTCACTTCAACATCGGCAAATGTAGCGGGTTCCCTTATGTGACTGACAAATGTGTTTAACCTTTGTAGACATCTCATTCCCACCAGCCGCCAGTTGGCTTAACACAGGCTGACCAGCAATTAAAAAGGAACTGGCAGATGCTTCTTGTTCTAAAGCTAGAAAATATTGCAGGTCTAAAAGATGACCCAGAGGGCCACAGTCATAGAGCTCATCATGCACATGCTGAATGGCTTAAACACAGAGCTTATTCCAGCGATTTTAAGGGGAACATTTTTGGCTAAACAAAACAGCCCATGTCCGTGCTGACGTGGCTGGGCCTACAACAGGAATGTGCATGTGAAATAACACTGAACACTCTCTCTGGTCGAGCTCATGGGCAGGCATACACAGTGGTGTGTTTATGCACCCTGGAGGTGATGAACAGGGCACTGCCACAATTTAGGATCTACCAGCTTGGTGACTGCTGACAAATCGTGTTCCTTCTTTGTGTCACAGTTCATCCGTTGGTGAAACAGATGAATGTTAACATCCTTTGGAAAATCTCTGAGACCTCTGGGTGAGCAGCAATTTAAAAAAATACTATCAGTCATTATCACTATCTCTCCATTCCTAGATGCTTGGTTTTGGTGAAGGAACTGGTTGCTGTTTCTTTGACAAACTAATGCTACATTCATTATCTTTTTTCCCTGAATGTAAAGATGAAGAGCTGAGGGCATCAGACGCAGTTAAATTTCCCTGAAATTACCTTCTTTCTAATGATGAAGTTTATTCTAGTAAATTGTTGTCTATACCTTTTATACACATTCTTTGGAATTCTAAAAGTCACTTACAGACCTTCCATTAATAAAAACGATCTGTGATACTATTGGATCTGATGCTCTGATCTTTTTTCCTATCTTTAAGCACACACTGGATGCCATTGGTCTTCTCATGGCCAGACATTCAGCAGGCCCTGGCTTTCATCTCACACCGTACTCTTCATTTGAGACTAGTGTAGCAGCCAGGCTGGCAGGAAGAGCTTCTATTCTTTACCCAGTGAATGAAATAGAAAGTATCATCCTACGTATTTTATTCCAAAAGTTCAACCTGGCTTTTAAAATTATGCATCACCACTAACTCTGTGTGAACAGCTTGCAGGCAAAGATGACTGAGACTCTGTTGTGATACCCTGAGGAATTCATACCAACCTGCCCTCACCGAGATCCTGGCTCACAGTTGCCATTCTATTCCTAACAGCTTTCAACCATTCCTGTTTCGGTTGTGGCAGTACAGATACCTGTTCAACCAAAGACTTGTTTCACGCTGACCTAACAAATAACCATAATGTTCAGCAATGAGAACACGGAAAAAGATGGTCTGAACACAGAAAAAGAAACAATTTCAGCACTACATGATGTCTGTGGAGCAGGAGAGCAGGCAACAATCTTTTCAACAAAACCAGAGAAAAATATTCGTATGCGTCTCTCCTCAAAACTCCTTTTCATTCTTAACTCATGCTAAAGACAGCTCAGAACTCTCTGAGTTGAAGGATTTCCGAGGGTAACGATTCTTGTTTGTGTTGAGCTCTACAGACACTGCCTGGCTGGTCACAAATATCTGGGAAATGTTCTGCTCCCCTGGCCAGGAAGTCCATCCAAGCACTGTCTGTTCCATAGGTTATGCCAGCCTCTGCCACTGCAGAAGCTGGATCCTTTAATCAGTGGCTTTCTGATATAGCAAACCCTGTAGGGAAATACTTGAGTTTCATAACAAACCACAACCACTGGCATAGAAAGGATTTGATTTATGTATGCCCAGTTTCCTTAAGCATTCCCTGATCTGATGGTGCTCCATCAAGCGTACATCTTCCTTGCTCCAGACTTTTCCCCTGGTCTCAACATGGGATTCCTGAAGGCCAGTCTCACTCATAAGGACTAAAGCATAAACACCCCAAATTTATCAGGCAAGAAGGCCGAAGTCCCCTTTTCGTTATCCAGCCAGCGTAACTGATATGTCATGGGAAAAATTCACATGCTAACAGGTGTACTACAGGGAAGAGGGCGGAGGTGGCTTGCTTGGACCCAGCCTGGCTCTTCCAACTGTTGTTAGCCTGGGCTCTACGTTGTGTGAAAATAGCTACACTGCTCCAAGGCAGCACTCGGGCCAGCAGTTCTGCTGGACTGCAGCTCTCCCTACACAGCTCTACATCTACCTCACAGAGAATTCACAGCTGCAGAATAACTGAAAAATGACGGCTATCTATCCTCAGGGCTAAAGGTTTTGGTAAAATGGGTTCTGAAAAGACCCTGATTTCAGAAGAGCGTTAAGTATCTGCAGCATCCATTTAAACACAGGAGACCCTTTGTCCTTCCTTCTCACCCCTTTCAGGACAGCTCCACAGAAACCCAACAATAAAAATGACTTATCAACTGCAAAATGTGAGCTAGGAACTTCAGTCTTCTAGGAGTTAAACTACTCCTCCAACCAAATGGGAACATATGTTTTCTTCCTAGCTGATTATCTGCAGCCAGTGGTCAGGGGTTTTATGCCAGACACCAGTACGTTCAAAGTCAGTCTGCATATATGCAGAGCACAGATCAATTATTAACTGCATGCTCAGCCTTTCCTGCTAAATGTAATCCAATTACAGTTCCCGTGTTTTTCCCTCGTGGGTCTTCAGAACATCTCTTGACCCTTCGGTACAGCAAAATGATCTTCATGAGTACAAACATGTCCATGAATCCAGCTAATGAGACAGATCTTCCAGTTCTCTCTCTTGGAAAGCAGATAAAGAACTCTGCCAGAGTCCTTGGCTGAATGTTGCGGCTGCTTTCAAGTTAGTTTTGCACACTTAGCGATTCGGAGTGCCATATGTTAAAACAAACAACAACAACAAAAATGGGTTTGGGTGCCAAGTACCTCTTCCCTCATAGCCTTCTTAGTGATGGATTTGAACTGAAAACTCTAATCAACATTCCTGTTTTCTGTGAAGCACGCTTACGGGAGGGAATCATCCAAGTGACCAAAGATGCTTCTCATCACAGGAGATTATTTACATAACGAAACTTACTGGGAGATTCCTGCCACCCTGACCCTTACTCCTTATGGTGCCACGGCCAGCCTCCCGTTTAGAGGCCACAGGAAAGTATTTCTTTCACATTCACTACTCCTAGTCAAACCCCCACTGGCCCCTCACTAAGTAACACAAAATTTCAAGGCCAACTACAAGAACAGCTTGAAATTCTATTCAGAAGACATATAGTCCCATCTGCCATATAAAATCATCCAACGGCTGTGAACCAGAGCTAGAACGGGAACAATTCTCAGTCACTCACAGACAGTTGCTTGAAAACTAGTCTCCTCAACAAAGCTCTCCCACACTTCGCAACATGACTGATTTTCCTGCTCCTGATCTGTTAAAAGTAACTACACCTGAACCTTGGCATCATTTTCCACTTCAGTCACATAAATTGTGCAGGTTGTTCAATGGGTGTTGAAAGCGTAAGCCAGAAGGTGTTCTCGAAAGAGAAGACAATTGCACTGCCAGCAGCACAGCCTAGAGGGTCTTTCTGCAGCCGTCAGTTATGTCCTGCGGCGCCCACATCCCAAAACTAAAATCCGCAAGGTGGTAAAGCAAAAGAAACAGCAAAATCAACTCCCAAACCCAACCCAGTGTTGCCCTATTTTCCCCAATCATTTTATCACTGCCCCACTGACATCCAGAGTGCACAGTGTGAACAGAATCAAAAGATTCTTTGCCTCAAAGACCGAATTACATTTTTGCCTTTCTTTATCACTGAATGACAAAAATATTTGCTTTCTTTCTGAAAAGTTGTCGGAGATGCAACCTGACAGAGTTACAAGGTAAAACCAGTAAGGCTAATTTACATGCCTTCAACAGAAAGGCTGCTTCTGACTTAGAGACAGGAGATTACAGTAGATTTCTAGTTTATTAAAAGTAAAAAAGTCAGTAGCTTCTCACTGATGACACTGGCTTCTTTCCTGCTGAGTGTTAATTCAGCTCACCTCTATTACGGGTATTGGTTCCTTTTCCTATTTACTTCAAATATCAGCTGATTTCACCTATAGGACAAGGCAGTGTTGCTGATCTAGGTCCTGTTACTATATTCTGAGCATCAGAGACCTAACAGAGAATTACTCAAGCTGTTTTCATTTGTACTTTTGCTTTTAACTGTGCCTTTTTCCTTGTCTTTAATCTTTCCTATGCAATTTCAGAGTCTTGCTTTCCAAAAGAAACTGAGAACAGAGCGCACTGTGACGGCAGTAAGCACTGGAGAGAAACAAAGACAAAAAAGGACTCAAATTGTTTAGTTTCTTATGAGATCAGATAATAAATAGAGATAAATTTTCAATCACTCTAGGATAGTTTGAGATTCTATCTCTTTTCTTTGATGCTGGCTATCTGCTGTTTTACTAGATTAGGAATCATATTGTTTCCATGGAGAAAGCCAACAACACTGAGAATCAAAGACTTGGGAAAACATTTGCTAGACAATATACTTCATCATATTCATATCGCATTTGATTACTTGCAGGGAGGAAGGAAGAACAGAGAAGGAGAAGCACTAACAGTTTTGTTCTTAACTTTTTTCTCCCCCATCAATTATTGCCTTTAGGGATCAACGCAAAGACAATAACACTAAGGCAGTGGTAACTTGGTGAAATCATGTAAATGCACAAAAGTACAGTGAAAATTCAGCCTGGGAAAGAAAAACCCTTTTCTCCTGGCAGTAACTCCCCATGATGTGAATAACGTCTGTTATTCTGAGGCCTAACTAGAGATGTTTACCCACTTTCTGCAGCCTAGAAATGGGCACTGTAATTTAAAAATTGTACATCCCTGCTACTAAAAATGCACTGTCAATTCATCCAATACTGCTAATCTCCTGGATGTGGGATCAATGGGGCTATGTGAACTGTACATACATACCCCCCTACATACAACACGTACATACCTATTTGCACGTGTCATTTAAAAACCCCTGGGCACACTGTGGAAGACTGGGGAGGACAGTGCTGAGTCACTGCACGCAATTTTCAAAGGCTCATGTATGAACTACCTGCTCTCTAAGGCTCCGAGTACCAAAGAGGCTTTCTGTGTGGGCGGAATTGAGCTGGGTGGGTGAAGCCATGAGCAGGCATGAGGAGATTTTGTTTCCTTTCCCAGACCTTACAACGGCCTGTGAGATAACTCTAACTGAATAATTTTACTACCACGATTCCAGTGTTTCAATCACTATGTACTGTACCTTCTAATGATATGACCTTCTTTACAGTCTGACAGCGCAGAGTGCGTTTGGGTTAAATGTGATTATTTATTAATTTTACTGAAAGCAATTGATTTTACAGGAAACATCTCACACCTGATTGGATTACAACACTGCTGCCTATACAAGTTCACTTTCATATAAGTCCCTTTTAATATAGTCTAACTATGAATAAACGTTGCAGATACTTTCAGTTCTTTTATGTTAAATATTTAACACAGGAAATCTGAATTATCCGAATCATTCTTCTCACCGTCAGTTTTATTAATTAATAATTTGCTTAGTTATTTTGTGGACAATAGAAGAGCAGTAACAGGATACAAGAACAGTAGCTTGAAAAAGACTTACAAAAGATGAAGTATTAAAGTATACCCAGACTGTTCCAATATTGTTTCTTAACTAGAAAAGGTCTTGGGACTGTGGCACAGAATATTACTGCTCACCTCTTAAGTAAGAATGCCCATTCCCATTTCACCAGCAGCCTAACCTTTATTTAGCCAATCAGTTACCCAGCAGGGACCTGCTTAGGTCCTACTATACGCTGCCAGACCCAGCCAGATTTCTTGAAAATGAGCCAATAAGAGAGAAGGAATCACACTCACTTTTAATGCTACAAAGGACGTTGTTATTCATACTCCAGTAACTTTATGGCAAGCATAAACCTCTTGAAAAAAGAAAGAGTAACATATCTCAACATTATTTTCATTGGAATAATTTCAATTCCAACAAGACTAGAGGATACGAGATTTAAAAAATTATTACACTGGGGGAAAAAAGGCAGAGAAAGAATGACACAGAAGCATGCACAGAGTAACCCTGAAAGAGACTTTCAGGAGTTAACCAAGGTTAACTTATTAATTCTTTGCATACAGTGCTACATTTGATAGTCCAGAGTACTGGAGTCTGACATTTCACCAACCCTCTAAACTACTGTTAGCTTCATTTTACAAGTGAGTAAATAGAGGTACAAATCTGAGAAAATCACCACTGCTAAATTTCCAGAACTATCAAGGGTCCCTGTCTCCATCTGAACCAAAGCAGACATTTACAGATGCTACAACTGAGAAAATACTAGGCGTACCTCTGCTCCTGCTGAGCTGCTATAAGCGACCCTGGTGTCCTGATGCCAACCCCTTCCCCAACCACAATTAGAATCTCAGAATCATTCAGGTTGGAAAAGACCTTTAAGATCATCAAGCCCAACCCTTAACCCAGCACTGCCATGTCCACCACTAAACCATGTCCCTAAGCACCACATCTACATGTCTCTTAAATACCTCCAGGGGTGGTGGCCCAATCACCTCCCTGGGCAGCCCGTTCCAGTGCCTGACAGCCCTTTTGGTGAAGAAGTTTTCCCTAATATCCAATCTAAACCTCCCCTGGTGCAAACTGAGGCCGTTTTCTCTTGTCCTATCCTATCTTGTCCTTGCTACTTAGGAGAAGAGACCAACACCCACCTCACCCCAACTTCCTCTCAGTTGTAGAGCATTCCATGGGGTTGCTGCAGCCCAAGTACAGGACACACAGTTGGTCTCAGTCCATCGATCCGGCCTGTTCACATCCCTCTGAAGACCCTTCCTACCCTGAGGCAGATCAACACTCTCACCCAACTTGGTGTCATCTGCAAACTTACTGAGGGTGCGCTCAATCCCCTCGTCCAGATCAATGATAAAGATGTTGAACAGAACTGGTCCCAGTACTGAGCCCTGGGGAACACCACTTGTGACTGGCCGTCAACTGGATTTAACTCCATTCACCTCTGGGACCTCCCCAGTTAGCCAGGACTGCTGATAAATGACAGAAAGTGGCAGCTCCCTCAGTACTGAGAGTCCCCTCATTCCAGAACTTCACAATTATAGCTTGCTTATGGTTGTATTTCATCAACAAAAGTCAATTGACTCATGTTTCTAAGGTCATTTTACACTACTCTGGCAGCAGTAAAGGTGATTTAAATGGACATTACGTTTTCATTCACTTTAGGACTATTTTCGATTGCTTGAGCAGCATCAAGAGACCTGAGTGTAACTAAGGAGCAGATTCCAAGGTCTCACCTCAGCAGGGGCTAACCTCTGCCACCCTGGAGCTACACAGTGGAATATTCATATAGCCGAAAATCATAAACATTTGCCTCCGACAGCAAATCAGAGATGGAAATCTGGGACTGAACGGGAGAGGAGAAAGGGTTTCCTCAGTAGTCCCACTGCTCTGCTGTGCCTTCGCTTAGGGGAGACAGGTCCAGGCTGATACCGTTCCAGCTGCCCCGCCCCAGGGATTTGGATACTCGTCCCATACCAGCCCAAATGCTAGCCACACGAGGGAGATAAGCTACTGCAAAGCCATATAAAGAATAAAACCTTTTCTACTTTTCCTTATAGTTTCATTTGACAGTACTTGAAAGCTTAGCCGTTTTGGAATTTGCAAAGCTTCAGAGCAGTTTGGGTCATTCGGTCAAATGCACATATTCAACCACATAGCATTAACTTTCTATTGTTCTGCCACAGGCTAGTGACTCACCAATACGCTTACTCATCACTTCCAGTGCCTCAACGCCTCTTGAATAATTCAAACATCTGAGATTGTCTAGGATGATGCTTGTCTGGAGTGAGATTTCTAAAAGCACCGCAAGGACTCAGGAGCCAGAGTCCTAATGAGAAGACGCAGGGCCTACGCCCCTAAAATCTTTCCATGTTTTCAAAAGGTCCCCACACCATGTACCTTTTAATAGAGAAAGGCTTTACACTTCATGTTTTGCTCAGTGAACCTGCCAAACTTTGATATTTTCTGGCTTTAACGTTCAGATGAACTGGCCATATTCCACTGAAACAACCAAGTCAAAAGCAACACATGTGCCAAGACAGAATGAAACGATAAAATGGTAATACATTTCTGCACCAAGCGTTCTTGTATATTCATGGTATTTCTCATTCCCTTATCTTGGAGGCCTAATGGATCTCACTGTGGAATAAACAGCAAGAAATTGCTATTGTACAGTCTTGCCAAATGAAAGTCAAAGCACATTTTAAGCCCCAACAACATGATTATTCCAAGACTGAATAGGCAAGCGTAGCCCTGAATGCTAAATAAAGGGACATAAACAAGAGTGATGGCCATTTGCATGAACTGAATACCATGAAGTTGATGAAGTTGCAGACACAGAAATGAACTTAAATCAGTTCTAATTATATACTATTCTCACAAAAAACCAGTTACACTGGTCTCCCTTTGGTAGCAAATCAAGAGTACTTACCATTCTTGGAGAGAATCACAGCCAAATATTCATGAAAGTAGGTGTTGATGTACAGCAGAAGGCTTGGAGTATGCGCCGTGAGAAAGCTAAATGCAATATTTTCCTTGGACATGACAGCATCCGCATAAATGGCAGAGCTTGAGGTGCTCGCATTTTTTGTGACAGGATAAGGTTCTTGGAAAATATAGGTAATGGAAGTGCCAGCTTCAAATAATGCAGAAACCTCTGAAAGCATATATAAACCAAAGGAATAATTTCAGCTACTGCATTTTCAGATCTCCCAGACAGGCATGGACACGACCTGACTGCCTCAGAAGCAAGAACACTGCAGTGTCCTTGACCCAGCTGACATCACCGGTTCTTAATTTGGACGAGCAACGTGTCCTTCCTTACAGCCCACTTGTCTGTCACGGAAGAGGACAGTGTATGGAGACAGGCCTCTAAATTCAACTACTTTAGTGCTGGAATCAGAGGCCCGCAAGACGGAACAGGCCAAAATGTCCATCAGCCAAATCAATGCGCAGTTTGCCGTCTTCTGACAGCTGACATGTAAGGCAACATTCTTTCTTTCCCCCACAGTATGGACAATACATTTGTCCTTTCCCGTCTCCTTTTTAAACAGTGTCGTTATTAAAGCAACACATTGACCTCACTGGCTGTCTTTGGTAGTTCCAAAGGAAGAGAAACATCTACCTGTGCATGCTCAGATCCCAAGAACTCACGCTTGTGTTTTCAATAAACACCACATACTCTGGCCATGAAATACACAGAGGCGGTAACAGCAGTTTTCTCCAGCGTGAGGCACAGTAACGTCAGGGTGGTGATATCTTCAGCTACAGACTGCAAGCATTTTCTCCAATAAAGCAGCTCCACCCTACAGCAGCATCTCCTAACAGGACACTGTGTGGTTCTTTGATACGCCTCTCGTGGCATTGGTGCCAAATCCTCAGCTCATGTAAGTGGGCATAGTTCCGTGGACTGCAGTACAACTAAGCCGATTTACACCAGCAGATGATGCGGCCCACTTAGCAAACCTCGCGAGGTGAGGGGCAGCCATGGAAATTAAAACACTCACACTGCACCTTGCTGTTACTGAGCTGGAGTTTTGCTAGCTCCTTCCTCTTCCAACGAGCATATTGTCTAAATTGGACGCTCTTTATCTGCCCTGCTCTTGTTTCTGGTGTAGGCAACATCTCCTACGAGCCACCAGAAAGGTGCAGTGAGGACACATTCCCCAGAGACCGAACCATGCAAATCAGTTTTCTCCTGAATGCTTCACGCTCATTTTTAAAATCTCTTAACGTTTGGATGGGTTGTCACAGGAATGGCAAAAAAAACCATAAAAAGACTAGCTCTTTTTGTCACACCATTGCTCCAAAACTCTGTAATGAAAAGATCTCAAGATTTTGTTAACGTGAACAAAGCTGGATGAGATTTAAAACCAAGCAACTAAACTTCAGACACGGGCAGACAACTGCTATGAAGAATTTCAGCCCTGCTTGCTAATGTCTGGGTCAAGTTATATGCAACCAGATACAGGACTCATAGTGGGCTATAGTTGGTAACTGTAATAGTACAACTAACACCATTTTAATTTCTGAGGCCATCGCAGAAGTCAACCAAAGGAGGTGTTACAGCCTGCTTCAGATAAACACTGAGTAATGCCGAAGGGACAGCTGATATCAGAACAGATATCACAGGGACACCAGGCTGCATGGGTCAAACTGGGCTGTAATTCAGAGACCACTAAGGACTTGGGCTTGTTCAGCCTGGAGAAGAGAAGGCTTCGGGGAGACCTTATTGCAGCCTTCCAGTACCTGAAGGGGGCCTACAAGGAAGCTGGGGGGGACTTTTACAAGGGCCTGTAGTGACAGGGCAAGAGGTCATGGGTTTAAACTGCAAGCAGGGAGATTTAGATTGGATATCAGGAAGAAGTTCTTCACAGAGAGGGTGGTGAGGCACTGGGACAGGTTGCCCAGAGAAGCTGTGGATGCCCCATCCCTGGGAGTGTTCAAGGCCAGGCTGGATGAGGCTTTGAGCAACCTGGTCTAGTGGAGGGTGTCCCTGCCCATGGCAGGGGGGTTGGAACTGGATGATTTTTAAGGTCCCTTCCAACCCAAACCAGTCTGTGGTTCTATGATTCTATGACTTATGATCAAAACTCGCTGCCTACCTTCCTTGCAGAAAGGTCCTTCGTAGGCGGAGTTGGTGCAATCACAGGAGTAGCCATTATACTTCTCCACGCACTTTCCTCCATTATGGCACAGGTTACCATAACTGCTGCAATGTCCTGGACATCCGGGTCTAACACCAGGTGTCATTTTAGCTCTCTCTTCAAGGTCAAGTTTCTGTCCATTTAAATGCAGAGATCGAAGACATCCCAAAAAGCCCTTTTGTCTGGAAGCTGTTCCCCCTGAAAACAGAGGAAAAAAAGGAGATACATTCAGTGGTCAGTCTGCACAGTAATCAAAGTGCTTAAGTCCAATCCAGTGGTACAAATACAAATCCATGAATTTTAAAAATGTTACCTGTTATATATCAATGCATAAAGTGGCAAAAGATGACAGACAGACACCCCTGGAAACGAAAGGTCTCTATTTATCTTTATGAAAGGACTAAAAAGCTGCATGTGACACTTTCTTGTTGCCATTCTTCTCTTTTCTGCCTTATCTACTGCCCTGTCTGGCATTTAAACTGCAAATTCATTTGGGAAAAAGATTAGCTTCTTTATCGTATGTCTGCATATCACCTAATACATGAGACACCCAAACCTAAAATGTTTTTTTTTTTTCTATTTGTTGCCATAGTACGGAGTATAAATAACACCCTAATCCCAACAGCAGGTGAGTTAACACATGCTGATGAGCCCAGATAGCAGGGATGAATCATGTTCAGCACCCGGCCTGCTGGCTGAAGGGAAATGACTTGAGTCAGAATTTATGCATGACTGCCCAACCTGATGTTGCGTGTGAATGGTTGTTGTAAGCAAGAAACATGAGTTCAGGTCACAGTTGTGTTATTTATTACAATTGTTAAACATAATTACACTGTTTCCTGAAGACCAGAGCTGTAGGGATCTATGCAAGAGGGCAGTTCAGTCTCTACAAGCTAACCAGCTTCTTATCTGCCCAATGAAACTGATAAGAGTGTTATAACGAAGACACTTTTTCTGTAAGAGGTGGTCTCTGGGAATGACAATAATGACGAATGTTACTTTGTGAAAATATCACCATTTTTCTTACTGTAGGCTTTGTTTGGCAGTTGCCAATATTTTGCTTTAAAAGATACTGCAGTTTTGATTGCTGCTAAGAAATCTAATGCTGGCTCAGGAGTTAACAGCATCTGCAGGTGCTGAAATGCTAGCTTTACTGGCGATTCTCCTGCAGAAGTAGTATGAAAGAAGTTATCTTTCCAAATTATTCTTCTGCTCTTGGTCCTTTATCAAAGTGCGTAGGATACATCTTCTGGTAAGTCCTTGCAGAAGAGCATCTGTGTTTTTTTCATAAACTGTACGATTAAAGCAAGACAGGAAGCTAAGAGAATGAAGCAATGGTCTGAACAGGAATCTCACCAAAACCCTACTGTTGTGCTACACCATCCCAGCATATTTTTCTTCCTGGTACACTAATAGCAGAAATACTTAATCTGAATTAGTGTAATTGAACTGTAGGATAGTTATGTGTGAGACAGATTTATTTCATGCTGATTTTATGATGCCTTTCTCAGAGATACAAATATTTTCAAACTCCTCTTTAGACAGCTACTCTTTCCAGGAGAGCAAATGTTAACTCACGTACGGCGAAGGCCCTCTGAGGCACAAGAATCAGGCCTTCTGCAGTAGCTGCACTGTGTACACACAGCCCTTGTCTTTGGAGATTTTGCTTCAAACCAAACATACAGAATTGTCAGTAACGTCCAAATAAGCAGAAATGTGATTTCTCCCTGTAAGGTTACGTTTTTCTTTTGCATGGGAGGTAACCACAAACGCTACAAGGATAAACGACAGTGTCCCTGCCTCTTCCCTCTGCACACATACAGTGCCCAGCAGTAACACTTAGAGAATGAGTACAAACTACGGCTAACTGCTCCACAGGTGTCACGTTGATTGCATTACCATTCTTGCTACCCTCTAAAGCACTTCGGAAAGCAACGTAAAGGAAGTTTCTCACTCTTCTCCTCTAATGTCTGGAGAGTACAGAGCTTAACATAAACCATCGGTATCATCCTAAATCCACGCCATACTGATTAAGCAGATCTGTTTATTATTTGGGGTTTTGGACAGTTTTCTTCAATTGACTAGACCTAATCTTCAGATACATTCCTGGGAAGCAGAGAAAAATGAAAACAAACAAAACTCTTCCCCAAATTAGGCTTTGCAGATTCTTCCTACACTAATAGGCCTGTTGGACTGGGCAAGTTCATGGATGCAGCCTCACTGTTTTGTTCAGAAAAACAGTTTTTAGGATCAGCCTCAGGACCACAAACACCAAGGCTGAGGGTGTTCTTTGCTGAGTGAAGGTGACAGGCAAATGAGCCAGGCTGCTTGCAGCAAGGTATTTATGCAGCTGCATTTTACTGAGAGGCCTTGGGGCAGCAAAGAGTCTGAGGGGGCAAGAAGTTCACAACAGAGCACTCCCAGGGTAGCTGGGTAACACAACTGGCTAAATTATTAACATTCTATCAATGAATTGAGGATTTGCTTTAAAATCAAGGGCTTTTTGTTGGTAAGAACTGGGAGATTAGGGAGGTTGAAGTGGTGTGAATAAGTATTAGGAGCTTTCTTGCTTTATACAACTGATATGTATAACTGTTTCTGAGAGAAACCATAATTGAATACAGCCAGATATTTATAGGAAGTGATGGAATGAAACAAGAGTTGAGAATTTGATTTCTGTCACACTCTGTTGCTATGGGTGAAGAGATAAAAGGAGAGGTATTAGATTTGAACACCTCCTTTTGCCTCCCCTCCTCTGCTTTTACCTCCAGGCAGATCCAGTAAGAAGGTAGCCATTTTCTGTGGCTTGTTTTGAACGGAATGTGTAAGAAATCATCACGGCAATGGAATCTGGAGAACGCCAACGAGCGACAATTTCTTGCCCACGCTATGTGGTGTGCTGGCCAGAACAAATGCTTGGGTACTGCTCTCCCAAGGGGAACGTCCCCCAGAGACAGACATTCAGGGCATAGAAGACACATGTTCAGAGCAGACATCATGTCAGCAAGATGCAAGAACAGCCAAGACCATTGTATCAAACACTAAACATGGCAATAAAACGTGGCAGGGCAGAACTGAATGGAGAACACGTGGGGCAGAAAGAAAGGACACTCTAATTGCAGTACTTCTGTGAATACAATTGGTAGTATGAGCACATGGGAAGAAGGATCTGATTCCCAGCCTTACCAATTCCTTTTATACACTATTGATGCATAAAGAGAGACTTTGAGGTAAACAGACATCACTACATTAGTGCATCTTTCCAGGATAGGTAAAACTCGTGAACTTCTCTGAACCATTCTCTGATTTGCTACCTGTGATGTTGTATCAGCTCCAAAACGGAAGTATCAGTGGGTGCATTAGTGTGCAGATAATGAATTACAGCTACTTTATGCTTAACAAGGCCAGAAGTGAGTGAAGAACCTTTCTAGCAGAGAGTTAATCCAAGTAATGTAATGGGAGTTCAAGCCCAGTAAGACACGCCTAACATTCAGAGACACCCCACAGAAATGCAGTTTAAGAACATTAAACACACCCAGGGGTGTACCCAGGTACACAGGGCAAGCTGAAAATGGATTTTTACCCCAGCCATACCCAGACTGGCTTATGTTCAAGACCCCAAAATTAACATAGGGACAATGTAAGTCACGGTGAGACTCCCAGGTTCTGCTGTAGCCTCCGAACATCTGGATTTCTCTGCTGGAATAAGCAACCATGACATCCAAACACTGAACTCACTGTCATTACGTATCAGATAGTACCCCTCTGAGAAAACGCAAGTTCACATTTTCCACAGTGTTCAGGACACAGCTTTGCATTAGTTCACAGTGTTTTCTCCATCTAAAAGGACTAGACAGTTGCCGTGATTTGGGGTTTTTTTGGTTTGGTTTCTTGTGGAAGAGAATATTGGCTTACACACGTAGTATATTTTTATCCCTGAATCCATCCTTTTTAAATTCCTTGCCCAAATATAAGAGAGAGAATATTATGTTCTCCCATATTTCAAGAAAATTGGTAGCAGGATAAATAAGAGAGAAACAGCATCAAGGTCTCCACTTAGGAAGACTGAAGTGTGAATTCATCCCTTACTGGCCATAAAAGAACCTACACACATAAAAGAGAAATCCTTCTCTGTGCTTAGTCATTGGAAAATCTTCAGTAAAAGCCTAAATCTCTTAAAATACCTGAGTCAGTCAATCTGAAGATAAACTTCCAAGGAAAGTCAGGCCGCCTTAACTCCCACCCTTACAAAGTATTTAAAGGCTGATTAACTTCCTCACAACGTAACAGTATGGCCGGATCAGAAGTAAATGAAGCACAGCTCCCCAACTGCCTACAACTGAGTGTTTTGTTAACACTGTTGGAGAAGGCTTCTGTTCAACCTTCTTTACTATAAATCATCGAAAGCAAAAAGTCTGACAGGCCAACTTTAAAAACACCCCAACAAACCAAAATAAAAACCCAAGAGCTAAACTATTCTGTTACTTACAGTCTCAAATATATCTGGTTCTTTTCTAAGAAGGAAAAATCTGGCCAAAACTGAAGTAAGTAATTCATAAAACAGGCAGCAAGAGTTAACAAGGAATGAATTGGTCCCAATTATCAGAATTCCTTTAAAATTGTTGTATGCCAACTACCACTGTAGTGAAATCTTACAAGTGTCCAAATTTTTTTTATATTTGTGTTCTACTGTATATAACTCCCCTAAAAAGAAAAGACTTTTCCTTTTAGGGAGGTACATAATGACCTCACATATACTGTACATAGGCTGATGTCTGCCAAGC
Organism: Rhynochetos jubatus; assembly: GCA_027574665.1. Lineage (NCBI taxonomy): Eukaryota > Metazoa > Chordata > Aves > Eurypygiformes > Rhynochetidae > Rhynochetos > Rhynochetos jubatus. Next base: position 28,718,238 of record CM050654.1, read on the forward strand.
TACAGGAAAATTGTAGTTTGAAAGCTACAGTGTATCTCCATTCGATCATCATCATAATGCTACATGATACTAACACAGTTCCTTCATCCTGAAGGATCAATAAATCCTTCCAGAAGATAAATAAACTAAATTACATTTTGACATTGAACCTTATTTATGAGGTTTACAAAATATTTGAATTGATTCTGGAGAAGAATCAAGACAAAAAAATAAGGTTATATCTTACTGATTAGTTACCTCCAGTGTGGGAACATATTTAAATGGAACAAAATAGGGAGATTGAATTTAAAAATATTTGGAACATTTTTAAAGTAGCTATTCATCTATGTTATACAGATTATTAATTAAGATTGTGCACACTAATTGTGGAAACCCCTTAATCACTGTCAGTACGCAGAATGCTGCAGAAACAAGCGTACTGTGGATTACAGGGGAAGCAGGGAGTGGTATTACATGCTGCTGCTTCTTTCCTTTTTACAATGTTGTTCATGCATTTATTTTTCAGAAAGGATAAAATTCACTCCGCACGGCTGAGGTATTACATCAGTTGCTTCCTATTAGAGATCAGAATGAGACCTTCAGTAGAGACAAATTATGCCCCATCTGTGTACTGCTGAACTTCTGCTACCTTTCCCTGGAGCACCTGGGGACAAACAGTGTCAGAATCAGGAGGCTGCCCAGGTTTCCCTCTCTTCTGCCTGCTCCTAGGACAACTCAGAAAGTCACGGACAGCTTTGGCCTTCAGTAGGGTTAAGGGCCAAAAAAGCCCTTCTAAAAACATTAGGTTTTCTGTCGCTTTTGTTCAGGGTTCAGCACAAGTGTGGATGGACAACTGAATGCAATCTATCCAGCTAGCCAGACATGACAGAACCTCCATCTTTACTCCTTTATAAGGAAACAACCAAAAGTCTATTCAGTCAGTAAACTCCCTGTTTTCTAACTGGAAACGGTACCTCGGCTAGCTTTCTCTGATCTTTCTGAGGTGTCTAGCAGCCCAGCCCTACTTCCTTCAGGCCTGGCCTCCTGCAAAACGGGTTCCTAGCATCATCTTAGCATCTGGGAAACAAGTGGTTAGCAGCATGCTTCATACCAGAAAACAGAAACATCGCACTGCAACAGCCTTGAGCTTCCCTTCTTGAGCTCTTCAGCAAACTTTTCTCTGGTTGAGTCTATCAAAGCTCATTTTAGGTATGAACTGACAGCTATGTGGGTTCATGGTAGAGCTAAGGGCCAGACTAAGTAGGTAGAGCTAAGAAGGATTCCTGGCCATTTATGCAGCTATATCCCTTTACTAACAGATTAATTCATTACATTCAGCACACATATGCTATAAAAAGCTCAAACAAATACCCCAAAATCTTCTTAAAGCTAAGGGTGTGGATACACAGGTAAACTTTATTAAGATGAATTGACAGATTGAGGTTTGCTATAGCATTTCAGCTAAGAGAATCCATTTTAAGGGAAGGATCAGTATTTACCTGAGTGGCCCTGAGTAAGAAGCAGGTTACAACCCATTCCATCACTGAGCAGATTACTCAGAGAGAGGGTGTTTGAATATAGAAAAGGGAAAAGTCCTTGTGTAATCACTGACTATATTATCAAATACAAACTGGTCCGAATCTAAATTTTGTTTGCAAGGGACACAGGGGAAAAGAACTATATGCAAACAGAGAGGTTTTTTTTTCACCCCTTTGAAAGAGCACCTGCAATTAAAATAACTGCATTTGCTTTAGCTGTGTTCACAGTTCTCTCACACATGCACTCCATGGCCAAACAGGGGTTTTGGCAGGCAGGCTTGAAGGAACAGACTTTAAGACCGTATTATCAGGCTTTGCCCTAGAAACGTATATGAAGAATTTGTGCCTTTTACACTGCATCTAAAAAGAGACATCACATTTCCTGCAGCAAATTACTCAGCCTGTGCTGCACAAGAAGAAATACTATGAATACTTCGGCAATAAATACATTTCAAGCAATCTTAGACGCTAAAAATACCATCTAGTATAGTGCGGTTAAACTGTGGTTAGTGCTTTGAGTATAAAGCAGCAGTTTGGGTTTATGTTGCCTGTGCAGGGGTGGAATAAGAAAGAGCAGAATTAGGTCACTACACACAAGCTCAATGGTGAAACAACAGTATTACTAAGCTACGGACACAGAAATGTTGTACATATCTACAGAAACCCTTAAATGGTCCCTACCTACAAATAACTGGCTGTTGAGCTGCAAGCGGAAGTGCCCCTCAGCAGGTGCCTCCAGGACCTTCTTGGGGAGGCTGTCCACCTGGAGAGAGGTTTGCTTGAGGTTCCTCTCCGCTCGGACATAGTGCCACTGGTTGTCATTCAGGGGTGTGGGAGACTGCACAGTGACTTTTGTGGGGCCATTCCCGACGTCTATGGAGAAGGTGATCTCTTTGGGGGCTGGAACAGATAAACACGTGAAGAGGACGTGAAGGTCTGAATTAAACCATGGTTTCGACATCAAGAAATCTTACATAAATATAGGGTCCATTAACTTTCATGTCAGCAAATAGTACAACATCATTTACCTCCCATTTCCTACACAGCAGCTTATACATGCATCTAAGCCTGCAGCCTGTTTGATCTCTGCTGTGATTATGTGTGGCTGTGGCTACCCATCTTTTTTTGCTACAGCAATTACAGTGCTCTAGAAATAGTAGTTTATTCTCTTTTTGAAGTAGAAGTACCAAATAATGTACAAAAGTCACACAATGGTAGCAAAATATTTTGAACAAATAATGCTAAAATAGGAGAAAGGATGAAGGAGCTCTTTCTGACTAAATCCGTCAAAATGCGTGTACGTAACAATCACGCAACTTGGCTGCGTATGGCAGGAGAGAACCCTACAAGCACTCATTTGCCTGAATAAGCCTGACCCAGGAAGCAAGGAAAAGCAAATGAGCAAAACCAGTACAATGGTGGCCCTAAACCAGAGGCATATGGAACACATGTCCAGAGACAGACTCCTAGAAACAGGATGATCATTGGAAAACAACAGCCATATAAAGGAGTCATTCTTGCTCTGCTGGAAGCCTCAAAGGGGCCAGAACTTTTTAACATTCTTACTACTGATTATTTTTCCTCTTTCTACAATGCTAAATACACCAGAAAGACCAAGAACCAGGTCAACAGACCACACAGCCAGAAGGTTGTGGATTGAAAATTCATAAACCCCTGTTATTTCAAACCCAACAAATTGGATAGGTCTGGTTTTGGAAGCTGCTTCTTAGATAGTTAAGATAGGAAACACTCCATAGGGATAGACAAAGATCTATTCTGAGCCCCTGCATCTGCTAAAAGGCCGTTTCCCTTCGAAGCAGCTGCTCTGCAGAGCTTCCTTGATACAAGGCCTTTAGGCTGAAAATTCCATCTGGCAGCAAGAAACACCACCAAACTACTAATGAGAAGCCTAAGTTTAAAAGACAAGACTTTCCCTAAACTTTTAGATAACTCCTTTCTCTAGGAGCACAGATTTAACACACATTTGAAAGCTTTCACTAAACAACTGTCTCAGTAGTTTACAGTGGGTTTTTTATATTTGATATCAAAATGCCATTTTTACTTCTATATCCCTGAGAATGAAATGCAGTACACTGAAGTACAAACAAATTGGACTTTGATGTGCAATTAACAGCAAATCATACCTCATTACCTTGTGATAATACACCATGACATTTACCATTGGTTTAATGACTCGAAGGGCCTTGGGGCCCTTTTTTATTAAATTTTACGTTGGGGTTATTATAAGCATATTATAAAATACATAGCACTCAGTTTGTTTTTCCTAAGCTTGACAGAATTTGGAATACAGAAGTCATACTTCATGTCAAAGCCACAGTACTCTTCTGTCACTAATAAATATTTGAAGTCATCAGAACAGGAGCGAGGCAAACCCTCACTAATTAAGTTCCCTGCTACTCTCCTTTGTATAGTGAGTAGCTGTCGTATTGCAGTCACTCACTAGATTTTGAAGTATTCAAGGCCCATTGTAGCTGTGACTGACTTATCTTGCATTAGCATCCTGTTCTTCATGGACTCTCAGCTCATAGCTATACCATACACACTCAGCTCCTGTGAAAGACTAGGGCTGCTTCAGAGTGAGTACGCTGATGACACAGAAATGAAAGTAACCATCAGAGTAGTTGTATTAGATTTGTCACCTTTCAACTAAAATTGCAGTCTACAGGTACATCTAACCAGTAGCTTTTTCTCTAAAGAGGAAATAATATCAGTGTTGGAAAGTAAATTCAGTCACTTGCTTAAGAAAGATAAACATTGCCATAACAAGATCAAGTGTCATGACGAAGGCTACACAGGGAAACTCTGACAGGAGACGTAGATAAATCTAGATTAACGAGTCTTCATGTCTCCATCTTATCCTCTTGCAGCACCTCCAACTGTCTCAAGACAGAAAATGTCCTTCCCACTTCTTTGTGCCTGTCAAATTGGGCAAATATACCAAAATTTCTTGGTGGTGAAACTTACAGCTTATTTCAAGTCGTATAAAGTCTTTAATCCCAAGGTTTTCCAAGAATACCCCGGAGACGGCGGTAGTTTTGAAGAAGAAGGAGATGTCCGCGCTGACCTCAGCATGGAAGGTGGGGAAGTGCAGGTAGGAGGCCTCCGTGTTGAAGGAAGCGGCGTTCCAGAACTGCCCTGCAAACACAACCCCCTTCTCTATAGTTAATTGGCACAGGACAGCAGCTGCGAGCGGCACCTGAAAAGCCCCCTCTGATCAAACAAATAAGTGGGTTTTCTTAAAAAAAAACAACACACCAACAAAAAACCACCAACACCCAAAAACAGAAAGAAAGAGGGAACATTCTGTACCTATGGAAATTGAGAAGAGCTAGTACTCACTGTCTCCATAGCAACGCAAAGGGCCGATTTTCCAAGCAGCCTCAGAATTTGATCTGTTTGTGTCAGTGATCACTATCTGAGTCACAGGCAAATGGTCTTTGAAAGCAAGGAGGCCAGTATCATTTGTCCTGGATTATAATAAACAAACAGAAAGAGACAGATTAACCACAGACAAAATCCCCAGCGTTCCTTATGCAAGACAACATTTGAAGGATGCTTATTTAAAGATGAAAGGTCTTTAGCAGAATTACCTAGGAGACTTGTGACCGGTACACACTGCTTAAAGACCTATGTGCCTGTGTGCTCTCTGCTCATACGTAATCCCGACCACTTGTTTGGATACATGATACTGTGGGCATGGATTGTAACGGTGTTTCAGCTGTGGAGAATGACTGCCAAGCCAAGGCAGAGCGCTGCCATGCGGCCTGATGGGCCATAATGTAAACGGGGCTCTACTGGGTTTCCTCAGCAGGATGAATCTCCTGTGGATCAGGAATAAGCCCAAGTTTGTATTTCTCTTAAATTGGCTGGAGACTGATGACAGTGTTTATGCTGGCTTTAGGCTTTATCCGAGCGGGAAGAGGACACGTGGTACCTGATCCAGCACGCTGTTAGCACGGGGCAGCTAGATAACACCCGATCCAGCTTCAAGAAGGCTGGTACACAACTGACTCGGCACACTGCGAAGGCGGTTGTATCGGCAGAGTGAGCTTGCACTGCATCAGCCCTTTGCGTTACGTGCCTGTGGACACTGTGGTTCAACAACTGAAATAATGAAGGCTGTTTTACTGCACTGATGAACTACAGTCCCCTGTTTGTATCAGCTGGGCTTATTCTTCAACTGTGACTGACTTACGGCTGCTAGAAAGGAAGAGAAAAGCAAGATTCCTAAGGGATAATTTATTTCTACTCTGAGTGTGCTGGGCAAATTGCCCGCAAAATGCAGCACGGCATTCCATGGCAGCCCTCTGGTCCCTGAGCCGATTCAGCAGCTTTCACTCTGGCAGGGTATGCAGATGTGCATTCACCCCACTGTACTTCATGAAGCGAGTCCCTCAGGCATCCAACCCTGACCTTACCACTGCCAAACTGCCCTTTCGAGGTATTTCTTCTCTATCGATTGATTACAGAGAGGCAAGTACTACTGCATCTTATCTCCACAGTGATGAGTTTTTCTCCTCCGAGCTCTTTTTCCTCAGGGCTGAGGTCTGCTGTGCATCTGGGCACATAAGCGAAGGATGGCAGAGCATCCTTCGTGGAGCTGAATCTCACTAGTTGCGGAGAAAAGGACCCCTACCCCTGCCCGGCCCAACAAGCTGCGTGCAGGATCTGGACTCAACTCGCCTGGCTGCTCAGAGGTGAAAGAGTACATATGCGGCACATGGGGATGGCAACAGTGACCGGATCCAAAATTCCAGCAATCACCAATTTGCACCCACTGCTCTTTCAGGCAGATGTGACACAAAGCCTCAGGATCGATCAGGTATCACTTTGCGAGCAATACCACTGCCCAAGTCTGGCAGGATCCCAGACTACATATACGCTGCTCGCAATACCACCTGCCACAAACGCACCTCTCATCGTAGCCCCAGCTGTGGGAAGGGACACAGGGTGCTTAAGCGAAGAAATAGTTATCAGGATGAACCCTGCAGCTGTGCTCTGACACTCAACCTCGGATGTTTGCTGGCAAAGTGCTATACTCTGATTAAAGTTAGAAAAAACAGAAGGGATATTTTGATTTTTTTATAAAGGCTGCATATGTATCATTTATTTCGCATTGTTTCTAATTGCATGCAGCACAGCTAACTGTCTCGTAATTCCAAGGGGAAAAGGACAGGTACCCTCTCTGACCCTAACATCTTCTTCCTTCAGTGGATGTCTGACACACAGATGATTACAGACAAAACGCAGCAGGATGAAATTCCCAGACAGAAGGCAGAGGAATGCCTTCAATACAGACTCCGAAGGAAAACACCACGTATGAATCAAAAGTACGTGGTCTCCAAATCTCTTCGCAGAGGTCTCCCAGCAGCACACTCATACAGCTTATTGTATCAGTCTCTGAAAGTTAGTGTAAATGCTCTCAACACATTACGAAGCAGTGCTAACAAAAGCTGGACTGAGATAATTAAATAAGGTGTTTCACGGGGAGGAAGAAGAGTAGGCAAAATGAATGAAAGGCAGGCAGAAGGATGCACAGAAAGAGGACTTAGTATGCAATACAAACAAGAATAACTCAGCTGGAATTTAATTTTTTAAATAATAATAAAAAAAAATTCACGAAATATTTAGAAAGGTTTCCTGCAAATTTATTTTCATTCAAAAAATAGTGCAGTCTTTTGACTAGCTATGATCAGCATTATAATAAAAATCAGTATCTTCCTACAGCTACCACTGAAGATAGCTACAAAAAAAAAGTGACATTTTAAAGATATCTATTCCACCCCTCTGAAAACTGCATTGCTTATTAGATATTCTGTTATATTGCATGAAGTTTTTTTATATCGAATTTTATGACTGAGTTTTTACTAGTTAAATGCCAGTGTCACAGAGAACTTTAGTAGCATAGCTCAACTATGAGAAGGAAAAATATTCTAGAACTAATAAAAACCTTCACTTTTATGTTAATGCCTTGAAAACTCAATCAAATTTCTCTTGAAGCTCAAACAGCACATTTTAAGCTTTTTATTCTCACACATGGAAAAAAAGACTTGCCTAAGAATACGTATTCTCATACGAGCTGAAACCAAAATAAAACCTATCAGGAAAACATTCTACCCTTCAGAGAATGTGTTAATGACAGGAACAACACACCTATTGTTGCAGTTTATTATTATTATTATTTCATGTTGGGAAATCAAGTTTTTGGTGAAAAGCCAACATCTAAGATGTTTTAGCTAACAAAAGCAGAAAAGAGAGCTGAAGTTTGAGTGTCTTACATTACCAGTATTCTTTAAGTTGAACTTATTTCAGACTCCATTTCTTCCGAAACACCATAATTCCCCGTCTCTGTATGCGGTACACCGTGGCACTCTCTCAAATACAGCGTATTACACCTCAGAGAGGAGCAAGAGAGCTTCATGTACCTGCACAATAATTTCCTGGAGGCAACTCAGTGGAACTACAAAATACAAATATTCTAGGGTTTGGACAAAACATTTGGAATTTTGCCTGAGGAGAGTTTGGGGATTACTTTTAATGTACTACAGTTTGGGGAAAAACAAAAAAAAGTACTATTTTCTGATAGAAAACATCTGCACTACGATGTGCACAAACACGATTCTGCCTCGGAAAAAAACAAAACCTTGTTAGATTGGTTATTTTCGTATTTCTTCCCAGACCTAGTTTTCACTTACGTGTATTTTAATTTAGCACTTCACATACACTTAAAACCAGGTTATATTTGGTTTTCCACCGCTGCTTCTCAGGTTAGCCCGAATGAGTACTTTATTTCCCTCAGCAGGTGTCACCCAGCACTCCGTGACCACCCGGAGCATGCTTAGTGCCATGCCACGCTCCGCTGCTCAGCACTGAACCCCGGGCTGGTCCTGCCTGCAGGAGGGTCCCGGGGGTGATGCTCTTTGGCCAGGAATGTAAGTGAAGTCCTGATTTCACAAAAACCAAAGCAGGTTTTATCCCTTTCCCAAAAAGAGTCCTGCACATGCAGAAAATGGTACAAACACATTAATAAACCTGGGAAGTAGACCTTCCGCCCACCTGACCTGGCACTCAATTCTGCACAAATCCAGATGAAAACCTGAATGTTTCAGAGGGTGGAAAGCACCCTCAATGAACAGCTGTTCCTCTGAGCTCTCTGCATAAAGGGTAGTATCAATTTCTACTACCCACAAGCAAAACCAAAACAGAACAAATCCAATAATGCCCTTTAAATTAAATCACTGAAATATTTTTAGTTATGGGTATTAAATACAGTTGGATGTCATCTATTTAGCTGTGTCGGAAGATTAATGTCTGTAGCTGCCCGAAGGACTTCCTCAATAAGCTATGAGGCATGTTACGTGTCAAACAAATGCTCTGTTTATGGGGGGAGGGGGGCAAAGGAAAAGAAGAAGAAAAGAATTTTGCAGCAATGCTAAAGGTGGTAGTGCAGCAACTGGATACTGTAACATACAGCACAGGTAGTCTTACCTGTAAACGACAAATAACTTCTTTGTTGGTAACACTATGAGACTATTTTTCTTCTTCCTGGCTACTCATAAAAGCATGCTCAAAAATCTCACTCTGTGGTATCCTAACAGTGTAAACCATCATAGATCGGTGATCTCTAGGTAGCTGTTTCTGTATTTTTTCCAACAGATGGTAGAGCAGTGGTGCCATTAAATATAATTTCTTCTCATCTGATTCTCTATCAGTACATTTTCTCCTTGTACATTAATGAAAACTCTGGTGGGGTCTGAGCCTCAGTAGCTCAGATATTCAGTACAGATTTTAATGAATACAGTACATTTGGGGAAAAGAATACTATCACCAGCAGATGTCAATGAACCACATGAGGAACAGGCCAGTGAAACGGGCTTCCATCAGAAAAAGTTTTGACCCCTGTGCAGGACGTATCATTAATAATCCAAAGGAATACATTTTAATTGCTATTTTACCTACCAGCTGCATTGAAAAATGTTTTACTGGGTACAATAATGTAGAAAAAAACAGCAGAAGGGACAAACCTAATAGTGGAAGGCAAGATGCAGTGGCTATAATTTGCTGAATTAGAGAAGAGGTAGAGAGAGAAAGAGTTTGGTAATGATAGTAATGAACTGATTCCTGACACCTCAGGGGCCTGCTACAGCCAGCTCTCTGCAGGCAGCTTTTCCAGCTTGTTGACAAATGCAGTCATGACGGCAGATATCCCAGACAGCTCTATACAGGCCAGGTCACCTCTGGCAGGGTTTATTTATGAGCTCACAGGCTCTGCGGAGTTGCATCCACTGCTTCTGGGGGATCAGATTCAGTGCGGGATAGCGGCTGAGCAAACAGAACCTGTCAAGTCTGGGCTCGTCAGGGGCTGGGTTTTCCCTGCCCCGCTCCTCCCAGCCCTGCCAGTTTTAGCATCCTGGCTCTGGCACAGCTCTGCACAAACACAGCTCATCCAACGAGGGTACATTCACTCTCATCGGGCTTTGCTCCTTGAAAAAAAATGGATATGCTCAATATGTCTCTGGGAGCCAAAGTGGGACCCCCCCTCCCCCTCCTTTTCATGTCCGGTGGTTTTGTTGCTGCTTGCAGTACCCCAGAGGCACAGTAAAGAGGTGAATGCATATTACTTTGGAAAGGGGAAGACTCAAAGGCTTGGTCCACCAGGGAAGGAGACTCTTCTGGAAGATAAAAGATGACAATACTCCTATAATTTGAACAGTAAGACTAGAGAGTAGAACTAAAAGATGGTTAATCAGCTATTAGAAACAACATTGTTCCCCACACTCCGCTGAGATGCCTGAACCCCCTGTACAAAGAGACTTCCAGAGGTGCCATTCTTACTGTACAAAATAAAAAGCTACAAAGTCCTCCAAATTCACAGTGTTTCCTGGTGGACGCAGTCAGTAAGAAATGCTTGGGGTGATGACCGGCTTCAGTCGTTTGCTTTTGGAGTGGGAAATGGATTCCAGACACAGAGATCAAAGTGGCAAACGGACCTCAGGACAGTCATCCACCACCATGGTGTGGAAGAGGTTCCTCATGTAAACAAAAGGATTGGTGAGCAGCAAGACTTCCATTGCCAAGGCAAGGGAATTTTGCCTGAGATGACAGCCATCTCTGGGATGACATCCATCTGGGAGAGGCATTTAATGATCCAAAGGGTGTCTAGAATGGACTGAAGGTAACACTACCCTGTCTGCATTTCAGAAATGCTTATTCTTTACATCAGTTTAACACTTTTCCCCAGTAACGCCTGCATCAGGAACACACCTTGTTTGAAAGGGGGCACATCTTTCGAAAGACAATCATTTGGAAGGTAAGTGCCTGAAGCTATGGCAAAGCTGCCTCATCTATACATAACTTGTCCCAGCAGTTAACTATTCTCAGTGCTGAGGAATGGGAAGAGAGAAAGAAAACGTTTTCAGGGCTAGATTTAGCCTCAGCTTGCAGCCACTGAATTTCTGTGAATGTTCCCACCCACTACCAGGAGCTTTCAGCAGTCGGGCGTCTCTCTTTTTTTGAAGGCACGCACGAACTACAGTCAAGTCACGTTTAACACCTTTTCAGCTCCCTTCCTTGGGTCAGGGTGACCACTTGTGCCCCTGCTCCCTCAGCAGAGGTCTTCTGTTCCCCAGCAAATACCATGGAGATGGTGCAGTATTCTGCAGGGACAGAACTAGCTGTCATCTTACTGCGGAGTTGGAAGTACGGTGAGGAGCTGGATGGAAAATGACACTTTTCACTAGAATGCTTTCATAAAAAGAAACGTGAAAAATACAAAAGCCTTCCCCATATCATATGCAACCAATTATGTTCCTATTCATCTAGCCAGCATAACTCCAGGGGACTAACTTGGTGTCATGTCAAGCAAAAGCCCAGAGATAGCAGTTAGCTCAGGTGTCTGCTTAGATATCATTTAGAAGTCAGCATGCCTTCAAGTGCATATTGTGTTTTGCCAAACACCTGGGTCAGGACATTTTTCAGGTCTGCTTTCCCTTGTTTTCCATTTTTTTGCTGCTCTAAGAAAGTAGTAGCTTCTTCTGCACCCAAGACTTAGCCTAGGGAAATCAAATCAAAGCAAAATCCTAAGCCCGTCTCCTTTCAGAAGGACACTCCAGCTATTCTGGTCCTCGGAGCTCCAGCGAGCAGCCTGATTTATCTAAAAGGAGTGAAAATGATTTTCTGGTTTTCCACCCTACAACACCCATTTTACTTCGTGCTAAGGCAAAGGAATGCATCTACTGCTGTCTTGCTCCTTGCAGTACAATGTACAGCAGGTTAAAGTCACAGTTCAGATCTCAGCAGGTTTCAGATACAAATTCTATTATATACCAGGGTGTACCGGGTTTGCGTGGCAAGGTTTTGGCAGCAGAGGGGCTGCAGGGGTGGCTTCTGTCAGAAGCTTCTAGAAGCTTCCCCAACGTCCAATAACGCCAATGCCAGACAGCTCCAAGTCGGACGCGTCACTGGCCATGGACGAGCCCATCGGTGACAGTGCTAGCAGCTCTGGGATCACATATTTCATAAGGAAAAAACCCTCCACAATTGCAGCTGGAAAAAGGAGTGAGAACATATGAGGGAAACAGCCCTGCAGACCCCCAGGTCAGTAGAGAAGGAGGGGGAGGAGGTGCTCCAGGTGCTGGAGCAGAGATTCCCTGGCAGCCTATGGAGCAGCCCGTGGTGAGGCCAGCTGTGTCCTGCAGCCATGGAGGGTCACGGTGGAGCAGAGACCCACCTGCAGACTGGGGAGGACCTCCCACCAGAGCAGGGGGATGCCAAAGGAAGCTGTGACCCCATGGGCAGCCCAGGCTGGAGCAGTCTCCTGGCAGGAGCTGTGGCCCCGTGGGGAGAAGAGCCCAGGCTGGAGCAGGTTTGCTGGCAGGACTTGTGACCCCATGGAAGGGACCCAGGCTGGAGCAGCTGCTCCTGAAGGACGGCACCCCGTGGGGGGGACCCAGGCTGGAGCAGCTGCTCCTGAAGGATGGCACCCCATGGAAGGGACCCAGGCTGGAGCAGCTGCTCCTGAAGGACGGCACCCCATGGGGGGGACCCAGGCTGGAGCAGCTGCTCCTGAAGGACGGCACCCCGTGGGGGGGACCCAGGCTGGAGCAGCTGCTCCTGAAGGACAGCACCCTGTGGAAAGGACTCACATTGGAGCAGTTCATGAAGAACTACAGCCCATGGGAAGGATTCACACTGGAGATGTTAAAGGAGGACTGTTTCCCGAGGGAGTGACCCCCCGCTGGAGCAGGGGCAGAGTGTGAGGATCCTCCCGAGGAGGAAGGAACGGCAGAGACAGTGTGTGCTGGACTGAGCACAACCCCCATTCCCCACGCTCCTGCACTGCACTCAGGGGAAGGAGGTAGAGAAATTGGGAGTCAAACTGAGCCCAGGCAGAAGGGAGGGGTGGGAGAAGGTGTTTTAAGATTTGGTTTCAGTTCTCACTATCCTAACTCTGATTTGATTGGCAATAAATTAAACTAATTTCCCCCAGTCGAGTCTGTTTTGCTGTAATTAGTGAGTGATCCGTCCCTGCCCTTGTCTCGACCCATGAGCCTTTTGTTGTGGTTTCTGTCCCCTGCCCAGCTGAGGAGGGCAGTGACGGAGCAGATTTGGGGGCACCTGGCCTCCAGCCAGGGTCAGCCCACCACACCGGGGGTTAATGTTGTACCAAAGATACACAAAAGTAATGTCCAAGCGACATGAAATCTCTTATGTTCAGAAACTCTTTGTAAAGGTCAGGGCTTCTTTAGCTTCTAAAAAGGTAACCTGCAACTCAGAATACCAGCAAATTCCAAATTTCAAATGAATTAAAAACCAAACAAGACACCTAAAGGCCCAAACCAACAAACAGTAGGCAGTTTAGCTGAGGAAACTTCTATGCATATCCTGTTATTATAATGAAATTAGGAGAAACAAGTACCTGTGTGAGCTGCCAAGCTAATGAAGCATGATTTCCAACATCTCTCTCCCACGAGGGCTTTCCAAAATCTAATAAAAGCATAAGCTTCCTTATCTTTCTTCTTGTGGTTTTTAATTGGCTTTTTCCCCACAGCCTGGCATAAATTTTCACAGAATGCGTAATTTCTAATACTTCTGAGATTTCTCTCTCTGTTTGAAATGTGTCTGCTTGTTCAAAATCATTGGGGGGTGGGAGGGGAGAATGGAGATAAACACCAACAGCACAACTCGCTTAGGTCTCATTTCCGTAGGAGACTCAGTGAACCACTACAAAGCTGCGTTTAGCTTTCCCCTAGCACTGCTTTGTACAACACAGGGGTGCACTGTCCTGCGCTCGACGGTCTGCCGGTGTCACACACCCTGCTCGGAGAAGCAGCTCAGTGAAAAATGTGGATTATGGAGAGACCCAAGCACCAGTAAACACACGTTTTTGATGCACATGTGCAAACCTCACCAAAGTGTTTCTGATAACGTACCTTTTCTTTAAAGTTTGGTTAACATGCACGGCCAGGCCTTTCTATACGAATCTACACAAATCACATTCATAAAGCAGCCTTTACATAAAGACCTTCCTGAAGAAATTCCCTTACAGCTATGATTTTTGAAAGTGATTAGTGACCCCAGGGACATAAAGGGTCCAAATGAATAATCACACTATCTGGAAATTAAGCAACCAAAAAAACCCAACACTTACAGTGACAAGTAATTTCTGATATTTTGGTTTCAAGACCCCTTACAGTTCCTTTCTACTCATTCTCTTTTAAGTGAAGGTTTCACAGGGATAATTCAACCACTATTTCAAACACAGTAGCCTATTACAGCAAGACATTTCTTGTCCACTTCCATTATTCGTAATTTCTGAAATACTCAAGGTTAAAGTATCTTTCTTTAGAGAAAGGGCAGCAGCTCCTATCAGTGAGTTGTCCAGAAGGGAGAGAGGGTGAAGCAGAGTTTTTACAAGTATTTTCTGGCTGTTTCAAACTGTACTTTCAACAACACTCAACTGGCATTTCTGTCCCCACCAATATGAATACGGAACTAATTGGAAAGTTCACCAACTAGCTCTCAGCTGCTGTAAGGTCTTTGAAGGTGCAGAGAATGGGAGAAGGCTGTGAAGTGGCCTTCACAAATTCATGTGACATTGGGACACAACAAAGGTCCGAACCCGAGGAAGCTTTTAATGTTCATGCTCTAAGTCTGAAACTTCCTATGGAGACTGAACCAAAACCTACAGAAGCCGAAGGAAGTTTTTACATTGACTTTAAAAAGCTTGGGACCCAATGTCAAAGAAAGTTAAGGCACAAACACACATACTGTTTTCTAAGAAAAATGCAAGTCTTTCTGACCTGTAGGACAGATTTCTTGTTCTTTAGCTGTCTGTACCCAAACTGTACTGTCTATGCCTGAAGTTTTTGCTCCAATGTATGCCCATGCACCAACCTCCTACAGCCTTTATTCATGCAACGCTCCATTAGAATCAGTGGAAATTTTCAAACAAATAAAATTACTGGATTTAGCATTCAACAACAAAGATATTTTGAAGACAACCCAACCCAGCCACCTGCTTCAGCCAGAGATCTTGTCTTTGGTTCAAGTAAGAAATTTAAGATGAAATCAGAAGTTCAAATTCTAGTTTGACTTACTTTCTTATTTGACCATACTCACAGCTTTCTCAGCCGTGAATCAGGAAAAGATTTCAGCCTTGCTGCCCTACTTCCTACCTCCAGCTCTCACCCAGACTCATTACTATAGACACGTTAAAATGATTACCATTCTTCTCTATCTGCGTCACAGTTGCAAAAATATCTCATATCCAGACAACTTTCTTCCAGTCCACATGCACACTGCTGAATGCCCGGAAGAGATCCTCCCCAGTAAAGATGCTTTTCATTGGCACGGCCAACCCACCAAGCAAATGGCATTCCATCTGGATGAAAGGGAAGGAGGGGAAAAAGGAGAAAAAGACAGAGAAAGAGAACTTGATAAGCAAACTGGATTCTCCTGAGAATGAAAAAGAGAATGGAGGTGAACATGTTAAATAATACTGAAAGGAAAGATGCGAACTACAGACAAAGTAACAAACCATAAACTTTGTCCAAGTTCCATTTTATGAAATACAGGCTGAGAAAGCAACAGTTCTCCAGTTGTCCGTGCGGTTTGAGGAGCAGACATTTTCCCCACAGGGCTCACATGCCAATCACCCATGAGAACCTTGGCGTGTTTCAGCTGCAAAGACTTGGATGTGCGGAGCCAACACTACTGTCTGCACCTCGTGTGTCCAGTGTTTCTGTGTGACACTAGAGGGCTGATCTGATCGCTGAAGGAGCCTGAAAGCAATTCTCCTGCCACGACTCACACTGCACAGCTCATGAGTGACCCCGCACTGACCAAGGATCTCCTGCAGAGTCTACCTGCTATGAAGGGGACTAGCTCTTAGACCATTTCTTACCTTAAGACTCATATATAAAGAGCAAAAACCGTCAGAAATAACACACAATTGACCTATTACCATGGGCTTAATGCAGTTCCTCTCAAAATTAAGACCAAAATATGCATTGGTCTCTAAGGGAGCAGGACTAGGGATTTTAACGTGCTCTCCAAGGGAAGAATTTTCAAATGTAAAGCTCCATAAGATATTAAAATACCCTAGATTAAGAACCCAGGTAGGAGATAAGTGCGGAAAAGATTTCCCTACTTAGGAATTAATTTGTCTGTGTGAAGTTATTTTCTATGTACAGGAGCTCTAAAATCTATGTATTTATATAAACCAAGGCAGTTTTTGTTTAAATTTCATAATCCGTCATACATCAAGCATTAAATATTAACAGTCAGATACAGTAAGCAGATTCAGATGTAATGAAATCCCTGGATTAACATTTTACCAAGACTGACTTTGTCTTCCAGCTCAGATAACTTTTTCATTGACTTCTTAATCCTTAAATCAAGAAATATAATCAGTTACACATACAGGTAGATGGCAAAATTTTGCAAAATTGACATATCAAGACTTTTTGTTCAAAGGAGATTGGAAAACTAAACTACACTGATAATGTAGAAAAATGTATCAGTTCGTTTTTCTGCTTTACTAACGTTATTAGTTGGGAGTATTCCTCATTATACAAACTAAGAAAGCCTAAAATATGAAATGCAATCAAGGTTAACTGTAGAGTGAGAGGGACTAATTAAAATGAGTTTTAGATTCACTTGGCAAAATTAATTCATATTTGTTTTCCTTCTAAGCTTAGACTGCTGAACTGTAATTTCATGAAAAAAGGAAAATAAAAGCAAGTGTAACTCCATTCTCATGATACCAACAATTAAGACATGATGAGTTTGACCAATACTCAGCGGTACTCATTAGAAAAGCACAATTCAAGAACATCTTACAAAAATGTGCACACTCATTTTAGGTGTCATAGTACTGTCCACACATTTGTTTTCTTTCTTTTCAGCTGGTTTTCTTGCAGAAGTTGATTGCTGTGGCCAATGAAACAAGCCTATTCTTGGGAAATTACTTGGTAAACCTTGGAGTAGTAATGTTAATTGAATAAAAGGGTGATTTGTCTAGGATTTGAAATAGATGATATACAGAAGGAAGTGCTTCATCTAACTTTAAAACTCGTCACTTTGGAAAAAATATTTATATAAAGATAAATCCTTCAGGCCATCAGCAAATAACGGTATTCATTAACCAAATTCAACCTATGTCTTAGAATCTTTTGGCAGAAGTAATTATATACTTAAATGTAACCGTGAAATAAGCAATCATTCACAGGAATTAAGACTGAGTAGTTTTCTGATGTTTTTCAGATCTATTCTTTGTTTTATCGAGCAATACCAAGCAAACACAGGCACATTCAAATTTATGATATAGGCTGGGGAAGTGGTAGAGGCACCAAAGTTTGAGTCATTTACAACTAAATTAAATACAGTGCTAAAAAATAGAGCATTCAACATTACAAGAAACAATCTTAGATCATCAAGGGAACGGACTATAAAAAAAAAGTGTCTTTTCCAAAATTCTATTTATTAGGCACAGTTCTGCCACCCTTTCCTCAAGATGAGTAAATTCTTTCTCCCTAACTAGTCCCTGAGAAATCAATTGTAGTATTAAGGAAAATTATGCCCTGATTCTTCAAAACTCTTTTCCACGTGCATAATCTTTAACACATGAGAAATCGCGGAGCTGTTCAGCAAAGCTCTTAAATCTAAGGTACTTCAGCAATGTCCAAAGTGTTTAGGAATTACTGAAACATGTTGTATGCCACATACCTGTAACACTGAAGTACTGCAATATTTCACTAGCAATGCAAATCAATCTCTCCCCGAGTTCTTTCCCGAAAGTTTACACTGTTATACCTTGGCAGAGCTGGAAGGTGCCTCGCACTGAGCCCGAGTTTGGCCAACAGGCATGGATTAAGATGCTTTCTTCTAAGCCTGTAGATTTGTTGCAATATCTTCACTTCTGTAACCATGGCATTATCATTTTTTCGAAGCATTATCAATTCTCCACCACCACGAAATGAATGAATTTCCTTTCTGTGTCGAAGCCACAGACTAAGTCCATGATGTGAACCAAGGAATTAACATGGCCTCATAAACTCATGGTTACACAGGTCAGTAGAATTCCACTTCAAACTTTCTAAGCTAAAACGTCCATTTAATATGAAGTGCTACTAATCCTTCATTCCGTGCTTACACTGTACCGAGTAACACATTATTTGGTCAAAAAAAGAAGTCAAAAGCCTACTTCACAAATAAAAGTATTATTTGTCATGCATTTTTGTCTATTTAGAACTGGAAAAAATATGTGCCCTAATAAATTTATTAAGGTTGTCTTCAAACTCTGAAGGAGAATACGTGTGAAAAATTCCCAAAGCAAGCAAAGCGAACAATCCCCAAGTGACTGAATTCACCAGTAAAAGAACAAGAGACTAGCACTTTCTTTCAAGTGATTTCTCCCTGCATTGCTCAAGATGCCTTTGGAAGGTTTTGATTTTGATAAAATCCTTCAAAAAGTCAATTTTATTTTTAATTTCCTGCAGAGGACAATAATCCTTTCTGTGATGAAGCTGCCTGGTATCCTCTAAGAACAGCTGTGATATTTACATCACTGTTTTTAGCAGAATTTAATATGGCATTGAATAAAAGAACTGAGGAGGTAGACAGCGCTTTTTATCAAACCAAGTACCGCTACTCATTCGCACTGGCAGGCACAGGCTGCAGAAAGCAAGGTTGGCACGGGTCTCCTGAGAGGGAAGACGGGCACTCATCTTCACCTGACGATCCTGACATTTCCCTGTCTCCACAGGCTGGTTCTTTGTGGTCTATTGGTCTATTCAACGGCCACTGTATCTGAATAGCCAGGTGACACTTTGGAAACCCCGGCATGCACGTGACTGAAACGCGTGGACAGCAACTCAGTTTTTCTCCATCCAGCAAGGCACAGACAGTACGCTCCTTCCAGATGTCAGTTCTTTGGCACATCTCCATTACCTGCTCTATCAAGGCGCTCAACCACACCGCCCATTGTTAGTTCTCTGCATGCAACCAGGCTGGGCAGAAGCCAGGCTGGCACGCGCTGCGCGGCTCCCACGCACAGAGGCCGAGGACTGTGAAGAGAACAGCAGACACGTGGAGGTTGCTTCCAATGGTCCTTCGGAGCAGATGCAGACTGAGATCAAATTCACCTGCAATGCGTATCTGGCTATCGAAGCGACAAGAATGGCTGAACACATACTTGGTGTCCAGTGACACAGGAAAATGTCTGTCCTCTTAAAACTCCCTTGTACTGACAGTGCTCTCCTTTTCTGTATACAAAGCCATGTATTTTTAACCGTATTATATTTAAAATAGTCGTCAATGTTTGTCTGCATGATCTACCAGGGTGTTCTTTAATTGCAACAAACAAAAATCTAATCACGGAAATATAACAAACTGGATCCCCGGTAAGACTCCTGTGCTGTAAACCTAAAACCTGACCCCACCATCACACAGCCCTAACACAGGCCAAGTTTCCGGGGGACCCAAGTTACTGAAACATGCCAGTGAAAGGTCTTTTCCACCACCACAGCAAGTCAATTCATTTCTGCCTGTTGATCACTGAAACAACATCCTCTTGGTAGTCTTCATGTCCATTTTTTTCTCCAAAGTCAAACTGAGTTAAGCAGAAACAAATGTGTTAAATCTTACATCTATACATCTTACTGATGAAAATGTAGACTAATTTACATCTATGCTGTTTTCTCTTAAAAGGAAAGATTGACCTATCAAGAGAGAGTGAAAACTGGGAAAATATTAATTGTAGAATTGCATAAAGCAATCAAAGCCAATTCTTCACATACCGCACTCAAAAACTTAAAATATCTGTTTGCACTACCCACTTGAATGATACCAAATCCTGAAAATGGGTCACCTGATACACTGAACATCATGTGAAACAAGCAACAGATTTTTTTGTGTATCTGTATATATGCACGCATATATGGCAATTTCACCTGAATAACTGAATGCAGAGGCCAATCCAGAGTACAAATTATGATCTCAGATAATCTATTTTAAAAGGCTCTTGGAAAAGAATGGAGAAAGAGCTAAGAGTGAGAACAAGGGAAAACTGTGACTAATTTTTGGTATGAGTTTACCAAGGTCTTGTTTTCCCACACTTGATTTTTTTCCATTGCACCATTTTTCTAGTCTTTTTTAAATCAGAATTTTAAATGTTAAATTGAGGTAAACCCAAATTCTTCCCCTTTGGCCTTTTCAACAAAAAAAATCCCATATGCTTTTGATAAATCAAAGTGTTTATAATAATTCTGAACAAAATGATGGGCAAATTGGAGAAATATTCTTTCTTAACTCCGTAACGCACATACCACCGCCCTAATTTTCAGCCATGGCAAACACGACGGCGTTGGAAATCATGGCTGGTCGAAGAGCGCAGTGAAGCAGATCCCATTCTGTACCGAGCAGCAACACTGCCAGGCAGTGTTACTAAGGTTCACACTGAATCTGATCTCAAGTTCTGGTCAGACCCTGCAACCCTTACTCAGAGCAGCTGTCCGAAAGTGAGGTAGTTCTGACTGATCCAGCGGACCTACTCCCTGGGCAAATGTTACTTCGTCACAACGTCTGTCCCTTGTTTTAAAATTATTTGCTTAAGCGTGGTTATGAAAAGGGGAAAGAAAGGCAGTACTTAGCTGACATGTTTTTTCCCACTGCCTTGTTTTCCAGCTCTGCTGCCAAGGTGCATTGCTTTCATACAGAGTCCCAGGCTGAAGAAAAAGTCATGCAGCAGCGTTTGCCTGCATCTCTTTCAGCAGGGAAACCGCATCTCCCTCCGGAGCGGCTCTTATCATGGTGTGCTCTGTTCTTCCTGCCGCTGTCAAGATATTCTCACAGATGAGAAAGGGCAGGAAGAAGGTAAATAAACATGGATCTTTGCCTTTTCTAAATTTAACAGGAGGCTAATGAGCAGAACTGCTGAGCTGCAGTGACAGAGTTGTGCCATCGCATATTAAGAGCGCTTCAGTAAAAGCAAAATCATCATCAACCCTTTGAGAGACAGATTCGAGGATAGGCATAAGGAGTTCAGACCCAGACGTTTCTATATGCTGAGGAAGTTTGAATCTACATCCAAACTACATTTTATGCCTCGTGAATGTCTCTGCTGAAGGCCAAAGAAGGCTGAAAATGTCATGAGTACTTGCATTTTCCTCTGCCAGCTCAGGCTGGGTTGCTTTCTCAATAAATGTCTGGCCAAGTGACAAATTTCCTGAAAAATGCAAGTGGGACTGCAGACAGCAACAGGAGCTATGGGAACAGCTGAAAGTGTGCAGGTTGGGAAAAAACGCAACAACACACCAATCCAAAACCAAAATTACAGGCAGGATTACAGCTTTTAGGGACAAATGACAAAACAGAGAACACCAGCTTTGAATCCTTAGGAGTTTTACTGAAGATTAACTATATATCCTACCCTACTGAAACAAACAAAAAAATACTGTATTTTCTTTATCTCCTGCACTCCCACTCAGCTTCACTTCAAACCTGTCCCTCTGTGTTTCAACTCCTTTTCGTCTTCCTCATTCCCCTCTCCCATTTTCTCTGTTTAGCCTAATTCCTCCAGGTACCTTCACACGAACAAGCCCCTGCATGGCCTTAACAGACAGGCCTATGACACTGATCCATCTCCTGCCACATCCTGACTCTGTGCTGGGACCAGAAACCCACTGGTGGCCTGGATTCAGCTGCAAGCGAACAGTGACCATGGGCAAGCCACAGTGAGCTCCAGCCTGACCCTGCCTGGGCCAGAGCAGCAGGTCCTGCTCAGCAGATGTCTGGACTTACGTCACAGGTATAGCCAGTAAGAATCATGGCAATAAGGTGAGGTTACCAATTGTTGCCCTCACGCTGCTCATTCAGCTCCTGTGTGTTCATTCTGACATTCTTTCACCGGTACCACCTTGCCCATCCCCACGGGAAGGCCATCTCCTGCAGTGGCTCAGTACAGTGTTCAGGACAATGGTCTTTCATTCTTAGTCAGTTCTTCTGCATAAGTCTAAAAATAGTTAGTGAGAGCAACTAGTAGCAAGTGCTGAACTAATGGATCAATAAACAGAAGACAAACCAGATCGTGTCATTCCAGTTCCTGGGAAAATGCCATGGGGTATTAAAGGACTGCATGTGATTAAGGCCAACACTCCTCCATGGCTCTTGAAGGTTTGAGGAAGACAACTAGTGACATTTGCAGCTGCCGTGTATGCACCTAGCAACACAGACCAGTCTCTCATTGTCCTGCTGAGGTCTCACCTGTGTTATCTTACGAGCTCACCGGTTGAGATGGCCTGGTTTTAGATCACCACATACCACACGGACTGCAGGAAAGCATGGAAGAGGTGAGCTTGTTAGATCATATGCTTTTCTTCAGAGCTTTCTTACTAAAGTGTTTTATAATGGATGTGAAAGGGCTACAGGGTAAGGAGAGACTACTGAACTAATGCACCTTAAAAACTACTGTAAAGTGAGGGAAGTAGTTTATCATAGCAGGTTTTGTTAAATGCTATTTAAGTTTTCATAGAGAAAAGCAATTTTAGAGCCTAGAAATAATGTAGCAAAGGACAGAGGGGAATAGTTGAAGCATCAAAGACTATGAATGGTGCATCAAACCGTAAACCAATCATTTCACCACAAGCAAGCTTATTATTCAACTATTATTCATGGAAATGTTGAAGTGAGACAACAACTTTTACAGAACTGTAAAAACTACATTAGAGCAACTGCCCCAGGAAAGACTGACAGGAAGAAACACTTCGCAGCTCATTCACTCATTGTTTTACAGGAATAAAGAAGGCCAGATCTAGCAACTGGTATAAATGCATCCAGCGAAAGCAGGGTAGTCATGCTGATGTGCACTGACTGAGCATCAGGCTGTTCACAGGAGGACAGAATGGTTGAGGCCGGAGGGGACCGATGGAGACCATCTAGTCCAATCCCCCACTTCAAGCTGTTCTGAAACAGAGTCAGGTTGTAAGAATTCCTTAGACAAACTCTGTGTCTGTCACTGGGGCAGGTAAAAGTACCCTGTGCAGGTATGCAGCAACTGAAGTAAAGCCCTGCAGGATCTATTTTTAAAGGGGGTAGAAAAAAGAAAATTAATTGGGTATTTGATCCATTTATTCTTGAAAGATCCATTGTGACAGTTCAAGCTCTTGGGACAGAGCAGAGACAAAGACTAACAGAGGGACCCTACCTGCAGGACTTTGTACCTTGTGCACTCAGTGTGGTGCAGTGGTAGAGCTGTACAGCAAAGCCCCCAGGCTCTCACCTGCCTACCAGCCTGAGCCCTGCATCAAGAGAACCCACAAAACCCCAGGTCTACAGCCTGGCCTAGTGGTAGCCTGGAAGCCAGAGCATATCTCAGAGCAGGTTGCTCAAGTTTATGGACACAAGTCAACTGGAGTAAAGTCAAGTAGAATTAATACAAGGTTTAATCCAGTCCTTGCAGGAACCCATGGAAGGTTTGCTGGATCATACCCGCAGCAAAATGCAATTTGACAGACTAGAAAATAGATAAAATGGGGACATTTGGGACATTTAATAGGGGACTGGATGAGTTACAGAAAAACATGCTGTGGAAAGCAATCTTTGGTTGGTCCTTTGGGAAAAACTACATAGACTAATAACAGTTCTTCTCCCCTCCCTTTATTGTGAAAAGCTTCTGAGTAAAAATGGAATTACCTTACTCAACAAAACTGTTTCCTGTATATGCAGTTTTAACTACCAGCATTAATAATGAGAAAAGTAACCTTATTATTACTTTTTTTCCCTCCTGCTCACACTGCACCACTACAGTCACTAGTGACTGAAATGGACTGTCTTCTGCTTTGACAACCCTCCACAAAAGACAGATTAATTTCTTTCCTATTGTACTTGTGATGGCAGCTTCTAGGAATAATAAAAACTAGAATTGGGTATAGAGAATCTTTATTAGTAACATCGATTCATGAAGCAATGAGAACACACCTTGTCTTTCAGCTCCCAGGTTAATACAGCACGGCTGACACTTAGAGAATAACATCTATTTACACGGAACGAATCTGATCACAAAGTCATTGGGACAATGTCATTTCCACAGCGTGCCTTTCTGAAGTGTAACCACTAACTGGTTTCTGTAAGTGGTGGATAATAACTACTGAACTTTATGGCTTAGATTGATCTTGAAGAAATTAGAAAATATCATCAGTAAACATGCTGAATTTCTGAACTGGAATAAAAATAGAAAAACAGTCTTAATAGAACATAAATTAGAAGGGATAATAACATATTACTAATCACTTTGAAGCTGCAATCCATAATTAAATGAATTGGGGGATTTTCTTAAAACTGATAATAGCACTCAACAGATATTATTGGGAGGGTGCTTCTGATTTGGAAAGAATCCTTTGGAAAAAGAGATGTGAACAACTCAAGTTCCCTGTAAAATTAATTGGACAAAGGAGCATCTTTGGTAAGTGGGAAATCCTGTATCATTCCCATGCAGCTTTATATAAAACACCAGAGGTTGGTTGTTTTGTTTGTTTTTAAAAAGAGGGGAAAACCCCAGTATACTTAAATCTATGCCAAAGAGATGAAAACGTCCCCTTGCAGACCATGCAATGTATTTGCTGTACTCTGAGAGACAAGCTTTGTGAACAACCAAAAAATGAAACCAACACCCAGAAAACAGTTTAGAGAATAATCCAAGAACATGGCTGAGTCTCAAACTAATTATGAGCCAGCAAGGCAGCCTGGACAAGTACAGCAAAACCCATGCTCTTAGCCTCTCCTCCCGCTCTTCTGTCACTCCCCTACTGAACTGAAATCTCTCAGGGCCAGTTAAACTGCACTGTTTTATTTTTTGCTTCCAAAACGTGTTAGTCGGCAAAAGACCACGCTCAGTTGTACTTACTATGATCATAACAACACTCACTGGAATGTCCAGCACAGCTGTGGGGAAAGTCCAGTTATAAGCACTTTATCAAAAAACCTCACCAAACTGCACCCCAGTATCTGGAAGAGGCTACAAGTGTTTACTGCAACTCATTAAACTTCTTTTTAGTCTGATGTGTTACAACACATTACAGAGCAACGGTGAATAAATAACTACTGATTTGACACTGTTTTCAACTCCTGAGCAATTCTGCTTTCCTCAGTGTTACAATTAATGCTAGCAGTTAATGCCTTAAGTGGTGGAATCAGAAACACAACTACAATAAACAAATGCCGTCAAGTTTCAACTTAAGGATATATCCAAACTGCAGCATGAGGTTGGTTCAGCTGTCCCCATCTCAGGCTGCAATTACAGTTCTGTTGGCCAGAGCAACAGGGGCATCATTTGTCATCCTCAGG
This sequence comes from Rhynochetos jubatus, assembly GCA_027574665.1. NCBI lineage: Eukaryota > Metazoa > Chordata > Aves > Eurypygiformes > Rhynochetidae > Rhynochetos > Rhynochetos jubatus. The sequence continues at coordinate 28,743,617 of CM050654.1, forward strand.
AAGGCTGGAGTGCTGTGAAATTGGGCACTTTGGAAAAATGCAGCTGTAGCAGAACATATGTATAAGCAAGACCATGAAATGAACTGGCTCCAAGCCAGCACATAAGGAGAAAAACAAGAGAATATAAACGGGAAAAAAAAATCATAGAATACTGTACTCAGAAGATGCTCCTACTGACATATCCTGACCAGCTTTAAAGGTCAGCATGATGACAATCTGTCTTCTCTGTGGAACAGCTTAATCAATTTGCAGCTCTTTTTCCTTTACCCTGTTAGCAATGAGTTTACATCTTTCAAACAGATCTTCTATTTAGTTTCTGTTATTTAATCGGTCTCAGGTTCCTGTGTATCTCTCTCTGTGCAACAGCAGCAAACAGAAGGATATATACATGGGTGTGTAAATATATGTTCATATACAGACAGTACTGGAGAGCATGTGAACTACTCAGCTGCGCTCCACAGCTCTACTGTCACTAACAGAGATCATTATTCAGCTGAAGGGACAGTTTTCTGCTCCTGGAGCAGAAGGAAGAACTCAGCTGTAGCCTTACCGCTGCAGTGAACGCTGGAATGGGCAGAGGCGAGTGACAACCATGCAACCACAAGAAGCCACCAGTCCTTCCTCGGTTTCCAAATGCTGAACAGAACTCTCATGGAGACACAGGCTCCTTCCCCCATCACGCACGCACACACACTAAGGAGTGGGGCTGGGCACTCAGCAGCTCTGGGAAACGTACCAGCATACACCCAGTACCCGAGTCAGCCACAGAGCTTAACAGCTTTCAGAGACTTGTCCTCTGGGCAAGATCCGGGCATCTTATCCCTGTCCAGCAGAAGATGACCTGGCCTCATTCACCGACTTCTTGGCAGTACTGGAGCACAGCTCTTCACTCTTGAGAGAATTCCATCTGCCACATCACTTGCAAAGATCACATAGGCTGCCATCAGCATATCAAATAAGTTTTTTCTTTCTTCCCATGGAACACACAGTCAACAAGGTCACAGTCCTTACTATCAGAGTAATTAATCTTGTGTTCATTTCATCTGATTTTCAGCACTTAACTGAGATGGCTACTTCTATATGCGTTCTGTATTTAATGGCGAGAGAAAGAACCCCCTTCGGAGCCATTCAGTCAACCTATAAGCTTCGTGAAGAATCAAGATCTTTACGCACAACGTAACTTTCTACCACAGACCTTGAATCACAGCCGACGAAACACAAACCTTTCTTGTGGGCTGCATCACAGATGCGAGTCAAAATCCCACAAGATGTATCGCATACATCACCACCTTTCCTGCCAACAGTAAGGCTCCTTAACTGACTGCACCTTCCTCAAGACAAGTATAACCTACTACAAATCCTGTCTACTACTGGTTTAGAGAGATGTAGGCACTGGCCCCATGTAGTGACGATGCTTGGGTGGGCAAGGTATATATGTCATTAGAGTTCTCCAACAGCTATGCAAAAAGTAACTGGGCTCCATCACTTCCATTCAACTGTCTCTAGCATTTGCCTGGTTTCTCTTGAAGACACAGAGCCCGAAGGGGCCACAGGAAATGAAGTCATGGACAAGATCAGACCCAAGACTTGTATTTTAGAGCCAGTGCCAGATCAGACAAAATGGGAATGCCCGAGGGGCAACTATTAAATATATACGAGAGCACCTCCCTCCAACCTCATCTCTCTATGCATATGCCCGCATGCTTCCATAATGGAAGCTTTTCCACTTAGATTTACATTAAGGAATTAATAAATATAAGTTACACATTTATGGCTGTAATACAGTCCTACAGATTATGCTTTTTCTCACGTCTGAAGAGCAGAACAAATGCAAGGGCAAACATTACTCTGATCTATGCTTCATTACAGAACAGACTGCAGAAACAATCAGCAATATGCAACCTCTTGTAAAGAAAAGTGACAACTTTCTCTCCTTCCCCTCCTGTCAGTATTGCTTTTTTTTCCTCTCCTCACCTGCTGACAAAGGACATTTGGCAATGTTGACTCTGTGCTGTGTATTTCCTTCCACTCACATGCAACTGGCCAAGATAAGGTGCAGATGCCCAGAGATTCAGTTAAGATGGGCTGTATAATGCTGCAAATTCAGAGATCCAGAAAACTGATGTGCATAAAGGAAGCAATCCCCTCATACGGGAAGAAATGTATTTGTCTGAATTTGGGTTTCTTTTCTCTTCTGCATTGTGAGTAAATGTTTTAACTGTACAGCCTTACTTTTAAATAAAATACATAAATGACTCCCAAACAGCTGGCCTACTTAACACTACTATGTAAACATCTGTTCACATTCATGCATGCAAATAAGTACATCAGCTAGCAAGTCTCTTAGGCTCAGATTAGTCTTTATCTAGTCTTCCCAGAAACCACTGGGGTGGAGGCCAACGACTGTATGAAAGGGGAGAAAAGGGAAGTTTTAAGCTTTTTTTTTTGGAGAATTGATCCTTGGAGAATAGATGGATGATAGAAAATTTAAAAAAACCTCAACTCCCATGCTTTCTATTTTTCAGTATGTTTGCTTTAATGGAAGTTTTCTTTGCTGTCTCTTTGTGGCTGTTTCCTACCTCATCACGTATGTTAGCAGCCTGTTACATAAATGGACATTGTGTCAAATTTTTATTTCCCTTTATTCAAACCATCTTTTGAAAGTTCCAGAGAACCCAGGCCTGCTCCTGCTGAACTAAATGGATTCTTGACGTTGACGTGACTGGAAACGGGATTAGGCCAGTTGCACGTCTCATTAGATACGTGATTCTACAGCACCCTCTAAAATTCTGCTGAACTCTTCCTTTCAAGCAAATAAAGCAGGTAAACTCAAAGGCCATGAAATGTCACTATTACATTCAGACACTTAAACTGAGGTACCTGATGAATTAGCCATCTTCTTGCCAGGCGTCTTAGAAAACTGCAGCCCTCGAGGGATCTCCCCTGGCCATTACCACTTATTGCAAAGTCAAAGAGAGAAAGCTAAGGTTATTGTTTTGCCTGTGGAATCAAAATATGCTGAGAGAGCACGTTATTCCCCAGACTTAGAGGTTTATTGCATTTCTAATTCACACCTAAGGTCACCATATGTCAAGTGAGTGTGCATTCTGCTACCATGGCTACTATCATCATTTTAACTCTAATGCTAAACAGTCCCAGACTGGAACAATACTGCCTTAGAAACAGCCTAATTTAGCGCCTGGAGCAGAAGACTGGTTTTCTGATTAAAGATGCGAACTTGAATGTTTTGGTTTCATCTTTTAGTTTCTAAGGCTCTCCAAAATCATGGAAGTTAGTCCATTGGTCTGGACCTTTGTTTTCATACCAGAAAGCCAAAGAACTAAAAGCCCTGCATGAACAAACCAAGGCTAGTACCACAACAACTGTGTCTTCTCTACTGAGAAAGGTTAATAAAAGAATCAATCTTTGATCAAATTTCATTCAGCACTGAAAACTACAAGATGAGGTCTGAAGTCAGTTTCTTGAGACCTGATAAGATTATGCCACGATGAAGATGCTTTCCTCAGCATAATGCACTGATGTGAATGTGACCACACAATTGTCATTTCTTGTCATTTAAGTAGTCTTACAGTTAAGCAGCCATAATTGTCCTTTGGGTGTTATCTTAAACACATTAAAAAAGAAAGTGAATGCTTTCACCACATTATAGCTGGGACACTTTTTCAAAGCTAATTTCTATGTCTGTGAATTATTCATAATACACTTCAAACAAGCTCTTCTGGATAAGGTAATTGACCTTGTCTGCATGAAGCACCTACTGCCTTGCCTTGGGATAATTAAATCTATGATGTGGTCCATTATTTAAAGGTAATGTCTTTTCATTAGGTTAGGCAATATATTATCACTCAACTAGTCAGCTAATTCTGCATTTAAGGCATTCAAGTTTTCACTGTTTTGTCATGTGTTACACTCATCATAGCAATATCTCACATTAAGCAGTGTGGTATAACGGTAAGACAGCATTCTCTTGATAAATGGAAGCAGGACTTTGAGGACTAAAATTTCAAGATTTACCTCTGTATTTGCAACCTCGGTTGTCTATGTCTGTTTTTTTCTGTGAATGAATGCAATAACATGTGCCTCTTCAGTCAAAATTAGTGTCAGGTCAAAGCAGGTACAACTAACGGGCCAGGTGACAGTAGCTGTACAAATTCACATACCGTTCAGTGGGAGCAGTCATGAAAGGTATGCTAACACACATGAATTGCGTTCCGTGATCTAAAGTAGCTCAGGTACTTTTACAGTTTTATTCTGCTGTGTAGAGAAATCCTTGGCCTGCCATCCAAGGATGTAATTAGCCATGCTAGCTCTTACACAGGCTACCTCTGAACCATTTCAGCCTTCCCTGTAACAGATTACTTGGACTCAATTCCCCACCACACATTCCCTCAAAAGATGTTGCTCAGTGAAGACTAAAGTAACTGATTTTTTTGCCCACGGATCAAGTGAAAACTTCTGAGAGGAAAAGTTAAGCTGTTGAGCACCAAACCCTCTCCTGTGCTCCAACTATTCTGAACCACTTCAGCAGAACAAAGCAGCTCTGAGTCTAGTTTAGTCAGTCACTGGCAAAGTCCTCCTGCACGGGTAAATTCTAGAGTGGCCCAGCGATCTGATGAAGCTCCTACATCACTCCCTTTTCTGGCTCGGAAAAAAGCCAGAGATGGTATTCCAACCTCCATTGCACCACTTCAGTAACCAGGTTTAAAGATGCTCCTCCACCCCCCTCCACTTCAGTGGTGCAGGGTATACCTGTCTATTCTGTTACAGGAACACAGTATTGGCTTTTCAATCCATCAGTGCTTGAAGTGTTCAGACTCTGACTGCAAATACCACATGAACAAGCTATGGATGTACCTGCTAGCTTCTCTACATATCTGAACTGTTACAAAGTTCCTGTGTTTTGCAGTTCGGTTTACAGAAAAGATAACGGAAGATGCAATAATTACGGAGTTAATCCACCATCTTACTTGACTAGGTCAGTATAAATATATTGAATCAAAAAAACCTGATCCTGCATATCTTTGAGCTTTGTATTTTTTTTACTTTATTCACTTGATATTGTAGCTTCTCTTAAGCTGTCCATTAACTGAATGCTATGATTATGTTAACTAGTCAAAGCTTTTTAATAGTGTTATACAAACACAGTTCAGCCTATGAAATGTTTATCTTGATTAGATACTATTTGAGTATTCACAAAATTATGAAGCGTTGTTTTACAGCAGAAATAAGACAAGGGCATCAAAAAGGCTTCAAGGTGTTACACTGCATATTTACTCTGAAGACCTTCCACTGAATTCCTATTTGCATGAATATTCAGGAACAATCTGTTCATGCCTCAGAACATTTCTCAAACACAAAGATCTCAGTATTGTGGACCAGAAGAATACAAAAAAAAAAAAAAAAGGATTATGAAAATTATCAAAGTGAAATTGAAATTCCAGTAGGATAGGAAAGAAATAGATGCTATTTATCATTTTCCATCAGCTAAAACAAACTAGCCAAGGCAAGTATTGTTCTAAGCAAGATTACCTGCAACTAGCCTGTCTGCTGAATCATATTTCATAACGGTCGACTGCCTTCCATTGTGTGACCACAGTTGTGTACTATACATCGATAGCTCCTGTCACTGTAATATGATTATGTTTACCCATTAGTTTCTGCTTTTGTGCCACAACCCAGCAACTACAATATTACAATGGTTCTACCGGTCTGTTTCACTTTGTTCATTTACCTATTAATTTTGGCAATGGCATATTTCATGGAACATAAATTTCATCCTCTGAAAACATGACAACCTGTAGTACAATATGGTCAGACAGATTCCGTAGCATTGTACGGAAGTAAAATGAATTGTCCAGGGTGGCATTTTGGAAAGAACATACCTCCCTCTGGAGACATCAGTTGTATCTAAGGTGATTACTTCAGCAGTAATAGGATGTAATTATTCACTCAATAAAATTCTGCCTCTATTAAGTAGGTACTTCTAATGTTCTGCAGACTGACTGGTGGCCCTAGCCCGTCTCACAGAGGCAGTAAACAAAAGGCAACACAACCTCTTTGTCTGAATCCAGAACATAAATGTGCACTGGGAAGGAAGTGACCTAGAAAGCTGGCACTGCTTTGAACCTGGAGGATCTAAGAGACAAGAGCCCGGAACAGAACCTGAAAAATGCTCATTGCCAGGAAGACCTTCCCTAGTTCAGTGAGAGAGATTAAAACAGTACAAATAGACCAAATTAACTTTTCACAGCCAGAGAAAAAGCCACAGGGAGCTGAAACAGAGCCTACTTCAGGAGGAGACGACTTGTCCCAGAATCCCACCCACTGCTGTTATGTTAGCATTCAGTCCTGAGGATCTCTGAGGCCCCTAAACTTCTGCCACACACCACAACAGTTTCTTCTGGATAAGATCTGAGAGCTTGAAATGACGGTGACAATGGAAGGTAAACAAATGTTAATGTGCACAAAGCCTTTAGCTCAATGGGGCCTGACAATGAACCATCTATCCCAAGAAGTTAATTAGTCAACCTTCACTCTTCTTCTCCTCCTAATCCATCTGGCACATATCTACAGAAATATGCAAAACACATACTTTCCCAAAAAGGGAACAGTCTATTGAAATCAACTGATAATTTTATGGACTGTACTGACCATTTGAATCAGCAGTAAAAGTTAGCATTTACAATAAACTTATGTCATAGATGTTACTCTTTCTTCAGAACCACTTTTCAGATCTCTGCTCATGTTTTAAAACATCCCATCATAGGCTTGGACTCATCAGTAAAACAAACCTGTCGGACCTGAATTGAGAAAAAGAACAGCCAGGAATCATTATCAGCTTTTCTTTCCTACCAACAAATGCCACTACCAACATTTTGATCGCAGTGAATGAGACAGCCTGAACAAAATTAAGACTAGAAACTGGTTATCGATTGCAGACTAACCTACTGGGAGCACTTTTCATGCACTATTAATGTTAATATATTGGAATCGCTACATGTTGTAACTTAGATATGTCATTTTAGACTTTGTTGGAAAACCAAAGATATAGGGTAAGGGGGACATGGAAATAAGCATCCTCGATAAAGAAACAGGCAGCACATGAAACAGGCAGGCATTGAATCTAGCACAGCAGCATGTGTCCAAAGGTCTATGAAAGACTGATGGATACTGATGAAGTTCAGTTGAGTTTAGGATGCACATTTGGTTTAAATTTTTGTTCCTATACTGAAGAGGAGACAGACATTTGTGTATTTGGCTTGGTGAGAAAATACATGCATTTGCATCTCATTTTAGCTCAAATTAGGATTTCCTTCTAGTACTAGGACACTTGGGAGTCAGCAGAAACTGTATAGCACTCTCTTGACCAAACTGATTCTAGTGGGCGCAGATAAGAATCTCATCCTGGTTTTCTAAGCAAATGAGACATATTTGAACATGCTACGTGAATGTTTGTGCACACGGGTGTCCTTCGTTCAAACGTCTCACGGTTCACTGTATGTGTCTTACACTCTGAGTGCAAGACTTCAGAGGTGATCCATCTTGGAGAAAACACTCTTCTTACAGTTATTTTTTGTGGTTGCACAAACTTGACATTTGGTTTTAGTGTGGTGCTATCAAATAGATCTAACGGCCCATACCAGATTCAGGCAAAATTGTCATCAGCGGCAGCCTGATGCCTTAATTTTCTTCTCCACTAAATGAGGTAAGAAAACTACCTTTAGAGGAGGATTGCACAGATTAATTGGGTAACCTTTCTAAATGCTAATGTTTAAAAATAAAAAATTCTTATGGGACTTTTGAATTCTGCTCTTGAGTGCAGAGGAAGAAGGCTCCTGATGTTGCTTTGAGTCCTGGGCAGCTCAGGCAGGAACACACCCCTTGGCTAAACCAGTTCCCATTAAAGCCTGAGCCTTCCTCCTATCAAAGGGGCTTGGAACAATTTCAGACTCAAAAGCTTTTTCATTTTTGTTCTCAATCTTTCTGGCCCAGCAGGTATGAAAAAAAAAAAAAGCTTCTCTAAAGAAAGTTTTAAAAGGGTTGTTTTCTTTCAGGTCACCACATCTTTCTAGCTACTTGTCAAGTCCCCATCAGATCTGATCTTCCCCCAAATCAGTCTGGGTTGGGGGAGGTAAATAATTTTCAACTGCTTTCAGATGCTTCTTGGGAGGGGATGAAGTACACAACTTTTTTCCCCGAAGGTCTGGAGACGTTTTCTCTAAGCATGCTTGCTTACCCTCTACATTTTGGGTTTTTTTAACAAAAGACAGTAACAGACACTTAGAAGAGCTACTTTTATGCTCCCCTTAACATCAGATGGTTCATGCAAGCAAAAAATTGAACTAAATACTCTTAGGGAAGGCTCTTGTTCTGTTGCTGTTTGAACATGAAGCACAAAGTAATCTGAAAATACAGCCTTCAGCTCATCCTCATTGTTTCTTTTCCCCGTCTCTGCCTTCACACTTTCAAAAATAGAAAATACATTTCCCATAGGCTATCCTCACACTGTAAAGGGGGTAAAATTCTTGGACTTAATATTTACAAGCAATGAATATAAGTCTAACCAATCTATACAGAGTAAAAACTCGAGTCCTTTTTCCATAGGTTTACATTTTCTTTTCTCTTAATTACATTATATAACTAAATTATGCCATTGTTCATTATGTGTATAGTCTCTTAAGACCTCTGTCTTCTTGGATAGCTCAGACCAATTAAAGCAAAATCAAAACATATGGGATCTGTCCCACTCACTCCATCTCACCTCATTTTCAGCAAATGCTTTGCTTTGCACATACTTTCTTCCCCCAGATCTAAACCAGGAGTCAAGCGAACCCAGAACACATAAAAATGAGAGGTTACAGCCCTAAATTCTTTGCTGTCCTCAAAGGTAATGTGAACAGAACTGTAAATTATTATTACTTCACTCATTCAGCACCTTGGTAGAACTGGTCAGCTGAGAACTCATCCACCGCTACGATTTACATCTTCTATTCTCCAGAGTCAGAAAACATGACTCTCTGCACTGGCCCACATTTGATGAAGAAATTAGTTTAATGTCAGTAAGACAGTTGAAGTCTAATGGAGCCCAAGATGCTCAAAGTAGGACAGCCGAATGAAGCCGACAAATGGAAGTGTGATGAGAACACGCTCCCTGCTGTGGCTCTAATGAGGGAGAAGGCACACTTTTCTGCTCAGGCAGCAGTACTGCGTGCTTTCTTGAATGGTGGACAGGTTGCTGTCATAGCTAATGACCCATTAATATAGCAAGCCATGGATTAGCTGTTCATTTCTAATTGCCATTATTTATTTATTGCTAACAATATGCTGAGTCTTGCAAATTAAAAAAGATAACCACTGCTCATGTTCAATGGAATGCTGGCTGGGACAGCCCGAAAAAATGTGTAATTCTTTCCTTCTTCAAGCTGTGTGCCTGATATGGTCTCCCAAGTCAGAGGTATCAATAGGACTTGTTTGGTTCTGGCACACGTCTCACAACTATCCATTCCCAAATTCCAATTATTCAGACTGCAGAATTCACTGAACTCAAGGTTTCTTAATTACTGAGCTATAACCACTTACACTATCCCATAGGTTTCACGGGTTGGGCAAAAGATATCACCAACTTTATTCCAAACCGGAAGTTCTTTGGGAACAGTAGCCCCACCCTAACAGACTGCAGATGTTAAGCAAATATCTTACATCAGTTCACAGCACTGTCTTCCTTACAGCACCACCAATAACAGTTTACATAATGAATTCCAGATTCCAGGCTCAGAATCTGTTGTCTACACTTCCATTTCATGTACCTGTGCTTTGTGTCTTCATTAATACCCCTGGTACAAGCTTCCTGCATATTGGAAGAGCTACTTTCCATGTCAGTAAAACACAGTAGGTCTATTCAGTTTGGACGGACAATTTTTTTTTCTAGGTAAACTGTAAAAGGTCTCTTAAAAAAAATAAATAATAGAAGTGAAATTCCTGAATTCTTTCTTAAGAGTTAAAAAAAAAAAAAATTCAAGAGAGGAAAAAACCCAACAGAAATATTCAGTGACAGCAGAAACATGAAGGACATATTCCACGGAAGCAAACAGGACTTACCCATACAAGTTCCTTCCTCCCTACTCCATCAGTCCCCACCTCACGAACTGCTTTTAAATTCACCTGACATACTGTGTCTAAAGCAAACACAGATAATGGTGCTCCAGTATTCACGGGAGTAGTCCCAAGAGAGTTGTGCCCTTCTGGTGTCACTCCAGAAGTACGCCAGGTAGCATTAAGCCTGTCTTCTGCTGCCGCTGGGTTCAAGGAGGGAGCGTGCTGTCCTCCCACTGCGTCAGAAGCCACCCAGCGTATGACTGAGCAAGGATTTCTTCCTGTCTTTCCCATCACTTGGCCTCTTGGCTACACTGCGATCTTAGAGCAGCCCAACGGGACTGTAAGTAATGCAAGCAGCTGCCATTCCTTCCTTAGCACGCTTTACCTCACCATCTGTCAGGATGGTGAAGGAAGTAAAGGGTCAGAAACTGGGATAACGGTATTACCATTACCCACAGGGGCACGCAGCCTAGATGCCAAGCTACCTCACCCATGTAACAGTCTTTTTATTCTGCTTAGGCCACCTGCATTTTAATCAGCCACACACTACTAACAATATAGCATCTTTTAGAACAGCCTCTAAAACTCTCCCTAAAAATAAGGGGGCATTTTGCATTTCTATGGTGAACTCTGTTCAGAAGTCTCTAAATAAAGCACAAAGCTACCTAAAATTGTGCTTGTGAGACAAGCTGTCAATGCTGCCCCTCTGGAGGGGAGAGACAAGGTATGGTGGTGGAAACATAGATGGCCAGCCAATCATTCTCAAGGAGGGGTTCCTAATTACCCAAGAATAATTACAACACACAATCTACACCTGCCACCTATCCACCACTACCTTCAATATGAACCACTTTTTGAGGGCAGACTGCCCTGATCTACTTCATTTTGTGCAATGACAAGCAGTCTCTTGGTAATGCAATAACAATTTAAAGTACCTGGAATGATAAAATGGAAATTATATCTGAAAGGCATAACATAATAGTGAGCCAGTGGTAAATAACTGCTTGTTATGGGTCATTTTATATCACCTTGTGGTGTATCTGTGTAAAAAACTTCATCAGAACCCAGGTTTCACACTCCTTTCTCCATGAAGATTTATACTGCTCTGAACTGTATCAAGATCTACACTGCTGCCATTATATGAAACCTTGGTGCAAACCACACCTCAAACACTGTGGGTCGCTTCCGGTGAAAAAAAAATACCAGAGTTAGTGAAGGTTCAAAAAGAGCAACTAAAAGGACTATAAAAATGCTGGATGAGTGTAGAACTGTGATTCACCGCATCCTGCAATGCCAGAACGCAGTGCACAGAGCAGAACATTAGTTTAAAACACATTAACGCAAGTAGTTCTGTACACAGCAAGTAGGGAAGGTCTGGAACTTGCCTTTCTAGGAGGCTGCAGAGGCAGAACATACCACAAAGCACAAAAGGTTTTTAGACAGATTTATGAACACCAGATCCACAGTGGCTACTAACAGGGAGAGGTGATGGCATAAACTCGTAATGCACTTAATAGAGCAACTGTGGGTGATGGGAACATACTGAGGGATGTGCTGAAGACATCCAAACTTGTGTACTCACCCTAAGCTGCATCTCTCCAGGTTCCACTATTCCAGCCAGGGCCCTGGGCTAGAGCGATCAGTGGTCTGACCCTGCAGGACATTTCTTAGCATCTTACGCTCTGACATCACTGGAGAGCTCATCTGGAACTAAAGAGGGAGCCTGCACAAAGAGCTCTAGCAACACACAGGCGTAGATAAAACACGACTGAACTGTCTCAGTAGCAGAACTCAGTCTTAACCCAAGTCTAAACTCAGAAATTAGGACATGGTCCCTGCGCTCAGGTAGCACTACATCTTTTCCCGCAGTACTACAGGTACAAAATGCAAATGCAGTGGTTCATAGGTGAGGGCAAACAGCTATCTGGAATAAAAGGTTACAGACCTGAAGACAGCACATGGTGCAGCTCAGCACCAAGATACAGGACTACGTGGGAAGCAGACAGGAAAAAAGAGGAGGTGGAAACCTGGGTGCAGGTGATGTAGTACTGGGACTTGACAAATCTTAAGAGGGACAGGGAGGAAGTTGAGGGAAGAGATGTATAGCTTAGAAGGGATGTTTGCATTCAAAGTCTGAGGTGATGTGGCGCTGGAATTCTACTGGAAAGAGAAAAATCAGAAGGCAGGAAAATAACACCACCTAAAGACATTCCTATGTCTTTGATTTTGCTCTAGGACGGATCTCTTCTCAGTCCCTGCCTACACAAATGTGCTATGAACTTGACAGACTGTCAGCCCAGTATTGTAAAGCAAGCTCTCCTGCCACTGATACAGCCGTCACTGTGTTAAGTCCTTGATATGGTGGATGTGAGACAGCTCCCCAAATGTTAAGCCTTTGAGTACACCCACTGCTTCTAAAAAACAGCAAATTCAGTCAGAGCTGAAGGTTTGTTCACTTAAAGTGTTTTCATATCTTCAAATATCTTGTACGTTAACAGTTTAATAAAACATGCGCGTGCATACACGCACCTATCCTTGCACACATACCCTTCTGAGATGCTCCACAAGGAAAGGAAATCGGAACCCAAGGGGCCTAAATTTCTTTTCAAATCTCAGAGTACAGACAGTGCATTTAGCAATAGCCCAAGCTTCCTGTCCATCCCCTTCTCTCCTGCTAGCTTGTCTTGGTCCTTGTTTCTAAGCATGAGGCGGTGGTAAAGTCTGCAATGTTTTGCTAGGAGTGTGGATGACTTTCCTAATTAATGCCAACTGTCAGCTTTACTTCTGTTGTGTAGGTGTCTCTCCAACCGGCATCAAGAAGTCACAAGAGACTTGCAATTACTGGTCATAAATGATAATTTTCATTTGCCAGCATCATGAGAAAGCCAGCTATTCCTCTGATGAACAGACATCTATTCTGATGTTCACAAACCTCCTGAAAATCTGATTGCAGAGATGCACAAAAATGCAGTTCAGGGCAATTTAATTTCAGTTTTCAAAGACATGCTTGCAGCTAAGCCATAGTATGACAGTGAGAACTGATAAGGCTGTTCCAGACAGCAGGAGGTGGAGATGAGTAAACTCCTTTGCCAACTGCCAGATTGCATGTCTGACACATTGCAGATGTAAATCCAAGTAGCTCAATGGGGAGACTACACTGAATCACACCCGCTGGGGATGTGCCTATGTCTTCAGGGCAAGAGGCAGTAGAAAGAGAAGATAGACAAATTCCTTGATATAAACTGGAACAATTTTATGCAAGCCAGGAGCCTCCCTTGGTTTCCCTCTGAGGCTGCCCAGAGTGCCATGTTTGTCCCTTTGCCCAGGCATATGATTTTTTTTCTTTTTTTCCTCAGCTCCGATGAGCTGTGAAAGCCAAAATTGCTATGTAACAACATGAATCTTTGCTGCAGAATAACGTTGTGAATGCAAAAGTAAAGAGAAACCTTCATATTGCTTCTCTGTGAAACATGGTAGGGTTTAGATCCTGAAGACAAGGATTTGTGGGTTTGGTGCTACCAGCTGAGATACCCCAATCATACGTCCCATCTCCTCCTCCTCAGAAAAAAGAAACAAAAATTTCCAAACTAGAGGAAGCTCAGAAAAGGATTAGAATCCTTGCAGAAAGGGGAACTTCTATAGCTCTGTCAAGATCAGATATGCCTCTGGGCGATGCCCTTCCATCAAGCATTCACCGCTGGGCTCAGTCCAGAGGTACTAATGAGTGGTGATATTCAGCAGGCTGGATTAGGTCACGCAATGTTTCCTGCTGACCTAAGGATGCCGCATTGTCATAAATACATGTACATTTGCATACTGACTTCTGAAAGAAGATCTGAAGTGTGGTTCATTAACTCTAATGACACATTATGACACCCTTGCAACACAGAGACAACATAATGCTTCAGGCAACCGAGAGTCTAGGCTGAATCAAGAAACATAAGCCAAGACTTCTGATTTTTGTTCTGTCACTCTGACCCCAAATTAAACCCCCTCTGGTTACTTCTGGGTAAAAACAAAATAGATGAGAACCTTTGGCAGTGAGTCCAGCAAAAAGCCCTAGGGTTATTCATACCTGTAGCTCAACTTCAAGCTTACCAACAGAAATTCTTTAAATCTAAGGACTCCTGAAGACACCTACAGTGTTCAGCATCACTGAGTCTCTGGGCTCTTCTATAATATAGCAGCAGTTCACCTCAAAATGAATATGGCTGTTTAAGGAAGAATGCCTTTCCAGTATGTAAAAACACACAATACTCAGCTAAGAGGAAGTTGTTACCCATATCCTGTAATTTCAAGAACTCCGTTTATTTCTGAGCATGTTCCGCATCTTGCCAAACTTACAGCCCTAGGCTACTGAGAAAGTTCAGGATGTAAAATTGAAAGTGTAATTAAAAAGCACACAAAAGAGCAAAAAAGAGAGGAAACCATAATGGTGTCTGCCACATGCACAGCACTGGATTGTATTTGTTTCTGATTTAGCATTATATTTCTTAGATATAGATATCTTTATTTATTTTATTTTTTCTGGAGCTGTACTAGAGAGTTGAGTCATGAATTCTTGTGTGGTCAGCTGTCCGAAGCACAGTGGCACTGCAGCAACTGCGAGCACACAAGCCGGACTGCTCGACACCATTCCTGTGTCCTCTCCCTTGAGGGATCAGACTCACAACTTTGTCCTGGTCCCAGAGAAGAAGCTGCCTGTCAAGAATCATCTCAGCCTCTGCCAGTTGGTAGATAGCCTTAGCCCTGAGGCAGGATAGTTTATAAGCTTTCAATTTGTAAAAGACTATAACTTTAAAAAAAAAAAAAAAAAAAAAAGGAGAAATGGGTCTGGATCCCTAAGAAGCCTCCCTAGCTTTATACAGGCACCATATACAAGAGGTATCTCAGCATGCACTCATAGCGTACCTTTCTGGATGCCCATGACCAAATACCTCACAGAAACACGTAAAAGTAAACACGTGCAGACCTGCTCTAATATCGCAGCCTTCATCCTTAAAAAAATATTTTGGAAATAATCATTGTGATGATTATAACTTCACATCATGTCAAAAGCGGTGTGGGATACAGAAGCCAGCAACACTGAAAGCATTTGTTAAGACATTAGTTCCCCCTTTTCATGAGCATTTACGCCTGCTTTTTGTTTTCCCTTTGTGGTTTATCAGGGATGCTGATACTAACATTCCATTCTATAAAAAATTATTAGCAATACAAGCAGTTCTTGGCTGGTAAATTCTGATGATAACAGAAGACATAATACACATGTTTTAAAAATAAACTGGCTGTAAGGCATCCGATTACTGGGTCCATGAACATTCTGTGTTACTATAACTTTGCTGGAACCAGGCGGGTTTTTGACACATCTCTTTAAGCCATGTATTTTTAACACAATAGGAACACCCTTTTGCAAGTTCCCCTTAAGGCTTTTCATGGGATTTCTTCTAACCTACTAACAAATGTAAGAGTTGCTAATAATCAAAGAATCACCAGGACTACAGAGTCATTCCAAGTAACCAGATAAAACTTTGGAGAAATTCAAAAGCCTGCCCTTAATGTCATTCATCTCTCTGGCTAAGCAAACGTACAACCCTGACCACAAGAGAGGGTCAAGCAGAAGGCTGCTGACCTGAGTGGTCACTGAAGGTCTGTTACTGCACAGAGACACAAACTGATCAGATCCTCTGCTTTCTTGTTGCTGCTACATTAAGTCAGGACAAAAATTAGTTTCCACCAGGAGGGGAAAATTAGTTTTGCCCCTGAAACTGTACTACTAAGCAAATTTTACACCATATTCATGGCCTCCTCTCCAAAACATCCTACGATTCTGGAGGAATCTGGATGCTTTCTATCTTCTTACACAGTTAAAAACTGTAAATGAATAAACACATCCATTTACCATCATTTAAATACAGCTTCTGTGGTTTCTAAGTAGCGCTTTCCACGTTAGAAGATTTCAGAGTCTTTGTGTGCCTGAACTTAAGAGAGTGGAAAATCCCCTGCAGAGCTCTGACCCTCTTGCATCAGAGGACAGGCGCTGCACAGTGGTATCCCAGAAGGTAAAAGGCTTTTCACTCTATTCTGTATTGCTACTATTTGTGGGAGTTTTTTGTTTGGGTTTTTTTGTTTGTTAGGTTGGTTGTCTGGTCACTTTTTTTTCCTCTCAGTTGCGGTGTGACCTGTATCTGCTGTATAATCAATAAAAGTTAACAAGGAAAGATTTGGGATCGTGGCACTTACTTGGGGTGTTCAGCAGACGTGACTTTTTGCAGTGGTAGGCTGTCTCCTGTTCGCAGTACTCTGCACTGTTTATCACGGCTTCAAGCTGTTCTGCACTGCTATTGTAGTTAAAGGACATGGTGTACGGCTTCTCTGGCTCAGCTCCTTGGACTCTGGTTAGCCCCGTGTTGTTGTGCTGCACTGATGTCCAGATCTTATCTTCTGTTAAATGAAAAAGAATTGAATGGGAAGTTAACAGCAAAAAAATAATTGCAACATGCAGGGAACAAAACCAAATTGAAATCTAATACTTTTCAGCATTGGAGAGAGGATCAGCAGGACCCTGGGCTCCAGAACAGTCACTCTGTGATGAAGACCTGTTACAGGGCAGTGTAGCCCACAGAGCTGTTTCTCCCTGAACCAACTTGTGCAAACACTACAGAGCCTGCTGAGCAAGAGAGAAACTACAAGCTTCCCCAGAACCACCGGAGATTTTCAGCATCTTCTATTGCCAGGTATTTGAAGAAAATTAGGTACCTTTCAGCTGGCTTCGGCCCTGAAAGAAAAGGCATAATAATATGGCTCAGGAGGGTAACACTCATCCTTTGCAAACACAGCTGTACATGAGAGTACAGCCCACGCTGTTACGCCAATAAATGGTAGCAGAGAACTGCGGCTGATGAGTTCGCACAAACTCACCACAAACACAAAGCAGAAACTCTTGCCAGAAAGCTAAAACCGAGAGTATGTTCTTACCACCCAGTTCAAAGTCAGCCATTCATTTTACTCTGTTCTCAGATTTTTTCCATGCTGGGGAGCCCATTCGCATCTCCTTCACCGCATTTACTGGCAGAGCAAGGGATTTTGTAAGTAACAGAAACCACAATCTAGGCGTAAGCACAACCTGCACCATAACAACCCAGCTCGTGACCAGTATTGGCGTTGGCATGATAAGGAGAACATCGCAATTGCAAGCAATTAGCTGAGCAGGGAGGCTGTTTCCCGTCTGGTTCTGGTGAGATAGCAATGGGCAAGATAACAAGGACAGCCTGAACGGCCAATCTGCTGAGCTGACCTGGCAAAAAAGGCAAACTCAATGAGAATTCACAGGACTGAGCCCAGCACGTGCTCCATGATGTTTGTGAAGAACTAGACTTTAATGATTTGATGAGAGGAAGATTTCAATCTCACTTGCAGAAACGTAGGGACAGCTATAGAGGAAGAGATTTCTATTTTGTTATGAATGCTTCCACAGGGAAACCCTCGATAATGCTGAACCAGATCTTTCCTACACCAATCTTAAAGACTGTGCATTTAAGTATTCAGATGGTTTGACCAGATTACCTGGTCCGAATTCTTGCAGAGCATGAGCTTGCCAGCTACTCTCTGATGTGTTGGTGTGACGAGCCCAGCAGCTTTGTGGCCACTGCAATGCACTGCAGTTGAAGTATTTTTCCTGGAGCTACAAATATCCCACAGATTACTTCAATAGAACTGTAATAGGTGTATAAAAATCCTAAATGGACTATCTGTGCAAAAACAATCAGATGATTTAATGGATTGTCATTACAGAAGCATTCAGATGACAGGCAAGTAACAACAACCATCTGGAGACTATTTAAAGAGGTCTGTTCCAAGACCTGGCTGCAAGTTACAGAGAAATGACTCTCCCAGTAATGTATGGCATTAAGTGCAAGGACAGTTTATGCTCAGCAAACCATACGTTCACTCACAACACTCTCATCATTTCTGTGGCAGTAGACAGAAAGGGTTTGCTCATAGATCTGTAATTCTGTGTTTCTTATTGAGCTCGGGATGCTGCTTTTGGATCCTTTGAGTTGGAGCTCAATGAAACACTGCTGCAATGTGTGTGATACACAAAAGTTAGATTAAAATCACAAGAAATATTACAAATTTATTGCTTGTAAAACTTGCCCCAGTGGTTGTAATCACAGTCAACACTAACACAATACCCTTGCAGTCTTGCACCTATATTGCTTCCAACACAATATAATTCAATGACTTCATAACACACATCTTGTACATCTGAAAGCAGTGATTCTTATCTGCCTGAGTCTGTTTTTTCTTTTGTTCTCTCAAGGATTGACATGAACAGAGTGGATTTTTCAGAAGCAGCTGAGGGTGAGCTAACTTCCCGCTCACTGAAGTTGGTAGAAGTTTAACCCCTTCACTGAGAAATCTACTAAAAAGACAAACATCAAGTTGCTGATAATGTTAAGATGTAAAACCAAGAGACCATGGAATAAACTGGTTACTGAAATTCACGGTGGCCAGTCATAAGCTTCTCCCCGCTGAGAGTTATAATTTTGAGAAATTGCATTAACATCAATGCTCACAATAGTGGCTACAGTGCTGCTTAGGAAGTACAACAGCCTAACACAGAGTGGTTAACACTGCGGTGCTTTCCAGGCTGTGTACTTGTACACCATGAAAGCTGACTGAAGGAGTAACTAAGAGCTGGAGGGCAGTAAATTCTTGAACCATTCCAAGACAGTAGCAAGATCACAGGCACCTGCTTCCATAGATCAGAAAACCACACAAAAATAAACCTAACCACTCAGATCAACTCTTGGGCTTTCTTCAAGCACCATTTTCTCCAACACAAACCCAGCAGAATTTAGAAAAATATATCATTATCGCAAATTCACATGCACAAGTTTAGTTAGGGATGGTCCCAGAATACATCTGCCTGCCTCAGAATATGGTCAAGGAATTGTGTATTTATAGCTCGATCTGCATGTACTCTGAAGCCTACTGACAACAATCTGGGAGCTTGTGCATCGATCACTACAGCTAGAAAGCAGCACGAGCTGCCTGCAGCTTAGCTTCATGACTTAGGCATACCCCTGCATGGATTATGCCTATGGCTTTTGAAAACAGAGCTCCAAATACTGTTCCTATTTCACAACATAAGGATTAAAAAAACCCACCAAAAACAACCAAAAAACCCCCCAACACTTAATCCTTTATGGTTTTGTTTTCATTGTATTTTTAGGCAGTGACACTGGAATCACAGATGCAAACCAAGCTGAGTGTCACCAGTTCCTTCTAGCCATCTCCGTATCTGAAAACTGCTAACCTAGGCAGATAAGGCTCTCTTTCTTTGTTTCAACCAAGTTATCATCTTTTTACATCTGTCCATACTACATGTTTTTTCCTGTTTACTCAATTTAATGAGCGCTCTCTGCACTTGTGAATTTGCAATTGGAATGAAAAAGCTGTTCTCCAGGCAAAGGTCGCTGTTTATTTTTACCTTCTCTTATTCCACTTTATTATTTTATTACTTTCTCAGCCTGGTAAGATTTTAAACCACACACAAGCTGAAAGCCATTCAAAACACAGTAGGAGAGTGCAGCCACATCTTCTACTGTATAACCTGGAATAGTTAAATGTAGCCTTGAAAAGCAGATTTCCTAAATGCTTGTTAAATTGTTCCATAATTCAAAGGTGACAATGCTTTAATTTCAGGGTAATGCTACAGCTTTATGACTTCACAGTTTTATTTAATGGTCCAATTTACTAGGATATTATGCTGCCTGTATTTGGTCCTATGAGATGTTTTTACAGCATGGGACCGCAATGCATTCAGCACATTTTAGACCCTCTGTTTAGCCTCACCCATAGTTCTATCATCTTGCTGGAAGCCTCCAAGTTGCTTTTGATGGTACACAAATTAAATTCTGGGAAATTAGAGCAGCTGGAAAACTGGCATTCAACGAGTTCTGCATTGTCTAATCCTCATTTTTATTCTTCAACTTGAAATATCTCTGTGGAGCACATTTCACCCATACAAACTGCATCACTCCTTTGTGATTTAGGAGGTTTGTCACAAAACAAGATTATTCAGACTGATTAAATTGCCAACAAGCCAAACATACGGTAAATGCTACATGAGAGAGAGAAAAATGACTCTGAGACCTCATATGATGCATTTGTTTCATGGTGCTCTACACTGAATGCCAAATATCGTCCTGAAAGCTGCACCTGTAACTACAGGAGTAACCTCACAAAAGACAGACTCTCCTCCCCGAACACCGTACTGTTTTAAACCGCAGTGGCAGTTTAACGCAGCCACTCTAACATACTCCCTCCAAGAATATGAAAAGACAGTTTCTTATCGTAAACAGCTTTAATTCACTGACTCCAAGGAGGTGTTTTCTAAGTCTCCTGTACGACCTACCCATTTTTTCTTCTTTTTCTCTCTTTCTTTTTTTTCCCCTGCTGGCTGACCCAGCAATATGTGCTTTTGCAGCTCCTTTTGTGCTCATCAGCCTCTTCCCAGTTTCCGATTCAGCCACTTCCAGCCAGTGCAGAAGCACTGCAATGCATTTCCATGGAAACAGTTCTGGGGGGGGTTTCCCGTCACCCCAGTCTTGCGTGCAGCCCACTCTCCGATGGTACTGGCAGACTGCACCTGCTGCTGTGTATTCCTCAGGGATCCTCGCGCCTGGAACTATTCTCTGTCCGTAAATCCCTCCCAGCAGTCAGTAGCCAGCACCAGGGAGGCAAAGGGATTGCAGGGACAACCCCAGCTCCACAGACGTGGTGCCCCAGCCCTGGCAAAGTGGGAAGAGCTGGGCTCCCTACTCTCTTATGCCCCAGGCATGAATTTGCTCAATCAGAGCCCATAGTTCAAGGTGTCTCCGTCAGCAGAATGACCGTGCCAGGGGGATCTGGTGGACGAGAATGAGACATCTCTTCTGCAACCCCTTGAACCCTCATCCCCCATGTTATGCTGAAGCTGAGAGATGGCAAAACATCATCCTGCCAGCCTACTTCTTGATGACCCTCCATTTCCACATTTCCTCTAATACAGGGTATCTACAACAAGCAGTGAGAAATATTCCTCTCCAAAAACTGAAGAGGCAGTCACTGAACTACTTCCCAGTGCAAAAGGACACTCCTCCACTGTGCTCACACTTCCTGCACCTATGACAACAATGCAGTCCTCTCTGACTCAGTCTCCTTCATCTGAGTGCTTTTGAGAGACTCAACACAACCATATTTCTGCTGTTTCCTACGCCTTGCAATGGCTCAGCCACCTGCGTGAGTCTGGTGGACAAGAAGTGGAGCACACAGGAGACCTGCTGTTCTTCTGCTGCAACGCCAGGGCGCTGGGCAGGGCATCTGCAGGTTTCCAACACGGCACTAGACACCTGTGTCTGGGGCAAATGGACCCAACCCTTGTAACTGAGGCAGCTGGAGTCACTTTTAAAGAGCCACAGCTCACTTCTGAGCACTGCCAATGTGGCAGGGGAGGGATTAAGTTGCAGTAACCCTTGGTTCAAAGATGAAGGCTAGAGGAAAACATGTATTGTTACGTCCTTCTGTCCTAAAACTTCCTTGGGGGTCTCCTGCAAGTGCAATAGTGAAGGCAGCCTGCAGGACTTCTGCAGTGATGCTCATCAGAAACACAACAATTTCATGACACAGATTTTGCTGAAAACAGCAAGGCAGCTAGCTGTTGACAGCACAGTGCCTTTGACATAATATAAACACTAAAGGTTTTTCATTTTATAAAGTTCTGGAATACTTCATGAAAATTCAAAACAGAAACGTATAAACTGTCAGAACTACAAGGTGCCAAAAGACCTGTAGTGTTTGAGGGGGTAAACTGTAAATCTTTAAGGGCTGTCTTTAATCTAAGCAGTAGTAACTAACTTGCTAAGGATTCCAATTTGTTGTTTTATCCAGGGATAAAGTCAGTCACAATTACAGACAGTAAGCTGCAAGGTACACTCATTAAAAATAAGACAACAAACAAAAAAGCTACTGTAAAAACCTCCTTAAGAAGTTCAAAGCTACAAAATCTTATCTAATTCATTCTGAGAATCTCAGGGAGTTTACCCATCCAAGTGCCTGTGTCACAGTAACACCGATGCAGGTAACAAAACCAGAATTAAGGGCGTGAGCTCCTCCTGCTCTTCTCTGTTACCCCTCAGCCTAAGCGGTGGCAGTCCTCGCTCCTTGACACGTGCCAAGTCCGCAGGAAACGTACCAAGGGCTGCATCACATGGTGACTTGCGTTTCAGTGTCACTGCTACACAAAGTGGAAAGAGATGATTCCGTAAGGAGGAACGTATTAACGAATTATGTAAGACGAACCGATATTCTTCTGTGGAAACAATGGGAAAGGTGGATGCTGTGGACAATACCACCAGTTCCACGACTGTGTTGGAAACATCAGTGGGGAACCTTAGTGCAATGACAGGTCTAGCCAGCTCTGCCATGTAGCAGTCTGTCTTTGCTACACCAGCCTGCTCCTTGTTCACCGCAAAGCGAGTAAAGCTGAACTGCTACAGTATTTTCCTCAAATAGCTGACAACATATCATACTGTAAGTGCAACTATTCAGGCACAAAGCATTTAGACATTTCAGCTACAAACACAACTTGTATCCTGAATTCAACCCTCTTTACATGCCACGGAATAAGTACTATATGGAAGAATAAAATATGTATAATTTTTAGCTGATAAAAAAACCCCAAAAAACTAGAGACAATTTTTTGGAAATTGGCAAGTATAAATTTGGCAGTCTCCTTCACATCTTTTTAGAATCCCTTACTTTGAGATTTAAACAGTTTCTATACAGTTTTCTTAGATGAAATTAAATTACTTTTCTTGTATCCAAAAAAATAGGCAATATTTGCATTTTGAGAGGAGACTGCAAAACAGAGAGAGATAACATTTTTGTTCATTAATGATTTTTCATTATGGATGTTTCAGAAACAGATCTTGGACTAGCAACAAAACCTGGGACAAGGACTCCTCTTTTCCCAATCTGTACCCTTGGAGGGGAAAAAAAAAAAAGGGAGGGGGGGAAGCAAGCTATATAAGGACTGGATAGATATGTGTATTGTAAGCAAATCTTTCAGATATCAAAGGTAAAAATTTACTCCAGAGGAGATGAGGAGAGGTCATTGCGAACATTTTCCACACAGGACAGCAAAACAAGTGCATGGATGTAGACTGCACGTCAATAAACGGTGCACCGGAGAATATGATTATTAGCATTTAAGTAGTATTCAAAACAGATCAATAGATTTCTAAGTAAGAGAACAAGAATAAGCCTCACAATGATAGAAAGACTGCCAGACCAGAGGTACAGAGGGTCCATTAGCCATTTTCTGTATTGACTGCTATTGATTGTTATCAGTCACTTCAGTGGGAAGTGAAGATTAATTCAACTGGGCTAATCATCAAACAATCAGACTACAGGGAAAATTTATTTTCCCAGAGGTTATTCATTACCCCAAAGCACGACAGAATACAACCTCTGTGTAGGCGGGTGTAGAGCACCCTGGATGATGGCAGAACCCAGGTAAAGCAGGCAGCGCTAGTTCAGGTTCTCGTGCAGATGGCCCTGCAAACAGACCAGCTGTGTTCCCATGGTGCTGAACACATTCATCCCAAATTAATAATTCCTGCACAGACCCACACAAATCCTCATGGCGCCTTTCCTAGCATCCAACTGCACAGGAACATGATTTGGGTGTGTACGCATGGTTCTCTTCCCCTGAACACATATTTGGTGTGGATTAATCATTTTTTATTATAACTGGTGAATTTCCCTGTGAAAATGATTCTTCTTTGGATGTGTAATGGGTATATAAGGTGAAAAAACCATTATGTTAATAAAGTGCTGTCAGTTTTTTTTTAAAAATCTGGTTTTGAGATTGTTATCTTTTGCTGTCATTGAACTCTTTATCCTCATTGTAAGAAAATGCAAATGAACAATCTTTCTATCAATGAGGCCTATTCATTCTTCCTCTTTCTAATCTAAATAGCCCTGGATTATCTACTTTTAACCTTTCATTGTACAGACCTCTTTCTATGCCTTTAATTAGGTCCATTACTGTTCCTGACAGTCTCTTATTTCAACAACATATTTTATTTTTACTAGAAATAAACAGCCTTCAAGATCAGATCCTTCTAAAGTGCTTCACATACTCTCCTCTCTTCTTGACCATGTCATCTACAATTTCTGTCACTTTGTTTTTCCAGTCACTTCTCCAGACAATGAATAAATACATTTATCCACTCTGGTATCAGCAGATATCCTGTGACACTTTACTGTTAAATCTCCTGCCACGCTGAAAATTAGCTTTATTTTTTACATATATATTTTTTCCTCTTTTTTTCTCCCTGCAAAATTTCCCTTATTTCTCTCTCCCTCTTTGTATGATTCTTCAATTCCCTCTCAACACACAGAAGTGCACTTTTCTGCTTTCTTTGGAATTTTGATTCAGCAGTGGTCTGTGAAAGTTGACAGGCTGCAAAGAAATCCCTGGGACTACAGACACAATAAATTAACTTGTAATGTTGACACTTCCCATGCCCACATCAATACTGGATGCCTATGACCAGACACCAATATGTGAGAAGCCGGCTGTTAATCTGCCCTGGTTAATAACTGGCTACAAACAAGATCCCTATCTGTTCGATTAAACAGGTATAAATTAGAATTTTCAACAAATGAAAGTGAACACTAAGGAACATCACTGTTCTCCAAATGCAATGATGCTGCTCATTTTTGATGATCTGGTGCCTTCTTTGAATTCATCCTTCACAGACTCAAGGCACTGTAATTCCCAGAAGTCATTAGCTCACTGCACTTTTGCTTTAAAAAGCACTAAATGAGTAATTTCCCTGGATTTTCCATTCCACCTCCAAATTCTTCAGTCTGAACATGTTTTGGGCATAAAAATGTTACCTCTTCTTGAATTGTATACAAAAGGAAAAACTGCCATCCTGAGTAAAAGCAAAGTTTCATTTATTAGCCCAGGAGCCCACCTCCGCCTTTGAGGGCAAACAGATACCCAGGGAAGCAGGGTAAGGCAAAAGGTTTTCCTTGTTCCCATTTTCCAGTAACCATTGCCTCACAGCTGCCTGAGCTGGGAGCTGCAACCAAACCTCCACATTTAATTGCACCTTCTGAATCTATCACACAAGACTGGGGCTTTTTCCAGCCTGGGTTTTCCCACCCCACCCCACTCTGTCAGACACATTGGCTCCCTGGATGTCCTGTGTTAATAAGTTCCAAGTTGAATTATTCATTGCATCAGGAAAACAAACAAACCGAACAACACCAAAATCTTGCTGTCTCGTAATTGTACTGTCTCTTAGCTTCTATATGATGAAAGAGAACCAATCCCTATTTGCTTTCTCCATGCCACATCTGACCTCCATACCTTCCTGTGACAGTTCTCTCCACCATCTTTTTAATTTGTTTAGTCTCCCCATACATGGAAGCCATCCTTGCTTCTGACCATCCACACTGTTCCATTCACAGAAGTCACGGTATTGATTTGTTACTGAACAAGAGTGTTGACATTTATCTCTGTTCCTTGTATGTTTCTAATATAACAACGTAGAATTTCAGTTTTTTTACTTTCCTTGAATATTGATATATTCAGAAAACTATGCAGAAGCATTAACTGAGAAGAGTAACAAATTCAGAATCCATCCCTGTGTACGTAAAGTTATTTTCCATGCTCTGCACTTAATGTATTACTGTGAACAATTTTTATCGGCATAACAATAATCTGTTCCCAGAGAGAAAAGAGGCTCTTGTGATTAAGGCACCCTAACCGTATTTAGATTATACAGCAGCATAACCCAACTGTACCTCAGAACTCTCTGGACAACTGTAAAATGGTGATTTCTTTCTGTGCCTCAGTCCTCTGTTATGCAAAAGGGGTAACAGAGATGCCTGTGACAAACGACCTTCCTCTGCCTTGGGTCGGGGAGGGGAGAAATACGTAAAAAAAAAAAAAGTTTTCCAGACTAGGAGGTTCTGTCAGTTTTTCCCACCTCCACTTTTCTTGTAACCAAAATAAGAATGTCAGCAAGTTCATTACAGATAGAGCGAAAATAAGGTATATGCCTTCTGGATTTCTGCCAGGTAAAATTTATTTGTGGAAAGCAGATGCTTTCTGCAAGGAGTTTGTCAGAAATCCTACTTCTTCAGCAGAGATAAAAAGCAGTGACAATGTTTTCATCACACATTTATATGGTAAATAACAAAAATGAGCACATTTCCCACACTGGAGAGCAGCGAAGGATATTCAGATGGAAAGGTGAAACTCTGCTTCAATTTTTACAAGATTCAACAACAATGAAGGAGACACATCTTATTAAATATTTGTTATACTTGAATAAAAACATACTTAATAATTAACTGGTGTGCATTTAATTAACATAATGATTGCCCAATTAAATCAAAATGAAAATTTAATTTGAGACACTTTAAGTACAAGGAGATTAAGGATAAAATATGAATATCCTGAGTCCTTAATTTTCAGGACTGAGTGTGGAAGTGATATGTGGCGAAGTAGCTCAAACAGATTTAGCAATTTAGAAGGGGTAATAAAATATTCTTTCACCCACACCTGGCCACAGGAAGCAAAAAATGCCAAACAGTAGCCAGTCCAGGAAGTTTCCTCTCCATTTCAAAAATAAACAGCAGAAAGAAAGCTCTATCATCTACTCCAATCCCCAACGTGGGTTATGTAATCCTTCCCCAAAACCCTTGCATGACAGTCCTATATACAAAATAGGACCCACTTCAGGGGAGAATATGCTAGACAGGTGTATTAACTGAAACACTTCTTATTTTAAAACTAAAGAACTGTTGGTTTGGAAAGTCTCAACCAACACATCACCTTGCCAGGCTCCTGCTCTGCTACCTGCCTCTCTGGTGTCCCCCCTCCTAAAAGCATCGCGTCTTCCCCTCCAAACAGATACCCAGGACGATCAGGGTTTCTATTCTCTGGGACATCAAAGGCAGCACACTTGTATGAGGGGCAGTATTCCTGCTGAAGTGAGACTGCAAGGGTTTACGGATAGCTCCGTGCAAGGAGTTTAATAATCATTCCCAGATCTAGTGTTCTAGTAAAGCAGAGAAACCATTCACAGGTACAACAGGAAGATTCGAACTCGAATTTTCCACAACTTCACTAAAAAGCACAAATATGTAATTAAAAGTTATGATATTATGAAAAATACATCAGTAGTGCCCTTCAAAAGGTGAGTCCCTCAAACTTTGTTTTGAAATCACTTTTACACGGATCCTATTTAAAGAAACACCTCAGAGTCGAACCCCAGTTACTACCAGTTCTCTGCTTTTCCTCACTACTGAGATAGCCATGCTTGTGGCATCTTCTTCGTAGCACAGTGAAAGACATGCCAATATCATCAGAGGCAAGATAAAGCACAAAAGACAAGGTAGGTTAGGTCATTACCTGTTATATTGCAAAAAACACGGAGTGGTCCAAGTGGTCCGCTTCCATCAGAATCGATGTAGAAGAAACCCGACGTCTTCCCTTGGTGCCGGTAAGCCTCACAAGATTGTTCATAGACAGCTTCAAAGGGAGAGAGAGAGAGATTGTATCACAGAAACAAGGAGAAAACAACAGACACACTTATACATGAGCACTGCTTTAATCACTGTCATACAAACTGTTGGTTGACTGCTGATTAACATGTGAAAGTTTACTGCATTTGGACCCGAGTCCGTGCTCAGAATTAGGCATGTATTTAACTACTTCCTTCAACTTAATACATTCTGGCTTTAAAGATATGGGTTGTTTTGGATTAAAGTATGGAAGTAAGTAAATGCATGTGAACTTTCAAACGTGCCACCACCCAGTTATGCAGCAATACACACATGCAACCACATGATGACATTTCAAAGGCATACCTACGTACATGATTTACTACCTAGACATGAGCTTGAGCCTTGTCAATGCAGAAAACGGGTATTTTTGCCAGTCTTCAGTTTCCCTGAAGCATACTGTTAACTGGTAACTATAAGCCCCTACCAGTGTCTACTGCACACGTGAAAACAAGCCACTGTTCTTTAGCAGAAAAACTCAAGGTCATATACGGTCTCCATCCTGGGTGACAACTTTATGCTTTAGACCCTTTTTTTTATACAACCAACTCTACGTCTCTGCTTATCATTCTTCTTCTTTTGGAGGATTAGTGCCCATGAAAATGCCAAGTGGTTAATAAAACAAGCACAGCAGGTCACCAAGAGGAATAACACGAGGAAAAACTCGCACAGGTCAGCACAATTCCTTGTATTTGAGGCATGTTTTCACGCAAGATATCATAACTTCACATGGGGTGAAGAGAAAACCTCCCCAAAGAGGCAGTTACGAGGTTACAAAAAGTCACATGTTATCCTGGATCTTGAACAACGGTAACCTTAAATCTCACTGCAAGAGGATTGATTTTTTTCCACCTACTTAAACACTTACCTGATTACACTGACAAGGTTATTCTCTGTAACAGCTTATGATTGTTCACCTAATTGTCAGTAAATACAATAAAAAACCACAGACTGGCTTAACAGATAGATCAAGACTTCCTTTTTTCTTCCTGTGGGATAGAGTTATTTGGAAGATAGAGTAATGGAAATGCAAGCAAACAGAATTACCCCTAAACTTTAAGTAAGCTTTTGAGTGCTACCAGTAGTGGAGCACACAGAAATATATTTGGACATCATGTCTGGCTGCTGTGAGGTCAAATCTACTTTATTTTTTTTTACTGCTTAATGTTAAGAGCACATTTAGCTACTATTTGCACATTTCTACATTATTACACAGCAAACGCTGGACTTAAAAGACAGATTGGGAGATGCTCAGGGGAATTTGTGAATAAGCCATTTGTTTGCCCCTGCAAATCTTTTCTCCGAGTCCCTCTCCCTACAGGCAGCAAAGCAGTACAGTTAAACTTGATACACAGCATTATCTGCTGTATCGAGATTGTAAATACAACCCCAAAGTTCCCAGTGCCTTTCATCTGGAAAGATTTCAAGGAGGTTTGCAAACCAAGTGCTGGGAGAGAGCTTCCTTGCCACTTCTGGGCCTCTCCCAGCAAAATAGAATCACAGTTCTAGGCGCTCCGAAATACCCCTTTCCCTTGTACATTTCCCTCCTGACCAGACGTCTTTAGCAGGCAGAACATCGCTAAGTGCTAAATATGCACAGCATTACCCTTCCCGGAGTTAAGAAGCTGCTAAAGGTAGTCAGCACCTGGTGAGACAGTGCTTTAATTAGTATCCATCCTCTAAAAAACAGAATTAAGAAAGCTTCTTCCTGACAGTCATTAGCCTGATGTAGAAAGCGCTGTAGGAGTCCAGAGGATCTTCAAATTCCCCCTCCACTAGCTGGCCAAGAGTACATACGAAATGCAAATAAAACAAAATCCCCAAACCAGAACCTATTCTTCCACTATGCACAACCTGAGGGGCGAACAGAATGTCCCTCAGTTGCTAAAGTGCTGATAAAAGCAACTGGGATATTGAGGGTCAGGAGAGAGATTGTAACAGGCGATTAAGTAAGCAATCAAGGAATCATGGTTTGATCAATTTGCAAAGTTCTCAAACTGCAGTTCACTTAGTGAATTTGCTGTCATCATCATTACAGGACACTTTATCTTGTCTCATTAGGGAATATGCCAATTGCTTCCCCTGAATTGTTTGCTGAGTCTTTTTTAAGACAAAGGATGGTGGCAAAGGGTAGAGACATAAAACTGCTACGTTGTCAGTGAACTGGCACGGCTAGAAACTCATTCTTCATCACAAACTCCTCCCCCCCCCCCCCCCCCCAAGTGTTTTACTTCTTGACTGTCATTTTGGATGGAGGCCAGATTCCTTATTAATCTGAAAAAAGTGTAAGATGTGAAGATTCAGCCATTAATAATGTGGGCAGATGCAAACAGAGATTATCTACTCACATTTAGGTGGCCCCTTTGTCACTGCAACTTTGGGGAAAAAAAGGCTGTATAGAGCTAGAAATCAGGCTAGGGGTGTTCAACTGAGATAAATCTGGAAGGATGCATGAGCTTCAGTGAAACTACCGTTACATCTGCCAGAAGAAAATCCATCCTGGTATGTTTTCCTTTAGGTTATGTAAGAATTCCAGTAATAAATACTAGGGAGCAGCAGAAGTAGTGGGAAAATACTGTAAGCCCCATGCTCTAGCACATAAAACATGTTTTAACTATCATGACTTAGAGAAAAGCTGTTTTGGTGGACACTTTATTTTGTAGTTGCACACCACAAGTTTCACACATCTGTATCTTAAGCATTAGGTATTGTACTTCTAGACAGGAAGGGCCATTGCTTTTAGTACAGTTTTTTGCTCTTTTATGCTGTATAATGCATTGAGGAGAAAATGGTATTTGTTTTCCAGTCACTGGCAGATGCCCCCACAGGCATTTCAAGTGCACCAGGCTCTGCTCAACATCTTTGCAGGCTGAGCCGATTGCTGGTTTCAGAATAAAGTTATGCAATTCCATTTGCTGGAAAAGGCCCTATATTACTCCAGTGACAACCACCTGAAGCTGTCTTTATGGTTCAATGAAAGACAAGATCTCTTTGCAGTCACTCTCTTTATGCAATCAGAGATATCATACAAAATTAAAAAAACAGACGAACAGTCAGCTGTGACTGTTAAGACCCCAGAGCCTTAACTTTGAAAACTGCCTTCAGATTTATGTTCCATTTTGTACAGACTTCTGTGATGTAGATGGAGATGTGGTCGTTTAGGGAACAGTAGGAAACTATTATTGTAGTTGTCATTAAAGAGTCACCAACCATTTATGCATGTGATAGGACGTCACTTTCAAAAAGCAAGCAGCAGTGTGATTATGGAACTGTTGACAAATGCATACATTTTAATGTCAAAAAGTGTTTGCAGTAATTACACCTTTTTAATAAAGGAGAAGCATTCATCAGTTCATTAGGACTGGAAGCTGTCAACAATTTCCAAGCATTATTTTTAAATTATATATAAAAAACCCAAAACCATAGTGGCTTTATTCCTTTCTGTGAAGCATTTTATTACTGTTTATAGATTCACTCCTTCATCAAGTTTGTTTTCAGATTTTAAAAATGGGACCAAAACACCAAAGATAATGTTCTTTATGCACTGCTCACCCAAAGCTTGTTTCCTCATTAGCACTTTTTGAAAACACAATTTCAAAAGTGAAACCTCTCTGTTACTGGTCTCAAAGAAGCAAGAACAGTTTTCCTTTTCTCTCACTGTCCCACAGGATTTTTGGACTAATTTTGACTTATATCAGTTACTGGAGAAAAATGAAGATAAATCCAGCAACATTTGTTATGCTGAGCCAGAACCGCTGAAAATCACAGCTTCTGACTTCCAGGCCCTGCTGCGTTTCCTCAGGCCCTTTTGGGAGGGAGCTCTGCTGCCATGCAGCAATAGCACCGCAGTCCCCGCCACAGACCCCCCACAGGCAGTCAGGATGAAGCTGTTTGTTTCACGGAGTGGCATTAGGCTAGCGCTCGAGGGAAAGAGACGTGAGCAGAGCACATGAACCCGTGTTACCCCCCTGCAAGTATGGCTTGGGCCTCACAGTCAGGTAGGGCATGTGAAAGCATTGGGGTTAACTGCAGCACAAGGCAAAAACCAGTGTGGAAAAGATGTCATTTGGCTGAGGGGCTGTTGCTGGTAACAGTGGCTATTCCAGGAAGACAAGAGAAGAAACTGCTTGACTGCAAGGTCTCAGATTTAGCAAGAGAAACTGGACATCAGAAATATCTGTTTTACTTGGTCACAAACAGACTGGGTATCTTTTATTGCTTTTCTCTTTCTTTTCTTTCCTCAGGTCACTTACCAGCTGTAACACTGGACCCTGTGCTGACATTTTTGCAGTGCTCTTTAAGGAGTTTTTTTTAAGGCTATTGCTGTGTTTCACAAAGAAACTTAAAATCCTCCCAGAGCTGGCTACCAAAACTCATGCAGCCTGAGAGCTCCATTCTTCATACAAGACCTGCTTCCCAAGTCCTGTATGTGCTTTTGCCTACCTGCTAGGATGAGCCACGCTGATGGTGTTCAGGCATGCACAACACTGGCAGAGTTCAACATCTCCATCTCCCAACCCCTCATAATCTTCTGTGAAACACACATATCAAATTTCTCCCCCCCCAGGTATCACAACCTTAAGTATCTCAAATTAAACTAGCTTTTCAGATCAACAAGTCATCCCATCAGAGCATTCATTTTGAACACTGCTTTACTCACTGATCATCATGTCCATGCTTCCTTAAGTTCTTACTTCTCATCTTCCCAGGTGCTTAAGAAATGGTTTGTCAAACTTCGATCAGCAGTTATAAAACAAACAATTTATCCCCAGTCAGATCAACATCCCCTAGCAAAACTATAAATATGCACTTTGATCAAAATTCAAGCTACGGATCCACAATTCAGACTTTTATGTCAGAAAGGCATTAAGAGATATTAACGTCATCACAACAACCTATTTTGACCTTTTGTGTAAAATCAACTACAGTTTCCTACCTGCTTCATCAAGTCCCTTATGGCTGGTCAGTCAGAGCACACACAGAGGCTCTCTGTGCCCTGCTGTCAGGTCTGACAGGGCTGGGGTCCCCTCTTAGCTTGGCTCTGCAATTGAAACTTCAGCCTTGATTCAATATGCTGCGAGAGCCTGACAAGTTTTAAATATGAACGATTTCATCAGCGTTCAGCTCTCTGAAGTACCTTGAACCTGTTAATCCAACTGTTTTAATTACAGTCCTTAAACCACAAGGGATTGTATCCCTGCTGTAGCTGAAATCTTTTAACAGCACATGGCCAAGCACAAACATTAGCAAGGTCAAACTACCATCATATCCAATAAAACTGCTTTTTATTCAGTTTTTCACTGACTACCTGTTACTGTATTGACATTTGGCTTCCAACCTTACTGTTGCCCTAAGCAGTTCACATGCAGACTCTATGACAGCCGTCACTAAGCACACGCTTACCGATTCACTGTGGAGCTCCTGGGCAGAAAAACCCTTTCGCTGGCCTCAGGTTTCCTGAAGCACTTAACAGCTCTGTTTCCTTTGCCTCCATGTTCCTAACTTATAAAACCTCTCCTGTCTCTTAGACCACTTCATTTCTCACCTCTGTTTCTATTTTGGCTAAAAAAAGATGACTGTTCTTTGCGCAAAGACTTGAACTTCTGCAAATAATCCCCAGGAAGCAATGTATTTAAAGCTTCCTCACATCAATAGATGAACGAACCTGTACACCCGTTGCACACTCCTTACCCTTATTTACGATAGTGCTGGCTGTTGGACTCAGTGCGAAGGTTAGTGATACCCAGACTTCAGCTCCAGCACTGGGAGACCGGGTACGGTAAACCTCTCTCCCCTCCACCCAGCAGTATGTTACTGGTACAGATACAAACAAGAGCATAAACTCCAAATCACAACTAATTAGTTTGTATTTTTTACCGTCAGAGGACTCTGTTCTTTTTTAGTTTAATGGACATCTACATAATTTTTTCCAAAAATAAAATTAATTACAAGTGAACCTTAAAGTTCCCAATATTTCCTTCCTACTGTATTTCCAATTTATTTGGGAATCGGTCATACACATTTCATTGCAAATACTCTTCAGCTGGAGATTCGGAGTTTAAGCTGCACTAGTTACAATTACCAAAATCAACCCTGAAGTACTGCTGGTTTGTAGACTGGATTCTCATAATCTAATACAAGTAGTTGATCATTTTCAATTTCTCAGATGGAGATAACATTTTATGGTGATATAAATAAAGTACATTCAAGAGACCTAAAGGACTTTAAGTCTTGATTTCACTGGGATGTGCTGACAGTGTCCATTCCCCAGGTAAAACGTAGCAGAGATGCACGTTGCTTTCACCACACCTAACAACTGCAGAGTCATGAGAAACTGTAGGCAGAACACACCCTGCCAAATCATTTGAGACTCATTTCATTGCTTCGTAATTCTTTGCACCTTACATGCAGAGAGCAATATTAACCCTTACAACAATAATTACTATTGCACTCTGAGGTGAAAACTTATGTACTGGTTAGAATGGAGAGGCCAGTAAGAGCTGGGGATTCAGTTTGGATCTGCAACCAGTCCTGGACTGACCTTGAGCAAACCGATAGGCACAAATGCCGACACAGACCAAATGAAGCATTCTCACCTAAACACGCAAAGCCCCGGGAGGCAGATTGGAGACGACTGTTTCGCCTTCTGCCTGTATATCTTGGTCCTGAGAGACCTGTTCGTACAACTCAGAGTAATGAGTGTTCAATCAAGGATTTGTCTAAATAACACATAAAGCAACATGCAATGGGAGGTTTCTTCTCATTCCAACAGCAGAGGGATTAGTACAGGCAGTGAATTCTGGGAATGATCATCATTCTCACCCTTATAATACAATTGTCTTGTTAAATGCCAGAAAATGAAATCTGTACTCTCGAAAACTGGATTTTGACAGCTCTGCTGTTGACAGACAAATGCAGTCTCTGCTGTGATGTGCCTGGATGACAGATGGCTTATTTTTCCTTTTTAAAATATGTATTCACTCATCTGATAAAGAATGTGTTATTTCCATACATAGCTTTAAAATGACTTTTACCACAATGTCACCTAAATGGATGTTCGGGAGGGATCCTTCCATTACACCTGGGGAATAGACAATTTCCTACAATTCAAGCTAAGGCTCCCCTGGTCAAGGTAGGAAAGGTCATGTCAGCCCGTCCTCCCCTGTCGCTTCCCGCTGAGGTTTGGAGGCGGCCGTGTCAGTCACGTACCCCAGCGGCCCCTGCCCGGTGCAGGGTGACCTGCAAGTCCTGCTGCTGCAAGGAAGCAGCCAGGGAGACCTTCACTGTTTTAATTGCAGTGTTGGGGGGAAAGGAGAAATCAAAGACTTGAAGGACACTGTGCAAAGCATGGTATTTCAGCCTTGCTCTTTAAAGTACCGGTGTCCCTGTGGTGATGGTCACACCCCATACAGGCAGGCTTCAAGAGGTACTGAGGTAGTCCCCCCCCACATCTCTGTTCTGCAGTAAAGTCCTAAAGTGGAATATCCTCTGCATTATTTATACAGAAATGTCAGGCAGCAGGGAAAAAAACTTTTTTTTTTTAAATTAACACTACTGAGAAATACAGATATATAATTTGCAGATACACAAACTGAAGGGAAAGCATTAGTAAGGCAGTAACTTAATACAAAATAAACAATGAAAATTCATATGCCAGAAGCATGGTGTGAACAAAAATATGCAGGAACACCAAGTACAGTACTGAAGGCTTGATATGAATATTAAATGTGTTTTGTTTAGTCAAACAACAACAACGTGCTTAAATACACATGGAAAAAGCCTATACCAAGAACCTCAGACAATAAAATTTGCCACTCAGGACATGTAAGTTACATGACCAGACTCACTGTTACACATCTGGCAGACTGAAACTCTCTGAACCTCATCTGCACAGCCAGTAAATTGTCTACTCATCTCCCTACCTTGGAAACATGGAGTATTACCAGACGCACGTATGGTACTTTAAGATGCCGCTCCAGTACTGCTAACAATCTGGATGAAGTTATATTAAGCTTTTCACATCAAAAATGATATATGCAGTAAGCTTATTAATATTAAAAATACATTTTCAAAGCCTGAAGTTAATGTTAAGTTTATGTCATATCAACGACTATATGACATTTCCATTATTGGATGGATCTTTCCTCCAGCAATTGCCTATGCCAATAAGACATGCCTGTATGTGTAAAACAGATCACACACCAAAGCAAATATGCAGAATTAAATTACATTCTTTTAATTATTACCTTGCAAAGCTTTGGGAGATGTTGACATCCCCAGAACATGAAGAATAAAACCATTATTTTATATTTCTCATCATCCTTTATATCAATGTTCATCACTCTTTGGAATGAAAAAATACACTCAAGACTAAAGGCCACCTGAAAACTACCATATATAAAAATAATAGAAACACAGAACAAGAAGATGAGGCTTTCTAAGGGATTAATATAACTCACAGAAAGAGAAGATTACTAATCATTACCTTGCAATAAAGTTATAACATTCTGTGTCTCAGGGCTATTTTACACTGGTCTACTGCTTTCACTGTCACATGATAATTACAAGGAGAACTAATAGTACGAAAGAGATGACTACGCATGTTTTAAACTATGACCTCTTACTATGAAATATACTGTGTATATATATATATAGACACACACCTGTAATTCCTCTCCTTCTCTCCACACTTGTAATTCTGATCAAGCTTCACTTGCCTAATATACGTCTAAGCTAAGACAGCCTTCCTCTATAAACAACAGCCACTAGAATGTTGCAGCATGGTCCATGAGCTTCCCATGGGCACAGTGAGATTTGTCAGATTCTGAAAATACCTCACTCTCTGGTATACACAGAATCAGAGAGTGGTTTGGGTTGGAAGGGACCTTAAAGATCACCTAGTTCCAAACCCCCTGTCATGGGCAGGGACATCCTCCACTAGACCAGGTTGCTCATATAGAGAGCGCAGACCACTACCTTAGATTAAATGTGACAGTCTAAGACAGCAAAAAGTAAGATGAACTGAATCGCACCCAGGCCTTTTTTCAAGCTCTGTACTAACATCAGTGTTTCTATCTAAAAGAGGAAAACCAGAAAACAAACATTACATTACTATCTATTTTGCTGTGGTTCACACATGTGATTATGTAAAGGATCCTCTCCTATCTATTTGGATAATATCAGAATACTCCAATACCTGATGGATCAGTACGCTACCCACCACACTAGAAATTGGGAAAGTATCTATTGCTACAAAGGCTTCAGCCAGGCTAATCTTCCAATGCATTTAAACATAAGCTGTGTGAAGCACATTTAAAAGATAAACCAAAAAGCAAGCCCATGCATTTTACAGACTTGAAAGAAGATTGTATCCTCAAAGCACTGCCTTAGCTACAGATCAGCTCAAGTAGCAGTAAACAAACAGCAGTTTCAAAGGAAAGAATCCATACCATTTCAGTAGACGATATAGATCGTACGCCTTCTAATATACCTGCAAATTGGATCTTACTCCCAACAGAGGTGGAGAAACTAAGGCACAACAAAACTCATACACAAGCAAATGTAACTCACTTACCGTTGGCTTAATATTCTAGAAGGTTATTCCATGTCTCCTAGCTTCCCCAAACTGTGGGCAGTGAAATGGCTACCCAGGGACAGTCAGCACAAGCTCTACATTTCCCATCACACTGCATGCCCATGTACATTCGCGACAGCAAGGCTCTAGCACATGCTTTGGAGATTTGCAGCTACAGACAGTAGAGAGATGGAAATGCTATTGCTAATCAGTACTGTGATGAGCTATCGAGAAGATGTGAATTGCACTGGAAGCTGGGACAGCAAGAGATAAATCCAAATCATCTTTCCCAATTGGGGGAGGTGAGGAAAACACAAAGCAAAAAGACACAAAACCACCCTCGACAACAAACAAAATCCCCAAACCACAAAAAAAACTCACAAAAAAAAACCCCAAAAAGACCTGGAAGGTATTGATAATATTCCACAGGTGATAGCTTGTGAAGGAGGATGAGCAACTAGGAAACAGAGAAATGGACTTAACGCATCAGACAACAAGCTACACAAGAAAGAAACAACCTGTTTAGAAAACATTCAGACTCTTCCCATATGTTACTGAAACCCAGAAAACACTAATGGCTTTTAGCATTATTTTACTTGTATTTACAGCTACAGTCAGAGCTGATCAGAAGCAGAACAAGATGAGACTTGGGGGTGAAACTCGTCTGCCACAGAAGAGCTGTTTAACGGGACATGACCCTATATCCTTTCAGTGGTGGATCCTCATCTGGATCAGGTAAGTTGCCACACTTCCTGTGACGGTTCAGGAGCTTTCAGGATCTGAAGGTATTTTGAGTGAGCAGGAGGATACCTTAGGTTTACAGAAAACTGATTGCCTCTAGGCAGATTATACTGAGGCCATGTACAGACATAGCTAGTTCTTTATATGTATCTTGAGATCATATGGATTTTGATTCATCCACATCTTTAATTTCAAATACACCCATTTTCAGTCATGACAGACACAATCTTGTCCCACTTATCTGACATGATCATGTAAACATTGTCCCAGCTGTGTTTTCTGTCAACTTACTGTTCTGCCCTGCCACTGTCACACAATTCCCCTCTGTTGCATCAAATGCAAAATATTTACCTTTGTTTCTCATGGCGCATTTCCAACCTACCTACCTGCTATGACTCTCACATTTGCCCTGTCAGAAATGTCAAACATCTCTGGCCATAGTCCTGTATTTTTCTAACAAGCACATTATTGCTTTCTTCCATGTCACTCCCTCAATGCCTGCGAGCATTCAATTTCTTCCTCTTTTTAATCTCTACCTTATGACTTTTTGCCTACAAGAAAGCTTGGCAATAACTATGTACATGGTAGGCTGAAACTGCCACCTATGATGATGATGACTTTCTGGAACTCCACCACGTGTGCCAGCATATTTTTTCCCCTCAGAAACTTAACTGTAAACTCTTTGGAGTGGGATAGTCTGTACTGTTAGCTGTTCCTCCCAGTAGGATCCACCGTGGTCCATGAATATTTGAAAGAAACCAGTAAGATTGCTAATGCAACATCAACAAAATGTATTTCAACACTTACAGATGATGACAGGAAGTATGGGGCAATGTATCTTCGGATCTCAGCTCTTAAGAGGGTAAGGTCTGCCTGTCTGAGCTGATAAAACATAAACCGACTAACTCTGGTTTATGCGGGTGATGCAGTTCTTCCTAAAAACACTGCAAGGAATGGGTATTTTTACATTGCTCAACCAGTGGTACTCACATCTTACAAACACCACACCAAAAAGAGGCAAAAAATACACTGATGAAACTCAGGCAAAAAAAAGAAATCCAGCTGACAATGAAACTATTCACATTGTTTCACTTACAGCAGATTGCCAGTTAAATCTTTGCACTGTTGCTGCATGGACTAGGGTCTGAAGGGTAGTTTAATAAAAGAAATAGCCTCTCCAAAGTGGTACAAGTTCAATTTCTGGCCTGTCAGCCTCAGTGTTCTAGTGAAAATCAGAATCTGTTGAGATAATGCTTCAAACCTCAAGAAATTAGATGTTTTACACTGTGATAGAACTACACTGGATTACACAACTGGAAGAGTTGTCTGTACATTAAGGATATTCTGGAGTTATGCCGTATCAGATCTGCGGCTTTCATTCACCTGCTACAAGGTACTCCTGTACGTCAACCACTATCAGCTGAAAGCGATAACGTCTCTTGTTCTGCAGGTTTCTTATCAACAGTTTGCATTTGCCCACCAGCTTTGAAATGGTTTCATCGCACATTTCAAGCACATGAATGCATTTCTCCAGACTAATGCTGCTGTTTATCAGCGTTGCTTGGC
This sequence comes from Rhynochetos jubatus, assembly GCA_027574665.1. Taxonomy (NCBI): domain Eukaryota; kingdom Metazoa; phylum Chordata; class Aves; order Eurypygiformes; family Rhynochetidae; genus Rhynochetos; species Rhynochetos jubatus. The sequence goes on from CM050654.1 coordinate 28,783,248, forward strand.
TTAGAGGGCAGCTGGCTCTACAATCTAGCTGGAATCAAATTAGCTGTTGATAATGTGGTTGTAAATCAGCTGAGCAGCTGAATAGCTGTACATCACACATGTGCACAGCTTGATCTGGTGGAAAGTCTGAACATAAGAGCTTCCTGAGAAACTTTTTGGAGTAGTATTTACATCACTGAACCTTAAATAACTGCAGCTATGTATGTGCCTTTGAGAGTGCAGACAGGAGTTCACAGAAGCAGGAGGCTTCACTAGCTCCATGAAAATGTCTATGGGGAAAACTAGCCACGAACCAGTCTTCTGCAGTAATGAGATGGTCTCCTCTGGACACAAGCCACACTGAGCTGGCACAGACACAGTGACCCTGAGGCCTGAGGCTAATACGACAGCGCACATGTAGCCTAGAGATTAGCATCCCTAATCGCCTTTAACGGTCAGTAGCAACAGGCTTCCTTCCCCAAGACGTCTCTCCCTTCTCACTAATCAGTTTCGCCATCTAGTTTTGTACCAACCATCAGCTGGTATAAATACTCTGCTATGGCCTCAATAACTGCGTATACTCTGGCTTGCATTTGGAGGTTTTGAAGAGGGGTAATCCCTTTTGAAACGACAAAAATATTGGACAAAAAGTAAGACCTCTTTCAAAACTATCAACTTGGCAGTTTTCTTCCCACCCTTCATCTGGCTTGGCATGAATTCTGCACCAAACCCTTAGCTTCCTTTGTGCTTGCAATGTAGAGTTCAGGTGATGCTTCTATGAACAGACCTCTCAACAGCCTCTCCCGTCAGCTGCAGACCCCACACCACAAATGATTTCACTGTTAATTAGCAAACCATTAAAGTCTCCAGAATTACAGTAAGGTTGCCAATATTCTCAGCTTCAAACCACTAAGTACCTTTTCTTCTCTTCTGCTTTTTTGCTTAACAGGGAAATAAATGCACCTCTCGCCAATCTCATCCTATCTGCGGTCTGAGTGCTCATCAAACACCTAGAGTGGTTATAGTTGTATTACTGGAATTGTTATTTTTACTCTTTTTTTTTTTTTCCCCTCAATTTCCAGTGATAGAACAGGAAGTTTACCTTAATTTTCTAACTGTTTTCCCTTTTAGTTAGCTGTACGAACAGGCTTTATTTTGGCTTCCCCTTTCTCTCTTTTTTATTGAAATTACCAGCATCCTGTGCCTCTGCCATCTGATACTTTTAAAAGAAAACCTTTAAAACACCTTAATATTCCTTTTGATGTGGATTTCAGCAGCTGAATGCTTCATGTACTGCTACTGTTTCAGATACTGTATCCTTGCTAATAGCAGCAGCCCAAATGTTTGCAACTGGTTTCTTGTGGAGTTCCCAGCCCAATTCTTGACCTGTTCTAACCATGTCAGGACATGCTACATCCTATAATGCAATATGACCTCTCACACAGCTCCTCTCTAATTTATGTGCAGCCTGACATACAAGCTGTAGCGGAAAACACTGGACGCGTGGGTTTACTTACAGTTGTGACACGTAGGTCCCATGTAGCCTGTGTCATTACAGTTGCAGTAGAAGGTGGTCCAGGACTGAGAGCATTTTCCTCCATGTTCACAGTAGTTGGGTAAACATCTATTTGGAGACAGTTTTTTAAAAAATGCAATTAATTATAAACATTTCTGTAGAAACACTTCTAAAATTGTCTCAATTCCTCATTCAAGCAAGAGTTTCCTAGTGCTGGATCATGGTAAAATAGTTGAAATAATTACTTATTCTTCCAATTTGTGATTCACTTCAAATACAAGCATTTAAAACAACAACATTTAATGTATCCAGCAAGTAGGTAAAGATCACTCTCAATAAAAACATTCCACTTGTCCTCCACTTCTTGGCAATTAAAGTGTCAAAAACTTTCTGAGCACAGAGAAGGACAAGTAACAGGTGAAAATGCTATTGAAATCTTGTTTCAAAGGAGAACCGCCTGTTCTCTGATTAAGCAGGCATCATTGTTATCAAAATTAGGCTGAGTTACATTTGTGGTAACACAAACAGCATGAAAATCTCAGAAGTGAGAGGAAAAACATGCTTCAATTATGAGTTGTGTACTCTCTCTCTCTCTCATTTTAAAAGTGTTATTGTAAAGCAACTTATTAAAAGAAGAAAGAGGCACAACAGCATGCAGCTTGGGAAGGGAACAGAAACAAAAGCTGTGGGAGATAAATTCAGTCTCCAGGACAAGAAGTGAACGCTGATCTAAACTACACTGGTGCAAATGCAGGCAGCGCAATGGAGCTACACCAGCCTAAATGGAAACAGAGATTGCTCCACTGTTTGCCTTTTCTTTCCTTCCCCCACCCCCTACTGTATATTAGACAATCTCTTTTACACTGTATGTCTGACTTTTGAAAACCAACTAACTTGTTTATACCACCGATTCAACTGTGGTGGGTGAGTGGAGAGAAAACAGGCAAGCAATTTATCTCATACACACCAGCACCCCATTAGGGTTTGCGTTGCTGTAAACTGAGCTTCAAAATCCTTTTTATGGCCCAGATCTTTCGGTGGTGTTAGTGCTGAAGTCACTGAGACTACCTAGATTTGTGCCAGCTGAAGACATGATGCTATTGTATGTCTCATCCTTAGGAAATATTTTTGCATTCCAGTGTGCATACTGCCTTTACTGCGGCCTTCAGTCTGCTTCTTCTACAATCCTTACATTTAAAACACATTTCATGTGTGCAAGCTGAAAACCTCTATGTCATTAATGGTCATAACCTTCACCAGTCTTCCGAGCCCCGCCGGCCAAGCATTCATCAACTGATCTGAGTCCAAGGCTGCTCAGAGCTGCTGAACACTGACAACCCAAAGAAATGTGTATGTGCATAGGGGCCAATCAGACTAAACTCTCGTCCTCAACATGCTGTATGCAACTACGAGCGTACGCAAGAACTCAGCTTTACGTGATCACTGTATACTATCGTACATAAAATGATAAAGATCATATAAAAATACTAATATGAAATATTAATTCATTTTTATTAATGCTTGTTACAGTCATTATCTATTATTCAAATATTAGAGACATAAGGAATTCAAGAAGGAAGTATGTTATTTATAACTATCTGTAACATCTGCTAAAACAATTATAAGACATATTAGTCTTATAAATTCATTGTTATGGCTTCTATTAATCATTGGGCTCAAATACAAAATAAAGAGAATGGGAAACGTATGCTTGCTTTTCCAGCTCACCAGAGAGCTTGTTTCCGTGCTAGGGAGAACACCTTGTTTCTAAAACAAGAAACAAACAAATGGGACAGCCAAAACTGTTGGGTTTGCCCCATCCTTAGAAGGTGGGAAGTCTGAGAAAGGATGAGATTTTGGCTTTTAATAGTATGCTGGGAAATCATCTAACAGAGCCTAACACCCTGCTGGTACAGGGACAGCCCAGCCAGCCCCTCTGCTGTTACATCTACTCCTGACAATGGGGAAGAGGGATTTAGAGGCTTTGGATCGATGCTGAAGAAAGCAAGAACAGCCTACAGGATGACAAAAAATGGGACTGGCTGATGAGCGATCTGTACCCAGTAATGGTCTGCAGGCCCACGCCAGCTCCCTGAAACCAGCAACTCCCCAGCAGCTTTGCCCCAAAGGCTGCAGAAGAAGCTCAGTGATTCAACAGCTCTATGATGATACATACGAATTTTGCCTGTAAGAGCAGATTTGCTCATCTTTGTGCTTTAGTCGCGCCTGCCCTTGTCCTCAGCATATTGCCTTTCTACCTGCTATTTGGTGATAACAATTCACTTACGTCACCTGTACAACAGCAGTAGTTATATTCCCATCACAGGAGTGCTGGCGACAAGAAACATCTGATGTTAATAAAGCTCTTTGGAAAGGTAGAAAGACCAGTACTGTGTTATTATCATAATTTACATCACCAATGTAATGGACAAATATGCTTTCTGCCTATTTTAAACTACTTTTTATTAATTAACCCAATGCAGTAGAGCTAATTACTAGTCATTCGTGATTTGTCAAAGGTTCATATTAGAGGCTTAGCCACATCTATTCCCTTAAAACAGTTTCCTTTTAAAGACTTTACAAAGTTGAAGGTCACGTCTCATTTCTACTTGTCTTACAAAGACAGGCACTTTTTCTTCCCCCAACAATGCACAAAATGCAAGTCAAACTACCCATGTAAGCTTTTAATGATATTCATAAATTCAGAATTAAACCTTTTTTATTCCTTAGTCTATTTGCTTTAATTAGCACCAACCACACTGATCTTGTTTTTGGTCAGATAACTAACCCTTCTAAGAGCTTATGAAACAAATTTCTTTGCAACTCTAATGATTACCATAATCCCATTCCAGCTGAGCAGTTGTGTCTTCATTAGAAGCAAAATTTATCCTAATTGTCAGCAAACTCAAAATTAAGAAATAGCTATGATTAAAATTAATCGGGGCATGGATAAGTCACAGGTAGATGCATTTGCTGTCCTGGATCCTCATGTTGAAGGATTTAAATACATATAATTTAAAATATAAATTAATATTTTCATTCTAGTAGAATAAATTTGAGCAAAAAATGCAGTGGTATCACAGAAGGTTTCATAGACAAAAATTTGCAGCAGACAGCCCCTGACCTATTTGCAACTGAAATGAACAAACAGATCAACTCAATTTTTGTGAGTATCATAAATGGGACAGTTTGAAATTTAATGATTTGCCTAAGACAGTATGTGACAAACCAGGGACTCTGATCTTCCAGGTTCCAGATTAATTCATAGAATATATCACGGTGAACGAATGTTATTAAAAAAAAAATATTAAGCTAATAAAGTCTTCCCTCCTTCAGCCAAGCTGGAAAACACACACCTTAGCCATCTAAGTGAGCTATACAGAGCCTGCACAAAAGCATTCAGTGTCCTCAGATGAAAGAGTCACCTTCAAAACTGTGTGCTTTCTTTGAATTCAAAGGACAAACTGCATAGACTTCGCAGGGCAAAATTTGGCCCTTTGATAGGAATGATGAAGAAATAACAATGATAATTACTTGAGTGGGAAGGCTGAAAGAGTTCTACACATTTGATGTTACACTTGACTGGAAATAAACCCAGTACTTTCAACAAGCACCTCTCAGATTTTGTTATAGTCAGCAAAACACATCCTCTGCCTGCACCACTCTATTCTTCCTAAATAAAGAAGGAAAAAAGAGAAATACCAGAGAAAGAAAAAAGGAGCACACACCCTCAGTATTAAGACTGTTAACATGCACCATTTTGTGACAACTAATTCCTTAAAACTCAACAATGCCGTAACAAGAAAACAGATGACATTTAGAAGTTTTCCTATCAAGAAAGCGTTTGCCCACATATTATCTCAAATTCATTTTATTTCAGCATGTTTTCCTATGTATGGGCTGCAGCTATTTCATGTATAATTAAGAAAATATAACATTAACAAGGATGACTTCATATAGTGGGATGCACATATGCTGAAACTCACGATCTTACTGTAACAGCCTATGCTTTGCTTTAGTAAAACGGTGGTTTTCCACTAACATCAGTAGATTGATGCCAATTGCAACAGTATGGAATTTTGCCCTTCCCTGATGAGACGTAGATCTGTGGAATTCCTTTCCAAAGGTTATTCTGAATACAAGAAATAGGTTCAAGGGGAGACCAGACAAGCATTTCAAAGAGAAATCCACCAATGTTACTACACAGACAACGTGTAACAAGTTCAGAGATTTACCAAGGGGAAAACAAATGAAGATCAAAGAGCTTTAGTACCACAGGAGCACATCCCACGCTCATCTTCCCTTGGATGTCCATTTGTGGCAAAATAGTGGCCTAGGTCTCCTTAACTAAAGGGAGAAAAGAGAACTACCGGAACCAGAGGGAGGAAGGGAGAAATGGTGAGTAAAAACAATATTAAGACAGGCTGTAAAGGAGTTAACACGCTCCAGATCTTTGGTTTTCCTCAGTGCACATTCCCTCCTCATCACCACACATCTCAACTTCTCTTTCCCCTTGCAAGTTTAAGAAAACTGAATAAGAGCGTTTTAAAAAGTGTTGGTGTACATTTCAGTTTTTTCTTTTTTAAACCATCTACCATTTTCTTCCCTAAATACATTGTGTTAGAAGTCATGGCAAACAGAATTTGACCAGCATGAAGACAAGTTTTTCTTTTTCATGCTGGAAATCATTTACTCTATCACACTGAATAGATATTAAAAAAATCTAAGTAAAAAAAGGCATTTTGGGTCATTTTAATAATTTGCCACAAAGGTCATTTTTTCTTCTGAGATATGCAAAACTTGATAACTGGACTTTTAAAATATATTGTTACTTCCACTGTTGTTCACCTACATTCTGAGGCTCTGCACTTACATAACTCTGGGAGACCAACATTTAGAAGATCTGAACATTGACGCTAACTGTCCTCAGGGATGTGGCTGGGACAGAACTGTGAGAGGAGGTTGTGCTGGAATCGGCACGAGTGAAGGGAAGAGAGACTGTTATCTATGCCTTAGATAAAAGGCATTTTTTTTTAAGGTTTGATCACTTTGTTGTTAGAACACCTACATTTTTAATAGAGGTAAATGTGCTGACAGTTTGGCTTGGCATCAGCAGAAAGGATTTTATATAAATAAATTTGAAAATGAAAAAAGGAAAACAAATAAACCATCCTGTACAGACAGCTGTTCCATTTAGAATTCATAATTTTACAAAGCAAAAGCAGAAAAGCCATCTGCAAAAATCAAACAAAAAAGGACAGGATATTATATCCTACATGCATCCCCGCAGTTGGCCTTTAATTTACCATGGGGTTGCACATCCCACGAATTTTGACTCTAAGGGAATAACGATGGGGCTGAACCCTGGTCAGGTCCCCTCAGAAACTCAATTCCACACTCACGTTGGATTCCAAAAGCCACTGAAATAGCTCCCTACCAAGCTTCGAACTGTTGCCTTCCTCCATAAGGGTCTCATTCAGGGCAAACCCCAATTCCAGCACTAGTGGGAAGTCCCTCCACTCTGTATCAAAGACAAAACCTAACAATCTCCAACTCCAGCATCTTTCCACGTGTACAAGATTACACATTTTAAAGGACCAGATCAGTAGCTGCTCTTAGCTACTCTGTAGTGACATCAGGTAAATGAGATTTGAACTGAGACTCTTTTCATGCTTCATGTGAAAACAAATCAACAAGCAAACTTAGCTGGCAAAGAACAAGACTAAATTAAAACACGATCTGTCTCCAATTCAGATGTGGTGATGTGAGCGTGGCAGATGAATCTGAAGAACCTGTCTCTATTTAGCTCTGAAACACAGTATTTCTACAGACTAGTGCACCCTTCATGGGCCTGAATTGTTGATTTCTGTAGCTGGTCTTCAATGTATGAAACGAAGCCAGGGAAAACAGAAAAAATTTGCGCAGGCAATACCAACTCATGACTTTGTCCGAACAATCTGAGCATTCCCTTTCATACACATTAAAGAAACACAAAGGACAGAAAACTTCCTCCTCTTCAGAGGTACTTATTGGAAGGACCCAAGGGGTTCCTCAACTCTCACAGAACATCATGTATTCCTCCACTTCTAATACTATTTTTTCCACCATATATTAATCTTTACAATGGATTAAGTCATTAAGATACCTTTTTCACTTTTCCTTCCCTGACACGTAATACTGTTTGAATTTAAGATGTTTTCCCCCTTCCAATTCCACAGAATTATTTCCAGTGTTTTGCTTTGGGTTTAGGAGAGAGAAGAGGAAAAATAAACACTGTAAGGACAATTTGATGAAAAATAAAGAGGCATTTCTAACAACATTGTAATTTTTGCTGCACAAACACAAAGGAAATTGTGTTTTACAAAGTACCAACACAAGCATGAGAAAGGGAACTTTTTGGAAACCAATCCACAATTTTCTTAATTGAAATAGCAACTGAAATGAGACATGAAACTCCAGCATGGGCTGTGATACTTGTAAACATGTGAAATTTGAAATCCTACATTTGAAACAGGAAAGAGACACAAGAGGTGAGGGGGAAAATTGTCACTCACAGGACTGAAGTCACCTTTTTAAGGTGTCACAAAAGATCAGAATAACTATAACCTGGACCGTCAGATCCTTGTAACTAGGCAGGACAGCCTCTCCCGTATGTAGCATTTTAAGGAACAATTGTAGAAAAAGATCCAGGTATTTCAGCACATGAAGGTGTGCAGTTTAAATGCTTTGTTTTGGCTGATGGTGGAAATAAAGGTGGACAATATTCAAATCTACTTTGGGATTTACCCAAAATTAGAAATGTTTTTTAAAAGGACAGAAGACATCTCCTCTTACATCTTCAACTTGTCCCAGCTTTGATCACCATCCAAACTCGAGGAGTGCGATCTAAAAACATCCAGCTTGTTGCTATAAAACCAAGAAGGGAACACGTAAAAGGATGTTCCACAAAGAGAAAATTATCCAGACTCTAAATAATTGTATTTGTGCAGAGAAGACACTAAATACTGAAAACAGGAACAGTAGACAATGAAAAGAATGGGTGCCAAGCTGTGTGTTAGTTTTTGTTTTGTTTTGTTTTTAATTCTTTCTGCAATGCACTGCAGCTATTTATGTGGGGGTGAATGCAATATTAAGTGTTGGCTTTTTCAATCCCAGCCTGGGACCGTAATAAATAAAATTAAAACTCACTGGGCATAATTAACCTGGATATTTTCTCGTTTGCATGGCCAACTTCGGGGAGGGGGGGAGGGAATCATATGAAGTTTGACTTCTGCTGCAAGGCATACATTAAATCTTACAGGAGATTGGGAAATGCAAAAAGAGATGGTGCTTTCATCGGATTTATCCTAACACCCTTCACCTGCAATGGTAATTCATTTCCCAAAGGCCTGTTTTGAGAGTACAACACATGAAGTAATGTTAAATTCAGTACTAAAAGGAAAGGAGGAAAAAGTCAAAAATTATTATTATTTCTTACAAGTAAAAATTGATAGTAAAATCTAATAGAATCTACAAAGGAAATAGGCATAAAGCAGGATTTGAAAGGTCAGCTCTATTTAGCAAGAAAAAAGAACACTTTAAGCTAATTTATTTAGAAAATGTTATGAAGAATTTTCACAGATGAAACATGGGTAGGGATAAAAGGACAGGCACTAAGGACACTATAAGTAACTCCAGTAGCACAGAGAAGCAAACTCATGAAACAACTCAGTATGCTTCTCCCTAGTGAGGGAAGCTGTTAACGCCAATCCCATCACAGTGATTATTATGTACACCACATTCTGCTCTCTCCATTTGTATTTGATAGGAGAATAGGAATATGCAGATGAATCTTGGTTTAATAAGGATGGCAATAGGAGTGCGTGCTCGTGTCTCCCCGCTGATGCTACAGAGACAAAACACTGCCAGGATTTGTAAGAAAATATCTGAGGTCAGGTTTGCATTCCTCACTGCAGATCTCTGGAATTCCCAGGATGTCCTGCAAGATGTGCCATTCATCCATCCGCAAAGGTGGATTCAACGTGAATCCTTCCTTCCCCCTCCCCCAGATCACTTAAGGAAACTGAATTTCCCAGCGTTGTCCTTGACAAGTACTGTCAGTATTTGCTACAGCGAGGGCAGGGTGCCAGCCAAATGAAAATAGGACAACCCAGACGAAGCTTCATCAGTGCAAAATCAACACGAACTGCAGCAATCAGATTAAAGTACCCTAGCAGTTATAGACAGGGAGAGCAACGAATGCATTTATCTACACATCTGTGTGAATCTGAGTCTAAGGAAAGCAGGCTCTGACTACGCTCACAGTTCATTTATGAATAATGACAGGTTCAACACATAAATGGCCTTTTTAATCCCAAACCTACCTAGTCTCATACACACGAGCACCAGTGGTGTATAGAAGATACGACAAAATAACAATGAGTGTACAACACTGTGCTCCTGCATCTGTCTTAGCCCCTAACTCTGTCCAGATAAACTCTGCTACCAAACAGTGAATGGTTTCAAGCTCTTTCATCCCTGGCAGGAACAGCAGAGTCATACGACATTTCAGGCTCCTTAACAGTTTTCTCTGTCACCGGTAAAGTTAAATACCACATCCTTGTGATAGGGGTTGAGAGCTCAAAATCATTAATGTAACCAACATCATCGTTAAGAATGCATCTCAGGAGGATGGATGTGACACATCTAAGAATGTGCCTCAAAAGCCTGGTGGAAGCAATCGTTTGTGTACCACCACCTTGAGGGGCAAAGGAGACTATTTTCATGAGAGGTGTCAAGAAAAAGGGAACAGTTTTCCCCTTACAACAGCTATTTGTCACAAGTTATCCCAACTGCAACACCTCCTAAGCACTTCTCTTTACAGAATTTTGAGGTGGTGGTAACCACACGAGATCTTACTTATCTCTTTGCATACACACAGAGTGCAAGAACTCCTGGAAATGGCATTTTCTTCTCTGTGACTAACACTGTAAAGCAGTTTGTCCCACTGCATGCAAGAAGTGGATGAGATTAATCAACCCATGCCTTCAGGCTGCAGGCAACACCACAGCCCTTGCTGTTGGATTCCAAGGAGTCCTGCTGCTGTATTCCAAGGGGTCCATCTGCTGTACGAGCAGACAGCCTTGCTCAGCCCAAAGGGAGCATCTGCGCCGCGTGATGAAGGGCTGGAAATCCACAGTGTTTCTGGACTGAGGTTTAATGATTTTCTGGCACATTTTCCTAATATCCATAGCAACTCTTGAGCTGCAGTATCTCTTGAGCCCACATTCCTGCATCTAGTCTCTGAACAGGATGCCAACCACAGCAAACCAACTCCGCTTCAGGACTGAAGCTAGTATTTCTAGTCCCAAAATTTGGCATTCCAGCCAATTGCTGAACGGGAAATCCCAGAGCTTCTCAACAGTGTGGCCAAGTTCTCAGCATGTGCATATTTGTTTTCCTACCCATTTCATTTATTTTTAAATGAGAGTCTGCCTGAATTCCCCCCAGGCTATGCCTGCCATTGTTTGCCCACACACAGACAGGCCCACACCCCCACTACTGCACTGCCACGTAGGAAGAGAAAGCAATGCAGAAAGAATTAGTATTTAGCAAAATTAACAACCAGATTCCAACGTATTTTGAGATTACCACTGCTGTGACAAAATATACTTGGGTTTTGAACAAAGAGCTGCCCACAATGAAAAGGATGCTTCTAAAACAGTACCAACCCGGGGCTTCCTAGTCCTAAGATTACCAACTCCAGACTTCGCTTCAGACCAACAGTGCCTCTCCTCCAATTTCCATACTCTCACAGTGTCACAGCAAAGACACTGAACACTTTGCCAGCTTCCAGCAATCTGTGACTTATGGATTTATGTATGCCTTACTGGCTTTTTCCTTTCTATCTGACCTCTACATCATCTAACAACATCCATTTTGATGATGTGTAAGACCTGAATTTGTGAGAAATGCAAATTCTTATTATTCACCTCCTTTATGCTGCTCCTCATCGCATAACCCTGACTATCTCTCTCTTCTCCAGGCTGAAGATTCTCATCCTATTTAATTTCTGCTTGTAGAGAACAGTTTGTAGCACACAAAAGAACAGTGTCAGTTTTCAAAACAGCCATGAGGCCTGAATGACAGACTCTTGTAGTCAGAGCTGCACACAGCACCACCTGAGTGGCCCAGAGAGGACATACTTCTTGGAAAGGGTTGCTCAGGCCAAGGCTGAGGTCAGTGAATACATCCAACTGGATTTGCATTTCATTTTTTAGCAACTGAAATAGAGGTTGTGAAGGGATCTACACACAGCTGTTGGCTTGATGTGCTAAGGGGAAGATGTTCCCGTAGTTATCCAATGCCTCAGTCCCCGCCTCATCCTAAGAGCTTAAAAACTTCTCACCCTCATTTTGACCACATTGGAAAGAGGAACAGACACCTCAAATTCAAGAAGTCAGGATCTTGTGAAAATACAGAGCCAAGGAGAAAGAAGGGAATCAAGTTACTGTGCATCAAAGAAAAATACACAGCCTGAGCTGAACCATCATTGTAGAAATCACAGAATCTGCAAAGAAGAAATCCCGAGAAAAAACAGGGCAATAAATTCTGCAATCACAGAGCTTCATCCTGAGGTTGTAAAAATGAATCATGCATCATTAGAAGCAAGAGGCAAGCCAGGGAAGTGACAAATGAGTAGAAAGTGTTGTTCCTTCCCTCCCACTTCCTTACACTCCAAACTTAACATACACATCTCAGGCTAAAACAAAGCACCAAACCATACCTAAGGGCTACACGGTCCCTGCTCCCTGGCACAGCACTGCCTTAGAGTCTCTGACAGACACACTTGCCAAATGAGCTCTCTTGCAGGTGTGAGAAATCCTGGGCTGAATTCCTGAAAGATATTATCCATCTTTTTTTTTTTTTTTCCTTAAGCAGTGTTACTATTGTTGACATTTCAGAACCCCTAAAGCAAGAACAAGACCCCCTGTTCCAGCTGGAGGAGAAGCCTGAGCAAATGCAACAGAATAGCAGAGAGCTGGAGGGAACTCAAAAGATCACTTCATCCAGGCTCACGCCCCAAGGCAGCATCACCCCTATCCGTGTTTGTTGTTTCTCAGACTCATCCAGCCTTATTCTTAAAGTCATCCAGTGACAGACGTGACGGTCTCCTCAGGCAGTCTAGGCCATGGCTGTTCTCCTATACATCCTGGTCAGAAAAGATGGTTATTCCCTTTTGCGCTACAGCAGCCTTTTAGCACCTGAAGGCTGTTATGCTGCCTCCCCTCAGCAATCTCTTTTCTGGTTAAAGAACCAGAACTTAATCAATTTTTCTCTGTAGGGGATGTTTTCTAGACCTATTTTTTGTCTTTTCATACAGACAGGGTCATTCAAGAGAAAGTTTGGGCTCTGCATATGTTCATAAGAACAGAAATTTAGAAGCATGAGCACTAATGAACCTAGGACAGCTAAACACTGAGTGGCAACCGTGGCTTGTGTTTACTTCACAGGGTTTGCTCATCCCCCTGCTGCTCCTCGCTCGGACACATTTATGCACCTGTATTGCTCACTACCTCTGTTCTGCAGGGCAAGATTTGTAGAGTTCCCAGTTACCCTAGATTTCAAAAGAAAGACTGTAGATGCTAAGGGTTTGGTATTTTGGTTTCTAGGCAGGGGTCCTGCTTAGATCAAGGGAATGGCAAGCAGGCATATTTTCCTTCTAAGTCAACAAGAGGAAACATTGCATGAAGAAAAATGGAACTGATCTGAGTTTATTGACTATCACAGCACTGAATAAACCCCAGGTTAGAGAATCAGTATTAGCACTAGAGAAACCAATACTTGTGTTACCGTTCTCCTGAAGAAACAGCTTAGAGTTTGTCAGTTTGAGAAGGCACAAGAAGACTCAACCCTCCATTCTGCCACATGCAAGTAATAGCCAGGGAAGGGAAGCACTGGCATCCCTAGGCACAGCACCCTTTTGACTTTCATCTGTGTTAAAAAGACTGAAAGGAGAGCTCTGCGCCAGCCACACTGCCCAGCCAACCACGGCAGTAGATGCAGCTGCAATTTCTCGCCCTGCTGCGTGAGAAGTTTCTGAAACCGCATCCCTAACCCATTTCCAGGAGGCTGTCTGACAGGGTCACGAAGTCTTTGCAAACACTGTAAAATACCGAGGAGGCAAATGCGTAAGTGAAGACACCATTAGGAAAAAGATATCCTGTTGTGGGTTTTGTGGTTTTTTTCCTCTAAACCAGAAGTACTTAGGAAAGTCTTTCCAGCTTGTATCTGTAAAGCCCAGAACACACTACCTGCAGGTGAAGGATGGGGAGCCCGGTCATACGCTTAAAGCTAGAGACTTAGTAGAGTGAACCCTTCTGACTTACAGGATCTGTGAGAAGCAAATGAATTTTTTATGCTGCTTGCCACCTTCCCCTGACACTGATGTCCTCCCTGCAAATTAAGGGCCCAAACCAGGGAGCATTATTCTGTTCTCGTTAGACTTTATGCTCAGGCTTTCCCCTGGAAGCTTTTAGGTTTAATATGTCGCCCCCAGAAGATGCCTGCCTTCCCAAAAAAACACTTACAGTGCAAAACACCAGGAGTGTAGGGCTGTAGCCATGAACTTAAACTATATGCCTCTGAACTGAAAGTAAATTCAAAGAGAACCTGCATTTATTTGTCTGGGCCTATGCCGGATGGCTTTTGCTCAGCGATGTTCAACGTAGCACATGTACTCCTGTAAAAGACTGCATAGATACTCGAAGATATCTCTTTCCCTCACCAACAAAAAATCTTTGAATTCAATGGCTTCATGGCACCTTCCCTTCCAGACGTCTCTGCCTTGTTACTTTCCCCTGTGTACCATGCCACAGAGGGGAAATGCAGCACGCTGTAAGAAACTGTATTTTCTGACTTATTAATTCAGTAGAAAGCAAACAACCCCTAATGTGTACCTTCACTAGTAAACATACAGAAATCCTGAAAAGACAACAACAAAATAAAATTAAATCCATTTCCTTTCAAATATGGAGCAGACCTTTATGGCTTAGCAGGATACTGCCCCATTTTTTCTTTACCTCTCACTGGAATGGGGATAAATGCAGTGCAGGCAACTGTGATCTGTAACAGTTCATAACAGGAACAGTGTAAGCACCACACTTTGCAACATGCTCAGAAAAGACTGAGAAATCTGTGTATCTAGACAATCACTGCAAATACACATACTATGAAGGAAAAAAAACCATTGCTGGATTAACAGCAGGCAGGCAGTGGCCAAGTGTCCTACAAAGGCATTGCTACAGGAAAAATTGCTTCCTCCTACAGATTCTACTGTCCTGCTCCACAAGGCACTGGGAACAGTTTGCAGGAACAGCTTTTTCTTGAAGGAGGTGAAGAAGGGAATATGGCACTAATTTGCAGGACTTGTGGAGCAGACAGATCTCTGTTATGAACAGATCAGGGATGTCTCTCCTTGTACAGGATGTGTCACCTAAGGACAACACGTAGGTACCGCACAAGGGGATGGCAAATCAGAGACAACTTGAAATTTAGGAGTAGGAACATTAGCGATACTGGCACTGCAGCTGAGGGCTAGAAACAGACAGCGTCTTAATAGGAGATGGTGCTAACTAACCTTCTTCCGTCATTGAGACAGTCCACACTGACTTGTTTAAGTCCAGACTGTACAATGTCTTAACTTCCTGCTGACAGCACAGAAGACATGAGTTTTCTGCATGTCATCTGCTAATCCTAGTACTCACAGATACATCCTGAACTGACCACTCAGCCAGGACCCGAGCAGCTACTGCGTGGCCTCATTCACCGGATCACTGAGGCTGCAAGGAGCCTCTGGAGGCCTCTGGCAAAGGCCCTCTACTCAAAGCAGGGTCAGCAACAGGGACAAGTTCACTTGTGCCTGCAAACACATTTTCACTTGGCACTGTCTCCCCAGACACCAAATGGAAAGAAGGCAAAACTCTGTATATCCTTATGGACATCCCCATTTTTCTGGGTGTACTCTGACAGCTCAGCCAGTGACTGAAGGATGGAAATACACAAATACAGGGAAACAGAAGGAATTCATGCCAAGTTCACTTGAGCACACAAATAGTTCAAACACTAGAGAGAAAAGATGATGAGATATTACGGCTTAGTCCCTCAGATGGCTCCATTTAAATTAGTGGAGTCTCATCACTTTATACAGGGAATGCTGGGCAGGGGAAGGGCAGGGGGATGTGCGTGTAATATGCTTACACAATTAGATTCTCTCTCAAAAACATACTGCTGGCATCAACAGTAGTCCCAGTTTATCATCTTTCAAAACAGTGTCATTAATTGTTTAAGAGCCATCACAAGTTGCAACGAGCTGCCTAACCACTGCTTGCAGAGCCCAGGTCTGGAAGAAATAAACTGCGTTCTAAATAGAGGCATATTCCTCAAAAGAGGTTTTTTGCTTAGATAGCTAAGACAAATGTCCCTTTTACATGTTAATTAAGCTACACAATTCCCACATGCGCCAAAATTACAAAAAACACATGCCTTACAGTGCACACAGCAATAAATCTTATAATTAAGAAAGGGGAGATCGCATTTCTGGGAGAAGATGCTTTTACAGAATTTTATATATAGAGAATGAGCAGCTGGAGATTGCATGCCTGGAGCTAGACCCCAACTTTCCTATATTCCAGAGTTGCTGCAATACAGAGCACTAGATGAACTATAGTGACTAAGTTGAATTACAGTGACTGGGATTGTCAGACATTCTGTGCAATGAATCAATTTGAACAAGATTTAAAAACATACTCAAGGGTACACTGTGTAGACGAGACAATACAGTCTTTAGATTTGAATTCAAACCTCCTGTTCTTCACAACTTTCCATCTCTAGTTTGTTGTAACCAATTATGCAGCAGTATCAGCTAGCAGAACCCAAAATCTTCAAGAAATGGTTAGGAGGAGCACACTGCACAAATACTTTCTTGTGTGTGTGATATATTCAAGGCAATGATTATATCAAGCGCCACCATTCTATGATGTTTGGTTCCTTGCCCTAAATAACTGTGTGTTATAATGACAGACTGATGCTCGTCACCCTTGGGATACTGAAAACGAGGAAGACACTTGCAGTAGTAACACAGATTTACACTGTAGCCTGGACTTGGTGACAATGAAGGCACTGGAGGCATCCCACAGCACCTCTGCATCATAACAGAAGAGTTCTCTTGTGTTTCAATAAATATTCCAAAAGTTGCCTTTGAATGGTCCACTTGATCTTAAAGAACCTGTTTTTCCAATAAAACGGCAAAATGCTTTGTTTCTCCTATTTCTCAGGAAAGCTGACATTTCACTTCCTTTTGTTACATCAGCTCAATCTTATCAATTCTGTCTACCATTCCAGGCACACCACGTGTGATTCAAGCCCCCCTGAATTCAGCCATTGTTGAATGGAAACAGGTTTGATCAGCACAGTCAGTATTTCCTCTGCACAAGTTCACAAACATGAACATACAAAGACAAGCATAAAGATCTCATGTAACAGAGGTTTTGCCCACTTTCCCAAAGACTGCAGCTCCAGCAGGCTGACACCTCAGCCTACGGTAAGCAATGACGGGGATCGGCCCGGAGATCCCTCAGCCTACGGTAAGCAATGACGGGGATCGGCCCGGAGATCCCTCAGCCTACGGTAAGCAATGACGGGGATCGGCCCGGAGATCCCTCAGCCTACGGTAAGCAATGACGGGGATCGGCCCGGAGATCCCTCAGCCTACGGTAAGCAATAACGGGGATCGGCCCGGAGATCCCTCAGCCTACGGTAAGCAATGACGGGGATCGGCCCGGAGATCCCTCAGCCTACGGTAAGCAATGACGGGGATTGGCCTGCAGCTCCACCTCTCTAAGCAACATGTCTGAAAAAATTATCTTAAATACTGCTTAAGCTCCTAACGCATTTCCAAAATATCCTTACTGCTCCCTTAATTATATGAAACACATGAAATTTACAACAGTTCCTTTACCATTTTTCAGAACTTAGCTAGGCTTAAAAAAAAACCAAAGCAACAACAACAAATTCAGAGCCTATTATTCCATGTACAAACTTCAAAGTAATAATCCAGAAATATTTACACACAAAAAATCCATAAGAGGCAAAGGAGAAATTATGAAATACTTAAAAAAAAATTAAATAGGTTTTTTATTTCCTCCCTACTCTTCATGAGGAATTTGGGTTTCCTGTCAGGTTTCAGCTTAGGAGGGATCCAGATCAGTATTTAAACCGAAACGTGTCTTTAGCAGGTACGACACTTCATCATTATATTGCCCTACTGAACGGGCAGTTATGTCACATGAGGTGTACCATATCTTCATTATAAACGTGCTGTGCTGTAATGGCTAACAAGAAAAATTGCAAATGATCTACTTAAGCAAAACCAGCTCGTATATCAAGGGGATGACATGTTCTGATGAATCAAATAATTTTTCCTTCTCTTTCATTTCCCTCTAAAACTTCAAAGCAATCAAATGTTGTTTATGCATAAAATTTAATCCTTTCACCAATCTGTAGTTTGATTGAATTTGCATACTCTATTTCCTACAAGTCAATGTGAAGAGAGCCTCATGTAATTGAAACCATTTCCCCTCCAGTCCTCCTATCTTTGCTGTAATATTTTCTATTAGTAGCTCTATTATGCCTAATATCCGTAATGTTGGCAGATTAGAATTTTCACTTTATGCAACCTGTATTTATAAACCACTAGGATAAAAAAAAAACACTGTAAGAAAGAGGAAACAATAATTACCTGTCTTTGATGCCACACAGATCAATGTGTAAATCACTAAAATTCCCCAGGGAGCCTTGCTGAACTAAAATGAGGTCCTTGGGCTGGTTATCAATAAAGATGAGTCTCATGCAGCCTTGAAAAGCACTAATGGGATTTAAACATCGGGAATTGGTGAAATTGTCAGGGCACCCTGTGGGAAAAAGAGAAGAGGCAGAGAAGAATATTGGAATATTCATCTGTTTCTGCTGGGATTTCCTGATGCAAGAACTCAGAGGCTAATTATTCCAAGTGTTTTCATTCCTCATGCTATGCAACCTTATGTGTTAAAAATTCTTCAGTAAGAAAAAAAAAAAATTAAGAGACCAACAAAGAGAGAGCAGCTGCTGGAAACATCAGAGTATGAGGTTTCCAACAAAATGTGGGGGGTTTCCATCTTCTTTAAACTCCACAGTTGACAGCAACTGACTCCACAGAAAAAGCCGTGCAAATTGTAAAATCACTATGGGTTGAATTCTGCTGCTGAGGCAATCCACAGAGTAAAAGGATGAAATCCTGTGGATAGCAAGCAAGAAAACCATCTGTATCTGAGCCAGACACATCTGTATCTGACTATTTGGCCAGCTCTGAGATCCAAAGCCTCCAATGTGTCCTCATTTTGTGCTGTATCTGGAGGGTTCATTGAGATCAGACCCTCAGTGCCGTAAGCACTACACAGAAATGAATTAGATAAAAGGACAGTTGATGACACTTCCTTTATCTAAATTAATGCTTCCACTCCAAAAAGCAGAAGGTAGTATTTTTCAAGACTGTTCTTTCCATTTTCAAAATTGAGCTAAACCTAAATTCATTTCCATGAGAGCACAGTACCTAAATACCTCTGTAGATCTGAGCCATATGTCAATTAAGCTCTGAAGCCTAAAGTCACTGAGCCTGATCAGGACAGTGATTATCTACAGGAATATTAATACTACTAATAGTCCTCAGGCATTTTAACTAGGAAAAACTCTTGTGGCTAATCTAGCTGTGTAGCTTGTGCCATGTTTTGCCAGCTAGCTGTAGGTACCCACTGGCTACCACTACCAATAGTCCACTTTTACAGCTCTGTCAGTAGTTCTGCTCATTCTTAGTGCTGTATGCACTGCAACTCAATAGGAGGTCTAAGATAAGTTATTACATCATTTGCTCTTAGCTGCAAACAGAGTGCACCTGAGGAGACATCAATGGTGAGCACCTGATGATCTGCATCGTGAAATCTTGCCCTGCATCTGCCTGAAACAACCTACCTCCAAAATAGTAGCTGTTCCCAGAGTAGATCCTTGAGACAGTGGTTGCGTGGCTAGCGGTGGCAGCGTTGTTATCCAGTGTCAGCGTAATGCGATGTCTCCTGGCATTGATGTTAACAGAATGCCAAAGCCCGTCATGGAGATTGGTGCCTGGCAAAATACAAGTCCAGAGAGTGAATAAAGAGGTGTAGGAGAAAACTGTTCTTCAGCCCTCATTTTGCTTCCAACTTGTGACCACAAATGTGCAGCTGACCCCACAACAGGGAGAACTGGCAGCTGAAAAGAACGCATTACCTCTCAAACCAAACTGGCATAGAAGAACTGCCCCAAGAATGAGAAAACTTTTTTAATTTTTTTAAGGAGTATTTAAGTAGGTCATCTCACATTTTCATCTAACCTGTTTCCGGTACTGCAGGCACTCAGCAAGGGCCCTTTACCTTTCGGGTAGGGGAAAAGAACCTGTTTCCTTATTCTGAAAATCAGTGTTGCACCTCATAGTCTTGAAATGGAACCACACAGCTACAAAGAACTCTACATTCTCTGTTCTGACAGCCAGGAAAATCAGTGGGCAAGATTCTGAGATCACACACAGTGGTACAGACCAAAAGTAACCTAGTTATAGTTCAAAATACACTACCATCAGCCCGGAGTCACTGAGACCAGGCACAGACAACTAGTATTTACTCCCATCCCTAATGGAATATTTTCATTAATGAAACTTTCAGAAGAAACAAACAAGCACTTAGTGGAACAAAGCGGTGTGAGAACAGTTCAAAACAAAAAAATTGTGGGTGTTACGTGTATGAAAAGCCATTTCATTATGAATTTGTAAACGAGACAATTTCCACAGTAATGGCTGTTAACGCACGCACAATTTCCACAGAATAAGAGGCCAGTTTTCCAGAAAAAAGTGTATGGTTTTTCAACTAGAACAAGTCCATTTTGAAGTGAAATACGTTGTTGAAGTTTGAAAAGATGTCAAGACAAAATAGGTCCCATTAGGGGCAAAAATAGGTCCATTCTCGAGCAAGCGCGAGTTTATTGTGAGTACCTGACATCTGCAGAGCACACCACTTGCCATTTCTGCATATTTTCCATGTGTAAGTAGGCAGTTTACAATGTTTTGGATAGCATCAAAGGCTGGGCTCAGGTTCATGATTTCAGAACTACATAAAAACAAATACACCCAACCAAATATTGACATTGTCTCAGCTTTGTCAACAATTTAATTAGTACTGCAATAAAGGCTGGAAGCTCAGTTTTCAACATTCAGTTGCAGCAAGCCAAGGCTGTAGCAATCTACATGAATAAGGATAGATGCAGAGCTGCCTCATTTTCTATCATAAAGGGGAATGAAACACACATACAGAACAGCTCTGCTTTGACAACTCTGTCAGATTTTATCTTTCCTTCTTTTAATAGACACATGTGCCCTCTTTTTAGTCTGTACTGGGAATATTTTAATAGTACATATTTTTAAACAGCTGCTCTTTTAGGAAATACTATTATTATTATTTAGTTCCATCAGTCTATTACTCATGCACCTTTGGAAGCTGGGTATTCAACCTACGCAGATAATGAATTTCCCCGTCTCCCACCCAGCACACCTGCGTAGCAGCAAGGCATCTGCAGACACTGTGGGATGCCAGCACGGCTTACATAGGTCACAGTGGGTGAGCAGCTGGGCCACTCTGGTCCTGTTGTACGGTCTGAAATTGTTTCCCTGTTGTGTCTGGGAGCCAATGCATAGCTGTTCTGATAAGTGTTTATAAGCAATTTTCCCTGAATTGTAGGTCAGAGAGTCAACTTCATTTCACCCTCTTGCATCCCACCACCTGCACAAAGCAGCTTGCAACCAGCTAAGGAGGCCAACGAGGGAGCATGAGGAGAGGAAGCCCATGGTCAGTCTCTGTTCTGAGCATAGCACAAATGCAGAGTGTAAAGCTACAGTCAGAGGGAGCTCTGCGGCTGCCTTAACTGGTGCTGCGGAATGGTACAGCAGCTGACCTGGCTCCCAGCTGACCAGAACAATCTGAGGATGGAAACAGGAAGGTCTTTGTGTGACCTGACTGAAGAAAATTTAGTGTGACTGTTTAAGAACACATGGGCTGAGGCAATTCCCTGGTAGATTGAGTCTGGAGATGTCAGGATGCCAACCTTCCATGCTCAAGCTGCACAGAGTGGTTCTACCACTGGAAAGCAAGAGAAAATTTGAAAATAAAAAGGAAGATTGGGTGCTTCCTTCATCCTGTGGGGTTGGACCTTTGTATTTTAAAGGGGAACAGATGACAGTAAACAAAACTAAAGTACCTTCACTGATTTCCACTGGGTTCTCAGTCTCCTTCTGAATAAGCAGTGTCAACCTCCCACTATGAAGGTAAACCAAGAGAGGTCCCAAATTTTCAGACAATCTGGTGAACAGAAGTAAGCCCTCTTTATTCCATGTTCGAAACTGGAAGCTGACTGACAACCCATCAATTTGAGGAGTGCCGGGTAGTAGCAAGTAGCTTCGACTGCCGTTGACAAAGGTGATAGGAACAATTTGTGGTTCTGAGCAGGAAAAGGTAACGTTCCCCTGCAAGTAATAAAAATCAGACATCAACAACACCACAATTATTTTTTCAGTCAGTCCAAAACACGGTCAAGTAAGTTCACTGGATTTCTAATGGCTCTCAAGGCTGAAATAGGTGTTATTATTCAGACACAGATCTTTGGAATTCATTAGGAAATATATCTGTCCATTCTGGAAAAACACATCTGACTCCAAGATTTTACTTTACCCCACATGGCAGGGTATGTCTGTGTGTGTGTGTATGAAAAATCAAACCCCCAGTTCTTAGAAGGATCTAAACATGTCCAACTGTCTCTCATCAAGACCGTGCCTCGGTGCAGATGAACTCATTTGTTAGCTGAGACAGACCACCTCCACACAGCCACATCTGCTTTGTGTTTCCCAGCAGCTCCCATTTCAAGCTGAAGTTTAGCTTTCTGTCAATAAAATCAAACTCATTTGGATATATGTTGACTTCAGGGAACTGGCACTGAAGCACTAGGAAGTCCACTCGAACCTTCATGTGGTGTGGGATGTGATACAAATGTTCTGCTCTGGCCCTGCACTGATGGCACTACAGGGCTGTGAACAAGGCAAGCTGTAAGTGAAGAAACAAAGCATCCTCCAGTGCACAGGAATCCACCAAAACAGACTAGATTTATTCTAGATATAAGCCAAAACGCAGTCATTAATGGCAGTTCTTTGTTGCCCATTTACAGCAATAATACATAATCTTAAAGTAAAAGGCTCCTCATCTATTTAAATCTACTACATGTGGCAAAACATGAGGCAAATTTCCTAGGTTTATTTCAAATATTCAATATATAATTTGCAGTAGCAGTACTGGTTACGGGGTTTTTTTTTACGCTGACACAAGCCCTGTGCTACTCCAAATAATGAAAGTCCACTTAATAATACTACTAATAATAATTAATTATTCTGAAATTATTTCAAAATTCACAAGAAAACTCAAAGAAAAAGTCACCTGAACACAAAACTTACAGTGCGGAGAAACAATAGTGAGATTTCCTAGACAGTTCTAGGTCTCATCACTTCCACAGGACATTTTGAGGAATTAGTAAAACATTACAAACACAGCAAGCATGGTGAAATCCAACACCATTTCAATGCCTAACTTAGTTGATTACTGCAGTCATCCAGCTCTGAAATCAATGGTGCTACTTGCCCAGAAGGGCAGCACATTTACTCAAAGCAGTCAGCAGAATCTTTACCAGCACGTATCGCTGTAGTTTGTAGACAAAACGACTCCACCGTTTTGCTCATCCATTGTAGGTTACCCAACCAGGTCACTCAAGTCATGTAATAAAACCTGAACAATACATAAAGCTGAGACACACGGAGCTACATCTTTCCAATTCACTCGAGGAGACTGTTGCAGCCAGTTTGCTTTGAACCAGGCTGCTTTGTAAAATACCACCTGGAATCTAACAAAAACATTGGAGTAAAAGGCTGGCACTGCTTCTCATCAGAGCTGGTACCTCACTCTAACAGGATAATTATAATAAGCAGCACTTGATGGATGTGTAGGACGCTGCACAGTGCTTGGGGAATTCCCCTCTGAAATCTCAGACAGCTGATTGAACTGTTCCCTATCACTTTCACTTCTCTTTCTAGCATTTATTTCAAAATGGAAAATAAAGTGCCAGAAAGAGACCAAGTTATCATGGGATTAAACAACTCGTGATAGATACATATCTGTATCGAGCGACTTACGTATTCCCTGCCCTGTTAGGTGCTACACGCCAGAGTTAGTGAAGGCAAAAGGTATCCATGGGTCTATCATGTTAGAATGAGCTTTGAGATATAATCCAAAGCTTATCCCAACCCACCTGAACATTATTCTCAATTGCTCTCAACCTTTAAGAGTTTCTACTACCTGCTGGGGTTTGCTTGCATAGGAGATACCACAGGCTTTTTTTCGTTACCGTTACTCTAATTCTATGCCCACTTTCAACCGAATTCATGACAAATTACAGAAAACAAAGTCAACAGAAATTATATAAACAAATATGGATAACTTTCTCTAAAGCTTTTTACAGGTTTAGATATTTAAAATGCCAGTGACAAGTTTTCTTTGGAATTTTTTACATTTAAAGTGATTCAAGTAACTCTACACGAAGTAGTAAGATATTTACAGATCTTATACATAGGTAACACTGGAGCTTGGAGGAAAGTTCAAACATTATCTGAGTCTGTACTCAAGCATCTAATTTGCTTCACTGGCAGCGGGAGGCTGTGACAACACGCAGCAGAGGGGAGGATTGCAACATTTGGATAGGATTTTTGTGTCAAAGCTCTTTGCAGATTTTACCTATCAGCAGAACAAGCTATGCTCAGACTGACTTAATGGTGCCAGAGAAGGTGAATGCCAAGATGAAAACACAGGTCTGCAATGCACAACAAACTTTCAGACCACCTTAAAGTAAGCCAGTAAAGACCCTGTGTAGTCAATAGGCTTTCAGCTGTTGGCAGCAGCACCATACCAAAGTATCCCTGATGCACATACACAGGCCCAAATATAAGGCCGAATGTCTTGTCCTGAACTCACGGATTGCTGTGAACCCATGAAAAATTTTGCAACACTCTAGTCATTCACATTAGCTAGTAATTCGTGCCATCTGGGATCTGCACTGAAGTCTTGTACTGGCACAGAAATCTTGTACTGGCACAGGAGCAGCAAAGAGTGCTGACTGAACCCATGGCCCATGCTGGGACACACCGTCAGGACTGCTTCTCCTCCCATGCCTAACCAGGTGAGACCTCAGGCTCTGCAGCCTCTCCACTGAAGCAGTGCAGGTGTGATCCCACCTGCCACAAGAATAAGCAGGTGGGAACAAAAAAAGGCAGTCTTGCAATATCCTGCGTACAAGGGACTAAGGGTACATTTGGAGGACAGAAGAGAGGTGTGTTTGCCTTTTGGGGACAGTCTTTTAACACGGTATTTTTGGTACTCTTATTCAAGAATTGAGATTTCCATGATGTAAGGAGCAATAACTCATTTAGTCAGAGCTATAAACTAGCCAGAACATTTGGGAAAAATGTTAAATAAACCAACTGATGCCACAGAAACAAATCCATTCAACTGACTCATTTTGGAGGGAAACACCTCCTTAACGCAGCATTCCAGAGCAAAACCAGATGATGTAATTAATATACATGAACGATAGCTGCTCATCCTTACACTGCCCAACGCTGCCTACCTTCCTAGAGACAGCAGCGTGGACATTTGAAAAAGAAATACACAACAGTTACTTTGAAGAAATGTTTTTCCACTGAAGTGGGATAGGTTCCTGTTACAAAAACTGTTAAATTTGCCCTGGATGTTATTCTCAAACAAATTATTCCAGACGGTCTACGTCAGAAAAGTAAACAGCTCTCCCTAAACCTGCATCTGATCAGGAGCATTTTGCTTTAATTGGCAGCAGTTCTGGAAATCTCCAGGGTACATGCAAGACTTCTGGCAGACACCTGATTTTATAATTGAACCCAGTTTAACTGAAAAGTAAAAGCTCATTGGCTAGGAAATGGGATAAGAAGAGTCTAATCCCTAGAGAAAATAAAGGAGACGCTCAGTTCTACCCAGCTGCTGGAAACTCCAGCTATCATGTGGCATTTGAGAATTCCATCGAGTCCATCATCTACTGACTGATTAACGGCTCCTCTAATAAGCAGTGACATCTTTCCAAAAGAGGAGTTCTTGTTCTTAAAAGAGGAACTTTACAAACCTAGAAATGCAATGGAGACAACTGCCATTTTTTCACCAGCTGCCAGGACACCTTTCTCAAGACCAGAGTGCAAGCACCCAGACTTCTGCAGGCAGAGTACAGCTGCGAAGGTGGTTCTTGTTCACGATGTTGAATGAACAGGTGACAGCATATTACAGCATTTTAAGGAAGAATCAGAGCCTTTCCTATTAAAGAGAGAATTGAAGAACAGTTGCTAAGTGATGAGGATAAAAGTGGATTACACAGATGATCCTCTGAGCCATAAGCCTCATCCAGAACTGACTGGAGTCTTTCCAGTGACTTCTGCGGGACTTTCATAAAACCTGTATAACTTTAATGAGCCATTTCCGTCTTTTCTGGCCTTTCTTCATGTAGTATGTAGTGTTGAATGAAGACAGAAGACTGCTACACCACCACAGTCAGGGCAATTGATGACGAGTTTCTTATACCTCCCGTTGCTCTCACAGAATACTAATAAGTAGTATGCATTTGGGAAATCATTCACACTGACAGCAGAACTGAAATCCTCAACATTCAGCCTACCAAAGGATACAGGCCAGGATCACAGCTTGAACAGGAAGAACAATGGATGTGTATTTCTGAGCTCTCGTTTTACCTGCAGGCTAGAGCATCAAATGGGCACTTACTTTCCTCATTAATCACTTTATGGATCCAATCCAGTAAAAAGGGTATTTTGTTTTCTGAAGAGGACTAGAAAGCAAGATTTCACATGCCAGGTAAGGGGACTAAAATCCCAGGCCTGGCAGAGATACAAATGCGGGAAAACTGTGATGAGTATCTCCAGCCTGGAAACTGGAGGACTGTTTCTAGCTGTGAAGAGGCAAGTTGCAGACCAATTTGCAAAGATCTAACAGAGGAAAAAGTTGACCTGTGGTGCAGTTTTCAAAGGATAAGATGAAAGATTGTCATTCAACTGAGCAACTGGATTATAAGAATGAGGGAGGTCCCTTCAAATCCTGTTTTTAAATTGACTACCTCAAGTAGAACAGATGTCAGGAGACCCACATATATTTCAAGTGTGTCTCAAATCAAGACACTGCTAAGCACTGAATGAAAAGCAAATCAAAGTGAGATTCCAACTCCAGCCTACTGACATCCTGGGGCAAACTGTCTTCAAACAGGATGTGGGAGCACCCAGACACATGGCATTACTTGAGTTAGGGCTAGTCCACTGAGTGAGCAACTAGACCATCCCAAAAGAAGGGCTCATACTTTAAGAGAAGTTCCTATACTGAGGTGGGTTTCTCTTTCTCTGAGCAAAATTTCCTGATGGAAACCTGAAAGCTTACCTAATCCAAGTTTCATTGAAACTAACATATGCCCTTGTGATAATTACCCCCGTGACAGAGAACTGCCCTATCTTCAACTCATGCTAGGTACCATGTATGCCAATAAAAGGCTGTTTATCACGTTGACTTAAGTTGTTTACATTAAGACGATATTCCTATGTGGGAAAAGTGGCGTTTAACAAAAAAGAAATCTTCCAAAACACTGAAACATTGTGACCATGAGAGGATCAGGGATGAGATGCTTGGCTAGACATTTCCAAATGTTCTTTATCTGAGACTCCTAAACTGACTGTCACTGGACAGAAGTGGAACAGAGGATTTTGCCATTTTTATGCCCATAGCAACTGTGTATTATTGTTTCATTACATGGTACACTAGCTAAGAGTTCCTGGCAAAAGATGGAAGGAAATATAGAACTAATTTGGAAGAATGATAGATCATTTTCTTCATAGACAGGAAAAGGGAAAAAAGAGCACAGGAGGAAACACAAACGAAATACAGACCACTTAATATTTTCCCTTAATATTAATATTCACAACAGGCAGGACTGAATCCAGCCTTTCAAATTCACCTTGACAGAACTAAGACAAATGTCTTAGATCAAACTGGCAAATTAGTACAATCCAAGACCAATTTTTGTTCCAGTTCAGGGAAAACTAATCTACAGTTTATTACATTTTATTACCTGGAACAAAACACAGCAGCAAGGAAATTTTTAGGAAAAAAAAAAAATTATGATGATGATGAAAACAGAGTCACATCTACCTTAAAACAGAAAAGTCCAAGGGGGTGGGGGGTGGGTGTGGTGGTGTGTGCACAGTGTGTGTATCTTAGCACAGCACCGGCCTAAAGGGTTAGTGTGAACTGCGCACACTCCAAGCTGTCGACTGTCACGGGGTCACCTTGCCCTTTTGGTTATGCCAGGCAGTCAACTTCCCAGGGCCTTAGCAACTGGAATAAGACCTTTAGACGTTTAAGCCTAGGCTTTACAGCAAATTACATTCTTCCCCATTTTCCTTATTCCCTGCTAACTCCTATGACAATAATTAGCCATCTCTCTTGCCCTCCTACAGGAACTAACAGCCTTGCCACCTCCTGCCTTGAAACATCCTCCTCTGCTCAGCAGGTACTAACTGCCCTATTCACTCAATCTGACTACCCAGATAATGTAATAAATTTAAGTCTGAAAAATTGTTTCTAACCTATAATTTGCTGAAGGCTGATGACTCTTCAAAAAGGCCTTGTTTGCTCAAGGAAGTGTCATTTTTTTCTGCATATGTCAAGTAGTCTTATAAAAAAAAATATGGTCTCCCTCCCTGAAAGACTTGCTTCACTTGTGGTCGTCACAACTATCAAAACCCTAACACACAGTAACTTTTATGTCAAGGAAGGGAAAGTTTATTACTGCAGCTACATGTTGGATTAAATATTTAAAGTCAGACAGTCTGTAG
Organism: Rhynochetos jubatus; assembly: GCA_027574665.1. NCBI lineage: Eukaryota > Metazoa > Chordata > Aves > Eurypygiformes > Rhynochetidae > Rhynochetos > Rhynochetos jubatus. The sequence goes on from CM050654.1 coordinate 28,811,843, forward strand.
AATTGTAGACAAAGCTTACTGAAATAAATGGGAAAGCTGTTATTTAAAGAGACTTTATTCCAAGACCTTGATTGAGGTGACAATTTTTTTCCAAAAAAATCCTGTTATATCATTCAGCAACAATAAAATAGGACCTTAAAATGAATACTATTTATACAGACTTTCTTACTATCCTGCACTGCAGGTAGGATGTGAAGGAGAATCATCTGAAGACCAAGAGAGCAAGACAGGAAGAAAGAAGAAATCATACAAAGCTATTTTTACAGGAACCATGTATTTCTGGAATCTGAGTTCATCTGCCTTATCTAAAGAACAGCAAATGCAGTTCTCTTTTCAATGTGTATGTCTGACTCACGCTTTCATTAAATAAGTGGATAAAACTTTTTTTAAAAAATATTCACCTTAGTCCTATAGGAAGCTGTGAAAAATGTCACTAAAAATACTTCCAAGATTTTTTATGATTCCTATAGATTGATTGCAGTGCAAAAAATAAAGAGAAAAAATCGTATTAATTTTAAAAAAGCTTTATCTAACTCCTCATTCTCCAAACCCTTGTAGGGGCCTTCACAAATCACCACAGATTATTCACAGATACATTAACACCTGCAAAAGCACTTTGGTAGAACGAGACGTGCGTAGACAAGTAAATTCCTCTCAAGATGAAGGTATTTCAAATCAGCTTAATAAAATAGCATGTTTGGATTCTCTATAAAGGGAATGAATTATTAGTTTACATTCTCCTGTCACTAGGTATCTTTCCTTGCTCTTTGATGCTGGCAATTGGTTATTTCCCTGAGGCACTACAGTGATGCATTTACATGTCACCACATCCCTTGCTGTGCTGAGTTGTCACTCCCAGACTCAACATGGCAGGCCAACGTAGAAATTCAGGCATGTCTGAGGGCTGACAACTTCTGGCTTACAAATATCCTACACTCCTCTCAAGTCAGTGCAGCATTTGCTCTGCTGTGTAAATACACTCCAATTCCTATTAGCCATATGTAATGGAAGGGAAAGGGGGTAGGTTTTTCCTCAATTTCAGTAAGTACACAGAGTGGAGCACTGAGAAGATCAAACGCAGCATCTTTTCATGACTTCTTAATTTCTTTTCATCAGCTAGACAGATTCTTATTTTGGCATCATGAACCACTGACATACGAAAAGACTTCAGGGCCTGGCCACAGGTCACACGAGAGCAGTTTCTAAAGGTGCAACCCGAATCTGGCAGTAGGTAAACACTGGTCGACAAGATTCTATAGCCATTTTCAGGATGTTATGGCTATTTTTCTCTTATCTAACTCCCTCAGCCAGATGTATTTAGTAATTCTCAATGGATTTCTCTTCCTAAAACTTGTCCCATCTCCTCTAGCATCTACATACACTCCTAACAAGCACAGAATCTTTCAATGAGGACTTTATCATCCCAGACATGAACAGGTCAACTATCCTGCTGTGAAGGATAATTCCCCTTCTGCTTCTTGCCAATGTGGCTCCTAATAGTGTATTTTCTTGATCCTAACTACCATGCCTCTATGAGTAACTGCTCCTCAATTTCTCATAATAGGCAGTCTGCAATTCTTGTGTGCTGGGAAAACAGCTAGTAAATAGGGGAGACCTTCAGATTATTATTTGCAGAGGTTTCCCAAGGGTTCAGCCCTATGACCATGACAATGATAATTACAGAAATTTGACTCCTCCTAACATCTTGCAATTAAAATATGTAATCACTTTGCAGAGCAAATAAAAGATTTCCTATCATTTCAACACTCTCAATGACCTAGAGGAGGGAAAAAAGGTACACAGCACAAAACCCCCACTGACATGCCATCAGGGACGTAAGAAACCCCAGAGAGAAGACAGCCTGTGCAAATAGAGGGCTACCATATAGAGAGGTTAAGTACCACGCAATATAAAAACGGAATTCTGAAGGCAAGTTCCAGTTCAAAGAGACAGACTGACTCGTTATCCTGAGATGTTTCTCAAGGGAATTTATTGCAAGCCTGTCAACTGCAAATGAGTTATAGAAAAGAAAAGAACAGGCGGAACAATGATCACAGTCACCACCCCAGAGTATGACACACAGTACAGTGTGTCAGTACTCCATTATTGACAAACTGTAGTTTCTTCCTCTGACTTCAATGCAGCTGATTTGGGACCATTGTTCATATGGATGAGGAACCACTTCATAAGAGGAAATCTATACCTCCAAAGCTGATGTATCGTTCTCCTGCCTGCGTGAAAGACGTCAAGAGTGAAAAAAAACCCCAAAGTTGATGGCAATGAAACCCCACAGCTTTGGCTCACTGACCATGTCATCAAAGGCACAGGGAATGAAGCACACACTGGGTGTTGAACTCTGCCTCCATTCTGGAGGCAAAAACTAATGTTTCAGAGCATCAACGGCTTCTAATACCAAACTGTTCACTTTGTCCTCAAATCTCTTTTGTTAGGAGACAAAGGTATTTTGGGGACTAACAATGCAGAATCATCTCTGGCAATCTCCAGCTCGAGGGGAAGGAACACAAGTACACAACACGTCACTGAAAGAAGTGTGAATCCAAGTGCCTGCTATACTTAATTATTCTTCTGTGCTGTTCCTTTCGGTGCATTTCCACTCCAGACAACCTTAGCAACTACAAAGACGTGAAGCAGAGAAGCTTGCAGCTCCCTGGGGATATGGATTGTTGCTTTAAAACCTCAATGAACTCTGAATAAAAGCATTCAGTGTAGAGGAAGTCTGGCAGGCAAAAGACTACATTTAGCAAGAACAAGTTATTTTAATTTGAGTAAGTAAATTGCTAAAGCGTAGGGAAGAGCAAGAAGATGGGAGAGGGAGATCAGCTTGTTAAAGCTGGAAGTACCTCAGAGTTGCTAGGGGAGATAAAAAGCTGTGATGGAAAGGATGTTGGAAAACAATGGAATTATGGGGGCTGTTTCCCACAGAAGGATGTCCATCTGAGACTGAGGTGCTGTGAGCGTGGCAACCTTTCCATGCACTTTGCACACGCAAGTGTCACAGATACAGCAGCTCATCAGTCTCACAAAATGCAGGACAGCAGACAGCCTTCGAAAACTACTGCATCACAACCATCACTTCTGTGAGGGATACTGAAGGGTGGGGGCACATGCCCTCTACCATAAATTGAAGAAAGGAGCAGGATTCTTATACCTTCGATCTGGCATCGGCTGAATCAAGTATTGTGATAACAGAGTTTAATTGCTTGGGGCCATGTTACACCATGACAATACCCTTCAGAGCAAAAGCACATTACAAAGTTTTTCTTTTCCCCTTTAGGAAGGCCTCCCTATTGCCCAGATGGCAAAACAACCAGCTGTTTAATGACTTAGGCAGCAGATCAGGGCCCTTTCCTCCTCTTAGAAAGTAAGCTGAGGGGAAGAGCAATTTAACACAGTTCATAAGATTTGTGCCTTAGAGTCCTGAGTCAGAGCAATCAAACTTGAGGTTATTAAAGCAAAGTCTCCCAGTCCCCGGCTAGGGGAGCATCCTGGAGGCAGTCCTGACTGCCAGCAACACATCACCTTGCCTTTTTGCATTTCCCTGTGTATTCAGCCTTGCCCTAGGCAGGGAAAGTGAGGAAAGGAAGAGCTTCTTGTGGTTTTCTGGCTTGCTCTGTTGTAGCTTCAGCCTGTTTACACACATTAACACAAACTAGATGCTGTGAGAGCCAGAAGCAGTTTCACCTCCACATTCTCCAAACACACACTGTAAGCCAAAAGGCAGATACCAAAGCATGGTGCAGGACTGAGGCACAAGAAGAACAGAGCTGAATTATTTACAAATTGTCAAGGCTTCACAGGAGTGTACTGTTCCCTCATCTTACAAAATAAAACATTCCTTATTTTGCTCGTGATATATTTAAATAATATAACTGTAATTTTGGACATTATCAGGTGTGAAGTTATGTTTATGTTTCATGTTAGCATGTTGGATAAACCATAGTTCCTTTTGCTTTACCCTAACCGTCCCACATTCAGAGACACTAGTACCAGGTTAATGGTTCTCAGAACTGACAATACACTGAATTTAAGGGGCAACACAAAGGAAAATATTTTCAATAATAAAGAAACATTTATTTTTCTCTATCATACTAACTCACATAGCAGAATAAAACTTTGCTACTACTGTACTCCACAAGAGTGATGGGGAATGGTTCAGAAAGTAAGATTTTAATCTGAGTTAACCAGTAAAAGAAGTATCAATGACTTCTATCCTGCCATCAAAAAGGCACACATTAACCTTGGAGCAGGAATTTTAAAGTTCCTCTAAACAAATTCTAATACACCTAGAAAATCAGACAAATGTATTAATTTTCACACGTGTCTTTCAGTAACTCTCATCACAGCAGACAGTGCTGGCTGGTGTCAGCCTCAGCAATATCATTTTAACAAGCTAATTATGCCCATAGCTATCTAAATCTGAACGCCACTCATTAAGTGCAGCTGGCAGCACCAACATCATGGAAGCAAAGAGGGAAAGCAGGCATTATTGCCTCTTACCACAGTATAGATCTGAGGTTTGCGCCGTTTTGCCAGGTCAATTATATTGACTCCGTTGTAATAAAGGTTCTCAATGCACCCGTGGAAATTTTTCCTCTGAAAGGTTCCTGGTTTCCCTGGGACGGGAATCCCTCCGAAACTGAGCTTTTGGAAAGAATAAGAACAGTACTTAGTTATCACCCCAAAAGCAAGAGGACAGAGCCCCACTCCATGCAGCCAGTGGGATAGTTCTAAGAACCAAGTCATGTTAACAGCATCATCTCGGAGCGTGAAGCAGGGCCTGGCCGCCCAAAAATACCCACCACAAAACCCAAGCCCCATACCCCACAAAAACCGCTGATAAATCTTTGGTCATTCTTCAGGTGACAGAGCCCCTTTCTAGTTAGCTTCCTTCTGGCAAAGTCTTACTGGTGGCACCACTGTGATTTTATTCATTTTTCCCATCACAGTCAGCAGCATCGTGGGTGATATAATGCAGGTGGGGATCCTGCAGTCACCACACTTCGCAGTCCTTCCAGCATATCAGGAGCTCTTCTACAATCCTGCTGCATCCACTGCAGCAAGGGCATGCACTGCTGCGTGGCACTGCTGACGGCTGCTGGAATCTGGTCAACCTCGCTCCTCTGTCAATACTCCTAACACCTCACCTCGGCTCATTATTACAAAAATAAAGGGAAATTTGGGGATTATTTTTCCTCCCACTCCACCTAACAAGCTGGGATACATAAGCAAATGAAACCTCCATGGATAACCCTGAAAGCACTTCTTTGAAAACAAGTCTTTAATGAACTGGCACCTCAGCTGTATTAATTGATCACTTCAGAGAAACAGAGAGTGAACAGACTGCTACTTTACATCACTTGCAGGTTTGTTATTGGCACGAGGGCTTATGTGGTAGCAATGTGTTTCTCCAGTGAGAATCATTAGTTCTTCCTTAAAACACCAGACTTTGCTTCTTTCATGTTCTATTCTCTAAGTCTCCTGCTTAGGGACTCTGTACTGGGTTTCGACACCAGAAGAAAAATCAATATCAATTATGCCACTGCATTATTAAGAAAACAGTTTCCTTTGTTATTGGTAATAATTTTAATTACCAAACTAATGGGTTTATTGCCCTCAGTAAGGCCTCTAATCCCTGAAGTGCGCTGAGATGAACTTTCAGCAGACTGTATCGCTATAATGTTTGATTGAAAGATCATCTCATTGCAAAAGGAAAGAAAACAGGCTGTGTGAAAAAGTAAGCACTGGGGGCCGGGACTGAAAGCCACAGAGGTCAGTTATGATGCTAACTTACACCAGCTGAAGATCTTCTCTGCCACGCTCACTACTCTGTAACAACTGGAAGAATGTTCTGCAAATTACATTGGAGCCTGGGTTTTCCCTAATTGGCATCAACCTTGTAGCAGGAAGCAAGGAATGTTATTACTTTGAATTAGCAAAGCTGATGACTCAATTGTTTGGCTTTTCTTAACTTCATCTTAAAAGCAGTTACAGCTTTGGCCCTTGTTAATTCAGACTGAAGCTGTTCCAAAAATCTCACTGCCCAAAAGGTTGGGACCTTTCTCATACTTCCCTACTAAGTTTGGTACAGAAGAATTTTGAACAGTGTCAGGAGACAGGTACTGCTCTCTCCACCCTGCCTTGTGAAATGCAAAGAAGGGAAATTGAGCTGGAACAGGAGAGGAGCAGAGAGCGGGCACCTGCCACTGCCAACCTGTCTGCTCTCGTCCCTTGTGTACGCTGGGAACTGATCCTTTGTAGAGAAAGGAATCCGAAGTGCAGAGGGGAAACGTGTGGTTTCTTAAGCAATGAACCATGCCTGCTCAGTGCATCTAGACAGGGTGATGTCTCTCACTGCGTGAGCACAACCCTGTGCCTTGTCGGATAGCAAGGCTTGGTAGACGAGTGCATGGCGATAAAAACAAACATCGGTAATTTGCCCGCTGACATGCACTGGTGAGGGAACAGATGAGGAATGGCCTTGCATATAGATATGATGACATAAAAGGTTTTTCAGGTATTTTTTACCATCTGTCAGCCATAAGCGCTGAACTGCAAGAGTGATACAAACTGCACTCTGCCACACCTTGGCCTCATCACAGGGAAGCACAACAGCCTTGGGCTTCATGGGCAGGCAGGATGTTTCCTCCGCTCAGTCCTTCCCTGGCCAAGCTGCTCTGGCTCCCTAGACCAGGATGCTCAGCATCACAACCTCAGGTGTGAAGGGACCTCAGATCTAGCTGTCTTAACAGCTGTGCTCAGGATCTTCCATTTCTAGCGGGAAGGCAATGGTCCTTACCTGCTCATCTCCATTTTGAGACCTGTAATCTGAGCAGGTGGTAGCTGGACAGAGGCACAACTCCAAGTTGTTATCCTCACAGTCCTGTCGTCAGTTGCGGGGATGGTGCACAGTGATCCTATTAAAATCACACTGGAGATGATGACACAGCACCTTTCCCTACAGATAAGCGTGGTGGCTCCCTGGAGATTTGGCTAGAACCCAGGTTATACCTTTTCGTTTAGCTCAGAGCCTGCTGTATTTTGAAGCATAATCTAATGTGGGTTTACCCAGGGACTGGCCATTTTCCGAAACTGTCAAATATAGAGTTACTGACATAGTCAATGTTTGTCAACTACGAAAGGAGGTCTCTGGGAAGGAAATGTTAAAGAAAAAATCTTTGCTGGATAGAAACAGCTCACAGGGTGGTTGTTTTCTGCCACATTCATTTTATACCAATTCAGCCTCCTCTCCCAGGTTATAACTTAAAGGGCTTCACATACCTCATAATCAATATCCAAGTGATCTGAATCTCCCTTCGTTCGGAAATGCTGGGTGTGCTTGTCCACGGTGAAGTTCACTTGCTTGTTGAAGCGCTCTATGAGAACTGAGTGCCAGTGCTGGTCATCCAGAAGGCTGCCAAGGGTGACGGACATGTGGCTGTTACTGAAGTGCAGGTTGGAGTCCCCTGGAGGGGCAGAGACAGGCAGAAGACACGCATTACCCCCAGACCCATAACTTAAGTATGAGGACTCAAGGAGCGCACAGAGCAATGCTCCTAGATTCTAACTGGAGTCCTGCCCATCAGAAACAGACTCCTGACAAAGCGTGCCTTAGATTCTTTGGGCCTCTTATTCATACATGTGTGTATATGCACATGCACACATACACACTTTTTTTTTTTCCCTGAAACCCTTGCAACAAACCAGGAGGTTTTCCCGATGCTGCACTCAACACATGGCAGCCCGCAGGGCATGGCTGCTCTGCCTGTGCCTTTGGTCCTGCAATGCATTCGAGCTCCTGGTGTTTTAAGTGCTCCCTTCAGGGTGCACCAAAATCCCCTGTCTATTCACGTTAACAGACCACTCCTGACACTTCAGTTTCAACTACGGGCTTTTTGTATTTTAACAAGAAAATTGCACCTGCCCATTTTCAGAGGGAAGAAAGCCCCGAGCCAGTGAAGCAACACGAACACGAGTGTTTTGTTCAGCTCAAAAAGATTCTTAAAGTTGGCCTAGATCTACAAAAGTTTAGATCAAGAGTCAAAAACATTTAGGTCCTAACCCTGGTGATTTCAAGCACTCTTCCATTTTCCAGCTGGTTACACGTTTGAACACTTCAGAGCTTCTCATTTAAAGGGAGTGTGTCCTTTTTTATATTCAACAGAATGGAGAGAACATACGCTCCAAAACTGCCAGGCAAGATGCAAGCAGATTCAAGAGCAGACATCAAAACTCTTGCCCATGACATACGAATGCACACAGAGGCTTGAAATAGCCAAAATCTGTATATTTAGGGCTGCTGCTGAATGGAAAAAAAAAAAAAACGCTTATCTCGGACTATGTATCCACAACAGCATCTCCTCTGGAAGACGTAACGTCACATATTTAACTATACTATATTCTATCCTAGCATGAAACATTTGTAAGAGGAGGAGAAATCAATGGACTTAAAGAATCCCAAAGAATGCAGAGGCTTGGAATGGAGCTCCTTGGTCCAAGTAACATCCAAATACCACATCAGAAAAACGCTGCATTATCATTTCTACTCTTTAAAGAAAAAGGGTGAAGGGAGCAAGGAAAAGGGAAATAAGGGAAAAGGGAAAAAGGAAAAATAATAGCTCGAGACTAAACAATTATTGAGCTTATATAAAAATGAAATCCAAGAGCTGTGGAAAGTTGTTACTTGCATTTAAATCAAAAATTAAGCACAAGGGGAAAACCACAGAATTATCTACAAATTCTCCTTCAGTACCTCCAGTTTGCTCACAGTAGTCTATGATTTCTTTTAATTCCCCAGGTCATAAACAGGGGACTAAGATACTGCACCGCTGCCTGCTTTATCTGCCCTAGACAAACTTCTGAAAGTGTCTTGGAATTGCTAGTCTGAGATCTGCCCTGCAAATATCATGTATTACTAGATGCTACATCTCCAATTTTTATTAAAACAACCTTGGCAGTCTAAACAACATGTACATGAACTGCAAATGGCTCTCATTATTCATCAAAGATATTAAGATTGAGAGTGGCAGTGAAAAACTTGGATCTTAATTCCCTCCTCTCCTTGCCCACACCCTCATGGTTAACAGAGGGAGGGGTCTTGTTTCAATAACCAAGCGGGGTAAGTGCAGCTCCTGTGCTGACCAAAGTACAGCAATACAGGCACAGAAGCTTCTGCCCAACTCAACCCCCTCGGTACAGGAAATACATGTGAGTCAGCAGGGATGCCGAGGCCAGTACCCACGGGCCACCTACACATGAAGTAATGAAGATTTTGCATTACAGCTGGGAGAGGGGGTATGATCACTCCTACTACAGTAGCTCCTGCCATTATCAAAGTGCTTTAGTGTTTTCACCAGGAAAAAACAAGCACCCTTCTACAGAAATAAATGAAGACAGCCTTTCATCTGACCCTCTGACCCAACGTGATCTCATAGTGATGGCATTCCAGATATTCATCACAGTTCTCAACTGAAACCACCTCCAGAAGAAAAGCAATACCAGTGTGCACAATTTTTTGACCAGAATGTTTTCATTTAAATTCTGTATTCTCAGCTGATTTCTGATCACAGAATGGAAAAAGTAAGACACAAACCAAAAATAAACCTTTTGCACTCCAAACCAAACTTCCTGGGAATGCTATTCTTAAAAAAAGGAGGAAGGGGAAGAAACTTTTTCTTTTTAAATCACTGCCTGTAAGCATCATCGAGAGAAGATCAGAAATTCAAAAGCAGTCATTGGGCGCCTCAGCCTTGGTCGGCACTAGTTAGAAGAGCCAAGGCCCCTTCTTGGCTCAGCTGTCACGTCCTGCATGCCATCGGTCAAGTCTATTCTCTTTGGGGTCCTCTCCCACCTCCTCTGACCAGTATTTAAGCTGTGAACTGTCTGGGATTCACAGCATGTTGTGTTGATCTCACCCAGAGTCTCTAGATACTGTCTAATATAAAGAATAGATTTATAAAAGAAAACCAAGACAATTCATGTTACAGGAAGAGGTGGACCAATAATCCTCAACACCCTTACCCAGGTTGATGTGCAAGGAGAGCTTCCCTTTCTGCAGTTCCAAGGTAATGTAGTCTCCACGCTGTCCTTCTCCGTGGAATAAGACTCCATCCCCCTGCATGCTCTTGAACTTCAAGGAAACCACATCTTTGAACGTGCTCATGAGTTTCTGATTGAACCTGTAGAGGAGTGAACTTCTGCCATCGAAGTCTGCAATATCTGACTCTGGGGGAAAGAAGACGGCAAAATGATGAGGAGGGGCAGCATCAAGAGAGAGACTTTATTGTTTCAGGATCTTTTGTATTTTTTCAGCATCTTTTCAGACACCACTTGGTGCCAGGTATTCTAAGAAGCACACATCCACGGGACATACATGGCATCTCAGAAACCACGTTTCACCCATTTCCAATCCTGTCCCTCTGTCTGGGGAAAGGGAACTGTAAGATAAAAGCAGAACTCCTCTGCACTTGTCCTTTTCTCTGTCATGTAAGACCACTTTCTCACTCAACGTTTTAGAACAGAGCAGGTACCTTCCATTGTATTCAGATCTCCAGAGCATCCCTTGCCACATCTGTTGTTTGTCCCACAAACACACCGAGGATGCTATTCATTACTTTGAACACTTCAGTTCTCACTCTACTTTCTGTAGCTTCACAAGTCTTGAGCTGTTTCTGCATATTGGCTATGCCTGCATCCACCTTAGCATCCAAATAAGCATCATCTTAGCCTCTGAGGGTTGGCTGCTTGTTGGTGATGGGCATTTATCAACCATGTTCCTGCATGCAAATTGACTAGGCTGGCAAGAACAGTCAAATATCAATCCAAAAAGCCTTTGAAGGGATTTCATGGGAACCAGGCATCTAACCTGATTATACACCTTTGAAAATCCTATTAGGAACATATTTTCCCCTTCAACCAGCCTCTACAACCCAATCACTGTGATGGGAAACAAGCTTTAAATTCTTCAGTTGCAATTAATATTTCCTTTGGCAGCAGCAGCCTGCAGTACTCTCTTTGCTTTACAAAGTAGTATTTTAAGCAAAATGTATTTTTAAGAAACATTAAAAAAAAAAAAAAAAAACAAACCACAAAAATATGTATAACCACAATATTTCAGGTAGCTTTATGTATTTTTATCTAATACATTGCATTCAAAAATGTGACATACACTTGTAAATATAAACTCAATGTACATCAAAATGCAATTTGGTACAAATGATGGATAAAATATCTACTTGTAAATAATACATCTGTCACTTGATAGGTTCTGTTGATAAGAAAAATATTAAAAATTAAGAACACCAGACAATGAAGAATCTAAACAAGAAAATACTAAGCTACATAAGTACAAGGATACATGCATAAAGACAAAGAACACCTTCAAAGTATCCAAGAAGAAAGAGCATAGACTATCTCTTTCTGAAAACCATATGTTTTAATGATAATCCAAAGGAATCAGTTTTCCATTTTCCTTTGAAAAATACCTGAAAAGTCCATATGCAAAGCAATCAAGACTTCCAGGTCAACACCTGCATTGTTATTAAAGTTCGTGATTTAAGTCACCTAAGCTCCCCAGAGAGTTCTTCTATCCTTTTGAGTGATAATGGTAGTTTCATTCACTCTTTAAAAACAGAAATAATAGGCGTTGGTGGTTTTTTTCTTTTTTAAACTGGAACAAGATTTAAAGAAGTTTGCAATTAAAAACTATTGCAAACTCCGAAAATAAAAGACCTGTTAATGACTTGTTACCATGGAAACTACCATCGATAACTTGTGCATGGCAGTATGACAATTTGTACAGGAGTTTGATGGCACACTTACAAACTTGCAAGGAGCTCAAAATTTAAATCTTATGTGGAATTCTGTCACTCTCAAACTGATTTCCATTCCAAATCAGAAGGCAAATTATTATTTCTTAGGAGAATAAACTACAAAGAAATTAAACCCTGGAAAAAATAAAAAATACTCCAGAATAAACTAAGACCAACTTCTTATCTATGATGTGAGAATTATTACATGCTCTTTAGCATCATATGTGAACAATTGCTGGTTTAGAAAGTATCATGAACACAAAAGTGTTCACACCATCTGCTTTTACTGTTTTTACTTCTGAATTATGTGTTCAGAAACAGCTCCTTCAGAATTGCTGATTTCTCTCTATTGACAACTTGACTGCCAGTTTCTATAAAGGGAATTAAATTCATAGTTTAGTTCTTAGGAATTTCTCCTAGCTACATTAGATACTTCAATTTGTTTAAAGTAAATTGCAATTGTATCATAAAAATGGTTTCATTTTAACACAGGAGGAATTATGAAATAGCTTATAAAGAAGTTACAGTCTTTGATTTCCACTGCATTTTGCAGTTAAAGTTGATTTTCCTCCCAGCTCTCAAAAACAAAGGTACTGTAAGAGAGCACTGATTCAGTGTTGCTGTAATAAACAGCCCTTTTTCCTTCTCCTTCAGATCTGAGCCTTCAACTAGTCTGGATTCACACTTCAGTCCTTGTTTTAACTCTCCACTAAGCCACAGTATAATACACAATTTCCAGAAAAGCTCTAACTGACATTTACAGAGTGTAACACAAAGGAAAACCTGTTTCTGAAAAGTTCGGCTTCACTAATTATCGGTTGAGAGTACCCTGGCCAATAAACAGCCTTGAATGAAATGGGAATATGTCAAATAAATGCTAACACTGGCAGCCGAAAGTCACTAGTGGCAGTTTGCATGACAACAAATCGTTGGCTTTCTGTTAAAAATTGAAAGATACAGCACAAGTCTAATACAGTCACTCCAGAAAACCTGCTTGTTTGCTTAGTGTTTATTTAGAGTCCATGTTTGTCCACAATCCACTTGCAGAAAGAAAACAAGGATTGGAGACGTCCTAAGTCTCAAAAGCCTGTAGGAATAACAAACTAAACGAAAGAATGTGGGTTCATTCTGCACCGCCTGCTGGTTTACTTATGCTCCCCGAAGAGAGATTTTACCCAATCTGGGTACTTTTCTACACTGTCCTCATCAACAAGGCTACAAAACTCATCAAAAGTGAGGTCAGGCAAAAGAGGTTTCTTTCATGTCACTCACCTCTGACCCTGAATTCAAACAGATGTCTCTGCTGTAAGCATACACATACTTCTGCTCACAGGTGAAGAACCTCCCATAAAAGAGAAATCATTCATCATGCTTTTCTGAAATTCGGTAGTTTTTGGCCCCAAGGGTCCTGGTTACATTATTCCATTTGAATTTCCTTTCCCAACACAGATCCAAACATTAAAGTCACTTGGGTGCGAGTGGTAACACAGGCAGTTGAGAGTAGATTATCAGGTTAATTTAAAAAAAAAAAAAAAAGAAAAGAAAGAAAAAGGCGCATGTGACCACAGGGCACAACCCGCAGGACCAGGGACCAGCTACGCTGAGAGACTGGGAGCACTGTGTGAACACGGAGCTCACTTGGGCAGCAACCTGCTCCTGGCAGCAGAAAGGATACTCATGCACTCTTACAAATATGGTTCTCCTAGCGATTTTGGAAAAAGTAAATACCTGCTTGGCAAAGTTATTCCAAAATACAAAAATATCCTCTAGGAACAGTTGCAATTTGAGATGGGAACTTTTGGTCTTGGACTTGGATCAATTAACAGAAGCTTCACCCCCCTGCAGGCAGGAGGAGGGCTGTTCCTGATCTGAACAGATGTCTCTCTTGGCCAGTCATGCCTTACTGGTGTGAGTGAGTCTGAAGCAGTCTGACTTCCCTCTCCATAACCCTCACAAACACACAATCCAAGCAATGAATGTGGATGAGCAACTCAGAGGTGACTATTCTGCTAGGCAGCTTTATCCCTGTCACAAATCTATGTCTGCCTCTTGGTAAGCAATCATTTGGGTATTTATCTTATGCGGCTGGCTACAAACACTACTGGTCAATGCCCATCAGACGTTAAGTGGTTCTCTGCAACACATTCTTTTCTGTCTCATAAGATGACAAAGGAGAGGATGGAGCAATATGAGGAAAACTGGGGGTGGAGGGAGAGAGAAAAAATCCAGTAAAAATATCATTTAACCAAAAAGCACAATATCATATCATTTTCCCTGAAGCAATGACAGCAAAAGATGAGAAATCAGGAGTCCTGAACTGCAAATTATGAACTTGGCTCTCAAAAGCAGAAGGCACCCTGTCTCAGTCCCAATCATTGTTCCTCCTGTGGTTTCCCACCCTGTTAACTGCACATACACCTGATTCTGCTGATGCATTTTGGGCGGTTAACCAGTTATAGAATATGATCAGCATCTTCAATGCAGCTATAAATCTTACCCTATAAAAGCAACAGTGTCAGCAGATTTTTTTCCTGCGCTAAGCTAACAAGACTTTTCCCAAGTCTAAAGATACACCCAATCCCCCCTCACCGCCCCCAGCATCCAAAGCAATTGGTTTGCCATTTGTCTGAACACGTCCTCTGTTGCAGCTCTGGTTATCTGTTACAATCACACTGCTTCTGGAGCTACTGCTGCAAAGGGACAGTGAGAGCTTACGCATACCTCTGGATGGAAATTTCCATTAAAGTCATCATAAATCCTTTTCTGAACAGGAAACATCACATATGTTTTCAGATCAAGATCAACTCATTCCTATTTAGTACCTGTTTTGAGGATGTGAGATGGAATCTTCACAGGAATTTCAAATAAATGTAATTAATTTTCATTTAAATACGTACTTTCTGTGTAAGAAAGTAAACAAAAATTAGCATGTGTCATCTGTGCATTCCAGCTGATTTAACAGCCTTGAAATGCTTTGTTGCACAGGAACTTCGGTCTGTATGGGATAGGGTCAAACACTCTCACATGTCTGAAACAGCTTTGCTGTTAAAAACATGTTTTTATGTTCCAAAGAAACAATGTCAACTGGCATCCAATCAGGGGGTGAAAAGAAAAAGGGAAAAAAAAAAAAAAGGCAAGCTCTCTTGTTTGACAGAGAAGTATTTGGGATATATTCATAGTAGTAAATTACTTCTGGAAGAGTAGTAAAACCCAGTGTGTTCCATATACAGCACAGTGCAACGGCACGTTAAGTCAGACACTTTGGCATCCACTGCACATCTCTAATGTTAATCTCCAAGGAGATTCTTCGCTATTTTTGTTGCTGTGTCCTGGCAGTGTTTGGTGACCTACAAGACCTAATGCCTTCCACATGCCCCCTACTGAACAGTCAGCACGGAAAGCTGCATTTGCCACAAGTTAGCACCAGGACGCGTTCCTGGTTCCTCTTCCGTAGCGCATGCTGCAGGACAGTCATACTCCAAAAACAGGAGGTCAGAGGCTTGTGCGAGCACAAGAATGTCGCATTCACCTAGCTCTACCATCACAAAATTGCTTAAGCAGCAGTGAAGCCATAAACCTCTCCTACAGCTGTCATCTTCCGCTCAAATATGCAAGGTTAAAAAGGAGCTGATGTGAGCAGAGACCATCCAAGGAACCACAGGCTATTTTTCACGCCCCGGTGTATCACAGCGAGGTGCTCAGCTGCATGTTTGGCAGTAGTCCCAGGATTTTAACAGATGTGCAGCAGCACATGAAATTCAGATGGCCTAAGCTGTTACCATCCCCCAGACTTTCGTTTCAGCCAACCAATGAAGGTTGCCACTCACGCAAAAAGGACCTCCAGCTTGCCTGTAAATGAAAACTTTCATTCTGCAGTTTTCTGCCCTGGATATCCCTATAAATCAACTCTGTTTTCTGATCAGGTGCTGTGCTTCTAGGGCAATATATGCCTGAAAGGCAGAATGGACAGCCAGCAGTCCAGCATCATCTGAATTTCAGCCTCCTTCCTTCTGCAAGTTGCTAAGAGGTAGAAATGACCCTGCAGACACACATGCCCGTTTGCGCAGGATTTGATTCATCTGTGTTCCCCATGCATGTGTTCTCTTTATATCTTCTACTTTAGGACTGGATCTAAATCTAAATTGCTTGTGAAACTCCTTTCTTCAACTTCAGCGGACTTAAGATCACTGGATTTGTTTACCTATAGAGGCTTTAACTCCTCCCAGCAGCATAAAGAGGATTGGGCATATCTGGGAATTAGGTTCAATTATGAATTTGTATCAGCTGAAGCCTTAGGTACAGGTAGGTGACTATAATGCTGTTCCTACTCCCAGGCTCACACACCTTCTTTAATATACACACAGACACTTGCATGAAGGGACATCTTCTAGCTCCATTTCCTTCCTGGCTTGTCCAACAGCCTCTCTCTAGTGATATTTTGTCATTGTTGTAAACTCTTTTCAAATTATTAATATATTTCTCATACCAGGATTGAACATAGTAGATGAATCTGTATGCTGTCAAACTTTACAAAATGCAGTTATGTAGGTGTACATCAGCTCAAGATCTACTGTAGATACTCTGTCAGCGCAGCAGTAAAGATGACATTTTGTAAATGATCAAACATCTTTTGTACAGCATTGGAGTGCCTGGGTTAGGAGTAGCCAGGATTGTGAAACTACAAAGGCAAAGCTCATAGACAGGTATTGCTTGTCATATGCAATTTCACAGTACAATAGAATGGTTTGGGTTGGGAGGAACCTTAAAGATCATCTAGTTCCAACCCCCCTGCTATGGGCAGGGACATCTTCAACTAGACCAGGGTGCTCAGAGCCCCATCCAACCTGACCTTGAATGTTTCCAGGAATGGGGTACCTACCACTCCTCAAGGCAACGTGTTGTAAACAATTCCTTCCTTGTATCTGTATCTTGTATCTTCCCTCTTTCAGTTTAAAAGCATTACCCGTTGTATCACAACAAGCCCTGCTAACAGTTTGTGCCAGTCTTTCTTACAAGCCCCCTTCCAGTACTGGAAGCCACTATAAAGTCTCCTTGAAGCCTTTTCTCCAGGCTGAACAAACCCAACTCTCTCAGCCTGTGCTCACAGGAAAGGTGCTCCAGCCCTCTGAGCACTTTCATGTCCTCCTCTGGACTCACTCCTACAGGTCCATGTCCTTATGTTGGGGGCTCCAGAGCTCAATGCAATACTGCAGGTGGGGTCACAAGAGTGGAGGAGCAGCATCACCTCCCTCAACCTGCTGGTCATGCTTCTGATGCAGCCCGAGATACAACCGGCTTTCTGGGCTGTGAGCACACATTGTTGGCTCATGTCCAGCTTTCATCCACCAGTACCCCCAAGTCCTTCATGTCAGGGCTCCTCTCAATTCCCTCGTTCCCCAAGCCTGATGACCGGGGCTTGCCCCAACCTAGGTGCAGGACCCCTGCACTTGGCCTTGTTGAACCTCACGAGGTTCACATAGGCCCACTTTTTTCAGCCTGTCCAGGTCCCTCTGGATGGCATCCCTTCCCTCCAGTGTCTCAACCTCACCACTCATCTTGGCGTCATCTGCAAACCTGCTGAGGGTGCACTTGATCCCACTATGTCACTGATGAAGATACTAAACAGTACTGATCGCAATATGGACCCCTGAGAGACACCACCCCTCACTGATCTCTATCTGGATATTGAGCCATTGACCACGACTCTGTGGATGCGACCATCCGACCAATTCCTTACCCGCCAGACAGTTCAACCACCAAATTGTATCTCTCCAGTTTAGAGAAGGATGTTGTGGGGGACCGTGTCAAAGGCCTTACAGAAGTTCAGACAGATGACATCCACAGCTCTTCCCTTGTCCACTGATGTAGTCACTTCATCACAGCAGGCCATAGAACTTGCCAGGGAGAAATTTGAATGGCACGTTTATATAAACGGAATTAATATTTCAGCATTCTGTAAAACTTTTATGAATCCCTTTACTTCTTTTCTTCCTTGCTTGCTTCAATCTCATACCTTAATTCTGTACAACCATTTTTATTTCATATAACTGCAGGCTACAGAACAAAGATAAAGACTTTTATCAGCACACGGACACTCAGTCTGCAAGTGACTCTGAAGTCTTCTTCATACCACAGAAGATACAACCACAATTTGACATTAAAGGAGTGCCCGTGTAGTATTTTGCATAGGGTAGTACCAAAACACCTTCAAGCTACAAAATTTTAACCTACAGTTCCAGTTCTGTTTGCTGCACATCTATTTGGACTACACTCTTCACTGCAGAGGTTTGGTCATCATTAAGGGAAGAAACCTCTTTGAAAACAGATGACATAGCTGCTTTGGAATGATGATGTCAAGGGCAGCTGGTTTTGGTTTCTAGGTTCCAGTTTCCAGGTCCACTGGTAGGGCTGAAAAAAAGTCTCTTGGCCCAGTGACTATCCATCCAGACCAGACTGTTTCAGGTCTGTACTTAAATGAATGACAGTCCACAGTGCCTGAGTATCAAAGTAAGTGAAGAAGCAGAATATTAAAAAAAAAAAAAAAAAAGATTAATGGAGTTTTTAGATCTACACACAGACCATGATAAGGCTCTTCCTGTAAAACCATGTGAATCAGTCCTGATACGAGTTTAGTGAGGAGGCCACTAAGAGTCCTGGAGCTGTCTCTATTCAATGGGAACATTTCAGTCAAAAGGTTAAAGACAGCTTGCTTTTTGATTCTGCTCAGATGAATTTAAGAAGTCTCCCAAATAGGAGTTTTTCCACTTATTATCTTATAACCTCTTTTCGTCACCCAGCAGGAGCAGATGAGAACATAATTTAAACAGGGAGATGTACAGTAGTTTCACAGGATAGTGATTTGTGCCACACCACACTGAACTCACTGGTGAAACACTGCTAGTACCCTGAACTCTTCCCAGCCAACTCTCCCCTATCTTCAGCTGTATCTCAAGCCACATGTGTCCACTTCAGAAATAAACCACAGCCACCTGAGAAACAAATACTGGACTTGCATTTCATCGTTTGTGGATTCGGGTTTGTTTTGTGTGAGGGAGCAACACTGTCCTTTTTCTTTACATTACACTTCTCCGTGGTAGGCAGGTCATGCATCTGCGGCCTTAAACCAAGACAACCACGTGGCTGAAATGCCCCAAGCCAACAATGTTTATAGGCTGCTCTGAAGCCCGTGTGACAAAGTGCTGCAGACAATGTCTTAAGAGGATCACTGCCATGTGTTATGAAGAAGAATGACAAAAACCCAGTCATGCAAAGCAGTTAAAGGAGCAGAGGAGTTGTTTTCTGAAGCATCAGCCTCAAATAGAAGTACTAGCTACACAATCCACAGCACTGCCCTCAACAACTTGTTAACTTGCCTTAAAACCAAAAATTAACTACTTAAACAAAAGGTAGTAACATTCCTACATAAAGTCCTGCAAAAGAGCCCAAGTAGCTCCCATGCCCTCCAGTGGGGCAGGAAGTTTTGCAGCACTTGACTGCCCCGCACTTGCAAGCATCAGCAAACTGCTCTGTGGTGGGCTCAGAAAGCTTCACCAGCTGAGGTAGGTGGGCCAGCACATCCCCGAGCAGAAAGGCAAGAACAACTACGGAAAAAATGAACGATGGCTATGTATTTCATATTACATTTTAACTCGTGAACCTTGTGCTGGACCCCTCCCACAGCACTGACAGCATCAACAAACCTTTTTAAGAAAACATGGGTGAGTACATAGCTACTTACTATAGGAGCAGCCGAAGACTTCAACTCTCAGTCCTATCCGCCCACCGACATTCCACTTGAGAGGGATGAAGCGCAAGAAGCGGGCTTTCATGGAGTGCAGAAATTTGTGGTGAACCACGCTGTCAGCATTGGTGTTCCCTGTGAAAACCTGGAAGGACAGAGAGCCTTGGTGAGACATTTAGCACTGAAAGTGAATGAAGCACTCTAAATTAAGGCTGTGTACTGCAACCCCTCTTCCTGATTCTCAGTCTCATAAATTACTCAAAATTATCTAAATTGATTGGCAAGTTTTCTTTTAAGTGCTGTGTCTATTATGGAGGGAAAGGAGGGAGACAGCAGCACACAGAGCGCTTCGGCAGAGTGAGGGGACATACAGAGGGAGTTACAAAAGCAGGTTGTAGGCGGGGATGCCACAGAAGATGCTACATCATTTCTGCAACCCCAGGATATTCCTGTGCACTGCAATACTCCATCAGCCCCTAATATATCCAGTCCCTTCAGTGCAGTGAAGGATGGGACTCAATTTAGCCTTTGCTGCATTCAGGGTAGTAGAAAAAGGTAGTCACAAGGCACTGAGGTTGTCCAGAACAGGCAAGTGTACATCTATATACACCACAGAAAACTCAAGCAAGACACGGGAAGACATGAATGTCTGCATCAGTACACAGGAGAGTCAGCATTTCAACTGTGTTTGCACTTGAGAGAGATGAAGCTGGCAAACAATAATAATTTAACTTTTTCTCTCTCCTATTTGATTAATTGCCTGCAACTGCAAACCAAAATTAATGGCCTTACTCAGAATTATCGCTCCATAAGAAGAAATTCTCTCATGGATGAAGAATGACTGCAGGATTTCAAAGACGAACCTTAAGACAGACATCCAAGCTCTGGGCCTTCCTGAGGCTTTTTCAGTTGATCTTTACACCCTTACCCTGTAATACCAGGCCGGGGGTATGACAGACTTGCTGCTATCTTCAGAACATTTGAGTAACTCAGCTAGGACTTAAATTTGAAGCTAACAGTTTTGTAAAACATGGAAAACAAAAGACAGAACTAGCAAAAAAAAATACCTCACAGGAAGGCCGTGTGTTTGAGAGATCCTTCGCTTTGTAAGCCTAAAATTTCATCACAAAAAGCTGTACCAGTTTTAAATGCTTCTGCAGTTCAGAAGCTAGCACCATTCACCTATGCAGTGCAGTAACCCCACTAAAGCAGACTTACAATTCATTCTCGATGGATGGGTTACAGAGACTGGGGGTTTCATCTCCACAGATTAAATAGCAGCTGTTTAAATTTGTACTCAAAAGCCAAGTATTCCAGCTTTTTTCCCAAATATTGTTAAAAACGGAGTAGAGCTTTGAATTCAGCGTGTTCTTTTTACCAACTCCAGCATGCTGTTGTTTTATCAGAACTATATCCATTAAAAAATATCCTCAAACATCTCTAAGGCAGAATACTTTGAAACTATACCATGCTTTTCCCATTTCCCCTTAAAAACTCTAAGCTGGGAAAATTCCCTTGTATGCAATATGCCTTATCTTCCAGCCAGTCATGAATGCAAAAGACAGCATATACCTCAATTCCTAAACATGCTCTGCAAGTGCATTTCATTGATGCTACTGCTTGCCTTTGAAGATGAACAATTTTACTGAAACGATCTCTCACAACCCCAGTTACCTCAGTGAAGGAGGACTGTTTGAAACGTGATCTGTAAAATTATTTTTATTAGGAGCTTATCTGGCTGAAAAGAGTGTATAATTCAGCTATCCCAACTGTCCCCAAATCTTTGCTTGTCCTGCATCTCTTATTCCATACTTTTTATGCACAAGATCTTGTTTTCTACAACCATGGTGATGGTTAACTAACCTCTCACAAATTCAGTTATATAATTGATTTTTTTTGGATGGGGTTTCTTGTTGATCGTAATTCAAAGTTAACCACATAGAGCAGTTCAGCAGCCTTGTCCCTCAGATATGTTTTGAGGAGTGCCACAAGCAGCACTTGAAGATGACCTGGGCTTACTCATACAGCTTTTCAGACAGAAGCCAAATTCAAATTCCAGCAGAGAGTATTTCAGAGGGGTTTTTTTCCTTATATTTCAAATGAAAAATCTTGTTCTCAGTAATGAAACTGTCAGCAGAGAGTAAGTCTCACAGTCAGAGCTGTGGCAGTGTTCACAATTTTATTAAGACACTCATGGCTATGTTAGATGGATAAAGAGGAGTGTTGTTTTCTGTTTACTTAGAAAGCTCATTCTCTTGGAATCCTGTAATTATGTAAAAATCTCGCCTTTCATAAGATAAAAAAACAAAGAGAAGGAAGAAAGAAGGAAAAAAAACCAGAAGGGGACCAGTTTCCAGTCCTTCCAACTGTGAAGAAATGCTTGTAATGCAGTGACTAGCATGCAAGCGAAAGGTGAAAATTAAGAGACAAAAGAAAAAGCACACCTTAATATAACAATATTGTGAAACAGGGGTCTGTTATTTTTTTTCCTCATAATCCTTTCACACACAAGCCTGTCAATACTGCACATTGCATCACAGGCCCGCAAGGTAATTGTTTTTTGGTTTATATATAAAAGAAAACCTTCTGGGAGAAAGACCAAGTTGAAAAGCACAGCACTTCTAGAAATATCTCCTTGCAATTACAAAGTAATGGGAACTAGGTGATTTGCAATACAACTGCGTGCTAAACACCCCACACATTCCTGTTTGGAAAGTGGGTAGGAAGGCAGCCCACGGCAGCCCACAGCGGCAATCTGATCAGTGGGCCCTCGTGGGCGACGCAAAACCATGGAGGCAGTTCACAAACTACCTGTAACTGTTGGTAAGGGCAGTCTTGACCCCTCTTCTGCAGGGCAAACCTGTCAAGTCATTTTTGCAAAGCTTATGCAAATGGCACACCCAAGCACAGCGACAGGAGCATCACTGCTGCTCGCACACGCAAGTGTTCTGCCACCAGGCAGATGGTGTGTACAGCACGCTCCAGAGACTGCCTGTGCAATGAAAGGAGCTTGGTGGTTTTGCCAGGTAAAACAGAGACAGCTGTACCCCACCATCTGCAGGCAGACACAGGTGCCCACCCACAGGCATCTGTGCTAGACAGTCTCCTTCACTACACCTTAAGGAACAGCCAGAATTACCCACATCTAGCCTCCAAATCGGTTGACTCCAAACCTGATGTGCAACTGTGTGAAAATGTCCTTCCCACACTGACACAGTCATGTCAGTAAAAATAACCCCTTCAGAAGTCCAGTACATCCCTTATGGCAGTGTTTCTCAGGCTTCTCTAACAACCAAAGAGGCAACTAAATTTTCTGGGTGGAAAAAAACCCCACAGGCAATGCTGTACCCATCGATCTGAGCCTACGAGACGGTTTGCTGGCACACCGCTGCTTGCTGCTAACTGCAGGGCATCACTGTGTATGCCTTTAGGATTGCTTTGATTTTCACTTCCAACTCCCACTGCTATACAGATCACCCTCCCATGTTTCATGGACCACCTGTGGGCTATAGACCATTGATTGAATAGCACCATTTGCCACAGATGGTCACTTGAAAACTTAGATCCACAGCTGACACAGAAATA
Source organism: Rhynochetos jubatus (assembly GCA_027574665.1). NCBI lineage: Eukaryota > Metazoa > Chordata > Aves > Eurypygiformes > Rhynochetidae > Rhynochetos > Rhynochetos jubatus. The sequence goes on from CM050654.1 coordinate 28,834,997, forward strand.
ATCCATCCATTAAAGGAGATGAAACAAGGATGCAGTACCAGATTCTGTACCCCTGGAGGTTCAAATATTGATTAACAGTAAACTTATCAGTGAGAATGGCAGGAATTCTTCCTCTTGAGAAACGGCCTCTATTACATCTTATTGGCGATAGGGATTAATTCACAGGAACAAAACAACAAACTACTGAAGAAAACAAAGCACCCGCATCCCATTTCCCTGTGAGGGAGCATAACACTGAAATCTGTGGTTTCTTACAAGCTCTGTAAACACAACAGACTGATGATTTACCTGGGAAATTCTGCTTCTGGTGTTCTATGGGGCTTATAAATCACAGAGCTCCATTAGCACCAAATATTGCCACCAGCTTCTTGAAGGCAAAAGCTTTTCCCCAGCGCTGCTGGCTGTAGGGTCAACAGCTTGCCACGGGCAGGACTGCCTCGCGGACCCAGCTTGTTTCAGGATGCCTGGCTGCGTGGTGCCCTGATGTGACACAGACCACGGCACTGCAGTAATATTGTATGAGGCTTTCTTTATGAGCCAGCAAGGGCCGGTCCCGCTGGCATGAAGAGGTGAGGTAAGAACAGCTGCAGCGGTTTGGAGCAGGGTCTGACCAGGCCAGTGCTGCCTCTTTAGCAGCGGCTGACAGCAGGTAGGGAAGACTAAGCACATAGAATGCTTTTCCCAGCGCTCATCTACCTGGTTCATAGCTTATACAAAACAGAATTTATACAAACAGAGCTTATACAAAACAGAACTCCACTTTAGATGGAAAATAAAACTTTCAAAAGAAGTTTAAATCTCAAACCCACCAGCGTTCCCTGGAAATTGGATGTATGGCTCCCTCAGGAAAAACAATTCAAATGAACGGGCTGTTCATACAGCTCCCATTCAGAGGGATCCCGAAAGCTGTTCAAGGGCAGTTCAGGAAAATGTCACGCAACTGTGGTGAAATATGACAGTTGTTTAATAACCCTGCAGACACACCTTTATTTCTCCACCTCGTGTATTAATTCAGATCTATGGGAGATCACACCAGTGAGACCTGATGCACTAAGCTTTAGATCGCCCTTTGGCCAAACTCTTAGACTGGTCTCCCCCTTCAGACAGACGAGTGGAAATAGGGTGCAAGCAAAGTGTCTGCTCATGAAAACCTAATCAATTCAAAAGACAGCATCAGACACAGGACTTTATCTCAGTCTCCCCTGCACACACACACTGCACAGCAAATGGCAACTTATTTACAGAGCTGCAGAAGGTGGTTCCCATAATGACACTGCTGAATGTATTTTGCTCTCCCACTTTGTTAGGAAGGTAATGGGGTTGGTTCAAAACGAGTATGCAAGCAGCAACATAGGCACAATCAGCCCTGAACAGTGAGCAGGCAGACCTGAGGTTAACTACCTTCTAGGGGAGATATTTTAAGATGTATTGAATACTCTCATTTCTGCCAAAGTCACTCTGATGAACTGAGCAGAGGAAAAAAAAATCATCAGATTATGAATGTGCAGAGGGCACATAACACAGATGTTAGCAATTTACAACATTTCAACCTTCACTGAAAGAAATACAAGCACAGAAAAGAGCACTCCACCTTCAAATCTCACCCATGACATCGCAGTATGCTGCCTCCAGTGCCTAAAGAAATAAGGACAGGAGTGCACTTAATTCAAGCTATCCAGCAGCTTAGTGAAGGAACCAAAGTGAGATAAAAAGCAGCTAAAGCCTGCCATAAATCCCACAACTGCAATACATAGAGTAAGTAAAACAATGTCATTCTCCCTCTTAAACTTCCTCGCTAGGATGAGAAACATCAGGAGCTAGGAGTTAGCCCTGTGATACAGAACACGCTTCCTGGTGTCCGTCTCCCAGGACCCCCTCAAATATCTCCGTGTACATGCACTTTAAAAAAAAACACCACAGTAATTTACAGCTAAGAAACAACATGAAAATCTGAAACAGGAGGGAGAAGGCATTGCCTAACTTTTCATGTTTTCTAGGTTGAAATAAACTGACTCAAAGGTAGCTTTTACCTTCTCCAGGGGCAACATGATTTTAGTTCTGCCCAAATTTGTGTTACCTGGGATGTAACTCAGTGGGACTATGACTGAAACCACGTTACAGTAAGGGTGCTTCATCTCTGTGGTATCTGTGGAAAGGGACTGAGTGCTACCATGTCAAGGACACAATACAGCCACAAACACACCATATGGAAACTCAGCAGCCTCTGATTTTAATGGGACACTACAGGGGTTTTTTCCACGTAACAATTACACCTCATCAGTGCCTGCTAGCAACACCTTGGGCCTGGACACATTTGTGGTGACTTCTTGTAACGATGAAAATTTAAAAAAATCCATTTAGCTTCTGCTGTGAAACAAAAGCAACTGTCAGTTCAGGCAATTCTAGAAACTTCCTCCTTCACCCCAGACCAGCCCTAAAACTTAGAGAGATTACACACGGGTGTAAAATATATACATGAGATTCAAATGTAGAAGAAAAAAAAAACAATGTCAGAGCCTAAATGTTCTTTTTGCATTTCACCTTTCCTACATACTGTGCATGTGAACAGTCAAAAACGTTGCTTTGCTTATGTAATGAAAAAAGCCCAGCCCAACACATCAGGCCAGAACTGTTAACATCTTGTCATGAAGAAATGCAGTGAAATGGCTTTGCTGTCATCTCAATCATCCCATGTCCAGACTGGGAGCCGCTAAAAGCTCCCCCTCACTTGGAGGGTGCGTTAAGAGCAGCTCTCCACCACAGGGGTTCATGGCAGGACCTGGCCCCTGGGAGTTGCCCTGTTTCAGCAGGTGGCCTTAAAAATCCTTTTGCTGTTAGAGGGGGTCAGACCATGAGGAAGGATGGCAAGGAGGACTGCTCAGCTCCTTGAAGAGCTTCAGTTTAGACCTCTGTTTTCTCCTATCACGTGGTCACAGTTGGCACAAGGACGGCAAACCTATGCACTGTGTTTTCTTACTTGTCTTTCTCAAGAGGCAAGTTAAATTTTCTTTCAAGTGGTCTCTAAAAATTAGTACATGTCTACTTCAAGTGCAAGAAACTTGCCTGCTCTGGAGAGTCAATGTGATCATTTTCCGCTGATTTAAACAGGTTTCAGTCTGAGCCCAAGAGGAAACGGCTGTCAGCCTTGTCCAGGGACCAGGGGGTGGGATGTGTCCTCTTAGCACATCACTCACCTCTGAGCATCTCCTTCTACTTCACGTCTGTCTTTCCTGTTAATGCATCACGGTCTTCATGACAAAAGATAACCAGTCATTTCTGATTAATAACCTCCTGAGTCTAGTTGCCCATTTCCAGGCTGTTTTCCCTTCCAGGTTGAACACTATGACTCTAGCTAATCTAAAGCCTATCATACCTTCAGAAAGAGAAGCCTTCATTCTGCTTCTGTTTCTTCTCTTCTTTCCTAACAGCAACTACATTTTCCTCTTTGAAACACCCATCCTTGACAAGAACCTCAAAAACAATATCCCCTGGCACAATGTCAAAGCTGCTATTAGGGGAAAGGGATACAAGAGGCACCTGTCCAAATAATCCTCCCAGAACATATTATCTGAAGAGGTGACAGCTTCCTTTCCCATTCCTCCATTCCCCAATAAGGAAGAAAAAAAAGGTTAATCTACAAAGAGGTAGTTTAACTCCCTATACAGTAAGAATTAAAACGAATGGCTGCAGTATGGGTTATCAAGGAGGGGTCCTGCTGGGAAATATGCACTGCATTTGTTACTTACTGAGGGGCTGACCGCTGTGCTTCAGCAATGCAGCGTTCACCTGGGCTCCTGAGCGTTAGTCACCTCTGAGTTACTGGCCATTTCTGTACGTAGCAGCGTAGTCCAGGGGAGAGAAGATACAATAAAGTGGCAGGTTCCATACTACTTCATCACTTCATTGAATAATCTGCTCAGGTGGGAAGGTTATTTGCCTCTGATCTACCCCATTAGACTGAATGCACACCCTTCTCTCTGGGTAGTTACTTCCCAAATACAGGAACAAATAATGCTGACATCATCATTAGCCTCAGATAGATGACTGTCCAACAAAGCACGTTTATATTAAGGATGCTGTTTATTATCCTTGTGCTAACAGTTAGTAGAACTATTCACAAATTTTTCAATAAAAAAATAAGATTTTTACATTATCAAAAAATTTTGCAAGACAAAAGGTTGTTTTGTTTTTTTAAGTCTATCCATTAAGACCATGTCATATTTTGCTCTAGACACGTCTGTATCAATCCAGAAAACATCAGTTTAATGATGGTGACATTAAAAACATAAAGCTTTTTGGGTCCCCTCAGGACAATAAATATTTCTATTTAGACCAAATAAAAGAGAAACAAAGTATCGCACTACTTTCGAATTCTTTGTGTTTTTTTTCTTTTTGCTCCTGTTTCGATTTACCCCTAGCAAATTCTAATTTCTTTTCTTGTTTTGGTCAGCAGCAACGGTGAACATTTCTGTACTACAATGGACAGTCTGATCTTCAAACAGTTTGAATTAGTGTTTCTAGCGTCTGCCAGAGTGTACCCTGGCAAAGTCTGAGGTATCGTATCCACCAGAGACCATTCCCAACAGGCAGCTTGGGTACAGTGATCTCTTTTGAAGACAAGACAATTTACCAAGTGGATAATATACAAGGTACATCACCGATCTCAGGACTAGAAAATCATAGAATGGTTTGGGTTGGAAGGGACCTTAAAGATCATCTAGTTCCAACCCCCTGTCATGGGCAGGGACACCTTCCACTAGACCAGGTTGCTCAAAACCCATGCAACTTGCCCATGAACACTTCCAGGGAGAGGACATCCACAACAATTGAAACTCTGCGCAAGCTGTGGTCCCTGTCACCTTCTCTCTACTCACAGATGTAGCCCAAGTGTCCTACCCGACCTGTAGTTAGGCAGGCTGCCCTTCCCATCAATGGACCAAGTGCAACTTCCCTGTCCTGCTGAGACATTCTCTGCATACAAATGTGATGTTGCATCTCACATACAGTTGCATTTCAGTGATGGAGAACTGACCTCCATCTTCAGTTTTTAGAACCAGCTCTGTCTTTGAAGCACTTGGAGGTAAAGCTGTTATTGCTGTTGCGATTATCACTGATACATAAATTAATAATAACGGAAGCAAGCAGCAGCAAAATTAAACCCGTAAATTACAAGACTAAGCTTAAAGTCAGCAGCTAATTCCTGTTTCTTCTCAGCCTCCTGCACTTTATCTTAAAGGCAATCCTACATATACATAGTATTTTAAGCTATACCACAGCAAAGGATAAATATTTCCCCAGTACCCTGACTAGATTAACCTTAGCAAACAGACTGAAACTGCTCTTTCCACTGCCAACATTAATCACAGATTTCAGCTGCTCTTCTGCATAAATCTCATGGAGACCTTCATGCTTTACATTAAATTAGTGGGATTAACAATGCAGTGAATGTGTTTGTGTCTGGCAATCTTGGGGAACTCTGGGAACCTTCCCTGTATTTAGCTTCATCGAAGTGCGTTTAAAGAGCTGGTACTGTACACTTGGTATCTCTCTGGTTATAATTTGCCAGACAGATCCAGCTAGATGACACCAGAGAGGTGTTAGTTATTCCATGCAAGAGTGACCTCTGATGAATATGTGCTTCATTATCTTACATTATTTCCCTGTTATGAAGTTTGATGGCATTTTCATTAGGATCAGTAAAGTAATATCCTGTGGAAGAAGATAAATAGGTAGGCTTGATTTTCTCCAGTGTTTTATAATGCACTGAAAGGCACATGCATACACACGTGTTTTCTGGCAATACACTGCCTTCTGTATTTCCTTTTTTCTCCTGTGAATAGGAGACAGTTCCCATCCTAGCCAACCTAACAGTTAACATCACAGAAGGGCACTGTGGACCGATTTCACTGTGCTGTTTATCTTACTCAAGGTCTGCCCTCACGAATGCCATCATCATAAAGTACACAAATATGAGGTTACAAATAACACTAACAGTAGCGGTTGTGCCTCAGGTTTGTTACACTCTTCTTACAAAACCACCACGTAATTGCAAATCAGGTAACAAATACACCTTTTTGCCCATGTATCTCTCTAGACTTTTTCAACCATGGCATGTTAAACTGGAATTCTGCTGTGTCGATGCACTACGAGTCACACGCTGCATTGGTATAAATCATTACCACACCCTTCAGAGCAGTGAAATCACGTGCGTTGGCTACAGTCCTGGCCCAGTGAGTACACAGACTTCTCTCTTAACCACAGAGGGGTTAAACCTAATCGACGTAACTCCCTCTTACAAAGTCATTACGGTCATGTTTGCAGCGTCCTACATTTGAGTCTTGTCATTCCACTTTCACACTGGGGCCCATCATGAACTACACTAAATTAATCTCCAAAATACTTAAACAACTTAAAGAAACCACTTCTTTTCCTCCTGAAATAGAGTAAGACAAGCTTTTGCAACATCTCTGCGGGCATATGTGCAATGTCTTCCAAATGTGTGTCCGTCCATTAAGTTTCAACCACATACTTTATCATGCCAACCACACCACAGTATCCTCAGCAGTACGCTCTGAAGATCACGATGCCCTCTTAACTACAGCATGAAAAGAGCAACTTTCTGTTAGTGAAACTCTTAAGAGTAACTGTTAGTTATGCTCTTAAGTATAAACTGTGTTTGCATATGCAAAAGGCCTGGTAGGACATTAAATGAAGTCATGACACATTTGGCAAGTCCAAGGTCACAGTAGGGCATAAATAAAAAGCGCTCCCTAACTATTTTGGAAATGGAAAGAGGACGGGAACTGCTCTGAGTTGGAAATTTCAGGACTTGTAAAAAAAAATTTCAAAGTAAGCATGTTCACTGTGTTGCTGAACATAAGGGAAGGAACATGGAAATTGCTTCTTGCAACAAGCGGAGCTTCTGTGCAACAGGTTTCTGTACACAGGTGAACTCGGCTGCATTATAGTGGATTGTCCCCAGGACCTTCAGTAAGGTCTGCATTCTTCTCTTTTCACCAAGCAGAATCATCTTAGAGAAACCACGTCTTTACATCCTCCAACAGCAAGATATGCAATGCTGATTTACACAAGAAGATCACCAGTTTTCAAGCCGCTGTAACGGACTGCCCACAGGAAGGCAAACAAGACTGTCCTCCTCTGCTGTACAACTCCATTTAAGCAAGGAACAACAAAGAACAAGGTGTGGGAATATTCCTAAGTCTTGTGCTCCAAGGCATGAAGTTCAGGAGCCTCAAATACCATTTTAGACATGTAAGAATACTAAGAAAATTAGTTTATTTCTGTATGGATCTGCAGCCCAAGATTTACCTTAATGGCCACTTTTAAAATCACATCAGAGCTGTGGCTTAAGTGAAGGGAAAAGGTTTTAGTGAAGGGAAAAGTAGAATTACATTTTGAAATACCATGTCAATGATTTCAATATAATGCCTCTTGATACTAATTGGATAGTTCACTTTCCCAGAGTGTTCTTATACCACACTTCTTGCAAGCTGCCCTTTCTCATTTTATTTCAATACAATTTTTCCCTAAATCATAGACAGGCAAACACTTAAAAACTAGAAGCCTTAGGAGTCTCTCCAATGGTACCAATATTTCCCATTTAAATACAAAACCAAGATGGGGGTGGGAGGAATCATAATTAAAAAAAAAAAATTAATAGCTGCTTAACAAGCCCTTCTCCCGAGGTGTAAAATCTAGCACACAAGGCTCTTCTATTCCTTTTAATCAACTCATTGTTGGTGAAAGAAAGGACCCACAAAGTTGGTCCATGAAAGAGCTCGCCTTTAGAACAAGAAATAGAAACACCGAACAATTTTTGAAAATATTAGGATGAAGACATTGTGTTTAAGAATTTTTTCTTCCCCGAGAGCAGTATGAGTACCTACACCTTGAAAAATAACAAAGAAGGGAAGAAAGAAATAAGTGTTTTAGACAATGCAACACACAGAGAGGAAAATTAAGCTATTACAGGATTTCCTTTCAAAACTTCTGCATACTGTGAAACCTGCATAATAAGCTGTGCTAGGATGTATGTTCACTGTTCTGTCTTCAGCCAAGATGAGCTCATTTTCTGCCAAACAGGACTGTGCAAAAGATACGAATTTAACTTGTAATAAAGGAGGACACGGATATGTCCTCAACTGCATCTGCATCAGTGCTATAGTCTCATGCACATTTGAGCTCATCAGGTTTCCGCAGTGAGGCATTAATGAACACCTGAACCAGTACTCATGCTGAGAATACACAGCACTAAGACAACAGTTATTTAAAACAGCACTAAATCAACACCTTGTGACTAAAGGAATATACAGCGATTCTGCAGGCTCCCAGATCTTTTATTACATGGTATCCTTGGAGAGTCTCAGATTAGCATTCTTCGAGAGTCTGATTTCTCTCTATACTGGTGTTCACATGACCTACTGAGGAACAAATTCACCCAAATTCCTTATTTTTGATTACAGAACAGGGCAGAAATGGACAAAATGCACACATTTTAACCAGTAAAGCATGGTCTCAGGAAGTGAAGTCCCACGTAAACTTAGCATGTCAATGCAGGTCTCTAGGGTTATGTCAAAAGTACACATGCTAATTCTGGAAGCCTAACTAACCTGGATGAATGCTGTATCTGTATACTGTAATTGTATATCTGAAAATACACCCTAGCAGGCATATTAGTGGAAAGCAGACACTTGGAGGAGGTGGGGTAGGTGCAGGGTACAAATTATGTAAGGGTGGAGCGGGAAGCACTGGTGAAAGAAAGGTGCTGTGTTTTAAAGAAAGGTTAGAACCCAGTAGGGACAAGTTACTGCTGATCAACCCAGTATCTATATGGATTTAAATTATTCTACATTATAGTGTTAGATCTGGGTAATCAAGAATATGACCAGGTGATGTTATTTCACACAATGGTAGATAAGGCAGTAAAAAAAGATCCATGTATAGAGAAAACAGAGACCACCTCTGCCACGTTTTCTAAGAAAGGATAACCGTGATAGTGACTTAAACTCTGAATTTTAGAAAACAGAAATGCACAGCTGGTGGAGTTGGTAGGCAAGGTATCTAACATGCAGACACAACGCTTGCTTTAGACTTCAGGAGCACCCAGGATGAAAACACTGTTACTGAGGAGCTCCTCTACAGCACTGCCCACACGACACTGAAGTTCAACACACCCAAGTGCAGAGCTACACATACACGAGGAAAAAAGAATATTCCTTTAAGGCAGAGTTTAATTTCAAAGAGGAAATACATAAAAATTGGGACTTGTTAGACAGAAATTAAAAGTAACAGGAGAAATCATTTTAAGCACCCTAGAGGTATTTTGAAGTCATTGTATTAGAGATTCAAAATAAACACATGCCACTTATTCTGAAAACAAGTTTCTTTAAGAGGAAAGAAATAAAATGCAAGCTGGTAAAACAAGAGACTAAAAGAAGCTATTGGAAGTAGAAAGACTTTCTTCTAAAGAAGGAGTCACAATTCAATGATGAAAATGGAAAGCAGGACCAGCTTTGTAAACAGAGACTATAAACCATAAAAACTAGTAGTAAATACCGTTTTAAACATGTGATAGGAAGAAAACCTGAGAAAAAGTCATCAAGACAGCCTTGAAGAAGACAAGGCCATAGCTGAGATGATAAATGAATTCCTTGCATTAGAGCTGAGCAGGATACAGCTCACCATGCTTGCAACTCTAAGCTCTTTCTTTTGGGGGAATGAGCAAGAAAAAGCATTTGAAATTGAAGTATTGAATTAACATATAAAATGAACAGAAGCAACTAAGATCAGTTAATATTCTTCCACAAGGAAATTCAATATAAATTGCTCAACTATTAGCTTCAGTGTCTATCTATCCTATCAAGAAAATTGACTTCATTATCAGAGAAACCGAAGGTGACAAATGCAACACCACTTTTTTAAAGGGCTTTAAGACAAGCCTGGGTATCCACATACAAATAAATCCATATATCAGTAGACATTATTGTAAAAATCAAAATAAGCAAATGGGCAGGTGATTATATGATGACTAAAAGATGTCTTGCTTTTACGAGGGAAAACAGACCTCACAATTTTAGTAGTAGTCTTCAAAGGAGTCTATGTATTGATAACAACGGTATAATTGCTACTACACTCTGGTATTTTCATCAAGTTTTTGTTGAAAATCACTGAAAGACAAAAAGCAAACAAACCGAGTGATGTACGACAAAAGGGAATGTACCTTTATTGGTCAGTAATTTATTAAAGAATAAGAAAAAAGGTTGGGAAGAAATTATCAGTGGACACTAGAGGGGATCTAGTCTGATGTATGATATTTCTTAACTTCGTAACTGCCACAGCAAACACAGAATATAGAAAACTGAAACAACTTTATGATAACACAAGATTTGGTGGGTTGTAAAAATAAAGACTGTGAAAAGCTGCACAAGATCTGATGATACCAAATGATCAGGCACTAAAAAAATGGAAAATGAATTGTCAGAAAATTTGAAGTACCACAGCACACAAAACCATCCCCACTACACACACACTCCAAAATAGGTTGTAAATCCACTGACATCATTCAGGAATCTCAAAACCTTAGAAAATGCTGGATGCAGTCTGGACTCAAACATGCCCAACGAGGATATTTGGAATTACGAGAAGAAGTAGATACAATCCAACCAGAAAGCATCAATATGACATTATATATTAAATAGCTATGTGAATGCAACTTGAAAACTGTGAAGCTTTTGTCTGTCTAGCTGACAAAGATATAGTCGGATTGGAAAAACTACAGAAAACAGCAAGAACATAGCCCAATGTTATATAATGTATTTAGAATATGAAAAGATCGAGCAGACCAAGATTTTTCGGCCTGAAAATACGACGTCTGGAGTGGAATACCACACAGAGCTGTAACATAATGAATGACGGACATAGCAGGAGACTGAGGAAGCTATTGTTTCGCTTTACTTGACCATGAAAGCTAAACAACTAACAGCATTCTCAAACAACTTGTGGAGCCAGCAGCTTTCATTTGCTGGCAATTCCTGGACATGTATTTTCTAGTCAGATTTTTAGGTTTCTCTACATTAAATGTCAAATCTACTGCTAAATTTTAATTGTGCATTAAAAAGCCACTAATTTTATTTCTGGATTATTTATTCATTGGATTATTTTCCAACAACTATACTAAAAAGCAGAAATCTGAAAAACAATAAAAAATTAATTTGATTCCAAAGTTTCTCTTTGAACAATGTCACCAAAAATGCTCCTTTCCCTTGAACAACAAAATGATGCTGACACAGGTAATCTCTCAAAAGGAAAATTTCTCCATAAATTGACTAGTCAGAACCCGGGATTGTATCTGCAAAGTTATTTGGAAATCAAATACGGACTTTGCACCACATACCCACTGGTTGTCTTCCACTCCTTCCTAACCGACCATCCTTACAAACTGTACCACACTCAGAAGCATCAGTAGCTACATGGGCATTCACACTACTGAATTAAACAGCTTAAGTGAATGACATCCTAATTTCTCTGAATATATTCATTACTTCAAATGTCATTTCTGCCTCAATTCATCCAGAATTAAGTATTAAAAAGCCAAGCAGAAAAATACTACTTGAATATATTTACACAGCTCTTACAAAGAAACCTGGTATTTTCTAGTTGCTAAACTAGATTTGGGGGGTGATGAGCAATCATGTTAATTACTTTCAATAAATTAAACCAGATTTTGTTATTTCAAGCAGGACCTTTTTTTTTTTTTTAATCAGAAGTAAAATGGTTTAGTTATACAAAACACCCTGACATACTCAATCTTATATTGGATAAACCTTTCACTTGTAAATGCAAAAATAAAATTTATGCCCATATAATCCAAAGGGATTGAGAGAGGACAGAGTCAAAGAAAAAAGGTAAGGCCATGAGAATGCTTAAAACTTGGACCCGTCTTTTAATTCATATGATTCCACATGTCCTCTTATGTTTTTCTATGACATTGTCTTTATTTCCACAACTTTGACTAACACACACTCAATCCAGCATTTGTGTAAGCAAACAGTTCTCCAAGTCAACCCAAGAACCTGGAAGGGCTGTAGCATGACCTACTGTTTACTTGCTAGGTTGAAGCTACGCAGGTTTTCAAATAGGCACCTGGACTCCTGCAAAAGGCTAACAGTGAGATAAACAAACCCAGATGGCATTGTTTTGACAATCGTAAAATCTGCCATCGGAGCGATGCGAGAAATCTCTAGCTTTCACCATCCAATTAAATAAAAATAGCCTATTTTTAATACTCAGGCAGATGTGTGCACAGCTATCACCAGGGAGACCTCCAGGGCATTTTAAACTCTCTCCAAGGATCTACAGAAATGCTAAAGGTTAAGAAGTTTTAAACAACTGGCATGAATGTCTAGGAAAGAATAGTGGGGAAGGCTTTAGAATAAAGGGATATGCACTAAAAAACCTGGCTTCTTCCACTGATTTCTCAAAGTGTGACATACCGTTTCTGTTCTTGTGCAAGACATCACTCAACGCTCCTAACAGCCGTGCAGTGCTGGTGTACCTGCCTCCTTCTCCTGCCTGAGCCCAGCGGATTCAGACTGCTTTGAATCACCTAGGCCTTTCCCCACCATTATTTTTTTTCATACAGTGATGATTTTACAAGGAAATTTAATGAAATCTACACATATTTGAATCAGCAAAGCAGAACGACTTCCAAATAATTCCTGCAGAGTTTTGTCTGCCCTAGCAATGTCATCTTAGTAAAACCCCTATTTGCTACCGAAATGTGCTCAAATGTTTGCACCCCTCCTTCGCACGAGCAACCACTGGGACTTCACACCACCAAAACCACTCTTCTGCTTCCTGGGCCATCCCGTGTCTGCTCCGTACAACAGTCTGACATTTTCAAACCCCAAATTCCAGGATGTTTAGGGCTGTCCCCAACACAAGAACGTGCCCTGGATGTGCAAACATGCACACCTTCGTATCCCCTTTCTGGGAACTCCCATAAACCCTAGTGTTCAGGGACCCCCAACAAGTAGGATAATTGACACTACACATTCTACCGCTCCTTCTTTCTGATCTGGCAGAATAATCGTGTGGCCCCAGAATAATACAGTTATTATACAGTTATACAGTTAATATTATACAGTTATTATACAGTTAATAATACAACACTACAAAGTGATTTGTGTCTGTAATAATGTATTTCCTCAATGCATCATGGGAAGAATGTGTTTAATTGAATTTATATAAATGGGAAGGTTTTTTCATTTGTTTGATTTTTAGCCTTTCAAGTGTTTTTTTTTCTGTTTGCTTGTGCTTGTTAGTTTTAAATATTGGATGAAGGAAACAAATTAAACAAGAAAAAATTGAAATAAGGAAACACTGATGTTGGAAAAAGAATACCAATTATCTAGCTATTCAGCCATTTATCCCAGATGGTATGACAGCACACTGATAAGCATTTCACTAGAATACAGAAACCTCAAAGCAGAAGTCAGATTGAATACTGTCAGGAATTTCAAAGGATGATCTTTTCCCACAAAATGCTTTGACAAGACAAAAGCTTGATGGCAGATAATTCTCATCCCTATTGTAAAGGGTCACTGAACGACAGAGAAACTTGCTCAAGGTGAAGACAGGAGCCTGTAGCAGGATGTTTAAAAAAAAAACCAAACACCTTTATCTCAAATCATAACCTTCTTATTCAAATAGAAATCAAAACCAGAATGTATTTTTAAACATCTCCTCGAGAGGAACAAAAGTCAAAACTAAACATTTTGGAAGCCGGGACAGTCTAGATATTGCCTGTGATCAAGTTTCTCACCTCCAAAAGCAGGAAGGATTGGGCAGTGGAGTAAGGACCTCCAGAGTTTGCCCCAAATCCCAACCCCAGTGAAATCTGACAGGTAGTACAACTCTACCGCAGCATGCTTGTAAATTTTAACAGGGTTGCAGCAAGAGGAATGTTTAGGGAAAAAAATATGGTTTAGTTTCCACTTCTGGAATCCAGTATGGCCTGTTTATACTTGCCTACCTCTTAGTGCATCCTTAGCAGCAATTGCTTCTAGAACGGTACACAGCCTATTTCTGCTGAAGGTACTGATGGGGGTACCTGAAAATAACTGTAGGATTTTTGCAACTCCCCTGAAACACATCTTAATACACACAGGGTAGAGACATCCTCTGTCTCTACGTAGCTTAGAGTCCCCCCAACACCTTGGGATTTGAAGTAACACAATGCCAGGAGTTTAAATTGATATTCTTTGATTTGAAGAAGTAGAAACTATACATTGCGTGAACCTTAATACAACGCCTCAGTCAGTAACTATCGCAACTACTTCCAGCCAAAAACATCGCGGTGACAATATCTTGTTTCTTAAATGTGCTACTGTCAGTAACTGCCCCGCTATGAACTCGTCAGAACATAATTAACATCAACTTGGAACTATGAGCTTATTATCCTTTTTTAGGCTGTTGTAACTACCCTTTAATTCCTTTCTATGGTTTGCTGTGTTGCTTAGACATGTAAGGAGAACAAGGGGCTCTTATCTATTTCAAGAGCCCCTAGAGGGACAGACACTTCTTGTATGACAAACTGCACTATATTCTCCTCGATAGGAATGACAGCAAAATACTGTAAAGGATCTGCAGCTTGCCCCCGATCTCAGTCTCATAAATAACCTTCTGAATGCTTGCTGGGGGGGATATGGATCTTACAGGGCCTGAAACCTGATCCAGACTAAACAAATCAAGGTACTAATATGGATTCTCAAAAGAGTAAAAGGAAGTTCCAAAAGCTTCAGCATTTTTTTTTTTTAATTGGGGATGTGGGGTGCGAGGGCGCCATACTTGGCATCAAAGCTCCAAAAGTCCTAGCTGTGAGAATCATACCTAACCTATACCGAGGAGTCAAAAACCTGTACTGATGAGTACAAGCTGCCCTACTGACTACGTGCAATGTTATTTTAGGTCACTGAACGCTCTGCCCATCAGACTCTCAACTGATATCCAACTACTATTATCAGGTGCTGGAAGTACGAAAGCCACTTCATAGGTGCTTGCAAGAACCACTGGCAAGGCTGTTTATGCATCTACTATACTGTGTCGTGATCTCTGACTCAATGTTCTCCACCAGCCCGTCAGGAAGGCTCTGCCAGTCCTTGGCCTAGAGCCAGTTCACTGCAGGAGGCTAATCCAACCACCCTGGATCTGCAGGGCAAGATGGGATGAGAAGGAGCAAGGGACTCCATTCAGCATCAAGCAGTGCTGACACACAGCTCTGAACGTGCAAAGCTGGCTCGCTTCTCAAGGTTTACGCTGCGCTGGATGACAACACTCACAGACCCACACTACAACTGCTGCATCCTCTGAATATACAGTATCACCCCCTGAGAACACCGTTAAGGAACCACATTAAAGTGATTCTCAGCAATACATTGTTTCATCACTGAAATTCTGCTTGTTTCACTGGGACATACTTTAATTCACACCTGAAGTTTGGTTTGGCACTGCTGTTGTCATCAGGACTGTCACTGTTTTGTGTGTGTGTGCACATGCAAAATGAAAACTGGTTTCACTCACATCTAAACTCTTGTGCCTTTCACTTCATGATACAGAGCCGCACTTCTTCAGTCACAATCATTACGTTTTGAGTGGATGTGGTTGTTAAAGTAACATGCAATTTAAGAAACCCTACTGTACCCAAGTAGCTTCCTATTAAAAGCAGACAATTCACACTGCAGATAATAAAGATGCTGTTGGAGTCTGTTTTTAGAAAAGCAGCAGTACTGCTGAAATTGGCTTTAGTGCTGAATAGGTGTATAAAAATGCACTCAGGTAGGCAGAGGTGGACAGCAAGCATTTTTAAAAAAATGGGACAATTTAAACTCCGTAATGCACAGAAAGGCAGACAGCTAGTATGAGTTTTTCCACAACTGCCTTATCTTCCACTGTTCCCTGAAATAGTGTACAACAAAATGCATCTGATTTATTGCAGTAACACAACACTTTACACTGAACAGCAACTAAAGTAGAAAGATTCATCCGGCTACAACCTGGCACGAAAATTTCCAAGACAGCAGTGTGCTCCTTTCGCCTATCCCACAAACCTCCTGCTTATGACCCTGGTTTCCACATTTGTAAATCTGAAGTCTCCGTTTCTTCTCTTTCAGTGTATCTTAAACTAACTGTTTTGTCCTTACTAATGCACCAAGACTGCACAACGCTCAGCAATGAATACAAAAACATGGATTAGGTTTAATATCAGATAGGAAATGGTATTTCCTCTCACAAGGATCTCCACTAACAGCCCAGCCTGTGCTGTACAATTTGAGGTATCCACAGACGTTTTATCCCTTATATGCCATTGAACTACTTCTCATTCTGACACTATAATTACTCAACTCCAGCTCATCTCAGCACGCACAGGAGAAAGGCTAATTCAGCATTCCTGTGTACTGTCTTTCCAAATGAATGCCACAAAGTGATATGCTTGGCAATTGCATCTCTAGCCCAGTTCAAGCCGCTGCAATTCAACTGAAGTAAGGAACACATGAACCTCCAGTGTTTATGGAATCGAAAAATTTGGCTGTGTCTCTCCCAAAAGATGCTATTCCTATCAAAGAGCATTGTTTTTTTGTTACAGAGCAGCTCTGGTGGGCACCTGACCTGGAGCCTGGGTCAACCCACCACAGATGCAATATACAACCAAACAGAAATGTTTCAGAATTAGCCATTACAGGTATTTAGCAGGTTAAATGCCAGGAGAAAAGTTCACCTGTCTGTAGTTTAACGTACCTCACAGGCTGAGCAGTCTCTCTGGTGACATCTGAAGTGCACTTGCCAGGCTCCTTGTTCATGTGTACAACTTTGCCTTGTCCCAAAATGCTACACTGACTGCTTAAACCAACTTTCCCCCGCTTCTGCACCCCAGCTTTCATGACAGAGAAACTTAACTTCATGAACCATAAGAGATTTTTAGCATGCTCCAGATGGTCCCTGCTTTGAACAACAGAGCACACCAGGACCCAAAGAGCCAGGTATTAATTCTGCCACTTTATCCAGACTGTCCCCTAGTCCTGAATCAACATCTGTCAAAAAGGGATACTACCTTGTCTTTTTCACCCCTACTTTCAACTTCTCTGAAGCAGAAATCAACTCAATGGATGTTTGTGGTGCATGGCAGCACACAGTTCTGATCTTTGCTGAGAACTCTTTAGCTGTAAAAATGCTATAAAATACTAGTGATGTAAAAACAATACTGTCTCTGACTTGCTAGAAAACCATTATCCACAGTTCACCAAGCAATTATCACTAATTGTATATGTCAAGAAACCTGAGATCATTCAAAAGTGTTAAAAATTCAACAAGTATTTCGTACTTAAATGCACGAATGGTTTCCTAGGTACACAGAAATTGTAATGGCTTAACAGTGGAGGAAATGATGGATAGAGGAATTGTGAGGAGACTAAGCTTAACAATATAAACAGCTTGTAAAAGGAAATTAATGTTTTGGACAGATTTTGAGATACACCCCCTCCTTTTTATGTAGGATATTTTAAGCAGAGTCTCTTACCTATGAATGAATTGAATCAGCACTGATGATCCCATGATGCTGTCATGTTATTTCCTGCCTCATGAAGAGTTAGGAAAATTAAACAGTCGCAGACTCCACCACATCACCTAGAAGGTACAGACTGTTTACTTATTTTAATCAAACTCCAACTACTTTTTTGGTAGGGCTAACTAAAATAAACATGCTGGCTAAAATGGTATATGCTTGTTTAAACCAGGAGTGACTTTTATTTCTTTGGCAAGATAAATCTGCTGATTACCTGGCTAGAAGTAGAATATACTGACACAAGCTGGAGTGCCACATTTCAGCTGACTTAAGTGTAATCCAGAGACCGTTATTATTCTTTCCTGTAGCTGCCCTGTGAGCTTTTCATCGAAGGCAGAATTGCTAGCAATTAAAATGCTAAATTCTCCATCACAGATTAATCCTTTCTTTCCCCAGTGGACAGAATTTACTTTTGTAAGAAGGCATCCTACAGAGGATAAGCAAGACCACCTCTAAGGATTACACTCCTCTTTGGATCTGTTCTCCTAGACCATGCCTGAAGATAAAGAGCAGATTATTCAAATGGTTTATCCCATCCAAGAGACTGCAGAGTTCACACAGCTGACCAGAAGAAACAGTCTTACTGTGGCCACTTTACTCTGTCCATTCTCATTTCAAAACTATCACCTTGCTTCTGCAGTTTTCCTGAAAGACCTCTGACCTAGGTTTTCAGGACCTCTTACCAATGGTCAGACAAGGAAAAACAAGGTGCTCCTCCTTGCTGCAGACATTTATAAGCAGCAGATATGGGCCTCTCGCCCTAGTTTTGAGCCATGCAAAACTCAAGGACAGCACACAATAGGGCTTGTTTATTCCACCACTTTTTTTTTTAATTTATTTTTAAGCATGGACATACAGATATCTACGTGCTTGCACACCAACACATGCACACCCATCCATCCACCATCCTTTATCAAAAATATTCAGGCTGCCAAGCAGATACTGGAAAAGATCAGCATTCAGTGCCATGGAGACTACTGTGGACTGCACCCACCCTCTCTATTACAAGGTCATTTACTAGTTCTGTGGGACCCTGGTTTCAGTCAGCAGTGGAGAATGTTCCTAGAAAGCTCTATGGGATGCAGTTCCTCGGTAAAGCAGGTGTTGCCTCTAACACCGTCATCCTTGCAGAACTTGCGGGATGGGGGGACTGTCAGCAAATGAGCAAGAGGAGAGGAAGCCAGAAAAAATAAGTTGCATTCATAAGGCCTGGTAGAACACACTTTAATCCCACCTGCACCTCAGAGACAGAAGGAACTGCCAGTTCTGAGATATCAGCTTTATGGAGACTATAGGTGAAAGACGAGGGAGAGTTTTGTTCTTAAATAATGTTTACATTTAATCGAAAACCACTAATTCTTTGGAAGAGTTACTCCAATCTAGTATGACAGGAAGTCAGAATAACTGATATTTTAGGACTTTTAACCATAATTGGGGAATTTTAGGCTCAAATTCTTATTGACCATTACTGACACTTGGAAGGTGGGCATTTAAATAGAAATGGAAGGACCATGTGGAACATTGGTTTGAATTGTGCCTTAAGGGATAGAAAGCTGGCTCACTTCACTTAGTGTTGGTCCCTCCATCCCCCTGCTTTAAAACACTAATCCTGTTATTAACAGTCTTCTGGAAGCAAGAAACACTGACTCTGTTCCCAGTGACAGGTACCTCTCAGGCAACTACTTACACTGCTGTGCCATAAGTTACTTGAGTGAGGCCACCTTGTGGGAAGGGAACAACAGCAAGAAAACCACCCAGACGGAAATAACAAGAAGCAGCAAACATGACTGTCCCCATCAGCAAAAGGTTCAGGCCTCAGCTGCCAGGAATACCACCCAGTAATTTTTAAATGCGGAGCAAGGATGCAGTCCTGGGAATAGAGAAGGTATGTTTATTCTGATAGCTACCTCTCACTATCACCAGGGTTGGTCTTTCTGATCCACAGCAACAATTTTAAATGCAGCTCTCTACCATCTCAAAGATAGCTTTTTAGTGCCTTAATGACATGGCTAGGGAGGCAACATCTCTCTGTGGCACAAAGCACGTTCTTGCTCTTGCTTGGTTTTTTTTCCTTTTAAACAGGTCAAAGTCTTCTTTTTAGCCTAAAACAGGTGGGGGAAAATAAAAATCTGCTTAAAATTCTGTGCTGATATGCTTCACCAGATAGTATATGCAACTGAAGTAAACTGAATTTTTTCTTCAAACGCATATACAGTGCTGAAAGACAGTTTTATTTGCCTTAAACTAAGCTTCCAAATTCATGTATGTTTTTCCTTTGTGACACAATTCACTCTCTGAAAAATCGTAACAACCCATCATCCCTTTTGGTTGGTGTGAAAATAAACAAATATTTGTAAAATATATTTTCTTCTGAAGTGTACTTCAAGAATTTCCCATCAAGAAATGAATAATTATGTTTCTGGAGCTAGGTTTGAAGAGTATACAGCGAATAAAACTTAAGGGTGCATATTGAGGAGAAAACCAAATATTGAATAGTTGGCTCATTAATTAAAGACTATCCGGTTTCTATGCTGAAAGGAGTGGAAGATGCTGTGCAAAAAATAGTTTGTGATCAAGTAATTAAAGCCCTTCCCACTGCATACACATTAGGGGGTCTAATTAAGTTTGCAATGACATTTTCTATCCTTCAGGTTTCTAACTTCACAGCTTAAGAATGCTCTTTTAACATTTCTTCTTCATTTGTAATAGCTCTCAACAATGCCTCCACCAAACATTTATACATTAAGATGTTAGATATAAATGCATCTGCTTTTGATCTTTTTTTTTTTTTTTAAAGACTTTCTCAGTCTTTATACCACAGACATAAAATGAAATATGTAGCACTTTCATGCCTACCAGGAAATTCAATACTTCATTTTTCCCCCAGACACTTTGAGCCTTTAGAATATGCTGTGGGATCTCCATATTCAGCTTCACTCCAGCTTTGGAGTTCACAGCTAAAAAGCTCTGTTACACAAAGTCGAGGACAGTTCTAGAGATAGGTGGGATTGGCACAGAAAATAGCCATTTTATAAAACTCTCTTCTCTACAGCACACTCTGCTTTTCCTGTGAGCCTGGGTAAGAACAGGGAAATCTTCAACCCCACTTTGCTTTCTTTGCTCTCTCTTTTACAGAGCCAGACAGTTTAAAACAAGAGCATAAATTTACATGTAAAGCGTGCAGATGTGGAAATCCTCCAGCGTGTGAAATGCTCTGGCCCTGCCTCTTCTTATCTCTCCTACTAAAGAGTAAAGTCTTTCTTACTAAGACTTGAAAAGCATTCCGTTATACCCTAAGACACATGAGGATACACACCTCAAAACAGAGGTATCAGCCTTGTGCTGATGAACACCATCTTTCGCTACAGTACTTAAGATCTTCCCTCTTTCCACCAGCTCTGCTTTCCTCCAGACACTCCAGCATGGAACGAGTACCAGCGCCCGACGAGCCACAACAGCCTGCCATTTCCTCTGCTGCATTCGGCGGTGGTGAGGGGGCCAAACTGCCCAGACGTACGCTCAGTGCTACTGCAGATATACCGAGTATTATAACTAAAATCCACACCTCTTCTCCACAACCTCCATCCCTCCCCTAGGATTAATAGAACCAACCGCCACAGTATGAAGTTACATATACATTACAGAAGGCAATGCGTACAAATCACCTCTTCTCTGCAGTGGACAGTTTAAGCCACCACATCTTATCACTAAGCTTTTTCTCCATCTAATTCTATTTGCTGTTCCTCAGTGAATATCAACGATAACTCATTTAGTTTTAATGACATTAAAAGTAGAGCCTGTCCTTGAGATAGCATCTAATTTTTCTTTATGAAAGCCAACATAAATTCTAGGTATGAGGTCTCTGACAGCCTGGTAATAGAGGTGTTGTTAAAGTGAGCTAAAAATACAAACCAAGGGAAAGAAAAAAGTATCTTTCAGAGGAATCATTAGAGAAATTGATGAGGTCTGTTTGCTTTCCTTGCAATCTCTGAGGACATATTATGTATATAAAGCATGGAACTAACACTAAGTCTGTCACACAAAGATACTAGTTGAACAGATCTTGACCTTTCCTTCCATCTATGCAATAAAGATAAAGGTTATTACAGGAGTTCTGTGAGAGCCCCTGATTAGAGTTATCTCACACATCGTATGAGAATTAGTCAGCTTGTAGCTATTTTTTCCCCTCGAGGCATCCCCCATGCAAGGAAAAAAATAATAATAAAAAATCTGACCCTTAAGTCCCAGATCAAAATGCATATAATTAAAGGAACTAGACTCATGTTGCCCAGGCAACTAGTTCTGCTATTTCCTAACTTTCTGCTTGACTTTGTAGCCCTGCTATTCGTATTTGTACACAGTTGTGTATCTGAATGCAATTATTAATAATTTGTGAATTTGCGACACGCACAGCTGAGTGTTCCATATTGCAGCAAGTGAATTTATCACTCATTAATAACAAAACTAACAGTACAGTCCTGCGCTATACACAGGGTCTGACTGGAAACAACACTGAAATCTACAGGGAGCATTTTACACATGTAATACAGGATGAGACACTCTGTTTCACTGATCTGACAATATCAAACAACTTCCCCAGTCTCAAGAGGTTTTCTCACGGGGATTTGAGACCTCTCTGCAATATGACAGCAAATGGGGTGAAGGAACAGAATTGCCACGATAAACTGAGATATGGAGAACAGGAGCTGAAAACAGAGGAGGACCATCATAATAATCCAGCTGCAGAACTGCTAATGCAGCACAGTGCCAACACCAGAGATTTGCCCACTGCTGTCCCAGTAGATGGCCCAGTCCTGGGCACTGACACGCCCCAGGCTGATTAAATATGAAGGTAACATTTCCATGCATATGACAAGCAATGCAAACCTCCAAATGCTTCATAATGAAAAAAAGCCTGCGGAGAAGGGGGTTTTGTGGGAGAGAGAGAACACCAAAGCTGGGCATCGCTCAGAAGCATGAGAGCAATGCACACCAAGGCTGTGTTTCGGCAGGCCACCTGATACCACATGCATCACTTACTCATTTTACTCAGCACTTTTATGTGTATGAATTACACATGGATCTCAGGAACAAAAGATTGCTATTACAGTTTGTCCTGTGTATCTTTAAGGCAGTAACAGGAAGAAAACTCAGCATTCACGGGATAATTTTCTTGTATCTTCTTCTTGTTCTGTCATCTCGAAATACTTTCCTCAGGGAAGAAAGGAAGGAAGCGGATTTTTTTTTTTTAAATATATTTTATCAAGAACATTAACTGCATGTTGATTTTTACTCTCTATCGGAGAAAAGAAAAATCATCCTATTTACATAAAAGCCTGATGAGTCACAGAGTTGGTTCCTGGAGCAAATCAGAATCTTGTAGTATGTCAGTGGCGTATTTCACCGCTGTAAATGTTATGCACGCCACCACAGTTTGCCACACATGTCAGTCCGCAATAAGGAAAGGGCATTTTTGAAGTTACACTGGCAACAGGGTTGCTGAAAGACTCTCTTTACAAAGATCCCTCCTGGAGTCTGAAAAAGGAAAAAAAACAAATGCTCTGTCTGAACTGCAGAACAAATGAGCCTCCAAGGCAGCCGCACTGTCCTGGCCCTCCATCTGTGCCCACTGGAGGCACTGTCTGGAAGCTCCCATGTGCCCCTCCGGGCCAATGCACACAGATTTCCTGTGGCGGTAAGCCATCAAGACAGCGTGAAGGAGGATGAGGTGGCTCACGCTGATATTTGGGCTAGACAATGTCAGGCTGCATGGGTGGATGTGCTTTACAGTTTCTCCAAAGTCCTGCATTTAGGGTGGCTGGAGAATCCTGGGAAAGCTCTTAATTCACGTCCCTCTCAAAGAAAAAAAAAAAAATCAATGCAGCTAAGCTGTGATTAGACATGAAGTGATACCTCATGTGTACAATACTCCATTAAGACTGTGCTGGGTTCAGTCAGGAAAGGGCTAACTCCCTTTTCTCTGGTTGCCAAGAAACTTTGTTGCTGGACAGTAAGTGAAAACATTGATAAGGCCTCAGCTGGTGCTGGGGATGGCTTGTACTGAACTCAAGGTCTTTTGCCCACTTCGGATACTGCAGCTGACCCAGACTAACCAAGGAAGTATTTCATTCCACAGTACGTCATGTTCCGGTCTCTTTGGGTGGGGAAGAGGGTCCGGTAGCCATTACCCTTCCCTTCTCTCTCTCTCCCTTGCTCGTCTCTCCGGGCACTTGCTAACCCTCCTGTGTTAGCTGCTTTGCCAACTCCTGTGCTGGCTCATTCGTGTGGGAGCTGGTGGATTGTTTTGAGTTTTCTGGCCGTGTTATCAGTGATAAGGTTTGCTCAGAATCTGCCGCGTAGGCTCCCGGGCTCCGGCCTTCAGGCCGCGGCTCTCGGGCTGCAATCGCTCTCGGGCTGTGGGTCTCGGGCTCTCTGGGTCTGATTTTCATCCCTCAACATCTGGGTGTGCATTGGTCAGTGGATGGTGGGAAATTGTATCATATAGTACAATATATACAATATGATACAATATGTTTCATTTTCTACTATTTTAATTATTTAGTATTAGTAGTACCTGTATATATTGATTTAGATTTAATTAGTAAATAGTTCTTATCTCAATTTTACAAGCTTCCTTATTTCTTTTTCCTCCGATTCTTCCCCTCCACTGGAGGAGGGGAGGGGGATTTGTGAGAGCGGCTTCATGGTATTTTGCTAGCCGGAGTTAAACCACGACAAAGACACACTGAGTTGTCTTCCTGTATTTGATTGCAGCTTTCTCTAAGTCTGCAGGTAAGTGTTTTTGCTGTTTGTGCTCCAATTTCTCCAAGTTTGGGTCTTGCCTATCTGTTACTGGGTAGCAACAGTAACAAAGTGCTGAGCTTTACAGTAACAATTCTTACACATCTGTTTAAACCAAAAATATTTGTGTTACTGCACACAACTGCTCATAGTGTAGATGGAAAGTCAGTCTGCCTGGAAAATGAACACAGTATTTATGGAAAGGATAATGCTGTGCTGTAAAAAAATGAAAGCAAAATGCACATCTAACTTAGAGCAGCTAATTATTATGAATAAAGATTTGGTGCCCCACCAAGTTATCACTGCAAAACATGACTTCCATTCACTTTCATGAATGTAATGTGGAGAAAGCGGGTACTAAAGCCCTTAGACACAAATTTCTAATGCTGGGAGAAAGTACTGTTTTGCCAAGACCCAGAAGTTTTCTCTGAGTCTGCAACCACGAGCATTTTAATAACCCAGGTGAGTAGCAACCTTTGGCAGGCTTGGGGGTGTGTGGGTGTGTGGAATTAATGTTAAGTCCTTTCCGAAGGGACTTGTTTACCCTCTGTTTTGTCACGGGTACTAAAAGGTCACATCCAGCCCTGATCCCGAGCATCACTACATGTTTCTTAATGCTTCCAGGCAACTCGGATCATGAAAATGAAGAAAAACATTACAGCTGATGTGCATGATACTTCTGAGGGTATCCAACAGCCTCAGGAAGAGGAAATATCCCTCTTGGACACCTGGTAAGAATGCATTATGAATCTAGATCTACATTAATCTGGGCTAAAATTCAAGCAAACTTTGTGAAGTCATGTTGCAGTAACCACTTAGACAGAAGAATATTAGTTTGAAAGTCATTGATTAGCCAGCAGTGATGTAGGAAAGTTGAAGGTCATCATTTTGCCCAGAGTTAAAAAAAAAAGAAAAAGGAAATAAGAAACCTCTCTCTTTAGGAAACTCTAGGATATGTCATAACTTTAAAAAAAAATATAAAGGATCACAAATAAAAGATAAGACAGATTTTTGGACTACTGGTAAAGTCTGCAGTGTTTATTTTCTGAAGTGAGTAATAAGGAATTATTTGGAATTCTGCATTCATAATTTATTAACAGCACTGCAGGGCTACATGTTGAAAATTGATAAGTATAGTCAACAATACAGTAATGAATTTAAGAGGCAGTCTGTAACTTAGGATCCTCCCAATTAGGTAGCCCTGACATTTTGTCAGCTGAACAAACCTTTTTCTTCTCCCTTTAATTTTAAATTTAAAAAAGGGGAAAAAAAAATCCTCTGCAATGTTTACAGGCCCAAAATATAAACCTTACTAAACCACCATATTATTTATTACAATATAAAGCTTTTCTCTCTGATCCAAAGATGAAATAGGGTAAAAATTAATACTAATATAGACATGTAAAGATTTTACAAGCATCCATACACACAACAGGATCCTTTGGGGCCCTGTATTCTCCTCAGCCAACACTGCACTGTCCAGACTACAACTCTCTTCTTCCTCCAAGTCCTACCCCTCTTTGGCCCTGCTTCTGACACTTTGGCCAGAACACTTGTCAGGACCTTCCTGTAGAAAATTCAAGTTATGTCTCACTCCTGTTTTCGATGATGACAGTACCTTAAAAATTGGACAACACTGGTGCTAGTTCATAATAGTGACAAAGTATTCCCTTTGCTACCTATCAGAGTAAGTAGCAAAGTGTATTTTTTTTGTCTGCACTGCATTAATGTTTAGTAGCTAAGTGGCAACAAAACCTGTGCCATAAAAGTTAATAAAAACACTACAAGAAATAATATATACAGAAATTACATCCAGCCAAACTTTGCAAGAAAGAATAAATAATACAAACAGCAAAGATACACTAAAGGGTGTAAAAAAAATAGATAGAAAAGTTAAAGAAAGAGGAAGGGGTTCTAATGAAGCAGCTCTGCCAAAGAGTCTCTCTCTGTATGCAAGGAAAATGGCTCACTGGTCTAAATAAACACTGAAATGTGCTGATCTCCATGTGAAGCAAACACCTTCGTTGGCATAACCTCCACTGTGCCCCCCCCAACAGCACCTATTTTAACACTTGCAAAGTTTCATATATACATTTCATATTTAGTTTAGCTTTTTACCAAACGAGCAGCCCCAGGAGTATGGTGCCTTGCCTCACAATATTCTGCTCATCCCTTCAAAAAATTTAAAATACAGTCTTAACAGATGCATTACCTTCTCGTTCCACCCGCTATGTCACCCATACACAAGTTGAGGGGATTTTACGCTAGCTCAGGCGTTTTGCTCAGTGGTACTAACCATCTCACACCTCAGTATGCTACAGAGGCCCAAGAAATCAGTGTCAGCAGCAGATTATTAAAGGTCACATACACAACAAATTAGCCCCAAAGTGCACCCTGACTAAGCAGCCTTTGCTCCTTTCCTGCTTCTGAATGTCCATCCTGTTAATTGGTAAACTCCAGCAACAGAGCTCCCACCCCTAACATGCTCCGCTCTGCCCCTTGCTGGGAAGTGCAAGGGAATGAGTTGACAGCTTATATTTGAGATAAAATTAAAAAGCAAACAGAGGCATGTTTTTTGTTCCCTTATACACAATTTTAAAATGCTGTGATCTACCACCCAGAAAGGAGGTGCCTCTGGAACACAGCAGAGGAGAAGGCCAGATGATGGTTCAGGGTGGTCTGAGTGAAAAATCAACTTGCGCACGGTAACCCCAAAGATCCGCAGTGAGCTCTGTAAACCAAGATGCTGAAGGACACAGCTGCAGCTCCCACGGTGAGGAGACTGACAGAGGAAACCGTTTATGCCACTTAGTAAAACGTAGATGCATTTGCTCAGATAACAAGTGACTGAGTGGGTTTAACAAGCAGGATAATAGCTCAGGATGTCATTTTGATCTGAA
This sequence comes from Rhynochetos jubatus, assembly GCA_027574665.1. NCBI lineage: Eukaryota > Metazoa > Chordata > Aves > Eurypygiformes > Rhynochetidae > Rhynochetos > Rhynochetos jubatus. The sequence goes on from CM050654.1 coordinate 28,862,336, forward strand.
TACATAATTAAAGGGGATCAAGAAAAGGCTCAGGCTTAGAAGTGGCCTTGAATATTTGCAGCCTAATTAAGATTGATTTTGCCAAGCACTGCTCAGAACACGAGTCTTCTGTTTGCACTTGGTTTCCAGTAAAACATGTCAGTTGTCTCGACATCAGCGTCGCTTGTACAGGCATTACCCACATTGAAAATATGGTGGCTTCAAACCTGGCCTACGATGGTTATATACAAATCCTATGGGTTGCTGTCTTTTAGCTTCAGATTACTCGTGACAAGTGCAATCAATAAGGCTTGTTAGCCTGAGGCTCAGAAGGGCTGTAGCTATTTTTTTCATCTTGGCCTGTATGCATAATATGATAGGGCAGTGAGGAGGCACAGAAGAAGCAATTTGTTATTTATGACAATATCAGTCAATGCACTCTATTACTAAACGAATTAAGTAGCACTGCAATAACTGGCTTTTCTGCTGCAACTTTGGTTTTTAAAAATTGCACAGAAGAGTGATATTGATCTGCCTAAGTCTACTGCCATTTCATTACAATTCTTTCGCGATGGAACACAGTCCCTTCTACCACTGTCCCAAAATTTATGTAACCGTAAAACTAGATTCATCTAAAGACTCACAAAAGGACTTGAGCAAATTTAAGCATTTGGATTTCAAAACTGTGATTTTAAAGCTCTAAGCAAAGCATCTGGTTGAACCAGGAGATTCCTGAACTGAGTATCTGACACGAAGGTTGCCCAGTTTCCTGCAGCTCTGTTTCTCTGGATGCCCAGACCTGCGAGCCTATGCAGTCAGGTATTTTGCTGCTGCCTAGTGTTGGACTACTGAAGGTGGACCTAGGAACAATGTTCGCCCATGCTAGCAGTACCCTTGCGTCACTACGAACAGAAGCAGCCAGAAGAACACGAAATAAGATGTACCTTGGGAATGAAACACCTGTGCTCACTTGGAATTGAAGGATCTGGGTTCAACTCCACATATCACCTGAAGGAAGCCTCACTCTGGAGCCATCATGTCTTCTGTTGTTTGCAACTACTAAAAGAGCCATTTCATTCTGGCTCACTGGGCCAGAAGATCAGAAAAAACCAGGGAAGCCAAATGCAGCTCTCAACCACAAGAACTCACCTCAGAACCGGAAAACCTCAGGAGATGAGGCATTTGGTGTTGACCATCAGGTGTGCTTTCATCCCTGAATGAGGTCCAATGCATACCAAGACCTAGAGCATTGCTCAATGTAGCTGGAAGTAAATGGCTGCATAGAGATGAAAAATCTGTGTGATTTAAGCAATAGAATGCTGGGATTTCAGCCCCTAGCCACACAGAACATGGGGAAAACTGTGTCCATGTGCCAAGTCTGAATTACAGTGAACCCATGTATATAACCACGTGCTTGAAAGCCAGTAGGTGTAATTGGGCCAGAAAGGTAGTGATTGACATGTGACAAAAACACGTCTAATTGGGGGATTTAAGACAAATTGCTAAAAGACAGGCCACTCGGTGTCTAGAGCTGCTAGGCATCTAGGACTGACTGCACTGCAACTTCACCGGTGGCATTCTGATGTTTTGTTTATCTCTGTGACTGCTGCTGCCCAGACAAAGAAACCCTCAGGGACTATTTGATGCTGCATTAGGTTTTGTGCCTGAATGCATAAGGGTCCCTAGAAGGCAGCAAGAGGGTTCTAGTTACTGTGTAATGTTACAGACAACAGCAGCAAAACCAGTGTACAACTTAATGTGTAATTGTGTGGTAACATAAAAAAATTTCTCTATATACCTGGGCATCCACCAGTTACCCTTCAAGTACACCCCTTTCTTTTCACACCTCAAAGCCAGTGCTGTTTTCAATTCTGGTAGGGTCTTGGGGGAGCTTGGCAGGGGTTGAGACAATATATTTTCTGGTAGTTACAAAGCTATAAAAACATTATCTAGGATAAAATGGCTTTATAATTAGTCAGGAGTTTGGAGGCCATGAAATCAGCAGGAATTTTCCTTGAATGATAATATTGGGATTGGAACCACCAGGGAAAGGCTTTGGTGGGCATGGAACCGAACATGAAACCTGGAGCCTCCAATTCACTTTAATTTTATCACTGAGTATCCAGCTTTTATGCAGATGAAACACAGAAAATGGGTAGTATGAAGTGTGAATAGGCTTACAGATACCCACTGAAAGCATCTTCAAAGAGAAAATGTAGGTGTCTCCTGTGTGAGGGTTTATTTTGTTGGTTTTTGTTTCTTGCTTTTTTTAAAACCTGGAAGAATAAACAACCATTGCCATCGATAATACGGATTCTGTTAGTGTAGAACCAACTTTGATTTGGTATATGCAGCTAGAGGAAATTTGCTTCCTTCCACTTCCCTTTTACAACCAACTGTATGAAATGAGAGCCTGGACTAAGTCCAAGGGACTAAACCAATAATGATAAATAGTTAAATTTGTGAAGATGTAGAATCAACTGATCATCACATAATTGCTTATACTCCCGAGTCTATGGTAAAAACGTGACAGCAGAATCATCATTATTTTCATCACAGTAATTATAAATCATCATTGCTGCATTCTTGCAGATATGGCTGGATGAATGCCACCTGAAACTCTGCCTTCCCTCTGTGTCTCAGATTTGCTCCTTCACGGTCCTATGAATTTATTTTTACACACACACACACACACACACCTGCTCTGCATGTTTGCCAATAACTCCTCAAACCTGACTTAAATATCTGTGAATCTCTAATTTTATAAGATTATTTCTTGCAGAAATCCATTTCTGTTAACCTTTATAATGATGTATGCGTTACCACATGCACATATTTCTCAGTCTGAAATAGCACACATATTTTACAAGGCTATAACCAAATAATGTCCACGGATTACAAACATAGGTACCATTATAAGCCTTCAAATACTAAGGCTAGGCACTAAAAGCTGACCTCCAGCTTGGTAGAGGGAAAAGAAGAAACAAAGTTAGGTGAAGGATACTGAGAAATCAAGGCCTTATTTCATGGCAATGTGCTGGTGCAGCTTGTTTTACAAATCAGACTGCAGATATGCATTTGCATCTAATGACTCTGGCCAGACACAAAGTGTAGGCAAGCGGAAAGCCCCTCTACGTGAGCAAATAGGCAGAGAAACAGTTTTCCTGGAGAAGAAAAGGAAAACAAACCTCACAGCAAATGAGAAAGCTAAGTAACTTTCAAGTTCAGCAAGTATATAATTGTATTGCCCCTACTCTACAATACGTTATGTTCAGTACCTAATTACAGGTGTGGGATAAAATCCTGGCACCACTGGAAATTTTATTATAGAGTTATTTGGAATCAACATTTCAGACTTCCCCATTTCTAAATTGTTATTCTTCATGGCTCATTCTGCAAATGTAAATGCATGAGTTAAGTGCCCATATGTTTGCCAGATCACAGACAAAAATCCTCATTCAGATGAGTAGTTACTTGTACCTGAATAACCTCACAGATTCTAGAAAGCATTGTTCAGTTACTACTCGCTTTAAGTGGAGGTAACAGAAAGTGGACCTGCTAAAAAGGAGATACTGAACTTATAAAACTCAGTAACTGTCTTACGATCCTTTCCACAGAAAACTTAAACATCCCTATGAATGGAAATAGGAAAGTAAAAGCTAGCCAGGTGTTAATTTTTGCTATCCTATTCACTATATACTCAAAGTTGAAGAAGCAACCAAAACAAAAGTGGTTTAATGTGGCCCAGTCTAATGGGATTGATCAGTAGTTAAGAAAAAGTAAAATGAGAGAAAGCAGACAAAAAAAGGGGGGAGGGGGCATCACAAATAGAAATTGTGAAGATGCCTTTTGCATTCCTAAAGTACACAAAATCCCCTCCTCCTACAAGGAAACTCAGCAGAACACCCAGAAGCTACTAGACATGACCTCCATGGCCATCAGTTTTCAAAGAATCAGCTTCTCTAAGGGTGACTATCTTTTCCTTTCCTTGTGCGTATTTATGAGCCCCACGGGTTCTGCAGATAGCAGGGTGGGAGAGCACAGCTGAACGCTTTCTCCTTACCATAGTACCTATCTTAAGGTTTACTACCAACCAGAAGTTGCTACCTGTGTTAATCATGAACCACCCACCTGCTGTACAAATCACAGATACTGGAGTTTTCAAACTCATCCTACAGGGATAGGTTTTGCTTTGGCTGACTGAACTCTGATATGGTGTGTTGGGTGTAATTTGTTAACACAATGTGCTCTCTACAGAAGTCAGCTGTGGGCTTGGGCTGCCCTGTGCTGATGTAAAGGACTAGGAAACTTGGGAAAGGATCTAACTCTGCTCACACATTAGGGAACTGTTCTCGACACCAAAAAGCAAGAAAGCTTTGATCTTCCTTCCAGAGAAAACAAAACCAAGAACCAGCTACGTATACCAGTGCACGTTTCAAATCTTCACTAATGTTTGCATATGTGCACTTGTAACCTTGTAACAAGAAACAAAAGGAAATTAAAAAGGGGATTAGAGAGTGCTTATAAAGGACCACATATTGGATGCACATAAAAACCTGAATATGTGCATCTGGGACAACAATTAAAAGCAAGGAAATCTACCTATTGTAAAGACATGTAACGAACACAGTGACAGATGCTTGAACAATGATTCCATTGTAAAATGACTCAGAAGCCATGAGGCGAAAGTTTTTCCTAAATTTCTAAAGAACAGCTGTGGGGCTTTTCCAGAGACTGCTTTTTGGGAAAAATACTGCTCTCTTCCTTGCAGAGCAGTATCTGAAAGATATCCTTCAGAGGTCCAGTCCTGGTTTCTGCTCTCCTGACCAAATCCTATCCGTATTTATGTACTGAGCAACAGACAGCTGCTTTTCAGGAGGTGTTTTTTCACTATTTTTTCTTTGCTTCTCCTATGTATTTTTTTAACTGCAATCCAAACGAGAAAGCACCGAGAGGCATCTGCTGAGCATATGTGACTGGCAAGTATTCCATTAATGGATACTGCTGGTGGGAAGATTCTGTTCACCAGGCACACCCATATTATGGCTGGCACAGAAATGCTCTCAGCATGAAGGCCTTGGCAAGGACAGCTGAGGAACTGCGGACCAGCTCTGTAGTGCAGTGGGAGCAGCTGGCTCAGAGACTATGAGGAAAACACAAGTTGGGGTCTCACACACAGGATGTAGGGCACACTTCAGATGCTTAGAAAGTCATTCAATGACAACAAAGCGTAAACTAGAATTAGAAAACCTGGATACAGAACTCCGACTGCAGTTTCATGATATCAAACTCTTGCTGCACCAACTCAAGAATTTCCATTTCTCCTCCAACACCACCCAAAGAAAAGACTTGAAACCATCAGCCCAAATCAGCTATCATCCTGGTGCCATCAGAAAGGACCTGCAGCTCTTGGATTTGTAGGGATTTATGGAAGGAGATTACATAGAGTTGCTCGAGATTGCCAGAATTTCTTTAGTCTTCAGAACAGTTCCCAAGTGGAAGGTGTAAAGTTCTTTTAGATCAGCTTTCTTAAATTAACTGGCACAAGTGTGGATGCTTTCTTGACATTCTATCAAGACATAGACCCTCCTGAGGTAACCATGACACATACTTTAAACTGATAGATCTAATTTTCAAATGGAAGCTATTGTAAATGACATCATTATTTCTGAGAACTGAACCTAAAGATGAAATACTCCAAGACAGCCACTCTCTCCACATAAATTCTCCAAAGCCTACCAAACCTCATCTCAGGCAAGCAAGAATCTTCTCCAGAGAAGATCTGTCCATTCTTATCACTGACGCAGGAGTCTGCATATTTAAAGTAAGTGACTCACATTAAGTTGTTCCCTGAGCACAACAGCTTGACTGGTTTTTATTTCAGCAAATCTCATCTCTCTTCCAAGCTGTAAAGGTGTATATATATATATGGAACTTTTTATCATGTTTTCAGGACTGCATTTATACTCCCAGTTCATGAATACTTATTCCCTGAAGGATGAAAGTTCTTCAAGTAATACCACTTCAGGATTTACTCTCTATCTTGGTTTGCTCACACTTTATTTTACCAGAAGCAGAAGCTGATTTTACCCAAAGAGAAGCTGAATCCTGCACAACAAGTGTGTGCAGCTCCTCAGAAGTGCCATACTAATAAGTTTCACAGTTAAGTTAAATTTCAAAGAAATATGGACAGGCTTATTTATTCTGCAGCTATCAATTTTTGTTCTTACTTATTTTGTACCTCAAGGGATCTCCCTAAGGATTTGTATCCTTCTCCATTCCCCTGAGAAACAGCTTTGAGAATCAGAAGTACGGTCAGTATGACCTTCAAGATTAATGACTCTGTGTCTTTAAAGAGAGACAGCAATAGGCTCCCCATCAGACCATAAAGGAGAAATGCAGCAGAATACCCAACATAACTGAAGAGACTTACAGAACACAGGAATTTTAACAAATAGCCTAAGAAAATTAACGTTTTAGTGTGTCACGGTTCTCCTCTAAATCATCCAGGTCCTTGCAAGATACCTAATTTTCCATCTCCCCACCCCTGCAATGCCACTGTGCAATTTTAATGTAGAAGGTAAGTTTCCATCAACACAGCTTTTTCTCAAGAAAGTATCTCAGAAGTGGTATGTAGGGGCCTCTTTGCAGCTGATGGGTGTTTAGTGGCAGGAAACACCAAGTGTATTAACTCAAAGTGGGATACAAATCTGCTAACCAAGGAGGCAAGAAGGAGGTGAGCAGAAATAACAGGTCCTTGGTTCCTCCTGCTTCTGACTGAAGATGTAATGAAATAAGTCTTTATTTCCATTTTAGGTACTGAAGCTCTGGTCATTATGTATAGCTTTCTACGTTCTTGTATTTCAGGTATCATGGTAATTCTCTTTCTCCTCCTTCCAAGGTGCTCACCAGTTTACTAGCAGTCTTATCCCTAAGCTTGGTTTCTATATAACATCACGTTTCTTTGCTGTTTGCAGTGGCTTGCAGCTTGCCTCTTCCTACGTGCCATTTGCACTAGCCACAAAGCAATAGTTTTCTACTCTATTCACAAGCTTCTCACTACAGGAATAACCCAAATTTTAGAAAGGGCTCAGAGTAAAATAGGTGCAATTTTACAGCAGTTACTGAAGACCTGAACACCCCGACTCCAAGTAGCAGAGCTGATAACCTAGTTATTTATTGGGATTAATCCAATCTAAGAGTGAATTAGAAGAAGCGACTGTGCTGGTTTTAGCTGGGAGCTCAACCGTGACAAAGACACAGCAGCAAGAGGACGTGTCTTACTTTCTGGTACCTGATATTACAGTAAGAGCACTCCTGTTAGCCAGATTCCCAAAAGCATTGTATGGTTGGCTCTGGTTGTGCTTTCTCAATTATTCCAAAATTTACCAAACAACTGCAAAGGAACTCGCTAAGCCCTGAGCTCTGGAAGCATATCAGGTGCTGACTAGCAGTGCCTTTTTTTTTTTTTTACATCTTCCTGTCGCCACACACTTCACGTGGAAATGCCCCAAAATCTCCCAGCGCCTTCCCAGTAAGGACCCTGCACAAACAACTCCCAAGGGTCTTGAGTGTTTCTCCTCCGGCGTTTAGCCTTTGATCTGGCTGCTACCAGGATGCTCAGCAGCACACAATACAAATGAGCTGTTTGCGCTAGAATCATTCAATTTGAACAGGCTTTTTAAGATGATAAAAACTCCAGATCTCATTACCAACCCCAGAAGCCACTCAATCCTGATTAATATGACCCAGAAGGACTGTGGAAATTAGCACAGGCTTCACTGGGAAATTGCAGAAGAAAAATATTTGCATACTGTATGCTGTAAAGGCTCTTTCTTTGTTGAGAATCTATAGCTATGGAAGCAATCTGAGGAGTCAGGTAACTTCTCTCTACAACACCGCAGTCAATCCAACAATTATTGTTTCAGAATGGTTTTCGGCTGTGGGCGGATCAGCTTTAGTGCTTATCCCTGGGACGTTTTTATTTGGCTAATCTTTGTAAATTGTTTTCTACGAACGAATTAATGATGCGTTTTCCTTTAGCAAAACAGCTTTACCGTTTGTTCTCTGCTTTACACTGCTTTCTCATTTTAGTACATTTGCAAACGGTCATTTGCTCACCAGAGGTGAAACTACAAATGGATTAAAGTACTATTTGTTCCGTACTTATTTATAGTTTGTAAAGGCACTTATTTATAACTTCATATACCATAGAACCTGATTTGCAAACTAGATTAATGAAACTTGGTCTACTGATATAAAGGAGTTGCTGGCTGAAATCCCCCCCCATCTGAGAGGCAATGTCCACTATTTTCCACCTAATTCATTTTAGTGTTCTGCCACTAACATTTACTCTCTTAATAAAATGACACTTTTCTGGTTGTGGCAGACAAATCTGCCCAAGATGGTTGGAAGACACCTATGTTTTAGGGCCAGACTTCAACAACCAGAACCATGCCAACCACTCTTTCCACTACAATCGGTTAGGGTCCACACTAGAGTCATTCATACACTGTAGTCCCTGCAGGTGGAATGAAGCAGTGGATAAACAGGATGATTGTACAGATCTGGGATACAGAAGTGAGAAATCAAGGAACATTTGACAGTTGCCTTATGCTAAAAGGCTGCAGAATAAGTAAATTTCAGGGAAGTTGCAAAGGAATGAGACTGGGAGGTCAGTGATAATGGAACAGACTGCAAATAACCACATTTCTTGCAGTTTCCTAGGTCAGGGTGAACTGCTGCCAAATACCAAGCATGAAGAACTACTGATGACATTACTGATGGATATCATGTTAATATCAGCATTAAACTCTCTAGACTCCACCTTAATATCACTTTACAGTTAACCAACTATAAAAGCTCATTGTAAGGTCACAGAAATCATACAAAATTCAGTTAGCTTAAGGCTAACTCAAGTATCTCAGCACTAAAGGGTAATTTGCAATCTAACTATATCCATTTTATTCAGGCATAAATCCATACAGAGTGCACTTAACAAAACCAGATACACTGACACTTTGAATTATCCTCCCAATGGGAGAGCTGCCTTGCGATATCAAGACAGACAGATTTCCTGAGAACATACTCAAGAGGCTAGGTCTGCAGTCAGTAAGCTAAACCAGAATTAAAAGCAAATTAGTAACATCCAAACAGCACCTCAGCATCAGAACAGTCCTAAATACAACAAATGGTTGCCCCTTCAAAAGCTGTAATAACATAGCTTTTATAGGAAAAGCGATGAAAACTTATAAAAAGCCTCGCTTCCCTGCAGCAAGACTGAATTGGTTCCTTCATTCCTAGTGATTGGCTTTTCTTTTCTTCCTTGCTTCTTATGCCAAAAGTGATGGAAAACAAAATCATCCATACATACTTACTGTTTAACACCTATTTGCCTGACAATAATTACTGTGCATAGCAGAGATTAAATCCATCTAAATGCTAGTACAGCCGAAAGCACCATAACAAGACAAACTCACTCATTCTCTAACCCAAGCAAACAATGTAGGACTTCCCAACACTGCAAGTAGAATTTTTTGTTCTGGCCTTGGTTGGAAGGCTTGAGAACTAGCAGCTAAAAGATGTTTTAGAATAAATTACCACAGCTATAAATCTGACAAGAAGATTAATATTCTAACTATGTTCACGATAATTAACTCACCAAAACAGTTCCACAATCATTATCCAGCTAGAGTGGAAATGGGAAAGTTTACAGCACTCCTGTAGATTTATAAGCCAATTAAGAGTGACCCTCCTCTAGATTTCATTAGAAAAGCCTCTGGTTCAGCAAAAGCTCACACATGCAAGCAGGAGTTTTCCAGAGGAAAGGGGATGCAAGGGATCTTTATCTCTTCTATTAAATAGTTATCCTACTCCCCTGAGAATTACATATTCCTAGAGCATCCTCAGCCTCCTGCCGACTCTCCAGCCCTCTCCCACCTGCAGGAAGTGGGACTGGCACTGTGGCATTTCTCCATGGGCGAAGCCCGGCTCCATACCTCACATGACCCCGGTGCCATGGTCCAACACAAGAGATACACTTCCGTTCTTGTGATCCAGCTTCGGGCTTAGGGTTCACAGTCCCCCTTCCACCCAAAGCCATCTTCTCCCTTCCACGTGCAATAGACATGTAAGCTTCACCAACTAACAGCCAACTCCAAACTTCCGCTTAATATGTACAAGTAGGTGCGTGTGTTTGCCCAGAGTATGAAGTATCTCCTTGCTATCTATGCCATTTTTCCCCTTCACTGCCTTCCCACACAGATTCATTGTTCTAATATAAGAGCCTTCTCTGCCACTGTCAGAGCAGTCTCCCTTTATCTCCAATTCCACAACTTCCCCTTCTCCTTTCAAAACTTTGACTAAAGACCACTTTTTTCTCCTTTTGTTGCATACATCTATGCCTGCTCCATCCCCTTTCCTTTGTGTCTTCCTGCATAATTGTGTTTTTCTGCTTTGTAAAGTATTTTTCAATATAGATAGCATAAAAATTGCTATCTAAAATGAAATAGCATTGTATCACAGCTCACATTTTTGTCCCAGTAATATACACAATTTGGACTGACTCAAGCTGTGGTGTGTATGCAGGTAAAGTAAATTCTGAATTATTCAACACTTAAAAACACTGAAAAATCATTTACTTGTTACAAGCAGTAAGATTTATGTTTTATGTCTCCCAATCAATAGCTAGTGTGTCCACACACAGCTGATTTATCCATATTGAAAATATAATTATAAGTCTAGTTTGCTCTGAACCACAGAGTCCTTTTGTAACAAGATTATTTAAATACAAATGGGGTTGGAAAATTGGTTTTAAATGGCTAATCTGTCTTGTCTTCAGCTCCAGCTGCAGAATTTACTAACATCATAAACACAGGCTGAGTGAAAATGTAAGAGGTTTTCTGATTCTCCTCGCGATCTGTCTATGCAACGCTCATTAACGGTGAAGTTGATGGGAGCTGTATGCATGCCGTGAGAGCAGGATAATAAGCCTTGTAATCTCTATAAAGAGAAAGGGATTTTTACCAGGGATGTGTCACAGATACTGGTGTGCAAACGTCTGTCTTATCGGCAGCCCAATGAAGAATTTATGTACCCAGGTCTCAGATGCAGTAAAAGACACAAATGCCATATGGGTGGACAAAACCTATACCCAGATGGCTGGAAACAACTCCTCAGGAGCCCCACTTGCAGTATGGAGCATCAGACGTTTCTGAAGGCATCGTCAGGAAAAGTTTCATCCAGGCAGATTTACTCAGGGATTATGAAAGGCGCCACTGCCTTCCTGCTGTCTCCATCAAATGCGGCCGATGGCCCATGGACACGCAGCAGGGAAAGGCTGTGCCAGTACATCCTCTCTCCAGTACTGCCAGCTGGGAATACTCTGTAACTTTGTCCTTGGGTCATGCAGATGGGCTGGGAGAAATTGCTGTTCAAATCTGACCTGGGTTGAGTAGAGATCAAGGATTTCTGACTGTTTCAGTTTAACACAGTGGAGAAGAAGTTTCAAGACCCTGTTTTCCTTTGATGGAATGCAAACAAATTAAGTGAACCCCCAAATTTCTGCTTGAAATCAAATGCTTGCCTTGAAACCCAGGTGCTTCTTATACCCTTCTCAGCAATACAGTACACAGTTATCCTGTCGAACGGTTCTCCGCATAGTTACACTGCCTTTAGAAAACAAACCGGTTCACCAGATGATCTAGGTCCCTTGTACTGAGGCATCATCTCCCCTTTCAACAGGTGTCAGTGAATGATAAGTTGTCACCAATGTCACACACTGAACAGTAATATCCACTCAGTGAAAGCACAAGCTTCCAGCTAGTTTTCCTACAGAAGAAGCCGTATCCATGAACCTGGCAGGTCCAGTGCGTATCAACATTCTGTGCTGACACAGCAGACATCACCTAAGGATCTCCAGGCAATAATGATTCAGATTTTACAGCCTCATGAGAGTCATTAGCCAGTGCTGACCACCTCTTAAATTAGGAACAGCCCAGCTTGCTGAAACTAAAAGCAACAAAGTAGATAAACCTTCCAGCCCTTTTAGCTATACACAAAAATTTAGGAAGGAAATCTTAAAAAACTCCAAGTCCTCAGGGACACAGAGTACTGAAATCCTTTCCCACGGACAGAGAAAAAAAAGATTCAGGGTTAAAGCCTGCGGGGAGGATATGTTTCCCACCTGACCATCTGCAGTTTCTGAAATGGCACTTTTTCCACAATAACCTAGATTTTAATCCCACCTCTTCCTGTGGACGAGGGATAACCTGGTAACTTGCCACCTTGCCCTGACATGGGATACTCCTACCTTGAATCCTCCTTTGTCAGACCATCCTGCCCACCCCAAAAAAGAACAGGATACATATTCCTAAAGTTGAAACTCCCAATCCTGTGACAGATTGGTACAGCTTACACTGCTGCAGATCATGACAGTGGAGGCTACCCTGGGTGCTGCTTTCCTATCCCCATGAAACAGTCCACTCCACTGCCTTCCCTTAAGTCAAGGGCAACGGTTCTTTCTAGAGGTACGCAAGGCAGAACTTCCCTTACAGCTATGTAACAGCCAGATGTTTAGGGCAAGGACCATGGTGTGCTGGTGCTCCTTTCATCCAAGGGTCAGCCTTTTATAGAAAAGCCTTCAACATACGGCTGGACAGCTCACTCCACTTTTCTTCTTAGCCAGAAAAAAGCCTAAGGAAAGTATTACTGCCAATAAAACAGAAACACTGCAAAATCTGACATTATAATTCTATACATGCTTCTGAAAGCCTCTTTGGCTTTCCTCTTTGTGCTCTGAATGGCTTTCAAGATCTGATTTAGTTCAGGGAAACAAATCCAAAGTGCCAGGAAGAAAGAATCAACTTTTTCTTTAGTTAAAAATTTTACAGAAGCAATTCTTGATCTTCATTAATTCCATGGCAGGCATACAAGCTCGTAGGTGTCAATGAGACTTGCCAGTTTGGGTGGACTGTACCGCTTACTGCAATGTCAGATGAGCCCGTTTTCGATTTTCACTATCAGAACCTTCCAACAGCAAAGTTTGGCGATGCATCCTAACAATCCTTTCAAGCCCTCTGCCTAGGGACGTGAAGCAAATGGTTCTTCTGGACTACAACTGTTACCAGCTTGCATGGTCAGTGTGACAGAGGGGAATACACAAAATCCTTCCCCCAAGTTTTCCACATCAAAATGCCATTTCACTTTTCCATATATAAAACTATCCTCTGTGGCCTATGACTGTTTCCATTTAAAAGTGTATAAAAATTACCCCTCCAGAAAAGCTTCCAGATCTACTGAAACTTTAGAATTTGTGTCAGGGTCTGCTCTGAATCACCACCACACCTGATTACTTAGTAAAACAAGAGAGTTCAGGTTCTTCATAAATCGTAATTCACCAGCAAACGGCTGCTAGGCTTGCTCTTCTTCTTGTGCGCAATATTAGGTGCTGGATTAGAAACCCACAAAATTGGACCCTTAGGACACAAAGTTTTGCTGTGGTAAATTCCACATGTTGTTTTTTAAAGTTTCCCTTTAAGAAAAATTTACAAAAGAAAAATTCCTGAGTTTCCAGTAAGGAAAGGACTAGGAAATTAGGCATGTAATTAAAGATTAAACTATCTTAACACAAAAATTTAACAAAGCACATAATATTTTCAGGGAAGAAAGCACTGAATGACACCAAGTTTGTAAAAATATCTCTGTTCTGCATTTCTAAGTCCTAAGGCTGGAAGTTGAGAGCAAGATTAAATGATCACTGCATCCAGTCCAGAATGAAATTCCACTGGTTGTAAACATTAAAAAACCAAAGTACCTGGAGCAAAGCCAGCCTAATATAACTTTATAAGTGACAGATGAAGCAGACACACACTTGACAACTTTATGACCATCTTTTGGCCAAAGTTGCCTTTCTAAAGAAGAGGGATTTCATTAGCTTTCCCTAAATCAAACCACAATAAAACAAAGACAGTGGCAACGCAATGGATTTTAAAACTGCAGAAGTTAACCTCCCATGTAACCCTACTGCCTGAAACATGCTCAGGAAAAAATTAAGCAGCCCTTCTCCCCTCTTCCTGCTGCACCACAACACTCCTCACTCACAATCATTTTGTTCTGGAAGAAAAATCCGCTTTTGAGACATGCCAAAGATGTTAACCAAATAAAAATGTAAGGCAAAACCAGAAGTCTACTTGATCACCCTTAAAATGTTCCCTTTTGTTATCATAAGAGTATGTTTCATTTACCGCTACATGCTGGTATGCTCCCAAGGCTACTGGTCCTCAGAAATAGAGAATATAGCACAGAGACAATGCTACATGCATTAACAATTCACATTTTCCAGATGAAAGCAAGACATTTAAACATCTCCATCCACACCTGGGGTGGCACTGCAGTCCTCCTGACAGCACCTGGCACAGCCACACATTGAACTTAGCAGACAACAAGTGTAAAGTCTGCACTAAAAATTTAGGAAAAGCCTTAAGTACTTTTCCTGTATCTGCTAAAAAAATCATCCCACAACTCATGCTGCAGCTCTAGCCTTCTCCAGCCAAGGAGCAATTTACCACCCACCTCCCACAGTATGATCTCTGGTTTTTTGGCCAGCAAGTGTGCATAAGACAGAGTTAATTTCCATATTTCCTGGAGAAAGCGTGTAGGTGATTAGCCCCATTTACCCCGGTGTGCCTGAATCAAAGCCAACCAGGCACAGAAGCATGCAGGTCATTTTGAGTGCCCTGAGCATCCTCACAGTCTGAAAAACAATGTAGTCCTGAAGGCCTAAACTTGTATTACACAGACAGTCGGTGACATAACCCATTTACATCAAAACACCCTGCAGACTCACCCGGGTCTGCTCTCTCACCACTACACCACTCTGATCTGAAACCAAAGCTGTTCTGCCAAATGCCAAAACGAGCTTAAACCAGAAAGATCTGGGAACAAAGGCATCCGCAGTTCAGACCTACCCATATGGCGTCGTCTTGTCTGTACTGTCTCCAGTTGCGGCCGGTGTCGCTGAACATCAGTGTATAGCTGGTTACCCAGTCTGAGCTCCCGTACCTGCCCTGGGTAGCGACCGCCACGATCTCCACTCTGTCTCCCAGATCAACCTGGAGCCACTGCTGCTCATTTGAATCCAGTGGGGACCAGCCACCAGCTCCTAAAAGAGATTGGATAATTTAGATTATAACATTAGAAACAGGAAATTAGACATGAGAAAGAACCATGTTGTTATTTCAGGTCATCACATAGGAGTGAGTCTACTACTTGAACATACGTTGTTAGTTCACATTTTTGTGTTGGAAATATGCTACATGGGATGTGCTTCCTTAAGGTTTTCTTAATTAACCTAAAGTTAAAAAGGATTTTTTAAATTCTAACAAATTTTAAGGAAATCTTTATCAGCACGACAAATGTCAGCAAGGTTGGCACATCCTCAGTCAAAAACAAACAAAAAGACAAACATCTATTCCCTCCTTTCATGTTTGTTCAAATCAGAAAACAATGATTTCTAATTTCTTATTTGTTTTATCATTTTTCTTTTTGCTATTTTTTGAAAGACATGCAAAAAATGTTACTTATCTTGATTTGCACCCTATAAGTATTTAAAAGAATGGTTTAATTACAGATTGTAAATACAAGTTTTCAGACAACACCAAGTTGGGTGGGAGTGTTGATTTGCCTGGGGGTAGGAAGGCTCTACAGAGGGATCTGGACAGGTCGGATCGGTAGTTTGAGACCAACTGTGTGAAGTTCAACAAGGCCAAGTGTTAGGTCCTGCACCTGGGTCACAACAAGCCCCTACAACACTACAGGCCTGGGGACAAGTGGCTGGAAAGCTGTCTGGCAGAAAAGGACCTGGGAGTGTTCAACAGCTGGCTGAATATGAGCCAGCAGTGTGCCCAGGTGGCCAAGGAGGCCAGTGCAATCCTGGCCTGCATCACGAACAGTGTGGCCAGCAGGACCAGGGCAGGGATTTAGTCCCAACTCCTGAGACAGAAGTGTGCTTATTCCATAGTTAGAGAAGTATCATCCCCCAGAACTCTCCAGGTAAAATAGTTTGTAATCAAACTAATGTACATTGTTTGCTAGTGCCAAGCTTTATTTTTACCTTCTTCAGTCACAACAGAAGTGTTCATTGTCACCATGACTGTTTTACCTGCCTTAAATAGAATACTCTCCCATATGCCACGGAAGGCCTAATGAGAATGTTAGGAATTCCAGCACTCAGTTCTTCTCTGATTACTTCCTATCTGTCTTGTAATGCCATAGAGATATATATAGCTTAGATAAGACTATATAGTATGTCTTACTAAAACACCGAACAATGTTTCTTCCCCCCCTTTTTTTATTTTAAATACAAGAAATGTGTCTGTCTTATTAAGATACAAACCACGTGGCTGTTCCAAGACAACGAGCTGCATATTTCTCCTACATAGAACTGTGACTAATGTACAAAGGAGCCAAAGGAAACCTTCCTTTGGATTGTAATATCCAGTATCCGAAATACAATAGCTGCTGCTTTGTTTACTGTTTTATTTCAGGAACTGGCAGGACACAAACTCAGTTCAGACGTTCTGGCAGGTCTGTGGCACAAGATCGTTTCCTTCAACACTCCAAAGAGTTTATTTCAGATTATTTCAGTAAATAATAAAATAAAGGTGGGGACTTTCATCTTTCCTTCGCTGTCTCTTCAATCAGTCTTTCTACAACATAAACTGGAACAACTGGATGGAAAATCACTTATATTAAGGAGTTTGTTTGATGAGATTCCCATTGGAAAAAAAAAAAAAACAAACAGAAAAAACTTTGCTTTCTCTGTTCCTGCTTATATACAGGTTCTTAAGCCAAGAACTTTCCAGTAGTTTGTTAAACATCGTAACTAGCATCTACTCTCTGTAGGTATATGCTCTCCCTTCTGCTGTTAGTAGCTGCAGAAAGGTGATGCTTTCCACAAAAATGTTTTGCTTTACTACAAACTGTTGTTTTCCACTTTGAGCACAGCACAACAGGTTTATGTTTTCGAAGTCAGTCGAACAAACGATACACAGTGAATGGAAATTTGGGACATCTGTGGCGAGCTTGAGTTCCCAAATCACAGATTACATGGCACCTCTGAACTGGGTATCTATTCACATGACCACCTTTGTCTGTTGGGAATGTCAGTCTAGATGCAAGCACTGCGTGACACAGCAGTGACACCTGCTCATAGCATCACCTCTCCAGAAGCTGCTCTTCAAAAGAGATGTTATCAGTTACAATGTCTTTACAGAACAGGAGCTGCTTCATACACCTTCCCATGGGAAAAAACCCACTGTTTTTCCCTCTCCCAAACCTTCCACCATTACCATTCCCACAGATGGACAGTAATTCTACTGACTTGTAAGAATGGCAGTTAAAACCCCTGCAACAGCAAGGCTGCGTTGGCTGTGTGACTGAGGGCAGACCTAAAGCTTTCCCCACTGGGCCTCTCTCCCTTCTGCTAGTAAAGGATCAAGCAAACACGTAACTTCTGCTTACTTTTGTGATTATCCCAAATCCTCACCAAATATTGCCGTGAGTGCCAAAAATCAACAGGTGTTTTTTCCTCCATATTTACTCTGTTACACAGAGCAGGTGGCACAAGGATACTGGCATCTTTTTCCAGCACAGTCTGTGCCTGCACATTTCCTTTATGCACACCATTCCTTATAGTGCATCACACCTCACCCCACACTTTTTCTAGTAAGTAGCAAAAAACCCACATCCAAAGCAGAGCAAGTCTTTTACAGCTGTTTGTTCCTCTACCCACCAGTGGTGCTCACCCTGGGGGACATTTGTCTGGGAAGGCGCAGGACAAGAGATAAGAACATCGGATGCAAAGGCAACAGCAAGGACTACTGAAGACACAGTATTTCTAGCACATCAACTCCTTTGCACAGATAGAAGCATAACCCTGAAACTGTTTTTCTGCAGTTGGGCACATGGAAATTGAAGAGGAATGTAAATCTTATTGACAGTGTGGCATGAACATAAAACAAACAATGTGTCTCTGCTTACACCCACCAGATCTGAACATTTGTTTTCAGGTAATCTGGAAAGTACTACTGTATAAAGATGCCGCATTACCCCTCTCAAGAAAACAGGGGAGAGAGGATGCTCAAAGTCAGCACATGCTTGTCACTTTGTATGCCCCTCAGACACAATGTTGTCATTTTGCCATTCTGCCCACCAGGTTCCCACTGGCAATGATAGGATCCTACACATTGTGAAAAGGCTACACCATCATCCCTCATAGTTCATATATTTCACATTTTCTTCGGATCATTTGAGGGGAGAGTTTCACCACAGTACGAAGAAAACGTCCTACTAGAGAACAGTATCACAGGAATCGGGTATATTGCTCATATTCTCCATGGCAACAAATCACAATGCTAGAAATATGCAGAGAACAAAGATCAGATGGTTTCCCAGTGGGAGACTTCAGGAAATATGATCAAATACTTTTTTCTTTTTCAGACCATTTGTACATTTTGCAATAATTATTCAAAATATTGCCCAGCGTTACACAGCCAATGCTCCTTCATGTTCCACGGGGCTGCTCGAGGTGCCCATATTTATTTGCAGTTTGTTAATACGAGGCAAAGAGAAAGCTTGTTTTCACCCTACAGTGCCTTACAAACAGCTCGACTGGCTTTAGATTGTGCTACAATCTCTTGGACTTCCTGCGGCAACTAAGTGCTTCCCTGCTGCAGAATTCCACTTTAATGCCCAGATCAAACACTTCCTGGCCATAAAACAAATTCCTTTTGACATTATATATGTTTTATATTCCCATACATAATTGCCTATACTGACTACTCAGGCTGAGAGCTAATAGAGAACTGAAAAAGCTCAGTTGATACAGTCATATTGTAGCAATTTCTTATTCATTTTCATTATTTATTTACTGTAAACAAAAAAGCTGATTAATCCCTCTCATCAGTAAGTAATGTATTTCATACCTCAGAATCATATTTATCAGAATTATACTAACTGCTTTACTACTACCAGTACAAATTTATCAGCATTTTAATTGAAAGCTTTCAGCAGTTCATACAAAGCTTTACTCATGGGTAGCTTGTGTGGTTTTCTGAGTCTTATTTAATAGCACATTTCACTGCTGCAAACCTTTTTTTAAGCAGCAGCCTTTTAGTTCTTATTATCTATTACTGAATCAACTTGATTAATTAGAACTTTCTATTGAGGAAGGTCTGGATTGTGTTGTATAAATTTATCTTCGCCTGTTGCATTCATATTTATATTAAGAAATCTCTCTCTCTACCTTGGGGCACTGTTACCTGCAGCACTGTCTTACCAATTACCAACAAAGCCAACTCATCAAAACACTCCAACGTTATGAGAAAACTATCACACAGTCCTTGTTAGTGAATATTATTTCTTGTAAAGAGATCTACTGTTTGCATTCAAGTGTCAGCCACAGAAAGTTCCTTCAGGCACCACCTGTCACTGCTTGCTCCTCCAGCTCGAGATGAAGTACCCACACCAATTCCGCTGGCACGGCATCTGAGCATTTCTGCAAAAAGTCTGTGCAAGAAAAGCATCGAGCAAGGTAGAATTTAGCTTCTAGGACCCTATGTTGGGCTTAGCTCATCAGTTGTCACATGAGCCTTCAAAACATGAAATAAAAGTTGCTAAAACAGCTTCTTTGCTTAGGGCTCAGTTTCAATACTGTCTTCCTGATCCCATGCCTTGTGGCAACAGATGGCATGGACCATACCAGTAAGATTCTGTCTGTCTAGAAAACCAGAATACCTTACACCCCACTATATGGCACCACCACTCCAGCAGGGTTAAATGAGACCTATTTCATTTTCTGACCTTAAATCGCAACAATTTTCCATTTACTTTAGATAGTGGTAATATCACTATAAAATATAGCACAGACAGAGCTCGACTTGCAATAATATTGACTTAGAATTTCTTCCTTTTTCTGCAGGTAAAAAAAAAATTACTCATTAGAGCCATTTGCAAAATCATGCAAGCATGTCTATTTACTGTCAGAGCTAGCAGCTAGGGACAAAGGCAGGGCAAACTCAAATATCATGTTCAACAATCACAACTTTTTGTATGTTGAACAACTACCATAGCACGTTTTACTCGCTCATGAACTCTGGTTCAGGAGTTTAAATATGGTACAGTAACTCCCATCTAACACTTCTCTAATGACCTATCAGCTGTTTATCATTAGTACCAACCATCTAAGAGAGCGCCCTTTACTGTCTTTCTGTAGATTTATCAGATGTTTCAGAGTAGAAAAGCTCTCATTTATTTTCTAGTAGTATGCTTTCTAGTGTTTCTTATAGCAAAAATCATATGTAATGTGATAATACAGGACTTTTCCCTTTGTGAGGCTCTAACTTGGGAATAAGATGGGAGCCCACAATCCAGATTTGCAACGCAGTGTCAAATGCTGTCTTAGATACTGACAGCTTCTCTTCTCTGATACCAAGTTTGATCCTAATAGTTTCACCTTGTGTGTGAACTCATTATCTGAGCCTCAAGCATTCCTCATTGCAAATGCCTGCAAAGTGGTTTTGCATTCATTTTCACTATTTCTGCAGAGTTGTGTAATCAGTGAATTCCACTGGAACTTTAATATCTAGGTGCTAAGAGCTTTAGCACACACACCTTCGAACAGGGTCTTCAAGCCTAATGACCTTCAAGCTCTCACGATTATGGGAACTCTCTTCAAAATCAAAAATACTATCTGAACTTCCTTCAGGATGTTTCTACAAGAAGAGTGGAGAGCTTCACAGTCAACAGAAGTTTTCTAAAATGAAGGAATTGCTCCTAGAATGTTCTCAGAAGCGTGAATTAACAGCTCTGTTCAACGTGGCTCTGAATACACTGCATACAAACAGCATACAAAGTTATTCTTTGTAAACATGATTAAAAATAATAGTTTTGGCTTTTCATACTGCCACCTTACCATCTCGCCTGTTGAGCTTTGCAAAGCTGGGACTGTGAGTACTGGAGAGCTGAGAGGAGCTGGTAAGGGCTGTTGAAGGTAAGGGAGATACCAATGCATCATCACAATTATCTAAAAAAAAATAAAAAGAATAAAAGATAGAGGTCATTACATGAGCAATAAATATTCCAACTTGTGCTATCTCAAGGTGGTGTCTGTTTCTACTTAGTAGACAGACTGCTGAAAATGCACACGTACTTGAATTCACATGTGAGACTGAAATTTACCCCCCAGAACGAGTCTGGTGGGGTGGCAACTGGGTGGGAGCTGTTGTTAGGACACTGACTATTTAGAAAACTTAGAAATTTTTGCCTTTCAGGGAATACAATTAATGATCCACCTTCCCTCCTTTCTTCCCCAAGCTTCCACACATACACAAATCAGTTTTCTTTGCTCAAATAAGGAGACTACTAAGTCCTTCCCCTCTTACATTTGCATCCTCACGTGAGCACAGGTGATCTAGGCTAACACTCAAGTTGAATTTTTGAGCCCGTAACATTTGAATAAGGATGGAATTAGGTAAAGTAAGTTTCTTCATTACAGTGCTGTCACATACACACTCAAGAACATAGTGTGGGGTTTCAGTACTGAATGATAATAATAAGCCCCTCTCCTTTTTAATTGAATCTCCCATGGAGCAAACATGGATGCGACTACTGAAAAGTCCTGCAGGTTAGCAGGGTCACAGGCACCACAGTGTTCTCACACTCACAGAGTAAATATACAGTTTGCAATAACTGGGGGGACTGGCAGAGAATAATGCATTAATTATATGGCTAAAAGGCAAGGAATAGAAGTAAAAATTACTATAAAAATTATCATTATGACAGCAAATTCAGACTGGTCTAAAACTGGGTGATAGCTTTCCCAAAAGGAACCAGATTACATTAAAATATCTCTCATCTCTTTCTGCAATGGCTCTCTACAAAAGTATCTGGACTGTTCTAATCAAAATCCACTTCTATATGAAAACTCTGTGTAATATAATTCGTAACAGTGCACTGACTGATAGACCTCAAAAAACAAACTGAGGTATGAAATCCTTTGCCTCTTGTCCATCAGCAAAAAGGACTAACAAGATCTGCGAGTTAGACAAAATAAGAGCAAGTGTGCCGGTGATGTTTTCACCATTAGGACAACTAGCCAACAAAGTGAGTTACCATGGTCCTGAGCAGATTCTGTCACATACAGCCTCTGAGTCTCAAAAAGAGATTATGACTGCAATGCAGAAATGTCTGTGGAGTGTCCTGTTTCCTGATACACATGGGATCAGGCCCTAATTTTCCTGTCTGGACTTAAAAAAACCATCTGTACATTAAAATAAGGCTCTTAAGTTCCCTCTCACTTGTGACCTGAAAAGTGATTTAAACAAAGATCTCAACTGGTAAGCACATCAGGCCACGAACTCAGCCAAACCTCTGTGTTCTATAAAACCCAGTAGAGAGTTTGGAAATGTCTCAAAAGTAGGTTCCAGGTCTTAACAACAGATCTACATGACTACTCAGCATCACTTAAAACCTGAAGTTCAAAGTAACTGAATACAGAAATTCCCATTTATATAGTGTCTAGACTGCTGGCTCTTTTCAGTTCCCTGTGGTTGCTCCTGGACCGGGAGAGAACTCAGCACATCAGCCTGTGATCCACAAGTTGGCCATGACAAGAGACACAGTGACAATCTCTGGATTCTCGCTGTTCCCTGATGGTGTGATTGGATACCTATGGGACACCAAGTCTCTCAGCACAGCAGCAAATGTAAACCATTTCAGAGCAAGACATTTAAGGTTTTCCCTGGGATGTCTGGAGGCTCCAGACAATTAGCTGTTATAACTACCAGATGTTTAATTTACATTTCCACATCCTTTACTTCCATCCTCACACACTCACCTGATCTCTGTTACTACAGCATTACATCATTTTCACAGCAAATTCTAGGATCCTTATTTGGTTTTCATCAACAAAAAAAAAAAACTATTAGTGCCAGGGATCCTTCACTAAATTCATAGCTAACTATAAATACAAGTCGTTTTAAGGCTCAGGATTTAGGACAGCATTAACAATTGGAGATAGTTCTGAGAGCACCGTGATCAATAGAGTCCAGCTTCTGATAGAGAGTAATGATTGACTGACTTCAGAGTGCAAGCAGGAATTTCCTCCAAGTGAACTTGATTCTTGAATGGATACACTCACGATATGCAAGGTCACTCTTCTGCTTTTCCCTCAGTCAAAAATCACCTTGCAACACTGGAGGTTCCACATGACAGCCCTACATGCACAGGCCTACAATGCAGGATGTGGCACAGCTTTTATATACCAAATGAAATTTCAAAATACAGTACATGGAAGAGCTTAGGATCCATCAGCCAACCTGTACTTGCACAACAATCCAGATCGTATGCAGAGTAGCTCTGCTGCATCCCTTGTCAGAGACACTACGCATACATAGATTTGACACCCGTAAAGCTTAGCTAAAACAGGTCATGAGGACCAAAAAGGTAGAATGTGCACACAGAGTGAGGATCATTCCATAGGCCCTGCTTCCATGAGAAGGCAGAATTCAAAAACAAAAACAAAACAACAAACCAAGCAACAAAACCCAACACACATCTCTCAAGAGACTTCCATCTCCCTTCCTCAGTGTGACAGAAACGGACCTTTATCCCAGCTGTTCCCAGGTGTCTAGTTTCTGACTACTCCTTTTGCCTTGGCAGCTTGTCTGTCAGAACAAGAACTTTGCTTCTTTGACTCAACTGCATTATATGTCTTAAAAACATTTTTCTTAACAAAGAATATTTGACACTACAGAATCATTTAAAACAACTCCACACACATAAAATTACCAGCCAGTTGTTTTCTCCTATGTTTCCTTGTTGACCAGATAATTATCAAAAGAAAAACCAGGGAAACAAGAGAGTGTCTAATTGTACCTATAAGCCAACTTCTTCATGCAAATCACATAACGATGCAGATGTTGACTTGCATTTGAGAAATGGGTGCTGACCTCGGCTATGCCGAGTTCCAAGAAACAGGCAATTATGGATAGCATTTACAGTGTCTTGTGTATTATTAGAACTGTCATGAGCAATCTTGCTTCTGAAACAAAAAGTATTTATCTGTATCAACTCGATTTTTCGAATCTTTATTCACTTTTGATTTTTAGAAAGTACTGATAAATTAATAAAAACCAAATGAGAAACTTACCAACATGTTATGAAGTTGTTTGGTTTACTGGTTTTGACTCTTGTGGCTTTCACTGCCCTCCAGGTAAAAACAAGGATCTCTTCTCTCCCCCACCCCACATGTATTTTAACTTTGCCCAAAACTCTTTCTTTCAAAACACAAATGTTATCAGTTCAAAAGCACCCAAGTGAGATTTAGACACTAAAACTTTGAAGCATGCCAAGTAATACCAGCCGTAGATAATAGCCCGTAGAACACGGAACGTCAGAAAAAGCATTTTGCCCAAATATCTAATTGAGCTCTCTGTTTTCTGAAGGCCTTCAATGTTTGTGACAAGTATCAAAAAATAACTGAGAAAAACGTATCCAAGCCCTAGGGAGACAAGATTTCAAATGCTTCTGAAACACAGCTAATATATTATCAAAATTGAGTTTGCACAGAAATCAGGTTCAGCCCAACTTTACTAATTCTTCTAGTACATGTTTTACACCGGTGTTGGTAGCTATGGCATGATCCAGTTTATAACTTTCTTCAAGCCTGAGATAACAGAAGTGGCAGCAATCAATATAAATTTTGAAGATTTCTGATTGGTGAACACCGAAGGTATCTGGAAAGTCATAAACCCCAAAAAATCATTGTGACCACACTAATGTTTCCTTCACCCGGTCCTTTGAAGAGGATCAAATGCCAGAATGCAGGCAGGGTTGTTGCTAGCCATAACTGAGATGTGTTAGCAAACTTGTCCTGCTGCTATTTCCTCTGTCCACATCAAGAGTCAATGGGACAAAACACACTGATTTCCACTTGCAAAGGCCATCCAGAAAGGTCACTACCATTTCCTTAATGAAAGCTTTGATGAAGAGGACACGATCAGTGAAGGATCACAAATCTCTGGGCTCCATGGATTTCCCATACATCAGTTTTGAACTGCTTTTAGTAGTGCTGTACCCTCACTGAGACAAACGTGCAGAAATCTATGTAGCTCTGTTTTGCCATAAGCTCACATACTTCTTCCTGGGAGTATATTGTTAGGATCTCTTACCGGTATGAGAAGCAGTACCACACTTACGCCAATGATCTCATATTGCCATAAATAGAAAGTATTTGACAAGCCACAGTAAGACTGTGGTCTATGCAGCAGCTACTCTGTTACCTACCATAAGCATCATGAAATAGCTATAAATACCACAAGACAGCAGCACCCTGAGTAGGAACATGGGAATGCAACTGAAAGAAAAAGGATAGGGAACAGGACCCAGCATGCAAACTATTAACAAAGCAAAAACTTCCTTCTCTTTTCAAAATATTCAAATTGGAGAAGATGAAGAAAAGGAAAAAATTATAACCCAGAAAGTGGTGTGGGTAGGTCGTACCATGGAGCCCAAAGGAAGAATTCAGAAGGGGGTACATGACATGACTCCTGCATCATCCCACGGCAACCAAAAGGCTTTTTAAGGGAAGATAACCGCCTCCTCTAGGAGGAGTTGTACTTGCTTCAAGTACACAGGGCCTGGTGCATTAGCAAAATTGCTCCCACGTGTAGGTTGCTGCTGAACCAGGTACCAGTTCTGCAATGAGGGCAGGAGTGCTGGCAACCAGCGGTGCAAACCCTTACCCAAACCACAACCCCTCAGCTTCGGATATGTTTTAACAAGGGCACAAAGTAAGCACAAAGAGTATCTGAGGGTAAATCAGAGGCCTTGTAGATTCCTCTTGGAGGCCTCGCTTGGAACTTAAAGTTATTTTATTTAAGTGGGACTTTTGTTGCCAAGATATAATTTTATTCATTATTAAAATACCAGCAGAGTTACAGATGGTGCTGAAGTTAAATTGTGTGCATCATTTTGATTGCAACTGTAAATCGTCTCCGTACTGGGATTTGAAGTTGAAGAGATTCACTAGTATTTATAGGCGAGATAAAATTCCTCTTAGCATTACCCACTTAATGGCGTACTTTGTTTTAAAGACATAAACCATGCGTTCTGTACCATGCCTCTAACAGTGCTCAGGAGTGACAACTGATGCCTCCACTTCATCTGTTTTTCTCCTGTCTGCCGTAGCTATATTTCTGCTTTGTAAAGATGAGAAGTAAATATTTGGATTTACTGTGGAAATTACCCTCCCACCTTTAGGGTCCAATGAGGTGTATGTGTATGCGAGAAGGAGGAGCTTCTGGAAGGGGGAAAAAATACACACAAAAGAAATGGGAAATGCAGTAACACAGAGTATGGCTACAGATTGGAAGAGATTGAGATGATTTCCATATCAAGAGTCCCTACACAAAGCATCTCACCAGGAATACTGCATACTACTAGGTTCTACTATCATGAGTATCTTAGTGATTCTTAGAAAGATGGAGAGAAAAAAAGAACAGTTTTGCTGTAAAGAGAAATTCGTTTTCCACTTTTTTTTTTCCAAGAAACGGGCTATACTCACGCACAGCTGTGAACTCCATCTGTTAGCTGAAAAGCATGGCATATTTTTCAAGATATAAGACACTAGAGAAAGTACTTAACAACACAACAACATTCCCTTTTCTTTCCTCACTGTACTGCAAGTAAACATCAATAGTTTAGCTAATCATGAACTCTTCCTAAACAACTGTAAATGACGTACGTGTTCTTTCATGTGCCTGTAAACCCTGACATAAAAGTATTAGTGCATTTATAGAGCATCCTTTTATTATACAGTCGGCACATGTAACTATCTCACAGAAAGTGGTCAAGTCTGGTTTTGAATGATCTAAGGGGCTCTTAAACTCCGATTCAACACTGAGTCTTATTTTTTTTTACTCAAACAAGCATGTTTGCTGTGTAACTCCTACTCACAATAAGGAAGGAGTCGTCAATTTGGGGAATGGAGCAATCACATTACACTTGGGCTCATGAAGTCAAAATGTGAGTTTCAAATAATCATCAATGATGCTCCAGTAAACTAATATACAAAAGCAAAACATGTTTCACAAGGGTCAAAGAACACCCGACAAAGCCAGTATCAACAAAAATTAAAGACAAATAGCTTTTATGTTTAAAGAATCAATGTTCTCAGATTCCGGCTCTGTCACAGCCCATGCCACTTTAGTGAGTCATGAAGTCCGCCTCTACAAAATGAAGGTACCCTTCATTTCATCTTCTGCTATATGCTTTTCATCAGATCGCAGGCTTTTTTTTTTTTTTAGGACAGGAATGAGCTGTTGCCAGTGAATGGCAAATCCATCACAGAAATCCACTGAATGAGAAGACAGTCTTAGATCTCAGCAATTACTGAAATCATTGTTATTTCTACTTGAGAAAGAAAAACAGACCACATCAAAAGAATGTGGTGACTCAGCTTGTCAACATTTATATTCCAATGAACAAACCTGCAAAAGCATATCATTGTCCAAAGCTGTGATTTATTCTCAGCAGGTGTAACAGCAGTTGTCAAGGGTCCTTACTACTTTCTACTCAGAATATAATGATTCTTGTGCTTATTTTCCTTTTCCTTCCACTTCTGTGAGATTCTGCTAACTTAAGAGTGCTCTGATCTCTGACCTGAGATCAGAAAGCTACAAAGCTGACCCAGCAGGTGGAACAGGTTTTGTATCTGAAGTCTGCCCTTTTCACACACAACACATTTAGTGGACAGACAGTATAAATCCCTTCAATCCATGGCAGGGCAATATATCTAGAGATTGCCTTGAGTGGTTTTGCCAGTACAGGGCAGGTTTTGCTACATCATGAAAAATACAATCCAAGAACATAGAGGCCCTTCGCTATGGCCACACAGCATCACAAGCATCCTTTTTATCCTGGCTCATTACTTGTGCATTTCGAAGAAAGTAGTTGATATATTCCAAAAATAAGATTATTCCGTAAAGTTTCAGAATTTCTAGCAGCACTCTCAAAAACATAAATTTGATGTCCTTCAAAAGCATTATACTTGGTGACAAGCATGCCCTGTACACCAAAGGTCATCACTGAAGGAGGAGTTCAGGACTCCGTCAATTAAACCATGGACCCAAAAAAAAGAGAACAGCATTTGCCTTAAAATATCTTAATACGTACAGTTAAGACAATACTGAATTTGCATAAAGTGTTAATGTATATACACACATCAGCAAGGCTGCCAGGGTCATTATTAGAAGAAAACCACAAGAATGATCAGCTGGAGTGAGTTCAGCGTAGGCATTCACCAACATAAAATTAAAAAGCAGAGGGGATGAAGCAGACTTTCTGCTGATGTAACTCAGTGTTAAGATCATCCAGGAACTCATTGGTGAAGCAGTTTTTCCAAGATGTCTAAGTACCTGTTTCAATGAGAACAAGGTTTATGGGGGGGGGGGGGGGGGGGGGGGGGCAGACCAAACAACAAAAACCCAAACCAACAGCCCAAAAAAAACCAAAAACCCAAGACAGAAATAAAGAACAGCTTTCTGCACAACAGCAGCAGCAAAAAGGCTAGCATGCTGAATAGAACACGAAAACCGATTTGGGAAACATGAGTGCTTTATTTGCAGGGTGGGGGAGTCGACCATATCAGGTAACTAACACCACTGGGGGAAAAGAAATCCATTTGCTAGTCTAATTTGGAAACAGAATGAATAGCTTCAGCAATCTAAGTGGAGCCATGCCACCTTCTACCACCTGATATTCAGCCCAATGAGACGGAAATATAGTTCTGACTACTTCTCCAAACTGGATGAGTCTTTCATACAGACTGACATCTCTGCTATGCCCCACACCTTTAGTGAACTTCAAATTTCACGTGCTTGCAGCTGCAAACTTCAGCAGAGCATCTCTACACCAACTGCTTATCACCTTACACCTACCTCGGACATTTAAGCAATGACTTCTACTACGTTACTTTGTGGAGCTGCAGTGTATTAGTAGGGTTACCTTAGAGAACAAAACCAAGAATCTAGTTCCCATGTTGCATTTCCTTTTGATGATTCACACTTGACTCTGATTTCCATGAGTTCAAGGACAAATGTAAAAAGGGAAGTTAAGGGAGAATTAGCCCTTTATAAGCTCATCTCCTCCTGCTCTCCCAGAACAATACTATGGTTGACATACCCTCAGTTTCTTTCCAGGGATACAGTTTTACCCACCTTGGAGCAAGACCCATGAGTAACCGCATCAGTGTGATGCCCCATTCCCATTCTCTCTCTAACCCAACCACCACTTCAAAGGGTAATGAAGTTGGCCAACTTCCATCACATCAGAAACTTGATCAGGCTTCAGTTTTCCATTCAAAACTACAATTTTCCTGCTCTGGTCTTCCTACAGGCCTCTCTGGAACAAAGGGATCATTATACAGACAGTCATATGAAAGACTTTCAGACAATGCCGTATCTTTGTCCAGTAAGGTGATTTTGTGCACATCTAAATTTACAGCTGCTGTCCCTAAGCAAACAACAGAAGCAGCTAGAAAGGTGTGGAATGCTGATGAATTTCACAGACCTAGGAAGGCAACAATGCACAGCAATTTAAAAGCCATCAATAACCAAGAGGTTGTCCCTTGCATTTTCAAATCAATCATGGCAAGTGAATTCAGTTTTTATTTTTCCTTTGAATCTTTGGTGAACTCATGGATAAAACTGATTAAAGGGAAAACTAACAAACAAACCACCATAGCATGGGGTTCACTAAATGTTTTCTGTTTGGAAGAGAACCCCTTCAAATTGTGTAACAGGCAGGACGGCATACTAAAAAGCAATTATAACTCTGAGAATTTCAGTGCATCCCATAAGGCTGAGAGAATGTTCAATTTGCAGGCTGTGAGCAAGGATTAACAGAGATGAAGGTAGTAGTAAGTGCCCATGTAACACTACATTTAAATGTAATGTCATTTCAAGGGATGATAAATAATCATTTCATGTCTCAATAACCTCCAACAAAAATGCCTTATTTAGCCCCAAAACACCAATTTTTAAGACTCTTCTGTGCAAGGTAATGGTGTAGATAAGGGACTGTATTGAAAAAAGTTTAAAATTCCATTCTTAAGCAAGGTGAATGTAGCTTTGATGTCAGTTTAAGGATGAAAATTTCTGCCAGACATTTCTTAGGGCAGCGTATTCTCTATCAGTCACAGTGGCATTTTTAGTGACAGAGGAGAAAAGAAACCTATAGATCTGTCAAATAAGCAAGAGAGTTTATACACAGATTTTTATTTTTCTCTTTAATTAACCACAATTATTTTGGGAAATAATGTTGAGACACTCATGCTACAGATCTTGCTACAATCTCATATTAGGCTCCGATCCCATGCTCTGCACAAGATCCATGGCACTAAATGATCGTGGTCCTCAGCATTCACATCACTACAGTTCTGGCCTATGACTTTAGATTTACTTCAGCATTTCTGTCACTGAATTTTCTTGTAAGTGGAACGTATTTCCTGACCCTCTGAGAAACTTTCACCATCCCCTGACATTAAGTAAGTATACTCGAAGGCATTAGTAAATGTGAGGAGAGGACTCCCCAGCAAGCACTCAGAAGACTATGGCACACCATGAGGGTGATGGCTATTTCCTAGTGATGCCCTATCCATCACCCTCAAATACAGTCCTAGAGCTGTTAAGAAGGATGAGCTTGTGGGCCAGATACTGAACTGGTAAATACAGTTGTAATTATCAGTTCTATCACAGACTCGTTTGGGATTTGAGCCTTGCTAAGCTCAGCTTTTCAAATTTATTATTTCTTTCCCTCATTAGTTAGGACAGCAGCAGTTTGAGGAAGAGATGTTTCTCACACATACAGAAAGCAAGGGCAAGAGCCACGTGTCCGCTCGAGGGTGCAGAGGACAAGCTGAGGACTGTAGATGAAAATGCAGAGCTACTCAGGACCCACAGGGACTACCAAAACCAGAACTTTATCTGCATGCACAAACAGTATCTTTCTTAGTCAATACTGAAGATGCTTTAGAGAACAGATATGCCAAAAAAAGCCTATTATGAATGGAAAATATTTAGATTATCTATTAATAATGGTAATGGCATATATGTTCCATTCATCCACATTGATGATGATGTTTAATTTAGTATCCAGGAAAATCTGTATGAACCCAGGAATGTCCTTGACAATCTCAAAGAATGAGATTTTTCCTTAGTGGAGATCTCAGAAGTCAGCTAGAGTGGTGGTGTCAAGGCAACACTTGTCACAGCTGGTTAGTGGCTCATTTTCCCGCCCTGTACAAAATCAACTAGAAGTTTTACGTGCAAAGATACAGACTTCATACAAACATCTCTGCTAATTATCATGATAATTTGAACTCATCTAGTGTTTCCAGCATCAAAGATCTTCAAAGTGACAGATCACTAGTAGCGCTCCTGGATGTAACACAGAAAACAGGAGAACTGGAGAGTAGGACAGAAAACTTTCATAACCTACAGAAGCACAGTATAACAAAGAAGGGAAAAGGACATAAACAGAACACAGCAGCACTATTCACACTACAGTTCTGTGAATGGTGTCTTGCAATAAGCTCACAGATTTTAATAACAGAATTAAGAGGTAAAATACATGAAGGATTGCAGTGCAGTATATCTTTTCCATGGCATTAAATAAACCCAGACGTTCTTCATTTAAAAAAATAAGTAAAGCAACACAGTGAAAATTCAAACAACTAAAAAACCAAAAAGGGGAAATTCAACCAGATGGCATTTTGATCTAAAGTATTGATCAATGCATCAGTTTAAAAGCCAGCTAGCAGTCATCTACCTTCTATTTTGACTAGAGGCCAATTTTCACCCAGCAAGGAAAAAGGTTCACTTTCTATCAGCAGCCCTCCTTGTGATGAACTTCGCATATGGAAAATAAAAAAAAAATCTTGATTTAAAAAAATCAAACAAAACCTCCAAAAAACTACGTTCCACTACCCCCTGTCAAAAACAGTATAACAAAGAGCTACTGTTGCAACGTTACCGTAATGCGCCTTTGTAGATACAACTGTCAGATGTGGAACAATTTGGGTAATACTTTGATAACTTTATTTTCAGTTATGACAAACAGACAACTCCCCCGGGCTCCCTAATTGCTTGTCACTTTGTTTAGACAGATCCTATTCCTTCAATACTGAATGACTAGCTCGAATGCTTTCACATGTAATTATGGCTCAATCCAGGCATGCTTCCTTAAAAACAAAGCAACTGTATATATTAGGGTAATAATCTTTTAAATGCAGAGGAAAGCTCAGCTGTGTATTTTCTTACTCTCTTTAAACCAAATTCAGATCCCTGCTTAGATTTCTGCTGGTTCACATCCCATTTTAATACACAAACTCCCACACGTTTTATCTCTTCAACAAAGCAATTAATAGTGTGGCTCAAGCCATTAAAAGCTTTATTTTATGCCCCTCTAAATCCCTTGAGATAAATAGAAATTGATGTTTATTTTGAGCCTTTTGAAATCTGAATCATTTCTGCAAAGTCCTGCAGCCCTGAAACTAAAATCTAATTATCTGCAAGTGTTGGCACACTAAGTATGCATTCAAACTCACTCCCCTATGTGGCAAGCTTTTTAAAGATCAAAGAGTTACCTCTAGCCTTGAGGCCCCTTGTTGGAAAATGCACGTTAACTTTTAATGGTGTCACACACCAAAGCCCTACACATTGCTTTGAAAACAT
Source organism: Rhynochetos jubatus (assembly GCA_027574665.1). Taxonomy (NCBI): domain Eukaryota; kingdom Metazoa; phylum Chordata; class Aves; order Eurypygiformes; family Rhynochetidae; genus Rhynochetos; species Rhynochetos jubatus. Next base: position 28,895,107 of record CM050654.1, read on the forward strand.
ACCCCTCCATGGCGGAAGCAGCTTTCCTCGCTAGTGGCACTCATCAAAGGCACCAGGAATATATCTTCATAAGATCCACAGCCAAGGCCTCCACCCCAAGAAATGCAAAGCCCAGTTGTCTCACCAAGAGTTACTTATGGCATCCTAACTCAGCACACCAGCCCAGTGAAAAGGCATAAGAGATCAGTTCCCCTCGATTTTGCCCTGGAGGAGTCAACAACCAGCTGTTACTCCTTTTCTTGCCATTGAACAGCATCACTCATGAACTGCAGAATTGTTGAGGTTGGGAGGGAACCCCAGCCGTCACCTTGTCCAGTCCCATCGCTCAAGCACTATCCCCTTCTGCAGAATGCCCAGGACAATGTTCAAACTCAAGCTGGTGCTGGTAAGGCTTCTCCCTAATCCATAGGGACAGAGAAGCAAGGTCCACTTTGTAGGTTCATTAAATCTATCCTACCTTACAACAGAACATGGTGTTCAGGAATAAAGCTCTTCCAGTGTCCCGATGGGCTCTAGCCTGGAAAAACTCCATGGAAACTACCTTTTGTGTCCTAAGTTGAATGGAAGCGGGAGAGCTCCAGGTAAATTAATTCTCCAGGACAGAAAAAAAAATGTAATAACATCTCAAAATTTTTATTTATATGATAATGCCGAGTATTAGACTAAAGAAATTGAATTTGTCACGTGTCTTTGAAGAAGGGTTAAGGAGAACAGATAATTTTCCTCTCTTTGTCTGTATTCTACCTATTTGTTTTCCTATCTTCTTAAAAAATTCTGATCCAAATAGCACGCTATGTAATTGCTTATATTTAGATGCTTATTTTGGTATTTGGGTATGTTTGTTCATCAGACATACACTTAAAATATGGAATGATTCAGGAATACACCGGAATAAGGTGTGTGTTGGAACACGGTGTGGGTGTCTTCTGTTTCTTAACCTCAGGGGCTTTCAAAATTGTGAAAAAAGAAACTTACCAGCAAGTTAATTCTAAGGCATGTTTTGCTGTTAAACTGATTTTTAACTATATGAATCCTGTGTTATCCAAAAGATGCAGAGCTTGGACCACATGTTATTAGAAACCATACAAGATACCACACTGGCTTTTGCTACTTCTCAAATTTCCCAGTTTCACCCAGATTGGCAATAAATAGAACAACAAGGTGAACTGGTCGAGCCCCTTCCAGCAAACACATGAAGATCCAGAATGACCTGAGCAGTCCCTGTCACACACTCATCCCTGGAAGGTTAAGTGGATTTTGATGAAGCCATCAGCTTCAGCCACAAAGACCTTGAGCCAATGCCAAATGTGGTCAAAGGGATTTTTTTTTTCCCCTCCATTAACTTCAATGGGCTCTGAATAAAACCCAGCGGGCTCAAGCGTGCCTACTAATTGTAAAGGGAATTAGAATCCCAGTAAATCATTCCAGCTATGGACACTTGAAACCAGAATGACAAAGGGCAATTACATGATCCCTTGCATACCCTCGTGTGAACCACTGAATTCATGCCAAAACCCTGATAATGTTATCCCACGATTTAGGAATACCACCTCAGGCAGTACAAACCAGCACCTAGTACACCAGATTAATTCCTGTCCCCTTGAATTGCAGAGCAATAATTCCTCATAAATTCAAGTGACTTTTTATGTACTGACATCGAACCCCCTAAATAGCGCCTCTCACTCTCAAAGGTAATCTACTTTCCACAAAAGATTTTGAAAAGTTCACGTCTGTTGGTATAAAGCAGAGACTGATTCAGAGGCCATGACACTGTATCTTTTATGAATAAAAGGTATCAAGTGAGGAAGGAGAAAGGTTTATACAGCAATACATATAATCTTGTTTTTTAAATAAAGCTAGGCCAGTTTGCTAACCACATACACAGCACAGTGACAGGCAAGCTGTTGCTATACAGAATTTCACACTGAACCATTCCTTGTGTTGGTCACCAATATGATGCTACTTTGCAGTTACTTAGTTATTAACTGAAGGATGCCCAGAGCATTTTGGCTAATGCTTAAAATATGATCAGAGTCACGCCGTTTCATTTTTGCTTCTTGTCTGCAGAAGTGTTTTCAGAACAAGTCCACATCCCTGTGACAGTCACAGACAGTCTCTGCAGACAGTTAGTTATCCTAGCAGGACTTCGCACAGCAGCGTCTGTGGGCAGCACATAAGATATCATGCCAAGCCTAGCTAAATGAAGCGAAGCCAGTCCAAGCTTGTTTGTTAGTCCAGTAACAGACAGCAGTCCTGACTGAAGTAGGGACCATGCAGGGTAGGAAATGCATACAGCAAGAGACCACGAACTATGGAATGGTGCTTTATGTAACATAAAGCATGACCTACTCTTCTGTGGCAGGGCATGTCGCTTTATCTCTGCACTGCAAACATGGAAATGAGACAGGACACAAGGTCACACAGAAATCCTTTGGGATAACTGGGAACTGAACTGTCCTCCAGAGTCCTGCAACACCAAGCACTTCTACTCTCATTACTCCTTTTCCTTGTTCTCATACAACCACAAGAACAAGTCATTTGAAACTCATCAAATGCATGAAAAGTGCTAGAACTTAGTCTGGGAAAAGGAAGGGGAAACTAAAGGAGAAAATTAAGAATACAGGCATTAGAAGAGTTGAATAGGACAAACACAACGAGAACAAGTCAGAACAGTTACCACCTTCCACTTTTAAGACAGCTCAGATCTGTCAGCACAGTATTTGAATGAAGCAAAAGGGAGAGCTATGAGGATGGCAGAGTAGAAGGTAATTTAGGTACATGGCTGGAGCTTAGGTTGATTAGGTCATTCACAGCCTGAAGCTTTCTGGCCATAATAAAGCCTGTTCCAAACCATCCCTGCTGTGTCTCACTTCTGTTTATTTGACTAGCTCTGTTCAAGGTCCAGATCTGGCAAAGCCTCTGTTCCCCCCAATGTGCATTTGATTTCCAACCATCTGCTGAAGACTCAAAGCCTCCTCTCTGAAATTTGAAAGATTTAATGACAATTAGCTTGAAAATACTCTTTTTAATTTTATTAACAGATTGTAGAATCAAGAAAATTCACAGGGGGAAAAAAAGCATTAAATGCCTTTCCCCATCACTAGACCTGCCTACCAAGCAGTACATACAGGACACACATGGCAAAGCACTTCGAGTTCGGAGCTACAACATTAATCCTGTAAGAATAATCATGATGCCCAACTTGTGCTATCATGTAGCTTCACTGACTTGAATAAGACCTTGCGGAGATGCACTAAGCCATATGCAAGTCATTCAACAGAATCTTGTCATTTGCTGTCAAGTCCCCTACCGCCAGCCCAATCTGCCAGCTCCCTGCCCCCTTCCCAAATAGCAAATTCAGTAAATATTAGAGGCAAGAGTGTTCTCACGTCGCTGGTCTGAGAAGTTCAAGTTGAATAAGACATGGCTGCACAATAGATGTACAACATGGGACAACATCCATACTTTGAATCTTTCTTACTTTTTAAAAAAAAAGAAAGCAACTTGTTAAGTTTCCTTGCTTCAAGATATCCATAAATTCATGACTTTTCCATATGAGTCAAAGGCACTTTGGTTTCATTTCTTGGAAACAGCATTTTTTAAGAACACATATTGTCACTGCACACTCTCAGTTTCGTAGTAATTCACGTCACCAGCAACCTTTAGAAACTTGAGCCACACTGTTAATGTAACAAAACAAGGCAGACATGTAATTATGCCCTGAAAATAAAACCTTTCATAAGCTTTAACAGCATCTCAGGCACCAATTGGATTAGTTCTCCCTGTCTAAACTACAGGTGGTCAGGTATGTCCCAAGAATGCCCATCTACTTAAGAGTTCACATCCAACTACCTATATTTCTTCCAAACGAGAAATTACTCTTTTGGTACATTATTAAGCCAAAATATTTTATTTTTTTTCCAATTGGAAGAGTTATTAGGTCTTTCCCTCTGCAAGCCTGTACCCAACTCTGCCTTACAGACCCAGTGGAGAGATACAGCTCCAGTCTACAGCCAGATTTATTTATGACTCAGATTCCACATGTGTAATCCACATGCCCAAGCCACCGGTTCTGCACAGCACCACCCAGCACAATGCAACCCACATCTGCTCTCAAAAATAATTTCTCCATGGAAACCATACAAGCCAGGACTCCTGAGCTGGAGTTGGAGGAGATGCAGCACTTTGGAAAACCTGATATACAAAACCAATCATCTAGAGTACTTTAGGAGATCTGTTTACTTTCCAGCCCTCTGAATTATAAATTATGTCACCTGGAAAACCTTAGTTTCAATGGGCTGAGGCTAGAAGTCAAGAGGTGAGTTACCAGTGTTCAGTCAAGGTGTATTTTCAGAAACAAGGCACAAAGTTTGCATGCACACCCACTTCCCACAAGGAAGCATTTGTGCAGTGTCCCTTACCTAAAGCACAACTTTATTATTTCTGGAAGCATAGAGGGAGGAGGTTGGATTTTGGAGCTAGTGGAAAAGTAATACCTAATAAGCCAAGCAACTGCAGCGTGAAAATATGACAGGTGCAAAATTAGCTTCTGTATTTCCACGCCAGAGTGTGCTTACTCATTCATAATTAAGCTTTTTACACCTTACATAGTCCAAACATATTTCTGGCAACGTTTACTATCATAACAGTTCCCTTAATAACAGGAACCTCAGTAAGGAAAAAAGCCTTCTGATCTCACAAGTAGGGACTATGTCTCCAGGTCCTACTTTATTATTTTTTTTAACCACTAGTGAACAGCTTTGGGTTTAACTTCTTCCTTTAACTAAGTAGCTCAACAAATATCCCATAAAAATATAAGTAATTTGGACAAGTGGAAAAGTTTCGTGATTTTAGAACTGGTTTTATTTTGAAAACAAGTTCATTTCCAGTCTTGCAAATCAGTCATTCTTTCCCAACACGTTCAATAATTTTTTTACACGCAACCTCAGTAAGAGTTTAAAAAACTCAAATACCGTTACACATTCCTATCGACTCGGCATGTGAAATAAGCTGTACTTATCTCTATAATTCATCAGACTGGGTATTGACAGAACTCCAATCAGCAGCTAAGATGGAAAATTACTGCAGTAAACTAGAAGTATTCAACACGTGTTTTAACAAACTTCGATATATCTAGCTGCATTCCTCTCCTGGGGGAAGAGACCTGAATATGTGTGTAATTAAATCCCATGGATATTCTAGAAGAAATTTCCACTTGAACGTATTTTAAACAAATACTTCCATAGAAAAACGGTCTCTGAATTACTCATTTTAGAACTTACACTGAAAATCTGAATTATTTTCATGCAGCTCTGTAATGGACCTGCCATTTACATATTTGATGCAAGTAAAAGTTGCATTTCTTATTATATGAATTAAACAAACTACAGATAGGAACCTGTTTTCAGCTCAGACCTGGAACAACCCAGCACTCCACAAAACAAAGTTTGATTTTTAAACATAACATGTTTTTCTTTCTGTGAAACTTAGCAAGCAGGATTATTTGCATTGTCCTTTCAAGTCCTCCAGGACTGGGCCATGTTTAACAATTAATTTCTTTTTACTTCTTATCTTTTATACTTGAAGATGTTTCTGTTCTTGATGGCTATTAACATTTATAGTCAACCGCCTTCATTCCTTTTATTTATTTTCATTTATACTTGGGATTAGTCCCAGCAGGCTATTAGTTGTGGGTGGCATGAAAAAAACTCTTAGTAATGCACCTCGCAGAGTCTCACTCCGCATCTAGATCTATCTATCCTCTGTATTTCTGAGGATTGACGGGACTCTTACATTACCTTGTCTAACCTCCAGCATAACTCAGGCTCTACAACTCTGCATCGCCATTCATACACCAAGCACAATAAGCTGTTGTCAGATAAAGTGCTGGAAAAATTTGAGGTCTGGCCCTTTTTTTGGGCTTGGGTTTGTGGTGGTGTTTTGGATTTTGTTGTTTGGGTTTTTGGGGTGGTTTTTTGTTTGGTTGGGGTTTTTTTACAAGTATAGGTACAAAAAAGATACAAGCAGGAATTTATAGTATCTTTTAAAATGCATGAGGAACTTTTATTTTTTTTAATGCTCAATCTTATGCTTCCTTCCTGCACTGTGAATTACTGTAATCCAACCATTATTTTCATCTCTGAACATTTGCAGGGTCAGCACTGACTATATCCAGCTCCCCAAAGGCAATTCTGAAAATGTTCCTTCCTGCACATTTTTCTGCATACAAACCCTAGCAAAGGTGTTATTTAAAGACCCCTCCAAGCCGCTGAATGGCACTGCTATGTAAATGAGCAAAAGTAAACTTGTGCTGGTAAGACAAGGAAAAAAAAACCCAACACAGGCTCGTGTGCATGATTCAGCCCTTGACATTTTTCATGGGAAGAGCAAATGCACATCACTACGAACCTCACTACACTTCTCTGATACAATCCAGATCGGGCAAGATCTCCAAACACTGACACTCCTGTCGCATTCCAGGCTCTGGACTACTGCTGATAAACTACCAGGACAAGGGGACATGAAGACGCAGATTAACTTAAAGATTTTTAATATTAAAATTAAGCTGATGTTACATTTGGTTGCTATTTTAGGGAAGGGGAAAAAGAGCAAAACACCTTGGTGCTGATGCTACACACAAAGCTGAAACCATCCGTAAGCTGCATCGGTTCTCTTCTACCAAAGCCAGCAAGGTTTGTTCCTGACTATCGTGCAACGCTGGAAGGAGGAGGTCTAGACTCAGGCATTGACAGTGGTGCTATCTGCCAGCATCAACAGCAAGGCAAGTAAGGAGGGAAACACAAAGAAAAGTGGGCTCCAGCTGAAGGCTGTGGGCTTTTGTAGAAGGTGAACGACCTGACTTCAGACCTGAGACTCTGCTCTGACTGCAACACGCCCAGACAGTGCCTTTTCAGAGTGTTATGACATTACTAACCCACAGAGCACTGGTTCTCACCAAGTCTCACGAGCAGTACAGTCAGGGAGAGGAAGAGCCGTCTGCAAAGCAACCTGCTTCCTTCAGAAACACACGGGGCATACATCAGAGCAGGGAACTGCTGATGTGGAGTCCAGGGGTGAGGTGAAGTTAAGCAATGGTCTCTCAGCACTCCATAGACTGCAATATGCAGAATTTTCTGGCCAACAAAAATGGTCAGATAACTGCATTAGAAATGCAATGTCTAGATCATTTTCCCACTTCAAAAAAAGTGTAAGAAAAGGAAAAAAAAAAACCAACAATTTTCACTTTAAAAAAACCCAAAACAACAACAAAGCAACACACCACATTCTCCCCAGTATAAAGACTGTAGTTCATCTGCTTTTCTCGAGTAGTATTTTTCTCCATCCAACTGCTCACCTCACTCTTATGTGACGAGTATGACTGAGAAAGAAAATTAAGAAAGCAAAACAAGGAAAGACTAAAACCTGACTCTTTCAAGAACAAAAGATTTTAAGCAATTAAAAAGAAAAAAATGACACCAACAGAAACAGGAAAAACACATCTTGGAATATTTCTAAACAACAAAAAGTCTGGTTTCCCCTTTGATTCAGTGTCATCAAGTTGCAACCATGTATTGACGTGACAAAACCAGAGACTACAAACATGCCCAAGGAATACCCAGTCATTACTCTTTCCTATTTCAAATAGAGATGCAATGCTTCTTCACACTGAAGTAGCAAGTTGTAGAAGGTATCAAATTTTTAATTTTAGTACTTTTCATAAAGAATTGAAATGACTTTAAAAATAAAAAAAAAGGACAGCCCAGGAACTAACTGGACACATCTTCTGCTTTATTTTGTATTCTCTAAAATGCAACTCTGCATCATAATGTTTTCTTTCCGTATACCTAACTTCTGGAGTTCTGAACTCAAACACATACAAATGCAACCATCCACCTTCTCTTAGCACAAAATCAATCATCCGTCACTCCGAGCAAATTGCACATAGCCCCAAGTGTTATGCAAGCCCTGTAAAACTGCCTATAGAAGCCACACAAGTTTCTACTTCCAATTTTAAATGAAAACTGCTTAAAGAAGTTTATCAACATGACAGCACCTATTTCCACCACCACGACCCCATCCCGCCAAGAATGCTTTTGTTATTTTTAATTGCTCTGCTCTTTCAGCCGCTGGGTCTTAAAGATAAGTGTCACACAAAGGCTTAAACAAGAAATATTGCAAAAAGATTGTTCCTGGAGAAAATAAACAAAAACATGTGCACTTGCAGCCCCGAAAGCCAATTGTTTCCTGGGCCACGTCAAAAGAAGCAGGGCCAGCAGGTGAAGGAGGTGGCTCTCCCTCTCTATTCCACCCTCTTGTGACCCCCACCTGCAATACTGCATCCAGCTCTGGGCTCCCCAACATAGGAGGGACATGGATCTGTTGGAGAGAGTCCAGGAAGCCATCAAGATGATTCGAGGGCTGGAGCACCTCTGCTTTGGGGACAGGCTGAGAGCGCTGGGCTTGTTCAGCCTGGAGAAGAGAAGGCTCCGGGGAGACCTTATAGCACCTTCCAGTACCTGAAGAAGCCGACAAGAAAGCTGGGGTGGGGGGGGCGGCGCTCTTTACAAGGGCCTGTAGTGACAGGGCAAGGGGTAACGGGTTTAAACTGAAAGTGGGGAGATTTACATTAGATATAATGAAGAAATTCTTCACAGAGGTGGTGAGGCACTGGAACAGGTTGCCCAGAGAATTGTGCAAGGCCAGGCTGGATGAAGCTTTGAGCATCCTGGTCCAGTGGCAGGTGTCCCTGCACATGGCAGGGGGGTTGGATCTGGATGATCTTTCAGGTGCCTCTTCCAACCAAAGCCATTCCATGATTCTATGATTTTGTTTGTGCATAGCTTTAATTTATTCAGGTATGAAGTAGGATAACAGGAAACCAACTTCCTCACTGAAAGCAACTTTATTCACCATGAAGTGACAGAACACTTCATCAAATTCACCTGCACACCTTGGCAATCAGCTTGTCATAATGAAGTCTACCTCCCACTGCTGATTTATCTCTGCCCACCACATATTACCTATAAAAAAAAACCCAGAAACTGTCCCTTGGTAGTACTGAAAGTTATCACAGGCGCAGGAAACTGTGTCCTCTCCGTAATTCCAGCTAGCTTCACATGTATTTGCCATCACAGTTATTTTTGCTAAAAGGGTTCTCAATTATTTCAAAGCTTGTTTTAGCTTAAGACAAAACTGAACAGAGTTAAGGAGGAAAATAAAAAAAACTTTAAAAAAATTGCAGCAGTTGATTCATATTTGCACACTGCGGTAGTTACCTTATTTCATACCTTTTAAAGAGAGTTTGATTGCACAAAACAAAAAAACCTCTTAGGTCCAAGCTGGAATTAAATGTACTTCATCTCAGTCATAACAGAAGTGAGTATGTGCATAGTGAACACTGAGTGGCGAAATAGAGCTTCACACAACGATAGCCATCAAAGCACACAGGGACTACAAGCAGTGAGCTGTTTCACTGGAGAGCACTCGCAAGCAATTCATTGCTATCGGGAAGTAAGTTCAGAAACACACAGAGCTATTTAAAGGTGCTATAAATTAATGGCTGGTGCGGTTTTTTTTAAACAGAAGGCCTCAAACTCCCAGAAGTGCCAAAATGAATAATATTTGTGAAATGCTGGTTGGACGCTCTTGAATCCAAAGCCTTTCATGACACAGCCCTGGCATCTCTGGCTACAGGTGGGCTCCTAGGTCACTCAGCGCATGACACAAAAAACAAAGCATGAGTAATAAAGTCTGTAGGGTGGATCACAGAATCACTAAGGTTGGAAAAGACCCAGAAGATCATCTAGTCCAACCATCAACCCAATACTACCATACCCACTAGACCATGTTCTCAAGCACCAAAGGGTCGGAATCCTCAGGAGTTTTTCTACAAGATCACTCCTCTTTGCTCACGTTGGAAAATGTGCCGTGGGTACAGTAGAAAAGAGAAAAGAGAGGCAGTTTCAATCCTCACCTTTGCCCAGGAGATCTTTTGGTTGGCTGAAAAACAGCAAGACAGTTTCTAACAGGTATTCCTACATGGGAGGGTTAAAGCTTACACAAATTTTCCTGTCTGCAGAGAGAGGCTTAGCACCAAGATGAGCAAGCACGGGGGTTTGAGAGGGCTGATCTTCATGTATCTGCTGGTCAGCAAGGAGTTTCCTCAATTCAGCCCACATAAAGGTAGCTTCTGCTCTCATCCCCTCACTCTCCACTGACCAGCCTCCAATCCTGTCATCAGTTCACTGAACATCTGAAGTAACATCATGTTATATATTAACTTCTGCTTGTGAGCATCAATACCTGTTACAGCTTTAAGGGTTCTGCCCCGAAAACACCTTAAAGTGTCTTCACCACCCTGGAGCTTTTCTCATCCAGCTGTTGGGCAAAGTAACCAGAGATGGGTTAATTAAGTACCTGGGGACTTCCCAGGGTGAAGGCGGGATATAGACCAGCATCAGCTCTGATTTATCCCTATTTTCAGTCTCCACTGTACCAGGCATTGTTATTAATTGGTTTAAGGGCATAGATTGAATGAGAGAAAGAGTAAGGGTATTATTAATGTTATTGATTGCTTTAATTTTAATGATAGCTTTTGATACAAGAAATTACTTTTTTTCACATCACCTTCCTTTCCAACTTAATTGCTACAGAAAACTTTTTCATCAAAACAGCTCAAAGCATGTGTTCTCTAAAAATCACAGCAGGAAAACCAACAAAGATTACGTTTTCATTGCTCCACCAATATCTACCTGACCTGGATGAAGATCTTAAAAGGAATATTCTATAAATGCACGTCTGCTGGGAGGAAAGATGAGCACAATCAGTCTGAGGTAAAGCACCAGCTGCTGAAACCTAAAAATGAAATTTATCGAAGATGCACTAAAGTTTTGTTAATCCTCCAAAAGCCGTGAAGGTTTTAGTGAAAGGAAATTGGAACACTTCAGACAAATTAGGACAGAAAATCTTCTCCTCTGCTTAGCTGGTCTTAGATTATCAGACTCAAAATGGTATCTTACCTTCTATTGTCACTCACTGCCAAAGTTTGCAGAAAGTGGTGTCTCAAAACACTTTATCATTTAAGGAAGTATAAGCACAAGCACACTGGCAAATAAACTGATTCTATATTTTGATATTAATAAAATTCAGTGCTAACTTTACAGGCCTGATACTGAATTAATCTTTTAAGTGAAGCCTAATAAATATGTATGGCATTCATCATCAGAAACATGGCTGCACTTTCTTCCAGACTGCAATTCACCTCTGCAGTGAGAAATATGACTTGAGGCTTTTAATTTCTTCTGCTAAACAATAAATTATGCAGAGGTAAACAAATTAGATGTCTGCAGCTTCTGGTCTCAGCTCACACTATAGAAGGAAGACATTCTGTCATGCTATTGTACAAGAATTGTACTGTATTTCCAGTTTTAACCAGGACCTTGAATCATCCAAGCTGAAGCTAGAAATGAGGAGAGGTTTACAGTAAAGTACGCAGTTATTTCTTCTGAATGCGTCTTTAATTCATTTTAAATAATGAATGCTGCTGTTCATAACAACAGTGTGGATCACACACAATGTATCCATGTATTTCCACATCTCCTCCGAAGACAAGCTGCGGTGCTGGGAACCCAGTCTGAGATACTTCCATTCTCATGCCAATTACTTCAGCCAAGACTGACATGACTTATTTAGGAAGGATTTATTTTTATTTCATGCACAGCAAGCAAACAAGGACAAGTCCTGAACTATGAATGAGGCGGTAGAGGATACTACAAACACACCATTAAATTCAGCAAAACACTAAGTTGATAATACTGGTTGTAATTGTTTTTTCTTTGTACCTAATTCCCTTAGGGTATAATACTAGTAAATGGAAGTTAAGATCACCTTTCTACATTTCTAGAGCTGTCAGGAAATTGTCTGTCATGATTTCCCACTTATTAAAAACAGTTCCTACAGAATCTCTCTCTTCCACAGAGTATGTTTTCTCTGATCAAAACGCAAAGTGAAATCTGACTGCATCTTTTACACTCAGACTAATTCTTTTGTTCACATTTCTCATTCAGCAGATTAAATTCAGAACTGGGAGAACCAAACTGACCCCTACTTTCTATCCAGTTTGCACTTAGCTATTTTGATATAAATTGAATAAGTAAGGACTAAGGGACATGACTCCCTAATTCGCAATTACAGGTTTTGAGATTATATCAAGAGCCCCTTGCTCTCCAGATGAGCTTGTTAATTTTTCCCCATAAATACACTTCTTATTAAACACAGCAGAAGCACCTGGTCAGAGTCTTCAGCGGGAGCTTTTCAAAATTGCCCCTGGGTTTTTGTGTAACTGAGCACAAGTATGTCCTTCTACACTGAGATGGTGACATTGGCTGTTAGAGTGTTATGGCCCAATGAGAGTTATAGATCATCCTAAAGAACATCATATTCTCAATACATGAGAAGTTGAAAACATTCCGTGAAATAACTAGGTCTGCCTTGGTCAAGGAAGTGTCTAGTGAAAAGGAGAGAAGACACAAAGGTAACTGAATTTGCCTTGATTTACACTAGCCGACACGAGGCAAACATGGAGGGCTTGACCCCACCTCAAGTAGTTCTTCGGTATAAATATATTCATTACGTATGCACAGCTGCACGAACTATGTGGGGGCAAAGTAGATAGTTATACTTTTTTAATTTATGACCAAAACCTACTTGTTACACAAAAGAAATTTATGAATACAGTGTCAATTCGCTTACAGTACTGAATATCTCACAGGTATGTTAGCAGGACACCCAAACCATCTGTAGCAAGAATACGTATTTACAAGCAGCTACCATTCACTTGCATCCCAACTATAATGCAAGCCCACACACACTTTGCTCCAGCCTCCATAACTAGAATTGAATCCTGGTTTTATTACACTATTCTGTAGAAGAAAGGCATTTCCCTAACAGCAGGAAAAAATGAAAGCACCTGAACCTATAAGCATGTACCTGCATTCTATTTTATGCACCTGTTCTCGTTCATGTATAACATGCTGATGTGCAAATTCCACAGGCAAATCACACATGGCGTTTTGTGGCAGATTCACACTGAAATGCACAACAGTGCTGGGCTGAGGATGAACGCTGAAAACAGCAGCAAGGCCAGAATTGAACCCGTCTGACGTCTTACATCAGCAGCATTTGATGACAGCAGCACTGAGGAAAATTGTTCTTAATCAAATCCCAGGTGACACTCAGGAGGGGGGGTGACAACTACATTATCAAGTCACTTCCTCAGCAAAAAGAAGCCCAAGGCTCCTCTGACTAAGATAAGCATATGACCCACTACATTTAAATTTCTAAAGCTATGGTAAATTTAAAGCTGGTGGAAGGAGAGATTGGCTGCAGTGAAAATGAATCTCTCCGTACACTCACAGAAAGAGATAAAAGGTAGTCAGAGCAGGGCTAATATTCCTCTCGCGGAGCTTGTCCTGCTGACGTTATTTCTATCTTCACCCAGAAGTTCAGCCTCAAAGCGGAAAAACTGTGAATGAGGCAGCAGAAAAGAATAAAAAAGCATAAAAAGAAAAGAATAAAAATCCTCAGCTAATCCGCAGCTAAAAAGAAACAAACAAGAGCTACACAAGCCTTGTCCCTATGAAATTCTACTTAAACTTCTTAGAGACTGAAACAAAATTCTAAGTTGTCCTACAGGCATAATCTTACTCCTAATTGAAATATACGCAACTGTTACAGTGCACTGCATTATTAAATGTAACTCGCTAATACAATTTGCCTTAATCAGAACTGTATAATAATCGTAATGAAATATCACATATGATGTTTTAATGAGCATTATGCCATGTTCATTTCAAATGGAACAATAGGGCATATAATGTAACCCATGCCCTGTGTACAGTTCAACAGCTGCAAATGTGTTGGGCTGGTTAGTACCTGTGCCTGACACAGATTAATAATGAGCCAATTACAGAGCTGTTGGGTACACCCATTTATGATTTCAGCTACTTGTTTGAACACTGAAATTAAGTCATGAGGGCTCTATTCAACTCTTCCTTGATCTTTTGTGCTTCTACAATGTGGACAACCTTTAGGGCTGGTGTTCTTTTCTGTGTCTACTTTAACTCGGAAGCACATAAATCAACTGCCGATATGAACTATACTGACTGGTCTTTATGAAGAGCTTCAGCTATTTCCAAATAAAAGTTTACTCTCATCCCCCATGTAAAGTTCCAAGAAAGTCGTTATTCCTCTACATGTTTGAAACCAGTTCCTCACAGTCATTTAGTAGGTGACGGTTCAGAATGATGAAGGCAGGCAATCATTTCACGTGGTTCAGGTAGAGTTTTAGTTCCCACAGCAGCAAGCAGTTCACCCAGAGTACAGAGCTCTACAGTGTAAAGTCTAAGCATGAAACACGACAAAATACGCCTCTTAAGGGAGTGGCTGTTGATGGTATTGTTCTCAATAAAACATGGTATCATTGAACAGACCAAGCTGGCACAAGCAGTTCAGTGATTGTGGACTCTGAATAAGGAAAAACCAAGATGGGCTCTCCTGAGGTGCAGGCTGAAGCTGTCGTGCTTTCCAGAAAAACCTGGATGCTGGAGGTGCAGATGAAGTAAGAATCGTATTCTTAGACAAACTTTGGTTTCAGAAAAAAGAAAAAAAAAAATCAAATCACATATTACAGAAACCCAAAAAAACCCAATAAACCTCCAACCAAAACACCACCCCTAAACCTTGCCAAGAGCTCCCAGAAGAGCCATGGAGAAGGCAGTCCTTCCCTGGCAGCAGGGCCGTGCCGAAGTGACCTCACCTAGAGCTACACCTTGCTCTGCAAGACCCTGGCCGTTGTGAAAACACAAACGGGGCTGCAAACCTTGACAGTGCTGATGCTTCCCTTCCCCCTAAGTTCGAGCTTGAACTTGGTGTCCCTCTCAGCAAGCCCCTGGCTTGAAAATGGCATCAACAGGACATGTTATTTTATCTAAAAACCCCACCACACTGCCCCTCACTGGCATTTAGAAGTAAATGAAGGTCTGTTTCCTCACAGGAAGGCCAAGCAGTAGGCCCAGCTGGCAACTCAGCCTCACACAGCCTCTGGCTCGCTCCTCCCCCGGTGGGATGGGGTGAACCCTTCAGGGTGCCGTCCTCCAGGCACAGCCTGGGCCCCCCCGGGGTCACAAGTCCTGCCAGCAAACCTGCTCCAGCATGGGCTCCTCTCCCCACGGGGACACAGCTCCTGCCAGGAGCCTGCTCCAGCCTGGGCTGCCCACAGGGTCACAGCCTCCTTTGGCATCCCTATTCTCCAGTGTGGGGTACAGGGGGCCTCTACGACCCCGTGACCCCTCCAGGGCACGGCCGGCCTCACCATGGGCTGCTCCACGGGACACTCTGCTTCAGGCACCTCCTTCCGCCTTTCCGCACTGACCTGGGTGTCTGCTGCGTGGGCGTCCCTCTCACACCCCACTCCTCTCTCTGCTGCAGGTTTCCCAGCAGATTTTTCCCCCCGTTAAATACATGGTCCCAGAGGCGCTGCCGCAGACACTGCCCGGCTGGGCCGTGCCCAGAGGCAGGTCCGGCTGGGAGCTGGGGAAGCTTCTAGCATCTTCTCACCGGAGCCACCGCTGCGGCCCCTCCCCCGGTCCCAAACCCCGCCACGCAAACCCAGCACGCCTCCCCTCTGCACTTTCAGGTGGTTTCATGACAACCAGCAGGCTAATGTAAACCAAAATCTCTTTTCATGCTAGGAGCTTATTTCAGTAGGGCCTAGCACAGCCCCTGTTTCATCTGAAAGAACAACAGTAGCATTAAGAAGGACAAAAAAACCCCTACTTCCACAAAAACATTGGAGGAACGACTGGTATTTCCCTCCTGGCTTAATTATCAGGTGAAACACAGAAATTTTAAAAGTGGGTTGTTTGGGGGGGGGTGGGGGGGTGGGGTGTTTATTTATTTATTTAAAAGAGATAAAACGTTTTTTACATGGATAGATCCTTCCTCAGATCTCACATGTCCACAACTGGAAGCAGGAAGAGGACAAAATTCCTCACAGTTCAACATGGGGGAAATTCAAGAGAGGTTTTTCAATGGTTCTGTGCTTCCTTCCCCAGGAATCTAGAGCTTTCCAAGGTGGTATCCATAAATATGCCACCCAAACCCTGTAGGTTTGTTATGACTTTTTCCCATGCCAGTCTAAAGGTTTTTCTTTGGAAAGAAAATCTGAAGCTGTAGACAACTTCTCTTCCACCTGAAGTTTCAGGCAAAGAAACTTGAATTTGCAACAGAGAGAGAGTCTAAAATGAGAAATTCATTTACATGAGCAATTCTGAAATAGCAATAACAAAGCTAGTGAAAAGAACTAACATCATGTTTCAGAGACTTGATTTTGGTATATCAGTTTTTGGTGAGTTTCGGGGGGGTTCTGGTTTTAATTTAAAAGATTTTTATTGAAAGCTCTGACTCTGAGAAAGAAAAAACCTCAACTGATAGTTTCCATATCTAAGCAACAGCTTCCAAACTGTTCCCAGTGAAACACATGCTACCAACTCTCCTTCTTTCACCTCCCTCCCCAAAATTGCTTCCCTTCTCTGTTATTCCAAGAGGACATAAACTGACACAGGATAGGCAACTTCTTAGCCTTTTTGTTCTCCCACACTAGAGGCTGAAGACAGGGAACCACACCGGAGACAAAGCCACCAGCTTACCCGCTTCAGAGCCACACGTGCTGAGCTACCAGCCTCAACCCGGCTAGGCAACCTCCCACTAAAAACACCCCAAATGCACCCAGGCTGTGGACAGTGGACATGGTGAAAAATGTCTTTCTTCCATTCAGAGTCCTACATCCACTCAAGGTTCATCCTGGTGTTCAGAGACAGCAGGAGAGATGTCCTTGAGTTGTCTGATCCTGTAGACCCTCCTCAGCTTCCCCAGGCACACTGCATTGCACTCAAGTACAACTCTGAACCAACTTAATGGCTGTTTTGAATGATTTAGAGTTAAATGAACAGTCCATAATGTAGTGAAACATGCCAGGAACGAACAAGGCAGAATGTGGGTGCCTACAGCTGTCAGGAATTAAAAAGGGAGGCTGCATGAATGTTTATTTGCAGCAGCAGCTGGTTACTATAGAAGGGAAAAGCTAAGCTCCTTGGAAACATACTTGACTTTTTGTGCAAATATTGAGCAACTGTAGTACAGAAGCACAATCACTACTGACACAGTCCATGTGAGTAAGAATGAGTGTCCAACACAGCAGATTTTCTACTGCATAATTCAGAGAGCATGTGTTTTCTGTTAAAAATATATGAAAAGAAAATAGAATTCAAGGGAAACAGTCCTGGCGGTTTCCCCTCAAACACACCTCTCACCCTCAATACTGGCATGCACTGAACTCTACCAAAAGTAACCAGCCACACTAATAATCTAAGCTTTCCTTCACCACTCGTCTTCCAGGTTCTGGAGCACCTGAACCTGCTTTGACAAGGGCAGTGCAGTAAGGAGCAGGTAAAATAGGAACCATCTTGGCTTTATCCTTCCAGCCCTAGAGCTCCGTACTGATTGCACATCATATCCTCTCCGCAAGCACCAGGCCTTTGGGAAAGAAAATCCAAAGAGACATCATCCAGGACTGGAAGGTAGAGAGGATGCACAGGCTGTTCCCTAATAAAACACCCGTTTTAAGAGAAGCTTAGTTCTAGTTGAAGCAAGTGCACAACACCACCGAAGACTTAGTCACAAACAGGATACCAGAATCTTGTTTGGCAGAAATTGTTTTCTCAATGCTGCAATTTGACCAAGAAGGGAGTGTTTGCAAAAAGCTTTCATTTCATTTTGTAAGATAGGCAACCCACTTGTGTAACACAAGCAGAAGTTGTTACAGACATATTAGGAAAGCAAACTTTTCCAGTTCTCACTGACAATTCCCTAATAACTATAATGCAGTTCATCTATAAAATACACAGAAAAAAGACCTCTCCTGTCTCTAGACATAGGGGGAGGGAGGGAACAACAAAAACAGAACAATCTCACCAACAAGCCATATACAAAAACCTTAAGTCTTAGCTGTGGAGCCTGTCACCGATTCAGCCAAAAATTTAAACTGGTTCACTTCAAAAAGAAGTAGTTTAAAACACACATACTAAGGTAATAATTGTAACAGCTTTGAGGCAGCTCAGAGGTAGTACAACACACTAAAAAGAAGCGATTTCTTCTCCACAGTAGAGGGAGATAGCAACTGTTTTTTTAAGTATATTAAAATTTGACATTTGCTTTTGCGGCATTGTCCTGCTAAAAGACAACGGCATAGCACAAAGGTACAGTGATAACGCAACCATGCTTCATTCAAGGAAGAGAAGCATTACAAAAGTCATACATGCTCAAATGCTTTGGAATAAAGACCCACTAAGTGTAATTTAAGGAACATAAAAATCTATTGAGAGTCAGCTACTATTATTTGAAATGCTTTAAAATGAACAACAATAAAATTCACTTAATATTTTTTGCAAGTCCTGTGTTGCACCCTCATTATTTCCAGAGCCTCTTACACTACCGCATCAAGACACTAACTTTAATAGTTAGAATTACAGAGTATTGTGCTTTGAGGATTTCACAAGTGATTTTCCTCTTTGCATCTCCTTTCATTTTGCAAGTTGATAATTCCATATCAGCGAGACGGGTTTAGATCCAATCTTACCCTTTCTCAGACAAAGAAGAGCCTGATTATATTCTCTGTAGATCTTTTGATGATTGTCCTTCAGCTTTCTTGGAACAGGATATTCTCAGTAAGTCACAAACGGAGCAAGGCTTTACTGTAGTACATCTTGTCCCATCAACAGGCTTTGAGATTGAAGGAAATTGAGTATGTGAAACACCAATAGGATGTACTCAATTCACTTTGCTAAGGACCTGTCTTGCTGTAATAACCCAGTCTGGAAGTAAGAAACGCAAGTCATACTGTGACCAGATGCAAAGGGGGGGGGAAGCATAGACCATCCACTGTAGCATGAAGAAGGTGCTGCACCAAACGCTATGTATTTTCCGCTTTGGAAGATTAGCTGCTGATTTTCTTGCTCCATGTAGCCTGGATAAATTTGACTGAAGAGACTTGACTAGAACAAGCACCCTGCTCTATCAAGGAACAACAGATAAACACAATAACCAGTGGTCTCTCTCAACAAGCAAGCATTAAAAGGGCTGCAAATCGGTTAAAGCAAAAGCTTCAAGAAGCAATAAATACTTAAGCAAGCAGTTGTGTCAGACACAGGAAACACCACAGACCTACCCCTTCCAAGGCATTTCCTGATATTTCCCTGCCCACCTGCTGCAGAGGAGTAAAGAGAGTTTTTTAAACTTCCCCACTAAAGGTGAACGCTCCGACTTTACAGTCTGGATTCCTTTCATCCACTGCTTTAATAAACCATGGTTCAACACCATCACACACTACTTCCATCGACTGGCTGGCCTGCATGCTTTGGGGCCCAACTGCGGCTGCAAGAGGTCAGAGACATACGTACACACTGCCAGATCTGCTGATGGCACACCTATGACCCAGGCATAGACCTGTGTTACTGGAAGCCTTACATATACCTTCTCCTCCTCCAACCAGCACACATGGTCTTGAAACATCTCACCTTGGGGCACCAGTGAAAAACACAAAGCAACGAGCGATCCTACTGAAGCTAGAGGAGTTACAGCTAGCCTAAGAATTATTTAGGTGGAAAATAAACGGAGGGACAGATTATTAGTAGCTACCCGATCTTCCATTTACCTAATTAAACAGCTTTAGAAGCCAGGGTGGTATTTTTCTACTTCTCCACCACAACGTGACTACATTCACCTGGCAAATTAGCTAGCAAGGGCCATCCTACCAGGCACTCAGTTTAGGTTCCAAGTGCACCAACTGCATAAATCAATCATTACCCTGACTTCTCAGAAAAAAAAACCAAACACCTAACCTCATTGCACTCTGACATTTCAGCTCAAAGAATAAGAGAAAAAAACAAACACCTAAACAATTTATGTCATGGACATGACGACTTCTTTTTATTGTACAGTGAGTTTCTACTGAAATGAACAAATTTAGGTACTCCTTCCTCCCCACACTATCTTTTAATCTTTGTGAGTTCCCTTTTACTAATAAATACTGCAAAAATTGTGTGCTACTTCTCTCTCTACTGATGCAGCTCACTTATTGCTTTACTAACTTTTATTACAGCTGGGGCATCCATAATTCACTTAATTTCCTCTCCCAGTTCCTTGTGCTAATGACAGGCGTAATATCACCGTTTTCTTGGGGCAGCAAACAGAATATCTTCTCAGTTTGCCTCATTATTTTTGACATCAGTCTTATTCAGAGGCACAAACTCCGCTAGTCCATGCTCCCGCTGGTTTTGTTTGCAGCACTGTACATGTGAAGCCTTTTTGGGCTGTGGTACTTGCACTGCAATCTCTGAAAAATTTATCAAAACAAAAATAAAAATAAGTAGGCACGTGGGCAGAGAAATACCTGCTGTTTGTCCAACTTGTTGCCAACATTCAAAAAGCCCCCAGCCCCCAAGAAATTAAGGAGGGCAGCTTGAACAATTTAAATAATAAAAATGCATTTATGAAATATTTAATTAATAAAGAGGAACGCGCAATCTCTCTGCAGCAGACAGTAACTGAGGTACGGCCAGAATGCCAAGTGCAAAGTATGCTGTCAGAAAGAAATAGCATTTTCCTGTATTTGGAACCATGTAAGTTTACAAACCCTGCAGCACAGAAAGGAAAACTGCCTGGTGTTAACCTTAAGCACAGGGTTCTGGAACAAAGCGTTGGTCACACCTTGTGAGCTCCCCTCTCTGTAGCCACCAGGAACTGTCGACAGAGGCACCATTCCTTCAAACCCAGGGATCAGCTAGTAACTCTGTCTTGTCCTACAAAACATGCAAATGTCTCCTCCCTTTTATTCTTTTGCATGTTAAGGCTGGTAACCTATCTGAGGCTGAAGATAAGAACGTGGAAGCTAACAGCTCTCCCCATTGCTTTCTGAGCACCAGAATATCGTTCTCTCTAGCTATTATATGCCTATCTTGATTGGTTTTCACACAGATCCAACTGAACGTCCATGCAGGATGAATGTAGTAAGATACCCATCATTAGGTGAGCTTTATTTCCCTGACAGACACTTTCAGACCCACAGTTACTGTATGTCAGTATTCAGAGGCCAACACTTTGCAGCAGAAGCTCCACACGCTTTATTTGCCACTGCACTCAAGTCAGGTTTAAGCAGTTCAAAGCTTATTTTCCAGGTCCATGAAAGGCTTTGAGTAAAAAATCAGCTATTGAAGGACAACCCGAACACCACCCCACAGCAGTTTTTAACCAAAACGTCCACCACTTATTGCTAACAGTCTTCAGGTTTAAATCATCCCAGGATAACAGGGTATTTCTGAGACGCCTCCGAGTATCACAGGATTGCACCAAGAGTCTGAAAATACTTCCCAGACAGTGGTTGCTGTCACCTGGGGCTTTTTACCTTTGAAAATCACCACCTTTCCTATGAGGTATCCCCACCCAGAAGGAAAGAAACACAACACTGACCTTGGACAGGTTCAAGCCTCCTCCTGAAAATCTACACTGGCAGATTATTCCACTTTCTCACTGGTTTCTCAGTCTGTACCTCACTGCTGCATCTCAAACAGCTTCCTCTCCAAGGCTGCTCTCTCCAAAACTCCGCCTGAAACCCATCCCACCCCAGCAGGTGAAGCCCCTTTGCAGGCCTGGGTAGAGAAGTACCAGTGTAAATGGCCAGCTGGCCACAGCTGAGCAGGGGTAACTGGGTCACCCTTGTGGTCCTGTCAGTACGGGCCAGACCACTGAGGCCTAGAGCATTTCCACTGCTACGAATTCTAAGCTTTGCCCTGGTGTCTTGCAAGCATTTCATTTCTCTTTTCCTCCAAAAATATGCTACAGGCTTTCTGAGCAGTATGGGGCAGCAACAGTTAATTTAACTCCACTCCTATTTATTGTTTGGGGGTACTTGCAATTGTTTTCTCATGCAAGGTTTTACGTAGCCTTCAGGTTGGGAGCCAAGAACTACTACAAACTACACCACTATCACAGGAATGGGTGGAATGGAAACATGAGCTCAGGGCCACAGCCAGGGAGTCCTTGCAAGTTTGACACCTGAGCGAAGCAGTATGGGACTGGGAAAAACACTTGTAGCAGTGTATCTCCATAAGGCATTCACAAGGCTGATGTCTCCTATGTCCCATATAATTCCACCATGCATTATCTGAAAATAAACTCCTGTGCTTTGGACTGCAATGAAGCACTGCAGAGCAGCAGTCTGTATCTACTTTGCAGGGTCCTGTCTGCAAGCCTGCAACTGAACAGCAAACTTAAACCTTGAACACAGAATACCAAACACCTCGAGAAACTACTGTGCCACAGGAAGAGAACATAAAAATTTGGGTCATGCAATAACACGAAACCTTCCAGGTGAACGTTTCTCCTTGGTCTCCACGTCCCTGCATACTCTGAGATTTTACAGCCGTTGTCTTGCCCTCATTTTTCCCCATCCAGCCATAATCAATTTTACTAGATTTTTCTTATTTATGCATTACCACTTAAAGCTTTGAGAAAGGACATTTAACCCCTGGCATCAATCCAAAACCACACTTAAGCATACTTGAAACCTGAAGAACACAATTTGTCCAATTGTAGTCAGTGAAACAGAGCAGACATTTTTCAGAATGCCAGCTGTCCAGCAAAGTCCTGTCTTTTTCCTATTTATTTTATGAAATTTTGAAGGAAAACTTCATTCCTTTTTGAAATTTTAAAATTTTGTTATTCCATTCAAAAAAAAAAAAATCACACAAGAAGACCAAATTTTTGACAAAATAGGAAACATTAATCTTAAAGACATGCAGAAATGCTGCCTTATTTTCTCTCCCCTACATCAAATTATACCACCCTGCGTTGTGAGATTCTTTGCCCCTGTTCTTCTCAGAGCCAAAGTGCCCTTTCAGAGTTCATCTTTCCTGATGATGCTCTGTGGTGGGATCAGAAAGGGGGGAGACAGTAGTACATCATGAGGGACATAACTGAGCCAGAAACCCTGATCCAAGTAAGAGAATAAGCACACTAAGAATCTGAAAAAAACAATTTTGTGATGCACCAAAGCATGTCCTATCTGGGTATTTAATAGACAAAGCATTTTGAGCAAAATGTTTCACTTAGTGTTCCTGCAGAAAGAGAATAAAGATGAGCTTATGGGAAACTTTACTTTCCATTGAAGAAGACTCTCAGACAAGGATATTTCAGTCTGAAAATATTTTGAATGCACAAAATATAAAAAAGTCCATTCAGTAAATCTTGAAATACTAAGAATGAGGCAAAAAAAAAAAAAGAGAATCCACTTAAAAGAATCAGAAAGGCTGAGATGCCAAGTGATATTGTCAACAGGCTACAGCGAGTATATTCCAGATGCATTTCATTTGCCACACGTTTTGTTGTTCCCAGCTTGCTTTATATACAAGGTAAGAATTTTTTCCAGGCTATTTTTATCTAGTTTATATAGTAATGATGGTAATTTATCCCACGTACATTTGTACATGTACTTCCCAGCCTGTGTGGCTCCCAAACGTTGTATCTGATGCTTAGGAGACAGGATAGAGGCAAAGGGAAAAGTCATTTGTAACTTCAGATGGCAAAAAAATTCCAACTGTAATTATTCACCCCACGTCTTATACTTCCTTAGGTTCCTCTCCCATCTGCTTTCTAAGGCACTGAATATTTGCTCTCTTCCCTACAGAGCTTGTTGAAGAGACTGCTGGCTGGAGTTGTTTGGAATTTCTTAAATGTTAGAACTTTATTCTTCTTTCACTTATTCCTGATAAAGTTCAGGATTTTCCATTCTTTCCCTCTTAGTTTCCTTGCCTTCCTTTCCTAAAACAAGCAGCCATGTAGTTTGATGGCTGCTGTGAATGAAGCCATCCTCAGTTTGCAGATACTTCTGTAGAAATGTATTGCTCAGATGAGCTTTGTTAGGTTGAGCTACTGATTCTTGTAGGTCCGTAACCTGTCCTAACGGTCTGAGTAATGCTCCTGAAACATGTGCATTAATATAGGTGGCAGAAAGAAATTTTCACACGCCTGCAGTGATCCATTTTGGCTGTGAAACATGGTATTTGATTATTTATAGAGCAAAATGATCATATTCCAAACATGAGTTTGTTCCTTCAGCTCCACTGAAGTCAGTGCATGACTAGCTACGTATTTCACTGTAAGAATATATTATGTTCTTCTCGGTGACACTGATAGATGCTTTCATAATTTGTCAGAATGTGTGCCTAATCATCTAGAGATAATGCAAATGATCATATGGCCTTTAACTCTTGTAAATTACTTTCTTGATAGCACAGAAAATCTTCCTGGTCATTTCTCTCTCACCATGTAATTTTGAATTTCGTGGATCTCCTTATTCCAGATCTGTTTCCTTCCCTCTGTACTTATTACAGTGTCTCAAACTGATTTTATGTATGATACCTAGTTAGGTTAACAATAGTTCTACTCATAGATTTTACCATAAAGTCTAACAGCTACAAAGTTGTGTCTGTTTTATGATGATCAGCCTCTTTCAGATGCTCCATCTTTGATACAAGGTAATATTCTACATATACATATTAAATAAGACAAATATAAACACCACTGTAATTTAGAAACGACCATGTCTTTTTGCATATTAACTGACATGTCTGATTGCAATTGGAATGAAACCACCTTACACTCACTGCAGTAATCACTGTGGAGATGTAGCACAGCATAAGGAAAAAAAAAAAGTTACTTCACTCAGACAGATACTTTTGCTTAATGCATGGGTCATTTCCATCAAAAATACAGAAACAATATAGCCATGCTGGATTAATTCTCAACCGTGATATCCACTAAGAGAAAGACCAATAGTTTTGGGGCAAAAAAGTGAATACCCTGTTGACCCACTGGAAGCACAAATGGGGCTCTGCTGGATCATCCGTGGTTCCGTTTGTTTCATCCACCAGGGTAGTTGCAACTTCAAAAGGGAGTTCCTCTGTTTATAACCCAGGAAGTTCACTAGTATTTAGGCAGTGGCAAAACTTCTATAAGATGATGTGGAAATTTCAGATGATTGTACTGCTGTGCTTGGTTCGGAAATTGCACCTTCTTGATTTTTGGCACTATTTCTTACTGATGAGCCCCAGATGACTGTTTCACACTAACAATTTTCATAGTGTACAGTCACATGTGCAATTATTTTCCTGGTGTGCATTTTGTACCTTTCCTCCCTCTGATGTTTTAAAGAAGGAATGATACTTCTTAATAACTCCCTATTAAACTTCAAAACTTTGTAGTTTTTCAAATGAGCTCTGCATATTGCTAATTAATCTGACTTTATTAATAGACTTGAATCACAATATGTATTTTCATTTGATTGCTAGTCCTTATCTATAATATAGAGTTTTCCCTGCTAAAAGTGCAATGGAAATTAAAGCTAAGAAATACACTGATTTTTTCCAAGACAGCAGGAAATATATGTACAACAACTTGACAGGCAGTAATTGCTCTAAAGAAACATGAAAATAAGAGTCAGTTGAAATGAGTGGTATTTACATGGACAAGATGTTTATTTTTACATTGAATTATTTGCCATATGCAGTTATGTGAAATGGATCCAATTTAAATTCCCTGAATGAAGTCAACCCACATATAGCGTACTGTTCAAGATCATGGTGGATTTTCCACTGAACAAACCATGAATATAGCAATACCATCTTAATTATGTTGCTGTAGGACATGGAAATATCAAAAGGATAAATTTAATCCTCACTATGCAGCTTGAATAACTCTGTTCAGGAAAGAGGAAATGAGATTAGGGAAGAAAGGGAACTCCCACACTAGAGGCGCTTGTTGCCAGTCCTTTGTCTATCCCAAAGTTACACATACAATTGCCTGAAATGTCCATGACCCAAAGAAACCTGAAATGATCCATCGGATGTATTAATTATGAGATTCCAGTATAGAAGCTCAAACCTGAGAATGACTCTGAAAGAGAATCTCCCCTGGATTGCTCAAACCATCAGTGTCCTTGGGCATACCAACAGCACAGCACGTCGGATGACCGGAACAAGGTCTAAACTAGGCAGCAGGAAGCAGGAGTTTTGGGTCTTAAAAACACCAAAATCTAATAGGTAATTACCCAAATGAAGAGGAAGAATGTATTTCTTAGATACTGTCTCCCATTTTCTGACTGGTTTATTTCCTTATTGATAGGATCAGTAGGATCAGCTTGTTGCCTTCCGCTATACTTAAGCCAGAAAACTTGCTGCAGAGGGGTACCAAGAGGCAGCTAAGAAAACAAAAAGGGAAGAAAGGCAGCAGAAAGCAAATAGTTCTGTGCTGTGTTGAAGTGGGTTGGCAGTTCCACAGCCACAGCTGAAATCCAAAAGCAAATACAGAAGCCCTAGAATGCACTTGGCAATTGACAGAGCAGTATGAGAGAAGGGATTGGGGACATCTTGCAGGGACGTTCTTCAACCAACAATTTCTTGTCAAT
The DNA here is from genome assembly GCA_027574665.1 of Rhynochetos jubatus. Lineage (NCBI taxonomy): Eukaryota > Metazoa > Chordata > Aves > Eurypygiformes > Rhynochetidae > Rhynochetos > Rhynochetos jubatus. The sequence goes on from CM050654.1 coordinate 28,921,682, forward strand.
TCCAGACATAACTGTAACGGCTTCAGACACCTACACCATCCAATCAAAGTGACTGAAGAGAGGTAATTACAGATATAAGAGACCTGAATAACAGAGAAGATATGTTTGGCATTGTTTGATCTCTCTCCTTGCCTTTGATGGTACTGCAAAAGCAAAGGCCATGAGATTTTTAATAACAGGTGGTAAGACCTCTCAAAGGCCCTCCATGTCGGTGAATATATAACCAATCTAAGGAGGGACTTCTTGAGAGGCTAACAGAACAGCCCCTATCCCACTGTTGTCTGAACATGTAGCTAATTTACTGTGTATTTACACAGTGTTTTTATCAATTAAATTGCTATATACATCATCTATCCTGAAAGCCACTCGCAAGTCTGATGGTGTCAGGTGTGGCTACCTTGTACTATCTCCCCACTGAACATCTCATCTCCAAAATTTAGAAACTAAACTTAGTAAATATCATCACAGCTTTCCAACTGAGCTAGCTGTCTGTGAGCATAAAGATGGACATAACTGGAGCAGTTCATCTCTCTATCTTCCCAAAACTCACCTCTACTAAACTGTCATGAGTCTGCCTTAAAAGTATCACCTGTTCTTCCTAGGAACAGTGACTCCCATTAACACAGTTAAGACCAAACAAGCTCCTGCTGAAACAAGTGGGGGGAGGTTTTGTCAGTACAAACCCAGGAAGAGAATAGAAGTAGTGCTGAGTACATTGCTACTTTTCACACTTAATACACGGAGTGTTGGAACACAGAATCATAGAATGGGTTGGGTTGGAAGGGACCTTAAAGACCATCTAGTTCCAACCCCCTTGCCATGGGCAGGGACACCCTCCACCAGACCAGGTTGCTGCAAGCCTCATCCAGCCTGGCCTTGAACACTCCCAGGGATGGGGCATCCACAGCTTCTCTGGGCAACCTGTTCAGTGCTTCACCCCCCTCTCCAGGAAGAATTTCTTCCTGATATCTAATATAAATCTCCCCACTTTCAATTTAAACCCATTACCCCTTGTCCTGTCACTACAGGCCCCTGTAAAAAGCCCCCCACCCCAGCTTCCTTTTTGGCCCCGTTCAGGTACTGAAAGGCTGCAATAAGGTCTTCCTGGAGCCTTCTCTTCTCCAGGCTGAACAACGTACATGAATATCTTTTAATAAGCATGGTAATTCCAGGTAATTTTTAAGAACTCTTTAGAAAATAAGTACACTTAACCCCGTAATTTGAATGTGCAGGTTCCTCAAAAGTAAGCAGAAGTCAAACACTCACCAAACCAGGGTCATATTTATTGCTTGGCTACAGCACATAAAGCACCTATTCATTAGATGGACTCCCTTGTGCAGGGGTACCAGGGCCATGCTGCAGAGCAGGGCCCTCTGAGGACACCCATTACTTCTCAGACATAAACAAGCCGAGACATTTGGCCAGTGCAGTAATTAAGGTAATTTTTTTTCCTTGTATTATGTATTTTTAACACATAACTAGGAGACAACCATTCATATATCAAAAACCTCTATTAGTTTAATTGAAAATACCAGTTTCTCTGGAATGACGGATTTTACTTCATGGGTTTGTTGCTTATGCTGTAGACAAAAAGCCTCTTCTAAGCCTCACTGGCTGAAGATGGCATTCGTCCCCACAACCTAGCACCGCCTGCCATCTGGACCTTACCTCTGCCAATACCAGGCAAAAAGGATCTTGCACCTCCCCTGTTCTGCCCTGGACCACACCAACTGGTCCTGCTCCGAGCAGCTCAGGAGCCTGGACAGGTCCCAGCGTGGTGAAGGAAAAGCTCTCACAATCCCTCCAGCAGCACAACCGTGCGAGGCAGCATCCGGCCCAGGGGCTCATAAAAAAGGAAAGGTGCTGATGTCTGCGGCTGGCACAGCTGTTTACCTTACAAATGTCTGTTGAGTGCATTAGATGGCAATGATGAACTGAAAGAACTGACAGGAGGTTATGTGAGAGTAATAACTGACATTCTGTGCCTGGTTCTGCCCCTCCTTTTTCACAAGGGTCAAGGCAATTCATCCGTTTCCTCCTGTATAAAAACGGGATTAACAACATTTATTAATTTACCTTAGAGTTACGGAAATGATTAGTTAATATCTGTGTGGTAATGTGAATGTGTCAAATGGGCAATAAAAACTAAGTGTGCTTCCCACCTCCATCAAGAGGCAGCTCACACCCACCTGTAATGTCTGAAATATGCATTTAACATTTTAAAGCTTCCTTCATAAATCACTCCCATTTGTCCAGAGGAACACAGATGGATTCTTGAAAAGCCCTTACTGGCAGACGTAAAAAGCCCCCATACGAAGACACTGAAGCAAAACTTGATACATTCAAGCAGGAATTTTAGATTTTCGTGAAATTTGTTGCTGTCATAGCACAGTTTGAGAGGAAGGCAGGAAATAACCTATCAGTTTTTGGGCTACAACCACAAACTTCATCATACTGAAAATAGTGAGACATACGGGAGGAAAATGTTTCACTTGGGAAAGCTTTTTTTTCCACGTGCACAAAAAGAGAGGGATAAATTCAACGCAAATTCTGCATTGTGCAAAATATCAGTGAAGTTGCGTAAAGTCAACCTTTGTCTACGTGCCATCGCTACAGGACTCATTTTAAGGCTAACCGGCTAACAAATCAACAAATATAACACATCAGCCTTCCATCTAATGGAAGCTTCCTATATATTGTTCAAAAACTACTTTTGCATTAATGAAACCATTATTACTAGCCACAGCCTAAGTGCAATTAATGTAAATGCCATGAAGATTCTAGCCATATTTTTTCCCCAACTTAATTAGGATGGTGAGTTTTAATAGCTCTGCACCTCTTTCCCCTAAATGAAGAAAATCTCATTGTCCTTGTAATTCTTACTTTCATTACAACAGGAGCATGAGAGATGGATTAGGTCCCTAATGAGCCTTTTGAATGAACAGCCCCACGAACTCGCTGAGGCACTGTAGTGAGAAATGTACGTTAGTTGGGCTCTGGCCTTTAGAAATTAGCAAAAATTCAACATGAAAATTCCCCTCCCCCCTTCACTTTCCCATTACATTTTTAAATGCAGGATGTTGAAAAAGTGAGCAAAAACAGTCCCAAGAGCAACTGCATCAAGGCATGGCATCCTTTATCATCGGTGTCCTCTAGTGTCCCTTTTTTCCCCCTTTGTGTTTTAAGAGACCTGCATCAAAGATTTTAAATCTCATTAAGCTAAAACTATGCATTATCTTCTTGCTATTACATTTTATTTATTCTTAAAGATAAATTTCTTCATATAGCCACAAAAGCAGAGGCTAAAAGCAGGGCTAGAAACACGCTGGGGTTTATATTAATGAGAACTTTTGCCTGTGTTAGTAGTTTACGGTGGAGCAGAACCTTTAATTTGCATTGGAAACCTGCAGACATTTATTTTTGTGATTTAACGTCTGTCAAACCACAATGCAACGGGGTGCGTCAGGTGTAGAATGATGAGAATCTGCTTTCTTGACCTTAGAAGCAAGCCACTGGCAAGATCAGCCATTGAAGTGACCTTGAAGTTAAGAGTTTGTCTTACAGTGCGACCTGTGAAATCTTAACCACCCAGTGTTCTCCTCCATACACTTTGTTGGGTGAATTTCACTCAATCCTGACACCTGCCGTGCCTCAATCTCCTACCTAAAGCCCAAGCTCTCACCTAAAACTTCCTTTAAATTACAATAGTGCTTCAACTTCTCTTTAATACTGAGGAAAACTGTGTACATAGCTCATACACCTGTTCATACTATGAATATTCATGTTGCATTGTTTACATTCTTACTAGAGGAGACGTGTGAATGAAAAATAGGTATGAACAGAGGTAAAGACAAAGGGAACATACCTGAAAATAACACCCAGAATATATTCCGACAGGATAAACCCCTTTGTAATCCCCAATTATTCCTCGGTGTATGCAGGTTCAACACCCATTAGCGGCAAAGCCGCTTGAAACAAAGTTTTTATCTTGAAATAATTTCTGCTGTGAGAAAGAAGAGGCTTCACCTTGGCAGAGAAGACAAGCTGACAAGGGTGCCCCTGGGGCACGGCCAACGACGATTTTCACAATGCGTAAGCTTTTCTCCAAGGAAATTACCAGGGAGCGATGTGACAGCCGCCAGCCGGGCCAGACCCCCATGCCCCCAGCCCCCATTTGCCTTTCCATCCCTCTGCGCCCGTCTCTACAGGCAAGGGCAGGGCCCATCTCCAGTTCAATCCTGACTACTGAAAAGGTGTAGCAGCAGGAAGAAATACGCAGGATTCAAAGGATTACGACAAACGTGTGCAAAGATGTAGGGCCGTGAGGTTTTGAAATCTACACTAGGTCCGTGTCCCCACGCACAGCCTTAGTAAAGCTACTCAGATGGGATCCCACCGTGGCGAGATCCAAGGTGGACCCGGCAGTGTGCCTGCTTCTTCTCTTTGAAGCACCTCCAAATGGGCTTCTAACCCGAAAAGCTTTTTGTTTGCAGATAAATTATAACAAATAACTTTTTAAAGTAAGCTTTGAGATAGAGAGAGGCTAACAAATCTCCCCCATGTTTCCACAGTGTCCAAAAGGGCCAGGTTGTTTCCTTAGGTCTGATGTCAGTCCAGAACGTAACTAGACCTTCAGCAGCCTGTGGCACAAGCAGGTTTTCACAGTCTTCTCTAGGCACCTGGAAAAAACCTGTATTGCCGTTAGGGCCTGGCTGTGGGTCTGATAACTGCTCTTGCAGGCCTGTGACATTTGCAGATACATGACTGCTTCCCCAGGAGGTCCCCCGCCTTCCCGTGGCTCCAGCCAGCTCAGCTGTGCTGCAGGGAAAAGCCATCCCCTTTCTTTCCTCCTCCAAAGTGCAGAGTCAGGACAAGTAGCCTGCAACACTGCTGTCAAGCCACACCTTACAGATCATGAGAAAATCACCCATATTGCTCCTTCAAGATTTGGAAGTTCATTGTTTTTAGACAACACAGTAGGATTTGAAAAAGTCCTAACAATGAACACGATTTAAAGTGGCCTGAAAATGAAAGATGAAGTGATACAGTTCCTGGCAGCTGTTTCAAAATTATTTCCAAGCCCCAAGCCTGTATCAGGAGAACCAGGTTTTAATCAAGGAAAAATAATTTTCTGCTGGGGGAAGGTTTCAGAAATGTAATTACCACCCTATCCATTTACCCTGATAAAGGCTTCCCCAGTGATAAGATACAACCTGGCAAGACCACCTCATTTTTCCCTGCAGCTGGAGATTCCGTCCTAACACGGAATTTAATGTTTAAAGAAACTTCATTGAGCTTTCTGAACAGGAGATTGGTGTCCTGTTGCCCTCTGCAAAGCAGGCTGTGTATTTTAGAACAACAGCACTTACCCCGTATCAGGGTATGAAGAGTAGTGAGAGGGGGAAAACACTATGCTGAATGCAGGCAGTATTTAAAAAGCCCTTCTTATCTCAACAAAATGAAATGTTTTCTCTCACATACATTGTAATCAAGCCTGCGGGAACCTTGCCTTTAATTTAAAAATAGTTACAATAATTAAAGGAGAGAAGTAAAAGCTGCATTCAGATGATCTCAGACATCTAAAAAGCTTCCTTAAACAAGGCATCTGTGCACGTTTGTCACTGGACAAATGACAGTTCTCAGAGTGTTTCAGTACTGTAACTTGTCAGGGCGAATACACCTGGCCAGGCACCTAACAAGACAGACACAGACACAAGGTCTTTTCTTGAAGAACCTTTTCAAACAAAGCAGCAAAGGAAGCAATTCATATTCTTCACATCCACTGGGACATGGACTCTAAAATTCAGACCCCAGTACTTATTTTCGTAACAACATGCGTTTGTGTGTGTGCACAGAGAGCACCACGAGGCTGCTTGGTTCATATGTGCAGAGACACCAGGTTCAGTCCCCTCAGGACAAGGCAGGGCACCTGACAACAGCCACACCAGACTGCTGGACCTCTCCTCCAAACACCAAATCCTCGCAAATCTCCCTTCCAGGCAGACACCCAAGGCCACACCTGCTCCTCTCCCACGTAAAAGCAAAGCCAGTGGAGGTCGTACAGGATCTCTGCTCTAATCAGTGACTGTTGGACTTAATAATGTAAAATGAAACTGATTTGCAGTATTTCTAATGCATGACAGTTTAATTAGTAATATCATCTCTCTGGGCAAGCCTTTATCCATCACATTTCAATTAATTCTGTTTATAGCTATCTAAATACAGGTGCTTCATGAGTTCACGTACTGCTCACGAATGAAGTAGATGTTTGTACGGGGAGAGGAAACGTCACCAGGAAATACTAAACCCTCTTAGAAGGCTGGGTCAGTACCTGAGATGTATTCAGAGGGGTGGTGGTAAGGGCTCCTCCCTTTCCTGCATTTATTTTTCCTCAGCAGATTGCATGATAACTTGCAAGTTAAGATTTTTCTAACAGGCTGCTCACTTGCTGATTTTAAATCTGCAAAGGGCTAGACCTCCGTGTATAGCTCACTGCCAGCGATTTTCTTATCTATGCATATTCTGAAATGCATGGAAGCTGAGAAAAATCCAGCGTGCCTTTCCGCATCCACGCAGTCTCACAGTGCTGACAACAGTAAAACCAAATAGTTTCCTTTGGCAGCAAAGCTAAACAGATACAACCTGGAAGATATCCAGCAAAGTTGTATTAGTAGCACCAAAATACAGCTCTGATGGAATCATTCTTCTGATCCTAGAAATGCTTTTGAACCTGCTGTTCATGGCGTTTCTCATCCACTCTGACAACACGGGAGCAATTAAAAAAACCCTACTTGTTTCATCAAAAGGTGAGTGCATTCTTTCTACGTATCAAGGTGAACGAATGTGAGCATTCTAAATCTTCTGCCAGGGTTTAGGGTGGGTTTTTTGAAAGTCAGAGTTATATGAAAGAGTTGAATACATGGGGAAAACACCTGCAGCCTGAAGGAAAACAGTAATTCTCCGCACCTGAAATACTGCTGAGTGGTATTTGTGGCCAGCTCCTGGAAGCAGTGGCCCACGGACCAGCTGTGGCCCTCTACTCCAGTCACGCAGTTCACAGCAATACCATTTTCCTTCGCATTATTACCAGTGAATGCTAACGTATCTCTTAATGTGCTGACCTGTGGAAAGTGTTTGAGAAACCTTCTGAAAGGAACAGGTTTTCTTTCACCCCAGACAGCGTGCGACACAGAACTCGATACACAACTAAAGCCAGACACTGTCAGAATGGTCTCCCCTTCCGTGAGAAATAAGCATCAGAGTTAAATGTCTACATGGATATAAATATATGGAGAAGCGTGATTTGAAAATTCTCGTGAGGTTTTGGAGTCAATGTCCAAGGTACATAAAAAACAAGTGTGAGGGGAAAAAATAATCATCTTGTTGCAGCCACGTAAGAGAATTTCTGCTGAAGGTACCTTGGACCCCTGGTGCCAGCCTCCAAATGGGGAGCTTTCCTTTGGCACTCTTCCAAGCCTGTCCCTTCTCCACATCATACTGTAATCCCTTCTGTATTGAACGTGCACCGCCTCTAAATACATTTCCTAAACCTGCTTGTATTTTGGTTCTGTTTGTTCTAAGGGACCTTTGTGAGTCATACGGTAGGAGGGAAGATTTAACCAAACTCCTAAAGGATAATGTCATCTTTAGATCATGCTCATTATAATTCATAAGTACTTCTCCACTTGACAGCTCTGCGGTTGCAGTTTCAATCTTACGCTAATTTTTTCTTGAGAGCCCTTTTCAATTTTCCACATTGCTAATAGAGCCTGAGGCAAAGCTAAAAATCATTTGGGCTTCTTGAAAGGATCAATAATTTTTGTGTGCCGTGCATTTTAGAATACACAGCATCACTGACACCAACGCTGTCCCTGCGCTGATGAATATAACGCATCAAATAACGTCAGAAGTTTCCACGCAACATTTTAAATAAAATATTCAATAGCTACCTGCAATCCCACATGCAGAGAGCAGTGTTAATTATATCACACACACAAAAAAAATTGAATAAAGTTACCGAGAGATCGACTGAATAAACTCTTTGCCAAACACTGTCATTTTCTCTGTTCCCTGGCTCATATGAGAGACTACGCAGAACTAGAAGGTCTAACAGTTTTGCTACTTTTAGGTTTATACCACCACAAAAGCTGATGGGAAAAAAATTCATTCAGCTTTCCCTGTCACCCATCCAAGCAGTCAAGGATATCTGATCAAGTGCTTAGACATGCTGTACTCAAACAGTTAGCTCAATAAATTATTCATTCAGTACCATGCAGAGCAAATTATATTTGAGGTGGACAGCATTTCTGCTCACAGTTCATTCACTTGCAAGACAAGAAGGAGGCTGAATCAAAAGAAAGGGAAGGAAACGATCACTAACACAGAGCTGTTTTTCTGAGATTAAAGAAATTGCTTATGGAGCAGCTTGGAGCTGACAAACACCCCTGCGCTGCCGCATCCGTTTAACCCTTGCCAAGAGCACGTTACCTCACGTGCTATGTGCTAGTGTTCTGCCTCCACTGAGTTGATCTTGCCTATACAGCGTTCAGCACAGCAGAGCGCATTCGGTTCTATTTGCATATTTGACTTTTACTACAATTAAAAAGACTTTCATCAGTGAAGCATTTTCAGTTAGAGAAAGCTGTAATGAAAGTATCTAAAACTAGTCAAAAGCCTTTCACAGAAATACAGATTTTGACCAAATTTTGTTTAGAAAGCTCCTAAAGAAAAAGCCTCCTATTTGAACAACAAAATATTTCTTAAAACTAGGTTCTATAGCTCATCCCCAGTGGAAATATCAAAACTTTCCACTGATTCAAAAGCTTCTTTTTTGTCTCTATATCAGGGAAAAAGGAGAAGAAAGGAAGAAATAAGAAAAGAAATGTAACCCATATTCAGAGAGCAAAAAGTGTCACAAGGTATATTGGGCCCACATCATTTGGATAAAGCTGAACCACATGCATAAATTAAGCCATCTCAATGTGAACACCTGCCCAAAATACATTTTCTTCTTGTCATCAGGTGGGGAAGATCATTATCCTTTTCCCCCAGCTTTTCTAGCTTGCTGTACCACCAGTGAGAGCCAATCTTTGCCCTGTTAGAGGCTGCCTGCATGCTGGAAAGGAGAGCTGTGCTTCTGCTTTCAGATCCAGAAGCACTTCCCAACCTGGATGCATGCCTCTTTTTTGGTGTTGGGAGGAGACAGAGAGGCTCTGGGTGGCAGAAAAGGAAGGTCCCCAGTGGGCGAGGACCAGGCACCAAAGATGGAAAACACACAGGTACTGCCCACACCACATAACTGGAAAGAGGGCATAACTGGAGTTATACCTACATTGGGCTGAGAGCAAGGGTGGAAGGACTGAGCAGTGACCCACTCTCTCCCATGCCAAACAGGGCCAGGGTGGTGCTAATTGGAGGGTTAGGAGCTGCCTTGAGACCCTCTTAGCCCACAATTAATGATGATTCTACTCTCCTTCCCAAGGAAGGTGTTATAACTCTTCATTAATCTGACTGACAGCTCCCCTTCTCCTTAGTGACTTAGATAAAATTTGCGAGGTAAAGTACGAGAGGAACCCACATCTCATACTTGAGTAATTTTTCCAGTCTGTGAAGGGAAATGGACTTCTGCAGTGGTGAACTGAGACAAAGTAAACATCTTCAATCCTGTGGTTTGCTTTCCTCTGGCCGCATATTTCTTTTGCCTAAACTGTTCCTTTGCAGCAAGCCTAAACCATGGCTCCAAAGTTTCAGGAGATGTGCCTTTAACTCCCACATTGATTCCTCACTTACTGTGCTGCCACCCTTTCATCAGATCAGCTTTCTTTTATCATTGTTTCTGAGCTCATTATTCAACATTTAGCTAAGCTGAACTGCATTTACCATTCATTAGGTATTTCTGAGCCAGAGGTGATCAGATGATCCAATACTCCTTGGATTTCATTGTAGCTTGTTATGTGCTATGTTCCCATGGTTTAGTGCTATGTTTAAATTTGGCTTTGAATACCATCATTGGGAGCAATTTGTATGAATAGCACAAATTGCAAGACATGAAAGATAATGCAGAGCAGCAGTAGGAATCTCTACAGCATCACCTGATCAAGCCAGCATGCTAAAATGGTGCTGACAAATCTCCAGCCACTTTGGTGAGACAAGGCTGAATCCACTATCTGATAAAAGAGGTTTGAGTCCACTGCTATTAGCAGGCTAAATGGAAGACTCCTAGCATTACAGAGACAGTAAAATAAATGTTACAGACTAGAGGAGGAAAAAAGTTTGCCTCATTTCCCCAAGTTTGAATGGTACATTTCCATTTGAATTGAAATTTTCATTTTTATGTTAAAAAAATGGAAACAGGTTTTGAAGTGAAAAACAATGATAAAGTCTTTCCTTCCTACTTCTCTATTTCTCTCCTTCCAAGTGGAGAGACTCATTTTCTTTTTAAACTACTTCAGCTCTGAGAAAATTACAAAGATAAGAAATGAAAAAGGGAAGGGAGAGAAAGCAAGGAAATAAAGGGGGTAGAAGAGGAAGCCTAACTGTTTGGTGCTCCGAACCAGTAATAAAACTAAATGAGAAGTCTCCTTTTTATTAACGAATCAAACTCATTTCTCAGTAACAAATCTTTTAATTTGAACTATCAAACCTTTGCACATAAGAATACTTGGAGACACGCTTAGCCCATTTCTCCAATGGGACTCTACATTGCAGAAATAATGATTTCTCTGCAACTTCTTCTCCACATACATTCCCTCTTTTAATGGCTTTTGGAGTCCACATCCCAGTGGCAGGATAAAAGGGGATTTAAAACTGTCTCTTTCCTATGTCCAGTTATCTCTGCACAAGGTAGTTGTCAGCAAGGAGTCACCACAAATCCATGTTTTATTTTCAAACAATATTTAACACTCACTTGTAAACTTTATGTTTCTCCTCAGTTTTTTACCAGGGTAAATATTGCTCTGAGCACCATCATGCTGTGGGTATCTTCAGCTCCAGTCCTGGACTCAAAGCAGGACTGATCTCTACAGATTCACAGAGCTTACACTATCACAGAGTGTTAGGGGTTGGAAGGGGCCTCTAGAGACCAGCTAGTCCAACCCCCCTGCCAGAGCAGGACCCTCCACAGTAGATCACACAGGAACAAGTCCAGGCAGGTTCTGAAAGTCCCCAGAGAAGGAGACTCCCCCACCTCTCTGGGCAGCCTGTTCCAGTGCTCTGTCACCCTCACAGTGACAAACTGTTTCCTCTGGAGTAACATCTCCTGGACTTGGAGCTCCACACACTTCACAGTAATGCTAGTTAGCTTCTTTCTCTCAGTCTCCATGAGACAAAGTCTTAGTTTGAGTTTCACACTGAAGCAGAAGTTAAATAGTATACAAAGAAAAGCTATGTTGAGCTGCTCTGTCAGCCCTGTTTGGCCAGCTGACTTAGCAGAAACAAAGTTTTGGCACTCCTGCCACCATGCCGTTTTCTGCTTTCCAGAAATGGAAGAAAAGAGATCACTGGCCAAATGTCCCACCTGGCATGGTCAGTCTGCCAAGACACGATACAGTACTGGAGATGAGAAGAGGCAAGGTCTCATTAGAAATGCTCCAAAAATAGAAAAGACTTATGGCAGTAACTTCAGATACCAGTTGAGAAGTATTTCCCAGTTCATCCCATGCCGGTATTATTCTTGATTACACATATACAGACAAACCACTGGTGGAGATGCTACAGCCAGAGTCAAAATAATGCAAGAGGATTTGTCTTATCGGCAGAGAGGAGTCTTGTGCAGCTGCCCATAGAGAACGCAAGGTAACGAGATTAGGGATGAAAAATATGATGCTGTGCAAACCCAGGAAAGCAAGTGTGAAACACCTGAGGGCAGCTGTGGATCATTTCACTTAAGCCCCATGTTTACCAACAAGAACAAGCAAGGTAAGCCATGGGATATTTACAACCAATAGACGTGGATATAGCACACGGAAAGGCTCTGGCATAGTGTCTCCAAAGTGCTGTTTCAGGGCCCTTGCTTGTTCTTTGACATACAGTGTGTCAATGTGTTGGAGTAGGCATGTGTGTGCTTATGAATATTCTTCAGATCTGCTTGTTTCCTATTGTATTTTCAGTGTTCCACTGTAGGAACTACTTTCTCATCACGCAGGAGGAAAATTATGTGGATTATTTTTACCATGATTGTTCAAACATTTGTATCTGTTTATTTTCTTTACCAGTTAACTTGAATTGTATTTTAGGTAATTGCACATTTGTAACAATGCTTCATTATCAGAAATCTGATTTGTAGCATAAAGATGAATGTATAATATTTTAAATACCTTACAGGAATTCCTCCTGAAAAAAACAAACAAGAACCCTCCAAACCCAGCATATGTTATAAAAGAAGCTAGTTACATCTAAGAAGAACCAAAACCCATGTCCTCTGTCTTGTGAAAATTTTAATCTTGAATCCTTGTTTGTCATTCCATTCTCCTCCCACGCCACTATAAACCAGAACACAAATAGAAATAAACAGTTTGCAAAACAAGATTCGGATCATTGGAAGATAAAAGAACCCATAAATACACTAATTGAATAAACTGAATAACGTCAATGTTATGTCAAAACATCCCTTGACAAGTCTGTGGCTTAACTGAGGCAGCGTTTTTGAGGGGGAAAACCACAATTAAAGCACCACTAAGACACTCTCCCTGTCTCTGAAATGTATGCAGGAGGATCCATCCAAATCTGGGGAATAAAGCAAGTTGATAACTTGTTTGTTTTGGGTGGTTTTTTTCCCTGATGAGAAATGTTAAATTGTTAAATGCAATGGGACCCACAGAAATGCTCAGGTTCTGCTTCATAAAGAGGCAGCAGAAGAGATGAAGAAACTTTCCAGTCTCCAGAGAAGCACATTCTATTAGCTCTGTACAGATTTTTTTTGAGCATGAACATCTGAAGCTGCCCCATAACCTATAACTAAATTTATTTGTAGATACATATCTGTGTATGAACATGCACATATATTTACATAAAGTGTAGATAATTACATGTGTATGTTTATATCCTTATACACACTTATGCCCATGTGAAAATATAAAAGCACTCAAAGGAAATGGGAATTAACTTTGAATACCAGGTTCTACAAGATTTTGGACCTCTTGGCTTCCCCTCTTATCAACCACCTCTAACAGAAGAGAGGCAGAATTGTATCCATCAGCATGACATGGAGTGGTTAAAAACTGTATTTAATCTTGAGAAAGAAGTAGCAAGATTTGGACACAGGCTGGATTGTGGAAAGCCAGGGGAGTCTATGTAAGTCTTCAATAAGCCTGAAGGACACAGAGGACAGTGATACTGCACTCAAAAGTGATGAGAATTAGAGAGATCGTGGGAGGAAAAGCAGCTTGCCATTTGGTTTCTTTGACTTTGAGACACAGATTAGTCACTGAATCAGAGGGCTGAACAGAATGAGCAAGAAGAAAAGAGAAGAAAAGAGGGAGACAAAAAAAAAAGGTCAGTACTTGCAGTGTGCCTGAAGTCAAGCTGAAAGCTAGTCAGAGAACCGACTAAAGGGCAGAGACAGAAATCAGAGCACAGGGCCTGTATGAAGGTCCTTCTGGATTTAATCTTTCTTCTTTCCAGAGACAGCAGCAAGCTCCTGAGCAGAGGGCTCAGAAGGTGTAAGGGTAACTGAAGATGTCCCTTTCTAGGCAGCTTCTTTGGTGTTCTTAAAATGGGACATAATGAGTACAGAGTCTACCCTCACACCACAGAAAAATTTCTGTGCATGAATCGTATGGTGAAACAGGGAGAGTTTAATCACAGCAGATTCCTTTAGCTCATCACAGTGCCTTTTTCTTGCTATTGCAGTGCATCAGGGGCTCACTAGCCATCATTAAATGATAAATGATAGAAAGTCACAAATTAGAGAAATTCTTGGAAGGGATTGCATGCAAGAGTCAAATTCCTAATGATTCATCTTCAAAAAAAATTATAAATGTCTGATTAAACAGAATATTGAAGCAACTCAATCTTAGAAAATTATTCCCTCCCCAAAAGAGTATGATGAAGGCAATAAAATATAAAAATGGAAATGAATGGATTTCATCAGGCAACTGCTTGATTCCACCACATCATATTTCATTTCATTTTAGTAACTGTAAAGAAATGGGTTTCTGTAAAAGTAACATCATCTAAAAAATTATCCTGCTCAGTACAAAGAACTGAAGTTACATACACACGCACCTCTTCTTCTGTTAAAATGTCCTATATAGGTAAATGCACACACAGAAGTCAGTAGAAAGATCTGGACATACCTACTCGAGACCAAGTGTTCCATATACAACAAGAAATTGTGAAGCGAACAGTCACCAGAATTCAGAAGCAGCATATTTTGAGGATTTAGTATCTCATCATCAAACCTGAGAGTTCTTTGATTTCAACGTGGAGGGACCAACATTTAGATGATACAAAAAGATAAACAAAATCCCCTAAAAGAATGGGAATAATTTATTTTCATCAGCTCTACATACCTTTTTAGATACTGTCTAACAGCCTCTCAGTCTATCAGAAGGTATAAATACTTCTCCAGTTGAACCATTCCAGCTTCTGATACTGTTTACTGGAACATTTGACTTCAGTGAGCATACAGAGCACTCAGTTCATCCCATTTACCACTGCTTAAGTGCGCTATCACTTTTCTAAACAATATGCTAAGAATTAAATCCTCTGGACTCAACTGAAACACGCTTACATTGTAAAACATACCCTCAAGAGTCCTAACGAGATTCTGCAGCCATTTGCTTTTCAAACTACAAAGGCAGGTATTAAAAACTTAAATAAACAGAGCATCAGGAAAAGAAACATATTGTGACCTGGAAAACGAAGATGATTTCCCCAAAGATTCTTAGAAACAGCAACAGAAGCACTTTCTCACTCGTTCTTTCATCAAAACTGACCAACAGCCTTAGAAAACTATTCAGCCATTTTCAGAAGACATCCATTTGAGACAAATCCTTTACTGACCTGTAAAATACCAGTGTTCTGTATTCAGAAAGGTCTTGTCTATTACCTTACTTATTCAACAGACTCTTGACTTTACCAGCATTTCAATATTTGAGCAACTCAGCTTTTAATGTAGCTGAAATGATACCACAACATCCAAGTAAGACCTGCCAGATCTCAGGTCTTTGACAAGCTGGTATAACTGAAGTTGCTCTATCCGGGAAAAGAGCAGCCACTGCTGCACTGTTGCTATCGGGAGGGGGAAGACTGCAAACAGCAGTTAATGCAGATGGCAAGGTCCAAACTTGTGAAGGATGTGGTCTTATTTCCCCCTTCTTGCCTGTTTGCACCTCAACCTGTTCCATCAGCAGCCACCAACTTTCCAGGGCTGTGGCAGAGATAAAAGAGACATGACTTATTATTCTGAATTCCCCTTGAATCTCTTTTTAATTAAATCTTTCCTTCCCCCCAGGGATGCTTAATCAAAAAACAACCCATCAAATTACTGACTTCACATAGGCAGAGTCGCTCTAAGCCTTATTCATTTGCATAGCTGATGACTGTTTCACTTTGTTTTGATCTTCTTGGTCACTTCAGTGAATGAAGTGAGGCTATGTGTTATGTGCTGTTTATTCACAATAATTACACTAAGTATAAGATTTATTTGCTAGTGTATGCAAGAACATTACAAGAAGTGGTTTTTAAATCACTGACAAAACCATCATGGAGCGGGATAATCATATGGTTGCACTTGGCTTTAAAAATACTAGCACTAGCCTCAGACTTTCTTTGGTACTCGGCTTTGTACAGGAATAGCCTCAGTGAAATACATGGATTTATTGATTAGTGTAGTGCTTTGGACTATCATGAATGCCTCCCACCTTCTTTCCTATATTTACACTCAGAAGTAGGTTATGGGTGTGTGAAGGAAGAGGGATTTTCCGTCATTAGTATTTTCTAGTTGAAGAAAATCTAGAAGTATACATAGATTGTGGATATGTAAGAGCTAAACTTTGCTACCTTCAACACCAGCTTAGTGAGTTTCCCATTTCATAGTTAAGGATTATTCCAATTAGTTTATTAGTCCCAGACTACAACAGCCTGGCTATTATCAAGCCAGCCATTTCCTCAAAGACATGGAAGTGCTACCAGTCACTGACATACGTACAAATACGCTGAAGAAGCAGAAGATGTATTTGCACTCGTAAATAGTCTTCAGAGCAGAGACTTTTCTGCTATCATCACTGGCATGAAGCGATCCTCCCCTTAGGATGAAAACCTTGTGCTTCACACTTACTAACACAGAAAAACCATTCTGATCCTGAAGGAGTCTAAATCAATTACCCTTCTCTGTGCATCTTGTGGAAGAGAAGAACAGGCATTTCCAGCTGTGAAGTGTTTTTCTCCCTGCCTGAACACTGAATTAAGTGCCTGTCTTGGAATTTACAAAGCTTAGCTTGAACATGACTTTATAGATTTGCTCTATATTTTCTCTAAGCTAAGATTATAGTTTTCCTTAATGTAAGAAATAAAACAGAATAACCCTTCTCTTGATCAGTTCTTTTGGCTAACTCAGAACTGTACTTTATAGTCATATTTAACTGGTTATTATTCTTTAACTTAACGTAAATGCACCTTTTCCATCACACAGTTTTAGTTTAGCACCAGTGCAGGCAACTCAGCACAGATTACAAGCTTTGCAGGGAGGTGCAAGTTAGCTCTACCCACACGCCATACAGAAATTACTGGAAGGGCGCAGTGCTCCCCCCAAAAAAAGGTGTTTTTCTTTCCTGGCTCACAGCCAACCAATCAATAGCTCTCACAGCGAAGGCAAAATTGTAGGTTTGCACAAAGATCCTAGAAGTTGCTCGACACAGGCCCCTGCAGAAGTCACCAGAGACAGCCAGCAAAGCCAGTATGGTTTAGAGACTCCATTACTTGTTGCAGTCAGTACTTTTGCAAGAAGCGTGCTAACAGCATTACTGCTTATATTAAGATACCGTCTAGCACAAGGGCCTCTTTCTCTAACCCCTGTTGTTAGGTATAAGTCTGTATACGCCCACATGAACATTTAGCCCTAATGAGATAAACCAGGTAAACTCAAGCTCAAAGCAATTAAACACATCACCTAAATGATGCCCAGGAAAACTTTCAGAAAGTCAAGTATCAAACCCATGCCTTTCAAATGCGAAGATGGTGCCTCTCCCCCAACACCCACACTTTCATCCTAGCACTTAGGGGTTTTATGTCAATTTTCATACGCTACATTTTTCAGTGCAGCAGAAAAAAAACAGGTAATTGCGGTGTTCCCTTGTAAAGTCTGTCAGGTGTTAGAATACTGACCCCAGTGCCTGTGCTAATTAGATGAAGTTGCAAAAAACAGGCACTATAAATCAGTTGCTACTAAGGTTGGGGGCTGGGGAGATTGGTGAGGGTAGGAGGAAAATCTGTTCTGCTATAGCTCTGACTCACTGTCTGCTTGTAATCAGAGAAAGGCTGTCAAATCAGGACTTCCTTACTCAATCCACACAAGTCATTTCTGTCACTGGGTCTGGACATCATCGGTGGGGTTTGGATCAAGCCTGTCAGAGCAAGTGAAGTAACATGTGTTTGCTGTGAAATGCGATGAGTCATGGAGGTTGATACCTCCCTTCTATAAGCTAACGGTTAAAATGGCTTATGATTTAGTAAGCAGATCTTTGCAGACCTCTGTGCTGAGGTCTCAAGAAAGCAGGTAACCTCTTCCATACCGATTGACTTTGCCCAGCAAAGACAACCACAGCTCCGGAGCAAAAGTCTGGATGAAAGCACATCTCCGTTGCTGGTCTGAAAAGCAGTTTGGGCTTTTGCAAACACTCGCTGATGAATGTGGTTGTGCAAAGGAGAATGTAACCCAAACTCGTAACGATGCGGTAAGTAGAGTGCTTTGACGCATGTGCAGCCTCTCTGGAGGACGCCCCCAGGGCACAGTACCAGCTACCAGATGCAGATTTCAAAAAAGAAGAGAGTTTATAATTTGCAAACAAATCTAATGTTACAGTTAAAGTGTCTAATGTTAGTAATTTTAGGGAAATTTGGAATTCAGATGACTGGCAATACTAGTTTTC
The DNA here is from genome assembly GCA_027574665.1 of Rhynochetos jubatus. Lineage (NCBI taxonomy): Eukaryota > Metazoa > Chordata > Aves > Eurypygiformes > Rhynochetidae > Rhynochetos > Rhynochetos jubatus. The sequence goes on from CM050654.1 coordinate 28,939,771, forward strand.
ATCCTGATTGAGTTCATCCTTTCCTTGCCATAATACCTGGTTCCAGCCTATATGCTTCACAGGAATGGCAGAGCCAAGCTCCTAAATTCTTTGGTGGTATTCCCCTAGAGCACAGAAATCATACAGTAGCTCTTCACTAGGAAACTGATCCAGAAAAAGGAAATTACTCAGTGCATTTCTTAAGAGCAGCGAGATAGGAATGGGAAAAAAATGTGGGATTTAGGCTTTTTAATGTACCTATAGGGACTTCTGTATACTGTCATGAGCAACCTCACATACTAACTCTGTACAACCTCATATCACATTACTAACAAAAAGCTAACTATACTTTTTCAAGGTTGGAACAGGCTTTCATCTATCCTCACAGGAGCTAATGCCTGCCTAGAAGAAAGACAACCAGAAACACCCTTGGACTATCAGCTTTTCAAAGCATTTAAAAATGTTCTCTGTAACACTTGTAAGAAATTATTATCACACTGTAACCCTGGGTGTTATAGTGGCTAGGATTCACCTCAACAAAACAGGAGGACCCAGGAAACAGAACAACTCTTGGTAAAAAAGGTGAAGAATGCAACAGGGTGTGCAACTTTAACTTGTATTGTCAAGGAGTTGGATACAAGGTTGGTGTAGAATATGACAAAAGAGCAGGCCAATGCACTCTAAACAATGTACTCAAAAGGCGCAGCAACCATCAGGAAACAGTTCTTCATAATGACAGGTACAAACACAACTTGCATTGCATAGATGGGCAGACAGGTTTTAAGAAAAATGAACTTCACAAGAGAAAAAAATATAAGGATTTACACATTGGATGAACTGACTTCTGAGGAAAAAATTATGTGGAATTCAAATATGAGTCAGTCCCTTCATGCAGTGACAGGACAAGAGGTCATGGGTTTAAACTGCAAGCAGGGAGATTTAGATTGGATATCAGGAAGAAGTTGTTCACAGAGAGGGTGGGGAGACACTGGAACAGGTTGCCCAGAGAAGCTGTGGATGCCCCATCCCTGGAAGTGTTCAAGGCCAGGCTAGATGAGGCTTTGAGCAACCTGGTCTAGCGGAGGGTGTCCCTGCTCATGGCAGGGGGGTTGGAACTAGATGATCTGTAAGGTCCCTTCCAACCCAAACCTTTCTATGATTCTATGATTTTCAGAAAGGCTAGACCAGGCCCTAGATGAACTGAGTCTGCACAAGAATTCAGTGAATCACTGTCTAAGAATAATGAAAGTTAATGTTACATACAAGATGAGCTCTGCACTTAAGGAGCAGAGCTGGGAGAAGGGAATTTGATAATCTATAAATATTTGAATGCTGCAAGCTACAGCTGATTGAAATTCATCAAATTTTCATTTTATTTTCCAAACAAACAGTCTCTGTGAAAAATGCCATAGCTGTTTAATCTTGCTAGGGGATGCTGAAGGAGGTTCTTCCTTTAAAATTAAAATGCAAACTATTTTGGTACAAAATTAAAAAACAATGAAGCAAGACAACCCATCTGAATATTTTGGGCCAGGTAGGAAGAAATCCAATGGCACTGTGTTCCATTGGCAGTAATGGAACCTCTGTGTACGGTTCCTCTTCTCCCTTCTCTCTGCTGCTCTGTTTAGTGTCCACATAAGCAGCTGCACCAAGGGTAGGGCAGCCAACATGTAGAGTGCCCACCTAGAATCCAATACATCCAAGTTCACATCCTATTTTTTCCAGAGTCTTCCTAGGTATCTGTAAACACGTCAGCTTCTCTAAACACCAGTCTCTGTAGGGGCACCAATGCTCCTCCTCCTGCTGACGTGACTGTCTAGGAGTAGATGGGCAGATGCCCACCGGGATTACCCGAGTACGCAGCATCCTGCGTGTTCCAGGGCATGTGCTCTGGCTGGGAGAGGCTCACTGTGGGCATCTTCACAGGCACATACAGACCATGGGAGGACCATGCACCCTTATAGCCACAAGAAAGCCACTACCATAACTCATAGTTTCCCCAGGATAATTTAGAAGAGCAGGTGCACTGCAAGTGCTCCCAAGGCCAGCTTTAGAGAACCATCTCTTGTGAACAGAATCTCCCTCTCCATTTTGCTTGCTATTTCTGTTGGGTTTAGCTTACCCTCTGAACTGTGGAGAATGAGCACTCCTGAGCTCGTTATCCTGTGGGGCAGGCATTTCTCATAATCTGTTAAATATTTAGACCTTCATATAGCAAGTAATGCTGCTAACTTGTTTGACTTAAATTATACCCCACCGGCAAATCAAATTAGAGGAGATTTGAGTAAATCTACCTTTTAAAACAAAAGCTGATTTTCTCCATGTTCAGCCATTTGTGGGATTAACTTTTTTAATGGGTTCTTATGTGCACAGTGTTTTTGTTTTCATGGATACTAGAAGAGGATGAATTATTCATCAGTGGGAAAAAAAAAATCTACAGCATGCATTTTCATAGCATATTTAGTCCCTTTTGTCCTATTCATAAATCAATCCTGATTACTACAAATGAATGTGTTACTCCTAACAGTTCACTGATGACTCACTTGGACCATTAATTCAGACCTTCTCATTGAGTGCATTAGGAAGCTGCCACTGGTAATGGGAAATTTTGAGAAGATCCTTTGTGACCTCCCCTCTTTCCCTGCAGAGAACAGACTCCATCTCCTGCTCCTTTCCTTACGTATCATTTTATAGACACGCCAGATACTCTCCAGTAAAAAGCTGCCATTTCCCCTCCTGCTCCAGTGATAAATTAATTTGCATGGAGGGAAGGAAGAAAATGGCCTTATTAATGCTCAGTAGGTTGTTTTTATGACCTAGAAGGAGGACAGAGAGCAATGGCTCAGAGTATCTACATCAGAAGTGGGGGCAATTTAGGCCCAAATATATAGAGACATCATTTAACTAATATGGGAATGACTACAGCCAAGTCACTGGTGACATAGATCACAAGGTATTTGTCGCTGTTCCTGGACGGCTGACGAGCTGTCATCAGTGAAGAACCATTGTCATCGAGGAACAATGCCTCACCATTTAGAGCAGAAGTAAATGGAACTTGCCAATTCTTATCCAGGCAGTACAGCATTTATCAACTCCTTATTGCCCAGCTGGGAACAAAGAGAGGATTCTACCCATTTGAAAATTATTATTATTATTATTTACTATTATATTGGCAACACAGAGCACCGAATAGTTTTAGAAGAAAAATTTATGCTCCAGAATTCCTAAGGGCCAACACTCAATCCTTCTCAATACACACACTAAAACAGAGAATGAAAACGCATTTATTTCCTTTCCAGTCCCATTCCTACCGTGCCACAAGGGTTAGTATTGAATACCGTTGTTTCACGCGTTGCAGCTCTATGCTGAACTCTGATTACCAGTGTCAAAAAGGGAAGCATACCCCAGAATGAAACCATAGTTATTCTTTGCAGATTCCACTGCTGTGGGTGTTGCTGAATGTCTTTTGAATACTTTGGGGTACCAGGCTGAAAGGAGTGCAGTGCGTCCCTGCTCTTTTGTCGCGTAAAGATCACACAGATCCCAGGCAAGCAACAGTTTGGAAAAGAGTGCATTAACACCAGCCACTAAACCCCTTCTATAGTCTAGAATAGATTGAATGAGCAATTACAGAGTTAGCTTTTCCTCCTATGAATCCATGTAACAGTGATGCTCATTAAGAGCAGCACTTCTCAGGTTTGGAGTTGTGTTGTCCAGCATGGAAACAGCGTTGGCATGTGATAAGCTAATCACTGGTGTAACGTGTCCGATGTTGACTGACAGGAGAGAGTCAGAGACTCTTCCCCAGAAAATCTCCAGCACCTACATTCAACTCACCTATCAGCCAGCCTCTATGGTCAGGCACCTGGACTTTCCTAGCCCAATACAAGCACACCAGCACAATCCTGGAGCTGAAACAACCTCCAGATCTCAAATCACAGTGATGCTGATGAATGTTAATTTAAATTTAGTTACTTAAGTAATCACCATTCATGGCAAAACAAATTGTTGAGCTGCTGTTATCCAAAGCCAGTTTCAGTTAGACTCAAACTGAGGGAAAAGTCTACTAGTTCACTTAAAAAATTAAATCTTGCACCCAGGTTCACTAGAAACTTCCTCACGCCCCCAACACACCACCACACAGGGGTATGATTCCAAGCATGACTCCTCTCTCTGATTTGGCACGGGCATAGGATGAGGACAAAAGTTATGCTGATATGCTGCCACAGATACAGAAGGAAACTAAGGCACTGGGTGCCACTTTTGCCATGTGAATCATTTCTTTACACTTCTTTCTAACACTAAAGCCGCCTTCTCAACCACTAATCGGTCTCCAAATACATATATGGTATCTAAAAAAGAGCAGAACAAGCAGCTCTCCCAGAATTATTTCTATTTCACAAAAACACCTTGTGATCACAGATGTCCACAAACTCATGCCATCCCGTTGCCCTGCCCGTAGCACACTTCTGGTGTGGGGGTTTATTCAGTGCCTATGAAGGTTGAAACCGCTGGGGTTGCGCCAGAGGTTGAGAGGTTAAATACTGGTGAGGTCTTTGTAATGGTAGAGAAACACTGGATAAAAGAAAAGCTACCATTAGCTAGAATACCACTTGGTCTCTCTGGACTCTGTATCTTATTTACAGTTAAAGTACTGTAATTGTACATTCAAAAATATCAACTCTGCAGGCTTTTAATTCACAGGTTACAAAATACAATAATAATTGAACCAAAGAGTACTCTAATGCCCATTTAGTACTGTAAATAGGCAGGCTCATACAGGCTTCCACTGCTTTCTTCACAACCTGTGTTGATAATCTCTGAGCACAAAGTTCTGTAGGAAACGGACCAAGCTGCCCGAGTTCCAGCATATGTTTGTAAGAATGTAGAGAAAGAACTAGTGTCATGCAGCAGCAAAACAGAGCCAGAAAAATGGGGTTTCCTCGCCTGGAATACAGATCACGCAAGATCCTTCATGACATTTACAAATGGCTTCATGCTCTCTCTTATGAAGTTGTTTTCCTTTATTTTTGGAGCAAATACCAGCTAAAATCTGAAACATTTTCTGCATATCTGTTTTGAAGGGCAGTTAGATCATCACACTATGAACTACCAATTTTTAATTTTTAACTGCTAACAAAGCAGATAATTAAAAATAAATAAATAAATAGGCATTTTTTTTCCTCCTCTAGATTCTATATTGCATTGTTTTCATCATTTAAAACATCATCAGTTGCACTGATCCAGAGAACAGATGGCATTATCAGCCCACAAGAATCTGCGCAGGGCAGTTAAAAAATTCAGAGAGAAGATTAATACAAGGAAATTAATTATCAATTATATCAGTCCAGCACTCTGTACAAAAAAATTTCTTTTCTTCTGACTCTACAGAGACATACTAACAGGCCTACAGACACTTGACGCTTTACCAAGTGAAGCATTCAAAACTTCCAAGAACTGCCTGTAATTTAAGACCTTTATTACATCAGGATTACACCATTCTCTTTTCCTCTTTCTTGGTTTGAATAGAGGCAGTTTAGTTAAGACTGAAAAAAACCCAGCTCATGTCTCTTAAAGACACTTCACTGACAGCAGAAATAAAACATTCAGGATCAGATAGACCTGCATTTCACTTTTGCGCCTTGCTTTCTGCACAGACCCAGAAGAGATGAGTCTGGCAAGAACCACATGCTACGGACACGATGCAAACATGGCCCTTGTATCAGTAAGACAGCCGCAGTCTGAGAAAGTGAATGCTAGAGGTCCAGAATGTCTTTCTCCCAAAGCTGTGGGCAGAAAAACCCAGCAGAGTCCTTCAATGAAAAAAACCAGGAGCAGCACCGCAGGTTTGGTGGTGGCCTGTACAGACAGCTCACCCCTGAACACTGGCAGGACCCCGGGGGCGGGTGGGCTGAGGGAAGGCCTCTCCCATGGTGCTGGCAGGTACACCTGCAGGTCCATGCTTCTCCCATTCTCAGCTCTCCCAGAGCAGGGAGGGGAGTAGGGGGGGCAGTGTAAGGCAAATAATTCAAGTTTGCCAAGTGAGTTGAAACCTGTCACATCTAAAGCAAATGCATTTTGGGAGCTAAAAATAATTAAATGCCATCCCACACTCCCACTGCTTTTGGATTCTTATTCATTTCAGTATTCAGCTATCCGAACTCCGCTTGCTTCAAATAGCAGCGGAGAAAGGGGAGGGAGGGGGAGGGGAAGAGGAAATGGGGAGTAAACCATGGATTTAGAAACAATTATATATAGCAGGAAAAATATGAATATGATCTAACAGATCATGGGACATGATCGCACCATATGGTATCAACTCAGTTAACCCCAAAGGGCTTATTTTGGATACTGAAATGTATAAGCAACGTGAGAATCTATCTCCGGGCTTGCTTACGACGCGCTGCCTCAGTTTCCCATTGTTAAAGGGATGATTGCAGTGATTAAACCACATTCACCAGTCCTGCGCTCACTGGGGTGCTGGCAGAAGCCTGTACTTGGCATGTGCTGGGAGAGCTTCACAAGTGTGTTGTTCTACCCAGGATCACCGTATTTTCCACTTGAAGGCTATACTTTGTACAAATGTACCAAGCACATTTGAAAACAATTTGTTCTTGCTGTTAATTTATATGAAAAATCCTGCTGCATTTGCATGACATTAAGAGCAAAAAAAAAGAAAAAATGGTCCAGGCAGACAATGTATTTGATACTGCAGTGATAATAACCCTGGATAGATTCCTGTGGGCTGGCAATGCCATCTGCCTTGTGGATGCAGAATCCAAAGACCATTGCAGTCCATGGAAAGACAGTCTAAGTCTGACACAAAGCCAAGGAGTCTCAGTGGAGACAAACTGATTGAATGTTAGGTAAGGAGAGACATGCAAGGGAGGCACCGATCAGTGATGGGTCCCTTGGACTCTGCAGTGGCAGGAATCTCATTCGCAGCCTTTCTCTGGGGGAATGTCATTGTACGGCACCTTTTCTTCCTGCCTTCAGATTCAGCCATTTGTATGTGTTTTACTCCCTGTATGGAGCTAAAAGGAGGAAAGCATACCTGAATACTAGTCTCCTGTGAAGAATATTTAAGTACCAGACGGAGCCAGAGGAAATGCCAGAGATGTGCATCTGATCCAGTTCACTCAGCCTGCAAGCAAATGAGCCGCAGACGGAGATCAGATGATCAATATTCTACCTATTTCAGCAGATCTCTTCAAAGCTTAGCATTTCTGGCCACAGGGGTAGAAAGGTCACTGTTTAACAGACCTCTTGTCTTTACCACTGTTGACCTGACAGGTCTCATTCATGCTGCTACAAGTCCCAAATATACCTACTGATCTTGATGGCCTCAAGTATCCAGAGTCAAATTTTCTCCTGTGAGTTTTCACTTACACATGTCGACTCCTGCACCGTTACCATCAATTTCAATCACTGTAAAGGAAGACTAAAAATCACAGTCAACACTTTTGTTGCATAAAAAAAAAAGTCTCCTTGTGCAAGAAAATTCATGGGTTTTTTAAATCCAAAAAGATGGTTTTCTCTGTTTCAAAATAATTACACACACTATCTAACTTTCAACTAATAGAGTTGTTAGAGTCTCCTGTAAGGCCACATCTAAATCTAGTGCAGAGTAGTGGACCATACATTGACCACGTATTTCCCCAAGAAGCTCAGTCGGAGATCTGATTCTACCACGCGCTGAACTGCAGCTTCAACTGACAGTCGTGACTGGGTGTCCGTGAAAGGTTGGAAAGCCTCAGTGAGGTAATCAGTGCTAGTGAACTGGTGTAAAAAAATGCTAGTGATTCTGCGGGAGGAAGAGGAGTCTGCGTTCAGGAACAGAAACAGGTAGTCATTTCTGAGAATAACTTCAGCAATGGGAGTTAGAAGGTGTCGCTTCTCCAGGAGGGCTTTTAATCTGCTACATCTTTCTGGCCATGTGAGAAAAGTCAGTCAAGAAAGATATAAAGGGGGGCGGGAGGAAGCAGTGCGAGTGTAATGTGTAAAGTAACAATAGGAAAAATTCCTGAGATAAATGACAAAACCAGGTGGAGGACCGCTAACCAGGAAAGAGATTCTTTGATTCTTTTCTGCAGCTGCAGACCAGCCCTGAGCTGCTATGTCAAAGCGGTCAGGGAAAATATAAGTTCATTTTTCTTTTCAATGTTTTCAGTACTTCCCCCTCCTTCTGACTTTAAGAAAAAAATAGCATTCAACAGCTGGAAAGCTAGACTTAAAAAAAGCTACTGATGTTTACAGATCCCAGAATGTGCTGCTAAAGGGCAACTAATTTGTTATATAGCAGGCAAGGCTTTGTGCCTTCTTGTCCATCTGATGAACATAGAAGGTTCAGTTCCCCGAGATATCATATGCAACACATTTTCAGTGTTACATACATGGCTATTTATTCATTTTCTAGTAATTAGTATCCTGGGGATAAATCCTATTGCCACTCTAGTTGCCTAGCATCATAAATTACTGCAAAAAGGAAAGTGGGAGGAATTTCTTATGTTTTATTAGCATTTGGTAATTTTGCTATTTCTAATGATGTCTACTGACCCCTAGCCTGTAGCTGCGTTTCAAAGCAGCTTCTTTAGTGATTCTTTGTTTAATTAAAAACTATTACCGAAGAGGAAATTGGATTCAAATATCTCAGTGGTAGGGAAGATTTTCACTTACTCAGGATTTTGACTTTACAGAAACTAAATAAATGAGAGGAGAATAATTTTTTTAAGAATTTCCTAATTTAGAAGCAAAGAAAGAAACCAAGCTAGATTAATGCCACGTTAGATATTGGTAAGAAAACTAAGTAAGTTGCATCCTTCCTCCCAGGATCATACTCCTTTTCCATGATAAAAATTGACCCCAGTACTGTTCTTGTTTGCAAAATCTGTCAGAAACAAGCCTGTTGAAGCCAGGGCAAATACACCAGTACAGGCATCTGAACGCGATGCCTTTGGCCAAACTGTTCAAACTGAGGAAGGCGCAGAAAAAAATGCTTTTCCATTTGCACTTTGGCTTTCAAATAGAAGGACCTCAGCTCCTGACAGTGGCCTGTGCTGAAGGTTCCCATTTGGGGATTTCAGCAGCTTCTCTTTTTGGAAAGTTTACTGGGTACCTGGGAGCTCAGTAATCTTTAAAAGCAATGGCACTTTTATGTAGCTATTTAAATATACTTCAGGATACTACTTACAGGCACATAACATTCAGTATTTTTGCCCATAGATAAGATTTCTTAGCCCAAACCCGGGGAAGGGAGCATAGCATCCCTGAGCGCCAACACAGAGATGATTTATTTCAGAAGGTGATGAATTTTCATACTGGATGCAATTATTGAGGTCCGTGCACGCACACAGATATCTTCACATGCAAATCTAACGAGGTTTCTAGGGAACTTGTAGCTATTACTGATTCACAGGCTCCTTCGCTCAGCTCCTGGGAAAGCACTTACAGCTGATTCCATGCTAATTCATTGCTCAATGAATAAGTAAAATCTGTACAGTATAATAAAACCATTGATCATTATGCTTTAAAAGGACTGACTCCTAAATATTTAGGAAGCAGTGTGTATTCAACGGAAATGTTTATTGGCACTGGGAAATTAAACTGTCACCCGTGAAATAGTAAAACTCATTAATGCAGAGTTTCTTTTTAAGTGTTAGGAATTAACTTTATGACTGCATCAGTAATGGCAAGCCTCAGCCTTAAATCGCCTGCCATTTACCATTCGTGAACATTATTAAAACATATTAACCGTAATTTAATTGACTGAAAATTAAAAAGAAGGGGAAAAAAAAAAGTTCACCGCCTTCAGCGCGTTGGCTGGTTCGGAAGCAATTAGCGAGCGGGAAGGAGGGGAGGGAAGGCGGCGCCGGGCGCGCACCTCGGGGCCGGGTAGGGCCGGGCAGGGCCGCCGGCGGACCAACAGCGCCCTCTCGTGCCCGCCGCGCCCCCGCCCGCCCAGCTCCGCCCGACGGGCCGCGTCCGCAGGGGAGGCCGCACAACCGTGCGGCATCGGCCGCCCCCTGCCCTCCCCGAGCTTTCGCAGTGGGGGCAGGTCACGGAGCATCTCCCCTGCCTCGGGTGCCGTGGCCGGCCGGCGCCGAAGGTCCCCCCCGGCTGCACCGCCCGTAGAGCGGCCGCCGGTGCCCGCCCGCCGCGGCACTGCAAAGCCCCGCGGCGAGGGAGGCTCCTGCCTGCGGGGACGGACCCTGCTGGCACCGCCCTTAGGGCCAGCAGCAGTACGTGGGAACCTTGCGACGGGATCTCCCGTGGAAGAGGGAGCGAACAGCTGTTTCCCACCCGGGATGCTACGGCGGGGAGCAGGGACGGCGAGCACGCCCCGGTACCCAGCCGCGCCCGCAGGAACCGACGGCACCCGCCGGGCCGGGGGAAGATGCCCGGTGCCACCAGCACTGCCCTGCCACCTGCAGCGAGGCTGCGCCCGCAAAACCCCGGCACCCCCGACTCATGCGGGAAGGACCGACCCCGTCCAGCCCGGCCGGCAGAGGCGCGCAGCTCCGGCCCGTCCCGGCCGACGGCGGGCAGCTGGGGCCGGGCGAGCAGCAGCGACAGCGGCCGCGAAACAAGGCGGCCGGCGAAGGACAGAACACCGCGAGCGAAGGCAGCGAGCGGCTGGTTGCAGGCTCCAGCGGCTCCCGCTCAGCACCCGCAGGACGGCGGCGAGCAATCCCTCCACCTGGCCGCAACTTTGCGTTTCTAAGCTCCGTTAGCACAGAGGAGCCGGGCTAACTTTCTTAGAGGTCATGCTGTAATAACCCCCTTTTCGGGGAGTTTTTTCCTCCCCATCTCTTCCTTCCCCCCCTCCGCCCCCACCCCAACCCCTGGCAACTCCTTGAGCTCCAGCTACTCACAATTTGTTGCGGTTAATCCCAGGTGCCAAAAACCGAAGAGCAGCAGAGAGAAGCCCCCGAGGGCTCGGGAATCCATGTTCAGCCCCGGAGGGGGAAGCCAGCCGCCCGCCTGTCTCCCCCGGTCCCGGTCTCCGAGCGCCTCTCAGCCTCTGTGCGCTCCCTCTTCCTCCGCTCATTTACTCCATCCAGCATCCAGGCACTCCGGGGGAAGGGGGAGCCGGAGCCGGCCGAGGGACCCTCCTCCGAGCGCCGGCGGCAGCGCCCGAGCCGAGCCCGCTCCGCCGGCTGCCGCCGCGGAATTCACCTTGCGAGCTGCGGCTGGAAGCAGCAGCCGGGCGCTGGGCACCTCCTTATAGGCGAGAGCCGCGCTGCACTCCACCTCCTCCCAGCCCCCTGGAAGTCACTCCTCCTCGCCTTCCAGGGAGGATCCTTATTGCAATCTTCACGCGTTGTTGATAAGCATCAGAGTCACGGAGTAAATCAGATGCCTGGAGGAAAAAATTTAAATCGTCCTTTTTTCCTTTTTTTTTTTCCCCTCCCTTTGCCTGTTCTTTGGGTACCGCTGCGGCTGGAACCTTTTAAAGAGCCCCCAACTCAGTTGTTTGTTTGCTTATAAATACACGTTATATAAACAGGCACAAATTAGACACGGATGTCCCGGCATACAGGGTGCCGGCACAGCCCGACGAGCCCCAGCCCCGCTCCCGGGGCTCAAGCTCACCCCCAGGGAGCGGGGCAGGAGCCTCGGACGGGGCTGCTGCTCCATCCGCTCTCCCGTGGCGGCGGGGGCAGAGCCTCCCTGTCGGGACCTCCGAAAAACCGAGCGGACCCCCGGGGGTCCCAGCAGAGCGGCGGGAGCTCTGTGCAATTGCCTCCCCCCGCCCGAGGAGGAAGGTGGCCCCGGGGGTTCCGGACCGGACCCGCACCCGAGAGCAGCAACCCCCTCCCGGCTGGTGGGGGTGGTGCTTGACAAACCCGGGCTTCATGACTGACTGATGGACGGACGGATTGATTACCCGACTGCCCACCGCTGAACAGGCCGGGATTGTCTTCCAGAGGGGGTCCAGGAGAGCAGTTTAGGACGCCCCTGCGGCCCGTGCGCTGGCAGCTTGCGCCGTGCCCAGCCGCACACCCCCCGCCCCACGGGAGGTGAAGGTCCTTTCAGGAGCTCCAGCTTAATCACTGCCGAGATCTAACCTTGTTGCTTTGCTGCGGCGTCACCCCCCATCAACAGAGTGCTGCATCACAGTCAGGTCAAAATTGCATTAGTGATGCCGCTGTAATCTGCAAGGAGGGCAGGTTTGGACCATGGGAAGTTAGTGAGGGGAAAGTCGCTGGTCCTCAGCCACAATCCCGCACAGCGGCGAGGAATGACCAGAGGAAACAGCCCGTTTGCCAAAGCCATCCTGGCCTGCCAGTGGAGAGCTGAGGTTTGAATTGCTGGCGTGCTGTAAGCCTCATATTAAAAAGTAAGGAGGGTGGAGGAAAGACATGGTGCTTGGCTATTCGGTGCTGTATCAAAGAGAGGTGTCAGGGCAACACCTCAGCTTTAAAGGAGCAGTCAGCTTAGAAAGCAAAAGTCCACATTTAAAAAATGACCTAATTATTTCACCTTCTGTTCTTACAAGTGCCACGGGGTTAAACAGGAAGGATAGCTGCCCACCACTCAGGCTTTCAGTCACAGTCAATAAAGGATTTAGACAAAACCAAGACTTAAGAGGAACTTAAAAGCCTAGTGAGCTCTCCAAGTCTTTAATTTTTGGACTTTAAATACATCTGCACACGCCAAGGTTTCATCTGTGCCCAGCCATAGGGTTGGCCCAGTTGCTCTGCCCATACTGCTTTGCTGCATCAGGCCAGGAGGCCAGAGTATTGAGAAAATTATGTTATTAACTCGACTTTTTCAGGTGAGTAATCAAGCTTTAGAAGCACTAGCAGTGCTTCCAGAGCTATCACCTGAGTAAAGCTAAGGAGTGGAATGTATCAGCAAGCTTAAGGCCTGAGTGGATTTGCTCTGGAGACACACAGGCACCACCTTTCAACTATGCGTTCTGAAATTAACAGAATAATTCAGAAGAAAAAGATTAAATATGGAAATATGGGGGGGTGGGGGTCAGGCTTTCCTTTTAAAAATATATTAAATGGACTGTGTTTCAAATATTTTCAGTGTCTCTTTAAACTATCTGGCAGAACGGTACAGTTTTTAACTGACCCACTGAACGAATTAGTGGCTTGTTTATAGGAAAGCAGATGTGGAAATGAGCTATGTAGAGTAATTACAAGCTGGCAATAAATATGAGCCCAATCCTGCAATGTATCCCAGTGGTCACTGGTAGGGATCTGACTGTAGGATCTCAACCCCGGTTTTCCAGTCACACTTGTGAGGAGCTGGTTTCCTGGAGGCACACCTCTTCCATAAGCTCCTTTGTACCATAGATGCCAGGCAGGTGCCTTAAGATTTGTGAATGTTTGGGTGCAGGAGCACTACAACTGAGAAGTTATGACCGGAGTGGAGGGCTATGCAGCTGTTCTTTGCAGGAAATTATGTAAATAATGTCATGTTTAAGGGCTTTTTGCCAGCAAGATTTTATTAGAGTAAATTTATTAATCACTATTAAAGCTGTTCAGACAAAAAGTGTGGCTCATCCACAGATCTGGGTACCCTGGGTTTTGGGAAACGCCGTTGTTGGTTTAGTTCTAGTGTACCTGGACTTTGTTCCAAATGACGGCGATGGTTGCCACTGAAGGCACGGCAAGCCTTGGCAATGAGGGAAGGCTTTGTTACGCATACCGTGATGACTCCTTATAACCCTCCCCTTCTCTGTGGCACACGGTTTCTCCTCCTCAATGAAAGCAAAGCTGACCTTAACAGTGAAGACCCTGAGAACTTTCCTGTCAATCCCTGTCTCTTCTTGGACACAGTTCATTTATGCCCTTTGCCAGACACTTGATGTTCACTCCCTGTTTGTTGAACAAGGGGAACACACACTCCCTCATCCCATACAGATGGCAGAAATACCCTCACGCCTGGCACAGGTTCGGAGGCTGCAGTCATGGTGATTGTATGAGCATCTCTAGACTTTCAGAGGCAGTGTAGACCATGATCATGTCATCTGGGACAGCATGGAAAGGGCAACATCAGTTCTGGGTGAGAAAGCCTAACACGGGCACCCAATTCTCCTCCTCCCCGACGGCAGCAGAGTGCCCATATTAAAGCTTCTCAGGACACAAGCAGTGTATGACCTGCCGGACGGGGAGAGGAACACGAGCAGCATTAGACCAGTAACTGTTCCTAGCTTAGAGGCTTTACAGTACGAGCAACAAATTGCTGAAATTCAGCATTAAGTTTTCAGCCCCGGTGTCCTACCCAAGTTTTTTTTCTGTCAGTCTGGAGCCTTGTTATTTGAGCAGAAGGAATAATTTGTGGAAATCAGATGAGAGAATATGAATAGGGAAGGAACAGAAGGACATGAAAACATAAGGAAGAGGAGGAAAAGCTGGCTGTCACAAGGGAATTAAGGGTATGCCTTTTTGAAAGAGAAAGCTCTTTTATTTAAATGTTAATCTGAGGAGGTAAGTTTATCTGTGATTAGCTACACTTGTTTTCTTTCGCAGAGTCAGTAAACAGCATTAGTGTTGCTATAACCCATGTTGAGTTTGCCACTAGAAGCAATAACAGTTTAGCCCATTAATTCAATCAGTCCAGCTGTTTGGGTAATTGCAGCTGGAAGCTTTATGTCTGACCCCGATCATATAGCATCCAGGGAAGGAGAATACCATTATGTATATGAATTTTGAAGAGAACATACTAACACAAACTTCATTATATGTGGCTTTTTGGATCACATATTGCTGTTTCCTGATGATAACTAGGAATTTGTCTGAAGAATATCATGTTTCTGATCAAAAAACCTAAAGGTCATGTCAAAAAAACCCTAAAGGTCATTTTTTTCTTTTTCCCTTAGAGTTCTCCCCTATAACAAGAAAGGACTTATTCATTAGAGAGAATATGTGGGGAGCTTTCATAAAACACATCGACCTCAACCAGGTGAGTGCAACAGCAGGCTGCTCATTATCCTTGGCTAGTTCCACAGCATACATAAGTCTGGAGGATAAGAAAATTTAATGATCTGCTGGGATAATCTGATGGCCAGTAGCATATTTGAGATGCATGCTGAGATTAGGGTAAAAGAAATCAGATGTCAAGCTGTGCAGTGATTATTGGAAGACAAAGAACTGAAATCACCTCTTCCTCCCCCTAGTCTTTCCCAACATTATTTTACCACTGTCTGCTGGCATTATGGTTTTCATTACATTGTCTCGTCTGCCTATGAAGACACTTGTGTCAGTCATGGACAGACACAGCTACCGGACTGGAAAGATCAATAACCTGACTAAATAACAGTACAGATGGCTATCGCTACACATTACCTAGGGACTTCAATAGAGCATATATGAGAGACACTCCTCCCTGATGTAATTCCAGAGGACACCGTCCACGGTCTGCTCCCTGTGGTGGTTTCCCACCAAACACAGTGGTCAGCTCCAGCTGGGCCAGCCACAGTTCTCCCCGAGCGATAACATATTTTTACAAAAATGCAGTGTCATCCTGGCACATTTTTTGTCCCAGAACCATCTATCCCCCAATGTCCAGTGGAAGGATGGACTTCGTGAGGTCTTGGCATCAATACAGAACTCATTCTTGTGATCTAATCAACCACAATCAGCCCTGAAGAGAGAACTCATACACAAACTAAATAATGTACATTTTTTCCCCCTGTTTTGAAGCTGTACAAATTAGAATGAAGAAACCCCTAAAAGGTCCCTTGACAGTCAGGTGCCACAGGATGGATGTAGCCCTTGGAGAACAGCTGGCTAACTAATGGGAACATACTGTAATAAGAACTATGAGTCCCAGCTGAGGTCCAAGCCCAGAGTCTGCCTTACAGTACCTATAAACTTCAAGGCAAACTGAAAAAAAAATGACAGAAGGTGGGGAGGTATTTTAGCAAAAGTCTCTTATTCTATAGACACTCCAGTTTGGACCACAAAGAAGGGAGACAATGTTATCTGTATGAGTGTCTGTTTCCATACATAAAGAAGGCAGCTTTATTTGTCATTCATTAGTAGGCATCAAGTCTCCATTTCACAGAAATTCAGTCATCCAGTCATGGAATTATAATATCTGCCATGTCACTGATGTGAGTAATGACATACAACGAATAGACACTGGGATAAATTTTCAGAAGCAATTAGTGATTTTGCATGAACAACCAAGGTATCCCTTAAGGGGCAATTTTTCAGGATGATTTGGGCCTTTACCTGCTGAGTATCAGTACCATGATCTGTCTGTCCAAACAGGACAGTTAAAAGGAGAGGCATCCAAAATCATTAGTCTCTATTGAACACTTGCACCTCAGTGCACCACTAATCCATAGTCTCATGCTTGAGGAGAAAAACAATCACCTGGGCCTATATACGTAATGAACAGCTTTGAATGTCTCCATCGTTTTGCAGAGAAAGTTTGCAAGAAGTGAAAAAGAGAGCTAATTTCATCGAATAAATCATTCGTGACAAATGGCTCATCCAGTGCTAGCACTCGGAAAATTATTATTAGCAACATCTGGGCTGGGTATGACAACCTATATTCAGGCCTTCTTTTTACTTCTCTGCCTGTCCTTCACTAATCTCTGCTATGGATAGAGGTCGGAGAGGAGTGAAAAGAGGGAAGTTGTGTGGAAACTAATGCAATCATTAGGTCATTTTTAACCTTGCTGCAATGATCATACAGAAGGAGCCAACTGAGAATAATGGAAGGCGAGACTGTAATTTAGACTTCTCTGAAAAAGAGGAAGAAATGAATATACCTGCTCTCACAAGCCATCAGGATTTTTAGGTTTAATCACTGAGCTGCTTCTGGACAAAGTCCTTGCTGAGGGCTGGGTTGGAAGTCAGTCTTGTCTAAACTACAAAAATCCCCATGTATGCGTTAAGTTGTATACACAGATATATACACCCAGAATCACTGAGTCATTTAGGTTGGAAAAGACCTTTACGATCACCAAGTCCAACCGTTAGCCTAGCACCAGCAAGTATATATGCACACATGTATGTGTACAGACGGATATGCAGGCAGATAAACACACACAGAAATATGTGTAAAACAGGAAATCAAACAAGGTAGACTCACCCCTCACTAGGAGATCCATTTATTTCATACTTACTGGCTAAAAATGTTTATTTCCTCTAGGAAGTGGATGCATTTGCATCAAAATGAAACAATTCCTTGTAGACCTACCACTGTCTTTTCAAAGCAAAGTGATTTTAGCTCCATGAGGGATAGCTGATTATACCGTAATGTGTAGGCCTGAGTCAGACACAGTCATCTTACTTCTGACTTGAGCCAGCTTGAGGTATAGGAAGCCTTTGCTTTCTGCCAGTCTGGATTGCAGATTACACTGGAGTTAATGAATCCCTCCTACTCGGTGAAGATCTGCTGACAACATGAGAATATTAACATAATGTAGCTATGTAGAGGGGTGGATATTCAGAGGTTCTTTTGCAATCAATGTATTTTGCATTAGTAAAAAAAAAAAAATTTCGTTAGTGATTTTGAGCAACTACTATCAAAACCAAGCCAAAATAAAAAATCCTACTTGATGCACTTTTTTCTGGCTCTCAGAGGCCATTTTTCGCTTGTTCTAAGGATAATTATGTATACTTGGATGATGTTGTGAATACCAGGGTAAGGAAAAAAAATGAAACTCGCTGCTAAGTTTTTATGCCCAGGATTTAAACTAGAGCAAACCAGTCCCTCTAGGTTCCCATAAAGGTGGGGAAATCTCAAGCATTCCAACCTTCTGTTTATTTCTTACATGTCTGGCGAAAGGCTGAGGGTCAGGTAGAAAGTGTGCAACGGTGCTGCAGAGATTTCCTTGAGCTTGCCTGAAGGGAGGCCTTCTTGGCTGTGTGCAGGGCTGAAGGCAGAGAGAGGGGGAAGTGCAGCAAACCACGTCCTGGAGCTCACCAAACCCCCAGACTTTAACCTGTCGTCCGTTTGAACATGAAATGAGCTTAAGCTTGAGACTAGATTCAAGCTCATTTTCAAAGATCTCAGAGATGTATCCAGAGTCAAAAGACAGCATCAAGACACAAAGAAAGGGTGTGGCCGGCCAGGAGGTTAGCCCAAGTTGTCTTTGCGTTCTTAATTGGAATTTATGTCCTCTATTATCTCTTCTTCAGTATGTAAATCAGTTTCATTAATGTAACAACTCAAGAGGATAATAGTCATCTGGGACCACTCCAATCTTATCCAAATAGGCAACAAAGTAGGGCAAAAACACCTTACTTGACTTTGTTTCTCCATCTCAGGGGTTAAGTGCTCATTGCGGGCAGATCCAGGCAGCAGAGAATCTCTGCAGTGATAGGAAGGCCATAGACACTCAGATGTGCCATGTAGAAACCTTTTGAATCATCTAATATGAAGCAGCAAATGTGGAAATTACGAGTATGTGTTGACACGTACCCTCGATGTGTGTTAGTACCACTTATGTCATTGCATTTATTATAAGCAACTCAATTCCCATAGTGCAATTATAGCAGATGGATAAACAAGATGCAATACACTGTTCACTTTATGACAATGATCACATAATTCCAGCTTCACCGCTTTTAACTGTTTGTGTGAAATACTGATTAATAAAGCTTTGAAAGGCTGTCAGACAAGGATATATGTGTGACACAAGCGAAATTATTCCCCAGTATAAATATCCCTAACATTTCAAAACTACTGAAGCTCTATCAGGGATGAACATGACCTATTCTGTCCATCAGGTTCCCCTTGACAAAGGCTGAGGAGTGATTACAACCAGCTATAATCATTAACCTCCAATTTCCTTCTTTTTGTATCTACTTTTGTGTCCATTTAGACCATAAGCCTTTGAGCAACCTTCCTGCCTATATGTATACATGCTGTAATCATGATCCCACCCTGAAGGTTGTAGATGCTTGCACAATATGACCACAGGTCAACCACTGCAGAGACAATCAGAGCAGTTTGCGAGAACCTGAGTGTGTACAAGTCACAAGAAAAGGAAGTAAGAGTCACAAAGAGCGTAGGAGGATGGAGGGTTAAATCCTTTATCACAAAAACATGTTACTGGAGCTGCATTCTGTGGATTAACATTACTGATACATCCATTTCGTTAAGTGGATACAGTTGTCTGCTGACACGTATTCACTTGAGAGGATTGCATTATTGAGGTACCTCACAAAAGCTGATACCAGTTCACATCAGTGATTTTAGCAAAACTACAACCTACTGGTTTCAGCTTTGAAGATTTCCAATCTTTTTAAACTAAAGCATGGCCAATTTAACAATCATTTTGGACCTGAATTAGAAAATGTGTTTCTTAGGAATTAAATTATTGGACAGTGTCAGGAGAAACAGGGGTACTTAACAAAAGATCAGATACCTGGCTATACCTAGGTGAGGCCCTTCTCTTTTCTATTATCACCTCAGCAGTGACAGAAATGAAAGGTCAAGATGAAATCTGTGATGTTGTGCTTGTTGGGTGAAATGCCATGACTTTAGTTCATGTTTCTGGTACCGATGATTTCTACAGAAGCCCCTCTCTGAGAATTATTCAATGACCAAACCTGCTGTATATACCATGTTGCCCCTGGGAACTGCTATTTTAAAAACTACTTCCTAAACTTCCTGGTTTAGAGGATTCCCAGATGGAATTGAACATAGCTTCCCTTAATTTTAATGCTGACTTACATCAGCTGGATGTCATATGGTGCTAAAATAAAATGCAGAAGACAAATTCTAAAGGGTTTATATAGTTTTAAGCTACCTGGAGGAATCACGAGTGTTTAGCTCTGGGGATCTTGTGCTAGCTTGTCTCACACTGGTACAAAAGAAGATAGCATCAAGTGAGGAGGACATGGAGCAAATGGATTTTTTTAATTCTGTGCTAATCTTCACAGTTGTTTCTCTTTTTTTTTTTTTTTTTCTTTTTTTCCTTTCATAAGCTCTTCTTAAAGTGTAGATGATAGGCTATTTACAGGGAATAATCCTGTTAGGCGGATAGTGCTGTACGCACACATCCCTCTACACCTCATTCTGTAGCGACATCAACATCTGAAATAAAAAAGTGATTCCTAGCCCTATTTTCCTTACAGACCTCATCTTTAATGCACTCCATAACCTCTCTATGTGTTGTCGAATCACAAAGCATAAACCATAAATCAGAGGTGAGAAAGGCACTTAAAAGAAAAGTTTTGCCTTTTTGATATCAGGAGAGTTAAGGTGAGAGGGCATCGTGCAACATCCTGAGTAAGTGTTGAACAAGGGATCCCCTGCATGTCAGAGGGGTCTGAAAGAGCCTGAACTAAACCTCAACAAAGACATTAAAAATCACTGCTTTGAGTTTAATGGCTTTTGTTTTGATGGCTTGTGTAGTGAGCTTCTTTCGCACCCAAGTATGGGGCCCAATTTTCACACACCAGTATGACTGGCAACAGACATCCCCCCATTCCAGAATACCCTGAATGCAAGAAAGATCAGCATCTGGCCACAAGCTCTCTACTGTTTGACTTTTTGTCTGCTGAATGACTAAATTATACGCTTTCCTTCTCTATTATATACTTTTCTGAAGATAAACAGTTATTTCAATGGAACAGGAGATTGCGTAATCATTGTGAAGTCCCTGAGCTTTCTGCTGGCTGCGGATTTCTCTGTTCAAGTCCAGATGAGCTACACAATGCGAAAATATATCGGGTAAGTTTTTCATTGACATTACTAGGAAGGTGTAATGACTGTCGGTCTGATGTCAGCAGGAGGTGCTGTCAAGAGGGGAAGGAAAAAAAACCCTCAAAACCCCCTGCAGACATTCAAGAAGAAATCTTGTACTGTTGAGTAATTACAATTCTCAAAGAAAAAAACAGACTTGCATAAACCTGGAGGCACCTTTATGTTTTTCCTTTTGAAACCTTCCATCTCCCTGACATGACGCTCTGCAGTTCTGTCATTTCTGTTACCATGCCATGCTGGGCTAGTTCTTTTTTCAGGGGAAAGGGAGTATTTTTTGGTCCTTAGAGACCCCACTGTGCAAATATTTAAAACAAACAAAGTCTTTGTTGAGATTTTATAGAAGTCTTTTAATAAGCAAACAGATATATTCTTTGTCTGTTGGAAGAGAAGCTGCAATTACCAGGGGAATTTAATTTCTATGGCACCTACGTCCCTCGTGTGGGTGGTGAGGTAGGCAGGCATCTCAGGGGTAGGTTATAGTCATGTTTATTATATGCTTTGGATGTTACTTTGCTGATGTCAGCATAGTGCTTTCTTCTGAGGTGCACAGGAAGCCCGGAGCAGTAAAGAGCCTCCCTTCCATGCCATTTTCCCACTTGTAAAGAAATCACGATGGAGATAGCAATTGTGAAGTTATGCAGTCACAGAAATTGCATCCCAGGGAGGTGGTGCGTCTTGCTGCAAGTTATTGCTGTCCCTCTGTCTAGACAGAAAATGGCTGAATTTCTCTCTTGCCTTACACCATTTCTTCCCGTTCTTTCCCGTGTAAATCCTTTTCACCACTTTCTGTCTCATTCACTTTCTTCTCACCCCTCTATCAACACCCTCCTTCTTCTCAAGCAGTTCATGGACCAGTCAGGTCATGTGTCATCAAATTACTCCCTTCCTCACAACCTCTTTGGCTCTCACATGGTTCCTTATATCATCAATGATGTGGTTAGGTTTTGCGTGGGGTTTGTTTGTTTTGTTTTCTTTTTTTTTCCTGATTGAAACATATGTTCCTTTCAGCTGCTTCTTTCTTCCCTGCAAGACTATTGTACTTTCCACACTGTTTCTATCTCTGCTTTCTGACTCTTCCATTAGTGCTCCTCCAGGCAGAGAGAGCTCCAGTGAGAGCTCTGCTATCTTTAGTTTTGCTTCCTGTTCTCCTGTTTGGGAGAAACACTTGTATCCCACTATGGGTAATTTTCCTACTCACTCTTTTTCATTGTTTTACATGTTGGTTTGTTATTGCCATCTGTACAAACCTGTCACTGACTGCCCTTGATTTAAAAAATGGAGGGTAGGCTACGTATCTTTCTGCATGGAGGAAATATTGCTGATAGGATGCTGCAGGGCTAAAGCCATGGCTAAAATGCTCAAACTTTTCTATGCAAGATTTCCCTACAACCTCGTCTTCTTGATCTATGGCTGTTTTATGACAGTGAAGCAATGACAGATTAGATTCATCTGGCTTAGTGCTTTCATATTTCTTCTGTATATACATTGAAATGTATTTGCTATTTGCCGTGTGTATTTGCTATCGCTCTTTTGTATTTGATGAAGTGGTTTTTTCCATCAGATAAAGGCTTTTTGGGTGGGACTTGGCTGCCTAAGTATGGGCATATAGTGTTATTTTAGGGTTTCCTGTTTGGCCAGTTCCTACCTCCTCAGAAGGGTACGAGGCTTGCACAGGTCATGTGCTCCACACAGATATCTCGTACCGCTGCGGTACGCATTACCCTGGTGCACAGACCCTACTGCATCTGTGTATTAAATGGCTGTGGCTAAACAACATGGCATCTCTCTTCTTAGCTTGCCAGCTTCAGCTTCCTTTGGCAGCTTTTCAGGCAATCAAAGGAGCCGCACTTATGCAGAAACCAAACGGAGGTACAGATTATAGAAATCAGAAGCAAACCCACACTACAGAGCAATACTTTCCTAGTGCAAATACCACCCAGTGAAAATGGGAAGTCAGGTATAATAATAAAAGGGAAAAATAGAAAAAAAGTAAACCAGAAACAAACCATTAAGAGTAGCCCTATCAGAAAGTCCTTTTAAATCCAGCCATTGTAGAGCTCAGACAGAACCACCACATCCTTCTCTCTGACTTCTGTTAGCTTAACCCTCACCTTGAGAAACACCTACTCACCACTGTGGGCCTTCTGCATAATCTTCTACTGGAAACCACCTTTTTTTTTTTCCTTTTTCTTAAATGTTTTTTTCTGAATCAGGTTGTAGTCTGTTTCGTGTGCGTTAATCGAGATACATTTGTTTATTACTACAGGGGTAAAAGGATTTTTGCAGCGCCTCTTTCAAAGCTCTGGGACTATTGCAATTGCACTGAATGAAGCTGATCAATATGAGGACCTCACCCATATTTCTGTCTCACAAAAAATAAAGATACTTCTGCTGGTTAAATTAGAGTATGAAATATACCTCCTTTTCCTGGCATATATTTTCCCCTTCCATTATGGACTTCATATCCCACATGGAAAAGACAAGATAGAATTTTCCACCTATTATTTCTTAAAAACAAACCACCAACAGAATTCTTCATAATTACAGAGAATCTCAAAATGTTAGAGGTAATACTGAAATGTTGACAGGCATCCAACTTCTACTGGGGAGGAACAGGCGATTTAGTTAGGATGAGCTAATAATGTATTTCCAGTGGTAAGTAACAGCTCTCCATTCTGGACAAAAATGATTATTTTAATAAGGTTTGAAATTGCAGGCATGATATGTACTGTGATAGTACGTAGGATGAACCAGTAATGCAAAACCAAAAACACTAAATGGAACTTGAGCAGGCATCCTCTGAGGGATTATTAAAGATTATAACAATAGTCTGTTAGCCATTGAAATTAGATTTATATGAGTTTGCATAAAACAATTATTTGCAATTTGGAAAAAAATCATCCCAAAGCCTTTATTCCCTTTTCTTTTTCTGTTGTTTTTAAAAAAATATTTTTCTTTTTAATATTTAAAGTGCATTTTCACACTTTATTGGTTTTTCTTGTTTTCAAGGGTGACACACAATTCTACCGCTGTTTAAAGACTGCAGTATATATCTCAGGGTATCATGCTAATATTGGAGGAAAATGGCTTCTTCAAGGCTCAAGCTGGGGTTGCGGTTGATGCCCTTGTTTATATTTTATCAGCAGCAATAAGCTAGACAGTAGCCAGCCCTGGAAGAGGCTCACGGTCTGCTCTAAAGCAATTCCTGTGGTAGCCCATGGCCCTCTTGGTAGCCAGATATGTTACTTAGGGCATACCAACTTTGTTTTCTGCCTCCGATTGTCTCCTCACCCCTCTTTTCTTGGTAAGCTAAAAGCTCTTTGGGAGCAGCTGACATAATCTACTGCACAAGGCTGTGCTTAACACAGCAGGACACGGATCTTGGCTGGAGATTTTTGGCAATGCAGGGATACAAATGCTACAATGATAATAAAGGTTTCACCCAGGAAGATCAATAGGTACAAGACATTAGTTCTTTCAGCATCCTCTCTTTCATGATTAGTAGGGAACATTCATATACACCATCCTTATAAGAGTTCTGTGACTGTTAATTACATAATGCTTGCACAGTGCCATGAAGATGCAAAGGCAGGTCCCCGGCTGTGTTAGAGTTCAGAGAGCACAAGGTAGCCTCACACAACCAGAGCAAAAGACCACCTGCAGGGTTCTTTGGCTAGTGGAGAGCAGCTGTGGGGGTGTACATCTCTTCTAGCCTGGCTGTTAAGGTCAGAAGTCTCCTGCCTCTCTCCAGACTCACCTCTCCCCAGGGACAGGATAAGCTCTTGGCAGAGAGGATGCTCAGTGGCTGCAAAAGCTCTTCTTCATGTGATCTGGATGGAGCAGGATATGACAGCAAAGCACAAAACAGCCCAGCAGCATATACCCAGCTCTGCACTAGCACAGCATTGGGCAGTGCACTTACAGCAGGGCTGCGGCTGTCGGTGTGCACTGAAGATACAGAGCCCCAGAGATAAACAGGTCTTGAGTTTTCCTCACTCTTTGAGTGTAGGCACAACTTCAGTCACCCAAAACCTACTGTAGGACCCCTCTGCCCCCACCTTATTGTCTCTTTCATAGTTCTTGACACAAGATCTAATGAATTTCAGACTTCATGTCCTGTCTGTATATAAGCTACATTTCATTCCCAGAAAATTAATTCCAGGTTTGGCATGCATCCATGAGTTAGACCTACACCATTTGAAATTGATGGGCCTGGGATTAGAGCTCAGTTAAGATGGAGAAGGCTAGAGGGAAGGAGTTAGCATTTTATCTACCAAATCTCATCTTGCTCAAGCCTTTTGTGTCTGGAGCTGTAATTATTTCAAATCTCAATCTCCATGTCACACTGCCATTTGTCACACTGTGGAAAATGAGTGTGAATTCAAATGAAAAAATACGTTAAGCAAAATCTGACCAGAAGAATAGTGGTTTAATGGGGAAGAAGATAGCCGTTTTTAATAATGTGCTCTTATCAAGGAAAAAAGCTGAGGAAAGCTTGCTTTCGGGGTTTTTTTTTGAAACACAACGGAACTAAACAACTCATATTCACTTCTGTCCATTTAAGCTTTTTACTGGGTCTAGATGGACGCTTGTCAAGACTTGCACAGAACCATGAAGCAAGGCCAATTCATGCCTTCCTGGAGCTCTTTTATTGAACTGTAAACCAAAAGCATATCTCAGAAACAGAAGAGAGAAGATTTCAATGTACTTTAGAATAAGTCACTGGAACAACCTACCCAGAGAACTGTACTTGGGGTCTTCTGATTATATTTGGTGCCTTTCTAACAGAAGCGGTTCAATATCATCAGAAGTTATTGGTTTGGCATAAGGATCACTTCACAAAAATCTATGGCTTGTATTATGCGAAAGGTCTTAGAAGATTACATTTTCATGCTTAAATGTATATATCCATTAATTTCTTTACAGCAAATCACAGCTCATCACCAGCATTCACCTATTTGTGGGCAGAGCTGGAAACAGATCCTGATGCCTTTTGGTCCTCTGCAAGCTGTTCTTTGGGTGGAGCAGGCAATGGGAGAACCATTTCATTCACCAACAGATGATGGGATTCAGTACACAAAAGTGATGGCAGTCAGGGTAGGAAGCTGTGATATTTTTTCCAGAAGCAGAAAAAATACTAGGAGAAGGTAAGTGGAAACCAAGCCCTCAAAATATCATGTGTGAGTGCTTTTGATGCTCTGATTTTGACCAAGCGCAAAAAAGTGAAGAGCTGCTTCACAAGCACTTCTTGTCCTCCATTGACTTCCATTAAGAATCACAGTTCTTGCTAGCCTGAATAATACCTCCTCTGTGTGTGTGCCTGTGTGTATGTATATACATAGGTACAAGCCTTCTCATCAGGGAGGATGGCAAGTGCTGATGCAGCCTTGCTTGCACCAAGTCTTACCTAGACTCTTCTCTCTTCAAACCCTCCTGTTTCCTCTTGTTTGAAACCTAAACACTTCTGGAGAAGCTGCTTCTTCCCAGAAAGTTAAGAGGCATTATTCTCAAATAATTCCTTTATAAAATACTAAAGAAAAAAAAAAAGCTTGCATACAAACAAAACACTTCTATGTGTAATTGCGCAGAAAGCGTGAGTCAGAGAGCAAGACACAAGCCCACCTTTACGAGGAGCAGAGTTGTCCTGTGTTGCAAAATAAGCTTTAATGTTAGGTCTAACCTTCTGCAGCTAGGATTCAAAACATTCTCTGCTGTTCTAGATTTCTGTTTAAACTGCACAGAGGAGTTAGTCTAAATAATCAAACCAGAATGTTCCTCCGGCAGAAAAAAAATATATATTTTTAATGCTTTCCATTTGCAAGAAAAAGGAAAATTAAAAATGCTATTTTCTATACCAACACAGAGATTGGAAAGTTTTAAACTGATGACGTTAATATGGACTCTTTTGAGGGTGTTTTCACACAGGCGAGTTTGCTGTTTCTAAACAGTTTTCTTTCTCTTGAACTAATTTACTGAAATTTTAGGATGCTCTTTTCAAGAGAGTGCGAAGGAAGCAACACAGCATTTTTTGATACGAAACGCTCTGACAAGTCAATAAAAGCCTATTAAGATCTACTGCAAATACTGAAGAGGTAGCGCGAGTGTGGCCAGCACGGGGAAAAGAGAGGATGGATGGCACAAGCTAATTCTGTTTAGGGTCATGGGCCCTCTGGTGCTTTTCTCCAGGGGAGGAGTCGGCAGCAGGGGAAAACCCAAAGGTTGGAGCTCTGCTCTCTGCCCTTAACTCCCAACAGGCACAATTTTCAAAAAGCCTGAGCACCTTTCATGCCATTTCCCATTGATCGAACTGCTGCTGTTCAGCAACTGGAGAAATTGCTCTGTCTTGTTTGGGGCCAGTCTTCAAGCTTTTCTCATTAGAAGTTTAACCATTTGTACAGCAGAACTAATGATCACTTGCCTGCTGCACACACAGGCTGTAGGCGGGAGATGCAAATAAAAATTACTTTTAGGGTTTTGTGTTCCTTTGCTGAGTGTTATTCTAGGAATGGGAAAATACTGACCATTTTTAAACAGATTTTTTCAAAGGTCATTTAAAATAGATGGAAATGCTTGTTTAAAAGTCGGGGGACTAGTTTCCTGCTACAAAGCCAGCAGAAAAAGAAGTTATCCTCTCCTATTTATGCTGGTTATTTGAGTTTTGGTTGCATTTTTTGTTCGTAGCTATTGTAAAAACAAAATGTAAATTGCACAATTAAACATTTGGAACAGCCTCCTTTACCAGTGAATAATTCACAGTGTGTCAGGGACATCTAATAACATCCTATTACGGATCACTTATCAGATAGTTGTTGAGTTAACTGCTATTATCTTCTTTGCCATCCCCCATAATTTCATGTGAATAGTTTCTGGTATTTGCAGGGCTGTGATAATCTTCCCACATTGTTATGCAGCCCTTTTTCTCTCATTTTTAGGACTTGTCTCCTGTTCCTGCTCCTGTTTGGTTTGTGTTATCACCTGCAGGTAGCACTATATACTACTTCATGCTTGCTCTTTCACTTCACACTGGCCACTGATGTAGACATTACGCTGGGCTAGACTGAATTTGTTCTGGCTTGATGGGGCTGCTATTGTGTTTGCAATTGCTGCTGCTGTTCTGGATGGTTTCTGATGCAGATTTACCCAGGATGGCTAAGAGCACTAAAGCTCCCGCATTAGCACTGCCTGCCTGCACTGGACATTGTAATGGTCTTCGACACTCCTACCATCCTATTCTTCCAGCAGCTGGCTGTGGCTGTCTTCGGTGCCTGTTGCTAACTAATGCTACATAGATGTGGGAGAGCACCAGTTTTGAGGACTCGTTTCCCACAGCTTTTTGACTTGTCAGATGCTGGGACTGCTCTCTGCTGCTGCTCCCTGGGACACCTGCCAGCCCAAAAGAGTAGGAGTGCTGGGAATGGTGAGAGCATCTGTTTCACCGCAGAGGCCAGGCAGCCTCAATGCCTGGTCTCCACCATGAGCAGCTTCTGCTCCTCTGCCTTCCTGAGCACCCTCCATGGAGCAGTCGGCTCCCAGATTTGTTTGGAGAGGCTGTCTGCAGACGACATGCAGCCACACGTGGGGAAGGGAGGTGGGAACAGGCAGAAGCCACAAGCTCCATGATCATCAGCCAATCTCCAGCTGGCTTGGTGCCCTCTCGCAGCATTTTTCACACGGATTGAGGTGGTCAGGCAGAACAGTTCTGGTCTGCGAAGAGTCTGCGAGCTCTCTCACTGTTAGAAATGAAGTTTGGCTCCTGTGCTGTCTCTGGTACCAGTCAACGCAGGCAGCTTTCAGCACGTTGATCGAGGTCTTGAGAATTATAGAATTTATAATTCTCTTAAACGTCTTATTTCTTATTGTTCCCTTTCAGTTCTGATTTTTAAGCCACTCTGTCTCAGGTCCATCAGTACAACAGATTTCTCAGTACGTTATAGTGCATACTGTGTCAGTTACAATGCCTGAATATGCACCGATTGGTTGAAGACACCTTTAATTTTTCCAGACCTGCTTTACCTAAGAATTTAATTTTTAATCAAATGACTAAGCAGTGATTTTATAAAACTTTCTCACCAGCTGACCTAAAGCTGGAATGCTTAATGCATCATTAGTACTCCTCACTACAGCAAGCCTATAGTCCCAACTAGAAATACCCAAGACTCTTGGGTTAACTGTTGTCTCTCTCCCTGTGAAATACTCATGAAAAAATGCTTGAGAATATTTTGAGATCATTCATAACAAAATACGATAATATCTTGTAGTGCATATATTTTTTTTCTGTCCAGATTCTAATTCAGCACTCAGCTCAAGTCACCGTAAAGTACGTGAACACATTCCCTAATAAAAAGTGAAGTTTCCCTACAGGAGCAGTGAGCTGTCAGCTTTCTGCCTTCCTTTATTTATTTTTCTGCCCTTCCCTTTTGCTAGCTCTTGTCAAATTTCTCTGAAACCTTTTTTTCTCTCTTTGCTATTCTGCAAGAGCAGAAGAAAAGAAAATTGGGGAAAAAAAAGAAGCTAGGGGCTTTAAAGTTTAAAAAATAAACACAATTTGGGAACTGTAGAAGCAGCTGTTAGTTGCAGAGGCCATAATTTACTAGAATACACATGGCTGTAGTCAGCAAAATTAATGTTTGCTTGGGTTTGCATTTCAGGCAACTCACCACTTTTGAAACTAACGCATAACAAAGACATCAAGGAAGGCAAAGAAAAAGGGGTTTTGTGTGGTTTTTATTCTAGCACACTTATTCTGTCATAAATTCCTCTTCAATAAACAAATGTGTAATTTCTTTTATTTTATGTTGGTCATCATTCCGTGAATATCAGCAGTCTAGTTACCAACAGCGTAGCCTCATGGAAGCCTGCCGGACTTCAGGATAAGCAATGACTGTGGATTTGGAAGGTTTATGAAGTAGGTGAAAAAATACAGTAGCTTAGCTTGACTGCATTTCATGTCCCTTCCAGCAATGTGCCTACCTAAAATTAAAAGATTTTGGTGAGAAAAACTTCACTCAAAGGGTCCCACTCCAAGGGCTATCTGCTCCTCTGCTTATTACTAGGAAAGAAGAATCGCATTTCAAATGCTCGGAAATTCAGAGGCAAATGAGCTTTCAGTCCAATTCAAATCCACCAGCAAACAAAAAGGAATATACCTCGGGGGTTTCTTAACCTGTGCGCCATCAAAGTGCATGGAAAAGGGACGCTGTGCATCCCTCCATTCCCCAACAGCATCCCTTGTATCCTGGCCTGCCTCTCCATTTGAGGGTCTCTGGGAATCCCACAAACTGTCACCAGGGTAGGGTAATTAGACCTGTAAAATCACAGGTCAGCTGTGATGCTGTAAATGTGTAATACCAGTGACGTGTTAGTACTCACATGGTTAGTGCAAAGCATCCACAACCGAACATGGTCATGTTTGCTTAGAGATCTGGAGCAGAAGGGGCAAGTGGAGGGAATGAAAGATGTCCTTGATAGAACAGAAGCTGCTAAAAAGTTTGGTTCAAAACACAATCTAACTTAAAAGAGTTTTTTGCCCAGGAATGGATATTTGATATGTTTCCCGTAACGTAAATCCTAATTCTTTAGAGGACCCAGAGACTTAGCACAAGTCCCATGAGACACAGACGAGTTCAGATGATCTGGTTTAAGTCTCTGCTTTACCACAAATTCTTATTTAATCTTAGTAAAACTCTGAGGATAAAATTAAGGCTCTTAATTAAAGGCTGAAGGAAGTTAGTCCCTTAATCACTGCAATACTTTTGGAAATGTTTACTCTTTGACCTTCTCTGTTTTCAAAACATGCTTCAAAGTTCTTCCTGATAATGTCGCCAACACAAAGCCATTAAAAACTGTGACACTCACAAGCGAGAAGGCAAACAGCTGTGGTACCGCAGCAGCAGACGGCAACCCTACCACACCCCCAGCAAACCAGCCCACAGGGCTGCTACTGGGTTCCTAAACAAAACGAGTCACAATAACAGACTATGAGAAACGCGACCCTTGAACTGTCAGTACCACAAATACCGCCTTTCTTCTTGCTTTCACCGTAAAACCCATTGAAAATTAACCCCATTTGCCCTTCAAGCCACTGTTCGTTATGGGATCACCTATCAGTACTACCGCAGCAATGTTTGGTCAGATAGATGTTCCATCAAGAGAACTGAGCCCAAATAATAAAAATAATGGGACGAAACAACAACTAAAGATAAATTTTCTGATTAAATATTGATGTAGAAATTATTATTTATGTTTCCTGGCTTTCCCACATTTAGTACTTGTTAGCAGTGTCCCTCACTCATGAAACATTAATGCTCTATTTTTATAGTTCACTTCTGTTCTTAATCTGAGTTATTTTATGAAATGACTCCTTTTTATGGTGCTGAGGATTCAGATACTTTCTGCCTATTGAGCTACACCATTATTGTCACCTCAAGTGTAGCAAATTTTTTTAAAACCTATTTTTAGAAGGACGAGAGTCTTTGTTACCAGATCAGCTGTTGTGAGAGATTTGAGTCTGCCCATGTTCACAGGCTGCAGAACATCCTCCAGACATTGCTCTAGGTGTTATGCCCTTGTCAGAGAGGTAAATCCTGTAAACCCTGAAATATGTGGAGTACTGAATCAATGTAATCTCAGTGCATGTGATACCAGCTACATGAGATCATACGCACCGTGAACATCAGGACAGTCACAGCCAGTCAGACTGGTCCATTTAGCTCAGCATCCAGTGTCCAAGCAGGGCTGGTAACAGATACTTGGGCAAGAGTATAACAAAGGATATAATCAAGAAAAGAATAATGCTTTCTCAACATATCTTCCCAGATTTCACCTGATCTGCAGCTTAGGAACTTTCTGAGTCAGAGATAATGTCTTGGTGTTTGACAGCTTTTGTATAGTTTTTATGGATGTATTTGTCAAAATCAGCTTGTGAGATGCACAGCCTCCTGCAGCATGAGCTATGCAAACACGTGCTGTAAAATACTATGTGCTCCTTGTTTGGAACCCATCATTCGAACATTTAATTGGCTTCCTCCAAGTTCTGTGCTTTGAAAAGCAGTGAACAATCATTCCTCACTGACCTTCCCTGGTCTACATGTGATCTTGCATCCAGGGCCCCTTTCTGTGGCCTGAGTCCTAGTCATTTTTGTCACTCCTCAAAAGTAAACCATTCCCTATATTTCATCATCTTTAGAGCACTTTAGACATCTCATTTCTTCCTGGGAAAAGAGAAAAGCAGCAGAGCAGGGACCATGGCTATGATTTTTTGCACATTTCTCCTCCTTTTCTCTATCAGTTCTGTTAATACTCCTCTACATAAGAGTCTATGGGGAAATTTCACTTTAAAATAACTTTAGAATAACTAATCATCAGTAAAGGAATTTGGATTGCTAAAGCCTTGAAAAACTCCTATGATCTCCCTTAAGTTTTATCTTGCTTATATGCAGAAAAAAAAAGCAGCAGTTCAGAGCAGACCTTGTCCTGGTGTAAGTCTAATGGCTCCCACAGCTGGTGTATATCGATGTAGCTCTATTGATCGAAAGCGTGCTATGCTGATTTATATCAAGCAAAGATCTGGGCCTCTATGTCCCAGCAGAACCCAGTGATAGACTTTGTTTGGAAACAAGTTAGGGGGAGTGATTCTGTTGGACTACATCCTTGTGCCAGGTACATACTCCTAATGAGAAACTCTAGTGTTGCTGGCCTTAGTAAGGCACCACCTGTGCTAACAGCAGCACCTCTGTGTTGTGGCCACAAGATGGCCATATTTCTGAATGCTGTTTGTTTGTCAGGAGCGTTACAGCACAGGAAGTGAATTTATTCCTTTCAGATGGAGAAGGCAGTCACAGGCGACAGTGGGATTGTGCTTGAGGCACTTGCAGTGTCTCAGCTGCCTGTCGACATCACTGACTACAAAAACCTGTAGGAATCAGCAAATGCTGATATGCTTTAATAGAGGAAAGAAGCCTGGAGATTGCAAGGAGTGTGTGAACTGGATCTGATTCCTGATACCCCACGGATGGCAGACCACACTCTTACGTTGGCTGTGCCAGATTATTCCTTGGTCTAAAGACACCCACCATCAACCCTCTGCCTGACAGGCACAGCAAAGCTGTCCCGTGCAATTCGTGGCTCTGGCAGCTGGGTGCTGGAGGATCACGCGCGGTATGTCACTGGCTGTCAAAAAGGGTGGCGTCACGACGTAACTGGGATGTGGTCTGGTCTCGAGTTTGAAAGCACGATGTGGCCAAGACAATGCTGATCTGCTCCGGGTTACTGGATCAGCAAATCAATTAACCAATGTGGCAAGCTGTTCATTGGGAAATCAGAGTGTGTCCAGATCAATAAAGCATAGCTTTCTGGTATGTACCACACAGCTAAGGTTCAGCATTACAGTGCAGAAATGCCAATAACGCTTTAGTCTTTAGGGATTTTTTTAGTAAAATAATGCCTCCATTTTATAATTAGAAACTGCAAATCACTCACTAATCTCTTAGTGATTAATGTCTGAAGTTTGTTCTTTATTTAATCTATTTTATCAATTTACATTTTATTAAGAACTTCAGAGGGTTATGTATCTGTTTATTTATTTACATGTCCGCTGGCTCATGCAACAGAGGAACTGAGGCAGGAATGGGAATTTGGAAATGTAAGGGGTCACAAGTCCCCTAAAAATGTTTAACTGAATATGGCTTTGTCAGCTGCACCCAGCCTTCACAGATAAACAGAGAACATCACTGTCTCTGCATTTTCCCTGCAGGGAACTGGGGCATATGGATAAAATGGGCCTGATTCAGCTCACAATGGATTCATTGAAAGAAACCCAGCTTTGACTACAGTAGGAATAGGTTCAGGATGGAACAAGCAAGAACAGGCTTGCAGTAACAGCCTCTGTTCATGGGAGAAATTGGATGATGAACTTTTAATTCCTGGTCTAGTTCCTCAGCCTTAGAAACTTCTCTTTGACTCCAGCTTATATACTATATATAAATATATATATAAAATATAATATATATAGATATATACCAGTTTATATACTCCAGTATATATTTAGCCACATGATAACTTCTGGAATGTAACTCAGCAGGACTTCTTATGAGCTTGTATGTATGCATGTTCTCAGGTGTTCTGCTAAAACTCCATTCACTCTTTGAATAGACCTTTCAGATACCATCTTTTCTTTTTATTTCCCAAAGAATATTAAAAAGATAAAAACCAAAACAAAACAGGAATCCAAGCAACAGATACTGACATTAACTTGCAAAGCAGCTTCCTAGTTCGTTACTATTCTTTTGTAATTATGGCAGAGATCAAGAGATCATCAATAACATAGGTTGTCTTCATTGCTCGTGCCAGTCTCAGTATGATCATAGTCTACTTGTGGAGAAGTTCTTTGATATAAATGGTTTTATTGATTGAAAAACAATGATACCAAACTGCATATGAGACTTACAGAGATCCCAGACAAGCATTGAACAAGAAATCACGTAGCAAGAACATGTTTCTGGGCTGCTACAAAGCTTATTCCTCAGCAGTCCCTGTCCAGCAGTCCCTGTCCAGCAGCCTAATTGGCATCCTTTTCACAGTGCTATACTGTGTAATATAGGCTCAAGACCAGGAAAATCCCAATTTCTCATGTTTCAGGAAAATCTTCAATTGTATCAAACAGCTCTGCAAATAAAATGTTTGCAGGAAGTAATTTCTGTATGTCAGCAGGCTGGTATTTTAACACTATACGGATTCCTTAACTGGCATTAATTGGAATACACTTAAAAATGCACACACATTGCAATTCCAGTATTTTAAGAGGAGTAACATGGCAAATATTAAGGTGGAATACACCTATTATTTTCCCTCTGACATTTAGAATTAGGAAGGAAGAAAGCAATTTCCAAATGTGAGTTTGAATTAGATCAAGAGACTGGTGAATATTTTAGCACTGTCTGCCAGAAATGCTTTCTGAACAGTCCAGCTCTCACAAAAAACTACTGGAACATCAAATACAAACAGTATGTGAAATGCATGCACTGTTCTTCTGATACCCCCATGGCAAGATCCCAGATGCATGGAAAATAAATGGTATGGAGTATTTCATGCTCTCCTGATCATTATGTAGTATTATCACAGTCTTCATAAATTTTAGACTTGAGGCAGGACTGTGTGAACACAGTATAAAAAATATGGAACCAAAAGAAGGCACTCATTCCAATTCTATAAAAAATAAAATAAGAGAAAAGAGGTGAATGGCAAAACAGAATCCAACAGAATATTTGACAGGAGGATAAGTCATGGGCTGACAATTTACCTGTTGTCACTATTTTTTGTGGGCATCTGGAAAACATTTTAACAGAGGAACTGACAGAGGACAATGAAGCGGTTTTGTGGGTTCCTTGGGAGACTTCTCCCAGGCAGAAGGACAAATGGCAGGAAAGCTGTATGTGCTTGCTTGAAAAGTTAACAAGTGAGTAAAATGGGGACCAGGACAGAGTAGCAACAATGAGCTGGCCTCTGCTCAGTTGGTATGAAATACAATATGGAGGTCAGACTGGAAGAGACTTTACAAGAGGGACAACTATCTCACACTTAAAAGTTTGAACTAAGCTATTAAAACTGTGAATTTGAAAATTACTGCAGTCCTGAATCCTCCTCACTGAAAGAAGTCCCTGATCAGCACAGCAGTCAAATAGATGCTCATCCTGCAAATCATAATTAAATGTTTCCTATTGTCCTTCTGCTAGACACTCAGGTTGCATGACCTCTCCTTAATCTGCTTCAGACTCATTAAACCATTAAGGAGAGTGGATTGAGTTTACCCTAGTCATTTCATCTGAAGCGGATTAGGGAATGCTAATCCATTCCCTACAGATTTGGGGTTACCAAATCTTCCAATATCACTATAAATTCTGGAAGATCATGTTTATTTATGACCACATTAAAATGAAAAAAGCTTGGGCCTGACATATCCTTTGATGAAACAAGTGATTTAGGCTTCCACCCAGCCCTGTAGCCCCCGTGACATGCCTTACAACAGGACGTATCAAGGCACTGGAGTACCTGGCATAGCCTGTACAGCACATGCTATATACAGACAGGTTTCTAACAGTACCTGGGGCCTTCATCCCTTTCCATCAGGGGGGAAAAGACCACATAAGAGGACAGAAAGCTCGACACTGACTACTTGGACTGCAGAACCTGGGAGTCCTTGTACTAGGAGAAATGTGGGCAGCAAGTCCTGCAATAGGCGAAAAGTGTTGAGCAAACCCTTTAGACCAGAACAGTATTACAGGAAGACCAGTTCCCCACCCTTAAAGTTCCTGTTTCAGGCTCTCACTAGCTTTATCAAAGTTATCAGTTAAACTCAGCCATGTTTTCAAGCTTCTTCTTAAGAATCTCCATCATTACCATTGCATTTGGAAACGTTAATACAGTCACACAAAGAACCCTCTGAGAATCATAGAATGGTTTGGGTTGGAAGGGACCTGTAAAGGTCATTTAGTCCAATCCCCAACCCTCTTCCTGCTCAGCAAAGCAAAGCGAAGCGACCAACACGCTGCAGCCACTTTTCCCTCCCCATACAATCTCAGCATGTCAGTAAACAGCATCTCCTAATGCTCACACATGTCTTGGGACAAGCAAACGTTCAGCCTTTGTGCCTGTGGCCCATTCCTTGCCAGGTTTAGAAACTTGAAAATGAAGCTGTGTTCCCAAGCTGAGGGAACTGAGAGCTCCGCACCACCCCGCTGCTCAAGAGACAAAAGGCCATGAGAAGGATGTGTCCTCTGGGGCTGGGAAGAGCGGAGCCAGGAGGATGAGAGGGAATGAAGAATTGCTTTCGACACCTACCCACTCTCAGCTGTCAGCTTGGCATCTAGAAACATTTCATGTTTTTATCAAAAGCCAAGCTTGGGCTGTCTTTGCATCATTCTAGGATTTGAAACTCTTGAAGGTTTCAGGGGGTTGAAAGTTGCAACTTTCAACCTCCCTCCTCCCAACGGAGGGGCTGCAATAGAGCTGAGATGGAGCGGGTGGCTAAAGAGGGATTCCATCTGGCTGCCCCTCCTGCTAGTCCTGCTTTGTGCCTAATACACATCCCTCTCTATCTTAAAAGTGTTTACTTATTCTGATTCTTTTCCCCTTTGTGGGCAGAAAAGTAGTTGCCTACATTTTTGGGCATTGTCACATGGTGGTTGTGTCCTTGTGTCAAGACGGGTGATGACTTGGATGTGTCTTGGCTGCTTTGGGGCCACCTGATATTGAGCTTTACTTCTGTTTCCACTGCAGAGAACAAGAGAAAATTCAATGTACTCTTTCACACATTATTGAAGAAGTTTCACTTGGGAATTCATAAAAAAAGCGGCTTTGCATGAAAAAACACCCTCACTTCAGCTGAAATATGGCTGGTATTGTCAGACCTACATTTAAACTCACAGGTGGCCAACTATTTAACAGCACATGATGCAGAAACAGAATTAGGATGACTTGTTGAGCTTGGTAGAGAAACACAGGAATCATCCTTCGCAGAGGTCAGATAATCTACCTAGGGGGAGAAAGATCATTAGATATCCATCTCCCTCTTTAAAATGAGCACCTGATTATTCAAGTCGGGTTTGAATTGTGTCCTTTGTACCAGCGAGGTGTTATTTTAAGATTTGTTTTAGAGATTGTACCCTGCATTTAAAATCTCCTTTGTCTGTAATCTTCTGCTATCTCCTTTGTTCTTGTCAAACAGATGAAGGAAGGAACTTCTGCCAGCTTTTTTGTTTCTCATTTGGCATATTGCTATAAATTGTACACACAGACCTTCGTAAAAGCTTTTACTCGCCATCTTTTATTAAGAATCTTTGTGCAAGTGTATGTGTCTGTATTTATAATCATCCATATTTGCATAAGATGGAAGAGGTCAGTACTCAGAATAAAACCAAACAAGAGTGTGAACCTTAGCAGTCTGAGACTTCAGCTACGAAATTGGTGGGCTCATTAAAGAGTTTCTACTAATTCATGAGAAGTTTCATCTGTGAAACTTCCTGGCTACATGCATTGGATTATACAAGCAAATCAGTTAAAAAACTAGAATTCTCCAACTTTTTCTTTTTTTTTGGTGCAGTTTTCTAAACCATCTGATATATTGAGATGTTCTGCATTAGAACTGAATGCTGTTCTCTATAACTATTATGCTGAGCACATTTATGTATGTGTAGTGCACTTTAGAAATACAAGGTAGCACCATCTAAGTGCAATATATTTATTCAGTGTTGTAAATATTCATGGTGCTTCTTATGTCAATATAAAATAACAAATTGCATTGTGCTTTTGGTTATGGTGATGCTGATCTTTGATTACTCCTCTGACTACATAGTGGTGCTCTAGACTTTAATAAGTGTAACTAATACAGGGATATGGCCTATGTAAGAAAAGAGGTAAATAAAAAAATAAAAGCATTGAAGTACAAAGCTTTTCAGGCTCTGTGTTTGTTTTGCTCCGAGAGCTGACCTAGAGTTAGATGACAGGCATTTTGTAGTCAGACTCGAAACTGAAGTGGAAGTGTCTGCCTTGGGAGAAGCTGCAGGCATGTAGAAAACCTTGGTGGATGTTAGCAATTTCCAAGTACCTGGTGAAGGCTGTTAAAGAGTAATTGCTGTTTGCTAATCTGAGCTCTAAACTTTCAGTTAATTACTGTGCTAATGGATACTACTGAATTTAAATGGTTAATGACAATATGACAAAAGATGGAAGAGGAGAAAGGAGGGAAATGAGCAAACTTTTGTCCAAACTCTCCAGACCCTCCAAACTAAGTGAGTTAGGGATACATTGCCTTTGCCATTTGCAAAGCCGCAGGTGAGCACACTACTGGTCTTTTTCAGTATCCCTTGCATTTAATCTGGAACCTGCAGAGAGCTCGTATTTTAGGTACTGGAGCAGTCGTCTGGTACGTTAGCAACGGCAGATGAATAATGGTAAGTCTGAGTCTCAGTGCAAATGTATATAGCTGGAAAGCAAAGGTCTGCAGTAAAACCAGGCTGTAGTAACTGTGACTTAGGGGTTTTGAAATCAAATAACCTGACTATGGCATTAACGATAAAGGGTGCGGATCTCAAGCGTGCCCAGGATACCCAGGGGTTTAGGTAGAAGCTGGAAGAGCTGAGTCTGGACACACACCACTGACATCTGTTCTGGGGGATCTCTGGAGCAGGGTAAGATGTTACCTCTTGTTGCCCTCCTTTTCTTTGGCGAACACTTTAAAAAATAAGAGACTAAGAAAAAGCTTATATATTGTTGTTCCTTTTTAATTTTGAACTCTGAGATATCCCACCTACACCTTCAAGACAATAAAAAAATCACTGAATGAGATTTCAGTGCTTAGTTCTCAGATGGACATCTAAACCTTCACCAATACACATTATTAGTGCTGGCTCTTACTTTGTTATCAAAGCTTGTAAAACACTGTAGTTTCTTGATTCTGAAAAGAATGAAAAGCTGAAACTTTAAGAAATAGTCTACAGATTATAAGATTTATTATAACCCTGTAAATGAGCAACACCATTAGGTTCTAAAGGAAATCGGTGTTACCTGTGCAATCAGTTCATATTAAATGGCTCTCTCATTTCTTCACAGACTGATTTTTTTTTCCTCTTTGAAACTCAGTTTGGTGGGGGTTTTTTTGGGTTTTTTTCCCCCCTTCTATAAAATAGGATTGATATACTGAAAAGAAATTTTACAGATGTTTTACAAGTAGTTTATGGACTAATGCAAAATCAAAGGTAACACTTCACCTGGTTGAAGCTGTTTATAAGCTGACCTGCTGCGGTAAAGGTGAAGTCATAGATCTCTCTGCTGAGTCCAGCCTGTGAAGGAATCTAAGGCTAATTCGCACACCTGCTCCTTTCATCTTCAAATCTTATCTTAAATATTAACAATATCACGTTCCAGTTCCTTCAAGTCAGATCTTCAGAAGAGGCACATGAATTATGGATTTCCTTCTCAAAGTCTTCTGTGATTGTTTTAATGGTCATGAGACACACTGGACTGATCAGTTTTCAGAGCGGTGTCCTGTATTTGTTAGGACAACATATAAAGGCTTCTGTGCTTTGTCACTGCCCGCTGCCTCTCTACTGGGGAAGCACCTTTGGGATGTAAATACCTGAGCTGGTCTATGCGTCCTCTTAGGCTTCTTGACCAAAGGGGCACCTGTGCATGCTAAACTTGATGGTGGTTTCCGCAATCTCAGCCTTTCCACCTCTCTGTCCCCATTTTGTAAAACATAGTCAGAAGTTTAGAAAAATAAAAGATGGGTCTGGTTATTGGTACCAGTCCTCCAAGTGTTTGACGGCAACTCTTTGGGAAATTAATGATCCCAAGGATGATAAACTGCAGTTTAATTTCACCTTGGTTTAGGCAATTTGAGCTGACTAAAGTGACACTGTCTGGTCATAGTTACAGAGTCCAGCATGGGGTGGGAAAACAGAACTGCCAGG
Source organism: Rhynochetos jubatus (assembly GCA_027574665.1). Classification (NCBI taxonomy): domain Eukaryota; kingdom Metazoa; phylum Chordata; class Aves; order Eurypygiformes; family Rhynochetidae; genus Rhynochetos; species Rhynochetos jubatus. Next base: position 28,979,901 of record CM050654.1, read on the forward strand.
GCTGGAAGGGCTTGTAATAAATAAAGGGAGATCCCCCACATTCACTGGCTGTTCAGCTCACCACCATATTTCTCCTCCTTCATGGCATTATGTTTATACTGGCTAATTCTGTAAGCAGCATTTTTATCTTGCCCTCAATATCCCGTGGCAGTGAGCCCCAGACCATGCTCTGTGGAGCAGTAATTCATCCTCTGCATTTTACATCTGGACAGAATAATTTCTTTGTTCTGGGAGAGTAAATAACAATGTCAGATTTACCTTCCTCAGGTCATGTCTCTCTATACTGTGATTTTTCTAACTCTGCTCCTCTCTAAACAATATTAAGCTATTTCAATTTCTTTTATCATTATCCATAATGGACTTTCAGAGCTAAGAGGTGAGAATAAATATGAGACAAGATCATTGTTTTTTCACAGAAAGATGATCACATAACTTTTGTTTTACACAGCTCCCAACTGTTTACTTATTTACTGATTGAGCAGAGGAGTAGGAGCAGATAGTACTGATGGAGACAGCTATAGTGAGAGGGTAGCGTAGCTAAATGAGTTTGCAGAAGAGATGATTGGAAAGGAAGAAGTGAAAATGCTGAGAAAACAGCACAAGAAAGACTGCAGAGCCTGATTAGCATGAGGAAAAAAGCATGGCAAAGGTAAAGGAACGGTCTAGTGGGCTGAACTCAACCGCCTATGGGTAGCAGCACTAGCCAAAACATTTAATTGACATACTGCTAGAGAATGTTTTGCTTACTGTGATCCAAACGTAAAAGAAAAATGTATACCATGTGAAAAATATATACAAAATCCTATTAATTATTAGTATTAAAAATGCTTAAATATTTTTCCATTGTAATACGTATATTATTTCACTAAAAAGAAGTTCTTTTGTCCATTGAAAAATCAAACCACAAAAATTACACAACTAGTCAGACAAGAATACCAGGCACAAAGAGGTGCAGAAGGAAGTGAAACATCAACAAGCGGATTCTATGTTTTCCTCTAATGACTTATCACTTCATTATTAAATCTGTTAAGAGTTTTAACTTTTTTTTTTTAGTCAGTCTGGATTATTTATTTTTACAGCCAACCATGAGGAGCACTGGGGAATTCTGGAGTTCCCTCCACTTTGGTAAACTATATATTTTATAATCACTAGAGAAGAAGCTGATGTTCTGTAATATCAACTTTATAATCTCTGTATTACAGTATTTCTGCATCAAAGCTGTCAGGACAATTTCCCCACAGGAGCCCCTGCAGCAACTCCACAACAAATATGACCGTAGAAAATATCCTACGTAGTTCTTTGCTTTCATGAACTAGTTTAAACAGAAGGGCTTTGGGAACTAGCTGACAATTTTGCTGAGGAGGAACAAAGCAGGTGAAGACTCAGTTTATGCTCCTTTATGCTGAACTGGGTTGGTTAAATGGAATTAAAAACTGTAGCAAAAGACAAAAAGCTGTTGCCAACTCCCCGCCAGCCAGCAGAACAAATAATATTTTGGCTGGTCAGATCACAGAAGCAGTGAATGATTTGGGGTTTCAAGCTTAATAGAGTTAATAGGGCATTTGGAGGATGAAACCACTGTGAGTCTCCTACCTTGCTTTGAAGTTACAGTTTTTGAGAGAGGGCTTTTTAGTATCACTTTTGCAACTTTTCTGGAAGAATTGTGCACAAAGGGCTGCTTATTACTGTCATTTAATCTAGATCCTATTAAAATCAAGGGAACAGTCAGACTTTTAACAGTATATTTTCAATTTTTACGTGCATTACGTAACCATAAGAAACAGAGCTGGAAGTATCATACACCAAAGCAGTATCAGTCACACTGGAAATAAAACTGGAGATAATTTCCTGGACTTAAAGGATGGCTTAAAAATCTGGGAGGATACTTCTCTCAAAAATCAGACCTTTTGTCTAGGATTAAATGATTATTTTAGGAGAAATTACTGTATCATCTGAGGAAGACTATGAAACAGGATTCCTGTACCCTCTACCCAGTTGTCTTATTCCTCTGCTAAATACACTTGGTGACTTTGTGTTTTCTTCTCCTGTCACCTACCTGTGCAGCTAAGTTCTTTCTTAAGGGATTTATTTGCACAGTGGTGAGCATACAGAGCCTGACTGCAGTAACTGTTGCTGCTATATTACTTTTTAACACAGTGGCCATGAAGACACAGTGATGTTTTGTGATGCAACTGTCTCATGACCCTTCGAAAATAACCCCCAACAAATAGGTTTTCAAATGTCCCTTCCTTCCCCACCATAATGCCAGGAAAAGCTGAAATATAAGCTGGATATGTTGCCATAAATTAAGAATTTAAATATCTGTATCAGAGTTTCAGGGGTTATTTTGTGTTTGGTTGGTTGGGTGTTTTTTTTTTTTTTAGAAAACATGCCAGATCATTTCCCTAAATGAAAGAGTGGAGTAATTTCACTTAAAATGTCACAGCTACTTTAAGTTTGCATCTATATGAAAGACAATGCAGCCTCCCCTTTGAATAAGCCAATTGTTAGTCCAAGCTCTGGATAACATCACTGATAGCTCTTTGTTTCCATGGAGCCTATCATAACACTTTGAAGAGCTGGAAAGGGAGTGGATACCATGAGGAGTTCCAGTCTCTATACCCATCCCAATCAGAACAGTGTCTCTGGTATATGACAACCAAAAAACTGGGTCAGTACCAGATGATAGGATTGCATCCAGCATATTCTGAACCCACTCTGGCAGGGAGATTCGTACAATCTGTATTCCCTTATTTGGGATGACTCACTCCCACTTCAGAGTTTTTTAGGTGGTGAACACACAAACTATCAGCAGCCCCATCAAAGCACCTTTGTGCTCTGAAGATGGAGAGCAATTGATCCTGCTTCCAAAAAATCTCTGCTGAAGATACTGCTTAATTAAAGACAGAGAAACCTCTGAAAGGATCTGCCACATAGCAAAGCAGATTATGTTTGATATGCCTGCATGATGATATACTAGGGACTGGCCTTGATGTCTATGATTTTCTTGGGCTCATCTTGCTGGTTTGGGTCAAAGCCTAAGTTAAAAACAGGGATTAGCCAGACACACCAGGACTGAACTCATCAGCTGCTCTTAAGCACAGCGGTCTGAATGCAACTTGTGGCTAAAATGTCTTTGAAGTGTTGATTGATAGAAGGATAGAAGAAAGGGAAGAATAACTTCAGATTTTCTGTTTCTTTTTGTCAAGTATTCACATCTGGAGACAGAACTGGGATACTGAGCTACCACACTATGAGCTTAAATAACCCGTTCTTCAACAGGACATTCATATGAATCTGTTTCTTTAATTCATGTAAGCTAGAGAAGTCTCCTTTGAAGGCAATTGTCCTGCATCACCTTGCATTTTAAGTCTGAAATTGAGTTGCCTCAGAATGAAATTTGTGTAAAAGAAGACATGGTCAATTCTAAGGCAGTGTGGGGAGGACAAATCTCCATGGACTCAGAAGCTCTCTTTGCATAAACTTTCACATATCCATTAGTTTCAGTGGAAATATGTAGACCAGGACTTGGAACCTACTATTTCTGCATAATCTAGGAAAATACATGACACGGAAAGGGCTCATTGTTTTTGCAAGCAAGCAGAGAGAACAAGTGTCAACCAAACACTGTGTGGCTGTTCTCAAGCAAACAGAAAATGTCTGTGGCATTTTCCTTTTCACATACCTAGGGAAATTCTGCAGCAGCTTAATCTGTTTGTTTAGGGACTCGTGGGAGAGGTCGTGAATCCATGCAGAACTCTACTGATGATAATAATGTTAATAACTTTCTCAAGAGCAGACTAGCTAAGACAAGGAAGAACATGGTAATGAGCTGACAAAAGGAGACCTGGCTGTAGATTCACGCTGCACCGCAGTTTTATTACCGTTTGCTAGCAGAGCATTTAATGATGGAAGGGAATGCTCAGATCTTTGCATCCAGTCAGGTTCTGATCCTGTTGTCTTCTCCTCAGGTTTCGGTTCTGGCTTTGTCACCATAGTAGATCAATGTTGTCCATTAGTGGAAGGTTGCCAAGCAGGTGATATTTCACTTGCATCTTCTGTTCACAGAATATGGCGAGGGATGTTTTTATATAAGGACAACAGGATGCACTGTCTATTTAAAAAGGAAAAATTAAAGGGGTATGAGCAAGAAGAAAAGTAGAGCTAAATCCTGCTGGTAACTCCGGATGCTGCTGACCCCAGAACACGACTTTCAGCAAGTTTCCAAGAACTTCATTGTTCCTTCCACAACTTTTAGTTTCTCATTCCAGGTAACATGTGAGACCCTGAAGAGCTTTTCTGTATTCCCAGATAGGCTGTGAGCAATGTCCCACATACTTAAGTGATAGCTACTGGGAGCAGAGCAAAGAAATCCTCCCTTCCAGAGCAGTGAATGACTAGGAGTTTTCTTGGCCAGGTACAGTCTTAAAGGAAATATGATGAAGTTTGCTGATTTAGAGCATTAGCTAGATCTTTGTAGAACACCCGCGCCGCACTGACAACCTTATAAAGACACTGCCAGTCTCTCACCCGGACTCGTCTCAGTTACAGACTTCTGAAAATCTGATGGGTAGCCATTCAGTCTTTGTGACAGGGATCATTTCTCCAAAGCAAAACTTAATATCCCAAAGCTGTATTCATCTTACTTGACATTTGCCACCTAAACCAGAGATGTCCAGGCCAATCTATCTTTCTAGTCTTCCCCTATATTTAAGGTAGAGAAAAAAGTGAAATTCAAAAGGTTTTGCTGTACCTACTTTATAGTCAGCATATGCACCAGTGTCTAGACAGGAACAATCACTGTGTGATTAATCTGTGCTCTTCACTGGCTACAGAGGGAGCTGAGACAAGATGCTGAAGCATTACAAGGCTGAAGTTAGGGTACATCTTCTGTCCCTCTGAAGGTCTGTCAGAAACAGGAACCCAGCCAGCTCCTCTGTCCTGTTCCTTTGTTCACTATTCCCTTTTTTCTTCATGAATATGTGAGACTAATTACATGAATCTAAATTCAAAGTGCTTGTTACGACTTTTAGATTTTGAATGGGGAGAAACAAGGTTTCCTTCCTCCAAAATAATAAACAAAGAAGATACTGCATCTGGACAATCTAAGCGTATGACCTGTGCAATCTAAGATTCATTCTTCCTGTGAATAGAGGCAGACTTGCCTGTGCTGTTCACCACAGTAACAATATTTTTATTTATCCTGCTAGGCTTTTCCACAATTACATAAAAGAATAAACCACTTTCCTAGTGCTGTAGCAATCATCTGCTCAACTATTTTTTACCCGTTCTTTTAAGAGGTATCAGACAACTCAGTGTTGCAGCTGTTTCCAAAGCTTGTCGATTCAAAGGCAGCTCTGCACCCTCAACAGACAGCACTGATGTACTGTGGCGACAGACCATGTGTATCTGGGATTAGGGAATGTAGGAGGTGACAGAGATGCTTCGGTCAGTCTTTGGTATAAAAGAAATCTGATTTACTGCAGTGAGCTTTGGTCAGGCTCTCAGTTTATGTACTTTTCTACTGCCCATTCACCACAGAACATTGTTACTTAATGGGTGCTGCCCCTAATTGAGCTTAGAGAATAATAGATACTGGAAAATTAATGGTGAGGAGGACTGAAGGGATGTTAGGACCAATGAATCACTGGATTTTTGCCCACTGCCACCAGGACGGACAAAAAAATTGATGGAGTTGTTTGTAGAAGATGATGATGATAATCAAGGGATATTTTGGGACTTCTTCCAGATTCAGAGATGCTCTGGACCCGTGGAAGCAACAAAAGGTTCCTCTCTTCCTGCTAGTCAAACATTCAGATAAATAACCTCCATTTAAAACTGAAAAAAGCTACTTCCTTTTTGTCTGAGAAATGAGTGATATTGAATCCACTGAAATGCTTTCTTTTCATTTAAAGTATTGTTAATTTTTTTCCCTCTTCAGATCCTCAAATTCTGTTAGGAAGTATCTGGATTTTGGTGAGGTTTTGTACCCAGATTTTGGTGAAGAAAAAGAAAGTCAATAAAAAGGCAATTTTGCATGTGAGGAAAATCCAGTTTTATTATGCTTCATAAGAAGAAGCTTTTAAGTGAAAATTATTTTCCAATCTAATACAAACAAAATGCTACCATTCATTCTTTCAGTCATTCTTTTTTTTCTAAACAAGGTTTATTATAGTACTCCCTGAAAGGAATAATGCAGTCTTTCATCAATGATCAAATCCCATCTCAAAATACATCAGTCCCTGCTGGCTGAATTATACTGAATTTGGGATTTGTTTTTTGATGTAATGCTGCATGATGTGTAACTTGCTATTCAGTGTAGTTGTTAGAAGAACTTATCTGCAAAGCAATTTCTTCATATCATACCTGTAGCACAAGAGGGTATTTTTTTAAACTTTACATTTTCAAAGGAAATCCACTTTGTTTTCCTCATTTAAAAAGGCAATGCAATGTTCTTTGAGTGTATGTAAAACTCTCCTGGCACCTAATGTATGCATAAAAGACTAGCTTCAATTTAGCTGGTTGCATTCCTCATTTCAAGCTACTGGAAACTATTAACTCCCAGGTAAAGCTTTCTTGTAGAGAGCTGGTGACCTTGCTTGCTCTCTTAGAAGTCTAACCGTAATTTATTTAGTACTTGGGTTTACATGGCACTTTGATCCTGTAGGATACAACGCCGTTACTGGATAGAGTTTCAACTGGCCTTTATATGGCCCAGAAAATGATGCATCAAACGCAGATGTTTGAACACATAACCTGACTTTTCAAACTACTGATTTCATGCTAAACCCATTACTGCTCGGAATCTGACTGATACCGAGTCATCCATTCAATGCGCACCAGCTTCATGTGGAAACCAGCTGCAACTGCAGGGATAGCACAGAAAGTGTAAAATCTTGTTCAACACAATACTGCCCTTGACTGGCTCAGTATAGGTCAGCTTGTCTCCTTTACAGTGTGGCCAGGGAAAAGGACATTGTGCAGTGCTCCTTCCCAATGACAGGGTATATTACCCTTGGCAAACTGCTGTGCTAATCTCCTGTCTGTCTACCACATCAGGAATTAGCTAAGGCATTTCTATGCTTGTGCTTCCTAGGTTTCAACCACCTACATGTTCAAGAGATGTTTCTCTTGAGCAGGAGAAAAATATTTAATCCTTTTTCACACACTGCTGTTTTACACATACTCCAGGATGTGTGTGGGTGGAGAAACTCCCCACTCCCATTGTAGACCATCAGATGGCCAAACCCCACTGCGCCAGGCAGGGCTGAGGAACAGGTTTTGGCTTCCCAGAATAAGGACCACATCCTATTGGAATGGAAAACGTGACTCTTCAAAGTGAATGTGTAAAAACCTAGAAAATCACTTTTAAGTAGCTGGGGGACTTGTTCATGTTACCACATATTTTGGCCAAAAACATTCTTAGCAAGAAGAAAGGCAGTGCTGAGGAGAAATGATTTTCCCTCTTGTGAGTGGCAGCATTATTAATCTGTGTGATTAATTCTGTGACTATTAAAGAAACTGCAAGGCACTCTCCATTTAGTTAATATCACTAACAAATACACATCTGTCACTCAAAATGTTGTGTACTCAGCATTGTTATTCTTAAGATATTAAATATTTACAATTTATTATGATTGTTACTTTTGTTATTTGCTTGCAGCAGCTAAAAACATGCCAGGCAGCCTGGTGGGGAATAAGGAAAACATTTTCAAACCAGCCTGCCTTAAAGTGAGATGATAAATACAACTTTAGGTATTTTGGCCTTGAGTCATGGAAGTCCGTTTCACCATCTATCCAAATCCTACAGGGTGGGTGTTAAGCCCATGCTGCAGTTATTCGCTGGGGAGGGAAGGAATTAAGAGGAGTTTTGCTGGATCAGGGCTGTGGGACATGGCTAGCAGCATCCTCCTGCCTTTCACTGAACAATGGCCCACCCTTTAGGTAGCACTGAAAACGGAAGCAAAATTTGAAGGAGTTTCACAGATTGTTTTCCTATAGAGAAATCGCCAGCAGATGGATCTCAATGTTGTGTTTCCACATACTTCTATTCTTGGCCTCAATAGTAGCAGTCAGAAATGCCTGATACGAAACTCGCTCTGTCTGAGCAGCACCAATTGTCTGCAATCCATTCACAGAACACCTCACCAATCCATTAATGCAGCCCTTGTATCCCTTCGGACCTATGATTCTGATAGCAGAAATATAGTGGATAAGAAGAAAGCAGCAAACAAACTTCTAATAATAGTAACTTCGAAGAATAACTCTGATGTGACACATTTATTTCTACCCGAACTCTATGTATTGAGTTTGAGGTAGCTTTTATGAAACTGCTATTAAATTGTGGATAAGTAAACTGTAGCAAATATTGCTTCTTATCATGTCATCATCTTCCTTTTCATATGACTCCTAAGGAGCTGAATGAAGCTATGATAATAATTGCAGTGATGTTCAATTTCCATGCCTCAAAAACCAGCTGAGTTTTGACAGAAGGGATGTTTCCCTTCATGATATAAAATAGTTTAATTTTTCGGTTTCTTCGCTTTGCCGTAACTTCTTAATCAGGTGGCATTAAGTATAGAATTTAGAGAAACAAAACAGACTAGATAGACCTAAATGAACATTCATTCAAGTACTTACTCTAAGTAAGAAGTTTGCAAATTGTTAATGAAGCTGGGGAAGAAATTTGAAGTGCAGGAAAAAACCACCTTCTGTGTATGCATTCTGTTGGTTTCTGCCTGGTGTGACCTTATTTTTCCGTTGTGTTTGTATTGCATGGCTTTTTTTATACCTTGTAAAATGAAGTCAAATTGTGTTCTCAAAGCATTTCTTTCTCAGGTTTTGATAAATGACTATATTTCCATAGACTTCACTGAATTGCTTTTAATTGAGACCATTTGTTATGAGATGATATCAGAGCTCAAGACCAATGGCTGGGTTTTCTCTCCATAATGTTGCTCCCAGCAAACAATCAGATAAGAGACTCTTCAGAAACACAGAGGCTTTTTTAACTAGCAGTATAACTCACTAGTAAATATAGAAGGTTATAACATCTTAAAATAATTTATGGTACTGTCAGGCCTGAAGAAGAAAAGACTTCTCTGGGGAAGCAGTTTCAGCAGGAACTTCAAAAACTGTATGTTTGATAAATAGCACCACAACTTACAATGTTCAAAGTGCAAGGATCAAGGGAACTTTAAATTAGGAGTTTAGACTCTCAAGTCCACATAAAACTATTATGGAGGATGATGCTATGACCAAGCAAAAGACAAACATTTAATGTGTCAATAAAATCAGCAAGAGAAACATATCTACTGCTCTTTCAGGATCTGGGAATTCACCTGTCTGTATACCAGGATGTCACTGATAAAAAAAATGTATGTTTAAGAGTCTCAAAGATTTAAGATGTGCAGAAAACATTATTCTTTTAGGATAAAAACCCCACACTTTTAATCTCATATTCAGGTCCAGCATTCAAGATGTAAAAAAAAAAAAAAAAAAAAAAGCAAAACAATAATAATTATAGTTGAGAAAAATGAAATATTAATGTTATATGATTTTGCAATCCTCATATCTTTTATATTTCTGAGATGCATTTTATCTGATATTTTAAAATAGTAAGTTGCTTCACCTGGAAATGGTTTCAAAATAAAATGCTTTAGTTTGAAAATCTTGATTTGATATAACCAATTGCACTAAGAAGTCCACTGAAGCAGAAACTCATAAAAAGTACTGCTTCTTACGAACTGGCATTTTCCAATGAAAAACAATTTAGTGGAAGATTCCTGACAAGTCTATCCCTTGTTATAGGCTGTGGCTTTTGGAACAAATGTGTTATTGAGAACCAGGAGTCACTTGTCTTAAAAGAATGGTACACTTAAAGATAGGTTATCTAAGGATGGATGGACAGATGTGCTTTAAAATTTGTTCCTCTTGACAATACCAAGGGACATAAAATGTTAAGTCTTGTTAAGGCTCCCTTCAGCTCTTGTGGACATAACCACTCAACATTCTGCATTCTGCTACTGTTATCTTGTTCCTTTGCTAGGACCATATGCTTTGACAGAGATAAGAAAGAAAGGATTTGCTGTTTGTGAGTACTCATTATAACAGTAATGAATGAGATAACACTGATTAGCAAAGAAATTAAGAGTTCTCTTCTTTGGAGAACAAGGTACCCCAGTATATCAATCCATTTAAGTACATAACATTAAACAGGAGAGTCATTCTACTAATCCCAGTTTCTTATAGTTTAAACACCTATTTTAGTGTTTTATTAACTCATGGACCTTGCAGCGATTACATTTTTCATCAAAAACTTATTTTAACAACAAAGATAATCAGAAAAAGGAAAAAAATGTTTTGACAGATTGAAGACAATCTGTCCATTCCTTGATATGTCTAAACAGTTAGACAAAATATTTTCTGTATGTCCACATTTCCACATAATTGTACCTTATCTTCTTCTTCAATGTAATGCTCTTCTTTGGAAGAATTTTACACTATGGTGTTTAGAACAAACTTCCTAATTTCCCATTTAAATGACTGTATAAGTCACGGTACTGATTTCTGGATATTTCTAATAAGGAATCACTGTCTTTTCACAGAGAAGAAAGAGTGCAGACAGTGTCTTTGAGCTACAGCTACCTGGGTATCAGAGAAAAGAATAGCAGTATCTTTCATGTCTAAAAGGTTTCAGACATGAACATTTCAGGGAGGAGCGCAAACCTGGGCCACAACAGTAGCTTCATACTGGAATGGCCTAAATATCACACAAAAATATGAAATAGAAAATACTGATTCAAAATAATACCACCCTCCTTCTAATCCAAAGCTTTGGGGTTCAACCAGTCCTCTGTGCAAACACCCAGATGCTCACACAAACACACTTCCCTCCATACACCAATGACTCACTTCTGTGCTGAGTCCTACAGAGGTGGAAACGGTTGCCTTGCACCTGATTTGTGTAATAACCAGGCTGTAAACTGGGACTGCTGTACTGATTGTAACACCAAAACCTTGGAATTTGTCCTTCAGCCTCACTCTTGAAAGTGTGCCCAGCAGCACATCTGTCTCCTGGTATTCCACTGAACTGATCACTAAGGACAATTTTCCCAGATGTGCAAAGGCAAATGATGGTGATGGGAAGAGTGTGTGTTGAGAAGGGAGACCACAGGGTGTGGATAACCGCAGTCCTCAGGAGAGAGGGAGGTTGCTTATCGTGCCCTGCAAGGGAGTTCCTTAGTAGCAACAATATGTTGCCCATGCCCTGACTTTTCAAAGTATTTTCTTCATCATCACAACTTCCAAGGTGGGGGGAGGGAACCAAAAAAGATAAAAATTCCAAAAAAAGACGTATCTCTAGAAATTGTTTTAGCCAGGAAAACCTTTCCAGAGGGGCTGGAAAAACCGCTTGTCCCACACAGGGGTTTTTTATCATTAAGTTTTTACCTTCCCAGTGCCTGTCTTTAACTGTCTTGCTCTCTCAACAGTTGAAAACCATCACGTGTGTAAATGCGTGCCGAGTTGCACCCTGTTACACGTATACAAAGCAGCCATGCAACGCTCAAAAAGCAGCCTAGCCTCCGTGCTGTTGCTGTTTGCCAATTACAGCAATACGGATCTAATTTATACCTTAAGCTGCATTCCCTTTAAGTTCCTTTCTCATACTGACAGTTTTAGAAGTTAACTGCACTGGGTAAGCTGCGATTCAAAATGCAATGTCAGGGAGCTGTTCCACCAAAATTACAAGAGCAACCTCCTTTTAATACACGTTACCCTTATGTGCTCCCTCTGGGATCCGGACAGGCTTCAACTGGGAGTCGCATTCAGGAGTTTTGCTGATGTGATCCTTTGCCAGCTAGATAATCACCTCTTAAAACCAGGCAGGCAGGCAAGCACCTTTGTCCAATGAGCACATTTCATGATGGTAAAGTGCCATCTTCAGAGTACTTCCAGACCCCACACTGTGATCTAAGGTTGCCTGTGTGTGTGTCCCCTCCCTTTAATTAAGAAGTCCTCTCTTACCCCTGCTGGGACTCTTGCACATGTTGAACCTTGGCATTTTCAAATCCATTTCTCCTCCTTAAAGCCTTATTGCTTCTACACAATCTGCAGATGCTGCTGCATTTCAAACAGATCTTTAATGCATTCATTTGTACATAACTTTACTCCAGAAAAATTCACATCAGCAATACCAAGCCGTCGTCAGCTTGATATACACACTAGTAGCAAACTCAGTCTGACCCCAGGTAAGTAGCCATCACCTTCAGAAAGATTCAGCAAAGAGATGGCAAAAAGGAGAGAATTTTCAGCATATTTATTGTTCCCACTTCCCATCTGCGCTGTTCACTGTAGGTCCATCAGGCCAGCTATGGGGGAGGCTGTGGCAGATTGCACTTAGTGGTATAATATTTCTACAATATTGCAGTCATTGAACCAGGAATGAGGATGAGACACACATATAAAATGAGATGGAAGAGGAGAAAAAGACAAAATCTCAACATCACGCTCAGTCCTATGACATTCTCCTCCCACTCCCTTTCCCCCACCCATGGCAGAAAGGTCATCTCACCTTCTCTTTTGGAGTGGTTAAACTCACTTCTACTGATGAGAGGACTGAGGGCTTGGAAGATTTTGAATCCAAAGAGAGTCAAAATCAATCTCAAATAATCTTAATGTAAATTTTCTACTCTTGTGGTAAGATTACCTCATTATTCAGGGATTTCAAGACATGTCTGCAAGTCTTTGAAACTGGAATAGCTTGACTTGTCCCAGGCCAGCCTATCCAGCTGCCCCTGGCCTTTGAAACCAAGACCATAAATCACATATTTAATAAAGATCATAATAAGGTATGAATGTACATATTTGTGGTCAGATATTGTCACAGTAGGTATTTTGTTTTCATTTTTGTCATTCTCCAGCAGTTGAATATGTAACAGGGAATGATTTATATATTCCTTCTTTCCTTGATGTCATTTAATAGAGGGCTAAAGCTGAGCTAAAAAAGGTGGTGTGGTTTTTTTTTTTTTTTTTAAACAGTCACATATCAGCTGTAGCGGCTCCTGTGAAGCCAGATACAATCTTAATTTATGCAGCCTTTTAGAAAAGAAGGGATTAGTATGTTGTATCCTCAACCTAGAAATTACTATTGTTCAGAAAGAATAATAATAATGAAAAAAAGATTAAGCGTCCATATCCAGGCTAGAATTGCCATTGTAAATGAGGCTGTAGACTGAGGAATTGACCCTCTTAGACAGAATAGCTGAATCTTTCTGTGAATTATGGGACTCCCACACAACTTAACATCTATCTGCAGCCTGTGATGCTTCATACTAGCTAGAGAAATGATGTGCTGTGATGTGGACCTTGCCGCATATGTAATCTAGAGTGGGAAATGAACAGTGCTCTTACAAGTAGCTGAAATGTCCCTGACAAACAGTAGTCCCAAGGAAATAAGTTTGAAATCCCAAGACTCTGAATCTATGCTTTCATTAATCTTAAGAAATCAGAGGGGAAGCCCCACTGCCACATTCAGTCTATCACCCTTTCATGGCAGTATGCTTTCTGAGATGTATCTTCTTCTGCTTTGCTTTGACTTTTAATGATGGAATAATCTTTGCTCCCAGATTTGGCTGAGGAAGTCTGAGTTGCTGGGAAATCAGAGAAATTGGTATGATGCTTGCCTCCAGGAAGCTTTTTTTAATAATCCTAGGCAAAGTCTGCTAGAGTCAATGCCTGTAATTCTGGCACAGAAACGTATATGCAGAGAAATGACATTTCTGCAGAAATATCATAAGGCACAGCCTTTGCTTTGGACAAGCCTGCAAAGCAGGAGCAAGGAAACACTTGCTTTTCATCCGTTATGCAATGGCATTCAGTGAAGTATTCCCTGGTGGCAGGGTGATGGCTTGGGACATGGAAGATTCAGGTTCAGCTCTCTGGTTCACTGCAAAGGCAGCAGAAAGGAATAATATGTGCCCACATTTCATCTGCTCTAGTTCGCAGCCACGTAAGAGCACAAAGGCACCTTCCTTGCTTAGCCCAGCAGACAGAAGTGGTTAGTTTTAACACGGATCAGTTACCACACCATTGCTTATAGCCTGACTTGCAAAGTTAGGGGCCCCTTCAGAGGTTCCTGAGTGTCAAGACCTAAACTGAAAAGCAAAGGATGAGCAAAATATATTCCCACTGAGCTTGCTTAGATGGTGATGTCTGCATTATTAAGCACTGCATAAGTCTCTTCACCCTTTGATTTCTCGTTGTATATTCAGACCTGTCTGTAAAGCACTGAACACTATTTTAACACTAGATAAATCATGGGAAAGAATAATAGTTTCTGATCGTTTACACTACATGATTTTTTTTCCTAACCTGCCCTTTCTGACAGCTCTCCATAGATTCCAGCCATGGGCTTGCATGCTGTTCTCAAATTTATGTACTTTTGACTGCAGCCTAGCTGTCTCCCACACAGCTAAACAATTATTCGAATATTGGTTCTTTGATGTTAATACCCACCTTTTATTGCTTCATCAATACTGAGCACAGGGTGAAATAGAGCAGGCTGCAACTTTTTGAGGCTTAGAGATCATGGTCATGAAGATGCCAGAATCAAATTCACCTCATCTATAGTTTATGGGTTTTGTGCTATTCCTCATACCAGTGACATTTTTCTGTCCACACAAGTGAAATACTAAATTCACTAAATGCACCTAAGGAGAGATGCTGCAAGTTCTCCTGATAACTAAACATCAAGTGGCCTCAAAGGATTAGATCACGGTGAAATCAGACGTGCAGATTTTCTATTTTGTGAAAGAAAAAAAATTTAAGCCTTTCCAACAACAAATTCAGCTTCATTTTTCTCCTTAGCAGGTGAACTCTCTTCTTTGTATATCAAATTCTGCAATGTTTTTGGCCAGATTCTCATCTGGGAAATTTTCAGCTCCAAGTAAATGAGATGTTGAAATGTTACAAGGAAAGCAATTTGGTCCAGTGTCAGTAACCATGCATGTGTTTCCTTATCTGGAGATTTAGTTGTCATCTTTTAAAACCAAACAAAAACTCTGTAGAATAACTTTGTTCCTTTAAGACTATCTGGAGATGTAGGTAACCAAAACCTGTTCATGTGCTTCTTTTTTGCTTAGATGACATATTAATTAATGAGAGCATGAGAGTTCATCATTACACTGCATTGCACAAAGCCAAGATCAAGTACAGCCAAATTTCCTGGTACAAATCAAGGCCCAACCTATTTTAAATGAATGCAGTTACTTGGCAGCCCTTGGGGTACAGCTGTGTCAGATCAGCTGAGAACCCAGAAAACAGAGGCCTAGGAGTGGTGAATAAAGAAAAGAGTTTGCAAATTTGCCTAGATCAGGCACTGCTCATTTGTCATCCTGTTACTGCAAAACATTTACACAGAATACTGGGGGAAATTGTCAGGAAAGGCTGAGGCTTCGCCCTCAGAAAAGGTAGCAAAATCAGAATTGTTCAGGTTGGAAAGGACCTCTCAAAATCCTCAGGACTGACTGTCTCGGCTGGTTAGACAGGGAGTAGTCACACTCCCACAGTATTTAATAGTCTGTCACTTAAATGAGAGAGTACGGTGTAGAGACCATAAAACAAACAGGGAAGGGTAGATGAAAAAACATAAAACCTAATTATGATTCCTGGTAAACATTTTCTGTTGACAATTTTTGTTGGATAATAGATTTTGATTAAAACTAATATTTTTGCATGTAGTATTTGCTTTCTGCATTGCTTCGCTTTTTTAAGAGAGCCAACCACTCCAAAAAGCTTTCTTTTCACTCTGAGGAGTTATATTTCTAAAAGAAAGATAAAATTAAAATCTTACAAAACATCAAAATATATACTTATTTGATATATATTTCATATAAATATTACTCTACATACATAAAATAGAAAATATTTTCCAAGTAACTCTATAATTAAGGATTGACCTAGTCCTAGTTACAATTTTCTTCACACAGACTCCTGTGTCCTACTGGAAATACAGAAGTCCTCAGTCACGCTAAGAGTTTCAGGAAAGTGCCAGGGTGTGCTTAACCCAGCAGCACGGTGATGCTCCCTGTTTTGGGGCACTGTGTCAGCAGCACAGCTTCCCGCAGCAAGGACATATGGCAAGGGCAATGGCAGCCACCTGTGCACGCATCCCAGTCACTTAGAGATATTGCTAAATATGAGAAAACAGAAACTCCTGAAAATAACAATTTAGAATGCTATCATCGCTTAGGAAAGCCTGAGGGGGATTAAATGCTGTTTCCCACAGGAAACGGAGATAGCCAGTTCAAAGCCACCATTAAAGGCAGTCAGCAATGGTTTCCTCTCAACAGGTTTTGATGAGCAAAAACGAAAGAGTGGTATATTTTCCAGAACTTCCTCCCAGCCATTTCTCAGTAATGTGAGACATTTCACTGGCCTGTCTCCTAAGGAGTGACTCCAGATGTGAACATAACACAGCTGGCCATGCTTCCTACCCACACCCAGGATCTAGATAGATCCTCTGAAGGACAGCACTGCAGCGAGAGACAGAACCACTACATGGTTAGGGAAAAAACAGCTGAACATGGAGAATTAGTTTCAAGGTAAAAGAAACTTAGCAACATAATCATCTGTCTTTTCATAATGTTTACAATGCCAGGGCTTTGTTGCTTTGTTCCTGTGCTTATTTTTGTGATACTAAATTTGATTAGAATGAACCTTCCCTCTGGGTGCATTGGCAAAGCATAAAGTAGAGATGCACTGAAGCCTATTATAAAGTCAAAATCTATAAATAAATTTAGAGTTACACAAACAATGCTAGGCGTGCTGAGCATTTTATTATTCAATATGTCTTTTTGCTAGTGGCATATCTACTTAATTTGGAGAGATCTGTGTTTTACTAAGCCCAACAAGCATTTAATAACTAGCACTTTACAGCAACTTTTGTATAAGCAAATATTCAAAGGTGCTCTTCAAAAATCCTAGCTCTTCTTCAGTAAACAAGTGGAAATGTAAAGCTCTTCGGAAGGTTATGGGCATTTTCTAGCTCATGAGTGAAAAAAAGTTGGGTCAAAACAGCTCACACTGAAAGCTACGACTGCTTATGGTAGAGCAGTCTTTTTATACAGGCAGATCCATAAAACTATGGAGTTTTGTTATCTAAATGAGATGTTTGCTTCCTACCTGAACTACAGAGCTTGGCTTGTTCAGGTAGGGGAAACTTGGGCTTGTACCTGTTTCTTGTATAAATTAGCTCAATCTAATCAACGCCCTTAATTTAGATGCTTAACGCTGGAGGATGTGAATATCATACATGGCTGAATTGGTCTAGCATGGCATGGGGGTTCTCAAAATCAGTGGCGTTCAGACCTTGCCATGCAATCTTTGCGTGAAGAGATGTCCACTGAGACCAATTCTCTAGCTAAATCCACAGCTTTGAAGCCTGGGTTTCAAACCCACAGCTACCTGAATGCTGGCAATCTAAATTCACAACCATTTCCCCAGTTTAAACAACGCCTTCTCAATTCACATCAAAACCAAACTACCATCATGAAATGCATCCATTTATACTCTTGGAATACTCAGAGTTAAATAACTAATACTGGAAGGGGTCCAATGTAATACAAGACTTTCCCTACCACCATAATTTTGAGCTACTCTGTACAAAATTGAGAGGAAGACACTTTATGTAATGTCAACGTTTAAAGATGTTAAAATCAGTTGCAGAAATAAAATGAGGCATCAGGTTTAATTTCAAACATCATTATTTTCAAAATTGAGCGTCCCTAGTTAGGGCCTGCTTTTCAACTGGACTGACAACAAACAAATCATCCTGGAACAATGGGGTGGGATAAACGCTCAGTACTTTCGAGCATCTTGGTATTTTCTTTAGATCAGATACAGAGTTCCAACAGAAAAAACCAGTAAGTTCTCTCCTCATGGCTGTTATGGGGATGACACTGCCATTTGACTGGAGATCATCAGGAATCAAGTGTAATCATCCATGTGCCTTTGAAACATAACCGAGTTGAGCAAGAAAACTGCCCATTTTGTGGATGTGTAACCCAGGTCCTGGTAATTCCATGAGAAAAGGAGAGACCTGTCTCCGGTTGCAGGAAACACAAGGACTGGTGCCAGCCTTTCTCAGCTGAGGTTCTGCCCTGTGGATTTCCCCCTACATTTTTACGGGCTGAGTAAGGGTAGAAACGACCTCAGTCCTTACTCAAGCAGAATCTCTTCTGAAGTCAAACAATATTTCATCCACATTAATCTGGTAGGAAATTTTTGAACATTGCAGTTATGTTTAACAGGAGCTATAATTGACTGTATGTTGACATTCTATTTCAAAGCCCTAGTAAATGCCAGGGGAAAATCAAGTAGAAGGCTCTGTTAGGTTTAAAGCAACATGAGCAAATGGTTTTCCAGGTAGAAGAGCAGTTGAATATCTGAATGATTAATAGTATTCCCAGCTGAAAGTGTCTTGAGCTCAGTAAGTTTCACTTTGTGAGCACTTCTAGAACCTAATGGCTGAGCCCTAAAGCTAAATATGTAGTTGTTTCATAGGTCATGCTAACCACTAGGCTTGTAATCCCTTATTAACTCATTTTGATAATACAGAACAAGTAACATTACCAGCAAACCATCAGCCTCCACGGAGAGTTGCAAATGTCACTGCTCTGCATATTCAACACTTAATATATTAACATTTATTTTAATTTCAAATAATATATATTATTTTTAATAATTCAACTATTTTCTTTCTCTTCGTACTTATTAAATCAATCTCACATCTCATTTTGTTGTATCCTTAAAAAAATTTCCAACTTGTAAATAAATTACCACAGCCCTTTTTACTCCTTACATTTAGTTTCTTAAGAGAGAGAACAAGACATTGTTTTCTCGGAATGCTACCATATTTTACATGGATATGGGGCATTTGTTGTGTTTACTGTTCTATATTTAGTGATGTACATTAACCCTTAAATCAAATACACCAACTCAAATGTCATTAACATACATTCTAGACTCCAGTTCTGTGTCATAAACCTCCTATACCCTATGGTTTGAAAACATCAGCTGAAGGTTAGGCATGGTTGGCTGCATGAAGAATGGAAGAGGCTATTAAAACAAACCCTGATAATTGCAACTTGATACCTTCTTTTGTCCTGAACTGTTAGAAAACAAAGACCCTTGTGAAAGAAGACAGGAAGGAAAGAGAATTCCTTTATAGCAAAGACGCAATCCATAAAATAAGTTAATATCCACCATTCATGGTATTTTTTGGCAACTCTTTGGTTTTCTGGCACCCCAAAAGTCAAAACTACAAACAGCTTTGGTTTCTTCAGTAATTTATATTGATTTACCCAGCTGCAGTTTTCATTGCCATTGCCATCATTGTGTCTAGATTTGTTGAATGTAATTAAAAAGTCTCAAGAGACAATTAGATTGCACCAGAGAGGTAAGTTGGTAGACTGGAACTGAGTTTTCTGCTTCAGTAAGAGTCATTTCATTTTAATGTGTTCAAGAATATATAAAAGCTAGTTTTGCAACACAAACTAGATAGAAGTAGCTATGGTCCCTTCTCCTTACCAAAGTAATTTAAAAAGTTTTCCAATCTACAGAAAGCACTGCTGAATTAAGAATCTGTCCTTCCCCTGAGAAAACAGAAAAATTTAAATGGGCAGTTTCCAGTCAGAGTGTCCTTGTGATATTACTTGAAATCAAATTTACTTGGCTGTGCTTGTGCCAGGGTTGAAGTTGTCTTGGTATTCTTTTTTTCCTGAGCCTTGTGATCATTAGACCGGATTAACGAAAAGAACTGCCTGGCTATGCTGACAAGTAAGGATAGCTACAAGTTCATGAGAGAAAGAAAAAGAAACTCATATGCTGATCCTAAGAGGATTACCTCCTTGCCACTGAATGAATTTTGCATTACAGTGGTATGAGCGTTGAGAAAAGTTTGTACTTTATTTTGAATATTTATGTTTGGTGTAAATTTCTTTTAAACATAGGAAGAAATTGAGCATTGTGTCCATTCTGTCATCAGTGAGACAAACTTTCCAACCACATCGACAGGTTGAGGAGCTTATGCAGCCTGTCCCTTTTCAGAGTGATATGCTATTGATAATTGACATTCACCTTTATTTGAAGACATCTGAATTCTGTTTTCCATTCCTCAGGCATCAGTAAATTAGCAAATTTGCCCTATTGCAAATCAAGAGCAAAAAGCCTCATACATGTTGTGCCTGAAGCCACGAAACTTGCTGTACAAAGTGTGCAACACATTGTTTAACACTGAGGTTACCTAGTGGTCCTCCACCTCGATCAAGAGTTCCAGATTGATTTTTTTTTTTTTTGCCACGAGTTATAAAGGACTGGAGCCTCCCGACATGTGACAGGCTCCATCGCAAAGGTTCACATGTGCCAGTTATTGCCAGAAATAGAAAATGGTCCCAAGCCTGTTCACAATCCCAGCATTAACTGCACTGCTGCATCGTTAGACAATGGAGAGAGAGACTTGATCTCAGCCTAATGATTTTGCAGTCAGTAGTGACAGCATATTCTCTCAGTATCCAGTGGGAATCTTGCCATGCACTTGCAATGAAGCCAAGGTTTTAAATGAAGTTGTCAGATGGTGAGGAATGGAGGTATTGCTTTGGTTCTTTGTGAAAACGAGGCAGAGCAAATGTGATCCTGCCTGTGCTGTAACCCCGATATGGCCCCACGTGGCATGAAGTGCCTTCAGAGACGCTCATATAGGCGTGGGAGAAAAATTGGAAGTCATGGCAAGGAACTGCTTTGTCTGAAGACCAGGTTGTAAGCACTTAGAGACTGATTGTACAGCAGGGCAGAGCAGTAAATGTGAACGTTTTGAGGTTGGCGCCTTGCAGTCATCAACCTGACTCCCTCCCCTGTCTGGGGACAGGGTAATGTGTCATGAGGTAAAACTTTACTTTGAGGGTGTCAGAGTGCTGGAACAGGCTGCTCAGAGAGGTTGTGGAGTCTCCTCTGGATGTGTTCCTGTCCAACCTGCTCTTGGTGAACCTGCTTTCGCAGGGGGGTTGGACTAGAGTGTCTCCAAAGGTCCCTTCCAACCCCTAACACTCTGTGATCCTGTAATGAGACTTACACAGATGCTCAGGACTGTCTGAGCTGTACACAAAGGCTCTCCCACCCAGGGAGCCTGGGTGACCCTTCAGCCTTCCCGCTCCCGCCTCCACCTGCTCTGCACCTCTACGGACACTGTGCAAAGTCATACCCAAAGACAGTAGATGATTTCTGCATGCCTGATGGCCTATGGGGTTGGTGTGTTTGCTGTCACGGACTCAGTGATGTAGAATCATGGGTCTCAGATGGTACCGAAGGTCACTGGTGTCTGAGTGTTTATGCTATTTTTCCTGAAGTAGCCAAAATTCATCTTATTACGATATTTACCCAACAGAACACTGTGTTCTTTGGCTTATCTAAATGTAAATTACATGATATTTTTATCTCCAGACTTCTGCATTCTTTACCTAGGTTTCATTTTTGGGGGTTAAGAGGTTTTTTGTTGCTGGTTTGGTTTTTTTGACTTTTTTTTTTTTTTTTCCTTTTCTTTTGCTGTTGTTTAGTACTTTGGTTAGTTTGATTTAATTTAATTTCTAATAGAAGTGTGGCTAATAGTCTAATGCTTCACAAAACCCTCCAAATTGTTGTGTGTTATTAAAAAAATAAGGATCTAAGGTAGTGTCAATATGAAATACTAGTATCAGGAGAAAAATATTCCTGTTTCATGCCTTTGACGAATTAGGACTTGTCATCTCAGAATCTGTTTTATCATTCTTAGCCATTTTTACTCTGTACCTTTCATTTTATTATTTTTTAAACACGTAAGAAATGAGGCCTAAAAGAAGTGCATAGTGTCCTATTAAGTCAAATCCTTATATTACATTCTACTGCTTAGGTTTTGTCTTAGAAAAAAAAACATTTAATGAGTTTTTGTGTAACATTAGATATTATTCATGCAGGTACAATAGGAGAAATGGTTTCTTGCATAGCTTATAAAGAAAGAAGTTCACTTGTAGGCATGTAATTTCTGAGGAAAATACATTTATTATTCACTTAGTGGAAACCTGAACAAAAATAGAAAGGAAAAAAAAAAAAAAGCTAGACTAGAGCTTTTGGGAAATGCTGCTCTCATCCTCTTCACACAGGAAATTAAATGAAATTAGAACTAGCATATTTTCATACAGCATTTGCAAGCATGTCGATTTGGGGAAAAAAATATGATCTATTTTGACTAATTGTCAAAACCTACTAATTTTTACAACTATTGACAAAATTCAAGGCACCCACAGTCAGAAGTACCTGTGGGTAATACAGTTTCCCCCCCTTCATGGCTCCACTCCATTGCTCTGCATGCCACTGCTTACTGAGGCAACTAATCACTTTTTTTGGACCATGTTAATCTTTGACCAGATCACCTTCTGGAAAAGACACCAGTGCTAACGCAAGCAGGAAGGGAAGAAAACAGCAGCTCAGATTTAAATTGGCTAAGCTGGCCCCTTACCCAGAGCAAAACTTTAAAGTCTGATGAGCTGGCCACGTGCCTTGTGAGGGCTAGAGGAGCTGGGCAGCCCCTGGAGGCAGGGAAGGCAGCCCACTATTAGTATCAAGACAGGGAAGAGAAGCAGGACAGCACAGCGTAATGAAGAGCCAAAAATGGAAAAATCTTACCAATTTACAGACTGTAGTATATGATGTTTCCATTATGGAGATTTAAAATATCAAGGGATGGAGAAATGCTGAAATTGAGGTCCTACCCAAACTGTGACCACAACCAGTAGAACTATGCCCTGATTGCTGTAAGCCTTGGACCCATCATAGAGCCTTAAATTCCACCAGAGAGTATAATTTTCCTTGTTCTCAATAATATTTTATTCTTTTTTTTTCTTTTTCCTAAGCTTAAATCCTAAACACTTAAACCCCCCACTTTAACAGAAGTACTGAAAGGAACAAGAATCCATGCAACAACTGGAAAAGGGAAAGTTATATGCACCACTGAACTGCACTTTTCACTACTTCATTTTATAAAGAGATATACAAGTTACAGCGAGTTCTCAATAACTGCATTCTCCCATACACAATACATGAAGTTACCTCATTTCTCAAGAAGGAATCATGAAGTTTCTATGGAAACTTCATAATTAATAGCTCACAGTATTAAGCCTTTTTCATTTGCAGATTTCTAAGTATTTTCCAATGTAACTACAGGCTCCTGTACAAAAAATGCAAGCCTACTGGCCAGTTTGGCCTTTCCTAGCTACAGACCACTTGGAAACATTACATGGAAGAAACACTGACCCACTTTGCTCATGTCCTTGACTGCAACTCATTTAGGCTTGTAAACAGCTTAGGTCCCACTGAATAAATATTCTATGTCACATTAGGCAAACATACTCAGTGGTTTCAAACATGCCTCCTTATGTTAAATGTCAGCACATACTGATAGGTGGTTATGGATTAGGGCCTCAGCTAGTAAAACCTTTAAGGCATAACTGCTGTATTTGTACCACTTTCACACCACAGTCTGCTGACACAACAGGAAAAACTAACAAAAATGGTATTGGACATTCCAAATTTTTCTATTTATAATGGCAATATACTTGAATGCATGAACATTTCAGATTTCTACTTCAATAAATTGAGGAGAGAATATTTATACCAAACATCACTGGAAAATTAATTGATAGAATCATAGCATGGTTAGGGTTCGAAGGGACCTTGAAGATCATCCAGTTCCAACCCTCCTGCCATGGGCAGGGACACCCTCCACTAGACCAGGTTGCTCAAAGCCTCATCCAGCCTGGCCTTGAAGACAGCCAGGGATGGGGCATCCACAACTTACCTTCAGAAGTTCAATTAACGTTTAAATTATTCCTGCTTATCTGTCACCTCAATGATCTTCATTCAGGTAATAAGTTTAATTTGTAATATTTAAAACCATTGTGCTGGCATTTTTTAAAATGAGATGGCTAGATGCAGAAAAAATGATAGATTCCCTGAGCTTATTAACCTTGATTAGATCCGTTGCTTACATGGTATGTTATCATACTGAGTTCTTACAAGATTTGTGAGAAAGAGCGAGCATGCATGGGGGAAATACAAATAGTTCATGAAAGATGCCAGTCTGTGAGTCTAAACCACACTGAACCCCCAATGAACACCCACTTAAAGAGAACCATCCTCATGACAGACATCAATAGCAATGCTCTTTTACTAGTCCCTTATTCCTGGATTACTTATTTTTAATCTCAGAAACATGGACATCACTGTGTGAATGATTTGTGTTGTGGTTTGGGTTGTTTCCTCATGAATCACCTCACGATAGATATAGGAGAATTCAATCTTATTTTACAGGATTTAGTGGAAGGCTTTAGGTTGCTTTGTTTTCCTCTGCATCCAATTAAAGAGTAGATGATAGGACTCTGAATAATTGAGGAAGAGAGAAGCATTATGATGTTGGGCACTTCCAACAGTGGAGTACAGAAACCAGCAAATCCTTAAATTCTTCTTGCCATGGCAGTTTAAGTAGGGACTACAGTTTCTGTTTAAGAAAATAACCTAAGTGTTTCAAATCCTTTGAACCATCACTGAAATGCCAGAAGATGGCCTACAATACAAATGTGATGACACTTATTTAAGGGATCCCCAATTTACAGTCAGATCACTTCCACAATGAGCTGTACATGATTTCTTTTTACCTTAGTGGTTGCTGTTATATATAGATTTCAATTATTTTTAACTTTAATGATTCATTACCATAATGGGAGAGCATTTAATCAGAATATTCTCCAAGTCAAATGCAAACTGCAAGTGCACGCTCTCCAAAACTGGAGGGTTTTCAAGGACCTCACATTCTGTCAGGCTTACACACTTAGTTTAATCATGCAAGTAACTAATGGGGTTAGTGTAAGAGGAAAATTCAGGCTGAGTATCCAGAAGGGAAAAACAATAATCTGGACAGTGGAGATGCACTGAGCCATGAAATTAGCGTCCCTGAGGGATGTGGAAGAAACAAGAAAATTCTAAAATACCAGTCAGGGAGCTGGATAGAGGAGTCCAAAATCTCAGACAGGCACCCTCTGTCTGACTCCTGGAGTGATTTAACATGTTATTGTGCTTGCTCTCCTGCCAGATAGGATCACCTCCACAGCAGAATCAGAAAGCAAATGGGAGGTTTATCAACTTCAGTACCCAGCCTTAATTCCTAGGTTGAACAACTGATAAAATAGGGTTAAGCTCATGGGTCAGGCTGTCAGACAGCAAATGTGACGTGTAGGCTCTTTCTGCACTACGTCAAGCCTTCGACATAGTGTGGGGGAGGAGAGACAGGGGCAAGTTTAGGAAAAATAGTATTTTAAACCTCCCTGTAAAGATTTGTCAGAGGACACTTGTCAGAGCCCTGACAGTTTTCCTTCTTTTCTTCCACTTTAGGCTCCCACAATAGCTTAACACTACAAAAAGAATAGCAAGGAAAGAAATAGACTGAGACACACGTCTCTGGAGATAGAAAAATAAAAATAGACTTAAATAAGCCAGCGTAAATAAAATTGTTAACGGCAAATTCACTCAAATTATCTTCCACCCACTTCTGAGATAGTCCCTCATATTTAAAGACTTTCCTCCAACCCAAGTGCTCTGGTGATGGCTAGAACTATTCTTGGCTCTATTTCCTTCCTTCACACACTTTATTGGGTAAGAAAAGCTGCCAAAAAGTGGGAGTTTTATGAAAGCAATCATAAAATGTTATGGGTAATGCTAAACAAATTATGTGTTACTCTACAAAAACGGCCCTTTCTTTGGGTAAAAAACAACCGCTGCCTAAGTGAGATCAGGTTACCTCTCTCAAAGCGATGATACACCTACTATCAAGGGCTATAGCTGGCAACAGTGGAGGCTGTGGAATGTCAACATTATTGAAGCTACTTTCCACAGTCACTTCTGAAAAGGTAATAGTGACTTGGTATCTTGATGTCCCAGTCTGCATCATGCATTTCCACATATAAACGAAGTCCGGTGTCCTACCCTGGGATTCAGGAGACCTCAGCTCATTGCTTTTTCATGTCGCGTAGCCACTGAGACCTGCATGAAGACATGTTCCTCTTGTCCTATCAAGTTTATCACTGCTTTACTAAGCAGGAAGTACCCCTATGCGCCTCTCCATACACTGCTTGCATGATGAGACCAATTAATCAGGGCCACTAACTACACAGTTACTATAAAAGATGCTGTCAACAGCATCTGGGCTGCTGGGAATTATAGTGGGTCACCCCCCCTTTTTTTTTGTTGTTGTACTTGGTGGTTTTGTTTGTTTTGTTGTGTGTGTTATTCAGGTATATTGCAGACAGTTTATAAAGCTATGGAAAGTAGTTCAATAAAGTCCAGTCTATATCCTTCCTCTATCCAGCCCACCATTCTCCAAGACTATAACTATGACACTACCACAGACAGTTTTGGACTATCATTCCTCTGAACACAATGGAATTTTAGAAACTGAAGTGAGACTTCCGCAGTATTTCAAGTATCTGGGTGCACAATCTTAAAAACTCCCATTTATCTGGCATCAAAATTTGGAGGTGAAGTGCTTTGGTTGCCTCAACTTCTGTTTCTCCATGTGCTACCCTAAAAAACACTTCCTGTCCGACCCACACAGTGCATCTAGTTCCTCAGCCCTTTGCGGTCCATGCATTAGGCATTTCTTTAAGTATCACACAGAGACACACATCTCAGCAAATGCTGTCAGGACACATCTACCACACAGCAGTATACACAATATGCACCCATCTAAAGTATTCTCCAGTTACACCATGCAGCTGAACAGGAGGGGACCTGGATTTAACTCTTCTTGTTGAGATGCAAATCCACTCTTCTTGAGAGTGCAATAACTACTAATCAACTGGCTAATGTGAGTTGGCATTTTCAATTTCTCCTGTAAAAACCTATTCCACATTGCACAAAAGACTGGAGGGAACGGAGAGAGTGCAGCAGAGCCTGACTCCATGTTCTCATGATAGGCACTCAACTGGAAACAGAGAAATGTGGCTTTCTATCTTCTCTAAAAGTACTGTTTATGCATTTCATTCCATGACTATTTAATGCAAAAGATATAAAATTAGGAGTCCATGAAGCATTAATTAATTTATAACCATTGTTCACTGTCTTTCCTCCTCTGAGAGTAGAACATTTTGTGCTCTGGAATATGATTGACAAGTGCTGCTTCCCTACCCTCTGTTTCCTCTCTTTCCAGTCTCACCAGATCACAAGCTCTTTTACACACACTTAAAATTTCTTAGACCTTCAGAGCACTTCAGTGTCTGCTTATTTCAGGTTACCCTGTGTGCCAAGTGTGGAGAGCAAATAGTGCAACATGGTGACAGGTAACTAACGGGAATTTCCAAGGGCAATGCTTCTGGCAGGTGACTTTTTAGAGGAACATAAAAAAATTCACAGTTCATCTTGGCAAATTTACCTGTGAAGCTATTAAGCTGTATCAAGGAACATCTCTGTGTCATCCTTCCCTTCAAGGTATCCCCTGCCATTGTTGCAAATTCCAAATGACTACTCACAGATTCTGAAAAGCAGAATTCACCATGACATTTCAGAGCAAAGTTATACTTTATTGACGTGAAGTGCAGAAATACACTTTATTGTTAGGACAAACAGCTCCATTTTCCAAACTTTTTTTGCCTTGCACTTATGCAACCACATCTATTCAGTGTAACAGTTTGTCCTCCTCTTCTGCTAATCCTTTCATTGCTTATTACTTTGCATGTGTTCCTTCATCATTCAGAGGAGGTTAGGAGTCTTATCCTCCTGAAAGTCATATTTTAATACAGAGACCAAGACTTTAAGCCACTGAGTGACTGTTGTCAGCTGTACTTCTGCCTCTCAAAGTTACAGTTATAGAAAAGAATCCTTTAGTTTGCGAATCTGATTTTGCATTTATCAGTATAATCAAACCTTTAGCTTTTGCCTCCCATACAAAGAGTGGAAGAAGCAGTAAATGAATTAATCTATTTCAAGTGTAGGAGCAAGGAAAAGTCAGGAATCACTGTATTTCCTTATAACATTCAAAAAGCCTCTATTTTATGGAATCACTCCCATGGCGATATTTTCTCTTTTCTAACTACGCAGCATAACATAGGAGATGCTGTAGGCTCTATCTGTATTTTAACTCTGGAGAAGTTATTCTGAAATGTTCCTTTTTCTCATGTTATAGGAAAGAGTTACTTAATTTTTATTATTGCTTACTTTGTTTCTGTTTCAAATTACTTGTTTCAATATGTTAGTAATCCAACAGGAGCCTATTTTGTGATGTTAAACTGGTTGTGGAAAAAGACGACCTCAGTCCCATGAAAAATCTCCGTGGTGAGGAAAAAAGGACTTCTGGCAACTGGAGGGAAAAGTCCTTTCCTTACTTGACATACTGCAGTGCTTGAGCCGTAGGCTCAACCAAGAGGGGAAACCTCTCGGTCTTCACAAAAAGATTGGGATTTATTTTTTACTGCAAAGATTATTTTTTTTTACCCTTTCTTTGTGGATAACATAATCAGAAACACACGTATGCTCGCTAATAATTTGCACAGACTGGAGAAGTGGCTATATTAGTCGGGGCGCAGTTAGTTACAGTAGGTATTCAGCCCCACTCATTGCTATGGGCAATGCGATCAGTCTGCAGTACCTTATATTGGTACAGATGAGTCATATCACCGTTGTTCCTTTCATGGATTGACTAACCAAACTTGTGAAACCACCGTGTGTTAGCAGCTAATTCTTTAACGTCAATGACAGAGGAAGAGAAAGTTAGGATAGAAAAATAGCTATGAATTAGCAAGCGTGTGAGATATCCTGGGGAACACTGAGGCAGACCTCACCTAAACAACACTGTTGAAGACAACTGACCTACACTGATTTTGTCAGATACAGGGTTGGGCTGTTTGACCCGAATGCAAAACATACCACATTTTTCAATTGTTGAAGGAACCAATTTATTATTTACAACCACTATCTTTCTTTAAAACAAGAGCTGGAATGAGACATTAAAGATTTGTAATGGGATATAAAACTCAGGTCTGCAAGCCCTTTTTTTCCTACCATGAAAATCAAGCCAAGATCAGAGAGAAGCTGGTATAGACATATTAGTCTTGGACAAACTGGACTTAAAAATAAATACAAAATTAAATACAATCCATGGAAATCAGCATTGTCTAGAAGTCTACATATTAAGCCAGGACCCAGGGTACTTTTTACAGCTGAATGCCACACTCTTTCAGCTATACTATTATTAATGTTGTGCTAGCATGTGGAAAACTATCTCAAATACAACTTAACAAGCAGTTCTCCATTCCTCAGAAGCAACATTAGTGAGCAGGGATTTGCGATAGTTTTCTTTTGAGAAATAGATCTGAAACCTGATTAATACAGCCAGCCAGTTCTTCCTCCCACACACACAGTTTGGGTAGACTGAAGTGCTTTGCTTGATCGGAAGGAAAATTTTCCTTTTCTGAACATCCATTTATTTAAAAAACGCAGTTGCAGGAATTTCTAAATATGATGTCATTTCACAGAAACAAACCCATTTGACTTTGAAAATGTTCCACAGATTTGAAAAAAAGACAAAATTTTAAAAATGATGAAGATAAATGTTTCTCCTTTTCCAATTTTTTTTATTTCCATGGGCAGAAGTAAGTTAGCCCAATGCCTCAATGTTAACAACATTTACATGTAGGAATTCACCCACATAATCCATAACGACAAAGGATTGTAGCTGAAACTCTCTCTATGAAGAGGAATTAAAAAACACTAAAACCATATCCACTAAATAATTCTGATTAATATTTTAGATATTCTAGAGAGACTGTGAACCTGTTACTCATTTAAACTGAGCTGGATAAACCCCTCTAGCCAGCTCTTCCAGTTAAATCGGAAGTTAGAAGCCCAAATTCCTTTGAGGGTCCTGGGTAAAATTTCCTTATGTTGGAGAAAAATCAGACTCTGTTTCTTAAAATGTCATGATTTTAATAATTCAATAAATGTCATAATATTTTTTGATCATAATAAGTATTAAGCAAGAGATATACTGCTCTTCCAAGACTCTTTCTTACAATAATGAGTAAAAGAACCCAGAATGACACTACTCTAACCCATAGATCATAAATTCTCAAATAGGAATAAAAAAGTTACCCCAAAAGACTAAAAAAAGAAAAAAATCATATACAAACAAAGCCATAATATAGCTAGCAATGTGAGACAAGAGGTGCATATAAAGATTTCCTACAGTGAGACTGAAATGATCTGTTAAATATTTTACTCTAATGTCTTTTTTAGCATTATTTTGTTCAGGTTTTTGCACATTTGTCAGGGCTGAATGTGTTGCATTTTAAGAGATTCTGCAAACAGCAGCAAACGCGCTTATTCTTTGTTCACTCTTGGCTCTGTTAAAAAGAAAACCTATTCCCCACTTTCCCCTCTATTAATTTCTCAGCAGCTATGAGCAAACTTTCAATACTTTCACAATGTATAGTTTAGTTGTAGAATTAGTCAAACTTTCTGGGTGGGAATGGGAGTATTAATGAAGCCCTTGTGGCTGTTTCTGCAGACAGTCGTAATTTGGAAGAAATTCAGTATTCAGTAACAGAATAATGTAAGAAATGGCTCATAATGCAGCACACACTTCCATATGTGTATGGGTGTGTGTGTGTTGTGTAAGCACATAAAAGTCTTGGTATTAGAAGCTAATAACTGGTAACAGAACCAAATTCTAACCCAGACAGTAGTGTTCTGACTACCTGATTTCCCCCGCATTTTGGATGTGAAACGCTATTTTCTACTCACTGTCCATACACAAGCATGTAACGCAGATATGTTCTTTGAAAAGAGTAGCATTTCAATTGAAGTTAAAAGGTCAGGGATATTTACTTTTTAAAAAGTTTTCTATAAATAATCAAGCAGTAAAACTTCTATGTTGCTTCCACCAACACTCATGAGTCTGGTGTGATTTAACTCTGAGGTCTGCAATCACTTTTGCATTTCTTAGAAAAAAGATTTCCATTCAGCTCAGCGGAGGTAATTTTTTAAGGTCACTGTCTTGTTTGACCATTGGAAAGAAAGTCTGCAAATGGTGAAAACACTAGTGTAGCCGTTCAAAAACTTCACCATGAGGTGTGCACTGAAAAAGACCACCTAAGCACTTTCCAGAATACTCACTTGTGGGCCCCAACATCAGAGATTCATTGCAGCTATTTTGTGCACAAACTTACAAGAACAAATCTTAAACAGTTTCAGGGCTCTAACACTCTTGGATCTTTCACCTCCCTACTTTTTCCAGCACGTCGGTATCAGACACTTTATGTGAGATCTCAGCTGAGACTATAATCACCAGAGACATTCCCAGATCTGATTAACCTATGGACTGAATAGGGTAGTGACAGAAGGAGTTGTCTCAGTTTATATAGAAAATCAGAGTAAAAGTTGGAAATAGTCAGTTTAAGTCCAAACCAGTTTAACACCATTGGACAAAGCAGCTCCCCACGTGACCTATTTGACAGCAGTGCAAGAGAGGAAATTGTGACACTCAGTCTTCAAGCTGATACTATGCCACAGAGTTTAGTATTTGTTCCTTTCAACATGTTTCTTTTTACTGTCTCCTCCCCATGGTACTTGCCCCAGAGACTAAGCCATATGCATACCTTTTCAGGCAATCCCTTCAGATGACACCAGTTGCACATTAACACAAAAGCCAATGGCCTGTGGAAATAACTTGCACCACTGTTACTTGCAATGATGAGCGAAGACCCTCGATCACCAGTGTAGCTGAGCACTGGACTCAGGTGATGCCAGTTCTGAAGATACCAACCATAAAAAATGAGCCTGAGGCCAGTTATTTATTACACTTGCCAAGTTTGCATTGATCAGAAGATAAAGATTTTGAGCACTTACCTTTCCTTACAGTGCTGCTTTAGGGAATAATCCCTGAGCTAACTATACTGATGTTTCTCAACTGCTGGGTCAGAAAATAGGATCAGACTATAAGGCATTGGAAGTAGTATGAATCTATAAGATGAAAGTATTCATATCCTTCAGGGCCAAGTGCTCTCTGTAACCTCTCATAAACAGAGTTACCACCGTTACCATGAGTGCTTTCTATTCTACCCTTAATAAGAAATAAGAAAATCTGGAAACAAGTAGAAACAAAACTACATGATGCTCGTTTCCCCTGTTCTTTGTGCTGTGTTTTTCCCAGTTCATTGCCAGCATTTCTACGTAAAACATGAAATACTTTCCCTCCCACCTTTTCCCATCAAATATAAATGAATACTAGTTAAAAATGAGCAGGGGAAGTATATTAACTAAGTCCCAGTAGTTTAGTGAAAGAAAAATCTCTTGCCCATGTTGAGCAACACTTCTAAAACCTCCCTATGAAACAGGTTAGAAGACCAAAGTCCAAGGCAGGAGGAAAAGAATCCTAACATTGAAGATGCTTCTTCTGTGATGGCAAAAACCAGGCTAGCCAGGCAAAAAAATCTTGTTTGCTACATAAAAACAACTTATTCATTTATAATGAAGAAGAGGGAACAACCACAGGAACAAACAACAACAAAACCAATAAACATGCAAATTCCTAACTCTGCTTTCAAAATACATTCAATTTTAAAACCTGTTTATCCTTCAGACCAGCTGAAGAAACAGGAGAGAGAGAAAAAAAAGTAATCTCTAGCTTTAAGAAATTACTTATGGAAAAAGCTTAAGCTGATGAGACTATTGAGTGAACAAGATGATTTCATAATACAATTTGTGCCTATTTGGTAATGACACTAAAGATGGAGAATAAAAAGCAACAACAATCATTCAGAAATTCAAGCAAAGTCAAGGCTTATTTGTTTATCTTTCTAATGCTTTTTTGCTGGTGCCAGACTTCCTCCAGAATTCAGGTGGATTGAATGAAGCTGGACAGCGCAGAGTTTCAGTCTAAGAAACATACACCACTGACACCCTTCAGCGGGTGCTCAACTGTTACTGAAGTATGGAAGAAAATTCTTCTGGGGTGCTTTCAGAAGGAAGCAGTGAACCAGGCTACAGATTGCTTTGCACCTGGGAGCAATCTTATGCATGCACCTGCATGAGATACTAGGCAGAAGGTAAGTGAATATTGATCTTTAAGCATGTATGTAAGTAACGAAGTTAGATCCGAATTGTACTTCTTAAAGGCTACGGAGAAAGCCAAGAGCCCAGGTGTTCTTGAGGCTGTTGAATGAGACAGATCTGCTTTATGACAGAGCAAACTCCAAAGGGTAGAGCGTCAGTCTAATCACTTTTTGTTGGTTATTGTTTTGTACATTCTGATGTCTTCTGTGGTATGGCAAATGTTTCAGTACGAATTCAGCCCATCTAAATGCAATTGTTTAACAGGCAGCCACTTTCTGCTTACAGACTGCAGAGTGACCGGAATATGATGGGTGGCAGTAGACACCTGGTTTAAGATGTGATGGTTCATCCTCTGTAATGTCTTTGTCTTTCCACCAACTACAAGAGCAGCCTGTTTGACAGACTGAGACTGGACATCTTGTAGGCAGACAAGATGAATCCTCCCACTCTTTGGCTCAGGCTGGAGGTGATTCATCATGTCCAGTTGTAGCCAGACCTCACTTTACTTCTTGTCTTGTGCCTGCTGACACTTGCATCTGCTAGGAAAAACTTGCTGGGAGAAGATGAAGCCCAGATGATGAGAGCTGAGAGGTGAGAGGATGAGTCCAGGTTTTATCGCATTACAGTGGTTTGGTGTTCACACACTGGTTGTGTAAGTGAAATTCCCTGTGCTACTTGCATCCCTCCTCACCTTCAGTGGCCTCAGGGGGGTTTTCAGGAGGGAAATAGATACCGTCTTAGACTTGGCTGATGGCTCCAAGGATTGATGCAGAAGAGAGACTGCTATTGCTACAGTCTGAGGGAAGCCCCAGGAGCACAGATACAGGCTACTTTATAAATCTATCATGCTGAGGTAGAAACACAAAACTTGTCTAGCCTTTCTTGTCTAGTAGCAGGTAACACAAGGTGATACTAGAGGTAAATAAAATAACATGCTGGTTATCATTAGTCACTCAAGTGATGCCACTTAGAATACTGAGTAAGAAAAACTGCAGCTGGGAAAAGATGTGAGACCAATCTTTAACTATTAAGCACCAAGTCTGATAATATGGGGGCAGATTAGTTCTGATCTTTTCTGGGTATTCCCTAAGGCCAGCGTTCCAAATTAAACTGTTTGCACTCCACGGAATATGTAGAGCTGAATAATTTGAAAGGATAGCTACAGTGACTATCTACTTCAATATTTTATAATAGCTTTTCTATTAAAAGATAAGTAGAGAGGTCTGTAGAAAGAATACAAATGCAGAAATCATGCAGTCCTGGTTTTTAGACCTCATTCTTCCTCTGACTTTTTTTTTTCTTTGGTTTTGGGCAAGTCAATTCAACTGCATCTCTTAGTATCCCTAATTATAAACTCTAAACCTCACAAAAATGTTTTCCTGCTTTCCTTGTTCCAAATATCAGTTACAGAGTGTACAGTGCACTGAACTTAAAATGGTAACTGTTACCTTGTCATAAATACCAGGTCTTAATATTGATTCACTGAAATGGTTGCTTTACAGCTCTTAAAAAAGTTAGTTTTATTAGCTGACCTTATCTCGCTGCCTTTTGCCTTTTTGTATTGTTTTTCAACACCTGAGGTTTGTTCAGTTACATTTAAATTACTTCATTTCTGTGTCTGAAAGCAGTTATTCAAAAGGTAGATTATCTTTGAGTTTACTGAATAAATATGCTTATATATTGCTGACAAGGCTTGACTCAAAAAAAAAAAAAAAAAAACCACTAGAATTTAAGTTTTACATTTTACTGCAGAACTGTAGCCCTTATAACAATCCAGCAAATACAGATTTCTGGTTTGTTTTGCCAGACAAAGTACTTTAAAAGGGGCTTATACTTAAATCTGCTATTCAGACTAGGAGCAGCTTAATGGATTGTTGACAAAGAATGTAGAGCTCAAGCAGGATGTGATAATACCTGATGTTTTCTCACTTTTATAAAGTTTATATAACTTATATGTCATTTCATTCCTGGCTGTCACTTAGCACAGTGCAGCAACAATGACCTTCACAGTAAAAGACTAAGATTAGCAGAGGAAAAAGGAGAAAGAACTTGTGGAATCAGAACACACATCAGAGCTAACAATATGCTGCTTGTGGCCAAAGGAGGTTAGATATCTGTAACCAACTGCAATAAGAAGGAAGTTCAGATGATGGCTTATACCCTTTTCAGTCCCCAGGCCTGCAAACAGGCCTTTTCATACCTATAGGTAAGAAACAACTTTGCTTTAATAACTGAAGTTATTAAGTTCCAAGTTTACTTTATGAAATTTCAGACACTCTTTGCAGAAGGAACAGTTGTATGGCTGGGCTAGATAGGTACACTCACAGGGAGGTAGACTGGTTTCTTGTCTTAAGTCTGCCAGAGTTGTCTTCTTGCTTTCTGTTTTGCCCCTTTGGTTTTGTGTCACTACTGCTGCAGTAGATCAGAGGAAAATTCCTCAGCCAGCAGAGCCATCGTTACTCAGGAAAGGTGTATTTTGTGGGTGGCTGCATCTGCACATACGTCTGAATGTTGCGTGCTGCCACCTCCCAACACATTCGATCCCTGTTCCCCTCCAAAGAGCCCCTATAAGGATATGATGGCTGAAATGTAAAGCTATCCATCCACTCCTACATTCATGCACACTGTCCCCTCAAATGAGGTCCAAGGAAAAGGCCTGTAAATTACCTGAAGAAACCCCTCACATTTATATTCTTTCTCAATAAATAAGATAGAAGGCAAGACAAAGGAATAGAGACAATCTGTCTGTCCACCTTCCTACGATATTTGCGCTCAACAATGATTTCAGTCTTTGTGGCCCATGCATTTTCCAGGTTTGTTCATACTAAATCATAATTACCTAAAATTGCCACAAGAGACACTCTAATACCGTAAGAAAAATTATCTTCTTACCCAGCAACAGAAAAGTAGAGTACTGCAGCAGTAGTACAGAAACAGTTTTTCTTTGCTTGCTTATTTGATTTTAGTAAAGATGGGGAAGAATTTTTAGGAATTGATTTAAAGTCAGCTGAATTTATGTAAATATATATTTATTTATATATATTTAGTGGCCATTTTGCATTTATTTACCTTAGGTAACAAAAACCTGAGCGCGTATCTTGCATTCATTTTCTGTTCCTTTGAAAAGTCAAACTGACAGCTTATAGCCTTTGCAATCAAACCAGTGCCTGTTTAAAAGGGAACTGCACCATCTATACACAACCTCTGACACACAACAGAACACATCCAATCCCACAAAGAATCAAAGGCATTTTTGTCAAAATATTTGTCATGACCCTGGGAATTAATGTAAAATAACCAAAGTTATCAGTCACCAAGCTGCAAACCCCCAGCTGGAAGTGAAGGTTTGGTTTAAGAGCAGGAAGTTAGCCAGTTACGAAGAATGGAGCACCTCAGTCCTGGTCCCTTTTTTTTTTTGTTCAGGCGTATTTGGATTCCAGAAAATGGGCTTTACTGAAAACCAAGTCAAGAAGACACCTCCAGGGGCAAGTTTCCAGCCATTCCAGGTGCTATCCGTCAGTTATGAAAATGGACTGAAATCCCCAGTTCTTGTACTAAAATTAGTCCGCTGTATCCAAAGTGGTCTTGAATTGACATCTAGGCCCAAATTTAAAACCACTCGCAGCCATAAGCGGAGTCCCTAAATTCATCGTACATTAGGGTCACTCTGGTGGATGGTGGCCCTCTAGTGACACCAAATCAATATAAGGCACAGTGCTGGCTGCACTGTACAGCTTGTATGGAGGGCTCATTAGCATGGTCATTTGATTTCTACGTTGCTCTGCCAGGTTCAGTGCAGCTGGTATGACCTTGACCACTTCAACACCAGCTGGCGCTGAGGGGATGTTGCAAATTCAAGCCCCAACCCCCAGATTTGTAAGTATCTTTGCACTCACAGACTGCAGGCAGCTATGGGGTTTTTTAAATCCTGCTAGGAGATCTGTGAGAAACTACCTTTTCATTCTTGGCCCTTTAGGTTATTGAAGAGACCTGAGAAGAGAGTGGAAAGAGGTGTCTATAAATTACCTGGGTTTAGGGTAGAGCTCTTGCAGCCTGGAAGCAAGATGAAGAGAAAAGAAGGAAATCCAACCAAGAAGATGATTTGGAAGACAGATCAACTTGCTGACTTCATGTCAGCAGAAAATGATGCAAGACAAATGACATATCTCTTTTTTTGCTGGTAAATTCCTCATTTATTATGGTCTTAGCCAGTGAGAACCTCTGACTGGGAAAGCACTTCGGTGATGATTACCTGTATCTATCTATATACAGAAATATACCTTTCGTCTTCTCCATAGAGAAGTTCTGAAGCAACTTGAGGTGAAAGACAGTGTTCCCAGAATTTCCAGCTAATATTTATCTTCACTTCTACACTTCAAATGGAGTTAGGTAACTGAGATGCAAATGAAACTATTCAAACATAGGTGGAATACAATAAGGGTCATGAAATCTCATACTTTGGAGATTACAGGTATGCAACCTGTTTTGTCAAAAAGCAACTGTTCCTAATGTAAAATCAGCCAAAGTGCTTATGACTATATTTTCCTGGATTTCTTGATATGTTATCAAGTACTGCCAAGTTTCCTTTTATTTGCCTTCATCCGGGTGCAAGACTCTCAGAGGCCTCAGGGAGCAGATGTGGTATTTGCAATTTTGTTCTGAACAATCTGGCTGTTTTGAAAATATTCACAGGAAAACACCAGCCACAACACCAGATGTGAATGTAGCAAAGCAGCATCTTGTGTTTACATTTTAATTTCTCCAGCTAGGAAGGCTCAAGTGCTTATGCACTGGGAAAGCATAATACAGGCTGCATGCTCTAATAATCTATTACATTTATACAGTGCTGTTCACCTCAGTGCTCCGCAAGTCTTCTGTGTAGAGGACCCACCCACTCCAAAACTGTGTCCCCCCTAACAGGTCTGTGATACAGCAGCTGTATATTAATTCTAAATGGTAATAGCCTTAGTGTAGGAGTAAAGGGTAAATGAGAGCAGCATCTAACAGCAGCTGCTGAGAGCGCTTTAAGTTGGCAGGTCTCTAGGTGCTTGTGCGTGTGTGTGATTTTTACAGCTTTTGAACATCTGCAAGACTCGCTGACTTTATAGTGCTGCTGCAAACACCTCTAAATAATCAGCTCCCAGGAATCTACATTCAAGGCACACAGAGTGGAAATCCCAGCTCATCTTTTGCTTTGGAAGTGGTATTTCTGTTCTGTGTTTGAGGGAGCCAAGTAATACCAAAGCAAGAAACAGACCCATCTGGCATTGTGGCAGCCTATTTAACTCGCTGCAGGCAGTAGCCAGGTAAAGGATCCGACTCAGATGTTGGTGCCAGGTTTGAAGTGTGGGAGAGACGCTGCTCTCAATGACAGAGCGAAGGGGTGACATTGCACAGCACTCAAACCCCTGTATTTCCTAACAGTGATTTCAGGAGAGTGCTTAATGTTGTCAGCATGCACAAATCTAGGAAGCAAAGACAAACTCAAGTTGCCGTTAATGGGATGTGGTGAAGGCGGAGGTGTGCGCTAATGGACAAAGGAGCCAGGAAACAAGGCTCCATGCCCTGCCAGGAGGTCTCAGTAAGTCACTGTGTTTGTCCTTTTATGTTTGTGCAATTAGATGGGAGAGGATTCAACCTTGGGGGGGGCTTACCATCTGGCTAGTAAAGCCAACAGCAGTACAATCAAATATACGAAAGGCTATTTATGGCTAAAAAACTTTCTGGTAGCTGTAAGAGAGGCGCAGCTATGCCAGCTCCTGCTCTGAAACCCAAACCAGGCTGGGAGAGGAGCATAGCTCTCAGCAGACGAAAGACCTGTGGGAAAGAACAGAGACGTAACTGTGCAGGCAGTATCCCTGCAACACCGATCAGGGTTGAGCAGGCCACATACATCCTTACTTCATCCTGCTCTGCTCCACTTCAGTCTTGACAGCAAAGACTTTCCTTTTAGTGAAGACCCCTAATA
The DNA here is from genome assembly GCA_027574665.1 of Rhynochetos jubatus. Classification (NCBI taxonomy): domain Eukaryota; kingdom Metazoa; phylum Chordata; class Aves; order Eurypygiformes; family Rhynochetidae; genus Rhynochetos; species Rhynochetos jubatus. Next base: position 29,019,055 of record CM050654.1, read on the forward strand.
ACAAGGAGGAGTAAACTGGAAACCCTTTCTCCTGATGAAGTCAATGAATTCTCACTGTGGCTGTTAGAATAAATGTTCAAGGAGCCATAGAGCAGTACGTCATTGAAAATAGGCTGAGTTTACATGGAACTGATTTGAGCCTGGTATTTTATGACTCCCATGTGAACCTAATGTGACCAAATTGGCTCTCTCTTAGGACACTTTATCAGGGAGTTATAACTTTTGTCTAATTAATGGGACTCAGCACTAAAAGACATCACTGTATAAAGGATTTAATGTGCAGGCTGCAGCAGCGAAGGAACACTTTACAATGTACTTGCTAAGCGAGCAAGAGGCAGTGGTGGTTTTAAGAAAACCTCTCAGGGAGAAAAAGAAAAAAGATCCTATCCTGTTTTTCCCAATATCATATCTATGTTTGGAAACTTCCTCCCTAAATCTTTAATGAAGGCAGAATGGTGTTTGAAAAACAGCTGGAGGACATTGATCTACACATTCCAATTTGTTTATGTATAAAACATGCATAAAGGATTAAATGCTGCTTAACAGTTTGTCTGCTTTCAGCTGCTTTCATGCTCTGCTTTGCTACAGCACCAATCCATGTCAGAAGATACCCTGGGGGGCTTTTTAATAATAAATAGGTTCCTCGGAGGATGTCTTTTTTGAATCTAATATTAATTGGCACATAAAATGGTAATTACACCTACCCTAGAAATACGCTGTGCCACTCATTCTTCCCTGATCGATGGCATTTGCCCTGTCGCACAGTAGCTGCAGGAGCATGGGAGACCAGAACTAAGGCTGGAGAGTGACATCAGACTAAATTAAGTGCTCATGCATTTATGTATCAGCGTACAGCAATGCAAATGCATTTATAAGGTATGAATGATTTAACAGGAAGTCGTTTTGATGCCGCTCTGTTGCATGTGGCGAATACGGTGAACAAGTCAGTTCATTGATTCCAGTTCAGGATCCTGGTTTGTCTGTCATTATGAAGGGGCTGTTTCAAAAGCCTGAATTTAAAGTGCTTTTCTTTTTCTGCCTTTTTTTTTTACCCCACAGAGGTTGGTTCACCTCTATCAGTCCAAATTATTTGTTAAGTGAGAAATAACTGGCACTGCTTACAAGCTAAATGTTGAAAATGGCATCTCCAAAATAATACTTTGCATTTCCCACTCATCTAATCCTATTTTACACAGAGGCACACATAATAGATTGGAGGGGCTGGTAATTTTAAAAGATAGGCAGCTGTCCATGCTCCGGGAGGTCACAAGCACAAGCTGTGTAGAAAGAACCAAATAAGTCACCTGTCACTCTGCTCAGCAGTGGCAAAACTCTACTTTGTGATGGTCTAAAATCCCAAACTTCAGCTTTTCTGCAGATATGCCACTGGCAACTGACAGCTCTGTAGCATAGCATGGGGATAAGTTTGTAGATAAGATCAAAACATTTCTAGCAGAGATGTGAGCTTCAGTCTTGTATTGGATATGCAAGATTTCTTATCTCCCAGTGATCTATCTGTCTCCAGCATTCTTGGTTCACAAAGCGAGCCACGCCAAGTTTCACAATTGCATCCTATAACACAGAAAAGCACCATATGGTCACATTCTTTATTCTTATCCCAACTGTCATCATGACTCTAGGGTCTTTTAGGATCCAGCATCAGGCAGTAAAATCAGCAGAGTTAAAACGGAGCACTTTAATATCTCTAATGGGATATGTTGTGGCAACACAGGTAGTACAGGCTCTTATCGTAATGATCCACCACAACTCGCACCAGCACACGCCCAGAGAAACTTCCAAGGAATCAAGAGCATTGTGTTACCTTTCTATTAAGGACAGACAAATGCTCTTTTAGTTTATACTGCTGCTAGAAAAAGTCACACGATACTTTAGGAGAAAGAAACCAGGTCTTCTGGGAGCAATTCCCCCAAGTATAAATGTAAGAGTGGAAAACTGGTGAAACACATGAACTGCAAGAAAGATTTGCTAATGAAATCCCCAGAAAATCACAGCCAGGCCAGACTTCGCTTAACTGAAGGCTAAACTAACCCAACTGATCAGATGTGCTGTCAAGCATTCAAGTTACCCACACAATGGAAACAAATGCTCAAGTGACTGCAGCTTACAGTACAAATCTTGCCTCTTCCACACTTTTTCTTATTTCCAGTTTAATGTTATTCCTAGACAGTTTAAGCCAAAATTGACTGTTTTCATTAACTAGCAGAAGAAATGCACTTACATCCTGTCAAACCCTGTGACAGAAAAGTAGATTTAAGGGACATAAAAGAAGAAAAAGTAAATTTAAAACTCCAAAGGGACAAGAATGTTGGGTCATTCACCTGCTAAATATAAATCGGCTTATTGACTTCACTAGAATTGCAGGAGAATATGCAAGAAAGATGTTGGTTCAATCTATGCATCTTTTAAAGGCCTTATTGGGCCTTTCTCTACCAAATGCCACTTAACAAACTAGGCACAGAGAAGTGAAGTCATTTATTCCATGTCAGCAGAAATGTTGCAGAGGAGCTTGGAGCTCAGGTCTTCCCACCCCTACAGTTCATCACCTAGTTACATCATGGCTTTATCTATCTAGAAAACAGCTCACAGTATTGTGTCTGGGTCAGAAAAGAAGGTGAATAGTTTGGTTTTAATTTTCTACAAAATGAGTGCTAGGTCCTTTCCCATGGAAAGGAGATGACAGGTGTCATTGCTTTCTCATTTATATGATGAGAAAATAGCTGCCTTAACCTTAGTCAAGATGCACTCATAATTAAGCTACAAATAGATAATTTTGTGACCAGAGTGCATGCTTCCTCACCCTTCCAAACCTCTGTACCCAGCTCTTTCAAGATACAAGCCCCATGGCCATCCCTGCTTGAGGATCTTTCAACCTTGTGGTCTCCTAGCCTCCACCCGTGCACATTTCTCACACCTCACCTGCAGTGTCTGAATTCAGGGCTGTTGCACACAACCTAATATAGCTGTCCCTTGACTCCAGCCCTCACCACTCCCGGGCACAGCTCCCATAGGTCCTTTGTTGTACCTGCCAACCTTCAGCAGAAGCTTAGGTCACCTAGGCACATGTATTTAGGAACTTGGATCCATCCTACAAAATAAATTCTTAAAGTAACTTAGCATTGTTTCATCAATATTATCTTCTGAGGGACATCAGGTGCTTACACAAAAATCATTGCAACTCTTGCACTGAGGTCTGTCCCAGCCCAAGTTTTCTACCCTAGTAAGCTTTGGATCTGGTCCTAGGTTCATTTGAAAAAGAAAACAAAATCATTATCTTTTTTCCTTCTCCTCAGTGTTCTAAATATAGATGTATAAACAAGATCCTCAGCTAGATAAAGATAGCAGCACACAGATGGCATAAAAAACAAAGCATTTAGCAAGCTCTGAGACAGGCTGTACCCATATATACTTTGCATTACAGCTTGTTGCCAGTTAATGTATTTCCACAACAGTTAAAATCTCACTCAACCTTGTAACTTGTCTCACTTTATTAGTGACTAAATATTACAAATAGGTTTCTGTGTCTTTTCCATGAAATCCGAGTGGTATTTTGCCCTAAAATATTTACATTTTATTCTGCGGGCATGTGGTTTCCTGCTTTCAAAATGCTTCCCTGGATGCCTCCCCTTCCTGATGCATGTTACAACCGCGCTTGTTAGACCCAATGCGTCCACACTTGTTAGACCCAAGAAGGAAGGGACTAGGGTTGCTGAGGAAGCAGATGTTTTCCAGTCTGACTCTCTTCTGCCAGACAAATACCATTATCCAGAGCATGTTTGGGATTAGATGAGGGACAGAATAGTCTCTCTAGGCTTCCCTGAACTGCTGAGCTCAAGTCTCCTACTCATCAACTACGCTGGCTATGCTTTTCTTTGTGCAAGGCAGATAATAATGGTGTTCAGAGAAAGGTCTAGTTTTCTAAGTCTGTACTTAAAAAAACCCTTGACATCTTAATGCCAATTTTTTAATTAAAAAATATATTCACATTGTGAATGTTTAATACTTGAAATTTCCTTATTTTAATTAATGGAAATTAAAAGCAGAACCCTCAAGAGCTTTATAATGAAAAATAAATATGTATCAGATCTTTTTAATATACATACTACATGCTTTGCTTATTCCCTTTCCAGCTCAATCTCTATGGTAAAGTGGAAACATTTCAGTACAAGAGGAAGGAAAAAAGCAGGAAATGGGTGAGGAGAACTGAAAACCAAAAAGGGAAAAGTTGGAAAACTGGAAATAGACTGTGTATTTGATATACAAAAATATTAATATTTCTTTTTTAAAAAGTTAATGAAAAATCTGAGAACTTATGAAACATCCATACTTTTTAAAACATGTCTGTCTTTTTCCTCAGAAAGCTCCAGGAGCTTAGAAAAATCTAGTAGGTTTCGGTTATTTTAAAAATGTAAATGGGATTACTTGCCTAATTACAGCTGTCAGGTTCACATTGATCCTATGCAAAATACTAGAACAGTGGTACAAGACTCAATAAAGAATTAGCAAAAATTGAAATAATTAAGGCCAATGAACAGTTTTATGAAAAAAATATGTGATACCCTTCTATGATGTTATGAGTTCCATTAATAAATGTAGCAGCTTTGGGTAAGGCGTTTCACTTGGTTTCATGAAACCACTCAGTTAAGAACAATGTATAATCAACACAGCAAGTGTTCAGTGGATACACAATGTGCTAATTAATTATTATAATGCTAATTATAATAAACAATTGAATGATTATAAGCATTCATTATTAAACAGTGTAAAATAACGTAACAAAAGACTGTGAACAGTGGGTCAGCTCAGCAGTACATACAGCCCAGCATCTTCTCCCCAAGAGTGGCCAGGAGCAGGCAGTTCAGCTCCTCCTGTGTCTTCATGACTCCACTGGACTCATTTTTGGATCAGTACTAATGACATTTTTTTAAACAGTGACTTGAGAAAAAACATACATCTATCACTGACACAGTGCAGAATTATGCAAAGACTGGGGGATTGGTGAATTATTCAGTGGACACATTTTTAATACATGAAGTTTAGAAAAGAAGTAAAACAAATTCTGTGTTTCAGTATGGCCAGGTCTGAAACCACACCTCTAGGAACAAAGATGTTCCTGTGCATGGGATTGCAATCTGTGTCTCACAAAAATACCAGGCTTTGAGTTTTTGGGGGCAACGAAACAAACGTGAGATACCAATGAAATGCCATGCCCAAAAGATAGAGCAAGACCTGAAGATAAAGACAAAACACGTTGAAGAGAGAGTAGGGTATCCATACTACACTTTAACTGGAATCCTACAACAAATTTGGAGTTGAAATTCAATGGGGATATTGGAAAACTGAAGAATGAGTTCACCGGCAGATAAGCCCTACAGTGGAAGATGCAAAGAACTCAGTAGTATGTTTAAGAGCAGATTGAGGGAATTTGTAATGGATTCACAGTCACTGGTAATTCTAACGTCCAGGTTGGATTTTTTTTTTTTTTATCCCCTGAAAGCTATGTTATGCTACAGATGAGAGTTATATCTGGGTGCCTCTTAATGTTAAGGCAAGAAAAATTTCAGTACATCGATGAGTCTGTTTTATGAAATGGATATAGCCATTTAGAAATCAAGTCTACACTTTACAGATTGTTACATTTCTTCAATTCTGATAATTAGCTGATATCCTGCAGCAGAACGGAAACGAGTGAGAAACAACATCACCTCCATTACTTTTCTAAGATGGGAAGAGGGCCAGAAGGGAAAAGGAAGAAACAACTTTTTCACCAAATTTTACCTAAACGGTACAATTGTACACCTCTTTTTTCTTGACATGTACATAGTAAAAGTCATTTACCTTCTCCCCCTCCTTACACAGACCTAACCTTCCCAAACACACACATTCACTGCCTTCTTCACAACTGAAGTGCTTCTCATTAAACTCTAGTTTTTTGGAGGTTATCGCTTTATCTTTTCCTTGCTTATCTTCATTCCGGAGCTCAATTATAATGACCACATTGGCATGCCATGAATCACACAGGCAGGACACAAATCAATGTAATGGCTGCACTTAGTTATAGTGGATGTTACAGAGGATAGAGCTAGTGAAAATCCATGAACGATTTCCAAAAAGGAGATGCGGAGAAGAGAGAGTGCCACATTTTCCTTCTAGAGACCCCTTTCCCAGCACGAGAAATTGCTGTGATAAGCTTTTCTCAGGTTTGAGATTAAAGTATAGTCCTTTGCAGTGCACTTCCTAGGGATGGCTTTCGATGAAAATAGTTCATAATAATGTTTAATTAGTTATTGGATGTGATTGATTACAGATGAGATAGGAGAATTCAAGGCTCAAATAAAAAGTATCCTTGTGCTGCTCAGGAGTAAGTACCCACACAGTCCCTACGGATAATATCGGTGCTATGCAGATGTTTTAAGCTAAAAAACATTTCAGGATGGATTACTACTGGATGAGGTATGAATTCAAGGCGCTACTTAATGTTAAGATCAGACTTGGTCCCTTCACTGGAATGGTTCCAAACAGACTCTGAGAAGTTGATCTACTATAATCCTCCAGCATAACACCATGCTTTATTACTTTGCCGAGTGAGTTGCTGACAGTATTAGTGGAACAGAAGGATGGTTTTCAAAAGGAGAGCTAAGTTGATAAAATAGATAAATATTTTTCCTTCTTATTCTTTCACCTGATGGAACACAGTGAGAATTTTTGAACCAAAATTCTTGTCATTTTTACTTGTAAAAATTGAATTTTAAATCTTTTTATTTGGGTGCTAAAAAAAAATATAAAAATCCCTCTGTGCGCTCAGAAACCTAGCCAACTCTGAGTTGCGGAAAAACAAACAAAAAAAAGTATCCAAATCAGACACTTCCATTACATTCCTCAGGTCTCCTTTAAAAAAACTGATTAGACAATAAGCATAAAAATGCATTAATTATAACGTAAGAAAAATTTTACCTCAACCTCCAACTTGACACATTTTTCTTCCACAAAAGCTCCTAAATTGATATGAAACAATTAGATACTGCTTGTAATAAATTTCTAAACCTAAGCTGTGTAGATATAAATGACAAATTTAACTGCATTTATATTAAAGCAATTTTCTGCCCATCAGAGAGATGAGAAAATTAATATGTAAATCATTAACTTATAGTCAGAAACACTGTGCACTGCAACTGAAATAAGGATTTTTTTGATGTTATCACTTACATTTTATTGCTTTCTCAAAAGGAAAATGCTTACCAAAAATTACAATCCCTGCATTTAAAGGAGGCTCATTAGAAGAATAAATACTTTGAGAGAAATCATCCATGAATTATGGGGCAGTCGTGTTTACAAACCTTTAATTTATTTATTTTGTAAAAATTTGTTTCACAAGCCTGCAAGCAGCTCAGTGCATTCCCAGTGCCACAGCCAGCAAACACTGGTACACAAGGCAGTGTTAATGCTCTGTCCTGACCCTTGCTGTTGACCAGAATAAAGCTAAAGTTAAGCATATTATTTTAGAATCCCGATACGTTCATCTTTTCTGCATAAAAAGCAGGCTCGTTCCTTGTCTGTGTCAAGCCTCCCTTCTCCATGCCTTCTCATTTAGCTTAGCTTTCCCTTGTTTCTTGTTCATGCAGCACCACCTTCCTTAGGAGCTTGACATGACTCCTAACGATTCACAAGTCCCTTGCCCTGAGCATCTGCCCACCTAGCTTAGGTCCCAGGGCTGCAACTGCAGGCCATGATGGTTTTCTCACCCTGTTTCACTCATAAGGAAAGATTCAGCCTTTCCTGGCCTCGCTCACTATGTACCTGCCCTCCTTCTTCCAGTTTTTGTTGCCCCTTCAGTGTGGTGGAGGTGAAGCAGACACCCATCTGGGAGGCAGGCAGGGCACTCCATCCTTTCCCGGAACTAATTTTAAACTGGTCCCGTGTGTATTAAAGCTGCCCTTAGGTCTGCAACCTAATCTAATGAGAAGTCTAGAGCCAGAATGGCATCCCTGGACTCCAGTTATCTTCTCTGTGAAGATAACTTCTCATCCTTACATCCTCGCACCCTGCTGCCCACGCTGTCAGTGGTGATTCGTTTCTCTCCCTCGCGGAAAATCCATCTCAACCTGCTCAACTGCTGTCTTATTTGTCTAAACAGAAAGGAAAATAATGTTTTAAAATCTTTGGGATCACAGTCACTGCTCTGCTACAAAGGATGTTTGCAGCTATCACCATTAAGCTGTCTTCAATGTCAAGTGTCTTCCCTCTCCACCTCTACTGTGTTTATTCCAGACACTACTCCCTGCCTTTTAACTGCAAACCCTCTAAGACAGAGGCAGTCACTGACTGCAGAATAGACGGGGCATCCTGCTATACTAAGGGATCATATGTCACTGAATAGCTTCAAAGGTATAAGAACAAGTTGTCACCTTTCCACCCCAGGAGGATGTTGCTTCTTTGTGCACAAGGTTATTTTCCCTTAATACAGCACCCAGATGATCTGCACGGCAAGTGAATTATAGAATCACAGAATGATTTGAGTTGGAAGGGACTTTTAAAGATCAGTTAGTACAACCCCCCTGCCATGGGCAGGGACATCTTTCACTAGATCAGGTTGTTCAAAGCCCCATCAAACCTGACTTTGAACAATTCCAATGATGGGACATCCACAATTTGTCTGGGAAACCTGTTCCAGTGCCTCATCACCTTCATAATATAAAAAAACCTCTTCTTTATGTCCATTCTAAATCTACCCTCTTTCAGTTTAAAAACCATTTCCCCTTATCCTGTCACTGCAGACCTCAGTACAAAGTCTTTCTCCATCTTTCTTGTAAGCCCCCTTATAATACTGAAAGGCTGCAGTAAGGTCTGTCAGGAGTAAGAGACCCTCGTGGCCAATCACTCTGCCACAGAGAATAGACAATAAGAAGATACAACCTTCTCCTATCATATCTGTACTCAACTCTCAGCACAGGGTGAAGTACGGGTAAGATATGAGTACAGTCTGTACAGGTAAGCCTTTTCACAAGAAACCACAAGACTGGGCTTGAAAAAAGTGGATAGGTGGAAATTTAGGCACTACTGTGGAATAACAGCTCATTTGCTTTAAAGTAATTTCTCGTCTCACATCTCAGTATTTTTGCCTTTCTTGCAGTAATACATAGCTTCTATCTTGGTTTAGGAAAGCGGAATAAGGAATAGTATTGTAGAGTAAGGGAAAGTTGTGTACTATTCCTTCATCTGATACTATTTACATAGTGCTTTCTTAGCTAGTAAAATATGCAAAATACACCACTTACTATAGCCACAAGCTTTAGTTCTTAAGCATACAGCCATAGGCTGTCTCACCTCATAGTTTGCTGCCTGATTAATGTACTCCAGGTTTTCCATTTACAGATTATAAAGCCACTGCACTGTCCAAGTGTGTGCATTCTTTATTGAAGCGTTTAATTGAAAATAAGCCAATATGATATATTTGGATCTGTCACAAAGGCCACTTTGACCCACTCACTTTCTCATGAAAATCCCCCTTGGCACAAAGGCAAATCAACAAGCCCAGTAATACTTATGGGAAATGTTTCTTACATTCATCACTTGGGGCATTGATCTACCTTGGGGTGAGGGGAACAGAAATTCCAGCAGGATTAAATGAAGCATTATTATTTTTTTCTGGAAAGATTGGGCAGAATAAGATGAATAGAGAAGTATTTATAAATGTGTGTTGTCCTGTTTCTCAAGACTTTGACATACTGCAGCTGTGGCCAAATTTAAGTCTCCTATTGTAATACATGGACACTGAAAAGCACAAACCAGAAAGATTTTTTTTTTTTTGGTACTTGGGGGTACACAGACTTTGATCAGCCCTCAGAAAGACTGAAATCTCCTGGGATTTACAGGTTTTCCCTGTCCTTGGATCCACTGTTTTCAGGTACACATTACCCATGCCTTTGGGGTTCTCAGTTCATTTCAACATGCTCAAGGTACAAGCAATGGGCTTTTCTCTTATTTCACTGCTACTGCTGTACCTGAGCTGAGTGAAGGACAGTATTCTCATTGACTACATTGAATACACAATCACAGACGTCAAAAATGAGACAACACTAGCAGCAGTGTTTTCATATCAGTCAAACAACATGGCTTGAGTTGGAATACAACCTGCTGATGTGATGACCCCGGCTCTCTTTCCTCAGTTGCCAACTTAAGCCATCCAGGAAGGCATTTCTCTGACATTTCCATCAGATTCCAGTGTTAACAAAACAATTATCCGCATGTCACAAGTTTTTGGTAATTTCTATTTTTTTTTAGTTCAAGACTGTTTTCAACAGAAATAAAAAAAAAATCACAGCATTTGTTGCAAATGCATTAATTAAAAGCATATGCAAATTACTTGAATTCTTCATAGAGAAGGCCCGTGTTATGTCCCAAACACATTTTGTCAATGCTGGGGGCCTATCTACAAATGCACAAACACCCTTTTTTATCTGCTGGGGAGTCTTAACTCCTAGAGCCACTGCTGTCACAGCCTTATCAATGGTACCTCAGTATAAGACTTGTAGTATCGGCAGAGTGAGAAATTACAGTAGCTGGTGGAATAAATCTTCACCGCGGGGTAAACACAACAAAGCCCTGCTAATATCACCCTTTCTTACATCAGTTGGATGTGGGATGCCTAAATGGGAGAGAGAAGGACCAATCCCTTCGCAGAGCCTTATCAATAGCACGTCCATTACTCCCTACAAACCTAATCAGGTCCTGTGGCAATGCTTTACCTACCTGCAAACATGATCCCCACAAGAGGCTATTCACTGCGTGTGGTAGCTGCAAACTATCCCACTATTCACATTGAATTGCAGAACTGTGAAGCAGAGCAGAGGAGCTTGACACCGGAGATGGATGAGTTATACAAATATGATTTCTCCCCCCCCACAAATGAAGGCAGCAAATTCAGCTGCAATATGCAGCATCGGGATATTTATTGCTTGCAGGTGTTCATGAAAATATATGAGAATCCCATGAGGTTCACAGATTTTAGAAGGAATTATTGTGCACCTGGAAATTTGTCCTGCAAAGTGCGGTATTTGTTTCCTGTTGTTATTTGCTGTCCATTCTTTTCTAGTCACCATGCATTATTCATGGTTGTGCTTGTAGGAGAGCCAAATTCTACAGATACTCTTCATCAACAAGAGGGAACAATTCAGATAGAAAATCCTCCTTGGGAAGGATGACTTGTTTAAGAGATCCAGTGCAGAGTGAATTTACCTTCTTAAGTTTTTCTTTTAAAGCTAAATTTCTGTAACCTACCTCCAGCAGAAAAAAAAAAAGGAAAGCAAAGCCAGTAGCTTTAATATCTTTGCCATGTGGAACATAAAACTGCCTTTGTACTTGGTCTATTGTGCTAAGCCAACCCTTTTATAAAGGCTTCAGGAAGCTGTGTACAAATCCCTTTCCTTGGAAATTTCTGAGAAAAATACAAACTCTGTTATGCAAAGTGTGTGTTTCCCTCTCCTTGCAGAGGAAGTAGAAACAGCGGAAAACATGCCCAAATGAGCCCTTCCTCACACATCAAGGATGCCAGCAATTCCCAAATACCATGCAGGCCAGTTCTGTTAGTATAACACAATGGGAGGGAGGTCATGGGGCTTATGGTAAGACACCAAAATGCCAGAAGCTATAGTAAAATGTGACAGAATATACAGATGGTCCCCCTGACATGACTTGCAGTCAGATGAAAGGATTCACAACAGATCCTCAGGCGTGTGCAAGCCACGCAACCATCAGTGTAGTCAGAGGGATGCCTATCACATGCCTGCATTTTGGCTGAAGGATAAACATGTTATTTGGTCAATTAATTTGGCGTGCACCAACTCCATTCAGCCTTTAGGAAAAGAGGTGATGATGCTCCGGTAGTTGCTTGGCCAGCCAGAATGGACGCAATTTTGCAAATAAATAAAAAAAGTAAAATTCTTTCTTAAAAGCAGCACAAATTTTAAAAGTATCTGCAAATAGGAGGGAAAAAAATAATCAGATACTATCCATTTCTGAACTGATTGATATCAAAATACTGAGACTGACACAATTCTTGCCAAGTTGCATTTTCATACAAAAAAGATAACACCTCCAATTATTAATAAAGCATTTCAGGTTTTTCCTTTTTGTTTTTCAATACCATCCTGTACTGCAATGTCAGCTTTTGAAATGTAATAAAAAATTGAAAACATTGTGTGAAATAATGTGCATTTTCTTAGTGTTTCTGTAAAGCATATTGCTGCTCTCTTCAATTGTATCTAATAGTTCACTGTTAATATATCAGTCAACTGTCTAGTCATGGCTGAAATTGGACTACAGAAGACAGAAAATTCTGCATTTCTAACAAAATATCTCTTTTTTAGCATAATAGTAAAATGATTATAATTACAAAATAGAGCACTTTCAACCTCTTGCAGCACAAGAGTGACAAGCATGACATAATGGAGGCAAATTATTAGTGGTGGAATATAAAGACTTTGTTGCATGCTGGCCTGTCCCAGTGAACAGCGGGGAGTCAAACACACCACCAAGTAGCACCGCATCAGCGCAACCCAAAGTCCTCTGTTCATCTTCTGTGTTTTCAGTTTTATACACCATACCATTTTCTTTAAAATGCTGTGTTTTGAACTGCTCAGGTTTGATCTGAATAAATCTCAGATCCATAAAGAAGATGTTGTAGACAAGTTGACAGGGTGCCCTTTCATTCCTCTTGCCATTGTTTTCATCCCAGCTGTAAAATCTCCTTCCATTCTCCTCTTGGATTAAAGGTGCTGAGTATGCAACCATCTCACCCATCTTCTTTGGGATGAGGGAGAACATTTCCTTTCACTGGAATTCAACTCCCATTTTCACACAACAGTTTCTCAACTCCATCTCCTCTCCAGTTTTCATGACTCACGAGAAAAATGATTGCTCCATGACAACATTTCTTTCACTGGCACAGCAAAATGGGTTGGAGGCCTGTTCACCATTAATTTTTCAGTCTGTTTTGGAGGGAAAATTAAGAATGCCCCTATCTCAGAATACGTTGCAAGGTGACACCTTTAACTTTAAATGTTTTACACCTCTATCAACTGTGCCTTACTTCTCAGAAAATGATCATCTAGTGGATGTTTCATTTTAAAATTTATCTTAGAAATTATCCTTTAATATGAGCCCCCAAATTCTCCTCTTGGAATTCCTGCTCCCTGCTAAATGTCCACCAGGCACTATCTCTGCTTCTCTCTGCTGCTGTTCTTAGTATTTAAACAGGGTGATAACAGCTTCCCTAGAGAGCTTTGCTCTCCTGTCCAGAGAAACAAGGCCAGGCCTCCATACTCTGAAACAAATACTGTTTGGACTAGGGCAGCCTTGAAACACACTAGAGAAATTAGATTAATTAGGAAATCAACAGCCTTTGGAAAGCTTGCAGTACAAACTTTTGCCTCCACCACATACGAAACCCCACAATACACCCAGAAGCTTCGCTTCACCTGAATGTATAATTATTAGTAGCAACAGCGTTTTTCCTTAGCATGCAAATTGAAATTAGGACTGTATTGTGGTAGGTGTAAACATATAAGCAACAGAAAGATTGTGCTGAAGATATTCTAATTTTAATAAACAAGATAAAGGATGAAAAGTAAACCAGAACTCAGGACCAGAGAGTCTTGCCTAGAACACAGGTCTGGAACAGAGCTAGAAACAACCTCAGATGTATTGGCTCGCAGTCCAGTTATTCTGCTTAATCCTTATTTCTCCTTTAATCTTTTAAGCTAATAATAATAATAACAGCAGTAATAATAATCTTCTTACTGGGAGAAAAACTCCCACAACCTCATATAACTTTTGATTCCTTTTGCTTATATGACTGGCTTGATATTTGCATAGATAAAACCCTCTCCCTCATAGACATTTTTTATTTTACATGCCTAACTAAGAATTATTTTGTGATAAAATTGTCTAAACTTCCTCATCATTAACTTCTTTAAATTATACTGTCTGAAGATGTTTATGGATTAGCTAAGTAATCTACTGTGGAGCACAAACTGCAAACCAAAGTGAAATTGAGTTCCCAACTGACTGAGAAGGTAATTAATGATTTAACTGCACAACTGTTAGCAGATCTATAATGCAACTTAAAAGCTAATTGAGAACTGTACAGCCAAAGGAAAGAGGAAAGCATAGAGCAGCCACAATACTCCTTTGAGTAGCATTTGGTCAGCCTGCTGTCAGAGAAAGTGGAAAAATAGCTATCCCTACCACATGTAAAAATAAAGACACTATATAAAAATATGTGCTAGCTTTGGGGAATTGGCATTTTATGATCACCTCATTAAGAGGGCAAGTTTCTAGCAGAGCACTGAATTCCACAACTTCCCCTTCTCCCTGGCTGGTTAGCATTAACATGCTCCATTTCTCTCCCCACTCGCAATGCATCAAAACCCACCCCAGCAAACCAGCTGCCCAGAAGAGCCAGGAAGTGCTTTCCGCTGCCTTTTCATAGCCCTGTTATCTTAATTAGTCCCAGCTGACTGAGGAAGCCCAGAAATAAGGCAATAGATTGCCATGTGCTTTTACCTGGAGAACTTCTTCAGATTCGTGGAAGCTGCTACAGAATCTTTACCGACAAACAGCTCCTTTGCCACCTTATGTCTGAGCAAGTGTTAATCTTTACACAGTCCATGTGAGTGTTTAGCATCCTACCATAGCCAAGGAAGTGAATAATGATTTAAGCTGTACAAGGATTTGCTCCACTCCAGCAATGTGCAATCTGGAAGTAAGGCTATAGATTAGATTTACCAGAGAGTGCATGCCTAAATCTCACTGTCATAGCCCTCAAGCTCTATAACATACATAGCATCCACAAATCCTGAATTTTTAGAGTAATAATTATTTGTAAAGGTGCCAAGGCCAAGCTGTGTAAGACTTGGCAGTAGCAAAGCCCTATACACTTTTCAGTGAGCACTCCTTCCAGCAACAAGACAGCCTAACACACATTTTCCACAGCTATTTAATAGTTTGGACAGCACTACAAAAGGTGTTTGAGAAGGATGTGTCAATGTTCCCTTTTGTCACACAGTTCTGTAGTTAAAGGTCACCTAGACAAGATAGAGATTCAGGGTCAATCCAGTTCTCTTTCTGGAAGGATGTGAACTGCATCATCAGCTACCACCAAGGTAGCTGCCACAACCTACACCTCAAAAGCTGTTCTAAGATTTTATCTGGGAAAGCGAGAATACACACATGCTAACATTTCCTCCAGCACAGAAAGGATTTCAGCTTGCATCAACATGGGTAGCTATACTACCCAACCTTCCAGTGTCAGTCACTGCAGCTCTCTCCATATTTTGTAAGCCAGAGTGGTGGCAACCCTATCAGTACAAGAAATGGGTCACAGACCTTGCTCCTTTTCGGAGGTTGCTCTCTCCATAGGTCAGAATAAGGCATAGAAGAATTGTGCCTCAGGACAGTCCCTTCTCAGCATCTCCTCATGGCTACTTTTGGTGCTCCCCATACTCTGTGGTGGCACTGACAGAAATATCCCCTAGGAGAGGCTGCTCCCACAGATTTATAGATAACGTTGATTAGGGCTCTGTAGCGTATTAAGCAATCAAGCCTCTAAGGGTGTGACCCCTCAGCAACTGTGTTTGGGTTTTTGTGTTTGCTGTTATCAGTAAATGGTTCTTTCCACTGCAGACTGAGCCTGGTTTGAAAATCCCATTATAAACTCCTCTGACAGTGTTACACGTGTCAGCAGGACAGAAGAAACAGACAGGTAAGACCTAAGGCCAGCTCTTCAGTAAAGATCCTGTTACCAATTAGCTCGTGTGAAATACAAAAGAGACCATCATGTCTTTTAGATATGTCAAATATTTTGCGTTTCTCAAATCTCTCTTAATGTGAAGTAAAAATCCTGGCTTAAATTCTTCCAAATGAAAGTCCAGTAGAATGAAACGAGTGTGAGAGATTAGACGCTAAAGGACTTAATGGTCTGTTAGAACCCCAAGGTGGGTGAGAACTGGAACTGTCTCTGCACTTTAGGTATTTGTATTACCCCTTAATCTACTTTAAGAGTCCTCAAAATCCTTTAAATATTTTGCTAAACAAATGGCAGGGGTTCTGAATCTGGTGTGATCTGCATTTGAGCCTAAATCATATACATTCAAGTGCTGCCTGTATATAGTCATATACAGTGTCCAGTATATACTTGCTTACTGGCTTCTTCCTCTTAAAACAGATAAGGGACTGAACTGGCTTTCTGAAATTAGAAGCAGTGTTTAAATATTTGTTCTCTACCCCGGTGACAACTTCTGCGAAAGAGAACTGCATGGCTGACACACCTGGCTGAAATTCATCAATAAGTTTAAAAGGTATTGGGGGTTATGATTCATTAAAAAAACCCCAATAAAACCATATGAATAGAGAAAACTGCCTTTGAGTATCTAAGCTAAAAAACTGACTGAAACCCACGCTGGATTGAAATCTTGGCCTTGCTGATGTCAAAGGTGATTATATTTCAGTCCTGACTGTTTCACCGTACATGTTCTACAACCCAACCTATGGAATTGTATATCAAAAAGACAGCTATTTGTTTTGGTAATAAAATAAAAAGAAGATACCAGTAAATCCATCGTGTTCTTCCCCGCCCAGATGGATATATTCTCCACAGTCCCTGCCTCTCTGTCTCTTAATGGCAGGAGCAATGAAATCACAGCATTCAGCATCCTGCCTTTCTGTTTCACCTGAAACTGGTTTATTTAGAGGAAAAGGATCCTACATTTCCTAAAATCAACACTTAGTTGTTCATTTGAGCCCCACAGTTATAAGGTAAGCACAACAGGTCTTTCACGAGACCCTAGAGTTTTTAAGCACTGTGGTTGGTTATATGTCAATACAGTGCCTGACATAATGAAGTCAAAAGCTTTCCATGATCTAATGCTGTGCATAAATAAATCAATTTAAAAAAATTAATAAAATGTCCCATGCAGAACAATTTTAAGAATCAGAGCAATAGAGGTTTTCTTTTTGCCTTGTTTCCATCCATTTTGCAAGCCAAAATTACATAGCTGAACAGAATCCAGAGAGAGCCTGTGAGCAGGCGGATTGGCTAAAGGTACAGGTTGTTAATCCTCCAGAAATGGCCTGTTATCACAGTTAAATCCTCTCTTCAGGAAAGAAGAGAAAGCGAATGAGAGAGAAACTCCTGTGCTTCTGTTTGTGTTAATTTATTGTTCTTTAATCATCATCTTGCCATACAAGTAATGCTTTCTATCCAGGACATTCGCAGGAGAGAAAAAAGGCTCTTCACTTCCCCCTGGTCCCTTATGATCTCCCTCTGTCCTGACCAGAGACGCTGGAATGTAACAGGTTTTTAAATAAATCAGTTTTTAATTTTAATGCAGCTTGTTCAAAGTTTAGAAATGCTGTTGCTGCTGCACAGGTGGCAGGAGAGCTAAGGAAGATACCATCTAGTCAGAAATACTCTCTTTTGTACTCTCCCTGTTGGCAGTGTGGTTTTTAGATAAAGGAGGAAATCTTTCTTGCTCTGTTTGGAGCAAGGCCATTGAAGAGAAGGAGAAATGTTCTGCAGATCCTTGTCAAGAGAATAAGAAACAGTCTCATCAACTGCAGACTTCTGAGTCCCTTGAAACAATAGACATGAGGGTTTGCAGTAGCAATATACTATAGAGCACGCTGCAGGTATCTTAGTGCTATCAGCACACATAGATGAATGTAACAATACCTGCAGAAAACACACGGGGTGTCTATAAATGACAGTAGTTACAAGAAAGCTGATAAGTCAGAACATTCATTAACTGTGTGCTGAAATGTCTATTCTGAATTTAATTTTTTCACTAACTCCTTACAACCATCTCCTTAATTTCAAGTGTGGAGGGATAATATGTGCAAATGGCATCTGTACATTGACTTTGTATCAACAGAACTGAGATAATGTTCACAGTGACTTGGGATCTCGATGTATGAGATACTCAACCTTACTGGATGTCTTACACTTACTTTAGGCCATAGTTCAGCAACAGAAATCATCTTCCAAATCCTGACAATTTCTGGCTCTTGTTTATAATCTTTCACGTAGCCAAATATCAGCACAGTGTAGTTGTAGTTACAATAGGAAGGCTGTGTGTAGCACTTGGTCATGCTGGGTCAGGCAATGTTATTAAACAATCAGAAGCAAAACACTGGCAAAAGGAAATCAACATTCTCATGCGCTGCTAATGACTCAGCCCAGAGAAAAACCAGTTAAATTGTCCTTTTCAATGAAATCAGGTATGCACTTAACTAATATGCTAAAGAGGAATAAATACAGGCATGTGCCTTGGCACTTTGCTGAATTCAGGCCTGATATAGCATTTCTTCTTTTAAGCAGGAATTGGGAACAATATGTTCTTATGATATTAATATAACCCATCTGCCAGTTGCATAAAGGCTGGCAAATTACCTCATCGTTTTTCATCCTACGATATGAGAAAAAAAGTGAAAAAGAAACCCACCCCCAGTATTACTGGGATGCTGCAAAGCCCTGGAGGAAAAACTTGATGGTTTCAAAGCAACCCTTGCCATGCTCCAACCACAGATCCGCACTTCTAGTTAAAAGTACAAATAATCCCAGAATATCAGAAAGTCAGGACAAACAAATCTGTGCAGGCACCAGTGGTGACTGGCACAACAGCACTCTTGCTGTGCCTGGCTGTAGTCTTGAAAACTAGAGCAGGGATTCCTGTTGGCCCCGACGGTGACCTGCAGTTTACGTTGTGCAAGGAGTGAGGCATTCCCACAGCTGCAACAGCCACTGAAAATCGTACCTTCTTCCTAAGCACACTTTTCCAGATCCCCGTATGAAGGCGACTTCACCCTGTGCAGCTCTCCACTGTTGGCAGAGCTGTGCTGATAAATGGGAATGGGTAAAAAGCAAGCTCTGCTTTTGTAATTCTGGGACTAAAAGTGTAAGAAGAGCCCATACAAATACACGCACAGAACAACCATATGACCCAGGGCTCATCAGGTCAGGTGCAGCACTGCACTAGTGTGCTGGCTTTAGCTTCAAAGAGGTAATTTCATATGAACTGACTTAGGTGCTCTGCTACGGTAAGTCTCTCTGACTCATGCTCCACTTGGACTTTGGTCAGGAAAGCCAGCTTTTTTCCTTTTGATTTCAGGTTTTCTTGGGGAGGGCAATCCTATTTATCTTCTGCATTGCTGTGCCCCAGGGACAGAGAATGACTGTTGTGCTTGCAGTTGTAAACAAATCTCAAATGGTACCCAAATTTTGTTCTGCTTCAATAAACAGGCAATGGCTGAAGCAATGTTTTGAAATTTGATTCTTCAAAACTGAGTGAAGCTAGCAAAGCAAAAGACTGTTTGACATTATTCCCTATGTGGGTTTACATATTATACTGCTATTGATCTAGATAATCATGGAAAAGCAATGCTGAAATATAACAAAAAGCCTGTATTTTAATTATATGCATATATTCCATTTATGAAGAAGATTTAACATAAGAACATTAGCTGGTATCAAACATAAGCTCATCAGTTTTCAAGGTGACAAGAAATCATAAATGTTAATCTTGACTGACCGCCTGCAGAGTACAAGCCAAAGGCCCTTACATATTTCCAGTTAGATCCATAGTTTTTGGCTGAGCTAGCCATTAAGAAAAGATATGCTAATAAAATACCTAGTCCTGATGGAAAGATACACAAATAAAAATCTTCCAAATGCCATACTGGGTCATTCCAATGCTTAATTTTCCAGATGTAAAAATAAGGACTTAAAATTATTAATTTCAGTAGAGCTATAGCAAATAATACCAGCTGTGGTTTTGGCTCTTCCCTCAAGCTTGCTTTGTATTTGACAGGAGTGGTTCTGTTTATTTGTACCAGTTTCACCATTGCTTTCATTACAAGGGCACGAATCCAGTGCATCAGTTCTAGAGACGGGACCTCAGTATGGAAGACTACTTAGAAAAACAGACAATAAACTTCTTTCATAGGACTTACACAAACCTGCAATAAAACAAGCAGTAACAATGTTTATGGATATTTTTATTAGCTTTTGTTTTATTTTCTTCCAGGAATTGTTTTAAATTAGAATCACAATCATTCATACCATGGCTCAAAAAGGAATGATACCGTGTTGACTGAGAACTGGCTAAAGGATCATAAACAGGAGGTAAGAATAAATAATCATGCATTAAGAGGAGACACTGTATTCAGAAGGAAGAAAGGGACTGCTGTTAGGCCTGCTTTTGCTTAACAGCATTATTAATGGTCTTGAAGAAGAAACAAGCAGGATATTAATTAAAGTCTGTGGATCCATCTGAATTGAGATGTTTTGCAAATACCACTGAGGGAAGGAAAATTATACAAAGGGAAAGAGACAGGTTAGAAAAATGAACAGGGATCAGCACCAGCTTCTCCTTGGCCAAATGCAGGTAATGAGATAAGGGAAAACTAATTTACACATACATATTCAAAGGATAGAAATTCCTAGAAAGAAAATATCAACATGGACACAATAGATAAAGTGAAACAGTAACAAAAATACATTGTGACAGGACAATAAGAAACAAAACAAGACGACAATCTGAAAACGGATGTGGCAGTAAGGCCCTGATTCACGAAAATATCCAACTTTAGCCACAGCTATCGGCAGAGGGAAAAATTCTGGCTTGTATTCACAGCTGTTTGGTTTGCATGAACAAGGGCTCCGCATGACAGACCCAAGTAACATACCTGATGCTGACTTCGGAAGAATACTACGTTCAGATACTAGAGATATATTGAGTGAACAGCCAGGAGGGTATTTGTGGGAAAATTCAAAATGAGCCCCTAGCTGTCACTTTAAAAAAAGGTTAAAGCATAGAGGTGTCAGTGCTTATTTTTAATCTCACATCAGTCTGCAACATATACAGCACATTCCTTTAGAGAACGTGTCATCTTGATTGGCTTATCATTCCGATTCATAGTTCCTACTAGTGTCTGATAGACGTACAGCCTCCATGCCAATCACATAGAAACTAGACTAATTCCTCACCTCTTACTGCAAGAGGAAATAATTACAAAACGGGAAGATTTAAACAGAATTCCAAAGATCTTCAACAATTAACAGGAGTTAATTGCAAAGTACAAAAGACATTAGAGATCCGCAGCAAGCAGGTAACTATTGTCATTTCGACTTTGTTAGTGAATCCCTCTGAGGTTTGGATTAACCCTTACTGAGCAACTCACTGATTCAGCTCAGGGAGCCAGCTGAGAGAGCCAGCTCAGAGCTATGCCCCATGAGGTCGGGCATTAAATATCCAAGAATGAAAGTTTGCGTAAGAGCAGTGAAAAATCTGCAGCGTACTGAAAGACAATTTTTAATGAACCCTTAGCTGATCTACCACTAAAACCAAAACAGGCCTTTCCTATAGGCCTGCACTCCGTTTTCCATGTTCACTGCAGGTTTGACTTACTCCTTTCTCTAGGATGGATTGGCTGATACTAAGTATTCATAGGTCCTTTGCTATTTCTTTAAATTATGCCATTTTACACCAAGTGAAAAAGACTGTGCACACAGTGAGGCAAACCTCGTCCATGACATGCTCTACAATCTCTGTCATCTTGATCAGCAATGTGACATGTACACACCCAACCACATCACAGCGACACACGTCCTTGCTCCCGCACTGTCAAAACAGCCTAAAGGAACCTGGAGAAGGTGCAGATGTGTTGCACACCTACAGCTGAATTAGTAGACCAGAACCTGCATTTTGGTGCACCTTTTGGTGAGACTATATCTATGAGGTTCAGGAATAACTAATGGTTGGTTACCTGGCACTACTGAAAGCCAGACCACATCCCAGTTAATGAAGTTGCAATTACACTCACGGTGGTGAATTGTCTAGGTGGTGTCTAGGTAATCCACATAAAAGTTAGGAATGGAATTAATGGAATTAGATACAGAAAAGGAACATTTAAGGTCAGTAATGAGAAAAGTCATAGATGAACAGATTCATCTGACTGGAGAGCAGTCTTCATTCTACAGGAAGTAGAAGGAATCTTCATTGCATAGATCATTTTTAAAAGTACTCTCAACAAAGTACAGGGAAATAGTGCAACAAGTGATCTACCTGGTTTCTTCTTTCTATAGCTTTCAGGATTGACTGTTTTCTCTAGATGTTGTTAGTTTCTGATTTTTAAAATCCTATTAGGTGGGTACAGTTACTAATCACCATACAACACAAATCAATACATACAGAAAGCAAGAAAAAAAAAAACCAAACCAAGATCGAGAAGAATTGCTTAAAAAGCTTAAAATCACTGAATAAAACCTGAAGGATTTTTTTTCTACCCTTACATGTGAACACCTTTACATTCATAAATCACAATCAGCAACTAGTTTAACAGCAAAACCTATTATGACTGACCATAAATGTGCTGGTAAGAGCAACACATAACTATACAGAAAGTAAACATGTATTAGATACCTCTGTTTAGCACCTAGTAACTCCAAGTGACATGAATTCAATCTCCCATCATTGTGGGAGATTGAATCACATTCTTTCTATGACCTCCTGACGTAAAACTGGAATAACGCCCTGCAATTCACTGTGAAACCTCTGAATTTAGTGTGGTACATGTGTTGAATTTGAAAAAGTCTGCTGTGAATGCTTGAAGTTTTCCAGTTTCTCAACTGAGCAGAGAAAAAACCCTTAATTTAAACGCAAGTCATGATAGATTTACAGCTGAAGGAAATGAGAATTAGCTTTGAGAGTGAGGCAAAACAAAACAAAACAAAAAAAAACCCAAAAAGCCAAAGGTAAATTTAAAACAAGAGTACAGCCTTGTTATGTTTCACCCTCCTTGCCAGGAAGCAGTGACTTGCCTGAGATCCTGTGATTGATAAAGTGTTCTTGTGTTGTTCTGCTGCTTGTGTCCTGAGATAAAAAGGCAAAATGAATATCACACTAGCACAGGGTGCAAAGGAAAGGATGTCACCGGTAGCATTTTGCAGAGGTCTGTTGTGTTAAATACACACATTGCTGATTTGGGAAAGAGAGGGATCCATGAGGTCATAAAGGTTTGCTGGTCATTCAGAAATTTTCAGGGATAGGGAAGATGAGGGCGGATGGTGAGAAATGGAGAAAGATCTAAGGAGACTAGATGATTAAGTAATAAAATGCAGATATAATTCAGTGTAGATAAATGTAAAGGGATGCACTTAGAGCCCTAAATCTTATCTTTACATATAAAAAGCTGTCTCTGAGATGACTGTTAACTACTCAGAACTGAGATCTTGGTGTTGTAACAGATAATGATGAAAATACCACCTCCGTGCTCACTACTCATCAAAAAGCAAATACCAGCAAATGAATAAAGAACAGAATGTAGTATCATGATGACATTTAAAAAATCTCAATTACAATAGGAAGGTTTGGTCTGGCATCTCTAAAAGAATATAGCAGCACTATGAGGACATAGAAAGATGATGCAAGAATGGGCAAAACTGTGGAACAGCTGCCAAAGAAGGAACAGCCACATCTATTTGCCAGCCTAAAAAAAGGGCTAATTAAGGAGAGAAGGGATAGAGGACTGCAAAATTACAGCTGAAGAGGGCAAATAGGAGTACATTTTCACTGTTTCTGACAGTAAAGAACTAAAGGATGTCAAATGAAGTCAGGGTACTGGGTTCAAAATAAACAAACGCAACCCAGATGGTTCTTTATTTGTGCACAGATAAGCTGTGATCCTTCTTACACAGAATATTTTGGCTGCTAAACATTTTTTACAGGAGTTTAGGAGATGATTGAAAACCTTCATAGATCTGAAATCTACTGAGGGGTATCAAACACAGCTAAGCTGAACATTCTTGGGTAGCGGGAGGATAATCTGGGAAATGTTTGCTCTAGTATTTTATGTCTTCATAGGTTTCATTTTTACCAGTCACAGATGGATCTTTTGTCTGAGCAAATACTTCTCTGTTCTTATGTTCTAAGGTCATATAAAAATGGTTTTACCTGTAGAGGAAAGCTGAATGATGGAAATTACTGACTTTTTTCTGGTGTTGTGGCATGTGGTAATTTTATTTATTTAATGTCTGACAGAGCATTCCATAATGTTGCCCAGCAAAGCACTTAAGCCCACACTAATGTAAGCCACAACAACAGGATCTTCTGAGTTTTTATTCAGAAAAATATGGTTGTAAAGGAGACAACATACAGATTAAAATTTTGGACAATGATGCTTAAAGAACATCTTTTTATAGGGGAGTTCAATGATAGTTCTCTCAGAAATAAAGGGAATTGAGGATGTCACAGGTTCTTTTTCATATGTGAAGGCAACCAAAACCTGTAAGCACTTGATCAACCCTCCTTCCCCCAAGATATTAGAAAGCACCTTCACTATCTTTAATGGCCACTGGGTTCGATAAATTTGGATAATACATTTGTTGATGACTTTTGCTTGGAATAACACCAGGTTAAAGGTCTCCAGGAGCTCAAGTAGTCTGCTGGGCTATTATGGTAGAAGCAAGCCAATTTCTTTTGCGGGTTGACCATGTGTAAGAGGTCAGATCACTCCATTAGACTCAATATTAGCCACTTCCCTGAGACAGGGGATCAGATTCTTATTTAAAACATTGTCAGCTGAAGGAAGTTCTCCACATACATAAGTTCAGGTGGGCTGAATCTCAAACCTCTAGGTTTCTAACAAGATACCTTAATCATTCTGTTACTAACTTTTTGTCTGCCTGGGGATTTAGAAGAAAAGAATAAACATAACATTTTAAGGAGATCATAAAATGCACCAAGGTGTGTAGCTGCTACAAGATAATTACATATGCTAGGGGTATAATGAGGGCCATGTACCTTGCAGATATAAGAAATGTGGGTACTTCAGCCAAGTACGTTCCCTGGAGTATATAATTCTATGCCGACTATAGTGTAATGGACCCTTAAGTGGACAAAAACAGAAAGGCTAAGTGATTCTGAGCTAAGTATTGTCCCATCATCACACAGATTGGGCTCTTAATTAGTCAGTTAAATTACTTTCTCTCTCCCCTTTTCATTGGCTTCTGTAAGATGTTGTTTCATCTGCAAGCACAATTTTCATTTTGCTAAGGTTGATCATAACCACAGAAGACTACAAAAACTCACAGTAGTCTAATGTAACCCCCTAATTACCTGATTACCTGAGCACATTTAACAAAAAGAATAAATTGATACTTTGCATCAGCATCACTAAAGTAACAGAACAAACATCCCACAAAAAAAAAAAAAAAAAGAGAGAAAGCAAAGACAACAATGCTGCGTTAACAGTTGGACTTGATGATCTTAAAGAACTTTTCCAAACGAAATGATTCTGTTTCTATGAAATAGACATTATCTGTAAATTCAATCATGTATCCATGGTAATAGAAAACATCTAGAATGATCTCAAATATCAGATACCAGAATTATTCTTCCCTGGTGGGACATCCTGTTTAACAGTTCTTTTAACCCTCTTCATGATTCTACAGCAGTAAAGTTCTGATCTCACACGTGGCAGTGTAATATAGCACCAATAGTTTTACATCGGCAGAAAGCAGAAGTAAAACAGGGAGTACCATTCCCATTGCTTCTCCTGCCACCGGCTGTCTCCTATCATCCATTTCCTCATTCTGGAATGGCCTTTGAAAAATGCCTCTGAGATCTTCAGAGTAGTCTGGGGATTAAGTTATTAAATTTGCTTGGATGGTTTATTCATCCCTTCAAGCACTCTGGCATCTAGGATTTTAGTCTCATATTGTTCCCACAATCTGATTAACTTTGATCAAATATTTGATAAAAAGAATCCTGTTGATGGGGCATATGCTTTTTGTTCTACATTCTGTAAACACTTAAATATATGCACAACCCAAATTCATTGTGCTGCATCAGATTCCCAAGATGCAGAGCAACCTATTATACAAATTACGTTTGCAAAACTTGTTGTAAATACTGTTACCAATGCTACTAATTTTTGTGATGGTGTAAGTGACATATCCAGGTCAAAATCCAAAACTTTGCAACATCAGATCTTGCATAAAAACAGGTAACAGTTGGGAGTTAACAATATATAAATAAGAGACATCTTCTTGGAGCCTTTGGTGTGACCTGTCTCACCTAATTTCACATTCCTTCTACACCTTAATACCATTTGGTGTGCTCAGCCAGTGGATTCAACACATCTAACACACATCTGCTTTGGGCATATATGTCTGGTTTGTGCCTTTCTATTGACCGATTGAAGAAGGATCCTTCCATGGCCTTTCCAACCATTAAGCTTCACTGGAAATCCTCAACTGTGCAACTGCATGTATTCTCGCATACTCGGAGACCAAACGGAGTTCACAGTGCCAGCAGGCACTCCAAACTGCATGGACAGAGAAGGCAATATGCCCAGATGGTACTAGGCTGTAACTTTTGTTTTTTATAATTAGACACAAATCAGTATATTTTCTATCAAGACTTCTGGAGCAGTCTTCTAAGCTTAGTCATGTCAGTAGCATGACCTGAGATGCATGCAGTGTTTAAGTGTAGTAACATGAAGAAACCTTTTTTCTTTGTTGAAAGATGTACAAGTAACATTTTCTTTTGCATTTTTATATCTAATTCTAAGCTTATTTCTGTACCACATTATACATAAGATGCACTTTCAACAGGGAAAAAAGAACTCGTGATATGTACACATGATTTCCTATCAGTCTGGAGAAACAGAGATTATCTGATGTGTTTCATTCCCATGGGGGGAAGGAGGGGAGGGGGAATATTAATTTGACTCATATGGAAGTAATAATATATGCTATAAATTTTTAATGCATAATTGGCACACTTGGACATACGAAATGGTGAAATCATGATCCCGTTCCTACTGGAACTATCTATTAAGTAGCACATCTGCACCTGCAGACCCAAAGGGGTTTCCTTAGATCTCAGATTTTAATTTTGTCTCTCTATTCTCCAGGAATTCTATCCAGCCCACTGAGTCATCAATAAATATTCTTGTAGTACACAGATCTGAAGCGTTCATGGAACACTCAAAAGCTTGGCTTGACCCTCTTTTCATCTCTACTGCTTCACAGGTAGTCCAAACTTCTTTCTGAAAAGGGAGGTTTTGTTTCATTCTCAACAGAATAAATTCATAAATAACAGTTGATTGCATTGTTTAATTAAATTGGTGTTTTAATGCTGAGGTAGCTCAAATGAAGTTGCTCTGATACCTGCCAGGAAAGTGAACTCCAAACAATTCCTGATTAGTGTTAAGAAAAAAAAATTTGCATTTCAGGAAAAAAAATTGCATTTCAATGCAGGATGATTAAAAAATGAGAGATTTCCCATCTAGTGACTGAATAAACATGACATATTTATACAGTAATAAATTTAATTGTGTCTCTCGCTTTCCTCCTGATCCAAGGAAATAGAAATTGTAATATCTCATAATATGATTAATATTGTTCTTACTGTTCTAATCACAGAAGGCTCATCTACTACAATATTGCATTTGTGTCTACAGATAATTGCCTTCCTTCAGAGAGTGGTCTGAATAATAAGCTGGAGTAATTAAAATAAACTGGCATAATTTCAGAGTGTATTGCTACTGTACAAAAGTAACCAGCAGGCACATTTTGGGGAAGTAAACTTCAGTATGACTTATGCACTCACAGGTGGCAAAGGCATTTTATGGCATCATAGTTTAATTCCTGGCAGTTCAGAATTCTGCAAAAATTTGCCTGGATACGTAGAGTTTGAAGAATGGGAATGAGGAAGGTGCGTTGTTAAATATATGGCTGCACGGATGCCTACAGAAAGTTCCTTCCTCTCCAACACAGATTCATCTGGACATTAACTTGTCAAAAAACTGTGCAGTCATGTGAAAGGCATCTTTTTCTTTAGATAACATGCCCAGGCTCTCAGCCAGGGTTACAACTGCATGCAGAACTAATACAGGTCCATGATTCCTCAACCAGTTTGGGCATAAATCCAGCATAAATCATAGGCTTTAGACTTATACTTTCTCATACACAAGAGAAGAACTACAGGTGAAATGCCTTCTATTTAATTTTAGCCTTCTAAAAGTTAAACATCTAGCTACCCAGGCTCTCTGTGACCTATGGAGCATGGAGTATACAAAGATGGTGACACAAGTCTAACCTAAAATGTGGCATCAGATAGATGGATAAGTCATCTTCAAAAGGTGCCAATATATTCCTGTTGTCTCTGGGGAAGAAACTAGAGACATAGCATAAGCCTGGACTTCAGGTTTTTACAGGGTTAATGTCAAGAAAAGCAAGCTTCTGCATCCAGTCACAATACCCAAAGTACTTTTCTCTTTATACCTTGCATCCTGTCTCTCTATCCACTCATTCCCATTGATGCTGGGCATCCTTTGT
Source organism: Rhynochetos jubatus (assembly GCA_027574665.1). Classification (NCBI taxonomy): domain Eukaryota; kingdom Metazoa; phylum Chordata; class Aves; order Eurypygiformes; family Rhynochetidae; genus Rhynochetos; species Rhynochetos jubatus. The sequence continues at coordinate 29,047,469 of CM050654.1, forward strand.
AGAAAGGCTCTACTCTGAACCAGATGCTAACTCAAGGTCTACAAAGCTCTTTCACCGTAAGACATTTTCCCTTTTCTCTACAGAATTTTATTATTTCCTGCATCTACCCCAGTTCTGCAACAACCTACCAAAAATATGACCCAAAGTAGATAGTTTTAATTTATCAGTCTTTTGGTATGATATATAAACCTAAAAATTACCTCCTTGTAGCTACTGCTTCCCAGTTCATAAATCTGAAGATCATATTGTACTTCTATTTTTGGTTCAGCATCATGTCAGAAATGGAAACAGAGTTTCTTGCTTACAGATTTTTTCCCAGGTATCTTAGCACACACTCTATAGAATGGCTTCTAGTTATGTCAACAAGATGTGAAACTCTGGATTTGTGTTTATTAAAATGTATTTTACCTACTCCATCTTTGCCATCACTTGTAATTCTGCCACCCTACATCTCAGGTCCCAGTTTTAGCAGCAGTAATATTACACGCAACCTCCTGACAAAACTATTGAATAACATCAGGCCTAGTGCTACTTCCAGCAGTGAGACAATTCAACTAGTCAATTCTTAATCAATTCAACATGTGCCCTTGTAACATTAAACAGTGCTATTTTTTTTTAGGATATTTTACAGTACTTGATCAAATGTCTCAGAAAAGTTTGAGTAGTTCATCTTTTCTATTACTCCTCAAACTTCTAAAGTCATCATAGAAAAGAAATTGATTGAGAAGATTTATTTTCCATAAAATAACTTCAGTATTGATAACATTCCTATGCCTTAATTGTTTTTTAATTGAATACTGTATCAGTTTTCCATTATTTTACATAGGACTGTTGGTAGAATAACAGTCTACAGCTACTTACATCAGTTACATTCCCTTCCAGGCTTTTGGCTTTTCTCCAGGGATCAAAGTTAATGGCTAGCTAAAGATTTTCTCTCAAAACCTCCTGGGATTCCTGAGTGAATTCATCTGAGCTTGCTCTTTTAAAATATATTTTCCTTCTACAGAAAGTTTGTTTTATTTTAAAGTTCTAGTGGACTGGGAGTTGTTTTATTATTTTCACCTCCTAAAAGTACATCATTCTTCTTCCCTGATACTGAACAAAAATATTTATTTAACACTTTTCCTTTTAATGTATTGATAATATCTACTTTATTAGCTGAAGGTGTAATAGTCTTACTCAAGGTTTGAGTAAGGTTTCCTTACTCAAGGAAAAATCCCCTGTCTGTGTATCCAGTTGAACCAGCTCAAAACTACTTTCCTGGTATCTTTATCTTGCCTTATTAATGCCTTTAATTGCTCTGCCAGTCCAAGTAGATCACTTCCTCTTCCTTATCCTCTCTGGGTCAAATTAAAGTGTTGTGTTACATGCTTAGGCAAAACTCCTTTCTGAGGTTGTCTGACACTGAAACCTTCCTCATTGTTCATCTTCCTAATATTTGATTTGGGATATGAAGTTAACATGAAGTTAAAAGTATCTCCCAGATAATATTTCCATTTAAAATTATCACATTTTTACAGTAATTACAGGAGCAAACCCAGCATTGATCCTAACAAGCAGCGAGGAGGGCATTAGAGCCATGTGGACGCTGCTGTAAGCCTCAGTACAGAGAACACCAGACACCAGTTGGAACTGGTAAGCCTGGCAAGTGGGCAAAACTCCCTTAGCTTTGCCAGCTCCTTACTAAAAATAAAATGCCTGATTCAACACAGGATGAAAACTTGTACACACTAAATAAATTCAGTAGATAATTTTTAATTAATATCAGGTTTTCCTCCTGATTAGGAAATAGCATGTCAAGTTTCCATGTCATTCCCCAGCACCTTGCTGTTAGATTTCCAAGCTGTAAAATCCACACATGGGCTGTGAATTTTCATGAGTTTCTTGCTCAAATGGGTTTTCTAAGCTTCCTGTGTTCTCCTCTTGTATCACACTGGGCAAGACCTGTACCTTATAATGCCAAGAAAACTTCAGTTGTCTGCAGAACTCAAACTATTTGTTGCTTTAGCTGTTTTTGCCAGATAGTTTTGAATAGTTTCTGTGTATAATCCCACAAATCTCTGTTAATTTAAATGGGTTTATTTCTCTCTGCCTGGAATGGATTTCTGCTTCAAGATGCTCCTTCAGCTGTTCATAGTTCACCTTCCATGTTCCAAACACAGCTTTAATCTCTTTTCATTGACTATGGATGTTCTTCGCCTTAGTTTTGAGATGCTTCCAAGAAAGCTTTCATATGATCTTTTAATTCCTTTCAGTAGTGGTCTCTAACCTGGCATTCGCAGATGACAAATTGCCAATGAGGATTCTTTGCTATTGGTCACTCATAAGAATTTTGAAAGCTACAATTGAAGCCAAGAGCAAGAGCACAAACCAATACCATCACCCCACCTTACTTGTTCGGCATTATTGAAAGTTGGGATGACTGCTTACAGAAAGCTTCCAAATACTCTTTTGATTAGTGATGACCAATTCTAATTTCTGCCAGCTACCCAAGATGTATTATCCATCTCTGTCATTTTCTCTGGAAATTCTGTCTTCAGCCATAGCAAGGAAGGAAGGTTTAAATTTTTGCATAGCTCACAAAGTACGCGGTTTTCATTGCTTTTTAATGTAACATATTCTGATCTATTTGCTCTCTGATGCTGGAATCCTGATCTGTTTATTGAGAACAAACTGTGTGTTTGCAGGTTATGAATTACCATTTATATTACATGGACATCTGTAAAATGCTTGTGATTATTCAAATTGGCAAACAACCCAAGGAGCATCAGTATACTGCGAGGACACTTCAAGTCCTTCTGGTAAGTTATGTTTATGCTACAATATATAGATACTCTCAAAAGAGTAAGACGAAACAAACCTCCTTCTTTCTAACCTTTATTTTAGGTACACATGAAATAATATCTTTTGTGAGCTTAGGTAACTCTGTGCCTTCAGGTAGGAAACTTGAAAGGAAAAGTGATAAAAACATTAGATGTTTCTAAAATAAATTGTTTCTTTGGAAATTCTAAACTACTAAACTGCTCATTGTTATTGCAAATGATCTAACATGCCTTGTCTGTTTCACAAACAATTGACTCTGTCCACTAAAGTCAGTCTTTGTTTAAATCTGGGGGCAGTAGGAAACACAGAATTATTTGATAAATATTAATGCTTCTTGCATCTGCTAGTGAATCAGAAAGAAAGGAGAAGCTTGAGTCTTCATTTTGTTCCTCCAACTTTGCAATGCAGCTGAATGATGTAAGCAATCGTCTAACACTGAATTAATCTCAATAAACCAAGCCAAAAAGGAAAACACTCAGTTTCTGAAGGTTTTGTTATTCTTATAATTATTATGTAACTTAGTTTTGAATAAAGATAAACAAATTTGAAAATACTTATTCAGGAAACAGGCATAAATGCGCTGCAAGATCTGCAGCTGCTCCGTGGAATTAACGCTCTTCTCTGGATCAGTCCCATAATTCTGTGGATCAGCCCCCAAACCTGGTTTGACCCAGGTTTCCAGGGCTTCCTAAAGCTTAACCTCATACACAAGAGCCCAGAGGCCTGTGTCTGTCTGCTTGCTCCAAGATGCACTGCATTCTTGGGTGTCAAGCAGATCCGCAGGAAACCTGCCTCGGGTTTGACAAGACACCTGAAAGGAAAAGATGACTCAACAAATTCTCACATTTTTACTTTTGCTAGAAAAAAATCTCATTAACTGCTACAGTTCATGAGATTAATAACTTATATTTAAACTTTAAGTTAGATACACTTCAGTCTTAAGTAAAAAAATATTTAACCTAAAAATATAATCGCTGAGAAATGTATATGTAATGTACAAAACACGCAGATGAGAATTGCTCAAAAATAGCATGAATTTCTGCGGGAAATGTCAGCAGGAACAATTTTTAAAACCACTTTTTCATGTTTCTGCAGAACTTTTTCAGTTTCTGCACACCCACACAAAATAAGCAAGCAAAAAATATTATATGCATGTATAGATAATTAATTGAATTAAATCAGGAAATACAAAACAGAACCAAAGTTTTTTAGGGAGAATTAATTATATAAAAATGCATTTTTAAATTAAAAAAGAAATCAGTTCAGAGCTGCTACTAGGTCTAACTTTGATCTTCATCTTTTTACTTTTGAAAAGAATACCCACTATGGGATAGGTTCTTAGCAGTGTCAAATTCAGAGAAAAGAAAGATGCCTGTGAGTCACCTCTCCATTCCCATGATCTACTCTTTAGAAAGTGAAATGTTGCCAGCATTTCTGGTAGAGGTTCTCAGAGGAACCACTCAGTTGCAGAAGGGACCAGCTGAATTACAGCACGTGCTGACTCCACTTCTTTTCCAGCAATAAGGAAAAGGAAGCCCCAATACAGGTACAGTAACTCTGCCTTGTTCCTTCGTTACCGTTTTTGAAACAGCTTTAAATACTGCTGAGTGTTTGGGCAGGACTATAGCAGCACTTCTCCCTCTTTGGCTCACAAATTCATGCATCCTTGTATTGCCAGGAGATCTATCGCTGCAGTGAGTCTCTCAGGGAGAGGAACAGGCAAAGTTAATCTAATTCATGAGCTTTCTTCTGGAAGTCAGGTCTTCTGACCCAAGCTTTCACCGTGGCTTTTGAAAGCCTCACCTGTATTTTTCATTTTAGCTGGATCAAGGGCAGTAGTGAAGTCCAGGGCATCATCTAGTGGACCCAACAGCCTCCCCTCTGGCCATCCTCTGCCCCCAACCATATAAATTCAACCAAAACTCAGCGGTGAAGTGCCAAATGCTTCCTCCCTCTCAGCTGAGTGCAGAATTCAGAACAGGGTGGCCTAGGAGCAGAGGCTTGAAGGATGGTGGTGGATCCAGTCTTCAGAGGAAGTCCACTTCCAGGCTTACACAGTGTGAAAGAGTCAGTGGCAGAGTGCCGGAAGGGGTCTGCACCTCAACACAGCCAGCGGCACAGAATCAGATGTGATCTGGATGGGACAGTGGGAAAATCCTGGCACGTTTCGACACTGTGCCCCTGACTTACTCTAAGAGAAGGGTAGGAAATGGGAACTTTTTATACACAATTCCTTGCTCAGGGCTGTGCCTGGTGTTGCAATCTAGCTCTCAGAGCAGCAGCTACAAAATGTAGAGATGACTCCTGCCAGGATAATTACATAGCTCCAGTGTCACATTTTTCAGCAAGCAAAGTAATACAGAGGAAGTGGGAACCTTAATGTGCAATATCATGTCATTGCTTCTTCAGGAAGACGGGGGGATAAATGAGGGGGAGATTGTATTTCAGACATACGGTATGTGCACAAAGGCTACCAGGTCCTGCAGGGAATCCTAAAAACAATTTTCTTCTGTCTGAAAAGCTCAGGGGTCTGGTTAGACCTCAATGACATTTTCATTTTCCTGGTGGGAAAATAAAATGTCCCCAGCAGCGTAAACTCACACTTTTAATAAGTAACAGGCTTTTTAAAGCACAATGTTATATGATGACATTTTATGCAGAGATCTAACTCATAAACTCAGAGAGCAAAGAAGGATAAAGAAAATGACAAGCTAGATACAGCACACATTAATATATGGCAGCAGTAAAAATCACAAAGGATGGATTGGCCCCCTACACACAGGGGTAAACATGGAAAAACTCTTGCAACCAATAGGGATACGCCAGTATAGTGCTGGTGGGAAATGAGATCTGAATCAAGCCTCAATAGCTCAAAACTTACTTGTCCCATAAACACTATCATTTAATAAAAAGGCAAGGAACTATCAATGTCTGAACAGCTGTAAACATATGTTATTCAGCTGCTATGATCAATGCAGTCATTAGCAACTTAAGCAGTTCTTGCTCTCAATGTAAAATCATTTCTCCTCGCTACGTATCTATCGGCTGGAGATCTACAAGAGAGCTGGGTGGAGGCAGGCAGCAAGCATTCAAAAAAATCAGAAGGAAAAGTCCCTGCAAACATTTTAAACAAGAAAGCACTAGACTGCAATCCTCAGCGTAGCTCTAGTTCTGTTCAGGCTAATGCAGCTATGTGTTATACTCAAAATCAGCATGAGTGTGTGTAATGAAAACCTTAGTTGTGTAGTGAATAGCACATTTATGTACCATCTCCTTGTACTGCTTTGAATTACAAGATTCTAGTCCAGCTTGGGGACTGGGTGTTTTCACGCACACGTATAGAGACGAGTGTGTTTATATGCATCATAGGTATCACATGCATATGTATATTTCAAATGAAATGTACCTCTATGTAAACTCATTTTACTTTTAATCTAACACTGGAGGTCATCTCAACACACCCTACCCTGCTTAAAGCTTCGCTGCTTCCTATCTAATTTATTTAGTGGATCTATGATCTTTCTCTCTATAAATGTATAATTTCATATATGTATATTTGTATGTATGTAATACAAACACAATGTAATGCCTTAAAGGACAAGTCTGGCCTGGATCTTGGAAATGCAGGAAAGCCTCTGGAGGAACAACATGTCAGCACAGCAATGGTGGGACACAGCTTCCATTCACTGGTGAGAAGTAGAAGGAAATTGTCCTATTGCAATATCTCAATATCTCTTTCTTGATGTTTTCACAATTACAATTAAATATATAACTTGGAGAAGATGCTGATTGTTCTTAAACAATGGACAAATACAGAAGTTAGTTCATAAGCTTAGAAGACTAGAAATGGAGAAAATAAAGCAAGACATCAACTGAAAATTTGGTTTTTGCACCAAATTACTTCTCTGATCCACAGCTCCTCACTTAGTTCAAGGTTCATCAAACAGGTCACACATCTCTCTGTTGGTCAGCATTACATTTAAACAAACAATATCTACACAGCTCTGACTGAGAAGTCACTAACATTTTTAAAGGCATTAACAGCCCTCACCTTCTGCAATTAACCCTGGAAGTAGCACTCAGATCTGAAACTTTGATACTGAAGCAAACTAAAAGTCTGAATGTCCAATATTCATTCCATAGTGCCTATATCCTGTCAACTGGGCAGACACCCGCTCTCCCCTGACCCAGTGTAAATCAGATGGCATTAGTTTCTTCACCTATTTGGTAACTCAGTCCAGGTTTTGGTTTCTCTGTTGTATTTTCTCATTTAATTTGATTCCATTTTAGTTTAATGTAGTACCAAAAAATGACTAAGTCTTTGAATATTTTGCTGAATCCCAGCTTCAACTGCTCTTGGAATAATGCACTTGCTTGCAGCCATGCTGTTACTGGATATGTGCTAGCAATATGGAAAACCCAGGACTGGTTACAGTCTTTATTAAACAGACCGACAAAGCTTGAGCTGTGTGGTAGTTCAAGTGTTTTGCTCTATACTTTCCAAGGATGTCTTCTCATCATTTGGTTTCTTCCTTTCTCTGCATTTTTAAGGGTATTTGCGGAGGGCTGTATGTTATTTCTTCTGAAGTACAGTCATGATTCCAAGGGCATTTTTCATAACAGCATTTCGCACCCATCCTGTGCCACCTCCCCCCCAACTTGATGCGCATCTATTCTCACCCCTGCACTACCCATTCTTTATGCTGTTATATATGTACTGTATAGCTGTTTTGGAGGCTGGCAGGGGACCAGTCTGAGAGACATATCCATGTTACAAATACTCTTCCCACTCTTTTTTTCTTAAGGCTTAGTTTTTTCTTGGGTCAGTTCCATGATTCACTTCTGTGCTGGGTGCCATACAATTTTGCTGTGCCACAGCTACAGAGGAGATATGGGAACAGGAACATAGGGTAGCTGAGGACAGAAACTACTCCTATTAAAACTACTTTCCAGGGACATGTCCGTGAACACACTCCTCAGCAACCGCATCTTCTCTTTCCTGTTTCTGAAAGTTGGTTCTGATCCAGAACTGAGTGATTAGGGGTAGACTTGTAACTGACTAAGATGAGAGGTTCAAGGTCAGGCCCAAATCTGACTTTAAAGTTTATGACACTTCGGGAACTGAGGATGTGAATGTGGTTGTAACTGAAGTAAATCAATTGACAGAGTGATGGAGAGAACCCACACATCATCCATGGAAGGCAGGTGATCCACAGAGCAGGCAGAGCAGGAATGCTTACCCTGAAGGATTTATGGTGCCTCCTAGACTTTGGCTTGGAGAGGGTAGAACTAGTTCAGGCATCAGAGAAAGGTTTTTTCATACCATTATTTGTTCTTGTCGCCCAAGGACATCAAGGGAAAGACTGGCAGAGAATCAGGAGAGGTTTTTGACAGAAGAAAAGAGAGATGATGGTTGGAGAGGCCTAATATGGATATTCTCTACAATAAACTTAAAATAAACCCCAAGGGAAGGATAGTCTAGATAAATTCAGACATCCAGGAATGTCCACACATTCTCATTGTATATACATGTCAGCTTTTGATTTGCTTGGCATATAATTAACAAACATTTTAAATACTGCATAGCATTTTTAGAGAGGTAAAATGAAAGATGCTCCCAATTTTCTTATTAAGTCACTGCAAATTCCTCTGCACTAAATGATAATGCATGCAGTGTTTACAATACCAGAAGGCTCAAAGTGCATGCAAGGGAAGAAATGGGAAAATATACACTGAGCGTTTTGCAAAATGACTCATAAATAAATGATTCTGATTGAATCGTTGTGACTTGAATGTTTAATCCTTCAATCTATTTTCATTTAGGAAAAATTGTTGAGTAAGCCATGGGTGAGAATATCATGGTTTAAGTCTAAGGATGCTAAGATGTTCTCACCTCACTCAGAATGTTAAAAAGGTAATAATTTGTTGCAGTTTTGGCTGGATTCATGGCATATATCTGTTCAGAATTGTCTTTTTTACAACTATAGGAGCCATCCATTTCTTTTGCTGGTGTGACAGAGGTGAAAATGCTATGATTGTACAGGAGAGATTTCTGGGCTGTCTCACTGTGAGATCTCGCTTCATCTCAGAGCTTGTTCAAGAAATCTTACTTCAAGCTTTTCACAATTATTTTCTACAAAAATAATAACAGCCCCTGAAGTCCTGTAAGTTACAGATGTATGGTACTGCAGCTATCTCATTTAGTTTCAATGTTGGATTAGGTATTTAAACCAAAGGGACAGGTTTATAGCCCTAGCTAGACTTTACATACATATGAGGTTGCATGAAGAGATTTGGCTGACCTATGCAGAAGATAAAACACCAACAAGCAGTATGCACACTTATGTATTCATGCACGTTATATACAAAGAGAGGAGAATAAGAATCTTTGTTTGCAGCAAGCTAAAAAAATTCCTTTAACAGTGAATCCAAACTTTTTAAACTTACTCTGTTCTGAATTGCGGGCAAAAGGTTATACTTGGCCCTACAGCACTCATTCCATTGGACTTCAATTAGCGGAACCGTTACAATACCCAGCTGAAAAAGCTTCAGAATAAAGTCCCTATCTGGTTGCACTTCCACTATCAAGAACCTCCTTTCCCACTAAACAGGTTATGGGAAAAATGACTTCTCAGTTTTACCAACTAGTTCTACCACGTTTGTCTTCTATTCATTCTCTTTCTAAACCAGTGATGATTTCAGCTGACACCAGCATACCCTTCCCATGAGAACTGCATTCCCTCCTGCCGCATGGACCTCAGAGTCCTTAAGTGACACAGAACAAAGAGCAATCTCTGCTGTGAACCGCAGACAAGGGTCCTGGGAATACATCACAAGGTGAACATATTAAAGCATTCATATAGTTTATAAAGCTAGTATTAGGTGGAGAGGGAAGTTAAGAAGCACAAGCAAAGGAGAAAGGATATTTTTAAAATGGGATTTGAAAAATACTGAGATTAAATGGAGAAATGTTGCTTGAAGTACCATTGTCGTGGTTTAACTCTGGCTAGCAAAATACCACGAAGCCGCTCTCACAAATCCCCCTCCCTTCCTCCAACAGAGGGGAAGAATCGGAGGAAAAAGAAATAAGGAAGCTTGTAAAATTGAGATAGGAACTATTTACTAATTAAAACTAAATCAATATATACAGGTACTACTAATAATAACTAATTAAAATAGTAGAAAATGAAACATATGGTACAATATATACAATATGATACAATTTCCCACCATCCACTGACCAATGCACACCCAGATGTTGAGGGATGAAAATCAGACCCAGAGAGCCTGAGACACACAGCTTGAGAGCAATCGCAGCCCGAGAGCCGTGGCCTGAAGGCCGGAGCCCGGGAGCCTACGCAGCAGATTCCGAGCAAACCTTATCACTGATAACACGGCCAGAAAACCCAAAACAATCCACCAGCTCCCACACGAACGAGCCAGCACAGGAGTTGGCAAAGCAGCTAATGCAGGAGGGTTAGCAAGTTGCCCGGAGAGACGAGCAAGGGAGTAAAGGAGAGAGAGAAGGGAAGAGGAATGGCTACCGGACCCTCTTCCCCACCCCAAGAGACCGGAACATGACGTACTATGGGATGAAATACTTCCTTGGTTAGTCTGGGTCAGCTACAGTATCCGAAGCGGACAAAAGACCCTGAGTTCAGTACAGGCCATCCCCAGCACCAGCTGAGGCCTTATCAATGTTTTCACTTACTGTCCAGCAACAGAGTTTCTTGGCAACCAGAGACAAGGGAGTTAGCCCTTTCCTGACTGAACCCAGCACAACCATATTTTGTTTACTCTGCTGAACACATTCCCCTTCTCCAGCTGCTGTGAAAATGTGTGCACAATGATGCTCACACTTAAGTGTGTGCGCACAAATACACAACAGTACATGCAAATACTTTACAAAAGTAAATACAGGTGCACGTGGAAAGTGAGAACAAACTGAAACCCCACCACCAAGCCATAAAATGTCAGATATATTACATAAAATTAATGATCCATGTTCTGAAGCCCTCACCCTGCAAAAGGAACTTCAGCTAAATAAGAATATCATGGTTTCAAGCCAAGTGCATAATACTGAGGCTTGCAATGTAATTTGAAAATCTTGATAGAAGGGCATAGAGAAGGTTAGAGTGTCTTTTGAAAGTGTTTCTGTTATCCATTTATGTACTCATCTATGGATAGGAAAACCGAATCTTTAGCATGTTCAAAAAGGGGTGCAGGTTCACCACATACAAATAAAAGAAGCAGCAGAGGCCACAGCCAGGTGTAAATTGATTACTTGAGTCAAATTTCAGGTCACCTGCAACCCACCAAAGCCTGCGGCAGTACCTATGAATCAAATCAATTCAGCTGAACTTCTGGGGATGAAATTTGCTTTCTCACCGCACCCCTTCATTTTTCAAACCTATTGTCATGCTTCAAACTTTGAAGCGAAGGAATTCTGCCTGCAGCAATTTTGGGTGAACAATCCCCTAACACCTTTCTGACTTCCAGAGCATGGGCCGCCTCCTCTGGCTGACCCTAAGCACAGAGAGTCCCAGAAGGACAAACAACTCATCTGCAAATAAGTTTCAAGACTTCCATTTTACACATTCCAACAGAGCCTGGATACATCCTAATGTGCCCAAGAAATGAATAACTGAAGAAGGGCAGCCTTGGCAGGGACTGACTGGTATGACAGAATGGTGAAAGTATAGCTAAAATGAGCACTGCTACTTGATTCATTATTCATTGCAGCCCAGTTGGCTGAAAGCAGTGCCCCACTTCCAGACATTCCAGATGCTGTACACCATCTTTGCAACCGACAACATTGAAGAGACACAAAATTCCACCCAGCTATCTATTTTGGCCTGAATAGCCTACAACCAGATTACCCTTCTATGCTTCTTATTTACATTCATATTGAGCAGATGTCTTTTTTTTCTCCCCCATGTGACTCCACTTTCTCACTGCTAGCACAGACAGAACAAGTAAGAAAATAAAGCTTTCATTATGACTCTTTCTAAGTCACAACTGGATGTACTGATTCCTGGGACTCCGGGGGCAGTTAGCGCTGCCTCTTCATCAGGACATCTTGTAGTGTTACTGTCTAGCCCAGTAAGAGCCTCATATTAAAAACTCTCATTGGTTTAGTGAGCTAGATAAAACGTAGCGATCATTTTTACCATATAGCTGTTTGGTGCTCCACAAAAGCTGGCTGTAAAAACCTACACTGCTTAGATAACTGGCTATCAGTTTTGACCTTCAGAAGGGAGGTTATAGAAAACTGTATAAATATTAAAATTAGAGGTGAGGCTGAACTGCAAAGTTCATTCTCAGATCTCATATCAAACTCGCCCAGCACTTCAGTGCATTGGGAATGACTGATTTGGTTTGGGACCATCTCTAATTAAAAAAATATATGTATCTAATAATCTCACATCATTCCCACTGCTATTTTTGCTATGTACCTTGCCCTAGGTCTCTCTCACTTATTTCAGAAGCCTGAGTCATACATTTGGGCTTTGGAGAATTGAGAGTTACAGTATGGGTAACTCTAGCTCATAATGAATATATAGTATCCTTAGGAGAGTCCGTGCACAAGCCAAGAGCAAGAGAGAAGAAAAATACAGCTGCAGTGAGAGTCTACACAAAAGCTGGCAGACAAAAAATACAACTAAAGTGAGCAACTCTCTGTGTAGCTAGGAAGCAGAGAAAATGAAACCACTATGTGGCCGTGGATAAGCACTGAGGGAAACAACAGCTGGAAAGGGATATCAGAGGGGCATGAAAGAGGTCACTAATTTATTCATGAAGACAGGAGAGTGTTACCTATTTCTACCCATGTGAATTTGCTGTGGGCCCATCATTGGATTTTTGTGCTTCTCCCCACCCTTTGAGTCAAGAGCTGCCTCCCTTACCACAGGCCTGCAGCAGGGCTCTGACTTCTTGTGGGCCTGCGATGTTATCCTAACAGTGGGAAAAAACAAAGAAAAAAAATGCTGGCATATATAACGGAAGGCCAGAGTTTTGATCCAAAGCCATAGCACAGAATACTATCATTTCAGTCAGTGGAAGGACAGTTAGGGAGCTAAACCACCACATAATGTAAAACCTCATGAGCATGAAATCAATCGAGTTCATTAAAAACACTGCATCTCACCAATCTTTGCTGATGATAAATTATCTGCTTTCTGTCAATAGCCAGAGACCAAGCTGGGTAACAGAATCCATGACAGAGTAATTTTTCTTACCAGCTGACAGTTCATCTAGATTTGAGGAAACAATTCCATAATATGTGGAGCTTCACAGGCACACTGAAAGCTTCAGTTAAGAGTTTCATCTTTAGCAATCATGGCTAATTCTTTCATTTTTTACCTTACAGCCAACAGTTACATTTATACCACATGAGACAAAATATCAAAATCATTCCAGCCTAACAGGATAAGATCCACAGGATTACCATAAGCCAGGCCCTTCCCTGATCAAACATGTCCATTTATTTAACAGAACAGATTCACAGCAGGTCAGGATCTTCTCTGGTAATTATGTTACCTGAAAAGCTGGAAATATCACCAAAAAACCCCTTAATAAGGATGTTTTGGTGTCTTCAGTAAAAGGCAATTTATGTTTGAGGAGAGTGAATTGGTCAGAAGATTGATTTATTTTTCCTACAATGTTGAGATTATCTGTTTACATTTCTCACAGCACACTGAATTTTTTGGTAAACTATCCCAAAAGGGTTTTCTAAGAGAAAACAAAAAACTTCCTAAATAAAATATGTACATTTTGAACACACATCATATTTTAAATAAAACACCCTACTTTCCCTTAAAAAATAATTTTTCAATCCTACTGCTATGTAAAGAGGACCAATAGTTGGTAGAAGGCAGCTTCTTGGAGTTTTTTCTTCACACAGTGCAGTGTGTAAATGGTGAAAAAGAACTGTAAGAGGAAAGCAATTCATAATTAGCTTACTGTAACACAAACTGATGACAGACGAAAGGAGAGAATGTATGGTATAAGTAATAGGGGCCATAAAAAGAGTAAAAAATAATACTAAATAAAGACTCTGAATTTCAGTGGAGATAATTTGTGTAGGCATGCAAGAGGTGTTCACTGAAATCAATGGAATGAGGCAAGAGAGGTAAAGGACACAGAGGAGAAATGGAAAGTGTTCCTAGATAAATTAATGTATACCCAAAGGGCTGTGAGCTACCTAGCAATAAATATGTTTAGGGTGGGGGGAAGAAGCAAACGTATGACCTACGTAGTGAAAAGAGCAATCAAGTGTAAAGAGGCACATGCAAGGTGTAAAATAACAGACTGAGAGGAAGGAGATGATTATAAATGTTCAGGACATCTACTCACTAAGACTATTAAAAGATGATGGGGACATGCTGATTGTTACATATGCATAGTCATGTAGGAGAGGGGAAACAGGGAAGAGGAGGAGAAAAGCATTGATCTGAGGGAGAAGGATGGTGTTGAGTGACTAAAATGTGCCCAGTGTTTGCTGCCAGCTTATTAGTGCTGCAGTAGTTTGCTCTTTAATATTCTTGATGGTGTAAAAGCCAGAATCCAATCACTAATGAAACTGAGCTTGCTTAGAACAGATTTAAAAAGTGGTAAACTATTATTTCGTCCTGTTATTAAAGACCCTCAAGTACATACCACAGACACAGGCATGCTGTTCACAACAATTTAAACAGAAGGACACTTCTGCACATCCCCTTTCTTCTGCTCTCCCATTCCTGCACAGGTTAAGCAATGGCTGTGAGTAAGGGGTGCAAGGGACATCAGTGGGAAAAGTCACACCATATTCAGTGAGATCGGGGGTTGTAAACATCAACACTTAATATTTACAATCATGCTAAGGTGTTTGAGACTAAAATTGCCATTATGTTTCTGCACAGAAAACCTCTGCCATACCCAACATAAGGGCAGTGGGCACCATGTACCTCTCATGTGAGGACTGGAGTCTTAGCTTAGCTGGATGATACAAGAGGGATGTATTTGCTATCTCTGTTGGCAACATACTTGACCTTGCAGGCCCAGCAGCTGAGCAGAAACTGATCTGGAAGGCATTTCTATAAGCAGTTTGATGTCAGTGTTTATAAAATGTGGGTGTGTTTTCTTCTTTTCACCTTAGGAATTTAACTTCCTGTGTTAGAAAGAAAGAAAAAAAGACAGTCTAAGCCCCTTAGAGAAAATTAAAATACTGGAAATTAAAAAAAAACGTTTCTGGATGTGTTAAGATACAAAAGAATTTAGGACCCAGAAGAATCTGTAGAAATTATTCTACATTGTGAAGATCTGACTAGCTTATTACAGAAAAGAGTACTGGCAGACAAAGAGGAGGTGACATTGATAGAAATCAGGATGAAAGGGGATCAAAACTTTCAGTTAGGCAAATGGTATCTGAATTCTCCTGTCAAGTCGTAAGTGTTTGGTAGCTTTTATACAGAAGAAAAACATATCAGCGATTATAACTTAGATAAATGATAGAAGCTTACTGAGATGAACACCATTCAGAATTAGTGAGGACACTGCTGAGCTAAACAAACAAGTGTGAGATTAAACACCATGTGTGTTCATAACAAATGATGAATTAGACTTGATGCAGTCCCCAACTGCTGGCTGCGCAGTGCAGATTTCATGGTACGTCTGACAAGGTCACACACGATGTCTGCGGTAGAACAGCAGACATTCTGCTTTTCTGCACCCTGTACCTGCAAGTCTAACAAGCAGCTTACACAGGTTTTGGGTCAGCCTCTCCTCAGTATCACACACTCCCCCCAGAGCATTTCAAAGCGCAGTATGTGAGCTGCTCTCCTATGCACAATCCTGCCCTGACTGCACCTACCTGCAAGCCTTTTCGTTTTTTCTCATCTGCTCACTCTCCGTGTTCCTGGGCACTCACTGCTATGGAGGAGACAGCCATCTACATCACAGCTCCTGCCCTCAAAACCAGCTTTTTAATCTCACTTTCCCATCTCCCACCTCATCTTTGCTGCAATGGCATCTGAAACCACTCCTCCCTCTGACTGGATCCCAGGCTGTTCATCCATCCGTGTTTATTTCTCTTTTAAAAAGTTGCAATCTCTTTAGGGAGGATTTTTAGAAGTTGTTTGCAGGTTCACAGACCTTACTCCTTCCTAGTATTTAAATCAATGTTTTGGATTCCCTCCCAAGGGGAATTAGACTGCATTGTTTATTTATTTATTTCCTCATTTATCTTTTAGGAAAACAATAAATAGCCTTGGCTGTTAGGGGTAGAATAATCCCTTGATTTATGACCTGGATTAAAGGATATCTTGTAAGCAATATGTATTGCAAAAAGTCGGAAGGGAGAAAAAAAAAAGAACTGTGAATACTTGCAAATACATATTAACAATGCTTTTCAAAGCCAGTTCTGAATATTTTGATTTTTGCAGGCTCCAATATGCAATGCCTTGAAGAAAGTATTGAAAAGGGCAATCAAATGAGGGGAAGGAAATAGATCCAACTGTCACTTTGGTAATCATTGTCAATCTTCATTAGAAAACAAAAAGAAACTACATCAAAACCAGCAAAATGAGGTCAAAAGTCTCCAAACCGTCAAGTGAGGGTAACCACGGTTCAGGTTAGTTTGCAGAAAGACTGAAACCGTGACTTGAAGAGAAAAAAATTCCCATTCAGTCCAATGGAAGATTACAGAAATCAGTGATAACATCTACTAATTCTTCCTTCACCAAAGCAGGGATGGAAGGAGAGATCGCAGAATATAATTTAAATTAATGTCTTTCTGTGTTTCTCGAAGTTGAGAGTAAGAAGGAGGCAAAATATGGCATGTTAGGGTACAAGTGACCGATAAAGAAGCTCATAAGAAACTACACCACAGTTGAAGGAAAAGCAATTTAGGTTTCATACTCCTAAGCAGGATATTTAATTTCCATAAAGTGTTGTGCATCCAGCTTCTGTATCACACAAAAGAGCATCAGTTCATAACTTACTGCCCTACTGCAGAAGGTCTTGCTATGTAGCTCTCATCATGCCATAAGCTCTCTCTCTCTCTTCCATGGAAAATCAGTTTTGCCCCCTCTGTTGATACTAAGCAGTATAATGCTTACATTATGTAATTCATGCTTTTGGAGAAATTTAATGTTTTGATGAAGAGTTCCCTAGAACTTCATAATTGTATGAAGAGATCAATCACTCATTCTTTGCAAGCTCTGGGTAAGCTTCAAGGGGAAAAAAGGAAAATAAAAGACAAAATCAACATCCACTGATTCAATGGCTGGAAAAAGTATTGATCAGTTGGGTCATTCTCTAAGCTCATTTCATTCTCTGTGTGAAAGAAAACAGGAATAAAAGATACTCTGAAGGCAGCATCTTAATTCATTTCCACAAAGGAGCATGCTTTAAATCCTTAAGGAGCACTTTAAATCCTCATTTTTTAAGCCATCATTTTAATAGAGCGTTTGCATGGGCACATAATTATTGCTTTATACTGCAGTACCAGCTAGATGCAAGAAATAAAGTTCAGCTGGGCTAGGTGCTGTGCTAACACAGCCTGGCTTCCCAGTGAGGGGCTGCCAGTCTAAAGAGCCAAAACAGGATAAGAGAGGTGGTACATGGGAAGTCATTTCACAGATATGGAGCAGACCCACCGAGCGGCTGAATGACCTGCCCAGGGTCACACCAGGGACTTGATTCCAGACAAGAATACAATGCAGATTCCCCAAGCCAGTGGCTAGCACAGAAAACATCCTTCCTTCCACTGTAGCTATGCTCACATTTCCAGTAACACCTCAAAAAAAGGCAGAGTTCTAGTGGCAGGCACTTCCATTTCTTAGGAGTCAGTGGCAAGTTAGAATTATAAATACCTGGCTGGACCATGAAAGTCCCATTTCTATTTTGTTTCTCAGAAAAAACAGATCTTCAGTCCAACTGTGATGTGTCATTTTGTCAGATGGTGTCACTTGGCATTCGGGAGCAGGCAGAGCCTGTGTGACTCAGCACTGAAGCACAGAAAAGCACCTGGCAGTGCCTGAAAAGAGGGAGGAATCTGGAGAGAGGGAGACACTTCTTTTTAAAAGGACCTTAATACAGGCTTTTGGCTCTGGAAGAACATCACATCTCTTTCTGCAAATGCCACCTGACTCCCTCCATCCCCATGAAAGCACCCATCTGCACAGCTGGAGTGCTAATTGGAGTTGTGCTTTCAGGTCCTAACTAACCACATGTGTTGTGGCTCTGCCCCAGGAATGAGACATAATCAAGAGCTAACTAAGGCTTTTGAAATGTTACAGTCTAAATTAACAAGACTGAGCCATGAAGCATAAGCAAGAAGAGTCAGGAATTAGCTTTGGGTTATGCAGTTTCCTTTCAGAAGAAAGGTCTCCTGGCCTTCTGGAAAATTCAGACCTGCTTGGTCATTTTGGCCTGGGAACATGAAGGGTGAGACATGACAGTGAGATTTCTCTATTTCCAGTGGTGCCTCACAGAGTTTTTAGCTGCACCATGGTATCAGGTAAGTGCTGGGACTGGAACATGAGCTCTGTGGTCATAGTGTGCACCCTTTTAAAGTGGAAAGTCAGGAAGCGACATTTGTTAATAGCGTGTGGGAGGAAACCCTTTCTGACAGTAATGGGCTCTCAGCTCTATTAAAAGCTGAGCAGTGTCCGAAATAAGCTTCAAAGCACCAAGTTCAGAGAAGGATATCCACTTCACAGAAGAGGAGAGGAAACAGGAGGAAGCAGAACAAATGTGAAATTCCCCTTCCCTCTCAAGCTCTTCTGCTGATGCTCCCTGCAGCCATTAGTACAGACAGGAACTCGAAACCAATCTCTCTCATATCCTTCTTAGGCAAGATCACTGCTCCTTGCTTGACTTTGAGAAACCATCTTTTAAAATCACAGCTGGGGAGAAAAGCCATGATGTGATCTGTTCATCACAGCAAGTCATTCAGGAAGAAACTGCAGCTTTTCCCATTTCAGTCACTGGTTAGATATTCTGATGCCTTCTGGCTCACATTGGTGGGTCAAAAGATTATGAGATAATATATTTTGGGTGGGTTTCTTGGCTATTCAGTCCATCCACAACCCTAAATTTCTGCTTCTTACTGAAATGGAGGAACACTATCACTCACAGGCTCTGCCAGGGAGAGAGAGGAGTAAGTGTCTACCTACGCTGCAGTTCAGTATTGCCAGTACAGGAGACATAAGCTTCCACCGTGGAGTTTGCAGCAGTAGCTATGACAATACAGCAGCACAGGCTGTGGTGTGGTAGCAAGCCAAGAAAGTACCCAGAATCCCAGTGCTGACTTTCAGACTCTGCAGTTCTTTCATTTTTGTTGCTACCTGCACTTGCTAAATTAGATCTAAAGCAAATATAACTACATGAGCTGCAAACTTACCTTGGGAATGTGGAACGAGCATACCCTCAGGCAGGGGAATGTTGGGAATGAGAAGAACCTTTTTGTAGCTACGTTCATTTCTAAAAATAAGTGCATCACAGCTGACAATAAGCATTTTTGCAAAGTATTGCTTTCAGATGTTAGATTGGAACAGCTGGATGCTCACTTTTTTGCTTCTAGAGTCAGTCTTTGGATTTCCAGAAACACCTAACCCAAAACTCATCAGGTACTGGCAAACTGACTGTTAAAGTTTCTAATGTTTAGAAGAAACTTTGAAAATTCATTCATTTAAAAAGAATTTTATTGCTCCAAACAGCGAGAGGCGAACTTTATTCTGAATGCTTTTAATTCAGATTAAACTTGTGAAATCTTGCAAATCTGGATTTTTTGTGCTTCATTTTTCCTTCTGAGATTTTCACTGTGTGCTGCTTTTTTTTTTTTTTTTTTTTTTCCTGAACCACTTGGAAATATAGAAAAAGAGAGGAAAATATCAGAAGTTTTTCAGCCATGGATAATAACACATTTCAGGCCTGGGATGAAAATTTAGGTCAGTTCTAATTTCATCTGAACCAGTTCATCCACCTCTATCAGCAACCCAGGGCAGGATAAGCTGCGATAGCCAGTATACATAGGAAAGGGAAATGACTATTACAGATAAGGATTGTATCATAGAAACCCTGGATTTATAGCTAAGAGAGTGGCAGTGTTTCTCTGTACATGTGCTTGCACAGGTGCACTTATGATTGGGAAGAGAATTACATCTATAGTCCCTGTTTGCTTGGTACTGGATTGTGGGTTTCTTATTATTTCTCCACCTTTGCTTGCACTTACAGACCACAATTCAGATTGCACTGATGATTAGCAATATCCACTTACATGAGACCTAAAGTGCTACAGACAAAACCAAAATCTGTGTTACAAAGTAAAGTAAAATATAATTCTTATTACTACTGTGTGTTGATCTATCTCCTTCAGTTCCTTTATCTTTTTAATTTGGTGAGAAAATGAATGTTTAAAGTTAAAAACAAGAGCAAAAATATATAAAATCAAAACTGAAATTCTGTGCTTATATATAAACATAACCAAAGGCACACATGTATTGCTTAAATATGCAAATATCCTTGGCATGCCTATATAGAGTATTTTAGAGGTACTATCTTTATACATTCAGAAATAGAACAAATGAATTTTTGTGGCTAGTCTTTTTTAATCTGTGGTGTCAACTAAGATACTTCACTTGCTTTCATTGTAATACAATCTTTCGTTTTTCTGTTCTCCCACCAAATCTGCACGCAGCAATACTAAGCAGAGATTTTCCACACCAGTCCCTTGTCTCTGTGCAGAGGCTGACTCTGGGAGAAGCCATGCAGCCTGAAAAATCCCTTCCACAGGCAAAGAAGTCCTGTACTCCTAAGACAGTTGACCTAGTAGGATAAGAAGGATTTCATCAACAAAGTCCGTGGGAAGCTTGTCCACTGTTGTGGAAAAGGCTTTGACCTGCAAGGCTCACAGCTAAGAGAGTTTGTGTAAACAATATTCTAAAATATAAAATCCTTATTTTTGTGCAGTGGTGAAAATGTGACAATCTTTGATAGCCCTCCATGCTAAACACTTTGACGCACATCAGACACATGTTCTGGTACATGTGTAATGTCTACAGAACAAAAAGGTTTCAACCTGGAATCCTACAGTCTGATTTCACGCAGTGTGCATGTATATCCGCCGATAATTAGCCTTTGTTTTAATTGTTCTTAAGAAGAGGTAATTTTTCTTTAAGCAAAGCAAACTAAGATTCAACATCCTTGCACCAAATTGCACTATTGCTCTTCAGTCCAAGAGGTTTTCCTTGGCATATTGTGTATTGAGAAACTTTTTGATTTTAAGGAAGCACAGATTATGCCAGAGATGACTTCACTGTAGATGGGTGGGAAGAACCTGATCCTTGATTTGCTCAAGCATGGCTGCATGTAGGATGCTATATTAATTTGAATGAGGAGCGTAGATGATAGAAGAAAAGCAGTTTTCGCATTGCATATGATCTGTGTGAGTGCTGGAAGAGCACTCAGCACATTTGCTGGGGAATGGGACAGGACAGGCAGTGTCTGGATATGGGACTCAGCCCTTACTGTGGCTACCAGCTCTACTGCATGGTCATATCAAAAGGCTTTTCACAGCCCTTAAAAACATGTACAAGCCTCTGTTTTCTCCTAAGCTCCCAGCAGTTACTGATGGAATTTTGCTTAGTGTCTCCATGTTCTGCATAAGAAAGCACAGCTCTTACTTTTCTCAGTCTAGGTCTAGTGTGCTCTTCTTCAACTCTTAGCAAATCAAAGTCAGGGAAATAATATAGGAAATAATTTTTTATGCTTTGACTATTCAAGTTTCTGTAGGATCAGAATGACAAAGCAAGATAATGCCCACTTATTTTGGTAATACTTTCTTGACTGGTGTCCAAATATTTATAAAGCATCTGAATTTTCTTAGGCAGAGGTCCCTGATAAAACTTAACTCCATGAATCAGACCAATGCTGTGATTATGTCTGCTGTCACTTTTTTGTTGTTTTGAATGACTGCTTTGAATCTTTGAGCCACTGAGCGTCACTGCACAACTATTCAGCTACATCTGACAAGAATGAGATGTCTATTATTCCTATGCCACCTTAGTTCTCCAGTAAGATGCGGATATTCGAATGGTGCGATGGGTGAAAGATGTATCCAGCGAGTCTACTCCTACTTTATACATGCATTTTCTCTGAAATAAAAATATCTGAGAAAGCATACATGGTGTTACTTTGTGGTGCTTTGTTTACATTGTCACAATAGAGGTGAATACTTTGCTTCAAGGACAGGAAATTGCAGTAACAATGTGTCATCACATGTTTTTTGCATCAAATAAACTGGCATCCCATTGTATTAATTTAAAACCTGCATATATCACTGTGTAGGACTCACTTATGATACAAAACTTTTGTAGTCCATTTGTTTCAAATTACCATTTTTGACACATAGTATTCTCTTACAGCTTAAAGAAATCCCAAGCTAATGTAGCTATGAAGGTTGAGGCATGGACATATGGATTGAAATCCCAATAAAAATAGTAAGAAAAATTTTATTGCCATTCATGGGCTTTGGATCAGTTACAATTGGGGTTTCACAGGACGGTCTTTTGTCCAGAAACATTCTAGCCTAATCCACAGCTAGAGGCAAAATTGTCCATTATGAACCAATGTAGTCACCAAATTGATTTCCTGCTGTATTTTTAATGACATCTTTTGTAACTGCAGCCAGTAACCTAAGCCACAGGGGTCATTGGTGTCCTAGGTATTAAGCAGAGACACAGAAACAACGTATGCTAAACCACTCAGGCTCCAAATAAACAAGGCAGACACAAAACCAGAAAGATTAAAAAGCATCTTCTGGGTTCTTTAACCTCAAGAAATGAATACATAATAGTGATTCAGTGATTTCAGACCCTGAAAATATTTACTATGAAAGTGGATCCTTAACTTCTATTAATGTCTTAAATGCTTTTCCAAGGTTTTACTTTAACAAGTTTGTCTAAATTCACACCAGAATTTAGTTCTGGGTACGAGCTGCAGGCACAGAGAGACATATCCTTGATAGTTTTGAAAGCTACTGGGACACTAGTAAAACAAAATAATGGTCTTGTGTCCCAAAGCACAGACAAGAAATTAATTCAGGAAAGTTGCCACTGTTTTAGCAACTGTGTATGTGTGTGTCTGAGGCCGTTCAGCCTTGTACCTAACAGTAGCACAGACACCTGTACAACTTCCTCCTCTCATCAGTAACACTTCAAAGACTTCTTCATTTGAAACAATTTTTTAAAAGTACATTATTGCCTTAATAATGCTATTTTCACTATTTTTTTAAGCATTGGATCATATTTAACATTTAAAAACTTTTTCAGCGTGCACCACACAGATAAATATACATGTATCTTTACCTTGAAATAACAGGCCTTTTTGGTTTAGCATAAAGCACCACGAAAGTGCCAGCAGACCACAGTATGATTGCTATTTGCATTTATTTGGCTACCATGATCATTTCTTTAAGCAAGTTTTCATCTGAGATATTGATTACATTACTCCCTGCCCCTTGCTAGGTCAGGAAAATGAAAGATGGTGATATGTACTCACTCTGCAGAAGGATTTCACAACCTAACTGTGAAATGTTTCTTAGCAGAGTTCTATCTTAGGCAGCTCTTTATCATGCTGACTGACAGTCCAGATTCTCTTTAGGAAAGGGGCTGGTATGCCATTACTATGCCAATCAAATGTAATGACATTTCCTGGAAAAATGCAGGAATTTTTGAAATAACTATTTTCTTCTCAAAAGATAAAAGCCAACATAAAATACACATACACACACATATATATATACACACATACAAATATATGTATGTTAAATGTGAAAAACTGAGACCAAAATGAACCCTTTCAAATTAAGTTTTGAAATGTTGAAAGTATAGGTATTTCAAAATGAAATATTAGTTCTTTATTTCAGTATTTTTGAAGAAATATTTCCATGACAATTTCTGATATTTAAACCTTTCTTATTCCATTTTGAGGATAAAACAGATGCCAAAATATCAACATTTCCCATGGCACAGAGATTTTGAACAGCTCTAATCAGTGCCACTTTCAGTAACTTTTGCTCTGATGTTTGTATCTAACTTCAAAACAACTGTTGGTTTTCTGTCATTCAGAGAAAACCCCATGGAATCAGGAGATAAGGAAGGGACCTCATGAGTTAAGGTAATCTTTCCTCCTCAGTATCACGTAAACCTGATATATGCCTTTGATAACAAAAGATTACTCTTTGCAACAACCTGGTTTTTTCTGAGACTGGGAAGAGTCATGGCATATCATCCTAAAGTTATAATTGCTCTTTCATCACCCAGGAAGGATTCACCCCGCCTAATCTATTATTATCTGAAAGTTAGGCTCCTAGTTAAAACTAAACAGCCATTCTCTACCAATAATCACAGTAGACAAAAAGTTGTCTATCTTCTCTGCCTCGATATCAACAGGCACTGACAGAGCAAGATTTATCCATTGCAGAAGGCACAGAAGGACTCACCTTCCTAATGCTAGTTCTCGCCTCTGATTATCATGGCAAAAGTAGATCAGGACTAAAAGCTTACCTTGAGATTAATTCTCACTTAGTCTTCACCTAGCCATGCTCATTTTATGTACTAAAGAATGATGTGACTTTTACTGTGGAATTCAGGATTTTTATATTTCTGTATCTCCTTTCACTTGAGAACTTAGTGCTTCACAACCCCTAACTGGGAGTAAGGTATGACTCTTTCATAGTTAGTCAGACCAAATATTAAATAGAAACAGCACGATGAAATTTAACATTCAGTCTTTTGCTACTGATTTTGTAAGTGTAAAGGATAACTGAAAGGGAAAGAGACAAATTAAAATATCTTGCCTCACATTCTGCATATGAAGATATTAGCAAGATGTCCATCCACAAGCAAGTTTCCTTGAATAGTGGCATTAGCGCTTTAAAAGAGAATGTTCATGAAAGCTGAAGAGCCACAAGTGAACAGGATCAGGCAATATTAAGCAGTGAAACAATAACTGAAGAATGACACAGGATGTGAAAGGGAGAAGTGAGTCTGAACTCGTAAAAGAAAGTTAGATCCCTACAGACTTCTTGATTCTTTGTGAACATCAGCATGAAGTAAGTGAACTGACGACTCATTCTGCTTTTGAACATCCTTTTCTCTACCATCCTGTGTCATAGAGGAAAAGATCTATTGCAGTGTTGCAAACTACAGCAGCTTTGTACCCTCTGGCTCTGTTCAATGTTAAACATATAAGTAGCTTCAGTGAGATCAAACAACCTTTAACAAATCAGGACTTTAGGACATGTATTGTTTAGTATACTACAGAAGAGTCTGGACTGTAGGAAAACCAGGAGTTAATCAACCATTTTTTCAGATGAGGCAGAAGAAAGAAAGGAAAAAGAAGTTAATACAGTCTAGAGCATTGAACTATATGAGTAGATAGCTTGGTGAAATTCAGGGCAGGTGGACATGAATAGGATGGATCAATCCTTGTGTACGATGTGGATTCTAAATTCAAGCAACACTAGACAATTGGGTTTGCATGGAAAGGTTTTGGTTGGGGGGAGGG
Organism: Rhynochetos jubatus; assembly: GCA_027574665.1. Classification (NCBI taxonomy): domain Eukaryota; kingdom Metazoa; phylum Chordata; class Aves; order Eurypygiformes; family Rhynochetidae; genus Rhynochetos; species Rhynochetos jubatus. The sequence continues at coordinate 29,072,843 of CM050654.1, forward strand.
GATTTAAAGGGGTGGTTTCCATGAGAAGCTGCTAGAAGCTTCCCTTATTTTCTCCAGAGCCCATGCCAGCTGGGTCCAAGGCCGCCACTGGCCAAGGCCGAGCCCATCAGTGATGGTGGTAGTGCCTCTGGGATCACATATTTAAGAAGGGGGAAAAAAACTGCACACTCACAGCTGGAGAGAGAAATGAGAACCTGAGGGCAGCAATCCTGCAGACCCCCAGGTCAGTGGAGAAGGAGGGGGAGGAGGTGCTCCAGGTGCTGGAGCAGAGATTCCCTGGCAGCCTATGGAGCAGCCCATGGTGAGGCCATGGGGGGTCATGGTGGAGCAGAGACCCACCTGCAGACTGGGGAGGACCTCTCACCAGAGCAGAGGGATGCCAAAGGAGGCTGTGACCCCGTGGGCAGCCCATGCTGGAGCAGGTTTGCTGGCAGGAATTGTGACCCCAGGGGGGCCCAGGCTGGAGCAGTCTGTTCCTGAAGGACGGCACCCCATGGGGGGGACCCAGGCTGGAGCAGTTCGTGAAGAACCACAGCCCATGGGAAGGACTCACGTTGGAGAAGTTGGTGGAGGACTGTCTCCTGTGGGAGGGACCCCCCGCTGGAGCAGGGGCAGAGTGAGGAGGAAGGAGCAGCAGAGACAGCATGTGATGAACTGAGCACAACCCCCATTCCCTGTCCCCCTGTGCTGCTCAGGTAAGGAGGTAGAAGAAACCATGAGCAAAGTTGAGCCCTGGAAGAAGAGAGGTGTGGGGGGAAGGTGTTTTAAAACTTGTTTTTTTATTTCTCATTACCCTACTCTTATTTGATTGGCAATAAATTAAACTAATTTCCTTAAGTTGAGTCTGTTTTGCCTGTGACAGCAATTGGTGAGTGATCTCTCCCTACCCTTGTCTAGACCCACGAGCCTTTTGTTGTGGTTTCTCTCCCGTCTGGCTGAGGAGGGCAGTGACAGAACAGCTTTGGTGGGTACCTGGCCTCCAGCCTGGGTCAACCCACCACAACTAGCAATAACATAAGGGCATTTTTCCTCATTTTACGCGTGAGGAACAGAGTGCTGTTTGATAAAGAAGTGGTGTAGATTGATCTCTGAATCTGGGAATCATCTCGGTCGCTGTACCTCATAAGCAAAATATGAATGCCTAGATACTGGCAGTGAAAATTCCTAGATGTTTGATTTTTATCAGAGGAAAGATGGACAAAATGACTACTGAAAAGCTAAAGATAAGAGGAAAAGGTAGAACAGACTTCTATGCACTGATAGCTGGTATGCCCAGATTTCACTGACCTGGCTTTTTTAGCAATGCTTTCTTTTTCGGAACACAAGCATGAAAGGAAATCCAGTAAATATGAGAAATTGTGTCATTTAAACTTGTTAAAATTGGGTGAATCTTCCATGCAAAAATTAATCTTCATGCAATTCTGCAATATGAAAACTTCTCTATGCATGAGGTTTTCAGGATTCAGGCAACATTTGGTCATTTATTTGGTCAATGAAACAGCAACAGTTAGAGATGCTGAGACAGAAAACAAGATCATGCTTCATGGCCTAAGTCAAACACTGATCCAGTCTGAAAGAAAACAAGAAAAGAATGATGTTTTTAAACAGTCTGTGGATGCTTAGATTCCTATGCATGTTACACATATACCACCCTATAATAGACGAATAAGTACCTTGATGGTGGTGGATGTATAAGTTTATTCTCTAGCATTCTATGATTTTCCATCTCAGCCTGAAAGTTAAGAGAAAGCATTTAAGAGGAACCCTATTTAAGAGCACACCCTTTTGATGAATTTCACTCAAGTGCTGTCGATGGAAAGTCATGCACTTTGTTCTTTCTGGGAAGTCAATAGGCTTTTTGTTTGTATCTTTTTTAAACCACTGAATTTAATTGTTTGCTTCCCTGGCTGTAATGAAATAAGAAGATAATGAGTTTTTCATTGTTCACTAATTGTATACTAAAGATGAGACACAGTCAGCCAACTGTAAATTGCTGCTTTACTGTAATGTTTGGATATTTCAGTGCAAATAGTCACAAATACATCTGTTCCTGCATAAAGTAAAATGTTTGTGTTATGAAAACAAGCTGATGTAGAGAGCAATAAAAAAATAACTATGATGACTTCTCTTGATTAGGATTTGGTGCATTGTTTGAGTTGCTTTTGACATCTCAGAAACATGCCTGTATGTTTCAGCACCATAAAGACAGGCGATATTTCAGCAGCTTTTCTTGCTCTATAGTATTTAGAATTGCAAACCTGGAACTGATATTCACAGATAATATAAATCCTAAGATCTAAGTAACTCTGCAATGCAAAATGACAAAACCTGTTAAGGCTCAACAGGCATCATCTTTTCCTTGTTTTGGTTGTTTCTAAAAATGAAGGCTCCCAAGGTGAATTAAGCATCAAAGTTATGTTAACTTTGAATTTCCTGGCATGTGCGCGTTCCTGATCTTTTTCTGTCTGTTTTGGGAATGGGCTAGATTTAACATTCTAACCTGATCCAAAGTTCCCTGAAGGATCCAGATAGAAATTTTAACCCTATTGAGTTTAATGGCAGCTTTAGTATTGATATAGAAGTGACTAGGACTTCATGTTAAAACTTTCAATCAGATCTTCCATAATGTATAGGTTTCAGTTCAGAGGCAGAAAATGACTGTTTAATCAGCCAGCCCATTTCTCTGTGGAACGAGGAGGTGTCAGTAGACAATGTTTCATGATGGACTTGATCCAAAACTCACAAAAGACTCATGTAAGAAAAACAACAGGGTCTTGCAGACTTCTGGTGATTCTGACAACATTCAGTATGCCCATTGTTCAGAATTACCTACTTAATTCTACAGAGGAACACATTCAGTAGTTATTTAGTGATCACAGGACACTGTAGCATGATTTCACAGTAATAAAAAAAGTATCTAATTTTAATTATGATCTTTTCAATCAATATTTGCTCTGCTCAGCTTTTCCATTGGGAAATAATAAAAAGGACTGAATTTGAAAATAATAAATTCTGCATGTATTGTACCATTAATCTTGGTTCGGGGGGGGCATACACCTATCTACACCCATTGCATTTGTTCTGCCATTAACCGTGCTGTGACACAGCACTGCATGGCTGGTGGCACAGCCTGGCAGCTGGCGGGGCTGGAAGCAGAAGTAACATCCAGCTGCCTAACGCGTGAGATAAGCCGTTCCACATGCTCTCTGTCGTCATCCATGAGCTTGTGTCTGCTCCCTGCGATCTGAGACCGGCACAATGATGACTGGGGAACACCTTGTGGGCATCTTTGGTTAAAAAGCATAATTAAAACCAACTTGTTTTAGGAAAACTGGAAGTGTAGTACATTTCACTCAAGTCAGGCTGTGAACATTTTCTCCTAGCTGTTTTTTAAAATTATTATTACTTTTTTTCCATTTCATTAAGGAGAAAAATGAAAGCAGAGACAGTTCACACAGTTTGGAAACAACTGTGTGATAAGCCCATGCAGGAAGGATCATTTTTATATTTACTATTTTTTGTGGGTTTATATATCCATATAGATCTCATCTATTAACATGCATATTCTCTATAAATTTATATTTACAGGCCATATTTGTAGTCACTGGCATCTAGTGCATTCCTTTGGTGACGAAGGGACTCAGGAAGGTCAACTGACAAGGAAGCCTAAATGGGTGACTGAGAATCAGAAATCTATGTAAAGAGCAGGTACCTGAATGTTTTTAAGAATCAGAACAAACTAAGGAGCCGGGCAATCACTGCTTTATTTATTATTAGCCCCAGCTACAAAGATGGTATTGAGGTAATCTCTGAGTGTATTGTTGGGAAAAGGGGATACTACTTTTCCTAGGATTTATTAGCTCATACAGGCCTTTCCTTTAAGTCCTTTTGAACTAATGAACATTCGGCTTACAGCAATAATTTCTGGCTTAAGCCCACAGCTGCAGCTCTTATCCTCAGAACACTGAAGAAACAAAGCTCCTCCAGCAGAAGCACCTCCAGATCCTGGGTTCAGAACCAAACACCCCTGTTCTCTGGCAGAGGCTGCTGCCTGTGCCTGAAGGAAGAACGAGCAAAATGTTGGATTGGTGCTCAACATTATGTCCTTGAAGCAGGCAGAAAAAGAAATTAATAAGCTTAACACCATGAAGAAGAAAAACAAACGTAAAGTCTCAAAAGGAAAGGAACAGAAATCACATTAAACCCAAATCCACATACACCTAAACTCTTTTCCTTGCGCTTGGGGTGGGGGACTGAGAGGACCACACTTCCATCCATGTTTCTCACCAAATGAAAGCTTTGCTAAAACCCCATCAAATAATCCCAGAATCTCCAGGAGATAGAAAATATGTTACACAGAGTAAAGATCAAGCAGCTCTGGGAAGGAGACTATTCAGAATTAAACTGCACAACCATTGTAGATGCTTTCTTATTATTAGTGGCTTTAATAACAGCGGTGCCTAGACATTCTACTTCTTCTAAATGTGTGTGCATTTGGTACTTGCAGTGGCCATTCCAGTTATTCATAGTAAAACATCATCTTTTTTTCCACCAAATTTCATCTAGCTGATGTGCATTTCTCATTAGGATTCTGCAGTGCCTAGAACTAGTATTTTCTGAATTCCTGGTAGAGACAACCTATAACACAACCAGTGAGCTAAACTATTCCAATGACTTTGTCACTTGTCTACTTGAAAAATGTAATGAGAGGAGTACCAGGATAAACATACATGTGTGTGTGTGGGTATTACTATTTGCTTAGTGGGGATTAGTCTATTTGAGTATATGCTCAGCACTTATTACTGGGCAAACACTGCTAGTCATGATAGCGTTTGCTGTCTGGTTCAAAGAGCAAACCCACTAAGGCAAATCCTTGGCATAATTGGTAAAATTCAGTGTCTTCAGCCTTATGCTGAAATGGGATTTTTGCCATTGATTTCACAATACAAAGGACTGCTCCACCACCAAGACTTTGTTACTCCAGAAGATCCAGTTGTGTTGCTGTTAAGGCTGAATCTTTCCTGTATCATCTTGGCTGGGCTGTTTCCAGCTCTGTGGAGAGGCTAGTTTTAAGGCTCATGTCATGAGTATACCATACCAGCCACTGAAAAGAGAGTTAACTCTTTCTTGACTAAACCCTGCACATTCTCCACCCCTTATTTCATACCCTTTATGTCATGCTCAAGTCCCATACTATCCATAAATTCTCATTAACGAGCTCCCCCTTTCCCATCCCAACCTACACAGATATCATTCCCTTATCTATGGACCATACTGGCAAAATGTCCAATAAAATCTCCATTAGTCCATGACTTCGGGCTCCATCAGGTGTGGTGGTCACTCAGGATAGGAAAGATGGAGTGTTGCGTGGGGTCATTGAGCACCGAAGCCAGCTCAGGTCAGGTTACTGCTGCGCTTTGGCAAGGCTTGACCTTTGTAGGTTCAGGTGGTCTCTACCAGAGTGATTCTTACAACACAAAACTCAGAACACATGTTATTTACTGCAATTAATGTCCACAATGCGTTTTAATTCATGGGCTAGTTTCACCCAGAATCAAATCTCCTTGAGGCACACATCAAACTTGCCCATCTTCTCTCATTACCCACGAAGTGCATCCAGGTCCTTGAGCGAAAGCAATCCCACAGATGGGTTTGCCTTTGCTTGAGGCAGGAATAACCCAGACTGTTTCCCCTTAACATGAACTACAGAGACTTTATCTCCTTCTACAGTACCTAAAAGTTTTGATTGGGCAGGGCCAGCGCGGTTGGCAGATCCTCTAGTGTTGATTAACCAAGTGGCTTTTGCTAGATGTGTATCCCAGTTTTTGAAAGTCCCACCCCCCATCGCTCTCAGTGTGGTCTTTAACAGTGACCTTCCCAGAGGCTTACACCCACTCAATGCCATGCTTTTTGGCCCAAGTGTCTACGAGGCTGTTTCAGAAATGAATCTCATTGTTTAATACAATCCTTTCTGAGGTGCCATGTTGCCACGGGACTTGCTTTTCAAGGTCCAAGATGGTATTTCGGGCAGATGTTCTGGAACTGCACCCTGTTCCAGTGCAGTCTGGATCAGTCCATGGCAGATAGATAGTAGGACTGTGTTTCCACCCCTGGGGCAGTCGATTCCAGGTGTATTGGATGCCCCTCCAAGGGAAAGCAAACTGTTGCCTACACTCTGCTTCCAAAGGAATGAAGAAAAAGGCATAAGCAATGTCAGTTGTGGTGTACCACTTGTCTGCCTTTGACTCCAGCTATACTGGACTTCCAGCATGTCCGGCACGGCAGCACTCAGTGGTGGCGTGACTTCTCAGGCCACAATAGTCAACTGCTAGTTTCCATTCCCCATCAGACTTACGCACTGGCCAGATGGGGCCATTAAAGGGTGAACAAGTCTTGCTGATCACCCCTTGGCTCTCCAGGTGATGAATCAGCTTATGGATGGGGAGCAAGGCACCTCGGTTAGTGCGATACTGTTGCTGGTGCACTGCTGTGGTAGTGACTGGCACCTGTTGGCCTGCAACTTTTAGCAATCCCACAACAGAAGGGTACTCTGAGACACCAGACAAGACAGACAGCTGCTCAGTTTCCTCAGTCTCTAGAGAAGCTACACCAAAAGCCTACCAATACCCTTTCAGATCCTTAAAGTACCCTCTCTTGAGACAGTCTATGCCAAGGATGCATGGGGCATCTGGGCCAGTCACAGTGGGGTGCTTTTGCCACTTCTTCCCAGTCAGGCTTATTTCAGCCTCCAGCAGAGTCAGTTGTTGAGAGCCCCCATTCACACCAGAAATACTGATTGGCTGTACCCCCCTATAGCTTGATGGCATGAGGGTACACTGTGTCCACTAGAGCTTTATACTCCTGCAGCTCTGATGTGCCAGGCCATTGAATCCATACAGTCCAGTAAAAACAGTTGTCCCTTTCCACCACCTGGCTGGAGGCAGGGCCCCTCTCAAACTGACATGATTCACAGTCACTCATGTCTTGGAGGGACAGATTATTGCTGCAGTCCTGTTTGAAGATGGGAGCAACAATTTCCCCGGAAGAATCCCCACTTGTGAATTTTTTCCCCTTCAATTCACATACTTGTTCCTCTAAGTGCAAGGTAGGTTTTCCATCCCACTTTCTCATGTCCTCTCTGTGGTCATGTAGGTAAAACCACAGGGTACGGCATGGTTCTGTATTCCCTTGTTTGAGTAGAGGAATGATTACTCTTAATAGCTGAGACACTGGCTCACACAGGTGGGGAGCGGAACATCTCCTTTCTGAATTGCTTAAGCTCTTTGGACAGCTCCTCTACAGCCGAGACACAGGCCTGTATGGGGGAAGAAACAGTGTCCTCATATTCCTGGAATTGTTGAACCAATGTCTCCACTGTTGGTTCCAGGTCCCTTTGCCAAGTCATTATTGAAAACACACTGGCTAATGAGGATGGTCCGTTCTGCATTAATTTCCACCACATGGGTCATGTGCAGTTAACTCCATCTGGATCTGCCTTCTTCCCATCATGATAAACTACCTCTAACACAGCTAGTGCCCTCAGGTACTGGAAGTCTTTCTCTGTGGTGGTCCATTTGCATACATGATGTGGCACACCTTCCTTAGAAGGATACCTTTCCCTCACACTTGCCAGGAGTCGCCTCCAAAGGCTTACATTTTGTGTCTTCCTCCCAATCACTTTGTCAATGCCACTCTCTCTAGCAAGTGACCCCAACTGCTTGGCTTCTCTGCCCTTTAATTCGATGCTACTGGCCCCGTTATCCCTGCAGCGGAGCAGCCAGGTAATAACATGTTCACTTTGATGACAGCCAAAGTCTCTCTGGATATCCCGGAGCTCTCTCATGGATAAAGATTGAATGGTTACATCTGCATCATGAGCATCACCGTCATCCTCTGTCTCTGTCTCTACAGATGTATCTAATGTCTCTATCTCCCGTGTATCTGTCTTTTGGGGTGGCCCTGCTGCCCCCTCCTCCTCCTCCTTTGCCAGATGGCTTGATTTGCATTTCCATTTCTTTTTCTGTACTGGGGCAACCGACACTGGCGCCGGTTGACACAGGCAATGGCAATGGCACACCGGGGTTTTCATGGCTGCATTGCACCCTGCAGTGTGTGGAGGCACAGTGGGAGGTGGAGCCACAGTGGGAGGTGGAGCTGCAGTGTCTGTCGAGGGGAGCTGACTTTGCTGTGGGGGTGGAGTCAGCGCAGAGGTTGGACTGCTTGTGAGGAGTGATGTAGCCATGGAGGGTGGCTTAGCTGTGCAGGCTCCGACTGCTGCTCTGCCCGCCACATGGGTCTGCACCGCCTCCCTTCATGTTAGGGCAATTCAGGTGGCGCCTGCCTCTGCCCTGAGCACCAATAGCAGATGGGGCAGTGTTTCCAAACAGGTTTTTAACTCTAAACAAAAACTGGAGAACATTCAGAAGCAAGCTGACCCCTAGCAATAGGGCACTCCAAGACCACGAAAAATTTCCAAAATACTCATACACTTGTGCCATTGATGACAGAGAAGAGGGGGAAAATTGGAATAATTTCCACACATCCAACCCACTGAATAAGTTCTCCTCTACAGGCTGTGTCCCAAAAGAGAAAAGGGAAAAGTTGTAATTAGTGAAAGTCCCCAGGAAATGGCATGCGAAACATGCAAACGCTGCCAGTACTGCATACATATACGTGATTCCTCCCCAAACCAGTAGTATACAGAGCAGCCAAATAAGACTCTTCAATCTGGCCAGAGTATATATGATCAGTATCATAAGGAGCACAAAAGGCAGTAAATCCCACTGTTCTATCAACAGCTTAAGGAGCCAAGAACTTAACGTGCTGCCCAGCCACCACAACATCTCTATAACCAATACTTATCACACAATCTGTTTTAACACACCGTAATCAATCAGATCTGTTCTTATCTCAACCCTTTGAGCCTCACGTTGGGTGCCATAAAGGACTGTCATGGTTTAACTCCGGCTAGCCTAATGCCCTGAAGCTGCTCTCACAGATCCCCCCTCCCCTCCTCCGGTGGAGGGGAAGAATTGGAGGAAAAAAACCCAAACAAGGAAGCTCATAAAATGGAGATAAGAACTATTTACTAATTGAATCTAAATAATAAATAATTAAAATATAAAATAATAGAAAATAAAACATATAATACATTATTACACAATTGTTCACCACCCACAGACATGTCCCAAGAAGTGACAGTCAGAGGCAGAGAGCCTGAGAGCCGCAGCCCGAGAGCTGTGACAGCAGATTCTGAGCAAACCCTACCAGTGATAGCACAACTGGGAAAACTAACAGACCCACTAACTCACGAACAAGCCAGCAAAGGAGTTAGCAGCACAGCTAACAAAGGAGTTAGAGAGAGTGTTAGCCACTGTAAGGAAGTAAACGAGAAAGACAGTAATGGCTCTCGGACCCCCTCCCCGCCTATGCCCCAAGCATGACATACTATGGAATGAAATACTCCCTTGGTCAGTTTGGGTCAGCTCTCTGAACTGTGTGTCCCCTACACTGCCTGTAGTGAGAGAGAGTTGGAAATGCAGCTGCAGTATCAGAAGCTGAGAAAGACCTTGCATTTGGTGCAAGCATTCTTCAGTGCCAGCTAAGAAGACACCTTATCAGTACTTTTCTCAGTTTAAATCCAGGACACAGCTTCATACCAGCCACTGTAAAGAGAGTTAACTCTTTCCTGACTAAACCCAGCACAGCCCACTAAAGGAGCATCACGACATCCCTACCAGTGGAGGATGCTGGAGTCATGTTTTGAATTAATGTGTTTTTGTCAACAGGCCACAAGCCCTACCCAACTACTGCCAGTGAAGATCTCAGCAAAATGTCAGGCCACTCTTTCTACTTACTTTTTCTTACTGGTTTTTGTTTTGTGTCCTGCATCCCTGAGTTAAATTTTTCTTATATAAATGAATTTCTGAAGGTGGCTTCTTCTAAAATAACAAAAGAAAGTAAAGACTAAACGAAACAGAAAAACTCTAATTAAATTTCTTCACACAGGGTAAAAGAAAAAATGTGATTCTCTTTGAAAAAAACATAAAATGTTGTTTTTCCTAACCCCTTTTCTTCCCTCTAGGACCTTTATTTATTGCATATTTCAGCAGCTATGATTGGGTGATGAGTCTATCAAATGATAATGTAACAGCTGACTTCATTTATTAAACTTCACAAGGGCCAGGCATGAAGTGCAAATAGAAAAATCACTATCTCTGGATGCCAACAATGATAATGGCAGCTACAGTTACTGTGAAGGCAGTGAAGTGCTTTGCAGAGTAAATGAGAGGCAGGTTTTTCCTCAGATAAACATCCTGTTATAGTTCTGAGCAAGTGGAGAGATAACACAAACAACACAACTGTTTAGTAAATGCACTGTTTATCATTTGGTTAGCTGAAGGGAAAAGGTAGGAATTATAAAGTCAAGTGAAAATATAGGAATGAATATTGAACCTTGATCAAGATAGAGATATATGGGCTGACTTATCTCCAGGTCAACACTACAGTGAGAATGAATTTTCACACTACACCTCTGCATTATTCAAATAATAACTACCTGTTTCTAGCACAGTGTTCTCCTCCTTCCTCCCCAGGGGTACCTTCAGTGTGTTCCCATGGGTATCTTCCAGCATTTATGACGCCCATATATCACTGTGCTTTGAAGGGCTGAGCTCAATGCAACACAATATTTAGCAGTGTTTCAGCAAGGAATGAAAGAGGAAAGATGGACAATTCATTACAAAGAAAGCAGCTTTGGGCACAAGCCGTAGAGGTCTCATTTTCATGCATAAAGGCAAGGCTCAGATGTAAGCTTTGAGGGATTTATTATGAGAAGACTGAATAACTAAAAATGCAAAGCTTGGGGCACTGCCAAAGCAGCAGAAAGGAAGTTGCACCCCCCCTGTTTACATACTCATTCCTGGGCGTCTCTTTCATTCAGTGAGAGTGATCAGTCCTGTCATTATGTCATGAGCTGGAAAGGCAGGAGGCAGTGACTCAGTTCATCACTCCACTCAAGGCCAGTGCTAGGGACAGATAGGCAAAACATACAGTGATAGGGTGTCCAGACACTACCCAACATCTCCTTCCTTGCTTCTGCGGCAGAGGCAAAGGAGGCAGTGGGAGTGTCGGAGAGGGCAGAATTCAAAGGCTGGCTATGCTTTTTCTCTGACTTCTGCAGCCCCAAAGATTAAGGAGAAAGTTTAATTCTTTCTCCATCATCAATGATAAACTGGAAGCAGTCTGCCTTTTAGCACCATCCTTTTGACTAATGTCAGCTGAATCAGACTGCTCATCTGTGCCTTGATTTCTGAAGCAACAAAATGGCAATAGTACTATTTCCCCATTGTGTATCTCATATAGAAAGCATTTTAGTAGCACAAAGATGCTGTTTTGTTATTATACACCTTATGGTAGGAAGAAAGGCTGGAAGAGTTGTTATTTCTGAATACATTTGAAGACAGATTTTTTTTTTTCCCAGCAGTGAAAAAACAAGAGCAGATTTCAGGGCAGGTGGTAAAGAACCAGATGCCATTGACAAATTAATAAATCTCCAAATAATAACAAGAGTAACTTCTCAAGTGAACTCAGACTGAAGTTTTTTTGGTAGTGGGTCAAGCTAACATATGGTCGGCTTAGACACTGAGATGACAGACAGAATCTGAACAGAAGCAATCAAAACAAAATCTGTTAAGGAACAGACAGCAAAAATATGATCAGTGGAGGCAGGAAGATTAGATTGACAGCTGAGAGAAGCAGATAAATGATAAATAAGCGATTTGTTGGGTTTTTTATAACAGGAGTTCAAGCAATCTTCCTCCCTGTTATATTTTTTCATAAACTTTAGATATCTTAACAGGTTGATAATAGGAAAGTAATTTAAAAGTAAATGCCCTGCTACTGCAAGGAGTGCAACACAAAGCATCACTGATCCTGTGTCCAAAAAGAATATAATTTTGTAGTTGCCTGAACTTAATCTCTTATCTGCATCATTACAAAGTAGGTCCAGCTATATTTCTATGCCCACTTTTGCCAGACTTTCTGCCATGTTAGACATTGCTGAACACATGGGAGAACTGAAAGACCCTGACAAATCACCAACAGGCAACTGCAGCAGGAGGGTCTCAACTTTGGCTTTCTTGGTTTGCTAATTGCTCCTGCAACACGCAATGGGAGAAGGTCAGACAAGATACCTGCAGCAACACAGGTATGATCCTTCACACCCCAACCCTCATCTACTGCCACCTCTCAAACCAAAACACACCACGCAGAGCTGAGATAGCAGAACAGATCGCATGAACATTTTTCATATGCTTCACTGCAAACTCAGCCAGCTTAATTCAAACAGCTTTTTGAAGTAAATTATCTGCCCAAGTCTATTATCTAGATCTGCAATATTCAACATATGCATCAAAACATGGGTAAAAACTATAGCTCCAATGGATTACATGGAAAACCTTCTTCTTATGTCAGTGGAATTAAAATATGTAGCAAAGAGGAAAACTGAAAAACCTGCTGTTGCCATAGGTAAACTACGAACAATGCATAGTCTTACTTCAGGCTCCTCTGTGATTCCTGAATTCTTATCTAGAAAAATCAGTGTGTGGAAGGAGAAGAATTTGTTAAGAACCATAGTTAACATCTCAGTTATGAGATATCTGTGCTTGCACAGGTGGATATATATATTTATTTGGTGTGATGCTGTCAACGCAAAGAATTTCAACAAAGTTCCTATGAATTAGTCAAAGTGGCTATAAAATCTCTTCATCCCATTTTGCTTTCCACCTTCTAATTCATAAAAGAGCAATAAACTCTTGTGAGTTATTTTGCTAACTACTGCGACCACTCCACAGATTCCGGCTACAACATGGTTTTATTATGTGCAATTACAGAATAACAGAGATTCTATGAGCTCACGTACATGCTTTCAGAACTGCCAGAGTAATAATAAAAAAAGTTAATCTTTCCAGGTTACACTCAAAGCAGTTGCATATTCATGTCTTACAGGATTGGTCATTTTCTTTATGGACAAATATTTATGCATAAGTACCTATTATATGTTAAATTACATTTGACCTCCAAATGTCTATCAACAAAGCCCAAAACAGACTGCAAAGTGAGAAAGTCAAATGAGAGTTAGGTGCTATGTAAGTAAATACATATATTCCAGAGAGGTGACTAAAGCCTGACCATGTCCAGGGCAGTTGATAACTCAATGTTCAGCAACAGGAGCTGCATTACGACTATACATTGACAGATGACACTTCAGCGCTGCTGGTTTCCTGACTGGCAGTAGTAAGAAGAGGCCAGCCTGGTCCTGGCTCTTAAATGAGAAAAGTATGGTTTGTGCTTGGTGAAGTGGGCCAGAACCAGAACCAAATCCTACTCTCTGAAGTGAGCATCCCTCTCACAGCCTCTCCTTTGGCCCGATTTCCTTCTTTGCACAGTGTCACACTCTGCACTGAGGGACAGAAGATGCATCTCCTTTAGACTGGACTGCACGCAGGTGTTTAGGGCCCTCCCTGTTTCTTAAAGGAAGTTTTCAGCTGTGCAGGTCCAGGTTTGTCTTTTGAGCCATATATCCCCACCTGATTCAGGTTCCTAATTCCCAAAAAGGGGACAGGATTTAGGATTCTCCATCCTTTCCAGCATTTGTCTGGGGCTAGTAGAAGTGACTTCCCAGTCAGAATTAATCAGGGTGTTGGAACTAGATGATGTTTAAGATCCCTTCCAACCCAAACCATTCTGTGATAATCAGACCCTCATGCTGTGACCAGACCATGATAGGGTCTGCACCTCTGCCACCAGGAGAGAGTTGCCACCTCACTCACCAACAGCTGGGGAGTAACTGATGGATTCCTGGGGCTCCATCGGTGAAACACTGGAAATGGAAGTCTCAAGAAAAGGCAGTGTAATAGGGAAACCCCTTGGTGAACAGAACCCTCTATTGGTAAAAAGGGATATTGCTTCTCTTTTCTTACAAGGATGCATTCATTTGTCATGACTAAGTGCTCAAGTTAAGTAGGATGGTGATGGTTATTCAAAAATTAGTACAAAAATTAGCCCAATACACTATGAGAAGGAGGTACACCTAATGAAGGCTTTTCTCCAGCAGCAAACAAACCTGTTTGCCAGATAAAGTCTTATTAAAGATTAAATTAATAAAACCTTTCTCTATTTTGTATTCTGCAGGCAATTCCAAGTTGTATATTTCATTTCAACTTCATTTCTATTTGTGGCTTTCTACACTTTTATGAATAAGAAGTTGGATTCAAGAATGAGAATGCATGAAATGTCAGGATGTATATATTTACATTTCCTAAAGAACATATTACCTGGTGGCCAAAAGAGACTAGAGGAAATACACTACATGTGAAAGTTGATAGTATGAAATGCACAGAATTTTTAAATCCTCTGAAACAACAACAGAAAAGATCTTCTGTGTAGCGATACAGAAAACTGTTTGTAAAATAGTAGAACAATGGGATGGGCTTAAGTCTGCATTGAGTCATCTTCAAGTGTCATCAAATGGATGAAAAAATCCATAAAATCCACACAGATTGCATGAGTTAACTATGTTCAGATTATTATTTGCACCGGAAAGAGGATTATCCCTGCATTGCTATTGTGGATAGTACAATCAAGGCAGGAGTTGCTTTTCAACCAGCTGAAATGAAAACAGCTTAGACTGGACAGACTGGTTCATGTAAGGTAGAGGTGAAATTAGAAAAAGGCTGATCTGAAAGATAGAAACTCTAAGGTCTGTGAAACAGTGTTTTGCAGACTCATGACTGTAATGTTATTTTTCCAGCATATTGCCTTATAATAGATTATTTCCTCACTTAAATACGTTGCTCTGATAAGATTCAAGAGGTTTACTGAATGAAAACCTTCCCTAGGCTTTGTGATATACACTGACACTGAATGAAAAGGTGACCATTCCTCAGCAGAGCTGCAATCAGTGTCTGTCTATAGGTGAGCTGTCCACTACAATATAAAATCAAATAGATTAGCTGAAACGTTCTGTTGTTTACTTTTTCTTACATCACTTCAATTACATCATTTGCAGCTGTCAGAACATGCCCTTAGTCTCTCTACGGAGTTGACAAACCCCCCTACATTTGTTTGACTTCTCCAGAGTTAAGGTCCCTGTCCCAAATGTCCAAATTCCAGTGATGCAGGGACAGGTATGAGGTTTGGTTCAGTCCTCACAGCACACTGGTTAAAAGGTCCATTTCTTTCAGTGGCTGCCTTCTTGGGACTCACACTGTCGTTCTGCAGAAGTGAGCCACTATACAACTCAATTTTTGCCATTTGAGAACTGCAAAGTACTAGTAAATATTTTACTACCCATTTTATGATTTTTTGTAAATGAAGTGCATAAAGGAGCTAAAGAGATTATAGCATTTTCTGTATTTCTATTCCTTCTTTATGACCCCCCAAACATTAGGTGAAAATCTGTAAGTTTATCCATAATGTGCAATGATACAGCACATAGATTCTAATAGATGGTATTACAGTGCATATATCTCCCAAAGCAGAGGCAGATGAAAGCGGATTTCACTGCATGTGGAGTTGGAAACGTACTTGTCAGCAACGCAGTTCAACAATATTAAATTCATAATAAAAAAACAAATAGTCATTATTATTCTTGGTGTAGTTCCATGTGATTGCTAAGGTATCTGGCTGCCACTCTGACAGAAAAGGTGTATTTTAAAATGACGATTTGTCCAGACTACAAGCTGCACAGGAAGAACTGCAGTGCTGCTCTACTGACAATTAATTTTAACCCTATGCTCCTTTACATGAACATTTGAAAAAGGGATTCTTAACACCATTGATAAATGCCCATTTGGTGTTGAGTGTACATAAAGATACTTTATGGGAATATTTTTTAAATAACCAAGTGAGACAGCACAAAGCGTAGCAAGGAAAAGAATAACAGCAGCTCAAGTAACTGCATTGTTCCTCTCCTCTCTTCAAAGTCCTTGCAAGACGTATTGGACCTACTAGCAAAGCCTGAGTACCTCAGAGCAGGCTTTAGAGTGCACCTAATCTAGGCCAAAAATATACATTGTACGTCTTATTTTTCTTAAAGTTCCTCTACCTGGACTGAGAGTATTGCAGTGGTAAAGCCACAGCGGCTTGTGCAGACACACAGGATTCTACAACCATAAGACAGGAGCACAGGATCATGGGATGATCATCTGGGATGAAAAGGACCTTGGGAGGTCTCTAGTCCAACCTCTTGCTCAAAGTGTGAACAGCTATGAGATTAGACCAGGTCAAGCCTTCTATTGAGCTGGTTATAAACTACCTTGATTACACCCGTGGCAACTACAGCTATGCAGGAAGGCACTGAGTTTGCTCTTCAGTAATTTGCTCTGGGCCAGGGCTGAGATCAGGAGAAGTGGGAATGCTTACAGAATTAGAGATGAAAAGCAGCATCACCACACTGATAGGCCATGTTCTTTGATTTACATTAGGCATTAATAGGCCCAAGCTATAGGTAGCTGTCTGTCCACAACATGAAGTTGAGACTCCTAACTAAAGCACCAGTTAGGTCTGGACTCTGACTACGCAAAAATGACTAAGAGTTCAGAAAAAAGTATCCTAGCAATGCTTGAAATGTAACGGTGCAGGTGGGCGGCAAATCTGGTTTTGGCAGTAGGACTGGATGTATGTTTACGGAACTATACATGTATTCCTACCCTGCTACCTGGTGGGTACTTTTTGCCTAAGTATGTCTGCCACACAAAGATGAATGCAGAGAAAAGGGAAGGGAAGGGAAGGGAAGGGAAGGGAAGGGAAGGGAAGGGAAGGGAAGGGAAGGGAAGGGAAGGGAAGGGAAGGGAAGGGAAGGGAAGGGAAGGGAAGGGAAGGGAAGGGAAGGGAAGGGAAGGGAAGGGAAGGGAAGGGAAGGGAAGGGAAGGGAAGGGAAGGGAAGGGAAGGGAAGGGAAGGGAAGGGAAGGGAAGGGAAGGGAAGGGAAGGGAAGGGAAGGGAATTAAAAAGGAGACATCCCCTGACAGCAGAAAAGGAAAGAGAAATATAGTCTGTAGACTGAGAGAGATGTAAATGGGTTGTTTTGAAGAAAGCAGTGAGTTACCCCAGTGATAGTCAATAGGCAAGGATCTGTTATACAACCCAGCTTGCAAACACAGGCCTGTGATTTATTAGGAAGGCTCAATTTATTGCTGTAAACCTTGAGCACAATAGCTTTCAAAGTTTTCAGTTTCACAAACACATAGTAGATTATGCTTGTTTTTCTCTGGCCACATCTGTGACCCTGATCCACGGCTCAGTGCCTGAAATGGAAGCAGCATTAGAAAAATACTCACCACTATAAAATCACAGAGAGGTGATAAGAGTCTTTCTACACACAAAGTAGATATGATGAGTGCTTTTGAATAAGCTACCCTGCTGGGGTGATTGTATTGACTGGGAAAAGGGGGATAATCATGTACTGATTTTTTTTAAAATCAGATAAGGTCCTGAATTTTCTAAGCAAGAAAATCTGGTGGCTAAATTTATTACAACTGTATAAATTTATGCACTGAGGCACTTGTAGCCAGTACTTTTGCCTTTCCTGTCTCAAATTTTTCTGTACTGACAACACTTGTGGTGTTCCTTCCTAAAGGTGGCTGCATTTCAGGAGTGAGACACCATTTATGTGATCAATTGATCTTGCCTGCATAGTGTGATACAAATGCACCAGGCTTTATTGCTATCTTTATTTATTATTGCTTTGTGTAGTATAGCAGCAGCAGCAATGTTTATTGTATTCTTTCATACACATGGTAGTGCCCAGAGCACCTAGGATTTATCCACCGTAGGAACTTGTTAAATGTTCCAGGAGTACAAACTGGTAAGTAACAACCGCAAGAAACTGTTCTTAAATACTTCTCATTTTGCACAGGACCATCAAAATAATTAATTCATGCTCTTGTCAGTGATTTCCACCTCATTTTCTCACCCCAGGTGGCATCCGTTTGGGGTTTGATTCTCTTTTCCAGCATGACTCTCTGGATGGCTCAGAACAGTTACAAGAGCTCCAGCAAGCAGAGATGGGAGTGCTAAGCATGGCTGTGCCCCATCAGGTCACCCTGCAAGACTGCTGGCCAGACAGGTTGTAACCAGCAGCTTCTGCTTTGACCTTCCTGTGCTGCTCAGAGAAGTCCCTAGGATTTTTCCAGAGTGAGCTTTAAAAAAACTTAAAGAACTAGGTTTTCAAGTATAGCATCTGGAGATAACTGTGTTTAGAGTATATCCACCCACTCAGAGACATAGCAGGCTCTCATTCCCGCAGTGTACTCATTATTGCTGAACAGAGACCAAAACAGCACCTTGATTTTGGCATTATTTGTTCAGATTCATATAAGACATTTATCAAAGGTATAATAATTTGCTCAGTCTCTCTGCAAGGTCCCCAGAGCAAAGTCAAGCCTGTGAAGTAGAGTCAGATCCACTGAGAGCACTAAACAATGCAAGTATATCCCATGCTTATCCTTGATACGGAGAAGAACCATGTTTAAAAGGGTTACAGTGGCTGGATTTGTAACAAAATGTGTCAAGGCTGGATGTACAGTAGATACTGTGGAAATAATCTTGCATACAGAAGACCTCAGTGAAGAAGTGCCAGTTGCTTTGGCAGACTCCATGGTCACAGCAAAGCACAAAGCAAGACAGGAATATCTGCTCTGCTCCAAGGTGCTTCTTATCAGTCCTTTCTGAGTGCAAGCCTCACATGATATCTACCAGGGTAAATTTTCTCTGTATTAATCTGATGGAATAAAACTGACATATCAAAAAAATGCAAAACAAACTTCGATTTTGAAGTTAAAAGAGCAAGCTATGCAACACAGCATGCTGATACCTACATGAAAACAGAAGGCTACTTGCTGAATAATAGTCACAGATACATATTTTAGTCCTCTGCTTAAGCTGGCTAGGCTAACCGCTTGATTAAAAGAATCCTTTGTCATAGCATCAAGCTGTATGGCAGTGCTCCTAACAAACAGAGAGTTTATTTGTCAACTGAGTAACAACAGGGGATTTTCTAGCTTTTAAATATTTCTGCTGACTGCACCAGAAGCATTTTTTGCCCCTGGTTAATTCTCCGGTGAACAGTACTGTGCCTTAGTTTCATACGCTAGGAAAGCCTCTTGCTGATGTTAGCACTAGACCTCTTCCCCACAAGCCTCATCCTCTGTTTCCCACTCTGCATCATTTCAAGATGCTCTTTCCCACTCTTCTTTTCTTCATGCAGACTGCTTTCTCCCAGTAATTAGAGCGGACTGCTGTAGAAAGAAGTTGCCTAGACTGGCAGAGTGTTTGCTTCATTAGAGGACTGTCTCATCAAGCAGCTATTTACATCTTCTCTCTGCTGCCACATTACCTGTATCTTTTTGACAGAAGCAGAAAGTCTCAAAGAAGTGTCTCAGTCTACATGGCAGCTGAGTACACTCCAAAACCCCAACCAGCCAATTGCAGCATTATAGACAGAAATCTCTTGCTTTCTTAAAACCTGTCCCAGTGCTTAACAAGTTCTCTCAGACTCCTGGAGTCAAGCTGATGCTTTCTGATTGTCACATCTCTGCATCCTGACATACAGACGTAAAATTTACTCAGCACGGATCTGGGGATGGACTTCTGAGCGTGCTTGCTTTAGATGAAGGTCGGGCACTGCAGTTTCATTTTTCACAGGCAATCAGGATGCATTTCCACCCCAGCTGAATGGAGTGCATGCTCTGCAACAGCAACACAGGCTGATTTATTTTAAAAAGCTGGACAGTCTCGAACCCTGTGTATATATTCATTTTCTTTCCTGCCTTTAACCCGCAAGGGACATGTGCCAGCATATCCATAAGGAAGATTAAGTAGTTACTCTCTTCCCACCACTGCGTTGTGGTAAGGCTCTGCCAGCCAAAGAGAACTTTCTGGGCCATCAGCACAGCCATCGATCCCGTGACAGCCCAGCTCTACTCACTTTGCTCACAGACTGCAGTATCACCCATGAGAGTTATTGGGACATATTAGCTTTTACCAGAAGATTCAACATAGCAATAAGAAATGTGAAAAATGTTTTGTGATTTTTTTTTCTTCTTAGTTTCCTGCAATTGTGTATTGGTTTTGTGGTGGGGTTTTTGTTGTCTCCACCAACTAGAAAAAAAGGAAACACAGCTTTCCTAGGCACTGTGGGTTACTGGCAGGTGCATATTCCAAATTACGGTCTCATTATAAGCCCTCTCTATGAAGCGACCCAGAAGAAGAATTATTTCAAATGGGGCCCTGAGCAGCAACAAGCCTTTGAACAGATCAGTAAGGAGATAGTTCATGAAGTAGCCCTTGGGCCAGTCCAGGCAGGACAAGATGTAAAAAATGTGTTCCACGTGGCAGCTGGGGAGAATGGCCCTACCTGGAGTCTGGCTGACAGACCCAGGGAAGACTCGAGGTCAACCCTTCAGGTTTCGGAGTCAGGGATACTGGCAGCACATGAAGGGGGTTTGAGCCTTCCAGAAGTGACTGGTACTGACGCACAGCTCCTCCTGGCACCCCAACTATTGGTGTTGGGATGGATGTTCAAAGGAATGTCCCCTCTACGCATCATGCAATTGATGCTATGTCGAGTATGTGGGTTGCACTGATCACACAGTGAGTTTGAATAGGAAGTCCAAGTCACGCAGGAGTTTTGGAAGTGATCATGGACTGTCTAGAAGGCAAAAAATTCGGAATGTTGCCAGAGGAGGATGTGATGTGTGCTGAAGAGGCCTCACTGTATAATAAACTACCAGAAAATGAGAAGCAGTATGCCCTGTCCACTGATGGGTCCTGCCGTATCGTGGGAAAGCATCGGAGGTGGAAGGCTGCTGTATGAAGCCCTATATGACAAGCTGCAGAAACTGTTTAAGGAGAAGGTGAATTGAGCCCATTTGCAGAAGTGAAGGCCATTCAGCTAGCATCAGTTGGTTGGTGGTGAGCAACTGGTTTTTTTTCATTTGCACCACTTGTGGTTTTTGCTGTTTAGTTCTCTCTTTTTTGCTATTTTTCTGTTCATGACAAATTACTGTTGGTTTTGTTGGTGGTTTGTTTCCCTCCCCCCCAGTTCTTACACTGTTCTTATCTCAGCCCATGAGTTTTCTCACTTTTCTGACTCCCCCATCCCACTGAGGGGGTGACTGAGAGAGCAGCTGTGTGATGCTTAGTTGCCGGCTGGGATTAAACCACAACAGCTACATATACTTTAGACATAAAAATTAAGGAACAAAAGCTTTTGTAGTTCTTGCTGAATAAAAGTGAATGGGATTGAACAGCACCAAACCAATGGGAATGCTAAGATTTGCACCATGGAAAATAAAATGTTTAAACTTTTCATAAAGTACCCATATTCATTGCTCCTAAAGATAAGTTTGCTGGATAGCCAGCTGGACAGTTCTGTGGCTCACTGAACTTTGTAATTCATGCTGTAGCCAGGAAAGAAAAGGGATACCTGTTAGAAACATGATATGTTTGCCAGCTTCCAGTTGTGAAATGACAGGGCAACTGGGAAACATGGGAAACACCAAGTGCTGGTGAGAAACCCTTGACATGGCATTCTCAAAAATGACATGACTGACTCTGCAGCTGTAACAGCAGAGGTAGACAGAGCAGTTTCCAACCAGTGACGTTTCACGTCAGCAGAAGTACTTTGCAGCCAAACGGTACTTTTTTTTTTACCAAAAAAAATAAATAAACTGGAGAGACACAGAATGTTCTGACAATGACCAAAGTAGGACATGTACCATTATGGTTGAGGCAACAGCTTCAGCAGTGATGACACTTTCCCTCAGACTGAATTAGAGTTAAAGTGGTGTTTTGTATCACTTGAGTTAGGATTTAATTTTTGTTCTCCCAGAACCATGCATTCAATATCAGAGTCTCTCTCTCTCAAGCCTACACGGTCTTCTTCAAGTTAAAAATTCAGGTTTAATCTGAAAACACCCAGACATTTGGAAACAATTCTAGATTGTTTTTTCATTTGCTTTGAGCTATCAAACAAATTTTGAAGCTGCTGCTGTTGCTTGGAGTGATCAGCATCCAGCATTTCATTAACAGTTCTAGTGATGAGAAGTGCAGCCTAAGTATTACTCATGTTAATAGATGACCATCTTTATGAATCCTGAGTAACCATCAAAGACAACCAACATAATTGATTGGCTTAAAAAAACCCCAAACAACAACTCCCTATATATATATATATATATATTCGTAGCCCCACTTGGGTTATGCCATCCAAGCCTACTGCATTATTTCTCTCCTGTGTTGTACCTTTTAAAAAAAGTTTTCAAATTCTAGTTTTTTGTCCCTCTTTGGGGTGATACAGTCTATGGCACAGTTACAGGGTTCCAAACGTGTGACCTGTCTGTGGCAGATGTTCAAAAGAGTCCAAGAATCACACCAGAAACATAGGAAGCAGACAGTTGCAAAGGTAAGGTCTGAGTGGTATTCCTTTTGCATTTTCTACAGCTCACCACTGGCTTTAGGCACATTACGGTATAGATCCCTCCAAACACAGCCTCTGCCAAAGAAGGAGCTCTGTCAGACCATGATATTAAAATGTCAGATAAAGGTCACTGCCTTTAACACTATCAATCACATTACGTATTCCACCCATTTTGGCTTAAATCACTGCTCTGAATATGAATATCCTTTCAAACTGCCTGAGAGGATGTGGGAAAACCTCCTGGTTTGTTTAGAAGGTGTTTACTGACCCACTAACATTTTACACAGATTACGTTTCAATCCAGGAAACCCTTTGCTTTTTCATGCTTCAAAACTACACGTGACGGGACCTGGCAAGACTCTTTTCAAGAACTTCCCCCAAGAAAGCTGTCATATGCTGTGCCCTGTAGAGTTAAGTAGTACTTTTGCAAGTCTATTATAAACACTTATCTTGAACGTTCCTATGTTAGAAGACAAATACACTAATACCACAGAAGGTTTTTTTGAGATAAGCTTTCCTTTTCTCTTCCATGTCTGCTACTTCCACTCCAGAAGCAACACACAGTTGAAGCAGAAAACTATCAAAATGAGAGTTGAAAAACTAAAGTTGGTTTAGATGTTTTAAATTCTTTCATACATGAAAATACATATTGGTGCTATATATAATCATGTCTCCATTTGTACTACATGGAGAAGAAGAGAAAAAACCTAGGAAAACATCTAAGAAAAATTTAGAGGAGTAAACATCAGTTTTGTGGGTTGGGTTTTTTTTAAGATCATTATTATTATTATTTTAAATAACTGACATTTGTCTTATGGCCCTTCAGACTAAGCATATCACCTTTCTGGGCAACAGCAAAAAACCCCCAGGGAACATGTTTTTCTGTCTTTACAAGTTAAATCTCAATTTATTTTTCCTGCAGCATTAATACAGTTAACTGATGATTACAATGTGTTTTAGTTCCTCTAATGCAAGTCCATTTAGTGTTGTAAGTCTATGCATTAGGATAGCTTTCTCAACAGCTGATTCAAAGCTGGTATCTTGGATTACAAAAAGGGATCTGGGACCAGTCAGCAGGTTTGGTGTTGGTGGGTATAGAATAGGTTCTTTTTTTCAACATTCAGAGAACAACTGCTGTCATCTCTTAAATGTCACCACAATATATAGAGCTGCTGACAATAGCTCAATTCAGAACAGTGTTCAAATGGCTCCAGTTCATCCTGGAGATCAAGCACAGTCTGAGGAGCTTTATGTTTACCCCTCATAGTCAGCACTCAGAACCCAGTAGCACTGTGACTGCCATGCATAAATATGGGAAAACTTTCATCTTAATTAAGATTTTTACCTACATGCCATAAAATTGTCATGCACAAGCCTGAAAAACACATTGAACATCACTCTTTAGATTTCCAGAAATAATTAAAATTGACATCATTTGAAAAGTAGTAAAACCCCACAAATCTCAAAGCAGTCATTGTTCTATCATGCAGAACCTGGGTTAAAATTTTTCTTATCCAGCATTGGATGCATTTTTTCTGCTGAAAGATTAACAATACAAAACTAAGCCCTCTTCCCAGAAGCATGATAGGGGAAAGAAATCTTGTATTCAATAAAATTTGGCAAAAAAAAGAACACCTTTTTTTCTATTAAATAGAATAAGTATTTACTAGTTGTGTTATGCACAGCACTGATCAACCAGCAATGCAGAGATATATCACAGAATTATAGAATTGTTTAGCTTGGAAAAGACTTTGAAGATCATTGAGTCCAACCATTACCCCAGCACTGCCACGTCCACCACTAAACCACGTCCCTGAGCACCACATCTACACGTCTCTTAAATACCTCCAGGGGTGGTGACTCCACCACCTCCCTGGGCAGCCCGTTCCAATGCCTGACAGCCCTTTCAGTGAAGAAGTTTTCCCTAATATCCAATCTAAACCTCTCCTGGCACAACTTGAGGCTGTTTCCTCTTGTCCTATTGCTTCTTACTTGGGAGAAGACACCAACCCCCACCTCTCTGCACCCTCCTTTGAGGTAGTTGTAGAGAGCGATAAGGTCCCCCTGAGCCTCCTCCTCTCCAGGCTGAACACCCCCAGCTCCCTCAGTCGCTCCCCACAGGACTTGTGCTCCAGACCCTTCCCCAGCTCCGTTCTCTTCTCTGGACACGCTCCAGCTCTGTGTCTTTGCTGTGGTGAGGGACCCAAAACTGAACCCAGGCTTCGAGGTGCAGCCTCACCAGTGCCCAGTACAGGGGGATAATCCCTGCCCTCACCCTTTTCGCCATATTACTTCTGATACAAGCCAATTATTTTTCATTTCTTTACTTCAGTTAACATATTCACAACTTTTGGTAAAAGGGAGACTTTTTCAAAAAAATTATGAAATAAATGAGAAGCATTTTATGAATTTTTCAAACTTCTGACAGTTTGTGCTGTAAGAGGCAAACAAGATGAGAATGTTTATTCCATTTTTTCAATTGTATTGACTTTTATAATTGCTTCAAGAAGACTGCTGATTCCACTTCCCTAAATGGACAGCAATTTATT
The DNA here is from genome assembly GCA_027574665.1 of Rhynochetos jubatus. Classification (NCBI taxonomy): domain Eukaryota; kingdom Metazoa; phylum Chordata; class Aves; order Eurypygiformes; family Rhynochetidae; genus Rhynochetos; species Rhynochetos jubatus. The sequence goes on from CM050654.1 coordinate 29,097,874, forward strand.
GTTGATATTACCCAGAAAGTACATTGGATGTATTTGAGGAACATGACGCTGATTTGATTGATCTTTCCTTTATCTGAATGATGCGTGTTGGGCTACAGTCTGAACAATTATGGTTTTTTAACTGTTATAAAGTCTTTAAGTTTTTGAGGTATATTCTACATAGAATGAATTCATGTATATGTCTGCTATCATAATCCTTGTACTACCACATAAAACAACTTTCCTGCAACTTTAGAAAAAAACCCACAAAGTAAGATCATGGCCATGTTGCATTAAAAATTGTACAATCAGTTCCAAGCTTTCCATATCATGAATACATTCTCTCCAAAGAATAGTTTTGTTTAGAAATATTTGATTGTCAAATATTTTAATCATTATTTACTTGCTACTTGCTTCCATATGCAAGCACTGTTAAAGCAAGACCTATTATTTATTCAGTTGTCCCTAAATCTACAGGTGTGCTCCTTCCTTTCTCCTACAGAGGTGTCAAGCCAAGCATTATTTCATAGCTGTGACAGTTTCAAATGTAATGACTTTTTCATAATTAACTGGAACAGGAACATAGATGTCTCTTTATGGAAAGAACAGAATTCTTTTGCAGCTTTCTTTTTCCCCAGAGGAAGCTGATTTTCTGGAAGGAGGAATCTCTTCCTATGGCCTTTGGATTGATAAATGTGAAATTGTTTTCTTTGTTTAGTAAAGGGTATATATCCCATGGAACTGTCAGAACACCGCATCTATTTTAAAGACTGAAAATTATGGCATGCCTGATCCTGACTGTCTGAGACTGTACATTATCTGCAGCCTAAAAGCTCTCTCATCTCAGAAAAGGACAGCTAACAACTTAGTTTTAGGTTACATAAGACATTGACAATAGAGCTGATTTCTTCTTGCAAAGTGTTTTGTTACCAACTTCTTCATTGATTTTAAAAGAATCAACAAGTTATCATTAAGTCAAGATCCATAAGCTTTGCCAGAAACTGCATGTGATTTGTAATTAAGCATCTCTCTGAGAGGGACCTTAAACTATGCAGTAAAACTCCATGAAAGGGAATTTATCACTCATCAAGGATTAGCCTTCCCTCAAGACGTACGAAGAGCAAACAGGGGCAATTAAGGAGTGAAAATTACCATGTTGCTTACCAAACAGCGTTATTTTGGGGATTCTTGAATTGAACACCAGGGAGCAGCTGAACTTTACATGCTCTTCTGGACCTCAAGAGATCCTGTTAAAATTTCACTATAGTTCAAAAATGGCCAAGAGGGGAAAAAGTAAACTTGAGCTGCATGGAATGGAAACCCTGGTGACTTTTAGTGGTTGTTTAATGATAAACTTCAACTTGATAACATTAACAATATATTTTTAAAAAAATACAAAATCCTGTGATCATTACAGGACATACCTAATGGTATCTTACTTACACCAAACGGAAAACTAAAGTTGCATGAAGCCCGTGTCAGGTGGTACTCAATTATCAGTAGGACTCACGAGACACTGCAAGATAGAAATCTCACGAAATAACAAACACAGGGCTCAGCCTAGTGTGCCTTTGAGAAGACACTCTCCTTTTCCAAAGCAGGGTGCAGTAGGAAGACCTGACTGACAAGGTGAATCCACAGCTCTCTGCCAAGATGCAAAGACTTGCAGTTACATATTTCTTCTTTTAAACCTACAACAACATTTAAAATACAAAGATCCCATAATGACACTGTCAAACCCAATGCATGTACCACATTTGAACCTTAGCAGACTCTAATTCAGCAGTGCCCAGGGAATACAGTAAGTGAGGAATCTGAATGAACATCAGGTTGATATGCGCCAGGGTATCACTGACAGACATGTTAATTTATCACTGAGTTAGGACTCACTCATCCCTCATATAATTACCACTCTGTTTGTAAGGTCCTATTACTCACCAAAGGCCTTTGATTACAGTCAAATTTAATATACCCAGCAAGTTTGACAGCTTATAGGAAAATCACTCTACTGAAACCAGTACTAATGCACTTAAATGACTTGAGAAGGTATGGATACCTCCCAAATTATATTGCTTTGATACACTTTCACAGTAAAAGTCTGATGGCTGGATCCGTGAATGTACCTCAGCGCACTGGAACAGATGCTTCCAACGCCAGAGTCACAGCCCTCCTTCCCTGATTTCAGGTACAGCTTCTCCCTGCAGTCACCTATGGGCTACACAGAGGTCAATTTTAGATCTCTTGGGCTTTTAGAGTTCTACTGCTGAGATTGAACAGCATCGTCTTCATCCTAACACAGAATGAACTAGCTGCCCAGATCTCCTCAGGAACATTAAACACGTTGTTCCCCTGCCAAAAGCTGTCCATCTGGTAAATACACCCAGAACACATGTTGAGCTCTGTACAAAATTTTGTCAGATAAGCTGGCATTGATACCTTCCCCATTTCATTGGCTTCTCCTAAATTCAAATTCAGAATTATTCACTTATTCAGAATAAGAATATATGAAATAAGAGGAAGATCTAATCAATTCTTTCCCTAACAAGGATTCAAATTCACATGTCTTCCCTGCCAGAAAAGCAGGCTAATTACCAAGCAGCAGGCAATGCTGGAGCACGATGGTGACATTTTTCGGGCAAAAAAGGACTCATAGAAGCCAGAAATATTCATACATGAATAAACCAGAGGTTGTGGCATCAAATATGCTTCGGAGAGATGCAGTGTCTAGCTCTCAAATGCTGAGAGATCTATGTCTGAATCTCTGCCAGTGTTTGGTAACAAACAATAACGGGCTAGGATTTATTTTCTTTCCCTCTACTGCAGACTTAAGCTCCTATACTACACCAGAAAATCATGCATGCAAAGTGCAAGGTCAAATGAGAAGCTTATAGGTCAAGAGCTGCAGGAGTCTGTGACACCAAAGGCATTTCAAGTAACCCTATTTCTTCCCCAGATTGTTGGAAACTGTTTCTCTTCACCGCTCTCTCCATGTACAGACATTAACAACACAGTGCCCTCTGTGTAACTCCCCCTCCCAAGGGAGGCAAACTCGTATCGTGTTTTTCATCCCTCATTACTATCTGTTCTCATTAACTCCAACTTTATTGTACAGTTTATTTCGAAAACATAAACATCAAGAAGCTGATTAGCTCAGTTTGAAAGCAGAGAAAGTTGGGGTCAGAGCAGGCCTGACCATAGCAGAATGGCTTCATCTTCCTCATTCTCTACTGGCACAGAGCAACCATCTACAAAATCAGAGAGGCCTGAAGAAAGTATCAGGCTGTAAGAAGCAACAGCAGTAGGCAGTGCTAAGCTTCCAAGAGAGCTCATACACCCGTTCAAAAACCATGGAAGTACTACCTACAGCTTATTTCAGACAAATGGAAAAACTGAGACATGTCAACTAAGTGGACATCCCAGCAAAGAGATCCAATAGCAGTGAATAGATCCAAGACAATTCCCTTGTCATAAACTTCCACTTTACTCCCAAGACTATCCTTTCTTTCTCCAAAGTGGTATGTCAAGAGTGAGTTTGGTTAACTGATCATCAGCTTGAATGACCTCTGTAATCCCACAAATCTGAGTCCATTCAAACTTTAAAGAGCAATGGGAATATCATACATCATCTCCACTTTAATCGTGACATAGGGAGAGGCAAGAAGTGCTTTTCTCCCTTTCAGCTAAATCTTCATGGTATTTAACTGATGCACAGAATTCAAGGCATTTTGATGTAATAGTGCCAAATTATTTTTGGCTCATCAAGTTTCCTACCTCTTGGCTGCATAACTGCCTTGACAACTGACCTTCTGTTAGTTTTCAAATTTAAAGACTGAACTTATTATACGTATCCATGAAGCAGATGGAAACAAAAATTTATTCTTTAAAGGTAAAGATTGTCAAAATATATATAATTTGGGAAGCACAGGAAGTTAATTTTGTTTGTGCATCATCTTATTTCACTACAATTACTACTACTACTGTTATTTTATTGTTACTGCAAGTCCCCTATACTGCTCAGGCTGTCTGGAAAGCACTTACTCACTCTCTGACACTTCCTCAACGGCACCTGTGACAAAGAGTCTTACACAGCATAAACCAGCTAGGTTCTGCAAGGCTAATTCTGGGTAGAGAATCTGATTTTAAACAATTGCTGTGTATTGGAAACACACACAGATCCAGACTATACATATTGCCACCTGTGCAATACGTCTCAAACCAAAAATCTATCACCTAGAGGGCAGGCTAACACACTGGCAAAATAACACTACACACAAAACGCGCCTTCAGACGTGCAAGTTAGTCCAGGGATAAGGTGTGCGTGACAGTTTGCAGACACACCCAGTCGCTCTTTTTTATTGCTTAAGGTCTCATTTGCACGGAAACCACATGAAGGAGTAAATGAACATACCTGGGAGGCACAGGCAGCATGTCAAATGCACATACTTTGCCCTCAGTTACTTGACAGCCCAACTCCAGCATTAAGCAGCAAGATCTTAGGTGTACATTGTGCTGTTCTTCACCTGAATGTATGAGCCCTTCACCTTCCCCAGTCACAATATTCTTACGTGACTTTAATGCATATTCAAATTCTCAAACTCCTTGGAAGGGAGAATTATGTGAAAAACACCCACAGTTTGAATGAATATGTAATTTGAGTTCCTGGGCAAACCTGCCATGGGGTTTCCACTGCTGGTTGCACAGACTTGCAGAAATGGCACAAGCGAAATTAAGCATTTGTCTGAGCACCAGCTGTTGCTTCCCTTCCCTGCTTCTCTCCTTGTTCTCACACGGAATCCCACTGGGGTCAAATTAGATGAGGGCTAGATGAGCAGATAATCTTAGGTTTAGCGGTTCACCTGAGGCTCAGGAAAACCTGTATTTTTAATCCAATATACGTTATTAGCCTTTTCTGCAACCTGATCTATCACTTCATTCCAGTTTCTCTGGTTACTCCCTGCCTGTCACCTGATGAGTCTTTGCTGCTCAGTTGGCCTGTGGCAGTGTCACAAGAGTGACACTGTTGTCACAGTGCCCTGTTACCCCAGCAAAGGTCTGCGTGTGCTGCTGTGACCTTACTTATTTTACACTCAGTCATTTGTGCACAATGTTCCTTCTGCGTAAGGCTGAGAGAACTTGCCTGTCCTGCACTAGGAAAGCCAGAGAGGGCTTTGGGAGTTGTGACAAACCCGCCTCCATCCTCGCTGCAGTTACATTGCTAACATTCCTAGCTCGCTGCGGTCATCCACAGATGACTCAAAGCTGAGGTAGGATTAGTAAGCAGAGCTGCACTTCCCAACTAGCAATTTGAGGATTTTACAGGCTTTTGTAGAAATGACCTCACGGTGCCTTTTGAGGAATAATATATTATAAAAACACCAGGAGAAAAGTAATAATATAGGCTTGATTGGAGGGGGAGAAACTCCTCCGTATTGTATCATAACTTCCCAGGTCTCTTTTATTTCACTCATTGTCCCTAGAATTAAATGATACTCATTTAAAATTACTAGGTTCATGAAGCATAATGTAAAATTAAGGGGTATGTCAACTTAAAATACACAGTTCTCCATCAGAGCAATTAATTGGCGAAATTAGTCATTGTTTCATAAACTGAAAGCAAGTAAAATATATGTTTTCAATTGACAAAAATGTCACCAATATCCTTTAATTATTTTTCCTACTAAGTCATTAGTATTTTCTTTACCCTTACAAAGACGGGTTTTCACAGTATAGTATTAGCTTGCAGATATCACCACCTCTGCTTTCCAGGTTGACTCCTTCCCTTTTTGTGCTGAATAAATAGCACTAAAATGCAGCAATTAAGAATAAAGGCCACCCTCAGGCTGTGCATGAGTGGCTCCAGATTTACCACAGCATGAATAAAAGCAGAATTGGGCCTACCTTTCTAACCAGGCTCAGATTATTTCTTTTCCTATTTTGCCTGTGATTATCATAGGGCCATAGTGAACCCAATCCATGCTTCTCAATCCAACAGTAAAAAGGAATCATTATTTTATCTTTCCTTAGAACTTCTTCAAGATTTAGGATGTTTTCAGTTCATTAGTTGCTGACTGCTCCAGATATATATGGATTGACAAACACACTTTAAAGAGAATGCTTTGCCACTGAGAACATCCATAGGCTAAGAACATGCTCTGACAATGCCCACAAATTGTCACTCCGAAGTCAATTACCACTGAGCACAGGTCACGTGCATTCAAGTAGCTATAACTCATTCATTGTGCTATGCGTGATCTCGTAATATTGACTGACCAAGACAGACCTTTTTGACCCTTCTATAGCCATTGTTAATGGAAGTGGGATTTGATCCTGTGATCAAAAAAAAAAAGCTTCAGCTTGCGCTTTCAAAATTAAAACATCCATATTTAATTCTACTGCCAAAAATCCAGCCAGAGATATGATTATAAGCTGTAGCCCACAGAGGAATTGCATCTGATCAGAAGGACATGCTCACAAACCTTCAAACAATGCACATTTTCATTTAGAAAACACTTTAAAACATCTTGATTTTACCAAATCCTAGAGCAGTGTCTAAGAGAGCCTTGCTGGAGTCTTTAAGAAGGGAGGCTAGTGGCACCACATACACTGAATCTCCCTCTGTGCTGTTTTACAAAGCAGAGATACCTTTTAAATGTACCTGCTGCTGGGTGCTGCAAAATCTGTGCGTCAATCCTCCAAGGCTGCCTGCAGAGACCTTACCTTTGTGCCAGGGTCTGTCTGGACCTGCACACGCCTTCGGACTGACCAGCCCCCGAGCTTTATGAAAGATCCCACTTCACCAGCATCTAGGGAGGAGAGAAAGAGGAAATGGCTTCTATTAAACTTGGGAGAAATTTAAAAAATCAGCTCAGAAACACTGTAATCTTCCAGTTAATTCATTTAACCTGGAAACTGCAACAACCTAAAGATAACTGCATGGATGCCACACTGGAGCAGTAGCTCATCACCAAGTCACTCACAGGACAACCGCCCAAATCCTTGCAGACATGCCACTAGGAGCTCAAACCTTGCTGAGAATCAACAGGCTTCAGGAGTCTAAGGCACTGATATTTTGTCCCCCATAAACCATACTATTTTTTGGTCTTACTATTAATTGCTTTAAATGAATACTCATCAGCTAAGAGAATTCCATTCCTAGACTGCTTGAAGGGTCAGGACTCTTATTTCAAAATTAATTAGTGAACATTAATTAATCAACAACAGCTAGGAAACATTGAAAAGGAAAAGAAAAAAGAATATCCAGGAATACCATCAGTAAACACATTCCTGAGGAAATTATTTAATTAGTGTTTAATTACTATTAAATAAATGTATTAGTTGCTAAATATTAATTACATATAGCACCATTTTTAAACTGCTAATGCTGTTCATAATTTAAATAATGACTTTTATCTATGTATTTATTTTCCAGTGTGAAGTGGGTCGTTTCTCATTAAGAGCAGAACATAGTAAATGCTTTATACATGGGAATAGATAGATAGATAGATAGATAGATAGATAGATAGATAGATAGATAGATAGATAGATAGATAGATAGATATTCTGGCTTGACCCCAGCTGCAAGCCTGCCATGTTAGATGCCAAGACTGAATTCTCAGCCCTTTGGGGTTAAAAAGCAGCTCTCACGTGACAGGAGAAAGTAGTTTCTGTCACCTATGCAAGCCAATACCACCCCTTGATTGAAGAAATAGGTACTGATTATCCAGGATGTCATATCCATGCAGATCTTGATGCAGATCCATCAAGATGCAGATCCTAAATATCCAGGATATTCAAGAGCTGCAACAATGAATTGCGTCAAAGATCAGATTTGAATCCAGGCCTGTTGCCACTGATTTCTGCCCTCTTCAGAACTGGGAGGACTTCACCAGTAGCACCAGGAATCTTTTCTCTCGTGCACAACCAGCCCTTGGCCATGATAACACTCCTCCGACAGACTGTTACAGTGAATAATAAAATAAATCCTAGGACTATTTTGGTGAGCAGTTTGGAGACTGAGAGTGATTCGTGTTTTATTTTGGTGTGTTTGCACTTGTGAGGTCATCTGATGATTCTTGCAACACCATTTCTGTTCCACTTAGGAACAGAAAAGTAGTAATCTCCCCAGGTCTTTATACTGGACAAATTATACTAACAAATTGGAAAATAGTTGCATTTAGTGCCAGATTATCCAACCATTGGGAGTAACAGTGGAATACAGTGGTCTCTAAGGAACAAATTTCCAAGTTTTCCAAAAGATACCTGATATCACGTTAGGTCTCATCACGTCCTTCCATCTGTTTAAAGGTGCTACAGAGCGGCCTGACTCCAATTAGGTTTAATTACATTTCTTATGTCACAGATCTCTATTTTTTTCAGAATTCATTGCAATTTCAAGATGAAGCAGGAGAGAGAAAACAGTATTTGCTCATGACCCAGATTGCTCAGTTAAAAAAAAAAAAAAATTAGAAAAAAAAAATCTCCTGCTGTTTTTTAATTGGAACCATCTGTTATTCTACTTATTCCCTACAAAGAACAAAAAATTAAGCTCTGGTCTAGGTGTCATCCATATGCAGCATGAAAAGTTAGTGCTCTAAGTTCGGTGTGGAAAGGTGTTAGGAGACACTGCAGCGGATATGCTGGATATCACCACTGTTATTAGAGACAAGGAAAAACCAACACAAACCTCATTATAATTCTAGAATAAAATTTAACCTTTTTTTCCTCATAACCTTTGCTGACAATATTTGTGTGGCTGTGGTGGGTTGACACAAGATTTGACTTGGAAAAATGAATTCAATTTATTATCAATCAAAATCACAGTAAGGTAGTAAGAAATAAAATCTTAAAGAGCACCTTCACCCCAAGCAGGCCTTCTTCGGCACTCAGCTTTCTCCACCTTCTCCCCTGAGCAGCACAGGGGGACGGGGAATGGGGGTTGTGCTCAGTTCATCACACGCTGTCTCTGCCGCTCCTTCCTCCTCAGGGGAGGATCCTCACACTCTGCCCCTGCTCCAGCATGGGGTCGCTCCCATGGGAGACAGTCCTCCACCAACTTCTCCAACGTGAGTCCTTCCCACGGGCTGTGGTTCTTCACAGACTGCTCCAGCCTGGGTCCCCCCCACGGGGTTCCGTCCTTCAGGAGCAGCTGCTCCAGCCTGGGTCCCTTCCATGGGGTGTCGTCCTTCAGGAGCAGCTGCTCCAGCCTGGGTCCCCCCCACGGGGTTCCGTCCTTCAGGAGCAGCTGCTCCAGCCTGGGTCCCCCCCACGGGGTGCCGTCCTTCAGGAGCAGCTGCTCCAGCCTGGGTCCCTTCCATGGGGTCACAAGTCCTGCCAGCAAACCTGCTCCAGCCAGGGCTCCTCTCCCCACGGGGCCACAGCTCCTGCCAGGAGCCTACTCCAGCCTGGGCTGCCCACGGGGTCACAGCCTCCTTTGGCATCCCCCTGCTCGGCGTGGGGTCCTCCCCAGGGTACAGGGGGCCTCTGCTCCACCGCGACCCTCTGTCAAAGGCTGATAAGAGACTTGGCCTGTTTTGTCGAGACCAACTGGGGCCGGAAAGTGTTTCCTAGGGGGAATAAGGCGAGGGGCAGACTGAGCCCGGTGGGGCCAGGGCCCGAGCTGCAGTTCGCTACGGCCCCTGGGGCTGCGGAGGCCGGGGAGGTGCGCGCTGAGGCACGTTGCCCCGCGCGCCGCGCTGAGGGGCTCTGGCACACCTCCGCGGCGGCAGGGGGCGGGCGAGCTCCCGCGGCGCGCGCGAGCTCCCGCGGCCCGCGGTTCCTGCGCGCAGCGCCTCGCCAACGCCACCGAATTAACACCGCGTTAACACGCTGGGTGCCTGCAGGGTAGTGCCTCTCACATCTCACTCTCTTTCCAGCTGCATTTTCTCTTCCCGGGTTTTGTTTTCCTTCTTAAGCATGTGACCCCAGAGGCACTACCAACGTCGCTGCTGGGCTCGGCCTTGGCCAGCGGCGGGTCCATCCTGGGGCCGGCCGGCATTGGCACTGGCACGCATGGTGGGGGGGCTTCCAGCGTCTTCTCACAGCAGCCACCCCTGTAGTCCCCCGGCTACCAAAACCTTGCCACACAAACCCAGTACTGTCGTTTTGATTTCCTTTTTCATCCCTCCTCTAGTCAGGCAAAACCAGAACGCTATAACCACCCCCCTTCCAAACACCACCAAAGTGTTTGGAAACGTTCCAGTTATTTATTTTTTGAATATATTTCTCAGGATGGGAATACTGCAACTTCTCTGGGCGTCCTGAGCCAGGGCTGAACCACCCTCATTGTGGTGTTTTTCCCCCATATCCAAATTCTGCCTTGCTGCAACTCGTGTCAGGCTCCTCTCAGATCCTTGTACTTCGAGAACAGGCTGGTTTAACTTCCTAATGGGTGGTTATAGAGAACAGGAGGGCAGATAAGGCAATCCCCTTGACCTTCTCCTGTCCAGGGTGAAGAAACACTTCTCCTAGCACATCCAGGCCTTCCCCCATCTTGGTGATTCTCCTCTGAAGCCCCTCCAGTTAGTCAACATCTTTTCTGTACTGGGAAGACCCAGACTGGCCATAGCACTCCAGATGTGCTCTCACAAGCACTGAAGAGAGGAGATCAATTCACCTCTGCCTGCTGGCTGAGCTCTTGCTAACACAACTCAATACACAGTTAAAATTTCATAGCCAAAAGTCAGACATGGCATACTCTGTGCTAATCCCATTAAAAATAGATAAGAAAATTACCTAGGGCCAGGTACTGAAAATATTACATTAACTGTATATGAAATGGGACCACAAAGAGGAGTAAAACCAAGAGAAGCTAAAAAAAATTATTCATTTCCAAATCAGGAAATACCATGCAAGTGAATTCCATCCCAGAGTGCAAGGATGTAATAATCTTTGGTGATTTACAGCTAGTACTGCATTGCTCCTTCTGAAATGGTATTATTGATAATTTCCTTTTTTCAACTCTATTTCCCTTAGAGGTGATCATGCTCTAACATTGGGGCCACTGAAGAGGAATGCAGGGAGGGATCATTGTGTAGGTCAAGTGAATGAAATTATTATAAGGAAAAAATGGTTTCTGCATCCACCAATGGAAATGTTTAAAAAATAACTTCAAGTTTAATTTTACTTGTATTGCAGAATTATATTGTTACAGATGTGCTATTAGATGATATCTATGATCACCAAGCATTTCTTACCTTAAAATCTTTTCCCTTCTGGTCTCATCAGCAGGGTATTACTGAATTAAAAAAAATACACACTGTTTGCATGAAATTATCATGCAAGTATATTCTGTTTCAAAAGCCCATTACAGAAACATCTACCCTAGGCCAGCACAGGGCCAGCACAGGTCTGGCAGGGTATGTTTTCTGGAATCCAGCATTACAGTAATCGATAATGTGCTTTCATCAGTCAAAAGAAAATGCACTACTACTTGCTTCCTAAGTATCCAGCCAAACTTCATATTTTGGGGTATTACAAATCTGAAGTATTTAAAAATATTAATGTTCCTGCAGACAGCCAAGGCATGCTCTGAAGTAAGACAGTCTTCCTATTGACATCACTGACAGCAGACAGCTGTTGGAATTTTTTTTCCCAAAAATGTTTGATGTCTTTATAATGATACCTGTTTTTTCCACTGACAATGACAATAAAAGTCAGTTATAGTATTTCTTCTTCTTTCCTGACTCTCTTTGAAATGCTGAGTAGAACAAATATTTCTTTGTCAGAAGGCAGAATCGCTGAAAATAGTAAGGCAGAAGAAGCCACAAAATGGAATATTCAGAAGATGTTTGCATTCGACATGTAAATTGTTCCTATATTATTGCTTTTAAACACCAAAGTATTTTGGATCAGCCTGTCATTCATTTCCTAATTCCACATAAAAATGATTATATGGATTAAATAGTAATGTTCAGACTTTTTTGGTTTTCCCACTGCATGGAAAGGAAAAGAATTCATGACATATGATGTCCATCCTATTCTCCCCCTTCTTAGGAAGTTCAGTACAGAATATGTGTAACTACAGTATAGGTACCCTAATGAAAATCTCCTGAGAATACCCAGTTCAGGTAGAATCAGCTTCATCCAGCTTTAAACACTTAAATGAAGCAATTAAGTGTGAAACCTCAATAACTGAAGCAAGCCATAGAGTCACTGATGAGAGATGGGTACCGCTAGATTGTGATTCAACTCCTTTAAAATACTACCTCTTTCAAAAGGTGCCTAAAGACAGATAAATTAATCTAAATCATAAAGCTCAATATGTATAAAAAAGGTCAGGAAAGGCTTCAGGGGTGGAAAGAAAAGGGGACAACTGTTGACCATGCTTTGTACCCCCCCAGCAAAATCTCAGGATAAAACATTCCTGCTGACTGTCTCCCATAGTTGGCTCAGATTCTGGTTTAGATGAACATTTTTTTCATTGATGTGGCTGAAAAGTTTTACGCACCCCTAATAGATAGCACAGGATGTTGGTGAAATAATTTTAGAACTCAGTAGACAGAAGCACATTAGTAGCAACACCAAAAATATTACAGCCAAAGCAAAAAAATGAGGTGTACTCCAGTCTTGGTGTTTCCAAACACAGATTTATCATTTCATCTATGGCCTAACTTCCTCCTGAATGCCAGTTATATTATTTGCAGACCATCTCTGGGAAAACCAGACATATATATGGAAAACCACAGGGAGATTCAGGTCAAAGCCTCCAGAACAGAGAGTTTTGGTCCCTTGTTTCTAGATTCAATTTCAGCTTCCACAATGGAGGCACCCAAGCAATTAAAATCTTAAAAATGCATCCTAAGTGGCTTTCCATGGTGACATAGGAAATCTCTCATAACCCTTAACATGGAACCAAATCTCCTTACTGCTTACCCACCAAGTAATAGTCAAAACTTTATAAAAGACAGAGCAACTGACACTGCTCTATTGACCTATTTAGCTCAGTATTGACATTCCCTCTTTGTAAGACGGGTCCTGAACACCTAAAATATTTTGGCTTTGAAGCAGTCCTACCTCTCCTTTACTCACCTGTCAAAGAGCAATTGTCTACTAAGTGTATCATATTCCCAGTTTGTTAAGATCTTCTCTCTCATCTGCTCCTCTACTCAGCCTTTGAGGGCTACCCTGGCATTTGGTGTTAAAAGAGTGTGATCTGGGTTAAGGCTTGCTGATAACTTTTCCCAGCCATCCAAATCAGAGTCCCAAAGACTTGGCATTACAGTCCTGCATTTCCATGACTCTGCCTGTGGATTAGCAACAAAGTGAGCCAAAAGGGAAATACTGACTAGTAATTGGAACAAGAGTTAATTTTGTTTTCATTTCCCCTTACCTTGTAATAATTTGCAGTGCACAAGTCGGGTTTGTGCTTTCTCTCTTCATGACAGTTAACAACAAAAGCAACAATATATTTGTCAAGGATTTCCTTCCTTAATTCCTTGGAGCTTTTAGATGGGAAAGGAATGGGAAAAAAGGTAAATAAGCTCTTTAAACTCCCCTAGCAAGACTGAGAAGGACATAATTTAAAAAGTGTTTAGGTACCTAGAAATGGACACAAACACCCAGTAGGGTTTTCATAAACAGTCATGGACCACGCTCCCTGTAAAATCAACTGGGCAAAGGAAAAAAAAAATCCTTCCAGGGACCTATTCAATATGGATACCCTTAGTGGGACAAACTTTTAGCTACCCTGCTGGAAATCTGGGGTCACTCTGCAGTGATGGCTTTTCTGAAAGATCTTTTCCTTACAGCTGGTGCCATCAAAATCTGGCTGGAGGCTTCAGTATGTATTCCAGTTCTGCTGTCCTTTTGATCTGCCTGGATTTGCATGACCAGGAGATAGTATTTAAACTGGAGGGGCTGTTCATCAACATAGGGAAAAGATGGAAGCACCACGGCCAAGTCCTTTAAAGGCCCGTTGCCTCGGAGCATGAATTACTATTTGAAACAAAGAGACATGAATAACAAAATAAAACTTCACTGACAAACGGCTGGCTGCAATTCCCAGAAACACATCTTCCCCCTGGATCCCTGCTTTTTCTTTTCATTTTATAACTCCCAAGACACAAGATATGGAGAAACTCTTTAAATCTTTCCTGGTACTTTACTCAGGATATGCCTATGCTGCAGTCTGCAGTGCTGTGTGAATGCACACTTGAGAGTGCTTTCAATGAGCTTGGTTAGATCCTGCGGCTCTGTCACCTTGCAGTGGCACAGTGTTCAATATGAGCTAATTCTCTCTGCTTCTTGAGGTTACAGAGGGATTAATGCTAAGCAAACTAACACAGACACCCTCCTCCGGTGGGGGAACGACAAGGAGAAAGAGCAATGGTGCATTTTATCCATGCTGTCAAACAAAAATGACAATGGGGACCAGTTATAGATGTTTTTTGAAAAGAACAGATTTCCATCAGAAAAATATGACTAGACCTACACCACAAGACTCCTCAGGAAGGCAATGGATTGACTGGCATTTTCAATGACAGAAAAGAAATAAGAACAACTAAAGATTTTGTTTGGTCTGTATTACATTCATTTTAATTCTATTTTATATTTCTGTTTGAATAAGATTGTATCAGCGCCTACAAAACAACTGCTCCTCACATGCATGGCTTTGTTTTTACAGAATTCCGTCACAGGAAATGTAAAGCCCTTCTGGTTGCATTGCAAGGCGGGATCTGCACAATACGCTACAGCGAGGCTGAATGCTCTGTCTTCCTTCGGTCTCACCTTAGATACCAGTTTGATTAATCTGTTTGTGTTCTCCTTTACAGGATTTGACCCAGAGACACTTTAATGAAAATTCACTGCATTTATACAGCTCTGTTTTATTAACTGTGACGAGCATCTCTGTAGAAGCTGCCATAGCCTTATACTTCCCAGTAGAAGCTTCATTCAGATATTATACGGCAGGATGGAGGTTTGAATGGGTGTATGAACATACACTGAAGCCTTCTAAATTAAACAATGAAATAATAAAATTAATATCCAACCTCATCTCTTCCACTTCCATAGTTATTCAAAGGCAAGATACCTTCCTTTTAGCCCAACACATATTACTGTACCAGACTGCTAGCTTTTTAAAAAATAAAGAAGCACTTTAAATACCTCAGGGGTCATTTTTGTTTCTATGCATTGCAGTATGACAATGACAACACATCTCACATCACACTGTCAGCTCTCTGTTAAAATATCTCGCCTTGTATATGATGAAACTTTTTCTTCATGTAACCATATGAGTATTGCTATGACTGTTATTTTCATTGTAAATCATAGTTGGAGTCAAGAATTTATGAACGCAGAACAATAACAGAGGCCCTGCCTCAGCTCATTTGGTAAGAACTGAACTTTCACAGATTTAAAGAGATGCAACCAACCACAAAAATTAATGAGATACTGCTCCCAGGGTCACTTCTAAGCGCTACCATACTGTTCTGATTAGTACTGAAACTTGGGACCTCACTGTGGGCACAATCCACAGTCGCTATACCAGAGAATATGTACTCCAAGATAAAGGACAAAATCTTGACCAGAGGCCCATGAGATGACTCACATAAGAATTCTTAGTGGCGAAATGAAACTTACACTTTGCAAGACTAGAAGTATCGGGACCTTTGCAGGAACTATGAGTGTAAACTGCTCATGCTTTTCTGACAGGGGGAAAGACAACAGTAAAAATAGCAATATGAGCACAAATGTGACTGAGTGGCTTTACTCCATCCGATGGTATGTTCTGTGATTCAGAAAAGGGCATAATCATGCATACTACCATCATGAAGGCATCGGAAAGAGGAAAGGGAATTAATCTGCAGCTAAGACTGGCAAGGTCAGGAACACAGTATTTCAGTTATTAATTTGTATAATACTCTACTGTCATTATTTTAGTTGACCCAAAGAGGACAAGGCTACTAGTTAGCTACACTGCATTTTATTCTTTGCTAACTCTTGAAGGTAGAGACCTTCTCACGTTATAAATGTATGCAGCAGCTGACACAGAAATCTCTCCGCTAATCTAGAATCATAAAATCACAGAATAGTTTAGGTTGGAAGGGACATTAAAAATCATCTAGTTCCAACTTTCCACTAGACCAGGTTGCTCAAAGCCTCATCCAGCCTGGCCTTGAACACTTCCAGGGATGGGGCATCCACAGCTTCTCTGGACAACATGTTCCAGTGCCTCACCACCCTCTCCGGGAAGAACTTCTTCCTGATATCTAATCTAAAAATCTCTGCTTTCAATAGAGATGCTTAGATTCATGGAACAGGGCTAGAAGGGACCTATGGAAATGTCTGGTCCACCTGCCCTGCTCAAAGCAGAGCCAAGTTCAAAGCCCAGTCAAGCTACTCTGCATTTCACCCAGGCACCTTTTGAATTTCTCAAATTTCTCAATAGAATCCTTAAACATTTGCTTGTGCATTGATTTCTCTGTGGGGTTTTTTTTGTTTGTTTGGGTTTTTTTGGTAGTGTGGTAGTGGTGGCCATTTTGGGGTTTTTTTCAACTTTTTTTTCCCTCTTATTTTTTGGAAGCGGTCCTTCAGTCTTAGCCGTCAGTCACGTTTGGTTTTTTACCAAATTTTCTGAGGTGATTCTAAAGCCAACTGAAAGCTGACTGGAAGCTGACACAGTTGACTCTATTCTTCTCTCTCTCAGTATATTTTGCCTTTTGTAGGGCAAAGTTAGTGAAAGTTTCATACAGGAAACTGTTTCCACATCCAGTACGAGTGACCTCAAGTTCCATCCTTATATTCTTAGCCTTGTTTCTCATTTTTCATGCTTTTTAAACTAATCATGTTAATTTGTAAAAAGTCAATTGATATAAAGGTAATGGGGTTTTGAGAAAGCTGTTAACAGTAATTTGCTTAATTAACAAATCATGTATAAAATCATGCTCGCTATAAACACTGCTGTGGAGCAAATGCAATCCATTAAGATTCATAGGAAGGTATCATGTTCTGCTCTGTCAAAAAGTTTAACTGCTGATGAGCAGGTTTTGAATCCAGAAAGCTGGAAAAATGCATAGTCCCCACGTGTACATCCATTAAACTTTTCCAAACTGTGGGCTATTTGGGTCCCATCCTGTCAACTACTCTGATCTGCGCTGAAGTCCTGTATAGCTAAAGGGGATGTGTCGTATCGCGTAATGTGCTTAACAGGACAACATTTAGAAGTTAGTGAGTATCCTGCTTTGTGGGAGGAGGCTAGAAACTGTGAGGAATGGTGATAAAAATCAAGCAGCAGGATGTTATTAGGATATGTTGAAATGAAAAACAGGGCAGAAAAGTACAGCACACCATGACCAGCTCCTCCAGTCACAGAGGAAAAGAGAGACTACCTTCAAATCATTACAGCAGATGTAAAGTAGGTATTTTATTGTAGTGAACCATCTGTGCAATGATGAACCAGTTTATGAAATCCACCAGTTTCAACTTGTCTTATTAGGGCCCTTCTCACTCTGCTAGGTAAGCATGACAGGTCTGCCTGCGAGTCAGTGAGTTACCAGCCAGGGCAAGGGCTGGTCAGAGGCCAGGAGCACATTAGAGATTTTTCCATTCACCAGACTGGATCTACATCCTTTAGAGTGATATCGCCTTAATGAAGAGAATGAAGCTTCTCTGATTTATTCCAGGAAAGAAATGACTTTTTCTTTCTGCTTCCTTTTGTATTTGATTTAGTGCAACAGTTTGCTGTTGTCCTTTATGATATTAGCTGATGACTAGCTTGCAATGTCCACCATAGTAGTTGACAGGTTTCAGATCTTGCTTTGCCAAGTTCAGACCCAGACCCCCAAGGTTTCCATCTTTGGGGTGTCAGAGACTACATTATTCAGCTACGACTAAAGGCAACAGACGGGATCATCTTTCACAGTGATAGGAGAACTGTGATGCATTTAGACATGAATAGAGATGAATTAAATCACATTTTCTGGAGGGCATATTGTAACAAAGCAAAGGCCAGGAAAACTTTATATTGATGCAAAATTAGGCAGTTCCCACAAATATAGTTCCTAACTAACCATCTAAGACTTCTTAAAGATGCCTGCAAATATATAATAGATTATTTATAAGAAATCATTTAAATGGTCATGACAGCTGTGATGGCAAATATAAAAATTAACTTTTACATTAAAAAAAAAAAAAATTCAGTCTCAAGTCTTCCAGGATTGTTGTCTCCTCATAACAAGCACTTCAGAGCAACTTCATTTAATCTATTTGCACTTAGTTTCCACCAGGCAATGGTTCCTCCTATTCATCTGATACAGCTCCAGAATGCACTTACACTAATGGGGATCATTTGCCAAAATAATAATAAGAAAAAAACCAATCCCCTGGTCCACAAGGAGGGTGTGCAAACTGCTCTGTATTACACGAACTTCCTTCTAGATACTAACAGCTGTGTCTACTTTCCTGTTCATTCACGGTCACCAGAGAGAGTAGGGAACCATGGGGAAGGCTTTTTCCACATCATGTTTAAGAAACAAAAGAATTTTCTGTCACTAACTGGATATCATTTGTTATAACCTATACAGAATGCATTCAAGATCATGGGCATGTTACAGAAAGTTCGGTGAGGGCCACCCAGTTCACCAGCTCGGATATTCCTTAATGTTGTCATTGCCTCTGACACTTCAGATCTAACACAGACTAAGGATGTCTAAAGACAATCCTGACTCCCCTTGAGATAAGTGTGCCGGACTGCCCTTTGACGTCTTTCTGCATATGCTCTGTCAGTCACCATTAGCCTGTTTTCTGTCAGTCCCTCTGGTACAACATACTTGGTGCCAAGAGAGTATGAAGGCAGGGTTCTTGAAATCTGGGACCCTTGCCGAGAAAAACCATGAATGCAACCGAGCCAAAGTCATAATGTTGGACAAGGATTCACTACACATCTGGTTTCTGCCTGCCAGCCATCTGTTAAGTGGTTTGGGTGTTGGCTGGAAAACCCCAGTTATCAAGAGAAAAACAAAGAGCTGTGAATTGGGAAAAGACAAGTGAGAAGTGAAAAGGAAATAAAAAAGGGAAAAGGTGAATGATGGAAAGTTTATGAAGAGCACAATGACATTTTACCAGACCTTTTCCAGTCAACTCTTGCACTTAAAAAGCTGACTGGGGGCAAAATTCTCCTCTCAGGGAACAGACAACCTTGAAAAAAATATTAAAAACACAGGAGAAGCTGCTCAGAGAAACAGTAGTGACTGTATAAAACAATATGACCAGGAATACTTAACAATATAAATTATCCCTTCAGACATTCTGCTATACCATGTACAGCATTACTTCACAGAAGTTTTATAGGACAAATCTAGTCCAAGGTAAAAAAATATGGATGTGTATGTGTGTGTCTGTGTGTGTATATATGTATAAATATATATCTATCACTCTGCAGTTTCACTGAAACTGTATTGAGTTGCACAAGCCAAGCAGCTGGTCGTCTAACATGAAAGGGATATAAAATACAGCCATATTCCAGAGGAAAATGAATATCAATATACAACTTCCATGTGATACCAGTATCATTGATTTTTGACAATAGTCTACGTATGAATGAGCTATTGTTAATAGCATAGGAAGTTACAACACTCCCTCTTGTAAGTACTGCTTGTTTGTTACCACACTGCTACCGCGTCTTCAGTTGCCGGCTGCCGTGAAACTCAGTCATAGTGCTGTGTGTCCCACGTCGCAGTAACTGTTGGGCAAACGATTACACAGTGTGTATGTGTGTGTGAAAGCAATGCAAGTCTGCCCAGAAGTCAGATACAGTGCTGAAGAAATGCTGTGACTTTTCGTTATTCAGTGAAAGCTACTCATAGAATCTAAGACCAGAAGAAACTGCTGTGGTCATCTAAGCTGATCTTCCTGAAAACCCCATCACAATAATACCACAAATTAATTATTATTTGAATTAAATTCTGCCATGAAAACTAAGGCATCTGATCTTGACTTGTAGAAATTGCCACTGATGAAGATCAGCCATTATCCCCAAGTTAACCACTTTTATTATTTAAAAAGAAGACTCTTCTTCATTTAAATTTTTCTAACTTTAATTTTGAGTCAACAGATACTGTATTTATGATAGATGGAAAATGCCATTAATGTATATATGCATACATTAACACTGATGTAACACAGATATGTCTGGTAGCTCCTGATATTGATCCATAACCTCCTTAGCTGCTTTTTTATGCATCAGTCTTTCACTGTTTCTTGAATGTTAATTAAACAGGAAATACTGCTAGTCTATTTCCACTGTTGGTGAATGATGGCAGATTTTTAACAATTATATAATAAAAAATAAACAATAATTCATAATTTGACTATACCAACTCAGATTTACTTAAGATTCCTGATTTATGGCAGTGAATTGCATAATACCATCTTTTGCTTGAAATCTGTTTCATATCTTGTATGATTTGAGGTGTTAAGAACAAATGTATGGTAAGAGTTCATACATACATTCTTTTGAGATATTATCTCCGTTGTTCTTTCACTGTGCTAATCCCATGTAACTTAAACTTGAAGTGGCTGCAAGACACCAGGAAAATGTAAGTGCCTCTATCTGATTTGTGCATACTGCTCAGACATTGATGTTGTCTCCCCTTCCGAGTCAGTATGCTCAGTCATGTCAGGGTGAGGCGCGTGAAAGACTTTTCAAAGAATAGCTGGAGTGATACACAAAATAAATAGGTCTGAGGTTAGCATGGTCAAAAGAAAGTGATTACTTTCATTTTCCTGACATTTTGTGGAGTAAAAACATTAACATATATG
The DNA here is from genome assembly GCA_027574665.1 of Rhynochetos jubatus. Taxonomy (NCBI): domain Eukaryota; kingdom Metazoa; phylum Chordata; class Aves; order Eurypygiformes; family Rhynochetidae; genus Rhynochetos; species Rhynochetos jubatus. Next base: position 29,118,610 of record CM050654.1, read on the forward strand.
AAGAGCTCATCTTTTTAAACATACACTAGGTGTTTGATTTTTTAAATTTCTAATCAAGGTCCTTCATTATTTTAGACCAGTCTCTGAATTTGCCCCTAATGACTTATAACCATTTCAGGAATGTAACGATGGACCAAACTGTGATGCTCAGTCCTATTCTAATGTCACTATCTGTCCTACAAAACAAAAAAGTCATCTCTGCTAGACCATTCTCAGAGGTTTTTTTTAATTTATTATTTTGTCTTCTAACCCAGGAACCTCTTCTGCCTTTTTACTGGAGCCTTGGGCTCCACTAGTGCCTTGACTCTACTCATTCACTCTCCACTCTCCCGAGCATGTAGGGGCCACTGGCCATCCTGCAGCTTCTCACTGCTTTCCCTGGGTGTTACTCACCCATGGTATACCAGGTGGACAGGCATGCAGCAGAATTATAACATGGTCCTCATTTGCTCAGGGTCTGTATCTCTGCATTACCTCATGCCCGTACTAAGCTTTCCCATACATTCTCTGTGGATCCTTCATTAAGGCATATTTAGTGCTTGATTAATTTGTTAACAGGACAGAGTTATCTTATGACTCCATATTAATGTACCCTAAGTAGGCTAAACATTAATAAACTTGAATGTGACAGTAAAACTTTAAGAGGCACAGTACCAGCTGAATTCCCCCTCCTTCAGATCAGATGCTGTATAATGACTAAACATTACTCTGCTAGTTTTATGTAAATGAAGAAGATGGGAAGCTAAACCTTAAGCAATTTAATATTTTCTTGATTGTATTTAATTTAGGATTAACTAACCCTGATTAAACAAGACCTTAGAAGTACATCAACAGCCTGCAATTATCATGCTGTTGGTAAACACTTGGAATCAGAATTTTTTGTCTCTCTCACCACAAGAAACATATGTAATATTTCTTATACTTCTGCCTGCAATACCTAGTAGGTAAAATCATGAAACCTGGTGGATTATAAGCACTTCTAATGTGTCCTCAGGTGTGTATTGTGAAGAAAATAAAAGGTACTATTTCTAAAATAATTTTTGAAGTGTAGATGTTGGATGGGTTACACCATTGAGTCCTCAATAAACCACACCACTGAGCAGAACTGTGGAGAAAGCACAGGTGCTTCACAATTCACTTCCCAGCAGCAGCTGCAGAATGAAGAGCCAAAACTTGGAAACCAAAAGACAAAAAGAAAAGGGGCATCACAAGGTGCATGCAAACTGGCTTTGTCCTGTTTACTGAAAAACCTGCCTCGCTTTTCTTGGAGAATCGCATGGGATACGATTACAGGAATAGCCACTCAGGACTACTGGAGCAGGGCTCTTCCATCCCCTTCCCAGCAAGCGTCAAAGCCCATTCGCAAACAAGGCTGCACCCAAGTGGATGCTGCCACACCAGTGTTAATGCACCCTGGTGCTTTTCTAACAGCAGCTGCCACCAGTGACACTTCGAATCCCAAAGTGCTTCATACCCAGCATTCCAGTGGTCCTCCTGGAGTGTTGCAGGTCTGCTCACACGTCCTTTCCCGCTTTTGGCCAGCTGGATAAATCGCTGACCTCACCTCCTTCCAGCACAACTTTTCACCCTCCTTACCTCTGCCTGCTCAACCACTCACGGGAAATCTCCTGTCTCAGGTGAAAATAACTGAGGTTAGCAAGGACCTGCTGCTTAAAGTGCTGGGGAAAATGTAGATCATTTTTACTTAAATGGATGAAGAAGCAATTCTTACAAGCAACTGAGCTTGCTGGTCACCAAAGACCTTTAAGTTGGGTAGAAGTTTTAAGTAAGATGTATTGACAACAATGAAAATGCCCTAGCACACTCCTCAGACACAAGAAAAACGGGTAGAAAGCAAGGCACCGTAAGTTTTAGCAGGGGAGTCAGAAACAACAAGTCCTGGTGATATATCAATTTTCCTTTTTAGGCACCTGACTCCTTTCCTCAGAAGCACTCTGGATTACTAAGGGCAGTCTGAACGACCAGGAATGTCAATACATTCCCCCTAGTCAAGCTCCTGTTCTCTCAAAACCTAGGTTTATATCCAGAAGCGCTCAAATCGTGCACAGTTTGGGGTGGAATAAAGACTCAAATCATGACATTTCATTTTACTTAATGGTGTCTTTCCCATCCCTTTTGGTAATTCTTACATGACATCCTCATTTCTTACTTTTCAGTCATGTTTTTTCTGAAATGAAAATGATTTTGGTTTGAACCAGTCTGTAAAAGACTGACTATAAATCAGAACCACAGAGATCATTCAGTAAAACAGAGAGGTTCGTCTGATGTCTCCTCTGCAATTACAGCTAGTTGGAAAACTACTCTTATTTTTGTTTCAGATAGGAATTTATTTATAATTTATTTTTGTCTTGACTTCATATTTTAGTTCACTTTTTAATTTTAAGTGAAAAAGCAGAAATTTCTTGATAACTAATTTTCAATAAAAATGCTCTGTGTTCTGAAAATATAACTTAGAATTTCACCTAAGGCTGACTTTCAGTTTTCTAATAACTACTTCTAGGAGAAAGACTTTTTTGTTGGTTTTGTTTATTTTTTTAATAAAACATTATTTAATTATTTTATTTGTACCAGAATAAAATCTCTTTTCCTTCTTTCTGCTTCCCCCCCTTCCCCCCAGTTTTCCCTAAGAGAGCTGATCCCTCAGCGTGGCATTGTTTGAGAGCATGAAGGTTAAATAAGGGCTGCATCGCAGTGGATTAAATTACTTGGAAGTGTTCAGTCTCAACTTTAAAGTTATTTTAACAGGTTTTTTACTTTCCATTCCTTTTGAACATACAGCCTGTGACTATATAAACCATCACAGCAATTGCATAAACTTATGTAGTGGAAAGACCTAAAATGAGCTCCACTCAAAATTTTAAAAGCTCTTATTGCCTCTGCATACGCTACTTAGCCTTGAGAAAAAAAATAATCTATCAATATAAAAGTACCATGAAAGGCACGAAGCATTTCTTCATTCTTTGACTTGAAACGCTGAGTTTCCCGACCCAATTCTTGCTGCTTTTCCAACATGATAAATTTCAAGCAATTTCATTTGAAATATTGGGTTTACTCTGGTGTAAAACCTAAGTCTGTGAAAGAGTAATTACAGTTACTAACATCTTACTATAGAGTGAATTTTCAACATGAATCTATTGGGTAAAACAGTGACAGGTCTTTATATTTTTTGGTTTAATATTTCATATGGCAAAATAAATGAAAGCTTGCATAATTTCTACTTCTGTCAAAATATTATCTCCAGTCCTTAAAAGAAGGGGTTTTCCATCATTTGGTGTAAATCTGCAGTACAGTAAATAACAATATTGAAATCACTACATCATAAAATCAATAGAATCATACAGGATTTTTTGTCTAACTGGGCATAGTTGGGGATTTTTTACCAGTTCCCACTCTTTGGGGAGAGACTGATGATTTTAGTGCAATTCTCCTCTCACCTCAATTGCTTAGCACTACGACTACTGCATCAAATTAATGGCATAATATTAACCCATAATATTAATATGAGCAAGGAAAACATGAGGTTTGATATGGTTTGGGATCAAAGCATCCTGGTTTTTATTGACCCAAACCAAATGCCACAGGTACCCACTGAAAGGTCCAAAGGTAGCAGGGACATCTTGGTAACTCGATGGAAAGCTCATATTAATTTATCAGCTCTTTGCTTAGCTTTCTATGCTCAGGACATACCTTGATACTCCTTGAGCCTTTCCAAAATCAAGTAGACATGAGAGATGCGTGTCAACTAAGCTTTGCAGTCAGCCAGCTGAATAGATACGATGTCGGACAAGCACAGTTGAGGTGGCAATAGTCAATGGTAACCCAGTATATTTGCTGATACAGGGGATAGTCTTCTAACACTGACACAAAACAGCATTACTGGTATGGCTGCAGCTGGACGATTTGCCCTTATGGTCCTCCAGAAACACTGTGCTGGTTTTGGCTGGGATAGAGTTAGTTTTCTTCATAATAGCTAGTAGGAGACTATGTTCAGTGTTTGTGCAGAAAACAATGTTGATAATACAGAGGTGTTGTAATTACTGACGAGCAGTGCTTACACAGATTCAAGGCCTGTTTCGCTTCTCACCACCCCACCAGCGAATGGGCTGGGGGTGCACAAGAAGCTGGGAGGGGACACAGCTGGGACAGCTGACCCCACCCAATCAAAGCGATATTCCATACCATAGACGTCATGCTCAGCAATAAAATTTGGGGGAAGAAGGAACAGAGGGGGACATTCAGAGGGATGGCATCTGACTACTCTTATGTGTGATGGATCCCTGCTTTCCTGCAGCTGGCTGAACACCTGCCTGCCAATAGGAAATGGTGAATGAATTCTTTGATTTGCTTTGCTTGCGTGCATGGCTTTGGCTTTATCTATTAAACCGTCTGTATCTCAACCCAAGAGTTTTCTCACTTTTGCTTTTCTGACAGAATATGAAAGAATACCCTATGAAAGAATAATTTGAAAATATCCTCACTTCTCCTAAGAACTCTTTGGTCTTCCAGCAGAAAAAATTCCAGGAGCTTCATGTTCTTTTCCACATCTTCTCCAGAGGTTAGATCAAGCTAGTCTCTTAACATTCAATTTCAGACTAAAACCACCCAAAACCCAAAGAAAACAAAATAAAACAAAGCCAAAAGAAAGGGAGGGGAAAAAAAATAAAAGGAGAATCTGCCTCCTGACTTTGGCAACTAACTGATCTTTACTCAGTGGTGTTGCATCTAAATGGATGATAAACAGATTTTAACAATTGTCTGTGGTCAGCCTCATGCCAGAGACAAAACTGCCTGGTGCCAGTGCCTGTGTGCTGCGCTTCACAACAGCCAGCAGAGAAGCTAAGTGAGCTCTGCTGTCACAGTGGAGTTTGGCAGCCTGTCAGGGACACTCTCCACTCCTTACAGCAATTTGTAAACTGCACATGGTCACAATCCCAGCATCATCACAGGCCTACAGCAAACCGAGTCTCTTGCTTTCCTTGGATACATTCACAGAAGACTCATTATTTGGACACCCATTATAGCTAATTCAGAATCTGGGTTTCATTCTCTTTTTTTCCTAAAAATCCCATGTTAATCATTAAAAGCAATAATGAATATTTAATTCCTGAAATTCCTCTCTGAATACATTATAAGAAAACAGAATAGTTCTCACTGAAATCTTAAGAATAAACAGAGTACAAAACCCATATATAATCCCAGCTTTTATCTTTTCTTTTTTAGTGTTTTCTTTTTTGGTATTTTCTTTTTCTGGTTCTTCACTGAATTTCTGCTTTTCCCTTGGGACACACAAGATGGTAAGAATGCTTGTGCAATACGGCAGATCAGAGATGCCGGTATGTAGTGCTTTTTATTTCCTTATATGAAATGTGTGTAGTGTGTAACAAATCATAAATTTAGCCTAGATCCAGCATATATAAAGTTAGAGCAATCTTTTCTCTGTTCTCTTCTTTCCCAAAATGACAGTTTGGCACTGAAGGCTCTGGGAGTTTTACCCTTTCTTTTCCACATTTACGCAGGCTGAAAACATGTAACTCTCTACACACTGATAAATAAGACTGATTTTCAGCCTGGTTTGAAAGCAGTATTTTATACCAAATACCATATTTTCCAGTTAGCAAAGACTGTAGAACGGCTTTGAAAGGTTAAGCTTCTAGATATAACTCTTGCCATTGTGGAGCCTATACAACAGTTTCACAAGTATCCAGAATGATTCATGGAAACAGGGAACAAGAAGGGGAAAATCTGACTTTGAAAGTGAAGACAGATTTGAATACAGAAAACACACAAGAAGAAACCTAAAGCATCTTTCCTAGCTGATGGAGCACGGCACATTACAAAGCTGGAGTTGAGGCTGACTCAGAGCTTCGCAGTGTATCTAATTTAATGACATCTCAGACAGCTTGTGTTGTGATATTAAAAGGGCTTTGTTAAGAATTTGTAAATCAGTGCTTCCTCTACCTCCCCATGGGACCCTAACAAATTTATTTGCTGCTAATTTCAAGAGGTTGCCAACAACCCAAGTATACAAACCCTGACTGTGGTGTGAAGAGGCCTGCAAGAAACCTTTTACAAATTCTCTGATGACACCCAGGACAAGCATATATGGAGTGTTCAGTCAAATTACAGACTACTGATACCTACCTTTTGACTTTCTGCTACTGTTCAATCAACTGTTTCACCTACTCATGTCCTACCCTGCACAGAAGGGGAGAAGGCAGGAGCAGTGGAGCAGGGGAGGGAAATGACTCAAAGAGTGAAACCTTCCAAGCAGTGAAAATAGTGGGTTTTTGTTGAAGCCAAAAGGATGCCACAAATAAACTTTGCAGAGCATTGTGGGTCAGGGAGGAAAGGGGCATCAAACTCCAACAAACTGAAGCAAGTAAAAATGTGTAAACAAGATAGATACTCTCCTTTCTTCCGTCATCTTTCACAGGCACTCAGGCTTCTGCAGCTGTCTCTCTGTGTTAAACAGCTCGCTCTGTAGAAGATCATGGTCTCTTTTGAGGACTTTCACAGTGCCTCAGCCTCCTACAGTGAAGTATCTCTTAATAAATCCACCTTGTCTTGGAGTTCCTATCGAAATGTCTACATTGCTTTTCACAGGAACCTCCAGAGACAAGAACCTGACCCTTCTACAGATCTGCGAGCCCTTTAACAGGTTGCAAGTAAGCCTGTTCCTTGTTTGGTGTTATTTTTATTTTAATAAAAGTATTTGCTGCTTTGTAGAGTCTGTATAGCATTGTCCGTATTTTAGTTAAAATGTTCTTTCTTTGTAGTGTTCTAGTACAGTCCCAAGTGTTGTAAAATATAAAAAAATTCCAGATGTAAGCCAGAGCAACTGAACTATGGATCATTTTTAACCTTCTTTGGTCACACCATCTCATCCAGTCCCTCCTCAAACAACATGCATTTAAAAGCTACTCAGACAACACGCTGCAAGCCAGCAAAAACCTCAAAAACTGTCCATGTTATTTTCCCACTGAAGGATTACTCACTATGCCTCTCGTAGAAAAGGAAATCTTAAACAGAACATGAAGTGCTGAAAGGAACCCCACGTCTAGGGAATTGGAAGCTACACACTTAAATGGATCACCAGAGATGTTAAGAATAGTTTATAAAACAAAAGAACCATTTTCACATAGTAAGTAGAGCAAAAGCAGCCCACACCCAGCTTCTGCTGCCAAGAGTAAAAGGCCACAGGAGGTTGTTTCTGAGGTGTTATTTATATTGGATTTTAAAATGGTCTGAGGGGACAGAGGGTTAAGCTATCAATTATGTAACTGTAAACGGAGAACCTTGGGGAAGAGAAGCAGAAAAACGTACACTTAGAGAACAAGCAAGACATTTAGGAGAGGTTCAAGGTTAACTCCTTTCCTCTGCTCCTCTGAATTCTGTTAGAGTTCACATCATGGTACAAAGCCCAGGAAACAATACTAGAGCAATAGGAAAGCAATTCCTAAGATTGTGATTTGCTCAGCACCTTGAGGGATGCAGCAGGAGCTGTTACAGGAGGAAGGAAAGGGCAAATACTGTTCCTAGCCCACCGAGACCATGTTGTAGCCACTGCAAGTCAAAAGCCACACGCTTTCTGTAAGGCATGCTCTTAGTGTTCCTCTGCCTACCAGCCCCTGCCTTGCTGCCAGCACCGCTGGAAATGGGAAAAAAGTGAACAGTTATTGTGTAAATGGGAAATCTCTTGAGAAATGAAACCAGAAAATTGTCTGTGAGTGTGTCTGTGCAAGTGTAATAGGAAAGACACAGTAAATACCCTTCCCTAACTCACATTGTAAAGTAGAACCACCCAGTTGTTTCTTCTCAAAAGCTGAGACAAACTCACAATGCAAAGCTTTATCTTGGATGAATCTGGGCCTGCTGAAAACACTTACAGTTTTTCTGGATACAGAGGCAGAAAGCAATGAGATTAATTGTAAACCTTTCTCCTCCTTCTTCCTCATTTTGTCTTCTAATAGTCACACTAAAACCTAAGACACACCTTTCGACCCTGAACTCCCATTTATTGGCCTGAGCACCTCAGTAATTTGTCAGGTGGTTCTGTCTCTGAACTTGTCTAAGGAAGCACTTCAGTTCAGACAGGGCTTTTCAGGCGGGTGCTAGGAGAGATGGCAGCTGGCTCAGTGGGGAAACTGCCTACCTTCTTCCCATCTCCTTTCCTCAGCCAAACTGCAGTGAAAGAGCAGGCTCCTACTCTGCTGTTTCCAGCAGGAGAGCCTGAGATCTTATCAAGGTAGCTTTAATGCTCACTGCAGCTCAAAGCTCAGGAAAATCCCTTGCAGACATTGTATCAGATCCTCCACAGAGAGAATGAATGGCCAGAACACTCAGGATACTGGGGAAGGTGTCTCCATTTCCTGACAGACAACGGACTCTCCAGTCAAGACAGAGAAATTGTGGGGCTCTGACAGACAGAGTCAGAGGAGGAGGTGGGAAGAAACTCCCCCACTGATCTCTTTTTTGGGTCAGTGAGTTCAGATGCTAGGAGGTCGCAAGGGTGATAGTCTGGGATTCAGACAAAAATTTAATTGCCTGCACAAGGTGATCCAGCACGTTCAGGCAAGAGGCAACGTTGGATGCATCCTCTTTCAGTTGGAAGATGCTCTCACTGTGTTTGTTTTTAAATTATAATACAAGAGGGGCATAGATTATGGAAAGGATGTGCTTGTCCTCCCGTATGTTCTGTAAACTGCTTAACATTCTCTGGCTTATGTCTGTGAAAGTACCAGCCCTGATACACACAGAGAAAGGAAATGATCACTTCAAGAAATACTCAGGGGGAATTAAAGAGCATAAATCCAAAACAAATATACATTTTTCCCCCTGGTTGATGGATTTTATTTTTTTCCCAGTTGAAGAATCTGTGGAGTAGAGAAGACACACATTTTGAATTGAAATCAATGGTCTAGGATTTCGAGCCACATTGCCTGACCCAGAACTCAGTAAAGTCAATGGCAGTCTTTCCATTCACTCCAGTAGGCTTTGGAGGAAATCCATGCAGCTGAAGGTGATGACCTGCACATTCAGACGCAGTCAATGCATGCGGTTTTTAAATGCATTACTATCACTTTCCTGCTGTGTCTCTTTAAAATGCTGTTTATTCACCATGCACTTGTGTAATATGTAGATATATTAGTACTAAGAACATGGCTCTCCATTCTAAGACTCAAATTATTATGTTTCTCGTATAAGCAATTCTTATGAAATAAAAGAATATAATTAATAAAAAATGAATGCTGGCTTTCTCTCTTTTTCATCATTCTATAATGATGTTTGTTTTCTTGAAAAGTTATATTTTGCTGAATATTTAATAATATTTAATTCCAGTGGTATCATTATAATTTAATTATGACCTTTGCATAAGGTGTTTGAGGTAGATACACCCTCCAACATATTCAGTATCCCAATCCTCTGATCATCTAGACCAGAACACGCCATTGCAGACTAGTTGGTTTTCCCTCCACAGGGATAACACATTCCTCAAATGTCAGCAGAAGATAGAGCTTGGATGTATCAAGTACTCACCCAGTCCCAGGAGCACTGGGAAGCACGCCTAGGTGCTGCAGCTTAGACAACAGAGACGTACATAGCTAGCCACAAGTGCGATGGCCAGAAAGCAACAGGCCAGCAGATGAACTACTGCAACCCTGCCAGAAAAGAGGGTTTGAAACAGGGATTTGAAGGCAGACAATGCAGAGATCCTATGGGAGTCTCCCTGCCCTGCGTGTCCATCTTGCCACTTTGAGAAACATTCATTTTGCTTACCAGAAAAGACAATACTGGTTTATACTAAAGTTTACTTTTCCCATGTAAAATCGTGTTAAATTTGTAATAATTCAGCAAGCTTTTGCACCTCACAGTGATTGCTAATTCATTAACAGAGAATATTAACAATGACTAATTGCAAGGAGTATTAATTAAAGAAAGAAGGTCTGTGTCTGAATGAATGGCATCAGTGAAATGCCAAGTATTTTGCCACGGAAATCCAGTGCTGAACTGGTGACCTCTAAACCTTCCTTGCAAACATGGCACAGTTGCCTTGTGCTAGGACAGAATGGCAGCGCAAGCGCGTCCTTATTCTCCATGGGAAGTACACAATACCAGGGCAATGCCAGGCAGAGCAGGTGAGCTGGTTAAAATGAAACGCAAACCATAACTGTTGTCAAATAGGCAGAGAGTAACAGAATTAGCAGAACTTGGATTTGTTCCATGTGCCACTGAAGATTCTTCATCAGATAAGCAGGAATTTCAAAACCCCAGTCTTAGAATAGATTAAAAAGATGTTTGGGTTTTTCGTTTTTTAGTGAGAAACAAACCTTTGGCTAAAAGCAAAACACCCTTTTTATTTTGAAACGGTGCCTCACAGTCATTGTTATAGAAGTGACCAATCTCTTGACCCTGTCTGTAAGGAAAGCTTCCTCATTACGCATATGTTCAAAATATTCCCAGGAGTTGTATGCTCTTTTACAGGTGGTGACGAGGACACTCTGCTCCGGTGGGGAATAACTGCATGCAAATTATTGTTCCGAGTTGCACAGAACAGACGTTTCAACCTGTATGTCCTCTAGCCTGCAAGGAGCCCTCTGACCAGCTGGTGGCATCTTTCTGAAGATTTCTCAGAAGAAAAATTGGATTTAATCATCCAATTACAGGCAAAAGTCTATCGCTGGGCAGTGCTCAGCCTTGTGTGAACACATTGCAATGTCCCACTAGCTCAGTGCACCTCTGAACAAGCAGGAATGCAAGTCAGATTGCAGGATGCAAAACTACGGCATCTTTAGGATCATCTTTCAAGGCACTGATGGAATTATTTTGCCTGCAGTACAGCTGGTACATATCCCAGGTGCTCCTGCCTGGGTTGTTGTTGTTTTGTTTGGGTTTTTTTCTTTTTTAATATTAAAGTAATTACTAAATGCAAATTAGAACTGAGTGTTAACAGATCAGGAATCATTAACTTAACTCTAACTCTTTGTTCTATCAAAATGTCTTTAAGCTATTATCATTGGGATTAATCAAGCTAGTGTAGGGATGATCAGAGTAACAAATCCTCCTTTCATAAATATTTTAACTTCTGATTTAGTTTCTACAGAAATATTTCAAAATAGAGATAAATCAACAGTTGTTCTCAGTTTAGAAGCCCTTTTCCAGCTTTATACAGCAGTTTTTTATGAAGAACAACAATTACATGTCAAGAATTAGCTCAGGTCCCAAAGACTGAAATCTTGTGAAGACAAAAGCCAAATGAAAATAAGTGTTCCTTCCTATAAAGGGGGACAAAAATAGCTGGCAATGTAACCCTTGGTAATACCTGCTCCTAGGTAATACCTACTCCTTTGCAGAGGACTGCAAATCAAAATGAAGAAACACAACATGCAGGTTCAAACAAAGGTGCAGAGGCTGTGTTCTTCAGCACACTCTAGGTCACACCTCAAGTGATGAATCTTCTTCATTAACAAATATGTCTAGAGAAAGGTACTACAGCCCCGCTGGAGGGCATAAATACCCCCATGATTTATGAGAATCACAGTTCCATGGTTCGGAAGAAGGCGAATGGTCAGTGTGGCCTTATTTTGAATAATTGCAGAAGCTAAATAAGTTTGATCAAGAAAATTGTTTATTCCATGTCTTCCCTAATACCGGACTAAGCACTTTCTCCAGGAAAAATTATTTTGGAAGAATGATTTGTTCCCCTGGGGATCAGGAAATCAAGAGAACATTAGCATTTGAAGCATTGATCTGTCACAGCTGGGCACACCATGTCCCGTGGTATTTTAGCCAAATGAAAGACTGAAGTTCCTTGCAGAGTAACTTGAGATAAGCAAGCAGAAAACCCTTAGGAAAGCATGTGTGAGTGATGTAGAACTGCCACTCCTATAGACTACAGCAGCACAGTATGGCGAGAATATTGTTATCAGCATGAAATGAAGCAAACCATGTTGACATTTCCAAACTTCACTATTTCATATAACTTTTTTCCCTATGAAAAAATTTGCCGTTTCATTTTGATTTTTTTCCTGACTCAGGACCAAATGTTAAAATATCAATCTCTTGTGAGACAGAAATTCTATTTTTTATTAGCTTTCATATCAAGAGTGACATCTCATTTTCTCATTTGAAGCATCTCTATTTTTACTCTCTCCCATTAAGTCTCTGAAGAAAAATAATGTATGTTAGAACACAGAATCATTCAGGGGTCGCTGCTTCTATTTTATATTCTCAGTTCCAATGCAGTAGTTCAGATTTAAGAGGTTCAGTCTGTTTCTTTCCATAAATTCTGCTTTAGCTGGCCACATTAGAAGGCACAAGGTATCCACTCTGCTGCTGGGAAGGCTCACTACTGTGTGCAGACGCTGGTAAGTTTGGCCCTGTAAAGACCACTCTTGGGGGTATTCCACCAGGAAAATGTAGTGAAGAACAGCACGCAGATCTCAAAATACTTAAATATCACTGAGAATCTAGCAAAGGTCTTTAAGCTGTGTGCTCCAGTGCCTTTCAGAGTACATATTTTGATAAGTTCATATCCCACTGGAACTCACTGGAGGCATGTTTTAATCTTAACAGTACAATTTTGCACTGTGAATTATACTGGGCTGGGGAGCAAACTGCTTCAGTGCAAAAGGCAGATCCACTCCCATCTCAAATTCACCTATTTCGACATAAACCTTTCCAGCTGTGTAGCAAACAAGAATGGCAAAAGGTGTAAATTATAAACTACTCTCCCAATTTTATTTATTTTTTTTTTTAAAAGGGATCCCTTGGCCGCATAGAAAAATGTCCTCAGATCATTGCAATTTTCATTTTGGGACCACATGGAATACCTAAACTAGGCAGAGACAAATTACTCTGTCTACAGAGTAAAGAGTTTCCCTTGTCCTAAAGACAATATTCTAAACACAGTAAAGTGTGAAGGGGAAAGAGGTATAGAGAGAAGTCCTTTGCTTATGATCTGTCAGAATGTTTATGGCCAAGTCAAATTGGATCATTCTCATTTCAATGTCCTATCCAGAAGTGTGACCTGTTAAAGCAGTGTAAGAAAAGACTCCTGGAGATCATATGGTTCTTGGAAGAGGGAAAGAACAACAGTTGTGAGTAAAACCAGTAGATTTGTGACCAGCAGAGAGAAAGAAACTTGGCTTCATATAGATTTATGCCATCAGTTTGAGCAATGTGCACTCTCAGATGTCTAATAAGCAATGAGCTCATGCTACAGCCTTTCTCTCATGGGAGGAAATTAAATGGGTCTCTTGTTCTACCTGCCTTGCTATTTTCACACTGTGGAAAATAATTTCCTTGAGGCCTTTGTCCTCCTGTCAAAAATGTGGTTGAAATTGCACAGTCAGCTCAACATTATGGTGGGAGAGGGACAAAATCAGACATTTAAGCAGTTATACCCATATTGTTTCACACACACTCATGCACACATCATGATCAAAGAAGCCATATTTCCTTAGGAAAACAGGCTAAAAATAAATGTAACATTACTTTTCTGACAGCCATTTGTAGCTTTGGCAGGACAAATTGTTTTATTCAATAGCATTTCATACAGAAAAATATAAGCTAGAATGGTGCCTCCTATACTCCATGAGAAAAATTAATTTGGCCTCTAGGGCTCCTTGCTATTAATCTCCATCAAGCACCCCTGTCAACACCCCCCTCAGAGGCCATGATCCTGCAGAAGCACTTATGCCCATGAGCAGCCCTATAGATTTCAACTGTCACAGGCTTAAGGTTTAGCATTCCTGAGAGATCACTGTCACAGTAAGTTCAATCTTTAAGAAAACACTGAGAAGGTAGGTCTGGGTAATATGCATTACCGAGATACTGTGATGAAATCCCCTCCAACCTGCTCATTCTACTCTGAGGCAATGTCACACCAGAGGTAAACTTAGGTTAGGATGGATGCACCCCATGTCTCTACCTACAAAATGTCTTAATAGTGCACTTGGCAAAGCACTTGCCAAGCTAAGATGGGAAATCAAAGCTGAATGACAGAGAATTGAGTCCAGCTCTGAGGCCCCGAGTAATGTCACAGTTACAATAAAGGAATCAGAAGACATACGGAACAAGTTTCTGCTGTACTAGCTAAGAACTGCCAATCTGGTGGGTGGGCTTTTTCCCAAGTTAATTACACTTCAGAGTTGATCTAAAATCCATAGATTTATAAAGAAAAAGCTTTGGTGGGATTATTTTCAGAGTGATCAAGGTCTTCTGAAAGCCTAAGAAGTCAAGTGTGACACAAGAAAAAATATTATAAGCTGGCTATTGCAATTATAAATAATGCAAATCAGGTACTTTTGAACTTCTAATTCCTACAATACTAAGCAATAATTTAGCTGTGTGTGGCTATTTAATTGTGTAATTTTTGCAAGAATTTCAGCTCTTTTCACAGAAAATGTAACTAGACAATCTCAAACTTTTGCTGGGCCAGTGAAAGAGTATTGAAGAAAGAAAGAGGATAGAGGATATTGTACTTTGCTTACTCTGCCAACTTGGAGTATAGTGGTGCAGCTGTGGATGTAGATAAGTCAGAGGTCTCTAAGACAAAAGGTTGCCAGTGAGTGACAGAATAGAAGCCTTTCAAGTCATACTTCAGGGTCATGAGGAAAGGAGGATAAGTCTCTTCCTTTTTCCACTTCTCAGTATGTATATGTGACACCAAAAAAGCTCTTTTTAGCTTTGCTTTCATCAATTAAGCAGGCAATGCCTTCTCAGTAACAGATCCTCAAAGAGTTTGGAAATATAATAACAGCACTCATTTATTGATTGCTTTGATCAGGTACTAGGCAGGAGGGAAGAAAACCTCAGCATACACATCAATAAACAACCTGGAGCCTCTAAAGCCATACTGAGAGAGCCTGAGAACTAACAATGAGGCTGAGATACTCAAAAAAGAAAACCCATGACAGCGAATCAATATGAAACTTCATGGTAAAGATGCTGAAGTAAGAGGAAGAATGTTGGGTCACAGTGAAAAGAACTCTGTGGCCTGCATTAAAATGCTGAGGCTACTAATAAGGGACCCTTCAGGTGCAGGGAGCAGGTGAGATCATTTCACTCTCTCCAAAAGGCTATGGAGGAGCTTGAGGTGACACGGCTGTGGACAAGGGTCAGGTTAGACAGGCTGAATGGAGGCACTGATTTTGCTGTGTACTTCTGACATCAGGAAGATACAAGACTTAGCAGGCTCTCCCTTTCATGCAGTGGGGTTGGGTAAGCTCTACAGAGCTGTGAGCTATTTAGGCTGAAGTTGTTCCTAGAGTGCTTATAGAACAGATACACTGTGGACGCATCCAGAAAAACAAATGAGAAGGGAAAAAGATGGCAGGAGATATGCAGCTCTTTATTGAAGATTATTAAAAGAAAATGATAGGAAAAGGCTGAGATGAAAGGAATGCTTGTTGGAAGAAACTGAAAATGTCCCACTACCTCAACAGTGTTGTTGGAAAGGGCCAGGTTGTGACCCAGTCAGAGGGTCTGAAAATGTTAGTGCCTGTTACGGTATATTCTGTGTATGGCAAGCTATAAGGCAGAGCTGCATATAGACTTCTAAAATCCCATTTATGTGTTTTTCAGAAGTTTCATTTCTTCTGCAAAAGTAAACCCACAAGATGTTTTTAGAAGGCTAGTCATTCCCTTGATACAACCGATTCTGAATTCTCAAAGGGAAAGCTGTTAAGTATGCAGATACACAATAACCTCAAGCGATACTCAGCCCTAAAATACAGAAACGGTACAAAGCTAATACCAAAGACAGTGAACTCGGTTTGAAATGGTTATGGAATGAAATGGATGTTCAGCAAGTCCTGGAACTGTAACACTACAACAAGATTTTGGAGTGTGTTGCACAAGAATCTTTAATCTGCACTTTCAGACTTCAAAGAAAATCTAATCTTAGCTCTTTGGTGGGATTTGAGACCCAAACTCATCAGTGTGAGACGATGGCCACTCTCTGAGTGGAAGCATGGCCACGAAATATGCACATTTGTTACCTTCTGGTTATAGTCTGTATGTTCACTTTGTCTTAGTTTGGCATGTTTTACCCCTCAGCAGAAGACATGTAAACTCTGTCTCATTTACTAAATGGGTACAGGTATGCCTGCAGGCTCACATGGAATAATGAATAGAATAGCTATTGTGACCACTGTCCATTTTCCTAAAGCAGGATAGGAATGAAACAAGTAGTATGTGAAGACGGGAACCATCAAAAACTGATTTGACCTAGCATTTGTGTCTCATTGACTATCTTTCACCTAAAAAGCTCTATCAGTATGGCAGGATTTCCCACATGCATATCCTGACCTCTTCCAAAGCTGTGACAAGATGGGTTACACACAGCTGCCCACTTCTCAAAGGATGCTCTTGAGGATCCCAAAATATCCCCCAAGTAGGAGAAGTACCAGGCTCACAAGTGGCCCACCTTCCCTGTAGCAGGAACTCAGACTTTGAAGGTCCAGGCTCCAAACAAAGCTTTTTCTGTGGCTCAGGCACAGACAATCCACATTGCATGTGAATGCGCAGTTTCTCACTCACGTAGGGTACAAATAGGCACTCTCTTTTCCATCCAGCTGATTAAATAGACAGACAGTGTGTGAGCTTCATTTCCCTAGGAATAAAGGCTAAGAAGAGCCTCCTGTGAACTGTTGAGGATCGAAAGTGCCAATTTTTACCAGTTCCTGTTGCTAATGAGGAAAACATTCATTACAAGTGTTTTCAAGAGTAACAGTATGTTTGCTCCCACAAATGGGTATCACCGACAAGCACTATTTGTAGATATTTGGTAAATGCTTAAAACTCTATTTTTTATTGCCATAATAAAAGCAATGCAGAAGCTGATGAGTCAGCAGGACTATGATACTTTTTTGCTAATTATGTGCTAAGGTTTATGAAACTAATAACTGTTTTTAATAATAGTGAGAAGGAGAAGGCTTACATTTAGAGAATGCATTAAAATTTTGCAGGTATTGGATTGTATGGGAATTCAAGATAAGAATAACTTAATTAAAATGAAATTTTAAAACAAATGACACAGGTTTTTTTTTATAATCCCTTCATGCCACCTTGAAAAAAATAATTTATATCTCAGTGTAAGCGGTACATAGTCATAACTGGGCGTTATGACTACTAGATGAGGAGAAGAGCTAGGCAGAGGAAAGGTTTATAAATAGGGAAAAGGGGATTAGAGGTTCCAGGGTTCAGCTATTAAAGTTACACTCATAAATGTCCAGACCATTGTGAGAGGCAACCAACCAACTCCTAAAGCAGGCAGTCACAATTCCTTATTTCCTCTGTCTCTCCTCCTGTCTTTCCCCACTGTGCTGGCTACTTTCTTTTAGACCATCCTCAGCACAGCAAATTAGCTTTGTTCTTGGCAGGGTCAGGTCTACATTCCCCTATTCTCACCCACCTTCAGAGCTGATACCATCTCTTCCAACTCCTAATAAATCTTCTGCATTAGCTGGCAAACACTCCAGCATTTCTGCCCTGTGTTTTCACCACCCAAGTTCCAATCTGGAAGGACTTTTAGTCTCTGTGTCACATGTACCTCATCATACAATACCCTTTTCAGATTCCTATTTGAAATGTTTCTGAGAGGAACATAGAGTATATTGAGCCTGTTTAGGTGTGAGTCTTGATGATTAGAGTGCTGAGGATATGTCAGGAGACATCTACATGCTGTAAGAAAAGGGAAGGTACATTAATTATTTTTCTGGCTTCCGTACCTGTAAGTACAGATTGGATATCCACTGTGCTTATGCACCCACACCCTCACACCTGTCATCCTGAGCTCAGGAACTCAATAAAAATGGACAAAGGATAAGTGAAAGGAATTATTATCCCCAATTAGAACCAACATAGGGAGTGCAGGTGCCATGCTCAGGGTCCCATAATCTGTCCCTAAGCAAAGAAGTGAAACCAAACCCTTGGAATTCCTGCCCAGGAGTTTTTGCTCTCCTTGCCAAGGTGCAAGCATCCTTCAACCAGTGCAACTCCTGAATCATGTATCACACAAGAAAACACTTTTTACTGTAAGGGTGACTGAGCACAGGTTTCCCAGAAAGGTTGTGGAATCTCCATCATTTGGTGACATTAAAAAAATGCCTGGACACAGTCTTGGGCAATCTGCTCTGGATAACCCAGCAGTGGGGGGTTGGACACAATGACTTACAGAAGTCCCTTCCCACCTCAACCATTCTGTGATTTTGTGATCTACATCCTTCCACAGCCCCAGTAAAATAAGTGGCTGCTGTTCCCAGATTTGAACACTACACTGCCTTCCTGCCTACCTCTTTAAGGCCAGGCCTGAGGTTACAGTGTTCACTCCTCTGCCCAATTTCACAGTGTCTTTTACAGGCCATAGTTGGGGAAATGTGATTATTACTCTGGTTTTACTTTATTTCTTGTTTTCCCAGAGAAAACTGCTTTTATCCCATAGGATAAAAATAGCCTTCCACAATTGTTCTATCCCTTTAGACGTAGTGAATAATTGAAGAATGCTTTCCCGGTAGTTAGTAATGAAAGAGGTTTACTCTGAACCTTCCTCCATTATCCAGCGCCAGCACTTTCCTCCACTGCTGAGGTTGCAAGAGAAAGCCAGGGGTGACAGGTGCTTGTATATCTCTTCAGGAACAAATGAAGCAAATTCTGCTGCCATCTGGCTGGGAGTAAATCTGCAGTAACTCCACTGGATAACTGAGAAGATTCTGGATTTACTCAAGAATAACGGAAAGCAAAATGTTCAATTACATTTTTAACCTGGCATGTTCAAAAGAACATGTGACTAATGAGACTGACATGTCTATAAATGTATGACAAAGTATCAACCCATATGGTTTGCTTTTTTTACCAGCTCTTCCCTCCTACTCTCTCGATTATTCACCTGTGGATACTCACATTAACCTCAAGGCAGTTTTCCTGCTATTGTATCTTGGTTCTTCTCTACCCATGTTAACCCCACCGTACAGGTCAGAAAGATGCTGCATATTCAACTGCTTTAATTTTCTTCTAATTTCTTTCATGTCTGTAATGACACTTATATAAGCTCCATCTTAAAACAGAAGACATTCATGTCTTCTCCCCATCTGAGGGAACAAGGGGAGGGGAACATTATTGTTTAGTTAAGCCTTGGTTTTTTTCTTTCTTTCTTTTTGCAGCTTTTGTTCGTTTAAGTCAGGAAGTGCAGAGGACCTTTCTGAAAGTGTAGGGACACTAGAGGACACATGTAATACATTAAAATTTCTAGCCCCAGGAGTGATGAAGGCTATTTAGGTTTCATTTATGTATGGACTTCTGGCAGGTTTTGTTGTAAAGAAAAAGCAAAGGGAAGGCCTGCAGCTTATTTCTCTTCTCAGAAGAGGAAATTAAAGGATCCTAGTATGGTACTGAGAAATTAGAATTAAGCATTGCCTCATTTTCTGTTACTAGAGCTTTATGGGTACTAGAAATCCTAGAAAGAGGGAGTTTTTATGTAACCTGGATGGAGAGTTTAGTCACAGTGCAGAGCTTAACCTTTGGTCTCTAGAATGTTAAAAAGAAATGCTGTGCTTGTGCATCCTGTAAGATTACAAAAGAAAAGCCATTAAAACTTGCCTTAATTAATAAACAATCAAACCAACCAACCAACCAACCAAGCACTGCTGGAGAAAAATCATAGCCCATAATTGTGAGATTGTTCCTTCAGTTTTCTCTTAATTTTAAATATGCTCTGAAACCAAACTCCCTTTGCCTTCTAAAACACAACACTAAACCAACTAACAATACTGTAATTCCCATCTATATAATTTTGCCTCAGCTTATAATTTTAAAATTCTCACATTGATTACTAAAAAAATGTGCAATAGAAGTCATGTTTCAGAAATAAAAAGTCATGACTTTGTTTAAAGTTTCTTGTAGTAAGTTCCATATAAGACATTGAAATCTGAATTACCTGACCTTTTGAAGAGGTTAATTGACTACAAACGCTTGCAGTGAATGATCCCTGCCATTCAGTTATGAGGCGTCATGGAGGAGGGCAAGTGAAAGCAGGAGGAAAGGGACCGCACTCTTTGAAAGGCAATGAGGAAGGAGTGAGGATTTTGGAGCCAGAAGCCATCAACCACTAAGATATGCAAGAGCAGGATGGGAAATGTTTCAGGTTTTACACAGGTTCTCCTTAAGACTCCATAGGACTACATCGACCAGACATGGTGCCACTCCTGAACCTCAGAGCTCACTTCCTCCTACTGAACTCTCCCAGTTAACCATTTCTACTCACCTCCTACCTGTGCTAGTCTTTCTTTGGCTTCAGAATGTGCTGTCTAGCAATTCAGGGTTTTTTCTTTCTCATTTTTGTTTTTCTAATAATCTCATCTACAAACCTTTCCAATTAAAGAGACTCCATGGATCACTGGACCTTTATTTATGTTTAATGCAAAACCTAAATAATCATCCAGTATTCCCAGTATTCTCCTGTGAGCGCTCATGCGTTGGGACATAACAGTTTTTTTCCCTTAGATTCTGAGATTCTGTCAAAGTTCATGGTACTAGTTAGAACACGTAGAAGTTATGTGACTTGTTTGTTAAAATGCTGGCAGGAATTAACAGGGTGAAGAGGTGAACGGGTGCTGACCACACAGAATTCAGCTCTTTGCTCAGGATTAACCCTCCAATAATGCACAAGAAAGCCAACTGTACAAGCATGTATCTTCGGCTGCTAACAAGCTCGTTGACACACAACACGGACAGTTAACATATCACTAGCTGGACAGAACTATTCCTATACTGCTAACTACAAAACAGTTGACTAAACAAAGGCAGGATGCAAACTGGATCACAAAAGATTCTGTGGTCATTGCCATCAACAAGGCCATATAATCTGTGGGAGTAGTAAGTATGAAATAGCACATACTACATGAAGTGAGTTTGGGTGCATGGTGAACAGGGAAGATTAATCTCTTCCAAACAGAAAGTGTAATAGAAACAGAGGCAAACCAAAGATGAAAGGAGAATGAGATGAAAAGAACAATTAAGAAGCCCCAGTTTGAAAAAACTCACGTGAAAATAAAACAGCTCACGTGTGGAAATAAAACAGTAAGTGGGGCAAAAATCAGTTGGTGGTATGACAGCATCATATTTTTACATGGGATTTATACCATTAGAAACAAAAGGAAAAAACCCCACTGTTTTTCAACTTCTCAATAGGCTGGATCAGTGTTTCAGCCTGATATGGGGGCTCTTCTATGCCATCAATTTGATTTTCAGTTTCTGTTAAAAAAAAAAAATAAACAGCAGGCAAAGGGCAAATGTCAGAAAATAACAAGAGAGCAAAAGGCTCAAGTGAAGGTAAAATACACCTAGCATTTTCTGCAGCCTCTTACTTACACTGCTTAAGTTTCAGTAGGTGGTGGTTAGGGGTTTTTTTTTCCTTGTTTTAAGAGTTGGAGTTGTGTCTTGCCCATTCCCTCTCCCAGCTTAGTTTGACATCTTAGAATAACTCGTCTTCCCACTAACTATATTCCAGAGAGTGATATGTTGTGCATTACTGTGCCTCCTAATAATATTGCAAATATTTTTAAAGCACTTTTTAAATTTTGTGTTACACTACACACACACACTACACACTACACTACAAGGGAAAAAAGGCAATAGAGACATTTAAGCATGCATTAAATTCTCACACATATTATTAATAAAGGAACATAATTTTCTTTTAAGTATAGTTTTCCTGGTTCTAATGCTTCGTGTGAAAATTCAGATTGCTGAGTTAAGCTCTGTTATATGAATTTCTCATTACGTGTTACCTTGTTCCAGAACTGTAAACAGTTCTTCATGACCTTAATATTTGGTCAAGTAGATTTCAGCAGATATGGTAGAAGTTAAGCATGAAGAGAGTTGATCTCACTACTGAAATGCATTTCTCATTCCTGCAGGGTACTGTGAGAAGGAAAACCCTCTGAACTTCTTTGATTAGGAGCTAATTTAGGACTACAGTAGTAAAAGAGGGGCGTGAGGGTGAAAAATCAGGTTTTGAAAAGGGTCTTTTTGTTGAGGCTTTGTTTCATTTATAGGTTGAGGTTCTTGTAGAAAAGCTGATCCCTAGTCAGTTCTGCTTTTCCATTTAGCCACACAATAAAAGTATTTGTATAAAACAAAATAACAAAATTAAGCCTTTCTTTCTTTGGTTGGCTTTTTTTTTTTTTTAAGGGGAAAAAGATAAAAATATACAGCTGGATAATAAAAGTTCACAGGCTATTATGTGAAATAAAAAAGTATTTCAAAATCTTGGGAAACCTAAGTTAGCCTGAAACCTACAATAAACAGAGAACATTTTTCTGCATGATTTGCCAAATCCTATCTCGTTTTAATAAAAATTATTCTTGCTCTTGTAGAGATTTCTCACCACAGCCTGATGTTCATGGTGGATGAAAGGGGAAAAAAAAACCCCACCAAGGATAATTAGTGCCTCTTTTAAAAAGGTTTTTACCTGCTTACTGTATCACCCCATTGACTGTGTAGGAATTTGGAAACATTTATAAATAAAACAGTCTTCTACTATATCACATGTACGTAATCATGGGATTTTATCCTGCTACTTCAGAAGTCAATGAAAAACGCTCATTTCTACTTTAATTAGGGAATAAATCTCTCTCTTCAGACACAGCAGATGTGTTAAAACATGTAAGTAACCCTAAGAATCTCATTTAAGTCTAGCACCAAAAATGACCAGACTCCAGCTATCATACTCATCTACTAAATGGGGCAAGGAAACCTACTCTCGTGCTATCTCTTTATGGAGCAGGATTATGAAAGGAGGTGGCAAATACTAGTTACTTGACAGGCAAGCCAGCATATATAAGTGTGTCTATATGCGCTGTTATACAGTATTGATTATTGAAAAGGGTAATACCACAATGAATTGTAGGGGAGCTTTGAATTACTTATTTTACAAAGATATTAATAATCCCTTATATAAAAGAAAAACTGCTCAATGAAGTGCAATGCTGTGATCCTCAGATAATTTTCCAAAGATTGGGCTGAGTCATACATTATACTGGGGTGTGAGACGGGGTGGGGTATGGCTACAGCCATCAAAATGAAAAGTGAAGTATGGTCAGCAGAAATTTTGTGAAACAAGCAATTATAGAGGACAACTATTTGCTGGGCTGCTTGTAATCATGACTAATAATAATTATTTTCTTTTAATGTATTTATCGTTACCTAAAACTCACACTGTGTGTTTTAATAAGAGTAATATCTAGCAATATGTCTTAGTGCTGATACTCAAAGATGCCTTGTTTTCAGAAAGACAAATCATTACCCTGTGCTGGAAAAAACAGTTGTGACATGCCACCACTTTATAAGCTTTCAAGACTTCAGTGATGGAAATGAGCATTTATAACCAAGAGCAGTTACATAATGAACCTCTCGTGAAGGCTTTCTAGATACATATTAAAGCTGAAATATTCAAAATCAAATTAAATTATAGAAGTCTTGACCTGAGGGTCATCTTAAAAATGAATAACCAGGAGACATATAAAAAAGCATCATTCAGACCTGAAAAACAATTCCAAACTACTTTTCTGGTTTGATCTAGCCTGCCATATTATTTCTACTTCTTCAACACTGAGGCCCTCAAGCTATTTTAAGGAGCTGCTAACATTAAGTTCATTTGACAAACATGACTTTTTAAGCAAGAAGTGTTGAAATGCATTGGGAACAATACTATTATGGAAAATAGCCCCTGTCACAACCTTGAGGATGAGCATTATTGAGACAACATACAGCTCCTTATGAACTAGACAGCATTGCACAATATGTCAGCATGGTCATCTTTGTCACATTATATCATCACATATTACGATTGTTCTAAGGGAGTGTGAGAAAGATCTCTTTAAAGCGGGGCTGGAGGTGGGGGGATTGGAAGAAAGGTTCCCATCTCCTGCTCTTTATTTTTATAGAGGACACTTCATGATAATGAGGTTGTTCATGGTCTGGATATGGAGAGGTTATGTCTTCCACCTGCCACAGGGCCATGAGAAAGGATGGTGAGAATCCTTACTGCTTTTACTGAAGTCTTCGCTCCTAGTAGTCATGGTTGTGAATGGATACCTGATTAATTAGGTTTGAAAAATAAAGGCATCCGAATATAACTTTCTCTTGAACACTGCTGGCAATAGGAACTGTCTTGATGTAAGTGCACAAGTTTTAAACTTGGCTTTTTTATTGAGGCCACTGTTCCCACTGAAATCCATTCTCTTGATGTTAATGTGATATAAATAAGTGACTCCCTTATGCCGATGACTACTCATCTAGTAGTCTGTACAATATTTGGCTCCATGCCACAAGATTGATTGCTTTTCTGAATGTTGGAGTGCTTCAAAATTAAAGTTGAGTTACACTATTAATTGATTCAGGATGGCTTTTCTGGAGTAATTATGTTCAAGAAGGGTCTGTCAATACAATTTGCTCACAGTTGTCACCATGCCATCAAATGTAATGTGGCTGGGTGCACATGGGATAGTAACTTGCCTGACTAGAGCAGTATTTGCCAAAAAAACTCCATATGGAAGAAATATAGAGAAGGTGAAGTTATATTTAATCTGTTTGGCACTGCAGAGGGTGTTACAATAAATGTAGTTTTGCTGTTTATTTAGAAGCTCTGTAATGTTCATTTATGTAGCAAGGTAAAGGTGATATGTTGGTAATGTAGCTGTGTACACGTACACTTCAGGCTCCAATCACTAAATTGCAGCACTGACATAGAAGACTCTGCAAACACACATGGCCAGGCTAATCCCCTACGCAGCCTTTTGAACTGCATTAAATTGTGTAGGTGAGGGAACAGCAGTCCAGAAAGGTTCATCAGTCCCCAACAACTCAGCATGAAAGTCAAGTTTAGAACTTGGGAGTGCACAGATTAGGGACATGTTCAAGGTAGTTGGGTAGTTGATCATTCAGTCTTCTGAACAGGAAAAACTTTCAGTGTGCTCAAATCATCCTAAAACAAGTGCTGCACAGAAGCATGATCACCTCCAGGAAACCACCTCACAAAATGGTAACATGCTAACATCTGTCTTCCACTGGCTTCCATCATATTCCTAGAGGATTGTTTGGGAAATCTTTTGTTCATTTCATGCTAGTATATAGAGGGGAAATGCACGTTGCAGTCTTTTTTCTGTTTTGTTTGGTTACAATTATAGATGGACAGATACACTACCGGAAGTTTTTCTTCAACACAATTCATGTTGTATCTCTGCTACTTGTTCCTGCACATCTCACTGAATTCAAACTGAATTTTCTCATTTCCTTTAGTTACTCAAAAGTACTTCCCAGGTCCATTGACTTTCATTTTCAGGTGACACCTTTTCAGAAAGTATGACTATTTTTCCATCTATGGTGTCTAATCAACAGCTACATAAAAGCCCACTTTATGAATAAACCTTGAAGCCATAGGAACTGAGTGCATTATATTCTCTAAACTCAAGATAGTCTGTGCATTGTAAGTTAAGGATTTTAATGTTTAAAGTTTTCCAGAAAAACAATTGTCTTCAGACAAACGTAGACTCCTTTTCACTGCTGTATGAATGAATTTAACTTGCTTATACCTCACTTCTTTTCCAAGATCCAACCCAGAGACAATATACCATTTTAATATTATTCCCTGTTTTGGGATAAAAAGGATACAAAGACAACAGGCTAGCTCATGCCCCACAGGCTGAGATTCACATCCAGTAATCCTATTAAAATTAAAAGGATGACCTGCATGAGTTAGTACTGGAGCAGTAAGTAATGTTCAAAAGTGTATAATGCAGATCTAGTGCATAGATGTGTCATAAAACATCCACTCTTGATTAGGTTCACTTTTTTTCACCAGCAAAACTGTGGCTATTCTCCTCTTGTGCAGCAGAAGTGCAAGTAGGCCAGGAATTTAAATCATCACTTCTGCTCCTTGCTTACAGAACAGGATTCAAACACCTGTTAATTTGCAGAGGTGGGTGTTTCTGTTCTTCTTCCTCTAATCACCCCTCTATAGTCTGCCTTTCTCAGGTTCTGTAGGGGCACTGAGTTAACCAGTCCAGTTCATATTTCAGAGGAAATGTAATCAATAAATCACCTATATTAGTCGATGTCCACACACAGGGGTTTTATTATTAAGGATATTTTGAAAGGTTCACTGAATATTACACATTGAAATAAGTGTCTGTTGCCTGGGAGCAATTTCCAAGCTGTCTTCTGGGAACTAGGACACACTTAAAAGGATTTAGTGGTGGAAATCTTTCATTTAGAAAATCCATTTCTGCAATTCACATGTTAAAGAAATAGAAAATGTTTCTTTGCCAACTTTAACTGCAGTAAATGCATGTGAATAGCTCCCCACCCCTGAAACAGAGCTAATTTCTGCAGAAGTTCATCCCAGAGATGTATTTCTGAGCAGGTGTTTTGCTTCACTGTTCACATCTTGAATTGTGTGCCGTCCATCATATCTATCAGTTTGCCCTTACACAGTCAAGGAATTTGGTCTTTTCAGTTGAGTGAGCTGGGAAAGGAGAGTGCATCGCTTCTCGTTTTAAAACATTCCATAGTACTCTGTTCCTGCGTATGTCTGAAAACAGTAAATGTGTAATGAAATAGCTGGGAAAACAAAGCACAAATTACCACATATATCATGCTTCACATTTACAGTAGCAGAAGCAGTAGCACTTTGGAATTATTTTTCTCGTCTCTCTCCTTCCTGATCATTGCTGCCGTTGGTTTTGTCCTTGTTTGCAGAAGTCACAAAGTCCTTCCATCTGTCAAGGCATCATTTCTCAGAAATGAAGATAATCCAGAGAAAGTCAGCTCCAGTTACAGCAGGCAAGTGTCTCTAGGCTCTCCTTTGGGAGGTTTCTTCCTCCGCCTCAGTCCTCAGGCAAGGATTTGGGAGGCAGGGAAGGAAGAAGGGGTCTGTTATTGGGTCTTATTTTAAAAGATAGGTCCAATCTCACGCTGGATTTCCAAGACTAGAATCTTCACTGAGGAAGGTCACAAGTATTAAGCAAAAGGGGATTTCCCAACTTGAAATCACCAAATGAAAAGTCCAAATGCCGGATTTGTCTTGCTGATATCTGATTTTCAGAACTAATTCTACATTTCTTTCTATGGAAATTAAATGTGATGAAAGAAGAATTGATTAAATTCCCAGGGCCAATTCTAGCTGTAGACAACTTGAGCTTTTCAAATATGCACTCTGTCAAGAAACCTCCTGTGTGTTTTCAGGCCAACTTGTTACCTTCCCTAAGACTTCTCTGCCCATAATGGGAGGATTATACTTCCCTGCCCCATGTGCAGATGGGGAGCCAAATCTTCTAAATACTGTAGAGCTCTCTGATGTACAGTATGAACTCCAGGTTCTTAGACACAGGGCAGAGTATAGTATTTTGCATCTAAAACATTTCCATGTGAAATTAGCGTCTGAGCAGTATTCTGATCACTATAATTGAAAGGTCATTTTGGTGCGTTTTCTTGGCCATTGTACACATGATGTTTGGATGATCAACTACAACAAGCATTTCCTCAACAGCTGAGTGAAAGACTCCAAAAGATGTTCTGGCTGTAACGCCCAGTCAGAGCGATTTGAAATTTTTTTTCCCTACCTTACTACTTTTAACCTAGAAACAATGCCATAAAACAAGTCTCTACACATCTTTCTTAGACATACTGGAATTTAGTACAAGTCATGTTGCTAGTTGGAGACTAAAGGGAGATTTAGACTCAGAGGAAGGGTGCAATATGTGAGGAAAATAACAGTGCAAAGGAGTTTGAGGGAGTAAAGATAAAGCTCACTAGCCTTTTAGTTGTCTGGGATTTCACTCCACTCACAGAAATTTCCAGTGGAAAGCTACTGGAGCTACTTCTAGGAAAGAGCCAAAAGTCTGAAGTTTACTTAGGAAACCAGCAAGGAGAGACTGCCTGGGCGAGTCATGTTTGCAGGGCCACAGGGTGTTAACATGTCACAAGGAGAGGCGTGTATTTCCCCAGGTACTCCTGCAGCAGTGGATCAGGAAGACTCTGCCAGTAGGAAACAGGTCTGAATTTTTTACTAGAGGATGAAGAATATATTCGCTAATATTAACAATACCAACCAAAATCCAAATGCTGACTAGGAACCCTTTGACTGTGTGCTTGTTGTACAGAAGGAGTGAACAGACAAAATGACAGAGATGTTGGAAAAAGCAACTCATCTAAAGTTGCCGAATAGGACAGTAGCAAAGGCAGGATTAGACTGCCTGTTTCCTGAGAACTGACCCACTGAGCCAACTTTTTCTCAAAGCAGAGCTGTGCTAAATCAGCCCCAAATAAGTAACAGATGCAAACCTCCTCTGGGCTGAGCAAATAACTTGCTTCCACCTTTGAATCCATCTCACACCATTCCAAAATAAAAGTGGAGTACCGACCATGAGAGAGGAAAAGAATACAACTCAGAATTTGTCATTGTGGATTTGCTTTGCTTTGTTTTTACTACAGCATTCTGCACATCAGTTTGTTTGATTGGGTCACTTTGCTCAATGAATTTTGTCTTCCTTCCAAACAGATGGTGTGAGCCTAGGAATGGTTTTAATAAAATTCTTTGTGTGCTGGTTATATGGCACTTATTTGGCAAATGTC
This sequence comes from Rhynochetos jubatus, assembly GCA_027574665.1. NCBI lineage: Eukaryota > Metazoa > Chordata > Aves > Eurypygiformes > Rhynochetidae > Rhynochetos > Rhynochetos jubatus. Next base: position 29,147,263 of record CM050654.1, read on the forward strand.
ACTCCACAGACACACTTTAGGTTTAAGATGTTACTGTAATGGCTTAAATCTCCCACCAGCTGCCACAAAATTAGAGCCACATTAATATCAACAGAGAAATTAGAAGTTCTGGTAGTTCAGCTGGGAACTTGAGGGAAAATTTTATAGGCATTTGGAAGATTTGCAGGGGGAAGGGATTGTGAAAGTCTGCCCCAGCATTAGACAGTAACAACATTAAGGCTTGAAAGTCTCAATTGCATTTTGTCCTTTATTCTCTGAGCTGACCAGCCAACACAGGTGCTCTGTATTTTAACCCTGACAGCTCGGAAGGATGCCAGCAAGGTGTATATATCCTAGATGAATATTATTCCATGAACTATCAGTAAAAACTTCTGAAAATAAAGTTTTCCATTTATGCCGCAGTGAGCTCTATACTGTGAAGCATGTCTGAAGTGGGAAGTTCCTAACACCTGTAGATAAGGCTTCTGTTTCATGGAGATGCAAGATTGGAGACCCAGCCACACATCACTGACTAGGTCTGCTCTGCTTCCCCACGCCCATTCCAATTAACAGATTGGTCTTTAAAACCAATCACAAGGTAAATCTCGTCATTACACACTTCTTGAATCACAGAGAAAGTGCAGGCCAGAAAATGAAACGTGATGCAGAGATCGCAGCATAACCGGGGAATGTAGCGAGAGATGTACAGAACATCGTGGGATATGGACAGCCTGGACTTCTATTAGGAGAGGGAATACTTGGGCAAGCCAGAGAGTAGGGATTACTCCATGTAAAATCAGATAATTCAAAGCAATGACAGAAGAGTGCAAGCTCAGACGTTGCTCTGGATGTTACATTCAGACTGTCTGCAGAGGCATACAATTGTTTTAATGAGATATATTAATCTTCCCCCTTCACCTCCCCTGATCTCTAAAATGCCCCAGACATTAGTGCATTTATCAGGGTTTTGTACTGGAAGTGAGTGATGTGGATGATATGCTACAATAGATAAATGCAATCGCAACAAACTTCCCCCATGGGTAAGGCAGCGCTGTTCAGTTATTTTCACTATTATGGCCAATGGGGAAATTATATTTTCTTTTGGAATATATACTATTGGCTGTGGTCTGAGCCGGGATATCACAGTAGATGGACCACTACTGTGCTCTCTTATGGCAGCTCCTGTGTTCCACAGTGTATGCACATTATTTGATAGCTGCAAATGAACATATAAAAGTTAAGAGGCTTTTTGAAAATGATGTTTTTCAGCCTGCAATATTACATTAATTACACCACAGAGGTATGAGAAACTATCATTAGTGTGATCACACTATAATGATAGATAAAGAAACCATTATAGGTAGAAGGGACTGAGTAGCCAGGATAATTAGGAGTTTTTCTGTTGAAAATAACAGTGGCAAAAAGGCAAAAAGAAAAAAAGTGTTAAATAATAAAAAAAAAAAAAGGCAACTTTTAATATTAAAAGAGAGGTCTTGAAAATAGGGCAGCTAATGGGGATATTCACTCAAAGAGCTCTTTATGAATCTGCATTAGCATTAGTTTTTCAAATCACTGCTGGATATAAAATCACTGTTTACAGACTGTAGAGAACCTAGTTTTTAACTGTCATTCTGTGGAAAAATGGGCCTATGTCAAACCAGATTCAATAGCCAGCAAGCTTGGCTAAACGTTTCCTGTTATTCAGACCTGAACTAAAGGCTATCATTCTAACTGTAAGAAGCCACTCTGTAGTTTTATTGGATCCTCTTCTGGGACCCGATATTTTGAGATGTGTTTTGGGGGGGTTGTATATCTTGTTATTAATTTTTGGAGAAAAAAAATATAAGCTGTGATGAACAGCTGTTAATCAGCAAACATTTAAGAAGCCCCAAAGGTAAAGGTGAGCCTAGACCAGACAGTCACAGTAATAGCTGGATTTTCTGAGCCTTCTGTACAGTAAATGCAGAGTTTAACAATTCCACTGGGGTTTGACCCACTACCTCCAGGATCTGATTTGTTTAAGGGTTATCAAAAAAGTACTTATTAAAGCTTTCTTAAGTCAAACAAAATGGCATCTTTTTTATTTGATTGAACAAACAAAACCCCAATGAGTTGTATTTGCCCAATTTTTACAAGAGTAGTCTTTTTGAGAAAGCAAAGTGAAAAGACTAGCGCTATCTTCAGAGATACCTGTCCAATCACAAACTTGGATGCACAAGTTTGTCCAACTTGTATCACCACCACATGGCACCTGTGATTGCTGTGACCCCATGATAGTAAATTAATTGGACAACTGAATTGCTTTACCAGTTTACCTAAGCCTAGCAACTACACCAGCAGACCAGGTAAGAAACCACGTTGTTTGTGCATGAAATTGGAGCTATTGGTATGTGGAGTTGCATATGCAATCAGATACCAAAAAGGAAGGCTAGGAAAGCACAGCAGTGGTGTCTAGGTCTGCCTTACGTAACTGGTTTCTTCAATGTGGTTCTGGTATTTGGGACTACTTGAAAAAATGTCTTGTAATAAAAAGGTATCATATAAGGTTATGCATACTCACATATATATCTCTCAATACACATATGCAGACACATGTATGTGCATATATATGTATATACATACTGTCAGGAATGAGTAACTCCTGCCTGGGATCTCAAGGATTTATCTGTATGGGAGCAGCACTATATAACTATTAGCAGAGCCGGGAAGGACTTGAGCATTTGATTTGTGACTGCGTGGAGATTTCCTTGGCTCTAATTGAGCAAACACTGGTTCACTGGGCTTGACATTGTTCTTGTACTGGTGTAAAGCTGAAATAACTCTGTTGAGGGCAGATGACCTTTGCGAACATAAACAAGGAGAATTATGTCCTCCACTGAATAAAAAAGCATGAAGGAGCACTTCTAAGATGCAAGCAAGGAAATTCATTAGGTTTGGATGTTGTCTTGTCCTCCCTGAAGGTTGTAATTCTGACTCCAATAGAAACTTCATCTGGATATAGTTTTTACTGCCTTTCATTTTGGGATTTTCATCTTGTTTTGGTCTTATTTGTTCTAGCTGCTACATGCCAAGTATAGCTGGGCAGCAGCTCAGATATATTCTGTTAAAAATCTTTATAGTTCTCACAATGAAACTGCCCTCTGACCTACCTTATATGAACAGACCTTTGCCATGGTTTAACCTCAGCCAGCAACTAAATACCACACAGCCCTTCACTCACCTCCTCCTGTGGAGGAGGAGAATCAGAGGAAAAGACAAAGAAACTCATGGACTGAGATAAGAACAATTTAATAACTAATATAAATGAATAAAATAGTGATAGTAATAATACTAAGAATATTATGTTACTACTAATAATATGTAATGAAAATAATGGAAAATAAAACAGATTACACAATTTCTCACCATCCACTGACTGATGCTTAGCCAGGTCCCGAGTAATGAGCCAGAGAGCCTGGCCACAACAGCCCAGGAGAGATTGCACAAGAGTCAGAGTGAGCTCCAACAAGCAAGAGGATGAACAAGAAAGGCAACCAACATGGCCTCCAGCTCACCCCCAACTTATATACTGAGCATGATGTTTTGTGGAATGAAATACCCCTTTGGTCACTGGGTTAGCTGCTGAGACTGTGTCCTCTCTCAGCTTCTAGTAATGAAGAAATTGGGAACACAGGTGTCATTGCTTACATGAAGTCCCATGTCTTCTGTTCTAAGCAAACATCATCAGCCGTAACTATGGAGTTAATGGATTTGTCTCCCCTCTGCTAGTACCACCTGTTTATATAGAGGCCTCTGTCACAAGATGCAATAGCAGCTTCCAGTGCTGCACTCGGACCTCATGACAGAAGCCACATAACCTTTCCCTTGAAGACCAGTCTCTTACACTGGTAAACATAATACTGATGCTGCCATGTGTTTCCTTGTCTTAAAAGCAGACAATCTGGGGACAGCAGCAGGAGCTGGATTTTTTGCTTTAAATGCATTGTAACATTTAATACATTTTCGAGTTAGATTTTTGGAACCATTCTCTGCTCACAACTGTAGAAGACAGTGAAATGAATGTAACTGTGATGATTAAACGCAAATGTTGCTTTAGGTGTTACTAATGGATCTTGTGGTCCTGCTTTTTTAAACAGATATTCAATTTGCTGTTCAATTTTCTATTAGAACATTTTCCCTTCTCCTGACTTTAATTTTGTTTCTTGCTGCACAGAGCAGCAAAGAAAAATGCTCTCTGCCTTGACTCCTATCTTACCTCTAAGCTACATGCTTTTCCATAACCAAATAAAGAAGAAAAATGTCCTTTTAAATCGTTCTGGCATACAATACCTTACATTCTGAGGCACTCCACAAATCAAAGTGATCATGTTTCACCCACACTGAATTTACATCCTTGGTTTCATCAGAAGACTAATATGATATTTGTTAGGTCTGTCAGGTTCCAAATTATCTGTCAGAGAGATTCTGGATCTAATACGCTCTCAAAACATTCATGACCAACTGTTCTGAATCTTCTAAAAATAAAAGGAAATTATCAAAAAAGATTTTCCATTTGGTATGGAAGCTCTTTTATAAAAAGATAAAGAGCTTTGAGAGCAATAGTTATGTCTCAATGTTATAGGTCCAAAGAACCTTAAAGGTCTTTTCCGACCTAAAAGATTCTATGATTCTGTGTCTTAGTTTATAATTTCTTCCTTGATTCTGACCTTATATTAATATTTACTATGTTTTGTTTTCTTTGAGAGAGAAATCCACTCTTTTGCAAGACTTAATTAGGAGGTCTCAACCAGGTTCTTTCCACAGGGGTGTGCTTTGGCTTTAGAGAATGCATTACTAATGAAATATTCCAGGATCCAGGGCTTCTAAACTCAGTTCTGTGCCATGTGTTTTTACTAAATTGATTGTTAGCCCTTTGGACCAAATTGAAGCGGAGACTGACGTGGGGAATCAAATTGCTGATAACAGTTGTGTTCAGGAACACAAACAAAAAAATGGACACGAGGAAGGGAAGTTATCCATGCCAAAAGTTGTTTACAAAGAACCATTTATGTCTCATAAGGATATTCTTCACATTTATCTAAAGCATGAGAATAGTTTTCTGTCTGGACACCTCAGCATGTGTCTGTAGTACACGTAAAGCAGTTCTTGCAGCCACGAGTAACTGGAGTTGCACCAGCACAGCCAATAACTGATGATGTTGTGGTTTAGAGTTCAGACTGCACTGGACCAATCTATTAGGGTCCTTAGCTCCATCGTCAGGTTATTAGCTCACTGCTTGACAGTGTCTGTACTGCTGTTGTTAGCTGTACTAACTCATCTGAATCTGCCTGTTCACATTGTATCAAATCTTGGATTTGTGTAAAGAGATTCAGAGAATGTATGCCCAGACAAGAATGAAGATGATGTTCTATAACCCAAGAAGGAAGCCAAGAGGTTTAGTACTTGCCCCTAATAAATCTCACCTCTAACTTCTGCATGGGTGAACAGGAAAAGTCTGTTTTACATCCAGTAATACTGATGTCATTTGATGTGAGGAGCCTGATACCAAGGGGACATATTGTTGACACTCTTGAATTACTGGGCTCACCGGCACTACGAAACACAGGGATGTGTAAGACCTGCACAGCAGCTGGGGGAGTCTGAGATGGAGAACACACCATGCATAAGAGCAACATACGTTCAGAGTACCCAACGAAGAAATGGTTACCAAAGAACTGCTAGAGGATTACAGCGATGAGCAAAGAGACTCAAACATTTTTTTAACCTTTAGCCTTTTTAGTCTCACCCATATAACCTGTATCCTTCAGGAAGGAGCTGGCAAAGTATGCTATTTCATTGTCCTTTAGCTCATGCTATACCCTCAGCTTCAGACACCATGAAATATTGATCCCTTGTAGTTACAACCTCTAAAAATAGAAGGGAGTAAGCAGTCTCCCCTGGCACCAGAACTGCACACTGATCTTTGGAGATATCCAGGTTTTAAAATGCAATGATTTAACATTTTAACACCCAACTAGCAGTGATTAAAAAGTAAAAGTCATATTTTGGTTGATTTTTACTATTTTGGACTCAGCTCTCAGATTATGTAAGTTTGCTCTCCTTATCCTTATTATCAGTGTCCTACAGTCTCTCAGCTGAATGCTGACCTGACTTGTCTGCTTTCAAACTCCACTGATTTAGCTGTGCCTGAGCAAAACCCAAACTCATATTGATTATTTTATGCACAATTAATGTTAATATTTTAGTCTCAGATCCTCAAAAATACTTATTTACAAATTTCCCAGATGCAGAGCAGGAATTAAACAGAGCATTCTCCCAAAGTCTGGCTAACCTAAGATTGTAATGTAGAAATGTGTCCAGTTCTGCATCCATCCAAACTCATTAAGTACCAACAACGTCTGTTCACACTGCTGTGCTGCTGGTATTCCCAGGAGTTTGAAGGAATCTGTACTTCATATACTATTTGAACAGAATTCACTGCTCCCTGTGTTGAATGGTCTTTTATGTTCTTAATTTTCCATGATGGTCTTCTCTCTGACTTTTGCATCTTAAGGATATAACATGAAAGTTTCAAGAAGTATCACCTCAGCAGCACTCAAAAGCGTTAAACTCAGGCATGTAAAATAATTATAATCTGATTATTAAAAATTGCTAAACATGGCTAACATATACTAATTATTAACTACAAGCTGTCTGTAGGAGGAACATGGATTTTTCTACTGCTATTAATGAATACATTCACCAATATGATAACATAGAATGGCTTGGGTTTGGAGGGACCTTAAAGATCATCCAGTTCCAACCCCCCTGCCATGGGCAAGGACACCCTTCACTAGACCAGGTTGCTCAAAGCCTCCTCCAGCCTGGCCTTGTACACTCCCAGGGATGGGGCACCCACAGCTTCTCTGGGCAACCTGTTCCAGTGCCTCACCACCCTCTCTGTGAAGAACTTCTTCCCGATATCTAATCTAAATCCATCCTCTTTCAGTTTAAATACATTATACCTTGTCCTGTCACTACAGGGCCTTGTAAAAAGTCCCCTCAAGCTTCCTCATCGGCCACTTCAGGTACTGGAAGATGCTATAAGATCTCCTTGAAGCCTTCTCTTCTCCAGGCTGAACAAGCCCAACTCTCTCAGCCTGTCCACATAGGAGAGGTGCTTCAGCCCTCGAATCATCTTGGTGGCCTCCTCTGGACTCCTTCCAACAAGTCCATGTCCTTCTTATGCTGGGGACCCCAGAGCTGGAGGCAGAACTGCAGACGGGATCTCACAGAGTAGAGAGCGGAGTAGAGAGCAAGAATCCCCTCCCTTGACCTGCTGGCCACGCTTCTCTTGATGGCAGCCCAGGATACGATTAGCTTTCCGGGCTGCCAGTGCACACTGCCGGCTCATGTTCAGCTTTTCATCAGTCATCACCCCCAAGTCGAATGGGGCGAAGGTTAACTAGATTTCTTGAGATCAGAGCTGTGGCTGAAGGCCCTAGGAGAGGCTGGTCAGAGCCATTAAGGCCTATTAGTGTCCTTATGGTTCTGACAGCTTCACACATTAATTATTCCAAATACTCCCTAAACCATATTTGGTTACATATCATGGCCTTGACTTGGAGTATTTTATTCCATATTACTCGAGCAAAGCCTGTTCAGACTTGCATCTAGCACTTGTTCTAATACTGAGATGGCAGCACTCTCTATTTACAGCTGAACGCTCCACTTGCTTATCAACTTACTCAAAGGCAGAAGAGTTCCGACAGACAACCAAACACTTCTGCTAAGCAAGCTAGCATAGTTTTGCTTTTCTACTTCCAGTTAGCTCACAGCCATCACAAGCTCTAGGTGAACTATCACAGGTAAAATTATGTCAGCACACCCAGTTAAACCTAGGGTTTAGATAAACCTTTCCTACTTTATGCTCTTAATCTAGCAATATCTTTACATGCACTGTCAGCAAACTCCATTGAAGTTAATGAGGCAAATTCCACAGACAAAGAAGAGCTCTGAATCATGCTGTAAATTATTTACTGCTGAATTATTATGGGCCTGAGTGTGGCTTAATAATTTGGAGGAGTAAATAATATTCCTGATTGAGTTAACTATACTCTGGACTAACACCAAAAGAAATAAACAGTCAGCGCAAGAATCGCTCAAGACTCCTAAGGCTTCCTTAAGTCTCTGGAAGTCTGATTTATTTGAATAAAATTAGATATCAATGTCTGTAACCATGTTTAGTCACAATTCATCATCTGCTCTAAAACAGATATCTTAGAAGCCGATTTGTAAACTTAGAAGCACTAGAGACATGTAGAATGCAGTTTCAGGACTTCAGCTGTCAGCACTTTATTGGGCCATGCATCCAAGCAAGTCAGCACACTCAAAGTATAAGCCATACACATGCACTTTCCATGTTTTTCCACCTATTCTCACTCTTCATCTTAGTCATCAAAAACATTTTTGCAGAGACCTTGTTTTCAAGCACAAATGAGACCCTTTATATAATAAAATGCATGGGAAACAAGATGCAAAGGAGAAAAGAGTAGTCTCTGTCAGACAGCTCTGAAAGCACCAGGTTAATTTTCTGTGTCAAAAAAGAAATCAGCAGAAAGTACACCCAGCAAATAAACTCGTCTCCAACAACAGGCTCAGTGCATGGTAAACACCAGGGGAATCAGGTCAGTCGTGAAGGAAGAAAACAGAGAGAAGAGCGGCCAGGGAAGCAAATACACACAGATTTCCATACTCTCTTAGCTCTATTTTACATGAACTGTAGAGAGTAAGAGTATGGGACTAGGAAATTACCTGAAGAATTGCTGAAAAAGGTTCTCAAATAAAAAATGACCTATTCCACTCTCCATTATGTTGTGATTTATTTACTTCTGTCTGGTGAGAGTTCCTCACAATTTAGATAACTTTCACAGTTTCCACTCTCCCTCTTGCTCTTTGGCTCTTTTACTCTTCAAAGAATATCTCACTCGCTCCCCGCTGCGTGTTGTAGTACATTTAGAACTAGCCACATCCCTCAAGTACAGAGAATAGGCAGATTACAACTTTGATACGGTATATAATTGATACCTTCCAAATTATCTGTGAAATATACCTTATAGGTGAATATTTATTAATGAATATAAACTCTATGAAATCGTATTTTATCATATTAACTTTCTGCGATACATCAGGATTAATAATAATGACAATTATAAATGTCTTTCATGCGAAAGGTTAAAAGTTTTACAAGGAAGTGTCATAGCCTTTTTCTAGCCACTAAGAAGAATCTTTTTTGAGACTATTTTACTGACTTACCCTAGCTGAAACAGGAGACACTGTGACTTCTTCTCCTAAGTACTATACAGTCACCTATGAGAAAATAAAAACAAATGTGTGTTAGGAAGTGGAAGTATTCACAACTCTGTTTTATGGGTGGCATAGATAGATGATGAAATCTCATTTAAGCTATAGACAAAATTCCACTACAGTTTTGCAGAACCAGAATCTCACCTGTGGTGTATAAGTGGCAGAAGCCACACACTATATGACAACAGAAAAGAGCCCCTGAATTTTGGTCTATTTAATTAAACATAATTCTATCTACAGATATATGTGAAATAGTTACTGGTTCATTTTGAGCTAAATAGAACCCATATACTCCTGTAGGAAACTGAAGAATCACTAAATACCATCACTGTTTATCCAGACCTGTCTGGTGCTAGGTTTGAAAGAGAAGCCAAGATTTTAATATCTTAATGTCAAAAGCTGAGAGAAGCCATCTCCTGAGTTCTTTCGGAGGGAATGTATTCCTTGTAATTAAACAGACATCTGATGCTGTTGTTACGTGTACTGAAACGGAGCAATGTTGATGACTTGTGAACTCATATGACAATTTGAAGCTGAAAGACAATATTTTATCAAAATCCTTAGGAAAACAATCACATGGGTACTGGTGGTAGAAAATTCATCGGAACTGTGTAGTGCGTACAGATTTCTGAGTTTTCTTATTTTTCTTATTAGTTGTTTGATGTTTTGAGACCACAGAGTGATTAATTTTCTGGATAATAATGCAAGTATTTTATATTTAAGTATCTCTGCCCATATGCAGCCACATCTGTGAAAAAGAAATAGCAGGTGTTTAATTTTTATGGTTTCCTTCTGTGTATTCTTGACAAGTCCATTTGTTATTCTAAAAGAAATGAGTGATCTCTGAGCCCATTTGATTTGGAATAGACTGCCTTGTCTGTGTACTGTCATTAGTATTCCCATCGCCATAGTCTGGCCATTACATAACTACATACTTTTAGCTAGCGAGAATAAAATCTTCTGTGCACCACTGGACTTGATTCCATAAAAGAATAAAACTATTAGACGAATATTGCTCCATTTTATTAGTTTTCAAAGAACCAATTTTAATCAAATATTGTTCAAACTTGTCACATGCTAACACCTTTCTGCTTACATACTGTAGCTAATAAAATTTTGCAGATGCAGGCAACAGACTGTTTCTTTTAGGTTATTAAGATGTGACGAGAAGAAGGAAAAAAATTCACCCTAAATACCATTGTGATCTTGCATCATCCAGAGAGATGTGTGATTCCATTATGCTGAGTTTATGATGTAGGTAGGAATGACTATTGTATTGTGTTGGGTTTGTGTGGCGGAGTTTGGTAGCTGGGGAGGGGCCACATGGGTGGCTCCTGTGACAAGCCGCTAGAAGCTTCCCTGGCTGCCAGTCAGACCCGCCTCTGGCCACAGCTAAGCCAGTCTGTGCCTCTGTGATTAACGTATTTAAGGGGGAAAACAGCCCTCCAGAATGAGGGAGGAGTGAGATGTGAAGTTGTGGATGTCCTGTCCCTGGCTGTCTTCAAGGCCAGGCTGGATGAGGCTTTGAGCAACCTGGTCTAGTGGAGGGTGTCCTTGCCCATGGCAGGGGGGTTGGAATTGGATGAGCCATTCTATGATTCTATGACAGAGACTACCAGGCAGATACCAAGGTTGGGGAAGAAGGAACGGAAGGAGATGCGCTGGAGCAGAGGTTCCCCTGCAGCCCAGGAAGGACCCCACACTGGAGCAGTCTGTTCCTGAAGGACAGCACCCCATGGGGGGGGACCCACACTGCAGCAGTTTGTGAAGAAGCGCAGTCCGTGGGAAGGACTCACGTTGGAGATGTTGGTGGAGGACTGTGTCCTGTGGGAGGGACCCCACGCTGGAGCAGGGGCAGAGTGTGAGGATCCTCCCCTGAGAAGGAAGGAGCGGCAGAGACAGTGTGTGATGAACTGAGCACAACCCCCATTCCCCGTCCCCCTGTGCTGCTGGAGAGGAGAAGGTAGAGAAATTGGAGGCTGATCCTAAGAAGAAGTGAGGGGTGGGGGAAAGGTTTTCAAGATCTGTTTTCTTTTATATCTCATTGTCCTACTCTGGTTTGATTGGTAACAAACAGATTTTTTTTCCCAAGTCGAGTCTGTTTTGCCTGTGACCATAACTGATGAGTGATTCCTTCCTTTCCTTGTCTCAACCCATGAGCTTTTCCTTATATTTTCTCCTCCCCACCTCACCAGGGGAGGAGTGAGTGAGTGGCTGCGTGGTGCTGAGTTGCTGGCTGGGCTGAAACCACAACATGTATGTAACAGAAAACAACGGTAGAAATAAAGTAAGCTATAGATGGATGGCCTCTGAAGCACCTTCTCTGCTGTGACAAGGAAATAACAGTTGCTTTTGATTAGTATATAAATGAGAGACCTTCCAAGAAAAAACCATGGTGTTGTAGGAAGACAAAATCCTGCTTCAGAAAGTGACCAATGTCCCTATGGACCAGTGAATCAATGATTTATCATTGTCAGTGACCCAATGTCATTTATTCAGTGTTAAGAAGCATAGTTTGGATAAGATACAAATGTTTGGGGAAGAAGTAAAGAGGACATATCATACCAGCTTTCTAAGATTTAGATATAATAGGTTCTTAGATGTTGTTATATGCAATTTTAGATAATTACGTATGGATAGATGATCTAAAATGGTTCCAGAGTGTCATGCCCACCCATAGAGGCATCTGTCTCATCCACAAAGGTTTAGATGTTAAAATTCCTCCACTAGTGTCAAAAAGATGTAGAATTATTTTCTCTCTCTATTACACTGTGGCCTAGCGAATTGTACTGACCCAGAGGTGATTATTTGCAGAGGTAGGTGAAGTTAATTTTGTATGCAATACCGATCTGGAACGTCTGACCGAACATCTAACTCAGAATAGAAAGTGATTGTTTAAAATACAAAGCCAAGCACAGAAATCTGAGGGCTAAGTTATTAAATGGGAAAGACTTGTTTCCAGGCCTAAGAAGGATGTTAGAATCTCAGCAAAGACAGGTAACAGCTGGCTGTTTCTTTTCATTCCTTTAATGAAAGAGGAGCTTGTAAACTCCACAGTGCTCTGGACAACTTCAACATTCAGCTCCGCCAAAGCTCCAGCCAAAGATTTGGCTTTATCGAGGGTGACAGGTAACAACAAACCATAAAATCCAGTTTCCCCTCTATACATGAGGGGGTGTGAGAGAGTGGCTATGGTTGGCTGCCAGCCAGGGCCAACCCAAGACAGTGCCAGAGACTGGTGATACAAAGTGCCCAGATGCTTTTATCCTCTGCTATTTGGAGCCACTTAAAGACCCTGCTTTCAGAGGGAGCACGGATGACAGAGTTTCTCTATGCTTTTAAGAATGTTTCTGTGGAGGGGGTTGGATTTAAGTTACCAGTGCTGTTATCTTCTAGCTGGCTCAGTGCCTTTAAAATGGTAACATATGCATCATCAGGTCTTGAATATGCAGCTGTCAATACAGCAAATTTGTCAATGGTTTGGACCTTATCAAAAGAAAATTCTTGCGTTATTTTTGAAACTGGAGTTTTAGTTCTTCTTTTTGGTGCCATTTCCTGTGACATTCTTTTAGATCAATCAGTGTTAAAAATAGGATATGAAATTATGTTCAAAAATAGCTCATACTCCAATTTTATTAAAGTACTTTGCTCTATAAATAGTCTTTTAAAACTGAAATATCTTTTAAAGTCTTTAAACTAAGGAAAAAAAATATTTGGAAGAAACAATTGTCTTTTCTTATCAACCAGTGGCAAAGTAAAGCCTGTTCTTATCATTTTGGTAAGATGTTGCCTAAACGTTGCCAGATAATTAGTAACATTTTAGCTAATCTCCATATTTTTTAAGTTCAAGTAGCTTGCTATTTCAGAAAACAATTAAGGATTGTCTATAAACTTGCTACATTTTAACTACAACCACTCCTGTGAAGACAGGCTGAGAGAGTTGGGCTTGTTCAGCCTGGAGAAGAGAAGGCTCCGAGGAGACCTTATAGCACCTTGCAGTACCTGAAGGGGCCAACAAAGAAGCTGGCAGGAGACTTTTTACAAGGCCCTGTAGTGACAGGGCAAGAGGTAACGGGTTTAAATTGAAAGCAGGTGGATTTAGATTAGATATCAGGAAGAAGTTCTTCACAGAGAGGGTTGTGAGGCACTGGGACAGGTTTCCCACAGGGGGGTTGGAACTAGATGATCTTTAAGGTCCCTTCCAACCCAAACCATTCTGTGATTCTATGGTACAACAGCTAAGTATTCACGACACCAGGAAATTACTGATAACAAAATATCCAGCAAATTTTCATACAGAAACTTTCCAGTAGGTAGAGACTGCATGAAAAGTAAACATGTTTTGCAAATGATTATACAAGTTACATATGCAAACAGCAATAAAATATTCACCTTGAAAATAGAAATCTTGCTTAAAAGTAATAAATACCTTCTGTGAAACATTTCTCAATGAAGGGATGTCCTCAGATTTTAAAGTACAGTTTATAGATGAGATCAGCTTTTTTAAGCATTTGCCTATTGTTCTTTCTTCAGGTTTAAACTACAGGCTTTCCTCTTCAGAACAGGGAAAAGGATTTCTTTTACAGCATATTTTACAGGTGTGATAAGACATAGGACTATTTTGAATGTAAGGGAACAATCTGATGTTCCTTTATACAAAATTGTAGTCCCTTCCTTTCCCTTCTCTTTTTTCCTGATTGAGATCATCTCTTTACCAGCTGAGAATCTTATATAAAGAAGTGAACACATGGTACTGCACTTGTTTGCTTTTTTCCACAGGAATTGTGTGGTACTTCATGATTTTGTGAAGAGGAAGATTGCAATATTGAAAGACAAAATCTTGGCTGGGTATTCGTAGGCACTGTTCTTGTACCTATTTTTTACTGAACCAAGTCTCACTGTAAGGAAGAGGGGCCTTGAGAGATACTGGGGCTTGTGGGCGGGACAGGCCCCTTTGTAAGATTCAAAATTCACAGTAACTATAGTGAGAAGACTGACAAAACCTCTCTCATCAAACTTTCTCATGGAATGTTTGTTATTTTACCTGTTGATATATTAAACTTCCAGTTTTGCATTCCGAATCCAAGACCTCATTAATCACTAACCAGAAATGTTGTACGGGAAACAGAAGCAATAGCTGATAAGCAGAGAAGTAAGTAAAAAGCAAGTACAGAACATACATCTAAAAGCTACAGATAGCTTGAATACCCCAGAAATCCAGCAGATCAACAGAGGAGCTTCAAAAAAGTATTTTGTGTCTCTGTCCAAGAAACTACCAAATACAGGAAACCCCCCCTGGCCAACTCCCCCTAGTTTACATACTGAGCATGACTCCATTTGGTATGGAATATCCCTTGGGTCAGTTTGGGTCAGCTCTCCTGGCTAAGCTCACTCCCAGCCTGTTGTGCACCCCCTCACTGGCAGAGTACAGGAAGCTGAAGAGTCCTTGACTTAGTACAAGCACCACTTCACAACCACCAAAACATCAGTGTGTTATCACATTATACTCATGCTAATTCCAAAACACAGCACTGTACCAACTACTAGGAGGAAAATTAACTCTATCCCAGCCAAAACCACAACACCATGAGAGAGGGTAAGCATCTTCAGTTCCTTGCTGCAAGAAGTTAAACTGCTGTATAAATACTAGTGGACTTGAGGGTTCCAATAAAAGCAGGTCTCGCAAACCTGTGCCCTGATGGCTCTAGCAGTAAGCCAAAACAGGGTATAGTCACCAGTTAATGTTTTCCTCTACACAGAGGCTACTGTCTTTGGCACATAAAGTTTTGGGTATAACTACTAGAAAATAATGTGGAAAATGCCAATTTTCTGCTGAAATTTTGAGTATTGATGGTAACATTATGGCTTCTTGCTTTGGTTTTGGTTTGGGTTTTTGTTGGTTTTTTTATGGTTTTTGTTGGTCGTGGGGTTTTTTGTTTGTTTGTTTGCTTGTTTTTTTTGCCACTGCCATTTTAACAGATTATCAGTATTGAGCTGGAAATACAAAATCTTGAGTTTCTGCAGTGAACACTGAGACAGTAAAGTTTAAAATAAAGTATTCAGAAAGAAAAACCCTCCAAAACTTTTGTGACTTTTTTCCCCACATCAGCTTATTTTGCAGATAACCTTTTTGTTTGGGCTCCATTTTCATTGGCTGAACACATTTCTTTGATACAGAACACAAGTTCACTACAGTTTTCCTAGCAAGCCAATTGCTTTTCTTTTTATCCACAGAAACTCCCTATGAGCTCTACAGAAAATATCACTGACCCTTGTTAAGAGTCTATCTAGTTAAGATGCTGTGGTAGCAGACATACAATGCAATGAAGCAAATATAGCTAATTTTGACAGAAATGTGTGGTAACGGCACTGAAAATTCTGCCTCAAGCTCTCGCTGTGTTAGGCAGAATACATTGAAAAGAAACAACAATTTACGGGCCTTTATAACTCACACACAAGTAAAAACGTAAAAAAAGATGGAGTTTTGATCAAGTTTTAAATGCGTTTACATAATCCCTTGGAAAAACAAGTACGCTTGTTAATTTCTACCACCATTCATATTCTTGTGCAGTATTTTGAGACAGCACAAATAGTTTTTCATAAAACATAGCTGGTCTTTACAAGAAAATGCTCAGGTCCTAATAATAGCAGACTATGGGTAATGAACTATAATTTACAATATATTTTGATTTACAGCCTTATATTACATAGTTATACAAAACAATTATTGAATTAGCTTGAAGATCACCTTAAGAAACATGTTTTAAAATGTAGTTCTCTCTTTAACATGCAAGCACGTTTCTGTATTTCTATCAGAAATACGGATCTTGATACTTTTATTTTTTTTTAATTAAGTAACCTTTAAAATGTACCATGGTTTACTTTACATGAATAGACATTTCTATCTTAAATATGCTGTGGCCTTCCCTACCTAGGCTTATAAGCATTACAGGGAATGGCTTGTGAGCTTTGAAAACAAAACCTTTAAAGCAGTTAGAAAGGGTCTGTGGGCACAGAAAGATCAGCTTTTAAGGATTTTAGGACACCCATGTGAGCCCAGTTGCATTTAAGGAAAAGGAGATCATAATCCTAAGAACAAAAAGGAATGTTGTTCTGTTGGTTGGATCCTGCAGACGGAGACCCCCTTCAGATCCACTTATTCTAGCTGTTTTACAGTTGAGGGTTTGGGATAGATGCAGCTATAGATTCATTCAAGCCATTCGGTAGCTACTTTAGTGAATCCTGGCATAATGAATCAAATGCAGCAAATATTTGGAAGAGTTAAAAAAAAACTTAAATGTCTCTGCGCTCATAGAACTTGCCCTAATTTAGCCAGAGGACCTTCAGGCAAACTCACTTAAGTGTATTCATAACCAGACTCCTCAATATTCTCATTCTCCTCTGTAGAAATTGTGCTTAAAGGAAACAGGGACTGTCTCTCACATTAACATCCGTTGCACACCTGACTTCTTTTCTACGCTCCACTTCACCAGCCTGTTCCTCAGTAGTGGCGGCCTCTGGAAGGTCTCATGCTGACTTGCTGTCTTTCTTCTTCGTGGTTTTGTGATCTGCTGTTCCGAGGTTGTCAGTCACTTCTTCGGCAGCAGCCCAGATCAATGTGAATGGAGACTGGAGAGAAATTTTCAATAATGGCAAGTCAGGCAAAATAGGGAGCTGCAAACGCACACCAGGAGAGGGATTCTTTGAAGCCTTGAAGTTTTGATCTGCTGTGACTTTCAACAGGGAAGGTAGAGTTGGGAGCAGTCTAAGGTTTGTTATAATTGCCCAACATAAATGTTCCCTTAAAATTCCTGACACAGTATATTTTGAGTGAATCCCAGCCCAATAATGTCACTGAGACTCCTTTAGTTGACCTTCAGTGGTGCTTGGATTATTCCTTTATCAAAGAAAATGTTTTCTTGCTTGGTTAGCAGAGACCCACTTAAACAACAGTAATTTGAAAAGGGTCTGGAGACAGCCAAGAGATACATTTTATTGTCCTTTCTATGCTGAAGAGTATTCACTGATGACAGCAGCTTCTGTTCAGTTATGCTTAATGATGCTGATAAGAATGTTGATTCTGAATTACCACTACATGTCATTCACCTGCATGCGGTGTATTAAAGTGGGAAGCAGGGACATTTTACTCTTCCTGCTACATACTATTGAAGCGACAGTGACAGAACTTGCAACTCTCCTTTTTAATATAGAAGGTCCTTACAGATACAAACCAAATAGTTTAGCAGATGCCTGCAGAATTTGCATTTTTTGTGAACATCTCTTCTTCCACCTTTTTCCTTGGGTTTACTGTATGCAAGAGGAATGAGCAACCAGATACAGACAACACCCTTTGAGCCATTTTGTTAATTTAGTATTCAAACACAGACCATAAGGCTCTCTCATCATTATTTTGGGATGAAGTTCATTTCACCAATACTTTTCCCAGACTGTCCTGAGCTTTTTCCAAATGACCATGAAACAGTCTGCAAAAGAAGCCACTCTTACGAAATGAGGACTGCAGAAAACACATGAAAATTGAACATTTTCTGGCAATGTTTCCCACCCACTGTTAGTAGTAATTAGACTGTACTTTTGCCTAAGGGAAGAAGAAAAGACATTTTGAGAAAAAGATACTCAGCTAACCAACATTTTCTCTACAGCCTTCCCTTTACCAAGGATTAAAAAAACATTGTAAGGGTTTGGGGTTTTTTCCTCTACAGTTGGATGACAGCTGACTTCCTGTTATGAGAACTCTGTACTCTTATTAGCTGAGGGTGCCACTGGCAAACAGATAGTAAATCTATGCCGTATCTTCCTTTTTCTGCGACACAACCACTGCATTGAAACGACCTGATCATAAATGTCTAGGTGTACTAAAGATCAGATTTAGAAGGACCAAAAAAATGCCACAAATGAGGATCCTTGACAGGTGAATGCTGTCGTGACTTTACTAGGATAACCAGAAAGTTACTCAGCTTAGAGAAGAGAGTAATAAGGCACCTGTAGGATGCCATCCAACTGAGTTATTGGCAGAGTTGCACAGACGTAAGAGTTCAAAAACTCATTTACTCTTCAGCAGGGTGCTTTGCCTTACAACAGTTTTATCCACAAAGCATACCAACCTCCAAAGCTTAATAAGACTGAACAGTACGGAAGTATCTGTAAACTATGGCAAAATTAGGCATAAGAAAAGGCAAGGCTACTAACACTCACGTAGAGGTGTGCAGTGTATGGGCTCATTGTTGAGTCTGGGCCTGATTACTCACTAGTTTACTTTATATTTGAAATCATGGTGGTGGAAAACTAAAGCAATGCAATGGAGAATGAGGCTGGCAGTGTTTACACAGGCTGGAAAAAGAGAGGAGGATGCTGCAATGCTGACCAGAAATAAAGCAGCCATCCTAGTTCTAGAGCTGGACTTCCCACTATTTTGCTATGCTGCATCTTGTCAATGTCTTCTGGTCATATCAAGAGCTTAGTTGAATTTTGCTTGTTCCAGCTCTACTGGGTTTTTGTTTGGTTGGTTGGTTTTGGGGTTTTTTTTTTGTTTGTTTGGTTTGGGGTTTTTTTCACTGCATTTAACATAAGCAGAGTGATTTTCTATTTTGCTGACAAACAACAAGAGAGGGCAAATTGACCGGTTGATTCTTTGAGTTGCGGGTAGCATTCAGTATAACATTTGACTGACATCACTGGCCAGTATGTCAAGAACTGTGCCACAGTTTTCAGCAAGAAAATCATCATCAAAAACCATTCTTTTAAAAGCACCAGGCACTATACTTTGTGTTTATGTTCTGAGTGTTACCATACTTCTTTAGCCATGAGAAAAGCATTAACTGTAACAGGAGTTGGGGGCCTTTAGCCCTGCACAAGTCTGTGAAAATATAACTTCTTTTGACCTCTTGAATGCTACTGGAATTCCAGACCACTAATAAGGGGAAGAACCTTAGATGGTTTAAAAACAGCAGGCCTCCAGCTACCCCAACAGAGACTGTTTTACGCTTCTTGAGATTCTGGCTTATAGGGTTTTGATATGATCTCTAATCTACTCTCCTCTGTCCTCTTTCTCCAGCTGCTTGCAAGTCCTTCCCCAGAATGAATAATAAATACAGTGATATTTTCAGAGAGCAAGTAGCCAGTATTGGGCTTAGGATGGTTTACAAAGTTCTTACTTTATATTAATTCTGAATTGAAAGAAAAACAGTCAGCCTGAGGAGGTTACAACGGTTTCAGTTTCATCTAGTTAGAGTCCCTTCCTTGAAGACCCAACTTTACTTCTGTGATTTGTGTGAAGTCTATGGAGTAACTTCTCTCATAATCAAATGCCATTGTTTTCCTCCTGAAGGATAATGTTGCAATGAGCGAAAAGTGGAAATATAATTTCTTTCTTGTGTTCTCCCTTTTTAGAATAAAAAGGTCATGTAAATATCTGACTGTTCCAGAAACACAAGGGAAAGACAAACACAACTAAGACGTAGTGCAGCATTACCCCTATAAATGTCAGGTTATTTCCCCAGTTAACCTTATGTGCAAAGCCATCTTTTAACCGCTTTATGCAGTAGTATTGCTTGCAAGTCACATCTCTACAGACACGGAATTCCGTGTGCTAGTTCTCAAGAACACATATATAAACCAATGTCAATGTATCTTGTATGGAAAGGATTTTACATTTCTGTGAGAAAAATCAATGCTTTTTCTTTTGTAACCATAGAAGCATCAAGTTACCAAAGGCAAACCCATCAGAGTATGTTTTTTAAAGTAATTTTAATTAGATCAGGGCAAGAACGGGATATATGTCTCCTAAAAATTTTAATATATCAATTTTTTCCCTCAAATACAAATATTCTTGCAAGAAGTATTGCTTTTGTGTCTTGTGGCAACTGAAGTTTGGATGTTCTGATCTGACATTTGGTGTTCTGGGTAGGTTCTTTTTTGTCCAGCATTCTCTCTTTAAGGCACATTCAGGTCCTCATTTCCAGTAAATTGCAAAATGAGGGCTTTGCAATTGGACACTTCTGTTTTGCTGAGTGGTTCAAATAGTCAAGCAGCAATAAGTGGACAAAAGACTAGAGCATTATCGAGATGTCACTTTAAATCCGAAGAATGGCCTGTATGTACAGGCTTCAGTCTGGATCAATAGGATTTTATGATGAATATCCCAGAGAATTTATGTAAGACTACCCACACTGATGTTAATAAATGATACAATCATGACCAAAACCTGTGAGATAAAAGATCAAAACATTCAAGCATAAATAAAATGCGTTTAATTTTTTTGTTTGGCTGCTTTTGTGTTGGGAAAGATACTTGATTCTGTGTTTCATGTTTGGATATCTAATAAAATGGCCAATTGGGCTTTTATGAAGCTTTCCAAAAAAGGACATCGCCTCTGGGTGAAAAATAAGTGTGAGAAACCTCAGCCCAAAGGGCAATTATTTTACAGTTTTACGTGCCTGAAAGCAGGGTCTTGTTTCATCAACCACAAAAACAGTGATATTGCCACAATGTGTTATGTCTACCAGCAGGAGGAAGGCAATGTCTGCTTGTAATGAAGATGGATTTATCATGGAGAGGGAGACTGATTCCTGGATAGCTAAGAACGAAAAATAATTTGATTGGCTCAGGACAGACTGGATTTATTTTAAAACAAAAAGCAGGATCAATCAAGAAAAAGGATAAAAATGGGGAAATTTTTCATGTGCAATAGAGATGAAATGCCATTCTTCTGATCTTCCTGTCCACGTTCCACCTTTGTCTAATACATATAATACTCATTTGGTTATTTTAGTTTCTCATTAAATAGAATTTAAGTGCATCATTTTTGATAGGGCAGATGAACCAGATAAAATTTCAAGAGGATATGAACCCAAGTGAACAATGGAACAAGGAAATTCTAATAGACCTTTATCAGTCCAAGGAAACTAAACCAATCACCATATAAAGCTACTGAGGCTAGCTTTCAAATTTAGTTGGTTGATTGTACTATATTCCACTAATAACCTAAGCATCTCACAGTAACAAATGAATATATCCACACCAATATCCACCATATCAATCTACAACAGGTATTATTTCCCTTTGAGCAAAGGTAAATTGATGCAAAGTGAGGAGATTGATTCAGTAGAGCAAGTCCAGGAGTATGGATATCAGTTAGCAAATCTTCAGTAGAGCTGGTCCTGTGGTCAGCATGCTTTTGTGACACGCACAGAAAATGACCTCAAATTTCTTCACTTTCTTATACAGGGAATACAGTCCTATTGCAGGACTATTCTTTCGCCTAATTCAATGGATTAAGAATGTCCATGTTAATTATCTTTTAAAATTTATTAGTGCTGGCATGGATATACATGAAACTGGCTAGAAGCATCCTATCAAGGAAATAAGGTAAATTAATTCAGATGGGAGGCATTCTTTATTTTGATTATTTTTCAAACTACTTACAATTCACAAATTATTCTTTAAAAATTATCTCAGTTTGAAATTAACCTAGAGTTCATGGGCAAATGTCTAAAGTACTTTGCTTAACTGAAAAGACTGAAAACATTCTGGGTTAAATATGATACATAAAGTAAGACTTAACTGTAACTGAAATGGCACATAGCACTTGTATTGATTCTCTACACAGACTGAAGGAAATAGCTGATTGTCTTTATTCACCTGTTTTTCTTTCGTCTTTGTCAGCCACCTTTTGAACCAGTTTTCAGGATCCACAAATGTAGCAGGTGGATCCACTGATCACAAATATTAATTATAATGCTCTTCTACCCAGGTAACATGCAATACGGTGTCACTGACAGTGGCTGGATCTCAAGTTTGGTGAAAGCTTTTACCTTGAGTTTCTGGCCTGACTATATTGACAGTTTTCTTGGGTAAAGTTACAGAATCTCCTAAGAAATTAACTTTTTTAATTACTTCAAATTTTAAAGCACATGTTTATGTGGTTACTTATTCTTTTAACAGCACAAGAACCAAAGGATTTTTGGCCCCAGATGATCATGAAAACTCCTTTGCTGTACCAATAAATTCTCTACA
Organism: Rhynochetos jubatus; assembly: GCA_027574665.1. Classification (NCBI taxonomy): domain Eukaryota; kingdom Metazoa; phylum Chordata; class Aves; order Eurypygiformes; family Rhynochetidae; genus Rhynochetos; species Rhynochetos jubatus. The sequence continues at coordinate 29,169,619 of CM050654.1, forward strand.
GATTCCTTAAAGCTAGATTGTTAGTTTTCAATGGAGGTTTTCTTTTTTTAGGAGCTGAACCTACTTTGATTTTTTTTTAATGTGATAGATACTTTAATTTCCTCTCTCTTTTTAATTTAAATTTAATTAAAATCTGGCCTCACTGACTTTCAGTTTCAGGTCCTGAGTTGTCTCTGTGTTTACCCTCCAAGTGTTTCCAGTACCTTGAGCACATTAGGAATATTAAGTAGTTAATCAAGTGTAAAAAACATTAATTTGTTCTCTAGTGTCTTTCATCAATCTTTTTTTTTTTTTTTAATCAGAAGAATATCCAACAACTAAGCCCACAGATTCCCCAGCAAGCATTTCATCAACAGGCACTGATATTTCTCTGCACCAAGGATTGTGAAATAAATCTCTGCTGATGTGAGTGAATGGTCTTCTGTATAGGAATCATCCCAGGCCCCATGTAATCACTAAGATTCTTCCATACAGGTTTTAAAATAACCTAAATAACCCCAGTCAAACTATATATGTGTGTGTGTATATGTATAGAACAAGCTGATTCCTTAAAGCCACATTAAATTCTCCACCCTATTCCTGAAAGCCAAATGGAATTCAGCATGCCATAAGCTAATCCTCTCTAGTTTCTGAAGCCTGTGTCAGAACTGACACCGGTCCTGTTTCTGCCAGTGAACCAATGATCGCCCTTCTGTGGGCTAGGTTTCTAGAATTTCTTCAACTAAATGGCAGGTGTGAAACCCATTTTACATGGTGATTCTGATCTAATATCCTGGCACAAATAACAATTACTGAAGGAGGCAGAGACCTTTCAAAGATTAAACTGTGCTGGTATCTTTACTTTCATTGTAGTCATGGCTGCCACTGGCTCAAAATACACAGCACCTGGTCCAGAAACAGCACAGCTTGGAGTCTGGAATATTCATTACTTCTGGAACTGCTTTATGTCCATATAGGTCCATACTAATTCCTGCCATAAGCCTGGTTTGCCCTCAGGTAGCAGCAATACTAACCAGCTCTGGCTAACATTAGTTTATGGATCTTTGCATTAGAATTCATTTTGACTTCAGTATAACATGAATCTTCATTTGGGAAGAAACTCTATTTTATGACCTACAGTGGAGCATGCTTTTTGCAATCCCTAATCTAGGCATATATAACTTTGTGCAAAAGTTATAAAACTAATACAAAGCTTCTTTATATTATGAATAAGAAGCCCCTGTGATTGTTTGTCATACAATGAAATAGACCTAAGAAAGTTCTCTTACATTTCCCCATCTCCTACTGAATCAAAGACACGTGTTTAAAGCCCTCTTTTTATCACAAATCTTCAGTTTGGGGCAAGGTGGAAACGCAATTGTCACACAAGCTATACGAACTTCTGGGGAACCATGAACAAAACCTCAGATCCTGAATTAATCAAGATATAGGATCAGTCACTGGAACTAAATGAAAATGCATCAAACTGTTTGTACTGAAGTCCTTTAACACTTTGTGAACAACAATTACAGTTTTCATCCGGATCACTGACAAACACAAAATACTTCTAGAACTCTTTGGAAGTGGTTTTGTTCTTGTTTCTGAATATAAATAGTTTTTCTCTTTCCTGGGAAAACGTATAAATCTGACTTAGTTTGCATTTTTCTGATGAAAGTATGAAAAACTAGTTATCATTTTTGTTTATTACTTTTCTCCTCTACCTTGGAAACCTGGGACAAAACCCAGGTGGAAAATTCCCATCAGGAAGCTTATACTTACTGGTAAATCTCAGGATAGAATTTACTGAGAAATTCAATCTATGTCAAGATAAATACTTGGAAGTAGCACCCCACTATGAAATTCTGATGAGCAGGTGGGATTGTAAAGATTCATTGGATAGCTATTTAGAGGTGAATTCAGAGTGACTGCAGTAATAATACAGCTAATTCTTTTTTTCTTTGTGTAGTTAATAATGTAGCATCCCATATAAGAACACTAATGTTTAATCATAACTTTAAATTTTGCTTTTCATAGTAGGAAGTATTAGCTTTAATCCCCATAGAAAAGTTACGGAGTAGCAAGTGAGTCTTGCAGTGCACAAAGTGATTCTGCAAGTCTGTGGAACCTACCGATTCAAGGTAAAGTAATCCTACCCCAGCCCCATCTCAAAGACAAGTGAGCAGCATGTGAACCAGTTCGTGAGTCCTGTAACTGCCCAGTCTGTTGGTCTGAGGCATGCTGGTTGGCCTTAAAGCACTGGGCTGTAAACTGCAGGAGAGCAGGAATTTCTTCCTGCTCAGCTTACCTGACTGCAGAAGCAGTAGGTCAAACAGTTAAGTGGAACAATCTCATCAGATCTGCCAATATAAATTGTCCTTCTTCATGAATCAGAGCCTGAGGAATGTGTACAGAGGAAGACAGGGCAAAACACAAACACACTATATATTTTTGCCTTTGCATAGAGCACAATGACCTCTATATGCAGACAAGTCCTTAAGGCAGGGAAAAAACTACTAACAAAGAAATATAAAGAATGAGATGTCTGTAGCTTCATGAAAAACAGAATTTCATCTTGCATTTGCCAATTTACTTAGTATACTTCCTTATGCATACTGCATTTTTTATGTAATGTTATATGCAATATGTTACCTCTCCAGACTTCTCTGTTCGCAGTCATAGAATAATATAAGCTGGAAGGGAACTCTGGAACTTGTCTGGTCCAATCCCTTGTTCAAAGCAGAGTTAACCAAGAAGTAAGACTGGATCGTGAAGGCTTTTCCAGACAAGTTTCAGAAATCTCCAAGGATGGAAATTCCACACTTCTCTGGGCCTTTCTTCCATGCTTGACTGTCCTCTGGTGATTTTTTTTCCTGTTAACTAATCAGGATTTCCCTTCCATTGCCTCTTGTACTTTTATTTTACACCCTCAAGGGTCTGGCTATATCTCCTCAGTTACTCCCTTCAGGAGGTGAAAAACTGCAAGTAGATTGCCCCAATTCTTAGCTTCCTCTTCTCCAGGTTAACATCCAGCTCCTCCTCCCTGTACATATTAAGGCCCTTAGAGCATCTTAGTGACCCTATGATCTCACCTCAAAGTCATGTTTTTTAAAACTAGTGAGATCTGACATACGAAATGTTTCTGCAGTGCTAATACTGTGCAGTGTTCCAAAAGCAGTGCTTTGTCAAGGTGCACAGCTGAAAGTAAAAAAAAAAATAAATTTGGAAAGTTCATGATTTATACCATCCGTCTAATACTGTTCCTTAACTGGGATACACTTAGTCAGTGCCATCTTTTCAGATGAAAAATTATACTGTACTAGGAAACATTCTCACTACAGTATCCAAAACCCAGAAGAAACATTTAAAAGAATGCGTGTATTATTTTGTATTTATGAACAGGAAAACTCAAGAATTACCTCAGGTCACACACAAGAAAACTTGACAGAGAAAAGTAGGATTTTAGCAGCCTATCTTACTGTCTGGTGTACTACTAGATTTCTGGATTAGATAAATATCCTCTTTGGACCAACTCCTGTTTTCCAACAACATAGTGGAAAACAATGCCAGGCACATGAAGCAGAGTTTATGTTTTATGTTCTGTGGCTTTTAAACACAGTGCTGCTGGAGGTTTTTTTGTTGTTGTTTGGGGTTTGGTTTTTTGTTTTTGTTTTTTTGTTTTGTGTGTGTGGTTGTTTTGGTTTGTTTTTTTTTTTTTTTTTTTAATCATACGATCCTTTACCATCAAAACAAATCAGATAAGTTCATCTCTGCCCATAGGGATAGACAGTCTGAATAACAGCCTCTAATGGAGGCTAACACTGCCTTGATTCATTGTGAAAGAAACATGTATTTGTTGTACTCTTTCAAGTGTTGATACTGATGACCAGGAAATGAAAATACTTGTGAAGCTGCCAGGCAGATCAGTCAGGAATGGCACACAAGAACCTGATTTTGGGCACAGCTATTAATGTCTAGCAAGTCATTTGGGACAAAAAATTAGCATTGAAAAGAAGTAATCAAAAGATCCTCCAACAGTGAAGATATCGGTGCCAGGTATTTATCACTAGGAATATAACAAGTTTACTAATCTTAGTAAATTGGAACAAGAGATACATTAATTCTGTTCATTAGGTACCTCCTGCTGTTATGGTTTGATTATTATTCATAGTACTGGAACACTTCGCTTAGGATTGGGTTATTAAGAGTTCTAAGTACTGCACATAAGCATAATAAAAGTCCAGCCACAGCTCTGCTTTACAGTCTTAGAGAAAAAAGGAGTTGATTTGCAGTTTGGGAATGGATGCAGAATGAGGTTATGCAACCTGTGTTCTCACTAAGAACTGAATAAAGATATTATTCATCACAGACCTGTACCTTAATGCCCTCATACTTCATCTTCCCTGTGGGCTTCTCCCACTGCAGTGATATTTTCTTTTGCTTTGACTTGTTTATAAACATCCAGCTAATACATGTGGGCAGCAGCAGCCATCACACACACTGCTATGTCAACAGAGAAAAACACTGACAGATTTGCATTGCTGTCTGTACCGAAGGATGCCAAACCACTCCAGAAATCCCCACTTCTAAGCAGGTCTCTAATAGCCTGTGATAGCTCCAGTGTTACAGTCCAACTTCATTTTTGGTAGCATTAGGTTCCAGCTGAAAACCTTAGCATTTATAATGAGGCACCACAGTGTCATTTTCTTCTTTGAGCAACTGTCCAATACTTCTGTGTCTTGGGGTTCCTATTCCTGCAAGAATGCTACGAAATATTTAACATCCACAAAACACCAGGTTTAATGCCTCAGCTAAAAGGCCAGAGAATACTGAACAGTGGACCAAACTTAAATGTTCAAAATACTGAAGCTGAGAGGCTCATAACTTCATCAACTCTGTTCATATATTCCTCCTCCTTATCACCATAAATATGCAATTTATCTGATTTTGGATTAAGCAGGCCTGAATGTGAATTCTGAAAATCTTTGCGAATTCCTTCTTTCTCACAGCTCTTACTGCTAGAAAAGTGATCCTCTCAGAGGGCAGAAATTAAGAAAAAAAAAACCAAACAAAAAACTTCAGACTACTAACCAGCAGTATAACTGAAAAACAAAAAAAGCCAACCCCACCCCAAACCCCAAAACAAAACAATGAATAAAAAGGCCTTATGAAGCTGGTAGAGGTAAATTCAGTGATACATTAAGTAGGCTAGAACTATGGAGGACAGCTGGCTAGTTACCCTGCTGAGCACTGAGATTTTCCTTATGCTTTTGACACAGGTGGCCTGAGACAAGGCTACAGTGTCTAAGAGCCTGTCCTGCCCTTAGAACCAGCCCATAGGACTTTCTGCCCCTGGATGGTTTAGTGGTGTAAATCCAAAGCAGCTAACGTGAGAGATGAATCACAAGAAAAATTTTCAGGTTGTGAAAATTGTTCCTTCCACTTACAGACTTTCTTGGAACTTTTTTATACACCTTTCCACTAAAATTCCTGAATACTTTTATCTGAACTGCTAAAAATCTCTCTCATGAGGTTTCAAACAAAAATCCAGAGTGTAGGAATTTTTCAGGGATCCTCTGATGATATACATGGCCCAAGGAACTGACTGGTTACCCTGGCTCTGAGTCAGCTCCAACCAGAGCAGAGCATCAGACACAGCCGGTCAGCACAGCACCACTCAGACCCTGTTGTTCATTGTTACAGGAGCATCACATACAAGAAAGCGAACACATTTGTGCTTCTCCCCTCTCTCACTAAAAATCAGACCATGTGCAAAGAAAAGACAGGGGAGGACGAGAAAGACTATTTAATGAGCACAAGCCTAATAAGCATTTCTGCTGGGAAGAGCACACTGATGTCTTAGAGGCAGTACTCATGTGGAAGAAGCTAAAAGGCATGTTCTAATTTCACGTAAGTCTTTGTGTAGGAGAGGGAGAAAAACCAAATACTTCCATTTAGATTAAATTTTACAGCTACTGCTAGGATAGATAAAAATTTATAGTTTAACAGCTGTAAAGGTTTAGATTTAATTAGGGGAACTTGTTTCCCTTTACGCCACAACTTTTGCAATGAGGTATGCTCTGACAATTTGCATTAATGTGCTTTATATAAATTTTACTGAGTTTTCTGCTCTGAGTTGCTGTGCAGTATCATATTTTAGGATACAAATGAGAAAGGAAGCCTTCATTCTTTCTTGCTTGCGTTTGGAATCTGGCTGTTATTGATTTATTTTAAGAATGATGGCCAAACACAAGATATTTCCATGAGCAAATATGTTGACTAGGTTTCAGTATGCTTGCAATAGAAAGCTTGGTATTAATGAAGTTCATGCAAGATTAAGTCAGAGAGTCTTCCTAAAGGGTTTGTTAGCACATTCACATGATAGACAGGTCTCACTTTGACACTTTTTATTCACTTTCTCATATATACAAGGTGAGGATTTAAGATTTGCTGGAGAATGTATGAGTTTATTCAAGGGACACAAGATGTTTATAACGTTATTTTGACAAGATATGCATTCCACAAAATGCTGTTGGTGAACTCTAGTAATCGATCTATTCAGTTTCCAATGCTTATTTGGATCTATGTACCTGTCACTTTCAGAAGTGACACAACATTGGCCCATCACATTCATTTTTCATACATCCCATAACACACCATTTCAGATCTGAACATGCACTTTTAAGACTTGATTTCAAATTATTAGGGATTATTGATTTTAAATTGAGAATGCTTAACAACTGCTTGTTAACATCGTATTTGGTTAAAAAGAGCCTGAATAAAATAAAATCACTGTCGTATTATATCCTGCTGGTTTATACATATACATCTGCTATGCAAGTGTGGGTAACTATAAAACACAGCTGCATTTTTCTGCATTTCTCACAAATTCTAAAGCTCCACAATGAATTTGTTTTATTCCTAATACATTTTTCTGCTTGTTCTCAACTCTGCTACATGCTAATGTTTCTGTGACACTTTTTAGCTTCCCTTATCAATTCTCTGCTTTCAAAGTTAAAAATTATATTAATACATTCTTCCTCTCTGTTTATTTGCTCTCTATTATATTTTGATTTTAATTTCTGCTTTCAGCATTTAACAGTGATGGCCTTGTAGACAGTTGTCTTCTTCACAGCTTGCAGAGTCACATATTTTTGGCCATGAAGACTTCTATTGAGCCTCCTGTTTTCATTCACTTTCTTCCTCCTAATTCCTCTCAGGTCCCTTTCAGAAATAAATCCTTCTGAAACACTGTGATGGTAAATATAGTACGGTTGCTACTGTCCTTTTTTTTACTAAATTTAATGTAATTGTATCAATAGCACTCCCAAAGCAATCATTAACTTGCAATGTGGTGATTAAATCATCTTCATCAAAATGGATTTACTATTTGATTTTTTATTTAATAAGTTAAAAATCATCTATAGTTTGTAGGATCTAATGACATTTTATTATTGGCTGCATAAAGTTTCAAAATTGAATTTTCTATTCATAACATATTTTCCTATCCACACACTACTATCAGTTAGGAGCTTAAAAAGGAGATCCTTCACTGGAAGGAAGCATGGGCCTTTGGTGGCCCTGACAAACCTCTTCATGGGCACTGCAGCTGTATGTACCCAAATGCATTTGTTAAGCCGCAGTTAGAACTTGTAAAGCACATGGCAAGAAAACTAAGAACACCAAGAAGGAAGAGAGAGACGAGACACTGCACTTGGCAGTGCCTCCTGGAAAACTCTAGTTTGAGACCATGCTCATGTCAGATCTACCCTCCTGGCAGCTGGAACTTTTCTGCTACCTGGGGAAATTATTTGACTCTTCCCAAACTCTCTCATTTATTAGGATTTTTGCTCTTAGAAAAGTGGAAGTTGTCCGTTTATCTCTTGTAATGTTACATATTTTTCTCCAGAATCTTCAACATTTTCTGTGAAATGTAACTTTTGGTTGACAATTTCTCCTCAGCAGCACTCACATTTATGTAAATGAGAAAAAGAAAAAATCAGATCCAAACTCAGAAATAAGCCATTGGAGAGGAAAAGGGACCAAAGAAAGGCAATAAAATCATCACACAAGCTTAACAGGGGACTATGAAGATAACTACTAGCAACACAAGGAAGGGGCATGTCTTGTACATGCTCCACACTTTTTTTTTTCTTTCTTTTTTTGAAGTTAGTTTACAGGGAAAGGTTAATAATTCAGTATCTTGTATTTTGCAATATTTATATCTGGTGGTAGGAGGAAAAAAATCCTGATACTCTGTATGTATAACTGGAAAAAGATTTTATACTGCAGATTCTGGATCTGGTTTTGCATTTTTCTTGTTCCCTAAGAAACTAAACAGAATGAAAAGCTATCATCTGTCACTTGAAGCACTGTAGGCTGTATTAATAGGCTGGTTCAACAATGGGAAACAGTTCATGCAAATTGTTGTATTCCAGCTAGTTGACTTTTTCCTTGCTAAAACTCACATATATTGTTTCATTTTTTAAAAGATAAATTATAATTTATTTGCCTTAGAGTAATACTGAAGAAGCAATTAGACATTGCTGGAAGAGGCCTTTAGATATGTACTTCAAAAACCACATGCAGTTGCTGAAGGCCAATGATCCAGTTGAGTCACTGCTCGTTTTGGTGCTACCTCTGACTTACAACACCATAACCATCAGGCTGGTTGTCATTTCAGCTTCAGCCTCGAGTGACTGATGTTTTAGTCAAGAAAACTTGGGTGCTGGGGTTGGAGGAGGAAACCACAGAAGTCCTATCTTACACTCAGGCTTCCTTGCAGGGACTTTGTCCTGAAGTTCATTGACAGGGGACAGAAAAAACCCCTGTGTTCAACAAGAGTCAGTCTGGCAAACAGCCCCAGTAGGGCTTCTCTTTGTAAGGCTGTATCACATCTCCTCAGCAAATTGTAGCCTGAACATACAGTTTCCACATTTTCTTTCTCAGTTCTATTGCAAGCTGCACATACAATACATTTTATTGTATTTAGCCAAGGGTGATATAGTTCTTGAACAGGTTTTTCACCTCTATAAGGTATATAAGCAGGATTTATGGGAGCAATGCAAATGCTTAAAATAAGCTCTATCAGTTATACTGTCAACATTTCAATTACCACAGTGGAAAGGCATTGGTGCCTTCTAGGTCCTAGGTCCTATCAATCAACTCCAAGTGAAAGTCTCAGAATTTCTAAAATAAATGCCTATTAAACATGTGAATCATGTCCAGTGTGGTGGTAGACAACAGCTTTTTCCATGTGCATGACTATCATAGTATTGTTTTTGCAGCCAAGTTGGTATATTCACAAAGATGTCACAAACAAGCAGGCTTAAAACATCCTGTGCTTAGAATCAACTCAGAGCTACCGTCAAAATACCAACTTGCTCCAAATCTTCAGGCCACTTAGACACCCATCAGTTGATGCCCAAAGAATGCATGGCTGCATCTGCTTCACCTGCTTGGGTTTGAGGGAAAATGCATTCTAATACTTCCCAGAATGCACTGTACAGTCCGTTATACTACACTTAGTTCAAAGACTTCTTTGACTTTATTAAGCATCTCTCTTTGTAATGTTGCTACTCTCTTCTCTCTTTCTTAAGGTATTTGGCTAACCCTGGGACTCTGGGTCTTCACTCATCCTTCATGAACTCTCTGTAACATCAGAGATTGCTTCTAATTCCTCAAGTACTTCAGGGTAAATTTTATCAGGTTCCACTGACTTGAACAAATCCAACTATCTATTTGTCTGTCTACATAAGCATGAGAATTTACAGATGTTGTTCACCCTTAGTCATAGCAGAAACTGCGAAAGCAAAACTAAGCTGACTCCTGTGGATATGCTGAGAGATTGATATCAATGCAAGATGGGCTTTTTGTTCAAATTATTCTATTGTATTATGAAGAGATAGATAAATCTTTCATATGGGTATTTAAACTCTGTCTCTTGAAGTTTCTCTGTAATATTGTGATGTTCTTTTAAAGTATAAGTCAATAAAATGACAGACTGTGTTTAATGAATTCTAAAGCCCTTCATGATAACCAAGTGATGTCTTCCCAACAGCACTCCAGTAAGAATGAAGTCATATATCCATTAGACATGAATCCTTGCATATAAAATAATTTCTGGCAGTATCACAGCCAGTTTCACAGAATTACTCTCATCCCTTTCATATCAATGATCTCTCCTTTAAGATCAGTTTCTCAGCATCATCTCTGTAATCCTTTCTTCTTACATTCTGTTGCTGAAAGCTGAGAAAGTTCTTTCCTCTTTCTCCCCTCACTTGACTACTCCACCTTGACTTGTTTACTCTACTTTAAAACTGAACTGATGGGCCAAATTATTCACAGTATTGCATAAAAACCCTATCTAAATTATAATTAAATACAGTATGTCTTCTGACAGAGTTTAACCTGGAAGTCTCATAATTACTCCAAGGAAATATAGTCCTTAGTCAATTTTTTTCTCTGTCATGTCTTCTCAGTCATCAAATTCTGCTTGTATTTCCTCAGGGGCAGGGAGGGATTACAAATCAGTCCCCTTTTGTGCAGTCTGGCACAATAGGTCCTTTAGGTTCTACTGGAGTGCAAATAATCACCACATTCTTTGAGTGTTTAAATGTCATAGAGATGTGCTTAAACTAACCAGGTGCACAGTCAGATGAAAGGAAGACTTAATTGGAGAACTCCAGCCTCTGAATAACTGATTGGATTTTTCACCTCAATTAAAATTATTAGCAAGCTCTAATGCACTTCCCACTTTCATCAGAATATTTACTGCCATACAGGTGTACCTACTCTTGTTTAGATTAAATAGGACTTCTTAACTGCTTAGAAATGGCTGAAGGTTGAATTCACAAAACAAAGAAAAGCAGGTTCCTCTGACTGAAATTCCGGGATCTGCCTAGAGCTCAGAGAGTAATAGGATTCAGCAACCCAGTGCATTGCTTCCAGTCCAGCGAACTATATAATCCACTTTACAGTTCAGGTCACTCCAGCCCAATGAACAAAATAATCCACTCCAGACTTTATGTGATTTCAGACCAATGAACAACATAATCCCAATTTTGATTGGAAACTATGGGCAAAGAGAAAAGTTTTTATGAGTAATCAGCATCTAAATGTGCTCTATGTAGCCAGAAAGGGACTTTGTACTACAAGACATTAATAAATTAGTGTTTTAACACTTAAAATCTCTATGGTGCTCCATTGGCTCCAGAACAAAAATGTAAAGGTAACATGTAAATTTGTGTGTTCCCTCTGATCATGGGTGGTTACAGCCAGGGATGACTGGTTTGTCACTGCAACGTATGCTCACTCCACCTTTTTTTTATCACCCAAACACTCCAGCTTGGATAAAAAGTGTCTATTATTAAAAAAACTCAAACAGATACATGAAAGATACGTTCAGTTCAGTCCGTCTCATCTTTGTTACTTTGTCTCTCTACATTTTAATTTTAAATGTTTTCATGCATTCTGTAATTGTCTTCTGCTTTCTTCTTTAATATTAGTTTACCAAAACCACCTAAAAGATGTGGAATTAAAGATCACAAAAGCAGTTCTCGGAAAACTCCATTTTTGAGTACACAGACTGAGTGCTAAGAAGGTTTACCTATGAAAAACAGAATGCTACAGAGGTCATGTCTGGAGAAAGGAACAATGAACACTATCAATCCATTGTGTTCATGAATTGACAACAAGCATAATCTCTTTCAGAATGGATGAAACTTTTAAGAGGTCACCCACCACAGAAACAATAAATAACTGGAGAATCACAGACATGAGATTTTTAAGGGCTGGCTTGAAATTGCAAAAGTCAGAAAAACAAGACAACCATTGCTTGGAAAAAAAACCACCAACCACACAGACAAAAACACCCAAAACCAACCCCCGCACCAAAACCACTGTACAAAACAGTTGCAGTTTTAATCTCTAACATGAAAGCAGTTGTTACTGGGCTATGATTACTATCTATAACTGTTCAGTACTGCCTTACTGTCACCTACTGCCCTCCTATACTTCTAACTGTCATGTGCTATCTATATTTTCCAGCAGGTCTATCTGAAGGGAGTGAAATTAAGACCCCTGCCGAAAAAGAATTTATAACCTACAGTCTACCGTGCCTGTACGGCCTGACTTCAGATCTGGTTCATTGCGTAATACCTTCGATCCTTCCACAGTAGTAACCACAAGAAAAGAGCAAGCTGATCCTTGAGTAAATTGACCTAATCTGGCCCTGCGTTAGTGGGAGATTGGCCTAGATGACCTCCAGACAGTCCTTATATCTAGATTACGCTAAACTTGAGTAAACTAATTTATGTAAATTTAAGTGAAAGACATGTTGAATAAATGAAAGAGTTAACATTTGCAAGAAGATTTCTTCTGAAATCACTCAAGTAGAAAAATAAACTTGAGTGTGGAAGAAGGTCTGTATTTCTACTATTACTTTTCCATACCTCATTTTACTTTTTCCAATACCTGTCTCTTTTTACAGATCATTCTTCCATTTCTTCTAAATATTCCATTGGAATCTCTCTGAGTTTATTCTCATAACCATTGATGCATATGGTGTAAATATGCTCATTCTGAAAGTAGGGTTTTTCAAAACAACATTAAAACCCTCAAATTACGTTTAAAAATAAAACAGTTTATTAATAAAAATATTTTATTATGTTAATTCAAATAAAAGGTTTGATCACTAATTAGCACTTCTGGGGGAAAAAAAAATAGCACTTTTTTTTTTCCCCTCAAACCTCCACATTACTAATGAAACATTTCATATTAGCTGAGGAAGCTCCCAAACAATGGGAGCTGTCACATATTTGTTTTTTGTCTCTTCCACAAAATTTTGATAATTAACAATTTTCTATATTAAAAAAGAAATAATTACTTTGCATGAAAGCATGTCTCAAGATACCAGGTATTCCTTTAAGGTGCAAATTATTTTCTGATGAGTCTGAATTGATAGATATTACTTAAAATGTGTTATTATCCTAAAACCAAGTGTTTATCAAATATATCGTTAGCACACTTGAAGTGTGACTTTTTTGGCAGTTTGCAGAACTTCAGCTGTGACAGGGACCATATCAAATGTGGATGTTAGTACAATATTAATAAGAATGTATTCCTTCCTGTTCACAGTACCAACAGTATACTCCTGGAAAGTACCACTAGCTAACTTATCAATTATTTTAAGATTCTGAAGTGAAAAATGCCAAGTGCAAAATGCTGCCATAGTGTCATCCAGATTATTTTATTCAGTTGTGTGACTTTCAGTCTCTTTAATTGGCACCAAGAAATCTACTCAGTCACCCGTGTACTTGACTGTTAGTAAATGGAGAGTGAAAACAGCTATCCAGCATCTTCAAAACAAGGCTGTTTGGTGGACAGATTGCCTGGCCACTGCAGTAGGATCCCCATCCAACTCTGAAAATGTTTGCAAGGAATAATGCAACTGCCAAAGGTGTTTAAGAGCAGTCAGCTAGTTTAAAACGCTACAGAATTTAGTTTCCTGGCACATGCTCTAACAAGCTTTGCTGCAGAATGTCAACATTTGGATTCACAGTATCCCAAGATACCTGTTAGCTGCAGCGTTGCTGAAACTCTGAAGGTTTAACTATCTGAACAATGAAAAATTAGTTAAAGCTGTAAATATAACAGCATTGAAGCCTAACTCCTCTAGAAAACAATGTGCCAAGAATAGGCAAGAATTTTGAGCTGAAACAAACATGTTAGAACTAAAGTGATTTTGCGCTTTGGTAGTATTCTCTCAAAACATCTATTATTGGATGAGCTGTAAGATGTAAATGTTATCCAGTGAACTGTTATCTTGTAATGGTGTTCAGATAATAATACCCCAGCTTTTTCTGCTTGGGTTACAAGAGAATCCATGTTAGAGGTATGTTAGAAGTAAAGAGACATAGGTGGTCAGTCCCTTACAAATTTCTTAAGTAATAGTGAAGTGATATTTTCCAAAGTGTCTGCTTGATGTGGAACCTTGAAACACATTTTCATAAATTACAAAAGAACAGAATTTCCAAAATTCTCTTGAAGCCTTTATGAGCATAGCCTTTGGCCTAAGTCATAGCACTGGAACCCAGTTTTAATAAACAGTTGTAAAATTTTCCACTTGCGATGTCAAAGCTTCAATTACATTCTCAGAAGTGTCTGACTTTAAGTCACTTGGGCTATCAGTGAAAATCTTTGAAGACCAGGGTATTCAAAATAGAAAAAAGAAAGACTGCAAAATAACTATGGGTACTACAGTGTTGGGGTAACCAGAAGTAGGCATATATTCCTATTGTGTTATGCATCACACACACAAAGCAGTCAGAGCATTCAGCTGCAGGAATATCCTTCCAAACAGATGTTTATGGGCTCTATGGTAGGCAACCAAAATGGCTTTGGCCATGAGTAGCACAGGGCTGTGGGAAATCCAGGTCTTGGGCTTGTCATGGTCTGAAGTGCCTGCCTAAACAGCAGTGCAGGGTAGCAGGTCTTGCCTAAAGAGTTTTTACAAAACAGGGGTTGGGAACTGGTTGAATACCATGACAGAACACATAAACACATGCACACACTGTACAAGACTAGCTAGAAAATGGGTTTGGGTTTTTTTCTTGCCTTGGCACTCTTACCCTGCCTCCCCTGTGCCTCGCTGGAAGCCTTTTACTCTCACAGTGCCCAGACACGGAAGCACTGAGCCTCTGCCTGGGCACTGCAATGAAATAGCACATTTTGCATATGATGGCAGCATGCAGACAAGTGGGTAAAATACAGATCTGAATCTAAGGAACCTTTATGGCTTCAGTGAAGTAGATCAGTAGTTTCATCTTCAGTCCCGAATCATACTTTAAATACAAACCAATAGGTCTGAATTTCCTCTTTTCTTTCTTTCTTTCATTTCCCCCCCGCTATGATTATTAAAGCTTGTCTGGAATTCTGTGTCATTAGGCACCTGAACACCTTCCATTCATGAAAAGCTCAATCTGGACATAAATTAGTTTTGCTTAAACTCCCCATTTATTCTTAGGTTCCTGACTTCAAAGTCATGTCATGTAATTTTTTTAAGAACTGCATTTAATTCCTAAATCAAATTAAAAAACATCTCAGGTTTCTCATTTTGTCTCATTCTTTCTGACTTCCAGTATTATTATCTATAGCGTAAGCATGTTTACAGTAACCATTCACAATTTAGAAATATTTTAAAAAAAGAAAACAAAAGTCAGGACTAAATAGAATTTTGAGGGTCACAAAAGAAGGTAATTTCTAGTACGCATTAAATCTGCTAGTAGCTACACTTTTTAAAAAAGTTAAGCAAGCACTGAGTCCCATCAGGGTAATAATAACTTAATAAATAATTCTTCTAACTGGACTGAATAAATATTGTCCTGAAGTGCAATGAAAACTACATTTTCAGTAGTTATGCAATAAAAAAGGCATCTAAAAATCATAATGTCTTTTCTTCCCAAGGATCATTTTCAGAATTGATGCTGGTACTTAGCCTTCTGCAGTATATGCCAAGTGCCAGAAGTCCATCATCACAATATTCTTGCAGAAGATTTTTAAGGACTTTTAAGCATTTAGATTTTCCATCACTGAGTCAAGACATTGCTGCTGAAGCTGTTTCCTGCAACACTGTAGATTTTCCCAGAGTCTTCCATTCCTGTGCTAAAAGAGTTTACGCCTACCCATCAAAGAACACCTAGACTGTTCTGGAGCTGTACTAATGTTCATTGCCCAACTCACAAAGCACAGTCAGTAACAGGTACTTAATAATGAGAAAATGCAAGGAACTGCATAAGGACACTACAACCTTGCGGTGACAGGTATCTATATATAAAACATATACGGTATTATGCCAATTAATTCAAGCAGAGACAAAAGTTAGTTTTCACTGGACAGACGTTGATGGTTTTATTTTAATTATTTGCATCCCCTGAAACCTGATCAGTCTTTAGTGTATTTTTGGACCTCTCTGGGAAAGAAGAGGTTTTACATAACATGTCCTTCATGCAGTGTATTTACCCGTGTACTTTACAAACATGCCATTAAGGAAGTCATGTAGTATTAAATAAGGTAGGCTTGGCTTGAATTATTAATAGGATAGTATATGAGACTACTTATGCAACATAACCCCCCACCCCCCCGTTCCTAAGGGTGCAACATCACATTAGTTTAGAAACGGTATTTTTATCCCAGCCCATGGCTGTAGAATGTCTGAACCTGACTACAAGCTTAACTGCAAAGAACGTGTAATAACAACAACCTGCTTCTAAAAAATAATGAGAGAAAGACTCAGAGACCTTTTTCATATAGATAGATCACAGCCTGCATAATTACTTTGTTTGAATAGCAAACATCTATGATATTTGAACTACTCAGTTCCGAAAGCAGAAGAGAGAAACAAAATAATAGTAGTGCTTGGACATTTTCTAATGGAGCAGTTTTCCACTGGAAAATGTTAACAAGATAATTGATGTTGGTAAAAATTTCTAGGGAATTTCTGAACAAAACATTGAAAGTTGCAGACCCATGGATATAAAGAGTAATAGTATTTATTTTGTAATTTTCATAACAAGATACTTTGAAAGGGACAGTGCATCTTTTTTTCAGGATTCTCCATCTTTCTGCGGAAAAATCAGATTTATTATTCATTAACTCTCTATTTGTTTTGGTGCTAAAACACAACAAAATTAAAATCTTAAGAACCAGGAAATCTCTTGCAGATCAGGAATTCTGATATTTGGCTACTTTAGAAATTATCATGTGCATTAGTTTTTATTATCTGCTTCTAATACAGCAAACAGTGTCGTTAACTGACATACTTCAAGAATGAAAGTATCTGTAATGTGATGTAGCTCAGGACTGAGACTTTATTAATTTATCTGCAGAAAGAGACTAAGGTAGAAAGTACAGTACTACAAGTAAGTTTTCTTGCTTGCTTTCTATTTTGTATGGTAAGGCTAGTTGGATGGTAAGAGGCAACAAAAAGAAGGAAATTATTTGTCTCAACTGTTTAGGTACTGATTTCCTCTCTACCTAAAACAATAGGACTATTATTTTGATGTGACTATAGAGTGCCAGCATAAGCCATTTAACTTTTTTAATTACTGGCACAATCAATCTTTTTATCCAACATTAAAATTCCTCTAAAAGGTTAGTATAGAGATACTATTTTTGTTAGGTATAGCCACCAAATATTTTGGCAACGAGCAGTTTTTTTGAGAATCTGGGTATGTATAGCTCTGTTTCTAGATGACTCAATTAACTATCCTATAAGTATGTGTGAGGTTACCAATAGGTGAGTCTTAAATGAGGGCAAAACCCAGATCTAATAACGAAGAGAATTTTCTAAATTATTTGGCATATTTAGAAGAAAACCACCTTTAATTTACATTTTTCTAAATATGGATTTTACTCACAGGAATGACACACCCAAATCCCATCATTTTATCAGGATGTCATTTATTCACTGCAGTCATTTGTATCTGAAAGCCAATGAAATCCATATGTGACCTCTTCTGTCACTCTAAGAGCTTGCTGCTCTCAGCGTCTCTAAACTACCACACCAACTTCTGAACAATGACAAAAAAGATGACAAGTGGGCCTTGTCAGAATAACAGAGATGATGTACTGTAAGCAGATGATTAAAACTAGAATCTAGACTGACAAATAACACAATGATCCATCTCCTACTGGTCCAAGAGCTGATTTATTACTGAAGACCTGGATCTTATGTGTCCAGTATATTTTATGAGGAAGGACATTGCCTGTATAGTCCACAGAGTGTAGCCCACGTGCCAAACAACCAGGTACTGTAAATATGTCTAACTCCATTGATGTCCTCAGAAGTGTGATGATTTGCATCAGTTGAGACCTGGCCGCGTATCTCAGATGAAGTGCATAAGCATCCATTTTCTAGAGTGTTGTTGTCATTTCTACGGTGGGAGCCCACTTCAGCACAAAAGATCCTTATGGTAGCACTGAATTGGACCTTAGATTTTTTATAAATCATCTTGGAAGATGGCTATAGGAATATGGAAAAAGTAGCTCATAAAGAATTAGTTTAGTATAGTGTTTATGTTACACTGCTCTCTAAACTGATAAACCTGCCTCCTTTTTATATATATAAAAAATGCTTATCTACATCTTGCATTCTTTTCCTATGCTCAGCCATTTCCAAAGAACATACCATAATTAGTCTAGCTTTCTGTGTGTACTGTTCATTTAATTACCGTTTCGTTATATTATCTGCTGTAATTCTAACAGATTTGGGGTTTACTGCACATACCTCAAGAAATCAGACTAACAGGAAAACGGCCTGATTTTTCCAACCTATTTCATTACATACAAGAACCGTCTTCAGGGAAGAATACAGAAATAGGGGTAAGGAGACTTGAGGTCTACTTCCAGCCATCCCATATTTCCCTTCTCACCTCAGGCACGTAATTCACTTGACCTCTTTGTACATCCCTTACTGGTTTGAAAATGTAAGCAATAATGCTAAGCTGCTGAATTGGACAAACATTGTGAAAAAGCGTATTCTATAAACATAGCTCAAATAAATGCCACAAATTTATGTTGATTGCATCAAGAATATTTTAAAACAGTCAAAAATCATCTGTATTAGCAAGTACTTCACAAAATATTTAAAGGACTCACAGTGGGTTTTTTTGTCTTTATGACCTTACTTAGAAATGCAGAGTTATATTGCTGACTCACCTGGCAGGCAGAACAAATGGGGCCTATTAGCTCCAACTCAGGAATATAAAAGGAATATATAAAAATTCTTGTCACAAGAGAAGAAAAAAAAAAAGAATAACAACAGCAGATGTTTCAGGTTTTTGTTTCTGCTATGCACTGGATTTAAGAGTGAGTAGGGAGGGAAACAGAAAGACACAGCCAGCAACCCCAACCCAGTTGCAGTTAAAATCATTGAAGAAAAATGTAATCAAATTGATTTTTCCTGTGTATTCTGGGACCTTTAGCCAATAAGGAGTCATCTTTGTTGTGAAGGAAAATAATTAAAATCCACTCCATATATGAGTGTGATAGTTTAGAGAGAGAGATATATACACTGGAGCCTCAGGTAAAAAGAACAAAACCAACTCTATGTCCTAATTCTAGGAAGTTGAGAAGATTTGAAGAATGATCACTTACGCTTTTCAAGACCAAACTAATAAGTTTTCGTATTAGCAAATGACGATGGTCTCTCGTTCTCAGCAGAGACAGATTTTGCTCAGTAATCAGTTAACACTGTTTACCATTCTACAATTATATTGATTCTGCCATTCATAAAAGCACATCTGCCAACCAGCTTACTCTGCTTCCACATTAGCTTTGATAACCAGTTACCAAATGAATGTTCACACTGGCTTAATCTGGTAAACCTCAGAATTAATAGGTATAAAAGGTGTGATAAGAAAAAAACAAGAGCGAGAGAATTCACTGATGGATGTGTTAAGATCTATCAGGGAGAAACGAAATACTATTTCAGATGTGTGTCATTTTTCTCTAAAGATCTACAAAGCAAATATTAACAAGGTGTTTTAAATGAAGCACTTCATTTACATTTCACCTGTTCTACTCCAATTGCTCTATTCTCTTAGTATGATTCAACCATGGTACACATCAGCTTTAGCAAGCCATAAAAAGTAATTTTTGGCTTCAGATTCTGTGATAAATTTATCATCAGAAAATTACACGTCAGTCTAATTTCATGGCTGTATTATCCTTCTGTCTAAAAACTCAACGAACTAATTAAATTCTGAATTAACTGAAATCAGAATAAGCCCCAGACACTAGCTTCTAATCTGGACAAACATCTCTTGACAGAAAATAGAATTAATATGTCTCATGCTTCAGAGAAGTTTGCCAAAAGCAGGCCACTTACTGGTTTAGGCACATGGCCTTGTCTGTGAGTACTCTTTGTTATTACAGTGTTTCTCCTTTGAAGAACTTAATGCACCTTCTTAACAGAGACTAGCCTTGAAACACCAAAGGGATGTGAACTGTCAGTGTCAATAGGAACACTATACTCTCAAGTCAAGAGGATCTAGTAGCTCATTGTTTGCTTATATCAACTAATTTGTATAAAACTGAACGCTTCACGTCATAAAGTGTTCTGCAGTCCTTTTGCAACTATTAAGATGCTTGTAGAGTAGGAATGTGTAAGCTGCCATGACCTTTTTATAACAGCAGTAGCATAGGGAAGTAACAAGAAGGATATGCCCAAAGGATGCCTGGAGAAGAAACAAGGAGATGAAAGCACATAATGTGAAGGCACACATGTATTCCTTTTTTTTCCCCCATATATTTTCTAATGGAAGTGTTCCCCACCTGCGCACCATCTAGGTGACACCAACAGCCCAAACGGCAGTATGCAACAGTCCATACAAGAGCTTAGCCCTACAGCTAAAGCAGATTTTACATTATTGCATAGGACTTTGGGTAGATCTGCATGTGAACATCAGCTGGGCAAGATTTTCACCTCCCAGTCGCCTTACCCTGCCGTACTTCCCTGTCAATTAACAGCTTTCACTCTTGAGGATTATGTATGTCCTGTGGCTCTTGCCAGCAGGACACCTCATTGCTGCCTCCTGGCTACATTTAAATGTTAATGACTAATTCTATAGCTAATACACGCAGTTGATTTTATGTTCATATCTACCAGTTTTAAATGTCACGGCTTGGACTTGTCTGAAATGAATTTTGCTAAACCATCTCCTGTTAATTATCTTTTACCATTTATAGTTCTATCTGATGGCCTGTGTTGTCAACTGGGCTGCTAACAGGCAGTTCAGCTTTCTGCCTTTGAGATGGGGAGTTGGAACAGCCAAGTCTTCAAAACAAAGCAAAGCCTGGTCTTCCCTGATGTGGAAAAAAACTATTTGGAAAGATGCAACAAATAGAAACCCAACAAACTCTGGCTTCCAATGCCATGAAGTTTATGTACCTCTTTAGTTGTGCATCCTTTACATAACAGATTTGTTGGTTGTTCCTGAAGCACAATAGCAGCATTTTTTTTTTTAATCCCATCAGTGAGAAGAGGTTTTAGAGATGTAAAAATTAGCATTTAAGTCACAAACTTAAGAGGATAACAAACTATTAAACTCATAAGCAAATCCAAGACAGACTTATGTTAAAGGAATACAAACACCCCTTTACACCCCATTCCCTCCAGTGATGAAGTCCCTGCTAAAGCCAGAAACCATGAACACAATCTACAACATCTAGTTATCACAGAATTGTTGGGACTTGGAATGGATTTTCCATTTGCACATTGGGAAAAGAAAAAAATATATAGATACGCATTTTTATTCATGTTTAGAAAGGGTAATTTATTTTGAACCCTACATATCTAGGTAGTATTAATAATTTTTTGTAGGTTTTTTTACCCTTAACAGGAAGTTCAAATGTGGAATAGAGGCTCATTAGCAGCATGAGCCCAAAACTGCAATTAACCAAACCCTAGAATGCGTGAAGAAGGACTTGTATTATTAACAGCCCACAAGGAAAACCGGAAAACCAGAAGAGCCGCCTTCTTCATAGATATTTGAGCAATGATTGCATCAGACAGCACCACAAGTTTAAGTGTTCTTCCAATACTTAGAAATTCAGAGAATCCATTCTAAGGAATGGGATCACCTAGACCTCCAGTATAATCATCATTAAAGGTATGCCTTTAAGGATTGCTTTAGATTATATTGTCACAGCAATATTACAATGGCTGTAATGCATCAGTTGGAGCACATTGACAGTGTGTATATGAAGTGATAGTTCCCCAGATTACTGCTGATACCCCCCCAATCATTTTTAGTTCAGAAACTTTCAGATATAATCCAGAAGCAATCTCTGAATTTAATAAACCTCTTTCAGGAGACCTTGCAGAGAAATCAGTAAGGCCCAGAGTCCTCCTGAGACCCATCCTCCTGAACTCCAGGTGAGACAACAGGGTTATTTTCCCAAATTTCCTTTCCTTGTCCAAGGCTGCACTAACACCAGGTTTGCTTCCCTCCTTGGATAACCTTGAACATGGAAGAACATTACTTACCCACACATGGAAGCCTTGTCCCCTTGGTTTTGATTAAAGATTCTTTTTTTGGTTAAATCACTGTTTATTGCATGAGACCAGGGACTGGCAGGTTTCATAAGTCTGACTAGTAAGTTGAAGAAAGGCACATCAATTTTTAAAGAAAGCAAAATGCTTGATGCCTAAGTTTTTCTGAAGGCTTAAATATGCAACTCATCAAGTCAAACTGCAGATTTCCTATATTTCAAACAACTCACTTTCTTCTTTCATCACTTTCTTTCATTTTATGACACCCATGTGTCTTCCTACTATGTTCTCTCTTCAAAGCCAGATTCACTCTTGTATAAACATCCTTCATGTAATTTCTTTTTCCTACTTCCATACATCCTCCTTATTGTTTAAAGTGGGCATCTCTTATTCTCCAGTTTTCCCCTTCTACAAGAACAGAGCAGACCTGTGCCTGAAGGATATCTATGGCTATGTCTCACAAAACATGACACAACAGACACAATCACACCCTGTGTGGACAACCTGAAATCACAAAGATCTGAGAAGATACAGATGTTACCGGCATTACAAAGTTTACTTCCATTCAGCAGTAAGTCTGAAAGGTCACTCTCTGTAGAAGGGATAGATGGAAGATCATGCTGTGCTTCTGATGGCTCCCAATTTTGACCTTACACTGCAGACAGAACCTGGAATTAACTGATGTATATTTTTTCCTAGAAACTGGATGGTAACTCTAGGTTGGTTTGGGTTTTTGTTGTTGTTGGTTTTTTTTCCACTCAGTTTTATCAAATATAAAACCACCTTGTTATCAATAGAACACAATTTATATATTTGTATACAGATGCTTCTGAACTTTCTCTGAAGCATCTTTTTTTCACATATTGGTTGTCATATCCAGTTCCTTTAAATCAAATGCACATCAGGATGTGCAAAAGTGAAGTGTTAAGAAATTCGTAAGACCTTGACTGGTCTTGGTGTATTCAAAGGATGTTATGGACATATTTTTGAGTATATATAAATATAAAAATAAGTGCACTGACTCTGCCAGTGAGGTGTTTTCTGTGCCATGACTCATGTGACACTGTTATTTCAGTCCGTACCTGGTTATGAGTAACTTTTGAAACCTGAGGGGTTTTTTTCAGTTTTTCTTCTTTTTATATCTGCTTGCAAACAAAAACAATTCTTACTTGCTTTTTTGTCCTCTTCCTGAGAATTTCATCAAGATTAGGCACATTCATAATGGGCCAATGGATAAAAGTAGCCATGTATAGTTCAATGGCCTTCAGTTATATACACATTATTATCACCATAATCAACATATTAATTATTCAGCTACTAATAAGAATGTGGTCTTAAATCTGAGAGACAAGGACTTAAATGCCTAACAAACACCTTCATACTAACATAATTTCAGGTTCCAGCCTGCCATCAGGTCACTCACAAAATGTATAATACTAGAAAAATTTACACTGAACAAGAATCTTCTTTCATTAAAAGTGGATTTGGGACAATTTTTGTCTTTCACACAAGACTATGCCAGGGATAATTAAAACCTTCATATTCAACATGCATAGGAGAAACTAGAGATGAACACACTTTTACAAACTGTCTCACATGTTCAATAAATCAGCTACAGAGCATATTGAATACAAGCCACTCAAATTAGGAGTGACTCAGTCTCAGAGTCAGTTCAGAGAATGACTCAGTGTGGAACTTCAATGTATGCTTTGAAAAACCTTCCCTTTTTCTCCAACACCTGTAGAGTGAGTTTGGCCTCCTAAATTGACTCAGCTGACTAAATCGAGTTCTGCATGTTAGTGGAATAAGGAACCTCCAAATGAGTAGCCAGTTACAAAACCTCTCCTTAGACTAAGGAGGTCACAGTGAAAGTAGTATGTTACAGTGGCTAGCAAGGCACTGATTTTAGTCCTATGACGCACCTGGGTTTGGGAGGGAAAAAATAAGTCACATTTATTTATTCAGGACGAATTCAGTGCCATTCAACTCGAGAAACTGGTCGTGGTGGTTTTGAGGGTTGTTTTGGTTTTTTTTTAATTCCTAGCCAAATCCAAAGAAAGCATCAATAAGGAAGCATTATGTGAAAGGTGGTTCTTTTCAACAAATGCATGCAAATGCTAACACATGAAAATTTGTTGTTCCAATAACTATGTCCCTTTTTGACATATTTGTATTTAATATGTAAAATTTATGTGCGTGGTCTGTCCACACTCATGGCTCCACATGTAACCACACACATACATACACACATGTACACATATCTCTGTTAATTTTGTAGGGATAGGTGTGAGAGGAGGACACAATCCTGGGAATCACTCATTCCTAGCACTTCTTAGAAGGAAGTACAAACTAGAAGCAAAAGCAAGAGCGTCAATGTCAGCAGCTGCTGCCACCTAGAAAAACTTCATGAAAATTTTGAGGGGTAAGGAGGCGGGCCTCAAGGAAGTCAAGTAATTGGACATGTCTATGGGGCCAGAATGACTTGGTATGTACCCAACTTGTACTTGGTTGGCTTGTCCACACTTGCCTACATACTTTTCACAAACCTCGGTACAATTTGGTGGATAAGGCATTACATTTCCAAGAGAGAGTAGAGGACTTTCCCACTGGCAAAAGTGTCTTCCTCCTATTTGCTGGAAATAAATATCTTTTTCATACAGTCATGAATGGCTGAGACAGCAAGGAGATCTGACACTAGTTCTTTTCCTTGGCTAGTGCTCCTGATGAACTGTATTTAATCATTCATAAGCAGGTTCTGCTCCTTATTTATCCAGAACAGTTTGATTCCATAAGATTTGACAGTATTCTGACGTCCTCCAAATTGTTCCAATAATAACAGAGACAATGACAATATCATTTAGAAATCTCTCACATGCTGTATGTGAATGGAGTTACATATCTGCTGTAAGTAACAGAATAATGGAACAGCAAATTGTTTTGTAGAGGGAGCTGAAATTAGATTGTGCCATGCTGCCAGAAGAGACAAAAAGAGATAGATGAATTCTGGAAGGAGGAGAAGTTGTCATGCCCATGGGAACTACTGGTTGCTGTTCCTTATCTCAAGGATGTGCAAGCCTTTCCCACCTTGGCAAGAGGTAAAACCCCTGATCAATTCATAAACCAGAACAAATTGGATGTGTTCTATGAACAGAGAGAAAGTCTGCAGTTCTTTCCACTTACTGACGAAAGGAACCAAACCTGTATTTTCAACCTGTATATTTGCTGATGAAATCAGCAGAAGCCACTGAATGCTACTGAAAATTCAAGCCTTCAGAAGTAGTCGTAGGTACTTCTGCTGACACAAGTAACCTCTCCTCACTGTATTCCATCAGTCCTCTACCTAAAGGCATACAAATGCTTTCTTTCCCAGCAGTGCAAGGAAAGTCTGCAACTTGAATGGCCTTGCAAAAATATGCAAAAAGATAGGCGGTACCAGATGGGAAAGAGGACTCATGGGGTAGCTTACTTTACTCAGCATCCTGTTCCTGACTGCAGCCCAAACCAGTTTTGTTTAAAAAGACACTCAAAAGGCCAGGCACAGGAATGTATTTCCCAGCTATGAAGGAGAAATTCTGTGGAAAATCAGATGACTTACAGGAGTGTAAGGAATAATAACATTGGGTCCATTACTTCTGACAAGCACATGAAGAATACAGAGGTACAAGAGAAATTAATGAAGATCATCATAAATCACCAGAGAATGAAAGCCAACAAATAATATCCTTGGTGATGTTGAACATGTTTCACACACTTATTTGAGGAAAACTGTGCGTTCTATCAGTTCAGCCAATCATGATAGCAGCATTACATTCCACCAATCATTAAGGCTCATCTTGCAGTAAAGTCAGAGCAAGAAGTAAGGGGGTGGAATGCTTCGTTTCCCTTCAGCTGTTCGCTGTTCGGTATGTTCACATTATGCTGCACAAAATACAATAATCCCTCTCCTATTAACTTATTGTCAGACTCCCATACATAAAGTAGATCCCAAAAAAATCACGTAATGCAGAACTCTAACTCTGCAGAGACTATAGTGTAGGATATGCAAAAACCTCTTTCATATTTCTTAAGTATACTGCTTAGTATATCTTTGTTTATGCAGCTAAAAAGCATGTATTATAAATTATTCAGGATTGTCTTCTGGTATAAATCAGAATAGCTCTAGAAAATGCAAAGTAACTGAATTGCTATTGATTCAATTCAGTAACTTCAGGATTATCAATTAAATGAAAAGGGAAAAGCTAATCTTCCACTACCACAATGCTACTTTTTTCTCTTTTTGTTTATTTTTTTAATTAAAAAGTGAATTTTTCATTGCATGCTATTGTGAAAATGAAGGGTTGGAATAAAAATAGTCAGAATGAGAAAAGCTTTGACATTTTTAAGAGGTATAATGTATTGTTTAGAGAAAATAAGAGGTAGGCAGTAGGGGCTTGGGAACTGGGGGCAATACTCCTAGCTTTGATCTGGACATCATTCTGTGAGCACGGGTATGGAAGAGTAGATACATTTTTTGTCTTTTAAGATTAACTTTAAAGAGTATTAAGATGTTATATGAACACATTTTTAAGAAGTGGCAAACACGAGGCCTCTACTGCATAGATTTTCTCCATTTGGATACCATTGCTGTATGGTATTCAGAACAGGAGGAAAAAGAACTTATAGATATTTTCAGCTGTCATTCTTTACATTTCCAGATTCATACCCCCTAAAAGAAATAAGCGTGTGAATTTCAAAACTGGACTAGATGACATGAACAGAAATTCAGCTCCAGGGAATGATATCTCAAAGGGATAAAGCCAGCAAAACTCATCAAACGGAGGGGGAAGAATAGATGTATTTTGCAGAGCATAAGCACTGTGCCATATTTTGTCCGATACACGATTCTTCATTGCATGTGACACTGGAAACCTAAACCACACATCTAACCATGTAGAGACAGAAATTCTTGTCAATAAGACATTACTAATAGGCTGGATTAAATTACACCCATCAAGGTGTAATGGGTGTAATTACAAGGGCCCCCAGCTCATCTCCATTGATTTAGCTAGGCACCATCCTATGTTCCTTCTCTGTATTAGGTTGTACAGTCGAGGCCTAGGTCTCACACAGTGAAAACTCAATGTCCACTTCAACAGACCAATCCCAATTTATATCAGCTGGAATCAGCCCAATATTTTATACAAGAAAATGATCCAAAATGGTTAACAGTTGATAAATATCCTGGATTTCATTGAATTACGTTTACTTAAGGATTAAATTCCATATGAAATGCATTTTGTCTGAGGAAGGATTTTGCAAGGAAGAGTTTTCCAATGTGATCATTAGGTCCTATTCAGCTCATATGAGAGGCCACAGGACATCACTCTTTCCTAGCAGTGACTCTCCAAAGCCCACCTTACAAGGTAAGGACGGAAGCACAGAAGGGTAATGGAGGACAATTTTGCTGTTATAAAAATATTACCTGTCTCTCCATCATTACTACAGGAGTGAAAATGACTAATGAATCATCTGATACTGCAAAAGGAATTAAACCAGAATTCATTGCAGTTACTGAAACTGGAATTTAGCCAGGATATTATGGTTAATTTTCCTACCTGTGGTGAAAAGCAGAGGATTTTTAATGATCATGGGATATCTGTGGACACAGTTTCTGTCTTATATGTCCTGCCACACTGAGTCCTTCCTTACCACATAACAAAGAGATCCCAGCTTTCCAGTACTACTTTCTTACTGTGCCACATGATTTCATTATAACACTGAAAGATTAATCCTTGGGGCATTACACAGTTCTTTTATATACAAACCTTCCAGACACTGTAACTAGATAGATAATGAGTTGTATCAAAGAGACATACCAATTTAGAGGATTGTAACTGTCAGGATAAAGCATACACTCTGGCTGGTCTATAGCTGCTTCATCCTATACATCAGACCCAGAAACTGCTGAGACACCTCCTGCATGAAAAGCAATACTTTTCTCAAATATTGCAAGTTAGACTTGTAATATTCCTTGGTCAAGGCCTCAGGGAGCCAGATAAGCCAAGCTGTTGTGATTCAGCAGGAAGCTGTCAGAAACAGTTTCAAGGCTTCAAGGAGGCTGGTTTTATTTTTACATAGCTTCCTGTGTCTTTCAGATATGACTTCTTATGGAGAGGGGAGTCTGCTAATAAGGCAAATTCTCAGAGAAGGGGACTGAATAAAAACAAACCCCTTATCCTCACAGAAATACCAATGCTTGCAATGTTTCTCTGCTTCCTGTACATTCATATGTTCTGTACAAGTGTACCTTCTGTACATTGCTATGCTCCTCTAGCCCACCTTGGATTGATGAGTTACTGTTCATCTGAGCACAGCTAACTTGAGTGGAGAAGTGCAGGCTAAAGGAGGCAGAAAGATCCAGGTGGAGACCCAGGGATTCAGTTAGTGTGTATCTGACTGGAATGTCTACACTTTCTTCAGACAAAATGCAGGGTTGTTTACAAGGATGAACTATTCATATTATTACAGGGTCTGTGGAAATGGATGTGCAAGCCAGTTAAAATATGGAATATTTCAGTCTTTCAGAGGATCCTGCAGCATCCTTGGGGTTTTAGAAGGACCTGATCTGCAGGAAGTATGGCTGGGGATCCTTAATTGAGCTAATGTGGTTAACTGACCTTTACATTGATTTGAGGCTCTAGGTGAAGGGAAGAGAATGAAAGATTATATGATTTTTGGTACAGAAAGGAACAATGAGTCTTTATTCATCTATTAAGAAATTAAAAAAAACCCAACCTCTTGATTTTTAATTAACAGAAAAAAACTGTCATCATTTTTTATTTTAAAGAGTTGGATTCTCAGAAAACTACTGAAATCCAAACAAAAGGTCATAACTTGTCTCAGGAGTATGAAAAAACAGTATGAAAATTGGCCAAATAGGTTGTCTTATAAGAGAGAAATAAATAATGTCAGAATTTACTTTTAAGTATGATTTCTGATGCAGTAAAGTATTTATTTATAAAAGAAAATACTCTTTTTCTGCTACTTAAGTGTGCTTTAAATACAGATTTTAAGTTATTCCAATGTCGATGCTCTGTAACTTACAATTTTGACATAGGTATCTGGAAAAAAAAAAGACATGGCTACACTTTCTCATATAAACTACTTCTTTCCTATCACTTTTCCAAGCTGTTTTGGTTTTACAGTTTCTTCACCTGTGTTTCAAGGAAAGTATGAACTCCTTTATTACCTCTGCAGCCATAGATGCTAAAAATCTAATCTGGCTCTCATCCTGCGCTGCCTTAATTGATATCTTTTTTGTCTTGTCTTGCCCCTGCCCACCTCATCCTTCTGCATAACTGTTGTGTGCAAGTTGTGAGTCAGAATACAGATAAACCTATTTTGAGCACATTGAAGATGCTTGTTAAAAAACAGTGGGTTTCTTCTCTTTAGTTTAAAACATGACAAAATCAATTTTTAAAACTTCACATCTTAAAGTGATTTTGAAGTTCTGAACCCTTGAAGTGAGTGCAAGTGGCAGAATGATATCACATTGCCAATCAGTTGCTCACTGTTACAAACTTCATTTTCTATGCCGCTTCAAAAGCCTGGTATAATCAACAAGTAAGCCTTTAAAATGCAAATTAAACAAAGTGTACCTTTAGACTGAAACAAGAAAAGACTCATTTTTTCACATACCAAGACCAGAAAAGTCCATTTCATCATAGTCACTTAGAAAGTAGCACAAAGTGATTGAGGGATTTCAGAGGTCATTCCGCCCTGATTCATCCTTAACAGACTCAGACTTGTGGCTGGAGTTATGACACAACTTCTACTGGGTAATCCTCTACCTACAGAGTTCTGCAAGTGCCTCTTTATTGGAGTTTACTGAAGGTAGGAAGAGATACAGACCTCAGGTACAGAACCATGAGAATATGAGAAGAAACATTAGCAATGACTCCAACTAGTCATCTCTGGGACTGTAAGTATCAAACTCTCATCATGCAAATACTTCACTCAACAATTATACCACTTCAAGGATGTTCTCATGCACAGTAATTCTGTATGAATATCCACAAACTAGGTCTGGACCAGCTGGGATCACTGCTTGGCTTTGCACTGCACTATGGAGATGGGGATTCTCTAGTTCAGGTGTGATTAATTACATATTTTAGTTCTCCAAATTCAATTCCCTGAATGTTGGCCAAAAGGGTTTCTGCCACTGGAGCAGAGTAGTAACATGCAATCAATCAAGTTGCTTTAAGAACCTTTATTTTTTTCCTGCAGTTGTTTTGAACAGCTTCAGTATGATTTCTTATTGATCAATAAAAAATAGGTCAATATTCATTGAAAACAGCTCAGGAAGACTATTCAACACAGAGCCAGATGGATTATTAACTTTCTCCCTTCAAATATGGTGAGATGCCAAATATTGCCAGAGTCATCCTCTCGTTTGAGCAAAAATGTGAAGGTAAAGAAGATCTTTCTGAGACCTTACTTTGATGTGGTAATGAAAACATTGTTGAGACAAAGCAGAAGTGGTACAAAAGCCTTTGAACAAGAGGAAAAATGAGATTGGATGAAAGGGACTTCTGAGCTCCTTACCTCTGCAGTCAAGGAGAAAAAGGATAACAAAAAGGGGTAGGAAAAGCCCCAGGTCAAATCTGATTCCCTTTCAGAGTAAAGTTTTCATTGTTTTACACTCACAGGGAAAACTGGCTACAGATGCTAGTACAAGATTTACAGTTAAGGTGAAGCATTTGTGTGGTAGTGAGCATAGGCTTGGAAAAACATCCATTTTTCATTCAAAAGGCATAATTATCAACTCCAAATAGAATAAAACTTTGCTCATTTTCATTAACTGATGTTTTTAACAACTTGAAGATTGCATAGGCCAACACAGTAAGATTACAGAGAGAAACAGAAGCTCTGAACATGTATATGAATAGAAATGCTTGTAACGTTTTAATCTGCATCTCATATGGCATAGATACTGAATTCTTGAAGCTAAGTCTGTAACTTTGAAGTTTGGGACCTCTGTCAACACAAAGTGATGTGTCTCACCTTATTCCTGTATTGCACAGTCTTCAAACACCTTTCTGCATCACACAAGTATCCCTGAAGCCAGAGGTCTCCAGGCAGACAAACAGTCCATGCAATTCTACCAAATGGATTTAGCAACTTCCCAGAATTACAGCATAAGGCCATATATTTTGAAGTGTTCAGAGACTAGTGATGTAGTTTTCTTTATGTGAGCATCATACACAGCACAGTAGTTTTTTTATTAGATCTCTAGGTAATACAGACCTATTACTATACATGATAATATTTCACACTATGCTATGAATACTTAGCATGCATAATGAACTTCTAAAGGACTTGGTATAATCTTAACATCTTCCTGTAAAACAAAGCCAAAAAACCAAAACTCAAACAAAACAAACAAAAAAAACAACCACCACACAAGAACAAATTTTGACCAACTGTGTGTTCCAGCCCAGAAAACAGTAGCATCTGCTTTATACCTTCTCTGGGGAGTCCTTCTATGCTTAAAATTAACCAGTTTCTTAAATGCTTTGCTGGATTAGCTCCCTGGAGCAAACCCGTAAGATTCTACCGTTTGTCACAATATTTCTGATTTAATGAGTCCCTGTGCTTTTGTCAATTGGCATCCGAACATTAATGTTTTCCAACTATAGTTGTTGCTTGAGTGAATATGGGTAATAAAAATCTGTAGCATTGCACAAAAGATACTTAATTTTGTTCTTTCATTTGCCATGAAGATATATTTTCTGAACCCAATTAATACTGCAAGTTAATTGTTAAGTAGCAGCTGCTGTGGTATTCCTGAAGAATTTCTAAATGCAGTATTAGAAGGAATTATAATTCCAAGGTCTTGAAATACTACACATATCTTTACATTCTCTCTCTCTCTTTTCTTTTGCAGTCATTATTTTAATGAACAGGTTTAGCTAGCACCTCTCAGAAAAGGTAGGCATTAAGAGACCCAATTACTGTAATATCCATAACTAATCAAGAGCTATGAAGTGGCTCGGCAGGGAGTCTAACTCATAGCCTAGGACCGATCTATACCAAACCTGTATGTGGGAATGACATGATCTGATTCCTACAAAACACCGTTTAAGTCATTGCAAGCACTTGGAGCATATGCCATGCTTTCTCTACTGTCTCCCAATCTGCTAATCCTCTAAATTAGGAACTTGTCCTACACAGGACAAAAAAAATTCCCAGACAACAAAACACTGAGCCTAGGGATACTGATCCCAAAAACCTGGGAAGGACTTTCTCATTGTGTGCACTACTCCAGCTGCTACAAGCTTCAGTAATGGGAGCATTACACGGTAACTATATTGCTATCTTCTTCTCTAAACAGCAACCAGTAACCATCAGAAACAGGTTACAGGGTTAGGTAAACTTTTGGTATAAATATTTTTATGTTCTTACTCTGGTAGGTGCTGTATAAAAATATGTAATCTAGATATTTTGCAATCTGAGACATAATAAAGAAATGGGACAAAAAGGTTATTTAAAATATATAATTTTAATTAATTAACTAAATGTAATTAATTTAAACCAAGTCCCAGTGAGCTTAATATTTGCTTAAAGAAAGATTTGGGTAAGAACTTCAGAATTTGACCTTCTTTCTTTTCTTCCTTTTTCTTTTTTTTTTTTCCCCCCTAAGTGTGCCAACACCACCATACAAGCTCATTGAGATGAGGGGAAAAAAAAGAATATGATGTCACATCTAAGTCATTTAAATATAGTAAAGATCACAGGCAAAAAATGTGTTTAATTTTCATTTTACATCTTTGAAAACAGCATTAGCTGCAGGAAAAGCTTTCTGAACGGCTAAAGAGATGAGATAATATTACAGGAAACATAATTTTAAGAAAAAAAAGGGAATTTTTTCAAGGTTGAGTTTTCCCTTAAGCTAAAGGCAACAAATTTTTTTTTGAGGACTGCAAAACGGACTGTGTCATGTTCCTTAAGAAGCGAGAAGAAAGAAAAACAGTTTTTCATGTTGTTAGCAGACAAGAAGAAATTAAAATAAATGATGGACTAAATCCATATTTGGGGTAAATCAATGTCAGCTTGGATGGAAGTGCCATTTTATCCAAACTAACAATCCACAACATTGCACTTAATTCAAGATAAAAAATAAACAATCCTTCTGTCAACTCCAACTTAGGCAGCAAATTCAGCAGGGAGACGTTCTGGTGCAAAACCCACAACATGGTCAAGATTCTGGTATTTAGGGCACAATGAAGTACTACTCTTCCCCAGCAAAGAGCATCTTTGCCATTTACAGGCATAGGTGTACCCCCTCCCATTGTCAGCAAGAGGACCTGCCTGAGGTGCTATACAGTGTATCTAGGCATAAGAGACAGCTTAGAGTGGCAGTAGTTAAATACACAAAGAACCTTCCCACATTTCCCTTCTGCTCTTGACATTTAAACTAAAATTTCCTAGAGATGGCTGAACATCTGCCTGACAATGAGGAGTAGTGAATAAATTCCTTATTTTGCTTTGCTTGTGCATGCAGCTCTTGCTTTACCTATTAAATTGTCTTTTTCTCAACCCACAAGTTTTCTCACTTTTACCCTTCCAATCCCGTTTCCCATCCCACTCGTGAGAGCGAGTGAGTGTCTGTATGAGGCTGATCTGCTTACCAGGGTTAAACCGTGACAGACACCAGCCCAAGGGCTCTCAGCAGTACAGAGGTGGATTGGGAGTTCACATTTGATATAAAGTGGGAGATTTTTTTTCTATCATCTCTGCATAATCAGCAAGAACAGACACATGATCATGTAAAGGGTAATTCAGGGCTGGGACATGAGAAAACTCAGCATCTCCAAGATAGGTGTACTTGCTGATTTCAGGAATGTGTTCATGCCTATTCTTGTTGCTAAATAAAGGAAACTCCATGAGCAAAAAAACTTGAAAGGGCCAACGGATCTGTAGCTGTGTACAAAACATCTTCTCTAATTTCATAAAATGCAGTACAATAAATGAGTTAGTAGCAGAGGTCATCACAGTGCAGATTGAAATGACAAGGTCACTCCATCCTCTCCTCCCAGGAGGAGCATGTATCAGGCTTTTTGTTATTAGTCACATGATAACATCATAAACCACACAAGTAAATCAAGATTAGAATAATATAATCCAGCATCCGCTCACGAACATATATCACACTAGAAATTCAGCTCAGATTTCCAACATAGCATCTAAAACACCAAGTACAGGTGCATGAGACATAAAGAAGAGATATGTAAGAAAATTAAAATAAGATTTTTTTAATTACTTATTTATTATTCAAGTTAATCAAATTTGATCAACTGTTAAGTTTTTCTTCAACAGACAGATTTAATAATTTTTATTAAAATTGCCTCTTTTCTCAGCCACTTTTAAGGATTACTATCTCCTTCTGCAATAATCTGACAAGAAGTCATGAAAGATGATAGAAAATGTTATCTTGTCTTCAAAGGTCTTAAACAAGGAATAAAAGAGGGCAGGAAACCGTTTTGCATATGAAGACAACTAAAGTTACTTATCAGCCCTGCGCTTCCATAAGTATTTCGTTAATGCAATGTCTAATGAAGTCTGTCAAATGCCACGGAGTTCACAGTGTCATTCAGTAGAAAGCCTAGGTTTTAGTATTTTGCCCTATTAGTTGTGTGTATCATTGGTTAGATTTTAGCCGTGGTCTGTAAATTCTTTAAGGAACCAATAGATAATTTAAAAAAATAAACGTTTATTTTTAAAAGCACACATAATTGATAGTTAATATCCACTGAGTGTCAAAAGCAGATGCTCGTCACAGGACATGGGCTCTGAATTCCTGAATTTCTTTGAAAAATTCAACTACAAGTGTCAGAATAAAAACCAGGAAAGCCCTTTCCGTGTCCTGAGTTTTGTCTGATTCCATTACTGATAAAATACATGTGGTTACTCATGATAACATGAAAGAAAGTATTGCTGAAAGGACTGTGTAACCTTCTGGTACACACACGAGCAACAAAGTGTCCAGAAATTATATTTGGAACTGAAGAATACACCACGCAGTCTGATGCTAAGATACAAGTCTTGACTGTAGGTTTATCAGGTGGCTAAAGGAAAGGAAAAATTCTTGAAGTAAATGAGTAGTTATAAACTGCAAACCATTGATTTCTGTTAGGATAAATCAGTAACAGCAACCATTGCAGGTTGGACGTGGACAGAAATCATTAACAATAAGCAGAATTTTGTCCCAAGAGTTTCAGCGTAACTCTAGTATTAATGGAAAAGTATTAAATATGTTTATGAAGAGTTAATAGGTAATTAATAGATTTCAATTATCACACTCCATATCCCCAATAGCTTTCATCTGATGACACTTTGAAGAAAATGCATTTAATTGTCCCTATTTTCAGCACAGATTCTTGAACTGTATGAAGTCTAACAACTGATGAAATGTATGCCGAAGCTGGGCTGATGATATTTTTAAAACCACATCTTTTTGATAGAAAATGCAATTTTAGCCTTAAAAAATTCTCACAAACACTTTTCAGATGGTTGAATTTTACCATTAATAGAAGGAAAAAAGGGATGATAAAGGAAGTTAGAACAACTTTTTTACAACTTCATTTTCTTTGTTCCTAATAATGAAAAGAATGATGAGAAAAAGTTCTATTTTTATATAAACTACAGTGATATTCATGCAGCTTCACAAAGAAGGAAAATTTACTGGTATGTTCAAGGACATTAAAAAAAATCTTTCAAAATTCTTGAAATCTCCTTGATTTTTTTTCTCACAACTCCCTCTTTTCTCTCAGCCAATCAACTAAGCTTCTAGTAAAACATGGAGAAACACACCCTTAACTATAAAAAACTGAGACCAGGTGGTGTTTCAAGTGAAACTGGAGATCAGTTTGCAAATGCCTTTAATTGCAGATTAGTGCTTATAAAACTTCACAGCAGGGAACTAATTACAAACCTCACAGAAAAGCTATTTTTTCCCCTCAGAAAACCCTACTGTGCTATGCCCTGAAGGGGACACAGTCACCCTAGTTAATTCAGTTTCATGTCATGTTCCATGAAAGAGAAACCTCTAGAAGTCTACCCTTGTTTTAAGACTGAATGGGCTTAAATATACTTTAAGTAACTCCTAGGAGGTTGTGTTTTCCTTGAACAACATCTTCGACCCTTCCTAGAAATTAACACAAGAAACCTCAGAGCTATGCCTGACTTTTCAGGGCACAGTCCCAACCATAACATGTTTGGAGGTATTCAACTAGAGGAATTCAAAACAAATAACAGCCCCACAATACACCAGTGACAAGAGAAGCCTCAAGGGGACATTTGTGATTAATATGGTTTCAAATAAGGTCATGTTTGAATGGGTATGGCTGGAAGCACAGTCTGTTTAGAGTCTCAGTGTAAATGAGTTGTTCCTGGAAAGCCAGCTCATGGATATATCTGACTGATTGAATTTTTCCCTCATAGCCTGGGGAATGGTCATTTAGAGACTGGGAGACTTTTCTGACTGAAAAAGATTTAAAATATATTTGAAGCTGACAGAGAACAAGCAGCAGCGACTACACACATTTCATGGGCATAACTTTATATTTAGAGAAAGTAATAAGAGAACCTTATAAGAATACACAAGCAATCCAGCAGCTGTGGTAGAAAGAACAACACTTCTTAAGGTTGGTTAGTCAGAGCAACAGTTTGACAAAGAAAACCTTTGTCACCAAAATGAGGGGAAAGCCTGCTTGTTGCCAGCCTTTGGCTGGTACTTTAAAGGGTAAAGCAATAAACTGCACATAGAGTGACAGGGTTGAAGGACCATGAAGTCACATTTATGTGTTTGGGTTTATTAGCCTTGAAGACTCGGCAGCAAGGTAATTTTGCTTCAGCTTTCTTGTAATGAGGAACACCAGTCTGGCTTGCTTCTCAAAATTTCCCCAGAGAAAATGTATGTACATACACTGTTGAGTGAACATATACCAATTCCAAAATTTGGGATAAAACTAGGTATAAGAATGTGTCAGGCAATCACCTCTACTTCCCAGAAATATCAGCCTTCATTTGATAGACAATTTTTTGCTGCTTTATCCTCAAAACACAACTTTCCTTCTGTCATGACTGGCCAGCTGTGCTGGCTGGTGTAAGTGAGACTGAAGCCAACACTTCAGCTGCACTCTGTGAACCTGATTGTTGAATGACTACCAGTCATACAAGGGTCACACACTCCTGTATGCTCTATAAAAAAGTATGAAAAGGCACACAAAATCATTAGGAAAGGCAGGTCTTAGTGACCTTTTGTGTCCAAGAACAGCTACAAAGTCCATGCAATTCATTGTATAAGGACTCATAAAAGCTCGAAAGAGACACCTACAAGCTGTAAGCCACACTTGGGAAACAAGTTTTGCTGCTACTCCATATGTATTATTTTGCCTTGGAAGTACCCAGAGTGACATATGATGGTGTGAACACATGCTGTAAGCATCAGATGAAAAACACTAATTGTAATAACTTGCACAGTAAAAGCAACCAATAATACCTATATTTGTTTTTTTCAACCAATCTTTCTTAGTGTTGTAATTTCAGCTGGGATAGAGTTAATATTCTTCCAAGAGCTGGTAAAGTGCTGTGATTTGGGTTTTGTATGAGAATGTCATTAAAAGACAAAAGGAATTTGTACCTTATGCCCTTAATACATCTTTCAAAATTTCTGCCAAACTCCAAGCTTCTGGTTGTCAGCCAATAACCCCCACATATTGTTTGCCTCTGTCCATGGTACTCTGCTAATTATAACTAACAGCTTTGACATGACATCAGTCCCCTTATTCAAGCCTGATAAATATGAAACATTACTTGGACCAGACATTTCCCTCTTGTCCCACAGAAAGGTAGGTGAGGGACACAGAAGAGCTGTTTGCCAGCCAAAGATTCCTGATCACCATCCATACTGAACCTTTTGCCAGTGGCCTAATTTTCCTGAATGCATGCCCGTGCCAAGCAGCACCACTGCAAGTTCAAAATGGTTTAAAGATATAAAAGGTTTATATAGGACAGAGCTAGGTGTATTGCAGATGACTCCTTCTCGATTGTTTCCCACAGGTTGTTATGCCATGCTTCAGAGAAGGTCCTCACCAAAGACTACCTCCAAGACAGCCCTTGACATCCCAAATTTTGTATTCACTGAAGGCGTATTACATATAATTTTCCAGTCTTTCTGGTAAATATCATTATCCCTGTCTTAACATCTCTTCACTGCTGGTACTCTAGTCTGTCAGCTTCTCAGGTCACAGATGTAAACTGAACACTTAGTTTTTATCAGTTCAGCAGTTTTTTCAATGTCCACAGAATACTTCAAACAATTCTCCACCCTATCCGATACAATGCTTCCTATGGAAGATGATTTGCCTGGACCCACTGCAGAAAAACAGGGAGGTCTACAGAGAGGGCAAAGGCTGCCCAGAATGAACATGAGCGGACACTGACATAATACAGCAGATTTGTACACCTCAGTGCAGCAGCATGTTGTCTCAGGAAGCTCTAAGAGGCTGCATGCTTGCCTCAGACATGACTGCCCTTTCTGCACAGTTTTATTACATGGTGAGGTATTACAGACAGGCACAATAGTCTTGAGTATGGGAATTGTGTTTTAGGAGATGGGAGGAGAACTGATTTGATGATGAAAATTGGTCTTTATGGATGCAGGCCTACACCACAGTTGGCTCCAAGAGGAAAGTGATCAGCCCCCAGAAGGAATCAATTTACTAACATAGATATACCCCTAATTAGGTGCAGGAGGCTATCCAGAGCCAGTAGCAGTTCTCTGGAACTCACAGGGAAGTCCAGAAGACTAGAAAACATGATACATGGCTATGAGAGTGGATAAAGGCTGAGAAAGAGAATTACCTTGATAAGTCGTAAAAAAATGAGCAAGAACTGATATAGACCTGCTGAAAACAATAACCAAAATCCCCATAGACAACCTAGACCCCCCTCTTGGTAAATAATAGGGTTTATGCATAAGTGAGCAGCAAGAGATATTTCCTTCAATAAAATGTTTGACATTCCATGATTCTTCCATCAGACAACCAGAAAAAGAACATGAATCTATTAGAAGATAGATGGAAGCATGTATCGTGGCTATTCTGGGAACAAATAAAAAAAATAAAATCACTGTTGCAGGCTTTATCTTACAAATATGTATTTGACCTGACTTTACTTTTCAGATATAAGGTCACTAGATGTACCTACAACTGAACGGTCAAAGCTTGTGACAAGTTTTATTGTATAGAAATGCTAACTTTCCAAGGCTGTTATCAAAAATTTTAACCCACGACTGGAAGTCTGGATGTCCTGAGTGTCACACGATCTCACACTATCTCTGAAAATTTATAGTCCTAAATCCAGAAATTAATTCTGAAACAATATTTTTCTAAATTTAGTTACATCTG
The DNA here is from genome assembly GCA_027574665.1 of Rhynochetos jubatus. NCBI lineage: Eukaryota > Metazoa > Chordata > Aves > Eurypygiformes > Rhynochetidae > Rhynochetos > Rhynochetos jubatus. The sequence goes on from CM050654.1 coordinate 29,209,099, forward strand.
TAACTAGTAAACATCCATCTGAACTCAGTAATGATGCCACAATGTCAGAACAGTGAGATAAGGATGAGGTTTTTAACCTTGGTATGTCTGACTTCATTGAAGCATAAATCTTTACAAGGCACTTCATGCTGCTTTTAAAGTGCTGCATAGACACCTACTCTCCTAAGCAATAGCAAAATCAAGTGTAGGAGCCTGTAAGCTCAAAAGATAGGCATTACACTTATTTAAGATACAGGAAATTGCCTAATACTAGGCAACTAGGATTCATCACTTGTCCTGTGATTAGCAGAAGACATTAGTTGGACTATTTGTTTTCTCACTTCAGTGAAACTACCTGTTTTGTCACATGTTTCTAACATAAGAATTTTAGATGGGGATCCACTGGAGTAGTGTGAATATACAAACTCTCTGAAAAGATCTTCTAAACTTTTGAACTGCAAACAACAGAAATGTCAAATGAGAGTGAAACAATAATTTCTGATAGCCCCCCATTTTGTACATAGATTTATTTGGAGACTAAATGGGTCCACAGGAATTTGTCCTGCATTGCATTACAGTGACACGATTACATTAAGGTGGAAAAAAGAGAAAAAAGCCAGACCTTTCATTAGTGAAAACATGGGGGTTTAACACTTCTCTTAAATCTGTGAAAGATAACTTGAGAGCTCTAAGAGCGATATTTCTGAGCTAAGGTTATATGCAGAGGAAGACAGAATAGCTTTAGTGACTATGATTGTTTCTTTTTCAGAGATGTTCCAACTTTACAACTGTTGCATAACCACAAGCAGTCTGAAAACCTCTCAGTGACAGGAGCATGGAAAAGGCATAGTAAGACCATAGGATACTGTCACCATAGCTAAAAATTGGACCAAGTCTGCTCAAATGCAATTTAGATTTAAAAACTAGACCAGAAGCAGTCTTTTGAAGTAGAAACTCATAGCAAGTGGGAGGTTTCATTTTTAAAATCATCAGTGAAATTTTCTGGGGGCATTGAAAGGCAGATCAGCAAATGAAGCAGAGAGTTATTGGACTAGAAAGACCAAAAATAGTAACTCTTGTGAATATGGAAAACTGGTTAGGAAGGTTTGGGCAATGAGAGTGTAGCATACCCCACATACAGGACAGAGTCTCTAATCCACCTCAGCAACCTTGTGAGCAAGTGACATGTTTGACAAAGTGGTTCATGATGAGACACACCATCTGTAAGGAATATTAGAGACTCCAAGGAGATGTCATGCTTGATAAAGCTGGTAATGTCAATGCCCCTCTGAAGTACTGGCTAATATTTCAGAGCTCTGAAGAGTGGGTGCAAAAAGAACCACTAGCAATGGTGAGTTTAAGAAAGCACCTGGGAATACTGTTAATGAAAACGAGCACGCTGTACTGTGTGTGTGCAGTCTGTGCTAAAAATGTTTTCAACCACCTCTTTTTTTTTTTCTGCATTTTGTTCGGTTTTGTTTTCTTTTTTTTTTTTAACCTCTGTTTGGGGAATGATGTCCCTTTTGTGTTACAACAATTAGTAGCTTAACGCGAATTTATTTTGTTATCGTTTCACAGTGGTGTTCAGCCAATAAATTAATCTTTTTTTTTTCATTACAGATATTAATTTAAACTGTGCATGGAACCCAGTCTGTGCATGAAATCTTTAATCACTCTTGTTACTCCTCAGAAAACACACAGACATTTACAATTCACCTTTTGTTATGGTTATGGATAGGACAACCTGCTTTTCAGTCACATCATTCTGTGCTTCTAGACCAGATCTCAGAGGGAACGAGCTGGTTCCGTGTAGCTGCAATTAGCACTAGTGGTATAAGGAGCAATTTCATGACTCCTTCATATTTCAGGGCTGATATTTCCAGACGCTAGAGTGGGTTTACATGACTACAAAGACGGTTTTGAGTTTTGTTGATCTGTATCCAGTACAGAAGTCACACCAATTCTTGAATTCTCCATACTGATATCAGATTTCTTTTGGCAAAGAATCATCCTTCAGAACATTTCTGTACTAAGATAGTGATGCAAAGGAACTTGATTGGGAGCCTGAATTTCAGCTCAGATGCTGACAAGGTAGGTGCAAATTAAGCCAATACAGCTTTTTTTTTTTTTCCCCCCACACATTCAGAACAGCAATCTAGTAGGATATTTCATATCCAGTTTTTCCAAGTTACTGGCCTTTCTCCATTATCCAATGTCTTGGCTTTTTGTGTAATTTGTAATGTTTTTAGCATCATCTCAATTACACATGCAGTGTTTAGTTATCATTCAATGAATTTCCCCTTTACTATCACAAGTCAAACCTCACTACACAAGGAATTTTGCAGCAGAAATAAACTTGGCCCATCCTAAACTGAAGAAGTTGGAAATAGACTGCCTCATTTGCAAGAGGATTAAACGTATGCCTCATGCACAATAAACCAGAACACAGCCATACAATCTGATTAACAGATTTTGATTTATCCTGTAGCCTTTTCTAATTTTCTTTGTCTTTCGTATTCACTAATAACATGCCTGTAAGTTTCTGCTAATGAATTAGACTTCAGCAATACAGTAAGTCTTAAGCTTTCCTTCAGTTTGTTCTACTGGATACATTGTTTGCTTGAAATAAACCCCTTTACAAATGAATGAATATTAGTTTAAGCCTGTACTTACAAATGAAGGCTTATTTGTGATGCACAACTGTAGCACAGATAAACCCTTTGATGTCATTACAGAATATTTTGCAGTGTTAAAACAAAGATGCAATGTCTTCTAATACTGAATATTATGTTAGGGTAGGAGAAAAAAAAACATTTAATTTTGATGAGGGCCCTTACATCTTAGATCATTATGGCAAGATTTTTCCTTAAGGAAAATATACTTCATTAAAACGTACATGTACTTTCTCTTTTCTCTCACAAACATTTCAGATTAATCTTTTTCTAAAATAACACCTCATACTACAAGTTGGCTCATTTGTGAGACAAGCGATTTGTTGTACCTTGACCATTGATTGTCCTCTGGAAAAAATATCTTCAATTAATTATTTTAATCTCATTTCCCTGTGTTACAACTACAAAATATCATTTTGCATTTTTACCAAGAAAGTGGGCACAATCAAAGTTACATTATCAGTAGGTGTGAGATGCTTTACCCTAGGAAAGGTTTAATTTGGCCACAGACTGAATTGGTCCCCTCCCCTGTGAACCATATATTGCAGACGTGTTTCTCAATGGACAAACAAACAAACCAACCAACCAACCCCACAGACTTCTACTACAGGAGTTTTCAAGATGAAATTTTCCATTAACAAAACATTTACTGTTTCCACGTGCACAGTCCTACCTTGTAGTAATGCAAGAGACACGAAGCTGTAACAGGCAAGCTACATTAAAGACTTAAAAAGGCAAAGAACACTTGCCTAAATATCTAATAAATCCTTAAACCGGTTTCTACAGCAGCCAGTAGTAGTTATATCACTGAATTATATAGTTCTTACGTGGAAGGTCAAGGAGGAGGCTAATGATGCTGTTTTGAACCTACTTAGCTGTGTTGGAAAGTGTGCCCTCATCATCCAGGGCAAAGTCACCAGGTACAACTTCCTTGGACCATCAGTTTCCTACTCTTATTAGTGCGCCTTGAACCACTGTATTTTTCAGACACCACATGCTTTTGAGGACCATTTCTGGCAAAAATTGTTCTGATGGGCTCAGAACAGGCCTGTATTCACCTCCTTTGTTGGAGGTATGAGATACTGCAGGTCAGCACTGTCAAGACTGTGCTTTTATTTAGGGAGAAGACTCTTCATTCATTTTCTGGTCTGTCACTTAGAAGTCCCACCTTTATTATACAGTGTCTATTGAATTTCAGTTTGATTTCAGTCCTTTTTTCTTCTGTTAAGGAAGAAAATCTTTATCATCTTTTTTTTTTCAGTTTTACACTACTAAGCCCATTACACCAAACAGTTTCTTTATGGCTGAAGTGCTGCAAAATCTGCAATGCAAACTGAATTCTAACATCTGGAATAGGATGTCCCTTTTTAAAGAGTAGCGTTCAATACAGCAGAGAGGCCTCAAGAAAAAAGCATTCAAAAAAATCACACTTCTAAGTGTTTAGTGAGTTGAGTGAAAGCAGTAAGATAGTACAGGTAGGTAAGATTATATATACAAACTCCTCCTCAGCTATTGCTGTTCTCAGGGGACACAAACAGCCACCAATGTCCACATAAAGGTCTGCGATGTTCCTAGCAGATTTTTAGACACATCTCCTGTAATATCCATACAATTATTATAGCTATAATTGCAATTCAATATCGGTTCTTGGCAGCATGTCATTAGAGAACGTATACACAACAGCAAGGCGATAACTCCTGCAGTACTCAAGAATTTTAATCCATTCTACACTCGACAGCCAAAGAAACTGGATTGACATATTGCTGAAAGAGATCTTTTCATCTGTTACTCTTAGTCCTCAGCGACCTCTTTACAATAAAAAATGGATGGCATTTTTTTAACAGTCAATATAAAAGGAGTTTGTTGTGCTTCATAGAAATGTCCCCCAGAGAACAAATCTTTTATCCTATTATTTACTATTTCTATATACACTGAAAAAATTTAAAGTTAGAAAGGTTTCTAATGTGGCAGAGGCTGGAATTTGGAGGTGAAAGCCTCTCCATCACTTGGAAACGGTTCTGATATCAGCCAAGCAACACCTCCTTGCTCAAATGCACTGCAGTCCTGATGGATGGATAGCTTAATGCTGCTATGGTACCCTGCTGATCGATTTATCACACCAACTATTTCTCCACCATGATCCCCTTAAGGAAAAGGAGGAAATAGGGAGAACAGAGCCAGGGACATAAAAAAAGTAAAACAAAAATAATCTCCATCAAGCTAGTAGCAATTTCCCAGTGGCACCAGCAACTGACAGGGCCTTTGTACCGTAAGATGATGAAGCTTGCAGTAAGTGGTATGTCATCTGCTAGCTCCTCTAGTTAAAACGGCAGGGCAGTGGGTGTCAGAATGACAGAGGACAAGAACAGACTTACAAACTTCATTTCATATATAAGGAATTTTTTAATAAAAGAAGCAAAACGAGCCCTCTTTCAAGTAGCAGCATGCCATTATTTTTTGTTGATGTTTGAGCAATTCTCTTTTTATGGGCCCAGACCTCCTGACAAAGAGACTATTAATATGTGTTTTTTAATCTCCTTCTATACTGTCTGCTTAAAATTTCCAGTAGTGATCTTTAATAAAAAAAAAATACAAGAAGATAGCAAGTCCTGCCATCGAAGAAGAAAGTTTTAGCTGCCTTGTTCTTGCTGAAATTACCAGTAATGAAATGTGTAGTTAAAAAGTCCTTGGAACTTGTTCAATGTATTAGAATATTTAGAAAAATCCTGGCATATCAGTTTCACATAACACCATGACTTAACTTTGTAGAGTGACATACTTAAATCACTGGTCACTTGAATCGAACAAATGAGCAAAGGAATCATAATGTAAATTCCAAGAGCAGAGTTTGGGCAGTTGGTTTCAGTGTGACAAAGTATTCTGGAGAATTTATACAAGATCCTCAATTACTGGTAAGTGAACTGATTTTGAGCCAATGCCAAACTCCCACATCTGGAAGGGTCAAATGTAGAACTACAGATTAGAGCACATTGGGCAGGGCAAGAAAGGAAGTCTGAAAATATTTACTTCTCCAAAGTGGAAGTGGGAGAAATTGCTTATATTTTAATAGAACAACAAATAAATCAGAAGAAAAAGTAGGACTTATCAAGTAAAATGGAATTTCCGTTTCCACTGTTTTCAAGCAAATTAAAACAAGCAAGCCATCACACACCCTGTTCACTCACTCACACAGAAATAATAAACACACCTAAACAGAGGTGAGGACAGATAGGTTTTAACAGACCTGGTGGTCTCCAAAACTTACAAAATGAACTGCTAAAACATTACTTGAATCGATCTCTTCAAAGGTGGGAAGAGAAACTATGGCCCCTGCTAATTGGTGGGTTAGACAGGATGGATTCAATGTGTCATGGAACAGCTTGGTAACCTAAATGTGGTACCCAACAGCACGGGTAACCCAGAGTTACCAACTGGAAAAGGTGACAAGCAGAGAAAACAGCGTTTATCAACGGCAGATGAAGATCATGTCTGCAGCTGGTAATGCAGATGACAGTATATGTCCCCTGCTTATACTCTGATAAAGGGAGAGTCATTCAGCTGTGCTGCCTTAAGGCCCTTACATCAGAGTGGTAAAACAGAGAGATATACAATTACTGGGAACCAGCTGTATTATTATTTAGCAAACTGCTTTGGATTGCAACGAAAAGAGGTTCCTACTGTGGGTGCTGTACTTCAGTGTAACAGTAGACCTCAGACATGTGAAACCAGAGTGGTCGTTACTGATTTGCAGCCAGGTACTCAAAAGGAAAGAGCATAATCATATCTGTGGGCTTTAAGCACATGCTCTTTGCTTTTGGGTTACAAGTTATTTATTAACAAACAATAAAATATTTATTTTCTGTTCTTAGAGAAACATTATTCTGAAAAATAAATGAATCAGCTTTTATATCAGAATTCAAACACATACTAATCCACATTTATACTTCAAACAACATTGTTATCATTCCTGGTTCCTGACCGGATGTCACATCCTGTTTAATTTTTAAATGCATCATTTCATAACTTACATCAGAAAAATTACTGGAGATTTTAATTTGGGGAGAAGATTTCAGGTTTTCAGCAGAAAAAATTGTGTTACAACCATTTGATAAAATTTACTCTTCACATGTGAAATAAAGAAAATTTCCTGTTATTTCTCTCAGACTTGTATGTTGGTGACTGAAAGTCAGGCATTTTCACACCCTGTTTATTTTCATGTTCATACATTTGGGAACTGTAATAGTATTTTAGAATCATAAAAAAGGTTTGTAGAGGACTTGCTGAAGTCTCCTCAAAGCAAAAGCAACCACTCGTGACAGACATATGTCTAACATGCTTTTACACACCTCTGATGAGAGAGGTCTCTTAACCTGTCTAAGGCAATTTATTCCAGTTTTGGATGTTCTTCCAGTTGCAGCCTACTTCCTAGTATGAATTTAGCAGATATTACAACATATATGTGAAGGTGACAATACTTTGAAGTAATGTGGTAAAGCTATTTGCACAGCTGGCACACCGTGGGCAAGAGATGTACATTCACCATAGCACAGATAACGTGATCTAGGACAAGCTGCGAAAGGAGTTATTTTCTGTATTTTACTCAGTCTGGCGATTCATGCTGCAGTTAACCAACAATGACTGATGGCTTGAGCATACTTATGTAAAATCAAGCCATGGTCCTCTCAGTCAAGCTGAATTGACTGCGAACTGGGTCCCTACCTCACTATTCAAGAAGTCTAGAACTAAAGCCTGTTCATGTCATACCAGCTTCTGAATACAATCAGGATGACCCATGACTTCAGCCTGGTTTGTGCAGAAGTCAAGCCTATACTGCGCATCATGCATTCCAGTTACCACTGAACGTTCAATGAAGTGAGCACAGACCTATAAGGCGCAAGTGGCTCTGTGGAGTTCACTCAGACACATGGGTCTCACTTCCCTAACAAATATTACAACTATACAGATAGGAAACAGGTACAGAATAGTAGGTGAGAAGCTCAAGTTTACTCCCCACAGATCTGATGCTTACTGGTTCTCCCTAATTTGAGACCTGCTTTTCTTTATTTTGCAGTAAGTCTCAGAACACACATCAGTAGAAAAGCATTCTGTTCTTCATACAGAAAATGGCAAGGTGGAGTATATTGAGGGCTTTTTCCCCACTTTGTTTCAGAGATATGCTGCTAGTGTCAGTGCCTCAAAACCATCACATGAATGTAGAGTCTATCCTTTCAAGCACTAGAAGTTGAGCTCACTCTTGAGACACCAGTGAGTTGGGCTGGTTGTACATCTTCCCCACAGTTCAGGATCCTTCAAGTGATGGTAACTTTTTGTAACGGAAGCGAGTTGCATCAGGCTGAATATATAACCCTGGAACAACTAGAAAGACCAAGGGACTGGTGTGGAAGGTGTGTAAAACACTGTAACATGTTGTAGAGATCTGTTTCCTTACTGCAATCTGAATACATTTTAATTACTTCATCAAATATTTGCACTTCAGTTCCTAGAAGGACAGAGATATCTTGTGTTTTTTCCTGAACTTAGATTAATCAAGCATATTCCAAATTCCTGGTTAATTAAAATAAATAAATGAAAATAATAAGAAATATGATCATAGCATAGATACACACCTTTGCAAGCTTTCAAATCTCTGAAATCTAAGCCTGTATTATTACAGAGAAACATTTTACTATACATATGATGTGTTATTAAGTCTCTTGGTAAAAACAGAAGGAAGGCATTCATTTCTTTCATATTTTAAAGATCATCTGAAAGCAACAGATTTCACTGCAGAACAGAATACATTAAAAAGAATGAGTATGTATTTGGTTATACAGATATTTAAAGTAATTACATAATACATAAGTATTATCTTAGCTAGAGGCTCAGTGTGTTTGTTCAGAATTTTCTGCATCTCTGATGCAACATTATCTTTCCTAATTAGAAAAGAACATATTTACCTATCATGTTTTATGGGATTGTAAATGAAGCTATATTAGTAATAAGATGCAACCTTATTACAGCTAGACTGTGCCCACATATATCCCAGCTCAGCAGGGGAGCATATGGAACCTCTCTTGTCCCTTTCTCAGCTCATGTGCTTCTTGGATACTGACACACTTGAGTCTCATGCGCTTCTTGCAGATAGACAAGAAGTGGACAACACTGGGAGAAATGGAATTGTGCCTTCAGATTACAGTGTCTTTGCACTGAGAAGAAAGTAAAAATATAGAGAATGTCTTGTCACTTGTGTCTGGTTTTTGTAGTATGTGTAAATGACACATCAAAGAGGCAATCTAAGTCTTAACTAAGAGATGTGAGTTGACAGTATAACTAAGAAAATATTAACAGCTATTTGGGTAGGAAATAAGAGGAATTTTGTTAGTTGCTCTAAAATCTAAATGAAATTATGTTCTAAATCAATCTAACATTGTAAATAATTGTCTTAAACATGAGTGACGTTCCACGTGATTTATTTACCCTGTCAGAACTATCAGCAACAGCGTGACTTCTCACTGTTTTCATGGGACACCTGATACAGATAAGACTGAAGGACAGCAGGGACTTCTTCCATGGTTACATGAAGTTTAGGGGTAGTTACTGCACCTTCAGTAATCCAGGATGAAAAGAGTTTGAGGACTTTCACACACCAGAAGTGCCCTATTACTCACTGAAGAGAATGGCCTTCATAACTGAAACTGGTAAACTCTGAGCTGACTGAGAGCTTTTATTTCATTTTAACTACATATAGCTGAAGAAAGGTACCAGACTATTGAATAGACACAAGACTATAAAATTAAGGCTCTGTTATTAGTGCATGATAGGCCTTGCTTGTTTTCATAAAAAGAATTAAGAATACTCCTTTCGCGGCAGCAAAACAATGCTAGTTGGAAGAACAGTCAAGGTTTAATGGTGTACAATTTATTTAAGTCTTCTGTAATGAGAGAAAAAGAACATTTCTGAACTTGTGTTAGGACTGGGAAACAACAAAGTTATCCATGGAGACACATCCTCATTTCTTTCACCTCGTATTGTAATGGTATTGACAGCATTCAATGACACAGTCACATACTGCTTCTCAAGTAGCATTAGTAAAAACTAACACCATGTCTGAAAATTTTTGTACTCTTCACTTATAAGAATGAATAAGAACAGCCATATCTAGTCAAATCAGAGGTCTGGCTAACACGGTGTCCTGTGACAATGGTCCACAATAGATGGTTATGGGAATGTATAAGAGCAGGGAAAGTATATGCAATGTGTATGACATACCCATCCTACAATCATCGTACATCATGGGCAGGACTGTGTGCATTTGGTGTTTGTGTGTGTCTTCCAAACCTTCCATGATTATTGCAAGACAAGACAATATTGCTACGCAGTTTTTCAGATTTGAATAGGACTTCATCACTATGGTGCTGCCTTAGCCTGAGATTCCTATATGTGAAGACAACCTTCCTTTCTGTAACTGGAGAAGAGTTTTCCCCATCTTCAGTACAACCCCTTAATTTAACTGCTGTCAGAGACAATTCTAGTCTTCCCAAGGCAGAAGATTGGAATATGATGCTGACAAGACAAAAGTGAAAAGACCAAAGGGGACTAAAGAAGGAAATTGAGACGCTTACGTAGCACAGGGCTATGCAGGGAAGGATCATATCACCAAGTAATAAGATTTGCATGCAGGGTCATTTGTGCAAAGACTACAATGGTGAGTACTCTAAATAAACCTATGAAATTATTCTACTAGGTCTCCATTTAAAGTGCATTTACTCAAAGTACTGGAGATCTCTTTAAAAATATTATGTTTGTAATTACAGTAAGGAATTTGAAATTATGTGGTCATTCTTTTCAGTAAAGTGTCACTTGCAAAATTTATGAACAAGAACTTGCATGCTTGTTACTAACATGTTTTTGATTTTTACTGCTGAAAGACAAATTAGGCTCTACCAGCCAAAGCTGTCTGAGTATTTGGATTGATTTGGTGCTCCATCTTGTCTGAAATAATGGTATTTAGCAATTCCACCAGCTGGCCAGCAAGATTGGAATGAATATGCATTTTGCTATACATTGCAAATAGCGGCATAATCAGGAGGACTAACAGAATAACACGATTGGGTAACTTTATTTTAATTTTCAAAATTCACTGAATAATTACAGCAGCAATTTAAGAAACATTTGCTGAAATGTGATTTCATGAGAAATGAGACAAAATATAAAATCTAGAACTTACTGTTTTATATAGTAACTGTGGTTAAAATTATCTAGAGCTATGCATAGTTAACAGGACAGAACTATTTAAATGAATGAGTAATTTTCCATTGCTTTAAGTAAATACTAGGTTTTGCAAAGAAAGCAATGTTTCTATATGATATCAAGAAGGCAAAACATATTGTTACTCCCAAAAGTACATCCGACCTAATAGAGGCTACAAATCCATTAAACAAGCAAGACTCCGTACCTACATACATGCATGTACACACACACACACTGCATTTTGCTGAGCTTCTGCTTGCCTACAATGACAGTAAGCCCAATCCATTCCAGTTCTGACAGTCATTTGGCCAAAGGCTCACAGCTGAGACATCTCTGCTGCCAGCACAAGCAGCTGAGCATCAGTGCTGACAGCTGCAACCTCAGCTGTGACAGCAGGGAAGGGAGGGATTTCTGGATGAACAAGTGCCAAGGTCCTTAGGGATTTAGGCTGTGGCTCAGCAGAACACTTGAATACATTCTTTATTTTAGGGAATTAAACTCTTCAGTGGGAATGTTGACTCAAACATCATTAAACATATGCTTAAATACTTGGATGGAGGAAGGACTTTAAGAAGATCTGACACATGTAGCAGAAAATGGTACTTTACTGCTCAGAAATTGGGTTAAGTTTACTTAACTAGTGTGACTTAATTGGAGTGAAATTGCTGTTGGCAAGTCTGGGTATGGTTCAGGGGATAGTCTGTGCCTAGGACTGAAGGAATGAGACCATCCTGTGGGGTAGAGAGGAAAGAAGGTAGCTGAATAAAATCTGCCTTAGTCATCAGTTTGCCCTCACAGTCAGAAGACTTTGCCCTTGCCCAGTTCATTCAGTGTTACAGATGCAGCCAACAGTTTCAGTGCTCTGAAGAGAGGGTTGCGGTTTTTGATCCAGAGTAATCAAATCTTTTTTACCTCTTGTCTTTTGTAGTTGTCACAGTAATGACTATAAGATGATAAACTACACCTCAGTTACTTAAGAGAACTTTGGCTATGGATGTATTGCCACTTAAGAGTAGACTGGCAAGATGGCACTAACTGCCTCATTCCGTTGGCTTTAATACAGTTCCCTTCAAAGAAGAGGTATGGAAATAGCAGAGGATCCCAAAACAGTATCAGAGGGTGAGCTCACAGTTAAGCAGTCAAAAGACTGATACTTGAACCTGGTCAATGACCCTGTTTTATTTAGTGGTATAGAAATTTTCTGAGAAAATCAGTATTTAGCCTTAGTCTGAATGATTTGGAGAATTGGCTTGTAAGCCTGGCAGCCAGAAGTGAGGGCACATGGATGACCAAACTAACAGAAAAAGGCAGCTTTCTGACTGTATTTTTTTTTTCCAGGGAAATTTGACATAAAGGTATTTCACTGAAATAAAGCTGTTTTCTGGGAACTTTAAATGACACAAACCTTTTGTCAGAATGTTTTCAGCTAACTTGTTTGCTGACTGTGGTTGTGCAGCAGCATGTGAAGTTACATGATGTGCTTGTTACAGTATTGGATCACACCAACCCCTGACATGTTCTGCAATTAGATTGCACAGCTGTATTCTGCACAGAGTCTTTTTTTCCAGTTCATGTATAATTAACCAGTGTCATTTCATCTTAACTAAGACAAAACTAAGCCTACAGGTGAAATTTTTACTTCTAGGTTCAGGCTGGGTTTTGCCTTTCCTCAGTTGTGAGCTGGCAGGCATCTCAGAAGATGCAGACCGCACGCACTCATAAAAACTTTGTGGTTGTTTGGCACCTTTTCTTTCCTTGTTACAGTCCATGTATGGAATGATCTTTTTAAGCCTTAATAGGGAATATAACCAGGAAAATATGTTTTTAAAAATTCTGGAAAATAATACTGAAGCTTTCTCTATTTATCTGTCTTAAAGGAAACAAAACACAGCATTTACTGCACATCAAAGATCAAAACCTAAGGATTTCTTTTTTTTTTCTGCCTTGAGATATAGAAATAGGCAGAGTGAGGTTGAAGCTTGAGCATTCAGAATCAAAAGGATCCACATGAAGTGGATCCAGCACTGATTGTTTTGACAGTCCCTTAAAGAAGGAAAGAACGATGACATAAGGGAAAAAAAATAAATTAGAATAAATGTAAACCCGCAACAATTAACTGACCACAAGGGATTAGTCCTAATTTTGTTCTCATTCTTAGTTTGATGTGTCTGACGTTTTCAAGTTTCCCTTCCCTGCTGGAAAAGAATAATCTTCCATGTATCTCATATATAAATGTATCTAAAGGTCCTTAGGTGAGCTGGAAATCACAAAGAAGTTATAGAAAACAGTTTGGAGGTTCTCCTGAGTGATGCAAAGGACCAATAGGTGAGATTTTTCTGTAAGTGAGATGATTATAAACTCTATAGAAGTGCTATTGTCCTTTGAGCTTTTCCCTATTTTTTGGTCTATGGAAGAGAGAAAATTGTTTGCCACAAAATAGAAGAATTGAAACGCATACTGCCATGATGAGAGCTTAGCTTGTCACATAGCCTTTTTTCTGTCTAAAAAGGCATTCAAAACGTACTGGAAACATGGTACAGAATAGATAATATACATGTGATATACACAAACCCTTAAAACTCCATCAATGTGGCTTACAAAAACCATTTATTTCTATTGTTTTAAGATTATTGGTTCATAGTATAGTTAACTTTTTATACAAAAATATGGTTGTTTTCATTTACTTGTTTAATTTTGTAGCTTTGTAGCCAGATGTTGGCAATCAATAGCTGTTTTTCAAGACACAGAAGAGTGTTTATTGCCCAAATGTTTCATTTGTTTTATCAATACTGCTACTTTTTATTTTAATTTTTAATCAATATTTTGACTGGAAAATTACACTGACAGAGAGTTAAGTGGTCTAGTAATTGGGAGACCTGGATTCCTCTCTGGTTTAAGCAAGTAATGTGATTACTGTTAAATCAGTTCAGCCAGGTCTCATGCGTACAGATGTTTACCATCATAAACAGAGATTACCTAGTTTTATATTTATTTGAAACTTGCTGATTTTTATTTCTTTTAATATGGACTCTAGATAAGAGTTGTGATTTAAACTTCCCTGGGTGATTCCACTGGTTTTCAAACTTGTTAGGTTTCCAGCATCCAGATGTCTTATAGCAGCCTCTGAACCATTCCCAACAACGCAGCTGTCTCATTTTGTTGAGGACCCAAAAGATGCAAAACAAAATCACTGTCTATAACCTACAGAGTATAGATACAGACTAAGCATGTTTTCATTGTATTCCTCCGATAAAGAGTCTGCCTGACATGCAGAGGAAGATAAGCCAGGGAAAGAAGCTATGCACTCAGATTTCAGTGGAAGATTCTTATTAATAACCATGTTAATTTTTAAAATGTTGTATTATCATACAAATCCTATTATACTGAGCTATAAGCTTTCCACATCATTCAGATTTGTCACATATCAAAATCACTACTTTTACTTGTTTGGACTGGTCACAAGGGGTTAAAGAGTTAAAACGTAACACCCCCAACTTCAGAACTGCAATTTAATCTGGAATGAAATTTGGATTTATCTGACTGTACTTAAGTCAGGAGAAGATTTTCAGTTTAATCCAATTGATTTGGTTGACATGAATTGGGGATTTATTTTTTTTAAATAATGACTACCATGAAAGAGAAATGGGAGGTTTTTTTTTTTTTTTTTTTCCTGCATTGGATTTTCATTAATACTTTAGCAACAAATAAAAAAAGAGAAAGTTTTACAGAAAGTGTTAAGGTTTGAATTTCTTCCACCAAAAGATCATTCCACAAAGTCATTTTAGGTTTGGGTAATGTAGGATGGAAAAGCAGGTTAGTGAAAAGAGTGGGAGAAAAAGAAAAAAACCAAACTCGATTGCATGGTAAAGAGCAGGGTTTGTGTTTCAGTGTGAAAATAACATACTGTTCAGTAACTGGTTGTAATTCTAAATACTGCTAAAATGACTTCTGTGGCCCTGTTCCAAGTACATTAGTTTAGCCTAAAAGTCACCAATGCTTCTGGGAATGTGGCTTCATTTCAGTATAATGGGATTATTCAAAGGAAATGTAGGGAACTACATGAGAAATTGCCTATAATTTTCCATGTAAAATTACAAGATCTCTAATAACATACCCAAGTATTCAATTTGTCTGAACAAGATTTGTAGTGTCTTTCCTTTAGTAAGAAATATTTCTGAATCCCTGCATGCATATTGCATACATGCACAATACTTTGAGAACAGGGAAGATTGATCTTATTGTTCTCACTTACATATGTGCGCTTCCTGACTGCCAGCCTCAGGAGCAAAGGATGTATTCTGAATTGATCAAATTAAGAAGATAACTTTGCTTTGCTTTGTCATTTCTATTTTTCCACTGAGGAAATGAGAGACAGTCAGTGATGGGCTCATCATCCTGTCACAAGTAATGAAGAAAGCTATAGAATTAAGAAATTGCCTTGAAATTCAGATCTGCCCATCAAATCAGGTAGCTGCAGCCAGCTACTTCAAATGTGCATTTAACTTACAGAGAGATGGTCCATTTGGTCCCTTAAACTTCCAGTTATTTAACTTAATGTTTAAAATTCTTTTAAAGAAGAGGGAGATAAGATTATATTCTTAAAATGTGTTCATTAGCTTATGCTAGCACACCAAAATCCATATTCTAGCAAAGTTTAACAAGGGCAGTTATACAAATATAAATCCTCTATTGAGCAATTTAATGATAAGAATAATCACATTTATCAGGCCCTTCTCTATCAGAGATAGCATGTCAGCCTAGTTAGTTTTCTCTTTACCTTAACTTTGGCAACTCCTGTACTTTCTTAGGTATGCACATGTATTTCATTCTCATTTGCAGCGGACAAAAACTACTTACTTTACAAAATGTGTGTTCTGTATAGAGCTCAGCTTGAGAAATAGAACAATGATACTTTTGTTCAGATAGCTTTCTTTTTCTGTCTCTAATGTACTAGCACAACACTGGGACACATTTGTGTTGCAGTCCCTGTGATCATATCTTTGAATTCAAATAAAAAGCTGCTTCAATTAGGAGCAGATTTTCCACAAGTACTTGAAAGCAGTATTAATCTGCATAGAACAATACTGCTTTGTACTCAGGGCAATATGGTGGTTAATCTGTCAAATCCCCAAAATTCTGGCTGCCCCCATGACCCCAGCAGAAAGAACAGGAAAGAACAAAACCATAATGCAGACTTTTAAAAGAGTCATTCTGTTGTATCAATCAGCTAACTGTTAATGAAAGTCAGTAATACAAATAAGAACATCTAGTAAACCTATTTTATTGTTAAAATTAGTTCATTTCAGTCACTCTTAATCTGATCGATACACTTTTTTCCCCACCACAATACCCTTTCTTATGGGTACCATTCCCCTTATATATTAAATCAGGGACTCTGTAAAGATCCTGCTTTCTCTCTTCAGGGAAAATAGAGACCTAACAAGGAACCCAGATTGCCATAGCAAACAGAAGGTCCCCTAATGAACTGAATGAGGAACATTAAAAGACTCTATACTTATCTGTAGTATTTAACTTTTAATTTATATATTTGTCACTTCAAAAATCAGACTATTCTGTGAAAAAAGAAATAATTTACTTATTAAATCAAGTTACTACTTATGGCATTGTTTTCCTGCACAATGTATTTTTTATAACAAAGCTCTTGAGGATGAAGAGTTGCAACTTTCATCAAAACAAGAAAATAGCAGAGACAGACACAAGTAACATTCTTGAAAGCTTGAAGAATGCAGGTGCTAATTATACTTTACTTAATGCATACGAAAGAGTCTAAAAATCCATTAACCGACAGAGAACTTAATTTTCACACACAATCTTCTCTGAAAAGAAACTATGAGCAAAGAGAGCTGTTAAGAGGTCTCCTGGGATCAAATCTTTGATGGTTTATTGATCTCATTCAGTGCTTTTAGAATCATTAAAAGTCACCTTTCTTTTGTCATTCAGTCCTAGGGAGTAAATTGAACATTATGTTCATGTAGGTCATTGAGTACTTTTTTACAGTAGTTTATTCAAGCAAACAGAATAACGTGCTTCTACTAACTGACTGGCAAGATTAGGATATCAGAGAAGAAGAAAGATTGTTAAAGAGAAACAAAGCACCAATTTGCTTTGTAATAGGCTGCTCTTGAAAAGCAAAAGATTCAATTACTTAAGTGAAGTGTGTAAAGGGGCCATAGATTTCATATTTGTGTCTTTGTGAAAGTCCCTGTCTAAAGTAAAACCTTATAGTAAATACCACCTATTTTCCCTACATTGGGGATCAGAAAGCAAAAAAGAAAACAACCACAACTCTATTCTTTCATCATCCCATCATAACCGTTAACATCATGTTCAATGTAAGGCATTAAACAAAGAGATTATTCTGAGAAAATGAGAAGCAAATACCATAAAAAAAGTGTCTTTCTTCTAGGAAGAACTCTAGTATGTGTAGTATTCAATAAAGCTTAAGACAGCTGCTCAATTAAATCACCTTTAGTAAAAAAGTAGCAGTCCTGATATGTAGAACTCAACCTGGTTACATTCAATGAAAAACTAAACATGGAATTGTAGAGTCAATAAATTCTCTACACTGATTCAGTAAACAAATACTGTACAGTTGAGAAACTTTGTCACTGTTCCCCAAACCTGCTGATCCCATCTGAGTATCAACTGCTGAAATATCTTAGGGATATCCAGATTCAGCTAAAGATATAGATAATCCTCCACTTTTTTTAGCGTAAACCACAATAACCAAGGTTATTAGTTAAGTTTGTTTCTCAGATACCCCTAAAATACCATTCCTATTTCCCTGAATTGTCTGTCTTCATATTGTCTTTTCACTACCCAAGTTACATACAAGTAAGTAGAAGAATAATTTTTTTTATTCAAGACCTGATCCAGAATAGCCAGACTAGCATAGTAGGACCCTGGTCAGAATTCCTTTGCTTATAATTGCCAGTTCTCAATCACCTCACCTCATGGCAGTCACAGAGTCTAAAGGATCCTTAACTAGGTGATTCTTTGTTAATTCAAGCTGCCTCATGTCATAAAGAACTGAAGAATGAAGCATATCTCTTCATCCAAGTACATGCTTAGGCGGAAATGCCCAGCTATGCCTATTTTATTTCTATATGTGCAAAGCACAAATTTCCAACAACAGCAAAAGCAAGGTGAAAATTGGCTTAAAGAAGCATGTGTCAATCCCTTAAAACACAGTATTATTCATACAACATACTGCACTTTACCAACAGGTAAATGATCTTTGTAAACACTGACATAAATCAAAACAAAAAGATATTTAGAAAATAAGTAGGTAATAACACAAAATCTTAACTTAATAATTTTCACTGACACCAGTTACAGAAGCTTATGATGACGTTCCAGTTGGAGATAGGGTAGTCAATAAGGGGGTTGACCACTCCTCCTGTTATTTGGGATCAGAATCCTCCTACTGATAGATGTTTCATGCCCAGGAAAAATATGAAATTGTCTGAACTCTGAAACATGTGCTTTGAAAATCAGTAGTCTTCAGCTACTTTCTCAAACTGAATAATGACTTCTCTTGTACTTAAGGATCAAATTGGAATAGTGGATAGTAAACTCTGCCTGTCAAACTGCATTGAAGTTTACATAAGATTAAGTGTTGCAGATTATATCTACATAAGATATCAAAGCTGTGAGGTCACAAGCAAAATAGCAAAAGAAAACGTGACAAGCCAAATGAAAAAGATTGAGAGTTTTATGACTGAAAGGGTGGAAACATAGCAGGTGCCACTACATAACCTTAAAGAACATACTGCGTTGTTGCTAATACAAGTACTAAAAATGTGAAACATCCCTCCAAAAACTCTTTCCTCAAGTTACTCTCATCAAAACCTTGCTACCATTTCTACTAGTCCAACAGACTTCTCGTACAAAAACCTTACATTCTTAGTAAAACCATAGCATTAACTGTGAATTTTTCAATTACTTCCCTACCTCCCACCAAAACAGCCATTCTTTACTGCATAACTTCTTTACTATCTTTTTCTGGCCTGTATATTTCCAGGAACCTATAGATGCTACCTAACATAAAATATAACAATTTTATAACTGAAATATTCATCTAAGGAGCAAGGTGTTTCTAGCCTTTCCCACCTAAAGAACTGTATAGAAATTAACACCAGTATCACAAACTATGGACACAAAAAGCAAAAAATGACCAGATTAGTATGTGAGGCAGATTGGGCACAGGGTGTGTGTATTTAGTATCAGAAAAAATTTTCCCACTCAGGAAAAAACAAGCGTGATAGATATCTAATAGAAATGTGTAAGATAAATGTTGAAGAAACCAGTAAATGCATATAAGAATAGGCCTATGACTTCTGCATCCTTCTTTACAACGGGAACCCATTGGCTTGTGGAAAAGGGACGAATAGCCTACTCAGGGAATGTAACAGGGGCAGTTACAGTAAATGCAAACAACAGCTACAACAGCACTGCTTCAAGACGTCTGCATAGCTTTAAATTAATGTGACAGCGAGTCTGCATACGCTAGGCTCTCCTGCAATGTAAAGAATAATTTAGACAGGTAGAGTCTAATGAAAAATAAGTTTACATCATAGTTCATAAAGAGTCAGTTAGTTCTCCTTTCAGAGACACATTCCCTGCAAATAAGAGCACTTGGATTTTATAGTGCTAATTATGCATTGTCCTAATAGTGTCTTCTTCTTTCAGGTACATTTAGAGAAAGGATTCAAGCCTAACATCACAGATTTTCCTGTGCCTCTCCTCCTTTCTGGAGGCATATGCAGGAAGCAGCCAAACACAAGGGAAACACTCCAGCAGAAAAATCCCATTAATAGACTCCCATCAAGTCTCCCTATTTCAGTAATAGCCATTTGCTGTAACTGAATTTCAAAACCCCAACCAAACTAAAAGCAGGGTCTCCGTGCGCTCCTAAGTAGACACACGCAGCTTGAAGACAGAAAGCCTAAACTGAAGTTTTCCCCTAGTCTCCTAGGGCCAGCACTACAAGAAAAAACATACCTATATATCCTGCCAAAATAGAGAAAATAAATCTGTAAATGCAAACCCCAAAGCTGACCTAACTACAAAAAAATAAACCACAACCTAAAAACTCCAAAAATACTGCATTAGAAAAGAAGCATTCTATATACAGCTCTTCCCACCCACCATTATCTACCTCTTCTTCCAGCACTACATCAAAAATTACTCAAATTCTGTAAAGATTTATTAATACACCCCTACCTTTTTACATGTTCTTTCTTCCTCTTCCCTAAGGGAACCATTATGATCATATGCAACTAGTTAGATTCCTCTGTTTTATAACTGGGTAGTACTTGCAGTGAGCAGAACACAGCTGACAATAATATTCTGCTAATCTGCTGGCTTTCAAGAAGAGTGGATCCAAGAGTGCTAAGCAAGAGAGCATATAATATGCAGGTGTTTACAAAGAAATAATTTTAGGCTGTTGCAGTCTTGAAGTTAGAAAATTTAATGCAATGAGAAAAATAAAAATGAAGAAAGAAAGCAAACTAAATGCAGTACATGGTATATGTAGAGCTATACTTTAATTGTGAAGAGATTGTTTCAACCATTGCATAGCTTGCTTGTTTGTTTGTTTTTGGTGGGAGGAACTATCACATCTTATCTGATCTTTCTGCCTGATTTTGACTAGAGTAGCTTGACTAGTTGTTTCCAATTCAGTATCACCATCAGGTTATGCTGAGATAAACACAAAATGAAAAAAGTATCGGAATACCAACTAGCCAGCAAGGAACAGCAATGTCAAGTACCAAATACTTGGGCAGTCATTTAACCACAACTCCAATGCTGTAATTCTCAGTGCCCCTATGTTTGTTTTCTTTAGTTTAAATTATGCTATCTAAAAGTGTGCAGAGTGTACCTGAGCTACTGCAACAGTCATTAGCTTATGATTTGTTTAGATAACATGTTAGTTTCAGTACGGTGTCACTTCTTTATGGATCAACTGGACAAAACACTTACAAAGCTTTCACCTAATACCTAATGTATAGAAAATGCATCCATAGGGAAAACAAGCAATTTAGAAGTGGAAATACAGAAAACAGCAATGCATGTTTAAGGGAAACGATCCATATGAAGCCTGAGTCCAACTATATTTCATTACTACCTAATCTGAGGGGGACTTGAATTATTCCCAAGTGTCACATATTCAGAGCACAAATTCAATACAGAATTATTTTCTTCTGGGTGCCATATTTTTTTGAAAGGGCCAATCATATCTTCTGTGGAAACCTGTCTTTACCTATTAACAGATTTTTGTATCCCATTTTACAGGGTGCTAAACATCTCAAGCTCAGCAGACCAATAAAGTTACCCTTGATAACAGCATCAGCCCACAGTCAACCTTACAGGGAAATACTGCACTAGCCTATGCATCTGCTAGTGCACAGAAATAGGAAGATATTTTTTAGAATCATTTTGGTGTCTCTATTACAATCAAATAATAACTTTTAAAGTCTGTCTTGCAAAAAGACCATCTCCACAGTTAACAAAGTCCATTCCTTCATTCAGACCGGAGGCAGCAAAGAGGAATAGAGGCAAACAGAAATAAATCAGAACAGAGGACAAGTTCAAGAACAGAACAGAAAGCGGGAAACTGGAAAAAAGAAGAGCTATTTTGTCTTTGATGACGTATAACAATATCCTGGAAGGATCTGTAATCGAGTAAGAAGAAATGTGGTGAAAAAAAACCTTTGGTCAGCACTGGTTCAAATGTGAAACAGAACTAATAAATAAATGCACAAAGCTCTGGTTTGGAACCACGCAGCATCAGGACAAGAAACAAAAAAAGAACTAGGTGAAATCAGAAGGATTTCAGAATAGGTGAAAGGAAGCCCATTATGTTAGTAAGATGTCTGATCCACTGCATTTATCTGCACAGTCCTACACAAGTACTGGAACCACGGGGTTCTTTAGGCACATATCTGCAGACATACGTGTCCTACTGAAACTTCAACACCTCCTACAGTGAGTACAGTACCAGCCTGGAAGGACTAACTTGAATGGAATAATTTAAATTAGTTCTTCACAAAGATATGGGTAATGATAGCCTTTTTTTTTTTTTCCTTAAAACCCAAACCAAATAACCAACCAACCAAAAAAAACAAAAGTAACATTTTTCAGCAGAAACAATTTAGGCCAAAGATGGGTACCAAGAGAGCCTAACAGTGGGAGTTGTGGTACTGACATTAGCTCATTACTGTGTGATGTGGACATTATCCATAACTCATTGATAATAACAAGGTAGCCACATACTATTCCAAAGAAACATGCTAAACACTGATAGTTAACTGCAAATAACTTTGGGAAAAGTTCTGCTTTGACTAGCATTGTGTTCTGAGTTTCTTAATGGCTTCTCAGACTCTGTAAAAACAGAGATATTCCTCAGTGTCCACCTCAAAGACCACAACTTCTTATATTCTTCTGTATATTATATTCTTCTGTATATTATAATATATTATTATATTATATAAGAGAAATAGGTTTTTAAGTAAAGGTCTAATTAAACTGTAGTGGAACTATCTAGAGATGCTTCTTTGAATGGTTACAGCCAAAAAAAGCCAGAGTTAGTGAAACTGGACACACTACTTGGTAAGTGTAACTCCTTATTGCTCAGTGGATGTGCTCTCTGGGTTAACTTGAAATGTTTGTTGGCTTTGACAAAGAGAAAAAGTTTTCATACTTTCAAGACCACAGGAAAAAAAAAAAAAATGTTGCTCTGTCATTTTCTGGTTGCCACATCCCAGCAGAATTAGCAGTTGATTAATCTATACATTTTTTATAAAATAATTTTTTGTGGCAAGTAGGACTTAGTCAGAAAGAACGCCATTTGGTTTTGCATTTCCAGGACAACTATGCAGATATAAACTGGACTAGTATTTGCTGAGCCATACTTACAGAGAGGAATACTTCCCAAAATAATTCCGTAAGCTTTTATTATACAAGGCAGAATGCATTTTGGTGGGACAGCTATCTGCATTACTTCAGGTGTTTTTGAAAGTCTCCCCAAGACACTCAGATGAACAGACATATCGGAGTGATTCTGACAAAACCAGTCAGTAGTCACCACTTCTCCACTGTCACTCCTAACCTATTCTTTTAGCCTAGCCTCTTCCTCTGCATTTTATTTTTCAGTGTAGTCTTTTCACTATGTGCTTGTATGCAGTATATCTCAAATGTTTCAGTTTCTGAACTCAGTATATGTTATACATCCTTTCCTGTAGCTGCTACACAAGGATGCAATTTGTTACAGACCCTTGGTATTTTATCTCAGTTCTTATTTATCGTAGCCCATATACCTTTTCAACTGCTATGCCCATCATTCAATCATTAGCTTGTGCAATTGGTTACACTCTAATTATCAAACTATATTCTCAGTGAAACACATAACCCAAGGCAGATTTTCTTTGTTCTTGTTTAACACATACAGAAACCAAAAATACGGGGAGTCAGTAGAAGATGGACCTTTTGTTTCTGAAATTCTAGTTGTGTTCCTGCTAAGAGTGTGACAGACAGTGGATTCAGACCACTGAACAGAAGGCCTCATCTGTGGCACACAGGAGAATGAACACTCCACTCAGGATTCAGAACGTCATTCTCTACATTGCCTAATTCGTCTGCCTTGCTCCTGTTCCCTCCTACTATTTTTACCATGCTTGCATACAGCAGCAATCAACCCTTAAAAGCCACGCTAAAGTACAGATGGAACTGAACTCATCCCCTGTGTTTTAGGAAAGGGCTAAGCCTCCTCTTCACTTAGACAAAAGCACATGACTTCAAGATTTTTAATTCCAGGTTTAAAGGCCAGTAGAGAAGATTAAGAACAGAATAACTGAGAATGATATGTGAGCTTTTTATTGAGCAGAACACAATATGGCTGCAAATATCTGTTACAGTTCAAAACAGGTTTAAGCAATGTTACTATTCCATGTGCATCAGGAAACAATTGTCTTAGTATGTGAACTCAGGACCCCTTTTGTAAAGGACTTAGGCACACAAAGGCAGATTTCGACAGGATTTAGGGATGACCATCACATCAAATTCTACTCATAGAAAAGTATTTTTTATGAGCTAATTATTTTGGCTCTTGCTATCAATTACACAGACAAATAGACACACCTAGGGAGCAATTCATCCCATGACTGTCTTAGAAAGGGATGAACTTGAGTTCTGGAGTGCCAAGCTCCCTCTCCTTTGGCTATAAAAGCATAGATGACTACCTTAGTTAATGGTTGTCTTCCAGATGGGCACTGTTAGTTGAGATGAATCCTGTCCTGTATCTAAACCTGGAATGTCCCCAGGTTCCTGAAATTTCTATACTTGCCCAAGTCCTAAAGTATGTATTTTACAGAATTGAACACATCAGTACCCAGTTCAAAAGTAGCACTGAAGGTGGTACAGAAATGAAGAATTCATTACCTGAAGCAAGTGTAAGACAGATTAGGCTTCTGTACATAACAGGGCTTCCATCCCAGGATCCCTACGGCTGTGTTTTAACTGGTTCTGTGTTAAACGCAGTCTTGGGTACAGTGTCATGGCTCCCATCTTCTTAACATGGCTCCCCATTTCTTAACAGGTAGCCTAAACTGTACTGCACTGGATGTCACTCCGATGACAAAAATAGCTTATTGTTCCTTCCCCATGCAGAAATTCAACAGTGACTTTTTTTTTTTTTTTTAGCTGAGGCCAGGGCAACTAAAATCTCTGTGGATCATTCCAGCCTCAAGGGATTTACATGACAGAAACTGGTTCACTCCTAACCAAAACCACTTCACTTATGGCTGCTGCCTGAGCAAAATGACGTGTGGTGCTAAACTACTTGCCTGAGGGCATGTGTCGAGAACTCTGTGCAGCTGGATCTAATTGGACAGTCTGATATTGATAGTCTGAGAAGAGATGCTGCAGAATTAATTATCTATGGGGACAGTGCTTTAACTCCACTGTTTCAAGAGTTCCCTGTGTGATGGAACTGAGCTTCTCCAGCAAAGCAGTCTACGGTAGAATTGGTGTTCTTGTTTCAAGAGACCTCTGTATTGTGAAACCAGATAGTTTGGTAACATTGACTTAACTTTTCCAAAAGAACCTATATATAACTTCTGAAATTTCTGCACCAACACTTCTAAAGGATATAACCTGCATTTCTGTGAAACACAAATGTTCACCAACTCCCCTCCCACATCCTACTCAGAGTCCACTGTGAAACGAGGCACGTGTCTCCTAAGGCCATCCTAGAGAGCAATATTTTAAATAAACAAACCAGACCCATTTGTCTTTGCCAGGTGCTAACTTTTAACCAAATCTCTGCTTGTCCCCACTGAGCGTCACTGTGAACAGCTGCTATTGGTATTTCCATGACATCCTGTTCCTCTATTGTTCTTGCCACTTAATACAGTGCACACTTCACTTTTATTCTCATCAAATACCTTTGTTGTCAATCTAAACTGTAATTCCTTTTCCTCAGTTAGTTTTTCTCACCAGTAGATCCCCTTTGCATTAGTGTTAATATTAATATCCAAACTATTAGCTGATGGTGTAAAAAGCCCTTACTCAAAAAAAATCTGCATCCAAATTACCTCTATTATAAGATGAGTAGCAATAAAAGCCGGAGACACAGAGATGATATTTTTATGCTTGATGCAGTGGCAATTGAAATGAACAAAGCCATTGTCTAGGGATGGGTGAATCGAGCACAAATTTTAATGCTATTCAGCTAGCTGAGTACTGCTTAAATGACACTGTAGGCCCTACTGCAGACTATCTGAGATACATGCAGAATGTCAGTTTTCCGAGGAAGGAGAGAAGGGGCTGGCATCTGTAGCCTAACAAATAAATATTGGTATAATATAGATCAAAATTTTAATCTTTGAGCAATATCCCAAGTTTTGGACTTCACTGGACTGTGTTCTATAGAACATCCCCTGTTCACATCCCACCCAAAACAACTCCAAGTACATTAGCAGCTAACAAACTTCATGAATATATTGTGGCTTCTGTAGAGAAAAAGGACATTCAGAGGGTTTATTTTTCTTGCAGGATAAAAATGCATTTAGACCAAATAGACAACAGCTGTATTCAATTTTTATTAGAAGGCAGATTTGCCTAACTCTGCCCATGGCAGTCTTTCTGGTACTGTTCTGTATAATGGCACCTAGGTATCAGATTCTCTAAGCACTACTAAGGACCACAGCATGGAGTTTTCTAAGCAGTATTAAAGACAGTTCTGGGGACTACCAGAAAAAAAGAAAGTTATTCCTGTGCATCCACTAAACTGCAGGAGTCTCCAACCTCCATGCCCTTGTACTCAAATGTATAATTTAGGTTGACCACAGATTTTTCCCATAATGACCCTTATCTGCAAAAAAGTCAGGCATCTGTGGGCTTAGAAAGTATTTACAACACAGTACAGGGCTAGTTGAATCTCTGCTCTGATCCACTGAAGTTTTTCCAATGTATTCTTCGATGAATCATATCTTGACACACCCTTCATTTTTCAGTTATAATTGAAAGACCTAGGGGTCTGAATTTGTTCTCACATGCATCAATATACAGATATAATTCCACTGGACTGAAGTCCTACTTATGTCTTCTTATATCATTCTGCCTTAGAGAAGAGAGCAGTATGCAAGAGAATTCATCAGAATCAGGTGATGCAGCGCCTTAACTAGAACTGCTCACTTACACAAAACCAAGAAAACAGAATCAGCAGATGAGACTTGTTTCACGTAAGTGCAGAGGTTGCCTTTTCTATAAAGAAAGGAGCTGTGAAGCTCTTTAGTCTGACTGGAAAATGAAATATCTTTGTTTCTAAGCTTTGCTGCTTTTATCACCATAGAACATAAAGCCAAGAGAAAGAGAAGGACGATTAAACACCCATCAGTGGAAATCCATGGGCACAAAGCATTTCTCACTTAGGACCTTAGCTTCCAGGACTTTTGCTAAGCAAGGTTGGTTTGCAGCAGAATACACCTGTCAACAGTTACAAAAGTTACTTTAAAGAAGTTTATCTGCATCTATCTGAGGAGAATAACTCATAGTCACAGAAATGCACATACCCACAGTCAACAAAGATGATAGCACTGAACAAGTCAGAAACCAAAATGATAGCCATAAAATTCTTTGTTTACATTTGCAGAAATATATGTTTTCTATAACAGCCTGAAGTTCGGGAGGCTGCAATGTCATATACCATCAGAGACAAGTGTGCACCTCTCTATGTGGATTTCTTGAGGCACACAATGCATCACAGTTATAACAGAATAAAGAAGCAGCAAAGAAATACAGCAAAAGGTAAAGTGGAGGAGAATAAGCCAAAGTACAGTTAAATCAGGCTTTCTGAGTATCAAATCAAGGGAAGGTGTATTTCTTAGAGAATACAGCAGTGAACTTGTAGTCAAGATTAATGAACTATATTCCTGGTTCCCATATTGATTGTGTAGCTTTGCTCAAATTACTGAATTTCCCCATTCTTCATTTGACACAGCCACCGAAAAAAAAAAAAGAGAATAAAAGTCAAGTTCAGTTCACTGTTTGGTTGCTCTGAAATCCTCAGATAAAGTCTACTGAACATGATTGTTCTTATAAATGTCAATAACTTGCACAGCTGAAGCAATTTACTTCTATGAAAAAGAAGGGTGGTTATAAAGCTTTGCCAGACTGAATGCTGTGGAGCAAAAATTTAAAATTTTCTACTTCTGCAGAAAAGTAAACATTGATAATGTTGACAAGATGGGGAGAAAGCCTTAGTGTGGTAAGAGGAGAAATGGGAGTTCTGTTCAGGGTTACAGCTGAATGTAGCTTTAGGAATGTGCTATTTTACAGATTTGCCTCAGTTTCTCCATCTTAAATAGGGATAGCTATACCAGGAAACAAGAGAAGGTTGAGGAACAAGGACAACTCTTCAGATTCACTCTCCCTTTGTCCAAGTGTTTTTCTTCATAATGCTTCACTGTGCTTTCTTTTATGTAAGAAAACAATGTGCAGCATTATTGTGCAAAATGCACTAACGAACATGTTTACTACTGCTACATATGTGGCACTCTTGGACTTGTCCCTGCATACCTGAGCTACCTCAAAATTAAGTCTAATAACTGTTACAGCATAATCCTGCAAAATGGGAAGTTGCTTTGTGTTTTGAGCCCAGAGTGATTACTCTGGAGGATGGGACCAATATACTTTTGAATACTTTGTTTCTTCCCAGATCAGACCAGTCCTCACATTAACAACTTCACTATTTCATAGATACTTCTTTGAAGTTTGATATACTGCCATTTTCACTTACTTTCTTTTACCCACTATTTGGGCTTTTAAGAGAGTATCAATCTGCACAAGTGTTCCCATCAAAGCCAATTTGGAATTAATCTTTCAAGCAAGAGCTCATGTCACATGTATCAAATGTTCTAGTCACTAACATAGTGCATCTGCTAAATTCCCATCAACCCGTAAGATTATAATTCTGCTTTAAAAAAAGCACTGACATTTTTGCCTGTCAATATTTTCTCATTGCTCGTGACATAGTTGTTCTTAAAACGCACAGTGAATCCTTTCTCTCTCTATATATATACACCATCATTATGCAGGAATGTAAATTAGATTTAACACATATAATTGCCATAATCATGTATTTGGCTTTTTTTTTAACTTGGAACAAATTCTTTTCCCAGTTTTTTTTTCTTTGCTCCAGCAAATACCCACAGATCTTCAAGTAAATAAATTAAAGGTTTAGTATCTGCATCATTAGACTCTTCTTTAACCAAATTTTTCAATCCCTTACTGGCTTTCACTCTACAGGCACCTTCAAAGCATCCTAATCTGTGTTGCCAGTGGGTATGCAGTCTTCCATTCTTTATGGAAGACATTCTAAAGGTTAAGTCAATTAAGGCTACCAAGTTTATATGAAGCACAGTTAGTTAGTGAATCATCATTTTTTATGTGCATATAGTGCTTATTCTACATTCTAATTTAGCCAAATAGGCAATAAGGATGGCATTTACATCATGAAAATTTAGGCATTGCAGGTATATAGGTATATATAGGTATATAGTTATGTATGATCCTGTCACCTTGGGTTCCCTTTCTACCCAACTGAGAGACATGACTTTGAGAACAATTAATCTGGTCATTAGAATATGTCTAATTTGGGTAGTAAAATACTCTGCAGAGAGACAGAAACAAAACCTCTTAGTACTGTGTGCATAAGCAAAGAGTGAGTCCATAAAAGTGCCTCAAAGGGCTTCTTCTCAATTAAAAGCAGAGAAAACTTAATATAGAACAGTATTCAAAGAAGTGTCTTCAGTGGTTCCCAGTTCTGTTATTTGACATACAGTGAAAAAAACAGGGTGATAAAGTGAAACTGCTTTCCAGAAGCAGAATACCTAAAATGATAAACTATAAATTTACAGAACCATATTAATTTATTAATTTTCATGATGATGGATGTCTTTCATTAGTAGTACTACCACTACTATTAATAATGATTACCAACTATGATTATTATTATATGGAGGGGAAATGCTGGTGATGTGGAATCAAAAAGATTGCAAAGGATCTTTCCAATCCCTGAATGTTTTCTGTTTGTTTTTACAGTATGGTGAAATGTGCTCAGAGATGAATTGCACATTGTGTATTGGGGTGAAGCACCCACCCAGCACATCTTTGCTGCAGTGCTGCCCTCACTGTAAGAAACACCAAACTGTTGCACTTCTTGGAGAAAGGGCAAGCCTAGGAAGGAAACCTTAATGTTCATCTGATAATGATTCCCTTCTGAGAGAAATCAGTTCATTCTGTAATAGGATATGTTCTTGCAAAACTGGAAGTCTGGGGTGCTTAATTATGCCAACACTCCATTTATCAACCATCAAACACATTTATAAGGCAGCATAAATCATCTGTCCCATCTCAGTTGTTTACTTTCAGTAGTTGCTATCCCCAGCTGCTTCGCCTCTATCACATAAGCTTTGTTTCAAATACTGTTGATAAAGGTTTTAAAGACTCATCTATATCTGAAGCATTCTCATTTCACTGGGGTTTTTTTTGAGTTTTCAGATCTTCTCAGATCAGGAGGGAAAAAATCATCTGTCTATGTGAAAAGGCAAAGTTTTCTGTGAGCAAGAAGTCCCCACAGGGTGTTTTAAGCTCTTCCATTCTTGCTACAGTTCCCTGAAGGTGCAGCTAATATTCAGATTTTTTTTTCAAATTCAGTGCTAGTGTTTTCCTGATCATTCACTTCCACAGGGCAGTACCAATCTGACAGGGAAATCATGATCTGTGTTTATATAGTCTAATAGGAACTGTCAAAATAGTCACTAGCCAATCAGTCATCTGTCTCCCATTCTCCAAAACATTTTATAAAGCTTTGTGCACTTGTACAGGTTCCAGACAGATATGGCACTAGATACAGTTGATTTAGACTGTCATGTATTAACAATGCAAGCCTTCAAGGACTTCTTCTTTGCCTTATTATGAAACAGAATTAAAAGTGTATGGCAGGGAGAATACTAGACATGAACAGACTTTTCCTGAGTCCTTAATATGCCATGAAACATAAGTCTTCCAGTTCTTTACCTAATGTAACACTCTCAACAGCTCATACAGCTCACTTGCCCAGAGGTGCTAAACAGTTTTAAAGTGTAATACTGTTCCGCTATTTTGCTGACCTCTGTTCTCTCTGGGATTGTTTCAAAATTCCTCTGCCATTCTATCACAGAGAGTTCCCATTACCTAGAAGAGTGCTACCTTTCTGTCCTGAATTTCCCAGATAGACACCTACTTGCATGTGGTTTGCAGCAAAAAGCAGCATCTGTCATTGTCTGCATGTGATGTACAAGTGGTTTGAGAACAGACTATGCACCCAGAGCATTTGAGATACACTCATTGTGTTAGCAGATGACACTGACATAGTGGGGTGGTCCTGTGCATGTGCTTCATGTGTACTCAGGGTTTCCAGATGTCCAAAGCCTTGGTTCAGGAGAATTTCTGACCACTAAATGAAGACAGTGTTTCCCACCACTTGGATTTTTTGCTGTACTGGGGAAAGAGGAATTCAGATATATTTTTCTTTGAACTGTTGCTGCATATTATGATTGGCCAAGTCCTTTATTTCTTTTTATGATAGATGTGACTCAAATGCACTCTGAATATTGCTATTCTGGTTAATGAAATGGGAGAAAGAGAACAACAAAATGTTACCAGAAAATAATGATCAGTAAGATTATGATATCCCTGTTCTGTTAGTAAAAATTGTGACAGTTATGTAAAACTTCAGCAAGTCACTGCAATAAGGCAACACAGACCTAAATAAGGAATCAGTTTTATAATCAGGTCATGGAAAAATCTAGCAGAATTTTCCTGTGCACAAAGAAGAGGCCTTTACTTTGAAGCAGAATAGCTTCTTGTTTATATTGAAAGAAGAAAACAGTCCTCTTTTGAAACCTTTAAAGAGTCACTTGGATAGAAGGAATTGCTCTAGACTAAGGCAGTAAAATACTTTTGAACACAATAAATAACAACTCTAAAAACAGGCCATCGCCACATCTGTTTTTCCAAGCTCTAATTGCCTATGTGCACACAGTCTGAAGTACTCTCTACAATAGTACACAACATCTGTCTGCAAAATTTCTGATCCAAAACCCATTCAAGTCCAAAAGTCTCCCCATTGGCTTTCAAAGGCACAAGAATATTGACAAAAGCAAAACAAGAAAGACGAAAATGAAGGTTCTGTGAGGAATTAGACAAGAGTTCTTCACAGTGTGTTGCCTCTGAACCGAACTCATATTGTGTCTGAAATCATGGAGAAGAGGGTCATAGTGAGTTAAAGACATAGCAGTCCTACATTTATGTTCTACCTGTATTCCATAGTTTCATCTGGATGTAAAATCTATGAGTACTTTTAAGTCCAAGATCACCATTTCCCCCTCCAGCTTAGCCTGCAGGGAATACGCCTACACTGAAAAAGCCTCCTCAAGGCTTTATATCTACATACTATCATGTAAACTGATACGATTGGGAACAGTCTCCACATCACTTAGGTATGCGTTGTGCTGTGACAAGTAATGCCTGATGTTGACTTTTTGACTCCCTTCTGCTGAGGAAACTGCTGTCTTGTTCCTTCAAGGTGGAAGGAATTGGACCTTTATAGACCACTGTAACTGAAACAACACCAAGTGCTAATCAGAAAGAAGCTGATTTCTCTGGTGTGCTGAGCAAGGAAGAATAGTTTTCAAACAGGCATGGGTAGTGATACCTATTGATAGATATTTTTAGCACCAGAACTAAACCTCCATCTGAAGTCAATGGAGACACTGACAATTAAGTCTTAAGCTTAGCCTCACATAAAATGGACTGACTTGTCAATTGGAAACAATGGAGGAAAAGAATATATCAGGTGGTATGAATTTTGTTTAAGCTTACTCTGCTTTGAAAACCTCTGAGAATGAAATACTGGAAAAATCACTGTATATCACAGTTCGATTATTCATGACAGTTTTATGCATATCCAGACAGAAACAGCCGAAGATTCATGGTCACAGTACTACTGACTAACAATCTGAGATCCCGTCTGGTTTTATTTTCTCTTTACCCTAACTTTTAACAAGCAGGCTGGAAAACTGCTCATGCACATTTTTCAGTTCTGCAGTGATGCTCATCACCACTACTATTAGAATCCATTTCAGTGGCTTGAATAAGGTAATTTCAAATTTTCACACAGATCAGAGGAGAAGGGACAGATGTAGATGTATGCCATATATTCATTAAGCATAAAGAGAATTTGTCTTCCTCCTTTGTTGATTTTCCATCTGTTTTTCCAAAGCACAGTAATGGAACTACAGTGTGAGTGAAAGAAAACATCCTGCCCTACCTGTGAATAGATGGTAAAATGAATTTGAAAGAACTATCAACTTACCATCAGCAACAGAGCATTCTGCACGATCTCATTCAAGAACTGTTGAAAATTTGAATAGAATAAATCCAGAAAGTTACAAATTAAGATGACGAATCTAAGACCAAAAATTTTCCCCAAAAGAGGATGTGTATTCTTTATAAAGTCATCCTGATGTGCTAGTTGCTGCTGTCCATAGTTAGGAAATTAGATAATGGCAAACTCCCTTCTTGTTACCGCTTTGGTAAGGCTGGTACCAATATGCTTAGTCCCGTCCACAAGCAATTTACCTTTGGCCTTTCTCTACTAACAGGACGTTTTGTCAAACTCATGCCTTGCTTATTTCAGTGTTTAGGATTCTTTTCAGGATAAAGACCTTTGGAAACATCATGTTTCATGGATTTCTTGAATCTCAGCCCATATGTCCAAACTCAGAAAATGAGCATCAGCCACCTAAGTGAGGCAATTTGGGATTTAGCATGTTATCTTCATAAACACTGAGAGTTGGGCACCTCCATGGGACAACCAGATCCAAACAGCTTTCTGGAACCACTTGTTTTAATTGCATGCAAGAAGTGTCTGTGAGGGTAACCTGTCTGCCTCAGACTCCTAAGTTTACAGAGGAAAAATCTATGTCTCATTGATTGTCTGAGGTGGCCAAAATTTTACACATAAGAATAGGGTTTTGTTTTGCTTCTTTCTGTTGATTAGCCCAGGCACTTTCTGCTCTTCCTTATGAAAATGTGAGAACACACATTACCTGTGGTTTATTCCTTGACTTTTTCCTCTTCTACTGCATAGCATGATGCATTATCCATTTCTAGATAAGAGATGATAGTTTAATTGCAACTCCTTGCATAGAAATGGCATTTCTTTCAATGTTTCTAGACAGACAATAATTGCTTTGAAGGAATGTTTCGCTTCAGCTGTTGAAGAGATACAGGAAAGGAGATTGCAACTGAATGTTATAAGAAAGGATTCTAAAGTATTGCTACAATCTGAAATGTTCCTGAATAAAAATCAATAATGAAATGCTACAAATACTACAAATGCTACCTAGACCATGAACTGAAGAAGAAAACCCAAAACAAACAAATAAACAAAGAAGGAGCCTGGGAAAAATAAAATACATGTTAGAAAATATATTTTAAATTAACTTCCACAGGGAAAAAGTATCGTTTTTGTTCTGGTGAAACCAAGTTTATCAGATTACTATGGAAATCAATTGTATAACAGCCATAACAAAGAGTCTGATAAAGACCTGAATAAATACCTGAAGTAACACTATTGTTTCTTTCTGGATAGAAGGCAATGGACAATCCAATTTTATAATTTGTTCATCAAGATGTCTGTAGTCAGAATTCTATAATTCTATCCTATTTTTACCTCTTGCAAATGTAAAATCCTTTAGAAATATTTCAAGGTTGAAAGGCTGAGACAGTCATGGGATGGTTTAGCCACAGTAGTTCCTTTCAACCTGATTTTAAAACTGCAGGTCAAATGGAGATATTTTCAAGGACACATCTGGCCTTTTTTCAACTCTTGAAATAATTGGTCGAAGTACTATGATTTTTAATAAGAAGCATGCTAAAACTGTATCCCCCAAGTTTGCCACAAAGCTACCCTGTGAAACTGAAAAGGATCAAAGATCACTGGTTAGGGGTTTGAGCTAAGAAGTTTAGTAGACTGAATTCTCCTCTCAGTTATACCAATGCAATTGCACTGAGATCCTTTGAACTGAAGGGAAAACCAAGTCTGATATCATATAGGTGTTCTTACTGAAAAGATGGTCATTTTCATAGCAGAACTTGCTTATTGTTATGGATACAGAAGGCATATTGCATTCAGTAAGCTACATGAACCTTCTGCATAATATTAGGAGGGTTTTATTTTTCCCCCTAAAACAGTGTGATGAAGGTTAAACTACAAAAGCAGAGAGAGAACATAATTGAGTAAATAGTGGGACTTTTGGCATAGCGTGAGGATATTCTTATTACCATCCCTACAACTTTACTTCAGCAGCTTACAAAGGAGCATGGTCCTAGAGATACAGCTTGTTGTAAACTGAGGATGAAATGTTACACACACTCTCTAATGTGGTGTAAAACAGATCCATGTCATAGAGGAACCAGTGTAAAAGTTGTTATTTGTTAGAAAACTACAGAAATTGGAATTAGTTAAAGATATTCTTTGAGAACCCAATGTTTGAGGTTGGTTTCAAATCAAGGTATTAAGTAGTGAGGTCTCAGTATGGAATTACAGTTAAAGAAAAAGAGGTGTAGGCAGACTGGAAGGGGTCAGAATAAATGTTCCATTAAGGCTAAATGAACATGCCTTTGCTTAACCTAAGAAGGAGAAACATGATCAAAAGGACTTCAGTATACATGAAGCTGTTATAATGGCAACCAATTATTTGTGACCATTGGGGAATCAGTTCAAGAAATCAACTTCAATTTTCAGTCATGAGGACTCATATATAAAACTAAGGGGAAAAAAGGTCAATAAACTATTGCATCAGTATATCTAAGGAAAGTTTTCTTTCATTTGTCTCTAGTGCTAGAAGCGCTTGATCCCGCCTTGATCTCCCAAGGTCTTTCCAGGCCTGCATCTCTATGATTCCACATTCCCACAGAATTCAGTCTTCAGCATAGCAAACAAGGAAACTTAGTTTTCAGCTAGTCCTCACCAGATCCTAATCCAGTTGGTCCAATTTTTGTTTACAAAAAGAACAATGTTCTGGGATTAGACGCTTGACTAGATTTTTTTTTTACAATGAGTTTTTCAGGCCAAAAAGGAACTATTCAGCCAGAAACTCTAAACTCAGCAAGTGCCCCCTTGCGCCAGTGAATCATTTAGTGCTGATCTATATTTTAACCTAGGTATTGTTCGCATCCTTAGACCAGTGAAGTTGAGGGAAAGTGTTTGCACCATTGAGGGAAACCTTTGCACTTCACACATTTAGCTCATTCTCAAATGATACACACTCACAGGAATGTTATGAATGAAGAGATGGAGAAGTAGATCTTAAAGATCCATGTTGTCTTTAAGCTGCTGTAAATCAGCCCTGCTTGGCTCTTCACTGTTTCAAGTAACTTATTTCAGCTTTAAGGATTCAGACATTGCAACTCCTCTAAGGGGTATTTAGGAAAACTGTCATAGTTAATCGCTTTTACTATTTTCAGTGTCTAATAATGTACCTCCCAAAACAGAAAGAAGATACATGGCACCTCCTTACAATAACCTCAAAACCAAATGTTCAGTAACACATAATGAGAAAGTAATGAGATAGGACTGAACAGAGAAGAAAGGAAAGGTGAAATATTATTATGTACGACTACCCAATAAAAGCTCCTACATGGGCTGATGGGCTGAAAAGGGTATTTTCAAGGGACGAGTTAAATGTATATATTTCTGCACTCTCTTTAGTGTAAATAACCAGCTGGCATTTTGCTGAATTTCAGTCATTCTTGTTATTTATAAGCTGCAGCTGAAACGATGCCTAAAACATTGTTGGTGTGTTTGTGGTTTTTTCTTCTCTTAGACCTTCAATATTCTAAATGATGCAATTAGTTTTTTACAGTTGGGGTTTCACTTTATATTTTATTCATAGTAAATGTATATCCATAAATACACATGCATGCACACACAGAAGGAGAAAATCCTTTTACTTAGACATTAATGACTCCTGTTTGCGAAAGATAATTTTGCTAGAGCCTTGGGTACCTTCTCAAATCTTAGCAGGTGGACTCTAATAGTTGAATGTAAAACTTCTTATTGTATAAAATTTCTATTACCATCAGTGTACAAAAAGGTTTGAGAGAAACAAAACTGGTTAGGATGACAAGTGTACAGTTAGCTGTAATACGATCCCATTAAATCTTACTGCATTGTTTCTATATTGATGCTATTCCATTAACTTAGCGCGCGCGTGCACCCCTCGTAGAAGGAATGATGACGGTATATATAATATTGGGAGGAGAAGCGTGTGCTTTTTCGATGACAAACCACAAAAAGAAAGAACCGTGGATTTTATTGCCAGAAACAAGAGAAGAAGGATTTGTACTATGCTCCCCTGCCCCCCCCCAACAACTAAAGAGGAAGCTTAAAAGGCAGAAAATCTGTCTCGTTAATTGCAATGTTGGTAATAAGAAGTGCATCACAATAAGGATCCTTTCTCCTCCTACCAATCTAATTACGAAAAGTTCAAGAAAGCATCAGAATGTGCAAAATTCACAACAGAAATTAGAGAAGGAACTCAGAGCTATAGTAATGCAATAACATATTTTTCCCATACAGGACAATCATGTTTTGCACACAGGAAATGGACACTCAACTTCCAGAGCTTCTGACACCATGTAAAATGTAATTTTTGTCTCATGCATTAATACATAGGTTAACTACCCAAAATTCTGACAAACATGTTAATCATGCTTGCATTTTTTGCCCTGGAATTATTCTTATTCACATCAATTTTATACTTGCAGTCAGTGTCAGCAAAATGTTGAAGGTCCAGCTTCACACTTGGATATCTCCCAGTTTAATTAGTGTACAGGGTAAAACAAATAGAAAACAAATTAATTTAGCAGTATGAGTGCAACGATTAACCTGGAGATGGATTCTCAAAACAGTATCATCACTACAAATGGTAAATGAGGACTAAAGGTGGCCTAATAGTGGCTAACATAGTGTCAGTTCTGGGAAGCTTGGAATACCAACAGAAAAATCTTAGGTTGAGCCAAGATGAAGAAAAAGTAAAACGTTTTTCTGTCAAAAATCAAAGAAAAAAATAATTACTTTTCCAAGAAGGTCATTATCACCCCAAATAAAAGGTTTTGTCTTCTGTTCAGAACATTTTCATTTTCAAATTAAAAAAGAATTATATGCAGAAAAATTCAGATGTCACTATTCCAGTTCATTTTGATGTTTTAAAAATGGAAACTTTTTATTTATTTTGAAATAGAAAAGTTCGACATGTTTCAGAAATAAAAAGACTATTTTCAGATAACCCTATCTAATGAATTTGCAAATCACTATTCAGTCAGTCCACACCAACCTGCATTTTGGTTAGTTAACTATTTAACTGAAAACTTCACCAGCTCTACCATCTGGCAAACCAATCCAACTAAGGTAAGAACGGAAAGACACTTTCCACCACAGACTAGCCCTAATACAAACCTTTGTTGAAGTATGTAAGAGTGAAAACATATTCTGAGTACAATCTCGCTGAGACACAGACTAGAGAAATAGTGGAAAGTATGCATAGACAGGCTCCTCTGAAGTAACCTGACGTAACGTTAAGTCCAACGCCCAGAACTACTTCTCCTCAGCAAAGTCAAATACAGATGTTGACACTATTTCAGTTTCATGTTTAGGGGAATCTTGTTTCTTTTTTCTGGGAGAAGGGGGTACCAACGCAAATAAGTATAAAAATTCTAAGTGCACCTCCCACTACACTCTCAAATTCAAGAAGAGAACAGGTCTTGTGATTTCTCAGAACGACCTCCCCTCAAATAATCTTTGTTGTCTACTTGGAGAGTTTGCTCAGGCAAAACTGGACAACTTCACATGTTCATCTGAAATTTCCAGATGACTGAAAGCCTGAGAATTCTGGACAAGCTCCTCATGTGCAAAACAACCCACCGACTCAATATATATTTCCCATTATATATTTCATTTTTTCTTTTATGACCTCTTCCAGCAGAGGTTAACGTTTGTAAAACTTCAGTGTTTGTTTGAGAGCAATACTTGTTCCACACTTTAACCACTTCATAAATGAAACTGCCTCTTAAGGTAGGACCTCTGGCTTTCTGTGTTTGAGGAATAAGCATAACATTAGAGGGAGCAGAAAATACCCCAAAATGCAAACTGCTGTTCACTTCTCTCCCACCTTTCTTTACCAGAGGGAAATACATTTAGAATCAAGTAGTGTGACAGCAATATGAGTGAAAAGGCTCTCTGCTTTCACAGTGAAGTGGAAAAAAATAAACTATCTCAGTCTACAAATAATACTACGGGGGTCATAAAAATCTGACAACAAAACAAAGCGATATACAAAGAGCTAAGAAAATCTAGACTTCACAATTTCAGCTCTTCTGGAAACTTAGAGTGGGTCTTGAGTGACTTCATTAGGATGCCAGCCACCAATCGGTGGGAAACACTACAGGGGCTTCATTCAAACGCAAATTTAGCACCACATTTGAAATCAACCCGGCTGAGGAAGAAAATCTTAAAATACTTTCAGTGTAGAGAGGGAGACCAGCTTTGAGATAACCCATGACTGAAAAGGAAGAAGAAAATAATCACTCAGTAGAGTGCTAAGATTAAGCTCTTCAGAGACAGACTTATTTAGCCTACACACAGTGCCATGTTGATATGTCTCTATTGCTTCTGGAACCCAAATTAATATCCCTGCATGATGTATCATCCAAGATATATCAGCTTATTTGGAGCTACCTCAGGGATCTCTGATCTGCTTTGCTGCTGTGCTTTGCATCACACAAACGTACCTCAGGAGCTGGTTGACAGAAGAATATTGTGCTTGCCAAATCAGATCTGACAGAGTCAAAAGCTAAAATGTTCATTTACCTCATGGGGTCTCGGGGACGCCTGCCCACATTCCCGTGTCCCCAGGCTGCCCATTTGGCTGTATGAATTGTGAGACTTGCTGTACTTTTAGACTCCAGTGACTTGTAGGTGGCCTTAGCCATGGCGTATTCCTGAAGGATCCCTGACACCATGTTTGCAGGCTTGAGAGATACAACGCTTCTTTGGCTCTGTGGAAACCCAGACTGACTCTGCATGAGCTGATTAGCTCTGCAGACAGGTAACTCTCCATGACACCTGGGATGCCATGCTTCCCACATTATTGATTTTCAAAGCCAACTGTTCCTGAGCCTGCTGAAAAATTAGAGGTGTAAGCAGGACAGAGAATAACTTCCCCAAATTATTTTTAAAAGATTTGACTCCTGCTCATCACAGTTTTTTAATTTGTCCTTTGTCCCTGATTTAGGTACCTTTCTGGTATCAGGGTTTTGTGGTTTGTTTTGGGTTTGTTTTTTTTTTTCCCATGAGTTTGGGATTTTCATTTAAAGGAGACAGTATAATCTCTCTTCCTTCTTCTCAATTTTCTGCACCACTTTCTCCTTGTTTCCTGTCACCAGCTCAGACTTGTTTTCAGCCAAAGTATTGTCCTGAGCTGAATCAGAGATAATAAATCAGTGGTTTTCTTCTGGACTTATGTTTCCCTACACTGAGGGCAAAAGAGGTATAACATTTAAGACAATTGTATTTCTCCCTCAGCACTGTGTTTTTCTCCTGGTACTGATTACAGAAGTGTAAAGAACAATTACAAGTCAGGCCACATTCTTCCCTAAGTATAAAAGTCTTGGATGGTTTTCAGCATATTTTAATTTATCAGCTTCATGAAGGAACACAGAGTATGGAAATGTGCTCATTTTTATTAGAAGCACTGGTCTGTATTGGGATTGTACCTTGAATTAATTCTGCATTTTTGCAAGTATCTACTTAATTATAAAGATGAGGAAACTTTGGATCCATCATCAGAACTTCTAAAAATGTTCTAATCATAGCTATAAAACAGACAAAGGTGGACTGCAAAGGATTTAAGGAGTGTTTCTGAAGGGATCAAACCACCTTGAGAGACAAGGTTATTGAAATGCTTCAAAAGGTTGCACAACAATGATTTTGCTTTATTATATTGCAGAACAGCTGTTTAGGTCTATTTGTCATAAATATTTACTTCCCTAAGACCTGTGGAATTGGACAGATGAGTTTACCATATACTTCTGAAGATTTGAGTTTCATATGTCTCTGATAGACTGCTTTATACAGCCTTGAGGTGGTATTAGCTATGTAACATGAGATTAGCTGGATTAGATAGAAGTGAAAGTAGAAGGACACCTCAAAACTGGTAAAAGCAAAAAAATATCTCTGGGATACTAATCCCAGATCTAGTACGGAGCCTGGCTCAGCAAAGCTGATGTCACTGTCAACTTGCTTATGTTCAACCCTCTAAGACAGAAGCCTGAAAAGAAGCAATGAAATTGGAGGAGGGAGTGTGTGTGTGTGTAACCACCAAAATATAACAACACCCTATTTCTGAAACATTCTGAAATTGGATTCTGACTTACAAACAAAAACAGGCCCTATTTTCCACTTGGCTAGAAGCAGTGGCTCTAAAACTGCTATGTGGTCAAACCACAAATGGATTTTCGTAAGAAAAGATTGACTGATAAGAAATACATTTCATTGTTTTTTAAGGAAATTGGGGTAGCTTTTCAACAAAAAGAGTCCATTGTTCAAAAATGTAGATGGAACAATTTCATTAGTTTGTTGTATTTGAGAAGATTGAAATATGGTCATGTTTACAAAAGCTAAACATTTTCTTACAATTTTGACATATAATATTGATAGGGTTTTTAAAGTTTACTGATATAAACAATGCAAAAACATTGACATTAGAATATGAATCATTGAATCCTATGACAGAAACTATTTTAAAATTTTTAGCTGGAGACTCTTTCCCCATGCTTATACCTACCACATCTTTTTTATAAGTGCCACTGTTTAAGAAAGTAATTTAAATTTCTATATTCAATTGTTTTATCTCTGCAGCTCTATGGAAATGTTGCTATAACACTGGAAACCATGACAACTGATTCTGGTTTCTGATTTCATTACAAGGTTATGCCTAGGTTCATGAACATTTCACAACTGAACTTTCAAAAATATGTGGTTTGATAGAACAATACTGCTTCATTTGATTGCTCATTTTAAAGAAGTCACCATTACACTATTACTCAAATCCCATGGCTGTACTTTTTTAATTGTTGCCCAATAGTCCCACTACATTTGAAAAAAGGCCAAGCAGATACAAAAGGCCCTCCAGATACAAAGCACACTCAAGAAATAAATTGTGTGGACTTACTGCCTTAATACACA
Organism: Rhynochetos jubatus; assembly: GCA_027574665.1. Taxonomy (NCBI): domain Eukaryota; kingdom Metazoa; phylum Chordata; class Aves; order Eurypygiformes; family Rhynochetidae; genus Rhynochetos; species Rhynochetos jubatus. The sequence continues at coordinate 29,250,877 of CM050654.1, forward strand.
CCACTATCTAAACCCAGGCTAAGTTGGTCACATAATCATATTGCTTTCAGGAGTCACACTTCATTAATTCACTGCTTTTAATATTAATTTCCACCTTCCTCTAAGTCACCAGCACTTGGAAGTGGAGAGGGCTGAAGTTGCTGCCATTCTTTAGCACGACCCTATTTTATTTTTTGCTAAGTCTTCATGAAATGTACCACATGCTGGGAAAGTGCACTAAACATCAAGCTGTTACGTGGACCAGGATCACCTTACCTTTTCATTGTGCTTTTGAGAATGGAATGCCCTAACGATTGACAGTTTAGGACTGTTAATCTGGATGATTTAAGAGTTCCCTACAGCTAAGAACACATCCAAACCAGCGGCAGAATTTAAAGTATTGTATTAGCTGGGTTCAGCAATTCTCCTCTCATTATGCTGGTATTTGTGGTTACAGTCTTTAACTTCTGAATTACAACCTTTTGGTCTGAATTGGAAGAAGCCTAAAAAGTGATCTGGAATAGGTGACTTCCACAAGTCCCCAGTCTGAATAACTGGCAGAATCACTTTCAGAAGAGAATGTTTTTCCTAAATCACTGCTAGATGCTGACTGCCATAATTTTCTGTATCAATTATTATGTTAGTGCTTTAGGAGCAAATCAAAAACTAGAGAATTGATATTAAACTGAGAAGAACCAAATCACAGAAGAATAAACTTTAGAATTACTTTGCATTCCGATAATCTGTTCTCTCCTGAATCCTTTGTGATTCGTGGTTACTAGAAGCTGAATTTGAGAGAAGTTGACCACTGACCTTGATCAGTCATGACCAATACAGCACTTCCTTATTTTTCACTGCGAAGGAGCTGCAATTCCCAAGAAGTTTCTGATGTTCCCAGACTGTCTAAGCCAAAGTTTTTCAGTCAGAATCACAAATTGTTATTATTGTCCTTCATTTTCAGAAGGGAATGTTTGTTTCAAAAATATTGATGATTGCAAGATTGATGCATACATAAATATTTGCATTTTGACATGCAGTTTGAGAAAAGGCCAGAAAGGTTTAGTTAGAACAGAACCATTCTTTTTATCACAGTGCAGAATTTAAAACAACTTCATCTCTGTTTCTCAATGACTGCTATATTTTATCAGCTCTCATCTCTGACTATGTTTCTTCTTTTCCTATTCTTCTTTCAACTTTGATCTTACTCTCATTTCTACTATGCATAAACATTGTTTTCAGCACAGGAGATTGCTACTTCTCTTTCTTTTTAAATCCCCTTCCAGCTCACTTTCAGCTAACAGCAATTTTGCAGCTGTCATTGGCTTCATCAGGAGAAAGCAGATGAACCTGAAGTTCACCTACATTCTAGTACTTGGGAGTTATAGAGAACTTGAGAATTAGATTAAGACCAACTCACAGAAAATAGTCCATTAATTTGGTTTACCAATTTGAGACATGTCACATTTAATTTTAACATTTTAACAGTGTAAGTGCACTGTTATTTCTGACTGAACTCTGTGGGGAATGCACGTGTTCAGTAACTCCATCAGTTATTATTATAATACATTTCTATTGTTTGTTTCTTGTTGAGATTATGAGCAGCTTCTGCCTGGGAATTGATATAAACTCTATGCACAAGTCAGAATCCAACACAAGTCACTGTCAAGCTATTATATGCAATCCAGCACAACCTAGAGCGATGGTAGCTTCTAAGTATTCCTGAGGAGTACCAGCTCCTGAAAGAAGTACAGACAACTGCCAGCTCTGAAGGATACCGGTAAATTACCTCAGGAAATAGAAAGGAAGGTGAAAGGACCTTCATTATATATAAAATATATATATTTGTAGTATCATAGACTTGGTACATGCATGTGTGCCTTGTGGAGAGATAGGGAAGAAAGTAAGTTTCTTGTCTGTATTTCACTTACACTTCTTTAGGATAGAGCCAGACACCTCATCCTTTGCCACTGACTTCCAAGTAAGATTGGGTTTGTTTGTTCTCTGGGATCTTGGTACGGCAACGAACAAGCTCTCCTACAGGTCTCTACCGCTTCATGCCCTAAAAAGGCAAATGGTATAGTCTAATTAATTAGTACCGTCACAGAAATACAAACAGTAGAGTGAAATCCTGGATCTACTGTAACTAAAGTTTTGCTACTGACTTTCATAGGATCAGGGCTTCTCTCAGATTCTTTATAAGTTTTATCTTTACAGGTTAGCGATTCAGCCCATCCACCAGAACCCAAAAGTACAAACAAGAAGTGAGAACAAGTATGGTACCGCTCCTCAGATACATCTGGACAGGAAGACAAGTACTGTGTTCCTCATCTGGAAAGGCTCCTAGAAATAACTTTCAGGTGTGCACGTTACTTCATGCACTCCATAAAGGATTTATGTGTTTTAAAGCAACATACTAGCCTTGCATTTAAAAATAAGCCCATGTTTTTAATTCTTTGTCTAGACAGTGGTTCCAAAAAGCCCATTCTATTTTCAGTCATCCCGAAATTCAGAGGCACATTTATCATAAAATATTAATGGCCATGACTTCAACCCTGGTCTGGACTATCAGCAGGGATAGCATCTAATTACCAGGCCTAGTTGGGGTTCATCTATTGCCCAACATTTCACCTTAAATTTCTTCCCTCTCTAGCTTTACCTCATTGGTCCTTGTCCTGCCATCTTCTAAGGCTTTATAATTCTATCTTTTATTTTTATGGTTACCTTGAAGGTGTTTATAGACTGTAGAGGGTATTTATAGACTTTGATCATGTCCCCTCAGAGACTACTCTTCTCCTGGTCATATATTAGTTTAGCTCCCTAAGTATTAGCTCATATATCTCATTTTCTTATCTGTGCACCATTTTTGTTGCCCTTCTTTGTATTTTCTCCTGATCGTTCTGTGTGTTTCCACAGTATAAGAACCAGCATAATACTAATACAGAATACCTAATACAGGAAAACTGCAGGTGGTTTTTTCCTCCAGTGCTATGTAAAGCAAAACAATTACTGGATAAACCTTAAACATTGTTCTCTCTAGCACACTATTGGTAGAGAGTTTGATTTTGCAAAGTGTAATTTTAAACAGGCCCAGCTCAGCTCTGGAATATATTTTAGGCAATACCATTTTGTGGGGTGGAAACCTTTGGTTTTTTTCCTCTATTTTCAATGGCCAAGTAATTTTATTTCTGTATCCTGCCCTCAGAGAATCCAGAGTTTTCATGTGGGTTCTCACACTGCTGTATTTCAAAAGCAAGGAGGAATACAGAGAGTTTCAGTTTAAACTCACACCTTTTAAATACATGTGTACAGCACTGGCTTTTATGTTCACTAGCCTGCTGCCCTATATTATATTAATGGCAGCACTGCTCTTAATTTCAACAGAAATAAAGTCAGGCTCTGGGACTGGGTGATATTCTCTGGGTAACAGGACTCCTGTGTTCTAATGATAACTGAAGTAGCACTACTTTTTCTGGTCTTATTTCTGTTAGATCTTTGCCTGCCATGTCAGTACGCTTTTCAATAACAGACGAATACTGTCATTGCCTTTGTATAAAGGGGCTAACTATGAATGATTTCTTGATTACTTTCTTATATAGCCTGTGCTTATATAGACTGCTTTCATCCACAGTTAACCTTTCATACAGTTCCCCAGCTCCACCTAGGACTACCATCTGAAAATCTCACACATCCTGCACAGAATTTTATCCCTTGAATAGTCCTGCTAGCTTCATGAAGTAAAGCACTATTCAGATAGAGGGAAAAATGCTGAATTAATATTGCATATTGTTTTCAATATTCTGATCAAGTACAGCTGACATAAATCCTTTTATACATTTTATTTTTGCTGCAGATACTAAAAGCTATTTTTTTTCAAGAACTAAGCAATATCAGTGCTCTAACAACTTGTGTGGAGCAAATGATTACATGGTGAAGAACGTCATTCAGATTTCAATGCTTTATGTAAATAATCCAATTACACAATTAGATAAAGCCTAGTTAACTAGGGTTAAAACACATGCAATCAAATGGTACACTTATTAAGTGGAATTTTAGTTTGTCATCTCTGTCACGAGCATAATTAGGTTGCAAAATGAATCCATATGTAAATAAACGGAGTTCTTGTATTTAAGGATAAACAAAAATCAGAGATCAGGCATCATAACTTTGTCAAAATTTGTCATTTATAGAGAGTAGGTTCATAAAGAGGTTTGAAAAGAGCCTATTTCCAGGCCAGAAACTAACGAGATACTCAGTTTTTCGCTACCCTGCCCCCTCATATGCTATGTTTAGAATGACACATTGAAGTCACATACAAACCTGCTTTGATATAATTTGAAAGTTATCCCTCTTGTTTCTCTACCACTATATGCTTACACTAGTAAGTTATGATGTTCCCTGGAGAACCTAACTCCAATAAATTTATTTGACACATGTTTATTTTGAAATAATGAAATCTTGAATTTAGGAAATTGTTTTTTCTTTGGGACTCACCAGTCAGAAATTTAAAGTGAAGGAACTGAGGAAAGGGCTCTCCCGATGTGTTTTCAGCTTGCACCACAGAAGATATAAGCCAGTTAAATCAGCAGTTAAACCCTTTAGATATTTTTTGTCTTGCAATCTACAGTCAGGAGACATGTCACCAGGATTCAAAACCCTGCTGGTGGTTCTAGTTTTGCCTTTTTTTTTTTTTTAATGGCTGCTTTTTGTCTTTTGATTATAAAAGAAAATTAAACTGAACCCTGCACTGGCCATAATTACAGTAGTAATCCACTTCATATCAATGTCTTGCTGGTTTATCCTTCACTGACAATGAAAAACACCCACAGCACCCACTCAGGTAACTTCTGTAAGCATTTTAAGTGCTTGTCTCGAGCTGGATAGGAGCTTTTATGAGATTAAGTCTCCCACTGCTCTTTTGTGCTCCACCTCTTCAGCAGAAGTACGAGTTCACTCCTGCCTATGTTTTTAATCAAATTTATGACCTTTAATTTCAGGTGGTTGATTTTTGTAAATCTTCTCATTTTTTGTGGTAATAGCAAAGCATTTAAAGTAAATACTAGCTAGGAAAGCAAACCAACTTCAGGTCATTAATACTATCTTCTGCTCAGCAGCAGATCAGCAAGGTTTGTTTCAGAACTGGGGAGGCCTAAAAATCACTCTAGAATAAAAACACCTGACGTAACTTGGAACAGAATGCCCAGGGGGCCTGCGCTAGCCCCAGCCCTCGTTATCAATTATTTTTGAGAAACGTTATTCAGGAATGAAACGCGTGAGGCTAGATCCATGTCAGACCAGGGGCGTGACCTCTGCCTGCCCACCGCTCTGCGATACTGGGAAAAGCCATGCCTGGGACAGCTCCAGGCTCTCCCCCGACATGGAACAGGCACACCTACCACAGCATCTGCCTCCCTGAACACCGGTGTCCGGCCCTGCGGAGGGTGGGCCAGCCGAATGGGCTTAACTGGCAGCTGGGCAGGGGAGGACTCGCAAGGCGCCGGTACCTCAGGTGGCGCTGAAGCGCTGCAGGCCGCGCACGGCTGGTTCCACCCGGCTCCCCAGCCGCTGGCTACAGCCCCTCGTACGCCAAAGCGGCGGCGAAGCCGGGTAGGTTGCGTGCCGCTGCGCGGGGGCGGTGGGAGGGCAGGTGAGGCCTCTCTGACGAGCTGCGTGCCGTGGGCCGGGGCGCCTCCGAAGGGGCTGAGGGCCGGCCCGGAGCAGAGGCTGAGTGCCAGGCGGGCACCCTTGCAGCCCAGTCGCCTCGCCGAAGGGGCGGGGAGGGACTGAGCGTAACGTGCAGCGACAGCAAGGAGAGCCGGGTGGCGTGGGCTGGGGGGAGAGCGCGGGCGCTTCGCGAACCGTGTGCTCAGATGTTTGTGGGGGCTTTTCCTCTGAATACCCGCATCGGCGATTAAAAGTTCATTTAGACACCGCGAGCAGCCTTGATTGTGGGAAGTTGTGGTGGTGCTGTGTGCGGAGAGGCGGGCAGCGGAACCCGGGCGGACCCGGGAGGCCTCCCCGGTGGCCCTGGACCTGGCCCATCCCTCATCGCGGGATGCGAACTGAGGTGCGCCCGAGGGGCAGCCGAGGCTGTGACACCCCGGGTCGTGGGAGCTGTGGGAGCTGCTCAGAGGCAGGATAAGCCGTTGGGTCCTTTACTCTGACCGAATGAGGAGATATGGGACAGCTGAAGCCATCACCTAGGGGATGCGATGGAAGGGGGACACATGGACACTGGGGTCTTACAGGCCTGTACCACTTGCAAGGACTTGTCTGCAGAAGGCGTCTGGGACCAGATGTGGGAGGGATGTGTCAAGCAATTGCCTGATCTTACTGTTCCCACTAAGCAGATACTTCTGTGGAAATACCCAAAATTTGGGATTTGGAATGGATGAATATCCAATCCCTTCTGATGTTCTTGGTTTTATGCAGGGATGAGGTCTTAAGTTTGTAGTATATGTTGAGGTTATGATGATGTTAAATTGGTAATTAATGTGTAAAGATAAGAGGTGGAGTTTGTAGTGGTTATATGTTCAACCTGATGTAATCTTGGTTTATTCTCAGTGGTTTGGTGTGCGTTTTGTAGGGGCACAAGATGAGTTGTAATAGACGTGTTTAGTTGCGAATGATGGTAAAACATTGTGAAAATTGGAGAGAGATATTCAGAGCATCAGTCAAGCATCTTTAGCAAATTGACATTCTACCCATCCAGGTATCCTGTGATTTGCTTCACCACTACCAGGTCATTCACCTAATGAATCTGAATGTAATAATCTGAGATGATTCCTGCTTAGCTTCCTTAATTGGAAGCGCTGGTGCCTTTGAGATGCATGTTACTTTTTGCAAGCTGTTTTAAAGTGGGTAGAAAACCCCCACTGAGGACTAAAATTGCAACACCTGGGAGATGAATAAACATACCTTCATTTAGAAAAACTTCAAACCCAGCAGAGGTCAGCACCATAGCCTGGAGCAAGGCTAAGGAGGTGTGAAGACTTTACTGTAGTCGTGCAATTGAAATAATATGGACCTGACAGTATGACTGATAAGCAGCTACAGAATTAATGAGCAGCAGGCCTGCCTTCCATCAAAGGACTGCTAAATGTCTGTACAAGATGCTACAGAAGATGCTGGCATTGTGTGCAGACCAAAACACTATTTAAAGGTCTGTGGCACGACCTGACCACATGGTGTTGCTAATGACTGGAACCTGTGTGCCCACTGTGTATAGATGAAGTAATTATTCACTTGAAAATTACACAGTGGGAGGTTATAATTAATAAAATAATACATGATATAGTGTATGAGGAAGAGGAAACATAACTTGGATCATTTGGATTCAGAATGCCAGACGGTAGGAGTGCTTTTTTGATCACTTACAGGGTTTTGGGTTTTTTTGTCACTGTACAACATGGTGCTTGTTGTCTGCACAGTTCTGAGTTGCCTCAAGTTTTGCTCTGAGGGTGAAAGAAACAGCTTTCTGGAAGAGATAGGATTGTAGAAAGAGTTTAGAGCAATGTTGGCTGTAACCCAAAGCCAGGGTCCTTGGTTAACCTGCAGATCCAACGGTTACCAGTAGTCAGTGCGGTGCTCATAGTGGCTAGTGACAGAGGCAGAAGAGACACCTGATATGAACAATTACAGTTATCATCAATTTGCATCCAGAACATTAACATAACTTCCTGAAGAAAGTCTTAATGTACTTACTGACATTCCTGCAGGCACGGGACAAGCTTTAGCAGAGAAAAGAGACAATTGTGTCTTTACTAGTCCAGTGATACAAAATCTGGCATAAGGGTATTTCAGCTCCACATCTGACCTCAGCTTTCTTTCAAAGCATTGGAACTATCTTCAGGACTCAAACCTGTGTTTTACACAGTCTAGCAGCAGCCAGATGCTTCAAAACAAAGTTTCAGAGACTTGTTTTACGTAGATGCTACATAATCTTCCTTCAAGCCTTCTCCTAAAATAAACCCTAATGGTAGGAAGTGACTGCGGCCTGAGAGACCTGAGAACTACCCACTGTAGCTCTGTGACAGTCCCTTTTACCCAAACATACTTTCACATATCGTCGGTGAACCTGTGCTCTGTTCACTGGACCTGATGCCAAGAACCGCTGACCCTGAAATGCATCTGGCCACATTTTTAAAAGGCATCTGTGCTACAAAAGGGTATAGCCATGTGTTTCCTTTGGGGAGGAGACGATCTCTTGCTTTAGGGTGGAGTAAACATGCCTTTTCATGCCGGCAAATACTGTTGGGTGTTCTCCCTCAGAAACTGAGGGAATATTTGGTGAACCAAAGCTTCAGAGTCAATCTAATCTGTGACAAATTGTTCGGCACCGTGTGTGGGTGTACAGTGGGAAGCTGAGAGAGTGTAGGCTTTCAGTGTAGGGCTTTAGTATGTTGTTGAAACATAAATGGTAAAAATAATACAGAAAAGGACTGGGATTTTCCCAGTTAAGTATGGATTTGCTATTGGAGTCTCCATTACCAGTAATGGGCTTTGATTTCAGGAGCCTTGGATCAACTCCTCTGTATACTGTCCTAAAGAGCCTTCTGAGTCATGGTTTACAGTCGCACTCCTATGCAAAGCAACAGTTTGTACTCTTGATTTTTTTGACACACATTTGTAAATGGTTATCTGAATAACCTGCTTTCAGCCTGAAGAAAATCTTCCATAGCAAGTTCTAGAGATCTCAAGGCTTTCCTAAATGCATTAAAGGGTGAATATTTCTTTGGGGAGCACTGGCACCATTAGCAGCAGCTTCTGCTTTTCCACTTTTCTAGGAATTTAATAACCTTCAAATTCATAGACTTCCAAAAATGTCAAAACATGAGCAAAGGGAAAAGGACATGATATCTATTCAATGACAGACTGGGGATATCACAGGAAACAGAAGTTTGTCCCTTGGACCGAACAAAAAAGGTTGATGGGATTAGAAAACTGAACACCGTTCATGTGAATCGTTTGTATACTGTATGCTTTTACAGAACATTACCCGTGTAATAGCAGCACAGAGTTTATTAGTACGTAGTGCAGGAACGTGCACAATATCCTTATTTGTTGGTGGTTTTGTTTCATTTTGTTTTCTCTTGCAAACTAACCAAATCTGTTAAAGCACAACTCTGCAAATCTTGCTATGTTTTCAATTAAGTTTTTGCATATATGTAAATTCTAAATGCAGTAAAAGTGGGATTGCATTTTGCTGTCAATGCATGCTGTATCTACCAAAATAGGGTCCTTCTACTCGAGGTGCTGCAAGAACAATAAAAAAAACCCCAACACAAATGTTATGTGGTCCCAGTCCACTTGCTCTGCTGTTGGATATATGTCTCCTGCTGTGTGTTCACTAGCAAAATCAATCACCAGACTAAGGGGTAACAACAAAAAAACACTTTATAAATATGTCTTAGCAAATAAGAATATGGGCTGTAGAATTTTAATACATTTAAAAGCAAATATCCTGCCAACTGAGTTATACAAAATTCTCATAAAAAAAAAAAATCCATTATAAAACATAGTATGACCTCTCATGCAAGAAATAAGGCATTTCCAGAACATATTCTGCTCTAGAAAACTGGAGCAGAAATGGTCAACGTGAAATTATAACAAGCTCTTGACCTTCCCTGGCCCTTTATGCATTTTCATGAAATGATGTAATTCATTATTTCCACTGGTATGTGCAGAGCAGTGGGCCAGCTTATTTTGTATTCATTTATTCAGTCCTGAGTAATCTGTGTTTAATAGAGTGCTGGAGCATGTCAGAATGAACAATTAAACCTGATTGTTGTAGAAGACAACTTGCTGTTATTGCCAACGTTAGTTGTATGTGCTTTATTTTTTTTTATACAGAAGGGGTGTTGCACGTTCAGTATATAATCCCCATATTAAAATTCTACACTTTTTTTTATTATTGTTTAGAATGGAAATATCTCTCACATATGGGACCATAGTACTCTGCATTGAGCTCTCGACTGATGATGCAGGCTGTAATTTTTTGTCAGGTCTGTTCTGCAAGGATAAGCAGACTGGAAAGACTGAACAGAGCAGTAGGAGAGGAGTGGGATGGAGAGAGCAGCTATCCCATCAGCAAGGTGCAAAGTTTTGGAAGAATATATACTGTGGTGCAGAAATCAAGGGGCTTTGCTAACTTCTCTAAGGGGGGAAAAAAAAATGACAGCCTGTTTCAAGGTTAATACATTGGGTAAATCCCTCTGCCTGGTGAGCAGTGAAAAATACCCAGGAGCATTTTAAATGAGTGGGGCAGAATGTATATACAGGGAATCTCATGGAGTGAAGAAGCCATGGAAGAAAGAGTCTAGTGAGAATTATGAAAGAGCAGGATACTGTGTATGAATTTTAGTACTCTCTCCCAAATGAAACCATAATGTTCCAGTGTGACCCACAAAGTCCTAGAGAACTAAAATCTCCCTGAGTATCTCTTTACTTCAGATGGTGGGAGCCATCGCCTTTGGGGTAGGAATACCTGAATTTTATGCTCACTGAAACCTTAAAGCCTCAGCAGCATAATTACAACCTCGGATTATAGTGTTTGAATATAAGCATGAATATTACACATCTCTTGTGAAAATTTGGCTTTTCTCATGAGGGAAGTAGAAAGATGTCCACAAATTCCATGAGCAGGAAAGGTCAGTAACTGAATTGGGATCAAGAAAAGAGGGTGGTTAAGGGCCTGGGCAGTCCAGATTTCAGTGCAGACTGAGTAGGTATTCAGGTGGCTTTGGGTGTATGCTTGTGTTACCTGTCTGGTGTGATTCATCCTCCGTGCCTTCTTTGATAGTGACAGCAAAGCTAAGTGTACCTGAATGTGTGCACCAACCTCCTCCCTTCTCAACAAGAGCAACTACAGTGCTCAACAAGTGCCAAGGCAGCGAATCCTGCAAGACGTTCCGTTGCATTGTGCAGGGGAATAGCAGTAAGATATGAACTGCGGGTGTTCAGGGCCAGCCTCCCAGAGTCACTCTCAGCAACCTTTATCATCTCTAGTGAATGGGGCAGTGACTTTTGGAAAACCTGGAGTGTCTTCTTAGTGTAAGCTGCTGAAGTGTGTCACATGAATGGAGGTGGCTGTGTGAAGGCAGACCAGATCGGCTAAAGATCAGCCATTAGGTGATATCTCAAGTGATCACCAACCAGCACTGTCATTTCTGTGCCCTGTAGATTAGCAAGAACTAACGATGTTGCATTGCAAAGTGTGTTGGGAGGTCGGGGGGGCTAAAGAAGAGTGAGAACAAAGCATTTGAATGTTGAAGGCACCAAATGCAAAGCTGTTTGGCAACAATTCCTTGCCCTGGGTTGTTCAAAAGGAATAAGAAGGTATTTGTGTCAAGAAGCAGGTGACTGGGGAAAGTCCCAAGAGAGCCCTCTGTGATCCTGTGTCACCAGCTGTGCCTGGTTTTGCTCCTCAGTGCGATGAAGTCTCATGAAGTAGCAGCAGGAGTGGTGTCTGGTGTTTATGTGCTTATGCATGTAGACAGCTATGAATTTTTAAGACTGCAGAATGAAATTCATTTTGCAATAATGAAGATTTTATCTGAGGTAACAAGGAACCAACTCAATGTTTCAATTCAGAGGCATGACACAGATAAAGCAAGCCTGCAAGTAACAAAGCAGATAAACACGAGTAGGTCAAACCTGTTCTGTTAACGCTATGAGATATAAAGTTATGAGAAAGGAAGTGAAAAAGTGCGAAGTGCTTATCAGCACGGTGCATAACATCTCATGCATAGAAAATCATAGTTCTCATTATTTTCCATTGGCCCCAAAAGCTACAAAAAACAGTACCGGAGAAGAAGTTACAAGATACATCTTATATGGTTGTGCAAACTGGGTCAAATATTGCAGAGGATTAGAAGCAGTGTGCTAAATAAGGTAACAGCCCTTCCACAATGACCCTACATGCCATTTTGGGTTATTTATTTCACTGTTGGTTCTTGCAGTGTCTTTGACATATCAAAATCCTTCAGGACCCAGTGTCTTCTCTCAGTGGGAAATACTGCTTGTTGAACGATGTTCGTGTGCCAGTTAGTACAGATTATGTTTTACAACTGACCAGTCTGACTGCAAATATTTCCCTCCTATGCTAACTATGGGTCCTCCCTCCACCCTGAAATTCACACTTAAATCCCTACAGTGCGTCAGCCATGGTGATGGCAGTTGTAAGCAGATTGCTTTCAAGGTAAACAGCCACTCATTGTCTCTTATATTGTCCAGCACAGACAAATTTACAATCAGCAGACTACATGCTGCCAGCTGAAAATACAAGAGCTATTAAGGATTATATAAGATGCTCACTGGATGTGTCTAGCACAGTTGTTCAGAGCAGGTGTTTTGTTAATTGTGATATATTCAGAACTGCACGCTGGGTTTGAAATGACCCTTATATGGCCACCTCACACCAGTGAGATGAGCAGACGTAGTGCACTGAGCTGTGAAATAAAGCATGGAGGGGGGATGACAGTGGCCCAAGACCTATTCACCTATATTCATTGCCAGTGTTGTCAGGACAGTCTTTTTTCTTATGCCCCAAATATTTGATTCTATTTTTAATCGTTATTTATTATTTAGTATTTTGCAAAATGAGCTAAGTTGCTTTTAAGGAAGATGGTAAAATAATTTTGAACGGAACTGAGCCCAAAATGTCGAAGTTACGTGGGTTGGAGATGAGAAGCTATTTGTTAGTTTCTTTGTTTTTCTCAAAAGGTGAATAGAGCTACATTTGAAGCAAGTATTTCCCCACAGACACCCATCACACTGGTTAAACGGGAGTTCAGGCTGCAGCAATAGGTAGATTACAAGATTTCAGAAAGGATGCTGCGACAGTTAGTAGCAGGGTCCATGGCTGGGGGTACACGTTGGCTGTAACAGTGAGAGTTTTAAGGAAAAACTAAACCAGAAAGGGCTGGTGATGCACTCGGCTCCTGCCGCAGCACATGGCTGCCGGGGCAGTGCCGCTGGCTGATTTGCTCTGCCCGGGGCAGGTACCCCACCAGCTGCCCCGGGGTGGCCAAAAGCTGAGGCCTGGGGAGGGCAGGGGGCAGCTGCTGGGTCCCAGCCCCTCAGGCAGCAATGGGAGAGCGGCCCGGGGCAGTGCTGCCCCGAGAGAGCCCCTGTCTGTAAGAGTGTGGAGGCAAGGCTCTTAGCAATGCAAAGGCTGAGAAACAGCAAGGCACCAAAAATCACAGGATAATTGCAGTTTAACTCATGAATTAAAACAGATTTCAACAAACAGACTTCCTGAGAAAACCGAGATCGCAATGGAAGAAAGCCCTTTCCTTTTGTCTCTTTCCACCCACAGTACTTTGATATGTTTCTTTCTGAATTGTGACTTCAGACAAGTTGTCCTTTTAAAAATACATAAAATGGAGCCAAAAAAAAAAAAAGGGCCTGGAATTGAATATTTATTCAGTCCCCAATTTTTTTCCCATTTGTTTACTTTGTTGGAAGACAAAGAAAGAAATCCATTTTTCACGCAGCTCTAGTACAATATTAATCATCATGAGTACAAACAGCAGAGTCCAAGCCCATGTCTATTCACACTATGTTATGCTGCTTCATGCTTCTGCATACTGAGTAGTAACTACTCCAAAAGTAAAGAAAATGAGGCTGTGTGTGACTGAACGTGTGAATAAGGCTGGCAGTTTCAGGTCAGTTAGCTACTCTTGGGATCTCAGATATTAACATTGTTATTTTGGCCTAAAGAGATAATAACAGCAGTTCTCTTTTAAATACATAAACCTTACTCCTTTTTTCCCCTCTTTTTTCTCACAGGTTTTCGAACATGCCTTCTTGTGGTTGAGAGCTCACTGTAAGGTAAAGGAAGGGATACAGATTATAACAAGGCAACACATGGAAAATGCAAACCAGCTTTGATATGCAGGCAAAGAAAAGCTTTCCAGCTCAGAGGGTTCCTGAAGTTGTGCACAGTAAGGAGAAAGGTATGTTGCCCGTTCCCTGCTAGGCTTCATTCTGAGTATTGGGAAGGCTTGTTGCCACAGTGCTGAACAAGAACATCTTCAGGCGAAAAAGAAAAAGGTAGGATTTAGCTTTTGAGCTGCAAGATCTGCTTTTCTACAAATATAGGCCACTCTATCCTTAAACACTAGATTGGAAGGTAACAAAGTGAAAGCATTCAAGTTTCCTCCTGTCACATGCTCAAATACTCAGATTCAGTAACTTTAATTACTAGTTATCAGTAGTCTCTTGCTTTTTTCCCAGAAATCCCAAGAAGATGGGGAAGAGTCATTGTAGAAAAATCAGTAGCCAAAGAAATGGCTCAATTTAGCACCCCATTTCTGCAGGCCATCTCAAAATTTCTGATAATTTTCATTACTGAAAGTAAAACCTAAGATCCAGACCAGAAAGACCAAAAGCTTAGGCCTTGAATGACTTTTCACCTGCATGAGACTTCCTTCTAAGGTATTTTTTACAGCAGTGCAAGAAGAGTGGAAGCTGTTCAGACAGCTCAGGTCCTCTGGTGTTCATACCGTCAAAATACAGAACAGTAAGAGGAGTAGAAGGGCTTCTTAATACGTTATATGTAGTGCTTTGGTAAGATACGTACTTGCAATCATGGGCAGTGATAGATAAGTGGATGAATAAATGGATATGTCAGAAAAATGCATGAGAGTCGCAAGTCCACCAAAAAAGTAAGACTGATGTAGCCATATAGAAAGTTGCCACCTGTTCTGTGGTAACTGCCAGTATTTGCACTTCTTATGAGTAGGTAATCCAGAGAAAATTGGTTCACAATGAAAGAAGCTTAAGCTAAGTTCTGCCTAGATAGTATGTCTGAATAAAACATGCTTGCAAAACATCAACAAAATTGTGCACCTTTCTGGGTGGATACATACTTTTTATTGGCTTTAAATGGGCTTAGGTAAGTAGCAAATTTATGACAAACTTACTCAAGGAAAACTCTTCAACCTTTCAAACAGAAATATTCACAGTATTGTGATAAGCTCCGGCTGAAATCAAGCAGGTCAGGAGTTAAAGGAAAAGCAAGGAATATGTATCACGATTGAGAGCCCACCTTTAAATCTGTAGGTAAACTGTAAACAAGGTATTTTGGCACATTAAAAATATAAAAATAGGAATTTACTGTAAAGGACAAAGAACAGTCAGAAGCTGTAACAAAGCAGTACTTAAGTACACAGAAATAATAAACTCTTCTCAAAACTGAGCCTCTTTTAGACCTGAGCAGCAACAAGAGTGCCCATATTGTAAAAGGGCAGAGTAGAGGTGTTAATTAGTTACTGTGATGTCTCAGAGCTGCATTAGTGTAGCTTTTTATAGTTAAGGGTATGTCCACCAGCAGCTAGTATGTGGAGACTGATGCTAAGAATAGATTAATAACAGTGGTTGTTTCAGAAAATTTTCTGCTACCTAAATGTGAAACATTTCTGCTTATGTTATTTCTTTCTCTTCTAATAATCCAGAGGATTTGAGGCTCTGCCTTGGGCAATGGCATATGCATAAGGTCCACCAGCTGATAAGCAGTCTCAAGAGGCATCATGCCTAAGGCTGTGGTTTGATGATACAGTAAATTTAGTTTTCGATCTCCTAATATAACTTTAGAAACGTCACAGCTATGTGAACTGATATCAGCCATATTGCTAGTTCAAGTTTGTTTAAAATACTCAGATGGGTGAACTTGTTGCATCAGACAGACTTCACACTGCATCAGATTCTGCCTGCCTGCAGCCCTCTGCCTTTGGATTATGCTCCTGCTGTAACAATTAAAGGCAGGTATTCTGGCTAAGGTTCCAGTTTCACATTACAGTGACCTCATGGTACCAAGAGGCTGTTGCTAAAAGAATAGTTGTTCTCCTCCTTCTCCTGTCAGCAGCTCACTCCCACTGTCAGGTATGACATCAGTGTGGGGCCGCTATGTCCAGCAGAAAGAAGGGTGGGCGGGAATGCACAGAACTGAGGGGCAGAGCAGTAAAGCATATTGTGGCAACAGCCTGAAGTAGCATCAGTGAAACTGTAATGTGGAACCACGTCCTAAACTCAGCAGAAGGGCAATGACACATGTATGCTTGAATCATATCTAAAATGCCGCACTGGTAGATCCAGTACATTCAGTATTGATGATTGCAAAGGCACCTCGGTGAGTCAGAATTCTCCCAGTGCATCCTACTTTCTGCTGCCAGGGAGTCTCTCAGTGGCTTGTCTAGCGAGTAATTACTACCACAGCTCTGCATTTTCTTCATTTCACTGGCGACAGTGACTACTGCTGTCCTTGGGAAGAACTTCTGCTGGAGAAAGAGTAAGCAAGCACCATCGTGTAAGTCAGAATCTGCTTTGAGCACCCACCTGAGCTGCTTCAGAAAGACTTTATTAAAAACAAACTTTTTAGCTCCCCAGTCTATGTGTTAAAGCACAGCCCAGAAGCTGAGGTTTTTTTGTTTCACAATTACAATAACTCCTCTTTAGTACCAAATTGCTCAAGCCTCTTCAATTCCTCCTCTTGAAGGAATTTATTGGTTTCTGAAGTCATGCCATTTATTCACAAATATCATCCTAGTCTTTTGAATGCAGCTGTCAAGAGACAAAAATAAATAAATAAATAGACCAGACTTCCTCCAGGTTTTCACCCCCCATCTTTCTTGACATATATAAAATGTTTTAAAACTTTCTGCCAGACAAAAAGTATAAAAAACATTTACAGTATAGTTGTTTTGTTGATTACAAAAACATTGTGGCAGTAGCAATAAAACAATAGGCTTGTAAATCTCCTCTGTATACTTGGCATTCGTTAAATTTGGTGGAGTGACAGATACCACTCAGCAAAATACACATGCAACACATACTGTTTCCAAGCTTGTTTCTTATGGCAAGTCAGTCAGTTGTCACTCTAAATCTTATGTGGAGATTGATGAGGATTGTTGGGAAAATCATAGTTGTCAGAGAGGTGCTGGGTCACGGAGTCCTTTATTTTTCAACAAAGGCACTTGTTAGTATCAGTTTCAGTCCCTGCACCAGTCATTATTTTGGCCAGTATGCAAGCTTTATGCTCCTTTACACATAGTGTGAAGATCCAAGCATCCTGTCAAAGGTTAACCAGCTGCCAAGTGATCTTAGTGTCTGTTACTGTTGATATGGCATCAACAGTTTGCCTGTGTCCTTCACTCTGGATGTTATTCATTGCTGCTTGCTGGCAGCAAAAGTCATTTTTTGCAAGGAAGATTTCCAAGCAGCAGATTCCAGTGAACCATTGACTTGGTGTATGATATTTATGTGAGTGTTTGGTTGCTGCAGACATATTGTAGTGGGTACTCATTAGAAGATGGGTCAGTCTAAATTACAGAGAGAAATAATGAGATGAACTGTGATAAACAGAGCAAGAAAGGAATCAAGAATGTTTCTACTTTTGTGCAGATATAACACAAAGAATTAAATGTTCATATTAACAACGTGTCGCTCATATGGGAATTGCCTGTTTAACTCCTGTCACGGACAGTAAGGAGTTTTAATTGTAGAGCTGGGAGTTTACCTTTCTAAGATTTTGAATCAACGGGCCGAATTTGACTTCAAGAAACCAGAGTTTAGTTAATTCCAATTTGGCAAAGAATGGGAGGTTGGCAGGGAAAGATTCTGCTGCTAGACCTTGGTCTGAAATCCTTGTCTGTAAAGCTATGGTTGCACAAGGGGAACATATCTTTGGCTTTGCTTTACTTGGCAACCTGGTCAAGAGCCAGCTCTAAAGGCTAAGCCAGAAGGCTGTGCAAAACGCATTAACTATGTTGAGCACAGAGTTGAGGTAGTTCTGGCTACACTGTTTATGGGTTCATATAGCCTCCTTTACAGCCCAGAGAGTATGTGCTTGCAACTGCAAAAGGCAAATGTCAAACGCCCATTGTAGCCAGTGAGTACTAGGTCCCACTGGTGTACATGGGAATTCTGGAGCATTTTCTTCATCGTGCAATATTACTCCATGGGCAACAACTCCAGAAAGGATCTAAGCTTCTGTCAAGTGTCAGTGTGGGCAGGAGGTGTGTAAAACCTCTAAAGATCAGCAAGGTTCTTTGTCTGTGAAACTACAGAAAGAAGCAGGAGCTTCAGTTGTTAACGTTGCAATCATCTGGGCATGTTCTCTACATTTGGTTTCTCTTATTTTCATGGTTCCACAGAGACCTGTAGTGTTTGTTTCTGGTTTTTTGTATTAACACATCAGTTTTATTTTTAATTTGCTTTCAGAGTGACTCTTAAAATAAACCAAACACTAGCAATAAAAATTAATTAAAAGAGCACAAATGCATGACTTAAAAATAGGAACAGTGTATAGTAAAGTTTCAGATAAATGTTAAAAAGTACATACAGATTTAAAGTAATTACATTTTAAAGCCCTACAAGACAATTCTTTTCCCCCTCCTCCAAATGAATGTTCTGCAAAGTTAACTCCTTAGTGAAATTTCAAAGTCACCAGATGCATGGGTATTTAAGGGAACATGCTTTCAATCTGTGTCTGAGGAAGGGTGTGCTGGGAGGGTATCATTCAGATAAATAGGATGAGCCAAATTCTGAGATTAGTGAAGTGGCATAGTTAATTGTCAAGATGATGCTGAATAGACAGAGGCACTTAATTGTTGTGTTTGTGCTCCATTGAATCATTGTCTCTTTGTGTTGTTTTTAATTTGCTTTCTACTGTAACTCATGAAACTTGCATTACTGCCATTAAGGTGAATTTTTTTGAAGCTGCATCTGCTCATTGGTTTGCCGATTCTCTCTCTTGAAATTAGATTGATGTAGTGTTATATATTCATTCCAATCTAATGACTTTTCCAGAGCCCCAGAGTAAAGAAAATGGGTTTCATTAATTTCCCTAATAGCATCACTGAAAGACATGTGATGTGCAAAGTTAAAACTTCTTTTGTTTTTAATCTCTTAATGATCTCTTTTCCCTTTGTTCAGACTATCCTTAGTTTTACAAAAATAGAGAAGAATGAAAATGTCTCTTAGTAGGTTTGTCAGGGAAGCGAGATTTCAACCATTTTGGTGGAAATGTTTCATGGCATCTTTATGTTCTCTACTGATGTTTATTCCGCTATTCAGTCCATTTATTGCTCCATAAATTGCAATGTGTATGGTTTCTTTTATTTTTTTCCCATCCCAAGGAAAATGAAGACCAAGTTGCTCAGCTGCATCCTATTTGGCATCCTGAATTTGTGACTAGTCTCTAGGTAAAAGTCTAGAAGTGCCATAAAAATAACAGGAATTATTTTTGTTGTAGTGAAAGCAAGATTTTCATGTTTCATTTCTCCTGACCTAACTTTGCAGCTGGTGAACCCAATTATTTGACACACAAAGTTTTTACTAAATGTTGTGTTTGCTGTAAAGGAATTCTCATTATTACAGTTGATAGTATGAAAAGAGATAAGTAACCACAGAATAGGCAGTCTGAAACTAGGGTGTAAACTAGCACCAGAAATAAGGTGTTTTCATGGCTTGGTTGCAGGATGAGGAATGAACAATCTTTGTTTTGAGGTGTCCCTAATTTTAATTCTTCAGAGAAGTTCATTCAGTTGAAAAGTGAGGTTAACAATTAATTATAGGCTTCATCAGTCTCAGAGCCAATAGTCCATGATCATTTCGTGTGCCTTTTTTTTGCACAAAATTAGACTTATATTTTGGACAATGAATGAAAAGTAGGTGATGAATCACTGTCCAGTTTTGAAAATGTTTCTCCTGCTTATTTACATCATTATTGAAGTTTCATTCCAGAGAAAGAGGAACATTCTGTAATCTCTTGCAAATTGTAATTGAAAAAAAAAAAAAGTTTTCTTGGGTCCCATTTTATGCCTGTCTCATGGTCAGCTGCATCATGCCGCAGAGTGAGATACAGTAATTCCAGACTGCCTCAAATCATCATATTTGGAATAACTAAATGTCTGCCCCTGTGGAAATACTAGGCTTACAGACTCTGCTATGGCCTTGTACTAACATCATTTGAATACGAATTAGTATATATTGACTCAGGACCATTAACCTAAACAGCTCCATGATTAGGGTGCCACAAAGAGTCAAGTCAGGATACAAGGTAAATGCCAGGTATTGGGGATGTTGCCAGCACTGCAGAGACTGTCAGACTTGTGGACAAAGGACCGTCAGTGTTTGTGCATTAAACATCAGATTTTCTGATGGAAAGAGGGAAAAGTGAGTGGTTGTTTGCTTATTATAAGATATTTCTGACTCTGTTATTGTTTCCAAAACTATCTGAAAAGTTTCTCTCTCATCAATTGAGCATGCTTCAGAGTATTTGCCCAATTTATCTAATTTCCTAGCAAAGGATGTTCTGATGATGTTCTACTAATTTGCAAGTTCCAAATTTTAACACAACTTTTTTTTTATGCCACTTATCCAGTCCTTTTCAGTGAAAATTCAATGGTTTGGGAGAGCAGTAAGCACCAATTGACCTACTTTTCCTATTATTTACTAGTTAAATTATGTACTACAGAAGCTTCCTTGACGTGCTCTCCGGTCAACTCCTGCATGTTCCAAAATTGACAGAAGAGTCAGCTCGTTAGTGCACTGTCTGTGCTTGTGTAGGAAGAATATCATCCTATTTTAGCATGATGTGTCTGACATTTTCTTTCAAATGATATAATACAGGAAGAAAAACTAATCTTGAATTTGCCATGCTCATCATGTATAATGGAAAACTGTAATTATACCATCCTGAATCTATACATGTTGTGCATTTTGTTAGAAGTCCTACAAGTCTACATTACACACTAATGAATATTTCAGTTGTGACCTAAAGAAAATGAAGTTTGGGAAGGTTTCTCAACAGAAATAGAAGCAGAAACTCAGTTCTGAGTAGTTTGGTTCATACCTAGGAATTATCATGGAAAATTAACAGTGGCAGGTAAATCTCACTCTATGAAGTAATGCACGCCATGCATTCTTTCAGCTTACCTGGTTATGTCATATTGTGATTTGTGATGATCCAGGCAATGTTTCTCTTCATTTAATGCTATGAAGTTCTCCATGTATTTGTGTGCAACATCTTTGACCGACCTTCTTACTGCCATATGACTTTACGTGTTCAAACACTTTATAGTTATGGATTCCTATATCTATAGAAATGAATGTCATGACAGCGAGTTTTAAAAGGTTCCAAAAGCGAGAGACATCCACAACAACAAAGATGTATTCAATAACACATAAAGAAACTGGTCTTTGAGAAAAGTTTTGGGCCAGGGACAAAATATCCCTGCTTAGCAGTAGTGCAACATGTGCAACACCTGCACAAATCTGAGTCGGTTTCTTCACTGTTGGGCTATGGAAATTATTTCTTACTAGTTGGAAGCAGTAAGTGATGTTCTGTCTTACTCCAAAGCAGTGAGTCCATACTATCCGTGTTATCAAGGTACAGCAAGAGAAGGAACTTAAACAAGAGTTCCTTCTTCCTCCTGTTTCATGAGGAGAATGAACTGCCTTATGAATGTGAGAAGTATACTGTATTTTTAGCTATTGAATTTTTACACAAAACTGCTGCCAAAATTACATCCATACCCAATACTTTTCATGGGAAATTCAGATAAGTACTGGCTTATATGTCTGGGTTTCATATGTCTGTGCATATACATGTGTCTGTAAACCTTTTGATATATTTAACCATCAATCTAGAGAGCAGATGCACAGATTTCACTGTTCTTCATTTTTCTGTGCATTTATAGATCACATCTTCTGCATCTTGGCATTGTCTGAGTTGTCAGGACACTTCATAGTGGCATAATTATCAAAAAATCTTCTACCATAGTCTAAGTCTTCTTAAAAAGATAAAAAGATAGCAAAAATAAAAACAACACACTTTTTTTTCCCTAGATTTTTTTTTTTTTTTAACCTAATGATGCATTTGAAAGTGTGTAACAGTGTTTGCTTATAATTCTGTGTCATTTCAGACAGTGGTCCCTCTCAAATCTAAAGGAATAAAATTCTAAAGTTTTAATTTTCTCTGGCCTTTAGATTTATTTACAGCAACTATAAGTTAATGTACATAGATGATGTTAGTGTACAGCATATCACTAAGCTTTGGCTACTGTATAAAACAGTCACTAGAGTGTTTATGGTGCTTTCATTCAAGCAACACAGGATGGCTCAGAACTGCAATATTCAGTCATTGTTTTGAGCATGGATTTGGAGTATTCTCGGGACTGAGGTATTTGCACTTGGATATCTAGTTTGTGTCAGAACTTCACGACAAAATGGAAGAGCTCTTTTCATTCCGTACTTGAACACTTCTCTCAACCACCAAGGTTTTGGGTCAACCTCCATTACAACTAGAATAACAAAGATTGCAGAGAGGAACAGAGAAGCATTGTCTTCATTCAAGCCATTTTTCTACCTGAATATTTAAAGTCTTTCTGAAAGCACAACACAAAAGGTAATGATGTGGGTGTAGCTGTACTTCTTTTTGATCTCTCCCAATGAGCTGATCTCAGAAGGTGCCTGTGCCTTTTTTCTTTGCCATTCTGCGGGTGGAATCTTGTGAGGGGGACTTTGGCACCAGTGTGGATTGGTTCTTCACCCTGTGTTTCTTACTGCTAGGTTTTTCTTTTCTTTCTCAGAATTAAACCAGCTGTCACAAATAGCTGTCTTAAAACAAAAGCATTTTAACAATTGGAATAAAACGTTAGAGGGGATTATTTGAAATTGCAAGAAGCCATCAATCATATTCAGTTTCACAGGAATGCATTCTTTAATAGAAGCTATAGTTATTTAATAGATAACTTTCCTCTTAAGGTACAGGTAAGAAACACAGCAGTCCTCAGTTCTTTGGTTCTCTCAAGCTGTTGACAAAAAACACAGGAGTATACAAGAGTTTTTCGATATAAGTATATTGGGCCACAGTTGGGCTGGCTTCAGTGGAGGCAAGTGTTATCAAAGCATAAGTACTTTACTTGGGGGTTTCATTTTTTGCTGCCAGCCAAGGGTAGCAAATTTACAATCAGTCATATCTCTACTTAAACTACTGCACCCATCTCTGCTGAAACAGACCAAGAAAAAATTGTCATGGACATCAGCTCACTGCTAATCTTTGTTACTGATCACATCGTCTGATAGTGCTACAAAAATACTGATATGGGCTGCAGGTTTAATATCTCAAGAAAGGATTCCCTTCAGAGATGTGTCAGCTTTATCAACCCTAATTTAGATAGTAGCTGAACCATCTGAACTTGATTTGTGTAGACACAGAAGAATAAAAATCAGTTAGCGGGCAGTTTACTCTCATTCCATTTCTCAGCTGCATTGGCTGAATCAAGTGACTGCAGCCTTATAAGCAAGAAGAGACTTCGTTTCTTTTATAAACCCAGATTCATATGCACTGTATTTTAATCTCAGCCCCACAGTTCTTAGGGTCACAAGGAGATTACTAAAATGGATAAAATTCATTGGATTATAAAAGGAGGTAGAAAAGTTAAATGATCTGAAATACATTTTATATGAGACTTTCATTTTTCAATAAACCTTCAGAAAACAAGTCTGTCTGTTAGAGGAAGGAATATATTACTGTAGTGCAGGAGTTTTCAATAACTTCAAGTATTCACAAAGGATTATTGAGACATTTAGGACTGAGGGAAAATGTTCCCCATCAGAATAATCTGAGATATGTTTTCCAAGATGCTAGTCCAAGTACTTGAGGGGTCAGAGAACTGGCTTGGGAAGTGTTGCGCTTTAGCAGGGTCACAATGACTCTCAGTGAAGGGCAGTTACGTAAAATGTTTGTAGTTGGCCTGATACAAATAATTGTGTACATCACCTCTGCTTCCTGTGCTGCATTTCTGTTCCTCCTCTTCACAAATCCCATCGTGTCTTTGGCCTTTGGCACCCCCATGCTTTACAGACCTACTTTGATAAAAAAGGACTCAAAGTTCGCCCCTTAATCCTAGATGAATCAGTTTTGAATATTGGCTGGTTTCAGCTCAAAGTGGAATATATGCATTTCAGTCCTTGTGCTCCGGATTTTCTGTTGATTTTTTTTCATTATTCCATGACTCTCTAAAATAAAATAATTGTCTCTCTTTGGAGCAGAGCCGAAAGCCGGTGCGGTCTCTCCCAGTTATAAGTGTTTCTAGCATAGGGACCCTGAGCATGTGCTAGAGGCCTTTCCCTTCTTTTTTCCCCCAAGACTTGATTTTTTTTTTTTTAGCTGCACTTTAGCTGAATGTGCACCCCAAGAGTAGTTTTGATTCAAGGTCTTAAATTGCTGAGGGAGGGGCAGAAGTTTAGCCAGCTCCCCTTGACTCACTCCCAACAGCACGTCTCACAGCATCTGGGATTTCCACCAGGAACTCCAGGAAGCGTTGTGGATCCAACTGCTGGGACTGAAAAGAATTGAGCATCCAAAGGAGCTACTCTTCTTCTGGGTCTAAATGGCATTCCTAGTAAAAGAAACCTGAGATAAGGATAGAAATACACTCCAGACAACTGCTTTAGCTGAAGGAAAGCCTATCTGTCTTTGAACAAATGTATTCTCTTTTGAACTGGATTTGAGGTAAAGAAGCTGTTCAGTGAACTCTGTATGCCATTTCCCCAAACTGTGTATCAGTTCAGGTCAGATCACCACTGTTCCTATCCTGCTTTTCACACAATAAATATAGTTAAATACATCAGCATACATAAGTGCGGAATTAGTTGGGCTCTTCTATGTTCACAAGGCAGTGTGAAACTTTGCAGTTTTTCAGAGTTCGTATTTGTGCCTGAAATTTCTATTCTTAAGCATTACCTGTGCAAGAAAAGTTGTATGAGTTTAACATTACATACG
Organism: Rhynochetos jubatus; assembly: GCA_027574665.1. NCBI lineage: Eukaryota > Metazoa > Chordata > Aves > Eurypygiformes > Rhynochetidae > Rhynochetos > Rhynochetos jubatus. Next base: position 29,275,646 of record CM050654.1, read on the forward strand.
TCAAGTACATAACCAGTTTATCTCTTTAATTTCTTGGCTTAGTTTACAAAGAGTCACAAGCTAAATCAGTTTAAGGCAGATTTAAACTTGTTCAAATGCACTTAATGGCAGAGTTTGCACTGCCTTAACATGATTGATCTAGGTTTGAGGGACTTAAACTCATACAATACTTGTGTGTAGACAATGGCTTGAGCTCTGCAAAGACATGACATTAGGAAGGTGAGTGTCATTCCCTCTGGTTATTTCAGGACTTAATCAATATACAGGATATGCTTAAAGATCTTGTTTGTTTTGCCAAGAATGCCCAGAGAACATCATGTATTTTACCAGAGTAGAAGGAGAAAAGAGGGAAAGGCTTAAAATTTAGCATCTGAGAAGCAGCCAGTCTGTATATTTAGGTAGCAGTTAACAAAGCTTAAACAAGCCCAACTCACTCTGTTGAATGACAGTGCAAAGCATCTCGATGGACTTTGGCAGCACAAAGGTGTGCTACTGAGACAATATATACATTCCACTGTGAAACAGACACTGCAAATTAAAAATCTGAGCCTACTTCTGTAGAAATTAATGGGGAATTTTGTCACTGACTTCAAAGGGAGTAGGGTCACAAATCTAATTTCTTGCTATGTTGACTCTACCTTCATTAGTGGCAGGGGGTGAAGGAGAGTAGCAGAGGGATGACTTTTTATTTGGATCTTACCAACTTTGCTTTTCCCTAAATAGTCTCCCTTTAATTTTTCAAATTTCATTTACTTCTGAAGCCTATCTTGAAATGAGAAGCACATGCAGAGTACATGACATAGATAGTTACCTTTCCAAGTGGAGGCTGAATTATACTACCATCTCATATAAATTTTTTGCTCTGCTTCTTTTTAAAGAGGTATTTATAATCAGTGACAGTTAGAAGTGTAGATCAGTACATCAAATGCCCAGTCTATTTACTTAAACATCATGTCTCCACTTGTTACAGAGAATTGATGGACACCTTGTCTTTGTCTTTACCCAGCTGCTCTTAGGGCGTGGGACATTGATACAAAAGGAAGGTTTGAAAAAAGAAAATAATTTTTTCTTATAAATACGATCTTACACTAGGATTCAATAAAGAAAAATAAATAAGTAAATAATAGGAAAAGAAAGATCAGGTCAATGTTCTGGCTGGATTAGGAGCAGCAGTTCATAATTAACTTAGCTTCTTGTTCCAGTCAGTTGTAGTGAGAATATAGGCATCTAGTTTGTACGCTTCAAGGCCACATCAGGTCACCAGTGTGGTTTTAGCTTTCATATCATAGCCAAGAAAATGTCTGTAAGCATATGTCATAGGCTTGCAGAATGACACTTGGCACTTAGTTCATTCTTATGTGGCACTGTGTCAGAGTATGTATTTTCCTGGTTTAATCACTTGGATTTGTCTCAGCCATTAGGCTTAATAAAAGATTGTTACAGTGAACCAAATCCAAGTATGTGCCTCCTATGGCAGTGTTCTCTTTAAAGCACTTGCCCATTCGGTTCTTGAACAGTCATAAACCTTCCTTGGCCAAATGCATACTCAGTAGCTTGTCCTTTAGTTATCTCAGTGGATAACTGAGTGAGGTTAGATTTATCCCACAGAGGAGGCACCACAGTCCTACCATTTACAAGATGTGGTCAAAAAGTCACAGTTACAAAGAAGAAAGGCTTTATCAGAAAAAATGGGATCGTGTATTTTTACTCACTATAGATTTCACAGCAGAAATTCAGTTTATAAACAAAGGATGCAGCCTGTTTAGACAAAATCTATATATATATTTATATTAAATGTTACTACATCTTGCCACTCATCAGACTGTTTTCTGTCTCTGTTCTTCCTTCTGGATTTTATAATCCTAAAACTTAGAATTCTGTGGAGCACAGGTACTATGGTGTCACCCTTATGCCTGGCATAATCCAGCACAAAATTTAGACCATCCATCGGAAATGTCGACTTAGTGTTTTTAATGAGGGAATGAGACATTAAGTAGTGACAGAACACCAGTTTTAGGAAAGAAAAACTACATGGAAACAGTTACCAAAACCAGCACTTTTCTACAGGTTCAGAAATATCCTGTGAGGTGTGACACACTCGGATGCTTGCTGGAATAACATCTCATGTTTCATGATACACTGGAAAGCACAGCCACCTGGTTTTGAAGCTCTTTATGGAAGAAAGGATCAATGCTTTTGATGAAAATTTCCCCTTCTGGGACTGCAAACTGTGGTATGTGATTAAAAATAATACACCTAAGAGTTTCACACAGAAAGGAAAATCTTGCAAGGGAATGTAACTGCCTTTGGCACAGACCTTGGTTGCTTTCGCCTAAACACAGACCTTTAATGACAACTGCTCCACTTCATCACACACATGCCCTTTTTCACAGTAAAAGAACTTCTGTTGTTCCCTTGGGCTAATGCAGACCCAAGGCATTTGCTCTGCTTGCTGCACTCATGAGGTCTAGTAACACATCACAGCAGTGCCTAAACTCCAGTAACATTTGTGCAGAGTGCTTGTCTCAACAAAATATATTTTTGCTGAAATACGCTTTCATAGCTAGGAAGTGGAGAGAGCAGTTCTGATGACATGTTAGAGGAAAGGAAACCTAAAATCACCTGAATTTAAAATCTGCCCACTTCCAACTGAAAATGGAGTTTTCAACCTGATACCCTTTAGAGAATACACTGAAGAGTGGACAGAAAGCAGCAAAAAACAATTTAGAAGCCTCAAAGTTGTCATGAAATGAAACCTTTTTCTTCTAGCTGTTCCAGTCCTTCCTGTGGCATTGCTTTCATCTTGGCCTTGCTTTTTCTGTACCTATTTACATAGGCCCAGAGTTAACAGTTCTGACCTCCAGTATATTTGGGAGATATGCATAGACCAACTATAACTCTGACAGGTTCTTCTTTTTCAGCTTTCAAGGTGATATCTGTAGATCAGCAATATTCAATCTTTTTCAATTTACAATTACAGACAAAAAATCTTAGTTACCTTTTTAGGGACTTTTCTAAGTGGATTGCAGAACCTTAGGACTCTGCATATTATGAGGTGAAAGCAAGTGATGTAGATTAATAACTTTGGGGGAAATCTATCTTTTTTTTTTCCTAAAACCAGTTTACAAATGCGGTATTTTCAGATTATCTTTGAGGTTAAGATGAAGGAAGGAATCAATATAACAAGGGTAACACAGAATATTAAGAAAGCGTCACAGATCAGAGTCAAAAAAAGCCAGAAAACATTATCAAAGAAAGCTCTGAAAAGAAGGAACATTTTTAACCTGCCCACAAAAAAATGTGTTTACTTTTGGGATCCTATGTTTTCAACCACAATTAAGAGTAACCAGTGTCCTAAAGAAAGGAAATGCATTGCTGGGAATAGAAAAGTATATGGCTGAACAGGTGAGTGAATGCATCTATTACATCTACACAGACCACTGACCTCTACACCCCTGCTCAGTCCCACCTTATAAATCTTCACAAGTGAAAAAAAACCAAACCTCTGAGTTTGGTGTTTTCCCTCCTCTCTATTAATGCTTGAGTCAATTTTTTCATCACTGAATAGATTATTTCTTGTCTTAAGAACTTTTCTAGTTTAGATGATGTTTGATGAAAAACCAGCTTTGCATCCTCAAGTTCATAAACTCCTGAATTTGTCTGTAATGTCTTTGCTTCCCGCTTTAAGAGACTACAGCTGAGCATCCTATTGCATGACATGGCTAATATTCTTGTCAGTCACCATGCTGTCAATCAAATCCTTGTTTCATTACTTTGGCTCTGTCCTTTTGGCAGAAGACATTCATTTTCCTTACAATCAAATTTTGTGGTGCCAAAGCTCATGTATTCTTTTTTCAGTCTTCATGGTCCTCCTTATGCAAAAACCCCTCTCAAGTTAGACCCACACATAACTGACACATATCTCTAAAACTTAGAATGGTACTTTTTGATAAACGCAAGCTGAATGTTCTCATCAACTTCACTGCTCAGTGATGCTTAAAATGAAAGAATTGCATGGCATGATTGCTCTCCTCTATTGCTTTTCAGTTTTATTCTGTTTCACATTTCACAATTGCAGATTGTGTCCTTACTTTTCTTCCTTGAAAGGGAAAATCCCCCCATTTCTCTCAATATTGGAAGCCCTTTCTTCAGCATTTAAATAGGGAAGTATACAGAGAGGTTGATTCTTTAGGTCTTGGAAGCACCCTGTTATTTAGTGCTTGCATCCAGAAGATAGCATGAAATATGTTACTCATTTCTAAATTGGAAATTTAGTAATATATAAGAGGTCAGTGAGTTTTTCAGAAATAGGCAAATGCCCACTCATCTTCTCTAGTTAGTTTAGACTTTTTGTCTCTTCTTCCTCAAAAAAGTGGCATTTAACTTTTATCCTTATATCATACAGAATGATGAATAAGTTTCTGGTACCTGAGTCCTGGAGCATGACTGGAATATTATCCCTTAATAAACCTGTTTTATAGCACCAGTTCCTGGATCTATGTAAACTACATGGAAAATTTGCAAGAAATGGGCATTCTGGAGATGAACCTCATCACAGCAGCATCTTTTTCTTGATCCAAAACAACACTTCAGTTCACAGCCACAGCTACTGCTGTTGCTGCACCACCACAAATTATGACAACAAAGCTGCTCAGCGGGTCCACAGTGCTATTGCCTGCCCAAACAGCACAGCAGAACAGTCACATATTGAGGACATCCACTCGTTTTCTGCTCTTACATTCGTCATCATGATTTGGTAGTGAGGCCTATTGTGAAGGATATCTGGTCACTAGAAAACTGGTGGAAACAACCAGTTTCATATACTAGTATGGTTTTTGTAAGAGTTCCATGTCAGAACCACCATAGTTTGAGACCAGAAATGCATGCATAAGAAAACTCAGAACCCCATTATTTACCCTTGAAGCCACCAGTCCTTCATCTTGTATGGGCAGTAGGAATCTGCCCATACGTTGGGTTGTTTCCACACTTCTACTGAAAGATACTACCTTTCATATGTCTCATTCTACCTCACCCTTCCTTCTGACTAGATGGTTTCTTGATTTCCTGAAGACTGCCTGTCAGGGGAGGCTGTGTATACCATAACCTATCAGGTGTATTTGGGAGTAAGGTTGCTGTACAGACTGAAAAATCTGCTTGCTGTATCACTCTCTATATTTACATATTTACATATCTGTCACGTCTCACAAAGTGGATCTGAGGTAGGCTTTCTGAGTCTCCATGCTCTGGACAGACTGCCTCTGATACAACAAAGCTTTTCCATTTACTGCACAAAATGGAAACTTATTAACTAAGGGACAGGCTCATCACAGTCAATAGTAAGTAACTGTGGCAAAGAAAAATGGTGTCCATATCATACAAATAATGCAAATACAAAGATAATAGGATCGTCAAAGATGTTACAGATGGGAAACTGCTTTTCCTCATCTACTACATGATGGATTTCTTCTCTGCAGTATATATTACTCATTATGATATCAACTTCAACCCTTACAGCTTCAGGTCCCCTTGGGGAAGAAGAGGGATATAGAAAAATATGCTGTCTTCAGTCTAAGAATTTCTATACTGTGGTCCAGTCAAATGGACTGGAAAGGACTATGATTATTGTGCTGGTGACCTTAGGCTATTTACTTATTTCTTTCTTTTGAAGGTTTCCCTACCCAAGAAATGAGTAGAAAGATCCTTACTTAACTAAGCTCTTCTAATGAACATCGCTGAATATGAATGGTTTATTGCAATTAAACGAACATATCACATCAGAGAGAGACCCCAGCCAGGCAGTGTCCCACAGAATTATTCTCTCTCCTTGGCAGAAATGGAGAGATACCATAAAATGATGTCATCTCCATAGCAGAGGAAAAAATAAAAAGTCTGGACTTTTAAGATTTCCAAAATACCATTACAATTGAAGTACATGCATGCAGTACAGGGCAATTTCCATCTGATCACAAAGAAATAAAGTGCTCTTAACTTTTAATCTTGTTTTGCTCACTCTTTTCTTATTGGTTTAATCCACAAGGCTTATAGCATTTTGGAACCATGAGCACTTGCATATTCTGAAATAAAACTTCTATTGCACAGTGTAAATTATTCAAGAGTAGAGATCTAGGGTCCATTTCCTATTGACTGACTGTGAGCAGATCAGCATAAGCAGTCATGATTGGCTCTTTTTTATTGTCTCATTCTAATTGCAGTCTCTCTCCACATGCAATTGCATAGTAGAAAGCATACAACACTTTGACATATCCATGCCTGGAAAGATGGTTCAATAAAACAGGACTAAACATATCAGAATTTAAACTGCTGGGACAACTGATATTTCAGTTGATCAAATTAAAATAATAATAATTTCATCAATATAATTACTTTGTCCACCTCAAAATTCTATGTATTCTTTAGTTCTTGTCTGCCTTCCCCTTCTTATCATTTTGAATTCAAGCAGATTTTAAAGCAAGATTGCTTCAAAATAGGATATAAAAATATTTAATTTTGAAAATGTCAAAATTAATTTTTATTTAAAACCAAACATATTTAAATGTATTTTGACTCAGAATTGTAGCCATACTTCAGCATAAATTCACAATAAACTCAGACAACTGAAACTTCTTTTTTCTGCAAGGAACAGCTCTAGTCACAAAACCAAATGTCCTGCTGTGACTTTGCCAGCACTTCTTTTTTCAATCTTGGCTCTAATAAAGTAGTGCATGAAGGTAAACTAAAAAAAAACGTGGACCAGTTTTGTGATCTTCTAAAAAGCTTAATTTTGAAAGTTGCATGACGTAATCTAAATTAATTTATTCAGTCTAGTGCTGTACCTATAGCTGTGATTTGTTTCAGCTGTCCCTTCTCATACCTTGTTTATTCTTGCAGTACCTTTAATATATTTTTTTTCTTCTATGCCTGAACATTCCCGTCCTTTTCAATGGAAAGAATACTAGTACTTCTTTTCCCCCCACCAGTGTCTTAATGTGAAATATCAAATAAGACACCAAAACATCGTCACCTAGATTAAATTATCATTCGATTTGGATTATATGAGGCAAGTCCCTTTGTCAAGGTACACAGTGAAAATAGTGGAGTCATTTTAGCAGGGTGAAGCCCACATTTTATGGGTATAGTTCATCTATGGTTCCCATAGAGTTTCTTTTTTGTCCTAAAGCATTTGTGATCTTTCTCAGCATCTATTTGCACACTCCTCTAAGCATCACTGTATTAAAATAATTTCACTTCTCACAGAGTCATGTCAAAAAGAACCATTGATGTCTTATCATGTCAGACTCCCATGTTTATGGAGAATCTTCTACTCTGCACCAGCCTTCATGGTTCTTATGCACCAAGCAAAGAAGTTAATTCATGTTGGTTGCTATGCTCTAAGGGCAGAAAGAAATGGAGGCATTTTAGCAGTACCTCCCATCCGGTTGGCAGAGAGCAGTGGGCAGATGCCAAAATTAACCTTTAAAGAAGAGGTGGGAGACATCATAGCTGTTCTCTAGTATATTGTATTCCAGCACTGTCCAGAAAGATTTGCTACTTCGGTTGCATTCTTGGCATTGATATTGTCAGAATATCCTACACGTTTTACTCCCACCTGACACTTTACACATTGTTTTCCCTGTCTGACCCTAGGGATACACATGCTTCTGCTTTTCATCTCTGAAGTTGAATCAGATTTCTTTGTTGCATTCAGATGTCAGTGTGGATAAAAATCCATTCCTTGCAAAATGCATTATTTGACTGGCAGAAGACATTTTTATTTTGTTAAAGCTCCTACTAACACCAATGTAAATTTTATCCACATTTCACATACACTGGGAAAGAAGACAAAATGTCATTCTGTGAAAGAATGTGCTTCTAGAAGCCTTTCTCCAAGTGTTCTCCCCCCCAAAACTGTTCCCTCCAGGCAACTGTGAGATAAGAGACTATTGCAGAAGAAGTCTGTACTGAATTGTAGGAAATTGTTAGACCTAATTATCCAAACTGTGCCCTAACACTAGTATTCAAATAACAAGTCGTAAGTTATTCTTTCTAACGCATGCTATGTGTTTCTCAGTTACCCACTGAAATTGTATTTACAATGCCACCGGCATAAACATTTACCATCAAACAAAGATGAATGCATAGGCTGTTTTATAGACTGTGAATTGTTGAGTCTATATCAAGGTCCACCAATAAGCTATGGGTTTTGCAGGCAATGAATACATGATCAGCAAAAATAAGCATGTGCCTTTGCCCTGAACATATTATAGCATTAAAAAAACCCCAAACCTGCAGGTAGAGAATAATTCATTTCTCTTCACAGGGTTTGAGTGAATTCCAAACAGAATTAATAGTAAGTTTTCCATTAGCTTAAATGGAGCTGGAAAAGATCAATGCATGGACTTTGTGCTTATAATGGCAATGACATTACACTTGCTTTGAACAAAATAAGAAAAAGAATTGGATCCTGAAGTCTCAATAAGGCAAGATGAGTTGTGGATTAAATTCAGACTTGAATTAAGTTTAATACACTGACATTACATTGCTGCTGTCTTTGATACACTGAAAACATGTTAGCGTGTTTTGGAGGAGCTGTAGTGAGTCCTGACTCCGCCAGATATATCATGTGGATCCAGGTGGACTTTGTCCTTACAATAAGCTCTTCAAAAAGACCCCAAAGATACTGGGTGCTCCTGCTACCACAGTGAGAAGGAGAGGTGTGGAGACAGGCTGCTGCCAGTGGAAGCAGGTGCCCCTAATACAGCACGATGACATCTGACATTTATAAGGCCTATTTTGTTTCAGTTCTTTGTCTTGGTCACAGTGAGAGAAGACAGGCAAAGTATTGGAAATATCTTGCATATCTGTGCCTGCGGGGAGAAGGATTTTACTTATTCTGTGGGCTACTGCTGGGACAGATATTCATAAAGTTGATGAAGAGATGGAAGGTTTTGTGATATTTCAGAAAAAAAAAAAAAAAGAAAAAAAAAACATATGGAATTTTAGAACAATTTATGACACTTTACTGTAAGAAATGCCAAAGAAAAGACCATCATTTGGACTCTGGTATAGTTTAGAGGTGTCTGAGGAAAATAGCCTTTGTGGTTAAGTCATTAAGCTGAGTGTTTAGAGTCTTAAGCTGAACTTCTGGTGCTGCCCCATATTTCTTGTGTCACATTAGTCAGTTAAACTCTTACTTCTTGGGTTCTTCTTCTGTAGAGAGGGAAGTCCTTTGCCTCACAAGCCAGTGTTAGGATAATTTATGGGGAGAGCTTAGGTGTCCAGATCTAGTTGTGGTTTAGCCCCCAGCATGGAAGTGGAAAACTGAGGAAGTACTATCAGCAATGCATCCACTTTAATTTATCTCTGAGAGTTTCTACAAAAAACAGACTGTCACCCTCTATTCTCTATCCAGGTATCCATCTTGAAAAATCAGTATTCCTCTGTCCTTTCCTGATTTCTGATCTGATATTGCTCTGTATTAAGTTTTATCTTCTCATCAGACTGCAGAGGCAGCAACAGTGCGATCCATTCTGCATTAGGGAAAAACATCAGGTGTTTAGACACTGGCATTAATCAGCATGGCAGAATAACATTACAGAAGAGCTTTGAGTCTGGGAAGTAACATTATTGGCCGAGTAGTGCAACAAGCTGTGTGCCTCCTATCTGTAGGTCTGGAGCTCAGATCTAAACCAGGGTCCTCTATGCACAAACCAACCTCTGAGCAGCATTTTGAGTTAGGCAAAGCTTTGGATGAGAGCTCATGGCCTGTGCAGTCTTGCACAGATGTAGCCTGGGGTACTTCACTGGTGTAAGTAGGATTTTGCAGGTTTAGAGCTAATATTCTGTAGGCGTGACAAGGCAGTTTCTATTTTCTCATCAAGTTGTTCCAAAACTTCCTGGAATCATTATGTTAATAATGTCAGCTCAAGATTTGTTTCACTGTTTTATCTCCATGAAAAGTTTTATTCTGTCCGGTGTACATACTGAGTTAATGTCTTAAAGTTGAAAGTCACAGCCTATCTTGCCTTACATTTACACAAATTGCTGCAGACCAAGTCCTTGCACTGCCTGCTTGCCAGCACGATGCTTTTGCACTGCCTGTCTGCCCACACTATGCTTCCTCCACTCCTTACTGGAGCCAAAGAGGTAGAATGTGCTCAGCACTGCAGTACAGGCCAGTCTGGTGCTCTATATTATTTCTGAAATACAAGCTAATTACTTTTTGAGATATCTCCTGCCAATATCTTAGTTTTATATAAGGCTTGTGGTGATAGCCAGTGGTACATATGAGAAGGATAGCTAGAGCTGTTGCCTAAAGCTAACTACTTTGTGATTTCACAGGTGAGCTCACACAGCTACCCTTTGCTTTTTCTCAGCTTTATGTTATATTCTGCCACCAGAAGTAAGTTGATAGAAGTAGGAGTATATTGATGCCACCATCAGTTTTCTGCCATAGATTGCATGTCTTTATACCCCTAAGATTCTTTTCTGCATATCATCTGTGAGATTAGGAAGTTAGTCCTGCCAGTTACTGAAGTAAATAAAGACAATTGTGTAATGCTTTTGCTGGACAGTTCAGTCTAGGCTTCTAACTGGGTCACTCCAGATTTCGTAACAGTAGGGAGAAACCTGGTTCGATGGGATTGTTAGATTGAGGATAAAGGTATTTGGGGAGAAGATACGTTTTTGAAACTCTGAAAAATGTAACGGTAGCTTCTAAGGAGAACTAGAAAATTGTCAAGGTCTGACTCTAGGCATTCACTGTTGACTGCTGTTAACAGATAATTAGGCAAGAAGGTCCCTTAGTCTGAAACAGTTTGGCCATTTTCACCCATGCTCCATCTTTTCTGTAGTCAATGAGATCTGATTTATCCTTTTCCTAGTAGTGTCCATAACCACATGCTGCTGTCATTGTAAAGACACAGCAAGACATGGTCCTCTATGTATGCATTTATTTAAAGCACATGATATATCAAAAGATCCCTAAATTTATTGCTTTTAGTAATCAAGCCATTTGAATTAACTTGATCTAAAGTGCAATAAGGGAGGTTTCTATGCAGTGAACTTTTCAGCAATCTTGGCCTCTATTGCATAGGTTGAGCATGAGGAAGTCTGGTCTCATACTCTAGTCAAGTTACTCCAAAAGCAATTTAAAGATTTATTTTCATCACATATTTTACCACTTACACACCTATTTGTGCATGGCTAAAATCACACTTATAGTTAGCCCAGTGTCTTTCAATTTTTATCAATAATAACAAAAGCGACATATCCCCACATAGGAAGTGTCCCTTTGCTCTCATTTCTCCATGTTATTTTCAATCCCTTTGCGGTTCTAATTCTCTCAGGAGTGAACACTACAAAGATCTAGCATCAGCTTTTATGTAATATGTCATAAACTTGGTCCAGATTTCATGCAGAAAGCCTCAGAGACTGATAGAACAACTCTGTTCTTAAATTTCCATGGATACAATATCCTGAGGTGTGCAGTAGGCCCATATGATATTTAGGGCTGGTTCCTTAACCTTTGAATCTAAGCATCATGCTGGTACAAAATGGGAAGGTAATAATTACCAGAATTTGAAAAAATAATGGGAATTTATTAATGAATCATCTTTCCCCTTAAGCTGTGCTGTAGCAAGAAATAATCATAATAATAATGAACAGTGTTATTATTGGACCACATTATGAACACCAGTGATTTTGTACCAAGCTTTTACTGTCAGGGGAATGGTTCATTAACCACAAAGAACACTTCACATTAGGGATTCAGTCTATATGGCCAATTTAGACATTGTTTAAGTAATTTTTAATTAAAATTGGGATTCTGCATTTTGGAATGGTGTACTGGTTCACAGGAATTATAAGCACAATTACTACAATCAAGTTGTTAGTAATGTTTTTGTTCCAAATAAAGGTTGGACACTGGTCAATCTGTTAAGCAGCCATTCTGGCCTACCCTGTAGTTTCAGTTCCAATTAGCTGGGGAATGGATGAGAAGAGGAGGAGAAGGACAAAACCTTTTCATAACATAGAAAGTTTTTTATTTGACAAAGGGTAAATAAAGAAAATCCCCTGAAAAGTGGGTTATAGACAGGGAAGGAAGAATTTTGCTTGTAACCTTAATATCAAAAACTGATTTTTTTTTTTTTATCAAGACAGAAGTATGTCACATTATTTGCTGTGGTAAATATCCTCATGGATGAAATTGAAGCTGGGAAAAGCTTTCACTTATATTGTTCCCAATTTTTCATCCCATTACAGGATAAAATAAAATCAATGAAAATTGCCTTTGGTCTGAAGAGGACCCCTAGCTTCCCAAGCACCAGGCCAGAAAGGTGCCAGTGTTGTATCTTAAGGAGGATTCGAATTAAACCTGCAGTCAGCATAAACATCATATAATTTCATGGGCCTCTATGTCTCAACATCTGCTGAGGGTCTCTCATGACTGAACTGTGGGATTCACACCATTTTAGACCTCATTTTAAATGAGCATCAGAGTCCGTGAGTGTAGGTACATTTTTTTCCTGTAAATAAACCAAACTGTACATTACGATCAGCCATCAGTATGAAATAGTAATGCAAGTTCTTCAATACCCAACATCAGTGAGTTTGCTGTGAGTGTTCAAACTGCTTTCACTTACCTGGCAGTCAAACTGAGCTCAGAGTGCCAGCATCACTTTCAAGACAGTTGCAGTCAGGGAACCTCACCGATCTGCAACTGATGTCTCGGGGTGGGGGGAGTGGAAGGATGTGGGCTGCATGAAGTGGGGCTGCTGGTGCAAGGAATGCTTGTAAAACTGTGTCCTTAGAAACTGCAAAAAGTCAGATTAAACAACTTTATAGGTAGAAAGAGTCAGACCTTGAGGCTATAACAAACTGTATGTGGGTGGAGAGTAGAATGATGACCACTGTAATATTAAAAAATTAGACATCAGCAAGGCACTTCAATGTACGTAAATCTATCACCCTTCTAAGCAGCGCTGAAGCACATGCTTCAGGAGTTGGGTGCTTAAAATTAAGCATACACTTTGATTTTCTGTCCTGAAGAGGAATAGGTTTCTAAACACAGGTTGCAGAGAGGGGGATTCATATTGTGGCAAACTTGCCTTTCTAATTAGCCAGACGAAACTGTTGAGTTCATCAGCTGCGCAGCTGATATACACCAAAGGTATCTAATTCATTTTTTTTCTCTTGAGATTAATCATGATAAATCTCTTGCAAATGTGCTAAATAATGAAATTAAATGAATCATATTCTTCATGCCTAAACGGATGGTTTCTCGCATCCTAGTGGAATATTGGTGAAGAATTACAATAGACAGCAATGGTTCAAATACACTTGTTAAGAAGTAACAACAAACAGGTAAAGAAAGACCACAGGGACTCCACTAGGCCAGCTTCTGTTTGATTTCCTCATTTTAATTCACCTATTTTCTTCACACTATTCCCTTTGCTTTCTTTGCTAAAGAAGTAATTGAGATGTCTTTTGAAGATTCTAATAACTCCTGAAGTCATGTTTTTGTTGTAATTTCTTTCATGTGTGTGTTCCTCCACAGGAAACAGCTCTGTCTTCTAAATGGGAGAGAAGACTTTTTAGTCTTCTAAAAAGATGGCAAAAGAAGGGGTGGGAGGAGGGGGATTGAAGGAGGGGAAATTCTGATGGTTGTTCTACTTACTGAAAATATTCAAAATACCTTTTTCTTTCAGGGCAGGTGGGAGGTATAACCCGTGACACTGTTCTCAGCCTCGCTCTACTCACTAAGTGGTGACTTGGATAATGGAACAGAGAGGTAAGTGCTCATCCCACCTGAGTGCATTACCATCCAGCTTTAGTTTTGGTATCACCAAAACTTTATACAGGCATAAGATAAACAGGATTTCCCCTTCCTTGGAGATGTTTTGTGGAGTAAATATATCCAAATATGCCATCTCTGGGATGTTCTATAGACCTTGTCAGCTTTCCTATTTGCTCCATTAGAGTTTCTCCAAGCTATTTGACTGTTTCAAGGACTCTGAAGTTACTCTTAGCAGTAGGACTTCAAACAACACATCTCTCAGTTCCTAATTATAAGCACATCTATAATTTCTACAAGTAGTTTTCTCTGAGTTATTCTGGAGTGTCCTGTTCTTAACATCTCATCATACCCAGTGTCCATCAAATGCTCACTATTTGCAGTGCTTTGTTAGTGGCCTTGGAGATCAGACTCAGGTCTCCACTTGCATCTACAAGCTGTCTCTCATGTTCGTTTAGTTTGCATGACAGGCAGCAGACCTTGCATCTGCTGTCAAAAATAGAGATCTTCTGTCTGAAGAAAACAACATATGACAGGCTCCCAAACCTGGGGGATAAAGATTGGCATCTAATAATAAAGTGTCCATGTTTAACAGCAGGGGTAATCACAGAACAAGTTGCATAACATAGTAGTAAATAGTCGTAGTTTTATCATGCAGACTGATATACACAAAACAAACCAGAAGCAAACCAGAAATTTAAAAATCATGGTCAGGGGTCCACAACTGTAGAGAGAGCAGCAAAAAGTCATGAAAGACAATCCAGAAGTCAAGAGGATAGTCTTCCACTGGAACATGAGGAAAAGATAGTAAAAAACAAACCAAGGTGTCGAAACAGAATCAGATGTTCAGATTTCTTAAGTCTTTCATGGCAGTTTTCAGACTTGTGTCATGCATGCCAATCAGATATGGGTACCTAATTCAATTTATCTTCTTTGAAAGTTTCCAGAATGCAAATCTATCCAAATTAAGAGCCAGAAAAAGAGGTGGTGGGGGCTGGAAGAAGAAACACAAAAGCTTAAAAAGATTGATATTTCTTTTCAGTCATCTTCTTCTGTATGATGAATTTCTGTTAGTAACTAGGCACTTTTGCAGACCCTTATTTAATGTCACGCAGGGAAGAGGTGAGTCATACCTTGCTCAAGAGGGAACCTGCTGTGATGTTCATAATGCACGGAATTAAGTTCAGAAATATGGAAGTTTCTTTTTCTCTTGTACACTTTTTCTTTTCTGTGGTTTGACAGGCACCCAGATTCATGACAGCTTCTTAATAGTCATTTATACCATTGATAATTAGGCCTGAATACAAGCCTAATCTTGAAAGATGATACATCGTTAATCATTTTTCCGTAAATACAGTAAAAATTTATTGTCTTACATATAGTTGCCTGATGCAGAGGCAAGAACTCCTCTCTGCAGTGAACTGGGAACTTGGCCACCTCTCCCAGCAGCAGTCCAAACTAGATGCGGCGTTTGTTGTAACAGTCTCCAGATTTAAAGATACGAGGGCAGTCATATGGCTGATTCTCTACTGGAACATTCTTTTCTGATGATCTGAATAAAACGCAGACGGTTTTGGGGTTACATGAGGGGTGCATCTAACACCACAGTGCTCTGTCATTATAAGACTAGAAGTTGCCAAAAGATATTGCCTTCTAGCATGTAGAAAATAGGAGATTTTGATGTCCAAGGAAAAACAGTTCTGGCAAACTTATAGAAGAGGTGTGATTTGTTTCCCTTGTTTCATTATAATGATTTGTAAGCAGATTCAAATATCATTTGTAAGGTTTGAATTGAAGTTACTTAAGCAAGGGGGGAGAGAAGTTTGGTGACAGGAATGAAAGACATCTTTCTTTTGAGACCCTACGGGAAGGCCCTTGTGACTATAAGCTGTCATTCAAATTAAAAATGAAAGCTGCAGTCTGGAATATCTTAAGGGGGACACCACCAGGGCTTAAGTTTCACTTTCTCCCTTATTTATTTATTTTCTCTGTGAGCCAGTTGTCCATGCAGAACATGACAGCTAATTACACCTCTCTGTTTCCCTCTGACAAACAAAGCACAAGTAATGCTAGCAGGGATTAAACCGTTTGCTTTTGGTTTACAAGGAATTAAAGCGTATGTGCAGTAAATTTTCCCGTAAAGGTCTTTCCTAAAGCTGTAGACTGGGGAAATAATATTAGCAGCTAACACTGTGGACGCAGAGCTCAGTTCAACAACCTTTAACTAAATGGTCAGCATGTTTTCTCTTCCAGATGGACTTTACTCAAGGTGTGTCTACGTGGACTTCAGCAGGCAGAGGTGAGCGTGCGTTATCCATGTGCCCTGCTAGCCAAACACATCCATGTCCACAGTCAGTCTGACAGCCCCCAGCAGGTTCATTAGCCAGGTCAAAAGCTGCACTAACCACAGCTTACACTGTTTCCAGGTCAGAGCCTGTTGACACCTGCCCGGCTCCAAATGCAAGTGGGACAGCATGCTCATCACAGTGGGACTTAGAGTTCAGTTCTGAATTCAGGATCTTTCAGTGATGGGCATGCTCCCTGTAAGTCTACCACTTGCTTGTCTTGGTTGAATTCCCTCCTGTCCAAATGTTCTTATCTAGCTGTTTTAACAAGACCTGTTATGTTCAGTAGAACGATGTCTCCATGATAAGGCTGAGGAGTCACTAATGGGCAGATTATTAACCTGTCTGCAGCTAGTTCAAGTCTGTCAGATGCGGTCGACCAGAAGAAGTGCTGTAGATCGATCTGATGTTATCAAATAGTATCTTTCCTAAACTCTTATTGAATCAGGCCAATATGAAGTTAGTTTCCTATATTGGCCCCCTTGAAGCAACTCTGCTCCAGTCTGTGCACAGCTCAGACTGTCTGAGACATGGGAGGTCACTGCTCATTCACATCTCTTGACAGTTTTATGAAGAGGACCCCGGGTCTAACCAGGCCTGGGTGCTGGGAGCCTCCCGGTCCAAGCAGAGCAGGTTCAGTTCCAACACAAGGCTGCTCTGAACATACTACCGTGGCCTTTTCCACAAGAAAACCAAAAGCCCATCTGCCCTGTGTGGGGTCCTCAGCAGGAACATCCCCAGAGAAAGAGGAAGCAGGGTTGCTGGGGCAAACTCAGACAAAGTCAGAAGTCTAATAGCTTAAAAATGATCAAAAATTGTGCTTCAAGGGACAGGGACCAGGAGTAGGGATGAAAGGGGTTTGAGAAAGTGAGGCATGTGGTGGGATACATAAATTAAGTGCTTGAGCTGTAAATAGGGTAGTTCTGTCCACAAACATACACTCTACCTTTACAGGATAAACAACAGAACAGCCACACAAAAGTAGCAGCATAGGGAAAGATTGTTAATGCTTCAGATTTTCTGTGGAAAACCAAGAATCAGTGCTAAAAAATATTACATGCATTTTATTGAAGAGAAATCCAGAAAGGATACACAAATACAGATCCTAGCTCCATAAACCCATAATCCATAGGGACCCAGAGCCAGGGTACCACTATATGCTTGTCCTTTTCTTACACACTGGCTATGTAATTATGCGTGGTAGAGAACTCTTCTCATGCATATTTTGTAAATAAAGAGGAGTCTTTAGCTTCAGACTGTTGTCAGTAACTGTTATCAAAAACTTAAAATCATTGAGGAAAAAAAAAGGGAAAAAGAAATTCCACAGCACACTTGTTTAAGGTGCAGTGAGACTGGAAAAAACAGCAACAGATTGAAAGGAAGAGGCACTACAGGTGTTATATTTAATGGAGTGTTAATTGTGCAGTGGCTAAAAATAAATAGGCAGCACAGAGGTTGTTTTTGGGTGAGTGGTTGATTGCAAGTGCTAAGCTCTACAATTAGCACTAAAAATGATGAGCTCACTTTCCTGTGCTGCAGTTTCTATTAGGAGTTAGCTGGACTTCTCTGTCGAACTCTTATCAGACACAGAGGAGGATAAGAAGCCACTGGTTGTGGCTTCTGCTAGTCTACTTACTATTTACTCTAGTGTTTAGGAATATGAACCACTCCTTAATCTCAAAACTTTATGTCTTATATTCAGTGTGAACTGAACTGTTTAATGAAAACCTGAAGTTTTTCAACCAGAAGGGTAAGAGTACTTTAGTCAATTAATTAATTAATTTAACAACATTGTAATTGTTAACTTTGGTCCCTATCCTAATGAAGATCAATAGGCAGGAAAGTCTTTTTGGTGTTAGAGAAGAGATTTGACAGGGATGTTAACTGTATGTTAACCTCATACCTGAGGCTTGCCCTACAGTATATTGTATATCAAATTGTGATTCAGGTTTAAAGCTGAACAAGCTACACCAAATTAAGCCCTTATTATTTATGCTTGCAAAATATTCATCATCTATAGCAATGTTCATTAATCCAGATTATTCAATGAATGTTTTTTGCAAATCCTGCAAATCCATGGGTTGTTCAAAAGTTCCATTTTGCAACTATTATTCTGAATGTCTTCTTAATTGATAATTTGTGATTATCTGCCTGAAATGATAAAATAATATTGGTGTTGCATGGCTATCTGTAAACTGCACCAAGGTTTGACAAGGTGACTTTTCTGAATTTTCCATTGCATGCACATCTGCAGTTGAATTTGCGTAGGTGTTCTTAACTCCTTGCCTGTTACACTGTGGTGAACAAAATTCCATTACCATGAGTATTTTGACAGAGCAGATAAAAAACCCATAGAAACTACAGTTACAGCCACAATATAAGTGAATGCATTAGGTAAAGCAGTAAGTACCATTGAAGCAAATCCTTTAGTTGTATTTGGAGCAGCAATGTCTTGGTGTATACTGGTTTTGTAAGATTTCTAGCATCATTTTGTCTCTTGAAGAATTTAGCATTAATTTTATAATCAAGTTAGAGAAGAAAACAGCTGAAGGCACAAGCAGCTTTTGTTTCTTTGACTGATCTTTTGTTTGGAAATACAGAGATATATGTACAAGTAATAGGCAAACAGGACACACATAAACATACATGAATAGTCTGCTAAAAAGTTTTTTCCTAAGTCCATCACCCTTTGTTCTTGTTTAGATTCAAGCATGTTTAGTTTAGGTTTCCCTGTACCATTTTACCAAGTCTTTCTGCTATGGGTAGATAAATAATACATACATATGTGTGTATATATATACACACACATAGATTTCTTATAAAAGATAACATCTAGGTGAAAATTTTAGCCAGTATGGTAGCCCTGATGTATTTGTACATGAATAACCATATTTTTATTAATATTATTTTATTATCTTAATTTTCTCAAGATCCTTGAGAAGAACACTAGTAATTTTTGAAGTTATTCCTTTAAGTAAGTAATGTCACTGGTTGGGCTAAGGGAGTCAAGGGGCTAGGTCTCAAATTTGTGTTGTTTATTATTTATCTTGTTGCTGTTGCTATTTAAATATACTCAAGTGTAATGCAACTGCTGTTTGCGTTTCTTTGAGAAGACATTTGTATATATTTGTGTTTTTATCCAGGAAGTGCAGGATTACCTGTCTCAGCTCCTTTACAAATGTACCATAGATGCGAGCTGCATGCTGTTGCTGTAAGTATACATTTCTGCTTGCCTGATCTTATGTTTTCTCATCTGCTAAAGCATCAGGATGTTAATGCTGAATATCACTTGTGAAACATCATCCTGTAAGCACAAAAGAGTAAGTACTTTAAACTGTTTGTACTTGAACATGTCTGTCTCTTCCCCACAAATTGAGTGAAGCTGATAAAATAAAGTGGAATGGCCATTTATCGGAAACACAGCCCACTGAAAAGGTCAGAAACTTAACAGCAGATTTCTATAATTCACAGGAGGCACAAGACATTAAAAGTTACTGCCTCATTCGTGTAACAAAGATTGTGTCAATAAAATAAAATAGTACAATATTTATCTATTCTCTTGAGAGCATTCATCAAAAGATGAGGAAACAGCTTTGAAGAAGATCATTTGTCTAACACTAGGAAGACTTTTTAGCTGTACGATCCACCACAGAAGTGGCAGGTTGCTGCAATTTTGAAAGCAGTGAGACACATCTAAAACCGTAGAGGATTAAAAGGAACACAGCACTTCTTTATTAACAGATACAGAGCTCTAGGGCCCCACTGTGCAAAGCGTTGGAGAAACCCAGAACCTGCAAACCATCTCTGTTCTGGGGGGTGTCCTGGGTTAGAGTGAGACCCAACAAGTATGTGTCTGTTTAGGCTGGGCACCTCGTAAGCGTGTCTTGCCTCCTGAACACAGTGCCCATCTCTGCCACACTCGGACCACGGTGGGGTCCACACTATCGCAGCCCCCATGCTGGTTTTCTCTGGAAGGACACCAAGGGACATGCGGGCTGGGAACCATACATCTGTCCTTGCCTGGATGACCAGAGCGTCAGTCCCTTCCTTCAAGCCCTGCCGAGAAGCTGTGGCCTTGCCCAGCAGACGGCGTTTTCAGCACAGCTGCCGCTGCCACTTCCCATCAGAGGTCTCAGTGGAGTGTTAACCCGACCTCTGAACAAAGTAACGGGGCCTCTTAATGAGGGGCAGTTTGGGAAGGCAAGGTGCCTTAGTTTGCTGGCAATTACACCACCTCAGAGAGGAAAGAAACTTCTTGCATTTAAATACACTGACCTGCACTTATTTGCATTTGCCATGTATATCCCTTCCCGAAAGCTGCCTGCTGCTGCTGTCTCTGACCCTTCCAGCACTGTTCAGGTACTTTCCATCGGGCAAATTACAAATCTCACTGAAGGGATGACTGGGCATTTTTTCAGGTTCAGAGCCCAAAACATGTTCCTCTTGCCTGCCTGTGGGAGCACACTGCTCATACTGTGACAGGGCAACACTTCTAGCAATCACATGGGTGACTCCCTCACTGCCTGTGCATGGCCCAGGGACCACAGCAACTCTTTTAAAATACCTCTGACTACTATCAAACTTTCTTGCTTTATAAAAATATTTGGGAAACTGTGCATAACTGTCCCATTACCCATATACCAGTCATACAGGATACTGACTGTTACAGCACTGAGCAAACTCAAGGGTATGGAAAAGCACGTGTTGCTTGTTTGCTTAAATCCTTCTTTTAACTTTGAGAGCTTCCGTACAATGTCCCAGTTTTATAAGCCTTACTCAGACTTGCTTTTGCACTAAAGTTGCTATGACTTTACCAGGCAGACCTGGATTTGCAGTACAATGGCCAAGAATTGCTTAGAACTGGGAGAATGAGTGATCCCATCAGCAATGCCCTTCACTGCATCCTTCAGGGTGGTCAGAGAGGATCCAGACACTTCACAGCCTCAGAGTCAACATTTTCCCTAATAACCTTACAATTTGTATGTTGACTTAATTCCAATGGCAGTAAGGTTCATATCATCAAATCTGATTAATTAACCCTTTGCTATGGAATCCTCTGTGTGTTTTAAAATGTATTCAAATAGTCTTTGCATGGTCAATTGGATTGTTTCAGCTGCTTTTTTTCTGATATATATGAGCTTATATGATTTTTTTCCCAGTGTACAATAACTTTTTTAATTGGTAATGCATAGTGCATAAAGCAAAAGTTATTTGATTTGTGAGAAAGTCACTCTATCATGTCTTTTTTAAGTTCCTCTTGGCTATTTATATCTTGAAATCTTATCCATTAAACATTTGTGAGCTATTAATATGAAATGTTTATCCATTAAAACACTGAGCTGCAAAACCTAGAAGACAACATTTGAAAAGAATGCTTACTATGTTGGACAAGGTCCAAAAATAAGGCAATAAAATGGCATATATATAATAGATATTCGTTTGACCAATTCATATTTCTATTTCTATATAATAATATAGCATATATGCTATAGGTAAAAATAAATATAAAGGTATTATTTTAACCAATTTATATTTATTTTAACCAATTAATAACCAAAAGCATACCTATTCGTTCTGTATATCTGCTGTAGTATTGAGCACTATATGTACATACACATACATATTCCTAAACTGCTAATGTTGAAGAATTTTGTTTCAACTATCAGGTTGTAATACAGTATTGTGACTAACTTGAACTGAAACATGATTTTTCAACAAAATATGTTGATAACATAAAGAAAAGTTGGATTTTTTTAATTAGTATTTTCCAATAAACAGATGTTGCCATTTTTATTTGCAGGTTATTTTAACATTTCTGAGAGGTTTTTTTCCCCATTTCTGAATAAAAAGAACTCTGATTTTGGTGTTCTTCATGGAAGGGGATTCTTTTTCCCAAACAGTTCCAATGCTATGGAATAACATTTTAAAGTTGAGTGCACAGTTCTTAGTTTAAGTGCTTTGTCCAAAGGTTTTGTATCTTCTTATTTCCACAGATCGATAATCCACACACTACAATACACATGGCTTCCCTTTAGGATTTTAAACCTGCCCACATCTCTTAATCATAAAATTCTTCCCAGACTAAATATTTCTCCACATCTGGCATAGTAGTCAATTGTAATGAGAAGGGAAGTTTCTCAAAGAGGATAATGAAAGATTAATATTACAAGAGGGAGTCAAAACTGTAGTTGCAGAATGTGTTTGTTGGCAGCCTGTAAGATACAAATACTAACAAGTAGCAACAAAAACGTGTCTTCTTGTTGACAGGAAGTGTCTAACATGCCACAGAGGTATACTCGCTGATAGTTTTCTTTAATCTTGTAATTACTGTGTGATTTCAGTATCAACTGTCCATTGCGTAAGACAGATTTCCATTGATAGAAATATTCTATTTCAGTTCTAAAGGGAAGGTAATCAGATAAGAAATACAAACTACTGGTGGTCCATAAGATACGACAGGTTGGCCCACTTAATGGGTGAACTTTTAAAAGCCAAAACACTTGCATGTTTCCATATACATAAATGAGGAAACAAAGAAGGTGGTATGAAATGCATAGTTTATGCATTAGGTGGTCTGTAGGGTTTATTTTACTACCCTTTTATTTTGTTCTCCGAAGACTGGAAGACTCATTTAAAAAAAAAAACAAAACCCTAAAACAAACTAATCTAAAAGATAACAGATGAGAAATAGGAAAAAAAGCTGTCAGATACAAAGATTTCAGCCATGTACACATTTCAAAGACTCCCCTTAAAAATGTATAAAGAGACATCAAACAAACACTAGACAGATAATTCAAAAAGCCTGAAACCTAACTTCATTTGAAATTTCATACTGGAAGGCCATTTCCATCTGAAACACAGACCTAGACTGCAAAAATCAGTGCAAGCCTTAGCCTCAAATTAAAGCAGAGGTATGCCCTATATTAGGCATATTTTAGAATATAACCTCAATTACAGATTGCAAGTATCTATCACAGTATAAAGAACTTGGTTTTTCTTATTCTAAGAACTAAAATTGGACATGCTATATCACATGAATAAGGGACAATAAAATTTTAGCTCTAGCAATTAATAATACCTTTTAGCAAGCTTTTCATCCTCTAAGTTAGTAATTAATCCTTATGAGCAAAGCTAGTTGAAGTACATGTTGTAAATAAATTATCTACAACTGCAGTATCATCTTTTTTTCAATAATTTCTTGCTGATATGTCCTAATTCAGAGAAAGGGAATGTGATTCACAAGTACAGTTCAAGTTGTGTTCAGTCATAATGTGATCTGACTCATAACATAGGATGATTTTTTTCTTCCAGATGACCAACAGAAGTCTCCAATAATTTAGGTGATATTTGGAAAACATTCTTAACTGTTAGTCTCTTCATTGTTTCCAAGTGTATGAACAGAAATTAGTATTTGACTAGTCCATTCACACTTGAAAACTGTTATTATTTACACTCAAAAATGGAGACATAAAGGCTGAAAGTATTGACAGCTTGTCCAAATTTTCAGAGGAATGTGGTGTTTAGTCCTGCATCTCTTGACTGCCATGACTGACAGCTTAGCTGACATAAAAGGGCTTTGTCATTATAAAATAAATTTGATTTGTTTCCCCATATTGATATTTCTTACTCTGGTGTTCCCTCCTCTGTGAAATTATGAGAGTTATGTTAAATTGGGAAGTATTTGGTCCTGAACCTTCACAAGTGTAAATCTGTTGCCTATTTGATCATGACCACATTACATCTTTTCCAATATGATTTTCTTCTTCTACATGAGCTTATAAGAGCTGCTTAAAGGATATTAATGTGTTAGCAAACATGATTTAAATCCTTTTTGTTCCTGTAGTCTGGAGAAGAAGAGCAGTAGGATCAATAAAGGCAGTTGTCTTTTTAGCATTGTCACTTACCCGATATGGTTTGGTAATGATTCATCAGTCAGATTTTGTACCAGCAACTAAGGATCCATAAATACCGTCAGGTGAAATATTTCCAACTTACTGTTTATTCATCCAAAAGAGATCTTCAGTGAAGAATACTGGGGAGGACAAGACAAAAGCTTAACAAAAAAAACCCTTACCTAGTTCATTCTTGAAGTATATTTTGAGAGTAGTAACATAACTCCAAATACATTTTAAAATAACTTCCTATGCATTCTGACATATTTTGCTTTGTCTTTTCATTTCCAATTCTTTGATCACCCTCCAAACCTAGCCAGATCTAGTGCATGCACACCATGCACAGAAGGTGGATAGCCTTAGCCCTTGTGCTCCCACACTGTAGGTGTGATGTGGCAGAGAGGTCTCCAGCTCTGCTCCATCCCCTACCTTTGCTTTTAGAGGTAGAAAGTGGGCAGATAGCAAGTGCTGTCCCAAACCATGAGCTGGAAGAGCTCCTGCCGATGTTTGGGAAAGGTAATATGCTGCATTAGATACAGAACTGGGGTGTGTTCAGTGTCCCTGTCTTGTCTCCGAGTTGTTCCTTTACCAAGAATAGACATTGTTTATGTTAATAAGTAACTGTTGTCTCCAGACTGGAGACAACTCCACCATAAATATTCTACAAAGCTTGCACTTTTGGTGCATGCAAGTAACTCCTTCCTTTATTTTGATACCATTATCCCTCTGTTTCCCAAACTGAGCTATGCAGCAGCAGCAAGGCTGAAAAAGACATTATATCTGTCATTCTTTAAAACGGCAGAGAGTGAGTAGGTTGGGAACCCCCTGTGCTGATATTGGTTTGTCGTATTTTATTACATCTGGTTACTGAAGGGAAAGCCATATTAAAAAAGCATAGACCGGAATTTACTCTCCACCATAGTAATGTTCCTAGTACAAAAGGCCAGTTGTGGATTGTTTTCTTTTATATCAAGAAACAGCTATTCTTGAATTTAGCTTCTCAAAAAAACTACTAACTTGGACAAAAATGTGCATTTATCGTAGAAAACTGCAAGCATGGGCAGAAGCACTTGGACTTCGACGTGTCTGTACTGTAAAGAGATGATGGTTCTCTCTTGGAAGAACTGACTTCACAGTCCACCAAAAAAGAGCAGGCATGAGCTAGGTGCTCCAGTGTTGCTCAGTGATTCCTCACACCATTTTTAAAAGCAAAAGGAAAAATGGGTAAATGCTTGCTCTTCAGCCTAAGAAATGTGTACTCGGACAACTAACTTAGGGCTAAACCTTTCTTGCCTCAACTTTCCTACTAAATGTGGATGTAGGAGGGACTATTCAGTCCCAATTCATGCCCATTGCATTTGGGGAGGGTGACCACTCTCCTGTTCCGTGCTTGTGTGGTTTGCTAGGCGCGTAGGTGCTGCTGCAATGCAAACTGGGGGAGAGGAGGACTGTGTTAGCTGTAATGTACCTTGTCATTTCTGAGGACTTCAAGGAAAGTGACAGCTGCTCAAGCTTCCAGAAGAGGGTTAAGTCAGTGGTGGATACTGATTTCCATGAGTTGACAATACAGCCATACTTCTACTCTAAAAACAGGACCTTGTAACTATTGGTCACAGAAAACATTTCCATGCCAAAATGGAATGTTACTTCAAAAAATTGTTTAAAACCAGAGAAAAACATTTTCAAAATTAAATGAAAAATAGACCCAGGAATATTTTTTAAATATTCACAAACCCTTTTTCCTCTGCTAGCCATCCGCTTGAAAACATCTGGCTTCAAACCACTCTCTGACCAGGAATTCAACCATAAATTAGACCCATAGCCGATACTGTCAAGGTGTCCCTTCCATCTGAAAGAGTCAACAAGAGCAAATCCAGTGTCACCTCCCCTTTGCAAGGCTTAGCAGATTGTCCCATTGGATCCTGGTAAATGAGTTTCAGCTACAAGGCTTCATTATTGTTTGAAAATGACTTGCAAGACAAGCAGGCTTTCTGAAGAAAAAGTCATAGATATGTAATTATAATGCCAGTTAATCCTCTCCTTATCATACAAAATAATGTGCTTTTGTGAAACACTGTATCCATGTTCTGAAGACCATTGTGTTTACTGGATGAAAAAACAAATCTCCTGGAGAAAAAACTGTATCTCTGACTTAAGATACATAATCAATAACCTTGCAAGGCATTCAGGCTACATATTCACTAAGGAGCTGCTTTAGTCAAACACATCCATGTTCTTTTCGGATAAATCCCAGTTGTCAGCTACACTAAAACAGTATTTTCAGCTCTTGTTTTCATAACGTTAGTCCTACATGACAGTTCTGTGTCATCTGACAACCCTAATCCATCTCAAGGTTAGAATCTATTTTGTATTTCAAATCTCCCAAATCTCTGACCACTTAGTTTAAGTAGGATTAACATAAGCACCAGAAACCACAGAGAAGCAACGAAAGCCAAGATTATGCTTTGATCTGCTCAAGCAGACATTTGCTGAACTCCAGCAATACAAGGAGCAGCAGAGCAGAGCAGAATGGGAAAGCACAAGCCTCAGAGCAAAGCTTTGTGGTGGATGTGCATTGGTAGACAATTACCAGACACATTGTGTGCTTCATTAAAATGGTTTTCTCAGAAAGTTAGGAGAAAAATACCAAAACTGTTCTTGTCAATGAAGCAGAATTTGCTTCAACACAATCATTAGTCCACCGAAGAGACTGAAATCACTTGTGAAAGTGTTCCTCATGATACTGGGATTTAAATCAAAGTTATTCCTGGCCCTGTGCATGCACTGTTATGCATTTGAATGAGAAGTATTTGTCTACTTTTAAATGGAGAGATTACCTTCAGCAATTAATATAATTACCAAACTCAGTTGACGAAGTTGTGTAAGCTGTGTCTGCTGCATACCAAAACCAGAGTCTGATCCTGCATTTCTGATGCAGGGTTGTTTTAAGATAAACTAATAAAAATGTTTAATGGAATTGCTCAAATTCATTTTCAGTTTCCTGGACTTAGAATTTATTTTATAGGACAGCTATTGTGGTTCTATGCTCATGTAGGTAGAGTGCAAAAGATGCTATGTCCACTACTAACCCAAGAAAGTAGATTAAGCGCCGTTTTACCACATTTAATGAGAGAAATGTGAAAAGAAACAATATGTTAAATACTAAAATTATATTTAAAATAAGTTTTTAATTTAAAATTTCTTACTGTCGAGTTGTAGCCTTGTATAATAATGTATTGCATAATTTTTCTTTAACAGTCTGATTTTTAAAGGGAAACCTTCCACCAAAGAAGGAATGTTGATATTAATCTCATATTTAAAATGGCAGTATGTGTTGCACATATTCTGAATACCAGCTTTTGCAAAGCATCTTACAGAACACTGTCTTGTTGCCTGATGCTAGAACGGTGGGCATCTTTTAGTTCTGAAAAACTGTGTGTTTGCATTCATTATTCTTTTGTACATTTTTTTTACACCTTCAGAATAATGGTGTCATATTTCTTATTCCCTGAACTAACTAATATTCTTCACATTTTTGTTTTGTTTTGGTGGGTTTTTTTGCTGCTGCATTAATGTTGAGTGTTCTGGCTTCTGAGTTTCAAGTAACATTAATGAGAGAAAATACAAGTTTTTAAAATAAATGCAGACCTATTAAAAAAAGAAAAGGAGAAAAGCTCCTCTCCTCTCCTCTCCTCTCCTCTCCTCTCCTCTCCTCTCCTCTCCTCTCCTCTCCTCTCCTCTCCTCTCCTCTCCTCTCCTCTCCTCTCCTCTCCTCTCCTCTCCTCTCCTCTCCTCTCCTTCACATTGCTCCTTATCAGTTTTGGGATAGGTAGTGGAATAGACCACAGGCAGAAATTATGGTGTGATACATTCAGATGGGTATAGGAAGAAAAGTAAAAAGTACAGTAGAGAAATTTCAAAGACTGAAGTTTTTAAGTTGGCAGCAAAAGGAACTTGTCTGCGCTGCCTTTCACAGACAGGCATCATTCAGCATTGCTGAGCTTCGGTGGCTGAACTTGGGCCAGCTCCATGCACAGCCCTGTGTTCAGTGCTCCTTTTAAGAGCCAAGCCGTCCCATTCTGTGACCCACAGAACAGTGTCAGGTCTAGCTGCAGAAGACCTTGTAGATACAGCAGGAAAGGAGCTCCTTGGCATTATTCAGCAAACCCATTGGGTTACAGTGATTCATGACTGAACTGCTGGCTTCTGTCCTAAGGCAATATAGGTAGGCAGAAGATGCTTTCCCATCTGTGCTGTCAATGAACAGTGGGAGTGTTCAATGTATCTCTGAAGGGATATTAAATCCTTGGCAGTTCCTCACACCCAAGCAGGGAGTGGGTCTCAAGGCAGATAAATCCTTCTGGCAGCCAGTTTCTATCTGCCCCTGTTCAAATATGGTGGATCACCTGCAGCCAGGTCACCTGGCAAAGGCTGGTTTGGGGACGTGAGGGGACAGCAAGGCTGCAACATTCCACAGTGACTCCTGAAACAGCTGTGTGATAGATGGTTGCCAACAGCCTGGGTACCACCCCTACAGCCACAGCAGATACACCCTCTTCTCTTGTGTTAGTCTATTGCATTTGCAACCAACTGCATGGGACAGCAATCCTGTCTTTTTCTGGTATTTCCAGTCTTCCTAGTGTGCTACCTGGCTGCAGAGCCACATGGAAGGTTGCCTGAAAAGCCAGTGCCCCTGCTGCCATGGAAGTGGATCTGTCTGCTCCACCCTGGGACTCGGTACCCTCCCACTGGTAAGCAGTCTGGTGAAATTATCATCCTAACCTCAATAAAGCAGTTCATTATTTTCAACGTTGTAATTCCATGGGAATGCTTGTAAAGAGGACAAGGTAGGAAACTCTGAGGGATGATGAGATTCTGCAATACAATAAAAAGGGATTATTTTTCTTAATAAAAAGGGCTTTTCCGAGTCTTGCAAGCCCAAAGCACTCAGCTCTCCTTTCAGTACTGAAAATCCACTTCATTTTTTTAAGCTCATATGCAGTAAAATGCTCAGCTGAGTCTCCCTGTTTCTTTTCCTCTCCAAAAAATCTGGTAATGTGCCCCACAATATGATGTTATAGGAAAATCGCATTTGCTGTACAGCTCTTAGCTGACTTCTAGGGGTGAAAGCTAGATCAACTCAGATCTGGTTTAATTTAGAAACTCGTGCATTACAACGAGCAACTGTTTTTCCTAGTGCCAAAACCAAACTATGACTATTTTTTATATATTTTATAGGTCTTTTCAGGGAAAAAAAAGTCTGGATAGTGGAGTTTGGGTCCATCAAATATTCCCTTTCACTCAAACATCTGTTTTTAAATCGACCTGTTTCACACTTGGGACAAATCTGAGCATTTTAAAGGGGAAGTAGGATCTGCTGCAGTGTTGTTTTGCTTTGTGCATGCTACGAATTCAGATGCGGGGGTTTGCACACCAGAAAAAAGGATTCTAGTCACCAGGTTAGTTCCTTTCTCAGACTTTCCTTCTGAAGAATTTCTCTCTGTGTAACTAATTTAATAATTCGTGGGAGGAAAAAAGGGAGAAAGATGGTAATCTTATGATTTTCCACGTAATGATTTGGGGGTGGCGGGGGCAGGAAGGCAGGGAGGTTGCTATTAATTAAATTTTAATTAATAAAATTCAGGTTAATATAGATCAAACTTCTTCTCTCATTTACTTTAGTGTAGAGCTAGACTAGTAAGATGAAATAGCTTATGCCAGTATAACACTTCATGTCATGGTGAGAAGGATGCATCCCATAGAATATTGTCTGGAGGAATGAGATAATTCTCAAAAAAGAGCCAGGAGGAAAATATCTCCTGTGCTCATTTTCACTCTTCAGTGTATGTTGTTCACACATTAATCTGTGTGGTTTTCTATTCTGTCTGGCAGATCAATATATCTGAATCTCCCAATAAAGCTTCTATCTGCAGCTAGTCTACTAATTTAATAAGACAAAATGTGTGCTGCAAATTCCTCTCTACTACGCTCAGGGAGAAGAAAAGGCAATAAGTAACATCTGATCTGAACAAAACCCACTTATCTATGGATAATATGAAATAGAGGCTTGGGGAGAGACAAGGAAGAGAGTTCACATCACCTACTGTAAATTGCTATTGTAAGTCCACTAGACTTCTTAGCTAGTCCAAGATTCCTCATGAAGGCAAAACAAACAGGAACCTACCTCAAGTTCTGTGAATCAACATTTGAAAAAAAACATAGTGGTCTGCTCAACTTCCAAGATCCTCATTTGCTAGCTGGGACTTACACTTACTATTCTAAAAGTTAGGCAGCATGAATATCCCTGAAAATTCTGTCAGCTTTGCATATCCAGCCTTCAAGTTGTGATCAATTTTTCTTTCCTTCTTTCTATTTTTACTGCTTTGATGAAATTACAGAAGCACCATTCTGGAGTGCATCCAATAGCCATTGCTTCTCATGGATACTAAAACTGACCCACAGCCAACTGGAAAATGGAGCAATAGAAACTTAACAAAGGAACCTTTTCTGTATGGGATTTGAAAATCCTGTTTTTCTCTCCCTTTCAGGCCAGTGAGAATGGGGATACAAAAATATCCACTGCTTGGATCAATCACCTCTGTCATGGTACCTCACGTCTATGATCCCTCTTTCCATTTCATATAGCAAAAATCTTCCCATATTCACTTTTAAAGCCTATCCTTGATGTTCCTGTACTCTTTTTTTCTGCATGAATAATCTATGAAGTTACTGATGCCCTGCACTTACACACTTCCATTAAATGCTGACCTTGACATCCAACATATATTTTCTTCCTTTCATGGGAAAACTTCCTCAGGTCAATCCAGTATCTTTGCTTGGGGCATATACACTCTTTATAAGCCTTTAAAGCTCCTCCAGAGCTGTACCTATTCTGCATTTGAAGCCCACTTAGCATTAACTAAGGATTTATTTTGCTGTAGCTTATTATAATAGTTTCACCATCATGTTTCAGTTATTGCCTTCCTATTGACACTTCACTTTGTATGTATGTAAGGGGCACACAGCTATATTTTCATACATGTAAAATGTTTAAACAATCCTGGACCACAGGTAGGGCACATTCGGTACATGGTTTTGTTTTATATAGTTTGAAGGAAGCTATGTGAATAAAAGAAAATTAAGAAATGAGATCTTATTTTGCTTGGCCAGTCAACAGCTTTCTACTTAAAATGATGCATAGGAGACTCTGTATTTGTATTCTCCAAAGATTGTCCAAGAAGATGACCCTGGACACAGTCCAAAAGTACTCTGAAGTCAGCAGCAGTCTATCCTTGACTTCTCTAAAAGCAAACTTTCACCCAGAAAGAAAGAGAACTGATATTAGAATGCTTCGCATTTCTTCATTCTGAACTAGCTGGGCTGGAGATACAGAGCGGACAGACAAAACCCATTACGCGCATTGAGGAAGATTCATGGTGTCTAGATTCTTTCTACCCATTATTATGCTGGCAGTTTCAAAAAGGTGTCAATTTTCTGTGCCAAAATGTGGTCTGAAACTGCAAATCCTCTTTTGGATTCATGAGAAGAGAAACTATTTATTTGTGATTCATGACAAAAATATACCTTATATACGAGTATAAAAGTAGCCAGTTTTGTGTTGCATAGAAAATAGCCTTATAAATATCTCTAACATTGAATTGCTTATAGTTCTGATGCTTTATATGCAGGATAAACCCTGGGTTTGAAATGTGTTTATTATTTAAAGGCTTGTTTTGATATATCAAGGTCTCTTCCATTGCTCCTGATCATCCTTTCCTTTGAAGGTTCACTACCTGATTGAAATGAGAATTTCTGTCCATTGCATCAAGCGAGCAATGATCTCTCCTGAAAGGTTCTGTATTTAATGACACCATGTGTGATGGGAGACAGGAACAGTGGGGAAAATTTTTTCCCCGGTCTCCCTGGTCATCTCATTCTGTGTAATAATGTTGAATCTACGATATTACAAATGGCAGAACAAACCTAACCTTAGTGTTTCTTTAATAATTAGAATTCAAGCCCAGGTAATAAATGGGCTGTATATTAAAAACAGAGTGAGAAGCCCAGAGGGAAAGGCAATGTACCCAGTAAAGTTAAATACCTTTATCTCATCTATCACTACAGTTCTTCACTATACAAACTTTGAACCATAGAAGGAGACAAGAAATTACAAATGTTAAAACACATTTTGTATATTAGGATATTTATAGATGAGTACCTTTCCAGATTAGCTCCTGTGCGCAGATGCTTTCCCAGAGGTGCTTCATTCTGATTTCTGTCATTACCATTAATTTGTGCATGTTAGAAAGCCATATGCAATAGGACTTCCTGAAAAATTAATTTAAAAATATTTTGGTTTCTTGTTTTCCTGGGGTTTCTCATAGCTGGGCTTGATTAGTGTGGCAAAAGGAAGGCTGAGGTTACAAGGATGATGGAGTCAAGTCGTGCTAAGTAACACCAGACAGTGTAACAAGGGCAATGGCCAAACTTTGGCTGGCAAGCTTCAGGGTGGACATTAGGAAAAAAAAAACTTCCCTTTGAAAATAAATGCATGTCTGTAACAGGGTGTCTGCACAGGCTGTGATATCTGCATCTTTGGAGGTTTCCAAAACTCTAAGTGGGCAAAACAATGATTCAGTGTTAGCAGTAGTACCACTTCAAGGCAGCTGGACTAGGTGACCTCCAAACAGCCAACTGAACAGGCTTCTACCCATGGGGAGCAGTTAAAAGAACAGAAGAAAACCCCAGGAAAATATTAGTCATGTTGTTTAACATATTTCAGGAATACACTCAAATATGGTGGTGATGAGGATAGGACAGAAAAGAAAATTCCAGTCTTTTTGCAAGTGTCAAACCTGGAAGCTACAGCACACACGTACACACATAAACATAGTGGCTGCTGACAACATAGCGCAAACTTGATATAGCTTGATCATGAACAAGTGATAGAATTTGGGTCTGAAAATCCTATTTGCTTGCTAGATCTGTCGATCATATTGTATGCAAACCTAATTTGAAGTCCCTAATTTACCTTTTAGTTAAATAATAAGAGAATACAGAGTCAGGTGATTTTTGTACATGCTCAGACAAAGGCCACAATAAAGGCACTTCAAAATGGCAGTATTTCAGATTATTCTGTGTATGAAGATCCAACTCATTTATCTTCATTGACAAGGAATGAGGTTGATCGTCACAATGGTCAACATATCTGAAAATGGCAGTTTTCTGTATTCACTATATTGTATTCTTCTGACTTGCATCACACAGTGTTGTTTGGTTTTGTTGATAGGTTTTGATGACATCAGCACATGTGTTCTGACCCAGAAGATTTTGAGCTTTACAGCTGAAAATTTAGCTTGCACATAACCTTGTATCATCTGGTTCATTGGTCTACTTCTCAGATATTCAGCGTGTTCTGTTTGTCAAAAGAAGGGAGATTTGGCGGACTGACATCTCAGATACACACCAAATGCCTGACCCAAGATTGCTGAGTCTGTAGAAGTACTGCTTTTGATGCAGAATGTTTGACAAAGCCTTTGATCTAAAAATTCAATCATTTTTATGATATCGAATGACATTTCCTTTATTGTTATCCCTAAATCCATCATGAAGCATTGTTATATAAACAACATTAAAAAAGGTTAATAGCTGGGCACAGCCCTGACTAGTGTACTCAGCAATGAAAGGTTTTGACATCCTGAATTCACAAGAGATGTCTCCCGCTGAAATATGCTGAAATGAGCAAGTACCGCTCTCAAGCTTCTCTGAACAGTCAAGTTTTTGCTGTTAATATCAAAGAACTTGGTTATGTTCCTTTAAACTCTCTTCTCTGATGTTTTGCCACCAACTTCATAGTGACTCCACATGAGAAAAATCATTAAGTCTCATGCATTGTGTTTTCCAGTTTCAGCTTTAAATCTTGTTACGATTCTTCACTAAGACCTGATGTTTTGGTATTGTATCAGCACCTATTGGCTTCAGGTAAAGCCAGGTCCTGCCTCACTTCAACAGTATGTATTGTAAGAGGCCATCTCTGCTCCAGAAACACTGTAGTTACACAAGACAAGCAAATCATAGGAGGGAAAATATAGGGAGTATAAGAGGATCTCATCATTATCAGAAGGGGTCATAAAGCTAGCCATGTCCTTATTCATTAAACTACACTTCACCCATTGTGTAAAAACATCTATCCAAGAAATATAAGACAAATTACTTAGAACGTTGTAACAAAAGAGTAAAAGGACAAGCCACAGGGAGGCAAGGGAAAAAGGATCACAGTCAGGTCAGCGGTATCTTTAAGGGTAATCGCTAAAAGAAACTAGATGGTTAACTGCTGTTTCACATTCTGTGGTGCTCTTAAAACAATGTACTGGTCTTTACTTCTTTCCTCTAACCTGGGTATTACTTCTTTGTTTGTTTAATGACACCAGACATGTACTTAAGAAAATTGCTCACCAAGGATCTGATTTATGGTCTAGGATTCTATTTGCATGAAAAAACAACACCAAAGCAGTATTTGACAGGTAGTATCAATTCAACTCCTAAGGGGGGCATATTGAGTCAATTGTTTGAGGAATTAGGCATGCAGTTACTTATAACAGTTATTTGAATCTGTGAGCATTTAGTACTTCTCCTCAGGAAATAAAATTGCATACAGGCTGACTGGATGCAAGTACATTGCAGGTACAGATTTGGCATCCTGACCCACCCAGAGCCCTGCCATTTCAATCTACAAAATCCCAAATTATTTCAATTAAACTTCATTTTTATCTTGACTTCTTCTCTGTCATAATGGATATAAATGCATTTCTCTCAGAAACCAGCTACTAGGACAAGCTAATTGACTTAAAATTGTTATAGTGACTGCTCACTAGCTGGCAGATACAGAAAAAAAAAATATTTATCAAAAGAGGAATAATTATTTCATACTTATGGTTACAGTTGAATGGGAGCTTGCCAGCAAAAAAAAAGTTTCAACAGAATATGTTTGTGATTACCATCTGCTCCTCAAAGTCCTAATACTTTATGAACTAAGTCTTAAAATACCCACGTTATGCAGATAGCTGTTTATTAGCCTGTTTTATAGAGGCATATCTTTGTGTCGCCAGTTACATAAACATGATTCTAGTGCTATGGAAGCACCTCTGGGTCAGAATTTTAGGTGGCCAATTCCTGCGTACTGTCTGTGGCACTCAAGGTTCTGAATTGCTGTTCAGCAACACAGGAAACAGCTGCTTTGTAGGTCAGGCTTTTAAACCAGCCTTTGAACATTGGTTGGCAGAGGGACATGCTGATATAAGTGATACACCCAGAGAAGAAAAAGTCCTAAGGGAAGTGCTCAGGATGCCAGCTGAGGAATCTGGCCTAAGATATTTCAATGTATGAGGAAACTAGCTCTTTCTTCATTAGAGTAGTGGCTGAGCAGTGAATGAAGCATGTATTCGTACAGAGAATACCAGCATGAAAGATTACAAAATAATGCACCATGGATAACTTACAAGAAGGAATGCATACAAAAGGATAGAGCATCAAATTAAGGCAGGAGACCTATGCCTTACTACCAGACCTGGCCCTCCAACCATGAGTGACACTTGATTAAGTTACTAAAACCGTTTGTGCCATTTCTTCCTCTCTTTCCTTTTGTCTGCCTTTTCTATCTAGACACTAAGCTTGTTAAAGCACAGACTATCTTTTGTGCTCACACAATGCATGGCACAATAACGGCCCCATGCTCAACTGGAACTTTTAGACGGTACCATAATAGAACTAATTAATGGTAATGAGATCTATGGAGTATTGTACATGCTGTTTTTTTAAAGATATCCACGCTGGGTCAGAGGTGTGAGATTTCTCATGCACACAGTGAATCATATACCATTGTGCCAGCTTAGATTGCTACCCCATAGGCTGAGCAAGAAAAGCTTATGTAGCTAGTGTGTAGGGAGAATGCCTTCTCCAGCATCGAAGCACATTGGGGAACATCCCACCAACAATAAATAGACAAATATACTCCTTCCAGGTGGTATATATTGATGCCAGAAGCCTTCTTTTTGTGCTTTTATTTTTGGTACAGTATTTGACTGTACAATAATAATCCCAAATCATATTGGTAATAATTCTTGTGATAATATTAGCAATAATTCTTCTGATAATATTATCATACTAATGGCATTGTCTACTTTTTCAGTTCAGTATAGATTGAGAGGTCCATGATTTTGTCCTCTGATTTCTTCAAAGGGGGAAAAAATTTAACATTTTTTCTGGAGAAGGATATTATTTTGTCTGAATTAATCACCCTCAGCATCCCGTTCTAACACGCTTATTCATACATGGCTTTTTTAGGTCTTCAGTGCAGTTATGAGGTACTGAGCTTGGCTGAATTTCTGCAAAGGTCTTTCTTGGGGCAGATTAAGAGGACTGAATATCTCAAATCTTGGCCTTTCTTATTTATCACAAGCTTGGCTGTTCTTCCAGTTTGTCACACATTAACCAGGGTAAGGCAGGGAGTAGTCACCAAAAACAATTCAAGTGGCACGATGAAGAGGAAGCTGCGTAGAGGGAGAGGAATTAGCATAGTTTGAGTGAGGACACATTAGTCTTTTACATGGTCTCTGTCTCAAAAAACGTGGCTAGGTATTTTCTGCTTTGGTCGGATGAATCCCAGCAATACAGACTGTGGAAAGAAACAAAAGATTCCTTGTTGTCATTGTTCTGCTGTTTGGAGATTTTTTTTGTTTAGAGTTTTTTTAACAAGAAACAAACTTCTGCAAACCTGATACACAAACACTGCCAACCTCACTGCCACAACTGTGACAGTTTCCCATGCATGTGCTAACTCACTGCCAAAAGAGCAAATACAGCGCACTCTAAGCTTGGCATGTTTTTGTGTTAAGAAGTCATAGATGAACTTGGTTCCCACTTGGGCTGACTGTTTTTAATGAGGACTCCATGCAGACAAAGATGACTAACCGGGCACATTTTCTTCCACCCAGTTTCACCCATGGGGTTGTATTTTTCTCAACACAAGTCAAAAATATAACCTCATACTAAAAAAATCAGTGTATTTATTATCAACCTTCTTCTCAGCACAAATCCAAACCAGAGCCTCATACTAGCTGTGAGGAAAATTAACTTTATCCTAGCCTAAACCAGCACAGCTTGATTTATTTTTAAATTAATGGTAATGGATGAAACTGCAGTGTTTCTGTATAGTGTTTCTGGGTTTTGGGTGTATCTATATCAGTGGAAAAAAACGTTGCAAATTCTTTTTTACTATCAAGAGAGTTTTTTCACTTTGCATGGGCAGCTATTATCTGTGTTCCATTTAGAATATTGCAGACTTTTCTCTTAGCTTTTATCTCTCGTCCTTTCTTAATGTATGATGAGTATGTTTGGAAGAGATAGAAGATCTTATCTACTTTCTGAAAGGAGATATTTTCCTTCTTTTGCTTGTCATTTCCTCTTGCCCAGCCTTCAGCACTCCCAGAACAGCGATATGGTGGTAAAACTCTTCTATGAGCAGCCTTCTGTTCTCCCTCTTGTTACCCATTTGAGTTGCAGTCACCACTGAATTTCTTCTGCACTGGTATTACAGGACTTTTTTCTGCTGGGAGAGGAAAGGACTACTTTTCTGATAACGCTCTGATATGAACTCATCCTTTATTCTTTCTAAATTACATAGATTTTAAAGAAGACCACCTTTATAGACGTGATGCCTAGTTATGGAAAATTGTGAAAAGTACTTTTAAGATCAATGTTAAGAACTCCCTGTCTTGCCAGAAAGGAGTGTGGTGCCACTTCTATTACTTTCATTCTGGTGACAAACGGCTCAAAATATTAAGTATATAAAATCGTACTTTGTAAGTCTCACCATGCTCTTGCTTTCCACACTAGTCTGCAGATATGTTGTACTATTCAACTTTGAGTCTCAAGTTTGCTTTTACTGTGGTGGTAAATGGTATATCATTCCATACTGTTTTCATCAAACTAGAAACTAGAATAGATTAATAGCTCAGTTTCAGTCGTTGAGTCTTCACACCTATGAAGAAGTTAACTCCAGAGTTACTGGAGTTTACAACACGTGCCTGTTTGCAATCTAATTTATCCATTTGGGAACTAAGGAAAATAATAAAATACACCATCTTGTTATGGAAAAATAAAAAATTCAGCAATGGAAAACCTTGCTTTTGGGAGAGACTCTTGTGAACACTTGATTCTGCATTGTAACCACTTTTAAATGAAACAGCGTTTCTTTGGAGAGAAATTTTTTTCATTAGACAGCTGATACAGATGTAAAAATAGAGACCAACTTTAGGTAAGACAAGCTTGTGAAAAGCTTTGTTTTGAACAATTTAACCTCTGCCACGCTTCAGCAATCAGAACTCATAAAATTTGTTTTGTTTTCGCTTCCAGTCACATTGAATAGATTTATTTAGTTTTTTTCTCTAATTGCTAGATGAGCACTGTTCACATAAATAATGTGTGTGGGCCAAACACTCAGGAATTAAGCTCTGAAAAATCATACCAGATACGGTTTTTCTGCTAATATTTCTTATGAACTAAAATCACATTCACTTAAAGAGCTCAATGGGAAAAATAGAAAAACGTCAGTAATGTCTGTTTGCTGGATTAATGACAAATTGACTAATGTGCTCTACCCACTTTGTGCCATTCCAATGACATTGAATAGCTTTAAATATGGTTTTAATGGCATTATTGAAATACTGTTGAACAACCAGTACGCACCAGCAAATCCATCCTTTCAAGTATAGTAGATTGTATAGGCTCATTTCATGTTTCTTATATCCAAATGAGATTAACACATAGTTTTGTTTAAATATAAGATGAACATAAAGTTCGGCTCTGTAGCTGCTATTCAGAAAAAGCCATTTCCACATTTTCTGTTCAAGCGAGAACTACAGGAACAGCCCGGAAGGAATCA
Organism: Rhynochetos jubatus; assembly: GCA_027574665.1. Taxonomy (NCBI): domain Eukaryota; kingdom Metazoa; phylum Chordata; class Aves; order Eurypygiformes; family Rhynochetidae; genus Rhynochetos; species Rhynochetos jubatus. Next base: position 29,314,616 of record CM050654.1, read on the forward strand.
TAAATCATAAATAAATGCATTTTTGTGCACTTCAGAATTGTGCTGATCCACACTTGTTGGCCATTGCTTTACAAGAAAGCAATAAAATAACGCAGTATTTTAGAGGGGTGATGGCATGGACATTCTTCCATGAGACAAATTCTTCCATGAAATACATTACCTGTGATCCATATATGTGTGCACATTACCATGAGTTAGCACAAAGTAAACCAGGACATGAATTTACCTACTCTGTTTCAAAGGTCACAACACAACCTAATTCATTCTGAAGTCTCCTCTGTCTTTGTAGAACTGATTGAGAATACTTTTATATATTAATCACATTCCTTTCACACTAATGAAGCCTGCCTTACAGTGAGTTGATATAAAATGTAAGCAACATTTTTTACAACCTCTAGTTAGCGTGTGCAGTGTGTGTACCATTAGCAGCCTTTATGAATACCCTTTTATACATTTATTACAGAGTCCATAAAAATACTGAGTCCAATGTATTTAGTATTTTTTCCCCTTCCCTACAATAAAGCACCTTAGTATCAGTAGCGAAAGAATGGCAAGCCAAAATGCTTTGCATCCCAGTCTGTCATTTAAATGATACAGAAATTACTAGAAATGAATTTTTGGTACTTTAACAGAGCTCAAGTGTTTCATAAGCCATAACAACACAATGGATTTGGTGATCACTTCAGAATAATCATGACACTGCTGCTCCTTCTGCAGCTTTAAGAGACCATTCAGAATTTTTTTTCTATTTTAAGCAGTTTGTAAATCCCAGATTCTCTCTACCAGCCAGCAGTGCTCAACTGCATACCAAACTGAGTATTTCTCCATTGCTCATCAACTTCTTTATCTACCTCCCCTGAAACATTGTTAAACACAGACTTGAAGGGAGTAAAAGACACGTTTTTTGAGCAAGAAGGTCATTAAAAAAAAAAAATTAAAAAAAAAAAATCCACATACCTCATATCTTTTTCTCATTCTCCTGGAGGGTAACTGGGAAGATATGAACTATGCCATTCTGTTTTCTACAGGTATTATATACAAAGTGATTGCATCTCATCTTTATAGCCTAGAAGCTTTGCTCACTATTTCTCATGCTCTCTATCTGCAAAGAGTCAAGCCTGAAGTCCTCCTAAATAAGATATAAATTATCTGTTAATCTATAAAAAAAAAATTGTCAGAATTCACCTTCCAAGCCAACATGGTTTTAGTTGATTGGCTTGCATGTTTTCCGTGTATTACTGACAACTTGAGTTGTCTGACAGTATATTTATAACTGAAATTCTATTATCAGGTGAAAAGGAACATCTTTTTAATTACAGCAAAAATGTGGTGGAACTCTGACAAGCTGATGATTTTGAAATTTGGTTAGAATTGATCAGTGATTAGCGATATGCAAGATGTTATTGTCAAAGTTATTCTTTTGAGGGTTGTAGCTGAAACTCTAAGCATATGCTTATGAACTTTAAGTATATGCTAACACTTGTCTCTGTAAGACTCCACAACCAAAACTAAAATTTTTTTAGATACTGATTTTCTAACACCTCCCTGCAATCTAGGAGATTTTGTATATAAATTCTTACTTTAAAACTTCATAGTTCTGACATATTCGTATGCTGTGAGAATCATGCTGTGGGATCCTGACAAATCACTTTTCACTACTTTTCAATATCTATGTTGTTAGCTTTTCTTAATAGAGTTTGGGAAAAGCTATTGTGCAGTTTGGCAATGAGTCTTTTTCACGAAAGATAGGGTGTGGCCTTCAAGCCTCTTGAATACTATTGGCAGTGACTCCCATCATCTGTCCAGTTTTAGTGAAAGCAAACTTATCGATGGTTCACTGAAACAACCCCTGGGAAATCTTATTCTCAAGGCTCAGGACAGGCAGCTGTGTAGTTCATGTATGGCTGCCATCAAACGAGACTGAACAAGGATAGCATTAGGGTTTTGAAACTTTGCTATATGAGCTGGCCATCAATCATTACTTTTGAGACTACCCGTTGTATCCCTCAAACTGGGGTTTTGATAGGTTTGAACGCACCTGCTAGTGTTGGCTCACCAGGATGGTAATCTGCTATCTTTTGCCATATCATGCCATCCATCTTTCCTGACTAATTTTGGAGCTGAAACTGCAGTGTGGTGATGCTAAAACACAGATCACATGCTAAACCGTATTTCTTGCTGTAACAAAAGACTCATGCTGCTAAATTGATAGGGCTTTGCAGTAGAGCACACTAGCTATCCTAGAAGGAATATGGTCAGATGAGCAAGCTAAGGTAGTTCCATCAAGGGAGCCAAGTAAAACGTGGCAGTTTCAGTGATCTTCTGCTGGTCAGGGCCATAGATCCTTCTGCTTTAAGACTGCCCTCCCACACTGTTTTCCCTGGAGACAATTGTGTCCCAGCCCTAGAGAAAAATTAACAAGTGGCATCTTTTAACAGTAGGTGGCATCACTGTAATTCAGTACTAAATCAGTGCCCCCACCCCGGGGAACACAGCACTGTTGTGCTCCTCATCCCACAGCTGCAATGTAAACCAGCTTTTGACCACTTGCACTCATGCAGGTGTTTTCAGAATTTTTTTTTCCTGATTGAAAACTTTCGCCACATTTGCATATGCCTTATGTTATTAACACAGGATTACAAAACAGTCAGTACAGTTTCACATTTTAAAGCACAGAAATGTAGAAAACAGGCCTAAAAAGGGTCTCAGAAGTTGTTCAGTTCGCTCCCCTGCCTCAAGACAGGATAAACTCTATCTGAAATGCCACAAACAATTTTTTACCGTGGGATACAGAAGCCAGAAACTTTATTTACAATTAAAATCTATTACACTGTTGCCATATTGTATTCTGTCAATAACTACCTGCACGACCAAGGAGAAGGGAATTGTTCCAGAAAACAGAAAATTAACCTGAAGCAAGGCAAATCAACACAACCCCACTGATTTTAAGCAAACTCAGCACTGGCTGAGGAACCGATTCATAATTTATAATTCAAAGTATGTAGGTCTTAGTAATCATCAAGATGGAAAGCACTATTTTAATATAAATCCCTATGAATCTATTATTTGGCAGATACTGAATTAAGTTCAAACAGAAAAGCGTGTTTGACAAAAGAAAGAGAGATGAGAGTTTGTGGGTAAGGGAAAGCAGACAGTTGAAAAGGCTAAAGGGAGGGAACAATGGGTTTTATTAAAATTACATTACACTGAACATGGTCAAAACCAGCTCAGATATTCATAGAATAGTTTGGTTTGGAAGGGACCTTTGAAGGTCATCTACTCCAACTCCACTGCAATGAGCAGGGACATCTTCAACTAGATCGGGTTGCTCAGAGTTCCAGCTGACATGATCTTGAATGTTTCCAAGGATGGGGCATCTACCACCTCTCCGGGCAACCTGTTCCAGTGGCTCACCATACTCATCATAAAAAATGTCTTCCTTATATCTAGTCTGAATCTAATGTCTTTTAGTTTAAAACCAGCCAGGTAGCAGAGGCTCCAGCCTGCTCCCATTTCACATGGTGCTGTCTTCACTGGTGGCTTTAGCAGAAGCTACCACCCCTGCCATTTCCACATTAGAGGGTGAAAGAGGATTATAGGGACACCTTTTCTTGTGTACACAAGCAGCAGGACACAGAGCTGGAAGCTCAAGCTGCAGCCAGTGCAAACTTCTTGACACAGGGAAAATTACTCTTTGAGGTGGTATCACCTGAGGAAATTTAGCATGGCAAATGCAAACTTCAAGCTGCTTCGGTTTGCATGGGAACAGACATGGGATCACAAAAATAACAAACCGTTTGCTGCTGCCTTCTTCTCTTTTAGGAGCTGTAAACTAAACATCTGAGTATGAGCTGCCATATGACATTTACCTAATGAAACTTTGGATTCTCCACTCAAATGTAGCATGAGGGTGGTTTTGTCCTATCTGTGCTTTGTAGATGCTTGCTCTGCAGGTCTAGAAGTGGCATCCAGGAATCCAGCCTAGAATGCCTAATTATTTCAAAGAAATTCTATCCTGTGATCCAAAGGCTGTTGTACAGCTGTGGGGTTAATCACTTAAGTGCCTGTAACTGGATAAATGTTGTTTGTTTGACTTTTAAATTAGAAATAGGAATCACCATAGGACCTGGCAGACCAGCAAAACGCTCTGGAAAATAGTTGTATGTTACTGATTATATTAATTCAGAGTTCCTTCTACAAGAGCTATAATTAAATGTTCTTACAGCTGAGTACATTCTCTTTTTCGCTTTTTTAATCTGCATTTTTTATGTGCTTAGTTTCAATATTGTCTAGGCCAATCCATTCCTCTTACAGCCTCCGATACTTAAGCAACATGCACTGCATTTGAAAACTCCTTTTCAACTGAGAGAACAAAAAATCTTTCAGGGTCTGCACTACATTCTTCTTCTCAGTAAGAACTGGAAGGCAGAGCTCTGAACAATGCCTTTTGGAAACCTTCCATTCTCAGGTCTGATCCCATTTCACTGTTTATGTTCTGGATTTGGTGAAGTGACAGTTTCATGTTTCATTGCTATAGTAACGCTAACAGAGGAGCCTTCCTAACGTAAAGGAATTTAGAGACACTGAAGGAGGTATTTATATGGAAGATGAAATTATAAGTAGATACAAGAAAATTAATCTCTCCCTTTAAAAAACTTTTAGAATTCTTATGAATTCTAAAACATACTTCATATTTCTCACTTTGTAGTGGTCTGGTAGTCCATGCTAGAAGTGAAATGGCCGTTGTCCCAGGCTCTTTCATAACACAGGCAATCTTTGCTTTGAAATCCTAAGATCATAGGAAGAAGAGTGAAAGTGTCATTATCTACTTCTTACACATGAGGAACTGAGGCACAGATTTAGGCTGAACATCAATCTCCTGGGTCGTTTTATCTACAAGACTGTAATTTTACTGAAAAGAATTGTGAGAAAAAGATCATAGAAATTTATGCAAACGGATGTAAAAGAAAAGCTCCTCTTCAATTTTTAACTTTTCTTGTTACCTTTTTGAAGAGCACATAGCTCTTGAAGAGTACTGTCGCTGCTGCTGCTAACTTGCCCTACTGGTAATTGCTGGTAAACTCAATGATTTATTAAATGGTATGCAGAGAAGCAAAAAGTAGGATTACAGCTCTTATGTGTATTTTACCTAGACTTGATCATTTAGATATTGTCTAACAACCCCCTCAGTTACAAATAAACTTCAAAATACTTTATCATCCTTATGTGATACAAACACAACTCTTATTTGCTCAAATACAGATAACTTTTGCCTTTTCATTATTAGTATTGTTACACTCTCCAACTATTAAAAGTCAGCAGTTTTGTAGACTTTCAAGAATTAACTTCTACAAAGAGCAATTCCTTCAAATTGTCTTAGACACTTGGCTTAGGATGAGGTGAATCTCTTTATAATTTCACTTCCTTCTCCACTGACTATAAAGGCAGCTTAGTCAGCTAGACTGGGAAAGATGTGTATGGATAGTTTTCTGAAGGCTGAGGTTAATAGGTCACATCTACTTACTCCATCTACTGGGATCACCAGCTCTAAACTTGCAGCATTAGAATTACTTGTGTCTTGTTCTAATGAACACGTTCTGATGCTGAACAATGTCTTCTCTTCCGACACAAACTCCATGTACTGCTGAGTGAACATCTAAAGGAAGATGTTTCAATCTTTCTAAAGACAGAAAAAAAAATTATTTTCCAACTCAGAGAAGATTTTTTACAAAAAGCAAGAATGTGTACTACTTCCACTTGGGTTTTTTTGACGTTACATATTTTCCTTCTCCCTTCTTTATTTTATTTAAAAGTGACTTGTATCCACAGGTGCAAAGGTGTTCTAGAAGTTGGGAATGAGCACATCTAAAGAACTGTGAAATCTGGGTGGCAAAATAAAGTATGTTCAAGATTTATAATTTTACAATAGCCTTAACTACTTATAAACCAATCTCATGGTATTTTTAATGTCTGACACATCGGCACAGTTCCTTATGCTAGAAAAACAGCAACTTACTGAGAAGAAAGTGAATTTCACACGTTCAGTGGTACCAGGGTGAGATGAAGATATAATGAGCAAACAGAATACTAAGAATGAGAAAAAAAAAGAGTCTTCCTATTCAACTTTAGGTGTAGATTTTTTCAAGTAAGAGAGAAACTTTGAAATGAATTTGAAAATTAATGGGGTCAGGAGAATAACTTTATCTTATTCAGTTTCCATTTCTCAGTATAATGTGCAGTGCCTTCAGTAGATAAGTGGGGTAGTATTTATCCTAAATACAACTCAGGTTTATCATGAGAACAGATTGGTTTGCCTTATATCCTTTCCAGCCAGTTTCATGGTGGTGAAGATGAATCAGCTCATAATGTCAGTGCCAAACGATTTTCCTTTCATCTGTTTTATTGACAAATATTTTTTTAAAGGACGGAACAATGGCTGAAATCAATCCATGCACATGACAATCCCTGATGGTATGACAGAAGGATGGGAACCAGCCGTTAATCTCTCTTTGTGACAGCCAAGGACTATGCAAAATTATTTTAGAAAGAAAAAAAAAATGCCGATGGGACTGTAGAAGGAAGGAGGTCAAGTTCATCTGAAATGAAGAACAAAGCAGACAAAAGACTGGATGTTATCTCAGTTGTGCGAGCTGGGTTGAAATTGTTGCAGTTAATTAGACAATTCTAATCCCAAAATCCATAGCAGTGCATTTCTATGACACTGCGACAGAGCTAGTATGTCCTGTCTCAGTCAAATACACTCAGTGAAGTCAGTTTCAATTTATAAGGGTGATGCCAAATTTGTTTCAGGTTACAGATGTTTCCATCCTGAGTATTTCTTCTCTTCATCACAAGCTCACTTTTTGTTTACTTCATGTTTATGTAGCTGACTAATAAACATGTCAGAGATGGATCTTCAATCTGATATGGAAAACAGATTTGCCAGGAAAATTTAAAATTTTGGGAACCAAAAAAGTGGGCTTTGCCTTTTTCAGTGATGTTATCAACCCATAGTACGTTCATATATAAACAGCATTCGCTTTGAGAGGTAAATCCTTTATATCATGGTGAGGACTGGGCTGACAGACAATAGTTAGAGGTGAAAACTTCCATCGTGAACACCCGTCATGGAAATCCTCTGCCCATGAGGAGCTGAAGTACATTCTGTGGTTTCTCACACATGCTCTCCTGCATGCAGAGTGTATACACTTGGATGTTAGGAAGCTATTCAGTAAGAGCAAGAAGAAAGTACACGCTTTCTGTAATCTGTTGGGACACAGTGTGGGGTGTGGATATAGGAATTCTTTTCACTCTCTGGAGAAACCTTAGCTCCAAGTGGGTATAAATAGCACCATTGAAGACCCGCATGTTTGTTGTGAGAAATGAGATGTTTCTGAACTGGATGCTGTGTACATATACCATGTGCCCAATACCATCCTTGATTCCATATGTCATGATTTATTGGAAGAAAGATGCAGGTTCATTAAAAAAAAAGGCGTCTATTACACAAATAAATATGTAAGCACTATTGCTCAAGAAGTGCAAAATGAACAAGAAACAGGTCATAAATGTCAAACTGTTTGGCTATGAGAAATACAGCTGGCTTTTCATTTACTCGTTTTTATACCAAGTCACCCAAATAACACACTTAAAGGTAAAAGCATGTCTTACTGCACTTCCCTGCCACTATAAAGTGAGCTTTGACCCCACATTCTTTCCCTGAGAAGTAAGAGGTTTTAATCAAGATTAGTCAGATAGATGAAATGTGCCATTCACTCTCTTCTCAAAATGAGAAGACATGGATCAAATGTCTGACTAGTAAGCTAAACAGTTTCAAAGTGGAACGTAACAGTAATGAGTCTTCCCCTGCCAAGAGAAACAATTAAGGGTCTCTTTCCTGTCCTCATCTGGGGACAAGTTTTAACAGATTTTAGGAAATTTGGGGCCAAATCATAAACTGCAAATGTAAGATTTTTGAGGAGGTTTAAGATTATTGTAAGTTTTTTTTGATTGATGTAAGGTTTCAATCAAGTAAAAATTACTGTATTAATTCAATAAGACCTCAATTCAAATACAGAGCTCTTAGGTCACAGTACTCCAAAAGTGGTCAATGTTAAATAAGTAATAGCAGACGTTGATAGAAAAATCGCAGTTGAAACCATGTTAGCGGTTGACCTTACCGAGGAAGTCTGACAGTAGACCCAAGATGACAGCATTTTGCAATTGCCCTCAAGACCTGAAGATCAAAACAGAAGAACGCGTCAATGGAACATTGAAGAAGCAACCAGGGTAACAGAAGATGATGAAATCAGCAGAAACACAAACGAAGAACTGTCAAGACTAGGCTGTAACTGATGAGCTCAAAAGCAGGAGGGAGATTAGGAATGTCAGGCCTGGAATAAGTTTCTCCAAGATCTGTGCAGGGAAAGGTCATTATAGATTTTTAGCTGTTTCATTTAAGTTGATGCTGTGGGCTTCACAAATTTCCTTGGAGATGTCTGCTTAGCTCAGAAACACAAAATAAGACAAATCTAAGACAAACTGTGACAAAGAGGTTAATGAAGCTATCAGCAAGCAAAGAGATAAATACTGTGCTGCAGTACTTGGCTACATCACATTCGTAAGAGACAAGTTGAAATTTCATCATTTACTAATACTTTCAAAATTTTTGGTCTTTACCAGCGGTTTTGATGTTTTCATTGCAGCTTTATAAACAATTTGTTATTTTCAGGTGCAAGGCTTTAATTTGTAGCACATTTAAAAGAAGGGGAAAAGCATAGATATGTTTTTATCTTGTACATCCCCAAAGTAGTTACATCTTAAATTAAACAATACAACTATTGATTAAAACATTAACTGCCAAAATAAACATGGCAGGACTACCCATTGATGTCAAGTGCCTTCCAACCACAGCTATCAGTAACTGATAAGACTTTCAAGTAAATCTCTTATAAAGCTGAGAGTGTCACAGCTCTTTATAGACTCAAAAATAGCTTTTCTTTGGTAGACTGAAGTGCTGTAGATGGTCTCTGATGTTTTACTTTGTGGATTTTTAAAATAATGTACAGAATATGGCTTGTATTGCCTTAACAAATGGAGGAAATTAGATACTAATGAAAAAGCGAATAATATAACCCTCACTCCCCCATCCAGAGTTTCTGAAGAAACTGTAAATTATTCCTTTGTTTCTCACCATCCATCACCAACATTCACTCTTTAAGGCTCCATTCCTTCAGAGGTGTAAATCACCAAAGCTCCACTGGCTTCAGTGTAGTTATGCAAATTTACATCATGATCTGTTCCCTTGCTTTCTATTTCTCCAAGTGTATAAAGTGCCTAGGAATGCTGGCAATACTTTGCTGTGAACTCATTATTCATAATTTATCTATACTGAACTGTCTTTTTCATCTATTAGTCTTTAAATATTCTAAGCCTTTCCTTATCTACCCACACTTTTCCTGCTATTTACCTTTCCTCTCACATCAGCAACTAACTCTGTTGTCTTGTTATCCATACTCTAATTTTCCAGACCAAATCTCTACACTAGTATTACAAGTGTTACAGATGCTTAACACAAAAGATCAAATTAATTTTCTTATTAGCAAAAAATTGGATTTTTATAAGCTTAATTAGTCAGTCGTATTAATATGATGCTGCTCCAGCATCTAAGCTCCTTCTGTTAAATAAAGGTTGTGTCACTACTAGGAAATGCCAGTGTAATGAGAAATGTAATCTCACTAGTCCAGTACTCTGTTTTTCATGGTGACCAGTACCTTTTATTTCAGAGAAAAATATAATGCCTGCAATGTAAACAGGTCTATGTCTAGAAGTAGAGCCCTCAGATATTTTCTGACCGGATAGTGCCTTTTATGGTTTTTGCACTCCATGAGCTGGAGATAAAGCAGGAGTGTTTGTGCAGATTCAGCAGTCCATTTCCATGTGCTATGTCAGCCTTAAGGTACCAGCTAAGGAATACGTAAAGTCCAGCCTAAAAACCACCTTGCAGGCAAAGCAGATGTGAGGCCTCCCAGAGCAGGGCTGCACCCAGAGGTGTAGTTGGAGATACACTCTCAGGCAGGTTAGAGCATCAAAAGCTGGGAAACAGGCTGCTGTGGGTGAACAGGTCAGCACTCTTTGCAGCACATAGCCAAGAGCAGCTTGCAAGAGCAAGGTCAGTGCAGCAGGGACAGAAGTTGCAGCTCAGGCTTATGCCTCCTGCTGAAAGCACCGAGTCTTGAGAACTTTTCCTGCCCTTCATCTGGAATGGACTGGCTGGATTAGCAACAGCTGATCCGCTTTTCAGTCTGTCACATAAAGCCACCATATCTAAAGAAATTGCAACACTTCTCCTTGGCAATGTTCAGTGGCACCTTGTCCTTCACTCTTCACAGTATGGGGCCTTTGAGAGGAATTCAATTGTGCCTGAAAAATAGTAATCTCTGTCATGTTCCATCGTGGCAAGCACATCCCAGCATACTCCACTATAATGGTTACTTTTCCAGCTGCAGCATATTAATCTTCACATTCCTCTAAGACTTGAGCCATATTTGGTGCATATGTCCAGGGACATCAGGCTAAGATGCTTTCCAAAGCATGTTTCCCGTGATCTGTTGCAGCTAGATCATTTCTGTTAGTTCATTAGATCATTTCTGTAAGTAGTCATACTCTTGTCACAGGCAAACTATCTCAACTGGGGTTTTTTTTACTTTATTTAACTTACTACCAATTAATATAAACATATAATTATAAGGAGGAAAATAAGGAGGAATAATAATATAAATAATGAGGAAAGACAGACCAATGATTAAATGCTTTGGGAAAACCCTTTCCTCAATCAGCAAGTTCATTTATCCCCATTTCAGCAGGAATATCAGATAATTCCTGCACCTTAAAAGGCCAAAGACTAAAGGAAACTGCCTGCCATACCACTTTTTTGTGATGGAGCCCAGCCCACAAAGCATGGTCTGAGAATACCCACCACACCAAAGAGATGTGCATGAGAGGTATGGGCAGCACCAAAGACATCTGTGAGGTATGTCTTGGGCTGTGTATTGTCTTTTGCAGTTTTGCATAGAAGAAAAGTGCTTATTATCTAAAAGCAAGGCTTTTCAGGATAGCAATTTTAAACTTAGATGTCTAAATTCTACCTCAGTTCCACTTGGAAAGTCATGGTCCTAAGGGCTTGTAGAACAAACTGTGATATTAAATTGGAGCTTGAAACTGCAATGAGCTCTGCAAATAGATTTACCTTTTTTCAGAGTAGTAATACTATACTTTTTAGCACAAATCAAAAATGCCGTAATGTAACATTATTTTAAGAGTTCCCATTTCCATAATGAGACTGAGTTAAATTCATCAGCACCTATTCATTAGCAAAGAAAAATAAACAAAGACAATACACCTTTAGCCCATTTAGTCTCAATTTCTCCCCTGTCTGCCACTTATGCAGCACTAAAGGGCTAATCCGAAGCCTATTAAAGTCAATGACAAAACTCCAATTGATTTTGAATAGAGCAAAACTGGGTCCAGAAGTCCTAGAGATTTCTTCTGCCTAGGTGAACAAATAAAGTGCACTTCAAGTGAAGTGCTGTCAGCACACAAGGCAGTGTTCAAACACTAACTGTTAAGCTTGTTAATGTATGTTACCCCTCTGTCTGACAGCCACCAGCCATAGTCTGTGCAAGTTAGCAAAGGTAAAATGACAGTGCAAACGGAGTGCTTTTGGGTCCCAAGAAGCCATTTTGTCCCCTTTGCTGCAGCATTTCTTCTTAATTATTTGTCTAAGTAAAAATCTCCCTCTGGTTATCCACTGAGAGAGGAATATGTATCTGTCCCTCACTACTCCAGTCAAAACACTTCTGTGTGCATCCAACTATAAGGAATAAAAATAATACCCAGGGGCTATTATTCCCATCATGCTACAAAACAGCTGTGCAGGTAAGTTGTGGATGGTGGCTCAGATTCACACACATTGGAAATGCTATTGCTAAAATGCATTTTCAATAACAGGGATGTTTCATTTTAGAGCACACAGACATACCAAAGAGAAAGCATTGGAATATCCTGAGACTGTCCATCCTCTTGTTGCACTGGAATTTTAATAGAGTGGAAGTATTTAAAGTAACAAAAGTTTCTTTTTCTCTAAGATCAAAAGTTGTCTTTTTTGGTTTTTCTCCATAATTATGTGGGATCCTTCCACTAGGCAAGGTAATCTAAACTCATGCTTGGAGTGTGTAGGGAGTAGGACAACCAAGACAACAGGTACATTTAACTTTAGTACTTGAAACCTTACAGTACACCATGGAAGAGCTGGCAGCATGAGGAGTATTGGCTGGAAGGGTACAGCATCAGAGACTTCAACAGAAATTGCAGGAAAACTTAAGGCTTAGCATTGGGAAAAAGAGGTATGGAAAAAAAGGAACGTGGAATGCCCTAAAGGGATTTCACATGGTACTTCTGGAACCAAGCAACATGTTTCTATTGCCAGGAAATGACATGCTAGCCCTAGGGTCTAGAAGCACATCTACAGACATTGTCCCCCGGCACAACCCGCAAGCCAGCAACAGAATGACTTGATGAAATTCCCCCTGTAGAATAGGATCTTTCCGCACATTGGAGGAACATGAAAAGTTCTGTATCATCTGCTTTTAGATATTCCAGACAGTTTCCAACACATATCTTCATGTGAAGAATACAATCCACCCTAACAGGGAGGACAGCTGAAGTAGTCACCATGTAGCAGCTCCAAAGCAAAGATTAGAAAGCAGGTCTGCTGACTCCCTGCTCAGCTCTGGAAATGAGGTCTGGTCAGTCTATGAACAATCACTGCAGCTGGCAAAACATAAGCTGGAGCAAAGAGTGCCTGTGCAATAATGACCAAGTGGACTAAGATAAATTCTGCACTGAATCAATGCTGGCACTGTTTGTCTGGGCCAGAGGAGGGAAGGGAAGGATTTGAGAACCACTTGCTGTATACTGTCCAGAGGAACCAGTACTCTAAAAGCAAGGGTGAATCAATATCAGCATGCATCCTTTTGAGAGAACAGGTTCATATTTTTTTGTCAGGGAAATTCCTTGGATGGGTAAACCTGTGGAATTGTACACGTTACTGAGAAAAATGTGAGCTGTGAAAGACAAGATAGAATCATAAATTAAACAAGAGTTTCTAGAAATAAATGTGCCCTCAAAACTGCCACAATGACTAATTCAGCATTATAAGTACATAACGCAAAGCCTGTCTTTATTAGATCACCAAGCTTGGCATCATAAACCAGCAGGAATTTTAGTTGTGATATTAAAAAAAACAGAGGGCATGCAATGAATTTTAAAAGCCAGTGTACAGTATGGGACTGATCGGTAGCAGAGACATTGGCAACATTCCCCTATCAACAACTGAAGTTGGCAGAATGGGCTTTTGATGCCTCTCAGCAGTTGTGTACGGTGACAGGTGGAACAGGAAGGAAAAACAGGCTTTTAAATGATGCTCGGGACGGGCCACACTGGGCTTTATTTCTGGCTACAGCCCAGCGGGCATCTCTGCTCAGTGCTGTTTCCCATGGCACTGCTTCCCCATCAAAGCCCTGATTCTCCCTGGTCCTCTCAGGTTATGCTGACGGTGCTTTGAAAGACACTTGGCTCAGTGGAGCACTGAACTCACCCAGGCCTTCTAGGAAACTTCTGAGACTATGATATTAGAGGTTGCTCAGCTGTGTGGTTGTTGAACAGATCAAATACAGAGACAACATATTTACCCCTGTATTTCTGAGAAACTACGGTGGAAAGAAAAATGGAATGAAGCACAAAAATGTTACAGGATTGGGGTTTTGTTTGCTTATTTTCTGTGGGCTCTCTCTTTTTACCTTGAAATTTATAAAATAACTGGCGTAATACTGTAGATACTCAGCTATTGAGCACACACAGCAGTTACACACATTAAAGCACAGAACACATTTCACAGTAAAATCTCAATAGTTGTCTGGGTTTTTTAAATCGCTCTTCTCATCATGTGGTGCTGGGCAAAACACAACAAATGCAACCTGAGATCCCTAAGCTTCTTGGGTCAGCAACATTTGCTAGAAATCAATGTAAATGTTCTGGTCGGTCCTGGTTTCTGATGTACAAGCAATGCTTTAAAACTCTTTAGAGGTTTAGGAGGATGGTTTGAGGGCTTGAGTATTTGCTCTGGGATGTTTTTTGCTGAACTATTGAATGAGGAAAAAAAAGGAGGGAAGGGGAGGAAGCCATAATGATACTTTACAGGAGGCATTTGTGGTTTCACTGCAGGCTGATTTCCAGTCAAATTACATTAAACTGAGCATTCGTGTAGCAGTGTCCCTCAAAAAAGGCTTTGGTAACAAATAACACTCGATGACACTATGACTATGGAATTAACACAGCTGTGTATCTATGGGTTTGCTTTGTCCACTAGCAATTAGTTTTTGTGGGCAGATATCAAGGTTTCTGCTAGCTTGTTCAGTTTATCTCTGAAGCCACTTTTAATTATTCTTACCTGCAATCCCCTATGGAATTCAAATACTTTCTCCAGCTCCTCACCCTCCAGTTTAGTGATCTCCTCTTCCATTATCCTGTCCCCAGCTTTCCTGTTGAGGTATTCAACAGGACATTCCTATAGACTCTAATTATCTGAGTGGAGCTTGCAGTGTTGGAAAGTCTCGACTCTGAACTGTCCGTATGTCGCCTGTTAACGTATGGCTGACTAACATATTGCCAGTTCTAAAGCGGCTGATGAAACAGCTGCTAGAACAGTAATCACCATTCATTTTTTAAAGTGTCTGTTAGCTCAAGAGTTTATGTACTGGCATTGTCATATTAAAGCAGAACACATTTTTGCTGCCTTTGATTAATAATTAACTTCTAGGTTTTGTTTTATGAGCTCCGGCTGCTTTACCAGTGGCAATACTGTACCTGCACTTTTCCGATGCATACAAATAGCTGACTGCGGTGCTGGCTGTGATACCCATGTGTTAGGATGAACTATACCCATGGCTTCAGATCTCCAAAAGGGCTCTCATTCATTATATTCTTCCTGATTAGTAGTCTAATTTCTTCCCAGTTAACTCATGGGAGAGGGAACCTGCACACTGCTCAGGGAAGTGGTGTGTGCCGAAGGAGAAGAATCCCAGAAAGCGTCATCGTTTTTGCTGGTGTTTCTGCTAAGCGAAGCAGTCTCTCTCCCATCCTGAAACCTTATGCCACTCTGACCTTGGTTCTGAACTTAAGTGACCTCTGTGGCTATTAGATAATGTGTACAGGAGCAGATAACTGTTGTGAAATAAAAGGTTTCTCAAATTAGTTTTCTTCTAGGGAAATGGACTCCCTGATCTCCAGGCACCTACCATGGTGGTAACTTGGCAAGGACATCGGCTATAAGTGAGAACAAAGCCTAACATATGTTCAGCTGACTCTCAGCTTAAAAAAAAAAATATCCAATTCTATAGGACCCTGGCACCATAAAATACTTTCCAACAGCATGCAACAGGATCTCTTTTTCTCCTCCAATACCCCTTCATGACCACCCAAAATTTGTTTTCACTGTTAACAGCAGTTGAGTTTGATGATTTCTGTAAATGTTCAGCCATAGGCCTCTGAAAAGGCAACACTCTGCATGTCTTTTCATGAGAGAATCTCAGCTAGCTGTTCAGCATGAATACTAATTAATTAAGCCTCTTAGTATCACTACACAGAAACAAGATACAGAAATCACACCACCCTCCCTGGCAATATTCCTGTCTCTGGGTAGAAAACAACCACTGCTTAGCAGCACCCAACACAGCGCACACCACCTCCTACAGCAAGGCTGGGGTGTGAGTGGGGTCAGAGAAAATATAACTAGGATTTTCAAAAATGCTGGTTGTCAACCCCTCTGCTTATATGGAAAGGACTCACAGCCATAGATATGTGCCATGTGGTTTTTGCATTCACATTCACATTCCTACAAAGCCTGGTACTTATAGGGCCTCCATATCTGCCTTTGTAAGCACAATTTACTCTTGAAGCCTGTAAAGGTGTTTTTCACAGCTTGCTCTGTGTGAATAATGGCACATGCCTTAAAAGGATGTTTCCTGATGCTGGAATGAATAGGAACCACTTTCCCTGTGCCCACTGCAGTGCAGGTCTGTCAGGGCCCCAGATGCTTTTGCCCCTTTCTAAGAATTCAATTGACAGAGGTAAGGATCAGTTCCACCCCTGGTAAAAAGTTGGGGTCATACTACTCTAAAAGTTTCATAGATATAGGTTTTGTTTATTTACTTATTTAATAGATGGAGGTTTTCTGGTGAAAATAACATGACAGCCACGAGTTATTCAGCAGTGGGGTAGTCCAAAAAGATTTGGTAAGCACTGATTTACCTTTTTTGACTGCACCCATTTCTGGTTCCTGAAGTGCAGAAGCATACATGTTTCTTGTTGATCCTCTGCCTTTCCTCCATTTGTGTAGGATTTTTCATCTAGAAGCACAAGCTGAACGTCAAGCACATGAAAATAGTGCCTATCATTTGCTGATTAGCGTCATAGATCACATTAGAACTGAACACACTTTCCATGGAAGGAGCCAGCAATCATTTACAGACTGAAGTTGAGCATTCGTAGCATTAGGTTGGCTCCCTTCTGGGCTGAATTTCAGTTAAGATCTTAATAATTTAAAAGCAATAATCCTGTGGATGGTGCCATGTCACTGATGCTTCAATTTGCTGGTAGATATACTGGACTCAGAGGCTAGAAATATGCCTCTCCTTTGGAGTTCTAGCCAAAACCTATCAGAATCCTGTGTAACAGTGAGCATTTTAAGGTATCCACGAATTAAACATTCAGTAGACATTAATGGATCAATGTCATTTAATCACCAATTTATCAGTAATTAGAAATTAAAATATGCAAAATAAATGGCTTATAATAGAAGTGTAATTGGTCATTCAGTGTAAAAAATGATACTAGAAATGTAGATAAAATGCTCTTTCTTTTTTTTTTGTTAGTAGTTTTCCCATGACTAATCAGATATTCCAAATTTCATTACCACTTTGCAATATGTATTCACATTATCCATGACATGGGCTTCTTTAATATCGATAACACATAATTGTATTTGCCATAGAATGATGGAACAAGATCACTTGGCATATAATGCCTGAATATGATTCCACTTCTGATGTCTTCCCTTTGCAGAACACTTATCATTATTAATAATGTATGGCATTAGATTTTTGAGCTTGCCTAGCAAATGTCACAGCCAGTGCTTTGCTCAGTAAGGAATTCTTTGTGAACCAAGCACCAGCTTTGTGTAGAGACAAGAAACAGATCTAAGGGGTCTTATGTGGTTAAAATAACCCCCTTCCACCATCTCACACTGATGAATGTGTCAAAAGATGACCACAACCAGATCAGTGGGAATTTTTACTTTGTGGGAGCACACGCATTTCCTAACCATTTTCTAGAGGTGGTGTCATCCTCAACACAGGCCTTATCTGTTCCCTCCTAGTTGCCAGTATCTTTTTGAGGTTCAAATTACTCACCTCCTCTGAAACATTTGAATTCTTTCTTTATTATTTAATTCACCTTGAAACTTCTTTCTTTCCAAGTCTTGTGCATCAGGGAAGATAAACTTTTGTAACGTTTCTCTGAAATCTCATAAAATTCCATCGTTGCTTTCTAAAATTCTCTGGAATTATTCCACTTGAGCAGCAAAAGTAAAAGCATCTGTTCTGCTTTGTCACTTCTTCCAAACAGCAAATAAACTGCAAGCACATTTCCGATCCACAAACACCATATTTCCAAGGTAGCATAAGGAGTGTTTTTAAGAACATTATCTCATTCTGCAGCAAAAACCTCACATCAATCTGTTGCTTAGGGCACACATGTACATCTTATTAACAAATGTCTTTTGCTCGGTTCTCGAGTTGGGATCTGATTGAAGGTCTCTCTGCGTTTTCCAAGATCCTTGTGACCCTGCAAACAGTTGTTTGAAAGAGTAATGTCTAGTGGCATGTTTGACTTTCCTTAATGACCACCTGCAGAGGCACCCCTACAGATATGCAATGCAGTAAAATGCAGTAGCTTTACATCACTGTGCTAGATGCATTTCTCCTCATATCTTCTCATTCATTGTCTTTTCTCATAGTGGCCATTGTAGACATAATCATACATACATACTCCACAAACACAGTAACTTAAGCAATAAATAATGCAATTCACATATTTTACTCCTACACACAATACCTTTCTGATTATACAGGAAAGTCCCAACCCCATAACCAGATCCATTCAAGGTTAATTATTCTTAAGCATGGAAACAGTTGTATTGTAATCAATGTGATTATTCATGTGGTTTCTTGTTGAGGTTTTTTTTTCTTGTGGCTTTAAAATGGGTTTGCATTAATCACTGCTGTTGCTAACAGTGTGGTGAAGATCTCCTTTCCTTGTGCTTCCGGGGATTAAATATAACATGAAAAATATAGTCCAATGGTATAAAACAAGAGTACTACTACCTGTAGGATACCAGATAAAAAAAACTACTATGGAGTTAAAGAAGGTCCAGAGAAAGTTGGTTAAAATTATCAGGGAAACTTACCTACAAAGAAGAATGGAAACCACTGACCTTGTTTATCTAAAGGCAATTAATAAGACTGGCTAAAAAAAAAAAGTATATACACTTAGAAGTGATGCACAAGGACCTTCTGTCTTTAAGTATAAGACAAAAGGGTCATTAATTTAAATTCAAAAGGAGAAATTGCAAAAGAGAAAGATGTTTTGTTGAAGGAAGAGAGTTGGTTGTGTTAGAGGAAAAGTTCTACACCCTTACTCACTGAATAGTCAGACAGTGAAACTCATTGCTGCAGGTTTTCACTGGTACAGTTACAGCTCTGAGGAAGAAACAGGCATTTACTCTGATGAAAGTATCTAGAGCTAATAATAAAAAAAAGCTTCACCTCATGTTTCAGGGTTAAATCAATTCCAAGGCAATACCAATTAGGATGGCTGCAAACTATTCCACATCTGCCAAGTGTAAGATTTCTCATACCCTCCTTTGTAACAGCCAGGGCTGCCCACTGTCAGCCAAGGGACTGATTCAAAGTTCCTCGCTATCTTTATATTGCAGATATTCTTATCACATTTGCTGCACACCACTGCCATCACAGAAAACGTTTGGTGAAGGAAAAACTTTTCATTTTGTTGCTCAGAGAAAATAAAAGTCAAAAGAAGAAAAATCTCAGGTGAATAGACCATCTTCATTTCCTCTCAGTGATAAAATAATATATCCCCGTGAGTTATTTAGGAAAGCAATATACAACAGCAAGAGATGATGTCACACAGGTTGAGTTACACGTATTCAGAACATTCACACACCGCTCTGAAGATTCTTGCATAGAAGTTAAAATGTGATGTGAATTAAGATATTGACTTAAATACATTTAAGCTAGCAACTGTAATGTAAAAGCATATGTCATCAGTACATCAGGGTTTGCTTCTGCTAATAAAAGTACAAAATGGTGGAGGATGAGCAAAACTGTTAAAACAGATTTGCAAGGGAAGGCTTCAGTGATGGCTTTACGTACACTAGCCTGGACTAGCGTCTGATCTGTGAACAGTTATGAAAGTTTAACCCCAGCTGCTTGCTCACTCCCTGCCCTGGCAGGATGGGGGAGAGAATCGGAAGGGTACAAGTGTGAAAACTCATAGGTTGAGAGAAAGACAGTTCAATAGGTAAGGAAAAAACTGCACCCAGGCAAAGCAAAATAAGGAATTCATCCACCACTTACCATTGGCAGGCAGGAGTTCTGCCATCTCTGGAAAAGCAGGGCTCCATCATATGTAACCCTTACTTGGGAAACCAAACTCCATCACTCCAAATGTCCCCTCCTTCCTTCTTCTTTCCCCAACTTTATACGTTGAGCATGACACCACATGGTCTGGAATAGCTCTTGGGTCAGCTGTCCTGGCTGTGTCCCCTCCCAGCTTCTTGTGCACCCCCAGCCTCCTCACTGGTGGGTTGGGATGAGGAGCAGAAAAGGCCTTGACTCTGTGTGAGCACAACTCAAAAATAGCAAAAACATTCATGTAATATCAACACTGTTTCCAGGACAAATCCAGAACATAGCCTCATACCAGCTACTATGAAGAAAATTAACTCTACCCCATACAAAACCAGCACACAGTCTATCTGAATGCCGTGTTCAGAGAAGAATAGAGACTGCATATTCACCAGAGGTACCTTGTATACCTGTGTGCAGCTGGAAAAGCCAATTATAAAAGTGGAGTATTTTTTACTATTTAATAGCAGGTGACCTCCTGTACTGAGGATCTCACCCAGACTGAAATTGGGGTCAGCTAAACTAGAAGAGATTGGAAGATCGCACTCTGCCCCTAACAGTTTTAATTCATGTACACCTAGAGAAATGCAGCCAGAGACATGCTGAATCTGAAAAAGAAAAATAAAAAGCCTGAAAAGCTTAAGCCCACAATTTCTGAGAGGAATAAAGTAGATCTTACTCCAAGAGCAATGGGAAATAAAATTCATCCAGACCTTCCAGAGCCTGAAATAGTTGGAGCTGAATATAGTTTGACATAGCAGCAATAGTTCAAATGATGGAATGGCTGGGGTTTGCTGCTAATTGCTTAACACATCCTCGTTACCTGAAGCATGACCTCACACATTTTAGTGAAATGACACTCTCTAATTTGTGTTCTGCAATTGTCTTTAGTTGAAGCAGGATATGTGCTTTGCATAGGCTACTTTGCTTAGGCAAAACAAAATATTAAGGAAAAGCTTTCTGTTTTTTTTTCTTTTACCAAGGTATTAACTTTTTCTGGTCTATCTCAGGTTCCTATTTATATACAACTCAAGTAAATTATCTAAATGGTAGAGAACAATACAGTCCAGAGCGGTATAAACTGAGGCATTCTGGAGCATTTTCAATCCTAAATAAACACCAACAATGTATCACTGAAATTTGCTGTGGGTTCTCCAGTTGGTCAGGATTTGACGCAACCATGCCACAGTTCTTTTGGTGTCTTCCTCTTAGATCAAGCTACAGTGTGCTTAAGAAAGGCTGAGACACGCTTACTGGAAAACTTTCACCATTCCTTTGCAGGAACCAGAAGAGTGACAGCAGTAATAATTAATATCTCTGTCTTCACAAACAGTGAAATCAGATGCACATTTTTTCCAGAGTCTGTGTATGTAATATTTCCATTAACAAGTCTGCAGACAGAGCATTGATAATTGTGCCTGTGGTGAATCCCGATGAGGCGTATTTGCCTGACATTGTTGAAGAAGGGGGAAAATGAATATATGCATTTTAAATTTTTATGATTACATTTTTACTGAAGTGTGGGGGCCTGAAGTTTCATGACTGTTTTAATGCAATTGGTTCCACTTAGGAGAGATGACATGTTGAAATGTGATGTGCTGAATGTTTCTCAGGTAATTGGAATTCAGTCAACAACAACACTGGGCATTGTCACAGGTTTTAAATAAAAAGGCTTATCTTCCTTATATTATGGGATATGATGCATCATATTATACAGCTTCATGATCCTAGGTGACAGCCTCTCAAACAGAAATTAAAAAAGTTTACTTCACTCTGCATACTTCTGAATTTGGATCACACAGGCACATTGGAGTGTATGCATGCGCCGTCAACACTTCCTAATTCTCTTGCTCACATAAATGGCCACATTCATTCCTCATGCAGCTCAGATGATTTGTACAGGATTTCAGTCGCCTCAGGGGTGAATTTGAGCTACTGTTGGTGCTGTTATCCTGACCGTTTGGGCATCCTTCCCCAGACCTGTTGTAGGGAGATACCTCAAGGAAAGAAGAAAGGGCACTGTGGAAAAACTTAACCCGTAACTTAAGGGTGCTGCAAAAACAGCTCAGGGGGTTGTCATGGGAAACACAGCCTGGCACTTGCTGATTCTTCCACTAAATCAGGTTCTTTCATATTATAACAAGGAAACAACCAGGGGTGAGTTAGCTGACTGGGAGGAAAGACAGACAACTCTGCTGCTATTGAAACAAATCATGTCTCAAACAAAATTCAGATCAAACTAAAACGGATACTGAAAACTGAACGTAAATTTTTGCATTTTCCACCATTTCATTCCTATACAGCTCAGAAGAAGATGTTCTGATTTTTTATTTTTTTCTAGAAAATTTGGACCTGAGTTTTCTCACCTCTTCCTTTTAGGCAGGGAACACCTGTCTTTCTGAATATTTGTTTGCACCCCAAATAGGAGGAGCCCCAGGTGGGTCCCATAGTTCTGAGAATGGGATAAACTACATAATGCTGGTATTCTACAAGGGGCATTTCTCTGAATATTTTTCTTTAGCTGAACCATTTAAGGGATGAGGTAATTTCACGTTATACCATCAGAAAGAGACTTTAAGCCCAGCACTGTTCTTCACACGCACGTATTCCTTTTGAACAGAGGAAAACAAGACTTACTGTGTATGTCATAGAAAACCAAGAACTGAAACATACCTTCAAGTCTAATGCATTAGATGATGTAAAATTAAACTCCTTCTGTAAGGTTTTTCTGTCTAATAAGGATACTGACCCAGCTATAAACTTTGACCTACACGTGCAGCAAAATATCAGTAAGTCACAGCATCCCTGCTGGAGTGGCTTTGTCTATGTTAATTTCCACACTCCAGTGTAGATGCTAAATTATCTGTAAAGTCTAACTTAGAGTCTCATAGCGACCCTCTGGCCTTTAGTTAAAAACAAAAAGGTTCTCCAGCTGAAAGTGATTTGATGCCTTGAGTAGCAAGGCTGGATTTGGGGACAAATATCTGCCTAAACCCTGTCATTAGAGACAGAAGCTTCTGCAGCGGCTCCCAGACTGAAAGGACCAAGATAATCCAATCATCCTTAAGGACTGTGTTTCACATATCTCTTGAGCAGTAGTTGCCTCTGTAGCTATACAAGGAGACATCTTTTCTGTGAGAGGATATGATGCACAGTGTAAGCTGCTTGGTTTGAATTAACCGTCAGAGCTCAAGTGCAGACAGTACAGGTACCTGCATCACCTTGGCTGAATGTCTGGGTCCTGGGCATCTGGTGCTGTAGGAAATAATTTCCTTGTAAACCATATTTTAAAAAACAGATTATGCTCCTGTGTTCATTATTTCTCTTTATCTGAAAGTGAAATAAGGAGAGAAAGCTGAAGCCAGTTTCTTATGGGCTCTATCTGTAACCTACTAAGGCACCCAGTAACATGACAAGGGGCGTGAAAAGCTTCTGCCTGTGTTTGTTTGTGATACTGGTTCACGGGCAGATGCAAACCAGCACCAGTTCTCACCCACCCACATCTCATCTCTTGCTCTCTCTCCCCAAGCTTATTTTTAATACTTCAGAACTTATTAGTGGGTTATCTCAGCTTTCTCTCTCCACCTTCACTCCTCTCTATCATGCTGAAAAGATCTGGAAAAAGACATGGCAGGGATTGGGACAGAGTGCTGAGGCAAAAAAAGAACTTTTTTCCCTTTTCATTGAGCATATGTCATTAATCTTTGATGTTATGAGATTAATCTGTGCATGAAACAGAAAACCCACTGACCGATATTTCCCTGGAACAGATGGTCTAAATACAAAGTACCAAAGAGAAGCACTGTGAAAAACAAAGGCAATCTGGTGCCCTTCCTGAAGGATTAAGATATAGTTCATAGTGTTCCTGAATGGTGGGTCCAACTAGTCCAATACAATGAATCACATGTATGTTAGGACCATATTCTCAACATAGTCACAAGATCTTAGTCAGCAGATCTTTAGCTGTTTTTTTGTTGGAGTTTAAACCTGTCTCCTATATGTAAATATTGACATAGAACTTTGTGACACAAAGGCCTGAGTCTGTAGGTTCATCGTATTTAGTCTGATAATTCTGACGCTTAGTATCTGTGGATTGACCACTGAAATGGGCTTGGGAAATCTGTTCTTTAGCTCTCTTAAAGCTCATATGGCTTGCTATGTGTCTAAACAGCATCTCAGTCCTGACTGGAATTCCTTGATGTCACTCAAAATGATAATGACAAAACAAATACAAAGATTTCTCTTTCAAAGCAGGTGTTCCCTGGGATGCAGCATGGATCAGTTTCATCTTGGTTATCTAGTGGGTTATCTACTGTTATCTAGTGGTTATCTCCTGTCTAGCCTAAGCTAGGCAGTATCAGGCCATCCATCTCCAGACACAGCTCTCCACAGACCTATCTTGCATTGCATGCAGCATCAACCCAGCCTGAGCTTGCACTGCTTTTGAAACTCCTCTGTCCTTCAGGTCAGCCACTGCAGGAAGAATTCACTCCCGCCTATCCAATGTTAACCATGTGTTGTCGCCACGGAGTAGGTGGGACGTGTTAACATGCAGCGTAACCACAGGGCGGGATAGCCCGTTCCCACAGTATCTAGCGTGATCTTGAGTCTGACGTAAGATTCAGGGCAGGGCAAACTGTTTCCCTGAAGAGTCCTGAGTGGGCTGCTCCAGAGCGGGTATGGAGAGGTGTCCAGGCAGCAGTGTAGGCAGATATGATGTGAGATTAGGTCTGAGATCTTGGCAGGAGCTGGGAAACCCAAAACTGCCAAGGTGATACTCTATAGTCTGCACAGCCACAAGGTCCAAGGCTGCCAGTGAATACGTACCCCTTTGGAGACTAGTGCAATTAATTATTACTTGTACTGCAGCAGCACCTTAAAAATGGTCAGAAGAGCTTATACTCCATAGAAGCTGTAACATCTGACTAGAAATCGATTCAAGTGTATTTAAAAGCATAACGGCACAAAATGGAGTTTTTAAAAAAGAACAAGCCACTGTGGGGGTAAAGCAATCCAGGGAAGTACTGCTCAGTATTGGGTATATGATTCTCTTTCCCAGCTCCTTCCTGAGGATTACAGTGCCAGTTTGTAAACTACTATAAACCACTGTGAAACTAAAATGCCTTAACAAGAGAAAATTAGTTAAGGAAAAATGTAGCTTTCAAGTGCAGGAGCAGGTAAACTGCTTTCAAATCAAAAGTTCAATTTAATCTGAAAGGAAAACAAATCCATCAATGTCTATTCAATTTGCACTAAAGCCTAGAGGGACACTGGACTAGGTTTCAACTGTGTCGTTCTATATATGCTCTTTAAGTCTTAAGCTCTCTTTTTTCTCAGCATAAGCTTTGCACTTGGCTGTCTAATTTAATTTTCCTTTCACACATCTGTGCATGTCTAAAAAAATGCTGATGTTTTCTAGTAGACCTTTAGTTGCTCATTTTTGGTTTGGATTTTCTTGTATTTATTTATTTTTTGTTTTAAAATCCAGAATTATTTTTCACTTCACTTAACACCTGACATTTTTGTAACAGCAATAATCCCACACTGAGATTGTTCAAATCGAACATGGCCAGCTTCATCAGAGCAGACCCTTTTTTGCAGTGGGAAGCTTGAGAAACGTATTCCCACGACATATGTTGGACATTGTCATTGCCATGAAAGATGAACAGTGTCTTGGAATAATAGCCTAACTGGGACAAATCACAGGAAAAGAGAAATATGGGAAACCAATATTAGGCTTTGCTGTTATTATTCAATGTGCTTCTCTAATAACAACGGTCTGCTATATAAAATAAAGAGCCAAAACAAATGTATAATTGGCATGCTCAGGGAAAATTTTACTCCACCTGGAGAGTGTGAAAGATGTGGTTTTCCCAGTGGGGTTATTTTCCATCCATCACTAATTCTTTTGAAATATGCAGATTCCACTTTCCCTTGGCTGTAAACTAGGATTTATTTCATTTTTTTTTATTTGTTTATATTGTGAGATTTCTACATGGACAGTCTCCTGTCAAGCTATGTGAATGCAATTGTTTGCATTTGCCATTTAATATCAGGTCTTTACACATTAATTAGTTTCTGTATGCTGGTGTCTCCTGAAGTCCCTGTGTAAAATAAACATCCCATAGGGACACAGCTGTTCTGAAGAAAAGAAGAATCAAAAACTGTCCCTACCTTGTTTCTTAGAGAAGTACCTTAATCAAAACATTCCTGTAATGTTACAAAGAAATGCAGATTCTCATATTCCATCCTTTTATCTTTACATCCTTCTATTTATTGCTGTAAAATTAGATAAGCAACCAAATGCTGGGAGTTTTATTTTTAAAAAGAAGAAAAAAATGGAAAAGGAAAGAAAAAAAAACCTACCGCCAAAAAAACGGAGAGTGTGAAAGCCCTGGAACTTTTCTACATGATGAAGTTGATCCAGAGCCATAAGTTCTTGATGAACATTCCTTCAGAATTCTAAAGGAGAAATTTACAGGAAACTAATATTGGTAAGAAATCCCACAGGACTTTTCTGTCTTCTGCAGTGTAAATTGCACTTGTTTCATTGGATCAGGAGCAGTTTCATTCAGACAAGACATTACTGCACGAGAGACTGTAGGAATTAGCAAAACTTGTGATCTCTCTTATTCTTTACTACCATTTACTCAAAATTCTTGCAATGCTTTTCTTTTGGTCTGAAACCCTGCCTTGTAGGCTGTGATGGTGATGGTGTGTGCCATGTGTCTTCTATGGCCCTTTTGAACTCAGATTTCTGCTGAATACATACTCACAGTTATGGCACACAGGACTGTGTTCCCCAGTTTGCCCCTTTCTTTCCCTGTTTCTTTCATCCAGAAATCCCAATAAAATCTACAGATGATCACAAACCCACTGCTGTCAGAAAACCATTGACAATCTTCATCCTAATTATCGAATTTGGCAGTCATCATACTATCCTATGGAGAAGAGCACATGGGAACCAATTGACAATGCAGTGGGCTGAACAGGGGGAATATTCATGCCTCACTCTGGAAGACTGCAGCTACTGTAATATTGTCCAAATGTCATGAAGCATTCAGCTAGAGGCTTGATTTTTAGTTGGTTTGTTTAAACTGTTTTCTTGGCTGTATCTCTAATGGTATACAACAAATCCAGAGCAGGGTTACATTAAAAGTTTTAATTCTATCAAACACTCAGTTGAAGTGTCACAGGCCAAATAATATTCCAAGCGCCTGAAAGAGGATATTTTTTCACATGCCTAATATTTTAAATTTAAAGCAAGTGGGAAAAGAAATGTTTTTCCTTTTCCATTCAGATCAACACATTTAAGTACTTCTTTGTGCAGGGGAAAAAAAGAGCAACATTATTACTGCATCAAAAATCACTGGAAAGTCACCTTTAAGCAATTTGTGTCCTTAAGACAGATGCTTGATGAATTTCCTGTCATTTTCTGCTTCACAGCATATTTTCAGTAGGTGAATGAGTTTTAGCTTCTCATACAGAGTCTAGTGACTAAAGTTAGCGTGGGCGTCCATAGTCTCTAAGTCGGCTACAGAGCTGTAAAGCTCCCAGTCAAGCTTGAGAAATATTTGCAGTACAGTGAGGATTTGATTACATGTTGAGTAAATCTATTCCCTGTGTCTTCTCATGGTATTTTATCTCCTATATGCCCAAAGACATTATCCGCTAGTGGAAAAATAAGGGAAAGCTAATTTTGCCTTTTGATTGCTCGTTTGCCTGTGGCTAGCCACAGCAAGAGGCCATAATCCTCTTCCATGGACTTCACTACAATTCTGCAGCATCTCTCCCATGGTCAATAATACAATGGCCTTATACAAGCATCAAGAAGGAAGAATTCAGCTCAAAGACTTAACATTTATTTTCCACTCTTAGCTCACATTTGAACTGCTAAGGGTCCTCACAATTAACATGCAAACGGTGTGGGTAAATGAATTTGTGTCTTTTTTATTCTTGACCCCTTGCCTGAAGCAACCTAAATGAGAGCTTGTATTTAATCATAGAGGAGCTCCCTGAGGAGATAGTGTAACCTCCGATACTCTTCATGCCAGCACACTAATTAGGTGTCCCCTTTACAGAGGAACAAACAGAATGCTTCATTCATATTGTTAGTCTTTCACAGATCTTCCCCATGGGGCGAAAATTCTTTCGAAGAACTCCTGTCCTTCAGGCTCAGATTGCAGCCTAACAACTTGTGGAATTGTTTTACATGAATAGATCTTGTCATGTATTATCCAACCTGCCATAGTAGAGCCTCGCACAAGGTTTCAAAATGGTACATTAGGCTGCCCACAATATCTTAGCATGACAATCCTGATGTAAGAGGAAAGATGAAAGAAAAAAAGGGAATAAACAGAATAATTTCATAATTTTTCTAAGACTTCTGAGATTATGCCATCAATAAGTTTGGATAGAAACATGCATGCAGATGACACAAAGATGTAAAAGTTTTTTGGCATTTAAATGAACTTTTCATGGTGAAATATTTTTAAATTATGCCCAGTTTCATTCTGAAATCATATGACTAGAAGAAGAAATTCCTTCAGGGTAAGTCTAAAAGTGTTGGGTGCCCCAAGAGGTGCAATATCTTATTGAATAATAAATACATTTCTTAGCTTGAAGAATAGTAATTCCCAATTATACCAAAATGCAATTTGATTTTGTTTCCACTGAAAAATAAAAGAATAAAAATTCTTCTATATTTCTTTACCTGGTCACTCCAGGCTAGATTACACTGACCCAGTGTGGCTGATTTTGGAGAGTATTGCTCCAGCACTTGCTGGAACACAGTGCAGTTCTTTGCCTTCTTCGGAGCTTAGGCTGCAATGATTATTTTGAATCATACCTGAATGTTTCACTGAACTCCTAGATTTACTTACAATGCAGTTGTAGGAGCTCGATCCTCATTTGTGAAACAATCAGTCACACATCATCTCTATGAACAGCAGAATTTTGATCCATGGTAGACAGTGAAAAATGCACTCCTGATGAAGATTACAAAGCTTAGAAAATTCAGCAAGATGAAACATTCACTTGCCAGGGGATCTGACAAAGACTCAGAACTGACCAACTGAGTCTGAAGTCTGGTATCTAGTTATCCTCTTTGAGACAGTCTTTACACAGCAGAAAATTCTTTCCATATCCAAAAGAAGGAGGAAGTCATAAAAATTTCATCAAACTGAATCAGGCCATTGCTGTTGACACTGATTTTACATGTAAGAGACATACAGAGTATAGTGTCTGGTAGATTAAATGAAACCTTAAAATGTGTGTGCTGTCTCTATTGGTTGGACACAGATGAAGCAAGGCATCCCAGTTCCCTGGTGGTTTTATGTTAGACCATGTTATTGCTATCAGTATCTCTGTGCTGAGCATCTCCCAGTGGCTTAATTAATGCTGTTTGGATCCTAAAATAAAACAAGCAGCTGAGGTGCTTATATAGTTGGCAGTGAAATCAGACTAGTTGAAAACTTTTTATTATATCTTTTTGCCTTTTTGTTTTTAACAGAAAGTGTTTTCTCCAGTATTTGGTTGTTTTTTGGTTGTTGTCGGTTTTTTTTGTTTGGGTTTGGTTTTGTTTGGTTGGGGTTTTGTTTGGTTTTTGTTTTTTTTTTTAATTATAAGTGGGATTTAGATATGCTGCCAAGATTTCTCATGGGAATTGCAGATCTAGCACTTCACACTTCCAGCTTCCTCTGTGGGGCAGATTCCCTGCTGCATTTTTTTTTTCCTGTTTTATGTAGAAGACTCAGCTTCTGTAAAATACCTATGAATATTGTCTCCAGCAAAGCTAATTCTATATCCAGATTTCTTACTTTCTGAAGCACTCACCTTTGATTTAGTCCTCATATTTTTGTCCATGCTAGCAACCATGCCTGCTTTCCAGTCAAGAGTTTTCTGTTTGCATTTAATATGGTTAACCATTTACGCATATTATGTCATGTGATCACCAAAGAAAGAAGACAAGAGGATTTAAAGTCTGCTTTAAGAGAAATTTCACAGATTTCCCTACCAGGATGGACTGAATTTTACAAAAATTTAAAATAGCCACCTGCCCATGTTGCTCTTTCTCTCACACATACAACAAAAAAGGTGTATGTAATTGGTTGAATTATCTCGTGTTTTTTACTACATCAAATACAAATGTAAGACATAATTGGTTTAAGATAACATTTATGCTAGATAGCATAGAGAGGAAATCCATAAGATGTTAGGGATTTTCTTTAGATTAATACCATGTTTGTTGCAAAGTACAGAAAGCATGGCCAAAATGCACAAAGAAAACAGGAATGCTAGAAAATCATCAGCTTCTTGACTGCTGCAGTAATTTGTCTTGACTCTCTGCACTTCGCATTGTGTTTAATCAGAGGCAAAATTATGTTCATACCTCTCTGAGACTGTGCAGTCTCTGACTCAAACTCAACCTGTCTGTATTAACTCAGATTCTCTCTTCCTGACATTCTGCTAGCTGAATCTTAGATAATTGGCTCAGTCTCATGCAAATCCTCTGAAATTTGCAGAGCCTATATGAGACTTAACATTGCTGTGAGAATGAAAGCGTGCTTCCTCCAACTTCCTCAATCAATACCATTTTCATCAGTTCTCAAAATACAGGGAACGCGTGGAATAATTGGGGGGGGGGAACAACACGCACACAACACAACGCATTCATTATTAGCCCTTTTTACTCAGTTTTATACATAGGTCATAAATATAGGTCAACATCGGTCATGCAGAATACTCATGAATACAATCAGTTAAAATTTCAAGAGTAGATAATTTCCACTTGTTTTCACTGTCTTCCTTTAAAAGGTTGAAGGGAGTGAATGAGTTCTTTTGAGAAGGAGGGGAAAGGTGTAGGGATTTGGGGGTTATTTGGTTTTTACATTGTTCATTTAGTCAGTATTTGTAAATGTCATTTCTGTCTATTGGCATTTTCTTCCCTCAGGCTGCTGCAAATGAATTGCAATTGTTTTAGATGCCATTCAGTTTAATGAGAGACTTTAGGAAAAAAATATCCCACACACAATTACACAGAGGCATTTCTCTTCTGGATAGAAAATTGAATACATCCTTCTCTTGGTGCACAGGGATATTCGTCATGACAATAATCCAGTCGACCATTTGCTATCAGCTATAACCAGACGGCTCCACTGGTGTGAGTGGCTCAAGAGTAACCTCTGCTGCCATTGGGCAGAGCTGCCCAAAGAATTACTTTTACAGCTGAGCACAATGGAGATTGAAAGATGAATCCAGCTAATAAAAGGAAAATTACCTAGTGAAGAAAAACAAACAAAAAAAAATCCCTGATTGTTCTGTAAACCCCTTTTTCCTCGTCTCCTGTAAAAGGTTTATACTTCCAGCCCTGATTTCTGAAGACTGTACAGACAAGGCCAGCTCTATGCACAGACTGTTATCCTTCAGCATCCCATCAGTGTAACAATCTACTCCATCCAAATTCTCTCCAAAATAAGAAGTAACAAGCACCAGCAAAAGCAGTCCAGATTTTTTCCTCCACCGCACTAGCAAAGCTTCTCCCAGTCTTATGCCTTTTTTCCTATCCAACCAGTACTGGATCTGGACCTGGTCATTGTCTCACAATTTCCCTAGTCTTCTGGCCAGAAATCCCTAACCCCCCACCCGTGTACTGAAGGGCTTTCTGCTGCTCTCCTTCAGTCCCTTTGCCTTTACTTACACAAAAATCTCCGTTCTTCCAACCCATGTCTCACCCACAGAGACAATGACAGTCTTGTAGAGCCAGGAAGCCTGGAAACCACTGTTTTTTACAACCAATGGCTCATTCAGGTGGCTCAAAGCAATTCACTGTAGAACTGAGGGGAAAAGACCTGCTGGAAGGTAAAATTTCCAGAATATTTATCATGGACAGTGGACTTCTAACGCTGCTTTTCTCTACATGTTCTCTTCTATTGCACTGCTCTACTTGCTAATAGGTAGACCTTGGTGACTGTATCAATGCCGTATTGTTAAGTCACTGGCAAAGATGAACCCAAGAATTCTATTACCCAGGTTCTCTGATTAAGCCATACAGCATTCACTAGAAAGCCTGCTGTGGCCAGGACATAATCATATTTAAATTTATACAGAACACCGTATTGCCTTTGAGTAAGAAAAGTTAATTTATACTCCACCAACCTTTTGGTTATGTATGTGTGTGCATCCAGTTGCTCCAGGCTCCAGGTAAATGATACAGTCTAGACTTCAGGTAGTTCATTAGATCAATATTCTATCTCATTACATGGATGGAATTCGCAGTGTCCTCCAAAGCCCAATTTCATTTCATTCACCTCTCAAATTAAACACTACCTTAAAGGTTTAGTTGATGGATGATTCCGTTTTATCCGATGATGGTTTTCAAGGCACATGTGGCAGTATATCTTATCCTATTAGTAAAGATCATTAGCTACAGCATAATTGCTTCTCTATGACACATAATAGTTTCATCTGTTATTATCGTTCCTATCCTGTAATTCAATTTCATGATTATGGTTTAACAAATCAAGGGGCACGGCAAACAATATATTTTAGCCATCATTTAAAGTAAAGTCAAGTTGCTGACAAGATACATGGGGAGGTGCTACAAGACATTTTACCATTTCACTCTTTTTGGTTTACAGAAAATGTCTTCATTCGCTCCCATTTCTTAACATAGAAAAACACTGAATCAGAAAAAAATGGCTCAATTATGCCTTCACTGCCCTCTTGTCTCTTTAGGAGAGCATCTGTAACATGCCAGGGGCTTTCCAAGCATTGAGGATATCCCTTGTTTCTAGATCAGGATTATGAAGCAATGATACTATGTAAGAGTTGCCTAGTTAAGGTTTGCCTAGAGGACATCTATTCCACAAGACATTTCTCAACATTCTCTAACATGAAACTTGCAGTAGAAAACTCAAAATCCTCTCCAGCAATATGCCATAAGGAGAAAGGAGACCAAATTAACAGTAGTGCTCTTGCCCTTGGGCCAGTATGTATCAACAAGTATATATAAATGCTGAGAAATAGCTTTCTGCATTGATTTTAAGGTGTATATATGGAATACTCACTGTCCACTTATACATGTACACATAGCCAGTGAGACTGAGATACACTCGCCTCTATAACTTAGCAGAGATTTGACCTGCAACAGTGTTTTCCTCTAATTCTGAGGATCAAGTTTGGGCCATTTCTCCAAGACCATCACCTTTTCTCATTCCTTAACAATCAGGTCATTAAACCATTTCCTTCTCTCTAACTCACTCCTCACTCAGTTTCATTGAGTAATTATTCTTGGTTCCAAAAGCTGTAATGGATGCTTTATCTCCTCTCCAGTCACCATTCACCAGAAAATATGACACATAATTAAGAACAAGGAGGAGGGAAAAGAGAGAGAAGAATTATTCCCTTTATGTATGTGACTTTAAATGAATTTTATATGAGTATGAATTAATATGATTTAATACTAATTACCACAGAGAGATTAATTCTAATACACCTAAGTAAACCCTGTTAGGAATAGTGACCAGCGACTACTGGTTATTTGTACTACTACCCAAAACCGAGCTATGTTTTCACTCGGGAGTGAAATGGCAATAACTCTAACCAACCGCGTGGGAAGCTTCGTGAAAGCAGATGAAAGTTCTCAAAGTTGGTAAGGAGCAACCATGGAACTTTGTTGAGTTTCTACATGAGTCTTGTACTGACAGGTATTACCACTTTTCTCCTGGCTGCATGCAGCTTTTTCTCTTATATCCATGCTTTAGGAATGTCCAGCTGAAAGGAAAAGTGATTTTGTGAGAATGGTTCTTAGGTGTATGATTGAATTCTTGAAAACCAATTTATCTGACCTTTGGGAAGCTAACTTATTAGGGCCTTTTACAGCAAGGCAATTAGGAATTCTAGGCTTACTAAGCAATTTTTACATTTTGATACCATACATGCTGATTTCCAAGCATATGTGACGAAGAATGATTAGTTTCAACAAAACTGCCATAAAACTTGGGCATGGTTCCTGCACATAGGTATTTCCTGCTGGGGAGCCAGGTCTCAGTGATGGTGAGCACTCCGATGTGTAAACAGGATGGACGTAGTAAACGTAACATTTCCCATGTCCTGATTTCTGGGCAACACATTGTGTACGTAACCTCAGAACTTCAGGTTTCATAACTGTGGAACAAGTTGCTTTGTAAACCTGACAATCCCAGGGCTGTCATTATTTTTAATTCTAAAATAAGCCTTCAGATACGTTGTCTCAGAGTCCAGCTCCAAGAGGGAGTTTAGGGCAGTTCCCTGAACAGATGACTATATGGAGAACTCTGTTTATGGCCAGAAATCTATTGTCTTTCACAGATAATAGACAATTATGAGGGCTTTTTCTCTTAACAGAACTAAGCAAAATTTTGAAATATGGATTACCTCCACAAAGCAGAAGTGTCTTTTCTGCCTGCGACTGTACTGCCATAATCTAGCTTAGGGCTCTCAGTACGATTCCTACATTTCTATCCAAGAATCCCAGACCGTACTAATATTTTCTGATATATAATTATTCTGTGCATGTGCAGTCAGTCTGTTCCTTTGGGGTTACATTAGACTTCCTGCGCTTGAGTAGCTGCAGGTGCTACAGTAAAACTGGTTATACTCTTTCTAATAAATGGTAACAGAAAATAGATCATCAAGGCCAAGCAATTTCAAATGCTAGCCAGCTCCCCACATTCAAGGATGGATAGCTTCAACCTTGTAAAAAATGGACTATTGCAATCATTTCACTAACGTTGTACTGTGAGATGAGGTGAATTGAAGAAATGGAAACATTCTCATTTAAGAAGAGAGAATAGCATCAGTTTTTACAAAATAAAATCAATTGGGTTCTGTGGCTTTATATTAACAACTAATCAATTACTACAGTGTCAGATAATAAAAAGAAAATTATTGTATCTATTCAGTAAGTGTAAGTTATTCTTAGAAATACTGCTGAAAGACACTCTCATGGATAGTTTTCCATACTCAAATACTGAGATATAAAAGCAATCCGATATCTTATGGGAGTTCACTATGGACAGACTGTTGTCTTGAATAGGATATCAGAGTTTCCAGTTGTAGAAGCTGGAAAATACCTAGCAACTCTCTGCTTCAGACATTAGTTGAAATAAAAACACCTGTGTTTGGTTTTCTGCCTTCAGGGCAGGAGCAGAAGGAACCAATTCAACACTAATCACTTACAAATGGGCTGGCCAAGTTTAGCAAAGGTCATTGGGTGGTGGAGCTTGTGGGATGAGTATATATTGCTGTTCTCAGTCTTTTTAGGGTTTTTTTGGATCTGATTCAGGGCTTTAGTGTATGTCTAGGGTTGAGGATTGATGGTAATGTGTGAGCTGAGAAGTCACTGCAGCTTCTGAATAGGTGCTTATTAGGATTTTTTTTTTTACTCTCTGACTTCTTATTTCAGGATTCCTATTAGTTAGTGATGATTCTGAAGAAGGAAAAGACCTTGTAGACATACTTTCTGTCTAATAAAAGATCACAGAAGATATGGGAGTTCTTATGACCTCTGCTGGAAATTCATCTTCACTGCTGTTCTTGTTTCTTTGTTCTCACTTCTTCCTGTCTTCATCTCCTGGAGTCCTTGAGCAGATACTAGATATAAAGGTAAAAAAGGCAGTGTTCTCTTGCTGTTCCCTTAAAGAGTGTTGATAATTACCACCACCTCAAAGGCCAAATGCTCTTATAAAGACAGGGAAATGAAATGTTGGAGTCCAGTGTGGCAGAGGAGATAGAAGTACAGAAGCAGTGGAACAGCAGCTTTGGGCCCACTCAAAGCATTGGTAAGTTCAGTGGGTTCTGAAGCACTGACCTTAACTTCTCATGTCAGAGGACTCATTTCTCAGAAAAGGACATTGAACATGCCTATCAAATTGTTTCTACCTGAATAATCCTCCCTGATTTGTATGTTAGAGGAAACACTGTTTTGAGGCACAAACTGCCTTCATGCTGAAAAATCAGTTAGCTGGTTGATATTGCTTGGAGGACTTTTTTTACCCCCACTAGAACTAAAGGAGAAAATGTTTTGCTGGCAACTCTCTATGTAGGAAGTAACCTAAGCAAATGGTTATCTACTGAG
Source organism: Rhynochetos jubatus (assembly GCA_027574665.1). Taxonomy (NCBI): domain Eukaryota; kingdom Metazoa; phylum Chordata; class Aves; order Eurypygiformes; family Rhynochetidae; genus Rhynochetos; species Rhynochetos jubatus. The sequence continues at coordinate 29,350,556 of CM050654.1, forward strand.
TAGCATAGGTTTGTTGCTCTCATTGCAGAAGGCTTAATGTTTTAGCGGTTTCCAGTAGTCTGAAATGACTTCTCATGCTGCATGGCTACGAGCTACCTTTGAAGGATCTGTCTGCTATAGTATTTGTGGTGTTTTGTGGTGTGCCTTGAGATCAGAGATTCCATTTGAGTGAGCTTATGCTGTGGTTGAGAGTCAAGCTTTGTGTGGCAGCTTTTGATTGAGAAATATTTCACCTAATTAATCTGTGTTAAGGATAGCAAAAAATCAAACCCTCCATGCATCCCTTATAAATCATCCTGGCTAACACTAGTAAATGTGTTATCAAAAATGCAACACCCATTACTGTGAATTCCAAACAGCCGATGCTGAAAGTCAGATCTGAACCTGTGGGGAAGGTATAAATTGATTAGACTTTTTGAGAAGCTATAAATTACAGGAAAGCAAGAGGAGCATCTTAAAGGGTTGAAAGGAAAGATGATTGAACGCAAAAATTCTGGGCCCAATCACAAATAGCTTGTTCCTAGGAGAACAAGGATAATGAAAACTTTGCTAGCTTTGAATAAAGGGTGGAGGAGGGGAAGAGAAAAAGACCTTGGTGGATTAGAAATATAGGCAAAGAAGGAAGATAAACCCCTTGACAATATAAAGCCCTTAATGCTGCATACTGGGAAAATAACAAGGCAAAATGAGTCATTATCATTAGTGAATATTTAGCTGGTACAGAATGACAATTAATATCACTATAACTTCATTAAGGTGTACTCTGCAGCACCTCACCATCCCCATCTCCTATAAAAATTGAAGTATAATTTTAATTTAAAACCTCTGAATGGAGGGTTGAAAAAATCCATCTGGCTATGAGATCCATGGATACGTTTGCAGTAGATTCTATTTTGATGTCCTGCTATTGTCACCTTTTATCATCTCTGCAAGCCTGCAGAACCAAGGAATGATAGTGTACTGTGCAATAAAAATGTAAGAGAATTTGCTAGGTGTGAAAATACTCCAGATGGAGTGGTGAAGTGAGAGAGTTATAGAGATGTTTTCTGCAAGTAACATGATGACCCACCTTGGGTGGAAGCCCCAGTTCTCAGAGGCTAAGAGAGCATAGCTAGTTGGTAAATGATAGAAAAGGGGAGGTATGCAGTGGAGGAGCTCTGGGAATATAGTAGAGTATTAGATAAACTCTGTATAAGCTAGACTTAAGGATAGCTTTATACATATCCCTGTCCAGCAAACCTTGGTTTGCTTGTTACACCTTTTTGAGGGTACTGGTATTTTCTCTTCCATTCTGTTATTTTATAAAGACGTAACTTCTAGCATTTCAAAGATACTACTGTTTGGCCATCTTCCCTTGTTTCATTAGTGGAAGTAACTGAACACTGGGCTAGCCTTGAGGGAACATCTAAATACACATTTTCAGGGACATGTCCATGCCCCAAGCTGTTCAGAAATCACCCTGAAGTGATGGTTTCTGTATGCAACAAGGCACACTTATAATAAGCTTCAACCAATAGTACCAGATGAACTTTTTATGGCCTCACCCTGTACTTTTTTACAGAATACAGTTGAGAAAATCAAACCAAGTTTGAAAGAACCTTTGCATGTATGCATTCTTCAGAATTCATACTCTCATAATCTCTGAATTAACATTCCACATAAAATCAAGTTAAAGGTTTAAGTGTATTGCAAGAATACGATAGTTGCTTTTTTTTTTTTTTACTTCATGTTACCCAGAATAAATCAACAGAACATTCTTCATTGGTGAAAAGTACACCTTTTTTTTATTTGGATAATGCATCTAACAAATGAGAAGTCAAGAATTTCTCTGCTAGCTCAGACATGTAGTCCACTTAGTTCAGTATGAAGATTGTAATCAGTAATGAACTCTTCAAAAGCTGATGAATGTCACCCTGCAGTAAGATGACATGAGATGGTTATTCCATAAGAATATTTTACTTTAGCCTTTTTACTTGTTCTTTAAGTGTGAAAGTTTGTAGTCCTTCTAGAACTGCTATCAGCCTTAATTATAAATTTAATATAATGAAGTATAATATAATGGAGATATTAAAAAGAAAAAAGTGTGCTTTCCTTTACCCTTCCTGCTTATTCTTTTGAGATTCTTGATTTATATAAGTTTTTATTCTTTCCTGCATCTTTTCAATTTAAGGCTCATACTTATTCCCAAAAGACAAAGTTAATTAACCAAAAATGAAAGAAACTCTCTTTGTTTCTCCTTGCTTTCTACATTAGAGGGCACAGTTCTACCTCATGTCTCTACTCATCTTTTATTTATTCAAATATTTTTTATAAAGTTAATTGGGAATTCATTAAAAAGGCTATGTTAATGTCTTGAGGGAAGAAAGACCTGTGTTTAATACACAAATGTGCTGATACAATGTGTCTAAATCAACATAACCATTACTTGGATGCCCTATTTGAGGGAAATTAACTCTATGGGACCCTTCAAGCTTAATTTTGTGCTACTGTAAACATGATTCAGCAATTAAAAAGAGGCAAGAATATCTAAGAATCTTGCTTTTTTGTCATCTTCTGCACTTCTTCAAATTTTAAATACTTTTTTTGTAAAATTGGCACTGAAAGAAGTTTCTGATCACTTACCACTACAAGTTTAAAAACTGTTTGAAGCTGTATTACAAGAAGAGTGTGAAGGGGAAGTAAATACAGTCTAATAGTATGAAGCGTTCAAGCATCCTCTTAAGAATGGAAGATAAAGGATGAAATCAGCATCTTTACTGTAACTTAACTACTTTAATTAAAGGTCATGATTATCTGCTTGTTATTGCTTTAACAATCTGTGTATGTGTCTCTTGATTTTAGACAAGGACTCTGAGATACTTCAATGTTGGTTACTTATTTTTCTGCCTCCTCAAAAGGGTCCAGAGCTGAGGGCTCAGCACCTTCCTCTGGAAATCTAAACTTCTGCTTTCCTTCTCAACAAAAGGGTCCTCCTGCAACTGAAACCGGATGCTCCTTACTCCAGCTGAAGCTGTATTTGGATGGAGTGCAAGTTCTTCAACCCATTTGCAATCTCCTTGAAAGCCAGCAGATGTAAGTAAACTGGTGTTACCTCATACTGGTCCTCCTTCATAATGTTAATTACAGTTGCTTGTTTCTGTGCTTGAGAAGAAAGACAGCAGCAGGGGAGCTAGTGCAAACAGCAGAAGCCCATCTCTATGTAGCACAAGTCTGTAGTGGAAACTTTATTGAGATTAGGCATGCTTTAGGCTGAGACAAAAGTGATTCACTCTTGCATACACTGCTGATTCTTTCAAGAACTCTCCCGGGAACATGCAACTGTGTGCTTAAGGTAGCATTGCTGTTACCATGCCAGAGTAATACAAGGAGTGGGAAGTTGATGGATCTGCAGGTGATAGCTTAACTGAACAATAAACATTGTCCTTTCTTAATTGTAATGTGGTAGTACTGAAGGACCCCTTCAAAACATTTTTTCAGGAGAAAATCTTAAAGCATTTTATAAATATTAGCTAATCATGCATCACAGGTTGGAAGGGGATTTTCTTCCCTCTAGGAAAGCTCAGCACATGTGTTCGTCTTTCATCTTGTCAAACAGGCAGTCCAAAGGAGAGATGCTAATAGAGCATAAGTCAAGTGGCTGCTCACTGTGCACCCATCCTTCCTCCTTGAAACAAAGGAAGTAGATATTTTTCTCCAGTGTATAACAGATAAGTACCAGGGTGGCTGTAAGAAGAATAGTATTGATCTGGTCTCCCAGTGTGAGAAATGGAAAAGAACTGGTAATTACATGCCTCATAATTCTGAACATGATGAACCAGGAAGAATGCTCTAAAATTGCTTCCCATGAAGTAATTAATCTTTTAATTTTCTTTTTCCATCTATCACATGACTTCTAAATGTGTCCTTAATTCTAATCTAATACCATAGAAATAATCAGCACTACACCCTTCGATACATATATCTGTTTGGAAGTACTTATCTGTTCATATATTCTGCTCCTGTAAACTTGAGTTGCTCATTAGGTTAAAGATCTTTGAGTGGAAACATACACTGTGATTCTAAATCAGAGCACATCCAGTTCAAGGATCTCTTCTTCATTTCCTCTATCGCAGTTCAGCCATTATCCTTGGCAGTGCCAAATATTAACTTCTCTGAGTAAATCTGCAGAATTCAAACCCAGTAATGTGCATTCAAAGAACCTTCCATGCGTCCCTTCATCTGTAGGATTGAACTTTGAGCTCTACAGTTCATGGGTCTTTTTCATGCAAAAGATGAATGAATCCATAGAGTTTTCAGAGTGTTTCAGAAGACACAAGAACCTGACACATTTTGTTCGGTTTGAGTCTCTCCACAGAGAGAATACACTGCAGACACTTAGGTTATGGGTCTGAATGACAGGAAAAGAGGCCAAGTAGTTTTGCAGTAGTGTTGGTTGAAGATACTGGTTTGCAGGTCAAGTCCTGGGTCCTCGGCAATCTCTCTTCTTGATCTAAGCCAATTCATTTGATCTATCTGCAAGTTAATCTTCTGCATAAAAACATGAATGGTATTCCCTTTATCTGTGTTGCCATTTTAAGTAATAAAGCTTTTGAGACAAAATTGTATTTCATCTGCACGGTTCCTTGATCAGTTTAGAAGCATGAACTAAAACCAACGCCACCTCTTTCATACTTGTTACTGAATTTTTGTCTACAACTGATATAACTGATATTTTCAGTTATCTATATATTATTCCATTACTCACTTTCATTACAGACTGGGCGAATAGCCATATTAGATCATCATATTTACCATACAATTGCAGAAAAGTTCAGTGGAAGAGTGTACTCTCCATGTAAGTGATACTGTGAATTTGAGTACTTATATTCTAATGCTGCAACTTCAAAGCATGTAAAGATTAGTCGTGAAAAGGTGAGAAGGCTTAGATAATTGCACTCTCTAAAAGCTTATGAAAATATAGTGAGAAGTATCAAGGAAGGAAATATGGGATGGAAATAAGTATAAGAACTATCTTCCTAAAATGACCTCATTAAAAAAGCTAGCTACATGTTTGCTAAACTCCTGCTGAGATGACATTAAACAAAAGATCCTTTACAACTGGAAGATATTAAAGGCTACAAAATAGTAATTCCACATGCCCTTTTCAACATCAGCTGAAACAAATATAATATATTCCTTTGTAAATACTACACTTCATGCTATTAATTTCAATGACTGTTTCATACTTGCCTATCTTTCACCTTGATAATGTAATTATAGTGGTACAAGTTACTCCACATAGATGCCAAGATGCAATTTAACTGTCTCCATGTTTCCTAGTCAGATTGTACCTTGTATTTGACCCAAGAATTGTATAGTTATTAATAGATATCCTATGGGAAGCCTCACTGATATATTTGCTAGGATCACATTGTCCGTATCCTGATAGTAAGGAGAGGCAAAAAACCATAACTTCACTCATAACAATCTAAACAGGCTGCAAAATTTAGAATTGAGTGTGCAGTATCAGTGCAAATCCTTAAAGCAGTGTCCATTTCTACCACTAGAACGTTTATACCCTTACGCTTTTCTGGACCATGGGTGTATGTTTGTGCACGTTTCCCAGCAGGATGCAGTTGATTGTCACATTGCCTGGGGTCAGTAATAATGAAACAAGTTTATCAGGGTGCAGTCCTCTGGCCAGAGCCCTTGGATTCAGTTTTTTCTCTATATATATTGAGCACCATATAGTTCCAGACTCAATAGATTCTATAATAAATTAAGAAAAATTAGACACCACTGCTCCTCCTCCCCAGCACCTGCTTCCCTGCCCTCCACCCCCCTCCCCACCACCCCCCCATCACCCCCAAAAATAAAGAAAAGAAAGAACAGACCTGAGAAGGAAATTAAAGTCAGTGGAGATATGCCAGAAATCAGATGGATAGTAGTACTTTTATCTATATATTCCTGTAAGGTGAATTCTCTCATTAAAAGTTTGATTCTACCACATGAAAAAGAGCAAATTTTGTTCAAGTAGTTCCACTGAACAAAAGCAATTTACATGAGCTCAGAGTCTGTAGAATGCCATGTTGAGCCTGTGGTTCATTTGTTTTTATTAGAGATGGACAAAAATTTCTGGAAGAAATCTTTTTCTGTTGAAAAACTTTCCAAATTTTCCAAAAACTAATTCCTTCATGTCAGGTTCATATAATTCTGTGGGGTTTTTATACTTGCTAGGAACAATTTCTCACATTCTGAGATACAAATAAATAAAAATAAAAACAAAATAAAATAAAATTTGCCCCTAGGCAGGATTGTGTTCAATTTTAGGATTGCCTCTACATCTGAGGGTGGATGTTTTGATTGAAAACTTTAACTGTGATCTTTGTCAGTCATTGTCATAAGTGTTTACTAATGTCACAAGAATAAAATAGTAAAATATTGGGATTTTCAAAGGACAATAATGCAGTCAGCCCCTTCACTTGTATAGTATCTTTTGAATACCAAGCCTCATCCATTCTGGTTTGCACTGAAGCCTTTTCTATAATTACATTCCAGACAATAGCACAACACTTTTTCACTGCTGAACTCTTGATCTACTGTCTTTATTGTGTTTCCTTTTATAAATAATTTTATGGTCAAATACCCCGCTGAAATTTAAATAAAATGAAATCATGACTTCTTTTCACCATTAGCTCAAGATAACATAATAGCATTATGACAGGTGAAGGTTAACATTTCTAGTGGCAACTTTCATTTAAACCATCTCAAAGCAAGATGGCATGCATAATTGCTTTGCACCCATAGAGGAAATAACTCCCATTAATCCTGTAGTGAAGGTCATAGAAACATTGCACAAGCTCAGAACAATCACAGAATGAAGACAGAAGAGAACGACTGGGTCACTTAATTCATGTACCCGGCACAGCCTCAGACAACTATTTACCTAGCCAATACAGAATTTTTTTCAGTTGTAATGCACTAGCAAATGGGAAACAATTCAGAAGAAATAAAAGTTAGGTGAGTCTTTGTTAAGAGTTACAAATGTCTTTAAACGATTTTTTTTAAAAAATACCAAACTGCTGTGTATAATTTGAACCTGGTTCTGATACAAACAAGAGTCTTCCCCATTCCAGCGCAACAATGAACAAAATTCTGATTCAGGGAGAATCTGGGCTTCTCTTTTTAATTATTTTTCATTTTTGCTATTGTTAATATGCTCTTGTTCCATGCAGAAATATCCAGAGACAATCTATTCTCGTGGTACTTCTGGCCCAGGTTTTCAGTCCCAAGAGAATATGCTAGTTCAGAATTTAGTGATTAGATGGAGCAAATCAGAACTCCATCATTACTTTTTATTTTGCCATTACAGGTGAAGGACATGAACTTGCACACTATGGACTTAATTATTGCCAGGAGATTTCCTTCATTTTTAGGTATCTTAAATTGATGCCCCACTCCTAAACTGAAGATTCCCATAGAAAACTCTAAAAGTTAATATGATGAGTTGGAGTGCATAGAAGGTGTGCAGTATTATAGGAGGATTAATAGGCACTCCACTCATCTGCATTTTTCAAGCATTCATGTAGGTCAGAGAATTAATCAGGGACGACCCAGCTTCATCCCTGTCAAGGAATGCAAACTGAGGTGACACACTGTGTCATTTGAGCAATAGTAGCAATTATGGGAAGCATCAATTGCTTTTTGCAGACATGTTAAAGCCATGGACTGTGCTCCAAAACTGCCTCATTAGCTGGTGCTGAGGGAAGGAACAAATCCTATCACATAAGCATATTGTTTTCCAGAGGATTAACTTTGGACTTCTTGATGGACTGCCTGTTGTCTACTCTCCATCTCCTTCACACTGCTTCCCTTGTATCCAACTTCCACCTTCTCATTTCCTCATTCACTTCATCTGTTCTGTGAACTAATCCTGCCTCAGCCACCTCTCATGCTAGAAAAATCTTCCCCCTTCTGTGCCATTTGCCAGCCATCATTCTCTTAATTTTATTTCTGCTATTTGCCCATATCTGTCATCTACTTAGACTACAAGATACCCATTAAAAACGTCTATTACTATCTTTGTCCAGTAGAAGCTTCTGCTTACTTTTGCTATTATCACCAGCTGTGATTGCTCTTTTACAAGATTGTAAAAGTCCCTGCAAGCTCATTGCTTATAAATTCTTTACGTGGATAGTTTATTTTGTATATACTTTAAGTCTGCACAACCAAACTGGGCACACAAAGGTACAATGGATAAATGAGTCACCACAGGTCATTTGATCAACAGACAATATTGATGTGCATGGTTTTGGTCTGCCCCATTGAAAAATAAAATGCACAAGATTAAATCTCGCTTGTTTTACCATTATGGGGGTCCAAGAATGCACAGCTATCTGTTATTGTGGCTCTGTTGATAAGTGGTGGGCCAGGAAGACATTGGAGCCCTGTGATTTTTCCCAGATAGGAACTCCTTTAAAATTTCCCGTGACCTGTTTGCCAATTCTCCCCCTGTGTCTTTCCCAGCGTAGTTTTTCATTAATGTGAGGCAGAAAGCAGATAGGTATGGGAAAGTCACAACCTTCATTAGGTATGCCAAGCCACAAACAGTATTGTGTGAATGTTAATACCACGTAAATAGATGCTCCAGTACTTGTTTATATGTTGGGACTATGAAAACTGTAAATGCTATGTAAACAGTTAGGATTGATTTAATTATGTTCAGAGGCTTGTTTGTTTGGTTGGTTTCAGTTATTAAGAAATGCTGAAATCTCTCAAAGCAAACATACAGAACTTCTCAGGAAGTCTCAGAAGAAATGAGATTTCTGAGTAATTTCCAATATATGATACCCATGTCTTACCAGGACTTGAGAGACTTTCTCCTAAATAAATCAGTTGCTCTTTTCTCTCCCTGCATTCAAAATAGTGAAATCCAGTGAAACTGTACTTACAAAATAGTCACAATAAAGTGAAAATAGTGAAATTGTACTTACACAGGTCAGTCCTGGAGTATTTAAGAACAACCTTACAACAACAGCTGGAAATACAGGGTGACATGTCTCTCCAAGAATGTCATAAAATAGGAATAAAGATACAACTGCACCAACAGTTAACCTACCTAGCCCAGGGCAAGCATTGATGTCAGCATGGCACACAGCCAAATTAGTCTGTGTCCCAAAAGCAGATTCATTGAATTGGGCTGTAGATAAAGATCACTGTACTCTGACACAAAACTATGTTGGTGCCAAGTCTTGCTGTTTATTCTTGCTCTTCTTGTGAAGACATCAGCATGTGTAAAGTCATTCAGTGATTCAGAAAACCAATCCTGCTGCAAAGTAACTTTCTGAGAACAAAGAAAATTAACTTTCAGCCAAATCAGGCTTTGATCTGATCCATCATGTGCCATGAGATCATTATGCCAGCACAGGCAAACCAGCAGAAATGCATGCCCTTGACTGAAGAGGATGAACAGTCCTCTTTCAATAAGAATTGACATTTATGTCATTTTTAAGTGGCATATTCGTAGTGCAGGGCTTCACCAATTTTCACTACTTCTACAACCTACTATTCTACAACCATAGTTATGACTCCCGTGTCCAATTCTGTTATGGACTCATCACAGTTTGGCTTCTCTGGGCTGAATTTATCTCACATTTGACTAGCTTGCTGTAATTCCATGTGTACTGTTTGTCTGTGCAACAAAAACAGCTGCTCTGTTTCCTTGGAAGAGTTGCCTATCAGTGAGAATACATTATCTCAGTATCCATCTAGGGCTTTCTGCCAGAAGGGTACGGGGATATTAACTCTGCAAACCCCCCCTCAGGAAATTTACAGCAGAGATGTGCTGGATGGAGCAATACATTCCTTAAATACCATAGCAATATCATATCAGTTGAACATCCCAGCTAACTGTGGGACAGAAATTACATTCATGACCACCTACTGTTTGACAAATGTTGTATGTCTTGACATTCAGTCTTGGCCTTCTAGTGGGCTCCTCCTATGGCTAATCTTCAAGATTTTCCTTCAGCTTTTGGTGGTACAGCTGGACAATTACTTACAAGGAGGAATACTGTGAAGTAGAAGCAGGAATTGCTGAAATAGGTAACAGAGTATAAACCTCGAGAATACAACTCACTATGGTGTTTGAGTCACATGGGACAAAAGCATAGAATTTTTAATCATGAAAGGTTAAATTGCCATAAAATAAGAACGAAATAATCTCTGAAGTACAAAGACCTAAATCGTGTCTGGAGAGCTTTCAGAAAGAGTTGGGGAATGCAGCAGTTCAGCTGAACTCTGTTCACTTCACTTGTTCTTAGTATTAAGGAAATCAGGCAAAATAGCAGGCCAGGCTGACGTGTAGTATATGGGGTTCAGCTGAGCATCTGGACATTCACACTTAGAATTTTGATAAATGATGATGTTCAGATCTGCATCAATGTAAGCCAACAAATCTTAATTGCACCTCACTCACAAAATAGATTGTTACGCAAAAATGTGATAGACATTTGGTTTTTTCTTCAATATGATATGTTCAACACAGAGGAAAAACTTGTCTTGGTTATAGTGATGTTCTGGGGAATATTTTTTACCAGATATCAATACATTAATGTGAATATAAAATTTTAGCATGTGGCAGGCACTGTAAACGACGATTGAAAACAGCCTCAGAATAAAAATGGACTTATGCCACCAATGAGGCACAAAGGTTGATATGAGTACATTTTTTCATCTCCCTACATGCTAGAGGTGACAGATCTTTCAACCCATGTTCCAGCTACCAAAACTGTAAAATCAGGATTAGAAATTAGTCAGTGTGACTCAGTTATTCCAGAAAGGTGGAGACAGAATGACTTTAGTAAGAGGCCTGACAAGTTTATGAGAATGGTTATACACTTGCTACTGAAGCAGTTGCCTTGATCAAGCATCCTTGTTCTCAGATGAACCAAACTATTGTTTTTCTGCACAAGATACAAATGGTCTTTCACATAAGGATGAAGAAAGGGGAAGTGGTATATCGTTACTCCAGTAAGTCTTTTGATTATGGCTCTGAAGGAAAATATGTTCTGAAATAAGATGCAGTAGGATTCCAACAACTTTCTGGAAGAGATTGGTTTTCAGCTGACATTTTTGAAAACCAGTAATCTGTTGCTTAGTATTAGGCTAGAAGGAAGTATCAGATTCAGTTACTCAGTAACAATTCTTGATCACGTTGATTGATATTTTGTCTAATGACAATGTCTAATGGGTGAAAATTTCATTTGACTGAGTGTTCAAGAACACTAGAAAACAGAGTTAGAATTTAAAATCACCATAATGGAATTGGTCTGAAATGCATAAGATGCATTTTCATAGAGAAACACATAAAATATTGTATGTATTTAGGAAAAATCAGCTATAATTAATATAAATTGTGGAAAGTTATCCTTCTTCAAAGGAAAGGAAGAAAACCCAACCGGGGATCATACTGGCTATATAAATTGGACTGATGTTTGTAAAACTTGTGAAGGAATTTCTCCAACATCTCTCAGCTGGAATATCGAGGAACTGGTGAACAACCTTATGCTTTCATTACAAGCATGGAGTAAATGGATAGAGTCCAAAGAATAACACTGAGAAGAGTAAAAGGTTCTAGAAAACATTGTCTGTAAGGAGTGCTTTGGGAGTTTGTTTTAAAGTAGACAAGAGATGACCAAGGAAGACGTTATACCTTATCCTTAATTGTGTAAGAAATTGTTGCAAAGAAGAAAATAAGCCATTTACAAGGTCCACTGTGTATTTTGTAATTGTAGGTCTTTTTCTATAACACCCCTTGTGTTTAGCATGGTTCTATCTGCCCTGCCATTTAACAAAGATGAAAGTGATGATCAGTCCTTCACATGTTTTCAGTACACTCAGTGTCATGGAAGTCTCTAGGTAGTTGCATCATTACAGACATTGATAGTAATAAAGTTAGATTTCACTATATCATTTAGATTAGCCATATTAAAGCTGTGTTGTAGGGCAAAACATCCATATTTATGCTGTATTTGACTCTCTATTAATAATTAATCCAGGTGAAATAGTTTTGTTATTAATATTGATCACTGTTCCAACTGAAAGCCCAGATGTCAAGGTTTCCTTTAGCATGCTCAGTTATATTTAATAGTCCCATTGATGAGTGAGAGCCTAATGAAGGCTAACAGATGGTCTATTTAATATTGCTGTAGGATTTGAAGCACTTGCCAAAACAGATACACAAAAGGATTTGACAGCCCTGTAGCTGAAAACCTTTAATTACAGCTACTTCAGCTCCTAGGGGTTCTGTGCGGCTAACGTAACAGTGCAGCTTTAGGATAGGTCAGCATGGCAGGGGAAGGCTTTGTGAAGCCAGACAGTGAGTGCTGGTAGAACTGTTTGTTGACAATTAATAAGCTGGGCTTGGTGCAGGCAGTTTAGAAAGAGAAGCCTAGAAAGAGAGAGGAAAATAAGTGATGGTGCTTTCTCTGCCTCTGAGAACAGTTTGCCCTTTGTCTAAAATATCACCTCTTGAGAAGACTCATCGTCTGCTGAGCAGGTAGATGGGGAGAAAGCATGTAGCAAAAGTGGAACTTTAATTATACCTGGGACTGATCCTTAAAAAGATAGGAATTTCAGTCCGCTTCCTACTCTTAGTGACAGCAAATTACAAGATAGGGGGCTAAAATTTGCTGAAGTTATAAAACTCTATCTTTGAAGGAGACCACCGATTTATGCAGGAGAAAAGAATACACATAAAACAGAAAACTATGATTTCTAAAAACTCTCAATTTGTTGATCTGGGTTTGAGCGGAAGGAATGAGCTTGCAGAGACTTTCGATGATTCTACCCTGGCTCTACATGGAACAGTTGCCCTCAGGTTTTCTGGCATAAATTCACACCACCTCCAAAATGAAATAAAGCATAATTAGGAGTCACATCCTGATTTGTTCAAATTGATTTTTAAGCAATTGCTGAGAAATTGAATCAATTCCTTCAGAAAGAATAGGTGGGTTTACTGCCCTTACAGTCTCTGGAAGAACTGTCTGTAACTAAGGGTATTGATCCTTTCTGGGTGCCAGAAGGAGATAATCCGTGGAGTTGTTTATATATAATTCCAGGTATCTGATCAGTACTTGTTTTGTACAGTATTTTCTAGCAAAAAAACCAAAAAAAGTGGACATGTGCACAGACAGAGATGTAGGCAGATTTTGAGACTCCTTGATTATGGAAGGATGGTTTCCCCTCACCAGCCTGTCCTGTGCTAGACCAAATACCACAGACCATCCCTGCATGCAGCAAGAAATATTTTTGTGGAGAAAAAGAAAACAAAAATTCAAGCACGAAGTGTGACATTCCCTAAACCAACCTGCAAACCAAGTTGGGATAACAAAATAGGGAAGTCTATGCAGATTTTAATGTGTACAGAAAAGTAATGCTGCCTGGCTAGTAACAAATTTTGCCAGTCCACACAGCATTGACAGCCACAGATGTCATGCTCCAGTGTCATGAGAAAATCTCTGAACCTTTCAAAATTCAGAAACCAGATGAACAATTGCCAAAGGTATGTGTGGAAAAGTCAACAGGGGACAATCCCTTTTTCTCCACAGCTGGCTGGGCTTGGTCCCTTTTCCACATGTTGCCCTGTCTGTTGGCAGATCATGAATTATCTTGTGTAAAACCAGCTGTTTCTCATTATTCCAGATAATGCTGAAACCTGACATTTTTACTGCCTTATGCAAGAATCTGCATTTTTGGCTTCATCTAAATAGCAACTAAAAATGAATAGACACCAAACACCAGTCTGAAGGAGAGAGTGTACTGGCAACTGGCCCCAGCTACATAGGCAAATGAAGCAAATGTAAAGAAACAAGCTAGAATTTACTGTGATCTTGATCCAGCAACTGTTGAAGGAATTGGAAGGATTCCTGTTGGATCCAACAGGCCTCAAGAGACAAACCACCTCCCTAATGGGCATAGCAGTGGAATGCAACAGCAGCGCAACATCCTAGAAAGAGATGCAGTCAGGATAATAGTAACACAGGCTGCCAAATTTGAAGGTAATTAGAAGTGAATCACTAATTACAAGGGCTGTGAAACCAGACAACTCTTTCATCATTGTATGCAGTTAAACCTGATAAGCAATGGCTAGATGGTGGGGTTGTTTTGAAGCTAAATATATTTTTAATGCGGTTTGCATCTTCTTTGATGTAGAGATTTTCATTAAATGTTCATCTGTTTAATTATTATTTACTTTGTACAGAACTTTGGGATTTGCTAAGATGAAAGAGGCCATTGTTTGTTTATTATTTTGTGAGTGACAATGCCAGAGCTGACTCCTAAACTAGTCCATCAGTTGTAACGTAAGACCTCATGCCATTCTAACATAGACAATACACTTGGAAAAATCAGCTTTGATGAAAATGCATATCCACAAAGGATATTCCATAATTAGAGGAGGTACAAAGTATTGAATGTGCCAGTAAAGTCAATTAAACGCTAATTACTATTGGGTTCAGATCTGCTATTGCATGATAAATTGCTCAAGTAAAAGTATCTTTTCCACATAGAGGTGCCAAATTCACCCCTGCTGATGTTACAGATGTTCTTTCAACTACCCCTCTGATTCTTTTTGAGATAAAAATGCAAAACTTTCCCTTGTAGGCAGCAGTGTGAAAAACTCATTAGCTGATGTCATCTTTATAGGTAGTTTTCTTGGTGTGGGTAAATGACAATCCCTTGCTTTCCACATTTCTAGGCTGTGCTAATAATTTCACACCCTCTATTCTCAGAAGGCAGAAGATCTTTCTGCAACGTACAGTTGACATACGGTTAGTGTCTAGTCCTTTACAATCATTCAGATGATGGAGAGCTTTGGAAACTTCTTGAATTCCTATCAGTCTGGATGTGCTCTATCAGGATTTCGGCAGATGACTGTGATTCAGCTTTTTAAACATTTCCAGGAAGTTCATCACTCATTGCCACATTTCTCCTTACCTTTCAGTGTTAACAAGTTTCCATATGCTGTTTCCATATGCCATGTGGCTTTCATAAAATCTCAGGCAGTAACTTCTCCAAAAGCTCAGATATCTTTGTAGTGGTTTTCTTTAACAGTATATACATACAAAACATGATGACAAAGTGAAAGGCATCCATTCCACTGGCTTCAATGCACTTTGAAATGGTCTCTAATGGAGTCTGATTTTAAGATGGGGAGAGAGCAGTATGATTTCTTAGAATAATTTCTGCTTGAATCACTCAGTTTTCCTTCATCCACCCTCTCTCCCTCTCTCTTTTTATAGTTTTATAACTATAAAAATTATATTTTAGATAGAATGGAAAACTTAACTGATGTAAGTTAGCACAAATTTCATGCTCCTCCACCTTTCAGACCTCAGCTGCTCTAAGCAAGTTCATGACAGTAACTTTAAACTTGCTGTCACCTTACTGAGACTCCCTTAGACTTCGGTCCCTCTGATCAATGTGTCTCTTACAGTGCTGGTACAAAACCAAAATGGTGACTCCATAGTGCAGAGGCACAAAGGATGTTTAAATGTCTTTAGAGAGATAAAAGTCATATGTAACTAGTTTCTTGAGTCTGGTACCTCAATCCATCCTCCTCCAGTTTGGTTTCCCATTGCCATATCTGAATGACCTCCCTTCCTTCACAGCGGGACCTGATTTTGTCATTCCATTTACCTCCTTTTCTCTTTCTGAAGTCTTACTTTCATTTCCTGCCATTGGCCTTTTCAAAGGAGACTAAGGTTCTGTTTGCAACTGGTGATTACAGACTAAGGCAGACAAACTTACATGTTTCCCTGCACCTTCGGCTGAGGGAAAACACCTTCACTTCTCCTAAGCACTTTTATTTGCATCTGACAGTGCTCCTGCCCCTCCAGCATGTGCTGTCTCTGCTCAATTGTGAGGTGAGGGCTGGAGAAAGGGGCTGTTCAGGAAGCCCACACAAATAACATTTGTTACTGCTCACCTTGGGTGACACAGAAACACCAATCTTCTGGCACTGCACTAAAGTGAGCAGTCTGAGCCCAGCCACACAGGCAGAAGCACCTCATCTATTACTTATTTAGATAATTATCACAGCAGTGCAGTAGAAATGATAACTCACACAGGAACAGGCTGCTCGCATTGCACCCCACAGACACCACCAGGACTATTCCTCTGTAGCTCATGAGAAGACAGAACATGAATGCATAAGGGTTTGTTTTCACCCCACTTGTTTCTACAAGCTGGAGAGATTGAAATGTCTTCACTGTGAAGCACAAGTGCTGAAAGTGTCTTCCTGGCAGCTACCTGTCACACCAGCCACTTGCAACTCTGTTTGATTCCATCCAGTCTAAACTGTAACCTGGACTTTGTGGACTTCCGTAGAGGGGTGGGAAAAACTGATGCTGCAGCTCTTGAGGAAGCCCTGGTTGGAAAAATATGATTCTGTGACTTGTTCTCAAAAGGTAGAAATCCACTCACACTCAGGTAGGTTTCTTTCTCTTTGCATATTAAGAAATAAAGTTTACATAGACCTAAGAAGGAGTTCCCTCAAGGACTCTCAGAAGTATAGCTACATCATTTCAAAGATATCAGGCACTTTCTATTTCGTACCAGGCAATACCAGCTACACAGTGTCATTTGTATGGAGATAATTTGGGTGTATGTAGCTATTTCTACATCAAAAAGATGAGACATGGTGCTGCAGACCTGATGTCCACACTATACTTGTTCAGGGGATTCTATTTCACGGTAGCTCTGGTCTTGCCTGGTCTACTGACTGCTCAGCAGCTGCTGGACAAACTTAGGTACTTTTCTGGGGTTCATCTTCCAATTTAAGGGTTTATTTTATTGTTCATCCAAGAGGAACCAGACTGTGCATCACAAGAATGCTCAACAGTGTGAACTACAGCATAGCAAGTGAGGACAGTCAGGAAATTCGTTTCAAAAACTTATTATGTGAGCTAAAACACAAATGTTGTTGAAATATCTAACACAGAGGTGATGGGTCACAGGTCCAATTTAAAAGTACTGTATTGAAGACAGGAGTTTAAGATCTGTTTCTTTTAATGCCAATTACTCTGTCTTCTCCAACTAGTAAAACCTGAGGTGTAGTGCTTTCAGATACAAGTTTTTTATTGTTACCATTAGGAGCACTAGGCAAAGGGAAATTTTGTGTTCAAGATCTTACTGGAAAAGCTTTAAGTGAAAATATTGATATTTTTAATTCCATTTATTATGTGATTTTTACCATGGCTATTAATTCTTCTACCTGGAGAGCATTGCTAGTGATTCTCAGGTGTTTGGCCCTCCTACCTTCTTTTAGTCACATTTAATTTAATAAGTACATAAACTCTGTAAATTAAATCTCTTCCTTCTTGTTATCTCATCACAGGTAAGCAGAGAAACTGTCAGTTAGTGTCTATTTTATCTTAATAACACGAGTTGTGTTGTTTTCTCATGTATGTGTTTCCCTACTTCCTCTATTCTGAGTCCAATGTAAAGGAAAACGTGAAAGAAAATAACAGGGCGTACATAAAGACCAAAACCATTTATGGCTGAAACATGAAAAATTTTCAGCTTTCATGTTCTTAAAGGGCAGAGGAGGTTAATGAGAAGACTGTGGCAGTGCTTTGTAGAGAGAAGATGGTTTCATGAAAAATCAGGAAAATAAGTGTACTTAAGAGCAGGAAAACAGCATTTGAAATTCAGAAAACAAAGCTTTAAAGCAAGAGCTCCGAATCATCAACAGTTTATGGAGCACTTCCCATAGTCACAGTCAAATGTATTAATTGTTAACTCAAATTGTTTACACATTATAAACAATTTAAATTGCCTATAAATTAAAACTGTTTATAAAGTGCTTGCTGCACTTTTAAGATTATTTATACCACTTAACAAACACTGTAACCTCACATAGTCTAAGTATTACTACATTATTACTGTCTATATCTGCTAAAACCTTCACTAAATTTTCAAATGTCATTAAAGCAGGGATAGAAACACAAACACTTACAAACTTTAAAACCTTGCTAGTGCAAAATATATTGAAAGTCTTACATGGTGAAGAGGAAACTCATGCATAAACCAGCCAATGCCATTTACTTTAAAATCTACTTAATACTAAAATAAAAATTATATTAAAAAAATCTTGTTTTCTGACAATGTTTGCCTTATATTTAACACTCATGGAAACCACTATAAATCTTTCCAAAATGTACTCAGAGGTCTCCAAACTTGATTGGTTATTTTCAGCTTCTTTCAAAAAATCTGGTAACACTTTCTTGATGAAGTAGAAACTTTACAAAGTGTGGTTTAAAAATAACAATTATCAATGATTGTATTGTCGCTCTAAAAAAGAAAATAAAAGTAATTTTCATTTAAAAAATCTGTCACTATATTATTCTTTCTGATAGTGCACTAAATTATTAATTATATAGTAATAAAGTCTATTTAAAATGTTGACTGGCTAAGTGTACTTCTAAATATGTCGTGGTCTGCAAAGGAAGACAGTGATTTCATCAAGGTATTAGTTAAATTACAAAGGTTTTAGCCAAACTACTTCCTACCGAGCTACACAATCCAGCTCCAGACCCCTTTTTAAGTGTTTATCCTTTGTCCAACTTTTG
This sequence comes from Rhynochetos jubatus, assembly GCA_027574665.1. NCBI lineage: Eukaryota > Metazoa > Chordata > Aves > Eurypygiformes > Rhynochetidae > Rhynochetos > Rhynochetos jubatus. The sequence continues at coordinate 29,369,167 of CM050654.1, forward strand.
GGAAAGACACTTGTTAAATTCCTCTTTAGAATGAACAACTATTTTTATCCCAGCCTTTCCTATGTCAGTAGGACAAGAGGAAGAGCAAATCTTTGTCTAAATTAGTGCTTAATCCCTTCAGGGATATTCTGTGCTGAGGTCATTATGGTTTATTACCTTAACAATTAACAAAAGAAAGCAAGTAAATAAAGTCAAATTGCAACTGTAAGAGGTTTGCTTCCTTGTCCCTGTATAAACCTGTTTTGGGATTGTGGGAGAGATGAATTCATTACTAACTGTAGAAAAAAATAAGACGCAACCTACAACCTTTTTTTCCTGAAATTTCTGCCATTGCATCTGATGACTTTCCCACACCATCCAGACTTGCGATACCTGCTTAACCTCTGGCTTTGCCCCTGGTGGCTGAAACATGGCTATATTCTGACACGTTTTCCCCTGAATCATCTCTAACCTCTGCCCTCTCCTTTTGCCCTGACAGGCACATCCCCTGACTGCATCTCTCCTGGTGTTACTACTGCAATCTACTCAGAGCTTTTCACAGTCTAAACCCAGGCCCCTTTCATCACCAGCTAGTTTAAAGTGCTGCTGACAAAACCCTTTCTTAACTTTAACCTCAACCCAGTTGCCGACAGGCATGCATGCACACACACACGCACACTCTCTTTGACAAATTTCTCTAGCTTCCCAATATGCTGTTCAAACCTGACACCATGGATCACATGCAAGAGGGTAGCTTTTTCTCCAGGCTCAGCATACACAGAGGACCAGAGAGCTGTCACACATACCCTGGCCAGGTGCTCCAGTTTCTTTGGCATCTTTTCACTAAAGTGAAAACCTGTCCCTGTTCTTTGTATTATTTTTGGAAAATGGGGCGGTGTGTAATTAGTTTACTTTTCCCTCAAAACAAAAACTCCTCCTCTAAAACCTATAACTAAGCTGTTTTTTTAAAAGTGAAAACCTATAGGGCTGTCATGTGCCTATTCAAATAAAGAGGAGCACCTCCGCTGACTTACCCCAAGTGGGGGGATATGGCCGAGTAGATATCGTCAATATTTAGCATCAGTCACTATGAAACCGCATCTGACCTGCCATGGTTCCCTTAGGAACTTAGAATAAAAATATATCTGAATTGGAACTTTCAGAACTGCTCAATATTTGTTTAATTCTGCTGCCATTGAAAATGTTGGTAAGATTTCCATTAATTTTGATAGAACAAAGTTAAACTCAGTGTGAAAACTACAGCATTCATCGTGTCAATGTGGCATTTTATTTCATGTTAATGATAATGGCTAAAAAAGTTTTTAAAAATGGTTAATCTTGCACTCTTATGGAAATGAGGGAAAAAAGTACTGTGAGGTGCAATGCAGAAGAGTTATATGACTTTTTACCAGGGTGCAGCTAACCTTTGATCACCTTTGAAAATTAAAGTGATTTTAGGGCTGAAAAATGCTCATAATAAAAGACTTAAAGAGCTCAATCTGCTCATCAAAAAAGATCAATAGTTACTTAATTGCAATGTACATGTGCCTTCATGGAGAGAAAATGTCATGTAGTAAAGGACTAAATCTATCAAAGAAAAGCACAAGAACATTGGCTTCACCAATTCACCAGTTAAAATCTGCATAGAAGAAGGCTTCTGTCTTTTTTCTTCTATTTTCTTTTAATAAAATGTGCTGATTGAGTTTCCAGATTTAACATCTTCGGTCAAGGACTGAATGTCCTAAAACTGTCATTATGGTCAAACACAAGTTATCAGTCTCATTAACAGGCTAATTGGGAAAAGAAAGGAAAAAAGAAGAAAAAAATGGTGTTACTATGCAGAATGCCAGAATGACCTAAAATCTCTGATTTTTGGAATTTGTTCCCAATTATCCCATGCTTCCAACAAAACAAAACAAAAACAAAAACAAACTCCAAAAAACCCCCAAACAAACAAACAAACAAAAAAACCCCCACCAAACAAAACTGCAGGAAAAATGGGGGGGGTGGGAAGAGAGAAGAATATACGCATAATGTTAATCAGTTGACCAGCTGAAAATCCAGGCAATAACATGCAGGAATTGAGCAAAAGTTTGGGGGTTGGTTTAGTGGGGTTTTGTGGGTATGGTTGGTTTGGTTCTGCTTTGTTTAGTTTAAAAAGGTATTTTTCATCAGACTGAGTAAAGATGCAGCTCAAGTGGTACTTTAAAATATAGATAATTATTTACTTTGTAAGTTTACTTTGTAATTTTCTGTTTGTTATTACTCTTTATTTTGACCCATTCTGTTGTATGTCACCATATTGTGACTTTACATTACCAGTAAATTTAAAAGTAAGCTAATATAAAACAGTCATTTGGATACATTTACTCTGTTACCTCGGTAGCTGTTACGTGATTTTTTTAAAATTATTTAAAAAAACTATGTGATCTTATTTGTTATTCTCCTGCTTTAGTAATACTGCCAGCTGTACTTTCCACTTCACATGAATTCAGGTCTATTCTAATTTTCCACTTCCCTGCCTTTAATCCCAGTGTTACAAATGGAATCCCATGCTACACTAATATCTCTTACTCACTGGCACAGAAGAGATCAATATTTCAAAATGCCATATGTTTTATAGATCAACTGCCTTATGCATAAGAATCCAATGGCATCTGAATCGTTACAAAATATCTGTAACTTACACAAGCCAAGGAATGCAAAGCCTGTCTTTGCACACTACATCAGATCCTAAAATGTCTGTACTCATCTGTAAAAGGTTTGAGTATTTCTATGAAACCTAAGTTACTCAAATCCTTGATTTCCTCTCAACATATAACCCATTCCCTATGGCCTATAGGCATGGTAGAGACTTTAAGGATGTGAACGTTTTGTCCTTCACAGACATGCAAAGATCTCGGGACTCTTTTAGTAAGGTTTCACGGTATCCAGCAAAACCTGGCTGAGCGTTAGCACTTGCACAAGCAGAGGTGAAGTGCATGGCTAAAAGATGCACAGCTGGTATTTGTTTGATCACTGGGGTTCCTTTTGCCAATCCTTCAGACTGATCCACCTGCAAGGGCAGATTGAGAACTGGTCTAATGATAAGCCACTGGACCCACACAGACCTTGGAGGAAACCACAGGGCATTTTGCATCCAAGGGGTGCTTTCTACTGTTGTATGTGTCCAGACTCAATTCCCTGAGCCAGGCAACCGCTCTAAAAGTGACATTATATTTTTGTGGAACCATCTTGATTTTGACAAGTTTGTGACAGAACCCAAGCTTGGCTCAGATGTCAAAACTGGAACTACAGACCAGGTTTCTTGGGAGTGATATTCTGTTCTGTTCTTTGGGACCCTTTCCTTGGTTGGCTGCCAGATTATCAAGTCTCCAGTAGTGCCCTTGGGGAATTGCTTTAGGGCTGACAACCCCATGGCTTCAGAGACCAAAGCCTACCATGCAGACTGTCTTATACACCACTGTCTCTGTTCCTGTTCCCAGAACATCATGATGTATGGTCTCTACTCCAACAAGAAGAAAAACTTACTTTAAAACTCTTTTCCACCAAGTGCAATGATCTCAGTGTGTCTATGCCTACGCCAAGCAAGCTGGACACTGAAGATGCGGACAAGTCAGAGATGAAGGGAGAAAAGCTTCCTTGTTCAAGACCATTTCTTGTCTTTGCCCTTCGCTAACATGAAAGTATGTCAGTATGCATGAATTTCCTTGAAAAAGTCCAGATTAAAACACTATTGAATGCACTTTTCCCACTAGAGAGAGGATTAGAGAACTAGTGTATGATACCTTTGCCATGCTGCTTAATGCATCACTGACAGAGTAAGGAATAGAATAGAACCAAGACAAAGGGGCCTGATTTCTTCCAAATAGTTTTAAACAAAAGAAATGGGCAAGCAGTGAAAACTGAATCGAGTGAAACTTCAGTGGTAACTTCCACTCTGCAGAAATGTTGTGGGTTTGTTTTTTTTGGGGGGTTTTTTTTCGCATGTAGCATTGTATCTTCATGGTGCTGTTTACATGAAAATTAGTTTAAATAGCAGCCTGAGGCCCTGGAGAAGTCTCTGAGCTAGTAATCTTGATTTTAATAATGCTGCTGTATTTCTACACCATATTACTGCAAATTTGTATAACGAGTAGATTTCCTCTGAGGAAATGGCCAAGATAGTAGTACTTGAGGGAAGCTCTTTAAAGGCTATTAAAATGTTGTTACTGTAAGTTTTTAATAACAACTTGGAGCAAGACCTTTACCAGTGAGGGTCAGCTGGGAACCATAAATCAGACTTCAGTCTTTACATCCACCTGTAATGAGTACAATCAGAAGTACGTCTGGTCACACAGATTTTAGTGTGACTGGGTGAAGTTGTTTGGGTTCAGCCTGGCATGTCTTCTTAAAACCCTTTTCTTTTGCTGAATGCAGAAATATGTAAAAAGATTTTGATCTAGAAATAAGAGTCCTTCTGTCCCGGAAGAATTTCTGTCTGTGAGGAACAATGAATGGAAGCAAGAGGCAAAGTCAGTGAAAATGTTTTACTTAAATAAACAAATTCGCTACAGATTTTAAGCAGGAACAAGCTGAGTACTTTAAAATAGCCACATCCTTTCTTTGTTTCACTGAAATTTTTGGTCTTGGTGGGTATTTTTATTTATTTATCTTAATGGCTGACTGATCTAAGTATTACTGCAAATAGTACATAATAATAGTAATTCCAAAGCTCATCCACTGTATGTTGTTTGTGTAGAGAAGGACATTTCATTTCATACATCATTTACAACTCCCTGCTATAATTCTAGGAAGTCAGAAAGCTTTTAAAATTTAATGAGCAAAAACTTTATGCTTTTGCAACATCCAAAATTGGGATATACCAAGCAGTTGCTTGCAGGATATTTTCTCTTGTCGCTGGTTTCATTTTCTTTCCACTACACCAATAAGAGTTCATCTACTCTGAAGTTAATTAAGCTGACTAGGAAAAAAGACATTTATGTGAATCATCTCAAACGTCCTAATCCATTTGTGTATATGTTTTTCCTCTAAGATGCTTCCAGCTACTATATTTCATAAACAAATTGCGTGTAGAAGTTGCAATTTTCTTACCTCTTTAATCGAGTGATCCTTTAAAGGAGTTCTGAAATATCTCTGTATCCTAGAGAATAAATTTTCAGTGCCACTGAAGAACCCTATGTGTTGCCTTTCCTGGCAGCATTGCACTCTGAGCACATTAATGTTGAGTTATTACACTGCCATAAATTAGTTAATTTATCCTAAAGTGCTTTGTGTTCATATGCAATGTCTTTTTTAATTATTTAGCATGTTTTGGCACAGTTATAAATCTTACTGAGAACAAATATTGCTTAAGTTTGAAATGGGTGTGTTCACCTCAAAACTCTTCAGCATGCTTCCCTAATTAAACAGAGGTCAGAAACAGACTGAGAAAGTAATGTGTTAGTGAAATGCTACTTCTTTAAGCCTGGTATTTTTGGTTCAGAACATCACAAACTGGGCAAACGTTTGTGGAGTTTGTCTTGGAAATTCTGGAGTCAGAAACGGTGAACCAGAAACCGCATGGGCACTCATATCCGTGCGACGGGATCTGGACAAATCTGGAGGCATGTGCAGGGAGATGATGGCCAGAAATATGTGGCATCCATTTTTTGGAGGTAATTTTTAGGAAAAAAAACCTAACTGGTCACAGGGTGCTAGGTGACTACTGACAGGGACATAGGCTGGCAGGGATTTCAACTCCCTGCCTTATGACTAGCCTGACAAGTGCCTGTGAGAAAACCATCCCTCCTTCCCCATCTGTCAAAAAGAGCCAATGCTGACCTCCTTTACAAAGCACTTGGAGATCAATCGATGAGTAATGCTGCAGAAGAGGCTCGTATTCTCATTCATAAGTGAGAACAAATCACTCAGTTTTCAGAGTTTTAAAAGATCCACTGAGAAGGGTATCAATCATCCCGGATTTAAAGCCTGGAATCCAGGTTGTCTTTCAGTCACAGCCCTCCAATGTGGTGGAATGAATTGCAACGGATGCGCTCCATCATGTAATTCCAGTTTTTGAGAGTTTGCAGCAGCAGGGAGAGAAGGAGGGAAGCACTGAGGGGCATGCTGCTTTCATTCTGCTTTCTTTTAATGACACACAACATCTGCCATGATACCCCTCCCCAGTGCCAATCATTCTTTATATTTAAAGTGCAGTCGGAATGTCCTGCCTGGCAAAGGGTGGCAGACACTCCAGCAAGAAGTTGGGTTGTTGTCATCATCTATGACTGCAGGACGGTTTCTGACCGTGTCCTTGACTACCGTCCTCTCTTCTCTGAAAAAAATGCTGGAGAGTTGGCACGTACTCCCAAAAGTTTCTTGCAGGCATTATTCCCAGCCCTGCTGCCAAGCACCAGGACACCTCCGTGCTGAGCCCATCTGTGCCCTTGAGGATGCAGTTAGCTTTTCACCTCTGCTGTGGAAAAAATTATTTTCTCTTCTTTATTTTCCACAGAGATTGTTTGAATCATGTTCAGAGTTTCAAATGACACTTGCTCAAATAGACTACAGCAGTGACTGAGGTAATGGATAGGCATTCTCCTGTGTCTGGAAATTATCTGTGATTTTATGCTCAAACCTCTACATCTTTGCAGTAACAGTACTATATTTGAAATCATATACATTGTTCAGAGTTAAAATACAGGAAAAGCAGAGCAAGGCCGTCTGATCTTGAGTCATAAAAGCACAGTTAGTGGAAATGCAAAACCTTCAGCGGACACACAGTTCTGACATTTCAAATGTGATTTGTTCTAAATCAAAAGATCCTGTTAAATAAAACTAAAAAAATGTTATGCATAATTTGAAATACTGATTTCAAATATCATTTAAGAATACATCACTTTAATTATGTATATTTTGTAAATATACATAATCATTGATTACAACTTTCTTGTAGAATATGGGCTTTAAAAAACTTTAAAAGGGTGAGAGAAAACATATAGAATTATCCTCCACTAAATGATAACTATTTAGAGTTTGCAAAATTGAAACCAAATACATGAAATAATCTTTTCTAACCGGTGTAAAATGAAACATTTTGGCCTTATTCAAATATTAAAGAGAAAAATACCATTATTTTGTCAAGCTGACATGCTTGAATGAGTCAATTCGTTTTTTTCCAGAATAACTTACAGCTACCCAATTTATATAGTGCACTCTTCTACATTACCTTTTCCTTTTTGTTTCATTCTGCAAATCTTGTAATCGAAAAAAAATCACATTGAAACTGTACTGGATGGGTTTTCTTTGCTTTCCATAGGAGCAGAGCCCTGTACTTGTTAATTAGCTGTAAACCAAATTAGCTCTCATTCAGGTGCAGTTAAAACTCATGTACTGTTCTTTATAGAAGGATCTTCACTGCCTCCATCAAGTAGCCTTGCAGTCTCTTTCTGGGGACAGCCAAGAGGCCCCCCATCACTCGGTATAGTTGTGTTCTGCCACCCCTCCTTTGTTCAGAGCTTGTGCAGCAGTAGAGGCAGAGCACTGAGCAGATTCAGGAATCTCCAGCTGAAGTAGCAGCCCTTTAGAAATCTTGCCAGATGACCATGAATGCCAACAGTCCTGTGGTGACTGATTTATCTTGCTCTCAGAATAATTGCTACCACCTTTGCCCTAGCTAAGGGGAAAGAGAGGTGATGAAAAGGAAGAGATTTGCTTTTTTTTCTGTTTGTTTGATTTCCTCAGCAAATAGCAAATTCACCAAGGACATTTATGTTGAATAAAAAGATGTGACCACTTGAGTCGATTTCACTGGATGTAGGACAACAGGATTGGCTTTGAGGAAGATCCAGGTGATTAGTGGTGACATTTTCAAAATTAAATATATCAACTTTTCATTCTAAAGCAACCAGCTTTGTTTTGATATCTAAGTCTGCTTTTATAAGGTTAACTCTTCTGAAATGGATGCTTGACATCCTTTCTTGGGTTTTTTTACATTTTCTACTTAGCAGCTGCTCCAAAATTAAAAAAAAAAAAAAAGTATTTTACTTTCTCTGAAATGAATTACAAAATTTGTTATAAGGTTAAATGACATCTTTTGGATCACTTTCAATGAAAGAGAATTCTTTTCTTTTAACATCTCTTTGGATATTGCTGTACTTTCCCCCAACCCCTTTGCAGTGGAGATCAGCTAGACCCAGGACCACAAGTCCTTCAATATTACTGGTGGTTCTTTGGTGCAAGAAAACAAAATCATATCCAGCATTAATACTGCCCTTCTGTTGAAGATCTGATGCAAGTCACTAAAAACAGCCCAGATACTCCAGAGCAATAGAGTACATACACCCTTATGCGGTTTGTGAAAGATGTTTGTTTCTTTTCTTCCAAAAGGATAACACTTAAAATGCTGTGGTTCGTTTATTCTAATGTCCTTTAGGCAGCATCAGTTCCTTACAGACAATTTAAAATTCTTACACACTCCAGAAATACCATAGGCAGTAACAAGTTAGATAAGTCATTCTTAAAGCTATTAGTTGATAATGATGATAGCTTCAGTTCATCTGAAAAATTATTGCTCATAAAATTACTGTATCATAAGGAAACTGCACCTTTTACTGATTTGTTTATCCTTGCAACACTTTCAGCTTGGATAACACTTTTTTTTATTAATATTGCTATTATTTATTTCTCCCATCAGTTCCATAAGATATCTCATAAAATATACCTTATACTTGCCAGCATTAAGAGAATTACTAACTTACAATACAGATGATGTTGGATCTCTCTCGTATTGTTACAGGGAGAGAGAGGAAGCAAAAAGAAACCCTCAAAGACCAATTTGGATGCATTTGGATATTTTTCATAGCCCAAGTGATGAACGAAATTAAAAAACCCCAATCATCATCACACAACAGAACTACTTTAGACTGTATCTCTTGGGGAGGGGATGGAAAAGTCTCAGAGTAATTTGCATATTTTGTAAAGGGAAAAAACGCAACTACATATTCCATCAAACCAATCTTCAGAACTTCAGTGATTGCACTCCTGGGGAACACCTGCAGTGCTGACACGTCATAGGTCCCAGTATGTCTGTAGGTACTCACATACTACTTACATATTAACCTCTGCTTGAAAATCTCACCTGAGTCCCTTCAAATAGACTGTTCCAGAAATTAGCAGGCAGTGGACTGTGTGATGGTGCCCTTACTAAGAAATCCTGCCTCTTGCTTTTATATGTTAGACTGAACAAAGCACTGGTGCTGATGTTGCTGCAGCTTCTGTGCAGTAGAAGCCAATTCCTGAACATCTGGACACAGTGAGGAGGATGGACTCTGCTCTGCATGGCTAACCTTCCTCTGACATTTGCTGGTCCCCATGGCAGGAGACAGGCTCCCCTTCCTTCCATCACCCTCCAGCTGTGGTGAGTAGGTGAAACCCTCAGCACTTGCATATTTCTTGGGTCAGGTGACCAACCACTTTTCTCTCTGCAGGGCCAGGGTTTGGCCGCCTATGTTCTCTCTTGTCAGTGGAAGGAACAACAGCAGTGATGATCACCAACATTTAGTAGGTGGAAGAAAATATTAGAATTAAGTGATTTTTAAAAAAGCAAAGAGCCTAGGTGTACATTACAAATCCTCTAATTTTACACTTCCCACCAGCTAAGTGCAGAAAGATTTTCGTGTTCGATTACAGGTGTACAGTAGACTTTTTTCTGATGGTGGGGAAAAAAAAATCCTAGGTAAACTCCCAGGGATCACCTTCTTAGTCTGTTTGAGAACCAGCTCTACTTGTCCAGTGCTCTTCAGAACCTGTGTGTGACAACTTGTGCAACCCAACCAAGAGGCAATGGCTCTTTGCCCCTCTCAGGCCAGGGTAACATCTCTTTGGCAGTTCAGCACTGTCCCAAGCATACGGGCTTTAGGCATATTCACAAGATCCTGCCACTTAGTGGTGTACCCCAGGTCAGCTGAGCCATGGCAGACGATCAAATGAGTGCTCTTAAGATCTGTTATTGATTTTCAAGCTAACTCGTTTTACCTTAGATTTGTGACAGGCTTAAGCATGCACATCCACTCCGTTATGGACAGTTACTACATCTGAGCCATCATCCTATGTATGCCTATATCCATTCAGCCTTAAAGGCTTGTCATCACTCATTTAGCGGCTGTGTCTGCACGTGGGAGACTGGGCTGTAATGGTCTACTTTTCCCTTGCTATAGTTCAGCTCAGAAACGTAAGACATAAACCACATTTTGGGACATGGATCAATACGCATTACTGTATGGCCCATCTCCGTCCCTGATGAGGTAAAAGGCTCAGCACGGCCAGGCAGCTGTAAATTCACCAACATTGCATCTGGCGATAACAAGAGCACCACAGTGAGGAGTAGAGGGCAGGACAGCTGCTGTGATTCTCTATCACTTTTCTGACAGCTATCACAGAGAAAATATCTTGCCCCAGCTCTAGGGACTCTCCTTCTAAATGCCAGCCTAAAACACTGCTTGCAATGTGCTCAGAGACTGTCATAAGAGCAGCACTGAAATGGGCAGATTCTTGCAAGTTGTGCCAGTAAGCTGTGGGGACTTGTTTTGCTTTGCACTGTTTGTCTTTTCTATTGCTCTCCAGACTTCTTCTGTCCTAGGTTTTTCAGGGCTGAGCCTGTTTTACTGGCCAGAAACTAGTACAGCCTTGCTGTGACTCGGTGCAAGAGGTGTTCAAATAAATACCATCACATGATAACAAACAGTTTCAATTAAATAAAAGCAAGTACTGTGTGTCTGCAGAAGTGGAGTTTCAGAAGCTTCCAAGGACAGGATGCTATTAAAATTCTTTTGTTCCTGTTTCTAAAGCAGCTGTGCTTTGCAAACAAACCAGGAACCCTTCAGGTTTTCAAATACACAGAAATTAAAGTATCTGTCACACCTGTCATCTTTAATCTACAACATTAATTTGGTTTTATGGAAATGCCACTTTTTAGTGCTGAGGAAACTGTTTACTGGGGACTGCACTAACCCAGGGAGCTATCTAGAGCCAGCTAGATTTTCCACAGATAGTGGCTAGCAGGAGTGAGCATAAGTAAATTATGAAAAGAAATCTAAAATTGCTGAGTCCTCAGTGACTCCTTTCAGATCTCACAGTTTAAAGGAAAATCGTACTGTTTCAATATCTGGCAATCAACAAGATTATATGGTAAGAGTTGTTTTGCATAAACTGTGAAAAATGTTTGGAAATAATCTCCTTTGCTTCCACCTGACGCTTGTGCTGCATATTCAACATACTTGACAGCTTTAGCTAATTTATTAGCGAACAGAAAGTCTGTTAAAGGGGGGGAAACTGAGGCAGATAAGGTTGACATGATCTGCTGAAGGGCATGAAGGAAACTGTAAGGGAACACAAGGCAGTTTCTAGGGACTCAGAGTCCCTTTAATTCCTGTCTCTGCTGCACGCTTCTGCTGTGAATGCCGGCAGTAAGCCAGCGATGCAAATTCAGCAGCTTTATAGGTTGGCAGGAAGGCCTTGACTTCCCTCTTCTCTGCTGTTCTCCACACCCTTATCATAGTACCACTTGCCAAATAAGATTTGCTCTTTCTTTCTCTGAAGTTTAGTTGCCATTTCTTTCTCTTATTCTTTCAAGATCTGGTCCAATCCTCCTCATTATGATCCCTGCTTCTCGCTCCCAGTCCTCAAAGCAAATTGGGTCTCTCAAGGCTACTTAACCTATTTAAAATGACAAGGAAGTTTCAGCACTAAAATTCAACCTAAGCTTTCTGTGCAGCCAGTGTGGGGAAAGCCAGGACTGCAAATCTCTTTCACCGAGCTGCTTTGAGAATTCAAAGGGGGGGGAGCGTGAAAGCAGCAGCCCAGACTAGAACTGTAGAGGGAAATCAATTTAAATGTAGACCACAAAGAGGTTGGATAACACAGACCTCATCAGCTCAGTACCACTTATGCAACAGCTGCACTCAAGTCTCAAAAAGTCATTCTTCTAGAGCTTTAACACAAAAGATAACTCCATCAAATATTCCACTGAACATGACAATAGCAGTCAGCTCATTCAAGCACAGCCCTTCCACACTGTCATATAAACCCTTTATGCTGAATTGCTGCAACTACCTCACTGCCTCGACACTGCATAAATAGAGTCCCTTCATACTCATGTCTGGTTTCACAAAGTCGCTTCAAACCCCCAGTAAAATTGAAGGTTTCATTATGAACACTACTGGGAGTGGGAAGAGAAAGGTCTGGTAATAAGTTAACTTGTGAGTGAGTTTGGTGACAACTTTGAGGGGTTTTAATTCAAACTCCTAGTGCTTTTATTTGATAAAGTGAAACCCTTGATGTTGGGAATTATCAAGGTAATAATGTCACTATGTCCTTTCTAGAGAACATATAATTTTGGTGTTTGTAGGCTGATTAACCAAGTGCAGAACCGCAGCAGATACAAATAGGCCTACTTGATGCCTTCCATCTGAAAAAACCCAAGCTATTTCCCCTGCATTTTTTTTTAATACACCTGGATGCATTTCATTTAGAATTTTAAATGTCATGTGACCACAGCCATATCCCACTCAGTATCCCTACATCTAAAAAATGTGTTTATTGCTCATCTTGTCTCCTGTTTATGGGTTTCCTGCCTGTTCTTAAAATTCACAGGCCGCTTCCAAGCTCACAATTCACTCTATTTCACTCTAGTTCTTGTAGAGAATTACATGCCCCAAAAGCTACATCGCTGCACCTAAAGCACTGCTCTGCCTGTGTGGAGCTGGAGGGACTAACCCTTAGGCAGGACACAGAGCACCAGACTCACAGCTCAAGTGGACTGTGATGAAGAAGGGTTGGACCTGCACCCCACTGCTCACAAACCCTCTGTCACTTGTCAATTCATGCACACAATGATAACACATAGGCCTTGACAGAAGCTGTGGAAAATGTCAGTCAGGACACTGGAAGTACCTCCAGGCATTGTGACTGAAGCAGTGGGGATAGATCTTTCCCAGTTCGATGCACACAGTAGCTGGTTGGACCCACCTGTGACACCTGTGAAACAGTATGAGCTGTTGCAGGAGTTTGGTAGCTATTACATCACCCTTTCTATTCCCTGAATAACTGGAGTCCTGTCTCCTAAACCATCCCATTGTGCCAAGTGCAGATAGTATTACAGGCTTATGTCAGTCTGGACAACATCTCAACACTGGTTATTAAAAAATGCATGAAAACTGAACCCTGAAATAAATCTAAACTAGGAAAAAAAAATCACATGTTGCCATCTAAGAGTTGTACTTTGTCTCCCTAACTCTGCAGAGTTAATTACCTTCCCATTGCTTCTCAACTCTTCCCTGCCCTTGTTAAACCATTATTTTACTCTTAATTCATCTTCCTTCCCTTACATCCTGAATAGGTCTCATCACTTCTCTCTGAGTCTTTGTGGTTTCATGCTTTGTGTCTCTTGCTCAGAGCACTATGGAACTTACCTCAGGCGGTGGTGGTTGAGACCACCCTTTACTGCTCTTCTCAGTCTGTCTCTCAGGCCTCTCATTTGGAAAAATGTTTTTTTCTCTCCTCCCCCAACAACTGTTCTTTCCTCCAGTAAGTATATTATTGCAATTATATGTAATAATAATAAACTATGTTAGTGTGTGCAGACATCCGAGCCTGCATCTCCCCAGCATAGCTGAGAGGGTGAGAAGATACTCGGACAGGAGATTGGATCTGCTGCAGGTGGGCAGAGCAAGGTAGAGCCTACACAGAGTGGCTTTATGTCCTTGCAAACAACAGGATCCAGCTTTGCTGGTTTGTAGCTGTGATATATAAAAACATATATCATATACCTTTATATATTACATGTATGATATATATGTTTATACATGTTTATATATATATTTATATATAAAAATTATATATCAAAATAGTACACTCTAAATTCAGGAAAACGCTTACCTAGTTTCCATGTTAATCAATAGGATAATTATGTTAATTACAAGTTTCCAGAAGTCCTGTGATGTTTTTGCCCGTAGGTGACTTACACCACCTCACTGCGATTTCCTTCTCCAACTTTCTGTGTTGTAGTACATGACATTTAGAACAGCACGGTGAAATACATGAAGCTGGTTTTCAGACACTTTAGGTTTGAACTCCAAGCCTTGTATTAATTTCACTCTTCGTGATTAAGTAAATACCTCTTTATGGGAGGAAAAATTAACTAAAGCAAAGATATAATTGTTTTTCTTCATGCGGTTATTCTGTTAAAATACTCAGTTTCTGCTCATTTAAACTTGAAAGGAAATACATTCCAGGCAGAGTTCTGACTGAGCTGAAAATATTATAAATTAGGCTGTTATAATGGGTCTAATTGTGTGGTTTAATTATTAGATTATACAGAGGAATACAAAGTGGGCATTTTGTTAGATGAAGATGGTGTCATCCGTCTGCCCAAGGTCTTTGGGTAAGAACTGTAAGCTTTAAAAATACTTCTGTTTTTCTTGTATATATAATTTTTCAAGGCTGAACAACTACTAAAACCACTAATTATATACATTAATAATAATAACTACCCAAACATTACTTGTACGTATGAATAATAAAACACCCAAACAAGCCATCAGGTTACCAATAAGGATAGCAGACATCCTACTTACAAGGCACAAGATCCAAATATCCAGCAAATCATTTTACCCTTTGCTGTACATCTCATTCCTTCCCCATGTTAACAGATGAGCTGCTGTGGGACTGCGTGTGTTCGAATGCTACTAACAAGCATACGTGAATTAAAGCTGCCTCTGGATCAGACACAGTGGCTGTGCTAGTACTTCTCTTCCTACAGGCACCCATCTGATTAAACCAGCCCACCAGTGTGTTCAGAAACTAATGGAGAGTCATAAATATCCCTTAAACATGCAAAATGATAACTGAGGGTATTCTGGAGTGATGCAAATCTATCTCCATTTATCATACAAGCAAATTTTCTTATTTTTATATAGCTCAGTTGCTTAGTGAATAAACAACTCTTCTACCTTTGAGATTCATTTTTTCTTTAATGGCATCCTGTTGCCTAGAGATTTTTAGCCATTCAGCTTTGCTGTCCTAGAGAATATATTTTTATCCTTGTGTTTCTTCATGGGTTTAGCCATTTAAAACTTGAAAGAATTTGAGGATAGCCCAACTGTAGCCATTTTAAATCCTGTTACCGCTCTCCAATTTTAACCATTCTGAACTCCAACAGTAGAGTTTTCTTTCCCATGTTTTATGGTACTGCTGTATTCCCACAGACCTCATATTATGAGAGACTGAGAAGCTCCAGAAAAGCTCAAAATATTGCCTTTAATAATACCTTTCTTTCTAATGAATAAAAGTCTAAACTAACTTGATATATGTGATACTTTTTATGAAATATGAATTTGTGCATACATTAATGTCAATATTTTTCTTCTTGAAAAGAGACTAGTCTTCTGCTGACTCTGAGTGAAGTTTCATTCAAGCAGCACAAATAAGGTCAAAGACAATCTCTTCTTAATTAAAGGGAGCACGTAATATGGATTTAATAAAATTTTAACATTATTTAATGACAACTGGATATTATGTTCGGAGCAGAAAAACTGACATTTTACTGTAATCAATATGTATTTTATTAAAATCAATGTGCTCCATGAACTATTTTACAGAGCCTTAATAACATCTTATCTCCCACACTACAGAAATGGAGAGTTTGTCATCTGATTGGAAGGTTGTTTGACAGAAGAATTGCTACGTGTATAATTCACAAGTTTTGATTTTTCTTAGAGGCCAATGAATGTGTTTCGTATCATTAAAAGTGGTAAGTGTTTAACCCCAGCTAATTTCAAGTAGCCAAGAGGAGTGGGAACCTGGAGAGAACAAAAGTAATAGTATGGCCAGTATTTTCCTGTCAGCTTTAAATTCAGCCCTGCCCCAACCTGTGCCTAGCAGCAGAGAGGTTTCCATCCAGGACAGCCCTCGGTCCCTGTGTAATCTCACACCTACATACTGCCCCAAAATTTGTCTGTGTCAAAGAGCTGCACCAGTGGCTGACATCTTCTTGGTGTCATTGTGTGCTCCAAGACCTGAGGGATGTCCCAGTTCTACCACTGTTCTCTGGATGGCCAAGGCTTCAGCAGTTCCAAGGTAGGAAGATGGATGTGCTTGCACTTCTACCAGCTTTATGCTGTAAAACACGCTGATAGCTGCATGCTTCACTCCCTTCCCAGTTCTGGAAACACTCAGAGGTACTTCACCACCTGCTACAGCTGCTAACAGACTGTGCGCTAGCTCAAACGAAGGAGACCTGTCCTTTGCACCTGCAGGGTTAGTTTTCCTCTTTTTAACAATATGAGGAGATAAGGTCATCACACCTGCAACTGTTACAGGTCTTTCTTCTTGCCGATCACAGTCTAGACCAGACTAGCATCAATGCTTTCTTTAGTGCTCCCCTAAATTTCCCCAGTGCTTCGATAAAAGGGGATGTGATTCTGCTTTGCTTCTTTATTGCTTTCTTTAACCTATCTCATAATTATTTTAAGGAATATTTCTTATTCTAAAAGCTAATGGAGAAATGACCCAAATATGCTTTTGTAATTGATTTTCTTTCTTTCTTTATTTTTGTGCAGCTATATTCAGAGAATAAAAAGAGTGAAAGCTGATGGTTTTGTTAACCAGTGCTTTAACTGGCTCCTTTCAACCTTCTCGTTCAGTTCTCTTGATGCTGTGCACAGCACCGAGGGAGAAGCGGAGTGTTGCAACCTTGAGAGATCCCTTAATGAATTATTTTACATCGCTCATACAGTGGCACCCAGCTCTCCTACTTGGTCATGCAGAGCAAAACACTTTCCTCCATTGTTTCTATTGTGTTTCACTACAGTAGTGGCAGGGTTGCTGACATCACAGTGGCCATCACCCACTGTTGCTTGCCTACCATATCTTCAGTGAAGCTATCAAAGAGAAAAGGAGAAAGGGTTGGTACGCTGCTGTGGAAAACTGTCCAGATCACCTAGTTTGGGGATTGTTGTGGGCAAAGTTTGAGTGAACGATTTTAGTGTGTTTTGTTCAGAAGGGCAAAACACAATATATGAATCCCTGGCAACGCTCTCATTCTCCTCCTTTCAAGTGGGTTTTGTTTGATCGTTTGGGTGTGCACGAAGGGGAGGGTGGGTGAAAACCTGCTTCTTCCAGTAGAGTTCTGCAGAAAAAGCCTTTTTTACAGCTCTAACTGAACCTATGGACACAACACCACTTGGTTTACAGGTTGCACTCCTAGTTTTAACAGTTTATATTCATCAGCTCATGATGCACCTTGAAGGCTTACTTCTAATTACCTGACACAGAAATAAGCACTGTTTGTCTGTGCCTGCCATGATCACAAACCCGTTGAGAATTGATTTGAGTCTTCCTACCTCCACCAAGGAGAATTTAATAGTCCGGAGTTTTTTTAGGGCTGTACAAAATACTGGGGTAAAAAATCTCAATACAAATTAAGGAACAGCAGAAAGGTATTTCCATTATCAAATAGTGTATATAACAAAAAATCAAGATAAACTAACATCAGCAGTAAATAAGAGCTAAAACTGTGTCCTAGCTTGCCTTTCAAAAAAAAAAAAAAAAAGCCTCATTTACCCATAAAATTTCACACTTTAACAAGGACAGGAAAAAACAGGATTGGACCTGGGACCTAAGCTTAACCTCCATTTAAGATTAAAAACCATCCACTTAAAAACATTGTAGTGTATGGCTCTTCTGTATTTACAGTATTCACCTCTACATATGTTGTGTAAAGAACATATTTACTCTGTAGAATAAACACTTTCTGATTCTGGTCTAGCTTTTAACTGAAATTCTATTATACATTTCTTCATTTCTAAGCAAGTATTTTTCATTCACTATAAAGCAAAGTGAAGGAAAACAAATTTAGGCACAATAAGAACAGAACACTGAAAAAAACAATATAATCAGTACAAATTTGTTTTCCAGAAGGAATCCCAGAAGATGTAGCCCAAAAGACTATTATACAAGGGTTAGAAAATGAGTAACATGGGAAAGCCTTTAACCTAATTATGGTTTTCTTATTATTTTATTGGCACTATCAAATTTTCATGGCTGAGCCAGCACAAATGCTGTAGCCTTGCCTGCTGTCATTACTCAGTGTTATCTTTTATTTATAACAAATTATAAATGTGTGTGTGGCAGTCTGCAAACAAACAAGAGATGCAGCCTGTGCTTCTTGGCTAAATTTTACCCATGCTATACTTTATACATAGCTTGGATGGCATTTTCTTCAAGGTTCTCCCACTGCTGAGGTCTCCTCAGCAGTGCCGATGAGAAACAATAAATTGTTCACCCTCAATTGCTGAACCTTATCCCGTGGCTACCTAATCATTGATGGAGCTGCTTCTTGTCAGTTAAGCTCAGCAGGCATGTAAGGCAGCACTTTTATGCTTTTCATCCTGAAACCCATAAAGTTGGCCTCCTGTTCATGTTTTTTCTGGAAGAAGGTCTGCCTTCCTCGTGTTTGCAAGGCAGCAGCAAGGCACAACACCGCTAAAGGAGGTGGTTTCCCAAACATCAACCAATATGTGGAAGTATGCTGAGCTATTCTGTACTAGCTAATTAGCAGAGGATATGCTGGGAAAGCTGTATTATTGTCTGTAACCCAAGCTAACCATAGTCATGCCCAATCAATCTCTCTTTCTCTAGGTCAGTGAATAGAGAACTACTCCACACAAGCTGAAACAGCTTCAACCAGAAGGATTAAAAGTACCTCCATGAGCCCTGCAATTCAAGGAACTTATTCTAGAAGAAGTCATATCGATACCTGAACTCATCTGGAGCTTGTATAGCCAGCATCATCTAGGATTTCAGGCTAAGCCAAGGCAGGAGATGATAAGGGATGGTACGAGACGTTATATGTGATGGGGTATGATTTACTGAACTCAGTATTTATGTTTGGTTTGCTTAGCAACACACCCCTGGAGGGCCTCATATATTACTTTTTATAAAAATACTGAGTTTACTGTACACCCAGAAACCCAGAATTTATGGCAGAACATGTCAAATGATAGAAATAAAAAATAAAGCACATTCTTTAATGTTGTTTTTAGGGAGCAAAAGGGCTAAACTCAGTATAACATGAACATAACGCTTTGCACGTGACAGGCAACAAATGTTTGTGAAAAAAATGTGCAAATGACGGTAATTTAAAATATACTTCTCAATGTTCTAAGTAATTAATACACATCATTTATTATTCATTATTTCCTGGTGCTTTCAAATAGTTCCAGAAGGAATTCTATCCATAGATTTATATTTAATGCTATGGATAGAATTACTTATTTAATTTAACCGTACAAAATAATTTAAATATACAGAAGATGGGTGTCTCACCTACACTGGTCATTTCATCTTCCTCTGTTGTCACTGGAGGGAAGGAGGGACTGCCCCATGCCTGGATGAGAGATTTTTCTCAGCTTTGGGTGGAGTTTCTTTTGGGAAATGGAGTGATATCTATGTGTTGATGATAAAGGAGAGATGGAGAATGGGCTTAAACAGGATTTCTAATTTCACATGGTTGGATCCCATGTAATGTGACTTTCGCAGACTGATTCTCTGTATAACAAATGAAAAATGTCTCAAAACACAGGCATGTGTTTGTTAAAAAATGAAAAAATATATGCATAACAAGCATAACAGAATGGAGTAAATATGGATTAAATGGCCATTAACTTATCAAAGTCTTTAAAACACCTGTTATTCATAATATGTAATCCAGCCTTTAGAACAGAGAAGCAACTTCTGGTTTCTCCTATTTTTTATTACTTTCATGAACTATAGATTAAAATGCAACATCTTAAATACCTAGATATGGCTGGTATTAATTTACAGCACAATTTGCAAGATGATGAGAACTGCAAGACCTCCTGGGAAATGACTGGCCTCAGCCAATTTTAACTGAATATGAGAGCTTTCACACCCCAAATCCTCTGGTTCACCCATTCACTTTCATTTCAATGTGAGACAGGCATCTAAGTAGTATGTTGTAGGTTTAAGTCTAACTGCTTTATGATCTTGAGGAAAAAAAACATTATTGATTTAGGATCCAGGCCCAGACTAAGGAAAGGATTTAAGCAAGTCCTTGTTTCAGTTTGTTATGATCAGACATTGAATTTTTCTTACAGAAAGAATATATTTTGTGGTTTTTTAAGAATAGCCCTGCTATTTTTCACCCTAGTTGTTAATTTGGAAAAATAATTTAAAAAAAAGATTAAACAAACTAAAGTTTATCCTAAAAATTAGTATTTCTAGTTTGGTATATAACATGTTTGTTGGAATGCATTCTTGTTTTTTGAAAATTAATATGATATATATCCTGCACCTAGATATACCCAAGAAATATATTGACTTTCAGCGCATTCATTCTTGAGTAATCTTAATTTCAAATTATATCGATATCCCTTCACAACTTCCCCTGTTGTACACATTTAGACTGTCAAACCCAGATGAAAGTCCAAAGTGAGTTTTTTTGAGTAGGAAAATATCACCAATAAAAAAGTATTCCTTCCTCTTTATTTTAAGAAGTTAATGAATTGCAAACTTGCCAAAATCCAATTATTAAGCTGATATTCAGATATTTATTTCTTACCTTGTAAGAATTCTTCAAGATCAGCTCTGAATAGTTGCACTTTGTGGGAGGCTTCCATGCTAGCCTCCATTTAAAAGTTCATTCTTTAATCCTGTACTGCTGCAGTGCCGTGAGGATAAAAGCATGTTTAATGTACATTCAATAACTGTCTGTGCGAGTGAAAAGAAAAAATGTTGAGTTATGTTTAATGACTGTGATGCTGGCAAAGGGCTCCCATTTTCAATATACAGGTATGCTATTTAATTTAATAAAACAAGCAATGATGGGAATTATAGCACAGAAATTGGGTACATTGACATTAAAACCTATTTCTCATAATTAGAAAACAACCTTCATACAAACCTGACACTGTACTGTCTTTCCACAAGCACTTTAGTCTCACAGAAATCAGCGGTATTGCTCAGAAGGGTTATAATGCTTTTGCATCTTGATCTGACACCTGTTTCCCCCGACATCCCTGCTTTCTATTCTGCCACATGGGTAACTTTGGTTCAAAAAATACCATGGCAACAAACATATAAAAATGTTTTTCAAATTCATCATTTTCCCCCTCTGATCCCCTATGTGTCCATATAACTGCTATCATCAGTGAAAAGAAAGGGGGAAAGGTAAGATAGGACCATCCTTTCTGGCAGCATTATTAAGATATGATATACTAGATTGATTGTGAAAATATGACAGACATATCAATGCAGAAGAGAGAGCTCCCATGATAAAACCACTTGCTTAAAAAGTACTGTACTTCCAAAGGCTGTACCTGTTATTTATTAGTATATGACAACTGAATATTTCACTAACTTTCTGTTTTTAAAGTATGTTAAATCTGACATGTGAGGAAAGCTTTACCATGTAAATATTTAGCACTTGTTGGCATAGTATGAAACAGATTATGACCATCATTTCTTAATACATGGGAAACAGAAAGGAATATCTGCTCATTAAGGTCCAGCCTCAACTCTACCACATATTTTGTCATATTATCTCCTTTCTCACTTTTTCCATAGTTCTGGTTTGTAAATGAGCTGAAAATTTACACTGCTTTTCCCCCTCAGCTTTGCTGGTGGATGAAGAACTGTGAATATGATGCTTGGTGAGAAGACACACTTACCTTTTCCTCCTTCCTGTGTCTGCGCTGGGCTAAATATCTTGGGCTCTTGTGGGATAACAAACAGCGTCACTCCCAACGAAGCTTCAGTAAAACTGGTGCTGCATCAGTGACGAGGCTACTGACAGCTGTGTCACAGTGGAAACTGCTGCACAGAACAGCAGTACCACTCTCTTGTACCCTCTGTGCTGGTTTTGACTGGAAATCCTACCTAGGACCCTTTTTTTCCATCCAGAGTTTATTGAAATCTAGGAATCTGGAAGACTGGCATTTTAAGGTGATATCTAGAACAAATATAAAGGAGAATGCTAGAATAAAAGATCAAGCCTTCTATTCCCTCAAGTATATGAGCCATTCATCTGTGCCACTGTAGTGTTTTTTGAGATGTTTTGATTTTCTCCTGCAGCAGCCAGTGGTCCACCTGCATAATACATGCTACTTAAAATTATTAACAACCTGGGGTGTGAAGTAAATAAGTAATAAAAGTATGTTGCATTGGTTTCTGCGGTATAACTGCCTGCAGTATAATTTATCCCTCAAGCAAAATGAAACAATCACCTACAAAACTACTCAGCTACTATGAATAATTGAAATGAAGACCAAGTCTGTAGTTCAGACCCATCCTAACATTTCTATAGAGAAAGAAATGGTTTTAAGGCCTTACATTGTATAAAATCAATTAAATATGCTGGTTTGATTCTTTACACAGGTAATTCAGAAACTTATTCCCAGGTACTTTGTATTATAGGAGGTACAATTTTTTTTAACCGGGTCTTATTCTACATGGTTTAATATTCATGTAAAGGCAGTCTCTAAAAGGCTAAGAGCTGAAGAAACAAAATCAGTAAAGCCAGGTCAAACAGAGAACAGCCTTTGCTCCCTGGATTGATACACTAGATGTGACTTGATGAACTCATTCATCCCTGATGTCTTTATCAAAACTACTCCTCTGAGGAATCTAAGTACACTCCTTCATGAAACAATTCTGGCTTACTTCAAACAGAATCACTGCTGAGAGATGTTCCCAAGAAGTGGAATTTATCCTGTATTACCAGAAATAATTAACATGGCTGTTGTGTTGTATTTGTCTTGATTTGAAGGGAAATCCAGTACGTGCTGTAAACTTTGTCATATTTTACAGTACTTACTCACTTACATTATATCTTCTGCAAACTATTAGCTAGGTTTTATGATCATTATAACAAGCACATTATTAATCATAGATAATAATGTTTCTCTCCTTCACTCTATCATATCTTCAGTTTTTGCTCTGATAGAGCAAAGGGCAAAAAATGTATAGGAGATAAAATTGCTATCCCAGTTCTTTAGGTGTGGATACCATATAAACCTATGGCTGGCCAGCTCTACAGTCTGCCCTTTACTTGAAGTGGGATTGCCAGACTAGCTCTTGAGGGGTGTGGAGTTGGAGCTGATCAGGGGCCGGCCAAGTAACCTGAACATCTAGCTGTGGCAGGTGTGTCAACCAGCAGACTGGTTGTGACCAGCGTGGCAGGGTCAGCTTGTAACACAAGGGAAACCCCCAAAGCAGGGACCTGGGGAGCTCTATTATTTACAACTGTTTCAGGACCTTTCCCTTTCCTGGTTTCTCTGAGGTATGTGCTATATTTCCAATAAATATACAAATGTGACTTGCAAGGTCGTTGGTTGGTCGCCTCCGGTCTACCACACTTACCACCCACTTTACTGCACTTATTTTGGGTGGATGCAGAAGGTAGTCAAGGATCTGTGACTGGCACTTTTGCAATATCCAGGAGCTGTTTTCTGCAGAAAGAATTATTTTCTAACTATTTGGGACTAGCTTCTTATCCCTTCTGCTGTTTGAACAGTGAAGAAGGCAGTATGCCAATAAGCAGCGCAGCAATATGGTTTACGTTACCCTGGAAATGCCAGCCAGAAAGACGTTGGGGATACTTGTGACTACTCTCTAAGCATTCATCGTGGCTGTGGTGATTGGAAAGGACAAATGTCATTGCCTGCATGCTTGTACCCTCGCATGACCAAGTCGGCCATTAGGGACTGCAGTAATCTGGTACTGTCTGACCCTGAACTGGAATTACTCTCCTCTGTCACACCTATATAACAATATCACATTGCTTCCTTTGGCTGATGCACAGGGGAGAAAAAAAAAAAAAAGAAAAAAGTCCTAGTTAGAAATAACAGGACTTTCCTTACAGGTCTGAGAGAATCCTCAGTTTTGGGAGCCTATCTGTGATAAAATGAAATGCATAATTTATGAACTCCTTGGGGAAGAGTGCATCTTCTCACTGCACGAGCATCTAGTGCAATGGGGGTGAGTTCAGGATCATATGACTAGGCAATGGGGGTGAGTTCAGGATCATATGACTAGCATGCCATTTCTTACTTCTGCTCCGTCCCAGCAGCAACCCATCCCCAGAGTGTGCGTTATTTGCATTCATATGAGATAAGCTTTATATTATAATGGAGCTTAAAAAGTATCTGAGCTCATTCAACCAAAAGTCCTGACTCCTGACCTCTTTCTAATTCCACCACTTCCCACCTGTATTCTCACATCAATTGGGATCCACCAAAGCAGGATCCATCCAAGGAGCAGGCCTGGGTGTATAAGTGTAGTCACTTCAATGGTTAGGTACACATTCTACATACCAAAGAGTCCATAAATAGGAAAGCTTTCATTTCCAGAAGTTAAAGTGCCTTTAATATTTATTATCCAGTTAATATGCTCTTCAGAAACTCCTTTGAGGGATATAACAAAGATCAATAGAGGCCTGATGAATCCTAAATGGAGAAACTAAAAGAAGTATTTATTTTTCTGTCTATGTATCTCCTAGGGATGACAGCAAATCTGCAGGCATATTATAGCAATGGCCCAGGTTATTCTGTGGAATTAAGGGAAGCGGAAGACATTTTCAAACACAAGAGCAAAGACTATGCACCACCACAATGTTAATTACCATGCAAAGCATCAAACCACACATCTGCCCTACAGAAACAACATGCTTATGGAAATAAATAGATTATTTATCAAAATACTGTGCATAAAATTCACTCAGAACATGATATCTTTAAGGAAATATCAACCATCTACTGCAGAAGAAAAATGACCTATATATTTTTGACAGTGTCAATATTAAGCTGAGTTTATTTCTTGGGATCACATTTAATTATGAAAAAGAACAAGAAAAAAGATAAAACCCTGGGGAAAAGATCAAATTATTAATAAAATTTTGGATGCACTGTATAATTACAACACCTCGAGGAGTGAAAAATTCTCTGCTGCTTTATTTACATAGAGAGAGATGCCCAGTGTTTGACACCCATTTGTCATAAATGTCATTGGAAGTACAGTTGATGCAAAAGTTCTCTGATAGCAATGCCATGCAGTAAGAAGGGAGTAAGGACAAATAAGATGATATTTGGCAGAGAATAATAACCATTAGTATCCCAATGGACCTTATACCACTGATGCATACAGCTCACTGATAAGTACTCCTTAGTACCCCTGTACGATGAAACTTGTCACCTGCACTATGCAAGCTCCACTTAGCATTTAGAATTATAACTCACATAGAGATTATGTCTGCACAAGGATTTTAAATTAAGTTACCCTTTTATAATATCATACTGAATGTGCAGGGCAAATGGAATACATCACCCATGATACTGGAGGATGTCTCTCATGGCTTACTTCTTCCAGGAAATGAAGTCCTTCAAACATGTGCATTTGCTTCCTCCACTGGTACAAATTTGCCCAAATATATAGATATTGCAACTTTTCCAGAAATAAACTCTCTAGACCTTTTAAGTGTAAACCTTATTTAAGCTTCAGAGGAAGCAGATATAGTTTGGTATCTTCAGCTGGCAGCTTAAATCAGAATATGTATGTGCCACCAGGCTGTTTGTCCCCTCTCTATGCTTGACTGGAAACAGAAGGGTCTGCAACTTGAGGGGAAATCTTTTTTACTAAGTTTATTATTGACTAGAGTGGTTCCACTAGGCATCCATCTGGATCCTGAATGCTTCCCAACACCACCCACTTCTATCTTACAATCTGAAGTTAAATGTTTAATTAAATAAGCTGAAACCTGGTGCAAGAAATACCATCTCACTCCTCGAGGCTATTCAGCACAGTTTATATAGTCTCTATATTTGAATAAATATAATGTGAACAAAAATTCTCATCCACATTTTATGACTTTAGTGTGTAACAGTCTGAAAGATATTTTTTTGGAAAAAATCAGCTAATTAAATGTTTCACGAACTTTCTCCTGGACTCGATTATAACTGGGGTAGCATCAATATTTCAGAGTTTAGCAGAAGTTTTGGCCAAATTTTTTTATGTGCCCATTTCTGGAGAATCTGGATGCCAAAATATCTCTTACAATACAAATGTTTTGTGATTAATTTGTCTTGATGGAATAGCCTATTAACCAAAGGCAGTATTATCAAAAGAACTGTTAAATTGGCCAGCCACCAAAATGACAAGAAATGCATATTTGTTTATTGTTAGCTACATAATTGTTCAAAAGAGCAACAAGTTGTTAAAATCATTTTAAAAATTCACTGCAGATACAAAATGAAACTGAAGTGATTTGTTTATAGACGATGTTTGGCACCAAAGTGAATTAATCTCTCAAAACTCTGGCTTTAAATAGCCTTTTGAGAACCTATCCTTCAGTCACTGATCCAGGCTTTCAAATTTTGCCATTTTATAAAAACTTTAAGTGTTTTACCACCTACGTTCCATATTCAATCTTTTATTCAAAACACCCTGTTTAGATTAGGAAGAATCAACAGATTATTATCTGTCCATTAAATCAAATCACTTGGCACCAAGAAATTCTAGCTTCTTGGCAGCAGGTTATTTATGTAGAAGAAAGTTGGCAATAAAGAATAGCCACCCATTGCAGTTTTAGCATCTGAAATATCTGTAATAACTCTTGATATGAAATATTAAGAGAATGGATGTTGACTTTATTTATTAAAGTAGCCCCTTGCTGAGGAAATAGTCTTGAAAATTATTGTGTAATGCAGTGCATTAATTAAATTCTACCTGAAAATCC
This sequence comes from Rhynochetos jubatus, assembly GCA_027574665.1. Classification (NCBI taxonomy): domain Eukaryota; kingdom Metazoa; phylum Chordata; class Aves; order Eurypygiformes; family Rhynochetidae; genus Rhynochetos; species Rhynochetos jubatus. Next base: position 29,395,934 of record CM050654.1, read on the forward strand.
CATATTCTAGATTTCATGATTTATTTATTTTGGGTTTAAGATTTATTATAGCAATTCAATACAGTTGGATGCCTTTCCTTCTTGTTTCATCCCAACAGTGGTTTTATTGTATTCTTCTTTCAGTACCTAAGCCTGTAAAGAAATTCCTTTTGATTAAAGACAATGGTAGACCTATGGTTGTTCATTAAAAAATTGCTTCTTTAAGAAAAACAAACGATTAAGGGTTTTGTTTGGAGTATTTGTTCTATGAATATAAAAAGTTGTAATGTAAATGTGTAGTATACAGAATTCTGCTAGGTTTCAAAAGATTTAACTCACAGACAAAGTAACAAACTAGACTTGAGCATGTTGTGTTGGCATGCTTTGTGGTCGTGTCCTCTCATTATCAAGATATCTAGCTATTCTTATAGCACAAAATAAATAGTAGTTATCTCAAATAACTAGCAATGAAGTAAACTTCTTCATGATCAAGGAGCACTGTAACAAAAGAAAAGGTGGAAGAAAAGTATGTGAAGATAAGGAAAGGGTTCCAAAATGACAGTTATTAAAATACAGTGTTGCAGAACCATGTGAAAAGACCAGAGGAAGAAAATTGATGTCTCATGAAGCTGCCGTTAATACAAATACATTCTTTTTTGCAGTGTGCAAAAAGTGATTCGGAATTGGCAGAAGTGCAGTCAGGAAGCAGTACTGTCTTAGAGGATGGCTGGAAAAAAGAGAGGCCTGGCTTACCTTCAGGCAGAAGTGTCACGACAATCTTCAGTCTTCAGAAAAATTCTTTCCAACAGACCAGCGGTTCGAAATGAAAGGGAAGGAACCAGAAAAGGAAGGTAAAAGCAACAGCTGCATTCTACTGAAACAGTGGAGCAGTCAAGTGCAAGGTGTGAGACAGGGGGAGAAGGAAAGAAAGGAGAGAGAGAGAGAGAGAGGAAAGAGAAAGAAGAAAGAGAAATAATTTTTCCCCAGATAGAAAGATTCTTAGCAGCTAAACTGGCACTAAATCCTAATGGAACACAGTGGAATAGGCGTATGTCCCCATCTTCAAAATAAAATGTGAAATGGGCTAACTGAAATAACAAATCCATGAGAGGAATGATGTAAGATAAATTATTATACTTGCTGGTTTACATTCCTCTGAAAAGGGACATGTTTGCCCAATGCAAGCCAAAACAGCAGTGTCTCTTACTAGACTAGCAGCTCCAAGTTTTCTACTGCAACAAGTTTGAAGTTTAAATAGACATGATCCACCAAGAAGATAGAAAGCACTAGAGTGAATCACACAGGCATTTTAAGGAAGTTTAAAAAAATCAGTAGTAGAAAGCTACAAAATCCTCTATCCACGTAATTTGTTTTTGCCATAAAAATAAACTGTAAGATCTCTGTAAATTCTTCCATTATTTTCACCATTAACATTACTTGTCATAACTCTGAATAAAGCTTCATTTTGTCACCACAGTAGCCTCAGTGGCATTTGCATGTTAATATTTTGCAGCTGGTAAATATTTACAGCGGAATCACTGAATGACCATACATGATTGTTTATACATATTAATCAAAAACATGTTTTAACTGAAGCATAGATTGAAAGATAGAAATAATTTACAACATATAATATGTAGTTTCCTCAAATATTTTAGACTCATTTCAAAACATAAGAATGACTATCTTTTATAGTGGGAAAACCCCATTTTTTATTATACCTTTTCTCCATTTTACATGCAAGACAACATTCGGTGCTTTTCAAGCTTACTGAAAGACGCCATAGAAATATCAATTATTGTTGATTAAAATTGTATAAGATTGAATATGAAATATAGGATTACATGGAGGAAGATGTAAGGAATTTGTATCTAGTTCACTTTCTAATTAAGGAGAGAGAAATTGGATTATATCGATCCAATTATTAGCATTTTTTTCCTAATCCTTCTTGATTGTTTGTATGATGCAATGATGATTGCCACGTCCTAAGCCGCCTTCCATGGAAAGGCAGATTTCACTGCTTATCTGACTGAAAGAGAACGAAACTTTAATACCATGGATGTCTCCCTTTGAACACCAATCATTTCTTTACGTTTGATCAGAAAATGACAGAAACATTTTAGTTAATCCTTGTTTGCACTCCTACAAGCTAGCGAAGGACTAGAGACCAAAAAGACCTGAGAAAGCTGTCTTTTCCATAGCATAGCTGAGCAAGTCCTAATTTGAGAAAATGTCATAATAAATTTTCAAAGCTGACCTTAAAGTGCTCTGAAGTTTTGAACACCAATCTTGGAAACATTTTCAGGGAGAATGCTTTCCAGATGATGTCTCATCAATATTTCAGAAAATCAGGGACTTAAAAAAAAATTCTCAAGATAGATAGACTCCAGAACAAAGCACCCCAAATCATTATGAGCTTCTTGAAAATCTTAGCCACTCTCCCTTTCTTGAAACTATTTTGAATTGCAAAACATTGCCTAGCCAAGACAACTTGACGTCTTCAGTCATTTAACACAATGCCAGCTATTTCAACAACGTGTTGGAAATATTTGCTCAGCAGACCAACACCTACAGATAATTCTACAGTTAGTTGCAAAAATGAACTACATCCTCTATAGTTAAGTAATGGTAAACTGGAGCATGCTTAAAAGTCACAAGACTTGAACTACCTTGACTTGGAAGTTTGGGACAGGAAATTTAATAGATCTGAAATCTTTAAAGAAAAACATTGTGTTTCCCATTTCACTTCCACAGTGAAACATATATTCTGCCTGTTAGCTCTGCTCTGACGATTTACGACTATTTAAATTATAGCCAAGATGTTAAACACTGCCCAGCGACCAGTGTTTGCAGCAGACTTCAGGGTCAAAGACCATAGTGACTCATGTTTCACACAAGCTTCTGTTTAAAGGACATAGAGTAAAACTGAGAAAACAAAAGTCTTTCCATCCTGTGGCTGCTGCACCGTGAATATTCAAATATTTGTGATAAACGAGAAGACAGTAAAAACCATGACATACACTGTAGGTGATTTAAAAGATATTTTTGTATTGTTCTGTTGTATTTGAAAGGCATAGAGAGAAAAAACCGAAAGTATTTGTGGTAAAGACAATACTTAATAGAGTGTGTGATTTGAAACCTGCAAATTTTTGAAGACTGAAACAGTAAGAAGTGATTATTTCTCTTTAGTGATGATTCATGGGTTCAAATCTTTATAGAGGTATGCTACAGAATCATGAAATCAAAGTTGGTTTTTGTATATTGAGAATTTTTCGGATTCTCTAATGTTAAAACAAGTATTTTATCTGAGGTGTATCCATTGTTTAAAAAATCACACACAAAAAGAAAACCCCAAACAGAATTATTCCTAATGATAATGAGTCTGTAGGTATGGTACAGTGATGTTTTGACTTGAAAGGAAGAAAGCTTTAAGATCTAAATCGTGTTTGAATTTCAAGCCCTCTGAAGTGACTATAATTCTGATCAAAGGAGAACATAGGAAAAAAGGCAAAATGGGAAAGTGATAGATAGGTTTGGCCCCTACATTCACAGGTGCTAGGATACAGGGATTGGGGATTGACACCACAACTAGTCTCAAGAAACATTGTATATCTAGAAGAAGATCCATTTATTATCTGAAGAGAGAGGAATCAAGAATAGTATAACTAGATGTTAGACTGATGGAGGTCATGTCAGTAGCAGTGCAAATAGTTTGCTTAGACCTGCAGTAAGATTGATCTCACAGTAGGTATCAGATGAATTGCATATATCACTGAGAGGGCAGAAAACCAACATACTTCACTCTAAATATGATCCTGTTGTCATGAGTTCAACTGTATCACATAATTTTTATGTTTACCTTAAGAAACTATCAACCTTTCAAAAATAGAAGGTGGCATAAAATAAGATGATAGATTGCTGGGGGGGGGGGTGTGGGGTGTGTGTGTGTGGAAGTAAATATGTTCTTGAAGAAAAGCTATAATTAAAATTTTAAAAATAGTTGCCTAAATGAAACCTTGCATTTCAGTTGAATCAATAGAGCATACAAGAAAGCTCAAGTATGAAAAGAACCCCAAATGAGAAAGCTAGGAAGTAATAGTTTGCAGAAAATCAACTCATGCACCATCTGCTGAGATGTGATAAAAAGGCATCAACTACATCAGGAACAGTTTGAAACACTTGAATGGAAAAACAACAGGGACATACCTAGAGATGTTCAATGCAGAGTGAGAGAACTCACCAAATACTTGGAGGCAATAATGGGTATGTAAAGTCAAGCACTGTTAAAGAATATTCTAACAGCATATAAAAGACATTCTAATCACCACATCTAATTGCAAAGAGGAATAAAGCTCTAAAATGGCTCAAATGTCTTACGTATAAAGAAGAATAATTAACAATCAAATTGAAAGCTGCTATCTTGACAGACGGTGTATATTAGGACAATGAAAATGCAGTCCATAATTTGAATGCTGAAAAGAAGAGAATTTCAGATTATTGTAAGTGTAGCATTCTTTTTGTGAAACTTTCACTGATTTTAAATTAAAACTGTCTTAATGAAGTTTTCTTAAAGGTGTAGAACTTGCCTTGACTGTCTCTTTCTGTCTTGAGCTCAGCTCAACTTGTACCTGAATGTAAAGAATTAATTTTCAGAAGCAACTCTAATTTTCAGTTACCAAAACCAAGAAGTCCTCAATCAGAATTGCTTTTTCTTGTTTAAAATTAGACAATTTATGCCTTCTGGAAGAGGGTGCAGAAAGCAGCTTTTAAACCCTGAGGTTAATCCTCTCTGACAGTCCTGGAATCAGAAGCAAGTCTACAATACAGTAATCAGATAGTATGTCTAAATGAACAACTACTTTAAGGCAACTTGTCCATGGGGCAAAACTGTTGGTGTTCAAGCCCCTGCATCCACACTGTGCGTTTTGGTGCGGAGCGTCAAACAAGCTTTTTTTGTGGTGTCTTGGAGCAAGTGTTCCCAACATGCACGTGCCATTCGAGTAGCTCCAAAATATCCTTGTTTTGGACTTTCTGTCTCCACTGAATGTGGAGTACCAGGTGATACCTGGCAAAAAGATTTGGGACTAGTTTCCTTTAAAGGGAATCAAGTTTGCATGAACCAAAACCATTCAGCAAACAGAATCAGTGCACAGTAGTGTCATTTGAGGAATTCACTTCAAAACCATATGCTTGCTCCAAAACAAATCACCAATCTAGATATAGTAATATCTCTGGACCAGTGAAGATTTAGAATCATAGAATCATATTTGTTGGAAAAGACCTTTAAGATCATCAAGTCTAACCATTAACCTACCACTGCCAATTCCACCACTAAACCATGTCGTTAAGTGACACATCTACATACCTTTAAATACCTTCAGGGATGGTGACTCATTGTTTTAGCCCAAATATTTTATCTTTCGACCACTGAATGCCCTTCCCTGATCAAATCAAGGTTCCTATACTTTCATGGGTTTTGTCCCTGAGTACTTACAGACTGCAATCAGGTAACCTCTGAACCTTTCCTTTGATAAATGCAAATTGAATGAATTTTTTTAATTTGCCAGACAAGGGAGAAGGCTGAGACACTTAAATTTACCATTGACAATAACAGTCCAGGAGGATCCCAGTCTCACCTGTGCACGTTCTGGCTGAACATACCAAGAATGTGCAGAGCTGAAGAGCTGTGTAAGAAGTAAATCGATGTGTCTGCCTTCAAATGAGGAAAAAAAATCTGAATTACAACTAAGCAGCTATCACAGTGTTCTAACTAAATTCCTCTAAAAGAAACTGCTTTAAAAGAAGGAACATTAATATCAGTGAGATGTCCCATAGGCACACCAATAAGACAAAATGACCAGACAAAATGATGATTGAGCATCATAATAGTTGTAATAAGGCTTGTTGGTCTGTTTGTGAAAGTAGGCAATGGAGAAAAAAAGCTAGCAGAAGTTTCTCACTTACGGTTAACCCTAAAAGTCTCATTCAGTTGTCCTGCAGGCAAAGTACTGCTATGGGTTAGGAGAACAATCCTAACCATAGTAAGGATTAGAAATAGTACCAGAATACATTGGGTTAAGCAGTATAGGATGGAATCTTTCAGCTGAAAGACAGTTATAGAATTGACAGAGGACCCAAACCACAGACATTAGGTATACTATATCGACTACATGAAAGCTTTTGACTGGGCAGGTCAGCTGAGATCACTCAACTCACAGAGCAATAAATAGTTCCTTCTGAAAGTTGGAAAAAGCTGTAATCAATACCTATTCTATTAAAGACTTAAAAAGTATTTCCAGAGGAGGAATATATCTGTTCTCTCACATGCCATTATAATTATAAGGCATCAAAAAATCACCACGGCTCCGAGGCTCAGTAGGCACCTTCAGGTAAGCACAGTAAAGGCTAACAAAACTCCCTGTTACCATCAGCAAACTTCTGAGTGTTGCTGGACGAGTTGTTCATTGTTCTAGGGTAATAATTACCTACTGAATGATTGCAGGATAAAGCTGACAAATATACTACCCTGGAGACAGAATAAAACGTGCAAGAATGCATTAGAGACAGTATAAAAAGCAAGTCTTTTGGTGTTGCACAGACTATCTGTCATGGAAATCACTAGGGCTCTGATACAAAGTTGACAGCTGCGATGTAAGAAACAAATAGAATAGAACAGAGTAGCTAATCATTTTTTAAAAGATGGCCCTGTGGCCTCAGACATGCTCTGCATCATTAGTCATGTCACTTGATTACATGCCGTTTGCAACCATCTCATTGCCGTGTAACTACTACACTTCTCTGTGGCTGAGGGAGAATTCTAAGGCAGTGATATCGCTGGGGTTTCTCTGCTTGGCTTGAAGAGGCAGGCTAATCGGCTTAGTAACAGGTCACTTCTTTGAAGAGAGGAGTACAGACACGTGCAAAGAATGCACACAGAAGCAAAGCTACTATTTTTGTGGGTCCACAGATTCAAAATGCCTCCCGGTTTTGTGTGGTTTGTGACACTACCGCTGACAGTGATACCAGTGGCATCCCTTCTACGTTTTTATCCTGCGTGTTTAAAACCCAACTGCTAAACTCACTCTTTGCACAACATCATAACCCAGGAACCATTAGGTCCTAAGAAACGTGAATAATGCCTGTTGTCCCAGCAGGCTGTTCATTCTGGTGATGACATGTTAAATAGCAAGAAAGTTGGTTCTCATATTTTTCAAGTTTTTTCAGAAGCCTCCTGTCGATAGCATGTTGGATATATTTTTATTAGATATTTCTTAATATCTAGTTCATATTACATTTCCTCTGCTCATACCTGATTTGCTTTGTTTTATTTATGCATGACTTAATATTGGTGAAATTCTGCTTTCTCTCCTGCCCATGTAAACTGAGAACAACTCTGAAACTTATATTGATACTGACCCCTCTGAGAGGAAAGTTTGGCCATTTCTACATAATTTAACTGTGTTTAATTGATCCACAGCTGCAGTGTGAACACACCAGCAATGGATTTTCAATACTCTTTTGCTATCTAAGCATATAGGTGGAATTTACAGATTTCTACTCAAGGTGTAAACAGAATTTAAGGAAATAATTCTCACTGGTGTGACTAGGCAGTGGACAACCCATTCCCTTAGGCATTTGTGAATGCTTGGAGGCTCTTTGCCACCAAATACGTTGAAATACTGAAATTCTGCCCCTCTTGCCATAGCTTCTTGCTGTGTAAGCAGAAGAGAAAGATGTTGCATGGCACAGGCTGTGCACTGGATGTTTTCCCTTCAACAAAAAGAAGTCTGCATAGAGACGTGTTTCTGGATGGAACTGCCAACAGGCCTTAGCTCTTTCATGCTGGGGAAGCTCAATATACAGCAGTGCTACTCCCAGTGGTCTTTAAAACCATGGAGTCCCCTGCCCTGCATTGTTGCAGATGCAGTTTCATCTCTATGACTATGGGCAGGCAAACAGCATAGAACTAAAGCATGTTTTCAAGCCTGCAATTCCCCAGCAGCCTTTGTGACATGGATTTTAATATCAGAAAGTGAAAAATACTTATGTTCCACATATTGCAATGAAGTAATGGCCTCTCGCATCCCAGTGTGTCTGTTGAGGCTGAATGGCAAGGGGCTGTTGTCCCCAGGGTTACAGTCTTGCAAAGCAGAACCTCCTTATATTTTGATTTTGTAAACATCCTTCTTTGTGACCTTCAAAGCCTCAAAATGGTTCATGGTTATAAAAGGTTCTTAAGGGGTCCTTTCTCTCTCCCACATCTTCACAAGGCTTTTATTCCAGTGCTGTGATAGGATTTCAGTTTTATCAGCTCTTTATTCCAGCAGTAACTTTTAAAGAGTTATAACTAGGTTGTGTTTCCCCAGCTCCTGTAATCCTATACCACAAAAGAAGTGATAGAAATGAGGTACATTATTATTATATATTACCACAAGAATCAATGTTATAATTAGGTACTGTATCCACTTTATAATCACTATAGCTTTAATTTCCAATCAAAAGCATCAAAGTCTGAGGAGAGTGACCCCTCTATTGAACAATTCCTTTTCATTTTCCTTGACAATGAATTTTCAAAGGTAGAAGGGGGGCAGGGAGGAACGATGTTTTATTCTAAAGCTTCTACATAATTATAGCAATTATAGAAACCTTTCATGTGCTTGGTCAGCTTTTACTGCTCACATTTAGCTGTTGGTTATAAGTGTCTCTGAAAGTTATAATGTATTTTGTGCACCAGAGTCTGTCCCACCATTATGAATACCAGCTAGACAGACTAATGATTGCAGAGCTTAGTGGAAAAGGTTAGTAGTAAATATGGAGGATGTTAGTACAGGTAACATAAAAGGAATTTAGAAATCTACTTCAGCAAATTGCTGTGTGCTATTTTACCTGTTTCTTATTCTCTCTTGTTATTAGTGGTATTAAAGCAGCAGCTAAATGCCACATTAAAGACTTAGTCCCCATTGTTCTGAATATTCAACAAACACAAAAAGAAGCCATGTCCTAGAAAGGTTTGCTGCCATACTGCACCACAAATGTCTAGAGCATAGAAACTATCTAGGTGGGAAAGGTTCTCTTGCCATAAACTACTTCTTTGAGTAGAATGAATTATACCAAAAAAATGCCATAATTATTTTTTCACTAGTATAACTGTTTGTCTCCTACCCCAGGGCTTTTTCCAATGCATGTATGTTAACAAGAGATGAAGAAAAAGGGTTAGGTATCTGAGTGGCAGAGAAGTGTCCAAATTTCTGTGTAAATACTTTAAGCAGCTGGAGTGGGTAGCACGAAGCAGAGGAGATCTAATCCGTCACTGGCCACAGCCAGCCCTGGGAGCAACAGAAATGACAAGACTCACTGAAAGTCTTCAGAAGGATTTTCCTTTGAATGAAAAATCTAAGGTATTTTCTTAAGGTCTGAAAGCGAAGCAGAAAGAAAGGTTTCAGCCTGTTCTCTTTGGAAATGAGAGCAGCTGAATGGGAAGGATTATATGACTAGAAAAACTGCGGTCAAAGAAACATCAGCTGGGGACTGTGAATCAGTGCAGGTTGTGCAACAAGCAGTGGAGTTCACTGAATGTTCAGTTTGGATGGCTGAGTAAGTTCTGGAGCTGTCTGACTGGGTCTTCTCCGTATTTTCAAAGCATAAAGGGGTTTTGTTATTGTTATCGATATCTTTCTGTTCTGAAATTTATTTAAAAATTAGTTAAAAGTTAAAGGTAAAAATGCTATGTATTGACATTATCAAACCTCTTCCACTGTTTTAAGTTTGGATTCATTTTCCTTTGCTTCATCTGTTTATTGATACTTTAAAGATCCTGATTTTTCAGTCTCTTTTGAGGTACAATTTGTTTTAATCTGCATGTTCTCACAAGAGAAGAAAATCATTGCTGCCTGGTTCTACTCTGAGTTTTTGTTTGCTTAAAGACAACATTTTGCAAGCAAAATTAAACCATGATTATTTCATATCCTATCCTGCTAATTTTACTCATACTGGCTATTGTTTAATTCCTACAAAAGCCTATGATTAACATGAAAGAAACAGACAATATTTTGAGACCAGCTATATAATTTAGTGTTTGATACCCTAGATTATTCCATCCTACCAATCTTTGTTTCTTAATATTACCTACTAATATGCTTAGCAGTATATCTAGTATTCCAGGTGGAAGCTAAGAGAGGAAGTCTTGCATGCCATATGTGCCTACCTGTCATATGCACTGTATTTTATCGATATTAACTCCATCCATAATAAATCTTCACTTCCGGTTCTTTTTTAATTTTCCTCCATCATATTATAACCTCCAACCATCTTTTCCTTCATGAGTTTCATGGCACTCAGGTATTTATTCTGCTCTGTTTCACTGACCCTTCATAATAACGTCCATCCTAACTTTTCCTTCGTAACATTTTCTCTGTCACTGATGCATTCTCTTGGGCTTGGTTCATTTTCTTAGCCTTAAAAATGGTCTCAGAATCTTTCATTGGGGAACTGGGGGGGGAGACAAAAGAGGAAAAAGAGAGAGAGAAAAAAGGAAAAAGTGTGGAAAAAGGTAAGGGAAAAGGAAAAAGGAAAAAGAAAAAAGAAAAGAAAATACAGGTTCCAAAAACTCTCTTTACCCATTTTCTCCATTTTCCCACCACCTTGCTTTCTGAGTGCAAATCCTTCGGTTATGTTATATAATCTACTTGTCACATTCTCATTGCTTATCCCCTCCCTGGGCTATTTACTTTTTTCTTTTTATTTCAAATATATAGGCTTTTCTGGACTGTCTTCCAAGTATAACAATTCTTTCCACATCCTCTGTTTCCTATCACTGTTGACTGAGACAAAAGCAGTCTTCTGCACAAGGTAGTCTATGGTGTGTTTGTGGCCACTTGAGCTGCTGGAGTACAGGGGCTGTGTTGACCCGGTTTTTAAAACCCACATCTTTCAACATGGAGGAATTTTATGGCTCTGTAATTTCCGTACTGTCACTGTAATCAGTGGTATAATGATGGGTGGTACACACAAAACCAGCATGTATGCTGACTAACTTTTGCTGTCCCATAGCATCTCTCATTATAAAAAATTGGAGAGCAGTTTAATGGCAAGGGAAGTCAAATGCAAGGAACAGCATGGCATAGTTTCTCCCAAGAGATTTTCTTAGTTGTACAGAAAATGCCCATATACCTTCCAATGGCATGAGGGCATTTCTTGGGTGTCTCCCATTCCATACTCGTGACACCTCACCAGAGCACAGCACGGGGCGTTGGTGCTGTGCCAAGAGCAGTGAGTTGATCTCATTCACATGGCACATTTTCAGTCAAAAGCTGATTCAGAAGACACCCCTCCAAATCCATCTAAATAGTCTCAGGGTTTCCTTAATAAGGCTCAAAGCTCTCAAATCTGCTTCATTCTACTAATAAATCTATTAAATCTTGGGTGAATTAACATTTTATTCTCCTTCCTCATTACAAGAATATATGTGTTATTATCTATACTGTTTAAAGATCTTTTTACCACTCAATGGTTTTTTTCCCTTTGGTAGTGTTTTGGGCTTGATCCAGATGCCTTCAAAACTTGGCCTTTCTCATACAGACAGATTTACTTTCCTAAATCCAGGTACTAAATCCTTAAATTATGATTTAAGTGGACATTTACTATCATGTTAGATCGCTATTAGAAGCATCATTCTTATTCAAAGCATCCAGGAAAGTACAACTTTAGAAATGAGCCATGCCATTGACTAGAATTATAGACCAGTTTTGTGCTGCTATATATAGCTGTGCAGGTTCCTAAAGTCAGGCGGCTCCTCTTTATTTAATGGCTCTTTCTAAGAATCTCAGAAGTACTCACCCCTCTGTGCAAACACTTCCTATCACTAAGCCTATAATATGGGTGCCTGGAAAAAGTGCTCCTCTCACCCGTTTGATTGTTAGATATCCTACTGCTGATCATTTCCTGGAGATCAGCATCTTCCCTAATGCTATGCAAAGCCAAGGCTTATAAAAGCGTGAATCATTAGGGCTATTTTGCCAAACCTTTAAGAAGGTGCTCCAGGGATTCACTGAGCCCATCGTTTATCTTCGGTTGTCTTAAGAGGTCAATCTGTAGCAAATGAGCAAGTGTAAATTATGTTGCAGAAGCAATAGTGGATACATACTACACCAGAGACCCAATGCAACACAGAGTGTTGAGGATGGGGAGGCACAGTGGTGACACTGGCCTGGACCTAAAAATCAAAATTCACTAATCCATAAATTTAATTTTCCCATGTGACATATAATGTTAACAGAGGTATTTACAGTGTGGGCACCCACACTCGTTACGGAAGATGATAAACATATTTTGAGCCAAGACTCCCCCACACAACCCCCAAACCATTAGCATTAATTTGAAATTCAGATGCTGCTTTCTTCAAGCCTCAGGACTAGAGTCAAACTGCTCCTCCAAAGCAAGAAAAATGTACTTAGTCATTGGAACCAGAACTTTTTGGGTTCATTTGTTTTCCAAGGTTATATCATTTCTTTCCAGTACACTCAGCCTTTGCCCAGTGATTTCTTGCGTCTTTCAATCCAACACCCCCCCACCCACCCCCACCCCCAAATTAACTATTTCACATTTTGCAAATGGTCTGTTTAAAAACAGAAATAGAGATGTATCTGTCAGTATTCCTGTCACCAAGTGAAAGTGGTGCTTCACCAGCAAAAAGGCCTGTAGAACCCCCCAGGAAAGGTACATAAATTTCACAATTACCCAGCATTTCAGTTTTGTAACTTCTGGACAGGAACAGCTAAGAAAAGAGCAATCATTTCATCTCCACACACAGAGAAAAGACAGTCTATTCTGATTGTAACTTAATAGGCAAGACTTGGTTGTTTTATTAAAAAATGGTTTACAGTGGAAAAATACTGTATGTTAATAATCAGCATGTATTTTATGGGGCAAAATATTATAAAGCTACTTTATTTCAGGAAAAATCACTTATGATAGTCCCAACTTGTTTGGTCCTAGGACACTGTTTAAAACTGCTGTTGATTCGTGCTGCTTGATAGCCAGACCAGGCAGGTCTTAATAGCTTTAACTCAAGAGTGCAGAACTGCGGAGAATCCCTCAAAAGCAAAGGAAATCAGGGACACACAAAGTCCAAAGCCCTGCAGGCACCAAGAACGACAGCAAAACAAGGCTGAGCGCCACATTGTACCTGAAGCCATGGTGTGCAGGCACGTGACAGAGTCCCGCAGACTGTGCTCTGGGTTCAGACTGAGCCTGCCTTGGTTCACCCTAGCTTTTGGTGCTCTTCAGCTATGAGGAAGATCAGATTGAGGTTTACCTGCCCTGTAGGTCAATACCAGTGCTCCTATCTGTTTTCTGTCATTAATATGCAGAGGTCTACTTCTGTATTTGTGAAATACTTGCAGTAGAGTTATGATGGTGCAATTTGACTACTGTTTTTAAAGCTTTCCTTTCCCTCTCTTTTATTTACATTATAGCACCTCTTATTCTCCCCTGCTCAGTAGACCTTGTCTGTGCTGAAGTTTCTCTGCAATTAAAAGGGCTGGTCAAGTAAAAGACTCACTTCTGCAGTAAAAGACTGAGTGTACAGCTCGTCATCTGAAAAAAAATTTGATTGCTAAAATCTAGAGGCACCTTTTCAGTCCAGATCTATATGAACTACTGTGTGTGTGATTTGTAGGGAATTTTTTGATGTTTGAGGTTTCTGCTGGGTAACGAAGAAAATGTATTCTTTCCCACTTTTCTCCTTTGGTACCTTCTCCTATCACGGTATTTTAAATTATTTCCCAAAGTTTTCCCATCAGTATTGCTCTCACCACTCCACAGATTGTATGTTTTCCTTCTCAATCTCGAGCCCATTTTGTTTTTATATTTCTCTGATAATCTACAGAGGTCTTGATCAACATTTTTCAATACCTAGGTATTTCCCTTCAGTTTTTAACACTGCAATATAAGATTGGGGTCAATGGCATGGGGTGCTGTAAATTCACAGTAGGGGACTCTCTGTATGGCTATGAACTCTTTCAGATCAGACAAAGGGAAGCAGTTGTAGAAAGTCAACCAGACAACCAAAGTCACAGCCAAAAAATTTCAGAACTGAAAACTTGATTTTTGGATCCCAAAATAAAATCATGATCAACTTTCACTAATTTAGTGCTTTGTAAAACCACTCTGAGGTGATTTTAGCAATCTTTTTTCATTGGTGAGCTTCTGAGTCTTAGTGCTATCAAATCTCACAATTTTATTGTCAATTATAAGATTTTTTATGTGTTCCCTTAGACGCCCTCATCTTGAGAATAGTGATAATCTTTGATAATTTCAGCAGACATTTACAAAATAATGGAGTTTTTTACCTCTGATGGAAATGAGATATTAAAATGATTAATTTTAATGAATCCAACACTGAATGAGAAATAAGCATATATTTATTCCAAAAGTTCCCTGCATTATTATTTCATAATCATTTTAATGGTCGAGGTCTATTTTCAAGTGTTTAGGCTGCTAATATTGGAGCGTCTTTAGAAAGTTCTGAAAGCTGAGAAAAACTGACCATAAATCAACAATGCCAAGCTGTTACAAAACTCCAGAAATTTTAATATGAGATAGATTATAGCCAGAAAATCACATGAAATAATTTTCCCACACAGGGCTGGTATAGATTCACCTGGAATACCGTGTCAAGCTTTGGGGGCAAGGTACATGTGGAAGAAGTTCAAGGCATGTCAGTTCTCTGAGAGAATTGGGGTTGCTTAAAGAAATCAGAAAGAGGGCATTGATAAATTGCCAATGACCTGAAATGATACTGGAAAGATGATAAAAATAATCCATTCTTCATATCCATAGCCTGTGGGATAAGGAGCAATGGGTTGAAAATTGCAGCAACATGCAGATTAGATGTTAAGAAACTTAATGTTAGAAAGATCAGTGAAATCCTTAACTAGACTACCTGGAGAAGCTGTGGAGGTCTTTAAGAACAAACCAGAGAGTCATCAATAATGGTATGGATTGGATTGCCCTGCCTTGAAGGTGGTGATAGATCATGTGACATCCTTCCCTATTATTATTCTTCATTTTTCTAGAATATGGCTCTATTCTGTGCTTCACCCAGACCTTCAAACTGATTAAAATACATTGAAAGAGCCAATAGAGAAGGGAAATTTCAAGAGACTTTGGCCTCGTAAGAGGGAGAAGGAGGAGAATGCCTCCCATTTTTCAAGCAGCACTGGACAGAGCAGTATCTGTATGGTATGATCAGGACGTGAATACCTCAAGGGAGGATGTTAGCAGCAGTCTTCATTCTCCATTCCCCGATATCACTGGAACGGTTTCTTCCTGTTACTAGTCCTATATTATCTCCTGTTTTCAATCCTGTCTCTTTATTCATTATTCACTATTCCCTTTGAAATGCTTTGAAACACTGAATTTCCTGAACAAGATGCTGTTCATTCTCCTGGTGTGTCGATCAGGAGACCAAAGGAAAGTGAAAGAAAAATCCTGTTTTCAGACATGTCCTGCTCTGTTTGACTTTAATGGGAATTATACATGCATTTGAAATGAAGCTGTCTTGTTTAAATAGCAAAAGTGTGTGCAGCTGTTTGTTTGCTTAGCAAAGAACCTGGAACTGAGAAGCTGTCTGACTGCATGCCCTCTGCAAGTTTATTGTAAGAGCAGATATGAAAACCAGGCACCAGGGCCTGTCAGGTACCAGGCATTTCAGCCATTGAAGGAAAGTTATCTCCTTCACACCAAAATGTTGTGAAGAATTTAAAAAAACCCATGTACTGGGAAAGCTGCTCTCTTGAACGTTTCTCTGTCTTAAGATGAAATAGTCCGTGTGCTTTAATAACAAGAGATAAATGATAACCTCTTGCAGTGCTTGTTATAATGAAGAACTACAATGGGTTCTTTCAGCGTCTGTGTAGCCATGTTACATCACAGCACTTCCACTGGAACACAACACAATTTAATTTCCTAAGAGGAAAGCAACAGGCATACAAAGCACATTTCAATCAGAACTTGAACATATTTATGTGTTAAGAACAACACAATCTTCCTTCTTCAGTTCATGCATGAAACCTGATCCATACTGACCCACAAAACTCTATGCTGTCCACTTGGGTACATTGCAACATGAAAATAACTGGACTGTAACTGTGGACACTATGTCAATGAAGATAGTGTTGCTTTTCAGTGCTGCTCTGAGTATCTTTTGAATAATTCAATTCATCAAATGTAACCTTAGAGTAAGCAAATCTGCATTACAAAGGCATTGTTAATCACTCCTTATGAATGAAGGCTTGAGTCTTTTATTTAGGCTCTCGCTACAATTTTAGTTCTAATTATTAATTTTTTCTCTTCATTTAACACAAAATACTGGCACAATTATTTTACCATTAAACTATTTGAGAAATATATATACCAACTTTCCCAAAAGAAACATTTTTAAATGATCCCATTTGGAAGGTGCTTCCTAACAATGTAATTGTTCTGTGATTTCCTCTGGCTATCCAATCCCCCAACAAATAAACACTATATTGATGCTCAAGGCCACTTATCAACTGCTAAAATTACTAAATTTAAAAAATCCATCGTGTCTCTAACCAAATTTCTCTTTTGCAATAGCATTACTCAGGTTCTGCAAAAAGAAAAAGGCAAAACCCTTTTTCTGGCAACTATATATTTGTTAGTATAACACTGAAAATTCAACACCCCACCCCCTGCCTTTTCCAGTATTTTTCTGCTTTCTGCACACACCTTTCTTATCCACAAACACCTCTACAGTAACCTATTTCACTGCTTTAGATCTTTTTTTTTTGCATTACCTGAACAGCATTATTTTGTTTCTGCACCATGACCACATTATAAAGACAAAAATACTGAATAATTTGGATTAAAGAAGGAATCATCCATTTTCAGAGATGTATTTTCATGGGGATGATTTTGGCTTGTTGTAACCCTTGGTATAACCTCAATAGCCGTTCAACACCCTATGACCTTTCCACAATTCGCAAATAACACAGTCTTGAATACTTTCAATTATATTTATTCCAACAGAACTAAGATTGCTTATGGAAATAAGACAAAGGTCGGTAAGTCAAGCGCTTTTGGAAATTTTAGCCCAGCCTTCTTCTGGGAAAAGTAAGCCTTATGCAAAGAAGATATTCCAGAAAATATAATGCACAGCACTGAACTTGTGGTGGTTAGGTCAGTAAGCTTCATTATCCCAAGAGGCACAGTGCTCACCTATTTCATTATGTAATAACCATAGTTATACTTTTTTTGTTTTTCCATTCTAGCATTATACCATCTCCACAACAACATAAACCAAACAAGAACCAAGAACGCTTGTCCCACAACAGACATATGAGGGTTCATATCGGTATTGTAATTTGCAGTGGTGTAATTATGCCAGAAGACTTCTCAATGGATAAAAGCCTCCACAGTGATTTCTCCCTAGAAATTTACTTACAGGACAATGTGAAGAAGGAAAAGAAGGTGGGAAAGATGGGGAAGTCTATATCTATAACACTGAATTCTGTAAGCATGTAAATCCAGTCACAGTCTGACCCCTGGACAAGCTGCTCACTTGAGAACACTTCTCATCTGCACTGAGTAATGCAAAATGTGAGTATTAAATAAGGAGAATTAATTAGCGTAGAATGGAGGTGAGGATAATCTCATTTTATCGGATGACAAAAATTTTGTTTAGACTTGAGCAGAAAAGTGAATCCATTACAAGAACTGATAACACTAATGAGATGAAGGAAGGAAAATCATAGAAGGAACCTGTTTCGTAGAACAGAAACCAGAAACTGTAACCTAGACAATATGGACATCCAAAATGAAAGACAACAATGTGACACAAAAATATCTAACAAAAAACATAGCTGTTAAAAAAGTTATAATTATGTGACTGTATAATGCAGATGCTGAATGAAGAAATCTATTTCTACTCTGAATTCTCTTATAATCTGCGGGATGTTTCTGAGTAGAGATTTTAAAAAGACACAATGAATTATAGCAAGAATGTGAATGATTGAAGATAGTCTCCTAACTAGTATTTTCATAATGCAGTCTAATGATGTTGATGTGTTTTGTTGAAAGTAAAACAGGATTGTACATCTTTTTAAAACAATTATAGATCTTCTAGAACAACATGTGTTAAAAAAAAAAAAAAAAAACAAAAACAGAAAAACAGAAAAACAAACTAAACAACTGCTTCTTAGAAAAAAAAGTAATTGAATTGATCTGGATAACACATTGCTGTCTTTTTTTTTTAAAGGAGGCAGCAAACAGCAAGCATCACTGTTAGGAGCTAAAGGAGCTGTAGAATCAACCTTCTCCAGTCAGTTTTGATCTAGCATCATGGTGCTTTGCTTCCCCTCTTCTAAGATGTTAGCAAACTTTCAGCTCTGAGAAATAAATGCTGCTGGCTCCACTACTGATCTGCTAATTTGATGGGTAGGTCACATAAATTACTGGAGCCCTGTTCTCCCTCAGAAAAAGAAATAGTGGTCTGCTTGCCTCATATGGGTTCCCCTTCTCGGAAACTCTTTGGCTCAAGCATAGTCTCAGAAAGATATGGCACGACTCAGTGTGAACATGGACAATGTGATCTTGTCCCTGACATCCTTTGTGTTGTGCTGCAGGGACCTAGCAGTAGTATTGGTATTTTGGTGCCACAGCAGTGGCTGAAACTCTCAGACTGGACATTCCCCAGTGACTCGTGTCTGAGGCCGTGGGTATTCTCCAAACATACCAACCAGATTCAGTTTTGCACAAAAGCCAACCGAGTTGGTGTGTTCCCTGGAGTTATTCTCTGTTGTACTTGCCTGAGGAGGAGAGCTCAAACCCTTACTCCATTGAATGGCTCAGAGGAACCAACAGGCTGCAAGGCACTCCAGGGTGTCACCACCATTCCTGGTGGAGTTGTTTTACCTTTTAAATAGTACTAGTCACTGGAACACATAGCTGCTCAGATATTAACCACTCTGGAAGTAAACATATTTTTTTTTAAGTAGTGAAACTAGATATCTAGTGTTAGATGACAACTCATTGATACTTTTCTTTAGATTAATATTTTGGATTTAGACAGTTCATGTACACCAGTGCTACAATAGGTACTTAAGTGTTCTCCCTGTATCTAGTCCATTATATTTGGATGAAAACACCTCTGATGAGAAAGTGAGTCAATGATGCCATTTTCACAGACAATGCCCTACAACACTGATATCTTGATAGTCCCTGATGAATAAAAGTCATCACCTGTATGTCGTTGTGTATGCCAATCAACCAGAATGTGAAGCATTTTTCACAGAAAAGATTTCTTAGCGTATGCTTCAGTTATCAATGTGGCATTTCCATTTATTCTCTCAGCTTATTTAAAAAATAAAAGACACTGTCAGATCAAATTTGACATTATAAATAGAATTTTTTTAGTCAAGAATCTGAGAACGCTTGAAGGATAAAATAAATGTGTGTATAAAGACTAATAATTTTTTCTATTAAATTTATATTCATTTTCCCAGGAATATTTTTAATGACAATCGAAATATAGTTCATTTAAAGGCATAAATATAATACTAGCCCTATTTTCAAACAAAAAGGCTTGAAAGGAACATTGGTGCTTTCTCATGATACTACTCTAATTTTATAAAATCACAGTAAAATGCAAAACTTCTAGTGTGCAATTTCAAAAGTTAAATATGACTAAATGAAATTACTCTTCTGTTTTCCCTATTCTTGCTCTTCCTCTTCTAGATGGTATAATTGGCCAAATAACAGAAAAGAGAAGGCTTTACATATTCTCTACATTATATAGATATGTATCCCATATGTATAAGTGGATATATTTTATCCCAATTAGACTGTATAAAGTACAGATCAAACAAGCAAACCCAGTAATAAGAGTTACAAGCAAATCTACTACCAAGGGTTAAATTTTGCATTTTTCCTTACCCTCAACAGAGTTAGGACTAAGCCCAGTAAACTGAATAGGAGCTTGTGCCGTGCCTATGTTCACTGAAAGTTGCTCTGGACAGTTACGCAGTAGGAACTGAGATTAAAATCAAGTGGGGGAAACACTACTGCCTATGAACAGGTGACAAGTCTCCTTTTCACCTTCATAGAAACTGAAACACCAGTACATCCTTAGTACCCTTTCTGCTCCAAATGGATGCTGCTCTGTTGTGTACTCTGTTCTGTTTTGAATGCCGATAGTTGTGCTCACGTCCTCATTGCTACTGCATCTAAGCACCTTCAACATACTTATTAAATATTCTATCACCTGAAACCTACTTGCTTCTAATCTTTTTCCAAGGATGCACTGAAATGTTATCTGGTGATTATTTAGGTTTATTTCACTATGTTACATTAAGATACTCTATTTTAAACATAGAATGGAAAATCAAAGAGTGGGACCTCACATGGTATCAAAGTTTTTTTCCTTGTGTCCCTCCTAGAACTGCATGCCCCACAATGAATACTCAAGCCAAGCGAAGCATTTTATGATGGAAAAATGTGGGGTTGAGTCTAAAATGACCTTCTTGTTTTCCTCTTCTATCAGCAGAGGGAAAAGTTTTGACTTTCACACAGCAAATGAAGAAAGAACTTTACCCAGCCAGTTGCTAAACATGCACATTCACAAGTGCTTAAATCCCACCCAGTAACCATGCACGTCCCTCTTCATGGAAAGCTGCAGGAGATATGAGCCTGTTCTGTCCACATTTCCAGCTGACCAAAAGCTTCAGGACTGTATTAGTGCTAGAAGATATAATATCTTCTGTGAAGAGGCGAGGCATATTAGCTCATATTCAGAATGACACTGACTCAGTCTCATGCTTCTTGTCTGCTTGAGGTCTGGTCAGAGTCTCTGGGCTCTGGACTGCAGCGCATGCTGTACCCGGCGTGACTGCGCAGCTCTCAGGCTGAGGAAGGGTATCGCACTTGGGTGTTAAGTCCAGAGTTTACAAGGCTTTGATTACCTTCGCTACACAAAATATTTTTCTGTTCCTTTATGGGTCGCCTGATCTTGAACTACAAAAGCCTGAAATTGTCAACCTGTTTAAATTAATAGCAGCTTTATCAGCCCATTATTTCCAACATCTGGCTAATAATGCAGAGCAATAGCTGTTAGGTAATAACGTTAGTTTCTGATTAGAAAAGCTAACATTATACTAGCAATAAATTTTGTTCACACTGCAGCAAAGGTGCATCAGATCTGAGATTTGGGAAGGACTCTGCAATACCCAAAATAAACAAGCCCAAGACAACAATAGTAATGACACAGGTGCATTAAAAAGAAAACTGATGCATAACAGAAACCAAAGAGAAAATTTCTGTTTCCAGATTCTCCACAGCACATAATCAGCCTCCACCACATTATCCCATGCTGTGGCCAGCTCAGTGGGAATTTGACTGCTTTTGGAGAAAGATGATGTTCATCTGGAACAGACATTCCAATTCAGCCCTGTCTTAGTCATTCAGCATGGGTTCACTCTTTATTTTTGCTCTCATCTTCCACTACTGACTTCCCACGATAAAGACTTTTTCAGGTGAAAGCTGTCTGCAGAAGGAGCTTCAAACCTGAAAGGTTTTCTAGATCCCTGTAACATCAGAATGTTGCCCCTATCAAACGGGCTTCTGAGGAGTAAAGGCTTCTAATTTCTCATCCTGGACTTAGTAGGAATTATTCAATTTTACAACCAAGCTTTCTTTGGCTGCTACTGATGCTAGAAATAAAAGCAGTTTAAAATTCATGAGGGGCATCTGACTATTTTCCATTTCTAGCTGAGGACTGAATTCTGCTCTCTTCAGTCACGCTCAGAACACCGGTGTGCAAAGCAGTGCCACTGAAATGAGTCATTTACGCCAACTATGGTTCCAACTGGAAGCTCCCCTAAACTACCGAAATTCATTGCACCAGCTCCACAAACCCAGTGCCTCTTCATGATTAGAGGACACAGTGAGAAACAACAAGGAAGTATAACTGAGACAGAACATTAGATGCTAGAAAGTTAAGGGTAGCAAAACAAGGCCACAGGCAAGATACTTCTGCAAAGGATTGGCTGTCCTTGGGTGAGCCTCCTTGAACAGAGCACCATGAGGTGCTGAGAACGAGTGTCTGGAGCACACTTCCGACTGCAAAGACTGACAAAGCACTAGAAGATCTTCTGCTGGATGGACTTGTCAACCAGGAGGTCATTTCTTTAGGAGGAATGACTGCAGATAAATACCCAATAAAAGGATTTTCAGATTGTAGTCAGGCACAGCACTAGTCCTGATAAATCACGCTGATAAGACAAAGGTTTACTCTGTGTGACTGACCTGAGATCATCAACTGTCTTGTAGAGTATAGCTGAGCTGCTTAAATGTCCTATAGCATCTGAACATCTGTCTGACTCCAGTATGTATTTAATAGCTCCCTCCTCACCTCTATTCCCTCTGCTTTCAATTTTGAAGTGTGGGGTTCTTTCACATAGTGCTTCTCTCATCTTGGTTAGGCACTTCCAAGGACCTTGCTCTGCTTCTCATGAGTGTTTAGTGTTGGTGAGGCTGACTTGAGGTCTCTGGGATTCAATCTTCTATTAGGGTTACTAGCAGCTAAAAAGCACAGGAAGCTTTTGAAATCCTAGTTGAAAAGAATACCAGTGAAGAGGGGACTTTGGCCACCTTTAGGCTGCATCTTTGAAGATACTGATAGTACTCAAGCAAGAACATGAAGGTCACTTCAGAAAGTCAGACCTTCAGATATTGCCTGGTACAATTTCATAGACTGAAGAAAACATTTCACCTACAAGAAACCCCTTCCAAGGAAGAGGGTGAGGGAATAGCAGAAAAAAACCACCAGGAAAATAAATAAATTAAAAAGCAAACAGAAAAAAATATCTACACATACCTGTCTTCTTGAATGCCCTCTCCCTGGAAGAATATTGACAAAAAATTCTCAGGCTCAAATATAGACTCTCTTGAAATGCTCAGATAAGTGATTGATTTATCATTTATTTTTAATGTGGAAAAGAGATATAAAAAGAAATAACATATTTAAGGCCTGATCCCACACCTGCACCTTTCTGTAGAGGGAATGAGTCAGTGTAACTGTTTGAAATTTAAGCATCAGTTGAAAAGGTTTTGGAAGAGGTGGTAAAATAAATAGTAACAAATGTGTGGAACCAGATGCTACTCATGCAAGAGTTCTAAAGGAAATCAAATGTAAAATCTATAGTATGTTGCCTTATGTTTAAATCAGCCATAGTACCAAAGGAGCAAAAGGCAGAAAATGAGACCTACATTTTAGAAAGACGTCTGTGGGGATTCAAGGAGCTACACCCCACTAAACCAGACTGGGATATAGGTATATATGCATATATAGATATATGAAAATACATATATATAGATATTTTCTTTCAAATTAGTTGAAGTTACACAAAGAATACAGTTTGTAGATATCTGAATAAAAGTAAGAAATGGAGAAAGAATCCAAATGACAGATGGATGTCATGCTTCAGGAGTGCTTGCCAGTTTGTCAGTCATGAACAAGGACATGGATCAGTGTGGTCCAGAGGGTACAACAGAGCACCTGAATTTCCAAAAAAAACCCAAAAGCTGGTCAGGAAAAGAAGCTGACATGCAATACAAGAGCAGGTTCCACTGTGAATTAATAACTGTGCAAAAGTTTTGAAGCAAAGGGTAGGGAGAAGCAGAGAGTCCTCAGAAGAGCGTTAGATACCCAAGAGCTCTGGGCCGTTTGACCTACCCATGAATGATATGGAAAGGACATGAATATTGAAGGGGTAAAGCTTCCAATATAAAATTGTTTGTGAGATGGTGCAGAAAGGTCTCACAAGAGTCTGTGACTGGCTACTAAGCTGTCAGATGAAATGCAGTACTAATATAAGCAAATCAATGTACTTGAAGAAAAGAGCAAGAATACATGGAAATTGATAAGTGATAAATTATCTCTAAAAAGACCTTGAAGTCACTGGGGATAGTGCTATGAAAATATCTGCTTTTGCTTAGGCATCAGATCAAAAGAGTATTGGTGATTATGAAGAAATTAATAGAGACGTCATTGCAGTGATGTTTAAAGCCATAGGTTACCTTAACTTGGATGAATACTGAGAGCAATTTTGGCCATCCCATCTCAATAAAGATATAACAGAATTAAAAGCAATTCAGAAAAGAGTGATGATGATTAGAGACATGGAACAGTATTCATATGAAAGTTACACAACAAAATTAGGAGTTACTGTCCTAGGTAAAAATGATTGAGAGAGAAATGCAATCAAGAGCTATAAAAACATTAATGGAATAGAGCTGTTGAGCAGAGAAATAGCCATTCTTTATTTCTCATACAACAGGGGCTAGAAGACACCTAATGAAATAATCACACAGAATTAAAACAAATAATTAAACTATGGATGAAGTTTGGAACTGGATTCAAAGAGCAACTGCAGTAAAAATGTTAATTAACAGCTATTGAATACAGTATACAGATGAAATGTTTTGGTCAGGATGTCCCTAAAGGTGCAATATATTTAGAAACTGAAAGTGATACAAGTGGAATAATCACTCTATGTACCTGCTGTATCCTTATATTATTTCCTAAGCATCTCTCACTGAGTGCAGGTGAATGGACGGAGCTTCAGTTTGATACAGACCTTAAGTTCTTACTCTCCCTCTTCAAGTGCTTTCATCTGCTTTCATCCAAACACACATTGTAATTGAACTAATGCAAATCTGGGAGCTCTGGAGCAGGTAACTAGGTGACCTTTTCAGAGGACACACAGGCCTTAAGCTATTTGGCTGTGTTAGGAAGTGAATTCTTCTATAAACAATGAAATTGGATTCACTGCATATGGTGTTCAGTTGTTCGTAAGTAGGTTATAGTCACATATCCAGCATATCCCCTTACACATTGTTCCTGCCTGCATGAAACCATACTTTAACCTCATATGCACCCATTGCCTTCTGCATTATTCTAGAAGAATTTCTATGGTATCCTTTGCTGCAACTCATCCACCTCAAAAATTTTTTTTCAAGGAAAAGAGGTTTGCTGTCTGTCACATCAGTTATTTGCCCTACCACATAGTATAGTGGCCAATTGCAGAGACAACAATGAGCAGCAGGGAGTGACAGGTAGGTGGTGACTATGTCAACAGTGCCGCCAAATGTTTTTGTCAATCTACAACTCTGGTACACGTCATATAATTAAGGAGAGAGAATCTGGCCCTGAATTATTTATCATTCCACTATGCATTCACACTCATTGAATATGGACAAAAACTGTGCTCTTAATTGCTGTCCGAATCTCTCATCTCATGAGACACCAACAGCTCTCATCCGTCTAAGCTGACAAAGTTAATGTGTTTTGCATCATGATCTGTTCCTTTAATAAAGATTCTGGTCTCCCTGGGCTTAGATCTGTAGCTCTGCATTATACATAATCTCCTTAATCAGAGAACAAAAAATAGGTTAAAAGAATGCTAAAGCAAGCTCATAACCACTGGGAGATTCACAGTGCAGGCTACAGCCTTTGCTAACGAAGCATAGCGGGTCACATTAGATTTCTGGGCTTTGCCTGCAGCAAGAAACCCACACACAATCCTGTGAGGTGCTTTGCTCCTTCGGGAACCTTGCAATGACAAGGATGCTCAGGTCCTCACAACTGCTAAGCGCCTTCAAGGACTGGAATATGACTATGAATTTTATTGCTTTCACTATGTATTTTTACCAACCTAACATAGTTTTAATTAATTTTATGTGTGGTTTGTATTACCTCTGTTTTGTTGTTTGGTGGGGGTTTTATTATTATTATTTTGGAACTTTTAAATTACAGCTAGATTGGAAACACAATATTAATACAGAAATATGTACAAAACATGATAACCATCCTTAATAAACTTGGTTTGCACAGAAATACTGATATAGCCATAAGTTGCTCTCCTGCAAATACCTAAGTTACTGCACATGCCAGTGACAGAAGAGAAAGTTTTCAGGAGTGTCATTGGCTATTCATGCGGCACACTCTGTTTTGCAGTATCCCAAAGCAGAGCATCATAAATTCAAAGGGAGCTCCTGTGGTTAGTACTCATGCCTGGAACAAAATACTAGCACGGTTCTGATTTGATTGGTAACAAATTAAATTGACTTTTCTTCCCCAAGTCAAGTCTGTTTTGCCCATGAACATAACTGATGAGTGATTCCCTCCTGTTCTTGTCTCAAGCCACGAGCCTTTCCTTATGTTTTTTCCTCTCCATCCCACCAGTGAGCAAGCATGGTGCTTAGTTGCCATCTTGGCTTAAACCACAACAAAAGGTGAATCAAGAAAATTATTTGTTCCTGCTCAATCATGATGGACAAAACTGGAAAAATAACCTGCTGTGATGACTATACCTCTGCTAAGATTATATAGATATCACTTACCTACATGATGTCTAAATGCACATTCTGGTTTTCCATTCTTTTTGATGACCAGATCTTGCAAGCCTCATGCTTTCTTATGGTGCTTGTAGTCTAGGTGTTCTCACTATGCAAGCTGCAAGGGATCTCAGTAACTTCTTCTCAGCAACATGTTTGAATAGTGACCTGAGAGCTGTTTATAACAGAGAAAAAAAAAGGCATTAGGAAAAAAGGACTTAAACCAGTGGGCAGACTATACTCACCTCCTTGTAACCCCAATATCATGGCTTTTGCAGACACCCTCAACAGTTCATGCACCTCCGTGTTTATTTTCAGTGCTGTAGACATGACCATCTTTATGATTATCCCTTTATAACCTTCAAATGTTAGCTGGATGTTGGCTTGTCCTGAGTCTTACCATGAGCTTTTATACCCACCCTGGCATTCCTTTCTAGGCATGTTACTACATTCAGCATAGATTCGTATAGGTATAGGTACAGATACAGATAGAGATCATGAGGGTGGATAGTCATCCTAGTTAAAATGTAGCTATGTTATTCCTGAAAGTCGATGTATTCAATAAACTCATACATTGACGTCAGTAAAGGTTGACATAGATACAGTTCAATATTCTTCACAATTTATTTTGTCTAGATGAATTTCTGAAGCATTTCTCCCAGCATTACGTATGATGGTCTTGTCCTTTATCAACTGAAGAACCATAGAAATAATATAGGACTGCTCTCCAAAATTCAGAGGAAAAAACATATTTAAATGAGCAAAGCTGTTGCGAGTTCCAAAGACAGACTATTTTAAAGCATCAAGTTATGAGGAAACATTAAAAGGCAGAATCAACTTTAACAACTGAGAATCATTTTTATGATAGCCATAGCTTGCTATGAAACCTATTCTACACACTCACTTAAATCATGATGGTTTTTGTGGTAATTCAGTTGTGCTAAGAATATCTTTACAATGATAAGAAAAGGAAGCAATAAATAGACAGACAATAGTTCTGCTTTAGACATTTTATATGAAAAAGTTGTAGAATCGTTTGTAATTTATATTCAAATGAAGATCCAAAGAGGAAATTTCTAAGATTAAGGTCAGTGAAAGGCAAAGAGTTATTAGATATTTTCAGACCCTGTTTCAGAAAAGCACAGTACTTTACTGCAAACTTTATGCAGCAATAAAACTCCCACTTCGGCCATTTTCCCTAGGAGGACTGTTGGACCTGAAGGGGGAATCACTCTGCGAAGGTGCTAGACTGGAAACCAGGAAATATGATTTGTCTTTCTAGGTTTACCTATGGAATGGCACTAGACTTTTCAATTGTAGTTAGTTTTAAGTCTCAGACTGAGGTGTTCAATATATCTGCTTGTCTGCCACACGACCTTAGCAAGAAGTAAAGACCTTGAGTGTGTTCAAGTCTGCTACTTGAGTTCCCCAACACCTAGGGTTGCACTTATGACATGCTCAGGAACATGTACTCAGCAAACACATATTACACCTTACGGATCCCTTGGGCATTTGGACCTCAGTTTCTCTATCTCTTGCTCCTCAAGACAGTTGGTGCAGATGAGCAATTCCTCTGAGTTAGACAGGGATTATTCATCTGCTCATCTTTCCTTGAACACACATGGACACAGGCTTGTAGGTAGTTTTAATTTTATGAGGATGTATCAATTTGAGTTTATTTCTTTCCACAGAGAAATAATATTTGGCTGAGGGAGTGAAGTGGCAGTTATTTTCTTTACTGAAATGATGGCAGTGAAAACAAAAAGGATGGGAAGGAATAGGTGAATTTTTAAAACCTTTTTTGTTATAGAATATACAGTATTATGAAAATATTTCCTATTTCTGATTATCATTAAAAAAACAAAGAAAATAAAAATGACCTTTTTATTTGTTCAGTGAAAAGCAGCTGGTCTGGCCTGTGAAGTACAAACTGGAAGGCTACATATGATAACGATGTTAACATTACAAAGGCATCTGTTCCCGTAGAGTCCATTAAGTGTTGTTTCTGATTTTTCTGCTGACTAATAGGTAGGAACCTAAGAATCTCTGCAAGATTTTGTAGGATTTTACTCATGTGAAAGAAAAATTTCCAGTATCACATGCTATATTGTTAAGCATTTTTTCTCAAGGGCCAAAGCAATTTTACAGGTCATCATTTTTTTTCTTGCAGTACCACCTGCCCAAACTACATGGTCAGATTATTTCCATTTCTTTCACCTCCTCAGAGGTTTTTAATTGCTCCACACTGTTAATATAAGAACATCCTATTTTCCACCTCCTGCAGCCCTGGTACTCTGTATAGTTTATACTGCTTACAATTGATTTCCCACTGATAACTCCCATACAACCCAGTGAGCTGCCAGGCACACTACACCTTAGATCCCTGATGAACCTCAGCTGCTCTGTCAGGCTCAAGCAGCTTGCAGACCATAGAAGTCTTTGCACAGAGGGGTAAAAAAAAAAAAGAAATCAACAGATTTTCCCAATTCTCCTTATCTTTACTTGGTTAGTGTCTTGCTGTGCATCATGCGCCAGCCCATTTCCCCCCACATATTCAAAGAAATCACTCAGGAAAAACTTTCCAAGTGCTATTAATCCTGTTCACTTGAATTAAGAAGCTGAGAAAAAACCCACAGCTTTAAACAGTGATGAAGAAAATTAAGGTTAATATTATAAAGATTAACAAGTTCCCTGGTGGAAAAAAACAGCTCAAGAAATAACTCAGTTCTTGTTTTTACTATGTCTTCTCCAGACATCCTGACCAGCTTATTTTATAATTCTCTACCTTCGTTCCCATTTGTGTGCGGGACAGCTGTACCCTCTTTTGCCCAGTGCTTGTCTCCTAGAGAAAGTCATAGAATCATCAGATCACTTAGGCTGGAAAAAACCTTTAAGATCATCAAGCCCAACCATTTACCTAGCACTGCCAAACCCACCACTGAACCATGTCCCACATCTACAGGTCTTTTAAATCCCTCCAGGGATGGTGACTCAACCACTTCCCTGGGCAGCCCCTTCCAATGCCTGACAGCCCTTTCGGTGAAGAAATCTTTCCTCAATGCAATCTAAACATCCTCTGGCACAATTTGAAGGCATTTTTCTTGTTCTATTGCTTGTTACTTGGGAGAAGAGACCGACATCCACCTCACTACAACGAGAAATTTTCTATTAAATATAGGAAAAAAGGAGTTTGTCTTTGAAAATTATTTTAGTTCAAAAATTATGTTTTCATAAAGATAGACCGTAGAGGGAGGAAAAGTTCAGCCATCCCTATAAAAATTATTGATACTGTTACTGAGTTTGCTAGTAAGTTATAAGAGGACTAAGAGGGATGATATTACGTAAATCTGAAAAACTATTAGCAGAATCAAACTCAGCCAATATTCAATGGTGAATATGCAATGAAATTATAAACATGCATAAAATTAAGCACACACTTAACCGCTTCACTAAACTCTGATTTGTGTCCAAGCTCCAATGACAGCAACATTTTTTTCATATTTTGTGCATAGAATGAGAGACACCTGAAGGTAGCAGGTAGGTTGATTAGTATTTGAAATAACTGTCTATTAAAATGTAAATTAAATAAATGCTACTGCCTGGAAAATAAATGAGTTTTTAGCAACTGTCATCAGACCTGGACTCCACCTTCAGCTTCTCTGAACTCTCATCAGCTGGATTCTAGCCCAGATGAAGTGAGCAGGAGAGCACAGGGGCCTAATGAGAATAAATGGGAATTAGTTTAGCACTCTCACACAGCTAAATTATCCAAAGATTGGTTACCTGTTTGGAGCAGGCTACCCGAGGATTTATTCAGCACAGGCGTGTGCAGGCAGAACTCCAGCATTTTAACCAAACAGGTTTTTGTCATGGACTTAATATAAAATAATTTGAATTGCATTAGGATTCTCCTCAGCAATGCCTCAAAGTCCAGCTTCTTCCTTGGAAATCTCCCAGATTCTAGCCTGTGCAAGAACAACGTGGGACTGATGTTAGTGTGTGAATCACAGCCTCTCTGTGCCTTTCATCTTTGCATTTAAATATCCACTGTTGCAGTTGTGCAAAGCTTGGGTGCAGCTCTGCCAAGAGTGAGAAGTAGCATCTTTTCAGCCCTAAAAGTTCAAAGCAGGGCTGGAGATGTGCGCTGGGCACATTTGTGGGGGGAGAAGGGATGTCAGAGGTTATAAAAACAATCCTCCTACAGCTGTGCCTGGGACAGGGAAGGTGCAGACATAGCATCAATGGGCTGGCAAGGAGTAGCACAGTGGTCACACTCGTGCTTAGAGGCGCATACTCTAACATGCCAGCAGCACCAAGAAGTCACAGAAAGTGATGGCTGCCCTTGCCCTCTTGAGAGGCTACAGTGCCACCTGCAGTACACAAACTGGTACCTTAGCAAGCACTGCAGGATGGGGATGCGAGAAAGCACTACATGCCCACCAGGTCCCATCAGCTCAATCCCTTCACACACCATCCCAAATGCAGGCGTACATGTAGCACAGGGGAACATATTGAAAATGCAGGTCAGAGTCCTGGGAAATGGAGCACAGATCACAGGGTGGTGTCCACAGAGGTTGTATTGTTGAGCTCAACTGAATTCCAACATTTGTGCACATATGTTTAACTTCTTTATACTAACATCTTCAACCTCATTATTTATAGTATGTGGCCAAGATATGATGTATAAGCTCATATTGTCAGGGGAAAGAACTGTCAATTCATCCCTTGGCTCAGGTGTGGCCCTTAATTGTTCTGTGTGTCTTCTGCCAGAGACCAGACTCCTACACTGCTTAGCTGGAGTGAGTATAAAGAGAATAATACCTTTCCAAAAGCCCATGAGACTGTGTTTCCCCTAGAGAAATGTATCTCTAACTGTACCATTTTTGATAGTTAACAAAGTGATTTTTCTCTTAATACTGCATCTTCCAGCATGATTAATATGCCTAAGCAGTAAAACAAGGCTCTTCTGAGTTGCTGAAATACAACATAAGCAGAGGGCAAAGCTCTTTGTATCACTTAAATTGCAACCCTTGGTGCTCATTAGGAAAAGTAGTTTCCTGTTTGCTTTGAGCCAACCTAGTGCAGTGGGAAAGTAGATGAAAAAACAGGTCTCTGTATGCTGTAAACTGCTGAGTTTCACCCTCAACAGCATGGAAGTGCCTGTTGACTGAAAGCTGAATAATGGTGATTTTTTTTTGACAGAGAAAAGAAAAAGCACAGATTATAATACACTATTATTCTTACTCTTCCTGAAAAATATCACAGAAGATTAATTGTGCAGATGTTAAAGTGCAGTTGTGGGACTTAGGAGATGGGCATTTATTTTTGCAGAATGCCACAGGCTGCATGGATGACCTTAGAAAACCTTTCTATGAATAGCATTTTACAAATTATTTAAATACTCCATACCATCTACACTCTGCACAGCATCCTAAAATTTCACTGTCAGCACCAGAGGTGGCTGCCTCTCTTCACAGATTTGCAGGGAATTTCTGACTTTGAGCTTTTGAATGGCATTTGAGTTAGATCCCGGTAGTTACTGAAGATAAATGGTGTGAAGATTCTCCTTAGGGTTAAAAATAAATAAAAGAACTTAAGTTTCTAGTTCATTTGTCTCTAAACTGAGTAATCATAACATATAGCCTACAAAAAGGGGTAAAGATTCAGTAATGTAAGAAAAGTACTTTGAAGTTTTAATTTTACAGAAACACAGATAGAAGAGATTGCATTTGCTACTGATACTTAACTTTGCAGGAAGCTTGTTGTCAACCCAAATTTTGACTATGTGGAGCCAGCAAGTCCCTTTAGAGGTCCTCCCCCTGAAAATTAAATAAACAATAAAAAAAAAATAAAAAATATGTTACCAAGAATGAACACGAGATTAGTATAATTAAAATCAAACTGGCAATAGTGAGCTTTATCCAAAGCAGATCAGATTGTTCAAAGGAAGATATGACATTGGCTGGCTACCAGCTAATAGAAATAAATTCCTTGTTAAGAAGGAATGTGAGGGTAGAGCCAAAGGAAAGCCATGATTTCATTCCACATGAACAGGCAGGATTAATTTCTTAAACTCTTTTTCAAAGCACTGAAGCTCTTATCATGTAAATTTGTCATATAACAACATTGTATTTTGTCCACTAGAGTCTCTGCTAGGCACTAAAACACCACAGTCCTTCATCCCCCCCCTCCTACCCAGCCAGAGCTCCCACCAGCTGACTGCCTGGACCTGCTGCAGCCTTGTATAATAGGTAAATGTGCCCTCCAGCTGTAACAAGGTGGGGTGGGGGTTAGCACAGGCACAGCTGTGTGTCTCAGAGTCTCTGCATGTAGCTTGACAAGTCCAGTATGGAGAAGGCCTTCCCTAAAACGTCTTCCCTCAATTTATTGAGTGGTTGGTGTGAAGGAAATCCTGACCTAATGCTGACAGTTCTCTTGTCTTTTTCTTGTATCTTCATTGGCAGAAAAGACCAATCTTTGGTTCCAATACCTAATTATCTGATCACTGATAAAATCACTGCTTTAACACATACAGTACTGTGATTGCTGCTAGAAAACCAATGTTCCTCACAAGGAGAGATGAAGAAAGCTTTGCTTTTTCATAACTTATGCCAATAATAATCTAGTGAATCTAGAGGGTTGAAAGTGCCAGCTATAGTTTCTGTCACCTTGAATCCAATAACAAGTGAAACCACCCTCTGTGGCAAGGACTTATCTTTGTTCTTTGCCTTTGGACACATTCACACAATAGAACTATGAACCATGACTCTGATTTCTAAGCACTATACACAAATAGCTGTTATCTGATTAGAAAAAAAGACTAAGCTCACGTCCTTAGCATGAATCTGATTTTGCTCAGTTTTCACAATACATTCACAACTTGAATGAGAGAAAAAAGCGTACATAAGAAAAGAGATGATGACCCCTTTACCTTGAAAATAACATTTGAATTCTAAGAGCACAAAGGAAGAGAAATTAGGCCTGGTTTTTATCTTTACCTGAGCTTGATTAGGTCATAGAAAGTTCAGGTAATACTCATGCCTCACAGCCACAATCATCACAGCAGTAGAGAAGCTAACAGAACAGAAAGAAATTAATAGAAATTAAAACTTTTTAACGAATATTCCAGCTGCCTGATTGCAAAGAAAAGGTTCAAAATAAAAACTATCTAGAAGTGTATTGACACGTTCTGTTCTGATTAGCATCCAAATTATGCGTCAGCAGCACAGCCAGTGAAAACTATTATCTGAGAGCACTCCCCTGACTTAAGGTGTTTTGAGAGGAAAATTTTAATTTAAAAATGTGGTGACCATGCACTTAAATATTTTAAATTATAATTATTATAAGACATTCATGAGATAGCATAAACAATCATCTTCCCTGTCTTATTTTTTTCCAAAGTGATAAGGGGTTTTTGTTTGCTGTTCTCTTTTTTAACATAATTCCTCTACAATGTAAAATTGTCCAAGTAGATCAGAGGTTCAAATGTCACAGCTGGTATTTGCCACCATTTGCAAAAATTACTTATTAGTATTGAGGGAGGGGCCGGGGGAGGGGGGTGGGACAGGAATGTGAAAAATGGTTAAGCAAAGACATTCTGGAGTGATCTCATTTTCCAGAAATTTCCAGCTGGGCTGTATTCTGCCCATGTGTTTCCAAGATTCCCAAACTGGAGGCCCAAAATTAAGGTGCATAAAAACATGAAATCCTTTTTACTATTGTCTTTATATCTTCAGGTCTTGACTCAGACTGGCCAGATTTGCCTGTAGCCTATTGAGCTAAAGGGCATATCACTATAGCATTCCATGGCCTACACAGAACCTTTTAATCTACACAAGCAGTTGGACTATTCATGCTATTGGAGAGGCCACAATTGCCCATTGCTTATATTAGGTCAAACAGTTGAAAATTCAGCAAAAACAAATCACAGAAGAGAACAGGGCTGTCAGCTCTAGGAAGCCCTCAGCTGCAGGAAAGGGGCAATGAACTCTTGGCTTGGAAAGTCACACAGAGAACTGGACATCACTGTATTAGATAGCAAGATAAGATTTCCCACCAGGTCTCTCTCAAATTTAAAAACACATTTATATTTGGTTTTGATGTGTCAGGATCTGATATCTTTCCTGACCATAAATAAACTTGCACTATAAATATGCTTACACTCCCTTGTAAAATGTTTTGAAATCTTCTGATGAAAAGCACTAAATATGTAGCCTTCTATTTTTGGAGAAGCCTAAGAAGAGATGATGCTCTCTGTATTGAGATTTTGTGGTCCTGTAGACAGGGTCAGCCTCATATCAAAGAACTGTTCGCACATTAAAAAGTCTGTCAAGCCCACCACTGCTGGTCAAGAAAAACTACTAAATCAGCTAGTAGCAATCATGGCTGGGGAAAGGAAAGACAACAGTAAAATTGCAACAAAGAAATTACATTGATTCCAAGCTGGAGCATGAGTTCTTTCCCCCTGAAAAATTCAACATGCTAAAATGTCTTCACACTATTCTTGATTTAGCTAATCCAAATGTAGGTAGAAGTGACACCAGATGAGTCAGGCACACCGTCTGGACCCAAACTCTGAATTTGGAAGTGATAAACTCACAAAAGTTTGCTTGAATGTTTCATTTCAACAGTTAAAGCAAAAGCCAAACTTCCCATTTAACTTTCAGACACCTTGCAGTTGAAAATATCCAAAGGTTAAGGGGTTCTGCTGAGACTAAATGTAAATTGTGTAACTCTAGTTTTAACCCATGTTAAGTTAATGCAATGGACTAGCAGAGACATATGGAAAGGACTGCTGGGAAAATGATCCTCAGAGATTGCTTTCTGCCACCCACTGAAAAGAGCATGATTAGGTTTGGCCAAGTAATGGCAGCTACATGTATCCATTGCTAGCCAGTGAAATCTCAGAGAGCAGTTATAATTGCTCAGAAGGTGTCAACAAACAGAAAAAGATACACCTCACTCTGACAGAGATAGAAAGACACAATTCTGCCTGGACTGCCAAGAAAGCACAACAACATGGTCTGTAAGACGCCACCTCACAAGGCCTTTTGGTATATTTGTAACTTCTAAAATGTACGTTTGCACAGCACATGACTGAAGATCTGAGCATTTCTGAATAATGTCTTTCTTAGGAACCTCTCATCATTAGCAATGACTAAGATGATCTTCCTCACTGCTGAACTTATTTCTTCTATGCCCTTTCTCTTTTTGTCACAATTCCTTTACCCCATAAATACTTCACT
Organism: Rhynochetos jubatus; assembly: GCA_027574665.1. NCBI lineage: Eukaryota > Metazoa > Chordata > Aves > Eurypygiformes > Rhynochetidae > Rhynochetos > Rhynochetos jubatus. The sequence goes on from CM050654.1 coordinate 29,431,570, forward strand.
TTTTGCCTATGTCAGGAAAGAATATCTACATATACTTAAACCAGAAATTAACCAGTTCCATTAAGCATTGCACTCTTATCCACACCCTAGCCTATGAATAAATACAGAAGATATGTATCTCATCCGGATGTACCATTTTCAAATGCAGTCATCTGATCTCCACGTTCTATTTACTGTATTATTCCACTAATGCAATTCTTAGTGCGAAATCAGAAAAACCTTTTCCCATGAGTGGGTGGGAGAAAGAGAAATACAACCATGGTCAAGGTAAAATTAAGTGACTAATGATCTCAGATTTTAAATTATAAAATTGTAGTCAACAGGAGTATGCTGTTTCATCTAATGGACAAACGATTGCAGTTTAAGTATCTGAATAATTACTGTGTTTGGAACAAGAATGCACAGTGTTTGAGAATCCTTTCTGAATAATTGTAGTATTTCTCCCAGAATTTGTGTCTGATAATTGACTAGTCTGAAGGTTGCTATGGTAAACACTTAGCTTACACAGCACATAGTGTAGGAAGCAGATACAAACTAAAAGGGAGACCGGTGCCTGTAAAACAGCATATGATTCTTTTTTGTGTACATTAATTGTCAAAGATATTAAGACAAGAACCTAAAAGGGGACCTACATAGCTAAGCCACTTGTGCCTACTGATTTCAATGGAGTTGCAAAGTCAGAATTTAACTTGAAGATATTTACATCAGGATTAATAATCTTTAAGGTATTAAATATGCTTTTCTCCCTTTCTTAAGTGCCTGCCACCTTCTTGGGAAGCTGATATTCTGACAAGATTTTCTTTTTCACTGACACAATGACAATCAGAGAGATGTCAAAATAGTCTTATTCTCATCTTTATTATTGTTTATTACTGATGCCAGATAGATCCTTAGACACAAGTTTTTTGATGTTTTGATGCTTAGGCATTGTAGAAAACTGCAACTAAAATGTATGTGATAGGAGAGGGGTGGAGGCAGAGTTCAAGGAAACAGGAGGATAGCATCAGCTCAGCTGGGCGTAATAATGAGCATGACATGGTGCAATCCACCACACAGCCTGTCTGTCTGTAAGAGTTTTAGATATTACAACAAGATAACATTTACAAAGAATTTAAAAGAACTAACAATACACAGACTGGGGGGCTCAAGGGAGACAGTCACCTGGACAGAGCTGCTCCTGATTGACACCACAGTGAGTAAAAGGCAAGCCTGACACAATTGTGAAGGACAAAGTCCCTTCACAAGTCTTGCTTGTGCTTCTGAATAAAGTATGTTAAATATTTGATTATTTATCTCAGATGGCTTTTGACAATCTGGAAAGAAAATGCAGATTTTAGGGACAAGGATCTGTATTTTTCAAACTGCCACCATTGATTTTAGCCAGCTCTAGTTTGTGTTTACTGCCCACTACAGAAGTTTATGAGACTATGATTGTTACACTGGCACTATGGACAGAACAGATCTGTGTGAATATCCCTACACCAATTCCACTTGTCCCTGATTTAATCCATTAAAAAAAATTCCTTTTGTGAGCCTCCTCATGTAATGATAAACTCTATCTAAAGAAAATGGTTAAAGGTAATTAAAGTTTACAATGACTGCTGGAACTCTGTCCAGTATCATCTTGCTCAGAGAAACAGGTGCAGCATCACATACCAGCAGGGCACAAAAAGAAGACATTAAAGGCAGCCCATAAAAATGGCAGCGGAAAGTGAGTAATAACATAATTTTTAATAAGAGATATTAGAAATGTAAGAAAACACTGCATGATGACACAGAAGTAGCCAAAGCAAATCATAAAGCTAAGAACTGGAAAAGGAAAGAGCCACTCCATGAGCAGTGGAACTGTTGGAGGCAGGTTCCGAGCATGTGTTGACGTCCTACGTCACTGCCCACAGCAATCGCCTGCTCCTGCCGGTTCCTCAGCACTTCCAAAGCCATCTCCTAAGCCATTTCACTGACCTGTCCTATAGCAGGTCAGTCATTTATACAGTGCACATATCTCCCTTTTGTAGGTGTGAAGCTGCACACGCTGAAACTGTTTCTGAGCCGTTTGGAGCGTACTGGTGGGTAACAGTGAGACACAGCATGCTGAACCTGCGCAGTGGCCATTGCCTCCACAGGAGTGAGGACGCATGGCTCGCTCTGACTGCGACCAATTTCCGCCAGTTGCACAATTTTCAATAACTGCACAATAATGGTAAGAAAGGCTGACATAAAGAAATTATATACAGGTGTAAAATAGATATGAAGTCGATTCTTTTATTTTCACTTCAGCCTGTCTTCCACATAAGGACAGATGCACAGGCAATTTAAATCCATACAGGGAACAGACGCTTCTAGCTCTCATTTTCAGAGGTGACAATGGGTGCACTGCAGTCAGATCCCCACTGCCTTTCCATGGAGTTAGGCATGATAGTCAATTTTGTTGTATTACAGTCTATTACTAATTTACAGAGAACACAGACTTTTCAGATGCTCTGCTCCGCTTGTCCTGTCTGAAAGAAGTAGTAAGTAGGATCCTCTCTTTTTTTCAGGAAAGCGTCATTTTTTTGTTCATTTTAAAAACAAAATCCTTAGTGGATATAATTTTTTCACCTGTAACTTTCCTCTTTACTCCCCTTGTTCCTGAGAAACTTGTATTGCTTATTTTTCATGAAAGGCTTGTCAAGATGAGAAGCCATCACAGAAACATTTCAAAATTTCTCCGACAATTGACTCATTCATAATCTAATTGCGCCGGCAGGCAAGAAACTCCAAAAGTCCCTCGATGTGCCATGACAGTTTTTACACGAATCTTGACAACACTTGCCAAGTGATTTTCACAGCCTTGAAGTTTCTGTCAAAAGAATAGAGAGAAGAATGAGAAACCCAGGGACGCTGACCACATGAAATGCAACTCAATAATTTTTCTTCCTCCAAGCTGAAATGCTAGCCTAAAATTGTCATGTGAAAGGCACACAAGGAGAAATATTTGCTTTTCTGATAATGTCTTCTTTTCATCCTGGGTTCAAGGTGTACAATGAAATTAAGCTCTTTTAAGGTATTATTCCCATCATAGGAAAAAAAGAAGGTCTATCCGGCATTAGAGGAAAGATCTGCCAGTATCCTTTTGTAGTAGCACCTACTAATGGATATATAAAGAGAAGGATAGGTACAGAGCAAGAACAAGCACCACTGATGAACAGGTCCTACTTCTATAGACATGGGTTTGTCTTCCAACAGTCCTGGTGGTCAGTCTTAGAGGGGATGGAGGATATGACAGCAGAAAAACTATTTGTCTTGGTAAGAAAGCCAAGTCAACTACTGTCTTTGCTCCATAAAATGTTGGCAGGGGGCAGGGAGGAGGCGTGGGGGAGGGGACTGTGCTTTAGCCCACAGGTTTTGGGCTTGACCCTGAATGGAGACACATAAGGAAGCTTATTTTCCTCAGACCTATTGTTTCTAGCTGTCTGTCAGTCAAATAAATTTGTATTATCTACAGACATGTTACATTTCAGTTGATCTTTTAAGTGGGGTTTTTTTGACTCAATGGAACATTGATGCCTACTAAAAAAAAGAGCAAAAAGTTACATATAAAATGAGTGCATGACCTGGGGGCTATATACTGTTTATGCCTTAAACATTTGACTCAAAAGTTTATCCTCATTGCTTAATATTTTAGACCTCAGTACAGAACAAAAGAGCTACTGCTAAAAAACAGAGCATGAGAATGAATTAATTCACTCTGGTTTTGGTCTCTCCCTTCAATTTACTTCCCTATTGTGACATATTTTCCAAGCAAATATAGATTTTCAAAACCACAAGAAAATGAAGTGCAAATAGGAATATTTACTTACTGTATTCATGCTAGAAATCTAGCCCTTTTGAAAGCTCATTGTGGGTTTGAGACACTTAAAGAAAAAAAACAATACCATCTGGAGTAGAAAACAAAACAGGCATCAAATTTGCCACTCTATGACATTGAATACTACAGTCGATAGAAATGTTGCTCTGTCTCATTAACATCAGAACAGGTAGATTTATATGACCGCTTGGTTACTATGTTAGACCTCATCATGCTTAACAATAAAGAGCTTAAGGCTGCCTGCACCGAGCCAGAAGTATGCAATATTTCAATAATACTAATCAGTTGGGATGGATTTTGTAGGAGAAAAAAAAAAAACCAAATCACAGATTTGAGCAGGTTTAGTATTTTCAGTAGGAGACATCTTAAAGGAAATTCAGTCTCCCACCACAGATATGTGTCTGAACAAGAAGAGTGAATTTTTCTCATGAAGGGAAGGGCTCTCCCTCCTCTCTCAGCTAGACAGGGAGTGAACAGGAAGTTTAGGTTAGATGCTGGAGTTAAGTGAAATGATTGCCCCAAGATGTCTCTTTCTCCCAAACCCTCTTCCTGCTACTGCAGATGGAAACTTCTCACAGACACGCTGACAGATGACTGTGACCTCCTTCTATGAACACTTGCTTTTGCTAGTATTTTATAGTGCATAGAAAAGCAATGAGATGGCTCGGGAGAAGACTTGGGAAGTGACAAGAAACAGCATTATGCTATCAAATATGCCTCACAAATGACGTATGTCTTAATGATTTAATGAAACAGGGTTGCTATTTCATTGGCTGGACAGATTTGGTCAAATGCCTGAACAGCACTTGCGAACATTAATACAAATTCCGAGTGGCTATTCAATTCCATGTTCACAGCCCTTATTATTCAAGATGCTGTGTGACTGTCAGAAGAAAACAGATTGCTGTTCATTTTAATCAGTCAGATCATAGTTTTAGTGAACGTGCCTGTTTGATGTGATTGCATCTTGTGCAACTGAGCGAAATGAGACAAAAAGAGCAATTTTATATCACGTAGATAATAACAGATGCGCCCCTCAGAATTCATTATAGAAATCTGTTTTGCAGCCGTATGTTCCACTTCATCTGAAATCCTTTTGTTCTCATCAGCCTCTTCCTGTGTGAAACTACCACTTTGCATTTTGCAAGCATCAACTAATGGAATCTGATATTACTTTGTCCATATCCTTGGATCCCCTGTTAAATATTGAAAACCAAGAAGTCTAGTTTTCCATAACCTACTAAAATAACCTCCGTGTTGTCACCTGTTTGTAAAGCACCAGGTACATTTACCCTTTATATTATTATATACTTTTTAAATATCAACCAAATAAAAAAAGAGAGCATTAGTAGAAAATAGCTTTTAAAATATTTTGTTTCCTTGGCTTTTTCTTTTGCCTCAGTCTACACCTTCAGGGTGAGCAAAGCTGTATGAAATCTCAGCTCAGCCTTGGTGTCATTTTAGTTTAAGGTGTGTTCAAATCTGGAGCCATCCAAATTCCCTTAGGACTTATATGCATGTGTATGAATCAAAATTACAGGTATCATATGCTGCTTCTTTTCCTCATAACATTTTTTGAACGCCTACGTGACTATGCTGACTAATATGTATTTTATTGGCTCAATCCTTAGCTGATATATATTCAAGTGGCTCCACAGATTTTAATGGAGTTATGCCAAATTACATTACTCCAATGGTTTGGCTGAAATCCTATACACTTTGACATCATTGGCAGAGCTCCCGTTGTCTTCAGCAAAGCAATTATTTCAATGTATATGCTTGGCATACAGAGACCCACCTCAGCAGAAGGTCGTGCAGTCAGGCGAGTGGTGTGATGCCTTAGAGACATCACATTCATCCTGTGAGGTCTGCTAGAGGTCAGCACTAAAACATGAATTTGTTGACTAGATAAAAGAAGGAATGAAGGAAAGGTGGATCAAACATGAATTAACTTTTGCCAAAATCATAGAATCATAGAATGGTTTAGGTTGGAAGGGACGTTAAAGATCATCCAGTTCCAACCCTCCTGCCACGGGCAGTGACACCTTCCACTAGAATCATTCAAAGATGTTTCAGTGTAAATTTGAGCAGTGACTCAGTGTTGCCTTACTTTTCTTTGTCTTTCTTATAAAGTCACTGGCTTCCTTAAATGTGTCCCTTTAGCCTTTCTGTAATTAGAAATCAAAATTTTCTCTGGGTCAAGCCTGAAGGAATATACATATGAAATTGATAGATCAAGCACTGGTACCCAGTCATACCTCTGCACCCACTCCTCACAACCTGCCCATGTAGTACCCTAACTTCTGTTCAAGGGCACCTTGTAACTCCCCATCCTTCCTTCGTGTCCTCTGAGCGACTTCACCTGTTCTTGGAGGCCCTGTTTGTTTCCCATATCCATTTGTCTAGAGCATCCACAATATCAGGACACTACAGAGTTGTTTATCATCTATGTCTCCCTCTATGATACCTGCATGGGTTTTCCACACCCAAAACTCTAGTTCTCAGCATAGGGACTAACCCCCATAATCCTCATCACCTTCTACCCATGCTTCTGTGTGAATTGTTGCTAGTGCCTTCTCTGTACAAGCCCTTCTCCCTTCCTTAAATCTCTTTTCTACTCCTACTTCACTCTAAGATCTTAAGTCCGCATCCAACTCATGGTACAGCAAAGGCTTGATATGACAGCCTGCATTCCCATAGGATACCTAGTGAACCTGCAGCATAGACTGGCGGAGAAGGCAACCAGATAATTAAATTCTCTTCTGTTCTTTTTACAGCCCAACTATATATCTGATGTGTAACCTTGGACCTCCAATATCTATCACATCTGTTTACATCTATTTAGACTAAATGTATTTAGATGAGGCTGCATTGTAGGTTTGAATAGTATCTTGCACAATCAGATCCTGATCTCGGAATAATTTTGAAATCAGAGAAGTATTTCCATTCAGTTAAGAAAAAAAGTCATGGAGTTCTTTTTATTTGCTTGGCTTAGTTTGATTTAGCATTTTATTGGAGGGAGGGATTTTTTATTGTTGTGGTATTTTACTGTTTCATAGAGACACTCAGCTAATCTTTTTTCCTTTTTTTGAAATTTCCTGTTTCTCAGTCTGGACAGCAAATCAAAAAGTCAGTCATTCATACAATAATACCTAGCTCTTCTAAACTCCATTGAAATGCCAATAATAATAATAATAATAATAATAATAATAATAATAATAATAATAATAATAATTGATTTTCAGTCCTATTTCAGCAGAGAACGTCACATACTTAAGCTATTGCCTTGTTAGACTAGAGGTATGCTAAATGATAAAGGGACTGTCTCTCTCATGCATGTTTGAAGAGAGCAAGGGGATTTCTATTTCTTGTAAACCTGGAGGAGCCTGATAACACAGACGTTTTTTAATCTGAAAGCTAGACTTTCATCAAGTGCAACTTTTATATCTTGAGAGACAGATGCTGAGGCTCTGAAACATCCGAAAAACCTAGTGGAAAAAAAAAAGGTGTAAATTACACTTGTGTTAACAGTAAAGGGACAGGTGCAAAATCCATATCAAAATGTTATGAATTATATTGCAGGCCTAATGTTGCTTTGTGTGTGATATTAATGTTGTTGAAAACACATTGACATAAAAGCCTAATATATACATTACCAGTCAAGGCTGAAATAAAGGCAGGAAGGTTATCATTGACAGTATGGATATAAACATATCAGTCTTATAATAGTATTATAAATAAAAAGGTTGTTAATTTAACAATGGCCATATATATATATTTAAGTAATGTCAGTGCTCACACATTGCCAGACTTTGTATCAGCATTTATATGGGATCTCATAAAACAGCCAAATACTTCCTGTTAACTTTTAGGAAATGATAGCTCAAACATGACCATAAACATGATTCTGCTGCATAAATCAGGTCTGTACATGTGTAAATTGCATTGGTAATTTATAAACATAAATGTAAACAGAATAGCCTGCCCATGCATCCAAAGCACCAAAGTAATGCAAGACAGGCTCAGGAAATCACACCCAGATTCTGCAGGTATGTGGTGTTAGAGCACAGAAGAACAAATAAATTTTTTGTAAGTGATATCCATCATGGTCAGGCCTCAAAGTTCGCAAGGAGCGTATATTAAAGGCAGAAATGTATACATGACCCTGCCAGGTATCCCCCAGCCCTATTATTTTCTTATGAAGACTTTGTGCTAGCAGTCAATGGGAACTTTTGAGAAGATATTTGCCATTTCTGTGGTGCCAAGCACTCATTCTACAACACATTTCTATTAGTTCTTCTATTCAAGGCCACTTACCAAGGACCTTGGGACTATGGAAACATCTAATGTTTGAGGAATTGGGAGACTGACAGTCCAAAGAGACACAGATACATAATGTGCGTGGCATCATCTTTCTTATGTGCAAGAAAGTTCAGATTTGCTTTTAAAACCATGCCAAAAGCTGACAATTTCACTCAGTTGTCCTTCCGTGCTGTCTCACATAAGGACTTTTAAAAGGTAGGGGGAAAACTACATATGGACCAAAGATCTTCACTTTTATGTTTTGCTCTTTAAAATAGTTGTGCAAGGCATCAGGGCTCATGACCACAAACCCCACTGGCAGACAGCTTGACTGCCAGGCCCTCTTCTGGAACCATAAGACAAATTTCTTTCCATTAAATCTACTCATCTGATTTTTCATACCAAGTGCACAGGCGTCAAAAATGCTTGTAACTCTTCCTGAGAAGTACTGCTGACTCCTGTTTCAAAAACATCTTCACTTACCCAGTGCAGAACAGCACTTCATTGCTCTGTATAGAGAATTAAATAATCGAAGAAATATTGTGCCACTCCCATAACTGAGGTATTAATGTTGCTTTAAGGAATGTGATGTTTCCTGCCAAGCAACCATCTGTTGAATGAAATATGTGAGACTAAAATGAGGCTAAAAAGGAGACTGCAGATACGATAGCTCCATATTGGAAGCTTCCTGGTACCGTGGGAAAGCTAATCAGTGTTGATCCTGACAGCTGTAGGTGTTCAGCTCCCAACAACTAGCAAAGTACTCTCATACCTTTTTTTATTTTATCTTTTTAGTTTTTCAAGGGTGAAGATCAATCCAGAGCTACTTGCTCAGCATTTTTAGAGCAGAGTAAATTAAGGAGACAGAACATTGTCTCTGATAGTGTTTTAAATGAGACAAAAGTGGATACTAGGAGACATGAATTTGAAGTAACTTTGACTGATTACCCATGAGAACAATCACTGAGACTCAAAATATGTTAGAGATTATTATGTTGGTTTGATCTTTTATATCTACTACTACACTTCCTGGTTTTGTGAAGTGCAAGGAAGAGGTATTGGACATCTGGAGAGCCTCTTAAATCTTTTTTCCTCTACAGTCTCCCACAGTGTGATTAGTTAGACAGCACCCCCTTCTTTGAAAAAGAATCTCTGTGTATCTTAATTCATATTTGCAAAGGCATGCACAGACATCAAGGGTCCAGAAATTCAGCCACCCAGGTATCTCACTAAAGCGTGAGCACAGATGACATCTGACTGATCTCACAGGCGAACAATACTCAGAAAGCTCATAAGGATGCAGAAGAACTGTGGTCATTTGCCTGTCCCCTTCTTCTAACTTGAATTCCATACTGAAACAACACGGAATTTAGATTACCAAACTGAACAAGTATTTTGAGTATCTCACCAAAATTAAATCAAGATTATTTATTCTGAGGTCTTCAGATTATTTCTGGCTCTACTTTCTCTGAATCTTACTCTTAGTACTTGTACAACACAGTTAGTGATACTGAACTTCTGGATAACGTGCTTTGAGATCCTTGGAAGAAATGTGCTACATAAGAATGATGACTTTTTACTGCTGAAAATCTGAGAAGACATTCAGCAACTTATGCTGGGCTGAGATCTCACATACAACATCTCTGTTAATTTGTGTCACATAGCAATGATTAGAAATGTGTAAAAGAAGTCCTTTTCAGATTCCTCCTCTAAGGAAATCTGAATTCTTTTAGCAGAGCTATGATATTCAGTAGTTAACACAAACTACATAAGGTAAAATATTCTCCTAAATATCATTGACCAGTTATTTCCCTTTAGTATTGCTGAGAAGAGTATCACAAGATGAACTAATTAAAAAACCCATCGTTGTATGGAAAGCTGAAATAGTGATTTTTCACATCCAGTGACAAGAAGCAGGCTTTTTTTTATCAGCCTGCACCAGTATCAGTTCGATCAGCTGGAGTTACTAGGTGTTTTCTCAGTTGTTTTGACTGACTGTGTATATTGGACCTTCTTAATTCTAACAGAGTACTTCAATTAAAAACAAACAAAAAAGGAAAAAAGAAAAAAAAAAGAAAATAGAAATGAGGGGAGAAAAAAGAAATAAATGCAAGGGAAATAAAACTTTGTGAATATTTGTATGGTCTATAGAACCTGTGAATTGTACCAGGTACAGGTGATAAGGAACCTATTCTTGTAGTTCTTACAAAAACATACATTACAAAGTTAAGTGAGTAAATAAACTGATTTGCAATAAACAACAAAAGTGGCCCCAGGGCTTTAGACCTCATTAGCCTAGACTCAAACCAAAGTGATGAATTCCATTCTTAATTGATTCTGCAAAGATTCTTAATGAGGCTGTAAAGGGAGGGATCCTGAACTTAATGGATAGCTTTTGAAAAAGTCAACAACAATAAGGGAGAGGGAAGTGCCATCATTTAAACACCTTTGTAAGTAAATAAAAAAGATTGGGGATGTGGAATAAGACTGTGATGATGTGTTTCTTCCCAAATCAGAAAGTGTATCATAATTTATGAAACAAAACAAAAAATAAAGTTATATAGTGGAAAATTAAGTCTGGTGGTAAAATGCTGAAAGGTTTATGCTTGGTCAAATTACAAAACCTTGTCAAAGTATCTCTCATTCTTTCCACAAGTAGAGGATTCAAACTTAAAAATGTAACCCATCACCTCACTGCAGAAACTAAACCAAGCATATGCAGGCCCTGAAATATCGATGATTCAATTCTACCAGATAGAATTTCCATCAGTTTCAATACTGTTACGATCATAATACCAGCAATCCTGAGTGCTCATGACCATGTATTTAATAGTTTAATATCTGGCCGCCCATTCCAAGACTTGGACCAAAAGTAGACCCCAGGACAACCTGCATATAAACAGAGAGCTGTAAGTCTGGCGATTGATTTGAGATCAAGAGACTCGATAGACTAAGATGCAGTGTCAGCCCATCTCTGTAAAGGATTGCTTTTGTTTTCCTCAGAAGTGAGCTCCATTTCCATAGGGAAATTCTCTCTTATCTTTGTAATTGGTAGGTGGAGAGGAAGCATCATGCTTCAGGTTATTTCCCTCTTGTGGAATAAATTCATTGTTGTTACATCTCAGATTTGGCTAAATGAGATCTGACCACCCAAACTCTAAAGGTACAGAAATTTACTCATCTCATTTGTGTATGTGCTAAGCGGTAAAGGAGAAAAACTTCTGAATCTTTGGTTTCTAGGCATTCTATGTGTTCTGGTCAAATAGCTGGATATTGTCAGGGACACTGCTGGAAAACACCCAAAAACTATCAAATGTTTCAGGCTTTATACATTGTTATATGTTGGCAGCCAAGCTGAAATCAGCATTTAAGCACCAGCCTATATACTCTTAATTAAAGCAAGTGGATTCAAACAAAAGGATTTGTGCACTGCAAAAGCTTAGTGAGGATCAATGCCTAAGCTAGAGTCAAGACTAAACCTTCAATAAAGACATATCTAATGAGTTGCTGTCCTCCAGATCTAAATGAATCCCATGAGAAATGCACACGAATAACAGCCTGTGATGATCTCTGAAGCAGCTCCAGTCTATCACATGGAACCCTAGCACAAGTATAATTATTGTGCTTCCTCCTGCCTGAATTCCCTTCCTTTCCCTGTCCTGGTCCCTGGAGAACCACGTAAAGAAAAGGCAGAATGATACCAACATGGTTAGGATACTGTGAAGAAAACAGGAAAAGCACCCAAATTAGTTGTTTCCTCATGGGCAGTGAACAAAGATATTATGGATGGCAAGGAGCAGTTCCAGGTAATAAATAAAATATTAGGAGTATAATGAACACCACAGATTTTATAATTTTTTAATCTTATAATTTTTCATCTGAAACAGTGAAAATCACCTAAAACTGTGTGGAGGGTAGAAGATATTTATGGAGGGTAGAAGATATTGAATGCCTTAGTATAACTGTACTATTAAACCCCTGATAAACAAGAATTGCACCTTAATATTTTTGTTCTTTCGCTCAGCTACAAACCAGGTTAGCAGTGAATGAAGCCTATTAGTGTTGGAAAGATGTAGAGTAGCATACAAAATAAATTGCAAGGTGAAGGTGGTAAGCAGAAATGCAAGAGCACAGCTCTATCTAAATTGCCGGACCTTGCAGCAGGTCTCAATTCTCAAATTAGAATGTGAAATCCAGCTATGACTAGACTAAGAGACCTGTGTGTAGACATAGACATATATAGACATTTCACTTTTCTGATCCAGCATCCAGCATTATTTCACAGTGCAGAAACAGAAGTCTGCTTGGTAAAGTAACCAAAGCAGCAGCCTAGGCAAAGCCTTAACGGACAGAGTAATTGATAGCTAACCCATAAGCATTAAACATGAAGCATAACCAACCTGATATGGACAGCCCTGGAAAATGGTGATGGAAGAAATTCCCAATTTCCACAGCTGTAAAAGGGAGTTGTTGAAATCGCCTCCCCTCCCTCTCAGTACAAACACACCAGATGAAAGACAAGGCTACAATCAGTGTTCATCTCAGCAGTTTACCTCATCAAGATCTTCAGCATGTATAAGTTTAAATGAATATAGATCAGAAGAAGCCCTGCCTGGTCACCTCCATGGTCTCAAATTTTGCAGTGTTATATTTTACTATAGCCATCCTCTTGGCTTTAACAGAAAATCCCCCAACGGTATTACCTGTAGTCACAATGCAATTCAGTAGGAGCAGGGTTGTTAGGCTTTGTTTTGTGGGGTTTTTTTTCCTCTTTTAACTTATAAATGGCAATGATATGAGAGATTTGGAAATGTATTTACAGTGAATTCTCCCATGTCCTTGGCTCATCACATACAGAAAAATGATTTGCACAGACTTGGGATCAGACATAAGAACAAGTTATTGCATATTAGCTGGCCCTCTGTAGCTCTCCTCATGCATGCTTTTAGCCTGCGGTTCACCTCTCTTGACTCCCTCTCACTTAAAAAAATTAGGATGTTTGAATATTTAATCTTAATGTTTAATTTTTTTCTGACTGTCAGAATTCGGAAAGAGGTGAAGAACACAAACACACTGACTAACCGTAAGACTGTTCTGAGTAATCACAGACCCAGCATGGTTTTGGTATGTGACTATTTACCTGTGTTTTGAGATTTTATTAACTGAAGATTGTAAAGTGCTTAGCGATCCCTGGATGGAAAGTAGTTTATACCACACTAAGCTAAAACATAAATAAGAATAAAGTACAGGTATATGCCATATCTGGAGAATGGTCTCCAAAGAGGGAAAATCGGGGGATTGATTTTTATGCTTATGAAAGTCAGTGGAGAGTTCTGCTCTAAAATCAGTGGCATGTGCAATGGGCTCATGTGGATGGATGGGGAAGTTAGCGTGCAGATAGATGTGGATTTACAGCCCACAAGGTATTCTGCAATAACTTGCCAGAAGGGTTTTCTTAGCTTACACTGAGAATGCCTTTGTGAGCAGTAGTCTAATAAACTACTTTGCACTTGTTCTCTAGTAGATAGGTTTCTTACACCAGCTGACACGCACGTTACCTTTCCCGAAATGATAAATGCTGTAACAATGTCTGGATAAGTTACACTAGGTTTCTTTATATGCAGCAAATATCTAGTCAGTCTGGCTGTACAAGCATATGAAATCCAATTCCCTTCTGCTGTAAACTGGAATGTTTCCCTGGAAGCCAAGGCAGGTCCAGAGATTCAGTTCTGCGGCAAATCTGACCTGGTTACTGTGATACGGTTGTCGTAGCACTGCACAGTCTCTGAGCATCCTGCAGATTACTAGGGAAGAGGTCTACATGACATGCAAATTTAGGAGCCACAGCAGAAGTTTTATACACATTGAATGCCATGAGCAGCACAAGCTGTACGTCCCAGCTGCTCCCCGGGAGGAAAAGCAAAGCAGCCACAAGACATAATCCTTTGCCCTAAGGTAAATCTGCCCCAGGAAATTTCACACTGGTTAACTTCCAGAAGGAGTTTTCCTAAGGGTAAAGGAGTTCGTGCAAAGTTATGCTAAGTCAGCTGCTGCCAGATATTTGCCTAGAGGGGTCTGAGGGGCAACCCCAGCCATGCAAGTTTAATCAGGCTGAGTTCTCCAGTGGTGAGAACTCCACTAGATCAGGGTGCAGTGCTCCTATTCATTGTGCCATCCTCTGGCAGGTCAGTGTATAAAATACCACTCAGTGGAGTTCAAGAGAAAAAGAGAAGTCTCTCATGCTCACTCTTGAAAATAATGCTTTATTTAAAAAAAAAAAAAATAAAGTTTGGCAGCCAAGTGTGCCAGGCTAGTGGAGACACACTGTCTGCACAGCAGCTTCTCCTGGTAAGAGATCTTAAAAGCCTCAACAGTGATCTGTTATTCTTACAAGACACAACAAAGCTCCCAACAGGCAGAGAACAGCAGAATTAATGGATTGGAAAGTGAGAGGCTAATGTATGAGCTTTCAAAAGTCTCCTAAGACTAGCAGCCTCATTGTGCATATCCCGTAAGTTACTGCTATTGGGTTTTGGGTGTACATGATACCAGCAGTAGTAAAAAGCACAAAGGTCAATATGGCTGCAAACTATCTCAGAGCATCTGGTTAATATTTCTATGGAAATCCTTTAACTCTGAGAGAAACAAGTATTATTTACACAACAAAGGGCTTAAAAAATACCCAAGTAAGCAAAAGTCGGCTCAGTTCAACTACTTTACAGTTAAATAATTTTATTGAATTCAAGTTTCATGGATCATTAAAGAGCCAGAGGCACAATTCCAAGAGCTGCTTTGGCCTAATGAGTCTTCAGCAAATAGTTTTTTTAAGGATCCCATGCCCTCTTTCTGGACTGTGAAAAGAAACTATGTTTTATATAATTTATCTTCATTTTTTATTTTTTAAAAACATACAAACCTTTTTGATTGAACATAATTTATATCTGGTGCAATAGGCTGTTAGTAGTGTGCAATTCATTTACCATTTGTTTACTATGACTATAAATGTCCCAATACCATGGAAAAGGTGCTGACACCTGTACTTACTTCCTTATGGTCAAATTATGCATTTTTCCTTTTATATAGTGAAAATCTACTGAAGTCAATAGCTTTAAACTCCCTGTGCTGCTTTGCATCCTCCAAGAACCTACAGTTATAAACCAGTGCAACTATTACTCCTAATTCCCTAAATGATTCTGAAAAACAAGAGAGGGAAATTTAATCTATCAAACATTATAGCTGATACAAATTTGTCTCCAAAGGAAAATATTTATTTTAAAATAACCTTATTAGTTTAACAGGAAAATGGAGACTGAGTTGAAAGTTAGTACTTTCCATACCAGAGGAGAAACATTTGACATCAAGTTCATCAAAATCCCGTCTATCATCATGGCCAGGACACGCCAGTGTATGCAGCCAACAGCACAGAAGGGACTGATAGGCCTGGCAGCACATCCAGCTGCCTGTGAGTGCCTAGCTCAGATGCCTGGACACTTCTTCACAGCTGGGTGCACTGGGGGGTAGTGTGGGGTGCACAGCCAGGATGAGGTCTGAGCTCATACTTCGGGTTTACAGTCAGATAGCTTAATTGCTCTGCTGTTGCATCTAATACCTCCACGAACAGCCTGTCCCTGCATCAGAAAGTCACCCTGAGAAAAAAAAAAAAAAGGATGTCCAACTAACCAGAGCTCCTTCATCACAGGAAAATTGCCTCACTAAGAAGTTACCATTAGCGGTTGTCTTGGACTTATAATTGGAGGCCTTAATTTCTAATATCCACACACAAAACAGAAACATTGTCTTTTGCTTGAGTGCAGTGAAGTTTTTAACACCAGCTTGCTAAATGGATGGACTGAAGTTAGTGTGTTTCAGAAAGTGGAACGAGCAGCACGGCAAGAGACACAGCAGCTTGTATTACAGTTCATCCACTGTTAATCCAGTCATTTGGTCTGAAAAGTGAATCAATCTTTGTAGCTCTGATTGTTGTGCAGCTAGAGTTGGCAAAAAATGTTCTCGTAAACTAGCCCAACAACAAGGACTTGAGAGGGGCAGAAATTATTTATCTGCAGAGTCAAATTTGGTGATCACTTCCAGCCAGGGAAATAAGAGAGCGAGCCATTTCTGAAATTAGCATTAATTTTCTCTGCTCTGAAAGGCTGGTGTCATGCCTGGTCAGAGCTGACCAGTCTTCCACTCAATGTAATCCCTACAGTACATCACCAGCCCACTGTGGAGACCCATGTGAGCTGCCTCTCATGAAGTTCCTCGGTGGCACCTGCTTCCATGGGAGATGAGGGAGGTTTGTCCACATCAGCCAGCTGTTTCATGGTCTCTGCTCAGCACTCCACATGTTGAATTCCTGCACTGCATCCCTGATAGTGGCTCTGGCCACACAGCCAGCACCTGCTTGCTCTTGCAGCGCCTCCGTGTCCAGTGTTTCACAACACTTTGGTCTCCTTCTTCCCTACTCCAAAACCCTGTCCTTTGCTCCAGGCTGTTCACATCCAACCACAGAGCAGCAAATTTCAGAAAGCAAAAGCAAGCACAAATATTAAACAAGTATTTTTCTATTTATGCCACGCAGAACATATCAAAACATATAGAAAAACAGGGCCATCCTCCCCTTCCTCCAACACAGCCATTAACTGAGTCTCAAACTAGGGACAAGTTGCTAGAGATGATGAACTTCAATGGAGAGAGCAGAGTAGCACTCATTAGTGTTTCTGGAGGGGTGGACATTAGACAGCATCATGAAGGCTCTTCCCACTCATGAGGAGTAAGGAGAGGAGCTGGATGACATTTTAGGACTTTGGGGCCTGGTGACCGAGGGTGAGGTGTGGGAGCAGCTTGCAGAGTGTGCCCATGGAGCAGAGCAACGATGAGAGCGTGAGGCAAGCAAGGGGCAAGCAGAGTCCTACCCAGTAGCAAAATACTGTCTAGGGCTTTCCCCTGCCTGGACTTTAACCTCAGAAACTGAAGGCTGGGCCCCTCAGAGGGCCATCAGAAAACATCTTAACAGTGCTGTAGTGCTGGCAGCCAGAAGGCCATGGGAGATGGGCAGAGAGCAGGAAGCAGCAGTCTGGAACACTCATCACTGGCACCAGCTGAAACAACCACTGGGGTGCCTGTTCTATCTCATTTGACAGAAAAACGCAGCTGTGCAGTCGTGCATCCGGGATTACAGAGCATCTGAACCATGGCCCAAGGGCCGCAGTCCAGTGAGGCTTCATACAAAGAGCACTGCCCAAACTCAGTCCTCGCTCTACTACAGCCTTCCACTGAGGAGTGTGGAAGTTTGCCTGAGAAAGAACTAAGTTAAGGACCCTAAGATTTGTCATGTTAAATTTAAGCCTTTTGAAGTAGTTCACAGCTGTCAGTGTCGACCGTGTTATTTCAGATTTTAGCTTCCTGAGGAATCGGACAAAACCCCCAAGAACTCTTTGTGAAAATGTTCAGCCCAGGAGCCACAATTCTTTTGCATTTTGCACTATGGAAAGCTTGCTGAAACTGCTTAACTACAGAAGGCTGATTGCCGCATATCTTGAATTTCAGACAAATCATGAGATGTTAAAATTGGGACTCAGTGTGATAATGATGACTTTGCCCACGTAGTTCACTATGGGCTTCAAGTACTGTAGTTATTCTCTCAACATTAAAAGAAAAGTAGCTTTCTCCCCTGCTATTTCCCAGAAAGCAGGGGAATGAAACCTAACCAGCTTGAAACCATTCACACTAAAATGCGAAATGATGATATTGGCAGGGAGTGAGTATGTACCGTGGATAAAGTGCAGGAAATTAAGAGCCAAGTGCAGAAATATACATTAACTGAAAGCCACAGTAAAGCACCTTGCTATGTAACATGTTTAGAAAAATTATATGCAGTTTAAAATTAAAGACAACATTATGTTTTTTATTTCATATATATATATGTGTGTGTGCATGAATGTGTGTGTGTGTGTATATGTATGTGAATTACCAGCAGTAATGAAAGGGGTACATTACTTTTGTCAGATGAATGAGGAAAAAAGAAAAAAAACATTTTAAATACAGTCTGAGCATATAATTAATCAGAACTCCTCTGATTAATAATTACTGTTATTGTACTTATTATTGATAAATTTTAGCACTAGACTTCAATGGCTGAGCTACTAAGAATTCAGATTAACTGAAATGCATCTAATTTGCCTGCATGTAGCTATAGCCATTTTTATTAACCAATAATTCTTCTCTAATACTGCTGGTTAACATCACTCTCTTGCTCCTCGTAATATACATAGTTCCTGTTCTACTTAGGAATACTGAAGGACCATGAATCTGTTCATGCCTTTGCCCTAGGCTTTTTGTTGATTTCAATGAAGTGAAGTTAATTCTCTCTACCTCCCTATCCTTGCCCATGACACAGGGTAACAATCCCTCCTGAATTCCTAGGGGCAGAAAGGGACAACACTTACTGCTGGCTGTTGTGGAAAAAAGGGGAATGCATTGCTGGGAAACCTCCCAGGAAAGCAGATCTGATGGGTTGGATTAAAGGAACAGACAACTTGAGGAAACTCAAGTGGGGCAATGAGCTCAAATCTAGGAGGATGGATATTATTTAGGGGTTTTTCTGAGGTGTTTCTGTCTTGGGAAAGATTGCTCAATGAAAGTGCAACTAGCACTGCAAAAGGAGGTTGAACTTTGGGTAGGATGTGGGAGATGTGTCCATTACTGCCTGTCAGACACTGCTATGACAGAAAATCTGTCCTGGTCAGAGGATTTTCATCTTCCTACCAGACTGTAGAAAACCTTTGCCCTGTCATGAGAATGAAACATGAACAGAGCCTTCAGCAGTGATCTTCTTTAATTTACAATATACCTACCATGGGGGAAAGGGCAGAGCTAAGGTTTACATATTTTTCTTGCCTTTGCCTGTTGCCTTTCTGTATACGATACTGTCCTAACCGTAGTTTGGGCCAACAGCAACTGCACTGCAGCACCAGGATCAAGATCCCTTTAGGTGGATAACTCAGCCATGCACAATTCATGCAGTCAATATGCTCCAGGGTGTATATGAGCATTCTAACTTAACCATGGACAAGGGCTGGTCAAATTTGAGTGTGGCCTTCATGTGTATAAAGATAATAGATCAGTCTGGGCCTGAGTATGAGATAAGAAATGGGTTTTCTTGAAAGTGTAGAAAGGCTTCTCAAGCATCATCTCTGCTTTAGCCACTGACACAAGCATAAAGCTTTACAGAGGTGTGGGCTCGGTGTTGGTTAGTAACATTAAACACAGGAATTATTCCCACTGTCAGTGCTTTATCCAAGAAAAGGGTTCTGATTGTCAAAGGTTTAATTTAAGGGTACATTTTTGTAAGTAACAAATGGGAAAAGTTATTCCTGTTAAAATCTACCTCGCCTGCTAGTTGAGTAATCAATATGTAAGATAAGTTGAAAAGGTATTTTCAGATGGCCAGTTATTTTTGGTGGTGTGATTCTGCATGAAATGTATATTATCTTGGCCAGAGACAGCATTTTCCTATATGCTATAGTTAAATCAGCTCTGAAGTGTGAAATGAGACAAGACAAAATCTATCACACTTCCCTGAAACTTTACCAAAGCCGTTTCCATCCTCAGAGAGCAGACTAATCCTTATTTTGAAAGGAAGCATTTATAAGTCGAACCACCTCTGTTTCTAATTATTTCTGTTTTCCCACATTCTTAAGCTACAGATGAGGAAGCAAAGTGGTACCCAGTAAATTATGTTACTTCTTATCCACATACAAAAGTATATTATTTCATAGCTATATCTGGATATTTATGTGCATTCCATTTCTACATTCAGATAAGTGCAAATGGATAAAGTTAAAATTAAGACATGTTCACTTTACCTTTATGCCAACATCCTTCTGCAAGATGTAAAAGAATCTTGCTTTCTGTCCACAGTGGTTTGTTTTCAGAATTGATTTCTTCTTGGTTTTGTTACAGAGAACATAAACCTTCCTCTAAACTGAAAGTCATTTAAGCAGTCTTTGACCTATTTGTGCTTAAAGTTCCTTTTTCATTGCTATCCTAAGGAGTCTTGCACCTGCTTGAGTCAAACACAAGTTTACTCCCAAGTGTAGTTATTTCAAATTGCCTGTTAAAATTCATGATACCAAGAAGATAACAAATTCCCAACACCCTTGTCAGTCTTTAGCTGTCACCAAAACAGATTCTTGACTGCTGTCAGTGAAGTTAAACAAGCAAAAAACCCAGTTGTTTCCTGCAGACAGAGCCTACAGCTATTACAGACAATCCAATTTAATATCTCCATTAATGACTCATCTAACTAGTTCTTGAATATGTGTAGCAATGGTGTCTTGACCACATCCCTTGAAAGTAGGTCCAGCTACCCAATTCTTTCTTCTAAGAACGTTATTCTCTGTTGCAAGCTCTGATCTAATTTCCTCCACTTGATCTAATTTCTTCGGCATGTAGGATGATCATTTAGAGAAAACACATATTTTCAGATATAAAAAGGAGGTGAAATGCTGTAACAATGGACCTTAATGTATACAATTCTTTGTAATGTATATTATTACTTATTTTAGTTTCCACACTTCTACTGCAATGGCTTATTGAATGATAAAGTGTACGTCCAGGAGCTAACAATACATTTTGAACTACATTCTTCTGGACAGTGAATTGTTTTAACTAGTAAAACAAGATATAAAGTTGAAATTATGCTAAAAGCTGTAGGATTCCATAATGACTTCTGAACTGTCTTTTAGAAAGTGTTACAAAATTATAAATGTTTAGCTTTCGAAAACATGTGTGAGGTTTAGTTTTTTCCATTCCCATACCAAACTTCATGACCTTTTCTTTGATTTCTACTGTTAAGCATTGTATGGCAAGAAGATAAATAGCTGCAAGAGAGAGCAAATCTCAAACTTACATCATCCGTTCTTCATATGCTTCTAAAATGCTTTTTCTTCAGCAGTGGCAAGCTAGCAACCTATTTATCTTTGAAACCAATCCTATTATTTTTATTGTATTTATCAGGTCTTCACTTTGTTTTGAAGTGCAGGGAAGTTGAACTCTTTGCAATGTTTGGAGTATTCAAGGGAAAATTATTACAAAGGCAACTTCACTGTATAACAAAATTCAAGCTAATAAACCAATCCTACTGATCCTTTTTTTTCTCCTCTTTTCAAACCTATTTCAGGTCATAACTCATACTCATTAAAAAAATAAATTTAATAAGCATCCATCACACCGTACTGTTTAGTCTTGTGTTTGCTTGATTGCTTTAGGTAACGAGGAGAAGCGGCAGGGTAACTGCAGTTTCTCCCTCCTGAAGAGAAAGCAATTGAATCTGGTACTTCTGCTCGAAGTTCTGTGTCAATCAATTATTTGCTCTTATTTTTCACTGCCCAGATGTGCAACGACTGTCCATGTAGTGGAGATCTAACAGCTTCTGAAATAGCTTGAAACAAGAAGTTACAATTAGTACAAGACCATGCTTTTACCTCTATTATTCTGAGCCCTGCCCTAATAATGAATATCTTCCAAATCACCACAAGTATGATGCATGAGCATTAGCAGACCATATGACTCATGTTATGCAGTAGTTTATGATCTTCTGTGTTGGAGTATCATTTTTCACCCATCCCACCTATAAGCATTTATATATCATGGCTGCTTTCTCCATCCATGTAACCCAACCCTACTCCCTGAGCACAGGTAATGAGTCAAATCTCCAGCTGTGACAAATCTTGTGGTGGGAGAAAAACCACAGTGCCAGACCACATATGAAAGGGATATGCTGGTAGTAGACGGTAACACAAGAGGGAAAGACACTTGCATTGCAGGGCATAAAAGCAAACTGGCATCAGGTGGACCAGTCTAGTCAATTTATGCCAGATGATGGTCTGCTCCAACAGAGAGAAGACCTACATCAAAGGCTGCAATTACCCAAGCCAACCACATTGCTCTTTCTCATGTTCTTGTAGTAATATTAGCTGACCTGGGGCTTTAAAGGCACATCCTAGTTCATCTTAGTTTTGAAAAAAAGAAAAATATTATATGAGTGATAATCATCTTCAGCCTAGATTTTTGCAGACAAGCCTCTCATCCCACAGTAGAATAATTTAGGAAAGTGTAAGAGAGAAATAAGGGGCCAAATCACCTTAGCTAAAGTAATCCATATGTGTTAATCAGAAGAATGAAATAAAGGTAAACCTAGCTTCTGTAGCTAGCATCTAAACCTCGTTACTGTGCTGTAATAGCACCTGGAGCAACTTGTTTATTTCAGGGCTGCAGCCAGGGCTGACACTGAGGAACTAATCAAACCTAACTGCCTATCTCTATAGGTACAGCAATATCTATAAATATGATAGTACTCGACCTAGTGCCTCTGTGAAGTGCAGGATATCGTGTATTATACCCTGACCAATAATAGTTCACACAGGGTTATGAGGAGCTATTGCCAGTATATTGCTCTCTGGTCTAGTTTACCCAGAATTACTGTAACAGAGTAAGCAGAATTTAGGGGATCTTACTGCCCTGGATCCTCACTGGTTTGCGTTCCTACAACATTTTTCATTCAAGGAATTCAAAGAAGTGTATGTTACTTCACTAATTCAACCTTACAATGCCCCTGAGATGTAGGTAAACAAGTTTATGTATGTTTTACAGGTGGAGAAACAAATTCTAATATTTTTGCCGAAGAAATCAGTAACAGCCTTTAGCAAGTAAAATAAGACTCAAAAGGGGATAGGAGATGGGACCTACACCAAGAGCCTCACTACATACATTTCAGCATTCATTGACTTTGGGAGAGTCAAGCTAATTTGCACCAGCTGTGGATATAACCCTCCAAATCCTTATCACTAATTGTCAACAGCCCTGCAATAACTTCCTTCTAACAAGCAAAAAAGTGGAAGGTCTAGCAAGCTATTTTCCATGCCTATGTTAGAGGAAAGCGTTGGCAGAATCAGCTTATTTCTGTAGACTCATACTTCGGAGCAAAATGGTCATAGAAGTAGTTAAGTTCTCACTTTTTTTTCGATTGCCAAAAGCAAATGCATCATAGTGTACTTGAGTTTCCTGGGAATGACTAAATTTGTCTTTTTTATTGTGCAGCTGAGATATGGCATGATGTATTCTACTGCAGGAGCAAGTGAGGTACTGGCATTTTTTCTTTATTCTCGTCCAAACAGCTGATCTATGGTACAAACATCCATGTTATGGGAATGAAAAGAACATGTGCTATTGCTTTACCCTTTGAATGTATTGTGCCTGCACAGGTTAAAGAAGCTAAAAGAAAAAGACAAGCACAGGGCTGTTTTATGGAATGAAAGATCCTAATCCTGAATCAAAAATATCTTTTAAATGTATCCCATCTGGTTCCCTAAGATAATTTTATAACCTTCACTTCTGTAGTGCTGAGGGGCTCTGTCAGGTGGAATGATACTGCTAAACAGAGCAAAACAGTAAGGACTGTTTCCTGCAGTAATAAAAAGAAAAACAAGTTTCACCTTTTCTGACTACCTTGTGTATTTCAGCATGTGTAATTTGGGGGGATTCTCTGCAACATCGTTTTGAACAGAAAATTGAGGGGCTGTCATTTTCATCACAAACATGTCATTTTACTGGAAGAAAATAGAGAACCTGGATGTAACACCGTAGAGCAGCTTTCGTGCCTATTAACATCCAACCTGACAAGCCCTTAGTGGCTAGCAAAACTTTAAAGATGGTGGTTCAGGAAAATTATTCCTACCAGGTACAGATTACTGGGGGGAAATCTGTGAGAATGTTCAGTTTTACAAGCCAGGGATATCTACTAAGGCTGGCTTTGAAGATGAGTGGGTATCTTCCTATGTTGTGATTTTATTACCCTCTTTTTGGTAATCCCTCTCTTAGTTCAACCTGAACAGGTAAACCAGGAGAGGTGTCAGGAAGCTGAACAACAGGGTAGCACTGTCGAGCTGCCATCAAATAGACTTCAACATACCTTACTGCTTTTCAATATACACTGGGAAGGGAAAAAAGTGCTTTTGGCTTCTCTTTGTCAGGTGGTTTTCAACCTCTCTTTTAAGTGGAGAGACTGCACAGGCTGATTTATCCATCTCCAGGCTGAATTAGTATATTCTGTTTTTCCTGGACATGAGTAAGTTTTGGATTTTGATATGGCATAGGCAGCCAGTGGCTTGTGAAGGGTTAAATCCTCTCCAAACACTTAGGTAATGTATGACTAGATAAAAACCTCATGTTTGTTGAAGTGAAACATTATTCTGCAACTTCTCAAAGTCATGGGTGATTTTCTACACTGTCAATCCAAGCCGGACTTTAATATGATAAAGAGCTCTGAAACTGCACTCCTATCACTGGTTGAACACACTACCAAAATCATTTTGATCCACTTCTCCCGTCTCATAAACAGCTGGTATTTGGCATGGCTGAGTGGATGGAGGCATTTCTGAACTGACTTTAATGACCTCGTAGTACATTTGCAATAGATGAAGCTTAGCAGTTAATCATGATTGAAGTTGGCACCTGAAACAAAATTCTCACCTTGTCTTTGTGTTACAGTTGCAGCAAGATCTTCTAGAGATATAATTTGGAAGCATTTCTGCTCTAACCTCAAGGAGTACTGGCACTATAAAATAATTACTTTGAAATAAATGGATTTATAAATAGTCTGTGCTGTATTTGGGTAGTTCAGGTTCACTGTTCCTTATTTGCATTTTCCTGAGAAGTTCAGCTTCCAGCTTTCCAGGTGGCCTTTCTCCCAGTATATTTCATGGATTTTAATTGGATCAGAGAGATGAAATTGTAGTAATTGGGTTTTTTTAAGAGTGTAATTTTTTTGCTTAAATTCTTTCAAAACCATAGGCTGATTGATACCCAGGACTTTTTGACCTCTTTCAGGAGCAAAGTTCAGTGTTCTCACTGGTGCTGTTATCCTACCACTTCAAGCTCCCAGTTCAGGACCATTTACTGAGACTCCTGGAGAGCCTTTGGTCTGCACAAGGTAATCTTAGCAGCTGAGGCCGTTGCATCGGTGTGACATCAACTGCAAAGGACAGGGAATTCAAAGGGCTGGTGATACTCTGCACCACTTATTCTGTCTTTTCACCTCAAAGACAGTGCCTCTTCTGCATAATTTGGGATTTATAAATGCATCTATTTTTGCAAATAGATGTAAGAATATTTGTTCAAATTGTGTTATTTTTAAGAACGTCTGTGCCAACTTCAGAGCATAGCCATTACAATACATGTATACATTATTTTCAGAGATTAGGTCTCATAGTTGCTTTACCTGATTAAGCCTGTCATATTAGCAGGTCTTTCATAACATTGCCCATGTGCAGTTGTCAGTCTTCAACTTTAGAGGCAATAGTCTACCTTTACTGCCATGATAACCTCTACTAATATAAACTCTACGTTGTACAATCTGATGAACGCTACATAAATATTCATATCATCTTCTATTATTCTAATATTACAGAATAAAATCTCTTCCTCTTTGTTGGGGAAGTCTGTCATTTACCATTTACCAATTATTTACCATTTTCCAGAAATTTGTTCAGAAATATCCTTTGCAATTTTAAGACTTGTGATTACCATTATCTCATTTTCCATAACTGAACTTGTGAATTTGTTTTGGCTCCTTTACAGCTATATTGAAATATCAGGATCATGTTCTGCCCGCAAAGAAAACTCCTCACTTAAGCATATTTTCAACTTATTCACCATAATGGACTCACATTGCAGGTTTTTGGGGAAAGAATGTAGGTCATTTTCATTGTAATCTTAGCTTCTTTTTTTTCTTTTTTTTCTGAGGGTGCAGTATACCTTCAAAATAGTTTGTGACATTTTGAAAAATATCAACTATTTCATGATGCCATTAAAAAAATCTTCCTCTCTTTCAAACAGAAAAAATACAAACCACAAAAATTAGTTCAGGGATGGAAAAACCTTCAGAATAAAAAATAAAATAAAAAATTTAAAACTTCAATCCAGTCACTTAAGCAAAGGAAAGAGGATAATTTCATAAAACTGTGCTTTCACTGTTAGAAAATACTGGATGCCTAAAAGGCTTTTATGTTAACAGAGGTAAGCATAAGAGAAACTCATAGCTGGAAGCAGAAAAGAGGAAAATTCATATGGGAGAGAGGTGCCTTTTTTAATAGCAAGACCAAATAACTTTCATAAGGACCAAGCATTTACCTCCTAATATCATGCCTGCGTGCCTTGACGGTTGGTTTTACCTTTGGTAGCTACTAATTGTGCTTCAATCACATGTTATTGAGCTCAATACAGATGCCCCCAAATCAAAGCTACAGTCTGTTAGCTCTGAATCCATCCAAATAACCACATTTTCATTTTTGTTTAAATTCTATGAACGGATGACAATATGATTTGAATCTTTTTCTTTTAGGAAATTTAGGCTATGCAAAAGCATCATAAATACGGTCAAGTACTTAAACCTGGAACAAGCTGTACAAACAAAGTCTGGCATCAGTAGACTCAGACACAATGTAGCAAGATAAGCAGGAAGAATGGCTTCATCGTCCAGAACTATGAACAGGGAAAGTTTTAACGGTCATTGACAAGATTACAGAATTAATACGTGTCTAGCAGCCTTTTGTTCTCATGGCAGATGATGGCAGAATCTGATGCATGCTATACCCAAGAGCATTTGGTCTTAGAGCGGTAGTTTTTTCCTTCATAATTGGACCATATTTCTGTGGAGTTTTTCTATCTGTTGTGCAAACATGTTAATTTATAAAAAGGAGATAGAACAAAGGGAATAAAAGAGCTTGCATGCCCTGTTGCTGGGCAGGCTGAAACAGAGCCCTGGGCACTCTGGGATCTTTGCAGAATCATCAGGAATGTGGCAGAAGGATGAAGCACAACAAGCAGTGTCTGAACTGTTGATTACACTGGCAACAATTACTTTTATATTTCATTGATATAATGGCTTGCTTTTGCCTCTCAGTCAGACACTCACAAAACCAATTACAATTAAGCTTAGAATAGAGATTGTTTCACCATTAGTTGGGAATAGGACTGGAGTCAGATATTGCTTGAGTCATGGTTTCTGGGAGGTCTCCTTTTCTCCATTCCCCTTGTGGAACGCATGTAAGTATTTGGCATTCAGGTTCAGGGAAAGGCAAAGAAAAAACTAAAATTCTGGGTATCAGGCTCAGAAAAGTGGCAGGCAATGGGTCAAAAGCTAAATCTGCCTTCAGAGAAGGACTTAACACTTCCGAGCACAAGTAGAAAGGAAAATGACCTTGTGACAAAGGAAAAGAGACTTTCTTGCTGCAGGAATACTGAAAGAATATGCAACCAGATGCACAAGTTTCCTTTGAAAAAGCTACTTCCTAATCAAAGCAGAAAAAAATCGTAAAGTTTCAAAGGAGACCTTCAACACACTCCCACAACTGCCAAAAGGTATCAATAGCTCATCTGCAAGGCACCAAAACAAAGGGTCCCTTCCCTCTCTAGTGCTAGTTGATGGGAGAAGTTAACAACTCAGTCACTCAACTTGTTTAAGTGACAGAAAAGAGCTGCGTGGTGGATGAAAAGCTTCTTGACTGACTGATGGCAGCTTGCTGTCTTTATTCAGCTTGCTTTAAAAATATGTGTGCATATATATGCATATGCTTACGTGTGAGTGTGTTTCTATATACACATACACACATATATATGTGTGTGTGTGATGAGTAACAAAATCCAGTTTAAGAACATTATCAGCTGACAAATCAAGTACTCATAAATAGCATGTTTCAGTACAAAGTTTGTCTGTTCAAAAATATTATTCACTGGTTCTTCACTCAGATTTGAAAGACACGATTTCAAGTCTCAGAGTTTTCCGATGTGACCTTGGGTAAAACACCAAAAGAGGAATTCAGGTCCCTGAAACAGGCACCTCTTGCCATTTGAGATGCCCTAGTGAATGTGGCAAATGTACATAGGCCTCTCACAAATCATGCAGGACTTGAGAGCCATGTTACCATGTGGTTCTGAAGGCCAGGTAAGAATACCTTAGAGTACCTAAAATGACTGTTGAGACCTGTTGCTATAACCCCCTTCATGTAGCTCTGTGTTTCAGCTCCACATTTGTAAAGTTCTGACCTGTACCAACAATTTTCTCACCAACAATTCACCATAATAGTATGTGATATCATTCAATCATGATAGTGCAGTAGGACCCCTTAGGCACATTGACCTCTTTGTGCACATGAATTCCTTTAGGTCCTTTCCTTTTTTGTTATTTTATTTTTTCCCCTTCAAGATGACATGTCATCAAATAACTTGCAAATATAGGAATAGAAAAGAGAAGATTTTGTTCCAGTGACTGTGAATTACTTGTGAGCAAATACCATAGTAGAGGTCAGAGGTTTGCTTCAGTGTTCGATGTTGCCTTATTATGAGTCTTGTTTAGAAGAAGGAAGGGGAAAAATAAAAGCTTCTTAATTTCAAAAGGCAAACATCCCTAAAGCCAGACATTTTTAATAATCACGCTGGCAGGGTACCCACAAAAGAATAGGGAACAGAGTTTACATTTAAATTCTTTTTAAAGCAAGATTAATTTCTATTTTATTTATCATGCCAGAGATAAAGAACAATTCTTTTTCCAGTGCTATGTCTACAATGGCCCCACCTAATTGTAGCAGTCTCGCAGCAGCCCTTCCTCATGAATCACTGTGGAAGAAGATAACATAATATCGGTTTGGCTCCTGAAACACAGCTGCATCCTTCCAGAGAATCCACACCAGCAGTGCCAATAGACTGAGAACAGTCCAGCTATATTTTTTTTTAAAGAATAAATTAATAGAGGGTGATCATTTATTTCACTTCTTGTAACAGCTTAGTGAGAACATCCAGGAAAAAAATAAACAAGCAGAAAATGCTAAGTAGATAATTAAAATTCACACTGAAAGAAATTTATCAAGTTGCAAATGGAAAATGAGAGAGATCTTGTGGAAGATGTGCATGCAGAAAGTTTCACTGAGGGCAGCAAAGTTGTCAGGAGAACAGTGGCACTTAGCCTTCTCTAAATGTCTGGACACTTCTCAAAAACAGACAATTCATTCTGGTTGTAGATGTGATCTCGTGTGTTTCTGCTACATCTAAAGCCAGCTGGAGGCCAGACTGATTACTCTTGCACATCGTGCAGTTTTAGTGAAACCAATTAATTTACCAGTTATGGAAGCCATAATGTGAGGAGGAAGATTCACTAACAAGGAACTTTGAAAGTTAAATGGCCAGAAGCACATAAATAAGGAGGAAGCCCAGTCAAAACCTGGTTCTCTGTCCAGAAGCAGATTGTAAAATGCCAGCTGGCATTACAATGCAGCATTCTTCTAGAAAATGCAGCTTTGGTTATTACACAGTGGCACATGCTAGCTGTTTCAGAACGGCTATATGTCAACAGGGGTGACCCAAGGAGCAGTTCGTCCTTTGTAGCCTGTCAAAAGCAACTCACTATTCCAGGAAAATCAGTAAATAAGAAAGGAGGATGGAACCATACCAGGCGGTAACCAATTGCACAGACAATGCCTTGGATTTATGCCAATTTAAAAGAGCAGTGTTTGGACTCCTAGTCAAAATTATGTACTATTATGACAAATATTTTTATTGCAGAACAGCACCATCTTCACCATTTTCACACCAGTTCTTCAGTTTGTGTCTCACTCGTTTTTTTCACAGAAGGCTATAATTTGCTACTGTTCTCATCCTGATGAAACTCAGCCCTGCTGTATTTAGTGGGTGTTTTCCTGCCTCTTTGAACACTAGCTTTAGCACAGATGTTTGCTGGAACTATTGGCTTGAATCTAGTTTTGTTGACTTATTGTAATTACATGGGCAATTCTCACTGGATGCAAGATAGTTTCTTAAAGTATGGTAAGACTTTTCTCCCAGGAGAAGACTCCTAAGAGAACGTCCCCTTAGTCTGAAAAGAGGTGATCAGTATTTAAAAAAGGAAATTTTCACCTATCCCTCCCTCCAAGGAAAGAAGACATTGGTTTTATGGCTAAAAATGCCCTGCAACTCAAAGCAATCCACCTCCACCAGTATACCCCTAGGCAAGATGTATTAATACCTTTGGCCCTGCTTCAGCAGAGGACTGCAACAAGTTATTCATGCAAAGAAATTCAGTGCATCCTCTGAGCAATGTTGAGTATAGCCCAACGTTTGCTTTTCACGCAGCTGAAGTAGAGCAGAGTGTCTTCAAAAATATAACCTTTCTTGTGGTGCTGCATACGTCTGAAAAGTCTGACGTTCATGCAGAGGCTGCAAGGAAAAGAGCTTATAGTTTTCATGTTATCTATTTGATTCATGGATGAAATAACAAATACAGGGGTAATTTGCAGTGAGGGTTGAATACAGATTTTTTTTCAGACAACTTTGTAAGATATCTCTTGGGTCACCTCTGAAGTTTCTGGATTCCATTGTAATTGTCTTCATTGAAATATATTTGTTATTCTCAGGCCTA
Organism: Rhynochetos jubatus; assembly: GCA_027574665.1. NCBI lineage: Eukaryota > Metazoa > Chordata > Aves > Eurypygiformes > Rhynochetidae > Rhynochetos > Rhynochetos jubatus. The sequence continues at coordinate 29,462,190 of CM050654.1, forward strand.
GCCTAATGAATTATCCAAATCCTTCTGAATATGTTTGCTATGCTCCTTATTATTCATACTTTGTTCCCATTTATTATCTTCTGCAGTGAAAACCTAGCTTTCAAATCCCTCCTCCAAATCACTCATAAGAATAAGCTCATCATCTTTGTACCAAATCAAGCATATCTCAGAATTAATGGTCAACATCATTTACTATATACTGTACTTCATTTTGCTGCTTATTAACTTTTGACTTATACATTTAACAATGGCTTGCTTTTCTTAGCCTGAAAAACTGTAGATGTGCAGCAAACCTGAAGCTGACAGACAGTGAGACAATGCCACACCTCCTTGAGAATGGCCTGAGATCAAAACCTGCCTCTGGAGGGTAAAAGTCTGTATTAGATTTTTGTAATAAGGGTATATTCCTCATGCAAGTCAGAGTTGAGACAGCACATAACCACTTCTGAAAATATGCCTGCCAGTCTGAATTGTCTGCACATGTTATTTTTCTCAGGCTTGGAAATATGTGAATGATTGGTAATAAGAAAATGTTTTAAATTCCTCAACCCTTTTCTCTTCCAATTTGAAGCTGAATTTAAAAGATTATCTGATTTTAAAGTGCCGGAATAGAAATCCACAGATGAAAATTCAATATTTTCTCAGTTACACTTTCTCTGTGTGACTTTGAGTAAGTCACTTAACCTATGCTTTTTCTCGTTTCTCTGCGTGGAAAACTCTATCTGTAAAATAGGCATAAAACTTAAAAGGATCAAGTGAAAATGAAGTGATGACAGTATTAACTAGACACTCTGCATCTGCTCGATGCCTAGAAGGACACTGCAGTGTCAAAGTCACCAGCTAGACAGACTGGTTTGCAGGAAAACTCTCTGGGTGAGACTTAAGGCCAGCCAGGTAACATACCTTAGGAAAGAAATGGGGGAACCTCTGGTATTTCTTGATGTGCACATACCTAAAGTACAGAGGTGTGCTGACTCAGCTGTCTGCCTACAACAACACCCAGGCAAGGCTGGAAGAGAGGACATCCAGGAATATTTCCTGAAAGGGTCCTGGGTTTCAACAAGGACACGTAAGAACAATAACCTGAATTCATGGCTTCTACCAAAGCACTATGAATGTGCAAAGCTGGGTCTCAAGAGTCCCTTAAGCTTGAAGCATCTCCAAGGACCAGGATCTCTATCTCTGTTGATCAGAATGAAGCAGTTTGGAGAGCTTGTGATGTGAATGTTGCCTTGAGATGGTCTCTAGCTCCCTGCCGATCAAAGCCACAATCAGACAAGACACACAAAATACTTCCTGTGACAATTAAAATCCTCTCTGCTTCTCATAAAGTGCCATTCTCCTGCCACTTCAAATACAATTCCAGTTTGTTTCTTGCTTCAAGGTCTATCCTTCTATTTTAAAGATGTTACACAAAAAACTTGCTGGGTGAATTGCCAATTAAGATTAAGAGAAGGAAAAAACAGTCCTCAGTGCCATTTCACAACCTTCACTCTGGTAAAATGCAGCTGTCACTTTTAGTCACTGCCTTTCCCATAAGCCTGTGTTAAATATTAACACCGAGGTACAGTCTACCTGATTTGCATCTGAAGTACGTGGGTTTGCAGCAAGGAGACCTCAGAATATGGTAGAAAATGAGCTACAAATAGAGGTCATCATAGAAAAATTCACAAGAAGAACATCTCTAGGTATCCTCTAGAATAAAAGAGAATTATCTTCTCTTTTTTTCATCCTTTCATTTCAAGCTAGTTCTGCTCTGCACTGGGGAAGTGGGAGTTGGAATGAGCTGAACTACAAGCAGTCCTTTCCAAACTAAATTATTCTACAATTTTATGATTTGTAGATTTGCTATTAACTTTTTAAATTAATACAGCCTGAGTGAGTGAACACAGCCACCTAGTTATTTCACCAACTCAGCCTGTCACTGCCTAATGCTATACTTTGTCAAACATAACAATATACAAGTACGGTTGGTGAAAGTTATTGTGTTCCTGCTCGCACTGTTTGTGATATAGCAAAAAACATCACATGAAATCTGTAATGAGATTTGTCTCCATTATTCTTCAGGGTAGTCATCAGATTTGTTGAGCCTTTTCTCTCCTGGTATATCTTTGTGTTACTGTAATTTATTACAATTTTATATCATTATTTTGTTTTGTGCATGTTTCATCGAAGAACCTCTTTGTGTGTTCTCCTTTTCTCCATATAAAATGCCTGACTGATAAGTTTCTATTTGTGCTCAATTTGTTCTTTACTCCTGCTCTAAATCTTCTTTTCTTAGATTTACTGTATCCCAGTTGTTTGCAGGAAACTGTAATCAAGTTAATAATAGATCTTAAACAGCAAAGATTCTCTCTTTAGCAAAATTAAGTCATTCGATAGGACATCTTTCAAAATAGAAAGCATGGCAAGGTGCCAAAATATCACTGAAAAAGAAACGAAGTTGAATACTTGCCTCTTACTTGTGCTTCTAAAAATCTCCCTTCTGTCATCAGAAGCTTGGGCGCATTGCAAGGTCAAGTCTGATTGCATGTGTAGAGTGTGCTGAGCATACGGTCTACGTAACTCATGTTCATCATTTTACTTTTTAAATCCTAGGCATACAAGTTCTAAACTAAAATTGGCAGGCTTTCTGACTCTGAAATGCAAAGAATATTTTTTTTACTTTATGAGTGTTGGATCTGTCGTTTACTAATGCAAGTGTGCATGTGACATTTTGTCAGTCATTCTTTTGTATCTGAAGTGCTGAGAAAAAAACAGCTTGATGATGAAAAAGTGATGACCAAACTCTCTGTGACCTGCAGGTTCTTTATATTGGCATGAGAGAGTGTTAAAATTGAACATAGAATCATTAGCTCCTCTAGAAAGATGTGGCCTTTGCACATTTGTAGTAAACCTAACAAAGCTCTAAAGCTTCATCCACGCTGGAGCCTCAAAGGACTTCTACAATTCTGTTGTTTAATAACAGCATTGCTATTGAAGATCATTGCAGTCAGTGAGTGGATAGGAGGAGGCAATATGTGCTCCTGGAGCCAGTATGAAGGAGAAGAGCAGGCAAGATTTAAAAAAAAAAAAAAAACAAAAAAAACAAACCCAAAGAAGGAAGCAAGACTTCTAAAACATCTATTATTGTTCTTGTTCCAACAGGCAAATATGCCAGTTAGAGGGCAGGACCAAATTGGGAAGACTGTGGCTTCATGAGGATAATCCATGCTCAGGTCATGGCTATTGAGGCTGACATTCAGTGTAAGAGGAAGCTGGAAAGCAAAGGTCAGAGTGACAATGATCACAGCATTTCACCTACATCTACAGTTCAATTGCCCTACCTGCGTCGCTTTGGCATGATACTGTGGTCCAGTAGCAACAGCATGGCCGAAGGTGAATTAACTCCACTTGGCTCTAATTGAACAGCAAGAATTGGAAGGGTGAAAGCAGCCTAGCAAGCAAGGTGTCACCACCAAACCATCTGATCCAAACCTCTCTGATCATTAACCTCCACTCCATCCCCCAAATCATCACATGCAACAAAGCACTTCAGCCTTCCAGGTCTCCCGGATGCACTATTAATGTCGTAAACATCGGTACTCCGAGCCATCAGACTGACAGCAGTTTCCCAGCAGAAAAGGAAACCTAATGTATGTTGACATATGAAGAGCACAGGAGCTGTGATGCAGCCCTCTGAGGATCACACATGCCATTTTCTCCCTTTCAGAACTGTTGAAACAACAGACTATCCTTCCCCAAAATGGACAAGTTTAAGCCAAATGCTGTCAGCTCCTCTTATTATTGATAACGCTTGACAAGGCTGAGATTTGATTGATTTTCTTTTAGCCTTTTTGACCAAATGGAAATGGCTGCGCTTTTTTTTTTTCAGTTTTTTTTTTCCACTCCACATTGCACACAGCTGGTCTAAATGTGCAAGAGGTGCCAGACCTTGAATGAAATTCTGGGAACAGAAACATGTAGCTAAGGCCTTGCAGAATTTCTGGGTGTTTTATTTTTCTTTCGACTTAAGACAACCAGCAAACCCCAGAACAAAATAAACTTCTGTGTGGGTATCCTCAGATCAGACATGAAATATTCATACTAATGTAGCAATCTGCTGCTGGGTTTTGGAGGGTTAGTTTATTTATTTATTTACTTATTTGTTCTGATTTTTTTACCCCAGTTAATTAGGTCTAACAAAGACAAAAGCTATCTTGTTTACCTTAGAAGCCTTATCCTCTCTTCAACAAGCATTTTCATCATGTCCCGATTACTCTTCATTAGAATTCAAGCTGTTCCTCTGAGATGGTGAAACCAAGTTAGCCTGACAGGCAGTAAAATGTTTGCAGACACCTAGCCAGTCATGTCCTGGAATAGTTGTTACCAAGAGCAATTTTAGAGGCAAGTGGATGCCTAAAAATAATGGGTTTTACTATATTTAAAAAAAAAAAAAATCTACAGGAGTTGAAATGATCACAGTTGGAAACTACATTATGCCTGAACTACAGCTCAAGTCTGAAGCTGAGACAAAGTGAAAACCTGAGTGCCAAAGTGTTATTAAACACTAGGATGACATGGAAAAAACTTTACAAAATTTCTCATGGCAAGTACTGTACTTCCCATGAGATCAAATTGCTACTTTCTCTTTCCTTTGCTAAAATTACCAAAATGAAAAATATCTGCAATGAATAACTGAAAATAATTGCTTTCCATTAAGCAAAGTTGTTCCTGTTGTTATTTACCATCAGAACAAAGAAAGCATCAGGTGAAGATGTGGGAAACTTGATTAATTTCTGTTGGTAGCTCTCTGTCTAGTCCTTACACAACTTTGGTTTAGCATTTGAGACAGACAGGTGTGATTTCATGGGCTCCACATAAGGGATGTACATATATATCCATCATCAGGGGAGCCTTTGAAGAACCTACCTGCTCAGTTTTGCTTCCCTGTACTAAACTCTTTGGATGATTTGGTAAAGCACTGAACATCTTTAAATACTGATTTTACTGTACGCTCCCCTGTCAAATCAGAGTTTATCTTCTCCCCCTAGCATGTCTCATCTACGTAGATCATAAGAGCTTTAGGACAGCTACTGTCATTCTGCATGTGATCAGAGTCCAAGGCAGGAGATCTGTGAGAGTGTGGTGGGATCTTTCAACTGATACCACAAGTAGTAATCATAGTAGAGACATCATAACAGCTGAAATGTCTGACGACTACAGAAGAGAGCCAGGATGGATGAGGATAAAGGCGTCTTCTTTTATGAGTGACTCTTAGAGGATTGGAAAACTCCTTGATAGGGTGTTGCGATAATGATGGGGTAAGCTTGTCCAGGTAGGTTTTGTAACAGAGGAAATGAAGAAGGAGAAAGAAATACAGTTTGGGCAGCTGAGGTTACAAAAAAGCAACAAAAATTAGAGTTGTGCTTGATGTTACAAAACAGCCAGCAACAAGAAAATAAGCAACCAGGTTTCACACCATTATTTCTCCCACTTCCTAAATAGAAAGATTCCAGAAAGAAAGTGTGATCTCTGCAAAGTCCTTCACACTTTTAGCTCCCTTGCAAAGAAATAACAGGAAGAAGCGAGTTCCAGGTGCAGCAAACCTACCTGGAGTTAGCATAAGGACTTTGTAGGACTGGAGCCAAAATCCTTGGATATTAACACCCTGCTGATTTAATGTTCAGTCAGTCGGTCTAATAAGCAGTGACCTTCAAATGGATGCTCAGTTGCTCTCCATGGGCTAAGTGCATCGTTCCCTGCCTCCCTTGCCTCTCTGTAAGGTGTTTCTCTTGCAACACTTAAACTTGGAAAAAAGTGTTTGGTGTTGGGACTCAGATTCAATCTGACCTCGCATAACCCTGTTGCCTCCAGAGACAGCCAAGTTCCTAAGGCTGCTCCTAACCTGCAAGGCCACTCTTAGTTAAAACCCATCTGTACTCATTTACAGGAGAAAATGTTATTCTTGAAAATTCAGTGAATGTGTGCACCTTTTCTGTAGTCCTCAATCTCAATCGTCAACCTAAGAACACAAGTGTGGAAGGAATGACTCAAGTGATTTTAAAAAGCCTCCTGGGCAGGGAAAAGAGACACTTCTTCTCTTTTGTCACATGACATCTTACAGTCTTTCACAAATGAATAAGCTCAGTGTGAAGTGCCTCACCATGCTACGTACAAAATGCCTGCCTACTTTGGGGCAGCTGGGTTTAAGCCCCTGAAGCTGTTCTTCACCTATAAAATGAGATAATAATATCCTGCCGCTTCAGCACTGATGTGGGATTGTGTCAGCTCACCTGCAGCCAGAAGCAGTTCATCACTGCCCTCAGGTGTGAAACCAGCTCCTGGCACAAAGCCATCCCCACAAAAGACTGCAGCTGGAGTGAGGAGTGCAGTGATAAACAGAGATGGGGAGACTAGGGGAGCTGGAAGATTGGCAGCGTGGGAGGGGTGGGAGCAGTTGAGGAAGTTTGTGAGGGTTCCTTTACTTTCTATCAGCGATGGATTTCTAGGCTAGGATTCAGAGCACGGTCTACAAAAAGAAAAGAGGAGCAAGGAGTGGTAGGGGTTTTCTGGTTGTTTCTTTTTTTTTTTTTTTTTGGTGGGGGGGAGGAAAGCCTATGCTAGGCCTGCAGTTCAGATTGAAACCTAAACCTAAATGGTTTTGCTGTCTCTATACTTTTTCTTTTATTTTGGGGTTTTGGTTTTTTTTGGTTATGGCAGAAAATTGCCAGGTTGTATTATGTTTTAGTCACAAACAAGTGTCCTAGATACAGGTGAAGCTATCTGACAGACAGTTTGGGCTTCAAAACTATTTTTGTCTTAGCTTATGCAGGGAAAGTATTTCCTGGGCCTTCACAGAATTAAATCTGCCTACCTTGATTTTTTTCCCACAGTCATCTTGGATTGTTTTCTCTTTTCATTTAAAAAATAAGAGGAATGATTAAGGCTCTTCTTGAAGAGCCTCTACGAAATTTTTGGGTACCCAGCATAGAATATTTCTCACCTTGAAAGCTGCAGTAAGTAACTTTACATTCACCCCCTTTTGCTCCTAGACTGAGGTAATGGTCACTGTATAGCTTGGAGTTGATTAAAAAAAAATCATCAATTTAGTGGGTGTAAAACTCTTCTAAAATAAGAGGAATTCTTCCTATTCCTCTGAAGAATGAGGCACTTGGATATCCTGGCTACCTGCAATCCCTGACGCAAGTGGTCTCCAGCCATTGCCACAGCTCCCTTGTCTCAGTTACAGCTAATTGGAAAGTTATCTAGAAGCCTCAGCTTTACCCTTATCCTTCAGAACAAAGCGAAATGATGTGATAGCAACCTGAATGCTGTCACTTGAATACACAATTTCCAGCTTCAGCATGGTAGGAACTGAAATTCAGCATGCAACTCTGGGGGGTGGGGTGGGATGGGAATCTCTGCTTTTTAACAGTAAAATTACATGTTAATCACTATGTTCCTCTCTTCAAAAGAAAGCTTGGTATTTTGCCAGCTACTCAGTGGTGTTCACTAGAAACTTTCTAGAAAATGTTTTTGTTGCAGCACAGTATCTGTTCGAAAGCATCAGTGTCATGGAAATCTACCAATCTAAAAAGCACTTGCATGTTGGGCATGTTTGGTAGGAGAAGCAAGAATGAAAATTTAGGGACTGATCCCAGAATAAGGCTTCTGCTTTTCACCTTCCTACCCCCAAGCTTGATATGGTGTCAAGAAGTTCTGGCTGATCAAGATTGGGAACTCAAAGCTGAGACTCTCCTGTTTAACAGGTGGGGGGTTTATTCATGGGCTCTCTGTTATTTTTCATCAAATATCTTCTCCCTCCCTCTTCTGTCAAAACAGCTGTGCAACACTTCCTGAAAAAGTTTTTTTCTCTAGCATGCAACAAGAGAAACACAAATTGGTATGCTTTTGTATGAAGTGCTCTTCCCCAGCAAGTCCCTACAAAAGCAGCGTGTCTGCATCTGTACTGTTTCCTGTGGCAATCTGGTCTGGAGGTAAGTGATCTCTTGTGCCCATTAAAACCTTAAGGGAAGTACTGGGATTGTGTGGATAGATGCTCTATCTTGTCTGTCTGGTTCCAATTAAACATTTATATTACCTTAAAGGTGTGCTGAGATACAGATCAAAATTCCCTTTTGATGAACCAGAAATAATTTATTGTGGCAATGTTGTACATGCAAAGGTGTAAAAAATCAGCCCTGTAAATATGTAGAAAACCCATGTTATATTAAGGATCTGAAGTATTATTACCCCAAATTTCAAAGTCATTTAAAGTCAGATAATTATATTTTGTCTCATTGGGTCAGCTTACAAACTCATGCCCTTGTATAAATCTCAATACTGACTTGTCAGTATTAGGTCCCACACAAGAGTGCACAGGTGCCCAGTCTCTTTTTCTGAAATCACTGCAGATATTTCAGATGTTTGATATGCCTTTGCCTTCTGATATCATAAAATGGAAATGATGTATGAATTTTGCACTTTTTCTGTGTGCTCACTTCAGTTTTAATGATCATGGACCTGCTGCAGATAGGAGTTTCCACTCCTGTGAGTCTCCAAATCAGTATCAAGTATGTTTTTTAAAGCATGTTCTGTGGTTCAAATGTGTTGCAGGCGTTAATGTTCATCAGGTACTATTGCATCTCTGGCCAAAAAAAGACAATTGTGATACTCCCTTCCAATCATAATGTCAGATTTGCCTCATGAAAATTCTTGGAAGGTGTTTCTGACCTGCTGTAACATGGCTTTTAGAAAATGCCACTCCTGTATGTGTATCTGACACTCAATCAGCCTGCAGCCGAGACCACTTCTCTTCAAACCTTACACTAATCCAGAAAGTACATCCATGCCTCAAATGGACAAGCATATTTTTGTGGTCTTCATTCACGTTGCACCATAGGACTTTTCCTGCTGTTGTAAAGGAAGAGTCACCATGCCCTGCTTATTTTTAGTGCACCACAAAGGAAGCCCACAGCTGCAGCTCCTATACATTTCATTATTAACTATTTTGAGTACCCACTAAGAAAATGTTTGTGGGCTTCAAGAGAAAGACTCCTGCCCAGTGGCAGGTACTGAAAGACTATTACATCTTCTTTTTGTTCTCAGCCATGCATTCAGTCAATTCACTCACTTCAAGAAATGATGGTTATTCAGTGAGCTGAGATGGGCCCTTTAAGTCACCTGATTAGATAACCACTCATAAGCAGGGGATTTGTATTGCTGCCACTCACTAGTAACAGTGGGTCGGTTGCTGTGTTAGCATTAGCACTTGATTGAAAGGAAATTTCTGTTTGGGCAAGAAAAGGATTTTGAATGGACAATGTTTTTCTTGATGACATTGTGTGTTGGAAAGGTGGAATAAAACCTGGGCCCCAGGCTGAGAGTCTGCTCAGCTCTGATAATGTGTCTGCTGACCTTTCGTGCAACAGGGAGTTAAGTTGCTCATAAACTACACTAGCACCAAAAGATGGACCCCTGGCTGTTCTCCAGCTCAGGGTGTACATGGGTGATGCACAGCAGCCTGCCTCTTCCTGCTGAATGAGGTGCAAATCTCAGGGTGGAAGACAGCAAACAAATCCGTACTCCAGACCCACTCTGCAGCAGCAATTTCTGATGTTCTGTACAGTCCATCCTCAGATGGCTGCTGCAGATGAGAGGAGGAGGATTTCCCATAGGAAATAAAGATTATTTTTGTTGGAATGTTCTAGTCATCGCACTGTGCATAATTAAACCTTAAGGAGTCGCTCAGAACAAAAGTGATTTGTATAGTTCAGGGAATTGCATTATACAGTGCTGAAAAACTGTAAGTCAAACAGTGGATGCAGCAGTCTTCTGCTAGGCCTTAGAGCAAAAAAACCTGAATGATTTCTCATCCATATAAGATGTATATGACAAGGAAAGTGAATCAGTGAAAAACATTATGGAAGATCAATTACGATTAATTCATTCAGGGCATAAAAATTAAAATTATGGCCAATTTATTCTATCCGTGGATAAAATCTGAGCCCCACTGATAGTGTAGAGAATTTTGTCATTGACTTGAAAAGGTGTGGAATGCCAAGCATTTTAAATATATATTCAAGCTATTTTAAGGAAATAAAGCAATTATTTATCATTCATATTTGCAGAATGAACTTGCCAGTTAGCTCCCTGAAATATTTGTTGCTATTACTTATGCATAATTTATTGCTAAATTTGTTTACATGTGCTGTGTTTGAAAATGAAGCAGCATGGGAGCAAAGAACATTATAGTTTTCTTGTTATAGAAAAGAACAGTGTGAGGAGGCTTTTTTATTCCTGCTGTATTAAAAGTGAGAAGTTAAATACAGCGACTGAAGTGCCTTTATAGACTTACATAATAAATATGTTCATCAATCCTTCTAGCTAAATACTGATCACTATTTCCCACATTAAGTACCAGTCTGTGCCCATTCACTCCACAGGAAGGAGTCTGTGGGTGGAAAGAGTAGTTTCTAAAAAGTTTGTGTCTTTCTCTCCCACAGCTGCCTTCTTGTGCTGGTAGACAGAAATACCAGAGGGACAGACGTTCCCCTCCAATGCTTTCTTCTTAAGGACTGCTGGGTTACAAGGCTTTCCCAAGTAGGTGGAGAAATACAAAGCTATGTCCATGCTGTGAAGGCTTCAGGTGTCCCCAAGGCCAGCAGAGAACATGGTTGTTGAACAGGACACTGGGATAGCCTGGGAAGTCACACACTGAGCATGAGACTCCCTGCACACTCCATCCCAGCCTGGCTCCATTCTAGCACACCCAGGTCCTCGGCTGTGGTGCTGGCAGCATGGCTCAGGTTACCTCGGCAGTCAAATAACTCTGGCATAAGTGACTCCCTCCCTGCAGCTCCTGGTTTTCCAGCATAACCTGTTCTGTCAGCTCAGCCAGCTGTCTCAATGAAAGAGGGTCCAACAGGGAAACTGCACTCCTGGCTTCGAAATTGACCAGAAAGGAGAAATTTTTCCATTAAAACACACTTCCATGTCTGTCTGTAGGTACTGTAACCAAGTAATATTAAAGTCTACTGAGCTGTTGGGCACTGCAGTGGCAGGGAGGGAGAAATGCTTAGAGAAGCATCTTAGCTTTTTCTGTAAACTGAGCATGGATGAAAATCAATGCTTCTGTTATGTGGTGATCAAAGGCAAACCTGTGCTCCACAGAAGGCAAAGGATGGGAGTATGGTCGGAAAATTCAGGGAAAATTTTTGTCTTTCACTGAGGTCAATAAATGTTTCTTTGCAAGTTGATGTAAGAAACAAGTCCCTAGAAACAAAATTTCCCCTTCGGCAACTACAGACTAGCACACGCTGTCTTTTGCGTAGATGAGCTTAAAGAAATAAGCACTGGGCAGGGAGCTGGGAGATCCTGGCAGAATCCTGATTCTGCTACTGATGGCCAAAACACACAATTTTTCCCATCTGTTTTCCCTTCAGTGAAGTGAAGGCCATACTTCTCCCTGAAAGGGTGTTGTACTGTTTAATTAGGTAATGTTCGGACAGTGCTTTGACCATATAAACACCATATAAATGCTAAGTGTCTAATTCATCATGCCCTGCATTGCTGTGGTGGGGCGATAGGGTATCCGTTTGATCTCATGTGGGGGCATCCAGCCCAAAATGCTGTACTGACATCCCTGGATGAGTATTCAGGACCTGTTACTCAATCCCTGAAACACGTCCTGTTTCTCTGGCGTGTTGATCCTCCTGCCCATCTGTCTGCATGGCCCCTTGCCCTCTGAAGCATCCTGTGTCCATGTTAGGAGCTCAGAAGTACCAACAGGAGGGAGAGGTGTGTGTGCACAGCCAGCAGCTTTTCCTTCAAGGAAATCACTGTGCAAGGTGACACAGCCTCTCCACGGCGTGTTGGCTGTGGTGGGCAGCCTTTCTGCAACACCTGACTGGCCATTTCTGGCAGAAATATGTTCATATGATCATGTCTTCTCTACGAACTGGGAGCACTGATGACTTCTATGCAAAGAATCTTTTTTTATTAGTCACAAAATCTGTACCGTTAGGGCCCTCTGTACAATTTAGCTGGTCTCATTTCTATTTTAGCACAGAGCCAGGACAGCCTTTACAATTGTGTTATTGTGGTACTGCCCATGAGCAGCAACTGCTGCCTAAATAGGAGAGATGAGGCTATCAGCTGAACCACCTCAGAGCTCCTTTGACTGAAGGACTTTCAAGGATTGTCAGACAAAATTAAATCCATGATTTATTTTGCAATATTGTTTCAGCACAAGAAAGTAATCCATGCAGGCATGGTGTGGATTTCCATCTTCCTCCATCGGTCGGACAATGTCGTGGTCTTGACTCTGCTGCTGCCCTTGAGCTTTACAAGCAGTCTCTGCCTCAAACAGCAGATAAGGTCCTTGGCTGAGATCCTGGAGATAAGACAGCCGGGGGCCATTGTTGTTGGCAATGGTAGAGTTGAAGAAAAACGTACATGGAATAAACACAGACATGGAGCCGAATGGTTGCTTTCTCTGCAGCCCTTAATCCAGACCTGACTCCAGCGAGTGGAGGTGCCAGCATGCACTAGTTGGGTGTTTCTGGCCTGGATGTTGTTTGCTTTCATCTTCCTCTTTCCGCTGGCTCTAGGCAAGGCCAAAAGAAAGATGCCCAGGAGCTGTGAAAGGAGATGGCCAGTCAAACCATCCAGGCCAGACACACTGGAGATCAGCAGAAATCACTGCAGATGCCTTCTGAGACTTGTTTCCCTGATCAAAATGCTGGAGTGTTCAAACTGACAAAATGTTCATAGTTCATCTAGTGCTAACAAAAATAACCAGCACCACAAAAACGTGACCGTTAGCGTGAGATGCCACTGCTAGCTTATATAATTCCCTCATGCCACCCCTCATCTTCAGCAATTGTTTCATGAGTTTGCAGAACCCACAATTGTGTGACTCTTGTAAATAAAATAATTTTCTTTTTTTTTTTTCAAAAAGCGTGCACTTCTACATCTAGTGTTTTTGCCAAGAAAAGACAGAAAATCCAAAGCAAAATATTTTAACAAGTAGCAGCAAACAAACAAGATGACTGTGGTTTTAGGAACAGCTTCCAGCCATTCAAGAGACGTACACAGCTCCTGAAGCCAAAGCACTGTGCACCACAAGCCTGTGTTGGTGCGGGAGAGAAACCCTGCGAAGCTCCCGAGCCTTACCGCGTCCTTGTGAACTTGCTCTGCTTTCTGTGCCTGGGCATGAAGAATAGTGAAATGAGGCCTAAGCATCTCTCTGGAGCCTAAAATGTTTTATTCTAATTCTCTATTGAGAAGAGCAATAAAATGTAGCCCGGGGTTTTAAAATATATAAACCTGCATTTCAGTGTTGCAAATTCATTATAGTGTCTGTCCATAAATTCTTGCACCAGTCTAAGCTGTTTAATTGGCAAAATATATACTATATACCATGAACTTGGGCACTTAAATTTGATATCAGCTCAGCCTACTCTCAGGTGATATTAATCACTAATTAATACTTTTTGGGGGTTTTGTTCCTGCAGAAAGAATCAGTACTCTAATTACCACTTGTTTGATAATGTGCCTTTATCTTTGTTTTAATGGGGCTGCCAGTTTATTTAGATGCAAACATCTAAGGATTTTTACATCCCCAAGAGCAATTGCTCTCTTAAATACTTTCAGTGATACAGTTACTTTAAAGCAATAAGCAGTGCAAGAAGAGCTAGCATGAAATTACATTATATCTCCAGAGCTTTGTAGTTATATAAGAACTCCTGGCATATTCTGTTAATTAATGGAGTATGTTTACTGTGGGTTTTTGAAGTTATTAATTATTTTTATTAGTTTAAAATTCTTTAACTGTCATGACTGTGTACTATTTCCATTATTAATTCAAGCCAGAGGTGTATGGTATGTTGTGCATTCCTATCTTATCCAAGGGATGTGCAAAATATAAGAGGGAGGACATTCATTCTGTCTGATGTCACCCCCCATTTTGACACTGCAAGTATATATGTATATATTATATATATTTATATGTATGTATTAGCAGTACCCAAAAAACCATAAGAATAAGTGAACGTTTTATGCCACAGATTTGCTACACCAAATCTAGCAATTTTCCAGTGTCGACTTATTTTTTAAATACCAGTATTTCTAACCCACATTAATTTATAAGTGTCCATCTAATGTAGAACATAGTGCTAGTTAGAAATTTTCACATATGAAAGAAAAAAATCTCTACTTTTACTTTCTTAAAATGGACTGAGGAAAGTATAATACAGAGTTAGATAAGGTTTCTTCTCATGATTAAAGCACTAGGACACAGCAGTCTCCTTTACTTTCCATGATTTCAGTTTCCATGATTTCTGACAAAGACTTAATTGCTGAATCTTTTTAGCTGCTGCAAAATGAATAATAGATACATATAAATGATTAATGTAAAAGACCTGTAGTATATAGTCATTTTACCCCTCCCTTTCTCAGTGTGGGCAGGTCAGGTGCAAAAATACTTTGCTTCAGAAAGGTGTCTGAAAATTAATTCATTAACATTCATTAGGCACTTGTAATGAAAAGTGAGAATGGAATACAAAGAATTGCTATTTTCTTTCTTTACATTCCTTAGACTAAATTGGATTAATCAGATTGGAAAGGATAATAAAATATTAGAGCTTGTTCTTATCTCTTTGCTTCCTCCCATCAGTTATAAATGAGTACACCGGAACACTACTTGCTGTTGCAAGGCAGCGACAATATTTGAGGCTCTCTTGGCTACCTACTCGTTTTGAGGCAGAAAATGGTTACAGAAAGATTTTATTTTCTCACTGAACTCCACTGCTGGGCAGCAAAAGGGAGGGAGTGACTGTAAATTAGAGGGATTTCCTTTTTCTTCCTTTTTTTCTGTGAAAGACACAATATCTGTGGAATTTAGTAATCGCCAACCCTTTTTACCACAGACTCTCCACCTGACAAGTAAAACCTATATCCCGACTTGCCTTGCCTTTGGCTGTGCAGCAGAGTGGGCAGCATCATTTGCCCTGTGTGGTGTGGCTGCTGGGAAGCACAGCTCTGACACTGCCTATGACCTGTCAACTTTCCTCTCTCATCTCGAGGGGTGGCATCAACTTGTCTAATGTGCTGTGAAACAGTGGTGAAATCCTGCTTCTCCGTTCTGCCTTTGAGTGCAGAAAATGATACTGCAGCCAGAAATGAGATTGATCTTTAAGAATTCCTGAAGCGAGCTGGGTTTCATACGAGATCTGAAGCTAATTTTTGTGATTTGACCCATCTCTTCTCAGAAGAGCCCACTCATAGCAGCGAGAGGTTTCTCTCTACCTTTGCATTTGGTCCTGTGTGGTTGTCTTTTTACATACCCTATGTTTATCAGCTGTCTAAAGCAATTCCCAACCAGCTTTTCAGTTTTGTGAAGAAGCTTTCCTATAGATTTTTTTTTTCATTAAAATGTGGTGAAACAGATGAAACACTTTAGATGGGTTTTAATCATAGTTTTCTTCATTTCTGTCAAAGATGAGCACAGAAGAGTAGCATTCTTTTCCTCCAAGCTATTTTCAGCAAGCCCTTTGACTGGCGAGAGGACAGCATGTGAAAGCACACTTGAAGAGCTAAATGCACATCCAGAATCTCAGAAACTCAAGGTAGACAGACAAGTGTCTTCAACGTGGGCCCCCAGGACTCCAGCCTATGGTGCAGTGCACAGAGTCAGCAAATAGGCTGCATTAATCCAAAGAATAAAAGAGTTGTACAACCAGGTGTATCTTAGATCACACTATATTTAGAGCTAGGATTTTTCTTTCACTATCTTATCACAAATTTTAAAGTTGTTTTTTTTCTTCAAGGTCTACAACTTTATCAGAACTTCTGTAACAGTTTTCTCTATTTTATATGCATAGGGAGGAAGAATAGCTAAAATCTTATTTCTTGCATTCTCCCTCCATAAATACTGTCTCAAGGGACTATTCCTAACATTGGTGTTCCTATCTCCAGTCAGATAAGTCAGAAGAGGGCTGCCCACCCTGAGCTTCAGTGCTCTCCAGATCTGTGCTACTACCTCCGTTACTCTGTTTGTGCTTTGTCTTTCCTTCTCAGATCTCATGAAAGAGAAACTGACTCCTCCTTCCTGAGCACTGCTGACTTTTGCTAATCCCATGGCTCTTGCGCTTGGAACTGCAAACTGGCTCCTGCAGCAGTCCATATCTTCTGCATTTTTAAAATTCTTGGTCCGCCCCCCTTTCCTTCTTCTTTTAACATCCCACAGCAGGTATGAAGCTCTGTGAGATGGTCAACATGAGGACTGAGTTTCTGTAAGTTAAGAGTATCAGCTCAAGTCTTCTTCCAGCTGGGACCAAATCACTTTGAAGATGCACAGAAGTAATACTCACTTTTACTGTGGGTTATTTTTTCATCTTCACATACTCTTCATGCTTTCTAAAAATCATTGAAGTCAGGTTTGTGCTTTGGTCCATGGCTAAATTGGGATCCAAAAGTCTTGAAGTGTTTTGAGTAAAAGGTGTATCTTCAGTCAGCCAGGATGAAGTGAGATGAACTGAGCAGACCTTGATCTTGGAAAAGATAAATAAATCTTCTACTCACAACAAGTCATGAATTTCATTCATTTCCACATCACCTTCCAAATACATTTGTGAAGTCAGGAGAGATGAAATCATATTCCCCCTATCCTAAAAAAACCAAAAACAAAAACAAACCCAACCAAAAAAAAAAAAACTAATTAAAAAAAACAAGTTAAAGCCTAATTGGCATTAATCTTTTGGGAACTGAGAATTTAACCTTTTAAGAATTTTTTTTCCTACAACTTTGAAATACAGAATCTTCAAAACTATTAGGAAAATAGTTTATTTCAAAGATTTTTCTATTAAGAACTCATTTGAATGTTTGAAATTCTACTGATAAAGAATCTTCTTGCTAAACCACTTCACTCATCTGGATCAAACCAGGTCAACCAGAGAAGACATCAGAGTTAATAGCTTGACCAATACATTGCTAAGGCCAAAAGACTGTCACAGTCATTGAAATTTATTATGGACAGTGAAAATTAGGGAAATTAATGTTGTGATTATTTTATATTAAGCCTATACATTCTGGCTTACATAGGACCATGTTTTAAAACAAAGTTCCCCACCTGGATTTGAAGTTCTACCAAAGAATACAAGCTTTTTTATTCTAAATATTTTTGGTAATAAATAGTTCAAAAGGCAAAATTTACTGTTTTCTTACTTTTGGTTCAAGAAACAAGTTTCTAGCAAAGTCATCAAGCCTCAGTTTGCAGTTACTGCCTCTTGCTGCTCAAGTATAGCCAGCTGCTTCTCAAACCTTCCTGTTCACCCAGAGGTGAGAAAAGTTGTGGTCCAACAGGATTTTCACTGCACACACCACATTCCTTTTGTGACATGGTTTCTTGTAGTAAGTCTTACATGCTGGGAAAGCAGAAACTCAAGATGATGTTGATGACATAGTAGCAATGCTGCTTCCCCACTCTGAGTCACATCCCAGTTCCAGCTAGCCAAGGGCCCCCAGTTCCCTGGGGCTGTTGCACCAAGAGCTCAAACTGTCATCTGCCTTTGTCCCTTGAGCAAATAATCACAATATGACCATCTCACATGTTTTGAAACATCGTCTATTCCTCTTCCTGATGTAGAAAAAAATTGTTACTGAGTTCAAGTCAGCCCTCCTTCTGGGAATGAGATCTTCAGGAAAAAATGTCAGCATGAATGTAAAACTGGAACCAAATTAATATTAATCCTTCCCAATTTCCTAATTTTTCATGTATCTCCTTTTTGTGTGGGGGCTCCTCTATGTTGCTGGTTTTTTGCAGCAGTGTTTTCTAATTCTAAAGAAAACAGACTTGGGGCTAAGTGTTGGATCATTGTCTCCCATGAACTTTTTCATTTGTGCCTTATGCCCTTTAGAAATAGAGCTTTGGGTGTCCCCAGTGTTGGTTTTTGGTTTGGGATTTTTTTCTCTGTGTAATGCTTGTTGCATTCTGTTATAGAAACAAAGAACACACATTCACTTTTATCTGTGCTACAGAGTCACAACACCACTCTTCATTGTGATGAGCGTCGTCAGCAGCGGTCTCCTGCCAATTCTCCTCCTCCAGATTCATATTCATTTGTTAGGTCTAATTAAAGACCCACGGTACAAAGAAGCTTAGGGCTGCTTTACATTCAAGCTCCTCTGCTTTTGACTGATAGTACACCTTTTGTGTGCAACATTTTAGGATTGTGTAGTAATGACTTACAGTGACAGATTGCTTTTGTACTTGCTGGCTACTGTCCATTTCATTTTCATTATACGTTTTATTGTATACTTCAGAGAGAGTTTGCTAAAGGTTTGCAACATACCAAATTTATAGTGGGATTTGAGTGCTCTAGGGATGGATGGGAAAAATCTGGTATCTTCCATCAGATTATCCTACAATAGCTTTAAAGGAACTCTGGAGCCTGCAGCAAATAAGAATACTGTAAAAGATGATAATACCGTCCTTTCTTTCTTTGCAGTTCTCTCCTTCTTTTCCTCTCTACTATGCCACTAAAGTATTCCTGAAAGGACTATATATAGTGCAGAAACTTGGAAATTGGGTTTAACAACCGCACCTGAAAATCAGTCTGGATTCTCTCCAGGTCAGTAATGTTCTGCAGAGTCAGTTAACAGCCTTGTTGGGACACTTCTGCCTTGATTACCTTGGAAACCTGATCATGGTCAAGGCAGCCCAGAAATCGGTTGTCGCCTTTCAGGTCTGCAGTGAGCAGGCGTCAGAAACGGCACTGGCCAAGGTGCTGAAGTTTTACGGCTCGACTCCTGTCCCGCAGGGGTTTGGTTCTCTTGGAACTACATCTAAAAACATTCAGGGCAGTAGAGAAGGGAACCTATTGCTCAATGAGATGTTCCTTTTTATTTAATGACTTACTAGGTTAGCCTAACCTTCAGCAGAGTCAGTCTAACTCTGAGATACAAAAGAGAACAGTGTTTTTTCAAGTCTGTGAAAGAAAAATATCTCTGTAAAATTGGGGTGCGGTTATCAAGCACTGCATTCAACTCCACTTTCCCAATACCAGGAAGCCAGTAAGAAATTCTGGGTATTGCAAAGGACTGATGAAATGCTTTGGCAGAGCTTAGAGTAGGAAGAAAGTGGGTTTTCTGGAAGAGAGCATGTGTTTGCACCTCAGCTGTTCCAGTTTTCAGCCTGGCATCTCAGTTTAACCTGCTGATGAATGTGTGAGTCTGTGTTAAGACACAAGACTGCAAACTGAACAGCTGAAGAAAGGTGTAAATTCTCTTCTGTTGGTTCTGTCACAAGAGTAGCAATGCCCAACATGAGGTAGGACAATAATTTCTTACGCCTCGACTTCAGGATTCACAAGAATGTTTGTTTCCATGTTAAACTCCATGCAGAATATCCACATTATCCACTCAGTCACAAGCCAAAGAAAGAGTAGGTCCATAGACCTGTTCAACCTGTCTGAAGTCCTGGAGTAAATGAGGAAAAAACCAACCACCTTTTTTCCACCAAAAAAACCCTTACACTGCATTATTGTGGTCAATATGTTGATAAGGACAGACCTTTGCCTATAAGGCAAAACAGAGATGACGTCTGGTCACAAATCCATAAATATTACACTCCTTTCTAGGGATAGCCATTTACCATAGCTACATGGCAACAGTGCTTCATCTTCCCAGTAAAACATTAATATAGTAGTGGGAATAGCATTTGTCCATATATTATATCAAGATACTTGCTGAGATCAAGAGTATGAAATACATATCTATGTCCATAATACCTGTCTGGAACTTTGCATGGGGTAATTAAATGAAGAGAATTGTCTTGGTGTGGGAAAGCAGAGAAGACCTGTGCACTACCAGGCACTGTATGTTGCCTCTGCTTATTAAACAGTGTAAGTACAGTTCTTATCATACCTGGGCAACACACTTGTACTTTATCTCTATTTTGTTTTTTCAGCTGATGAAGGAGTTGAAGGGAAATTTGTCTGCTCATGAGAGGACAAAGTTGTTTCCCTGGCTAGTTTTGCACCAGACTACACCCAGTTTGTATTCTTTAGTTTGGATCAGCCCTGAAATTTCTCATTCATCCAGTATTTCATCCAGGCAGTCTTCTCTGCACAGGCCCAGACATCAATATGAAGGATTTTAAGGTTTTAAACCTTAAAGCTGATATTATTTCAGTTTTCAAGCTTTTAGATCCTACTCTTATTTCAGTTAGGGAGGCATTAGGGGATCTTTCTCTGAAAGAACTGTCACCAGTGCTACTTGGTCCCTCAGAGGCCACCAGTGTCTGCTCATTAATTTTGTTGATAAGTGTTAAATGCATGGTTGACTTTGAAGCAAGAATCTTAAACTAACCACGACAATCAGTTCTTGCTCATGATAATGTCAGTTTGACTATAAAACCACTTGATTTATAAAGATCTCTGCTGTGAAGCTAAATTAAATAAATAGTACACTCGATGCCTGTTGTCCATACTGTAAATAAAGCAGAGTATAATCACATTGATAAGAAAACACTTTTCCTGCCCAAATGCCATGTTCTCCACTAGTTTATTTTTATTCTTTTTTACCTCTTGTGACTTATCTCACCATAATTTGCAGGACAGACAAGTTACTCCAGAAGATTCAGAAAAAAATCATCAATTTTTCTTACAGAACTAAATGTCTTCACAAAGGCCCTTAATTGCTGAGCAGAAAAGTACTGTCATGGTTTAACTCTGGCCAGGAAAATGCCATGAAGCTGCTCTCACACTTCACTACTCCTTCCTCCAGTGGAAGGGGAGAATAGCTGGTTTGCTCTGGTGGAAGGAAGGCTTTAGTACAAAATCTCTACTATGTAAACCTTTAACTATTTTAGATAAAGCAGAAGAACTGTAGGTGAGACTAAGTGCCCATCCAGGTTGCTTCACCTAAGTATTATACTAGGAAGTTCCTGGCCTTCATATAAACTGGCAAAGTGAATATCTTCCTCTTAGCACTGTGAATAGGAACAAATACTTGTTGCCAGCTCATGAATGCAATATTTTCCCAGAAGAAAACTGTTCAGTCAAGAAGGGCAGAAGTGTCGTTATGGCTGAACCCGAAGTCTTGCACTTAGCTATTTTGCAAAGCCCTACAGTTAAACACTGTAAACAGACATACAGAGAGAAAGAAGGAAGGTGGGACGTGACACCATATTCTTGGATTCTGCTATGCAGGAAGTTGAATTGGGAGAACTTAAGGTAGTAGCAGAGATGTTTGGAATGCACTACACCTCTTCAGCTGGTCAGTGATCCTGCTGAAGGTGTCCAATGTACTGTAATCAAACTAAATATATTCCCAGCCTCTTTTAATATTAAAAGAACACAAGTTACAAAAGCAAAGCTTGCTGTTGAAAGCAAGAAAATGAAACAAAGAAATGCAATGTAGTTTAAACATGCTTTTACCAATGAAGTGGGAAACACCTCTGGACTGATTCAGCTCATGGTGATGCTGGTAGCAGCACCTCATCTACACAAATGGAGACACATGGGAGTAAGAACACTGGGGAGGAGAATCAGTCCCTACAATTTAGGCACAGAAGGGACAAAAATCTATGAGGGGAGGAACCCTACAAATAAAAGTTGTCTGCCCTCAAAAGTCACATCTCTCAAACAATTGGCCAATTGCTTTATATCCCCTTGCAAAGGAATGAATGTTATCTGCTCAGATTTCAGGAAATAAAAATGATACAAACCATATTTACTTTGACAAGCTGAAAATTACAAGCATCGAGGGTCCTGCCTCTGAGCTGTGTTTTGCAAAGCTTGACATTTTTTAAGGTTCAAGGAAGCTTTGACAGAGAACTGAAGTGGAAGCCATGAAATCTCAGGCGAATGTGAATGGCCAACTAGCTAGATTTCAATCAATCAGCTATATCAACCATCTCTTCAGCTGCTGGTAAACAAGGAATTTTAGAAGATCAGCATTTCACTAGAAGCATTTTAATTTTCATACTGATAACTCTCAGCTTCCAGTTTTATTGGTGCTAAGGAAGTGTTAGGAATGCATATGTGTAAGGTTGTCCACAAATTAATTTTTTCCTGTCATTTTCACTTTCATCAAAATGAAAATAAAACATTCCTTTGAGCTTGAAATATATATACTTAAAATAATTTGGCTTAGAAATGTCATATTGGTGTTTTGTACTGTGAAGCTGTTTACTGTCACTTAAGCCCTCTTCCATAATGTATCATGTGTGAGCTTTTACAATAATGAACCATTTCCAAGCAAAAGAAAATACCAG
Organism: Rhynochetos jubatus; assembly: GCA_027574665.1. Taxonomy (NCBI): domain Eukaryota; kingdom Metazoa; phylum Chordata; class Aves; order Eurypygiformes; family Rhynochetidae; genus Rhynochetos; species Rhynochetos jubatus. The sequence goes on from CM050654.1 coordinate 29,484,451, forward strand.
TAGCAAGGAGACACCTCAACATTAGAATCTTCTTTCCATGCCTTAACATAAAACATTGGAAAAAAGAGTCAAATCCCAAAATATTTTCTACAGGGAAGTCTAGATCTCTGTCTCCATGCTCCTGGAAGACAAAGCTCAAAGTTCATTCTTGTTTTGCTTTATCAACTAGATTCTGGCTCTTCTTCCAAGCATTTGAAAGTAAATCCTTTATATTAATTTTGGAAAATATTTTCCTGATGTGTGATTTGTTTTGTTTTTACACTATTACTTCTGCCTCAATACCTAATAAAAGCTTTGCAGTGTTGTCTGCACAGAAAGCCCAGCCAGAATAACAAGATAGGTAAAATACTGTATTGGGTTATAAAGGTTCTCAGTTCAAATTCCTTCTCTGCATGATCCAGACCTGGGACTTGAACCTTGGGTTTTTATCTCTTAAGCAGTAGCTGTTATCCTGCAGGCTGCTTTAAGCATCATTCTTTTTCTGTGTGGAATGAAAGAAACATCCAGGAAAATCTCGGGTAACTGTACCCTCAAGATCTTGGTTATGGCTTCTTTCAGTTTGGTTGTGCATCTGAATGACAGATAAATAATGTTACCCGGATTGGGCTGGATCTTGTCTTCACATAGTTATCTGAAAAGATCAATGTAGTAATTTCAATGCCTGTTTTCCTTCAGTTTTGCCTTTTCTGCAGCACATTGTAACTTCTGATCCAGACCATAAAAGTAATGTCAAAGGGATTAGGTATCTAAATCATTTTCTCAACATAGTTTTCAGCACCAGCCCATATCACCTTTGAATTTTGGCATCTCCACACTCCCCTTATTGTGCTATGATTTCAACCAGTAGAAGACTAGTGAAGTCTCCTGCCCCTTTCTCTCCTGCCTGATCACTTTCTTTCTGTAAGTGGGTAGAGAAAAGTCACAGGTATGCTTGTTTCCAAAGTCAGGTGGTCTGCATAGACCCGAAGAGAGCAGAAAGCCCAAGGACATTCCTACAGTTGAGCTGCTTTTGCATTCCTCAAGTGATTCTTGTTTTCCTGGATCATTCATCCTTTCCTTAGAGGAGAAGGAGAGAAGTTTAAAGAAAGAAAGATTATTTTAATCTGCAGTCAGTAAACCCCTTCAGTCAAGTTAATTATAACAGTTGCACCAACCTGTGGAACAAGGCAAACAAACATGAAAGAGAAGAACGTGCGACCGAGATTAAAAAGGGACCAGGAGATGAACTTATCTTCAGTTTGTCACTCATGTGCTTTGATTTGCCAGACTTCTCAGGTATTTTAGTTTTCTAGGCAGCTGTTCTCACATAATTCAGACAGTCACCAAGTTAATCAGATTTGAGCACCCACAACTTCTTTTTAAAAGATCCAGGGTTGTTCGCTTAAGTGTGTAACAGATATGCACATGCAATCATATGTATTAATATAGCCTATGTACCTAAATATGTACACATGCATGCATGTGCTCACATGCACACACACAAATGTTACCTGTCTGTAACATTATGTTATTTACAAAACATGCCAGAACAACCCAAAATCCTGTTATTTGTGTTGTGGCAAGCCTTGCCACACCAAAAATCTGTTTGTATCTCAATAGCTACCTTGGTGTCACGGCTGCATGCAAGCAACAGTTAACTGGTATATTTTCATGTACTGAATCAAAGAAACCCTCCAGGTATGTGAGAAAAGCAAAATTTTTATATCAGTTAGCTAAATTGGTCTTGTCAGCACTAGCGCTGTCAACATAAAAGCATCATCAAGCCCCAGCCACAGTCAGTGGGAGTAAACACAGGTAGCAGGTACTACTTTGTCTTCTGGTGTCTTATCATAGTTGTATCAAAGATTCTGGCTAAATGGCACAAAGCTGTTGGCTTACATTCACCACATTAGACTTGACCCCTTACTGTTTAGTCCATTTTAAGTCCATACATTCAGTGAGGTTCTAGTCCCATAAGAACAGAGCAATAACACTGTGAATCAGGTCTCATATGGGAACAAATCTTATCTTGCCATCACAGGTATGTGAAAATAAAGGATAAGAAAGAATGCCAGTGACAGCAGAAACCTTCAGGCAGGTGCAGAGAGGAAGGACTGGAGACCCACAGGGTGACTGAACTTGAGAGGGTTGATTGACAGCTTTATCTGTCCACAGAATAGATGATGGTTTCTGAAATAATCATTCTGGGTTAACCCTGTAGTCAAGGAAAATTTAGTCAATATAATTAAGGGAATTCAGGGTACATTTATCCATTGATGTTTGATAAATAAAATTCCCACTTTCCTCTGCTGATTGTGATGACCAATTCTCTGCAGAGACAAAAGGTGTCCTAATATAACTAGCTCAGTTATAGGCACATAATCTTGATCAGTTAAAGTCCAACTGTAGTTAGTGCTTTGTTGATGTTATAAAATGCACAAAATAACCCTTTCCATCTCTTTCTGCTGGAAGTCCATCTACTCTGTGCTTTGACAGACCATATCCATTCAGATTCACAAAACTTAGCTGGTATATAAGCATCTGCTCTGCTCATACATGAAAGATTCAGGCTGCAATTATGATTAAATGTGGTACGTGTGCAGCAGCAGTGATTAGAGGCCCCTGATGCTAGAATGAGAATGGGAGTGGGGGACCTGCCTACTCTTCAACATACTCTACTCTCACACTGTATTATGTCTCTCATCATTTTTGTAAGCACTTGCCCAGCTTGTGAGCACAAGACTTATTTGCTCCTAGAGCTGCAAGGAATAGGTTAGATATTCTCCTGGATAAATGCTTCTAGATGAAAGAGACTAGAAATCTATTTAGCAAGAAGGTAGGAAAGATTATTTGTGGGTTTGCTGGCTGGGATGCAGTGATCTCTTCCTTTGCTGCAGAGAAAGAAAAAATAAATATTTCTTGTCCTGTAAATTTTGTCTCACATTTGTAGTAAAATTCAAACTCTTCTTGCAAAAAATGTGCAGCAAACAAATGGAATGAGAGGTTTAATAAATACAGTGGTCCAAAGAAAATAGTATAGCAATGTTTAATTAATAACTGTTATGCTTCAGAGTCAACACAATTCCTTTTTTTTTCTTTGCTGTGAGAAGATAGCACTTTTTTACCATAACGTACTCCAGACTCTTATATCAGTAAACAGCAGCAGAGAAATGTATCTGCTGAAAGAAAGCTCAGCATTATGCAAAGAGTGATAAACTTCTCAGAAGGTGTTTACAAATGCATTCAGTGAAACAGAATTTTAATGAATTGTGCCACATAATCTTACAGTTAATGAGCTGTAAAAGCCTTTGTCAATTATAGTGACTAGAAACTAACTCTTTTGGATTCCAGATCAATAATGGGACTCTTCTTCTGCACATTTTTATTTTTTAAGGGAAAATTAGGATTTCAGAAAAATAAAAGGTATCTTTGTCATATTAGGCATCTCAGAAAAGTCCCTCATTATAATAACAGAGCTATCTATATTCTTATTATTTGTAAAATCATCTCTCAGCTGCATTAAAAGAAACAAGCTTTCTGAGATCAAATGGCACCAGTGTTGTAAAATGCCAGTGGCAAAACCAGAAGAGACTAACGACTTCAGTAATAACTAGGGACTTTTTCCAGGAGTTATATTAAATTCAACTATTGTGCACAGCCTCCTAGAAAACAAAAATTATCCTGCTCTGCCTTTGCTATCCACCATAACCACTCTGCTGGTAGAAAGTGGACACCTAAAAACTCTCTGAAAGACTGGTTCATCTGTTTGTGTCTTATTTTAAGCAAAGGGTCTGCACACTTTTTCTTTTTTTTCAGGTAAGGTCACTATTTCTGACTAGGAACATAATATTCTAACATCAGAATTTCCATCGTTCCCAGGCACGATTAAATATTGTGACCAAATAATTCCTGTGACTATTCAGCTAGTAAAATATTCTTTTAAAAACCAAAGATTTGGCTCGATGTTTTAATGGCTTCAAAATCTAAAGGAGATGGGACCAGCATTTATCAAAGAAAAATATGGAAGACAGTTTTATTGCCTGTAATCTCCAATTTATTATGTGACTTTTTCCCAGTATGATTCTACTTTTTCCTTCTCTAAAGATTTTTTTTCTCTCGCACTTGCCTCAGTGTGGAGGATCCATTAACAGAGGAACCACATAAAAAGTAATTTCAAGGAAAAGCCTTATAAAATGTGAAAAATTAAAGCTGTGCTCAGATCCCATTAAGAAAAGAAATTGCCTTGAGGCATTCACTAAATATGTGAAATCCATTTCTGCTGAAGGGCTTCAGAGTTTATTCCTCTCTTACAAATGCAATTTCACAGCACAAGTTGAACGTTTAAACAAAGCGAAGCAGGATCTTTTCCCAGTTAGCGCCTCGTTTCCTTGATTGCTGCCAGGTCACCAAGTGCAAATTTACATGAGAATCCGAGATTATATAAATCTCAACCAAGAAGCTTTGGGGGCAATTCTGCTTGGGAAGACTATAAACCAGGAAATGCTCTCAGTATGGAGGGTTTACTTTTGTTATTATTAGTATTTACTTCGTTTGGTTTTATGTAGCCAGCTAGAAAAGGTTGTGGGCTTAACATCTCCTTTCCTTAAATGATTAGTTTAAACTGCCCTGATGGTCCAGCTCCCTCAGACCTTTTGTTTCTGGTGCTGGCACCTCACATATTTCTAGCGCAGCACCCTGATTCATCTTTAGCTCCACAACCCCATATGCAAGACGAAGGGAGCAGAAGGAAAGAGGGAGTGAGCAGCCACCAAGGAGGATGTCTTGTCCCTGCTGAAATCCACCAGCATCACCTGCTATTTCCCCAGGTCGTTGTGGGGACACCAGCCCAGCTCAGAGGGGCTGTGAGGAGGAAGCACTCCTTCTGCCTTACTGATGGAGGATTCTTCATCCAGACAATGGTGCACTATTTATTTAGGCTCCTTCTTTGAAAGGAAAAAGCCCTGTTTTCTCCAGTAGCTATGGAGACACACACTGCTGACAGCCTGTGGAGGTAAAACCTTGCTGACACAAGCCAAGGAACCAGGCTCTTTTAAATAGACACAAACCAATACGATAATAGTCTGGTTTTTTATCATTGCTTCATAAAACCCAGTGTAGCTTGGGATTGGAGAACAGGTGGGCAATCACAGTCTTCTAGAAACAAGATCCTGGTGTTCAGGAAATGGTCTTAGTTCCCTCCTCAGCTGCAGACAGTTTACTATCTGGTAGCTGAGTCTCCATCTCCTTGTCCAAAGGGATGCTGCAGTCCTATCCACCCCTGGTCCCTTCAGAAAACAGACCCAACTCTGGAGGCAACTGGCACAGCTGTTTTCATCATTTGCTCTGTTACAGGTTGAAAGATACCTCCAGCGTTGCAAGAGATTTCAGTGGCGAGAACTAACAAGTTTTCTCCACATGCTTTAGAAGTTGTAAGTGGTAATTTGATTGTACACAGAGAGGAAGAGGTGCTTTTTCCCCATCTAGTTTTCTTACTGAGGTATGATTTCAAGGTAATGCCTGGAGAGGAGGAGAAATAGCATCTCTGAAGGTTATTGGGGAGAACCTTCTAAGGAATGTAACGAGCAAAATGACTGCAAGCCTGATGAAAATTCAAAAGGTTTCTAATCCAGCCAAGATATATGAAAGAGGCCCCTACACTCTGGCATATTTATTATTGGTTGGTATTTCTCAAATGGAAATATATGGTAATATTTAATCTCATTGGCATGAAGCCTATCCTTCAGGAGCTGTATGCCAGCCCACATGACTTTATGGCAATGTAAACTGCTAAATTTAGGTCTAGATCATGGGTGTTGCATCTTACCATCCTGCTTCCAATGCAAGCATCCAAATGAGATGCTACATTTCAACTGAAAAGGAAATTAGAGGGGGAAAAAAGGCTTTCCAGATGTAATGGTATTGTTTTTAAAAAATGAATAGGTCAGTTCTGAAAATAGGTCAGAGTGAAAACTGCTAATGCAGAACCACCAAACCGAAGCACTGAGCGTCAACAAATTATCAGTTCTCTTGATAACTCCTTTGCAATGTATTACTTGGCTAATATTGTCCCTGTTCACAGCTCCTGAATAGTTAATTATAATGTGGTTCTTTCCATACAGTTTTTCAATTTCCTTCTTGCTGAAACTACTGGACCTTGTCTGACAGTCCCCTAGTTTCTGAATTTTGCATGTGCTTCTTGGGCTTGGGTATTTTATAATGTACATGAAAATGAACAAATACCTGTATGCTTTAACTGCCTCCTGAACATTTACTTTTCTCTCAAGCTGTTTCTCAGCTCATTCGCTCTTCTACGCCACAGAAAATGTCGGTAATTGTTATGTATATTTTTATTATGAGAAAAATTTTAAGGTCTCAATAACACATCTTGAAATATGGCATGGCATGTAAAAATGCTACAGATTTATATCACCATTACTGACTGCTTGATCCATTTTCTGGTAAGATGAGTAAATATTCTCACTGGGTTTTGTGTATAAAATTACTTCTATACTATTAATGGACGGTACATTTTAATTAAGACAAAATAAAATGTATCTGAGAGAGATCCACATGTTGACATCAGTTACAAATCAGCAATCCTATCAAAGGATGTTGAATTTCACTGATGTTACAGAGCAGAGGTTCATCTCCTCTAATTGCACTTCATAAATTATGTTTGTTGAAAAATCTAAAATGAGAGCAGACACAATACTTGAAACTTCAGTTCAGCTTCAACAGGAAAGTTGAATACTCTGGTGTTTAAGGCAGTAACCTAGGACTTGATATTTCCAGCTTCAAGTCTTTATTTCCTCACAAGTTTCTGCTGTGTGATCTTCAGTGAATCACTTAATGCCAGTCTCTTTAAGGTGTTGCAGAATTTAACACCTGCTGTTTTCAGGGGAAGTTAAGATGTGAAAGACCTGAGACATTGTCTCTCCCTGCCTCAGTTGCCCTGCTGTTGAAGAGAAGACTTGAGGAGGTAAGAGCTTTATCTTCTTGGGTATTACAGTCATGAAAGCTGATAGGCATCGCTCTGCAATTCTGTTCTCATTTTACTGAGGTGCATATAAACATAAGGTATTTAAAATTTGGCAGAAGTTGTTAGGAATTTGATGATTTCCTGAAATATGATTTTGTTATTGTTCTCTATTCTGCCTTTCAAGTAAAATTAACTAAGACCAGTAAAATGCCTTACTTTTTGTCCAAGTGGGTTAATTTGTCTCTTCTGCTGTGAAGATAAAAATGGTTGAGCTGTACTGCTACTTGTAGACCTTTATCTAGAAAGATTACTTTCCAGTGTTCAGTGGTAATGGTCACTCTTCATGGCCTTAAGTATTCTTTTTCAGACATCCTTCTCCCTTCACTGATTTACCATCCTATTCTCTCTCATGCTTTTTATATCTGTAGCATCATCTCTCTTCTGCATCTTTACCTACCCTCCTTCTCACCACCCCAGCTCTTTCTTTGTCAGGTCCTGCGTTAGATACGGTAATAGGGAATTTTGGACTAGAATAGATGGTACAGTTGTTGCAAACAAATGACGCTGGCTAAGACTTTTGCTGGTAGCCTGAAGAAAATTCCACAGATAGAGTTTTCAGTAATTTTTAATACATAATAGAATAAAAATGTGCAGAGTAGTCTCTCTTACATATTCAGAATAGACTCCTCTCTTTCATAACTGCTATTTGTATGCTGCCATCCCCACCCTGACTCCTACTCCCTGCCCTTCACCTTGTTGATCTCTCCTCTCTTTCCACCACAAATCCTCTCCGCTACATGAGCATCTCTCTCTCCTGGCCTTTCTCAGACAACATTATGCACAGTGGACTCCCGCTGTCATCTCCTCCTACTCAGTAAAAACACACCACTCTCCTCTTGACAGCCTTCACTGTCAGGTTTAGTTGTCTTGCCAATAAAGCAAGCCATCTCCAAAGTGAATCCTTCCTGGCAGCTTTCCTTTTAAGGTTAATAATTAGAGGCCTGCATTTCAGAGGCAAACCCAGTGAAATCAGAGGAATAAAGATTAGGCCAGCCTTCTGTACGAGGGAATGTTGTTAAGTTTTCACCACATGAAAAACAAACTTGGAATAGCTCCTCAGTAGCCACATCTTAAATTAACAATAACGATAGTCATAGTAATAAAGTAACAGTATGTATTAGATGAATCAATGACACAAAACCTTTGTTGTAACTAACCTTTCCCTGGCCCACAGCACAGACAGAAGGCAGGAAAAAATCCGAGTTGTGAAGTGACTACCACTCAGTTCATTACTTCATCGTCACTCCGTCCCTGTCCTGTTGGGACTTGTAGTTTTAGCCCTGATGAAAGTCCCTTGTCATTCTTTTTTTTTTTGTGGAAAAAATCTCCCAAATATGTCATTCAGATGCCACCATGCAACAAGCATGTCACTGCACAGGGTCAGCACTGTAAGCGGAAGAAGATTTGTTTAGTTTCATTTGTAATACATTAGGCACCTGCCCCTTTGGAAGTCAGCTTGCTCACACAAAAAATACAGACTGTCATGAGCAACATGTCATCCATATTGTATGGAGTGTCATCTTGTGGAGGGAATTTGAGCCTTTAAAAGGAAATGCAATCAGAATTGTAATTTTTCAAAACTAGTGCAGCACAAAATGGAAGACTATTTGAATCCCTCTGTGCTAGAAAGCCCATGTACCCAAGGGGACCTATTATAGCTAAACATAATTGGTGAAACTCTGGGAGAAACATTTGCAATCGCAGAAGCCGTTTGCTGAGAAGATGCCTGATTTGCATAAGCACATTGCTTAAGCACTTTGTAAATGACATTAATTAGTTATTTTACTATTTAAATTACTTTTAATTATTCTTATGCTCAACAACTTTGCACAGGGTGCATCATCATATTTGTTTGTGCCAGTAATCATCCATCAGTTGAATAGGGAAAAAGCAGGAGGAAGAAAAGCACAACATTACTTTTCCACCTTCATCTTGTCTTTTCTAGCCTGTTAGCTGAAAAAAAACTTTTCCCCATTTTCTTTCATAATGTTACTTGTCTCAATGTTACCAAGCTGATTATGATTATTACTTTTTATAAGATGGAAATTGTCTCAGCCTGGGTGATCATTCTGATATCTTTAAATACACCCTCTAATTTTCACAGTTTTACTGTCTTACAAATGTCTGAAGTTGTCAAAATTCAGTTGTGTGACACTGCACCCACAAATAGCAAGGCACTACATAGCATATTAGTAAAACTGGGAAAAGGGAAAGATGGAATGAACATTCTTCCCCAGTTTAGAGATAAAATAAGGAAAGAAAACATCATCTGTCAATTTCATTGCAACACTCCCCCCAGAAAAATAATGCCAGGTCTCTGAAATCCCAAGACTAATTAAATATACCATACCTATTGCATTGAGGCTGGATTCACTAAGGGTTTCTAGATGCTACTGTGCTTCAGTAACAATAGATTTCCAAATACTAAAGTCAGTCAAATTTTTATTGTGCTTTGGTAGCCAAGATTTAAAAGTAGCCAGAAACTAGAGGCAAAGAAGTTACTCTCCAGCTATGATGTTGCTATATTAAGTATTAAGGGCAGTGTAAACAATCTACAATTTTTTTTTTCTCGTCGTTATTGTTCTTCATTGTTCATCTTTGACACTGTGGCACTTCGAAACCCGTGGTCATGCACACAATCGGCCATATTCCTGTCCTCTTTTTGCCTAACTCTAGCTTTAATAGTTCTTTCTTCCCGATCTTCCTTCCTTAGGAGGAGAGTATGACCTCCTTATGTTCTTTCTGTAAATCATGTGCTTTACTCTCTTCTTACCCTGCACCATATTTCAGGATGAACATATCTTCTAAAACAAATTAAACTACAATTCTGTTCTACATTTATCAGACATATGAGAACAATCTAGATCTCTTTCAGACACCATTGTAGGTCTTCATCCTATGTCTCCATCTACATATGACCTGAATGCAAAATATCTAGAGACTGATTGACACACACACACAACAGAAATAATCCTTACACCCCTAGATCCCAGGAGGCTCCCAGTATTCCCTTCTCACACAAAGAACTTGTTGTGGATCTTTGACCTGTGAGAATCAAGGCTGGATATCCAGAAATACTTCAAGAAAGGGTGACTACTTTAGATTGGTGGTTCCCTGTTCCCTTTCCTCTGTCACAGGAAGCTGCTTCTCTCTATGTTCAAAGTCTTTCCTCATTTATCCTTTTCCTACCTTGTCTCTCATTCCCTCCAAAAATGTCATTTCCAGCTTCCAAGCAGCCCCTAATGTTAGTTACTTGCTCAATGATCAGACCAGCATTTTCATGCTTTCTCTCACAGTGTCTCAAGCTTTTAGGGAGTGCACTGAAAATATCCCTAGATCCATGATTTGGCTGTCGTTTGACTATTACCTTTTGCACAAAACTCAAAAAAGTTTTGCAAACAAAAGCACGCATACAGGTTCCTGTAGCCCTGATCCGTCGCCCATTGCTGCTGTAGTGATATCTATAGTACACGATAATTAAACTTTATAAACAGTCTTTCAATTAAAAAAGGAAGAGTGGAGCCTGACTCAGTTCCCATGAAAGTCACTAGGTAGAGACTTGCCTCGTTTACTAGATTAGTAACTAATTTTTTCATGGGATTTTAAGACAGAAAATTCCTCCTCCTTTAACTTTCAGGAATAGATGCTGCTGCCAACTATCATTATATGTATTATACCAGCACCCTCACACACACAAAAATTCTGTTGTACCATGGGGCATATGTTGCCACCCACTAAAAGATGATTGCTGTTCTAAATGGCTTCAGATCTTAATAGGCAAAACCAAAACCAGCAGCAGAAACAAGCACCAAGAACCAAAGCAAATTTTCTCAAGGCTCTGCGGTACACTCCTGACCACGCTGTACCAACCTTTCTCAAGCCATGGGATGACTTGCCAGCATCACGTCTCCATGTTAAAGGAATCACACCTTGCACCAGCCACCATGCTCTCCTGCCAGCACCAAAGCCTTCCCTGCCTCGTGTCTCCCACATCTCCTTCAGCTGGTACTGCACAAACCTCTCCAGGGTTTATACACTGTTCATGAGGGGTCACTTTGAAAGCTGCGCACATTTATAAATTAAATTCATACTTTTCCATCCCATGATGGTTTTGCCTGAACATCCTCATTAGCTCAGCTGTGAGCTTCCACGTACTCCTCTGAACTCTCACCGGAGCTACATGAACAAGCAGGGTCTGATAGGACCCCAGTTTAACAGCCTCAGGCCTGTAATTTGCTGGGTTTTCCTCACTGCTGAATGGAAATAGTGCAGCATTTGAGAAGTGCCATGGGTTTTAAAACTAATTGAAGGCTCCTAATTGAAATGCATGAAGAGGATGTATTCATTCATCCATATTTTACCAGAAAAATTAACTGCACATGGAATTAATTTATGGTGTTTCGTTTACATCTAAGTATAAATGAATATTAAAAATTAGTGACATGTTGGAGAAACATGAAGAAAAAAGATTTGTGTGGGAAAATATAACTGCCTGCCAAGAATCTATTAATGAAATTTCAACATCAGATAACAATCTGATTATTTTCAGAACACAAGGAGAGTGACATATTACCCATTTCATTCTGTTTTGTGTAACCAGGTCATAAATGTTTTCCACTTCTTGTGTGTTCTTTAACATGCTTGTGGTTTTCACAAGGTTTAAAAGTGGCCTAATTTGGAAGTGTCTTCTAATGGCTATGATTGGGGTCCAATTCCACCACCTCCACCTGGTTGGAGGAGGAAGGTGTTGGGAGCCATTAATAACATGAAACGTGCTGGAGGACTGACTATGAACTGATAAGAAAGGCGATGGCTGTTCCTACAAATCCCCATTTTACATCTGCAGAAGCGAGGAACAGAGACACTAAAAGCATCAGGATCAGAGGGGAAGTCAGTGGAAAAGGTAATCCTCCTCTGTCTAGATGCTCTGAATCCCAATCTATTGCCTCATAATTTTTGTTATTTAGTATAGGGTTGAAGACAACTGCTTTCATACTGAAAATGCCTCCAAGCACCATCACAAACTGTACCGATTCCCACCCTCACTCTGCCCTGTCCCATGCTGAGCTGTCAGCAGCTACGGAAACATTTTGCCCCTTGCTCAAACTCAGCAGTTCACGTTTCCTCATTTTGCCTAATTCTGCTTTATGTCAAGGCAGATTTCCTTAAGATGCTGGGGGGTATTAGCTGGCATTAGTTACAGTGCTGACTGGAGGAAAAAAAAAAAAAAAGGAAGAGGGAAAGGGAAAGAAACCATGCATGCATATACCAAAACTGAATTGATTTCAGGGGAAAATCTCCTGATGTCGTAATCTCTTGCTAGGTTACCTTATAAATCAGCATCTCTTACAACTACAGAAGTCTGAATTCTGTGCTATGTTGGTAGCATTGATTTTTAAAAAGGAGTTGGAGTCTTTTTCTTCCTTACCATCCCTGAAAATATTCACACTTTGAGGCCAATTATGGGACGTGCTTGCCAGAGTCAGCTACCTGCAAATGTTCTTAGCAGATTTTGACAGAGAATACTAAACACAGAATGGCAAACTTGATCTTTTGACTATTGAAAAACAGTTGAGAAAATTAAAATCTCTGGAAAAGAGTTTGGGTTAAATGGAATCGACATTTGGGGATGTGGTTTGGTTAGTTGATTGGTTTGTTTTGGTCAGGGAAAACAGTTTAACTGAGGTGCATTTTATTTGCTTTACAAACATAGTCTATGGTACTTGAATATATTTCTTATTATCTAATTTATGGTGGATTATTCTAACAGTTACACATTTTTAATGTGGCACTTTCAGGAGTATGAAGCTTAGAATTGGAACAGAGGATTATGAATTCATTCTGAAAACAGATAAAAGTTTGAATAATGTCTTTCATAAATAAATGCAAGTTCACAAAGCCAAATGTGTCAAAAAACAAACCAGTGTGAAATGTGTTCACTGAAATCCTAATCCCAAATACTGCAGGGAAATGTTTTAGGGCACTCGGTTTGTTTGGTGGTGGCCGCAGATGCTGGAGCCATCCATCTGTATGAGAAGCCACCCTGCTGCACCTCCAGAGTTGCCTGCCACGACAGCTGAGTTGCAGCTTTCCCGACCAAGAAGAGGGGCTGGCTTCCTGCCAGGGATGTGCTCATCAGTGCTGAACTGATGGATGTTTTCTTTCCAGCTTTGCTGCTAGACCGCTGCTGATTTTTGAAACAGTCGATGCTTTGCCTTCTGCCTCAGTTTCTCTGACTCTAATATGGGGATAATAAAATTAATCTCCCTAATTGCTAATTTCCTGCTTATTTGCCTTGAAATCTTTAGGCTATAAGCACTGTTAGAGGTCAGGGCTGTTATTTCTGCACTGAATACATGAGGGCAACCCTTTGCTCTGTATCGTGTTATTCACTGGTTCACCATCTATAACAGGCATACAGCCACCCAACCTAACTTTTATGTTTCTGATATAAAGAATCTAGAGTTGACCCAGAGTATTTATTATTAGATGTTTTTAGCAGCAATAGCATCTCAATTTGGGAGAGTTGGAAAATTATGGATTTTTTGCAACACATTTAAAACATTTGAAATTGTGATAGCTTGGCTAGTAATTAATTTAATTTTTAGTTTGTTTTGTTTAACTTCTGAAACACAAGCAGCTGTCTAATCTGAATCATATGCCTAAGCACCTTACCCAATAAAAGGCTAAGCATTTATTTTAATGATTTCCTGAAATGTAGGCTCCAATTTTTCCATAAGATCTACATGTGACCTCATTATTTTTACAAGATAGAGATTCTTTGTTTGTTTGTTTGTTTTAATTCATGTATCTAAAACTCTGTTTTAAAGTGCATCCCGCTTAACAGAGGGAATTCAAATATTTCCCTCTCTCTCTTGCAAAGTGAGTTTGCTGCAGCGTCTGCCATAAATGAAATTACAAGCTTGACTGTAAACCACAGAGCAACTAATTCAGTTCAATACTAAAATTAGCCAGAGGTATCTTGGACTGTATGGCCAAATAAAAGCTGGGCTCAAAGAAATCCCAGTCCTCCTAATTTCAGGACTTTGATAGGGTCTTTGCTCTCGAAGACTCAAATAAATAAATAAACGAGGCCAAGGAATTCATTTGAAATATTAATTAAAATGCAAATTAAATCCAGATTGCATGGGCTTTAAAAAGTGCTCTCTGAAGTTTTCATGAATATAAAGCATGTGACAAGCTACTGTTTTAAATGATCTGCATAAACATACATTGTTGAAAAACTGCTTGACTTGAAAATAACCTTACCAACACCGTGAACTGCAAATAATGAGAGAGAATCTTCAGCAGTGACAGCTTTCATTACTGGCAACACTGTCTGTCAGGCTTTGCACCATGGCGGGAGGGATGGCAATTCGACGTGCACATGTATCCCCTGACCCACCACCACTCCTGCCCATCTGTGGAGGTGGCTGGTTGCCGGCTGGCAAGGTGGCCCGCCAGCTCCTGCAGGATGAGGCATGCTGAGGGGAGCCAGCTCCGCCAGAGCTGGCAGTGCATAACCTCTGCCGGCCAGGGCAGCAGGAAAATCCACCTCTCTGGCACCATGCCGGGGCATTTACAGTCAGGCCAGCCGTGCTCTGGCATCCCAGGCTTCTGCCGGTCTGGAGTAATTGAACACAGAAAATACCTAATTCTTTCCTTTGTCAGTGCAAAGATGTTCTGTGTGAGGCACTCCCCTTCTGAGTTAGCCAGTCTTGCCTAAAACGCATCCTGGCATTAACAAGTGCCGCCTTCTACTGAAGTTCTCTTTGCCCCCCACTTTAGTGCTGCAGATGAACTGCTGTAAGAGAAGAGAAAGACAAATTAAATAAGGGCACCACCTTAAACCGAGACTAACCTAGGCATCTGGAAATCTCTTTCTAACATTATCTTAATGTAAAATGATTCTGTCAACAGATTACATTCTCTTTGTCTAATTTGCCATTAAGTTCTCCCCACTACCAAAAGCAAGCCCTCTGCTGACTGGGAAAGATCTATTTTACTTCTGACCAACAGGCTTTTCATAGTTTGACTGTGCAACTGATTCTGACACTGCCAAACAATATAATCCTGCTAACCTGCCCTGGGAACAGGCTGTGGGATGGCCAGGACTCTGCTGAAATGGGCTGCAGCCAAGTCACACCACTGAGCAACACAATCTCGAAGCGCTTTATGAGGAAGATAAATGATGTTCAGGATACATTATAAAGAAAGAATCTAAGTACCTCACCACAGTCTTGGGAACACCAGACTGTCTGGAAAGAAGCTTGCACAGCAAGAGCATCATCAAAGGGTCCATAAGGGAGAGGAAGAATCTTTCTTAAGAGCTTCAGTGAAGCCATAGTACATAATGCATAGGGCCACATGCTGAATGACAGAGCTTATAAGAAATATCAAACATCTGCATGTCCTCTGAGCCTCATCTGTCCTTCTTGCCAGTCAGGCAGGTGCTCAGGGAAACAGAACGTGACTATGGACAAGAAGAGCCTATCAAAATGCAAGAGCACCAGGAGTGAAGGTTAAAAGGCTGCCTTGCTCTGGCATTTCCTAATTTCTAAATGTAGGACTTTGTAAGGAAAAAAAATTTAATGTCATTTTGAGGTGTGGCAATTAATATATGAAGTTTATACTGCTAGGAAGAGCTTCTAGGAACACAAGTGCAGTACAATTTAGTTTCTGTACCTGGAAGAGTCCATCTCCCTGCATTCTGTCAGCCATTGAAATCATAAATGTCCTTGGTCATATCTTCATGGCACTACCAAGTACTGAAGGATTTCCAAACTTTCAGTGAGTGATCCAGGACATTTTCATGGTACAGTGCAGTGACATACAGAAACACTTCCAGATGTCTAAAAATACAACCTAGCTGTAAGGGCACCAAGACTAATTAATGGTGTTGAAAGACCTGGCTCAGTGGACAACATCATCTAGATGTGATGTCCTTGCCTTTAATTTCTGAGCAGACTTGGTTAAAACAAAGTCAGGTATTTTGGCACAGAAGTGCCCTTTGTTTTCAGAGCTATCATCCTTTAAACTACTTTTTTCACTTAATTGAAAATAAAATTTCCCCGGAGTGCTGGAGTCTGCTCTTAATGCATGTGCGTAGCTCTAATTAATGTTAATTATTTGCATTCACCAAGGGGAGAAACATATTACTTCAGGTGCCTACTTGGAATATGTTACTTTAGCCCTTCATATGACTCCAAGTGGTACACTCAATGGGAAAGATGCAGCTGCCTTGAAAACCAAGTGTCTAGTGCCTGAGGATAATCCAGATCAGGTGTAGGACAGGATGTACTACACTGCAAATAACACAATCAGGCTTCCTGCACCACACAAAGTCTGATTCACAGAGCTTGCCAAACACAGCAGCGCAGAGATCACTGCTAGTTCGTTTTCCCTCTGCACATTTGGGCAGGGGACTCATTTCATCAGATGCTTGTATGGTGCCTAGCCAAATGGGCCTTGAGCCTCAGCTCCACACAGGCTCAGCACAAATTATAAACAAGCACTGACCTGGCTGGGACAACACAAAGAGTCAGTGCTAGATCCAGAAACAAACCCCAGATCTCTGGAGATCTAAGCTCAAGTTTTATACAGTGAGCTACACTTCATTTTGTGGCAGGGATGAAATCTCTGAAGGTTGTTCCTTTCAGAGTACCACTGAAATAATAAAGCTGGACCGATTTATCCCACTTGAGGAATCTGGTCCATATTCTTTCATTGTAAATAAACTGCAAAGCTTGGACATCTTCCATGCTCTTCCCCACACATGCAAGTTCATCCAAATTCATCAACCTCGCCAGTGTCTTTCTAGATGGTTACCCTTTAACTAGGGCTTTATTGGATAACTGTAACTCAATTTGCTGCAGCTGTGTGACCCTGATTCACTTTTGGAGCAGAGCAAGCTGTGGAAGGAAGAGCCAAGTGGGAGCCCACCTGCCAGGCAGCCAGTGCAGTTAGAAAGGACCAGTCTGAATGTGCAAAATCTGGCAGGTGGCAAAGACGTGCTGTTTATTTTTCCTAATGACAAAATTAGCACATTGGTAATAATCAAACAGAGCTGTGTGCAGTGGGGGTTTATTTAATTAACAAATGTCCTTTTGCAGGTATGAACAGGACACAGGCACTGTGCTCATCCATGCAAGCTGTTACTCAGGTCCCTGGAAAGCTCATATGCAAACTGCCTTCGGCTTCCTTTGTCTGGGTTTGTTCTGGAAAGGAGGTGGTTTATGCCTGCCTTCTTTAATCACGTATTATCTTTCTGCAGAATGCTATATCCTTGCTCACATCCAAGAACACAGATCACATCTAATAGAACAGATTACTTTGAAAGGTGCAATGGAAAAGGCTGTTTTCCAATATGCACCCACAAAGTAAAGAGTTGGGAATGCCTCCTCCTGCTTGTTCTAACTATAGTACATCTTCATATGTCACAACTGCCTGATTGGAACTGGCTTTTTCTTAAGTTACCTGTGGTTTTAATATTTAATAGATAGAAACATCCTATTCCTTGACTACCATTATGAAATACATCAGCTTCACAGGCACAAGCATGATTTTTGCTAGGATCCAGCTCTAGGGACCCTACAAGTTTATAATAGACCCTTTCTAGCTTGGGTACAGTCAAGATAGGCTTTTGGAAGTCTCTGCTTCAGCTAATACTGATAGCTGAATTATCCACCCACATGTGGTTCTGATTTATCAAGCAATTCTATCACAAGACAAAGTTATCTGTATTCCAGTCATCCAACACTTTCCAATCATTGAGGGCCAAATCCTGACAACATTTACTAGATTTTTGCAGAATTACTCCTGCTGTGTTACCCCTTCCTTTCTGTGACTTTTCTAAAGATTCAGTGGAGAGTCCCAAGACTGAAGTAGCTTTTCTGGTGTAGATTACACCAGTAAACATTGCACAGAACAGATATCAAAACATCATGTGTAACGCCAATAGTGGTGATACAACTGTTCTTTTGTGGTTTTGTATTAGGCATCAAAGGAGTTGGTACACTTGCTCAGAGAGTAGCAAAGTAATAAAATCGTTCTTTGCTGTCTTTGGAAGTGAAGGAAATGTTGCTGAGGCTGGAGACAGCTGTTTTTATTTTGTGGGATTTTTAAAAAAACCTGCAATGGGTAGTATGTCCGTTATCAGCCATCAAGCTTGGGGCAAAGGATTAGGGAAGGAGAAGGAAAGAAGAGAGGTCCAGAACTGTGTATGTATCCGATTTTGTTGTTCCACTTGTTGTCGAAGAGGCTCTGTAATAAAAGCCTGAAATTACACATGCACACGTACACTTGTATAACTTTTAATGCAAAGCACTGAAAATAGTAAATGCTCCTAGAGATGGATATCATGGGCTTTGTTTAAGGCATAATCTCTATTGCTTTTGAGTTTATGGAGCAAAAAGAGCTGTTGAAATTGAGTGAAAGCTGCAGCTAGAGTCTTTAATCAATCTCCAAAGCTGTTTATTGTGAGTATATTATAAAGCAATAGAGATTAATGTTGGTTTCTATAAATCACAGCAAAAAGCATCTTCTCTTTCACTGTCAGAGGTGTAAATAACTTCCTTCTTTTTTCTCAGATTTTACTGTAACATGCTGGCTACAGAGGTCCTTCAGGGGAAAAGAGCACAAGCACAGTGTCATATGCTCTTAAACAAGTAAACTTAAAATAACCTGAATATTTATTTACAGAACTGGAAACTGCTGGAAGTTTTAGGCACCTAATTTTTACTGAGATGCTTTGAAAATCTGAATCCATCTAAGAAGAGAACCACCAGTGAACTACAGCTACCACCGGGTGGAGGAACCAGGTACATAGCAGGCAGCCAATTATCTTTCCAGTGTATATCCCACAGGTTCCAGACAGTGAAACTGATACACATATCACCATTTCAGTTCCTTGTGAAAGTAGTGGTTTGGCATCTCTTATGACTACTTGCCTTTTTTTGGGGGGGGCAGGGGGGGTTGGGGTGGGTGGATAGGAAGGGAAACAATAAAGTATGTGAGTGACAAGAGAAATTATAATAGATTCAGGGTCATATTCAAAATTACCAGTATTCATGTGGCTCAAATCCTATTTTACATTTGTTTACAGCCTTCAACTCTAAGAAATGGGTTTAAAGCAGAGTCGACAGAAAGCCATTGGACACCTTCTGTAGCAAATCTAAGATGCCAAAGAGGAAATACTAAGCAACATGGAAAATTATTGTCATATAACAGTGTCAACATAACATCCATGCTCTTCTAATGCTCCTATCAGTCCTGTTCTGTCATTAACTGTTGGTCAAACACCTCTGTCAATGCCTATGAGAAAACTGCAATAGCTGCTCTTTTTCCTGTACTTCATCTTATGCAGCTCTGCAAACTGCAGAAAGACCTCCAGAGAGAGATCCTGCCTTTGTAATTAGGTGGCCAAGCCTTCACATACCAACCATGGAGAGATGGTCCCTCCTCCAGGAGGAAAGTTGCAGTGTCTAAGCTAGACTGCTCCTCTGAATAACTCTCTGAAGAAAACTTTCTCTATAGTGATTGTACAGGAAGCTCAGGAAAACTAGCCTCTTGGACTAAAATACAGTTTCAGGACAACTTAAAACCATGGGTCCTACACTAAACTGCAAAGCAATGATAAAGTGTTAGACTATTCAGACTGGACTCAGAGATTTTTTCTTACTGACTTTTGATAAAAACTTTCAAGGAAAGAATATTTTCATTCCAAAAGCATTTAATAAATGCTAAGCTACTAGCTCCATTTTAGTTAATTAAACTTAAGGAACATGGAAGTGGATAAAAGTTCATTAAATAGGTGCAGACTGACAGTGAATTGGAATACTAATTGAGCTTTTATGTGCAACAAAAGAGATACAAATGGAAATGCACTGTTATTCTAGTGAATGCCTCACATAAAAGGCCCCAGTGGAGCAGAGAATGCATGAAGGAAATTGGATTGTAAAATCTCCAAGATAAAGATCAGTTCTATGAAACATGATGCCCCATTGCTTGCTTTTCTATTTTGAGAATATTCTTTTAATAATGCCAACAAATGATGCAGTGACTGCTGTAGGTGCGTTTGAAAGGTTCCCAGTCAGGTTCGGAAATGAGGCAGTTAGATTCAGAGCTTGCAAAACAGAAGGGGATGTGATGGGACATTCATTTATTTAATGGTATGTTTGAGTATCACTGACTTAAACAGCATGAAAACCTTAGATTAGAAAGAGCCACATATTCCGATTTTGTTCTTAAACTTGTGAAGTGTAGTGGTTGTTCGGTTTGAAAAAACTTTCCCCAATTCAATTTGTAGCATAACCCTGAAATGCATGTGAACTATTCGATCTCAGAGGAGAAGAAATGGGGCTGGGCTGAAATGAATATACAAAGAGCTGTTTCTGAAGGATGGAGGACAGAACTGAACCATCTGCTTCTCCCTGATTTTCCCCCTCCAGTACTGGTAACTGACCATGTGTTGAAGGAGATGCCTTGCATCTCCAAACCAGCTTCTGAGATGTTCCTTGGGACTGCAGCTGACTTTTCACTAGCAGTGGTACTAACACACCTTTCTTGAAAGGCCAAGAACTAAGTGTGGGTACAAAATTTCCTAAATAATTTGAAAACCAGCTTGCCTACAAGCATTGACAATGAGTGAAGAAAATTATGGCATGGCTAACAATCTACACAGAGAAAGGCTGAATTTGGGGGAATTTTTATCTACCTGAA
Source organism: Rhynochetos jubatus (assembly GCA_027574665.1). Classification (NCBI taxonomy): domain Eukaryota; kingdom Metazoa; phylum Chordata; class Aves; order Eurypygiformes; family Rhynochetidae; genus Rhynochetos; species Rhynochetos jubatus. The sequence goes on from CM050654.1 coordinate 29,505,188, forward strand.
GCAAATGTTCATTGTAGGGCAAATAATCACTTTAAAATGTAATTTATTTTAGGTATGTGTTGAGCCTGAGCTGTTCATTTATTAACCTTCATATAGAATTCTCCAAATATTGTTATGTGGTCATATCAGATGCAATTTGATCTGCTCCCAGAGTTCACAACAAGATATTGAATCTGGACTTAAGTCCTCTGTGTCCAGACAGTACTGTCTCTATGCATGTAAATTACCATTAAAAAGTCCATCGATCTGTTTGAATTTTTCAGCTATTTTATAAGATAACTTTGGCTGTACAGAGCCATTTCCAGACAGCCTAATTCCATCTACAGTCCTGTGTCTTCAGTGGTGTCTAGTCAGGAAGAACTATGAGGTTAAGGGACTCTGGTGAGATTTCAAACATTAGGAAAATGTTTATAAACATAGGAATTGTACTGCCCTGGAGTGGAATCCCCAGGGAACTCCATAGGTATAGGTCCAGGTCCTGGCTTTGGGTGCTGGAGGAACTAGATGACCTTTGAGGTACCATCCAGCCATCTGCGTTTATCATTATACAGTCACAGTGTGTTCTGCCAAAATGGCTTCAGGATATCTCACAATATAGACAGAATTAAATTCAGATGTAAACATGAATCTTGTCAAGTCAAATTTAAAGATCATGTAGATTTGGTATTCCTATTATAAAAAGATAATAGACCTAAAAATGTTATGTGTAATTATTTAGGAGGTTTTATAGATATTCCTTTGCCTTTCATGTCTTATAGGAAGAGCCATCAAAAAATCAATTGTTGATCCAAAGGTTCAAAAATGAATAATGCCTCTTTTGGGGAGAATGTTCCAGCTGTACACCAATGCGGTATAAGTGGAGGGAGACTGCCATGATCTGAGACAGGGCAAGACACATGAGATCAAATCTGCCACGTGTGAACTGAAAACCTGACCCAGGTTGTGCACTGACCCATGAGTTTCCCACAGAAACCAAGATTGCGCCAGTCTTCAAACTGTGCTAGTCACAGATAATGGGCTCAAACGCAATACAAACAAAATGCAGATATTTTCAGGTCTCAACAATTTCTATTGTTTATCTACGAAGATAAACTCATGTGTTTAGGTTTTGGATGGTCTTAATTCAGTTTAGTGCAGTGCCTTGATCTTTCTGTCTATTGTAGGTAGTGATACTCATCTGAGTAAAATTAATTTTACCTGTAACAACAACCTACACAAAGGAGAAAGGGGAGAAAGAGTACCCCCTGGCACTGTTAATTTCCACTATTTGGAAGCCAACTACTATCAACACAGACCCAGTTGAGCTGTGAAGGTTATTTGATTTCTTCATGTTCTGCTGATGGTTTACCATCTGTTGTCCTGATGACAATGCTAAATGGAGTATTCACACTACTAAAATGCCCCCTGGTAGCACAACTCTCCCCGTAGGTTTCTCCAGCATTACTTTTTCCTTCTAAATCCCCTTTCTCACACTATCTCTAAGGTTCTTCCATTTACCTTGATAATCCTGATCTCTTTTTAATTGTATTTATTTTCAACTCACCAGCAGTCATATAACCTCTGGCTGCGATCTTATCAGCTCCCTGGGGAAAGTATTCCTGCATCTGCCTATTGAAGTGTTTCTTCCCCCTTTCTCCAAAGCAGCCAGTCTCCGTTAGAGACAGGACACAGGATTAGGTGGACCACCGCTTTGATCCAGCAAGCAATTCCCTCTTGAAGCAATTGAAGTTGGCTTTGGGCAGTGATTAAATGAGGCACTGCTAGAGAAAATCCAAGGTGTTTCAGGAAGCCTTATTTGATACAGAATGGTTTTCTTTCTGAATCAGCAATGCTCAAGCAAATTCACATTACTTTGCTGCTTCAAAAGCTATGCAAGTGTAAAAGGAGCAGAAAGGCTCTCATACACCTGCCAATAACAGACATGCTGTTTCGGTGTATTGTTGTGCCCAAGACCAAACTTACAGTGTGCTTAGGGCTTAATACCCTAAATGTGGCATGTTGCCACATAGCATGATGTTGTCTTTGCTGCTATCACACTTTCTCCCTGGGTTATGTGTTGTTTTCCACAGCTGTTTCTAATGGAAGCTTTTTCATCACTTCAGATCATTCGAGGACTCTTTGTTCTCTACCACACACACCTAGGGCTCTGGAGTAGAAAGTGTCTCCATTTCCGTGTCCCTCACATAACACTGCTTGTAGAGTCACTTCCCTTTGCATTCGCAGTGTGGTTTGCACAGCTCCATCCTGTGTCTTGCCTGTGGTCCCCACTTTTCCAGTCACTCAGGCTTAGCTGAGCTTCGTGCAAGTCTCTGCCTTGCTAGTCCAAAGGGGTTTGAGGGAGATCCCTAAAAGCATACCTTTTTTTTTTTTGTGGAAAAACCATGCAAGAACAACGGTGCCCAAGAAAAGGACAGAATAAATTATTGAAAGTTCCAGCTATCAGCCCAAGAGTTTTAGCTTATAAATAAAGTCTCTTACTGGCTTCAACGGGTAAGGATCAAGTTGCTAAAGTGCATAAATGGTTACACACTGAAATCAAGTAAAACAATCCTTTATTTTTGTTGAGGTAATAGCAAGGCAAAAAGAAGGGGAAAAAAAGGAGAGTAATTTCAGGAGATATTCCTTTATAGGAACTGAATGTAGAGAATGAGAGGGTTGATATGAGTAATTATCTTATGTTTCATCCAGATCAGCAACACGGTGGGTTGTTTCTCTTCACTTACAAGTCCTTTGCCCTGAGTTTCCAGGGAAGCTCTGTAAACAACATTATATAGTCCCATCCTGAGATGGGCTCTGCACGGAGAGCTGCCCACATCACGTGTTTTTAGGAGGTATGGGGTCTTCTGGAACTGCTGCAGACAACAATGCCTGGATTGAGGCCTAAAATGTCAGAAAGACTTGCAGTTAAAAATTATTTTTCAGGATTTTTTTCCCCATCAGAGAAATGCAACTGCTGAAATGAGCTACGCTAATCTCCCAGCTCATCTTTTGGCCCTTCTTTTAACCGTGTGGTGACAGTGTCTGCTGAGGATTTTGGAAAGAAGTCAAGAAACTAATGAATGCATCAGGTTGCTCCTTTAGAGGACTGTGCATCTGATCTGGGAGTTATAGTTATTAATTCCTCTGGCAGCCCATCATTTAATTTACCTGCTACTGACCCCTTTTGTGCATCCAGAGGATAATCCAGTCCACTAGAGCCCTGTTTTAGCTGGTGTGCAGGAGATCATTGTCCTATTCCCAATTTATCTAATGTAATCAGTTCATTGCCTGCCTGTAAGAGCTCTAGCCCGTCAAGAAGCTTTGGAATAATGTAGAGACATTAGAGATTAGAATTTATTGGTCCTGAAGTTCATAAATTTAATGGAAATCATGATTCTCCAAAGGAACTTAATCTTCATTTGTTCTGTCAGTGGAGGTGTCAAGAATTAGTTTATGATTCATTAACCCATTGACTACTGCTATTTTTTCCACATTCAGCTATTCAGAAAAAGGAAATATGCCTTGTGTGCATTTGCACACAGTGCCCTCTCTTAGCTTCTTCTGTATTGGAGGCACCAACTGGTAGTCTCTAGTTGTAAAGGGAGGATGGAATGTGGTTTCCCTATGACTTTTCAGAGTGTAACTCATGTTTAATTAAACTTGTCAGACAGGCCCAAGCCTAGTCAGTTCCAGAAATCTTACTGACTTCAGTCAATCTGGCCCAGCACCTTTCATGAGCACAGCAGTGCAGCTCACATAGAGACACTTCCATCCATGAATGGTAATAGTGGAAAATAAATGTCTGAAGATTATTTGTTCAGTGTTACTCCTAGGTAATAGCTTACATGTATATACACACATATACATACACATATACACATAAGCAATCCTGAGACACCAAGAAATAATTTCTCCATCTCCACACAATCACCATCTATTGTTTCATTTTCACTGCAGTGTCGCCTAAAGGCTTCTGCCCTGCAACTGGAGAGATCTGAGTTGTAATCTGAGACCCACTGAGTCAGATCATTGACTTGTCTCAGGTCCAGACATATCATCACTGTCTGCATTGGCTTCCCAGTGGATAAATCGTATTTCTTTTTAAAACACTTCAGAATTTCATTATGAAAAGTTCTGTCGAACAGTGAGAGGTTGGTCTTATTGCTGTTATTTGTTTCTGCTACCCCATATGTAGAAAGAAAGTTTTATTTAGTTCATTGCCAAATGTTCAACACCTCCAGCAAACACATTTCCTACTGGTACACCAGTGTTGTACTCATCCCTAATTCTGTTATGAGCCCTTCCCGCTAAGAAGAGAGGGTTTGTAGCAAAGCAGCACTGGAACCAGACAGCGCACAGTTAAGCTATAGGGAACCTATAGGGAAATTGATATACACTCTCAAGCCTTCAGTATCCTTAATGAGGTGTTGCCAAGATAACTCTGTGTATTTCTGTTCCACCACACACATCATTAGAAGACTGTATTTCACAAAACAAATCTTTCCCCTTTTGGGTGCCTGTTATTTTTTCCAACTGATAAAACCTGGTGATGAAATTTGTATTCTTTTGCACACATTGAGAAAAATCTATAAGCAAGAGGGGAAAACAAACAAACAAAAAACAAAAACCAAACACACCCCACTATACATGAAGTAAGCGTAGAGAAGAATTGTAAAATCTGAGATATTTCTTCCAGAAGCGCCATATTTGACACTGGTTTGTTGTTGGTTTTTTGTTTTTGGTTTTATTTTAAGAGAATCCACATAAGCAAAGTGACTACTTGATGGTCGTTTACATCCAATCTGGAGCTCACAGGAGTCAATGAAATCCTGCTCATTGATTTCAAGAAGCTTTAAGGCACACCTTTAATCTCCATTTACCCCTTCTCAGCCCACAAGGCTTTTTTTCCCAGCACTGATGTAAACAATGCAATGCATAGCTTGTCTTTGACCTTCCTTTTTCCTGCACTTATTTTGCCAACAATACTCCTTCATCTGGTGTCATGAAAAGCAACAGCATTTATACTATCAGGACAACCTACAATTTTGGGGGAGGAAACAGTATATCTGGAGGAATTTCAGAGCCAGAGTCATCTGGGTTTTAATAACTCACCCCACAGACCCATTGCCAGCTGTAACAGTCTTACTGCCTCAAATGCCTGCACACAACCAACTCGCAGTGTGATGCACTGCTCAGGTTTGGGCACAACTTCAAGCAGCAGCAAGGGCTTGTTCTGCTTCTCAACAGTGTAAAACAGGCCTGTCGTATGCGGCATGAGCAGAGCTGGAGCAGCATGAATGAAGGGCAGCCTGTCTCCTCTCTAGGAAAGCACGTTAAGGGAGGCAGCAACCATGCAACAAGAGATGTGACAAATGGCCTCTTTCATTATCTCACTACTATTCTCAATTAAGCATCCTCTCACAGGACTGCTCTTTCAGATTAAAAACACAAGCAGAAAAACAGAAAACATAAGATGAAAATGACTGAAAGTCTTAGGAAAAAAGGTATTTTGAGTTACCAGTCAATAGAGAAACTCCTTTCTGTGTAGATTTTGACTGAAATAACCAAAAGACTTCTGGGAGAACCACTCACTGTACTGGGTCACTTAAGAACAATCAGAGTACTTTTAGAATTTAGCTTTTACTTCAGAAATTGACCCCAAAAATTCTCCTGTTTGGGTAGGGTACATGGTTGACTGCACTTTTTCTCACTTTCTTGTTTTCTCTCTCTCTACATACTTATATGGCCAATAGCCCTTAGCAATTTTCTCTAAAACTCTGCCCATAGCAAAGTTTAAATGCAGGCACAAAGCCCAAGGCTCTTTACACTCTTAAGGTTTTCAGCTTCAGTTTTCGTTTTCTAAATTGCTATGTCCTAGAAGCAAGGAGTGAAAACAGCCAACAATTTCAGCCACTTCACATGCAGACTAACCACATGCTTCTGCCTATACCTTTTCTAGAAAATACAATCATCTCCACTCAATGAGTGGTTAAATTGAACTGTATAATCCATGCCAACAGTGTGCCCTCAGTACTTTTTGATATCAGGTTCACTAACAAAAACATCTATGCACTTATTTTTCAGGTCCATGCAGGGACACAAGCAGAAATGGCTGGTAAGGCCATGATTCCAGTGAGCTCAACAGCAGGAGACCGTGGAATAGATGTCCAAGGGACTTCTCAATTTATTTGGAATTAGGAGGGTCCAAAGAGCATCCCAAAGGCTTGGGCGCTTTCTGAACCTGTTTCGTTCCGCTCTGGTTAATGCTGCTACGAGTGCTTGGGAAGGGATATTACATCTAAAGATGGTATAGGAATGAATAAACATCCAACGGAAGACTTATCACCAGGGCCATAATCTTGAGAACACTGTGAAGGACACCAGAAGTGTCCTAGTTAATGCTGCACCATGCTGTATAACTGGGCATGTGTTAACAGATAAAGTGACTACATGTATGCTCAAGAAGTCTTATCATTACAGTTTTTTGAATTTTTTTCAGATAAGCAGTAAATTTTTGCATCATGAGGGGCTTCCTGTGGCACCTTGCCACACCAGTTCTTAGTATACTTTGGGACTGTTTGTCTTCTGCAATAACACCTCTTTACAGGGCTCTGTCAGTGCAAAGCCATTTAATGCTGAGGATTCGCTGGCTAGGGAGTAGAATATTGTCTTGATGCAAACAGGTTAGCCTTTGCCTACAGTGTGGAGGAAGGGTTGCAGAGTTTTGTGTTTCTTGAAGTTTTTCTTTAGCAATGAGCGACACTGAGAGCATCAAAAACATCCAGCTACAAAGCTACAGCTGCACTAATTACTGTGATCATGGCTTTGTGCCAAAACTGTAGATGCAAGGGGCAAAAAAGAGAGGGGCTTTTTAACTGCAGCCCCTGACCAAGGCTCAAGTGAGGAACTCAACATGACCTAAAATCTGTAGTTCATTTTACCTGTCTCTTAGTAGTTACCTGGGATTGGGAATAGAGGTGGCAGTCTATGTCATCTTTAAAGCATTTCTTATGCCCAGACACAATCATTTTAGTATTTCCATGAGATGATAATTATTCTTCCCTGAGGATTTTTCCAAACTCCAGAGAACCCTTGGAGAAAATCACAACTGTACTGAAGTTAGTCCAATTTTTGCCTAAAGCCCAGATCCTGGAAGGCTGCATTAATTGCATTAGCAAAGGATGTCACCTGCACCTCCATTCTCATCTCCTTACAATGTCCTCCAAAAGCTGAAACAGATACTGCACTGAATTTTGTGGTCCTCACCTGTCAAAGATCATGAGGCTGACTAGCAACATATCATGAGTCAAAAGGGAAAAATGAAAATAAAATAGAGTTGATCTTAAACTGGAGATGTGCAACGGTTCAGAGATAACTTACATTGGGAGAAAAGCCAAGTCTTAAAAATCACTCAGCATGCCTAGGCCCACTATTTTCCACACCAGCAACAACAGAGAGACTTAGCAGTAGTTTTGTGAGTTCGTCTTTTCTAGTAGACATGCAGCCAAATGATGCTCGTCTCTGAGAAACTATTTACAGATAATGTAATCATCCCTCCATTGTGACTTACTGCAGATCCCATTGACCCAAAGGTCACTGTAATTCCTCAAGCACAGATAACCTGGTGTTATTCCATGGCTGGAAAAGCACGTAGATATATATATATATAAAAGCCCTTTACTTACTGTAACAGTAAACTATAGTGATCTGATCAGGCATCACTGCCTCAGCATAGTCAGCCTGACTTCATAAAAGTACATTAAATCACTGCTACTAAAGCTCTGAATAAAAGCTTATGGGAGTCCTCAAGAAAATCCTGTGACCATTTAAAATGAGTCAAGAACTGTGTGTACACCATTCTCCTTCTTGCAAGAAAAACTTTTAATTTATAAAAGGAGTTCATGTTCAATATCCATTGTGTTTTCTTCATTAACTCCAAAGTTTGCCTCATTTCATTTTTCCACCAAAGGGGAAAAATATATTGAGCTGTCAGTGATGTTATCTGTGAAGAGAGGCTGTGGATTTCATATATTGAATCTAAGCTTTACAAATAGTCAAGTAATGGGAAAGGCTTTTGTAATAAAACACAGGTAAAAATAAGCTTGCAAAAATCAAAGGGAACAGAAAAGTCTGAATTGTTTATGTAATCGGTTATACTCCCCAGAGTTGTTGATCTGTCTCTTCCTTTTGAATTTTTCTCTTGTATTTTCCAGAGTTGGTAAATCAGTGTTTGAAAACAACTGCAGAAAAATAGTATCCCAGTTGCTTCACAAATACTGACATCTAGTTCTCGCCCATGTGAGAGAAAGCTCAAGAGTGCACACACATGCACACCCACATACTCTTGATTTAAGATATGGTCATGAGAAAACTGAAATAGGAACTGGCCAACAATGTCAATTCTTTGAAGTCATAGAGAGTGAAAAGAGGTTTGCAGGAAAGGTTGGGTCTTGGTCATTTCATTTGATCCTGAGCCATCTGACAGGGGCCAACCTGCAGTGTGAAAGATAAAGTATGGTTGCAGGCCAGAAGTGAAAAGATAGTGGAAGCATTTCCATTAAAATGGCAATTGAACAAGTTCGAGTGAGTGGGAAAACTATGGCACTGCGGGGGATGGGGGGATGGGGAGGCACCCCAAGAAACTGGAAGAATCTCAAAAGATTTGAAAATGTATCTTTATGGAGGCACTGTCAAAAATGATTGAGAAGATGAAGAGGGTTAAGATGAATAAAAGGCCTGAAATGTGGTCAAAAAGACATTTGAGACTTTGGGAATAGACATTTTGACACAATAAAAAAGGAAAAATTGAATTTACGAAAACAAACACTTAGATGGAAATAACCGAGGCAGAGATCAGGCAGTCAGAGGAACTGGAGACAGCATGGTGGTGAGATTGATGAGGGGCTTTGTGGAGAATGGCTGTTGAGTAAAATAATTCCTAAAGTGAGATAACAAAGAGTCATAAAAGGGATTGAGGAATAAATGAGTGGGCATGATGAACACTGTGGGAATGGGAGGACAGATAGACTAGTTCAATGACTTTGACTTGGGAGGATTAATAGACTTGTTCAATGACAGGTGACTTTGGAGTCTGTGGGACTTCTGGTAACTTCAGATTATATAATAAAATACCGTAACATATTAAATTGTAAGAGCACACAAAACACTCAAGAACTCAGTTCCACCTAAGTGAATGTAACGTATGTTCCTACGTCAGGCAGGTGCTTCCTGAAACCCCTCCCATCTTCGAATCTTGGAATAAATTTTGGGACACACCACAAAAACAGCACAAATTAAGGCCATTATTCTACAGGTCTGTCTGCCAAATGTATGGCCGATCGATACAAAGCTACATGAAACTGCATTTATTTATATGCCCATGTGTTTTGTTTCAGACCCACCATCAGTCTTGTCTTTCTCTAATTCTCTTTCTTTTCTCTTAAATTTAATTCTTTCTGCAGCAGTTCAGCTCTGGATGCTACAGATTTTTGTTTGTTTGTTTGTTTGTTTAGTGAATAATCATCCAAAACCTCTAGAGCATATCCCATTCTAATCTAATGTGAAATGTTAAAAGCTGCTCACCAGCAAATTAGCTCTTGCCAAATTATGTGCTCACCAGATCCTACAAGTCAAATAAAATTAAACTGAAGTTTGGTTTCCACTTTGGTAGAGATTGCTTAGAAACTGGCCCTGAGGCATACAGTCAACTGGCTGTCTGGCCTAATAGTACAAAGCACTGTGGTGGGCTGACCCTGGCTGGAGGCCAGGTGTCCACCTAAGCTGCTCTGTCACTGCCCTCCTCAACCAGACAGGGGAGAGAAAACCTAAAAAAAGGCTTGTGGGTTGATATAAGAGCAGGGAGGGATCACTCAGCAATTACCATCATGAGCAACACAGACTTGACTTGGGGAAATTAATTTAATTATTACTAATCAAATCAGAGTAGGATAATGAGAAATAAAACTAAATCTTGAACACCTTCCCCCCACCCCTCCCTTCTTTCCAGGCTCAGCTCTGCTCCCCATTTCTCTACCTCCTCCCCATCAGTGGTGCAGGGGGACAAGGAATGGGGGCTGTGGTCAGTTCATCGCACATTGTCTCTGCTGTTCCTTCCTCCTCAGAGTGAGGACTCCTCACACTCTGCCCTGCTCCAGCGCAGGTCCCTTCCATGGGGTGCCGTCCTTCATGAACAGCAGTCCTTTCTGCTCCAGTGTGTGCCCTCCATGGGTCACCTTCTTAAATATGTTATCCCAGAGGCACTAACACTGTCACTTGGCCAACAGAGGGCCTGTCTTGAGCATAGGGGAAGCTTCTAGCAGCTTCTCACAGAAGCCACCCCTGTAGCCCCCATGCTACCAAAACCTTGCCACATAAACACAATACAAGCACGTACTGTAATTATGCCAGTCATTCCCTCTATACCACTCATTGGTGCAAAATGTGCACTTCAGAGAGGTTTACCTGCTTTGTCAGGGTTAAAGTACACCATGAAATTATTCTGGCCCAGACAGAACTGCGTCTCATCCTTATAGTGCACTGGAAGTGTTTGGCAGCTAAACGTCATTGGAGTTGATTGAGTTTCAGCATCAATGACAATACCCTGGAGCTCTCCTGCCTCCCCAGGCTTCATTTTTCAACCCTTTCTAATCTTTGTTTGGAGTACCCAGTTTATTTACACATTGGCATGTTAGAACAAGACCTTGTAAAGAATTTGAGGGTTCAGACAATACCTGGTAAAGGAGATTTATTTGCTGCCTTGATCACAGATATATTCCTGTACTTTGGCAACACCAAATTCTCACATTTCTCTGTCTCACAAACACAGCCTTTGTGCATGGGAACACATCAGAAGAAAGAACTGTTTCAGCACTGAAGGGTAAAACCCAACCTCTGCTGGACCCAAGGGAAGTTTTGCCATTGACCCCATGAAACCTGTCCAGGTTAAAGGCATGGAGAAATGTAATGGAACAGCTTAGAAAAGAGAGTTTGCTCACGTTGAGAAGCAGCCTACCTGTTTACCACCATTTGCTCCAGACCTGAAACACTCCATAGTGGGAACTCGGAGGGGATAAAATGTGAGAGAAGAATGAAGGGCAGGACACTGCAGCATTTTGTTATCAGTGACAACAATTGGTCCATAAACACACCCCAAGTATGAGCAATTATTAGCCCAATCTGAATCTCACTGAGCTTGGTGGAATCTCTTGGTTCTGATAGGCTTTGGGTCAAGTCTGTAGTACATGATACTACCAGCATGTGTAGTACACACGTAGGTTTTGTAGAACAAGCGAGTGCCACTGATCAGCCAAGGTGATGTTGCAAGGAGAGAGCAAATCCATATGGTATGCCTCTCCAAAGAATCAGAACATTATCTGTAAGATATTGTTAAATTATTTCTAATAGCTTGAGTTGCCTTAGACTGGATTGTCAAAATATGCCTAAAAGGCATCTGGGAGTGTGAAAAAATCACAAATCATGATGAATTATTTCAGCTGGGGGGAATAAAAAAACCAAAAACATAATTTTTACAGTCTTTTTCCCAGAATTATTAGATCAATCATATGGATTTGTAAATTTAGAGAGAAGAGGTTAAGAACAGAAGCAGCTCCATTTAAGCTACTTCTTAATTATTTTTTTAATTAATTTATGAGGAAAACCAGTTCACATTAACAAAATTTTAATGTGGATTTTTTTGTTGTTGCTTTTTGGTCTGGTTTTGTTTTGTTTACTTGTTTGGGTTCTTTTTAGTTTGTCCAGAGATCCATGAGTCTGACTGCTTGGATGCCAGGAAAAATGTAAATTTTAAAAACAGTGTGTTACCAGAATATGTGCCTAAAACAATGCAGCTTCAGGATTTACCTCTAAGACTGCAAGCCTTGTCAGTGATTAATTCAGCCTCTCTGAAGTGGAATGCAAAGCAGAATAGCAAGAAAGATAGATAGTAATCTATCAATATTGTAAATCACCTCTAAATTCCACAGACAGCATAAATGTAGAGTAACAGAAACACTTTTATATGGAATTCATGTCAAAGCACTACTGCTCCGGCACCCTGGGGTTCAATTATATCTATGGCAGCTCTATATAGGATTAGTCTCTCATGTCTGGGAGGGTGAAGAGAAGGAGAGAAGGAGAATGTCACCCAGAATTGCAAAACCTTGGATGAAAAATGTAGGCGTGAGCGCTCTTTCTGGAACTTTAAAGTGAGTTTAATTCAAATGAAACAACCCAATAAATAATACCTTGCAGCTGACTTTGAAATGTTCGTACTGGTGCTACTGAATTCTACAGCTGCAAACTTTCCCATCATAAATGACATGTTATAATTATATTTTTTACAAGGTTCCCTATTTATGTTGATATATTTTTTAATTTCTCTTTCATTAATAGCCTTTTTCTTCTTTGGGAAGATAAGGTGACCTGAAAAATGCCCACTGGCTTTTTTAGTGACCCCTTTTTTGTCATGACAATGCCAATAATAAAAACTAATTTATCTGTACAAAGCAAAGATTCCTTCCACCTGTGCTTGCAAGGTATTGTGAATATAAATGCTACCAAATAGCTGGTCTAAAACACATACATATTTTTTCATCTGCTCTTTAAAACTCACTTTTTAATCCATTAACAATCACAAATAACAAACCAAGACACGGGTGGTTTGGGTTCCCTCTGTCATGGTATGTCACTGCTATAATTGATTGCCAGTTAACTTGTGTTAGCCAGCCAGTTCAGTAAGTCACAAACATTCATCTCCTGGAATAAATGTTTGCAGACTGTCTATACTAGCATTTACAAATACATTATCTAACCAGAGTTAATTCCAGCCATCCTTTAACAAAATTAAATCTAGTCTAGAGAAGAGCTCTGTTATTACTGTGCCTGGTACATCTGCTTCTTGGGTTGTTTAGACGGGTTATTTGTTACTGACAGTATTGCATTACTGACTGTCACTTTAGGGCTTCCCTGGAGCTGGCCTTGTCTGTCTTTCTTCCTTCTTTTTCTGGCTGCCATAACTGCTTTTTTCTTTGCGACACCTCTTGAGAGTCCTTCCTGAGACCACGTGTGAGTCTTGTGTTTAGCACGTGTTTTGCCTATAGAGTAGTCTGCTCCTCTTCATGGTGTCCACACGTTGATGTACATAAGCACCAGACAGATGGCTCTGGAAGTATGTGATATCCTGTCTTTACACCCCTCAATGTACCTCTCCAAAGACATGATTAAAGAAGGGCCTGCAGACGCAAGAAACGGGTTCTTTCCCTAAACAACTTCTGAAGTGCCCAGCTGAGAAGGCAGGAAGATCAGGGAGAAATGACACAAGACACATTTTGTGCTCCTCATTTTTTGTTTATGAAGGCAGATAGAAAAATGGGAGGAATAAGGGAAGTAGTAGGGTAAAAGCAGGAAACCATAAGGAAAAATTTGAGGAAAAATAACCAAAAAAACCAATTGAAACTGGAGGGTGGCCAAGTTGCCGTTTTCGGTAGATCTGGGAAGTAGTACTCATGCCTTTGGTGCCATCTTCCAGGTCTGTACACGGTTGAGGATATAGTGATACCAGGCAGCTCCTATGTGAGGCAAGAAGAGACTTTCCACCCCAAGCTCATTTGGAGCAAAAACGCTGTGGAGATCTGTTCTTTAAAGCCAAGACATGTTTACCACTGGGCCTCTATTGGAAAGGAGAGGTTATGAAAAGCAGCATTGTAAAAGAAAACATCTTTAGGAATGAGCAAAAATGATCCAGTGAGTCAAGGGCAGGGTGGGGGAGATGGTCAGCCAGCCATGTACCTTGCTTAAAAGTGTTTACAACCCATTAAAGCAGAATTTGGCCTCCGTTTGCTAAAATGCCTCCAGATGGGCCCAGGGCTGCTGAGGTAAGGGCATAAATGGTTTGTGATGCTGAGGGTCCTACTGACAGATTGTCGGGAGGTTGAGTCACACTTAATTTGCATATAAATTGCAACCATTTTTATCAAATATAAATGCACACAATCGTAATAGAGCATTTGCTTATTCTTATTTCTCCTTTGAGAGATGAATACAAATTGTTTGCCTTTAAGTTTAATATTAAATAGCTGCACCATCTCAACATTGCAAAAGTGGATGAGGGGGAGAAGTTGGCAGTGAAACCTAATTTAGGACCTTAGCAAACCAGATCTGGCCAAGCAAGGGCTTAGTGGATACCCACATGAACAATTTCATACCTCCAGGCAAACCAAAGGTGAACAAATTCAAGCTGAGGGACCTGCCAGTTAGTTCAACAACAGTCAAAAGTTCAGACCAAATGCAAAATTTAATTGTACTTGATATTTATACTTATACCTAAGTCTGATTACTCCAGTAATTAGGGCTCCTGCAGTTCTCCATTGAAAGGTTCAAGCTTTTTTCCAGAGAAAATTCTGGAGTGGGGATATTGGATGTGATAATATTGTGAGACTTGTAGTCACAGTTTTAGGCAATGGGTCAAACACATTGCTTAAGACACTAAATTAAACTGTCCCAGATTCCCAAAAAGGCAAACAGTGCTTCAAAGTCCACTAAAGTTAAGTTTATTGGAGGCTTCCCTTTCACTTACTAACCTCAGTTGGATTTTTTTTTTAATCTTTATCTGTGGTAGTTTTGTGCAGTCTGTCGTGTCATCCCCAAGAACAGGCATCACTGTACATAAAATGTTAGGACCATGAGCTATTTCTATAGGAGCACATGTTAAAACAGATTCACAAATCAGGTTTATTTATACCAGATACACGCATGGTTCCCTATTAGTCTGAACTCTGTAACCATTAGTGGGTTTTTCCCCATAAGCATTTAACCCCCATTCCCCAAACAGACCTTAGTTCTGCTTCTACCCAACTTACTTCTACGGCTCTGTGACCTCTCTGAAAGTCAGAGCTCCTGGACATTCTCCTGCAAGCCACGCTCTGAACTTCCTACCTCTTGTCAGAGCATTATAGTTAAGGCTTTAGCCCATAAGGATACATGAGATAAGTGTCCTTCTGCTGTACTTGTCCAAGCTAGTAGACAGCTAAAATACATTGACCCCTCAAAAGGTTACTAGTTCTCAAATCCTGGCCAGTTCCCTAATACGTGGGGCAGGGTCTCAACCTTATCCTAATTTTATTTTTCCATGTAAAGTGGAACAGGAGAGCCTGAGTGAGCCATACAGAAGTGCTCAGACTGCTTTTTTAGGGCAGTCTGGGTGGAAGAGGGTCTCCCCTCCCTGTTCAACATACTGGCTTTGTGACCCCTTCTCCCAGATGCCATGTGGTTTGTAAGAAGGCTGGGTGCAAGCTGAGATAGAGAGTGGACTCCATCAGCTGGACAGGCACCTCGGTATTTGTCTTTCTGGAGCTGTACCACTAAGAACTTTCATCCCGGTCACAGCAGACATCTACAGAAGAACAAGGAATGGGGAAAATTCTGGACTAACCTCATGAAGGGCAATAACACCTTTATAACTGTGGCTGGTATCCTGGTAGGACATGAAGGTTCCCAGCATTGTTAGTGGAGTTATCAGTGACATTTCGGGTTGTTGCAGGAGCAGAAGGGGGGAGGGTGGGCAGGGGGTGGGGCATACCTATGGTGATAATCTTGGAGCCAGGCAGTTTGAGGTTTGTCCCCTCCATGCTACAACATTTCTGCATTCAGACAGTGGAATTAATGGAATCAGAAAGCTGATGCACACAGGAGACATTCACCTAACAAATGGTTAGGTTAGACCAGACATTCTGGTCTCATCATTTGCCCTGACCTCCTCCCGTCCTTCCTGCACTTGCTGACTGGGGTTTGCACAGTGTTAGGGCATTAATTAATTAGTGCCTAGCATTTTTACCACTGTTCACAATTTATTTCATTCCCAATGTAAACACTGTGTCCACTATTAGCCAGATGGTATGGTCTTTGGGTTTTAGTGTTCTTTAAGTTTAACGGTGGCATGGGTTAAGAATGCATAGTGCTAATAATCCCTTCCTATAAAGTGCAGAGAGCTGCAGAGAGCCATAATGAAAGCCAGCTGATGTGAGGCCAGCAGCAAGAAATCACCATTATAAGGCCTGAGGGAAGGATGCTAATGGGTAGTGCTCAGTGCCTGTGCAAAGGGAGCCAGGGAGAAGGCTGTACAGCTAGCAGGTAAGGAGAGAGATGCTGTGTTCAAGAGCCTAGGGTAGATAAAGTTTTGGTTTGTTCACAGAAAACCTGGAACTAGCTGAATGTGCGTTGACAGCCACAAAGTCTCTGTGTGTGTGGTGGAGAAACTTGTAAGACTTCATCTTTGCTTCCTCCAACTTAAAGGGCAAGGTTTTCCTTTCACTGCTCTGTTTTCTGTCATTTTTTGGAAGTTGCTCTCTTGTCTCTGTCTCTTTTCCTTTTAGCTTATAGCTAACACTTTCTTCTCCCCTGTTGTCTACACATGTGTGTTTTTATTCTTCACAGCCAGTGCTATGAACATACCAAGGACTGAATTTGGCTCCGAGCACTGTGTCCTAGCAATCTCTTCCAAATTGTGTTATCTTCCCCATGTCTGTGGAAAGCCTGTCACGTTTTTCCACTGGCAACAGTGGATGAAACTGCAGCCAAATTACTACCAGCATAGTATACAAAGGATGAATCCATGTATCCAGTGCTCTAGGCAGACCACCACTTACTGAAGTGCCTTTTCCCACCCTCCTCCCCCAAAATAGTGACTGGAAGGAGAGAAGAAAAAATTCAAGTTGCATTGTCTAAGCATGATGTCCCTTATTGTCACCTCCAACCCTGGCAACATGTGGTGAAATCAAATGTTCACAGGCACTCATACAGCTTCAAGTGTAGATTCCCCATGTGCAAATTTCTTTTGCCAACTTCTAAATACCTAAGGATGGATAGAAACTATCATCTGCCTTCTTTCCCAGACTACTATATCAGTTGTCACAGCTGGGGATTTGGTAAAAGGGACATGTGTTTTCTGGATAACATAAAATTGAAAATGTCTCTTGAAGAATATTCTTTAAAGGCTTCTTTGTAGCCTTCAGTTCATTTCTTGCTTATTGTGTAGCAATTTACATCAAAACTAGTAGTCAAAGATGCATCTTGCTGTGATTTACAAGTTTCTGGCAGTGCAACTGAGCTTTAATATATAAATGAGTATAAAGTCAGGTTTTTTGAGTGCCTGCCTGAGAATCAGTATTGCAGGAGAGTCTTTCTAGCTGTGGCTTAGATGTACCAGGGAGAAACAAATGCCATATGCGAATGGGGGTGAGAAAAATACCAGGAAGGGAGAAAGATTGCTGCTCTCCTCCTTCCAAATTGTGGAATTTAATATCATCTGAACACCATAGAGATGCTTATTACACATCTACACATTGATTACTCTTGCCCTTTGGTATCACTGTAACTAGCATGATTAAATGAGGGTACTCTACAACTCAAGCAATAACGATCAATACATACGAGAGTGGTCAACCGTCTCACTTTTCATAATTCCAGAGCTGGCCCCAAAAGTTTAGACATTTATGTTTTATAATTGCAACTTATTTCTACGTGAACAGTAAATTAGTGCTAAGGAAGGAAAGAAAACATGGTTATTTACTGAAGAAAGGTCATTCCTTCAAAAGAGGTCTTCTGTCATGCATCTGTCCTAGGACAATTTGTTACGTGCAATTTGTACATTACTAAATTATGTCAACAGTTGCAGAGCTTATTAAAACAAAAAAAATTTAAAACCCAGTAGCAAAAACATTAATTATACAAAATGTCTAAATGGAAAATTGAACTGGGAGTCCTTATCAAGAGAAAAAATGAATCTTTAACTACAAATAAGTTAAACTGTGTGTGTCAAGAAGTTGATTGTACCCAACAGGCAAAAGGCAGTGCTTTGGACTCCAGATATCCCTGCCCAGGACTCTTTAATGGGCCTGGCATTATCTTCTTGCTTGGTCTCTGCAACAGTGCTGACCTGTCCACCTTGAGGTGGTTGCTGACAGATGTGAGGGGGAGGGAAAGGATCTTGCACTGGTCACAAATATCACCAGCTACAGTGACTCTGCTACATCCTCAGGCAGAGCTGCTAAAGACGATCATGAATTCCACCCACAGCCGTAAAGCCTCCAGGAAAGAACCTCTTGCAACCTCGTGCTCTCTACCCTGGAGGTGACTCCTCCACCAGGCCTTCTCCTCATCAGGCCTTCGGGGACCTCTTGGCTCAAGTTATGTCCAGAAGAAGTCATACATGTGTGGCTGACACCTTCTTTGGGTAGCTGTCCTCCATGGAGAGCGCCCTTTCATCAGGATACAGAGTAGACACATACATGGACCTGAACCACCCTTTTAAAGCTGATGAAACCTCCAAGTTCTTTCCATTTCACCCTCCCACCCTTTGATACACCAGTATGAGGTGAGACCTCACTGAGTTTCGTACCCCAGGGGCAAGATATCGACTCTGGTGTAATTGATAGATACCAGCTGTCTGTGGGCAGCACACACATGTGCCTTCTTCCTTTCTGGGGAATAGAAAACACTATCTTGTTCAAACTAAATATTCCAGGCACTAATCCCATTTCTTAATGACACCAATGTAACCTTGTATTACTTTACTATTTGGGGATTTGCCACGGTAACATTTTTATATTATTCTTAGCTAAGTCTAGAAAAAAAATTTAAGCCTTTCTTTCTTATTGTCCTTTTGTGAAAAATTTCTTAATCCTAAAAGAATATGAGAACCTCTTTTTCTTCCATAATCTATAATGCATAAATATTGTAAGTAAGTAGACTGGAAGATATCCTTCAAGCTTCAGTTAAAAAGTTCACTCAAATCACAGATTATTTTTTTAATAGCATAGTTGGCATTAACAATTAATAAACTAATTTTATTTTTTCAAATAAGTTTAGAGATGTGAGCAATGCAAAATAATGACTAATGTTAAATCAATAACAATTTGGTGTGCTTATAATTCTTATTTTCTTTCTGACATCTATAAGTTTTGCCTGCTATTCTAAAGTTTACGGAATCTGATTCTTTTAAGTAAATATTCTCCATGTGATATTATATTTCAGATGGAGCTCTTTGGTTGCCTTTGGTTTTGGCTATTAAAACACACCACTAGTAAATAATTAAACATGAGAGATTGAACTTAGTAAATGCTCTAGTGAGAAGATGGCACATTTTCCCTCACAGGCATGCAATAATAAATGCTGTTTGACCAGTTACGCAAGCAGCATGCAGAAACAAAAATCCTCACAGCCTAATCCAAAACTTGCTGCAGTCAATAGAAACAGACCCATTAATATCGAAAAAATTTAGATCATCTCTTTACTGAGTAAGTGTGTGTATTAGGGACAAAGAGAATTAGTTGTTACCAATATTACGGCAATTCAGCTACCTCCTTGGTTATTCTTGCAGGATGCATTGCCTTTGTGTGCATGGATGTTGTGAGACACACAGACTTCTCAAAGACTCAGGATATGTAATGTTGGGTTTCTTCTCTTCTCCCTTCACTGAGAATAAATGA
This sequence comes from Rhynochetos jubatus, assembly GCA_027574665.1. Taxonomy (NCBI): domain Eukaryota; kingdom Metazoa; phylum Chordata; class Aves; order Eurypygiformes; family Rhynochetidae; genus Rhynochetos; species Rhynochetos jubatus. Next base: position 29,524,648 of record CM050654.1, read on the forward strand.
AGGTGCACTCTCATGTGACATAACAAGGCCATGTGTTTGCTTAACCACAAATGGCAGCATGTACCAAAGTTTCTTTGGATGGAAGAAAAGAGAAAACAATGTTTCCCCACCATGCACATGCTGTATCAGACAGCATGCCACAGTCACACCATCTAGTTTTCATGTGCACGTGACAGAGCATGGAGAGAAGCAGAAAGCAAACTTGGGTGTGATGAGACATACAATGGAAGGCTCCACTGACTACACAGCAAATATGCCCAAAGTTCGGGGGAGTGAATATTTATTTACCAAACACCTTTCAGCTTTGGTGCAGCTTTTTTAGATGCAATTTCGTCAGTTATCTTCTTTGGTTACTCTATTTCTTGTCGCTTCCCAATCTAAAATGTTTTACTCTGGCTGTGGGTTGCTTACTCGCCCACAAATCTGTGTTCCTCTTCAGCTATGGGTACATGCAGCAATAGTCTTGTCTTTGCTCAGCTGCTGTTCCCACCAAAACTGACAAGTTTCTTTTGTCTTACTGGAGTAAGAGCCTATTGAGTTCCTAAGCAAGTTGCTCTCCACCTTGTGCTTGACTCAGTGCATTAAACTGTAAAACTGGAAAAAAAGTCAACCATGTTTCCCTTGAAAAAGAAAATGGAAAGACCTTTTTCAAAAAAGCAGAGGAAGGTTCCTTTAATGAGCTTAGACTGCATTAAATCTTCTATAAAATACCATGCTGGTTATTATATTACTGCTGCCATTTTTATTGAATAAGCAAAAAAATAGCCCAAACAGCCTCTAAAATGTCTTAAAATCTATTTTTAATATTGCTTAAGTTAACATTTTAAGCAGTTTATGGGGTTTCTATCTGTTTTTCTTCCTTTCTTTTTAATTTACTTTTGCATTACTATTTTTTATGTCAGGAGCAACAGTTTCCATGTAAGATGATGTCCAGATAAGTTAGAGATATTTTCAGTCCACAATCCCATGACCCATCAAAGCAGAAAAATGTTACAAATCAGTGCAGTCCCATTGATATTAGTAGTGGTAGAGGCTTAAATGGCATGATTCAGCATTACACTGTCTGAAAGATCACACCTTGGATATATCAGGTACCATGTCAATAACAAGAGCCGTTAAGTAATTAACAAAAGATGATCAGGTGACAAGTTTTGGGGTCTTTTTAAAAATGACCTGGTAAAGGCTGTAAGTTTATGACTGGGAAAGGCCATTGTTGCTGGGAAATCAACACATGCCTGGCACAAAGTGTAAGTTTTCTTTTTTGCTCAAAGCCAGGTTGATCTGGTAGATAGATTTGTGGGGCTGATTGCTTGGATTGTCTCTCAATGTTCCATTCAACTTTTAATAGCAGGTATAAAAATTTTATCTGATTTTCTACTTTACTCTTTTGAAATATTAACCATTGATAAATTATTAAACTAAATATAAAGTGTTACAAATGTACTTATATTTTATAAAGAGGTCTGCTCAGGCGGGCTGCATAATAGGACTGCTTCTGCCATGCTAACAGGCCAGAAACCAGAGCCTCTTCTCTCTCATCTATTTTTTCCCCATGTTTGTTGGCCCAGGTATTTCCAAGGTAGTTACATGTCCATTTGGTGAGATCAAATGCAACAAATATTTACTTGAACTCATTTCTGCCTTCTCTCAACTCATTGCTCTCCTCGTTGCTTCCTCTTTTTCCCCCATTGTTAAAGCCAGTGCAATCCCATATGGACTTTCTATGAAAATTCACTAAATGTGCTTACTGGAAATGAATTAATAAAACTGCTGATCTTGCAGCTGGATCAGAGCACAAACACGCCTGTTTGATCTCTTTTGCTTCAGAGGCTTTCAAACTCCATAAGATACTGTTCCTTCTTGGATTGGAACCAGAGATTTAAGCAAGATATTTATGCTCAATGCATACTGAAGAAGGCAATACTTCTTCCTTATCCAAAGGATTTGAAATGTTTCTTTTGACTAAAAATCTATTTCAAATGGAAAGCTACAGCATATCCCAATGTTTGTATTTTGTCCCATTAAAAATTTACACATTCACGCAGGACTAGTACAGTAACCAGGGTCAAGTTATGCTTAAATTCATCACAAGCTGATGCTGTACACTTCAGAGCATCTCTGTGCGGTACTACATCTTTAAAAGTGTTTATACTACAGCAAAGTCACCATGACAAGTCATTTCTTAAGTAAGACACTTGCTGTGCTGAATTAGGGTCTAAGTTACTTTGAAAACAACCTGTCATAAGACTAATTTTGTCTATCTGGTCCTCAAATTTACTCTGAAAAAAATCAGAAAGTCCACAATGAACAGCCAGTCTTATTGGAAAATTTCAGCTTTCTTCAGAAGTTTCAGTTTCCCATTAAGTGACAAAAATGAGGGAATAGAGATGATTGAGAAGTGTTAAACTGTCCATTTTTCTCAAAACATTTTTAGTAAGGGACCCCAAGAAGTCTATTCTCCTATCCTAAAGCAGTTTCAGAATATTTTTTTTTAAACAGTCAACCTGTTCCTAAGAGACTTCAGTGGTAAAGACTACAGAAGCACCCCTAGTTGTTTCTACCATAATAAATGTTTCCTCTCTTGAGGTCTAACTGACATGCGTCCCTTATGGGCATGTCAGACTGATACTTCTTCCCTTATGGACACATAGAGAAAAGATTGAAATGAAATACAGTGCCTGTTCTTGTGCCTTCATCTTCATGCTCTTCTCCTTCTGACTACCCAAACCAGGTTATGTCTCCATAGCTCATATCTGTTAAAACTCTGGTCATTCTCTGTCCAGTTTGCTGGGCTCCCTTTAACTGGTCCATATCTTTGTGGAGGGAGGTGACACCACATTACTATAGCCATGTGGCTCCCACAGTGAGCTGCCTGCCCACAGTGGGCCCAGTCACCCTGGAAAATTAAATATCACTTGGGAACCCAGCCATGACAGAAGGAACATGATGGGTCTGAACTACCACTCCTGAGCACTGTCATGGCAAAGCAAAATGTTGGCATTTCGCGATTTGGGAAATGTTGCTCCATCGTTCACTGAAATGCCAGAAATCCTACCATAAAGAGAAGCAAAAATCCCATTTTCTAGTCATCACAATTGTGAAAAATCAGGAAAAAGAAACAGAAAAAGTGAATATTGTGCCAGCTTTTAGAGAGAGCTTTATGCACCAGGGAGCAAAACTTGCAGCTCACACAGATACTGTTTGTATTCTGGACTTCAAAGAGACACTGTGCAAGTCATCTGAGGAAGAGTCTAAATGTCACAGTGGGAATTATTTGGCCTTACATAATTCCAATAGCTTAGCACTATAAAGAAAAATGTCAAATCTGGTCCTAAGTATTTGAAACATGGTGAATTACCCTGGATATTAGCTGTATTAAGGTACCGTGAAAATATACGCCTTAACAAAAGCAATTAGCACTCATACCTTGTTTTACATTGGCAATGCACTTTGTGGATAAGAGCCTAACAGTGGTGTTAAAGTCGTGCAGGTTGTGCTTTATCAGACTAGTGGATTGTAGCCCTTCATGTTAAAGGGTTTAGAATAATGGAAGAAAATCCAGGTGCAATTTGCTACCATGGTTTTGCTGTAATATCAGATCCTTGCAGGGTTAGCTGCTTCATCTATTTTCTAGATCACCTACATGTTGCCATGAGATCAATTACAGTACCTATGCATTTGTTTGCTTAATATCATGAATTATGGCAAAGGTTCAGTATGAAAAAAAGTGGGAAGACAGATCAAGAAACTGGTAGCTGAAATCTAGCTAGGTACCTTTTCTTTCCCGTTCTTAAAATGGAATTTCTTACGTTGAGCCCATAGGCAGAAAGATCACTGCATGTTGACCTCTTGCATGCTTGCAACTCTACCTATCTTTTGCATAGATTTTTTTTTACACCTTTCCCTTCTAAGAAAAGTAAGTTGCTGTGCAACATTGTAAAATTACTTCTTGAGTCAATACTCTACTGCTTCAGCTCAACTGAACTCCCTACAAGAAAAACAAGAATCCAAGGTTGCTCAGAGCTCAAGACTTTCCCTGAGGAGGATATCGGATAATAACAGCATCAGTCAAAATAATCTAGGACTTTTTCCCATTAAAAAAAAAATTATTTCATTGATCAGTCATATAATATATCACATTTTCTGAAGCATGTAAAATTAAATGAAAATTAGTTATCTTTAATGTTCTGGCAAGCTAAAAATAAACCTTTCATGAGTGCTCTGTATATACACCATATATATATTCATGTTTTGTTTCTCTGGAAGCAAGACAATTTTATTAACTGTTTACACAAAGGAAGGAATTTTCTTATTGATGCATATGTATCCTGGGAAGCTTCTTCGCAAAAGTCAATAATTTCACTGTACTGGGGAAAGAATGGATATTCGTTAGGTAAGAAAATCTTTAGTCTCCAGAAATCCCCAAAGAAGGATTTTATAAAACACAGAAGTCTTGAAAAGGATATAAGCCCACAAGCCTCAGGCTTTAACCCAGCCTCTAACTACCAGAGGTTTGAAGTCATAATTATGGAGGGCACCTCCCTTCATAATTAACTACTCTGGGGTTTCCTGCGCTGTTTGTCGGTTGCACCAGCCATTGCTAGATACAGGATTGGTGAATAATCTGGCATTACAGTCAACTCTGACAATACTAATTTTACAGTAGAAATTGGCACCCTTTATAAAAGAAGAGGTACGTTTTAATGGGATGTCAAAATTAATTCTAATATGCTTAAAATAATCATGATGGTTTGATAACCCTCCTGATGCTGTGTGCTAAGTTTGCTTGTTAAGTGGCAATACTCGATGTAATCCACCTGACTTCTGTTACAGAAAGTAGACCCAGATCTGTCTTAGCACTAGCATTCAAAATACACCAGTTCTCACATAAAAGAGTGTGGGGAGGGGGCCATGGAGGGGTGCACATTGGGTGGGAGGTCATGTGTATGTTCTTTTTCACTGCATTACATCCCTGGTGTGACATCCCTGGACCCCGGATATGCTTTTTTCCATTACGGTGACATGCTACGTTAAAGTAATGCATTGTAAAGCGAAGCAAGCACATTACCATAAGGAAATCTTTCATAAAAATGTGTCAATGGGAAGCAACACTTCCATTCAGACCAATCTCCCTGATGGAAAAGGGTGATTGGAATTAGCAGAGATTGTCTAGCTCCATGGATAATTTATCAGTGCCACCAGCTGATCTCTAGAAAAGGCTTTAAAATAACAAAAGACAACTAATCCATTTAAAAAAAAAAAAAAGATTGAAAATGTGTTTCAAAAGCTCATTGGTGCTTCTCGTATTAAAAAGCTTACCCTGGTGCATTCCATCTATGGCTTTAGACTATTCTTCACATCATTTGCATGAAGAAGCTTACAGCTCTCCCCAGACAGAGAGCGGATTACAAATGTTCGTAAGTCAATAGCCTTCGCATTTTAAAGTATTTGCTTATTAAAGGCTACTTTAGAAAGTTCAGAATCAAAACCTTGCTATTCCTGTTTGACAAGAAAACCTTGGCAGTTTCCTAATACTTTACATTTCTTCAACAGTTTCCCTCCTAGGATCTCAAGGTGCTTTGGATAATTAACATAAATGTAATATGTATCCCTGGAAACACCCCTCTGCAATACAGAACTCTCTACACAACCTTCTTGCAAGAAGAGGTCACAAAGCTGGCATCCAAAGGCAGCCAATTCAGTGGTTAGGTTGCTACTGGTGAAGGGATTTTTGACAGATTATTGACAGATGTGATACATTATCTGGTATTGTTAGGGCTGAAGGACCTTCCATGGTCACACTGTCTGACCTTTGCAACAGTGAAAGCGTGTGCCCGGTGAATCTCTAAACTCATAATCCCATGGATGTGGCCCCAGGGCTCAGCCTTTCTGCACCCATTTGCATGCAGATGTTCTGCCTTTGCTGAGATCTCAAAGGAGGAAAAGGCAATGTGATCATGCTGCCTATACAACCTGTACTGTGTCCTTCTGCCACCACAACTCTGAATCTATGAAGAGTTTTAAGCAATTTTGACACAGCAGAAGAGACCTCACAGATGGTCCAGTGCATTTTATGAGAAAAAAATCTTCTGGGTCTCAGCAATCAATCTATTACTGTGGTAGATCTCTAGCAGTATAAGACACAAATCCACCACAGACTTACTGTGTTAGACAGGATACTCGTGGACCAGGTTATTATACTGGGACAGATAAAACAATCCAAATTCCAACACAGGTAAGGAGAAATATATAGACCTAATAGTAAAATAACATTGAAGTGATTGTACCTTTCTCTTAATTCTCACTAGAGGCCATAGCACAATTGATTATTCTATGTAAAAAAAAAAACAAAACAAAAAAAAAACAAACAACAACAAAACCCAGAAGTTTTTAACAAATACAGTAAAAATCCTAGGTGTAAATACTCTGTTGCAGAGCCAGAGGCAACACTTAGTTTCACTAACTTGCAGACTATAGGTGTAACCAGAAGTTCATTCTTTAACAGAGATGACAGACTAGTTTGGGGTAGAGGGGGGGGGGTTTTAAAAAAAACCCAAACAGGGTTTTTTTGGGGGGGCCTAATCCAAACAGCAAATGCTAGATATAAGGAATTAGACAATTTGATGTGGCAGGGAGGAATTTACATCGGTTTTATTGGTGATGACTTTTCCCATATTGACTCTGGCCTAACTGACACATGCTGGATTAATGGGATTGCTAAACAGCGAGAGAAAACAATGAAATCCTGATAAGCAGTCTTCGTGAATGTGATTTCCAGTTGTCCTTGGATCATACAGATGGTTAAATGAATGTACAATATTAGTTTTAACAATCCTTATTTTCTCCCAAATGAACCAATTAGCGTGTTGATTTTTCCTACAGATTCCTTCCTAAACATTAAGATCTAGGAAAAAAGAAATGGAAGTTTCAAATAGTTACTTGCTGGAGTCTCTGGAAGGACTAAATGTAGTTTCAAGCTCTTCTACAAACCACTCTTTCCTCTGCTCAGAATATTTTTACCAGTTCATTGTTTGACTTGCTGGGGATGTGATTTTCTACTGCAAGAGTTAAATCAATACTGTTTTATAAATTGTTTCAGTGTAAAAGTTCTTTGTAGCTGGGTAGTATATTGCCCTTTCTGGATAGACATAAGATCTATTACTACAGGTACCCTAATACAGATATACATGACTCTACTCTTATGGTGCTGTGCCATTTTTATTATACCACAATTTTGAAAGCAACTTCATTTTTGTGCTATAAAAAGTTCTTCTAATGTTATTTAATACTTGTGCTTCAGATCTTTCCCTCTTTTTTCTTGCTTAGAGTGAAGATGACTCTAATTTTGTTCCACCCACTGCATGTCTTACTTGTCTAAATATATAATTTCTTTAGGTCAGAGTCTTTTATTTAAAGTGAGCGTGTGTGTATATATATATATGTATATATGTGTATATACATATATATATATTTACACACTCCGTGATAAGCATCCTGGGTACAGTGATAACTGCTCAGGAAAAGCTGGTAAAGTGATGTACTGGCCTCTGCCCCAGTTACCATCTTTAAAACAATTTAGAAGTAAACCAAAAAGATGCACCCTGGATTAATCGGTGGTTACAGGCTCCTGCCTGTGTCAAATTGACTGAGTGAAACACAAGTGCCTGAGAAACACTCAAACAAACTGTAGATAACTCCAATGGAAACTAGTGTATGATTTAGATCTAATTTAATTAGGGCTACTTAGCAATAATATAATAGAAGGATTAATACTAGGAAAACTTTAACCATAATGTAGCTATAGACAGGCATAGGAGCAAAGAGACATGGATATAGATATCAATATGGATATAGATTAGGTATAGATATAGATAGAGGAAGGTGAAAGTTTCTAAGTGTTGAAAGCCCAAATGCAGAGGTAGAAACCCGAGTCTCACAGTCCCCATCTGTGGCACAGGGATTCACCGCAGCAAAGCCCAGTAGGGCAGTCTCCAGATGTTAATCGAGTCAAATCAAAGTGATTCAAGAAATGTCTGTTAAAACATGTTGGCTGCCATACTACCTCAACTTTCTAACATTGGCATAAGTGACTTCATAGTACTTGCATAGCCAAGGATATGAAAGGGGGATTGAGACTCAACTGGCTCAGTGACTAAGTTTGTCTGCTTTGGAGGATTGTTAATTATTATCCTCTTAACTGACTCACCCTCATGGGCAGCTTATCAGCCCAGGTAAGCAGACAGGCTGTTGAGAGAAGAAACTGTCTTTACTTCTCACTTTGACCTTTATTTGGCAATTTCTCCTTAAAAACTCACACCTACTGTTTACGGTATTTATCCTATTTAATAGTTGATTGCACACCACCTAATCTCTTGGTGTTGGCCTAATCCATCCATGCCATGGATTTTCTTTTTTACTGTTGCCAACACTGGACCGTCTTTATTTATCACAGCCACCCTCACTACGTCTTCTGAGGAAGCCAAATCAATCAAGTAGCCATCCTGATTTCCTGCATCCCAGGATAACAAGAAATGCCTTGCTCTGACTGTATATTTTTTAGTTATTTTGAGCCCTCCCACAAATTAAGGTCAGAGAAACTCTAACATTAATGATTAGCTGTCTCACAGGGGAGCAGCATGAGCTGTTTGCTACATTAGGATGGGCTTTCAGTGGTGACAAGCAAATTCCGCCTTCCCTGAACATTTCTCTCAGAACTTTTTTCACCATTCCAGGCTGTATTTCCCACAGGGGGTGGGGAGCAGCTTGGCCATATACAAATGGTGCAGGACTCACCCTGTTACCCTGATGGGCTGGAAGGAACTATCCTCTCAGAAGCAATAATGCACAGAGGCTGTGTGTCACTGGAGAAAGGGTCTGTGATGCCCTCAGTGGTCCTCAGCTGGTTCCCAACTGATCCTCAGCTCACTTTGGTATTTCCAAATTTCTACTGAATTTTTTCACATGGAAAGATACCGAGGAACATCATGGTGAACAATCAGATTCCCTGTGCAAATTTAGTCACCCTGCCATCCAAACCCCAGATCAGTGTTGAGGGTTTGGGAAGGGATGATTGGAAAGGAGGAGGGCAGGAGAAGGAATCCTGGGCTGGAGTTTTCTTATTTTGGACAGGAATTCTGACATTTAACCCGGATCCAGAAGCTCTTCTACAAATTCCCACTTTATGAATCAAAGCAAATAAATGTATAAACTCTACAAGAAAAATTACACCCATCAAAACATTCATAAAGCTGCATATATTCACACACAGATCTGAGGACATATAAAATTACAGCCGAAAACATTTTCCAAAGAAGTTCTCTTTAATTGGCACAAGGTGTTGAATTATGCAAAACAGATCTCAGCAGAGATTTTTTTTTTTTAATATAAAGTTAATTACCTTATCTTGGTTTGCATGAGAAAGCACAATACTTTTTGCACTGACTCTATATCGGAGACAGCTACTATCCATGTTACTCTGTTCATGTAATAAAAATCAAATTGCATCAATTCCTTAACAAAGCACAGCAGAGGCTTCCCTTAATAGAATCCTTATTAGAGAATCAGATACAGCTATCTCCAAAGAAAGGATTTTTTAAAAGGTACTGGGATTTCTCTGTAGTTTATTAGATTAAGCAACACTGGAATTAGCTGCTGGGAGATGTCAGCTTGGAATAAGAACTTCTGGGTGGAAGCAGAGGCAATCAGGATACCCTCTGCTGTTGACATGATTCAATGGAAAGTTTTGATTTTATGACCCAAGCTGGAGACGTGAGAGGGGCAGAAGCACTGACAGTCAACATTTTAAATCTTTCACTGCTATCCACACAGAGTTCCTCCCTCACACCCCAGTTTCACTCCCAGGCAAGGATAGGTTTGCAAACCAAACCCCATTCCACTCCACAGCCATTTCCGGAGCCATGGCACATGGAACACAGGGAAAACGGGGACTCAGGGGATTCTGCTATGATGAGATTCAGCTTAACTTCCTTCCTGTGCCCCAAAAACACAAACATCTTAAAAGGTACAATCTGAGCTTCAGAATTAGTAAGGAAGAAAGTGAATTTTGCATGGCATTGTTTTTGTGGAGAACAGTTTGCACAGGCTTATTCCTAGCCTGAAATGGTATTCAGTTTGTGCCCTGAAGCATGAGGATTGATAGCCCTTGTCATTTGCTCCCAGCTAGTATAACTGCCGTTATCTTAGCAAAGCACACCCCATTGCCATCGGACTCCTCTGGAGAACAATTAGCAGAGCTCGGCAGCTGTAATAATACAGTCGGGCAGTGGCAGCATGGCTGCAGTCAGGCTGTGCGAGAAACGGACCCTGTGTACATCTCAGAGAGGCTCTCTGTGCCTCCCCAAGCCTTGGCTGGTGACACCGGTGGTGGCAGGAGGTTGTCAGGGTGTTTAGAAGCTGCTGTCAGGGCTGGGCAACCAACAGCTGCTCAAACCCTTCTTGGTCACTTGAGCACCACAGTGGTTCAGGGTTTGGAAATCCCAGTTTGTGAGATTTTAAATTACCGGTGCCAGACCCCTCAGCCACCACTGCTTATGGTATTCTTGGCCACTGCCTTTAATTTATCAGTCCATAGTGGCCATGCAGCGTTCACTGTATACTCTAAACTCGTGTCCAAACTGATGCTGACTCTAAGATTACTCCCCCTTTCTATCTATCTGTAGTGCTTCAGAAGCACATGGGCAGCACCCAAAATAAAGAGGACGTTAGAGATCCAACAAGGCAGCCATGTGAAAGCTCCCAGATTTGGAGAGGTCAAAGCAAAAGAGTGGGAGCAAAGGCATTACTTGCCAAAGCTGAGGGTGTTTTGAAAGGGGCATTGCCCCAACCTGCTGTGTGAGCTGGATCAGTGCAGCAAGGAGAAATGGCAGAAAGGTACACTTTCCCATCTGCTCCTTCTTCCTTGTATTTATTCCCCAAGCAGGCAAAAGCACTGCTCCTTTTCTTGGTGGCTACTAAAACCAAGGCAGAAGCAGCCACTGGTACCTGGTTGTGACAGCATGAGAGAGACGTGCTGAGGTTGACACTGAACTCCCAACTGTGTCAACTGCCAGACTCCAAAAAAAGCAAGCGGAATGCATTTCAGCAGCACTTCCTGGGCTCGTTCCCTCTGTCATGAGGTGTCTAATTGAGCTGTCGCCCTCATGGCCTGCTACCATCAGCTGGCACAGATGGGACTTTCCACAGAGTGTCTTGTGTGGGCTGAGTCACACTCTGAAGGATCCTGATTTCTGAAACTCTTCCGGATGCAACTGTCTCTGAGTGCAGCAGAAATCTCCGGTGACTCTCACTATCAGACTGAACAAAAATCTGTAGCAGTGGGTGCAAAGATACAGGTCTAACCACTCATCTTAACCATAAATCACCTGCTTAAAATTAAACATGTGCCCTGACAATTTGCACATGTTGCTTTATAAGTAAAAAGCTACCTGTAATAATTTTAACAAGCATTATCTGGTATATATGAATATATTATAAAGCACACTCTAAAATGGCCTACAGGACAGCAGCAAGATGACTTTTGGATGGGCTCAGTATCAACTCTTTTACAGTTTGCATTGCTAGGACAGATCATCTGGTCCTGGACTCTGAATTTTCGTTTCCTACCTACCTCAGGCAAGTGCCAGGAAAAAGTGCAAAGTGCTAGCCTCCAGCTTGCAGAGGCATTTGAAGACAGGAGGCAAGTTTAAGTGGAGTTTGGCATCCCATGGGGTGAACTTTCCCTGACAGCCAAAGCAATGATACTGAACACTATCAGTCTCTGCTGTGCACATCTTTGCCTGACCTTATCCTGGATGCATCCCCTTTGACTTACTTCTTTAAAGAGCCTAATAGATTTTCTTTAGCTTGAGGCAGAGCAAACCTCTGCTGGATTGAACTAATGTAGAAGTATTAGAAAAGATTGGTGCTGGGAATTTTTTTCCCTCTTCCCCTTGCTGTGAGATAGGAAGAAAATGTATGACCTAAATCTGCCAAGCACCTTCAAAGGGAAGGAAGAAACACATGTGGAAAAGCATTAGAAAGCCACCCAGCTCCCTTTAATTATGATGAGAATGCCAACATTGCTAAATGAATAGAAAATAAACGGAATAAGTATTAAATGATTATGGTTTCCCTCACATATTTCTTTTCATCTATTCACCAGCAGATAGTTTTACAACATAAATAAATCTTTTCAGATGTAAACAAGTCTCCAGCACATACTGCCGGAGTTGGCGGTGGAGCTGTTGGCTGCTGGGTGGGGAGGGAAGCTGCGATCTCCAGCACCCTCTGCAGCATCCTTGCCAAAAGACAGGCTCGAGTCTACCTCACAAGGTGAGGGGCACAAATCCGGCTCTGTTTATGAGTATTTCTGGAATTTAAAACACTTACATGCGGAGTTTAATACTACTGTCTTGGTTGCACCCCTACACAGAAGGAAAACTTGTTTTGAAACCACAAAGCTTAGTAGAGTGAGAAACGCTATTCCTGTCGGAGCCCACGTTCCCCACGCGCAGCATGAGTGGCCTGTGGAAGGGGCCAGAACACTGCGGGGAGGAGGAATTGTTGCAAATCCCTAATATCTGAGAATTTTTTAAAAAGCTAGAATTTCTGAGAAACCTGAAACTCTTCCCGAGGTTGGGTGCAGAGAGACCACCACATTGTTTTTCACTGCTCTGTCCCCACCCCCTGTGCCGGAGATGCCGTTACAGCCTCCAGCCCTGGCTGGCTGCTTAGGGTGGACCAAAAAAAATGTCACTACACTCTTAAGCTCCTGAAATTCCTAATTTAATCCTTGGCCTTTTGACCAAATGGCTTTCCATTTCATCTCTACTGATCCAGCATCCACCTGCTGAGCTATTGAAATGTGGTAAGAACATAAGAAAAGAATGATATCCTTTTCAAGTTGACTAAAATCAGTTAATAGCAGAGCTCCCTCAGTCAGCCACACAGCAGCAGGTACCCTGTGCAGGGAAACAGCAGTGTGGGAATTGTCCCTGGCACAAAAAAAACCCAACACTAAGGGTGCAGAGCTGCGCTGCTTCTTACCAGCCAGGCTCTGTCTCACCCCGATGCCCAGCAAAGAGGTTCTCTCCCATTTGGTTTGTCCCCCTTTAGGATCAGGACTAGCTGGCTGAGGAACTGCCAGCTGCCAGTGACCCTCTTTATTTTGCCAAAGTGCAAACACGAACTTTCACGTATTTGCCTCAGAATCAGGATGCTCTGAGCTCTTTTTTTTCCAAGCACAAGAGAAAAAAAAAATCCACAAATTGTTCTTTTCTTTGCCAGAGTGCTTCCCAGTCTGGTTTCAGGCAGAGCTAATGTGGCTCATCCCTGCAGGCCTCCCCAGTGACAATTACACAACCAGACCCCTCCCGCATAGGACACCGCTCAAAGCTCAGACATACATATGGGAAGAGGGCTATTTATATTGCATCTATATCCTTCTTCTTTAAACCCCTGCGCTTCTGAGAACCGCAAACCCTCCTCCCACTGCCCCGCAGTGTCCAGTCCTTCCTTCCTGCCCCTTCTGCTAAGTACCTAATGTGACTTTTCTCCTCTGCCCTGTCCTCTTGTCAAGTCACCCTCCTGCGGAGCAACTGCTGTTAGAACAGATGTAAAATGGTTCAGTAACACTCGCTAATATTAGCTTTGACATCAGCACAGGGAGGAAATAAATTCTTTTCTGGGGGAGAAGCACAAATTACTTAATGCAACAGATCAGAGCAGCATCCGTGACAATGCTGAAAGAGAGCTGGTTTAATATCTCCCTGAATATAACACACTGGGAAAGCAGAATAACTCTTCCTTCCAGCAGCCAGAGTACAGCTTGCCCCATCTTGCCCTGCACAGCCTGTAGTGATTTCTCCCCAGCCTTGCAGGACTCTGGTCATTAATCTAGAATCTGCTTATTAGTCCATAAAAAGCCACCTCTGAGGGCCTTGGCTAGGAGGAGAGGTGCTTCACAAGCTGGGCTTTTCCATGGCAATTAGAGCAGGCACTATCACCAGTGGAGAGGTGGTCTCAGCATCCTCATGGGGCACAGAAGAAGAGCTGCTCCAGGTTACGTGCCTTGCTCAGCAGCCAAATCCCCCCTGTGCTCTGTGCCATGAGGCCTTCAGCTCCAAAACCTGCTTTCCAACAGCTCTGGCTCCAGCCCAGACAAAAGAGGGATGCAGGGCCAGAGATGTTGTGCAGCATGAAAACCTTCTGCTCACAAGAGTGTCCCATCCTCGGCTGCTCCAGCACACCTCCTCCACGGAGAAATGGATTTACTCTGCCCTGAATGACTTCTCTGAGGCAGTAAGTCTGGCCGATGATTTATGGTGGCCTGAGCTTCAGGAGAATCACATCTCATTCACGTGCTGCGTGCAGAGAGCCAGGTTTTCTGTGTGTACCAGCCTCAGTAGGAGATTTTTACCTCCCTCTGAAATCTCAGGTACAAAAGGGATTTGACAGGATGGGATGACCTAGTATGCAAATTATTATGTTCCTGACCTGGAAACTCCTCTTTTTCCTCCTTTGTTCTGTTTTGGGGATGAAAGCACTGAAAGCATTTCAGCAGAGTCAGTACCAGCTGCCCTGGTGGGAAATACCTTCAAAGGGTCCCTTTTGCTAGTGCTGCAAGGCTGAATGCAGCTGGAGAAATAAAGACATTTGGCCGAATTCAGGAGCTGCACCCATTGACACGACCAGTAATTGGCCCACTGCCCCTCTGACTAGCTCTAATGGAAATCTTTGCCGGTCACGGCAGCGTTGATCTGTTAATCACCAGAGCACGCACCGGCCTCAATTGTTAGCTGATTCTGTGGACAATTTCTGCTCAGGATATGGATCGACACTGCATGTGCAACGTAGAGTATTATATTCAGGCAGAAAGAAAATAATGAATTCAGCACAAAAAAGCAAGAAACTAAACTGTTTAGATAACCTTAGGCTTTTTCTGCTAAGAAAATCAATACAGTTAGAAGCTCAGAAACTACCCACATTGCCAGCAGTCAGGCTACAGAGAACCCAATGTAAATGACCAAAATAGTTTAGTTTCCTTTTTTTTTATTATATTGTTTGTTTGGGTTTGGTTTTTCCTTTAATAATTCTAAGTGTTTCTGTATAGTTTGCACCTATCTCTTAAGGTACCATTGCCTCTAAAGTTTAATATATTTTTAATCCAAAATCTTGCTTCAGAATCTCCTGTATCAGGAATGCTACAGCTCTGTGAGTTCCCATCTCTTATGATAATAACTATTATTAGTCCACAGAAAACCTTGCATGGAAAAGACTGTGTCAACTTCCAGTTTCCCAGGGTGGGTAGTTTATTCCTGTATTCCATTCATGCTTTTGGTGTCCTTACCCCGACAGCCAACATGGGTGCTAATTAGCAGCTACACTCTTCCTGGCAGGTTGTGTGGGCACCCATCAAGTAGCACCTAACACGAATTTAATTCACATCACAGATGAACTGCCTGGTTATTTGCATTGCAATAACACCATCAGGTCCCAGGACCCCAGTGCACAGAAGAGGAAGAAACAGTCCCAGCAGTATGAAAAATGTAATTAGGCAGCAGGGCATTAATAGGCCTTAATGACCCTGACCTGTTTCACCTGAGACCCACATCCACACCCTTCCCCTGGGCCCAAGGGCTCTATTTAAGCTTAGGCCAGGGATTTCAGCCCCTCCCTCACCAAGCTACATTGTGGATGTATTTCTTCTCAGCCCTCATGTGGAGCTTGTTTTCTGGATGCACTTGACCTTGTTTTGTGGATGGATCTTAGACCCATGGTGCAGCCTTGTTTTGGTCTCCTTTTGCTCCTGTGTGATGCCTGGACCTGTTGTATCACCCTGCTTTATTGGTAGGCCCTGTTACCAACAGTGCTGTGCTTTTCCTCAGCTTGCCTTCTGTTGTGGTGCAGCCCTGCTCTTGCTGATCCCTAGTACCAGGACAGAGAGAAGTGGGGAGGAATGACTGACTACAGCAGTACAGAGAACACTGGAGGGCCTGTCACTAAGGCATGAGGGAGTGGAGAAGAAAGCCTATCCTTGTCTGCCTCAAGTGAGGAAGACCTATTCAGCAGTCCCCATCCCCCAGGATGGACAGAAGGAAATCCTCATCCCTCAGGTAAGCTTCTAAGGAGAAGAAAGGGTGTGCACAGCCACCTCTTACTCCAGCAGTCAGTTGGGATGCAGCCAGGGCAGGTGGCTAGGGCCAGCAGTGGGTTGCACTTGCTGCGGGTCCATCTTTGATTCTGCTCTAATGACTTTCTCACTGCATCACATGTGGCTGCTCCTGCACTTGATCCGATATGGGGGCTGCAACTCCTCTCACAGGGGAGTGCCAAGCAAGAGCTCTAAAGGACCTGACACAGGGGTGCCTCTCTGGGTGAATCCAGAGCCACCCTTGGAGCTGTTAGCTGCTAACAGGAGCTTAGCTGAGTTCACCTCTCGTCTTGCCTGGCCTGAGAGGCAAGGCACATGCTTCTGGTTTCTGTTCAGTCATTCCTACATGGCATTAGGCTGCACCATATTCTTTTTAGCAGTGCAGGCATGCCTTTAAGCATGTGATGACATTCAGAAATAATCCTTGTAAAGGAGGAGGAAAAACATCAGAGTAATGGGTTCTTGTTAAGTAAGTAACAAAGGACTTTCATCTCTGGAGGCAGTTTGTTTCCTGTGTGGTTTTAAGCTTGTGCTGCGGAGAGATGATGCCACTTACTGCGAACTTTGTTCCTTTTATTTTTTCTTTTTTATCATGGGAAGGGAATAAAGATAGAAATACTCTGTAAAAGAAGTATCAGAAGGCACTGACTAGTCAGGAAACGGTGAGTTCACCTCCCTCTGCATACATTATATGTCAAATACTAGCAGTCCCTGTCAGCCTTGCAGAGTATCAGACTGTAGCAGACTGAGTGCTTCAGACATAAGGAGAGCCAGCTGGGCTGCCCCATAAGGCAGTGCCTTTCCTCAGTGCTGCTGAGCCATCTATATCCCCCAGCATGAACAGGAGGTTTGTGGAAGCCAAGCTTGTGTCCTCCAGACAAAGCTCAGAGGAGGTTGTTCAAATCCCTTGTGGAGATTTCTCATGCTCGTCTTGCTGTGCTGCCAGCCTGGAGCCTGCACAGAGCAGCGTCAGCCCAGGTGGAAATACTGTGTGAAACAGCTCTGCATGCTGCAGGGAGTAAAACTTTAGGAGATTCTTACTGAGCAGGAAATCTTAGATTTTCCCACAGGGACCAGGGATGTGCATACTGAGGTGTTGGATGACAATATAATCCATAAAACTCTTGTGCTAAGAGGTGTTTCTCTGTAAAGAATGAGGTGATGCTAAACAGTGAGAGATTAATCACTCCTCCTCCCCTTTCCTCCCACTTACCTCGTGGATCATTAGGTCTCAGGAAGGTTTTAATTCTGCCTTTTCCATGCATACATGAAAAAAAATGGCAAGAGTTGCACCTGGCTGGTGACTAGGTCATGTTAAGATCTCTATCATCAGCAGCACTCGTTAGTCCAAAACAATGAAGAAACAATGTGCTCTCCTGGGAGAGGAGGACATTTATCAAGTTAGGATGCTTTTATGGGGGATTACCTTGTCAGCTGTATGTACAGCTCTTGCTTGCTTCCACAAGAGGTACATGTGTAAGCAAGAGACAGGGAAAACTGGTGCCTTGGAGCATCCCTCTCACCTAAGTGATCAGTTTTGCATCCTGGACTGTTTCCTTCAAGCAGGATTTTCACCACGGGAGCTTTGGGGTGAGAATTTCAAAATTAAGTATTCAAGACCAAGATGGCTAGTGCTGAAACATTTTGCTCCAATGTAAAGCCCCTGAGACTGGCCTGGATTGGATTTACTCCAATCTGAGCCCACTTTGTGCCTGGAGTTATTTAATGTGACACTGTTAGGGACTGGGCATTCACATCCAGTGCCACAGGCTGTGGTTCACCCTCAGCCATGTATTGATCAGATTTTGACCCTTTTTTTAATGGCAAATGCTCCTGAGAACCTATTTTTGTTGAAAAGATTGGGTGGTGTCTGCTTTTTATAGGTTTACAGTGAAATTGCTTTATTCATCTGCTTGTGCTTCAAGTGGTATTAATCTGTGCAGAGAACAGGGACAATACTATGTGATTTAGGTGATCAGCTGAACTAAAGATCAAGAAGGGGGAGGAAACAGATTTCACTTAAATGTTTGAACTGAGATAAAATGGAAAGGCTGGAAACTTGCAAGTACGAAAGAAGGGGGGAAAAAAACAATTAAAAACTTTCCTTATATCTTACCCAGTATGTTTTAAAAATACAAATAGAATTTTTTCTTCATTTACAACTTGTGGGTTTGGTATTATTGATAACTGAAATTAGAACTGACTCAGAACTTAATCTTTAGAAGTAGTTTGTAATGACTGTGATCATCTACTGGGGGGGTGGGGAGGGGAAGAAAAAAGATTTCCTTCTTTCCTCCCAGTTTATCAAACAAGGCACCAATACCCAGCATTTCCTTTCCAGATCAAACTAGAAGAAATATTTCACTCTGCTTAAGAAGGCCATTCAACTCGTAACTGCTTCCATGGGGGGTGAAGTGATGCTTTTAAACACTCCATCATCTTTTAATGAAAAACACTGTTGAAGTGTATTAGAAGCTATTACCAAGTTTACAGAAAAGATTCTCTCTGGAGTTATGGTACTTTATGCCAACTTTGAGCTTAGACTAAACTTTTATAGCCAGGATATAAACTCCTGAATATAGGGTCTTAGTAATAGAAAACTATAGGGTCAGGAGGAGCAAAGCTATAATACAATTTATAGCCTTCTCAGCTTGGATTTACACTTCATCACAGTCCAATATCAGGAGCAGATGTTACAATGACAGTCCTCCTTTTTTTTTTTTTTTGTTGCTGCATAAAAACAACAAACAATATAGTCCTAAAACAGAACTGCTCTTTTCTTAATGGGAAAGCAGGGATAACTCACACTTCCTCAAAGTATTTTTATAATTATAGCCTTTGCAAGAGTAACACCTCAGGTATCCCCAAGCCCCTTCAAAAACAGTTGCATTGAAAATAAATCCTATTTTAAACCTGTGGAATTAGAGACCAGAAGCACAGGAAAATCAAAGGCTGAGCTCTCTTGAGACAGGGCCTAAGCTATGGAGGGTCCAGAGGATGCTGGAAAGGGAAAGCCTATTTTTGAGACTGGAGAGCAAGCATTTACCATGGATGGAACGGGGTCACTGCGGTTGGAAAGGGACCCTGAAGGACTCTGGTCCAACCGCCTGCCCAAAGCATGGCCAGCAGAATGGATAAAGTCACTTTCTATTATTTGTCCATACTAATAAATGAGACTGCTGATGAACTGCAAGAATATAATAGTGCAGTGCTTGCTCAATGCCCAAATCAACCAGTTCAAGGACAGCTATGTCACCCTAATGGTACCTGAATAGAGACTCTTTCTCTGGATCACATGTAACAGATAAAGCCTTACCCTGTCCCCTTGCAACCCTCCACCCCCTTTATTTTTACTTTGCAAGCAGAACAGAAATGAAGAGTTGCCATAAGGCATTTAATTATAAAAACACTTTGTTTTGAAACCCTGAGTGTTGCGTATGGGCTTCTTGGGAGAGAGGGGGGCAGAAATGACTTAAAGTTTGGATCCAGTCTGACAGATCTTTTCCAGAGAAAGATCAGTGGGATGAGAGTATTTTTTTTGTTCTGTGCTTGTGCAGATTCTCTTCTGGAGGAGGAGGATTCAAACACAGAGCTCTTGAGCATTACTGGAAATCAAATAATGCTATCAGGCAAGCCTCCCAGTAGTTTTCCAAAAACTAATTAATTGAAATAACTGACAACAGAAAATCATGTATGCAATTATTTCTGCCTTTATTTTTTGCTGCTCTCTGTCTTAAAACCTGCAAGGTTGAGGGAAGACCAGTCTCCATGCACCAACTCTTTGTGGGTGGATAGATCCCTTCCAGGCTTCAAAACCATAACTCTTGCCATCTACTATCCTTTATCCCTTCCCTTGCCAATTACCATCCTATAACTCTGAAGGGAGAACAGTATTGATAATATTAGCAAAGAAATCCATTCCAGGATGAGACTGAGGCTTTCTAGTGATTTGGTTGGTGCCCATTACTGCAGTATCATTAACAATTTAGATGCTGGTGCTCTGTGCCACCAGTGGGGTTAGCAGGAAAACAGTGAGAATTAAAAGTTTTAAACACATTTCACGTTCCTTAATTAGCTCCTGGCTGCAAGGAATGCTGTGAACCCTGGCTGAGAGTTAATGCTTGTAATTTCATGCTTCTGTGCAGGTTCATTGATGTTTCCTAATGGTGGTCCTGGCCTCAAAGGTGACAGATACTGCATGCATTGAAAAGGGCACTGATGTTGGTGTCTGTTAGAGGAGGTCAGTGAGTGGAGGTGAAAGCACTGAAGGGAGAAGTTGACTGTGGCAAGAAAAGATGACCGAGAATATACCATTGTTTAATGTGCTGTTATGTATCAGTGGGTACCAGAAGGTATGTGCTGGGCATGACTTGGCTGTGAGCAAGGGGCAACACAGCTATTCAGAGAGATTAAATTTGCCATGTCCTGGCTATATTGTCAGTGACATTTGACTGTGAAACTTGCAAGCTCTGTGCAACTAAACTTCAAAAATATTGAAGCCTTCTGAGCTGCAAAAGGAAGCCCAGATTGGACCTTTTTTTTATTTGATAAGTACCTGAATGAGATCTTTCTGCTTTGCAAAGAATTTCACAGGATGTGCTGGTTTTGGTTGGGATAGAGTTAACGTCCTTCATAGTAGCTAGTATGGGACTGTGTTTTGGATTCATGCTGGGAAGAATTCTGGTAACACTGTTTTAGTTGTTGCCAAGTAATGCTTATAATAAACCAAGAATGCTTTCTGTTTCTCATACTGCCCCTGTTCCCCCAGCTTCTCTACAAGAAGCTGGGAGGAGACACAGCCAGGACAGCTGACCCAAACTGACCAAAGAGATATTTCATGCCGTAAGGCATCATGCTCAGTATATAAGCTGGTAAGGGTTGGCTGGATGGGATCACGGCTCAGGGCTGGGCTATCCAGGTGGTGAGCAATTGTGCTGTGCATCACTTGGGTTTGTATATTCCTTTACCAGTAATATCACTTCTTTTCCCTTTGCTGTCCTATTAAACCACTTTCATCTCAAATCATGGGTTTTTTCCTAATTCTCTTCCCAATCCCACCCTGGGAGTTGGGGTTGAGTGAGTGGCTGCAAGTTGCTTAGTTACCAGCTGGGGCTAAACCATGACGCAACCAACCTATGTGATGCCATTCTGGCATGTCTGAATTGCACAGATATTACATAGAAAATTCTAAGAAATACCTTGAAAATCATGTCTAATCTTCCTAAGCATTAAGTTCAGGTGAAGCAAGGAGCCTAAGAAGGTACAGTCAGAGTTTCTTCAGACTCTATGTAATCAATAGTTGGTCATAAACTAAAACACCAGAATGGATCTGTATGACGTCTGCAATACTAGTGCTAAAGGTTAATGCTAAAGGACAAACCATCTCCCCTCACTTTGCTTTTCCACAACTACTCTGCTTTCAAGCTGATTTCTTACCCAGTCCTCTATGTATGCACAGTTTGTCACTCCATGATACTTTTGATGGAGGCATCAAGGAGCTATCAGCAGGAAAATAAGAGGTAGGATGAGTGATTAGAAAATTTTTGGAGGACAGGATGACAGCGTGAATCTCATAGGCAGGAATTTTTTCCCCTCCCATAATCCTGAGGAACCCAGGACTTTCAATTAGGGCAGATGTGCTCTGCATTTTCACACATCAATCTTTCATTGGCCTCGCATCAATCATTCACTGGCTTGTGCAAATAACTTCTCCCAAACAATATTCTCCCGTCAGAAACAGGCACTGTCATCTGCAAACCTGTTTGAATATTTCATTGTTGCCAGATGATGGGTTTTTGTTGAGGCTTTTTGTGCATTTCCTGGATGACATGGCATGATAGTCCCTGTGCTCCTTGCCCTAATGAGGCTGGAAAGCCAAGGTAAAGCTAGACAGTGGCTGGGGCTGTGTCCTAGCTCTGTAGTCTATGCAGGGAGGAACAAAGGGAACTGCAAACAGGGAGCCCTTGTTCATTGCTTGTTCAACTTTAGTCTGGTCAGATTCAACCTAGCTAGTGTCAGGAGCAATGCCAAGGTCATTCTCAGTAGATGGCCATTTAGCAGATGGTGATGGGGGCCTTTATAGATGTGGTATATCAGTCTTGTTTTCATCTGAAAACCTTTCAAATCTTCCTGCCTACTCCTTGGGAAGTTTGAGGGATTCACTAATTAATATACAGCATGGGTAGGTACTGATAATTATTCCTGGCCTTCACTTAAAAGTACATCCTGACCCACCCTGTAAACTACTAGGTCTCAACACAAGGTGAATCTACCTGTGTGGTGTTGAGAGCAGCTCCTGAGGTTTTGCTAGGGGAAGAGTTCCTGCTGGCATTGTCAGACTTGACTTATAAAACCAATTAGCTATTTAGCACAACTTACACACCTACAATGCCTACCTGTTGTTTCAGGAAAGTGTTAATCTGTTACACTTTGGGCAGCTGCCACATGACTCGTTTTCTGAAGGTGCTATTGAAAGCTCTTTGTGCATGGTCTCCAGGAGGCCATATCTGCCTGAGTCTTGGTAAGCATAGATGAAAAGGGGTTTATCTGGGGAGAAGCAAAGGGTAGAACTGAGGGGAGACCTGGTGAAAACACTGACCTACCCAACAACTTCTGAAAAGGAGGTATGGTCAACTGTAGGAAACCATGCTAAATTGGCTGACATGAGACTTGAAAACTAGGGCTATTCAGAAAGTACATCACCGGTGCGTTAACAAATGCCTGTGAACTGGGCTTACCCATGCCTGGTTTGGACAATGCAGCGTTTACTTGCATCTCAGTGAAAAGGACATGGTACTTGTAATGCAAGTGCATCTCAGATAAGGTCACCACTGAGTTTTTATTCCTAATAACACAGCAATGATCATTACTTTCTGTGATGGCAAACAAGCTTCTTCAGGAACAGTGTGCTAACTTGACCCCCATCTTAAGTGCATCAATAGATTAAAACTACAAATTAACACCATGTTCCTAGGCTCCTGTGGTCTCATATTTCCCCCTCAATTTACAATAGCTCCTGCAAGTGTATATTGTCTTTGTGCTCTCTTACCGTGTTTCTTCTCAGTTCTATGCTCTTACAGTAGAAAAGGCTTTGGGATCAATTGCTGAAATGTAGTTCAGTTTATGGTTCATAAAGGGCTTTGGGAAACCATTTTGTATAGAAAGTGAGATATAAATACAGGCAGCATATTTATTCCCTTTCCTTAGCTTTGAAATTATACTATTAAGCTAGCAAACCTGTCAAATATGTAACTTAGTTTACTGAAGCCCTACCTATGAAAAGGCACTTAAGTAGATGGTTAAAATTAAGCAGGTGATTTAATCCTGCCTTATATGGTTCTTAAACATGAGCATAAGTCTCATCGAAGTCAAGGCAAACACATTAAAGTTAAGTGTATGCTAAGCACTTTGCTAAATCAAGACCTAACTCTACTTATTTTCATATCCATTCCTAATTCTGAAAAAACAAGTATGTTACAAGAGGCAGTGACATCTCAACTTCTGCCCCAATTAAATAAGTTAAAAAAATCATGAATCCTAAAGCAATTGCATTGCCATCATACTTCTTTCCTTTTATGATTAATCCAGAGGTTTGATATGTCTTTCTATAGGATTAATATCTTAACAGCAAGGTAATAGGTAGTATGACATTTAATCTCTTTGATTAAATTCTGTACTAAAAATGTCTCATAAATAAAGGAAACAATTGAGGCAATCATAAATTATCTTCATTGTTGCAAAGTGATGGATTTAGTGGTTACAGAGGGTAAAATCTCATGAGCTCATTAAAAGCTATAAGGTTTTTTTCCTTCCACAGGCCTGAAAGATGTTGTGGCCTACGGCAGTCTTTTTCACATGGTTTTCATTTAATCCGCCAAAACCTTAAGAGGAAACAGAAGATTCTGTATATATGTGCCCCAATTCATTTTCTGCTAGAGATAAGCAGATCCAAATAGGGTTACTTTGCTTCAGGTTTTATCTTAGGTACCTCCTGTGGGCTCAGCACTATGTGCCTAATGAAGGAGAATGTATTTTTTGGTTAATAGCCAGGACCAAGTTGTTCCAGGATCTGAGTCTGCTTCTTGTCTCTGCCACTGACCTCCACTGTGACATTGGGCAAGTCACAGAAGGCCAGATTTTCAAGAGCTCAGCATCAACCACCAGAGTCAGCTCAATGTATCAGCAATAGTGCTGAATTAATAAGGTTTGGATGCATTCCAGTGGATGGTGCTCTTCTAAGTACTTACCCAAAAGCATTACTAGGGAGATGCTTATCTTGGAGTCTTTCTGAAAATCCCCATGAAGGAGTAGGTCATAAACCCTTTAAGGCTCTGCTGTGCTACTGAGATATACCTGGAGGAGTCATTTCTCCCTTCGCAAAACGAGCAAAAGGTTGTATCTAACCAGAAGGGCTTCACTTAGCATAATAAGGCACCATTTTTTTCCTATTCAATTAGAAAAACCTTTTTTACTATAGATGCTAAACCAGGGGGTTTTTTTCCTTTCTGTTCAATTCTAACTGGTAGAGAAGTTTCATCAAGTGGCAGAAATGGAATACTGTGAACAAGATTTTCAGCCAAGTTGGTGGTGTGGGGTTAAAGGGCTCTTGTTAGCACTTTTCTGCCTCCTGAAATCAGTGCTGTCCCTTTGACTCCTTACAACAAACTGTCATGGCCATGAAACCCACCGTCCCAGGAAAGACAACACATGCACAGGGTACAGTTGAGTCCTCCTGCACTCTGCCTCTGCTGACCTTGCATGGTCCCCAACGTTAGGGATGGACGAGAGGCTGCTACATTGACAGTGCTAAAAAAAACCAAAAACTCAGCTCATTCGTAAGATTAAGGATTCAAATGAAAGGCTTTCTGTGAAGATGTGTTTTTAATATAAAAGGCTGCCAGCAGAGAAGACCCCCATGGTGCAGTTTGTAGGATCTTGTAAGAGTTTAACGAGATTAAGTTCATATAAATTCCTTGAAGCATCTGCACAACCCACAAGGAGGTTTTGCTGAATGTTTCACCAGATGAAATGCTACATTTCAGTGTTAAACCTTGTTCCAGTACCCATAAAAATGACAAGGCTGGCAGTGCCAGGAGCACCAGGTTTCCTAC
Organism: Rhynochetos jubatus; assembly: GCA_027574665.1. Lineage (NCBI taxonomy): Eukaryota > Metazoa > Chordata > Aves > Eurypygiformes > Rhynochetidae > Rhynochetos > Rhynochetos jubatus. Next base: position 29,549,908 of record CM050654.1, read on the forward strand.
TGGGGAAACATGGTGGGAAGCTTTATTGCAGGGTGGCATGGGTGCTCTGCAAGTACAAGCCATGAGTGATTTCTGCTGTAGGTCTCTGCCAACAGCAGAGACCAGGAACTCATTCTACTTCATCCTCCTGGAAAAAAATGCACATACTGACCAAGAAATTTCTCTCATTACTAATCTCAGTAGCTGCCTACAGCCTGTCCTTTAAATCGTGTGAGGCCTGTCTTAGCAAAGATTCATGGAAGGCAGAAGCTCACTGACAGACCCAGATAAATCAATCAGATCTTGGATTGCTTTTTAAAAACTTCAGCGTGTTTTCCTGAAATCTGTTATTAAACATGCCCTATTCTGACCGGTTCCTTTCACAATGACCTCCAAGCTGTTTTTGCAGGAGAAGCTGTAACGGGAGAATAGGCACAGGGCCAGGAACCCTCAAAAAAAAAAAAACCACAGTCTTGCAAGTAAACAGACTGCATAGATGGCAGGGCCTCTAGACAGTACAAAAGATGTCACAGTGTCCCAGGTATGTGTCAGAAATGCCTGATGTCAGAGATCTAATAATGCTTTGGGTGGACTAACAGTGAATGCATCCCAAAAGGACCAAAAAGGGAAGAAAACCACAGCTCTACTTCCCTGTGCTTTGTTTCTTTGCCATTGTTTTCTTTGTGTACCACAATATTGTCTTGGTTTATCACAGACCAGGCCAGTGTGATCCCAAATTATTCTAGAAACCTCACAGCAAACCTCTAGGAATGCTGATTCTTCGCACAATCTACCCAAACACTTTCCTTCTGTCCTGGTTTCAGCTGGGATAGAGTTAATTTTCCTCCCAGTAGTTGGTACAGTGCTGTGTTTTGGATTTAGCATGAGTATAATGTGATAACACACTGATGTTTTGGTGCTTGTGAAGTGGTGCTTGTACTAAGTCAAGGACTCTTCAGCTTTCTGTACTCTGCAAGTGAGGGGGTGCACAACAGGCTGGGAGTGAGCTTAGCCAGGAGAGCTGACCCAAACTGACCCAAGGGATATTCCATACCAAATGGAGTCATGCTCAGTATGTAAACTAGGGGGAGTTGGCCAGGGGGGCCACAGCTTGTGAACTGGCTGTCATTGGTCAGTGGGTGCTGAGCAATTGTATTGTGCACCACTTGGTTTGCATCTTCTGTTATCATTATTATTATTTTCCCTTGCTGTCCTATTAAACTGTCTTTATTGCAGCCCATGATTTTTACCTTTTTTTTTTTTAATTATTATTCTCCTCCCCATCCCAACAGGGGAGAGGAGTGAGTAAGCAGCTCCATGGTGCTTAGTTGCTGGCTGGGCCTAAACCACGACACCTTCCATCACCCATGTAGGTCTGGGAGTCACGGGCTGGAGTCAGGGATGGAGATGTGCATTGCATTTGATAACGTTAATCTATTTCACCCATTTTACAAACGGGGAAATTCAACACAGATTTTTCACACCTCCTTTGTTTTCAGGCAGATTGTGCTCCAGGCAAGAACTAGTAAGATTAGGGGGAACTGATAGCTACCAGGACAATTTCAGAAGTCTGGGACATGACCTGAAGAAATGATTGATTTGCACTATCCCTTGTAAAGAAGATAAGTCATGTACAAGGAGAGAAGCAGTCTGGCATCTGAAGTCAATTGACCAATGTTCCCATAGTGCAGAGATGGGGTAGGCTTAGATGTGCACAGCAAATGAAGCAGTTTCTTTAATAACAGGCAATCAGCCCTGTCTTCTTTGAAGCCAAGGGAATTCTCCCATTGATTTCAATGTGTTCTGATTTATATTGTAAGGAAAGTACCCACCTCAAGTAGCTGAGTGCAGTTGCTTGATTCAGACCAAAGTAAAACATGTCTGGCTGCTTTAATATTTGTTTGGAAGGTAATAATTTAGAACTGAGTGAAGTGGAACAGGAAAAAATTTGATGCAATTAAGCCTATATTTTGTTTGTTGTTGGGGGGTTTTCGTTTTGCATTTGTTCTAGTTCCTTTTCTCCAAATAGACCACTTCATCGTTTGTTGGTAACCATGATTTGCGGCTTTAGATGTAGTCCATACAGCACAGTATGGCTTTTCCGTTACTCACTTTCACTCTTCCCACATGCCTTTCACATCCTCATGCCATGTGTGTCCAGTTTTATGCCCACATGCACTTTTAACAAATGAGTTCCCACGGTTTGTGTGGCTGAGTATTTACTGGAGCTTCCTTGTTTACTTTCACTGTTTGTACATTCATTGAGCCTGGTGGCCAAGAGATGCCAACAGCATCAACGTTCACTAACATCACTGGCAAATAAAAAGGCTCAGCTTCATGTAGGGTTTTTTTTTCTGAAATTTTCTCCTATGGCTTATTTTGTCCAAGAAAACTGCCAAAACCACAAGGATTATCACTACAGTCACCTCGAAGAGGAGGTTTGGTGCTTTAGCCTGAAGACTCTGAGTTTGCATTGGTATTTAGGATTGTTTTAGAGGTTATCCTCCATGTTTTGGGGTTGGTTTTTTTTTTTTTTTTTGTCCATGTTAAGTACAGCATAAGTGTATTTCAGGTTGGCTTGAAGAGCTGTTTGAAGGATCAGTCTGCGTATTTATTTGGTTTTGTTTTTCTAGACACCATTTAAGTTAGTTGTAGCAGCTTTAGAAAATTAGGTGTAAACCAGAAATCAGAATAGGGATTTCTGGCATTGCTGGCAGTGGTCTGCTTGAGCCAGAGGCTTGAAGAATGGGTGAAAGCTCCACGTATGCTGCAACGTACATCAGGCAAAAACTGAGCAGAACCACAAATTCAACAGAGGGATTGAGCTAGAGAGAAAAGGGATTTACTGGATATATCTCAGCAAACCAGGATACAGGATTTGATGGCATTCCTAGGATTGACCCCATCAGTGTAGACAGCCTTGAGGACAAAGAACGTATTTCTGTTATGTATTTGTAAATACCCTAGAGCAGTAGGCTTCAGTCACAGCCAGAGGGATTTTAGGCTTGACAATAAATACTGATAATACTTGGCATTTATCTGCCAAGTTGAGAATTGCTGGTGCTGGAATCTTTGGCTGCTTAGCTAATGAGAGAACAAAAGTAATACAATCTGACTTTCCCAGTCATTCACACCTTCACAATGAAGCCTGAGGTTCCAGTGCTTCTGGTCCCGCTGATGTGTAGGCTTTCTTTAAACTATCAAGTTCATATGATAAATAGGTTTGAGTAAATCTCTTTGCTTCCGTGGATCCCATGAGTGCAAAAAAAGTAGGGATAAATATACAAAATAAATTATTCATTCTGAATTATTTACTCAGCTCCACTTATTTGTTCTCATTTACTTCCTTTTTACTTAAACTAGATCATTCATCTTCTCTTTCTTCCTTAAAACATATTTCAAATGTTTTTTTAATCACTTTGCACATATCAAATGCTGTTAGATATTACCATCATGCTGCTGTTTGGAAAGACTACAAACAGTATTGTATATATTGAAGTAAATAAACCTCATTAGCTTTGTTAACTTCATTAATCACAGTCAATAGCATTAATGAAGCGTACTTTAACATCACTGTCTGAGATGTAGGACTAATTCATCTCATTATTAACTTTTGTGGAATTGCAGTCCTCTTCAAATTTATCCCTCGATACCATCAAACTTTATGAGAGGTCAACATTTTCTCATGAATTTTTTGAAATGTCAGTTTTTAAAAAAGGATTTTGGAAGCATTTTTAAACATTTTGAGTTTGATTGCAAAAGAATCAAAGTGAGGAGGACTGGAAATGGAAAAGGAAGCTACGCAGGATTAAATATCTACTTTTTTTTTGCTTCAGTTGCTACACTCCAGCCTCTGTGCAATGGATGTGTTACCTGAGTAGTGGTAGCTCAAACCCCAAACAGGGTTTAGTCACCAGGGGGTCAAGTCTGACATAAAGATGTCCACTTACAGGTGGAAAACCCTTCCAACATAGAGATTTAGTGGTCTCCAATGCACATGGGCTTTACTGTTTCCTTGCAGGTTGTCTTGGATACATTTATGGCCTAGGATTTCCACATCTGGGGGGTTGTAGGAGGGTTTTATCAGATTAATGTATTAGTCTATTTGTAGACTGCACTGAGACCGTTTTATTTAGCAGATAGTGCATTGTGCAGGCCTGACATGATAGAGTTAATTCTATGTAGAGCTCCAGAAAGATTAAGACTTTATTTGCATTAAAATTTTGTTACGTTTTTGTCCAAATGTTGACAAAACCATTCTTTTTCTTAACTGTATAACATTTCTGTCCTACTTGCACATATATCACATTTCCTGAGCTTTTTAAAATTTAAAGCAACACCTTTAATGTTACACTAATACAATTTTTTGCTTTTGATGCTATTTTTTTATTTTCCATATATCTGCCATTCTGTTTTCTGGCATGGATTAGAATTGGCAGTATCTAAAATACCTTGAGAAAGATACATCTTCCAATAAATCTTTGCAGCTAAAAGCAGGAATAATCAGTGATATAAAAGAGCCAGTTTTGCAGCTAGACTCGATAAGTATCTATCCACAGTAATACATACCAGCCTTCTGTATATGGTACCCAAATCTTCCCCAAGCGCAACAACCTCTCCTTAGAGTTTTTCCCACTCCCACATCATAAAAACAGATTGGTTGCTCATTTCAAAAGAGCTGATTCTAGATAAATATTGTTCCTGTATTTCAGCTCCCTATTATAACATGTTAAGTGTTAAATGTGTATGTTGGGCTTGAGGTCAATTAGTTTGAATTTTCTCTTAGGAACACTAACCTGAAGCATCTCCAATGGGGCATTCCCTCAGTCAGGTAGCTTTGAAACCTTTACCCACTCCTCATGCTTTGCAAAATAAGACATTTTTTTTCTTACATAATTAGCTGGCAGTAAGATGCAGGAAAAGAAGAGGGCAAAAGGCACTTGAGAGCTCTGTGACTCATCTGAGCCTTTATATCAGTTCCCTTTACACAGCTCTGTGGCGAACTTCCCAGGTTTCTTCAGTGACTAATGCTGGGTATTAGTTTAATGGGTCGTAGTCACTGATTGGTTCATAAATACAGAAATCCCACCACTGAAGCTTAAAAAAAAAAAAAAAAGCTATTCAAGAGGAAGCTACAACTCAGCACAGCAATACAAAATAGAATGTATCTCCCGGCCTTCCCTTACACAGCCAGCCTTTGCTGCATTTCCCTTGCGCTAAAGGAAGGGGTTTGGGTTTTTTTCCCCTGAAGAAACCCAGATGTTATAAACTCTTAAGCCAAATTCCTTTTCCTTTTTTTAGAAGGAAGGGGGAGCAGGGCCGAGAGGGACTGTCGATGAAAGTTGCCGCCGGACTACCTGGAATCGGTTTAGAATCATGAAAAGCTCATCAGTTTTTCCAGGTGTCAGTGACATTTCTATGGAAGGCTGGTACATTGGCCTGAATTTCTAAAGGAAGAGGCTACAAATGAGAGTAACTTCATTATTTCAGTGCTTTATTGAAGTCTTTGAGGGGTAACTAAGAAGCTATTTACTTTGACCTTTACAGCACTGGCCTGAGGCTCAGAACAACACGGTAATATTCATTGCCAGTAAAGCTCTCTGAGATACTTCATGCTGTAGCAGGTGGGAAGGAGGCAGCTTATTACAGCAACGGCCTGAAACATTTCCAAGTCTGATGGCTCAGAGGTTCAATGTGCACCAGTGATTGGGGGCTTTTTTCAGCCCAACTTGCATATCTTGCTCCTGCTCTGCTTAGGTGCCGAGTTGCCACGTGCTGCAATGGTGACATCTGCTTATTTAATCTTTAATGCCTGATACTGCAAGCCTTTGCCACATCTCACAGTCTATAGGACTAGGGCGGACAATTTTATGGCAGGGAAAGGAGGCATAAAGATAGGGACTGAGGGCAACTGAGCCCAGACTGCATGCAGAAAGTAGAGACCCAACTTTCAAAATGAGCAGGGGAAGATCAGACCTAGAGATGTGTCAGAACAAAGTGCGACCAACTGGAGGCAAATAAATACACATTGTGAATCAGCTCCTGAAATTCATGAGATTTTAAAATAAGACTGGGTATTCTTTTTTGCTGTCTATCTTAACAGTTTTCCTGATAAGCCTGCTGTTGAGCTAACACAGAAAATCAGCTTGCAGTGCCAAAAAAGTGATGGTCCTTTCTAAACCATTAACATGGTGATCTTCTAGAGGAAATTCTCCCCTTGATCCTGAAGAGATCATCAAATTATTCTCCCTTCTTGGGTTCTCTCTGTGACAGGTGGGGTGTTCTTGTTCCTCCTTTGCTGTTTCTATGCCACCAAAGCTTTCTAGAAGTCATGGTCAGTGTAGTCTTAGGAGACAGAGAAAAGCATTTCCTCTGTCAGGGATTTTTTTTGCTAGTCTGAAAGCAGCAGTCCAGTAACCATATTTGGTTTTACATTATCCCAGGGAGTCTGTTCTGGCAGAAAGAAAATAAAAGGGAGAGAGGAAACCTTTGCCCATGTGGGTGGGAGGGAAATGCACTGAGCTAGACCTTTACAGTCCTTAGAATCTTGTTGCTGGAGATGTACAGGTGTTTGGTGGGGCCACAGCAAATCCCTGGGTGGCCTCTGAAGTTGTGGAAACCAGGTTAGATTTGTCCCCTGCTTGCCATGACATCAACTTTCCACCACACCTTTTCCCTTCCAAACAGAGCCCTCCTGTACCTGAGGGATGTTCACTCCAAGATGTAACTATCTGAGGAGCAAGTGTTCATAGTGCCTTGTCCAGCATTTCCATATTTGAAGCTGCTTTCCCAATTCCAGACACACAAAAATCATACAAGTAGTTTCAGAAAGCAAATCCCTTCTGTCTTCCTTCCATCTGCATATTGCTTTGTCTTGTAACTTACTTTGCATTTGGTCACATCCTTACAGCTACTCTTCACAGCTGTGAAAAATGAGCTTTAAAAACAATTGAAAGTTGAAGCTTGTTTGGCCTAAGAATGGGGGGTTATAAATTAAAAAATGTTTCAAAACTTAAAATCCAGAACATGAATAGTACCAGCTGAGCTGGATCTCTAATGCTCTTTTTCTCTCATTATGGACTTGCTCAGGAACATTCACTGTATCAGCTATGTGTGTTTGAGTTTTAACTCCAAGAAAGTGGGAATTATGTTTCCTTAAGAGATTTGCAGTGATAGGTTCCCAGCGTGGCACGTGTCAGAAAGAACAAACCAGAATGTGTATATTTTTACCACATCTATTGAAATACTATTTTCAAGCCTTTCTGGGCTGGGGCGGGGGCCGCAGAGGGGGAACATCAACTAAAAACTTTCACAAGAACCCCTGATTACTTTTTGCAAGATCATCAACATCTTAAAAGTCTCATCTGACAGCCTACGCAAGAATTCCTGCAACAGAGAAGTGAAACACCTGAAGTGACCATCTGACACCCAGCAATGGGCCTCCAGTTTAGGATGCTGTCCCATTTCAGAATCTGAGAAAGCCACACCAACTTTCAGGCAAGACCAGCTTTGCTGAATTGAAGTAGTTCAGATGAGTTTTCATCCCTTTTAATAGAATGATAATGTAAGTATGATGTGAGGGGCTCAAGAACTTAAAAAGACTTCATTGTACTTTGGATGGAGAAAATTTCAGATTCAGGATGAAGGTCCAATTACAATACAGTTTGACAAAGATTTGTCATCTGCACAGAAATGTAAAAGTAAAAGGAACTTCCTGGATGACAAAGTCGTCTGCTAATACCTGCATTATATAATCCCTGTTCTATTAAAAAAAAAGGATTTACTTTAAAGGGACTATTATTTAAAAAAAAAAATAGATTGGGGCTTAGTGAAAAATGAAAGACAGGATTGAAAGTCTTTCAGTCCTGGCACAGATAGGCAGACAAGCATTGAAACAGGAAGCATAACAACCTTAGTGATCTTCGGTGTGAAATCAAGGTCACGGAAGAATTTAAGGAGAGCAAGGTGAGAGGATCAGTCGCATGCCCAGCAGAAACAGATAGGAGCTTTTGCTCTCTTTCATACTAACTGGAGAGGAATACAGGAGGTAGCATAGGAAAATATTGTCTGCAGTGATAAAACATCCTGTAAACCTTGTAATTCTGTGCCGCCCGTGAAGTATGCCAGAACCGCAGCAGAAGCAGCACATGCCAGATTTGATTGACACTTTCCCAAGGGAAGGTGCAAGCCCGGGAATGAAAGGGTTGCCATACTCTCCTGGAAACTCAAACGTCACACAGAGATGAAGGTTACTGCTAGGAGCAAGTCTCATTTTCCAGGGTGAGAGCATGCAGGCCCACAGCTCTTCACATATGGAAAGCGGTAGTGTAGCAGTGAGTTGGGTACACACGCAGGCGAGATTAACAGCAGCAACAGAGTTGTCTTTCCAGTCATCACAGGCCAACTGCAGAAATTGCATGCTGTTCCTATCTGATCTCTCAGTAAATCTGCGGGGACGTGGAAGGAAGACTAGGCTCCTTGAAAACTGATGCACCCTACAAACAAGAGTCCTCACCTTGCCCCAGTGGGAGCATGACACTGGCCTTCATGGTGCTTTGATCGTGCATCAGGGTCAAAAATAGCACTGGCTTCTCTGCGGGGCTAGGAGAGCATCTGAAGTCTCAAGGTGTGGTGCAGGTAGGGTTATCAGGGCTCCAGTTTCCTTCAGAACTTGCCTTAACCTCTTGTGCCTGCTTAATTAGACTGAAATGGTTGAAAAACCATTGATTTTAACTCTCCCAGTTCCACTCCCTGCTGGAAGCCGAGTCCTGCACAAAAATTAAAGTATGAAGGAGAAGAAACTCTCCATTAAATGCTTAGTAGCTTCAGGAATTTATTGTTTCACTAGGTAGAACAAACAATCCTGCATGTTACTTAGTATTAAATATTTCACCTTGATCATCTTTAACAATTAGCCAGCAAGGCCCTCTTTGATGTGCAGATTTTGTGTATAAGAACCTAACACGATTCAGTCATCTAGGGGTTGGTGGGGAGGTGGGTGAAATCACTCTTCTTGTGTTGTTTCTGGTTGGTGACAGATGCACTCTACCTTTGACCTCTGCATGGTAAAAAAAAATTCACACATAAAATCAAGAGCATTTCAAGACTTTCTGGTTGAATGTTCTACATCTCTTGCTAGTTATTTTCCAATCAGTAGCTTGAAAAGCCAGTGGCTTTTAGCTTTCCATAATACCCACCCTTCCATCCCTTCCTCCCTCTGCCTTTTTGTCTGTCTGCCAATCACTGGACTGATAGGATTAGTATAATGCTTGATTGAGTGCCGGCTGTCAATCAAACCTCCCTGCCTTAACCACCAAACAACAGTCACTTGGGTAGCAAATTCTCTCCCAGGCAGGAGGTCTGATGGAGGGAGGGATCTGTTCAGCCTCCCAAGATGTGTCCTTATGAAAGAGGGGACAAAATTGCTGCTTCTGATTCCAGCCCTGCTTTTAAACATCCCTGTTGGTCACTCGTGATGTGCACTGTGCACCAGCTGATGCTCCCCTCTTCCGACAGGCTATCCTCCCTTTCCCATTAGGAACATTGAATTTCTTCCTGGTTTTCATTTGCGTTATCTCCTCAGCAGCCGAAACAGACCCTCAGCTGAAGCGGGAAGGGAGCCGGCGGTTCCCCCGGCACACGCTGCTCCGCAGGAGGCTGCGGCCCCACTCGCGGGCGCGTTGTGCCACCGCGCGGTGCTGCGGGCGCACTGCCGCCCCCTCCGCGGGCCTGCGCTCGGCCAGCCCGGGGACTGCCGCATCCTGCAGAGCTGCCCCTGGGCCAGCGCGTTAAAAGCTCTTACAGAGAAATTGGCAAGTGCCCAGGGAGGAAGGAGATGGGATCTACCCAGGGACGGCTCCTCCTGTCCGCACGCCCAGGGGCGGCAGAAACCCAGAATGGAGAGATTCATGTTTGTTCTGCAGAGATGCTGTTCTCATTTGGATCTGGGAGAGACACAAGAAAATCATTTTTAAGCATCCGTTACCACTGCCCGTGAGCAGACGCTGTCTGGTCCACTGACAGTTTCAGGGACACAGGGCAACGTTGTGCGGGGCTGTCTCCTGCACGCTGGCTCCTGGATTCTGCCAAGCTCTGGAAAACTTTACCTAAGCACTTTTAGCTATAGAAGTGACGGTAACTTTAGCAAAGCTAAAGACTGTAGGAAATATGTGCCTGATGGCATTCTAAGGTCTTTTCCAAATTGCATTATGTTTTTCAGGAGGTCCCACAAGGGAATAATCTGTCTCGTAGACTTGAAACTGCACGGTTTATCCTGGTTTCCTGAAGAAGCAAAGTTTGGAGGAGTATTTTCTAACATTCTGTCCTTCTGTTTGAATTTGACACAGTAGAAGTTGCAAAGACCTGAAATTCCCATACATTTTGCAAAAATAAGAAAAGATCAGAGAGACGGTATTAGTGCTTTTACCCAGAATAAAGAGTGGAGCATAAACTGACCCCTGATTAGACATCAAAGTATGCACTTGGGAGGGCAGCTGGAAGACATAAGTCCACAGAATCACCATTTCCTTTTGATGTGTTACTTGCAAAATGACATGTTATTCTCCCTTATGCACGCAAAGATAAAGCAACAGAAAGTGAACATCACAGGTGGTGCTCACACTGGTGCAATTTCCTAACCTGAGTCATTTTTATAAGGTTATGGCAACACCCTGAAATTGTTAGAGTGGCATCGGGGCTGCCTTTTTGATCTAGAGGATTCTGTTATCATTTCTGTCTTAGTTTATTGTAACAAGAAGGTACAGAGCCTGAAAATCTGTAATCCAATATTTGTTCCTCAGGAATATTTATATCCTTGTAAACATACAAAGAAAGAACGCTTCCAGACAATTGATTTGTTCCATAAAATCACTTAATGTAAGGCCAAATACAGATATCCATGTTCCTAATGAAGAATAGTCTTCAGTGAGTTGCCACAGTCAAGTCAGCAAAACAATTTTAGAAGAAAATTAGCTATTACCTATAGGTTGTATGGAAACCTTGAAATCAATTCAGAAAAAAGTGTCCAAATGAAGAGTGCAAATAAAACCACATATCAGAAATAGAGGTGACACATTACCAGAAGACTGAAAAAAGAGCCAACTTTGCATAGTTTTGATTAGTCTTTATTAATATTCAAATCTTTTGAAGCATAGGCTTGTGAACCGTGATATGACAGGCAGAACGTGCCCATACTATATGCAAGCCAAAGTAAGTTATTCATGTATAGCCATACCCACTCCTCTTGGTTCATTTCACCTCTTCTTACACTAATTGTCTTCATGAAGTTTTTTCTTAAATCTTGGTTCTCTGGCAATTTATTTTTTTCAAGTGATGAGGGGCTAAGGCTTCCATGCCGATTAGCAATTCAGTCAAATCCATCTCACTTCTTTTCACTTTTGGTTTTATTTCATCTTCTCAATTTCATCTGCCTTTGACTTCCTGAAACAACCCAGTTTAGCCTGAAGATTTTTTTATTATTAACACAATGGCTCATTAGATTAATCTCTGCTTAAAATTCATGTCCTTCTCTCTCACCTCTGGGAGACAACCACTGAAAAGCGGTCTGCTCTGATGTGTATTTACTAGCTGCTGAAGGTCACTTTCTGAAAAACCCATTTCTTTCACCAGAAATCAAAAAAATTCAGGTTGGGTGGATTTATATGGTCCTTCTCATTTATAGCTGCTTGGTTTAGGTTTGAGGGTTTGGGATTTGGTGGTGTTTCTTTGGGTTTTTTTTTTAATTGAAGGAGATTTAGAAATGTTTGTTGGAGTTCAGTGTTTGTTATTCAAACTGTGTGTGCCAATGTGTCTTGACAAAGCAGCTGTGCTCTGAAAATGATGACATTTCTACCCCCCTGGGCTAGGAAAGGAAACTTCTGTCCAGGCTCCAAAGATCTCTAGTGACATTAAAAGAGATTTTCATGAAGTGGAAGGCAAACACCATTAAAAGCTGTAATTTTTGCTCTTAAGAAATTATGCATATTTAACAGGATGTCTTTGAACTCATGCCACCTAAGTAGAAAAACAAAAAGCTTTTTTGAGAATTTGAGGATTATTTTACATGAGAATTTAATTTGTTTAAATGGAAATGAATATGGATGAGGGTATTTGAATAGGTTCAGTGTGTTCGTCAGCCACAATTGCCAAGCAGGGACTAATCTTAGTGATTAGTAAGGGTAGTGATAAAAATATGCTTGTACCCAATATGTCTCCTGATTGGCAGTTTATTGCTCTTTGAGGACCAGATGTCAAAAGCCATATGCTAATACTCAGCACAGAACAATTCTCTCGTTTTACGCTGTAAAAAGCACTGTCGTCGGCACTGCTGAGCAGTGAGTGAACGGCAGCCCTGAAAGACAAGAGCACTTTCAGGCGACGGGAGCATTTGCTGCAGCAGTTGGCAGAGTGGGAGCATGGGTCCTGGGGCTGCTCAGGGCTCTGCTGCCGACTCCCGGCATTTTACGACAACAGTCAGGGAAGGGGAGATGCAATATTTTACCTAAACTGCACTTCGTACTATTTAGACTAGGAATTAATTTCTCTTTCTACAGTACCTGGCACCATGTGGCTCTGCTTTGTAACTAAAGGTGTAGCAATGGAGTCACTAAATCAAAATTTAAATGTGTGTTATGTGAGAAGTGCATTAAAAAGAAAGAAAAAAAAAAAAAAAAGAACTGCAGATATCAATGACTTAAAATATCTTGTGTTTGTGTAGGATTTCAGTCCATCATCTTCCTGAGCTGGGGAAGTTTACATTTTACTGGAATTATGAGTCTTGAATACAGATTTAACAGTGAAAAAAAATCTCTATTAACTGGTGACTTTAAAGTTGGTAGTAGAAGGTAAAAAAAGAAGTAGGGAGGGAAAAATACACACTTCAACTATTCCATTTATACAGAGGCAAAACCAGCTTCTGCCTTCAGTTAAAACTTCCAGCCTCCAAAATCCAAGTGACACCAGGTTTGACTGAAGGCAGTATTAGGGTCAGTTTATTCTAGTACCATTTTCTATGTGTCAGATATATTAATCATAACAATTACTGGTAATGCTAGCCATAATGACAAGGAAATAAGTGCCATAGACATCAGCACTTGCTTTCCACCCAATCTGACTAAAAGAGCAGCGAGGGGCAGGTTTTTCTCCCTACAAGCCAGTCAGTAGTGATCCAGAGGACTAATGAGATTTCCAACCTCCAGTTACTGCCAGCAGTAAACAAGCCCACCAAGCTGTTATTAAAGGCAGTGGTGTCCTGCAACACGCTGCTGCAATTTCCCTAGGATTGTTCTGAAGTTTCAAATCCTTCTGATTTGATAGTTTCTGAAGAAAAAACTTTCTCTTCCAAAGATCAGCTGGGCTGAACTCCATTCATAGTGGCTGTTCTTAAAGGTTGCCATCCTCGTTCTACATCCAGTTCTCTTGTACAGTGACTAAAATGAGCCCAGTTTTGTACCTGCATAATTTCACCTCCAATGGCATCTACAGCCATAGCATAAAATGGGAAGTGTCTCTTTGGTTCCTCTCCATTCCAGGCTCTCTTTTGACGCAAGGCGAGAAAAAAAAGCTATAAACAAAAGCTCATAAGAGTTCTTTTCTTTAAGGAGAATATTTGGGTTTCTATGTGTTGGAAGGAGCTTGACTTTCAAACTTTTGGGGAGTTGGTCTGGAGTACATTTACACTGCAAGAGAAGATACGCAGTGATAATTCTGCGCTTGTACGGGTGTTGTACATCTGGCATGAGCTTCCCCTTCACCCTAGCGCTTTGCAGTACTCTGTCTCATTCTGAAGGAAGAACAGATAACATGTTCTGGAGGAAGGAGATATTAATCCAGTTCTTATACTATCCCCCTCCCTCTTTCTTTTTTCAAAGCAGCAATGTAGTGAGGTCATATGTTTCTCTGTAACATTCCTCTCATTTGTGCCATTGTATTCTTTTTAAGGAGTTGTGTAATTCCGTAATAATTAAGGAGGGTTTAATAGACCACCACATCTCCATTAGCTTCACCTTGTGTTACTCTTGGAGGATGTGTCATGAACAGGGGGACTTAATAGGAAGGAGCTCGATGGGGGAAAACAAGCTCTAGGAGGTAAATGATCCTGTGCTTCTGCAGGAGACATAAGTGTGTGATATATGATCACAATCCTTAGTATGTGGATTTTGCCTGGTTTTTTATTATTATTGGTTTTCCCTTTTTGCTTTTAGCTTTGTTGGGAGATGATGTTGGCAAAACGTGTTGGAAGGCCATGGGCTGCAGAGGATGCTGTTGGAGCAAGAGGTATCGATTGCTGCAGCAGTGCTTTTGGGGTTGTGATGGTTGAGGAAAAAAAACCAGGAGGCTTGTAATGGGACCAGTAGAGAATGTGCATACTCCTGCACAAAGATGGATGCCCCTTTTTAGGGTAAGGAAAAGGAAAGTTGCAGACTGTGCTATCAGGGAATGATGCACAGAGCAACACATGGAAGTATTTTACAGGACTTTGAACCTGGGCTGGTTTGGAGCCTGCCAGCTGGGAAATGCAGGCAGAGTTAGTATGCAAACCTTGCGCTAGACTATCGATGTGCCCTGTAACACCCTAGTTTTAATGTACTTCCTGAGACCTTGTTTAATATTTCACTAAAAAGCTTTGATAAGGTAAAACTTCAGTAAGAATGGGAAGACTTGCCTACTGTCTCAGGGTGGTGAGCAGAATGTGCTCTGAGCTGGTCTGGTGCATTTACAAATGGTCCTGTGCTGTTTGAATTTTCCCAGTGTTGTTCGGTCTGGTAGTTTTATTAACTGCTATTCTAATACTGTATTATATATCCACTAATTGATTTGGTTCTGGCTGTAATACTGACTTGATGAGTGGTGTTCCACAGTCCTGGTTTTTAAGGATAGTAGTTAAAGAATTGATTCAAAAGATGAACAAAATTACAGTGGTTTGTTTATGGGCAACCAAACTTTCTTAAAGGATGTAGGCCAAAAAGGTTTTTTCATGAAGTAGAACCACTTGTATTTTGTTCTTTAGTTTTATAAGGAGAAAAAAATATCAGCCCAGGTTGGAACTGCATAATGCTTTCTGTGGCATAAACAAGAAATACTGAAGCCTTTTCCTACCTGTTACAACTAGTCCCTTAAAAATTTTTACAGTTGGGAAAAGCTTGGTAAGGTGAACAAAATCAAAGACTTAAAAGCTCCAGAGCATTGCATCTCAGAAGAGCCTTGTCCCTGAAAGGGGTTTACAAAATCACTTAAAATCTTGCTGTGAACCACAACTGAGTAGCACCTTTAAACACCAAAATATTTATAAGAATCTAGCTGAAAATCATGAGCTGTCAAGATCTAAATTGTTGAGGGACTCCTGAATTTTCCTACTACCAGGTTGTATCAAATTTTTTAAAGAGGTAGGAATATAGGGAACCGTAACTGCACATACAGATAATGATCTCTAGAGATGTTAATTCTGCCTGTTAAAAACCACTTGACTTTGGACTTAATAAGATGAAACTTTTCCTTTCATTTGTTACAGTACCATATATTCTGTAGCATTAGCACTAATATAATAGATATGGGGGAGGGGTGGTTCAGCGTATACTCTCAGAGGTCATCTAACTTTAAAGCTTCTGATGCCTCCAAATGTAATGATTCTGGGGGGAAGAAAGTCTCTCAAGTTTGAGTCACTGAATCTTACCAAGTAATGGAGATGCTGCAAGTCCCAGCCGTGCAAAGCCCTCCAGTTTGCAACTCTGTTGAAGCCCCATTTTTATGTCTGAGTCACCTTGCTAGCAAGTGCACTTGGTGGAGGGAGGATAGTGCTCTCAGGGAGGTTATTCAGTGGCCATTGGTTAAGCTGACTACAAGTGACCTCGGCATGGCTGAGACTTTCTATATTTATTTGAAACCCCATTCTTTATCCTGGCTCGACTCCCAGCTAAACCCAAAGCCTATTTCATGATCACAACAAGCCTGACTTGCACCTCTTTGGGGAGACCGAAGGAGATTATTTGTTAAATGGGAGCTAGGGAATCCCTGTTAGCTGGAAGGGGTTCTGGTAGGACACTATCTCCAGATGCTCCAGAGATGCACTGGGCTGTGCTGAGCTGCCAGGGCTCACGACTGCGTGAAATGGCAGGGAGTGAAGACAAATGACTCTAGGCAGAGGGATGTTGAGTTTTGTATACTTTCACAACAAGACTTTTGTGACTGAAAACAACATCCTGATGTCTTGAGGGATGCTTACACAGGGTGAAACTGAGAACATGGCTGGATATTGCTAGGCTTGCTTTCTGAATGGCTTGTTCTGAAAAATCAACATAGGCTGGAGAGGATGTGGTCACACCATCTTCCTGACCTTTCCTGACATTACCCTGATGGGTTTTTTTACCTTAAGGTCTTATTTCCTGATCCCAGCATCATTCTTTGTGGGGCTTTTTGAGGAGCAGCTGTTGCCTTGGCCTACTTTGTGTCCTCTCCTAGTTGCAGGGGAGAAGCAGATGGAAGCTTTGCTCTACTTTGCTTTTTAGATATAGTACATTGAGATAATAATGGCTTCTGTAGCCAAGGATGGCTTCTAGCCAGGCCAGAGGCCAAAGTATTTGTTTGCAAGCAAGAGCCAAGCTTTAAGAAATGGCCAACAGCTCAAAATATGAGTACAGAAAGAGTTTGTTGTCTGCATTCTGTGAGAAAGGTGTGGTGAGATACTCAGCTGCAGGTAGGAGCTTGCGTGGTAGTGGCAGAGAGCTGGTGCTGTGTTTTGGGTGTTTACCTCTCCCCAGGTAATAGGGAGCCTTGGCAAACCTGGGCAGCACTTCAGGTCACCTCTCCTTCTAGGTATGTAGATCTACTGGAGGCGATATTTTGTCAAGCCTAAATCTTCTGAGGTTAAAGAAAAGTAGAAACTTTGAAATATCACTAGAGCGCAACTGAGTTACTTGTGCTAAAACAGTCCTTTCCTAAGCAGACCCTGGAAACCAGCCCCACACTCTTGCAGGCTGCTGTGAATCATTACACTTGCAGCTTTATTTTAGAAGTGCAAGTACTTTTTTCATCCCTCAAGTCCTGCAAAACTGTTTTTAAAGCAATCTCTGCAGCTTTTGGAGAGTCCGAACTCATGTCAGACTCAGAGCAGTCTTGCAATCCTTTCAGGTCCCCTTGCCAGCTGCTGCTCCCGGAATGGCTGGAGTGGCCATCCCTCACTTTTCAGGTTACAGGTGTCAAATATCCAGGATGAAAACAATTGGGATAAGGCTGCTAACTCTTCCCAGCTGTAATTGTCGGTTGAATGAAAAATCACCTTTCCCTGTATGTCTGAGCTGGGAACAGTCACGCCAGTGTGCTTGGGCTCCCTACTCTCCTGGCTCTTCTGCCTGTCGGCTGTCCCAGCTGTGCTCACTGCAGACCTGCCTGCTCCTCTTCCTAAATTCTTCTCCCATAGTAAGGGAAGAGTAAGGAGCCGGGTAGACAAGGGATTAAATTTAAATGCTTACTGATGCCACAGGCTTGCTCCGGCTCTGCTGTTTCCAGCCTTCCTGCGCTGGTAAGCTGTTGAAGTTGAACACTTACACATTAGGTGGTGCTAAACTCTAATAAATGCCGGCGAAGTGGTCCCTGGAGCTGTCACCCGTCCTACTAGCTGCACTTGGTAAGGCTCTGCACTCATCCTCATGCTGTGACTACTGCCCTGCAGCACTGATAGCCAGCTTGCCAGTTCACCGTTAAACTTGCCATCAAGTCACTCCAGGTAAAAAGTTTCCCGAATGCTACTTTGTTTCTAAAATTACAGCCAGTATTACCAAACTCCGGAACCTGAATGTAATGTTCTGGGGCTTGCTTACTCTCAGGGCTGCTCCCAGGGTGGGAATAGTTAAATGGGGTAGGGGTGTTATCTCCAATCTCGGCTCCCCCTGACTCCTCTTCCCAGAGAAGGTGGTCCTTCTGGCTGCTTCACTTACTAAACTGTCACCAGTTGGAGCTAGAATTGACCTGGAACTCAAGCTCAGGTCAGACAATGTTTTCCTAACCCGGGTACAGGGTTGAGGGGTCAGTCTTACAGACGGCTCCTATAATTTCCAAAGCAGTGTGCAAGTAGGACCTTTCTACAACGATTTTAGTCACCACAAGACTGAAAACTAGATTCAGTTCCTAACTGTGAAAGCTTGGAAAGAATGGGAGGTGGGGGGTGAAACCTTATTTAATTAATTGGAATATGAAGGCACTTGAGTTGTTGTCATAAGGTAATCCTAGTTAAACTGCCACTGAGCAAAATTTACAACTGTCATTCACAAAACTACTCTATGGTTTTAATAAATCTACTTAGCTATCAGAGACGAGCTAGCGTTATAGTGGGAACTGGTACCTCTCAGCAGCTGCTTTGCGCTTCCAAGTCACTTCTCTACTACTGCTCCGATAAGCATTGAATGGGTTCTGAAGGGAATACTGTCAGGTCGCTCTTTGGACCAAAACCCGATCTCTTCTTGCTCTTAAACTTCTTGAATAAATTGTCATTCTATGTGCAACAGATGGGTAGAAAACTCACCCTAATGCTTGTCTTCGTGTATAAGTGGAAATCCCCTCCATTTCTGAAAGTAGCAAGAAGAAAAATCCACAGATGATGTTCCTCTTGTGGATCAAGTGGGACAATGAAAGAGGATCTATTCTAATGTCCAGGCCAAATGAGGAAGATATCAGAAGAGGTAGGAGGTGCTGTCATGCTTACCTGAGGGTTACCTGCATGAACTCTCCTAGCCTCATCTCTGTTGCATTCGAGAGACAAGGTGACGATGAACCTGCAGTTGGATACCCAGCAGAGATGGAGACAGTTCTGCAGAGTGTAAGGAAGGGAAGATGGTCCATGGTCTTCCCTGCATGCTACTGAGCATGCTGTTTTCATGCTCTGCACACACCTGAGCAAGCTGTCTCCACGCTAGATGAAAGGTAGCGGGATGCAGTGAGGGCTGGCATGGAGTATGCCATACTTGCAGCCACCCATTGGAGTTTGCTGTTGAAACATTTAAGAATCACAGAAAGGGTCCTTTCAGTTCTGTTGCATTTGAGAAGCTTTGAGTTAGGAGATCAGGACCTTACAGGGTAATCGTGGACAGCATTAGAAATGAAGGAATATAAAGTAGCTGAAGAGATGCTTTGAAACAAGCTGCCAAATAATGAATAATCACAGAGAATTTAAATGAGACCCATAGTACAGCCCTTTGTTTCTCAAGGCAAGCTACCTCTCCGGGACTTTTTTTTTTCTCCCTCTGAGGACAAAAGGCAGAATCAATAAGCCAGTCTATGAGACTACTGGAAACCACTTTGAAGCTTGTGATGAAAGAGAATTTTCCTTCCTGTTTGAATTGCAGATTCCTTAGCACAAAACATGGCTGGTTCACTTCCACCTCAGCAAATCCGATTGAGGTGTCTAAGCTCCCATCCCACCCTGCTGCCTGACCCTCCTGAGCACAACTCCACCGAGTTCAATCAGCTGTAGTGTGTACTGCAGACACTGCTTTTCAGACTAGAAGCTGAATCTATTGTTTCCCCATCCTAGCTCTCAGGATGTTTTGCTGTGGCCGTTTTAAAGGTTTTATATGTTGCCAGGGGAAAAGTTTTTCAAGAAGTCTTAAACTCTTTAGTTTTTAGGCTTTGCTTTTAGTTTGTGTCCAAGGGTCAAGAGAGCTGCAATAGTGCTGTAAGTTTTAAGAGTTTTAAGTTGCATGAAAATTAGCACTTGATAGCCCCAAACAGTTAATGAACCATCACCTGGTGGGAGGGGAAGCCTAATTTCTAAATATGAACAAGTCTGAGTGTTAGGAACCATATCAGTCTTACTTTTAGCTTTTAAACTATTTAACAGGTTGAAGCTGTATCTCTTTCCTCGCTAGCTTGTACCTGGAGGACAGTACCCCTTTGATTCTGGCAGTGAGGGGGTGTTTGTCCACTACTTGGCTCCTGCTTTACAGATGCAGCTTCTCCTCATCAATTTCAGAACTGTTCAGTGGTACAGCACCAAGAAAGTAACTAGTGTACCGTTATCCAGGGGCAATTCCATTTTAGTCTTACAACAGGCAGTGTTTTTCATCCTTTCCTGTTGTTATAAGTTAGAGACCTCGCCAGAGACACGGGTGGTCTTTCTTAGTGTGCAGTCATGTAATACGAGATTGTCCTTGACCAGAGCAGCTCTCATTCTAAGTAGCCAAGACACAGATGGCTTCTATGCTCTGCATGTTTGCAGCATCTGCAGCTTGCTTTCCACAGAGGCCACTCAATACAGTCTCTGTTTAATATTTTACCCCTTCAAAGATGAGACCTGAGACATTAGGATAGCAAGTTCCAGCTAGACTATAAATGGGCAGAGCACAGTTTAGGCAAGTTTCCTTACGCATAAAAACTACCTCACTAGCTCTGGATGGTCTATGACCTCTTCTTGCATCTCACTGTGTGATTGCTAGGCTTTCAGTTGGTAAATTACAACTTTTCAGTACAGCAGGACCTGCTTTCTGTCTGTAATGGTTTGTGCTGCTAATCTAGTGGGACCCAGGAGACCTGGCCTCATCCCACCTAGCAACACCCTGTAAAATCTTGTGTCCTTCAACTGATCTCCATTTTAGAGGGGAAATGCAGAATGACAAACCTTGGTTCCTCATCTTAGTACTGGCAAGATTGATCCAGGATGAAGAGCGTTTCAGGGAGGCTCAAATTAAGACATTTTCATCTTCCCTCATTCTCCCAAATGCACTCCAAAGGACCCAGGCTTCAGTTGAAGATTTTTGGTGTCCCAGTCACTGCTTCTTTGCTCACAGAAATCCCTGCCAGTCACTTCTGAAGGATTTTCAATCAACAGAAGTGCTCTGCTATGGCAAGTTGCCTTAAACACTTGGGTTCCTTCTGAGTTAAGGTAAAGCAGCAGGGAACCATCTTCAAGTGGCGAAAAGGTTAACCAGCTAACTGCAAAACCATTCCTTTTAACCTAAGGCAGGGAGGCACACTGCATTTTTTATAGCATGGGAGAGAAAAGTGCACAGTGTGTGACACTGATGCAGAGTAAATGTTTCATGAGCTGGCCTCCTAATAGATGTCTTCCTGAGAGAAGGAGCTGGTGTGGCAGTGACAGTCTGAGTGTGTGCAGGAGCTGGCCGTGAAGACTCTGGTACCCAAGGCAGCTTCCTCAGAACTTATGATTCTCTCACTTGGACTTCCATAGATTTCTGTTAAATAAAGGTTTGGCAGAACCCTTAGAAGGGCACAGTGCATCCAGCAGCTGCTGCACTGACAGACATTGGAGGCAGCGTGGCACAGGAGCCAAAAAACAGGGATAAGAAAATAGGTGATATATATCTCTGTAGGACACTTCAACTAGGTATTTAAAAAATGTCAGACATCAGGGTATTGTTACAGCTTCCTGATATCTAATACAGATGTCAGATTGCTTTTCAGAGTAACTAAGTCAATTGTTCCACATTCTTCTCATAGAAAATCACCTGGTCTGCCCCAGTTACCAGTGAACAATAAAACACCTCTTCCACCAAGTGCCAAGGTTCTTTCGCAGTCCCATTGCCAGAAGGTGCTGAAAAACCTTTTCCCTGGTAAGAGCATAGTGACCCTCACCACTCATACAATAGATGTAAAAGTTAATTCTGCGTCTTATAACGTCGCACTGAATAAACTGAAATATTAAGCTGGCCAGAGCACTGAGCTAGCATGAGGGAATGAGGCTTGGAGCATGGAAGGACGAGGGTTACAATGCGTACACCACCAGCAAAGGAGATCAAGTCTTGTCCTTTACTCTGCACAGAACTTGAGCAGGATCTTAGTGTGCTCGTCCGGAGGTCAGCAGTGCTGCTGCTGCGTGTGTGAACACTGGTATCACCATTTTGCTATTTGGTCTGGCCAGGAGCAGCTCCACTGACCACTAAGATTGGCATATGGCTTCCTAGCCTCCTGCTGAATGGGGGAGCTGCCTTCCACCGAGAGCCCCCCTGCAAGCTGCCTGGGGCAGGGGGGTATTACTATGACTCTCCACTTAGTGTCCTCACTTGCTTGCTTTTTGGATCAGCTAGAGACAGGGAGGGCTCTTGTTTCAGGAAAGACAGAGGCTAAAAAGCCAGAAGATCTGAATATCCGTATTTTTTACAGAAGGGATTAATCTGCAAAATTTAAGCCCTCTCTGGGCTTCGACCGTACACCTTGGGCTTGGCAGCATCTCTCCTGGTGCTCAAAACCCCAAAGGGTTTGAACGGCTTCAGGATGAGACCCATGCTTTGCAGACAGCGTAATCCGCATTCAGGGGCTTGGTTAACTCCTCTGAAACCTGTGGAGTATGTCAAACTAACATGTAGGGCCTGATACAGAGATTAAAATCCCTGGGAATCCCTCCTGGTTCAAAGAGTGTGGCTGTCCCATCGCTGATAAGTAAGTGCAAATGCTTTCGCACCGTATCTGCTCAAGAGTTACTGGACAGACTGCATTAGTCTCATTTTGGGTCCTAATTCTGTAAGACATCAGTGTGTGCTTCACACCAAAGGCAATTAACCCTTTGCATGGTTACTGTTAACTGGTCAATTGGGAAACCTCTCATAGTGCTCTGTTTTCACTTCAGACAGAAGGAGAGCTCAGGGTTTTTTCAGTTTTCCCTGTTAAGCTAATGATAGTTATCTACCTTTGAACTTCACCTAACTCATTAATAGTATCTTACTCCCTAGATGTCTAAAGCTAGAACGAGTAAGGTCTGTTCCAACCAGCTCATATATTACGATTGCCTGCACATCACAGGCCATTTAATACCGCGTGGAATTGCAAAGGAATCTTTTCACGTTTCCCCCTTTCCCAGTTCCTCAAAACTGAAATGGATTTCTTTGTAATGGAAACTATTTTAATAAATGTAATCAATGAATTTACTACTAATTTGGTAAACGCCTTCCTAGCATTCATATTAAGCAAAAAAGGAAATCCAAAAGTTTTCACCAGCTTGGACAGGGAAGGGATAGAAGCAGAGCTCCACACTGCAGATCAGCCCCAGGCTTTGGCATACTAATTGTCGTGGAGAATCTTTCTTTTCTGTCCTTGGGACTGTGGAATCCTGAAAGCCTTACTTCTGTAGCTGGTGGAAGACAAAAACCTATTTCAAAACCAAAGTCTTTCATGAAGGAACAACATGGTATTTCGGATGATCCTAATTTTACCAAGTTCCCGTATTTTAAGGTCAAAAACTGTGGGGGTTTTTCAGACCTTATACAAAGACATCTTGTCTCCATACAAAAGCACAAATCAGAGAAAATCCAGCCCTTCCACCAGCGATTTGTTCCAATGATAAACACTAACTTTGGTTTCGAATACTTTGCCTTATTTCTTTTGTGAAACTCTTCCCGCTCCAGTTTTCAGCAAATTGTTCAAGTACTGCCTTTCCCTGCTAGGGTAAACTCCAGAGGGATATAATTTCCTGTTAAAGGGGAATATTTAAACGCATCGATTCATGAGCTGGACTTTCACCCAGTAATTCCACCAACAATTTAGTAGCGTAATAAGAGGATTACCTCCTTCAGTTCCCATTCCTGTTCCCCAAACTCAGTACTCATCAGTCTTCTAATTATTTTCTAGGGCTTCCAACCTTTGTCCAATTGAGCACTAACTTGTACAATTGTACCTGACAACATATTAAGTCTGTTTAAATGCAGCTTAATTTGATCTTTCTCCATTGCTAAATAATTCTTGATTCCTTTTCTTTGTCCAGCCAAATCTTGGGACACGGGCCTCTAACCTGATCCTTTTTCTGATGAATAGTTAGGATCCAGCTTATGGCTATTGGGACCCAGTTGGCAGAACTGCTTTAGTGTGCAAGATCAGGACCAGAGCTGAAAAAAAAACCAGAAGCATTTATTGCTCCAGGGTTTAGTCTGAGAGCAGCTGGAAGGTTTGGGGTGTCACCAGTGTGTTAGGTGTGAAACACCTACTGTCTTTAACAAGGTGAATATCTGACAGCAGAGCTTGTCATTCATGGTACCAGCGATAGGGCTGCATCAATGGGCCCATTTTCTGTGTAACCGTAACTCACACTGCATTTCTTCGTAAAAGAGAAAACCCACTGAGAGAACTGATTCTGTTTGGGTGAGTTGTACTGAAGGAATATTGCTATTTTAGAAATAACTGTTATTGGGTTTGATTTGATGTGGAATACAATAAAGCCCAGGCCGAATTATGCAGGGTTACTATAATTATTTTGAAAGCTCAGCATGGAAAAATTTGTAACAGCTCATGTACTCACATCAGGGATCATTTCCATTTTACCCTCATGAACAGTTGTTCATTCATTGCTGATTGCAACAATCTTTTAATCAAGAAAACAGTGTGGATATTTTACTCCAGCTGGTAACAGGGGCTGGGGGAAATGGTGACATTAATTTTACAAGCTGAATTTGAGAACCAAAATTCTTCAAAGTAATGATACTTGCTAAATAGAAAGAAGTGGCTTTAAAGCTCTTTAAAAGGAAAGATAGTACCAAATGCAGCCTTTACGCAGTGTGTTGCAAACATGCTCCAATCCTAGAGGCAGCAATGGGAAGGTCTGGTCACAGGCAGCCTAGAGAGGCAGCTTTTCCCCATTGCTCTTCATGTGGCAGCAACGGGCAGGAGCTCTGGTTTGCTTCACCAGCCACACATTATAAATCACTAAGTGAATGAGCCAGCACACAACGAAACACCTGGAAGCAAGGATCTCCCTGTCTGTTCTCCTCGCTGCTCAAATTAGCTCATGCAGTGCTTGCTTACTCTTCGCTGTCCAAACCCAGCATCTTACTGAGTACCTTAAGGGCTGGTGTTTGTCAACAAAAAGGTGGATCAACACTGCAGCTGGATTCCCAGACAGGTAGATGTAGGGAGGGGATAAAATACCAAGTCTTTTCTGTGTTCTCAAAGTCACATATCCCTTGCAGGTTACTCACTATCACAGCTGTCTGAAAAGCACCTTTCTTTATTTTCCCACTCTTCATGTGAAAGAGGGACGAAAGACAGCCAGGAGGATCTATCTAGAAGTTGTTGTCATCAACTTTTGTGGGTGTTGCCCCTGGAAAATATTGGGGTTAAACGTGTTAGAAGTACCTAGTGAAAGCATGAGAATTCTTGATGAAACCTGTTTTGAGGGTTCCACCTAAAAACGCAGACACACACTTTTGCAACAGAAAACGTTACTTCTGGAGGAAAGAAACCCAACTTTTCTGACCACTGTTTGATCAGCTCCAGAACTATAATAAATCTTTTAGGTTCCGATTAAAGTCTGATGATGTCTCCCATCATCATTTTGAAGCAGGGTCCATCCAGATATGAATGGCATAAGCGTAGCACTCACATTGCAGAGTTTCCTTGAAGAAGGACCCATTTGGGCATCACCAGGGCCAAGTAAGTGAAGTGACTACAGATACCAAAGGTGAAACCGAGAGGCTTCCCTCTTCCCTGCCTCAGCCAACTCTTGGTGGCTTCACTGGGAATCCTGCATAGCTGCAGAATTCAGGTTGGGAGCAGTTATCATTAATAGGATAAAAAGCAAATCAGAAATCCCTGGTTAGGTGTGTTCTTACCAGCTATTTTCTCAGCTTACTCTCCAGACAGATTGATTGGGTTTAGGGGTTGTTGGTTTGGGTTTTTTTATTGCCTCTTCTGGAATGCTAATAGGGACTGGGAGACTTGAACCTATTCAAACTGACCTCTTGATATTTCTCCTTTATTTTTATATTGAGATTATTCCATAATGAGAAAATGGTTGGATTTGTCATACAGAACCAAGCAGATTTGATATGCTATACTTCACCTGACCTAGTATTTTCTACATGGAGTGAGTATAAATTGACCTCTGTCATGGTGATACTTTCCTCATCTTATTAGTGGCATGAAAACTGGCATGTAAATCTTCTATAGAAGCTCCCAGCACAAAAATGAAACTGAAATATTTAATCCCCATGGAAACAGCTTATCATGGATGTAGGATTTCCTCCAAAATCAGATTGTGAGTTTCTTAAAACACGTCCTGGAAATGGTGATTTCACATCAAAGCTGAAAAAGGGAGTGGGAGGAGGAGAGAGGAGATTTTGGGGAGGAGGGGGAAGCCGACTGCTGGTGTTCACCCAGCCTGTGCAGTCTCAGCCTCCGAGATCTAACTCCTGTGGATTTAGTGTACATGTGAGCACTTCCACAGATTTTAAGCACTCCAGGCAGAAGTGCCATTGTTAGGGATTTAATCTGAAAGCAAAGAGAATCGTCTTTTTTCCTTTAAAATCTAAATCCCTTGTTAGCTTAATTTCTTAAGAGAGAACACAATCAGTTTTTTTTTTTTTTCCCAACACAACTGAGAGGCTTTTTCTTTCTTCACTCCCAAAGAGAACTATGTTACAAAGGAATGCTTACTTTTATTTGTAGCTTTTTTCTGATCACTGAAGTGCATGTGATGTGTCAGCTCCTTAAATCCCTTTATTCCATGTCTGAGTCTGTACCCTTCCAAGTATTTTATTTTCAGTCTGCTGTGTCACATTCTGCTTTCCTCTGAGGTATTTCTTTTAATTGCAACATTTTAAAATTCAACACCTTCATATCATCATACATCAAGACTGTCTTCTCTTAAGTCTTAGATTTCCCACTCCTGATTATGGTCCTCTGCTTCTAGGCAACAATACAATGCACTGGAATGCTTATGCCGTCCTTCAGCGGCAGAAGGAAGGAAAACCTCTCATGAATGGGCTAAATCACTTTTCACCACCCAGGGCTGAACTAGGTCCCCCAGCCCCTGTGACCCAGAACTTATTTTCTTTCTGCAAGTGACTGAATTTTCCTCATATTCTGTTACAGTATTTCCTCAAATGTCTCGAGTCATGACACTTGGATTTCTCTTTTCTGTGTCTCCTCTGCTCAAGAAATGCTGCTTAGGCTCTCAAATCATGTAACTGTTCATGATGTTTGCACAGCTGAGGGGGAATGGATAGGTCCCAGCTAGTAGCCCACTTCAGAGCCTTTTATTTCTATTCTTGCTGATTTGCATCTTGGCTAGTGCCTGAGTAAAAAACGACATTACTTGACAGCTGCTTTTGAAATGAGCTGGCAGCTTCTATTTTCTAAAGGGGCATGGCTGATATGGAATAACTGAAATTTTGGTGACACACTCTCAACAGAAAAGAGGCCAGGGATTGAATTAGCATGCAATTTGAATTACTGGAGCATGCTGAACCATCTCTTTAGATCAAATTAACTTCTTGTCAGTGCAAACAACCCCCACGTGCTCAAACCCTTTGGATTATTCTTTGGAACCCGGAGATGTTGCAGAATTCAAAAGATTACATCCTCAATAAAAGTGAAATAGTTCACTTACATTAGGACTTTCCAGCAAGGAGAAGTAAGAAGAGTAGCAAAACCTGAGCAGCATCCCCATAAGGACTCCACGTGATGTGTGGATGCTGGGCAAGCAGTGGCTCTTCAGGTTGAAGTCATTGGTCTTTGAAAGTGTTCAAAACTCAACTCCCCTTTATGAAGCACTGAAAAAGGAGCATACTTGTACCAACCATTATGGCGATTTTAGTGACTTTCCATTTCAAGACAATCCTGTTTTGAGTAAGGAGTATAAGTTTGTTTGTGATCTGATCTAATGCCTCGCAGATTCACTGAGCTGCAAGCAGGCTGTCTCCTAAAATTTGCTGTGCTTCAAGGTTTTCTATCAGCTACTTGTAAAACAGTGGGGCAAAGTGTCTTTGTTTTCCCCTTTCCCATAAGTGAAATGAGATAACGGTTCCTCTGAGGCTTGATTTACTGATGTTTGTGAACCTCATGGTAGTTTCTGCTTGGGGATTTCAAAGGGCTGCACTTCTGTCTAGTGTAAGTACTCTGCCTTCAGCAAAGCTATGAACTAGATTAATATCTCCATCTTGTGCTAATAACTCCTAACTAATCTTATTAAAACCTTTCCAGACCCAGATCAATATCTGAAATGCACTCTGTCCTGTAATTAATCTGATGAGCCATGCTATCCATGTTTACAAGCCCCTTCAAATTTTTCTTTAGAGTTTTTTATTTTAAAATTAAACTGGTTTGGCAGAAGCAGGGTCATGATCCCAGTTTCTTGGTAGCTTTTTCATGCCCTTATTAAATATCCTGTACAGAGTGCACTCAGTAATTCAATGAGCCTGCCCTGGTGAATAGAGTGGGATACTGGGGTCTTAGACCCTGCAAAAGGGCAGGTCTGGCAGTTTGATGGCTTGTATGTGAAAGGCATTGGTCATCCAAGCCTGAAAGATGTGTGGATTTGTCCCTCAGAGACATAAATGCGTGAAGAAGTGTGTGGACCTATGCTTGATCTGCTTCAGCTTCTGAGGGGAGGGTCTACCTCTTGGTGAGGACAGTCTTCTGACACCTGAGTCTTGGAGCAAAGGACTGTTCAACAATCAGTGATGAACTACAGTACTACTAATTGGTGAGGGCAAGAAGACACTTGCCTAGGACTGCACTTGTGCCTGGTTCAGTCTTGCAGCTGGTACATGTGCTAGTTTGGATGCAGAGACTGTTTAAGAACATCTTCCTTTATCTCTGAGGACATCTGCATGCCTCACTGTCCCCCTTGCATAAAGAGGAAGGTCTGATCGTCCAGCTTGTGAAAATCACCCCACAGCTAAGGCACTTTTGTATTACAATTTTAGCCTGGATCTGGTGACCCAGTCTTGACCTCGAGAGTTAACTTGACCAGCCAGAACAGTGCCACCCGACCAGGAAAATGGCAAGCTCTGCTCTGCAAAGAGCTGCTCAGCTGGGCTGCTGCTACATGGTATGTGAGGATGATCCTTCTCAGATGGGATCTGGGGCTCAGCTTGACCACACGTGTAGGCTTCACTACCAGGGTCACACAAGCATTCCCGTTCCTGCAACTAAATTTTAGGAGAGTACTCTACATGGTTTGAATATCCCAGTGGGGGGTAGGGGAAAGGGAGAAGCTCTGGATCTCCTCTCACCCTTCCTCCTCATGGGAATTAAATATAAGAGCTAAGTGCTTGCTTTTCTGAAGCTATTATTGGCAACCAATGCAAAATGTCCCTTTTCATGACAAGTAAATGACCTGCTAAGTACAAGCTATAAAAATTCAGGTCATGTTTTCTGTTTCATTAATATGCTGCCTGACAAAGCCTTTGCCTGCTGGGGCTCTCTGCTGGGGAATGGGAGTCAGAAAACCCTTAAGGATTTCTCACTGTCATTATGAGATAGAAAGGCAAACAGGCTTCTAAAGGAAAGAAGGCTCCCAAAAGACAGGCTGCCTTTGTGTCCTGATCTCATGAGCAACCACAGGAGGAGGAAAGTAATGCCATTTACACACACAGTCCCAGTAGTGTGAGGTTCGAATGCTTTTATGTTTCACTAATAGCTGAGCCTGACTGTCCCAGAAGTCAATAGAAAGGTTTTCCTTGATTGCAACAGGCACTGGACCAAAAAATGTTACTCAGCCGCAGAAATGTTTGTAAAGTTGGTAAGGAGGGGGAGAAGAGCAATATGAATCAGAAAGAGAATCCAAGAGAAAGTCTCTCTGAAATGTTTTTTTCTACAAAAATCATAGAATTGTTTAGGTTGGAAAAGACCTTGAAGAACATTGAGTCCAACCCTTAACCCAGCACTGCCATGTCCACCACTAAACCATGTCCCTAAGCACCACACCTACAAGTCTCTTAAATGCCTCCAGGAATGGTGACTCAACCATTTCCCTGGGCAGTCCCTGCCAATGCCTGACAGCCCTTTCGGTGAAGAAATTTTTCCTGATATCCAATCTAAACCTCCCCTGGAAAAACTTGAGGCTGTTTTCTCTTGTCCTGTTGCTTGTTAATTGGGAGAACAGATACCCACCTTGCTACAACCTTTCCTCAGGTAGTTGTAGAGAGCGATAAGGTCTTCCCTGAGCCTCCTCTTCTCCAGGCTAAACAACCCCAACTCCCTCAGCTGCTTCTCATAAGACTTGTTCACCACCTTCATTGGCTACTGTGGTCTTTGGGCCAGTAGCATCAAGAATTTACTGAAGATGGTTGTTCTTTCCACATGAAACTCTCTTTCAGAAATCAGAGAAGTGTCTCCCTGCAGGGGGCATCCAAGGTGGGTTCAGAGCGTGCATCACTTCTACGTGTAATTACAGGACTTTCCCATAAAGGATGGATCTTCATTCACACGTTTTGCTAAGACTGGAGTAATCTAAAATTGAATTCTGGATGCAAAGTCTTTTCCCCGTGTAGGGAGTTAGGGCTTGAAGGAATCTGAAGAGCATTAGCTTTTGCTCTTGGCCATGTTGAGTAGGATACATGATGCCTTCTTCACTGCGTTTTCTGGGCTTGCAGGGTGGTAACTGATGTGCCGGCGGTGAGGTCGTGCTGCCCTGCCTAGGGCTGAGGTTTGGCTTTCTAACTCCAGTTCAGCTCCCATTCCTCTCGCCTGTCCTGCTTCCTCTGCTACTAGCTGATGAAGTGAGATTCACATGGAGACTGTGGAGGCTGAGATGCAGCAGAAAGATTTGAAATGTAACCTGACAGGTCAGCACCTTTCAGAGGGCTATAAATATTTCCTTGAGCCAACAGGTATTTCCAGGTTTGGCATCCAGGTGTCCTGCGGAATCACTTCTTGCTAGCGGTGGGTTTTAGGGACCAGGCTGCTTTGTGCCCTCCTCTGTGTTGTTCACTACTATGTACCTTGTTCTCTACAGTGCTCTTGCCCAGAATGACAATGTTTTGAAGCAGCACCATCAGCCTTTTTCCAGGGATACGCAGCCTGCAATGAATGCATTGATTCATAGCTTATTTTTAAAGCCAGAAGGAATTGCTATGCTGATCTGCTCTGACCTCAAGCATGTAGTGGGCACAGGAGTATTTATAGCTCTGTTTACAACATTCTGCTCTGTATACAAGCCAGTAAGTCTAAGTAAAGAGCAGGGTCCCTGACCCAGTGTAGGTTTGACAGCCACTACAAGCTCAACTGCTTTATTAAGGTATTGCCCTCAGTAAGCGGCAGGGCAGACTAGCCCTGCCCGATTCCAGAGCGCATGGGCAGAGAGTCGCCCATGCACAGGACTTGCTGTGCATACATCTGTGGCCAGGCTGCAGCAGAAGCAGAAAAGCTCCAGAGATCTGGGAAATCCTGTGTCTGTGCTTTAGTCTTTTTTAGTCTCTATGCTGAGTCTGTCTTGCACCTTCTCTTGGGGGATCACCTGTGTTCTAGCCATACTAAAGCAGCCCCAAAGATGCATAAGGTCACTGGATAAGATGGTTAAAATGAGCTTAGGGAATAATAAGTAACTTGTAGGGAGGTGCTGGAGAAGAGCAGGACAGAGTCACCACCAACAACTGCTACAACTCCCCCAGCATAATATTTCTCAGTGTGTGTTCCCTGCTTTGTATTTGGAGTTGAGGGTAAGACAGAGCATGCTCCAGAGCACCATGGTGCTGCATCTCAGATGTGGTGATGAACTGACCTGCCCAAAGACCAAGCATTCCAAGAGGATAAGCTCTCTTGTATCTGTGGTACTGAGATCATTAAAATTGAAATAGTGCTAAAAGTTACCTCACTTTCCAATTGCCGTGTCCTGTCTTTGAGTCCCGCAGCGCACAGCTGGTGTCCAGGCCACTTGTCTCTCTCCGGTGCTTTACTCTGTTGCCTTAGATCTTGACATGTGGTGAGTGTCCAACCAGAAACCTGAGCATTAACTAAATATGTTAACTAGACAGATCAGCTCATTTTTCCTCCTGTGCAGTCAGATTTCGGCAGGTTAGTGACCCACAACTGCTTTTGGATTGCCAACATGACGTAAGGAGCCCTTGTCATTCTATTTCCAGTAAAATGGCAATTACGGTATTTCTTAGAATAAGATTTTCATAGTTAAATTTTGTTAGTGTTCTGATTGACACGTGTCCCGTCATGTTCAAATTCCCCTGAGAGCCTGCCTTTTCCACCAGCCTGTATTTATGAGTGAACATGTAACTGACTGTCACTTTGTACATGCCTCAGATGAAATCCCTAAGAGGGAAAGTAATTGCCTTGTTACATGCAGAAATGGTAAAATCAGCTGGAGCTAATACTTTGATAGTTAAGAGAATTGGCTATTAATATTCCTGCGTGGAGGCAGCACAGCCACCGAGGCCCTTGCAACTGTGAATCTCACAATCTTGCTCTTGGGCAAAGTATATGCAGTCATCTCTAATCTGTTCCACCTCTCCATGAGCAGCTCACCCAGCAGTGTGAACAAATTGCCTGGAAATGTCGTCATCGGGCTTCATCTGGCACTATCTCCCCTTCTGTCTGGGTCATTGATTTCCTCATCTCCTCTGCCTTAAAACTCACATCATACATCAATTTGCGGCTCTCCAGTACTGGAGCGGCTGCACTGTGTCTTCCCTGCTCAACACCAGCAGCTTTCAGCCGCTGAAGTGTCCTTTACTGCTGCTCACACTAAGACCTCCTGAATGGGTCTCAAGTGGTCTCCCTGCCTGCTACATAACAGCCTGTGCTCCGCCAGCTTTTGTTTCATCACAAGAGAGCTTAGAGCTGTTCTGCTTTCGGAAATTGGGTAAGATTCGGTCTCCTTCCTACAATGACTCAGTGTGCTGCAGAAATGACTCCTGCCTTGTATGAGCAGCTACAGCGGAGCTCTCGGAGCTGTGCCAGCCTCTGCTAGCCCCCAGCTGCCCTCCAGGAGAGCCCCTTCGACAGCAAGGAGCTGGCGCTGCTCCACGCTCTGGTCTTACGATTGCTAAATATAGAGTCCATTGATAAATAACATAAATGCACGAAGGGCACGAGAACCCACAGTTGTTGCAGAGTCTTCTTGGCTAATACAGCCTTATCCTCAGTCCTTTTGCCCATGTCCCTGTGGCCCTTCAACACCATCCTTTGCATGTTGAGTAGATATCTCTGTGCACCAAACGTATACTCAGTTGTCACTGCAAGAGTGCCCAGGATTGGGCCTTCAATGTGTGATTCAGCCCAGAGAAATGATTCTGTAGGAGATAAAGTCCTGTCTGACTACGCACTGATGCTGTGGTCACTCTCTGCTTGCACTGGTCAGAGGTTATTCCCAGTCCCAATCTGCTGCAACTTTTTAATAGCCAGGTACCACTCAGATACTTTATCAGACCTGATTGCTGAGCTGTAGCCAGCTCAGGCAGCTAAGCCGCAAACTTTTGCCTAGTGTAGGTTTGCACAGCTATTCCCAAGGATCTAATCCAGACAGCAGAAAATCACTTTCCTTGTGTTTTATTAAGAGTAATAAAGTCCCACCTTTCCTCAGCACTTGTAAACTGAGTGCATCTGACATGGAAATAAGTGCAAGGTGGTGAGGCCTCAAATGTGAAGCCCTTCCCCCTAAACTAATGGTGATCTTAATGGTAATAATTCCATTCAAAGGAAGTGTCAGATAAAATGAGCCTATTTCCTTAGGGAAGTGTGTCCTTTTATAAAGCTTTGCTGATCCTTGTCTTTCTAGAAACCAAATTGGCAGTCTCTTCATTTCACAGCCAAATCATCCTAGGCCCGGAATATGTCCGGAAAAATATTTCTAGAGAATTCCCTTTTATAAATAACCAGTAGGAAGGAAGTATTCTATGTACCCTTCCTAAAACAAGGAGCAGCAGACTGTCAAAGGGTATGAAGAAAGGGTTGATCTCTTGTACCAGGGGAGTTAAAAAAAAACCTTGATCTTGAGGCTGATGTTCCGCAGTGTGTGCTCAGGGTGAGTCACATGAAAGGCAAATTGAGATAAGAGCAAAGACTCCTGAAAGAAAACTACTGATTTTAATCTCTGTATCCGTGCTTACAGGGGCTTTGCTGTAGAAATAAAAGTGCTGTGCTCCCCTGTAATGTCTCCTTGTTAAAAGGTGTAGCACCACCAGCTCCCCTGAGCTTTCTGTCTATGCCCTCACTGTAGGTTTTCTACATATAAAGTCTCTCGTGATATTTTTTCTTTGTGACCGGTTTACAGAGAGGGCTGCGTGGGCAGCCTGTCCCAGCCCTCTTGCAGCTGTTATGGCCACACCACATCTCCTGTCTTTAGCCACACTGGCTCTTAGTAGTCACACGTCAAGTTTTACCGGGTTTATGCAGTTGCATGGGAATATCACTAGATGTCCTCTACTGCTAAGTAGCTTTATCGTAGTGTGTGCCAAGCACCACACAGAAATTCAGATAAATGTATCTCAGCTGTTTAAGCTGTCTCTTTTTTATAGCTTCATTGTTCCCAGTCCATAGATGCACAGCAATATTCCTCATTCACAGTCTGAAGGAGTGATCTGCTACCTCTGGCCGACTGGGCTTACACTGACAGCAAAGCTGTTGTATAGGTGTCATGCAGATTTGGAGCCATCTGGCATGTCATAGGAGCACCTCAACCTTTTCCTTTGCAGCTCATTAGAGACTGAGCCATCAGTCAGGGCTCAGGCTTCGGTCTCCTTGTGCTTGTCTTCAAATTCAACACCCAAGGTCAAGGCTGTGGGGCTCTGCTCTAGCAAGATCTGATCCGGAGCAGGATGGTGCATGCATCTCTGCAGGGTGCAGTCAGGTACAGCTCCCTGCTCCAGCAGCACCTTGGGTTAGCTCAGGGTAGGGTCACCGCATGCCCTCGGACCCCAACTCCGTCCTTCGCCTTCTCTGCATTGACCTCTCATGCCCAGCTATGTGGCACTGGCAGGAATCTCTACAGACACAAACCTTCCCCGTTGCCCAGTTCGTGCAGAGAAAACATTGCTTGTATTAGCGCAAGCACTCCCTGCCTTGCTGACGCGCTGTGCAAGGCCCTGTGCTCGCAGCCACGCACTGCAGACCTCCGCTGGTGTGCAGCGTGCCTGGGGGGCAAGGGAAGGGTCCCCAGCCAGCCCCAAAGGCAGCAGCCAGCAAAACGAGCCAAGAGGCTTGTCCTGCGTTAACCTGCTTAGCTTTAATAGTGATAATAAACAGCCACATGCATCTAGTCCTATAGTGAAATCTAAATATTCTAAATAAGCTATCTAAATAACGCATCCTCTTATTTAGAGACAGGTCGCCTGAAGTAGAGTGTGACCTGAGCAGTTCAGAGATTGCAGGGTCACTTTAATCTAGTAAGTGAAGCTGAAACAGGCTGGAAATGTCATGTGCTTAAAGCTGTATTGGGGGAAATGTTGGCTGAATTTTTAAGGCATTTTTTTCTTTTAGCTTTGTATTAAGTTCCAGAGTTTGAAGCGTTGCCCATCCTGCACTCGCATCCCCCCAGGGACGGCTGGTAAAGGGGGGCTTTTCATGCCACCGCCTCTGCTGTCAAGCTGAACATGAAGTTTTGTTTGAGGGCTCCTTGGGGTGACTCAGCAGGATATAAAAACTCACTTAAATAGGAGTTGTGTTGTGTAAGCGCTCAACCACAGCAGCGATTCCCCTTTAGCAATGTTGTTAACTAATATGCACTACAAGAAATTTAATGCTGCTCCAAATACTGGATGGAATTGAAAGAGGAGGTTTTGGCTTTCCTCCTGACATAATTTTACTATTTCTTATGGGCAGGAAGGCTACTGAGAATGGAGGAACAGAGACCTAACGTGCAGGAAACAAGCCACAGGCTTTTCCTCGCGAACGTTACTGATTCTGGTACGAAATGCATCAGAGATTTTCAGATTTGGGTGTCTGATTATTTGGCTCAGTTTGGAAATACAGCTATCTCCACAAGAGGAGAAATGTGTCTGATGCCTAAGTGCAAAGCTAGATGCTCAGATTTAAAGATTTAAACCTGAAACCCTTGGCCTACCGGTCCCCCGACAGCTGTCCCCCCAGCATTTAGTGACAACACTTCCACACCTTCAAGGGCGTACAAATGACTTGCTGTGTTTTGAGACTCACTGATGGGTATGGCTTACCAACAGCTTTGCCAGTGCTGCCCTCGCTCATGGCAAGATGCAGATATCAAAAAAACAGATTCCTCATAGCCATCTACCTCCCTCACTGCGCTGCAGAAAGCTGCTGACGAAGTCTGCCCTCAGAAAACTGAGGAGACCATTTTATCCTGGAAGGAAAATTCACAGCCAACAAAGGAACCAAGTTTCACACCAAATTCATGCGTGAACATGTGACTCCTGTTGACAAACATGTCTTACAAACCCAGCCATTGATTCATGTGAACAAAACGCTTCCATCCTGCGGTTTGGTTGGGAAAGCTTGTGAGGGTTCTCCTAGATGTGTCCTGTGTCTCAAAACAGGGTGAGATTAATGACAAATTTCCAGGGTGAGCTGGCACAGGTGCTGTGGCCAGGTGCACTGTGGCCTCTTGACATGGGTCTTCTCCTTCTCACCTCCTCCATCCCACTGGACCAATGCAGATTTTGATGCAGAGACTCATCTGTCTCGTTTGTAACATGGCAGTGTGCTCCTCTCTGCCTCGTATGTGGGAAAGACACCATGGAGGCTCTCTCTTGTTCCATGTGGGCCACAGCATGGTGCCAGACTGTACATCTTTGCAAACCAGCATGGAGATGAGCCCTGACCCAGCAAGGTAAATTAGTGGGTACCTAAATGCAGCCCCCTGAGATGCTCTGGGTGCTTGGCATGTGCCTGCGCACCCTTGCAGGATTGTGCCCATGATGCTCCCGCGGTAGGACACGGGGCACTGGCAGAGGACCAGTCCTCACTGACAAGGATGGCGCTCACGCAGCCTTTGCCTGCATCCCCTGCGAGGGCAGCGTGTGTCAGTGAGCGAGTGCATGCACCGGAGCTGGACTTTCGCTCCCGTCAGCTGTGAGGGGAACGCGTGAGGTGGCAAAGGGGTCTTCAGGTGAGATGTCAAGTACTGCTTTGGCTCTGTCTCGCACTGCCAAGAGCACAGAGAGGTAGGAAAAGTAACCACTGCCTGTGTGTCCCTCAAGTCCCATCTAGGATGAGTCCTGCTGTATTAAATACAGGTTCTGGTTTTGTGATAAAAGCCAATAAGGCTTCCTCGGATTTAGTATGAACGCGTGCAAGTGTGTGCACATACAGCAGCTGGTTCTTAATGCCAGCGTGTGCCGTGCTTATGTGGCACGAACCCCGCTTGTGTAATCCCGTGCCCTCCGGCTGCTGCCCCGTTCACGGAGCAGCGCCCGCAGAGAAGCGGTTGGTTCCTCTCCCCCTGCCCGTTTGCTGGCGGCTTCACAGACCCCACGGCCCGGAGGGTCGTTCCGCAACCTTTTAACCACAATCCTCCCGCACCCCCCCGGGCCCTGGGTGCCGAGCGGGGAGACACCCGGCCGCCCGCCCGAGCGCCTTAAGGTGCCGCCGCCCAGCTCCCGCGGTCCACCTTAACGCGGCGGCGGCGGAGACGGACGGACCCATTGCCGGGCTGGGGGTCGGCGGGACCCGGGCTCCCCCGGGAGCCGCCCCGCCGCCCCGCGCCCGCCGGACAGCGGCATACAAATGAGTCAAAAGTGAGAAATACGCCGCCGTGCCCAGGGGATGGCGGGTCTCGGCCATCACCGAGAAGCCCCCGCCGGCGGCGCCCGGCCCGGCCCCCGGCGGCGGGGCCGGGCTATTTATAGCAGCCGCTGCGGCGATATAAGGGATGGCCGGGTGCGGGCTCCCCGGCCGTGGGACCGGGCGGGCGGGGGCCGGCGGCGCTGCCCGGCCGCGGGCGCGTCTCGGCGGGCATGGGCGGGCGCGGCCCCGGCAGCCCGGGTGAGCGGAGCGTCGGGGATGGGGCTCGGAGGGCTCGGAATGGGTGGTGCTTTGGGCAGGGAACCCCCCCCCCCCCCCCCCCCCCCCAACCCACGAAGTCGCAGTTTCTTTTGCTTTTCACCGCCCCCATCCCCCGCAGCGGGAGTTACGGCGCTCCACGCGTGGAAAGCCCGCGGTGGGACCACCGAGACACCCGGCGCTAACCGCGGCCCCTCTTTCCTTTCCTCTCCCCCCAGTAATTCCTGCTGAAATGCGGTGCCCCGCTGTGGCATGAGCCGCCCCCCCCGGGCTAAGAGGAGCGCTCCCCGGGCACCGCCGCTTTCCCTGGCCGCAGATCCGTGTCGGGAAGAGAGGGGCTGTCGTCGACTGTCGCCACGGAGCCGCCGCTCTCAGCAGCGCCAGACGCCGGGCTCGGGACGGTACGGGGGCTTTGTGCCGCGGGTCTCGTTGCGGTGGGCTTTCGGGGACCGGGGGGGAGGGGAAGGAGGGTCGTTCCTTCCCTGCTGAACCTCGGAAACGGGCTGTATGAACAGCGGTTGGACCGCTCAGGGTCCCGTCTTCTTCGGGGTGTGGTGGGGAGAGAGGGACGGAGATGCACGGTGTGATGGGTTGTTGGGGTTTTGGTGTGTTTGGGGTTCCCCCCCCGGCAGATTCAGAACCACGCTAATCTTTACTTTCCTACCCTCCGTGTTCTGATGTGCGTATTGCAAGATTTGTCTTGTATTAAAGCTGCTCTTGGACCACTAAATTTGGACTTGGACCACTTTTCACCACTGTGAAAGCTTCCAGGTTTGAGTTATTGGCTAGACTTTTAAAAGAAAGATACAGATGCTCTCTTTAACTACAAACAAGAGGAGTAGGAGGTACTTTCTTTTTTCCTAGTTTTACTTTTTCTGTGGTTTAAGAAAACGAACTGAACCACAGCTGAAGGACAAGGACTTCTCAGCTCTTGTGCTTGGGATTAGGAAGAAAACTTAACTTTTTTCTTCTTTTTTTTTTTTTTTTTTTTTTTAAGCTGCTCAAGAGCCCTAGAAACAGTGTTTAGAAAACCCTGCTTCCCAGACAGAGAAACTAAGATAAAGCCATGCTGGCTGCAAATTGAAGATCAAGTTAAGAGTTAGACCCTGGGTGGACCAGTCTCAGCATCCTGCACTGGGCTGCTTTAGGAACCCTCCCTGTCAAGCTGATCTCTATGCAACTGGGACTTTACACCGAGGTGGTTTGGAGTAGAGGCTGGGGTTTTGTTAGAAGAGCAAAGTGCTCTGTGGAGTCCAAACCCCTGCATGAGGCTCTCCCCCAGCACAGGTGACAGCAGCACTTCTGCACCCGTCAGCTGGCACTTTTCTGCATTAGGTGCCTAATGTTAGGAAAGTGTGAAAATCTACCTACTCCTTAGGTATTTTAAATCATCTAAGTTGGGGTGCTGGTGGCAGGCTTAAAGGGATGCTATTGACCGGAAATATTCTATTTATGTCTTATCTGGAAACTGTTCATACAGTAGTTGGCACTAAGAACAAGTGCACTGATTGTATAGTCATACCTGGATGTAGATGTGCTTTCTGAATTTTCACTGTGAAGTTACCCGGTTAGCTCAGGCCCTTTCTGCACAGGAGAGATGCTCTTCAAAAGCCTAAGACTGCATGGGTCAGCTGTCATTATCTTTCTTTGTGGAAGGTGTTTGCCTGTTGCTCTGAATCTGATAGGGACATGGCAAAAATAGGGTCTATTAATTTAAGAAAAAACAGGAGAAGATAAGAGAGAGAAACAAGGGTGTGGCAAGGAAATTATGAAGTAATAGCTTTAAAAGAAACCACCTCCTGGTAGCATAGTTTTGGACTGCCTAATAGAGATGGGATTTCTTTCTATGTACTTGAGCCTGAAAATACAAAGCTGTGAGCATCTCTTCAAAAATAATAGTGTGTATAGAAAGTGGGTATTCTTTGTGTTATGATTCTGCATTGATTTGTTTGAATTCCTTTGATTTTGCTCCTCCATTCCAGGAGATATCCCATACTATGGAGTGTGTAGCCCAGATTGCAGAGGGCCAAACACCCCAGTAGCATGATTCCCAAATCAGAGCAGCTGCACCAGGGTCAGAGCTGGCCCAGCATCTGTTTTCAGAAATGATGTGAAAGGCAGTTTTCTATTTATTGAAGTTTTTGGTGGGTGTTTTCACAAGCTCAACTTTTTTTCCTTTGTGGAGGAACTAAGAATTACAGAAACAAAGCTTGCCTTCTTCATGGGGGGAGTTTTTGTATGTGTTGCGTTGTTGTTTTTTTTTTTTTCTTAAGCCTGCACTGAGGCTAACAAAAGGAAGGAATAAAACTGTATCATCTGGCAGTTAGAGAAGACTTCTTTCCTTCTCCCCAGACATTTTTGGCACTGGGGAGACATGGCATTTGGGGACTGGAAGGAAGAGGACTAGTCCTGTGCCTGAGCTGGTGTTGTCACTGGCAAAGTAGTACATGAGGGCAACATAAGGACAAGTGAATATAGGACAAATGAATGTGATGATTCATTATCGCTGACATCGTGCTGTGGTTCCTTAGAGCTCTTCAAGTGTGGACACGAACAGTGTCCTGGACCCGAGACCTGCATGAACCTCCAGCTTGCACCACGTGCTGTTAGTGGTGTTTCATTGCTGGGACCATCAGAGCAGACACTCTATTCCCTTCTGTTCTTAATTCTGGAGGGCTCCTTGAGGAAAGCTGTCTGAATCTGTTAGTTTCTGCCCTTTCCTTTTTATCTTCCCTCTTGGGGTGTGAAAATTGGGTGTGAATTTTGTGGCTGGATTCAAGCCAAGAGCCTCTGCCTACCTCCCTTGGTTGCCAAGCTGGGCATCCCTGCTGACCTGCTGGGTACAGGTGAGTCAATTCATTAGAATGAATCAGTCTGCCCTGTGAAAGCTTTAGGCTCCAGACTTCAACTGGCTCAGTCTTAATTGGGTTTTGCCTGGTTTGTATGCCTGGCAGTGCTTCTGCGATGCTGTCACTCCAGGTGGCTCCTCGCTCCGGCATCGTTCAGCCTTGACAGCCGGCGCAGGGGCTCTGGGGCAGCATGGAGCCCTGACGCATGGGAGCTGCCCTTGCCTCAGCATCCCTTTATGTCCATCTGCAGAGGTGGAGGCAAGGGGGGATTGCACATCAGCCTGGGAATGTGCAGCCCTTGATGCAGAGGGTACTCCGGACTTTGGAGATGGAGGATATTAACATGAATCCACAGGAATGAAGTGAGGAGGGATTTTGCATGGTGGCAGTGTTTGCATAAGCTTTTTTTGGTCATGAATAAGTAGATCAGGGTGGAGGGAACCGATTAAATGCTGAAAATATGGAATTCATTTTCAGGTTTCCAAGACAGGGCTGAGGAAGAGAAGTGGTGTTAAAAGATATGGAAATGTGCCTTGCAAGTGACCTTTCAAAGATCAACAATATTATTCTTGGTGTCTGAGGCACCCAAGTTTAATGAAGCATAAAGCAGAAGGGGTTGTGAGGATTTGGTCCAAGTGAAAACAGAATGAGCGTGGGACTGGCAGATGGAACGTTAGCCCACTCCTTGGTGGAGTTAGTGCTTCTTTCTCCTGTTGCTTACAGAGGGACTTGACAGAAGATACTTAGCAGGGAGGGGAGTACAGCCTTCCTGTCCTACTTGAATGTCACTGGCTGTATTTCGCTCCATGGGGAAACGGAGGTCCAGCACTCCAGTGGGTCACATCCTGAGTGTTTGTATCCAATGTAAATCTAGAGCAAGTCCATCAACTTCAGTAACATCTGCAATAAGCCATGACTGCCTCTTTCTGAACAGAGAGGAGAAATGAGCAGCTGTAACTTCAGATGCTGAATTTTTTGGCGTACTCATTTTTTTGAGATTTACGACTCTCTTATTCTCTGTTTGAGAATGTAGTGGAGCAATTGCTGATCCATGCATGCATGTGTATGTGAGAAAAGGTCAGTGGAGGAGTAATACATATGGAAGTCTTGCACAGAGATACAGCACATTGGCCACCTGTTCTTAGATGATGAAATAATGATACAAAAATATGTCTCCTGAAATAATGATGGAGAGAAGAGGTGGGGGCAGGGTTAATGTTTTTAAATAGTTTGCTGTACTTGCACTTATGGTACTTATTACTGACTCTCCTGCTAATTTTACTGCTTCAGACACTAGTTCTTTAGTGAGTGGTGGTTAGTGCTGCACTGACATATAGGTTTCATCAGAGAGACCAGTCCAATGGCTGGAGCTAGCTGAAGAGATGGAAAACCTGCCCCCAGGTACCTTTTCTGTCACAGACTACCCAAAAGCAGGTAGGCTAATGTCAGCTGCTCTTACGGTCCCCCTAGTTGTGAGTCTGCCATATGAGGCCCACTTTTCTTCTTTCAGAAATGGGCTAGTAGAACTTCCTTCTTTGTGAGGTGTGTTGAGAGCATAAATATAGCAAATGATTGAGATACTTAGATGCCTTCTGAAGTATCTGAGATACTCTGAGATCGGATTCCGCTTCCTGCTGTTTCTCTTCTGGCCAGAACTGACCAGCAGAATTGCTCAGTGGTTCTACAACTGAGATTTGGGGTGTTTTTTAATTTTTGGATAAATCTTGTTTGTTTCAGAATTTGTTTGCCATTGATGGGCTTGAGTTTAAAATCTTGAACTACTTTCTTGAACTTTCTTCTACTTACTACTACAGAGCAGCTTCAAAAGTATGCTGAGACCCCTTTACCTTCTCCCAGATAACATAATGCCTGCATTGCCTTCTCTTTCAGAAGTTCTGCTTCCTGGAAAGAATGTTGTACCAAATATACAGCTTTATGCAGAGTGGTGAAAATGGTTTATTCTTTCTTCATCCCTTACAGCCCTCCACTATCTATCCACTTTGTTGCTGCAAATTCCACACAGTTTCATACAAAGCCTCTCTTTCGAATGTACAACAGTTCTCATTCCCGTATTAATTTGCTAAACCTACCTGAAGTGGGCAATTAATTTAATGGAAAGGAAAATGTATGTATTTTCCCAAACCCCCCAGATGGTTTACTGACCTCCGCTCTCTGTTTGGTGTTGCCAACTCCTGACTGCATCTGCCTAGTTCTTGGTCCAGAGATGAATGTCACTGAGGACTTCCTGTGGACTATTTCAGATCTGAATGCTGACCTACAGTGACCAAACATGGTGGGCCGGACTGCTGGTTTATGTGGTGATGGGTTTTTAGTCCACTGAAGACCAAACAGCTGCTCCAAGTTTCCATCCTCTCCAGTGAAAACAAGTACAACTGCGTCGGCTCACAGGCAGTTTACAATAAACCTGCTTCCTGGGCTGTGGGTTAACCTTGCTAAGTGTCTCCTGGGGTCAGGTCTGTTACTCTTGTATGTGAAAATAAGTCTTGGTGTGCTTTCTGATTTACTGGAGTGTAAATAAAGCAAAAAGGTCTTTCACTTACAGGCTCACTCATCAGCATATATT
The DNA here is from genome assembly GCA_027574665.1 of Rhynochetos jubatus. Lineage (NCBI taxonomy): Eukaryota > Metazoa > Chordata > Aves > Eurypygiformes > Rhynochetidae > Rhynochetos > Rhynochetos jubatus. The sequence continues at coordinate 29,592,958 of CM050654.1, forward strand.
AGTAACGCTCATCAGCTTTTGACTGGAACTTTGATGGCATAATTACTCCAAAAGGGTAACATATTCAAAACTACCTGTGTGACTTTGGGAGTTAGATTCCTACAAGTCTTAGTCATTTTAAACAGGAATCAGCTTTTTAAGCCACACATACTCCTGGAAGTTTTAAGAAAAGGCTTCTGTTATCATGTCTTTCAAATGACAGTTTCTAGGATGAGCGTGGCAGCTCTGCCACTCCGCTCACTTCAGATATTAAATAAGGAGGTTGAAGAAATGATTAGAAAAATACTGTGGAAAATAGCTTCTCATGGGTAACCTTACTAGAGAGGTCCAAGATGTAAAAATGTCTATTCTTCAGTTACCTGACAGCAGGATGGATGTGAGCATGTATTTTCGGCTATGTCTTTAGGACAGCTAGGAGGGATGACTGATGCCTTGACTGTTACTGTAGATAGATAAACCAAAACATACATTTCTTCAGACACGATTTGGTGCACTGAATTCAAACAACTTGTGACTGGAACAGTTTAAGTCACCAGGGCAAACATGGTTATCAGAAGAAACAGATAAACTGAGAAAACAGTCTTGCATACTATAGAATTTATGTGTGCATAGGTAAACTTTAATTTGCTAGCAATCTTAGATTTCTTTTTGAGCAATGATGGATTAGTCTTGGTACTTGTGCAATTTTTAAAGCATTTCTGTAACACTTGTAATGCAAAATTATTTATTTTGCAACATACCTGTGAGATAAGGACCTGCTATTTATCTCACTTGTACAGCTGGGGAACCAGAGTATTCAATAAAGCTAAACACAGCAGACAGGATCACGCAGGAAAGCCTGCAGCAGAACAGGCAAGGAGGGTGCTGAAACCGAGTCTCACATCCCATGAAAATCACCAAGCTCTGGTCCATCAGGTTCCTCCTCGATGCTTCTGAGGCAGCTTTGAGGCATTTCCTTGGTTAGACAAGGTCGGGTTTGGCTTTTCTAAGGAGGACAGCTCAGACCTGGTGATGAAGGAAGGAAGATGATGTATGTCTGAGGGAAGATGGGGAAGGGGGAGCATCCCCCATCCACCTAGAGATGCCACCACCACTCCTTCAGTGGTCCTGGCCTCCCTGATGTTGGCACAGGCTGTTCCACAGCTTTCAAAACTCTCTTCCTCTGGCAAATCCCTGTTCTTCCTGTGCCCAGAGCCAGCTATGCTTTTTTTTATTTAGGTTGATATGAGTGGCTGGGTTGACGATGAAGCCTTCTGCCCAGCCACTGGCTCCACCACTGCTGCCCCCGCGCTCTGTCCCTGCGCTCCCTGACAGAACAGAGCCACCTTCCTTCTGTCCTGGCATTGTGAGGGGTACCAATGTTCTGTTTTTGGGGGAAGAAGCTGATGCAAAGTCAGCAGGAGGAATTTTTTGTTTTGGTTTCATAGTGAACAGTAACAATGTGAGTTTTATTGCTCAGAATGTATCCACGTTTATAGGATGCTATATTTAAAAAGGAGAAAAAATGAGTCATGGGGAGCTATGCTAATGCTGGGTATTTATGCCTACCTCTTGCGAGGCTGAAGGCAGCGGGAGTTGAGCAACACTCTTGTGAAGTGTCTAGAGGATTTACGGATCAAACTAAAGCCCGCTGAAGTCAGCTGTAAGTCACGCTGTGCCTCGCTCGGGGCCCACATCTCATACCTTGTGCTGGTTATGGTGAAATACTCTTCTTGAAAACCCTGTGAGCTCTCCGTGCTGCTGACATCCCTGGGTTTGGACAGGAGCTCGCTGGGTTGGGAGATCTCGCCCTCCCAGGGATTACTGCATCGCGGGGGGGGGGAGGGATGTCCCTGTGCTTCTCAGACTGAGCCTGCAGCACCACCTAAGCAGGTACCCCCACCCCGAGTGGAGCAGGTGGATCCTGGGCATGTCGGCTTCTGCCTGCTCCTCTGCCAGAGCTGTAGTCCCAAAAAGAAGTAAGGTGGGGGTCTGCCGCGATACGAGCTGCCAGAGCTCTCCTCTCAGAGCCTGCTAGGGACCCAGGGTTTAGATACGGTTACTTATGGCATGTCATAACACTAATTCAGTTGGATTGCACTTAATTATGAAGTGCAAGTGTTAGGTTTTGTTTGGGTACTTAAAAGTTTCTTTAATGGAATACCGTTCTCTCTGAGGGTGCCAGTGAATTCAGCTGTCCAAGCCTCTGCTTGCCAGCGTGGCTCAGCTCCGGTCGCAGGTAGAGGGGGGACTGGGAATTCTCTGCTGGGTGGGCCAAGAACAGAGGGTGGAGATGCTGTGAACAAACCCAGACAGTGCAGTGCCCGGAAAACGCAGGTTTGGTAACACCCAGGTGCTCTGCAGCTCCTCTGTTTTGCCCACCTATTTGAGAGGAGGAGTTTTCAAAGTCAGCAGAAAATAATTATCATGTGAAATATTCAGGTTTATTTGTCCTTTTTTGTTTTAAGAATTGGTCATATCAGTATCAATATGAGCACGTTTAAGCTTCCTTCAATATATTTTTGAAGGGTTCACTGGAAAACAGAAAAGGCTGTAGTGGTGTGAGGCTGGTTGTGGTTTGTGGAAAGAAATACTTGCTTGTCTTGCAATCTTAAGAGGGGTTGAAAAGCTTTTGAATAGGGATCTGTTTTGTATTGCTGGAAGCACAAAGCCTAATGGTGAATCTGATATGCAATAGCTGGAACAGAGACCCACCCAACCCGATTTGAAAGGATGTTAATGGAGATAGGTGCAGTGGGAATCCCATACTTTTTTTTTTTTTTTCCTTGAACTGGGCTTCCCACTTAAAGGGCTACTAAAACATGCCCTGTAGCATGTCTCCAGATACCCGGTGACCCCAAAAAAGCATTTAGAGGATTTTCTTCTCTAAGTTTGCAAGCCTGTGATACAAGCTCCTTTACCAGTTGATTGTTGCAACACAGAAAGACTCCAAAAAGGTATGAAATGACAAAAAGTAACAAGATGCAGATGGAATTTAATCTTTCAGGCACATCCAGACATTGTTATCGGGTCTGTCATCTCTACTTAACATACCCAAATAGCTCTTGAGTGGTCTGCATAGACAGCTGGCAATTCACTAGAGATTGTGATCTTCAGAAAATACGTAGCTCATGTCTTGTGTAATATTTGGTATGGAATTATTAGTGCCACCAGTGTAAGTACAAGACTTGCTTCACAGTGGACATCTTTCTGTAAAGTAGGACTTGTGGGGAAGAAGTGATTTGGTACCCAGCACTCAATCCCAGAAATAGCTATCAAGGTTATTCATAGAGCTTGTGTTGCGGGGTGATGAACCAGGAAGGGGGAGGTCACTGAAGGAATCCCTTCGGCTCAGGAGTGCTCACTGCCGGGCAGCAGACTGGAGGTTGGTTTGGTGGCTGATGGCGTTTGATGGGGACAACAGTCTGCAGAAAACCTCTGAGGAGGAGACATGCCTCAGTGCTCTGGCAAAACCCCAAGCCGTTGTGAATTGTTTTAGTGAAATGGTAGTGCAACATGAAGTGTTGCCATCGTATTGCTCAGAGTATGATCTCACTGTTAGTACCTGCCCAGCCACGAGTCTGCATCTGACATAACCGTCCCTCGAGAGCAAGGCAGGCACCGCCTGAGCCCATCCTGCGCTCGCTCTGCCTCGCTTCCATCTGAAGAGACCTTGGTGGCAGCTGGTGAAGGATTGTAGCTCTGGCTTAAAAATCCAAAGGTTACAATGAGCCGTAGCAATGAGATGGACTTAAATGAGTACTTTCAGCTCTTCCCTCAGAAAATGTTTTGTAGCTCAAGGGCAGAGCACTGTGAGAGGGACTTTGTTTCCTCAACATGCTGTGGATGCTTTTGAATTTAATCTCCACACAGGCCAAAGAGCATGCATGAGGAGCTGAGCAGACCATTTGCCTTTCTTCAGGTTTAGTCTGATCTGAAAAGACATTGGATGTTCTGCTAAAATGCTCTGTTAAGCGTTGTTTCCTCTGCAGAATGGCTCCATGCAGCACAGAGATGCTGGTGCAATGCTGCATCACCCCTGTCCTGTAAGCAGCAAGTGCTTTGTTACATGAGATGTACCTGCGGAGTGTTAAGTCCATTTTCAATAGTTGGACTTGGAGTGAATGTCTGCAGAGCATGATAAGTCTTTCATGTTGATCACTGAAGTTAGCTAAGGGGATATAGAATTTCTTATTCTTTTTAGCACCTAGCAAGTCTGTTTAATTAAGCATCTGGATTTTGAATTATGAAATAACAGAATGGTTTCAATGTACTTTTCTGTTGGTAAAGGTCTCCAGCAACCCATTTTTAATCATTGGATTTTTAAATTACAAGCTTCAGAAACTCTTTGAACCTCAGGAGGATGACTGACTGGATCTGGGAGAGCAGAGAAATACAACTCTTTTTGTAAGGTCTCCTGAGCACAGCGAGTCTCTCCCTGTTTACATACCAGCCTCCCAGGAATATGTGAATAAATGTTAAGTTGTCGAAGCAAAGCAGAAATTGTGTTTTCAGGCGTATGCTGACTTGAAGCTTCTGTTTGGTTTTGTGCAGTGCAAGGATAAATCCTTTTGCTGCACAAAACACTGGGAGCAATTCTCTGGTTTGGAGGTCAGATTGCCTCATCTGTTTTGAGGGGAAAAAAGATAGGGAAAAATAACATTAGTTGTGGTTCACATGGGCTGGGGAAGGCTTGCAAGGACGTGGATGGGTCTGACCAAGAGGTGGGAAGGCACAAAGAGGAGTTGTCTAAGCCAAAGAGATGAAGGGTTGCTGGGTGGAGGTCTGCTACCTTCAAGGCAATGGAGGAGGAGCTGGGGAAGGTGAGAAGGTGCTTGCTAGTGTCCGTGTTGGGGCAGGGGGGCAGGCAACCCTGGGCAGGGTGTCCTCGTGGGCAGCAGGAGGTGAAGGACTTGCTGAGGAAGCTGCTTGGCCCTGACAAGCTCCCAAAATGCCTCCCACCCTCAAAGTGCTCCACCTTCCCAAGCCCTCCTGACCCCAGGCTAATGTGCTCTGAGACGGGTGCACTTCAAAAGCCTTGTCGAGTGGAGGGGTGGGTGGACACGGTGGGTGGAGCCGATGACCCAAAATATCATTTCCCCTTCCTAAGGCTGGGCGCATACCAAACTTGTGTCTCTGTGTGGTAAAAGAATATGAACCAAAAGTGCTGAGAGATGCAGTGGTTAAATTGAAACATGCTGTGGCAGGATGAAAGTAATCTTGTCCCTTACCAGCCCTTAATGCTTTGGGGCTTTTTTTTTTTTTTCAAGTGGCTGCAATCCATGCCGTCTCTATCTGTGTTTTTAATAGAGAGATTTTCAAATGCGGAAACATGTCAAGACACCATCAGAGTAAACCATCCCATGTTGTGTTGTAGCTCACAAGGTCAAGATAAGACATAAGGATATCTACATTTTTCTTTTAGTTCAAATCTTGTTGTCCTTGAATATACTGAAGCATAAGAAAAAGACCCCTATGTGGAGCGAATGTCCCTTAGGGAGAACCCAGCAGTTCAAAGAAGGGTCAAATCCAAATTCTTTGCTCCTTCTGTGAGTCTGATATTTAAAATATAATGAAAATGAGAGATGTACCTGAGTTGCCAAGATTAAGGCTAGCATCTCTTGTTTAAAAATAATAGCACTATACAGGCATAGGAATGGCATATGAGTTCTACCATGAGATCAGAGCAACACAATGCTGCATCCCACTATGTCTGAGAAAAGACGTTCATGTCTTCACTGCATTGTGACTTTGCAGCAGGAAGGGTGTACTTCACAGCTGTGTGGTGGATGGAAGGAAAAAAGAGATCTCGCTGGGCTCTGATCGTAGAGACTAGATGTTTCTGTGAAACTTCTCAGCTAAGATCTGTAGGGGATTGGACTTATGAGAATCTGAGCAAGGAAACCTGTTTACACACGAGTGCAGAGTAATTGAACTAAAACGATGCTCTGGAAAAGCTAATCAAGGATCAGGGATTCTTCTTTGAAAGTAGCTGTTGACCTCAAGAGTCTACACTTAGACACTTTGGCCAGTTAGTTTGCTTTATTCAGTTCATGCATGGTCTTACTTGTGAAACAACCCTTGCCATCACCCAGGTACAGCAGAAGTCCTGTACGCATGTGCTTGCCGGCGCTCTGTACCAGTGCAGGTACAACTGAACATCGTACCACTCACAGTTAAGCAAAAGTGAGTGTGTCCAGCCCCAGTAAATGATGAGAAATGTGATGATATTTATGTTTAACCAGTGTTTTATCCTCTTGTCCCATCAAAGGTCCTTATCCGCTCCTTCACCAATACTGAGTGGTGTGTATTCTGTCTGCTTTGCTGCACGGAGGGAGCTCCTTGTTGGGCTGAGTGTAGCCCAGCCCACCTCCCCTGGGGAATCTGACTGTACAGTTTCTGGAAATCTGTTAGTGCCAGCCCAGTGATTAGACCAAAGGCATCATCTTTGCTGTGGGGCACTGGCAGGCTGAGCATCTACAAGGCTGACTTCTGAAATGGGTATGTTTGTGTGTGGTGTGTTTCTCCCATGTAAATGCTAGAACCAGTTTATAATGCAAAAGCAGAAGATGATGTTTGGTGTGTATGGAAGATGCTTTGTGGCAGTGGCAGCGGAGGGTGTGCCTTACCCTTTTCCTTTAACTGGGGAAAGACTTTGCTGTTGCTCTTTCATTTTCTCTTTTTTTTTTCTTTTTTCCCCCAAATGGCAATTGATTTTTGAGGGGGTTTAGCTTTTCCTGAAGTTGTGAGTGATTTTCTGATGGGATTGTACAGAGGTAGTGGTGGTTGGAGCCCTACTGTTGCCTCGTTTGTCAGACGTGCTTCACGGGAGTGCAAAACACTTTTGAGGTATGATTTCCCATAGCATGCTAATCCAGTGAAGTGCTGTAGACTCGCTTACTGGCACTCTTTAAATCCATAACGCAGCACCACCTGCCAAACCACAGAGCATAATGCAAGTGTTAATGAATGTACATGTATACCCTCCCACGCAGCTGCAAGTGGAATGACTTAAAAGTTGAGGCAGAGGGTTTAGGCTGAGCATAGAAGGAACCAGGCTTAGGATATCTTGATGCAGGTCTGTGCTGAAACTGGGGGGTGAGGGTTGGCCACCGGGGTCTAGAGTTGGGTCAACTGACCAATTGGGTGCCTTCAAACGTGTTGATTTTCAGCTGCTGCTCTCTGGAGCAGCATGGAATCATGCACTCGTGACACCTGAGAAGAAACTTGAGCATTGAGCAGCAAAGCGCAGGTACTGAGCAGCACCGTCTGCGACCCTGGTACATCTTTTGTGAAGGGATATCCTGGTAGGATGATTCTCTCTGGTGCTGGCAGGGTGAATTCACTCAATAGGAGGGAAGGCTTGAGTCATGCATGGGTAAACTCTGTTCCTCAAGGGTGGTTTGGCCAGTTTCCCGCTGGTCTGAATGTCCGGGTGTGTGTTTGCCACCAGAAGGGCTTGCCCAGGCTGGCAGGGAGCAGGAGGAGGACAGCAGGAAGGGAGCTGACAGCCGAGGAGTTTGCCAAGGAGAAGGGCTGAGAAGAAGTGTTGGGGCTGGCCTGGCACGTGGCTGGGATGCTGGCAGTGTACATGCACCCTGTCCTCACGCGGGTTCATGGGGACGCTGTGGCTTTCTGGAGCAGAGGAGGGGACTGCACAGCCCCCCACCATCCTGCTCCTCACCCTAGTACCTGGCCTGGAGATCTGCCTACATTCCTCTTTCAGACAAGCCCATTGGATTTGCCATGTACAGAGTTGCCTCCCCATCATGTTGTATGTAAATAAGAGGCTTATGCTCTTGGCAGACACTGTAACGAACCTGGAAAAAATGAGTGTTACGGGTCTTGGGCCAGTGATGAGATCTTGGAGTCTTCCAAGTGATAGAGTAATGACATGGACCCAGGAAATGCCTGGAAAATAGCCTTCCACACAGTTTTGGGATTTAGAATCATGACATTCTGCCTAAAATCTGCCAAGTGCCTATTTGGGTAAACCTGGGAGATGGCTGCTCCTTCATCTTCTGGGGTCCATGGTGGTGAAGCTCTACTAAAGCTCCAGCATCACAGGATGTTCTGTGTTCTTCTGTACCTGTAAATGAATATTAAATCTGTTGGGGGTAACCAGGGGGACTGCCCTTAACCCAGGAGCCTGGGAAAAATGACAGAGCACCCTACAAGCCTGTCCTGTGCCCTGGAGTGTAGAAGTGGTGCAGAAACATCTGTGTTGCCCCATAGCTCACAGCTACCTCCAGGGAACACTGCGATGCAGAAAGGGGATGGGTGATCTGTCTGTTTTTCCATAGGATATGGTCAACAATAATCTTTTTGCCTAGAAAGGACGTAGTCATGATTTGAGTTTTGGAGAAGATTTGCAGTAGAGCACGGATTTTGGAAGTAGCCTGGAGATACCCGCTCTTCTCACCTTTCTCCATCTGCCCCAAGAGAGGGAGCATCAGCCTGGGACTTGATAGGATTCACCCATCTCCTCGTGGAAATGTTATTACCAGGGACCTTTGCAGCCTTCAGCTCTTCACAGCTGTCTGAGGAGATGCAAAGTGTGTTTGCCAGGAGGGAAGGGAGTCTTTAAAAATCCATTTACATCCCAAAAGACATCCGGTAGCAACACTGGAGATGTAAAAAGCATTAAATACCGAACTGAGCCTGACTGGAAGACAAAGTTGGAGCCAAATGCATTGATTGATTTGCAGGAGGGTGACTGGAATGAGATGGCCCTGTACCCTTGCTATCCATAAACCATCTCCAAAGCATCCGTAGGTGCCATGAAGTCTGCATTGGTTCAGCCATGCCTGCCTTGTGCACATCATGTTGTTCCTAAGAATGCAGCGCAACAAGCCATGAAGGAGGTGGGTGGGGTAGTGGGTGCACAGCATGGTCAGGATTCTGTCAAGCACCCCTTGTTTTGGCAGGGTGGAGCTGTGAGGATGGTCCATGCTGGGTAGTTCTTGGCGCTGCTTGGGATTCCTCCACAGCTCCATGCTGTGGTGCACAAGTTCGTCAAGTGGACCGCTTCCACCTGCCCAAGGTGATGCTGGTTGAGGCCGTGAGGGCTGTGTTGTGCACATCTGGCTGTTTCGCCAGCAGCAGGGCCACGTGCAGGCAGCAGAGCATCTGGCTGCAAACTGAACACTGCTGCAGCACTGGGCTGTTGCTTTGGAAACCTTGCTGAGCAGTGTAAAAGCAGCAAAACCACCCAGGGCAGTGGATGGTTTGGGGTCTTTTTACTGACGTGTCAGCAGACTGAGATGTGTAGGAGGGAAGCTGCCCATTTCCAGGGATTGTGTGAGCAGGAAGGGCAGCTATTGGAATTCGAAGCCACTTCCTCCACTGTAAATCTGTTCTTGTTGAGTTATCTCTGGCTGGGCAGGGCAGGGGAACATCTTGGCTATCTGGTTTTTTTGCTACAGTATGTTTAGGCCAGCTTCATTGGTTCCATGATAACACAGGAGAGGCATTCCTGGCCTCATTAGCAAAGAATTTTCAAGAGTAATATGGGAATCTCTCATCCTGCGATGTCTCCTGAGAGCTTTGGAAATAAATGAGTAAGGAAAGGGATGGTGGATTTAAACACAAAAGTAGTGATGGAAGTAAAAGTAGCTGAGCCATCCGCTTCCTCAGGCCCCAGTTACAGTGCAGGGATGCTCTCTGTTCACAGAGGAGATGTTGGCAGAAAGTTTGGGTCAGCCTCTATGGACACCCCTAAACTGGCAACCATACAGTTTTAATTGAGGTCTGAGAGAGAGAGGAATGGACCTTGCGTAGCTGCTTCCTCATCACGTATCTGGACTCTCCTACAAAACCGGTAGCGTCAGTGCTGTAACTCTACTGATGACCCAAATATGACTTAAGTGTTGTCTTTAATTAAAAAAAATAATAATAATCTGGCTTCTGCCTCTGACTGTTGGCTTGTCAGAGTGACAGGAATCTTACGTATTTTGAAAAGGGCACTACATCACTGAGAGAAACGGGCTGAAGATAATGGAGTGGCTGTGGGAGGTGGAGGAGTCGGGGGAGGGAAGTGAAGTGCGTTTTGGGTGACATTTGTCAATATGATTGATGCATGCTGTGCTGCATTTACGTACAGATCAGGACACCAACAAGCACATACTTCCAAGTAAATACGAGTGAGCCCCCGAGCCCATCCTGGCCACGGGAAAGCTGCTGCTCAGAGATACAGCAAGGGCTCCTGCTTACTGCTTAAGGATTCGCAGCAGGTGGAGACGGGGGGCCGCCTACCACCTAAACAATTTCTAGTGACATGGCTTTTTATTATTATTATTTGTTCAGACTATAATTCCATGTTTCCTGAAATAACTACCAAGTGTTCATCAGGCAGCTACTGCCTTTCGCTGCCTTTTGTGTGAATCTCAAGTGCTTCATTTCTCCCCCGGTGCGTTTTCTTTCTCTTACAGTAAATCTGAGCAGCATCTGTGTGGTGGGGGAGGCGATGCGATCTTGGGTTTAAAAGGAGAAAAGGTCTGGCTGGCACGGGAAGCCAGAGAGGAGTTCAGTCCTCAGGGTACAGTGTCTTTTTGCACTTGGAGGAGAATTCACAAGGCCACTTCCAGGACCCACAGCTACATCTCCCACATTCAAAACCCAACCGGCTGCAGCTCTTTATTGCTGGGTTGAGGATTTTATTTCTAAACAACAGTTGGTTTATGACTTTTTTTTTTCTCCTCTTTAGTAGCAATCTGATAGTGCTTTGATCGCTGCTCCAAAAGGAAATGCCTGTAATTTCCTGTGCAGGTCTTGCCAGGTGCTGGGCTCCATCAGATCTTATGGAAGCTGATGGGAGTTGAGAGCGCTCTCACCTGACAGGATCCTCCTTATTAGAAAACCTCAGAGAGCTGAAATCTCACATGGGTTTTGAACAGCGTAATGCCAGAACTACAAAGGGTGTTAGCCTCCAGCTTCCCACATGACAGATCTCTTCCATGCTGACTTCCCACTGGAGATTTGCACGCAGCCCAGCTTTTGCTCAGTGTGTCCTTTTGGAAGCATTGACCAGGCAGGAAATCTGACAGACTAGAGGAAACCTGGCTAAGAGTTAATCATATTTAATAATAATTGGCGGTGGTTGTTCATACACCTACAGGTCCTTTGGGTCTCAAAGGTCTGGGACATGGTCATGCCTACTTGAGTGAGAAATTCCTGAATTTGGTCCTGATAAGCATGACTCAAGGGAGGAAGCTGCCTCCTGAAAAGGTATGTCCTGTGTTGCAAGGGTTCTCAGTAGCTCCCAGTCCAAGGGATTGCCTGCAACACATAAGGCTGAACTATTTTGGTACCTGGCGAGCATCTCTGGGTGTGTCACGGTGGTTGTGGCTGCAGCCAGCAGTCTGCAAGAGGAACAGCGGGGGAAGTGTTCAGATCTTGCAGAGTTTCAGCCCTGGAGGCATTGCATGGAGCTGCTAATGCTTGCAAAGTGCCCGGGTAAAAGGGCGTAATGGAGTGAGCTGTGGCTAGAGGAAGAGTTATTAATGGAAATCGTAGGAGTAGTTGGCAGCCTTGGTGGCTGACAGTCTTCCTCGGCCTCAGGTGAGGTTGGTGTCTTCAGGTACGCAGGGCTCTGGCAGGGCATATGTGAGGCACTGCCCATGGACCAAAACAAGCTGATGATGGAAAACTTCCCTGGGCCATGGGCTGATGGAACTGGTCAGCATGCATACCCGCATCTAAGTATGTGCTAACACTCAGCCTATTGCTATAGTGGCCACAGGCTCCCTGAAGTTGTTACTTTTGGAGAGCTGTAGCAGAAGAGGAGGGAGCTGGTGGTTCCCACGCAGGCCCTGCTGCAGCTTTTCCTTGAGGTTTCATAACAGAATTAAGCAATTTGTGTTGCATGTTGCCATGGAGACCATAAGTCACTGTCATGCTGGGCTTCTCTGTCAGGGAGCTGCTGTCTTTAATTGCACTAACCTCCCCTGCAAATCCAGGGCTTGGTTCTGAGCTCGTTTACCTGCTGTAATGGCTTTGCCCTGGGAGCTCTGCCTCCAGGACAACAGAGCTGGAACCAGGAATAGGGCTACTCACACATCCAATATCAAATATGTGGGGTTGATTTTATCGTTGTCATATGTGGTCACACCTGCTCAGATGAACAGAAATTATAATGATTGACACAAGCTGAGATCGATCCCACTTGCATTCAGGGCAAGTTTTGCAACAAGGATGGGGATTAGATATACTACCTACATGTTGTGGTGACCTGTTGGGGCTTGGTGGTCCAGATGCACAAACTAAGCTCAATTTGGTCATCTTTGGTGTTTTTATATTATTTGCCTGCTCCAAGGGGATAGATAGGTCAGCCCTTCCACTCAATCCCCATGTCTTTCCTGCCATCCACCCCAGAACTAGCCACATTTCTGACCCTCTCAGCATTACTGGTATGTGCTGTCAGGACATGGATCTTGCCAGTGCGTATGAAGACGGTGGCATAAATCAGCCTCCTTCCAGTGACTTAACCAAAGCCCTGACAGCATTCGTCAGCATGGGGTATGGATCCTTCTCTTGGCTCCTTCAAAATAAACATATAAATTGTAAGATGATTATCATCAGCACTTATTAGCATATTACCACATGCTGCTTTGTATTCAGACAATAGATAAAAACATCTGCGCTTCGTTTTTCTCTAGTCAGGTGTACAGCAAACACGCTTATTCTTGCTCCCATCTGAGGAGGGCTCTGTCAGTACTCTTGCCAAAAACACATGAAAATCAGCCCAAGTCTTGTGCACTTGCCCATAGCGATGTAACCAGCCAGCACGGAAGCTTTGCACACCGTTTAATTCCAGGAGGTGACATATGTTGTTTTTAAGGTTTAATTTGTTGGCTGGTTTAGATGATACTCTTGTCAAGGCACGAGCTGTCTTCTTGCTTTGGTTATCAGGTCAGGTGGAGGTGTAGAGGGATTGAAGTAGTTGACTTTCAGAGGGTTTGCATTACGTACCTGCATGTTGGGAGCGCGGGACCAGCCATCTCAGTAGAAGGAAGAGTGTTTCCCTGAGTAGTAGGGACAACCCTGCAGAAACATCTGAACTTGCTGCCTTTTGACACTCAATAGAAATTTTTGTCTATTCAGGCTACCATCACCTAAAACATGGGGGTTTGTGCTCAACAAACAGCCTAAAGTTCTTAATTTGTGGGGGTTTGGCTTTTGTTTCTTTTTTTTTTTTCATTATTACTATTATATAATTTTGGCTTATCTCAACTTGAACAAGAGGCCTTTGCAGTTCTTACTAGCCTCAGTGTTCTCACCTCTGTGATCACCCTCTCTACCAGCGTTTTCTTTTTAGATGAGAAACCAAGAAACTATATAATTAATTATTCAGTTCTTGCTGTTCTCCCCAGGCTACGTAATACTCAGGCTGGTAGCTTAGATGTACAGTATGACCAAACTTCTGGAAACGATGGGAAGCAAATGCCCCGATTCAACCCATAAGCATGTTGGGCAGAGTCATAGTTTGTACAATGGTCTAAATGTTATGCTAGTACTTTGGGAAGCATTTCATGCAAGATAAGCTTTAGGCTTCTTAGGAGTGAGTTAAAGGGGCTGGTACAAAATGTCAATGAAAATGTAATGCTTGTGTGCCAAGCAGCAGCTTGTGGTTTTGTGACGAGGTCAAAAATCGTGCACAAGCAGAGCATGGTTTTCACATCCACAGCCAGTCCCCAGACATGTCACTAACAATTGGTCTTTCATACCGCCTGGCCGGAGCCGCTCTGCTGTGTAAAGAATGATGGGTTGAAATCTTGGCCATGGGCAAAGCAAAAAATTGTCATCTGATGTGTTAGGGGGGCAGGGTTCTATCCAGGATCTCTGTCCTAAGGAACCTGTGAGGATCTTCTGACCCAAGCAGGATTACGTGGAAAGAAAACTCGGTCTTCCAAGCAAAAATGAGAAATCCAGTTGTAATTCATAGGTTTCTATGCAGCCAAGTGTGCTGCTTGTTGATGTATGATCTTGTAAATATAAGAAAGTTGCTTACTCTGCCAAAAAGGGGGATAAGAAACTTTTCCTTGGGATGGTGGTAAGGAACTGCAATAAGACTGGTTGAGACCTCAGCTGGTGCTTGGTCTCCTTCTCCCCATCCAGCAGCTGTTGTTTGCAGTGGAGGTTTTTGCTGTTCTCAAGAATTTCCCCCAGTGATAGTTTCAAAACAAGCAGACTTGATAATTTTTCTTCTTATTCTGAAAATGTTGGCTTGTCTCAACTTGAACAAGAGGCCTTTGCAGTTCTTACTAGCCTCAGTGATCTCACCTCCGTGATCACCCTCTCTCTCTCTCACAGGGTTTTCTTCTTAGAGGAGTAACTAAGGCAGTTCCTATGCATTTGGTTCAAGGCAAATTATCTGATCTAAATCTACCCTCTTTCAGTTTAAACCCATTGCCCCTTGTCGTATCTGTACATGCCCTTGTAAACAGCCCCCCTCCAGCTTTCTTGACGGCTTCTTCAGGTACTGGAAGGCTGCAGGAAGGTCTCCCCGGAGCCTTCTCTTCTCCAGGCTGAACAAGCCCAACCCTCTCAGCCTGTCCCCATAGAAGAGGTGCTCCACCCCTCTGAGCATCTTTGTGGCCTCCTCTGGACTCGCTCCACCCAGTTGATATCCTTCTTATGTTGGGAACCCCAGAGCTGGATGCAGTACTGCTGGTAAGGTCTCATGAGAGCAGAGTAGAGGGGGAGAATCCCCTCCCTTGACCTGCTGGGCACACTGCTCTGAATACAACCCAGGATATGATTTGCTTTCTGGGCTGCAAGAACACACTGTCAGGTCACGTTGAGCCAACCAACACTCCCAACAGCCCTTCTCGTCAGGGCTGTTCTCAGTCCATTCTCCACCCAGCCTTTATTTGTTTGGAACTAGATTATCTTTAAGGTCCCTTCCAACCTGTTGTGGTTTAACTACTAAACCCAGACCACAACCCAAACCTTAATTCATGGTTCTGTGTCCTTATTTAGAGGTCAAGGCATGCCCCATCCCTGGAAGTGTTCAAGGCCAGGCTGGATGAGGCTTTGAGCAACTTGGTCTAGTGGAAGGTTGTGCTTTTCTGTTTGAAAAACAGCCCGAGTTGGCTTTTGGGCTTCTTTGGAAATGAAGAGTCAAAGTGTTTTGTTTGGAAAAATACAAAACAGCAAAGAATTTCTGGAAAAAAAAAAAATCTATACTATAGGCTGAAATAAAACTATATTAGTTGGCAACTCAGCTTGCCCTGTGCACACAGCAGCCCTGCAGCCTCGGCTCCTAAGCACCACCCGGGCCAGCTGCAGCACCAAGCTCATCAGCCTTGCTCAGTAGTTTTGGAGAACAAAAAAGTTAAGGTGCTCTTCCTAATGCAGAAATATCCATATGGTTATTGGGAAAGTCTCTAGAAGCTTGTGTGGCAAAGTGGGGATTTGGATTGGGATGCTGACAGTCCATGGAGGCTCCCTCAGAGCGGTCCTCATCCCAGCTCAGTGCTGACCCCAGCCAGCGCCCGCAGCCCGAAGGGCACGAGCAAGACCAACATGGATGGGCGCAGGTGCCTGCAGAAAGCATCACCACAGATGCTCCGGCACCGGACTGCTTGCATCAAGAAAACCGATACCAAGGAGATCCACTGCCACAGTGGATTTAAACTGCCTGAAAAGCCTCCCTGGAAACGCAGTAGTCATTGAGATGTGTGAGATGGCCACCCATTTCCCACGTGATTTGAGCGAGCGTCGCTGCTGCCCACGGGTGGGTGCTCCACCCTGCCCTCCGTAGTGTACATACAAAACCGCCTGCTGGGCTTCTACAAATCAGCAGTTGCTGCTGTTGAGTGTTGAAAAGGGACATTCAGCAATGGCTGCCCCTTCTCCTTTCTCCACACACATATGCTCCTGCCCAGTTGCAGCCAGAGAATGTTTGTTCTTCTTTGAGAGTCAGTTCCTCACGTCTCACCCAAGATGAGGGGAGCAGGGTGACCGCGCTGCAGGGGAAGCTGCTCTCCTGGCTCTCTGGGCTGTGTCATAGCCACAGAAACCAGCCTTCCTGCCGTGGCAGCGTTGGGGTTTTTTTTAATTTAAAAAAAAAGGCAACACAAAAACCACCTGTCATTCCTGGCCTTCTTGCGTTTCTTTCTCAAACTTCAAAACAAGGGAGAAGAAAGCAGCTAGATGCATTTTTGTCTGCCAGAATAGCCAGGATTGGACCTTTAACTCTGGTTTCATCCATCATCACCGGTGCTGCCTGCAGATCTGGCCCCAGGATGTAACGCACCATTTAATGTTTGCTGTACCTGGGGTTAAGCAGTGAAGAATAGCACGGCTCCGGCTTATCTATGGGATTTGGTCACTGGCAAATGGAAATTACCTGGAGCTTGACAGCTGCTCTGAGCCAGGGTGATTTTTGGCATGGCTGTGTGGGCCCAGCCCCTATCGGAAAGGTATTCAGATGATAAAAGTTTTGAACATGTATTTGGTGGCAGTGATCCTCGTAGATGAGGCAGGAGTAAACAAGCCACCGCAATGGGGTTGTCTGCACTCCCAAGTAATGGGTCTGAGTTGCAGAGGAGCTGCTGGGGGGAGGGTAGGTGCGGCTGCTCCTGTCCCAAAGGACTTTGGATGTCAGTACTGCCTTCATCCCTGCTTCTTAGGCAGCAGGTAAAAGCAGCCTTGTGCGTGTTGCCCTGTTTTCATTGCTAACGAGTGATCGGAGATGATCTCTTTCTCCAGCAGGTTTAGCACACTGGAATCATGGCTACAAGTGCTGTTCCCAGCGAAAACCTGCCCACGTACAAGCTCGTGGTTGTTGGAGATGGTGGCGTGGGGAAGAGCGCTCTCACCATTCAGTTTTTCCAGAAGATTTTTGTGCCGGACTATGACCCCACTATTGAAGACTCCTACCTGAAGCACACGGAAATAGATGGGCAATGGGCAATTCTTGATGGTAAGCAAGCTACTCTTGTGGCCCCCTGTCCCTTCTAGCTGAGCATGTTAAATAGAGCTCAGCACCTCCCACAGCGTGTCGTGCCCTTGTGTCCCTCCCACTCCTCTGTGGGCTGCCAGGAGTTTGAGTGCAAACTGGTCTGCGAGCTGCGGCGCATGGTCTGCGGCTCATGGTCTGCAGCTGGTCTCCAGCAAAGCTTCCGCTTCCAGTCGCGTTGCTTCCACTTCTGCATGGAAACGTTTCTTGCAGGAGAGTAAAAACCTGCAGATCGTCGCAGCCATCTGGGGTAGGCTTCTGCGAAGGGTGAATTATAGCCCTGTGAGGTGGCTATTGCTAATGATACTTCATTGTGGTTAGGCGCATCCCCTGGGAAATCACAGTGAGTGGGTAACTGAATGAGGGTTATAACCAGAAAGAACATTTAATCAAAACTGTCATCCACTGACAGTGAAGAATTGTAACACCTCTTAACTCTCATCATTCAGGCGTGATGTTTTCATATCTAGTTACCTCTTTCATTTAAATACGGGTAAGGTACCAACCTGGAAAGCTGCTGTAAACAAGATCTTTCACTTCTTTAAAGAAAAACCACTTAAAAAAACCCCCCAAACCACAAACCAAACAATCAAACACAAACAAACAAACAGCCCCAGACAACAACTAAACCATCTTGATTCTGCAGGTGAGGAAAAAGCCCTGTATTACTTAAAGCTGCAACTTGCTAGTTTGTGCTGCAGGATACAGACTGACCACAGCCTTAAGGGGGATCTTGCTGTTAAATGTTTTAAGTTTTGTTTGGCTTTATACAATAATTAGGTAGTACATAAAAGCAAGCAAGTATTTTTTTTCCCCCCCTCAATTACCAACGTGCATGTCTGTGGCCACTGTCACAAATGAACTAAATTTAACCTCACTGGCATCGAGTTCCTACCTCCACCCCCTTGTCATGAAGGTGCCCAAGATCTTTGGTGTCTCTCTGTATGTATCGTTGGTGTGTGGGGGACAGAAAACTGGGCGATTGGCATGAGTGGTGGAACGTGGAGCCTGATGGGGTTTGCTGTAAAGACCGTAAGCTTGGCCTGGAAAGTTGATGTCTTATTTGCACTCTTAAAGATTTATCAGATGCAGTTTAGTGAGTACAAATGGCTCCAAGGTCCTTAAAGAGCAGCTTTTACACAGTATTTAAAAAAAAAAAAAAAAGGCAATTTATTCTTGACGACGTTTGTTTATTTAAATATGTTAGTAGTTGATAGCTGATAGAAGGGAATATTTGTGAAATTGGTGCCCAAATGTGTCTGTTGCTGTCATCTGCATCAGATACCTGCTCTCAGTTAACCGTCACATAAGGCCAGTGTTGTATAAAAGAAAAATCCAATCCTGCTGTAGATGAAACATTATCATGTTAAATGTTAGTCCAGAATCCAGCCCTCTAAAGTACCTTTATCTTTGCTGGTATGCCCTGTGTTCTGATGTAACAGTACCAGCTGTTGTACATGTTGGTGTTGGCTGAAACAGCCTGGGTTTTGTAAATTATTTGAAAGTAGAAAAGGCATCTTTCACTGAATATTTGGCATTTTTGTTTAGTCAAAAAAACCAAACCCCAACTCTGACCTGAGGTGGGAGCGGGGAAAGAGGTTGTTCTCCAACAAGCAGAAACTTAACCCTTTGTTTTAATGAAAAAGCCTTTCTTTTGCTGTGATGGAGTTCAGTGGCTGTACTCGGGCTGAACTGAATTCAGCTGTAGCCATGAACGGCATGTTGGGAATCCCTGACTTCCAGAGTTCGTGGGCCCACAGATGCCTTGCAGCCACAGAAGTGAAACTGCAGCTTCTCTTTCTTTTTCCTACTGCTTGAGATTTTGAACAATCAGAATTTTAGAAGAAAGTCAGTGTTCTTGCTTGGAAAAGCATGTGAGCCTTTACCATCTGCCCAGTAGGAACAGGGCGTAAAGACTATCACACGTGTCTTCTGCCACAGCTTTCTGTCATAGGCTTTGGATCCAGGCCATTCTCGGAGGTCACCGAGGCAGCATGGACAGCTGCTCTTGCTGCGGTTGCATGAATCACTGACGGTATAAAATTAGGGACAAACATGATAGGAAGGGTGAAGATGCATCATGAAAAACTCTAGATTTTCCAGTTGCCCTTTATGACCAAATCCTTTACAAACTGATTTTTTGTGCAGTGCTTGCTGGGGAGAAGAAGCTGCACACCCCAAAATAGGAACTAGTTTTAGAAGATGAGACTACCAAGTGAGGATACAGTGTGAGGGGCTCTGTAAGTTTCTAAGTTTCTAGAAATAGTTATTTAAAAAAAAATTGGCATCCAACAACTTAATTAAAAGGAAAAAAAAAGCAAACATAGCCCACCCTCTTCCAGGCTGTTGCCTGAGCAGTTCTGTTCACAGCATCTCTAGCATTTAGTGTCTGCACCAGCATTATGTTGTAAAAAACAGCTTGCATAAAGCATTTGGCTTCTCTTCATGAAGACCTCCACCCACATTTGTTCAATAGCGCTAACTGGCAGTGTGATGAAATCAGTTTTTTCCTTTGCTGGAATCTTTTACTGAAAGTAGACTTAAATGGGATAGGCTTTTATTTCAGATTTTACATCTTGGAGCCAAACCTACATTCAAACTCTTCTTTTACATATTTGCTCTCTGGCTTGGGCATGTCTCTGTGTCTGTTTTCTTAGCAATGAAGAGTCTGTGATAGTTCCACAGGCTCGCAGATTCACCGAGTATTAGGGGTTGGAAGGGGCCTCTAGAGATCATCTAGTCCAACCCCCTGCGAGAGCAGGACCCCCTAGGGTAGATCACACAGGAACAAGTCCAGGCGGCTTTTGAAAGTCTCCAGGGAAGGAGACTCCCCCACCTCTGTGGGCAGCCTGTTCCAGTGCTCTGTCACCCTCACAGGGAAGAAGAGTTTCCTCATGGTCAGGTTGAACCTTCTGTTTTCCAGTTCATGGCCATTGCCCCTCGTCCTGTCACTGGACACCACTGAGAAGAGCCTGGCCCATCCTGCCAGTTCCCTGTCTCCCAGAGGATTGTGGGACCTGTGCTTGGTGTGTTCAAGTCCAACACTTGACAAAAATGTTTTATTGTTGGCCTTATGCCAGCTTGATAAGACCATGGATGCAGTGTTTGGAGGACAAGTGTTGCAGAGTAGAACAGGGCATTTAACCCGAATAAGGGATGCAAAGCCAATTTGTGGCTAGCTGGTTTTTTCAGTTGCTGCCACCCCAGTGAGGCTGTAAGATCAGTTTCCAGTTTTTTCTGCATGTGTTATCTTCATTTATTCCCTGCTGTTCATACTGAAATCAGCACGGTGATGTGCTTGGTTAAATGCATTCACGCGCAGGTGCTGTATAGACACATCAGGTGAGAATTAAGTGGGGTCTGGGTTAATTAGCTTTGATTAGCTGTTGCTCCAATTGAGTTGCTATCATTAATTTTGTACACTCCTTTCTGCGTGCAGGCTAACGTAGCAAATAGCAGAGGATTTCTTTCGGTGTTGCTGCAAGATGCTAGTCTGGAATTATTAATCTGGGCATGAAGCCAAAAGTGGAATATCTTAATAACGGCTAAAAATTCCCAGTGGTTCAAAATTCCTTATGGCTCATAAACCACACATAGATAAAAAGGTGGGGAAGAGATGGCCACAAGCACGTGGCTTGGGCATGCTGATGCAGTAGGCTAGACCCTTAGCTGTCAGCAGGGTTGTGCCAGCTGGTACCAGCAAAGCAAGGAGCTGTGCCTGTGTGTTGAGTGAGAGGAGGCTGTGGTCTCCCTCCTCTTCTCTGTCCTCTCCCTGGTATGATTTGATGAAACTCACTGCCTGGAAGTTGTCTTCCTACTCCAGAGCTTCAATTTTCCTTTTCACTTCTCTTCTTCCCGAGTTCGCCTCTCAATCCCTGGGTGCCCTTGCGTTGGGCTGGACCTGCACAGCCCTGGTGTCACCCCCGTGGAGTAACAGGAAACACCACTCCTTCCTCTGGCCTCCCGCTCTGCCCTTTCTACCCCTGTCTCCCATGCATCCCATTTTGCCGAGGATTTTTACTGCTAGTCATCCCAGGACAGGCTGTCTGCTTTTCTGCTCAGGAAGCTTGGGAACGATTCAGCCAGGAGGCCAGTGGGAGATCAAAGGTCACTTCAGATTTACAGGCAGAAAGGTTGGTTTGCAGCTCGCTTTTTTTTTTTTTTTTTTTATTTAAACTTTGGGTAGCATCACTGAAAGAATTAAAATTCAAATTAAGTTCGTACTTTCATTATTTTATTAGTGTGTACAGTATTTCTCCTCCCTTAATTGCTGAGATTTTGCAACCTTGAAAGAGGGGGTTTTGTCTTGGGTTGTGGGGATTTTTTTTCCTGCCAGGAAAATTTTGATGTTGCAACATGGAAAACACAAGGCTTTGAATACTTGCCCTTTGTTAGAGAAAGAGCTCCTTTAAAGGCTCGCATCTTTATTCTGTTTATTGATGTGGAAGCCTTTCTTCTGAAAGCTCCTCTTTTCTTTTTCCTTAAAAAAAAGAGGCAAGAATTCAAGTATTTGGGTTTTCCATGTTATAACATCTGTGTATTTAGTTAGGGCACAGAAGAAGGGCTCATAAAAGCCCCAGTGTTTCCCCGTTGCATGTTTTTTCCTGAGGAAAGCTCTCATGCTGGAGGCGATGTGGCTGTATCTGAGAGAGAGCAGAAGCATCAGTGACCAAGTGAAGCATCTATCTCGCCTTGTTCACAGCATGGGCATCTCATACCTCTTCAGGGTGACTCGGGGTGTGGGAATATAAGCCTGCTGACCCATACAGCTCCTTAAAGGCTTGCACATGTACTGCACACCTAGCCAAAGGGATTTCACTGGAGACTGCTTACAAAAATGAAGTTGTACGCATTGTGCTCATTTTTCTGAGCATAAGACTGAGGTAGGCACAAACAGCTGTGTCCCGTCCCAGAGCTTCGTGATGTGTAGGACTACTCTGGGTGCTGGAGGGCAAGGCAGTCCAAGAGCCACATTGAGCTGCTTTTAGGACCAGCTTCGGCAATGTGCAGTCGCTGCTTGGAATGAGCTTCTGGTGTCTGATTCAGGCAGTGAAACCCAAGGGCTGGAGGACAGAAACTGGGTTTAACCTGCCTGTCTGGTCATTTTTGGCCCCTTAGATACTGTGGACAGTGGAGAAACTCTCTTGAGTTGATCTGTACACCTAACTACCCATCAATGAAAAGATAAAGATGTAGGAGGGAATTTTGCCTAGGTATGAAAAGAGAAGAGGAACGCATCTGCATAACCAGATCTGAGCTCCCCGAAGGCTGGGAAGGCTGTGTCTGAATCTGAACTGAATCCAGCCTAGCCCCCAGAAAAAGCAATGCTGTGACTTAGATTTCATAGTATGCCTCTGCCTTGACATGCCTGTGTCTCTGGATGGGCACTCAGCACACTCTCAGTTACAGAGACGTAGCTGCAGAAGATACCTGGAAGCACCAAGTGCTTCCATTTTTAGCCACAAATCCCTGTGTACTGCTGGGCTCCTGTGTCTGCTCAGAAGTGCTCTCTAAGCAGCCACACTTTTGCCTAAGCCATCAGGATTCACAGGAAAATGGTGTGTAGAGCTGTAAGGGGGCAGGGCTCAATTAGCAAGGAGTTCATCGCAACAGTTGGGGTCCCATCCACTGTAAAGAGGAAAAGGCCATCCCTTCACTCAGCAGCCTCTTACCTGCAAGGCAGGAGACCTCCCTGCTGGGCTCTCATAGCCTAATTGCTCTTAGTTTAATCTCCAGCTGACAGCGTGATAGCTCTGTAAAATGGCTTTGCTCTCTCTGGATGTCTGTTCCTACATCAGACGTAGTCCTTGGTGTCTCCCTCCTCAGTCTTTACCCAAACGCTTTTGTTAACACTCCTCATTGCTTCTTCAGTCAAGTTTGTGGGAACTTCACCAAGTTTGCTGTTGGAAGTCTCTGACCGTGCGCTGATTCCAGTTCTTGGAAGAATGAGGTAGGAGAAACCCGCTGTGCTTCGGTCCAGCCTTGTTTCCGCACTGGCTTTTATGCAGTGCCAGTGGGGCAGCTGCCAGTAAGAGGCAACTGCTGTTTTATAGTGTACCAGGGGAAGAGAGAGCTCACAGTTCTTCTCTGCTCACGATTATTTCTATATCTTCTGGCATCCCATCTGCAGAAATGGGAATTTTAAAAGAAAGTGAATGCTGGCTAACATTCTAAATCTCCTTACCCCTTTGGGAAGCCAGTCAAATCACCTTCCTAAGGTCTCTCCTTGCTACTTTCCCATTTCCATCGGCAAGAGTCTTCTGGAATCTTTTAGCCACAGGATTACACCAGAAGCAAAGCCACTTGCATCTCGCCCTTTTTCAGTGATGATGCTTTCCAGGATGTGGTCCCATCCTGCCTACGAAGGATCCAGATCACACTCCTCTCTGATTGTTTGCAGTTCATGTAGCGCCGAAGTGTTAGGATGGGGTGTTGTCTTTATGAAGAACACCTTTAAAGTTAAAACGACGACTTTCTCTGGCTATCCACATGATGCTTAACTTTGCCAGAATAACCCATCTGAGATTAACCTTAATCGTCATTGCTGCATATCTTTTACTTGCCTCTCCAAAGTGCCATTTTCAATGCTGCATGGACTTGCTCACCTTTCTACGAATGCTGCAAGTGAATTCCCTTAAACAGCAGCTGCTGACACAGCAGCTCTGCCTGTGTTTGGTGTGATGCTGTGGCCAAGACCCAGGTGAGGTAGGAGTGGCAGGACTGCAGCCCTGTGCTGTCCCCCAGGCTGGTACCCTGCCCCATTGAAGGGGGTGGAAAGCTTTGAAGAGGCAGCAGCTAGGGATGCAAGAGCAGAGCTGGATGCTCCTCATGCATTTCATGGGATGTTTGCAAATGTGCCAGAGCAAGGGGAAGTCCCTAAGCAAATTACCATGCAGGATACAGCACATCCATCTGCACCTTCCTGCCCACGGCTTGTGCTCGGGCACCTGCCCTGGCTCGGGGGGCAGGGGGAGGGCAGGAGGGCCTAGCCCCTGTGAGAAGCTGTCCAACTCCACCACAAGTTGGGTATGTGTGTTGGAGAGAGGAAGGGAGTGTGTGTTTGTGTGTGTGTTGGTTGTCAGCTCTCAGCCCTACCCTGATACTGCGTCCAGCTGGTGCAGGAGTCAGATGAGACCAGACCAGCCTCTCCTTACAGGTTGGGCGGGTAGGAAGAATTAATTTCCTCTTCCATCCCAACCATGTCGTCCTGGCCTTATTCCATGGTAGCAATTCTGCCCAGGGCATAGAAATTCACCAACACATGCAGTGTCTTTGGGTTGTTTTTCTGTTTTTTTGGTTTTTTTTTTTTCTTTTTTGTACAGTCCTTAAGAATAGCCTGGATGCTTTTGAGATGAGACCCTTGTTCCCTAGATCTAGAGGGGAGAAGCAGGATAAAAAGCTATGAAGAGACACCCGTGACTTTCCAGCAAGCTCCAACTGCTTGGCAAACAAGCCTAAATCTCTGTGTCTCTGCAAGAGCCTAAAAGCTCTTTTCACCTTATGGGCTCAAGGAAACAGATGTTCAAGACTAGCTTAAGGCAGGTGAATGAGTGAGGCTGAAGGCTCTAAAGGGCCTGCCATCACCCACTAAGGTCTCCAGGTCCTCCAGCGTAGCTGCCTTTCCTCCAGACATACTGTGAAGGCGTGGGCTGGCTGGTGGGGTGCGGTGTGATGTGCAGCATGCCTGCCGCTGGCCACCCATGCTAATTCAGCAGGTAACGCCGGCAGCAAAGTGGGCTTTATCCTGGCCCCATCTGGAAGTTGGGGCAGCCTGAGTACTTACCCCTTGCTAGGACTGTGGGCCTGCTCAGACTAGAAAAACCCGTATTGAGCCCTGCTGCTCTGTCAGCAGTACGCTCCTGCCACAGTCTCCATCCACCGGTGCTCTGGGCTTTCCCTGTCACTCGTGGGCAGCAGATGCTAACGCTGTGGCTGTACAGCGGAGGCGGAAACAGTTTTCCCACCCAGCCTAGTTGACTGGAATGTGAAAATGTTCCCAGTCATCATGAAGGTCCCGCATTTGCCTCTAGGATACAACGATGCCTTAGGACTATTACTTCTAAGCAGCCGATGCATTTTGAGCTCATGCTGTGTTTGTACTGACATACCCTAAGATGATGAACTCCTCTTGTAACCTCCTCCTGCCAGCCAAAATCCTGGCAGCGTACGAAGTTGGTGCCCAAGAATTGGCATTGATGGTTTGCATCGGTAGGTGGTGTTTACCCAGAAGGTCTATGATGGGACCCCCTGCAAGGCAGCGTCATGGAGAACCAGTGAGTTACGGTCGCATCAGAGAGGAGGTTAATCTATTGGGGAACAGCATCTGTGCTGCTGCCACAACTGAGGCGTTTTAGGGGATTTGAGCATAGATTTAGGCATTATCAATGCACAGAAACATGATTGCTGTATAGGATATGCAAGTCACCTAAAACTTTTCCACCTGTTTTAACTGGCTTCTCAATACCGGCACACCACTCGGGACTAAATATTTAAGTGGAGTTCCTCAAGGCTGTACTGTCTTGCTCTGAAAGCACATAATTATGTAGAAATAATACCCAGGTATTGAGAAAAGGAAAATGCTTGTAGCTATTACTCTAGGTTGTCTCCCAGCACTGTTTCACCATGCAGTTTGTAGATTGTCCTTGACATTTAAACTGGCATTTACTTACTCTTCCAGTCTTGGTTTTTTCCATGTGAGAGAGAGCTGGGAGGAGGAAGGATGGAGGGCTACTAAATACTTTGAGCTGTGTCTTGCCAGTGGAGCAACTCCCCAAGGTCAGTGGCCAGTATTTGGTACTGGAAAAAGAAAGTAAAATCCATGCAGTCTTCTTCCCCTCCATCTGCTCCCACCGCAGGCACACGGTGATGAGTGGGGTCTAGGAGTGAGTTTTGGTTTGCACAAGGAAACCACCTTGTGCATCCAACTGGCTTTTGTCAAATCTTGCAGCCTTTGAGAGGACCAAGCCCAGCAGAGGCAGAAAGGCCATGTAGGA
The DNA here is from genome assembly GCA_027574665.1 of Rhynochetos jubatus. NCBI lineage: Eukaryota > Metazoa > Chordata > Aves > Eurypygiformes > Rhynochetidae > Rhynochetos > Rhynochetos jubatus. The sequence continues at coordinate 29,618,893 of CM050654.1, forward strand.
CACGGCGGTGACAGCAGCCACAGGTCTTCACAGTAACTAAAAACCTTCATCTTTTCTGTCCTAGTTCTGGATACTGCGGGCCAAGAGGAGTTCAGTGCAATGCGGGAGCAGTACATGAGGACTGGAGATGGTTTCCTTATAGTCTACTCGGTGACAGACAAGGCTAGCTTCGAGCATGTGGACCGCTTCCACCAGCTGATCCTCAGAGTCAAAGACAGGTGGGTGCCATGGAGCCAGGCGCTGCCTGGCCCCGCTTCTATTGCTCTAGACACCATGCCGTGGGGGTGGTTGCACGTTTTGCCCTGCCTTTCACCTCCTGGGTGTACCGGGGCGGATCCTTGCACGCACTATGTGCGTTTGTAGACCTCCATATGAGGAATAACAAGTATTTTACATTTTCTGATAAGCATGGAAAAGTTCAGTAGTGTTACAATGAGGTGAAAATGGGTCTGGAAGGGAGAAACTCCAGCCAGAATGGTCTGGCAGAGCAGCGTGAGAAAGGCAGACACCTTTGAAGGTAACCAATTTGGCTCTGAAGAGGGAGAAAGATGCTCTGTGCACAGTGCAGGCACTTTGGGAACTCCAGCAAGGAGTCAGCAAGCATTCAGCCCTAATCCTTTTGTATGTCCTGGCAGCAGCATTCTTTCCTTGGCTTCAGTTTGGGCCAAACAAACTTTAGAAGGTGCTGCATGATTTGGGGCCATGAACAAGTGTATTGAAGGGGAAAATGCCTCACGTTGGAAGGAACTGTATTTCTTACATGTAAGTTAATGCATCGTGCTCTGCAGCAACCGTTTTCAATGAATAAAACATCTCAGTGTGACTGGGGAGAAAGCAGGAGAGGTCACCTGCTCCCCTCCTTGTGCGTGCATGAGAGAAGGTAATGCTGAGAGTTTAATCGTGGTAAGAAAATGTGTCCTGACAGAGTGAGGGGAAGCTGGCGGGGTTTTATCTCCGAGATAACTCCCTCTTCCCGTCCCAGTTCAAGAGGCGACGGACCCATCCTCACTGGGTGGGGTGTTAATTAAGCCCTTATATGCCTGCATCTTTGAAACACTTAGTTTTTCCATTCATAATGGCTTTTAATTATGGAAGTCATCAAGAAAAGCCACCAGAGGGTTCGGGCCTCGTTGCTGGCTTCCTTTCACAGCTCTGAATAACTTCCCCACAGGAAGGGTGGACTCATATCATGTGAGGTTCACAGCTGACAGCTCTTCCAGTAAAGCATCCAAAGCAAACCCCACAAGAGTGAAAAGTAAAGGAAAAACCACCCTTTGATTTCATCTAAATGCAGAAAAATGTCAGTCTGTCAGTCTGCCTCCCGGATAAGGACAGTCTTTTCTTCACTGCCAGCTCAGCTGGGGGCAAATTAAATCTGTTTCTGAAAGTTGAAGAAGACAGGACAGCATTTCCTGTAACCTGCCCCAAAACAATATCGGTTTTATCTAATTTAACTTTGTGAAAATAAGGTGTGGTACTCATTGTTTTGCTCTGGACTGAAACTTTACCCCTCTGTACGCTGTGCAAGCACGGCAGCCGGCGTGTGAGAAGCAGGAAGTGAAACAGGCTGGTGAGGTTGTTTTTGTTTCCCTGCTCAACAGAGCGCAAGGAGCTTAGCACTGCATCCAAAACGTGAGCTCGTTCAGAATATCGCAGGAGCAGTGAGTAAAGAAACCGTCCTGCCAGACCCGCAGGTAGCTGGGAGCAGAGCATCGTCCTGGTTTTCAAGCTAGCAGTCGGTTCTGGCAACTTAAAATCCAAAGGAATTGCAGGCTGCCATGTTAGCAGAGCTGTTCAAAGCCGTTTCTTTCCACAACCTTCATTACAGTAAAACTTCCCACTATAGTAGCTTTGTCCAACTAGCAGTCGTACAGCTTACAACAGGGAACAAAGTCTCCGTAGTTTTATGCCTGATGTAAACAAGGCAAATGAGATACTGTTCAAATGTAATTCCTTTCTTATCAATGTGCTGCAAGCCAAAAAGGGATCAAATAATCCAGACAAGCAAGTGTTTTGCTCCAGAATGATCAGAGTCAAGATATATCAGTGCTTAGGTATTAAAATTAAATCAAAGCCACATTATCAGAATGAATAACTGTAAGACTCATTTAAAATGCAGAGCACAGTACGGGATTTTTCCAGCCAGAGCAGTGGGGCAGCGTGCCAGAGAGAAGATGGAGCCCTTATCGTCTCGATGAAAAATGACACAGAAATGCTGTTTGAAAATCCAGAGTTACTCAGGGAAGTGTTTTATGCAGAAATTAGTATGGCCAGCTGCTCCTCACCCCAATAAAATCAGCTGTGTTGCAGCAGGAAACACTGGAATCATTTTAGGAGGGTTTAAACCTAAATGCAAGAGGATAATACTGCAATAATTGTCAGTTATCCGCAGTGACCTCCTCCCTCCTAGCAGCAGGTAAAGGTCCTACAGTACCACTTTACTCTCTGTGTCACACAGCCGGAGGAGAGGCTGTCTTATGGGAGGTGAGGTGGGAAGCAGCTGTGCTGCCAGGACCTCCCGTGACACAAGCTAGCTCGGTTTGGTTTAATCATTAGAGCTACGGGGCTTTCTACCAAGGGAGAGCCTGGCCCACACACCTGGTCAGGAGAGCCTTGCATGGGATGTGCTGGGGATAGATGGGTCTCCTCTCAGGCGCTGGCTGAAGACAGTCACTTGCCTGGTAAAGTTAGAGAAAAACAGAATATTATTACAGAGGTAAATGGTTTTGGTACAAAAGGATGGTTGTTCATCAGGCTTTTGCTCTGGGATTTGAAGCAGGAGATGGTAGGTGATGGTATCTAGAAGCTTAGCAAGAGTCTTTGGTTCCCTCCAGCCTCCTTTCAGCTACCACTGCCAGCCTTTCAATTTGTCTTGGGGTAACAGCTGATGGGGATCTTTGCTTCCAGTCATTTTCTCCCTCATTTCATGTCCCTCTAAGCACCAGCTCCCAGAGTCCATCTTTTCTTCCCCTATGGTTGCTCTCAGTGGGTGACCAGGACATGAACTGACACCAGTTCCTCCACCATACCTCATTACCTTGCAGTGACGAGCAGCTGCCAAGATACACAGTTACTGAGCTGCCTTAACTGTTACAGAAGAGGCCCAATCTCCTGCTCAAGATGTGTCTCTGTCTCAGTTAATTTCCTGACTAATTCTGTAGTTCTTTCTTCAACTAGTTGGATCTCCAGCCTTAGCTATTATCAGGCATTGCAAAACCAATGTCAGAGTCCCTGAAGTGCCTGCAAATAAGAATGAATGTGTGCATGCATGCAACTTGTCAAGTACATTTTTATAATATGAACATGTGTAGCACAGTCTGTGGAGTGATGCATGTTCATTTGCTCTTTCTTTATATTTCTTCACACATATGTGGTATGTCTCTAGCTAAAAATGGTAAAAGATGTCAGCATCACAAAGTGAAACTTATGCTCAGTATTTTATATATTTGTCTGGTAATAATTGGGTGGTGGGTTTGATTTTTTCCAGAGAGTCCTTTCCAATGATTTTGGTGGCGAACAAAGTTGATCTAATGCATTTACGGAAAATTACAAGAGAACAGGGAAGAGAAATGGCAACAAAGCATAATGTAAGTTTGCGGGATTGTTTAATTGGTTGTTCTAAGTCCCATTACAGGCATTCAGAATTGAATCCTCTGCTCATTTGGACCTGAATTAAAGCATTTCTCTTATAGTTGAACATTTGCAATTACATTTTCAACTGCTACAAAGTAGTAGCTACGCAGTTTCCTTTCAGCAGGGACAGTTCATCGTTGAAACTAGAACCTGTGCGGTGCATCAGGCTGCAGCAAAGCTGTGGCCATCATGAAGCAACACATACCAGGTGTCTGCAAGTGGTGAGAAACGTGAAGTGTTCAGAATGAGCAAAGTGTACCCTCCCAGAGTGAAAAAGCAGAGCCAGGCATTAGGAAGGATACCCAGGAGTCCATACGAAGTGAGCTTGTTAAAGATAGTGATGTTACAGGGTTGTTAAGCCTATCTAAATCTGGCCCACCATCTTAGCTCTGCATTATTCATGCCATAGTTTAGCCCAAGAAATTGGTCTTGGATGGGTGTAGATGAGACGCTACTCTGCTAATCACCTCTAAATGCCCCAGAGGGAGGCAACAACTCCTGTAGGAGGAACTGAATGGAAAGGTAAAGGCAAACAAGGCTGAGACCTCTTGGAAGCTTGATGTGCCTAAACAGCAAAGTGCTGTGTTTCTGAGCAAGCCGCGATGGGAGTTTGGCAGGGCAGGTTCGCTCCCTCCCTTCCTGGGGAAGCTCATTTCTCTAGGAGCCAGGACACCTAAACTGCAACACAACATGTTGCACCCATCTGTACGCACATGCTTTGGAAAGGGCCGTGTACGAAAATACCTTTTCAGAGGCAGTTTTATAAATCTGCCAGCGTGCTGGACAAGCACTCTAGGAGCCCCCATCTGGCTGTCAGACTTTGAAGAAGATCGTTTTAACACTGAGGGGGAATTGTAGTCATGAAATATTCATGCAGTAGTCCTAATAAAATGTGGCAAGCAAGAATTTTTGGCAAGTGCTCCTCTTTCAACAACCTTCGGCTATTTTCATGTCTGCAAGCACAACTTAGGGGGAGAGAACATCTGACGACATGAAGTCTATGATTATTCTTCCCGAAACCCGGAGCTCTGATAGCAGCTGGTTTGCCTGGTGCTTGTTCCAGACCTTTTGTAAGCGCTTGCGGACCTTGCTGAGAGCGTGAAGGTGTTGACAGCAGTGTCATGACAACACTTTGTTTACCTTTATTTCCCTGGTCTCTTAGGCACCCCATTTCTCCAGCCTTTAGGGTTTCTCATTTTGAAACTTGTTTGTTACCAGCATGTAGGCTGTTACCAATCTTCCGTGAAACACTTCTCTCCTCCAGATTCCCTATATAGAAACGAGCGCCAAGGACCCACCTCTAAACGTTGACAAGGCCTTCCATGATCTCGTGAGGGTAATAAGGTAAGCTGCAAACTCTTCACTTGCTCGCTGCCCGTGGACAGGACGTGCAGGAGTCCTGGCCTGGAGAGCCTGCTTTTGGGGGAGCAGGGGCCAGGGGATTTGGTTGAGGGTGGGAGATTTCTGGGGTTTATTAAACTTACTTGTGCTGTATGTGCATAGGGATGGTACTAGCACTTAGTTACCCTTGCAGGACATCAGTGCTACGGAGGTTGAGAACTAGCTGTGGCCATGATAAAAATATATTATTCAGTGAACTGTGCAAAGCCTACTGTTATGATCAGCTTTAAAAGGCCAGTGTTAAAAGCCCTTTTCATAGCTTTGTCCTCTCAGGGTCTCGTATTGCCAGAGGTTAAAAAGGACTGGCAAAAAAAATCTACAAAATTGTAATGTTGTATGTGACTTCTAAGATTTTCTGCTCACTAAATGGAAAAAATTAAGCTGTTTTGTATGAGAAACAGCATGACCTAATGGCCAAGCCACAGGTTTCCTCCTCAGACTGCAGAGGTTTGTTCCCAGTTTTGGCATGAGTTGCATTTTCTCGCTGTTGGCAAACGCCTGCTCTCCGGGCAAACCCCTGCTCTGGCTGCCGGCGTGAAGGGACTGACTGCCTTCCAAAATCCTGGCTGCCCTGCAGGAAAAGAGCTGCACGCACATCTCGGCTGATAACCTCAACTCTTTCTGAGAAGATTTGTTTTTCTGGCACCAGTTGTCTGCCAGATTTTTATGGGGCCCTCATTTTTCATGTTTTGGGAGGGTGCTGAGCTGAAATCATGCTCCTCCCCGCCGTGCAGTCAAAGTGCCTCGCTCGGCAATTAAACCATGAGGCATTTATTCACAGCGTATCTGTACTTGTGAATATCTTAGCACAGCCTCGAGTCAGCCTCCATCAAAAGCAGATGGTACTGCCCACTCTTCCCACATGTCTCAAAAGCAGGGGGCAGAAAGCCTTTGGAGAACTACAGAGCTGGGTTGGAGATGTCCCAAGCTGTTTCCCAACTGTTCTCAGCATTAGCTGGACAGATACTACTTTTGTTTTACAGGGAGCTCTTGCCACCATCTATTCTACTCTGGGAAAAAACCCACACACAGCAAAAATAAGATGGTGAGGCTCTCTGCTTTTTCTACATATCGTGACTCCAGACAGGCACAGGCTGGAGACGGTTGTAATGAGACATTGCTAAGTTCAAGCCCTGAACATGCCAAAATGAGTGATGTATCTCACTTTACCGTGACAGTTGTTGCCAGACAGGTTAAACCCTCTGTGGCATCAAGGGCACCAGAGATGTGCTCGAACTCAGGTTAGGTCAGAGAGCAGAGAGATGCTGTGTGATCTAGCTGGTCATTTGCCACAATGCAGCTTTGCTTCGTCTTTGGACATTGCAAACTCTCCACAGTTATAGGATGGCATCACCCTCTGCGTATTGCTTTTGTTTTTTAAGTGAGCTTTTCCAATTAAAAGGTAAATTTACAGCTTCCTAATAACTGTGTCAGTCCTGGAGTGCTTTACAAATGTAGAGGCTCCTCAGAGCCCAGGTGAGTTTGCAGGGTGAGAATGCTTGCTCAGGGTTGGCACTGTTTGTGCTCCTTGCACTTGGCTAATTCCCAGGTTATTTATCATCATGCAAGAAACTTGTTTGGAAGTAACCCAAGAAGGAGTGAGGTGATTTCAGCTGCATCCAGCTCTGGGGGCCCTAACATGAGAAACGATATTGACTGGTTGGGGTGAGTCCAGAGGGGGCCACGAAGATGCTTAGGGGCTGGAGCACCTCTGCTATTGGGACAGGCTGAGAGTTGGGCTTGTTCAGCCTGGAGAAGAGAAGGCTCCAGGAAGACCTTATAGCACCTTCCAGTACCTGAAGAGACTGACAAGAAAGCTGGAGGGGGACTTTTTACAAGGGCCTGTAGAGATTGGACAAGGGGTGACGGGTTTAAATTGAAAGCAGGGAGATTTAGATTGGATATCAGGAAGAAATTCTTCATGGAGAGGGTGGGGAGGCACTGGAAGAGGTTGCCCAGAGAAGCTGTGGATGCCCCATCCCTGGAAGTGTTCAAGGCCAGGCTGGATGAGGCTTTCAGCACCCTGGTCTAGTGGAAGGTGTCCCTGCCCATGGCAGGGGGATTGGAACTAGATGGTGTTTAAGGTCCCTTCCAACCCAAACCACTCTGTGATTCTATGACTGAGTCCAGCCAATACTACTTTTAATCTTCCTGATAGCACTTTTATGGTGCAGCACTGCGTACACAAGCACCGTCACAGCAGAAATCTTGAGCAGGCCTGGGACATGATTTTCTGGCTCTCTAAAATAGTTCAGAACGCTGTGAACAGCTTGCAGCCACTTAGTGTTTATACAAATTAACTTTAAAGTATTTTTTTTATTTCAGCTTTCTAGTTTTGATCTTTAGAGTTTCATGGTTTTTAAGCCTCCAGCCTTCATATGTGCTGAAAAAAGAAATCTTATTAGTCAAAGCTGAGTTTTTCAGATGGCTGCAAGCATTTGAGAGTTGAGGCTGTAAGAAAAACACCAAATAAAGCCATAACGATTTGTTCCCCAGCTATGTCTTATTCTGGTCTGAATAGCTCGGTCTAAACACTCGGTTTAGTGCCTGGCATATTACATAGCAAAGAAGCTGGTTTCGAACTACTCAGACTCTCAAGGTGGTTATTCAGACACTGAATCTGCAGAAGCTGCTGGTGTTCGTCTGGTTTATCTTGCAGTCAAATCTAAGTCTACGGGCTGCCTGCTGGGTGTTCGAACTAGAAAGCTTTCTTCTGTTGAATTTGCACCACCGGGCTGGCTGAGTGGCGGCTGCAAACGGGTGCAGTTGCAGGCAGACATGTGGGCAACGCCTCATCTTCACGAAAAGGGACAAGCCCTCAACATAACATTTCAGAGGTTGTTCACAACCCGCCCGGCTGCCATGGCACAGTGCAGGAGTGCTCTCAGCTTCTGGTGGCTGTGACTTCGGACAGCCAGGGACAGCTTTCTGGGGTCAGCTCGCTCTCCGTGCTCTGGTGCTCTTCACAACTGCCAGGGGAGGCCAGAGCCCCATTGGCAGCAGACTTTGTGTTTTCAGTATAAATTTTGAACTCCCCTAACCAAGTTCACAGCAGTGCAGCTGGCTGAGGTCAATGCTGGATGACAGCAAACCTTTACTTCTCTGTGCACTCTGTGTCTCTTTCATCCTCTTCCCTAATGAGCGTTAGCAGCAGTGTGATGGATGACGTTGGGTTGCTTAGAGCATCTCTGTTTCCCAGAGTAGCCCCTGGCAGGGGAGGAGGCAGCAGTTTATCCAGGGCAACCGGAGGCATAGTGCCCTGGCAGGACATACATCCTGGCCGTTAGCCTTAATGTGTGCTTGTGGCTTCTTTCCTCCTTCCTTAAAAATGCAGATGGTTGTCTTGTTAGCTGTGTGCCATGAAAAGCCGCGTAGGTGTGGAAGGGCATATGGAGATATTTATGGAGATACATATGCAAATATACATGTGCACCCCAAGATGCCTTTCTCTGGCTGCCCAGGGCTCGGGATGCCCACATCCAACTAGCCCAGTCCCTGCTTCTCCTCACCTGCTTATTTTCCTCTGTCTCCCAAAACAGGCAACAGATCCCAGAGAAAAGCCAGAAGAAGAAGAAGAAGACCAAATGGCGAGGGGACAGAGCCACGGGCTCCCACAAACTCCAGTGTGTAATTTTGTGACAGGACTGCCTGGGAGAGCCTTGGATGGCTCCCTCCTGCCGCCACGACCCACCGCCAGCCCAGGCAAGGAGCAGCAGTGCGACGCCCTTGTGGCCCCCCACAGCGGCTCGGGCTCGGAGGAGGAGGCTGGAGGGGGTCCGGACCCCCCAGATGGGGGGCTGTGCGTCAGGGCGGCGTGGGAGCCACGCAAAAGGGATCAGCAGGACCTTGTCTCTCGAACATCCCCAGCGCCTTCCAGGGGCCTCCATGATGTTTATTTAAAAAAAAAAAAAAAAAAAAAGGAAGAAAAAAAAGTGTTGGTTTTATCTGCAAACATTTCTCCTTGTGACCCGTTTCTGAACAGCCATGAATAGCCCCCCTGTTTGGTACAGTCGTCTTGTATGTGTGGGGGAAGGGAAAGGGCTTTTTTTCTCTTTTTTTTTTTTTTTTTTTTTTTGTCCTCTTCTCCTTTTTCGTTGTTTGCTCAGCAAGCGTTGGGTTGCAAGGAAACACGGCCGGGGTTAGATTTTTTGCACTGAACTCTCCCTTACGCGGCAGTGCCAAAACACGACTTCATATGAAAGTGCATAGATTTGGAGGCAGAAAATGAATTCCAGCTGCTCTGGGTGCTCCAGACATTGTGTCAGACTCTGGAGAGCAGCCAGCTCACAGACCATAAACTCCAGCTTAGGAAAGGAGGTTTGGGCTTGGATTATTTTTTTTTTCTGACTCTTTGTCGAGAGGTTTTGTTTCTGTTTTGTAATTTGGGGCATGTCAAAGTTAAGACGTTTTGTTAACCTGGAAGTATTTAAATTAAAGTAATTTACAGATGGAAGGGTATGTCATCTTTGAGGGGGAGAGGAAGTAAAACCTAAACTGAATTTGTTTTGTGGGTGTTGAATTTCTCCCTCATAAATGTGTGTAAAGTGGTGTGATCTAAATCCCTCTTTATTATTCCTTAACCTTTCCCTGCAAAGCCGCTCGTGGGTAGATGAATTGTTTTGCTTTTCCCAGGCTCATCTCGCATACATACAGAAAAAATCTGTTTATGGGCTTTGGCTCAACGTTTCTCCATTTCATCTCCCCCCTTTGCTAAGAGCTGGTGACTTGAAAGGAAGAGGTGTTTTGCAAGTGACTCAGGTGGGATGTGTCTCTTCATAAGTTTACTATATCTAAAACGTCTCCCTGAAAACAGCAGAGATGAAATAACCCTGTGCCTTAGGAAAAGGCAAGGCAAAAAACCTGCAGCCATTCAAGCCGCCATCTGTGGCACCAGAAATATGGTTGTGCACATCCTGGAGGGGCCACATTTTCTCTCCCACCCTTGCTGCCACTGAGAATTGCGGTGGCAATTTTTTCTTTAATTTAATGGATTGTCATCTGCTGGACTGAAGCCATCGGCTCCATTCACAGGGTCACCAAACCCCTTTAAAAGTAACAACTTGCCTTTTCAGCTTGAATCCTATTCAAATATGCTTTATGGGCATGACTTCAAATATTGGCAGAGCATGAATGCCTGAGATTTGTGTGTCTGAGTGCAGAAAATCCTGGTGTGGGATATCGAAGATCTGTTCAAGATGGTGGATCATCACAGACTTAGTTGTTTAAGTTTGTCTTTGCAATCTATTTGCCGCCAGATTTTGTTTCTTGACTCCTTGGCAAGCCACCTTGTGAAATGGGAGTTGGCTGGTGATTGTTTTTCAGGTGAGTGCAGCTAATTAAAACATTTTCCTAATTCGTCCAGTCTTCAACGTGGTCTGAAGATGGCAAAAGTCTGTGGCTCAACAAGCTGCTTAGCGTAACGCTGGCTCCAGTGCCTCCGTCCTCTTGTGTGGTGACGTGTGCTGGGGATGGGTTAAGGAGGGGGATGTTGGGAAGAAGTATCTTCCATGGACTCTTGCGTTGGATGTGGGCCATACGCCTCAGTAAAGTTGCAACACCCTGTGTCAGCTGAGATCTGGCTCCAGACCATCACAGCGTTTCTCCCACTGCATTGTTTCCTTGTTGGCTGAACTGTGGTGACCGAAACCATCCGGGTCAAATCCGGGCTCTTGGGACTTGCCACTGTCTTCTGGGGGAGAACAGCTCCCTGTAGGCATCTTGTTTGTACTCCCTTGAAAACCTCTGGTAAATCAGAAGGTGGCTGGTATGTGTGACCAACTCAATTTGCTGTAACCCCCGTTACCACTTTCCTGCCAGAATCTCTGTCTAGTCTGACTACTGCCTTTTTTTTTTTTAATTATACACAACTGATGCTATGGCATCCCCCACACAAGAAGATGACAGCATTTTCAGGGAGCCCTGCTAATACCCCCTAGGGCCCTTCCACTTAAAAATAACGTGATTTCTGCTGAGACCCCTCATCCCTATTATTTTTATCTAAACCCTTGGGAATACTTGCTTCAAAACAGCATGTGTGTATCTTGAGTCACATCTGCTGGATACGCAGCACTGCGTGTGAGAAATTATCTGCCTTTTCTGAAGAATCTTAATTGTTTCTTCAACTTCTTTAGCAGCTAACAGCTATTGCAGAATAACAGGAGGAGGAGGAGGGGAAAGGGGCAGATTAACAACTGAACACGGGTAGTGACAAATGGGGAAAGTATACCTGTTTTCTTCTATGTTCATCAACTTGTTTATAGCAAGGAGTGTTTTCCAACAGGGATTGCATCTCTAAGGAGTCTATGGTGCTCAAAATAGGGAGGTGAACAAAGCCCATTGCCATCTAACTCACCCTTTCACATTCAGGGCTGTTAGCAAGCCCAGAGCACCTTCCCTGCCATACGCAGCACCTACAGACCTGGGTTGTGAGACACTATGGAGCATCCGATGGAAAGGGACTTCTGCTGTGGTCAGGGGCAGCCTGGAGAAGGATCCTGTAAGGGTGTGCTTGGTCCAAGCTTATGTTCCAAGTGACCTAACATTGTCTCCGGCCCCTGAGTAAATCTACATTTGCCCGTCTTGGAGCAATTTGGTTCCTCTTCTGCTAAACAGGAATTTAGGAAGGAGAGCTGGCCATAGCCTTACCTTGCTTTCAGTAGGCACTTACAAAATGAAAAGAGAAGTGTAAAATATTGCAGATTCATTTGTATTTGACAATCAAATGGTCTCCCTTTTTTCATTTTAGATACTGTATAGTATTTGTAAAGCAACAAAATGCTTTAGAAAAAGCTACATAAGTTTTGGCTTTGTAAAGGTGTAATTCCCCTCCCCAGCCTGGGATCTCAGCCCAGCTGTACCACTGCCTTCAGGTAAATGGCATTGTTGCTTCCTCCCTCAAGTCCTTCTGCCTATAAAGTGGGAATAATGGCACTAGCTTGTTTTTTTGCCGGCTTTTGAGACATAAGGCATTTATTGTACAAGCAAAGTTGTCTGTCTACCTTTGCATCTCATTTAAGGAAAAAGGGGAGGTGGGAAGGAAGAGAAGGAAAAATACCTGTCTAAAATAAGTATTTTCCCCCGGCATGAGCAGAGGATTTAATTATCCCTTTTTGCCTGCCAACTCTAAAAGCCTGACAACAAAAACCAAACAAAAAGCCCCAACTGTGCAGTCCTGTGGCTGGTGGGCTACCTAAAAACCTGTTTTCTTGGCTGTCTTGGACAAGGCCAGGGCTATCGCTGGCAAAACTGCTCAGTGACGTCTGGGTACATCTAAGTAAACCTTGTTCAGATGATGGTGCTTAGCAGAAAAACACTAGAGATGGTGAAGAAGACAAGCAGGAGCTTAACGAGGGGCCAAAATTGCTTGGTTTGGATCAGATGTTTCAGTTTAACAAGAGGCCATTGCAGTATGTTGCTCTGTTCCTTAATCTGTCATAATTAATTTTGACTGGCTTTTTAAACCCACAGCTGTACTTGAATTTGTAAATTGGGATAGGCTGAGGGTTTTAGCCATAGATGGTGTCTCGTCTCGAGAGGAAATGAGCATTATTCGGCACAGAGTGGACAGCACTGCAATACTGGCTTAGACTTTTTTTTTCTTTTTTTTGCTTGTTACCATCCTACAGCCAAAACCAACTGCCCAGAGCTTTGTTCTGCTCCAGTGATTTCAAGGGATGTTCGCTAAATGCTGCTGAAGCTCTCGGGAAGGCGTCGATCCCCCCGCCCAGACCTCTGCTAAGAGAAGAATATAATGAGGAATACAGAATATAAGAGCGTTTTAAGAGACACAATGTGTGGAGTACTCCATGTGTCAGGGCTCAAATATGTATTTACTAACGAGAGGGAGAGAGAGGGCTAGGAAGAAGTTTGGCACTAGAGAAATAGCCAAGCCCTGTGACAACTGCCAGCTCAACCTGTGTAACTGGGACTGAGCAGAAAAGCTCTGTGTCTGGAAATCTAAGTTCTGTGAGGTGGGGTTCAGTGGCCAACCTATCTGCTGTAGGTTGGGCAGAAAGGAGGACCTTTAGTGTATGTGTGAAGTGCTGTGTTACACATCCAGCACTACAGTAAAACAGAGACAAAGGATGCTGCGGGTCATACAGGCTCAGTTTTGCTGCCATTTGTGATGCCTTAGGGTATCCAGGGCATTCGCCTGGAAGTTTCAGGACCTATGGGAGATCTTTGCCTTTCTGGAGCAACAGCTAGCAGTCAGGTAAGGTTCACCTGAGCATCTGATTTGGCTCCAGGGGCATATCTTCAGGCAGGTAGCTCAGCCATGGTGGTTTAAGAGCCCTTTCCTCATTCACAGCAGCACCCTGAGAAAGTCTGTGGACATTTCAAGACTCTGTGGATATTCTAGCTCTTCTTCTGCAAAGGGTTCTCACCTGTTTTTTAGGGACTCACCAGTGCATGAAAACAAAGTCTGAAAGAGAAGTCACCAATTTTGCAAAGCGTATTAATTGTATCTTGCAGCCTAAGCATTCTCATGAGTATTGCTTGCACAATTAGGCTGTAAATAATTCAATATTTGGCTATCAGGGATTCCATCAATATTATGTAGGCTTTTTGCTTCTTTTTCTCCTGCATGCAAGGGGAATAAATATTTCATAGATGATCTCACAGACAGTTTCTGGGATGACATGGGACTTGCAGCAGAGCAGAGCAGGGAGATGACTCTGTGTGCTGGATCCCACAATGGGGAGAGACGAGGAGGTATGTTGTGACTTGGGGTGTTTTACCCCCCACTGTGGCCAATCCCTCCAGCTCCAAGAAGTCACCAGTAAGTGGCCAGCAAGTCAGGCAGGCCAAGTCTTCCCAAAGCAGGAGAAACATGCGGGCACTGCGTCGTGGCTGTGTGGGGTGCCAAAGGGAGGGGCACTCTCCCTTTGTGAGACCCGCCAAGTCGGTTGAGTGCAGGGGTTAGTGTTCCTGACAGTGCTGGGGATGTCCAGCAGTGCTGAGTGAGGAGTAGAGACAGGAAAAATCGCCTCATCCTTCTGGCAGTTTTGGGACAGCCTTTTTATTTCTTTTGAATTGAGGGCTCCCCTTGCCAAATCTGGGGTACCAGCAACATCATGCCAAGCCCAACAGAGCAGTCTGACTTGCCGCAAGTGTTACAACTCCTGTGGTTTCCATCCCTCCTCCCAGGTCTCTTCTGCAGACCAGGGCATGTATAACATATTCTGAGAGCTTAGAAAGGGCATGTGGTCAGGTCCAGGAGCCAAAGAGGAGGGACTTGGACAAAATACTGGATTTGCCCAATAAGAGAGCAGGAGCAAGAGGAGGAGGAAGGAGTTTGGTGAATTGAGAGCCTGTTCTATAAAGCCAAATCCTCTGCAAATCTGGGTAAGAGACATTGTACAGCCTCGCACTAGGACAATCTCTGCTGAGAAGTCAGCCCAGCTGAACGAGTCACGAGCAGGTCCTCGGACTGCCCACACGGAGGTGGTTATCGTGGAGCTTTTGTGACAGCAGCTCCTCTCAACTGCTGTGGTCATGCCTAACCAGCCCAGGACCCAGTCGGATATTTGGCATGCCTCTTTGCATCTCAATAGCCCATGAACCCTTAGCACAGGAGCCCTGGTGCTGGGAACCTGCTGAAAGTCCTGGGCACATGCTTACAGGGCAGGGGTTTCTTTTCTGCAAGCTCCATAATAAGAGCCGTGTTTCAAACAACAGTTCCCGGGATACAAGCCGACAAAAAGCAGGAAATTCAAAGTGAAGGCTGATGCGCTGGGCTCTGCTCACACAATTGTGGAGGTTGAACAAAGCACAATGGTGTGAGCTGGGGACAGGGTGCTGCTCACCCTCCCCCGGGAGCTTCCTGCCTTGCCTTGCCCTGCCCTCACCCCATCTCCAAACCTTCACAAGAGCTTAAGCCGGTTTCTGGCACTGAGTTTCCCACAGAGCTGGTCACAGAGTTTCATTCCCACGTTTTTTTTTGCTTGGCTTGGTGAAGTCTCTTTGTTTCCTTCAGCACCCTTTGGCCAGGAGGGTTGGCTTGCTGATGGGGGCTGTTTGGGCAGCCCTTGGCAGAAGGTGTTTCATGGGGAAGAAGAGTCATGCCGCCAGCATTAGACCCTTGAAGTCAGAGATGGCACTCTGCTACATTTTTGGTGGGTTTACTCTAACATGTAATGGTTATTTAGGGGAAATTCACATGGTACCTGCTGTCATAAGAATAGAGAAGTGGCACTAATGATTTTTCATTTCAGGATCTTCAAGCATTCATGAATCAATGCAACCACTTTGCAGTTAGGACACTCAGGCAGCAAGTCTTGTTCTGTCGGCTGCAGAAATGAGAGTGCAGAGACCTGAAGCATGGAGAAAGAAAGAGCTGAAGTTGGTGAGATGCCTAAACACATAGCACTGCTGGGAAACCACAATTAGCATAGACTTAACTGAAGATAAATATTAAATGCTGAAAGAAGAGGTCTATCTTGAGTGTTTCAGTCCCTGATACAAACTGTAAAAACCTGCTAGGTATAGGCTGCTTACAGAAGCAGCGTATTTCCCAGTATTTTCAATGGATTTTTTTTTCCCTAAACAATCCAACCCCTTCCTAATTTGGGATTCAGTTTATCACAACATGGAGATAAAATAAAAATGTTCTACAAGTTCTACTTCATTTAGGATAAAAACAGTTTACTCTTTGTAAAATGCCTTTGGACTTGTTTACATGACAACTTTGTTTTCTCTTACAGAACAAAAGCCTGAATCCTACTTGTCCCATGAAGCCCCCAGTACCAGTGACCACATCGGTGGTGAGCTGCCCTAGGAAAACCAATTCGTGAGCACCAAGCGTAAGCCATGTGAGCTCACAGCTGCTTCAGTTTCCAAGGGGCAGAGGCTAATGCTTATTTTTAAAATTACATGTCCTTTGGCAATGTTGTCCTAAAGCAACAACAAAGGAAAGAGCGTTAGCATCAGCCTGACCAATGCTATAGGGAGGAAGGCTGTCTATATATTTCTTATGTTTTATTGCCAACTAATGCCAAACTGCAGGCTTATTCAGCCCTAGCAATGGTCTCAGCTGGGTTTCCTCTTACTGTGACCAGTATGGGACTTGCAGCTTTGAAAAATGACTGGATAGCCAGCTGGTTACACCACCAGCGACTTTTACTGCCCATCTGCCTCTTCTCAGCAATAGCCTTTTACCACAAGCTCTGTAAAGGTGGGACAGAACTGGTGCTTCTCCCTGGAGAGGCTGGTGCCTTGAATTTGATGGTGTGGACCTGGGTTTGTGTCTACTGCACAGATTCAAGGACAGGGTCCAAATTCATTGCCAACCTGTATCACTAAGGGGGTCTTGTAGCATCTCTTGGGAGCAATTTGGCTGCTTCCCAGAAATGAATCCCCTGCACTGACCAGCCAAGTTCAGGAACAATTTGTGTTTTCACTTGGTATCAGGATTAGCTGTTTTACAGCGCGGTTGGACTCCAGGAGGGTATCTGGGAGGAGAGGTGGCCTCACCTCCTGTGGGGACTGGCCATGTCCCTGTGCTCTCCATCGGTCTCACCTGCCCCTTGCTACATCTAGCAGCAAATGTAGACAAGGTGAGTGGTGTGGTGTCCTTTGGACTCAGCCAGCTGCACAGTGTCTGGTATGCTGGGGAGGTCAGTGTGTCTTAGGGACCCTGTCATGTGTGTCAGGGTAGGGACTGCCAGCAGGACTGCCCGGACCTGGGCACCACTGGAACCAGCTGGGGTTTTTGGTAAGGGCATACTATGGTATTCCAGATCCCTCCTGTCCCCTTCTCTTTCCTACTGGTGCAGAAAATAAGGAACAACTAAACAGCAGAAAAAGCTTATCTTACACCTTAGTCCTCTGTGTCCCTTTTCAGTAAAGGTTAGGAGTAAAACTGCCCCAAAAACAATGGTGAAAAAATTGCCCAAAGGGGAGGGTGTAAAAGGGAAACTAAGCCATCTGCACTGGCATTAGTGGTGGATGTTTTTTAATATTACTGTTATTGGCTGTTCAAATACTTACCCAAGAAAAGAAAAGGAGAAGTGGAGATGTCAGCCTCACATCAAACAGAAGATTTCAAACAGTTCACAAACATTTTCTAAATATGTTAATCTTCCAAAGCCTGTTAGTAGGCTTCAATAATCATGACCTAGTACTTACTGAGTAACTAAAATCTTTTGAGAGTTCACATTTATACTCCAGGAGACCATTGTAAAACAAAGGGTTGAAAAAATCCCATTTGGATGTGAATATTTAATACGGCTGTTGGGAAAGCTGCTGTGCTGACATTAATTTGGGCAGATAATCAAATAAGTATTAAAACACACAATTATGCAGAGATAAAATTAGAACAGGAAAAAGCTCTAAATTAAGCCAAAAGAAAATGGTTCATAAAGCCCTATTGATGATGGCTTTTCAAACACAACTGGAACTAAACACCAGTATTGTTACTTTGTATTCAGGATTATAGATCAGCAGTAGTACCTGGTATGTAAATATAAGATGGATGTTGGGTTTGTTCCTCAGAGACCCACTTCAGAGTCCATGAATATTAACTGGAGCCTTTTTTTTAAGTCCAACAGGCTTTGGATCAGGCTCCATCACCTTCTGATGAGGGAGTCCAACAATTCCTTTGATCGGCAGCTTGCAGGAAAAGCAGAAGTGAAACACACTGCAAAAGCCAAGCTCCAACAGGAGTTCTGTTCAATTATGTCTTAACATTAAACTGTAGCTAATGTGCTTTTACCAGATGTCCTGATGAAATACTATTAAGAGCCGGTGCATTGCATTAATTAAAGTGAAATTTCATAATGAATTCTTTTTGCAAGGCAGCAGGGATGAATTGGTGACCTACATAACCTCCCTTCCCTCTGCAATAGCTTTCCAAACTAATGAAATGAATCCCCCTGCCTGTGGCAGGAGTGCGGAGGGAGCCGGGCTTTGCATCCCAGCTACACGCTGCGACACGAAAAAATCCAGGCGCTCTCTGCAGAGATTATGGCTCGCGTTTCATTGTGTCTAGCAACAAGAGGGAACTTTCAGAGGCAGGAGGACTCTCCATTAAGGGCACCTTGCATAACGGGAGGCTTTTGAAAGCTCCATTAAAATTCTTGGACAGTGCCCTTGCAGAGAAGCTGGGGGATAAGCTGGCTGACCCTCTACCTTATAAACGGGCACAGACAGTTAAATGCACATTCATTTGAGAGTAAGAGGCTTAGGGTATGTCATTAAAATATAATCCACAGTGCACAACAAACGCACGCAGCTGGCAGGCTCAAACCCGTTTTCACAAGCGCTTTAGGAGAGGAGCAGGAGAATAAGCGTTATGTAGCTTGTGTATGCAGGGAGAGGATGGGAGGAGGGGAGACCCCTGTTCCCGGGCATATGTTTTTAAAAGAGAAAACATGCCTGTGAATTCCAATTATGCCTGTGTTAGTATGTTTTTATCCATAGTGGTTTGAGATTAAAAGCGATTTATGATGTTCCTAAGTCTCAGCAGTCTACGTTTCACTAAGCCATTGCAATGCAATCAAAACAGTGCCTGTACCAACGCTGGATTGTGCCAGCGAGTCCTAATTGCCTGAAAGATAATGGTGTCATTAAAGTCTCTTGCCCCTGTGAGCCTTGTGCTCCTCGACAGAAAAGATGCTTTTATTGTTGGTTTCAAAGGAGCCCTCAGTCACTGCTAAAGCACATTGTCCATTCAGAGGTACTGGGAGGCTGTCTTCTGTAGCTGCTTTATTTCTCTGCTTTTCCCTTCTCAGGCAGAGGACAGGGGAGGGCAGTGAAGAGAAACTCAGAAAAAAATGTTGATTTTTCATCAGGAAATCCAAAACACAAATCAGCTATTACTCAGAAACCATGAGGGGAAGAAGTGGCTGAGGCCTTGCACTGGTTAGGCTTCTATCAACAGAAACGGAGAGTGCTTCTGCGAAAGGAGACACGCAACGCAAAAAATGCCAGCTTCACCCATAATTTTCAATTCAGTAATCATTTTGACAGAAACGCTGTGACCAGCCTCTTTATTCATACAAAAGCCATGCGGCTCTGCAGTTTAATTCACAGCCATCCTTCTTACTGGACAATTTCAATTAAGAAATTACCTCTCCCTAAAACATTCAATTCTGCTATGTAATTTATTCCTCTCTTCATCTGGTAACATCTTTCTAAAAGGTAGAAAGACACTTATGCAGGTAAATCAGTCACTTGTCAGTTTATGAGTGGGGGTTTTATTTTCATAGAATCATAGCATGGTTTGGGTTGGAAAGGACCTTAAAGACCACCTAGTTCCAACCCCCCTGCCACGGGCAGGGACACCCTCCACTAGACCAGGTTGCTCCAAGCCTCATCCAGCCTGGCCTTGAACACTTCCAGGGAGGGGGTATCCACAGCTTCTCTGGGCAACCTGTTCCAGTGCCTCACCACTCTCTCTCTGAAGAATTTCTTCCTGATACCTAATATAAATCTTCTCATCAACAAACACCCCCAAGCTCTCAAGCCATTCTCCGCCCAGCCTGTACTTGTGTTTGGGATTGCCCTGACCCATGTGCAGGACCTTGCACTTGGCCTTGTTGAACTCCATGAGGTTGGCACAGACCCACCTCTCCAGCCTGTCCAGGTCCCTTTGGATGGCATCCTTTCCCTCCCGTGTGTCGATCACACCACACAGCTTGGTGTCATCGGCAAACTTGCTGAGGGTGCACTTGATCCAACCGTCCGTGTCACTGACAAAGATTTTAAACAGCACTGGTCCCAGTACTGACCCCTGTGGAATGCCACTTGTCCCTGGAAAGGATGAGTGAAAGGAAAAATTATCTGAGTGCTGATTTGTGGAGAGATGGTTTACTCTCGTAAGCTGCAAAGTACAAATGCTCTGCTTGAAAGTACCCTGCACCAGCAACACAAAGCATTTTCTCTGTAACACATGCATTTGATGAGCGCTCCAGATGATGTTGTAATGGCCTGCCATAAGCCTCTTAAGCATTACTAAGTGTACATTTAACTTCAATGGTTTTATGAGGGTAGCAGGTCAGATGGACTACAGCCCCGCTGCAAACAAAGCCTCTTACTGTACTCAGCGGATATTACTTGTGCTAGGTCTTAAGAGATTAAATACCTCTCTGTTCAGTTTTGTATAGCAAAAATGCAGAAAATACTCGCTAATAGGCTACCTCTGCATGTCACTGTCATTTTTATGTGGTCTTGTATTGCTAAATTGAGTGACTTAGCACCCTAGCCCCGGGCTTTTTGACTGAGCAGGGCACTGGGCAAAGCAAACTGAAAGGTACTTGTCGAAGCACAGGAACCAGCAAGGCTCAGAATGCAGATAGCCAAAAATAAACCATTAAAAAATAAACCGTTTCTTCACAGAGAAGGCGCTTTCTTCACGGAGAGGGTAGTGAGGCACTGCAATGGGCTGCCGAGAGAAGTTGTGGATGCCCCGTCCCTGGCTCCCTGGCTATGGCCTGCCAGGCACTCGCTCTGATGCCCAAACCCTGCAAAATGTGAGGTTAGATTTTAATCCAGTGTATTCAAAATAGACACTAGTTTACTTGTTTTTATAAAGGACCAGAGCACAAATGGCAGTAAATCCATGAGCCTTTTGGCTTAACCCCATTTCAGACACAAAAAAGAAAACCCTGCCTGACAGCCACAAGCTCTCTGGGAAGACTCGGCTCTTCCTATGCTTCCCTAACTATGATTTTACTCAGTCATGTGCTGTCATCCTCCAATCCTCCTCGAGTGTCACTTGAAAAAAGGAAAATCTGTTGTCAGTTATAATGACAATGCATTGAAGATGGCTTACAGCAGAGAATGGCGCTTTATAGCAGCCGGCTGTGACCAATCTGGGTTGCGAGAGAACATTGTGTGTGTCCCAGAGATTATAGCTTTTAAAATAAAACCCTCATTCTAGTTCCCTGGGGCTTTTTAATGAATTGCCACATGCAACTATGCCTTAAACGAAGCATCAGTGATTACCCATCTGACTGCAGTTCACTTGATATTTACCAAATAAAGGAACAGTTAGCACCCTGAAAACCCTAAACCAACTTGAAGAGCTCTACTGGTTCTAAGGATGCACCCCACTTTAAAGGCAATGAAGTAGGAGTCACGAGAGAAAGCTTTCAAAGAGGTGGGATTTTGCAGGCTGTCCCATGTCTTACCGTGCTTAATGTTGCTCAGGGGGATGATACACCCGCCTCTGAGTCATGGACCAGTTACACCACACACAGTCCAGGAAACAGACTGATGGCTGTAGGTGCCAGTCAGATGCCAGTATTATTCAGACACCTGGATAAAGGGAAATCATATTTTGCACCGCTGGCAAGAGCTAGGATGAGACAAGGAGCAGTGGTCCTGACATACGACTCAGAAGGAAGCGGTTCTTGTTGGACCATGAAGATATGGTCCAGTGAGGCTTAGGGGTCTTGTGCCTAGGGCCAGGGATGTCCAGTTCCATCCAGACACCTGTTTAAACACATAAGCACTATGGCTTTTCCCTCTTGGATAGATGTGCTGGTCACAGTATTTAACTTTGTGCATTTGGCTTAGGTGTGCATGTGAAGAGTCCAAACTACCATGGCTCCCTCTGCAGTTGTTGGATGAGATGGGCTCCTCTCCCACATAGTACAGGCTCCACTGCAGGTCACGAGGCAGGAAAACCTGCTTCCCTCCAGTGAAAATACAAGGGCCTCTGGAGACCACAGTCCTAAATCAGACACCTCATTCAAATGCTTCAGGTTGGGTTGTGCAAATGCTCACCTCAGTGCCAAGAGTTGGTGGAGACCTCTGGCTCCCCTGTCCCATCTTAACCACCCTCCATGCCCGTGCACTCACCCTGCACCCTCTGGGGCTCTCCCAGTCCTGATACAGCCTGTACACACAAACCTAACAACTCCTTCAGGTCAAACTGTGTTTTAAAGCATCCCACACTAGATTGCTCAGAATAGCCTCTGCGCATGTGGAAGAAGGCTAACACATCCCAGTGCATTGGATTTGCTGTGCATGGGACACAGTGTCCCTCTGCACTTGCCCAGGATTTCCGGATGCCCAGCAGCCTAGGCTGGCAGCCACCCAGATATCCACTAGCTCATCGCACACATCGCTGTAGAGCTGGCAGGTCCACACGCTTCCTCGACGCTCACCCCGCATTCATCTTCTGTTCTCCTGGGCTTGACGGCTTCCAGGGTAAATCTGGGTCAACGTCTTTCCATAGGATTTCTGTTCCCTTCCTGCCGTGGCTGGCAGAAGGGGATGTGCCAGGACAGTACTGAGGGGCCACTGACTGATGAGGAAGGACAGGCAGGGAATGAGGGATTTTAGTTTAACTATGTCAAAGCTGTGCATGAATGCACAGATGGGCATCACTAGCAAATGTCAGTAAAAATCAGAGAGTGATGTAAGAAAATCTCGTTTCCTCCAAAAATTGCACAGATCCATCTGAATCAGTGGGAAATTCAGTGTTTGCTTTTTTACTGTGGCTAATAGCTGCTTGGGTTTCATAATTTTAAGCCATTATTCTTAATATATTTAACAACCCAAGTTTAAAACCATACTTAGACCACTGCAACTCTGACTGTTGGGAAGCCCACAGGAAAAAAAAAGTCTCATTCTTATTTCACTAAATGTGCAGGAGAATCAGTATGAGTAAAAGCTCTTGTTAGTTCTCTCAAGCTTTGCTCTTAGTAATTGGTTGATATTTTGGGAATGGAATAATCTGTGGAAGTTGCTTTCTGTAGCATGCACTACTAACCTTTTCTTTTTTTTTTTTTTCAGAAGATCCTTTTGAAATTAGATACAGCTTTTGGAATTAACCCAGACACTGCTTTTCAAGCCAGAAGCATTTGTATAAGCATCATCAATCATGCCACCAGCTCTTATTGCTACTGTATATTCACTTTCTACCTGGTTTGAATTCCTAATTGGCCCTGCTGCGCAACTTAAAGCCCTGAAGAAACCTGTGGAAGGGAGGTGGGGAAGAGTATTGCTTCCCCAGATGGGATCAGGAGGGTTTCTTGCAAATTACCCTGATAAAGTCCATTTCCTGGAGAAAACAGACAAGAAGCAGTTGGTAACAGGGTGAGTAAGAGTCGGATGTGATGGGGTATGATGTACAAAAGTATGTACAACTGGCTCGATTATCATCGGAGCAGTTGGCCTGGCAGCTGCTTATATCATGTGTTTCAGGCTCGTGTACTGTAACGCAAGCACACGAGAAGTCCTTTGGACAGGAACGGAGCAGATAATTCAAGAGACAGGCTGTTTTTCTGATTTAAGTACAAGAGAAGTTCTGAAAAATGCAGGTGATTTTCTGTGCCGTCCACAGCAGGCTTTCTCTTTCCCTGCCTAGGAAACCACTGCTGCTCTCCCCATCTTCTAGCTCTCATTTACAGCCAACTCTTTATTGCAATAAGGTTCTCTCTCTCTCAAAAAAAGCCATGTTAAGTGGGTGGGAGCACCCCCGTGGGCTGGTGACCAGGAATGCACAGAGATGGTTTGTGTTTTGTCAGGGAAAGGGCTGCTTTCCCCATGTTGATGGGTCAGATCCCTGCACAGCCCCAGGTACAGCGAGCACAAAGGTGACTTGGCACTACCTCTCTGTCTCAGGTGCAGAGTAATCATGAATGGGAGCTCCAGTCGCATAGAGTACATATATTGCATTGTTTTGCACCCCTGCTGTCTCCCACCCTATTCCCATTAAGCGCTTACACATGCTGCTGGAAGCCAGGGCAGCTGTACTCATCTATCAAAGCCTGTCAGCTTGAGAGCATAGGCTCTTCCCATTAATTAAGCAAATGTAATGTGATTAGCTAAGGCTGTAAATGTTTCTAGGCCCACTTAGAAAGCTACAAAACACTGAGCACCACAGCTTCTTATTTTTGTGCACTTGTGCTATCTGAGATGCCTCTCTGGGGCTGAGATTTTTGTTCTTAAATTTCTGTGTGTGAGAGAAAATGGGGAGACAGCACTAGAAAGGGATCATATCTTGTAGTCTTTAAACTGGCATTTGAATTATAGGAGTCTGAAGAAGACATTACTTCTTACACTTTAAAAAAAATCCTTCTGCCTACACGTTTTTTAAATGAATGTACAAGAACTGCTGAAAGCTGAAATTGGGTAAGAATCTATACCTTATTTAAGATTTCTACTTGCTTTGATGAAAAATTTATATTACTTAGCAGTTAAGGATCTAAACTGGGGTGCTTTAGGCTGTCAACCAGAAAGCAAATGGAACAGTTATTGGGAAGTTGCACATAGAATAGGAAAATCCTTGAAGTCAATTTGAGTGTTATGAACAAGACCTACTTAAGTATTTAAACCTGATTTGGGATGGAGGTGCCTAAATCTAATACTGTGATGTTGAAAAATCCCTAGTCAGCTTTTGACAGACCTTCAAGATGTGTAAACTCCAAAGGCACCTTGCTGTTTAAAGCCCTGCAGATGTTTACAGTTGTTTGACCTCTGGGTCTCAGAAGTGCTCCCATTCTGCCCAGGCTGAGCTGCTCAGCATGTCATGTGCATCTACGGTAATTTGGGATCCGGAGATTTAGCATTCCTTTCCCTAAATCCCTGCAGCAGCTCAGCCCAGTGGGCATGCACCAAGAATACCTCAGACAAAGCTGCTGTGCCTGCACAGGCAGCTTAGGCCACTCTCCAGCTCCTGAAAGGACTTCCTAGCAGCTGGCATCCACGCATGGTTTGCAGCAAGCTGAGCCTGGTGTCTGACATCCCACGCCCTGCAGCTTCTGGGCCAGTAATCGAGATCAAAGTCCTGGTGCATCGCACACCTTCGTGTGGATGTGAAAAATAACCAGGACTCAAATCGCAGGAGTTGCTTCCTGAAGCCAAATTCATTTAAACGAACCATTCCACCCAGCCCTGACACCCTCTGTGCAATCTTTTAGATAACCCAAATTCCCAACTTTGAAACTTCTGTTTCCAGATATCTGCTGGGGTTTTTGTCGCCATGAGACAGGAAGAAGCTGCCACCACAGCAAGCAAGGCAAGAGCAGGGATGCATGCCTGGTAAGTTCACATCCCACAAGGCAAACAAATCTTTAGGGCATCTGGGGTAAGAAAGTGCCCCCTGCAATCCCTATCTCATTGCTCTCACAAATGTCCTAGGGGGGCACAGGGAGGAAAATGCTGCTTTAACTCCGGCCCTGGAATGGTCCAGCACTGCAGATAGCTGCTGCTTTCAGCAGGTAGAAGGAAAGGGCACATGGGAGGACGTTCAGCAGTAGCATCCAACAGCCTGATGCTTTCTGGGGGCTTGGCACTCTGACTGCCCCAACCTCTTCCCAGCGAGCACTTCTCACCACCGAGGTAGAAATGGAAGGGGAAAGGGGGCTGTTCCTATAGTTATCCTCTCATATAAATGAACCTGATTAGACATGAAGCTCGACCTTAGGGTATGTCTGTGGTGCTTGAGACCAAGACTGTGCTCAAGCCCTCTCACTGTCAAGACCTGTCTGTGGAGGTGGAGCCACAAGCATGCCTGGGCCCTTCTCTTACAGCACGCAGTCCCAGCTGCTGTAGGGACAGTGGCAGTGCCACATTCTGTATAGCTTCCCATGGCTGAGATGAGCAAGAAGCAGGAAGCCAGGGGTTAATTTGCCCCTTGGCTGGAGAAGATTCAAAGGCTTATCTCACCGCAGGCTTGTATGAGTTTTTGAGTGGAGAAATTCCCCATCTCTCCTGGACCAAAAGCAGAGAAAAGGACTACCAGACTTACCTGGCCAAGGAGCATTTGCAGATAGGATTCA
The DNA here is from genome assembly GCA_027574665.1 of Rhynochetos jubatus. Classification (NCBI taxonomy): domain Eukaryota; kingdom Metazoa; phylum Chordata; class Aves; order Eurypygiformes; family Rhynochetidae; genus Rhynochetos; species Rhynochetos jubatus. Next base: position 29,644,659 of record CM050654.1, read on the forward strand.
ATGCTGGAGCTTCATGTTTTGGGCCTTCACCTGGCTGTTAGTATATTTGAGAGTAAACAGATCTATTGAAACACTGCAGCATCTCCTAGAAATTGCTGCAGATGTTTCAATCCCCCCTAAGGGGCACAGGTTATCTTTTTTTTACCCAGTTAGATCCAAGTCATCAAAGGCGAATCCAATGACTGCAAGATACCAAAACAACCCCAGGAGCTTGTGACTTACTAGCTTTCAGGGAAGAAGAGGTTATCAGCCTGATTTCTGAGGGCATGGAAGAGACATGGGAAAGACTAAGTGGCATTCTGACAAGCTCTTAGGTACCCAGGTCTAATGAAAACCATGGGATCCTACTGCATGAGGTATTGTGAAACTCTGCTAGGTGTCCCTCTGCTTCTCCAGGCCAGATTCTCTGTAGTATTTCAATGCCTTTTTAAATCAGTGGTGGTTAGATAACTGAATGCTTTCAGAAATCTGGCCTCCACCTTTCTCAGAAGTGGGAGTTTTTCCCTACAATTTATTCTATTGAGGTATAGCCTGTACCATAATAGTGGAAACCTAAATATTTTACTTAGAGTACCCAAAGAGCCTTTCTTATACCTCAGTTTGATGCTGACATTCAGTTAATGTTGATGTAATGTCTCCTTTAAAAGATTGTAATTATATTTACCAACACAGTCACCAAAGAGCCATTTATAAATTGTATATACAGTTGCAATTCAGCATGTGCTGTGAGTATTTCATTGGGTTAGTCCTAACATCACAAGCTAATAATACTGAAAAAAGGGATATGGGTAAATCACAGAGGACACTGCACTCAGTATATAGCTAACAGTGATTAAGTAGTCTCTGCTTTTAGAAGAAAGATAAGGGCCAAAAAGAATAGGTCCCTCGATAACATCAGGTAATTCTTATATATGGTCCCTCATGACACAGGCATAAATCACAATAAAACCCATCTGCAGATCTAAGGGGTGAAATCATAAATCCTGCTTTATAAATGAGACCTGCACATCTGATAGTGTACAGTGTTCCAGATTTACAGCAGCTGTAAATGATGTACTAAGGTTCACAAACCCATTTGCACTCTGTCTGGGAAGAAGAAAGGAGGTAAGATTTTTCTAGGGAGGAGGATATATTTCAAGACGTACTCAGAAATGAGAGAGGCTGTGTGTGCGTGAGTGAGAAACTGATGCTTTACACAAATTTGTCATATCTTGACTTTATACTCGAGACTCTGTCCTCTGGTCCTAGTTTCTGTAAATCCATGGCACTGTGTTTATGCCTTCTCTTTTGCTCCCAGGTCTGGTGGAGCAAATACAGCTGATGGGGCACCATGTCCAGCTTTGGCTGGTTTCTGGCTTAAATCATGGAATCATTTAAGTTGGAAAAGGCCTTGAAGGTCATTGAGTCCAATCCTTAACCTAACACTGCCAAGTCCACCACTAAACCATGTCCCTAAGCACCACATTTACACATCTATTAAATACCTACAGGGATGGTGTGGTGACTCCACCACCACCCTGGACAGCCCATTCCAATGCCTGACAACCCTTTTGGTGAAGACATTTTTCCTAATATCCAATCTAAACCTCCCCTGGCACAACTTGAGGCCATTTTCTCCTGTCCTGTTGCTTGTGACTTGGGAGAAGAGACCAACCCACCTCTCTGCATCCTCCTTTCAGGCAGTCATGGGGAGCGATTAGGTCTCCCCTGAGCCTCCTCTTTTCCAGGCTGAACACCCCCAGCTCCCTCAGCTGCTCCTCACAGGACTTGTGCTCCAGACCCTTCCCCAGCTCCGTTCCCTTCTCTGGACATGCTCCAGCCCCTCAATGTCTTTCTTGTAGTGAGGGGTCCCACACTGAACAGAGGATTCGAGGTGCAGCCTCGCCAGTGCCCAGTACAGGGAGACAATCCCTACCCTAGTCCTGCTGGCCACACTAAACTGTTAAACTGAGGTGTTATCTAAAATGTGTGTCAGATTATGTAATTTGGTATTCATTGTTGGGACTGGAACCTTGGAAACATCCTAGGTTTCTTAAAACATTTACATTCTACATTCATTAGGATGTTATCCCAATGGCACTCTTGGACTTTGGCTTTGGACAGTCAGAGGAAGGTGGCTCTCCCCATGCAGGCTTTTACTGCAAGAAGTATTCACTGCCCTTCATTTTCAGTGAACTTCCAGTACACTTTGCAGCTGAGGTTAGTGCAGTACAGCAGCACTAACTTCTCTCCCTGTTTTGGTACTACTGCTACACCAAATTTACATTTCTATATAATTGAGTCCAGCAGCTTTGCTTCTTTGAAAGCAGTTAGAGCTCCCAGGCGTGAGCTCTCTGTGTTTCCAAATGTCATCTATGTAAAGTTCAGTACCTCCTGAACAATCAAACACGTTGCTGTGTTTTTCTGTAAAATGCCTCAGGGAATAAATGTAACCAAAATGTCAGTCTGACGAAGAAGTGTCTCCCAAAGGGTGAACGGAGCATGTAGAAATACAGACTTTGTTTTTCTAGGGCACCTGCCAGACATCTGATGATGCACGTAAAGCTATTTGCTATCTGTCAGCTCCCCAGAAATATGTCTTTTGAAGTCAGTAAAACCCCCTTTCTTTTATTACAGATTTCCTCATTTTTTTCAGGTATACATAAATATAGTATCCTAGCTTTTTAACATAGCTTCTGAAGACAACTCCATCCACACAGTCCTGCTGCCTGTTTCTCTGTCTGCCCATGGTAATATGAATTTTTTGGTCATATAAATGTACTAGGCAGATGGATGGAGGGCTTCAAGAGAAAAGGTTTCCATAAGCTCAGTATAGAAATCTGTGGCTTCAGAGAAGAGGAAATTATTAATGCCTCTACTGAGGGAAAAGCAAGGGACATCTCTTCTTCTTAGTGGCAACTGGCTACCTGTTACTCCTGTGAAGCTTCAGATTAGCCACATCCCATGCTGGCTTTTGACCTGCTAAGAGGCAAAAAAGGTGGTGGAGGGCATGTAGAAAGCTGGGAAGTTGGCACAGTCGCCCCATCAGGAAGTGAAGGGCCCAAACACATGGGAAAGGGGAGAGAAAAACATGGGAAAGAAATCACAGACAGGGGTGCAGAGCCAGGTGTGCTCTTGGGATGTCCCAGGGAAGAGCAACAAGGAGGTGGATTATTGCAGTAGGACAGGGCAGGGGGCATGGACCATGAAGCCCCAGCGGGATTGCTGCTTATGGCAGACATTTCAGTGATGGTGCACTGCTCTTTCCATTGCCCCATTACCCTCTGTACCTGAGTTCAAAGCCCAAATGCTAGCAGTGTCCCAGCTACTTTCAGGCAAGCTGTTTCTGCAACCCTGTCTGTGGCTACTGGGAGGAATTCCTGAGCACTCTCAGTGCTCCTCAGACTCCTTCTCCCTGTTGTGGGCACGCAGCACCTGAAAACCCTTGCAAAAATTATGGTGGTTTTTCTTTTTTTCATTCAGCAGGTTTATATGTTTGTCTTCTTTCACACTCCCATATCTCACTTCAGCATTCCTGTAATGTCCATAGCTCACCCCTTTGCTCCAGTCAACTGAAAACTATTAGAACTGTCAAGCAATTCAGAACCAGTTACTGTTACAAACAAAGCTGCTTTCTCACTGCTGACTGCATTGGTTTTGCTGGCACATGCGGCTAACAAGAACAGAACAACATAGAGTCTAAACCAGTTGTCTTCCGTATTTCCAGAGTGTCAAATTTAGGAGGGCCATTAACTGCTCCATTGCTCCACTTAGATGATTAACTCAATTTATTTTATTAGCAAGTACCACAAATGGCTCACTCAGGGCCAAGCCATTGTGGCCAAGGCTGACCTTACTGCCTGAGCTCTTGCCAACCAGCCCCCTGCAATACAAACCTTTGCCCAACGTCACAGCCATCCTCAGCACGCTTGCTGCAGCATCTCCGAAAGGTCCCGATCTCAGCAATAACCTTAATTCTTTCCAGACAACATTTCATAGACCAGTTTTGCCCATAGTCCCCCAGCTGGGATACAGGGTAAGAGCAGTGGGGCTGGTACAGTTACTGAAAAGGGCATCAAGTGGAGTGAGGTTGCCTTTTGATAAACGAAGAGTTCCTAATATTCCTAGCAGGCACGTGTTCTGGTTTCTAAGAACTAAAGGAGGAAGTAGATGTGTCCTGTGGATTAAGAAACACCAGAAGCAAGAAGGGGCACCAGCTGAAACTGCAGCTGTCAGAGGCGCAGGGCAGGTCCCGGTTGCGTGCCGGCGAGCCATGCTGCTCGGAGTCTCAGCTGGGAAATGTTTGTTTCAGTTGCAGTTTGAAGTTGGCTGAGGGAAGCTGTGGGCCAAGCACTTTTGTTTAGATGTTGGCTCAAGGTCTGCCTGTACAGGAGTTGAGAAAATCGCTGGCCAGGGAAGCTGGGCAGCTTTAACCCCTCCGGTGGGCCAGCACCTGCAGCTAACGGGCATCACCTGTGCTCTTCAGCGCTATAAGGCAGGGGGCAGGTGGACTCTGTGGCCCTGAGGGGGCTGTTACTTCCCATGAGTGTTCATCTGAAACGTTCTTGCTAGAAATCAAGAGGGTAGCACATGTTGTGCTCTAAGGGCCTCTTATTATTGAAGCTTGAAGGAATGTTTCCTGCTCGTCTGCTCGTCCCTATGTCCGTGTTCACCACTGCTGTCCCAATGCAGGGCGATAACTCAGCCTAGCACCTCCCAGGACTCTTTCATGTGAACACTAAGCCCGTAGTTTAGGATCTCCTCACCCACCAACCTCTCTGTCCACCTGCACACAGCTAGCAGGAGTCACTGCTCATCCCCCTAGGCCAGGAAAGGCTAGTTGGAGGTGGGATACATCTTCAAAGAGAAGCAGTACCTTCCAGCCACCCTTCTCTGCAGCATCTGATAGCTTTCTTGCACTGTTATTTTCCCTGAAAATTCATTCCACAGCCTTGTAGATGTGTTGAGCATCTTAACCCTCCCAGATTTCCAAGATCTCCCAATCTTCAGCTAGCAGCTGCCTGAAACATTGCTTGACCTGTTGGCTTGGCTCCTGTACCACGCTTTGACGGATCTGTTCAGCTTGTCCCTGATGTCTTGGATACAGTGGTCTTCCTGATACAATGAGCTGGCCAGTCTGGGAGCGCCAGACCTGACAGCTGTGGGCACTGTGGCCGGGATGGAATAAACAAAGACTTTTCTGTTCCAGAGGCTGCCAGGCTGTCAATCTTCAGGCGGGGACAGGATCGCTCACTGTTTCCTTCCCCTCCTGCTCATCAAACGAGTACAATACTCCATTTTAAACGTGCAAAACTTGCCTTACCCACACACACACAATTAAGCATCTGGGTACTTAAAACAGACTCGCCTAGTAAATAAAAAGAAGCAGCTTGATTAGTTTTATGGCAGCAAAAGTGGGTTAATCACTAAAACTGCTTCTTATGCTGTCATGGTTCAGATAAATGGGTTTAGCCCAGCAAGCAGCCGAAGGGCACGCATTAGCAGCTCCTGCTGCAGGAAAGCATGCTCCGCGGATCACCTCTCAGAGGCACCAGCCGGCTGCCTGTGAAGGTGGTGGCAGAATTCCCACTGACTTCAGCGGAGCTGAGATTGTGCTGTAAATAAATATATCTGCCTCCAAAGGGTACAAGAGGCAGATCAAACACGAGTGAGCTTTTCTTGTATCTAGTAAGATCTTTCTCCTGTCTTTCCTCCACGGATTTCCACAGCATTAAAGTTTCATTAAAGAGAAAGTGATTAAAAAATTGCATTTACCTAGAGCCTCTGAGCATATGCGGCCATACTGCCACATACAAAGCGTGTGTATTCTCAGCTTCTATTGGAAATAAAGCTACCTGTGCTTCAGTTGTGGTATGTATAGCACCTGGGTACAGCAATACCCACTCTGGCTCCACTTATGCTAGCCCTAGATCCAAAGCACCAGCCACAGATAATTTAGGATCATTTTGTTAGTTTAGATGCAGAACTTACTTAGATTATATTAAGTGATCAGGTGTAGCCTGGATTTGTTCACACAGCAGGTTCAGCAGTAAAAAGCTGTGACAGCCCTGGGGAATGTGAAGAAGTACAGGAGGGAAAGGAGCATCACCTCCCAGCCAGGAGGGAAAAATGCACAAAGATTTGGTTTAATTACAGGAGTCTGGAGTTTGGCTAAAATTAGAACTTTGAAATATAGAACATTGAGATTTTTTTGATGCTCAGCCTATTGTTGTTATTAGGTAAAGCTGCTGTACAGTTTGGGAAGTTGGTAAATAGTTGATATCTATTTGGAAGTATTATGCTGTTAGTATATTGTTATGAGCCCTTCAAAGGCAGGTTTATGAGGTACCGAGTGGTTGGAAAATGTAGGGTAGATTTCCATTTCCTGAGTGAATAACTGTACCAGTTCCTCCAGAACAAATACCTGTATGGATGGATATAGGATGTGATTTCTGACATCTCATGTGTGATAGAGGCATTCATGCCACAAAGCAGAGTCACCGTTCACAGGCATTATAAACACAGCAGAAACTCGTGGCGTTTTGGTGCTTACTGGTTTCAGTACTGGTTTCTGTTGCTTTATGTTAGTTATTCATTGCTCTGGTAAACTCTCACCTAAAAACAATTAAGACAAAATTATTAATCTGTGATTCTCATCTCTTGTCAATTCACTACCGAGTCAGCCACCAGCAGCCCCTTTCCTACAGCATGCTGCTTCCTTGGGAAGTTTTCCAACCAACTTTGGTTCTGCTTAACCCTGGTGATCTCACCAGAGCTGGAGAGGTGGCGGTGACACAGCCACACCATCCTCCCCTTCTTCACAGAAAGCAATAAGCAAAATCTCTGCTTGTTACTGACAGTAGCAAACAAGCGATTTCACGTGCATGAGAAAGAGAAGTCATTTGGTGTGGTTTTTCGCTTCAGCAAAATCGTTCGCACCAGCTGCAACCCACAGCTCTGCTCCTGAGCCCTGCACCGCTCTTCCCTCATCCCCTCCTTTTGCAGTCCTGCTGCTGAGCAAGGGAGATCCTGCATAAATCTTCTGTCAGAGCAGCTCTTTGGGCTGGTGTGAACTGGCAGATGGTTGCTCTGAAATGTTTCCAACAGAGGGAAAAAGCAAAAGCCTCCCAACCCACTGCAAGTCCCTTGCTACGGCTGCATCGGTAAGGTAACGTGCTTGAAGGAACCAGGGGAAGCCAGTGAAGCACAGAGAAGCGTTAGGTTAAAATACACACTTAGGTCTCAAATCAGAGTCCTCAATGCAAATGTTTGTGTAATCTAAGTTTATTTTCTCTTCCTCAATTTCTTGGCTGTTGCCCATTTTATAAGAGGAGCAGACTCAAGCAAATACGAAGCAGGAAAGCCTTGGGAGTTTTTCTAGGAATTGATGTTTCTCTTCCAGCCATGGCATTAGGATTTCTTATTTTTTCATTTACAGTTGAAACGAGGCAGTGCATCCTAGCAGCTGGCACAGGAAATGGGACGGCCTCATCTCTGTGCTTGAACTTCTCGCTGTTTAATTGCATGAACACTGCTGACACTGCTAGATGCCTCCGTCATCACAGGGACTGTAACCCAGCCGACCCTGGGACAGCATCACACTGCCAACAGTTTTCACAAAGGCAGGTGGAAGAAACAAAGCTGAAGGCTTCAGGGCAGTGGGGCTCTGTAACCAACCTGGTGTCTCCCCACCTTCCCCAGTGTTGCCTGCGAGAGGGAAGTTAGGGAGTTGAGGCGGGCTGTGGTAATTACCATGTCCCCCTGAAGAGGTATGATCAAACCTTTGCTAGAGGTTGGGCAATAAATGTATCACTGGGGCCGGTAGCACCAACCTGTCATAGGTCTCCTCCCTCTGTAGGTAACATTTACATTACTTATACATGTGTATTCCCTCTGACAGGCTACATGCACTGAGCAGGAAAGGCCTCCACACTGGTTTCCCAGCAAATGCTGGGTGCGCTGACCCTCTGCCTGCCATCTCCATCATACTGTAGGTAAATCACCCCACATCCCCTGGAGAGAGGCAGGCCAGAGCAGAGAAAGAGTGTGAGGCTTCACCAAGAAATTGGGACTCCCATTCTTACTCAAACCAGCTCTTCCTCCATGTGCTCATCCTCCTTTGCTCCCCAGTGCCTCCCTCTCAGTGTTGGTTCAATACCCTGACATCTGAGCTTGCCTGTTTTCTTGTAACACCCTCCATAGACAACAACATGCTACATTATGGATTCCTCTAGGAATACACCCTTTGCTGGAGCATATTTTTATAGAGAATAAGGGAGAATCCAGCTGAGGAATCATGTGTGCAACACCCACATCCAGGTCAAACATCCAGAGAGGAGCTCTTGCTTGAATCAATACTGTCTTTAATTACAGAACAGATTGAAAGCTCTTCAAAGAGCTTCTGGCCCCACTTCTTCACTGCCTTCTATTTTGGGGCAAGCAAATGGGCGCAGCTCAGTGTATAGCATGATGCTCATTCTGTCCCGGTAATGCAATCACAGCAGTTGCTACTCTGCTCACAGCTGCGCAAACGGAACACAAAGTGCTACGTGAAGGACAATGTGCATGTGCTGGGGTGAAGGGTCAGGTTTGACACTTTGGAATCCTCCTGTGCAGCTGTGACCCTGCCTGCTGGCAACCTGCATGTGGTGGTCCCAATATGGGCTATCAGGGCAGGTCGGGGCCCCACGGGAACGTGGTGCTGGCCCTGGGGCACAGGGGCTGCTGAGCACTCAGCAGCTGACCCAGCTGCAGGTAGGAGGGAGTCTGGGGAGCATCTGTCAGAGCTGCTGGGCTCTGCTGTAGGGGTAATAGCATTGCTGCTCTTAATTAGGGTTGGTATTGCTGCTTCGTGGTGAGCATCCTTATCGTATCCACAGCGCTGTCCACATCATCTCCTTCATGCTCTTGCTTTTCAGTGTATTTATTAATTTTTCTCCACTTCCAGAGCATAACTACAGTGAAGATATTCCAAAGCTCAGAGTAAATCCCTTCTATCCTCAAGCCTCAGCCAGTCCTGACCTTCCCACCAATTTTCCTGGCCTCAGGTTAACCCCTGCACTGCCAGGATCTCTAGACCGATGATGAAGGAAGGCTTTAAAGACTCCATGTCCCTACTGAGTCCTTTGCCTTCCAGTATCTCTCAACCAATTTGAAGTGGATATGGAGCTATTATAGCCCAGAAAAAAAAAAAAAGGTTGCTAGCAAGGGGATTTTTTGAAAGAGCAAATGTCAAAACATCATGCCTTTCTAGCCCTGGGAGGTAGAGAGATGTCACAACTCTTTGGGAACAGTATTATGCCATAGACAAAAGCTATTTCAGCTTCTCTTTCTCCTTTTTTAATGATATTAAATAGCATTCTGTCTTTCTCCTTGGGGTACATTCTGGCTAATTCATACCTCACTGTAAATCAAAAGCCTTTCCACTAATTTCAGCAAAGACTGACTCAGTGGAGAGTAGGATTTTGGTCAGGTAATTAGGGCATGAAAAATAGCATGGTCATGAGGCTTCAAAACTTCTCTTCAGTATTTTCCCAATAATCTCTCTGCAAAGGTGATGAGGCAACAAGGGAACCTGCTTAATAATTAACTAAAACCAAGTTCCCTCCCCTATGTAAACGCCATCTTGATACCCAAATTAAATAACCCTAACTCACTCTTAGATTCGCTACTTTGTTAGATGCTGATATCTGTTGATAACAACATGGTCTGTTTCAACATGTTTTTATCGTACTCCTCCTCGGCAGAGGCTTGATGGTGCCTTCTGATAATTAACAATATAAAAAACCAGACTGCTCAATTTTTAGCCACATTTCCTTTTGAAAACAGGCTTATGCAACAGCACCGTCTGTCACCCATGTCTTTCTCCTCCCAGTCCCATCACTGTCAGCTGCATCACCCAAATTTAAACCAGTTGACAGGTAGAGGGTAATGGAGACCTGAAATGTATCGAGTGCCCACAGATTTCATTAAATGAGTGAAGATAAATGCTACTAAGGACCTCAGGCTGCTGCACAGGGAGGGAAGGGTGGGATGGAGATGACTCTTCCTAAACCTAGGAAAGCCCATGCTGGAGCTCTGCCTGTACACAAACCCATGGGAATATGTCTGGTTTCATCGCTTGAACTTTCTCAGGTATGTACATGCCTTTCTTCCCATCCTGCTGTACTGGGTTTGTGTGGCAAGGTTTTGGAATTGGGGGCCTACAGGGGTGGCTGCTGTGAGAAGCCACTCGAAGCCTCCCCTGTGTCCGACAGAGCTAATGCCAGCGGGCTCCAAGACAGCAACAGTGGTAGCACCTCTGGGATAACATATCTGAGAAGGGAAAAAAAGCCCCACACCTGCAGCTGGAGAGAGGAGTGAGAATATGCGAGCAGAAGTGTGCAAACACTTTTCCCCAGAAGTCCCCCCTTACAAGGTGAAGTATCTCGCTGGGCCTGAGCTAGCACGCACATCCCCGCACAGACCATGTTGTCCAAGCAGGTATGTGCATACACTATGGGCCTTTTGGCACCCATCCTTTACAGAGCAAGTGCATTTTACATGATGCTTATACATGTCAGCACTTCACACTTCCTCCCCGCTCCCCACATCAGTTAGCTCGGGTTGGTAATTCACCACTGCTTTGACATCTGGCAGCACAATCAAAGCAGAATCTCACTTCCCGAGGCTGCAAGGCAAGCAAATCTGTGTTTCCTTACAGCTTTGTCACCTCATCCTGTTTCACAGCAGAAAGTTCACAGTCGCCCCTGTGACAAGGCTCTGCTGCTCCTAAGGGAATGGTTCCATGTTGGGATTGCTTCGCCACAAAGCCAGTGTAAGAGGTTTGTCTGAGTTCAAGCCCCCACCTACGAATGCTTCACCATTTTCAGGTGCTCTAACTTAATTTTTAATGTGGTTATGCCCTCAAACTTCTTTGAAGTGGATTTGCTGCTGGGGAAGCTGTAATGTAGCATGTCACACAGATGGAACTACATGCCAAACATGTAAGAGTACATCTTACACTGTGCTATAAAATACTAATGAACACAGTGAAGTCTGGATGTTAAAAATCATTTCCAAAAGAAAAGGAAATGTGGTGTTTTGTATCTTTTGGATGTAAGAGGGGCTGATCCACCTTCTGCTAAATTAGGGGTTATTCCTATGCTTTCTGCTCTATAATAAAGTATCTTTATTTCCAGACCAGAATGTACACATGGAATCTTACTCTGCCGAGCACAGATTTACCAAGCTGAGAGGGACAGGAGATGATCTAACAAGGACTAAACTCAACCCTTCCCACCATGCCCGTTAATAGCTGGGTTGTTAAGTGGCACTATGTAAGGAGATGGAATTGTCTACCAGCATGACCCCATCTGACCCTGCCCTGGGACCTGGCCTGGCCCCCAGACAAGCAAATCCTTCATAGCAATACTAGAAAGTCAGTGGGAGAATGAGGAAATGTATAAAACAGTTCTATATCTACAGGTGATTTGTTGGGATCTGCCATCACTTCTGTTGAAAATGAAATAGTTATTTTGGCAATAGCTGCTCTATCACACTGTATGAAAAAAACCCCTTGAAATTCAATCAGAGGAACAAAGCTAGAACAATTCTTAATTTTCTCTATTACTAGTCTTTCTTGAGATCTGGCTGATTTTAACTTCTTCCTCTTCCCCACCCATGCATGTCTTATTTCACTCCATTTGATGCTGGGCAGTGTGGTACTCCCACTAAGGGGTAGGACCAGGCTCTTATGTTTCCTGTATAGCTGTCAGTGCCAGCTCTGTGTTTTTCTTGCTTTTCATATTATCTGCGGCTCGTGCTTTGGATTTCTTTTTCCCTCTTTGTTCCCAAATGCTGCAAGTACAAACCAGCTATCCATAATTTTACAGTCACTCCTTCATTTACAGAGCAGGCACCAACACATCTCTGAGATCTGTCTGCAGCATCCAAGGAAAAATCAATTCCAGACATATTGTATCAATTTCAACACTTTGTCGGAACTGGCAGAGTTTAAGTCTCTTAGCTCTGTATGTCTTGAATCAACTCCGCCTTTCTCTTGCATAGATACAAAGGCAGAATAATCCTCCCAACTTTGAGAGAGTTTACTTCAAGTGTGCATCTGCCTAAAGAAATTAAATAAATGTGTTGCTCCCAATTCACATACTTTTTCTGAAGAAGGGGAAAGATGTGACCACTTGCTTTTTGGAGGCCAAATTTTGATACTTCTAATGAGCATCAGTTAACTTTACCCTAGTCTCACATTCTTCAAGAGAATCACAATGGAGCAAAGGCTTAAATCTTGTTCTCATTCACGTCAGTAAAGAAATTCCCATTGGTTTAAATTAGAGCCCAAGTGATCCTAAAATATGAGCCAGAATTGCACAACCCAGCTTTCACTGGGTCGGGCTCGAAGGGTCTCTCTTACACCATGGTCCGATACATACTCACCCAAGTTCCTCGCGTGCAAAAATATTGGTTTACCAAATGAGGCCCCAAACCCTGACTCATTCCTTCCTTAACCAAGCTCCTGCTGCGGTACTGTAAATATTACCTAGGGAGTTAGTTAGAGATTTGTTCTTTCACCCCTATAGCACCATCACTTTTTCCCTTCCCTAAGTCTTCTGCTCTGCAAGTCCCCACGCTTTGCCCTGCGCTTTTATGGAAACAGCAGAAGTAATAAACTTTGATTTCCCCTCTACAAACATTATGAAACAGTTTAATTATTAAAATGTCTGTGTTGTTTCACTGGAGGGAAAAAGTCAAGCCCTGCATGTTCTAATTGTTTGTTTTCTTCTCAGTTTCCTTGGCATAGAGTTTGTTCTTTTTTTTTTTTTAAAGCTTAAACAAACATTTCTCCAGACTCAGAGTTCAAAAAGTTCCTGGTGAATTAAACTGGTTGAGGCTCACCAACCTGAATCTTTCAGTGGACACGTGATGCGGGTGGGTGATCTCATTTTATGGTAACATGTCTGTGGGACATCTTTAATGAATCTCTGGAACTGAAAGAATGCAGTTTGCCTTTTAAATCCCAAGAGTTACAGTCAAAAATGTTCTTGAATCTGTAGCTGAGCTACAAACAATGTGTTGCAGAAAGCATTTTGTAATCAAGATTTAGCCAATGCTGTAATCACCCCCGGTTCATGAGATCTTTGTGGTCGCCTGGCCCTAGCATGGGGCTCTGCACAGGGAGGCAGTGCAGCAGGGCTGCCTCCCCGCACCTTGCCATGAGCACACCCGCAGCAGTGATGCTCTCCTGTCTGCAGAAGCAGCCTCCTGCCAAAGAGCTCAGGTTCTTGCCTCCGGCCCCAAACCCCTCCTGCCCATGCTGGGAGCTGCCTGCAGGAACTGTGGGCAGGAGAGAGCTCTCATTTCCCACTCTTGTTGACAGCTGCCAGCACTAAGGTTGGGCCACCCTCTCTTTCTGGATTTTCAGGGCCCCTCAGGCTGTGTCCCAGCAGCACAAACACCATGATTCCAGCATATCTGAAGCCACCATGTAGGGGACCTGAGCATGCTCCGTGGCTCCAGTCCATGTCATCCAGCCTGGGAGGCGTTCCAGACACACAGAAGTACAGGACAAGTGGCCAAAGTCTTTTTTTCAGCCTGGAGAAAGTTGGCTTTGTGAAATGTGTCCAGTGAAACCTGAGTATATGGTGCCTTTAGCTGCAGAGAACTTCATGTGCATAATCTGCCGTTTCGCGCTTCTGCTGGTGACAACTGGGAGGTCACTCTAATTACCCCGACTTTGGATGCTGAGCAGCAGCGAGCACTTGTCTGTTTGGAGGAAGAGAGAAAATTTGTTTGCAAATGGCTTGTAGCTTAATGTCTCCGAAGCCCGCCTGCCCCTTCTCACCTATGAGGACTGGGCAGTGGGAGAGCAGGCAGAGGGTTAATGAAGTGGGTACTCATCTGCTCGACGTTTTGTTAAAGCTGAGTCAGTAAACCCAATTAGTCAGCGGGATGTCCAGGCAGGATTAATTTGGGATTGGAGATAGACTGATAAAGAAATGCTGGGTGTGTTTCCCCTCCTCTCTCAGGGCTGCGGGACGTGGTGTGACCAAGTGGCTAATCCATGAGGGAGGTTCTCAGCAGTAAGTGGGATGAGATGGGTTACTCTACACTATGAGGAAAAACAGAAGGGAGGACACTTTATTCTCTCTTTGCACTGTTTGATTGCTATTTTATCAAAATTGCAGACCCATTCTCTATTAAAAAATTATTTATCTGTACTCTAAGTTGGACTCTTGATAAGGCTGGGAAATTTTAAATTAGAGTCATGCTTGAAAGGGCCATACGCTTTCCCATATTTCTGCATGAGACCTAGGTCCAATTCAGTTATTTATCAAGTAACACCCAAAATATACTAAAGGAAGCCCAGAAGGATCCAGATTTAAGGCCAAGATGGCAGTGGACTTGTCCTGGTCCTACCTACCAGAGGTACATCATCGTGTCCGCACTACTCAGGTTGTAGCAATGCCCATTTTTCAGGACAAAGAAGCTTGGTGGATGGCAGCAATGAGAGTGGGAAGTGCACAGTGTGCACTGCTGAGTACATCTCTCAAAACTACACTTTTGCATCACTCATTCTCTTGGAGTGTAGTAGCACTGGAGGAGCTAAGGCGACTGACACTGCAAGTCAGTAGGCACCTCGGTGTTTCATCAGCAGCTCCCAGGGTGACAGTTTGCAGGAGGACTTACTGTACCCAGGACTTTCTCCAAATAACAATTAAGCTTTCCAGGAACGTTCAGTTATACAGAGTACATACAAAAGCATGGTGTGGTGATCTCTGTGAGAGGACGCGGCACTCTGCTTCAGAAATCGTCCTAAAAATGTCCAGCACCTTCAGACAGAATGAATTGGCGCTTCCTACTTTGGTTTTAACCTGCTCCTACTCACAGTTACTGAAGGTCCTTTAAAGTGGGTACTGTTACCTGCTCTCAGCTGTGCAGGTTTACTGTGGAAGCAAGGTACTGTCACACAGAGCAGCAGGATGTCACCAGGAGGAGGCTTTTTTATTTTTTGCTTGTTAATCACCCATACAGACAGATAATTTCAATCATTTGTGTAATTGTGTTTAGACAGAATGTGTTGATGGTTTGCTCTCTTAAACCCAGAGGGCATTTTTAGGATCTGCTAATACTCTATTTTGGTGCTTTATCAATGCTTGAATGAACTCTCTGATAATGAGTCTCAGAGTACAGTGCAAAATCGGAAGAATCCTCTCCAAATCATTTGCCATCATCTGTCAAATAGAGGTATGTTTCCATAAAATCTGGAGGGGTACAGAACTGTGAATAACAGATTTATAGTGAATTGGCATTCCTACTCAGGGAGGAGAGGAAACTTTCTGGGTTAGCACAAAGCTTTAGAAAACAGAAGACAGAAACACAGCTCTCTACCCTGATGTCTTCCCGCAACAGGAAAGTATCATCTATGGAGCACTGAGCCTGCAAATTAAATGAGCTATGTTGTGTGATCTGTGCATTCCAAGAATGGGGTCTCTTTTTACACAATCGGTATGATGCCACAGGCTGTTCTTAGGGAAACAAGTGACACTCCTGGAACAATATGGTTCAGTGTTTCTGCTTTCCCAGGTCTTGGTATTGTGCAGCTATTGAAGGATGGAAGGGGTGTGGGCTGCATTGTTTATCGCGCACTGCAGAGAAGCTCCTCCCAGTCACACAGCCAAGTTTAAAGCTAAATTCAAAGGAAAACCAATTCATTCATTTGAATAGAGAAATTAAAGGTTGCAAAAGCTAACACTTCCCAAAGCTGCTGAGGCAAATTTCCTCATCATCCTTGGAAGCAGAAGGTCACTTGGGAAAAGGCTAGTGGAAATTAGTCAAGTGTCTGTCCCACAGCCCGTCACAAGGAACTGGGTCAGATTCAACTTTACTAGGTAAAAAATGGGAAGAGACAGAGTTCTGCCATTTGCCCTTTCTCTCCCCCACCGCCCAGTGGGGATACTCTGCCACCAAGCTGAAGCCTTTCTTCTACAAATAATTATTAGGTAGAAATCCCTATGGACGGCTCCAAATTCCGTAACTACAACTAATCAGTTCCCTCACTGCATGAGTATGTGAGACGCTGTCACTGGGAGTGACAAAATGAAGCCAGCCCTGGAGAACTGACAGGGCTAAGCCCATGCTGGTTTTGGCCAGCTTGTGCTCCAGCCTGCTCTCGCATCACACGTGCTACTCAACCACCATTTCACAAGCAGACATGTTTCTCTTAACTACTAACTGGGTAACACGGGGACACCTTTTCCTGTTGCCTGGACCATAAAGCACCAGGAAATCTGGCAAGGAAACTCTGGTCTGCTGGAGCCTCTTCTAGCAGTGCCATATGAAAACCTCCAAAAGGTGGGGGGTTAGATCTACCTTTTGCAGCTGCTGCCTGTTTTTATAGAATCATGGAACCATAGAATCACAGAATGGTTTGGGTTGGAAGGGACCTTAAAGATCATCTAGTCCCAACCCCCCTGCCATGGGCAGGGATACCTTCCACTAGACCAGGTTGCTCAAAGCCTTCTGGGCAGGCCGCCTGCTCAGAGAAGGAGAGTAAAGCCCCATTTAAGTAACCAAAGAGCGCATGCAGTCCTAGTGTCCTCTTGGAAATGGTTTCTAATTGAAACTGGTCTATGCATTGTTTATCCTGAACTGATTATGTCAACAAAAATGCATTTTCTTTTCTCTGCTGCTTTTCAAAAGATCTTCTAATTGCCATGGTTTGAGATAGCATTTGAGAGCATCTAACAGCTGAACAATCCTGAATACAAGAGACTAGACAGGGTGGGAAATTTGAAGTTTTGCCTGACTTGCTTTAGAGTTTTTATTCTTCTCATGCTTGATCCAAAGCCCACCACCCACTGGAGTCCAAATGAAAGTTTCTATTATTTTTTAGGCTTTAGTTCAATACCTTTGCCAATAGCCATTTAGTCACAGCCTGACTGCTAGCATATGCAATCAAAACAACCCTTGAAACTAGATGCTAAGCAGTATTTGTGGACAGCAGGGGCTCAGCACAGACATTCATGCTGGAGAAAGAGGCTCTCCAGGTCAGTCCTGAGGTGCTTTGGCAGGGTAAAGATGGTGGCATGACTGCTCAGCTGGTGTTGTTGGTCTGGCAGGATTTACCGAGTCAGATTGATTCTAAAATTACCTGAAAGCAGCAAACTTTCCCCTAACAAACCCATTCTCATATTCCTTGTCTGGACCTACAATAACCTGGGAATGAAGGTTGTTAGAGCCAAGGCATGTAGTTTCTGAAAAACAGAAAGGTTTTTTTGTCCACTGCAGCCAGGGTTTGTTACAGCCATTTAAATAGATGTAACTCCTACCCAGACAAAGTTGGTTGCTCTGTTTATTTTTCCCCCTATTTTCATGTGTATTAACTTACTCCCTGCAATTCCAGTGGAACAGAAATCAAGCATCTCCTCATTAAAATTCAGAGCTAATTTGGGCATCCTCTGTGCAATAAGCAGCTTTATTTCAGATTGCACATTGCCTACATTTTGCACCATAAACAGCTTTATAGAATAAAGCAAGAAATATAGTGGTCAATAGTAGAAGCAAATAAAAGCTGAAAAGACCAGGCTGAACCTTTTAGGCACAGGGTTTTTTGGGGTAGGGGGTAGGCCAGGACTACATTGTCCTTGTGGTTGTTATTAATAGTACAGGGGTTTTAGATTCATTTTTTATTAGATTCTTTTCCCTACACTAACAGTATTAAACATACATAAAAATCAAGACCTCAATTGTAAAATTACTAACTAGCCACAGGTTATATCCACAGAAATGGTTCTTAGTGCTTATCAAAGACGCAGGTGAGAAAGGAAATGAGACTCAGGTGGCCTGGATCACAAGAGGAATCACTTAATTTGAGGGAGATTTAAGGGAGCCAGAGAACTAGCTCATAAGTCAGATGTCTGTTTTGGAAGAAAGGGAAAACACAGAGAAGATACTATATGCTTTGGGTTTTTTCTATTTTGTTGTTCTTTGCGTAAATGAGGTTTTTCTTGCTGCTCCTGACTTACTACCACGGATAGGCTTGGAGCACAAACAGGTCTGTTGATTCTTTTTTGGAGTTTTTTCCCTCCTGGCCTACAGCTTCTCTCTGCCTGTATGCATGTTCCATGCAAACTCTTCAGTCCAGTTGCTCCTTTGCATGAAGCAAAAATAGATAACTGAGAGGTTTGCAAGAGTCCTGTTGTGTAACTCTTCAGTCAATGAAATATAGCACCTGTGTGCAGCAAATCAGAATATCAAAGTGGTTTGTAAACCAACAATTCCTCTTGCTGGTTGCAATGTTGTTCTCCTAAGCATGTATATGTAATGCTGCTCAGTTTAGTAATGGACGTGGTGAAAACTATGTCCAGGTGAGCTTGAAAAAGGTCTGTTGATAACCTTGCTGCTTTGCGCATTGCTTTGGGCTCTGAGGTTCCCTTTTCCTGCAAACCTTCATGGGCTGTTGCACCTCATGAAGGTACACAGACCCAACAGTGCCCTCCTGCCAGGATCCTAGCAAAGCATGCTACCTTTCTAATGTTTACTGAGGGCTGCTCAGTTGTAGTCCAGTGGAGACTGAACAGCAATTCCGGCTTATGATGTGTTGTTCCTGCTCTGCATATCATCTTCTCGATCCTATCAACACTATCCCAAGCTGAAGAATCACATGCACGAGAGTGAGTGTTTTCTGAGAGCACAGTACCTTATTCTCTGGCCAATACCAAGTTTTGTAGTCAAATGGCTTTATCAATCCTTTCAATTATTCATTAAGATACACGTGGTAGTGTGATGTCTACATGCGACTATAGAAATTATCTTGAAGGAGTTTCAGTTCTCTGTTCTGGCTGATAAGCTTAAACCATTCTTATGTTAACTTTGTATGAAGAAATCATGCGACAGAAATAGATATATTTATTAAAACTTTATTCTGTTTTCTAGCTGAAACACCATGACTCATTCTCACCTGGTTCTTAGATGTTGTCACTCACCTGTGATGTTGCTCTCTGAAAACCACTTGGATATCTGTTGCACTTGATATGGCTGATCTCAACTTTGGTTTTAGTACTAAATTATCTATGGCAAGCTAACCAATAAGTAGTTATCATGATACATGATAAGTTTTCCTTTGTCTTTATGGGTAGCATGGACTGCTCTTCCAAATGCAGTCTCCAGCTTTTTGATTGACTTTCCAGTTTGTTGGTTCCCACGTGATTCTCCAGATGTAACATCAGAGACCAGTCACTGTTCTCTACTCCAGATTAGTAGAGAGATTACTCCTGATGAATGCAAACCATTCTTGGCATTTAACAACCTCTGTTTCAGAACGTGGATTATCAGTTTCACAGTCTTCTGAAGTGTTATCCCTGTGTCTTCCCTTGTGATTTGTGATATACAAATGCAAACCACTGTGATAACAGGCTTTTGCAGGCACAGACTAACAATTGCAAGATTCCTGCTTTGCATATTCTTTGTCACAGTATTTCACACTTGTTCATCTGCACGATATCCGTACTGTATTCCACAGACCACCTCAGCCCCTTCTTTTTACTTTTTCCTTGGAGACTACCTTTAGTTGGGGGGGGGGGAACCCACAACAGATTTCTAATTTGGATTTGATTAATGTCTTATGAGGAGATTTGAAGAACGCATAACACCCTCTTGAGGAGACTCTGATACAAACAATAGCCTCTCTAAAACAAATGTTTGGTTTACAGAAAACATACATTCCCCTTCATAGGATGCTGCTGGTTAGCTTGAAGCTTGTTCCATGGGTTTCACAGAAGTTTCTCCTCAGTTAGAGTAACTTAGTGGATATAAAAGAATCCAGAAATGTTGTTGTTTTACTATGACCACACTTTATCATTTCCAATGATACCTGCAATAATTCACTTTTTCAGTATTCAGATCTAGAATATGATTGTAGTTTTAGGCAGCACTTAGACTAGCATATGAATTTGTTTGGGAGTGACTGCAGGTGGCAACTGGCTCTTTGGATGCTGCATCAGCTAGCTATGTAAGTCTTCAGTACTTATTTTGAAAGGTACCCACAGCTTCTTTCTTTAGATCTTACCTTTGCAGATGGAATGCTTATGCTTCACCAGTGATAGAAAATTTTATATAGTATAAACTTCACCAGACATCATCAGCAACATGTAACTGAAGTGGCAGTAGATGTATAAATGAACCTGATATTGTGGTATCCAAATTTCATTTTTGTAACTATCCTGAAAATGCTATTGACCTGGAAAGCTTAAGTAGTACTTAAATAGTCACTAGTAAACCATGTAAGCAAACCTGTCTGTTCCTGATCAAACTTACTGCTTCAACAGGAATGAGTCTCTTTGGATGGTATGGCTTTCTTTAGACTTCTAGCTGAGAGGGGATCTCTTCAAAACTTAATTAATTTGCAAGGATGCAGCACACACAAGTTGATCCAGTCATTTAAAACTCCAAGATGTCCAGTCTCAGAGATCTGTGCAGTCTGAAGAACAGCTCAATAATGTTTCTTACAGTACTTTAAGGTCCTTCAATGTCTGCTGCAATAGAAACATTGTTCAGTGGTCGAACGTGTTCTGCTTCTCCCCAAGAAGAGAGGGTGCGATCAGACCCCTTCCCTCCTACGCACAGACACATACCGCAGAGTCGAAGCAGACATATTTTGCCTGGTTCAGCAACTGGTTTATAGGAAACAGCTTTGGTTTACTGTGGCTGCTCTTTGCTTTACACGCGCCTTGTAAGACTTGATCAGCTCCCACACAGCAGCTGTTATTTTTCTCCAGTTAAACACAATGTCCAAGAAAAAATGATGTTGGTAACAGCGATACATGATCCTATCTTCTCATGGTGACCTTTTCTTAAGTATTTTAACTATAACTTTCTGTCTGAGGAAACAAGTTAGGTGTCACTTTGAGCGTGGGAAAAAATATGTAGTTACTTAGAATTTATTTTAAAATTAGAAACTCCACAGGTTGGGACTGGGAGTCTCCACTTCTCCAGCAAAGCAGTAAGCAAACTGTTACTTAGCAGGGAAACATAAAGGAAATGCTGGATTTCCAGTGGTGATTGAAAATTTCTGCATTAACAGAATATAACTCTTTCACTACTGTTATCAGCATGAGGCCTCTTTCCTAGAGAGTACAGATGTGGATCTGAGCTTTGGTTATAACACTGAATAAGGCAAGTCTTAAACCAACTGCGTTTCCATTAATTCAATATGTTCCAAATAGATAGCATTTTAACATTCCACTTGCTTTTCTCTTCATTTAATCCAGTTACTTCTATTGATAAGTCTCCCCCAGAACTGGGCTGTCTTTTCAGCTGACTTGAGTCAGGGTGAAATCTGCAGTCTCTGCTTGTGCCAGGAGTATGTACTGTTTTTAAACAAACCCATTTTAAATAGCAGTAGACTACTTGCAGAACCACGGACTTCAGCATGAACTGATTTGCTCAGAATCTGTAAGTGGCTTTGATTCTCAGCTCTCTGCTGCCGGTATCCAGATTTTTCACCAGCATCCATGTTAACCTGGATATGTGTGTGTTAGCCTCAGCAGAGATTGAAAAGTACATTTAGATCAAGGATTTTCTGATGATTATGCTTACAAAGTCCTG
This sequence comes from Rhynochetos jubatus, assembly GCA_027574665.1. NCBI lineage: Eukaryota > Metazoa > Chordata > Aves > Eurypygiformes > Rhynochetidae > Rhynochetos > Rhynochetos jubatus. The sequence goes on from CM050654.1 coordinate 29,666,238, forward strand.
TTTGAGAGAAGGATTTTCTCTTTCACTGCACAGGATGCTCACTCTTTGCCATCAGCCTCTGACATACCCAGCTAGAGCTGAGGGCACTTGTACAATTAGTCCCTCGACCTGAAAATGCAGTAGCTAAGTGGTAAAAACACAATCACCTGAACGTTTTCCCCTTCCCATATCTGCCAACACAAACAGCCAGCCTAAGTTTTAGGCAGATCTGGACCATAGAGGAATACTTCAAAAAGTAAAGCCAAGGGCGTGTGAGTGGAGACAGAAGTCAGTCCCACAAAAGCCAAATGCCTCACAGCCTCTTTGCTGCCTTCTAAAAAACTAGGTTTTGACTCCTGACCAATTTGGTACATTGAGCAGAAAAGCTCTTCCCAGCTCCTCTGAAGACTCCTAGCTTTACATTCATTGCTTTGATCTATATACCTGCCAACCCCAGCAACACAATTAGCCATCTTTTCACTCCTTAAATACTAGGGTTTGAAGGTTTGAGACCAGAAATAGAATTCCCTGTTCTGTTCCCACAGCTGTGTTTCTGAATGCTCATCCTTTACTATATTGTCCCCATATCACCCCTCTTGAGACAGCAGCACAAGCTATGTATTCGTCTTTAAGAACATATGAATATCCCAGGAATAAGATAAATAGTTGGGAATAGGTCATCTTTTTCTACAGAAAAGGCTTAACAATGAGAGAGGAAACTTCTTATCCCACTACTCTTTACACATGGCTTTGATTACCAGCATAAGACTAGTAGAGCTTTTGGCATTCCAGCCAAACCTTAATTCAAAGGAAAACACTGATTCTTACTTGTTCTATCTGAGCCCACATCAAAATCTTGGAGTACAGGTCAAAATGGCATTTGCAGCCCACATCAGTTGGACAATAGGAATGTTAAAATTCACCTCAGCACTAAAGTGTTTATTATAAAATCGTTACTCGTTTTTGAACTTCTTTTACAAACCATATTTCTTTTCATTCTAGACCAGCACTTCAAAGCATTCCTAGGTAGGTTCAGTTATGAGCTACCCCTAGATCATCTGGGATGGAACTATAAGAGGAGCAGTGGGAATGGGACATGCGGGGCAATATTATCAGTATTGGCCACTATCTTCTGTTTTCAGCAACTGAAACAGCCGAGATCAAAACGGCTGCACCTTCATGCTTTTGCTCAATGCTGTGTACACTTCAATCCCACTGTCACTTTGCTGCAACGTGGAGATGTGCAGCTTGCTCAGACTGACAGGCTGGAAACCCATTTTGCCACAAGCTTTTCTTTGCCTTCAGTGCAGTAAGATGACCATTTAACTATGAACAGGCTTGATGTTTTGACACCTGCCGAGAACCTTAACTGTCACTTCATACCTTAGTTTTCAGTGCATTGTTTGGTGCCTTCTGCTGAGTTTCGAGCATTTCCAGCATGGGTCATTGTAAGTCCCCTCAATTCAGGTACTTTCTAGGTCTTTTACCTAATGGCCTTGCACTGCTCCTCCACAGGCTCACCACTCATTACTGAAACACTATGCTCAGCAACCTTGAAAGGGGTCCAGGTAACTGCAACAAAAACCAGGCTGATGTGTCACGCTCTCCCTTCACAAGATCTTCCCCAGATCTGCTGACGCATCTCACTTCAGGATCTTTATGCGCTTTAACATTTCTTCTGCTATTCGTCAGACTTATTCTCTGTCCTCATGTCTTTAATTTGACAAATGCGATTGTAGCGTTGTCCAGTCCCTTGTTTTTCATGATTGCTTCCACAGGTAATTAGCAGATGATCCTTGTCCTGTATAAAGAGAGACTTTATAATCTCTCTCTTCCTGCTATCAATGCTACTGTATGGTCATAGACTCACACAGTACATTTCCCTGGGCCCAGGATCCTGCAGTCTCTTCTATCTGACACCTGCAAGACCTGAACTACATGAAGAAGTGTTCGGGACACACAACATTGCATAAACCTGAGCTCTTCATGCTACCCTCCATTAAAGCTTATGTCTGAAAGCTGGATTGCCCCAAAACTTGCAAAAAAGGGCAGATAAATGGACTCCACAGAGGAAGAGGAGGTTGGGGGTGGAAATGTATATATCTCAGACTGGTGGACGTGTATTGGCTGACCACATTTACTCTGGAAATCACATAAGGAAAATAGAGCACACAATCATTAAGACAAGTCAATGACATGCAGTTCTGAACTTAAAAATCAACCTTTTTGCTAATGTAGCAACAAGAGTTTGTATATAAAATTGTCAGGGAGGCAGGTGATGGTAGGCATCTCTATGTCTGCTGGTAAAATATCAGATAGAACGGTAATATATTTTTGAATTAGGAACTTAGAGCACGTCCTATAGCACCACCTAGCAGGCTAATTTAAAAGTGGTCTATATCCCTTGATCCCTGACTCTAACCGTGTGCTTATGCAACAGAAATACGGTGCAGTTCAGTCTTCTTTCACCTTCCTTGCTGTAACAGCTGCCTCTTGGAACCATAATCATGCCAACATAGTGACTGGTAAACTTGGGGGTGTCTATTTTTCACAATCATATATGTCATAAAGCATTTAATATAAACCATAGTGCAAATGCAATGCTGTGCCACCCTCTTGAGCTTTTGAGTAAGAAATCATTGGTTTCTAGACATCTCCAGCTGGTACAGCAGGCAGAAGCACCCTTCCAAAAGTCAGACTGTACAACCCATCCAACCCTCCCTCCATATTCACCGGTAGGATAAGTAAGTCTTAGTGACTCTCAGGCTTTCAAGATCCATCATCACACTGTGTGTTAGTGTGGAGCCTGCTCTCCAGTTGTCCATCATCACCTGCATGCACTTCTTCTTTGTACATCTGCATGAAGTATGAATATTAATGCCAACTTAAAAACTGTAAGTTTTGGCAGACGATGAAGCTACACGCCAAGGCTGCAGACCCGTGGATATAACAGCTCTCTGCAGATATAAAGGGGAAGGTGAAGCTTGCCTTTCCTTCTGGCTGCCTCCTACTTTGCTATGGCCCTAGAACTTGTCAGACTTTTCAATGATCCCATTCAGCTTGCTAATCTGGTAGAAAATGATCACTTTTTCACCATTAGTATGCTTTCTGCTCATAGTGAGTTAGTAGCAGTGCAGATGAGGGTCTGATGGATGCCAGATCTGGCAAAATGTAAGTGGTTCAGAGGGAGACAGAGAGGGGGTAAGGTGGGATCTTTCCTCTGACTTCTCCCTTTCAGTGGCAGCACGCAGTTCATCTGCCTTGCCATATTGCATAAAATCATAACCTAAGGCTAGAACTGTGCCCAAAGGAGAGTGTTTTCTTAGCAATATGCTTATTGGAAGTTAAAACCAAGGATGCCATTAACAGCCTCTGTTCACGACTGGGAGGGATGCTATTTTTGCCTAACCAGGCCTCTTGAGCACTTCTAAAACGCAGATGACCAGCACATCATCTAGTAGGAAAAAGGTAGGATCAATATCTTCAGTATCTTCTTCTTTCATGTAAATCTTGTAGGAAGACCTTAATTTGAATGAAAACTCCTAAATACTCAGTTTATCATCTTAATCCTTTTATGTGGAAGCAAATCTCAGGCCAGAAATCTAGGAACCAAACACTTCCTGGTAAGAAATGCTTCAGTCAGGGACTGCTACAAAGAAAGATCTGTCAAAACTGATCCAAGTAGGTAATAAACATGGCTTGCTTTTATTTCTATTCTGCTGTCAACCCATTACAGAGCATTATTTCCATTTGGATTGTGAAAAATGGCTACCTAATGACTGCCTGGTGTTAAAACAACCATCAAGCACCTTTCCTACACGAGGCAAAACCAAACTCGTAGTACCCACTACCCAAATAAAATCCAAAGATGGCCGAAAGCTATTCTCTGTCCTTGTTTTGCAAGTACCACATAACCTGGGGTCAAGGCTGGACTTTTAACAGAGCCGTGCCCTCAGAGGCCAGTGCTTGCCCGAGTGCTGCCCCAGCCCCCCCCCCCCCCGCCCCCCCCCCCGCACCCCAGCAAGCCGTGCTGCCAAGGGCTTCCTCGGACTGCCCACGTTGTGGAACTCATCCATGCAGGATTACTGAGAAACAGCACCAGCCATCACCTGCTTTGAGCCAGTCATAACCAAAGAAAATAAGATTTCCTGCATGAGTTATTTTCCTATTACAGATGAGAGGGGAAACAAATCCTACAGACAGATGCAAGTTGTGCCACTTATTGCCTTCCCACTGCAGCGGGAGGGCTGTATTAATAACACCTATGTATGGTATTTTGCAGAACTAACAGCCAGTTGCAGCGTGAAACCAAGGACGCGGCGCGAATTTCTGCCTCCGGGAGAGGGCCAGGCCCTTCCCCAGGCCGCAGCTGCCTCCGGGGGCGTCTCTCCGTGAGCGGCGGCCGTGGTCCTCGCCGCCAGGCCGCGGGCAGGGAGGGCAGCGGGCCGTGTGTCCCCGAGGGGGGGCCACTCGAGGCCACGGTTCACCCAGGGGGCCTCAACCCCTCCGAGCGCGACAACGCGCCGAGCCCTGCTGAAGGGAACTCCCGCTCCCGCCACGGCGCCGCCGCCCGCCCCTTCCGCCCGGCGGAGCCCCGCCTCGGCCGCGGCGCGGGGAGCCTCGGTAGGTGCGGGAACGGGGCGGGGGGAGGAGAGGCCGGGCTGAGGCGGGGGCCCCGCTGGAGCGGGCCCTCAGCGCTCACGGCACGGTGGAGCGGGGGAGGAAGGGGAGCGCTGCCCCCGCGGCCTGCTCCGGGGCCGGACGGGGCCTTGCCCGCCCCTCGCGTGAAGCCGGTTTTAGCCGCACACCCCCAATCCCACCTTTTAGATTCCTAATTTTCGTCGTGAGGCTTGAAACCCTGAGCCCTGGAGCTGGGGCCAGCCCTTGCCTCCTTTCCTGGTGGACACTGGGTTAAGCTGGGCGTTCCTCTCGGTTAGATGCAATTAGGAAAAAACCCGAATTTATTCAAGTGTTAGGACAAAACCTGCCTAGATACACCCCGTTTTGAGCTTTAGCTGTTCAACTTGTCAGACTCCATGAGAATGGGTGCCCATAACACCACAGAGATGAATAGTATTTCAGCATCTGGGGGAGACACCTTGTTGTAGGCTTATGGGAACGGACTAAAGGAGCAGGATACGGCCCTTATAAATTGCCTTGGAGCTTCCGGTTGCCTCCTTCTAAGTAAATTGCCCAAAGTTTATGAACAGAACCAGGGCTGCTGTGGGATTTTCTGCAGGAGCTGGCGGGCTGCGCTGACTCTCGGGGAAGATTTGAAAGCACGAGTGCTAAAAGGTATCAAGGGCAGTTTTATTTTTGTGAGTATTGACTATCATGAGAAGTGAATACTGTGTGGTATTTCCTTCTTATTCTTGCATTAAGTGTGTGGCGGGATTGTTGGGCGTGATCCAGTCAAAAGTGTAGCATGGGCTGCGAGGGGTCTGTCTGCAGAGGTTTGAAACCATAATTTTAAAAAATCAAAAGATACTTAGCAACTGTTACAGTTTTTATGATTGAAGCAGGAAAAAAGTTAGTGTTACTGCATTGAGGTGCAATCCAGGTGCAATTAATTAATTATTATTTTGTTATTGCATTGAGGTGCAAACCGCCTGGCCAGGTGTGCTTCCCGGCATCCCAAGTCACCCACTGAGAGGAGCATTGAGCATCCCGTATGCTTGGCGAGCACCATGTGGTCGTGCAACAAAGGAGAGTAGGCTGTTTTTCAGCATGGTCTGGCCTTCCCCACACTGCTGTGGACATAAGCTGGGAGGCTGTTTTCTCCTTGCTATGTTCTTAATCTGTTAGCCAGCCTGAATGAGAGGGCTCTTTCCAACATGAGTGGGAAAAACGTGGGAAGTACATGGCTCAGCTTCACGTGTGGATCAAGTGATAGTCTTCATACAATCATCCCTTTTGAAGTGCTGCCTCCCCCCTTCCCCCACCCAAAATTGTAAATGGCATGACCTTTTCAATCAGATCTAGACTACCAGATTTGCTAAGAGGTCATTAACTCCAAATAGATCATTTGGGTTTAGTATTACCATTTTCTTTTTTTTAGCTGTATTATCAAGGAGGCTTTCTTCCAAAATTGGGTTTCATCCAAGCTCTTGGCTCTTTAGTGTGCTTTTCTTAAATAATTTTGTCAAACAAATCACCACCTCCAGTCTTCAGCAGAATGTAAGAATACCACCACTTATTACACTAAGAAATACATATTAAATTATTGTATACTTACATGCATCATTGTTTTTATTAAGCACTCAGTGTGTGTTCAGTGCAGTATAAACATTAAACAAGATTATTTTTCCCCTGGTGAATTTACAGCCTGAAAGAGCTTCATAGGAAGGAGTAGTAATAACATATCATTAAAACACCGCCTTTAATTTAATCCCTTTTTGTTTCCCTGTGGTTAATACTCATTTGCTGTTGATCATGACTGGAGTATCCTGGCATGTGATGCGACCCTGTTTTATGATGTTACATCCCCCAGTTGACCACTCTACCCCTCTGTGGGAGGTTCTCACTCAGGGGAAGAAGAGAGCACATGTCTGTGTTTCAGCTGCTGCAGCACAAAGCCCAGCAGCATAGCTGAAACCCACCTTTGATGGTGCTCTGCACTAAGACCTTGGTGGTTGTATCAAAGCACAGTTTCCTTCTGTCACCTCAGTTTCCTGTAAGGACAGCTGGAAATACTAATGTCTTCAACAGCTGCAGCAAGTTTCTCGGAAGCTTGTGTTAAAGCCCTGAGAGAAGAGACATTGCAAGATGCAAATGGAAACAGAAGCATCCAGTTCTCACTGGTGTCTGTCGTATTTAGGTGCCTAATTCACTTTTATATCTTTATAGGAGCATCATTTTAGAGGAGAATTCTGTAGCCAGTGGGATTTTTTGAGAGATTGGAGCTTTCCTGGGTAGAGCACATCAGATGGTTTGGACCATAAAGGGAACTGATACTCCCCAAGGGAAGCCAGACTCTTGAACTGAAGGAGTTGGCAGGTTTGAAAGTTTTTACGATTATCTGATTATTTAAAGAGTCACAACATAGTTGTCTGCCCTGAAAAAACTTCTGTTCTGTTTCTTCTCTGGATTGCATGTATTATTTGTCAGAGAAATTATTTCAGAGAGAATTTTTTTAAAGTAGCTGCTGAAAGCATGCTGTTTTCTGAAAATAGCTTTCTGCTGAGTAAGCTAGAACCACTGCCTGGAAGTTGAAATCTGAAAAAAAAAAAATAGAAAAAGCACATACTTTTTTTTTTTTAATCAGGTTAACTATCCATTAGAAGAAACTAAAGGAAAATTCTGTCTCCTGAAATTTTCAAGTCAAAATGGGATCCTGTTTTGGAATTTGTAATCAAGCACAAGTTACTGAATTTATTATTGAGGTTACTGATTAAAATTTTTGGAGCTGTACTGTTGAGGAGGTTAGTGTAGATTAATCTAATTATTGGCTCTTCTTGGCCTTAATGTCTGTAGTCTGTGTCTGTAGTGGAGTGCAACAGGAGGATTGTGCTGGCATTGACTAGACAAGTATGTTGGGTAAATACAGAATGTGTGTTGATTGCTGGGGGAAGAAGGAAGTATGGTGGCTCTATTCTTGTCTTTACTGCAGTAAATTGGTTTACTGGAGGAGAGGGTGAAGCTAATTCTCCATATCCTCCTATCTTCTGAGGCCCAAAATTAATGAGTATCGCTTTCTCTGTAAAGGTGTTTTGTTAATGTAAGTGAGATGTTCTGCTTCTTGTGGTTCTGCTTTGTTTTTTTAAATGCTACAGAGATGAGAGACCCATTTATGCCGACTTTAATTCCCGATTTTGTGTTATGAACAGGTTAGGATTTGACTATGGCAGCGCAGTTCCTGTGGAAGGCATCTGTGTGGTTAAAGAAGCGCAAGATCGCTTTGTTGGCCGTTTCTTGTGTGGGACTGTTTGGTGCTAACCTTTCCTATCACGTGTTTCCTGAGCAGACGTTCAAACTGTTGCATGAGTGCTGGTCAGAGGGGCAGCCAGCTGAGCTTTCACAGAGGCTCTGTGGTGTCTTTCAGGATGTCCTTCAAGATACTGATGTGAAGTCCACTGACTCCTGTAGAGCCTTTGCAGCTTCTGGCTTCCACCCTGTGAGTGCTGGAATCCCCTGGCTGCCTGCAGGCTCTTTGGTGGGCATCCCACCTAATTTTGATAGCACAGCTGAGGATGAAAAAGGAATAGTCAACCATGTTGTTGTGATCAATGGCAAGGAAGTAGACTGGGAGAGCAACGAAGGTGTTGCTTTGAAGGAAGCTCTGACATTTTCACTTAATGCTCAGAAGTTTGCCATTGCCAGAGAAGTTTTGTATTTGCAGAACAGCAGCCCTTTAGCAAGTGCAGTTGTGGCTCCAACTTGCTTAGCTGGGACATTTCTCTGTGGAAAAGCTGTAAAGCTACTTCTGGGTTTATCTCCTGGCCCTGTGATACTTCGCAGCGTCTGTAACCTCGTAACTGCCACTGCTGGACTAATGTGCTATTACGTTTCTTACGATGCTGTGACCCATCACCTAGACTGCAAGGCTGACAGAAGGGCAGCTACTGTTTCCAAAGACTACGCCAGAGGTGGGGTTGAATTTTATGATAAAATCTTGTCCCGCAACAGGATTCTTCGTGGTCTGATGGGCAAACAAGGGAAGAAAATGTATGCCCCAAGTGGTAATCTTTTCCCAAGGCACTGGTTCAGAATAAAGTATACCCCATACACTTACCGAAGAGATTTGATTGTTAATATTTTAAGAGAGCTCCAGGCATAGGAAGGGAGTGCTTGAATTTTAAACTTGTGAATTATGTATTCTCTTGGAACACTGCTATGCTGCCTTTTTTTTTTTTTTTCTTTTCCCTGCATTAGAATTTCGGGGTTTATTTTTGCATATAGTTTGGAAGGAGTTATTGCACATTCTGTGAATAAAGAATTCTCTCTTAAAATATTAAAGACTCGCTTCAAAAGTGCTCTGTTCTGTGTGCATCTCAAATCACAAGACCGCTGAGGAGGCGAACTTCTCAGAAGCTGATCTGGAAGTTCTGCTGCTTTGCTCTGCTCTGCTCTGCCTTCCTGCCAGTGCAGTCTAGAAAATGGAAAGGGTGAAGTCCAACAGAGAGTTTTGGGAGCATAATCACTTAAACTAGGGTGTTTGTATGTATGTTTGCCATTCTTTCTATGGAACAACCAAAAGATGCTCAAAAAACAGGGTAGTGCTGTTACATAAATGCCAAGACACAGTATTTCTGTTCCGTGTAAGTTCTTGCGCCATATAAATTCTTATGCGGCAATCCCCGTTCTTCAGTAGGGCACACTAGTTACACTATAGCTTATACTAATGCAGCTAGATAATTACCAGCACCTGTGTCATTATGCTTAAGTCTAGTTCTGCTCTCTGTGTGACATGGTGAGTGTGTGTATGTTGAACGATTCCCAGCAGTGGCGGTATGTAACATGTATGTCATGGGTTGGTTTTCTCACAAGTGGGATAAGCATGTTCAGTAGAGGGGTTTCTGTTTGCTGTGGTACCGTTTTTGATTCATTAAAAAATACAGGTTACCTTTTTATGTCAAAGAAGGCACGGTATAAGAAGTAAGACTGGCATTTGGTGCAGAAACGGGTGAGGTTTGTGATGAAGGGTTGCCAAAGGAAATCATTCTCCAGCTTGAGTGCTAAGAACAGTTTGATGTAGAAGAGCCCAAGTAAATCCGTTTCTAGTGTCAGTGAACAGCCTTATACTCTTCCCCAGCTCGGAAGCTCTAACTCCAAGGCGTTCAGAAAACGTGTTTTATCAGTAACTGTCTTCTCTTGCACTGCTCAGATGAGGCAGGCTTCGTACAAATTTTTGTGTAGAAAAGCAACAGAAAATATTAAGCAAAGGGAATTGCTAGGAGACGTGGATATAAGAAGTCTAAGCCAAGAAACTGTAAAAGTGAAGGTGTGAATGAAATAATGACCTCATAAAAATGGGTATTTTCTACAGAAATTAAGCTCTCTTTCTGCCTGGTAAAGTGATTAAAGGATGAAGTATGGGTAGCAAACGACCAAAATGAGTTGCTAGTTTAAATTTATACACAATCTAGTTTAAAAGAGATTTTCTTGACTGGTTTATTTAGGTTATTAACCTGAATTTTCTAGATAACGGAAAATAAAATTACCCTTGTAACTTAATTCTTATATAAATATAATGCTTGCTGCTACATAAAGCTTCAGTGAATAATGCTGCAAGAGATAAGAGCCACCTAGGTGCTTTGCTCAGAATTCCCACTGGCATGCAAGAAATGCAGGGTCTGGCTCACACGTTTTCCTATCCTAAAAATTGCGATTTCTTGTCATGGAGATACCTTCAGCTTGTTTAATGGTCAAACCCATGAAACTGTCAGAAATGGAGCAAGACTGAGAGGTAAATGGTTTTGTTGAAGACAATCTGTAGAAACCATCTGATTTAAAGTAATTTCTGAATCAGCTGCTATGGGTTATCTGACTCCTCTTGCAGTTTGCAGGAAGAGGGAGATTCAGAAGTGGCTTCCAAGAGAGAAATCTCCATCCAGGTGGCATGTAAGTAAAGAATGTCCCTCATGGTATTGCCACACACACTTCAGTTGTAGCAGTCCTTTAGAAAACAGTGCTTTTTACTACAGTAGAGCACTGTTACCATCCCTTTTCACATTAAAGTGGTTTCCAGAACCTGAGAGATAAGGTGGTGAGAGAGCTGACTGCAAAGCTGAGGAGCCGGTTGCCCTAAAGGGTAAGCTGATGGTGTTGGGAGAGGTGGTGCTAGAAACCAAGCCTACTGCTGTCATTTTGCCCTTGGCCATAGCAGTTGTGAAACAACCGCTGTGACAAAGTGTGGCTTGGGTGGGAGTGAATTAAAATGTATGAATCAAGTCATCATGACTGAATCACAGGCAGCTTTCATTAAAGAAACAAATGCGGAGAATCCATCCCAGAGTGAGTAGTGCTATATGCAGCAGTTGTGGGCATCCATTAAAACAACTGCAGGCATCTCTACTATGTGGAAATGCAATTCCTAGCGAGCAGCAGACACTGAGACAAGTATGTGGGCCATATCCTGCAACTGTTACCCGCTCGTGTTCATTAAAAGCTTCATGTAGCAGGTGTGATTACATTAATATAAAAATGATTAAGTTGCAGACAACCCGCCATCCATGCATGCACCAGTCCCTCCTCGATTTCATTCATCTCAGCTGGAAGTGTATACAACTGAAAGGCAGAACGCACTGGTAAAGAAGAGGAATGCTGATGTAGGAAGACATAATTAAGGTCTCAGAATAAGGAGAACACTGTCAGGAAGACAGAGAAGCTGAATTTGTTATCAAAAATAGACTTAAGAACAGAAAAACAACGTAATTCTCTAGGAATTGGTATGTTACACAAATTAAATCTGACGGAGCTGAAAAATGGCTTATGGATGTTTTGCTGGGCTGCTTTTTCACTGAGAATACATCAGTTTGTTTAGCTGAAGTGAGTATATTCAAGCTGCTCAATCTGCCAAACCTGTAAAGTGGAGAAAATGACTAAAATTTGGCTAGAAATCAATATGTCTTTCCCATCTGGAAAAAAGGGATTTTTTTGGACAAGCCAAACTCTTAAGCTTTATAGCTAGCAATGAACACTGAAATGTCTCTGCAGTTGGGAGCCCTCACTCTTCTCAGTCAGACCAAGTTTGCCATGATTTATCCTGGCCTGAAATCTTGAGAGACAGAGTGCTCTTAAAAACTCCGGTTTTGCCCAGAAATGCTTTTTGGAAAACATAGCCAGCCCAGGTATGTGTTTATTTCCCCCACCTTAGCCTTTCTGTACTCCTCACAGCAGAAGCCATTTGTGGTACTATGTGCTTGTGCAGCACTTAGTGTAATGTCAGCTCTGCCTCACTGTAACAATGAGCTTCCTATATGCTGTGCTAAAGAAGCGGAAGAAGCCTAAGTTTTGAAAAAAGTATTGGCCCCCAAATCATGCTTCCTAGCGAATGTTTTTGTAATGGCTGAACTTCCATTGTCTGGAAGTTGGCCCTTTTCCAGCGCCGACCTGGTTACTCGGCGTCACTAGCTACCTTGGTGCGCAGGAGTAGGACTCTGTTAATGTAGCCGAGGCGTTAACAGCTCCTTTCAATACACGTGAGCAACAGGCGAAGTTGGGTCCTCCTTCGTGTGTGGCCAAGCTACTTCTGCTGTAGATGTCTTGCAAAACATCGTATCTCATTAGGATGACTAATAGTATTTAGAAAACATAAGACACTGTGAGCCCTATCCCAGGTTCCCAGTTCCAGTAGTTCTTGCAGAGGGAATATTAAGAAAGGATATACAGTATTATGCAACGTTTCTCTAGTAACTGGTGGTTTAGTGCAGACCTGCTGGCTTCTGGTAGCTTTGTTTCTGTCATTTGCTGAAATAATTTTCCAGTGGGAATGTTGTTTCTTCATTCTCTGTTCCTTTCCATTTCCCCTTGCTCTGCTGCTGTAATTGCCTCTGCTGCCTGCTGACTCATCTTGCAAGCTGCTTCAGCTCAAACAGCCTTTCTGAACTTCTTAAGCTCTCACTTGGCTACTTGCACTTTCATTTGCACTACCTACTTGCTGCTAGAGTACTTAGTAGCCAAAGACCACAGCAGCTTGAACTTCTTTTTTGTTTTCTTAGGTTTAGTCGACATGTTTTTGCAATGAAAAATGCCTTCACCTAAATGAAAAATAGGCATTGTGGTTAAAAACCTTCTTGTTTTGCCACAAAAAAATAATTTAACATTGCTTTTGAATTTTCCATTTAGCATTACTTTTTGAAAGACTTACTTGCCATTTCTAGTACCTGGTTCACTTTTCATCTTGATATCATTTGCCTCTGCCAGTGTGAAGATGTTGCTATTCTCTTTGAGCCCTCTAGAGATTTTGTTCCCTGTTCCTGAAAATTGCAGGGAATTTTTTACTTTTATGGTTGGGTGATGTATTGTGACCTGAGAAATAATGACTGATGTTGTACCATTAGCTGCTTGTACTGATGCTGACCTAGCTCAGGCACGTCCGTGTCACACTTGAGTGCTGCTGTGCAGGCTGGCTTTGAGAACTGCTCATATTGCCGGTTCCACTGAGGACTTTATAGATGTATTTTAATCACCTGCCACGGAGCAGAAGCAGACATTGATTTTTGTCAGATGAAGAACAACACTTACTCACTTTTGACAAAAAAAAAACCCCTATTTTGAATGACTCTAGCAAGGGTGAGGGGTTTGGAAAATAATTCTAAGTATGTGCCTTAGTCTTTTCCTAAATCTTGAAGTTGTGTTGTTTCCAAGCTCTCGACTGCACAAGAATTGCAATAGACATTTGTAACCAACGGCATCTGATTTCTAGGTTTATCCCCTTAATAGGGATAAGCTTTGTGGTCCTGACAGGATGCAGGACTGCTGCATCCTGAGTAGCATCTTTGTGACCATGTAAAACTCCATCTGCTCGGTACATCCTCAAGTAGCCACCTTCTCCATCTCTTCCCAGTTCTTTGTGTACAGCCACGTTCCGGGTACTCCAGGTAACACACACGCACCCCAGAGAAAAGCTTCTGCTTCAGTTCCCTTATCCACACCAATTCCTTGTTCATGCTCCTTCAGACTGGAGGCAGTTACTGGAGCCATAGCTGCCAGAGGTTTCAGTGTAGTAGCCCCTGATGTAGAGGAGTTGAGAATGGAGTGTGATGGTTCCCTCTCCAACCTCCACTAAGCAGTGTGTGACAGCTCAATACCATGCTGCCTCTACCAGGTATGCCGTCCCAAAAAGCTACTACTTAGATTCCAGCCTGAGCAAACTGGAATTTTGGAGAGCTCTGTTCCACAAATACAGCTGTCAATATCAGTGTGTATCAGCTGAGACTGAAGCCATAATTTGTGATATAAAAACTACAAGTGGAATTTCCAGAAGTGAAAACTAGTAAATTACTCAACTGTAACTATAAACAGCTTTAATAAATGTGGAAGTAAAGATAAAACTATAATCCGCTTTACTATTGTAAAGCTATATTCATTCTTAAACAACAAATTGCTGTGAAATGAAACACTGGCTCAGTTTCTCGGGGGAGATTGAAAATAAAGATCAAGCCATGTTGTAAATAATGATTCTGGGTTTGAAAAAAACTTTTTTTTTTCCTTCATTTCCTGACTAGACTGGAGGCATCTATAAATATTTCAGAAAACAGAGCAGGGGAAGAATTACTCTGTAGAAAGTTTTCCTTGTAAGATCTTTTCTCAAACGGGATGAGTTCCACTGCCTCGGCAACTGTGTTATAAAAGTGTGTTACATAAGTCTCTGTAGATATCCACAGACAGCTGTATTTATGGTTTTTGGAAACTTCATGTAATTTAGGCATAAAACTTGAAGTGTGTTTTATAGTTCCTCATTAATAATAGTTGAGAATTATGCTCATCTAAGGCAGCACACATAAATTCTTAATGTTCAGACATTCATTATATGCTTGCAATGGTTCAAAGTTGCCATAGGAAAATAAAAGCCAGTGATCCCAAAGGTTATATTTTTAAATATTCTTTTAAGCAATTGGGAAAATTGTGTTCATCCCCTAACACTTCTGCTTCCATGTTCTTCCACTCAATCCAAAGATGTAATAGTGAATATTGAAAAAGTCAGATCAGGCACGAGACAAACTTTTCATTGATGAAGTTTTCATTAAGCATGGCGGCACCTTATAAAAGGAAATGCTGAATCCATCATTTCATGGAGGCTGTAAATCCAGGTAGATTGTTGCAATCACAGTTCACATATCTTAATAGTATTCCCTTGTATCATGTGTGAAGATGGCTATGGAAAATCTGAAGGTGGCTAGTTGAGAGCTTAATGTATGTATGTCAGCTTTACACCTGGAAGCAGGTGAAAAGGCAAAAGCTTTTCCTTACTTTCCTGAAGAGAACATAATTTGTGTTGCAAATTAAAGTCATGCTTTAGCAATTGCAAATTGAACTGTAAAAACATTGCAAATATTTTTCTAGCTTTCCAGCAGCTTTACTGGATATGTAAAGCCATGAAAATGCAAAAGTTTCAGTCTAAGAACAGAATAAGAATGAGAGTAATTGGGATTTTCTGCGTATTTGGGATTCCTTTCAGTGAGTATTAAAGAAAAAATCTGGGCTGAAACCTCACAATAGATGGATCAAAAAAGGTACATTTTCTTTTTGAGTTACGTGGTGACCAGATCTCTTTGCTTATGCAGTGAGCAGAAAAAAACACCAAACCTAATGTGGTGCCGTGTTCCAAACAAGCAGTTCATCTGGCACACGTACTTATTGTTTCCTTGATCCAGATACAAAAGTGCTCGCACTGGAGAAGCGTTATGTTTCCCTGAAGCATGAATTTCCCATATTGCACCACGGCTGTCTCTGAAGTTTCTTTTATTCTCAGGCTAGAAACAGATTTGATGCAGTTTTGAACCCTGCAAAATACTGTGTGTGCGTGTTGCGGGATTAGATGTGTCAAAGTCCCTTCCCCTTTTACTGAACACTTTCATCTTGGACTTTCAAATCTGCTATAAAAGAATCGTTCCTAACCTGGTATTTTATGGGTATCAGATGCATTTTGGCTTCAGCTGAAACTCAGGGTATGAAAGCCTCTGGAAAAAACCCAGATCTACAACACTCTTTATTTCATGGTGTTGCTCTGGTTTTAATCTTACAGAGTTTCTACTGAGTTTTGCCATGAATGGTGTGAACAGAGCCGATATTGATGGCCAAACCCAATAGAGGT
Source organism: Rhynochetos jubatus (assembly GCA_027574665.1). NCBI lineage: Eukaryota > Metazoa > Chordata > Aves > Eurypygiformes > Rhynochetidae > Rhynochetos > Rhynochetos jubatus. Next base: position 29,681,974 of record CM050654.1, read on the forward strand.
GCATGCCTAAAACTAGTAGAAGGCATGACTGTGATGACCCCTGCTGAGCCACGCGTTCACCGCTGCTGAATCTGCGCAGGGGATCAGTCTGTTCATGTGCCCTGAGCCGCCCAAAGCTACACAGCCAGGATCGAACCCATCTCAAAGCGCAGCTGGCATGTCCTTTTAACACATGGCTGGAGGAGGTGAGGTTGCGCTCGCTGCGTTGTGTAATATGCTAGCGTGCATGCTAAGGAAGCAGACCTGTGCTACATCGTACCTTCAGGTTTACGATTTGTAGATTTAACTATAATCTCCTGGAGATTATTTGAAGGAGGGTGTTGCAGGCAAGGATGGATGAGGGGGATCCCAGCACTTGTTATACTCTCATGGTGTGGGAGGAAGTGCAAGAGCCCTGGGTCTGGAATGGGAAGAGCCAAAAGGAGTATTCTGGTAGTTTAAACAGGAGGGAGCCTGGACTGCTTGTATCATGCAATCCAACGAACATTTTCATCATATACTCATTACAGCTAATGTGGAAAGTGTTTAACTCCTTGGGAAGCAAGAGACTGAAACCAAGTAATCCCCCAAGGTGGATGACCTAACCACAGAGCACTAATCGGGCTCTCCTTGGACAGATTATTTTCAGCAGTGTGGAACAGTGTCCCCTCTGCCTAGTTCTCAAGTCTTATTTTGCCTTTGCTGTTCTTGTAATGTTGGCTTGCTAGAAAAGAACCGAAAAACCAAAGGACTTTCACAGCTGCTAAAAGAGGTTAAGGAGAGCAAGACAACTGCTGCTTTTTTTTATGATCCAAAAAAATCTTTCCATAGGCTGCAGCACAGAAGTATCATCGCCTTCTGTCTTTTACAGTTTTCCATCTTTACAGCAGTATTTGTTAGCGTTTTGTAACTTCCTTTAAGGTAGTCTCTATCCAGGCTATCAAAGAGCATGCAGTATAAATTTCCTATTGCAAAAATAGGTTTCCTGAAAAGCAATGTGTAAAATATATATCCTGTTGTAGCTGTTTTATTTGCTGTCATTTAATGTGTACATCCATCATGCCATCATAAACTCATCAGGCATTTTGTAACTTGACTATTAAAAGCTCTTCCACCCTGCAGTTGGTGGATGGGTTTGCAGGTTGTCAGCTATAAAACAGTGATTCCCCAGTTTAAAAATCAGTCTGTTCTGTTCAATGTCCCTGTAAGTAATTTAAGGAAAATCACAAAATCAGAGATATCTTCCTGCCCCTTTTCTGATGATAATAAATAACGTTGTGGGCCAAAAAGCAGTGATCTGTCAGGCAGAGAACATCCTAGGTAAGCTTCTGCATGTCAGATGTGGGCTTTGCGTACCTCCTGGCAGGCAGTCCCTCACACGAGCACTGGCAGCGAGTCAGTGACCATATGTGCTTGAGCAGCTCCTGCCCAGTGGGGCTATCGCTTGACATTCTCTCTGAAAGAGAACTTTTTTCAGGGATTCAGCAAAGCACGTGGGCTTTGAGGACATGACTGCTTTTCCTGGAATTAACAGGCTATGTTGAGTTGCAGGCTGAGGTTCAACTAACGTTACATCCACCGTTGATAATACTTTCTGGGTTTTTTTTCTGCCAGGGCCGTGCTGGTAGAAAAACTTGCGACTAGCTGAAGGGCTTGATTAATGGGAGTCTAACCAAGGGGAAGGGAGGCTGGCCCAAGACTGCTGTCACCTATTAATAAGACAGAATGAAGTCTCCAGCCTGCAGTAACTATGAATTATTTAGTTAGCACAGATGGACAACATGCCAGTTGAGTCAACGGGATTTGGCCAGAACCTCCCATCGGAGATCTGGCTTTGTTTAAAGCCCGGTGTAAGGCACACACAGCAGGTGCCTCACCAACTGAGACATTTTCTTTTGCCCAGTGATCTTTGGCCCTTTAGCAGCATGCTGGTTCCTCGGAAAGAAGTGAACCACCCTCCACCAAGAAGTGCGATTTTTATCACTCAAAGATATAGTGGCAAACAGACAGCTGACTGTAGATCCAAGGTTTCTACCATGTTCTATCCGTGGCTGAGGGGAAAAACCCCCAGAAGGTGTTCTTAATTTGTGCCAAGCATCATCCCTTCCTAGGGAAGCCTCCTTGGGCTAAGCATAGCTCTTTCACAGCATCCCCTCCATCCTCCTACTCATCTCCAGCCAAGAGCCAAGGGAGATGAGTAGACAAGGAGCCAGCTACAACAGCTCTACACCATTGAATGAATAGCACCGAGTGCGTTCCGGAACAGCAGGAGGAGTGTGTAAAGGGTAGGCTGGAATGAAAAACGTGGTTCAATGAAGACTAAAATTTGCATTTGATCAATAATGAATAAAACCTAATCAGCCCAGCATTGCTGTTGCCCTGTGGTTGACAAAATGATGATACTGTAGGCTTGATGAGGGTAATATTTTCAGGCAGCTCTCAGTTTGTTCTTACTCTGCACCATTTTGGAACAATATGGTTTTAACCGCTTGCCATAGGAATGACCTATATAACACAGATCTCAGTGGTTTATGGTTTTGGTGAGAATGACGTAAGGGAGAGAAAATCTGAGTAACCTGACATCCTGGCCAACATGGTCCTTCTTAGGCTGACCTGACACCTTTGCCTGGGCTGTGGGTGGATGCATCTGCAGCCTCTGTAGAGCAGAGCCTGCCAGCTTCTCCAGAGCAGGGCCTGTCTGAGCTCTGTGTGGGCTGGCAGAAAACTCCCATCCCTGCGCTGAGAAAGGGCAGAGAAGATGTGGAAAAGGTGTGACTAGAGGAGAATGTACACTGCAAGATGGGAGTTTGAAAATGAGACTGTAAGTCCTTATGTAAAGCCACTGTCTTAACTTTTTGGCCTCAGCCAAAAACCACTAGATTTCGAGCTTTGAATCCCTGCTGCTTTAGTTGTGTGGTAGCTTGGTTGGGGTTGGGTTTTCTGTGGGGTTCAGATGAATAATTACACATTTGCAATGATCATCTACAACAGTCAGTTGAGGATTATTGGCATCGACATCATGGCACTCCTGGACCAGCAAGATCCCATCCCTGAGTCAATTCTATGATACAGAATTCAATCCCTATGGCTAAAGAATCCCCTTCACCTGAAGCAGTAATTATTTCTCTTCTACCCTTTACATATAGGGACAGAAGAAATGTCATGATTATAACTTCCATGGATGTAGCCCAGGGGATCTGATGGGCACAGCATGCCTCACAGTTCTTGGTGTTTAATGAGAGCTGCATGTTAGCTTTTTTCATTCCTGTTGAACATGTGTAGAGGTGCCAGGAAGAGGCTTAAACCATTAGAGAAAACAAATAGGGTGTAATCTGAAAAGTTTGAAAACCACCATTGAAACAGATTTGTTATGTCATTGCTGAAGGTCGCTTCTGCAGAAGTCAAGGGTGTTTGTAGCTTCTCTGCCCTTTCAGCATCACTTTGATGATTCTTGTCTGGACTCTACTATTTTTAATCTAAATAGACGTAGTCTTTTCTGGTATTCTCAGCTGGAGATGTTATTTGTCTTCTTGGGCTCAAATGTTGTCGAATGGCAATTAAGAATCGCCTGGTGTTGCTCTAGAGGTGTCTATGTCTTAATGATAACAAAGTGATTTCTGTCCTTTACAGGATGTAGGCCCCTGCCATTGTCACTGATGGGGGGTTATCAGGTGATGGGGGCCATAAAGATTTTGATTGGTGTAATTTTCCCTGTAGTTACACAAGAGATGCCATAGATTTTGCAGAATTCCTTTTGAACCACGTGCTTAGTAGAGGTCTTTTACCAGGGGATCCTCATGAATATATTTAGAACGAAATTTACTTCCACCTGTACTGTCCTTATTGGATATTTCCTTCCTCAGGGTGTCCCAAAGTTCAGAGGCTGAAGTTTTAATTCTGTTGGTATTTATTAACCTAAAGTTTTTGAACATTTCATGTTCTTTCTGCTTTTGGATGGAGGTGGGATGGGAAAGGAGACACATGGATGGGGGTAGCCAGGCTAAAACTAATTGTTATTCACTACTGCTAATATGTTTTAAACAAAAATTGGATCACATATAAAAGCAATCCTGTAAGATTTTGTAAACCTACATTGTGGGTGAACACCTCCTTCCAGTTTTGCAGGGTATTTGCATATACTTCTTTATGGTGATTGTCATCAGCAGACCCGCTCTCTAGTTTTGTGAAACACCACTGAGGATTTTTTCCTGGTCCACTGACTTTTCCTGCCTACAAAATGCTGGCTTTCATTACTCTTTCATTACTCATTCATTAATAAATTATCAATTCAGATTGATTTTATTATGGTACATAAGAGTATTTTGCAATCAATCTTACATGCTGTAGAAAATCTACCAGATATTTCAATTCTTTGTTTTCTGTCTGTGAGGTAGCTTCTCATTGATCGGTATTCCCTGACCACTTACTTGTCAAAAGCAGCTTTTTTGCCAGGAGAATATAAATTTCCATTAAAATGGTGATATTCATTTTATGATCACTGTTTTGTTTATTTACTCAGGGAATCCCAGGAGAGTAGAGAAACATCACTTTAGAAAACCCTTGTTGTGTAACTCCAGCCATGAGCTCCATCTTTTTCAGATGTTTAGGTGATGAAAACTAGCATAACTGCATTATTTGTGGTGGAATAATGCTGACTTTTGTCTACTGAGAATCTGAATTTTTATTGGCAATGGCCATAAATGGGTAGGAGTTAGAGGGTAGGGTTGAGACAGGGGCAAGTGGATCTGGTGCATAATAAGAAAGGATATATGCCACTTTTTTCTGAAAGTTTTCTTCTATGGACATAGACTTAACACGTTCTGTTTCTTATTGATGCTCTGAGAACAGCATCTTTGCACTGGGAAAGTAAGTTTTTCTGCTCCCAGATTCCCACAACCAATTAATTATTCAGTATTTGAGAACTTTGGATTTCCTAAGCAAAAGTTGTAGGGTAGGAGTGAAGAGTAGCCACATGTGATGCCACAACTCATATAAACCCAGGCATGAGAAGAATGATTTATTTGAAAAGAATGCAATATCCATCCTTTTAATTATGTTTTGCACATTTACTGTGGGTCTATAGGGCACAAATCACCCGCGAGACTGATTTTCCATTAAAATACAGAAATTGCAACAACATTTCCACTTGTGAGTGTGTAGGTTAGAAGCAAGTGATGAATTTTAATGGTGGTCTAGAAACTCAGTTGATACAAATTGCAACAGCCACTCTGACATGAGTGGAGTTACATGAATTTATCCCACAATAAGTTTTGAACCAGTATATTTTAAATAGATCTCCAAGTGCTAGTCAGTTTGACTGTCCTGAAAGCTAAGCTGATCTAACCAGAAAGGTCTACTAGCTGACAAGGAACAAATAATGAATATTTTATACATTTCTTCCTGTTTTTTACATTTGGTCTAATGTTATTACATAAGGCGACGGGCAGGTTTACATTCAGTACAACAGGACTTCCAGTAGATGTCCTTTTTCCTTCCCACAGCAGCAGAGCAGTGGCTGGCACACCAGCGTAGCAGGGGACCAGTTACCATGTCCTGGCCTCGGCTGCTACCTGGGGATTTTCAGTGCCATACGTGCCAGCCTGGCATGGGCTGGGCAGTGGCAATCGCCAGGACAGTCCCCTGACCTCAAAGCATAATGGGTTTTTGTTCACCACCAGCCTAAAGGTATCGCATTCGGTCTGTTGTGTTCGGTGACTGGCATTAACAAAGACAAATTTTATAGGATAAGCATTTTGCCCAGTTAACCATTCATCACCAAGCTGGTTGCTGCCAAGCCAATATCAGAGTATGTAATTTCATTCCGACGGGAGGATGGGGGTATCTTCTATTCCAGAATGTTTCTCTGACGGCCGTGCAGCTTCTTTCATCTTTTTTTGTGTCACAGTGGACTATTAACACGGTGTAGTTTTGTAGACAGACAGAATCCACTTTATTTATGTTATTCCGAGTCACCTTAACAAGTAGAACGGTTGCACTGGAAAAGGGTGGTTAGCTTGAGAGTTCAGTGACATAAGGTTTTTGCTGCAGAACAGTGAGAGACCTTGAGACTGTCTAAAACTATAAACTTTTAATGTGCTAAATCTCTGTTCCCTAAACTCACAGTCTTTTTATATTACAGTAAGCTTGTCATAACTTGCAGATGTAGGCTGGTAAATAATGCATCTTATATTTAGTAAATAGGAAAAAAATCATTAAACCTTCCTGTAGAATTTTTTCCGTAACAGTACTTAAACTTACTGGAAAAATCCAAGATGGCATAAACTGTCAAGTGCCGAGACACAGCTAATACAGTGCAGCTTTTTCCTCGGGATGAACATTCAAGGACACACTAGCCTTTCTGCTTTAGTTCTGAAAAAGATGCAGACAAAGTAAATATTAGCCTTGTGCTCATTCCTTTTCTTTGCACATCAGGTATCAAGGCTCTTGCCAGTTTTTATTTTGGCAAGCTTGATTACCAGGTTTGCTTGCCAAGGCTGTAGAGAAACATCCTTTGTTGGCAAGATGGACTAGATGACCTAATGCTCATAGTTGTTCCTTTCTACAGCTTCTCTCCTTCGGCTCAAAATTGCAGTACTGGAGTTTCGACTTAGTGAAATCCTGTTGTAGCTATTACTCCTTGACTACTGAAGTTAAAGATACTTTCCCATAATAAATTAAAGTATGCTGTATTTTAAAGGTATGAGCATTTATCAAAGCTCTAGCACAGGTTTCCCTGTCTGTGGGTCACATTTTCAAAGGTACCTAAGGGTGTAATAAACATCTAGTGGAACTTGTGAAGTGCCTGAGCAGCTAAGTGCTAGTCTGCTCCTTGAGCGCTATCTCTTGGTAATGAATGTTCCTCTGCCGAGAAAGGACTTGGAGGGACAGATTTCCACCTATTTTACTAGGTGGGAAAAATCTATTAATCTCTCTCTTCTCTCTGCAGGAGTGCTACAAATGCACCAAACCGTGAAGTTAAGTGGTTTTTATACCTTGTAATGACAAATCGTCCATGTCACAGTCCTCCTTTTAAAAGCAGGAACTATGTAAGGCACTTCTGCAGGAAATTGGCTTTTCCCTCATTAAGCTAATCTTTTGCCCCAGAACATAGAGTATTCTACACATTCGCAATTGCTGAAACATGCTCTCACCGTAAAGTCATTAACGAAGGCAGCTAAGTACGAGATACCATTAGAATCATTACCTAGTGACAAGATATAAAATTGTTCTGAAATCTCTTCTCTTAGGGTGAAATATGTCCTAATTTGCTGTTTTGTTATCAAGATAAGAATTACAATAATAAAGCCAGAGTTTAGCAAATTTGTTTCTGATCTTGAAGCCATATGGTCTTACTGCATGATGGTAACGGCTGCAACCTTCATGAGTAAGGAAACAGCAGAAGGGTGGCAGTAAATAAAAATGTGAATGAATTCCTGTGGTTATTATTCCAAAAGGCATGAATTAAGTGAATTCAAAATTGCCCAAACTAGAAGAGGATTAACAACATTATCTTACCTGTCACTGGGTCACAGTATCACATCCTAATCCACTATCTCTGCAACGGCATCATCTGGGAATCAGGTCAGGCCAGGACCTGTGCTGCCATTATCTTTTCCTTCCCAATGCACCAACATTTTTTTTGGAAGTTGTTAAAAATCAGATTTTAAAAAAATTTTAGAAAAATGACAGTCATAAATACCTGACTTTCTATCTGATCAGAGACCAAGATGAAGAGACTTCAGCTGGAAGGGTAGACAGAGCTGGAAGGGTAGACAGAGCCCCTGTTTTATGACTTTGCTTTCTGGTTTTCTATTTATTTTGAGGGCAAGGGAGACTTATCTAACAGGTTATAATCTGCATTATTTTTTAAGCAATGAGTGCATGTGTTTGATGTGTTTATTTTCTTTTGCTTCAGCCTCAGTGATCAGCAAACACAAGCGCAAAGCTAAGTACAATTGTGAGGAGGCAGGTATACTGCAACGCTAGTAAACCATTTGCCAAAGCCTCATCGTTGCGAGGAAGCAGTAATGCCAATTTTCAGCTAGAAGCTCTTTTTTAAAGAGCATTTCATTCTAGCAGAAGGGAGCTTGATCTGCTGCTGCAGGGTAACATCTGTGCACAGCACTGTAGGGTGCATCTGCACCAGGACTTTTGTTTGGCACAGGAGCAGTCTCTCCCATCTCCGCTGCTGTCCCGTGCTTTGGGATGTGTTGCAGAGAGGTCTCGCGACACGCCAGCTCATTTGCTGAGGGATGGGCTCTGAGAGGCATGTGTGGCTCCTCACACCTTAGCTGCTTGTCCAGTGCCACCCCCAAAGCCCCCACGTTTCCTCTACACCACACATCAGGCCACAGCATGTTGTCCTGTAAAAGCCTTGCTCCGTAGGGCTGCAGCGCAGCCATTGTGTTGTTTCACACAGTGAGTTGAAAAAGAGCCATCTCCTTGGCGTTGTCATCATATTAATAATAAAAATAATAGTAATGATGATGTCTCATTATGCAGTGTGAGCATGACCTGTCTAAGAAGGAGGGAGCCCTGGTTATTATGGACACAAACCAGCCGGTGCCTATGGGAGCTGGGAATCATGCTCTGGCCAAGTTTTATGTCAGAGTATGCACATCCATCCTGTAATTTAGACGAGGAAATACTTTCCCTGTAATTTATAAAGTACAGGGTATCCATAAGGTTTTGCACCACAAAATGCCAAGGCGGTCCTGGTTTGGCCATTGACGATAAAAGTGAATTTTGTTCAGGGTGACTGTGTGTTGATATTTGAAAATTAAAGGAAAGAAGACAAAACAGCATCTGTGTCTTGAGGTTGGGTGTTGGAGAATATTTGCATGGCTGGAGAATTATTTGTAGAGTTTGTGCATTTACAGTTCTGCAAGCATTTGGTCAGGGATTGTGTACTAATCACAAACAAATACAGATTAGTCAATCTTCGACAAACAAATAAGAAAATAATGAGAGAAGGACTGCATTCTGGAGTTAAGAAAAGGGCAGAGAAAGATCAAAACCAACCTGAAGAATGATAGTCAATGGAATAAGGACATACCAACAGATACATAACCAGTGCTTTCTTATTTCTAACTTGTGAGTCGTTTTTCATCCTCAGTTTCCTATGTTTCTTTCATCTCCATTTTGATCTCAGAAATATTATGGTAGCTTAGAAATCCACTTGTGTGCAAGAGCTTGCATGTCTGAAGTTAAGGCTAAGTACTTCTGGGCTAACACTGTGTCTGTTTATTAGAGCAGATGGAAACTAGTTCAATGAATAAATAACAATAGTTTAAGGAAATTGATTTGGAAATAATCATTCAATGGAGGAAAGTGCCAATATTTCAGTGCAATATTTGCATGAAGTATTACTTGCAAAGTATTATTCAAACATATATTGAGGTACTGAATAAGGAAAACATTTATCCTGGATATGCATTTGATAAAAATATTGCTCAGATTTGCAATGAATAATTCAGTCTGCGTTAGTAACGTGTACGTGACTGTGCACATCATTCTTATCTTTATAAATGCTATGGTGAATTGCTACAGGTTAATAGGTACTTATATCCTTTTCTGTGCAGAATGCTATTAGGTCCAGTTTTTCAGAGGAGCTGAGCCACCCAGGAGTTTAAATATGATAATGAGTTGCAGATACTGCGTGTAAATCAGGCCGTGGCAACGTCAGTCACAGGGGGGCTGTTTGGGACTGGCACGGAAGGGTAACACAGCAGCCTGAACCAGGGCATATTCTGTAGGGCTCTGTGGAATTACCTGTGTATTTGTTTCACCCTAAATATTCTTTTCTCCTCAATACAAAAGACATATTTAGAACAGATACAATGAAGTGTTTAAAAGCTGATTAGAAACTGAACAGATTGCTGATGGAAATACTGAAAGATGGCTAAGACTGATTACCGGACGCTGTGATGACAGATGACAAACCGTTATGAAAACGAGACACAATAATCTAGAAAGCTCACTGCAAAAAGATCTCCCTACCATGTTTCTACTTCTGTTCCATTTTAATTAACATTTAGGCAGGCAGTGGGAGTCAAGCAATGTAAATAGCTGTGAATCTGCTATCCCGTTGTTAAGCTCTGGACAGGCACTGAAAAAAAAGTGCTGCAAGCCACAGAGATGCATGAGAGGCATATATAAGAGAAAAGAGAAATATAGAATGTGAAACGGTAATAACATTTCCCTTAGATTTAGCTTTTTGCACTTACCCAAAAAGCTCATCATTCTAAAGCAAACTGGAGTTGTTTGATACCGTAAAATGTGAGGTTTCTGAGAGGATTTAAAGTTAAGCTGTTGGAATTATTCACCCTTTTTGACTTCAAAGAGCTCTCTAGACTGTATCAACCCATATGTCTGGTTAAAAGTTCGCATATGTTCTAAAGCAGTTTTGATAACACAGCAGTAATATTGTCATCACCAGCAAATTAATAACAGGTCGTTAACAAAGCATATTTATATCACACTCTCTCTCTGTTTATCACTGTGCGCATCCTAACGGACCATTATTTCTGTACAGCGAACTAGCCAGTCACCCTAGAACAGGGATGTATGCATGATTAGAATGTGCTAATAAAGCATCAGCTATTTTATCAGGAAGCCATGCCTTCAGGTCTGCTGAAGAAAAGCAGGGGATTATAGCACAGGCCACCAAGAGCACAAGGACGCGGTGACAACGGGACCGTGAAGGTACAGGCGCAGGGCATTACCAGAAGCCTTAAGCACAAATCACAAGTAGTAAATTACAGATTGCAAGAGAAATGCAATCTTGAGAGCTGGGTAGAACCAGTTTTAGGCCATAAGTGGGACATGAGTTGTGCAACAACAGCCTATTGCAGCTGGCTGGAAGCACAGGTGGAGACGCCTTTAGATGGTACACAAGATTGCCACAAAACCAACTACTTGCACAGTAATCTTATTTCAGAATTGGGTATGCAAATTGATCATACTGATATCCTGTATTGATAGATACATGAAATTATTTTCTCATCATATTTGCTCTAGTGTTGTATTGCTTGTGTTTGGTTTGAGGCTTTGGTTGTAATTGGGGTGTAACATGCAGAAGGCTTTACATTTTGGTTTTCTTGGAAAAGAAACATCAACACTAACTGCTGTGTTCCTTGAAACACCTTTGTTTTATACAAAGCTTACAGACCTTTGTTGTCCCAGATGATGCCACTCCGTATGTCCAGTTCTAGCATAATCTGGCATTGTAAATCTCTGGAAAAGACTTCAAGAAGCAGATATGTGTAGACAGAAAATATAGGCTTAGAGGCTATACTGTCCTTGCAGGAACAAGAGTATGATCTTGTGACTGATCTTCAAGCTAAAGGAAACTGATTTGCCTTGTCTGCCTGTTATTATTTTGTGCTGACGAAGGCTGGTAGAGGAAATAAATAAGTAATGTTTACACAATGCTGTACTAGGATCATGTAGGTTTTATAACATGGTCACACCTGAACAGCTTGATGATGGCGCGTATGTAAATGAAAGATGTTTCTGGTGCATAAACTATGCTGCATGCTGTAAGTAACAAAGCTGAAATACTGACTTACAAGTTAGCCGTACCATCCAGTGAGCTTGTTAAACAGCATCCCTCCAGAAGACAGTGGTCAATGGGAGTGATCAGCCATGAATCCACCCAGTGGGTATCCTGTAAGAATAGATTTTGAGTCCATAATTTTTATGTGCAGACCGTTCTGAAAAACGTCCATTCTGCAAAATGATTCCTTAGTGCAGACATTTGGTAGGGGGTGATGTTACAGCTCAGGACTCCCTTTTTCTCAGAAGAAGAATAAGGGACTTGGCTAGGAAGTAACGTCAGCAGATTCTCATCCACCATACGTTGACAGTGCACGTCAGCCGAGGGTCACGGGCATTCAACCTCCCTTGGGATCACACAGGAGTCTAAAGGATAAGGCAAGTCCGCTTTCCTCCTCCTCCTCTGGGACAGAAGTTTCAACCTGCAGAAACCGCATAACTTCATTCTTCAGCTCATACTCACACATCATTGCTTAAAGGCATTACTCTCCTTTTGAAACCTTCTTATGCTTTTCCACATTTGACCTGCTTTTCTTTTTCATTTGTGAGGGCTAGCATTACAGTGCTGTTCTAAAGTGAGAGAGTTACCCTTGAACACGCACTGAGATGCCTTCTCAGGTAGTTCTTTTCCAGCATTATACCCGATCTTGTCTACACAAGCGCTAGGTGTTTCTAGCAAGTCACTGATCTTTGCTGTATCAAATCTTAGCATCTCCCTTAAGGACCAAGAGGCAGAATCCTCTCCACTTCTGTTTTCTTGATATGCTTGGCATGTGGCCTCCAGCTGATGTGTTCTGGCTCCTCAGCCAGCACACTTCATTCCGAAAAGCTTTACCTCGTAAGTACCTGGCTTCCTCTGAGGAGCAGGAGCGCTTTGCTTTTCCCCTCACTCTAGGAGAAAATGAGGTGCTATTGGCAACCTCTCGGGAATAAATAGCTGCAGCCTCCATGCTGAGACACAAGGACAGAGTGCCTTCAGACTAAGGTCTGGGGCAGCTCATGCTGTGGGTCTGAGCAGGTCTAGCCCTCTGATGTGGGGTTAAGTAGGCCAAGTCACGGTTCCGTGTGCCATTTTACTACTAATGCTTCAGTAAGGGATGGTTTAAGTAAGTCACTTCAGATGTAACAGCTGTAGGTTGTGTGATGTCAAAGCACAAATGCATCTATTTTGCTGAACGTCTGAGCGGTTGTACTTTAAATACGTATTTTCCATTTGTATTTTCTCTTGAGAGGGTATTCATGCAATAATCACCTGGATTGGTATGTACTGAAAGGACCTAACTTAATGCCATTTTTCAGCTTCAGAAAATGTGTTTAAACTTTATTCTGACAGGATCTACTTCTTTATGTCACTGAAGCAAACCCAAGCTGTTCAGGCTGTTAACAACAAACCAGAAAAAAACCAGCCTGGCAGATTCAGCAAAAATCTAACAGCATTAAATGATGCATTAGCCAAGACTTCATTACTTTTATCAGATACAGCACAGTGCGTTATAAGTATTAGCAAAATTGACCTTCAGTTGTCAAATTAATTTAATAGATTTGAGGCCCATTTGGCCAAACCTCTACGCTTCGTTTGGCCGGGCAGACCTCTGGGCTCCTCTGAGCTGCGCAGCCCCTTGGCAGTACTGCGGCGTGTCGGAGCTGATACCCAGAGCTGGGCTGGCACCTCCCGTTCCTGAGGAGGGATGTGAGGTTAGGAATCACAGGTGAGGGGCTCTGGGCATCTCTCTGCATGGAGCTTGTTGCAAGATTAATGGACTCTGGGGCTAGAGGAGGCCATAAAAGTCAGTCAGTTTGACCCTCGGTCTGGAGAATTTCAGCCACTGTAGCTGGAAAGTTTGCCTCCTACAAGTCAGATTACTGCATATGTACTGCATGTAATTGAGCACTGTGTTAAAAAAAATCCCTTTTTATTTGAGGCTCGGCTTTTGCAAATCACTAATATACAGTGACAAAAGGCTGCAGGAGAAACATCGTGAGCCTTGGGTTAGAAGCCAAGAAGTGTAATTACTGATGCACGCAACAAGCTATTGCACGCGTGGGGAAAGTGTGATCCTGGCAATGATTTTTCCATTACTGTATCAAACTCCATGTGTGAAGCATTAACAGCGCTTCAGTAGGTGTGTATGAAAATCTGTCATTTGCTACAGCCGCCTCAGTGCCTGCCCGCTGACAGCCCCAAAACCTGCCCCGTGCCCCCCACCGGGTGTTTCGGCGGGGTGAGAAACGATCACTATTGACACCCAAGAACTAGACAGAGGGAGGGGAGATGGCAGCCACAGCGCCTGGAACGGTGCAGGGAAGGCAGTTGTGCTTTTGTGAAGCGAGCAGAAATTAAAGGAGTAATTTAAGCCCCGAGAATAGAAGCTGGCAGTGCGTGTGTGCCAACATGCCCCGGCGCTGCGGAGAGACCAGCACCCGGGGATCAGGCCTCCTTTGCCTGGAGTTGGGTGAAGCACTCTGTCTTGCTCTGGAATTCGCTGATCCATAGCAGTCACGAAAAAGAGCCTTTCTGACTTGAAACTTCCCACAGTTCCCAATTCTATATAAGGATATATTCCAGTTCCCCAAGGTACAACTGCTGCGTTACCCACCTGCTGGCAAACTTGGTTTTCAAATGCAGTTGATGAAACGACAGCTGCACGTGGTGTAGCCATCCTGCACGAAGTCTTACTTCCCTCTCTGTCCCACCTTCGGACATTCTTACTTTCCCTGAAACGTGAGTGAGGTTCCTTACTAGGATCCTCATGGCCACAAGAAAGGACAGCAAAGGGAATTAGAAACAGCATCAGGTGGAAATTTTGGGAGGGAACAAAGTATAAGGCGAGCCAGGGAGGTGGTGTCAGATGCGGCGGGTGGAGGGCGGTAAGTGGAGGCAGGGGGGTGCATGACGATGGATGCACTGTTTGGGTCAATCCAGAAACAATGATCTGGTACCAGCCCTACGTCTGCTCAGTCTGGAAAAACTGATCCAAGTTCAAGGGGTTACGGGCAAGAAGATAGAGTGGAATTGGGAGAGAAAGTGAGGATCCGGGAGAAGGGATAATGAATGAAGTTGTTGCCAAAGCAGTGCAGTGCTTCTCTCATGTGTTACACAGCAAAGACAAGACAGTGAAAGCCTGTTGAGCTTTTGTGTCATGGGGTCAGGCTATCTGGTTCTGTTGCTGTTTCTCCTACAGTTAACTGGAGCAAAAAGCCCATGTGCATAATATTTGGGGTTTCTCCTTGCAAATAACAAGAATGAGCTCCAGCCCAGGGACCCAGGAAAACTAAATGCCTCCTCCCTGGTTTTCCTTAGCAAGCAAAATTTCTCCACCCACAAATCCTCCGACACTGTCCAAACAAAGAAGCCACCAGTGGAGGAAAGGGAACATGGGAATATTTTTGCTTTGTTTCCTCATACTTGCAGATAAAGAGTAATATTTATCTGCACCCTCAAGCTCATTTTAACTTTTACAATACTCCATCAAACTCGTGCTCCTCTCACCTCCCCCCTTGGCAATAACATACCACAAAATTAATTCTGTAACAGTAACCCTGACCCCCCATCCTCCTGCGGTCTGGGAGCATCACGCGCCTCTGCCAGTCTTGCTCCACGGGACCCACCTCTCTGGTCCTGGAGTTACCCGCACCTTTACTGAGGCGCTTGGCAGGCAGGGCGCAGGAGAGGCCGGCTGGCTCTGCGCCCTTTGCCACCTCCCACAAGGACAGTCTCTCTCTCGGCTGTTCGCTTGCCATGAATCAGTCTCTCAAGGGAGACCTTGGAGCTGTTCTTGTTCTTGCAAATGGTGCTGCTCCACCAGCACCTGGAAGACTGAAGTCCTCTGCCTGAGGTGTGTATTGTGAAAAGCAGAGATGCAAACCACCTGCTGCCCTGCCACGTTCACCTTTCCCCATGGTCTGTGCCCCCGGTATGCTTCCTGCTTGGCCGGGAGGTATCCGTGTCTTTACAGCTACTTCCCAGCCTGACTTCCCTCTTGGAAGGCTGCCAGCAAAATTAGAAATTAATTTCAGGTCTAGTGGTGTTTTATGTGATGCGGCTGCTCATCTGCTGGGAACTTGATTCGATCCCCGGATACAGTCGCTGGGCACTGAACAGACTGGGCAGATTAACAGCTTTCAGTCAATGCTGACCTGAGCTGGAGATGCACCCGTCCGCGAGAGATGAGAAGCTGCAGAGCTCCCATTGGCATTCCCTTTGGCATGCCAAAGCCCCACCCTCGGCAGATCCCTTCTTTCCCAGATCATTATGAAGCAAACTCCATTTCATTTAGGTCGTGACCTTTTGTTTGATTTTTTCAGAGAATTATGACCTACTTGGTAGCAGTGCTTTGTGCTTGTTTTTAGCTCTTTGGATGGAGAAATGAGTAAGTTAAGAACCAGAGGACAAGTGTTTATTTTTACTACTAGCTTCTCAGTGTAACCACCCATAAAATATTTAGGGTTCTTCCTTGTAAATTTAACAGCTACTAGTTCTGCATCTGTTGCTTTTTCTCCTGACCTTGATGAAGTCTCCTATACCGCCCTGCTCAGCATTACCTGAAATTATGCTGAAATGAAATCTCTGTCCTGAAACACAGTGAAGCACTCATAGCTTAGAATAATGCCAGCTGAACTGGTCTAAAGTGGTCTAAACTGGTCTAATATCTACTAGAAGAAAGAAAAAAAAAAAAGGAGAATTTTTTTTTCCTCCACTCTCTTAATCCATCTTTCTCTATGCTAATCTGAAAATGAGGTTGTGAATGGTCAATAAGCAGGCCAGGGCTCAATGACAGAATGCTGAGCATCTGGCCTAGATCCTCAGCTGATGTAGATCACCTATATTTTGAAGCTTACCACACCAGCAGCAGATTGGGTTCCTGAACAGTAAATATTTACTTTTGTAAGGCCCTATTCAACTGTAACAAAATCTCATTTTCTATTCCAGCTTTTGGCCCAGATAAGTCCAGATAAGCAAATTAAAGCATGTCACAGCAAGATAGGCCGAGAGAGCAGTGTTTTGAAGCCATGTTTTGATTTTTGCTGAAGAGGGAGCATGTTATTGATGCTCTACCTTAACCAGGTCAGATTGGAGCTTCCCCAAGTTACACTTCCCCCTTCCTAAAACAATGAAAGTGCTACAGCTGGGCTACAACACACAGTGCATATTCTAATAGTGTGACAAATGGCAAGGTATATAAAATAAGCAGACCTCTAGGAATGCAGGGTAACCAAAGAGCTGATGGAGATGCAGTCCTGACAACCTTATTTGACTGAAACAGCCTCCGACCTTCACTTCGCTTTGTCCAAGTAGAGGCTCCAAGACAAGCTGTAACGCATTTATCCAATAAACTTGTCGCACAGGAAAGGCTGTGCAGAAGTGCCTGATCAGGCCCACCTTCGCTGAAAGGTAAGAGGATTTCAGGTTGTTTACTGGAAGGTATTGCACAATTTGCAACAGAAGTTAAAAACCAGGCTGGCAGGCTCTGTGGGAGCCATACTGGATAGCAGTTCCCCAGCTGCCTGGGTCCAAAGGCTTGCATCAGGAAAAACAATGTTTATCTGTGATATTACTTGAAGCGTAAGCTTCATTAAAAATATCATTTACCATATTTTTTTTCCAGTTAAGTATGTGATTTTGAATTTCTAAGATATAAAGGGAAAAAAAAGACTACCTCATTGTATTGACGTATGTTGTTCAGTTGATTGTAGATTTCAGAGCGGCACTCTCTCAGTAAAGCATTTCACACATTCAGGTAATTAACTGACACAAGGAGTGAGTAATAACACCAGGACACACAGACTTGCTTTATCCCTCTGCCATGCAGCACCAAGTAAGAATCCCTGATGAAGTCAGTGCAGTTACTCCAATGGGAGATGCATTAGTCTCATCTTCACACCGCACAGAAACATAAACAGAGCGATGCTGTCACTGTTGTGTTTTAAACACTTCGCTCCGCGCCGAGTCTTCAAATTTATGTTATTTGACTCAATAAATGTTTGATGGTCTCAGTGTAGCATCTAGTGGAGAAAGGGTAAATAACAGAAAAAACGCAAAGCAGAAATGTGCCATTAACCCTTGCGCACAGCAGGGATGAAAATGTGAACTGTCAGGGGGTGGGAATACTCGCTTCCCTGGATCATTCAGCAAAACACTTCAAAGGTTACTCTGGAGCGGCTGCAGTGAACCGGGAACAATGCAGGTCCTGTAATCCTGGCAGAGCAGGATGGTACCACTGGCTTGAATTCAGCTCAGGAAGGTCTCTGTGTCTGAGGTACGCAATTGCTATGAAGGCAAATTGTCCTTTAGAAACTTCCCTACTTAGTTTAAATTTGCTCTCGCTCCATCAGTGTTTCCGTCCTGGCTTACAGCCAGTTCTGCATTTCTTCTGTTCATGCTATCTCTAGTCTAACTACAGAGCCAGAGCTACTGTTCCCCAAATTCTGTCCCGTCTTATTGCCTGCACGACCCAAATTATGTGGGTGTTGCTGCAGCGGCTGGTTGCACTTGAAACACTGCACCAGATCTGGCTCAGAGTGGACTTGGCTCGGGGCTAGTCCTGGAGCTGCGGTGCAGGCAGACCTCGGGGCTCGGGGAAGTTGTGAATGTGCAAGTGAAGCAGGATTTGTTTCTGCTGCCTTTCTGTAGGTTTGATCTGGAATTGGAGGACCTAGCTTTTGAGACATATCAAATCTCAGCAGGTCTTGAAGAGTGGGGTCCTCTGTGTAATTACTGAGCAGCAAAAAAGCCTTAGAGTTACATTTTTGACATCCCCAGAATGTCATTATTATATCCAGTTTATAAACAAATTAGTATAATATCTGTGGCAAAAGAGAATAAAGCTTAATTTTCAATAACAAACTTAAGAGTGAAGGATAGAAGCCTTGTTTTATAATTAATTTCTGCAAACTCTATGGGGACTTTTTCAGGTGCGTAATGTCTTTAGTATTTCATAGGGAGGTGAACAAAGCAGCACAAATCCATACGGACACCAGAACCTGCCTCAAGGCACCGTTCATAGTGGAGAGTCCTCCAGAAGCACCACTGTCAGAGGAGGGAGACAGCTATGAAATTAATGATGGGGTTGCAGAGCCAGTTCCTCATGATAGGGCAGGGAAATGTGCTGCCTTGGGCAGGAATACAAAGTAGAAGGTAAGTATGTCCCTCATTAAGAGTACCTCTAGAGAACAGTGTGAATAATCCAAAATTATCTGAGATACAATTTCTTTGCAATTCATGAGGACACTGTATGTTGCCACTGATCCGTACTGGCAAGCAATTACAGAAGCATCTGCGTTAGCCTGGTGGCGCTAACCAGGATGTAGCAGGAGACTCAAGCGTTACCCATTCTGTATTTGTCCTTGCTAAATCTTCTAAGCAAGATAGAGGCATGTTCAGATCTGCATCCCTATTAGCCAACTGGAAGGTGTAAAGTGGGGGGATTCTCATTTTCCTATTGTGGTGCGAGGAGCATAGCTGATAGTGCTGGTGCGAGCAGTGATGCTGCCAGGTCATCTCCTGCAGCGCCTTTCAGCTTTCCTCTATCTCAGCCCAGCTCCTCAATACTTGATGTTTTCCTGTTCCTCTGAACTCCTGGTGGTCCCATCCTGTGATCCCCAAACAAAATCCCACTGGAATCAGGATAACTACCCTCTTTTCTGAGAACTTCATAAAGGGCAGCAGATATCACCGAAAACCTCTCTCAGAGCAGTCCAGTAAGTGACAGAGCCAGGAGCTGGGGAGAGCGACCTCCAGATTTTTCCCTTTTTAAGTGGACAGGAATTCCTTTATGCATGCTTTCCGCTGTCCTAACAGTGACTTGGGGCTATCAGTAGCAATGCTATTGGTAAAGGCAAGCATTCAAAATAAGAGTTTGTTTCCAAGACTCTGAAATACAAAATATAGTTGCATTTCAATTGGCATTTTAATTTTTTCCTGGCTTATTCGACTTTTGTATTTCCAAATCCCCACAACTGTTACGACTAGGAACATCATCATTATCATTCATATCATCAGTAATTTAGCTGCTTATAACAGTAGTACATGGAAGCTAAGATTCTTAGATAATAAGCAAATTTCACGAGCTGTGGGCGACATTACAGACCTGCTATAGATCAGATAAAAGCCACGGTAAAGCTGCAGCTAATTGGTAGCCTTGGTGGTAGTGTCACCAGAGAGATGAAGCACCGAGCCATCCTGTCCTCGGTGCGTGGTCCCTTGGCGGTTGAGTAAGACAGGTGCAGGTAGAGCAGCGGTGTAAACGCAAAAGTGCTTTATTATTTCCAACGCAGACTGCAGTCCGTAGGGCTGACGCTTCACCACTTATGGGCTTCTCTGTGTGCCTGCTAGCCCAGAAGCCGATATTGTGTCTGTGAAAGCATCTTTACAGGGCTCTAACCACGTAACAGCAGTCAAATAGTTTTAAACCTTCCATCAGCTCTCTGGTCCTCTTGTCTTTGCTGGTTGTTTCAGTTGTCATCTGGTACACTCCATCCATACTATTTTTAGGGTACATATATTTTTAGATAAAAGAGAACACATACAGTGTTTTTGCAGTCTTGATCTGAAAATAATTTTTTTCACCCTATTAGAAAATGCAGTGAGCTGAATTTTGTGTAAATGGTGATGATTTTTATTATAATTATTCTGGCTAATTTCTATATGATCAGCCGAAACCTTCTAATAATTTTTTTGCTATTTATAACGTGAACTTTGGAACTACTTCAGGAAGCCAGAAAGTGAACGTTCTATGAATCAAGAATTCAGAACGAGTTGTACAGTTCCTGGAAGAACTTAACGGTCAAAAATCTCCTCTCTTGACAATTTTAATTACTTTGCAGGGAGGCCAGAATGTGGGTGTACCAGGAAGTAGTTTGCACATATGTTGTGTTTAGCCGAGTTGCTGCTGTGCCGTCTTTTGTCCTTTTTTTAGGAAAGGTCAAATTTGGCAGTTTTCTGTACTGCATACTCAAGCAGATGGTTAATGCAAGGTAAAAAGCAAACCACAATAGTCAATAAACCCTCCTTTATTTTTCTCTTGAGAGAGACTCCTAAAGAACATTTACTTTTGAAACACGTCATGCAACAAAGAAAGATGTTTTTAGGACTGGAGTTGCATTTCTGACTATGGTTTACCAGCAGGGGAAAGACCTCTTACTGGTGCTTGCTGTTGGCAGACAACGTCGACCTCAAAACCTCAACAGTGAAACTGCAGAGCAGTGAGAGGTGACATACGGCCTCTTCTGTGTTTCAGAGGAGTGAGTAGTTCTGTGCAAACTTGTGTAAAGAAGCCTGTGAGAGGCCAAAGTAACCAAACACTACAGTATTTTTTTAAATCCACAGCAACAAAAAGTGAAGGGATGACACAGCAGCCATTTTCTCCTCCCTTCTTTTATATGTATTTGTGTTTTTCAAAAGGTTTTCCGATGTTTTACTTGAAAGGGATGTGAAATATGAAAACTGCCCATCTGAAAGCCTGAGCTCATTCCAGTGCTTGCCTTGCAGATCAAGGAAACAAAACCAACAAAAGCAACTTCTTTACAGAGGTGGAATATTTATTGCTTATCTACACAGGCTGCATCCCCTTAGAGAATAAAACGCTGTGGCCTTCCCTCAGAAGTGGAGATCTTAGCAACAGAAATGGAAATAGCATTGAGTACAGAACGCAGCAACCTCTGCACGTATAGTCCTTAGTAGAATTACTGCTATCTGACTCCTGCCTTTGAAAGAAAGCTGTCTACCTTCCTGAAAGTTACCGAGAATTAAGACAAATACAGGCCAATGTAAAGTTAGGGGGAAAAAAAGCCTGTAGAGCTGGAATTCTCATGCCTGAGCTGCTCATTTCAAAATATTAATTGGATTTTTTTTTTGTCACTAGAAATCAAGAGCAGAATTGAACTAGTTCCTTACAAGTTAAGCCCACCAGTACTGTCTTGCTTTTTGCATTTTTCTTTCCTCTCAAATACTCCAGAAATTTTCTGACAAGTTGCAAAGCGGGAACACTTTGGTGGCAGTTCTTAGTGCTGGGTTGCTTAATGATGGACCTAGAAAAGGCAAAAACTATTTTAAAACATGCAACATAACTGAAACCAAAGTTATAGGCTTGCTGCAGAAATTACTGGGTGAGGTTCTTTGGGCTAAGTCAAAGTGGAGGTCTAACTAAATGGTCATTTTTGGCTTTATATCTATGCAAGTGGTTTGCCTAAAATAAGATTATTGCAGATCTCCTCTCAAAATATTGATCAAATCCTTTTTAAAGTTCTAAAAATTTTAATTAGATATTTCATGAAAATGTCTTATCAGGATTTCTCATGTTTAATACTCACAGTTCCGGGATATGATAGGAAGCAATCAGTCTGAGGCAGAAGTCTTTCTGCTGCAGCCGTAATAGGAGAAAGACCGAATTGAGTCACGCTAACAGTCCAGATAACCTGGCACCCTGCAATTGCCTATAGCAGAAATATAAGGACAGAGCAGTTACAGCTTCATTTTTCCTCCTATTTACCATCTCAGTTTCTGGCAATCTGAGGACAGAATTGGAGGCTCTGTCCATCCCTGCAAAGCAGCTTTTCTTCCATTAATTTGTCTGATGCTTCTTGCAGCCCTTAGTATTTTTGGCAACTAAAATAGCTCATGACAAAGAACTAGCCAAATTAAGCAGATGTTGTTTAAACAGTACTTCCTTTTGTTTGTTTCACACTTCCACCTGAAAAAAAAAATCATTAGATTCATCCTAGTTCTCATAAGAAAGGAGTAATTATTCCCTGTTCACCTTTCCCATGCCAGATGGGATTTTGATACCTGTATTATGTCTCCCCTTTGTCACCTGTTTTCCAGGTAGTCCCACAGTACTTGATCTGTCTTACTCAGAAGGCACTCCATCTTCCTCATCAATCCAGTTACTCATTTTTCTGTTTTTTTCATATGTTATTCTTGATGCTTAAGATGCTGCCGCATGTCAAGGTGCTATAAGCAGTCTTGTGTTGTATTAAAGGACATGCTTCCTGAGGATTTATACAGTAGTGTTATGTTTTATGTTTGCCTTTTCATTCTCTTTCCTTATCAGTCCTAACTGTCTGCCTCAGCACTGAGAAAACTATCCATAGTGACTCCAAAATGTCTTTGCTGACTGATATGAAATAATTTAGAGCCTGCTATGTTGCACAGGTAGAGAGATTTTTTTGTTTCCCCTCTCATGGACATCCATGCTCATTTTAGCTGCTATTTTATCACCTGCTCAGTCTTTATTGTGATTTTTTTTTTCTATTTTGTGCCAGCAGTCTTGGTGTTGTTTCTCCTCAATCATTGCGAATTGCTGGAAAACACTGTCATCGCACTGTTCAATCCTGTTTCACTTACCTCTGGTGAACATGTTTGTAAGCACAGGTCCCTTTGGAATCTCACTGATGACTCCCTTCTTTGTGATGGTTTACCCATCCATCTTCCTTTTGAAGCAGTTACTAATCACAAAAGGAGCTCCCCTCTTGGGTTTTCTAAAAACGTTTAGGGAAATCTGTGTACATGATTGCTTAATCTAGGCTGCATGTGAAATGTTCTTCATGTTGTGTCTACAGTCCCCTTATTGTTCCGGCTGGGAAGATACCCAGAACATGCTCTGTCTCCCTCTGCCCCATACATTTGCATTTCCTTTTGGTGGCATTTAGACTGAGAGTAAAGGCAAGCTGGGAAGAAGAGAGGAGGCAGGAGATGGCAGAAGATGGTACATAACTGGTTTTCTCCCAACAGGGAGTTGGATTATGGCTGAGGACTCCAACATCCCAATGTTTATACAAAGTCTATAAAAGCCAGCTCCTCTTTATCAGTGTTTGTTGCCATTGCTGACATTCTAAAAGCACTTCCAGATTCGCAGTTTCCGTCTATTCCCACTATGTGGTGATGAGCCATGTGTTCGACTGACTGGTTTGTTGTTTCTAGGTTTACCCTGAAGTCTTTTCTAAAAATTGGAATGTCATACGCCACTTTCCATTCCTCTAGAACACAATTCACTCCGAACCATAAATTACAAAGCACAGTTCATGGTTTGGTGATTTCAGATCCAAGTTCCTTCAGAACTCCGGGGTGAGAAACGCATCATCCTGGCAGGCGGATACCATACAATTTACCTCCTGACTCCAAAACTGTACATACTCAGTTTTGTGAATGTTTTTTTTCTGACCATGCCCCTAAAAAAGATTTTGTTGTGGCAATCACCTCAAAATCCACCGTAAGGAGCAGAGGTAGAAAAAAGTACTTAGCTGTTCTCCTGTGGTTTCCTTGAATGCTTCTGTTTAACCTCTGTTGCCTGCTAGTTCCTCTGGTGTGCTGGCAGATCTCCTGTTCTGGCTGTATTTGGAAAAGTTTTTATGCTTCAAAATATTTTTTGGCCTGCTTTATTATGGTTTTATATTTAACTTGCCAGAGTTTATGCTGTTCCTCTTTTGGACAGAAGCAGAAAAGACAGTATTCAGCAAGCAAACACGCAGATGGCATGCACGAAGGGCTCAGGTACTTGCAGTGGGTATCTAAAAATGCAACCTTGTGCTACTTTGTCGTGTGTTGAAGGCAAAGGAGTTTGTTGAAGGCTGGCTGGAGAAAAAAGGACTTTGCAGCATGTGGTCCAGCGATGGCAGGTACTAATGTTTCCACCAGCTTTCATTCTCAGTGTATTCCTAGAGGGTTATCTTCTAAATATACTTTCCAGAGAAATACAGCCAGCCTCCAAACTGGGTAATAGCTGCAGCAAGCTTATTAACACAAATTATTATTTCGCAGTATTCTAACGATTGGCATTGTGGAGCCCTGTTGCCGCAGGTATGACACAAAGTCAGTCCCTGCCTCGAAGAGCGAAATGATTCTGTCCCCGTAGCTTACCGAAGAAGGACACTGCTGAACAAGCACGCACGGTATTTGTGTCAATACTGCGCTTTAACGTGACCCCAAAGCCGTGTTCAAGCACACACTTGCCTGCCGTTCCCACTGATCGGTGGCACGCTCCACACGGGATTCGGCCAATCTCACTTTAAGGTTGTGCCTGCACCCCTGAAGTTCCCGTGAGCAAGGCGTGTACGCCTCGCCGTTCTGCTGAATCAGGACCCCGCTTCATAGAAAATGTGTCGGCTATTAAGCATGCATTGTGCTTGATCTTAGTGCTAAGATGAAGTGCCTTGTCTCCTGCCCCCTTCCCAGCTGAACCCCACCTGTGGCGAGAGTCATTCATCTTGGCTGGCTTAATGCAGTGCTCAACTCCGTCATCTTGGCAACAAAGCAGCGTGCATGGTATGTCAGTGAGAGGTTTAAAATCCCATTCACTTTTTTAATATACATTTCTCTCACATAAATTATCGCAGCTTGGTTGGGAGGTCTGGCATGAGCAGTGAGGTGGCTGGCACAAACATACCCCAAATCTATTACGTAAAGGAGAAGCTTGTGTTTGTTCCTAGGTTTATACAAGAGCTGTGAGGTTTAACTTGCACAAAACGGTTTAAGGTACTGGCGTTTTACTCGCAGGACATTACTAGTCATGGGATAACATATGCTCCCCAAAATGCACCAGTGGCAGTACGGGTAACTCCCCAAGCACCGGTTTGAAAGTCAAGCTCTTGCTGTGTGAAGTGTCTATGCAGAAGGTGGCTTTGTTGCTTCCATGCACTGGCTGAGATCTTGCCCTCATATAAAAGAGCCGCTGCTGAAAGAAAAGTGAGCTGAATGCACTTTTTACGTATGAAAGGAATGTGTTCTCTCTCGAGTAAATAATGACAGTCATTCACTTCGCTTGCTCCCTTTCATTCATCATTTTGGGAAGCGATCGCTCAGGGTGTATGACACATAGAACGCTGCAAAGGAAGTTCTCTGCTGAACACCACGTTGTAAGGTCTGAGCAACGTCTGTACGCAAATATCCTGCGGTGCACTTCTGCTCGGTTGGTGTTGTAAGAGCAGGAGCTGAGGAACTTTGTCTCGATATCTATTTTTAAAACATTTAACGCTCTTGCAATGTAGGCCTGACCTGAAGTACTTTGCACACGGTGGGAATCTTCCACTGCCTTTATTTAGGGCTTTGAAGCGAGCCTTCTGTAACCAACGAATTATAGGAATAATAATATATTGCGAGGAAGTAACTTTGGAATGTCCAGCCTTTAATATCTGTGTCACTGGTTTTGTGTCAGATTAGTAAAACACACACTTTCATAACAGCTTCAGGTGACATTTGCCAAACAAATGTGTAGTTCTACAATCGTATTGAGTGGCTTGGATTGCTCTGTGTGAAGTAATGTATTAATTATTGCTATTCTGCAATCGAACATAACTGTATGCTTGACATAAACGGGGCACAAGTGAAAAAAATGATATGAAAATGTGAGAGACAGACTTTGAAGCTTACGTGCAAATGGATTAAAACGTATCTGCGATTTGTGAATAAATCTGCCGTGATCTGAAACAGAATTATCAGGAAACCAAGACAACTCTGCAGCTAAGGGTCGCTTTAGTGCACAGACGAACTATCTTGTCCGCTGCTCGAACGGCCGGCCATAGTTCAGAAACGCAGAACGTGGTTACCGGATGTCTTAGATGCGCTGCAATCAGTTTGTCAGTGTAACTATGGAAATGCTTGAGGAGAGCCGAAGCAACGTGGACACAATAAGGAATGGCATTACTGATGCTGTGTGTGTTGTTTTGGGGCTTTATGAAATCATCAGCCCAGGAGTTGTTCAATCCGGGGGAAACTTTCACATTTCAAACTTTGTCATCTTATAGATTTAATTAATAAAGTTTAAACAATAGCAATTTTTGAGTGTTTTCTAATCATTAAAAAGTCCAGTATTTTAAAGTTATCCAGAAATTTTGCATTATCTAAAATTCCTGCTTGACTGCCTTCCCCAAATTCAGTCTTGCAACCCCTGATTCAATATTGTCTTCAAAGAAGATAAAACAGCTGGAGAATCCTGTGAGTCCTAATACTCATTTGGGAAAAGGGAGAGGAGGCTAAAAAATCTTGCTTATTTAGCCTACTAAAAGGAAAGGGATACCACTGCTTTCTTAAAAGGAGGAAAGGGCTATTTAGGCAAAAGAACAAGATTGACACAAGAACAATTTAGGTTGGAAACTTACAGAAGGTTTCCAAAAATCAAAAGAACGATATTTTAGAAAGCTTCCTAATTGGAAGAGTACATGGAAATTCCCTTAGTATTATTCTGCATCTTGCTATGGTTAGGAATTTGTGAAATCCAAGAACTCATTCTCAACCTTTTATTTTATGTGTCTGTTATTCGGTAAAAGGTTCTTAATAAATGGACATTGAAGACATTTTTAACCAAGTCCTTTCACACACCGTATAAATACATGAAAGCAACGAGTTGTCTCAAACTAAGTCTGGCAAAGCCAACCCTCCCATGGGCCACGCACGAAAACCTTCCATGGGGCCAAGCGGCACAACATGCCTCACACCTTGGCGAATGCTGGCAAGAGCTCACTGGCAGAAATGGCTCTCTAGGCCATTTGCAAGGTGAGGCTGGGTGCACACGCGGCCAACACTGAGGGTTACCCCGTTAAGACAGCTCCGTTCCCCCGCTCTGACTCTGTCCTCCCTCGGTAGGGATTCTGACTACCCGGCAGCTCCAATGTCGGCGCACATTTGCTGACACCGAAGTGACGCTGCCCTGGCCTGGCAGCTGCACGTTGCTGAAGCACGTATTGCTGCAGCTCAGGTGAGCAGTAGCTCACCGCCCTTCAACGCTTCCCCCAGCTCTGCCGTCTCATACGCTCCCGTGTCCCTGCCAGCCCTACGGGCCCGGGCTGCGGCTGCCCTGCTGCCCCCTGGGCCTAACCTCCAGGGAGGCTCCAACACCGCATGCCCCGACCAAGAGGCTCCCCAGGCTGCACCCCAGGGTGCGGAGAGGCGCACCCGCCCCACCGAGGTGAGGGGTGCTAGCACAGGTTATGGGGGCCTGTGGCTGCACCCCGCCTTTCCACAGCCCCAGGTCTGAAGAGGGGTATCCCCGCTCTGCCCGGGCCTCGCTGTCCACCGGAGGCCCGAGGGCCTGCGTGTGCCGACGGCGGTGTTGCGGGTTAACGTCCCGCGGCGGGAGCCGGGCCAGCCCGCGCCTCCCGCAGCCCCAACACCCCCCACCCCGCGGGGAGAGCAGCGGGAAGCAGTAGCCCCCGCTGGGGCCGACCAGCTTCCCACACACAGCAGCGCCGCAGCCACGACTGACGGCTCAGGTAACCAATCCGCGCTCAGAACGGACGTGGTGCTTGCCCCCCCGTTGATTGATGTCACAGGCAACCAATCAGACCGCAGGATGGAGTCTCAGTCCTGCCTTCTTCCTTTTACTGACAAAGCAGCGGGCCAATCGAAAGGAAAGCACACTTCTCTTGCGCCTCTCGCGAGTTGTCCCGCTGGCTCCCGCCCCCCCCGCCGCCGCCGGGTGACTGCGCAGCCGCCATGCCGGTTGCTATGCTGCCAGCGCTGCCCGCGTGAGGCGGGAGGGCGGCGATGAGGGGAGGAGGCTGCTCTTCCTCCCCCCTTCTCCCCCGCAGCCGCTCGCTCACTCGCTTAGCTCACCGGCAGGGAGGGCGCCTCTGCAGAGCCCCGCCGCCTTTCCCCTCCCCGGTCCTCTCTGCCTCCCGGCCGGGGCTCTGCGCGGGGCGGCTGCTGGTGTGCGTGAGGCGGCGCCGTGCCCCGTGAGGGGGAGCCCCGGCCCGCACGGCCACCCCGCGCCACTCGGCGCTGCCCCGCCTGCCTGCGCCCTGTGAGAAGAGGGGAGAAGGAGAGGACGGAGGACGGGGCTCCGCCGCCTTCCCCCCTCCACCCTCCGGGCTCCCCCGTCCCTTCCTCCCCCTCCCGGTCCCTCGGCCCAGCCGCCGCAGTACGATGTGGTCGTCGCCGCTGCGGCTGGGCGCGGGGTGGCTGCTGCGGCTGCTGTCGCTGCTCCCGAGGCCGCGGCTGGGGAGGTCGCTGCGGGGGAACTGAAGGCGGCGTGTGCCCGCGCGTGGGGGTGCGGTGCGGTGCTGCGCGCCCCGGCGCGTGCCCGAGCGCCTGCGGCGCGTGCCCGTGTGCGGGGTTGGGGGTGGGGGGGGTGGGGGGGGTCGCGGGGCGGCAGCGGCGAGCGCAGCCCCCGCGCCTCTTCCCTCCGCCGTCCCCCGCTCCATCTGGAAGGACGTGGCTGGCGTGTGAAGGTAAGGCGGCCGTGCGGGGGGCAGCGGGCGGCGGGAGGGGACCGCGCGCCGCATTCCTGGGCCCTGACACCCCCCCACCCCCCCCCAACGCCGGCTGTGGGGGCCGAGGCGCCGCCGCTTCCCCCCCCCCCCCCCCTCCCCGGCCCCGCTCCCCTTGCCCGTAACTCCGCGCGCAGGTCGCCGCCGGCGGAGAGCGGCTCTGCCGAGAGCCCTCCGGGTGGAGGGGGAGGCGTTGGGTGCCCCTGCTGCTTCCCCCTCCGGGAGAGCGGAGACCCAGCTCGGCTCTGGCCAGGGGGTTTGGGGAGGCGTGTGGGGGGGGGTGTGTGGCAGCCACCGGCGGCCCGCGGAGAGGGCTCGTCAGCAGCCGCCGGGGGAGCGGGCGGCGGGGCCGGTCGGGGGCGGCGGGGCTCTGAAATGTGGTGAACTCACCTGAACGCCTGAAACGGGTATTGGGTTTGGGTTTTTTTTAGTGCGTTTAATATGAAGTTGGAGTTCCTGTGCTTTCTAGGCACATGTGCACGTTGCCCTGGTTATGCGCAGGGAAGAGGGGTTCGAGTGCTGCCGTTGCATTCCTCTGGTACATTTTTAGTATCTCCCTCGAGCAGAAGGCTTGTATAATCGCGTGTGTCTACATGCGACAGAGGCTTTCGGTGTACCTGGGGATGGGTTAGCTCGTGCATGCTGTTGCAGCACCGCCTGGAAGAGGAATAACGTCTTTTTTCTTTTTTTTTTTTTTTTTTCCTTTCAAAAATCTCCAACAGCTAGTTGCTAAAACTAGGTAGCTGCCAGCGTAGGTGAAGTGTTCCCACCACTTGCCTGTTCGGAGAATTACATGTATGTCGTTCAGCTGTAGAACACACGCGAGTGAACTTTGTGCTGCTACTTAGACCCTTCTGGGACTTGAGTGTGGCCAAGCTGTTAATTCTTTTCACTGTGAGATCGAAAATATCTGTGATTTATGTATTACAGGAGTGCTAATGCATCTCAGCTAGAGAATAAATTGTTAGACTACAGTAGGCACATATGTTTTCTCACCCACGGGGCATTTCTCTTCCACTGAGCTAAACTCTGTGTGGAGCGGTAAGGGTGGTTTGGTTTTTATTTTTGTGAGCACACGTTTGCCTGCTTGTTAGGGGAAAATAACTGCCCTGTAATCTTGGGAGCTACTGGTGTGTTCACACGCACACAGACTTTATGAGCTCATCGCATCATAAACGTGCGTTACAGGAATACAAGAGTGAGTTAGATTAGAATTGGTAAAATAATTTTCTTATTAGGTCTGTATATTGTTGGAAAGTTTTCCAGTTCATTGCCTAAACATAAAATATTCAGTATCAGAATCTTATGGATGCCATTTTCTTGACAATGGATTTCTTGCTTCACTGACCTAAAAAGTTGTTTTTACATGTTGGCATGACTCTGACTTGTACTGTGTTGATAAAATATGATTCTGGGTGATAAGCTTACAAATACGTACATGTGTCTGTACTTTCTCAGGCACCTTTATGCTTTATAAACTCAGAAATGTAAACGTTGGTCTGATCTATTCGGATACTGTTGCTGTCATTATAGTTCTGTGTATTTTTAGAGTATGTTCGTGTGTGTGTAGTTTTTCAAGTTAGAGTAAACATCGAAATACAAATGCATTTTCCTGAAAAGCAGAAATGTATTAATGTTTTACCTTTTGGTACATTTTCCTTATGTTTGCAGTTAAGTGTGTTGGGAATCAGGTTCACCTCTTTATGGTTTAGCTGGATGTTTGTTGATTGTTCAGTAAATTTTTCCATGAAAAGTATTGTTTGTTGCCATGCTTTGCAATTCTGTTGTCCTGCTAATGTCTAACTGGGGTTCTACATGGCAGTATTGATTGAACACTCCTGCTAAAAATACTTCTGGGGTTGGGTGTACTTACAGTGTAGCAGCAGGAAAGTTAAGCCTATACTGTTTTTCTGTGACTAGAATTAATATTGGCAGCTACATTTGTAAAACACGAATAAAAACAAAATCCTGTAATCTTAGAAGTAATGCTAATTGCTCTACGGAGTGGATGAGCTCTCTATTAATGAACAGGGTTCATGTGGTCCTATTTACATCTCACTGCCATTAGCATATTTGGAATATATGGTAAGTTAATACCCAGGGTACATCATTTTGGCTCTGACCCCGCAGTGACCCCTGTTTGGGCAGAGGGATCCACGTACACAAAATTTACTGCGGGAACTGGAGCTCAGACATTCATTCTGTAGACACTGGGCCGATGTTTATCATGAACATTTGCTGTGTGTGAATGTTTTACGTTTTGTTGTTAACCTTTGTGTTTGTGTGGCATGTCACATAGGCTTCTGCATGTGCAGAGTTGCAGGGCCAGTGCCCAGAGTAGCAGCCTACTACAACAGTGTGTGACAATGAGGAGTTTTCTTTTAAAATTGCTTTCATATTGTATCTTGGTGCTGCATGAAGGGTCCTGATCGGCATTTGGGAGTCTTGTTATCCATGGTGGGTTATTTAATGCATGTTTTGTTGAAGGTACATGGGAAGTTTTGTGCATTGATTTATGCTCACATATAAAAAGTGGAGCACGTACTCTACAAGCATGTCCTGGAGAACTGAGTGGAAGTTATAAGTTTGAATATACTGGAGGGGAAGATGTTCAGAATGGTTCACTTAGACCCGTAAGCTAACCTGTACATGGAAAACAAAGTGTCTTGCTCATGGCAGTTTAGACCTTTGGACGAGGTAAATGGGTTGGGTTAAATGTCTTCTGAAAATTATGGTGGATTAAAAATTCTGTTTTAACTTTTCAGCTGATCAAAGCTTACTTCAAACAAATAGTAGGCATGTGCATGCTTTTTTGTTGTTGAAGTCGATGCTAGGTTATTTTTCTTAAATTGATATATAACTCGTTTCTGTAGTCAGTCTGCTCAGGTCTTCATACTACCATTACTTAGATCCTCTGATACATCATGATTCTGCCTTGTCCCTCCGGGCCCCCCCCCCCCCTTCCCCCCCCAAGTTTGGGTTAAATTTGGTACAAAATCACATGATTCCCATGCCTTCACATCCTGTTTTTGTGTCACCTCACTTACATTCTCACCAATTACAAAAATGGTCAAACAAGAGAATCTTTCAGCAGATGGTTGACTGTGCCTTTTTTTTTTTTAAATACCACACTTTCTCTCTGGTGCTGTCACTTTTCATAAAATGGGAAGACAACATTCTCATGGGTTTTATTGTGCTTCAGCCTAAACAACTGTAAAAATGGTTTGTGTGTGCATGTAATATGGGATTGTTTGTAATGGAAAGAAGGAACTGTGAAGTGGAAGAAAAAGGGGAGGGGGAGGATGGCCTGGGCAGGAGACAAAACCAAGAGCTGAGCAGCGGCCTGATAATACAACAGCAGGTCTTTGCTGTCTGGGCCAGCTGTTCGTATACGCTTATTTGGGAACAGAGGCTGTTTTTCCTTACGGACTTGTATTTCATTGAATTAGCACAAAAATAGTTTTATGTAGGCTTTTGAAAGTCTAATTTCTAAAATTTTGCAATGTTCTGGAAGCTTTCTCAGATATGTCATGGAATTACAGATTTGCAGGTACATATTCAAAATTTCCATTCTTATTTTGGACAATTTCAGAATTGTTACGAAACTGTTGCAGTTTATCAGTTACAAAATGAAGTACTTCAAGTTTACAGTGGTTAATATGTTCACAGAAGTTTTATTGACGTGTCGACATACCAGAATTAGGCGTCCGGATGTAGGTGACGAGAATATGGTCTTTTTAGAGCCATCTGTGTTACGGCATGGTAAGGCCTGCGCCGACTGTGTGCGCAGTGTCCCGCTACGTGCTACGGAATATTACAGCTGATGGTCGCATAGTTATTCAGGTTGATCAGATGAGCGTAACTAGATGATTTTTTTGTTTGAAATGTGAGAATTGATCCAGCGTCTTCTTTCTCAGCTTATGCACCTTCAAAAAGACTTGGTAGGGTGATGCAGTTAGACCTCTCTTGGCACACTTCTTTGTCTCACGCTGCAATTACTTCTTGGCCAAGTTATAAGGCGGCTGTTCGATGATAAATGCAATTCCATTTGTGTGGCTTATGAGATCCTACCATCTCTACAGTTACATGAGGAAGGGGGAAATGGCTACTATCCCATTTAAAAATAAACAGTCTTTTAATTACGTGTATTTATGATCTGTAATGATGAATGCTTTGGGAAATATTTTCACCGATTGGGGAATGAAGTGCGGTTGCCACTTAAGAGTTTTCAGGCCATCCATAACATTTAAGAGGAAAAAATTGTTACTCCACTTCCTATTGCTTGTGTGTTCTTACGTTGCCTTTCTAGCCATTCCTTATTTTCTGCGGGGTAACTAGCTGAGAGAATAATGACTGAATTATTCTGCATGACCAAAAGCCGAAATCTTCACATGAAAATCAAATGTAGTGCTGCTAGAGGTCAACATTTGCATCCTTAGAGTATTTTTTTTTTTTTAATTAGAATGATGTAGATTAGATTGAAGGGAGGATGTGTTCAGTTCTCTTATCAACCTGGGATTTATACTTTAAATAAAAAAAAACCCCAATAACTATCTGGTATGAAATGCTGAAAACTTTGTTTTAACTGGTGCTTTTTTGGGGATGATGTTCCAGCCTGGAGGCCTTAGTTGCATGTACTTTTGCAATTTTGTTGGATAGTTTTCATAAACTAAGTACAAAAATTAATTTAAATCTGATCTCTTTTTTGGTGTTTGTTAGGAGTAACGCTATAAATTGATTTGGTTTTATGCACATGAGCTGTGTTTGGGTTAAATGAGCATCACTCATTTTGATTCTAAAAGGATGTTAACTTTTAAGACAGTTGAATGTAGTTTAGCTTTTTCTGAATCATTTGGCCAGTTTATTAAACTTGTGTATCAATATCTCTCTGCCTGACAAAAATCCCCATACCAATTCCCTAACAATGTTCTATGTCTATTGCAAAAGACACAAATGAGAAATTACAAACGAGAAATTTTATCAGTCCTGCACTGAAACTGTCTATGGAGTCCAATGAAAGCTACATAATAAATGTTTTCTCAGATGAGAAAATTATTCTTAGATAAGTCTCACAATTTCTTAATATATTTTTTTATGGCATCAGTCAGATGTAAAACCAGAAATTGAAACTGTATTGGCAGCAGGTAGCTGTCCGTGTCAACCAGAGCAGGAGCTGGTGAAAGATAAGAGCGTGCTGTGGTGACTCTGTCTCAGAGAGACACTGACATACTTTGTCTTGGAAAAAAGGTTAACAAGGAAGATTCCTGCATGGAAGTTAGTATTTGCAAGAGTCAAGGAAGTGGATTTCATACACTGAAAACCTATTTGTGGAAAAGAGGAAATTAGAGTGTGGTATATGAGACACTTGTGCTCCCTCTTGTCTGCTGAACTAACTATGAAGGAGGAAAAGGAATAGAAATGTTGTTAATTCCTGCCCCTTAGGTAGAGAAATGATCAGATTTTCAGTAAGAACACATAGAAATATACCACTCAGTGGAAGAGCAGTTATTGCTGATAATGCTCTCCAGACTTCCAGGTTAGCACAGTTTTCTCTGTATGAACAGAAATTTCTTGATAATGGCTTAGGAAAATATAAGGCAAACCAGGTCAAGTAGTTGAGAAACATGTTTGTTGTAACTTAAAAGCTCTTATCATAACTCATTTGAACAACAGCAACAAAAAAACCCAAAAAATGACAACAACAACAAAAATCCGAAGTGGGATGCATTTCTCCTGGGACAGAAGAAGATGCTTCCCAGATCTTAGAACTGTGATGCAATGCCTTTGCTTAAAAAAAAAAATTAGAAGGAAAATACTATAATGAATGGGAAATGTTTTGGAGGAAAAATCTGCAGTCTTTCCAAGAAAAATTGTCTTTGCAGAGAGTTAAAATTAACGTACATCACTTTGTGTTTGTCTTGATACTTGCAACAAGCTTTTAGGGGCATCTAAAAAAGTAGTGAAAGATATTTTTGTCTTTTGATGTGCGAATGGAGTTAAAGATGACCAGCGATGTGTTGCACTGCATGTTGTTTTCTCCCATATGGATTGTGTACGTGCACTGCATATGCCAGCTTTGTATTGTTTCTCTGAACTGTATATAGCCTCAGTACTGCTGTTAAAATGTTTTACTGAGTTTATATAGTGCCCCTGTTTAGAAAAGTTGTACTTCAGGTGAAAGAATGTTTGTCAATTAGTTTGACTTCTTAAAAACAAAATTTTATAGAACTTGTCATTTGAGTTTTAAATCACTGTGGCCTGTAACCTCCAAACTGTGAGCTGCTATTAAGGCTTTCCTTGGAAGAGGTTCTTGGCTTTTTCTGGGAGGCAGACTGCTGTTACAATTGATACCACAGTCTGTTTTTAGTACTTGAGTGCAAATGAGGCCATGGGTGAGTCTCGGGAATCCTCATCTGCAAGTAATTCCCCACTTACCAAGTTTTAGGCTTATGCGTTGACTCTGTAAGAAGATACTGCATCCTGTTAGCTCATCTGAATGCACCTGCTTTCCATGGAGCTGATTGCTTTAAATCTAATGTTTGAATCTTTCCAGATGCAATATCTATGAAAAAAGGGTTGGTTGAAAGATTAAAATGTGGCTCCCTCTTCAAAACTGAAGGGATGTATCACCTTTGTCTAAGTCTGGATGGAGAAGAAGGGAAAGAGGAAAAGCACAGCTACCCTGCAGTGATTATAAAACATACAAGGGTTTGGAAGACATAAAAACACATGGTCACCTTTCCCTTTCAATTCTGTTTAATATCAGCAAATCTCATGACTTCATGAGAAGCTTCTGCTGAAGTAACTGTGGTACAACCATGGAAAGCGGAAACTGAAATACAACAGAACAAGTAGATCATTCGCTGTATTATGGGGTCATACCTCCAAATTATTTGAATATTTCTCACTTGCTTCCTGTGAGCTTGAATTAGACCACTGATTAGGTGCTTCAGTATACAGCTACTACCGTTGCTTCCAGTTGTGCTTCTAGCATCTCTTCTCAAGTTCACTGTATGTGCAGATAGGTAAGGAGGGACAGAACATTAATGGTGGTATGAATTTTTTGTTACTTTAACCCTTCACTAATGAATATTTTGCTTCTATTTCTATTTTATGATAAAATATACCATATAAATCAGATTCATAAAACGCTATTTTTGGCAATGGCTTTAACTTTTTAAACCTTCAGATCTTCATATTTGGAAGTAAGGAAGTAATTTGGTTTTGGGGTTCCTTGTTGGGAAAACTTACTATATTTTGCTTTGCTCTCCTGTGTGGTGTGATCTGATTACAATTTTCTTGGCATCTTCACTTAGCAGTTTTGCTATTATTTTAGAGTCTTAAAGCATTGGTGACAGTGTCTTTTCCCTTAGCTCCTAGTATAGATTTGAGTCCTTTGTTCTACAGCTCTTGGGTCTGCTGGGGGAAGGGACATGGTGTGACTCTGTGTCTGGGGAGGGGCAGAATGCGGTGGATGCTCTCTGGGTTCTTTTTGTAAAGCCATTTGTGACTCTTCACAGTCCCTGTGCTTGCAGAAACTGGGTTATTTTCAAATCTTTCAATAGTTATGTAAAGTTTATTGAATTTAATAACAGACAAATAATTAAAATATCTCTGCTTTCATAAACATGTCACTTATAAGGCTGAGAGAGATACAATAAGAAAATGAAGCATGGGCAACCACTAAGGTTATATACAGTTACACGTACAACAGAATGCCTCTGTAGAAGACTAGAAAACAGAAAATTAACATCTGACAAAGTCCTCGAAGAGGAAATTCCTACAGGAGAACTTCATTCTTGAGATTAATTAAATGAAAGATTGGAAATTCTCTGGATAGCTGTAAGCTATTTAATAAAACTGAAGTAAGCAATTAAAAGGCTCAGTCGTAGTTACCAGCAGAGGCATTGCCTCCTTTTTATGATCCTGGCACTGCCACCCCTCCCTGTTACATATGTTCTCCCTCCTTTTACAGGAAAGCTGTATGTGCTGCTCATTAATACTTTGTTTTGCAGAAGGATTTTCATAAAAAGCATCCTTCTTTGAATAAGGGTGATGTAAGTAATAACCTCTTTGGCATTGAAAACAGAAATAAAAGTGCTTTGGAGGAATTACTCTCATACACATTGCATTAGTATAGCTTGAAAGGGAAACCTGATAAACATGAACTTCAGCTAACATTCAGCCACCTTTGAATAAAACTTACATTGCCATTAAAGCTGCTCTGTCAAATATCTGGTTTCTGTTTCTGAATTACATTGATGTGAGCACTTTTCAGTCCCCCTCTTTACAGTATTTTTTTCCTTATATCTTTCCAGACAAACAGATTATTCTAACTGTTCTGGGAAACTTGTAGTTACTCTGGTATCTGCAAAAGGCATTTGCTACTTAAGTCTCTCATATTTATTCTGAATATAGTTTGCATTCGGCTGCATCTGGTGTGCTGTGACAATTGTGTGTGCTCTAGCCATTGTGTACAATAAGCTGTAGATGTGTCATATCACCAGAGATCCATCCTTCATCTGAGGGCAGTGTGTGATAGCAAATCACATCACTGTGGTAGGGAGAAAAATGTGTAACTGCAAATTGGTACTGGATTCCCCAAAATTGAAGTAGTTGCCATAGCAGAATTACTGTGCTATGAGTAAATGGGAAAAAATAGAAAAAATTAATCCTAATGTGTACTGAATTGTGCTATTTTAATAATTTTAGGTTGCTTCAAAATTAGTTACTACTTGAGTTGTTAAATTCATCCCTTAATGATAAGATTTTTTTTCAGGAGTATTCATGGCTTTCCACTCGGTGTATGAGAAAACAGATGTGGTCTTCAGTGAAAATAGACTGATACACAAGTTTGGAAGGTGAACTTCTTAATTTTTCTACTGTGAACAGAAAGCTGAATTCGTAAAAATCTGCTTTCCAGACATAAATGATTATAATTACTACTCAGAAAAAGCCACAGTGAAACCTTTTCTTTTCACAGTGTATACATAGCCTTGTTTTCATAACACTTAACCTTAAAACATAGTCTATTGTCAGACTTGAAAGCAAAACTCTTTCCTAGTGGCCATTTATTGCATTTATAATAATTCTTTGCATCTTAAGTTAAAATGGAAAAAAAGGTGACTAATTAGTACTAAAGCAAATTAGTGTTACTTTAGTTGTAGGTTCTGAAGTATGGAGATGTGCTTGAAGCCCACTTTGCTATGTACAATTAATAGAAAACAAATTGTGCTTTGAAGGCCTAACATTTCTGAAGTTGATGTAGGGTTCCTTGTCACCTAACAGACTGCACCAACACTGGAAGATGAGTATCCAATTGCCTTGCAAATGCTTCAAAATGTATTAATGGCGTAGAAATGAATGAATGCTTATGAACAAGGGCATTAGAGACCCAGATCTCAAGTCTTCAGTGTACTTGCAGAGAATGTTTTATATGTATTCCTAATAACTATATTAACTAATGTGGCTGAAAATCAGTAGGGAATTAGCTTTTCAGAAGTGTGTCCATAATGTAATTAACGTACATTGCATGCTTCAGCTGTATCTGTACACATGCTAAATAAAATATCTTCATATTGGTGTATAGTGGACAAAAAGATGGAATTATAATAATTTTAAAATGTGTAACAATAGATCTGTGCTTCACTGTAGAACATATTTCGTAAAGTCATGGAATGGTTAGGGTTGGAAGGGACCTTAAAGGTCATGTCGTTCCAACCCCTCTGCCATGGGCAGGGACGCCCTCCACTAGACCAGGGGGCTTAAAGCCTCATCCAGCCTGGCCTTGAACACTTCCAGGGATGGGAATTGTTCACAGTGTTCACAGCTGCTCTGGGCAACCTGTTCCAGTGCCTCACTACCTTCTCTGTGAAGAACTTATTCCTGATATCCAATCTAAATCTCCCCGCTTTCAATTTAAACGTGTTACCCCTTGTCCTGTCACTACAGGCTCTTGTAAAAAGTCCCCCTCCCGTTTCCTTGTTGGCCCCTTCAGGTACTGGAAGGTGCTATAAGGTCTCCCCAGAGCCTTTTCTCCAGGCTGAACAAGCCCAACTCTCAGCCTGTCCCCATAGAGATGCTCCAACCCTCTGAGCATCTTTGTGGCCTCCTCTGGACTCGCTCCAACAGGTCTTCAAATATTCTTCATATTTGAAGAATATCCCAAGATTTTTTGAAATAATATTTGAGAAGCAAATACCAATGTTCATGCCTCTTCTTCAGGAGTGATAGGGAAATGTATTTTCTATATTGTGTTTGTATTAGACTTAATCTCTGCCAAACAGTACAGCACATGCTTGCACTTAAAAAAAAAAGTTGAAATGTTCTGGTGATTTTTTTTTATTTTTTTGGCAATGCTAGGCTTTCCATTTATTTTGTCCCTTGTTTAACAGTTTTTGTGTGTGTTTTGAAAAGCACATCCATTCACCATTCAAGGAATTCAATAGAATTCTAATAGGAACTGCACATAAATAACTACAGAAATCAATGCTTCAATTCAGCCAAGAGTTTTTTGTGACTTCAAAAGCCACAAGAGCATTTATTATTAGAAACATACAATTGACTTTTCTTGTATTATCATTTTGTATAGCGATTTGGTTTTTACCACCACAACAAGATGTTTGACAGTTTCATTTGAAAATGATGTATTTACATTTGACGTTCCAAAACAGTGTAACTTTTATCTTTTCTGTGAAGCTCTATTCATGTTAAGTTGCATGTTCAGCTCTGTGCAAAGATTGCCAGTGAAATACTCACTGGTGGGTTTCTCCTCAAAGGTCAACCAAATGTTAAGTATGGTGTCCTATTCCTGTATTGTATTGAGAGTATCAAGAGAAATCGTTAAAGAATGGAGTTGTTGGGTTAATTTTTGTCTGTTCAGCTCATACAACATAAAGCATATCCTCTCCACTGAAATGCTCAGTTTCCTGGGATAGCACACGGTTGTCTGGGAGGCACTTCCAGCCTTATGTATTCACATTACACCTAAGGCTGTGTCAGCTGCAACAGTACTTTTGATCCTGAAATTTTTAGGTGGATTATATATAGCAACTGAGATGGTCTCAAAGAAAGTTGTTTCAGCACACTAGAAGCTTTGGAAAATTGATGCTTCTTTTCTTTCGAAACAGCCTAAAATTGATAACAAGATGATGTGAAATGAAATGCAGCACTCTGCGTTTGGTAGTGCTTTCTGCCTTTTAAATGGGCCACCTGAGTGCTGTGGGTTTGTGCACAGTTTCCATCAGGTAATAGTACAGTGTTAGCACCTTGGGGGGAAAGCACATCCAGAAGGAAACAGAATTTTGTTCTGGTTGTCAGAAGGTTGCTTACAGATACTGGATTTTTCTGCATTAATGTTTTGTTTTTCTCTGTTGCTAGTAGTTTGAAAAACCAAGTCAAGTTACCAGCAGGGGCTTTTAGATGGCAATAGCTTTTCCCCACCCTCCCAATCTCCTCATTCCTGCTCACCAGCCAGTCTGGTTCTGCATGAGGAAGATGAGGTGCTGTTTAGGAACTGCTTCATGGAATTCCATTTTTTAAACAAACTGGTGCCGAGACTTGCTACCCACCCCTCTGATTACCTTGAGATGCAGACCAGTGGTCCCATCCTCATCTACCTCGTTGAATGAGCAGGTGCTGGTGGTGTATGTGTGTTTTGGCACTTCAGAAACTTTTTAGCTAGGTGGAGAGGTAGGGAAGCATGGCCTGTCTCTCCCTCTACTAACATTAGGAGTGGAAAGACTATGTAGGTGAAACTTGCGCTGCGCCTTGCAGGGTATTAGTGGTGATGGGGGGGAAGAGGCAAGGCAAAGTATGGTGAGGAGGAAGACTGGTAACATGGACAGTGTCATAACTGCACTTCCATTAGTGTTCAGTGTTGTCACTTGGAACTGTATGCATTTAGGATTTGAGTGCTGTCATGGTATTATCTTAAAAGATAAAGGAAGTGAAGTCACCTCCTTTTGGTTCCTCAAAGTTCTTCCCCATTTCCTTTTACCACTTCTGTCTACTTCAGATTGCATTTGAGTCAGCTGCTTTTATCTTGACACTTATGTCATTCAAGCATCCACACAGTTAGCATGCTAAAGCCTGAATTGCAGCTGACTGATGGGTACACCAAAACCTATCTTACTTTTGTCACTGCAACATGAAGCTTCCTTTAATTTCCTTGGCTGTTCAGCATTTACAGAAACAAGATAATGGAACGTTGCTGGCATAATTTGTAAGCCTAATGTCTGAAGCTTATAAAACATGGTTTTCTTCCTGAAACACGTTCTGGCCCTTCCTTGTTCTCGCAGATGCTTGGTATTTACTGGTATATAAGCTGGAGTGGAAGAAATAATAATGGGCATCTAAAAATGATGGTTTTGTAAGGGAAGCTTGGTTCTGTAAAGGGGCAAAAAGGCTTTTCAGATTTGTCTGAAAGCAAACATTCCTATGTATTTTTAGGTTTGTGGGTCTTCTGCTTCTTTATGAAACCTAGCTTCTGACAGTAAGCAAAACAAACCAGACACCTCATGTTTTTCTTGAAACCACTGTGGGTATCCATCCCATTTTGCCTTGCTGCTCTTACGTAGTCAATCCCAAATGTATCAGTGGAAAGGAGAAAAACATCTGTAATTTGTTTTGAATGCAGGAAGGAGAAACAGAAGACAAAAGAAACAAATAAGAGAGATGAGGAAGACTGAGAAAGAAACAGTCTTCCCAGCTCTTGCAAGTAGTCGCTGGAAAAGCGGAAGCATGTGGGTATTAAAATACATTGTTCATATGGAGCAACAAAGACTTTCTTGGTTGATACAGCGCACTGTTTCATAGCTCCACCCTATCATATAGTGCCTTCTATTGAACGTTGCTTCAAACTGGTTGTAGAAGCATGGTTGTAGAACAGGTGGTTAGAAATTTTTCGGACACAAAAATATAGTCCTAAATTTGGACTAGATTCTTCTCTGACCACTTTGTTTACTGTATTTTGTACTTGTCATTCCTTTTCCAGAAGTGCTTTCTTCTCCTATCTGGGCAGTGTGTTTGTGAGAGTGTTGCTCTCCTCCAGATCATTAAAAAACCCCAATAATCTACTATCTATTTGGTGTTAGATCAACTCTCCATCAGCGATAAATGGAGAAAAATTAGTTTGTGTTTCAAAGTGCTTGAAGACTAGAATACATGTAATTTTGCAATCTTGGGTGAAACAGTCTGAATTATTTCTGGTTTATCATTACTGTGATTTTTCAGGTATTCAATTTTGGTACTGCCTTGTACTGGAACAGTCTCTTGGCTGTTCTTAATTGATCTACACCTTTTTTTGGAAGCTTAAAATCTAATCCATTTGAGCTTTTGAAATACTGAGCAGCACGAGAGAGGACCTACGTCTATCCTGTGGGCTGTGTGCCTGACTAGGCATCCTCCTATGAGGAATCCCCTCTCTACAACAGCATGGCAGAGTTGCTTTATGTTTGTATCTTATGACCTACTAAAAATATTATCTTTCCTTCCCACTTACCTTCTAAGATCCTCTTCTACAGATTTGGTGTCTAACCACTTTGTATGCATTTTCTGTATTTTTGCGGTGGATTATGCCTGATAGAGAAGAGAAATTGTCCAAATTCATAAAAGAAATATGTTTTCTGAAAACAGTTTTCTAACTATTATTTTAAGAATAAATATTAGAAGACACTTAATGACACTTTCAGGTGTTTTTTTTCCTTAAATTTACACTTGTGTTACAGGGAGTGAAATAAATCTTACCTAAATTTCAGTAAATAACTGGATAGTGTCCATGAGGGGTTGTGAACCCTACTGGGATTAGTAGAGAAAGGGTAAGTTGGATCAGAGGCTGACCGAAGAGACGGCTGCAAACGGCTATACTGTAAGAGCAGCCAACAGGATGGAGAGAGATGGTTAGACATGCTCTTCAAAAATCATTCTTGAAATTAATCCTGTCTCATTACATTCATTAATAACCTTGGTGCAAGAATTATGTCGCTTCTTATTAAAAGCTGTAGATAACACAGAGTTCAGATTTATTTTTTTTTAGTATTTCAGAGGACTGGGTTATCCTGTGAGGAAAATAAGATGAGCTCATTGATTTGAGTACTAACAACCTGATACTTGATTTTGTATTATTAAATTGTATTTAAGGCAGAAGAAAATTTCTTTAGTTTTAGGAATTGTGAACTGGTAAGTAGGAGAGGAATTTGGGAGTGCTGATAGGAATGTAAGTAACAGTTCCCAGTATGAAGCATGAGCATGGCTAACCCACCGAATAGTTATCAGTGGTTCACTGTCAGGGCAGAATGCCCTTACTAGTTTCTGCACCCAGTCTGTGTTGGCTAATGATTTTTATTATGGCTTGGGTAGCAGAAGAGAATTGGGGATAGCATGGCTGAAGTTTCACCCACAGCAGCAAGTAGGGGTGACTGCACATAGGTTGGAGAGAAAGTTTCAATGCAGAATTTTTCCTTTTTTTTTTTTTTATTTGTCAAGGTAAAGCAGGATCAAGTTCATTGGTGTCTGTAGAACACAATGTGTTTTCTAAATGTATTTAGAAATGTGTTTTCTAAGAAATATATCAATCTTTTAAAAATTTAGACAGTTTCTCTTGCGCAGTGGATTTCCAGACTTTGTTTGAGAATACACCCGGAAGCAAGCAACATTCTTTGAGAGTTTTGAGATGTCTTAGTTTTTAAAGGAATTACATACATCGGATTCCAATGTATAAGACACGCTTGCAATTTTAATATAAATATTGGAAACTTAGTTTTAACAGTAATCTATATAGTAGGTAGGTACCCTGTTTTACTGAGCTCATGACACAAACTGAAATAATGGCCTCTTTACTTCAGGAGATTTGTGCTGAAACCAGCTGAGGTCATAAGAGAAATCCTAGTTCTGTCCCCATTTCTCTGAAAAAGAATGCTGCTACTCAGTGCCCTATTAGGACAGACAAAAGGCTGATCAACAGGAACATCTGGATCCAACTGTCAAATAGCCTAGTGTGGCAATAGAACTAATTGCAGCTCCCTCCAAACATTTGTGTCCTAGTTCAGATTTACAGCATTTGCGATAAGATTATTGTTCTGTTATTCCCTTTTTTAAAAAAAACTTTGTTTCTGAGTAATTAATGTAATTTTAATAATTGTGAGCAGTAGGTAATATCTTTTAAAGGTTTTAATATATCTACTCTAAGGACAGGTCTGGCTGTCCTAAACACCTTTTTCAGTGCCAACAATGTGCCAAGGTGAGCTGATCATATGTGTGTTAAACCTTAAGGATGTTTGGAATGCTTTTGATGGTTTGTCTGTTTGTTGTGTACACCAATGGGATTTCTCAAAGTATTGTGTATTTTAGTAAATGCTGAATTGCCTTTCCTTTAGGATTTCTGTTCCTGCTTGTGTGTAGTCTTATCTGAGCTTACTGGGATTAGATCTGTTACAATATAAAAAATGTACAGGATTTGTCTACATAGGAATTTCTTGTAAAATAAAGTTCTGCTAACAAGCAAAATCATTATTTCAAGCCTGTTCTTGTTGATGTTTGTGTTCTGTATTGAGTGTCTAATTGACTTTTGGTTGAATTCTCTTCTGAAGTGAAATAAAGGCAGCCTCACTGTTGAATAAATGGGTGCTGTTTTGGACTTAGAGAAGCAAAGAAGAAAAAAGAGTAAGAAAAAGATGTATTAGGTTTTTTGTAAATTGGATCAAAGCCTGAACATCTGAAGTGATTTGCCTTGAGCTGTTCGGGGAGGCATGTTTGATTTTTTTAGTTTGTGAGGAACAAGACTTTTTGGAGTATTTCATGCATGCTAAACATCTATTGAAATACATGGAAGCATAAACCATCAGTATGCGTAGAACATAAAATTAGAGCAGGTAAGAAGTGAATATATTTCATGTGATAGTTCAAAAATTTTACATGACTTGGGCTCCTAAGCACTTAGAGCACTTCTGAAAATTAAAGTATTATTTCAGTCTCTGTCTATGTTTTAGAAAACCTTAGGTTTCCAAATCAGTTAAATGGTTTTGAAGAGTTCATCTGCCATCTGAAAGGCATCTTGCAATTTGTGACCCAAAGCTAACTAAGCTGTCTAGTAG
Source organism: Rhynochetos jubatus (assembly GCA_027574665.1). Taxonomy (NCBI): domain Eukaryota; kingdom Metazoa; phylum Chordata; class Aves; order Eurypygiformes; family Rhynochetidae; genus Rhynochetos; species Rhynochetos jubatus. Next base: position 29,726,796 of record CM050654.1, read on the forward strand.
ATAGATGCAGCTAAAAATATATAGGGATCTTAATGCTTCTCCTGTCCCTGTGCCCAATTAAACATTGCCCACTGTGTATAGATATTTTTCTTCTGTAGCAGTTACTGTTCTGAGACCTACACTGATGCCTGCTGTCATTTTCCAGAAGACAGTAACTCAGCCACACATAGTTAAGCCTATGTCCCCTCAACTATTCTCATTGAGTATAGCAGTAAGACATCCCTTGAGCACCGTAAACCCTTTAAAGCAGGGTTTTCTATAGCTATGCAGATTCTTAAGTGTATTTTTTAACAGAATTATTCTAAATGTTATTAATACTTCACCTTTTCATCACTTACAAAGGTTTTGGCCCCACTGTTGAGAAGAGAAACCTAATAGCATTTGTATGTGTGATGCAGCTCCCCAAACCTGTAGGGAGCCTGCAGCGATTCCTAGAGGGAGATTGTCTCATCCATTTTAATAGCCTTTGCCCTTCTAATTCCAGTGCTGCTATCTCAGTACTTCTTGCCTGCTGTAGCCAGGGTGTGATAGAGGTGGGTGGTCATTGCTGATGTTGGGCGCTAAGTTTCTGACTAGCGTGGTGCAACAGAAGCAATTGCATAGAGAGGTCAAGATCTAGGATGTGACATTCAAATAACTCTTAGAAACAGCTGATAATGACAGACTTTTGGAAGAGAAGGAACAGAACCTGCTTTATCTCTTCCTTCTGCTGCTCTTTTTCTGCTTCACCCACAACTGGGTGTCAGTACAGGTCTTTGGAGTCCATCCTTGTACAGCTACATGGCATTTTCATGTAGGAGATGTGTCATCAAGCTACATAATCAGCTTGCCCCATCCCCTCCTGCCTGAGCTGAAAGTTTTATCCCTATTATATTAGATGCACTGGCATGAAACTTCATAACAGAACATCTTTAATCTCTGTCACCTTCATACATCAGAATATCATGCTTTGTCTTTTACTGGCAAAAGTGACAGTGATTATTTTCAGTAGGTGTTTATCTAGTTGGACTTGGATGTCTGCAGGATAAGAAAAAGTGATTGTGGATTAAAAGTCTAGACTCCAGCAGTATTCTGACAAATAGTAAGACTAAACACACAATAAAAAGTGAAAGCTTCTGCTAGAGACTCTAATTGTAGAAAAGCGTTTCAGCACTAATTACAACAGGAAAGTCTGTCTTTCTGAAAAGGTCTGCCAAAGTCATTGATGAAGATAAAATCCAGTCTTTCCTGTGCTGCCTTGTGTGATTGTGTGCCAAAGATGATATGCTAAAGGGGATCACAGACTTTATGCCAAGTCCTGTGGGATTTAAGGATTGCTTGTTAACTAGAGGAAATTTTTTCTTTGAGTTGCATAAATTAACCTTTCTTCTAACAATTTATCTTTTGTTTATGTATTACTGTTCCTTGTTCATTTGTACTGTCATCATTCTTTTTTTTTTTTTCTCCCCTCTCATACCCTAGTCGCTTTTCATACCACAGGGGGACAAATTCTGCATCAAAAGGACTGGCACAGCACACACCTCAGATAAGAACCCAAGTGCTGTGTTCTGATGTTTTAAGTGATCATCCTGACAGTGGTGAATGAAAGGGACAAGTATAAGATGCAAGTCCTGTATACAACGAACCTTCCTTGGTGTAGCCACTTATGTGCTGGTTATAAATGGCTTTCCTGGTTTTCTTTGGTTTTAACATGTAGGTACTGATGGCTATAACTGTTACTCTGTAGAAGATGTAACTATTTTTAAATGTTCATGGAAAACCCAAAAGCATTTTTGGTGTCTTTCAGGCAGTGAAGTACCAGGCTGAAAAAGGAAGCCGCTAACATCTTATCCTTTAAATAGAGTGCCTTGTATAAGCTTTAGTGTTCGTTTTTATAGCAAAAGAAAGAACGAGCATAGATTCGAAATTGTGAGGATCATGTTGTTAATACATATGGCATGTAACTATTATAAAAGACCTTATTCTAATGCCAGTACCTGATAAGAACAGCGAGAGATGTATGACCAGTGTGGGCTGCTGCCACTGACTCACTGTGTAATGACAGGCAAATTACTCAGTTTTCTGAATCTCATTCTACTCCTTTATAAATGAGAAAAATTGTTTCCCAGTAAAACTCTTTGAGATCCTTGGATAAAAGGAGATTATTTTTTTTGTCCGCCTACTGAGTATATAAATTTGAAGTGGGAAAGTGCAGCAAATACCAGGTTCTATGCAAGTCTTTTACCAGTAGAGACACAGTATGATGAGTCTTGGTGCTCATTATGGATTGTATTAAAGCACCTTGTACTTCTGAAGACCTCTGTAAAGAACAAGCCAAATGAGGTGTTTAGGTCAGACTTGGCACTGGAGTCTGTTCTGTTCAAGCCTTTTTATAGTTAAGTACAGCTTCGATAGAAGTTCTGACATGTGCGTCGATAACTACCATCAGTTTTCTGTGATACACCAGACACTGTGCCACCTTCAGATGAAATAGTGCAAGGAACCTTTTAAAGCAGTTTTTCTGTCAATCTCCATCACCTCATTCACATTATGTCTTTGACTGTGTTTTATCACTGAGTTTTCATAATGTTTTGCAAAGCTTGACCTTTCCAGAATTGTCTGCATTAACACTATAGTCTTAATCTTTCCCCTGGCACCTCCTGAAACAAAATACAAATTAATGATTCAGACACCACAAAACAAATCACATGCCACTTGTTTCTTCCCAACTATTCTTCATTGTCTTTGTTTGCTGTATTGTATGCAAGTCCTTGTGTATTCTGTGGTGAAAGGGATCTAAATAATGCAAGAGGTTTTAAGGGAGGTCAGTAGCACATAAGTACAGAAATGATCCAACAGTTTTAGGTAGATACAGAAGACGATGTGGATAAACATGAAAAGAATGCCATTATTTCAGCACTGACATGTGAAAGTTAAGTTTGTATGTTTAGTTCTTAATTCAGACTTACTTTGTGTTAGTCCATAAATAGCTGTGGAAGCAGTGGAGGCTACGTGAAATTTCTGGTCTCTGGTGCTTCAAGGAAAATATACTGTTGTCTTGTTTTGTAAATGATTGATTGCCCCTCTGTTTTTGCATCTTTATCTCCTACCATTCCTTTCAGCATAATTCTTCATCCCTTATTAATTTGCTGGCTTCCTTAGACTTATTCTTCTCAAGAAGCACCTGCTTTAGCTTCGTCATTCAAAAAGAAAAAAATTAATCCCATCTAGGTATATACCCATCCCATTACCATACCCATCTATTAATCCTATGTACCAACTCTAGCTGTTATGTTCCTGCCCCACATTCAATAAATACACAATCTGAGACTTCAATTTTGGATTTCTCTTTACATTTTTCCTCACCTTTTCAATGTTTTCCAGCCTTTTATTTTCTCTTGAAATTGCTTTTGCTGAAATGACTGATCTTCACTTGGCTGGATGCTAATACCTTTACTTGGTTTTCCTTGTTTTGACCATGAAGGAAGCAGGTTCCCCCCCTTCGTGGCCACCTCCTGTCCTCATTGTGCTGCTGTAGGGCTTGTGCCACTCCACAGTGAACCATATTGAGGAGTTGGTCTGACTGAAAAATAACTTTGCCAAAATTGTGTTGTTTCTTAATTCCCCACTCTGGTTTACCATATGGCTGTACAAATGGCTTTGTCAGCAGTAGGGCAAGATGATGCAAGGCTGGGAATGAGTGGCCAGAATCAGGAGTGGGTCAGAAATGCTGTTTTAGCTAGTGGTGCCAACTTATGTCAGAATAAAGAGTTCATCAGAGTAAAGTCTAACTGTCTCTGACATGATCACATCCTGCTTCTGGAAATTGCTGTCTCTGCTTTTTTTTTTTCCTTAACCTCTCTCCTCTCTTCCTTATAGTTCCTTATATTTTCCAAAGCTGCTTGTTCACCTCTTTCTTATAGTAAGTGCTCAGTGACAACATCAGTAGCAGCCTCCACTTCTCAGTGTGCACAGGAGGTGGAGAATGTCATCCTTGTGACATGTTGAAAACCACCTATTTAAATAATTTGGGTGAGCATCATTAGTCAAATGTGTACCATCATTTGGAAATACCCGTTAAATAATTACGATAAGGTTTAGAGTGATAAGCTGTTGGATTTGGATAGGTATAGGTTTCAAAAGGATTATTTAAATTAGTAGTTTTCCAAGGCAGCGGAGCATGTTTAGTATGAAATTTTAAAGACTTAAGCCATTTGGGTAGAATAATTGGCAACAAAAACGATGTAATACAACCTTACCAGCTTTCAGAGTGTCTTTCCAGCAGGGACCTTCAAAACAAGTAATTTTGTATTTCGTGTCAATCACAAGGTGCTCTTTCCCTTTAAACAATCTCACCATTTTTCTTAGTCTACAGAGATGCACTTCCGTTAGTCTGAAATCAAGTTACTAATAGCAGTATGAAAGTGCTTGTGGGGTGTTTTTTGGGCAGGAGGGGGTGGTTTGTTTTGCTCTGCAGATAGTAAACTGACTCTGAAATGGTGAAATGTACATCTAATTTTAAGTTACATGGAAAGCCTAGGTTAAGGCCCACAAAGGATCTGAATTCAGTCTAAATCCAATTCTGCATACTCCCACAATGCTGGGTAAATGGACATTCTGGCTTGATCCAAACCTACATGTAAGGGTGCATCAGCATGTGTTTAAGTCTCAAAATGTTTCAGCTAACCTAAGAGTATATTTTTATTCTTAAAAAAATGTAAATAATGTTCCATCTATTCCTTTATTTACTTGGAAAAAAGTAACAGGAAAAAGTGCTGTTGTTGAATGGTGTCCTACACGCCATTGAAACAGTTCCTGCGGCTTGGCTTTGATATTCAGCTGTGTGTGTCCTTTCAGAAAGGAATGACATTAATTCCTCTCTGGTCAATCATATGAGTTGTAGTTCATTGTGTTGTCCTTGCTTTCTTTCTGGCTATCATAGTCCTGATTATTGACTTTCAAAATTTCCATTTGTTTCTAGGACAAAAGGATCAATCTTTAGTTCTTTCAAAGATCAAACCACGAAGTAAAACAAAAATCTGAGCTTAATGCACTGGAACAAATATGAGCTCGCTGAGGCCAAAGATGGTCATTCAGTATTTGCAGGGTTTGGGGTTTTTTTCCAGTAAATGTGTCATTTTCCAAATGTTGATACCAGGATATGGTGAACTACACTGATGAAGGTGAACTGTTGCATTCCTGTTTCTTGAAGTGTAACCCCAAATCAGAAATGGAAACCAGACTGTTCTATGGCACATAAAATGTCAATAAATAACTTTTAGTGGGTTTATGTCCCTTCATCCCTACACCTCCCAAAATATCCTAAGGCCTTATTACATGTGCACTAGGGGATCTGATGCCCGTGTCATAAGGCTGGCCATGCTCCCCTCACTAAGAACTCTTACTGTTGCCTGCCTTCTTTTCTCAGTAGTCATATAATGTCTTTTTAGCCTGTATCTGTTCTTTACTGCTGGTACCTGTTGATAACATAGATCGTACTGGCTGCTTTTTTCCGTAAGCCCTTGAATGCTGTTATCTTTTTTTTTTTTTTTCCCTACTGAAAAGAAGGCATCATCTTCATTCAGGAATTGCTCTCTGATTCCTGAGGTAATATTTTTCTTGAATTACTGCCAGTGGAGACAGTGGTTGTGTTTTCTTTACCTAAATGTTGCTGTCCAATAGTCAGTTTTCTGTTTCTCCACTGTTGCCTTGCCTAGATTTTATGTACTTTCCATCAATGTCATAATTTTGTCTGTAAATGTTCTCAAAACCAGGCATTTAAGTAAAGGCCATCTGATCTCTAAGGGCTAAAGAGAATCTTCATCCTTTATTGGAGACAGAGGGAAACAGTGACATAGGATGAGGAAAAGGCTGAAGTACTTCATGCCACCTTTGCTTCAGTCTTTAATAGTGAGATCAGTTGTTCTCAGGGTACCCAGCCCCCTGAGCTGGAAGACAGGAATGGGGAGCAGAATGAAGCCCGCACAATCCAAGGGGAAATGGTTAGTGACCTGCTACATCACTCAGACACACAAAAGTCTAGGGCACCGGATAGGATTCACCCAAGGGTGCTGAGGGAGCTGGTGGAAGTGCTCACCAAGCCACTTCCCATAGTTTATCAGTGGTCCTGGCTAACTGGGGAGGTCCTGGTTAACCAGAAGTTAGCCTATGTGGCTGTTGTGTACCTAGACTTTAGTATATCCTTTGACGCCGTTTCCTACAGCATTCTCCTGGAGAAACTCATGGCTTGAATGCTCATGGCTTGAATGCTCACTCTTCACTGGGTAAAAATACTGGCTGGATGGCTGGTCCCAGAGTGTTGTGGTGAATGGAGTTAAATCCAGTTGGCAGCTGGTCACAAGTGGTGTGCCCCAGGGCTCAGTACTGGGGCCAGTTCTATTTAATATCTTCATCAACAGTCAGGACAAGGGGATCGAGTGCACCCTCACTAAGTTTGCAGATCACACCAAGTTAGGTGGGAGTGTTGATCTGCCTGAGGGTAGGAAGGGTTTACAAGAGGGTTCTGGACAGGCTGAATCCAAGGCCAGAGGCCAGTGTTTTCAGAGCAATGTAACAGCAAGTTTACAAAGTGGCTTATGTAGTGGCACACATATTAGTGGTTGTTCATAGAGGTAAGCTATTTTGCTGTAGTGACCACCATGTGCCAGAGAGATGTACATGTAGCGTTGCCTAGATAGTTGTTAAAAACCAAAGCCTAGCACAAAGTATGCATAAACTGTGGGTTTGTGTATCTGTGCTCTTCAGTTACTTATTTTGGATTTCTGGAGAGCTAGATGAGATTTTTCTGCACTTTCATGAGCTCTGTCAGCACTTGTTCAGTCTAGTTGGCACCTCTTCATTTCTCTCCATTTTTTTCAGCAGATTTTCTTAGAGAAAGGCAGATGATCTAACACTGTGAAGAAATTCTAATTTGTGTTTCTCTTTATATATTTTTCAGAGGACAGATGGACATGTCTGTTATTTAATAATGCTCATGTTACATCCTTGTAAAGAATCAGAATAGCTCCTAGCAGTCTGCCTGCCTGTCAGTAGCAGAAACAAGCTTCTTGCTGGTTTTGTGTTAAATAATAGGGATTTCTGCTCTCTGGGCTTCAGTTTTCAGAGTTTGAGAACAACGTATTCTCAGATGGGCGTTGTAGATTCTTCATGCTCTTGGCTGCTGAGAAGTTCTCTTTGAGAGATTTTTGGGTGATCTTCTGGTAAATAAACATGCTGTGCTGGTTCTTGGAGAGTGGGAGCTACTTTTCAAAAGGATAAGGCAGTGGGTATAAACTCTTTACTATTGCCTCTCTCCCTGAGATCACACTCATTCTTAAGAAATTCCCGGAGCACCCTCACACCAGCTTCTGAACCTGGAAAGGACAAGTTTTTGTTTAATCTCTTTCCTCTGGATTGTCAGGACTGAGGAACACTCAGATATTCCTCAACTTGCCTTCTGAGCCACCCCACTGTGGAGTAATGCTGGAGGAGTGGCATGGTGCAGGGCACTGGCTGCCCCATTTCACAAGCAGTGGGTAATGTTCCTGGCAGCCTCAGCTCAGTAATCGAGTGATCCAGCTGGGACCACATCTCTGCTGTTGTCTGGCTTCACAGACTCCAATTTTGGACCTGCTAGCATTGAGGTCAGAGGAGAGGACCTTTTCCAGCACTGGACAAAGCTGACTTCTCAAACCTTTACGGGACTGTAAAGGGACCCATAGATCAGTGTGTTTTTACTCTGCAACTTCCTGGGGCCACAGAAACCTTGCTAGTCATAGGTCACCGGTGTCTCCTTCCTGTGGCCTAGGTAATAAATTGTGTGCCATCGTTGCACCTTTCCACAGAAGGTTTCAACAATTTCAGGATAGGCCAGGATGTTATCAGTGTTACTCTGTTTCCTGACAGTTCTGAGACTGTTGAATTCTGGTATTGGCAGCCCATTTCAACAACGTTTGTGCAGATGACTAGTCAGTATTTACCAACCCATAGCGACAGATACTTGCTGAGGTATACTTGTTCTGAAGTCAGTATTGCTAATGCTCATATGGTGGCTGGAATTCAGGAGGGAGAATCTGGACTTTGTGGGCTAGAGTGCTCCCCATAATCAATGCAATGTATTCAGATCTCCTTTGTGTGCTATTAAAGGATGCAGTTTCTGTATCAGCTGCTGGGTTTATTCTGTAATGGGAAAAGGATCCTCTCCATTTAATGGGATGAAGTTTTTTACCTCTTCATAATACGGCAAGCTTGTTCATCTCTGTCATGCATCCGCTAATTTTATCAGGAGGGACTTAACTGGGAAAACAGAACTATAAGTGGTTGGTGGCTTGGTTTTGGCCTGGCACTCTGAATCTCCATGAGCTGCTTTATTCTTGGCTGTCTCTGTGCTCATCTTTGTTAAGACGAAACTTGTTGCTAACTCAGTTTACCACTGCGTTTTCAGGAATGCTGAATCTCCTGAACTCCTCATTTAAAGTGGTTCTTGTAGTGAATGACTTTGTCCCCCAGAAGGCCTGAATATGCTCTGTGGTATTCTGATGAGAACATCTTGCTGTTTAGGAGGTCATGACATCCCATCAGTGAATATGGCTATTGCTTGTGTGACACTAGTGTCATCATTTTAGGAAGATGTCTCTTCTGAATGTCTGTGGGAGTGTGAGGAAGAGCTTTGTGCCCTCAGCTGAGCATGGGGCAACTGCAGAGAGGTGCTGCTCTGCAGAACAACGTTCCTGTTGCTCTCACCTGTGGCTCCTGCAGCTGCTTCCAGGGGAACTGGGCTATGCTGCAGAGCTGCTGGCAGGGAAAGTGCATGTGAATACACACTGGAAAACAGAAGAAGCCTGTTCCTGTTTCGTTGTTAATGTGTATGTTCCATATCCTGCCCTCTTTAGCCTTTTAATTTGGGGATGTTACAGATGATGCCTTGAGAAGTGCTTCCATAATGTCGGGCAGTGTGCTTGTTGTAAAACATTATTAGAACAAATTAACAAAACATGTTTTGAGTAACATTAGGGTAATGTTAGTGTTAATACAGCATGGAAAAATTAACTAAAAGCAGCAACAACAAAAGACCATTTGGTTTTATACTTTGTAGTGGTATTAAATGAAACTCCTGAAATTTTCTTATCTGAACCCTCAGAACCTATCTTTACAGCAGTTGGGAGGAATAATATTTTCAAAGGCAGTATAAATAAACTGTGCTTCTAAGATAATATAGTTTAGCTATTAGCTAAATAGCTTTTTAGTTTAGCCTATTCTGGTTTTTTAAGGATATGAATTCTAGATAATGAAAAAGCATTGGAATAAACAGTCCAAGGCAGTATTACCGATGCTGCGTTATAATAAAATAAGTTGCATAATAGTGTCATTTTTATAATATTGTGCCTGTGCCTGAAAGGGGAAAAAAGAAAAGATTCTCTGTACGAGGCAGAAGTTTCACTTTGTCGTGTAATGCAGAAAGCAGCAGATAGTTTGAGGAAGCTGAGTTTAGTTATAGAAGATTGCCTGAAGAAGAGGATATAAGAAAGTGATTGGGCCTGACTGCAGGGGCACACGAATGAAGAGTTCTTAAAGGTGTAATGCCCAAGAGGAGCAGTGCAGGCGGGTGTGCTGACTCGGCGAGCTTGTCACCCTATATTGCCATCTCCATAGATTCATTTGTATGTTGTTAGACTGTTCCTTCCAATGCACTTGGTACAATATTTTAGCTTTGGAGAAAAATGAATGTAAACTTTTATCTTCTGAGCATCTTCACACTTGATAGAGGCTGTAAGTTTTCTTCTCTTTTTCTGTATCAGAAAACTTAGCTGCTGGAAAGCTCTATCATGTCACTGTCAACATGTTTGTGCATGTTGAGAATAGACTTGTACTTAATCAGTTTTCCTGCAGGGATTTCTCTTCTTCTGAAAGTCTTGTTTTGAAAGAGGTCATCCCTAAGTGTCAAAGGCATTGAATTATTTCTGTGGTGAAGATGATAGAAAAATGGGGCAGGACTAAGTTCAGAAACCCAGAAGTAACCCAAAATTTTTGCATCTGGGAGATTGTTAGGGGGAAGTCACTTGACTATGCCGGTCCTTTACTGATTTCTCTGATAGTGCATAAATCCTTCTGTAATTCATGCTAAAATCTGGGAAATGTAGATGACTTTTGGTAATGCTGTGTAGGTGATTATGTTGTCATCCATCCCTTCCATTCATAACCATGCGGAAAGCATCTCAGCAGAGCACATCAGGCACTTTACAATCATGGTGTTACTCTGACTATAGATGTACCTGGCATTTCTCTTTTTAAGCTTGGGACCAGACTTGGACATGGTCCTTGTCTCTTGGCTACCTTGTCTCCAGGTGGTACATATTTGGTTTTCTGTGGCTTTTGGGGACGTTTTGGGAATTTCTTTTGCTTTTCCACCTTCTGTACCCACTCCAAATGAGCAGGGCTTGGAGTAGCAAAGACAAGAATGGAGTAGGCTAGAGAGAAGTTTAAGGTGTTTAGAGAGAAATGGGCATAATGTAGAGAAGGATTTGAGTGGTGAAGGGAATCAAACAGTTAGAAGGGGAACTGTTAGAGCCTTGAGAAGTGAAAAAGGGTCATGGAGAAGATCTGGAATACTGGAAGGTGGGGAATGGTACTGAACTGATGGTTTCAGTAATAAATAATTATCTTTGTACTTTCAGCATAGCTAGTGCATCAAGCTGTGAATCTGTAACCATCAACTTGTGAATCTGACCCATGTTTGTACCTGCCTTTCCACAGAAAACAACAGCAACAAGAGCCAGGCTGTTTTAAGATTACTTAATTACTATATTATTTAAATTGCCTAATGATGTCTAATGACTTTTAAAGTGCTATTAGAAGCCACATTTAAATGTCTGAAAACATAAACTTAACGATGTGCTATCTTCACAGTCCACTGTTACCTAGTATTTCTTTCAGGGATGATAACATGTACTTGCTAAGACGACAAATCTTGCTAAGACAAAAAATCTTGCATTTGATGTCAAATATTCGTAGCAGAACGGTTCTCCCAAGAGAGACCGTATCTGTCTTTATAAAATGAGAAAATACATTGAGAAAATTGTCCTGTTAATATTAGCACCTGGATGGGATTTGTTGTCTGTGATGGTATTCATAAAGCTGCTGTTTGATGGAAGGTGAAATAGTTTGGAGAGAAGGCTCTTGAATCAATCTGCTGCTTCAGTCATTTGACTTCAAAGAGAAAAATAATGCTATATCCTTATTTTTAAAACAGTGGGAAAAGTTTGTTAAAGGCTAGGATGTTGCAGCCTCTCCAGTATCCAGTTGAGCAGTAAAATAGCATGTTCATTTTTAACAGTAATTTTTTTTTCACAATCAGTGAATTTTCTTAGAATTAGGCTTTATTAAAAAAAAAAAATCCAAACTGATCTGATGTTTCATACCACAAATTTGAGAAGGTTTGCTATGATGACGTGTGGACTTCTGCATTGTGCAGTGGCTACAGTCAGGTTGGCCTTTACGGTTCTGGTAGGGGAAAAAACGGAACCCAGACTTGTCGCCAGCATCTCAGCTGAGGCATAGTAACTGCGCTTGCAGCGTGCAACACAGGGAGGACGCTCAGGGAGCGGATTTGAATAGTCTTACAATTTTAGTGGCAGAGAAAATATTTTAGCAGGATACTTCCAGGCCTCCAGCTGTTTTATGAAGAAGAGTAAGAGGTAATTTGATTACTGTCAACGTATTGTGAGGGGCGATGGGCTCTTTCAGTGTTGGCTTGTGGCAGGAGGTGTGTGCTAATTTCCTATCTGGAAATCGATTTGCCCAGGTGAAAGTTCTCCAGAGCACCAGAGAAGTAAATGAAATTGGAGACCTTTTGATATGCAGGTGATCAAACTGCATTCAGGGTTTCATTCTAGCTTAAAAGCATTAAATATGTGAGAGAAACCTAAATAGCAGTGTGATACATAGTAGTGTGACATTAATCTTATAAATAGCCTTTTATAATTTTGTAGCGCTTTCTCCTTTTAATAGCCTGTTGATCTTCACCACACACTAACTCTGCATGTGTGTGTTCATTTGCCCTTCTTGGCAATATTTTATTCCAACTGGAGCTGTGATATTTCTTTTATTGCTTTGGTTTTAGTTGATTAACTGGCTTGTAACATGGTGATGTGCCTGCTTTTCAGTGGACATGAAACTTCATACTGAACTGAGCCAATATGATAAAGCCTCTGTTGTCTTCCTCAACATGAGTGCTTTAGAAGAGACGGTAGAAGTTGTTTTCCTACTAAAAATAAATTCAGTGAATTATAGAATAATTGAATTAATTCATCTCAGACCAACAGCATTGAAAATTTCTTGCTGATTCTGAATGGCAGCTGATTTTAGATGTTTTCAGCTCCAAGCAAAACGACAAAATAATTTTTCTCAGTTGGATGTTAAATCATTAAATGAAATGCAATGACACTAAGTGTTCTTATATAGAAAATGTGTACCCTGAAAATAATTTACTGTTATGTCAGTAAAAGAAATCTAACTTCTAATTAAAGGTCTGAGATTTCATTGGGTGGTCTGAGTTGAAGAGTACATAAATGCAGAGTTTGTCACTACAATGTAGTTTCACTTTGGTAACATGGCGTGACTTCATTTTGGTACTGCAGTGCATTAATAAATTCCTTCTTTTTGGGTTTTGTGGCTGTTCAGTTGTGCACCTGCAACTTTGTGCCTTTACTTTTTGGGTGCGGGAATGTAGGGATGATTTTTTTGTTGCAGTGTATTTATAGTTAGCGATGACAGTGGGATGTCGCTTTTCACACCGTTGTTAATATCTGCTATTTTTGTAGATATAATTTTGTGGAAGCTTCCAAGTATTACTGTGTAATTCTACAAAAAACAAATCTGTAAGGAAGAAAATAGCCATATTCAGAAACAAACAAACCAAAGCTTTAAAGTTTTTTCAAAACTCTGATGAATCCTGGTAAGAATTATTAACTTTTTATGTAAGTTTTGTTCTTGTCTTTCCTCTTGCATTACATTTTCCTCCAATACTTTTTTTACAGAAGCTTTATATGCTTCTGTAAATATGTCAGTTTAGTTCCAAAAGAAGGAAATGCATCCCAACAGGAGAAGCATTTTTAGATAACCGTGTTAGAATGTTACAAATACACATGAAGGTAATTTTTCCTCTTAGTCATGTATGTAAAAAGCTGACTTTAGTTTAACAATTTACAAAACTCAGTGTGTGAAGGTACGTGCATGGAGCCTGCACTCTGGCCTTAATGTTTATCATGTCATAACCCCTGACAGGGTGTGACTGTTGAGGTCAGTATGCCAGAGTTTTGGAAAACTTTTGGTGTAGCTTTGAGTTTCACTTAGTAAGTAGTACAGATTGAATTGTCCTATCATTTTCTGGTCAAGATCTTTGAAAATGGTCCTTTTACAAAGTAGGTTTGTACAATTTACAAATCTGTGGAGCTTAAACCTCTTCAAGATACTTTGCTAGAGAAACTAAACCCCCAAACCAGTGATTAATTTATTTTTTTAAATTTTGCTGCAGGTGAATGATTATCAGTTTTAACTTCTTAATCACTTGAATGTGAGCAATTATTTTAATTGCCAGATTCACTCAAAAAATTTTGAAGTTCTAGTCCTCTTGAGCTGGCTTAACAATGGAAACTCTTTCCTATAAAGAACATCTTTTGAGAGGAGGCAGAGGTGAGTCAGAAAAATACTTACCTGAGCTGCACTGAAGTGGTAAAAATGGAGAGCTTTTAAAAGTAAATAAAAGGAGAATTAAAAATTTGGGATGATATAAGAGGATTCTTTTGCCACAGGGCAGGTCTATCAGCAAAGCTGCTCTCGCCCTGTGTGCAGAGCTTTCGTTCTAGTGCCTGTAGGTGTGTTGCGGTCTCTAGTGTGCACCCCAAGAGCAACTGAAAAGGAGACCTGCTCCGCTCTCATACCTCAGGGCAAACAGCTGGGGAGAGGCTGCATATCAGGGTGCTGGGGAAAGGAGTGTGAGGCAGGGTGGCTGTGAGCCAGGGGCACGGATGGAGTGAGGTCACTTTTCTGGGCAGTGCTGCTTGAAGAGTTCCCTTGGTTTGTTTTCTGTTGGAGAAGGAAGTGGAGTTGATGAGCGTTTTCCAGGCAGGTGGCCAGACAGGCATTATTTTAATGTTTCCAGCGGAAAATTGGTGTTTTTTGGCAAAACTGAAATTTGTGAAAATGGCATTTCTGATTCAAAAGTGATTTTGATGGAAAACGTCCAATTGGTTATATTAAGCCTTAAAATTAGCATCTGCTGTGTTTAAGTCTATTGAAGATAATTTGGTTTAGGTTTAGCAACTCTGAAGAGAATATGCACAGACAACTTTCCTCCCTCTGTCTAATACTTCAGGTCTAGTGCCAGCCAAAATTCAGCTTGAAGTTGGCTATGAGGAGAATAAAAGCTTCTTCTGAATTTTGCAAGTTTGTTTTCAATTTGGGCTGCCTTCAGCTTCAAAGGCTTCACAGCACAGATCCCATGGCTGGAACTAAAGCTGCCAATTCAGCTAGCTGGTCTGGATGAAGAACCTGCTGTGTGCAGCAGTATTGATCTGTGGATGCTTGAGTGGTTAATAGCTTGCACATGCATTTTCTCCATTGGTATGTTTTCTGTTGATGTTGTCTTTAGATAACTGTGGTTGGAGGCTTGTGTGGCCCATAGGATGTGGGACTTATGTTCATTTACAGTTCCACCAAGTTAGAACATGAAACTTTCCAGCATTTGGTGGTTTACCCCTGTTTTATCTGCTTAGTTGTATACAAATATTAAAGATCAGCAGTTGTTATTTACATGTACTTTCTATCTCTTTTTGGCTTGTTAAATTATATTAAAAATCCCTCTTATTTGTAGATGAAAAACAGAAATCAAAACCAAACTGTCATTTGCTATGTTTCCTTGACTCAGTGCATGTCGTCAGGCTGTTGCTAATTAGTGTCCTGAACAAACTGTACTATGTTATCACAGCTATAGCCAGTTGTACATTGTCATTAAAGGCTCTGAGATTAACAGGCTCCCTTTTAGAGACTAAAGAGCTTTTGGTTTCTACTAGGCCTTTAGAGGACTATAAACTCCTTTTTTAGTTGGTAAAGAAATCTTTTTTGGAGTCATATAGCAAAGGGGTGTCAAATTTAGTTACCCCTTGATACCTTTGAGGAAAGTTGTAGGAAGAAGTTGGGGTCTGGGGGGACTTGGTGTTTTTTTCTGGTGGTGGTTTTCTGTTGTTGGTGTGTGTTTTGTTGGGTTTTTTTTTTTGGTTTTTTTTTTTTCCCCTTTCTTAAGCAAGATATAAACTACCAACTTATTATCACCTGGTGCTTCTGGTTTTAGTTTGTCTGAACTCGCACTGATTTCAACATTTTTTTCAAGGAGTAAATATTTAGGCTTCCTAATCTTAGAGTTATATGGGAGCCAGAACTGTCTTTTTATGCAAAATCTATTTAAATCTATTTAACCTAGTTTAGGAACACATTTCAAAAATTGCTGCAAATTTATTTTGAGAAGTTTGTATCAAGAAGATATTTTAGTAATGTTTCATTATAGGCTCTGTTTGTTACATCTTATTATAGCACTGAGTCATGAAACCAAGAATATGAGATCCAGCTCCAGGAATGGGAAGAGTTACACGTAGAAGTCATCTGTGTGAGGGTCAGGGATTGCCATTTTTAAAACTGTTTTCAACTAAGGGTAGGTTATGGATACAATAAATTTTAAAATAGTACAGGTGGAACTCACTGGGAAAACTTCTATTTATTACTGGTAATCTTTACACATGATAAATACCTCCAAATATCATATATTGGTGTATTTGTTTAATTTATAATATTTTTTTAAATATAGAAGGATAGTTCAATTCACCATTTTGTGATATTTAAAAAGTACTCCTCTTCCTACTTCTTTTTCCTGGCAGGTTTATCCTTTTAGTGACTGCTTCAGCTATCTGCCCTTCCACAGAGTTTGGTCTGCTTTTTTTTCTTAATTTTTAAAAATAGTTAGATCTAATTATTTTCCATGCTAGCTTTGCCATTTTCCATCCTAAATTTCTTACTCCAGGAGCAGGGGCTGCTGCTAATTGCATGTGTTTCTTTGCTGTCCATCACACTGGCGGAAGTGGTCCACAGTAGAGCAGTGGCCACAGTAGTGCACCCACGGGCCATCCCCTCCCTGGGTCTTTGCTGGCTCGGAAGCTGGCGACTGCTATGGCTGGTGGTTGCCGTCAGCCTGCCTACAGTGGGAACATGGTATGGGAAGGTGGGGTGTGCAGGGGCTCTCCCTGGTCTGAAGTTGGCTTCTGCCAGTTCTAAGATTGGGTTGTCTTCGTGCCATGGCCTCCTTGGTGGCTTAATGTCCACCAGGGCCCCATCCAGTAACATCTGCTAGTAACCTGTTAATTACTCGGACCTTGCGTGTCTCTGCCTGCCTGCTGTTGGCTGCCTGCAAATTCACAACTTCTGTTTACATATTACAGGCCCTAAACTATACCAGTATCTTTACTTAAAGACATTTCTAGCTTCAGCTGCCTGCTCTCCGTTTCTCCATACAATGCTATGCGGTCACACTATGATTAAGGTGACTCTTCAAGATCAATTATCGTTTATTGCTTAATAGAATAATAGGTGGATTTTTTCTGGTTTGTTAAGGTGAATGTGGGTATGTAGCTGTCATATAGAAACCTTCTAGACTTATGCTCAAAGTAGTCTCTGAAACCTCATGTAAACTTCACACATCTTGTTCAAGAGTGTGTGTGACAGTGGTCTCATAAAACTCCCCTTACCCCGAGTATCACCTGCAAATAAAAGGTTGTCTGGGTCAGAAGCAATGTGGCTGCACAGATTCATATGGTTTCAGGTCACACTGTGTTTTCAGTGGGACGGATGGGTTTGTGTTTGTTGTGAATAACCTTAGGTACTCAATAGGAAGCTTTTTCCTAAAGGCACGTGGACTGGATGTTTTTCTTGTTTCACTTGGAAGTGATGCAAAAGTCCTGTCTCTTCAGAAGTACTGTTATCCTCAGGTGATGACTGCTCAGCCTTGAGCAGGCAGGAGCTAGCCAGAAGGTTTCCTGTTGTCTTTACATTCATTCACACTTTGAACGGGAGGACAGTTTGGTTACCCACCAGTGAAGAGAAGTTGCTGAGGTTTTGGAAACTACCTTCCTAACTTTGCATGCCAATGTTTCCTTGTGTCCATTGTTTTGACAACTCTTCAGGAATGTAGTAGCACTGAAGGAATTGTGTTTGTAGTTACATTTTGTGGTCAGTATAATCCCCTGTTCATCAACAGGAAGAATGCAATATACTGCTTTTCCAGTGGAAGTTTTAGGAAGAGTTTAAGTGGCCGTATGACAGCTTTATAGGAGTATATTATTTTCCGTAAGCACAATGAATTTGATTATTTTATATATTACAAATAATAAACTTTCAAAATCTTCGGTTTCTTTTAAATCACTAAGGGTACTGTTTCCTGGCTAGAAGTCTGGATTGAACCATTGCATCTGTTGACAACCAAGTGAAATGACCCAAGGTTTACATATCAACTTTCAAGAATTATGGATACTTTCCATTGTTTGGTCAGCAGAAAGAAATGAATGAAGTACGAATTGTTGGAACCAGTTCAGGATTGCAGTGCAAGGGTCAATTCACTTGAATGAAAATGCATTTCTACTCTGATTTTACGTGTAAGGTATGCTCTGAAGCTGTGTGCTACATCAGAATTGCTGACAGCTTTCAAAACAAATTTTTGAAAGATAAATTTTAAGTTTTATTTGTTGGACTCGTGGACTTCCCTCAAAATAGTGCACAATCAACTAATGTTCAGCATTTTCAAACTGCTTTTGGTCAAAGCAATTAATACAGTGTCACTAACATGTTTTCAGTAAATGTATTTGAAGATGGGTTCTAGGTATAACCCGGTGTTGGTTTGAAGTGTGCTAGGTTGTATTATTCTGTTTAAACCTTCACAATTTTCTTGTTTCTAGTATGGGAGTTTTTTTCCTCCTAATTGGAATGTCTGGATAATTTTAGTAATCATGGGGTCTGTAATCTATTTAATGTATTCACACTACATCATCTTATAATAATGTGGGTGTTCTGTGAGTCTGACCTACTTTTCCACCTCTTCAAATTCGTGTGTACTGTGTTGGACCCAGATCAGCAAGTGGGCTACAGTGGAAATAATGCCTTCTGGGTTGCTAAATACCAACTTCTAAGCAAATGGAAACCTGGCAATGCATTAGCTTCTTAGGTGCTTTAGATTAGCCAGGAAAAATGAGATTTCTAATGTCCTTTTGTGCTCATGTGCACACTGTACAGTGCTACGGTGGTTGTCTTTGTGTACAAAGGCAAGATGTGAACTCTCTTTTAAAGAACTCTACTTCAAGTCAATGAATTTGTTGTGCTCTTGGATAAATTAAATGTCAGTTAATGATCTTCTTAACAAACTGCTTATTAAGCTGTTTAAAATTGGTTAGTTTATTATAAGCCCAAGAAAATTGTTGTTTTACTGTGTACCTTTACATAAAAGAATAAAGGATGCCAAAAATTCACTTGTGAAGTTTCTGTATGCTCTTTAATGCCCTGACCAAGCCAGTATCACAGGAATGTTCTGCCCTTTGATAGAGAACACTCCCTAGAATTGCTTCATCGCTTGAAACCCGAGCTCAGGCAGGAAATGTGGGACTTACTCCACAGGCCTGAGAGGTAAGTGGAGTTTCATTGCACAAGTTTTGTCCTCCTCCAGTTGCTGGAGCAGCACGTGCTTTGGATTATTAATTCAAGTATCTAAATATTACATGCTTAGCAGAAGATGCTGAAAAATTATAAGCAGAAACCTTCACAGGCAAAGATTAATCGGATTTAAAGCCGATTTAAATAAGCCACTTGTATATATAGGAAGATTTTTAGGGTAAGTGGCCATGGTGCTGTCCATGACGTGGATATGCACACACAGTATCTTGCTGAAGTAGTTAACCTGCTGTTTAAATCATTTGTTCTCAAACTTTTTTTTTGGCTGAATCTCACCTTTTGTCTTTACTCCGGTTTCTTTTGGGGCTGCAGAGATTTTGCTTTGGAACTTGAAGTCAGTCCTTTATTCGTTCCATATCAACTTTAGCTACAACGTACTTTTATTTCAGAAATTTGCAACCAGCGTATCTGAATTTTTATCAGTTCAGTCATTTTATATATCAGTATTTGCTGGGATATCAGATTGTTATGATTTATAACCTCATAAGCAATAGCTAGCCATCTAACACTTTTGCTAGTACATTTTCAAAATAATAACAAGAATGGCAATAACTGGTCAGGAGAAATAATGTCTGTGGTTTTGGTGCATACATTTCTGGAAGAAAGGAGCAGTAAAGCTGATATGGATACAGTTCAGGGTCAATTATATTGTAAAATAAGTATGTCACAGTAGGACTAGTAATTACAAGGTCTGTCTGTGCTTAACAACTGCGTCCTTTTTGTATGTGAGTATGCTGATAGAAGTGTGAATATGGGTTGTGTACAGGATTGGCCACAAAGCAGTTATATATAATAGCCCTGGCAGATTTAAAAGAGGGAGGTTTTTTGGAGGAGTGTGTGATGGTGAAGGCATTTTAACGTAATACCTACTTACTTCCGTAGTTGCTTTGCTGACATATGGGGAAAGAATAATTCTGAATATAGTTTGTAGAAAATCGTCATGTCTTTTGTCACCTTCCTCTCTTATTACTTTCATGACAGTTATATTTCCATTTTGTAGAAGTATTTCAGGGTTTCAGTCATTACACTTAGTTGTAAAACTAATTTTTTTCTGTAGTTTCCAAAGCCTCTTAGTTTCATGAAAGAAGCTTGTCTAGTACAAGATGACTGTTCATGATACTGTGTATTGTATGTGGGACAATGTAATGCTTCATTGCCTCACCTGAAAGTTCAAAACATGGTTTCCTAAGTCCATGAAGAAAACATTAGTGAATGACTGATGTTCAGCCTGGTGTGAATGAGTTCCACACCAGGAACATGCTAAACTCCAGACTGTGAAACAGTATGTGAGAAGTATCTTTATGGATGTGTCCTAATCATTTCTTTCTTCCTTAAAGAGAGTGAGAAAGCATTGCCCTTGAGGTCTGTGAGCTAGATGAACTCTTGTTCTAGCCCCGTGTAGATGGTTCTGTTTCCTTGGCCAACTCATAATACATCTTTCTTTCTTGAATTTGACCTCTTCATTTATGTACATTGAGCAAGACATGAATCACTGCGACTGTTCAATGTTTATGGTTGGAGTCAGGACCAACTCTGTTACAGAAAGAACCTTTGCTGGGTCTGCAGGTTGGGTCTGTCGAAGGATGTGATGAATGCTTGCTTGGTGTTGAAGGATTTTGAGGCGTGCTGAGGGGCCAGATTCTCTCCTTGCTCACTCTTATGAATTTGTTGCTTTGTTTGAAACCCACAAATTTTTGGTCTAGTTTAAGACAGTGGTGAGGAAGGAAGAAATATTGTTGGTCTTGATCAACAAATAAGACAAAAATAGGGGAGAACAGACAACAAAGGTGAGATTTGCCTTTTTGTTCCCTTAAAGCATAATGGTTTCTGGCCTTAAGCCGTCTTCTTTCTGCTGCAAAATTGTGAATTGTTGAGTTTGACCCTCCTAGGTCACTACCATATGGTTTTGTGAGGACTGCAATCAATACTTATTTGGAAGCTAAACAGTCTTACTTTGTGCACTGGTGTTTGTATTCACTGGAAAGGACTCTGAGGTAATCCTCACTGTCTCTTGGTTGATTTTTCACTTACCAAGTCCTTGTAAAATATGCCTGTCAAAGGGTTGTTTCTGGGGTACGGATAAACCATTTTTAATAAAATTGCAAGCTTTTCCGAAACCTTCTTTGATTCAGCTCATAGGCAAATACCACTCTAAAGTCTTGGCTATAATTATTGGTTGTGTAACTGTACTGATACAGATGCTGATCTTTTTGCTGTTATGGCAAGTAAGGCGATTGTCTTCTAGATTGTGTCTGTGCGAGATAAAATACAGTTTGTGAAATGTTTCATTGTTGGCTCAGATCTCTGGTGTGGAGGTTGTTACCTGTTCTGTGTTAAAGGTTTTCTTTTGCCTTTCATTTTTAAGACTTGCAGAAGGCCTAGCAGAAACAGCCTCTTCATGAGTTTTCGGCAAACGTGTGCTTTCTTGTTAGGCTTTGCTTTGGAGTCTTAATGTCTGCGACACAATTTTTCATTATTTTATCATTACCAGCTGCAAGCTAAGCTTCTAAGTTTCTCTTATATTTATTTGGTATCTTTATCCTTTCTCAGTTTGTCATGTTGGCTTAGGAAAACAAAAATCAACTTGCTGTAATTCTGTATGAATACAGCATTGCAGTTCTGAAGTCAGAGTGACTGAGTAGCCAAAAAAAATAGCTGGCTGGTAAGGAAACAAGTGCTTTTTAATCTGAAAATGCTAGTGAGGTCAACACTGAGACATGTTTCAAGGATGAATATCATCAAAAAGACTTTTATGTGTGAGATGTGTGGTCATGCTGAAAGAGCTGAAGATGTACTCTAGAAAAGCAAAATACCTGAGGGATTTTCAGGGCAGTGACTTGGGATGTTGGCTGAAGGCAGTGAGAAAAAAGTTAAACTGTAAATTGCTGGTCCTTCCTGATACAGGAGGCTTGGATCTTGGTCTTCTCCTTTCCCATGGGGCCCTGAGTATCTAAGCTGTTAACTGTTTAGGGGGGGACTGATTTACTTGTTACCCCTATTCAGTTGTGTATATTGGAGCACAGATATCTCTTACGATCCAGGCAAGTTCTCTAATAGTTGCTGGGATGTTTGTTGCCCGCTGCTAGAATGTCCTTTTTCTATCATGATACGCACCCACCTCTCTCAAAATAGGAAGCAAACATGTAAACATTTTTGAAGTCATCATAATTTTTCACAGAGTAAGGCAAATCAATCTTTTTATAGTCAATTTTGAGAATACCTGTTTTCTTTTACTACTTTTTAAGCTATTGTAATGTTCTATCTCTCTACACTCTCTACATAAGTTATGAAACTTTGTTTGCTTATGCCCTTGTCAAAGGATGTAGAAATGGTTTGCTGAGTACGTAATTAAGTGAATCACAGGCCCTGATCCTGCGAAGCACTTATGCAAGTAACTAGTATTGTTGGCTGGGGCTGGTAGCATCAGGTGTGCATTTAAGTACTTTGCTGGGCTGGGGTTGCAGGATAATCATTCCAACCTTACTTTTGAAAAGTGAAAGTCACATTTCAACTCTTGCATTTCACTTATGAGTACTTAGCGCAGGGTGTAGACTTCTGTTGGTCACGGTTCCTTATCGCTGTGTATTCCTATGTTTAATTATACAGTGAATGCACAAGCTTTGCAGAATAATGCAGCAAAATGTGTATTTGCTGTTCTCTTTTCTGCGTACTTTTTCTCCTTAAAGCTTTTTGGTGTAAGCATTTTTTTCTTGTACTGAAGTTAATGACTTAATTGCCTGTAATATTGGGAGCCTAGTAGCCATGAAGCCCAGCAATTACAATGCTTTTTGAAGTGAAAATGCTGGTTTGTATCTTTAAAACAAAACAAAACCCACTAAGCAACCTTAACGTTGGAGGGAGTGGGCAATGGACAGGGGGTAAAGGACTGAGTGTTTTGGAGTAAGGTTGTGTTGTGATTTGTAAGACATTGTTTCATTATTGGATACCATGAATTCAGTGTTTATTTTTCTTTTGTCTGTGATAGAGTTTAACAGTGGACTTCCTGTGTATTTGAAGTATAGCATTCTTGCATTTGCACTTTTTGATCTTTTTAAATTTTATTTCTGTGTTGCCTAGAGACCCTGTGTGGACAGTAATGACCGCACGTTTCCGATTGCCTGCTGGCAGAACCTACAATGTACGAGCATCTGAGCTGGCACGAGACAGGCAGCATACGGAGGTGGTCTGCAACATTCTTCTCCTGGATAACACTGTACAAGCTTTCAGAGTTAATGTAAGTAATTTGCTTATAGAAAATCAGTATCACCGAGTTTGCTTTCCTTTGCTGGAATTGTATGACTAGAGTTTGACTTTTATAGTGTTACTTACAGAATAGAAGACGTTTTGTTCAAGGCAGGCATGCTTGTACACGTATGTACTAAGTCACTGTGAACTTAGTCATTCTGGCATCCTCTATAATACTAACAGATCTTCATTTCACAATTGAGTATACACAGCGTAGTTTATTTCTAGTAATTTTCTTCATGGGCTAAAGTTGTATAGTGGAAATGGAGGGCAGTTTTGCCAGAGTTGAATGAGAAGCCATCTTTTGTTTTACTCCATTCTGGTTTTTGCATTTTTCAGCATGAGTAAAGTAGACTCAATGGTTATTTGGTTTAGATTTTTCAATCAAAATGGAAGGGTTTGGGATGTTCTCTTAAGGCATTTTTGTAGTTCCTGGAGAAGGTTTTTAACTTTTCAGGACTTTTGAGTAGTTAAGCGTGGGAATGATGGATGATGGAGCTGGGCGAGAGATGACCCAAGACTTATCAACATGAAGTTTCATCTCCTTTCTAGGACAATTTTTCTTACATACCTATTCCTTTTTTTCCTCTACAATATTCTGCTGCTGTTCTCTGTCTCTTATTTTCTCATCCTTGCTAACAGATCTATACTGCCTGCCAAAAAGCAGTATGTACACAATGTGGTTGGAGACAAAGCATTAATAGTGTATGAGAAATTGTAAATGTTGCGTTCCCTGTTTTCAGGTGCAAGATTTTTCCATTAAAATATGTCTTGCAGTTTTTTCTTTATAAGAATTGGCTAAAATAAAGAATAATTGTTGTACAATAGGTATGGGAGGTTATGCTTCTTTTTCATCAAGGTGTTCAGAAGTTGTATATTGTTAGAGAATGCTAGTGCCTGTCTAGAGCAGTCACCCGTTATAAATCCTCAAGTGTCTATTCTGCCTCTCCCAAGAAAAAATTATGTAATATGTTCTCACCACCTCTCGAGTGTACTAAATATTTTAGTTGCATAGATCATGCTTTACTGCTTATATAGATCAGTCTGCAAGTTTGTCTATTAAAACTGAGTTTAGGGAATAAGAAGCCCCTTGGTATGCAAAGTTTTTGATCTTTGGTATTAACCTCAATCTGTTATTTCAAAAATAGGGAGTAATGAAGTATTCAATCATAGGAAATAAATATGCTAACCTAAATGGTAGGATTTTCAGGGTTTATAGCTGTGTTTTTCTTTCTTGTGGTTGATACAATCCTTGGCAATAAATATTTATGGAATTGTTTTCAAAATAGGAAGAACAAAGATAACATCTAATAAATTAGCAAGTTGCTTTTCTCCTGGTGATTGCTATAGGTATTCTGTATGCTAATGACTGTAAAGCTTAATCATCTGGAGTATGCAGAGCTGGATGAATAAAAATGTACTCAAATGCTATTTCTTCTCCAACAGAAAAGTACTGATCACAGACAATGTCTCTTGATAATTTGTGACATGTTCTAAGTTCACATTTCAACCAGCCTTTTCCATTGATCTGCCAAAATTGGCATTCTTTGTGCTAAGCCTTGCCTTGTATAGAGCGTATCAAATCAAAGAATCCCTGTGGATTGTAGCCAGACAAAGGGTATTCTGGTTGCAGGCAGAAGAATCAGTTGGAACTAACCTGTGCATATGTTTGGAGAGCAGAATTCCTTTCTGTAAAATGTTCTGCTTACCGAGTTAAGAACTGCTACTTTGACCTGGAAAAAGCACACTTCACAGAAAGTGGAGCTGGAAGAAGTGAGGCTGAATTGAGTTAATGTGATCAGAGTGATTTGCATTGCTGTAAACCTACTTCGTCAGGATCAAATTGTTTTAATTAATTGTCTAAATACCTCAGAGTGTATCCTTTTGCGCAGGCTGACATAGCTGTATTCCCTGAAAGCCAGTACATTGATAGAGAGATCACAGTGAACTTGAGGTCCAACTGAGTCAAGGTAGATGGGATGGGTTGTTCTGTAAACAAGGCTACTGGCTTAGCAGTGGTGGAAAAGTGTTTCAGTTTGGAGCCTTTATTATCTCAGAATTCTCCTCCAAGCTGATGAATTTACACCCTAATAGAAGTAAAATCTGATAATCTGTAAAATAACCCTAACTAAAACTCACACACAACCCCCCCTGCAATTCTATAAGTGAAAATTTACAATAATGTAATCTTAGTGTAATCTAAGCAACACTTAGTTATTTCCCTTCCTTTCTTTGATGAGAAAAATGACTAGCCTTTTTGGAAACTTCTTTTAAAAAAAGAAAGAAAGCTACATTTTGCAGAGCTCACAAAAGCTGCAGGATGAAAGGATGCAGTAGCACAGCACTGGCTGCTTATGGATGCACTTGCTTGAGTCGCAACACAAGTGTTGCAGTGAGCTGCAAGAGATCTCAGTGTTTTCAGCAGTGAAGGAGCAGTGCATCCTGCCGCAGACCCGTCAGCAGCCTGCCTGACCCCCTCCGGGAAGACCTGGCACCTCTCATCCCATCCCTCTGTCATCAGAGATCCCAATTTGTGTGACTGGCATGGCAGCTCCTGGTGTTTGCTGTAGATACAGCCAGTTCTGTAGGCCAGCAATAAAACCAGAATGTCAGGAGCATACATTGGAAAGACTCTGGTGGAAGCTCGTAAGCAGGCATTAAATCTATGTACTGTGGATGTTTTCCTAATGTTTCCAAACACGGGTGCTTCTAAAAAGCTGACAGTAGTTTTGGGATTAGAAATTAACGTGTATACATCTAGTGGTACTAGTTGTTAGTCACTAGATGACAGATACTTCGTAAAGTGGAATTAATATAGTGATTTCTAGTGTTAGTGTCAAATCTGTTCTGAAAGGCCAAAATCTGTTGACATTCTGCCTCCAGCAATGACTAAGAAGAAATATGCACAACACTTTAATATGCCAGTTCAGAAAAAATGTTGATATTTTGTATCTACCTACTTCAGTTTTATGTTAGTTCCCATTTTTCATATATTATTCTCTGTTTAAGGAGGAAATGTTCAACTTTAGGAATAAAGCAAGTTTCTTTTTATGCTAATCCACATTTATTGGTTTTGCTTTTTTATTTAAAAAAAAAAGGCAAAAGTAGAAACTTGTTATCATACTTTTTACAATTTCTAGCAGCTATTCAATGGTTATGAGTGTATTACAAATATTTTGGATCTTTCACAACAAGCAGGATTGTGACCTTCACCTGCTCTGACAAGCTGCAACATCATTATATAAATATCAGAGATGGGTTAAACTGAGGTCTGGTTTTACTAGATGCTTATCTTTATTTTGCACTGAGAGTAAAACATTGTGATCAAAACAAATGCTTCATGTTGAAACTAGTCTTGTCTTACCAAATTTGCTGTTCTGTTGCAGGAGAAATGCTTTCCTTGTGGTCGTATTACTAAATTCAAACTGATCAGCAAGTTCTGTCTTTTTGTTAGGCAACATCCATTCATGTATTTAAGAAACAGTATAAATTCTCAGACTGAGGTTGGAAAAAAGCTGCAGAATTGATTATCTACATGTTCTTAAGAAGTAACATGTCAGCTGTGGTAAATATTAGCTTAAACATGGGTTTCAAATGTCTCCTGTTTTCTGAGATTTACTATCATTAAGTTCTTAGTTTGAGTTCTGATTTAAAGCTACATGGGGAAAAATGCCAAGAAGCAATTAGTGCTGCTGTGTAATTTTAAAATTAGTTTTATTTGCTGAGAAAATTGTACTGATTACTGGTTTATTTCAGAATATATCAGAAACTTCTAATTTAGTGAAAATGAAAGTGACTATTTTTGGATTGTACATTAAAATTGCCTTATGCATTTATACTGTTGTGTATTTATTATGTTAACATCTGTTTGTTTTCTTTGCTTGTTTTTACTTATTGGAAAATAATTTTTTCAATAGTGAGCTTAACAGTGCTGTTCCTACTGGCTGTTCATTTAGTTAAACATCAATAAATTTTCTCCATATGTTTTCTTTAAAAAATAAGATCTTTCAATGTAAATGTAGGAATTCTTAGATCACTTTAACTTAGCTAAATCTATATGGGACCTGAAATATATGCCTTATGTAATTTCAGCCTAAATGCTCAGAGCTATGGTTATGATTGTCCTGCTGGAATAATTTCAAACATGATTTGTTAATAACTATTCTATAACTTCTGTTATTATGAAATAAATTATCAAGTAACTTGGAGTTCTTGGCCCCAGTAAATGGTTTTGACAGTTTACTTAACTGCCGTGTAGTATCAGCTGAACAGAAAAAATGAGTTTCAGTAGGATGCTCTTCGATGTTAACAAATGTCTCAACTTGGTTTGTAGATTTTTCTTGTGTGTGAATATTAATGAAATTCTTGCAACCTTCTTTTGACCATTTGGCATTTATGTACGTCTGGTTTAAAAGCTGTAAAAGTAAAATGTTGTATAATCCCTATGACGAGTGAGGTCATTTGGGAGCAGAACAGCAGGTTTTTTGCTTTAAAATTTCTAAAATATCTTATTGCATACAGTAACCAAGGCAAGATGTATCAAATCCACTGTAGTATCAATAATACTTGGCAGCTAGAAGATGGTTAGAAGCTTGCTTAGTACCAGAGAAGTAGAAAATCTGGGTGGAAATATTCATCAGTTATCTCTTTAATAAGTTTTTTGTTTGATAGTTGTTCATGCAGCATATTTTCTCATTTTTTGTACTTCAAGAAGCTATGACCCTTCAAATTCTTAGGGAAACTCCTTCCAGATTTCACATGTATTTATTGAGCCCTGGCACAATGGCACACTCAGCGTTTCAGTTACTGTGGTGGCAGTATTTTCAGGTTAGGCAAAAAAATGCTAGGTACCACCACCAGGAGATTCTTCCTATAGCATATTGTGGGTAAGATTTGTCCCTGTGTAGTAGAAATGAAGTCTGTTTGCTTGTCTCTGAAAAGCAATGTTAGTTATTCTGTTGAATTAGTTCATTTGGAGTAAAGTAGTGTCTTCTAGAGGACACATTTAAATCGCACATTTCAGATATTTGGCTGCTTTAGCTGTCTCTGCTATTTAACTTTGGAAACATTTTCAATATGCTGGTTCATTTAGGTTCAGAAATAGTTTTTCAGATAAAATAGTTAAGAATAACTTGTACACACCTGTACTTTTAAATTCAGTGACTCAAACAAGGCAACAAAGTTCTTTGTCAAATCCTAGCCTTATTTTCCTTTTCTTTCTTCAGTACTGCTTTTAAATATCAAATTTGGCTAATAAATGGCTTTCAGGAATAATCATGTACTTAGCTGAGAAGGGAAAAATAGTAATTCCTTACATATGCTTCAAAAAGAGAGATGAGGCTTATTTTAAAAATAGTGCTTTTGGGATACACTTTGTGATACATAAAATTCAGGTGGCTAGAGCACATCTGAAAGAAAGTGTATGTGCTCGGCCTGAAGTCTGTGTCCAATTATTTATTTGTTCATTAAACAATATATGTATTTGTTTCTCTGCAGAAACATGATCAGGGACAAGTTCTATTGGATGTAGTCTTCAAGCATCTCGATTTGACAGAGAGAGATTACTTTGGTTTACAGTTGGCTGATGAATCTACTGATAACCCTGTAAGTTGACTCTGTTATAAATCATACTCATGTTCACCACTGTGCTCTTTTTCATTGTAAAGGGAAGTAAATAGAAGTCATTGCAATATTGTGCCATCTTCTCCACCTGTGTCATTTGAGTGGGTCGGTATCACCTTGTACTTACGGTAGAACTGAATGTGAATAGTTACAAGTTTGAAGTAGAATGTTGAAATCTGTGCTTATGAAATAATACCTTAAAAGGATACTGCTTGTTTTATTGTATCTGTTTACTAGACTGCATGGTCATTGTCAGTTGGGATAAGAAATAGTAATTCTAGTTTGATTTTTTTGTCATTAGTACTTAAAAAAAAAAGGGGGGGGGGATGTAGATTGTCCTGTATGGTGTGTTTATTTCTATCCCAGATATATGGTAGGATTTTTAATAGTGCTTTGTGTAGCTCACTGTCTGCTAAGGGCTGTCAGCTCATCACCTTAAGAGAAAAAAAGGAAGGGCTCCTTTGAAAATGTGTGTTTATAGTAAGCTTATGTGCTTTAATTGAAAGGAAATTCCGTAGGGCTGAAACTTGGTAACATCACTGCATAGTTCACCAGTAGAAACTAATATACCCAGCTGAGATAGTTACAGCTGTACTGCTGAGATCATGATTGCTTGAAGAATACTTTCTTATGTCAGCATCAAATGTGCAATATTTGTTTTAAAGTGCGATTTAACTAAGTATTATTCCTTACAATACTGTTCTTTACCTAATTTTTATTATATGTGTGTCACAGTGCTGGGGTCTAAATTTATCTCCCAGCTTGTGTGGCAAAAGTAATTTTTGTTCACAAAATGTGCAGAATGTGGTCTGTAGAGATAAGTGACACTGTGAAGTGTTAATCATTCAGTATCTAAGGTGAATGTCAGAAGATAGTGCAGCTTTCTTGGCTAAGTGCAGATTTGGTCTGCTGTTTTATCATCAAGAGTGACTGTTCTAAATAGAAGGAATACATGTTTTTATCTTACTGAAAGGTTAGGTTTTTTCTTTTTACTTATTTTTAATGTAAAAGAGGAAGAAAAGTTACAATACAGCCATAATTTTTCTTCTGCCTGAATAGTGAATTACTTCCACATTTCTTTCTTCTCTAGAGCAAATTATTTTTAATTGTATTCTTTTTCTAAATTCTGGTAATTCTGGTTTATTAATATGACTGAAGCTGTAGAGCACAGCTATAGATATTTAACAAGGTTTTCTTTCGTAACTTTTGTAACAGTGTCTGGTAAGACATCGGCAAGGTGGCCTCATTTAATGTGTTCTAGACTTTGATTCCAAGCTGTAAAGACTGGTATCTGCATGCTGTAGAAGAGGCTGAATTATTTTTCAGCTTTAAGTAGTTTTTGATTGAATATCACTCAATATTCTACTCAACATTCAGAGATTTGTAGTGTTTCTCATTGTCCCTATCTGGCTTTCCAAAGCTTAGGCCTCTAGGCTCTCTTTTTTCAAGTTCATCTGTCTGGAAGCAGCTTGAACACAACACTAATAGGACGATCTGGTTAAGAGTTAGGCTGAAACAAGAATGACTTCACAGCTATTTGATACAAGCACATGCTTTAAAGGTTTACTGTTTTTTGACTTCTAAATATTTTGGCTTTTCAGCAGGTATCTAGTTTTCATGAAAACAATGTGTCAGAGCTAAATAGAAATATTACGATATTATTCATGTAAGTTTGAAGAATTTATGGGTTTGACTAATTCCAGTTTTTTATATCAGTTTACTTTTACACTTGGTCCATTTGGACAAAGAAACCAGATTGGATTGACAAATATTCTAGTTCCTTGTAAAATAAGACAGTGGTATATTACACAATATGGCAGGAGATAAAGGTGATGTGGCAAAACGGGGATTCTCCTGAGTGTGAAACCTCTGTCATTGTGCCTAAACGTGGATTCCATAAACTGCACGAGCTTTATGCTTTTGTCACATTAATGCCACAGTAAAGGTCAGTGCAAGAAAGCGTTGATGCTGTGTATGGCTGGAGTGGTTGGTGTATTTGTCTAGGGTCTTGGGCTGTGGGTGCCTGGGGCAGCGCTGGGAAGTGGGTATCGGTGCGTAGTGGGTGTTAGGGTGCAGCAAACACTGGCAATGTGGGTGCTGGAGCGCCCTTGGCAGGAGTCAGGCAGGGATCGTTGCTGGGGGAGGAGAGAGTGCAAAAATGATTCTCTTAGGGACTGGGGTACAAACTTCATGGATCCCCAGATCTACCTGCTTCAGACTTACTGGGATGTAAATGGGATAACACAGCTTGCTAGCAGCACCTCGAATCATTAAGTTCTGGTATTTTTGCCTAAATCCTGCCAACTTCATTTTCTTTACAATATGAAGTGGTTTAACCCTCTGCAGTTTCCTAGAGAGAAAATCACCTTTCGCATTTGGAACCAATGTTATCACTTGAAAGCATGGCTGTTGCCTTCAAAATAGATTTTTAAAAGGTTACTCTTCTGTGGTTTCAGCTGTGCTGGTACCTACCAAATAAATCTTTACAACCAGAAGGAAATGTAAATGCATTCTTCTTCCTTCCTCGCATGAAAATAATAAGCCCTGTGATAAATGTGAGGTAGTTACATGCTGTATAGAATTAGGTCTCTGTCACTTTGCAGGAATTGTGGTCCTGTAACAGTTTCCTGAGGCTTGTGGACTTGCATTGCAAGGCAGGATGAGGAATCGAACAGTATTCATAACAAAGATAGATTTATGTGGTAACTGAGCTGTGTTAGTTCCTGAGAGCCTGCTGGGTTGCTGGTGGGGAGTGGTTTAACCAACTTGTAGGGCTTTCCAGAGAACCATACTTCCATCTGAAGTTTGCAGCGTTGATTTTTATAAAGATCTGTACTTCCCCACAGCAGCCTTCTCCTGTGGAGACGATCCAGGTCCCCTGCTGTTGCTAAAATTGTTCTGTTAGTCCTTAATCCAGTAGGCTGAGGGCTGAGCCTCTAGTTTCCAAGATCCTGGTTACCGATTTACCAGAGATGACACTCAGGCTGACAATTTGAAGAGAATCTGTGGGCCAGTGGGATCGCTCCCCGGATATGCCAGACCTGCAAAGCGCAGCCAAAATTACGGAAACTAGTTTAAGCAAATGAACTTCTGAGCTGGGTAAATTAGCCTTAGCTAATTACTTAGCTCTTTACTGCCACAGTTGGTTTACCTTGGATAATCAGTTTAAGGCATAGCTGAAGATTGTTAAACACACCGTAGTTGAGTTATGTGTAAATCACAGAACCAAGTCATAGTCAAATTAGCAGTTTGTTGTCCAGATACCTGTCTCTGAGGTTACCCTCAGGGAAGAACAATAGCAGCAACTGTTGATGATGGTGTCTTTCCAGAACTAGTAACAAGACTTCATATGCCAGTAAGACATTTTGGTAAAAGACAAGTAAAAAGTAATAGAAAAGTAGCAGTTTCTTGACATGTAAGACATTAATGTGTACTTTTTGCTTCTCTAAAGTTGGTGTTATAATCTGTCTCTTTCCAGAGGTGGTTGGATCCAAACAAACCTATCAGGAAACAATTAAAAAGTGAGTACATGTATGTATTTGGCCAATTCATCTATCATTATTATGCTGTTCTTCCAGGGTGTGCTGATTAATTAGAAATAACTTTTCTTGACCATAGGAGGATCGCCTCACAGTTTGAACTTCAGAGTTAAGTTTTTTGTAAGTGACCCAAACAAGCTGCAGGAAGAATATACAAGGTAGGTTTAGCTAATTTGTCAATAAAACATTTTTATACAAGGCTTACGTTTAAGGGGAAAATGATCATTAGGTTTTTTTAAGGCGTAACATGGAAATTTTCTTATAAATCATTTTTTCTGCTGTATGTGCAAGCTTCTAATTTTTGCCTAATAATTACAGATATGAACTATGCAGTGGCACCAAATCAATATAACAAAAAGCCTCAATATATTTGCAAATTTATATGCAAAGTGAAGTAACTACATGAAGAAAATACTACCAAGTAGAAAGAGAAAAGGGAAAATAGAGAAGAGAGGAAAAACTTAATTCCACTATTCACCAATGAGTACAAATTTAATTTTATCCTTACTTGTGTTCTACTTTGTGATTAAAAAAATCCCTGATTTTCCCCCACCCCCACAATTTTCTGCTTGGCACTAATAATATTAATCTCTGTTTGTATGGTTGTAGTCCTAGCTTGAAGCATGTGAGCTTATTTTGATAGCAGTGTGTTTAAGTCTGTTGAAGAAAATGCTCAGTGTGAATCAAGATCGGAGGCTTGTGAGTTGCAATTAGTCCCTGAAGAAATGCTTTAAATTTTCAGTATTCTTAATTAGTTCTGGTCCTCTACATAAGTGGCATGATTTGACAGATTGGAATTTTTGGATGTCAGCCATTCTGAAAACAGGTCAACCCTGTTCAGGAAACAATATCTAAATTATTAAGCCTAGCTTTAGAAGCTAAGTACCTAAACTGTGAAAATTTGAGTCCACATTTGTTTAGAATTTCTTTTGATTTGTCACATTTTGGACAAAATTTTACACGCGTCTATGCAGAGAGAAATTAGTCCCAGAGATCCTGGATCAGTGTTTGTTTTATTGAAATATTTGCTCTAGTAAAACATGGTAATTTACTGCATCAGAAGAATGAAAAATGTGATATTTGAATTAAAGGACAGTGTGTAATATTACAAAGGAGATGGAAAAAACAGTAAATGTTGATCAATATGAAGAAAACAGTGAAGAGAACTGTTTACTTCAAATGTTAAGCTGTAAATACAAAGCTATAAATATAGCATCCTTTTAGATGAGAAATAACGTATGATTGCTGTATCTAGGTCACCTCTGCCGTTTTTGCTAATAGGCCTAATTGCCCCTGAGAAAACTTGTTTGTATTTGGAATTATTATAAAGAGAGAGTTATTATTGGTGGTGGTTTTTGGAGTGAAGTTAAAGTGCCACGTCCTATGGGGTCCTTTTGTGTAATCAGTATTTTTCCCCCTTAAAAAAAAAAAAAAGAAAAAAAGCGCAAACTTCTGACAATTCCAGCTCAAGCTGAGACTTTTTAAAGATGCTCATTTTTTAATAAATTTAATGAAAACAGAGGAATGAGTTGACATAAGAGGCAGTATGAATAGACATCAGGGTAGGGTTCATTGCAAGCTCATATCTTATTAGATCTCTGCAAATTTGTGTGAGGGAGGCAGGTTATGAATGCCCCAGGTCAGGAAAGGTCAGTGGGAGCTCATCTTGTGTTGGAGAGTTTGGCTTTAGGAACTTGTCTTGGTAGGAAATGAAGCTTCGTTAGTTCTGCTCATGGCAGAAAGACTTGCTTATTAACGTTGACTCCAGTTAGCAATAATTCTGTCTTACTCTTTTCTAGTTGTATTTCTGTAAGGAAGAATTGCAATGCAATGCTGCCTTCATTGTTTTAGCTGAATCTGTTGTGCAGGCTTTTTCAGACCTACATCGCTAACGCTTCTATTGATTTCCCATTTTGCTCAATAATATGCGAGGCTTCAGTGTTCAAACTGGGATTGTCCACTAACAAGCCATTAACTTCACTGTTTGCTGAAAACAGTGGACAGAAAATGAACTCTGCTTGGTATTAATTAATCATGAGGTCCCTTAAGTACCAGAGAATATTTCTAATAAAGCAATAAACCACAAAAAGTAAAATAAAATTAAGGTGCAGCTGCACAGACAGAATGCTTCTGATTTACATTTTTGCAGCCATAAATGGTAACAGGAAAAATCAATTTGTTCAGTATATTTGTGAAGAGATGCTCAAGCTAAGCATGTGAAGCATATCTTTTTAATAAATTTAACTTGTCATTTATTGTTTTTTTTGACAGGTACAGAAATTTTGCTTTATCTGTCTCTTTATTTTGGGTTTCAATATGCATTTTAAGGTGGAAAATTAGAAAGTATTTTGAGGTTTCTAAAGCCTAGCTAATATCTCAGTTTTAACTGCTTGAGGTTAATACCTTAAAGTAAACTTCTTGCCATTCTGATCAGTCAAATAACCTCTAGACAGTTTTGTAGGAGTTGAGCGCAGGGGCTGACAACTTTGCTTGTCAGTTTACAACTGTTTTCCCCTGGTATTCTTTCAAACATGGAATGTTTGAAACCTTTCCACTATATTTAGTTTGTAAATGGTTGGATTTCTGTGTGTGTATTTGTAAATGTTTGTGAAAGTCTTTAAAGTGGTAGTTAATCCACTTTCTGAAGACTACACAAATATGAGAAGTTATGTTACGTGAAATGAAGTGATGTATTCTGGTTTTCTTAGTATATTTAATATTGGGAAATATTTAACGTTTGGTTTCAGTCGAACTTGAACTAGGTGGTTTTGATAAGTTATTTTAAGTGTTTATAAAGAATGGGTATGGCTGACTCTACTTTCAAATCTGAATTACAAGAAGGAAACCAGATTATTTTCATAATAATTACGTAGGAGGTCGCAAACGAGAATAACATATTTATAAGAAAGCGGGAATGGTGCTTAAATTTTTCACTCAGTAAAATTTTAAAAAAAAGGCATTAGAGCCCAAATTCTCCAGCTGCTTTTATGTTCTGTTAATAAGTGATTTTCTTCTGAAAGTTTCAGCTTGTGCCAACATCCTGACATTTCAGTGAGTCATGTTGGTTACCCACTTCAGTCTCTGTGTCAGTGGAGGTTTATAGCAGGTGTGATTTGCCACTTGATATAAACACTTGTACTGTGAAATTGTCTAAAATGTTTGAGTGAAATATGAAGGAACTAAGTTGAATAATCAAAATATTTGGAGATGTTAACAAAACGTTTGGAGGTTTTTTGAGAAACAAAGGAAGTAGTTGAGAGGGAAGTCTGCTGTTTCAGGTTTGTTGGAGTTTTTAAGTCATAGTGTTTCTGCTGCCATTGTTTGGTGGGAGATAGTTCTTGTTTTAAAGTGTTCGTCTGTTTCTTTTGCTGTTTCCATCTCCCTCCTGGCATAGGAAGACTAGATGAATTTGTATGAACAAGATTTTCTCACATCATAATTAAAGTGAACTTCAGAAGTTCAAGGGAATTCAGTCAGAAGGCATTTGACAGAATTTACTTCTATATAAGAATGTAACTCCATAATACTGAGAGCAATTATTTTCATTTAAATGAAAAGAGTAATATAAAATATTCAGTGAGAATAAATTAGTTTTATTTACCTGGAGTACAAATCATTATTAAGGTAACTCCATACACAGATGCAAACTTCAACTGGAGAAGAGAAGGCTCTGGGGAGAGCTTATAGCACCTTCCAGTGCCTGAAGGGGCCAACAAGGCAGCTGGGGGGGGGACTTTTTAGAAGGGCCTGTAGTGACAGGACAAGGGGTAATGGGTTTAAATTGAAAGAGGGGAGATTTAGGTATCAGGAAAAGATTCTTCCTGGAGAGGGTGATGAAGCACTGGAACAGGTTGCCCAGAGAAGCTGTGAATGCCCCATCCCTGGGAGTGTTCAAGGCCAGGCTGGATGAGGCTTTGAGGAACCTGGTCTAGTGGAGGGTGTCCCTGCCCATGGCAGGGGGGTTGGAACCAGACGATCTTTAAGGTCCATTCCAACCCAAACCATTCTGTGATTCTATGAATAGTTCTGTTGATCACACTCATTCCTCACGAAGGCACTTCTTTTTCCTTCTTTTAAACTTTAAGTTCAACATAAATAGCGGAAAATAAAGCAGGTAGAATGTGAAATGTGCAGCCTTCTAGTGAAACATAATGTGTAACTTGATAGTCTATAACTAGTTTAATTTACAAAGTTGTATTTTTATTTTACTAATCGCAGTTTTAATTTCTTTCCCATAGGAGTTTAAGAAATAGCATGCAAAATGTAAAGTTTTAGTTTTGCACTAACTGAAAGCAAAATGCATTACATTCATGAAAAATCATTAAATAAAATTATTCTTAATTATACTGTGTTTTGTTTCTTTCTTTAAATAAGGTACCAGTATTTTTTGCAAATTAAACAGGACATTCTGACTGGAAGGTAAGGCATTTTTGTTGTGTTAAACATTAAATGCAGTTTTGGTTGAAAAAAGTTAATGGTGAAACCTGCAAAATATTAAAATTAATGTTTATGCAAGTAGAAGTGTTTAGAATAACTACATGTCCAATTTGTTTATAAAAATTGAAAACTTAGGCATTTCAAAATAACTTTTGTATGAAATATGTAATTTTATTTATTTCTTATTTTAAAACCAAACCAAACCAGATTGCCCTGTCCTTACAATACTGCTGCTCTTCTGGCTTCCTATGCTGTTCAATGTAAGTATTATTAGTATTCATGCACATGTTAGTACTGAAATATATAAAAAGTAGTGTTGATTGGTTTGTAAAGAATGCGGTTTGTATAGCATTATATTGTCATGTTTGTGGACAGGATGCTACTTTTCTTGTGATTAAGGAAGTATGGTTGGGGTTTTTTTCCTCCCCCAGCATGTTTCACTGAATTAGATATGGAAAAAAATACTGATAACGCATTCTGCTTTCCTTCTTTAAACCCACGCAGTTCAAAAACACCGAAACAACCCTCTTGTATTTCTCTGTATTCTGAAGTATGGGGTTAGGTTTTTTCCCTGAGAATGATACTACAGCATTTTTTAGACAGTTAAACATTTTTAATATACCATACAGTGAACCTCCCAATAGGTGTGGAAAAGGGAATTCTGGTCACATCTGGATAAA
Source organism: Rhynochetos jubatus (assembly GCA_027574665.1). NCBI lineage: Eukaryota > Metazoa > Chordata > Aves > Eurypygiformes > Rhynochetidae > Rhynochetos > Rhynochetos jubatus. The sequence goes on from CM050654.1 coordinate 29,764,057, forward strand.
CAGTTCAGTACCTGTGTTGTCAATTTTAAGCCATCCAGTGAGCTTATAAATCTCGAAGACTGAGATTTAGTCCTCTTCCTCTCTCCCCTTTTTCCTTTGTAAATTTAAATTGTTGAGTGGAAAAAAAAACTTGTAACAACCAACCAAGAGACTGTTCAGCACTTAGTTCTTGAAATTTGTGATTGTCAGAAATTCAGTTTAATAGGCAGTCCTGATACCCATCTATATCCATGTGTTTTTCTGCTATTAAAGATATTTATGTTTATATAACAGTGTCCGTGTTAATCACTTCAGGGAAAAAACACTCAGTAATGTTAATGTAATGTTTTATGCACAGTTTTGGTAGGTGGTCACCTTTTTCCAGATTAATCAACAGAGCAATTTCTCTTAAACTCCCTAACTCCATCTGCTTGGAAATAGATAGGGAAGTGCTGTCATGCCATAGAAGAGATCAACTATTTGATAATGAAGCAGGCACTGTGAAAAGTTCATAATGTTTTAAGCTTTTAAGAATGCAACATGTTTATTTTTCAAATACTGTAGAAGTGGTGGTATGTGCAGTACACTGTAGTTACATTTATATGTGAGATCCCATTGTCCTTAAGTTCTTCAGCGTGCAGACCTCTAACGATTATCTGTGTGTGCCTGTTACGAAACTCTGGTGTGGTTTAGCTCCTGGTGAATAGCAGACGTGGATTTCAGACAGTCCTGTCTTCCCTGCAGTGGATTTTAGCAAGCATTCTGTTCTGAAACCTGGTTCTATTTTCCAATTTTGAAATTTTAAAAAATAGATTCTATTTCTGGTGATGCAAGTGCCCCAGACTTGTTTCCTACCTTTCCTTCCCTTGCTCGGCCTCCTGCTTGCGAGTGCCTTCATCCCTCCTCAGTTCTTCCGTGCCCCAGAGAAGTGTCAGTAGGCCTGCCCAGGACCCCACCTCCAGCTGTGTGGCTGTGATTGTCACATGTGTTACTTATCTGTCACTGTAGATCTGTTACATGGATTGCAGAGACTTTCAGCTGAGGTTTTTTTGGGTTATGATTTAAAGGCCTCAAAGCCTGTATTTTTAGCAAATGTTGTTGTTTGTATTTTTTTTCCTGACAATAAATGTGATTTTAACTTATTTCTTAAAATTACAAGAAAACTATGTGAATGTTCTTTCTATAGTTTCAAGTAAAGTAGTGTCAATGTAGGTGTATGTATGTGTACTTTCTTCCACACATACAGTTGAATGTGCAAAAAAATATTTTTCTAATGCTTCTGAAAATAACTTGGTAGAGAATGAGTTGGTGAGTTTTTCAGATCTTAATGAAGAAATAGCAGTTGTAGTGTTAAATATATACATATGATGTATAATCACATGAAAGCAAGCAAAGGTAAAATTAAAAAAATCAAATACCTTGAAGTATATTTAGTGCTCATTATGACAGCATTTATGAATTAATTTGTGTAATAAAAATTAAACACATTATAAACTTTCTTCATAAGTACCTACTCAAAGCTCTCTTTAAGTGATCCTTGTGGTATTCACTGAGAATGTGACTATTGAAGAAGGAAAAGGGGAGCTCAAATGTCTTCTCTATTTTTGTTTGCTGTAGAACATAAAGTATGTGGGAGCAGACTTGTGAATTTGGGAGCATTGCACAATGCCAAGTGCATCAGTGATAAACAATAATCTCTCTTTTTAATATTTTAGCCGAGCTGGGAGACTACAACCATTCAGAAAACTTGCCAGGCTACCTCTCAGACTATTCTTTCATCCCTAGCCAGCCTCAAGACTTTGAAAAAGAAATAGCAAAATTACATCAGCAGCACATGTAAGGATTTACAGCAGAAGATAGTGACTGACTTTGTCAAATCCTGACTGCTGGTGCTGTGCTATATATAAAAAAAAATGAGTATTTTGTCTTAAAGGTTTCTGGGGGCGTGTGTGTGTGTTGTTGTTTAAGAGTATGTTTAATGTGATTTTTTTGGTAGATTGTCTGTTTAGTAAGTACCATTAATACTCTGCACAGATAGAATATCTATGACAGAATGACAGGGAAAGTAAGTGTAAAAAATGAACACGATAAAGGTACACTGAAAAGGGTATTTGGTGTATTACATAGGATATTAACTTTGCAAGATATAATTTCTCTAAGAGGTTTTTCTAGTCTTTAGGAATGCTCTGTGCATAAAGGCTTTGTTTTCATGGTGCTCTCGCCAGTAAACAAGAGTTACTTTTGAAGTAACAAAGTCCTTTTCTTCAATATCTGCTCTTTCCTGTGTGCAAGTCTGTGACCTTTTACTAAAGAGGAAAAGGCGATGAAGCAATGGAAAATATTTTTTCTTTCAGTGTGTAACCTTGTGGTACTTTTTCAGCTATGGTTCCTTGGTATTTTAGAACTTAAGTGCTTTTTTGTTACAGTTAAATTTAACAGTTTGCGGTGTGTTTACAAAAACGTTTGCTTAATTGGGACATGTTGTCGGCTTTAAAAACTACTGAATGTTCTGTAATGCTATGGTTCAGCAAATTCTGTTAGGTAAAGAAATAGTGAGTTGATGTTAATTTAAACGTAAAGGGTGGGCCTTGGAGAGAAACTGCTGTTTCAATACAAAATACAGGACTGCAGAAGTAATTTCCAGATTCTAGAGCTCCACAGGCATTGAAGTGATAGAGTGCATTAGGAAGAAACCGTGTGTGTTCACAAGCTGTGTTGCGGACTGCTGTCAAGACTTTGTCTATGCAGAAACACAAGTGTGTGTTTCTGTTAAAATGTTTGGGTTACAGTTTGTTTATGGTGAGAAAGGAAATTCAGATTTCAGGGTGGGTGTAGAAGTAGTAAAACAAATGCATATTTTTCTGTTTGAGCTCAGTAGGGAGCCTGATGTGTGTGGGGTTATGTTAGAATGTTCTGATTAAGCTGCTTTCTTTCAGAGGGTTGTCTCCTGCAGAAGCAGAGTTCAGTTATCTCAATACAGCACGTACCTTAGAACTTTACGGAGTTGAATTGCACTATGCAAGGGTAAGTTTGGGTGAACTAGTAATGTAAAAATGGTTTATTCTGAGATTTATGGAAAAATAAATATTTATTTCTAGTGAATTTTCCTGGCTGCTGCTTACAAGAGAAAAAAATTATAATATTACCTTATTAGATGCCCAGCTGTGATTCACCTATTGCATTAGCCACTGTTGCACTCCAGTGAGGTTATTTCTTCACGTAAATTTGGACTTAGTTGACGTGTGTTATTCAGGCTGAGCCTTGTTGGCCTGAATGCCAGTTCAGTTGGCTACTGGTAAATAAGGAAAATGTGCTTCTTTGAATGTGTTGGGGATATTTAAGGATCTGTCTACTTTGAAAAATATTTAATTCGGTTCCAGTTAGAACCAAATTATAAATCATTATCATATTATAATATGAACTGTTAATGTAAGGTACATGACTGTACTGTAATTTGATATAGTGTCAGTTTTAGTGGATAAAAAGGTCTTGATTCAAACCATCTTAACCTGTCAGTACAGTGCTACTGTTTCTGCAAAGCCTCTGAATACAAATATTTGTAATAACTAAGACACCTCTGGTTTTAAATATCCTTGTCCTACTTCCTCGAGTTATAGAAACTCACAGTAGAATTTGAAATTTCACTGCTCTCTGTATCCTGCTGTTGTTGCACACATAGTGAAAGTTTGATTAGAGTGCAAAGGTATTTCAGGAAAAACGTGCTATTTAAATATGCTTACAATATTGTTTGTTTTAGAATCTCTCCTCTCTGTGTTCTGAGATTGCAATTTCCTTTCAGGTAGGAATTCAAGTTGCCGGTTGTTTTTAGTGTAGCAAATGTCAAGCCAATTAGTGCTGTTATTTGTAACAAACTGCTAGCATCCTCTGTATTGTGTGTTTCTTCAGAGCTGGTGGAAGACAAATCTAACTAAAGAAATTAAAATTATGTGGTAGCTTATGGAGAACTCTGAGCAAACGTTTGTGCTTGTCTTAAATAGGAATGAATAATTTAATTCTTCTTATTAAAACACATTTCCATCCATGTTAATTGAGTTGTGTTTTGCTATGGTGTTTGATTATTTAGAGGGAGATGAGAATGAATATATATGAGGTTTCAAAGATTTATATTGTTCAAGTAATTTTCTCTTTTCTTTTAAAGGATCAGAGTAACAATGAAATAATGATTGGAGTGATGTCAGGTGGAATACTAATTTTCAAGAACAGAGTACGAATTAACACTTTTCAGTGGTAAGGACAGCTGTTTAATGTTTTTGTTTGGTATTTCAAAACACATTTTTACCACCACCAGTGTCACACGCTTTAAAAAAGACTGAAACGTAGTTGTAGCGTGTCAAGCTGAAGTGATTCACCTCGTGCTGTGCTATGAGTAGTTTTCTGGTGGGGTTTTGTCCTGTTCTGCATGATCTGCTGTTAAATGATTGGTGTGCAAGCTACAATGAATTTGAATACACTTTTTTCCCCTTAGGAGTTTGTACATACTTTATGCTTAATTAACTCTGTAGCCTGGACCAATGTTACAGTCTAGCTCAGTGTCTTTAATGAGACAAATTAACTTAAAAATACTAACCTGGAGAGTGATAGCTCTTAATCTGTTTCGTCACGTATAACTGAATTGTGCTCTGTGTGTTAAATTTAGTGTAGGAATGGCACTTGAGTAAAACTGAGGTGGAGCATTCAGGACATTGTAATCTCTTCATCCATAGATAGCCATTTTCATTACATATGTTGCTTTGGTTACCATTTCTCAGTCCTGTTCTTATTTAGTCTCATAAGAAGGGGAAAGATCTAAAAGAAATCCTGTTCTGTGCTATAATGTCTAGAGTGCTTCACAGAAGTGCTCTTTAACTTCTGTAGTCTCTACAGAAGTTGTGTCACCTTCCCCAAAGCTTTTTTTAGTTCCCGCAGAAGTAACCTTCCCTTGGTTTCCTTTGCCTGCTTGGAATCCACTTTGACAGCCTTACTTGTTACATGTCATTGAGTATGCTGTAACGACATTCTGCGTGGGCAAAGTCAGCCATATAAAACTATCATAATAGACGTAAGTTTACCAGGCGCAAAAGCTGTTCACTCTAGAAATGTGATGAAAGGTTTTGCGTTTTCACAGAATCACTAAGGTTGGAAAAGACCGATAAGACCATCCAGTCCAACCATCAACCCAACACTACCATACCCACTAGGCCATGTCCTCAAGTGCCACGTCTACACGTTCCTTGAACACCTCCAGGGATGGTGACTCCACCACTTGCCTGGGCAGCCTGTTTTTATTTGCTGCTGTTGTGTGTGCTTGGGTAATGCAACACTGGACTTGCCTAAAGTTCTTGGCTGGTCAATCATCTTCATATAAACAGATTAAATTGATTACCACAATTGAAACTGGAAAAACTTTTCTCTGAATTCAAACTGATATGAGCAGCTGAAATCCTTGTACCTATAGCCTGTGACCTGTTTTCCCTTAGTAAGTTCCCTTGCATAGATTCAGGATTCATTTAGAGATTCATCACACTTGACCTTTCCTGCAACCCAGTGAATTTCAGAGCCATTCTGGTTTTCTGTGCTAAATTTAGTCTCAAGTTTTCTTATAGGATGTTATATATTCTGTGGTTTTCCATATTGAGAGACAGTGCGAATGGTCAAATGTTAGTAGATTTTCAGAGACAAAGAAAAAACAAAGCTATGACATACGTGTTATCCACAGCCAGGTGCAATTGAACATGGTAAACATTTGGCCTGTAAGCATTCAAAGAAAAACCTGAGGAAAAGCCTGAGACAGTTACGGAGCATGTAAATTTTCAGTCTCCATGGTTGGTTGGGTAAATTAAAAGTGAATCTTGCAATAAGTCTGGAACTGCTCTACTAGTCAGACCTGCTTTTAGAATAGTGACACGTTCTAGGAAAGGTATCCTTCATCTGGTAAGAGTTTTGAAGTGTTAGAATCATATCTGGGTTAAGGCTGCTTTTATAAATGCAGTGCTCTAATTATCAGGAAAGTTTTCATTCAGACTGCTTTTACTGCTGTCATTTTTGGGAAAACAGTAGAAATAGGTTCTATAAAACACACTAGTAAATTACTGTGTATGTACAATAGAAGTCATAATTAAGCTACATGTCCCTACTGGAAGCTAGAGGTTTCTGAGAGCTCTGCTTCATATTGTTTGCATGCCAGGGATGCTGATCTAAATTCTTAGTGTGGTTTTTGTGTGTGTGTAATTGCCTAAACACTTCTTCTTTGTATTCAACCATATCAGCTGACATCAAGGATATTAATTTCTTCCTGTGAAGACTATAGTACCAGCATAATTGGTCTTTACAAAAAAAATCCCTCCCTCACCCCCCTGCCCATTTTGTCCTATTACAGACTTTCTTTTGCTATAAGGATCCAAAATGTCAGTTCTCACAATACAGCTCAATAGTGGAGCTATTACCTTTCCTTTTTATCCACAGTCATGCAGCTGCTGTAGTGACACTGGTACTGATACTTTTTCTCTTGCTTCCACTTAATTCTCGGTCCTGTGCAACTGGAGCTGTGTAATGTCTTCCCGGTGCTTTATGGCTACAGTGGATGTTTAGTTATCCCTTTCTCAGTATTCCTGAACTGAGTTTTGAGGCAAGTGAGAGGATAGACATGCATGTATATGGGAAGAAATAAAGATTTAACTGTATTGCTCAATAGAATAATCAAGTGAAATGTCTCTGCCCTCTCCCTCTTGATATGATATCTAAATTGCATATTATGAGCCTTATGATCATGGGGAGAAAAGAAACAGGGAGGAGACAAAGCAGTAATAAGGCAAAACAAAGGAGACCACCTTTTATCTGGTCTGTCCTATCTTGATATTCCTGTATTGTGGGTAATTCCTCTCCTCCAAACTGTGCTGCCAGGCACAGAGACCTGGGAATCCAGGGATAAATGTTGTCCTTGAAGACCAAAGGAGAAGAGCATGGAGTACCTCACCCTTTCCTTTCTTACTAGATGACCCATTCAGCATTGGAGACACGCTTCCCTTTGCCCCTCTTTTGCAGTCTATATAGCCCTGCAAAGCTTTGTTGCCTCGCATCTGTTGCCAGTTGCAACTGCAGTTATGCTTTGGATTTCCTGGTTTTATCCCTGAATGCCTAGGTAGTACTTCTGTGTTCCTCCTTGGTCGTCGGATCCTCCTTCCGCATCCTGTGCACTTCCTTTTGTGTTTGAGCTCAGTCAGTTCTGGGTTCAGCTGAGTTGGCCTCCTCCCATGCTTGCATGTTTGCTAGCACATCAGGATTGTTCTGGATTGAGATTGTCCTTTAAGATTGGCCACCTTTCCTGAGTTGAATGCCTCAAAAAGGCGGGTTCCAAGGGATTTTGCCTACCAGAGCTCTGAACAAGCTGGAGTTTCTTCTGCACTCCAAGATTCTTAAATCTGCTGCATCCCTCCTCTCTCCCCTCAGGATCTTTAGCTTCACCATCTCACAGCTGATGGAGCCAAGTGTCTTTGACTACTAAACCTGGACAATCCTTCCTTGTTTGAGAGTTGTGCTACAAGAGCATCTTCTCTAGCTTAATTGGTCCAGAATCTGCATCAGGGAAGTCCTGGTTGAGAAATTTGCTGGATTGCTTGTGTCCTGCCTTACCACCCTCCAGCAAGAGTTGGGGTGGTAAAGTGTCCTTAGTGAGAACCAGGGCTTGACTCCTGCTACATGTTTGAGTACAGGTCTCACTTTAGCCTAGGAATTTTAAATATCTCTTCATTAAAAAATATCTATCTTATGATTTAGGATGTCTGAGATGACTCAAGATTGGAAAATCATTGTTGCCTGCCTGTTTTTATCCTTTTCCTTGGATATACAGCATTGCCAACAGTCAGAGAAAGGAAGCATAGGCAGATGTGCCTTTTGCTTTGTCTGACCATGGATATTCTTACTTAATGATCAGCAGAGTATTAGAAGTGCATATGAACTCTTATCTGCTGTATTTTTTGAAAATAGCTGAGATTTAGCTCTGAGTCATTTCTTTGTTCTTGAATGGTGACTTGAGTTAGACCTTATTTGGCTCATGTTGTACTTCTGAGTCTGTTCCAAATGGTTTCAGGCTTAAAAGGCAGCTGACCTCACTCTGCCTAAATTATGGGGTGAGATTAAAAACCAGTGTGTATAGCTTTCATTCTTGTCATTCTCCTGGAGACTGCAAATTGCCAAAGGCAGTAATTGCTGTAGTAGAAATGGGGAAGAAAAGAGTAAAAGGTATTAGAAAGTTTTTATAAATGGAATAATTTTGATTTATTTTCAGGTTTTCTGTTGGCATGCGAAGCATATCTGATATTTTGTAGAGTGTGTGCAGTTCAGTTTTTAGATAAAGGTATATGTTAAACTGTTTTTTTAATTGCCCAGTACCCCAAAAGTTTAGAAAATTATTCATAATGTACTTCTGGTTAACTACAGCCTGAATTGTCTGATAAAACTTTTTTTTCCCATAGTCAGACTGCTATAATCACCTGTGTCTTTCCCATTCAGCAAATTTAGGATCCATTCCTAATTATTCTGAAGCAGTAGTTTGCCACAGGTGCTGCTAAGAAAATTGCTGCATTGCCAATGAAATAATTTGATTTCAATAGATAAGTTGTAACCCCCTTGAGTGTCTAATCCTTGAGAAACTGACTAGAATAATAACAATTTGTTAAGAATTGGAAAAAAACCCCCACAGAACAAAGAGCTGCTGGAGATTTTTTGTTTTGTATTTTTTTAAGCTAATAGGAAAGCTAGGGGAGAAAAAAGAAATGGGAAAATATTTAAATAAGCATAATCTAAAGGCTAATATTCAAATTCCCTTTATGTTATGGGAGATAGGAACTCAGCAAATTACGGCATCCAAGTTAGTTTCCTGCTTTGAATAATCCCCTGGAGAAAAATGTCTCCATTTGATTTAGTTAAGATAATTTCTATATATAGATATCCAAGTTAGGTGTCTGTTAATGTTTTGCTTCTCATTCTTCCTAGTCTAGAGGTTTGTGTGCTTTGGCTTTTTTTTATCATTATTCCACGAGATGATTAATATGCAAGTAGAATTACAGGCTCTATTGAGGTCCCTGTATACTCTTCATGGTTAAGTTTATCTCACAAATGGTACCACTGTCTTGGCTGATGTGGGATTATTTTGTTTTGGGGGTTTGTTTGTTTTGCTTTGGGTTGGTTGTTGTTTTTCCTGTCTCTTGTATCTTGACCTAGCCAGTGTAATAACTTGAAGTACTGGGACCAACAGCCATGGCAGTTCAGATTAGTAAGGGTGCTTTGTGTAAACATGCTGTGTGAAAGGTTGATTGTAATCCCTGAAGTTTGATGTGTAATTTCCCACAAGTTAAGTGTGAGTTGTAGATTCCCCTTTGCTTCGGGTTTTACAACAATTGTTAGCGAAATCTCTTTTGAGTGAGAGAGCATTTGAATTGAGTGCTCTTACGGTTTGCAGTATCATACCAGTTGTCCCTTTTCAAAGTCACAGAAGTTACTGTTTTTTTCTTGTTACAGTTGTAACCTTGCTTTTATTCTTGACCAAAATAATATTCCTATATATTTGATAAAGGATGTGCTCTATCCTAATTGCATTTCTTTGAAGAGGTATATGATTAGATTGTGATGGAAATACGGCTTCGCTTTTTGCATTTGGCATGACTAGCATTGAACTGACTATCCAAATGTGTGGAATTACTGTCAGCATCTCATATGCTTCTACATAACCTGCAAGGTGAAAAGATCTGTAGGCTGATTTTTCCCCATCATGATATTTTAAATGGGGTTTTTTGTGATGATTTGTTTTGGTTTTTAACTTTGTAAATACCAAGATGGCAAGTCCTCTCCATGCTTGTATCTTGTCTTAGCTGTTTTACTAAAACAATTTCTGGTGATATTTCAAGACATGTAAGAACATAAAGAATGTCCTTCAGGAATCAGATGAAGTTCAAAGTATTTTTCTCATATTCTAAGGGGTAATGAAAGCAGTCTCAGAAGAGGGAACATCTGGCTGGAATGACCTGGGGTTAGAATAGCTCTTTGGACTTTGGAATTGGGAAAAGATACTTAAATTAGCAACTGCCTTAGGTTTAAGATGGAAACAAGTGAATTCGATAGATAATTTAAATGTAGCTCATATATAAACTAGCTTGCATAATTTGAATTTAAACTTTATCTTATTTCTTGTCTATGGAAATGAAAGGAAATCTGTTCTCTCTAGAAATTATATTTTCAGTAGGTGTATTTAAGCCTTTAAACATGATTCAGTATACTGAGTGTTTAAATATTGTAATTTTATTTTTCATTTAGGTTGAAGATTGTAAAAATTTCTTTTAAGTGCAAACAGTTTTTTATCCAACTTAGAAAAGAATTGGTGAGTACTGTCTTGAATTCCATCTCAAAAAAGAGAGCAGTGAAATTTCTCCATACTGCATGTCTGCATTATACTGACTGATATTATGTTGATTCTTGCCTTTATCTGCAGTTAAATGGCCAGTTTCTCCAACATTCTGGCTATTTCAGTTCTCAAATGGGCCTCTACAATGCTTTATAAGACTTTTTTTCATTTGACTTTCCTTATATTTTAGACATATTTTATTTTTACATGTGTATGCAGGAAATGAAACTTGCTTATGTAAGATGAATGTTGAAAAGGTTGAAAGTAAATCAATATTAAATTTGAATTTCAGAAGAAACCAAATTAATGCTCTTGCAGTTGTATATGTGCTTGTAAGTAAATTTTTTGATTAAAACATGCTGATTTGTATTATTAAGATTTTGTAATACAAGTTGGCTTTATTACTTGCATTTAAACAGAAGAGATAAGAATGTCTTTACTGTTTTAAATTATATGTGGTAATTTTTTATGCCTACTTCTAAATTTGTTGGTGAAAAAGTTGGAGCATTTTGGGAAGAATGTGTATGTTTCACTGCTCGTGGTGTGTGTTTGCTACCCTGTGAAGCACCACAGGACCTCTGCGCATTTAATTCAGCAAGAAATAGATTCTTCCATGCCTCCAAGAGATTAGTCTAAACCCATCACAGACATATCACTGGGGAAAGATGGAGGAATTAATTAAAAATATGACTATGTGATTAACTTGTCAGATTAGTTAAAAGGTTTTGTTCAGTTTGTACAGCTGAAAAGATTTGAAGATCTGAAATGCAGTTACTGACTAGATTTTAAAAAAGTATTCTAGGCAAAATGCATCCCGAGTACTATAGGACTATTCCAGATTGAGGCAATATAGTTGAACAAGAAAAATACAAGGAGGAAGCACCACATCAGATCAGGCCAGTGTCTGGTGACTAGTACTCGTACTGAAAACAGGAGTCAAACTCTCTATCTTAAAAGCAGATCCTTTGCAAACTTCTGGGCCTCATTTTAATTTTCTCAAATGGAACTGCCTGACCAGATGCAGACAGTTGGCTATGTGTTAGTTGACAGGAGTTTCACCCCTGTGCTTGGAGCAGTGTCGGTAGCTATTGGTGCAGAAGTAGGATAACAGGAGTTAGAAGATTTTGGAGTAATTATGTGTTCAAAGAAACAAACTTCAGCTATGACATGAAAAAAATGGAAGCATCTGCCCACATGAGCAAACATCATGCAATGTGAGCAGAGAAAGGTGATGATATAAAAAGGAGGGGGGCAGAGGAATATTTCATTGTGGTGGCACAGGTATTTCTTGATACCCTACAGGAGCTGTAGGCCAGTTCTCCCAGGAAAACTGATCTCTGACAGGCCAGAGGTCAAACTTTGTCTGGATACCAGTGTGTGTAACTTCCGTTACAGTTGCAGAAATACTGTATTTAGATCTGAGTTTTATTTGAAGTTCAGAAATAGTGAACTGTGGTTGTTTTCTAAAACGGAACTTGAGGCAAACGCAGAGTTCAGGACATTGAAGATTGAGATACCTAGATATAAAGTTTGATTTGGTACTGTATTTGAGTGTTTTCTCTATTTCCTGCAGAAAAATCTGCATAGAATTGAGTGTGATATAAAGACAATTTTTTCATCCTTTTTTCTGCTGCTTTTCAGTACTTTGCATATTGTTACTTGCACCAGAATGTAGTGTACCTAACTAACGTAATTACTCTTCTGAGACATCTTCTCCATGCCAAGAAATTAAGGACTCATACAACTTTTCTTTAAACACTATGCATGAGATGAAGACTGATGGCATGAACTTCATTCATTCCAGGTCATGAATATCTTAAGATCAAAGCTCAAATTTGGCATCCAAAGAAGGCATACTTTAACTAATTTTTTTAATCAAACCTAATATTAAAATTGTTATTTCCAGAGTTACTTTCCCTGAGTGTACTTGTAGGATAAGATTAATATCACCTATACTCAACTTCAGTTAGGTTAAGAGAACTTATTTTATGTTTCATTAGAATTAACTAACCAAAGCTAATCATTAGACTTCCTCTAGTAGCAAGACACATGTAAAGGTGAAACATCTTGCATGAGTTGGAAGTATATTTAGGATGGATGAAGTTGCTCTCCAGCAGTATAGATTTACTTTTGCTTTCACTCCCACTAACAATAAAGGGAGCTTAAATGGCTCTTTTTAGGCAGCAGAAGCTAGGTGAAGTGACTCAGTGATTGCACATTTGGTATGTAAAGTATCTCTGGTCTAGTGCTTTGAGACTATTTTTAAAAACTCGGATTTACAATATGGTAGTGAAAATACATTTATGGTATGCTGAGGAAGTGTTTCAAACTTGTGTGTAAAATATACAACAAATTGTTCAGCTGAGTAATCATATTTATTTGGATAGAAAGCTGAGATGCTGTAGGATATAAAATTAGTGGACTTGGGAGAGGAATTTTCCAGTAGTTTTATTTTTTCTAAATTAGGCTACAGATGCTCTTAAGTAGTCCTATGCAGACATTTCTCAAATACTGCTAATGAGTCTTGAGAGCTTTTAATTGCAACTGTCCTCAAAAGTGCAAGTGCTTTATCTTTTAATCACCTATTAAATTTATTCCCTGACTTGGCATTGCTCAGAGGCATCAACATAAGTGAAGAATTATTTGCCTGCTGTTAATAGATTATATCTGTGTTTAAATAAATCACTTAAAGGAAGTCAAATGAAGCAATTTAATGTCAAAGTCGTATTCCAGTGGTAGCATGATATAATCTTGAATGGAAGCTCGTTGTGTATTCTGACAATTATGTAGCTGGAGTGCACATCTGCTGGAGTAGCTTTTCTTTCCATTGTTTCTTTGATTTGGGGGCAGGGGGGGAAGCAAGTTGTGTGTATGACTTCATCCAACATTAAAAGCCCCCTGAACCACAACTTCAGTGGCAGGTTTTTTACCGTCTTTTTGTTTATCCTGCCTGTTCCATCTGCTGCTTCCCTTCCATGCTTTGAAGCTGTTTGAGAATAGTTCCCTTGTTTCATTTTTTAGATGTTTTCCTAAGCTTCTCTGGTTTTAGTTGTTTGCACCCTTGGCTGCTGTAATGTCAACAGTCAGCATCAAACTCTTGATGCTGTCCAGCATACTTGAGTGGCCTTGATTCTTCAACAGCCAAATAATCTGTTCAGCCTGCTCTGCTCTTTTGGAGACCAGATGTCCACTGAAAAATTACTTGAGTCTGTAACAAAACAGTAGCGTAGGTTTTGTCTGTGACCAAGACCTGGTTTCATTAAGTGGCCAACAGCATTTGGTATTTTGGTTTGTGTGTTGGTGGTTTTTGTTTTTAATTATACATTATTTTTCTGAAGTTTGTGCTTGGAATTTTTTCTTCTTACTGACTTTTAGGAAGATCTTGGGCTAGAATCACAAGGTGATACCTGGACTTATCTGCCCAAGTACATACTGAAGTAACACTGACATTCATTAGATGCTTACTTGATTGTTGCCTAATCCTATCAAAGTTTCTGCTGGTGCAGAGCAGATACTGTTGGCACCATCTGTGTTCCATTTAAGCTTTCAAAGGACTTTTGTCCACTGTTTGTAGGATATGTCAAGTCTCTCGAACATCTGCCACTTATAAAGTACTAGTTGTTTTTGTCTCTCTCTGAGATGGGGGTAGGGAATTTTTGCTTTGTCCTGGGATTTTTCTTTGTTTAAGTGAAGTGAAAGAGACTCACTAGAGACTACGTTTCTCAACCCTGTTTCTGTCCTGAGCAGCAAGAGTTCTTCTCTGAAGTCCCTGTTTCTAATCAGGCAAAGGTGGGGTTGAATATCCCCACCCAAGTGGATGCTGAGGGGCTGTGAGAGAGGCAGCAATATCTGTTCTGCTTTTTTGTTTGGTTTTTGTCCCTTTAATAAAAGGAACCACAGACATGGCTTAGACTTTACTATGCCCTATCCTCTCCAGTGTTTCTTCTGGTATTTGGTAGTAGCCTGCCCCATGGTGTACCTGTCTATGATTTACGTGAACTTAAGTGTTGGTATTTGGCTTACCTCTAGTTTCATGCTTGGGCCCTGAGCCTCATCACCTGTATTGCACTCCAGCTGCTTCACGCGCCTCCCCCTCCATAGCAAGCAGACTGTTTCCCTCTGTAAAGGGAATTATGGACAAAATTAGCAAGATAGCCAGATCGAATCCAACTGTGACCCCCTGTGGTAGTCTTCTAACACTGTCTCAACAGACATAAACCCCTGAAATACCTGTATGTTGCTGTCATACCATAGAGCATTCACCATCTTCCTGGAGCCCTGTGCTGTAAACAGATTCTCATAGGCTGCAGTGTAACCATCCTGTTGTTTTAGGTCCTTTTGACTGAAGTACCACGAACACTGTAAATGTTGCCTTGGGCTTTTATGCTGAGCCCATGTTGATTCAAGCCTACTGTTTTCAGGGAAAACTGGGGCAATCTTATTCTAAATCCAGGTACCAGACAGCAGTGGAACCAGAACTTGCACCCCAGAATCATCAGCAAAGATGAATTTCAAGCGCCCAACTTAATGTTTGGGTATTAAAGAACCTGCAGGCGTGAATAGGAGAAGGATGGGTGTACATAGGAGCCAATCTTATACTCTTCTTTACCTTAGAGATTGATTCCTAGCTGTAATTGAGATGAAGGGTAGGGTTTGAGAATCTGTTTTCTCTGCACTGCAATGAAAGCCTTAAAGGCTATGAATAGAACTATTGTTAAGGTACCTTTAAAGCTCTAACACACCAAGTTCCTGTGAAAGTGCTGTTTCGCATTACAATTAAGCTGATCTAGCTGCAGATCCTTCTCATCATTGATAGCAGCTCCTTCATGCTTCATGCCTGATCTGGTGATCAGATAGTGACATGAAAATCAGATGAGCTTGTTCTCTGGAATACAAACTAGAGGAAACAGTAGGGTTTTATTTTTTTTTTTTACCCCAACACATAATTATAATGCTTTGAGTGACATGAAAATGCGTGATCATCAGCTCATATAACTTGTCAAATTATCTTTTCCAAGATTGCAAAAGACTTGCAGAGGATTCAAATTTGCTACACCATGAGAACTTTTTGTTGGAATCTAAAAATCTTAGCTGATTTGTCCTTTACTGGATCCAGATGAGGCAGTGTGTAATTTTACATAGTTGCTCTCTTGCAGAATAGTAGTGTGTCGTTTATGTTATTGTACATTTACATTGCTATAAAGTCTTCTTGAACTAAGTAGGTAATGGACTTAATTTCTGTTACCTTGTTTGAGACTTATGTACTTCAGCTAACATGTCTAGAAAATACAGGGAAAAGTTGACAATACTTGAAAATTAAGAGGTATGTTTGTATATTGAAGTAAAATATCAGATTTTAGTTTCTTGCATATAATTTATTGAATTTTGTTAATAGATACTCAGAATTTGCTGTTTACTTTTTAAATCCATTTTACTCTTTACCTTAAATTCATCATATGGCTGAAAATACAGTGTCAGTCTTAGCCATGACGACTTCCCAAATACAACACTGGGAGAAGAGTGTTTGCCGGGTATTTCAGCAGATCTAAAGATGAGCTGGCCAGCAAAAGCTTAACTTGGAAAAGGAGTTCACTGCTAAGTGAAAACAGTTAAGGTGTGCTACATGTTGTGGAAGATTGAGTACTGCGAAGAGAAAGCAGAGTGCTGCTGATGTTTTCTGACCTACGCAGGTTGTAATCAAGCCCCCTCAACAGGCAGAATAGCTTAGCTTGCTTTGCAATTTCACTTCTTTCCTTTACAAGGAACCTAATTAATCATTTAGAAGTAGGCATATCTGTTGCTCTTGAGATCAATACCTGTTCCCAATCCCTAATTGGCACCTGTGCATGACAGTTCCTTGTCTTAACTGTAGAAGTATTGAAACAGGGAGGCATGCTGCCTTTGAGTTCTCAAATCACAGCAATTTTATGTAGTTTGGGACCATTTCTTCCCATCTAGACTTATCTCAGTATCACTAAACAGATTGTTAACCTTTGAGCAGACTTGTTAAAAAAAAAAAAAAAATTCCTTTAAAGAAAACTTAAGTGTTTTAAAAGTGTTTGTAATACATAAAGTTAATATAAAATTAGAGAACCACTTCAAAAAGCATAATTAAAAAAAACCCAAACCAAACCCAAACAACCAACCGAAGCTGACAGTGTTTGTCTTAATTTCAAAAGTACCTGGGATTATTAATTGTTATCTGAAAGAAATTTTTTCTCCTTTTCAGCATGAATCTAGAGAAACGTTACTGGGATTCAATATGGTGAATTACCGAGCATGTAAGAATTTGTGGAAAGCTTGTGTTGAACATCACACGTTCTTCCGTTTGGACAGACCACTTCCCCCTCAGAAGAACTTTTTTGCACATTATTTCACTTTGGGTTCCAAGTTCCGGTACTGGTAAGTGCTGATTTGAAATATATGGAAAAGAACACAAGAGAACAGACAACTCATCAATAAACATAGGGAATTGTTTAGAATCTGTATAAAAAGTGCCATAATTCACGTAACTTTTGCATCCTGCAACTGTTCCACTCCCCTGCTGATGTAAATTTCAAATGGTGTAATTTGAAATTGTAATGGAATTTGTAATGGAAAATCAGTAATTTTCTAAGGTATCTTGGAAATACAATTACTGTATTACTAGTGGTTGTTAGAGAGTTAGTACTCTGAGATTGTCTCACAGGCTGGATTTCTTCGCCTGCTCACCTGCTGGGTTATGTTTATCTTAAAAGCGTTGTCTTAAAACTTCAAAGTCTTTGGCTTGATGTTTTTGAAAACTGGTGGATCTCACATCTTATGTGCGGCAACAGCAACAAAACAGACCTAAATAAAGATCAAACAGAAATCAATGAAAATAAGCTTGTACAAGTAAAACCCACTTAAGCTATTTGCAGACAAATAGGCAACTAGGTGAAGACAAGACAAACATGTTCTACACCAAAACCGGAAGTTTAGAAAATAAGGATGAAATTAAGTCTGTAACTTTGAAGGATGAACTTGACATTATAAGCAAAAAGCTTTGAGGTGCAAAGAATGACTGTGAAATAACTGTAGTCCCCAAGTATAATTTCTCTTCTAATGATGGAGTGGGTGGTGTTGGTTTTTAAAGTGTTTTAAGCTTTTTATTGGGAAAAAAAAATAAAACTAACTGAGTCTGTCCAAGTAATATGGAATCCCAATGGTTTAAATTGTGCCTGAAGCAGAGAATAATGGAGCTACTACTAGTCGTTTGTCTAGAATGGCAGCAGCGTCTGTGACGTACAAAGGGAGCTGATGAAAAGCTGGAAAACACAATAACAGACTATTTCTGTTATGCTTATGAATTGTATGAATGTGTAAAGAGCCAAGTAATTCAGTGGCTAAATGCTTATGCCATTTGTCCAGCGTTCACAGCGTTTTGTGATCCTGAACAGTGTTTGAGACTTGGTTCAATGTTGTAGTGAATTGCAGGGAGCTTTCTCATTTCCGTAAAGATTTAGAATTTGAATCATTGTAGTTACTATTGCAGAATAGCTCTTTGATGATGACATTCAACTTCTGTTAATCTAAGACGAAAAGGGAAACTGCATGAAAGTGAAGGAGGTCATTAAAGTTAATGAAGCAGCCAAAAGGCTAGAAATTCTGCAGGTAGTCTGAGAATTGTTTAGAGGCAGCATAACAGTAGTAACATGGCACACAAGGAGAGGTTAAGGGCACTGGGCTTGTTTAATCTGGTGAAGAGGAAAGCTAAGGGTGAAATTAGTACCAAGTCTAAAGCTACTTCCATGGCAGTTTCAGAAATGATGGGCCAAACTTATGCTGTTAGTGGCAAGTGATAGTACAAGGGTCAGCAGCCACAAATTTCACCAAAACATGAAGAGTTTTATTGCATATTAGCAACAATTTTAACCAGATGAGAAACAAGTATGTCCATTCTTCACAATGAAGAAGAGTTAGCACTGAAGTGATAGAGGTTTTTGTAGTAAAAGCTGAATTTGACTGTAGAAAGTTTTGGCTGTGTGTCGTAATGATGGGTGACTAGGCAATAAAATGGTAGCTCAAGTTCTGTGTCCAAAACTGCACAGTAATCTACACAGGAAGAGAAAAAAGGAGGATCATCAATTATATGTAAGCTATTGCTGTCCTGACGCTTTGTAGTTAGTTCTGTGAAAACCTTAAATCAGTTATTACTGGCAGTTATAGTTTCCTCATCGTATTGCCTTTCTCTAGGCAGCTTACTGCTTGTCAGAGTTAAAAGTTTATAACTCCAGGAAGTCAGCAGGCAGCAGGGTTGGAAAGAGATTTCTTAAAACTGCAGCATGGCAGAAGTTGGATACTTGTCTAGTCCAGTGCCCTGTTCACACAGGGTCCCCTGTAGCAGGTTGCCTAGGACTGTGTTCAGCCAGGTTCTCACTGTCTCTAAGGACTCCGCACCATCTCTGAGCGACCTGATCCAGTGTTTGACCACCTTCACAGTAAAAAAGTTCTTGGTTTTGTGGTGTTTTTTAGTTGTTGTTTTCTCCCCTCTCTTTCAGAAGGATATCTCACATTTCAGTTTGTGCCCATTACCTCTTCTCCTGTCTCTGGACAGGACTAAATGGCAATTCAGGGACTAGTTTAGGAGGAGTATGGAGGAGGTGCTGTAACTTGTGGTTGTGGTTATGACAGGAAAGATATGTAGTGTTAAGTATTATTTAAAGATCCAAACAGAACTGTCTTACTGCTTTGGATAAGAAGAGAAAGCTTTATGTCATGCCTAAAATATAATTGGTCTCTACTAGACTCTAATGGGAAAGCAGACCCACACTAACCCCAATGCCATCTAAAAGTTACACTGTACTGAGGGTAGCACAATTCCTTGAGCATGACTGAAAAATAGAATTTAGACTTTTTTTGTTGAGATGGTTCAGTTTTCAGCAAGAAATTGTTACCCTAAGTTTGTTGCATTTTGTGGTTTGGTTTTATTTTGTTTTCCAGTGGGAGAACAGAGGTCCAGTCTGTGCAGTATGGTAAAGAAAGAGCAAACAAAGACAGGGTATTTGCGAGGTAAGCAATTTTACATTCATACAGGATCAGTGAGTCTTCTCTTTGTGTCTTTGAAGATGTTACGGGATCATTGCTTTCTGTTTGCAGAAATGTAAAATAAAGAGCAGCTGTTGTCAGCTGTTACTGGTGGCTTGACTTAACCATATTAAGGAGTTTAATTTTTGTATGGGAGGCTGTCTGGGACAGCCAGAAATGGGATAGAAACTTATGATGGAAAAGTTAATAAAGGTATTCTTTAATATTTCCTCCTTTATATGTTTTCAAAATTCGGAATTGGCTTCTATCTGTGCAGTTTGTTGTTACATGTACTAGCCCTCTTTATGCTGTCTTTATTTCAAAGAATGGTTTAACTATTCCATTAAAATAATGGGTTAGTGGGTATGTTTCATCCCTGATAACAACCTATAACTGTACACACATTTCCTTTAGAATAAGGAACTGTAAATGTCTGACTTGGTGAAAACAGCTTTATCACTGTAGTCCTGATGAGGTATTTCACTGTGAAAAGACTGACTGGGAGCGAACTGCTTCGGAAGGTATTCTGTCACGGAGTAGTTGGCTGATCATAGAATCTCTTACTTAATTGTATTTCAGGCTCCTGAGGAGTTTAGTGATCACACAAAAACAGCCAAGACATACATTTAATTCTTCATTCAGAAATTGTGACACAGCATTGAAAAGTAAAACTGCTGCTGCATCCATTTGGCAGCCTGCTCTGATCGTTAATAGAAAGAATCCTTATATGCAGGAGGCATGCTCCATGCTTTTTTTTTATGCTTATACTTTAACTGAGATGGGGAGTGTCTTTTATGACAGTTACCCCTTAAGGAGCTCTGGAGTTCAAATTTATGCTCACAGACTTTTAGTAGCAAGTTCAGCAACTTTTCTCAAGTACCTGCAGACACTGTTTTTCAGAGCATTGGGCAATTCTTCATTGCCTGCCCCCCTGCTCCTGTTGCAATATAATATTATATTTTAACTGAGATTTTAGCTGGGCACACCATAGACACCCAGCTCTCCATATCAGGAGGGTTTGAGGGCACAAATTCTGAGAGTTATTTGTTCAAAAGGCAGATTTTTGTAAGGCCGATTTAATTTGTGTGCCACAGAATTATTTTTTTAGTCTATTGAATTTACTTTTGTAGATTTTTACTTTGGGCAACTTTATAGTACTTAGAAGACTCAACACTGACAACTGAGCTTTAATTATTTAAATGACAATTACTAATCAGTTAAACTATTTTTATTGTTGCAGTCTGAGCTTGGCGATTCCCCACAAGTAAGTAGAGTGGAGAAGAGCTGATACTTGGTTTTGAGGAGTATATTTACTGTTTTAGAAACTCTTATTCAGTAGATGGCACTCTTTCCTTTGAGTCAAAACTGAACAAGTGGTGCTGGGGGTCACTTGTATTTTGTAATATAGACTCAGGATAAAATTGAAAGCCAGAGCTAGAATTGCTCTGATGTTTTCTCAGGTCTTTCTGGCTTCTTTTTCTGTCATATCTTCTGTCCTCAGTAATTTTATTTTCTACTGTTGCTTTTAGCTTAAGGAAGCTTTCACCCTCAGCTTTTGAGTTGTTGAGTAATGTTGATGACAGACAAATGTCTGAGGCATGTATGTGTACATCAGTCAACTGAAATTGGTGGTGTATTGTAACAAATACGCTTCAAAAGGCTTTAATAGATCATCTGTTTCTTCTGCTGTCCTCCCCATCACAGTGTGCAATTAATGCATTTTCCATTTTAAAGACTTGTAGTATTTTTAAGGGTGAAAAAACTTGAAATGCAAGACATTTCTAGAACACCTTGTGGTTCAAGAAGCATAATCTAAGATCATTGTCTTTAATCCCTTGTCTTCTAAACACATTTCAAGTTGAAATACTGAATAGTTGTTAGACATTTTATTTTACTCAGAATAAACTTTGCTTTTTAAGGTTTTATAGGTAATACGTGGTTTTTGTTCTTGGAACCTGCCTCTCTTTCTCTGTCTTTCTCAGACAAAGTCATTGTGGTGTTGAACAGCTTTTTCATCTGTTGAGCAGTGGGCTTGTTTGGTTGCTTTTGAAAGTTCTGCTAGTTATTGGTTGTCTTTTGCTGTGAAAGCAGGAGCATGCTAGCCTTATAGTCATGTCTTTCTTGAGAATAAAGTGGATGCATAAAAACTAATTACTGTGGCATTTATTATTACCACATCAGAAGATTTATTTGATCAGTTTTAAAAAAAGTTTCCAGTTTATTTTTTGTGGCACTGTCCAGATTGACAGTGTTTTCTCATCAGTACCTAACTAGAAACTGCCTTAAATGAGCTAATACTATCTAAGGAAACTTTTGAATAGTTTTTTTGTAAGACTGTGACACCCACAGTTGCACAGTGATGTTATTTTGGTGTTAGGTTTATTCTGAAATAAAAAACTTGTGGGTAACAGTGTTTACCGCAAGTAATGATCATCTTGCCTTTGCACACTGAGCAGAACATAGACACAGAGCACAAGACATGGAAATAAAATTTCTTCACACTCGTTTGAATAAAACAAACAGCCTAAAATTAGCAGGGTCAGCTGTTTGTCCTCAGGATTTTACTTCAACATTAGCTGAAGCTGTATTCATAGACTCTTTTACCCTAAATAATAAAAAACTTTAAAAATTAATTCTAAAAAATGGAATCTACTACTGTGAAGGAGATAAATTTTGTAGATGTTGTTTTCTTAAACTTCATACAACATATTAAATGTATTACAGACTAACTTCAGCATTTGGAAGATACTTGCTGCAGTTGTTTAGACTTTAGATTTGAGTTTTTTTGATCTTCATTACAGCAATTCTCTTGGCCTTGTTCGTTGCAGGATATTCCCAACCCAAGAAAACCTGTAAGAATTCTCAGGAGCACAGTAAAAGTGAAAGTAGATAAGAAAAGGGGAAAAAGTTCCATCAAGTCATGAACTGGGAGATTTCTTGAAGAGCACTGTTCTCTCTTAGAGTCCTTGCAAGCAATTCTAATTCTGTTCAGTTCTGATGGTGTGTACTAGAGCTGAAAGTAGTTTATGTGCAGTGTATGATAGTGAGTGGGTATCTCAGTCATTTGTATTTGAAAACTCCGTAACATGAAGTTGCAATCTCTGTTTCCAAAAACCTAATTTTGCTTCAACCATGCATTTATGCAAATTAAATAATTCCTCAGTTGCTTTAAGCTTCAAGTGTCGTCTGTGGTGTACCTGCAGATCTGTGTACAGCTTCAGTCTCTCGTTCTGAAGCAGCAGTTGCCAGTTCAGCTGAGGACCATATTCCTTGTACTCCTTGTCAAAACACAAAGCAGATCTGTGGCTCCAGGTTATATTTCTTTCTGGGACAGAAATTATTTAAGAGTCCCACCTGTATTCCCAAACAATACCTTCTTTCTTTCCCAGCTCCTGCGACAGCTTAGTACTTCAGGCCGTGGGACGCACAACAAATTCTGTCTTGGAAAGCTTTTGCATACTGTAGCTGAGCTAATATCGTTTGTGTCATGCTGCTTTTTAGTTGCATGACATAATATCATCCCTGAGATTTTTTTCTTTTCTTTGCTGTAGCATTGCAGTTGGTAAGACTGTTCCTGCTTTTGGGGGCAGGTAAACTTTTTGGTCTATGTCCCTATTCAGATTGATAGGACTACTTCCAGCTTTTTTAGGAATGTCTCTTAGATATATCAAAAATGAAATCTGAAAATAGTTTATTCTGTTAACTAGCGGTGCCCTGTGCTGGGGTGCGGTGGAAACATCCACACTGAGCAGACAAATGCTGAACTTAGAATTTCAAAGTTTATGAAAGCATTACAAAAGTCTTTTACAGCTGACTTCCCCTGTCCCATCTCCTCAGCTGCACTCTGGCATGAGGAAGTTATTTGAATATTGTAAGTAATAATTAGTGATACAGGAGAAACTTGCAGGAATATTTCACAACACATCTTAGAAGATAATCAAAACTTATTGTTAGACTTAGAAGTGTTGCCACGAGAACTAGTATCAAAAAGCCAGAGCACTGAGAATTTCGGTGCTGCAGTGTGGTAATTTTTTCTTTGAAATTTCTGCAAAGACAGGAAATGGAGGCAACAAACATGGGTGGGTGGGACTCTGAGGTTAGAGCTGTTAATAAAATCATCGAAATGAACCTTTGCTGATAAACGCTGCAGCTGTTTATCATGGTAGTAAGGTATTATTTCTGTAAGATCAGACCCTGTCCACAGTAACAGGTGAGTTTTCTTAACATTGGATTTTTTTTGATAGGGAAGAAAGTGATGCTTCTCATTTTAGTGTGCTCTTTTGTTGCATAGATTGAGGAAGTTTTCCAAAATGTAGTTACAAACTATGATTTAAGATACAATATGGTGGCTTTTTCTTGAAGCAATCACAAATTTAATTTTTGCATAAACTTGTTTTTCCCCTCCTTATATACTTCTGTGTCTCTCTTCGTAATTTAATTTGGTTTATGCAGGCAGGGATAGTGCCTTTTCACTGTTGTGCACATTAAAATAAAAATTAAACTTCACCAACTTTTCTACAGTCTACTTGTTGCTTTTTCCCTGAAGAGAAGCAAGGTTCAGTAGCTGCCTTTACATATCTGTCAGAAAATATCTGCAGCCCTGTATTGATCCAATTTAGGACTGGATATATTATATTCCTCTGCATTTTTCCCTCAGCCTGTTCTTTGCTTAGTAGAATCCATCTCTTGGCAGAGCTGACTCTTGGTGCTAATCTGCTGGCTGGGAGCATGCTGCCAGCAAAGTCTGGCTAACGGCTTTGGTGATGAATGGATAACAGTTGGCATGCATTTCCGTTCTGCTGGTTTCTTGTTAATGTACCTGTTCAGAACTGCTCAAATTTGCTGTGTTTGTGGAGAAAAATACCTAAGTGGTTTGAGTTGCTCACCTTTGAAGCAAATTACAGAAATTGGAATGTTGTTTTCATTGACGGGTTATCAAGAATCTAATCCTGCTTAGAGTACATGCTGAGAAACTGGATTTGATTTTTCTCAGGAATTAAATAATTGATGTTTTCCCTGTTTTCAAATATTTACTTTTTTTTTTTTAGATTCAAGTATTAGATTTTTGTCAAGTGGAGTAAGACCTCAAACGGTAGTATTTGGAATAGCCCATCTAACTGTCTGAAATGCATCAGCTGTTATTCAGTAAGCCTTTAGAACAGTGAAGCAGCATACAATAAACGTGCAAAACTGGGTGTGTAAGAATAAAAATAAACCCTTCACATACAGATCACCACTCCTTTAGTATCAAACACCATTGATATTAATAAGACTTAGGTGTTTGATATGGTGCTTGCTTGGTTATTGTTGTAGTCTTTCTTGATCACACTAAGAACAGTCTGCTTAAGGTGGTGGCTTGCATTACATTTTAAGTTCCGTGAGAACCAAAAATGTATTTGTAACTAAGGTTCTCGTTTTCTGAAGGGTGTAATTTGTGTGTGGCTACTTCCTTAATTTCTCACATTTCTTTCTTACTGGACATGCACTTCCAGTAAATCAGCAAGGTCATAATGATAAAATGATGATAAAGAACAGTTACCAAGGACAGCAAAGGCAGAAGTTGTGTGCTATTAGTGTGTGGAGCTGGGGAAACAAATGAAGAAGTTGTGCACACACAATAATATGTTGCTGCCTCGTTGTGCAGAGCTGGGGAGTAGAGAATTGTGATTGAATACAGAGGCAAATGGGAGTGAAATGATCTTGGCACAAAAGACTGATGAAATTGAGGTATCACTTGAACAATAGAGGGTTGTGTAACAGTAGAGGAGAAATTCGAACTATATAGAACCATCGAAGTAGCAGAAGTTAAGTAAAAACCCAGTAATGCAAAATACATAGGACATGTATTTAAGGATAGTTTAAAAGAATTGTTGTTGTCTCAAGAATTTTTCAGTTGAAAACAACAAACAGCAAAAGTCTGAGTACGTTTAGTCGCAGGATGACTGAACCATCCCATGTGATGTGAAGAAAAAAGCAACAGCAATTCTTGGATGATTCATTTGATGATTTCCAGTATAAAAGGAAAATATACTATTTCATGAGAGATTGCAAGTATGGTCTCATTTCTGTCTAAGAAATAGGTTAAAGAAACAGCTGAGGGGCTTGTAGGTGTCATGGAAGGACTGGGGAAGGAGAAGAAAGTTTCCTCAATACTGAGGAAGGGGCAAAGAGTAGAAAATACAATTGCTTCCACACAAAAACACAGGTGATAACAACCTTTAACCTGAAGGACATTGCTGGCACAAACTCCAGTGAAGTCTAGTTACCCACAGAGAAGTGTAAATGGGGTGATTGCATCTGCCTTACAGGTGCCAAAATGTGTTGTGGAAGAAAGCATGTCACCTTGATGGAAATCCCTGATGAGTAAACAAAACCCAGCAACTCTGTTGCCATGTTGATGATTACCCCAATTTTTGTTCTTCAAAGTCTTTGGGGATTTTTTGGGGGGGGGGGGGGGGGGCATGGGGCTGATGTTTCACTGTGTTATTTTTTTGAGATGACTGAGTAATTGTGTTACTTAGAGGTTTTCTAGGTTTGCTTGTGGTTTGGTCGGGTTTTCTTATTTTATTTTTAATAGTCAAAGAGGTCTGAACTTGTGCTGGAGTCACGTTCTTTTGGAGGCATTAAAAATGCCTAGTGAAATTCAGTGGATTTCTCTTTCATGTTGCCAGTCTTCCTCCCAGTCAACAGTATGGCATGACTGTATTTCATTGGTGTTCTTGTACAAAGTACAGAAAATGAAGTACAATATATTGAGAAAATGCAGAACTGCCCATGTAAATATAGTTTTGCGTTATTATATTTCCTTTCATCCCTATGATTTGGTTTCCTATGATAGAACATCCAGTTTCATTGTGGTGAATTTTATGTAATTTTGTTCTTACCTCATGTAATTCTGGTTAGTCATTTTACTTTCATCTTCTAGATCCCCCAGTAAACCCTTGGCACGGAAATTAATGAGTGGGATGGACTGGGAGGTAGTGAGTAGGAACTCACTGTCTGATGATAGGTTGGAAACACAGAGCCTACCATCACGTTCTCCACCTGGAACGCCAAATCAGTAAGTAGCACCAAATCTTCTCTCCCTAGAATTGACTGTCTACCTCTAATGTGAGTGACCTGCTTGTGTAATAAAAGGATTAATGCATTCTGGACACAAATATCATCACAAATTATGTGCTGAGTGGTTCTCTGGAACATTTAACTCCAGATAAGAGAAATATTTGGGGGTGAATTGAAATGCTTCTCCAAAATTATCCAATTGTCCAAAATTATTTAATTAAAATATGTATATGAACTTGCACTGAGAGAAATAATTATTTTAGAATTCCTTTGTAGTGGTGTAAGAAACGTAGATTAATAATGTTCTTTTCACATTGCACTGCTGTCTTTTCCCTCTTAGTCGCAACTCTGCCTTTGCTCAAGAAGGAGCCCGGTTACGACCTTCATCCGTTGGACATTTAGTGGACCACGTAGTTCACACTTCCCCAAGTGAAGCATTTGTAAATCACAGATCTCCATCTTCCACCCAGGCTAATAGCATCATACTGGAATCATCACCGTGAGTTCTGTTGGCCATTACTGTATGGTAGCATGCAGGGCTTCTGAACATAGGTCAGAAATCTCTGCCATTTAGAATTTAGTATTAAATGCTTGGGTCAGGGAGAGCCAGAAAATCAAATAAAAAGATAGCTGTTGTCTAAAGAGTATTAGTATAGGTGTTACTGAAAATTAAATGATACAGAAGTAAAGACTGATGTCTGACATGTTCCTAGTGTGGGATTACAAGGCCTTCCCCACCCACACACCCCAAACGTGGGTTTGCTATAATGTGACCAGCAACGTCTTGATGTGGAGGATAACGTTATTTTTCTTACAGAACATAAGTATGTTGTTTTGTGATACAAGTTTTTAATTCCTGAAATTTTGCTTTTTGCCATGAGTGAGTTTTACAAGCTGCTTAGCCAAAATACCTTTCAGCACCCCAGCATTCTGAGGTTCTTGGTGTGTCTTGTATGTTGTCCTAGAGTACACTTTTATTTTCTGAAGATAGCACTCTCGGGCTTTTTTTCTGTCACACTGAATATTCTTTAGGCTGGAAGTTTACTATGCCATGATGGGCAAAATGAAAACTATTGTTGTGTACTAAATCCAGAAGGATTACAAACAAAACCATGTTGATTTATTAAAAGTTTTGAAATACTCAGTGACTTGTGGCCAGAGGACAGATTAATTGGGGGGGGAAAAAGGTGCACAATATGCAGCTTATTAGCACTGTCACGGTACCTTCTTAGGTGTAGCTCTACATGTAATGCTAAAGTTGTCCTCATAATTTTATATGCTCTCTGTTAGCAAGGAAATTGTGCAAAAGGTTTCCAAACCGTTTAAGAACTATAAAATAGCACATACATAATTACATGTTCATAAATAAATTGTGTGTCTCAGGAAAAATTGCTCTGAGAAAGTATTTGAACACAATTTGAAACTCTTGCTTGGGCTGTATCTTCAGTTTTAGCAACGGTGTGTAACTTTGTGAAGGGAAATAGAATACAAAAATTGTTACGTTTTGTAAAATGACACAAGATTTTTTTTGTGATAGGGTACAATTGTTACAGTGTGACCATCAGCTAATTATTTAGCTTTCAGAATGAGAAAACAGTAATTTGGCCTAATAATATAAAATCCCCTGTTTTGGTGGGCTTTTTTTAACCTATTGACATGGCAAGGGAGTATCAGAACTGGGACACTTGTGAGTCTCTTCTCGTATTAGAGTTTTGCCGTACAAAGACCACACAGGGTCAGGTCCTGTCTGTTCCAAGACTTCCCCACTGGAGTCAGTTATGAGAAAAACTGAATCGTAGAGTGATAGAGTGAAGTAAGCACAATTCTTAAATTTTCTTGCATTCATATGCCTTTATGCTGAGTTGTAAGAGATGTTCTGAGTGACCTTGGGATTTAATACCTGACTTCTTGTGTAAGTCACCATAGAAATGAGCCTTAAAAAAGAGGAAGTGGTTTTGTAAATTAGTTGTGCAATTATGGTGTTTCTTTTTCAAGGGTTTGCATTTATATGCCCAAGCAGAGAAACTATTGCTCTTCCATCCCTAAGTTTTGGGTTGCGTTTTTGGTTTTTTCGCTTCTTGGAATCTTAGAAGTGGAATTTAATCTCCTAGTATAGATATCTAGCATAAGATATTTTTAAGAATGAGGATGTTGACTGTCAAAAATACTTAAACCCTGTTGGGCTCTTCTGAAAGTTTCAGGTGACGTTATTGATTCAAGATTTGAGGTTTATGAAAGAAAGTAGTAGTCATGAAGTTCATGTTAGCTATATAAATTAAATTTATATTGTTCTGCAGTCCAAAAAGCTGTTTATTAAACAATTCGACCTTTCTGATTGAAAATATTTGAGTATTCCATCTCTCATTTGTTGGGAACATTTATTGATCAAATCTACATCTGTAAAACAGCCAGAAGGGCTACCCTGACCAGCAGTAGGTTTTTTAATCTCTGAGTTTGGAGTCAACGTAGCAAAAAAAAGTAAGAGTTTCAGTGCAGTTTAGAAGGGTATTACAGCTTAGTCAATACAAGCTTTAATTTCACATTCTTTGTCTTCATCTGTATGTGCTATTGAAAACTAAATTGAGAGATTTCAGCTTGTAGTTCCCTCAGGTAATTATAACCTTAAATTATGTGTTTAGTTTAATAAATCTAGGGGGGTGTGTATGAAACTTTTGCTTAATATATTAAAAGGTCAGACCGGATATCTGTAACAAAAGTACCCAAAGCTTGTCAGTGCCAGGGTTTGTGTGTTATGTTATTATTATGTAAATCGCTGAACGCAGTAACAGAGAGCTGCTTTGCCTGCAAAATAGGCTGCTTTCACTGCCATTGTCTGAGCATTCATAAGGAAATTCAAAGCTGACTGGGCAAATATAAAGCAATGAAGTTTTTGCCCAAGGCTTGATTGTTAGTTCTCACAATTCATTATGCTAATATATTACAGTACTTGCTTTGCTGCTTCTAAAATTTAAGCTCATTTAAGTTACTTTTCAAATCTTTTCTGTAAGTTTGTATGTTTGATAGGAATTATTTGTGTTTGTTGGCATGTACATACAGATATCTAGTCAAACGTTAAGATCCCATCTTTTGCTTTTATCCGACTGACTTCTTCTGTGTCTCCACTCATGTCTTCTCTTCCTTTTTTCTTCAGTTTAAAACTCTCAGGAGTAATTGTTTGCAGGAAAATACATAACTGTGTTGCCCTTCACATAAAAGGCTGAATAATCTGTGCTGGCCAGACTTAAATGAATAAATACTTAGGCAGTTAAAAAGCTCTGGGTGACCTTTGTAAGTCAGTGTCTAAATAATTTATAGCTGCCTTGAAAATTCATTTTTCAAATGTTGGCAATCATCATATTTTTCTTTCTCCACAAACATGAATTTAGAAAAGTTGCGTATCCTGAAAAATAAAATGTAAGGTTAATATGCTCTTTTTTACTGTCGCTTGTATTGAAAAGTTTTTAAGAAACATCATTTTTATTCCCTAGTGTGTTTTGAACATTCTTCAGGCATAAGATACTGAATATTAGTACTTCTTTTTTCTTTAACACTGCATTAAAAAAAATATTTTCTGAAAGTTGAAATTAAGCAAAAACTTACTGAAAAATACTGTTAGGAACTTTCCAAAGGTACTGTTTTCATACATTGACAAAAAGAAAAATTTCAGTATCTTTTCTAAGAAAATTGACCAGATTTTTAAAACTGAAATGGAAACCATAGTTCTTTTCCAGGTGAAGTGTTCTGTTTCCCATTCAGTTTTCATGCTTTTTGAAAGAGGTTCCTCATTTATTTGAAATCACCATAGACAACTGTGATCTGATTGGTTTGGGGTTTTTAATTGAAAACACGTATCTGGGATCTGCCTTTCTTTAATTGCATAGAAACAAATTATATGCTGTGGAATTTGATGCGTGCCTTAGGTTTTCTAACTTGCAGCAACTTGAATTGTTATGCTGTCTCATAGCAAGTCTTACCCTGCTAACAGTTGACTGTGGCTAGACCAGTTCAAGACAGTAGGACTACTCACGTGGTTACCCGTCCTTTTCAGAGGGATGTGACGCTATGACTTACCACCACAGCTTGCTGATAGCGAAAGGCGCAGTGTCCTATTTCTGGCTTCTGGGTGTATACTTCCCTCCCCGTGCGGTGGTCAGCCCTGTGTTGAAGTCGTTCCCTTTGCTGAACCAGCAGATACCTATCCAAGCTTGTCCTAAGTGCCCGTGTGCTTTTGCTTGCTTGGTAAGCTGCCTTAGCCAAGGGAGGACACCAGGCTCCAAGGAAGGTGCCATGGGTGTGGGTGGACAAAAGAACGGAGACACCTGTTGTTGGTGGGAGCATTCTTTGTAGATTTAGCTGTAAGCTGTAACTTCATTCTTGGTGGGTTTTGGATTTGCTGCTGTTATCAGTGGGCTGTTGTCCTAAGTCGTTAAATTGCTTAATAGTAGCTCATAATGTGATGCATGGGGAAGAAGGCAGGCATCCTCACTGGTATTCAAACCAAGTGAAGGGAACTATGTGCTAACTGCCCTTTTGGGCCTCTCAAAATGCTCTTCTTAATTCTTAAATATAGAGCCATATAATGGAAGATGAATCATATATTTATGTAATACAAATTACACAGTTAAACTTCTATTCCAGAAGGGCTAATAAAGGAAATTATCTGTATTATACATAAACACAGAGAATATTTTTATTAATGTACAGTAGAGTGCTTGCAGACCTAAACCAGCAATGGAACTTTCTGATGTTTTTTCAGTAATGGTGTAACTCAGCTAAAAAATGCATGCCATCAGTGTCATTTTTACAAGTGTTTTAAAGCTGTGCATTTTTCAAAGGGGAATATGTTCAAGAGGAGGAAAAAAACAACCTTGTCTTGAAATGTATACTTCTACTTTTAAATTGAAAAATTAAAATCTAACACTCTCATCTCCAGTGGGCTTTTCCAGTAAGTGCAGTGGGAGTTGTCTTCAACTGGAACTCCTCCTGTTTTTAGATCAAAAGCCAAAAATAAGTGTGGGAGGACTTTGTTATGCTGCTGATGTCTGTTTTTAAGATTTAAATTGCAGACATTCATTTAATATGCAAGCTAATTGATTTTGAGGAAAATGCAAATTAATTGATAGGAGGAAAACATTAAGTGCTATATCTATTTTAGAAAAAAGTTTTTTAGCAACAGTGCAGAGTATAAATGAAGTGAATTTCATAATATCCCAATATCAGGTGGGTTACGAGTGCTGAAACCATTTAAAAATAACACGTGTAAAAGATGAACTTATTAGTTCTGTGTACAGTTTCTTGTCAAGGAAAAAAAGAAGTAACGTGTCCAAACATACACTTCCAGTATATTCCACCACATTACCCTTCTGAGATTCTAAAAATACCTACAGATAATGCAGCTCTCAAATTCTTGAGTTCCTTGTAGCATTTTCAGTTTATTTGGAGCTGTCAATATCTCATGATTATTCATTCCACTTCATACTTCTATTTCGGTATTTAGATCTCAAGAGACTCCTATAGATGGGCAGCCTCCTGCGTTACCACCCAAACAGTTTAAAAAGAACAGTTGGAACCAAATTCATCATTCGCACTCACAGCAAGAACTGGATAACCATATTAATGAGACGTTTGATGTTCCTGCTTCACCTGAAAAATCCACAGTAAGTTTTTGGATCTAGTTTAACCATTCTGCTTTTTATTGGAATGAATGAGCTTGGTTTGATGCATTTCAGAGAGTCGTCGTGTTTGTGCACTACATTGCAGCATTCCCATTACACATACTGTCTGTTTGCTAGCTCCCACTATTTTTTCCACCTGCTGGAGTAGTCCTTAGTCAGTTGTCATCGAGTGACTACGTTGGGATGGATGTGCCTTTTGAACATTAGCTTTTCAGCACACGCAGAAATTTCTAACCAACCTCTTCTCTGAGAAGTCATTTACCACCAAGTTTAAAGAAGACATTGCAGACACTGCCACTGCTGTTTAATCTGGTTTACATCAAAAAGCTGAATGTGCCTACCAGCCTCCTCCTAGAGGAGTTTTCTCAGGAGAGGCTTCTTGAATCTGTGGGTGCATTTCTCATCAGAAATTCCAAGAAAGAGACTCTACCAAGAGACCTGTGACAACGAATGTAAAAATCTGAGCAAAAGTTTGTTTTCCACAGCTAAGCAAGTGCTAGATGACTAAGCTAGTCAACTGATTGTCTGACTGAGGTGAGATCTCACTGCCCATTTTTGGGATTTTTGTCAGTACAGAAGTTTTCAAATGGTTCTTGGTTCTGTACTGATGTGGGACAAGAAACATTTGCAGCATGGGAAAAGTGTAACATCCAGATGTAGCAAATAACATATAAACAGTTTTGCCAACCTCAGATATTCAAAATTGAGTCAGCTCCCAAAATTGATGTTTTAGAGATGCCTTTGGTTTGTTTTTATTTGCATTCTGAACTCTTAAGCCTAGAGTGTTCTCTTAGGCCTAGTTACAAAGTTAAGACTCTTACAAACCCATATTTAATTTCAGCACTGGGGCTTTAATAAAACACATAGAAGTGAAACATGTAAATCTATGAGCATTTTGGGAATGCTGTAAAAAAATTTGCTGTAGTTAAACAATGAAATGGAAGTTTTAACAGCTTTGTCTTCCGTCAGTGCTTACCTGAGTCACATTAAAGTACTGTTCAGTTTGGAAATACAACACTACTCATCAAGTTTTTCTGCTCTGTATTCAGTTATCTTTACCAAATTGACAAAAATAACTTTCAGTTGTTTTTTTAAACTCCTTTTAGTTCTGCAAAACCAACACAGCTGTGTGAGAATGAGATTCTTTTTTCTCTGTGCATTGTCAGTGTGATTGTTTGCTGTGCTCCAATGGGCCACATTTATGCAGCCTTGCTTAAGGCAGTACACTCTTGTAATTGAAGATCTAATTTGGTCTGCTGATGGCTTTTTATTCTGGGTATCAGAGAAGAAGGAACACAGCATGATTCTGAAATTTTGTGGAATTGTAAATTTAGGATTTGGAAAACATTTTCTTTCAAAGCTGCTTTTCTGACCAGATTGAACTTCAGGTTCCTCCACCACTGAAGTCTCTTTGCTGCTCCATCTCAAATATTTTAAGGAAAACCTCTCACCATTTTGACTTCATTTAGCTACTGAATTTCCTTCATCCATTGTATGTATGGACAGTCTGTTTAGAAGGGTAGTAGGACAGGTATGGGAATGACAACTTTTTACTCCATCTGCAGTCCCTAAGTATCCAGTCTGAGAATGTCCAGCAGTATTTGAAAACAGGTGTGGCCACAAGTCCCTTCAGTCAAACAGGTTAATGATGTTGCACAGTGCTCTCTTCAGCTTTTTCATTGTAAACGGCTGTTCAAAATAGCCTCTTAATGCAGAAAATTATTATTCCCTTTCCGTCTGGGGAATGCAATGGCACAAAAGTTGCCAAATGCTGTAGGTGAGCACTTGGTGGTTGTTCATTCTGCCCAGGAAGCTGAGTCTGCTCTCCCGTGCCACTGAGCATAGGCTACAATGATTTGCATGCAATCAGGCTTCCTAAGCACCCTTCTTTCTCCTTAACATATCTTATGCTGTTACTTTCTTCTCCTTCCCCAAATTTCTCATCTTTTTCATTACTATGGATGTGTTCGGGGTGGTGTGGTCTGTGAGTGTGTTGTTTTAACCAAGAGCTTAAAACACCTGGAATTAACTTTTTATGAGCCAAGTTGAGCAGACTTCTTTTACCTGTTGAACCTATTTGAACTTTCTCACCTACAGAAATGTTTGCTTTTAATAACAAACAAACATGAGTCTTATGCTTTGGCTGCAATGAGTAACATTAAAACTTCCCTGAAACAAATTTCTTTAATAATACTTCACATCCTCACCACATAAATTGTAGAAATGCTCAGTCTGTGAAAGAAATATTGATGGGAACGAACTAAAAAGCACTTCAGTGACTCTAAGCTGGTTTTTCCAGACTAAAAAAGTATCTAATATTCCCCAGTTTATTGGTAGTTTCTTTAACAGTTAGCGGTGTGATCAGAAAGCAAGTGGCTAAAGTTGTGGCAGCTTGATCAGGGCAGAGCATGTGTCACGCTTCATACGCCACTACACTGGAAATGGAATATGGAACCAAGGTTTTGTTACCAAACTTGTCCTTGCTCCCTGTATAACAGAAACAACAGTATACCTTTGATTACCTTGATCTTCATACTACCGTCTCCCTGCAGGCGTTTCACTGTGGTCTTAGAATTAATTTAAGGGGTTTCCATATAGTAAACTTCTTAAGACTGCTTGAAGCCAATTAGTCTTTTCTAATACTGTTTCTTACCTTGAGCTTGCTTTCATAGAACATACTTTTAACTTGGTTATGTCCAAGACTTTTATATGTGTAACTTTTCCTTTCTATGCAAAACTTCAGTTGAGAGATTTGCACTAGTACTTGATGTTTTCCCAAGTGTCCAGGAGCAATTACGTGATGAGGAAACTGCAAAATTACTACATACTATATCCCTGAAGTCTAACTATGAATAAAATTTGTATTAATATAATATAATTTTTGTTTACTAGCCCAATGGTGGTATCCCCCATGACAATCTTGTTATGATCAGAATGAAACCAGATGAAAATGGAAGGTTTGGCTTCAATGTAAAGGTAAAAGTATATCTATTCTCTTTGTGTCTGTTAGGATTGTTTTCTGACACTTGTGATTTATTACTAATTTAATGTATTTTTAAAGGGTGGATATGATCAGAAGATGCCGGTAATAGTGTCCAGGGTAGCTCCAGGAACACCTGTAAGTTGTCAAAAATGCAAATTTGGTAGCAATATCTGTGTATCTTGAAGTATGTATTCAAACCAGGAAATTATTACATAACTGCCTGTGAAAATTAGCTTGTGCTATATTATTATCCTAACAAAGCAAATTATGTGCAGTAAGAATTTGATGGAGCTATGTAACATATTTTTAAAAGTTCTTCAATCCTTAAAAATATTTTTTTTCTTACTGGAACAAAATTTAATTCCTGAAAATGACAGGGAGTTACAGATGTTCGGTGTGCGCTGTTTCTTGAGCAGTGTTGTACTAAAAATAGATTTACTTTGTTACTTTTTTAAAATATAAGCATTTATATAATTTCACAGAAATTATAGATTGAAAGTATGTTTAGTATGTTAAAAATGACTAAAATAGCAAATCTCTCATTTTAGTGACAGATGTGGCTGAATAAAGCCAAGATTTAGATTAAAATCAGACATCATGAATCATTCATCAGGTCTGATTGTCTGTTGTTACTGGTGTTTAGTGACTTTCAATAGTGTCTTCAAACTAGGCACAATATTTTGTCAGTTGATTGCCAAAAATACTGACCTGACACTCAGCTGACTGGAGTCAGCTCTGTTCATACCTTTTAGAGTGAACCATTTTTTCATGAACATTTATCAAGTACAGCTTTTTTTTTGTTTGAAACTGCTGAAATCTTTGCCAAGAGCATTGTTCTTGTCCCTGTTAATTATTATCTCTGAAGTCTTTAATATCATAAATAATTGGGGCTGAATGCTGTGAACATTCACTCTCTAAGATGATATTTGGTCATGGCATATGCTCTTTTTCTGCAGTGATGTTTAGACTAAGATTCTAATAATGGTTTTTATTACCTGATTCCTCTCTCTGGAATTACCTGGATTTGTGCACTGTCTGTGGTCCTTGTCTTACTCTTGTCATTACAGCTGTGGTGTTTCACACCTGGAGTACTTTAGCCTGTGAAATTGGTTTGGACAAGGCTTTGCCATGTTACTCCTTTCTCTTCAAACATAAGAACATCATGCTTTTTAATGGCCTGTACAAAATGTGATTCAAGCAGTGGAGCTTTCTGTTTCAGCCAGAGGAGTGGAGTAACAGCTGCCAAAAGACACGTTATAATGACAGTCACCTCCCAGTTGCAGATGGATTTGTTCACGTGAATGACAATGTCTTAGGGATGGTGTTACACTTGAATTTATCATTTGAATACAATGCAGCAACCATAGCAACTAGGCTATTAGGATTCAAGTCCCCAATTATAGTTACTTTCAGTTGCTATTTTAATGTGAGAAATTGGAAATGGCTTGTTCTACAGACTTTTCCTGATTGGTTTTTGGTTTTTTTTTTTTCCCCACACACACACCTTGCAGGCTGATCTTTGTGTCCCTCGTCTGAATGAAGGGGACCAGGTTGTACTGATTAACGGCAGGGATATAGCGGAACATACCCATGATCAAGTTGTTATGTTTATCAAAGCTAGCTGTGAGAGACACTCAGGGGAACTTGTGCTCCTAGTTCGACCCAACGGTGAGTGGTTTGTACATAATAATAATAATAAAATAATCCACACCTTGCCCTTTTTAACCTCCGTTTTGTGTCCTGAGGTGGAACGCTTAACATCTTGGTAAGCAAGAACTCCCTTGAGAAGGAATTGCAAAACCATGATGTATTGCGCAAATCTTGATCAGTCCCATACTTCTGAGGAGCTGTGTGTAACTGAGTGTTGAAAATTCATAGTCAAGTCAGAGATCAAATATTTCTAACAGAGCTAATTTGAATTTTGTTTTCACTCTTGTTGATAAGAATGTCCAGAATGCTATATGGCTGTTGAATGCAGTTTCTGAGGTTGCTGTTATTCCCTTAAGAAAAGCAAAACACAAACAAAAACCCCTCACCAAATATCCAGTGTTTGGATGACTGTGGAGGTTGATATATGCAAAATCCTTCCATATGTTTTTAAATCAATCCAGAACAACCAGTAGCATTTCTACTTGAGGAGGCTTAATAGAAGGAAGTGCTAATAATGCGGTCTGAATAACAGCTTGTGCAATACATTCCTGAAGTACGCTGTTGGAGCATTGCCACGTCAACTGGATTTAATTTTGCTGCACATCCCAATTATAATACAGTTGCAGAGGAAAAAACAAAATGAAGAATCATGAGGTTTAATGGGAATAATGGAAATGACTTTAGGAGGGTACCTCAGCCACCTCATGGATAATTTTTCCTTTATTCGCTTATTTGCACTTCCCACCTACTTGTGCTCTCATTCTCTGTGTAAGTTCTCTTGCAGCTTTTGTGTGCTTACTTTCTTTTTCAGAGAAAAATCCTAGTTTTTTTTACAAATTCGCTAAAACAGTTTCCCCTTGCTTCTTGATTGTCTTTGTATGCTGGATAAAAACTTGTGGAAGTGAGGAGTTGCCGCTTTCTTCCTTCGTGGGATATCATTTAAAAACAGGCTTCAGTCAGCAATAGGTCTCTTACGTATAGTAGAAGATGCATATTATTTTTCAGTTTATTTACAGACAAGGTATGCATATTGCATTGATAGCATGATAATGGCATATTTTAGTGCCATTTTCTCAGATGGTCTGCACATCTTGCTGTTATTACTGAAGCCTAAAATCAGGTCAAAGTGACTTAAAAGTAAAAATGTAAATGCAACTATAATGACTTCAGAAGCATGGTGTGAGACTCTGAGATGAGGTAGTTACATCAGATAAGGCAGGGTATAGCATGAGTTTTGATCAAAATTTTAGTAGTCAGTGATGTGCTTTCACTTAAAATTACTATTAAGCCAAAAAAGAAATAGTTCTGTCGTGGATTATAGCAATCCATAAAGGCTACTTGCCCTTGCTGTTGGAGGCTAAAATCAGTATGTTAATAAATGGGGGTTTTTCTACAGGAGAAATACTTGTCTCTTTTGCTGTTTTAAAATAAGTGACTTAGACTTAACTTTACTTGCCAAATAGCACGTTCAGTCAGAGCATTCATACCTTTATT
Source organism: Rhynochetos jubatus (assembly GCA_027574665.1). Taxonomy (NCBI): domain Eukaryota; kingdom Metazoa; phylum Chordata; class Aves; order Eurypygiformes; family Rhynochetidae; genus Rhynochetos; species Rhynochetos jubatus. The sequence goes on from CM050654.1 coordinate 29,802,341, forward strand.
TGTTTAGCTGTCTATGATGTTGTGGAAGAGAAGCTGGAGAGCGAGCCTGACTTCCAGTACATCCCTGAGAAATCTCCACTTGATGGTGTCCATCAAGATGATAATGCTCTGAGGGAATCCATGATTCAGCTAGCAGAGGGGCTTATCACTGGAACTGTTTTGGCTCAGTTTGATGTGAGTACCGTGTCGCCTGGAGCTGTGTGCAAGTTCCAAGTCTCTTGGGATAGTAATAATTTTAAACAGAGCAGATTTCAGTTAAAATTTCAGTAGAGTCAGCATCTTCTAGCAAAACTGTTGTCTTGCACTCTCAAAAGAAAGACCACCAAAAAATCCAATCCTGTATTGTATGTGCAGACTTATGGCATAGAATAATCCTAATACTAGTTTCTAGTGTTTTGTTATAAATATGGATTATTTAGAGCTTTTTGTGGTTATCAGACACCTGTGCTAATAAGATACTTTCATAGAGTTGAAGCCGGGAAAAATGTATATCAAAATGTGTTTTGTACTCAGACCTTTATTCCGTATCTACGTTACTGTAGAGACTGAGTGACAGCTGGGTCGTTGACATATTATGGACAGTATAAATGAGGGAAGATAAAATTAAAAATGGAAAATACAACCCTAATCTTAAGAGTTAATGTGACAATGTCTTTTATAGACAGTCAGCTGACCCCAATTTACTGTGTGAAATGTCAGTATCAGTTAATTCCCATACCGATACACAATACTGACTTTCTCTGGATCAGTGTTCTTATGGAAACTTGAAATGGAATGTTCAGTTTGTCTTTAAACAAACTGTAATGTCGTCTTGATCATGTTCAGTGATCCCACAGCGTAAATAAATGTGTAGTGCTTGCTTTTAAGAAATGTCTTAATGTGTGTTGAAGCTACTGTTGCCCACTAGTTTATGTTCTAAAAAAGTACCTGTAGGCAAATAATACACTAACGGGTCTTTCGCATCTATTGTGGTCTGACCATTGGTTTTGTCTTTTAGCAATTGTATAGGAAAAAGCCTGGGATGACAATGTCTTGTGCCAGATTACCTCAAAACATTTCCAAAAATAGATACAGAGACATTTCGCCTTGTAAGTATGTGTGTGTGCGTGTGTGCTCTGAAAGTACTTGACTGTGGTTTGTAAATAAGTAACATCTTTCTAAAACTTTTTTCAGATGATGCTACACGGGTTATTTTAAAAAGTAATGAAGATTACATCAATGCAAATTATATAAATGTGAGTAGTATTTTTCAGAAGAGCTTCTGACATTAAGTAGTTTTGCAGTTTCTCAAGAAGTTAATTTAAAAAAGATATTTCCTTAAATCTAGTTCAGACTAGAATGGCTGATAAACCTGTAATCAGATGGTTTGAAATTTACTGTAGTTATACTTATTTGCTAATGCTTTGTGGCAGATAATTTTATAAATGAAACCAAGAAAAAGAAAAATTGCTAAGAGGACCTAGCCCTCTACCAGAGGAATTCATTCTTCTTTTCTGATTTCTGATATTGCAGTAGTGTTCAACATCAGTAAAGTTTAATCAGGCAGCACTTTTTTATTTTTCACTGTCAGTAACAACAAAATCACAGCTACGTACTTTTCCTTTCAGGAACAAAAACCAGAGATTAAATTCCAAGATCAGTATTTTAAAAGCTAATGTCAGAAACCCACAGAGCGTGAAGTGTTTGCACCTGAATTATTTGCCATCATTTGTCTATCATTTATTTTTTCAACCATTGATTACAGCAACTGTGTAACTGTCAGTTAACACATAAGGTGTACTTGGATCTTCGTAGTAATTCTGTGTGAAACACTTTGAAGTATTTTTATCTGTGCCACTCCATATTTGCGAACTTATAATAAACAGAATTAATATAGTTGATGCTTTTTTAATGTATTAGTTACTAAACACAGAATGTCTGATGCCTAACTTACATTTGCTGATAGAGTTAAAATAATGATTTTGTCTTCTCTTAGATGGAAATCCCTTCTTCCACAATAATAAATCAGTACATTGCTTGTCAAGGTCCGTTACCGAACACTTGTCCTGATTTTTGGCAGATGACTTGGGAACAAGGCTCATCTATGGTTGTAATGTTAACAACCCAAGTTGAACGGGGCAGAGTAAGTAAAAGATTTCCTTAAATACTACTTGAAAAATCTTCTACAATCTGTTGGTGATTAGCCTTTGAAAGGTTAGAGGAAAATACTGTTATGACATATAATATAACAAGGGGTAATGGTTTTAAACTAAAAGAGGGTAGATTTAGTTTAGATATGAGGAAGAAACTATTTACAGTGAGGTTGGTGAAACACTGGCACAGGTTGCCCATAGAGGTGGCAGATGACCCATCCCTGGAAACACTCAAGATCAGGTTTGACATGGCTCTGAGCAACCTGATCTGGTTGGAGATGAGGTCAGTTCAACTCGACTTCAATCCCCATGGCAGAGGGATTGGACTAGATGTCCTTAAAAGGTCCTTTCCAACCCAAGCTATTCCATGGTACTATGTCCTTTTTTCATAAAGGTAGTACATTCCTAGAACTGTTGCAATGACGACTCTTACATTTTAAACCTTCTGCTATGGTTAACATAGCTAATATTTCAACTTTGTTCACTTCTGGACTACATGGAAATCTTCACATATTCCTTAAAATATTTGTAGGCCTCTGATTCTTTATTGTAAAGTAAAAAGCAACTACAATTTACCTGCATAGTAGTTTTTGTTCTATAAACTTCAAAGGGAGGAACCCCAAGAAGTTTCAGCAGGTTCTGTAGATTAGCTCTTTGATATGCAGAGAGATAAGGCAGCCTAACACAACTTCCTAGTGTTAAGATTCCAAGCCTGGATGGCTGTCTAAGACATCGTAAGCTTGAAAAGCTTGATAAGCTTGAAATCTAAGATTTTTCATAAAATGTTCTTTCATGACTATAAACATTTGTTTAGTCATATGAAAGAATCATTGTCCTTTAAGTCACTTCCATACAAAAATGTGTAAAAGTAGAATACTAGTAATAAAGTAATTAGAGTTTGAAATTAGTAAAAATAATTGTGCATGGTGCTGTAAAAGGCCTGAGGTGTATTTTGTGGTTTATTTATTTTCATGTTTTTCTGAGACTGTAGTTTCTCCTTAATAGTTTTGTTTATTGTGCAACTTTGTCCTTTGGAGACAGGCAAAACAATCAAACCTAGTCATTCACATGGTGTAATTCCAGAGTTACTGGGTTTATAGTCAGGAGCATTCACAGTGCTGGCTGGTTGAGTGTGAGGACAGAAATGACAGTCTGGAATAATAGTCTGGTGGGATTTCTCCCCATGGAGGATTACTTTGGAAGGTGGATTTATAGTAGCTTGCGGTCGTTCTGATCAACTCAGACTGTACTTCAGCCATCTCTGTATATCCTGACTGTTTAATAACAGCATATTTGCTGGGAGGTCAGGCCTCTAAATACAATTAAAATAATTGAAGGGGAGTTGCAGTGTTTTTAAACCATTTTTTCAGTGCCTTGGTGTTAGTATGATGCTTCCTGCTCCCAAGTAAACATGATTAGAGGGAATTTCAGTACAAGTGCCCTTTTAATTTGCGTTTTCTTAGCAGATCTGCTAAGAACACACTTGCAATAGCAGTTCTCTGACGCTCCCCCACCCCTTCAATAACGATATTTGTGGAGTTCTTTGGAGAGCTGCTTAATAATGAAATAAAAGGACTTATCTGTCTTATACCCATAGGCAGACTCCCTGCTCTAAAGCTGATCATGAGGCTACTGACATCACTATCCCACTGCATGCCGGAATGTCTCAGTGGAGCAGGAAGTCTGCAAATCTGGCTGCTCTTAAAGAATCGCCAGGTGGGTTGGAAAAACAAAAGTACACTTGAGCTGAAATGACCTCTGTAATTAGGTGATTAAACAACAAATCTGAAAATCTTAGTGTTTGAAGTTTTCATTCACATTTGATGACTTAATCAAGAGTCTTTGGAGTCCACCATCTGCATCCCCCTAATTTGTACATTAGTTTAGCAACTGGTTTGTTGCTTATTGCCATTTTTTCATTTTGTCCTTTTCCCATATAAATATGCTTTGAGAAGATTAGATTAGGAATATGGAGGTCAGAAATGTTTCTAAAGCAGCATCTTTGTCACTCAAGTGCTAAGGTAACAATTTTAAAAAAAAAGTATATAAATATTCAAAGAAAGTTAAAAGCATCCATCTTCAGTTAAATTCAGCTCAAGAGCTGGTCCGTTTGTCCTCTTGAAAAAAGAACCAGGAAATCTCTGTGATAATTTACTTTATAAACAATTATTAAGTAACACAGTCTGTTTGGTAAGTAAATTGATAATGATTACATAATGTTCAAAACAGTCTCTAATGAACAAAGGTATAAGGAACTAGAGACAATGAAAATAATGTGAATGTAAACACAGGCATCTTTAAAAATGTGTTGACCTGTAGGTTAAATGCCATCAGTACTGGCCAGAGCCATCAGGAAGCTCATCATATGGGAATTTTCAGATCACCTGCCACTCAGAAGAAGGAAATCCTGCTTATGTCTTTCGAGAAATGACATTGACTAATCTGGAGGTAAAATTATATATTTTTAAGTATTAATGTGTAAAATCCTTACAGACTAGCTAAAACTAACTCAGTCGGACTTTCTTTTCAACTTGGTGGCTTATCCACATAAATAGAACTGTTTATTTCTGGGAGCATTTAAAGAACTACTCATATTGCCATGTACTTACCTAGTATACATTCTGCTCTTAGAATAACGAACCTTTCACTAGAAAAAGATCATATTAATTGGTTTTAAATCACATAGAACATGTATTATGTGTCTTAAAAGTCTTTACTGTTGTCTTTCATGCCCTGAACAAAGAAAAGAGTAATTAAAGAAGTTGAGAAACTCATTATTTGCTTGAGGTTTTCAAAATGTGAGACAGTAGAGGTGTTTCATTATTGCAACTGAAACTCTCTTTGTAGAGCTAAACAGTTCTTAATAATTTCATGTTGGAAAATATGTGCAAGTAGATGGAAGATTAATCCTGATGAAAGAAGGATGACTTGGGATTGGAGACTGTATATAAACAAGGGTCTTCCTGAACATGCATTGCATGATTTTCAGGGCACATGTAGTTTTCAGAGCCTCCCCAGCTCGGACTTCCATCTCAGAAATTTTTTGAAATGTGTATCTGGAATTTAGTTCATGTACTCATTTCTCACTGCTTGGGTTACCAGATGAGATGACAGTTTTATGCCTTTTAGTCAATCTGCAATAAAAATTCTCTTCCTGTGCCCTGTTGAAACAATTGCTCATTTGTTATCAGCAGTGGAACCTCTATAAGTGATCCTATGCCCAGAGGTTGTTTAAAATGTGGTAACTCCTGTTCTTTGAAATGCTGCTTTTATGTTGATTGTAAGGCCTGTCCCCTCCAATAACCAGTCACAGACTATGTTGGTGATACTAGAGCAAGTGGCAGGAGGGGATGGAAGACGCGGTGATTCTGCGTCTTATGTACAGTACGCTGGATAAAATCGAGAGGGGCAGGTAAAGCCAAAAGAACACTGCTGTCCACACAGGGTCTGCACGAAAGGTTTTACATCTGCAAGTCCCACCTCCTCCTTCCCTACACCAGGGCTGTCATTTCATCTAGTAGGGTAGTACCTCTTCTGTTAAATTTTCTTTGCTAAAAATTCAACCACCTGGTTGTACATCTATCTAGTATTCGGATAGGTCGTTGGTATCCTTGAACTGCTTTGCTTTTACATGGGGTGTAATATTTTTTAACCTGCGAAGAGGTAAGTATTTGTGGATTGCCTTTGTTTGTTTGTAAGAAAGAAAAAAAAGGTAATTAAAAAATTCAGGATAAGCAATGATTAATAAAGTGCTGCTAATTGCCCAAAGTCACTTCTATTATGGGTACAAGTTGTTGTAAATGCACCATTGATTTTTGTTCTTGTTATGTTTGGATTGTTTTTTTTTACTGGGACCTGAATTACCCTTGGATAAACTTCATGTTTCTGGTTAGAAAGAGGAAAGCCGCCAACTCACCCAAATCCAGTATATAGCATGGCCTGATCATGGGGTTCCTGATGATTCCAGCGATTTCCTAGATTTTGTGTGTCTTGTGCGAAAGAAGAGGGCTGGCAGAGAAGAACCTGTGGTTGTTCATTGCAGGTATCTATTTTTTTTCCAACTTTATGAAGCCATCAAACTGAACTTATTTATTATCAAATAGGTTTTATGTGCTGAATTGTTGAAATAACCAGTTTCTGTATCTGCTTTGGGGATGACAAGAGAACTCAACATTTAAATTAAACAATTGGCTAAAATGGTCATAGTGTTTCAATAAGTGACACGTTGAGTATCTACATGCATTGTTCTCTGCGGTTTGGGGTGTTTTTTTGTTGTTTACAGTTTAAATGCTTTGGCCAGCAGTCTGCATAACACTTGAAGGAAATGGCAGAAGATACTTAGAAACCTTTTCCTCGTGGTGACTATCCTACAAAATTCCAGAATTGCTGTAGATATATATCTGTAGAAGAAAACGTGGGTGGTATATGCAGTGATCAAATACAAGACACTTTCTCTCAAGTCTGCAGCCCTAGGCTACATGATATTTTGATACATACAATCAGATGACACATTTCTCTCAACAATTTTTGTCATGAATTACAAGAACTGTTACTCAGATTTTTGTGTACGCGTGAAATGTTTTTTGGTTTTCTTGTGCAATAATTTTTAATAGCGTTCTACAGTCATACAACAAATTTAAAATCTCAGTCCTTTAAAATACCTTAACTAATAAACTATAACAATGCATAATGGCAGATGTCTTCAAATGAACACGTGCTGTGCTAATTCTTGGTGAGTAGTTCTGTAAATAAAATTTGACCTCTAAATTCTCAAATAATCCTCAGACAGTCGGTGTTCCTGAGTCAGGTGTGCATTGTTCCTTTTTCAGAGAGAGGCTGAGGGGGATAAAATCAATTTAAAGACTCTCTAATCTACAAGTGAGATAGAAATTTATTGAAGAAGGTGAAAGAAAAATATTTACTCTTTATAACACTTTGTGTATCAGAAATTGTTTTTAATTTGTTTTGCTCTCTTCTGCTTTATGCTGGTCAGGGTGAATCTTATTAACTAGGAAAACCAGTACCAGAATGCCACTGTCTTAAATCATATTGTTCCTCAACTCCCATAATTGATATACTCCTAGTTGATATGGTTGTGAGCCAGTAGTGAAAATACCTGCCAAATACAGCTTTTACAATACAAAGTGTGCAAGGCTGCAGAACCCCTGGAACAACTTTGAGATGAAGAAAACTGTTCATACTCTCCAATGAGGCATCAGTTCCACTCTGCACTGATAATTTCGATACCAACATTTATAACAATTTTATGTTTCATGGAAGAGAGGGAATATCACGGTTAAACATAATTTACTTAACTGGCCTAACTTGGTGGCTGTTGGGAAGTATATCCAAATTCCAGGAGTGTGTCCAGCTGAAGGAGCTCAGCGGTACCTCTCTGTGGTGTGTGCACACTATTTTTAACATCTCCTCAGTCTAAGATGGCAAGGCATTAGTGCAGCAGAATGGTGAAACTTGTTTTCAGAACTAAGCCACCAGCTTTAGCGTGAGGATTCCAAGTAGCTAGTAGAGCAGACTTTTCTTTTGTCCAGTACTAGTTAAAAAGCAAACAAAAAAGCCCCCAGAGATTGTAAAAGCAACAAAAAACTTAAATTGGAATGGTCTTTGTTATGTTCAGCTACTTAAAACACTAGTTTCCAGGCTTGTGTTAATGTGTTTGGTTTTCATTTTACAAGGTTCCTACTGGTTTAGTTGAACAGTTTCTAATTTTTATTCTAGATGAGATGGTGAGCCATCCTGTCCGTGCCCTTCATTCTTTTCTTGTCCTGTCTCAGTGTTCCTCTCCAACAGTCAATGATTTCTTTTTCCAGGCTGAAGAGTCCCAACCTACCTGATACTTATTATATGGAAACTCACAATTTCCATCATTGTTGTTGCCCTTCTTTGAATCTTTCGAAGTTGTAAAATGAGTCATTAAGTTCTTTGACAAATACTGTTCCTGTTTGGATTCAATAAAGCGTTCTGCATATAAATCTTATGCATATAAATTCTAGAACCATAAAATGCTATTCAAAAATTTTATATAACCAGCATAGTTACATCTTGCCATAATTCTCATGACATCACTGAAATATGTAGTAGCTTTAATGCCACCTTCTGGGCAAAGATTTAAAGTAGTAGTTTGGCCAGAATTAATTTGAAGCTATGCTTCAAAATCAGAACAATTAGGTTTCAAACTTCAGCTATTTGTATTAACTAATTTAGAAGGAAACAGTTTCATTTATTGACTGCAATACTAGCTGTATGAGTTGAGATAATGCTGGCATTTGAAAATACGGATTTGGTCCTGTATTCAAATATGGAGAAACATTGGGTTTCTATTTCAAAAGTGCAACATAATTTTTCATGAATATGAAAAAAATTTAATTTGAAACTGTTTCTCAAGTTCAAAGTTTAAATATTCAGTCCTTGAGGATTGCTATGTGTGGAAAAGTGTGTGTATATGTAAGACAATGCAGATAAATCTTTAGGTTTATTTTTAAGATAAAGATGACTCATGTAAGGTCTCAATAATTTTGCCATTGAGATGTACGTGTTACGGTTCTTCCTTGTCTTGAAAGGGATTGCCATTACGTATTCCTTTTCCATCTACACAAGTTAGATCTCGTACTTTTTAATAGCAAGAAAATTACTATTATTGTCATCCTCCAAAAGTTTCTAGTAATTGTTCTATTCCTTATTCTGAAATATGAAGGTATGGATCACTTCAAGAACATAAACATTGCTTTGTCGAATCAGCCCAACATTCCAGTAACAGTCATTCCAGTAATGGTTGAATTGACACAAAGTGCAGAGTGTATGATGCTAGGTATCCCTGTGTTTTGTTACTGTCTAGGTGTTAGTGTGGTTTATAATACAATCTGAGGAAATATCTCTTTGTAAATTCTGCTCAAGTGAATGGCTGGGGTCAGTCAGTCCCTCTTCAGTGGACTGACAATCTGCACTGAGTGGTTTTTGCTCTGTTCAGGTCTAACCCCTGCTCTAAGAGTATGGGAATCATAACAATCAATCCTGAGAATCCTTGAGAAGGAAGGTCTTTCAGTATGAACTATATTCCAGACACTTTGTTTCATTTTCCATTTTGGGTTTTTTCTTGTTTTTTCTCAGTGCTGGAATTGGACGGACAGGAGTCCTTATCACAATGGAGACAGCTATGTGTCTCATTGAGTGCAATCAGCCTGTTTATCCGTTAGATATTGTAAGAACCATGAGAGATCAAAGAGCCATGATGATCCAAACACCTGTGAGTATCATACTTGCTGTTCTGTGTTGCAGAAGAATAATTTCCTATTACCTACTCATACCGTTAGACAGATTTTTAGTATACTTGCTCTTGGTCATATTGCAAAGAGGTCACCTTTACCCAGTGTAGCTGTAGCCTTGGCTCCAGGCAGGAATAAACTGCTAAGGCTATTGGAAAGGAGCAAGGCTTTAAATTTCTACAAAGAAAACTTGAAAAAATCATCAGCTGTTTCAGGGAAAGCAGGTAATTAATGTAAAAAAAAGTCAGTTTTCAGTAGGGTAAAAATTACTCAGTGGAGAAAGCAGGAGCCTAATTCCAGGTGTTAAGAATGGGAGAAATATGAAGGGAAAACACAGAAAGAACCAAGACACACAGGAAAAACCTTCAGTGATGCAATTTAGTGCTTTTCTATTGCCTTAATTATAATGAAAACAAGCTTCAATTCTGCCCTGTAGTGACTCAATTAAAGGGAAATAATCAGAGAAATAGTATTTTAAAAATCAGTGTAATTAAATCTGATGCAAGATATATCAAACTAATTTTAAGTGTATTTAGTTTCAAAACAAGTAACTTGCTTCCAGGATTCTTTCGGTGTGCTCTCTTCACATTTGATGCTAGAATTTTTCCTGGATCTACAATGTTTTGGGATTTTTAAGGTAATTGCAATGTTGCTTTAATGTATTATGTTTCAGAATAATATAGAACAGTTTACTTCTAAAAGTAAATAAACCCAGAAACTTGTTATTTGTATCAGTCAGGTGGTGTGTGTCTCTGAGAGCAGTTTGTGTTTACTTTTTTAGAAGTTACCTAAAAAGGATCTAAAGAGGCTTAGACTCCTGTTTTTTCCAAGCTTTGTCCAGTTGCAGGGTTTGTGGGGTCTTTTTAATCACTAATCAGTTGTATAATTTTACTCAGAGTATATTGCGTTTAAAGAGGACGTATTTTGAAGGAGAAAAGACATTAGATCCAGTATGAAATCACTCCCACGGTTACCTGAAGGTAGTTACTCATTGTAGGAATTTTAACATCCCTGCTGCTGCTCCTCTGCTGAAATGTGAATAAACTCTGTGTTCTTCAGAGAGTATTAAGACTGCCCAAAGGTATAGATGGGCCTCCATTTCTAGGTCATCTAGGTCTTTGCTGCCATCCAGCATTTATGTTCCACTAAACCGAAGATGTATTATTCGGCTAGCTCAGGAAGGATGATGATACATGAAAAATGAATGAAGGCTGTCTCTTGCTGTTTATGGTGACTATACAGCAGGAATAGCTTCTCTCTCCAGTACTCAGAGAGGAAGAGAGTTTTATTAGTGAAGGTAGGAGGTGCAGTGGTAAGGCTTTTAATTATTTTTTACACAGCCTGTGTTAAATGCCTTCTGGTCTTCTCCTTTTTCTTAGAGAAACCAGAATTTTTAAGCTTCAGTGAAACGCAGGCATCTACTGCGTCAGAGGGAGATGGGATGATAAAAGACTTGGCGTTCTGTATCAGTGATTATGATACATTCTACATAACATCAAAGAAGCTTCTTTCTTATTTTAAGATTTCATAAACATTAGCTATTGCAATTTCTCCTTTGGCACACTCTTGCCGTTTGTATATCCTGAAAGATTCAGTCAGTGTCCACAAGATGGCCCTGTGCAGGGGGCTTTGCTGAGCCTACCCTATCGGGAGAGTTCCATCTCCTTCAGGGAGCGCCGGAGGCAAAATAAGTATTTGACACAAATATGTATAAATTTAACTATTTCAACATACATTCAACAATAGAGTAAATAATAATTCTATTGCTAAGTCTGTTACTGTGCCTGTTTAAGATCTGACATCACTAATTACTGCATAGAGAGGGCTATTCCATGACACTGAAAAAGGCAGGTGTCCTGGCTTTCTGGCCAGCTAATACACCGTTAGGCAGTATTCAGTTAGTTGTGGTGCTTCACAAAGCAGTGATTTTCATCTCGTTTTATTTTCATTATATTCTATTTTGATTACTGTTGGGGTTTTTAAACTAGTATTTATTTCAAACACAATATTGGCGACCTCTGTGTATGCGGGTTCTAGACTTGAATAAATCGCAGAGTCAGATGTTATATAAAGTTATGAAACTGGAGTTCTAGCTTTTTAAAACATGAAATTATTTTCTTTTGATCAAATTCTGAGGAGGAGGGGCCAGTAACGTGCCAGAATTAATGTAAGTATGAAAAAGTGCTTTGAAACTATAGCTTCTAAATCCAAGTGCAGGTCAGGGAGACTGCAGCAATGAAATGAAGAGCAGGATTACTATGTAGCTGATGACATACTGGTTTTGTGGGTATGACTTTTGGTTATATATTTCAACGTGCCATTCATCCTGTTCTTCTGTTGAGAAACAAGATGTTCTAATGTAAAATTCCTGTTGTTTTGTGGTTCCTACACTAACTTTAAGCACAGTTCTTGGCCTGTCATGAGAATGGGATGGGGAAATCTTAGAGGCCTTTTCTGCTTCCAGATGACATGGTTCAATCATGTTTCTTTTCAGTTTACTGACTCAACTTTCCCTTGCAGAGTCAATACAGATTTGTATGTGAAGCTATTTTGAAGGTGTATGAAGAAGGATTTATTAAACCTTTACAAGCATCACTGCATAAGTAAAGAGCAAAAACCCTAGGATATCAATTGAGGAATCCTGTCCTCTAGAACGAACTGGCAGCATTCTTTGTGCCATAATACTGCTTGCAGGAAATGATAGTGAAGTACAGCAAAGAATTGACAAAGGACTTTGAAAACTTCAGCACTGTTGCACTTTACGTTGAAACAAAATCAGTCTCTGAAACTCTTCTAACCTTCATCTGTTTGAAGACTTTATTTTCGTGCTTTGCTCCGAACAAACCATAAACTGAAAGAACTAATTGTGTTCAGGGTAATCTACGATATTTCATTGTAGTGCCATATACTGCGCTTCTGGTTGAATTGCTACAAACAAGGCTTGGAATTATTTCACTCGGTTTTACACCCATGTCTCTTAAAATGAAAAACAAATGAAAAAAGACACTAAGCCATGGTCTTTTTCCAGTGCTAGGTTTATTTACGATGTACAGACTCTCACTGTTTTATTTTTTACAACATTAGCAATATTGCCGATACTAGATAGATACACACTGCCTACTGATGCAGCACACTGTCCTACACCCTTACTAGAGACCAGCTGGTTGTTAGAGGAAAGCTGGCGTCTGTGTTAACCCAGCAGTAGCTGCATAATGCCCACTTACCAGCATCTTGTACAAAATAATAACAATAAACATTTAAAAAAAAGGAAAAAAAAAATAAACAGCATTTCTTTGACACAGCTTGTGTGTCATACACTGGTGTATTCTGATTCGTGTGACTTAAGAGTACGTGATGGGAACTAGTGCATGCATTATGTCTTAACCCCTTAAGTGCCTTGAGACTTACAGCGTACATCCAGTGAAAGGCACTCATCGTTCTGTGGGGGTGGTATTGTCCTGTCATATTTATCTCAATGGGTTCAGATTTTAAAACCAGCCCTTGGTGCTTGGAATGTGTTACCGCAAGGGGTCGTGGAAATACCATTCCCTCTTTCCTTTTACGAGTACCTGCGTGCTACTCTGTCTCAAAGCACCTCTGCCAACTTAATGAGTGAGCGTCGTATGCTGCTGTGTTGTAATTATGTGAAAAATCTGACACATTCCTTCCAACTAGTAACTTACTAGCAGCTTACTATGAAATGCTGGTAAGTCATTAGAAGCTGATCCTTTGTTTTATCCTTTTATTGAAAATAGCTGGATTACTTGATTAGAACATAACTCTTTAATAGCACTGATAATTAAGTTAAACTTACAATCAGATGTGATTTAATTCCATTATCTGACAACCAATTACTTTTCAAGTCCTCATGGTTGATTTCAAGCCGTGTTCGTACAGGTCTGCCTTTTATTTTTTAAATGTTTGAGGGAGGGAAGGGGAGGAGAACACTATGAAGTTGTCCCAGGACTTTATTTTAATTCCATAATAACCCCCGTCACCTTCTGTTATGCTTGTGCAAAATTGTTCCAGTTGGTATCGGTTGCTTCTTATTTAAGTAGGTAGAAGATTTGTAAGAAACGTCTGTCTGATACAGTATCTGAGCTCGTTCTGAAGGTACATAAATGTCCCGTTTGTTTAAATATTTTTCCAGCATAGGAGAAAGGAGTCAGGAGCAAGGTATCCGGTGTAATATACTGTAAGAAAAAAAAATCGGTCACTTTGACTGCCCTGTGACAACGTAACTTTGTGCCCTCTATTTAAAAGTTTTAATTTATTGTATTGGTTTCCTGAAAATGTTTATCCAGTAAATTTTGTTGTAAGCTATATAGAGCATAGAATTAAAATGGGAAGTTCTATGCTAAATAATTTTTAACTATTGCAGAATTATATTATATAATATAATATACTGTGTTCTATGGACATTTGAAAGAGATCAGCTATGAACTATTAAGTGAAAAGGGATTCAGACAAAGTGAAATCCTGGCTTATGACTCAGTAATAAACGTGAACCACAATGCCAAATGGAAGATAGAGTTTTAAATATTTTTAGAAAACAAAATAGTATTAGGTGGCCTGTGGCCCTGTTACTTATATTTCTAGATTTGATGCTTAAATCAATGTTACCCCTCAGTGAAAAATGAGTATCACAAGAATCTCTGGATCTGATAAACTGAAAAAGAGTAATAAGGTAGCTTTAATCTCAGTTTTATTTTAAGCCATTGCAATAAGAGAAGATTCTTCTTTAGGGAAGTCTAAGCTTTAACTTCCAGGTGACAGACTATTAGCTGAGATGCTGGCTAGTTGGAAGGTTATTTTACACTCAGCACTTAATGTCTAAAAATTAAAATACTTTATCCATTAATGTGAAAGAAATCATCTTCATAGTCAGGTTGCAAATGAAAATATCATTTGCCCTTTTTTCTGAGGGAAAGCAGAAATGGAGTTTATAGCAACATTATATGATGCTGGTATGTCACCTATTTAAATATTCTTATGTAAACTTGCCAAAGCAGTTTGAGTTCAAGAGACCCATTTATACCACAAGTAAGTGTGGGATATTTCTTGGTCATCTGTCATTACTGTTTTGATTACAAACGCAGGCAAGAATAATAGGTCTCTTCAAAATCTTCCCCTGCACTGACTTAAGCTGATTTGCTGTGTATTAACTAGTTGCACTGGGGAAAAAATGGAACAAAGTAACCATTCTTTGGTAATTGGGCATCAGCGACTCAGTGGCTTTTTGGCTTCTCCAAAGCCAGGTAACCAAAAACCGATTAGGAACGAGAATAGCATTTGAAGCCTTTCTGCACCATAAACCATTTGTTCAAATGTTTCTACCTGTTGTGGTATAAATGGCCTTCAAAATATTTTTATATGGCCAAAAAAAGCGAAACTGCTAAATATTTTACTTTGAGTTATGAAGATCTGTATCATCCTTAAGAGTTTTTTAAAAAAGTTTTTTGTATGTTTCATGCTGTACAAAACATGAATGTATCTTTCAGGCATAATGACCTATAGACCTATACGTGATTGGTGTTACGACTGTTGGATTTTATGAATAATTATTTTCATACCATTTGATTAAGGAAAATTGGTGGGTGGGTGTGGGAAAGAGTATGTTTGTAACACTTCCATGGTATGAATCCAGTTTAAAAAAAAAAAGTTTTCATTGTAAATAAGAGCAATATTATGACAGATTTGTGCCAACGTATAATGTTAAGACTTTTGTTTTCCCTCTAGGTTCGGATTGAAACCTACACAACCATCTCTTCTTTAAAGTGGATTTGAAGGGGGTTTTTAGTACAAAGACATGGGGCTCTTGCAGGGGCTTTGAGTGTTTCGGGGGCATTTTTTACTTTTGCTAAATATGAAATAAGATACAGGTACTGCTTAATACGCCACCTACAGATTGTCAGCCAATCCACTTTGAGAAATACCAGGTAACTGAGAGCTGAAGAATTCATTTATCCTGAATTTGGAAGCATTTGCTCTTTTAAATAACTCACAAGTCTTAAACAGGAAAATACTGCTTTTATGCATTTTATTTATATATTCTCTTCCAGTTATGAAAAACAGAGAACCTAATTTTTAAAATTTTTCTCACTACATTTAATGGTAGCTGACGTTTCTTCTGCATTTCTCTGTTAAATCTTGAAAGCTTATGTCCCATATAGATAAAGCAATAACACTTCTTCTACAGTATCTGATTACAGTCTGGCACGCCATCTATTAGAGAAAGGGTGAGAAGGCAGTTGGGAGATTAAGGAACATGAGGAGTTTGCTGTGGATCCTGTGTAGCCGCCCATTTTCCACGGAGACCTTCCAAAAAGCTTCATGGAAGGGCCAAAATGCAGCAGACCTGCTGCAGTCGCACTGCCCAGGGAGACGGGAGGTAGGAAAGGTCTGGCATAGAGATGCTGGAGCTCCAGGTATGCTGTGGAGCTGAATTACGTGACATTTTTATGCTTCTGAAGTGTGTGTGCAGGTGTGTGGGCGATGTTTGATGGCTCGGAGGATTTGCATGAGCATGAAAATACTGATCCGCTAATTTTCAAGCAAAAGCTGGTTGTCCAATAGGTTTGCTGTAGTTTTGACTGTAGAGCCACTAGGCAGGCAACCCTGAGGATCAAGGGAGAGATTGCGTTATAGTGCAGATTAAAATTGGGCATATTTGGACTTGACAAAGTGCAAGATTGGTGCCCTCTAATGTCACTTGTAGGCTTTCTATAGCTCACACCTCAGGTCCCCAGTTGGCTGGGTGTATCTGCTAATTTAAGTACCCACCTTTTGTCTTGAGACTGGAAAAGCTGTCTTCTGTTGCTGCTGCTTAGTGCTAGGAGCCAATCTCCAAATCTGGTAAGAAGATACTCATTGATTAGATGTGGATCTGGCATGAAATTGCAGGGACTGTAGTTTGTGGTGATTGGGAAGCTGCTACAAGGGGAAAAGGGTTGGTTTGTTTCAGTATAACTGTTGTGTCCAGTCTTGTTAGCCCACTGCAGTTACAAATTGAACTGATTTTTTTGTTGTTGTTTAGCAGTCTGCAGAAGAGACCAGTTTATCCCAGCTGGATTTTACCCTGTGCTGGCAGCTGTCACGAGTGTGCATCTGCTCAGTTCATAGGACATCTCCAGCTGCAAATTTTTAACTGGTGCATAAGCTGTAAGCTCTGGCATGTTTTGCTCGTTGAGAGCTCAAAGGAAAAATTTGAGAGAAATCACTTTTTTGGAAAAATGCTGCAATTTTCAATTAAAGAAGTTTGGACTTTTTGATTTCTTTGAACCAGCAGCCTCAAAAAAAAGAACGCCACTAAAATATCTATCACTGTAGTCTGCTACAGCATGAACTCTTGTTTCAGGGACTGGCTGACAGTTTGTTGGTTGTGTTACTTTGTACTTAGCAAGCTTAAAGGGCAACTTTCTTTCCAAGTGTTTTGATGTTTGAATAGTAGCACTTTATCTCATGCTTACTACTGACTGAACTATTGGACAAAATAAATCGGGTTTGGAGAGAGATGCGTAATGGGTTTCTGTGCAGAGATGATTCGGATTACACCCTGGTACGAATGCTTTCTGTTGTTCCAAGCATTTCTGGTTTATTCTTCATGTGTTTCTGAGGGTCTTTCAGAAAAAAGATATTAATAAGATATTGATAATTCTATCATCTCAGTTTTCCTGTCTTAAAAAGAATATAAAGCTTGCATTTGGGTCGGAGGAAAAAAGAGAAAAAATTTAAAAAAAGGTGCCAGTAGAAACTACAGGGTACTTGTAAATTTATCTCTGTGATCTCTCTCAGCTAGCTGCAAATTAGCTATGTTTACTGTAAGTGTTTCTGCTAAGCATTATTTTTAACATTAGATCAATTACCTGGAAATCAGTATTTTTTTTTTTACTTAACTTATTTGAATTTTGATAACTAAAGATAGTGCACAACAAAGTTTAAAGAAGATGTCACCCTTTTCCTCCTAGGCCAGGGGCCCAAGACATGAGTGAAAGGGTTAAACAGTTTACATTAAGCTGTTGTTTCCTCTAACTAGCATATATCCACAAAGACAAGCCTAAAAACCATCCAGTGCAATTATCTCAGTAATTTGGGGCACCACAGTAACAACCCATAATAATCTTACAGGAAAATTAAGGTAAGAAAACAAAGGTTTTATTCTTATCCAGTGTATCCAGATTTGTTTTCCATTTGGTTTGCTTTGTTTACCAGTGATCCCGTTTTAACCAGGCAGTTTGTCAGGGCTGTTTGTGTGAGGTTTGGGTTTTTTCTGTAACAGGTGCTATTCTATGTGTAAATACAAAGGGAAGAATATTATTTAGATCATTATTAACAATCAGATGGTGGCAATATTTTTTGCTAGTTACTTCTGGTAATTAGTTTGCATTTCCAGCTGTGGCTTTCAGTTGTCAAATTTCATCTCAGTTTTATACTGCTGAATGATGGACTGCAAGTGTGAAGCAAATCATCTCAGAGTTGAATAGCTCTTTTTTGTTTAGACTAACTCTTGTGTATCTTTGTTAATCTTGGGGGGATGGAGAAGTTCTTCCTGCAAGCAGACTTTTGCCTATACATTTGTTTAAAAGCACATGAGGGGGGAGAAAAAAAAAAAACCAAAAACAAAACCACAGAACCTGACCACAACATCTTGGCTAAACAGCTGGGGTGGTTGATCAAAAATGATGGAAACTTGAAATTGGTCAACACTGGACAATGAAAATAAATTCAGCTTTTGTCACTGCAGCTACTGTATGCTTTAAAGGGCCTTATGTATTTGTCCTCGTTTTGATAAAATGAAATTTCTTGCCATTACAATGACACACTAACTTCTACTGAAAACCAGCAGTTCCCAGGATAAATATGCTAATTAACATTTAACAGGTCTTGTTTTAGTCTTAAGTAAAATTTCATTCTATTATGTGAAAAAAATGCTGTTATGCATATTTTGTGGATATATTTAATTTCAGTTGACAAATAGTTGTCTAGGTACAGACTTGAAAAATATATATATAGTTTACTTGTGGATCTTAATTGTTTAATTGCAAAATAAAGATGTGCTTTAGTAATTTAAAGTTTAATTTTTTTTGCGATTTTCTTGCTACTGTACACACGGTTTTTCTGTGCTGTCTTTATATGCTTCTGATGCCGGATTATTTGTCTTGTGTTTTACTTTTTGACATTGCGTGCTACAAATACAGCCCTATGGATTAAGCACTAGGAGAGGATGCGGAATTATCAGGAATTAAATTGCTTGTCTACAGAAGCAGCATGACGGTATCAGCCGAAGTATTTTTGAATTTGAAAATATATAGTACAGGTTTCGCTCTAATGGAAGAATAACTCATCTTTCATATACTGAGTGTTGTGGAGGCGGTGTTTGATAGAGATTATAGTCTGATCATGGGCAGGAAAGAACAAAAATTCCAGCAGGAAACTTGTGATGAAATATTTGCTGCCAAAATATATGTTCAAAGCAGAAGTAGGAAAAGAGGATGAAAGGACTTAAGAGGCAAGACAAAAATCTCAGGAGGGCTAATAGTCTGAGACAAGAAAGATACCTCTGTGTTCTTAATTTGACCTGTTAACGTAGGACTTTACCATGAGGACGAGGTGTTTGAAGTACAGGTAAACTGCTGGGAGAAACATTCAAGGAGAGAAACGGGAGTGTGAAGAGATTTGTTTAAACCGGGTAGCAGACCGAACTGCGCCTAGGTGGAGCGCACCGGAGTAGCAGACGGGGGAGGAGTAGGCTGTAACTGCACGGAGAGTAGCAAGAGGCTGGTGGGAAGTAGGAAGAGCAAGGAGGTTTGCATTGCTGAAGCTGGGAATAACGGAGGGTTTGGTGGCGACGGGGGAGTGTCCAGCGCGTGACAGAGTGGAAGGGACTTCAGTTGGAGGAAATAGCCGAGTATGGGCGGAAAACGTGGGGACAGCCGCTAAGACTCGGGTAACTCTCCGGAACGCTTTGTCCAGCAGGAAAACGTGAGTTGGTGTAAACCTCACGGCAAGGAGGCTACCACTGCTGTGCCGCATATCTGCGGCAAACAATCCGTGTCGGTGCCCGCCGAGGCCAGCAGGGCGCACGCTCCTGTTTGGGTGCGTAGACACCAGCGGCGTTCCTCCGCGCGCCGTCCTGCCCCCTCGGGCGGCGCTGAAAGGGGCGGTTTTCTGAGCTCCTCGCAAAAATCCCTGACCCTGTGCGAGGCGGTTTGAAAGCCACCGCGCAGTGCCCTGCGTTCGAGGGGCCCCTCGCTGACGGCGTGACCGGGTCCCGCGTCGCGCTGACCGCGCTGCTTCCAGCCAACGCGCCCCCCCCCGGCAACACGTGGGCCGCGCCGCCCCCCCGCCGCGGCCCTCGGCTGGGCGAAACCACCTGGCTCGGGGCGGGGGCGCCCCTTCTCCACTGGGATCCGCCCTTTTAAAGGGGCGTGCGCCTCACCGCGCGGCGCTAACTCCGCCGCGCTCTGTACCGTCCGCCCGCCGCTCTCCGTCCCCGGTGCCCTTCTCCGCCATCCCCGCTCCTACGTGGGGCGGCAGACAGCAGCAGCGGAAGCGGCCAGGTGAGTACGCGCGGGTAGGAGGGAACGAACGCCGAGCCATTGCCCCTTTAAGGACGTCCCACACCGCTCCGCCATGTTCGCAGACCCGCCCCCTGCCGGGGGCTCCCTCCCCGCCGCCCGCCCCCGGAGCCTTGAGGAGTCGCCGCGGGGACGCGCTGCCGCCGGCTCCGCCGCTCCCGCCGCCCGGGACCGCGGGGCCGCCCGCCCGCCTCCCCTCACCCCGCCCCCCCCCGCCCCCCGGCCAGGTGAGCGGCGCGGGGATCCCGCCGCGACCCCCGCCAGCGGCGCCACGGGGGGGCGGGGGGCGCCGCGCCGGTGCAGGAGCGGCCGCCAGCGGGAGGGCGCGGCGCGACCCCTGAGGCGAGGCCGCCGGGGAGGCGGGACGGGAGCGGGGCCGCGGGGAGGGGCGGGCGCTGGCCGCGGGGTGTTATGTAAGGGCAGGGGCGGCCGTGGGGGCCAGGGAGCCGGGCCGGGGCTGGGGGGGGGGGGATGCGCGCCGGGGCCGCTCCCCTGGTCGCTGCTCGCCGGCGCGGGCTGCGATCCGCGGAGACCTGCCGCAGGTTGGGATTCGGGGCTGACCCACCGCCCATCCCCGGGTGCTCGCCGGGCGGCGGGAGGCGCCGCCTCGGTGCCGGTGAGCGGCTGGGGGAGTGCCGCGGCCCGGCCGTGGCCAGAGCGAGGCGGGAACCGCGAAGGCCGAAAGCCGCTCGCGTTCCGGCAGAGCCTCGGACCGCGGCTCCGCAGGCGAAGCTGTGGGGCGGGGGGGCCGTTTATAACTTTCTGGGGAGGAGAGGGATGGAGTATGTCAGCCAGGGACGCGGCCGGCGGTACGTAGGTCTCAGTTGCTCTCCGGCTTCGGGAGGAGGACATGGTCGTTTCATTGAAGAGGGCAGTAGCGTTTGTGTTAATGAAAGATTGTAATTAATCCTACGAGATCTACGTCATCGCGGGGTTTTGCCCTAAGGTAACTTCAGATTGTCCCAAAAATCGCCCCAACTGCCTGAGTTTTTCCAAGGTGGCCAAAGAGCGTGGGCATTTAAATCCAAATAAGTGAAACAGCAGTTTGACTCTCCAACAGTTCTTAATCAAACTCAGGCACTTTCTAAGAATTTTAAATTCGGTTTTTTATTTTTTTCCCCTGAAAAATTAACATTATCCTGTGGTTTTTCCATCTTGGATTTCATAGCAAAGATGCTGAGCTTCTTCCGTCGAACGCTTGGTCGGCGGTCTATGCGTAAGCACGCGGAGAAGGAACGGCTAAGAGAGGCCCAAAGAGCTGCAACCCACATCCCTGCGGCTGGGGACGCGAAATCCATCATCACTTGCCGAGTAGCGCTGCTGGATGGAACGGATGTCAGCGTGGACTTACCGGTAGGAGTGATGCAAGCTTGTTTTTAAATACTGTTGGATTGTGTCGATCTGATTGTGCTCTTTGCTGTTTACAAGTTAGGCAAAGGCAGAGCGGAGACCTGTTGAGGTTCTAGCAACCAGCTACAGGTGCACTTGACATCCACTAAGTTACTGTTCATAAAAAGGCACTGAAAGAGTAGTTACCTTTTCATTCACTGAAACTAGAGTGTTTTGTTTGATGTCGTTGTGCCTTAGACACTGAATGCTTTCTAGCGTGCCGAGGCTTTCCTTAGGGTAAGTTTTGGATGAATTGCCTTTTCGATGAGCGAGGTGTGCGTCTTGAAAAGGATGATAAATCTTCTGGCGTAACCCTGTTGAAGAGGAGGTAAAGCAGAAGTAGTAGCAGTGAGTTCTGTGTGGGTTTTGTTTGTTTTGATTTTGTGTCAGGGTGGATGCAGTTTGTAACACTAAATTGAGAGGGGAGGGGATGAGAAGAATTCTACTTCCTTCCCCTCCTCAGGGCAGATTATATAGCAGGGATTGTCTCATGGCATAGTGCTTTATTGGGAATGAGGTGTTAACCACTGTTTTACATTTCTAAAGCTCCCTTAATATACACGTGTGTGTTCTGCTCTGTTTAATTACACACCTAGTTTTGCCAACAGGATGAACAGTAGCAATAGAAGCGATGTGCTATTTTTCCATTGCTGTGTGTTACAGTTTTAGTGATTTGTTTTGAGCTCAGAGCTGATTTAGGAAGCCGTGGGTCTGCGAGACCTTCTGACTACTTCCGTAGGATTTGGCTGTGGTAACAGTTGCACTGACGTTGGAGCCACTGGCTGGAAGAGCGTGCGGAGCAGCCGTACTTGAAATGGCTTTTCTTTCCTGCCTTTCTTGTTTTAAGCACAATTCTAGAGTGTTTGTGATGTTAGGTAGGCTGAGGAAGGCTCAGCTTGTCAGAGTATTGAGTGGTGGTGCTGACACAGCGAGGGGAAATAACTCTTGTGATATTCAGTACCCCAGGTAATCTAGATTTAAAGAAATGGTTTGGCATCTTTATTTCTGAAATTACTGTACAGATAGGTGTTTATGGAGCGCAGTAAAACTCACTTGTACATCTCTGCAAAGTAATGAAGCTATCCAGTGCTGCTTGGTGCCTAGGATGTTTGGTTTGAGGCCAGGAATGCCCACAAACACTTTATAGCAAGAGCTACACTTAAAAAGTACTCAAGTTTAAATTGGTGTCTCCACATAACCAGAGCAGTAATCTTTGGAGTTGGCTCTGTAGGCAGATTCCTGGCACCTCTAACAACTTTTCTAAGGCTTTGAGGAGCATAAATGGAACCTGAAGAGGTGTCGTGACCTGCCATCTGGACTATAAAACTCAGGTCGGGGTGCAGTAGTAAGTATTTCTACAGGAAACTTTTTTCACTGTTGCTTTCTTTTTCCGTAAGCCAACATAAAACCTTGTCTGTGGGCATCAGAGTAACAGTAAACGAGTATGCTGATCTACACAGCTAGGTGCAGTAATTACAGTGTATCGTCGGTGACTGACATGGACCTGTTCCTTCGGTGATTAAAATACAATAAATTAAAAGGAGATTAAATGTTTTAATTTCAAACTCTTTAGTGTGTTTATTCTTGTGTCTCCACTTGCATCGTTCCTATTTTGGGGTTGACTCTGAGAGGGGAAGAAAAAAAGGGGTGGGACAGGGGCTGAAGTGGAGGGTACAAAATCCTGGTAAAACAAGATTGCTTTCTACAATCTAAAGCTAAATTCAAAATATGTGTGTGTGTGTATATATATAGAGAGAGAGAGATATTTTTTTTTCCGTTTACAAAAGCTTTGCTTGAGAATCATTGCCCTCTGAGCCTTTTCCAGGACTGGTTCTGTTACCGTGGCAGCAGATTTGGTTTTAAATGAACTCTTATCTCAGAGGTGCCTTCAGGTCTGCCAGTTCGGTTGTGCACAATCCCACTGTCTGCCTAAGTTCTGTGAAACTGTTTTATTTAAAAACACATACAGTAGGTGTTTCTTAAGACTGAATCACTTAGCAAACAGGGTTAGTTCATGGCCAGAGAAAGGGTTGTCTTGGCAGGAATGAATGCCGGAGCTTTTTTGATCCATGGCTACATAAATACTTTACAGTGGCAGAAGTTGTTGCTGCCACAAGAAGAAAAGATTGGCTTTCATTATTGCGTTTGTCCTTGTTTTCACATACCCCTTGGCAGAAGAAACAGGTTTTTTGGCAGCAAGGCAGTAAGCTAAGGCAAGAAAATGCTGTGGCTGAAAGTAATCGGTATGATTTTGTTATGTTAGTTTCCAGTTGGAGTGATTCTCCAATCTGGTTCTCCATGTGCCTCCCCAAATGTGGTGAAGAATCATTTACAGGCGGTATCAGGCTTATGCCTGCTTAAAAGGCTTGTTGAGCTGTACTCTTACAGTGACTTTGCTACTGAGAGAAGCACATTGTGGAGTTAGAGTCTTTCATATAATTGAATCTGAGATTGCTGAATTTCTGTTTTAAAAAAACCAAACCCAATCACAGGGGACATTACCTTGTAATCCAAGTGTCTTTCAGGGTCTTTGTAAGCAGCAGAGCCTGATGTTTTGACAAATATTGACAATGAGATGGAAGGGACACGTTGTAAATGGTGCAGTTGACGTTTAATTTATTAACCACAGAGCCAGGATTTGAGCAGTAACTCTGCTTTTTGTCCACTGATCTTATCTATGGTGTCTGTCAAGCCACTTAATCTGTCTGGTTTGCTATTTCTTCTGTTGTTTTTAATTACAAAACTGCCTGGCTTGGACTGTCACCAAAGCTGCAGTCCTGTGCAGTACACGGGCTGGGTTCTTTTTAAGGATCTACGTACTTCACATAAGGATAGCAGCGTTACGCATGCTATTTACTGGCGCTTTGGTACGTTCAAAATGGGAGGCGTGAACTTCGTGCGCGTTATCAGTGGCCTTTTGGGGCAGATGCAAAGGTGAGGGGTGTTTTTTCCCCACCTTCATCTCAGATTCTAAAGTTGTGCTTCAACCTGGTAGTTTTTCTCGTCTGTTACCACTTTCTTGAATTTTTATTTTCATGCAGATGCATTCAGTGATTTTGACAGGTTTATCATGCGCTTAATATTTCACTGAAGCTTTTTTTTATCTGTAAGAAGTTTTTATAACATATTTGGCGTCTTCTAACGGTGCTACTGTTGCTGTTCGTCATACACGCTGTTTTACTGTTAACTTGCCTTGAGTTCAACTCAGACACAAGTTGGTTTGTGCTGTTTCACCTAATTGTTTAAGATCCGCGGGTGGAATGTTGTCTCAGTGGGCTGAGTGGTGAGAAGACAAGAACTCTGTTTTGCTGACATCCCCTATCTTACTTTTAATCCTGTTCCCACGTGAAACTAAACTCCATCTTCCTCTACTGCACCTCTGGAATTCTCAAAAGCCATGAACACTCCTGGTTTAGTACCTTGAAGACTCCATCAGCCCAGTCATACCCACCTGGGCTCCCAAGAGAACCCCTCAACAGCTGGAATACTGGCTCTTCCAGTGGCTGTGGTTTGTGGGAAAGACAGATTGGGAAGGGCATCCTAGCAGTGTTTTTCCTTGAAAGCTGTTTTAAATTGGAGTCACCAACAGCTTATGAAATCCTTGTGAACAAAAATATTTGCCAAGAATTTCAAATGAAGTGCAGTTTTGGGTACCCGAGGGCTCCAGAGAAGTTTTAAATCTGCAGATCTGAGACTTGAGTATTTGTTGTAGAGACAGTCAATTCTACGTAATTCATAGTAAAACTGGGAGAGGGAAAAGGTAACCTAGGTAAAAGGGGAAAACGGTAAGATAGATAACGTGAATTAAATTACAGGGATGCACTTGGAATATGCACCCTCTTCAAAATTTGTGGATAGCTTTCTGGGAGGGAACAAGGTCATCCTTACAATAGCAACAGATAGTAAGTATGGGGTCTTATAGAAGCAGCACCGTACTGTGTGGAAGCCAGGGTGTTTTGGTAAAAAACCGTGACCCTGCTTAGCCCACAATTTACATAATCTTCTCACGGATAATAGAGCATTAATTGTATTCCGGTTTGCGTGTGCAACCTAAGTTTTAGGCAAAAGCTTCCTAGTGGTATAAGGTGAAAGACAAATCATGAGAATGGATGCTGTCTGAGTAGTTTTTCATCTTAAAATATTCCTTACTTAAGCATGCATGAACCTTAATATGGAGATTGCAAAATGAGATGGTTTTGTCCTTATAATGAAGTATCATTAAAGCAAGGTCTTGTATAAACCAGTCCAAGAGCTCTGCGGAACAGCAGGAATTAGCTAAGCTGTGTACAGTTTTGGAATAACGCTTACAAAGTAAGATTGAAAGGACTGTTATTTGTAGTGATTATTTTAAATAAAATTAAGGAATCTGTCTGGAATGTCAAAAACATTGCCAGCAAACTGTTACTGAGTGCTGACGGCTTTTTGTGCAGCGGAGGATGGTCTGTGTTGATCTGCCTACGACATCGGAGATGTATGGGGATAGTTGTTTTGCTCAGTAATCCGCTCTGGGGTTTTTTTTAAAGCTTGCAGAACGTTAGTGGCCACTTGCTGAATATTTGTAGCTGTAAATACGGAATGCTGTGTGTGGCATAGATGCTGATTAAAAGAAAATCTAGTAATGCTAAAAATGTTGGCAAATCGGTCATCGAATACGATGATTAGCCTTCGTGTTCAAGGCTGGCTTTTAAAACTTCAAAATAAATCTCAGCTGACAAATGGGATGCGTAAATAAACATTTGCAGGTGTGTGTTAAGGCTACAAAGGTTTAGATTAAAACTTGTTTCACAGGTGTTCTTTGTCTTAAACTATTGAAATGTTTTTCACTATTTACCTGAACTACCAAAAGACCTTTAGGGGACCGAAACTGGAAGAATCAGTCCTGAGCCGAGCGTTGCAAAGCAGTGGTGCTGTCTGTGTGGGGTAAGGGGGCCCAAGCCGCAGTGCGGGTTGATCCAGTGCTTCCTGGGGTGCCAGGCTTAAATGCGTATTGCGACTGAAGGGAAGACACACAGTAGTACAGTGTGAGGTGTCCCGGCGGTTCCGAGCAGCAGCAGAACCGCGAACTGCCTGTACTGAGCCGGGCTGGGAGTCAGCCCTTTTGGGGTAGCGCGGGGGCGCATTTCAGGCTCAGTGGGGCGCACGGTGCCCTGGTGCGGTTGGGAAGGCAGGCAGGGAGCAGCTGGCAGCCAGCAGCGGCTGCTGGCAGAGCAGTGTGTTCGGCCCACGGTGTTTCTGGGGATGGGGCTGCAGGCTGGGGTAGTTGCACGAAGGTTTCTCATTCTGAACTCGTGGCATAATAGCGGATTTCTCCTGCTGAACTATCCCTGCAGAGAGCTCAGTCACAGATGGAGTCTGTCATATGCTCTTAGCAGACAGCTCCTGAGAAACCTGCAGGTGAGACACCAAATCAAACTGAAATGTTCGAGAATATACTGGGGAGGAAGTATTTAATCTCTGAATTAATGCTGGACAAGCAGTTTGGATGCATGCTGTATCAGGAAGAACATTAGGGAACAGATGCAGAAATGAATTAAATGTGTAACCAGAACATACAAACTTTGTGGGAGAGGAAAAATAAGAGACTTCTGGTAAAACAAACTGATGAGTGTTTTGAGTCTCTCTTTACGTATAGGAGCAATAAGCCTGAGCACAGTACTTTAAAATCCTTCTGTGTAGTATTCTAATGAACACACAGTTATGTTGGGTATTGAAATCAATTCTTTGTACAGATTTTTGGGAGATGCCTTTCTCTTTGTCCAGAGAATAACAGAACAAAACGTTTAATCCCAAATGCTTATCTTCTTGTATTTGGTAGAGATTGAGTAAATAGGAGAATTGCTAACCCTGTCTGGAGGTAGAAATTGCTCTCCACAGCCTGCAGGGCTTTTTACTCAGTACACTGCTTTCGTAAAGCTAAGGGATTTTAACCCTCCAATTCTCCAGAAAACCTTAATGGTGTTTACTATAGATACTGTTTTCATGACACTGAGATGAAAACTTTTGAAGTTCACTGTTGGAGCTTTCTTATGGCTTATTTTTTTGCAATATGTCATTTGGGAGAAGGGGCTTTAGCTTCTGGACAGGCTCTTCTGCTGGGCCTCACTGCCATGGTCTGCAAATGTGCATAAGGACATCCTAGCAACTGAGTAGCTGTAAATCCTGAGTAGTTGTCCCTAGCTCTCCGGGCGGGGGGGGTGGGGTAAATGGGGAATTTCTGAGGAAGCTGGTATGAATATGAATGGTAACCCTGCTCAGGAGCTGACAAAAACCAGGAAGGGAGGCTTAATAAGCAATATTAACATAATCATGTGAAGAAATCTTCTGACAGAAAAATACAGCTGCAGAGACAGGGGTAATGAATGAGTCCTATGAAGGTAAAGCCCATTCATCTCTGAGTTTATCTTATGCAGGCATCTCATTTTCTTCACAAAGAAAAGAAATAAAGAGGAGAAAATACTCTTCTGATAAGTATTTTAGTAAAGCCAGTAGGTGAGAGTTTTGCTTTTATTTTTTTTTTCAAGTTTTGAAAGCTTGAAGCGCTTGTTTGTGATTAAAACCCTGACGAAAGCCTTAACATGAGGGGTGCAGCCGGTGCCCTCCCAGCCCAGGGTCAGCCTCTGGCCCCACCAGCGCTGTGGTACTGAACGGCGTTGCCTGGGCTGCTGGCTTGAACGCGTGTCCCCGAGGAGGCCTTTACCTCTGAAACCCTGAGAAAAGGGTCTAAACTCTGCCTTTGCTGGTTTTAGGCCGTGGCTGAGATGCCTGAGCCGAGGTGAGTGTTTCCACATCCCCTCGTCCCGGCCGTGAAGGGCCAGGGCAGCCTGCCGGGGTGAGGCGGTACCCAGCCCCGCTGCTGAGCCCAGCCTGACCCCTGCTCAGCCAGCAACTGCGGTTATTAAGAGCAGCGTGAGACATCATTAGGACATCGTTGGGAACATCCCTTCCATGCGGGAGACACGCACACAGTTCATACCAAAGCCATCAAAAGATGCTTTTATCTCATTCCAGAGTGTGTCAAAACCACTAGATGACTTGCCCTACAGAAAAGATATATTTTATTTAAGTTTCCCAGTTCAGTTGTAGGTTATCCTGTTGTGAGATGTTTGCTGTTGCTTCCAACAGAGCACATCAAACTGTGTAAAACCGAGTAGTCAGGTTTTACAGAATTACGAACCCACGAGGAGTTTAATTTGTGCCCCGAAGGGAGGACCAGCCGCTGGCTTGTGAGTGGAGTCATTAATAGTTCGTCGGTAACCATTAAGCAGCTTGAAAATATTTGTCCTTTGAGAGGAACTTGAGCTCTGCTGCAAGGAAAAAAAAGGGGGGAGGAAGCATGGGGTAACAGCAGGATAAAAATGTCATTTAAATTGAATCTTGCCATTAGAGAGTTAGGGTAGTTTTTCACTAGAAGATGAGATAAAAATGTATCTTTGCTGTGCCGTTTGAAAACACCTGAGTTCACAGTTTAATTGAATACAAATAAATTAATTTTGATTTATAATTAACTGGTTACAAAGCAGTAATATTTTTGGTTGCCACTTATTTAAATATAAGGAAGGACTTGAAGGCTTTAAGAAAGAATTTTTGTTTAACATTAAAGCACGTGTGAAACTTGCTGAGTCACCAAATACAGCCACTGGTGGTTTCACTCATATGCAAAGTACTGCATAATTAATTCCGTGTTGACAGCCCTGGTGATGTAAGTCAGAAAACAACCGGTAGCCCTGTGAATCTTTCCACAGCTGCTCCAGCGCTGTTCTCCAAAGACTTTTCCCCAACATTAGTCAATCTGGGTCCACTTAATCTTTGAGTCCTTTGCTAAGATCACCGAAATGGTGAACACGCTCTGAAAAGAATTTGATGCTGTAGAATTTTGAACAGTTATCAGTATTGGTTGTCTGAGTATGTGTAGTAATTTCTAGGCTCGAGTTGAAGTGTTCCATTGCCTGTCCCTGGGAGGGAATTTGGCTGAGATAACTGGTTAATTACAATTTTAAAAGATGACTTACTGAGGAATGAAGAAGGATCTAAACCATTCTGCTCAATAAGGGGAGATTTTCCTCTAGTTTTAGATGTGCTGTCAAAAGCTTCAGGCAAGATAAAACGTTTTTCTAGTTCTGCTGTTGCAAATGCTGAATTGATTTCACTTGGGTTAGTATATCTTATTGTTAGGCAGAAGATAGCCTGTGCTGAGGGAAATTTCAACAGTTCAGTGCCTTCCTCTTTCAAGAAAGAGGCTACAGACTCAAGTAGTGGAAGAAATGTGTGGGTTTATATGTAGGCAATTTGCCTTATGGCTTCTGTTAGGAGAGTCTTGGTGGTGTTTAATAAAGCTGCTATAGCCTGAGAAGTACGTTTTCTTGAAGTCAACAGAAAAAACACGATGAACAAGTTCGATGAGGTCTACATCTCAGCATTTTCATCATACAACGTTTTGTAGATGCTGTGTGTATGTATGTAAAGTCGCTTGTTGGTGTAATTGCCTTCCACTCCCCCTACTTCCCCCAATACTGGGAAATAAATAACCATGGGAGAACTTGCTTAGGCAAGTTTAGTTTACAGATTTTTCTGAGATTTTGCTTTGAGGTGTGAAAAGTCATGTTGAATTTAACGCATCAAGTAAAACAGTGATTATGATTGCAAAGCTGAATATGAAATACTTGAATATTTATTGCTGGATGGAGTTAAACCACAACACCACCAGGGGAGAGGAAGGTGGCAAAAATCATGCATGCTGCTTTACTTGCATGGATATTATTCGGTGATTAAACCAGATCATTTCTGAGAATAGGAATTCTGGCTGGCCTGGAATTTTGAGAGGTGGACTAAGTCTGCTAATTAGTAGCTTACTAAAAGAAATACTTAGTAAGTTAGCCCATTTCTCAAGTTGTGAATGTATAAATATTTAGATAAAAGACTGCAAGATGATAACATTATGGAAACAGAAATCCTTAAGCTGCTTGCCGAGTAAGCAGAAATCCTTTCTGCATTTCTTTGCATTTAAAAATATTTCTTTGCAACACTGTGACTTGTACACTCACCTACTAATTTATTAATGCATTTTTATTGCATTTAGGCATCTCAGGTATTACTGGTATAGAGGAAGTTATGGCATGAAAAATGTATGTTGTGTAGAAGCTGCCCAGTGCTATTTACATGCCTTCTCT
This sequence comes from Rhynochetos jubatus, assembly GCA_027574665.1. NCBI lineage: Eukaryota > Metazoa > Chordata > Aves > Eurypygiformes > Rhynochetidae > Rhynochetos > Rhynochetos jubatus. Next base: position 29,832,886 of record CM050654.1, read on the forward strand.
TTAAAAACATCTGATTTTTCAGATCACCACTGCAAAATGTTTACTTGGGGCTGGAGCTAAGTTTTTTTTCTTAAGTTATGTATGAGCATATGTGGTGGCTTTTTGCACCTACAAGTGAGTTTTATGAATTTACTTTTAAACGTGTTATCGAAGTGCTGTTTGTTAAAGTTGTTTTCCCCAGACTGCTTCTGGCAGTTGCTAAAAGCACTTGATAATGGAATGCTATATCCTAATTCAATATGCTTTGCTACCTGCTTCAGAACCGGTGAATTGCCTAGATATCACACGGTGGTAAATTTGTAAGCGATTTGCTGTACTTGGCTCTGAAAATTTTCCAGTGCATTAGTTATTGCAATTGTACTAGCGGTATTTCTAGTTCTGTTGAACTTCAGTGAGTAAGGAAGGCCTAAAGGGGACAATGATGTCTTAACACTGTGTTGAGCAGGTCAGCGTGGACTTTTTGCAAAAATGGAGGTTATGCAAGTCCTTTAAGGGTATTACGTGTGTTTCTTGTGGGATGTACATTTGCCTTTAAGAAAAAGAGCTATCCAGAAATATTAGGAAAAAATTATCCACAGTTTCTTTGCAGAAGCTTAATTTTAGGAATCTCTTACTTTTGGAATTACAATGTAAAATATGTCTAGAAGGTAGATGCTACAATAAGTGTACCTGCTAAGTACTAAATCCTTTTGTATTTTCAGAAAAAAGCCAAAGGCCAGCTCCTGTTTGAACAGATCATGTATCATCTGGACCTTATAGAAAGCGACTACTTTGGGTTAAGGTTCATGGATTCCGCACAAGTCGCGGTGAGTAGCAGTGCTTTTCTTTTTTCTTTTTATTTGTTAAGCAACGGTCTAAAAGCTAAATCTTAATATTGACAAAAATGCCATAAGAAAGCTGCCTTTTTTTGAGTCGAGTTTTGTGCAGAAGCTCTGTGGTGTGGTAGTGTCAATGACCCCAAGCTGAATTCCACCTCAAGCACTCTAAGATACTACAACGCTGTTGTCTCTTCCTCTCGTCTTTCACTTGTCCCTGTCACACTTTCTGTTGCCATGAAGCTGGCCGGCCAGTGGGAACCCAGAGCCTGGCCGGCCAGTGGGAACCCAGAGCCTGGCATTCTTGACACTGCTGATGTGAAGAGGAAGGGGCAGGACTAGAGTGTGGGCTTGCCCCTTCATTGTTCTACAGAGGGGGTGGGCTTGCCCCCTCATTGTTCTACAGAGGGGAGAAAGTTTTCCTTTGACAATGCCATCAACTTTATCATCAGCAAGTCATCTGGTTGATGTCTGCTTGGGAAATAACCTTGGCAAGAGGCATATGCCTTTGATTTGATCAAATCTGTTGTGACTCAGACCTGCAACTAAAAATTTCTTGAGGATACAGGTGTGTTTGTATGTACTGTTTGAGTTTGTCAGGTTTGTTCAGTGTTTGTAAAAATGTGACTGCTGTTGAAAACAGAAGCAGAGCATGGTTAGCCAGAAGCAAGCACAGTTCTTTCACTTGTGGGCTGTGCAGTTTTATATAGGCACTTCCTATGGCCAAGTACTTAAGCCTACCCACAAGGATAGCTGCAAGTTACGTGAGGTGTTAGACAAGGGGTGGATTTTTGTCTCTGTCCTGCGTCCCTGTAACTTAAACCGGTATTTGCTTATCCCAACACCCCCAGGTAGAATATCTGAGTTTTCATACTTTGTATGCCGATCTTATTTGTTAGATGTAATTGTTTCTGTTTCGAGTCCACTTCAGAATTATTTCATGATTAGGATGGCTGAGTGGAAGTGTTGATAGATGCTGCTGAGCTAAATACCTGAGATATTTGTATCGGAGATACGCCTTGTTCAAGGTCAGTGTAGAAAATGGAGGCAATGACACATATCCCTTTACTTCTGTGAGGGTCTGTGTCCAGAACAATTTGAGGATGTACTGGTTTTAGACATCTCAATTGTTACAACTCCCAAAGCTTGAATCTTAAAAAGCTGACAGCTTTGGACACAATGCTGTCAGCCCCAAAGCACGGTTAGAACCGGATGGCTTCCTTTCAGAATTATTGCTGTCGAGGTTTATGCTCAGGTTCTAATTGCAGAGAGCGTTCTCTTTGGAGAAAGTAATTTGTGTTCAGCATCTGAAGCAAACTTCATGGCTAGCAGGATTAGGTGCTGCTGGGCTGCAGTTCTCAGTAGTGAAAGTGGTCTTAAACGTCTTGCAGAACAGACACTAAGGAGAAAGAGTGTTACGCAGACGGAGCAAGGGGTGTCACTCAGAACCGTGCATGCCTCCTACCAAGTGAAATTAGAAAACGGCCCATTGCATACCATTTTACATTGATAAAAATCGTGTTAGCTGTGTTAAGCATGCACAGTCTAGGATGTTGAGTATTGGTAGTGACTGGCTCCACTGCATTTATCTTTTTGCTTCAGGAAAAAAATAACCTGTATGTCTTACATACCCTAACTCAATTTCTGCCTGTGGCTTCTGAAGTATTTCCATGTGCCTCTGGGATCTTGTAAGAGTTCACAGTGGGTTAGTTAAAACTGGTGAAACTCTCTGTATGGGAAACTTCTATCCTCTTAGTGTTCTGCTAGCAAATAACGTAATTTCACCTCAAAATGGGGAAATAAGAGTTAATCTCTTCTGCCTCAGCATTGGCTCATGGCTTGCTTTTATCCAGCAAATTGTTACTTCCAATCCAGACAGCACCTGATGGGGGTTTTTGATACTGCACGCTCTACCAGGTACAAGCGATTTCAAACTTAGTTTGCTTCCTTTTCTTAACTATGTGTGACTGAAAAGACAGAGCAGAGATAACAATCTGTTTAAACTGGACTTCAGTGATTCAGTCTGTATATGGAAGCAGAAAAGATTGCATTTTGCCAGAAGAGCTGAACACAGCCAGGGATAATTGCTTGAAGAATTGTAGAACTACTGTGATAGCCCCCCTTCTTGCAAAGAGGAGCTGGCACATTCTAGCAGAAACCCAATCTGCAACTGGAAACAAAGCCAGAGACTAATCAAGTGTCTTGTCAAAAATTATTTAGGAGAGCTGTTAAGTAAGGGGTGTAAGAATCCAGTCCCTTGCTGGGACAGAACTGTCCGCTGGCTCTGAAGAAGATAATCTTTCTGCTACCCAATTTAAATCTACATCTAGCCTTACTAGCTAGTTGCACCTGATGATATAAAAAAATTAGTAAACTATCAACATATGGTTAAATAAAAAATTGAGAATTTCCCTGTTTTGTTTTAAGTACAAATGAGTTTTTCAATAGGTTCATTTTGATCAGTTGAAGGATAGCTTTTCTCCTTTTTTTGAGCTGCTGAAGAGGTTCATAATTAGGTGTTTGAGTTTAGGATGTACTGGCGAGTGGGGGAACCCAGATAATGCAAAAACTCTTCCTGATGCTTTGGATTTCAGGATTCAGATACTAGCAGTGATGCGAAAGAACTGTCATTTTCATGTAACTTCTGTGTTCATTGGTAGCCTGGTGGCTAGGAATCACACACAAGAGGCAGGAGGTGGCAAAAGGAGTTATTTGCAAGATACATCAGACTTGGTCTGGCAGCCATGGGAACAGGCTATTGTTAATTTGAGTAACTTTGATTCAGGCTGACAGGGAACAGCGCAGCATGTCCAGTGACACAAAAGATGAGGATTGCTGTTAACTTGTTGGGCTGTTTGGCTTTTCCTCTAGTAACGCTGGAGAGAGGTTTCTGGTGAGGAGGCACTGAACATTTTACAGGTGGCAAATTTCAGCTTCTGATGGACAGGTTGCAAGCATCAAGTACTTTTCCTGATGGAACTGTGCAACGCATTGGTCTGTTACTCCAGCGGTTTTATATAGTGTGGTGCCTAATGCTGAAAATGATTTGTATGGCATTGCAGTAAGTATGCACCCATCAATTCCATAAAGTATGGGACCAGTTTTAGCCTCCCTGTCTTACTAAAAAAAACTTGTTTACCCTACCTTCTTGAAATGTTGCTGGGTGTTTGGTTGGTTGGATTTCAATTTCTGAAGCAGCTAACTTTTAGTAAGGACTTCCAGTACCCCCATGCAGTCTGTTGTTGTATTGCTTTTTGTTTAGCGAACTTTATCTCTGGATTTCAGCAGCAGGCTGTGCTGAGCAAACGCTCATCAAAATGTAAACGTTTTGCCAGGACCACTTGAATTCCATTTTAATCACTTGGAATAAATCCTAAATTTCCTGACGTCTGTGTGTGTCCGTGCATGTGTTGGCTTTGGGGTTTTTTGGTTTGGTTTTTCCCCCTCCATTTAGAGGCAGTTCTGTTTCCCTTCTCCACGCGCACCCTTTCCATTCAGCCGGAGCTCCTGCAGGCAGGGCTGGTAGGAGCGGAGCAGAGCAAAATGCTATCAGTGCCTGCCGCGGGCCTCTCAGTTGCCTTCCCCTGGAATGTGGAGGAGATGAGAGAAAACAGGAGGGAGATGAAACAGGCGTGCACAGCCCATCCTGGAGCCTAGAAATGGCTCTGCTATTCCTGTATCTAAATCACCTGCCAGCCTCTAAGTGGGTACTTAGTATGTTTTTATGGTGGAGAAAGGAGTAAGTAAATTGTCTCTAACAGCAAGTGAGTTTATGGAACAGGAAGAGAGATTATATTGTTTTCTTAAAGAAACAAACAAGAAAATTGCTCAACTCCATTTCTCTGTTAGTGTAAGCAAAGTTGACGTAAATATTTACTTTATTATTCCTTACGCTTCCTGCTTTATTTTACAAACATTAACTACTTCCCAAATAGCTTTCTGTAGCTACTTTGCCTTTCTGGAGCTACTTTGCTTTAACAGAGAGAGAGCATTTTCAGCTGTGTGCACAGCAGCAGTAGATGGTTCAGTTGTTCTATCTGCAGCTAAATACATTGATCACTGCATACCCTGGCTGTATTACAGCCTGACTTTCAACACTCTGCAGAAGGCAGGGCTGCTCTGAAGACAGGAATGTGTTTGCACTTGGCATCACAACCTGAAAATACCGGTTCTTTCTCATACCCCTATTGCTTTTCTGTCCTCCATGGGGCCTGCTGTGAACTCCACGGCACATAGTTTAACGAAAGGAGTGTTGCTAAGTATGTAATTCATCTGTATTGGTTGCAAGGTGCCGTTTGGGATTGATCAAATGAGGTGGTGTTACCTGGGCATTGTGAGCCGTGCAGGACATGGTGTGCTGGGTAGTTTGCTCTGGCTGTTGAGTCAATGCAATTACCGTGAATAGGGTGCTGTGTTTATGTTTTAACTGAGTCACCTCCTTTGCAGGAGGGAGCTGTTTTGCTGTGCATGGCACTTGGAAGTACATTTCTACTGCTGTATGTTACCTTTCCAGCTTGAGTTTTTGGTAAAAACTCTTCAGCAGTGGGAGTATATGCAATTATTTTAGGGACCATAGTGTATATGTGTAAACGGCTGTCTCAGCCTGACATCTGCAGCTTATTTTTCATCTGCTGTTGTACACCGTGTAATTGAAACCATTATTTTGGCTTCACGTCTAGTATATAGCTTATAATTAGCATTAGTAGGTGAGGCAATAACTTCTGTCCTCCCATGTGACAGCTGCTACAATGTCACCTGTGAATAGATTTTGGAGAATTGTGAAGAGCTGACCTTCATGATCGGACATAGACAGCTTTGCTGTCTACACTTGGGTCATCTAAAGCAAATGCCTGAATGCCAACAGTATTTATTTTGTCTCTCCCCTCCCACCCCAAGTAAACATCACGCACAGCTGAGTGCCAGAGTCTGCAGCGATGAGCTCTGTCACATTGTCACTGGCTGACCTACTAATGTGTGAATTAAGTGTTTGTTTGGACAGGATGAAAATTTAGTAATCACAGTGGTTTTCCAGTACATTTTTTTAGTGGATAATGCTTTCTTGAAGATTGGCTTTATATAAGGTTCTAGAGGATGTTTGTGTTGTTCAAAACTGACATTTTGCGTTACTAACTTTGAGTGAAAGGATCTTCAGTGAGCACTGAGAGCTGTGAATTGTGAAAGATTTGGATTAGATTGTTTTAACAAACTACTTGTTATTCCAAGATGGTCTTCACTAACAAATAGTTTTTTTCCTTTTTCGTTCCTCCTGAGAGACTTCTTTATTGAAAATTCAATGAAAGTAATTTATTTTTCAGCATTGGTTGGACAACACAAAAAGCATTAAAAAGCAAGTTAAAAGTAAGTGTCCTTTCTGTTTTCTCTTGGGATCTCACATTAAACATGCGGGAGGCACAGAGAGTTGGGACGGGTGGTGGGCAGAAGTGTTCTGTGAGGGGTAACAAAAACTCGGCTTGGTGCTGCTGATTGTTTAATGACCGCTCTGCAGCTCATATTTCCTTAGTCTAAGACCCTTAATTCAACATGTTACAGGCTCATTAATTATAGTTTAAATGGAGTCCAGGCAGCTGAAGATGTTGTAATGTTATAGATAGTTATCCTGGCTATCGGAAACCTTGTCTTGGAGCCTCCATCCCTTGGGGCAGTCCTGAATGCTGGAATCTCTGTTTGGTCCACCAAGTCCTTACCTGCTGCGCAAGGGTTTAGTGTGGCCTGGTTGTTTCAGTGGTACGTGCTTGAGTGAGCTGTGGCATCGCCTGATTTTTGTTTAGCAGCTTCCTTGCTCTGCACTGTGGGAAGTCTTCAGGGATTTGTGGTGCTGTATTAATACAACAGAGGTTTTGGAAGCACTGAGAGAGAAAATTCCTCCTGTCAAATGCAAGAATCAGCAGAGCGCTGCACATTTTTAAAGAACTGTTAATCCATCCTTTTGCTGAATTAACTCTTTGGTTTCCAAAAAAGATGATTCTTCGACAGAAGGGTCTGTTAAATCCCCCTAAACTATGTCTAAAGTTCTGTGGAATCAAGGGGCCGGACTTGTCAGCAGTGAGTATTTCCCAGAGCCCTGGGAAGGCGTTAGAGACCAACAAGAGTGCCTGAGGGTCTGGTCAAATGCAGAGCCAAGATGCACAGCTCTTTCGGTGATGGATGGAGTCCTTACATATAGGGATTAACCTAGATTCATGTGCTCTTGGCAGGACAAATCAACTTCATGTGATATGACTGTTGGATTGACTTGTAACATGTAAAACTACTTTGTGTGTATATTTTAGTGTCCTTTCACTCTGTTTTTCACACATTTCCCCTGTGGTAGGGCAGAGCCAATTTCAGTCAAGTTTCATGTAATGAAATATCAGATGTCTCATCCAGTAACTGTACCACTGTCTTGAATGAATTCTACTTTGCAGTTGGCCCACCGTATTGTCTTCATTTTCGTGTAAAGTTTTACTCATCAGAGCCCAACAATCTACGTGAAGAGCTAACAAGGTAAGAGGCATTTTGTGTGAGAGAGGAGTACCCAGATAAGGCCAGGAAAACGTTTGCATGGTATTACTTAAACAGTTGTACGATGTTTTGGAGAACTCCTTAGAGTTGCTTGCTTACTTGGTTTTTCGTGCATGCTTCTAATCTAGCTCTTGTGAAATAAATGAGCTCTAACAGAGAGAGATCTATATATTTACTGCATTACCTGATGCACCATTTCTTATAGGAAATTCTGGCAAGTGATCTGAGTAGCTTATACGCAGTCGACAGGTTTTTACTGAAGACAACAGATGTCATTTCTCTTTAGTTTCAATTGTATGCAGTCATCCTGTCTCTTTAGGCAGAAAAGCGTTGAATTGCAAGGTAGAACTTCTTTTTGACAAAAATAAGTTCAATTCCTGTTTCATTACTTCTGTGGCCTTTGCAGAGCTGATGGAGAAGGTAATAGTATAAGACCACGTTGAGACGTGAGTTGACAGTACTGTATGTGTAGGATTGTAGTAGCAGGTGAGCAGCGGTTCCTTTTGACTAAAGCATGTCTCTCATCCGTTCATAATGCTGCGTTGCATGCTGGACTGAGGCATACTTGGGGTGGTTGGGAAGACAACACAACCTACCATCTGTCAGTAGCATAGATCTGTTGTGAAAGGCATTGTCACCACTGCTGATGATCCATTTTGGAAAGAAAACGAAGTTGTTATGTTTTCTTGGTAGCTCTAGATGCTTCATACTCTCAGCCATTTGTAAGAGCATGAAGTGCATTTGTTTGTTGTTCAGGTTTATGTCTGGGTGGATCTTCGATCTGCACTTTAGCCAAATCCCTAGGAGAGCTACCAGGGAGATTATAGTAGCATTACCCCTTACAGCCATATGTACACTGTGCAGCTCCATGTTTACATGTGGTAACGTAATGTTGTAACTGCTCTTCTGTAATGCTTTCCTGCTAATCTGGGAAGAATGTTTTACCCCCCCATTCATGCTCCTGAATAAACATTTAACTGTCTTTAAAAATAGCAACCATATTCAGACCTACAGTCAGTACCTACCACCATGAAACATTTTCATCCATTCTGGCTGAGTTCTGCCAGTCAGACCTTGCTATACAGGTTTTAGCAGGGCAGACCTGAAACCTGAGGGCTTTTAAACCTTGTCTGTCTGCTTAGCTAATCCCCCAGAGCAGCAAGTCTCTCTTCCGTCTCAACACAGTTTTATGCCTTAAAGAAGCAGGGGGAAGGGGAGCTCTGCTGTGGGTTGTAGGTGTCACTAGGCAGGGGCTTTCCGAGGGTTCCACCTTTTCCTTTTGCAGCGGGACACTCAGCTGGAGCTGCTTTCCAGCTTCCACAGGTGCAGCTTGCTCACGTTTTCTGCCAGCTTCCCGTCAGATGCCACCAGTCAGAGGTCATACAACACAGCCTAGGCATGGGAAGTATGCCGGAATTGTTTGCAAGTGTTATGTGGCTGATAAGCACGGATGGGTCACACCCGCTATACACGGGAGGCCTGTGCTCATTCTTTTGATATCTAGGGTCAGTACCAAACATTTATTCCCCATGTAGGGGCCAGTGTTCAAGAGGCTTTGGATAATGAATATTTGGGCAATGTAGTTGTGGATTTCCAAGGGACTTGTAGGAAAAATGTCTGTGTCTGTTTTGTGTCTGCCTCTCAGTATGAGGAGACATAGGCACATGCTGAAACAGAAGCGTCCTCTTTGGCTTTGTGCATAAGGCTTCTGTTCATCTGTACTGGGATTCAAACGATACCGTGGCGGATGCCAGCGTTTTAGTTGATGAGACTCCTTCCCTTGTTAAAGGAAAGCTGTGTACCACAGTGGAGCAAGAGGGCTACTCTTTGTGGGTATTGGATCGGAAGGATTGGTGTTGCACACCAAGGGGATAGGAGCTTTGTATTCAATATTTGCCCAGTTTCTAAGCAGATACTGAATAAGCAAGGCAGTGAAGGACAGCTGGCTCTGAAGAGTAAACAAGTTGAAAAGGCTGCAGCCAACTGGGGTTTTTTTTGTCACTTTGCAGTGAGTTTTCTGGGTTAGATTTTAACTAAGCAATCCGTATTAGGAACATTTATTTTTGAGAGACTTTTAAAATATTCATTCATTTAGGAGGTTGTGAATCTGTGAATAATGAAGGAAATGTGGAAGATGCAAGTTGTTCTTTGCCCAAGTACGATCAGAAGAGAAAAAATGAGACTTACTTAGGTATCCTATTTCTTTTTCCCTGCAACACTGTGGTTCAGCTTGTGACAACTTCTAGTTTTGGGTTTACGCCATTTGAAATGTGTGCAGAGTATACAAACCAAATTGATAAAGCCTTGAAAGACCACAGTGCAGTTTATTCAGTCTTGGAAAACCCATGTAAAGCGTAGAAAATGTTCTCATTTGTCAGGTGGTAACTTCCTCCTGTTAGCTGAGTGACACATTACAACTATCAATCAATAACTTTTATTTCTTATTTAATCCTACAGGTATTTATTTGTTCTGCAGCTGAAACTGGATATTCTTAGTGGAAAGTAAGTATTCCCAATAAACAGCATTTTAAACAATTACTCCCTGTTTAGCATAAGATTTATTGAACTTATTTTTTAGATAGTTAATGAGTTTTGCTAAGTAATCTAATGGTTTTTTTTCTGTAAAATACTACTTTTCTATGCATGAATAGCAGCAGAGGAATGCTTAAATAATGTAGTGCTTATCTCTTGTTAATTTGCTGAAAATCTACTAATCCTTTGTCACTTTCTTATCCCAAACATTTGCAGTTTCTCACTGTCAAGTAGAGGAGTTGTTTGCTACTAGTGTCAGCTAAGGTTTTAACAACACATTTCTCTCATGCAGGTTGGAATGTCCTTTTGACACAGCCGTCCAGTTGGCAGCTTATAACTTGCAAGGTGAGTAGGTATAAGCAGGTATTTGCTGAGAGTGTACATAGAAAACTACTCAGTTTCTCAGGAAACAAAACAAGGAGGTTCTGAATATAAACAACTTGGCCCTAAACTTGTTTTCTCACGTGCTTGTGTGCAAACCTGTCCCCTTTCACACAAGATACAAAGTCTGCAGACTTCCTGAACCGCTTTGCTGTAGTAATATGGTTCACTTCTTTTTTATCATGTAGCTTCTGCCACGTGTTTTCTTTGTTGTACAAGTCGGGTACACAATTATTTTGGTTCTGCGTTTGGTCCTGTTTATAAAAACCACCAGCTTTTGACTTCAGCTTGTTTGTAGAAACATGTTAGTGCCCTGTGTCTCCTGCTTGTACTTGAGCATTTATGGTTGAGCTGCACTTGTTGGTATTTCAGATCCTTCTTCAGCCAAAAGAGGTGACATAGTGTATTTTTTATCAGCTATACAGCACTATGCTTGAGTCACCTGAGACTTTTATTAATGAATTGTCTTTAACTTTCGATTCCAGCTGAGACTCCATCATCCATGGCTGCTCTGAGAGCTGTGGTCTTGACCTTCAGTTGCTTGTATAGGTTGTATGTCACTGATCTTCATGGCCAGTGTCTTCTGTTGTTTTGATAACTAATGTCAGGTTTGGTGTGGTTTCAAGGAGAAACCACAAAAGAAAGAGGGGTGGCCTGAAGTTTTAGAAATGCCTGCTAGAGTAGGCTTTTGAGTCCTTATTGGATGTTGTATGGCCTTATTCATCCCAGTTAGAGGCTACAAAAAGTCCTAGCACCTCTGTCGTAAAGTACAGTCTTCTGATGAAGATGGAATTTGGAGGTGTGCCACGTGTTTGTGCCACACAAATTCTCTACACAACATCTCATAAACCAGTGAACTGATGTACTTACTTTGCAGGGGTTAGTTAACAGGACTAAGTCACTGAAATTCTCTCTTACAGCTATTTTCCAAACCACATTTTGTTCTTCAGGCTGGAACTGCTAATGGCCCTGATCAGGTGTAGAGTTGGGCTTAAACTGTAAAGATACGTGCCTTTTTTAACCTCATCTTTTGTGTGAAAGGAAAACAGTTAGAATACATTCCATAGTTAAAAATATTAGCATTGTTAGAGCCTTAAGATGCGGGTTTACTGGATAAGTTTTTGGAAAAACAAAGTGATCTAATTAGGCTATATATCCATTGCTTTTTGTGCTGGTCTTTTCTTTCCTTTCTCCACAATGAGGCCTGTACAAGGCTTTAATCTTGCTGTCTGACAGCTGTGTACTTTTATTTAAATCAGCTGGAACCTAAGCTGGCTTTGACAGCATTCCTTTCAACAGAGGCAGGCGTTTTAGTGGGAATAAATTATTATAGAACTACAGACTTCCTCAGTCAGCATTAAAAAAAAAAAAAGAAAAGGAGGGGGTGGACTGTTATTATGCTTGCCGTGTTCAGAAATCTAAGGAACAGGTTTTTAGCTCATATGTAGGTTTTGTACCTATGGAATGCGCTGAGTATTTATTTGACTTTTGCAGGTCTTCCCAAAGATGTCACTATTTTCTTCCTTCACAAACATCTGTAGTTCCTTTTTTTTTCAAACAGAACAATTACTGGTCTGTGTCAGACACCCAAGTTCCAAGTCATAGAATTATTCCTAATATTTTGACTAGGAGCTGAACATGAAGAAACACATGAAATCAGTGGGACGAGTGGACGCTTAGTGACTCTGAAAATCAGAACATTTTTATAAAGGTTTCTAACTCTGAGCTTCAGCGTTTTAGGCATACACCAGTTATTAAAAGGTGGGCTTGTTAGCATCTCTGGAAGCAAGAGTTTGTGCTTTTGATGTGGCACACCCACTGACTACTATGTTCCAGTATGCTCCCTAAATAGCATCTCTTCTTGCCCCCGGTGAGCATGCAGCAGTGGACTGAATGAGCCATTTGACTGAACCAGTAGGGCATTTATTATGTTCTTAGATGTAAAGGAGAGCAACAAATAACAGCTGCATGATAGTGCCCTGGCACAGAGTAATTCTAGGAGGACAGAGGGATTTATAGCCATATAAAACCAGAAATTAATTTTTAGAATGAACAGGTTTATGAAAAGTTTGAGAACTGGTTTTGCTTTTTACAAATCTCAAGATACTTTCTTTTAATAATTTAAGGCAAAATTCCATGGTAACTTTAGTCAGCTGTTGTCTCAGTAGATAAAAATGTTGAAACCTTTCTGCAAGAAAGAAAAAAGGTGAGTTTCAAGGATGCTGATAACTTCCATTTATAAGCAGCTTGTTAAGGAATACGTCAATACCACTTTGTACAAATCAACGCAAAGCTTTTGTGCAGACATGACTACTTGTTCCTGTCCATAATATCCCTGTCAAAAGTGACACTTCAAATACTGGGAGGATTGGAGGAGGAACACAAATTTTAGTATTTTAGTTTAACTAGAAAAGTATGCAAAAGCTCCTGTTCATATTCACAGTGTTTGAGAACGTTGCCTGACAATGCTGTTCTTTTGTAGCTGAACTTGGAGACTACGATCCTGCTGAACATGTCCCTGAACTGGTGTCTGAGTTCAGGTTTGTTCCCACGCAGACTGAAGAGATGGAACTGGCCATTTTTGAGAAGTGGAAGGAATGCAGGTACTGGATCTTGCAGTGTATGCTAACCAGCTGTTTGCGCTGACTTTTCTGGGAAGAGAATGTATTGAAAAGATGCTGCTGACGCCTCTTCTACGGTCTTGTTCAGAAACATAATTCTAATACGGTTCTGTCATATTTTTTAAGAGGATACAGGGTGAGAAATGGAGCTTTTCGAAGGTCTGAGTGAAACGATGAGGTACAGAATCTTGAAATGCAGTAATTTGCAGCGGTGGTTTCAGAGTAAAACTTCACAGAAGTGACCTTGATGTTAGTGAAAGTGAACAGGTGTCAGCAGTGTTGGGGTCTTCCAGAATTTGAGGAACAACTTTTCTTCTTTTGTCATATGCGAGTTTTCCTTTTCTGTGCTTTTTCAGGCATCTACCTAACAACAAAAAATTTATTTCAGGGGGCAAACACCAGCGCAGGCTGAAACTAACTACTTAAACAAAGCTAAGTGGCTGGAAATGTATGGTGTAGACATGCACATAGTCAAGGTATGTGTAACCACAGCGTGGCGACCTTTGGGAATGATAATGTTAGCTTTGTCCTGTCTTGCAACGCTGGTTTTGCTTTGAGGGGGGTTGGGAAAGGAGTATTGTACTCCTCAACTGTGTAGCAAGTGATTTGGCTTTGTGTCAACATTCCACTTTATAGTATACATTTCCAGAAGGTATAACTTTAGTCCAAGTGTATCTGCTCTGTGTTAAATCTGTGATTGGTGTGGCAATATGTGCTACAGTTTGTATTTAGACTAAGAGCTGTGTGAAAATCATAGTAATTAAATTAAAATTGGCTGGGCTCCAGTCAGCTACCAGCTGAAGAACTACGAGTAAGAATAGATCTTCTGTGGAGAAGTAAGTTCAGAGACCTGCACAAGGAGGTCCTTATTACTCAGACAAATAAAGAAACTTTTAATTTTCCACTTTAGTCAGCCTTATTGAAGGGTTGCAAGCTAGAAAAACCCATTGCATAACATGAGGGTTGTATAAAATAAGCAGATATGTGTTTAATTGTATCACTGGGCAAATAAGCTATATTAATCAATGGAGGAATTTGGATAAAGGGTCAGACACCAGAATGAACATGATCTTTATTTTGTGGCAATTAGGCAAGAGACGGCAACGATTACAGCTTGGGACTAACACCTACAGGAGTTCTTGTCTTTGAAGGAGACACAAAGATCGGGTTGTTTTTCTGGTAAGCTCTCTGATTGTATGTTAAAATACATTTTAAATTTTTACTCTTTTGTTCCTTTTGCACTAGCGAAAACAAAAAAATTGTTTGGGATGTGAGAGCACCATGAATACTAGGTGCCTGCAGGAATATCCTCTAGTGTTTTCATAGGGTCTGAAACTACTCCTTCCTTCTTTAACATTCTTGTTGGTATGTTAATGGGCTGTGTGTGTAACATGCTAGAGGCTGGTGAAAGAGTGTGTGTCGTGTTTTGCACTAGATTGCTCTGGAAATAAGAGTATGCACTCAGTCAGTGAAAGGAAGCTGCTTTGTTACACCTTACTGCTGGAGAAGAGGCAGAAGCAACAGTACTAGTGCAGTTTTTGTATACAGTGTCGTCTGGGCAGACTTATCATTAAGAAAACGTGTCCTTTTGCCCAGTAAAGGGCAGAAATGTCCCTTTCTGCCCATCAGTAACGAATAATTAAACAAATAAAAAACCCCAAACACCCTTTCCCCCTACTCCGAACCAGATATAGATATATCTGTCAGGGGATAAGAGCATGCTTTCGTTTTTATGAACGTGTGCTTCTCCATCTGTCAAATAACTGAGTAACACTCTATGGCTTCTTAGAAGCATCCTGGTAGGATTTTGCAGGACTTTATTGCAGAAAACACAAGGTGGAGAACCTTCTAGCTGGCATGTTTAGGTCTGGGTACACAGGCATTTATGGATTTTGAAGTCCTTTATTCTGTCATTCCCATCTGGTCTTTCAAAACTGTATAAAAGAATAAGTAGGCAGATGGTAAGGTGAAATTTCATTGTATTAATAGTTAGTTTGTGTTAGCCCAGTCCAATTTTCTAAACTTCTCAGAATAACACTCACTTGGTAGCAGAAATGTTGTTACCTGTGTCTTGTCCCTCCACCATCGTCTCTGGGTATTTTTTTGGTTGTTGGTGAGAGGGGAAAGTGGTTACTTTTTTGTCATGTCATGTTCACGTTGATGTCCTTGGCTGAGGTTTTCTGAAACAGTCTCATCACAGGAATTCGTGCAGTGATTGGCAGTTCTTTAATCAAGCAGAATTATTGTGGTCTGCATTTGTGTCTTTCTGAGTTTGTGGGCTTGTGGACAGCAGGCCAGCAGAAGTATTTAAATGGAGTTTGATTTCAGTTCAAGTAATTATTATTTTAAGTTCTGATGGAATTATCTCCCTAGAAGTTGCTGTCTTCTTATCTTTAAGGTTTCTAAGTGTTTAATTTTGAAGTGATGCCTTGGTAGCCATGGTATAATCAAGACTTACTGCATGAACTTAGAACACCCACAGAAACAGAAAAAAATTTGGTAGAGAGGCTTGGACCAGCACATCGAACATACCCCTCGGTGGGTTCCTCAGAGTTAGATGTAACCTCCTTCTTCTGTTCATCATGCAGGCCAAAGATAACAAGGCTGGACTTCAAGAAGAACAAACTCACTCTAGTCGTTGTTGAAGATGATGAGCAGGTAGATAACTGTTTAGTTACATCTCAGTCTTGATTATACAGTACGACTTTGCATGCTCCTGATGGCTTTCTTTATATTTAAGTCTTAAGACTTATCATGGATGTCTTAAAAGATTTTTGATTGTGATTTGGGTAGAGGAGGGGAATGAAGGGACCTAAGTATAAAATCAATAGGATTCATTACTTTTTCTTTTTCCCATCTTGTTTTTAAAAGAGTGAAACTAGTGTAGACCTGATAATTTGGAAACTGTGCATTGTGCCAGAAAGTTTAAAAAAGGCCATGTACCACATTTAATGGAATGAATTCCCTAAGCAGGTGCCAGAATTGTTCCCGTGGGAAGTAATTGCTCAGAGCTAATGAAAACGTGAGCATTGGTAATTTGAGGAGATCAGATTTGGAAGTGAAACCATCAGCCTCATTGAGAAGTACCTTCATATTATAATGATGTTTTTAATGTGTTTTAATGTATAATGATGTTTTTAATTCAGAGGCTTGACTTGTTAAATATATGGGCTCCAGCCCTTTCCAACCTCAGACAACGGAGCAGTTGGGCATTAAAGCTTATGAAAAGGTTAATTTTTCTGCCTACAATACATTTTTACACATACATTTCAGTATTCATAAGAAAACAGATTTTCTTTGGCTTGTATTGAATTGTAGCTTTGACTTATTCAAGCCCTTTGCAAATCGTCAGTGTGCTTTGTGTGCTTTAAGGGAAAGGAGCAGGAGCACACTTTTGTCTTTAGACTGGATCATCCCAAAGCCTGCAAACACTTGTGGAAGTGTGCAGTGGAACATCACGCCTTCTTCCGGCTCCGAGGTCCCGTCCAAAAAGGCTCAAGTCGTTCAAGTTTCATTCGGTTAGGATCCCGGTTCCGATACAGGTCAGTGTCTGCTGTCATTTAGCACTTAGCTTCTGTCATTTCTTGCTTTTCTTGGATTATGAGTGAAACAGGAGAGAACATGGTATTCATTCACCTAGGACATATAGAGCAGGTTTTATTAAAACATACAGATTTTTTCCCTTGCATCTTCTGATTTATCTTTAGGTGATACTGATCGACGCAGTAGGAAACTAAATATTTCTCAAGGTTTATGTTCCTTGCGTAGCGCATCTAGTACATTGTGTTTTAGAGATCACTTCCTCTTGAAAGCCCACCCTTTTTTACATGCACAGCTGGGGACACTGCAAGTCTTTGGACTCCCGAGTTCCTGGCTGTGTGACGGTAGGGCTTCAGAAGCCTAAGATAATGCCTGTTTCCATCTCAGGCACTAGCTATGCGTGTAACAGATTTCCAGGTGACTTGTGGTCCCAGGCTGGTCTACAGGATGCTGTTAGTTGCCTCACCGGAGCTGGTGAGAACATATGGAAGAGGCTGGGGCACGAGCCCAGGCAGCACACATATACTGTGCTTCCATTTCCAGCAGCTGTGGCAATCCCACGTAGTCTGCTTCAGAAAGGATCAGTGGTATCAAGAAGTCAGCAGAGTATCACATCACAGAGTGGTTTGGGTTGGGACCTTAGAGATCATCTAGTTCCAACCCCCCTGCCATGGGCAGGATCACCTTCCACCAGGTCAGGTTGCTCAAAGCCCTGTCCACCCTGGCCTGCCTTGGGGGCAAAGTCTGGCCAAACTTGGGGAAGAGAGACTTGCCTGGGAACAAGAGCATCTAGATGCTGGTTTTTAGTCCTATTGCCATCTTTCTCTATGAACTTTGGCATCATACCTTAAGCTTTACTCTCTCCTAGAATTTTAAACCTTTCCCAAACTGCAGGCACTGTGACCACAGAAACACGCCAAGGACAAATGTGCTTTTTCAGCAATGTAATGTTTAAGAAGTCATTGCTTCAGCGTTTCCCCTGGGAGAATGGAGTGAAGATAGGATGCTTTTAAAACTCCTTCCCTTTTTTGTGAAAGGCCTCCTGAGATGTTAAATTTGGGATTTTTTTACTAGATTATTAACCTATGAATTGAAAATAAAAATGTGATGTTTTGATGAGCAGTGTCTGTATTCTGTCATTAAAAATAAATTATTTTATTGTTTTGTACTTTTACATGGCGTTTTTAGTGGGAAAACAGAATATCAAACTACCAAGACCAACAAAGCCAGGAGATCAGCATCCTTTGAAAGAAGGCCCAGCAAGAGATACTCGAGACGAACACTGCAAATGAAAGGTAAAAGACTTCCCATTCTGAGATGTATAATTCACTGTGAGAATCAAGTAATCACATCCTTTAAAGCTTCCGTGTAGGAATTCTTCTGTAGATGTTTGCTGTCCTCTTGAATTTTCAAAATTAGATTTTGTTTCACTTATTTGAGAGACCATGTGTATAGGAAAAGCTCGTGTCCAAAGCACGCCAATCTAGCTTGCCCAGGAGGTAAAACACCCACGAATATTGCACAATAGGTCTCTGTATGAAGATGGAAAACTTGAGTCCAGGAAACAGTGATATATTAATTATAATATTTGAAATTTATGAATCAAGTTTGAATTTTTGTCATAGAGATTTTTTTCATTGTTCTTAGGAATTGCACTCAGTTGTTACAGCCTGACAGCACACGTTACCTTGTCTGTTATTCCAAGTCTTGCATAGGCGAGGCGTGGCCTCCGTGCACGCTGTCAGCTGCTTCCTTAAATCTGAGTCTGCTTTGCTCTTCAGGTTTTTAAATTTTATTTTTCACCTGGGGTTTGGGACTTATGTTTCTATACACGGGATGCATGCAACTTTCGCTCTTTTAGCTGCCTACTTTTAGGTAGACTTCTTATTAATAATATGCTCAATATTAAACTAATAATTACAAACTAAATTTTAATTGACACTTTATATTTTTGCAGCACATGCTGCTAAACTTGAAGAAACAAGGTAAGATGTGTTCTGGTATTTAAATTTCCCTGTTTGCCACCTGTGCTTGAGCATGTGTCTGCAGGAGGAGGTTGTAAGATCAGTTAAATGTAGAGAGCATTAACCTCTTAACTGTGGTTTTGCCATGGATTTTCTTTGCTTTACATAAAATCTACTGTTCAAAGCTCCTGTGTTGCTGTCACATCGGAGATTTTGCCAGACTTGCTTATAGCGGGCAAAGAGGTTCGTTTATGACAAGCTGTGATTCTTGCTGGATAGGAGCTGTAGTTCTGTGTGCTGCCGAGTAGAGAGATCAGGTAAAAGCACGTGAGGATGTCTTCCTTCTGCAGTCTGCCTACTCTGGCTGTGTGACTGAAATACACGATCAAGTGAAGGTCAGAAACGGGGGAAATACAGTAAAATAAGTATTTGAAGTATGTTGATGATTTTATATTCTGTACTATGCTTGCTTTATTTTTATATATTTAGGTATTTATATACTTACACTAGATTATTCATGGTCGACATTGATAGGGAGGCCTTTTGGTTCTGTTTCTATACCTAGATTCTTTCTGCATGTGTAGGTTCGTATTTACTGTTGCAGTGTAAAATGCTCACGAACCTGAATCATACAGTTTTCATACCCTTCCTTAAGGGTAGAGAGGAAGCTAGGCTCAAAAGAGAATTACCTGGTAGCAAAGGAACTGAGTCGCTCAATTCTGGTTTCTGTCCTTTACCCTAATAACTTGTGAACGTTGCAATGATCAATAACAACCAAATTATTTTCAAAAAGTAGATTCTTGCAGATGTTAAGCATCAGGACAGTCAGGAGCTGGGTAAGGAATGTTGAAATAACATTTCAAAACAGGCTTAAGACAGACACACGTTCTCTGTCCGTAGCAGCAGGGTTGGCTCTTGCACCAGAGGGGGAGAAGCCTAGGAAGTGTGGGGACAAGGCTGCAGTTAGTGTAGTGGGGGCCTAGGTGACCTTCTGTATTTTTTCTTCTATGAAAACAGGGAAGCGTTCTTCAAAATTGGGTGTCACTGAAGTGCTTAAAAATCCTCTGCCTGCACAATGCGACTGACTAATTAGTACTCTCGTCATGCTGTGTTGTCTTGCCCTTCTCAGAGTTTCACGCTGCTTAGGTCATTCTGGGAGTGGGAAGGGAAACCTCATAGGCAGTTTCTCCTTCTGATAAGGCACCGGGCTTCCGACCCGCGCCTGGGTGTGGCACCGCATCTCCAGAGCAATCTACGCCGTTTCTGAAACTCTACGCTCGTGCGTTGCTAATTGAAATGCATCATGAAAGATGGATGTCGTTCCGTCCTGGTGTGTTAACTCAGCGCAGGGGAACGCGTTACCCAGAAGGCGTTCCTTCAGATTTCTGATATGGGCGCACTGCTCTGTGGGAAATTCCACATTCTCGTTAGAGAAGGGGCGACGTTGGGAAACAGGCAAGGAAAAGCTTGTTTGGTCTTGACGTTACGGTATTTAAGCGAGAGAGTCGCTGAAGTAGATACAGAAGTCTGTTTGAATTGTCAGCTTGCCAGGTTGAACAGCTATTGTCCAGACTTTAAATGCAAAGATTGATGGGTCGTAGGAGACTGCAGCCATTTTTTAGAAGATCAGAAGTCTGGGAAAGAAGTTTGCTTTGCATGAGATTTATAATGCATAATTATTGTGCAGGGTGCTAATGCTTTTAAGTCTCTCAAAAATGGGAAACGTCTCTTGTGGAGTCAGAAATCATCAGGAATAGGGATATGGGTTTTATTTAATGTATTAAACATTAAATATTTAATAATATAAAATGATTATGAATGCTGTGCAGAGCTGCTCTGCACGTAACTTTGAATGGCTGCTTTTAAGACTCTGAAGCAGTAATTCAGTCCATGAGGGGCTGTATGCAGAAGAAACTCATGAATTTTTCCGATCAGCTTTGATGTGAAACTTCACATCGGAAAAGTCCTACTTACGGAACAGACATGGCACCCGCAGCGTGTAGGTGAGGTTTCGACTGTGTCACATTTTGCTGGGTGTTTAAGTAAGACGGTATCGTGTTTGCTTTAAAAGTGCCCCGCCTTACTGCTGCATCAGGAGTACTTCCTAAACTAAACTGGTTTAGGAAAGGAAGAGGTAGAACCAGATGAATTACAGATAAAGTACAGCTGGAACAACTGAGAAATTGTGTCATACCCTTAGTTACCCAGAACGAGGCAGCTGACCTAAACCGTAAATTTTTAAGTTGTCTTTTGAGAGCAGTTAAGTACTTTGGAAAGATCTTTGTTAGACTTTGTGTTTCTTTCTGAAAATCCTTGCAGTTCTGGCAGCCTGCAAAAAGAGTTTATCTGGTTCTGATTTCAGGTTTTTTTGTCTTTCAGTACTGCAAACAATGCTGTTGCCAACCAAACCAATGGATCACAAGTAAGGACTTTCTTTTTAAAAGTGATTTTCATGTATTTCAACAGGTTTGAGGATTTCGTTATTTGTTTTTCAAAATCAAAATTTCAACAGATTTGAGGATTTCATTATTTGTTTTCAAAATCCAGTGATTGACCAATAAAATTTACAAATGGTTAACTACTAAATTGCATACCAAGAAATGACTACTAATTTACAAGCAAGATAATTGGTTAATTGAGCTGCAGTAAGGAAGATACTCCATGCCCCAGTACTATAGAAACTACCCTATTTACAGATAGAGATTTCACAGGTACACAAAGTACCTTTGTGTGAGAGTTGTTATTATCCAAAGCACATTAATTCTATATGCTATGTAACATAAAAAAAAACCCCAAACCTTGCCTCACTGAAAAGGCCGTGTTAGTGACTCCCCTGCTGAGTACCAAAACCAGGAGTTGGAGTTTGGAAAGCCCCTGGAGCTTTTGGATGCAGAGTGCAACAGAAAGGGTCACATGTTGGTGGAAACAGGATTATGGTTTGTCTTAACATCAAAATTCTTTGTCTCTGCTGACAGACAGCTTCCTGCTCTGCCCAGCCGTTTGCCTTCAAAAGGAGTGCAAAAGGCGTAGGTTTTTTTCAGGAGCAGTTATGTTTCAAATGCATTCCAGAGGCCTGCAACCCCAGGGTGCCAATTGTTACACCTACAGAAGGACAGTGTTACTGCATGAATTTAAAAAGGAAACAGCAGGCCAGAGCTTTTTATTGACATCTTTGAGCACCCTTGGATTCGTTAGGATCTGGAAAAGACTGGGCAATAGGTATCCAGTGCTGTGGAGCAATGGAAGACAGGAGCCCTGCTGTAGCTTTGTGTTTACGGCTAAGTGGTGATATGTTTTGCTGCGTGTCACATGTCATCGCTTCGTTAACGTGTGTATAGTAACTCCCGTGTTTATATTCTGTCTCCAAAGAGCTGGAATGCAAAGCCAAACCTGCCTGTCCTAACAGCAGTTCCTTCTGCCCCGGTCTTAGTGGAAATAGAAAACCTCCCAAGGAGCCCCGGAGCTAGCCAGCAGGACAAGAAGTGGTACGTTCTGCTGTGGTGGGAAATGGATTTTCCTTGCTGATACGTGATTCAAGTGGCTGTTTCTTTATCTGCACTTAAATAAGCTGCCATCCTTGTATCTTTAGTACGAGTTGACAGTCAAGTTATTGATGATGCAGCTGATTTGTTGCTGTGAATGTAGTGTGGGGAGGTGAGGACAGCAGGCTTAGTCACTGCCAACCAGAAGAAAATTTCTTCAGGGGCTGAAGAAATTATTAAATCAGGAACAGCATTTTCAAGTCCTGGAGAGAGCTGGGTCCTTCTCATTTGCCATAAAACTCCTTGTAACCCTTCGCTTGGTATCGTGGGGCCCAAGGACTCACCGTGATCCTTAACAAAACGCAGAACCTTGTAAATGAGTGTCCTTGTAAATCATCTTCTGAAGCTTTTGAAATGAGCAAGCTGGTTTTTTTCATTATCTTGTACAAAATGAGAGCTTGAGGAAAATGACACAAGCGGAAGATAAGAGCTTTGGTTTCATGTAATCAGCGTATTTGTTTTAGGGATTGGATGCATCTCAAAATGAGGATTTGTTTGAAGATAAATGTTCATATCATTTATCTTCTCTCAAAATAAGTAATTCCATATTGCAAAGCTGTTTCAAAACCAAAACTGACACATGTCAACCCAGTGCTTGTGCAGGCATCATCCTAGCTTTGCCTCTCAATGCACAAGAAGCTGAAAGTGTGGCTTCTCCTAGGTTAATTCTGATTTCTGTGAGACTCTCCAGGAGCAGCAGGGGTGGAGTGGAGGAACACAAAAGCTCTTACCCTAAGCAGTTTCAGCCCTCAAGAGTAAAGGTCCTTCTCCCATTGTCAGGCATATGAGAACCCACTTTATCTCTTAGAAGCAGATGACAGCTGTTTCGAACAGTGCCACGACAAGCGTACTTGAATTTTGTAATTCTTATTGGTTAAAGACTTCTAATGCTATGAGTTTTGGATTATAAGGGGGATGGTGATTCTGCTTTACATGTTGCATTTTATTGAAGTTTCAGTTGGAACATATGATCAATGCTGTTTTTCTTTCTTTTGCCCTTGATTTGTCTAGTATCTGAAATCTGTGCTTGTCTGTGGTGAGATCCTGTTGATCGCTCGAATCCTTCCGTGGTGGTGGGTGAAAGGTGGTGGTTTCTTTATTCTTCAGCA
This sequence comes from Rhynochetos jubatus, assembly GCA_027574665.1. Taxonomy (NCBI): domain Eukaryota; kingdom Metazoa; phylum Chordata; class Aves; order Eurypygiformes; family Rhynochetidae; genus Rhynochetos; species Rhynochetos jubatus. Next base: position 29,855,912 of record CM050654.1, read on the forward strand.
TTCTCAATATGGTTTTATTTTTATTCTTTTGGTCTAATCGCAAGATGCTTGCTAGAAACGGGTATTTCCTTTGTTGGAAATGTGTGACTCTTGCTCCAAACAGCTCTTCTTGGGTATCTGATTCGTGCTAGCATCCTTGCTAGTATTTGCAAGGCTTCTGTTGCTTATTGAAATCCCAATCTGTTTCAGTTTTGGTCTTGGTATGCCTGTTTTAGGAGTAAGAACTTGAGTCTGTCTGTCTTAACATGGTCATGGAATCTAAGCTGTCCATCCCAGCTGCTGCAGTGTGTAGCCTTTCTGTAGAAGAGTGGGAGTGAATATAAAATACACCTGCATGAAACCCAAAACCATAAGCCATGAAGAAAACAAGCTTCTTGGCAATTGATGCATCTCAATCGAGAGTGTAAGGCTCGTACTGCATATGCGTTATGTTTCTTAGAAACACATCGTTATTATTGAAGGCACCGTCTTCTGCCAAAGAGGTTTTGGTGTGCTCACTGGAAACAGCACTGGCTGTAATGAAGGGCCTACCCAGCTGTAGGAAGAAGACAACAGTTTGGAGCTGAGTCAGCAATTGAGCTACATTCTGGTTTCCTGGATGGGAAGTGGGGTTAAGCCAATATAATTGCCGGAACATGCGTACTTATTGCGGGGGCTGCGACTCGGCTATTGCGCCTTCAAGTCCTGGTGTCTCGATGATGCTAACAAGGTTGCTTTTCAACTGCTACTGTCTTTAATTGGCCTTTTTCTGCATGATTTAATCTTTGCTTTCTGTCAGACCAATAGTCTTTTTTTAGAGGGAGTTTGCCAAGGATTTTTGAAAATAGCAAAATCTTTTGGCCTGGGGATTTTGTTAGATGTTTAGAAGTTTAGAAGTAAGGTCCCGACCTCATGAGTTGCTGGACTCTGCTTGGCAGATGCCTGTATTGGCTACCTTGTGGCTTAGATCCCTTCCTAATGTCAATGTTTCCTTTAATTTAAAACGTTAATGCTGCAGCTGCCAACAGCAATTGTGCCAGACTGCAGAAAGTACTTTGCCAGACAGGGAGGATTTTAGTGTGGGTTTTTTTTTTTTTCTTTGCTCCATTCCTGTAAAATGGTCAGTACAGGAAAACTGTACTGGTCTGGAATATTAGCTGCAAGGCTGGGAAGCCTAAAACACAGTCAGTGTCTTTAACTCCATTCTCTTCTCAAGAAGCTGTTTCTGTGCTAAGATAGGACGGGAGACAAAGGTTTAATAATCTTTTTCCTTATTGTGGAATAAGGGATTTTTGTGTGTGCTTGCTAGCGGGTGTAGCGTTCACTTAACCGCTTAAATTAGAGAAGTGGCAAGATAATGAACTGTTGGGACTGGAGCCTTTGGTATTCATGGGTCACTTGCTCAGCGTATTTCACAGAAACTAGAAGTCTGAATTTACCCATGAGTGACCTTTATATAAATCCTCTCCCTTTTCTAAAGAAGGACTATCCCTGAGCATGAATCATTTACCGCTGTTGTGAATCCTGCATGCTTTTCTGCTTCCCTGCCCTAACACATGTGATCTTCCAACTCCTGTGCTGGCTGCTTGGCTATCCTGGCAGGGCTGAGAGTGTCAAACCAGGCTTTCTGGAACACGAGAAGGTGGAATTTGAGCTGGGGGCTGTCCAGGACCCCTCTAGATGAACAGCAACAACATTTCCACTTTGTTTAGGTTTGGGTCATTAAACAGAGACTTTTACATTAAACTGAAGGAATCCATTCCTTTGAAGAATTTCTTGCTTGAGTGGTGCTCTTTTTTCCAAGCACCTTTTTGATACCTGACTGTACCTTGCATCAGCCTCTCCCAAAACATACCAGTGAAGGATCCTAGTACAACACAACAGTTAACAGAACACAATCCATTTCCCTAAGTTTTATATAATTCAGCTGTTTCAGTAATTTACTTGTCCCTGCTGCTTTGGAGATGCGTGTGCCTAAAGCCTTAGAGTTTTCTAGCTAAGGGCTCCTGCATAAAAATATCTTCCAGCACACTCTTTAAAGCGATGAGTGTTCTCTGCACCTCTGTGTAGCCGTTGGAGGACTTTATTCCAGCTGTGGTATAGACTAGCCATAACTGCGCATGGGAATTCTGTGGGTTTGGTTTTAGGAATTCCAAAATTTAACATTTATGAACCAGTATGCCTTCATATGCAACGTTAGAAAGCGAGGTCTTGGTTTGTATTGTGACCTCTTTTGAAATGGTTCTTTTTCCAACGAATTTTATATGTTAATCAGGTATAGCTGCAGTCAGCTGATTCTGTAGCATTTAGGCCCTTAGGTCAACTAAACTGTGTATGATTTGTGTGCTCTACTGTTTGCTCCTGCACAGTAATGTTCATTTTTCTGAGTTTCTATTTTCTTGGCCCCTTTTGGTTTTTTAAGTTGCATTAGAATCTACGTTTTCCAGTGACTTTGAAAACCGGTGTTGCTTATAGCTGCTTGTTTCGGGTGTACGTTTACAGCTGCCACTGAAAGCCTTTCAGCTTCCTGCAAATAAAACGCACTGTATGCTTGGGAGCTCTGTTCCTCCATCGCATCATCTTCTCCTGTCTGTAAAATGTGCGTGGTTCTTGCTCAGTTTTGTGAGGTGCTTTGAAAGATGAGGTGCTTTTCATTTGGTAAGCGTAGACAGCGTGTACATGAGATAGCTTAACTTGTCCTGTCAAGCTTCTGCAAGCATATGCATGATACTGAGCAGAAAAGGGGTTTATTTGACAGTGTTGTCACGTGCACGTATACTTGCATGCCTCTTTCCTTCGTATTTACCTTCCAGCTGTGCCCTTTTCCCTTGCTTTTTCGCATCAATCTTGTCTTCACCTTTGCCTTACGTTTCCACCCTCTTTCTCATCCATACCTCTTTACTAATTGTGCCCCCTCCCGCTCCCCAATAATCCAGGCCCTTTGACGCTGCCGACCGCTGTCAACGTGGTGGAAGCCCGTGGGAGGCGTGGGCCCCGGCGAGGACCCGCGCTGCGGACGGACAGTACACCGCTTTTGTCCATGAGCGCAATGTGAAGAACGCGGGAATGCGTGGCGGTGCTGGTACCTGTGCTGTGCAAACCACCATGACCAGTCTCTGAGACGCGGGCCTGTCTGGAGCTAGAGACTGCTGTCTGGCAGAGGCTGGAAAACGGCCTTTTGAGCTGCTTTTCGGATAAGGACAACGACCCAAAGCTGACTGTAGAGGGGGAAAAAAAGCTGTTCTTACAAAGGCACTACGTTGTGCTGCTGGATTTAGTCTTCAGAGGAAAAATAACGGATAGACCAAAAGCTACCCGTCAGCCTTACATTAAAAAGAGTGTATATAGATATCTGTCTTTTTAATTGTGTTAAGGTTTTTCTTAATGGTTGAAAGATTTCATTTTTTTAGCTGGGTTTAACTTTGAGAGCCACGCAGGAGGTCACATTTCTAATAAAACTACACATGCAACTGGTGGGTTATAATGTGGTTTCGGAAACCTTAGAGGATGTAACTGTCCCTCCTTTTGAACCATGATTATTTAAAAATGTCTTAATGGTTGATCTGAAAACTAACCTTTTTTATTTTTTTTTAACAAGCCCTCTTCTGAAAAATACTGTTTGGAGATGGAATAGAATTATTTTAATTTTTTAAGAATAAAAGTAGCAGAACTTCTGAAAAGACAGAGTAACAACTTTTTTTCTGCTTTCTAGAAATTTTTTTTCCTTTATTTTTTTGCTGCTGTGCTGCAGTTGAAATGAAACAAATATTTCCTGACAGACACCGGTCCTACCGTATGATTCTCGAAGTTAATTGTTAACCCAGAGGTCAAGGCTTCAGCTTCATGGCTGGTTGGTGTTCTTGGAGGCCTTTAACAGCGTGAGGAACCTTTACCCTTGAACACACGGTGTTTTCACATGTGTGCTGAAGTTACATGCTTCTTAGTTGCAATATTCTTTTCCCATTAAAAAAAAAAAAAAAACAGAGGAAAGTTGTGGTAGGGTGCTTTTAAAATTCACTTATATTTGGCTTTTAGGATAAAGAACGGGTTTGAATGATTTTCAGATTGTTTGAATAAGTTTCTAATTGCCACAGAGCCCAGAAATACAAAAACATCATTTTCAGATGTGCAGCCGTAAAGAAACAAGAAAGTAAGTCTCAGGCAGGACATAACTTCATATTGCCTGAGATACTTGGGCCTCCTCACTCTTGCACCTGATGGACGGGAAGAGATTGCTAATGGAATGTGAGTCTTTGTTACAACTCTGCTTAAAAAAAAAAAAACAAGGCTACACAAGCCAGACGTGAATGGTCTGTGGGATCTACAGAGGGGGTTAGAGCAACCTGTTGGGTTATTTTTACTTCTAGATTTTGCCAGGCGGCTGTTGTAAACTCCAGGAGGGAAGCAAGCCTCTTTGTTTCTTTATTATTTCTAATGTTGCACAAGAATATGCAAATGAAAAGAGGTATCTTAACTCTATCGTGTAATTTCTGTGCAGATGAGGGAGAAGAAGCCACTCACTTGAGTGGGGGAATCTGGGCAGATTTGTATTTAAAGTGCAAGAACGTTGCTGCGGTAACAAGTCGCCGTTCTATTGCAGAGTTTTAAGTTATGCAGTGGTCAGGCCAGTGCAAGTCATGGTGACTGCTTGGGTATCAGAGAGGTTTTGTGCAGCTGTTAGAGAATTAAGGAATAGTTGAGGTTGGAAGACGCCTCTGGAGACCGTGTGGTCCTACCCCCGTGCTAAAAGCAGCATCGAGTCAAGCAGGTTGCTCAGGCCCATGCCAGCCAGGTTCTGAGTATCTCCAAGGAGGGGAGACTTCACCCTCGCTGAGCGACCTGTTCTGGTGTTTGACCAACCTCACCGCAAATGAGGGGTTTCTTCTTGTGTTTCAGTGGAATCTCCTGCGTTTCAGTTTGAGCCTGTTGCCTCAAGGGAAGGGTGTGGCTGTTGTCCTTACTCCTCCCACCAGGTTGCTGTACACATCGATAAGATCCTCCTGAGCTTTCTCTTCTCCAGGCTGAGCAGTCCCAGCTCTCTCAGCCTGTCCTATGTCAGGTGCTCCAGACCCTTTCATTGCCTTCGTGGCCCGTTGCTGCACTCCCTCCAGTGTGCCCACGGCCCTTGTCCCGGGCACAGCACTCCCGGGATGTCTCAGCAGTGCTGAGTAGGGGTGTCACGGGCTGCCCTGGCATTAACCACAACTTTGGTAATTAAAGCTGTGCCTAAAGTTTTCCTGGTAGATTTTTTTTTGCATGACAGCAGAACTAGTTTGGATTCAGGGTGGGGGAAGCAGCCCTGAAATCCTTAACAGCCTTAAGAATTGCCTTGTTTTAGCGTGGTATATATTGCATGCTTGTGCCATGCGGCTTTGAATCTTGCATACATCCTCAGCGTGGGTGTTGCTCCGTGCTGGGCTTATTTTAGTGTGTCTTCATTGACCTGGGGAGAATTACCATCCTGGTTTCCGCTAGGGTAAGTGACGCTCTCAATAGCAGGCGGAGAAGTTGGCCCACACTGGTACCAACAGCACCTAGCTGCGTTTTTTCAGGGACAGGTCGTGTGCTCTGGGAATAGCATTGAGGAAACGCGTGGATGTTTCTCGAAGCAGCGTGGTGATCGCAGACCTTTGCTTAATATCCACAAAGGTTCTGCAGCCAGCACCTTTTCCTGAGGGTGTTTTCTGTCCTTCCCTGTAGCTGTTGATGTGTATGTTACGCTATGTCAGTATTTGGAATTATCTTCAAACAAATGGGAGACAGCAGAAGTTTTGGAATTTGGGACTCGGCCTGCTTGATTAGAAACTGAATGCGTGTGAACAGTCTCCGTTTGTAGGGTCATACATCCCCAGGATTTTTTCTTTTGCTTTCCTCACTATAAAAGGACAATGGAGTTCTTTTTTTTTCCTGAGCATTTTGCATTTTTGTTTCAGAAAAAAAAAATCTGAGAAGGTGACAGGCTGAAATGTATTATTCTTCTTACCTTCAGGTATAACACTTGAATGCCCCAAAATTAAGAATTTCATAATACTGTGCTACCTTGCAGAGTCAGTGTGAGAAACTGTTCGGTGTCACTACCAGTTTGACAAAGTAAATTAGCTTGTGTGGTGCTCCACGTGGTTTCAAACTGGATTACTTGCAAACGAATTCTCTCTCTTGTAGCAGACTCAGGTGGTTACTGTATTTTGCAGATTGTGTTTCACAAACTAGAGTGAAGCATTGTTCTGCCTTTCGGCTAGGAAATTAAAAAAATCACACCCTTTGTAACGGCTGGCTCTCTGTCACGTTATGCACTGTATGCTGCGTGCTACAATGATACCCACAAATTCATCAGGCAAAAAGAAGAAATAATGCAGTAGCTAGCTCCCTTAGCTGTGGGAGTTCCCTGAGCACGTAACGACTTAGCGGGTTGACAAACCTTTCCATGCGCTGACCCACTGTGATTATTCCTGTATTCATAACTGTTTGTGTGGCTTGAACTCCTGGTATCGTTCATCAGCTTTTCCTGTAGAATATTTCTGAAAATATGCTGATATAAGTTGGTTCTGAAGACATCAAGCCTGGCACTTACTACTATGCGAAGGTCAATTATCCCTTTGCACGTGGGTGAATACAGGAACATGGCAGGCTAATGCCCGTTTCGTTCTTGAGTACCACACGCTGACTGTCAGAGAAGTCCTGCTTTTCCTGGGAAGCCGTCTATTGTTTCCCTTATGACTGGCGTGACTGTTCATCCGTGTGTTGTCAGAGACTCTGTGCAGTGATGTCAGTAGTACCTTGTGCTGTTTACCTCCGTAGTTGGCCGTGTAGGAAGCCTGCAGAGTAAGCTTCCTGCAGGTGCTTTGAAGAGGGTGAGAAATCTGGGTGGCCTGGAACAAATTCATGCTCTTCAGGGAACTTTGCTGTGCCTGCAAATTCCGGTGGCTGAGGGTCTCCCTAGTATGACTTTGCTTTCGTGACTGCCTGTCTCAGGTTGGCTGAGTAGGTGTTTTAGTGGGTCTGAAGGCAAAATGGGGTCAATTCCTGCTTGAATCTTAGGTTAGGAGGCTGCTCTTGAGTTTGCCTAAAGTTCGTTTGGTTTTCCTGAGGCCTCGCTGTGGTGCGGGGTGAAGCTGCAGGGGCTCACCCGACTTGTCCTGGATACTTCAGCCAGTCCTCATCCTGTGGCGTAAATGGCAGCGAGGTTTTCTACAAACTTTCATCACCCTGATGTTAGTAGTGCCCTGCTTTTGGAGCCACGCTAGGCACTGAGTGTGCCACTAGATTAGAAGCCTGCCCTTATCTCTAGCAGCTGGGTTTGTGAATCTACTCTGTCTGCTAACCGTTACTGCAGTCGTGATGGGGCTGGGGGAAAAGGCTAGTGTCGTTCCCCTAACAATTTTCTAATGAAGACAAATTTTGTGTTTCACTCATTTTCTCTCCACGGTGCTTCGGTGCTAAGAAAGCATTAGGAGATTACAGCACAGAGGAGTGTGAGTGGTGCTCTACATCATCTCTCTTCCGTGGAGTTCATAGGAGCTTATGTGCAGTTCCTCCAACGTGTCACGGCATCAGCACCTCTGTGCTTCAGGCAGAATCGGAACTCCCTGTACTGGGTGTCATAGTAAGCGCTTGGGAGCTACTTACAGGGAACTGTCAGAAAACAGGAAGCAAAGCGTTGGCAGATTATAAAACACTCTCATGCACAGGCATCCTCTGACAGCGAGGTGTGGGGTTCAGTCTCATTCTCTTTGTTGCCCTTAATTGGAAGAGCATCTGTTACTTCTAATAATTGAAATTCTCTGTATCCCTCATTCCCCCGTTCCCCGTGAGCGGTGCACACTAAGGCTCTACAGTAGATTGAAAAATTTCCTGTGTTTTGCTTTGCTAGTGCCGTTTTAGGAGAATCAAGCAAGTGACCTCAGTTTGCCTCACAGCAATTAATTGTCCTAAGATGATTCGGACATTATTAACCGTGAAACGTGATATCCTGTAATCTGTTTGAGGTATTTACTTAACATTGAAGGATTCTTTTGAGTGCTTGAGCGGGAGGGAGGAGTTTTTTCCTGGGGCTCTAGTGACAACGTGGGACAGCTTCCAAATTCCAGGGGCTGGAGGGGAGGGGAATTGACCCGGGAGCGATAAGGGAGAAGCTGGTCTGAACTGTCAACTAGGAACCATCTCTGTCCATGCTTAAGGGTAAGTTCTGGCGTGGTGGATACATGCTTGGTATCATTGTTCTGGTATTTGGGACAGGGCTTTCAGAAGTGATCGATTTCTGTTCTTAAGCCAATACTGCAACCAACCCGTGTGATTACTGATCGAAACGGGCGACGGGCAAGTGTCAGTTGTGGGCGCGGGCTGTCTGATTAACTGTCGTGTTCTGCTGTTTCCGTATTCGTTACAGTTTGCTGTTAGGATAGCTTTAGCTGTTCCTGAGCTCCGAAGAGATGGATGAGATTCCCAACTGTGTGCACAACATAAGCTTCGTAACACAACTTCTGCTTTTGTGATTGGTTTTTTCCCTGTTGTCACTGTAAATACAGCTGGTAGCACAAAATAAAAAGGGGATGTTTCCATTACAGAACCATGGAATCACAGAATGGTTTGGGTTGGAAGGGACCTTAAAGATCATGTCGTTCCAACCCCCCTGCCATGGGCAGGGACACCCTCCACTAGGTCAGGTTGCTCATTAGAAAGCAGAGGAGGTGAAACAAGTGATCCTGACTGCTAAGGTTTCATTCGTGTCTCTGAACGGGGGGTGGTTACAGGTATGCCTAACCACGTCATGGTGCCAGCGCAGACCTGTGCAGCGCACCCTTCTGCCCTCTTCGGCTTGCATGAAGGGCTGTACAAACAGCCTTTTGTGAACAGTGTCAACTTCCCTCCCCCCAGCCCTTTTGTGTGAAAATGTACCTTCAGTTTGTGAGAAAAACTTCAGATGCCTGTTCCAAAAAGTGTACTTAATGCATTAACATTTCCCTCCTCCCTTTTTCCACTGCTGTGTGAGGAAGCAGCAGGCAATGTGTGCTCGTTCTGTTATGAAGTCAGTTCTACAGACATAAAATGTGCCTCTTTCTGTTGTTTTTAACTCGCTGAAAGCCAATGTCTGTCAGTTACCTGAAACCGTTGTTACAGACTGTGTCTGGTCCCCAGAAGCTGGCTTGAAAAAAGATGTTACCTGTGTTAAAGCTTTTTTTTCTTGTTACAGAAAGAGTGGTAACATGATTCTGCGTAACTCTGCCCATCTTTCTGCCCCTGCAGCGTGCCTCTTGTTGATTTGCTAGACAGCACGGAGCTGCCAGAAACTTGTGTTGATGATGCCGTAAGCCGTCCAGTTGTTGGCTTGGCAACAGGAGATGCAGAAGAGGCTGTTACTTGCCCTCATCCTGGCACAAAGGAAACTGCTGCTGAAAAAGCAGACTCTGACCGTAAGCAGACTTACAGATTTTTCCCTTTATGGTGACGCGGGGGGTCAGAGTTAACCAATTAGGGTGTTACGAGGTTGTTTCCTTACAAAAACCCAGATGTGTTGGAGCGAGCTCCCTTGGAACACGTGCATGATGGCAGCTTTACCCACCACCGGGGCGCGGTAAATGAATTGGTGCATTTAGGAGTTCAGCCTAAGTCCTCTACCAGAGTGGTAACACATGGCTTTCAGGCAGAAAGACGGCAACGATGTCTTCTGTCCGTGAAATCTCGAGTATTGCTGTCAGTGTATCTACTGAATTGTCCCTAACTGCTTTCAGACCTGCCTATTTTTGATTTTACTGCGACTTTGATTTTACTGTGTTACGACGGTTTTCCACACATTTTTCTAGAGCTGCGTAAGACATCGTCATGGTTTTCAGTCATGCAGTTTGAGACAATGAAGTCGGTCAGCTCTCCCCCTTTGCGGCTGGAAGCAGCTTATTTCCAAGGGCAGAGGTTACTAGGGAAAAGTCAGGGTTTTGTAGGATCTGACTTCAGCCACAAACGCAGTGAAGTGCAGCTGTCGGAGCAGTTCGCTCTTGCTGCTTGCTCATCCACTGGGAGGGTGGCTGGGTAAATGACCTTGCGGGAGGGCAGTGGTGTGATTAGCTACCGACAGTCTGCAGGCAGCACAGTTGCACTGAAGGTTGAGCAAGTAGCTTCCCCCACCCCCGTGTTTTTCTCCACAACTCTGAAGTCATGTAATTCGTGTTCAGGAATAATGCATGTTACAAGTCAGCTAGCTCTGCCGTGACATTAGCAGGGTGATAGCTTTTCTTTCCTTCTTCAGCGTTTGAAGACACCTTCCTAAAACTGAGGCAGCTGGAGGCAGAGCGCAGCAGCCCAGTGCCAACTGAGCGTCCCAACATAAACATCAACGTACAGGTACTTGGGCTTCACTCCTCCTGGCAGAGTTGCTGGGTGGTGGTCAGGTCGTTCTGAAGAGTCTCCTGCTTACCTTGGTCCCTTTGCAAGACATATAAGAATTGTGAGTGAGTAATACTGAGGGATAGTAAAGAAAACAGAAATGCTTTGTTACAGATAAACCTGTGACAGCGCAGTGAGAGAACGATGGGGACAGAGGTGCCGGTGCACGTATGCAGCCTGGTGATGTTTTCTTAAATCAGCGGGAGTAAAGGGCGTAGATGCTGGACGTGTTCCTCAGCTGTCTTTTCTGGAGGCTACGGACTGTACAGCGTTGCGTAGTTCGCCCCGGTTTGTAGAGGGGTTCGGCTGCTTTCCTCGTGTTCTTCAGTTGCCTTGGGTAACCCTCCCAGAATGTTGTTTGACGGCTTGTTTTGAGACAAGTTTGCTGGTGATGCGTCCCTCCTGTTCAGTAATCTGTTACTCTCTGGGACAGAGACGGTTTGGCTAGTGTACCTAGAAACAATGGAAGTGTGTAAGGAGCTAGAACACTGACAGACCCCAGCAGCGCCGCTGTTTTATGTGAACTATTAGGTGTCTTGTAAATCCGACATCCCGAGGCATTACCAGGTGCCAGATGCTTTCCCCTCTAGCTGCATGCTCTTTGCGTTACTAAAAAACAAAAAAGGAAAACCCCAGCAAACAGTAAAACAGCACTGCTTTTTTCAGGCACAAATCACTGATGAAGGAAATATTTCCATCAGTACTGAAGATACAGTATTTCCTTGGTGATATAGGACTTGGTTACCTTAAAATAGTACTTAATAGTACTGAACTCTTCGGGAGTTGGGAATCTGATTGCTAACAGACCAGAGTGACCTAATTAAACTGGTCGTTCAGGTGGAAGAAGCTGAGAGGAAGTTAAACCACAAAATGCCGCTTGAAGCAGCGTGCCCTGATGTGCTCTGTGAAAATCATCACGTGTACTGGGTCGCTGGTACTGGAATGATGCATCGGGGGTTCTGTGCAGGACCTGCTACGTACAGCAGCCGCCTCAGTGAGGGTCCGTGTGAGGGTTTACGGGTTATCACAGTTGGGTGCTGCTACTGTACGAATGAGAATACACTTTTACATTTAAAACAGGTTCTCCTTTAGATAGTCTTGGATATCCCAAAGGTGATTTAGAGGGAAACAAGAAGAGGGAATGTCTTTCCTCTCTCTTAAAGCCCAAACAGGTAGGAGTTCTGGCTAGCGTTTCCAGCAAACCAAAAGAAGCTGGAAGCAGATGGAGAGCTGTGTGGAGGACAGGCATTCACCTTCCCTAACTTCTGTCCCCTGCTCTGTCTGTGCACTCGGTGTCGTTCCTTCCGGCCACGCTGCAGCTGGCGCCTGCGGGAGTGCAGCAGGATTGTCCCTGCCCGGGCTGTGCTGTGGGAGTGCGGCACCGGCCCCCAGGGCAGAGCTGGCGGCATATGGCGGGGGAGCAGGGCTCTGTCTCCCCCTGTGAGTCATAGCCCCAGAAGGAGGGTCACGAGGTGTAGTTTCCACTTGCTTAATTAACTTCTGTTGCTAATCAAATTTCATTTAGTAGATTGAATGCTTAATTAACACTTTATAATTAAGAAATGCAGTTCACATAATGAAATACACTGTGGTGAAAGGTATCTCGTTTTTAATTGTCTTCATGATGTATCTGGCTGCCTGTTTGCTCTGATATAATCAGTGGAGAGGTAGCTAATAGCACATTAAACTGTTGTTGTAACTTATAAGTGGATTTTAAGGTAAAGATCTTCCCACATTGCATTTGAGAGTGCATTATCCATTCAGAGTTAGGCCATCCCGATACCATATGATGGCTGCTGTATTGATCTCCCATCGGTAAACTAGGCTGCAGATTTGGGTCCGCTTCAGTTCTTGCACGCTGTATTTCTAGCACAGCAATTGGCCCTTCCACTTGTGAGCATTGTGATTTTTTTACTTTATGTTTTGCTGTGACTTTACAACAGAGTTCCACAATAACAGAAAAAAAAAAAATGGGTTTTCATTTCAGTATAAATCTGCTGACTTTCCTCTCCAGAGCCTGGTTGTTATTTAGAGATGTTGATAAGCTTCAGCCGGGACTTTCCCACTTGGGAACTGTTTCTAATAAAGATTTTTTTTCATGTCTAGGATGAAGTGGTCAAGTTGACAGAGAAGTGTCTTAACAATGCAGTCGAGAGCCCAGTCGCCGCAGCAGCGTGGCTCGCAGCAGATATCAAAAGCAATATCCTGAAGGCCCAGGCAGAAGCAGGGCACAAGGTAAATACTCAGCTGGTACGGCCTGTGACGTTCTCAGATGGTTTATTTCCCTTCAGTTGCCAGGGGTTGGGGAAGGTGCCTTGCAGACACGGGTGCTCCACGAGCCGACACCCAAGGCAAAGTAAGAGAGACGTTCAGCCTTTCTTCACTATAATAGTGGTCGAGGAATCCCATCTTCGATGATACTCAACATGTAACTGGCCACGGCCCTGGTTTGAGTAGTTATTGAGCCAGATAATCTCCGAAGGTTGCCTTCTAACCAGGAAATTACTCTGTGATTCTGTGGCTAAGACTATGCTTCTAGCACGTGCCAGTAAATTCTGTAGCAAATAGTGGTATTTTATTTGGCTACGTTGGTGAATTATTTTTATTTCTGCACTGAAGTTTCACATGGAATTGACGTTTTAAGGCCCTGAGCAGTGGCTGAACAGCACGCTTGCATGCTGGGAGGGAGGCGCTCGGCTCTTCTGTGCACCTCAAAACTGACACAAGATGCAAACGGGTATCAGAAATGTGTATCTGTTCATTTTTTCCCCTCAGGTCATAAGGGAAGACAGCCTAACGGGTGTCAAGAATTCCAGTATTCAGGATGCTGCTGCCAGGTACTGAATGGATTTGGAAGAAATGTGTGATCTACTTCCCGCAGGGCAGAGCACGGGCAGTGCAGTGCCGTCCCTCAGCGGCTCAGCGATCACTGTGTGTTACCTTGCGTAGCGTAGCTTATCCGGGTGCGTGTGACGTGGGTTTAAAGCGAAAACCAGCAGGCCCTATAGTTGCTAAATTTTGTACACGAGCTAATCCAGATACCCTTTGTTCTCCCATGCTTTAATTGGACAGACATTGTTCCAGCAGCAGCTTCCAGCGCTACACTTACTTCTGAGCTGTGAACAGCCTCAGTGCCGGGGGAGGAGATGGGTCTGTTGACAGTAACTGTTTTCTAGTGGAGAGAAAAATTATGTGTGAAAAGCTGACCCAGTTGATTTCGTGAGAATTATAGAATCTCAAATGATTGCTAGTTCCCGTGGGATTCCGGGTATTGAGTAAAGGGTTACACCATGTAGTTTCTTGGCCGTTTCAGAAGATGAGCGTGTGTCAGGCTTCAAAGAGCACATGGCGATGCTGAGTAAAGTGTACATCTAGCGATCTCAAAAATACGCTGTAACAAGCGATTCCTGAAGAGCTTTCCGTGGAAGGTTGTACCTGTGTTTTGTTGTTTTGTGCCAGGAACATTCTCCCTTCAGGCAAAACACAGAGCAGTTCCCCAGCAATCGGTCCGGTATTTCAAGACCCAAGAGAGCTCCTGAAAGCAATCCCTGCCTCAAACACCTTTGTTCCGTAAGTGATCGCGGAGAAGCGTGTTTCTGGGGAAAGGGAACCACGTGGAGATTATCATGAGCCAGTCTGCGCCGATGAGGAACAGTGGCTGGGCAGTTAGGCTACATCGGTGCAGGTTTACCGGTGCATTTTTATTTACTGTTGCAGCAGTTAATCAGCGTAGGCCAGGCCTGGGGGTGAGTGAGTATCCCAGCGAGCAGTAAGTGTATCTCTCTCATCTTCTGAAGTGACTGAAAACCTGCCATCCTGCTGCCCCTGGCTCGAAAGAGGAAGATAAGAGGGTGGTGGGGAAGGCTTCAGGCGAATTACAAACAAGGGCTGAAGAACCCCTTTGAGACAGTCATCGATGCTGCGGAGTCTGTACCCGGCTCTAGCTGAAGCTGAGAGCGATCTGTAATCTGCAGGGGTAGTTGGAGGGCATTTATTTCAACGTGCTCGATGTCACCGGGCTTTCGCCTGCTGGCATGGAACTGGTGTCAGGTTCTGGGTTGAGCTGCCGGAAGCAGCACTGTTTCATGCTGTCTGGGCTGTGTGCTGATGAGAATGTTCTCTCCTTTCAGGAACGTGTTAAATGAGGACCATGCTGCCTCTAACCATGAGGACCTGCTGATTCCAGCTAATCCTGCTCCAGCTGAGGAGGCTGCTGTTGGAAAGGTATCGCCACCTGCCAGCCGGGGAGGTTTCTGCGTGGAGCACTGGTGCCTCCAGGCGAGCACAGCAGACCTTGCCGCACGCCTCTCCTAATTCAGTGAATGCCAGCCCTTGGTGACTGCCACAGTGTGTTCTGGGGCAGACAGGACACTGCACAGATCTCTCCAAAGGCCGTTTCTGAGCGCCCTTTCACATTTTTTACCTGACACTCTTCTAAACTGACCGTTTTTCCTTATATCCCAATGACTTATTGCTCCAGTAAAGAGGCTGCAGGGGTGAAATTCCGACCTAGGCAATTCCTGTCGAAATAACCACAGAGGGAGAAGCTCAGATTGGAATGTTTAGCTGTGGTAGTCTGGGTACCTTAAGGATACGGTACTTTGTAACTGGACTCCATGAAATGCACTAGCAATTAAGGGGTCAACTTTCCTTTGTCCCTCTCCAAAAGAAAAGAGAATTCCAACACTGGACTCTGCTGTTATTTCGGCAGTCTGAGGGGTTGTTCTGGGTCACTAGAGCAACACTACCTTTAGCTGTTGCCCCTCTAAACCAGTATCACGTGTTTGATCCCACTGAGTAATTACCAGTTTTGTCTTCCACATTCAAACACTCGGCTCGCAGACGTCGCTGACCTGCTTGTCGAATGGCACAGTACCCCATCCTCGCGTGGGAGAGTGGGACAGTTTCACAGCTTACGCAGCAGCGACGTGGTTGCCAGTGTGTTGATGGGGATAAGTGAAACGAAAAGGCTATTGAAGAAGATTTGAGAAAACAGACCTGATAAACAGTGGTGTTCATTAACTACACCAGTCTGTGACTTGGGAAGAGAATTCAGCAGATCTGTCTGGTTACTACTGGGAATTCAATTAAAAACTGATTTATTCCACAGAGCGCTCCAGATGACCAGGACGTTTCCTTAACATCACTGACAGAGAATCTAATTGACTTTACAGAAGCCACACCTCGGGTAAACGTATTTCCAAACCAAACTTCTTCCTTCACACAGACAATGGTTTTTACTCCTAAACTCCTCGCTGGCTTCCGTGCCTGTCCCCCAGGCTTGGCTCCGCTGCAGGAGTGGCGTGGCGATTGACCTGGGTCGCTGCGCGGACACCCCCTGCTCCTAGGGTGGCTGGCCTAGGCCTGGGGACCTACAGCTTTGTGACAGAGGTGGAGGAACCTGAAGAGCTAACTTGCAGCTGTGCCACAAGAGCCTGTGGTCTTACTTTAGTACACTTGCGAGTGCCAGCCGGGTTCCCAGGCTTTTGGGTATATAGAATACTTCAGAAATTGTATGTAAATGTGTAGATACACACAGACACGCATATATAGTGTGTGTATATGTATATATGAAATAATTACTTGAAGCTTTTAATACATATCAACCCTTTTATATAGATAAAAATCTCTTATGATCTGTGCCAGCAAAAAAAGGAGTTACGCTGCATGCACCAGAACAAAGGGCAAGGAGTAGGACCTTTAAACTCTTCACAGAAGTACGCTCTTGGTTAACTTTGTCCAAAAAGCAGAAAAGAACTAACGGGTTCCGTTGCTTTTTGGAAGGGAGCGCCGTGCTGCAGCTGCCGCCAGCGAGTTTCTGTGAGCGAGCGGGTATTAGCTGTGTGGGTACCATTTACCTCTTGGTATGAAGCCGCATCATCCGTAGCTCATCACTGGCCTGGTTCAAAGGACGAATACCCGAGCTCGTTTTGGGAGGCAGTATGGGTTTGAGATGTTCTCAGCTCCTTCCAACCGTTGCTAATGAGCGTTTGTTTGCTTTTTGTAGGTGTCTTCCCAGCCCACGATCACACCGAGGTGGATAGTGCCAGTGAGTTATTTACTGTTCCTTAACAACAATGAAAATTTAAAAAGAAAGCTTTGGTCATGATTAAAAAAACAGAGCTCAAGTAAAATAGTAAAATATAATAATTTATAATAATTTGAAAGCCCGTAAAATAATGTACCAGGCCAAAACCTAAGCGAACTAATTCAACTGGAGTAAATCAAACAATATAAACACTGTGGTAATATTTAAACTGCATTTTTGCTGTGTTACGTTGCAGTTAAATGCCATCAGGTTCCTTTAAGAACCTGTGTCTAGTGAATCCCACCCTGGGACTTGATGAATCTTGGTTTTTACTGTTTTACATAAGCCACACTGAAAAATTAGCTTGTCTTGTCCTGGCAGGTTTTTATTCCAGTTTCCTGTTTCGTTCTCCCCAATTCAGACCGGACTGATTTCCAACGGGCCTTTGGGAAACGATGTTGCCTTAGCTATGACACTGAAAGGCAGCACGGAGACTCTGCTGTCTTCAGCTGGATTGCCACCGCCGCCCGAGGTCCTTGCGAGGTACGGGAAGTGCGTGCTCTTACCGCTGCCGCTTGCGTACGTACAGCGGCCACTGAGACAGGCTGCGCCTCGTGCTGTGCTTAGATGGCGCTGTCTCGCTTGAAATACTGTAAATCAACAGAGCAGGTGATGTGGTTTTACATAACATTGTTTGAAGGGAAGAAAACTTCTTTTAACGCAAGGAACAAAGCGTACACATTCAGCCAGAGCGGGAGGTAAACCTGTTGTCACTACAGGTGCTATAAAATCCGTTAATTCTTTTCAATTATCACTTTGGTTCCTTTCCATACCTGCTCACGCCTCTTAGTACTGGGCTAAAATTATGGTACAGATGGATTTGCTGAGAAATCTGTGTCAATACCTGTTAGAGGACTGGGGGGGGGAATATCCCCCAGTTATTTCCAGGCTGTAAGGACGGCAGGGGACAGAGTCTGTAGAAACCTTTCCCTTCTCCATCCCACTCGGCCGTGCAGGTGAGGCAGAGGGATGGCAGCGACGATCGGGTCATTCCGTGAACCGCTGACGACGTGCGTGGCAGTGACGCTGCTACTGCACTGTGTGGAACTGATCCTCTGCTCTTCTGCGGGCTGGCCGTTGGCCTCATTACATCATGAGGGGAACAGCTGTTAATACTGTTTGGAACAATCTTGGGGGGGTGTATTTACGAGGCCTGGTGTTTTTTTCCTTTTAGCCCAGTCGCTGAGGATGCTGCAGTAAGGACGAAATGTTTACTCACCACTGAACTCTAGAAGAAGGAGTATCTGCACTTCCCACCTTGTAAAAACTCACATCTAACGTACCTCCAAGGGATCCTTCCGAAAGACTTGCTTGGGATCAAACTTGCTGAACGGGAGCCAAACAGCCAGCTGGTTTTCTAGGATCCAGGAAGAGACTTCTGCACTTGCTGCAGCCTAACTGGAATTACAGTCTGAACTGGGATATAAAACCACAGGCACGTTTGATCTTCTCCCTCGGGAGAAGTGGAATTCCACACTGGAGCTGGTTCTGAACCCGAAGAACAGAATCTAGTCGTGTTCCACTCGCGCTGCGTTTAGTCTCGCCTGTCGCAGGCGTTAATGGGAAGGTTGACAGGGCTGTTGGCTGCGTAGCTGGAGCACGTGTCTGACTTGTGTAGAGCAACACTGAAAGATGAGGAGAACTTGTAGGGCCACCTTGTGGCCAACACTACGTGCGGTGGCTCACAGCAGGGGGGACTTTCCTACGGCCAAGGACGTTTTCTGTGTGATTATTCCTCTGTTATCCCTTTGTTTTACCAACACATACTCTCCTTTTTGGCCTTAAACCCTGTAATAATCCTTCCACCTCTTGTTACAGTACCTGGAAAGAATGAAAATCTAGTCCATCAGCGACCAACTACGTTGACTGGATTTGAGCTGCTCGTTGCAACCAGGAAAATTCACCTGCCAAACAGCCTCCAGCATGAGCACGCTACAGCAGAGGGCCCACGCTGTGACACCGCTTGTTTTGTTTCCTGTATGACTCAATTTCATGCGTTTTAGGCTAGAGATTTCAAATGCTGAAGCAGTGAGGTATGAGCACAGTTTGCTTCGGGAACTGCTTATTGGTTAGTTTTGTTGTCATACAGGACTAGGAAGGAAAAAGAAGGCTCTTGTTGCTGTTCGTGCCGTGTCTGGGTGTTGTTTCCAGATGCTGTGCTTTGGGAATACTTCCCGGGTATGTTAACGACGAGAGGGCACAACTCGATCTGTTCTTAACGCCACCTTGAGTCCTATTCCAGGTGTCATCTAATGGTTGTATGTGGAACTAGGAATAGGAAGAGTAAGATGAAAACAGGAAACAGATGCAAGGTTCCTGTAAGCAGTTCACTTCCTCGTAGAAGGAAGGTAGGAGCAGGCTCCACAGAGCTGGTGAAGGCCTTTTGGTGGCCAGGTGAAGTACAGGATGTACAGTCTGAGGGGATCACTGAGTCCTGGGCAGCAGGATCCCCGGGTGGACGCGTAGAGGTGAGCACGTGGACCCTGGGAATCAGCCTGTGAAAAAGGTCAGTGCAGAGTCAGGGAGGAGAATCCCGATGGTGAGCTCCGCATCTGCCAGGAGGGAAGGACGGATGAGCCAACTGGGCTCTGCCTGTCTTAGGAGGAGGTTTGTAGATACAACTGGGCTTGGAGGGTGTTTTCTGCACAGTGCTGCTGTTTATAAATATTTGTACACGTGTGGGTCTTAGAAGCAATTTTAAATGTGAAAGTTGGTTCTGAAACCCTTGGGCACAACTTCGTTTCTGCACACCGGCTGTCGCCGCGTAGACAAAGGCTTGGACCAAACCACTGTGGGTTGTGTGAGTAAGCTGGTGCCCGGCCGGGCCGCTGCTTTCAGACCAGGGCTTTCGCGCTGTTGGTTGCAAGATGCTGAATTAGAGCGTTAAGGAGGAAGCCACGTGGCATTTACGTGGCCACTGCCACTCCTCAACCCCCCCGAGGCCTTAATAGAGAAACACAGAAACCACGGGGAGCTCGTGGGACCAGCGCACCAGAGCGACTCTGCAGACCGTGATCTGCAGCCACTGCCCCAAGGACCCGGAGTCGGAATTGGTGGCAGGTGCCTCAGGTGTCCCCTCCTGGGGAGGAGCCAGCCCTGGGGAGCTGCTGATCTGCACCGGGTGTTACTTCCAGTTGGGCGTTGGCTTTTTTTATACTCCGAAGCCTGCGCCTTATTGCATATTACGACGTAGAAGGTTCCCGATTCAGATATCAGGTGTCTTGGTCTGGATGAATAACACAGCTGCCAGCAAAGTTCCTGCAGGACAAGGGAAGCTGTGGCTGCCCACAGCCTGCTCCCTGCGCAAAGCCGGGACCGTGTGGGGCAACTTGGGCGCTCGCTGTTGATCTGTTTGCTCAGCAGCTGAGCTGGCGTTGGCCGGCTACACGTGTACATAGCACGCAGCAGCGCGTTCCTGGAGGCACGGTTGGTACGTGACTCTTCCCACTGGGTTCAGGAGCGCTGTGAACCTCTTCGCTTAAACTGGGGACTTGCGATTTCTGTTAGATTCGGGGCTGCAAACCCAACCCTTCCCAGCGATACCCGACGCTTGGAGCAAAGATCCCCTCAGCGTTGCGTGTTTAGCCGCTCCGTGTCGCTGCTTGCACGGGGAGCCTGGTGACGCTAAGGCACCCCAGTTACGTGATCTGGACAGACGCAGCCGTCTGCACATCCCATCGTTCGGCATCGCTGTTTCGCCTTAATACCGCAGGTACCGCGATGCGTCGCGGCTGGCTAAGAGGGAAGGCGGCGTTCCTCACGCCCGGCGTGCTATCGAACACGAACAGGGATGATAGTTCCTGCGGTTGGTGCTGTAAAGCACTGCCGCCTGCGTGACACCGAGAAAAGGGATTTTCTTACTATTGCTCTGTTGTGGATGGGCTGTTAAGGGCCCACCTCCCTCCGGAGGTTTATTTTTTGGTATTTAGTTAGAGATTTATCAATGAAACTCGTGAGAATTTGGTGTTGGGATGTTGGCATCTTAAAAGCTTCAAGAGTTGACAGGAATGAATGAACGAACGAATGCACGTTCTCTTGCAGTCATTTGGGAAAAGCCAGCTCCCTGGTTTGGGAAAAAAAAAAAACCACCCCAAAGTTCAATTTTTTCCCCGATGAAGTTATCCCGTTGGCTTTGTAACGCCCGTCCCAGCCTGCGCTCAGAAACTGGCCTTGTCCCCCTCCACTGTGTGCGCACGCGATGCTGATCGGAGCCGGAGGCGCTCTAACTCCACAACTAACAAACGGTAACTTAAGCTAAAAATGTGAGTTACAGGACCTGAGAGTGATTTTCCTCCAGTCACACTCCGTACGTGACTGGAGTGAAAGGCTCTGTAGAACTCTTAACGTGAACAGTAACAGAAAAACCCAGCTCCTGTCTCGAGGATTAACCCCGGGGAGATGCTGGATCGTGGAACTGTGCTGGACTCTCACCCCTGGGTCTAACAGGAGGGGAACACGCGGTGAACGTGCTCTGGTGCAACCCAAATCTACAGATGGGGCGTGGGCAGCTCTGTTTCCCGGCCAGCCAGCAGCGCTTAAAGCCCTGGGCAGTAGTGTGTGTGGGTCAAGGAAGGTGTAGTAAAATGAGGTCAGACACGGTGATGTCACAGCTTTGGAATGCAGCTGGACAATCGTAACTCTCTATACCCAAAGGTAACACCAATCTGTGGGAAGGAGCGGCCTTTCAGCGGCGCAGCTGTATCCGTGTGCGCTTGCTCCGAGTGTCCGCGCTGCAGGCTGAGGACAGGGCCCTTCCCACCGCCTCCACCTGCCCGCAGCGTTGACGTGTTCTCGTCGGGCGCTGCGTGTCGCGGAGGGAGACACCAGCCGTCGGCACAGCCTGCTGAAAGCCAGGACCGGTCGCTTGGCGCCGCGCGTGGCCGCTGGAGGAGCGGAGCGGGTGCTCGCCCTGCGTCGTGTCGGACCCCACGCAGCAGCGAGCCACGGGTTCTCCGGCAAAATTCGCCTCCGTTGAACTGCTTGGCTTGAGCACTCGGCTTCGTAAGCACCACCACACCCTCCTATGACTGGACAGAGTTCTTTTTTAAGTACGTAAGGATATTTTTTAGCTAGGTTTTTTTTGTTGAAGCCACACTAACTACTGTATTTTTACCTTTTATATGTAAAGCTTGGCAGTAGCTCTCAATATGTAATTTATTTGTTGGTTTTTTATAAAACAAAGTGGCTCCCTCTTGCTTCTGTTTCACAACACTAGTGATGTATGAACTCTTTCCTGTATTGAAACTCTACACGGGAACAAGAAACTGTGATCCGTAGTCCACTCGACCCAGTCTCGGAACGTTTATGCTGTAGTTTCGTCTTAAAATATACCACATCAGTGCAAAAGTCTCCCAGAGTCATCGTTAAGCACGGGGGCGGCCGGGGCTTGGCGTGGCTGGGGCCGACAGGCCGCTGCGCCCCCGAAACCAGGGCCAAAGGTGTGTGGCAGACACGTGCGCACCCTCACCTCGAGGGGTCTCTGGCGGTACCCTAACTGCAGGACCCTTTGCTGTCTGTGCGCCGCGGTCACTGGGCAGCTTCTCATTTAAAGATGGTACCTGGGTCGGGGGAGAGGCTCATAAACGTACTTGGGATGTCGAAACTGCAGGCTGTGGTATGAACTGAATTTGCTGTCAGTTAAAGCCTACCTTCAGGTGACGGCTGTGCTGGCAGGCAGATGCTGAAGGGTTAAATGCCTTCTTGCCAAAAAAGCTGAGGCTGTCCTGCAGGACTGTCAGCTGTTCCCTGGTTTTGGAAATCAGAGCACCGAGGGGTGTGCCCGGGAAGGAAGTTTTGAACTTCCAAGCGTAGTTCCACGAAGCACAGAGAAAAATGTGTGCTGGTTAGCTGAGCTGTCGTGCTTTTACTGCCAGACAGGGATTGGTTTATGGTTCCACGTGCGGTGGTGCCAGCGATCGTTCAAAGGAGACTGTTGCTATCCAACCCTGACTTTGGGGAAATGCTTGCGAAGGCCGCAGGGGGCAACCAAACCTTTGGATCATCTTCGTTTCTCAACAGTTCCCAGACTTGGGAAGGTGTCGGAAGGAAGTAAAGTAACTCCAGCCCAATGACTAAGCTCACAAAAGTCATTTCCCTTGTGGCATCATCTGTGGTGTAGGTCCGTCTCGGATCCCACCATAAGCTCTTCAAATCCATTTAGAACTCCACACAATAAACCACATGTGGTTCAGATTTTTTTAATTATTATTTAAAAACCCTCTTTTAAACACCTGTATTTTACCAGGAAGTCCCTCTGCTGTTCCTGCATTTTAGCATTCAGAAACCGAGCGGGAATTGAAGGCGGTTTGTTGCGACAGGCGGCTGGATTTGCTCTCCGGTGTGTGACATATGACAACGGCACGCCTCGTGTCTCGGAGGAGATGGCAGCCTTCTCTTGTATCCTTTTGCTTTTATTCCGTGGATCTGGACCAGGCTGTGGGCGCACCAGATGCATGCCAGCTTCCCTTTTCTCAGCGGCGTTTGCCGGCGGCGGTGGCAGCCCCTTCGGCCCGTGCCCAGCCAAAACCGGCGCAGCGTGTTTTGTTCCTAAACAGTTGCCGTTAGCTGGAGTAATTCCATTCATTATTTCCTGCAGGCCCCCGCAGAGCCTTCAGATGGCAGCAGCTTTTAGTCGCTCCCTTGGGCCGGGATGAATCCTCAGTAACTGCTAGGGAGCAGTACGGTGAGCACATCCGCAAAGGCTCTTCCCCGCCTCTGCGGGAAGGTGACTGCGCTGGGGAAAGACGTGCCAGGAGAACGGGAGCAAAACCCCCTGAGGTGCTCCGAGAGCCCTGTCTAGTGTCGTTGATGGTGCTGGTTGAGTTGTGGAAGGGAAGAACGCCCATGGGTATGAGCAAGGGTTGTGTGCTGAGGACTTGGACACCGTCTGTGGGGTCTGGGGAGAGAACCTGAGGTCATGCGTGCCCAGACGGGACGGGGGTGCCAGGCGCTGCAGTGCTCCCGCTGCTGAGCGGCTGCGGGATGCGGTCACTTTGCATCTCAAACCCTGTCCCTTCCAGCTCGAGCTCGCCCTTGGTTCTTAAGGACCTGGGAACGGGCCAGCAAGGGGACAAAGAGCCTGTGGTGGTTCAGCAACTGCTGTAGCAGAGATTCCCACTTTCAGGATCGGAGCTTCCTTCTCTTCCCTACTCTTACCAGGGCTTAACTCTGCAGCTCAGCCGCCGCCAAATGAGCCCTGAGCCACCTCTCTCCAGCCACAGCCCCTCCCCGAGCTCTGGCTCGTGTCCCACACAGGGGCTGGGAACAGCGGGGCCCCACGGCATCGGGCCCCTTTTGGGCTTAGGATTTCTCAGGTGCAGAAGCTGGCGCTGTGCCGCAGGCGCCGGTGCAGCCACCTGACTTGGCACACCGGCCAAGGCAAGGGGAGGGAACGGGGAGATGGGCACGTTCCGCAAGCTGCTTTTTCCTCCCGGCGCCAAGCCATCGCCTGTGGGCTGGCTCGTGTCCTGCCTGCCTTGGCTCCAAGCAAACGTTAAACCCCTCCTGGGGCTGCCAAGGCGAGGAGAGTTTGGGGGGGAGGAAGAAAGGAATGGCAGAGGCTGGGTGGCATTTTCCTTGGGCTGGTGCACATCCCCGGGATACCTGTACCTGTGAGAAGGCCTTCGTGTGGCTTGGAAAAGCACGGGTTTATTGTTATCCTTTCCAGTTAAATTTCCTTCCCTCGTCGCTCCTAGATAAAAGTCCGTGTGTCACAGCAGCGCTCTCTAGGCAATGCCAGAACAGACGTGTCAGCCAGCGGAAGAAAAACGTGCTGCCGGTTTAAGGCTGCCGTGCTTTGCACGTGCTCAGCCCAGTCGCTCTACCCGAGTCCTTTTGGAACACGCTCCTCCAGCTGGGCAGTTCCCCTTCTTGGAGGAGAGCAGCCCTCGCGGCTGGCTGAGGTGCCGTGGGATGGCCGGGCCTTGCGAGAGCACGTCCCGTATTCAGGAAGGTTAAGTTCTTTGTTCATTCTGAAACTGTAAATAATACTTTAAATTCATGAAAGCTTGGGAAAGGAGCACACACTGGTATGAAATGCAGCAGGCTTTATTCACGTGGCAGCATACAACCCCCGCTGCTTCCACACAGAGGCCATGGAAGGCGCACAGACAACTCTTCGGCAGCTTTTTGCGAACTCATCTGTAATTTTCCCATGAGATTCACGTGAATTCAGCCACTTGTGAAGAGCTGATGAAAGTATCTGTAAATAGGCTCGCTTAAAGTTTGTTATTCCTATGAAACTTGCAAAAAGAAGTGACCTTTTCCAGTACTGAGAAGTATTAAATTACACTTCCCAGTCATTTCAGATGTCAGCTGGAGTTCAGTCCGGAGGACAGTCTCTGAGTAACTTCCATGGAAATAAATGTTGGAAACACTGGACAGTAGTATCTGTCAAAAAAAGCA
The DNA here is from genome assembly GCA_027574665.1 of Rhynochetos jubatus. NCBI lineage: Eukaryota > Metazoa > Chordata > Aves > Eurypygiformes > Rhynochetidae > Rhynochetos > Rhynochetos jubatus. Next base: position 29,880,759 of record CM050654.1, read on the forward strand.
TTTTTTCTTTGCATCAGAGAAAAGCAGACTGTGCCTGAACTCAGGATTTACTGGTGTAGAGGGGAAATGCGCAACAAATACTACATACCCTGACAAAACCGAGAGAGATGGAGCCGGAAAAGCAGAAATCCCTTTGTGGCTAAAACTGGAGCAGAACAGTTTGTGTGTTGTGCCGCTCCGGCCAAGCCCTCCTCCCTCCGTGGGATTTCTTGGTTCGTTTCACCCCGACAGCCCAAACCCTCCTGATCCACACTTAGTCCTTACACCTCGCATTCCGTGGGCAGCTGTCTTGTTCTCCAGGTGTTAACGCGCTTCCCCTGGCCTAACGCTGCGCGTGATTTTGTGGGGCACCTCGTGGTTTCGCTTCCTCGGGGTGAGATGCGATCAATCCTTGAGTATCTTCTAGGTTTCGCTTGCTAATTTGTCTGTTGGGTTTCTTTGCTGTAGGCCTCCTCGTGCCGCAGGTACCGTGCGCAAAGAACAGTCTTTCAAGAAAACAACATCTTAAGAATCTTAGAAAGCGTTGCCATTGAGATTCATCAAATCCATTCGTCGATCATCCTTCACTGATTGATCGATGTGGCTGTGACGCGCACAAACGTGACTTGAGCGCAGCTCTCTGGGCGCGCGGTCGTTTCCTACGCCAGTGCAGAACGAGCGAGCTTTGCACCCCACGGGGCAGTTACGGGGTCGGTCGGGGCTACTCGTCGTTCTCATTTTCAAGGCAGCAACCGCCGCCGCCGTCTGAAAGGGTGTCAACCGAGCAGAAGTAAAAGCACCAGGAAGAGCAGCGCTCCAACAGGCCCCTCTCAGGGGCTGCAGCTCACCGCAAGTTGGGGCTGAAACGCGCCCGGTGTCGGTCACGTTGGGAAAAACCCGCTGGTGGCAAGTACGGGGAGGTTGCGTTTATTCCCCAGCGCGACGATGGGAAACAGAAGAGTCGCAAGCAGTCGGTTCCCTTCCGCTAGCGGAAATTTATCCTTCCGCTCCGCGACCAAGGTGATCACAAGCTATCAAATTCCATTCGCCAGAAGGAGATCTCAGAGAAGCTGGACAAAGGTTTCCCCCCGATGAGCAGCAGCACGTTGGTATCGCTGCTGCCTTCGCCCTCTGCCGCCGCACGCTGAGAGCCCGTTCCCGCTTCTCCCACGATCTGAGCAGCGGCAAGCGTCTCTCTTTGTGACGAGACAAACAGGGGGGGAGACTTGTCCTTTGACCCCGTGGCTCCGTTTGGCTCGAGTTCTGCCTCTGAAGTGGCCTGAAAGGCACAAAAGCCCCCGGGCTCCAGAGGCGAGCTAAAGGTTTTCATCTCGATGGCACCGCCTTCCTCGCTGCCGAGCGCTCGGTACTCGGGCTGGTGGCGGAAGTAGTTGCAAAAGCGAGTGTGTTTCGGGATGGTCACCAGCTGGTGCTGGTCCTTCTGCTTACGCTTCCAGTGGCTGGGGAACGCGGGGGTGAGGTTGGGGGTAGTTTGGAAATCGGCGCCCATTCCTAAGATGCAGTGATACATTTTAGGAGAAAAGTTTGCCTTGGTCGTACTAGTGAGCTTCTTCCATGTCTGCGTATGGAAATGATACTTCCAGAGATCATCGTGAGGACTGGAATTTGGCATCCCTCCACCAAAAATCAGCATCGAGTCTTTGAAGGCTACGGAAGCGTGGCCCACCACTGGCGGAGGTCCTTGGCTAAACGTGAGAGAAAGCAGCAGGTAAGGAGAGACCAACAAGCCACTAACACTGATCTCGGCCTCTGTTTCTTTTTCTTTGGACTCAAGGAATGACTGCCGAACAGCATCACCGCGCTGCCAACGGCTCTTCCGAGCAAAGCCAACCGGAGCCGCAGGGATGGCAGCGGCGCTGCGTGTTGAGCTGACCAATTCCTGCCAAAAGGGCAACATCTCCCTCACACGCGGTATGGAAAGGTAAGCTGATTCTCTTTGTGTTAACCGAGTGTAACAAGTAGCACCGTTTACCTGGTTTTGATGTGGGACCAGCTGCTGCTTACGAAGTCCCACTTCCACAAGTCCTTCTGTTCGCTCAGCCCCATCAGCCCGCCGAAGAGGTACATGGCTGCGAGATGAACCACGGCCGAATGGCCGTGCCGAGGCCCCGGGCCAGCACTGTGAGACGGCGTGGAAACGCACAACCATTTTCTGGTCTCTGAAAGCAAAATAGTAATTTATAGGTGTACCCAGCTTCCCCGAGTATTTGAGAAGGGATTGAGTTCAAGAAGAAAGCAGCTGTTCCGCTGGAGAATAAGGGTTTCTGCTCTAAGCTTATTGTAATAAAGGTGAACAGCTTAAATTCTGACCCTGAAAAAGTGCATTTAAAACATCAGTTTTGAAATAAACTTTTAATGACAATATGTCAGATGCTGTATGACAGATGCCATGGAAATTTTATTTACAGAGCAGTTTCTCCTACGGCTTTGTTAATTGATTAACTGACACGGAAAGATAATTTCCTGGCTGTAAGTGGGGAAAATCAGTCAACAGAAACATTCTTTCATTAATGTCTGTGCTTATTCTCCCTGCGAGGGAATGAAGGATGAGATAAATCCATCCTTCATCTCCAAATAGCGACTGAGTGGCCACCAGATAACAAAAGCTACCGCTTAGGAAGTCTCTGGGAATCAGCTGCTTTGCAACCACCAGATTAGCAATGAATATGCTAATGAAACCGTCTCCTGTCAGGTTTGGCTCCCCATGGTCAGTTCTAGATCCGAGATTCACAAGACGGCATCGCTAGGCCGAAGCCAGGGTCTCTGCTTCATCTGGAAGTTTCTGGTAATCCTAGATGAATTTAGTGAACAGCCAACAAAACGTTCTCCCGGGTTTTTAGCTCTAAACCCGGTAAACGCCGCAAAACTTCTTCCGGTATAATACGGTCTGGTTCGTTTCAGCTGGGTATTAACTGAACCGACAGAATTCGGAATCGAATGCTGCCAAACAGAACCCAAAACTAACCTGCAGCAGTCCTGCTGGTACGCATTTTCCTAAGAGAGCCAGCCGTGCTTTCCCGCTGGAGGCATGGTTTTACAGGGGGTCAGAACCCTAGCACGCTTTGTAACGTACCGAAATGGAAAGTCCAAAACTCTTGTGAGATGCCTCTGATGCCGAAGTATCCGCCGTAGATGTACATGTGGGAATGGTACACTACGGCACTGTGACCCTTCCTGTTGCTTGGCGCGGAGCTCTGAAACGGTTTAACAGCAAGACAGAAACGTGTTAACAGATCAAGCCGTAGCCGTAGCCGTGTCTGTCTTGGGAATATTCCCACGTCATGAAAGCCATTGCTTGGGGTTGAGTTAAGCTGCTTGGAAAACGCCGAGGGAACCCACCACAGAAGACGTGTACGGATGCAAATGCAAACCATTCTCCAGCCTCAGCAACGCTCCCTTTCCGAGTCCATCACACGCCTACAGCCTCCCCCGCCCGTTCACACAGGACGTGCTCGAAATACACCGGGCAACTCTTGGGAATATAAAGGGAGGAGGTAGCCCTTTCCACACTGAGGAATCTTAGCCCCAAGAGTAATTCTCCCTCATTTTGCTTGGTGTGGATTTGCCCCGCCACAAGCCCTAGGCTACACCCAGACCCTCAGCAGGAAACCAGGTGGTTCCCACTGCTCCCACAGCCGTTCTCGGTGCTGCCGAGACTCGCGGACCCAAACCTGGGGAGCCCAGGTAAAGCTGAAACAAAACTTAAGGCAAGGGTTTGGTTTTGTTCTTTTACAGCCTTGTTTCTGGGAGGTGGGAAGCCGTGGCCGCCTCTCCATACCCAGTTTAAGATATTCACAAGAAACCGTTCCATGTAACTCAGTTTCTGCTAAAGCGTAGCGCCGTGCCTCCAGTTGTAATGGAATTGGGTATCAGTTCCTTCTTAGGTGGCTGATGGGTTTTCCCTAGGGAAAATGTAGCAAAGGGAAAGGCCAGGGCGCTTCCCAAATTGACCTCGTGTGGGATTTCGGAAAGCAAGCAGAGGCAGAGACGGGAGCAGCTGCCATCCTGGGCACAGAAGCGTTAGCAACGCGGCCTCGAGGGAAAACGGAATAAGGCAACGTTGGGCTAAACACACACGGAGAAGCCTGTAAGCAAAGTAACTGCCACCCGTCTGCTGCTTCCCCTGCTTGGCGAACTGCAACTTCAGATTTGTTGTACGTCAACGAACTTTCGTCAACCATATAACACCTTTCTCTCCCCACAAACGACCCCGCGCTCCCACACTTCCCTCTCGACTCCGCCACCAAACGCAGGTAACCACAGCGGCCGCTGCGTCAAACCGTAACGCGTTTGCTGTGCCATTTCCGAGCGTAGTAACGTTGGGGGGGGTGAGGTTTCCGCCGCAAACAACGAGTCATTCTTTACGTGCCGTGACACAAACCCGCTCTCCTAAGGCCAAGGCGTAACTGCTTCCCCTGAGGTCTCGCTTCGAAGTGGCAGTACCTCGGCGGGTGCGCGTGTTCGGACCGAAGAACTGAAAAACACGGCAGCGCTTCGCCATTCGAATTTGTCAGCGTGACTGCCAGTCTGTGTTCGCAACCCCACTTTTAAAAGCACAGATTTCACGTGTGGTTGAAACACTCCATTTAAAATTAGTTTTCTTGATAAGGATTTCAGATCAACAGAAGCAGGAGTAGAGGACTTAACTCCTTACACGGGACTTGAAATTTAAAAGCAGTATTTTTAAACGCTGCTTTAAAGGAAAAAGCCTTAGTTAAAGTGCAAAGAAATAAAGCAGAGCCACATGTCTCTGAAGAGAGAAGATTGGAACTGTTTGGGGGAACATATTTCAAAGCAATCTGTTTAATCAACAAAGCAACAGGCATTTGATTCACACATTCACCACTTCCTGGCTCCTTACCTCAGTCTCTGCTGGTACGTTGCGGCACTCTGTCCATCTTGCCGAATCTAGGGGGTTGTTTGAATAAAGCGCAGTTTATATCCCAGACCACAAGAGGACACTCCTCCTACAGTCATTTTTCAAATTACAGCTCTAATTTTCAAGTAAGTCTCATCCTGGTGTTTTCCACTGACGAGGGTGAAGAAACCCGCTTCCCGCTCAGACAGCAGTTACCAAGGGACTTAATGGAGACATAGGTTAATTATGTCCTGTATCCTCACCTGATATGGGATCACGGAGATACCGTACCCTATTCCCTGGTTCCTAAGGCTAAATTTCACAACGCAGATAAGCTGTGATTTCCAGCATTTTCTGAACCTGCAGAATCCCCAGATTTGCCGATGGGTGTACGGCTCCTACTTACTACGTCAACCTTACGACAACAGCCTTATTTTGCTTGTTCCTTTTCGCAGATTCCTTCAAAGTAGTCCTCAAATGACAGTCAAAAATCACTGTCTACGATCACCGTGAAGGAGCAGAAATACCAACTACTCAGCACCAGAGGCAGAGCGAGAAAGCAGTGCAAGCTTACGGTGGCAAAAGCTGTACTTGCCAGGAAAGAGTCTAAGTAATGACCATGCAAGAACTAGACACGCAACAAATTTTGAATAACTCATTCCCAGTTTTCACTTCTAAGTACTGGGAGCAATAATATGCTTTCTCCTACGAAATACCTTTTATCTGAGGATCTCTGTTCTTTCAGCAGCCGAGTATTTCAGACAAACGGTGGACAAGAAGGAAAGGATCAAAAAAATCCCTGTTGACTTAAGGTTATGTAGTGAAGTAGCACAGAGGCAAAGAAAGTTAAATCTTAGCCTTGCCACGGGATTTACTACCCCAAAGAGACATCAATCTCTCTCTCTCTCTGCCCTCCACCTGACATCAAACTAAGCAGCTGTTACTATACACGGTATTTCCAAAGGGAGAAAATACAGTGTATGACACTGCTACTGAATTCACATGTTGCACTGCTTTTATTAGAATACACACTTAAGGGATCCCTAATGTTTCTTCTTAGGAAAAAAACCCCTGTATTATAAAATGCTGATGTTAATTTCCCACCTTCTGATTTAATTATACTTGTTTTTTCCTGTTCCATCATTGCTGTTGGCAGCTTATTTATTCCTTCAGTAGAAATACAAAATGAGATATACCTTACTGTTCTACTTTCTTCCCTAATAAAACAAAGAGCTTGGTTTTACAAATGTATGTAACATAAGGAAAACCACTTTAAATATTATGTGTAATAATTGCTGGGTTTTATGACCGAATAGTAAACTTCAGGGGAGAGAGAAGGAATGGAAATTCTGAGATCCTAAAATACATGTATTTCCCAAAAATACTTTCTAATTACAGTAAGAGCTGACTATTTGATAACTCAACAGCCTAATTTTAGGAGGGAAATATGCACACAGTTTTACACACACGACTTCTTGTAAAGCCTGTGGAAGACGATGTGACAAGCAGCAGAAAACAGTTTGGTTCCTACTGTTCGTTAGTACCTACGGGCTTGGAACGTCCCATGGAAGAGACGGGCTATTGTGTATCTTACCAGTGTCATATATCCAGAGGGGAGTTCTTGCTTGTGTGAAAGCAGAATCCACCATCCCACCAAAAATGTACAGGGTGCCCTGCGAAATGCAAAAATATTTGTCACTTCCAGGTAGGCATATAACATCAAAATCATTTTTAAAACAATTCTTAAATTAAAAGGCTGCCATCACCAAAATATAATTACCGATAACGCGTATGATGATCGGTTAACAATTCAAGAGGCGATCACAAAAAGCCACCAACTTTTATCATGTCTTTATCCTCTCCCAGTAGGAAACCCTGATGAACGTGGTGCTGTTTTAATGGGCACGGCATTCCAGCACCACTCACTTCCTCGTCAAATCTGGGACAGCTTGAGGGATGCGGAGCTGGATCTCTCGGAGGCATTGCTCAGGTAATACTAGATTATGCATGTTTATAGAAAGGTTTCATTGCACTGCAGCTCCGGATAACCTAAACTCTGATTTTCCCCTCACAAGCAAAGCTGTAATTCTTATTTGCCTTCACTCCCCCGTCCCTCTTCCATGCAAGTTCTTAAGTGAATGATTTTATGCTGCAGCTTATCATGCAAATGAATTCAGAGCAACTGTTACAACCATACAACTAAGTCAAGGAATGTGCTGCCAAGGTCTTTATTTTGTATTACTATTATGTACTGAGCGTTGGCTGAGGGAATCGGGGAGCTGCGCACTGCTGCACAGCTACAATGCTCTCAACTTTATTCAGAAGGATTCCAGAACGTTGGTACAGCTACATCCAGAATTGCACTGACAGAAAAGTATTTTCTGGGTGTAGTAGGTCAGTACATAATAATCTGTGACGTTTTATTTCATTGTGTAATAGGAAATAAAATGTTAGGATACAGGCAATATAAATCTTAGACTACTACCTCATAAGCTACCATTGAATGTTCTTCCAGTTCTTCTGGAGCGTCTCTGGAGCAATCCAGCATTTCCCATTCGTTTTTCACTATAAACCAAAGTGGACGTTCAGAGAGCAGTGCGCTCGACACACAAACGTTAGGGAAAAGGTGAAAAGATCGGCTTTGACTCTGGCTGCGCTGCCAGAGTCAACAGGGGAAAACTGAGACACTGCCCCCCGCCCTGAAATTAAATATGTGCATTTTCCTATTTAGCACATTTAAATACAGTAGAAACTGATCTTGTTACTGCTTTTATTTTAATGCTAAGCTGTTAGCTACATTAAAACCCAACTATTCCATGAGAATGAACCCCGGCACAATTCTGTTTTATTCCCGCAACACCAACTGAACGGGGAACACCATTCATCGAGTCAAAAAATACAAGTGTCGTGTTTACAGTGCGTTATTAATACAATCTCACAAGGTATGGTACTCGTGGGTCCCCTTTGTGCACTTTCACATGCATAAACTATTCCCGTGTTAGAGTCAATAAAGCTGTGTCTTTGATATCCCTTGCTAGAACCAGGATGTTTTAAATGGCTCAGTGTTTCTGGTCAAAAACCCAAAACCAACCAACCAAACCCCAACTGATCTGAAATCTAGACTTTCTGGGACACCTGCAACAGGAACAAACACACCGTTTGCCCCATGAACAAAATGCAGTTTATACATCATTTTGCTAAGAGGCTTCAAATGGAGGCAATCTGACAATCTCTTAACTACGATGTATCCCCAGTGTCATGATGGCTGGATGTAGAACCCTGACACGCAAGCGAGGGGGCAAACTTACCTATATTGTATCGCCAAAAATCCCTAAGACCGGTGGTGTTCCGCCCTCCATAGAGATACACAAATCCTCTGCAGATAACGCAAGCGTGTTTGTATCGATCGCAGGGAGAGGGCTTCTTTTGGGGCGCAGATTTCCAGTCACAGCGTGCAGTTTTTCCTTTCATGCTGACAACTAGGATCGTATCCAAGTATCAGCTGCGAAGGACAGCCGTGTCAGAGGAGGGTCCCAAAGCAGCACGGACAGGGCCTAAGCCCTGCTTGGTCTATAAAAAGACAAAAAAAAAAATAGTTTAATGTTAAAAAAAAAAAAAAAAGAAGACAGAAAAAAAGTCCCTGCCTTATGATAAAAAGTCACTGTGTTTTCATTCTCATCCAAAGCAATCTGAGAATTGTGGCCGTCTGTGATAATACATTAACTTAAGTAAAGCATCTGCAGTGCTGACTCTGAGCCTTGTATCAGTGAGACTGGGCCAGGAACATTCCTGGAGCTGAAAGTTTTCCAAAGAACGTCAGCGAGCTGAAGTGATAAACTGCAATACCCCACGTTTGCAATATGGGAGAAACCAAGGTCTTTTTCGCTACGAGAAAGTACTTAAAGCAAACCTGTACTTAAATTCGGGAAGAGTGATAGTACAGGTGAGAGCAACGCAGCAGCTCTTGTCCAGAATTCACTTCGACTGTCCCCGGTAAACCGGCTGAAACTAGGATGTGTCTGGCAAAAATGACACTGTCCTTTCGTTTGCCACAAGATGTCGCTGTGTTCTGCGAAGACAAGTGCCAGCAACAACATGCCTCTGTTCATCTTCAAAATGTATCACGGGCAGTGTTTTGAAGTGGATTATTTTATCAAGCACTGAACCAACACATAAATCCGCATTAGGCCGAATTCTGCGGTTCGTGTTGGTAACGTGTCCGAGGTGACACATGTCACCAAATGAGGTGACAAAGTCTCCCGACTGCAAGACTGTTCCAGTGAAAGCCAGATTCCAGCTGTGTGGAGGACCAAGGATGAAAGTTGACAGGTGACAATGTGTTGGTGTGGACACCGTCAACCCTTCAGTACTGCAAAGTGACGCCTCTTCTTCCACACGTACAGTGTTTTCCACACTTAAACTAAGCTACGGAAGATACCTTCATAATTCATATAGGTATTCGTCATATTAATACGAAATGCATATATCGCAACTCAATTTATCAGCCAGTTTATCTCTAACGTTTACTGTTTGTAGGACTGGAATAGACTCAGTGAAGAAAACACGCTAGGGAATCTCTTGCAGCATATTCTGGTAAGACTGGCTATTCAAACCACTCATTTTTTTACGCAAACCAGCCTTGTAAGCTGTTCTTGTAGAAAACAGAAGCGTATTCTTTTTGTGTTTTGTCTGAAGGAATACGAGATCGGTGTGCATTTCTCCTTCCCCCCAGGAGTTAGCTGCTATGAAGTGGGGGTGCATTACAGGTGTGTAAGTCCGGAATACTTGACGACGTGCCAGTGAAAAGGGAAAAGCAGCCGAGGCCACGAAACACGGGTTGACTGCCTAACTCTGCCAAAGCTTCTGTGTAACCGCAGCTGTGCGTCCGCTTCCTTCCACAGCTAAGTGGGGACGAGGACACCTCCTTCGTAAAACACTTCACGCTTGCTGTGCAGCGCTGTGTGAGGGCACCAAGGTATTACTGCTGGTGATCCCGCTGAAACTGGAAAAGGTGACAGGTCTCTGCCACGAATACTTCACAGAGGTAAAATGGGCTTGTCCCCCTGAGGGTCTGGGTTTGGTTTTTTGATTTTCCCAGCTATAAAACTGGTTATTCTTCTTTTTACATATTTCTGTTTGTTATTCTTCCCACAGACCTTACCTCCTATTGTACAAGCAGTCAGAGAAGAAGACAGCCCTGATTTCATATAGTAGATTAGCAACGAAATCCTGTCCGCTTGTTTATCTACCCCAGCTGAACTCTGTAAAGCAGGCGAGCAGGATGGGATAACAAAAGGCCAATCTGGGATTAGCTGAATGGGTGTCTCCTCCCAGTCACACCTTCTGATCATCCACTGACCCTTCTGAATCACAGCCGTTTACTCTCTGGCAGAAAGCATTCTCGGAGACAGACCTGCAGTCACTTAAACAGATCAGTTAACGAACTGCTTCATTTCAGATTTGGGGAAAAAAACTCGTTCAGAGTTAATTTTGCCTTTCATCACTGGTGTTTTACATTATAAACTTGACTCCTGGATAAGTTCCTCTGCCGTGTACCTTAACAGTCCTGTCTCCAACGAAAAACTGCCACTCTTCCAAGAACAGTCACCAAGAAATATCCCCCGTGTCATGCAACACCAACCTCAGCTTCAGCTTGGTACAAGCAAGATTAATTATCCAATAGGAAGCTCTAACTTCAGCAGAATTTCCAAAAAAATACCCAAAAGGACAAGTCAGAACATTTTTATTCAACTTCTTTTCCAAAGCAGCTGTAGCACACACAGAAAAAAATGGCTGCTGCTCTCCAAACTCTTCTGCCATCTCATCCTAAAAATAGCTCCTGTGCAATCATTCCCAATTGTTAAAGGGCTGGAGGAGCTGTGAGACAAGGACCTAAAGAGCCGCAATTAGCCTGGTAACTATAGCACAGTGCTTATCAATTAACGGCGCCACGCTACTGTTTCGTAATACAGATAATTCAGGAAATGTAGAGAGACAGGAATTGCTTCAGGAAATGTAGTTTATATATTCATTATATAATCATTTATATTTCTATTAGATGTGGTTTCTCAGACAGATGATTTATTTATTTAAAGTATTACTTAAATAGATGTTCTGTAAAGCTTTTTTCTACTTGGGTCCCCTGATTCTTATTTCCATCTGTTTTCAATAGGCACAGAAAAGTTCCAGGTTTAAAAGGATCGAGCCTTTTGAAATATAACGAGATATGAAACCACTCATATTGGGGGAAAAAAGTAGAAAATCTTCTTTGGTTTTGGTTGGTTTTTTGTTTTTTTTTTTTTTTGGTTAATGACCCAGTTTTCTGAACTCAACCCTTGAACCTTTCCAGGCAGAACACTATTTTCTTATTAAGCAACTTGATGCTTTACTGCTCTTCAGAAATAGTAACGGATCTTCCTGATTTTACTTCTCCGAAACCTCTCCTTTAGTGGTGGTTTTATTGTACCGCTTGCTCCAGTGGGACTGCCTGCCCGAATGCGGAGGAAGCTTTGACTTTGAAGACTTGCGAGGCAGTTACAAAGTTCTAAAAGCCGGACTGCTTTGTTTACAACAGCGTAGAGGGCAGTGCATCGCGTTTACTTGCAGTGCTTTACTAGGTGCGATGAATTTAATATCCTCAGCTTTGCTATTTTATCGTTTCCTAAATTCCAGTTGTTAGGAACTGTTTCTGGCTTTGGATTTTTTTTTTCCCCCCCAAAATACAGGAACTATTTTTCAGAGACGCCTAGCTTCTGAATTTCAGCCTGAAAGTCCAGAATGGCTCTAGGAGCATCTGTAATGTTTCTGTCCTGATAGAATTCTGAACTGAAACAAGGGCCTGCCTTTGCTACGTGTTGTAAAACATGCAGTTACTAGTGAGTGACCTTACAAGTGAGGTAGCCAAGACAAAAGGAAGGAGATGGAAAACAGTATTTCCTCTTACGGGGGGAAGCTGAAGGACAGAGAGAGGCTTTGTAAAATGGCAAATCAAAGCAGGGGACACAGCTCCATCCTGATTTCAGCGTTCAGAAAAATGACAGGTACTTTCAAGTAAAACAGTAACACCCCTGTTGTTTTTATAAAGCTGAGAGCGGGCATACTGAAAATGTACAGAGAATCTGAAAGGCTTTCATGCTGAATAACTCGTGTTTGAATCTTAAAAGTTCAGGGTAGTAGTCTTAAACATTATCGCTGTTACATTTCAGTGCTTCTGAATGTTTTTGGTAGTGAACAGGTATTTCAAAGGTGGTAACTCTTCCAAAACAGTCACGTATCATTACAGTTGCTGTATACTGTAAAGCTGTATATGTAACCAATACTTCTGGAACGTGCAGTCCTAGACCACCGAGGACACTGGCACCTTTACTGCAAACCAGCTGAAAGCATCACGAGCTTCCCCTTGCAAACAGCTGTCTGGCTGTTTCTGGAACTCTGCAGGTAAGGAATCATCTTTCTTTCATTCAGATCACATTAATATTAAAGCTCCAATTTCATAGTTCCAGAATAAATTTATATGTTTGCATAGAACTGCAAAATGAAATTTTTCAAATTGACATTATTAATATATTCTCTTTAGGTTTTTTTTTTCTAGAAGCTTTCACCCAGAAAATAAATCCTTTATGTTCATTGCTGTGTAGCATTACTTGATCTCTCTTACAAAGCAGGTTCTTAAGCAGTAATAAATGTAAGAATTTAGTAAATAAATAGGTATAAATACATCCAGTGGTATTTTCTATGTGCTAGGCATGTTTCTCATTTTTAAGTAAAGAAATACAACTTGGTTTGGGGTAATACAGTAAATATTGAATCTATTTCGCAAATATGGTGTGGGGGCAGGTTCTGGAAAAAAGAAATTCGGTACTTAAAATGTATCTGGGATCGTTACATCGTTATACGCAACTCTAGTATATTAATCAGGAAATCGCCTTTGCCACTACACTGAAGTCTGCCTTATGGTACAGACAAGAAATAACTGTGTCTGTGTTACCTTACTTTCACAGCTTATTTTCCTTAGTAAATTAACATTTCGGTTGTTGTTTGGGATTTGGGGTTTGGTTGGGGTTTTTTTTTTTATTTGGGGGCCTTTTTTAAAAAGAATGAGGCTTTTTCATTTTATATATATAGTTTTGAGTAGATCTCTCAAGGTAATCTGTTAGTTATGACATCCAGAAGTGCAAGTAATCATTTGACTGCAACCCAATTTTGAAGTTTCTGAGAAAGAGCTTCCTGAAATACCCATCTGCAGGTGGCACAGGTACAGCACGTTATGGACACATAAATCCAGTGCACCAGACATCTCTGATCAAAAGTTAATGCTGATAATCAATGTGTGCGTGTATGGGGGGGGTTGGATTTGGTTTTGATTTGGGGTTTTTTTTTTTTGTCCTTATTAGAATATTTACTACAGAAATCTAATCTGCTTTTCCAATCTTATTTAAGGTCATGGTGCTGACTCCATCCATAGGCATGTCAAGAGCTTATTCTCTGTTGTGGTCTTACCATATAACTGGGATAGACACCCTGACTGTGAAGTGTGGCTGCTGCTCTTTGGCCATCAGTGGAGACAAACAGGTAATTTTTCAAGTTCTAGATACGGCAGAGGGAGAAAATACAGTTCCTGGTCCTCGCATTTCAAGAAAGAAGAGAAACCCCAACCGTCTTCACAGGGCAGCCTAAGATGTATTTGGCCTTTTACCCTTTCCTTGGAAGCAATTTGTACGGTCATTACTGGAAACAAGGTCATTGCAGTAGATGGGTCATCACCCCTTCCTCCTGGAAATGGCAGTGTTCCTAGAAGGCATCATGTGGGGATTTCACAAAAACTTACTAGCTGGTCTCCTTCACAATGCGGTAGGTAGATGCCCTGGAGATTCAACGTAATAAATCTGTACTTAGGCGTGACTGAATGCATCTTCTTGACAACTCGTGACCTACTGCTGAAGCAACTTCAAAGTACTTAATTTCCTAAGGGAGACTCTACTTGCGCTAATTCACAACATTTTCAGGGTTAGGAAGGAAGACTGGTGGTTGACAAAGGAGTCAGTGGCTGCCCAGTCTGCTTAATCTCCTCAAGCATGAATTAAGAGTACTGTAGTATATACTTGACAGCTGAGAGTATACCAGTGAAAAGCTATTATCTTCCATTAAAAAAACTTGCACTGAATTTTACGTTTTTTTTTCTCTACGTTCCCTGACTGAAGAAAAGGAACATCTAATAAAACACTCTGCCACACTTACAACTTAATGCCACGCTTCGTGGAAGATAGACACTGTGGTTTTCATGTCTCCAAGACATTTTGCCCTTAGTCGAACATGGAGCAATGGGATAGAGAAGACGTACAAGGATATGAGAATAGCAGAAGCTGTACCTTGAGGAAATACGAGGGAGGAAGAAAGAGAGGGCATCTGGCAATGAGAATGATAAAACGTTCCAGCTGGCAAATATTAAAACATCCAGATATCATGTTAGGTTAGAATCAGTATGAATTTAGATTACACAGTATGGGAGAAGTCCTGGGAGACTTGCGTGAGAAAGAATCAGATGGCACAACTGGAAAGACTGTCAGTAATGACTGGAGGAAAAACTGAGAGCAAAAAGAATCTTTTATATGGAAGATGAATTTACACAATCAGGTGAAAAATGGTTGCATAAAAACAGATGATACAATTGCATAGTTGGAATAGATTGCATAGCGGGGAATAGCTGGATTTTAGTCTGGCAAGGAAAACAAAGGTGTCAGGCGGACAAACTAATAATAACCGTGATGGTTCACAATAACCTCGATGCCAACAGTTACTGGGCTGCACAAGCAAATGGGAAAAATACAAACCCACATCATTTCAATATATAAAGGACACAGAAAGCATATGAGTAACTTTACACATACACGTTGCTGCTCCAAATTCAAATGGAATTACTCATGTGAATAAAACCAGCGATATGCATGAGCCTGCACAATGTAGCCTAGATACCAGAGCAAAAGAAGGACCAACTCTTTTGTTAGAAGCCTGAAAAAATGTTTTGCAAGCTGTTTTCATATTCAGATTCCGAATGACAGGGTCCATTTTTGACTGGAGCCTGCCTTTCTGAAAAATCCTCACTCCCAGCTAACGTAGTCCAGTATTCATCCCAAGCCAGATGCCCTTTGGCTTGGGTTTGGGATGGTTGCATTTGTTTCTCTTTTGCTTGGTAGAAGGCATTTTGTTGCTTTATGCCCTTTGATTGTGGAAAAAAAGGGAATGTGCAAAAGGAGGGTGGTGAATCTCCTAAACTGGAAGCGAGGAGAAAACAAGAGCTCGGGCTGGCCCTACCACAGACCTGCGCAGCACTGCGGAAGTCACAGCTCGCCTTTATCTGGCGACCTCCTGGCTGCAAAGCACTGACGTTATTTCCTTCCTTTCAGGCACTTTGTTGCGTTTCATACCTTCGGAGGAAAGCAACTTTGTGTACACCTGCACACAGCTGTACAGCTGTGCATACTGAAAGGCTGGCGAAGCGTTCCCAGTGATGCTGTGTGTGCGTTAGAGCTGGTCAGTGCCCTCACCACCTTCCTTCTGCTCCTCTTCCGCATATGGCAGCGCGGGCCTCTCGGTTGTGGGCTTCTCCTTGGGGTGGCTCTGGCTGTAGCAGGTGCCCCCGGGGCCCACCGCCCCGGGCAGGACTCGCCTCTGCACCTCCCTCTCCTCGCTGGGTGCAGCTGATCACCACCTCACCTGGGGTTTGCTCCTGGCAGGATGTGCAAGGAAAGAAAAAAGGAGAGGAAGAATGAGAGTCCGGTGAGCCCCCGTTTGGCCAGGAGTAAATGCAGCCCCACTGTGCCTCCCCGCCCCTCAGGTTCGCCCTCAGAGGGGACACCATACCCTGCACAGCCCTCAGCCCGGGCACCCAACGGGACAGACGCTAGCCCGCATCCCCGGGGGCCGAGGGAGGGATGCCGTCGGGCGGCGCCCAGCGCAGCGCCTGCCCAGGCCGCCGGCCCTCGGCCGGCAGCGGGGCCCCTCGGCCCGGAGGCGGCCAGGCACAGCGTGAGGCGAGGGACGGCGCCGCGGGCGGGCCCGGGCCGGGGGCGGCAGGCCTGTCCCGCTTGGCCGGCAGCACCCGGTAGCGAAACCCCCTCCCTCGGGCAGCAGCCGGGCGCCTCCGCCCGCCTCCTCCCTTTCCCCGGGCTCCCTCTCACCTCCCGGGGGCGGCGGGGCCGGCGGCGAGCCCGGACCGGCGGGAGGCGTGGGCCCTGCCCCTGCCCCGAGCCTGCGCGGCGGAGGCACCGCCGGCTCTGGAGGCGGCTGGGTGCGCTGCAGCCTGCCCGCCCCACCGCTGCTGCTCGTCCCTTGGGTGGGGACAGGCTCCGGGAGGAGCTGGGGGGGTGTCGCGGCCCCGCCGAGCCCGGGGGCAGGACCGGATCCGCCTGCCGCGGGGTCCCCTGGCAGGGCGGCGGGGGAGCGGCGGGGTGCCAGGGGCTGCGTGCGCGGCCGGGAGGAGGGTGCTGCGGCCGGTTACTCGGGAAGAACGGGTGAAATCGTGTGTCTGGCCTGAAAGCAGCCAGAAACAAACTCGGTTTGGTTTGGGTGTTGGTGGAAAGAGGGAGCGCGCAGAGCGGTTGGTTCTGTGCTCGGTTCTAAGCCCTTTAAGTCGGCGTTTAGCCCAAAGATCCCGCTCCGTGCGCTCTCCTCGGAGCCGCAGCCCCAGTGCTTGCTTGGACTTGTGTCTTGGGCTTTCTGCTCATCCGCTTCAGCTTCCACGGCGTTTGCTTTTTCCCCTGTTTCTCTTTACATAAGGCTTCAGAAAACAGTCGCAAATGAAACTCCCCCGCCCACACGTGCCTCTGTTATCCATGCTGACATCTTTTCGTGCTTTGGGGTGGAGGCTACTACTTTTTCCTTCGTGTTGCTCCTAAAAAAGAAAGAGCGTAATTATTTCTTCCAGCGATTGTAAGGGGAGGCCAACGGATACACCCAGTCCATAGCAACGCGAAACGTGGCCCATGCGAATGACGTGAACGCCTCCAGTTCCGAATACAACGGTAGGATGGTCTGAGCGCGGTAGCAATCTGTGCTGCCGAATGCTTTCGTGCTGGGACTTCAGGCGTTACTGGAGGTCAGTCCAGCACTACAGTGCAGAACTTTCCCCAGGCCCTTTTAATTGCCTCCTGCTAGGAATTAAAAGAACCAAACCCAACCAAACCCCAAAACAAACCCACACATCTTTCATAAAAAGAACTCTGAGATCATTAGCTAACATTTGGAAGTCCCTCAAATTAACATGCGTGAAGGACTGTGGCCAAACTCCCACTGGCTCCCATAAAAGCAGTAATCAGTCCTTCAAGCAAGATTCTCTACAAAATAACACCCAGAAGCCCCTGCAGAAGGGATTGCCAATCTCACCATCTGACTAGATTAAAAACAGCAGTAACAATGTGATAATTGACAGGAGAAACTTCCCTGACAAGGAATGAATCAGTGTTTATTTTTAGCCTTTTCCCCAAACGCTTTATTTAAACAAAAGATTAACTAATTATTTCCGTCATTATATTGTCCACCATAGAGACGGGAGGTGGCAGATCTTTACGGATCTGCAGGGAGCACTTAGTTTTGGCTCATCCTTTGAGGTCTGCACCCGGGATGGGTGCGATTCTGCCAATTGTCCTTTCGTTTCTAGCCCAATCGATCTGAAAAGTAGCTAGGCTTCACTACATTTAGACACCCCCAATCAATATTTTTTTGATTTCCTACATAGCAACCCTCAGAAAAGGATTCAGAAAATGTAAACTGTGATTTTTTTCTGAATCCCACCTTTGCTCCAACGCTTTGCTTGAAAAACAAGTCGGTGTTAATCCTGTCACTATAACTGCCCACTGCAGGCTTTTGCGGTGACAGAGCGCTTGCATTCCAAGAAGATAAGGTAGCACTACCTGTGCCCCGAGCCAGCAATAAAATCTCACCTAGGGGAAGGCAGCTCACCTGAGAAAAGACTGGCAAATGATTTGTCCCTCTTTACAGGACAAATGCAAGGAAACAGTATCAATCTCGATAACACCAAATAATATCCGTGTTTATGGTGATGTTTTTTGGGTTCTGCTTTGTTTTGAAGTAGGGGACTTGAAGTGTTTTTCTTAAATGTTGAATGAATTGTGGATTGCAGCGTGGGTTTCATTAGCAGACAAGGAATCAGACTTCTTTGAAAATGTCTAAGGATATATTTTTGTGGCTTATCTGCTATGGAACTAAGTAATAGAAATGACCCTTTTTTTCATTGTACTGCATGTGAGCATTGCTACGAAATGTACATGGAGCTGATTTATTGCTCTATTACTTTAATAGTCTTAAAGTACTAAATTCATAGGTCAAATTGTATTAATTTTAGTGCTGAAGAATGAGTCTCATTTTCAGCACCCAAGTATTTATTCTTCAATGGAAAATGTTTGTGTAGAATTTCTTTTCTGTGGTCCTTAATATTTCGGATAATTTTGGATATGACTACTGGGGCTAGGCCAATTCTAGGTAGGATAGTTTACTTGAACCCTTTTACCGTATACCTGGCCATTCCTGAACAGAGCGAATTGTGAGGTAGAAGACGACCATAGACACCACGGAAAATGATCAGTTTCTTTGTAGGCAGCCCACTGGTCACTATACAGAGGTTAGAAGGAGAAACTCCGCTGTTGTATTGCTCATAGGAGCAAGCTGAATCTTTGGTATCTCATCTCACATATTAGTGCAAGAGATGCATCAAAGTGGAATTTCACTTAGAAATAAAAGTATCCTTTCTTCTGTTTCTGCGTGTCCTGAAGAGAGAGACCGTTGCAGAAACGGCTGCTCGTTGGGATGAGCCCTCTGCCTTGCAAGTATTGTCCTGCAGTGGTGACCCCACAACCCCAGATAATTTAATTCCTGTTCAGGAGTAAGATGGATGTAGAACACAAACAGGAACATTGTACAAAATGATTTAATCTGTGGGCAATCAGGCCAAACAAATCTATGAATCATTCCTAATCATTCATATGCATCTGCATTGCAAGAGATGCAGTTAAGTACAAAGGAAAACATTACAGATGGGGGGAGAGGGGAGGGTGAGACAGGGAATAAGATAGATCAGTAAGATCTGCATGAAGTACATGGGGTTCTAACCAGAATTTATTTTATTGGCTGCAGTCCAAGTCCAGAAAATAAGGACTTTGGGCAGAATTTATGCTCTTAAATCTAAAACAGAGATGGTAAAAAACCCCAGTGAGCTGTGACTGACTTTGCATCATGCCTAAATTCCCAAGCCACCGTACATGTTTTTACATAAGCTACTCTGCTGTACAGAGGCCTCTCCATAAGTACCCAGATCTGCACTAGTTCAACACAGCTAAGCAGCTTGGCAGCCGTTCGTATCTCAACTCAATCAGGAACTAAAACCTGTGTGTTACTCCTCACAAGTGCCCGGATCCGCTCAGTTCAAGAGGTAATCTTCAACCCCCTCTAATGGATGCCAGTGGGATTCAGTCTTCACAAATGCAGCCGTGCCTGTTCCCTCTAAAAAGATGTTTTTATGGTATACTAGAGCAGGTAAAGCATTCATCCAGGAAGTGGAAGATCTGAGTTCAGGGCTTGTTCTTTGCAGATCAGAGATATGAGTATCACCCTGATGTCTGGGTGCGTAAGTATTCACCTGACACCAGCTTCAGAGCTCAAGCACTCTCATTTGTGACCCTGCACGGGACACGTGTAGAGCAGGTGGTGAAGCTCTGTACAAGGATGCTCAAATTAGCATTGACGTGTTCCTGTCAGAACTGGGTAATGCCATGCCATCAGGGCAGGCTGAAAAGGAGCGGAGTTCATTAGCTGAGCTGCAGCATATGTTGATACGGTGGTACCTACTGCTTCTGAGTCCAGCTGAGGCGGGAGCCTCCCTCTTCAGCACATCCCTGCTCTCAAGCAAGCAGCAGTCTACATCCGTTGTCTAACTACTTCAGTATGGAAAACTGAGTAAAAAAGTGGGAGTAGTTAATCTTTAACAGAAACCGTCCTCTCCGCCTAGCAATACTCACTCGGGAGTTTGGATTTGCAGCTGTCAGACTGGCCGGTATAACTAGTACCGGCTACTAGTCAACCCTTGGGGGGCTCCAGCGTTACGGATGGAGGAGTTGCCGCTGGATGGCACTCCGGTGCCACAGAGTGTGTCCCGCGGGGTCGGTTCGGCTGCCGGTCCAGGGTTCTTTGAAAGAACCAACGTGGCTTGTCCCTCGTACCGCCATAAATTTGGAGCGGCTTCGTGTAAGGCATTCGGTTTCATTTAGAGTTGCACCAGCGTAACTGAGAGAAGAATGCAAACCAGATGCTGAGAAGCGATATTTTGGCTATTAATTCTATCAATAAAGTTTTGAACAATTTATGCAACTTAAATATAAGGAGCAGGCATAGAGGCTGTGGCCATGAAAGACCAAGAGCATCCAGCTTCAGTTCTTCTGTGATGTTCCAAGCTACACTAAATTCTAACCATCGACATGCTAGTGTTTTTACCCTTAGGGCTGCTATGTTATACACACTGTTTTATAAAGATACAAGAAAATTCTTCTATGGCTGGCTGTGAAACATGAAGCTATCTTCATTCCAAAAGTCCACGTTGTAAGTCTTTGTTTTAAAGTTTCCATTCTAGGTATTTAAAGTGCTTGGAGAATGTTTCAATCATTTCTAATCCCATATATTATCCTTTTATTTTGAAATATTTGAAAAATAGCTTAATTCATTTCACATAGAATAACCATTCTGTGATTCATTTTTATTTTTTATCGAGTAGCTTTCTGAGAAGAAACAAATTTTGGAATATATTTACATTTTTAAAAGTTGTGATTGTCTCAGCTCTGTACTGAAATAGAAAGGTATCCACAATAACTCTTTACCGAGGGTAACACGTTTGGCTTAATGTAATCTACATATATGATGTATCCATGCAGAGTATGGGAGAATACTCAGAAATTTCTGCAAATACGTTTGAACATCAGGGAAATATCATGAAACTTGTGCTTCCACTCCTTTTCTGTTGGGATAGATGGTGATACCCCTCTGCCTTGTAAAGAGCTTCAGTTCCCACAACCCCAAAGCTGCACAGTACTCTGAATATCAGGGAAGTCTGATAAGTCCAAAAACTCTTTGAGCCATGTCATCTTCTCCACCTTTACTTCCACCAAAGCCAATCAATTTAAGCCGAGGCGTGTTCTATTCTGGGGCTGGTAGCATATCTCTGGTTTCAGCCAGGGAAGGAAGTACTTAGTTTTATCACAGCCAGCTCTTGTGATTTACTTGGCATAACTGGAAGAGGAAATCTGTGTAAATGTGGGCTAAAGCTTATTCTTGGGAAATGCATGGTTCCACGAACTTTGGGTCTTTAACTTACATTTTTGGTTATCACTTGTACTGTCATTTTCTCTATTTGTAGCATGAGAATAACATCACCCTATTTCTGTGATGCTTACAGAAGAGTTCCTGTACATGTGCTGAATATATTCGGAGGCAAACCTGGCAGGCTCAGGGTAAGAATGCTTCAGCATACCTCTCCAGCCCTCCCTGGTTTTGTCTTATCCTGAGGGTCATCATGGCCCTAGCATAGTCTGGTTGCCCTGGGAATGTGCTCTAAATTAAGGATTGGCTTTTATGGCTGAATAACACAGCAACCTGAATCTATTCAGAGCATAGGATGGAAATTCTTGTCTTCTCACACTTTTGCCCTTCCACCCATTGACTTTATGCTGGGGCTTACAGCATCTGCAACTGGCAGGATGGTCTGCAATTACTGGATAAAGAACCTGTGTCTCCCCCACTTTCTTTTATTTACTGAATAGCTGGTAGGTAACTTATTTTTTAAACCCTATTTTATGATAATACCCCAGGGCTATGTTCTAATTTATGGTTTCTTTGCACTGGCTATTGCAGATACTGGTAGTTGTACACTGTTGTGGAGAGCTTACACGCTCTTGATAGCACAAGTGGAGAACTGAGATCCAGGAATCTCCAGTGATTTGCCCAAGGTCACATGTTAAGTTTGTGGCAGTGTTAATCTACCCGATCTGATTATCTAATGCATGTAGGCACCAATGTATGTTTGGGTGTATGTGTCAGCCACAGGAATGTTACACTGGAGAAGTTCAGTTGGAAAAATAAAGGGGAAAAAAAAAAAAAGAAGAGCATGCTTGGCACTGCTTGAAGAGTTGCAAGCAATTTCCACTCTTCCATTCTTTGAATACTTTGGAAATTCATAAACTCTTGGGATCTGCATTTTAAAATGTTGTTTCAAACTGGAATAACATGTGTTAAATGTAGCCAAGAAACATCTGTTTTTCCGTTCCTGGAACCCTGAGCTGAGGCGGCTGTTTTCCTGTCAGCTATGCTGTGGAGCAAAATTGGTTCAATAGGTCATTCTGTTCTCTCCTTTTCTTATTTCTCAGTTTCCTATTAAAAAGATGGCCAACAACAAGAGTAAGCAGGAGGGAAAAGGAAAGTCTGTGTAATCTGTGTGTTAGCCTTTGGAAAAAAACCCATTTAGCTTCAGATTAAGTTAGATAACTGGTGAGAGCAGAGCTATTAAGTATTAGAAAGAACATCAGGAATTATATGGAACTGTAAGATTTATTAGGACCAAAATGGTTTATCTTTTATCAGTGGAAATAACAATCTGATACAAATTCCACTGGAAACAATGAAAATCTCACATTGATAGTTCCTGGGCTCTGGATTTGATCCTCTCTGGTATTAGTGGTAGGTGGCCCAGTGGAAGCCGGTCAGCAGTACATGGTATATTAATTGCAACATTGTTGTTAATTATCATCTGAGCAGCTCTAGACAGTGCAGCAATTGAAGGGCTGGGAATGGTTGATGTATTGTATACACCATCTCTTTAACATTTGCTCACTCCGGTGGAGTCAAACTGAGGACAGCTGGAGTGGACAACCAGAAGAAGAGTTCAAAGGCTCCAAGTAGAGAAGACCATAAGCATATTGGGTAGATTTTAGTTCTTACATTCCCAGCCCCCTGTGATTTGGACAAACAAATACGTTCTTGAGAACTGCATAATTGTTTCCCTTCATCTTTTAAGAACAGGACCAAAACTCATAAAGGCATTTAGATGCTTATGTTCCCTCTGAAATCATCAGGCATTAAAAGCATAAATAACATTGAGAGCATGCAGCATGATCTGGTATTTAATCACCAATGAAAATCTGCATCGTTCAGTCAGTGACATTCAAATTAGGAGACTAGTAACACTGAGGTGGCAGAACCCACCGTATGTATCCTTACTGAAAAACAGCAGCACCTTTGTTTTTCAGGGCCAGTCTTGAAAACAATGGGGAAAAGAAATGCTGTGACCTTCTCCCATGAACATTTTGGTGAGGCAAAAAGGCCATTGGAGTCCTGTTTGTTATACAGATGTAATTTGCCACCACTCATGTGACTTAAAAAGGAAAACAATCTGGAGGAAGGATTTCTCCAGTTTTTGCCTTAGATGTGACCTTTCCCTTCCCAGTCCACGAATTTAAAATACTGAGGAAGTGAGCCCTAACCCTGTGTGGCAGGGTCTTGAAAAGTGCTGATGGTATCAATTAACTAATGGGGGTCAGGTCTGTGTGCATAGAGGAAATTTGCTAAAGGCAGATAGGGTGCAGGAAGGGAAAAGGGAGTTGTACAGCTCGTGGGCAGTTGCAAGCAGCTTCCTGACACTATTTACTTGGTGAAACATTTTGTTCCCTTTGCAGCAGTGCTTGACTTTTTGTTTGCATCATCACCAGTGTAAGTCAAATGTCGTTACTGGTATTGTGTCTGTTGTACGTTGCCCAGCATTCGCAGTGTGATACTGAAGTGACCATTCCCCAGCTAGTATAAAGCCGTGCAGTGGAATTGCCCACCCACACCCCAACTAGACTACAGTCAAATGTATGCCTTAAATAAATAGCATCTAGTCTGTCTGCCAAGAAAGACTCTGACATTTTACCTCATGAATAGCAAAAAAAGTCTACAATATATATATATGGAAAATGCTGTTGTCAATGAATAGTTGGGAATGGAATGACCCAGTTTACTCTGTGATGCATTGATTTGTAGTGTATTTTGCTCAATGCCATCTTCATCTGTTCTATTCAGCCTCACTTGATTTTTGCTTTTGCTATATATACACTTTATACACAGTTACGTTTGTTGTGTATTAGGCACATCAGTGTTTGGAATTGCTATGATTTATAGAATCACACTCAGTGGTGTAATTCAAGGGACTGGCATTTATTCCAGAAAACCCTGCGTGCTGTGAACACAAGCACGTTCCTACCCTGCTTGAGTTCCAACTTAGTCCTGCTGATGAATCGTGGATTGTCTGGAGCTTTATGTGGGAGTGAGGGACATCTAGTGGCTCAATAGCTTATGTCAAACGATCATGTCATGCTCAAAACGTACATCGTCGGGCAAAGCATACAATTCAGGGAAAACTAGACTGAATTCAAGACTCTCTCAAAGGTTGAAATGCAATTCGAATATATGAAATTACTTTAGCTAAGAGTCAGATAATCTGTGATGAACTTTATTTTTGTGTTTCTATGTTCTTGTGACAACATGAGCTGAGTTTGAAACTTTCACAGGTTAAGATGTATTTGCTACCTCTTTTCAGGAGGACATAACATCCTTTTTCATTAGGAGAAGCTGGGGTACAGGATAGATGGATAAGAAACAGGGACAAATCATACAACACAGCCCTATAAATTTTTTTCTTCCCCCAAATGAACACATTTATTCTATGCATAGTAATTCAGGATATGATTAATTAGACTAGCTGATAACCTGATAACTTACAGTGACTAAATGTAACTGTGAAAAGCAGTTAAATAGAGAACTTTTCTTTTTTCTGCAATGTGTTTCCTATTTTAATACTTAAATAATGAGTTTCTTTAACAAGTAACCCACTCTGAGTCATGTTTTCCTCTTTCCTTTGTTCTTATCCTAACTAATAACTACGTGGCATCCCAATACCTTTTGTTATGAAAGATGAGGTACATGTTTGTCATGAATGAGTGGTTTAGACTGCTTAAAAAAAGTGATATCAGTATGAATTTGTGAAAAACACAACTTAAGAAAATTCAATGGCAAGATTGAAAATTCAATGGCAAGATTTACTCTATCACTTATTCAACACGGAAAAAGCACACAAAAGGGAAACCAAATTAGAACTGGGTTAGAATGATTTACACATGGATCGGGGAAATCGAGTTAGAATCAAATTGGTGTGATTTATACAGTGATTAGGGAAAGAAGATGAGAGACACCCTCCCGTTGAGTCATGAGCTTCAGAGTGGACTCCCTTGCTTTCTGAACTCCTGCTCAGAGCGGAGTCTAGGTGTGGCTGAATCCACTCTTAGCCCAGGACTTAACCAACGGATAATGTCTAAAGGAACTAGCTGCAGGGATCTCAGTGGGGTGATTTAACAAATGGTTTTGTGTTTTGGGTTAGTTTGGAACAGCAGCAATTTAAAGTTCATTAACACTGTTAAGATAAATCACAAGATTAGATTATATAATTTTCTAGCAAAACTCGATGAATTAACACAATTTAGTTACAAGATTTAACAAAGTCACAGCAATATTGTAGAAGCAAGATGTACATCAGATTATAAGCAATTTTTATATTGTGAGCCTGTGTTTGTATTAGGTTTGTCATTCTGCCTTTTTCTGGTGGGTACAGAATGTCCAGATTGACTGTGTCAGTTTATTATGCTGCTCAGATCAGGGACAGTGCTTGACCTCCCCTGGAATAATTAAAATTGAGAGCAGCACCCAGCAGTCAAGGGCTGTCATCTCTGAACGTCTCTCACTACTGTCCTAACCCCACAAAACAAATACAGACAGAGCTGGAGTATTTTGGCTGGAGCATATGACTAAAGGAGGCAGGCTGTGTATAAAGAGGGAGGTTTCTCTGCAAATGAGAGCTAATCGTTGCCAAATATTGAGACAAATAGTCTGGAGAGAGGAACAGGAGGTATTCTGTCTCACCTGAGATGCTGATAAAACCTGGAAGCCATAGGAGTGAGATCAGCCTGAGAAAAGACAAATCACCTGTTATTTTCCAAAGATGTGTAACTTCAGAGGCTTTTTTTAAGGGTAAGCAGTGATGATAAAGAAAATCCTTTGCTAAACAAGTGAATTTTGTCTTCATTTTTCCCTCTGAATAGGCTGAACTAGAACCTTGTAGGCCTTGGTGAAACTAAGAAAACCATGAATAAGCATGCAGAGGGTTCTCCCATTCTGACACCAGTTCCAGGTCTGTACGTGTGTTGTGGAAAGGCTGGAGTATGCCTTGCACAGATCATGAGTGGAAAGGGTAAATGGGAGAGCTGAGATTCAGCACCTGACATCCTTCAAGTGTAAGGTCTGTTACAATGCTGGAAATCAGCCTAGGACTCCTCTGCTCACTCTTCTGTTGATGCTGGACTGCCAACAGCAAACAAGCTATGACTACTCAACTCAGGCTTCCACTCCCACTGCTCCAGTGCTTTGCCCCTGGCCTTATGCAAGGGTAGGTACATATTTACTAGTACAGGCAGACACAAATTTCCATTGACTAATCTTCCTCTGCAAGGTGAGTCATCATATAGAAAAGGTTGTTTCTGCTTGTTCTCTGTTCATATTATAATCCAGTCAGTGCTCCAAAAAAGACCTATGACCATCTCTGTTCTCCCATAGTAACAGAGGGAAACTTGGAGAGATGTCTGTAGCTACAAGCTTTCTGCAGGGAAAGATCTTCCTTGGAAATTACTTTGAAAGAAGCTGGCAAGGATTCTGGTAAGAACTTAGCCTTTTCTGTCCATGTTTCTCCATATGTCAAAACAAGGCGTAATCCTTTCCTGCTTCACAGAGGTATTGTAAGGACTCATCAGTTAACATGTTTACATCACTAAATGTGATTTCCTATTCTAAATCACCTAGGCTTTAGTTCTTAGGAACACAAAGTCATCTCAGCCTTCGTAAATATCTTTTCCATCTTTTCACACATCTATATTCCTCTCTGCTTTCTGCTGCTGCAAAATGCAATTGCTGCCAGTGTTGCTCTTGGACACACCTAAGAGCAATTTTAACCGTCACACTGAATTTTCCTGAGCAATTAAATAATCAGCAAAGGAAAAGAATTCTCCAAATTCTGGTTTTCCTTATTATTAGTGTTGGAAAATGATTTACGCCTTATAGTGCTCACTATTGAAATACCTCATCACTGCTCCAACTCCTTGGTATTGTCATGAACCATAATCTTTGAATATATTTATAAAGCACCTTTTAGTCCAGAGATCTCTGGGAGAATGAATTGTGATTGAAACTGGAGTTATCTATAAATAAACTCCCATATAAATATCATGTGTTGTCTATGTTTGTATGCTGCAGGACCTGTACCTCCTTCTACAAAAAGGCAACTTTCTCTGGAACAGAACAGTAGCAGACCAAAATATCTGCACTGTCTTAAATGTGAAGTGCACTATCCAACTGAAATTGCACAGGGAACCTCAGAATGCAAAATGATCTGCAAGCTCCTGTAATCAGCTTCATGCCAGAACTGGAAAGATATTTTTAGCTATGGCACACTGTTGAGGATTTATTTAGGGATGTGGGAGGTACCCAAACCTGGGGGCGGTGACCATTTTAGTTATGGTCCTGCTGCCTTCTCATCATGCAGGTTATCCTCCCACACACAACCTTGCCTGACCTGTGAAACAGCCCTTTCTCTTCTCCCTCCCTACCATGCTCCTTTTTACTCCTGCTCACCACTGTCTCTCCTACTGCCTTCTATAAAACTAAAATCTTGGATTTTCCTCATTTCCCCATATTGTAGTACCCTCCTACCTCTTTCCTAAGCTCCAAACTACTTCCCCATCCAGGTTTACTACCAGATGCTGTATATTAATGTAGGGAAACATCCCAGCCTTTCAAGTTCCTGAAACTGAAACATGCGCGGAGGAATGTGAGTCAGACTTTATATGGAATTCCCAGTGAGGGTGGTCAAACCCTTAAACAGGATGCCCAGTGAGACTGGAATGTCTGCCCTTGGAGATAGTCACACCTGGATCAGGCAAGGCACTAAGCTACCTGGCCTAACTTTGAAGATAGCCCTGTTTTGAGTGGGTAAAGGACCAGATGATCTCCAGTGATTCCTTCTAATCAAAATTATTTCATGATTCCATAATTCTAACTACATCTTGAAGGAAACACAGAAGAATGTAAAAGAAAGATGGTCTTCTGGCAAGAAGAAAAATGAATACAATAAAACAAGAGCTCTGCACAATTAGTCTGCTTTTCATCTTGCTTGCACTGAAGTAATTCAGGATGAAGTGAGATGGATGTTAAAATCAGCAGAGAACCAAGAAGAGAACATCATCATGCCTGTGGTTAGTCTAGGCTTGTTTCGTCTGTCTGGACTCGAGGCCTGGGTACTAATGTATGTGTTGTCTTCAGAATATCGTCAACTGGAATATTCCAAGGTACCATCTATTTTATTTCCCAAATATTGAGATTAGGAGCATGATGCAGGTAGTACCCCACCTCCTCATAGCAATGCCCCAGGTGCTGCAGCCAGATGTGTGCTGTAGAGTAACCTTGTCGGGGGGGGGGCTGGAAAGGTGTAGGAACACACCAGAGGTACCCCTGCTCCCTTCACTGCAAGCAGCAGTGGCAGCTACCTCGTCCTCTGAACATATAAGAATATGGTTTGCATTTCAGTGCGTGGACACATGAAATGTCCTAATCTAACCCAGAGCTGTGGGAATTCTATGCTGTTCTGGGACAGCTTCTCAAATCCAGGTGATGACTTATGTAGGTTTTACAGTTCTACTAAAAACCAAGGCGAAAGCAGAAATGTAACTATATCCCAGTTTTTGAGAATGGACTTCCCAAATTCTACAAAAATGAATATATTAGTGCTCTCAATTCACGATCCTCAGCCTCACAATTTGTTTGCTCAATCTGAGATGTCACTACCTTCTACTACACAGAACTAAAGATAGTTGATCCTTGATTCAGAAGCACAAGTAGTTAGAAAAATCCTTAGAATCTTCATAAAGAAAATGGTTCTGTGTTTAAATTTATTTTACTGCTACTGGTGGTTTATTTAGGAGATGCATCACCACTGGATAAAAAAACATTGATAATACCAGCATCTGTTTAATAAATATTATATTATATTATATTGTTCTTCCACTGTCCTCTTAAATAGAACAAGTTCCTGAAATTGAAAGTTCACTAACAAAGGGCACAAATAGAACAAAAAATCTGGCAGCAAAATGTTTCTGTTTAAACAATAGAGCTGAGAGAGCAACACGCTGTTGTATAGCTCAGTAGAAGGGTACTGACAAATACTGAAATATAAAATGCCCAATCACTAAATTGCTTTAAGATAAGAAGTTCCCCAAAAACCAAGCCATTAAACCAAAAGCCAATACAGGACTTGAAAATTATTGTAAACTACAATATATCACTCATGGGTGGCCTTAATGCTGAATCTGGGATGAATTACATGAAAAAAAATCACAGGAAATTTTTAAGACAGAAGTTTGAAAGGCAAGCACAATGACTGCCGTAACAGAGTTTAGCAATTGCAAACACAACATAAAAAAAGTTGTGTGTTTGAAGGCTGTGCTAAATTTTCCTCTGAAAGTGTTTTATGGGATTTTAACAGAAACAAAAATATCCTGACAACTTTAGAGAAAAATGAGTGACCTATTAGACCAATTGATAAAGCTGGAAAGAACAGACAAGCTTCCAGGCATGCAGGTGCTTCTTGGGATCTGAAATCGAAACAGCAAACTTCAAAGCTAAATCCAGGTTAAGAACAATTTTGCTGAGTTAGGGCATCTGCTTTGCTTCAAATGTTTATTAATTTCTTTTTTAAAGGCTGTAAATGATGACCTGGGAAATAAATGTATAATAATATAGCCCTGTAAATGGATTATTATTTCTAAAGCAGGCTTGCAATTAGAAAGGGATCTAAGGAGTAAAACTTACCCCAGCAAATCTGCACAAAATCACATTGACTTTCCATGAGATTTACAAGCCTGTTTGCTTACATTGCTTTAGAAAATATTAATTGGATTCCTAAGTCACTTAGGTGCTTTAGAAGACTTTACTTTCCCTGAAAAAGGCAATAAACAAATCAGGGTACTGCCAAGGAGTAGATACACATGGAGCACACCCAGCTGTGGCTGCAGAGCCAGCTGTGCTGGGGACCGGTGTATTTGCCTCAACAGACCTGGTAACAAGCTCAAAGCTTAAGATCCGACATAAGCACAGCAACAGACAGCGCCAGACAACACTAAGCAATGCTCTGAGGTGGCTTGGCTGTAATACATCTCTTAGGCTAGTGCTAGTAATGATGTAAATATTGTTTTCTAAAAGTTTGTCATTTGTATTTATCGAAACCTTTCACTGGAGAGGGTAGGGAAGGTGAAGCAGAAAAGTAATTTTCTGTTATTGGCCATTCAAGAATTTTGAAGCTGTTATTTTTTCAATCATCTACAACAATTTCCTTGTTTTTAGAATGAGTGCATGATATCATATCCTGAGCCCTTCCCTTTCCTTGCAGCTTTCTGAGGCACTAGGAGGAGTCCAGCTACAGTCATCATGTGAATTGGTCTGTAATACCGTAGTGGTGCTGCCTCTGCCATCGTCTGCGTGCCTGCCTTGCTCATACTCCTTAAGAAATTGCTGCTCTAGGACAAACGGCCCATTAAGCACAGTGAGTATCAGCTAAAAAAGCAAACAATGTATCTATCTAGCTTGTAAAATTGTATCAGTCACTTTTTGATGTATTTACATGTGTGCAGTTAGGGACAGAAATACAAGTGAAAGGAGAATTCGCTGTCATTTTCTGTCACTGAAGTGAGAAGAGAAAGGAGATTCCTGTCCCAGCTGGGGTGAAAAAAGGGATAGCAGCAACGGGGGAGGCTCTCAAGGTGCAGAAACTAGATTAAAGGTGTGAGCTAGGTGTAGGAAAGGGCCAAGGTACATGCACCATGCGAGGCAACATACCCATTCGCTGTGGACAGGCAGGAAAAAACAGCTGCTAAAATGTATACACGAGCAGCTGTGGGTGAGCACATGGCATTGTGTCAGGGCTGGGTGACAACCACCTCGTGTTTATTCCCAACCCTGTTTGACTTAATGAATGTGGTAGTACTAGCTAGTACTAAGCAAAATAAAAGGAGAATAAAAGAACTAGTTTTCTGCACTAATCTCCACTCATGCCTAAAGCATACAGGCCAAGTATACATTAACAGTGAGTCACTGATTCTTTTTAGTGTAACTACGTAACCTGTGTTGTTGTTGTTACTTCTGCAGTTCATCTTGGTCTTTTAGCTTCGTAATGCCGAGCTAAAGGTTCTGCCGTTCTTGGTGAAGGGTCTAAGGTTTTGTCTAGATGTCTCTGAAATGCTAATTTAGAAACTTGCTAACTATATCAAAGGTATGTTTGTTGTTATATTTATAGTGTGGAAATAACTTAGGATCATCCAGAATTCACAGAGTAAAAAAGGTTACAGTGAAAGTAAATCATCAGCTTGCATTTATATCTACCAGATGATATTGTACAAATTATTTGTTAACCTAAAAAGTTACTTTTAAAAGGATAGAAAATCTGAGTTTTCCTGTTTCTTTGGTACAACTTAATTCCAAGCAGTAGTGATATTTTTGTGAATATTTACGATAACAATATCTGGTTTCAGAAAAGTGCAAGTAAGTTGTGTCCTTTCCCCAAATGGTCTTTGATGAGGCAAGCAACTGTACAGGAAACACATAAAAACACATAACCTTTGAATATGTCATTAATCACACTACTTTATCCATTTTTTTCTTTGCTGACTGTGGTTTTGATCAGCTCATTCTTAGGGTCACAGCACAATGTTAGTAAAAATCTTTGCTTTTTGTTAACTGCTAAAGTGCACTGTGAGGTAAAAGCTCGTCTTCTGTTAAAAGGTGCTGGAGACTCTTCGGTTGCTGATGTAGTTAACTTTATGACAGAGCAGATTTATGACAGGAAAACAAAATGTTTTCTACAACATACTTAAGTTGAGTAGGATGGTAAAAATGAGCTCGTGTGCTGCTTGGTCTAGCCTCAATAGCATGGAGACTACTATACTAGAGGTGACCATGAGTCCCCGTACTCCAGGGTTCTGCCTCTGACAGCAACCTGTACTATGTGCTTCTGACACAGTTGTAAGTAAGTTCAGAGTGATCAGATGTTGAATAAGCTTCACAAGGAGATTTTTTTAATGCCTATCAGCTATTAGTTGACTTGTACTGTGCAACAAGAGGGGTTTTTAACTCTTTAACAGAATGTCACATGGATATTCACATTTCCATATAAATGTTTGTTTCTTGAATTCACTGAGATCTTGGTTCCGACAATGTTGTGTGGCAATGAGATCAGTAAAAAATGTGGTTTTTTCAAAGAAACATTATTATTTCCTTTCTCCAAATCTAAATTCACTTCCAGTAGTTGTAAATTTGATCATACATCATAGGAGAGAAAAGCTAACCTTAGCCTTTAATTGTGCGCTCTACTGAAGAATGATGATGTATTTTTATTCTTAGTTATAGTTTGGTCTGTCTAGTTTGTGGCTATGTATTTTTTTTTCCAAGGGCTTCACCCACAATTTTACTCATAGTTAATTGTTTTGTTGTCATGCTTAAAAAATTCAAAGATGAAAGAGACGTGAGTTCCCTTTATAGAAACCACCCAGCTCTGCTCTTGTATCCGGTTTATATATGTGTTTAATAATAAATTTTCCACAACCTTACATCCAAGAAATGTTAGGTGTGCAGCAAATGTTTAATTAATTAATTTCACAAAGAACTTGTGAGGTAGGTTCCCTCATTTTACAGGTGAGACAGAAAGTGAGACAGTTAAATTAAGTGACTTGCTTAATATCACACAATGAGTCATTGCTAACACTGAAAATAGAGTTCATGTCTTCTGGTTCCTTGCCCTGTATTTTAATCATCAAACCAGACCTAATTATGAAGTTGAATGAACTCCTTAAATGATTAAAATAATTGTTCTCAATTTAATGTTGGAGTATTATGTTTTAATCATCTAGGCAGCTACAATACTTGCACAAGTTTTCCTTGCTTAGCACTTTTTAGTCTGTCTTGTTCAGATAGTGCTTTAGATTTTTTTTTTTACAGTAATCCTGAACTGTAATAATACACTCAAACAGATCTCCGCAAAAAAATAAGGAACACACTTAAAACTCACAGCAATCTCCTTGCTGTCAATGTAGCAATGCTCTTCTTCATACTCTCAACAGCAGTTCCACTTAATAACACCTATAGCTTTAATTAAGGGAGCATAGTAAAGTTATTGCCCCACAGACAGCAAAAGATAGACTGGTTACGCTGTCGTGACTGGATGAAAATGTAGCCTGAAGTGCAAAAGAGCAATTGCGTCTTAAGAAATATCAGCTTAGAAGTGCAGTTCTGAACTATATGCTGTGTCATCTCTGAATAAACAGGTACGTAAAGAGGTGCGATCCTTGAAAACATGTTTAAATGAATAGTACCTGTGTTCAGGCTAATGGTACGCTCCAGCAGCTTTACTGCTTTTATGAGTATAGTCCACATATTTGTTTATGCTGATAGGACATATATAAGTTTTTCTAATCCTTACTAGCTTACCTGTTTGATAGTGCTCTTCAATATAGGAAAGAATAAATGGCCCAGAAAATATGTACATAGGCATAAGATAGAAAGAGGCTCAGGCGAGGGAGTGAAGAAATCATATTAGCATAGCTTGCTCCCTGTTAAACCTGAGTATAGACACAGCTGTCTGATACACCGCCTTTGACAATGCTTTGCATCATACGGTAATTTTGGTGTGTGTGAGACAAGCAGCACAAGGCTGTGGTCAGCTCTAAGATTTTTATAAAGACCTTTGCCATATGTAATGAACACAGCATTGCTGTGCAAGCAGCCTTTTGACTTAATTGCAATTTAACAACAATATACTTTAAAAATTCAACTCATTCATTGCTGAACACAAATAAAGTGCCTAGGTGGTAATATCAGTCAGTAAGCATTGGCATGCTGTATTTATTGACACAACTCAAGAGTAATTAACCATGCTGTACTTGTAAAGAAGAGTCACATCTTGCCTACTGAACTGGAGGCTAGACAGAAGGTCTAGCCAAGGAGACAAAGCCAAGGAGAGATGTTCCAAGAAGGCCATTCGGTTTCCTATTCAGGGTCAATATTCTAATTTATCATGTTGTTTTCCTGTTGCGTTTATCTTCTGTTTAAAATGTTAACTATGAGCATGTTTTACACTTTGTCACTAGGACTCTGTCATCAGCGATAAACTGTCCAATATTGGTCTGAGTACTGCTCCAACTTCGCTTTCAGTTTCTGTTGGAGACTAAGGTGTTTTTCTCACAGACTTCAGGAAATGGCCTGATGCCAAGTGATGAGTAGTTTTCAAGGCAGCACTGCGTCTGCACCCATCTATCAGGGCTTAGACATGCTGCCTTTCAAAGGGTTTGTTGAAAACCAGGCAGAGTTGTCCAGTACAAAGTGGACAAAGAAGACACTTCTGTGACTTCCATAGACTTTGTAACCAAACCCAAGGAAACAATGCAAATAATTGAAAATATTTCTGTTGCTTTTCACTCATGTCTCCTTTTATCTCCAGTTCCTATTTTTAAACCCATCAAATGTAATGGTAACAATGTTTGAGAAGCTGAAAATTTTGATCAAACATTAGATAACATTTGTGAAAATTATGTGCATGAAATTATAATGTGCCTAGGTGTTCTTTTCCAGGTTGGGAATAGAAAGAAGACTCTGTGATCTGTGTGTCTGATCAAAACTAACTAAAGCAGTAGAAACAAAATACATACACATACACTGCATGAGCAGGGAATCATTTTCAACAAGGATTCAGCTAATAGGGGTGAAGAATGGGTCAGCTTGAGAAAATCAGAAATTGTTCATGAATAATCTGAGTAAGAACAGAGGATGCGTAATACAGTACTACATTTGAGAAGAGCGCTGACAAAATATGGGCCTTGAATTTTGGATGCAGTTATACATGCTTCAGCCAGTACTGAATAGAACAGAAAAGAAGCCTGCCTTTATCATCAAGGAGATGTAATGCTATTTTACATAATTGTTTAAGATCCTACCTTCAGTGAAAACCTGCGTGTCCTGCCTAGCTTAGTAATCTTATTACTGGTCACTGCTCTTTAATAGGTCTATCGCAGCCTTATTCTGTTGATTCAGCACACAAAGAAAACATTCTAGCGATATCAGTTCCTCCAGCAGCGGGGATTATGGGCGTGGTAACAGTACATGTTTGTGAAAGGTATATGTTGTCTGCCTTCATTCCCCGAGGAAAACAGGTACAGCCACAGTGCTCCTCTGAAGAGTTAATATAATGAATGTATTACTATGTAGATACGATTCACAGAACTGACAAAGCATTTGTGGTAATACGGTGCTTATACATTAGAGCCAGAAAATGAAATAGAAAGGAAGTGAAAAGAAACGCATAATGAGGGAGTTGGCCAGTTTAGTTCCATTATGCAAGCACAGTGAAAGGTACAATGCCACAAGTAACAAAAAAATCCAGTATCAGTTACCTTAAGTTATATTAATTATAAAAGGTGGAGTTAGCAATGCAGGCAAGGTACATTTTTTCCAACATTCCTTATTATGTGTTAATCATGGCACTGTAAAGATCCAAGAATCTTGGATCATGCAACTTGAAAAATACCACTAGAACGTTTCTTGCTGGGACTAGGTACAGCGAGGCAAGTACAAGCTGAAACTGTAAATATGGGGAAGGACTTCTCTGTTCAATAAAACAAGCAGTTTCTGCTGAAACTAGTTTTGCTTGAGGACTAATTTGTGGTTCCAAGTGTCTTTCAGTGCTGACAGCTGAAGAAGGTAGCTCTGGGCCAGATTGTAATGTTCACTCCTTGCTCTAATGGGCGGATGTGTTTAATTAACCTTTGTTTCTGCAGAAGCAGACGTTCTGGCAAGCTGTAGGAATGCTAAAGGAGGGAAATCTAACCAGCAGTGAACCTAGGCACATTCTATACTTCTAGTACTAAGTAAAGAATGTTAATGTAGACAAATACTGTTTCCTAGGAGATAGGTTTGTATAACTAACTGCTGTAAAAGAAATTTAACGTGGTTCCCCCTGTAGGGTTCCCCCAAATTAATTTCACAAGAGCCAGCTATGGTCCCATACCCTTGAGACTCTTTGTCTCTCCTGTCTGATTAAAGGCTGGGTACAATTCTTCAGCTGGGGGTCACAAAAACATGTATTCAAGGGGGAAATATTCTGCTTAGTATCTCTTTGATAGAGTTAGACCTGACAGCCTTGCTGCCTGTTCCATATCCAGCAGTGACTTCTCCAGATACCACAGCTTCGATAGACCCTTCCCAGAACTTCCTGTAAAGTGCAGATCTTCAGGTTTATAGCTAATTCTTCAGAAGGCATATGGCAAGTCTAATGCAAAGCAGATATCCTTTGCATGAAGCTGCTGAAGGCACTGTTTTTCACCTGAAAAACTAAAGCACTGTAGATTACAATTCATACAAATACAGCAAACTCCTTGGCTACAATGTCCCTTGGCCCTAATCTTTCACTAAAAAAAATCAACAACTTTGCAGGAGTGTTTTGAAAGCATGCAAGTTAGAGCTTATCTACTCTGACCTTCAGCAGCTCCACTGCCACAATAGCATCATTGTTTCCTCCCCTTAGTAAGCAGCACCCTCCATTCCTCTCACTTCCTTTCCAGCCCAAACCTTTCCATATGAGAGACTTTTTAAAGCTCTGCTTTGTCATCTAGTTTTGCTACTACTGTGATCTAAGTGCCAACCTCCTTCAGTCCCAGTTGTCTCAGTCAGCCAAGACCCTGTTTTTACTCAAAATGTGCCTTTTAAACTTGAGTGATGGAAATCCCTTCTGCTCCTGCAGTCTTACAAACAAGGTGTATTCCCAACTGAGAGAAACATTTAGGTTACAGCATTTTTCTTACTAAAACAACATTGTAGCAACACAATCACAATCACAAACAGTACTTCTCCCACCTCAGCACTGTGATGCAGAACCCTTCCCTTCCTAATATTGTGCAACCACATTGCAACAGTACATAGGCACTAGTGTTAAAGTTGCAGTTAAAGTACTAAATTCCTAATCCCATACTTTGTTCACTGGGTTTCTGCTCCAGAATAGAGAGTTGTGACAGCAAATGAGGTAACCAAGGAAAAATAAAACTGGCCACAATTGTTAGGATTATGAGTTCAATATAATTCTTCAGCTTGTTCATAGTAATCTTGGTTTGTTTCTGGTAAGAACTGATGACTCCAAAAGTCATAAGCTGTGTGTTAAATTCTTGGGTGATGACAATTTCCTTTATAATGTTGCCCAGTGTCTGAGCGTATAGAGACAGGATTGTGTAGGCCTGCTACGAGCAGAGAGAGTCTATTGCAAAGAGAAGGTTTGCACAAAGACTGAAAATAGAGTGTCTATGTCCCGATACAGACAGTGATTTCCAAAAGCTCTTAGTGTTGGCCAAACTCACAGCAGTTACTGACACAGATTACTTTTGAAAGTTCTTCACCAGCTTGGTTTGACATGCAGCCCACTGTCCAAATCTGGTCTGCAGGATCTTCTGTCTGGCCTGAACCACTTTTTCTATGGAAATTCCAAGGAGCAAGCTGCTGCCTTATCTCAAAGAGAAGGAACAGAGGGTGGATGCTTCTTACCCATGCTTCTGAGATGTGGGCAGAACAGCACCCTGATACAGATGAGTTGTTGCTGTGCTTCTCTCTGAATGAGCTGCTGTTGATTGTAAGTGGCCTGTCCTTAAACTGGGATCTGACTCATGCGTGGCTATCCTATTATTATACATTATGTTGCTGTAGGTATCACTCACTGAGAAGGAATGTATGACAATACACTTCTTTGTATTCATATTCTTTGTATTGTAATTGTGCGTCTCTTATTTGGCCATCTGCATGTAATGCCTGACTATTTCTCTGTACAACTGCAGGAACTATGATTTTCTTTTAATTATGGAAATAATTTCAGTAAGTGTAAATTCTATATGCATATAAGGATACAGGATCTATGGGTTAATCTTGCAGGTTTTTTATTCAAGGGAACACATTCAACAGACTCTGGGTCCTATCTTCCCCCAGTACAGGAAGTATAGTGCTGATGGGGACGGAAAAGAAGTTGCTGTCCTCGGAGTCGACAGCAAAGCCCTTTCTCTAGTGCAAACAGACACCATTCTGAGCTAATACAAAGATTAAAAGCCAATGCAAAGAATTACAATAGCACCTTAATTTTAACATAATCTAAGTATAAATTACAAAAACTGAGCACTCTCGCTTAAATACAAGTTGAAACAATTACTTTATCTTCAGGGAGACTGTCTAAGTAAATGAGAGAGATGTAAATCTCAGCTGAAACTTCTGCTTGAGGAAAAGTGCTACTGGATGTGTCCATAGCTTGGTTTCAGCACATGCAGCCAGTTATAGTACAGGGGAAAGCTACATTAACTTTTAGTCAAGCTAAAGGGGTACCTTTCCTGATTTTGACAGATAGTAGTTAATTACATTTTTCCTCTTTGGAGGAAGTATACATTTCTTTCTTTTGTTAGCATATCTGATAATGGCAGGGGATTTTTCTGAGGGTAGTCTTGGAACAAAACTGCAGCTCCAGGCACTCTGTAAGAAGCCAAATACAAGGGAAGGGTGGAGTGAAGTTGCTATTTGATAATAGGAATAGTCTAGAAGAAAGTTTCCTTATCTCTCTTCAGTACTTGTTTTTCAGAAAGTAATTGTGATGAAAAGGCAGGAGCTATTATTCTCTACTGTAAATTCTTTTCTGATAAGTCTTTTGGAAGAAATCACAATGCTATCTTCATCCAAATCCTTCCTAAAATGCATTTCTTCCATAAAGTGTTTCTATGCTGATCCACTAGGCGTTGCTATTTACATCTTTAAAAGAAACAAAGTACTTCACCTGGACCGATTGTAGGTTAAGAGTCACTATGTGCCTGCATGCCCCATAGAAAAGCGTAGTCCATGGAAAGAATCTATTGCCTCCTGGCAGTAGTTCTTTATATTGTGTTTTTACTTCTTATTGTTGATGCTAATCTCTACAGGGAAGGGGCGTTTGTCTTTATGCACCTTCAAGGCATCGTATATGTCTGTAACTTTATGCAAATCAGTGAAGATCAAGAAGGAAACAAGAAGTAATTTTACAATACAAATTAGCTTTGCCTTGAATAGCAGTCAAATTCTGTTCTGTCATCCCAACGTAAATCCAGATTTGGTGCTGAAGTCACTGAAATGAAATATGGTCATAGCTCTTGATACGAAGAAGACTGAAGGGGAGAGGAGGCCAGTAATGCTGCATCTAATAGAATCACTCACATTATTTTAGACTATGCAAACTTTAAATAACCCTAGTCTTCTCTTCAGGACTATGCTGCCCTGTGCTGTAGGCTGCTAATGTAACTCAGAAATGCACATCTGCTGTTTAACGGTATATAAGGCAGTGATTCCCAACCAGTCAGTTATAACTGGTGAGGTCACAACAGTTTCAAACAAGGTCATAAGCTACATGAAATTACATTTGATCACACATTTATGCTAGTATTTGGGGTTGCATTAAATTCTTACTCTGCAACAGCAATTTTTTTCAGTGAAAAAATTGGGAAACTGCTGTGTTTTACTTTGTGAAAGACTGGGTGGAGAGACTATTTCCTCTGAGTCATCAGTGGGAAAAGTCCATTATTACAGGGGCGAAATGTGAACATGACAGCTAGAATTGAAAAAAACCCTACAACTGTGAACATATTCAATCTGTTGATACAGCATGTTTCAAGCTCAAAGGTGTCAACACCATTGCTTTCCAAAAATTGTAATGAATCTATGCGTCCAAAATATTATGTTGCTATAATAATTATCATAACAAAGTTAATCATAGATCAGTCCTTCACAACCAAAATACACTCACCACTAGGTAAAAGATGGCAGTTATTTATGCATGATATTCAACAGATGATTACATCCATCAGAAATGGCTGGACTCTCTTTCTTTTTAGCAGTGTGTGCATATGCATATCTGTTCTGGAATCTGGCAAGGAAGCCCTGCCAGTAAAGGCAGGGGATGTTGTAGAGGCAGCAAACTGGAAGCTGGGAAGGAAGGCAGTCCTTGCTGATAATCATTAGCAAGCTCAGAGGAAGGAGAGCATCCTGCCTTGTCATGCTAAACCAGCTAGAGTGTCCCTATTAACACAGCAAATC
The DNA here is from genome assembly GCA_027574665.1 of Rhynochetos jubatus. NCBI lineage: Eukaryota > Metazoa > Chordata > Aves > Eurypygiformes > Rhynochetidae > Rhynochetos > Rhynochetos jubatus. Next base: position 29,920,930 of record CM050654.1, read on the forward strand.
CTGTACCCATCCTTGTTTAAGCAGCAGGATATTCAGGTTTGGTTAGGAAAGAGAAGTCATGATTTTGTACATGGGTGTGCAAAGCGCCCATTAAATGTCACTCTCCTATACTGTGACTGCCTAATTTGCTCAAGGGAGCTGTAAAATTAAGAACCTGAGACTTACTTGTCTTTGTTTTGTCTCCCTTCATCATCAAGCACACTTGGTCAGTTTTCACCTTTTTACGCTATGCCTCAGCTTCAATATTTATGTCATGTCCCATTAAAATCCTCAGCTGAGAAGCTTCGTCCTTTCAGCTGCACAGCTACTGCATATCATTTGTTAATTTGTGAATGTCAAATATATTTAGTGTGACTAAATAGCGGAGTTTGAAAAACAACAGCCTGTCTTTCTACACAGAACTGCCAGATCCCCTAAGCCAATGCAATTAGATTCTGACCTAGAAAGGGACATCAGTGTTCAGCCTCTCATGCCCTAGTGGTCCTTCAGCTCTTGTCTAGAAGTTGCCAGTTCCACAGGCAGTTTTTGTAATATTAATATTTTCAAGAACCAACAACTCTTAGCCACATACAGCATTTAGACAAATCAACACAAATGGCAGCTTAAATGACAGATTTAAAGCTGTCATCCCTATGGGGTGACTCCACACTCAAGTTATTAGCAGCAACATTAAATTGCAAAAACACTTATAAAGCCTTTGTTAAATAATATAAATGGAAATTGGTATATCCTCAAAGCAATGTAAATAACAAGGCATGCAGGCCAGAATACATAAACAAAACCCCAGCACAAGCCTTAGAAAGTAAAAACATACAAAGAAGAATGCTGATGTTAAGCTAAATTCCAAGGCTATGTTTCATTACTATTACTGTTACTGTTTATCAAGGACTTTCAAGCAAGTTCTGCTATTTCTCCCCTTTGTGTTTGTAACTCTGACTGTTACATTCTTAACCCACATGTTCTTAGCTAAACTCTCTCTCTGAAACCTTCTAAGTCCATATTATTTCTGGTCAGATTTGAATCAGCAAAGCAGAACATTTCCTGTCCTTGGGGGGATGAATCCACACTGGATATTAGGAGCCTATGTCAGCACTAACAGGATGCAGACTAGGAAGCTACTCACTTTAATAGCAGGAACTAGAACAAGAGTGGCAGGCAGAATTAGAATGAAATGTTTCTACATAGAACAGAGTAAGAACTGGAACTAAGGCATTTTTTATATGACTAAAATATGGCTGCCCGCAAACTAGTTTCATACATTTCAAAATCATCAGGAGATTATAAGAAAAAGCTTAAGCTCAAAATCTAGGATTTGAATGAAAGCTCCAGCTGCCTAACTAACTGGAGCTGTGTCATGCTGAAAAAGGCCATTTTGATGAATTAAGAGTACAAGTGAGTTATGTCCCGGAGCAACAAGCCATTGACACTCTATTGCCAAATAGTTGAAAGTTTGGAGGTAGAAAATGGAGATAGAATTAATATCGGTCAATAACAACAAAAATTGACTCAAATTCTCTTCCTGGAACCCAAAGCATGCTTCTCAGGGACCCAATGGTGCATGTGGGCCAAAATACAAATAGGAAGTAGCTCTGGTGTGGATCTAAAATAAGATGAGCAGTAGCCACAAGTGTGGTGCCATCTGGTGTATCGTAGCCCTGTCTGCTGGTCAGCACTTCCTAATCTGCACTAGGATGTTTGCATACCTCTTCTAGCAGCAACTCAAGAGTCTCCCTGTGATCCAGACCTGTGACACAGCAAGCTTGGTTGCTGGAAATTTGCTAGATGAAGTAGGAATGTGTGTCAAAAACGCTGATGGACATTTTATTAGTCAGCTTTACAGACTGCTCTTCCTGTTAATTACGGCTTTCCCTGAACAAAGTCTCTAACCGGGATAGGTGAGCATGGTCCTCCACACTGGCCAGAAAAGCATAAAAAGCCTTATTTCTTCCATAGCTAACAGGAACATATATTTAGCTTGAGGGACATGAAAACCATCTTTTTTGAGAAATAAATTCCACAGCTGTTTTCTTTGCTGATTTGTGACCTTGAGATCTATAAAATCATGCAGTATCTTCCTTTATGACAGCTGCAGATTTAGTACGACTAATGTGCTATGGAGAGCAACCCTTTTATTATAAGCTTTTAAAAGGGATGAGATGAAGGTTTGTGAAATTGATGCTGTAGGTGTAGCAACCAAGGAGAAAGCGTGGCAATCACACCTACTTGTTTCTACACTTGCGGCTTTTGGGAACTGACAGGGAAAGATTACTTTTGATTTATACATATTTCTGAGAAGCAAGACATGATAATTATCAGGTGGTTCACCTGTGTCATGCAACAGCTATGTCAAAAGCCAACAGTTAAACCACAAGGCAGATTGAACTTGTGTGTGGAGTGACTCCATGAGGACAGCTTTACACTAAGCTGGAAAATTTTGGGGATGGGACAGTGTATTTCCCACAGCTGTTGAATAAACTAATTTTCTTCTGACTAGAATAAATTCACATATCTCAGGTCTCTTAAGGCTCTCTGGAATCATACTAGAATGATTCCTATCTTTTAATGCAGATAATCAATTCTTCTAACATAGGTAAGTGTCCTAGGTGAACCTTTTACTTCTATTTGCAAAATAGTGCCCCATCAGAGGTTTTGAATTTCTTTCATGCTGCACTCTTTACCTGCTTCTACTTTTTAACTGCATTGTTTGCATGACAAGAACTAAGAAACAGAACTTCTGTGAAGATACACAGAACCTTCATGACAGAATAGCTAGTTTATACCTTAGTGTACTGAGAATTTTTGTAAGAATCACAGCTCCCTCTGGACAAGGAATTCTAGAAAGAACTGTACAGATGAACATGTTTTTAGCCAATTATTAAAGACGAGCCCCAAAGTTTAAGGAAATTTGAACTCTATAGGCAGAGTAGCACTGCAACTCCTTCTGCCATAGTTCAGACTGTCTTTAGAAATGGCAGCTTAGACCTACCTCTGTTAATATCATACAACAAAGTAAGAAAGTACAACTCAGCTAAGTGGAAAAAGAATGGAGTTTCACCATCTTTTCCTGGATTGAAAGCTTCCCAAATTATCCCCAGAAAACCCTTTTAGAGGTTTAAGAAAAGCCACAAGGAAACTGTTGCTGAGTCTTCAGTGCTGAGAAGTCAAAGGAGCCCAGCTGATCCAACCAAAGGATTCTTTACATGCTAATCAAAAGAGAGATTCAGCAGGTGGCCACATTGCTGAGGCTCTGTGAAAAGAAACTGAAAAGGCAGAACTACATCAAGCTGAATCTAGCATGGACGTGACATGACTATTGCATTTTCCATTTGACATAACGGATATCTTCAGCCACAACAGCCAAACCCATAGCATTTTTTTGCTTTCCAAAGAACATGAAGGACTGCCCTTTCTTGGAAGGAAGTGGCAGCTGCCACAGGACTATAATAATATCTCTGGCTTGCTCTGTATAAAGGTATTTTCTAAATTTACAAGGAAATAACTTCTTGGGTTAAAACATTTGTCAAGAAGAGATAAATTGTTAAACATTTTGGATCTTCTACTTACTTTGCCCATTCCCAGTTATGTACCTGCCTCTTACCTCTTCTATGTGTCTTGCATCCTAAATGAATTCTAACTGTTAAGTGGAAGAGCTAAGATCACAAACATTATCATCAATCACACGCTTAATACCTTTGGCAAATGGACCAGCAGACTTTGGGGGAAGTAGCATCCTAAGCCCTCACAGTAAGATTCAGTAACTCTCTCAGATCCCTTCTCTGAACGAACCTATGCAAGCCAACAGGTTCAGTGGGAAGCTGATAGGAAATGACTTAGGAAGAGGGTATCTTGTAAAAGTTACACTTCTCCATAAATTAAAAGAGGGAAGGAAAGAGTGAGTAGCAGTCTTTTCTTTCAAATTACAGGAAGAAGGTGCAACCTTTGTATGCAAGGTCTTAGGGGATACAGCATCTATCTTGCATGTAGTAAACCAGACATCAACTCCCTTCTCTTCTGAGGTGTTTGGAGCCCATATCTAGTAGGAAAATGCCCCAAATAGCAAGCCAAAGACTATCCTGTCTAGGCAAGGGGTGTATTTGGTCCTTGAAGCTGATCTGTTTCGCATGGAGTACTACTCTAAACCAGAGACAATACAAGCGAGAGTGATCTTATCTAACGGTTACAGCACACAATCAACAGTCCCTGCTCTCATAAAGATGTCACAGTTTATATTGACTACACTGGTGCCATCTGTGCTTTTGCAGTTCTAGCTTCCATGGGCAGGCTTACATTACCTGCTTGGCATCGTCCATCTGCTTCTATGAATCAGAGATGCTTATGGGACAGTAGAAATGACCAGTGCTAGTTTTTAGCCTTATCAATTAATTACAGTGACCCAAATAAGAGTTTAAGCTTGAGATTTGCAGACTGAAGTCTTCCATTGACCTGCACAAGAGAAAACCATGATTTTTCGCCCTTACACTGTGTATATGCAGATACCACTCATTCTCTGCAGAAACCAGTTCTGGGAGAGAGTTTACTTCCTTTTTCTGTTCAACTGAAATAATAATGATCACAATGCCTCAGTATGAAGTTGATTTTTACGCTATACAAACTGTCCTGAGACCAACAATTAATTTGGCATGCACCACCAAACAACTCACGGCAACGCAGATATCTCAACTGGCACTGAAAGTTTTCACAAGTCTCACTAACTAATCAGTTTTTATCCCTTCTCTAATTCCAGTAATATAATTGTTACTGTGAAGAGCTAAGAGCAAAGAGGGAATAATCAAGTGACACTGCAAATGGCATGAAAAACATCACCATAAAATCCAGTGCTCAGAGACAGCAGTGTCTCAGCTGGTGCTGCTTAGAATCAGACCACTAGTTTCTGGGCTAATTCTACATTTTCTGTTTTGAAAGATTCCACATTAATTTTGATGCATTGTGCACTGTTTCTAGAGAATGGAAAGATAATTTTATGGGCAAACTTCTCCATTATTTCTGTAGTGATTTAAATCTGTATCAATTGTCATTTAGCATTTTTCAGACGTTTGAACAGACAGGAATCACTATGGAAGAAAAGAGGTAGGGAAAAAGAAGGCCTTGTATGTTTTATGACCTGGTTGTAATTCCATCTAAAATGTTAGAGAACTATTGCATAAAAAAAAGAGAGCCTTAAAAAAGGACAAGGATTATAGGGGGGATAAATATAGTTATGTGAGCCAGATCAAGCCAATTCATTGTCTGCTACTGGAAGTCTGATCAGAAAAAATGAAGCTAAAGGTCTGTTGTCACCCTTCATGAAATCCAGCTTGAGGATGAAATTCATGCCTGAATACAGAGAAGCAATTTTGAAAAGTCAAGGTTTGATTTATTGTTCTCTGAAAGGTTGTGTAAAGCTTCCTACTAAAGTTCTCAAAGCTACACAAAGGTGGTTTGTATGATGAAGGGCCATCATAGTTCTCAAGGGCTCTTAGATGATGTACACACAGCTTGGGCTTGTTTCTTACTTACTATAAATCTTATTTTTTCATTCTGAATAGATGAAACTTCTTAAATTAATTTGTTCAACATTTGCATTACAGACACACATGATCCAGCAGTCGTACAGGTGCAGACTTGCAGTATATGATATACACAGATTCTGCTCCATCTATAATAATGTCAAATCAAGTAAACAGTATCTGAGGAAGCCAGGATATAACACTGTTCAGTAAACTGTAGTTGATCAAAAAATGCCCCCCAAAAGCCATTCTTTGGCCATTCTGCTCTAGGGCAGAAAATCTATAACACAGCTTGTAAGGTACTAAAACGTGCTCCTGTAAGGAAAGGGAAAAGACAAGACCAATTTAAAGCAAATGTTCACAGCAAACAATTTCTTTTAGGCTGCAAATATAAGATGAATTTAGTATTTCAGTTATTTATTTTGAGATTAGTTTAGGTAGAAGGGTGGGTGGATGTGCTTGTGAGTACATAATGCAGTCTCTTGTGCTGTAAATCAGCATAGCTCCAATGAAATTTGGTAAAAAAAGCAGCATTTCTGATCCTTAAACATGATTTTAGTTGTGCCTAATCACACTGGTTTCAACCTTTAAGTTAAACATGTACACAGTTATATATGAGTATATGTGTGGGAAAAGGCAGGAAACAATCCCCTGCCTTATCTATTTCCGGAATAATTCCAGTTTTTATGCGACTGGCTTCAGTGTGACAATGATGATCACATTCAACATTATCTGCCAGACACTGAAGTACGGTTTCTATCCTACATATAACTGGTAAAGCCTTAGTCAATATATCTGCTTCAGCAGCACACTTCAGGAAATGTGGGCCAGCTGGAGGGAGTCCAAAGAATAAAGAGAGTGACTGGCAATTAGGAAACGTGACCTATAAAAAACAACTGAAAAAACAGGTGTTATTGGAAGGAAGAAAAGAATTCTGAGGAGTGAAAAAATAATGATTTTTGAATATTTAGCAAGTTGATGCAAAAGGGAAAAAAAAAATCTGATTGCGATGTTCAGTATGCAACGAATTAATATGCTTAAACTGCAGTAAGTGACATTTAAGGTAAACGTTGTGGTTTTTTTCTGATGATAAAGTAATCCAGTATTTTAAATAAATTGTTATGATGACACCACAATGTTAATTGCATTAAAAAAAATACATGCCAAATATTATATAGGTATACCTGATCTTGCCTTTTGCCCAGGGAATAAGACTACCTGACCTCTTATTGCTCTCTCTAGACCTTTTATTTTCTTTTGATTCTAGGCTATATAGATATTTACAATAAACTTAGTTCCTTCTGTGAAGGCTTGAAGATCAGGCCCTAAATCTGTCATGATGTTGATAATCACAACGATCAGAAGTATAACACTTGTAAAACTAGAATGTGAAATCCCTTACCTCACAAAATATCAGTGAGAATCTCCTTAAAAATGACCTGTGATTTGATCCTGACAAATCCCAGCTGTATCCGAAATGGAAAGGTGATTTGATGGAACTTTATTTTAGTGTGATGACTTCCTGCTGTCTGTAACAAAAGTAAAGTGCATGATATAGTCAAAACACCATAATCTACAAGGCCAAAACCATAGTCATATTTCATTTACTGTCGGTGCTTTCTGATATATTTCAGTTTATGGTTTTGAAATGCTGAAATTCATAAATGATGGCAAGGTCATCTTCGTTCTCTAGAGTATACAAATAATCTGTATAATGTAGTTCTTGTTAGATGATCCATGCCCAAAGAGAAAATCATCTTTGACTGAATTATTTTTATTTTAGAACAAGGTCCGTATGAGGGCACACTGTGTACATGTACCTCTTCTGACAAGTTTTCTGAGCCTAGATTAACTCTGGCAGTTGAACAGTGCACATACAAAAAATGCTGTATTTTGAGAACCAAAAGGAGATTGCAGCATTCTAGATAATCCAATAGGTTTTTGCTGTTTTCCCCTGTTAACGTTCTTCTGTTCTCCCCAGTTTTATACTAGCATTAATTTTGATCAAAAATGGTTCTAAAATTAGGATTAAAAAATACAGTGGCTTTGGATTGAATAAATTAATAAAAACTTACGGGTCTGGTTACCTTCCCTGAACCATTGTTTTGTGCTGCACAGGTGCTACAAGGGACTGGCCATGTGTAACTAAGAATTTCTTCAGGGAGGGACAAAACCTTCCTGCTGCTTTGACCTATTCTTATGTTACAGGCTCAGCCTCAGTGCTGGAAGTGTGACAGGACCACTTCTTTCTCCACTGACACCTGATTTCTTTGTGGTCATTATGGGCAACAGTTCCTCTCTCAGTCTCTTGTAAACTGAGGCTGGGGTGAAAGTTGTGAATCAGGTACCTGTGCTGTGGCTGTCCCTCTTCAGCATTCAGATGCCAGCAGAGAAGAGAATCTGCCTCTTACTTCTATTATTGCCAGAGACTGGAAATGATATCACTAAATCCGCAAAGACCGACATCCTAGGTAGCACTAATTTCCTTGCAATTCAAGATCCTCCCTCCAAGTTCCTCACCAGTTTATATACCTTTCCTTTTACCCCTGAGACTACTATTACCCTGGGGGAACAGGGAATTCCTTCTGTCCATCATTTGCAGCCTGCTAGACTATAGTTCCTCAAATACATTTTTCCTGAGCTGGGTCCTCACTTGTGCAAAAAATAATATGCCAGAGATGCTAGTTTCTAGAACTGTTTTCAGCTAATTCTTGTTTCAGCTAACCATCTTTCTAGAATATATTTCTACTATAAAATAAAATACAACTGCTCAGAAGGGAAATATGGGTCCTAATCTTTGCAAAGAAAATATATTTGCTGCTCAGTCATCCCACCACACTGGTGTTCATGACTCTAGCAGTGAACACAGAGTGCCCCATTACTTTCCTAGTAGGCTAAAAACTAAATGCATGCACCAAAAATACTGTCCCTAGCTTTAAGAATTTGCAGTTTAAACCATTATGGCATGATAAAACAACAGCTGGAGATAAATTTTTCCATCTGTACTGGAATCTTATGTGTTTAGAAAGTAAATGTTTATTGTCTGCAAAGCACTTAGAACAGAATAAATGCAACCTAAATGATAATGAAAAGGAATTCTCTTGCCTAAATTGTTCTATAGAATTTTTCTTGCTGAAGTACTGAAGCAAAAATATATCTGTAACACCTATGGTAACCATGGAGATGACACCAGGCAACATGCATAATGATTCAAAATGTGGCATCAGACAAATGTTCTTTGTCATGACTGGATTACTATAATGAAGTAGGTTTCCCGTAAACAGTTTGCAGAAGGAAGGATAGATGTGGTTAATTTCTCAACCCTCTTTTTTTGCAAGGGGGGAAGGGGAAGTGTTAGCACCTTGATATGGGCAGCAGACTAAGACTGTGTTCACTTTGAAAAGGCCCAGCTTCCCAGGTTCTTCATAGTTGCAACACATAGATAGGAATTGCTGAAAATAATTATCTTCTGTGAACAGTCACATCAGAGCAACTGGTCCCATCCCATTGCCTGCAGGACACAAGACCTGACCATGGAGATACATAGTTACAGAAGAAATAGGAAATGGTTCTAATTAATTTTTACTTGGGTGTTTTTGGGGGGGGCTACATACAAATGCACGAAATTGAACTCAGAAACAATTCATGTATAATCCTAGAAACACCAAGATTTGGGTAATTTGTTAGCTATAAAACAGCATTCCTTCACATTTGGCAATATTTCTTTCTCTGCTTATTCCCTCTCTGCATGAATGGCATCAAATAGTAAGTAGCTCTCAGTCTGCCAGCTTCTAATGCAGGATCAATATTGATGCTGTTCTTAATCTGATACAATCTATAAAGGAGAGGGGAAGAATTACTGGAACTGAGTCATTTCCCAATAAACAAAACCAAAAAGATAAAGTCGCTTTTCCACCTAAGGGGTTAACTAAAATCAGGTGTTTTGCAGTTTGAGTTACAAGGAGAAACTGATGATGATGTCAATCCTGTTTACTTACAAACAAGGTAGAAAACTTGGTTTCCTTCAGGACAGGAGAAATTCAGAAGATGATACTTCCTTTTTCTGCACTCAGCTGTTTATCAGAGCCACACACCTACTTCTTTCTGCCTCTGTAACTTCTTTTTTCGGATTCCTGGCATTTGTTGCCAACCCTGAAATTACAGGTTATAGTAAATCTCTTTCCAATTCCTCTTCCTCCTCCATTTTATTTTGTTTTGGCAGTAGGCCATTGTTCTACCTGTCATTTTTATAAAGCTGGATTGGGGGGTTTTTTTGCACTTAAGTGACAGGCCTTCTTTATGCTCTCCAGTTTCAAAAGGCAATTTCACCCAGCCATCAACGGATAGAGGTAGAAGGTAATTATTTCTTTCTCTTCAGTAGGAGGCTGCAGAGAGGCCCAATGTGACAGCAGGAGTTAAGACAACTAACTACTTAATCTATTACTTCTGTCCCAAAGGATCTGAACCTCCAGAGTTCAGTGGTCATAATGGCTTCCATCGTTTCCCAAAGTGGGTGTTATCATGCATAGTGCTGTTTTTCTAGAAGAACTTTGCCAAACATACTCTAACTTCGGTGCGTGGAATTTAAATAGGTCAACATTTAAAGCTAGAAAAATTAACCAAATTAATTAAAGCAGCAATAAAAGGTATATTTCCCTTTGTAATTGGCAACACAGCTATGTCTGACTGTGTGACTGGTAAATTAGAAACAGATGGAGAGAATTTGGATGTGGGGACTGACAAAGGTTTGAAGGAAAAAATTCAGAAAATACAGCAATAACCTTTTATTTTTCCCTTTCCCCGAGCAGTTAAAACCGCGCTGTGCTGCGCACGTACACGACAGTATTGCGGTACAACGATTTAATGAAATAAAACACCAGCCCTCACAGCGCTTACGAGGAGGATCAGGGACGTTTGCGTTCCTTTGCCTTCTGATCTCAGAATTGTTCATGTCTACAGCTGTCGGTAGAATCTGCGCTACAACGTAGGTGATGTGTTTAAGACAGATCCCTTCCCAACTTCTTTTGGGTCAAAACGGAGCATGCAGGGTTTACGGGTTCGGCCTCCCAGACTCCGGGGGGCCAACAGCAGCGCCTCGCAGGCCCCTTCCCCTCACAGACACGCAGCAGCGGGGTGGGCAGTAGCCCCTTAAGGCTGCTCTTTGGCTGCTCCCCGGACAGGACTGGAGCCCTCTCAGCAACCCGAACACACCCCCACGCCGACCGCTGCCGCACACGGGACTCTCACCCGCCGCGGAGCCGGACCCTCGCAGCCCCCCGCGCCGCTCCGCCTCAGCGGCCACCCCCACCCCTTCACCCCGCCTCCCAAGCCGATTGGCCCGAGAGCGCCACGTGACCAGCCGGCAGGCGGAGGAGGTGGTGCCGGGGCGGGCGGGAGCGGCGCCGACGAGGGCGGAAGTGCGCGGCGGGGGCGCGCGGGCGGCGGCACCCCAATGAGAGCGCGGCGGGAGGCGGCGGTGGTTAAAGCGGAGCCAGGCGCCAGGCTGGAGCCACAGCGCGGAGCCGGGTCTTAGTCCCCAGGTGAGAGGGACCGTGCCTCGGAGCGAACCTGGGCCCTCTCGGGGTTTGCGGGGAGCGCGGCTGTCCCGGCCCGGCCCCGCTCACTCGGGGAAGGGAGGCGAGAGTCGCCGGGTTTTGGCCGCGGCCTGAGCGGGCCTGTGCTCGCTGGGTGGGGGATGTGGCTGAGCGCTCCTCGTTCCAGTCCTCCGCTTGCTGTGGAGAGGGAGGGAAGGTGTCGTGTGACCCGGGTTGCGGGGTAGTCCCCGTCCTTCCCGCTGTGCGGGGCGAGGAGATCCCGGCGGCTTCTGCTGCCCCGGGACGGAGCTCCTCGGCCGCCGGGAGGCTGGGGGTGTGTGTGTGTGTGTGTGAGGCGGGGGAAGCGGTGCCTGGCCTGTGCTCCTGGGGGCTGCGTGGGAGCCGGAATGGGAGGGGAGGCTCAGCAGCCCCTCTCGTGGGTTTGGCCCCTTGTGCGCCCCGGTGGCGTTGGGGCCGAGGGGGAGGCGTCGGAGCTGGGTGGCTGCTGCGAGTTGTATCTGCAGGTGGGGCTCGGGGGAGGGAAAGGGCGAGGAGAAGCTGGCCTTAAGCGTTAGTTTCTCGGGCGAATTCTTTCTGTGCAGACTTCCCTGCCTTCCCTTGGCCTCCCTGGGATAAGTGATAACGTTTCAGCTGTGCGAGGTAAACGGAGGGTTTGAGATGCTATCGGTCTCAGCTGAACCCCAGGTTTCTGAAGGATCTTATTTTATCTGGCCACGTTCTCTCTGTGCTGCTGTTTGTTCTCCCTGCAGCCTTATGGGTGTAGACCTTGGAGGAGGAGAAAGGTGGTGCCTGAGTGTGACCTTACCTGGAGAAGGGCAGGGAGAGGTTGTGAGACAAAGCAGCCCAGTCATGCTTCCTGAACATGCTGGAGGCCTAACTCGCTCTGTCTGCTGGAGTCCTGCTGAATCGACTCTGATCCTTTGACAGGAGACTTAATCTTGGCTAGCCCTGTGTGTTTTCATGGTGGAAAAGGAGCAGGGCATCTGTACCTCCACTCAGATCAGCCTTGCCTTTTTCGAACCTGAAGTCTGCAGTCTGGGTCGTTTTTTGTTTTGTTGAACTGTCCAAACATTACTTAGCTAGTTTCTCTTGTGAGGGGGAGGGAAGTGCCTGTCTGTTCAAGGGCATCCTCAGAGATTTTCAGGAAAAGATTTTTTTTTTTTTTTTTTGCTAAAGATGCCTTAAATTCCACACACTCAGTCCCCAACTGGTTATCAAAGCTGCGAGAAGGAACTACTAACTGGGAACTAGACTTGTGGTTCCTGCAAGTGATTTGCTTGAAGGATGAAAATAACTTTATTGCAGAGAATTTAATAGTAACAGCTCAATCTTGCTTGGCAGTAGCATCTTTACAGCTTATTCACTTAGCACAGACTTGTTAAAATAGTTTTATCTACTGTTTTAATCACTTCTGGCCCCTGTACACTGACACTTGGTATTTGCTTATAACCAGACGATATCAGCTTACCATGGTAAAAGTTTCTGTGTTTACTCCCTGTATGAAATATTTTATTTAAGTAATAGAAAAAATGTCACATGACCCCTGTAAGTAAGTTTCCTGTATTAGGTTTCTAGTAAGTTGTATGTTGTACACCTCTTCTGGAGTAGACCAACTTGATTCTGGTTTGCGTGCCTGGAGAAAAGCGAAGTTGACCTATTTTCACTGGTGTTATGTATGTGCTGCAGAGGAATGTCTAGTTTAAAGATTTAGCTGGAATGCTTTACAAAAACTCTTAACTGAAAGCTTAATTTGACCAGACAATACTCTTTCTCAGTCACGCTTTAAAACTCAGGCTTGTCTTTAATTGTCAGTGCAGTGGTACTGGATATCTGGATAGAAGAGCAGTTGAGACATTTTGATCAAATCAAGGCAGTAATGATGGGGCACTGCCTAGACAATTTAGATATGTACGCTGAAATCCTGGTTTATAATCCCAGATTCTGCAATTTACTGCCTCTTTCAGGCTTCAAGTTTTTTTTTTTCAGCTGGAACTTACATGATTTATCACCAACAGTTAATTGACCAAATGCTGAGTAAAATGGCTTGCTTCTCTGAGAAGTGTTTGGATCCAGGCATCACAAGCCACAGACCTGTCCCATGCACACAGCAGAAGTGGCCAAGTGATGTAACAGAACAAGCCCTAACACCACGAGTTGGTTGAACGGGTTAGGAGTTTGTTCTTGTCCTGCTCCTTTGTAAACTGTTTGCTTTCCATGCAGTGGGTACTTGCACTTTAACTTAATTTTAATTAACCAGATTCAAGCTCCATGTGACTGACCACTGATTAAGTGAATTGCTTTCTGTTACCCAATGAATTCATCTGAATTAATGGCCTTTCTTAGCAGAGGTACTGAAGGGGCCTGTTTCTTGACAGCTGGGCAGGCAGTAAGCACTTGATACCACCATGCGCTTGCATTCCCACCAGACAAACGAACAGTGCCTAAGGTCAGTAGGTGGCTTGTATCTGGAGCAAACAACTCAGGGTGGGAGTGGTGGTCTCTGGGAGTTTGAGTGAAAGGCAGTGGCTGGAGAGGCCACAGAAGTAGATAAATTCTTGGTGTTTGCTGCTTTTTACACTCTGTGTGCCTGACTTCGAGTAAATTTTGCATGACTGACTTATGAAAGGTACTGATCCTACTTATCAGCCAGGTTAGATAGCACCTGTATTCTCAAACTCTGTCTTGACTTGCAAGTACAATCCTGCTGATAAAAAAAGCCCTTCAGTTCTTTAGGTTTTCTCTCTTCATCTACCCTCCACTGCCATATCTCTGGAAACTATTGTGCACCACTGTCAAGCAGTGGTGATAAGGTTCCATTGCTTGTTACCTGTTATTGCATGGAGCAGCAAGGTCAGCCAGCAATCTTGGCTGCTTTACTCTCCTAGTGGTAATAGTCAATTCTGTAGCTTTTGTTCTATGATACAAAATTGATACCTGCCTCTGTGGAGCAGATGTTTAAAAAGTACTTGTTAATAGCTGTTACAGAGCAGTCATTTTGTTGGTATTCCTTTTTAGCCCATTAAACAGGACTAAGCAACTTTTATCCATGCCTGCCCCAGAAATATCAAGCTGTCTTGTCATTTAAGCAAGATAAGTCTATATAACTCATGAGTTGTCTCTTCATGTTCTTCCAAATACTGCTTTAATAGTAATATTAGAGGATCTATTTTGTCTCTTGTGCATGAAGTGCAAGTGTTTTTTCAAGACCTGTCAAAATGAGAGTCACGAAGTCATGTAATGTGAGAATGTTATTTAGGTGGCTGTGTAAGTAGCTACTGGAACCTTTATAGTGACACAGTGCTTGTTTAGGGCAGTCACTTTCAACTGTTGTATATGGGATCTTGAGCCTTACTAATGCTTGTTGAAGTTGTTGAGAGAGGAGAAAATAATTGTTGATTACAGGAATATGAGACTAAGTGGAAATGCAGTCCTGACTAGGAATCTTTGCAGGATCACAAGTCAGACTGAAAAATTGGTCCTGGGATTATAAGCATTTGTTAAAACCTTAATCCTGTCAACTCTTACTGTGTGAATTAGTGTTGCTGTCAGTTGATGTGATTAGTATGAAATATTTCAGGCCACTACAATGAAACTGGAGTTTTTAATAGTTCTACAACATTCTGAAAGAACATAATCTGAAATAGAAGCACGGTCTCAGATTTCTAGTTCTATTCTGAGTTAAGCAGGTGCTGTGATTTCTCAGGTTTCGAGGTCTTTCTGGATGTCTCTCTTACCTATAGTGAAAAAGATCATTCTTTGGAAGAGTACTGGAGACCTAGACTTAGCCCCAACTTTGGGCAAGGTGTCTTTTTCTTGTAGATGGTCATGTTAAAGGATGTTTACAGTGTAGATGTAATATTGATGACTGGTTTTGCAAGCCAGTGGCTTAAATCACATGTTTAAAGTAAAAATCCCACGTTATAGGTAGAATTATTATTCACAGAGTGTTAGGGGTTGGAAGGGACCTCTGGAGAACATCTGAGTATAGAGTACTGCATTACAGGATTATACTCAAAACATGACAAAGCACTTTAAAAGTTTAATTGTAGGAACTAACTGAACTCTGGACTCCGTGTTGCAGAACACTGACTAAAATGGTTTGCTGTTTTTATTTTTCAAGGAGTTGGTTTATAACGTTAGTCCTACCCTGGTCAACAGGGCACTGTCTTGGGCACCACTCTGGAGCAGATATTTAACAAGTGAGGTGTTTTTTTAGATCAAGCTGCATGCCAGTTGCCTCAGCTTTCCAGAGAAGGAGTGGTTTTGCTGAATGGGGAAGCTGCTCCCTCATTAGAATGAACTAATTCTAAAGCATGTCATGATCTCTGATACAGTATTTCCACTAAACTCCTGCTGTGGTAAGAAATGCCTCTGCATGATGGTACTCTTCTGCTATTTAGTGTTCTTGGCTTACTGTGAGATCCAATTTTAGATAGGTAAGGAATTGTCATTAGAGTAGTCACCAAGAAGTCTCATTGTCTGACTTTTATGACAGCCTTCTACTTTTATCCATCATGTAATAAAATAGACTAGCCAAGCAATTTAAGGAAATGGCCTTTCAAAGGACAGGAATCTGTGCTTGAAACTGCAATTTCTCCTTCTGCTTTCTCATTTTCAAAACACATTTTAGGAAGCAATTTAGCTTTTTAAACAATTCTGCAAGCTCATTGAGAACTTTCAGGTTTGTCTTATAGGGCAAACTGAAATCAAAGTAGGCTTTATGAGTTGAATCTGTTTGGAAGCTATAATGATAAGAAATGAGCTCAAAATTATTAAACATAAGCAGGCTGAGTGGTAGTGATACTGTACATCTTTATCTTAATTTAGTTTGTGAAACAGGGATCAAGCAGTGATCTTGTCCAACTTCTTTCCTTAAATATTCACAACTGTCTTCTAATAGTATCTATCATTTGATGAGCATGCCTCCTATTATACTCTTGTAAATAAATATTACTTAAGGTTGCTAATGAAGTGTTAGTCATAAAGGACTTGCTGTAAGGACTTTTGGCTATGTGGTACTACTTGTGCAAGTTGTCAAATAGGTCGTCTACTTCCAAAGACTCCCCATACATCCAGTTTGTAGCAATTGTATGGCTGGGGCACAGACTTGAATTGTAGAGTTGCTGAGGCTGGAGGACATTTGTGGAAACTGTCCAGCCCCCCTGACTGCCCTAGTCCTGACCTGTAAACTGGTCATCCATCTACAGGTAGAGCTTCATGTATTCCTGCTTTTCTCATGGAGAGGGCAGCTCTCCTGCCTTGCCTTCCTCAGCTTGTCTGTCCTAAAGAGCCTGTAGCTGTCCACTGCAGCACTCTGACCATGAGAGCTATCCTAGCTCATCTCTCTGCCAGTGAGCTTATGGCCTCCGCAGCTGCATACAGAGCCCCAACATCTCCTGTTTGCTCCCCATGCTGCATGCATTAGTGTACAGAAGCACCCCATTGTACTGATTTCCCAGCAAAGGCGTGAGAGCTATGAGATGAGCTGGCTGTGTATCAGAATAGTAGTGTTTTAGTCTGGTAATGTGCTCTGTGGAGAGAGGAAATATCTCAAATGAGCATACAAAGATAAATGTGTAGTTTATATTCTGCTCTGGTTCTGTGTTTTCACGTAGCCTGTCATGTGCTAGGTCATAAAGGGAAGTGCCCTGAACTAAATATGTCCTAACTTCTCAGTGTTGAAGTCAAGTGGGTTTGAGTTAACTCTAGCTTTGGATGGCAAACTGTTATCAAGTGTGTTATTGTGCCACTCTTCCTTCTACAGCACTCTGGAGGCTCTGTGGTTGGAGAGCATGTGTTTGGCTCTAAGTGCTTTTATCGTGTTAGGCAGAGTATTCTCCCTCACAGAGACCAGAGGTAACACTTTTCCCATAAGGGAAACTCTCCACAGCTTTTTAGTTTTAACCTTACAGTAGGGATATCAAAACTGCATGTGACCCCTGTACTGGTGTAATAATCTGGCTTCTGTTTAAAGATAGCAATACTGCTTTTGTCTTTAATCTTAAATATATGAAAACAGTAGACTGGAAAACTGCATGCCTTTTTGTTATTTAAAACATCTGTCTGTTATCCAGTAGAAAGGTAGCTTCTGTGTGCTGAATACCATGGTATGGTGTTCATTTTTCCAGACTGGAGAAAGTGGAGTGAAGGAAAGATCTGTTTAAAGGTGATTTAACACAGGAGCTCAATCGTGGATAACTAGTAATTATCTGAACTACTAAATGTCACTATTGTTGCTTTGTGTGATGCAAATACTTAGACGGAAAGATGAGGAAAGGTTCAGTGCCTGACTGAGGGAGCTTAGTGACTCATGATATACATCTGAACCCTTCAGTTAAGTGCTTAAAATAGTGGAAGTATAGTGTAGCTTTCAGAAGCTACAGGGAGAATGATTCTCCAATGCTGCTGTGGAAGTGGGACTCCATGGTTAAGAGTAAACTCAGAGTAAGGGTTTATTACTTGCCTACCTCCATCAAATGTGAGCACAACAGTGGCTTACACTTCCCCAAATGGATGTGAAATGAGACACTAGCTCCAGTTTAGAAGCAAGGAATGTGGTTGTATGGGCTTCAGTTTCTTCTGCTGGTAGTACATAAGACGAGCTAAATAGTGTTTGAACTTCTACTTTACCCCAGACATCCAGCTCTCTGGGGAAACTGAAGGCAGCATGATCCAGTGAGATCTATCTTCTAGAGTAGCAGTGATGGCAGCTTGTGGTCTGTCAGTCTGCAGTGTCTTATGCTGTATTTGCAAGACCAGTGTGCTAGCTCTGACAGCTCAGCACTGGGGAGGGATGAGGGGAGGAAATTTGACTGGGTAACACTTCAGGAGAGCTGAAGAATTAAATCCTGCAACTCTGTAGCATGCTTATGGCTGAATTGGTATTTGGTGGAATTTGGTAGGTGACTATTAGTAGTACTTCCTTGTGGATTATACAGCTGCAGCTTATCCACTGAAGTAACAAAAACCATGTTGTAACCTTGTACTGAGGTGGGATTGAATCTTGGGTTATTTTGAACTCTGGTGTCCACTTAAGACATTGCATAAGCTGACTTGTTTGTTGTATTTGTTATACTCCCAGAGATCAATCAAAAATCAGTATTAACAAACTGAAGCATGACATTATCTCTTAGCAGTGATTTGGTGGACATGGTGTATCTGGTGTATCAAAGATGAGCATGCTCCTCATGGATGAGTTTTCAAAGGAAGCATAGTTGAAAATGCTTTGCAAGCCAATGGGAGTAAGGCTGTTGTATGACTCTGCCTGTGTGTCACTTTTCTGGTATGAGCCTAATTAACTAGCATGAGAAATGGTGTCATAATTCACCTCTAGTAATTAGGCAACAGTTACCACAACAGTGACAAACTCTTAGCATAGCAATACTCATTAATGGTATTAACTCAGTCTTTGTGCCTGTAGAACACTTCTGTCAGGTTTCCTATCATAACAAGTTCTTGCTAAGAGCAGTGTGGTAGATAGACTATGGAAGAAAAGAATCTTCTGGGCAATAATACTAGATACAGAGGCCTCCTGAAAGTACTTGGGGAGGTCTGGCTTGGTATCTCACTACAGAAGTATTTCTAGCTATGATGGCATGTGTGTACTACAGCTTCCACTTCAGGTAACACCATCTTGTTAAAATAAAGAGTATGTTATGCTTGATGTTACATGCAATCTGCTAGTTGCTCAGCAGTGAGTGATATGGGATGGTGGCTTCTTATTTTTTTCCTCCATAAAATTCTAACTGTGATGCTTCTGTGTGCCATCTGGGAAACAGGCAATATAAAGTAGTAATAACTGTATTGCCTTGATCTAGAACTACCTTTATCTAAATACTAAACCTTTCATGCAGAGTTCAGGGGGACCTCACTTTTCAGAAGAAACTTCACTTTAGGCTGGTGCTGCATGCTCACATTGGGGTGAGTGTGTAATGCTTGTGAGCCTGATGCACCTGCTGCATCTTCTGGTGAAAAGAAGTGATACTGCTCATCAGGGAAGGGCGGCAGCATGCTTTGTGCTTATCTACCTCATCACAGTTGACGTGGGACAGATACCTGTGTGACAGGATGCTACAGTAATAGAGCTGGTGGGTTGCACCCAACAAAGGAAGCAGGGTGCTAAGTTACTATTCGAATATAAAAGGACAGGTATAGGGGTAGAATTGCAATTCTACCAGGCTGTTACTATAAAAAATGTACACCATCTTTAGAAAACAATGTCCAAAACCTTTTAAAGACCACTACAGATTAGTGACCTACTAAATATGGCCCCTCTTGCTGCGTGGCTTCTGTCGATTTAAAAGGACACTTTGATTAGTTAGGAGTGCAAAAGTGACTGGAGTAACCCAGCTCTAAAAGGCAAAGTATTCTATAAAGAGTGCTGTAAGTTGTGTTATGAGAGTTCTCAGGTCTGGTAGCATCTTGCACAGCAGGCGTCTTTTGAGGATTAAGTTCCTTACTGCTCTAAAAGGATGACTGTTCGCACTGGTAATGTTGTGGGGACCAAACTGTTTGGGTACCTGTCAGGTGAGGTAATCCTAGATCTCTCTGCCTTTTTGCTGTCACCTTTCTCCTGTGTTTGTCGGCCTCACTGGAGCTGAGGCTGCATCCAGAACTTTCCATTCATTCTTCCAAATAGTGATGATTGCCTGAAGGCACAGAGGCACAGTATCAGGTTAGGTGTTTCTGCCTTGGTAGTGTCATGAGTTGCATCTTCTGACACTGTAGCAGCATGAATGCAAACTGAGCAATGTTGCAGTTGGCTTGTTAACACAGATCTCGTATGGTATTCTTCCTGGAAAGTTGATGCGTGCTGGAGTTCTTTTCCCACCATTGTGTTTTTTCTGATCCTCATTAGGACCTGTAAGAAATCCTGTAAGGGGAACTGCCAGTTTATCTCTTTCCTCCATGGGGGTAGAGATGATTCACCTAATGATGGTAGGGGCACAGAACTCAGACTATTTTCCTGCATCATATTCTAGGGGTGTTCACCTTGTGCGTGGTATGGTTCAGTAGGTAAAGTGGAACGTCAGCGGGGACAGCTCTTACCTTCTGTTCTTACAGTTATTTCCAGTGCTTTGTGTGCATTCAGTGTATATGAATTTAGTACAGACATGATTGGGTTAGTGTCATCTGTCCACTTAGAACCACTTCCATAGGTGACTAGCAGTTTAGTTGTACAAATGCATCACTGCACAACCAAGTAGCTGTGTTTCCACTTACTGGGCTCAATTTTGAGATGAACTGTGTGTTTTCTTTAAACAGGAATCAACTTGATATCATAGCTTGGTAGCAAATTGGAAAGGCTTTTGTGTAACTCTGTCCTCTTATTCTAATAGTCTCTTTAATGCTGCCTTCCATGATTCCTCCCTTTGTTGGTTGAATGGCCTTTGTATTTGTAAAGCCTCAGGGGGAAAACAGGCACTGCTTTATTGGGCTGGGAAATAGTTGCCTACCTAAACACTCCTAACTGTAATGAAATGGGCATTTTATACAGATCTGTATATAGACTTCCCAAGACCAGAATGAAGTAGCAGAAATAAGGCTTGAATTCTAGTGTCTGTATTCAAGCTCTAATTAAGATGACTTGCAAGGCTTTATGGACTTAACGTGATTGTTGTTGCAGAACAGAACTGTGTTGGAATGCCTGCATGCAGTGATAATCTCCTGATAACAGTTGTTACCTGGCTGTTGATACTCTTAACTTTGTATTGTGACCTTTGCAACCTTACTTAATCAAGCCTAGATATAAGTGATTTTTTTTTTCTTGGGGCAGTGCTGCAGTGCCTTAAAAGTACTATTTAAGGACAGTCCTTTCTCCAGTCAGCTACTGGTCAGAAACAAGTTACTTGGCTATTTTTCTTGCTCTCAAAGGGATTCTAAAAACCACCACATATTAAAGCTCCTTAGGAACAGGGATATGTATGTGTGTCTTTCAGTTCAGCGTAAGATCTGACTCTTGTTTAAAGGGTTGCTTTAAGCTGTTATGCTCCTGATGCTCAGCCTGACCAGACTGAATCCTTCCTGTGGCTAAATCTCTGAAAGCTGTGTTCAGATATGCAGACTTGCTGCAGAATTTGATGGGATTTAGTTCCAGATTTGCTTGGATATTCATTATTCTAAGCAACTCTGTTCACCTTGAAATTACTGCTAGCATGTAAGATACTGCCTGTTTATTTGTAATGAATGATCTAGAATGGTGCTGTACTGAATGATGTGCAAGGGTATATATTTAAGAATTTTATCTGGTAAGTAAGTGCCTGCTGCTGTCTGATTTGCTTTCTAAGGTATAATGATGCATCCCTCTCAAAATTCATAAGCAAAGGTGGGCGGTGCTTGGCAAGGCTGGTTGGGGGGCAACGTGCTCAGTACGTGCAAGTATTGTATCACCAAACTACACTGCTGTTATGGTGATCTGGATGTGAAGATAGCTAGACTTGGACAATGCTACCTTTTAAGGCTATAACCTGTTGCCAAGAACAGTGTGCTGGACTTCATAGGTTGCTAGAGTAATGATGGGTTAGAGTAGCAATGCCTCTGGGAGTCTTCTGTTCTTCATGATGTTATTCTACATAACAGCATGTGTCAGAAAAACACTGCAAGTCTTTGTATATAGTAAATCCAGTCTTTTAAAGGCCACTTAGAATAGATTAGTTAATAAGAACAAGTGGAGAGCTGAAAATGACTTTACATAGAAATATGTGGAATAGTGAAAAGTAAGATATGGTATGAAGACTTAGGGTCACTAGTAGGGATTCCTAACTGCCTGGCATCCAGTGGCTGGATCTCTGATGATAGTGTTAGAATATTTTAGTGTGATTTCTGTGTCCCAGTGTGGGAATGCTTGCTTCCTCATGCATGCAGGGAGGAGTCCTGATCCCAAGTAAATGAAATATACTGCTTTTATACTGCGTGTGCTATGCTCTAGATTAACAAGTCTTAAGGACGCTCCTGCAGTGTGAGTTTATCATACAAGCTGCAGTTGTTCTTCTGGAAACTAACAATCCAGTCAGATTAACTTGGTGAAATACAATTCCTAAATACTGTTCCTCAACCTGTGCTTATCCTTTCCCTATCCTTGGTAGGTGATGGGCATTAATAATCATCTCACCTTAGGCTCTGGTTTGACCTTGAACTGCTGCAACATTGCAAACTTGCTTGCCTTTGGCTTACTTCTTGTGTCTATTAACTAGCAATGTAAGTGTAGCTGCTGCTAGAGAGTAGCTGTGACCGCAGATGTCTGTAAATGTATATACAATTCTGTGTATATATATATATATATTAGTAACTAAGTCTAACTCATTGAGACTTGATACACTGAAAGATACAAGCTTATGTTATACTAATGTATTCATTCTGCAGTGTTTCCTGTAACATTTAGGGCTATGGCTGTTGCTGCTTCTTCCAGCAAGGATCCAATATATCCTTTGTACAGAGTAAGCTAGTGCTTTGCCCTAAATTCTTACCTTTCCTCCTGATGTTATATAGTATTAAGCTTTCCATATCCATTTCTAGTTTCCTGTCCTGTGCCCTTGTCTGTGCAACTAAAAGTCTGCTAATAGATCATGCGCAGAGAGAAAATGCCTCACTATCAAAAGCCATTCTTGGGCTTGGGTTTCACTCTAGTGCTCAGCCTGAACACTAGAGCAGGATGTTGGCTGCACCAGCACACATGTCTAAGGAGATAGTGTGAACAGGAGCAGGGAACTTCCCTGTTTCTGCAGTAATATAAGTAATCTTTAGGCTGCTATAGTTCTACTTTCTTTGGCCTCAGTTGTACAAACCGTTAGTCTTCCCTTTCATCAGCACTGGCACTGAGGTGTGTGGCCTTGCTGACGTGACTGGCAGAGCCAGTCAGCTGTGCTGAATGGCTCCTCTGCAGGTGATAGTCTTGAACAGCCAGTGGCAAGGTGAAGGGGACCCAGGGAGAGAGAATAGTGATAGCAGCACTGGGTGTTATAAATGGGGGCTATGAAACTGCTGCCCCAACCTGCTCTGCAAGACATCTGAAGCTGAGTGAATTCCCTGATCTGATTAAGTATGGCCCAGAAGAATCCATAACCACAACTGAGAAGGTAGAAACACTCAGCAGTACGTGGGGAAGAATACAAGCATATCTCAAGCAGGAATTTCTGCCAAACACATAATGTCTGTTTAGCTTGAAAACCAATAACTGGAGACATGCCAAGAGGTAAGATACTCACATAGGAAAACAAGATAGAGTAGCGTTTTTATTTTTAGCCTGCATATCCTAAAAGCTTCACTAGCATTAAATATGCCACTTAATCTCAAGTGGGATTAAGTTGAATTACCAGTTGGAGCATTTACAGTCCATTGAAAGCTAATGGAATTTCAGTACTTAAATATTTTCTGGATAACCTCAGAACAGCTGAGGAGCTCTTACAGTTCATAGCTCAGTGAGATTGTTAATTAGTTTTGTGATCCAGGGAATTTCTGTGACTGTGTTCTTGTGGGTGTATCAGAACCAAGCACCTCAAAGCCTCTAATTCATATTCTGATAAATGCAGATCATTAAAATACTTGTTGCAAAACCTTATCCTTTCTGTGCTTGCTTTTGATGACATCATATTTAAGTCTTTAATATGTTGAACACACATTTTCCTTTTAAAGGTAGGTATCTGTAGGGTTTAACAAAGCTCTTCTGTCAAGCTATTGGGCTAAGAATCCCATTTTAAAACCCAAAGAATGGCTGCTTTCAGTGGCAGGATAGCAATGAAAAGAAATGTCCAAAGATATCAGCTGTACAGTGAAAGAACAAGAGCTGATCTCAGCAATTTTGAGCTTGGAGCTTTATTTTGGTTTTAAATCTCAAACTGAACGGAAAGAACTAGAAGCAGGTCCAATTAAAGCCCTTGGAGGGGTCTAGATTTTTTTAACTTATAGTAACAGAATATTTACTGGAAACCAGGTATAATTAGTGAAGTTTCTCATGGTTTTTTTTCTTCTGTGTATTTGCATGGACTGTAGGAAAATGGGTTCCCTTGTGAAGTGACAAGTGTGCTTTCCTTAAGTGATTGTACAGCTGTGGAGTCTTAATGTGGTGTGAAGTAAAAAAGGATGTAAGAGTGCAATCTGTTTTGAAATACATGTAGTTATTCGGTAATAGTCTATGACTCTTGGCATTAGGTAAAACAATTGTATTTGTTAACAATGTTCTGAACAGTTTAAGTGTTAAGGCTGAGAAGAGGTTGGAGAAACTAGCAAACTGCTGTTTACGTTTGGATTTCATGAAGCTATTTATAAACAAATGCCTTGAAGTGTTCACTTTTGAGGGACCAGCTAAGAATGACACAAGATTGTGCAGGTTTCTCTCTACAGCAGGAGGCCTTAGTTAACCTGGAGAGGTTATAATTTATGACAGGTAAGACAGGGGAAGGCTGAAATAGTTGGTGAGCTTAGGGTTAGCTGTCTTGTATTGAGGGTGGCATGGCTTGATTAGTCCTGGGGCCAAGTTGGAAGTCTAAATCAAAACGGCTCTTTAGTAACCACTATGGTTTGATTTGTAGATCTTGATGTGCTTCATGTGGTCAACCTCTCTGTTGGTGTAACCTTCACTTCTTGGTTGGAAGAGCATCTTTTGCTAGCACCACGAAGCTTCTGTTGTGCATATGGCTTTGCATAACCTAGTATAAAAAAAATCCAGAGTTACCATGGTAGTGGCTTAATCCTTATCTTTTAAAGCAGATGAAGCAGGTAATTACTTCTCGTTTCTTAAAGATGAAAGACTGCCTGAAAAAGTTTGTGCTCTGACCTGGGCTCTGTCTAGCACTTTACAGTTTATCCTGCTTCAAAATAATCAGAAGAACCCCCCCACACACACACCTCTCTGAAAAGTGTTTCAGAAGGGGTTTTTTTACAGATTATGATGCCACACAAAGTTCAACGTGGTATATTAAACCTGAGGGTAAAATGAGAGGTTGAAATTAAATAAATGGACTGGAACACTTCTCTTCCTTTCAGAGGAGGGTACATTTTGTTGTTTGGGTACAAAAGTAAGTCCCAGCAAGTAAGGAGCAATGTGGGAGAGGAGGGAATACTTACCACAGAATTAGGTGACCTGTCTGGACACTTATTCAGAGCGCGCTCTTCAGCAGATGTATTAAGACTATTGGCCTTAAGTTTACATTCCCTTAAATTGAAGCGAATCGAATAATGTTTTAAAAGGAACTGCAGTCACTGTAAGTTCTTCTAGACACTCTTGCTTTATGAGAGGCGGTTGGATTTCCCGAGGCTTCCTTTTCTATAAGGAACAGATAAGTTAATGTCAGTGTCTTGACTGCCTCAGGGATGCTTATTCTATAGAATGGGATGAAAATTCATCCTTACCTGCTCAGATGACTGAGGAGGAAGCTTCCACTTGAGTTAACTGAATTTGTTTTAATAACCTCAAGGAACTGGTAGATGTGAGCTCTGAACCATGGTGTACAAACTGTTCCTTGGGCTGCAGAAGTAGAAATGCAAGGAAACAAACAGTTGGCTCCAATGACTTATCTTGTTTTATTAGAGTATTCCTATTAAAATCTCACTGTGCCCTGTTCTGAACAAGTGATGTGCTATTAGCCTGTCTTGTTAACCCTGATACTTCTGCAGTGATGCTGCCTGTGTCCAATCCTGTGCCACACTGCTTTAGCCTTGCCTTGTTCTGTACTGCCAGACTGTTCTGGGACTGGAGGGGCCATGGTCTCTGTTCACGCAAGGCATCTCTTTGGTGGCAAGCTTCTGGGATCTCACTGAGGGCATACAATATAGGGGTTTTGTTGTGAGCCGACTCCCACATTCAGAGGGTTCACATAGTGTCGATACTCTAAAAGACTCAAGTGGCACTTATAACAGCACTGCAGGGAAAGTCAAGTACCTTGGCCATTAAGAGCTGGGCTAGCTTTATATGCAATCAAAGTGTAAATTTGTATGCTATTGGATGGATTTTGTTTAATATTATACTTCGGTTATGAGTCAGGTAATGTGTATGAAGGCTCACCTTGCAATTTCTACTCACTGGTGTTGAGGAGGGATGGAGAAGGAAGGGGTTAAATATTGTCTCCACTTACCTCTATGATGAGTTTGTATTGAATCAAGTTGGTCAGTATTTTACCTAAAAGCCAGCTATTCCTTTGAAGTCACCAGGTAAAGATGTGGTATTTGTATTAGCAGGAGGGAGAAGGCGTCTCAGCTTCCCTCTTGGCTGTTACTAAATCTTTTTATTGCAGTTGCATAGCACAGTGGACTTAAGGCAACTTAATGGGCAACAGCACTAAGTTTGTCTTGACAGAAAAATGTTTAACTTGGAAGCGCTGTGTTGGGTAACACAGCTGTTACAACCACCTTTAGGATGCTTGTTAAAGTAATACTTGAAGGCTAAACCCAATCACAATTACGCTGATTGCTAAGGGTCACTTGTCTTCTGGAAAGCGGCTTATCCACTACCATCAAAGCCAGACTGTTCTTGAACTAGGACAAAATAAACTTCTCTGACTACAATGAGATTATTTGGGAAGTGTTTCAATAGTAACACAGCTTGCTCTTCAGTTGCAACCTGTAGCTCTTATGCCATGAGTGTTTATGTGCAAGCTGAATTCTGTTCATCTGTAGAACATGTGGACCATAAGCAAAGAAAGTCTTTCAGCAGCAACTTACGGAGTTCAGATGCTATGTGGTACGTTTTTTCTCCCAGTTTTTCCACACACCCCTGGCAGGGAGCTCTGTTCTCTTCCCTTCTTGCTTATTTGGTGACTGAACTGAAAATCAAGCTTGCAATGCTTTTCTGGTTTGGAATTTCTAGTATAATGGCTGAATTCAGTCTCCAGTGCAAATGTTTGTGCTGTAGAGGCAGAATCTCTGAAAAGTAGGAGTTATTGCATGCAGTTTTTGTACTAAGGTGTGTCCTGGATGAGGAAGCTGATGTAGAGCATAACATAAAGATTTTTGGTAATGTCTTCACTCACCAGTGTGTATCCCAGAGTGAATGCTTAAAGATGATTAACGTGCATTATTGTACCAAATCTGTGTAGCAAACGGGTGTGAATAAAACACTGTGCATGGAAAAATACTACTGCTCAGATGTTTGAAAATGCTGTCCTGGGGGCATTTCTTGATTGTTGGCATGTTGGTTCTTGTATGTAGTAGTCAGTGAGAGATTAGTTTGAGTTGTTGCTTTTCTGAGCATCAAGTAATGACAAAGGGGTGTGTGTGTGTGTGTGAAATCTTCAGTCTGGGCAACCTGCCGAGGGGTGCACTGGTTGTCATGGAGTTGTCAACCTCGAAATGCAGGGCACATAAAGCAGTGTGCACCGAGCAATCCAGTTTAAGGGAGGGGTTTGGACTGGACAGCATCCAAAGGTCCTTTCCAGGCTAAATCCTATGGTGTGTTTGTAAGGTGACAGTCCCGTAGTCCCTAGTTAATTCTGTTTAGAGCAGCTAGTTATCATGAAGATTTTTCCAATATTGTACTCTAACTTCCACTGTAGGCCTTGTATTTCCATGCAGTAGAACGTGATGGGGTGGTATTGTAG
Source organism: Rhynochetos jubatus (assembly GCA_027574665.1). NCBI lineage: Eukaryota > Metazoa > Chordata > Aves > Eurypygiformes > Rhynochetidae > Rhynochetos > Rhynochetos jubatus. Next base: position 29,948,521 of record CM050654.1, read on the forward strand.
TTCCAGTGTCTTTCTGGTGTAATAATGTCCAGGCAAATTTGAGACTCTGGTAGGTCTGTTGCTTCTGTGTTTCTGGGGTAGTGGTTGCTGCTATAGATGAAGGCTGGTATTGCCACTTTCCATAGCAGCGCTCCCTAACTGGTCTGCTGTTCTTAAAGCATTCCACAGGATATGAACAGCTGGGGCATGTAGTTGTCCTGCTGTGAGGACACATGTGTCACTGTCCTCTCATCTCCCTTTTATCATCATGTGTCTGCAGTACACACCTCTTTCTCGGTGTGGGAATCCTGGCTGGTGACACATCTTCTCTTGTATCAGTCACTTCTCCTTTTGTCCTTAGTGAGCTGCTGCTCTGTGCTAATCAGGGAGTGGCAGCTGACCCTTGTGTTTCTGTCACAACTACTGTCTAGCTACTCTTAAAACAAAAAAAAAAAATTAAGAGGTCTCCAGCAATTAGTTGCTCAACTTGCATGATACACTAAAAAGGCTTGTTAGCTCCAAAAAACAAGATGTAGTTTACTCTTATAGCTTTGCAATGTCAAGTTGCAAAGAGAAGAACAGGAACTGAGAATTTCTTGCAGTAAATAAAGCAGGATTGTTTTTTGTTTGCTTGTTTCCCAAAAGCAAATTAGATTTCCAGTATCAAAAGGCAGGAAGAGTATAAAACAAATGCTAATGCCATGTCATAAGACTTTTTGCTGAAAGCTTTTGCATCTTGTTCCTGCCAGAATTTACTGTATATCTGTTTCTTAGTCTCCATAGAAAGGAGATCAAAAGTCATCTTTCTGCCTGTAAGTAGACCTAGGTATAGCTCTGCTTCCAGGGTGAGACTAAGCTGCATCAACATTAAAGAAGTACTTTCTAAAGATGTGAAGCCTTATTATAGGAACAATAAACACTTAATTTCATGTTGTTTGAGAAAGTGTGTGTGTTTATTTGGAAACTGCTGTAGACAGCAGTCGTGTAGGATGGGTTTACAAATAAGAACAGCTTGTTCAGCTAGTAGCTGCTTTAAGGAAACCTTTGGCACTTTACTGATGGTACTATTGTCACAAATACTTTGTAATACCTCTTCCTACTCATCTTTTAGATAACAGAGAAATGGTTTGCTTGCCAGTGGATTGAGATGACCCATTCTTCAGGCTTGCTAGGCAGGGTTTTCATCTGCTCTTTCAGCACCAGTGAGATGCTCTACCTGCATGCTACCATTGTGTCACCAATGTCATGGTTGGTGACTGTTTCTTCTGTCTGCAGATCTGATTGGTTGCCTGGCACTTCATCTGTGGCAAGCAGGACAATGGCTGCCAGCAAGAGCAAGAACCAGAGTTCCTTGGCCCTCCATAAAGTTATTATGGTTGGCAGTGGAGGTGTGGGCAAATCTGCACTCACTCTTCAGTTTATGTATGATGAGGTAAGTAGCTTTGGATCAGCTTCTCTAAAGCACCAGTGGATATGGTTTACTAAACTTTTTTAGTAAAGAGCAAAAGACCTGATGACCTGACTGTCAGGAGAAGAATGTAGGAATCTGGGAAAGGGTGCCTTCTGGGAACAACATCTTTGGCAAAAGATGACAAAATTGATGCTTATTATTGAAAGAACAGTCTTCAGAAGACCTGCAGAATGTGAATGTGCTTGTCTTGAGTGCACAGAGGCTGTTACCAGTTGGCGTTAAACTTGAATTTTGTTGTAGTTTCTTTTTGGCCAATTAAGGTTGAAACTGAAAGTAAGCATTCTAGTTCATTCTGAGCCAGATGATGAAGTTGGCATGTTTGTCACAAATTCTTCTGTACTGGTGTACAGGAAGCTAGCGCAGACAATCCAGACTAGTTTGTGAAGGAATACCAATTTCTGAATTGCAGGATCATGTATTTATAGTGATGTGAGTATCTGAACAGGTGGCATAGTCATTACTGAAGGTCAGTGAGCTCAGTCAGGCTCATGGCACAGCCTTTTGTTGTACTTTGAGGCTGAGGGAAAGAAGATGGAAAGATAAGGAGCCTGTTAGACATATACTGTCAGCACAGAACTGTAAGTTGAATTGGCAGTGACTTTGTTGGTCTGATCAATATTGAATGGACTAAAGTAAATGCCTGTGTAATTATGGAGTAGGTTTTCATGTTCAACAGCTGGATGCTGTCATCTACACCTGTTGAAGACACACATAGCTGTACCTGAAGTACACTCCAGTGCTTGTTCTTGAAGTGAGAGATCTAGCGAATGCCACCAGGTTGGTGGCAATTTATACTGTATCTTTGTCCCTTAAATTGTGCTGAAATTGCTGAACAGTGTTTCATGTGGCAAGACAGCTTCTCTTGACTAGGTAGACTGGCTCTTTGGTGTATTAAGTGCTTAAATAACTTGCTTTCTGTAGTGGAATTTTAAAAATGGTGGAACTTAGTAGCTGACTGAATTATGAGAAGGCTTTCAGGGATTTAAATGTCACTAAGGTGAAAGAGAATGGATATGGACAAATGCCGAGAAAGTATGTTTGACAGCAATTCTAAACACTAATCTCCCTGTCTTATCCTCAGTTTGTAGAAGACTATGAACCTACAAAGGCTGACAGCTACAGAAAGAAAGTAGTTCTGGATGGTGAAGAAGTTCAGATAGACATTCTGGACACAGCGGGACAGGAGGATTATGCAGCTATCAGAGATAACTATTTCCGCAGTGGGGAAGGGTTTCTTCTAGTCTTCTCAATAACAGAGCATGAATCTTTTACAGCAACAGCAGAATTTCGGTAAGTAGTTTCCCTCCCAGGCAGGGGGAAATATCTGCTTCTTTTGTTGCCCTGACAACGCTTCTTAAAAGCTACAACTCTATCCTTTGTCGATTACCATTTGGTCAATAAATGTGGCAACCCAATCACTGTGTTCTCAGTAACTGGTGACTTAAACCACAGTATCCAGCCTCTGGCTGTAGTTGTCTTCATGCCTTCAACTTCTGAGTACATTACGCCAGCAGCAACTTCAGGCAAGTAGCAGATTCTTGGACTCCTAAAACATGCGTATTCAAGCCAATTTTCAGTCTTTGTGGATGTGAAGTTTAATTATCTTAGAGCAGTACTTCTGGAATTAAGTCTGCCTTTTGGCCAGGTTTCAGACACTGTATTGCTTACTGCTAAAAGCAGGTGCTCTAAGGAAAGGAAGGATTAGCCTCCACTCAGGTGTGGATTGGTGCCAAACAAGGGTTGGCAGCCAAGCAGCGCTATTGTAGGCAGACGTATTCCTAGAAAGACACACAGTAGTAGAAAATGCTTCCACTTTTGTTCTTGGGATTAGTAGTTCTGATGTAAAAATCGGCACCAGGCTGAGCACAGAAACCGCTTGTGTGGTGTAAAAGAAGAACAAGGGGTTGAATCCACTGTTCTGGTCTCAGAACTCATGTAGCCAGGTTCTTCAGGGCAAGTGTTTTAACGCTTATTTGACGATAGCTATCGCCTCAGTGTAGAAGGTAATCCAGAGATTCCATAGGACAGCGCTATGAATTGAAGTACAACGTGTCAAAACATAGGGAAAGTGTTAGGAGATCCTTATGTGTGCCAGAATAAAAGCTCTTTATCAGTCTGGCTTATGTTCACAGTGCTTCAGTGATACAAGGGGAACAGATACTAATAGGTAGTGCAAGTGCTGCTGTGAAGGTAGACACCTACTTCTAGGGTTTTCTTAGAGCTATGGCAAACTCCCCTCACGCTGTAGGACTTTGATCCAGGTTCTTAATGTGTTACACTGTTCCAGCAATAGTAAGAGACTGAATAATCTTTTAAAAGGTGTTTAAAAAAAATTGCTGATTTGTCACAGAATACTTCTGTGACTTTGCTAGGCTTCAGTAGGCTGACAGTTATGGGGCACAAAAGCAGAGTTGTTCTGCTCGGTTTGGTCTCACCAGAGGACTTCAAGGAACTACACAGTTGAACTGTTGTTGGACTGCAAAACTGAGCATTTGGATTGTTCCTACTGTATGATGGAAGAAAGTCAGATACCACTCAAAAAACGGGAAGAAAGTGAGAGCCACTTGGAAGTACCCAGCCTGGGTTTTGGCTTGTGTGCTTAAGTGAAATGTAAGGTTAAACCCAAGGCTTAAGGCTTTGGATAGAAAGGAGTAGGAATGTTTATCTTGGCAGTTTGTTTTTGTCAGATTTCTGTAACTAGGTTAACAATGTGTTGGTTCAAGATTCCAGCACAATAAAACAATGAAAAAGTAATGCTAGCCCTAAAGATGAGCAAGAAGGACCTAGAGGCTTGGAGATGGAGAATCTCCTACTTTGGGTCAGAAGTAAACAAAAAGTGGAAATAGTTAAATGGAATAGTTAGTTAAGCTGACATGTAAGAACCAGCTCCTTGGAAAACTCTTCCCCAGGAAGGAGGTGGGGAAAGAGTAGTGTGGGTCACCAGCATCATGGGCTGAACTACAGACTGGTGGTATTGATCCTCTAACTTCCAGTTGAATACTGAATGAACTATGGGCTTGTCTTTAAGCCCTAGCCCTCCTGCTGATGCTGTGCATCTGGTGTTTGCTTTCAGTGCCTCTGTAACCTGAAAATGTGTGAAGGTACAGTTGAATGCAACAGCAGATTGCCTGCTTCAGTGTTAATGCTATTTTAGGTTCTTATGTTTTCTACATACATTTGGTTATTTTGTGGATGGAAACTACAGGCATCTGAAGTAGTGTGGTAACTCAGTGGGATGAGGGGGTGTAGCACCATGCTTATGTCTAGTTTGGCTCTTGTTTGTAACAAAATTAAGTAATCTTAAAAATATGCATAGACTGGTACAGTTCTTTCAGAGTCCTAGCTGGACAGCAGCATGTCAGTCAGGTTTCAGCCCCTGTTGTACTCCAGTAACAGCACAGACTGAGACGGACATGCAGCATCCCTCTGTCTCCTTTCCCAGATGCTGATAGGTATTTTAGAATGACAAAGGATAGCTAGGCTAATGCTGATGTTCAGATACTTTCACGGAGCCTTTCAAAGAGGAAGGTTACTGGCATTTTTGGTTCAGCACTATATAGTAACTCTCACCTCTACATAAAGTTTAGGTGGCCATTAAGAATGATCTCTGCCAGCTTCTTAAGCTGTTCCCAACCTACTGTCTTGGCAAAGCTTTGTTGTCTAGACTTATATTGAGGTGGGATGTAGTCTAGAAACTGAAAATGGTGACTGAATGCTAAGGTGAAATTTGATAACCGTGGCACTGTACTATTTTACTCATTCAGATGTGAACTTCTGAGTTGCTCTCCTGCCATACAGTAGTTCTTATTAGAGCCTGGTAGTAAACTTACTAACTAAATGGTAAAACTGCCTTGCTGTGAGGTTTGGTTTTTTTTGTGTGAAGCCCCGTAGCATTAGTAAAAAAAAAAAAAAATGTTAACAGTTGAACACACTTAAATTATTCCAAGTTAGGAAATTTACTGTTGTAAATGCTAGTAATGTGTAGATCACTTGATCCACTCCTGATAAGGGTGGGGTGTTTGCTACTACTAACACAGATATTTTTGTTTTGGATATCTGATGCATTAGGGAACAGATCCTGCGTGTGAAGGCTGAAGAGGATAAAATTCCTTTACTGGTAGTAGGAAACAAATCTGACTTGGAAGAGCGCAGACAAGTGCCTGTGGAAGAGGCCAGAAGTAAGGCAGAGGAGTGGGGGGTGCAGTACGTAGAAACCTCTGCCAAAACCAGAGCAAATGTAGATAAGGTAAGACAAATGACATCTGCTCAATCAGGTCGTTACTACTTGTTAGCAGCTGAGTGACTAATTCTTTTAACTGGAATGTGTACACTTAAGCAAATACCTGGTTTAGCCAGAGACCTGGTACAAGTTAATTCTGTTGTCTTGTTTTAACTGTTGGTACCTGACCCAGTTGCTTTGCAATGGTACATTGGGTAAATGAGTTAAGGATTCCCTGAAGTATGTCTTGTTTATAGGCTGTATCCTGTTATAACTAGCAAGCTGTAGACACTTACTGTTCCCCTTTCCCTACAAAGCTACATATTGTGTGGCTAGTGTTAAAGACTTCACTTTTGTTTTCTGCCAAAACTGCTTTGAATTGTGAGAAGAAAACTTCTTGCTGTGACCCTGTCTTGTTATGAATTGTCCATGTTCATCTAGGACAGTCACTCTCAGCATGTTTCTGCTGCTGATGTTGGATGGTTTATTCTGAAAGAGAGATGAGTTATGGCTAAAGAGTGTTTGCCCAGTAGGGAAAAATTGGTTACAAGCTTCCCCTTCATTCAGAGGGTGCTTCTTTAGTTCACCAATCCACAGAAGATGGTCTGAAATTACTGTTGGGCCCCCTAAGGACTCCAAAGGTGTGTCTTGTTAATTCGCATCTGTTTAAAGATTACAGACTGTAAGCAGTCGCTTTTGGAAATTACTTTCTCTGAATCTTTCTTATAACATAGTCTGAATTTTCTGTGCCTGACACTGTCACTAGAATGCTGCAGCTCTTACTCTAAAACAGACAGAATGCTACCTAGCAGAGAGTGTGCTTGTAAACACATGGAAAAGACTGGACTAAATGCTTTGCATAGTTAACGAGTGATTTGCCAGGATATATTTGCTAGGCACAAACCTTCTAATGAACTGTGAATGCTACTTTTATGCAAGACTGATATTCAATTAAAAACCCCGCTTAAAATGGGGTTGTTGGGTGATTTGGTAGTCAGGTACGGTTGTCCTACTTCTTGCCATTGCTTGACATCCTACGTAATGACAGGACAAGGGGTAATGGGTTTAAATTGAAAGAGGGGAGATTTAGATTGGATATCAGGAAAAGATTCTTCCCGGAGAGGGTGGTGAGGCACTGGAACATGTTGCCCAGAGAAGCTGTGGATGCCTCCTCCCTGGAATTGTTCAAGGCCAGGCTGGATGAGGCTTTGAGCAACCTGGTCTAGTGGAGGGTGTCCCTGCCCATGGTAGGGGGCTTGGAACTAGATGGTCTCTAAGGTCCCTTCCAACCCAAACCGTTCTATGATAATTCTGATGATGTTTGTCACTGGATCTGTGTCTCGACTCACTGTTGTATTAGGTACAGTGTGGTGCTACATCTTTATTTGCTTCTGGGTACAGTAGTTTTTGTCTGCTTTCTGGTGGCAGATCTTGTTTAATCTTTTTTTTTTTTCCTCCTAGGTATTCTTTGATTTAATGAGAGAAATCAGAGCAAAGAAAATGTCAGAAAACAAAGACAAGAACGGCAAGAAGAGTGGCAAGAACAAGAAAAGCTTTAAAGAGAGATGTTGCTTACTGTGATGCTTGGGAACTGTAAATTCTATCTACAGGTCGCATGGATGAGATACCACTAAGGATATAGGGCTGGATTCATGAAAGGAAGTCTGTATTGACTCCTTTATCTTTTGCTTTGCATATCACACCTTCAAAATGTGAAAACAGAACTTTGAAACCCTTTCTGGTATCCAACAAAACCAATGCCTACTTCAACTGAAATGGGCTCCGTCTTCCCAAAGTCCTTCAAAACTAGAAACAGTTTCAGAACTACAATACTGCTTGGTTATACAAAGTACTTTCATATTAACTTCCTAGTTTACTCTGTTTCTCTTGAACCTCTACTGGCCTTAACAAGCACAGCTGTTCAGGTTCAACTTTTTTTTTATTCCCCACTGTTGCTGCCCTCAATGTTGCCAACTGCAGAAAAACTAGATGACGTCTGGTAAAGGGTTTGAGTCTCCATCTTCTGTTAGTTGTCACTGATATTTCTTACACTGTAATCTGCTGGCTTCCTCCCCACACTTCATGTAAGAAATAGCAACTGACATTTGAGAGTCAACAAACTTTCATGTTCTGTTTAGTCAATACAGCATTCATGAATCAAGCCTATGGACTCAATTCAGACTTACCAATTTTGGCATTGCCTAAATAATTAAATCCTGGCAAGATGCATTCCCCACTGGTCTGTCTTCTCATCCTTAAATTAGTGGTATGGGGTGAGAGAATGACTGTAAGCCTTTCTCCAAAAGGAATAATATTCTCACCATCTCCCTGAAATGCTCTTCTGGGTTTCTTCCATGTATTGTGTCTAGACTCATTACATTCACTCTACATCCATCATCCTTCCCCTCCCTGGTACTGGTATAGTGAAAATCAGTGATTTCATCAGTTTTGTTTATATTGGAACACTTGTGATCACATTGGAAAACTGGGAACATCTGCATCTGTCTCGTCTTGCTGAAGATGAAAACTTTGAGTAAGGATGGGTCACATCACACAATCATGACTTGGAATAGGTGAGGCGTACATGCTACCTCTCAATGATTAGCCGGCTAGCAAGTTGTATGGTGTCAAAAAAGCAAATGAAATTAAGCAGTTGCCATGTCTGTTACTCACTGATAACTTTATGTGTACTGTTTCTGATGCACAGCAACCTAGCACATGGTGATGCATGTTGAGTTTTGTTGTCAGTTATGCAATGGTGGTCATGTATTGAACAACAGAAACCAGCCTAGGAATGGAAGAAATGTCAGTGCTTTAACAGGTTGTCTTGTCAGCTGACTGAACTGAGCTTTCTGATGCAGTTGAAGTGCAGTTGCCAAATAATAATTCTCACTGTTGTGGGAAGTAACTGTCTGTTATGGAGTCTCTCAGTGAATTGTGGCTACCTTCTGTTTTGAAGGAGTAAGCCACTACTCTGAGTCTCATCTTGCTTGTTAACTGGATGCTGAAAACAGTTACTTGGTGAAAGGAGTATGCAGTGTGGTGGTTCAATGAGGCATGCTGCAGCACTAAATTAACACATACTTGGAGGTGATGGAGTAGTGGATACTGTTCAGTACTTAGTATTGTAACTTGAGGTCGAAAAACACTTAACATGTACTAGATTGCTCCTGTGCATTCCACTTCTGAACTTTGAAAAAAGATGTGCTAGATACCAGAACCTCTGTTGGCCTGAGGTTTCACAGGGACTTATCGCAAACTCATTGTCTTCCATAACTAGTTCAACCTGTCAGGCAATTCATTGGATTGGGGAAACTGTACTAAATAAAAGGTGCTGTAATCTTTGTTCTTGTCAAGTTAAATTCCTTCTTTGTTAATGTTATCTTGTATGTGCAGAAACAATGGTTAACCAATTCTGGAAGTATTTATCTTTGAACAGTGTAATTAGTTGGCCTCACAAAGACAACTTGACAGGACAGCTTTGAAGCAGAGGCTGGGAGCCTGCTGGCTTACACAACATGTCATTCGAGCTGTTATCACCTGTGTCTAAAGCCTAAGCACCTAATGGGACACTTGGAGTTGTAACACTTTGCTAACAAAGTTTCCTCTTGAGCTTCCACAGATAAAGTCCATTTCTGAGTGCACATTGTGTGTACAGCAAATGAACGTCCTTCTGGAGGAAGGCAACTCACTTAACCTTTAGGTCTCAACTAAAACCAAACTTAAGTCCTTAATTAACCTAAAGGATAAACAACAGTTGAGTTCACATTACAAGCTTATCTAGGTCGAGCCCCTCGGAGGCGGATTGTAAAATGTGTCTGACAAAACTGAATAAGCTTTCCTTGCTGTATGAATAATGAACTCAGCAAAGCTCACAATGAGCAGCTCAGCTGTATTGGCTCAAGAGACTTTCATGCCTTGACCTTTGATCTCTTTAGTCCTAAAGTACCTGACAGTATTTAATAGGACAGATGAATTTCTACTTGGAGCAGTGAGTCTGCTGCTGGTGTTCTTGCAGTCCATGTGCTGTTCTCACTCAGGTTACTTTTTGGCTTTTTTTAACTGATAAAGCTCCACCACTGAGGTGGACTTGCTTGGAAGAAGGTGCTTGCTGTTTCATGGCTTAATTTTGTATCTCTTGAGTGTTCTGTGCTTCTCACCTTTTCCAGAAAGACAATGCCTGCAGATTAAATACAGCAGCTTTTCAGTATTCCTCTCCTGTACTCGTGACAAACTTCAGTTTAACTTTCCAGTTACAGCTTAAAACATGATAAACAAGGCAGCTACCTTGGCTATTTCATAACAGTCAGCAACAAGCATTCTGACTTGTACCAGGAAGGCAATAAAACTGCTGCCTTGGCCTGGAATCTGGTTGCCTCCACCTCATGTTGGAAGTGCCTGAATGCATGCCCTTTTAACTAGGGGCAGTACCATTTGAGGGCCTTTGAATGACTTCCAGGTGTGCTTCCCTGGACATCAGTGGACATCAACATCAGGTGGGTTGACTAGAGTCAATAAAGGGCAGCATGGAGAAAGGTTTCCTGTGGGCAGAGTAAGGGGAGCTTCAGCTTCTAATCAGAATGAGTATTTGCAGATTGGGTACCCCAAACAAGGAGGACTTTGGCAAGAGGGGGTGTGTGTGGCTGCCTGCTAGCTGTGCTGTGTAGCTGAGGCAACTGGAGGCTGTATTGGAGATGACACATTCTAATTACTCAACATGCAAAGGCTGCTAAAGGCCAGGGCTTTTCTTCATCAGTATAAAGTGCTCTTAAATCTTTCTGGACCATGGCTGTAGGCAAGTAACAAGATATTTGAAACTGGAGGTCATGCAAGACTTGACTATGCACTTGCACTTAAGCATTCAAATACTGTTCTTGCGTAAGGGCTTAACGTAGTCAGGGAGCTGTTTACTGCAGTAGGCCATCTTCTGTGTGGCTTAGCTGTGGGTATTCAAGTGCTCTAGTCTACCTCCTGGTTTGAGCAAACATGTATGAGGCAAGCCCCCTAAGTAATTCTACAAAATGCCACTTCAAAAAGCAGGTTAAACTCCAGGAGTGCAGTGGCTGAGTGGACTCCTTCCTCTTTTTTTTTTTTGAGGAGCATCTCTCCAGATGAGAGTACAGATGCAGCATGAAGTGCATCTTCAATGACTTGTGCTATGCGTGTTCTATACAGACTAATATGCATTTCCTGCAATTTCTAGGTGAACACTTGGCTTGATGAAGAGAAAGATGTACGCATACATCTACTGGGTGTTAAACCAAGTAAGATGCTAATAGCTACCTGAAGCCATAGTTGAATCCGGTCTGGCTAACATAATGCTTAAGAATAAGGCACAAAGCTACAACCTGGAATGTACTAAGAGGTAAATGCATCTAACTAAATGCTCACCAAGATCTTTTTTAATGGTTTCCAAAGCACTAAGCCAGTACTTGGGGCTGGCAGGCCTATCAGTTCTTGCTCAAAGAGAGGATAGTGTTTATCAATTCAACTCAGCTTATGTAGACAGAAGCTTTCTCTAATTGCTAGAAACATATGTTGCAATGTTCACCTCCTGTTGGCTTTGTAGCTGGGAGAAGGAGAGAAGAGGAACAAAAAAGCTATGATTTTCACCGTAATCTCCACACTTCATGGGAATGGCAGGTGTTCCTCTTGGGAGGGGAAGGTGTTATCTCTAACACCAAGTAAGAGGTTTAGCATAGAGGAAGTGATTATGATTGCAAGATTTAATAAAACTGCCTCTAAACTATGTATGTTATACCATATAACAAAAATTCCTTTCTTTTTCTTACATAGCTTCAGAGCTTTGTCTCCATCTTGCACAAACATTTTTAATGTCTATAAAACTGGTCACTTTTCATTATCATGCTAATACAACTGATTTGTATTACTGTTGATAATAAAAAGAAAAACAGGCATAATATGTTTGTTATTGATTTTTTACAGCATTCTAAAAGCATGCCTAATCCCCAGATTCTTGAACCAGGCAATGGCTGACTTGGTGTGTCTGAAAGTAACCTTTGTGTCAAATGTGTAACGCGATGATATTACAGACTGGGAGGGGAGGGGAGAAAGAGGTGACTGAGGACCCCATCATCAGTTTCCGTGACATGGTCTGTGTATGTTTCAGGACTGAACTGGTACAGTGGTTTTGTTCATTCATAGTTAACTTTCCACAGCCTAATTGGATCGGAGAGCTTGTATCAACTGTGTGAAGGACGGTTGCTTTCTTTCTTCAGTCAGCCTTGTGGCTCAAGAATAAGCAACACGGTATAGAAACAGTGATCCTTAGTGTGCAGAGCCCCTTTTCCGTGATGGTTTGGTTTGTGATGAACGGGTGGCGCAGCAGAGAAGCCGAGACGCCTCTGAGGCAGGATGGTTCAGGACAGACTCGCGGCACTGTTACGCCACTCAGAGTGACATAGAAAGGGGATCCGCAGTGAACTTCGGGTGCGGTTTCTGCTGCCGCTGCCATACGAGTTGGAAGGGGAACATCCCCTTGCTGATGGCTTCTGCCCAGGGATTACAGCGGCTCACATCATCTTGTTTCCATGGTGCTTGCCTGGCGTTTGCCCTGTGTTTCAGATCACCGCCGTGGTTTAGGAAGCTCTCCTTGCTGGTGAAGTAACTTTTAAAATATTTTGCAGCAGGGAAAGGGTAGCGTGAAAGGTATTGTGTAGGAGTCGGGGAGGGTGCTGAGCACAGCTGTAGCACGCAGCGGTACCCAGAGCCCAGCGTGGGTATTCTGTGGATGCTTGCGAGGAGCAGGCCTTCCTCGCCCTGCAGCAGGATGCAACTGGAGGGTGATTGCACAGAGGTAGCTTGGCTTCTGCCTTCGTGCTTGCCTGCGTTCTGCCCCAGCCGGGACGCTCCGCCGGCGTGGTTCCGTGTGCGAGGGGCTCTGCGGATTCCTGGATGGCACTGGCACCTCTTCCTGAGAACTGCTGGCTCCACCTTGTGGCTTCCCGGGTTAGGAGCTCTACCATGGAGAGGGGCTGCTCAGCTGCTCCGGCGAGCCTACGGGTAGCTGCTGTTAATCTGCTGCCTGCACTGCATGTAGAAATCCGCGTCAACGGGGCTCCTCTGTTCTCCTTGCTCTGCCCTAGCGTTCTCCGTGCGGTAGGGCCTTGTTCTAAATGAAAATGTTCCTTTTCCATGCAAATTCTTATATTCATTCTTGCCTAAACATTCTGGTGTGCAGCAGAACACCCCGTTTCCCATGAGGATGGTGGCTTTACGATCTGTATGGCATTAAATCAGTTTGCATTGCAAGTGTAAGTTTGTTCTGCTCACGCAGCACTGATTTACATGCCAGAAAGAATACTTATTGTTCCGTGGGACTGCACAGTACGCCACAAAACTTTGTTTCTAAGGGTTACTAAAGATGCTGTATTTTTCTTTACGCTATAAAGCCTTAATTGGAAGGGAATATCCCATTTATCCTCCTTTTCCCCACCCCTCAGTCCCTCCTCCCCCCAAACGACACACTACTTATTGTCTATTGTGGGAACAGGAGAGAAATACCAGCAAATGGCCCCTTAAGCCTTGTAACTCCGAAGGGGTTGGAGGTAAAACGCTGGGGTGAAACTGGGACCATATGCTCTGCAGTTGCTTTCCTGATAAAGTTGATTAATCTCCAGAGTTTACAGTAAGTTCCCTTCAATGAGCTTTGTTATTTGGCTTTGAGGCAGAATCATGTTTTTGATATAATCAGAGTTTATAGAGTTTGTTTTTAAAGTCTAGTGTTCAGGGTATCAGAGGCTTTATGCATGTTGACTTCATAGGCCAAATACCAGAATTCAAGGACAAACTTGTGCATACATGTAGCATTGAGAGACAAGGAAAGTTACTCCCCAGTGTTTAATAGTGCTCTGTTTTTGTTTTAAAAGGAAAACGTGTACAACACACTGAACTTGCTGTTTGGATGAGTGTTTCTCAACTTGTGGTCTGTAAGAGTGCTCTGTAACATGATTACCCTCCCCACAAAATGATGGCATTATGTTTCTGTATGTGTAAACAAGGAAAACAACTGTGGACTGGGGGAAGGAGTAATTATCTAAAAAAAAAAAAAAAAAAGCCAAATTCTTTCTTGCTTCTAAATGAAAACCACCATGGCAACATTGCCCTAGATTGCCTAGTTTTGCTCTTAGAAGCTTGTCTAGCTCTTCTGTTTTAGAAAGGGAGATGGTCCTGGTCAGACAGAGACATCCCTGACGGAAGGATCCTTGCGCAGAATGACAGGATTCAGAAATCAGAAGTTAAAACTCTGTTTCCTGCTTGGGAGGTGGAGCTATGAAAACCAAAACCTACTAGGTTGCTGAACAAATGCCTGTAGGTTGGACTGTGTGTTTGGTTTTAAATACAGCTGTTCTTCTAGGCAGTGCTCTGGCTGTGGGTGTGGAAGAACCTTTTTCACTCTGGGGTATCCGTTTGCCCTTTTTTGTAGGCCTGCTTGGTTCTTTGTCCTTGGGTGTGTTCATCTTAAGGGTTTCAAATCCTCCTAGCTCTGCTTGGGTTCAAGCAGCATAACTAAACATGAGCCCTTCTTTCCTTTCACTCCTGGTGACTGTACTCCAAGCGTTGAGCAGTGCCACTGGATGACAGGCACTCGCATCCCCAGCTATGGTCAGCTGCCCCGTTCCAGCTCTGAAGACTGCAGGACAACCACCCACAGAGGGATTATGAGTGCTGACAGAGCTGGACACTTCAGACTTTGCTAAAGAGCTGCTTCCTACCTGAGGAACAGAAGCTGAACAAGTGATTCACTTATTCCCGGTCCCAGGTTAGAGCTTTCTTATGTGCTGCCTGGACTAAATCCCTTTGAGCAATGATGACAGTGCAGCAAGCAGTTGTGGAGCAGAGGGTAACACTGTGCCTGTTTTAAGTTGTTTTGATTTGCCTCCCCCCCTCTTTCCCCTCCCTGAACAGTATGGAGGGAGGAGGGCAGGCAGAGCTTCTCCTGCGTGGGAATAAAGGCCACATTTGCAGCTTTGCCTCAGGAGCTTGAAAACCATAAGTCAGGCCTCCAAAACTACATTTGGTTTAGAAATAATGAGATGCTTTAGAAAATGAACTTGGAGTTCTCTTTCACAGTCTTTTTGTTTCCAAGCCTTTTGAGTGCACTTGCTTCATGTTTGCAAGCTTGCTTTCTTCAACAATGATGGTAGAAGTATTTTTTTCAATGAAAACAAAGATGTTCTTATGCTTACTTATTCCAGCACCTGGGGCATAAATTTTCAAATATTGTGGCATTTGGAGAGGAGTGGAGGCAGGACACACAAAACACACAACTTCAAGCCCTGTTTCCGCTGTGTCACCATCCTCCGCAGCAGGAATCTGAAGGATCGCAAAAGCTGAAGCATAAGGACCCCTTGTTGGTGGTCCCAGTGTCTGTCCTGGCAGCTCGCCAGGAGCCCAAGGGATGCACTTAATTTTCTTTATTCATTAGCATATTTTTAATCAAATCCATCAAACCACAATGTTTCCACATGTCTCTCCCATGGCAGATGAACAAAAATAGGTCAGTGCTCAAACACACCTTTAACACACTGCGGTTCTGCAGTTCGATCCTCTTCTACCCTGGCAGTTGGAGGACAGCAAATGACCCGTCCTCTGCATCCAGTGAAAACTTCTGATGAAGACTTCCCTCCCCTCCTGAAAGAGGAGAGCACGTGGAGGTTGACTGTGATCGGCTGTTTTCCATCCAGTGCCCAGTCAGAGGGCAGGAAGAGCTGCATCTGAATCCGCTTTGAGTTTACAGCATCTGTTTAATGGTAATTTCTAGTGAATAATCAAGCAGGCGCAATGTCCAGGGCTGTACTCCCTGGCCCTAATGAAGTTTCAAGGCTGCTTACACCTAGTTTAATAACAGGCTTTTTACATTCTTGTCACCTGTAACCTACCTTCATATACCTCATGCTGCCAACCCATCTCTAGCCAGGCAAGGAAAATGTTGCAGTGTTGAGATCATGTTCACACTTGCAGCTGAGACGTGTCTTGCCTTGTTTCTTATCTCTGAATTGTTCATAACAAGAGCTAAGTAAAAATTACTCTTCATGTTTTTTACATGAGCTTTCAAAGTTTGTTACACTGTTCTGGGTGGGGTGAATATTGCATCAACACCAAGTTAAAACTTATCTTTTGTTCTTCTTTTTTGGAAAGAAATGGGGATATAGGTTCCAGGGGAACAGTCTTCCCCAGGAGACAAAAACCAGGTAAAGTCTAAGGTATTAAATAGGTTTGGAGTATTTGAAATGCGAGTCTGTAACAAAGGGATGCATGCTTTACTTTCTGCTCTTTTTTTCCTAAAAGAAAGAGGGCTTTGAGTTAAACAAGTCAAGGAGGAACTATCCTGAATGTAGAAATTGGAATGGGCTCACAACCCATTCCTAGCTGCGGAAAAGCTAAGGAAGTGAAAGGTGAAAAGCTCTGCAGCATCCAGGCCTGTTTCCAAGCAGCCCCACCTCTCCTGGTAACCCTTTCCTGCTGACAGCACCGTCACCCCGACAGGCTGCAGCAAGTGACGTGCGCACGGAGCAACCCCTGCTTCCCTCTGCTACTGGCATGTTCTTCCTTTCAGTTGTCACGGGCTCCTTTGCGGTTGCTCTTGTTTTGGGCGCTAACCCAAGGGCAGGAAAGGTGCCTTAGCAAGATTGTCAATTTTGGCTTCCTATTTAAAGGTACCAGGAAGGCTTTTTGCATGTATTTTTGTGTCAGAAGTCCCAAACCAGAATATAATCTCCAAGGCCTGGAAGTCCATAGTGAAAACATGAAGTCGTCTCTGCGGTGCACAGGGTGGCCCCTGCTAAAGAACAAAACATGCCAGCCGTGGCGATGGGGACCTGTTTACTCCTTCCTTGTCACATGCCTGTAATAGCTCACAGCAGCACTCATGTTACAGGCAAATGCTCTGCTTCAGTCCGTTTACTTTTCTATTCATTCAGCTCTTCAGCTTCTGATGTAACAACCGTCTCCACTGACTGCTATCAATCACTTGTTTACTTTCAAATCTTAATACATACAGTTAAGTGTTTGCCTTGTCTAAATCCACCTTACTTATACCTGTATTCTTTTATTGATCTTTAACAGGTGGTGTTAAACAAACTCAACCCTGTTACCTAGACAGAAGATAACCTACAGCAGGACCAATTTTGCTACAGGCTCAATCCTGCAGGTTTGTTTGTGCCTTGTCACTTAGGGAGGGGGACGAGCCACTTGGCAGCTTTAACTCGTGATCTCTCAGCTCTCCTATAGTGCCCACTCTCTGGGCAGACCTGGATCTGTACAGTGTTTATCGCACAGTGGTTTGGACTCTGGGGGAGCTCCATCTGCTTTGCGGACTGCTAGCATGGCAACGGCAGCCATGTTTCGGTTTGGGGGAAGCAGACTTACAAAAGGTCTTGGGCATCACTGTGGAGTGCTGCAGTGCCTGTTCTCGGCAGCCACCACAAATTCCAGATCTTTGCCTTTTGTGGTGAAGCTTCCTGTGCCATCGCCCACCTCAGAATGGCAGCCACCAAACCCAAGGCCCTGCTTTGCTGCCTGAGCAGGCGATGGAGAACACAGCCTCTTAAATCCACCTTGCCTGGTGGCTGAAGATCCCCCGGGCTTCACGATTTAGGCTCCCTTGGATTTATTCCAGGAACAGAGCGTGGCTCCATTCTTGCAAGGGAAAGGCAGGGTGCTTGGCAGCGTGGCGGTGTTTTGTATACACTACGTTCGGCGCTCAAAAGGCTAGTGCTGAACGTGGGGAATTTCACGTGGCTCAATTCCCTCCTGCCGCAGGGAGTGTGTGTGTCTCCGCTCCCAGCAGAGTGTACTTACCCAGGGCATGCTCTGTGCCAGGGAGGGATCTGCCTCTGTCCTCTTAAAGCTGGTCTCGTGTGAATTAGGTACTTCCAGATGTTTTGGCTAGCAGGGTGGGAAGCAGGGAGGCCTGGCCTTGTGGGTCATCACAACTGTCTACCTGGAGAGCTGTGGGATCATGTTCCCTTTGGTCATGCACTGCCTCAGTGGAGGCTTAGAAAATGCCCCTGTCCCAGCATCACCCCATAGCCTGCTTCTTCTGAGGAGGCCTGACCTGCCTCTCATGCTTCCTGGGTCTCCTGTCAGTCAGGGAAGGGGACTGAGCCCAGCTCTTCTTTCATGAACCGTTGGACTACTGACTAAATTAAGGTACAAATAAAAATAGCCTACGCCCATCCCCTCCACCCACCTTGAGCTCTTTTAGAAAAAGGGAAGAAAAAAAAAATGATATTTATTGCTGCATTTTTGGACACCTGATCTGGAAGGTGGGCAGACTGAAACCACCTGCTGCACTGAGTCCTTCGGGAAGGAAGTCAGAGATGTTCTTCTAGTCATTGTAAAGGACTGAAGTCCAAGATGGATGCTGCAGGCTTTACAGCACTCAGAGGCTTTTGTCTTGCCACTAAAGCCAGTGACAGGTGCCCTTGTGTCTTGAATACATCCTTGTGGAGGGCACCGCCACATCAGATGCCTGAAGTTTCTTAATGTTTTGCTCTGACATAAGTGATCGACATATAAAGTCAATAAATGGGAGGAGGAATTCAGCATGAGTTAAAAACTCAGATTTTACAGATTTGAAGTTGCACTAGCAGAAGCTGAATAAGGCAAAGAAGCATCTTCTGTCTCCTTGAGCTTTTTCCTGACCTGCATGCACAACATGGTTTGTGCTGGGAGTGACAGGGAGTGGACATACAACAAACATTTCCCAGGGGTGGAAACGGTGTGACAGCCTCATTTCTCATGAGATTTGTCCAAGTAGTTCATCATTCTGTGGTCAATTTACTTTGTTGCCCTCCAGGAAATACAGGTAAATAGCATGCAATCGTAGAGGTGATATTAATTAAGTATTCCTTTCCATTGTGACTGCACAGTGTTGGCATCTCTAGTATCCATTTTGTGGTAGGGGAAATGCTCTGACCCAAGGAACATCTAAGAAAATTCAGCAAGAGCCCTTAGAAATGCAGTGTGAGCCATCATAGCTAATGCTTGCTTTTTGTGTTGTGAAGAGCAGGCTACCTCCCCCCTCCCCAATACAGGGGTACTGTGATGCCTAAATAATTGATAATCTAAAATTTCCCTTAAGCCTGACATCTGGACACAGCTGTGGCTGTACTAAATACCATCTACTGCTAATTCTCTGTACAGCCATAGTACCTCTCACCCTGAAGGACTAGACCCCTTGAACTCTGGACATGACTACCTTCACATTCCACCCAAAAGGCCATAGTAAGCGAGGCTTTCTTAGAGAAGTCCAGCTGTGTGATAGCAGCTGCTGCCTTATGCTCCCCTAAAGGGAAAGTGGGGCCTGTTCTGGGGTGTGATGGGACCAACTGCCTGCAAGCCTTGCATTTTCTCTGTCTCAGTGCCCTTCACTGCTCTTGGAGAGGTGGTCCTGTGGAAGAGGGTCCCAAAGGATGTGCAACAGCCAAATACAGTCTCTGCTGGAGGGAAAATTTGTGCACGATTCAGAGCAAGTACCACTCTAATAACCTTTAGTAAAGAGGAGCTGTGGAGAATAAAACAACTAATTGGGTCTGTACTGGGATGCTTTAGTACCCACGCTGAAATTTGGCCAAGGGAATGAAGCTCACACCTTTCACTGTTGCATACAAATAAACCAATATTTCCAAGGGATCTTTCACAACCAGCAATGGTAAGGGTTTATCACGCATAACATCCAAACCTGAACGCACCTGGCTCTGGTATGGGATCATTGGTGGTTGTTTTTTTGGTTTGGGGTTGGGTTTTTTTTTAATATTCCATTTTCAGCTGGAAATTACTGATGTGACCAAAGTCCGATTCCCTTCAGCAGTTTTTCCCTTCCTCCCCCCACCTTTTCGCACTCCCTGAGGTCTGACCATCTGGAAATCCTCCTCCACCTCTTCATCATGTGTGAATTTCCACCTAGGGCTGAAAGTGTCACTGTACTAAAGTGTGATGCATTAACACATTGAGGCAGAAAGCAGAGGGGAGTTGGGGATTATAACACTTCATGACCCACTCCACAGTCGCTCTATGATTTAATCATCTTTATCAGCTTGTATCCTTTTCTTTGTATCCCTGTATCTTCCCTATATATCCTTTATTAAAATGTTGCCATAATTAAAATAAAACCCCGCACAAGCAAGTAAAGGGCAGTACCTTGTCCTGAGACCAGGATCGACTGGAAAAGGCAAATGTTTCAAGGAGAACATGCCTCACTCAAGCAAGGTGGAGGACCTGGATTGCTCTTTCACAACGGAGCTCACTAATTATCCATATCTCCTACTGCATATTATAAACTTGGGGTTCTTTGCTGCCAACCCTCATGCACATGATCAGAGCAACTGTAATTCATTTATTTACTTATATAAAATATAAGCAGTAGTAATGTTATCCTGTACAGAAAAGAAAGCAAGCCCTGCGAAATATATGCCATGTTGGTTTATCTTTTCGGTAGAGTGGAATGGAAAATTCACTAGTTTGGAAGTCAGTTTGCTGCCTAGCCTTCTCCTGACTAAATACTGAGGCTTATTATGCTTCAAATAAATAAATATATATTTCTTTTGTGGCTTGGTTGCTGTAATCATCTTGGATGTAATAATGTTACTAGCCTCAGGGCTATATTTATTAAGATTTTAATTTAAAATCTTTCTGTCCTTCAGCATTTAAACAGAGGAAAACCCCATCTGGAGTAGCCAAAAAAAAAAAGTTTCATCCTTTTTCATGCCTTCCCCTCCCCTAGGCCCTCTCTCTCATCTTTTAAGCAAAAAAACCAGAACAACGCACTTTCCTGTGTAGCTCTGCACCCTCCTAACGCTTCAGTACCTGTGTAGGTGTGGTAGACCCAATGTCTGCTGAATATGACCCATGTGCTCCTGCTCTTGTCTCCAGAGCAGTGGTTTGTTTTCTTGCCTTTATATAATAGTACCAGTGTATTTGACCGTAATATTTCCACATACTGTGATTCATTCTTAATAACGCTCTTGGTAAGGACCCAAACCACAGCAATAAACCTCAGGGGGGGCCAAGACCCTTCCTCAGAAATGGCCAAGGGCTGCGAAGAATTTTTAGGGTTATTCTTTGTTACTAAGCTGCCCAAATTTTGAGGAGATCATGGTGGGGAAATAACGGAACAAGAAGACCTGTTTGTAACCTGTGGAGTGAAAAACTCCCACGGTCTTAAAACACCTTTGAGAGGGCATCTCAATAAACATCTCGGTCAAGGGGACAGCCAAAACTGTCACAGTGTCTGTGCTGTTTTGGAAGAAATGGCAGATGTTAGCACCCAAGTCATGCAGAGTTTGCAATCTATTTTGTTTTAATCTCATGGCATATTCAAGCTATTTCTTCATGAGGGGACAGGCAGTGCTGACTTACAGATGATAAATAGTGAGCAGGGCAGAATGCAATACAGAGATTTTTGTTAATAACCCTCTCACATGATTTAGTAGTACTGGAACGTCAGTGACAAGTGGTAGCGGAAGACCTTAGCTTGTAGCTAATGTCAGTGTAGCAAACATGGGGGGCGATGCAGCCTGAACATACTTGCTGAAGGCCTGAAATAGCAAAATAGCACGGGGCAAATGACTGTAAATCATGCAGGCCAATTCTCAGCTGGGATAAATTGATGGAGCTCCACTAACTGTGGCAGTGCTGCTGCTCTGCCCCAGTGGAAGATCCTCCTTGCTTGAACTGGAGGATTTGGTGCTTCTACAGGAGCCCCTCGCTGGCTCCCTGCTCTGCTCCTTGCCCCAGCAAGGAGTCCCTCAGTCAACCTTACGACAATCATCTTTCAAAACCCGCTCCGATAGTCCTATGCAAACAGCCAAACTGGACAACTGTTTTTGTTTGCTATAACAAAAGACTTATGGAAAACAAGACTGGATGATTAAGTATGAAAAGACTGAAAACTACTTTTGACAGGCAGTACCAAGGCCATGCTGTTAGCATCAAGCTCCACGGAGAGGATGAATTCCTGTATGCTGCTTTTCTCCCCCCACTTGATTTCAAAGCTACTGGCAGAATCTCGAATGCTGTCATCCTCAACTTACGGCTAGTGAAAATGGAATACAGGGAAAGAAATTCAGGCCTGAGCAAATGTCTTCTGGCTGCAGCCTGTCCTACAAGCAATAGGTTTAGACACTTCCTTTATATTGTGCTACTTGCTTGTAGAAGAGAGAAGGTGGCCTATGCTGGGGTACTCATCAACTGTTACTGATTGCCCCTCATGAAATGGCTCGAGCTCCTGTACCCCATTTCTCCCATGGCATTGCAAAGGTACCAGGCAGTTTTTGTTAGCGAGTTCCATTTAAAATTGGAGGGAAACCTCTCCATCTTGTCACCACTCCCTGATAATCACTGATTTTCTCAGGACAGCTGATTTTAACATTGCTCCATCCTACTGTTCATTCTCCTGCTCTGTTAGATGTGTCAATCACAGCTGGATGTATAGAAGAAACATACCAGTCGACTTCTAAATGCATTGCCTCAGTATGTAGCGTTCAAATTACGAGAAGTCAAGTTTTAACTATTTTGTTTACCGCTTAAATGCAGATTTTATTTTTACTCACTTTGCTACTTTGCAAGGCTTTTGGTATGAACTTAAGCAAACATGAAAATCATGTTCCTTAACAGTACGGTAAAAGTGCTTGTATGTTAAAAGTGCTCACCACAAAGCAGACACTTCTTTGTTGGGCAACCAGCGCAGCTTTTTCATGTTGTCTGTGTGTCCTCACTCGCCCCAACCTATTTAGGTCAATACAAGCAACTTCAGAGGAAGTCACTGCCTGGTTATAAGGCTACGGCTTTGGACTGCAGAGGACAGACTGTGCGAGGAAAACAAGAGCACTTCTGGGCCGCCACCAAGCAGTGGGCAGCTTGTGAATATCACACCGGGTATCCACCCGATGGTGTTCGGTCCCTTCACTTCAGAAATTGAAGCAGATCCCTGAACTCTGTCCCTTTGCCAAAGGGCATGCTGCTTTGTGCGGAGACCGGCCTGAGGCGAGGTACCTGACGGCATCGCTTCACCCCGCACCAGATCCACCTGCGCTCCCTTCCCCACAGCGAGCCTGGGAGCTTGGATGCAAACCTTACTGGAGGTTCAAGAAGATCGATCGGCCGACATACTGCCCGTGAGGCACTGCCAGGTAGCTGAGCTGAAGGGAGCGGGACTACGGCCGCGTTAAAGCAGGTGCAGTGGGAATGGGAGGCTGAGGTTGTGAGTATATCCTTGCAACCCTGTACTGCTGCCTCCCCCACATCCCCATCCTGCCTGACACTTGTACGAGGAGCTGGCATTCGTTGGGTGCTCTTCACAACCTGTTGAGGGCTCTTTTTTATTTCTGTGACTCATTTTCCAGTTTCTCGTTGTACCTGCTTTAGGTGAGGAGTTCCCAGTTTGGTCAGGTCCTTTGTTTTTGCCTGCTATACCCCTTTTTTCCAAGTGGTGTTCACAGCAGGATTCTTCTTTTAAAGAGAGAAAGTCTATGTTAACAGGCAGTTTTCTGTTAAAGAAGCACTGGCAGGACCACAGGAGACAGATTAACCTCTTAGTGGGGTTTTTTTTTCATGAGTTAGGTCTACCTCTGCCAGTTCAGAAAATGTTCAGACTGTTCAGAATGACATTTACCTACTTGATTTTCAGTAGGACTTTCCCTTCCACAGAATCACGCTTGATTTGAAACATTGGCTGGTTTTGTTGCAGTTGTACAAAAGTAATTGTTTGTAGTGAGGAATCAGTCTCATTGAGGGTACATAATTTCATCTGAAGCAAAAGGATGGCATGAATACAAATTCCAGATAGAGCACAGTGCTCTCATCCTGCCCCTGTAACCATGTGTCTCACTTTCTCTATATTTACAGCAAGATGACAATGGCCACCTTGTAAAAAGCTCTTTCAGACACGAGGCAGAAGTATATACTTCAAGGTCTATCCTTGAAACTTCTGTGGGATAGCAGTGCTCTTCTGAAGTGCCATTTAAAACAGATTGCGTTTCACTACGTGCAAAAATCCCCCGTGTAGACGCAGTTATATGAGCAAAAAAAAAAAAAGTGCTTTTGCCAGTATAGCCTATTTTATTTGGGAAATGTTTGCAGAAAAAGATGCTTATGCTAGTAAAACTTGTATTTGATGGTTATCAAAGGAGAAGCATTTTCTGGTGCAAACCAGGCCTCTTATATATGAAGCTTTATTCAGTTCAGCCATCAATCAGTACAGTAAAGAAAATCCTTCCTCGAAGGGATTAGTAAGGTTACCTAATAGATATTATTAATAGTTTAAGAGCATAAAAGGTGCTTTAGCAATACGTGAAGGGCTAGATCCTTAGCAAGTGAACCTGTTATGGTCCCACTGAGGGCACGATGGAAACAGAGCAGCGAGGGAGCTGCTTTGTGCCATCGCTGTCTGCTCGGTTTCTAGAGCTTCCCACCGACTCAGGAAGGCACAGAGCTGCACCGACCAGCTTCTGTTAAAAGCGGGACTTCTACATCTGCCGCCTCCTGAGAAAAACGTGCGTAAGCAAATATCCAGGTTATAACGAGTTGCAGCGGTTTGATGCCTCGGAAACATGCCGATTTACACTGGCTGAGGATCTCAGCTCATACTGATTTCATTATACCGGTAGCTTTCATAACCACCAGGTTCCAGCCATGAGACTTGATGTTTCTACAGAAAATACCCTCCGATACCGTACCTTCTCACAGTGGGGCTCCCTGGCTAACCATGTGCTTGCCCATTAAGCACAAATCCCAGCCATTCCCCTGCATTTAATGTATGGAAAAGCATGACCCTGAATCAGATGAATAGCAGCCGGTTTGAGAAGGTGTGTGTGAAAATGTATCCTCACGCAGATGAGCTCAGAACAAATAGAATAGAGGGGAGGAGGGGAAGAGAGCGGAGCTGGGAGGGGAGTGTGAAGTTACCCTTTCCCTGAGAGTTCAGCCACTATGTGTAAGCAACAAGTTTATGCCAAAGAACTGAAAGCTGAGGAGATCTTAAAATTAACAGAGCTTTATGGTTCAATCAATAGGCCGTGCTCCCTGAGCAAGATTAGAAATCAAATGGCACATTTCTTTCTGTTAACCCTTCTTGCTCTCCCTGTAGGCTCTTCTGCCTGAGAGCATCTAAGGCTCGATTAAGTTCTTCTCTAGGAGGAAGTCAGAGAAAGTCCATTGTGTAAAAGCTGTCGACAGAATGCTGTGTTGGACACGTTTTAAATAACAATAGAGGTTATTAGTGTATTAGTTTGTTAGTAATTGCTAGAGAAGATAAGTCTTCCCAATATTTGAATATGCAAAATGGCTTTGGCTGACTGAAAAAGAGAGGAGAAAAGAAAAGCCAAAACATGCCACTGCAGTGAGTAACAGGGATGAATAAAAATCACTGTATGTAAAAAAAGAAAGGCTCTACCTTGTTTTACTGCTAGAAATACCTTCCCAGATTTGTTATCCTCACTGAAGACATGATATTTTCCCTCTTTGGCATTTCATTCTCGCTAGTGCAATGAAACAGTTGTTTTCAAAGGGAGAGGGACTGTGTTTGCACCTATTTCTTGTTTGACAGTGACCTCTATGAACCAGTCATCACTGCTCTGCCTGTTGTTTTCTTGTTAGCTCTTTGCTGTCAAATTAATTACTGTGAAGTACTAAGCTTGTTGCATTCACGTGCTCTTATTAGCTCACAGGATGTCAGAGTGATTGGATTTTTAGCATTATTTCTTTTTTTACATTCCAAGCTTTCCATTCAAAATCTGTTACTGGCAGGGAGCAAATACTGTATCTAATTCTGATCTCCCATCAGGGTAGCTCCAGTGATACTGAGGATTTGATTTGCAGTGCTGTGTATGCAGTTAGACCGTGTTTATATTAAAACCAACATGAACAATCGGATTGGGATTGCCATGTGATTTCGAAGCACAGCATTAAGTGCCTTTCCTTTTGCAGTACAGAACAAGAAAGAAAATATTTATGATGAGGATAGCATTTGTCCCTTTCATTCTTAGACCACAGTAACGAGCTGATCCTCCAGCTTGACCCTCTTTACGCTCTTGCGTTGCTTGTATTAGTGACAACCAACAGAGCTCACGTATGCAGTCCAGGAATACGGGAGAAGTTTTAGTTTTTTAAACAATGAAACGCACAGGATGTTGAAATTTGCGTGTCCTGCTTCTGCTGCCCCTTGAAAATCAGCAGTCGGCTCAGGGAAAGAGATGAAGGTCTCGAGATTCGCTTTCATTCCTGAAGGTAGATTTTTCTTTGTTAAAAATAAAGAAAGGAGAAGACGTGATTAGAGCAGCCGGCAGCCCCGTTGCCTGGGCCCGCTCCTGGGCCGTGGGAGGCTCACCCCCCGGCGCTCCTCGCCCGGTTCGGAGCACAGGCTCACGCGAGCATC
Organism: Rhynochetos jubatus; assembly: GCA_027574665.1. Taxonomy (NCBI): domain Eukaryota; kingdom Metazoa; phylum Chordata; class Aves; order Eurypygiformes; family Rhynochetidae; genus Rhynochetos; species Rhynochetos jubatus. Next base: position 29,974,588 of record CM050654.1, read on the forward strand.
TCCCCTTTCCCAGCGCTCCCGCAGCGGGACGGGCCGCTCCGACCTGCCCAGCACAGCCTCCTCCGTGCGCCCGAGCCCGTTAATTCCCAGCGGGGCTGCCCGCTGCCCGCGTCCGGCGGGCCCGTGTGCCGCTTCCCCGGTGACCCCCACCCCCGCGGCCCCGGCCCCGCCGCCCGCTTCCCCGCGCGGCCCAGAGGGGGCGCCCTCTGCCCAGGCTTCCCCGCGGCGGCGACGCGCAGGACCGCGGGGCAGCGCGCAGCGGCCGCGGCTGCCGGGCACGGCGTGCGCAGGGGGCCGCGGGACCGCGCAGGTGAGCCGCGCCGCTACCGCCGCCCCACCGCGGGTGCCCGGCCCCGGGCGTGCCCGAGCCGAGGGGGCGGAGAGGGGGGGATGCGTGGGGCGGCGGGGCCACGGGGAGGCTCGCTATCCCCCCCCGCCCGGTGCTGCGGCCGCGGAGGCGCGGCGGGATCCACCCCCGCGGGCTGTGTTGAGGGGGAGCTGGGTGGGAACCTCTCCTGATCCCTGCGGGGGGGTGGGTGTCACGGCCCCCCTTTCACCTTTGGGGTCCCTCGGAGCCCGGGGCTGCCCCGCGGAGGAAAGCCCGTTCCCGGGCGGCGGCTGCGGGAGCGCGGCGTTCCCGTTATCTCCCCTCCCGGCTCCCCTCGGCCGCCGCCCCGAGCTGCCCCCCTCCCCCCCCCTCCCGCCGCGTTGCCTCCGCCAGGCTCCGCGCCCGCGTCCCTCCTGCCCCGCGGAAAACACACACAACCCCGGCACCCGCCCCGATTACCCGGCCCATTCAAACAAACAAACACAAACCCGCCCCGTCGCAAAGCCAACCCGACGGTAAACTTTCTAATGACTTCTTCTTTCAAGTGCTTAAAAGGCAGGAACACCGGGGGAAGGGCGGGGGGACACACACACACACGACATCCATCTCCCGGCCGGGAGCGGGGACCGGGGCTGCTGCCGGCCGGGGTCCGTCCGTCCGTCCTGCCGGGAAACGGGACGGGGACGCGGGTCGGTGTGCGGTGGGTGTGTTTGCAGGAACCGGGAGGGAGGGAGGGGACGGGGGGGAGTTAAAGACACAGCATAGTTAATATTTCCACATCAGGAAGTTACTGTAATAGCCCAGGGGGCAAAAGACTTAACTTAATCTCCTAAATAGTGAGGAACCCATGGCGTCTCTGTTATAGGTTGGAGTTCCCACGTGGTTTTAACTCCTGTATAAAAGTTTCAGTAGAAAGTGCCACAATGTCGTGATTTTACAGGGGGGGGGAAAATTAGCAGGAGGAGATCAGAGGAAGATAAGCGAGGAGCGAGCCGCTTCCCCGAGACCTTCCACTGCGGATCCGAGAGGGAACATCAGACGCGTTAAAAAACCAAACCAAAACAAAACACAGCGTTCAAGCCAGCACAAGGCGAGCGAAAGATCAAAAAGACGCGGGGAGAGAGAGAGAGGGAGACAGATTAACTGGAGCAGCAGCAGCAGCAGCAACAACAACAAAAATCACACTTAAAATAATAATAACAATAATAATAATAAAAACCAAACCACCAACAAGGGAGATATTGTTTAAAAAGAGCGAGCGAGGGAGCGAGCTGAAGAGCTGGTCTGACCGAGTGGATCCGTGCAGCTTCTCCTGGGATCGCCGGGATCGAGCCGATTCCCCGCTCCGCGGCCGCGCAGCGTGCGGTGCCGCTGCCAGCGCCGGGCGCCTCCGCAGCATCCTCGCCGGACTCCGGACCCTCCGCGCTGCTTTGAAAATAAAGCATCTCGCTCGTAATAAGCGGGGCGGTAGGGGTGGGGGTGGGTGGGGGGCGTGTGTGTGTGGGGGGGCGAGAAGACTCGCAACTGTGGAGCTGCCAGCCGCGTACCCCCTCCCCGCCGCCCCCGGCCCCCTGCCCAGCTACGCTCCGGGTCAACTTTGATGGCACGTTGAGACGCGGCGGGCGCCGAACGGGGAAGAACCGAGCGGCGCGGAGCCGACCTGCTGAGAGACCTGCACCCACGGCCTGTGGATTGTTGTCTTGCGGGGGCGGAGTGGGCGGGGGGGTACAAGTGGCATTTCTTTCCCCCCCCCACCCCACCCCCCCTCCTTCCAGGCTATAAATTGGATTGTATATAAATCTGCTCCGTTTATCTCCCTGACCCCCCTCAATGACGCTGGACTAAAGAGCTGCTCTCCGCGGCCCGCCCGGACCTGCCGAAGCGAGCGATGGACCAGGAGCGGCTGCGCCCGGGGATGCCCCTCTGAAGCGGCGCGGGGCACCGGGGCAGCGCGGCGCCGCCTCCCCCCCTGCTCCCCTCGCACCTCCGGCTCGCTCCCCCTCCCTCCTCCCCGGGCTCCGCAGCCACCCCCTCACCTGCTGCCGTCCCCCTCCCCCGTGGAGCCGGGCTCTCCGTGCACGCCAAGCCTGCTGCCCCCCCCTCCCCCCCCGTCTTTCCCCCCCCCCCCCCAACTTCGCCCTCGGTGCCTGCGTGTGCAGCCTCCCGCCTCCCCGGCGGCACACGCCGCTTCCCCGGGCGCCCCCTCCCTCCCTCCCTCCCTCCGCCGCGGCTCCCCCCCCACCCTGCGCGGAGCGGTTGCGGCCCCCCCGGCTTGGCTGCCACCGCCCCCTCCGCGCCGCGGAGCGCACGGAGCGGCGCTGCCTGCAGACGGGCTCCCTGCGGCGCTTCGGGGCGGCCCCCAGCTCGGCCCCCCGCTCCTCCGCCATGGACGGGGCGGCTCGCCGGGGGGTGCTGGCCGCGCTGCTGGCCTGCGGGCTGCTCCTGCTGGGCGCCGCGGCCACCCCGACCCCGCCGGCCCCCGCCGGCGGCTCCCCGCAGGACACATGCACCTCCTGCGGCTTCCGGCGGCCCGAGGAGCCGGGCAAGGTGGACGGGGATTTCCTGGAGGCGGTGAAGAGGCACATCCTGAGCCGGCTGCAGATGCGGGACCGGCCCAACATCACGCACGCCGTGCCCAAGGCGGCCATGGTCACGGCGCTGCGCAAGCTGCACGCCGGCAAGGTGCGGGAGGACGGCCGCGTGGAGATCCCCAGCCTGGACGGGCAGGCGAGCGCCGGGCCCCCGGCCCACGACCCCGTCTCCGAGATCATCAGCTTCGCCGAGACAGGTGGGCGCCGCCCGGCCCCGCGCCCCCGCCGCCCGCTGTCCCTTGCCCTGCCCGGCCTGCCTCGGCCCCCTTCCCCTGCCGCTCTCCCTACCTGTCCCCCGGCTCGACCCCTGCCACTCCTCCCGCTCGCCCTGCCTGTCCTCCTGCCCACCCTCTCTGTCCCCCTGCTCGACCCCTGGCACTGCCTCTGACCGCCCGTGCTGCCGGGCGCCCTGTGCGCCCTGCCTGTCCTCCTCCTGCCTGTGCGCCTTGCCTGTCCTCCTGCCTGCTCTGGCACCTGGCTGCCGGCTCGCCCGCATGCCCTCCGCCTCAGCTGCTCTCTCCACTGCCCCGTGCCATCTCGCCCTGGTCCTGCCAGCGCCTTCCCGTCCTCGCCGCGAGTGTCCCTGTATCCGGGCTTGTGCCCTGCAACTCCCCTCGCTGTGTCTCTCCATCCCTCCGCGGCCTCCGTGCCCCCCGGCTTCCCTCCCAGTGGTCCTTCCAGCTGCGCGGTGGCTCGCCTCCGTCCCTCTGTCCCTCCTCTGCCTGTCCCACTCCATCTCCTGCATCCCTTGCCTCATCCGCCTGCCCTGCGCATTCATCTGGTTCGCTGCATGCATCTGTCTGTTGGGACTTCCATTCTCCCTTTCCGTTCGTTTCCCGTTTATTTAGCTGTCGTTCGCAGTGTTGGCCTTGTCTGTTTGTCCACTGCGTGCAGCCTCCTCCCAGCCATGCCTGTCTCCTCTCTGTCCGTCAGTTCGTTTACTAACTGTGCCATCCATCCCCACGGTACCAGCCATCTCAGTCCTGTCCAGCCATTGCGATTATGTGTCACTGAATCCCTTCAGCGTAGCTCTCCAGCAGTTTATCCAGGGAACCGCTGTGCCTGTGAACTTTGCACATCTGGCCATAACTCTCTCCTGTCTATCTGCCCATCTCTCCTTTCCGTCATCGCTCTATCGCTCAGTTCATTTTTCTCTCTCTCTCTATCTTCCTGTGGCATCTGTATATCATTTGTCCACAAAATAAATCTCTTTCTATCCTGTATACTGCCCACTCATCTTCTTTATCTACCCTCCCACTTACCAAAGGCATATACATTTACAGTATCTATGGGATCTGTTGCATTATACATATGCTTGTTACATTCACATACAAAATTTATGGGCACACACAATCTCGCACAACACGAGTGATGTGGATCGGTGCAGCAGCACCGTACTGTTCTTTTTCTGTCACTGTCACCACAGTTCATAAGGAAGTTGTGTATCTGCTAACATGCAAAAGGCTTTCTTAGGGTACATTTTGGGGTTTATTATCTTTTAAGTGGCTGTTGTTGGGAGATCCGGGGTGGGCTTGTACTTCCATTTAGTATTGGATCAATCGCTGGCTTTTGTAACACTTCCAAAATCGACTTTGTGTAAAACGTAGACAAACACAGTGGAAATGTGTGTCCCTGAAATATTACAAGGTACCGAATGGGCCCCGGAGGCACATTTGAAAAGGCATCTAGGGTAACAAATGAAGACACCGACTATGCAAAAAATCCCATTCAGAGATTGAGAAAAATAATAAAGGTTCTTAGGAAAAGAGAAGGAAGAAAAAAATCTACGTTTGGCTTTGTACAGAAAGAAGTGAAACAGATAAGGGCAGATGAGAAAATGCCTTTCCAGCAATAATTTTAAATAGCGACTGGGAGGCTTTGAGTCAAGGACCAGAATTACAGTGTCCGCCGTAAAGGCCAGCTCGCACATTTATCACCTACGCCCAATTCATTTAGGACTTACAGTACCAAATTGCAGCAGGGCCACTGGTATTTCTGAAACATTTCATGCAGCAGGCTCTTTCGTTTACAAATAAGGGGTTATGTCAGACATTTGGTGACATTTGGTTTTCCGTGACAATTTCGCTCCCTTAATTCTGGTGTTATTGAAAAGCGTATTGAGAACAGTCAGTAACAGCGTTACAGCGTGAGCAACCGCTTCGTTGCCTCGCCTTGTATGGGAGCTCATCGTTTCGGGGTGAAAAGGCAGGGATCGAAACGATTAATAACAGCAGGTCTTCTCCCCGACTAAGTGAGGGTTAGCTTGATCTGTTGGACAAGCAGGCACATTGCTGAAATATTTTCCCCTCCGTCTCATGAATCCTCTCTGTTAAACTGCGACAAGAATATGTGAAAATCGAAACAAAATCCCTGGTTTGGCAGTGGCGTTTCAGTGGTTATTGAAAGGGCTCTCCCCGTGAGAATCGGCGGGTAGCTGAAAGTTAAAACTGTTCTTAAACCGATGAGATAGCAGAGTTCGAGTGCCGGTCTTTTCAAGGTGCTGCTGTAGCGTCTTTAAAGCTGTCTGGCTGGAAATACCCGGTTCTGGAGAACTCTTACTGGTGTCTGTGGATCTGACACATCCGACTACAGCCCGATGATGAACGTTGCCGTGGGAAGTCCCTTTTCTAAGCGTTTCGGTTGCAAACTGGGGATAGCTGATTCAGTGCGTGCCTTCTGGCCGGCACAGCCTCGTTGCTCTCTCGATCCGCTGTGCTCTAGCATTGTCCCTAAATCCAGAACGGCACACAAGCTAATGTTTCCTTTTTGACTTAATCTTGCTGATCTCTCCTTATCTTGCAGACGATCTGGCCTCATCTAGAGTCCGCCTCTATTTCTTCATCTCGAATGAAGGGAACCAGAACTTGTTTGTCGTTCAAGCCAGCCTGTGGCTTTACTTGAAGCTGCTTCCATATGTCTTAGAGAAAGGCAGCAGGCGAAAAGTAAGAGTCAAAGTCTATTTCCAAGACCCGGACACTAGCAACAAGTGGAATGTGGTTGAAAAGAAAGTTGATCTCAAAAGAAGTGGTTGGCACACTTTTCCCATGACAGAGGCGATCCAGGCTCTGTTTGAGAGAGGAGAAAGGAGACTGAACTTGGATGTTCAATGTGAGGGCTGTGAAGAGTATTCAGTGCTGCCAATTTATGTGGACCCCGGGGAGGAATCCCACCGGCCTTTTTTAGTGGTGCAAGCCCGCCTCGCCGATAACAAACACAGGATCCGGAAAAGAGGCCTGGAGTGCGATGGCAGGACCAATCTATGTTGCAGGCAACAGTTTTACATTGACTTTAGACTCATTGGGTGGAATGACTGGATCATAGCACCATCAGGTTACTATGGGAATTACTGTGAAGGGAGCTGCCCGGCCTACTTGGCCGGCGTCCCGGGGTCGGCTTCCTCCTTTCACACCGCTGTCGTGAATCAGTACCGAATGCGGGGGCTGAACCCGGGCACCGTGAACTCCTGTTGCATTCCAACCAAACTTAGCACAATGTCAATGCTGTACTTTGATGATGAATACAACATTGTGAAAAGGGACGTTCCCAATATGATTGTGGAAGAATGTGGTTGTGCTTGATTTAAGGTGTGTTTTTTTGGGGGGGGGAGAGAGAGAGGGCGAGAGAAAGAGAGAAACATTCCCGTACAAGATGGTGTTGGAAGAAGTTTCACTGTGTATCCAGGCATCAGTGTTGGGAAGTCACTGTGGAAAAGTTTGACTGAAAAAAAAAAAAGAAAAAAAATCATTTCACTTTGGTGTCAGGACAGTGGCAGTTTGTGGATCTTGGACACTTATATATTCTACCACTTATAAGTTAATGCTATGAGATATCTTAAAGACACACACACACACACACACGAAACGTGGGCACGCACACAAACACGCGCTCATACACACAGACACACACACACGAGGCAGCTCGGAAAAGGGACATGAGCACAGAAAGTCAGTGACCAGTGACGACGGACCTAAATGCCTGCCAGTACGAGTGAACGGCTGAGCAGCTGTTTCCCCGCCTGCCGGCGAAGCCAGACCGAAATGAGCTCCCTTTGCTCAGGCAAAAGCACAGACTGCGAGAACACGATGTATTCTTGCACGCAGGTGTCGAAATGACCAAACTTAGAAAACTAAAAAAAAAAACAAACAAAAAAGTAAAAAAAAAGTTGACTGTCACCTCTTAAGTCTAACGGGAAGCTGCAGGACACCTGCCTTGGGAGGTGATCACTTCCTCTTAATTTAAATTTCTCTAAGTGTAAACATCACAGATACCCGCATCTTCCTACAGCACTTCCAGTAAGGAATCGCGTGGTACCATCAGAGAGAGAAGGAGACAGACGTGAGCAACTGCTGTATTTCTAACATCTGACCACAAGCTGGGCTGGCGTGATCCGATGCTTTAACTGCCCACTAGCAACCCGTGGATGGCTATACCCTCCGTGTCTTGGCAAAGGGGATCCGATACTGTATCTGGACTGTGTTGACCATTGGCACCTCTCACTGTTCAGAGAATGAAAAGTTAAAGTTTTAATCTGTGTTCTTCAACGGGGGACCTGGCAAGGACACGTCACGTGGAGGGACGAGCAAACAAGCAACCGCTACCACGGCTAAAGCAATGAACCCTAAAGAGGAGTGACATTAACAGAGTGGAGACGTTCTGAAAAATACAGTGCGTTTAATATCGGGCGAGGGACATTTTAACAAGCCTTGGAAAGGAGGAGCGAGGAGAGTGCTTTCAATTTCCTTACCAGGAGGTGTCGAGGATGGCCATAAAGATCAGAAAATAATGATACAGCATAGCACTTGCAAACTGCTTGAATGCACGTATAATAGCACTTGCAAATTTCAATGCCTTGAAAAGTGGTACTTGATAGTGCACTTATCTTTGCTCACTATCTAGGTAAACAGGTGCCGCATGAGCTATGCAATTTAAAGTGTTGACCCATACTAGACAAAACTGGACTTATGATATGACTTTTTTATATTTTTTTATACTTGAAATTAAATCTTTTGCTTCTTTTTTAAAGCGAATGATTGCTTTTAATGTTTGCACTGATTTAGTTGCATGATTAGTCAAAAAACTGCCATTTGAAAAAAATGTTATTTTTATAGCAGCAAAAAATGAATACAGTTAAATGTATTATACATAAATTTTGGAACCAAAGAGGCCAACATATTAGTTATAATTTTTATGAGATGGCAAAGCCATCATATATCATGTAGTCATACTGAGCAATCCCTCACGAGGCCTACCAATTGTTTCAGGGTACAAAATGGATTCTGTTTGTTCTATTCAGTGTCTTTTCTATACCATACGCACATGGAACGTAGAGTGAAAAAAAAAAAAAAGACTATTGTAGAATACATTACAGTATGTGCATCCTTTAAATCCAATTTTTATGTTTATTTAATAAAGTTCCTTTTAGGTTCTGTTCCATAATAATTTAAACCAAACAATTTTCACTTAGATTTGCTGTTGAAGTATTTTACATTTGTGTACAGTTTAAATAAATAAAAAAAGATTGAAAACTGGAAGTGCTTTTCTTTTTTTTTTTTTTTTTTTCTCAGTGTGTAACATCTGGAGAAACTTGCTTACTTTCGGGACTGAACGCGGCTGCAGACGGTGAACTGTCGCGTTAGACCGTAGTCATATTAGTCATTGTAGAAAGCCTTGTCTGAGAGCTCAGCTGCGATCCTAAAAATGTTACACTCTAGTTTTATTGCCTTCTATACATGCAAGCATCTGCTTCTTTCTATCTGCATCAGTGCAGGGTCTCTGGGCCCAGGAACGGCGCTGTTCCGCATACCTGCAGGTCATTTACAGCAAGTTCCTGGTTCACCCGCTGTGTAAGAATGTAACTTCTTGTCTAGGTCACTCCCCGATCGGTTACAAGAAGAAAAAAATAATGTGGAAAGCACTTCCAGGAAAAAGAGATCAATACTAACTTTGATTCACTTTTTTTTTTTTCCTTAAAATCAGCTGGCACCCAGGAGAGGGTTGGTGGTTTTTTTCTTTTGGTTTGTTTGGTTTTTTTTTTTGAGTAAAATACATCCCCTTTAGTAATAAAACCCCCACGATATTGACAAATACTCATAGAAATTCTCATCAGCTGCGCATATATCCAGATATCGATTTCATTGATCTTCACAGATAAATCCTTCCTGCCCGAGACCTGCGCAAATGCCAGCTGAAGCTGACAGAAGGACCTCTGTTGACTTAGCAAACGTTAGATCTGACCCTGAGACCTGCAAAGTGTTGAAGAAGCAAGTTCATGCAACTAATGATGGGTTCTAGTTACAATGAGTAACAGAGTGTAGCTCTGCCCACCCCTCCCCAAAGCCGGAGACTGGGGCTACGCGGCTTTGTTTCGGGAGACCTCTAGGAGCAATTTGCTGTGGCTGTGTCAACAACCTGCTGTGCAGAACTTTATCCCCCAGACCAAATCTTTTGAATATTTTATAGCTTTCTCACCACCTCCAACTGCACTTTTATTGTCTGAGCCACCGCTCGCTGCTCCTCCTCCACCTCTCGGCTGCCTTCTCCCCATCTTTGCTCCTTGGGTCAACCCTGTTACTGGTGAGTTCAATAAATTCCCCTTGAAATCAGTGGCAAATGCAAGTCCCTTCAGTCTGAAGGCACATTTGACCTAATATGTCATTAATAAGACTGGGCTGAACTTTTTAAAATGAGATATATGAAGAAATCTTGCCCATTGAAATGCAAGGCCCTGGAGGCTGGGTCCGGTTAGGTTTCGTTCTTAATTGAAAGTGGTTGGTTTCTGGGGTTGAAGCCAAGCACTGCATTGGACACTGGGACTCCTGTGCTCTCCCAGGAGGAGAGCAAGCTGTCTCAGCATGGGATTTGGACCTGCAGTCCCAGGGGAGCTGCTGGCAGCCAGGATGCCATGAGCCTGGGCTGGCCAGGAGCGAAGAGCAGGAGCAGGCTGTGCTTTGCATCCCACTGCAAACCCACAAGCAAGCCCTGGACCCTGAACTCTTTCACAGAGGCCAGCAAAGAACACCCCTTTTCTTGGTAGAAAGCTTTGACAGCTTTCTTCCCCTGCCTTCCTTGCTCCCCCACCTACAGCTGTGTCCCTGATGTTCATGGGGCAGGAAAATACACAAAGAGCATGAATGAATATGGTGTGGGGGGCATCATCTGGGAGTGGGAAGAGCTGGATCATAGTCCAGGTTCCCAAGTCCTTTTATTTTGTGTGAAACAGTCTCTGGAAATCGATGTGAACAGAATATGCTTTGAGTTTGCTGCTGTGTGGAGCAATGCACTGCTCTGGGCATGCTGCAGAGAGCAAGGTATTCCTGAGTCCTGGTGCTGACAGCAACCTGTCACACAGACTGCTAGAGTTAAAATGAAATAAATTTTAAAAGGTATGTCATTTTAGAGGAACCAATCTGAAACTGTTTGGGCTCGATTTTTCAGAGATGTGACAAAGCTACTGCTCATGCCAGCTTTTTGCAGCGGGCTGCAGGAACACCACATTTTGCAGCTTCCACCTCTTGCATGTTTGAAATCAGGCAAAACGAACAGTGAGATGTCCAAACTTGATGGCTGATTTTGAAAACTTTGAGTTTTATTTTCCCATCTGTCATTCCCCTCCTTCTAAAACTCAGCATCCGGTTTCATTGCCTTTTGCTGTTAGGTGCTGTAGCTGCAAAACCCTCTGGGTCAGGCCCATACCCCCTGAGGTGACTAGGTGTCTCTCTTGTCTCTGATAGGCTTCGAATTTGGTCCTGCAAATGCTAAATCATTGTATTCTGTCATGCGGTAGAATCAACCTCTGCAGCTGGAAAATCTTTGTCACACAGGCAAAACCCCCGGCCCTGTGCCTGGACCTCCCACTGGCGTTAACGAGGACGGTGTGAACGGGGTGACTGTCACGATGTGGTGCAACAGAGCGCCTGGTGCGTTAACTCTGCATACATCACGCATTTCCACACGTAATAGACACCTGCTCCAAAATTGCCAGCTCTCACCTTCTTTGCTTTGCTACTTGTGAGAGATGAAGTCAGCAGCTGAAATTAATTGCTGCACTCCCCCTGCCATGGGAAAAGGGGGAACCCCCTCACTGAATGAATCCTCCTTAAGAATAATTTTTGTTTGGAGTGGTCTCTACTGTGAAGGGTTGAAGATCATTTTACAAAATGGATCAGAAATACAAATGTTTGTCTAAAAGGAGATGCTGTTTCTGTCAGTTCTGGTGTCAGCCTGCAGTAGCTCCCATAGAGTCTGCAGATGTAATTCAGGCTAGCACCAATATCACTAAAGACACACCTGAATCTGGTTTGCTTGAATTCCTGATTGGGCCCAGCTTATTCTCAGTATTACAGTAAAAAATTTTTTTTTTTGGTGTGTGGTTTGGTTGTTTTTTTTTGTTTTTTTTTTTTTTGTGTGTGCTTTAGGATTAGAAGCTAAAAGATTTAGCAAAACCCACAGATGCTGCATGGCAGATCAGAACAGGAGGAGAAGACACCCAACCTGGTCATGAACACAGGGAGAATCTCCCTGCATATGCTGGAATTTGGCCAGGCATTAGCAATATCCGTTGGTATAAAATACCCCAGTAGCTTTTATTTGCTTGCCCAGTCTGTACCCTTGAACCACAAGCTGGCTTTACCTGACTGCTTAAAATGGTAAGGGGCTAATTTTATTTGGGTATCTTCATTGATTTTGGGGGAATTGTTTCTGATTTGTACTAGAATAAGTGGGAGCAGATTTAGATTCTTTAATGTTCTTCCAGTTTAGCTCTTGGAATAACTTATATTTCATTATTATGTGTTTATGTAATTAGTGCAATTATATCAAATTATATAATTGGTACAATTACTTGGACTCATGTAACCACTGCATATAGCATTCCATGCTGTAAAATCTTTTACTTGGAAAAAAAAAAGTCAATATTACATGGGAATCTTAATTTGTTTTTAAATTCCAGTATCAAATTTAGGGCCTGACCACATGCAAGGAACTTCTGGTTCACATCAGTGGAACCTCTCTCAGCAGGCAGCTTGCAGCCTTCATCACAGACACTGGGCTTTTAATCTGATTTGGCCAGTTCTGTTCAACAGAGGCCCTCCTTGAATGTGTGCAGCTCTAACCGGTCTTCTTTGTACAAAGCAGAGATGTCAAGTTTTTACACAGACACTGTATAACCTGAGAGATTTCTGAAGCTTTTGGAGACCTGAGTTGTGCATACAGCTTCCTTATACTTGATCAGATTTACCATCCTTATGATCTGTTGTTGGGAATTTGAAGCCAATACTTTTATTAAGTTCATAGGCTCTCTCTTTTTGGTCCCTGAAACTGTTTTATTCCTCCATTATAATTTGCTTTCAGGATACATCGTTGTGAAAGGAAATAAAGGGGGCAGCGTAGAAGTCAATTGTGGGCAAAGTCCAAGTGAGCATATCCAGCAAACCAGAAGGGCAAGAAGAAAACCCAAGATATATTGAATTCCCTAGGTCAGACATCACCACCAAGGAAGACCCAGACTGAGAGCTGTAGCTGCTGAGCACCTGATGGCCCTCTTCTAATGAAAGGGTCAGCCCTCCCAGGTGCTGAGCGTTTCCAGCTCTTGCCTGGCCCAAATGCAGTCATTGAACCCAGCTGCAGGGTGCAGAGACCCCCAGGTGGGGCACATCTCTACTTAACTATGGCTCCGCAAGCTTAAGGCATAGCGGGGAGAGCTGAGTTAAGCCTGACTGCTGCTAGCTCCTTCTCACTTTGGACCTGCTTTTGGAGAGGGTCTATCTCTAGCACGTTCTTCTGCTAGGCCAGCCTTTGAAATCAGGCTGGGAGAGACAGCTGCAACCCTAAAATGGCTGTGCTGTAGTAGGCTGCAGCTAGCACTGCCTCACTGCCTTGCTCCAGCTGGTAAGTGTGCTCAGTGTCTGTTATTTTTATCTTGAGCGTTTGCTTTGTTTTTTGAGGATAATTGCACGTTATTGCTGCAATATGTTATAATAAGTGCTATGAAGATGACTATTGTATCTAAGGGGAAAGAAGATGTGGCTGGGGAACAAACTTAAACCTATGTGTCAGCAAAACAAACACGCCGTGTTTGGGCTGTGTCAGTCGAGTGGTACCAAGTGGCATTTAGGTTTTGCCCAGGCAGAGGCTGCAGGGCTGATCTCGTCCCTCTTTGCTGTGTCGGATGGAACAGCTTGCACCCCTTCCTGCAGAGGAGTCTGTCTCGAGCTATGGCAGAGCTGCAGTGGCTGCGCTTTCCCGTGGACAGAACTTAGCTCCTCGCTGGGGTGATGTGGGAGCCGGTTCTGAACAGCGCAGCAGGAGCGAGGTAGGAGAGGTGGGGTCCTGAAGCAACATCCATTTGAGGATGAAGGGTTATAAATGCTACCAGATCTGGCTTCTGTGAGCTGGAGTAGACTGGGCTCTTGGACTTTTAGACCCCCTTGTCCCATCTCCTATTCGCTACATTCTCCTGTAATGATTCCCTGAACCTACATATATGCTGCATAATCGGGTTTGGTCTCTTATAGCTTGTTTCTGGGTCAGGTTTTGGAGTTGGCCCATAGCTGTGGGACTCCAGCTTAAAAAAACTAACTTAGGACCTTGTAAATTAAGGCCTTGGGCTGTCATGAAAGGAAACAAACTCGTATCTGTCTTAATGAGAGTCGTATATGTATATTTTGTATCTAATTGTAGGAATTATCTTTAGCAGTGATGCTTTGTGAGACCATGTAATTTATAAGGTGGTTATCGGTGACTCATAACTATTTATTTATGTCTTTCATGCATTGTGTATGTTTGGCTTGTTCGGGGTGGCATGTTTGTATGGGTGAGCATACGTTTTAGGTGTAAACACACACAGATGAGAAATGCGTGGCTTTCTCTAAGCACATCAACTGCTGCCATGTTAATGCTGCTTTATTAAAACATATTTTGAAGAATTCTGATGGTAGATTGGAGGTCATGCAGTGTAGTTACCTACTGTTTGGAGTAAATTTCTTGACTTCTGGATACCTCATCCTAAGTATGTTGTCTTACATAAAGTATGGGGTACGTAGGTGCCTGTGTGATGACTGAAGAGAAGGCAGCCTGTTCTCAGAGGTGGCTGTGCTCCAGCCAGTTCCACATCCAAGAGAGTGCAGCAAACCACTTTTGCTCAACCCATGTTTTGAAATTTTTCAGAAGCTGGTTTGGTCTTTAGCACAGTTCAGAACAACCTTGAGGCTGCCTTGAGGACAGCTGCTGGGGGTCCCCAGTGCTGCTGTAAAAGCTGGGGCGGGAGCCAGAATATCACAGTGCCTTGGTCATGCATCCTGCGCTGGGCCACGTTTCCTACACTGGGAGCTGCTGGGTGGCACTTAAATCTCTGTGACGAGTGTTTCTTAATAGCTAGCTGATAGGCAGAGCAACTTAGGATTTAAGCTGGCTCTGTTTATATTAACTTCACACCACAGCAGTCAAATCACTACGTTAACAGTGTGTGACAACGAATCAAGCCCTGTATTTCATTTTATGGATGGGTTGCCCTTACATTGTTCTCATTTTCTTGTTTCCCACCTCCTGACAATTGTGGACATGTGAAGCTCAGAGAACATTGCTTCCAGACCATATCTCCTTGAACTGGATTACTGCACCAAGGAGGGAAAGTAAAGCTATGTTTAAGTTTTACCCAAAATGAAAGCTTTTTCTACTCTGTGTGCTACAAATAGACTTTTAATTATGGGAAGTGTATACTGTAAGTGCATGCTGGGATTTGATTCTATGCTTTGTCAAGCTTGTGAATGTGCCAGCTCTTAAAGGAACCTTTTTCTTCAGCATCACCGGATATAACAAAAAAGGAATGACAAGCTCGTCCACATGCTGGTGGCCACCAGTTTTAAGTCTCTGGCAGACTTTCTTGTGATGTTGAACGTTACAACTGTTCAGATGTGTTCTGTGACTTGCTGGGCTTAAAAACCTGTTGGTGTTAATGTAAGGCCAGATTCAGTTATACCTGTGGAAAGCAGATTCACAATCCTACTAAATCAGAATTCCCCAGCCAATTACAGTCATAAACAGGCTGCAAGACTGTGGAGAGCAAAGCCATAGTACTTCTGTTGCAATATCAGAGCCTAGCTGAAGATGCTGCAACTCCATGGGCTTCCATTCAGTTGCACTCGTTTGCACCAGGTGTGAATTTATCCTGTTGGCCCATAGGCAAACCCCCTTGCTTTAGATCAGTCAGCAGTTGGACTCCTGGTTTTGTGTTCTGTACGTCTCCGTCGCTGATGATAGCAGCTATTGTTCTTTTCTGCAATATGTTCGTGGCATCAGGCATTATGACTCATGTCATAATACCATTGTGAGCCGTTTGTTTAATAATGCAGCATCCGTATCGTGTCACTCTAGCAAGGTTCTTAATTCTTTCTAATATTAACTTCTGTTTTGAAGGGTTTATACTTGTAATTTAGCTTTTCAAATTCTCACCGGGCCGAAGCCGGTGTAAGAGGAAAGGGTTTGTAAATGCATCTGAAAATCTGACAAATAATTTATTGGCCATGCCTGATCAGAAAATTGAGAAGTGTGTTTGTTTGAGGCTTTTTTTTTGTTAGCAATTAAATGGTAGTACAGGCTTCATCAATACCTAGAAAGAAAAAACAAAAAAGTATGACCAGAATTTTCCACTCCGGTAGGACTAGTTGGATTTAAATGTTAATGCTATATTTTAATTTGACAAAGCAGGATGCTCAAAAGAGAACTCGCCTTTTTCTTGTCAACCAATCTAGTAATTTGTTAGGGTTGTTTTTCCTTTTATCCAGGGATGTATCTACCTCCTACCTAGAGATCTTTGAAGTCATTTGTGCATCCTTGGTACCGTGCAAAAAAAATGAAGAACCTCATTTGGGTCTTACTTTCTGTCTACTGGCAGAAGAGAGGAGCAGGATCCAGCAAAGATTTGAGCAGCAGATCATCTATTGAAGCTGTTGGAGTAGGAACCCTTAGCCTACAAACAGTTTGGGGTCAGGGAACATCTGAAAAGTTCTTTGTTGCTGTTGTGGTGGTACTGTTGTGTGGTTTTTTTTTTTTTCCTGTCTGATCAGCTTAGCTTCTGGCAATGTTGTTGTACAGTGACAACCCAGAGGTGTCTTTCTGGAAAACAGAAGAGCTCTGGAACATAAATGTAGCTCTCTTCTAATCTACCGGGATGTCTGCAGTGACCCGTCATTGGGGCTCTGAGTAAATCTTGCCATAATTGATAGAAACAGCTTTAAAAGAAAAGCAAAACAGATCATGAAGGAAAGAAAGAGCTGATAAAGCTTCTAGCATCAAGAGTGTGCATGTTGAAACACTCTCTAATTATATATTTATCCAATCCAGTTAATACTACAGAGCTTGCAAAAAAAAGCCCCATAATTAGGGGTTATGAAAATGTCTACATAGCAATAATATGGCACCTAAATATAGCATCTTTCCTCCTGAAGCACTTTACATCATTTGAGAACCATGGACTCCATTCACAGCTGGCATTCACAGGTGCAACCTTATTGATTTCAGTGGAATAGTGCCATTTTTACCAGGGATAAAATTTGTTGTAAATGGAAGTTTTATCTCTCCTAGAGGTCTGTAGGGCTGTCCATCACAATAGTATCTGCATATCTTTTATGTCAAATTAGCTGGCAATAACAAAACCTTTAGCAGGCTTCACAGAGTCTCTGCTGTATCTGCCTTCTCATGCTGTAGAAATCTCTGCTTGTGCTAAACTTATTTGTACTGTGTATTTTGGGGATGGGGAGAGATAAGCAGCTGATGGTAGCAAAGATGTACGATGCTCTTGAGGTGGGTAAAGATGGCTTTGGCTGTGGTTTTTGTGTAATCTTTCTGCTGGAAGCTGGTTACAGTGTTGTAGTATGTTGACTGAGGGTGTGAGGGCTCTGGGACTCATGCTGCTGAGAGCACACTTGGAAGCCCAGACCCATGTTCCTGAATGTAGCAGGATCCAAATTATGTATTGGTCGTGGTATTACTGGTGGGGTGGAACAGTAGTGCTGCAGATAATTTTATAACTGAATTTAAGACTGCTTCATGAAACTTAAAAGGTTGTAAGTAGACTTTCTCCAAACTGGAGTTTGTGAAGCCATCAGGTCTAAGGCTCAACATCAGTCACAGTACCACTAGATTCCCCTGTGTTGGAATAGGCCCTGGAGATTTTGGTCTGTTTCTCTGCTGGTTCACAGGCTTCCTATAAAACTAGGGACAAGCCTTTTGGCTACTTTGTATTGCCTCTAACATGAGAAAGATAGTGTTTCCTGAGTGTGAAGTGAAAGGGTCATACCAGGAGCTCAGAAGGAAAGGAAAATGATGTGGTTTTATACTTCGGCCATATTTGCCACTACACTGAATAGTACAAGCAGTTCTGGACTGCTCATCTCAAACACAGCAGAACTTGGAATAGATGAGAGAAAGATAAAAATGTTGGGCTGAATGATTTCCATATGAAGAACACTAAATTAGGCCAAAACTCCTTGTTCTGGAGAGGAGATGTTGCTGGGCTAGGAGTGAATTCTGCAAAGCAGTGGCTGTAGTCAGGAGGTGAGCAGGGATTGTTCTGTGCTAGTACATCAGTTAAGGTCATTAGATGAACAAGAAGCCAGGCTTAAAGCAAACAAAAGGAGATAGTCTCTGTGCAACTGGTAGTGGACACAAGGAATTCACCGCCAAAGGTAGCTGTGGAGGCTAAAAGCTTATTAGGGTTCAAAGGATGACTGGACAAGTTTGTGTAAAGAAATGCATGGGGGATTACTAAGTAGCTAGAAACCACATCTGGCTTAGGAAATACCTTGATCTGAAAATAGCTGGAGGCTAGCAGAAATGTGAGGGAAATAGCATAAGTGGTTGCTTTGCTTCTACTGTTTTCTGGCTGTCTGACCGCTGGGCTAGATGGACCGGTATGGTGGTGGTTCTGCTTGTACTCGATGTGGCAACTCTGCTGTGTGGGTTGTTGCAGCAGGTGGACACAAGTCATTGGTCTGGAGGTGGTGTTTGCTCCTGTTCTCCTCCAGCCTTGACTGAGCAATTTGGCTTCTTGTTGCCGGTGAAGGTCTGGGTTCAGACCCCCACTGAAATGCATCTGGATGATGTTTTGTGCTGGAATACCAGCTTAATATGAATGTAGGGGAGAGGCTGTGAAATTCAGTTTCCTGTAATAACTGATTTTCCTTCGAGGCCTCTTCTGTGAAGCTTTACAAGACAGACCCTGCAAAGTTTCAGAGCTCTGAAAGGATCTAGAAACTGTAAAGTCTTATTGTGAAAGAGAATAAATTATATTGAGCAACTCCTACACACACATATACAGGAGAAAAAATTTCACCTCCTCCCATAATATCAGATTGTTGATATTCCTTACATAGAACTGTAGGGAATAAACAAATGCGTTCATTAACATTTACCCAGTAAGGTGAACTGAGGACAGAATATCAGTCCAGATACCCAGGCTTATCTCTGAATTTCCTGGATTTTATGGGTTTAAGTCTGACTCTGAACAGGTCTTAAGGGCATTTTCTTGGTGGATTAGAAGGGTCTGTGTTTGGACAGTCCCATCTATAGTACCTATGGGATTGTACAAAGCCCAGGTTTTACTATTTGTATCTGTTTTAGAATCCTGCTATTCATTTGCCTGAGTCAAACAGCTTTCAAACTCGAATTAGGAGTTGGGTACATAGCATGAGGAGAGTACACATCTGGAAAGAGCTTGAAAGACTCGACCAACATTTCACAGACAATGCTGGAAAACAAACAAAACCCCCTCTGCAAATGTGGTCCGCAGATGGGTCTTTATATTCTCTTCCCCTTTATTTTAACGGGGAAAATTTGTCTTTAACAGGCATTCAGCACAATAGCTGCAGGAAAATGACTCAATGGGAGTCATTTTCCAGGATATCTTTCTGTCTGGGTCAGAGCACAACGACTTCTGTGCCAAGAGACTTTGTTCCTCATGGGGCGGCTGCAGTGTTGGAAATACCATCATGGTCACCTGCTGTCTTCTGCTGAAACAGCACTGGATGAAGCTTTAGGTTTGGTAGGGGTAGCGACTGCTGGTATGGAGCTCTCCTGCAGGCTTGCCCAATTTACCACAGAAAGTGTTGCGTGGCTCGGGCGGCCAATCCCAGCTCCAAAGATGGTGTGCTTGTTGCAAGCTTGTGCCAAGCCATCTGTAAGATTTGTCAGATAAATGTGACTAGCAAAGTGGCACTCGTGAGCAGATGAAGGGAAATTCCCTAGGGGATTCTTTATTCGCTCGTCATTAGCAGGAGAGACAGTGGGAAAATTGATTGTTTAACTGTTCAAAACACTGGTGAACATCTGATACCAAATTGTCTTTAAGGGGGGGATGTTGAACATGTCTTGAGCAGCCCAGACTCTGTGCTGGAGGCAGAGTATCATGTTCTGCACGTGGGGCTTACCTTAGTGAAGAAGGATATAGGAGTTCCTCAGTTCTGTATTTCACCTCGAAACCACCTCCCCTCCCTGGGGTAGCCCTATTCAAAGTGAGCTGGGCCATGGAGAAGCCTGAAGGTTCATTGCTTCTGTTTACCTGTATGTATCCCTGATCTTAAATGGAAAATAAGATCTGCCCCTGCTGTGAGAAAGTACTGTTTGCTCATTAAATGAAACCTGCTCGTGGGCTCTTTGGTGGCAGCTTTGTGGTGAGGACTAAATCTTGCTTGCTCTAGTCATGAGGCTAACTTGTATGTGATGACTCATGGATCAAACTTACTGAGCTCTGCTGCTGTCTTTTTTTTTTTTTTGTGAGCTAAAGTGGGCCCACAGCCCATGCTTCTTGAGAAACAGGTCACCAGACTCACAACTTCTCCATAGAACTCCTTTGGTGCAACCCACTTTGCTTCACAATGGGAGTTTTTAGTCTTAGAAGTGAATAATCTAAGCTCCCAGGCCTGCCTTCTCCAGACAAGATGCTTTAGGCAAAGTCCTTGGTTCTTTATTTTTTTGCAGTGTGTGTGTTTATGGCATCTCTATGTGCTGAGAAGGGCACGTGTGGGTATCTGCAGGCACAGACTATCCTGTTCCTGTTGTTATCAGACCTATTATTCAAATACCACTTAAACTTAGGTTTAAACTAGGGCTTGGAAATTAACGGAAACAGCATTCTCTTGAAAGCTACAACATTCTAGCTGAACTGGTTGGGGCCTTCTCCCTGGGAGGATTGGGTGAGGGGACTAAGCTGGTGTTTGGGGAATAGGAGAGAGGGGCTTGCCATATTCCCAGTTCACTGAACTCTACCATGGGCTGGAAAGCAGTACAGGTCGTGTCTCCGGGGAGGTTGACTTAGTGGAGAGCTCGTGAAGGGGACACAGGGAGAGAGGTTTTCTCCTACTGAATCTCATAAAACCATTCACCTAAAAGACTTGCTGGTGTAGGGTACTGGGAAAGATTCAGATACTATCTCCCACCACTTCCTCACATAAATCATGATGAAAACCAAACCAACCAACCAATCAAAAAAAACCCCATTGTCCCATAGAAAGGGTCCCAAACCTACATTCAGCAGCTTCAGTATGTGGGCAGATATTTCCAAAACTGAACCCTCTGCAGTTCCACTAAGTTTGAGGGAGACATGAAGTAGTACCTGACTTCAGATTGTAGTATGTGAAATGTAAGATTATCAGTCAATCTTTATCAGTGAATAGCTCATTTGCCAGATACAGCAGGTTTCGTCAGTGAAAAGGTATTTGTGAATTTGGGTTGAAAGCACTGGATAGCTAGAAAAATGAGGCTATTCCAGCAACAGCTCCAGACCCTGCTTCAGCTTTCGTGTATGTAGGTGAACTTCTGTTGACTCCAATACAGTGTTGCTTGCTTGCATGAGATCGGTCTCTCTTTAGACAGGAAAAAGTCACATCATGAGATCTTTGATGTTTTAATGTGTCCTGGCATATCGATGGATACATCCAGTGAAGAAGAACAATCTGGGACACTTGGTCTGCGTTTGTGCTTTGCTGGAGATTTGCTATGTAACCTCGAGCAAATCTATTAATCTCCCAGTACCTCAATTCCCCAAATGCAAAATGGAGATAATAAAACATAACTCCCTTAGCAGGGTAAACACATTAAAAAATGCACTTAAAAGCAGTTGGGTACTAGATTAATGGAGACCTATATCTTGTGGGGAAGATTTGTTGTATTATAAATAATACGTCTTCACAATTATTCCATTTAGTCTGCCTTGAAGCCTTCAAAGACATACCACGCAAATGTTTACTGGCAGCGTGTTTCCCCCCTTTTATTGGCCAACAACATGTTTAGACCAGACTTTGCTGTGGCAAAGTATTTCAGCACATTGCACATGGCAAATGGATCTTTTACTGTAAAAGTAGATTTTTTTTTTTTTTTTTTCCCAGAGAATACCCCAAATAATGCTGTACTCAGCAAAAGCCCGTGCACCTGGAATAGCTGTCTCTGAGCAGACTTTCCTTGCAAAATGTTTAGTATGCTTCTGCCTTGAGCTTTTGACTGAAATGAAGAACTAAGGAGATCTGGTGGGTACCAAGGACAAAGTTTTTAAGGGTGAGTTACTTTTTCAGACCACCTGAAAGAACTTGGGTATGTCTTAAGTCAGCTAAGCAATGCTGCTGTCAAGATGTCCTGGACAAAAAGGCTAGTGTTGGAGAGGGCGGTTGAATTACATAGGGTACGAAGTGGGGGTCCAGGGGACTCCCACCACAACATTAGTGCACAGGAGCTATTCAAGCCATCAGACCACCCAGTGTTTTAGCGGTGTGACTTAGCTTTCCTGGACTCTGTAATTAGTCTTGTCACGTTACTGAGGGTAACATAGAAATATTGCAAACATTTGCCTTGAACTTGGAGGGTTGAGGTTTACGTAAGGGGGGTTAAAGAGCTCCACAGATTAAAAGGAAGGGTGTGATTCTTGTCTCACTTGTGCTGGTTTTGCCCCTGCTGGAGTAATTCCTCTTTAACGTTGATGTAGTGTGTTCAGAAGCAGGCCTGTGTGTGCTCATGGAATGTCTTTGCCTTCCTAAAAGAGGTGTGTATGAGGGTATTTTTGAGGAAAGCAGCAGCCTGGAATTGGCATTTGCTTTAGTTCAGATTAGAATTTTCCCCACACAGTGAAAAGCCAGCATGATGTGAAGAAGAGTGAAAGCTTTGTGTCTGTGATCAGGGCATCAAATAGAGAATTGCATTTGCTTAGTACTTTTTCCATAGGGATGTCCTTCAAGAACTGAGGATGGCAGAGGTGTACTGTCACACGCCCTGCTGCAGGCCAGTGGAGATGGGGAGCTAGATTTACTAGTGTGAGACCTTTGATGCTCCAGAGAACCCCAGATCTGTTTTTGCTGCATGGCTCAGGAGGTTGCATATACAGCTAAGAAGGGTTGGGTACCAGGAGGGTTTGCTTTTACCTGCTGCACAGGAAGAGGGATTTTCTTGGTGTCTGCTTCTGTGACTGTAATGTAATGCTTTTGGGTAAAAGGCATCATGGAAGAAAGGCAGTGGCACAGAAATGTGAAAAAGCCTAAGAAGAATACCCTGAGATGAAGACTAGCTGGGAGGAGAGGTAGGCTTGCCCACAGGACTTCCATGTCAAGCATTAGCACCTGACAGTCCTCCTGATCTGATGCTAACAGAAACCACAGCAATGTTTATTTTAGTCTCTGGCAAACACCTATGCATTGGGTAAGAATGAAAAGTTGATCTCATGCTTGGGAGGAGTTTGGGAAGAGCGAGTACGTGCTACTCGTCCGTACTCCAGGCAGTGCTGGCCAGTCATTCCGGTAGGTGATACTGGTGGGAGTGCTCCTGGTCTCTTGCAGGCTGCAGGTGCTGCAGTGAGCACAGGTCTGAGCCTCTCTGCAGCCTCAGCTGGGGTCTGCATGGGTTGTACCAGAGGAACCTGTAAGAGGGCTGAGGCCTGGTTGTCTCTGACCCCTGGATGGGATGCTGTTGCTGAGAAGGTAGCATTAACTTGTGGGTACCCATGTGCACTGCTGGGATGGCACTTCTGGTTATAGTTTATTAGTGTTTTTTCCACAGCAAAAGCAAAGCAGCCTAATAATTGTTCTTTAATAACATAAGTTTTCATCTTTATTTTCACAGTCCTTTTGGGAGAGGCCCATGAAGACAGATTAGGTAGGAGTAGATACTCCAACCCTGGAAAATTATCTCCCTGTAGTGGTTATCTGGAGGTCAAATTTTTTGTATTGTGTGACTGCTACTCTTCCTGCCATTTGTCCTAGTTAAAAGTATTTTTTTTTCCTCTGTATCTTGGGTATTGTACCACATCTTGGTGTCTACAGCATACACACTAACAAAAATCTATTATTGAA
The DNA here is from genome assembly GCA_027574665.1 of Rhynochetos jubatus. Taxonomy (NCBI): domain Eukaryota; kingdom Metazoa; phylum Chordata; class Aves; order Eurypygiformes; family Rhynochetidae; genus Rhynochetos; species Rhynochetos jubatus. The sequence goes on from CM050654.1 coordinate 29,997,831, forward strand.
AATACTACAAGTTACTCTAGATAATTCTTTGATCATGATGTGCCTGTACTTTCTATTGTGGTTCAGATTAACTCCGTTGGTAACGTCTCATGCTTTCTCCAGTCAAATCACTTACAAATATGTGTTGGTTTGAACTGTTTGGGGCATGAAATCACATAATGCAGGGTCATTTGTTCTTCTGTCTTGTGATCATCTGTTACCTAGACAAGCAGACAACAAAGAAAAAAGTGGTAGTACCAACCTCCTATGTGTCACTGTGTATGTATAGCACCTAGCACAGTTGGGAGTATATATTAGTGACACTGTTATGGTGTGAAGGGACCTGATTGCTCTAGGCACTACACAGGCAGACAGCAAAATATGGTGCCTTCACAAAGAGCTTAGGAACAAAATGTAATCATCAATTGATCTTTGCAGCAGAATCCTGTAGGGGACCAGTGGATCGAAGCTGCATGTATGAAATGATGACATACAATAATGACGAATTTATCCTACTGACGTTATGGAGGGGTCCATGTTACACTTGTGCAGAGGTTTGGGGAAGGTTGTGTCTTCGATTATTTGGGAAGAGTCTGCAAATACTACCTAGTGTGAATAAGAGGATGCGGAATGATTAAGTGAAGGTCTGGCTAAAGGCTTGTGGATGATAGAGGAAAGATGGTCCAAAATGGCTGGTAAGAGAGATGGCAAGAATTTCTTCAGAGAAGGCTAAAAAGGGTATTTCTGCCTGTGCTGAGCTTCCTTACCCATAAAGGCATGTCAGCTAGAGGCTGAGACTTCTGCTTGGTGTAGCAGAGGGGCTGTTTGGGAAGTTACCCTGCTAGACCTGAGTGTACGTGTTGTGGCATCATCCTGCAGCAAGACGGTGAGGCAGTGAAGGCCAGGCAATCCTCCTTACTACAAACTGGAATCGGGAAGAGGCAGAATAGAAAGAGGGGGATAAGAGGTTGAGTGGAAGTGATTAAAGAGGACCAGTGTCATGGGGACTGAGGGAGGACAAGACTTCAGGGAGAGAAATGTGGGTCTACTGTTGTGCAGGTGTGGATGACTGTTCAAGGCTAAGGATGGGAAGGCTGAATTTCATGTTTCTGTAGGAAATGTGTTCCAAGGCTTAGAATTCTACCTTTTGGACTGGCGGAGTGAAGGAGGGAGTTGGAAAATGATGAAACTATGCTGCATCTTTGCCTGTTTTCTTGGGGAGAAAAAAAAAAGGTGATGTTGCATGAAAAGAAATGGGTGGAGGGGAAGTTGAAGGAGTGTCAAAAAATCCCAGAAAAGGTCTGAAATTGTAAGAAGGTAAGGTTTGCTTACCCTGGAGGAGCAAAGCTGACCCTAAAAAAAAAAAAAGGCAAAGAGAGGAATTGTGGAGACAAAACCTAAAAATTCTCATCACAAAGCTGTGGGCAGGCTGTCTTTGGAGAACATGTGGTAGAGATGACCAGCACGTAAGGAAAAGAGGACAATGGAAGTGTGACCAGGGCAAAGGGACCGAGTTAAAGCAGAAAACAGCTTGTGACTGCATCAGAATAAATGTTTGGTGTTTTGCTTTCTCTTCCTCTACCAGATTTTATATACAGTTTTTGGAGTGACCATATTGGAAGACACAGAGAAACACTAGTAACTTCAGTGGGTAAGGAAGCAGTTCAACATATTTGGTGATGATTTAACTATTTGTTTCGTGGAACAATTTGGTTGTAAAAGCTCAGCCTGTATTTCTCATTTTATCAAGAATATGTGAACTTCATACGACTAGGACAGAGCTTAACATTTAAATAGGCAGAGAAAGCAGGGACTGGAGACTAAAAATGCAGATTAAATAGATTTAATGTGAATCAAATGGATTCAGATGTGAAATCTGCAAATGCAATCTACTGCAGTGTAAATCAGGTTTATTTCAAGTTGTGAGGTTTGAACTGCACCTGAAAAAGCTTAGCCTAAATAGAAATATGCATCTGTACAAAGCTTCTTGCCAGGGTTTGAAAGTTAAATTTAAGTTAAATTAGTGCAGCTTTTAGTTATAAACAAAAGATGTATCTTAAAGTGGAAACTGAACTCAGATTTATGGATTCCAATAGAGCACACATAGCACAAGCCTATGGCTTACAGCATGAAAAGCAGTGCAATGACAGCTGATGCAGAGCACCAGCACAGAATGGTGTTAATTTTTTTGATCTTTGACGTGGAATATCCTACTGTAAGGACTGCAGGTGGGGGGAGCCAGGAGGAGGCTCTCTAGTTCGTGGAGGGTTAGTGGTGAAGTATTTATATTGTAGCACTTCAGGGAACTGAGCTTTCAGTACCTTACAGATTGTTGATCTATAAATGGACGACTTTCCCTGTCATTCTCTCCCTCCCTGTCCTTATGGTCTGGAAAACGATGACTAGAAACATCACCTGCATCTGTGAATTGCCTTTTTCTCCCCCTCCCCTGTGAGCTGTGGAGGCTCAGGTCTTTCTGCTGCAAAGCCGAAAGCTGATAATCCGCAGCAGCGTCATCAGAGCTGCTGAGGTGCCAGACTTTGCTGCTCCCTTGGTTCCCATGAGCACAGGTGCCCCTTCTTCTTGATGGAGGGGATGCTCTATTTGCACAGCCTTAGTCAGCAGCACCTTCTGTCTTTGGCCAGTGCAGTTTATGATGGTGACTTTTTGATGTGAAATCGGCCCGTGCCTGATTGAACAATGTACAAATAAAAGATATGGAAATCAAAACTGGTTTGGCTTGCTGGCCAGCACAGACAAGAATAAAAAAAGAACAACTGAACAATTCCAGAAGGTAATTCTCAGTCTTTGGTGGGTGCTTAACTAAACTTCCATGTGTTGGAGGGAGCAGAAAGACCTTTCCTAGTGGTATTGTATGCATTTTTGGGAATGACAATTGCTACTTGGAAGCTCTAATTATCATACAAGATGTTCTTCATTGACATTCTGGTTTTATGAATATTAAAGTCTTTATCATCTGGCCAAAGACTCCTGGTATTCACTTCAAAAAAGAAAAAAGCTGATATATTATTCTGTAGATGGGGATTACAGAGGGACTGAAGAATCATGGAACAGTGTAGAGCAAGAGTGTGAGCAAAATAGGAAGCTGGACATAGTAGTCTGCTATACTCAATCTTGTTTAAAACTTTAGGTGAAATAAAAGGCCCGTGTTAGTCACTTTCACAGGTCTGACCCTTTTGAAAAGCCTCTGAGAAAGAATAAGTATCTTGCTATTACTTGCTACGTGGGCAGGCTGCTTTCTGTATCCATCTCGGGGAAAGATTTCACTTGATGACAGAATTATTACTAAATCATGTATTTGGTTGCTGGGAGTTAACTCAGACTTGAAATTCAGTAGATAATAGGATTTATGTTGCTGATAAAGTAACTGCATTTGCATATATTTGAAATAAATGGAACAAGCAAAAGGAATCTCTAGTACATGTTTTAAAGACCTTTTCTATTTATACTTTTGGAAACAAGTGAAAAATGAAACATTTCCCAGTGCTTAGCTGAGTGCCATGACATCATGCTTGTTAAGGGGTTTAACTGCAGCAAAACAAATAGTCCAACTGCTCCATGTCGTCTGGGGTAGAAAACAACTTCTTGGGTCCTAAATTTTGTTGGGGACCATACCCATGGGATGTTCTAAGGATCCTGAACCGAAAAGTGTTTGGGGCATAAATCTGGAATAAATAAAAAGATATAATTTTCACTTTTCATATCTATTTTTCTGTTTCAAAGGTACCTCTTAGTGCGCTGTGTTTAGAGTAGTGAGATCACTCTCTCATCACTCTATCCTCTCCCTGGGTTGGGGGGGAGGGGGTGGTGGGGGTGGAAAGGATGATGCAACGACATTAATCATATTAGTTGTAGCAGAGGGCAGCTATCTTCCCCAATACTTATTCCACAATATAAATAATTTTCTGGGTGTCTTTAGGGAGGATTAAAAAGTCTACTGTTAAAGAGCACGGAAGATACGGATATTTAGATTTTGTCTTTCCTGCTGTTACTCCCACCCAAGATAAAATGTTAACAGCAAATTTATCTCTGTTATGTCTTCCATCCAAGTCAGCTTGGGTCTCTGCTTCAGACTGTTCAGTATTTGATAATTCTCGTTTAAGTCAAAGCTCCATTTAGCTTCTGACTGTAGTAAGTGTCAAGGTGTAAAATACGCAGCCTCTGTGCAAGCACTGATTAATTGGTAACTAATTCAGCTGTGATTGCAAATCAAACTGATAACAATAGAAATCACTACAGTGAACACTGAGCCATCGTTATCTTTCAAAAATCAAGAACCTTGCAAGCAGTTTCTTTTGCTAGAGGCTGGGGCGGGAGGGGAGTGTGGAAGGCTCTGGCCAAGCTAAATCCATTGCGGAATTCAAAGGAATTCTCAGGGAAAATTATTAGATGTTCTGTTTTTCCAGGCATTGCTATAATGGATTTTGTCTTGGAATAGAAAATGGAGGTCATACTGAGAAAAGGAAAACGTTTCTTTTATGTGGTCAAAAGTGGAAGCCTTCCAAATTTGGGAAAATACAGTAATAAATCTGCAGCCACCTAGAATTATGTGGTGTTACAAGTGAAGACAGCTCCAAACTTCTTTCCTGCAGCAGGAATAAAACTCTGTTACCCTACCTCAAATCTGCTGCTGCCCAAGCTCATCTCCATTGACCGCTAGTACTAGTGTCCTGAGGCAGAGCTGGGCTGCTTAAGCCCCTGCCTTCCAGGGCACTGCTGCCCACAGCAGGCATTTTCAGTACAGTTACACCACGATTTTTTACAAATGGATATTGCCCATGCTATATTTAAAATCTGGGATAGACACATTCAGAGGTCCCACAGGACAGGGTGGCATCTCATGGGCTCTTAAATCTCTACATATGGCTGGCAACCATGTCTGTTGAATTCAAGAGGAGAATTGACATTAGAATTGGTCTGTTTTCTTCCATTGCCCTCTGGAAACTATTTGGGTGTCTTACCTGTCTGATGGTTGAGTAGTGGCTGCTTCCCTTGGTGAAGTTGTTTTCCTTGGTGTTGTGCTCAGGCCTGGGAGAGCACCTTTGCTTGTTGGCAGCCTCTCTTAAATTTCTTTTGCGTGCTTAATACTGTCAATTCACTGCATTTTTGTTTTCCCCTCTCTTGCTTTGGGATTTTCTGCCCATTTTCTCTGTGTTGCCAAGTGGTTCTGTGTTGTAGCTCGTTAACTGCCAGTGTGTTGGTGTTGCATATGGTAAAAAAGTGTAGCTGGTAATGTAGTATCACCTCCGCAAAAGAAAAAGATGTGAAACCCTACTGAATTCAGCCCTGAAGCTCCCGCGGGACTGTCCAGGGCAGGGACCCTAACGAGTGTGATTAATTAGGGATGCTGTGCAGCTGGGGAGCCTGGTGCATGGGGCTGAGGTCGAGCAAAGTTTTGGCTGTGCATCCAGCATCATGCTTTGCCACCAGGCATTTTAAACATCGAGGTTAAACGTTGTCACTGGAAAATCACTGGGAGATGGGGGACTCCAGGGAGAGCAACACGGGTAATGAGGGTGGAAAGTGAGCTCTGCTCCCGAGCTGTTGTGAGAGGGGAGGGAGGGGACAATTGCTGTTTAGGGGAAAACAAGCCCCACGCAAGGGAGGTGGTTTTCCTCGTGGGGATCAGGCGGGGAGAGAAGCAGAAGCCTGCAGAGGAGAGGGGCTGGAGGAGGAGGAGGGGGGAGGTGGGGTGAGAGGGGCTCAGCCTGGCAGGCGGTGGATGTGCCAGCGCCTCGGGTTGTCGTTTGCACCTCGGTCACGTGTGTGGAAAACATTGCCGCTCTTGTAGCTGGGTACCGCTTGCTGCGCGTGGGTGCAAATGGCAAGGCAAGATGTGGGACGGAGCAGAGCTGGGCCCAGCTGCTTCTGTTTATGCTCCGCGGGAGGGAAGCAGACGTACAGAGTGACTGTGGCTTGCCGAAAGTCAGCTGGGGGCTGGTGTCCATGGAGAGGCTGGTGGGGGCCACAGGTGGCCCAGAGCCTTCCCACTGAGCCTGCTTGTTCTCCCCTATCCATGGTCAGACCCTGGTGCTTGGCCATGGGGCGCGTTTCATTGTGACTTGCTACTCATCCTCATCTTCAGCAGCTCAACCTTTGCTCCTCCTTACTGTGCTCTGGACGCCCTGGTAGAGTTCAGGTTCACTATTTTCTCTTTTTCTGTCTCAAACACTAGAATTCCTAAAAAGGGGGTGAGGTGTACATGTGTGCAGCTGCGTTTGGGGAAGGAAGAAACTGAGAAGCGGTGGTGAAGGGAGAGAGCCCAGGGCCTGGTGTGATGGTCTCTCACTTGCACTACAGGCTCTTGTGAGGCCATTCAGGCTTTATGGAGTTGTGTCGCAAACCTTAATTCTGCTGCACTTGTGTCTTCAAGCTTCCTCTGTATCTCTGAGGACTGTAAACTTTAAAGGAGGAAAAAAAGCTTCCATCCCACATAGTCGGTGGTTGCAGGAACAGGAGTCTGAGGATGGTCTTGCTGGTGTCATGGTGGAAACTCAGTTCACCTGGGACGGATGCGCAAGGAAATGCTGAGAGACCCGATATTTTGCTTCTGCTTCCGTTTCGAATTTGAATAGGACACGTGGCTCCTGACACGTTGTCTAACCAGCTTGGTTTTATGTGCTACTTCAGTCAGGAAATTAATCAGGAAAAAAGATAAAGGAACATTATGCTATTCAGAGTAAATCGCCATGTTACACAATGCTGCTCCCATTGCCTAGGTAAAGCTGTTTAAGAAAATGGGCTGGCTTGAGGGCTTCCTTCTGATTGTCTAATTAAACTTCCAACCTTTGCAATTATGAAAATAACTGTGTGGTTAGAACTACTTGTATATGCTATAGGTAACTGTTGAATTAGCTAGAAAGAGACTAAGACATTTGCCTCGAGTTCTTATTCTGAGATTTCTCTCTTTTTATACATGTTGAGTTTTTTCTAAAGACAATATTTCAATGTAGAGTAACTCAAACTCATAAATGCAACTGCTGTGATGGCTGAATGTAGGGGTCCACTTGTTGCAATATCCCATTTGCGGCAAGGCCCAGTTAAAAAATGCCTCTGAGGAAAGTGCAAGAGAACTGATAACACACAAACCAGTTGGGCCTTTGTAGTCCCAGCAATTAGCTTCCATTTTAAAACCTTTCATTCAATCATAGCCAAGCAATTGGAAGATAATGCGTTGTGGCAGAGAGTTCCGCTGGTTAACCATGTGCTGTGTTACTGCTTTCTTTTAACTATTTTCGTGTTTTCTGGCCTGCAGATGTACTTCCTGTGCTATTATATGAGAAGGCGAAGTTGTAGATTTTGTTGAACAAAATGTTTTGTTTTGGGGAACAATACAGTATTTGCATTATCTACAATTTTCAATACCAGTAATTAATCTATAATTCCAAGTACTGTCCTATTTACCTTATTTCAGTCAATCAGTTGACAGACTTCTCTAGAATGGGTATATGCCCTAGTCTCATCACTTTTTATTTTTTCCCAGACCTAGAAATATTGGAAGCAGCTGTCTGCCCGATCTCCTGGGGTACAGTCATTCTCAGGTGAAGGTGACTCCATCTTTCACAGTACACCTGTACACTGTGCAAGCAGCATGCTCTGCCTGCCATAGTCGTGAAGGTTTTCATTACAGTAACGTTGCAGATGCAAATATTAAACATTTGGTCTTCAAAAGAATTGTCGCTTCTCTTAACTCCCTGGTTTATCACTGTAGATGACTGTCAGGGGAAGGACTGGTAGCAGAGGCTGTACTGTCCTCTGGTACATTTGAAGGGGACTTCTTGTCATCCGAAGTGTTTCTCGTCAGGCTCTTAGTGCTTCATCCTCAGCTTTTGTTGACATAAGTAAGCACCATCCTTTGTTAGCTTGCTTGTGCCTTATAATGTCATCTTTTTTTATCTGATCCTCCTTATAAAAACAGAGCTATGTGATGCACAGCTGGATGCACTTTGAGAAATCTGCTGCTGCCTGAGTGCTACCTGTTCGTGTGATCAGAGGGGAGTGCTGAGCTGAAGAATAGAATGTGTCTTTTGTGATTGATCTGTCAGGCGGGTTTGATAGTGCGGAAAAAGTAGTAGGTGTTGTATGTACAGAAACGTTTGGGCTTGGACTCTGTTTTCAGTCTGAAATATGAAGTGCGGTTGAAATTTGAAGGGAGCGAGGGACTTTGCATAAGCAAGCGGTAAGCGCAGCTGAGCGGCTTGTCTGGTGCGTTCGAGTGATTTTTCGGTTCCTAATGACGCTGGTTGCAGTGGGGACTGCAGCGTGGTAGCCCATGGAGGTACTGACAGAAGCAGGGATCTGATGGTGAAGGTGCGATACATGTGGTATTCAGCCATCACTCAATGCTTCACATTCTTGTGAGAAATCTGCTTTAATCTGGGTCTGGTTCCAACTGGCAGTGCATAACAACAAGGCTTTCCAGCCTTCTCCTCCCCCGGGGTTTCAGTCCTTAAAGATGCAGGTTCTGATAGCGTGTTTTATTTTCCAAGCCAAAATTTAGTTAAAAAATTGACAAGCACTTACACCCAGAAAAATATTTAACCTTACTGCCAGGCTGGAATTAGCCTTTGAGTTGCTTTCTGCTATTTCATTGATAGCAGCACTGCAGCGATCAGAAAGCAGCATAGCTACTTCACTCCTCTTTGCATCCAAGAGCTCCATGAGGTTACCCTGTGGTCATTGTCTCTTCTGACCTCTTTCTCCAGTAAGATGGCAGACCTTTGTCAGCTATTTCTTCTTGTAACTTAAAGACCGCCTTCTCATGAAGAAGCAATAGGTAAGGGATTGCAGCCTCTTGGAATGCAGGTGTGGTTCTCGCTTGCCATCCAAGAGGCACAGCTTCCATGCCGTGGTGGTCACCAGGACCTGTTCTGTGACAGAACAGGGCTACGCATGGAGCAGAATATGCCTTTCCTGATTTATTTCAGCGTGACCTTTAGTGTTTTCACACCACTTTCCATATATCTGGTAGAGTGAAGATGATGTAGACTAGTCATTACATGTCTAGATGCGTACTCTATTGCAAAGTGTTTATGCCCCTAGTCACCGAAATGGCCTGTTGTCAGACTTTATTACGTGAAGTGTATGATACTGGGTAAAAATAGGTTTCATATTCAAAGTCAATACCTCAGTATCTTTAAACGAGGCTAACTGAGGGAAACCCACTTTCTTTCTAGCCATAGCAACCAAAGCAGGCTTGCCTTGTTCCGAAAGGCCAGTTTTACATGTCCTTTTGCAGTTGCTGTGGACTACGTTGGGGTTTTTTTTTTTATCCTACAAAGAAGCCTCAGTGATTTTCAGTGGGTTGGGTTTTTTTGTGGGTTGTGTGGTGGTGTGTGTGGGTGTTTTTTTTCTTTGTGGGGAGTATTTAGTAGCTTTTGGCCATCCCTGAAGAATTCTGAATTGTCACTGACTTTCACAAGTCCCTTTTCAGATGTGTATCTGTAGCACTCTAAGAAATGCAGTCTCAGTGTCTTTAAAATCATACCTGGTATCAAGAAGGACTTGGTAGGCTGAATGTAGGGACCAGGCTGTCCTGTGCTGGTAGCTCCAAGCAGACCTGGTGACAGTCACTGACTGTCACAGCCCAGTCTATCCAAGGGTGAAGGGATCGGTTTTTGGAGGTTTTTACAGAGCCTCTTTGTTCAGAATCTCGTGTTGCAGAGCCACAGCGGGTGTCATCGTGCCCCAGATGCATTGCCTCGTAAGTTCAGGTGCTGAGTACAGCCCCTGATACCAAGCGTCAACTTCTCCACAGCTGGGCTCTGACAGTGCAAGGATGTTGGTATTTTACAGTTTGAAAGTTACACTGATGCTCAATTCTTTGCTGGGTTAGGACCTAAAAATCAGATGAAGTTGTAGTGTACTGCGTTTATAATAGGCAGAGAGATTCCAGGTCCCCATGAGCCTGTGGATATATTATTTTTGCATGTGCTGCTCAGCTTTCTCCAAAGAGAAACTACAGACACTGTCTGTCTAAAGCACACTTCGTTTAGGTTATTTTTCCATTTACTTTAGTCGTATTCTCAACCCATTTAACAAACAGATAAATGTGTAATGCTTGGGGCAGACCCAGTTTGCCTGTGGGAGAAATAGTCATTTTAAATAAAAACAGTCTGATTTTTTTTTTTTCTGGAGGTGATGAAGACCCGCAATTCTGATTGACTTGTTCGCCAATAGATAAAAATCAAAATATCATCAAACTTATCTATTTACAAATTGTCCAGGAGCAGATTGTGAAATTGTCAGGTTTGTCATGTAAAGTTATTCACTAATTTCTTCAGGGAATAATTAGATCATTAGACAAATATGCCATAGACAATCTGTGTGGGAACTTGTGTAATTAACCAATCCAAAATGAGTGATAAATTGTATATCGGTAATTTTCACACTTAGCAATTTAAGATGTGTTAAGTAGTTTTGTCATCAAGTTAAGGAACAGAAACAATACATTGCAACTTATATAACTAATTAGCATTCCTGATTTTACAAACACAAACAATTTGGAATTTACCTTGGGCGACAGTTTGCTCATGTGAGGTAGGAGAATATTCATGAGTGCAGAACTTTGCACTCACTTTTTGCAAATGCTTGAACATTAAAGAGGTCATAAATCTGGTTAATCAGAAATTTGCCTTTCAATTCTAACAAATGTTCATGGTATGTTACTAAGGGAAAAAATGATCTCTTTTCTTTCCCTGATATTGGCTCAGCTTCTTGTAAAATCCTCTTGACAGCACTTACTGAATCAAAATTGTGTTGTACTAGGGAATGGGCCTGTGCATGTTTTGTGAAGTACTGGATGATTTCTTTGTTCACCAAATTGCTGAATTTATGGTGCAATGTCAAATTATGACTTTCATGGTAAATGGTCTAAGGCAGGGGGTGGGGAGGTTGGAAATGGCAGAATGTAGTAATTTGGAAAGGTTAAATTGAAAATGGGTGGAAGTTATCAGGAGAGGTTAAACTGTGGCTACAAGAGGGTCACACGGCTGGTTACCAAATGGGAGTGCTGTGATCAGTGTGGTTCAGGGGAGGTGTCATACCATAAAGTGGTGGAGGTTTTGGGGGAATATCAAAGGAGGAAAGAAGCTTGGGATGCAAAAATCCATTTAAGACCTTGGCATAGCTGACTAGGAAGGTGGGATGTGTGATGGTAAACTGGAGAACACAAAGGATCTTGCTGAAGGTTAAATATATATATGCATGCATTTTTATATATATTTTATCATATATATGAACACATACCATCTGAAGGGAAATGGAGCAGATGGACCTCACGGTTGTCTTCCATACCTGAACTCGAGGTCCACAAAGCCCACAACTCTGCAAGTGTGTTAGACACACAAACTAAATTCTCTTTTCATGCTCTCCTTCTCTGCAGCATCTTTTAAGTGCAGAGTGAGCTCATCAGTATAATATTAGGTCAAGCACTATGCAACACTATGTGTATATATAACAAGGTTGTGGCATGTGCAATCCAGGGCTACTGATGATATCAAGGTCTCTGGGAAGAACAAGCAGCTGTCTGCTTTTATACATTATGCTGATACTACAGGAACTGTGAATGGTCTCTGGTTTGCTCAGAATACATAATTAAACACAGACAAATCGGTGACACTGTCCAGTTGCATCAAGCCACCAAAAAAAAAAAAAATCCACAAACCCACCTGACTTGAACCTTTTTAAAGGTCTGAGGGTTGGATTCTCATTTTCTGCCTGAAAAAAAGATGAGCAAGAGTACTAGGATGCTTTTAGAATGAAGAACATTATGTGTAGCCCATTAAAAATAAAATTAAAAAAAATCCACTGCACCACTGGAGAGTCAGCAGAGGGAGTGCGAGTTAGGAAGCCCCTCTTTTAATATCTGAACGGCTGCAAGGCAGGAGGAGGGAAGTAAACAAAAAGACATGTGTGAGCTAGAATTGTGGGAAAGAAATAGACCTAAAATAAAATCTTGATGATAAAGTTAAGGTGACAGCAGCAACTCCTCTTGATGAAAGTTGTGATACCCCTGCCCTTGGAGGCATGTGAGCTTGATTGAATACGTGTTGGAAAATGTAATAAATTTCTTGAGGTTGCCTAAGCACTTCCAACTTCTGTGATGTTAATTATTATTCTTGCAATATTTTGTGCTCACACCCTCCAGTCCATCAAATCATAGTTACATTAAAATCCTTTGCTTTTCTATATTTTGACTCTTGATTTTCTACTGAAATGATATGGAGTCTCAATATTACTGAAGTGGTTACGGAGTCAAGCTTAAATTGTGATCTGAGTGCATTTAATGTGTGAAAAAGCCATAAGGCAAATAACAAGATTCTTAGGGTTTGAAAAGTCATGATGGTGCTTAAACGTTTTCAGCTGGCAATGCTAGTGCTACTTAAGATGACATTTAATGAGAGTGCATTTCTGGGCAAATCCACAGAATCTATTTTATTTCTGCATCTTGTAGGGTTTTTCTTTTCAGTTACAGAGAAAATATGTAATAAAAAAGCTTGGCATGGTGTTTTCACATTTGTGTTTATCTGTTCCAAGAATATACGTGTATTCCCTAGAGCTGTACTTTTTTTATTCCAGTTCAGGATTTCTCCTTCAGCCATGGTTATATTAGCCATTTTCTTGACTATTAGAAGGATGACCAGGAGTGGACTTAAAATTTAAGCCAAGCTGTAGTTTTCCTTAAGGAAAAACTTCTGTTTCTCAGTCCTAGAGGTAAGAAGAAATGCCATACTAGCTGGATGATATTTTAAATAATTGAATGTGGTTTTGTCTTGTCTGGTGCTTCAGAAATACATAGCATGCCCTGTTTTTACTTCCCAACAAATCTGCATCTATGTTGAAGATTGAAATGAAGATAAGCGGTTGCACAGGAGATACTTGTGGGCTACTTACGTTTTTGCTCAGTTTTGAATACTGTTCTTTATCTGTACAGTAATTTACTTTGAAGTACATGTTCAGAAATAAATGCTTCTTGAGATTAAGGGGGAAATGATGCTGAAAATCTTCGGTTTTTTTTTTTTTGGCTGGTTGTTTTTTATTAAAAAACCAACAGTCTCTAAGGTCTACTCTACTTCTGACTGCTAAAGATTACTCTTTGTAGGACACAGAACTGTGGCTTTTAACTGCATGTGTCTGGTGTGGGCTATTGTGCTAGTAGTCCTCATGCATTTTCAGCTTGTTTCTCTCCAGTATTATGTTACCCAATTTATTTTCAGTGTGGGTTTTTTTTTTTTCCCTCCCCTCTCTCCTTCCTAAACTTCTGTCAATGTGTTATGGTAATGCAGCTCTGCTTACCACTCATGAGGTGCCTGCATTCATTGGTGGGTGATACGAATAAGTAAAACCTGTCTCTTAGTGCGCATTCACAAGAGTGTTGAACTGAGATTACACTGACATCTGAAATTCTGGCAGTTTGTAACTCCAAGTGCTTACACTTTGTAAATCTCAATCGCGTCCTTAATGTAGATTTTGTTTCGTTTCTTGCTAAAGAGTAAAAAATGTAAATTTAGAAAAGACTGTCACTCTCCCCCTTGGTCTTTGAGTGATTTAAGTCATTCCTTTGTCAACCATTCTAATGTGTTTTTGCAGTGATAATGTCTGCTTAGTCTCCAACATCTGTGCGCGGGACAGAAACTGAGTTTCCTAGATGTGTCTTGGGTGCGCTGTATCTTCTCCATAGCACAACGACATGTAGGTAAAACACATGGCTTTATGCAACAAGTAAAATGAGACAGATTTGAACCGAGTATTGTTTGAAAGCTATGATGAAAGAAACTAGCATCAGGCACAGGCTTATTTGATTTTATCGAAACTGTCCTCTTACTTGAAGAAACTGGAAACAGAGCGAGTCTGCAGTGCCACAACTGGCTCTGGTGCTGCTGACTCCTGGGGAAGGTCAGATGTGGGTGAGAGTGACGTGACTCAGGGCTCTTGCTGGCATGGGCTGAGTCACAGCACCAAGTTCATGTGCCTTTCTGTTGCTTGCAAAATCTGAAATCTGTGACTGTGGCCTCTCCTAAGAAGAGACTAGCCGTGTCCTGGATTAGTAGACCCAGAGACCTGTGAAGAACAGAATGTTTTCTCCTGATTTTTCTAAACAGACACCTCTTACTGGTGGTTGTCCCCATTGGGACTGCAGGACACTTTAGATTTGTTCATAGGGTGAGCTTTGATATAGCTGTAGCCCTCATAACTGAGCATGATCTGCCTCCTCTCCTTCGTACCTTGTCCACATGTCTGCCACCTTCTCACCCACCCCTATGTGCACGCACTTAAAGACTTTTTATCGGCTGAAATAGCCTTGATGTTAGTATGTGCTGCAGGCTGCCTGTGAATATGTCTTTTTTATTTAGAGTGGAGAGAACCAGAAAGTTAGCCTCATGCCTTTGACCCTGAAAGAACCCAGAGGCTAAGCAGGTACCTGAGATACAGTTGTAATTCACAGGAGACTACTTTTGTCTTGTTGTTTAGCAAGGCTTGAGTTAACGTTGCCGCAAGGGTCTTTCTCTGGTCTAGACCTTGGAAACAAAGACTGTTCCCCAGCAAAGAGCTGATGAGCCTCAACATGTCAAACCAATGACTACCATTTGCCCTCATACAACATCACCTGCTAAGTAAGGAAGGGGAGAGTTCCAGCTACCAAATTATATGGTTATACAAATACAAAATAATTCTTACAAAAGAAGAATAACATGCCAAAATAAACCACTGCTCTCTCTAGCAGGGCAATGGAGCAGCTGCTCTTGAGCAAGATGAGGGGTGTAACTGTAGATGCCAGAAGTCAGCCTCCATGCCGGAGAGCAGCGATGGAGTAAGATGGTTTCTGTTGCGCAAAGTGTATGGTCTTTAAATAAGTATAGGGCTCTGCTACCTGATCTCGTGTCTCCCTGAGGAGAGGTGGTGGGACGTGGCTGTGCTTGCTTCACAGGCTCTCTGAGCTGGCTGGTTTCATGACACTGGTGTGGCCGGTGGCCCTGGAGGGGGGAAAAGGAGAGAGGGATTGGTGGTGGTGGGATCCAAACTCTGCCTGTGGTGATGGCTTGCAGGATTATGGCCATGGGTGTCTGGGAGATGTGGCCAAGGTGGTGCAGGAGCAGAAGAGCCAGGGCAGGCTTTGGCTGCTGGTGGTGAGGTCCAGAGCTTTCTGCTCACTGCAGTGGGGCTTGGCCTCAGGATGTGGCCAGCCAGTCTCTGCTGGTGTCCCCAGTAACTCCAGCTTTCCTCAGTCAGTACATAGTTTTAATTACTTTTTTCCTTTAACCCTTTTTCACATAGGAAACAAAGTAGGTAGCAACACCTGCATTTTAAATGCAACAGTCACAGATCCCCTGACTTCTCTATTCAGTGTCTCCCTGTAAAACAATGTTTCAGGTCAATTGAAATGGACTTAATTCTCTTGAATAAAAAACTGTCACAAGCAAAGTTTTGCTTCTGTCCAAACCAGTATCTTTCACTTCTTGTTATTTGAATCTTCTATCATTGGTATTTAAAAGAAAAAAATAGTGACCTTTCAAATTAAGCCTCACTTTTGTTGTTTAACATTTTCCCCAGAACTTTTGTAAAAGCCTGAGGGAAGCAGTTTGACTTGTAGAAGTTGTTCTCTATTCTTTCAACATAAAGATCCAAGTTTGACATGCAATATAAAACCCTGTTGATCTGAAATAAATTGATAAATAAAACAGTTGTCAAGAATGTTGCCAAGCCTTCCTCACGTAGACTTCTGAGTGCCAGCTGCATTTGGTTCTAATTTTTAGGATTTCTCTATATTGTTTAATCCTTAAAAATGAGGGCTGACATCTTGAAGACCAGCATCATCATCTCTGGAAGCCTAGGCCAAAAGACAAGAGTTGCAAGATCACTGACTTGTGAAACAATAACTTTTCTTGTGTTTGAATAATACAAATGCTGCAATTATTTTTAATTAACTTAAGCAAACTAAATTTTCAAGGATGCTCTACTTTTCTTTCCCAAATGAAAGGTTAAGTGGGCTGGCAGAATTTCATTTAGTTGGCAGCATTTTGCTTCTAAGCTACTGCAGGTCACTGTGTTGGTTTCAACCACGACAGTCACCTTTCTGGCTAGACCTTGTATTGTGTTTGGAGCCACTGGTGAGTGGATAATCTGATCTTCCAGACCAGGAACTCTTGTGGTGGTGCCACCAGCACATCCACAGTCCTTACCAAGGAGACTGAGTGGGAGGAATGCTCTTGTGTGGGTTATTTTGGTGGTGGTGTCTTGGTGTGTGTGTTTTGTTTTTTTTTTTTTTTTTCGTGGTGTGTTTTCTTCAACGTGCAGCCAGAGCAAAGACCCATGAGCTGTGCCCTTGGTTCTGGTGTCTGTTGGGCCTCACTGCCTATATATAAAGAAATAGGTAAGAGTGGCAGAACTTCCTGGATCTGTGCTGTTTTATCTTCAGGACTCGTACCTTGGCATAAGTGGTTCTCTCTCGGTCAGACCACCTAAACTACAGCTTATGGTTTCAGGTGTAAAGTTAAATGATGCAAGAGGAAATACTGATGACAAAGTGCTTGGCTTGTTTGGACAAAAAATCATTGTATTTGTTGAATATGTAGTATGAATTGTTTCTTGACCTCTGGCCTCAGCTAAGCAAGTGCAGTTGTCTTTGGAAACTGAATTAGGCTGCCCCAGTGGTGCCTGTAGTCACCAGCACAGTCCCTGTTGCTGCAGAAAGCTCAGAGGGGAGCTGGCACTACAATCTAGGTATGTCAGCACTCTCTGCTGCTTGCACTGAAGAAAGCTGGGGACATCTCTCTTTGTCAGTCATCTTCAACTCATCCTTTACCAAGAATACACGAGCTGTTTGTCCATGGGTTCAGGAGGGATCAGGTTGCACTTATCCTTCCTACTGGATAGGCGCAGGTGAAATCCTGGGTACAGTGTTTAGCCTGGAATACCAACCTCAAGGGCCATGGTGGAGTTTGAAAATAGGGAGAGTAGGTAGCTGTTTCTTGATTTAAAAGCTCTTAAAAAGAAAAACTGGGAGAAAACCCCCCCCCCCTTGTAATTATTTATTTTTTGGCACTTCTTTCAGTCTGAGTTGGACCAGTGCTGCTGCATTGATCCATGTGAAGATTGTTGAGCCATATAAAGATCCTGCTGTCATATTCTTGTCAGATATTCTGTCATGTGTTCCTGCCCAACTAGAAAATGTTATGCACAACACAGCCTTTCCTACACAGAATAGCCTTGGGCAAATGCACTCTACTAGTGCCTAACAGCCCATGGGATCTAATCTCTGCTCCCTTACTGACTGTTCATAACCCTTCTGTGCACTTCAAGACTTTTCAGACTAATCCTTTTGCATATAATCATAGCAAATAAGAATCCGGGAAGGGAGTACCAGCCAAGGCTGAGTCTGGGGACCCAAGTGTCTACTTTGGTAAGCCATTTCTGTTGCCTTTCCATATTCTTTTCAGGAAGCAAAGTTGCTGTGATGAGTGAACCATAAGGAAAGGTTTAATGTGGTGTTGTCTTTTTGCCAGTAACTATAACCCTTTATCCTAGCTTGCTGTGAATTGCGCTTGCAGAGTGTGGAAGACCCTCTATGTGTGATCCCTGAAGGTAACAACAATGTACCTTTATTATGCCTGGCTGTCCTCTTTGGATGACACAGCCTTGCTGAGATCCAAGGAGAAGCTAGCAGAGGGTTACCTGACACTCAGTAGTGGTGCATTAGTTTCCAAATAACTGTGGATTTCTGTGGTCTGCCAACATTGGTTGATACACCCAGAGAGCAGCATGCTTTTCCTGAGCTACAGCAGGAGAGGCTTGTTCTGTGGATGTGATGGTTTGGCATTTCCCATGGGATGGTCCACTTAGGGGCATGTTTGCCAAAAGTCCTGTGAGGTCCTGAAATAATTACTGTTATGGAGATTATTTTAGAGTGAAGCAGGTGTTGTGAGGTGACATTTGAGGTTGGGTGGAGTTGAGATGTCTGATTAATTGCTACAGTTAATTAAATCCACCTCTGAAAGTGGAGAAAGGTGGAGGTGCTGGCTGAGGCATGGGAGTGCAGTATTGCAAACTGCTCAGGTGAGCTCCAAAGTGTTGGAGCTTGCTTGAAGTAGGTGTATTCTTCCAGAGGCAAATCTCTTTCCAAAATCCAATGGTTATCAGGCTTGGATACCTCATAGGATGACATTAAACTTCTAGTCTTTTTGTGCATGTGAAGCCAATCCAGTTTAGTAATAGAGGTAGGAAAACAAGTCAGTGGGTGCCTGGTGGCTGCTCTTTGCAGGAACCTCTGTTGTACCCACATTGCAAACCAAACTCATTGCTGTGAGCTGTGGGACTCAGCAGAGCTTGAAGCTGCAGACAGTGAGCTTCTGCCTCTTTTCTCCTGTGAGAAATTCAGTCCCGCAGGTCAGGGCTGGGCTGAGATGGCCTGGCAGTGAAGGTGCTTGTAGATAAAGAGATCGCATTTTTCATCAGCTCTGCCAAAATGATTTCTTTCACCCTGTGATAATTCTCTAAAGTATTTTTACAGCTACACTTTAGAGAGATGCAAATTAGGTGATTTGTGTGTCTGCAACTAATGACCTTTGCACTGAAGTCACACCGTGAGCCGCCCAGATACTGTCAGCTCTGCTGGTGAGCTGAATGCGGCCCCTCTGGGGACAGGAGCCTCGGCGACCTGCCCTGCTCTCCCTTTGGCAAGGAAGAGACACCTTGTGATTAAAGCAGGGCTGGGACACAGGAGGTCAGCCCCTAACTCCCAGCTCTGCCCTGGATCACCTCTGTGGCCTCGGGGTGACCGTTCAGGGCAGTGACCTGCTGGTGTGGTTGCTCCCAGATGTTTCAGCCCAGGTGAGATGCCCTAGACAAAAGCATTTGCTTGAGCAATGTCAGTGGATGGACCAGGAGTGCTGGTGCAAGCAGCTCCTGCCTGAGCTGGAGAGAAGGTGGGACACAGCTGGAGGCAGGTTGAGGCACAGCTGGGTTTGGGAGGGTGCAGGGTCACGTGTGCAAATAGGGGGATACCACTTCCTTTCTCTACTCTCCCCTCAGTAAACAAACAAATCCCCAAGATGTTATTTCAGTGAATTACACCTGGGATTAACCTGTACTGTTGGCTTCACTTATCTTTGCAAGGCAAGCAGGAGCACTGAGGCTGTCCCCAGGAGCTGGGAGTGGAAGAACGCTGTGCTGTGTGACATATTCCAGCGGCAGTGGAAGAAAAAGACTTTGTATTATCCCTTGTAACTCTAAATAAAGGTACCAAGAAGCTTACCCCTGTTTCTCAGTACGCTGTAATCCTGTGGAGGTGTTTGTGGTAGCAGCTTTGGTTTTGTGATACCTCGACCTCTACACTCTGGAGTACTGGAACAGATTCAGCCCAGGATGGCTCTGCTGGTCGAGGGGAGAGGTCAGACAGCCTGGGGACAGACCGAGGAAAAATGTTCACTGGGACACTGGCGTCTGGACTGATACGCTTTCTTTAGTCTTGGAAAAGGTTCAGCAGGCTTAGCTTCTCTTGAGACAAACACTCCTTAGAAAAATAAGTTCAGCCACGGGGAAAGTGCCCAGACATCACATTTTCAAAACAGAATGTTTCCATTTGCTTTCATGCATTCACAACGTTTTAGTCACTCTGAAGCTGTAACTTTGCTGTTAGAGCAAGAGGCTCGGGACTCTCTGTCTTACTGTACAATGCCCATGTTTGCTCTAGGTATATCTTGGGAAACTGCCAGAGGCTGGGGTCCCTTTCATGAATTGCTTACTGGTCTAAATGATGGATGTGATAAATAAGTATATAGCAGACATCAGAAAAGGGCAGAACAGGATATTACAGCTTGAGGTATTCATGGTTTCTGAGTTTAGATGCACCTATATTTTATTGCGTCCTCTGTTTATACCAACACGGGAGGCCAGATTCTCATGCCGTGTGAACGACGAGCTCAGCGCAGGGCCTTCTCTTTGATGTTTGTAGGCAAAGGGATTTCTCAGGAGCAGTTTGAATGAGGTGAGGAGCTGATGTGTGCTGACTAGAGCTTGGAAAGCTGTTCCAAGCATGAGAGAAGGTGTGGGAGATGGTGCAGAAATGCCTCTGTGATGAGGGAATGAAGGGGAATGCAAGGTCAGTGCTGCAGGACTCACTGGGGGGTGGGTCGGGTCACATGCGGGACCATGGGCAAATCCATTAACTGCTCTGTGCTTAAGCTTTACTGCTGTAAAGCGGGCCTGGTAATGCAATATACTTGGCTCCTGTGGTAACTCACACTTGATAACAGAGATGTCCAGAGTAAACACAGCTAAGCCTGGATCTGGGTATGCATTTGGGTTTGTGCTGCTCTTTCTTTTTGATGCTTTTAGAAATCCCGCCAAAGTCAAGGGGCTATGAGAAACCAAGTTTTCTGTCAATATCTGGAGGCTGAAATCCCAGCAGAAGACCAGTCATTGTATTATTCTACTTCATTAAGTACATCCTTGAGGGGTTAAAATAGCCTGTGAAAACATGTTATCACAAAAGTCTTACAACCTTTTGGGAAAAGGAAAGATATGCTATCTGTACACTTCAAGATCCATTCGTAGTGGCAGCCACGTAGGTTGCACCCCCTTCCCCCCAGCTCTCCTCTCATCGTAGTACCTGTGCACTTCAGATACTGCAGATACTGATTTGCTCTGCAGAAGAAGAGTTTCCCAAGCAATGCAAATTTAGCGCTGGCTGGAAGAGTCTCGTACAGCAGCTTGTACATCTTCAGTCCTGGACCTACATAGGTCAAAACTCAAATACTGGTTGAGCAGAAATATATATTCTGCTGTCTGTGTATTTTTCCTATAGAGGGGAAAAATAACTTCCAACTCTTGTATCCATGTAGAAAGCTGGTTTTTGTACTGACTGCTTTACTGCCCCCCGGGGTTGCTATGGGTTAGTGCGCACTAGGCTGTATGCTATCCTTTCCTGGTGGTTCCTGTCCCCAAACGAGCGCTGCTCCAAGTTATCACTTTTCATGGAGTTACAAGCAATAAATACAGGGAACTTGTTTTCAGGACAATGGAAAGTTTAAATGTGAGTTCAGGAGTCTGTAGGGTAATAGATCCTGTCCTGTCAGATTCAATACCAGAGGGTATAAAATATGTTAGATAATTCATCAGCTGTTGGGATTAGATAACATAATTAAGGTACAGTTTTGCTGAAAAACATGCGTTAAGACAGGAGTAATGCCATTACTAAATACTGTGTAGCAACACATATCTTTCCTAGCACAATGAAAGAATAAATGCACATCAAAATGGATAAATGTTCTCATATATTGCTGGAGATGATCAAATAATTTATGGCAGAATCTAGCTTTTTTGTTTTTTTTACTTTTAAATTCTTCATAATTTGGTCCTCACTTCTATGTTTTGCCAAATATCATCTGAAAATTGTTCAGAAGTGGAGTTGCTCATGGGGCCTCTGCTTGGTAACCGGCTGGTATTTGTTCTTGATGTGCTTGACTGGCCACTGAAGTCAGCCTGCACGCATTTTCTGGGTGAATGGCTTAAACTCTTCGAGCAGAGAGGAATAATGGTGCAACACACACTTAAAAATTATCAAATGATGCAGTTTATTAAAGTCATGAAATCTTTGGGTTTGGGACTGCTGTCATAGGCAGTGATCCAGGCAATCCTAAAAGGGAATGGTATGACTGGACTGGTAGCAGCAGACAGATTTCATTGGCTTTCCCTTCTCCCCTTCCTCAGTTCTCTGTATTATTTAAGTTGATAGAAAAAAGGGTTATTGAGATTCTTGTTCTTGGTGGGGTGCAAGGTGTCTGAGTGTGGTGGCTGATCATTCTGCTGGGTTCCTGTATGGATTTGGGTTGGTTCCTGTCTTCCTGCCTGTACTGTTACAGTAGCACTGCCTGATACCCTCCAGCTCTAGGGATGGTCCCCTCTTTGCAGGCTTGTCTTGGGAGGAGTGGAAGTGGCCTGAGACAGGCTGAACTAACATCAAAGTATGGTGGACAGCTGGGGTGCTTACACTTGAGCTTGGTCCCTGGCCTTCTTTAACACTGTAGGTATAACCTAACTGACTTATCCTTGATGTATGGCTAAAGAAATAATTCTTTCCTCTCTTGGAGAAGTATTAGGGAGAGGAAAATATCATTATTTGGGAGTTGGTTGAATAAAAGACCATTTTTTTAATGGGCAAAAGCAATTAGGTAAACCAGAAAATATTACATATGGACTAGGGTAGCCTTCAGGATACCCCATGTTACAGTGTTTCCCCAAAGCAGAGGCTGGATATGGATAAAAGGGAACTGCAACTTCTGGGGTAGTGAAAACCTTGAGATGGCTCAAGGAGAAAGGATATGTAGGAACTCTTAGCCTATAGGTCACCCTGTGTTGTCATGGATAGCAGATTAATTCGTGTGAAGAATATGCTTATTTATATCTGTGGTTTTACCAGAGGGGGTTGTCAGATTATACTTGATAAAGCTTGAAAATGTTTCTGCATTTATGACACTCTTGATGTGCTGAAAGGAACGACCAAGCAAATAACTGATGACTGATTTTTACCACCTTGTGCAAAAATATGTCTAAGTGTGTGATTCCAGCAGGCTTCCCTACTACTGCAAGTGAGATCAACATCAGTATTGCAGACTTTTGGGGCCAAGGAGAATCTTTGCTCAGAAGTAAGAGGAAGGAGGAAAATGATCATTTAAGTGTATTTTAATGGGACACAACTGTATCTGCATGTATTTTTATCTTGCCTTTGTATTGACTCATGTCCTTTGCTTTGTTTATCTTTGTTCTTAAGAGGAACAAAGCAGTGATTCATCACTAGTATGCAGGGATACCTCACTTTGCATTTGTATGGTATTGTCTGTCCAAGTGGCTCAAAGGCCTTTACAGACTTTAAGGGCTGTGTCTTCAGCTGGTATAGCAGTGTTATGCTGACACCATCTGAAAATCCGATCCTGTCTCAATTCCCTTTTTGTCTGTGTATTGTAACTTGACATACTGTAATATTAGAGATGCAAACCTGCCCCTGCCCCCACAAACCCCAACAACAACACAGTTTGCTCATGGATGACTTCTCTAACATCAATTTTTTAGAGCTGTGCAAGTACCTGCTTTCCTATCCTGAGTTTCTTATTCCTATAACTTTACATATCTGTGCTGAAATGCATGGTTTGAGTCCAGGTTAGGAACTGATGTGAATTATTTTGTACAACAGCCCTACATTTATTGTTATTTGGTATCTTTCAATCCTAGGGGGCGTGTGTCTCATGCATTTCATGATGATTTACCCTGTACATGATAATTTTACATCAGTGAAAATTTCAGTGCTGGATGTGCATTCAGGTGCAGAGAACTTCTCAGAACTCCCTTCTGTGATTGCTTTCTGTATCAGAGCTAATTATACCTTAGTTGAGAAATGTGCGCTACCGAGTTATACTGCTGCAGCTTTCTAATGTCAAAATGTCATGCTGGACAAAGCTGCAAAACCCCTACTTCTCTACAAGTAGCTATATGATCTTGTCACCTCTGCAAAGAATTTATATACTCTCTCTATATATACATACACATGTGGAAACTTGTATTTGTGTGTTTATATATAAATGTTTTCAATCAAATTATATTGACAGGTGCTCATTGAAATAACCTGTATTTTTTTATTAGCTGAATCTCTATCAGGTTTATTGGACTGTTTGTTTTCACTCAGCCCATGTTACTTGTAGAATATTCTAAGGTTTCCTACTTGAATATTTGTGTCTTTGTATACATACTTATCCTTATGTTTGGGATCTTCTGGAACCAGTCTGATGTTCCAGTCTTTAAAAAATAATAGCAAAAAACTATTAGTAAGATGCCTCTTTTCCAGGTAGCTATCTTTAGTACTTTTAGTTATAAGTTATCTGGACCTACTTGCTAGCAAATGTTCTGTAGTGATAAATGTTCTTTACTGCTAATAGAAAAAAATTGGAAATCTTAATTACTAATAAAAAGTATTTTATCTGTGTAGCTTACATACATAAGAACAACTGTAGGAACATTATAGGCTGGTTACTACAGGGAGATGGTAAAATTGTTAGTAACGCTGCAGAAACAACAGAAAAGGCTTTGACGTCTTTTTAGGAAGAAGCACTGGCTTTATGGTCTCCTAACTGGCTCTTCATAAAGAACCTCAAACTTTTCTTCATACCTTTTGCACCTGGCTCTTTATTTGTACTCAGCATTATCCTCATCTTTTGAAGCAAAACTTTTAGTACTACTGGCTGTGGAGCTTCCTGCACCAATGCTGAATGCGTCTGGGTCAAAACCAGTCCTCTTGGTGACTGCCAACATGCTGTTTGGTAACTAGCTCGCTTTGAACCCGCAAAAAACATAGTAAATACAAAATAAAGATTCCTCATGTAAGAGGTTTTCATCTACAAGTGTCATGTTAAAAATAATCTATGATTTTTTTTTTTTCCAGAAATATTTCATTTCAAACTGGGGGTTTCCAGCAAACTGGAGTCATGTGTAATGCAGTCTTTATTTCTGCACATTAAACAAGTGCTCAAGGATTAAATCATCCTGCTCCCTGATGTGATTTGGTGGTCTAAAACAAACATGGACTAATATTCCCCCACCTGGGCTTTTACATTTCCCTGAAGTCTTATATAAGCAGCGTAGTACAACGGGATGCTGTGTCACTTATTCCAAAGGTATCATCACCAGTGGAGACTTGCCAGGTGACTTCATCCTCCCACTCAGTTTTGCCTCTGTCTCACGGTTGTGTTTCGGGGAGGGAGCATACCAGCCTGTTGTCCTTGTGCAACTTGCTGAATTTTCTTTCCATGTTTCCTACTGTGGAGTGCTTGAGGATTATTTGCCCTTTTAGGAGAGCTGAAAGGCCTCCTTTTATAGCTGCTTAATTCCTATCATAAAGATACCTTTTTCTTTTTTTCTCTGACCCCTCAATCTATCTTTTTTCTTCCTCCTACAAAAGGTTCCTTGGTATTTGCTTTCCTAAATGTTGGATATTTCTAGCTGGATAGAAATGTCTCCTGATTCTTTTTCCTTGTGGTCACAAATCTGTTTCTTGTATCTCCAGTTCTTGTACCATCTGTCCTTTCCCCTGCAGCATGTGTGGCTGTAATTTGGGTAACTTATTGTCCAAGAAGTCTTTGTTTTCTCAGATGCTGTGTATTAATGACTTCTAAGCTTTAGACCGTGTGTATCCTTCCTTTTAATGGACCAGGAGAATATTTGGACCACTATCAGACTGGAAAAACCTGAGCACAGCCAAAGCACTACCAGAAACCCTTCCCTGCTCATCTCCTCTCTTCTTACAGGAAACAGTGAGCCTCTCCTACCCGGGCTGTCCCCCACAAATTCATGGTTAATCACAGCCCCTTCCCCAGAAACTCGAACTTCATTTCAAAGATTCAGTGACATCATTTTGCAGAAGTGCTGGGTGAAGCATAAGTTCATTTCCCCCGGCACCACTTCTTAATGCGTTTTTGTTCATCAATGCGTACAACTAATGCGAAGAGGCAATTCAGTCTCAGCAGTCATCCTACTGAGGGTGAAATACTGATAGGTACTTCATTTAATAAAATAATAATGCTGTGCAGCTGTATACGGTCTCTCCCACAAGGATCTCGAGGGTACCTGAAAGAGTATTAAATAATTAAGCCTGACAATACCCCGGTATTTCATTAGTTCTGTTTCACAGGTGGATTAGCAGAGGTTAAGTGACTTGACCAAGGTCAGCATCAGACCCGATTCCTATGAGGGAAGCCTGTTAGGGGATAGTCTGTACGTCAGTGGATCAGCTGGTCCCATGTTTGGTCTCTGTGACAACCTGGGGTCTGTGCGTGGAGGGGAGAGCCAAAGCCTGTGGCAGAGTGGGGAGGGAACTAGGGAAGCCTGGCTCTGTTTTCTTAATTTGTTTCCAAAAATCCAGGCCTAGGATAATACATACTAAATGTGGTGACAAGAAGGAAGGGTTTGATTTGCTGAAGCCGCAGAAATATATAACCTGGTGCCCAAGAGACCTGTAAGCATTTGTTTCGTATTCACTGACATCTCCTGTCCAGTTGGCTCAGCAAGTCATATTTTTGTAAAGTTATTTTGCACTGTCTGTATTGAAAATGGCAACCTGGCCAATTACAGTGGATTTTAAGTTTATTCTGTGAGAGGGTTTTAAAATGGAAAGAATCCAGTGGTAAGCCAGGGGGAGGAAATACAGTACCTTTCCCAAGGAAAGTCAGGGTTTGATCCTGCAGGCAGCTGAAACATGCCCAATTAGTTGGGTGCTGAGTGTTCAGTACCTTTTCAGAGATGCTCAGGACTTTGCAGAGTCAAAGCTCTGAGCTATAAGGTTAAGCATGAACATTAATGAAATGTTATCTCTCTACCAGATGGAACTAAGTGACAAGTACTCTGGCTGTCAAGCACGGAAAATTGTGTATCTGTCGCACATCCCCTGACAACAGCGAGGCAATCTTCTTAAAACTGACTTATGCAATAGGAATTGCATGGTGGTAGGGTATCTCATTCACATGGTCAGAAAGCTGACCTTCGCTGGGAACTATTTGCTCCTGTTTTTTGGTGTTTCTCTTTTTTTTTTTTTTTCTTTTCCCTTAGGATGCATCTAGCTTTCTGATCAGCTGCCACCTTGCAAATAATACACTTAAGAGGATGTTTTCTCAGTGCTAAAATAGCTACAAGCTAAGGCTCAACTTGCATAAAAATTACATGTATGCTTGAAATCTTTACAACTGATGACTCCAGATAAGAGCAGATACTCCATTCTGATCAGCCTTCGGCTGAAAGGTGTAACCACTATGAGCCTTTTGCTGTCAATGAAACATCTTCCCTGTCTACCAGGATACAACAAAAACATTATGTTGCCATACCAGAGCACAGTAGAACTTTCCTGGAGCCTTAAGGGATTGCCTCATATTTTACAGACTTAACTAACTACTGATAAATGAACCACATCATATTTTTTCATACGTGCATACTCTACATGAATGTTCATGTAGTATTATCATTTCATCCACAACT
Source organism: Rhynochetos jubatus (assembly GCA_027574665.1). Taxonomy (NCBI): domain Eukaryota; kingdom Metazoa; phylum Chordata; class Aves; order Eurypygiformes; family Rhynochetidae; genus Rhynochetos; species Rhynochetos jubatus. Next base: position 30,024,843 of record CM050654.1, read on the forward strand.
GAAATACCTTCTTTATAGAAGTGGAATGCAGAACACAAGGAGAACATATAGGAGAATACTCACATATTTGAGGTGAGAATGGAGATGAAAAGTGAAGTTAATAAAATAAGCTTTCAAAGTGATCTTGAAATCTGACTACATCTCCTTGGTCTGACCTTGTAGCTGCAAGCTGATAGCAAATAAAATGAGGTAATTCAGAGGAAACTGAGCTTCCTCTGAAAGTCTGACTTTTTATGGTTTTAAGAATAAATTTACCTTTGCCATATAATTGACCCACTGCTTCAATTCTCACCTGCTCTTGGAAATTGCCCTTGTCTGTCCCTTCAAAGAAGGGCTCATTTTATCATAAAGTTTAGATGAATGGTTGGAGCGGATTTTTTTTTGTATAAAATATTCATTATGAGCAAACTGTGAACTTGTGAATATGCATGATTCCCCTTTAATCTGTGTGGTTTGTTTTTTTTTCTTTTGAGAAACATTTTCAGCGGAGGGGGAAAAGGCAAAAATAGGTCTTCTCAAACTGACCAACAGGGCTTAAGTATCAGTTGCTGAACAATCTGCGCACAAGCTGCCTACAGGCGTGGTTATTTTTCATGTAAAGAATTTGCTGAGTGACTTTGAAGAAAACCACAAACGTGACTGTGGACAACTCACAACAGACTGAAACTCGCTCAGTTTCACTCTTACAACAAAACAGTGTCCAACTAATGGATATTACTGGTTAAGATAAGGGAAGTCTCGAAAAAGAGGATTGAAAAACTTGAGACTATACCAGAAAACTCCTACCATACTTCAAACAGCAGAAGGGGAAGTGGTCATCAAGTTAATGCTTGTCCAAGTGCTTTTAGGTGATGGCAGAGGTCAGCTGTGTATTGGAGGTGTGAATGTTTCTTCATCAGGCAGTTGTTGGGATGTCATCAGAGATTGCCACTACTTACAAGAGTGACAGCCTGTAGGACTCCCCTGCTGCCATCCAAGACATCCCTGAAGTTGTACAGAAGTGTTATGCGGTGGTCCCTCTTGTTGTCACCTCTCCCAGGCTGCACTACTTGCTCTATGTCACTTCTGGGTGGCTGATCCTCTGTCCCAGTGGTAGGTTGTCTTAGAAAATTTGTGTGGGAAGTGGCTGTGGGGAAAGGGGAAAATAAAATGCCATATTTATCTTGTAAAACAACTCTAGGAACCACTGAGCTGACAAGAGTCACCATATTTGCACAACTAAGCTTAAGTTGATATATGTGTATCTCTTTCATGCTACCCAGGAATGAAGTTGTGGGGGAAATACTTGGGACTTGTCCCAAGTTCGGCTCACAACCGAGCCAGGGTTGATCCATGTAGTGTTTATAACAAGTTTGGATTTCCAGGGACTTGGTTAAGACAAAACAAGTGTGTTGGTGTTTTTAGAAGGTTGAACTTCTGTCTGAGGTGGCCAAGCCTTGGAGATGTTGACCTGAGTTACTACAGTAGTTTGAAGTCCATGGCTAGTACGTACATAGAAACACTCTTTGAGAGAGAATAGTGGACAGAGGATTATAATCCTCTCTGTAACAGGTCTCCTCATGTTAGTTAAATCTTCTCCTGTAATGTGTATTTTATTGTTGGACAACGGTATGATGCTTCTCTAGATGCTGACTAGTTTGAAAAGAGTTCTCACTACTTTAGGTAGTTTCAGTTGAGGCAGTGAATAATAGTGAAATATTCTGCTTATGCAATTTCTCCTGGTAATAAAACTTATGGTTCAAATGTATGCATTTACATAAATGAAAGAAGGTTGCATTGCAAGTAGTGGCAGCTTCCACATTGGTCATAACTCACCACAGTCCCAGTTCTGCAAGTTTTAATTGGTGAGACTTCAGCTTTCTCACAGGCAACTTTCAAACCATCTCATTAATTTCAGTAGGTGTTTATACCGTCAGGAGATACTGAGGTCTGAAGGATGTACAACCATGAACAAAAGATATTTTTGAACGTATAGCTTGCAGCGTAGGTAAGCACGGGGAAGAGATAAGTGCTCTGATGTGATAGGACCAGAGGTGTGTGTGAACAAAGGTTTGTTTTACTTTTCCACAGCAAATATGTAATTAAAAAAGGCAACCAAATCAATTGACGGGGTTCTGTGACTGCGGACAGCTGGGGTCAAGACAATTATATGGGAAATCAAAATGTTCCTTTGACTTCTCAGTGCTGGGCAACCCTATCCCATTTCTGAGAGGCTCGGAAAGCTTACTGGGATGAAGCCCTTCACAGCTGGGGGGGAAAAGAGTCCCAGAGACAAGTCTCCATCCCGCTTGCCAGATTCAGGTTGTGCCTTTCGTCCCCACTGCACGCTTAATGTACTCTTGCCTTAAACTTCAGTGTTGTGCTTGTGATGAAGTGAGTGTCAGAGCTGGGGGAGGTAGGGATGTGCTGAAAAGCCATGTATGTTTGTGAAGTAGATATTCAAGGAATATAAATCTCAGCTTAAACAGTAAGGCAGAAGACACCCTGAGCATGCTGTAACAAGGGGAGGAGGTTAGAGGAAAGGAGAGGTTTTACTTCCAGAGTTCATCGACTCTTTTCCAGAGAGTGATCAGGAACCTTGCATTCGAGAGCTGTCCAAAAGCAGCAGCTGTCAAGGACTGCCAAAGTTTCACATTACCGGGTTTTTGAGATGGCTCCTGTTGCTTAGTTTTGAAATGCAGCCAGTGCTGGGGTAGGTCGTGCAGTTGCAACATGCACATCATTTTTGAGCAGAATATTGACTACGTGCTAGAGAATTCCAGGCAGAGTGGAAGCTGGCTTGGGCATTCGTGACTGCATCTCTGGGCTCATGAAAGTTAAAAATGAAATAGTTGACTATCGTAAACAGCTCCAACACAGTGATCTTCAAAAATGTGTTGCAGGAACACTGCTGGCTGTGCGGAAAGGAGACTGCACTTCTGGAAGCATCCCATCCATTCCTTCCTCTCCCACTTGCATATTGACCTAGCTTAACTCTCTCTGGCAGGGTAGGAAGCACATAAGTTCAGAAAGGTTACCTGCCAACTTTCGGTTTTTGTAGTTTAGTCATTCATGGTTTTCTGCAGAAGAAACACCCTGTTTGGTTAGGAGGTAAACTTATTTTGGCAGGGAGGTAAATTCGCAATTCTCACTGTCAAATTATGGCTAAAAGAAAGAGAAACCATTTTTGCATTCCAAGAATTAAACTCGTTAATGTATGTAGCATTACATTTTAGCAAAGTAATCACAGCTGAGCATCCAAAATGTTGTCTTGAATGCTTGAAAAACTTACAGAAAGTAGAAACGGAAAGGGCTCTGCAATGTCCTTTATAGGAGAAGCTGCTAGTAATTCTCATATTGGGTCAGCAATTCAAGATGTTAAAATTTCTTATTTATATATAATAGATACATGCATATATATATGTGTGAGTATGGGGAAAAAGTATTTAATGATGAAAATTTTCGGTAGGTTTACATATTTCAAGTCATACTGCTGCCTCAAATTGAGCATTTATAATACCTATTATCTGTTTAGGCTTCTGAAGGGTGCATATATATACCTAATATGGTGATTCTGATATAAAGGTATATATATATATATATATATAGGTATTATGTAGTTTAAAATAAAAGGTAGATGGGGAAGTAAGCCTAGTTCCTGGTTCTTATGCTGTTTCTGTAATTCCTGTGTGACTCTGTAATTTCTTACACTGAAAAGAGGTCTCAGCTGTTGAGCCCCTTATTCTTTGGAAGCAAGGCACTGAATATTGTATGGGTACTTTTGGCTTTAAAGAGAAATGTTTAATAAGCAGTATGCATGAACTGGCAGACGTGAATTTTTGTGAGGGCTGATTTCCAAGGGGAATTTCAGATATCAGGTTGTTGGGGGAATATTCTCATTGATACTTGGTAGTTTTGGACCTGAGAGGATCTGCCTAAAAACTGCTTTTGCGCAATTGTTTGAGTAGGGATATGTAAGAACTCCTTAGGTTGCTGTATGCATGTGTATATGTGTGTGAATTATATATCAGGGATGCTGAAATGGATGCTTCATTCTTATTTAGTGTAATTAAGCCCTTAATATTAATATATAATCAAACATATTGCTTAGGGGTTGACTCTTCTGATTCTCAGCCTGAAGATACTGTCTCTTTCTTTCCTCCTTTTTTCTTATTAGTAGCTTAGATAGGCATGAAAAATCTTCTGAGCTTAAAGAAGAGATCTTTGTTGTTGTTGTTCTTGTATAGTTCAAAAGCAGTTAATTTTTAAGACCTCAAACTTGGCACGTGGCCACTCTCAGCTGGCAAATACACCCTTGCTATTTTTGCTGTGTGTGATTTTTAGTTCATCTGGAAGCTGCTGCCAAACAACTTTAGTCTAATTCTCCTGCCCCTTGCGTCTTCCTATTGCTCTCCAAGTGCTCTTATGTGCTTCCACCCAATTAATGAACCATCTGTAAAATGAAGGAGTAGCTCAGTCCTTGAGGCCTCTGCTGAATTCCCAGGCCATAATGGCAACTGTGGTGGCTCACACAGTGATGGCCAAGTCAGTGGGGCTGGCAGCACTGCTCTTGCCTCCAAACCACCCTGAGCAGTCATCCCCTGCATAATGAAATTACAGGCACTGCAAGGCTAGTCTGTTCCGGAGCCATGCTCCCCAGGTGTAAGGTGATCTGTGTCTTCACTGTTCCCCTCTGACATCCCGCAGTGCAGCAATTGCATCACTACAACCACATCATTTTATCTGGCATTCAACCTGCAACTTGGGAGAAGATTCTTGTAGCTTCAGGTGTGTGAAAACAGGAGCTGGTGTGTGTTGTGAGCAGCAGGTGGGAGTTGTTCAGTGGGAAGGTTAGATGAGATGGTAATTGGGAGAGAGTCTTTAGGCTAGTTGACAGAAAGGAAAAAATTCTGTCAATTCTTTTTTCTGTTTTAGAGAAGTTTAAGGGGTGAAGGCAAATACCATATCAAATTTGAAAGCAAAGGGTGGGAATGAGCTATCCAGAGGTAGAGAGTAAGTACAACAGAGTCTGGCTTGGACAGTATGATTAAGCAGTTATTCTTCCAAAAAGTCTTCTTTCAAAGAAAGTATTTTTTTTTTTAAATTAGATCTAGTAAAATAATATAAACTGTCCTTGCTGGAAATATTTTACATTTTCTACAGAAGTTTTATTTAGAAGAAGTTTGCAAATCTTTCATCATTTCGCCTTGTCTGTTCCCCTTGTTTGTCAGTAACAGAGAAAATCTGTCTGGGAAAAGATGCAGAGAAATACTTAACAATTTTTGTTCCATCTGTATAAAAAAAAAACCAAACCCAAAACCCAACCAAACAAAAAAACCCCAAACAAACCAAAAACACCCAAAAAAACACAACAAAAAAACCCAACAAAAACCCCATCAAAACAAAAAAAAAAAAAAACCCCAACCAAAACAGTATCTCTCTGAAACACTTCAAATGGCATATCCCTCTCCTGTATCATCATACCTATATCTAATATTACAATAGTATTTTAGAAATATAGGCAAATAATGTAGTGTATCACACATGTATTGTTTGGTTTCACCAGAAGGAGTTTGGTGAGCAATTGATTCATCGCTGCATATGAATTGCTAATACTTCCCTCTCCAGAACTGAGTGTTATCTGCACATGGTCCACCCACACTTCCTGGTATGCTCAGCAATGCTTACAGTCAAAGGTGACTGGGGGGCCGAAGTCCCTTTGAGGTGGAAATACTGCGTAGGTGGGAGAGACAATATCCAGGAAGGTTAGAAAAGTAGCCGCTGAGTGACAATGTGTATTTGTAAAAAATAAGAATAATCTCAGAACGTGGGAGTTGAATGTTAATATTATTTTTGATCTTCCGGAGCTGTAAAAGCCCTAGGCAGGCCAGAGGAATATGGAAATACCGGCACTTTCATGTTACATATTTCTCACACAGGAGGGTGAGTTTGTACTGAACTAGCAGTAGATTGAATTAAGCAGACAGCACTGGCAGCGTAGCCATAACTTGCTGAGAGTGGCAAAGCTGAAATTTGCAACTACAAATTAAACACCCCAAGGTTTCTGATATGGTTTTGTTTAAGATAATAAGTGAGACATCTGCAGAAACTGATGTGCATTGTCTAGATTCCCAGACACTCGTCGCATCAGTTGAAATTTAGGAGTATGTCTGTCTGCATATGTGATCTTTGCTATGAGTGTCTGGCACAACATGATCCTCAGAAGCTGTCTTTGCTCCATCTGCACCAGGGTCTTTGCTGATTTCATTAATTAGGAGGAATTTTTCTTATTTTTAACAGGAGAATACTGAAAGGATGGAGTTTAGTCTTGCTGTGTGTAAATCCTGAAGACTGACTGCAAGTTTCTCAGTCCCTTCCCTGCATCCAAGATGGAAGGTTATGAAAATGATGTGGGTTGCAGTATCGCTGAAGCTTGGTTGATACTTGTATCTCTAATCATCTTCTCATTGGACCTGTGTTCAGTGGTTCCTTTGCTTCCCTAGCTCTTGGCAGAGGTGGTAATGAGCTGGTTGCAACTCAGTGCTGAGCAGGTGATAACAATGAGGATTGTTCAGGAAGAATGGGTGGGACCTTCTGCCTGCCTCAGCTTGTATGATATATGTCTTATACTATTATATGACCTAAAGGCTTTCTCTCAGTCTGGAGGGGAGAGGAATCAAGCCATCTGAAATCGGCTGCGTAACCAGCTACTTGCTTTTAGACTAGTGTGCATTTGTGGATCTTTAACGTTCTTGAACAGAAAATACAGACACAAAGTAAAAATGAAAGGAGGCCAAAAAGATCACAGTGGATCCATACATATATTATGTATTTTTTTAAGATAATTTGGGTCTATTTATTCTTTTTTACTGCTGGCAAAACAAAATCTTGATCAAAAGCTACTGGAGGAAAAATAATTATCAAGAGTGAAGAACTTGGAGATCAGAAAATGGGCAAGATGGGGGAATGGACGGAACAATCAAACAAGGAGATGCAGACTATTTTTGTTTGGGGACCTTTCCTCAGATTTGCATAAATATCATATGGTCTGAGTGAGTTTGAATGACTTTTCACTTAGGGTTGTTAATCTTGGCAGTGTGGGCTGCACGTTCAACAGGCCAGATGTATGAACTTAAGTCATGCAGGTTCTTAGACCTGTGTGCTGTTAGCTATAAAGGAGCTAGTAACCTTGGTACAAATCCTTCTGCGCTTGCTCAGTTGAAGGTTGTGATAAACCCCACAATACTCCTGGTACTTGATGTACCTGTAGCTGTCTAGTACAAATGCATTATCAGCTGCTATTGCATCACATTCAGCTGAGTTGACCATCCAGCACCCACCCCTAACTGTCGAACATACATAGTGCATATGGTTTTGGTCAGTCTCAACCACCTTTACAGTGCTAATAAGATCTAGGCTTCTAATTTGCCTTTTGTTGTTCTTCATTCAATTTGGCTTAAGACTATATTGAAGCTTCCAGTATGAAAATTCAGGCAGATGCATTTAAAAATGTATTAGGCTGATGGCCTGAGCTTTAGGATTAGTGATGGTTTTGTGTGTGTGTGTAATTGCAGAAGGTGTTTTATTCATTTGCTGGTATTTAGGGGGCTCTTATTTTTCTTGTATGTATATGGTACTGTAGTAATTTTTTTAAAACAAACATACATAACATTTTTCTGGTTTTATCTTTTACAGTGAATCTCCTCCTTGTGGATCAGAGATACATCTTTTCTTTTCACTGTAAAAAAAGAGCATGCTTTCCACTTTAATTCACCATAGCTAAGCTGATAATACTTATATGAAGCTTTAGTATTTGGAAGCATGTTATATATATTAAATCCTGCAAAATTCCAATCAAGTTAGTAAGTATTTTTTCCCACATTGTACAGATGAAGAAACACAAAGTAGTTAAGCTACTTGCCAAACCACACAGTGAGTTAAAGATGCAGATATGATTGGACTTTGTGGTTACCAATCCGTGTTCAGACTAGTGAAGTATATTGAACCTCTGGGTTCTCTTTGTAATGTAATATCCAAAACACTTCTTTGATTTCTTCATGTAGAGTGAAAATGTCATTGACAGAAAGACCACTTGATTTTTCTCAGCCTCAAGGAGAATGTGAATTTTTTTAGAACTGAATTTTTCATCAGAAAATTGTATGCTGACTTTTATACGTCACAAATGCCATATGGACTCCTAAATATGGAGAGAGAATAATTATGAGCCCCTTTGTACTGACTCACTTCTGATTTTTTTTTAAACTGCATTTTAAGGATTCGAAAGCTGATTGCTAATGTGGTGTATTGCTTCTGTTGTTAGATAATCTTAGCTTTTTAACTGAATACAACCGTGCAGTGCCTTATGATTAATTACATGTACAACAGGTGTTGATCTTGTTGGACTGAGATTATGAAGTTCTCTGCTATCCAGGTGGTCTGTTTTAATATAAAAAGACCAGTAGCATAATGAGCAAGAAATTGAACTAACGAGCGGGGGGGAAAAAATACTTGAATGCATTAATCACCTTTAATAAGCTTAGCCAGCTCAGCACAGCTAATCAGCTGGGAAGTCCTTGCTTTGAAGAAGCATCAATTGTTGTATACCCAGTAGGGTAAATAAAAGATAAGCCAAGAGTGGTGGGAAGGGTGTTGTACATCTAAAAGCTTTCAAGATTTTCCAAATATAAGGCACCTGGTATGATGGTTTTTAAAATTCTATTAGTCAAAATGAAGATGCAGTTACCTTTTTGGTAGTGAAGAGCTATGTCATTCAGATATCTCCAGATGCACCAGCATGGCAGAAATTGACAAGTGCTGGTTATTTGCAGTATAGCTTGTTTTAATTTTCACACTTTGAAGGAAGCACTGGGCATAACTTAAAGTCCTGTTATGACCCATTTCCATCAACCCTGAGCTCAGAAATTTGAGGCTAAGATGTGCTGATAAGTCTCCTCCCCACACAATACTTTCCATTTCATATACAATAATTCTTTGTATTTCAAATTCTTTGACAGTGAATGAAGTGTCTGCCTTAGTGCTTAGTTAACAGGCCTTTTAGCATAGCACATATAAGTATTTTCATTCCTTAATACCATAAATACTTCTTCTTCTCTTAACTCCTGTTTTTTCCCCTCTTACCCTAAGGTAGCAGTGACTGTCCTTGTGCTGTTATGTTGGACAGCTGCAGTGTACAGAGACATAACAAATGCACAGAACATCTAATGATGGAATCCACCTTTTCTCAAGATCTTTAGCAGTATTTCTCAGGAAAAATTGCTTCTGATTCTGGAGTTTACTGGTTAGAACTATATGTATTTCAATGATACTGCAGTCTCTTTCATGCATTCTCTCAGCAGCTTCTCCAGGGCAGGCAGCTCTCTTAATACCGTAAACACTCAGGATATGATTTCCCCAGGTTATTCATGTGATTTCCCCCCACAACTGCTTACATGAGTTCTTTTTTTTTTTCCTTTCCTCCCCCACCATGTGAGCTGTCTTTGGCAGCTGAGACATGGTGAGCTTGAAGGGTTTCCCCCTCTATTCTGCTCTTTTTTGTTATTAGTGAGCAAATCAGCTTTAGCTCTTCTTTTTATTTTTAATTGAACAACATTATCCTTGCTCTCCCACAATTCTCAAATGGCTGAACAGACCTTCCACAGACTTTCCAGACCATTTTTCCTTGGGCATGAAATCAAGCAAACTAAGTGTAAATGTTCTGAAGTAAGTCAGAAAATAGGATTGAAAGGGAAATCTTGACTGTAGTTCACAGCCGTTGCCTGAGCTAGAAATCCTGGTGTGCTGATATCAAGACATTGTAATATATGTAAAAAACCATTTTGTGTTGTTTTCCTCTAAGAAAATCCTTCAGAATGGCCAGCAATCTGGCCAGTCTGAAGCTTTGGGTCTGCGTGTAAGGTGTTGTCTGAAGCGTGACTGCAGCTGCATATTGGCGTTCGGTTGCAGCGAGCTACTTGCATGTGTACCTGGTATCTTGGTTTAACTTTTCCGGTACAGCTGGGAATCTAACCATGTCTGTGATCACATCAAGGCAAAAGTAATTACTCTTATGTTTACTTCTCACAACTTCCATTCGATTACTAATGGTGGTTATATTGAACTTGGGGTGTGTCTATACAAGCCAGCTCAACACGGATGAAGCAGAATATTGATGTAGTTGGGTGCCTGGGCATAACCCTCCTGTAACTAGCATGATCTGATGCTGTTGTAACTAGGGAGCAGGTAAGACCAAAACCACAGAAAGCTACTAGGGTTTTCACAGCTGCCTGGCACACAATTTGGCAGGGCCATGCCAAACTGACTGAGGAGAAGGTGATCTCACCCTCATAGTATTTTCATGTTGATGTACCTCATTCTCCAGTAATGTTGTGATCCGATTGAGGCTGTGACATATTCCTTAACATGTTCAGACGAATGTGCTCAGATTTGGCATTCCAGGCTGAGATACATAGCCAGGATGCTGGAGGGTGAGGAAAGCATCCAGAAACTGGATGTTTACTGAAATGACCGTGGTGCAATTCATTTAAAATGGAGTCCTCACAAGGCTCCCCTTACTTACTGTTTAGTAGTTTCAACAGTGCTGCGGCACAGTCCCTAGTCTGCAGGAAGCCTGACTGTCTCAGTCAGGGCTCTGCACCTAGGGTGAGAGGGAAGCTGGGAGTAAAAGATGAGGGGCAACCCTGTACATGTCTTAATGCATCAGTGCCAAAGACCTTGCAAGGAATGACCCGGATGTGGTGACCGCAGATGTTGCCACCTTCAATTAGAAGAATTGGACTGTGTTCAAGTTGTGGAGTCTGAAAATGGCTGGTTCTTATTTTGGGATATCACTATCAAAGTCCTTGATTCATAATTGCGATCCTTGAGGCTGGAGTACAGCAATTTCACTTTTCCGCTTTGGGAGTGGGAAGGTAAGGGGAACAGCTGCTTTTTTCTTCCCTGCTCCTGTCCCAAAAGCTCACACTCCCAACAATTCTGGGTGCTTTCAGAAAGACATCAAACCCACATGCTTTCTGTTTCTAAGAATATGGGGACCAAATATTCCCATTTCCCTAAAATGGGAAAACTTAATTCTTATGTCATCTTCCAATGGATATGTCAAAGCTGGGTCAACTGGACCCGTGTGGAACCTCCTACCAGACTGTAGCATTGTTTGAGTCCTACATTTGCTTGTATCCCGTTCAGGTAACGTGGAACAGAGATGCTAATAAACAGCACACAGAACTTCTTTGGGAAATCTCAGGCCAAATCCAAGGTCTAAACCTTATAAAGTCTTTGCTTAGAGACTTGATTTTGGTTGGGCTAAGACAGGAAAAATCCAGCACTTTCCCAGAAGACATCAGATGCTGCAGTATATTGGAAACTTGAACGTGGATTGTAAAAGAAGACAAGAAATTTGTACAAGTAGTTTTAATAGTCAACTAGTATTACTGCAAATTCTCTAAGATCCTTTCCCTTATCATTCAGGGAATTTGTTCCATGACACAATAAAACTGAGGTTTGGCTGTTCACATGACAGTCACTGGAGGTAGGGGAAGAGGTAGATGGAGTGAGGTAACCCATATCACCCTTACCCTCAGAAGCAGAAATGGCCTGCATTCACAGATATAAATTTACCTCGTATTTCCCTGAGCAATCCTACAATAATATTGTACACTAAGGGAGCCGACCTTAAGCTACCTCCCTCACAGATTACTTTGCTTCCTGCAAGCTCACAGTGCTTGTGAGCATATGTGCATGCTGTCAAAGCATTATTTCAAGAGAGAAAATATGATTCTAATGATAAATTGGATCTTGGCTGCACTTGGATTATTTCAGTAATGAATCCTTTTTATACCCAATTTTCATTAGATTTTTTTAATGACCTTTTAAATACCTGAATTTTCATCTTTATTCTACAGAGTAGAATTTTGAGAGAGCTGGCAGTATTTTTCTGATTTTATAGTGTATTATGAATCCCTTTTTCTTCCACATGTCTTGCCAAACCTGAAAGTCCTGCAGCTCAGTCAACATATAGATGAATAAAACAGATTGCTGAAAAGTCTCTTGACCCTCTGTACTGCTTTCAAAATTGCCAGTGTTCAAGATGACTGTGGCCCTGCAAACAAGTTAAATGGTAAAACTTTCTTTAGCCATACAAATAAAAGAGAACCAGGAACGAGGAAACGAGGTTGCTCAGCAGTGATGCAATCAAGCACTTTGTAGTCTTCCAATAAGAAAGATATGTTGCCTCTAGTTTTCAAATAAAGATGATAATTTGGAGTGTGAAGGTGAAACCAAGATGTCTAATGAGGATGAGTGTGTAGAGTGAAAATTGGCACATCTGAGGTGGAAGTACGACTGAAGAACTTAATGCACTCAAGATACAGGTAGCAGATAGTCTGCATTCCAAAAAAAGTTGAAAAATCTGGCAGTGCACAGTGGAATTCCACCAGTGAGGATCTTTAATGCATTTGTCAAGCTGATGTTGTGACTGTGGAAATAGCAAATCTATTATCCATAGACATAAGGAAATGTGGAAAAATTATCTGGGCAACTATGAACTTGTTAGTCTGGGCTGAGAAGTATTCAGTTCTTTGGAAGAAATTATGAGGGAAAGTATTATTAGACAAGATAGTAAGTGGAGAATGTGATAAAAATGTAGTGTAGCTCTAACAAAAGATGATCATGCCAGACTAATCCTACAGTGTTCTTTGATGTGATAACTGATCTTTTAGGCAAGCCAACTGTGCTAGATCTAACGTATTTGTTTTTCAGTGAAGCATTTCATGCGGTGCTACATAAGAAAGTATTAGTTCAGGAGAACGTAGTGTTTGGTACTGCAAAGCAGGCAAGAAACGAGTGCAGGGAAGACAACAACATTGTTGGTTCCAGGGAGATGAACAGTAGACAATTTCAAGGATTGCAGGAGGTGGGGGGGGGGAACCTAAAAAACCCCAAAGGGTGTGCCAATGAGATATGTTGATGTCAGCAATGTAAGAGGCATAGATGTATGAAGCACCTTGGACAGCCTGGAGTTTGAATGACCAGCGATTTAATAGTGTGGTATAAAGGGTGAGATCTTGAGTTAAGGATCACCAGCATCAGTTCTTGCTGTAAACTGTGAGCTTATCAACCAGAAACTAAGAGAAGTAGTAATAATTGTACTGTCAGCGTGTACAACAACTACTCCAGGGCATAGCAGTTGAACAGAGGATCATTGTGTGAGCTACCTTGTGATCCAGCCACGAAAAAGGCAAATAGAGTGCAGGCAAGCTATTTAAGGTAGATGTGTGAGCTCTTAATGCTTGTAAATAAGGCTTTGTATACACAAAATAAGATGTAACTTTTAGTCACCCATATTCAACAGTGTGGTTTACTGGAGCAGCTTCAAAGAAAGGGTAGCATAGAGGACTGGGAAAATGAGAATCTATTTTATGAGTGGAGCTGAAAAAAGTGTGGCGCTCTCAGTAAAATGAAGGCAGAGGATGGGCATAACTGCTGTCTATAAACACACCACATGGGTAAATAATAAAGGTCGGGGGAAAAAAGTTAATCCAAAGAACAGTGTTGGCAGCAAAGCAGAACATTAGGTCTGTCACAAATATGGCTAAGAGGGAAATCAAAGATTTCTTATCAACAAAACTGAACTTCTAAAAAACATTTCTAAAAGGACAACAAAGACAATCAACTTTTAAGATGCATTAAGACAAGTCTATGAATGAGACTGACGTAGTTATCCAGTTGTGAAAGGATGTGTTGTGGATATTCCTGGTATTCCTATGCTCAGAGCTTGTGTAATGGGTATACCTTGAAACTAATCTGCAGCCTGCTCTTATGTGTAGCCCAGCACACTCCAAAGGAATGGCTGATTGCAGTTATGACTGTATAAACATATCCTTTACTAATGTTTTATTATTATAAAGTACAGCTGAATGTCCATTGATTGGATTAATAGTCTTAAATTGCATAAAACTTGTTGTCTACAACATAAAACCAAAAATTCTGTGTTTGAAATTGCACAAAATGAGACACTGTTTTGTGAAGGTGGGTTAAGATTCAAGTTAAATTAAGATCTGAAAAACGCATTTGGAAAACAGAAGACCAGGTTGTAGGCTGGTACATATTAGCAGACTGAGATCCATAATGGAGTTACTTTGGTTCTCTTGTTTTGAGCTTGTTGGTATGGCAACCTATGGCTGAAATTGTCCAAAAGGGGTTTTCTTAGCACATGGCTCTTTGTCTCCATATTTATTGATGGTTGCTGCTAATTTTCACTGTGTCAACAAATCTGAGGGGTTTGTAGCTGGTTTATTTGTTTGTTTTAAAGTCTTTTGGTCCCCAAAGTGTAACATTTTTGGTCTTATTTTCAAAGAACTTAAACCACCTTTGTGCTCTAATCTTAGCTTCTGTGTTGGTTAAACAAATTGAATTTCACTTTTCATATTGCACCAATTGTGTTCTATGGTCCGTTTAGGAATGGCTCCACTGAAAATATGCTGCCCTCCAACACCATTGTCGTTTAGAAGACTCACCTTAAAATTTGGAGCCTGTGATCCCACATGTGGCCTCTGAAACAGGTTTTATTATACTGATCCAGCCACACTGGCTTCCTATTACTCCCAACTGGACATTATTTGGAGGCTTGGGGCTAGACCTGCGGATCGACATTATGCAAATGCAATTCCCCAATTCCAGCAGTAGCAGCCGCATTAATTCCTATGTGGCTGTTGGGGCTCGACTGGGCTGAGCCCTGCCTCCTTGGCGTCATCCCTTTTTTTCCATCCCCAAATAAGTGATGAGTAATTACTTGGTCTTGATTTATTATTCAGACCATAGTAGTTATGTTACAAAGTAAACATTTTTGTTGGCTGTGTCCTAATGCAAAGACCATTTCACAACCACCTCTTATTTTAGGTTTTAATTGCTTCTCTTTGCTGTCAACTGATGGTCCCCTCCCCCACACCCTGAGCCCTCCTCCCCTCTCCCCCCCTTCATGCTATGAGTTTTTTTCCTGTTCCCACACTGCTAATGTGATGAGCAACAGTTGCAATATCACGGGGCCCTCTCTGAAGGAGAAGAAAAAAAAAAAATCCCAAACACCACCTTGTTTGCTTTTAGAGCTCTCCGCCTTTTCAGTAGGGGCTATGTTAATCCTTGCACTGTGAAGGAAAACTCCTATGTAAATCAAACCAGGGCTCCATGCTCTCCTCCTTCCCCCATCCAGCTCCTGTATATTAAGTGATTGTTCTCCTCCCTTAGAAATGACAAATGATTGGTTGCTCTACTCTCAGCTTTCAACATGTTTTCTTGTGCAGCCCTGGATTCTGGGGTTGAATCTTGCTTATTTCTGTTGACACATCTGGTTGACACCCCCCTCCACAAACGTATTAAAATGAAATAAAATTATGTGTTAGCATTAAATCGAGCATACGACTTTGTTTCTGTTCCCTATATTACACTGTACATTCTTGTGAATTTATTTTCCACCAAGATGCTCAAACTAAAAAAAAAAAAAAAAAAGACATTTGTAGATCTGAAGATGCAAAAACTAATACAACTCAACCCAGAGCAGATTGCATCCTCCCCCCCTTCCTTTTTTTTTTTCTTCACTCTAATGCTGTTTCTTTTTTTCGTGCTGCATAGCCTTTTCTGGTTCAGCCTGCACTCCAAGGCTAGATTTTGATGTCAATGATTAGTATTTCTAATCGGTTGAACAAGGACAATGTCCCTTCTGCTGCGCAGAGGACACAAAGGCCCAGGCACTGATTCTGATCCCCCTCACAGCATTTTGGCTCTGCTGGGCCCTTTCCCTTGTGGCTGTAAATCAGGGGAAATTCCACCCATCCCCTGAGTGAGCGTGGTTAGAGATTAGAGCTGCAGCCTTAGGGGAGCTTGGGTTCCCCAAGGTGGGCCAAGTGGAGTGTGGTGTGTGGAACGAAGCCTGTGCGCGACTCCACGGTGGGCTCTGCTCCTTGCTGTGGATGGGGGGCTCTGGTGGTCTCCTTTAAGTGCTGGCTCAGCAGCTGTGGTTTTGCTGCTTAGGGGGAAATGACTCTGGATTTCCACCTGTAAAGCAGATTCCAGGGCTTTGTTCTGCCCTGACAAGGCTAACTTTGCTGCTGGCAGCCCGTGCCCGCTTGGCTCCTGGCAGCATCTGAGGGGCAGAGGCTGAGGGCCCGGTCCAACTTTCTTTGATATCAGTGGGAGTTTGCAGTTCTTCTGTGCCCCCAGGATGGATCCGTGAAGTGGTCGTACAGGTTCAGGCTTCACTTCTTTTATTTTTCCTGAAACAGTTAGTAAGTTAATTTACATGAGATGTGCACCCTGGCAAATGCCATCTCCTAGCTATTGTTTCAGCTAAGCAGCTGTCATTTGCGTAACATTATGCATCCTTCATTGTACCATGCTAATTTTTTGAGGGGCAATTTTTCTACAATGAGCACTGCGGCTTCTAACAGAAACCTCTTTATGGCATTGGCCCCGGGGAGCTGCAAGCCCTGCCAAAGCAAACAAAGGCTTATTGCTCCAACTGGGCATGTCTGTGCCTTTAATACAGCGTGAAGTTCACAGAACACTGCATCCAATCTGCACATAGTTAACACCTGGTCCAATGCCTTCTGGCAATTAATCAAGATATCAATCAGTGATGACAAAAATTAATAAATAATCCATGCTTGCATATTGCACATTCTCAGAATGGGAGAATTTGCATTGACACTTACAGCCCATTTACATTTTTTGACTGCATTTTCAGCATGTGATATTGTACAATACAATAATTATCAATGTTTATAAATGGTACCTTGAGCACTTATGAAAGGGTATAGAAAGCCACATTAGTCTATCTTGGTAGAAAAAGCTTTGACCTCATTGAATTACAGCCCTGAACTTTGATGCAGGGCCATGAAACTCCTCTACTGGTAGCAAATACATCAGTGGGGTTTGTCTAACTTTGCCTTCTATCAAAAGTAGTAGAGTAGTTTTGGGTTGAATATGACTTATTCTTATCTCACTAATTAATGGGAATGTTTTCCTATACCTTAAGCCAAATTCCACTGTTGCACCGTTGTTCGCTCTGCGCAAGTACCCAAACTTCTACCCTTTTGAAGTAACTTGGAAGTTAGCCACAACTTCAAAGGAAGGAAGATCTGCTCCTCTCTTAATTTAGAATCCATAAAAATACTCTGGACCGAAACAGAGGCAGCACTTTGCAAATATAGGTGCACAGTCATTTGTACAGGCCACACGAAGGCGTTATCAAAGGAGTGGCTTGTCTTCCCTGAAATGCCTTGGTTGGATATGAACAAAAGTATCCTCTCTTTTGTAGGTGTTGGTACTTGCTCTGTGTTAATGCAAACCCCCCCCCCCCCCCCATTCTTGGCAAAGAATGAAGCAAGTATTTTTTGTTATCCTAGAGAGCCCTTACTAGAATGATCAGAACTGGTAATTATAAATAAAAGTCACAAATGGTTGTTGTCTTCCTTTGCAGCCCAAGAGAGGTCATGTCCGTACAGACCTGGATTTCAACATTTGCTGCTGCTTTTAGGCCAGGGTTAACGCTCATTAGTGGCGCAGGGGTGGGAAGTTTCTCCTGGTTTCACAGTGTGTCTCTGTCCTACCTGCTCTGTGAATGAGCAGCACTCTCTTGTGTGTCAACTACCTTAATTAAACCCACTGATCAATATCCTGGCTTTGAAAGAGAGAGTCATCTGTGGCTAGGTAGAGCGAGGAGCAGGCAAGAATTCGTGTCCTGTTCTGACCCGCTGTGCTGCCCTGCTCTTTCTTGAGTAATGTTCTGGTAATTGTAGCAGCAAGGGCAGTGGCTTCCGACCTGGGTAAATATAGCCTTGGAAATAGTAGTTTTGGTGGTCTCAACCTAAGTCTGGAAATGGTGGCGGGACCTGTCAGAACTGGGTAAACATAGTAGTATAGCAATGGTCTGGCACACAAGACAGGAACGCAATTCCGCCACCTGAACCCAAACCCTGGTAACTCCAAAAGGTAACTTCTGAAATACTTCTGGTTTTGGCTCCTGAATTATTTGGAGTATAACAGTTCCTATGAACTTCATGATTTAAATACTTTCCAGAACAAAGAGACAAGAACATTTAAACTAACTTAGTAGAAAGACATTTAACATAAAGAGAGTAATAAAAATACATCACCTGTCACATGTGATCTTTATATGACCTTAGCCACAGAACAATAAATATTACATAACCACACTAAAAGCAGTTTTTAACATCATATATTTATATTTAATAAGTTGTGATTTTTTTCTTCAAGATGCAATTTTGATGAGACACTTTAAGTGTGATCTAAAGGCAAAAACTTTGTGACTGGTTATGTAACGCTTCTAGTGGGGCATCATTTAAAGATTGTTTGAATGAAAACATATTCACTTTGTTTAACTGTGTTCCTTACCAGCCTGACAGAGCAGTAGCTATACAATTTCCTGTTTTATATTTCTTTTGTGTGTTTGACTGTTGGGCAACTGTTCACTTAGACGCATAAAATTAAACTTGCTGAATACTGCCTAGGACAGTTGCTATCCCCAATTATCAGTTTAACTGTTAGATTTGCACTTGTAGTCTATAAAAGAAAAACTCTTGCAAGCTAGTTAGAGTCTAATTGCCCTTTTAAATTAAATATATGAGATTCAGTTTGCAATGTAAAAAGGCAGAAAAGGAAATCAAAGTATCTGACTTTAAATTGGCTTTTAATTGCATTAGAAAGCCCAATATTACAACTGTAATTATTTGTTATTGGAGGAAAGCTCTGATTTTTTTTTCACGTACTATTCTGTGTTACTACATTTTGTGGGGAGCAGTACATATTAAGAACAGATTTGTATAATGGAAAAGCTGACAATGGTTTCTGTGCAAATATAGGTAATATAAATATTAAAATATAATTTTTTTTCTTTACTCTTTTCTTTCCATCAAATTTTCTAGAGTTTTATACTGTCCACTTTTAGGTTCCTATGTTGTCTGCCATCCAACCCCTAGATGATGCCCATAAGTATATAATATATGATGTTCATTAATCCAAGTCAAAAGAAGACCAGGTTTGCCCCTTATTCCCCCAACAAGTTGTAACTATTCTGCGCAATCAGCCTTTAGGCACTAGTCAGCTGAAATGGAAAAAATATTTAATAACAAGAGCTCAATAGCCTGCAGATCTCTGATGTCTGAGATGACTTCAACTCTTATGTTGAGCTATGCTTAACCTAAGAAATATGATTTAATTCCACTTCAAAAGTATACTGAAATCTTTGATATGTGGTCTGTGGTCTATTAAGCTTGATCTTAGTCTGACCTTTCAAAGGAAGAAAAGCTTTGTTTCTTTTTATAAAACACAACCAAACAAAACACAGATATCTCTATGTGGTATCCAGTAGTTGAAGCATCAAAAAAGAAAAACATTTAAATATGTGCTGTGCTTAAGTGCCTCATTTGTCTCATTGACTTCACAGCCTAGGTATTTCTTTCTCGCCTGCTGGAAAACACTGACCTCAAACTTGCTCCTTACATTGGAGTTCCCAGATTGATTTTGGATGATCAGTGGTCTGAATGAAGCCATCTGAACTGTGCTTGCTAGAGGTGGTCAGGTATAATAAACCTGGATATGGCTGAATTAAACTCTCAGCCATTTAATACACTCAAGTGCAAGGAAAGGAGCAGTAGCTATGCCAGAGGGTGTAAGCACTCTAGAAGAACTAATAGGGAGAACATGTATTTGGTATATAGGCTAGGTAATCAATGAGGTAGTGGGTGTGCATTCAGTAATGGGTGTTTTGAAGTATACTCAAGGTTCCTTCATTTATCTTTAAAAGAATGTGGCTCTAAAGAGCTGGAATAGGTAGCTATTTAGTTGCTGAATTCACTCTCCTATTTTTTTAGAGATAGCCACAACTCTATCATACTTTAAAAAAAGGAAGTTAGTCCTTTCCTCATACCTTGTATTGCTGGACTGTCACACCTGGTGGATAGAGACCTTACTTCAACTCCCAGCTTACATTAATTCATGACAAGTTCACACCCAGTTGTCATGTTCCAGCTTTTTCATTTGACTAATTAACACTTCTTCCTCTGTGATGTTTATCCTTGTGATCCATCTATAAGGAGCAACTGTAACCTTTTTAGCTATTGTTTTGGTAGACTCCCCACACCATCCTGTTTCAGTGTCCTGCACAGCCAAAGCTTCACTCCCTGTAAATCCATGCAGCTGCTCCTTAAAGCTTTTCCAGTAATGTGAGACACAGTAAAAGGAGATGTGGTTGTGTAGGCCCGCTTCACTGCTTATCTCCTTGGTCCCAGGTGGTTGTAAGGGGATGAGTGAAGGGACTCATCCGGTTAGGACTATTCTGTGGTATGAAGGTCACTGCAGACACTTGTAATTAGCAAGGAATGGGAGATTTGATCATCAGCTGTGTAGTTACAGTTAGGGATGGGATGACCTCAAAACTGCTTGGTGATCCTTAGTTGGGTAAAAAGTTCTTGATAAGAGCTATGAAGAAACCTTTGGTCATGGTGTATGTTGTCACTGGCGTAGAAGAGTTTTGAGAAGTTCTGAGTGCTTCTCTCTGATAGTTTTCTCTAGATGTTCTCCGGTGTTGTGTGATGCAGGGAAGTCAAGGTAATCTGAGCTTCTCTATAGTGTAGCTAAATAGGTGTGTTAGAGCAGAAAGGGTTAAGCTTGGTTAGGCATTCATAGACATCTTGAGGAAGGGAGGATAATGCAGGAATGATGGGATCAAGCAAAATGGAACCATACTTCATACAGAAAAAAGTATTTCAGAGTAATAATTAATCTAGAGAAACCAATGGGAAATGAGGAACTCTCAAACCAGAGACATCTGCTAAAGACGCTGATAAAGCAAAGTACTACAATAGAGAGTGGGATACAAACTGCAATTGAATTAAGGGGGAAAAGGGATGTGACAATACCTTATGTAAAGTCAACAGCACGTGAGTTTAAGTGAAAACCAGGCATGGCCAGAGAGGTTGAGAAGTGAAGCTGCGCTTGATGGTCTTCTACAAAGTTTATTAAGTTTTTGAAGGGTCAGGAAACTCTGTGAATTGTATATGGACCAAGTCATAACCTGGGTCTTTGCATATAAACTTGCTTTCTTATTTACCAGGCATCTACTAGGTAAAGGAAGGCTACAAAATCCAGCACAGTTGGTCCAACATTGTTAAATGTCAGGATATTTTATCTGCTGCCATAGAGTGTATGTAAAGCTGTAAGAGGATCTAGTTTATGGAAGCAGTTTCTTAAAGAAATACATATAACGTCAAGACAACACATATTAATGAACATAAGTGGTTGTTCACTCAATCTTATGGGAAATGCAGAAGTTTAATCATAAAGTGGCGATAGCTGGACAAGAACAGAACTCTTTTCAATTACCTTCAGTGTATGAAGACAAAACAGGGAGAGTGACACAGTGATGCAAAAATGGAGAAAAACCTTATCAGTTAAATGGAGTAGTTATGCCCAAACTCTACCTTTTAAAAGTGAAGTGAATAAAATCCTTTCAGGTACTGTGAAAAATGCATTAAAAGATGTTTTGAAAGACATGTATATTATTTTCTTGGCTCCGAGGGCAGTTAAGAGAGAGAAAGCAAAGAATTGGATTTGAGGTCTCATTTCATCATGGCTAAGCAGAAGAAGAAAGGTGCCTCAAGTTTGATTTAGCTCCTGTGTTACTTAACATGCCAGTGGTCTGCAATGTGTGTCGGGGAAGAGGGAGGTAGCAGCATTTCCTAGCTGACGCAAATGTCGTGAGTACTTTCTTTAAACCAAGTGGTGAGGTGGGGAATGTGGGCAGCAATGTTTCCACATGGATTTCTCTACAATTTTTCTGCTTTGCACCTAAATCTTACAGAGGAGTTTCTGCAGAACAAAACAGTTTTCTCCTGCCACCTACCATGGTGAAACAAAATGCTGACTTGAGGAAGGCTTACATCAATTTAGTTTTGTGCTGGATAGCTCATATTTATTGCCTAGAATCCTGTATATTATCTTAAGCCAGAAAGTATCACTTAAAATATTTTTGTATTCTACTAGAGCAGGAGGTCCCAAGTAAGTTAAAAATTTGTATGAAATTCAAATTGTATAGGGATTTGTTCTTCCACCAGTAAAGTTGATGCAAAATTTCCTTCAGTCATAAACAGTAACAGGTTCAAGACCTTTTATTAGTCACCTTTTAACTCAATTGATGTGGTTAGAAATTGCATGAATGCTTTTTCTTCTTTTAAACAAGTAACAAAAGCTGAATTAGACTGCAGTGATGAAATCTGAATCATTTCCTCCTCAGACTAAACTTGCTAAACTGGTACAATCTGGAGAATGATGTAATAAGGAAAAAACCTGTTGTTTGTCTCTTGATACCATTCTTGAAAAAAATCATTGCTACGTAATACAAATATAGTCATCACCTTTTATATCCTTTCACCATTGCTGATGTTGGAATCCTTCCAAGTAAGTAGCATTCCAAAATCGGCTATAGCCTTCTTCATGGTTTTACCTACTTAATTATAAGTTAACACTGGCTTTTTTTACCCACTCCTAGTTTTAGATAAAGCAGTAGAGTTTAAAAGATTGTTTCAACAAGCTATATAACAAAATTTTCATTAATCGCTGTCATAGAAATATCTATCTTTAAGCTCATTTTCAGATTGATTTAGAGCTCCATAGGACTTTGGCTAGACTTCCTTTAGTCACGTATCACTACAATTTTGATGCTAAAATAAGAAACTGAGGAACTTGAATTATTCATGGGCGACTCCATTTAGGACTTACAGCTAAAACACAGAGGAGTGTAAAAGTTCAGAGGTGGCTTCTTTTTTTTTTTTTTTTTTTTAAATGAAAAACAAAACAAATTGAACCAGCTGGGTAACCTGTGGTAAGCTATAAATTGTAGATGTCTTTGACAAAGATGATAGTAGATGAGCCAATGTTGTATAAACTGAACACTCAAGTTCTTTAATTGCCTGGCACACATACTTTCCCAGAAATGTAATCAGCATAAGGAATGCATTCTTTATTTCTCTTCGGCAATTCTACCATGGTTGCCAAACTTATTTATTAGAAAATGAAGAGAGCTTGGGGCAAGATAATTTATATTATTTTTAAACATGAACCCAAAATAAAAATCTATAAGTCTTACACAATGACAATTTAACTTTATTATGAGAGTTTGTTATGTAACACCAGCCTTGCAGTTGCCGAAGTGATGAATTACTGCAAAAGAGGAAAGGTAGTCTCCTGCATTTAGAGCCCAGCAGCAGGGGTCAGGAGATGCTAGTTCTGTTTCTTATCCTGCCTCTGATTTGATATATCACCATGGGAAAGTTTTTGAAAAAGACACTGGCCTTGATCCTGGAATAGGTGCTTTATGGGTAATCCTCTGAACAAACACTGCTTCTGTGCCTTTCTGACTCTAACAGAGGCTCCTATTCAAATGGAGCTCATTGGATGAGCAGGGCGATGGTGAAGATACCCTCTTTGCACAGATGGAGAAAAAAAACCATAATACTTCCTTATGTAGCAGGGGAATTCGTTTTAGAGTGTTCTGAGCTCTCGAATGGGAGAGGCTTGTAAAGTGACAATAATAGATTTTAACTGAAGAGCAAACTCTGGTGTTGGAAATGTGAATAGACCTTACCAAGGTGCATAAAATAGTGCATAGGAATTTCATATAAAAAATTTTCACAAGGAAAGATTTTTTGAGTGTAATGAATTGTATGTATAGATCTAGGAGGATACAAAACATAAATGGATGAGCAATTTAAACAGATAAAATAATAGGAATAGAGAGACTGTTGTGGGAAATGGTCAAGTGTCAACCTTGCCTACAATGAAGAAACAGCTGCTTGTTACTTAATGACAAAACAAACTGGGATTTTTTGTGTGTGTGTGAATCCAGGGCTCAGTTTGGCATCACAGTATGACTTTTCTTTTCCCTTACTGAATTCTCCATGTCTTGCAAAGCTAAAGAGAGTTTTAACTGAAAAAGAATTAAATTTTCACCTCACAAGACTGTTAGAGCTTACGGTCAAGTCATTTGAATAGATGCAGAGCTGAAACATAAGAGCTTATTGTAAGACATACTTTGTGTGCTGTGCCATAAGAGTATTATCTAAAGGTACCTTATCTCCTGAAAGCCAGATACATTCCAGCAACAGTTTCATGCAGTAAATGTTTTGTGTATACCAGGATCATATGGTTGAACATTCAGCTAAATCCATGTAATTGCTTCATACATCAGGAAATAATTCTGCTCATTCAGTCATGAATATCACATCTGCAAAGCCCTTCTCGGGAAAGGTTGATCACCTAATCTGAATTCCTGCATGACGCAAGCTGTTAGGTGTCGCTGTAATAATTATAGTCATCATGAGTCTACTATGCTAGTGGTACCAGTCAAGGAGTTGCAGTTACATTTTTCAAAGAAATATCAACCATTGCAGTTGTAGGCTCTTCCAGTGGTTTAAAACTGGCACTGCTTTCCTGGACTGAAGTTGTCTGACACTTACAGGGCTGAGTGGAAAACATTCGTGAGATGTGTAAGTTTTTGAAATGGCTTTTCATGACAATGAAAAGTTGAAAATATTAATTTTGGGGAATTTACAGAGGGGAGGGGTTGGGGAAGGAATTAAACAAGTGTGGAGACGACAACTTTCCCTTTTTCCCCAATGTTTAGAAGAGTAAACAGCCCAGTGACTAGGGTACTGACCTAGGATTTAAGGTACTCTGGTGCAATTCCCTGCTAAGTAAGAGTTAGAACAGGAATTTGAAACTTTATCATTTCACTGACACCCTAAGCTTCAGACTGCTGGCTGCTCAGGGCACTCTGATACAGAATTGAACCATTCACTGCGTATTTCAGAAAAACATATAAAATCAACTGTCTGAGTGACTTGATGGTATATTAGTAACAACAAATTTGTTTTATACTGTGCTCTATAATATCTTACTAACGGGTTCAGAGGCTTTTGCATAATCTTCTCTTGCTCATTTTCCTCCTGCCCCCTCTAGGAAAAAAAAAAAAAAAGTAAAAATATTATTGTTATTACTGATGCATTTCCCATGGCCCCAAAACCCAGCTAATGACCAGCCTTGACAAGTTCATTTCTGTGGAAGACATTCTCTTACTTCCAATTCACTACCACCCACAGATGACACTTTACAAAATGTCACTGTTACATAATTGATAATCACTCAACAACTGAGAAAATGGAACTTGGAAAGAGGCAACATTTCTGTGTCCAGAGAGGAAATTCTCTTTCAGCTACTCCATCCCAGTGCGGATAAGGTGAGTGTTCTTCTACAAGTCAGGAAAAAGATCACTTTTGGACAGAGATGTCTCTTCAAATTGATGACCTTTCAAAAAAAAACCCAAGCCAGGAATACTGATTTAATATTTATTTAATAGAATTATGAGAATCTTAAATGTATCTTGCTTTCTGGAGAACAAAGACCTTAAGAAAATCCAAAGTGAGAACTCCCTCACAGGGGATGCAACATGCTGAAGGGAAATCGTGACAAATTTTAATGGTATATTAAAGTTGGGACACTGGAGACAGGAAGTGTGAAAGATATGTTTTTCCCTCAGATATTATATATGGATAGTCCCACTGTAACTGGACAGTCATTGTGATTGTATAATCAATCCTATTGGATTCTTAGGTGAAGGGTGCAGTTTTTAATAATCTTGTCTCTTAAGACTTAATCTTTTATCTGTTGCACAGAATAACATCTGGTGCGTTTCCCCCCTATCTTTGTATAACATTGTGAACATATTGGAATGGAAGATGTAATTTATTTAGTTTGATATATACACCTGATACCAATTAAATTAGTGGCTTACTGGCTGCCATTCACAGAATGCCTGATGGCAGCTTGAGAAAGCAGCAATAGTCCCACGAAAAAACAGGTGTGTATAAAATATTTCTAGTTGCCCTAAGAGTAAGTCCTTCACTGTTTTGTGATAAGCTGCAGCATAAGTGAAAGAAGGGCCCCAGTTACCACCCCAGAAGCGCAAGCAAGTACTACTGTAATTAAGCAAGGTAGTTACATAGCATTTTTTACACTGATCTTTCAAAACTGGCATTCACAGGCACTTCCGATTCCTCTCATTTATTATTGAGGCTCCTCACAGCAGTGTACAGATTCCTTCCACTTCCCTCTGTGCTTGCATTCGTCATATACGTGACACCTTGGAACTGGTGTATGCATCCGTGATTTGTGCTGTGATTAACACATTATCAGCTTCCCCCTTTCTCCTTAGCTAAAAATAGTCCTGGCTATCCCTGCTAGTCTGTCGCTCAGGTGATGGAGATGGAGGCTGCAGGAACCTTCTGTAGCATTTGGCAATCAAGCCCATCTCTCGCGCGCATTTCCCAAACCTTTCCTTGATCTCCTGGCATGGGTAATGGTTCAGTGTTATTTTTGATGTCCCTTGCTCAAATAATTGGAAGAGTTTCCAAAATACAGCCTACGATGTCTTCCCTTTCTGCTGCTTTCATGGACGACAGCATTTTTTCTGTGTCCCTTTCACTGCTAGCAATGATGCCCACGCAAGGTATGGGAGGCTCAGGCCCTTCTTCCTGCAATGATAGCTGTTATGGTTGCACCACTCAAATTTTACAAACAAATCAGAATTAAAAAGATGCCTAAAAGAATAAAAGCGCTAAAAGGAAAGTTTTGCCATCTTGTATGACTCAAAAATGTCCAACAGCGTTGGGGTCTTTGTTGCTGGGTTTTGGGTTTTTTTTTTAAACTTTCCTGGGATATTCAGCTGCAGGGTGTAAGCAAGAAGCATTTTTGGGAAGTCATATATTTTGTTTTCAGGTTAAACTTGTATTTTAATACACCTTCTGCAAACAGAATTTCAGGTTGGTGCAAATATGAAGAGATTAAAATATTAGAGATCAAATTAGCCTCAGAATTAAAATCTGCATATGTTCATCTCTTTCCTTATCCCCAGGCACTCAGCTCTTGAATCTCAAAAATCTTGAACTATTTGCAAAACAGAGCGCTATAGAGAAATGAATGCCTACAGTACAGAAGTACGAATTCCTGCCACTTCTCTCTTCCATGCTGTTTGCTGTCCCCAGAGTAAAAGCTTCTATTTCAGACCTGTGTCAAGAACCATGAAGCGTTATAGCCTGACCAAGCATCGACCTAGCGCTAAGCAAACTCCTAAACCCTGGAGACAAGTCAGTGGAGAGATTAAACAAACTTTTTAAAAATGCTGTCTCTAAACAGTTGCAACAGTGGCACAACTATATTGTTCCTTGGGTTTTCTTCTATTTTGGAGATGTTTTAGCCTTGTAGACCTTTTTTTCAGCAATATGTGGTCTATTTAAATAATTTTGTGTCCTCATAACGAACTATATGCTGTCCTCAACTTGTTAGTTCTCCCAAATCTTCCAAAAAACTGGATCTTTCATCCTTCGACTTTGTATCCCATTGTCTTTTCTACTCCATCTCAGAATCTTCTGCACCTCTTTTAAAAAGAAAATCTGTTCAGACCCATTTCTGAATCTTGTAGGAATAGCAACAAAGTATGAATAAATCAATCAACTAACTGATCATTTGATCACGTGCATGAATATGATGATAGGTGTCTATTTTTTAAATGTATGTAGGAAAAGTTAACGTGTGTAAGCACGATGACTGCAGTAACTTCTATTTGGTCTAGAAGCTGTCGAATTAGGAATGCACAAGTTACGATGCTTCTATGGGAACTAGTTACTGTTAAGTGTCCTAGCTGAGGTATCTGAACCATTTCTTCAAGAGATACATTCAAAAAGAGATAAAGACAAAATGGATTTGGTTGTTTGGTTTTTTTTTTTTTTTAGGAGAAGCATGACTGTTTTCCCTACCTTCCTACTGTCCTTCTCAGAATCTTTTCCTACTGTTTATGGCTCCAAGGTGGTCATGCAGATGTAGCAGGTGACAGATGGAGTTTTTAAAGTTCAGAGATTTTAAGACTGTAAAAGGTCATTGTTGCAGTGTGTTCTGGCTTCTTGCACATGAAGACCATGGGATTGCACCTAGTTTAATAACTAGAAAATCTAGAACATCTATTTTGGAAAAATATTTAAATTTGACACATATTGAGAGTGAGAAGTTACACTGCTAGTTAGCTGGTGTTTTACACTGTTGTTTTGAGACGATCTCTGTGCTGTTTGAAGTCTTGCATGAGGAGTGGCAACCTTGGCATCACTGCTACCTCTGTGGGCTAATGCTGGGGGAAGGTCCTTTGACCCTGGCAGAGCTAGTACAGGGAGACAATACACGGGAATGTGAATTTTCCTGTACGCACACACAATCTCTTGGCATTTGTTACAAATGAATGTTTGAAAGTTGCTTCAGTACCATTGCTCCTCTTTGTCTTTAGGTTCAGTCCTCATTTCCATTTGTCAGTGCAGCATCCAGGATACTTTCAGACACCCACTGGGAAGCATGGCTGCAGTATTTTGTGCAATTTTCCTTCTTTTCTTTCTGTAGAAGGAAAACAATGCAACCTCCAAAAATGTACATTTAATCTGTGTTTTATTTGTTATGTAATGGAAAATTAAATGAGAATGACTTGTGCTTGACACAAAAAGCGGTGTGATTTGAATCAGTTTTCCCAAGTTTGGGAAGCACCAGGTGTATGTGGCAGGGAAGGTAAATCCTAGGTTTTGGGATGGATTTGAAACATGCATTACATATGGAGATAGCATTGGAATAGTGCTTTTATTCTGTTTGTAATTCCTTTGGGGTCTGGCTTGAACAAATATTTAGGGCCCTGAAAACTTTCAAATTAGGCTGAATGTATGGGATCTTATGCCCCTGGGATGAGTGGAATTAGTTGTGTAAGTAGTGGTTGTTTTTCTTCTCTTTCTCCCAAACCTCTTTGACTTGTGGCCGTGTGTGGATGTATGTCACTGGACTACAGGGGAGTTTAAGGTCAAGGTGTACAGCAGGTCCGTGGGCCACATCCTCAATTAGGGTCAACACCACATGGCAGAGCAACAAAGCAATCTGACTGAATCTGATTAAACAATCCGGATATCTTTCACAGCATATATGTCCCTACCAGTTAGACAGGTTTGTCATGTAGCAGTTAACTAATGCCCCCAGGAAACCACTTGTTACTACTAAAACATATTTTGCATCCAGCTTTAGTCTCATGTGTTCAGTTTTGTTATGGAAATGTAAGACAATACCTAATGAATGGGTCCCTACACTCTCTTCCCTGGAGACCAACCTCCATAACTTCATGTGGCAAAACTTCACTCTTGGGAATGGGGGAGCATGGCTCTTGGTGTCCCTGAGCAACAAAAAGCACTGCAGGCCACGGGGCAGCACGTAGCACACGGGGAGAACGGGAAAACAGCTAATCCCAGACAGATCCCATTGCAGAGCATCTTACTATCTGGCTAATCAGGATAAGTGCTGAAAAGCTTTGAGTGTGATGTCAGATTTATTTCACGATGAACAGGGAAGATCTCTTGATCCTCAAACACTTCAAGTAAAAGTTAAAAGGGGGGGTGTGAGGTGCGGGGGAGGAGGCGGAAAAAAGATATTGCGCTTTTTCCTTTTTTTTTTTTTCCAAGTGTGATGAACTGTTTTCTCCTCTAAGTGTTTTAAATAGCGGCAGTGTGAAAATTACATTTGCTTTGAATAATTGCTAGCGTTTTTCCCATTGCAGTCCTTCTATCTGGAAGCTTTGTATCTAATATTGCTCTTGCATGAAACTCGGAGGAGCAGTGTGAATGGAGCGGCAGGTCCATTTAGGAAAAAAAAAATATAATATTTTATTTGCTCAACAGTTCTATGCTGTGGCAACACAGGCTTACGCAGCACTTTATAAGCGTAGGCCCTGATCCAATAAAGGCTTATAGCGCGTATGTTTAACTTTACACTGACTCCAAAGGGAATATCGTGTGTGATACGGACTGTAGGTAAGGCCCATTTCCTGCCCTGAGCAGCTTGTGAGTGAAATAAGACAAGACCCAGGACAACTGTGCACGAGTAGGAGTCTTGAACAGGGAAAAGATGTGGGGGGAAAAAACAGTGCTTCTTGAGGGGAATTTTGAAGAGGGAGGGGAAAAAAAAAAAAAGATTTTTCATATTGTGTGTTTGGAGCAGCAACAGGGAGAGCCCAAGGGTGGCAGAGGGACCTTGCAATGGCAAGACAAGGTGACAGCTGAAGGACTGGAGGGTCTCTTAGGAGCTGGGATGCAGTATAGTAAAATCCCTAGTTCAGTGTCTTGATTTTATCTGTTGACTAAATAAAGCTGGTTGACACTTCAGGGCATTCATTTTTATTCAGTCTAATGAATACTGTCAAATCCTGAGAACAGCTTGTGGAATTCATACATAATTGTTTCACTGATGAAGAAACCAAGGCAGGGAGACTAATGATTTTCCCAAGGCCACAGAAGGAACATCATAATTAAAAAAAAAAAAAAAAAAAATCTTTCCCAGGCCTGGGCTGAACCACTAATTCATCACTGAACAGAGGGTAGTATTTTCAGAGGTGCTATAATCTCATTTTTGAGTGATTTAGGCACCCCTAGGAGTTTAAGTGTCATTGGAAGGCAATGCTATGCAGGCTCCTAAAAGTCTAGATCCAGTTTAAGAGGGAGTTTTAGACTCATAAGACACTTGAAAAAATTACCTGATATCAAAAAAAAATACCTGATAGTATAGACATGTTTCTATCACTCCTATAGCTGTGCTGGATTGTGCTCTGCTGAAGTCAGGCAGATCTGGTCTGGTACAACTGGCTACAAAAAGTGCCCATCAATTCCTAGCTTGGCCATCAGTTCTAGCAGGTGTCCTGCTTTACTGCTTTGTCTTAGGAGCCACGTTACCCAGTCTTGTCTCAGCAGACAGTAGCACTTCCCTTTTTCTCCCCTACTCATCAGTTTGGAAACCAGGCTCTTGTTGGCAGCATCTTGCTCTTGTGTGGGTAACACTAGGAAAAAATGATTGTTAACCGTAGATGCCCTGTTCAGGGAAACAGAATCCTTTCCCAAGGTTATATATCACTTTCCAACTGAATCACGTGCGCACCCAAGCCTGTGCACGAACTGCATTTCTGTTGCATGATGCACACTCCCAATTCATTCAGGTGGAGTCCTGGTAATATCAAATAAATATCTGCCTGTAGCTGTGTTGAAAAATAATGTGCTAAATCACCTGCTGTTCAGCAATACATTGATATGTTAAAAAATTCACTTAGAACTGCTGCCTGGAGGAGTGCTTATAGGGACTGCAAACAGCATGCAGGATAAGTTGTTTCGAGAAAACCTCTACCTGTTTGAGTAGAAAGATTGTCTAAATGATTAAGACTCCAGGTGGCTATGCACTGCTCCAAGTTTCTGCAGGCAGCTGCAGGGTTTACTCTTCTCTGGGACAAAGTGTAGCATTGCAGGAGGTGGTGGAGCTGCAGCAGAAAGGGGGTCAGCAGCGGGAAGACCTCTCAGCACGTGTTTGCATGAGCATCACCCTTAGTTTTAGCCAAAGGTTAGGGAAAGCACAGTCTTGTCCCTAGCTCTGCGTTCACGCCTGC
The DNA here is from genome assembly GCA_027574665.1 of Rhynochetos jubatus. Lineage (NCBI taxonomy): Eukaryota > Metazoa > Chordata > Aves > Eurypygiformes > Rhynochetidae > Rhynochetos > Rhynochetos jubatus. The sequence continues at coordinate 30,056,404 of CM050654.1, forward strand.
TTTTGCTTTGCTGAATCAGAAATATCAGGTGGTTGCAGTTCCGCTCATAAACTTGCTGATTTGAACTGTGGATTGGGTGTATTTAAACTGGAATGATGTGGCTTGCCTTGCTGCCTGTCCAGAGCAGCAGCCACGTGCTTGGCAGGTGTGATTCGGGACCCACATGTGTCTCTTGCATTCGGACACATGGGAGCTCTACCTGGGCAAGACCTTTGAAATCCGTCCCTAAGTATTTGAGTGAAACCTTATGTTATGAAAGGTCCCTGTGTAGTGTCCTTTGGGAAAGGCTTAGTGTGCTCATTTGCATCTCTATACCCAGAATGCTTTTCCAGCCCATTGCTGTTTCATAGCCATGCTGGTGTCAGTGCTACAGAGCAGCTGAAAATGGCTTGATGTGCTTCTGCATGCTGCTACTTTTCCTCTGGAGTGAAAGAAAAGGATATTTGTCTGGAAGAAGAGGATGAGACAAAATGTCCCTATATTCCCTGCAGCATGGGTTGTCTCCTGGCCACCCAAACAACCGACAAGAGCTGCTAAGAGGACAGATGCTGGTACTTAAAAGCTTAAGCTGCCTGCAAAATATCACTGTGCTCCTAGGCAAAGACGCAGCTGTGTGAAATTGTGAACCTTTAATGTGATCCCACCTCTCTGCCACAGACAGTTTGTGGCAGCTTGGAGGAGCGCTGAGGGTCTGGAGATGTAAAATCCAGATTCTTGTGCACGTTATAAGGAAGAAAAGCTGGTAGATGCTGCACTGAAACATCAAACGTGGCAATTGCGAGTGAATCTGTTAATGTTAAAAGCACTGGGGTCAGGTGTGAGTGCTACAAAGCATCCTACTGCGCTGCAGAATTAGAGCCCAAATGGAAAAGAGCCTGACCGAGTGGTTATCAATTCCCTTCCCTGACAGGCAAGGGCTGTGCCCTGTAATGAATATACTAGTTAACAGCATATCCTTGAAGATTCAGTGTGTAATGATTTGCAAGTTGTAGCCTGAGATAACTCAGAGGAAGTACTATATAAATGTCAAAGTTACTCTTAATACACTAGTGGCGGTACTTTTTCAAGGAATTGTCACTGAAGTAAAATTAACATGCAAAAGATATGGCAAATCTACTGGCAAATTATGTAAATATTTTGCAAGGGGCAAACTTTCAGTGCCAGGCGTGAAAATTGGGTCACAATTCCCATTAACAATTACACAGCCTGCGTGCCTAATTTTCCAGGCACCATGCTGAAAATTCACCCCACGTTATGGAAGCAATTAATGGCTTAAAATTCTTTTTAGGCCAGTAAATGTGTAGAAGTGTTGATAGCCTTTTCTGTGTGGCATTTAATGAGCTATAATCTGATAACTAGATTAGATTGTTCTCTCATCATATCGACAAAGATTGCTTTATATCGTTATTATTGCTATTTAAATACTACAGCAGTGCCAGATGCATGGATCAGAGCCCTGTTGCGCTAGGTGCTGTACAAATATCTGTGAACATGTGGTCTCTTCACTGAAGACAGATATAATAACTACTTTGCTATTCTGGTCTGCTTAGGCACCAGGGAAATGCTGAAGGTTCCCACACAGTATGAATCTATTAAAAAGATAATCTGAAGCTATTTTGGTTTCTTATATAGAAGATTTTTTTTTCCTTTTCAGTGCTTACACATGACTTTCATTAGCATTAAATGTGTGTGGAGGGAGAGTCACTCTCAACGTTTGTAGCGCTCTACCTATCCCTTTCATATCAGTTAAATCCCAGCAAATATAACTGTTTAGTAATTGTCTGGTATTTAATTAAAATACAATAACCCCTTTCCAGAGACGCCAGTTGTGAATCTGGTGGCCCAGTCATAAAGATGCTAATTTAATGAATATTCATAAATCATGAATATTCATAGAGTGTCAGGGATGTTCTTTTGTACCCTGCTGCTATGCCAGGTCTCGCTGGCACAGCAGACGGCACATGTTGAAGGAGCTTTGCTCCTAGGGGAGAAGAGAAATATTCACGCTGGAGCGGGACGTGTGTCTGGGTGTAACTCTGAGCGGAGGCGCTGGGAGGAGAGGTGGCGGCTGGCGAGAAGCGCACGGGCATCCGACCTGCTGAGTGGGATGCACAGTCTCATTGTGGCTTCCAGGTGGCAGGATGTGTTTCTTCTTAGGGTTATTAATACTTTTAGAGCTGAGTACAGCTTTGGCAAAGATGTTATGGTCAACCTTCGCAGTCATAGTGGCCACAGACACCACCATTACTGCCTGAGCAGAGCCTGTCTGCTGGGATTCACAGTTACTCTTGCCCTGGCCAGGGCTCCCCAGGGGGAAAGGCACCAAAGGAAGGCACCGTCAAGCACTGCAACCTGCTGTGCCTGGTAGGTCTGACCTGCCTGAGGCTATCAAATCAGGCACAGCAGGTTTGTTCAGGAAAGCCTTTCTTACCTAGGATGCTCTAGACTGCTCCTTGTAGTGGACCTTGCTCCAAGGTTTCCAGGGATTTGCCAGCCTCCTTGGTCAGCTGGACTCACTCCACATATGTTGAATGGACTATGCTCTTTACTGTGCCCTCTGGTAGGGTCACAGTTGCCTGGTGACCCCACGGCAATACTCAATACCGCTGTTGTAGTCAAGTACGTCCCAGGATAATGTTGGGGTGTGTAGGGGAATCTAGCATTGTATCTCTTTATTACACAAAAGAAAAATAAAACAGAACGTAGTTGCAGAAAACAGTTTTTTATCCTGTCACTGGAGATGCAGCTGAACAAAGTCAATGTCTCTCCATAAAGTTCACAAACCCCACGCTTTCCTTGTGACATGTTTTTAAAGAAACTGAATGTTTACCTAGGAATCCCTTACATGACTTCTAATGAGTAGGCAAAGGAGTCAGCCTTGTATTTATTGCTCCTACAGGTTTCAATTGCCCCCATCCTTCCAGGTTGATGGCTGAAATCTGTTTGAATGCAAATGCAGCACGCCCTTATGGTGCCTGTGTGCGATGCCAGTGAGGAAGCACTTTGCTGTGACTTCACGTCGTGAAGAACGTACCTATGGGTGCGGAGCAAGCCCGCTTCTCACCCTGCCGCACGCTGCTGTGACGCAGATTTGTTGTTGTGAAAAAATGTCAGTGCATAAGTTGATCTGCTCGCTTTGGTAAAGCGTAGAGTGGGAGTGAGCACCCATCCCTCTGTCCGGACTGAGATGTTGGAAAGTTTCTGAACCCCGGATGATGATGGTGCTTCAAGACATTGCTTCCTCCTTCCTCCAGGACCACTGCGGTGCTCGGGCTCCAGCTTTGTGTGAGAGAGCCTTGCAAGCCCCCAGCAACACTTCAGACGTGTTTGCAAAATCTGGCAGCGAAGGGAGAAGGGGAGAAGGGCTGTCTGCACTATCAACAGAGCTCTGTTTTCTCTGGTAATTTATTTCTGCTAATACACTTCTCTAATAGTTGCCGACTCCAATCTTTGCTTACATAAACCCTTATTTAAAGCTCTTACGATCAAATCATTCATCTGGACTCAAACTCGCTTCTAAATTTGTGCATGCAAATTTTATTCATGGGCCCAGCTGTGTTCGTGCCGAATTTGCATTTGTGCATATGAATGTGTTGTTTTTTCCCTCTGTCAGCATACAACCACAGGCTGCAGCTGAAAATATGGACCTAGATTTCAAAAATTTTAATGACCGTACACTGAAACTTCTAGTTCCTTTCCCCGGAGCTGGCAAACTTGTCTGCATAAGCCTTATCTTTATCCTTTTGCTTGAGGGAGCTCACTCGTGTGTTTCTGAAGACTTGCTTGCACATGGCAAATAAAAAATGAGACTTTGTTTTGCCAATATGGGTATTGACATGAAAGGGCAATTAACTTTTTGTCTTGCTTTTTATGCAACTAATCCTTCCTTCCTATGTTTGTGCCACCTCGGTTTACTTTGTCTACCAAAGCTTGTTTTGAGAAGAGCTGAAATTTATTTTTTTCTGGGGGGGTAGCGTTGCAAGAAATCAGTGCATTGGAGACTGGGAAGAAAAATACATTTCTGCCTCTGTAAGCAGGGCCAAATTTGAGTGTAAATAAATAGTGGAAACAGTAAATCAGTCTTGGAGAACAATTTGGATATCTGATGTATGTGGCATGAGTAACTACACTTAGTGCACTACTGGGAACATGAAATGGCAGCAGTGCTGCAGGTTCCCCACTGTGCCCTTAATCAGAAGGGGCTTGTAGGAATCTCTTCCTGATGGTGTATGTGTAGAATTGTGGTGAGCACTTGCCTGATATTATATGTAGAGAATTGTGTTGAGCCTCCTGCATCCACATTCACTATAATGCCTCTTTCCCTAATGTTTGAGAGGGGATTACATGAGAAGCCAGTTAAATTAGGTTTTGATATAAAGTTTGTTGAATAAACTCACAGTCATTTCTAAACTTTAAAGTAGTTCTAATTTTTTTAAATTGAAGAATCAAGAGCTGTTTTAATATGTGGGTGAAAATATATTGTACAGCACATTAATTTGCTGATACTGAAACTCATTCACAGGTTTCTGAAATATGCTCTTTAAAGAGCTAATAGGAAAGGCAGAATAATCTAAGAACATAGAGTGTGTCAAGAGGATCACAAGCACTTTGTGTGCAAGGGTTCTTCTGAGAGGTACTACATAACTTGCTTCTCTAACTTCTGATGTCACACAGGCTACTGGCTTAGAGATGAGGTCTAGGTAACTGTGTAGATTTTACTGTGGGAAATGCAGACATAAATCACAAATTCTTCTAGATAAGCAAAGATGTTTGTGCTGCTTTTCATGTTCAGTGCTAACACACTTCACAGGAGCTGTAGGCACTGGAAGTGAAAGGCACAGAGGTGAAGTCCTTAGCATTATCCTTCATTGTGGTTGTTTCTCTCCTCTTATGAGAAATATTGGGTACCCATCATTTTGCTAGAGTCTGGGGACTTTGGAAGGAAAGGAGGTGTTTGCTGATATTGTGAGAATCTGAGGGTATTTAACTTCCTTTGGCACATGACAAGACTGTGGGAGTTTCAGATGATGACAATCAGTAACGACACGGGCTTGCGTTGGAAGCACGCCTTCCCTTCCAGTAGCAGAGTCACTTTTGGAAAGCTTTAGCCTAAGTGGTTAGACTAAGGTTGAACAGTGACTAACTTACAGATCTAGAAACTGTTTTAATTCTGCTCATTGAGCTGCTTAGACTGTTTGTGCCAACATATGTAACTGTATCAGAAACATAGTACAGGAAACTGGATCATTCCAAACTTGCAGAAAAGCTCTGCATGTAGAATTCAACCCTATTTATCTTTTTTTTTTTTTCCTTGGTCGTTCTGGGGTGTTTTTTGATGCCATGCTCAGCTGTAGCCAGTTTGTGTGCTACTGACTTGCTGGCAGTACAGGGTTGCAGTGTCTGTGCACTAGGACTGCACACGGTAAAGCGTGGATCATGTACAGGAATTCTTTTTCTTGGGCAGTTTGTACTGTGCTGAGGACTGCAGAGCATCTGGGATGTCTCCTGTTTTGTGTTTTTGTGCCTTTAAGATTTTGAGTGAATTGAGTTATTCCTTGAAATAAGATTGCTTATCTCTACAGTGCGGTGTTTCTCCACAGAATAAGATCCCAGCCCTGTAACCTTTGCTCATCTGAGTTGTACTTAGTCACATAAGCATTCTAAAATTTGTCAGTCTGACAAATTGTTGTAAGATTTCAATGTTAAAACTTTAAGAAAAAATTCTGTTGGGGTGTTTTTTACATAGACTATTCACATCCTCTTGCTTAATAATCTAACAGCAAAAGCATTTTTAAAGAGGAGACAATTAGGTATTTAGTCAATACTCCTGATTTACCCAAGGATTTCAATGGAATACTTTCACCCAGAATATTCTCCTAACTTACGTGGGGGACAAAAGAAAATCTTCAGAAATCAACATTTTCTGCTTTAGAATCCAGTAATGCTTGTTTGAGGAAATAGTAGATACAGAAGGGAAAATGACAGTCTATTTAACATATACTTAAGTATGGTAAGTGCAACGATGAAAGCAGACATAAGGAGTGAGAAAGATATAAATGGAAAGATTAATGACAGCATTAATTTATTTGCATCTATCACGGATAAGTATTTGCACCATAAAAAAGTAGCAGTTTGTGAAAGGCAGTGTAGTAACCTAATTCTCATCTGGGTATTAAACTTAATACGTGTAATATTTCTACGGTTTCACCTGACTCCGTTCCTTGTTTTGTTCTCTGCCTTGGAATTTACAATGCCCTTTTGTGTTCTTATTCATGGGGTGGTGAGCAATGCTTTGACCTCTTTTGCACTTTAGACATGAAGCATGTGCCTTACCTTGTCTGATGAGTACAGCCGTCTTTGCACCATTTAAAGGAAAAAACCAACCAACACATTTGTGCAAGCTGGTAATGCAAATTATTTCTTGGAAAGTATTGCAGGACACAGACTATTGGATATTCTGATTTATGGTGCAACTCCCTATTCAGTCAGTATCCAGGTATGGGTTCACTTGGGTGCTGAAGGGGGGTGTTTCCTCCCTTGTTGGCATGCTGGTGTGGCGAGATCTGCGTCTCATCTGGAGGGGCCGTAGCTCTGAGGGTGCCCCGGGGCCAGGGCAGCAGCTGAGGCTTGCTGCTGCCCTTTTTGCTGCAGGATCTCTTTGCGGTTTCAGGTAGCAAACCTGTAGTAGAGACCATTTCTGTGCCAACTGACACAAAGAGGAAAACTGTGTTTCTTTGAAGCTGCGGGGGCTGGGCAGAAGGAGCAGAGGAGTTATTAGGCTGACACAGAGTAATTGCCGGAAGCGGAATTTGGCCAAGCCTCTTGGTTCACGCTGGGAACACCTTATGCAGTTTATATTACAGTTATAGATTTTTCTTGTGATATCGCTTACCTTAAATGACCATTGCCTCCTTAAATGACCGTTGCCTGAAAGACAGCACATAATGAGATAATGTTCATCCTGACACCTTCCTGGATAATGGCTCAATGTTCACTCAGGAAGAAAAATTCACTCTGACCGAATTACCATTAAACCATCTGATTCATTTTTTTCCTTAGAGGTTCATATCCAAACACTGTCCAAACTTCGGGGAAAATCTCACATATTCAGTCTGATTCAATAGTTTGAAAAGAGAGAGAGCCCATGAAACAAATGCACAAGATTGTCTTGGCTCAGTATTTATTCATTGTTAAAAAATTTTAAACCAACAGAGGTTCTCTAGCCTTTGGAAAGAGATGCTCTTTATGATAAATAATAGCTTTTCCTTTAAAAAAAGGTGAACTTGAGTATGAATTCCAGAAGACCAAACTGTTATGGCAGTGAGGCCATTAGGCTGCAATTTGTCTTATAACAGATGTTGTAGAGTCCCGTCACTTCGAATGTTAAAACAGATGGGCTATGCACTTGAAAATGTACTAGAAGTATTTAATTTCCTTTCCAGCACAGGAGATTTTTTCTCTTCAAGCTCTTTGATGCTCTTTGCCTGTTTGTTAAATCCTGTTGCATTGGTTGGTGTGGTTTAGTATGTGATTTAGTCAGATTCTTCAGAACAAAAGACAGTGTAGTTTTAAGATGTTGCTGTTTGATAAGAACATACTCACTAGATTTTGTTAAAGGTTGACCTCAAACTTTCCACAGCTAAGACTTTGTCCATGCGTATTTCTCCTTGGAAAGCTTTGTCTGAGTTTGTGTTCTAATGCAATTAATCTTGAATTGCTTGGGTTATGCTGAACGGCATGTGATGCCATTTCGAGCTGACTTTAATTAACCTTTTTTTCAAGATCCCTTGTAAAGCTTGTTATTAACACATAGTACAAAATTCTAGAGATGACACAATATGTGGCCCTTATTTTCGGCATTTATGGGTAACATTAACCAAATGCATACTATATATGTCTACATATTAAAAAAAATCCTAGGTAATCGGTAATACTCATGCACATTAACTTACAAGGCTACCGTGTACGTTGTAAGGTTACTGTTGTTTACCATAACTACGATTTCTCATCATCTGCAGAAAAGCTCAGCTGACTTTGTTGGGCTCCATATCAGGTTTTCTAATCCAATGCAGCTGCTTTTTCAAAGTCTGGGGATTATCAAGTCAATCCCCAGATGAACTGGGAAGTTGTTAAGTGAAAATGACAGTCCTGTAGCGGTGGGGGTGCGGGGGTCTAAAAACTTCGGGTGATTCTCCCCAGGACACGTGGTAGGAGACTTGGGAGAGCAGGTATTAGCTTTCATGAGCTAGACTTGGGTGCTCAGCCTGTGAGTGCTGAATAGCAGGTATTATGGGCAAACCTACGCCTGCATTTACAGTTCATACCATATAATCCAATTTCTCCTGTTTTAACTGGCTCTCCATATGAGACTAGTATTTGTTTTCATAAGTCAGTGGAAACGCCCCAGTATTTCTGACATCAGTTTAATTCTTGCTCTATTGTAAGACATGCATAATAGTCTGATAAAATTGGCTTTATAAATGGCAATATTTAGACAAGTAGCAAGAAGTTCAGTACCTCTGAAACCCTCTGTGCTCGGGGCATCTCAGGTCTTTTTCAGTACAGCGGGGGTAGGCACTGGCTGGGTCAAATGGCATTCTTATTTTCAGCTCTTGCGAGATTGCTATTGCACATCTCTTCACAATCGAATCTAGAAGGAAAGGCCATCAAGAATGCAAGGGACTTCTTATTGTCCTGGGCTTTGCAGCTTCACTGTTTGAGCCCTGGAACGTTAGGAAGTACCGCGAGTATGGTTCATCGTGTTTCTTTTCCTTGTTGTTCCTTTCCTTCCTGGGCTAGCAATCCCAATCTGAAATCAGTAAATAAAAGCTTTTTCCTTCTTTTTCTTTTTGAATTTTTAAATTAACTAATTTTCTAGAGGGTAGACCATGGAGCACATTAATGTTTCCTTCTGTCATGTCATTGGATGTTATTCTGCCTTTACTCCTGCCTCACTGGTTTGTCTTAGATGTATGTAATTTGAGGATAAAAATTAGGCTATTGTAGGCTTTGTTATGACACAAATTCATACCTCAAGTAGATTTCCTTAGTGGAATATTAAAGTGAAATACAATTAGTCTATTTTCCAAATAGTTGCATCTTTTGGAAACAGAAAACTCCAGGGACTGTTAGAGTGCACTGAGATTTTTGGTGAAAATGCAGAATAAGTGTTCAGAAGATAAATCCTGAGCTACCATAAATGGAGGTGATGAACAAGGTGTCTTTCATCTCTGGTTCCTGTGCTTGCTTTATGTAACTATTATGGTTTCCATTTCTCAGTTGCTGCTTCATAATTACCATCTTCAGCTTCCTGGTTTTGTGGGGGACTTGTTAGTTTGTGAAGAAAAATGTTACCATTTTATGAAAATGACAGTGGCTCCCAGATTTTGTTTCCCCTCCAGCTGTATGTATGGGAATGTGGTATGCTGCCTTTTTTTTTTTTTTAAGGTAGCTTTTTCTAAGTTATTTCTCAAAAGAATAACACAATTCAAAGTAATAGAAGACCTCAGAAAGTTTATACTTACCATTCTCAAAGTGTACACAAGTTGAGAAAACCTTTACAATCTTAAATAAAATATCAATCTCACATATACTTAAGCTTTTTACTGTCCATACTGCTCCCATGAAGTGTTTTTTAATCATCTACCAAGTGAGTCAAGTAGTAATTCAGCTTTTAAAGCTTCACATGGCAAAAAAATTATGTTAAGAATTTATTAGCAGCTTAAAGTGATTCTGTTGGAAAGATACCAGGTACTTGAAGCTGGTATGATTTGTGCACCATGAAAAGTACTACAGGAAGAGTAAAATTGCATAAGGTTACCAAAGACTCATCTGAAAAGGTTGAGATTTATAAAGAAAAGATTGTAGGCCTTTTTTTTTTTTCCTCAGCCAAGTAGTTAAAACAATGTAAACTCCAAATTTAAAATCAGAAAAGGAATTGAAAAACACATGTCCATGCAGTCCAGAACCTATTGATAGTTGGGCATCTAAACTTTAAAGGTGACTTCTCTAGAAGCCATTTAGCCAGAAGCAAAGCATCTAATCTTGCCTGAACCTCACAAAATATGTGGCATAGCATTGAAGCTTAATGGAGGTGCACTTTGCTGGATTTTTTTGTATTGCCTGCATAGCAAGAATACAAAAGCCACTACGTGCATAAAATGTTTCTCTGCATTCTAAATATAGCAGCGCCCACTTGAATGAATATTTCATGGAAGAATAACCTATATAAAGGGAATAAACGCAGACAATGATGATATTGGTAGGCTATTGTTTTTAGATGGAACATCTTTTAAATGAGTAAATGAATACCTAATAAAAATGCTAACTCCTTGTATGAATAACAATCTGATAGAACTGTGTTTTGTTGGATACTGGCTAGAAAATTTATAAAACAGGGAGAGTATGCATAAATTTAAGTTGAAATAGAAAGGAAGCTAAAATCTTGTGCATGATTCTGTAGCTTATACTTTTTTGCAGCTAACCAGTTCACCTGAGATGGGATGTAATAAAAGTAAGATGTAAACACTGCCTTGTTATATACAGAGCCCCAGGTGGAGCAGGCAGCAATGCTGGAGAAGATCCATGGTGTGGACTGCCCCTTGTCTGGCAGGGGAATGGAATGTACTTTGGTGGTTTCAGTCTAAATCTCTTTGAGAAGATACCCAGGGTAATGTTAGGCAACCGCTTTCCCTCCCAGACACTCACTTTCATGGGGTCCTGCGAGGCTTCAGGCTGCTCCACTGACACACATTACATTGTCAGGGGATTACTGAGGAACAGTGTGGGATGTGCTAGGTGCAAAACCGACACCAACCTTTACATTTCCTCCACCACCTAGTTCAGATGCTCCAGTTATGTCTGAGAGGATGTTTGGAGCACATGTCTGAAAATGCTGGCAGAAGCTTAACCCAGCTAAATGACCTGTGTTTTAGGCTTGGGCCAAGATGACAGTGAATGCTTAAGTCTGCTCTGACAAGGACCACAGCTTTTCCCTGTATGCAAGCTGGAGACTTGCTGGATTCCTGACTGGGGCAGTTTTGCAAGCAGTAGTGTATGGTATGACCTGCTTTGTATCCCCTGCAGTCGCTGGGGCTGGGGAGGACAGGTAGGGAAGGGCCTGCTAGACGAGAATGAAAGAAAGTTTAAAGCACTCAAGCTTTTGAGTAAGCTTGCTACTTTAGCCTAATGAAGGGGATATGAAGGAGAAAGGGGGATTGACAAAGACCATTGAATCGAGAATATGAAGGAAAAGTGAGAACATATCCTGTGACCCAGTCTGTGGTGGATGAGAAAGAGATCTGATGAAAATGTATAGGGATTAAAGGGGCTATGATCCACTGCAAACCACCAAGTCAGGAAGATCAGATGGGTTAGAATTTTTCTGATATGAATGTGAATTTCATGTTCCTCTCAAATTTTAACTGCTTGCAGACACCTCCTGGGGGAAAAACCATGGTGGGAAAGTTTAATTCAACAAGTTCTAGGAAGGTATTGGGTTATAGTCTTGATTTTTTTTTGTTTGTTTGTTTTAAAGAATAGAGAAATGCATGCAGGGGAAAAGCTTTTTTATATTTTAGATTTTAGACAATGAAAGGGAAGTAGCTGAGAGAATAAAGGCAATAGACAAGTTGGGTGAAATTGAGCATGAAATGAGATTTCAAAATCTTTGTGAAGAAATGGAGGAGAAACAACAATTTAACAAAAATGGACTTGAGAGAATGACAGCTAAGATATTTCCAGAGGCAAATTTGATAGTTGAAAGTAAAGGTGAATTAGCTGCCAGATCCTCAAATACATGATACCATGGTGCAAGCACAGACAATCCCAGTATAAAGATTAACTTGGCTAAAGAGCAAACTCTGTACAGGTTAGCAGGAAAGAAGCATCAAAGTGAAAATATGTCAGAAGAATGAGTACCCAAAAATGACACAAGCATGTAGGGATGAAATTAGGAAAGTCTGGACACTAGATGAGATGCAGTTAGTTAGGGATGCCAAAGTGAGGAGGAATTATCCTCAATGTATATTAGTAGGAGGACAATCTAGACAGAGATTGCTGCTTTGCTTTCAGGAGAAAGCAGACTGCTAATGGAAGACTCTTCAGAGTCCTTTTTTCCACCCTTTTTTCTTTTTAATTGAGTCTTCATTAAAAAATTGATTGTTTTCATATTAGCAATATTATTAAAACCAACAGAAAAGGGATAAAATCTTAGCCAAAAATAGAAAGGACCAAGTTAGTGTGTTGCAGATTAATGAGATGTTTTCAAATAGCCTGGTTGTGATGGACTTCTTTCTAGGATATTTAAGAGTTTGCCTAAAGCAGTCTCAGAGCCATCAGTGTTATCTTTGAGAGCTCATGTGAGATAGATGAGTTCCCAGAGGCTGGGAAAAGAGGAAACAGTGTCTTTCATTTTGAAAAAGGGGGGAAAAGAGAGGAGCCAGTGAATTACAGACCAATCAGTATTAACTTCAGTCCACAGAAAAATTCTGGAACAAATAAAAAAAAATCAACCCAAAAATTTGAAAACAGCTGAAGAATAACAAGAAAATGAATAGCTGCCAGCATGGATTTGTCAAGAATGAATTGTCAAATCGCCTGAATTTCCTTGTGCAGCAGTGTAACAGACTTCATGGAAAGGGAAGAAACAGTTGATGTGATGTCTCTTGAGTATAGTGAGGTCTTTATAGTTGGCTTACGTGACATTCTGTGGAACGAGGGAAACCTGGGCTAGATGAAAATGTTGTTAGGCAGGGACAAAACTAGCTGAAAGAAACAGGTTTGGAGGATACATTTCAGAAGGACGAAGGAGCATCAAAACAGAAGGACGTATTGCGTAGTGTTTTGCAGAGCTGTGCCCAGCTCTCATCAGACTATGACCTGAGTGATGCAATACACGTTATATATATTTACAAAAGACCGAAGGTGAAAGAGAGTGCAAAGCTTTTCTGAGTTCAGAATGACATCGAGAAATGGGGAAAAGGGTTTGGAAGAATAGACTGGAACTCTGTAAAATAAGTACAGAGGGATGCTAGTTCAGCCGAACTAATAAACTGCAGGAATACAAAATGGGGAACAACTGTTTAGGAAGCAGTTCTTCAGAAAAATCTCTGGGGATTATAGAGGATTACAAACTGAGCATGAGGCAATGTCATGCTGTTGCAAAAATGTCAAACATCATCATGGAATGCATAAGTGCCAACATAATCTGAAAGACCTGTGAAGCAACCCTTCTGCTATGCCTATCACTGGCAATTTCTTCCCAAAATAATCTCCACTTTGAGCGTACCCTTGTTCTTCTAGGAAGATGTTGGCTACTTACAATCCAGACAAGAGTAATGGACATGGGCACCATGTCCAGTCAAGATGTTATGGCTGTCATGGAGAGTTTGCGTGGATGGAGGCTGTTCAGTCTAGCTCAGGGAAGACTGTTGTGTGGTCCTACCAGTAGACTTCAAATATGCAAAAGGATGGTGCAGAGGGAATATATATGTTTTATTATGTGAAATGGGATGAAATGGTTGCTAGGAAGAATTCAACATTAGGAGCAAAAAGGGCAGTTTTCTGATAATTTGTGCAGTGAAGTCCTGGAACAGACTGTCACCTCTGTGGCTGGAGGCCTTTAAGAACAGGAATGACACAATGTTAAATTGATTTTGGCTTGGGGCATGAAGTCCTCCAGACAGTCTCACCAGTTCTACTTTCTACAATTCCAGTTTCTCTGCAAATTATAACCAACCCTCTTCTGTAAATACTTGGGAAGGATGAAATCATTGTGGTGTTTCTGTTCTTCTAGGACTTCACACTCAAGGATTTCTGCTATAACTGGCATGGTTGTCAGTAATGGGATAGAAAGTACTTTCAGCAAGCAGTTTGATCCAGCTCGGGCTTGTAACAGACGGCACAGAGAGATCAGTTTTTCCTGCTGTTCTGAAACTCCTCACTGTATATTTGGAGATAATTAGTCTCCCTGCCTGTGTCTTTCATGTACTGTGTTGGTGGAACTTCTGAGCTGTACATCTAAATGATTAGAAAATTGTTTAGTTCAATCCTGTTGTATTGTGGTTTACTGCAGGCTAAATCATATTCTTTTCTTGTTATCCCAATCAAACTGCTCATAGTCCTTTTAAATTCCTTCACTCTGATTTTGATTCTCAATACCCCAGATTAAAGCTCTTTATCCATATCTACGTGCTTTCTCTTTTGCAGTTCCAGTGCAGATTTGCATAGCAAAGGAGATATTTGTGTTTCTCTTGACCTCATCAATATTCTGGTGCACAGCGTGTACTTATATGATAGTTTATTCCGGGATGATGAACAGATGCAAAAGTGTCTTCAATTGTCTCTGGAAATTAGCAATGGTCAATACATCCTGCAAACACAATGCTGGATGCTGTGGCGCATGCAAAACATGCATGGCAGGCAGAGAACATAGCCTTTTTCTGCCTCTAGCACACTTCATTTAATTTTAATAGTAGAAGGAGATGTGGTATCTTTTGAACATAGATATCCTTGTGGGCTAATGTAAGGCTTGGACAATAAGAGTTTTGCATAGGAGAATTTGGCTTAACCTGTCAGTCTTCCAGAGATTAACAACTTCATCAACTACTGTTGATATTGACAGTCAGTTGCTAGGCTACATGTTTACTGCTAAATGAATAGGCGACTTGGGGCCAGTGTGAATATTCAACAGATTGGCAAATAAGTAAAACGTGCTGTGACTTGATTTGTTAATTATAGTCAAAATAAATGGCTGTATTGATGACTATGATTTTACACAGCATTAGTCCTCTGAAAACAGCAATTAAGTCTGCCATGTAAACATATATCTTGCCTGTGACAAAAAAAAAAAAAAAAAAGGCCTTAAACAACTGAATACACCACTCCAAGCAGTTTCACTAGGAGTCCTGAAGTGCTTACATTAGTTAAATTATGTCCTTGGGTGTTTTTACACCTCTGACTGAAGCACAACATTCAGGCGGGGTCTGGATTTTGAAAAGCTTTCTTGTTTGCTGTGTGCACTGCTACTTATGGTCAGAGTTTATCAAAAGAAGCATGATCACCCTTGAGGGAGAAAACGCAAGTAGCTGGGATTCAGAAGGATGCTTTTTTTCCTAACATATTTTCTTGTTGTGCGAAAGCTGAGCATGAATTTATTACTCTATATGCTCTTTTCAGCAGACCTTGTGAAAGACTTCTCACACGTATACCGTATTACTGCATTCTAGTTTATCAGCTGGATTAACTAGAATTCACCTCCCTCAACCCATACTATTCCCTCATTACATTTTAAGCTCTCTATATCCATTTGCTCTTTCGGTGTTTCAAGACTTGCATACGCTGGCAGGTGCACTGAGTTTTCAGCAACACTGATTCTTCAGCGTTGCATATGTGTGCAATGACACTGTTCTGGGATATATGGTACCTTTTGATTGAAGCTTGAAAAACACATATTCTGTTCTCAGTGTCTGCTGTCACACTGGTCAAGCCTCTCTTCCAAGCTCTGTCTCAGTTTTGCTATCTGTAATACAGAGTTGTTGGTTTTCTTTTTCCTCTTTAAATATCTGCCAACCTAAAGAGCACTGAAGTTGCCAAATATGCCCCAAGTATCGCAATACAGAAAGAGAGGGTGTTTTAAGCTTGAGAAAAGCAAATGTGTTTTTACATATTAAAACACAACTTTCCCTGAATAGGTCTCTGTTACCAATGCATGTTGAGTTTGGGACAGTAATTATTTTTACCCCGCGGAGTGGTAGAAAGGAGTTCCCTTGGTTTGGGCCTTATTTTTCTCCTGATGAACATCTTTCATCTTTGTAAACTCTTGACTGGTTATTTTCTGTGGTCTCACTGTGAGACTTTCAAGATCAACATGGCAAAAGCAAAGTCATACTGACCCACACTGATTGCATCTGGAGTGAGGCAGGTTGGTACCGAATGCTAGAGCAGAGAGGGAGTTTTGGCTTTTGCTTTAATGCGGTGTTGAAAAAGAAACCACTCAATGCAGATGCTTGGCAGGCAGATCTTGGAGAAAATCAGAGTGAAAGGGTACAAGGAAACTAGATATGTAGTAGCACTGGGGAAAAACGGAAACTGGAGGTTGAACTGGGCAGTTGGAAGGCAGCAAATAAACAACTGATAGCTCCAAAATGAAGAAATAGCTGGGAGAGAGGTGGGTGCACTGAGACTGATCTGATGGCAGGGACATTGGGGATTAAAGAAGAAAACAAGGAAGCTGATAATCAGCTGAAAATAACTTTGTTTTTGCTTAAGGATATGAGATCAGTGCTCTCTGTTAGCACATTGTCATATATCTGCATGGGACCCATCACCTTTGACTCCAGTGCAGGTTATGTAAAAAGCTTGAAAGAAACCAATCACAAAACCCCAGCACTCCCCTTCAATAGAATGAGAGGATCTAGGATCAAGGTGCTGGGAATGTGACAGCTCTATGAAATCTTTAGTGTTCCACAACAATTAAAAAATATTAATAGTTACCAGGGAAAACATGGAGGACAACACAAAGAATATGAAGGTTCACCACGAATGCTCTCACGTTTTGGACCTTTTGCTTCTGAATGATTTTGCAGGACAGGAGAAAAACCTTCAAAGGAGGACAAGGATGTTACAAAGCATTGAATGGCTTTACAAAGTGGGTGATACATCAGCAGAGCTCGCTGCCAAACGACGCTGTGCATGTGACATGTTTACACATTTGGGTTCATGAAAGACAAAATCCTAGAGAATCATTAACTGCATGTAAAATATACATGGATTAGGAAGTCTCAGAGCTGATAACAATTGAAAGCTGAGAGGGTATGGGTGGGTAATATCATAAACAAGATTGCTCTGTTCTTTCTCATCTCCAGAATCTGAATAGGGGCCACCACTGCAGACAAACGCACTCCGGTTGCATGGATTTTGCCCTGGCCATTCTATTCTACTTGCTTTTCCATTGCCTGCACTGTAGTTCCTCTTCTGACTTGGAGGGGTATTTCAAGGGATTTCTCTCTCAAGGGCTGCATTTACCAAATTAGTTTTATGGCATGAGTTATGCCTTAAGTACTGAGATCCACTTCTTGGGAAGCTGACAAATCTTTCAATGGATGAAGCAGGAGCATTTATGCTTCTGCAAACCATGGGAAAAGGGGAGATGACAGTGTTTCCCCAGTGTTTATTAACCTTAATGATATATTGGACCAGGTACAAGAAGACCAGTTTCATAACCAGTGTGGTTATGAAACCATACATTGCTGGTTTTCTAGTCATATTAGGATTCCCACAACATGAGCCATTTTTCAAAAGCTGCTTATATGTTGACCATAAACTTCCTTGCAGACCCAAAGTGGGGAAAATGTTTTGCTGGAAGATCTTCTTGTGGAAGGGGGAAGATAAGTACTCTTAGGAAATTTGCACTTTTTTTCAGTAATCCATCCTCTTTCCAAGTTTTGTGTAGCTGTACCTGCCCTCAAGCAGTAATAATCACTGGACAGTATGGAGAAGCTTCAGGTTGCAGGTAGCCAAGACAAGAGCAATTGCAAAAGCCATTTTCGAGTCTAGAAATGCTAACTATATACTGGCTGACTACTGTGATGGTTTCCCTAATCAACTCAGTGGTTTTGCAATGCTGAAAAATATGCTGATAGAACTGAAAAAAAGAAAGAGTCCTCCCATGGCTGGTGTGTATCCGTGTGTAGGGCAGCTGGGAAGCTCTGAGCAGCTTCTCATTGTTCAAGGAAATCCTGCTGCCTTCCTTGCTGGCTTTGCCCAAGGTAAATTACCTCGTTTTGAAACAAACTACTAGCATTTCTTTTGAGACAGTCAGCCTAGCAGCCTTAAGCTAATTACAGGCCATTTGTAAACGTATCAGTTCTTGTTCCAACATTTTAGCATGCACCAGGATATCATCTAGGTATAACAAACAGGCTGAGAGAGGCATGCCATGTAATACCCTCTTCGTTAGACTTTTAAATGTAGCTGATGTATTGCACTAGCCAAAAGCTATCATTTTAAATTGCCACAGTCCTTGTCCTACTGTGAAAGCGGTTTTTTTCCCCCTGTCCCTCTGGATCTGTTTCCACTTGCCAATAGCCAATTTTAAGATTCAGGGTAGTAAACCAGACCGAGCTTTCACCAGCATCTAAGGATACTATTTAGGGTAATAGAAAAGCACACGCTAAATGACTTTGTGTTGTTTTCTATAATCTGATGCTGTCACCTTTTTTCCTCAACCAGACTCAGTCTGAGGTCTGGCTGTAAGGTCTGTTCCATCTTCTTGATATGTTTCTTCCATGGCTTATAAAGCTTCTTTACTGCTTCTCTGCTGGAAAGAAGGACGATATTTAGGTAGCCAGTTTCCCCAGAATCATTTCTGTGTTGGAGCAGTAAAGTACATCTTATGTATTTGTCAGAGAATAATTTCTAACCAAAATGTCTCAAAAGCCTTTTCTTCTTTTTGAATATTTTGTAGGGTAGATTAAAAACCAATGCGTTTTCTGAGCATTCACATGCTCCCCCCGTTATCTTATAGTTTATATTAATTTACCAGATCCACATTTTGCCACCTCAGTCCCTCTTTCCCCATCTCCCCCTGACTATTTTCAGGAGCATTCGCCAAATGGATGGAGATTTGCTCTTATTTCAGATCCAGAAGAACTTCAGCAACTAAAGGTCCCCAGAGATTGGGGGTCTCAAAACAAGTTTCAAACACGCCTCCTTTTTCATATGCTGGAAAATTGCCACTGCCTGTAATTTCTAGTGGTGTTTCTGCCCCTAAAGGTGGGATTTGGGCACTGCAAAAGAGATCTGTATGTTGAATCACCTATTCCCCTGCTTTTCATCTATTTCTGGTGTTGTAACTGAAGTCTGACTGAGAGTTCATGATTCTAGAACATCTCACATAATTTCTTATTACACACTGACAGCTTTTTTTACTTTTTAAACTTAGCTATTGATTTATTAATTAGCTAATGTATTTGTAGAAAGCTATTAAGCTCTCTACAGAAAACACAAACACATGTGAGCCTCCTGGTTTGTTTCGGCTTGGTGCTCTCCTCCTGTCTGCACTGCACCTTGGTGTCGGGGATCTGGTGTGGAACACGCAATGCTCTACTCTCACTAGCTCGGTATTTATGAACACTCTCCTTTAAAAGCATTTATTTTTTGCTCCAGTATCAATAATGACCCAAACTGCATTTTTTTTTTCATTTTTGTCATTGTTGCCAATTTCTCTTGCTTTGTAAACTTAAATTGGTCCTCACTCCTTCCACAAAGCATAATGATGGCATGAACTATATTAGAATCGCTGAGCCGAATTTGCGATAGAGAACTGCGCTTTAGAGAACTTGGCAAATTGCTGGCATCTTCTTCTGTTTGCAGCAGCTGTTTCCTTTCGTGGTATGCAGCTGTGAAAAAACTTCAGGATCCATAGTAAATTCTACAGTTAGTACAATATATTTCTGTCTTTTGCTAATCTTTATTTCCAACTCTTACCTGAGTGTCTACAAACTGGTTCGTAGCCAATTTGCCCTTGAGGTCCTCACTGATATTTGAGTATATCAGGGAAAGGGTTTGTTCCCACCCAATTCAAATGGAGTTTGTGTTTAGTTTCAGGTTTTTTTTTTTTCCTCTCTTCCTTTCAGAATGTCACAGTTGTTGATACTGGTTCATTTTCATTCTCTAGGACACTTTTCAATTCCACGGGCCCTTTCCACAGTTTATCAGATAACAACTTCCAGGTTGGTCAAAGCTTTTGTATCCCTTTCCAATTTTATCTCAAACCACAACAGTTGCAGCTGCACCTCCCAGTCTCTTTTCTCTTTGGGCATTTTGCCAGTGGCTTTCTAATAAGGGTTCATCTTTACCAGTAAGTTTTCAGGTGTTGTTTTAACTCCTCCTGTTCTTTACATGTTTGGACTGTGTACTGCCTTTTCTTCTGCCCTGATACAGGGGAGATACCAGCTCACAGGTTTTGTTCTTGGAAAGCAGAACATGGGTTTTTTCTCTCCTTAACCTTGTTATAGGAAGCTCAGAGTTTGAATGTTAAGAAGGGCATTTGATGATTGAGTCACTTATCTTTGATGCAATCATGTTTATTTACAAATTCCTGATTTCTGTATCTGCAGATAGAGTCAAACAAAAGATAATTCCCTTGCTTGCAATTCAGTCTCTTTCAGTCAGCACTTACCTCAATAACTTTCTTAGGGTTTATCTCAAAGTCATGCTGTTGATGATTTTGTGGCTCTTTTAGATGCTTCCTTTTGGCTTTTGATCGGAGATTCTCCCGCAAACATCCAAAACAAGCATTCTACTACCAATCAAGGTCCTAACCATCTAGGCCCCAGGGCTTATTTTCATTCCAGACTTCCCATATGTTTATGCTTTGGTTGTTCTCCAATAGTTTTGGTTATTTTGCTCCATAAATGAGCTTAATGTTTATTTGTGTTTAGTACAGATGTAAAACAGTTCTTCCATTCAATGATTTCAGCAAGTTTTGGTCAATCCTGCTGTGATGCTTTCTTACTGCTCTATGGGTGAAGGCTACTGATGTGTGTGTACACACTGCAGGACAAGGTGGGAGGCCGTACACATTTAAGATTAATTCTTTGGTCAACATGTCCTCAAGTGGCCCTCTAGCTGCTGGTTGTCACTCCATCTGTGTCCAAAAGGGCTGATGTGAGATTTGGTTGGAGAATATTATGTTTCTTAAATGAAAAATTTAGATTCCCACCCCCCATGGACTGTAGGGACGAAATGACTTTCAGATTTTTGACCCTTCTATTAAAAGGCATTGATTTAGGAAAATGTCAAGATTCTTTCTTCCCTTTTCTTTGACATTGAATAGGTGTGGAAAAGAGGAATAAAGTAAACGTAATAACTAATTTACACAAAAAGAATTTCAGATAAAATGTTCACATTGCATCAGACCTTTGCTCCCATGTCTTAGGAGAACTCTGAAGTCAAACTCCAAATTTCTTCTCAGCAAATATACTACTCCTAGCAAAATTGCTGAGATCTGAACTCTCAAGAATGCTTATTGGAAAAGTTGAACAAGACGTGAGGCACAACACAGTTCAGTGTTGCTCTTTCCCTACAGGGTATGGCCATTGTGTAACTGCACCAGCCTCTCATGAAGGTAACTGGAGACAGGGTCCTATCATCTGTGGTATAGACTTGGAGATGCTGCATGGTAGCTGACCACTGCAGTTTTGCATAGATGCCAGTTTCTTCTTGACTAAAGAGAAAAGTTTGATGTTCTCAAAGTAATATTTAGCTGAGTAAATCTCATTGCTAACCTGTGCTTTAGTACTTGATCAAACTCACCTTGTGGACCCAGATTCCCTGGCGTTAGAAATGACTAATGCATTGAGTTACGGTGTTGGTGCTATAATAATAATAAAATTGAGGTATGTAGTTGGTACTGATGCTAGATACGCTGGGATGACATGAGGGATGAGATGAGGATGTTGTTTTGAACTTTTTCACAAGCTCCAGGAGTGCAGTAGAGGGTGGAAATGGCTGTGACCGAGTGCCAGAAGGCAGAGTCATGAAAATGCAAGTTGGATAGGTAAAAGTGTTGGGTTATCAGTTTTTGGCTTCCTGTGTCTTGTTCATCCTCCCACCACCTTCCCCAGCTTTCATTCTTACCAAAAGGGAACCTTACTCACCAAGGGTACTCCAGAAAACCTTCCTGTTATCCTGTGTTTCTGGGTGGAGAGCAGAGGAGTGCAAAACAGGGTAGTCAGAGCTTTTTGGACTCAATGGAGAACCACAGCCAGCACTGCCGTGCTTGTGCCAACACAAAATGCCACGTTGCGCAGAATACAGCTTTTAATTCTATCAATTTCTTGTTCGATGCAGGAAAACAGAGTGTGATTAAAGAAATTGTGTCTTAACTGACTGCTCCATATTGTCATGCCAGAAACAATTAGCTTAACTAGAAAGTTAATTTAATTGCAAATGTGGATGGGCAAACTGTGCCAGCCACTTCATTATCATTATTCTATGTTATTCCTAATGCTTAGTGTTGTTTAATATGTTCTTCTTATGGTATATGGTGGTGTAATTGAAAGACTGTCTCTGCAGAGGTTAAGGTTGCTGCTGAAAATAACTTCCAGTCTCAGTTTTGTGTCTTTATATATGGGGTTTCAATACATTCTTTAAAAGCATTTATAATATAATTTCCTAGGTTGTTTTTTCTCTTCCATAGATGAAAAAGAACAAAAGCATAAGGATTGTCAGAGACACGTAGCACTAAGAATTGACCACAGACGTTTTGTAGTATTTTTTTAAAGGAAGAGATTTTCCCTGCTCATTTTCTTTCATGCATTTTGAGATACTTTATTGAATTTCTGTCATTTTTACAAACAAAGAAGTTCTCCTTGAAAGACTGAACTCAAGTGTAAACACTCAAACCTAGCGATTAAAATGACAACAAATAATTTCACTTCTTTCTGGCACAGAAACACATGGGAATGGACTCTTGCAGCGGGCATTTTTTAGGAACAAATTCCTTTGGGGAAAAAAATCATGAGGAAAAGCTAAAAATTGGTTGGAGAACGGGCAAATGTGATTGCTTTTTCTTATGCAATTACAATGGATGGCACTAGTGGCAATCCAGCCACCTTTTGCCCATGGACAGCATCAATATTACTATTATTTTACCTGACTCTATTTTTTGTATTTTATTCTGTCCCACATATTTTACCTCCTGTATTTCATTGCTGGTTTTAGATTTGATTAGATTTGGATATAGCTGTGCAATAAGTATACTGCACTCGCAGACGTTGTTGCTGTCTACTTTGAATAGGTAACTGAATTGGAGATCCATCCTTGCCTTTCCTTGGGCTGATAAAAATTTTTATCTATGTCTGGTTTTTTTAAGCACTATTTTGTAAAATAATAAATGAAATTATACCCACTACGTAAGGCTACATCATGATGACTCCAATACATAATATTGAAGTATGTGCAAGGTTTTTATATTCTTTATTAAAACCCCCTCAAAAACCCTATAAAAAATTGAATCAAATTTTGAGATTAAGCCACCCACCCTTTGGCAGGCTCCCTTGCCTGGAAACCTCAGCTTGAGAAAGGGAGTGCTACCAAGGTTGAGTGATGGAAATAATAATAATAATAAAATGGAATTTGCTCTAGAAACATTGCCTGTAATATTTTTCCTCATATCCCAGCTACAAAATGTGTCTCAGCCCACCTGCTTCAGAGCAACAACTGATCTTTGCTCTCAAGCTAAGCTGCCTTACCTGTGTTTTCTAAGCTTTTGGTGACAGTTGTCTGTTATGGGGCACTAAGCCTTTGCTTGCCGCGGTATATGGCATTAGCCGACAGAATATCTTGGACTCAACAGGCCACTCATCTGATCCAATATGTCATTTCTCATGTTCCCATAGAAACTTAGATTAATCAGTGATTCCTGATGCATTTCTTGTACAATATTGTCATGTTGATGCTCTTTTGCTGCTAGTTTTGAAGGCAGCTTCAAATTCGTTTGCGGAAATCAAGCCAACTTCGTGCTGCTTTTTAGCAGCAGGTACTTCGCCTGTAATGAGGAAAATCTCATTTTACGGATTTCTTGCAAGGTAAAGAAAACGTAGCTTCATATCCTTAATGAGAGCATTCTTATTCAGGAGCGCTTGACTGTAAAGAGCGCTGTCCACAATGGTTAGTGTGGAGAGGAAACCTTAAGTAGAACATGCTATTGTGGCCTTTGAGCAGTTCCCATCTCCTCTATTCAGAGAGCAGAGTTAACTGAGGATAGCAAGAACAAACTGTACATGCGCTTGAGAAAAAGAACTTGACTTGGCAAGTTGGCATAAGTGTAACACAATATATTACCACTTTCTGCTGGGCTTATTCTCTTACTGTCATTGACCAGATCTGTTCAACGGCTGCCATTTTCGGTTGCAAGTAGAAGAAATCCCAATTCCTCCCCTCCAACACCTCCCCCCGCCCCCCCCCCGGCTTTTACTTTCCAAGAAAGTCAGTTTATGTAATCGATACCAGGTCTGTCTAGGAAGCTGTTCTGAAATTTGGGGGGGCGGGAGGGAAGGGGAGAGTAGTTTACAGGGGGAAGAGTGAGGGCTAAAGAATGAAGAAGGAACAAACATTAGACCTGACAAAGCTTGAAATATAAAACAAAAAAGCATCTGCGAGGCATAATAAAACAAAGTGTATATACGTGTTGTTCTCACAGAGTATTTGGCTGAGCCCGGGCAACGGGAAAGCATGCATAGCTAACGCTCCTGACTGTGTGAAACCCTTTGTATACTCCAGAGTCTCTGCAAGAGACCTTGATTACAGAGTTTGGCATGATACCCAATACATTTTTTGGAATGGTTTCTTGTCCATCACTGACACTCGTAATGAGAAATTTATACACCATCCAAAGCGGATAAATTAATTTCAAACACTTTTGACTTGGGTCAACAATGGCTATTGGCAGTGCCTATTATTTGCCTTTTTATTAAAAAAAAAAAAAAGAGGAGAAATTGCTCTTCTTCATGGTGATAGCATGGTAAAGACCCTGAGTATAGTGGAGATAGAAACTTGGCAAGCACATATATAGGTCAGGATAGAGTATTTCACTTTTCAATGTAAATGAAAGTAATTTTCTACACTATGAACAGTTTAATAAATTCCCAGGATGGTTTTCATTAAGAAATTTGCATATTGGCTAGTGTAAGATATTCTGAAAGCAATCAGTTGGCAAAAATAAGTTGGTTTTACTTCTACTTTCCCAATCCAGTTAACAGTCAAGGAATGAAGTATAAATTAGCTATCCCTTTGAGAACTCCATTTAAAACTCAGATGCTTAAGTTAGCCTTTTAAAGATGATAATTGTGCATATTCTCATGCAGATACGCACACCAGAAATGGGGAAATGGCATTAAAACACACCTACACACAAAAACCTGTGGATGGGAAGCAAACAAGAAAATTGCTGCATCTTCTTGGGATTCTGAAATTATGGAGACCTATAGACAAATTACTAGTAAGTTCCCATTATGTGCAGCCTGAATTAGATAACTTCTGCATTCTCTAATTCAATGTAAATTCTGCTTTTTTTGGCTGATCTTTGACTTTTCGTGTGTGTTTTATTTTGTACATGCAAGACACAAGGATTTATTGAAGACAAAACCCTATTATACACTCAGGTTATCGAAATGCAAGAATTTCTGGCAGCTTTTTAAAATATAACTAGAGAGCCTCATGTAAATATATTATTTAGGTTTTCAGAATTATATAACAATGGAAAAGCATAACACTAATAAGTATTAAAAGGTGAGAAATAAGAGTAGGAGATGGATTTTAAAGAAATATAAAATATGGTAAGAAATCAGTGGGGATTATGGAGTGTGAACACAGGCGGTATAGTACATGCACTTTTATTGTATTTCAATCAGATTTTTTGTGCAGGAATGGTTTGTGGGTTTGATTTATGTTTGTGCCTTAAAATTAGGCTGTGTTGCAATAGGAGTGCCGAAAATGGTATATATGATTTTCTGAGAACTGCTTTGGGGACTTTTTCCTAAAAAAAGACAATTTCCCTTTTATCTCCTTCCTTACCTACCTGTTTCCTTTGTGCAAGTAGGATTGTCAGAGGAAGGTAATAGTTGCTGTGTGCCTCGGCGGTTGGAAGGATGCTTCATGCAGCTGATACGCTGGCTGCACTGTGCATAGTGACAACTGAAATACGGATCCTGGGATGCTGTGCTGGTAGGTCCTGATGGCATCGCATGGACACCCATTATTAGGGAAGAACCAGAGCAGGTTTTCAGATGAGCTCAGACTAGATGATCTAATGGTCCCATCTGGCCTTAAAATCTGTGAGTCGATGAAAGACAGTCCTGCAGTTATAAGCATTTTAGAACTGTCAATTCCTGATTTACTTCAGTGTAAGAGGCAATTGCTTCCATGCTGAAATGCTCAGTTATATATTATGTGCACAGTGTCATAAAGGCTCTATAAAATAGATGCGGCATGCGCAACGCAGAGCAGAGCAGCTCGGTGTAATAAGAATGAGGAGAGTTGATGCTAATGTCTGTAAAGGATGGGTGTTTGTAGGAGATCTGAGAAAGGAGTAGTGTGCATATGGGGAAAAAGAAAGAATACACTCCCTCAAACATGAAGGAGACCAAAGCTGCAAAGCTGAAAGAAGAGAAAAAGGGGGAGTAAGTGAGAGCAGAAAATTAAAAAGGACCAAGAGCAGCAGACAGAGAAGTTGCAGGATGCGAGGGATGAATACAACTCATATATTCACCCCTTTATAGTTCTAGGACTGTGCCTGTTCAACTGTCATTCAGTGTCTCAGTTTTTATGCCTTCTTTAACTTCACTGCTGAAACACAGCAAGGGGGAAAAGAGGTGGGAAGTGTGGGAAATGTATGTTTTGGTCCCTCTACTTGTTAATGGAGTTGGGTGTTCATAGCTGGCTGCTGGAGGGGATGCTGGAGGTACAGGTCCGGGGCTGAGAGGGGCCCTGGCATATACCTGGCAGCTCATCAGAAGGAGGTGAGTGGCTGGAGGGAAGAGAGGAGCCACAGGAGCTTTTCAGCCTGAGTCTTAGCAGCTTCAGAGGGGGCTGTTGGGGGCACAGATTGAAGTCATGTGCAGTTGTATTAGACTCTCGTTTTGCATATGTGTGGTGTTTCATTTTTCTTTAATTCAAGATGCATATTCAACTTTTTTCTGGTTCCTGGGTAAAGCAGATTTTTTTTCTGATAGTGGGGCTTACGTTAAACATGCTGAAAGGCAGTGTGGGAGGGCAGGGCCTCTACCTTGGTGCAGATGTCTGCAGCCAAGCTGTTTCCTCGAAGTACCTGCCCAAACAGTTCATCAGCCTCTGTCCTCCTGCAAGTACAGTGAAGTATGTGCTGGAAGTACTTATGCTTGCAGGGAGTGTGTACAAAAAATATTCTCATTATAGAAAAATATGGTTTGTTGAGACAGAAATTTCTTCCTATAATCTCAACAGTTTTGATTCCCACCTCCCCACGCCACCTCCCCACGCCACCTCCCCACGCCACCTCCTCACGCCACCTCCCCACGCCACCTCCCCACGCCACCTCCCCACGCCACCTCCCCACGCCACCTCCCCACGCCACCTCCCCACGCCACCTCCCCACGCCACCTCCCCACGCCACCTCCCCACGCCACCTCCCCACGCCACCTCCCCACGCCACCTCCCCACGCCACCTCCCCACGCCACCTCCCCACGCCACCTCCCCACGCCACCTCCCCACGCCACCTCCCCACGCCACCTCCCCACGCCACCCCTATGTTTCTGTGGTCCAGGATGGCTTTTTTCTGAGAGAACTGGGGGTATTTCTTCTTGGATTGACAACAGCTTTCACCTGAGATGCTGGTTTAAGTCGTTATTCCTCTAAACTCACAAAACCTTAAGCCTTATTCCTTGAGCTAATCAAAGGAGTGTGATAAGAATTTGGCTGTTATCTATGAGACAGTATCTTGGGTTTTTTTCCTACAAAAGTAGTGAAATGACCAGATTTTCCACAGTCAAATATTTGTGCTTTTTGTTTGTTTATTTTGCAAAACCAACGCCCAATTCACATCTTTCTCTTTAGTTCAAATAATAAAGAAAGGTGTGGTATGGCAAGGATTGGATTGAAATTTTATTAAAGTTTTCCCCAGAGTCAAGGAAGGAGGAAGTTGGTTATCTTGTAATTGGTATCTCTCTGGGGTGATGCACTTGTTAAATCCTTGTATGTGATGGGACTATCTAGTTACACTGAAGAGATTACCTGCTGATTGCTACTTTTGGGATTTACTGATAATGCTGAATGCCAAAATCTTTCTGAACTGTCAGTGAAAGAATTAATTCCCACTGCCTTCATTTACTTTCTAATGACAGCTAATACTTTATCTAGGCTTCATTGTTTCCAAGCATAGATACTAGGAAATTTCTTTTGAATGGAGCAGACAGGATTTGCTGGCATTTCTACCTGTTGCTTTGATGGGATAGGGAATTATTTGCTTCTTATCTGAATATTCTTGATTTGCTGTTCCCTCTTAATAAAGCAGCCACTCTTAATAAACCCTCTAAAGCACTTTCTCTTCTGTGTTTGGAGATGGGTGTTACCTCTAAGGTCAAAACTAGGTACAAATTTCTTTGGTGTTTCAGGAGATGTTCCTCTAGGGATTTTATCTGGAACTTTTTTTGCTACCTAGCTGGTAAAGCATTTTTTGTTTCTTTGGGAATGACACACTCCCTCTGTGATATTTCTTACACTTTTTATTTTACTTTAAATAAAAAGATAAACAAATGCAATAGAGAGAAGGGCTAGGCACATTCAGACCTGATGTAAGCGGTCAAGTGCAATTCTTTCCAGGAGAGCGGGGGCAGAACTGAAACGGGCCCAAAAAAATCTCTCTTACGAGTTGGCTCCCTGGCATGCCTCCTCCCCTGGCCAAAATACTGTCACTCGGACGGCCGGTTTGCTGCGTACCGGGGTGCGCCTGACCGTACAGGGCTTTGGTAGTAAACAGCGAGTGGTGGGGATGAATGGGGCTGGGGGATGGGATGGGAGGGGAAGGGAAGGGGGGGTGTGATATATTCCTGCCACCGGGAAGCAAACCGGAACCGGGCGCCGGGTATCATTGCATAACAGATGATGTATTGTACAGCCTGTACCCTCTCCTAAAGAGCAGAGGTGGGCACGCCAAGGAAGGCTTGAGCCTGGCTCCCGGTGAGTGCCTGGCTCTGGCCTGTCTCCACAGCCGTGAATAAAGACGAGTTAAGGAAGAGGCAAGGGGAATATGCTGGCACTGCTGTACTTGCCGTTACTCACAGTAACGAGACTGTTGTGAGGGTGAAACAAAGCCTCGCTGCGGGCAAGCGACAGGCTTTTCTTGCCACGGAGTGGAAAGCCCAGGAGATCTGCTCTCCCCAGTGTCTCTGGGCACGTCCCAGAGCCTCCCTTTCCACAGGTGGAAGGTTGGGAAGTCTCCTAACATCATCCCTTCAAGGAGGTGGGAACCTGCTGCCTTTTTTACCCTTAGGAACCCCAAACACTTTGCAGCATCATGTTCAGGGTGTAGCAGCTATTGCAGCCTTGCTCCAGGGGAGCAGGGCCAACATGCTTCTTCTGCCTGGGCAGCTTGGACCACAGCTGTCTCCAGCTAGGTTTTGCAAAAATGCAGCTCATCTTCATTCTTTAAACACTTAGCCATGAATAGAAAATGTGTCTGTGAAAAAATCCCAACAAGATACAATACAGAGGGGTGTCTTTTCCCTTTTCGTGGCAGATCAAACACATTATCTAAGGTTTTAATTTCTTTTCCTTTCACATCATAGTGAGGATCTTCAGCAGAGAACGGAACAGCCGGGTGATGTATTTTTGGGTTATAACTTGAGAACAAAAGCTCATTAGGACTCAAAGATTTTATATGGATAACACCACCCACGGTTACTTTAGATAGGGTAGAAATGTTTTTATGCTTTAGGGTGCAAACTAGCTATTAAATTACTAGGGAACTACAAATATCTACTAGACATATCGATGGGATTGCAACCAGAACGCAGAGTACTACATAAAATAATTATATACAGTACAGCTAATATTAGATCACATGAAAGTACATGACTGTTCTATAAAAATCATTTGCATCTCTGTATTGGACGTTGCGGGGGGGAGCATTGGTTTCATACAGGGAGATGCTGACTTAGCTGTCAAAGGTTCGAAACCTTGCAGCCTCTGCCAATGTTTCTTGGCGGGACTGTGCTGCTGGAACTACTGAAAGAGCTGAGTTCCCTCAACTAGCAAAAAGTCCTCCCTTTTCTGTGATTAGTTAGGACGTAGGGAACCCGAATGAGAGGGGATGGATGATCCCTTGTGCTGAGAGATACACTGAGCAAGCATGTCCTTGACGTGTGAGCCTGAATTGGGGTCGGTGACAAGGACAACTCTGACATCATATGAGTCATGTGAGGAGGGAGGGGTGTCGCTGCCTCCTGACGGGGGGACGCATCTGTTCCACGCTAGCTCGTGAGATGTGAAGAGGTTGCAGTGCTAAGATGCACATAGGGAGAGTGGGAGTGTGCCGCTTAGCAGGGCTTTTTTGAGTTTGGGAATCTCATCGGAGCTGCCTCTCTTCTGCTTTGCGATTCCCACCCCCCAGTCGGAGGTTGGACTGGTGCTGTCATGGCAGAGGGGCGAGAGGGCCAGGCCCTAGTGTGGGAGAAGGCCGCGGGAAAGCCAGCCATGGATTTCCTATCTCTGCGGGACGTCAGAGGGCTGCATGTTGTCCATCAGGGGCACCCAAAGGATAACTGAAGAAAAGCTTAAAGTCTTGTAGGATGTACTTTTATTAGAGGGCATATAGTCACTGTTGGATTAGCTGCCTGAAGCTCCCACTGTAGAAGGCACACTTTGAGCTGCTAATAACTTTGCCAAACTGGGGAGTCAGGGCACTTGTACAAGTGAAATCTTCTAAGCTGCCATATCTTTCTCTTTGTGCATCAGTGCCGTGCACTCCATAAGGAAACATTTCTCTGGAGGAAAAAAAAAAAGGCATGTGAACATGTAATTAAGACCATCAAATGTTATGTGCACAAGTGGGATCAGTTCTTGCTGCAGAACTATAAATATTTCATTTTTAGATTTCTTTCTTCAGCGTTGCTCCACAGCGGTGAAGAGCTCGGTCCTATACGGAGACAGTGAAATAAAATCTGTTCCCTCAAGTACTTAAGATCTATGGCTAAACGCGGAAGCGTGGGGTCAATACATGGACCAGCTTCGTTGGCAGTTAGAGTTAGATTTCTATCAGTTTTGAGTTAGGTTTTCTTTTTTTTTTTTTGTGGGTATTATCTAAGGGCAAAGAATTTTAAAGAAGAGATGATGGGCAGGATGGAGAGGTCATGAGGGTACGTGTTTGTAAATCTAACAGCAGGAGGGTGCTTAGGTCAGTCGTCATGGGCCAACTGTAGCGCAGTGATTGAGAGAAGGCAGTTCTGATGTGAAAAGGTTAAAAAAGCAAGTGGAAATGATGAGATGCTGCACACTTGGTACCCCAAAGGAAAAAGGAATAGGTGGGGAAATGTGAAGACGGTCCTGACCCAGTTCAGCAAGGGACTAAGAAAGAGACTGTAAGTTCTTGGTGGATGCTGGTGAATCGAAGCAGAAATAGAGATGTTGCCATGGGCTGAAGTGGATATTAAGCAATCTGTATACAGCGGGCTGTGATTTGTGTTTCTGCCTGAGATTAAGAAATGACAAGGTGTAGAGGAAATGAAAAGGATAATACAAGTGCTGCTGGGAATTACTGTCATAATTCTCCTATTGTGGATAACTGACAAAGCCTAAAGCCACGGTCCTCAGTGCTTGCACACAGAATAAGCGTGTCTTGGCTTCAAGCACGTGACCAGTGGCTACTGTATCCGTGTGGGCGCAGAATGGAGCAAGTTCGTTCGTGACAGGAAAAATCTCCCTCAAACATGGGGGGCGATTCAGGTGTGCTGTGTGCAGATTTAGGGAGCAGCCATGCGTGTATCCTACCCAGGGGGATTCTGACCTGGTTAGGGCCTGAGAAGTGAACTTCGCGGAGTAAAACGTCAGAGGGGGAACCTGACCTGATCCAGCTGCGTTCCCTGTAGCTTCTGCTTTGCACAGACTTTGTCATAGATAACTCATACCTAACTATTATTCATATATTTTATTATTTTAGCGTGTCATTTTTCTGCCAAATTTTCTTTGGGAGTACAAGCTGGAAAAGTTTTGGGTAGAGCTGGATACTACAAATCCCACAATTTATATCTTATCTAAACCATGAAGGAATTTCATGGACCAAGTGAAAAGACACATGTGCAAGTCTGGGGCTTTGTTCCAGCTGAATTTCAGAGATTGTGTATATGTGTAAGTGTGACAGCTTCTCAAAAAAGCCCCCAACCAAACCCAAAACCCCTCGGTATTGTACACTGGAAGCCTCAACGAACTCCACTATTGAAGCCATCACGATAACTACTTGTACTGCACTAACACCCAGCAGCCCAACTCCTATTGGGACCCTGTTGTTCTCAGCACTTGTCATGCGGGGTGAGAAGAAGCAGCTTCTCCCGATATGTTGCAGACAGCATGGGATGAGTAAGAGTGCAGCTGAGGTGTCCTAGTTCAAAGAGCAAGCCAGCAGGAATGCCAAGGACTTACACCACACCTGATGACCGGGTATTTACAATTTATAGCTCTTAAGGTTTTGTGTTTAAGCTCATGTGGACATTAATGTGCATATTTCCTCCACTCTGACACAGATGCCTTGCTGTGTATCTCTACACACAGTAAGAGAGAGGCAAATCATGAGCAGCTCAGCCTTCTTCCACTTGGCATGGGCCACCACATGGTCTGTCACACACAGCTTCCTCCTTCCCTGCAGCCCTTTCCAGACTGCTTCGACCCATTCTTGCGGAGTTGCACAAAACCCTTCCTTTAGATTTAAGACTGATACAGTTTATCCCCTATTTTGTTCAGTTTGGGGGTGTGTGTTTGGTTTTGGTTGGTTTGTTTGTTTGTTTGTTTTTTTAATTTTCTCAAATGAAAGCTCTTAATCAATATTGGGGTGGCATTTGTAGAATTCCTCCTTCGCTGTCCCCGTTTCCTAAGATTTTCGTTGCTAGATGTCTTTAGGTCTGGACCAAATAGTTATACAGGAGAGTGCTGGGAGCACCACCTGTAAAGTGATCACAGACCACATTAAAATGTGAGGGGGCAATGAAGGGGCTTTGTGCTTGCTTCTCCTCTTATGCAAAGATCTGTCATAGAAATAGCCTTTTGAATTTTGGTAAAATTCAGTCCTGTAGGGAGCCCTGAAATAACCCTCAGAAAAATATGAATTCTGCTTTAGTGGCTCTCCCAACACTGATTTTCTTATTAATCTCCCTAGCAATACTTACAAAAATGCTTGACTGTGGTTACGCAGATTGTCTGATGTGATCACTAGCAATTATGCTAATCACAGTCTTCTCACAGTTCTTTCCCATCTGTTTTATCCACCTATGGATACTTACAGTGATACAAATGATAAAAGAGGCTCCGATCACATCATGCTCTCATTTGGACCAAAGGTTTTACAGATACAGACTAGGCAGGAGGTGAGGAGTGAGAGGAAGGAAGTGGCAGAATATTCCCATTTTTTTATGAGAGAGTAATAGACACAGAGGGCTGAATAACTTCCCAGGGATAACTGTGGCAGAGTTGTGCATTGATTGCAGGCCTCTGGAAAACCTTTTCTATATGAAGCCATATAGGCTGAGCATCATACAAGAAGAAAAAAAACAAAAGACCTCTCTGCTGCCCTTTACTGGAACTGGAGGAAGAGGAAAGCAAGGGCAAGGAGCAGATTTTGTTTGCCTGCCCCTCTGATGTCATTAGCTTTGGGTGGGAAGACAATAAAACGTTGTTTTCTTTGCTGTGAGCCTGAAGATCTGCAGTTTGCCAAGTGCAACTTGCTTAGTGAAGACACATGCTATTCAAATTGCCAGCCTTGAACAGAGTGGCAGTGCAGCCGGCACCTACTGCTGAAAGCAAAAGGAAAAGAGAGCCCTTCTCCTCAGGGCGAGACATTCATGATGGCAGGGTGTGCTAGTTTTACCCAGGACACAGTTAATTTTCTTCACGGTAGCTACTATGAGGCTATGTTTTGGATTTGCTCATCTCGGTGTTCCTCTGTGTTAGCACATCGCTTCTGCAGCCCAGTGAGTGTGCTGTCTCAATGGCTGGGCTAACCAGTGGAGAGGGCAGGATGATCAACAGAGTGTGGCTGTGATGTGTCTAAAATCGGTACTGCCTGGGCAGTAAAGCCTTTTGTGAGGAGGAAGCTGGAGAACCCACACAGGTGTTACGGCATGAAGCCCAGTCTGGTGAGAGCTGCATCCCTGACTGCCAGAGTCTGAGGCTGTGGAGACTGCAGATGGGGTGACATGACATGATTAGATAAGGGGGTATCATAGTTAATGGTGGTGAAGTATCTCCTGTCAGAAGTTCTTGGCAGGTGAAGAGGGCTCTGTGCTTTTACACCTTGATGTTTTGCTAACCCCTGATGCTAAACTACAAGTGATAAAAGAGATCTCAAAGAAGCACTTGTTTGTAGGATATTGCAGTGTTTTAGGAAGTTGAAGCAAAGGTTTATTGCACAAATTGTTACGGTGAAGGGCAGTAACGTTTTTGGAAAGTAATGGTCTGCTCCTTTTCCCCTTCATACACTTCTCTTTATGTGGAGATTTGGTGCTTGTGAGAAAGGAAGCTTGGACAGTAGTAAAGACTATGCAGGAAACTGCTGAAGTTTCCAGGTAGAGATAGGATCTGCTGTGAAGTGGAATCCCTAGTATTACAAGTGTCCTGAACCTATGAAAAATGCTTTAATGCCTATTTTTCCTACCACTTGACTGTATGCAAATGATGAACTCTTTGAGACAGGAAATGTTTTCATTATGTGTTTGGACATAGCCGTCAGCCCAAGATCCCAGTTCTGACCTGAGGGTGTAGAGGCTACCATTTATCAAAATGGCAATTACTTTTCTGAAAAACTCGGATTAATCTGGGACACAGAAAAAGCAGCAGCATTCACTTGGAGATCATTTATGGCCATTGGAGAGAAGATCATGCTTTGCTGGAATATTACCTGTCAGAAAAGAACCCTTGGACCAAGAGTCTTTTAGGGCGTTATATGACATTCAGCAAAATCATATCCGTTAGGAGATGCTTTCCTGCAGCAGATCCAGCTCCATGTCCCGTTTCCGGCTAATATAACACACAATGGGACTACAGATTTCTAAGGAAATAAATTCTTTCCAAGCAGTTGTCGAAACTGTTGAGTCTAGGGAAATATATAGAGATGGATGGGATATGTCATTCTTAGAGGGATGAGTTATTTAAAGCTAGTTGGGGGTATGCTATTCTTAAAGGAATGAGGTATTTATTAACAGACTTACATATTCCTGTAATGATTCCAGTGAGAACAATGAAATTGTGACTAAGTCAACATAAATTTAGAGTTAAAAGTTAACTTAAGCTTGGAATTTTTGAAGACGCTTAGTGTTGACCTAACTCTGAGCTCTTCAAAGCCAATGGGAGTTTTATGACTTACGTCAGGAGAAAGAAAATTGCTCCTGAAACCACACTCTAAATTGATAAGTACATACTTTCACTATATATATAGATGCATATTATTCTAATGTGGATGAGTTGTTTCAAATGAGTTGGAAAATTCCCTTAATAATAACGGAATTTAAAAAAGCCCCCAAACTTAAACTTCTTTATGGTAGGGAATATGTCTTCTGCATCTTGCAAAGAGCTTATAACACCAAAGCATTAATATATAATAAATAAAAGCAGACCATCTTTTCAAATGCATTTGTTACATCCCTAACTATATTGTTAAGTCATTGGATATCATTTATGTTCTTAAAATAGTGCTCAGGTGTTTACAACAAGCTTTAAGATACTCAGCTGATAGTTAAATCCATAACATATGCCCCACCTGGAAAATATGGCCTTGAAATAGCTGTTCAAAATTAAATTTCCATGTGAAGTTTACCTATTTTGGGCCTCATCTCCAGCTGGAAGACTAAGATTAATTTCTTTGAGAGTTAACTGTTTTACCCCAGCTGAGCATTGCATCCCAAACTTGTTTTTCTCCTTCTGGTTAGCTGTGATCTTTGGAAAGTCTTGATTGTGCTTGGCTTGTGAGCACTGGGAAATATGTAAGATACAGACCAAAACCAAAGTGGCATTAAGGGGGAACTTGTGAGTGAAATCTTAGTCTTCATAAAGTCAATTGGAGTTTTGCCACCGATTCGCATGGGGTCAGGATTTTATCCCTTAACTTTAACTTCTTAACTTTTGATGACTTACTACGTAAGTCTTTATGATACATTAATGCGAGTTTTTACGCTCTGAAGATACAGTGCCTGGTAAAACATAAGATGCAAACCTAGTATAAACCTCCAATGTGTTTCTGTTCTGTCTTCTTCAGGCATTAAAGGATGTGTCTTTTTGGCTACTGCTCTGCTGGAGCTGAAACTTTCCTAAAACTCACAGCTAAGCAGTTCAGTGTGTCTTGCACGGAACAACTACAGAATTCCAATTACTGCAATGGTGAGTAGCACTGAGATGTGTAATCCTCAAATTTAAGTCATTAAAGAGGCTGTAAACACACCCAGTATCATTTAGAAGATAAAACAAGCACATTTAAATATGAATATAAAAAAAGACCCTCAGGTCACAATACTCTTTGTCAGAGGTATTATTTGATATTTGGTGTATCAGAATGATTTGTTAAATGAGAATCACAGCCCTATTTTTTTAGGCATTATAAGGTGATTGCAGAAAGACCCTTGGATGTCTAAGATATGCATGCTAAGACAGCAACTGCAGAAAGCATGATAGAGGAGGGAGAGAAGCATGCAGTGAGGTTTGTATAGGTATTTGTGTTATACACTATTAAAGTAAAGATTAGACATCCTGATTTATCCTTTCACCTGTTCGTCAACCAGCTAATTTACTATAGGATCTATAGCTGAAATGAGCCTTTAGAAGGGATTTGGGGGAAGATTTAAAGAGGGATTTGAAATGTTTGCTACCAGTTGATCAAGTTTTCCAGATAGTTGACCTGTGACTTCTAACTCTTGTGCTTACCAGAAGTTCTGATCAAATATTTTTTGGGAACATAAGGCACAACTATGGCTTTGAATGTTAGACAGACATGTATTATACAGTAGTAGACTTGAATATGAATGTAAATGCAGATTATTATATGTTAGATATGCCACTGAATCCCCATAATGATGTAAAAAGCTCTGTGCACACTGTACATATCTGTACAGGCACACAGATTTATCTGAATGTTCAGACGTGTTATTTTAATGTAATTACTTCCATGGAAGTTTTGAAGCAAATGATAAAACATTTGTCTTCATTTCTATTATCACAATAATTTTCTAAGAAAAGGACAAATTCTTTTCCTGGTTGCAGCCTCTCAACTAAAAATCAAGACACCTTGAAGTTGTAAGCTATGCAGAGTTGTTGTTTGTATTGTAGCTTTAACCGGGATTCTTTGCAGTGGGTTTTTTGGGCAAGAGGAATAGAGAGAAAAATGGATGTTTATTTGGAAAGGCTTGTGAGCATTTCACCTATTGTGGGGTATAATTGTCTTTTGCAGTTATCTTATATTTACTGAATTTGTGTGGTGTGCTGACAGCAGTTAGATTCCTTGACTGTACCTTATTTTAAGATTTTTGCTTATGGCCAGTGAAAAGTTGAATGCATCATTTTAGAAACCTTAAACGCATCTTTTAATTATCATGGTTATGGTTCCAGTTGTCTTGTTTTAAATGCCAAAGACTTGAGGCCTAGGAAAATGTTGCAGATCTTTCAAAACCTGTAAAGTCATGCCAAGTGTCAGGACCAGCTTGCAACCACTAAATGCAGCAATAGTGCTCCTAGAAGCATTCAGCATTAGATGCAGAGGTATTTACTCTTCTATGGCTAAAGACACAAAATCAGTCATGCACCCAGCACCCACACTTTCTGCCTTCAAACTGTAACCAGATAGAAGACCCATGATATAATCTGTCTTGTTTCCCCTCTGTTTCCAAACTCACCTTACTCAAAGGCAAACCCTTATGGAAGGGGAAACTAATCACAAGCTTCATTATACGCTCTGCCATAGCAGGCAAGTGAATAAGCAGGGTTCAGATTGTTTCTTTCAGCTGAAAACCGTATGTGCTGATTGCAACTTTGTTAAATACATAAATAACTGGAGCCCTTCCAATCAGAGCCAGCCAAACCTTTTAATCATATACAGAAGCGATCCTCGTGACATAATTATGCTATCCAGACTCCTTCCTTCATTGGGAAATATTCTGTCAAACAGTAAAATAATTAGCATGGATTTTAAAATCGGCATTGACATTCTAATGTCTAATTAGGTAATTGTCATTGGCACAGCAATACCTATTAGGAGCATGCAATTTGTGGAAGGGGTTTTGATGGAACAGACTGCAGGTGCAGATGGTCTAACAGCAGGACTCTTACCCGATGTAAACAAAGGTATTTTAATTAGCCATGTGACCCTGATCATTGTTAAAAGGTAAGGGCTGTGCATTCATCTTCCCACCATCTACTTCCTGGGACTTTCAAGGCTAATGTTGAAATACCTCAACCTATGGTAAATTGCATATGGACTATATTAAAGTTCTCTTCAAATCTAGTTGCTGTTTCATCTGGCTTTTGGCAACATTAGTGCTATATTGCAGTTGGCTCAGAAGGCTTACCTAGTTGCTGGGCTATTTTTGGTTTGTAGGTCTCAATTGCTAATCTACACAAAGATATTAACTTTTCCTTAGTACATCAGGGAAGACTTCCAAGATATTGAAGTTTAGTTTTCAGCAAGTGTGTGCTGAAAGTAGTTAAAAAAATGCAGAAGATCGGCATTTTATAAAATTGTAAAAATCCATTGCTGGTGAGTTTGAACGTAACTCGGCACAGATCTCAGTTAAATTAATTATAATTGGGAAAACAGGAGTGAACGCACAGTCCTAGTAGCTATTAATAACCTTGAAGTTGGAAATGCAAGAGACCCAGTTGGCTCCCTGTCCTGTTTGCCTCAGCTGTGGGAGAAGGTGCTGCACATGTTAGATGTTCCAGAGCAGGAGTTGCACCTGGTATCTGAAGCAAAACTTCATGGAAACGAAGTATTTTATATTTCTTGTTACTGCAAAGTCAAAAAATATCCCAAAGCATGAAGGAAAAGCACTTTTGTAATTTTTTTTCTGGAGACTCTTTTATTGATGTCTCAATTATATTACAGTTTTTAAATTACAGTAAGAGTATTTTTTATTCTTACAGGTTGGCCTTAATAATTTTTAGCACTCAATCACATAAAACCAAATACATGTGTTTTACTGCAATAATGTAGTCCTATTTAATGTATTAGGTTTGTTCTTATGAGCAAAAAATGAAGTATTTGTAGAGTTAGGTCCTTAAACTATACACTCTTTAGTGCAGGGTCTCTCTGTGTGGTGTGTTTTCTGCACTGTTTAACCCAATGAGTTACAGATTACTAAACTGCAGGGCTGATAATTAAATGGAGTGAAGGAAATACAGACGTGTATTTTCCCTTTGTCTCTTCTTTTCTGAACCTGTTGGTCTTGTAACAAGGCACAGGACCATAATTTCCCCGTCAACCTGTGAGTGGTTATGTCATAAATATTTATGTATACAGATTATCAGATTGAGAATAGTTCCACTAGACTGAAAGCAATTCCTGAAACAATTTCATATCCAGTCTGAGTGCAAGTGTTGGATCAACATCTACACTGTAGGTACAGATCTAAGATATCCTGATGGCTACAGTGGAAGGTGAAGCTCTCGTTATCAATGATGCTTGAATCGGGTGGACTCGAAAGTTTACCTTTTGGCTAGTTCTTGAGGGAAGCAGTTGGGCTTGGGTTCAGCCAATGTTAGGGACTGAACGCAGGTGCCTGAGCCAGGAGCTGTTACTCCACTCCTTCACAGCAGGAAGAGCAGGTACCTCCACGGTGGGAAGGAATTCACTTTGGGAAATGCCTAGCTACCTGCAGTGGCTGAAAAGAGGGAGTTCTGGACGATAAAGTTCCCAACTTGGCTGCTTAAAAAACATTTAATAAGAGTTTGCTAGGATGGGCCACTTTGAGAACTGGTGTAAAGTGTGGGGGTTTCATTTGTTTTTCATTTTTACATTTGTGAAATTGCATTGCTAAAATCAGTGAGCATGTGTGCATAGTACTTTTCCAAGTCGCTTCTGCAGTCAGCATTAAGACAAAAACATACACTGTAAATTTTTGATCATAAATAATTATAGTACCAAAGTTCTTCAAATTCTCGGGCAGTTGAGATTTATGAGAACCCAGCAGAATATGCTTTTTTTTGAAGACAGCTGCAATTGCTGATCAGGTGTATGATTTTTTTGATGTATAAGAATCCAAACACATTTCCCCCCCCCCCCCCCCCGCTAATTTAATTTTCCTCCATTTTTGGAGTGGGAGGTTCTCCTAGGTGCTGGAGCACGTGGTAGGCCTTGGCTATTTCATGAGGGACTGTTTCATATTATGACTGTAGGAATGTTGCCAGACAGATTCTCTAATGAAATACATGGTGGCCTTTTGACTTTGTGTTTAGATCCATTCAGAGCTGTGAAATAATTCCTAATAGAGGTGATATAGACTATATGCACCTTTTTTTTTAAGCTATCTCATCTAAACAGAAACATTTATCAAATCAATGGTGAAAAATAGACTTCTTTTATTATCGGGTTAAGGAACTTTGGGAAAACCTTTCATCTTGAGAATTGCTTGGCTTATGTCACTGCTTTCCAATGATTGTGAATTTTTTCCACTTCTGTCAGGCAAGTGCTATAGAGACCTTATTATCTGAGTGTGAAATATACTTATTAGTTAATAAGTTCGACCACCATGAGATAATTCTAAAGTGACATGATGCCTGTCTGTATTTAAAAAGAAATAAATAAAGGCAAGAAAAATACAAATGATAAACACATATTATATCTCTCCTGCTGATGCTGAGGTTTAATTATGGGGGACAATTACCTACCGTAGTCAAAGGATTCGCACATTAATAACATTATATGGGGATAATGTCTTTCTAAGCTGCTATAGCATTTAAAAGCTGGTACTTATGTTGCAATCCAGATTCTGTCTACTCGTCAGTCCTGTCTGGATTATTGCTACATTATGTAATGTGGTCTCTTGTGGTTTTTTTTACTGTGTAATTAACATGTGGGTCTGACTTACCCAGTCCGCTCTAATAAACCAGCCTTAATGAGTGAAATAATTATAATAATAATAAATCCTCCATGATTTCTGAACTTCTCTGTTACTATG
The DNA here is from genome assembly GCA_027574665.1 of Rhynochetos jubatus. Classification (NCBI taxonomy): domain Eukaryota; kingdom Metazoa; phylum Chordata; class Aves; order Eurypygiformes; family Rhynochetidae; genus Rhynochetos; species Rhynochetos jubatus. The sequence continues at coordinate 30,097,306 of CM050654.1, forward strand.
ACATTTGTGTTCAAGCAATGCGAAGGCTCAGTTAAACATATACTGCATGCAAATTGAATATAATTTGATACATAGTCTTCTGAGAACTTTTCTCTAACTGCATTGGGAGGGTAGAGTAGACAGACAAACTTTCTAACTCTGCATTCCCTACTGCTCCTTAGTCCTGCACTTTCACAGAGGAGAGAGGCGCTCAAACCTGTCAAAACTTAATCTCTTGCACATCCTTCTTAAATATTGTGTTTTGTGCTCTTCCCACTGTAAAACCTGTTACTGATCTCTCCTAAGAATGAATGATGGATTAGTGACAATATTACAAAAGCACAGGTAGTTAGAAAATCACAGAAATATTCCTGGCTTACAGGTTTGGGTTGTTCCCCCCCACCTCCCCCCAAATATACTGATTTTTGTGTCATTTTTCGTGTGCTTATTTAATGAGTGGAGTTTATCCTAGAAATAATATTTCTTTAGTGGGCATCAATTTTCAGTACAGAGAGACAAATCAATATCTTGATTTAATGCCAGGTGCTAATTTTCTAAAGTCTGGGGGAAAAATATGAGCTATAACTTACTCATAAAGTAAATTATTTCTAAGAGTCTAAGCCTTTCTTCTGTGTTTCGTATAGGTTACTGTTAGCAAGTATAATGTGCCTGTGCTGTGAAGAGTGTTACAGCTGTGTCTAATTTACATGATAACTGCTGCATTTTCTGATTAAATTAATTAAGGGGTTTTCTAGGTATTTGGTTGCTTCATGCCTGATTTTTCCCACGTTGATACATTAATAACTCAAGCAGATAATGATGTGCTTTCATTTTGCTTTACAGTACATCTTAGGGGTACTGAGAAATCCTCTTGTTGGCTTATCACAAAATTAAAATTGCAAATATAAACAGAATGTACTGGTTTATAGGTGGAGTAAGTACCATGGCATAAATCAATACAATTCAGGTTGATTCCAGTGGGGGTTATAAGTTATGTCAGCTCTAAAGTTGGTCCTGGATTTTAGAGGTTCTGGTTTTATTACCCATTGCTGCTGGTTATTTTAGATGCCTTTAAAATCTGCCCATTCTCTGTAAATATCAGCGCTGCAATTGGAAGCAGAGCTTTTAAGAAGATAATTTCTGATTAAAGAAGTATTTTTTTCATAAAACTTGTAGCAACCTGCGTAAAATAATCCATGTACTAACGTAATAACTTCCTAATATAGTTACACTCAAATTCAAAGGATGCTATAGCATGTAATCTCTTTTTACATTAAGTATAGCCTAGGTAATACTTTCTCTTGGGATGTGATTTTTTTTTTACCAAAGCCATTTATAGGCTTCAGAAATATGCTAGTAAAAATTATATCAATCAACTTGAAAATGAAGTTGAAGCAGTGTAACTTTACCCATACTGCCTTAGTGGATGTGTGTGTGTTAGCTTTGTATAACAAGGTTTGTAGGAAGCATCTTTTATTAGAGCAAGGGAAATAGCTGGAGAAAAAGGCATGTCGTCTGAAACAGGAAAATCATTTTGGGAACCATTGTTTTAAGTTAATTTCATGTTTCTCTATTAGACAATTTAAGGAAGAAACGTTGTCAACACCTGTGGAACGGAGCGGTGGTATTGCCAAAGGAGGGGCATATTCTCGTTGGCCTGTGACAGAGGTGGCCAGCAGGTGTAGAGTAACAAGGTGTAAAAGCATTATACACCATAAAATGAGTGCTTGTATTGAAATCTTCAATTTTTCTAGCTACTATGTACTCCCAGTGCTTTGGGGTGGTGCTGCAGCAGTGATGGACCAAGGCATCACACCTAACTCACAGGTAGCGACAGTCCAGCCCCTCTGAATGTGACAGAAGCAAATACTTTCAGTCAAAACAGATGGTATGGATCTTAACTACAGGGTAAACTACAACACACCCTTCAAAGGTGAGGCTAGGAACTAAAATTCCCAGCCCAATTGTATACCAAAAAGCAAGGGCTCAATAGATACAGCATGCCGTAAAGAAAATGTATCTTTCTTTGTTAACCTCTCTACATTTCACAGGCTATAAACTACCCATCTCTTTCCTTCTGCTGAAAGAAAACCACATTACCATCTCTCTTCTCCCTTGCCGCCTTTTCTGTCCCCTCTCTGTGAACATCCCCTCTGTTTCACTGGTGCCAGCTACCTTCCCTTTCAGAGATGGTCTTATAAATACTTGTCTTAATTACACTCTAAGCAACTGTTCTCAACTCGTTTTTAGCTTTGAAGTCTGTTGCTTCTATTTCAGACAAGAAATAGAAGAGAACTTGTTTGCCCAAAAGCTTGTGTTTTAACTACACCAGTTGGTTTAACAAGGGATGTTGCCTCGAACTACAGACTTGTCTTGCTTGGTTTCCATGTAAGTGTGGGCCTTCCTGGATAGTCAGGATTAAGAATTGGGGAGGGATTGATTGCTTTATGACAGGAGTTTCCTCATGGGTAACTGGGTGTGTCTGATCTTTATCAAGCTTCTTCCCATGTATATTACCTGGTTGTCCTCACCCCTGTAGATGCTGTGATGGTGCAGCTGTATGGGATGGAGTATACCCTGTTCTGAGGTGTCTGTATATATCGGATGCTGGAACTAGTGCCTTTCTTGTTTAAGAGTATCTATTCTTAAGATCAGGTTTTGTATTTGTTGCACTGGTTAGTCTGGCGTCATCAATGACTGCTGATCTGCAGCTTGCTTCCTGATGAGTTATGTGGGAGTGAGAGAGTGTTTGAAGGCTGGAGAGGAAACCGAGTTCGGGGAAAATGTCAGAGGCAATGATCAGGGCTTGTAACTGTCTAGTAATGTCTAGGGTAGGGTAGCACATTACAGTCAGGATTTGCTGTATATGGGGCATTTGGTTTGTACTATAATTAGTACAATATTCACACTGCTCTTTCAGGAAGGTGAAATGTTTCCTTGGAGAGTATTCCTGATGAATAAAAGTCATATTTAGATTGGTGAGATGGGTCTCACGATTTTTCTTCTCATTATAGACATGATGGTGCCCAAAGTTTGTCTTTTTAAAATGTGTTTTGGACAATAGCTGGCTCCATGGCGTACATTTACAGGTTTTCACTAACATTTGAGGGCTGCCATTTCTTACGCTGATCTGATTACAGTTCTGCAATGATATGGCTCTCATACTCTCTAGAAAGTAGGTTTTATGGAAGTATTCCAGATGTGCTTTGATGAAGGATTGGTTGTTACTGAATTTCTGGTGGGAACAAGGAAAAGAATAAAAAACTTGCAGTTGTGTGTATTTAGCTGCAATCCATGGTTGGTGCCGTTATCTAGAGCCTGTTCTTTATGGTGGGCTATGAATAAGCTGAGGTGTTACATGACCGTTTCAATGTTAGCTTCCTGGGGTTGGAGAAAGCCAGTTGTGGTTTCAGAAGATAAAATGGGTGAGTTTGGTAATATATTTGGGTTTGAAGTTTGATTGTTACACGTCCCCTTGTAGGTGCTCAGGAGAGTCTGCGATGTCAGAAAGCTACATAGATGATGGAGTCGCTGAAAAAAACAGCTGTATGCAATGCCGTAGGATCTTTTAATGAATTTTGATGCCCCCTCAGCAAAGGTATTATGCGTACCTGTAGGTCTCCAGACTTTCCTTGCTTATGCATCGTGGGGTCCACGTGAGAAAAGCTTCTGGATGAGAATGAAAAATATAGAGTACCAGCTTCTCTAGGAGCTGTCAGGCAAAGGATCTAGGAGTATATATTTGACCTCTAAAATGAAGAAGGGGTATAGGGTCTTTCTTAAGTTCCTTGCAGTAGGTAGTGTCTGTAGTCTAGTGTAGTCTTTGCGGGTTAGCATGATGGTTTTTTAAAAAAAAAAAATCCTTTAATGTCTCAGATAGTTGTGGTTTTGAGGTAGTTTCTCTGTGCAGAAGTGGACATCTATGAAGAGGTTTCCTTGTTTCTTAATAGCTACGACAGTAGCTATTGAGAAGGTGATCTGTGGTCATAGATGTTGCAGCTTTAGGTGAGGTGGTGGTGGCCTGCCAGGTCTGATGGTTTATGTGGTTTATTCATCTACTCTTGCTATGGTGATATGCAGAACAGTAACAAAAATTGTTGATGTGTTTTTTATTTTAATATTGCGATTAAATTTAAATGACTGGAGATCGGTTAATTGTGCATATACATAATTATCTTATGTACTACAGTAATATTTGAGGATTTGCCAAGACCGGGGCTTTGTGGTTCTTGGCCAAGCAGCAAATAATCCATTCCTGAAAGAGACGTTGCTCTGATCTCCCCTACCCTTGTTCTTCAATATTGTCTCTCTAGTTTTTTACGCCTACTTTCTGCATATAGACCTAAAATTAAACGAGAACTTTTCAGGGAATGGCTTGTTTATTACTTTGTGTTACAATACTTAATTGCAGTGGAAATTCTGCTTGCCGAGATGTCTGAAGGCGCTAGAAATACAAACAATAATAGTACTGAACCATGGAAAGTTACGCTTTCATCTGTTTGATATTTACATTCTTTATGAGGGAGAGACTCTGACATGCTCATAGTTTTGCATTGTCTGTGAATACTCTTTTGCTGGAGTTCTGGCATATTCATTTGGTGTCTTGCTCCTTGCATTGCCCCCTGATCTTACACTACTCTAAGCTCTGCAACAGATCATATCCACTGCTGAGTGAAGAAAAGGATATTAAGCTTAGAGGAATCGGAGAAATATGGACTAAGAATGAAGCTGTCATGGCACTGGAGAGTAAATCCGATTGCTTTATTCCTGTCTTAGTGCTATGCAGGGGAGCAAATTTACCTGGAAGTGATGGGGACCATGGTGCAGTCCCTGGTCCCAACCCTCAGACACCTGCTCCAACGGAGAGGTCAGATGTGCAAGCTTTGCCCTGCCATGCTTCCTGAAGGTATTTGTGCTCACATTGACAGTACCTCTTGAAAAACATTCCTCATACTCCTGTTTGAAGAAGGGAAAAATGAAACAGTCCTGCCTCCTCTTCAAAGACACCTATGTGAAATACATATTTTATGAAACAAAATTTGTTTTATCCCATCCTTGGACTTCACAGTGTCTTATTCCCCATTTTCACATTTTTTTTGCTTGCATTATGATCATGAAAACACATGAAGAGGAGTCTGTATGTATATGGGGTAGGGAGGGTGTTTTGGTTTTGTTTTCCCCAAAAGGGACTCTTTTTTTGCACAGTTGTGCCGACACATAGCCATGAGCTATTCAAGGGCCTTGAATTTAATTTTTTTTTTCAGGTTCACCTCTGACTTATGTCCTGGCTGCTTAATCTGTGTATTTGCATGTTTTGGCTTCTCAATATTCTGCTATGCAGAATGTAGAGTTAGGTATACACAGACAATAACGATGTCAGCCCATAAAGCCAGACAGTCTTTGTACTGAAAGCAGAAGAAATTCATGGTAAGCGTAACACCCAAAATCATGCAAATTACCAACTGTAGAATCATAAAGATGTAATTACTGGACCAAAATGCCAAAATTTCGGTCCTCTTCTGATTAGTTCTTGGAGCAATGAGTTATCACAAGATTGCTACTTGTTAATATTGGCAAATCAACAGCTGCTATTCTTTGGTATAATAATATCACTAAATTCTGTGATTGTCATGTATCAAGTTTTACATCAGATATGATTATGTCCATTAGGATTAAAGTCATTATACGGTAGGATTAGAACTGAGTATGATTTTGGATAATGACAGTGTTAGTGTCACTATAGATTACAAATTATATTAATTTCTGTCAATATGCAAAAATACACTAGAAAACCCTTTAACACTAGGAAACATTTTCACAGGGAATGGGGCATGTGTTTGTTTCCTGGAAATAGCATTCAGATGATATCCAGGCTATAAATGAAATAGGATTGTATAATTTACTGTCTGCTCATAATAAGAATATACACTCTGTCGTTAAAAATTCAAGTGTTGTAGAAATGATCCCATCTTTGAGCAAATATTGCAATTACTTCAAGCTGTCGAAACTCTGCTTCCTTTGAACAGAAGTGTCCAGAACAAATACTGCAACAATGAATCTTTTTATCATTCTGCAATCCCATTTGTGATAAGAGGAATTCCTTGGGGATTACTTTAAATTCTGTACATTAGCAGCAGTTCCGTGGGTTAAATCAGATAAAACAGGCTCTTATCAGATTATTAGTCACATTAGGCAATTACATTCTTATCTCTTAGAAATAATTCTTGCAGCCCTGGTGCTTATTTCTCCTCATTAGAAAAGGCTAATTCCTGATTAAGATCTTTTGCCTTCCGTACAATAAACCTTTATATTGGATTTGCCACATAAATTGAAAAATACCTTGCGGCAGAGAGGGACAGCTGCACTTCCCTTTTAAAAATATACCTCGCTTATAGTTGAAACATCAGTCATGCAGATTTGCTGCCTACAGTTTGGGATTTAAGAAGGCAACACTAGCTTTTTGCCAGCATCAGATTTAAAGGCCTCCAAACCAGCATGGTTGTACAGGAAAGCAAACAGATCTTCATTTGGTTTTATGGAGTTTGGTTTAAATTGCATGAAAAGCAGAGTAAAGGAAGGGTGTTTCGCACACCATTTGCACAATGGTCGTAAATATATTGCCCTGTGAGCAAGCCTACCTGTGGGATGCCTTCACAGTGAGAATCCTGGGCAGTATAGGTTGTAAGGTTGGTACAGGGATGGACCCTTATCCCTGATACTTCTTGCTCTTTTGGAAAGTTTTCTGCCAACAGAGGTCATATGCGTGAAGCTGTGTTTGTTGACAGCTATGTGACAGATATGGGCTTGTGTTTACTGCAGGAACAGGATCAAAGTTGTTTTGCTCTTTCATGTAATTAACCCAGAAGAAATATCCAATTGAGTGATTTACTGAAGATAAGCAAGGCACTTGGGAAATGTAAGTGCTTCAGTGGAAATGATACATGGGAAAAATGAGAGTCGCATTTCTCCACAGGTCTGTCATGTTTGTGTTTCCGACTTTTGTGTCAGGAGCTGGCTGCTGAATCAGATACCTCCCACTTCCCACCCTTTCAGGAGCCTTTGCTTTTGTAATTCTTGAATGCTATACCATCCCTCCCCACTGCTGTTCCCTGTGCACCACCATACATAAATCTGTGTTTTACACTTGGAGGCATTAGCCAGTGTATGTGCATGCTCATGTGAGAAATGAGTGCAGTCAGTGTTGCTTCAATATTTTTGTAAAGGATTAGCAAAAATTTTTCCCTTATTAGAAGTGAGATGATGGGAAGTTTTCAAAGGCAAGAATGGCAAACACCTAACCACTATTAAAAATAAATGGGAATTAAGTGTCTGCCAATTAGGCCTGTGAAAACCTTTCCGGTGGTCTTTAAGATTGAACCAAATTACATTGAAAACCAGATGGGAATGTGTTAAAGATGAAGTGATTGCTTGAAACAAAGTGTTGCCTGTTAGAGGTGGTCCTGAGTGAAGTTTTCTGTGTCTTTCTGTGTGTATGCAATGTATGTCATGTTATGTTTACAGAGAACCTTTAGTAGAAAGTTCAGTGCTTTGGCTGTACAAATACTACTGCGTGCTTTGCTTCCATTTAGTTTTCATATTTTGCAAGTGACGTTAAAAATTCATGCCCGGAGACGTTGCATTTGGACATCTATCTACTGGATTGCATGAGAAAGGCTAATAGTTACTTAACTTATTCATAGAGCTCTTGGAAGACAGTGTTGTGGTAAAATGAGAACCTACAGCGTTGTAGCCTTTCAAAACAGGAAAAGAAAACAGCATTAGAGTAAGAAACTGATGACCTGTGAGAAAGATTAGAGCGGTTTCTTTCCCAAGCTGCAGGACAAGTGTCAATGCATTGTGCAGGGTTTCAGGTGCACACCTGGACAGATCAGGGCAAGAACTTGAGCTTGGGTCACCTTTGTCACGCAGTGACCAGAGAACACTGGGCTCTTCCCGCTCTATAACTGAAGTCCTGTTAAAGCCATTCTCAGGAAATGTTCTCACTTTGACAAAGTTTCTTTCGGCAAAAACATCTATTTAGTCCTAGTTGTGTGGTGCCACACAAGCCCAGAAGCTCTGAAGAAGATGCCTCGCGGCTAATTTCCATGACAGTCAGCACACAAAGATTATGTGGTTGAAATAAATCAGAAGTGAGAGGGAGGAAGTATTATCTCTACTTAGGTGTTTGGGGTATAAAGGCTAAATGTTTTACAGAAATCTTGGGAAGTTTGGGGCAGAGCTGAAAATCTGAACCTTCAGTTTCCCCTTCCAATTTTGCCCTTCAGATCTGCTCCTGGCTGCAATCTGTTAGTGTCCCAACACTATGATTTGGGCCAACATGGTTAAAGGTCTGTGGCAATTGTATACATCGAGTGATGGGGGATTTGGCTGCCTCATTGCTCTGAGCCTAGCTGGCTCTCGGGCTGCCTGCTCCCTTAATCCCCAGCTGTGAAGCAGAAGAGGGCTGGGGGCTCGGGGCGGGTCTGTGTAATTCTCAGTTGCCCAGGCAGTGAGTAACTGCTGGAATATCGAGACACTGATGTAGTGCACATAAAATTATTTCTTAAACTCTTGTCTGAGGGAAAAGGTTTATGCAGGTAAGGTCTTGGAGCTCAGAGGTTTTCACTAGAGTGGAAGATGATTTGGCTGCTATCTAATCTGCACTTGAGGCATTTCTATGCACAAAAATCATCAGTGGAGCAGTAGATCTTGGCTGTTCTTTACAGTTATCCTCCTACTTCTGTGGGTAAACTTGGTTGTTCACTGACATTTGTTTTGCTGTAAAAGAGATAAACAGATTCTGTTTGTGGAATACTTTTATTGTTATTATTGAGACTTTTACTCTGGCCTGGTTCCATTTGTGAGGAAAGTCTGGTGGAGCAAAACCAGCCTGGCGGGGTAAAGGGTTCTTGAGCAAGCTCCTGTGTTGAAGCTGAATTTTTGGCTCTTACTCAAGAGCCATGTGAAATGTTAGATTACCTAAGGTGTGAGAGTCTAGCCTCTCTTTCCTATTCTAGCAACTATAACATTTTTCTCCACTGTGGTATTTCACAAGATCTGTTTCCCTGTCTATTTAAGAAATCTGTTGTGGGTAACTGAATTACCTGAGTTTGTTAATCTTATCCAGCTTCTTATAGATCACTATTGGCCAATAAACTGTAAATATCTTTCTGATTAGGGCTGATGGAAAAAAGAAAGTCCTTCAAAAGCTTTGATAGATTTTTTTTTTTCTTTAGCCAAAAGAAAAAATATTCAGAGAGCTGCTACTTTCCTGGAAAGCCTGTAAGTTTTATTGGAAAAATCCCAAGCCAAAACATTTCAATAGGAAATGCACATATTTCTGTTTGGGTTTTCTCTCCTACCTCCCCCATTCTCAAGTTGCTAGACTCAAATTGTTCTTTTATGTATATATCTAAAAATGAAGTTTCCTACCAATGGGATGCTGTTAGCTTCTGTGCAAGCATTCTTAGATGTATTGGATGTGGATTTCTAGAGCTCACATTAGCAGCTATCTCAGGGTAGCAAATAGCACAATTAATGTGGCCTTAAATTTGGAGCAGTTATGACCTCAATTTTGTCTTCTCCTCATCAACAGTTACAAGCCTTTTCTCTTCTAAATACAAGTATTTTTAAAGTGTGCTTAATAAAGCTATTTTTATTCCCTGGTCTTTTCTCAAGGTTTGATGCTGAATGAAAAATGGGCAGCTCAGTAGGAACAGTACATTGTAATGGTTGCTTTGCTGTCAAGGGATTTGTGATTTTTATGCTTGTGGTTACTTGGTTTTAACAAAGTCGGTCTCTCTGGGACTGGCGTTTGTAGAATGAGCATAATGGGCACTTGTGACACAAGGAGAATTTATGACAAGCCTAAGAACCTGGTTATGGTTCTTGTAATAGCCTATGAGATCGCATACCACAACCTGCCTTTGAAATCACATCGGATGTGGACTCAGCTTTAAAATATACAGCTTACAGTGACCATACCTTCTACTTCTCCCCTGTGACATTACAGGCAAAGAGAGGGGTGTGTCATGTCTTTTGAGCATTAATTTAATATTACAGTCTGTTCATCTAGGAGCAGTTGGCTACTTCCCAAACTCTTTGTGGGATGGAAATAGTTCCTTCTTGTTATCTTGAGTCTATGCCATGACCAGAGACAAAACAACACTAAATAAGAAGCCTTGTTAAGGTATTAGCTGAGTTGTTAAGAACCATATTGGTCCTAGTGACTAGACGATCACTCCAGGGAAAGTTGTCTGGAGACTCCAATATCCGTCCTCTATGATCTTAATATACAGATTTTCTTTCTGTTTTTCATTCCTGTCCACAAGATCATTGCCTGTTAATCACAAAATTATGTCTGTGTATTCCCTGTAATTCTTCACTCCTAGAAAAAGTGTTGCTATGTGGAAAGTTTCCAAAGCTTTAATTTCCTCAAGGATTGCCAAAATACAACTTAATAAGAAAACAAAAATATAACAATATTTTGGTTTCTTTTTCAATCTAATTTGTTGTTGTTGTTGTTTGTAAATCTAGAATTTTTAGTCCTGAGTCTCTTAACACATGTAGAAATAATTGCCAAAATGTAAATTTGCCAGATTAGAATGAGAAAAGCATAAATTCAGTGGCAGACCACAGTGATCCACAACAATCTATGGACTTAGCTCATAGGGCCTAAAAAATCATGGAGAAAGGTTAAGTTTATAATGACTAGACTTCTGTTGGTTACATAGGGATCTATAAATCAGAAAGATTTCACCATCCCCACCCCTTCTCCCGCCGACCCCCCACCGCACCCCCTGCCAACAAACCCACCCCAACTACTGGACTTTATTCTATGCTTGAGCATAGGGTTGAGGTCATCCCTTAAACAATCTTCTTATCAAATTTTCTGTGATTGTGTTGCACAATGCTTTGTAATGGAGAATGCCCTGCTCCTGAAAAGACTCCAGATTCCAATATATATTAAAGAATAATTCTCGTGTATTACTGCCTTGTTCTCACTTGTTACAAAGTAATCATTAAAGCAGATTTACTGAACACTTCAAACTTCGTCCTAGGAATTTTGGACATCATAAAAGTAACTTTTAAGAATTTTAGGTTTGAAATAAATGCATCAAGCCCCATGTTGTGAAAAGACAAAGGAAAGTGTAATTCACATATATGCTACACGAGCTGTTTGAGGTGATGATTCTGGCATATCTTAGGGTGAACCCATAAAACATGGTGGTAGATTGCTTTTCTTGCTGGTTTTAAATTGATTTACCAAGAGAGAAAGGAAAAAAAAAACCCCACCAAACTAGAACAAACACTTAATCTTTTCGCTTCCTGTAGCACTGTATATTTAAAACATCATTAGTTATATTCAACTGGGTCTTTTCCAATATCACTCACAGAACATGGAAAGTCTCCAACTGACTTCACTAGGTTTTGGCTTGGGGCCTGATACCGAAAAGTGGACTGAGCGTCTGCCTGAGCACTGCTCAGCAGTGCTTGAGAAGAGGCAGCCTGAACTTCAAGCAGTGCTGTCTAATCTCTCATCTACAGTCACGACATGGGAAGCTGATTTACCAAGGATACAACCATGTCTTTGGCTGGGTTCTGCACCATTGGTTGATATTCAGCCTCTTTCCTTTGCAAGGACTGTGTTTGCTGAATGTGGCATTTTAGGGCCATGCAAACCTTCAGATCCTGCATTCTTGAACACATGGGAAACGTTACCAATAATGGAGCTGAGCACCTACCGAGTCCTGGCGGATGGGGCGAGCACTGATTTATAAGGATGATAACTGTACGGTGCATGTAAAGGTCTGCTCAAGTCAAACTTTGCAGTAGAAGTGACCTAGCGATAATTGTGTTTATAGCCATCCTTACAAAGATTTTAGTGCCTTTAAACTTTTATTTGCTTAAACATAACAAAAGTTCAGTTGTAGTCATAGCTGTTTATTTTACAAGGCAGTTATAGGTGGATTTTGCTGCTGGTCAGGTTTGTAAAAAACACGTGCTTTACTGAAGGGAGGTAAAAATCATTCCAGGATCTCTGACAACCTTGACTATTGTATTGAACAGAATAGATTTTACTTGTTGGATTGTCTTATTGTGTGTTTGTTTCTGTTAGCACAATAATAGAGAGAAAAGGTTTTATGCAGCTTTATTATGAATGGGAGCTGGTTCCTAAATTCTGTTGAAATTGAAAATAATTTCATATGAAATCCTTTAAAAAAAAATGGTTTTGGTTTATTCAGTCATAAAAAAAAAGAAAGAAATCAAATTTCAAAATATGCAGATGGTTTAAAGTCTTCATGAATGACTGTCCAAAACTTTGGAATTTGGATTTAATTTTGTTAAACTTCCAAATTCTGTTGGCTCACTGGAGAATTCCAGTTCTGTGATGAAGCTGCAAATCCTTTCCAGTTGTATTTTCATGTGAACAACCTCCATGAAATATATGAAGCACCCTAATTCCAAAATCAGTTAAATACCTTAACTAAATCTAAGGAAAATCAATGTATTTGGCTAATTTGAACAGCAGAACATTCCCCAAGTGTATTTCCATGGCGAATCAGGTAGGAAAGAGTTAACAAGTCAGATTTGTAGTCCTTTTTCCAGAGTGGTTACTGGCTTAGATTATATGTCGCAAAACAATTAAAAGTCAGTAGTACAGAACAGATTTCTGTGTCCTGCAAAAGATGAATACGTTCATTTCCAACACATGATGTGGAAAAAGTTGAGCCCTCAGCTTGTTGTTCATGTAACCTGTGGTCTTGCATGTTTAAACAGTCCTGCTGCTTAGCTAAGCAGTGGTACAGATCCTACCACTATTTAAAATCCTTCATTTGCAGTTTTGTAATACAGCAAGCAACCTTTAATATAAATCTTTTTTATTTACATAGTTATTTATCCCCACATCACACCCCATCATAGTCCTGAACCTTTGTAGAGAGAGGCAAACACTTCACCAAGAGGAAAACTATTTTTACGCCTTAGCTTTTTTTTTGGAAGGAGATAAAAATGAAATCTAGCTGGAGGAAAGTTCTATTGAAAGGGTGAGGAGAACAGAAAAAGATTCAATTATATTGTTTGGATCAAGATATTAGTATGTGAGATCCGGTTTCACATAGACTTCAAAAACAAACAAAGACAACTCCTTTCGAGCCTCTGGCAATGTGACTGGCTTCATAAGATCAGAGCTCAAATTTACATGGATCTGTATTAGTTCAGGTATGAAGAGTTTCATTTTGCTGATCTTTTGAAGCAAATTCCACATAGCAGCACAAGAAAGGGCTGCCACATCGGATTTGACACCCTCCAACTGTGCCTTATGCCAATGTTTTCGTTGGTTCCCTCCTTACAAAATAGCTCTTTGCCAGTTTTCTGAGGACTCCATCCTTTCTTTCTTTCTTTTCCCCCTTTTATTCTCCCCCCCCCCCCCCCCCCCTTGAGAATGGTTTAGTTTGGGATTCTTAAACTATGTATAGAAATAGCCATGAAGTAGGGGAAAAGGAAGAGCTGGCTTGCAAACCCTCTCTGTTTTAGTTGAAAAAATAACCCTATTAGAAAGTGATCTGTTGTTTTCTTTTGGTCTGTAAACAGTTCTTACTCTGTGTGCATTTATTAGCAAAACATGGATATAATTAATAGCTTTTCAATTTCTGAGATCTGCACATGTGTAGTGTAAAATAAACTGAACCTCACTCAGCTCCTGGCTTCTATTGCTTTTTAGGCTCTCCTGGGCTGCTAACCACCTCCTTTCCCCACTTGTTTCAAGCTTCCTTGCACTGGCTTCAAGCTTCCTACCCTACAGCTCAGAGACCATGTGTGGCTGCATGCTCAGGACCTGTATGGGAATACTCTCTTCACATAGAGAGCTGTAGAAACTGTCACTGGATACAAAAATTCCCATAGAGCTCTACATACAGATTAAGCTATGGCAGCACAAGATATGGCAGACGGCAGCCAAAGCAACGGCAATCTGCCCAGTGCAGACCTCAATGCCCCTGACTGCGTTGCTGCCAACCAGCTCCTCCGCCCCGGTGTACAGCCCTTGCAGTGGTGTTGCCTGTGCGTTCACTTACTCTGCAGATTGCACGCAAGCAACAAAAACGTGATCCGATCTACCCGGCAAATTCAATTACTGTTAAAATAACACGGCTAGGGCAACGTAGAGCTCGCTCTATATTGCTGTTGCGTCTCCAAAGCTGCTCTGAGAAAATGGTGGTATCTGACGGCTCCTACATTATGATGGATATATATTGTACCAGTGTCTTAGAAGCTTATTTTTTGAAAGATGGATAATATTCTTGGGGTTGGAACTAGATGATCTTTAAGGTCCCTTCCAACCCAAACCACTCCATGATTCTATATTCGCAGTTACTCCCTGAATTCTGCAACTGTCAAGGTAGCAACATTTAGTGTGCAGACACGACTCTGTTAGGATCAGCAGTTTTCATACCCTCTTTTTCAGATGCTCCTGCCATCCAAGCGTCCCCTCAGCAGGTGGGAAGTAGTTTGTGATCTAAGGTGTGCAAAGAGAAACAAGCAGGGTGACTTCATGGCATTTGATGCAGGCTGTTCCTACCCCCCGGAAGTGCTTGGTAAAACAGCCGTGCTTATGATGAACATCTTGATTTATAGGTGAACTCTTAATGATTTAAAGTTTGAAAGGGGTGAGGTGGGTTGCACACATGTTGGTTCTTAGGTCTTCGTTTGTGAGGCTTTGAAGTTGGGATCCATTTAGAAATTCTCTGCAAATTTTAGAAAGAACATTTCTGTGAAAATGTAACACACAATCTGGTGGCATATGGTTGTATTTAGGTGACTAATACTCACTCGGGCCCACCTTCTTAATTTACTGCTGGCTTCACCATTCATGAGTAATGCATCCACTCCTAGCTCATGCCAATAAAGCTTTATGCCACCACACGTATAATATTTCACTCCATGTATTGCCTTCCCCATTGCTATGGCATTTGTGTGGTTTGTGTTAACAAAGAATCACCAAAATGTATAGCATGGTAAAAATATATAACCTGTAATTAGCTTTAACAATTAAGAAGCCTAAAAGCAGACTTTGTAAGGCCAAGACTCCAAAGATATGAGTATCTCAAGCAGTTCATTTTCAGATCACAGTAACAGCATGTAAACACATGCTGCAATAAAAAGAGAGTATTCTGGAAAAATGCTTGAAAAAATAAGGTGCTGGGGGGGTTGTTTGTTTTTTTTTTTTTGGTTGGTCTTTTTTTTTAGTAAGGGTATCTGATTAGCTGGATCACAGGAAAATATTTACTTTTCTCTTTGTTGAGCCATGAATCTTGCCCATGTCATATTTACTATAAATCATCCTAGGCTCTGGTTAGCAGTATAAACAATGCCATGAAACACTCCAGTGCCTCCTTTCCCCCATATCCTGGATTTGGTTGCTTTCAACAAAATCTTCTCCAGACTTGTTCGTATGGGAGAGTTTCAACTGCCTTTGAAACTTGGTTGTCAGTTTTTTTACAGATGGTGTAAACTGGCATACCATCATGTTTTTGGGATGGGGACAAGAGCAAAAGTAGTTTTTGTTGTGGTGGTGTTTGGTGTTTAGGTTTTTCTTTTTCAAGTCAACACTGGGGAGATGAGTGTTCTCCAGAATGTAAATTGGAGAATCAGATCACAGACCAAGATATGTGAACTGGGAGCTATTTTTAGTGTGAACAGGTTCATGAGTGGTAGAAGGGGAGATTAAAGATGACAAAGAGAAGAGACTGTCCCCCATGTGCAGCGTGCTCTTGCCCTGGCTCTGTGAGTTCACCCTATGTAAGTGTCATTTATGATGGGGGCACAAAGTTATCCTTTCAGTTGTCTGGAAGCTGTAGGTCACAGGAAGAACATCTCTTACAGCTCTGACAAAATATTTTAGACAGAAGACATCATTTTTTAATTCTTCAAAAGACAAGTTAAATGTATTCATTGCATAAGAAATCTATAATTTAACAGCAGCTGTGCAGCAGCCTTTCCATGCTATAGTGCATTCTACTATATTGATGATTTCAAATATTTATACCATCATCCCACATTCATGAAAAATATTTAAATTAAACATGCATAGGAACAGATGCCATTCTGTTCTGGCAAGAAAACCTAGTCATAAACTTCTGCTTATGAAATGTTATTTCACTTGACCCCTATCAGTAGGAACTCATGAAAATTAAACTGGGAAAGGAGAAATATTGTATGTAAGCTCTTCTCTCAGTGAAACCTTTGAGTGGGTAAGTGAAGACAAGATGCTTCTGTTAATAGAAGCTGACAGTTGGATTTTATAAGGTGAAGCTCACTGCTTTAACTTCTAATTCAAGAGTCAGTGCCCAGTTAAAAGTTCCTTTTCATCTACAGAAGGCATTTTTTTAAAGAGGCTTTATAGCCCAAATCACAAGTTACTCATTTTTAGTAGTTAGTGCTTCTTTTGATTTTTAGACATGATCTATAGCAATTTCATGAAGTTTTGTATTTAAATGTACAACCTTACTTTTGTTCTGGCTATGCTAATAAAAATCCAGAGCGGTATTTTTTCTTAGAAATTCAGACTAGTGCAATGTTACGAACTAGGAAAAAGGGAAAGGAAATGTCATGTAAAGATTGCAGGCTAAGGATGTCATCAGCCCCAGTCTATTCATGTAAAGCATTTACATCTCTACATGTAGTCCATATAGGACTACATATGCATTTGACTGGCAAATTTGTAGCAAGGTCTGGACAAACAATTGGTTCTATCTATTGTATCTAATCTATCTTGGCATTTATACAATCCTTTGAATCCTGTTATCTGATGGAAGTTAGAAAATAAGCAGGTGATTTCATGGTTCTCTCCACTCCTAATAGATCCTGTTTGAGATGTTAGTCTCGGATTTTCTTCTTCTTTTGGTCTCGCATTTCGGCAGTGTTAACAGGTTTTATTGCCTATGTCTTCCTTTCCCCCTCCCCAGCTGGTGTAAAAACTTGTGGGACTTAATGACACTACTACAGTAGTTATAATGTATATTATTTGTCATCTTAGTCCTCCTGTTTTAGTTTGCAAAAGTTTTGGGGGAAGGGGAGTTTTGTATTTATACACTAACTCTGCTTTTCCATACAATACTGTCCTGGGAATGAGGCCTGGACTGATAGAAAGGTTTGATCATTTCAGGGGTTGAAACAGTCTCATGATACTGAGCAGTGACAGTGAACTGGAACTGGAAAAAGCATCACCCTGCTACGTTACACCAGCTCCAGAGCACAAGCAAAGGTCTGCCATGGTTTGAGTGAGAATCTCTCGAGGAAAGGGCTTTCTTTTCTTGTGAAAGGGGGTCTGTTAGCCCTATTGGGAGGCAGCTGTGGGCAGTTCAGTACTGCAATGTTTTGACTTGAAATCGTGGACAGGAAAGTTGTGTCAGGAATGAGTATTGTATAAATAGATTAGAATGCGTGTGCCTGAGAGCGTGAGGTGCAGCAGATTCCCCAGCTGATAGAAACCTAAGTTGCAAGACCCAGTATCAGCAGCTGAATGTAAGCCTGCTAGTCAGGTGGAATTTGGCTTATTTTACTGATTATACAGTATAGTTTTGGCTACCTTTTTCCTCACACATTTTTATTACTATTTTAGGAGATAAGAAATTATATTTAAATCAGCAAGAATAGAAAGATTTCAGGATTAGGAAGTCATTAGATTCCCCTCTCCACACTCTTTTCTGTGAAATGGTAAACGCAAAGACAGAAGGCACAAGAGCTGACTGGTGTTGTGATAAGAGGGTACCTTCGGTTTTGTACTCAAAGTAATATACAGATAAAGTTCCTTTCATGGCCTCTTTACTTTCCCTTTAAACTTGATAACTAGGTGAGTCAGAAGTAAGAGTCATGTGCAGCAAACCAAGATGCATGACTTGGGCTATGCAGACATGTGCTAATCCAGCTCCCACCATCTCCTTACTTCTCTGCTCTTTTGTCCTTGTCAGTCAGTGCAAAAAAAAAAAAAAAAAAAAATTTTTTTTAATTCCTTGTTTCATTGTTTGAGAATGAAAGGTTTATCAAGTTATGAAGAAACAGGAACAAGAGTTAATAGACTTGGGTTTAAATCTTAGCTCACCCCCTGAATTCTAGCATAAAGTTTTTTTCCAAGTTGCTCAACTCTGATTTTTTTCAAAAATAGGTACATGTTCACCTGCTTTTTAGGACCTGAAAAGAAAGGAAATAGATTCTTGGTAGCAAAGACTCAGTATTGAGAGATTGAAGTCCTCAGATAAACACATTTAGTTTATAGTCATAGCCTACTTAAGAGTTTAGTATTTGTTTGAGAATTTGCGATATCCTTGTATTTACAATATGATTTTTAAAACAGATAATATAAAAACTGTGGGGCTCTTATTAATTTCCTTTTCACATCATCTTTTCCTCTGCCGCTTGCTTCCTGACTGTCCCCTTAAAGAAAAAATCCTAGATTTTCAAAGTTGCCAGGTTATCACAATAGAAAAATGAAAAACCTTTCCAGTAATGTTCTTGGTCATTTGGGTACAAAGCAGTCAAGAAATAAAGAATTTAAAAAAATGAAAAAAATAAATCTACCAAGAAAACTGCCTTAAGGAAAATGCTCACCAGAATTTCTGCATCTGTAATACAGTTTACAAAACAACAAAGTATTTGCCATATATACTATGCTTTTATTAGGGTCAGAAAAAGCAGACCCCATTTTCTACGGACTACTCTTGGAACATTTCTTTCGTACATCTTCACTCTGTTGGTTTAATATGGTGACTCTGATGTATCGTTAGTGTAAATTCTTTACATTTAAGTAGTAAGTGGATCAGTTGGACTGAATATTTATAGAAGGTCCTGGATTGATAGTCTTAAAAGCCTATAAACCTCTGTTTACATATAGTTTACACACAGTACAGTTAAAGCACTGGCAACGCAGCAATCCTCTCATCGGAAAATACCATGGTTAAGGGAATGGGCTGCTTGGGCTCCTGGTCCAGCTGAGGGCTCTCCAAGAAGTGTCAGAAGGTTGACTTGCTAAAGGCCTCTGAATGATGGACAGGACCTGTTCTGGGACCCTCCAAAGTACTTGTAAGCAAAGCAGTCGTGGGAAAATGCTATTAAGATGCAGATAGTATCTTCATAGCTATTTGCATCAATGGAAATTAATAAGCTATCATAACTACTAAATGTGGGTAGACTGGCTGAAAATGTGCCCTCAGCCATACCGGTGGCAATCTGCAAGAACAACATCACTTATGACAGCGTTGCTACAGGTTTCAAGAAATGTAACTGAGGAAAGAATTAGCTTTATCTCTGGTCTTTTGATAAATGGTATTTTACTAATATAATGTGTACACACCAATATCCTGTGACATTCCTGCACGTCACCAGCGGTTTTTATTCGTGCCCATTAAAATGCATTACAGTGTGGAGGTTGCTGAAATGTAAATTAAAGGCTACGGCGCTCGTAGTTTAACAGCTGCCATGTAGATTGACAGCCTTTGTGCGCCCAGCTGGCAGTGTCAGGTTAGTGGGTCTCTAGTCACAACATTAATCAGCTTTATTAGTGCCACTAATACCAATTTGTAAGCAGACTGCAAGGATCAGACGGCCCAGCTGTCAGGCACTGCACATAGATTATTACAGGATTTCTTTTTATTGTTTAAGATTGGAATTATAATTTAATTAGGGAATTTAACTATTTTTTACACCCGCTGAAAACTACCAAAGATTTAATAAAAAAAAAAATGTTAACTTCTTTATCCCTCCCGTTCTACCATCTTTTCTACTCCCTGTTCCCCATCCTCCTCCCCGCCTCCACCCCAGCATGCAGGGGAGAGAAAATGAATTCGCTTCACAAAACCTGTTGTAGCGTATCACTTGCTGAGATGAAGAACTTCTTACACTGCAGCAACAGCTCATATTGTGCTAGTCAGGATTTCCAACTGATTTCAACAGATTTTCCTTACCGTGTTGATGTGATATACCCAGTGCATTGGAGGACCAAGGAATACAGGGATTGTGTTTATAATTTGTTCAAATAAAACCTGCTAGCTGCCTGCCTGCTTCCTAGTTTCTTCATAGTAATTCCTAATTTTCAATCAAAATGTATGTGTAAGCTACAAAAATCCGAGGACTCTACTAAATTAGGGTCATGTTATACGATAAATTCTGATTCAAGAAAAGCAGAGCAAATCTGAATACATGGACATCTCAAATCTTTCTTGGTGTGGGACCTCTTGTCCTTATTACATTACACATCAGTTTCAGCTCAGTTTTAATTAATGATTTTAAATTAGGCTAAGAGGATATTAGCTTGCAAAGCCTAGCAATGAAGAATGGATGTTGTGGCTCAGACACAACCTTCCAAAATCTCTGCAGCTCACATCTTATAACACTTTCATGTCGGCCATACAGATTACATTTCCTGCAACACTAAAGCAGCTTTTCTAGTGGGTCAGAAACATGATAGGTTTATCCTCCAGCATGGCCTGAAAATAAAACGGACGAGGGGAAAAATTCCCTTAGCATGTACTTAGTCCATTGAATTAAGTGAATGTAAAGATGAAATTTCGTGGGCTTTTGAGACATGCAGGAGATATTTTTGAGGAGTCTTACAGAGCTTCTGTGATGCCCAAAAAGGCAGGGAAAAGGGAATTCCAGCTGAGAGGTCTCTGTGCCCCATAGTCTCTTCCCTGGACCTGCTGTGCCTACCATGAAATAGTAGGGTCCACACCTCTGGAGTGTGCCTCTACCAGGATGGCTGCAGAAAGGGGCAGGCTCTGCAGGGCTGTGACTTTTATGCCACTGGCTGTCCTCTGTGGTATGGTAAGTCCCGTGTCCCACATGCAAAGCTAATGGGACGTGCTGTTTCTTGTTTTGTCGGACTTCTGTATATCCCAAAAGCCAGCCAGTACTGAAACATGTGAAGAGGTCATACAGAGCTGATATGCGTGTCTCACTGAACACTCGGTGTAACTGATGCATTGTTCTTGCGGGGTGAGTGCAGAAATACAGTTTCTCTTTAGGAAGATTCTGGTTTTAACACATGAATTCTGACAACTGAAGTAACAGATAAAATTTAATCACATATTTTTCAGAGCAAGTGTCATGATTATGAAGTTCAGAATTAAAATAGGACAAATTCGGTTTACTTTTTAGTTAAGGTTTTTGATTTGTAAGGAGGCATACTGGAATTTGGGGCATTTTCTAGATTGGAGGTAGCAGGCCCAGACAGCAAGAGTAGTTCAAATACAAGGAGCAATTTTTAAAAGTGCAAAGAGGTTAAAAACTTAATATTTGAAGAATGAAATAAACTAAAGACTTCTCATGATGAACAGTAGCCGTGACCTGATGGACCTCAAATGACCGGGGCAGTAAGAAGATGGCCAGGAACGGCTGTCCTGTTACACAACAGAGGCAAGTTATTAGGAGATGAAGTTACAAAGATTACAGTGCTTACTGCTTTCTGGCAGTAAGCCACTTCTTCACTAAAAGTGCCAACTTGGTCAGTGTCACCACAAGTAATCCCAGCGACAAAAGGGCAAGACCTCATCTTCCAATAAGTAAAAAATCTGAAGAATACTTAAATAGGCGCTACTTATGGATGTTTCTGAGAATTTGCAGATAGTGGGAAAAGTACTGGACTGGTGGAAAAAGGAAACTTAGTGCATATATAAAGAAGGAAAAGGATAAAAGAGACAGCACAGTTTAACTTCATTTGTACAGAAAATACTGGAACAAAAAAATAAGGAGAGGATGTGTATGCATGTGGAAGCAAAGAAAGACCACAGGCTTAACAGTGGTCTTAATCTTAACTTAATCGTATCAAATATGTCTAACTGCTGTAGTGAACAACAGACCTTTTGAACAAGAGGGAAATTATATTTGTGTCTGTTGACTTGGGGTCTTGATAGTGTTTCTCAGTACTTTCTCATAAGCAGACTACAGAAGTGTGTTTCTGATGAAACCACTGTGAACCAACTGGGTGCCACTTTGGAAAACTCTAATTGCAGATTATAAGAAGGAGGAACCAGAGGAGACCAAGCAGAATGGTCACATTATCCAGAAACTGTGATATGAAAGAGAAGAATGAGGAAAGACAAAGTAGTCTTTGCATAAAAGGGAGAAAATAAACAGTTTACTTTGCATAAGACAGAAAGTACTGTGTTCAAATTGCAAAGAGAGGTTAGTTGTTAGGAAAACAAAACTTTATAATGGTAAGAATAGTCAAGACTTGCTGAGGAGATTAAGGGACTTCGATATTGGAAGGCTTTACAAACAAGTTGGGTGAACATCTGTCAAAATGATGCAAGCATTGCTGATCTTGTGTTTGAACAGAGAGGTGAGCTAGATTTCTCTTGAGGCTTCTTCCAGCTGCCTTCTCCTATAAAATTTGACTCTGTAACATCAGAAACATAATGCATGAGCTGGCTGTGGGCCTTGCCTTGCCGATATCATCAGCAAGTGCTGCTCAGTGGAAAATAGCACAGGTTGTCTCAGGGCCAAGAAGACAGTGCACTCACTGCCATGCCCTGGGGACCTGATCCACTTGGCGTCTAGCTAGTCCCAGCCCTGCTCCAGTTTGCTTGCTGGTGTGTCCTTCAGCTTTCAGCTGGAGGACCAGGACATCTCCATATCTTGCCTTCTATAAGATCTTACCTCTGTTAGTCTAGGCAGCACTTCAGAAGAACATCTGTATGGATTAAGGCAGGCACAGAGCCATGGGATCCTGCAATGGCCACGGTGGAGGAGATGTCCCATGAGTGTAGAAACATTACTGCTGTTGTTACTGGAGTGGTGGCTGATTAATCGCTCAGCAATTATGCACGGTCACAAACAAGTACACCTTGAGGCAGTAGGATTCAAAAACCTGAAGCTATGGAAGAGTTTAAACCTGTAAAAACTGCAGAGCCTTTCCATAAACTAGTTAGGCTGAATGAAGGGTCATCAGATGCTTAAAAGCTTCTCTAGCTAAAGTGTACCTATGCCAAATCTTCTTTTGAATTTAAGTATTTACGGATAAAGTTCTCAAACTCAAAAAACTCATTCTAAAATAAACATTTAGATCATTAAGTGTACATCTTCAATATTTGATGGGCTTAAATATTTTATAGAAATCTTGCAGAAGCAGAGGAAAGTTACTAGAACATATATGCTCTAATTATAATTCCTCTAGAAATTTGCTGGGTTTATTAACCTTATGGAAACTCAGAGAAGTTGACCGTTTTAATTAAATGTAAACAACTTTGTAATAACAACCTTGACATCTCTTCCCAGAGAGTGATCCTAGAGGCCCAGTGCACTTAGAAATACCAAGGAGTTGCATTACAACCTGCTGAGACACTGCTGTACTGTCAAAATGATGTGGCAGTGAGCACATTTTGAACAGTCCTAACCCGATGTTTGGAGTCTCAGTCAGCTTTAAAAATGTATTGTTTCCTTCCAGCTTTATTAGTTCTTCATCTCTGTGTAAAGGGTAAACTTTCCAAGGTCTAGACATTTAATTCAAAGTTTTTTTAGTTCTGAATAAAGTAGGCACGAAGAGAACAGAGGGATTTTGGTTATCTAAATTTCCTGGTTTTTTGGGATGATGATCCTGGCTCTCCCAGGTGCACTGAGGAGTCGCAGGGTCCATGCAGTGTGAGTCTGCATTTTCTTTCATCACACTTTGCAGAAGTTATGACTGTACCCAGCATGGGTCCCTCTGCAGTCAGTCAGATCAGTATGTGGGAAAACTTCAGCCAGCAGTAGAGGTAGAAGTTAGAAGCTAATCTATTTCTGTTCATAGCATGAAGTTGTCACCCTGCACATCTTGCATCTCTGCTCCCGGCAGTGTGTCACAGTGAGGACACAGGAGTGAAGGTTGGCTTTGTAGGCACGTATTGCATTGTGCTTCCATGCCCAACTTTCATTGTGGCAGGAGTAAAGGGTTAGTGCGTAGTTATCATATAGCACAGGTCGAGGTTTTTGTGAGTAATGACCTGGTCCTTTCTGAGGCCTGAACCCAGCTACCGCTTCTGTCCTTTAAATGTTCTATTGCCCCTTCTTTGATTTGCCTTCTTTGGGCCAGCCAGAAATTATATTAATAACCATACTTATCATCAAGTAAGAAATATGTTTTATGCATCTCTGCCAGAAACTGAGGGATCAGTTATGTAAATGATGTATTAACACGCATTACATGTTTGGTGCTTAGCAGCGGTGGCTGAAGCGGTTCAAGGTTTGCTAACGAATGAGGAAGGGGAGTTGTGGGCGTGGAAGGATTTGTTCGTTCAGACATGGAAAAAAAAAAAAAGAAAGCTCCTTTTTGCTTTTCCTGAATTTCACAGCTGACAGATGCGTTTGCCACTGCGGGTGCCTTTTGGCAATGCGATAAAATGGCAGCCAACCAAGCAAGCAGCACCAAGGCTACTGCCTCCAGAAATGGGGGGAGCCCCTTCGACAGCCAAAGTCTGGGGTCCTGCTCTTTGAAACCGTCTGGAGGGCCACCACTGAGACCCGTGAAGAGCAGGTCAGTGCAGCAGCTCCTGCAAGGGGAGAGCTGAAGGACAGAGCATATCGTTCCTCTCTTCGGTGCTGAGGGGAAAGCCCCAGGGAGCAGGAAAGCATCATGAGTATGGAAAGTACTTTCGCATGCTGTTTTCAGTTGTTTCTGCATTTGGACAAAAACCTAGCGCTATTTCTCTAAGTAAGGTGAGTTCAGTCCTTCATGGAAATCACTGTGGGGAAAAGGAAATATATTAGTTGGGAAAAACTTCTGAGGACCGATTAATCCTGCTCAGGAGAGGGGTGAAAGTCAGCAGGGGACTTGGGAAGTGGAGGAGAATGAAGCTAATGTTGCTCTTCATGTTTAAGTCAGAGGCCTGATCTCTGGAGCTCCTTCTGTCCAGCGATGACGTGCCCATCGTTGGACCTAGCTCAATAAGATGCTCATTTGCTACATGTGTGTGTGTGTATAAAAGGCCATCCTGAAGTAGGTCATAACCATGAGTCAGGGAGGGCTGAGCATCACTACGGAGATCCTCTCTTGTGGGCACCATACACAGACTTGAGATTATTTTAGAGAAGAAAAAAAACTACCAAGGGAGTTAGCACTCTAGTCAAGTTTCTTTTAAATGTCAGCTGCTTAGTGTGTTACTACAGTGGAGCTCAGTCTGCAATAACTGGCATTTATCAAGGCAATCTGTTTATTTTTTTTAACATCTCATTTATGGCAGTTTTAAGTTCTTTACATTGGACTGTAGAAAATCCTCTTACAGACTCAGAAATGATCCCCCATATATTTATATAAACAAAGCTTAGGAATGGGAAATCTAAATTGTTAATCACTTGTGCTGTTTTCTCCATGGAAATATCAAGCAGCTTTCCTTGGAGAGGGTAAAATACCCTCTTTGCACTCCATACAAAAAGGTTTTCTTTGTTACACCTGCCAGCATGAAAAAGGATTAATTTTAACAGAGCTTAACCTAGCCATCTAGGGGAAACCGTTTAAATGACTCCATGTCTTGGTTGCTTTTAATGGCACTGCTCTGGTGACTTCATTTAGTTTTACAAAATATAAGAGAATTTTTTGACCTATGCCACTCAAATTTGGTGGATTTCTTCACAGCTGGTATGGATAATACAGGCTAGCCTCAGTTGTACTTCACTGTGGAATATAGATATTTATTTATTTGGGAATTTTCTAAGGCATTCATCAGGGAGAATAAATAAAAAGTTACGAATGCACCTTATTTACCATTACTTCATTTTATAAAGCAATGAATCCTAATCTCATGATGAAATTTTGGCAAACACTTGCAGAAGTCTTTCACAGTGTGTTATATAGCAAGTAAAAGAAAGTGCTGATTATTGTTTCTGGATCAGATCATTGGCATTTTCTTCTCTTTTAAGGTATTTTAAAATGAACCTGTCTTTTGTGAAAAATGCAAGCCCAGAATTTTTGTCCAAAGGGAGAGACTACTGGAAAGAAAATGTTAATTAAAGCAGGAGTCACATAGGAGTCACAATAGGCACATAGTGGCTTTTTATTATCTTGACACCTTCTGCAGCCATTAATGTAAGAAATGCATGGTGCTACTATGATCACTAGTGTCATACTTTCAGGTTAAATAAAACTGTTCATCAGTGTAGCTAGGCTGTGGAAATGCTCTAAGAGAAGGGCTGAGGGCTCTGTAGCAAGGACTGTGTGGAGCTGCTCACACACACGAGGCTATAAGGACATGCACCATGTGCAACTGTGAGGCGGGTACAGAGCCACAAACCAGAAAATCATAGGATACTTATGTCTTTTAGCTTTTGTGGTTTTACTGCCTTTAATATGCCGGTGAAGTTATCAGCATACATAATGCATTATCAGTTTTAACTTTTGTGAGTAGGTCTTTGGGGAAAAAATTGTGAATCCGTGATACTGGAGAAGTCATAAAAATCCGAGAGAAATGTGGTCTCTTTAATTCCCCAGTACTGAGACAGAGTAAGCATCTATTAACCACTTCTTTCGCCTACTTGGGAAAAAAAATGCATCAAATTCAACAAAATAAGTGATTCCCACTGGGAGTTATTGAGACTTTTAGGACTATCTGAAATATCTTAAGTAAAATAGACCTAATAGCTGACATAATTTAAATATTTGAATTGTGCTGCTGCAGACAGCATTCTGCAAGAAAACCACAATTGTGAAGGGGCTTTTTTCTTTTGTTTTTGCTTGGTATCCTTCTTGCTCTCTTCTTTTATTTATTCTTGATGTTAGTAGTGGTAACGGATGGCTTATTTAGAATTTGCTTTACACTATTTATAATGAGTAACCTCACTAAGCTGAAAAGTAAATTTGTACAAAGGTCCAGGTGACATCAGCTTCTGCAAATACACTGGAACAGACCAGCGAACAGGAAGTAATTAAACGCTTTAAGGAAAATAAACCTCACAGTTTAATGGAATGAACAAAGAGTTCCCTATTTGCGTTGAACTTATTGATAAGAAATATTTTATATCATAGAATATCCTTACTGAATCATAGATTTAATCAAATTTTGCAGCATTTGGATTTTGTTCATGCTCGCAAAATCCCTTGAACATAATGAGACATTTCACTTTGAAATGAAGTTTCCTAAGGTAAAAAAATTTTAATTAAGCTTAAATATAAAAAAAAAAAAGAAAATTAATTTCTAGAAACTACTAGTATTTCTTGTACTACTAGCAAGCTATTTTTAATTCTATTCTTGTATCTCCTAGATATGTATTTTCACACAAAACACTCTACAGTAAAGATTTCCAAGAGGAATAGAAATTTGAACTTGGCTTTTTGAAGGAGTAAATCTTCATATAGGTGGTGTGCACTTCTTCTTAATGTGATCAAATCTTGTGATTACTAAAATTCCCACAACAAATTTAATTTTTCCCCCTTTTATTTCTGTGAAAGTTAAGGCAGAGCAACTGTGTCTAAGAACTTGTCCTCTCTGTTTTGACCTAGGAGCTATTTGAAAGGAGCTCTGGACAAGCTCTGTGGATTTGTGCAGCTTCGATCACTATATGTATTGCAGCTGTGGGCTCATGGGTGCTTCTGCACTGGGTATGTGTGACTGACACCAGCTGTGTGACTGTAGGATGAGACATTTTAGGTTGTAGTGAAACCTCAAGACTTTCCCAAATCCTTTCCTTGTAGCCTGTGTGACCTGAAGGAACGCTTTCACGCTGTGTCAGGTTTTGCAAGTCTGCTAGCACACAGTTGTCAGAATAGTTGTCCCAACCACATTATTTATAAATTTGGACGACCTCTGTAGTTGAATATTTTTAGCAGTAGGTTTCTGAAGCCAGGAGAGCACACACCAATCTAAAAGATTAGAATAGATCTAAAGATCTATTCTAGATCTAGATTCTTAGATCTAAAGTTCTAAACATCTAATTTGGTAATTGATTTAATTTAGAGTTAAGGTCCTTGCAAAAAAAGGTAATGTCTAAAGATCAATAAGTATTTGATCTGTACATATCAAATACATCTAGAGATCAGTAAGTGCAACTATACTGCACTTAATTAAGATCTCATTTCAGTAGATCACTGAGTGTAAATTGGTTGTTCCTGAGGAGCAGTGTTAGCGGGAGTTGCTGCTTTCTCCTGTCTCGTTCTGCTGTTCTGCAGTTTCCAGGCTGAGGGAAGCAGAAAGTTCCTTGCCATTGCATATGTAGGAGCTGTGCTTTTATTTTTTTTCTCACTGGGGATAGAGTGATGTATTCATATAACAAATAGTAAGGCCCAAAACACAGACTGCTTCACTGATTACACCAGACACAGAAATCACATCAATGTAGTGGGTTTTTCAAAGCCACATTTTTGCCCTTATAGTAAGAAACTTTGATAGAGACACTGCTAACTTTTAGTGTATTTTTCCACGGAATGTATGGGTGTCCCTCTGGGTTTTTTGCACTGCTTGACTGAGTTTTGTGATAAAGTGAGAATTCCCAGACATGTATTTGGCTACATAAAATATATGAACAGCCTTATTGTTTGGAAAGCACAGTAAACCCCTCAATAATTTACTAATTTTATTTACAACTTACTGTAACTATCATGGGTTATATATAGTGTCTGTGAGAGTACTTCGCTTTATTCTTTTCAGTCCCTCTACAGACCTTTATTCTCCCATATTGGCATATGCAATTTTACACGAAAGGAAAAGTTGATCTGAAGGTGAACTTGAGCAAGAAACTCGGGTCAAGATGTACAGAAGACTTCAACCAGAAAGGAGTAACACAATGGCAGTCAGGAAATTTGTTGCCTTTCTGAATCAAGGGCTTTTTCTTGTTCCTGGGTTTTCATGTGTTCAACATTGATCATTGTTAGAGCAGAAATAAGACTACAACCTCACCTCGGGCAAATTTCTAAGGTTAGTACATGAAAGATTGAGAGGTGCTCAGATGCGATGGTGCTGGAGAACTTACAATAAATTACCATATATCATAGTCTTTTTGCAGTCATTTAGGTAGAGAAATAGCTTTTAACATATTTCATGCTTGAAATCTTCCCTTTGCAGGTATTTCTGATACCTGTGGCAACTCTGCCTCAGATTGCTACACCGTCACTGTGTATTTTTAGATGCAGTGAAGCGTTGTAGCCTCTCTGAGAGTCTTGTACAATAATTTCAATGGTCCATGTATTCTAAAAGCATAACTTGCCAAGTAAATTGTGCACTGAAGAATCCAAGTGTGGTTTGATAAACATACATACAGTCTGACAAAAACTTGCCAATACATCCAAAATGTCAAAGACCTTGTTTTTCTTTGACCTCTGGGAGCACCTTTTTCTGGTGAAAAAGGCATGTTCAGTTTGAGGATTTTTTGTGAGAAGGGTTTTTTTTGTGTGTGTGTGTGTTTGGTGTCCCCCCCACTTTTTTTTAATTAGTTCTCCTCTGTCATTCAGTATTCTGGAGAATAAGGAAAGCCTCAGACATGAGACTACCTCCTTTTCTTCTCCACAGTTCTGAAGAATATACCCAGTGCAAAACTGTTTGATAACAGAAAGGTATATTCAATCTGCTGTCCTATTTTACAGCTATTTAATCCTTCTTGCAAAGCCAAGAGAACATTACAGATGAGATGTCTAGTGAGGTTTCTGTTTTCCTATAGGTTTTGGTTATGCATGAGCAGCATCAATTGTTTTTCTGTGTATAAATCTATATATGGATTCGGGAATTGCAAAGGTGCCTGGATCTCAGTGTCCAGCTCCAACCTGAATCCATTCTTCCCACTTCCCATCGCTGCTCCCTGGAGGTGCCAATCTGTGTAAGTCCCATGGCACTGAAGCCTACTCCCTGCTCATGTTCCTAATATCCCCAGACCTTAGAAGGGGCTCAGTGTTCTGGTCAGCTGCCTGACATGCTCCGTTAGTGTCCCCTGGATATTCTCTATAACCCTGTTGCAAAACAGCTGGCAGTGCTAACGTTCAGCAGGAATTCCCTTCTCTCCTTTATCTTGCTTCTTGAAATGTACTTTAAATTAATCAGCTGTGGCAGAGGGTGTTTGAAATCTGTGCTGCTTCAATTGTCCATTAAATTTCTTTTGTCCTGCTGAGCTGGTCACCTTTTCATCTCCCACAAATTAATTTCCTTTCCCCACAGCATATTAAAACCCTTTTGAGCAGTACCCATATGATGGTTATAGGTAAGAACTCGTAGGATCCCAACTATTCTAAGACTTTGAAGAATTGTTGTCGGTAGCCCCATGGGACAGATATAAATGATTTGCTTGATCACTGCAGTTTGTGAAAATACCAGATAAATGTTTTTGTAATCATCTATTTAAACTGCCTTACAGATTTTCATGGAGGATTCAGTGCATTCTCAACCCTTGAAGGTTTTCTTCACTGCTCTCCTTTAGGAACAAAAGATACGTATCACAAGCATTTATTAAATAAGTATGCTGACCCTGGTTTTGAGAGCTTATGTAGCTTGGTTACGGTTTGCCTGTAAACAAAAGCTTTGAAATATTACCTTATAGTAACTTTATAATGGAAAAACAAATAACATATAGCAGGGCCTGACCTATAATATTTTGCACTTCAGGTGCTTAACAAATGGGATGCAGAGCATCTCCCTGACAAATGTTTACCCTCCTCTTCTCCTTGGGACAATGACAAGGGTTTTCCATCCCTGGCTGATGACAGATGAAGGGTTTGGAAAGTTCCTATCTCCCGTCTGGGAAAGGCAATTGCAAGCTCAATTGGCTTCTTTTTGTTTCTAGGAACAAGTGAATCAAAGCAGGGATTTGGGGTGTTTCTGCTTAATCCTTTTCTGAGGGTTTGTTTTCTCCTTTTCCTTTGGTTTTTACCCAACAGAACTGACCTGCCCATTATATCTTTTCTCTAAGAATCAGAAACACTATCTCTGTTTACCTGCCACCCTGTTTTTCTGCAGTGACAGTCCAGGGTGGGAAGAAGGGAAGGATGGCACAGATGAAAAATCCCCTTCTAGCCCCCAGTGATGCTCAAGTCATGCTTGAAGACTGATGATCCTTTGCAATCATTATCCTGACTGCTGCAGTTTATCTGCAGGGGGGGTACTTTTATTTCCTTTCACCTTAGGCGGTGTAAAAGGCTTTTGAGCTGGGGGGTAGGGGGGGAAGAGAGAAAGGGGGAGAAAGCACCCCACCAGAAAGCATCTCCAAGATTAGTTGCTTGCCTGTGCAATGCAGGCTGAAATGCTTATCCATGCTTTTCTGATTAGCAGGCTGGATTATTATGTAACCCTGCATCACCGGGTCTCCCTGCTTCAACTCTCTCCCAACCCTCTTTGCATCAAGTTCCCATCGCAATGGAAAGGCCGTGGTGAAATCTCAACTTTAATATCCTTATGTTGACTTAAGCAAGGCTTTGCATGGCCTTGGTTCTTCTTAGAGGTCTGATCTGACTTCATCCTACTCTCTAGGGATGTCCTTGTGTTCTGCTAAAGCTGGCATGGATTAGATCGTGAGGCTTGTGAATGAGCATTTCCTTGTCGGAGATTCAGATGGAAATCTCCCTCTAGGAAGTAGGGAGGTTTTTCTACATCTGAAATCAATGGCAAAGCTTTCACCGACTCCAAAGGAAGTGGGATTGGACCAAATGAATTGATTTTTCGATGTATTAATCAAATTCTACAATTCACATATTGCCTTACTTGTCCATTTTTTTTGGTTAAATTTGAAACACATTGATGTTTAAGTGCAATCTCAGAATGACAGTTATTAATGATATAGTTCAGAGCTTATTGGAGCCAAAGGGAATTTTTCATTGACTTCAGTGGGATTTGAATCAGGCTCTAAAATTACATTTTGACTGTCTTCTTCCCTAACCTTTTGCATACTGCTGAGCATTAGAACCAAGTCATTTTTTGCCGCCTTCTCTCTTGTGGTTTTCATTGCTGTACGTTCTTCAAATAATCTATTTCACCATTACATACTTTGTGTTTTAATCACCCAGCAAAACCCCACACCCTGCTCAGATGCACAAACAGGCACTCATCACCTTCCCCGTGTCCCACCAGACCATAAACATCGATATGCCTAAACTATCTTTATGTAACACAAATATACAGTCTGTTCCTACACAGTGTACCAGAAAGCGAGCAGACCCAACTAATTGCCAGAGGGGACTGATAAATAAGGACGTGTTCCTACTTCCATTATCAGGTGTCATTAGTGATGGGCTGGGGAGGGATCGGGTGGGTGAAAGGGTCCCCTTTGGACAATTTTTTTTCAGCTAAATTTTACTCCTTGTCTCAGGTCCCAGACAGGGAGAAACCACCCAGCAAACTCAGACAGAGATGTATCAAGCATCTACTCAAATACATGATGGGGAACATATCCAGACAGCAGTTTTACAGAAAAATGTTGTACTTACAGATCAAAAGCAGAATATGAGTCAAAAAAATGGTATTAAAGGACCCCAACTCTCCATCCCAAGAAAAAGAAAGGTAAATCTCATACGTGAATATTGAATGTCTGGACAGGAATGAGTCTGACTTCTGTATCAGGCAAAACCCATGCTAAAACTATGGTAGAAAGACAGATAAATGTTATCTATTGTGAAAATCCAGGGTGGCATTGCAGAGAGATTTTTATCCCAGAGATTGGTTCATAGGGCTTCCTAAAGGTATTAAATACAGACAAATGAAAACTTCTGCAGTGGCACTGATAAGGGGGTATTTTGAATTTCCAGAAAGTTTTCCAAATAATTTCTGCTGACTTTTAAAGAAAGTCCTTTTAGGGGTTAATAACTAGCTAAAATATGGGGGAGAAATAAGTGGGAACAAACGGTCAGCTTGAGTGATAAAGGAAACTTAGTAGTATCCAGCTGGTATCTATGCTGTTCAACATATTCATAAATGAACTTAGATATTAGATTGAATAATGAGAGCATTTGGCGATATAAAATTATTCTGGGTAATGAAATCAAAATCTAGGCATAAATAGTTGCAGAAGAATCTCGCAGGAGTGAGTGACAGCATGCTAGAATGGCAGATGAAATTTACTGTCAATAGATGAAAAGGAAAATGTAGATGGGGAAACAACTATAATGCACACAGGAATAAAATTTTAACAGATATGACAAATTTAATTTATAGAGAGTATAGCTGTGTTTTAGATTTGGAGTGACTCTAGTTACAGGAGCTGTCTGATTTGGAGACATTAGGAATTTTGGTACGTGGAGAATCTCAACAGAAATATGTGGTGGTTCTTGTTGTTTTAATGGAGAAAAAAATTAACTGTAACAAGTATAAAACATAAATATACAAAGGATGCTTTTTACTGCATTTTGTGCTAATGCAGCCTCAGCTGCATATCATGTTCAGGTTGGGGCACTATCTTTGAAGAAAGAAGTGGTTTCGTTGGAGTGAGTCCAGGGGAGAAAAAGAAGGATGATTTCAGCTCTAGATAAGATGCAGATAAAACAAAGAAAGGAATGTTTTATCATGGTATCAGGAATTCTTCTAGAGTGTTTTTTTTTAATGAATAAGAGAAAGAGGGAATTGGTACCCACGTACACAACAGACCCTAGGCTCCAGCACAGCTTGTCAGATGTCAGCTTGCGTGGATCTAAGTACCAACAATTACATTACATATAGTGTATCCCAGACCCAGAGATTGATAAAGCATTACCTTGGTATATTTTGTGCCACCACTTAACATTTTATACTCTGGTAAAAACGTTCAGCTCTGACTCCCACCATGACAGCTATGTCTTGTTGTCTTCATTTTTCTCAGTAAACTTTAAGTCTCCATTTAGAGTTTATGAATTCTTGCTCAGGATTCATCAAAGGCAGCGTATGTGTGATCAACCTCCCAGAGATAAGTCAACTTCTAGTGTAACTGATATTTTTAAGATATTTCCTAAATCTATTCCTTGCAAGTTCATCTCCCCTGTTTTCAACGTAAGTGACAGAGACTTGAGCAAAGCTGTCCCCCATACTTTGTCCTTGGTCTTCTGGCTCCAGATAGTTTCTATGAAAAATTTCACCTGAGCAAGATGCACACCCAGGGAGGCAAACGCTGCCTCTGTGGACTGGGTTAGACTGCAGAAGTTAAAGAAGGAATTTTTCGTATATTAAAAAAAAATAATTAAAGAACATTAAATATTAAAGCTATTACATTTAATTGTTCACATCCAGTTTGATAAGAATCCACTTGCCCTCTTGATATCTAAAAAAAGGGGCAGACCAGGTTGGTTTCTTGGTGCTTTATGTTTTCAACACAAAAGGCTGAGCTGTTGCATCTCAAAGTTAAACTAGAGAGTACAGGAAAGAATTACATTAATATACTCATAAGCCTATGGGGTAATTCAGTTTCTATTTGAAAATGCATGTTGGCTGAGACTAAAAATGAAACATACCAAACCTCAAATCTGAATTTTATGAGGAGGTTAAAAACATAAAGGAGGACAAGTCTGAACTGAAGAGCAATAGCGTTTGTTCAGTTTTCCCCAGACATGGTAGTAAACATGATGTTGCTTTCTAAGCTCAGTGTGGTGCAAATGCAAAAGATGTGTCATGTCAAATTCTGATTTTAACTCAGTGGAAACATTTTTGGGTTTTATGAGTTTGCCAACATGTTGTTATTTATTAACCCATCATGGCTTAATTTGGCTGTTGATATTAAATTTTAAAATGTAAATTAAAGTAATAAATACTCTTAATTTTCCTGCCTTTTTCTGACCAGCACAGAAGAAACTTGAGATATCTTAGAGTAATACATGTTTCTTGAGTTCACTGTGTTTCAAATATGCTAAAAGAATGATTGACTTTTGTTGTTGAAATTTTCTAGAAGCTTAGTGGGACTGCTTGCGATTTATTTTTCTTTAGAAGGCAACAGCAGCAATGTTAGCTCTCTCAGCAATTTGCCGGAATGAAGCCACATCTAGTCCTAGTATAGCTTTCTATAGGTGGGAAGAGAAACTGCTCTGTGAAAACTCGCTGTGAGGTAGCATGTAGAATGTCACAACAGAGCTGTGCAAGTCCAGAGAGCTGATCTTGGTTTACTGCAGAGCATGAGCGGCCACTCCATTGCTTAAAACTACCCACTAGATGTCGACCAAAATTATCTTTGTTAAAACAACGTTATTCTAATGTAAGTAAAATATTTGTAGACAGTGTTATCTTGTAACAGCTTTCTGTACACAGAATGAGGCAAAGTTAATTTTTCCCCCATGTGAATAAATCATCCAAATTCCCCAGGAATTATTAATTACTGCAAAATGAGCAGCGCTGCACAGATAAAATGCCCATCACCTAGAAATCCTAACTGTTCTATCCGAGGATGTTTTGCACGTGACAGCTGTGCATTCCTGCCACTGAGAGACAGAGGAGGAGCTGCCAGCCATACCTCCAAGGGCAGAGTTTGGCCCAGTACCTTTATGAAAGAAATCTGATTTGTATGTTTCTTCTTTCTGCAGAGATCAAAGACCGTTTACTCAGCTAAATAGCGAGGGCTAGTGTAGATTTATGGAACCAATTTAGAGAATTAATAAACCACACCATAAATCTTGTTAAGGTCACACTGTATGTGATTGTGCCTATATGCAGACGTGGAAATTTGGTATCCTTCCAAGTGAGAAGACTAACTTTCTTGAGCTTAGTTACAGTAACTAATTAAATTCATGCCCCTTAAATAATGGATCATTGAGGAGAGTAGTGTTGGTTTGTGTGTTTGGTTTTTGTTTTTTTTTTTAACAGAAATTTTTAAGTTCTGTGCCCAACCCTTCAAAGTACAGAGGACTTTCAACTGCTTTGGACTTTGGTGGGAGCTGAAAGCGTTTTGCATGTTGCAGAATTGAGGCCTTTAAGTGAGCCTGAATCAAAACACCTATGAACCTGGAAAAGTTTGAATCTGGATGCAAATGCTAAAACCCTGTGACTCAGACCTGTCTTTTAATACAAACCAATATTTACAGTTTGCATGGTCTTAAAATGTAGTAGTTTAGTAAGTATGGTCTGTATAATAGATTGAAAGAGCATGAATAAAGGAAGAATCATCTCATGAATAGAGAGGTTTAAAATAGATGGTATAAAAATAGCTTGTTACTTAGGCAATTTTCTCATCCTTAAATCTTACAGAGAGCCAGAGACTTGATCTTTAGGATTTTTTTGGTTTTAACTCCCATTAGGTCAAACCCTTCCCTGATAACTAAGTCATTCCCTCTGTTGTACAGATGTAAATCTGCTTCCACACAGCTTTTGGCCCACTAATTCCCTGTAATTAACCTTTAACATTTTCTATGTGTTTGTAGTTTTGTCACTTAAAAAACACTCCTTCCTTCTCAAGCTTTAAGTAAAGTGGGTTTTTTGGTTTTGGTTCTTTGATTTGTTTTGTTTTTTCCCAACTTCAATGCATGAGGAAAGGGCAGGGTTATGAGTGCCCAGCCTTTCCTTATCTTTAGTAACTTATGATCCATTTTCAGCCATGTTTGACACAAGACAAGAGGAATATCTCAAGTCTCAAAGACGTGACATGTCTGCTGGCACATCACCTGCACGTAGCTCCGTATTTGCTGTGTCCAACTCCACAAGAGGTGACGTGGTATATCAAGTTGGTGGTAGGACGCAGAGGTGTTTTGTAACAAAGTGGAGGTGCAGGAACATGCAGGAGGGAAGGAAGGGTTGAGTGTGGGAATGGTACTTATGGATCAAATCCATCAGAAAATGGCGGTGGGCAATTCTGCTGTTCTGGGTCAATCTCCTCATTCGCTCAGTCTGTATGTCAGCCTCAGTGGTGAGGTTATCACAGCTCTGAGGAGCCTGTGAAGCTGGTATTTTTCACTAATTAGGAAGCTGCAAAGTTCCAAGATGTGGCAGGTATTGCATTAACAGTGGTTCTGTGTCTTACCCCTAGCAACAGGCTTGGCCAATTTTTTATAAAATACATGCATGAAAAAAAAAAATAAAATCTCCTGTTTAGCAGGTCTCACCGTCTCCATTTTTGTATCTTGGGTGAAAGAACAGTCTCCCTCCAAGGAGCCACTTCTAACTCCGGCTCTTGGTTTGAAATGCTGCTTTGAATAGGACATAAAAGAGATATGATAGTGTGTAGGAAGAGGAGGAAATACAGTGGGAGGAGAGAGACAGCAGCGGAGCTGTATTGTCATCTGTCTTGATTATTGTTCAAAAAAATCCTGCATGTGTAGTCACCTGCTCTGATGGCATTTAGTTGGAAGACCTAGAGGTCCTGGTCCTGCTGAGTGAGGTTGCTGGGATAGTTTTTCAGAGGTTTTTTCTTCCTTCCTCTCTCAGCCTGACTCTGTGTATAAAATTCTGCTTGGCCAGAAGAAATGGTTGCAAGCTCAGATAGTTAGCCACATGAAAAGGCAACTATCTGATAAGTCCCTGAAGCTGTTCAGGTGGCTTTTGGGCTTGTGGATGGATCCTGAGCCTCAATTCCCCTTCTCCAGGAGCGGCATTGCTTGTGCAGTGCAGCAGTGCCTGCTCCCAGAGCTAACCAATGTTTACAAAGTTAGCGGACTAAGATGCTAAAGACATCTAAGACCTGTTGAGGGCATTTCATCTGTCTGCCCAGTTGCATATTAATAGGGTGCACTGTAAACCAAGGCTTGCAGCTGAAGGGCAGGCGGCTTAGCTCAATTCTTTCAAGCTGCTGTGAATGTAATTACACCTAACAAATCAGCCTTTGAATGATGCCCACCAAAAACGAAGCACACACAGATTTATTGCCTGGTTTGTGTGTGAGAAAGGCAGAGAATGTGATCTGAAAAGGAGAGAATAAAAAATTAAAGAGTCCCATACAGTGCAGAATTCTCTCTATATGCGTAAATTGCAAAAGAGCAGCAAGTTTTCACTTTTATTTTAAATACATCATCAGGTGTTTTGCCTCTCAGAATATGTGATATGAAATCAGTGTCCACTGAGGAGGTACACAACGGGGTGCAGAACCACACACTGCAGAAAATGGGAAACGCACGGTGACAACTCTGTTACTGTCAGTCATACAGGCTGGTCCCATACGGGATACCAGCTCTGACTACATACCTTGAAGTGCAGCACTAAACATATGCGCTTGCCTGCTTCTGACAGGGGAATAGCAGTTGCATCACTGACTCCAGGGATCTGGAGTGATTTATTTTTCCTAAGCATTCCTGATAGGATATTATTATATGTTGGCCTATTTCCAGCAGTCGGGGTGACATCTAGTATTTTTGCATTATATTCAAAATGCACACACGTATCAGAAAAAGGTTTTTAGCTAAAAAAAGTTACAAAAAAAAAAAAAGTGACATGAAAACCTTACACTTTCTGAATGCTATGCACATACTCATCAACCAGGGATAATTAGGCCTGTTGAAGCCAGTGAATACTGAAAACGTACAGAGGGTTTATTTGTTGCTCTGAAGGGGTGCAATAACAGGTTTGGTTTCTTTCGCTGTTTGCCTGTCAATCATACTTTTAATTACCTAATTGTTAGATCTGTTAACAGCCAAGACTGGTTGACAACTTTAGGGTAAAGGGCCTAATAATTTTACTGTCAACAGTACTCCAGTTTTTTCAGTACAAGGAAAGAAAACAAATGCAGCCTTCAACACAAACAAATGGAAAAAACAGCTCCAAAAGCAGCATGAAGCAAACGACAGGCGAGCTGTAGCACACTCAAATGATCAAGCTGCTGTAAGTGGATGAGCATTGTGCATGGAGTTGTCCGGTCTGGGGTTGTTGTTTGCATTTGCCTGAAGTCTGAATTGAACCCTAAGTTGTGCTGAGTGTATAGAAAGTTTGAGAAATTTAGTTTTAGTTAAAAAGGGAGGACCTTGACATAGCAGTTTCTACCTGCCTAAAGCTTTTGTTGACTGTTTTTATTCCTTCTGACACTTTTTTGGTGGGAAGGACCAAACCTTGACAGTGCTGCACAAAGTAGGCATGACTGTCAGCAACAAAGTACAAGCTTGTGTGATCTTCCTGGAAACTGAACTTCAAAATACAGTGTCTATGCCTCACTATCTGCATGCCTGCCAAATGTCTGGGCTACGTTAAAGGGAACCGAGAAACTTCTGAGGAGTCCCCCTGGTGCGTGCTGAGCTTTCTAGACCAGGGTGTGATTCAGACAAAGAACCTCGGTCCAGGAAGAGAACATAGCTTTAAAGTAATTTCTTCTTTCTTTCTTAAAACCATTTCATCTTTCATACCCAAGTACATGCTTTATGGCTAATATGTGGACATATGGTTACATGATTTGCTAGCTGTTTAGAAATGGGCATGTATTGTTGCTACCTCGGGGTATGGTAGAGCATAGAGGCTGAAATTATGACAGATGCTTCTCTGTAATCAGCTACGAAGTGATATTTCGTAAGGCATAGTCTGACCTAAAGGTATCACACTATTTTAAAAACAAATCATTTTTGGTTTTGCTTTTTATCTCTATCTTCATTTTGCGGGATAAAACCAGAGATTGCTACTTTACTGGGAGTCAAATATTTCTGTAACCAGAATGGAGCGTTTGACGTTACCAGAGGTTTACTCTTATCGCTGGAGTCACTAGTTCAGTTTTCTCCTTTGGGTTCAGTGTTTAGGCTATGGGAGTTCTCATTGCGATGAGGTAATGCTCCTATTTTGTCTTTTATTGATTAACTCTTTTCCCACATTCTTCTGGCAGAGTGCAAAGGTTTGTAAAGCCTAGGAAGCTTTGTCTGGAGCTGTTTAGTTAGCATTACTCTTAGTAAACATAGTTACTTTTACTAATTCCCTGGCAGGCTCTTAAATACTGTTACTACAAAACCATCAGCATGAAATTCTCCTCTGCAAAGTGTATGCCAACCTGTAACCAGTTTCTTCCTCAAATAATGGCTAAGACGAATAATGTTAGCTTAGCCTAGATTTCAGCTCAGTCATGGTTACAGATTACTGACTGTTATTTACTTGTAATGCACAAAAAAAATCAAAAGGAATCTGTCCAAAAGGCAGGATAGTTGCAGTTTATTTCCTGGTTTGCTTGTAGGGAAGAGGAGTTTAAACCAAAATATTTACTTTCAAGGGTTGTAAAAAATGCTATTCCAGACATGTTTATCATTAAAGGTTCTGATCCAGAGATCATTAAAATCCATTATTAGACTTTTACTAATTCAGAGAGATTCAGATCAGACCTTAACAGGCAACCTCTGAACACTTTTACAGGATCTGGGGGACTGCAAAACAAGTATTTCATAAAACCTTTACGTGCTACTGTTGTTG
The DNA here is from genome assembly GCA_027574665.1 of Rhynochetos jubatus. Taxonomy (NCBI): domain Eukaryota; kingdom Metazoa; phylum Chordata; class Aves; order Eurypygiformes; family Rhynochetidae; genus Rhynochetos; species Rhynochetos jubatus. Next base: position 30,137,469 of record CM050654.1, read on the forward strand.
ACATCCCCACTGACAAGTCCAATGTCATAATTTCACTGTTTCCAGCTGGCATTAGATTTTGGAGCAGAATTATGGCTCTATTCCTCAGTGTGTTCACTCGTCCTGTAGCAGAAGTCAACATAACAGAAGCCAACAGAGACAAAATTGAAGTATACTGGTACAGTTTGCTGGGATGTGTGTGAGGAGATATGACTATTTTATTTTTTTCAGTTTTAACTTTGATGCACAGAGACAAGAAAATTACTGGGAGCTGTGTTAACCCAAAAGTTAACAGTATGTTATTGTTTCTCATCTTTGCTTTTTGCTCTTTTCTTGGTATCTTAAAATGCTTTATACAAATTGCTCACGGCTCAGATGTCTGTGCATTAGCAAAGCAGAAGGTTGCTGTTTTATAACACCACTGCGGGTTGAGTGACTGGTACCAGGGTGTCCCCTGGGGGGCCATGGATCTGTTGTTGATTTTTCCATCACAATAAAGCAAACTTTGGTGGGACCCAGCATAATGGCAAGATGCAGCTCACAGATATAGATAAGGAAAATCGCTCCTCAGGAAAGGGAAAGTAATGGGGGTGTGCTGGTCGCTGAAAGTCTGGCTATCGCCAAGGTCTCCACTCTTTCATTTTGTGCTGGATAAGAGTGCTTGTAAAACTGAGCTGCCTGTTCTTTGCTTGATCTGGTGTAAATAAACCTATCCGAAATGATAGTGTGTATAAATCCAGGGTTTTTCCTTGGTGCCTCTTGGGACATACTCTGAGTCCTTCCAACTCCAAGCTTGGGAATTGACTGGGAGGAGGCAGTATGCCCAAGGGGAGAGGGATGGCTCCTCGTGAGGCTGGTGGCTACCAGCAGCCAAGACCCTGCTCCTGATTTCGCTGATGTGTAATCCTTTTCTTCTACTTTTTCCCAGCCTCGCCTCGGTCCCCACTCCAACTAGTGACTCCCCGGTTTGGGGTTGCTTTGGGCAGTTTTTGAGAGCTGGACTGAGGTGGACTCTCCTACAGAAGCCTCGAGTCCTTGCCTTCTCAGCTGCAAAAGACTTTTCTGTACTCTCTGTTGCTACAATGCCAGGATAAAACACGCTCCTTTCACGGAGTGTTTTTGAGTACTTGTTTAGGGTGCATGGAGGTGTGCTCAACTTTTATCTTGCTCTCCGGGGCATGGTGCCTATGTTTTTGACAAGTGTGTCTCCCCTTCTGAATTCCTTTTGCTCCAGCCTCTGGTATACATGTTCTTCACTGTTAGTTTTATCACTTTTGATGCATGTTTTCAGCAGCTCATTGCTTTCTGTTCAGAAGCAGTTTTGTTTGGTTTTGAGCTGTTTCTCTTGGTGGTCAGTCCTTTACATCGGAATTGCCTGAATTATTCATTCCATGAATGGTCTTGTGTTTAGTGAATCTTTCATAACTCTAAATGTAGACATGGTTACAGATTGGATCTGAGCAATGCATTACAAGCATGGATTTCCTTTGCTGATTCCTGGAACTGCGAAGTTTTTCTCTATTCTCAATCAGTATTTATCAAATGAATTTGTTGTCTGTTCACCAATTATTTTAGATAATTCAATCTTATTATTTTTGCTTGTTTGTGTTTCAAGCTAGTAGGAAATCAAAATATTAATTTTAAAATATTTTCCTTAATTTTCATATTTTTCATACCCATGATCTACGTGGTCAAATTTTTTTTTTTCCATGCATATACAGGTTTGAAATTCAGATCTCCTGTTCTCCCAGGTCACTACTTTGTTCTGTGCTCAGTGATGTTTTTATTGTCTTCCTGTCTACTGCGATCTCCTATTAGGTGTCAGTCTCGCTGGACTGAAAACGAATATACCATTTGTATACCATTTGCCAGCTAATAACATGACACCAGGCTTGCCAAATGTGTTTGGCTTCTTATAAAAATAACTATTTGCAGAGATTCGTGGCCTGATTACTAGTTATATCCTGTGTATAGTTATTTACCTAACTACTAGTCAAGCCAGGAGCAAGCTGACTGCTCCAAACGGCTTCCTTCCGTAGACTATGCTCCTTCCCTCCCAGCTAAAAACAACTGCAGCTAAACCCACTCATCTCTGGGGGTACAACAGTATCTGCTATGTCTCCTCCCTGATACTTCTGTTAATGTCTGTGATGCAGTCAGGTTGTATGTCTTCAGCAGAGGGTGAAATACGTGGCAAGGCTGCCCAAATAGGGGAAACCTCCCAGGAATGTAAAATTAATTCAGTGTTAACCGACTGATCTAGAGAGCAGGTCACATAGAAACAGCCTCAGAATTGCAAGGAACTCTAAGGTGTGTGACAAGGAAATCTTCTGGTACTTTCCCCAGAAATATTTGCTCTGTCTGAGGACCTCACATGGGATGTTGAGGGCCACGGGTTCTTGGACTCAAGGCCAATGCCTGAAGGTGAATAGCAAATTCTATGTATTCTCAAGTAAAGAAATCATCCTGCACAATTCAGACTAAAAAAAGGAGGGTTTTTTTTTGACACAGTCCCATCTCTGAAGTAATGTGTTTTCAAGACTTTACAGGGGAAGTTGTAGAGCAAAGGGCAGATTTTAGCTGGGTCAAATTTCTCGCAAGCTGGATATGTTGTACAGTGCTGAATTTAGTTTCCTGCGTTGTTTCATACTGTTATTGATTTGATTTTATTATCTGCATTATCCTAACACTCTAAAATCCCAATTTATGGGAATCCCACTGTGCTGGAGTTTCTACAGATGGAGCAAAAACCAGCTTTACCTGCTGTGTTTGCTTTCGAAGTACAAACCAGGAGAAGAACATGGTCTGCCTGAGAAGTTGTCATGTCAGACATGTGTTCTGCAGCCAGGGGAATTCACTATGCAGAATTTTCATAGATTTTTTGAAAAACTTCCAGAGATGCACACATCCTTATCATAACTATGCATAGGTCTAATGAAATCTGGAACTAATAGTACATAAATCTTTCCACTCAAGCCATAAATTAGAAAGTCTAGAACTGTAGTATTGTAATAAAGGCTGTATTCATAGGTTGATTATTCTTTTTTTTCTTTCATGTCCTCATGGGAGCTGTGTTCAACTCCTCAGCTGATGCACCTCTAATCTCTGACTGTGCATTCATTACCATAAAACTTACTCCATGCACTTTGAGCATGAAATAAAACAGAAATTTAATACCATGCTCATTTTAGATCCCCACTTCAGGTTGTTTATACAAAAAAAAAAAAAAGGAAGTTGATCTTTTCAGTTTTTCTTTGAGGAAAATTGACAAGCTGCTTTGAAGGCTTGCTTTGAGGCTAAGTTATTAGTTTTGCTGTGGTTTTAAGGAAAAGGTGAAGACAGAAGATGAAATTAGATCAGCAACAGGGTAAAAGTCCTTTCCCAGAACACCTGGAGAGGTTAAATAAACTGCATATGGCCCACATTGAATTTACACATTGTTAAGACTTCTGGGAGTCAGGGAAAAAGTAGGTAGACTGCTAACTTGCCATCTTAAGCAAAAAGCAGCTGGGGGAATGATCTCGGCAGTCTGAGACAATCATAATATACAATGAGATATACATCAAGCTTATAAAACACAATTCCTTTATTTGATTAAAATCTCCGAGTGTGTAATTATGGTCCTGCATGCAAGGTCCTGAAAACTAACCCATGCAAGGTGAACTTTTTGTTTGGTTTTATTGGCACTGTGTGGAATTTGTTGGGGAGATTTTTGGGGGTGGGGGAGTGTGCATTTGTTTGTTTTTTTGCTAAACTACGAATTCCCTGGCTCCCTATGGGATTGCAACAACATCAGAGTTTGCTGATGCCCTGAAATAAATGGCAATCACAGTATGCTTTCACTCAAGTATTCAGGGTATCAAGGTTGGTTCATTGAAGTACCATTTGATGCTATACACTGACAATGCGCTTTTGTTTGTAACAAACTCTGAAGCCACAATCCTCACCCTTCTAGTGTTAATCCAAGATCTTGGCTTGCTTTCAGGCTATAGAATTAACTGGGAAAAGTTGGAACTGCTTGAGATCTCCCAGCTGCCTTGCACAACGGCTTTTCTTCCAGTGTAACTCCTGAAGGCAGTCAGAAGCAATTAAATGTTTCAGCAATGAAATACTAAGGAATTTTGAAAAACTTGCAGAGATGAGTTTGAAATCCAGTGTCCTTCAGTTGGCAGAGAACAACAGGTGGTAATGTGATTTATATATTTCTTTTAGGAAAAAGTAACAGAGTCATATTTTACTTAGGTATTTTTTGTATGTTTCGAGTAGGTTGGTTCTCTCCATATCTCACTCCAGAGCTGATTTTTTTTTTTTTTTTACTATTTGAGGAAGTATAGACTCCCTACTACTAGGAATAGTTGCTGAACCTGTAGAGCTTTTACTGTTCTGTTGTCATGCATTGGGTCCTTCACTGATCCTATGAAACTTGTAACAACAGCCCATGAGAAGGGGTCTAAAGAGCATTAAAACAGATTCTCACTCTAAAATCCTGGGATCCTCATCTACGTAGGGAAGCTGTGACTGTTCTGGCTGACAGATTGCATCTGACATCCTACAAGACGTCATTTAAACATCATTTCTCCATAGAACAGGTTGGTTGCCAGTATTGATGGCAAGAACTGGTTGAAGAGAATAACTCTGAGATGTGTCTTATCACTCCTAAATATATAAATACCTGTACATCTGAAACATTTATTGTCTTTGGTCCATAAATACGTGGGATGTATGCAGCTCTAAGACTGTCCTGAGTTTAGCCAACCCGTGCTCTATTGATAGAAAAGGTATTTTTGACTTTTGTAGATGTTTCTGAAACCTGTTATGAAGAGTAGGAGTGGGAAGCTTGGCAAGCAAGCTCATGATTTTGTGTTGTGTGGCCAGGTTAGCCTTTAAGTATTCGTGTCTGACAACAGGTTATGTAAATGAGCTTATTTTTGTCTTGAACTCAAGGCAATGGAAGGGAGGCATTAAACAGACATGTGGTGGCTCATGTGATGTTTTGGTATCTGAATACTAAAAGACATTGAAGACGCAGCCCAGTATAAAGATGTCTATGTGAAAGGCATGTGGAGATGGTCAGTGAAATTCATTCAAGAACACTTACCAGGTTCAAAGGTTTGTTGTATTAGGCACCACATCAACACATAGGTAGATTGACTTCCCCAGAAGTTTTCACTCTGAAGAGTTAAGGGAGACACAAAATGGTAGCAGGAATAAACATTCTGAAAAAACGCAGCCAAATGCAAAATCCTACATCTATGAACAAAGAATGTAGGTCACACTTAAGTGGTGGAGACCATTTCCATTAATACAATGGCATGAAAAGGCGATTGGGGTAAAGACAGAAACACAGGTAATTCTGGGGATCCAAATAGATGCTGAGTCTTAAAATGGCAAATATGATTATTGGTTTTGTAAGAAGTAGAGAGACAGAAAGACCACTCCTGGGTTATTGAAGCTCATCTTCACTGAGTGTGTGGAAAAACCAGAAACAGTATTTAGGACAGAGCTACCAAAATGAGTTGAGGACTTGGAAAGATCAATGAGAGAAGTGAGTGACGCTTTGTTACCAGTGCAACAGAATGACTGATGAGGTGACCACAGCTACTATTTGTGGCTTTAACTCTACTAATAGACTTCTTAAGGACACAACCCTCCAGATGCCCAGGCTGATGCAATTTGTATGGTTAGATGGTGTCCCTGCACTAGGGAATCCTTGGACAGAGCGTGAGTGGATAAGGGTATGTGTTCTTGCACAAGACTTCCATCTTACATCTCATTTTTCAGCTTGATAAAAAGATGCCAATACCTGAGCTCTGTGGGAAGGTTAAATCTGGATTTTAGCTTTGAAGTTTCAACCTTTCTCAACTGTGTATCAAGAAGAATATTAATCCTGATGGTCTAGTTTCTTACACAAAATCATTGGTAGCTAGCATATTAATAGGCTCTCAAAAGAGGTGCTTAAGAAAAATTTCTCAAAAGTCAAAGCTTTCTATTGTGTTTCCAGATAGAATAATAAATGAAAGCTAAGAAGATATGCCAAGTAATTCCGAAATCAACTTTTAAAGCACACGATCATGTCTTGGCAATCTGAAAGCAGTGTGTGGAGAAGAGAAAAGGCTTGGCAGAGGAATGAAGAAAAGAAGTATTCTACAAAAAAAGAAATGGCATGTCTTGGCAGAGAGACAATGTTTGCTAACCTGTTGAAGGGTTCAGTCGTAAAAGAACTGTGTTCATGAGAACTGAAATAGAGCAGAAACCATTTACCACTTGATGTTTTAAAGCAAACTGCCAAATAAAATTCTGAAAGGTTTCACTTTGCAGATCAACTCGACCTTATCATGTGATAACAGCAGGAAAATCTGTGCTCTCACTAGGTTCCTTAATAATGTATCTGAGAAGACAAGTCACATTCTGCTCTCAGTTACAGTGGAGGAAGCCATAATATATCTGCTGAATTCTTATTTATTTTGGCATAGCTGAGAAAATGAGGTAGTCTAAAAGATGCAAAAGGAACAAAATCAGTCACTTGAGGGATAAATTAGATCTATAAACCAGGAGTCGGATGTTGAGCAGGGCGAGTATCAATCTATGGTGGCTGTAGTTGATTTTAAAAGTGCAGAAGATATTGGTAAACTGGTCTTGCACATCAACATCCTCAGTGTTTGTTTTGTTCAGACATAGACTATTTGCCTTCTATTTACGTGACTTTCTAGATCATCTTTTATACAAATACACTTCATGCAGTGAGATAAACTCAAGAGAAAAGGGATCCTTGGATGTAGCAGCAATCATGGGGAAAACTACCTGAAACACATCTAAAATCACCACGAAAAGAAATGTGTGGGAGAGGTGAGGCTCCAGTAGCCTGGAGACCTGACTTTGGGGGTGACCGTGGTTGTGGCTATCTTGTACAGACGTGTCCTGGCACGACAGTCAGGCAGTGCCGCTGCTTTTCTGCAGCACTGTCAAGAATGTCAAAACACATTACTGACCACTTCAGATAGGTTTTAAAAAATGATTATTTAGACTGAGGTTTTACTAATCAAGCAGGGAGCAGCTGAACTTTGCTCACCCAGACAGAAGCCCTCTTACCCCTATCCAGCGACAGATAACCCTGCTCTTCGCTCATCCCAGTGGATGCGCGGGCAGGCACTGAAGCTGTGTTTGGATATACAGGGGTCTTGTCCAGCTTGAAAGATCCCTGTGTTTGCACTTAGCAATTAATTTTGCTGTTATCTGTCTTCAGTGTAACAGCTCGGCTGTGAGTGCTCCTCGGAAGGGCTCCGCTGTGAGCAGACAGCCGAGGACGTAAGTGGGACGTATACAGCGAGCCTGTCTCATATGGATTGGTTTTGGTATGCAAGGTGTTTCTTCGATGACTCGTGTTTTCTGAGTAGCAGCTCTCATTATACGGAGATAAAAGAAGGGTTAACGCAAGTCCTTTTTCAGCACACCCCCCTCTCCCCCCCTCCCTTTTCCCCATGCCAAACACACACACTCTCAACACAATCTCTAAATCATGCTCTCTTCCCGGAGCTCCAAGACTGCAAGTTACACATAGGACCTCTGTAGCTGCACAGTGCCACACTATTCTGAACGAGATGCTGAAGGCACTTGAGTTTCTTTTACGCTCTCCCCTCCCCTCCGCCCCAGATTTAACCTAGTTTTATGGCATGAACAGCCCCAAAGAAAGTCGGAGAGAAAAGAGATGAAGGCCAGAGAGCAGAGAAGGACCAATGAAAGAAGCAGTAACCATTCTGTCATTCCTTTGGAGAGCAACACTAGACACCTTTAAATGCAGAGAGTGTCCTCTGCCTTTTTGCCAAAGCCCTTTTATCTGTGTGAATAAAAAGGGAGGCAGGTCAGCCTAGTTTCTGTTGCCAAATAAAAGCATGAATAAATTAGGCTATTCTTAGTAGGCAAGTGAAAGGGAGTGGGGGGGGGAAAGTCAGTATCTATTTCTAAAGCAATTTCATATTCTGCCCCAACTGTTTGCACATGATAGAAAGGGGCTGGAGCTGCCTACTATTATGATTAGTACTATTGTTATTGCTGAAGGGCCTCATTGTTCTAGAAGATGTTAGGTTTGCACGATTCACAATCCGTCTCTATTCATCCAGGAAAGGTTAGGAGAGAGGATCTGATATTCTGCAAAGGATTTTCTCCCCCCGGCTCCCTCCTCCTGCCTTCTCCTTTACTGGCTTAAGGCAGAAAGCAGGCAGAAGGTCTCCTATTAACTAGAATTAGGAAACAGGGATCTAGGTGCCTGGGAACAGCCGCTCCGTAGCTCTAATCCCAGTGAGGACCTTAATTGTATCTGGTTTAACAGTTATTCATGCAGTTTTACTGCAGGCAGGCACGGTGATTAGGGACATTGGTTGGAAAAATCTGTTCATTAGCCTAATAAAGGCTGCCTAAGCCTGCTTGTTCAGCCACTAATAATCCAACTATTAGTGCCATGCTAGATGCCGTGGTATTAATATGTGTAGTTTACTAGTGTCACAACAGCAATATGGGTCAGTTTAGTCAGTCCTTGGTTTCATAGTCAGGCACCCTGTGCTGGTGCTGGAGAGAGAAATGAATGAGTGACTGAGTCTGACAAAACAGATCACACCATATAGCGAACTCCCAATATGGTTTTGTCTGCAATTCAGAGGCAGCCCAGGAGCCTTAGGAACAGGGTTGCTTGAGGACAAGAAAAGCAGACCCTTCCTGCGATGGGTGTTCTTGAAAAGCAGTTTATTTTTTTTCATAGGTAGGTTGTTCATTTTCTTCACAGAAGGGCTTTGGCTGCATATCAAATATTAACAGAGGGAAATTGTTGGGGAAGAGGGGCCTTTGCCATCCTCGCTGCATCGCATGGTGCGGTAGCACACACACCTCCCAGAATGTGCTGAGACCAACACCCAGCTTGGGAATGTCCAGGTTGTCTTTGGAGGAGGAGAAAAGCAGGTATAATTGTCTTTTTCGCTGCTTCCTTGGTTTCCCTCAGCTGACCTAAACTTTTCCTTTCCTGATAGAAGAAGGTAAAAATGCTGCTAACACTTTAGGGGATTCATCCACCCTAAGTATAATCCTTGGGTTGCTAATTAAAGAGCCAGTGGCTCCTTCTGTAGTAAACTCCTGTCATTTGTCTTTCTCTTCTATTTATGGTAATGATTTGTTGCATTTTCCAATGGAAGATGAAAATGACACTAATGTAATATTATAAATAAATTGTTGCCAGATATCTTTCTTAAACAAGCTCTTTCTAAAGAATTTTTTTAATGAGAAGTTTGAAAATTAACAGAAGTGAATTATTTTTTCTTCTATACCTGGTCTTTCACCTACTTGTCTTCAGTACCTTTACCTGTGAGACATCATATGTAACCAGTATCAGCTTTGACTTTGAACCAGACTTGATTCATAACCACAAGCAGGCTACAGAATTAACCACGTATACGCACTGTGTGTCTGTTAGTAGCAGTGGCACCTGTGATAAAATAAGAAAATATAAAACCAACAGGCAGGTAAGTGACCTGTATTACTTATAGCTACCCATCCAAATGCAAAGGCTGTGCATTCTACTACCCCATGATAAATACCCCTTAAAACACAAATGGCAAACCAAAAACTATTCAAATGGAGAAAAAACACACTCTCTCATCCTCACTGGCCCTAACCTACTCTCCTCCAAACCCAGGAAAAACTAATCCAAACCCTACTACTAAATATAAGAGCCAAAATCTGTCCTCTCTGAGTGCTAGGCTGTCAATGTAGGAATGATATTGTGTAAGTACTGAAGAAGTTGGCTGTTGCTCAGTACCTTTAGAATAGGTAAGTATGTTGATGCATCCCTTTTCAGCTAAGGACTTGATTTTCTATTCTAGGTGTGTATTTTAGTTGCAATCACTGTATACCCATTTATAAAACTATATTATTTTAATCCATTTGATTAATACCTCAGGGGCTTCATATATTTATTCTTTCTAATATATATAGTACTGCATTTGAACTGTTTGTTTAGTGAGGTCAAGGGAGAACAGACCAGGTGGGCAGGTACTGTTCACTGCTGTGTCCATGTGCAAATGTCTACATCTGGGATGCTGGTGGTATGCTAAGTGGTGCTACACATTTAATAAATTTCAGTCAAGTGAGTAAGTGTATTTTTCATGCTCCTGTGATCATCAGCTTCATTTCTGTGTTCTGAAGCACTGCTTCCAGAACTACTGCTGCAGATACCACACAGATTGAGGCAGCAGTGAGGGGTATATTGGCTTGGAAATATATTTATTGGCTTGGAAAAGAGGTGAGTCATATTCACCTGTGAAAAATAATAGTGAGAGGTCTAACGACTGATGTTCTTTAATGTTTAAGGCTGGAATTCTAAATGTTATGGTTGAAAAGCTGGAGTATTTCTAGGACTTTGCTGAGAAACATCCCATGTGATCATAATTCAGAAATGACACATTTAGTATTTTTAAGTAATGTAGTAGTTTGGAAAACATTATTATTAAAATCAATTCCTCCTCCCTACAGAATTAGACATAGGCAGCTGTTTAACACACAGAAAGCTTCAGGAGTAGAAACAGCTTGTCTTTGTATGATTCCTGTTAGGTCTCCTTGCCTGATGAGAGATGTTTTATGTTGTAATATATTATGAGATGTTTTATGTAACTTTGGAAGTGATCAGGCTGATTTGATATGCCTGAAGAGGAAGACTGTTGGAGAAACTCTGATTCTGAGTATGAGGTACCTTTGAAAAGTCCTGGATGTTGGCTATTACCACATTTTATTATAATAATCTTATTGTTACCATATTCGCTTTTGCTCCTTCACATTCATGTCTATATCTCTGACAACCCTATTTTTAAAATTTTATTTTAGATTTAAATCAGCCTTTATAGACATATTAATTAGTTACAGAGATTAAACAGTAGTAGGAGTCTGGAAATAAGACTGAGTCCATTTTTAAATAAAAGTAGCACATAAGTGTTGCTACAGATGCTGCTGTGTTAAGCGTAATTATGTAATAACGATAGAAGAGGCAACTCTCTTGTACTCTATTTCCAACACTGACAGTGATTCTGAAAATTTTAGCAAGAAAACTGAGCTTTTCATAACTAGTTTCTGGAACCTGTAAAATGACTATAATGATGTTTCCAGGCTCCAGAGGCTCTTATAAGAAATCTAGCAGTCTGTTATCCCTTCTCAGGGGTCATTCAGTGAAGAAAGGGCACTGGCTGTTGAGTCATGCAAACAGAACTTCCCCTACCACCTGAACTATTGCTGTTGGTTAACAACTTGTTGCACTAGTGACTTTGGGAATACCAGAACATGCACAGTGATGGAAGCATGGTAGCACATGATGGAGAAAACAAATTGCCAGTTTTTGAAGACAGTACATTAGAATGAACCGTATCTCATTTTATTTCAAGCCTGCATCTAGGGGAATGAAGGACTAGGGTGGAGTAGCCAGAATGCAAGAAAATGCCTAGATTTTGGATACGTCCCAGTTATGAGGATTAAATATCTATATGGACTGTGACAGTGCAAGAGGAGGGTCTTAGCTTCCTTTAGTTCTTCAGCAAATAACCTCGATGTTGACTAGTAAAACTGTGATGTCCATAGTGCCTATTTTGGAAGAGCCACCATGAAGATGGGTATTCACAAACACAGGGATAGAAATCAAGTGCAAAATTAGTTGCTAATTGTCAGCTAAAATATCTAAGAAACTAAGCAAGCATCTTTCAGTTGTATGGCATGCACGTCCATCAGATGTTACTTCAGAAGATGGAATTTATCTTACTTCACCAGCAGTGTTTTCAACAGAATCTCAATGCAAACTTCTGATTCATGCTACCAATAGTTCACGAAAAGATAATTCAGTCTAGACTTCAGTACAGTTTTAATTGGATTCCACGGATTTTAGATAAGCCTATGGCTGGAAGCCTAATTCTAAGAACTCTTAAGGAGCAGGAAATGGTAACTTTTATTTCAACACCTGCTCAAGAATGCCCATGGAGATGTCCAAAAATTAACTTCCATGTGTGCCTTCCACATGTGTCTGGCTGAAAAAAAAAACCAACAAAGAAACCGAACTAAGGCCTAATGTGTTGCTTTTGTATACTTGGAAATATATAGCAGTCCACATGAGGTTTTTCTGAGGCATCTCTTGTCCACCACATTGCTTGCTTTGCCATAGTGCTGATTTTAAATTCAGTCCTTGAGGTGAAAAGACAGAGATCAAAGTTATTTGTGGTAACTTATTCTGTGACCTTACTCAACCTCTAATAAATGAGGAAGGGAAGGACATTTATTTTACCTGCTGGTAGCTTAAGATTAACTGTTATTTCTTAGCTACTTTCATTGTAAATGAAACCTTCTAGGTTTTCCACACACTACCAGTATTTATCTCCTCCAATATATGAGGACAGAGTTATCTAGAGTGAGGAATGTAATTTGCGGCAGGCTGCTGAAAGAGCAGACGAACAGTGAGTTACTGTGAAGGACTGCACTATCTGATGGCGAGAACGTTGGATGGGGATTCATGAGACTTGTTGTCTATTCCCAGCTCTGCCTTACGCCTGTTGAATGACCTTCAGCAAGTCACTTTCTCTCTTCTGTCTCAGCTATCATTTTACCTGTTAAAATGTGATAATGAAACACTTTTTTTTTTTTTTTTTATAAACTGCCAGGTGCTGATGAACAGCACTGATGAAAAATACTGTGCAAAAGCTAAGTGGCATGGAATATTTGATTGCACTTTACTTCATTGAATTATGACTGATAATACAGATATTGACCAGCTTTATTGGTCTGGTATATATTATTATGTAACTATCAAATTTTTCAATTTGTCTACCATTTTTAGTCTGAAACATAATGCGTCACAGATTACACTGATTTTGCTTTCTGCTGTAATCTCTCAGAGAAGCTAAAATCTTGACATCTTTTCATTGACTTTTATTCTGTTTGCTGACCATTGGAAGGAATGGAGCTCCAGATGCCTATTCTGATTAGCTAATTTAAGATTTGTTAGTAGTAGGCTGAGGAGTCCAGAAGACTTGTATTTAGGTGCAATTTCTTGTGCTTCTGCACACATCAGTCATACAGTTTCTTCCAGCCATGAAGCAAATTGCTCCATTGCTCTGCCTGACCTATGTTCTGTCTGAGGTGGGTGGGAGCCCCCAAGCTGAAGGAAGCAGAGGTGGCTCAGGTGCTGTGTGGGACATCCTTGCTTAGGAATGGTAGACAGTTTTAAAGCACTTTTGTGTTTCTGAGTGATCATGCAAGGGCCTGGTAATGTCTAAAGATAAGTAACATTAAGGTAGTTTACATGCTTTGCCGGAATTCTGTGCTGAAATAAATGCAGCTAAAATTTAGGGGAATACTGTGGTCTGTTAGCAGACCAAGAAGCTCAAGAAAACACACCAAGGATCTATCATTCCACTAAACAAGATTGCTACTAGTCTCAAAGGTTTTTTGTTTTTAAAGGGCTTTGTCCCAGTGCAATTTTCCTCTGGCATTTAACTTAATTTCAGCCTGAGTTTCTCAGCTGTGGGTGTGTTGAAGCTCTTGTTTTACCTAGCAATATCTGAAGGTTTGGTAAAATTCAGCCCTAAAATGCCAGCTACCTGTTAGTGTTTCTTAATACTAACCTATATATTTTCAGTACTAAGGTACTATGGTTATTTTGTTGGGGGATTTTTTCAGAAATGCTCTTTTTGGTTCACTTGCTGAATTAAGGGGTTAATATCTCCAAGTTTGTTTGAAAACCAGTCCTTTATATGTCAGTATTTTTCTGGAGCTGGTACCTTGAACTCTTGGACCCTATCTCTTGGCTGGGTGGTCAGCAGCATAACATTAATTGATAGCTTTTGGACATGATACAGTAAGGATATATAGATTCCTTAATCATGGACAAATGATAGGACTATTCTGAAAAAGGTCCAGTAGATTTGAAATTACAAAGTCATAAACGTGACAAAAAAAAGGATATTCAAAAGTTCAAATAAGGAATAGGTGCCCAGATTCCATCTGTTCCCTGTGGCAGGTAGACTTCTATCACTCATGTCTTTGAATGTCATCTCTCCGTCTTAGAAACAGTGTCCTAAGGGATCTGTATTTTAGTGTTTCTGCCATAGAAAAGATGAACTCGCTTCCATAGTTATACAGTGTGATACAAGAACTAAAGAAGTAGAGACATTTGATGTAATAAAAACAGTGAACCAATAAAATATGATGCTCTGTTAATGCTGGCTCAACCATCAGAAACAGATCATTCCATAAAATGTGCTCATGTATCCATATGCTTGAAAGGTGTCATTTAAAAATATCTCCTACCTATGGCTTAATGATGAAAATTACCAGGATCAAGGACTGTCTTATTTCCCATCTTTCAAATTTGAAGCATCCTTATAACGCAAAGGGAATTTTTATACCATTGTTGTTCTTTCAGTTTTTGTCTCTGTCAAGAAAAAAAATAATATATATATATACACACACATTTGTCCCCCAAAGCACAAGAGCATGAAGTTTGTTCCCTAAGTTTATTGCTCACCAGTGTGCAAAGATAAAAATGTCTTCCTGAAAGTCTAGCCTGAGGAGAGGGAATTCAGAAAATGAATGACAGCGGGACACCTAATTCCCTTGGGTTCCTCTCACCTTTTGTTTTTATAGCTTAATTTTCTACTTTTGGATGTATTCATTCAGAAGCTGAACTCCTTTACTTCTGTATTTCCCCATAAAAATTCTTATTTGTTTTGTAATCTCAGCCAGCCAGGGAACTTCATAACAAGTAAGAATACAAAGTCCAATAAAGTAGAGAGTGATTCATCCTCAGCTGAGTTATAGACCTGAAGCCATTGCTAAAAGGTATTATTTTTAACCACTACTATTATGCATTTGCATTACAGTAACAAATGAAAGCTGTCCAAGATTGGCCACTGAACTAAATCTCCTTTAAACACTTAGAAAGAGATGATCCCTGTCCCTAAGAGTTGACAAATTAATACATTGATTAAATATGATCTTGAAAAAGTAGCCTTGACACTAAGGCTACTTTTAATGAAGAGTGGTTTCTGATGTTGCTTCTCATTTTGTGACATGGTTTATACCGCATACCTCTCTCATATCTTATTTGGTGATGTTATGTAAGTTTTAAGTAATATGCATTCTGCTTTGTGCTGTTTAGATTTGTGGATTTGTTTGGAGGCTGTACTAATTCTGTGGGAGAGGATAACAAGAAAGAGGTATTTGGATTATTTGAAATCCTTAGACTTGTACATACTTTCTAGTACAGCTTTCAGAGACACCCCCTGAACAAGAACACAGTATATGGTTATAAATGTATTTATCTACGTGTATCTGTACTATAACAACTGACTTCAGTTCACTCAGGATTTCATTTAGGTCTTAGCTACATTAAATTTACAGGCTCTCTGCACTGCGCAGCTTTTTAAGGGTTTCACAAATGTGCAGGGGTTACAGCTTGGCAGGCCCTCGGTGCAGCTGGTGCTCGCCACCCCCTTCACGAGGGCAGAGGGGGGATGCTCCCTGCGTCGCACCCCGTGCTCCCACAGCCCTCGGTCTGCGAACCTCTTGCCTCGATGCCGCAGCCTTCTCGCGACGGTGCGCATGCAGGCTTGTGCCAGGAAAGGTGTGGCTGCCTGTAGGTTACCTTCCTTCACCTTCTTTTCCAAGGGGGAGGACGGAAGCCAAATGAAGCTGAGCATTAGCCAACGAACAAACTACTCTGCTTTTCTGACTTTCGGTAGTGTTATTTCTTTAACCTTCTTGGTTTGAGCTGAGAACATTTTATGAAATAGTCATATTTTTCTCTAGAGCCTCTTTTGTTTACTTTTCACTCTCAAACTGGTGTTACAAGGAGCTGAACTGATACCCACTATGATTTCCCTACCTCAACAGAACAGATGCACTTGGAGCTGAGTGCAGCAAAGGAAAACTTTTAGCTTTATTATTTAACAAAGCAAACCTCATCTCTTGATTAAAACATCCCTGAAATAATACTTAATTAATTTCTTTCATAGCTTTTTCCCCAAGGCCTGCTGGCTTCCTCTGTTCTTTCCCCCCAGTGCCTTACTTGTAGATACGCTCGCGATGCACCTCGCTTGCGGTGTGGCTGCAGCGCAGACGACACGACTGCTCTTACTGGCCCCATTACCGTGAGGCAGCTGCCAGTTCCAATTAACCTCTGAGAGTTAAGGACTCAAATTAGTACAAGCTGACAGATACCTGGTAATGGGGGGAGGATGATGTTTTCAGCGTATATATTGTTGGGTTGTGACCCAGAGTACATTACTGGCTGAATGATCTGACTCACAAACACCAGGCAGGGTAATACAGCCTCAGGAGAGTTACCTGCTGCAGGTGGTCACCACGGTATGGGGTAAGATCAAGAGGGGCTGTGGCTTTCACTGGTCCTCCACCTTCACTGGGGTAGCCAGGAAGGTGTTGAAGATACTGTGCAGGAATACGCTATGCCAAGTGGTTTTAGGAAGAAGGACAGTGCTGTGAATTCAGTGGGTGATGCTGAGAGCCTTCAACCAGTTGGAAACCTCTTGGGATTGGTTACAGTCTTCTGTGCTGTTCTGTTGTTCTTAGTAATAGCTCTCCCTCTCCTAAGAATTGTGTTATTAAAGAAAAATTTAATTTCCCACCATTGTGTGGAAATGCAAATATTCATAGCCTTCGATCCTAGATATTCCCACATAGGAGAGTGGACACACTTCTTCCATAAAAGTAAATGAACTAGCCAAAGTCGATGCTGTAACAGACTTGGTTTCAGTAAGCAAAAATATACTACTTTTGAAAGAAAGTATCATAAGAAATTATTACTGGGTTAGGAAATCCTGACTTGCTCCAGTTGAAATCAGCTAAAAGAGTAAACACAAATAGTTCTGTTACTAATGTTAGCTTGTGTTTAAAACCAAACTTTTTTAAATTTTTGGAGATATTAATAAAGTCCAATGAACTAAAAAGGCTAGAAATTCGAATGCAGAAGACATGCAAAAACTATTTGTGGGTGATGTAAAATCTATCTGGAACTTATGTTTCCAGCAGAGGAAAAAGAAAAATATAGACAAGGGCTCCTGATCCAGCAAGAAATGTAGTAATTTCTGAAATTACATTGATAAACAGAAATCCTGACAGTAATTTTATTGAAAGAAATCTATATCTTGTGGTTTTGAAAGTATAGGAATAAATTGAGATCTTCCAGAAGTCAGCAGAGTTTGACATGCAGATGAAACCACAACAGCAGGTAGCGCTTCTCAGCCATCAAAATGAAGAGGCTAAAGAAAGAAGGGCTTAGGAAATAAGTATGTGGAGCTGGACATCCTTCCACCAGCCAGCCACAGTCCCCCTATCCCTCACATGCACCACACCGCAATTCTCCTGCTGCTACCAAAATACCTCAGTGCAGAATGGGGAGAGAAGAGGAGCCTGAAGCTTGACTTTCTCAGCATCCCCCCTTAGCTTTAAATTTCTTTCCATAAATATATCATGAGTACATATCTGGGACACAAGGAATAATTGAAGCTAAAGGACAACACTCGCTAAGAGCGAATGAGTTAAAAAGTGGACATAGACAAATGTAGGTTGAAAACAAGAAGGTCGCTCCATTACATCAGTGATGGTCTTCTAGCTTCTCTCTCCCTATTTTTATTAAAACCTGACTAATTTTGAGCTGGAAATGCACAGTTTTTCCTTTGGTTTATATGCTATAGCTGTTAGCTACAGCAAGGCAGACCTGTGACCCAGACTGCTCATTCCACAGTAGTGTATCAGTCTTATCTGCAGTAAAAGTGCAAGCCTGTAATATTGATTTTTGACTAACCGATAATCAGAATGAAACTAGGAAATGAGCTGATTGATGTCTGATCTGCATCTGAATAAAGTAAGTTAAGCTTCTTAAAGTTGACATAGATATTGCAGGAGGATGGGTGGTTCTTGCTGCAGTTGACTCTGCAAAACACCAAGAGGACGTTTAGGGGCTTTGAGCTGCTCTGTCACCAGTTCTAGCTTTTGTTTCATCTCTCAGCAAGTCTGTGACTTTCTCCAAATCATATATTTCTTACTTGTTTTTCTCTTTGCTTCAAAAAGCCAGGATTTCTATTATTGTACTGAAAAACTGGACTTGTAATTTTTATTCTTTTGGCTACTTAGAAAAATGATAACGAACCTCCATCTGCAAAAAAAAAGAGAGAAAGAAAGTTTGTCATCCTCTTCATGTAAAAGCATGCTCTTCCTTTGTTCTGTAATATTTATTTTCAGTACAAGCTCCAGATTGTCAAATTGGCATATAGTAATAGATTATTATTTTCTTCCATCTTTTGAAATGTGGCTTTTCTTTAGTGTCATTTGTGATCTTCTGAAAAAAAATAGTCAAAAAAATAGTCTCAGCTTGAGTGGTACGTGCTTGTTACACTAGGAAATCAGAATTATGGCTTTGCATATCCAGCTTTCGGACATGGCCTCTGCTTTTGAGACATTATCTCTGTCTACCTCTGTAATACTGTCATGCTGATACCTAGATAAACTACAAAATCTTTATTGGAGTCTGTTATCATGGTTTTACCTTTCCCTTTTCTCAGTGATGAGCAGTTAACGTGTATCATTCATTAGGGAATTTTTAAATGATGTATTTAGAGCACAAAGCCATCTGCTGAAATAAGACAGTAATGTAACCTTCATGGACATCTGCTTCCTTTCTCCACTGAGGTTCTGTGTTCTGGCACCCCTAGTTCAGGCGGGACCCCCGGTGCATTTCACCAAACAGAGAATTTGCTTTGTATAGAGCAGCAAGTGACACTGTTGAGACAGTTAGAAACATGTAATTGAATAACAGTTCTTAAAGCTTCCAGTGTCCAGTTTGTAGCAGTCCTACTAGATCTCCATATGTGGTTTTCTTTCTATAAGAATTTAATTGGGTTTTTTTTTTCCACTTTAAATCTATGCTTTATGCTCATATAGTTTTATAATATTTTATCTGAAGGAAAGAGTAACTCCTGCATGGAGGTGGTTTGTTGGTAGGACCTGTAAAAGTGAGACAAAATTCAATTCTGCTGAAAACAGTTGTTGCAGTTAAGGCAATGTCAAAAAGGTATCTCATTTATTCTGTAGTTTACTTATGTTCAGGTGGTCTCTATAGACACAAAGAAATGGCCTGAGTGCATAGCCCCAGATTCAACTTTCATAAAAGCAAACCATGAGTGAAGCGCAAAGCCAGTGTACTGTTTCAGTCGTCAAGGTTTTGCTTCTAACTCCACAAGGCATTTCCTCCCATAGTCTCTGATCATCTTTCCTGGGCCAAAGATGAAGGTCTGGTTATTTTCTCATCCTCCTTGGTCAATTTTGATATCAATAGGTTATTCCTTCCTTTCCTATTTTTAATACTTTTAAGGTTCATTCTTCTTACATATCTGTTCACCCAATGAGTCTATGTTCAATATCGTATTAGCCACACTTGCATTGCTGTCAGAGACCTAGTATCAATTGTACATGCAGCATAAATGCGTGAAGACCAGAGGGAAATGTTTAATTGACCACAGTCTATCAGATGAGTAGTTACCTGTCATTGTCTTCACCAGGAAATGGTGTTGAAGTTCCCAAAATTTCAAAGAGATAAGGAATTTCTATAAAAACATAGATAAGGACAGAGGAACCTAACCATTTAAATACAGAGAAGAAATCTGATTAATACCTCAGTTTAGAAGTAATTGATTTCATGATTTTCATCTTACTTGCGTTTAGAATGACTTACTGAAAGATAGAACAGCCTCAGCCCCTCATTTAAGCTCAAGGCTATTTTAGTTACAGGACTCTGCTTTTAATCATGATCAACTTGTTAGTCATCATCATATAGAGCAGACCAATTTCCAGTTCTGGAAGATTGCTGTAGTCAGTTCGTAAATATCTGCATTTGTCAGGGAAAATGAATATCAGATAATATCTGAAGTGGTGAAGACTGAAAATTAACATCTTCATCACTTCTGACAGCATCTAGCATTTAGTAACAGCTACTAATATTTTTTAAATGTAGGGACTATCAACAAATGATGCTGTAAGTAGACATCATTTTAGTGCTCTGTTTCATACTGAAACATAACTTCAGTTCAAAACAAGACTATCACTACCAATTTTCTATATAGCTATAAACTTATGGGTTGAAACAGATACTTTACAGATGACTGAAGTTACAAAGGAATTAATTTTAAGAGATTTTTAACGGTCAGTGTTATAAATTATTTAAAATACATGTTATTTGTTACTCCTTCGAAACTTACTTTGTACTATGAATAATTTTGTCCAGCTTTGGTGAAACGAAGT
Organism: Rhynochetos jubatus; assembly: GCA_027574665.1. NCBI lineage: Eukaryota > Metazoa > Chordata > Aves > Eurypygiformes > Rhynochetidae > Rhynochetos > Rhynochetos jubatus. The sequence goes on from CM050654.1 coordinate 30,157,776, forward strand.
AAGTCAGCACGTGTTCCACATTTTATGTTTCCTTTACTTACGCAGTTGCTAAGTGTTTTTGATGGGGCCCCTTTTCTAGATGCAATGGACAGGAGTTTTCAAGCAGCTGAGAGCTGCCTTGCACAGACAGAGATTGATCGAGGTAATGTTTTTTTAAATGTGTCTTTGTACACGTTATTTCACAACAGATATTTCTCCTTCCATCAGGACCATATGCATATGTTGTATGTCTTGTTTCCTAAGTCATCCTTATCTCAACTATTCTGTTCTACTTGTATATTTGGCTTCCCCTGTTATCCTGGGACACTGCAAATCAAAGATTTGTTCCCTTGAGTCTGGTATTCCAGTTTCCAGATCTTCCAGTAAAAACAGACCAAGTTTGATGGCAATATTGTGTAATCTACAGCATGCCAGGAATATCTTACATACAGTCCTTTAGAAGGACAATCTGGTAATACATGTCACCAGAGTGTATTTTAAAGATGATTAATGGGCTTTTAAATGATTCCTCAGGTGAGCTGTAGATCTTCATTATCTTCTCTGAGGACATTGCATTGGATTTATTTGGAGAAAATGAAATTAGGGTCATGAACCTTTCTTGAAAGACTAATTTATATCTTCTGAAATACTGAAAAGCATTGCATTCTAATGATGTGATATGGTTCTTGATAGTATAAAGTCAGTGGTCAATAACATCCAGAAGAAAACTGTTATTTCTTATTGAATACCCTGGGAAGTTGCTGCTGTCCTTAAAGCTATTTTTAATAGGTGCCATTCCCACTTCAGTTTCATCTGGATACAGTCACATTTTATCTGACTAGCCAATAATTAGCTGCTGTCACTCCAATCAGTATAAGATTGGCTAAGCTCTTTTTTTCTAAAATGCAAAAGTTGTCACAACACAGCTTGACAATATTGTGTCATGATGACGTTAGGTACTTCGCCACCTCACCCACTGCATAACGGCTAATTTGAGTAATATTAATTGAATGATAGGATTTGGGATTTTGATGAGCCAGAATTTGCCTGAAGAAGTCTTGGCACATAGAATGTTTGTATGTAGCTTATTGGGATGAAGAAAATCACAAGGAAAAAATTCTGTCATTTCCTATTGATATATTAAACCCTTCCAAATAAAACACAACATCTAGATCTGAAAATAGTGGCTCTGGCCTATTTTGCGAGCTCCTCATTAGCTGACTGGGAGTTTATGCAGTGAGGAATCTAAGTGCTTGTTTTTTTGATGCTCTATCGTTATGTGTGGCCATATATTTAATTCTGTCAAGGGTGTATGGAAAACTTTGCACACAAGATGCCTTGTACCTGCATGATGTTTGGGAAGTGGGTGGTTTGCCTGGAAGTACAATTCTGTCTTTAAACTTTTCTGCTGATCTTCGGTTTCTCCATGGTTTCCTGTGCTGTGACTATCTAAACACTTCCAAAACACTGTGTGTTAGCTTTAAGTGGTCTTTAGTGGTCTTAAACATCCTTTGTGTGCAAAGAGGCTCTGCTATTTGGATTGCAATCTTTTTAATACCCAATACATGTTTTAATATATGTCTGAGATTAAAGTGGGTTTTAGTTGTGGACTGCTGATTAAACCGAGATGTTGTAGAATTTGTGTACATCACCTCTTAACAATACCGCTCTGAGCACAGTTCAGCTGCTTGTGTTTTGTGACGCTCCAGTGATGCTACTCAAGCTGAATGGCCTTGTCTCTGGAGAACCATTAAGCACCCATGGAAGTTACTGGTGCACCCAGGTTTAACCATGTTGCCCTCTGAGGGCTGGAATTAGTGCCTGTCACACGCGTGCAGCACACAGAACGTCTTTCCTTTAAAGACTGGCAGCTCTGGCTGTGTTTCTATAATGGGACTGTCAATCCCATAATAAGCATCATCACAACAATGTTTTGGGAGAGGAGATCCATTGTGTGAGCACAATGTCAGCTTGAGGTAAAATGTGCTCAGTGCAATGGCTGTCAGAAGAATAAGTGTTATCTCCCCGATACTGGCAAGCACTTCAGGGTCAGTTTTTAGGTTTTCAGGTCCACAGTGGTTTCTTGCTAAGCATGGACTGTCCGGTGTAACTCTTTCAGCCAGCCTCTCTAGAGATGGCTGATTGCCCTTCACACACGTACAATAAATCCACACCCTGCCTCCTGCACAACAGCTTTCACAGCTTCTTCAGGCTTTGCTTGAGGTCCCGTTCCTTTCCCAGGGCACATGCCATCTCTGGGGTCCCCTCCCAACAGAGCCTGAGCAGAGGAAGGCAGCATAGATGGGGAGTGTGCTGGAGCCAGATAGCATTCTGTTCCCTTTGTGTGTGTACTTCTGTTTGAAGTCCTCCAAAATATTAATATGTACTAATCCTTTCATCTGTGGCATTTCTTTTTAAACTGAATACAGTCTATTACCCCAGATTACATCATTCACTAATTAAGAAAACTAGATAGGGTACTACAGTATATATTTTTCACCTGAGGTATTTCCAACAGCCTTTAACAAAGGCAGTTACTGTGGTGAGTCTCAGTGTAATGAAAAATTAAAGAATGTTTGTGGTAGGACAAGCACTGAGCTGCTCCCCTGTATGCGGCTGTAGCTGTCATTGCCTGTGATTTAAAGCTCTAGAAGAAATGTACAGCTTTTTGCTGAGCAGCTCAGTAGCAATGGTTAAAATACCCTTCAACCACACTATCACTTTCCTTTTTAAAAGTCAAAACAGGTCAGCGAGGGTGACAGAAAGTTCTTTCTCCCGCTTGCCTTCATTAAGCTTTTGCTTAAAAAAGAAGAGAGAAGGGATTGAAGCATGCAGCAATTACTTCAATAACCTTGCAGCAAACTGCCAGAAAGTTTTCCAAGGCTCTCATGCAATTGAACCTGGTGAAAGGAACCTACTCCCCTACTCCAGCCCACAGTCCTCCTTAATAAAGTTGCTGGAAGTTGTTTTTTCTTTCTGAACACTTAATTGCACAGGTCTCCCAACAAACCAGTGCCAGCCTGAGAGAATCGGAGCTGACGTTGCTAGCAGGGAAGGGAAAAAGCTGAGATGACGGAGGATGCTGAGGGGTGCGCGGGAGGCTGGGGATCCGCAGTCTCTGGTTTCCACTGTCGGCGGTGTACAGAAGTCACCGGTTATGATTAGGTTACAGCTCATGACTATTTAGACTTGGACATGGACTTGAAGGCACTTCATGTCAGTACAAAGGGAGGAATGTAACACGCTTTCTCCAGTGCCAGGGGGGGAGAGATTTGTAGGTTGGTATGTGACCTTCACTGCTGGCCCATGCAGGTGCTGTTCAAAGGCCCTCCCCATTCAGCTCTTGATACTGATACTAGATTAGAAAGAGAGAAAGAAAAAAGTCGTTGTTAAAAACGTTCCTCTCTGTTTTTTCCCTTTATCTCTGTGAACAAGTTGTCTTTTGATTTGCTTGGGTTTGTGGGTTTAGGAGGCTGTTTTCCTTTCAAGGACTTACTCTTGTACTATGTATTTTTTCCTTTAGTGAATAACATCTAACTCAGTGAAAGAAGATTTGTCTTGAGGCAATTCTTGGGTTGTTTTAAAAAGAAATGTAGTTTTTGAGCATGCTATTTTGTCACACCAGTGTTTTACACTTTAAATTGTAGCTCCTTAATTTATACATGTAGTTAATTATGTGTGTTAAAAGAGCCAGATCAAGGAAAACTGAAGCATGAAAAGCCAGCAAATTCACATCATCCAGGTCAATTAAAATAATAGCTAATAATAATCATTAGATATTACTAGCTGCCAATCAGGAAAGGGACTAGCATACTCTCTGGCACCATTTTCTCAGTGTTAGCTGTATTTCCAAACAGCCCGCTATTCCGTGCGTTTGGATAATTTGCGGTATTTAAGATGTCTTCGGAGATGACGTGTTTGAAAACTGTTCAGCGAACATGACACGCCGCCCTGTAGACAGGAGAGGAAGAGTCCAGCCTTTCTCAGCCTGCAAAGCACACTACATCTATTGGCGAAGGAAGACTTTGCTTAGAGCAGATGTTTGAGACTGATTTTTGGACTGGAAAGATCACAGGGTTTCTGAGGAGCCAAGGTGTGCAACAGAGCAAAGTTTATGTAAATGTCTTACGCTAGTACATGCTTAGGTTAAACTGCTTCTTGAGTCCTCTTCAGAAGGCTGCAGAACTATGATGTCCTGATTTAAAGATTGTTCTTTTCCTGCATGCATGCGAAACGGACCGATATATGTACAACAGAACTTCTCCCTCTGCTTCCAAACTCCCTCCCTGGAATGCTACACAACAGAGCAAGCCTGCCCAGTCTTAGCAGCAATTTTTTCCTAACCCTTATAGGGTTTTCCTATTGAAGTGGTTGGTATAATTAAGAAGCAACTTGGCTGCTGCTGATTTTCGTTGTTTTATATTTACTGGAGAAAACCACTGGGTTGTTGATCTGAGAGTTTTATGTTATTATTTAATTACATTGAGGGACAAGCCTGCATTTTGGCCAATTTATTTTGAGTGCTGCATTTTCCAGGACCTCATTTGGTTCTAGTATTAATCCCTTTCCTTCAGAGAAGTTTGCATATTGCTTTGGATTATTTATACTTCACTGTGCTTCCAAATCCATTATTAATCACACAGGTATTGAAATACATTTCACAGATAATACTGGACATACTGCTGTATTGTTTGCTCACATAATAGTCATGCTTTCACTCGGCAGGTTTCTCATACATCAAATTATCATTAGATAAGAAAAAATGTTATGGTGAAGATTTGCCAACAACTTAATGCTGAATGCTCAAGCAAAACCCTGATGTTCCCAATTCCAGGTGATGACTCCTGGGGACCATAAATGAGCAGATGCTCTAGTTAGATGAGAGCATATCACCTTCAGGGATGTGAACGTTGCAAGGTTCTGCTCAGTGGACTTAAAGGAAACCTCTTGTTCATTTTTTCTCTGGCAGCAGTCCAGATGACTAAACAAGAGAGACTTCTTTTATGGTTGCATTTTGGTTAGTATAAAAAGGGACCATATTTTAATTTTGAGACTATTCTGCAGCTATCAGTGACTGTAAACCTAAGAATGTAGGGCTGGAAAAGACCATCCGGGTCATGGTGTCCAGTTTCTGGGTCATCCAACCTCGAGCAGCCTATGGGCTACAGGCCATGCTTCCTCAGTCTCGATTGCATCATGACAACCTCACAGTAAAAACTCAAAAACCTCAACTAAAAAGAAAGGAAGATCGAAGGATAAAAGAAAGAGTGCTCAAGGGTTTTAACAACCCTCTAGACCCTTACAAGAACAGAAAGTATTGGATAAAGCTCCTTCATGATCTCAGTGGTCAGCCCTAGCCTACTGTACAGAGAAAGACATATTCCCCTGTCCCCTGCTTTCTTTGCAGGCTTTTCCATCTGAACCCTTGTCTAAAAGTTGGTTTAACCCTGAGAATTTGAACAAGTGCATCAGCCAAGCTCTGGGAGATCCTAACACCTCTGGGAGCCACAGCATTTTTCACCTTGTGTATACTCACTGCTTACTACCAGGGTGAGGTGCTTTAGAGAGAGCATAGCTTTGCACATTGGATACAGCTAATACGTGAGCCTGTTTCTCTGCACTGTACAGAATAGGGTTGTTTGAGTGAAAGGGATGCATCTATGCTGTGCAACACAGAGTTCCAGGTTGGGTCCCTGGGCCAGTTTTGTCATGCTCGGTGTGGTAGGGATCTTACCATGGCACTTACCCGAAAGACTTTCTCAGCTGGCACTGGCTTAGGAAACTTAAACTTGAGCATATATACAGTGCAGGGACTAGGGAAGAGCAAATGGAAATTGAACATTTCAGTGCTGTTCCCAAGTCAGAGAATAATCTTCAAATACCTCTGTTTTTTTCCATTTCCACAGCTGTTCTTAAGGGAAAGTAATAGGACTTTGATAAAAAAGAATTTTTCTGGTCCTTGAATGGAAGCTTGGTGCTGACATTAAGATATAAATCTGTTAAAGCTGAGGATTGGCTAAATAAGTAAAACGTTCTTGTTAGAGCAACTCTCTTAACTGTTCAAAATGACCTTTTTTCTGGAAATAACACAAGTGAAAAAGGAATAATTATTTTCTGTCTGTGCAGTCAGGCACACAACAGAGGGAGGAGATCCACTGCTCCATCTTCATCAGTTTCTGCAGTGCCTAGGTCTTTTCAGCACAGAAAAAGGTCTGTTTTTGTGGACAAAAAGCAACAGTAATAATGTCTACATCACTCAAATCGGATCTCTTTTCTGAAATTCAAAGGAGTAGCAACACAGGTTTACAGAATTTCCTTCCAGTGACCTCAAAGGACTGTGGAAGTGTGTGTGTGGGGTGAAACACACTCCACTGGGGCCTGGAGAAGTGTGACTATTTTGCAGGTGGCAAAGGCATGTCACAAGCAAGAAGTGACTCATCAGGTATACACAGGAGAGCTGGGCCACCGCAAGAGCAAAAGAACTTGACTGTTGCCCACCTGTTAAAAGCTATTCTTACAAAAATTAATAAATACATAAAATAAAACTAGGGATTTGTTTCTGTTGCCCTTTCAATTTCAATTTAAGTCATGTGCAAATGACACTGCATCTTTCCTCTAATATAATATCTGCTCTAACTTGGCTTAGCCGTTGGGAAGGATATTGGATTGGCCGAATTAGAGAAGGAAGCTCCATCCACAGGCAACTTTACCAAAACAGTTTTAAATTGGCATAATTTCAGCCCATTTTGGGGACTCATAAAGTCTCTTTATATGGCGATATTTACAATTTAGGTAGAATGATCTTAATCTCTATAATTTGTATAATTACAGTACACTAATGTGGTTGCTCTGGATTCATTTCTCTGCAGAAAAGCACCACTGTGCTTCCCAATGTACAGAATTACAGCTGGACCGAGGTAACATCCACTAACCTGTCACTTCTACCGCAGCAACGGCCTTGAGAGCAGCAACTTCAGCTTGCCTTTATGAGATCCTCGGTCATATTTCGTCCTCCTAGAACTCTCCTTGTATGAGCTCTCTTTGTTTTAGTTGCTAGCTCAAAAACCTCTACGTTGCCTGTTCTTAGACTGCTAGTTCTGGGCTCAGATTAATGGGTTTGCACATAGGAACTAAAGGGGATTTCTTGGGGTGGAACAGTGTCTTCGATGCATCTAGATGAAAAGCTCTCTGGGACACCACCATCTTCCTGATTTGTCTGTTGAGTGTCCAGTTCGCAGAGGGGCTCTGGGCTGGGGCTCTGCTCTGGGACAAGAGATCTTGCCAAAAGGCAACTGAGTGCAATGCAAGAAAGGTTCACAGTAAAAGAGCTCAAGTTAGGTTTTCCTGTAAGAAGGGGAAAGGTTATCAAACGGAAATGGTAGTGTTATTTGGGAGGAGATAGATCATTTTAAAACAGCAACATCATGACCCCTTCTGAGTTCCTGTGTCATTACTTCTGTGAAAATTCAAACTATCTTCTCTGTGTTCGGGTTTGCAACATCAAAAGGACCATAGAACAGACTTCTTTGATGTTAAATTTTTCTGCTGATGCTGTCTGTGGTCAGGTAATACCACATGATTAATGTGAAAAGATTTGACTTTTGCTTATTTTCCCATGTTCGCTAGGAAGGCAAAGATGCAGCACATCAGTTAGATATGAGATAGTAATTTAAGAAATTCCTTGCTATTAGAAAACACATTTTTAGCTTCCCAAAATAACCCTGATGTATTTTCTTTGTGTTTGCATAATTGTTTAATATTAAAGAAAGAGAACGTGGTTTGGTCATTTAGTTAGTAAAATCAGGCCTTGGGACAACTAGGCCTGGGAAGAACTGACTCCTCTTGTTCCACTCCACTCAGCTATTGGCCAGCCTGAGTAAGTCACTTTGCCTCCTTATAAAATAAGGATAATGGTTCCTCCATTGTAAAGATGTGAGATCTACTGCTGAAAAGCAGTACACGCGAGTTAGGTAATATTATTTCTGGCTGTCCTACAGATGTGCTTAATGTTCAGTTTTCCCATCTGTAATGTGGGGATGTTAGAACTAATCTACCTCCCAGGGTTGTTTTGCTTAATTCCATAAAGTACTTGAAAACCTCACATGGAAAGAGTTATAGGAGCACAAGGTTTCTTAATAAAGCTCATTCATGAGTAATGTATTTTTGAAGTAAGTGACTTGAACCTTCACCCATAGTTGGAAACCAACATGAGCCAAGTCGTCTTTGTTGTTGAGCAAAGGTTCGTTGATATTTTTTTCCTTACATATTGAATTCTCATAAGGCTTCACATTTCTGGTTTCTGGCTATGATTGAAAGCAGAAATGCCAAAATACCACAAGAGAAGACTGGGGGTTTTAACTTTTTTTCTTTTCCTGACCCTCCCAGAAGCTGGAAGTTTTGAAATGTGCAAGTCTTCCCCACCATCCCCAATTCTCACTTTTCCTCTGCAAAGATAGGTGTCTGAAGTTGTTTGCTCTGAAGACTGAGATTTACCCAAACGCGGTCCATACCCTGCATCTTTTGAGATCTGCCCAGCCATGTGGAACATGATGTGCAAGTGACTCTTAGGTGCATCAGGGCTGCTCTGTTCAGATAGCCACTAGGTGCTTTATCAGCTTTTATCTACCCTGCCTTTGAGCTATACAAAACCACATTCATTCTCATCCACTGCACAATTGTTGTTGATTATTGCACAGAACAGGGTAAGGATCTTTTGAGGTACTGCTCAAATGTTGAGGCTGAGATGGTCTTTACATCAAAGGACTGTAAGAGAAAATTTGCCAAAACCCATTTATCTCTGTGTCAGAATTCCTACTAACTGGGGAGGAAGCAAAGTTGGACCAAGCCGTGAGGCTTTTAGAAAGCCTGGCCTTCGCGCCGTGGGATGCATTACAAACCCGGATTTGCAGGATCGCTGCCTGCAAATAATCCATACTCCGAGCGCTCTGCACATATCATTTGATGTGTGTAAAAGAGGGATCGTGCCAGGAGCACAGAAGCTAACTTGGAGCTTGGGGAAGTTTTCAATCGGTTTTGCCAGGGTTTCCCTGCGTGGGAAGGCACGGACGGCTTTCTCCTGCCCTCTCCTGGTGCAGCCCTTGAAACGTGGCTCTGCAAGCGCAGCGGGCAGGGGAGAGGCTGGAAACATGGCACCTTCGTTTCTCAGGGAGTGTATGGCAAAGTTGGTCTCTTTTCTTGGCACAAAAAGGAGGTGGTATCCTTTTGTTGTTGTTGTTGCTTCTTGGCATTGTAAATCCAGTTGAGCTCTGTGAAAGCAAACTGAAGCTGCGTCTGGCTAATGCGCTTGCAGTCGAATGGGTAGCAAAGCTTAGCAGCAGTCTTTGAGGAGTATGACCTAATGCACTTCATCACGGGAATACATTGTCTCAGGAAATATTTTTTTTTAATTTCTTTTTAAGCTGGCCTGATACTTAGCCAACCAAAGAATAATGTAATGAAAATCATTTAAAGAATGTAGATGAGAATATGTAAGGATTCCATTCTAGGAGGTAGCTGAAAAATCAAAATTTGATTTCAAGAATAGAACTTGGCAGTTTTGTAAAATGTTCCCATTGTGCAGTCAAAGAAAAGGCAACAGCTAAGCACTGCATGGAGAGAGGGGGCTGCCTGACAGCACGGAGGCTGCTGGGGTCTGTGGCACCACCTCATTTCAGTAGGGGTAGTTGGACAGGCCAGTGTGGTGTCAAGTTGTGCAGTGTCTGCCCACAGAAAAGGTAAGTCAGAGTGTAATAAGTCACAACAGCTACTGTATGGGGTTGTTCCAGAATCAAACCCTTTAGCTTTTTGGATCGAGCACAGATTGAATCCTAAAACTGGTCTGTCTCTCTTCATCTCTGCATTAAATAATTCTACTTTTTTAATGATTATCATTCACCAGGGAAGAAAAAGTTTGTACAAGGACTTTCAGGACTTTTGGTTACAGTAGTTCCTTGAAATAAGGCTAAATATTCCTTTCTCTGGACTAAAAATTCTGCTCTGGTCTTTGATGCAATTCCCTTGACATCAACATGTTTCTGCAAAAAAATTTATTTTCAGAAACTTAGAGATTTCTAATCACAGCAAAAAGAGCTGAGTAAGAGTTTCTGACCATTTTGTGTTGTTATCAGCTCTCTTATCATGTGTAAGATATGACTTCTGCAGAGTTTGAGTCTTCTCCGTTCCAATAATTTTGTAACATTAGTTTTTTGTTTGTTGGGGTTTTTTTTCCTAAGTTTCAGCCAGTTATGATTGTGCAGCATTTTCAGAAGCTGTTTGAATTTCACGGAAAGTTGTTGAACCTTCCATCAAGTCCCATGTGTTTTTTTAAACTGGGGGGAGCACTGCCTATGCACTATATATAGCACAGCTACATCCCAAGCTGAGCTGAAGTGGTAGGGTGCTTGCTAGGGTGTTACCTTTCCTTCAGTATACATGTTTGAAAGATGTGACTTGCAGCATTTTATGGACAACTGTAATGACGTATATTCTTTGCTATGAAAATTGACATTTTTTTCTTTTATATGTTTTGGCTGAGAAATTTCCATACAAGGTCTTGCAACTCATCTCCTCTAGGTACCAGGCTTTCTGTCCAGTAGCTGAAGAAAGGTGGGTGACAGTTTTCATGGTTCTGGTGACTCTGTAGCTGCAGTGTTGGAGAGGAGACAGAAACCAACGCAATTCCTGCTAAAGGAGCAGTATCAGTGAGGGGGGGGAAAGGCAGTAATTTCCATTTTCTTTTAGTTATGTCCAGTAGTTTTAAGGAGGTCTGGCTGCACAAAGCTTTCTCCACCTGAGTGATGTTTCCTAGGGAAATTCCCAGAGGTTGATTCCTTTCATTGAGTTTCTCTGGGCTTTTCCATTGCAGGGTGCATCTGGCCAACTGGAAAGGCCGTGACTCTCTGATGTGTTTTGATACTCTCTACATCCAGCAGTGTAGCTGTTGAAGCTGAAATACTTAGAGAGGTCTGAAGAAAGCCACAAAAGTTTTGGGAGGTGAATCATTTGTTCACCACTCCAAAATTCCATTATGGGTTGACTTTTCAAGAAAATTTTCCATAAATTTATGTTTATATGCAACAGGCCACAAAGACAAAACAATTCCAAATCAAATGAAATGGTTTAGTCAGCCTGATGAAAACAACTTTTTTTTTTTTCTTCATAGTTTTTTCCATCAAGAAACAGACATGAACTTCACTTCAGGGCAGTGGTAATGTTTTTTCTCCCTTCAAGTTCACCTGGCAAACTGAAAAATTAGTTATTTGTACAGGTCTGGTTGTGAATCATCCTGACTCAGATGTGTCCCTGCTAGGGAGGACACATTAGCCCCTGCCACCTTTGTGTGGTGCTTTTGATTTTCTGCTTTCAAGTTCACCATGATCCAGTTTGGCCTCAGATGGCCTGAAAAACATCATTTCTCAAAAAGAACTTGAACTGCCACAGGGCTTCAGGGCAAGTAAGTACTGAGATAGGTATTAGATAACTAGAACCTTCATTTCTGATCTTTCCCAGACACTAGTGTATCCAAAGAAGAATAATAAAAAAGCAGGAAGGCTTACCTTCTAAGCAGGGTGCTTCAGATATGAAAGTTTAGTAACATCTCATAATGTTATGTTCAAATTTTTTTTCAGTTAGACCTTCTGCATAATAGAGAACCTATCCCTCCCTGCTAGTTTTAGCATCATGGCCGTGGCTTTCACTTAAATCATAGCACAGAAATGATGGCAGTAGATGGGACCTTAGGAGGTAACATAGTCCTATCTCTAACCTAAGCAGAATCATTGTCACAGAATAGAATAGAATAGACTTTTTCAGTTGGAAGGGACTTACAATGATCATCTAGTCCAATTGCCTGACCACTTCAGGGCTGAGCAAAGGTTAAAGCATGTTGTTAAAGAGTATTGTCCAAAAGTCTCCAACACAGGCAGGCTTGGGGCATCGACCACCCCTCTAGGAAGCCTGTGCCAGTCTTTGACCACTCTCTTGGTACAGAACTGTGTCCTGATGTCTAGTCTAATCCTCCTCTGGCACAGTTTTGAACCATTCCCAAGCGTCCTACTGCTGGATCCCAGGGAGGAGAGATCAGCACCTCCCTCTACACTTCCCCTCCACAACAAGCTGCAGAAAGCAATCAGGTCACCCCTCAACCTCCTTTTCTCCAAGGAACTGAGAGTGTTCCTCAGAGAGATGTGTGTAATCAAGTCTTAAGGACTCCAGTGATAGTAACTCTACAGATTCCCCAGATAATTAATCTGTGATGCTTACAACTAGAAAACATTATTTCTCTGTCTTTCTTTCTGGTTTTTTCTTTCATTTGTTGTTTGTTCTTTTTTGTGGGGGGTGGGGTTTTTTTTTGTTTGTTTTTAAAATAATCCAGCCTAGATGTACAGTTGTTGGAGTTGTAGCACCATCAGCATGTCCAGTGGTTAATTAGAGTGACTTTTATAATTTAGCTCATTTTCAAGTTCGGTTTTGAAATCTTTTTCTCTACTGGATTGCAGTGCTATATGGTATTAGAGGTATTTTTCTTGCAGACATCCATAGCTTCTGCACTCAGAGAAGACCATGTAGTCATCACATTTTTCTCTCTTGCATGCCATAGACTTTCATATTTCATGCTGTTACCCAATACTTTGCATTTGAATTAAGCATAGCTTTTATTTTGGCTAAAATAATTTTTCTGGAAAAGCATCTAATTTTGATATGAATACATCAGGAAATGGATAATCAATCATTTCCTTTAGAAGTTTGTCACAGTGGTTAATCGCCGTCACTGTTTGAAAAATTGTGACCGTTTTGAATTTCTGATTTCAACTTCCAGTTACCGGTTCTCATTATGCTTTTCTCTGCCAGATGTAAGAACCCTTTAGTATCCAGTACATTCTTGTCTGGAAGTAACTATGCAGTGTAATCAAGACATCACTCTTCTCTTCCTTCCCAATAAACTCAGTAGATGGGTCTCTAAATCTCTCACGGTCAGGTGTCTCCTTCAGTCATCAGGTCAGTCTAACACTTGCGCTCTGTTGCCGTTTAAGTCACTAATAAAGGTTGGTAAAAACTGCACTCCAGGCTTCTGTGAGATGATGTACTGTGATGAGGGAAAATCGTATTACTGATCACTGTTGCCTTGTTGTAGGTCTATGATAATGGAAAAAAGAAAAAACCAACACCTTGCCTTTTGTTTAGTCTTTCTCAAATTAGTGATTTCATGCTGCCTTATTTGTCCACTGTGATTCCCAAATCATTCTCCAGAATCACAGCTTTCTAGGATTCAGGGTGCTATCAGGTTTATTTTGCTCTCTGCCTTATAGATCACCTTTGCACTGACTGCATTTGGTTCAAATGGGCTCCCTTTCACAAGTGGCCCAAAATACTCTGTGTATTTTCTCCTCATCGTTATTTACCAGGCTGCTAGTATTTGTGTCAGCCATCTGTCTATCAGTGCTGACTTTATACTCCCTTGCAGAGCATCAGTGAAAATGCTGAATAGCACTGAGTATACTTCAAACCCCTGCAGAAAGCCAGTAAAGCATCCTCTCATTTGATCATGGTCTGATTGAGGCAGCTGGGTTTTGGGTTATGCTAAATAGCCATGTCTTAGCCATTTAATAAAAGTTTCCTTGATGTTGTATAGTGTTTATCTAGTATGTCATGCACTAAGAGCAAAGCCTTGAGAAAGACCGCTACATCTGTACAGTTAGCTTTTTTGCAGGCAGTACATGAAACCAGTTTTGTTTGAGAGGAGATATTTTCCGTAAACCCATGTTGGCTGCAGTAATTAAAAGCTTATTCTTTCATGTTTCAGCAGTTCAGTCCTGCCTCAGCTTTTTTAGTGTTTTACCTGGGATTCATGTGAGGTTAACTGCTCAGTAACTCCCCTGTAATTTCACTTGATTTCCTGTTCTCCTTCTCTCCCTCTCTTTATCTCTCACTTTCTCCTCTTTTACAGGCTACTACCCTGCTTCCAGTCACCTGGAATCCCTCTGATATTAAAATATATTAAAAATTAATATTAGCCAGCCAGAGTTCTCCTCAGTCAAATATTTTAGTACCCTTGGGTGTGATTTATCCAGGCCTGCTGATTTAAAAATGTTTATATCTACTAGAGGATGTTTAACATCCTGCTTATTTCCTAATGGGCTGGAAAGTACTTATTCAACCTTGGTCTCATATAAACACCATAACGCTATTACTTTCCAAAATACCAAACACAAACACTTATTGAACAAGTCTGGCTTTTTGTATTGTTGTTCACAATTTTACTCTGTGCAATTCGAACACTCTCCAAAAAATCCTGCTTAACGTCACCATGATCTGATATTTCAGAGTCTCTTATTTTCCAGTATCAGTTTCTTCTACATCCTAGCTCTGCACTTCAGATAGTTGCTGTATTTTTCCCAGTTGTTGAGTCTTTAAAATACTTTTGGTTTACCACTGAAGTAGCTGGGCTTTAGCCAGTCTGTCCTCGATGATGCTGATGGACTGACTCTATTCTGAAAGAACTTCTGATTTTCATTCATGTTTTCCTCTCTGATTTCTTCCTCCCACTCACTGTTTTCTCATAATTTTCCTCAGCTGGAGGATATTAGCCATTGGGAAGCACCAGCTACAATTGTCTTCATTTTGTCCACTTTTAATTATGGGCTCTTAGGATAATGTCACTTTCCAGCTGTATGACTGATATATTCTTTATAAATCAGAATGAGTTGCAAAATATGTACTTCATGTTGGATGCAGTATCTTTTCCTTAAGCAAATGCGTAAGAGCGTGTTGTCATCAGATCACTTCCTCACTCTCATTTGGATGAACTGCAATGCACCCAGGATTAATGAGATTATTAAGATTTCTCCAGAAACACAGGTCGGATCTGGGAAACTCTGCACTGGATTCAGACCTGAATCTTAGCTTTGCCAAGGGATATCAGACGTCAGACTTCGCCTTTCGTTCTGCCCTTATCTCGCATTCAGTTCATTCCTATCAGACTAAATTGTTCCATGTTCTGATGCCTTCTTCAGGGCTCACTGCTGCAGATGGTGTGTTTATATTAACTTAAAGACTGAATTCCATCTTTCAAATGAGATTAATAAATTTTTCAAGCCATTGTGGTTACCCGACCTGACCTCCTATAAACGCAGCCTATAATTCTTTACCCAGATTCCGGCATCTGGCCCTATAACTCATACTTCAAACATGGCATATCTCTTTTAGAAATGCATCTCGTGGATATGTAGTCTCTGTCACTTGATCATTTTCCCTTATTTAGAATAAAATCTAGTACCTTGGTGATGTATAGACATCACAGTACCAATGGCAGTTTGTAAGTGTGAGACAGTGGCATAGTCTTAACCGTATTTCAGTACCTGCCTTCTCCCTACCTAAAATACTACCCTTAGTTTCTTTCGAGTGGATATTACGCTAGGCATGAACATGGGATCTGAAAGCCACTGGTAGTTACAGATGGTTAATGAAAGATGCATGATAAAAACCAAAATAATTCAATTACCTATGGTGTCATCCTCCTTAGACACACGTGCAGGGGGTATGTTGACCATCTGTATCTCTTAGATTGCTGTGTTTTACTCTTCTAGAATGTCTTTCAAATGGGGATGGAGCTATAGCTGCTGGAATTAGGAGGGCATATTCATTTACGCTCTGTGAAAGGGATGTATCTTTTTGTATCTATGATTAGTGTCAGAAAGCAGGCACTAAGGTAGAGTGTTCAACCTCTTACTAGCACTCCTGGGTTTTACACTTATTTTTTATTTCATTTAATTTCTTTTTCTATGGTGAGATTTTACACTGAACCCTAATATAGTCCTGCAGAATGGCATTCTCCTGGGCCTATTTGAAATTCTTGATCTTTTCTGCATCTGTTTAAACCCTGCGTTCATGCACGTACAGTACAAGGTCAACCCTTTTGTTTGTTATTTTTATGGAGTTTAAAGAAAGTCCAAATACCTGACCGAGGTACCTGTCTGGTGCAGCCTTGTGACAGTTGCAAAATCTTCAGTCTCAGAGAGTCACATGGTTAACTGTTACATGAGGAATACAAGAAAGCATAAAATCAGGGGGTTTGCCACATAAAGGGTATGCTTTGCAGCTAGCAGGTATTTAGGGCTGGCTGATCGGAATACAGAAAGTGGGGGATCGTGTACTCAAAGGAAACCAGCCAAGTAATATGTTCCTGACTCGTGCTCCAAACAGACCCCTGTGTACAGGTAGCTGAACAGCTCACAAACAAACCACAAAGCTCAGCTCTTCCGTAGACTTACCATCCTCAAATTCAGTCTTACCCCACAGCACAGCTAACCAGCTTCAGAGATCAAAGAGTATGCAAGTAGAGATGATCTGCCAAAATAATTTGGGGTTATTTCTGCCGAAGTTGCACACATGGGTCTAATACTGGCACTTTCCAAGTCACTATTGAACCAAATCACCAGTTCCGGGTTATTAGAGGTATCGTGCTCCTACGGGTTTGTCGTTCATATCATATACGAAGCTGAACTGCCTGTTGTGGAACCGGCTGCACAGCTGAAATCCCAAGAATTTGCTCATGAAAGGTGTTGTTTTGGAATGGCTACAGTTAGCCCTGAAATTATAATTACTTTCAATTTTTATCTTCTTTCTTTTTTTTCTTCCCATGAGATAAACTCCCTTTAGACATTTGAAGAGACTTTGTTATATTTCTGCTACATTTTATTGGTGTGAATCTTCGGGGAGAGGCTGATGTCTAAAGAAATTTATTATTAAGAGTCAGCTATACTGTTTCCTAGCAGTGAGCTAGTTACTGTCACATCTTTGCCTAAACTCTATAATTGGTAATTATGTTTGTCTGTCCTACGTTCTTCTGTGTGACTGTAGCGAGATACAGTATTTTTCAATTCCTGAGTAAAAATGTCCACACCAGTTGTAGAGTGTTGCTGGGCAGAAGCTTTCACCCTCAAAAGGCAATAGCATTTTTGTGGTGGAGGATGCATTTTTCTAAAAATGTATATAGCACTAGGATCCTGTGGGGGTAAAAAACAATGTAGAAATAAGTTAGATATAATGACATGATTTTTCAGAACCTAGGAAACTAATGGTCAATTAAATCCCAGTGGAGGGTGCGTATTAGCTTCCTAATTTGTTTTGGACCCATGACTGGAATGTGTACGCACATGCTGTGCAGTCCAGAGCATTCATGTAAAAGATCCTTTGGGTAATTTAACAGCTACAAATGGCACTTCCATCTAAAATTGTTACTGTGTTGTGTTTCTGCACCAATCGAGTCTTCGGTAACAGATCTGATGATTAGGTTAGAAAATTCTCTCTCCCCTACCAATTTTATCATCTAAAAAAGGAAAATTCAGATTCCTTCTGAGGTTCTTCAGAGGATAAAAAGCCTTCCTTTCCACTTAGCAAATAATTTTTGATTTCCCATAAATAACATGAGAAATATCTTCCCTACTGCTTCACCTCAGAAGTTTTCAAGATTTTGCACCCATGAAGACTGGAGGATCTGGTGGATCGTTAACATTTCCCAGTACGTTGACTAGATAATCCAACCACAAACCTTGTTTCTGAGCCTTTCACTCCCTGGTTTATTGACCCAAAAGTTTTTCATCTGTTCCTTGGGGGCTACAGAGAATTCTGATATTTTCTCCATCTGTTTCTTGAAATTTCCCCTGTGAGCACTCGGCATGTTTCCCTGTTCCTTCCAGATGACCCTCTCTTGCTGTTCCCACTGGGTGTCATAAACTCCATGACTACTTCCAAGAAACGCTAAGGTGAGTCGCATTTTATTTATTGTGCTGAGTAATGCCATTAACACATTCCAAATTGATCCATCAAAGAAGTCAGCCTGGAGAGCTTGCTCGGTGGCAACATCAGGTCAAATATTTAGGTGGGGCACTGCCGTTCACCTGAGCGCTCCATGAAGTTGTTATTGAAGTATATTGCCTAAAATACCCCTTTGGGCTCTGCTGAAGTTGCTGGCCTATTCCACGAAGTCATCCAGCTGCTTCTTTTAGAACCCCCCTCTGAAATGTGAACACAGGACAGTGAAATCGCTGTCCCATCGGATCATTCATCTGGAAGAGACATTATTAATAAGGAGCGATAGACTTCCCATTGAATTGGGATAAAGGTATGTTTATTTTATCAGTGTTTTGTTTTCTTATTTGCTGAGCCCCTGAGCACAGCCTGGTTGAGACTGAATCTCGTTTTAGGGGAAGCTTGCAATATTGACACTTCCAATGGCTGCAATGAATGTTGGCAAAAGCAATCCCTTCGCCTGAGGGAGGCCAAGGTAGTCAAAAGAGCAGAATCAGATAATTCCTGATGATGCATTAGAGATACGAGGGCTGCTGTCTGGAGCTTCTCAGAAATTGCTTTTTGGTCCTCATCCTGATTATGGGGGACAAGGGACAGCAAATTTTTTTTTCCCCTAAAAATCCCAAATAGTCGTGGGGGTTTTTTGTGTGTTTTTTCTTTTTTTTGTTTAAGCAGCCCCTAACAAGAGTCCCACTTGCAGGAGTCCTGGGCAGGCTGGAAACCTGGCACATGGGGGAGAATGGGAAGAACAAGACCACAGAATGACAGTGTCCCTGGTTACCAGGGAAACACTCCTAAATGGGAGCATTTTTTATTTCAATCAGAATATTTGTTTAAAATTGAAACATTTTGATAAGGGGTTTGTTTTTTGATTAAAAAATATTTTCCAGGGAAAAACCTGTTTTTAAAATCTTAACGCTTTATTTTAATTGATCTTTATAATATACAGATTTGATTAAAAAATATAATAAGTTAAGTCATTATCATCTTTTCATAAACACCTAACCTTGTGCATAATTGCATAGAAATACAGACATCATTGATGGGGGTGGGGGACTGTGTCCAGTGGTACAGGATCAACTACACCTGAATTTCCCTCAACAGGTATTTGTTTAATATGCTTTTAGAGAAGTTCTCGTGGTGGGGATTCCCCAGTCATTTTAGGGGACCTTAGTTTTCCTACACCTACATTTAATAAATTTTCCCTGATATCAATCTAATCTTTGACACGGTTTTAAAGCAGTTAAGTCCAAATTTTTACTTTACTCTGTAAAGAAACCTTTTGCATGTTTGGAGACCATTATGTATTCCCAGCCTCTTCCAAATACAGTTATGTCAACACTACTTTCTTGCTCAGAGGTCTATAATCTGTGACCTTTCATGTTTATTCTCTTCAGACCCTCTATCTTTCTTGAAGTGTCACGCCCACAGCTCACTTGAATGGTTTTATCCCAGCATGCACATTTCTGAGTGCAGAAAGGATCCTACTTTTTAAGCAATATCTGCATCTTTTCCTTTGAGCTGAACAGATATCTCACTATATCCAAAACTGTGTGTTTAAACATATTTTACCCTTCATGCCTATATAACAACAATATTTTGACAATGTAATTCGTCAGTAGCGTCCTCCTGTTAAGAGCTATCATCTATAATCTGAAGAAGTGATACAAATCTTAAGTACTCATAACCCTCTTGACTTGTTCATCGAAGATGATCTTACGTAGCCTTCACACCTGCCATTTCTCTGGCATTTTCCTCCACAGTATCCATTTGATGCTCATTAGGTTTTCAAGTTATTTTCCCAGCTTTTTAACTATGTGTGCAATCTTGTATTCTAAATAGAGTTGTTTATGCCCCATGTGTTTCAGTGAGTATTTTGGTAACAGTACACATGCAGGCGATATATTTGTCCTACACATCTTTGTCCCAGCATTCTGCAGTTCCTTCCCACTCGTGCCTGAAAATTGGAGTACACTGGGTTTTTTTCCTTCATCTCATCATTGTTGTTGTATTTTTTTTACCCTCTAGCATTTTTAGAACATAACATATTTTCATGTAAGTAGTGTTAATTATGTAACAGCAATTTATCTCAGATAAGATCTTTTATTTTTGTTGCAATTTGGCAATTAGAATGCAGAAAATTTCAGGCTTTGAACCCTGCCTTTTATGTCAAGTTGTCTGCCCACAACTGATGAGTATAAGTATCTTATTTGCCTCAAAAAAGGAAGTGAAAAAAGTACCATCTGCAAATTTATTGGGAATTTAAATATCCTGGAGGTATGGCTGAAGGAATAGATCATGGACTAGTCAAAGAATGGCTCTGTAATGGTCACCACAGAGTACTTCGATTCAACACCCTAAGAACCATTATCCAAGGGCATCAAGAATAAAAGCAGATCTTGCTTCATACACATCAGGATAAAGCAACTGGCTAGGGTCTGATGGGCAGAGAATTGTATGTCAGGGAATCTAAATGAATCATACATCACAATTTCCTGGGGTTCATTGAAGGGGTCAGCAAATATGTGGATAAGGGAAAGCCAATACCTATAGACTGCCAGGATGTATAAAAACTATTTAGAATGCTTTTTTTTTATAATGTGGCAACTGACTAAGGATGGGAGAAGAGGAAAAGCTACTTCATTAATTAAAATAGCCTAAAATTTGTAAAATACAAGGGTAAATGGCAAATCTCACAGTGGACTATGACAGGGATCTGTTTTATACCTTTAATCCATCACTGATCTTATAACCATTCTTATGTCCTAATTTAGTCAATGCACCATGTGCTTGATCCAGGACTCTTGAGTGGATGGTAAGTCTGACTTCATGTCTTCTAAATATGTCACTTCCACACCAACTCCTTCTTTAGAGGGACTTCATATAGACTTTTTTTTTTTTTTTTTTTTTTTAATAGGGACCTGAAACAAGTAGAAATTAGGTGCTCTATTGCTTTGTTAGGAAGGCTGAGTTTCTAACTTCAGCATTATTACAGCAGACACTTTAGTTCTGGGCACATAAACAAATTTAATCTAGTAATCCTTATCTGCCTTTCTACAAATGTGGATGTTGATGTTGCACCATCTTTAGGATATGGATGCTGTATTATCTCTAAGAGATCTTACTGTTGTGGCACAGAGTAAATATGCCAGGCTTCCCAGTACTCCTAGTCTTCCCATGGGAAGAGCTGTAGTGCTCTGCTTTATTCTTTGAATCTTAAGCAAAGCATTTCTTTAGGTGTTCATCTATTTCTCGCTGTCCCTCGGGATACCTTAGTGACACACAATTATCACAATTACAGATCCTAATTTAGGTATTTTTTCCATGTTGGCGGAACACCATACGTCCAATGTTGTCTATGAACTGCCATGGCACTGCTGTGCTATGGAGGATATTCCTCACTCCAATGTATCTATTGCAGTCAGATTCGACTGTTCTCATCAAACCGATCAGCTGACAAATAGACTGTATTGCCTTGAACGTCAGAGTAGAATTTTTTTTAACTAGGTCTAGCTACTGAGCATATGCAGGAGCCAGAATAGCAGTTGCCTGCCTTTATTTCATCCTCCTCCTCTGACAAAGCTAAACTAGCTGATGTTCCCTGCCCAGCATGATCTTTCAAGCCTTTTAGCATCTTCTGTTCAAACAACTTTTAACTCTCTGAAAGAGAAATTTTAGCCCCTTCAACCCTGCTGGGTGGGAATGAAGCAGAGGAAATATTCCAGGTGGGTAGACCCTTGCACATATTTGACTCAAAGAATATTATGTATTACCAAGATATATATCCTGTAGGTATCTTCAAACATGTACCTCAGACATCCATAGATCAGCATTCCCGTGACACTGCTACATCTAAAGGAAGTGTAAGTTCATCAGTGTCAACTAAAGGAGTCTGCTGTCTTTTTAAAAGTGCTAGCATTGCTGGCTCTCTGCTGCTCTGCAGCAGAGCTCCCTGGTGTACAGAAAGTCCTAACAACAGAGTCCTGATGACCCTCGCTCTTACACCCTGGCAGTGGCAGATCCTGCTCAGCATGGCAAGAACGCAAGTTTTTGTTTCGGGACCTGCGTGACTCGGAGAGGGGAACGCTTCCTGTGTAGTGCCGAAGGACGCGAGCGCACATTCCGTGGGTACTGTAATGCTGTGAAGAACATACCTGTTGGGTATGTTTTTCTCACACAGCCAGGTTTAAATCAGTCATCAGATTTGGGCTGAGGGAAGAATATTACTACAGCAGGTACCAGCATCTCTTTCTGTGTTCCTTATAGTTCTGTTCTCTTCTGCAGCATGGGGCATGGTCCATTTCCCAAGGACTGTATGTCCCAAAGCTTGTCTGCTGTATCCACCTATAACAACTGGCCAAATAGCAGTTATCAACATTACTAATCTAAGATCACCCACACAGTTTCACTACAAAACGTCCATGAGTCACAGTGTCCCACCCCCCTCCCCAACTGCCAGTATCATTTATTTATCCTATTCTTGTCCTCTTACATGGTCAAGTCTCAGAAGCTTTTTATCTCTGATGCTGAAAGTTTAAAATGGGTGTTGAGAGCTGTTTTGTGATTAGAGGTGTCTAGGGCTCGGTGAAGGTGAAGGGAGAATATGTATTTCTTTCCTTACTAACCATTCATACACAGTGTCAGTGACTGTAGAGACCTGGTCCTAACGACCCAGCTAGACTGTTCCAATTCTGTTTTTCCTCTCTCTTGAAGGATTATGGTTCTTCAGCAAAAGGTAAATAACCCTGTTTCCTCTGACCCAGAAATACTTACATGAGTCATAATGTTCTAAATGTGCCTGTCGGTGTAAAACTACATGCCGATGTGAAATCCTTCTTTGGGTTTCAAGGTTGTTTCAGAGCAAAGTGGATTTTAATTCTTCACAAGTGTTTACTTTATTGTTCTTAGAACCGGGGATGAAGGAACCTCTATGTGATTTTATTAACCCAGAGCAAATAGACGACTGTTTACTTTTGATCTCATAACTGCACCCTAGCAAGGAAAGGAAGGGGAGATGAGGAAAAGAGAGTGCGGAGATTTAAGCAATTCTGACAAGGACAGAAAAGAAATTAGTGTTTCTAGAGAGTCTCTGTCTCCTAAATTTCTCTTGTAGTGTCTATTGGACCATCCGTAATCCCCACCGAGTGGGATTTTGAGAACTACTGGACAGGCCACCGAGACTTGAAGTCTCTTATAATTTGTCTTCCTGAGCCAAAGAGATTCCCCTCAAATACCTTAACAATGTTCAGCATAAGGTTATTCTGACTCAGTTAAACAAAGGAAGCTCATCTTCTAATAAACTCTGTTGGACACAACACCATAACTAAAACTTGCTCGTAAACCTCAAAGTTCCTTGAAATAAACTCCTTTGTGAGTGGAAGGAGAGTAGGAGAGAAGGGGGCAGACCAAACTGAAAAATTGCTGGGAATATGAGAATTATATAGGGCCAATAATGAGTTTATCAAAAAGAAGAGCTGGCTAAAAGCTGTAGGAGGACAGTGACAGCTTTGTCAGGTTTTCTTGGGTTTTTTTATCACTATTTTAAAGTTTGACAAAAATGATCTGTTCTATAGAAATGACGCTTTGATATACTTTAAAATGTATGGTAGTCAGAAAAGCCTCTTGCAGCTCTAGAGGTGTTAGCTCTTTACATCTCCAGAGAAACTGTAATGCTGCAAGTCTCAGGTAAGAGTTTATTGTAAGTTTATTTGTTAAACAGAATGTCTGACATAGGCATTACAGAGTTGGGAGATGCTTAGCTGGGTTTGGGAGCCTGGATCTGAACCTTGGGTGACTACAGGAGGTGGGGTAAAGGCAATGAATGGCACTGTCATAGTCATTCAGGAGGTATTTAAGATAGTGCCGTGGAATGTGACTCTATTGCCCTGTGCTCCCTTTGTAAACAAAGCCATGAAGACAAGAGTTCCTCATCCTGCTGCAGATCTCAAATTGAGTTATGAGTACAGGTAAGCAAAGTGTAAGACACTTTCATGGTGCAGCAAGAAAATAGGATTGAACAAGCGACTGGATCACAGCAGACCTTAACAGTCACAAGAAACCATGTTAACGTACATCAAGGTTTTAAGAGTATATACGTGTCTCTTAATCCTGTATAGAAACCTATATCATGGGCCATAAAATATTGTAAGAAACTTAAGAGCAGGAGTAAATGGTGTGAAACCAAAACCATAATATATTGCAGGATAAGAGCAAGAGAGAGACAGTTCTGCTGATGTCCATGGTTCCTTGTGACAGGTAGAAATCTCTGATGGAGAAAACTCACTGATGGCTTCTGGGAGGCAGATTATGGTCCCCAGGATACAGAGAAAGGAGATGGAACCCAACAACAACCCTCTTAAAGAAGTTCCCTCCACATCCAAATGTGGTGGTTAGCTTAAAATTGGGTGTGTGCATGGGTACCTTGACTATGCACCGGATTTAGCAGTTGGGAAGGTTGCAACAGGATGTTGGTGATCTGCTCCAGGCATGAAGCAGAGAGGTGAGGAGATCTTGGTTCCTCTCTCTTATGCTTACCATTTTTTTTTTTTTTTTTTTTTTTGCAATGGTAAATTCAAGAAGAAAATAAAAAAACTTTCATCAGAACGAGCTGTGATTGTGGTTACACCTGAAGGTGCAGGGATCTGGGGTTTACTATGGGGAAATTGTCATTAGCAAAGAGGCTCATATAAGGTCAAAGAGGAGGGCTGGAAGCAGCGACAGCATTGTAACGTTTGGGGGTTTTTTTTGCCTTGTGACTGTTTCTTCACGCGCTGTAACTGCTGTACATTGGTGCCATCTACTGCTACATCTAACAAAAGTGTAACGTAGGCAGGAAAAACTGCACTTCTCTGCTGATGCCCTGACATAAGAAGAAAACTTGTAACTATTGCATGATGATAGCACTGATTTAAAGAGTACAGACCTGTTAACCAAAAATACAGCTCACTGGCTTTGGAGGTAGGACAGAAACCACAGGTGAGCATCTCTTTGGCCTGGAGGAAACAAGACAGAATCAACAGGCTTCCTTAACGATGTCCACATGCTATGGCACAATAACACTCATCTGATCCCATAGCAGATACCAGCAGCTGTGAGACAGTACCCCTGAGAGAGAGGGGAGGAGGTGCTGTAGCTTTTGCAATGCTGATGGTACATGGCTGCTTCCCTGGTGTCAAAGCAGAGGTTCACGTGGCTCCGTCCCAGGAGCCTGGCACTAGAAGATAGCCCCCAGCTCACACCCTGCAGCTGCTGTGATCACCGTCATGAACAGGCAGCTGTGCACCTCTGAAGCCCCTCTTTACATGCCAGGGCTTGTCTGTAGTTCATGTCTCTCTTTTAGTGTCCTTACAATAGTAACAAGAAAGCTATTTCGTGGTGATCCCTTAAGCTGCTGTTCACGGATGCTGTAAAATTAATACACGTAAGCAATGTCTCAATCAGCTGGTCTGAGCTGTACAGCAATGTTCACGTCATCACAGTTAACTCAACTGGGTCTGCTCCAGAAAACTTTGTGTGCAGGGAAGGCAGGAGAATGGTGTTTAAATAGGAAAAAGAAAGAGTTTCTGGTTGTATGTAGGCTTATGCTACCAGGGGACTGAATAATGACTAGGCAGCTCCTCACATGTCAGATATTGGCTCCTTAAGTAGCCATAGAAATTGTGAAACCTCTTTTAATCTGACACGATTATTCAGAATAAACTTCAGTAACATCTGCATGAATGTTGAGTTGACCTACAGGATCCTCATTAAGAGCCTGTATGCTGCCTTGCATTCAGCAGCGGCAGTGTTTTCAGGGAGCAGTGGCATCTGACAAAAAAATCCCAAAAATACGAGAAGGACAGAGAGAAGCAGAAAGAAAAGTTAAAAATTCCCAGGAAAAGAAGGGGCTGACCTAAGCCAAGGAAAATTCAGCAGGATACACTTTGTGCCTTGTAGCCTCAGAAGATCCTAAGGAGAGACGCTTCTAAAATTAAAGGACAGTAAATTTAAAATCTGAAAATAAATGTCTTTACATCACATATTGTTGATGTAATTCACTGTCCAAAGAAGCAGCTGAGAGGAAGAGAGGGTAGGACTGATGGCCATATGACTTCGACACTCAGGAGCGCACTGTAGCATCCAGCTCCTGAGGAATTGCTTGGGCTGGTGTTTCCCTTCAGGTGGGAGAGCTGCAGGGATCTGGAGAAGGATCTGGCATACTTCCCTCAGAGAACAGGGTTCACATTCCTCTCAATCCATGGCATTTGTTGTTCTTAAGAGCCATCAGAATGGGTATTTACAAGATCCTTAGCACTGCTGCGGTCAAGGATTTCATCATATTAAATATATTGTGCCCTCTTTGAGTGTGCTGTCCTCCTTTTACAGGCGATAGCAGCCAAAATCCTGAATCCCAGGCTTGTGATCTGCCACCAAGAGAGTACCCAAATGACACGAGCAGTACCAACAGCAGTAGCAAATGCCATCTTCCAGTAGACCTGTCCAGAGGAAAAGAGGGAAGAGTACTTGAAGAGACACGGTGTTTGCCTGACTCACAGTTCAAGGTGAAGTCTCATTTAATGACCCAGGTCTCCATGTTTACTTTGTGACAGAGATAGTCTCTAATCTTTTCAGTCTGTGGGTAAATGCTGACTTTGCTAATGTGTTATTATGAAGCCTCGCTTGATCATTATGATTACAAGGTAACCTCATAACCAAAGACTCTTTTAAGTGCTTATGGAGTGCCTGGTTCAAAAGGATCTGGCTCGGATTCTCTACTCAGTTTTCTCTGCTTCAGATGAAGATTAATATTCATCATAAATATCGCAATGCCAATTCTTATCTATGAGTAAAAACCTTTATAGATAAGAATGTACATTTTTGTTATAATGGAAATTACCATTAAAAAAAAAAAAAAAAAACAACAAAAAAAAAACCCCAAACCCCAAGTAAATGGGATTTCATTCTCCTTTTAGGAGGGAATTTTTTTAGAAATTATGCAAAATAGCTTTTCTTGACAATTCAGTTTTATACAAATTGAACATAAACTCTTTCTGAGAATATGAGAATAAAGAAAGAACATTTTCCCAGAGCTGCACAACAGTGGAGACCACGTTTCAGGAGAAGAAACTTGAATTTCCCACTGGGAGCTGATCCCACACATGACTTTCAGGAAGACCAGCCGTGGCCACCAACAGATACACCATCAGAGCCAAGTGTAAGCCTTCGGGAGAATGTGATCTGACAAGCAGCTGCCACTGCTGAAAACTTTCTTTGTAGACCTTGACATCTGGCTTCTTCAGCTGCCAAGCTTGGCCTCCTCCAAGGTGCCACAGGAGACAAGTCGCTGCAGCAGGTAGGAAACCGAGAGGACAAAGATCACAATTCGATGTGACCAGGAGGTAGCATGTGAGCTGGATGTAAGGCACTAATTTGCAAGCCTTTTGTGATTCCTTTTATTTTCTAGTGGTTTGCTCATCACTTTGCAGTTCTAGATGCATAAACTATGGTAGTAGAAGAAGGGAAAGGTGAGAGAAAGTAATGGAAAGGTTGTACTAGATCTTTTTACCTATATTTGTATATTTGAAAGGTTGGGATATTTTGACATGGCTTCAAACCAAAAAATCCAAATCCAAGTGCCTCACTGCATCTGAAAAGGCTGTGCACAGCGATATTGAAGATGTCAGCAGAAAGAATGAGATGGGGCAAATAGTCATGGATTAGTGATACCAGAGCATTAGAGAGTAAGGATGAAAATGAAGGTTGACAAGGTGGTGGCCTCTTGAACCACCCTGGATACTGTGGATCTGGTGACTGGAGACTCACCTGAGTTCAACATGGCATGGCCAAGGTCTGTGTCTGGAGCACAGCTCCCTGCCCGTGTACAGGGTTTTTGTTTGATGCACAGAGCTCCAGCACTTCAATCATTTTGAGGTGTGAGTGAGACCAGGCTGAGGCTTGTTGAGATACAGAATAAGCCAAGATTTCATTTCAAGAGGTGATCACTTGAGATCTGGATGGTAAGACAGGGTGAAGGGAAGTTCATGTTGCTACGTTAGGCGTGACTGCATCATCACAGTGAAAACAAGGTGTTTGTTTTCCCTGGCTTGCCAACTGCTGGCTGTGCATGGAGGGAGGAAAAGGACAAGATGAGTGACTCTGAAAGCAGGGTTTCTTACTCCTTCCTCTGAAGTATCTGGTCCCAGTGTGGGAGACATGCTAGGTCACTGGTTTCAGTGGGGATAGGACTTTCTGTTTCCTCTTGGCACTATGAAAATGTCTGTTTTCCAAAACTTTTAAATGGTTCTTTGCTTTATAATAGTTTTTGCATATAATTGACTGAACAGCTTTGTTCAAAACTTGGCTCCTACGTAGACCTCAGTGAGGAGGAAAATAAATTGCCTGAGTTTAAATGCTCCCCTGTTTATAATCCAAACACTGCAACATGGAGCTATTGCGTGAGAACTGGGAAGTGAACCTGACTACAAGCCAGCTCCTCACAAATGTGAAACAAATGTCAACTTTCCGTTATCTGAGACAAAATGAAAAGCAAACAGCTACAGAGGTAACTCACTTTTTAACCTACTTCATTGAAGGACAGAGGTATTCCTACCAATGCAGAAGAGTAGCTTTACCATGAATATTTTATCTTACAGGTGTTTAGCAAAACTCTTTTATATCCAGTATACATAGTTATTGTCAGGAATTATTAAAGGTTAAACAGTACTTTTCAACATCTACCACGAGATGGCAGAGTTGGACTTCAAACAATTAAATATTTTGTAAACTAATGACTGAAACTTCATAGTATAAAAATGTCTTTGTGTCTCGTAGAGAACAAACAAACAAGAGCCGGTCATCAAACAACTTCCCATGGCATGGAATTGCACATCTGTATAAAACCAACAGTAGCAAACAGACTAGCCATCTCTGTCTAGACCTAAAGTCAGACACAGAAATGTGGGCTGCCTTCCGAATACCCCTGGCCACAACGGAGGGAATTACCTGCATCATTATGTTAAGAGAACTGAGGAGCGGTTTGGTGGTACCTCTACTTTTTTCAGAGTCAGGCCAAGCAAAAAGCCAGCTGGCAGCAGCCGCAAGTTGATTTCCAAAGATGCCAGAAATGCACATGTTGGCCCATTGCTAACATCCAGTGCTACCATTAAACTTCCATGAATACATTTACTGTAAAGAGAAAGTTGTGCAATTCTTGGAAAGTGCTGATGCCTACAGATTGTCTCTGCTAAGCAGCTCCCTCCAAAAATAATATCTTCCCACAGCTACAGTGGTGTCTCCCACCCAGTAAAGTTGCTGTCTTGAGAGGTATCCTAAGAATCAGATTTCCTGTGCTTCAAAATTGTCGTATGATCCCCAGGATGTTAGTCACCAACATATTGTACACCAGGTCCCTGCCATTCTGCATGCCAAAATAAGGTAGAGAGAGGGTGTGTGGATGTGACGGTGACATTTCACCATCAGGGAAGAAGTTACCCACCATGTGCCTAGGGCTCTGGAAGCACAGGTCAGCATGCCTTGCCTGCTGGCAGCAGAACCATACAGACTCCTACGGGGAAATCCGTCTCTGCCTGTACACCTTGGGACTGCTCTGGAACCATGTGCAGTCTCCCTTAGCTGTTGGATAACTAGAAGATAACTCAGGCCAGGCTCAGTTATCACATCGATAGGATGGGATGGGTTATGATGGCTTTTCATAAACTTCTGGCTAGTTATATGGTAAACACATAAGTGCCCACACACAAGTAATGTTATGACCATCATGTACGGTATAAATAGATGTTATACATACATGTTACAAATTTCTGGCCAGATACACTGCTCTTTGGAGATTAAAATGCCAGCCCAGGGTTATTTATCCGTGGAGAGCCTTGCTGGTGCATCTCCCACCTTTCTAAAATCTCTCATTCCACTCTTCCCAGGTTTCGGGAATAATTTTTAGCTCCCGCAGGGCCTGATGAGGTGCGATTTTCCCTTTTCCACTAGATGGCAGATTATCCCAGTTGAAATCCTCGTCCTGGGCCGTTAATGAGCATCGTCTACTTGCAGTGAACTGTTTCATGTACAAAGAAAACTTTAAAACCAGATTAGATATGGTGATGCACTCTTCACCAATTTGTTTAAAATTCAACAAATTCGTTTGCTTATTTATAGAGATTACTACATATCAGTCTGACATTTCGGTATATATGCAGCAGGACGCATGTTTCCTGCGAACTTCAGATGCGCCAACGCAGCTACTTCAGGGCTCTACAGAAAGGAGTGTCTTGGCCAAACGACTCCCCTACAGTTCTCAGACATGTGTGCTGTGGCTCTCTGGGATTTCTGGACATAAAGCTTCTCAAAAAGTCCATCACTAGGACAAGAAACAATTTTTCTCCTCTCTGAACCCTAAAGGAATTGAACCTACTCTCTAAGAGATGACAGCTCTCCTGGCTGTGTATTGCAGAGATTTTCAGTGCCCGTTTCCCTTGCAAGTGGTGAGCTACCTTCAGGTCTTCAAAAAGTTCCAGCAATAAAATCTGCAGTCCTGATGCTCATGTGCTTGCATGGCGTTCTCCAGGTTCCAGTTCTGGCTTCAAAATTCAAAGCGAACTCCGCTGTAAATACCAGATTTTTCCTATTCCAATCAAACCCATTAATTGTTACAGACCCCTGGAAAGATGACCTCGAGTCACAGGACGGTTTAGCTGGGTCCAGGTTTTCTCCTCTGGAATTTGTTATTTATACCCTTAAGGAATTCTTCTGGGGGTGGGCTTGTGTCAGTGTCATTTACTGACTTTAGTGGATTTTTTTGCTGCATTATTTTGTTGTAAGAGAGGTCAGAGTCGGTCCCCTGGATTTCTCCCCTGTCGATTACTCTGTTTGCTGTAATGCTCTCCTGACTCTGAGGTCTGTGCTAAGGAAGTAGATCCGCTGTTTAAATGTCAAGGTCTCTCCCATCTAAAACCGCAGCACAGAAGATTTCACGTGCCCAGCTCACACAGCTATGGGGCTTTGAGCTCCAATTAGTTGCCAAAGCATCACTGGCACCTGAAATTTTACTTCTGAAGGAACATGTGTGAGTTTTGCATACAAAGGCAAATAACAAATTATACTTCTGGAAGTGTCAGCTTTGTCATGTGCTGTTGCCTCAGCAATGGAGGCCTTTTAATAGCCCCAGAGAGGTGTCATGTACTCACACTTACCTATGTTTTTTTTCCTAAGTCTAGTGCAAGTCTTTCAAACTTTCATTTGGGAGGATCAATGCTTCCTAATAGGTATTCAAAGGCATGGAGCAATCTCCCACTTTCCTGTGACCTAGGTAAGGACCTTGTCATCTTGCAGTGCTAATTGGAGTCTGTTACAGCTGGACTGAGCCGTGTGACTGTGGCAGCTTCAGGCACACAAAGGTCACCCAACCTCTTCTTTTGTAAATGATGCCCATGTCTGGCTGTGCTGGAAGGTGGTGATCTTGCTTCTTCACACATCTAGTTTGAATGACTCCTGTCGTGGTGGATTAGCACTGATTGGACATAATAATCATGACAACCCTGCTGCTGGGAGCTCCCTTACTCCTGTTGCACGGTAATCTTTTCCACGCACTTCTGTAGGTGTCAAGCTGCCAAAGCAATTCTCTGGGTGGGTTTGCTTGTTCTTTCCCTGTCCCAGAATTCTACTAGTTTGTTAACGTAAAAGGTGCAATTCCAGATCCATTTCTCAGGCAGGGTTTGGCCCTTCAGAGATCTGTACGTGTCCAGCAAATACAGCCATGTGAAAATACTTCATTTTCCCCAGACATAAGCATTCCTTCAGACTCCCAGCCTGCTTCAAACCCATTCTTGTTTTTGTCCATCTGTAATTTGCTGCAAGAGTCTTTTGTTGCCAAATATTGTTTTGACTACACACAAACAGAAGAACCCTAGAAACTATCTCAATTGATCTAATGGAGATCTGAAGACCTGTGGCAATGAAAAGACCAGTCATACAGCAGTGACAGGTTTTCTGAGCATAAAAAGCCTGTGACTAGAAGTCCAATACTTCATAGACTGCAGAAGTGGGAGCTTTATATCATTTCCAGCTCACTAATAGTGTTGCCAACTCTCATGATTTTATCATGAGTCTCATGATATTCTTCTTAAAAGCTTAGTTTCTGGAGTGAGGCAATTACATGAGAATCTTTCTCTCTCTCTCTCTCTCTTTCTCTCTTTTTTAACATTCTTTTCTTAGCAGCAAGTTTCCAGCCCTGCTGCTTCCAAGGGAGGGGGGAAAGGAAAGAAAAAAAAAAAAAAGTAGAGCTTTAAAACATGACCAGGGTTTGTCTTGAAGGCTCAAAACCCCCAAGAATGCAAACCAAAAGAGGTACATAGATATTACTGTTTGCTTGTTTCTTTTTAATCTTGTGGGTTTTTTTAAAGCCAACCTTGTATTCAACTCATGATTTTTGAATGCTTGGGATTGGCAACACTGTTTTGACAGACCTAATACATATGTGTAGCACTGGAAGTCCTGTTGTGGCATTTATTTTTAGAAAATCTATTTTAGCTCATTTGGCGCATTCTTTATAGCTCCATCTACCTTGTGTAGTTAGACTCATGGGGCCAGATCCTTTGCTGGAGCAAATTAGAGCAAGACCAGTGATTTAAACCATCTGGAGATCTAGCCCATGGTGCAGTCATCTGGCTTTACTGGCAAAGGGATACAAAATATAGTCCCAATAACGTTTTTTAAAACACCATAAAATGTGCCTAAAATAGTCTTTTGTCATTCTGGAGCAGATGTGCTATATACAGAGAACACAGGATGGAGGGCTTCAGAGGATTTTCTTCTGCTTGTCTGAGAGCATCCCCATAGCTCACTCCATCAGATCTGCTTCTTGTGGGTTTTGTACTCTTCCCATGCACTGCGCCACAACTGAGCTGCTGCTTAAACAAGTCTGTGCTGGGTGCTGTAAAATCATCTTCACATGTGTGGTTTTCCATACCCGGGAGTTACATACTGTGTTTCATTTTCTTTGTAACCTTTTACCCATTGCAGTGAATCCATGCATCTTAGACTGCATGAAGGAGCTCCTCAAGTAGTAGCCCACACTCAAATCTCTTTGTTCTGGACTCTCAGAAGTCCTCTGAGGTCAGACAAGGTCAGTGCCACTCGGGCTGGATGCCTCAAGGACCGCAGAGGAGCTGCAGGAAGCGGTCTTGGTGACTCAGCTGATGGCAGTCCTCCCGCTGGTTCAGCATTGAGCCGATGCTCCAGTGTGACGTGAGAAGGCAATGTTTGCTTGGACATCCTTCAGACGAAGTACAAGGTGGGGACTCTGACCACTTTGTTTCCAAAAGATCTTACAAACCTTTTTTGAAGGAACAAAAACTGGAGTATCCTTTCTGAAGACTGAAGTGGTCAAAGAAATGTGATTACTAATTCAAATCTAGGGAAATGTATTAAAAAAAATATGTAATTCATTCCCAGTGGTTCCTCCAGACTTTCTGCAATAAGAGTCCCCACAGCATCATGCAGAGCTCCTGAATGTCACTAAAAACTATTCCACTTTGCTGGCTGCACTTCACGAGGCTGAGTTCCCCTTGATTAATAGTGTCAATAGAGTTGTTCAAAGCTGCTCTTTGAGTTTAATTTCTGTGACTGTATTGTTGACACTGCACTAGAAGCATGTGAGCCTCTCTCCTACTCTTCAGTAATTCCAGTGACAGTCACCAGAGCAAACTAAGCAGCGATGCTCTGAGCCTCTGTAGTAGCTTCTGCTCAACTATCTCAAGTCGCTTCATGGAAGCTGGGTGTTTTGCAGCTCACAAAAACTCTCTTCAGAGGTGCTGGTGGGAAGGAGATGGCAGCTCAGCAGCCTGGTTGCAAATTATGCAATGCCCTGAATCACACTTGTGGCTGGATCTCCTTCCCCCCAGGAAAGTGTTGTAGCTAGGGTAGCCCTTTTCCTTGAGGACTGTACCCATGCAAGACCCAGGGCTCCCTGTGGTCTTCTGAACTTCAGGTTTTGTTTGTTGTGGGCTTTCTCATGGTTCTGCCTGTATCACTCCTTGACTGAGTTATTCTCCTACAATACAGTTTGTGCTTTCTACCTTTTCACTACAGGGTACACGCTGTCTCGCGTTGCATCAGCTGTGCCATTTTTCGTTTTCCATGTTTGCTTTGGGTTTTTCTCTGCACTCATCCAGAACTCGATTAAATAACTTCATCCTGTGCAGCTCTTTAGAAAAACTGGAGAAAATGGGCATTGGCCAGAGACCATTTGGAAAGAAACACAGAGGTGAGGTGTGTGTAACCTCCCAGGAGGGTCGGGGACTCAACGCAGGCTGCTGGAAAGTGCCATAATACTCTGTAGACTCGCTCTCTCCTTTTCAAGTCTTCAAAGGTGGCCCACACTTCAGATGGTAACTGTGATGTTCTCTGAAAACCGAGGAAAAGGCTGAGCAGGCACAATCCTTCAGGGTATACCTGATTGTTTTAACCACAATTTATTCTTGTGTGGTCAGAAGGGGAAAAAGTAATTTAGCAGCATAAGAAAATGTTTCCTGGGTTAAATATGTCCATATCAGGATATTGCACGTTTTTCAGGCAGTCTTTGGGAGGTGTGTTGAGAGAAGTCCCAGGATGGGACAAACCATTGGGCTACACAAGTTTTCTGTGAGTTATCAGCCTTATTATGGGGGGACCCTACTGCTGCTTCAGGGTGCTGGGACCAAATGACAGAAGGACTTTAAACAGTATTCTTTCTGATATTTGGAATTACTAATAAGTCAGGACTCCTGGGCTGTATTCAGTGTTTGTCAGCATCTCGAGATGATCTTTGCAGAGAGGAATGTTGTTCTTTGTATTGATTACAATCTGCATGGTCAGTATGGAGATGTTCACACCGAGCACCTGGCTTGGGGAAGCTCAGCTCCCCTTGGGGCTGCCTGGGCGGCTGGGGGAACAAACAACTTCTCCAAAGAGAGATTCACAGCAACAGCCTGACTTGCATGCTCTGACATGACCCGTGCACGAGTCTCTCCCTCTGCATTGATACACAGGAAACACAGACCAGTGCCCTCTCAGATTAAGATGCTCAGTGTGGTGCCCACATTTTCTGTCATTCTCACCATGTTACTGTTAGTATTTAGGTTATGCCAGCTGGAATTGAGAATTTTGCAGTGATACTAGAAGATTAATTGGCCTATTAATAGGTCATATTGCCACAGAACCAGCTGCATCCCACGTTTTTACATCAACATAAGATCATGGGGGTTTTCCATGTTTTATGCTAAACAATTTTACGATTGCTGATTCTGAGGAAATTGATAAACTATATATTAGTAACATAATCTCACTTCTTGCATGTAAGATTGTTACTATAGTATATATTCTAGGGTTTGTCTACTCCAAATTTTGAAAATTTCTAGGGATGGAGGTTTTGGTTTGTGTATTAGGAGAAATGTAATTTTCATTCTGTTGTGAAAAATCCATGCACTGGCAACAATGAATTGAAATGAGTGAAGGGTTAGAAGGTGATAGAAATGTATGTCAGACTATCTGTGAAAGTTTGTGGTCCTTGCTAGTCACCTTCTGCTGATGGCACTGTTCTATGAAGATATTAACAGATCTAAATTGTCTTGGATTGTTAAATAGCTATTGCACTTGAGCCAAAGACGCTTACATTGCAGTGGTGCTCAATGTGATTCTAATGTACAGAAGTTGCACATTTATCTTGTGTATGGCTACAGAATCTAGCATATTATCTACCACTTAGGACTCTATCTCATCTGCATAGCCCATGAGACACGTACAGATCACCTCTTATGTGTAAAGCCAACAGGATTTGGACTCTGTTTTGGAAATGTTTGGGATCTTTCTGTAAGAAAGGAATTATGTAAGTGTGATAGAGGTAACTAGCTGTACTTATTATCCTAAAAAACAATACCAACAAAAAGAGCGAGAGAAGTGCTTCAGTTCGGTGGAAAGGTTTGATGCTGTGCATTTCAATGGAAACAACTTCTGTCTCTGTGGATGTGTAACTTTATAGCATCAGTTCCCTAAGTATATGTAAAACGTATTCTGCCAGTAAACCGATACTTGTGTAGTCAATATGCATATTTATTTGTAAAACATATGCACACTGTCATCTGTCAAATGTTTTATATGTTGCCCAAATTCAAATGAGTAGAATAAACCCACTGCTTTAGGCCGCAGTATTTTGGTAGCGCATACCCCCATTTTCTTATCGTAAGAGGAAGTCCTGAACCTCAGTAGTGATTGTGGTTCCTAACACCAAACCCTGTTAAACAGGCTATAAAAACTTGCCACGGTGGCAGTTTGGGTTGTGTTCCCATCATGAGGAGCACTGAGCAACACATTAAGTTCAGCAGAGAATCCAGAGAAAAGGGGTATCCAAGCATTAATCATTCATCACAATGCTTCATAAAAGAAACCTCAGAGAAAACAAAAGCAGGAAACTCAACTATTCTGAGAAGCACTTTAAAGTAGCACTAGTTTCAGCTACCAGGTATTTGCACTATCAATCAAATGATATTTATTTATCAGTTGAATCATATATTAAAACTCCAGGCTATGCAGAATAAGAGGCAGAAGAGAAATATTGAATGTATACATACAAAAATACTGAAGCCTACACTTTCTGGAAAGAATACATAAATGTCATTTGCTGACAGAAAAACAGATTGTTGTAAAAGGAACTCCAGAAATGACCTGACATCAGAATCACAATTTCCTGTGTCACAGGTTAGTGAGAAATTGCTTCTTTACAACCTAACAATTCAAGGAATAATGACCTAACATTGTTCCACTGTGAATTGGGGCCAAGAAATATATTTTTGCAGGTAGCAACAAATAAGAACAAACCTTGCAAAGAACTAGACTGCATAAATCCTAAAGCACACCGGAGAATTCACCGGTTTTGACATAAGCAATCTATAAACAATATAACCGATTTGAAATATATTAGGTATGATTGCAAACTTTATTCATCTCTTCAGCAAAACCAGGCTGGACGTCTGTGGGCAGTACAGAGGAGGGCCAATATTTAGGGACTTGGGGTCCTTCTGATTCCAGATGTTGATGTCACTCATTTATTCAACAAATGTAATGGAAATTCGCATTCACTTGATAGAGTTTTCAGACACCTCATGCTGTGCAGGCAGCACATCTCCACATTTTTTGCACATCATAAGATGTTAGTCAAAATTTACAGTAAGGGAGAGGTATTTTGGGTGCCTGACTTGAGATAACTCACCAGACACCTGATTTTCAAAGAAGGCAGGCTACCTCTGAAAATTTGAGTACTGAAAATTAAAAATCCCTTTCAAAACTGTTCTGCAACCCTTGGAGAGGTTATCTTGAGAAAGAAGAGCTCTCAGATGTGGATGATATGATCATATTCTTCTTTTTAATTTTATTATTCCTTTACGGCCTCCTAAAACTAGGACTAGTGCGATAGTCCATGCTTTTGCTGAAACATCATTTAGAAGATTCACAATTCCTCCAAAAGACTTGAAAAAAGTGGCTTACAAAAGCAAATAACGTGAGATGTTTTCAAGCACTTTATTATGTACCCTGAAAGTCAGGGCAGCAGAAAGTAGACTGAACTCTGACAAAACATTTCTTCTTGAAACAGCACTGTCTAGTAGCCTGATTTTGCATCTAGGAATTGGGATTTCCTTTCAGTTTTATCAGGGACTCTTTATCTGGCCTCGGATAAGTGTTAGATACCCTCATTAATATTTATTTTTCTGGAACTGTAAAGGTTAAACAGATAAAGCTTTTTGGTGGGAGGAAAGCAAAAACTTTTACTAGATTCACTGGCCACTGTAGGTAATGTTTTAGTAATCTAACATCGGGGCAAATTAGTGCAAATTATTAATCAGTAAATATATACTGATACACAGTGTGTACATGCAATACAGTGTAGTGTGTAAAGCACCAGATTATGTTTTGCAGTGACTGGGATTCTGCTTTTCTGCAAAACCCCACAAATTTTCTCTTCCTCTAGTGAATGGAAAGTCTTCTCCATAGTTTTCCCTGATGAAACATAAATATAGCTTCCAACAAATCTCATTAGCGTCATAACAATTGCTGAGTTTTTCTTTCTGTCCATTGCCAACTCCAGGTGTTTGCAGTTATTCACACAATGCCATGTACAGGTGCTCCGCTTACTATTTTCTGCATCTCACCCCCTGCTCTCCTCCCTCTAAGGAAGCAACACACTTCGAGTAACCCAATCAACCCTGGGCAGTGAAATTGTTATCTGGTTCCTCATCAGATCAAGCATTTGTTGGGGATGGATGAAGTCCAGAAGGAGCCTGGCCATATTGGTGTGCTGCCCTTCTTTCTCAAAGCCCCAGGTAGGCAGAGCCCTGCACAGCCCGTCCCCTGGCTGGCAGCGGGGCTGCGGTTAGAGAGAAAGGGAGAAGGGGAACAGAGTCTGAGAAACTGCACAGAACCATGAGGAAAGACCATCCCTCAGAAGCTGTGCATTTTATTTTCACATCCATGCCAAAGAGCAATGCTTCTGCAGCGCTGCTAATTTTCCTTTCCCCATGTAAGCACGATGCAATGTTGCTTTTCTACAGCTGGCAATGCTGTGAGAGGCATAAGCCCAGACCTGAGCTTTCTTTCGACACTTTGGGTGCTGGAGCTTGGAGTTCCTACTCTTAGAGCAAAATGTGCTTTCTGTTTCAGATCTGAAAGGGAGAAGAAGAGTCCTCACCGTTCATGAATGGGATGGGTCTGGCAAGAGAAGCGGCAAGTGCAATGCTTATTGAAAACTACGGACGTGATGGTCTGTGCATTTTAAAGAAGCTTTTGTCCTTCAGCTAAGACAGGTAACTGATGGCATGTATATTCCTCATTCGTGGTGAATGCACACTCAAATGGTTTGCTTATCATTTAACAAGCAGTAATTTCAGTGTATGGAGTCACATGAACAAGATCCTGTTTAAGCAGGACATTTCAGTTTGTATTTAAAGACCTTGCATGCCCTCTGAAATGAAAGGCAGGCTTCTAGGCCCGTATTGCAGTAAATAAAAGTACCACCTTCTTTGCTGATGTTAGCATGCAAGCATCCTTTCCTAATCGTGGTAAAACCATAGCAAAGTTTATGGCATTAGCTCAGTATTCATGATCCAACATAGGTTAAACTTGGCAAGAATGAATCCTTCCAGTGGGGATGGGGGCAAAAAACAAGCTATTGGGAAATTAGCATTGAAGTTACGCTGTGGATATACTTTGGAAAGAGGAAAAATAAAATAAGGCTTAATCAAAATATAGAATGCAGGAAGATGGCACCTGCCTGAAGGAACTTACCACTGAAGCTTTAAACAAGAGACAACACATCCATGGAGGCAGATAGGAATCAGAGCTGCATATCATCCCGATGAGTATTGTCTCATTGTCTACTCACAGTTACGATTTCCTCCAGGTAACAGGGCTACTTTAAAAAAAAAAAAAGAAGGGAATTTATTGTGCCAAAAACTCTCCCCCATTCTCCTAGCAAATTCTGAGCCAGCATTGCACACTAGATTGTTACATTTAATAAATAACATTGTGATTAATTATATTCTATAGATACGAGGTGCATTTAGTCTTAGTGCAATTTTGTTGACCCCAGAGCTGGTACAGCTGTTTAAATCAGGGCAGAACTGATCATGTACTACTTCCCACTTGGACTTAAACCAGATATCATAAAGATAGGAGTTGCATGAAACATGATTTTAGGTCTCTATCTCCTAGTGATCATCCCACATGTAATTAATTTCTTCATTCTAAAAGAGAAACATATTTAAATGTGAATTTTTTTCTGGTAGCTTCTACCTGTGAGTATCCTTCGGAATACTCAGATAGGGCTTTTAATTTATCATGAGAATCTATGAAGATTTATAGAAATAAATCCTGTAGACATGAACAGACCAGAATGCAGCATCCCCCATTGGTTTTTCAACCGTTTTCTTTAAATATCTTCTTCAATAAAAAATTACAGTCCTCTTTCAGAACTATATCAAATATTTTAAAAGCCACATTTGTGCCTTTTGAGGCTAGTCAGACTTCCACTGTGGTTAATCAGTTTTTTTCCCCTGACCTGATGGAAGTGGGACAGATCCCAGATTAGCAATTCTGGACCTGGTGGCATGTCAATCTTTTATCATTGTGAGAACTTTTTTTAAAGTCGTGATTAAAAAACCCTCTTCCCTTAGTCCAGAACATTTTTGAATGTCCTCTATATCCACACACTCATGCTACAGCAAGGTATAGTAAGTGTACATTGTCATATATCTTTATATCTCTACTAGGTTTCATCCCCATCAAGTTGTACAAGAGCAGGAGGGAAGACCAGAGGGAAGAGCTGCACTTTGACCCCTTGTTCATATTTTGGTTCTTTTATGTGTACCAAATGTCAGTCATCCTGTCATCTATTTAATCTCGGACACCTATGGAAGATTAAGAGAGGGCAGTTCAATGAGCAGAGCAGGAGAGGGAAGGATGGATGAGCTGCAGCAGTCAGCTAATGTAAAAGCCAACTCAAAGTTCTCAAAAAAACTCCAGCCGTTGCCAGCCATCGTCCTTCTGACAAAAAGAAGGAGTTTCCATTCAGGCTTAAAAATTGCCATCTTCTAAAGAATTGGTTGCGTATGAATTCTAGAGGGGAAAAGTGTCCTTCTTAGCCACATAACTGCTCTGAATTAATCCTTTAATTCTTTCTTCTTTAGATTTTATAAATGTTGTTAGACATTAGTCCAGATGTACACATTTGTAACTGTGCAGCAAGACTTTAGAACATACCTAACGTTAATTTTTTGTCAAATTCTCTTTTTGGTCCATCCAAAAAACCTCTTATTCTAACCTACCTCCCAAGCTGCCAGGTCATCTTTCCCTGGTGAAGTAACCTGGGAAGATGAATGGGCTTTGTTTTCTGCAGATCAAAGACTTAGTTTGTTCCTACTTTGGTAACCAAAGCCCCTCTCTCCCTTGTGGAGTGCTCTTCAGTAGCAGATGCATTGAAACTCCTCTCAGCACAAAATTCTCCATACGCATGGGGTGAGGTTGTGCTGCTGTGCCAGCACGGACTGTGCGCACACCACGGTCAGAGGAGGGAATTTCTCTGGATGAGATAGTGGGTACATGCTAGTGCTAGTCCTTGAGCAAAAAAAAACCCCAAAAATCATTTGCAATGCTGGTGGTTGGCAAAGTAACCTGTTGCTTCACCATCCTCCCCAAGATATTTGAATGGAGTAAATGAGATTTGGAGGTGCATGGGGAGCCAGTTGTCACCCTCAAACATCAGCCTTCTAATGCCATTAAAAAAAAAGAAAAAGAAAATGTTGGTGTGCAAACAATCAGACAGAAGGCATCCAAATTAGTAGCAGGCTTGTAGGATTAAAGCTGTGGCATCGAGCCTGGGGTCCAGCCAGGTTGCTTTGCGCCGGCTGGAAGAGGAAGGTTTCTGAGTAGCTCGTTTTCCACTTGCCTAGACCTGGTCTGCGTGTCGGGCAAATCCGCTGGCAAATGTTAACCCTGCCCAAGGGACTGAAAGTGAAGCTGGGGGCTGATGTGGCATGCGGTTGCCATGGTACTGGCCATAATCCTGCCGGAGTCAGATACCCTGATGATACGGCGAGTTGCAGCTTGCTCTAGGGTATAGCGCGGTGACCCTCCTCAGCAGCATCTGGTTGTGTTTTAAACTTTTGATAAATTCCATAGCCAAAGAAATCAAAACAAATCAAGTAACAAGCCCAGTCTGGCCAAAGCCCAAGTTAAAACTGCTGCATTCCTCCTTGCTATGACTGTTACTGCACCAGATCAGTGCGGAAGGGGAGAGATTTGGGGTGGGAGCGGGGCACTTTTTGGAGATTCTTTTTCTCGAAGCCCCGGTCCCAAAACACGAGGAGTAAACTAGATTACCATGGTCCCGTGAGGTTGGTTCTGGCGTTTAGGTAGGGAACGACCTTTCCTTGAACGCTTCTCCCACCGAAGGTGTCACCGACGGCTTGAAGCCGCCCGTGCGCCGGGGCTGGCTCCCCGCCGCCTCACGGCCACCGCCCGGCCGCGGAGATGCTCCGCGGGGCTTTGCCGCCTCCAACCCTGGCGGGGGAGTGAAAAGCAGAGCAAACTCCAGGGAAAAAAAAAAAAAAAAGAAAAAACAAAAAAAGAAAAAAAAAAGAAAACCCACCAAAGTTGGAGGAAAACCACCCCTCCCCTCCCAGCTCCATCCCCGCCTCCGCGCGAGTGAATCTGCACAAGGCCAAACTTTTGTTGTGTGTGGGGAGGAGGGGGCTACTTTTCCCGAAGAAGGGGGATTTTTGTGGGTTCGTTGCAGATGCCCTCCAGCTGAGCGAGGGGGCGGGGGGGCGGCTGCCGGTGGCCCCGCTCCGGAGCAGCACCGCGGGGCCGGACTGGGGGAGCGGAGCCCACCCCGGCTGAGAGAAAGCCCCGCACCCAAAATGGTGCGGTTTGCTGAGGGGAGGGGGTGATCCGGGATGAAAGGGGATGGGGGAGGAGAGAGAGGAGCCGGAGCGATCCGCTGTTCCCGCGTCGAAAGGCTGGGAAGGTTTTGATTTCCCTTTTTTTTTTTTTTTTTTTTTTTCATAAAGGGAGGGGAAGGGAAGAGAAAACAGACCCTACAGGCAGTTTTCCTCTTGTGTCAGAGCTTGAAAGCGCTCCAGCGTCTTCCCTGCAGGCTGCTCAACTTCAGCCTGTGTGTATGTGTGTGTGTATATATATATATTTATATATATACATATAAGTAGGTATATGTGTGCGCGCGCCGTGTCCCGCCGCCGGCCCGGGCTGATGGGCAGTAGGAGCCGCCCGGCAGCCGCGTCTCCCCGCACCTCTCCAAACTGCCCCCGGCCCTCCCTCCTTTCCTCCATCCCTCCCTCCCTCCTTTCCTCCATCCCTCCCCGCCCGCCCGCCTCCGCGGAGCTGCTCCGCGGCAGCAGCCCGGGAGAACGCGGCGCCGCCGCCGGGGTTCGCGGCAGCTTGTGGCGAGGAGCGGAGCCGGGGGGGAGAGGCACAAAAGGGAAGGACGGAGGGAAAGTCCCTCCCACGCCCCCCTCCCCCAAGTTTATGATGGGGGTCCGGAGGAGCAGCTCTGCTCCGCAGCAACCGCTCGCCTGCTGAAAACTTGCTGCTCCGCTTTTTGGGTAAAGTTGATGCTTATTGTGTCTTTTCATTGTGCTTTTAATTATTTTTTCTCCCCCTCCTCCTCCTCCTCTTCTGCCGCTTTTGTCGGAGGTGCCCTGCGTCCGGGTGGGGGGTGTGTGTAGTGGGGGGTAGAGATTTTGCGAAGGGCTCTTCTAGCAGCGGGTGCCCGGGGAGGGGGGTCCGTCCCGTGTGTGTCCCGTTCCCCCTTCCCCGCAGGTGAGCGGGGCGGATGCGGCCGCGCGTGTGTGACTTAATGTGTCCTACCCCCCTACCCCTCCCCGAGCCCAGACCCCGTCGGGACCGGGTTTTTTGGGCCGTGCCTCCACGGCCATTGTTTTTCCCGGGAGCTGCGGTGACAGTCCAGCCCCGGGCCGCTGCCGGGACCGCCTGGCCGCGGGT
Source organism: Rhynochetos jubatus (assembly GCA_027574665.1). Classification (NCBI taxonomy): domain Eukaryota; kingdom Metazoa; phylum Chordata; class Aves; order Eurypygiformes; family Rhynochetidae; genus Rhynochetos; species Rhynochetos jubatus. The sequence goes on from CM050654.1 coordinate 30,201,096, forward strand.
CCCGGAGGACAGCCGGGCTCCCCACACCCAGCAGGGAGCTCGCTTTTTCTTCCTTTTTTTTTTTTTTTTTTTTAAATGAAGTTGCCCCCTCCCTCCTCCTTGTCACCCCCCCGGGAGGGGCAATCTTTCGACAAGTATATTTGCTGAGGAATTTAAAAAATTCCCTGCTGCAACTTGATCCCTGTGTGATGAGGAGCGGCTTGGAGAGACCCGGACTCCAATCCTATTAAGGACTTAGAGAGTTGAGAGTTTTCCCCCCGAACTCGGTGGCTTTAAAACAATCAGGGAGGCGGGGAGGGAGATGGGCTCATCTAGATGCCTTTTCTGCCTCAAGTGATGGCCATCATTTCCTGGGAAACCTGACTTTTCCAGCGCAGGGGCTGAGGATGGTTTATCAGTGGTCCTGCTGCCGGCTTTTCCGATGGTTACGCGATTTAAAAAAAGATATATATTTATTTAGTTAACGTGCAGCTTGGGTTTCAAAAACTTCGCGGGCGCGGTGGCGGTGCGCCGGGCGCGTTGCGCGCGGGGCCGGGACCGGCGCTCCCGGGTGAGGCGGGGGTCGGTGCCGGCTCCGCTGCCCGGTGCGTGGGTGCGGATGAGCAGATGTCCAGGCGTGGGGGGCAGGAGGGGGGGGGGTCACCGCGGGCTGGGCCAGCGAAACTTGTGCCTTCCTATAGATGCTCTTGTATTTCACACAGCTCCGGGTACAGGAACCTTTGTGCCTACAGAAATTAGCATTTTATTGGTGTATCGTGTTTATATTTTTACAGCCACAGATAAAGGGACTATTTGTAAAACTTTGTCCACCCCCTGCCAATCGCCTTCACTTGTTTGTATTTTTTTTTTCCTTGGGATGTACAAGAATTTGAAAGTAAACCTTTGACTAGCATGCTGTATAAAGCAGCATTTAAACAAATATTGTATTGGCATGCACTGTGGAATTGGTGCCAAAAAAGTAAAGTAAATAAGCCATGAAATTCAAAATATACAGAAGTGGAATAGACTGATTTGTTATGAAACTTGCCGATTTGATCTGTTTCTTCTAGCTACCTTGCTTAAAAAAGAAAAAAAAAAAAAAAGAAAAAAAAAAGAAAAGAAAAAAAAAAAAGGTTTGAGGGTTTTTTTTAAGTTCTAAACTTCATTCACTTCACTAGAAAAGAAACTATGTCCTCCTGGGAGTGAGGATCCTGATAAATAATTGTGTATCCTCCTGGGATGTTTGAAATGCATGGTAATTGCTGCATACAGCAACTACTGTTGGCGAATTGATTTGGTTCAAGTTTTGTGATGGGTGGATATGGTAATTTGTGTTTTGGCTGGAACTTGAGGGAATGTTGACACCTGTCAAACTTTGAATTGCAATAAAAATGTTGTATTGAACATTATTGCAAAACTGACAACTTTTAAGAAGTGAATGAAATTCATTATGGCTTTTCCACTGTAAACAACTCTTGGAAATTTGTCATTTGATTGAAAACATGACCTATCTGCAACACTGAAAAGTGCCTGATCCACTGAAGATGAACTGTTAATCTACGGGTATGTGTATATCCAAGCCTCTGGTGTATGTTAGCGAAAGAGCTAATCTTGAAAGCAAGGTGAGGTAAGATTCACTTGATCTTGAATGTTGTTATTGCTTAAAGTATGTGACTTTGAAGTGCCCAGAAATGCAACTGCAGTTCTTCAAAGAAAAACAGATCTGGAGGACTGTTTCCAACTTCCTTTCAATGTCTTTTTTTTCAGTGTGTCAAAGGGGGTGTATACAGATGGACAAATGCTGTTTGTGCTAGGTCATTCATTTAGGGAAAAATCAGAGCTATAGAAGAATTTGAACTAGATACATATGTCAGTGTAAATCCAGCATAATTTCATTGAAGCTACTCCAGTATATACTTGGATAAAAGAAAACAGAACTTAAGATATCCAGTCCACAGCAGCCTGCGTTCCCTAATGTCACACTGAAGTCGCATTTAGAAAAGACGGCCTTTTTTGTGACATATCTGTAACAACTAGGATTTTTTGTGTGATTTTGAAAACCAGTTTAAACTTTTATGGCAAAGAATCATTTTTGACTATGGGTGTTTTTTGGGGGGTTTTTTTTTGTACTTCTAATGACTCTAAAAGTTTATAACACAACTCCAGTGACACATTTGTATAGAGGCTTGTATGGGCTCTGGGGCTATGTGATCAGCTGTATAGGGGAATGGTTATGTGAACATGAAAATATGTGGGTTTTTTCATGATCCTGATACTTTACTTCTATTGAGAGACTTTTTCTAATGAGTGTTCCAGTTCTCTGGTCCCATCTTTTTTTTTTGTTTAAGGATACAGTAAAGCATCTGACCTAATAGCAATCACATTATTCTCAGTCTGTACTTGTAAATACAGAGGACACTTGGTTAAGCGCCTCCCCCTGGTTTTGGTGGCCTACTGTAAGCCAGTTGTTTGCCCTGTAGTCTGAAAGGTACACAGATACTTCATGCTTTTGTACTCTGAGAAGTGGTCTGTTCATAGTGAAGTTTCCAGTGCAGATTAGCGAAGGCAGTGGATTCAGTAAGTAGTCACCAAAATCTGTATGTATTTGTGCAGCAAACACCTATCTATTGCTCAAATACAAAGCCTCCACTTAATAATCTGGCCAAGGATTTTGAGGCAGCAAGTTTTTTCAAAGAAGCTACTTAGGAACATTAGATGTGACTATAGCATCAAACTAATTAGTTGCCACTCCATTTCTATGAAGCTTCCAGGGCTTCATAGAAATGCGATATTTGCACTTCTCACTTGCTGCTGAGGCATTGAGGTTAAGCAGCCTCTGCTTTTTGTCTGCTTTTTTACTGATGGGAAAGAATCCAGGGCATTGTTCGAGAGCTGTGTGCAACCCCCTTATATACCTGGGTAAATATTTTAAACAGTTGCGCATTTGGACAACTTGCCACAAAGCATTAAGTGGTATTTAGGGTTTGCTTCAGCTCTGTTCCCAGGGCCCTTTTAAAGAAAACCAAAACAACGGGAGGTAATTGGGAATTAATTAGGACAACGCTAAATAAAATAATAGTAAAGCATGAATGACGTCAAGAAGGCATTGTTAGGAGGTAAAAAAATGCATGTGCTTGTGTATCTTTACGTAAGTGTACACACACAAGTGTGTGTATGCATGTAAAATGTACAATTCTTGACCCATGTATGCAGCTGATCCTATATATATTCATCTTCTGGAAATTGACTGATATTTGGTGTACAGGACATGAGAATTGGATTTTGCATGGTAATCTTGGTATTTGAAGACGCAAAATTGCAGGTTGCCCTTGTGAACAGGTGAGTGGAAATGCTGGGTAATCAGGGCTAATTTTCTGCAGGCCAGTTCCAGTTGGAAGTAAATACAGGTCAGATGTGTATGGTCCAGGAGGGAGCACAGAACTTTTTTCATTCACACTCAACTATAAAACCGTACCCCTTACCCTTTAACTTCTCGTAATCAAAACAAAACGAAATACGCAAAAGCTGAAATGCTCCCATGAAGGGAAAGTTGTCTTGTAATTCAAAAGTTCAGAGACATAAAAGTTATTTGGGATTTGTGAATATTCAGTACCACTGGAAGAGGCCTTAGAGCCTGGAAGTGGTCACCCAAATTAGAAAACATTTGCAAATAGGTTTCTTTGGGCCCCCATTGTAATGGGTGGAAGCGTTTCTGGTACTGTCATGGGCATGGCTGCCCAAAGACATCAGTCACCGCTGGATCTTTTCTCCTCGTTTCACCGTTATTTGCCATTGGCTGTCACCTTTCCGCAATTATAAATATTCCAAGAGGAAACAATACAAATTAGAACTGTAGGTACCAGGATCTTTGTACTGGATGTATTTCTTTTTACTTTCTAAGTGTTCTTTTTCATATGAAAAGAGTTTAGCAGCTTTATCCTTATTCAAGTCTTTTCTTTTTGTATCTGCTGGGGAGAAAACCATTAATTTTGAGGAATGGTGAGAGTAAGCCTTAAGCTGTCTTTGACATTTTAGTTTAACTTGAATAGGTTAATTTTTTTTTTTTTTAAGGAAACAAGTTGGTGGGAAGTGTGTTTTAACTGTGAGCGCCCGATTTCTACCATTAGCATAAGAAAAAAAGTTTTAGTGCATTTACTATTGTATTGAATGAAGAGTTCCAACAGTCAGGGAAAAGAAAGTAAAAGGCTGTAAAGAAATGATGGTCTATTCAGATTATTCAGCAGCCCAAAGCTCTGGTCATCTGCCTCTGAAATCTGTGATCGGGATATCACTTTTATCTTCCTGTGCCTTTCTCTCGCCTTTTTCACATGTTCACTTTTGTCAAGGTTTATTGATCACGTTTTCTTCTCTGCAAATCTGTGGAAAATTTAATGAACCAAAAACAACAGAGAAATAAAAGGAACTTTTTATTCATTAGCACTAGATTGAATTTTGTTCTATAGCCACTACCCTCTTGCCTCCCATGTGTGTCATTGTGTCACTCCTGCAGCACTTACAGTACATACAGTGCGGATGGCTGCATTATTAATTCTCTTCCAGGGAAAAGTTTGTTTAATGTTGCGATCTCATGGCAGATCCAGCCCTGCTCCTTGTCTCTCGTTCTCTGCCCTCCTGACATTCAGATTCTTGACTCTGGTGCTTCTGTGCTAAAGTGTGTATTCTGCAGAGCATTTACCTCTTCAAGAATGAAATGTATTTGCTGCCTAGCAATTAAACCCAAATTTAAATGATTGCAGATTAGTAGTAGTTATTTACAATCCTGATTGTTTTGGTGCTATGATCCTTGCTCATTATACATCTGCTTTGCCACGGTGCTGCCCCAGAGCGCTTTGTGATGCAAATGCTTTTGTTAACTTACAAATAGTTTCAGTATCTAGATCATCTCAGGTGACATACTTAAGTCTCTTCTTTTTTCCCAGATGGACTTAAAAAGCTGTAATTAAATGGGGCTTCCAATATGATTAAGCTTTGCTAACATTTTCCATGGAAAGATTTACTTGAACTCTGGCACTTTTTGATCCTGTCACTGGAAGATTTTTCAATAAAGGCCCTTTTTAACATTAATTTCATTTCATTTAGTGCAGCTTGGAAGTGTAGGGAAATGAGTTAAAATAGAGCATATATCTGCCTGAGAGATTTCTTGGGTGTTTCTTGACTCCAAAGAACTTCAGTGCTACTCTATGCTAAATGCTAAGGTTTAAATCCCAGGGGAAGGAAAACCAGAGTTCTGTAGAATAGTCCCAAATACTCTCGTAATGGGTAGTACCATCAATGCTGATACTGTTAAGGGATGAGCTAAGAGCCACTGAAGGGCTTCTGTACTCTAGCTCATAATTTCAGTTATAGGGATGGCACATCTGTGACTGCATCTGTTTTTCTGTGCGCTGGGTGACTCTCCTGTTCTGTAGGAATACATAACTGCAATCTTAATCCGCCTCTAAATCTAGAGAAAGAACTTTGTGCCCAGCAGGATGAACCCTGCTGGGAAAATCTGGACTCCTGTTTAGGGGGGAAAAAAAGAGTAGTAATAAAAAATGTCTTCTATCCCCTGTGAAATGTGGGATTTTACTGTAGCTATTTCATTCAAATGAAACTAATGATGTCTCTCCTGGGGAACTTGCCTTCTTTGGGATGCTCCACTGCAAAGTGGAAGCCAGCGTGAAGTCCAGACCCTTGGTGATGAGCACCCCGCACTCACTGTCCCTCGCCCCTGCCATGAGGTGCCAAGTACCCCTGGCAGGAGACCAGGTCTCCTGCCTGGATCCAGATAAATCCAGATGTTGCCTGGTTCTCCCCAGGATCTGCAAGCGAGGGTCTTCTGCACTGCTCAGTTCCTGCAGCAGCAGTGGAAAAACTCCCAGTGTTACAACTGCAATTCAGATGAGTAGGAGATGGTGTAATATCACAGCTTTGTGGTTTATATTCCTCACTGTGAGATTTAAACATCCAACCTTAAGTTAAATGTTTTTCTTTTTTTCTTCTTCTAACGTCCTATATATTTAAGGGTTATGTTCTGTTGGCTCAAGTGGATCACCTGGATGTTGTCTACCACTGTTTCAAGTAGTTTGATTCAGTTACTAAAATTAATTGAAAAACCCTTGGAAATATCCCACAAATTCTCTTTTTTCAGCTTGGAAAGCAGCATCCATAGCTAAAATCCATATATCGTTCCCCTCCATACCGACATGTGAGTCCTGTTAGAGCCCCTTTTATCGCACCTTCTTTAAAAGCAAGGTCTGTCGATTGCAACGGTGTTAAAAGAGCATCGGTTCCCAACACCAAGATAGCTCCTTTTCACAGCAATCCTCAGCAATGCCTCTTTGTGCAGTGGACAATGCAATAAGTCAGACAGGACTTTCTGAGCCACCTCTATAAGGAACTGTAAGGGCTGCTGAAGTACACTTGTGTTAAGTTGAATTGATTGAAATTTAATGGCTGTTAGTAGCTATGAATGGTAATGATTTTCTAGAGTATCTTCACCATGCTTGACATTAATAACTGGAGAGTGTGTATGTGTGACGCCAGTGTGTTATTCATTTTTAAAGATGCTTTCTTCCAACCCTCTTTCCCATAATTTAGTTGTTTTGATGCTTCAGGAAAAAAAAAAAATCTTGGGCTTCGAAGAGCACGTACATCTTGTCAACATAATTTTGTGCTCGTGATTTTTATTTTTTCCAATTCCAACATAAATCAGACTACAATATAGTGAGAGTGATGAATTTGTTTTACATGCCATCATGAATTAATGTTATGCAAATAGAAGCTTTACAGGTGCCATGATTTACTTAATAATTTCAAGTTCTAATATTTAAGCTCATTCATTATGTTTGAGTAAAAAAACCCACAGCATGTTCATATTTTTAAACGTGAAATGTGAGATTTGTGTGCATTTGCTGTGTGTAGTTGCTGTGTAAGCACATTTGATGGCTAAGAAAGAATCAATCAGTGTTTGCATTCGGCAACTTATTCCTGTAGATGTTACAGAGACATTTCAAAGAGAATAATCAAATATTTGTGTGTAAGGAGAGGAAGATGCTGGTAAAACATCCTTCAAGGATATAAAGAAGTAGAAAACTGCCAAAGTAAAGTTTTTTGGCCTTTAAAAATTGAGCAGTGGTGCAGTTTTGCTATGCAAAGTAGCCTTTATTTCATCCTGAACAGCTCACTGAGAGCTGCTCCCAGACCTGACATCTTCATGGCATGGTGGAGGACAAGCCGAGGAGCTGGTGAGAGCTTATAGGTGTCCTGAGTCAAAGGTGAATGAGAATGTGATCGCAGGGTTTTCAGGCTTTAATATAATTTTTAGTGTGCTTCCCAAAGGCTAAGGACAAGGGGGAGAAAGTTTGACACATAAATACGTCTTGAATCTCTGAAGATGAGAATAGATTTTGACTTTATTTCTCAAAAAATTGAGGTCACTGTCGTCTGATGACAGGCTGAAAGCCCATCACTCAATTTCTTTCTTTTCTCTTTTTTGTTTTTTTTTTTTTCCCCAAATGAACAGACAGAAGCTTATTTTTGATACATTGTACATGTTGAGTTAGTGACAGCATAATCGGGTTTTGAAGTTTGTGGCCCCAAGGTCAAGGTTTAGCATCAACGTCCAGGCTTACCTGCCCATTACTGATTATGCCACAAAAGACCCAAACTTCTTAAATTTGTAATGTAGATGAATTTAAAGCGAAGCTTTAAGAAATGCATTTGCTCCATGCAACAGGACTGTGTGTTTCCATGATTGCTACAGCCAGTAGTCTTGGGAGTAGGCTCAAGAATTGGTCCTTGACCTCTTCAAGCCCAGGGGACCATTGGCCAGGGAGAAGAGTGGTACTTGGCTTTTAGTAATTTTGACAACTTCTTCTTTTGCTGTGTGTGTTCTTGAAGAACTCAGAGGAGAAATTCATCCTGATGTGCCATTCAAGCCAAGGATTTAGTTGGGTGTTAAAGGGCCACTTGGGAAGTGGTGCATAGTGCATGTACCGTGATCAAGTTAATTATGTTGCTTTGGTAACCACAGCTTTGGTATTTCCTGGCCAGGGCTCGTTGATGGAGTCATATTCCAATATCTGGCATCATCAACACTAAAACCTCTTGCAAAATCAGGTCAGTTTTGTCAAAAGGTGGTAGGAAAAAAGAGATGGATTTTTCTGACAGTATTAAAACTTAATTTTGTTTACAGGTTTTGTGTTGACAAAAGTTTCTATTTAGAATTTTAAAATATAGTTCCATTGTAGGAAATACAGTAGCAATACAACTGATTTTCCAGTAGGCTCCAAGTGATTGTTTAAAAATTCCTTTTGCAGAGAGTTTCAGTATTTTGGAGTTTTATTCTTATTCACAATAAGTCAGATTTGGAAATCTTAAAATTCCTTTGTAAACTGCAGTAACTGTATTCCTAAATTTGCTCTTCCCTTTGAACTGTAAGAGAATACAGAGCTGAGCATAGTACCTGTGTTACTGAACCGTGTCCATGGCTAATTTTTTTGCCTTTGATTTATTGTGTGTGTTGTTGGGGTCTTTTCCCCTTTTTTTTTTTTTTTTTTTTAATAAAGGGTGGAAAACTGTTGAGCATATAGAATCATGTTGGGGTTGCATTGTCTCATCAAAGCCTGCATCTAACGAGTGGCCATGCTGCAGCACTCCTAATCTCTATTTTCTAATCAAGAAAATATTCTTACTTCTGCATTTTACTCCAAGGCCCCTGGCAGGGCTTGCTAAAATTTAAGCTCTTTGTTGGACTTATTCTGAGAAATTCACTGACAGTGGAGGTGAGTTCATCCCTCTGGGACAAAGCACATGGCGGGGAGGTGAGAGGTGAAAGGCAGGTCTGGATCTGCATTGAGGGGACGGGGATGAAATGGGGCAGCACAGGCAGCTGCTGGAGGTTGCACCATTCTTCCAGGAGCGTGCAAGGTGAGGGATCCTCCTCCTTTACTTTCCAGAGGGCATTTTCAGTAGTGCAGATGGCAGGGGGATCTTTGCCAAGGCTTTTGTTTCCTTTAATCTCTTCTCAGGGCAGCGATACCCAAGAGTGAGACTCCATCCAAGATGTTGAAGGTGGGAGATGAGTAGGGCTTTCCTGGTGAGGGGAACTTGCTGACAATAACCCGGTATCACTGCCTGTTCTGGGCTGGCTCATTTCAGGTCACCTTGGGTACCTCCACACCATCTGATGGTTTGCTGGGGAGGCACTGCCTCAGATTAGGCTGGAAATTTTTAGTACGTTGGGTGCAGTCAGATGACACTGTACTCCAGCTGTCAGGCTGAAGGAAGGGGGCACAAAATAACTTGGGACCCCTAGCCCTGATCATTTTGGTGCCTTCCTCCTTTGCTGTTGAAGATGAAACTTTGCAGCCTAAGGGAACCTCCTGGCTTCACCCCACTTCTCCGTCATTTTGCTGCTTGTGGAATAACCAGCACGCCCACGGGGTGTACCAGGAGCAGATCTTCTCAGTGCAGCGTAGGACCCTCTGGTGCAGGTGAATAAGGCAAACCACTTAGGACACCCTCTTCAAAGTGGCTTTTCCCTCTTTTCCCCAGCCGCTCTCTTCTCTGGGAATGGTGTGGCTGAGGGCCTGCCACCCTGGGTCTGGCTGGGTGTTAGTTCTCCTGTAACGAAGGCAGGGCAGTTGGCACTTTGTTGTATTTTCTTTCCTCTTGCTACGTGTTGTCAGTTGCTAGGACGAGGTCTGTGCTTCTCGTGTGCCAAATGGCGTGCCTTCCGGGTGTACCAAATGACATGTCCCCACCAAGCTCTTGTGGAGGCTGGACCGGGAGACATTGGTGCAGCAGTTGAAACAAAGTGCAATGCTGCAGGTGCTCTTTTGCTGGCTGGTTGCTTCAAATGTCACACCTCTCCTTGAGTTCACATCTACACTATTTCAACACCCCAGGTGAGCTAATGGAGTTGAGGCATCACCCATTTCTCTCTCTCTCCCTGGAGGTTACAGATTTCCAGACACACTTGAGATGGCGTTTTAAGGTCATCAGTGGCATTTTTAGGTCACAGAACTGCAGCGCCATTGTCTTGCCAGCTAATCAAATGACTAATTAGTTCTTATATTGCTGCCATTATGTTTTTCTCTAACTTTGGTACAGCTCTGCAGGATGAAGCCTGCTAGGAGACGACATCTGAGAATTATTTGATTGGAACCTTAGAGGCAGATATGGTCAGGAGACTCGTATGAGCCATCATCGGTGCCTGTGTTGGCCTGTGTACCTCAATTCATCCATGTATATTAAGGCATCCATCAAAGCACAACGTTTAAAAAAAGCCTTCCAATGAGGCTTCCTACAATTATGTCAGTGAAGATACCAAATACACAGCACTTTTAATTCCATTGTAACTTGAGTTATTTCTGTCCAGATTATTTTTTTTAACTAAGTCAGTTGTGTACATACATTTTAGCTCATCTTAGTGTATGTGCATTTTTTGAGTAAAGGTACTTTATCATGTGCCCCTTAAAATGCTCATCAGTAGGGACTTGGGCCGTGCAATCCTTTGTGTGTATCAGCCACATTAACCCACTTTATTTCCCACTTTTCTCAGGTGTTGATGGCATCTGGTTGCGACAGATGCTTTCTGATAGAACCTTCAGATCAACATGCCTTTGGAGACATCAGTGCTCTGTGTTGGTACTTGCAGGCTGCTGTATCCAAATACTCTTCTTTAATTGTCTTATTAAGTAGAGAATTAAGCTCTCTGCTTTGACTGTTTTGGTGCCAGTGATTCTTATTGCAGGATTTGGCACGGCACCACGTTGTGTTTTAAAGAGACAGCACCACTTTAGTGATGTGGGAATTGAGTTGGAGGATAAAAATCCGCTGAGAACAATGGCTGACTGAGAGCACGGTACGTAAAATTGGATTTTATGTTCTTTCCTTCAGACTATTAGGTGGGGGGTTTAGTTCAAATGCCTGCGATGATTTAAGAAATATCAAGCAGAAATTCTCACTGCTGCCAGACCACAGGCTCCTCAGCGCCAGACTTGCAGACGAATGTCACATGTTGCTGTATGTTTTGAAAGCATACCATGTGTTATTCTTTAGCTGTCTCAGTCCTCCCCCCAGCTATATCATCTTCTCCCTAGCCAGTCTCACAGAAAAACTTTTAATGAAGTAAACTTCCCTCTTCCTCCCGTCCTGTGCAGACCCTGGGGTGTGTTCCCCCTCTACCTGTCCCTCCACGCCATGGTGTCTGCCTCACAAAAGTGATTTTAACTGAATTTCATGTAACTCTGCCTCGTAAGCTTTAAATCAGGCGCTTTTGACACTGATATTGCAGCTTATGTTGTGTGTTAGGATCAAGAGCTCACAAATGACTAAACATATGGTTAAAACTTTTTTTTTTTTGCATGGAATATAATATGTTTCAGTTTAACTCGGCTGTGGGTCTAGATAACAAACGTTTGCCATTCGAATCATTGTGTTTCCAGAAACAATTTTTTTACTCCTTCTTTTCTACTGTCTTGGATTAATGTTTCCTCCAGCTAATGACAGGACCGGACATGCAAACTAGATTAGAGCATAGTGTGAATAGTATGAGCTGAAAATGCTGGCATCTCACTTTATTGCCTACAAGGTTAAGCGGTTTACTGCGAGGTCGCAAGAAGTAAACTGAAAGCAAACAGGCAAATTAATCCAGATCTCTTGGGTCCCTCCCATGGCGAGAGCGGCTTCCAGGGGATTTGCTTCTAAAATGGTCTTTGAAACCCCCCTTTCTCATCCTCCTGACCCGCAGTGATGCAGAGGTTTCCCACTGATGGCCAAATAGTGTACATACAGAGGGTCAGAATCTGGTCACCCATCGGGTACCTGGGTGTCACTCCAGCTGCATGGCCACAGGATGCTGCTCCTCCTCCTGATCTGCGGTACTGGGATGAATGTGGCAGAAGAAGAAGTGGCAACGGCAGCCCGGCGCTGTGGCTGCGATGGGTGGTAAAGGCTGCTTTGCATCAGCGCCGCTCCCTGGGGCTGCCTTCCGCAGGAGGTCTGCTCCTGATTTCAGCAGGGGCAGGAGGCAGCCACAGCTTTCCCTCAACATCCCTATTAAGTTCACTGCGCCAAAAAAAAGTAGCTTGGGAAAGTCTGCTGCTTGGGTTTCCACAGAAAGGAATGTTTAAGTTGGTCTGGGGGTAGGACTTCAGAGCACATCTCTGATAGGCAAGAAAACAGTTGGGGAGTTATATTAAAACAAAGGAGAGATGGTGAGAGCTGGGAAAACCAGAGTAGCCAGTACAAGGCGTCCTATGTGTGTACCTACATGTGCTAGCCATAGGTATGTTCTAGACCTCTGATGAAAATTCATCATACTTCTTCCTATTCTTTCTATTTTTCCTTTATTATTTTTTTAAATGCTACCATGAGTGGGATTTGTGGAAGTTCTTGTGTCCAGCTGTACCTTGTTGGTGGTGCTCCCACCAGCCTGGGACCTTAGGTGTGCCAACGAATGTCCCAGTTTGCAATTATACTGGCTGTACTGGGCACTGGATGGGTCTGAATACTTACTCTACTCAAAAGCTAAGATTTGAATCCATGTTGAAAGGCTGGATCTCAGCCTGTGTCTTGGCTGTTGGGTTTGGAGTTCTCTCTCCAGTGGAAATGAATGATTTATTGTTTTTTTATGAAAACCAGACAATAATAGACAGTTTGTGTTTCACATTTAGGTGTAATTAGGAATGTGATGCTTGAATGATGAGGTGTACGGTGTCCAGAAAGAAAGCTGGCACCATCCCATGTGCGTGCAGGGTTTCTACCAGGTCGTGTCTCTGATGGATCGGACTGACAAGTCCTGCTGTGCCTGGGACCTCCTTCCTCACCAGTTCCTCATGTTTACTGGGGACATGCAGTGCTCAAGTGAGCACAGTGACCAGCTGTGCTGCAGTAGCAGAAGTACTGCTGGGACGCTGCAACTGCCCATGCTGGGTCCACCAGCCTAAAGGAGAGCGAGTACTGTGTTCTACCCAGCTGAAATATATAGCTTGTGTCTATGGGGAGGAAGATCTTCATCTCCCACGGGGGTTATCACAGGGGACACCGCTTGGAGAACAGAGGACAGATTGGTCTACAGTGGGGTGGAACCATGTGGCATCGAGGTAAAGAGGTGACAGAAAAACATGAGAAAGCAGGTGTAATGATGCCTCTACTCACAAAACAACTTGTTAATTTTTAAGTGATTTTTTCTTTTCAGGACTGAGCTGAGGTGATTGCAGCAAGGCTCTAACACTGCTTGATCTTAGGCTAGGGCTGCTCACTGAGACAAGGTAGGGGGGAATTTGGGCCATATGTAGACCTAGGCCAGTTTTTGTCCCAGTGTGTAAAAGACGTATCTAAGAAAGCATTTAACCTCTGTCAGGGTACAGTTTTTCAAATGTGCAGTCAGGTGGCACTGGTTACCTTTATTAGTAGGGATTTCAAGAAAATATTTCTGTCTGCTGCCATCCAAATGCAGCCTTCCTCCTTTGGGACAGCTTGTGGAAGAAGGTGGAGGGTACAGTTTGCAGGCACCCAGAGTGCTCAGAGATAAGGTTTTGAGGAGAGGAGCTGGAGCAGAAAGCCCTGCTGCTCATACGGACTGGTCGTCTACATCTGGCAGCAGAGTTGGATGAGGAGTTAGTGCAGCTCCTGTTAATGTTAACCCACCTTTAGCATCTCACAGGGTGGTTTGGAGTGCTCTGAAGTCATTAATAGTGCTGGCTCTGCCTCATCTTCTGGAGAAATCCCAGAGGTGCAGTTTTCCAGACATTTTTGCTCCCTGAAGAGACTCTAAGATGCAGTACTGCAGGTTGTCCTCTCCTCCCTGCTGCCCTGGGCTGCTGCGGGTAAGGGTGTTGCACAGGGCCATTCAGAGCATGTTTGCAACACCAAAGGCATGAAGCCCTGAATCAGCATCTAGTGCTTCTTTCTAGAGGGAGTAAGGGTGACCAAGTATTTTCACATGAGAGGTATATGCAAGAGGGCAGCTTGACTTAGTCTCTTGGAAATACTGGTAAATGTTGCATCTCTGTCACCTTCATCAAAGGACCATGACTGCTCTTTATAACACAGGTTCACAACAGAAAGCTCGTGAGTGATGTCTGCTTTGTGAGATCAAGTTGTGACCAAGAGGGCTTTCTTCCAGCCTTCTGTGTTAATTGTTTCCCGCTTGTGCTGACCCCTGTCACCCATTTGTGCTCATGTACTATACCTTGAAACCATCCAGAGCTTGTGCAAGAGCAGAACGGCCTCTTACCCTGCAGCTCTCCATAGGCAAGTGTTCTTGCACATGTTCTGCAGCATGTCTGTGTACAAGTATACAGGGGCCATTCCAGATAGCTGCTATAAACTAGAAACCTCCACCAGGTTTGGGACTTGTGTTGCTGTGACAGACCTTTCCTTTGTGATGTTGTCATGGTGGCACATGAGAAGCTGCCTGAACCCAACTGCCTCAATATATGAAAGGCTTGCTTAAGTTTGGTTATTTTCCATGGGGCATCATTCTCGGAAAGCATTGCTTCTCCTGTCCTTTTCTTATCTGAGAGAGCTTTGCAAAGATCACCTTATCTTCAGGACACTTGTGGAATGTGTATGGTTCTGGTTGGAAGTGAAGCCTGTGTGGCTTATCACAGAAGGCAGAAGAACTATTGCATTATGATGTGGGAAGTGGATAGAGCTCTTGGAGCTTGCTTTATTTAGGGGAGGTCTTTGCCTTAAATTCATCGATCTTCAGTGGAAGAGCCAGGAGAAGGCTGGAATGCGAAATTAGCAGCTCTCTGCTCTGCTAGACCTGTGGGCTAGTGCAAAAGCACATTTAACTCAGCCAACCACGATGTATGCTGTCTCTTGGCTCACGTGTTGTTAAGGGACGTAAAGGAAACCTAAAAAGACAGGTTCCTAGATAACCTGCTCACAACTAGGGTAAATACTCTTGGGGAAAGAAGGGATGTAAGATATCAAACCAGTAGGAAACCAGTCTTTGTTAGTTCTGCAACCCGTTGGACCACTTGCGTTCCTTTTATTAACTTTTTATTACGGCAAAAGTGACCAGAATAAAAATAATCTAGGTGCCAAGGGGATAAACAGTGAATTAAAAGGATTAAGGTCTGAACATTTTATTGCTTTTAGAAAGACATTATTAGATTTACTAGCTTAAGTTAAATTTATATGGCTGAATTACTTCTTAACTTAGTAATGAGTTTTGTGGGGAAAACCATCTGTTTAGGTGTTTTAGAAGGAATTAATGCAGAATACATCACAACTCTCTAGGCCATTATGGAAGAGTAGAGCAGCTATCCTTTCTGTCATAAGCTAAAAGGATGCTGACTGGGCATTTGAGTCTTCTGGAAGTCAACGTGACCTGCACGTTGTGTAGGAATTGACAACAACTCCAGTGGGTAAGATAGCAAGGGAACTATTCCAAATGTTATGTTAGTTATATTGCTAACTGTGATATTTTAAATTTTAGTTTTCAAAAACTCTTGAGACACTTTAAGATAACCTGAGGTTCTTTGAAGGTATAAAAGCATTTGTTTTCTGAAGACAGTCATCAGTTTGCCATGAGCTGACAGTGGCAGTTCTGTTTGAGGTCACCTGCAATAACCTTCTCTCCTGACACCCAGCAACGTAGTCAAGTCCAGTAAATAACCAACATGCTCCTGCCTTCTGTAGGGTTCAGGCTTGCTGGGGGTGTGTGTGTTGGCTTCCTCTGAATCCACAGTGCTTGTGTGTGGCTCTTTTTTCCCCCCACAGCTCCTCACGCAGCACACTTGCTTGTTGGACAGAGTCCAACTTTCCTCGCTCCTGGGGATTCCTTTGCTGTTAATTTAAGTGATGGCAAATGCAAACTTCTTGCCAGAGCTTGCTGTGTGTTTTTGGATGCTTTTTTTGGCTGTTCCCTCAGGGGTCAGCTTTTGTCCTTCCCCACTGCACTTTCTGCTGCAGGGAGAGAGGCCTTGAGCTGGAGCTGATAGGTCCCACCTGTCTTTGAATATGTCCCTGATGTGGCTTCAGTACCTAAGTGTCTGTCACAGTTTTCAAAGATTTTTGCTTTGTTGTCTGTACAAAGCTGGGATTATAGCAAGATGAGTGGATATGTAATCTTTTTCTTAATAGCAGAATGAATCACTCATGCCTATAATAGAGTATGTCTAAGTTCCTATTAGATATTTGCAGCACTGTAACTTGATGATTTTAGATGCTGGTGGAAATCAAAATTAGGAAAAAAAAAGACTTTTAAATAGGTATGCAAAATAGCTTTTCTCTTCAAAAGTTATGTGGTGAAGATGGTGTTAATATGAGACAGAGTGAATGTGTTGAAGACAAGAGAATGCCCACCTGGTGTAAGCCCAAACTGAAGATTTACAAGCTATCTTCTCACACTGGGGATGTGCAGATAGATCAGACCATGGTCTGAAAAAATGCTCAGTGGCCACAGTCTCCTTCTAGGTAGACTAGCAGTAGCCAGGAGTCTGTGCTAGCCAGGAAAGCTGGAGGGAAGCTCTTCTGTTTGAAGTCATCTGTGACTTTGCTCACCTCCCTCCAAGGGGACTGCCCTTATCATCGGGGCGGGGGGAAGCTTCGGTGCCTGCCCTGGTGCTGAGCTCTGCTACCCAGAGTTATTCCCCAGGGCCTTTGTCCTACTGTGAGGCTTGTGCTTGCACAGCTGAGAGCCAGTACTGGAGTGGTTTTACCCCCTGTCAGCTATTTTCAGCACTACTCCTCTTACTTGTCCAGACAATTTTGTTGGAGGAACTGTGCAGCATGACACATTCACATGACAGGGAAGAACAGCACTGGCTTTATAAAGATGCAGGTGTTGGAGGAATGTCATCTGTTTATGCTTTGGGTTTGCACTGGGCTTCCGCAGGGCGCTGTGTTTTCTGTGATCGTCCAGGCTGTTTTTAAAAGTAATGTATTTGGTTTAGTACAGAAGTATGTAACCCTAGTCAGTGCATAGGTGGGAAGGCCCTGATGTGACCTCCTCTTTTCTGGTGGCTCCAAAGTCTCTAGTGGAAGAGGTAGTGCATAGGAATGCTCTGTGATGGCATCTGGTAGGCAAGTGGAAATGATGGTGAAGGACTGCTCCATCACGGTCTCCTGGATGGAAGGATAAACCCTCGTGTGAGGATGGGAGCCCAATGGTAGATTGACTCGGCATTTGATGAAGTTACCAATGACCTGTGGAGAGCACACAAGCAGGAGCACAGCACTTCAAAATGGGATTCAAGAAAAACAACTAGACTATTTGGGGGGAAAAAAAGAGAGGAGACGACGTCAAGGAAGAAGCATCTACTGGGATGCAAGGGTTTTGGAAGTCAACGGCTGAATATGAGAAGGATGAACATTTGCTGCTTTTGGTAACCAAAAAGACCCAGAGAGGGTTTGGGTGCTTGTCCTGTGGTAAGGAGACAGCTGGGACTGAGGATGTAGCCCTGGTAACCGTAAGAAGCGTAATGCATTCAGGTCTGCTTCACTCCACTACAACAGAGAGTGACAAATTGGAGAGAGTTCAGGAGAAAAAAAAAAAAGTAACAAGAGAGCTTGAGGGATTGACTTATGAGAGAAGACCAAAAGAGCTGAATATGGATAACTTGGCTAAAGGATGACAAATGGGGTGGTTGAGATATAAATCTACAAATATCTGAAGGGTGTAAACACCAAGGCTATGAAGAATTATTTAGAGTGGTACAATGGGGTGTAACTAGAAGTAATGGGATGAAATTTAAGAGAAGGCAAATTTCAGTTGAATAATGGGAGAAGCTTTTTGACAGTGTGATGTATTAGGCCATGGGATGCTCTTCCAGCAGTAGTCCTATTGCTTACTACCTAGGGCACACCCTGTTTATTAAGAAGCCAGAGTTTTCTGGATTCTTTATTAAGGACAGTTTCAATTGATGCTTTTTTGGTTTTATGTATTTGATGCGGAGGCATGCAAGCTGTGCCCCAAAACTGCTCTGCCCCTAAACCTGTGCACCATGTCTGAGTCTGATGTAGCAGCTCTTGGTGGTGTGGTGGTGGAGGAGAGAACATGGGTCCAAGCAGACCCTCAAGCCACAGCTCAGCCCAGATGGCCCCACTGGCATGGAAAGTTCAGCCAGGTTGGTAGTGTCTGCTCTTTGATCAGGACCTCCTTCTATCTCCCGCACTTTTCCCCATCCAGGCGTTGTACTATTACCATTTGGGGGTTAGTTCAGTTATGGGCTCTGGAATAAACATCAAAGTTATACTGCAGCTCTGTGTAAAAACCAAGAAATCTCTCACTTTGTTTCAAAGAAATCAGGACAAACAAGATCCCATTGATGCACATGGTCTATGGTCTTTTATAAATCTACAATACTGTACCTTAACTTCTTCTTTAGAAACTCCCATTTCTTCTCCTGCTTTTCACTGCACTTGAAATGCAAACTAAGGTCAAAGGATCACTTTCCTACTGGCAGAACACACTGCATTGTCTGTCATTTAAAAATGTCCTCCACAGTAACTGAGGAAAGGTTTATTTCTCTACTCTTTATGCCTAAGAGTGACTCTCTTGAATGCATTTTGCTTTTCCTTATCTTGAACGGCTAAATTAGAAAATTAGGTAAACTAGCTGTGTAAATCAAGTTAGAGCATCTCAACTAAAATGGTAGTTTATCTTCAGCACGGGGAAGATGGCAGATTCATGTAATTAGAGAAACAAATGCAGCTGTAGCACTTAGCATACACTGGCAACTCAGCTATTCTGTTGAAGAGAGGGAGGACAGAAAACTTTAAAGCATTGGCATGCTCAGAGCATAAATGAGACAAGAGCTGAAAGTGTCTTTTATAATTGTTCTTAAATGTGTTTTGTATTGCTTGTGCTGTCCCTGAAGAAGTCTGTGTCTGCATGCTTCAGGGAAATTTCTGAGTTATATCCCCCCTCTGTCTGTGGAAAGAAAGAACTGCTGAAGGGTTTCATTCTCCTCCGGATGGGGAAGGATATTTTCTTTGCTGAAAAATGCAGTTTTGGTCTCCTCAGAGCTGGATTAATTTGGTGAATGCTTTTCATGGGGAATTTTGTATGTGGTGAAATGTCAAAACAATTGTGTCTTCATTGCAGTCCTTCCCGTCTCTGAGGGCTGTGGTGAGAACGCACTTCTGGATAGGAGAGCTTTGCTTTGAACCACTTTTCGTATCCAGATCAAGGGTGGATATGTGCCCACTCGTCTCAGGAGAGCAGCATAACCACTAAGCTACCTCAGGTTTGCCACCTTAATCTAAGTGGTTTCTATTCAGCAGAAATAAATCATTTATGTCAGTATGACTCCAGAATTATTTTTAAAAAATTGTTTGGTTTCACTGCTGAGAGGGAGTATCAATTATTCTCCCTACCTTATTTCTGAGGCCACTTTAAAAAGGAATTTTAATTATGCAGCTGGGGGTCACTAATAGCATTTACAGGAGACATCACTGTGGTTTTTTTTCTGGAGTTTGATTCATGATACTTTGGCACATCTATTAGTCGACTTGGACCCTACCCATTTACAAGGCAGACTTTCCAGCCATGCCCTCCTCACAAAGAGGACAGGGCAAACATAGTCAGGCTTCTTTCAGCCGCTGTTGCAGACTCCTCCAAATCCCATTAGCGAAGTACATCTTTGTAAAACCATGGCCTGGAGTGCACCAAGGGGCATGTTTGGTGGTCATGAAAGGAGGCCTCGGGGAAAAGGCACCTCAAAACATATTGTAGAAGTTTTTGGGTCACCATAGAGCTCCAGGTCACTTTCTTTGGTAGCGGACATCTTAGAGCAACATTGCAAAATGTTGATCTGTGTCTGAAGTTTCCTTCCTCTACCCCCTTGCAGGTGTGTCTGTGCCACCCAGTTTCTAGGCTGGTATTTTAGAGCTAACCCCTCACAGCAGGCCTGGATTATGACCTGGGCCATTTGAAGTATTTCCACCTGCTTGGCCTGGGTTGATAATCTGCAGCTGAAGGGCCAGGGAGATGGGTGGAGCCAAGAAGGTCCCAGAAGGAGCTTCAGAAATTCAGCTCCCAGAGGCCTGGATTGCAAGTATCAACTGGTGTAGTGTGGCAGTCTATAAGGTCAGTAAATATACTTTTATCAGCATAAGAAAGGAAAAAAAAATTGTTCTCCCTCCTTATCTTTTGAGGTCAATGAAAAATCTTGAGTCAGCCTGTGCAGTGAAAGGATTAATTTGCTAATGACGTTGGACCTGTGTGGATGTTTGATTAATAAAGCAGTAGTTTATCTTCTAACATTTCCTCACAGCAACTGCAGAATTTCAGATGTGTGTGGCCTTTCTTGCTCTCCTTCTACTGTGAAACAGATGTTTTGCTGACTGTCTCTTAAAATGACAGGCCAGCATCCAAACCCACCTTTTGGCAGAACATGAAGAGAAGGCCAAATTGGGGGAGTCAGCCTGAGTGCAAGGAACACACCTCTTTTTCTTCTGTCATACGGGAAAACACATAAATGTGTGTGTGTGAAAGCCTCGCTATGGAATCAGATTATTTTGACTTGAAATGCACTATTTGTTTTCTTTAGCAGCATTTAAAGGCTGGAGAGGTGTTAGCTCATTGTACTGGAGGGTTGTGGAGCTTCTCTGCGCTCTTGTGTATTTTCCTGCACTTTTATCCTCCATTTCTCCTGTACTAGAGCCCTGCCTTTATCTCCCACAATTTCTGTTCCTTGGTACAGCACTGAGGGCCTCTGAGAGTAAATGTTTATAATGTTCATTTAGCTTTCAGTGAAATCTCTTCCAACTTTCAAAGAAAGCTCTTTAGTTTGGTCTGCACAGATGTAAGCTTTTAATAGAAGAAATTCCATGGATTCAACTAATGGTTTGAGGACTTCAGCAGTTGTTCATGCACTGTAGTTCAGTTTCCTTGTAATTCCATATAAAAACTGTGTGCTAACTCTGGTTTGAGTTTAAGCATTCCACAAGAGTGGATTTAGGCCTTCTATACATGCAGCATAACTAACAGTACGTATTTTTGTTTACCTATAAACAACATGTCTCTCCGCAAGATCTGTTGGAGGCCAAGCTTGGGGTTTAAAAGGAATAAATAAGCAATGGAAGAGTTATTTTGTCATAAGGTGCATTGTGTCAACAGAAGCTTACTTTATTTACCTGTTAGAGTAGGAAGTGCTCTAACTTGTTACAGTTTGTTATTGCTTTTCTGTTTTGTTGAGTGCTAACGTGGCTCTCAGTCACTTTTGTGTTCTGTTTTCCCAGGAAAAAAATTATATCAGCATCTTTTTACGTTTATTTTCCTTGGCAAAAGTTACTATTTTATTTATTGTTGGCTGCCGTAGGGTATAGATGAACTAGCTCATCTTTGGAGGTACATAATTCACTCATTTACTTTGCACATTTATTTGAAATAATTGAGGAGATAGCACCAGCCATAGGTGATAGAATTTTTTCTCTTGTTGCATTCTCATTTCACAGCAAATCCCTTCAGCAGTGACCAAAGGTTGTAACAACTAGGGGCAGTTTCCCCTGCCCATCAATACCCACACAGGCACTTTCCACCCATACCTTTCAAAGTGCTTTAAAATAATGCGTAAGCATTATTATGCCAGATGCACGTGTTAAGAAGCTGAATCACAGATGGACAGTCAAGGATATCAGAACACTTGGTAATAGTGTTTGGGAATGGGAATCCTTGGCTCTCTGTCCTGAGAATTAGACCACTGTTTCATGGCGCTGTGTGTATTGAGTTTCCTTTGAAGTCAGATTCCTGGTGAGTGATGGTCCCCACCTGTGTCCCACCACGTCCTGCAGAACTTGGAGACACAGGTCTCTTAAGGTCTCGGCCATCTGCCAGCTTTGCAGGATACTGTATTACAATGCAGAACAAATTTCCCAGATTTATTGAGATGTCCAGAGAAATCAGCTGTCTTTGCAGTATGTCCACCTTGGATGAATGATTACTTGTCACTTTTCTCTGACAAGACGGGAAACTGAACGGCCGTGACTCTGAGCTGTGTCCTCAGCATCTCTTGGGAGGGCCAGGAGGAAAGGGCAGTGCTGGAGCTGGGCTCAGCCTGTGCTGCACGGTGAAGTGCTACTCCAGCATCTCTAAGGTAGCATCAGATAAGCATATAATAAGGCAGGTTTCGCAAAGTCCTGGCAGCTTGCTATGAGGTCATGCTGCCTTGGACAGGACAGTCCCAGCCTGGAGTTGTCTAACACACTCCATACACAGCACGTACGTGTCTGCAAATGACTTCCAGAGCTGCCAGGCTGGGGACATTCACCAGGGCAAAACTCCCTTGGAAATGTAGATATGAGGGTGAAACAATTATCAAGCAAACAGTGCTTATCCCCTGAATTGGTTTTCCCCTGTGCTCCATCAGAAATTCTTCCCTCCTTACGGTTCACACCTATAAATCCCGAGAGCTGTTGGGGGTGTGTGTGTGTGTATGGGAGCCAGGAGAGGAGGAGAGAACTGCCAGTATTGATCAAACTGGATTTTAAACTCTGGGTTATGTTGAGCCAGAATGACTTAATCATACATATTTAACAGACACTGAAAAACAACACGGCACTTGGGTAGGCCACGCATCTAAACGCTGCTTGGGATGATTGAGAGGTGCCAAACCGGGCTTTAGATTTTGGAGATGCGGTTCAGGCACAGAATTGTGCTGGTGTCCCTAAACTTTCCTGGTTTTGAATAACATTTTTCTAGCAGAGGTTTTGCAAGTATGAAGCCTGAAGCCAGCTTAAGGAAACTTTATGATGTGAAAATTAAGTTTTCTCTAGTAAGCTGCAGTTTGTCAAAACAACAGCACACATTCCAGTTGGGCTACAAATTGGCAGGATGCAAAGATTTCATCTCTCCCTTTGAATATCTGACGAAAATGGAAACCTGGCATCTTAGCACTGCATGGATTTCTACACATCCCTTTCAACAGCTGGGATAAGCTACTCTGCTTTATCACGCATTTCCCTTGTGTTATGAATCACCACCTTCTCTCAAGTCTGTTCACATGCAGGGTTCTTCAGTCTTTGGAAGCTCGTGTGTTTGGCTATAGGGAGAAAAAAATGGTTGTAAAGGGACTTGCCCAAGGATAAGATGGATCTCAAAGTTGGTTGTCTGACAGAAAAGGAATTGTCATATAATTGGAGCTGGTGCTAACTGATATTTCTGATTTGGGGGAAATATTTTGGGAAAAAATCACTCTGTTTCCCAACAAAGCTCTTAAAAGTCTCTCATGGGAAGGAAATTCCATACTTCCCCCCTTCCCCCCCCCCCCCGGAAGAAAAGAACTGGTTTTAGCTGATTATTCCAAAATGAAAGAGAGCAGCTGTCCATCCTGACTCCCAGAGTTAGGGGGCTTAAAGCCTCCTAAGCTTCATGTAGAGCTTGGACTCATGGAGCTCACGAGCTTTCTGCTCCTGCCAGCATCCCAGGATGGGTGTCCAGGCTCCCAGCTGTAAAATGCAGCCCACGAGGTGGAGTGCCTGGGAACAGCAGAAGCTGGAGGCTTCAACTGTCTGCCCAGACAGCTGTCAAGAAATGGGGCAGTTTTCTGACCCAGCCCACCAGCAGTGAGCTTGAACTGATGCACAGCCACAAACACTTCCAGTGTAGACAACCTGATGTTTTCCATTGGAAGCCTCTTGCGACAGGAGGCTCCTGACCTGCGTTAGGTACGTGTTGGTGCATATGTGATGTGTAGCATACTGCTAATAAGGTTGTGTAAAGCCATTAAGATAGGGAGTGTTGCTGGAGCAGAGCTCAGCTGGGGAAGCTGCTCTGCAGGTCGCTACTTGGATAGGAGCTAAACAGAGGTGTCCAAGCAGTTGTCAGCAGAGAGTCAATAAAGCAGAAATGCCCGAGTTATTCCCTTTCTGCTTTGCAACCTTAATAATTTAGAGCTTTCCACTCTATGAAACTTGTCCCTGTGTGAATTTACTCACAGCTGTGAGAACGATTTAGTTCCACTCATTAGTGATGAAGCAAAGGTACATAATAAAAAAGAAAGGATAATACAACACCTAATGTATTTTGTTCCTGGACTTGATGCATACAGGGCACTTTAAAGTATTAGTTGTTTCCAGATATAGTAGACGTACTGTTGTGTGTTTTGGAAAACATAACTGTCTAAGTAATAAGAGACCTCGACCATACACTCTGCTGTTAAATCTCTTCTGAGAAGTATGGAGAAACTGGTTTGCTCTGTGTGTGTTTGTGTGAATTATGGGCTGTGCCAATCAGTGAGCAAATTAGCAGTCCTCTACTGTCCTGTCATATCTTGACTCACAATAACAGTTCAGAAGTTCACTGCTTGGGGGAGGCAAAAAAAAATTAAGAAAGTTTGCTCTGACTTACTTGTGCTTTTATGAAGACTGTCTGGAGCTGAATAACCCCTGGTGAACTTGTATCCTCCACCCCAGCTGCAGCCTTTCAGCTCCAACAAAGACCACTCACTAAATCCAGGAAACAGAGAGGCGCGTGGGTGAGTGGCTGACTCCACATTCACACCCTGCCTGCTATCCGGGGGGAAAGCCGCGCTTCCCCGGACGTTGCACTCGGAGCCTGCAAACAAAACCTTCTGCATGTCTGCGTGGAAAAAGTAGTTCTTTAGCATTCACAGAAAACTGCACTTTCCACTAACATTTTCCCAGCAGTTCAGCATTTTAGAAACCACAATAAAAGCTCCGGGCTGCAGCATTTTTATTTTTTGCATACCTTACTGCACAAAAGGGGGAACCAAATGTTTCTCTGGAAACAGGATTTCCAGCCATAAGCAATGATTTAGGAGGGTGAGAATATCAGTTTTCCAGAATGTTTCATTTGGAAAACTTAGAGATTTCCTTGAGACACCACCAATCTCTTTCCTTTGCTTTGATTACTCCACTCCCATATAGTTTAGCCACTGGCTGTTGTACTTACAGTCTCAAAAAAATCTTTTTTAATGCCGTAAACATCATCTTTGTTATGCTAACACAGGAGATGGAGCAGCGTGGGGAGAAAGAGATAAAAGCAGTGTTGTTTTATGGATCCTACGTAGTATACTTTGCAGGAACTTTCAAAATACTTTGCACAGTGTTCCTTAGTGGAATAAATGTTCTTTAAGACCATTTACAAAACACGAACAAAAGAATATTAGCAAAGATGAGTAAGCACGGATTTCCTCATTTCACAGGTGAAGAAACAAAGCTCTACAAAACTTATTTGTTAGTACAGGGTCTGGTCAGGGGTAAGAATGGTGAGGTTCAACATGCAGGGCCAACATGTCCATGTCTCATGGTGACCTCAGTTAGAGGGAAATGGTAATTTAAAGTGACTAAAGAAGGAGTTAGACATTTAGTAGTTTAGTCATTAGACTTTGGTGCTTTTGTGACATGCTTAGGAGATTCATTTAGGTGAGATGACTTTCTATCACTGGGGTGAGAAAGCAACCCAGAACCTCAACTGCCTCTGCCAGAAGCTATAATGTTTTAGATTAAGGAACTTTTAGATTTTAAACAAAAATTTAAATTCTGTGATACTCCCAGAAGTGGAAACTTCCAGCACTACAGTCTGAAATGAAGTGAGTGGGGTGCTGGGCTGAGGGGGACAAGGTCCCAGAAGGAGCAGCTGTTGAGGAGGAGTGCCTCACTGGTCCCGTGAATTCTCTCTGTGTGAAAGTCCTGCTACCCAGTTTGTGTTTTTTGTTAACAACAGTGGTTTAAAAATAGTTCTAATAAAGCTCACGAGGAGAGGTTAATGCAGGATGGTTAGAGCTTTGCACACATCTGCTGACTGTGCTGTTTTCCAGCTGCTGTGTGGTGGCCTCTCCTAGGAGGCAGAGGACTTTCGGACACGTTAAGCTTGCAGATGTTCTTGGTCAGTGGCAGATTCTCAGAGATGCTGTCAGGAGGAGACTCAGAGATCACATGCCCTCTCTGGAAACCGTCATGTGTCCCCCACTACAAATGCCAGTCTTTGAGAGGCTGAAAAGTTGTCCCAGGTGCCTTGTGGAGGCACGTTCATGGGCTTTTCTGGCCCATCTGCCTGCACCAGGATTTCCTAGTCTCTGCAGCTCATGTGAGAGGACCTATTCAGGATTTTTCCTTTGCAAGGTGTTGGTCAAAGGCAACTTAAACTGATCCAGCTGTTACAGTTCTGTTTCTATCTTTACCTCTCTGGTACTCATGTGGTCACACAATGCACACATTCAGATGCTGAAAACCGATCTTGGGTGATTTTTTTTTTCCCTTGTTTCCCAGAATCAGTTTTTTGTCTGGATCAGTTCTCTGAATTGATTGGCAATGCAATTGCAGTAATGTGAGAGCAAGCAAAAGGGATGGAAGACAGATGATGGGATCACAGCATCCCAGGCTGTTTGGTGTAAGCTGCCTCCTCAGTGTGCATTTTGCTATGGCCAGTGGGGCATAAATTTGAAGGTAATGTGTGCAGGAGAGTACAGTAAAAATGCCAGTGATTGACCTCCCAGACCACTGGAGGTAATCCTGCATGTCTGCTACCACACAGCCTATATAATACTGTCTTTTAGACTTTCTGGTTTTTTGCTTTTCAAATCAGTTGGTCTTGCGGTGGTTTCACTCTACATCATCCGCACTTAGACTTGCTTCTGCAGTGTGATACTGCTGCTATCAGTGACTGGGATTACACTGCAGCTGGAGCTGAACCACTCATTGAGCAGCTCCAGGAGGAGAGCTGGTCCCCAGGGGCTGGTCCGAGCAGATGTACACCAAGAGTTATGCAGCCTGCAAATGTCAGGCAGATGTTTTTTCCTCTTCTGACTGGACGTTTCTATGTCCTTGTAACTGTAGGTACAGCTGCCTTCAATTGCCTACAGCATCGGGGCACAAACTACTTTGGTCTTCAGTGCCTGTAGCTGGGTGACTTTTCTCCCTGCCATTTGTGCTAGTGTCCAGGGACACAGACTGACCATCCTGGTCTAGTCTGACTGTGAGCTGCTCCCCGCACACTTTTAGCTGTGGTTCAGTCATGTCTCCCACTGGGCTTGCCAATAAACTAGATTCATCTGTCTTGCAAATGGTCCCATCTTTAATTAGAAAATCTTTAATGTCTGCAAAGTCACATGTGGGTGCCAGAGTCTGCGGCTCTGTAAGTTCTGTTGCCTTGCTGGTTTTAGGTGTAAAGTTTTAAATAATCATCTCTTGAGCCTCAGGATAACTCTATCCATTGAACCCTGCTAACAAATGTTCCATGGGTTAATTCTAGCAAAAAACCCCTCTCTTATTCATCTCTTTCCCCAGTGAAACATTAAAAAAGTTTTCAATTCATTTTCTCATCTTTATCCCCTATGGCCAGCTGTATGTGCAGACTATTTTTGTTTTCACTGTCTCTGTGCAAGTGCTAATGTTTTTGTTTGTTTGTTTTGTTTTCATTTTGTCCTGCAGTCCAGTATCCTGAGTCTGTTTGCTCTGTGTCAAGCATTAGCATTTTTTTCTACTGATCACATGTTCTTCCTGGCTATAGCTTTTGCAGTCTCGCTGCTGCCACCAAGTCTCACATACATCGTGTGATGGGTGGCACTGAGCAGCACGTCACTCCAAACTGCAACATCTTTCTGATGAGAGTACTCCATGGGAATTCTGTGACTGCAGCCAGTGCAGTGTAGTCTTCTTGATCTATGCTCCAAATCTCTCTTCTATGTTCATCTTGCATTAGGGGAACCTAACTCTCTCCAGACTTAGAAGGGGCCATGTCTAAGGGCAGGACCTTGAGCAAGTTCTTTACAAATAAAGCCCTTGAACGTTTTTCTGATATTGTAGGTATCAGAAAAGCATGACCACAATTCAGCTCATGGGGCTCTGGAAGGGGAAAAATCTTTGAGATTAACGGGAGCAGCCATGGAAGAGGAGTAGTGTGAGGCTGGATGGACCACAGGTCTCCAGCTCCCCATGTCATTCCTGTAAGTTGTTCCTGTATGTTGTAACATCAGGAAAGGCTGCTGCTTCTTTCCAAGAGACTAAAACTCCCGAATCTGAGAAGTAGTTTGTGGGCAAAGCTCGCTGAGTTGTGCAGAAAAGGCTATTAATGAAACAAAACAGCTTCATGAGAAGCAACACGTAGTGCTTTGTCTGCAAAGGAATCCGTCTTTCATGAAAACCCCTGATTTATTTATTTATTTTTCCATTGAATGAGCAAGATTGTTTAAAAAGGGTGGTGGGGAAGGTCACTGGGGAAAAGCCCCCTCTTCCACTCACTCATCAATTCTTATAACATTAAAAAAATTAATTTAAATTGCCACTTTCCTCAAAATGAAGTGTTAAGCTTTCATAGTTCTGTTGTTTAATTTCCCAACTGGATATGAAATTAAGGAAATTGTAATTGTTTGACCTCTCGCATCAGGGAGTCTAGGTATTTTTTCTTCTGTTTCACAGGAGTACATCTATATGAGAATAATGGCTTCCCTAGAGGCTCCATTTCTTGTAA
Source organism: Rhynochetos jubatus (assembly GCA_027574665.1). Taxonomy (NCBI): domain Eukaryota; kingdom Metazoa; phylum Chordata; class Aves; order Eurypygiformes; family Rhynochetidae; genus Rhynochetos; species Rhynochetos jubatus. The sequence continues at coordinate 30,229,474 of CM050654.1, forward strand.
AATACGATGTAATGAATTAAAATATATCTCCTCTTGTTGCTGTGCTTTTACGCGCTGTGACCTGCCTTGGGTTTGAGTTCGGGGTGGCTCCCATTGAATTGTCTGCAGGCTCTCCGCACACTTCCTCCTGGTGAATTGTTCTCCCTGAAGTTTGTCCATTGATTACATCCTCTGGATTGGGTTGGTTGCCTTTCTTACACGGTTCGCTAATTTTTCCTCACTAAGCATTGCTAATGTGCCTTCCATAAACTTGCAGCTTATTGAGCTTTGATCCAGGAACCTTTCCAAATTCAGCAGAAAACAACTAAAGAAGCTGGACTTCCCCCCCCCCCCCCCCCCCCCCCCCCTTCTTTGTGTCCTTTGTTACTGAAGAGGGCTGCAAATATTTAATACTATTTAAAGCCAGACAAAACCCCTCTCTTTTGGTGATTTCTCCAAAACACCAGTTGATTATTGTTGGCAAGGACATCACACTGGAAAGGACTAGCTGTTCTGCATGGTTTTGAGGCCAGAATACTGCTGGGATTGTCCCTAGTACCTGGGTGGAGCTCACTTGGGTACCTGCCCAGGAGCCACGGGGTCTCCCCGCAGCAGATGGACCTGTCTTGGGTGGGGGCAAATAGGTTGACACCAAAGAACAATGCTGCTCTCACCAAAGGGTGTGAAAAAACAAACAAAACAAACAAAAAAACCCCAAACCATTCACAATATCACTGAGGAAGCAGCAAGCATTTTTCTTGAGATTTCTGTGCTCTGTACGTCTGATCAGATGTATACAAGGTTTTTCGGGGTACCTAAAGTACCATCTTTTAGAGAATAGCTGGATGCGTCAGTGTGTGTGGTAAGGATGGATTTGTTCTGAGGGCTTTTGCAGGGAAATCTTTGTCCTGAAGTCACCACTTGCAGAGATTTCCCATGTTGTAGAAACTGAGGCTGAGCTGATTCACCACTGGGGTAAGAAAATCATGTTCTTAAAGAGAAAAAGTGAGTGAACATCACTCTCACTGGTATAATTAGCTCTCAGTGATCGTAAAGATGAGTTCAACTGGATCCGAGGTCTCTCGCTTAGCCCTTTTTTCCCAAATGGGCCACACAAGCGGCCTTATACACACGCAGAGCAGCTGGTAAAACAGCTCCGCTTGCGCAACGGAGAGAAGTTGGCAGTAGAGAACCCTTGGGATGGTTTTGCCAGGAGTTTGTGGCAGAGAGAGGTGACTTCATTGAGGCCACTGGAGAGTTGGTGTCCAGACCCCAACAAAAGTCGGGGCCTGCTCTGTTGCGTTTTAGGTTTTGGAAGCTCTGGCTTATGTAGCATATGTACCTGGCGTTTTAATAGGTAAAAATCCTCATATTTGTTTTCCTTTCTCCAATCCCCGTTGCTTTAAAAGGAGAACTCTCCAGCTTGGTCCAAATAAGAAAACAGCAGAAAGCAGAGACCATGCTTCAGGGTAACCCCCTCCATCCCGGGCCGTCAGAGGAGTGGGGGAAGGCAGGGTCCACTTGCTGCGCTGCCAGACTACGTTGGAGCGTGAGCGGCGGGGGAGACGGCTGTGCCTGCAGCGGGCAGGCAGCTGCGAGGCAGGCAGCGGCGGCCAGCTCGCTGACAGCACGGCTCTGGCACCGCGAAGAATCGAGCCCTTTGTATTTAACCATCCAGACCTAACATACTGACATGGTCGTCATCAGATACAGTTGACACATGTTTAAATGGTGTATCTCGCTGCTTTGAACAAGTGGGAATGTGTTCTTGGACTGCTTTGCCCTCCGCATTTCTACGGAGTTTCCCACTGTCCATTTTCCATAGTTACTTACAGCAATTAACTGGAATCCAGGGCTGCAGCGGCTGCACGCATAGTCTCTCAAACCACACCTGTGGCTTTTTTGTATCACATATAATTCATTACTGAGTGACGCTTCCTGCCTTGTCATCTTTAGTCCTAGATGAATGAATGGTGTAGCTAAATCAGCTTAGTGCCGAACTAAAGCAGCGGTTCATGCTTAGCTGTGGCTCTTGCACAAGTCGTGCAGAAACTTATTTGTGTTGGTATGGCTGGGGTGTTCACTGGAGGCTCCAGTTCTTTTGATATCGGATCCACTCACAGCTTGCATGTCCTGCCCCAGCTTTATTTTCCCTTCCAGAGGCATAGATACTGCATGAATCACTGTGTCTTTGCAGAGGCTCCAACGGGCTAAGGTATTTGTGCTGAAACCTCACCAGGCTGTAATTAATCTGGAGACGAAAGGAAATGGTTTTGTGACATCTAAACGAAGACCAAATAATGCAACGTGTTGAAAGGTATGCTCAGCAGTCTGATTCAGGATCTGAAGTTTATATATCTTTAGCTTTACAGTGAGGTGAAAAACTTTTGAAAAAAAGAATTGCCTCAAGTCTCACTTAGTAGCAGGCAAAACTAGACAGAGGAAAACCTGCATGTAATTATGTATTAATACGCAGAAAACTGAACAGTGATTAAAAAATTGCACCCTGTTATTCAGTGTATTTGAAACATTCAGGAAGCTTAGATATAAACTGTGTATGAGTGCTGTACGCAGAGAGGCACGTGCTTTATGTGTTAGATCTGTGAGATCAGGGTACATTCCAGTGAACAGGCTGTCTCTTCTTTGGGCTTCAGTTATGCTGAGATAGAAAACATCTGATAACCTTTAAAAAAAATTGCAGACTTCCGTGAAGTAGGCTGTGGGGATTTTTTTGTTTGTTTCTCTGTTTTGGTGTTGTTTGTTGGTTTTTTTTTTTTTATATTTGGATTGTTTTGCAGAAGGAAAGAAGTTGCTGATCATTTTGTTTGAAAGCTAAATATTTCTCTAGTGAAATGTTTTGGGTTTTGTTTTGTTTTTAAAGAAGGAAGTAATATTTTGAATTCATGTTTCAACCTGTTCATCATCAGTTGTGCCTTTGATGCAGTTTCTTTCACATTACTTCATGTGACAAGAGTGTTTTTATGCAAAAAGACAGAGTGACATGGCAGCTTCCCTGTAGTTTGGTGACAGTGACCTTTAGAATAAGCACTCTGAAACTGGTTGACGCTGAACATTTCAAGCCACAGTGGGTCCTTAGCTAAACGGATGATCTTCCGAAGCATTGAGATTTTTCAACTCCACTTGTGTAGAATCACAGAATCCTAGAAATTTCACAAGGCAGAGTCCTGTGTGGGGGCTCTGGACTAGACTCCAGCTATAGTATTGGACTGTCAGCAACATCACTTCAAGTTGGCTATGGATTGTCTAGTAGAGTCTTGAAAACCTTCAAGGGCAGAGGTGGCACAGCCTCTTGGGGTGGCCTGTTCCAGTACTGCATGGTCCTCCTAGGGAAAAAGCTTTTCTGGATGTTCAGCCTGAACTTCCAAGTTGTGTTATCTGCCACTACCAGGAAAGGTTTGTCTCCATCAGAGTTATAGCTGTGGACTCTCATGTTACATCATGTGTGTGTGCTTCTTTTTGCTTTTAATCTAATCGTTTGATAATGAAAAAGCAGTTAGATTATCTGTATTTAAGATAAACCGTGTCAGGGTTATAAAATTTTTATGAAACCTTCATTTTACTGTGGCTATATCATACCTATACCTTAATAGCATCATAAGACTGTGACAGTACTGTTGTTATGAATGCTATTGTTATCATCACCATTATTTCTATACTTAACATGAGAATGCCATTTTACGTTGCTATCCCTATTTTTGACAGCAGAAAGCAACATTTTTTATGACTGGACCGAGTTGCATACTGGTAGGAGAATAAGCTGGATTTTGTTGTGACTTTAGCCTCATCAACAAAATGATCAAGTACTGTAAATTTACATTATAATTATGATGTCAGTCAGAAACAATATAACTTGATTTTCAGGTTGACAGAGAATGTGCCCTGGGAATTTAGAGGGAATGTATTTGTCTCATTTGGAAGCTGAATAAGTCCTAACAGAAGTATTTCAAGAATATATATGTAGTTCAATGATGTTATATTCAACACATATTTTCTAATTAGCCTAGGTTTTAAGGCCAGAACATTTCATTTTTTGTTCCTGTTTTATTTACTTGTCATAAATGAGCTCAGGATTCTGCACTTTATTTTTTTAAATATAATTTGCACCCTACACACCTGCAGCAATATTTTTTTTTTTTTTTTTTGTCTGAGGTGAATTATTCAAGTAAGCCAGTGGTAGGTAACTTGACTCTTGAGAAATGAAAGATGGAGGAATAGCTCTGTTTTCAGTACCTTGATTAAGACAAGGGTTAGTATTTTTTAGAGTGTGGTGAATTGGCTACTGGACTTCTTAGGGATGCTCTGGAACACCTTGTATGTGCAGAGGTGGGCTGGGCACCTAACTCCTCCTGACTGTAATTTCCGTAAAAATTCTTGTTATGGACATCCAGAATCCTCCACATGTGCATGATAGCAATAGCTGGGTCACACTTGGCCTCTGTGAGAGAAGGTACCCAAAGCCATATAGGAACCCAGCTGCTTCTCAGAGTCACCTGGAGGGGGTTCTTCCTCTTTAAAACAAATCTTTCTACCTCTAGTGACTTAGAGCTTCAGAAAGTCTTTGTCTTCAAGATGTTTCTGTTTTTCCTTTAAGGAAGGTCCCTCTTGGCACTGCTCAGGGTTTTAGGGGTTCTCCATGATGACTCCAGGAGGTGGTGAAAACAAAGTGTACGGTAACATGGAGAATGATGCCATCTCTCATACCACAGAGGGTATGTGAGCACATCTACTGTGATATGAAGCAATAGCTCTTCCAACAACAGCTGTTTTTAATTCTGTTTGTGCCGATATCTGACACCAGTTGACTGCTTTATGAACTAACAGCACCCACTGGAGCTGAGCACCCTGACTGTGCAGCATGGGTCTGTGAATTTGCTTTCCTACCTTCCTGCTTCTCTCCTCCCCTTCCCCCCGGTTTCTACTATGCTTTCGCTTGTGGACTGCAATATAGGATCAGGCTGCTTTTCATTTCCATCACTTTTCCCTGCTGTGACTGAATCTGTTGCAATTAAATTTTAATTGAGATGCACACTGCTTAAATAGACACAAGACAGCTACAGCTATTGCTAATTAATTTTCTTCCAAAATGACAACATTTAATAATTATATTCCATGTCACTTACATTATTTATACAAGTTTAACTCTGGGAATTTTTTTAAAGACACATCAGCGGTGAAAGTGCTTTATGGTGTTAATCTCCTGTAAGGCAATTGTGATTAACATAAGAAGTGAAAGTATGTTTATGGTGCATTTAGTAAAATAGCATGTAGCTCTGCAAGTTGCAGGAAAGATTAAGTTTTTTCTGTGAAAAGGTAATAGTGTTTCTGGTTACGTCATTCAAATCCAGAGAAGCCGTAATGATGACAATTTGTGCTTCTGTATCATCTTTGATCTGAGGCTCTCTAAGTAACTTTCTGCCTACAAACGAACAAGCTCACGCCTTATGACAAAGATTCTTCCCCAGTTTCTCACTTCACTTTGCATAGCACAAAGAGATCATCTGCTGCCCCAGCTTGCAAAATGCCTTGCCCTCTGCTACCTTGCTCTAACACCAAGCAATGAAAATGACCTTTTCGTATTTTAGTCTAAAGAATCCATCACTGGTTGCTGTCAGACAGGGTGTTGGATGAGCGGGACCATTTGTCTGTTGCGGTGTGACAGTCCTTAGGCAGCGCTGTGACAATTTGGGGAGTCTTTCTCTACGAGAACATGTAATTGCTGCATCATGGCATGACTTGGTGTTTGCAGAGAGGTGCATTGTCAACCTCTGAACTTCAAGTGTTCATCAAATAGGTGGGAACTTCTTGGGACAGCTGTGAGTGGGAATTTTTCCAGCTTCTCCTGTGGGAGTGTACAACAGTGATGCTCCCTCTGCAGAACAAAGGAGTCGGCTATTGCAGGTGAGATGCATCAGCCTTGGGGATTTACTGGCAGATCTGGAAGCTTTAGGTAGGACTAGAGAATCAGAGGGATTTTGGTTTGGTTTTTTTTTTTTTTCCTCAACGAGGGTCCTGTCTAAGGTGAAAATATAAAGCTGGAAGCTACAGTAGAGGGATTTTGTGGGTCAGTGAAATAAATGTGGTAGGGAAGGACAGGTAAGACTTCTTGATCCCTCTGAGGACCCTAGACCAATAAAAGTCAAAATTATATCAGAAAAGTGACTGCAAGTACCTGGTTGTGCATATTTCCTCTGCTAGCATAGAATAATTCTTGAGAAACCTCCACACCTTTCTGGTTGTCACTATTGTGTATCAGTGCAAAGTTAAGCTGCTGTGGGAACAGAGCTCTGGAAAAGTGTGTGTATGTATTAAGGACACTGGGGATTAGTACTGATGCTGCAAAGCAGAGTTAGTTGGGTGGTGCAACCCCCTTCCAAGAAGGCACACCAGAGAAATTTTCCAAGAATGGCATGAAAGGCAATTGTGCTGTGTGCTGCTGAGATCAGAGGAGGTTAAGATGTTGTGCTGATCAACAGAACAGGGCAATCGGAGTGTCTCAGCCAAAAGGAAATTTAATCAAATGTGTTAAATGGGTGTATAGTAAAACTCTCTTGTTGGATATATGGGACTATCATATACTATTCACCTCACATAAATTTCAGTGTCTTCTTGAAGCTAGTCATTTTGGTTTCTTTTATAGTGAATATATAACAAAAAAGTACCTCCAGAACCATTTCACTCTGTGTTAAGATGGATTTGAATGAAAGGCTGTCTGACTGGTCATCTGTCTATCTTCGTGTACTGTCATGGAAGCAAAATTGCAGTAAAAAAAACCCTTTTCATTGTGTCTTCCCTTTATTTCCCCCTCAGCTTTGACAATAGCAAAACACACTGGGCAATAATTAGTTCTATTTTGGTGTCTATTTGGTTTCCTGTGCACTGCTGCACAGTGGTGGGGTTAGGGACTTCCGGAAAATGCATCTTGGGTTTTTAGAAGTAATGGAAACTTTTGTGCCTTTATTTTATTACTTCTTTCAGTAGGTTGTAGCTTATTCTACTCTCTTCCTAAGCAGGTACTGCAGTTAATTATACACAGATTTTTGTGCTTATCAGTAGTAATACAGTCACTATTCTTGGCAAAGACACAGTGCCTTGGTAGCACAGTGTGGTGGGACAACAGTGTGTGCAGACCCTTTTCTCGCCTCTTGGGCCTGTCCTGGCAGCTGAGGGCTTCTCCATTGCACCTGATGAGGCACGAATAATTTGTTCCTCTAATGAACAGACCTCTTCCTCTGTGTGTTTTCCCTGAAGTTATTTACACATGACGTTGTTTGCTTTGAGGTCTCACACGCACTGTAATTTGCATATGGTGCTGGAGTTACTGACGATCTGTTCCTTTGATTGCTGATTCTCACGATCCTGAAATATGCCTTTGGCTGCCAGTGCAGTTTTGTAGCTGTAGGGCTGTAACCTGAAAGAACACAGGTCTGGTAAAAGCTTGAAGAGTTTTCTGCAAGATGCACGGTATGAGTGGTCGTGTCCAGGTCCCAGCCAAAAGGCAGGGCAGAAGCCACGTAGCCTTAGGTCTGTTTTGTATCACTGCACTGGCCAGCATAAGGGAAGGCTTAAACAACGAATGTTCACAGTTACCAGTCCTCAGCACTAAAAATCCCTGTAGGGTGCAATGATGAAAAGCCAACCCTGTGCATTCTTCAAGTCCATTTCTCTGAAGGCATTTGCCTGGATATATTCACATAAACAAAAACTGGCCTTTGGTTGCAAGAGTGCTAAGGGAAGACATCTAATGTTTTCTCAGTATGCCACTAATGATTTGGGGGTGGCCAACAATTTTTGTTTTCAAAAGATACATTTTCTCTAACTGTTTTTCTAATAAACATTTTATAAATTGGCAATAAATCTGTGAAAATCTGAGTTTGCAGTGGAGATACTGGCTCTAAAATAGGCTGTGTCTTGAGCTGTCTCATTTGCAAGGTATGAAAGGCCTGGAAAAGCCTTGAGGGGGGACAAAGTGGTACCAAAAGTTGAGTAGTTGTGGACATGGTTTAAAGGCAAGAAATTGTGTGGTCATCTATAGTTTGTGACATGTTCTCTGTCTCTGTATTTTCAGTTCTATGAAAGTTTACACTCAAATGGATGATTGTAGGGATGGGAGATAACATATGTTTAATTTCTTTAGCAGAGAAAAAAGGTAACTTGTTTTTTTTATCAAGTACTATGTTATGACAAGAATTAGGATGGATACTTGAAGAGGTGATTCAGTATTTCTAGTATATAATTTGGAATGTCGTGGTGCCCTGACACTCTCTCTGTGTTATGCAGGGGATATGAGAAGTATGCTCTTTCTTTTTGTGAGGGACAAGTTATGATAAATGAGTTATGCAAATGATTATCCCTTACTTGAGGAAAAATACAGTGCAAGGGAAAGCTAACTGATGAACCCTAGTGTTTCTCCTAAAATCAGAACAATGGATCCTAACAAATATGTTCATTGGTTCCTGAATTTCCAAGGGGATCTGATTCTCATCTTGGAGACCTATGATAGAACAGGAGACACACCGAGTCAGGAGTTTCACTGGTGAAAACTGGTTATGAATGAGACTGGGAGTGGGTGGATACCTCTGGTCTGTATGACCAAGCTGACTCAAAGAACACATATTTAGGCCCTGACTGAAGAAAGTGCATATGCATTTACTGAAGTCTCCCCGAAGCCAATGAGATTGAAAGCATAGTGTGGTAGGCTTTGAAGGGCTTTGAAAGAGGAGACAATGGTTGAGGCAAAACAAAAGAGCATGCCATCAAAGGATGTAAAGCAAAGTGACAGGAACAAAGTGACAAGCTAGGAAAATGCTCTTTGCTCCCACATTCTGAATGGCTGTGAAATCAGCTTTGTACTCATTAGAGCCAATGTAAAGGAACTTGCTGTAAATGAAAATGAATGGCTTAGAGGCTGGTGTTTTTCGTTCAGATGTGTAGGTGAGTGGCGGGAAGCTCAAGGAAGCGACAAGCTCTGAGGCATTATGCACAAGGAAGAAGCAGGAGTCAGAGGTGGCCTAGAGGCAAAATCTTACAGTGAGGTTGGAGGAACCTGAGGACCACCCCAGGTGTCAGACTTGAGTAACAAACAAGGCGCTCTCCACCTCTACAACGTTTGGCATCCTTTGCCACCTTCTAGCCACGGCCAGACTGCTGGGAGAAGATATTTGAGAGGCAGACTGAGGTTTCTATGTGGTTGGAGGGAATCCTGTCTGAACTAGGTCTATCTGTGAGTAAAATGTAGGAAAGACTTAGTGGAGAGAAATCCCAGAGGCAACTAGGTACAGAAGATTGGATACAGCTTATCTGTGAACAAGGAGGAAGATGGAATGAGAGTTACAGACAAAAGTGGGATATTGTTTTTAGAGAGAGGAAGGACAAAGCCGAGTAGGTTTGTGAGGAAAAAGAGCCAAAAAAAAAAAAAAAAAAAAAAAAGAGAGAAAGGGTAAGGAGAGCAGGAAAAGTGGCTGTGATATGGTTTAGAAGATGGTTGTGGAGGAGTGAGGTGATTAGAGGAGAGGAGCAGGAGGGAATTGCAGATGGGAGGTAGAAGACTTACTTTGTTTTGACTGTTTTATCTAGGAAGAACTCAACAAGCTGTTGTGCAGAAAAAAGATACAGAAATAGGATATAAATAACATGTGCTCTAATATATAACAGAAATAATATACCATAACTACAAGGTAAATAAGTAATAACTATTACTAGCAGTACTAGAAAGCTTGTGTGTGTGTATATTGTGTCCTGAAGCATTTATATTAATCCTTTGCATTTTGTCTTAAATTAGATAGTATCAAGGAACAAAAGCAAACACGAAGGAAGCATTTACACGGTCTTCTCAGGCTAGCCTTAATGATTTGAGTGTTATATGATGAAATAGTAAAAACCATCTTTTTTGTGTGTGTTTTCTAGTGGCCACAGCAGTCACTGTGCCCCAAAGTCTAATATTGCCCTGAATAGCTGTGGGCACCCAGCAAGAATGAACACCGTTTCCAGTGCTCAACCCCTGGCCTGGTTACCACCAAACACTTCTTCTGCTTCACTTGCTTCAATTGCCCAGTTGCATGTACACAACGTGGTTCCTAAATCATTCCTCTGAGCCATAGCAACCTGCTGACATTTGCTAAAAGTTTACTGCTAGCCTGGGTTTTGTCCAGTAGGTTTTGTGGACATGGGATGTGCTGGCATGTTGGCTCGGCTTGTTTTGCATGTGAAACGGATACTGCATGGCAGTAGAGGATCAGACCTCCTTATATTCCTTGTCTTTTGTAGGCTTTGGAGACACCACTGCTGGGGTTCAAAAGGGAGGCTTTTCCCTTAGCTTTTATAACATGGGAATGGAATAAAGAACATTGTGATTTCTTTCCTATTTGATGCTGGCAGCTACTTGCCAGACCAAGAAACCAAGTCAGTTCTTGTAGGCTACCAAGTAAAAATCTCATGATACTCTGTTGGTGAATGGTTTTATATCTGTCTCAGTCATCAAAATACTTGTAGCATGGTAGACATAACTGCATAGTAAAGGAATGTATACTCGGCAACATTGCCATTGGCAGGACATAAACACCTTTAGAGTTTATCAGTGTTCTGGGAGATGTTTATTACTTGAGTCTCACTAAGTCCTTATCAGAAAAGAAAAAAGTAAAGAAGTTGGAATGTAAAAGTTAGTTTCACTTACCAGCAGAGACAGGCATGGTAAGATTCAATCATTATAAATGCAGATGTTTTGATCTGTGAAGGTATGGCAAATCAACCGTTTATAACACAGTGATATATAGGTGCGTAAGATCGCACAGAATCGAGGTGCTGATCTAGTCTGACTTTAACACCATCAAAGGATTTTCCTGTACTTAAACGCATCCACGTCCAGTGCCGAGTGTTAGACTACAGCAGATCTTCTGGAAAAATATCTGAACAAAATGTCAACTCTGCAGTGCTAGAGAGTCTGCCGCCAGCCTGAATCTAATGCTCTTCTCTGTTGAAACCGGGAGCCTTGTTTCTAATCTGAATTCGCTTAGCCGTAGATTCTTGTAATGTCTCATACCTCTGGTTCAAAAAGCATCTTTTGTCAAATTTTTGTTGGTTATCAGTAATGTTAACACATACATACCAAGTCACCTTGAAAGAGAACTCAAAAGAGAGGTACTTGTGTTTTTCTTCTAGATAGCACTGGAGTATTTTCAATATTCATCTTCCTGCTTGAATTGTGGACATCGGAGCTGGGCATAGTGTTCCATTAACAGACAATTCAGGGTTAGATAGGCATTATAACCTCCCTAATTCTGCATAGACAAGTGCAATTTGCTTTATTTGTTTGGATATCAGCAACATCCATAGAGCTTGTCAGTCACTATTTGCCCACCATAAACCTCAAGTTGTCTCCAGTCAGTGTTTCTCAAAACACAGCCTTCATTTTAATCAATAGTTTTCCAGATGTGTGGCCTCGTATGTGGATGCTTTAAAATATATAATCTTTGTATCTAGCCCATCTAGGGATAGAAAGCAGGTCACTGGTGCAAAGCAATCATCTTTACTTACTGTGTCTGCAGTCATTTGTCACTGACAAACTTCATGACTCTGTATTTGTTTCCAGTCACTGATATGCAAAATGATTGTAGCTCCCCAATCATATGAATTTTTCCAACAGATTCAGTTATACTGGTCAGGACTAATTTGTGTATTATATGAGCTATTCCACTTCTTGCTTGTTACTCAGATTCACAGCGTTAGAGTCTACACAATTAAGGAATCTCTTCTCTTGGAGTCCCTTGGTACCTTGATTAATTTTAATCTTGACATCTTGATTTCTGGCTAAATGAGTGCTCATTTTCACCCTTGTCTTTTGTCATTAGCTCAATACCCTCCTGAATACTTTAGCCTGTCTCCTGAAAGACTTATTCCCTTCCACCGAAATGACAGCCAGTCACGTTGTACAGTCTCTCTTCTCTTTAGAAGATGGACCTGCGCTGCTGAAAAGTGAGAGGTTCTGCCTTTCACTGCTTACCTAACCGTTAATTTTTTGGAATCATAGAAAGCCATGTAACTTGAGTTGCAGCTTGCGGAAATGAGCACTGTTCAGGGTATTAATTTCATTCTCCTTTGTATAAAGTTCCTTGCAAGGACTCTTGGTTTTTCCTGAATCTCTCCTCACCAGTGTGCTTGGTGTCCTTGCAGACTAGGCTGCATTGCGGTTCATGGGTAGGATTCGTATAGCTCTGTCCTCTCCTACGACATCGACTGTCAGATATTTCAACAGTTTTGGGACTTGCAGATGCCAGCAATTGACTCTCTGTTACTTGTGAGCATGAGGCTGGACTCAGTGGACCTCCACAGGTCCCTTCCAACCCCAAATACTCTGATCTTGTCAGAAACTCTTCTCTCATTCCCATCTGGAGGAATTTTTCTTCATTTTTTATGAACTGCCAACCATTTTATGTGGTCTGCATCCTGCCTTCAGCTGGCAACTGTAGTCTTATAAAGACAATATGTGTTTCTACTCAGTGTGGAATAGCAGCTTGTGTGGCGTATGTGTTCGGCAAAGGAAAACGAGCCAATTGAAGTGTTGCTTTTTTGTTTTTAATTACATTCTTGTTTCCTTCCCAGGCTTCTCTCTTCCACATACTTACACGTGTGCCTCCAGAGGGAGGATCTGATAGGCTGATGAAGTGAACTGGAATGTTTAAAAATAAACCAAAGTTTTGTAATGAAACGTATTCTGAAAGGACCCAGTTGTTACAGGGATTTTTGCAAGGAGGTAGTCCTTCATCTTTCACTGCACAAAATAAAGGCTTTCCTTCCTTGAGCCAAATGAGGATTTTCTCATCCAAGGTTTGGAGCCTGTTCAATGTCATCTGGATGGACTAGTCACTACAAGACAATATTACTCATCCCACCCCTACATAAAGCAAATCCATTAAACTTCACTGCATGTGGTTTGTATTTGGGGTTTCATTCATGAGAGTTGAAAGTGCCCAAACTGCTGCAGCATGGAAGTGAAACCCTGAGAGGATTCTCCTTCAGTCATCACAAGCCAACAAAACCATTCACTTCCACCATCTCTCTCAAATCTGATTTCAAGGCAGCTCTTTCCCTCCTTGCCAAATCTCTCTGTTGACCCTCACCTGCTCCACGAAACCTGCACAACACCTCTGTTCGGAATCGGAGTTTCTGCTCTGCTTATAGTACATGAAGTCTACTTTCTTAATTTTCACTCATAAACCTGTTGAAAAGTCAATAGGTTAATTATTACTGATTTGGAATTAGAGTCTAATTTTGTTGTAAACAGTTTAATGTCTGGTCCTCCGCCCTGGTCTTGATACAGTCGGTGTTTAGCTGTTACCCACCCTGGTGTATCTGCCAAGCACCACAGATGTTTTATCTGACACGGTAGTTATTAACAATTTCTGCTCTTGTTCGAGCACGAAGACCTGATGAAGGGTTTTTTTTTTGTTTCTTTATTTTGCTTTTCTTCTTTTTCCTATGATGGTGTGCAAAGGTTTTCTAAAATGAAAACAATACTTTTTCATTAGATACACGCACACACATATAGGTAATATTTGTAATTTTTTTTCCTTTTTGGAAAAAACCCAGAAGATTCTATAACAGGAAATTGAAAACTTCTGTGGATTTACATAAAAAAATCCCAAACTTAGACAACTCTTTTGCCAAAGTTCTCGCTTTGTTATAACAAAACCAAACAAATAAACAAAAACCAAGTGCAGATTCATGGACTGGTTCTAATGGTGACGCATCACTTTTGTGCAATTTTTGTTTATCTGGTGGCATCCTCCCATATTTTTGCAGCATGTTAACACAGAGTCTGAATGCAGGAGTGTCTTGATTATCTTCTTTGTCGGTTTTTCGCGTGTTAGAATTCGCATAGTAGAAATTTTCTCATGATAAGACATGTCAGATTGGCTTTGTAAAAGTACAAGCATGACTTTGTTTTCCTGTTCTACAACAAAAGACTCTTCCCCCCAGCCCCCACTCCTCCATCTTCTGAGTTCTTCCAAAGTAAGAAACAAAGATAACTTCTGAGAGAGAGGAGGGAAAGTCGTGTACCCCAGCCTGCATGTCTCAGCATGGAAGAATGCCGAATCTGTGTCTGGCTTTGAGCTTTTATGTCTGCTGGTATGTTTTGATGATGTATTGTAATGGTTTATAATCCAGCATCTGAAAGATAATTTCTGTTCAAGGCTCTAAGGTTGGCAACTTGAAAATATACTTGAAGTGGGGAAATTATTCAAATTTATCTGATATTTTATAGATTGGTCTTATTTGTAAGGAAGCAGCAATATTAAAGTGGCATTAGTGTGCCAACAGCACCAACAGCAGGCAAAAAACCCCAAAGATGGGGGAAATATGAGTTCCTTCATTCAATGTAGTCTCCTTTCTGATAACCACGGCCCAGAACGTAAATGGCTTCAGAAAGGGAAAACCATTTCTGTTTCAATTCAGTGGCCTTAGTGTTGTCACCTGGTGCCCTGGAGTGTGCTAGGATAGCCCGGTGTCTTGTTGCCATTTGAAAGACACACGCCTTCCACAGGTCCTGTGTCCCATCCATCAGACCCACAGGGGAGCAGGGGTCCGAGGGCACTGGGTGCCCCTCTGCAGATGCCAGCACTTCATCCTTGCTGCCCAGGGCCCATTAGTGTCTGGTCCCTGATAGAAGGTCCTCGAGGAGCATCCAGCTGGTGAATGTTACTTCTAGAGCAGGTAGCTGAATACTTAAAGGTGTCAAGAGGGTGGCAATTTCTGATCACCACCACTAAGTCCACTGGACTTGTTTGATATCAGTGGAAGGCCACTGTGGTCAGTGTAAGGAGAGACACTGCTTGTGATTCTTTGAGGTGTATCTGACACTGTTTCCCTTCACATGCCTGGCACCACCGAAGCAATGGATTGCATCCTTGTGTCTTGGTGCCCCAGGTACAAAGGGTCATAGAGCATGCTGGAGGGCTGCATTCCTCAGGGATGTTTGCAGGGCATATTTCTTCCATCAGAGACCCTTGCAATTCTCCATTTCACTTCCTTACAAGATTTCTGAATGTATTCTACCCCTCTTCCCTCTGTGTCGTGCCCCGCAGCCCTGTCCCTGCCATGCTAGATGTCATGCTGTGCCCTCTCCTGCCCTGTTAGGGCTATGTGTCTTCATCTCCCATGGTACTAGGTAAGTCTGCAGCCTCTTTCTTTCTCTTTCCCATACCACTTTCTCTCCACATTTTTTTTGGATTTGCCATTCCCTGTCTTTTGCCTGTACCTCCATTCACTCATATTCTTCAGTAAGGTCTTGCCTAATCTAGACTGTAAGGTCATCCCTCTTTCCCTTATTTCAGCTTCTTTCAGGCTCTTCTCCATCTTCAGGAACCCCCTGTTCTTTCCACATCCAAGCAATCATCCTTGCAAACGTCCCTCCTTCCCTCAGGTCTCCTTCTCATCAAGCATTTTTTTGTACTTTGCCTCCTTTCTTTACCTCCCTGGGCAGAGTTGTGCCTGTTGGTGCCTGGAATATCCTTGGATCTTCTGGAGCTGGTTGGAGGTGATGTTCTGAAGTTAACATATTACAGACGAACACTGCCGAGAACCAGGCAGTCCTGGGTGTACTTTGACCCCTTACAGTAAGGCAAGAGTAGCTTCTTCCTCGTGCTTTTGGTTTGCTGTTGCCATATGGAAATGGCAGATGGTGTTGATCAGGAAGTTAATCTAGAAGCGTATCCGTTTCATGCCGTACGTGAAAGATTTGTTCATTAAACTTAGAACTCTAATTTAAAGCCAATTAACAGAGTGATTTGAAGAGACTTGTTGTTTTTGAAGTTCAAAAGAGATGCTAAGTCTCTGATTCCAGCCTTTGTACATTCCAGAACCTGTATAACTATTGCAGTGTTGCCAACTCTCCTGGGTTTTTTGTCTCTTCCCCTCCACCCCCATTTACTTTTACCTCTCAATTTTTTTGAGTGATGCAACTTTTGCTGTGGACTGTAACTGTTTGGTGAAGCCTTATGATGCTCAGATTTCTTAGCAATTTTAACACTACATTTGAGGGTGGGTGGGCAGAAGTTACATCTCTCTCTCTCTCTCCTCTTTGCTGAAAGCTGAGCTGCCAGCACAGCTCCCTCCCTTCAGCAGCCAGTATTGTTATTTTCTAAGCAGGAGTCGGGGAAGGAGGTATTAAAATGGAAGAAGACCTGAGCAGCTCTATGCTCTCCTAACACTACTTCTATCAACACGGGATCATCTTTTCTTCCTGTCCTCCCTCCCCATAACATCTCCCGGAAGCTGGTAGAGACCCACCACAGAAACTTCTCAAGCTTAGAAGGGGCAGCAGAGGTCTCCAGACAGAGACCTACTGCTCTACCCATGCATGTACCAGCATACAGTGCTAATTTCCATGTGTTATCAACCTTGTAGGACTGGCCCAAGTAGGCCATTCCTAAGAAATGTCAAGATGGGAAATCTTGTGTCAGGAGGACCCCAAAAGTGATTAGTTCTGAAGTAATATTTATGCTGTTTTTACCCAAGATTGATATTCTGTAAATACTTGTAGATCCTTCAGCAACAGACGGCGTGTTTGGATAGTCCCAACATTTAGTAGTGGCATGTGTACAGAAAAAACTTTTAGTAATTTGAAGCTGTTGCTGATATAAAAGAAAACAGAAGGGTCAAGTTTTGCTGTGGTATAGAGCCTATGACTTCACCAGGTTAACTGCTGCTACTTCCGTGTAATTGAGAACATAATTTGGCTCAAACCCTGGGAGACTGAAAAGGATCACAGCAGCCACTGCATTAAGCCAATGTTCAAAACAGTTGGCTCACACTGAATTTCATAAGCAGATCGTGTATTCAGAAGGCTTTAGCTGTATGACACAGTCCACTGCAAAAGAGGAGATGGTGGGGGTATCTCTTTGATTATCTTAACTAAAACATCATTCCAGGAAAAGCTGTCAAATGTGGTATTGTCCCTACATGAGGGGCAAGGTGACAGAATATATAAAGTATCTCCCTGTGGGTGCATGAGGACAAACCTGGCGAGAGCTGTGCCGAGGCTGCCCTTGGTTTTCCCAACTCCTGTCGCTCATGCTAGGAGCTGGCAGCGGTGGGGCTGTATCCTGGCCGTGCTGCGGTGGTGCTGGTGTCAGGGGTGACGGCACCTTGCTGGTACTGCCAGGACCATGCGGTAGGAGCTCAGATAGGGATACACCTAAAATGAGGGGTAGATTAAGCATTGGCCTGAGAAAGCACAAAATATTCACAGAAACAGGAGGGCTGCTGGAGATCCTTTCCTGCTGCCCCACGGGGCATTCGGTGGCTGTGGTGGCTTCTGGAGGATTAGACCCATGTCACTGACGGTGCTTGCCGTCTGCCAGAGAGGCTCGCTCCTGTGCTGGTACTGAGTCTTTGAGGAGAAGCGGCCAAAATCGGTGATTCATGTTTCACAGAAAAGCTTGGGGGACAGAAATCTTTTCTGCTCTGTCTAGGGGAGGAGAAGGGGCTTTCCTGATTAAAGAAAAATCCCAAAGGAGGAAATAGTGCCTCTTTAAGAAAAGGGTGTGAGGGGGGTATGGCTGATGAGTATCTCTTTATTTCTAAGTGTGCTGGCAGTCCTGCTCAGATTGATGCCCTCCAAAAGACACCGGCATTTTGGGACAGCACTTTCAACTGTTCCTCAAGCACTTAGCAGGAGGGATTGTTTTATTAGGAAAGTTTACAGCTTTTTGTTTTCCCTTAAAGGCAAATGTGACTGTTGTTTTTAATTCTGCTGGGATTTCTCCCTTTTAATATACAACACAGCTGTTAAAATAGCTGGGGTTGTCTAGGGCAAATCATATAGCACTTTCCTTGTTCAGATCTCAGATGGCTGCCTTTTTAGTGTCGCCGCGGAATTATATTACAGGGCATATGAATAGTGCTGGTATTAGTGTCAAAATCAATTACCCAACCCTCCTCCTGCAGAGAAAGCTACAAACCTTTGGAACAATCTGAGTAATCCATTCTGGGTTTCTAATTCTGAGTAATGATGGAGGGCAGAGACTTGTGCTTGAATAAGTGCACAGGGTCTTTCTCCGTATAGTCACTCCTAAATGCATGCTCTTTACAGGAAAAAGCAGGCTCCCTGTGAAACCCTTTTTCATGCCAAATGGCTCGCTGCTAAGATTAATCTGTCACTGAATTTATAAATTCTGTGTGGCACAGAGCAGCAGAAAAAGTTTAGCATTGAACAGAAAGCAAACTATGTATTGCTTAAAAAATGAATGTTGTGCTCCTGGATGGTGTGGATTGACTGCCTCCATCAATATATCTTCTTATGCTGGTAATAAAAATACTTCCATAGCCTTGTGCCTTCGAGGATCTCAAAGCACTTTGCAAATAGGGCGAAGTACTATTTCCTATTTTATGACTGTGGAAACCAGCTGCAAGAGAGGTTAAGCTTTTTGCCCAGGGACACAGAGGAGACTGTAGCAGAGCCAAGATGGGAACCTAAATCTCCAGAGCTCCAGCCCTGTGTCCTGGTCACACACTGCACAAAAGAGTAGGGGAAGCCAACTGGTCACAACCATTCAGCCATCATCCATGAAACATCTGGAGATGGGGTACGAAATTAGTGCTGGTGTTTCTTTGTGTCCTGGTCTCTGACCTAGTCTGTGGATGGAGGTGCTGAGCCGGGGAGGATGCTTGTGTCCCCCTGCACTGGGACGGTCAGCTCTGGTTGTGAGTGGCTGTGGAAGGAGAATGATTTTTGATTGCTGCTGACTTGGGGAAAAGCTTGGAGTCTCGTATGCAGCCTGCCCTGCCCCAAGCACCTTTACAAGCAAAAATAATTATAGACTTATTACCCTAAATCCTTTAAGATTAGAGTAGTTGCATTCTTTTTTTTTTTTTCCCCCTAATCCAGTATTTGAGAAGGATTTACCTGTTTAATATGACCATTTATTAGAAATATTTCCTTTTTTAAAAAAAATCATAATTCATTTGAAAAGAAAGGGTACCGCTACAAAGGCCAGGTTTTTAAATAAGGGACTGATCTCTTGTCAAACTCCTGTTGGATAAATGGCACAGCTGAAAACCAGGATCCTTACTGGGATGTCTGTGGCAGAGGTTTAGAGATCTCAATTAAGGCACCTCTTAGGAAAAAAGCATGACTCTAATCTGCATGTTTCGCAGGAAAATTATTTCTATTCCTGGTTTCTTCCTTGTCCTCCATGGCTACTGTGCTCTGCAACCCCCCGAGGAAGGTCCCCACATGCATGAGGCTGCCCCGGGGGTCAGGATAACCCCGGGAGGCTGGGAGGGGTGCGAGGGCCAGGGTCTGGTTTCAAACAAAAATGCAAAGCCTTGAAAGGAAGGACTAAGAAGAAACAGGTGGGGGGCTAGTAATATAGCTGCTGAAGTTTATTTGCTTAATGAACAGAAGCCCAGGCTGTCAGACCTAGGTCAAATACTCCTCCAGTATGTGTGTGTATTTCATACGTGGTGTGTAACCCAACCCGATTTCTGGATTAAACCACTGTAAAGTCTTGGCCCCCAGGAACCCGTCCCATGTTTGCCATGAAGCCCAGCACATGTCGGGGCAGGACCTCGGGGGGCCACCTCGGGATTCACTGGAGCCTTGTGTCATCAGTAAAGCCTCTAATTGTGGGTCCTGTCATTTCCAATGTAAGCTTTGCTGTTTACAGCTGCAAATCATGACCGCAGATCCATCACTTAGTGGTCCCATTAATGTGAGCCATGCCTGAAGGCTCCCAGGATAAGCTGCTTGGGCTGCAGCATGTGGGCCACCATCCTGCTGGAGCCCAGGTGGTGGTGGGAATGCTGGAGGGCCACATCCACCAAGCGCCAGGTCCCTCTGGGGTGCCAGCAAGGGTGGCTTTGTATTTGTAGGGAGGTTTTAAAATAGCCATTTTGTGGAGGAGGAAGGGGTCTAGGACAGCCTGTCCCAAACAGCAGTGCAACACAGTCTCCAACAGTGGGTGTGAGGGAATCTGGGAGCATGAGGCTGTGTGCTAAGCCATGGAGCTCATCATGTAGTGGGGAAAGAGTGGCTTCACTTTCCTGTTTGTCTGTCCTGAAGTTACAGCACAAAACCTTTTTGAAAATCAGCAAAATAGTGAGAGTTAGAAAACCCCCCACCCAACAACAAAATGAAGTGCTTATGTCAGGGTCACAGGCAACTAATGGGTAAAAATTACAGATCACATATAGGAGCTCCTGAAATCTTCATGTGCTTTAAAATTTTCAGCAGTGTTAATTTTTTAATTCAAGATACTCAGGAGTCAGTTAATCCCTCCAGAGGGAAATTTGAGCTGGCATAATGCCAGTAAAACTACCTGCACACATACAAAATTTTCTGGTTTCCCAGACATTTTTTGGCTGATCCCATTAATTCCAGTAAGGCAAAGAGCCAGTTGTGCTTCAGAGTATATCAGGAGCCGAAAAGTTTGCATCTGATAATTTGCATGTGAAAAATTGTAGATCTGCATTAAAATTAGAAAGGAAAGGCAGAATTAGCAGTGGGTTTTCCAAAGATCAGCCTGAGGCCAGTAGTGCTAGGTAACTGTGGGTTCTGTGAAAACAGGAGTCACGTGGAGACATTTGAAATAAAACAAGTTAAAACTGGGTGAACAAAAATATCTGCCGTCAGAAATGAAGCATGCCTCTCCCCATTTAAAAGAAGCTCCATCTTTACATTAAATTTGGGATACACATATGTTTGCTTTTGGGAGATGAGGTATGTTTGAGTCATGCAGAACACATGATCAAGGTAAAAACAAGTTCAGGAACTGTTATTTTTCCTGGACTTAAGTTTAAAAAAAAACCAAAACAAAACACCACAAAAAACTTATTGGCGCTCTGGTATCTTCTTGGTTTGTGCATTTTTCACTGGCACTTAATTAATCATTTGTAATGGGAGTAAAGCTGTAGCTGATTTTCAGATGCAACCAGTCAGGATAGAAGAACTTGTTTGGGAGAGTCAGGATTTAATGGATGTTCATCCTCACCAGCAAGAGCTAGATGAGCTCTGGCAGACCTGCTGTGGCTTATCTGTAATCACTCTTGAAATATTCTGGTCAAGGCACTAGTTCAGCACCAGTGCATAGAAAAAAGACCAACTGGGGGGAAAAAAAAGTCCACCTTAAATCTATTTCTATCTGTATTTTTACGGAAAGTTTTTAGCTGGCTCAGCTTTTTGTTATGATGGGCTAGGTCATATATAGCATAGACAAATTGTTTTTATACATGCTGTATTTTTGTATCTCACTTGTCCTTTAATCCTGGAAAGCTCTTGGGACCCGTCAGCTTTATTATACAGCCCAAGTTTAAGTGGGGGGAAAGAAAACGTATTTTGGTCCTGATTCTTTCAGGTCTTTGACTGTCTGAAGGCAATGGTGTGTGAGAATACCCATCCCTTTGCAGGGTTGTGCCCTTTCTGTCTGTGACTCCTGTACTGGCTGTGGTGCTGGAGTTAGAAACCCAGGAGATCGTCGCTGTTTGCCATTTGCTTTTGAGCTCTGACGAACCATCGGCTGCTTCCTCGTGGAGCTGATTTTATGTTTTGTGAGTGGTGACCGGAATCTGGTTTTGTTTTATGTCCTGTAGGGTTGCTGAGCTGGAAGATGCACGTCTAAGATGGAAACTTCTGCTTCAACTGCTGCTGGGAAAAAAGAAGGGAAAGGTGCAGTTCTGGAGGGGAATGGCTTTACGGAGACGGGGAAGAAACCCACTCCTTTAGCAGCGGCAGGAACAGCAGTGGCACAAGGAGGTACTTTATGTTTTCCACACTTTGAAAGCAGCAGGGGTGTTTTTCATTAGACTGTAAGAATGTAATAAGCACGGCGGCATCTGTCCTCCTGTGAACACGCTGAGTTTATTGGGGTTCTCAGCTGACGGAGGTCACAGGAGCAAGAAGCTGTGTCGTTGCATTCTGTCCAAATGTCATTGTGCCATCACGAGTCGCTGCTACCCCCAGAGAACTGGGTTGGGGTGAGGGAGAGGATGGGCGGTGAGGGGTGGCCATCGTTGAGTTGAGGCACTCCATCACTGCTTCGGGCTGGCCGACTGATGGTGTGTGGTGTAGGCACATGGTGCCTGCTGCTCCCCCGTGGAGGAGTTAAAGGGTGTCTGGCAAGGCTGGCTGGAGCTAGGGAACACCCTGTTATCATGGTCAGGGAGGGGTGCTGTGTGCCGGCTGTGATCTTGCTAATGAGCTAAACAGACTGCTCTGACTTCAGCCATTGCTGCTGCACTTTCCTGGTTAGGGAGGAATTTGGGATTGTCCAGCCCCATTGCAAGAAAGTTCACAAAGAAATGTACTGACTTGCGCCGATCCTGTTAATGTCAGAAATAGCTCAGGTCCTGATTTTCTTTATTCCATAGTGGTTTTGGAAAGATTTTGGTCCTGCTGGTGTTGAAGCCCATTGGGAAGCTCTTGTGGTCACCTGTGGGTGTAGGATCTTTTTTGGTGGGTGTAATACTGGTGTGAAGGGGAACGTGCAGGCACATTGCTCCTGCCTCCTCCCACCGCTACAGAATATGGTCCTGGGTGGAGCAGGCAAAATACAACCCCAGAAAACTCATCACTTCCTGACACACTCATGCTGGTGGAGTTCCAAGTTGGTGCCAGGGCTCTTCAGCTGTGGGCAAGGTTGTGCCTGCCGGGGAGGAACCACACTGCCCTTGCTGAGGACTGGGACAGGGTGTAAGGAGACAAACTTAGAAGGGGCTGCACCAGCTTGGATGTGACAAGAGACATTCCAGCTGTGTAAACTTTGCAGGCATTGGGTTTTTTCCTCTTTAAAATATACCTTATTCCTAGCCAGAGCCTACCTCAAAATGAACCCTTCCCCTCCCCTTTCTTCACTGCAGGGTGGTTTCTCATCACCCCAGGAGAGCAGCATGACTCCTCTGTTTCTTACACAGCTCGGCTGGAGAGTTTGTATTTTCTGTTGGCTGAGTTTTGAAGATAGTTCCCAGCCCAAATTGCTTAAATCTGCTTTATCTATCTTTTCAACACATTTGTTACCCAGTTTTTATTTCAACATTGACCTGGCAAGATTCAGATGTACAGAATAAGGTAGCAGCTGCTAGATTATCAGATTAGTTCATGTGTTTGATAAACTTTGTTAGCCAAATGAAAGTTTTTTTTCTTAAAAAGAACTAGAAAATCTTTTACACAGTGTTGTTTGGAGGGAAACACAGTTTAATGCTGCTGAATGGATTGGAGTCACCTTCCTTGTGAAAAGCAGCAGAAATGGGGGAAAGGCAGAGACAACAATATGCAGAAGTTTCCCATCCCTGTCTGAAGAAGTAAAAGCTGTAAGAACCATGAAGCAGCCCACTTGAGCCATCATCTCAGTGATCGGCAGATCTGAGGGGCTGATTGATGCCAAAAATGCCCAAGCATGTGCTAAAATTCAAAACCCACAGATGCGCTGTTGTGAATAAACACCTTCTTCCTGCTTTGGCACTTGCCTTGGGAATGCCTCCACTGAGGAAGCAGTCACTGCATTTCCAGAGATGTGATGGAAATGAGGATGCCCCCAAGGTGGAGTGTCCATCAGCCCGTTTGGCACCCCCGGAAACTTGACTGTTTGTTAAGCGTCCAGTATTATATGTCCCATTAGCAGTGTGCTCTCGCCTTTGGAAAGAATGATTTATGGGCTCACTGTTTCTCCTTTTATTAAGAGGAAGTGGAGAAGTAAGTGGAGGGTTGTTTGAAGATGTCAGGAGAATCATGATGAAAGCACGGTGTAATGAGATGTAAAGAGTGAAATCTATGTTATGCCATGAAGTGCTCATAAATGACCTAAAATGGCTAGCAGTGAAGTAGCGTGCAATCGGACACTGGCCCCGGGACCCTGCAGTTGGTGCGCGTGCTCTTGTGGTTCGAAGGGCTTTCCTTTGAATTCTGGCTAGGCATAATACATGCTCCTGCAAGGGAGCAGCATGGTGCGTGTGCTTGTAAGTAGAAAAATTAATGCCAAGTTGTCTTATAACATCGGTTAACTGCAAGGTATGATTTAGCAGATGATAACAAAAAAGGCTGGGTAGCGATGAGACTGTACTTACGTGGTATTCATGCTAATATAACATATTTGCTTCACTAAACTAGTGTAATTACTCATAAAAGGCCAGAAATATACATATTTATGCTCATATTCTTACAGAAGAAAGCAAACGAGGCATGGAGATTAATTACCATGTTCAGTTTGAGGAAGGGAACAGCTTTAAAGGGAGGGCCTCTGAGGTCCCCACCCTGCTTTGCGGCCATACGAACAAGTCTTTATTCTCATCCAAGGCAAACTCTTGATTTTATTTATTGTAGAGGTTTTACTCTTTGTACTAGCATGTGAGAAAGTGGCAGCAAGGCTCAGCTAGTACTGCAGATCACCAATCTGCAATCCAGAGCCCAACAAACGTAATTTGCAACACATTTCTTCTCCTTTATTCTACTGAGTCACACAGATGGAGTACCAACATAGCATGTTTCTCAGATCATAAGGTTTTCTTTTTCCCTTGTAGAAATTAATAGATCCATAAGTTTTTATTTATAATTAAGGTAATTGAAGCAGTAAACTGAGTATTATAATAAATATATTCTTCAATAAATAATTGAAGAGTATCTATTTTATATTATTGTTATTTATAGATTTATACTATATTACTATTAGGCAAGAATATGTCCAGTCTCCATTTCTATTTCCCTTGCTTTGGATATTTGTAGTAAATGTTTGCAGCCTTGAACATATTAAGTTTTGTCTGTAGGAAAAGAGATTGGTATTGTTGATGCTGTCCTTTTGTACTAACAATCTGTCTCTCATATTTTTAGACTTCTGTAGCTGCCATTTTAGAGATTCTCTGTGACTTTTTTTTTATAGTAACTCATTGATCAGCTGTTCAGAAATTGGCCTCATAGAAATGACATTAAGGAAGTCTCTCCTAATTTTCTACTTTTCCATAAATCATGACGGCCAAGGACTCAAAGCTCCTCTCCTGTTTCAATAGGTGCACGTGTGTATGTGTGACAGAGATGGAAGCTGGTTTTAATGACAGTGGGATCCATAGACTAGTCAAATCTACAGAATAGCCTCATACTTGCACTGCCTCCACTTCTGGAAGGTTAACTCATATCACTTTATGCTTAGGAAACTCCTTTGCTGAGTGCAAAAGTGTTTATTGCTGCACAGGGTAGGAGACTCTGGAGCAGAGCACCATCTGAGTGAGACTGTGTTGGGTTCTCCAGGCTAGCACTGCGACATCCTCCGTATCAGCACGCATGAAGAAGCCCAGGCACATGGCTGGAGGAGAAATTTAAATGAGCCACTCGTTCAAAGGCAGGGATATTTAGGAAGATGTGTTTCTCATCTTGTAATAAAAATTAAATACAAATTCTCCTAAATGCTAACTGCCTGACTTTTAACAAGGCCCAGAATGCACCTTTCCCTCTCCACCCCACCCTGAACATGACATAAACACCAAGTTCCCAAATTGATGGTGTTTATGTTTGAAACATTTTTCTGATGTCTGGCTCTGTCAAGACTAATTTTAGCATTTCTAAAGCTGGGTAAAAATACAGCCTCATTACTTTGATGTCAGAGCATAGTTTACTATTAGTATATTCTGGGGTTTATCATTTTAGTCATGTTTAACACGGCTGCAGCAGGCATGCACTATTAAATCTGGCTTATTTTACATTCCTGTCCAAGATTATTTATTTGGAACAATTTCCTCTCTATCAAAAGACACGGCTAATGCTGAGTTTTAATGTGTTATTTACACACAAAATAACCTATTTACAACTCAGTATCTGCCGCAGGGAGAATGAATGGGGCAGTGCTCCCTTCATCCTGTTGTATCTGAGTTTAACAATCTGGATTGCTAATAGAACCATTTATCACAGGGTGGTAATTTATTTTATGTTAGCTGCACAGGTCTCCCTGCCTCTGATCTATGGAAATACTTTGTGTATAATGAAGTTCAACAAGTCATTTGGTGTAAACATGGGGAAACCAAGCTGCGGAACCAGTAAGACTCTGGCTACACTTTTTTTCCAGGAGGTAATGACTCTCCTCTGATATTAAGGTTTCAGTTGATGAAATACAGCTCTTCACCCCACGTGTGCTGTAAGGGCAGATCATGGGGCTTTTCTGCAGTGGATCAGCGATTGGGATGGTGTTTGGTCACTTGATTTATGGACTGGCGGGAACGCTCAGTGCTGCTCTGCACACTCAGCCCTTTCATAGGCAGAGGAGAAGGGCAGAGAGCACGTCCCACCACTCTCCAGAGGTCTTCTGTAAGCAAGCCCCGAGTGCTGTTGGCAGGGAGTCCTTGTGCAGTTCAGCTTGTCTCAGTGCTGGATTATGGGAAGACCATGTAAATGAGGAGGAGGAAATGCCAGCATCCCAGCAGACCTCAGCACGCTGAAAAAATATATAGTTTGTGTGGCCTGAGACTCAGACAAATTAGGAGAACAGCCCCAGTGAAGTCATCTCTTCTGTCCACCTTGGAGGGGCAGGGATATTCTCCAAATAATGTTTTTCACTCAGTTGTTCACATTTTCCAGGAAAAAGGAATATAATGACTACAAACACGCTTTTAGCTTCCCTGCCCTGTATTGCTTTTCTGTATACAACTTAAAACTTTGAGATACGTGGTTAACAGAAAAGTCTGGGTTGGCTGCAGGACGGACAGGGGCAAGTGGTTAAAACAGAATTATGGGAAAATAGCAGAATTTAGACTGCTAAATTCTCCTGACAGCCATTGTGTGTCTACTGCATATAGCTCAGTGGCCGGGTCTTGGGTAGGGCTTCAGTGCAACACTGCTGTAAGCGATAGCAATTAAGAATCGTATTTCTTCCCTGAACATTGCTATTGGTCGTCAATAAAAGTAATTCTGATGGGTCTAAAAGTGGGTTTCTTTGTCACCATAACGCTTCTGGCTGGCCGGATTGCCTACAAGTCTCTCTTGTGTACCCACTAGTGTCCCTTTGTGCAGCCAGGGGTCTCAGATGCTCAGACTGGTGTGACGCTGAGGCTGTTCCTCACTTGTGGGATATCAAGGCCTGTGACTAGCTGCCAGCTTTGAACCACACAGATCACCTGACACCTGTTCTTTGGGATAGTTTAGAGGTGGATAAAGGTAAAGCCATGATGCACCATTTTTATGTTCAGTGAACAATACCTTCCATGAGAGTATGGTGGAGAGCACTCTGGGAGCAGCAGGTTTATTTCTTCAGCTACATATGACAATTTTAGTAGTTAAAATTGTTACAAAAAGCACATCTTTTCTTCTGCCTACACTCTTTCTTCTATCCATGGGTTTCAATGACAAGTCTCTCTAGTATCTTCTTTAAAAATGTCAGTAATGCATCTTCATTGGGTAACCCTTTGTTTACTCAAGTGATTGGAGTCCTACTTCATGGTCACTTGGGTTTTTTTTCCTCATGGGGGAAACCTCTTTCCCCAGCCCCTCTCTTGGGTTTCTTGTGTGGTAGCCAGCCGTGTGGGCAAAGGTGCAACTTCTGAGTGGGTAACCATTAATGTTTACAGACTTCTTGGTTCACATTGTGTAGCCCTTGCAGATGATGTTAGAGTCCATATCACCAAAGTGTTTGATGATGCAGCAACTTCATAATATCAGCCAGCATTCACTGATGGCATACAGCTTCCCCAAATCATCATACCAAAAGTTCCTACAATTTCAGCCCATTACAGATGGTGAGGTTCTTTGAAGACAGAGTAATTTAATCTCATCCCTAACCACATTGTGGGATTGCACACTAGCTTGAAAAGCTTTTATGGGTTTAAAATGAAAAAAGGTATTCCTCACAGGCTGGTTCTGGCACTGGTGATCCCAACTGCTAAGTACCACCTGTAAGACCTTTGTATTTTGTGAGTGAATTATTATCATCATTAATAATAGTTGTAATAATAACAGTTTCCACTTTTCCATGATTTTGTAAACTCCAAAAGCTTATTCTGGCAAGTCTTGATCTATCTTCTTTTCTGTGGATCCAGTTTAGAACTTCAGAAGTGCCTCTCAGGGAGTACCCAAATATAACCTTTCTAAACAATGCTAAGCTTACCTATTTGTGTGTTGGTTGCTTATAGTCAAGTAGGAAAATCCAGTGGTGATAATGGATTATATTTATCACGATGCTTTCCTGGACTGTCTCTTCTGTGCTGCCAGCATGTCCCCATAGCTTGATTTTCTAGTCTTTGTCAGCTTTTTGCCTGAGCATCTGAGAATTTCACAGGTTTTGTAAATTAATTCTCTCAACACCATCCATTAACTATGGCATTTGAGTCTGCCATAATCACGAGGGACCAGGAATGGGACGTGTTTTGTCTGAGGTTGGCTGCCTAAATGTTAGATGTCTAGTTAGGAATCCCTTTCCATTAGGGTGGAGTGAACCCCATTGTGGAGATGCCTGCTTTGTTCCCTTGAGGGCTTCATGCCTGATTGAAGGTGGCTAATGTTAGGTGGGTAAATCCCAGCCTTCCTGAATTGGCCAAAATTGCAGTGTGGGGTTAAAACAAGGAACCGAGGTGGGAGTAGATTAATGTTTTAAAGCCCTTCATTCATGTTTATCAGTCTGTAGCCTGATGAGAGGTCTGAGAGCCCTGACTGCCAGCTCTCAACTGAAATCTCGCCCCACAGCTTCCCGGGTCAGCGGCAAACTTGACACCCAAGTGTCAGCACAACTCGGGGAGCTGCTTCCCAGGGCTCTCCAGCTTTATACCAGCATTGACAAAACTAGTGTTTTAACAGCCTGTTCAAAGAGATGGGCAATTTTAAATACTCACTAAAAAGACAAGGGAAAAAAAATAGTAAATTCTAAGGCTACAAAAGATTCCTAAAAATAACCCAAGTGGAGGAAGGCTATTAATGCAAAAGTAAATAATTATGTTAAGGGAAGCAACTAGAGAGGCCAGTTGTGTAAATCACTTTAAGGAGAACAAGCTTCAGATAAAATCCTTTCTTTTATCACACAGATTAAGTCTTCCTTTTGACGTTAAATAATTGATAGGGTTTGGCAGAGCGTTCCACGGCTGCCTGTGTGTAGCAGTGGGACTGCTCCCAGGGTCAGACAAGTGGCAGAGAAAAATGTTCTTAGAAATGCTATGCATCCATACCAGCACCAAGATATGGGGCTTGTATTCCTGGCACTTCCTGAAGAATTTCTCTGTGGCTTTGAGAAGATAGCCATGCACATGGGAGCAAAAGGAGGACTTGGCATTGCCTGTCTCTTCCTTAAACTGCCCCCAGATAAAGCAGGCAGTCTATTTTCATGGTTTTGTGTGGTGATGTGTGAGGTACAGAGGCCTGTGAGGACATAGCTGGCTCCTTTTCATCATTTTGCATTTTTTTTTAATTAGAGAACTTGAACTTTGCTGTCTGGTGGCTTTTGGGAGCTCAGATCCTGTGGGCGGGTTCTCTTACTTTCATCAGCCCCAATAGTGCCTGAATACTTCAGCCTCTTGTACTTCTCTCTACACATGAACATCTTGGTAAGGCAGGGGAGATGTCCTTGCACCCGTTCTCCAAACAAGGGAGCATGGAGGATTTTCCATGGCCAAAGTGGCTGTAATGGGTTTAGCTGTTTCAGGGAGATGTCAAGAACTGGTTATCTCTGCAACCTCAGAAGTTGATAGGTGGCATACATGGGACATCCATGGTGGTACAGAGGACTTAGCACAAGTCCCTTCCACCACCATATTGACTAGCAAGTTATTCCTCTCTCAGTGATGTGCCATGTAATCACGGTCAAATGACTCAAAATCTCATGCCCATCTGCCAAATGGAGAAGTTGTTTCTCTCCCTTCAGGAGGGTTGAACACAAGTTGTTTATTCATCACGTAGTGCCTTTGCGAATGTCACATTGCAGCAGTCAGTACTGTTCCTTTGGGTTGCATAAGGATATGAAAATGTTCAGTAGCACTAACAGGATTTTACTGAATATAAACTGATTTTTAGCAGTGCCTTTGCTCACTACCTGGCATAGCAGGCTCATAACTGGGGGGACTACAATTTTTTCCAGA
The DNA here is from genome assembly GCA_027574665.1 of Rhynochetos jubatus. Taxonomy (NCBI): domain Eukaryota; kingdom Metazoa; phylum Chordata; class Aves; order Eurypygiformes; family Rhynochetidae; genus Rhynochetos; species Rhynochetos jubatus. The sequence goes on from CM050654.1 coordinate 30,259,498, forward strand.
ACTAAGTGGGACATAGCTTGCAGAAACCTTATATTCCGAAATAAGTCAATATCCCACGAATTCTGTGTGGGTTCTATGTTTGGCAGAATGAGTTCTCTGATCTTAATGGTAACAACAGAGACTAAACCTCAGCCAAGACTGTAAATTTAGCTCTTGAAGGAATGAAGTGGATATAGTCTCTCCATGCCAGCTGGTTTAGGATTGTGTTAAACTCATGAGTTTACATGTGTTTGGAAGTGACCCGCACTGCGTGTTCTGTGACTCCCATAGGGGTGTTGGGTTGAAATCAGGCAAACCTTGATGGAAGGAACTGAGCAAAAGTTTGGGTACATAGGCTGACTGAGTCCAAAATGAAAATAAATTTTAAAAAGATCTATTGTGATCCCACATGAACACAAATGAAAAAGAATTCACACAAACTTGTCTTAAATTAATTCTGCCGTTTCTACAGTTTGTTAGAGAGCTCCATGGGGTTTTTCTCCCCTTTTATACCTTTTTTTCCTTCTCCACCAGGAGAAGGAAATTAAGACTGTATTCCATTGAAAATGTTTCCATTTTTAAGTAAATTGTAAATTAGAACAGGAGTATTGCAAGCAAAATATTTACTGCCACTAATATCTGATTTTTTTTTAAATACAGCAACAGCAGGGATTAAATGGTGCTGTTTTGGCCAGAAAGCTGTTCTCTTCTCTTACAGCCTCTGACAGATTTTCAAAAAAATCATAGCTTGCGACAGATGCATCCTTAAGTAAACAGTTAAAGTAGATGTTTTGATGACTTTGGTTGTATTGACATAAAAGATCAGTGTCTGAGTGTTTCTGAAAACCATCCAATAGAGGAGGTATCTTCCTGCGTGAGCCCCTGACTCCACGTGCACTGCTTCAACAATAGTTTAGTCGTTTAAACAAAACGGAGATACTTCTGCACCTAACGAGATGCTCTGAACCTGGAGAGAGTGATAAGGGCTCAGCACCCCGGAACCTGGGTCCAAAGTGTTGGGAAATGTTTAGATTTTCCCCTAGTGAAATTTTTTGCTCTGTTTTTTATGCGGGCGGGGTGGGGGGGGGGGAATGATTTTTCTCTGCTCTGCTTTTCTATCTGGGCCTCACCTTGGTTTATGGCTGCGCTTTGTGGGGTGAACCAGCAGTGATGGGGGGAACTAAGCAGCATCCTTTTCTGCACCCTGGCTGGTGTGAGTGTTGGTTTCCCGTGTGATGGCAAGTGCCTTCTTCATGAGGCTCAAGGTTAAGCTAAATCTTGCTCATATCAGTTCACAGTTAGAGCTAGTGATGTTCTTTCAGAGGCATTTACTGCCACACTTTAAAGTAAAAACAGAGAAACACAAAGTTGAGGACTTCAGGCATTGGTTTGCACGTCCCTTTTTAACGAGAGGAATTATTGTGTGTTGTGGGAAGCTGACCCGACTCCCAGAGGCTGCTCGTGTGAAGATACCCAATTTTTTGGTGGCTCCCTATGGTGAGGGCACAGAACTGAGCCTGGAGAAAATTAGTTTCAGTTCCTGATCCAGCCCCAAAACTTCCTTCACGATTTTGGGAAAGCTGCTTGATTTCCCTTTGCTCTGTCGTTTATATAATGAACTTGTGCTGTTCTTTGGGCCTCCAGGCCCATCCATCAGCATCTGGTTAGCATGTTTATGGCTTTGGTCATACTGAAGCACTTAATGGCTCAGTGTGTGTAGAGGTTGTTATTCCCACCCACACCCCACCATCACCTGCAAGAGGGTGCTGCTGCCCCTGGGCACTGTGTTACAAGGGTGACCTCGTTCCATATGTCTGAGGTGTCAACGTGCTGTTGTCAAAGGGATCCGATAAAACAGATTTGCAGGGTTAGAGAAGATAAGGTTAGGTTCTTATAGCAAAGGCATTTTCAATATATATAGTGGGGAGACCGTTCAGGGATACATAGAGATTGACTGTATTCCAAGGGTCACACTGCTCTGGAGTAAGAAAGCTTTCAGGTGATCTTACCTGGCAAACCCAGCTGGAGAATGTCACATTGTTAATAGCTGTGTAAGTCTTTTGTATTGAAACAGGAGAAAAAGAATTTTCCCAGTGTAAGAAGGTTTCCTACATGAATAATCTATGGATGAGATTTATCAAATAGTTTGCTGAGGTTCAAGTACGTGGGCAGAGTTTTCGACAGACCTGGATCAATTTACAGAAACCATGCAGAGCTTCAGGGCTTCACCCTGACCCAAGCAATAGACAGTGGTTCTAATGAAGTCATTTGTAATTAGATTCTTAAGAAAGTTGTTTTTCTGGGGACCAGGTGATGGAAAGAGAAGAAAATGACTGCTGTGGGATGACAGCTTCAGAGGAAATCTTAGATTCAGCTTTCCTTCTCGTTAGCCTTCTGTGCACGTGCACACTAATACGGTAATCAGCTGCAGTGGAGCTGGCAATACAATTATGTGGTGCAATTTTTTCCCTTTGGAGAACTCTGGAGGAACCTTCTTGCGCTGTTACAAAGACGTCCTTAAAATGTGTTTACTGCAGGGTCCTGTATTTCAGATGCTGGAGCACTGACTCTTAAAATAGATATGAGATGGCTGAATGTGTGAAAAACATTTGCATCTCTCTTTCTGAGCTCTGTGCATGCTGCATCACTTCTGTAAGCATGTTAAAAGGGTTGGGAGGGGAAAAAAGAGTTTTGCAAATTTCTGTGCTTCTTTTAATTCCACTCGAAACAATGTCTTAGCAGCTGAAATAAGATCCAAGGCTATCTTTTGGCCACATAGTCACTGACACTTGAAACAGGCTAGATTTATATGTAGTTACTAAAAAATATATAGCAAAATGAAAGTCTCAGACACTGAGTTCATGTGCATTGCCCATTGTAAAGATAAGTAACGGCTGTTATAAGATCACTTAAATGGTTACCTTTGGGACATAAAAGGGATCTTTGAAGACAGTAAGTCTTAATACAGAAATGTTTACTCATAAAAAATACATTTGGAATGGGGGAGGGGGACACATTTCCTATTAATGTGGTTTTTGCCTTTTATGGCAGGTTGTAGCAGGTCTTTAACCTCTGTAGCATTTGAGCGGGGATAGAAATGAGCTTCTCTAAGTATCAGCCCAAAGGGCTTTTCCTAACTGCTTGTATCTGCAGCATCTCTTGTACAGGTGGTTTTAGTTTATTCTTCCTTTCTGTGATCCAAATGAAAGACTATTCTGACTTAAAAACCTTCCAGTAGTTTAGTCCTGAGGGCAGAATAGAAATATCCTCCTGAATTTCGTTCACTTAACCTTGTGTTTTGTGAGGTATGGGGCTAGTGGCCCAAACCATGCTTGGACTCAGTGGGACTTGGAAGGCTATGTCAGCCAACTGAGGCACAAGAACAGAAGAGGGAATTGGCCCCTGGTTGCCATGGTTGTAGATACCGCAAAGAAGGCATGATGTTTCTCCAGATGCTCATGAAGGGTGCAGATGTGCGAGCCCAGCATTCCCAGATCGTGCCTCTGGGTGCATACGAAGTGGGTGGTGGCTCATGTTGCTTGTGGGTTTTCTGGTAACGGTTCTGCAGGCTATTTTGAAATACCTTTTTAGACAGTTGTTATGCTCAGTATTTGATCGGTTCTGTGTGAACCCATAACTAGGGAAGATGTGATTTCTGCTTCAAAGATTTGAAAATTATTACTAGATAGGGTGAGACACAAGGTGCCAGCAGTCTCAGAATGGTAGAGAGACGTGTAGAGTATTTTATGGAAACCATGGTGGATGATAGTCAAAAGTCTTCACTTGGATGAGATGATTTACAGAGCAGCAGAGGTAGCCTGGACCAGAGATGCAGGAGGAAGGCTGAGTTCTGTAGAGGAATTGAAAGGCCTTTAACCAGCTGTTAAAGGAGGAGCTGTTTGAGGAGAAGCCTCTAACAGCAGGGTTTGGTCCAAAAGACATAATTTTGTGCGATCTTCAAGAGGAGAGAAGTTGGTAGCAAAGGGAAAGGTTGCGAGTATTTGAACAAGAGACTAACACATTCATAGAATTGTAAAAATGAACTGGCTAGGTGCAGAAAAAGACAAAAGGTAGAGAAGCTAGAAGAAAGTCCATGGTTGCTGTGAAGCTGAGGTTACCAAGCTGATGTGACTGGACTTCTGATTAACCTTTTCTCTAAGCCTATGTACCAGTGTAAAATTAGTTCTCCACAAGCCCATGACATGGCAGAACTATTGGTGGACTTTGTTACTGTTATTCCAAAACAGAATGCTCATCCAGGCAGTAATGCTTTAGGTAAGTAACATAAATTAGGTTTTGAGTTGCATACTGACCTGTCGTTGTAGGTAGTACAGCATGTTCTGGCCACATAATGAGACAGAGGACAGATTAAACGAAAGACAGGCAGGATTTTCATTCAGGAAATTGGTATGGTAATGACAGACAGGGGGTCTTGGCATGTTTCAGACAGACTTCATCTAGCCTCTTCAGGTAACAGATACAAGCATGGATCTCGGTTATATTCACCCAGTCAAGCATGAGGAAGTAACAAGTTCTCTGGGGAGGCTGGTATTTAATATCTGCCTGATGTCTGACAGAGAATACTAATACAGATCCCAGGTTTTGTGTGCCCTGAGAATGCAGATGGTTGGTAGCAACATGTCTGGCCCAACAGCCACATCTCCCTTAGCTCCATGGCAGAGCTGCCTGGATTTTCATCCCCTGCTGTTTAGACCGTAGAAACAATGTGTAGGTCAAAGAAATCTTTTGCTGATTTTCCTGGGAGATTTTGTGGAGAGTTAGTTGTGCAAGACAGGGAGAGGCACTGAGGTTTCTGTCAGGGTATCCCACTGGTAGGTAAGTGGAACAACAACATCAATTGACCCAAACGTCACTTGGCCCATGCCCTTGGGCAGGACAAGTCAAGTGCTGTGACGCAGGGAGGGCCAAGGGAAGGGTTCTTGTGCCAGGAGGGGCTTCAGCCGTCTCCTGCGGTGTGTGCATCCTCTTCCAATGCAACAGCGAGGTGAGAGGGATGGTGACAGTCAGGCCTGCCACAGCCTTGTAGGAAGCCCTGGAGATCCCGCAGCTTGTCCTCAAGCTAGAGCAGGGAAAGGACTTCTATGAATCGTGCTTTCTTACCAAAAAAGGGGGGGGAAAAAAGCCAACCCAACTCTGCAAGGCTCCATATAAATCAGGGCAATAAAACTGCCTGTGGTCGCGATCAAATTATACGGTCTAAACCTATATAAAAGAACTGGAGCGAGTTCAGTCCAGCCCTAATGTCCTTGTTGCTGTAAGCAGTGAACAGGATGGAGGAGGAGGAAGATGAGGGAGGGCAAGGACGCACTGGGCTCCCGGCACCAACGCACCGGGGAAACAATTTGCTGAGGTGGTTGAAGTACATGTTTTCAAAATCTGCTTGTGTCCGTAAGGGTTTGAGAAGAGGATGTCGTCTGCTTACTCGGTAACTTGTGTGTGGCCTGCATGTGGTTTCAGACACTTGGCCAAAACCAAATAATCTCTCCTTTTAGGAAATTTGAAAAGTATGCGTGCATCCCAAAAAAGAACAGAGATTGGCAGGGACGTCCCATGCTCCTGCCGCGGCGTGTTGTGTAATCGTGGCACCGTGTGTTGGTGAGGTGTGGAGAGAGGGATTGCTGAGCCCTCTGTGCTAGGAACAGAGACCAGATATTATGATTCGGGCTTTCATGAGACTCTGACTTAATAGATGGTTTTTTAACAGGAGAAAAGGCGACCAGGTTGTGTCGTATATCTTCAGAATTCAGCTGAATGCTGCAAAAATGTCCAAATTAGGACATGGTACTTACTAGAAGTGAAATAACAGAACCAGTGAACTTTCACAGTGAGCAGAACTTGCAGATAAAGTTGAAATTTATGGTGGTGTAGGAGATTTTTAAACTGAAGGTTTTGGCTTCTTTTCCCAGTACCCTGGCCACGCTGACAAGTTTATAAATCTCTGTGGTGTTTGGCTAATATCCTGGGGATCTGCACTGTCCTATTCGGAAATGGTAGCTGCCTTCAGTATTAATTAAGGGCTGTATTAGGGAGAGTGGTGGGAGCAAGAGGGGTCTTTCAAGTGTGGCAGCTGCCGCTTTCGGAGGAAATGAGTGGAGAGGTTACACACGCGCAGCCCGAGAGCCGGAGGGATGCCCTGTGTCTGCGCAGCAGCTGTGCGGGGCTAGCCATAAGGTGTGAAAGACTCGTCAGCTTGGGGGGAAATATCAAATCTCCTGGGCCAAGGGGGAAAAAAAAAAGCCAGGAAGCTAAAAGCAGTAGCAGGTTTAGGCACAATCTGTTGAGGACCACTGTAGACTTAGATGAAGGAAATGGCACCAAGAAATTTAATAACCTGTTATATTTATGTAGCACATTTCATCCTCAAAGCATTTTACGAACTTAATGATGTGCAAACTATGTGCACACGTATCCTTTCATCTGCCAAGGACTGTAGCCGCCTTGGGTGTGAAGCCTGACGGTGGCTGCTTTGCAGCATAACAACACTATACGACAGCAAGTGGAAAATGCCTTAACTGACTGAACTGGGAGCAGGAAAGTTTAGGAAGGCAAAGCTTAACCTTGGGCAAGACAAGGGGGATTGAGAACTGTTGTGCTGGCAAAAGGCACGTGTGGCAATATAATTGTGACTATAATCAGTCAGTGATTAATCTTTTAGAGATCCCACCAGATAGAGCTTTCTTTAGGGAAAGCTGGAAAATTAGCCTTAGCTGGCTAGAAATCTGGTATGAGCTTGTTTCAGTGCCACTTGGCAGTATCCCACCGCAGAAAGTCCTTGCTGACTCTGACTCACATGAGCTGTTTTTCCACCTAAGATCCAACAGGATGAAATTACAAGGTTCTACAGATGGCAGTGTGATGTCCACTTCTTAAATTTTCTCAATGGCATTCTTGTTTCAAAGGAAGGATATTTATTTTTTAAAAGGGTCAATAAGTGAGCATTAGAAATCATAGATGTACAAGTTGATAGTATTTCAAAGTTGTGAGGAAAGATAAAACCATACAACACCAGCAGCTTTGCCGTGTTGTCTTCCCGAGCAAGTTCTGTATTTTCAGGCATGATAGTTTTCAATGTCACCTGCCCTGTAAGAGTTTTGGTGTGCTGTCTAATCCCCCAACTTAATGAGTTCTGCAGGGATGCACCATGATAGCTAAAGATCATTTACCTGAATTGCTTTTTAATTTCTGGAATGGGAAGATGCTTGTGCAGCAGGATAATTACATTATAATTTACAGCAATCCAAAATCAATAAATTTAGTCATATTGGGATAGAGAAGGAGGGTGAAAAATCCCCCCGCCATTAAATTATTTCACACTCTGTGCTTGATGTTCCAAGAACTCCACAATAAACTTTGGGGGATGGGAGAGAGGAGTGGAGAACCACTGGCCTCCTGAGACTGGCCAGTAAATCAGCTTTGCCCGGTGATTTCTATAGTGAAATAACACATGGATATGTTTGCAGAAGAGGGCAAATACAGCAGATACTGTCCTCTTTCTGATTTATTTTCATTTCTGAGTGTTAAAGGAGAGGAAATGATTTGTACTCTCTCTGGCCCCTTATTCCAGTGGGGGAAAGCTGATGAACCACCACCAGCTACAAGCTAAACCCAGGCACCCACCTGAGCTTTACTCCCTGCCTGAATGTAACAATAGAGTTGGATAATTATTGGGGTACGACACTGTGGGAACTGATGAGTTTTAAGCTCATGTTATCTTCATCAAGATGAAATTGGAAGCTTTTCTCCAAGTCAGTATTTTTGCCTTGTACAAGATACTGGGTTTATTACAGGGAGAAATTTAATGAAACCCAATGATGTGTGTTGTAAGGAGAACACGCTATGTGGCATCGATGTTTCCTGAGTTTCAGAGCCTCTGCTCCTCCCTACCCCTTATCCAGGAGGGACTACATGAGAGGATGGTCTATTTTTTTTTTTTTTTTGAGAGAGAGTCTTCAAAACCCAGCAGTGCTCTGGCTGCTAGAAGCACTAGGGAAGGAGGAGGGGTGACCTTTGTATCTGCTGCCAGCACCTCTTTAGTGCAAGCCAAGCTCTGGCAACACCAACGCTGATGTAGCCGACCCCTGGGCCACCGGGCCAGCGGCATCCCCTGTGCTCGATGTTTTCCAGGGTCAACCCAGGAGTCAGGTTCGGTTCCTGCAGGTGGGAGGAACAGCAAATAGGCACAGGTAGCCCAAACACACCCTCTGTGATTTAAGAGAAATATTTGAGCAGACAGTTCAAAGCAGTTCAGTTGGGCACATGGAGATTGGAGCTGCGGTTTTGGTTATTTTTCTTTTTCCTTCTATTTTCTTTAAACTACAACAGCTTCCTGGCTGTATTAAATCTCACCCATGTCTTCACTGAGGTATGGCCTTCTGAATTCATCTCACAGGAAGATGTATTAGGCGTTTCTGGACTTCCCCCACTCAGACTGACTCGATTTTATTTTTCCTTTGAAACCACAGAAAAGCTGTCGATGCTGCACCCAAAAAAGGATGTTGTATGAAAGGAAATCAGTTTCTCTCTTGTATTTGAGGAGGATTATGATCTGGCATGACCTCATTATGGGTTAGGCGAGGATATTTCTGGAAATACTAATTAAATACTTTTTCCATCCCTTGTGCCCTTGTAGCATGTGTAGACTTTATAACAAGAAAAAGAGAAAAAAAAACTGTCTGCAAGGAATTTTTTTAAGCTCTTTCTCCAGTCAAATGAAGGAATTACAGTTACAGTCATCATAGCAATATTAGAAGCTATTAAACAAAGTTTTCTTAGTTGTGAAGAACCAGAGGAAAATAATTATCTGAAAGAGTAAAGCTGTGACTCTCTGGACACTTTTGACTATGTTTGACTTTTGGAGTGAATAATTCTTGGAATTTCAGCAAGACCAGTCTGGATTGCTGGAAAACATCCTTCCTTTTCTGCCTTTTTTTTGGGGGGGGGGGTGGGGTGGGGGAGTGTTGTAATTTTTTTTTCACATTTGTGTTCAATGAACACAAGCAGTAGTGCACACCCCACAGACGTTCGCATTTGCAAAAGCTGGTGGTGAGCTGTGGCACAGGGTGGAAATCTGTTACACTGGCACGGCCAGGGAAGAAGTTACATGGCACCACATCCTAATATGTTTATTAATAAATATCCTCCTGTTATTTCTTATGGTGGTGTACTCCTCCTGGGCTTACCTATTTTGCTCCAAGAGCTGTGTCCTCAACTTACGGCACATCAGTGAATTTTAGCAGCTCTGAATCTGGCCCTGACTGTCTGAGCTGTTTCCTATTGAGGTCAGTGGGAGTCTTCCAGTTAACTTCAATGGGAGATGGACTTGGCTGCTGACAAAATGTCTTTAAAAATTGCCTTCAGCAAATAAGCTTGTAAACGTTAGCGCTAAAATAGCAATGTGCAGGCCCAAAAATGTCTGTATTGAAAACACATGCTGTCAGATAAAAATGTTCTTACAAAACCTTCAAACATCAGCATGTGGAGGTTGTAAAGATTTTTATTTTTTTTAACCTGATTGTGAAATTATTTTGATTGTGTGTTTAGCACTTTGGTTCATTACCCTGTCGCGTGGCACTTCACACAGGGTTGAGTCTAATGAGACTAGCCCCTGACTCGTATGGAAGAGCAGTCGGTAGTTTTTGTTTTTCAGTTATTGTTCTAAATCCAGGGACATGGTTCTTCTTTTCTATGAATGTGAGATCTTCACCAAATGGCAATATTCCACTGGTGTGTGATAATATCCAGTCCTGCATTTTGTCTGATGCATTGCCCCCATCGATATGACACAGGAGTGCCATATCACAGCCAAGCAAGGGAAATGGATGCTTTCTCATGTTAACTTCAGGAACTGCTGCTTGCCCCGCAAGTGGCCAACCTTACATTGTTACACTGGAAATGGAGAGATGATGTGGAGGAATTGCCCGTGTTTTTAAACTACTTCTTTTTCTGCCCTTCCCAATGGACAAGGTAAATGAAAGCTCCGGGGGGTGGTTTGGGGCAGCCGATGAGCACACCATGGCTGGTTACTCGCTTGGTACCACTGTGCAACTGCTGGAGCAGTTTGTCTGTCATCAGCCTCCTAAGTGCTGCACTTGAGAGACTGGTGGCTAAGGCAAAGGGAACTGGGTGATGGCTTAAATGCCTGTTGTAAATTGTTGAGCCCCAGGAGTGGATTGATAATGGATAACTTGATTCAAGGCAAGGCAGGGGCAGCTGTGGTAACTCCATCAGCCATCCCAAGCCATGCTGCCTCTGACTGTCAGTAAGCCGGCAGCACCTGGCCTTTGGCAGAGGGAAATGAAAAGATTTTATCTGGACTCATCTGAAATGACTTGTGTAACCATCTCCGTCCTCCAGATTGAAGCTGGTAATATTTGAATACTCCTCCCAGCCACACGGGTGATGCAAACTCTGTTGTTGCCTTTGTTTCTGTTTCTCTCATCTGAGGTACTTCTTTGCAGGGGTCAAAATCAAAGCTCTCCCTGTGAAGTGTATTAAAATGAGTTGAACCTGACTGCCTGGAACAGGGAACAGGAAAATCTTTGGCAGTGTGAACCCTCTTGGGGAGCTAATAGAAGCTGGAGCTCAAAGGATAAAACAGCGAGATGGGCTGGAGTTTGCCAAGACAAACACTTGGACTTTGCTGGACCATGTCCTGGCCTCCCATGGCACATGTTCATGTGGGGGTCCTGCCAGTCCCTTTTGGGTGGTGGCAGAAGTTTGTTTTTGGTGCTGTTGATTTGGTGTGAACCCCACCCCCCCCACCCCCCCCACCCCCCTCACCCCCCTCACCCCCCTCACCCCCCTCACCCCCCTCCTCTTGTGGGAGGACTGCTGAAAGAAAAATCTGTTAGTCAGAGCTTGGTATTTGTGTTATCTCAGAGAGGTCTCTCCAGCCTCATCTGCATCAACAAACTACTCCAGTGGAGAATACAGTTTACGTCAGCAGAAGGGCTTCTCCTGCAGCTAAACCTCATTCCCCAACCCAGCACAGACTGCACAGGAGAAATGATGTTTTCCTGCTTGCACTTTTCTTTAGTTTTAGCTTTTTTGGGGGGTCCACTGCATCTGTCTGTGCTCAGGACTTCAGGAGGGTTGAGCCAGGGTGTGAGGGGAATGGTACCAGGACCCATACCCCTGGAAGAGAGCTGAGGAAACCTGCAGTGCTTTGCAAATTGGGTGTTGGGTGGCCAGTCTTATCTAAGCCCATCATCTAGAGGAGAAAAACATGCAGAGACTTCTGCATGGAGATTTATGTATGCCATGACATTTTTAACCTTTCAAGATGAGGGACCCCATTCTTCCCTTTAGCCACGGAGGTTTTTGAGAAGCAGAGACTTTCTTCCTCTCCAACTTTCAAGTTGAAATAGGTCTGTACCTTTGCATAAATGCATTTGTAGGATAAAAGTGCAAGAACATGTAGTGATACAGCAGCTCAGCACAGACGCTGAGTCTAAGACAGTTATGTGAAAAAGTAACATGAACAAATTCAGGCTGAGGCAGAAGAACAGTATGGGATTTAAAAATCTCAGCCCTGTTATTAATTTCTCTGGAAAAGGTGAACTAATGATTCTACCTTTAATTCATTAGTATTTAGGTTAAAAATATGTTGGCTCAGAAAGAAAATGATAAAGGGGAAGATGTAATAAAATCTTCCTCCTCCTCTTAAAAAAATGATAAAAATGTTGTGCACAAAGCAAAGACAATTCACTGATTAGAAATGAAAGTTGTAGTCCCGTGGGGCCAGGGTGGAATTACTGCATACCACTTGCCTTTGAAATCAAGGCCTCCAACCTTCTTAATGTCCAGGTGGGGAATTCCGGTGGCTTTACTCTAATCCAGGCAAATCTGAAATCCAACCCTGTTGGGAGGAAACAATGTGGGAAACAGATTCATCTTGATCTCAGCTTTGTGCCTTGGAAAACGATTAAGACCAACTGTTAAGCAGCTCCCGATAGAGTTCACAAACCTGCCGGCCTCTGTGTGACACTGATTTCTCAGTTCAGGCTTCACCCCTTAAAATAACAGATGGAGCCGATCCGGTTAAGCTACAAAGTGGGCTTCCCTTATTGCCAAATTGTTAAAATATTATTTCTGTAGTTGCAAATGATTTTTAATCTGATTGCTTTGCTGCATTAAGGTTTTTTCACTTTCTATTGTCACTTTAAAATAATCAAATCCAAACAATTTAGTGCTGTGGCCAGGCAGCTACACTGACTTTTTTGAGACTGATGATGTCCTGAGACACTAAATCTCATGCGGTACTGTGGAGGTCACACACATGGTCCTATCAAACTCACACAGTAGGGTTCCTTCTATACCCTTTTTCCTGTCCTGATCTGAGTCAAGATAACTGGTTTTATAGTAGCTTTTGAGGATTTCAAAGTGATTTAGAAAATCAAGTCCTTTGAGGTAGAGAAGTATTCATGTTCTGCACATAAATAAAAGGGGAAAACAGAAAAGCTGCTCTTTGTTAAAGCTTATTTTGGCAAATCCATGAAGAAAACCAAGGACTCACAAGTCCATCTATGGATACAGTTGTTAGAAATGTTTCCTAAAGGGAACCTGCTTCCATGAAATTTCAGACCTGGTAAATGCTGGAAGGACATCCTGACCTTGCAGAAGCTTCCTGAGAAAGGGCACTAGAAAGTTTTGAGGTCCTTATTGTTCCTATGACACTGGTTAAGGGAGGGGGATAAGAAAAAAAACCTAAACATTCATGTAATCTTTGTTATTCTTTTTTTTTTTTTTTTTAAGTTAATTGCATATGTTTACAATCAACACTCATGGGTAGCAAAACTTGTTGCTGATTTGATTCTCAGGTAATTTTGCAAATGGTTACTAGCAGATTTGTAAAGTTTGACACCTGACTATGCTGTTTATGCATGTGATTTCAAAAGCTTTCAGTGGAAGTTGGAGCACAGATCCCTTCATTTTTCCCCTGCAAATAGTTTATTCTTTACAGTGGATTTATCATTATTGCAGTTTTGGTAAGGGCATATCAGCAAATTTTGTTTAACAAAACATTCCTCAGCATTATACTACTTAAAAGACATGGGCAACTTTCTTCTCTGTTCCTTTCTAGATAGCACTTCCAATAGGTGATTTTGAAAAGTACAATTAAATATGGAGCATTGTGCACATCTTTTGCACTATGTGAAGGATAGAGGGGTGGGATTCTGCTTGGGATTCTGCTTCTTTTTTTACCATTGATATTTTGCTAGAGCTGTGTGAGTGTGTGCTCATGTTGGCCAGTCATCCTGTTCCTTGCCGTTGGCACAGCTGATGTCTCTCCTGCTAGGACCAGGAGGAGCTAATGAGCCAGAAGGAGAACCAGTCTGAAAGTCTGTTTCAGCCTTGAAACAGGGGCAGAAAATTTTCTTAGTTTGTCATGGGGGAATGTTTCTGCCATTAGTGGGTCTCCTTGAGGTCAGGTTTGTTTACCAGCCCCATTTTCTCCAAGGATTGTCCCTTTTCACCCTTTGGAGGCTGCTCAGACACTGCAGCCTCCTGAGTTTCAATCTGAGTTGAACCTGAGGCTTTCTGGCTTGTGAGCTGGCTCACGGGTATGATGGTAGCACCGTTCCCAGCACGTGGCAGGGATGAGGCACTGTGGGGCAGCATGGGCACCTCCCGTATGGCAATGCCAGCGCAGCCCATGCAGGGCGGAGGTGCGGATACAGCCTCCCGCTGATCTGTTTCAGGGTGGAGGCAAGGCTGTGCTTTGCAGGTGGTCTTGCTTCCCTTGCTCCTCATCTGCAGGGTCCACTGAATTGCATCCCTACTGCATAAGCATGTGTAAGCTCTACTTCTACATGCACTTTGCTGTTGCTCCTGCTGAGTTCAATGATGTTTAAGCATATCCTTAAAGTTGAATTTGAGCACAAAAGTTGGGAAGACTGAGGATGTCAAAGTAAAAAATAAATGCTTCAAGGTTCTGGCTGGTTTTGCTCTTCACCTTTGCAATTTTGTAGTGCTGCTTGCAGTTAAGTATGGGTGTTTCCTCCTTACGCACTGGGAATGTACTCAATAAATGAAGAGTGTCAAAGGGGGCTCTGTTAGCACCAACCCAGAAGTCCAGTCAGATAGTCAAGGAGAAGTTGGAATGAGTTTGAGGGAAATTCATGGCTGTAAATAACGACATTTTTTATATAGCAATATACATATTTAATTTATGCTTGCAGCGACACCGGTTGCATATGCAAAAGCAGGCATGCAATTACATGTGCACTTCAGCTCAGGATTCCAGGCCTTAAGAAAGAAGCGATTATCATCGTTATGAGTTATACTCGTAACGGCTCTTCATGTTGTACAAGGAGCATCTGTATGCCACATTATGCACATGTGAAACTATTTTTATTATATTAATTTGATTTCCTTGGGAGATTGCATAGTAACCATTTGCATTTAGTGGCTGCATAGAAACTTGTCTTGCAAAGAGTACACCATTTTTGCAGGACATACCTAGGTGGTTGACATTTCCAAAAGGGTAGTTAGTGTTTTTACAATAGAAAATCCAGTTGGTTTGCCCCAGAGGAGTTCCCTTAATTGAAATTACAAACATACAACTTGCCAATTATTCTATTCAGGTATGTTTCTCAATGAATAACAAACTTGTTTTGATAACAGTTAGTCCTCCGTTCACTGATTATGAGAGAATGATTGGAGGCGGATGCCTGTGAAGGAGCTTTTGCAGTTGCTAGTGTGAGATCTCTACTTTTCTTCCCTTCTTTATTTATCTCTTTTGAAAAGTGATTTCCTCTTAGGCTTCTCCCCTTAATAAAACTCCTCACTTTTCACAGGATGTAATTTCCTCATTTCCCCGGTACTTCTAAGACTTAGGAAAGTATGGTTCAGCAATTCAAACTGCTATATTGAGCTACCTCCTCAAGAAACGATATGCACAAGACCTTGCCTCAGAGGCAAGGAAATAGTTAAACTTCTCCCCTTCCCAAGCTCATCTTTTAACATAGTTATTGTTTGTCAGTGTTGTTATCCATACAGATGCTCAGGTCTTTATGAATTCTGTTGAATTCTTGTCCACGCTAATTTCTTATGGCAAAGGGGTCCCTTGAGGAGCCACGTGTCAAAATCTCTTACGTTTGCAAGAGGTACTGAGTGGTGCATTACAGCTGACCATCTCAATTTCGAGCTGAGACTTCAGACAGAATTGTGTTTAAACACTCTCTGTCTGTGCTTTTTCCAAGGCTCACGGTTGCTAATTTTCAAATTGTCTTTGTCACAACCAGGAATTTTTTAACTTCAAAAAAGACAACTCAGGAGGGAGGGTGCATGGATGATCAGCTCTTCATGGTTTTCATTCTTTGCAACACAATAGCAGGATAAAGAAATTACATGGGGAGAGACAGATTCAAAATAATTATGTTGATTCAGTACACAGAGATATGCCAAGCCTTGCCGCAGAGGTGCTGCTGCTCTGTTTTAT
The DNA here is from genome assembly GCA_027574665.1 of Rhynochetos jubatus. Classification (NCBI taxonomy): domain Eukaryota; kingdom Metazoa; phylum Chordata; class Aves; order Eurypygiformes; family Rhynochetidae; genus Rhynochetos; species Rhynochetos jubatus. The sequence goes on from CM050654.1 coordinate 30,274,940, forward strand.
GTGGCTTTTCCATAGTGTAGAGGGAGTTCTGTGAGCACCACAACAGTCTTTCAAAGTACTTCAAGGGCTGTTCCAGTATACTATCAGTCCCTTCCACAAGAATTGCTCAAAGGGAAGGGGGGAGGACACTGAGGACTGCAAAGAAAATTCATGTATATTAACAGTGTAAGAATTTTTGGTACAGATTTTAAGGTTATTTTTAACACTGACGAAGTAAATGTTCGACTGTGAGATTCGTTAACAGACTATTTAAACTGTAGGCGTAGTCTAATATTGAGGTATATCTCCTTGGTGGGGCTTTTCCCATTCTTTTTCAGGCTCTGGGATTAATAATAGTAATGTTCTTGTCATGTATTTTAGATAATGGTCATCATATCTGCCTGCCTCCATAGGGACAATGTGAAAATTAATTAGCTAGTGTTTATGAAGGAGGACACTCAGATTCCCTTGCTCTGACTAATTACACTCTAAATACCTTTGTTTTAGCAGGAGTGTTCCCAGTACGGGATAATACTTTGCAGGGAGAAGAGCATCCAATGGTCAAGAGCCTGGGTGATGATACATGCTGCTGGTTTCCCAGTCAGCTCTGGGGCGTATATTGACAAATACCTGACACTTGAATTTGTCACCGTCCCTTTTTTAGGGTCAGAAGAAAGCATTTATTGAAACTGATTTTCTCTGTGGTTTGTTAGATCAACTAAAACATGACTGGAGGAGGAAATCCTCAGGTTTCAGGGTCTGAACGTTGGGGAAGGCAGTATCTATTGTAGGTTAATATATGTATGAGTGCATGTGTTTGGGTGCATAGATATTGTTTGTACATGTCAGATCAGGAGAAATGTATTCCAATATGTATATTTTTTTCTTGATCTAACAAGTACAAACTTCATCTGGTGGTAAAAGCACCAGTTTGTAATTGTGTGTAATAAGAGGATGGCCTGGAGCCAAGCACCCAGACATCCCAGCTTTGCTGGGTTTGGGAATGAAGCAGGTCTTGGTCGGGGCTCCACAGCACAGACACATCACTTCCCTGTGCTCCGTCCCAGTGAGGGCTCTGGCAACCACTGTGGGTGGCAGATACAACATCTCCAGCTACATTTTCCGACCAGAGAAACTGGGGCTTCAGGCAAAAACTGGACTAGAAGAGCATGAGCTGAAAGGAAAAATCTAATGAGCATGCAAACACCAAGTAATCCAGAGTTTCCCTGAGTTTAGTTTTTAAGCCCATTGTTCAGACAGTAGCAGTTGAACCTTGGCACCCCAGATTGCAAAACCCCATGCGGAATTAGCCTGTCCTGAGGCCAAACTACCATGCTTCATCTTGCTACCTGAACCAAAGGCAGCTCCCCCCAGCCTCCTCACAGCGGTGCATTTGCAGAGGGGTGTTGGAGAGCAAACAGCAGTCGGTGGTGTGAAGAGCAGGCTGTTAGCCTGGGACATCCCTGATTTCATGGCCTGCTGTGCTCTGGGATCACAGTGCAGGCTGGAGACCGTACAGAGCAAGCAGATCAGCTCCTCAGCCTGGCTTCAGAAGTCTCGTATCTCATCCTTTGCCTACCAGGAGCCTCTGAACTGTAGGAAATTTATCCCAGGCCAGGTACAGAATGGAGGATACGCATTTCTGCCTTCTGTAATTCAGAGGCAAAGCAGCAGCTTTGGTCTGGTGGAGGTGGAGCTGGGTATATGTTGCAGCCCAAGCATAATAAAGGTCTGGAGGCTATAAGTGGGGAAAACCATTCACAATCCTGACTTGGCAAAGCTCTTTAAAAAAAAAAAAAAGCTCTTTGCCCCAAGCCACAGAGCCTCCCAAATCTCAGTTTGTTCCCAGAATTCAGACACGAGTGTTCCTACAAGAAATGAACACACACAGTTCCTTTTAATAAGAATTAAATTGGCAGCTGCGTGGAGTATTAGCTACAAGAACATAATAGACATGGCAGAGGGAATCTTTAAGCTGTAAAAGTGACTACAGGACTGTCCTGTCACTCCTGGAGTCCTTTTGCTTTGGCTTCTTCCAAACAGTTGTGCAACAGAAATTTATCATTCCAGGGAGGTGAACACATGAATGTGCTTTTGGTGGGACAGTGCTGCCAGAGGCTTTCACCACTGTCTAGACTGCATTAAGGGTTGCTGCTTTCAGAGGTACCTTTGCTTTTGTAGGCCTCTCCCATAACTGCGCCGCAAGTCCAAATGTTTCCTGAGTGTTGGGACCTGACATCACAGCGTGTATTCTTTTTGTGTGACTGGCATTGTTGCCTGATTTAACAGTGATGTGGCATCATCTCAGCTTTGCAGAATCAGGGGTCAGATGCTGTGATGACTCAGGGGTGGCAGGGCAGCGCTGCTCACTATTAATGCTTCTAAGTGTGTGTGTGTGTGTGCATACATACATTTTCATGGTTTACTCTTCTTCAAATAGCCTGAAATCTCTATGGATCCCTGACGAGATGCAGGGAAAGAGTAGATGTGGCTCAAACTTTCTTTAGGACTGAATGGCTTTGCCTGTTGGAGCAAGATGTAGGTGGCAGCAGAAAGACCTTAGATGAAAGAGTATTTCTGTGCAGCTGAGCACAGAAGCTTTACTGAAACCACACAAATCCTGCTTGGGACATGCTGCTGGTGGTGTACAAGTGAGCAAACTGAAGGTTGGAGAGTTCAGTTCATGGCATCAGAGGAAGAACCTGGAAACTAAGTTTCAGTTCCTTTGACAACATAGAAGAGAAGAAACCGAAGTCGCTAGTTCTCCCTATTTGGCCACTAAGCACGACTGCTTGTATTGTACTGCTGCAGTGAAGTGTCTTCATCAGAGGTGGTCCCCTGCATAGCCTGGATAAACCACTGAGGATTAAACCACAACAAAATATCCTCGTCACTAAGTCTGCAGATCTGGAGGGGAAAGAAATGAGGGATAGAAACAATGGATGTTTTTTTCTGGTTGCCAAGATTTATAATGATGATTACGATGATGATGAGTAGCTGAAGGAATGTTGCTCACATTGTAAACCACTGATCTCCTGACGCTCATCGGCAGAATTTCAGCTCTCAGATGTTTTTAGTACTGGGGTGTTTTCTATCCTTATCCAAGTGGTTTATTTAATACAGCTGCAGCCAAAACCCCAGCATGGTGGCTTCCAGCTGCAGAGCCTGTGAGTCCCCTCCCCAGACCCCTCCTCGAGCGGCTGCTGTGCTGAAAGCCCAGCACAAGGAGGAGGAGAAGTGTCAGATGTCATCGTGCAATGTATCTTGTTTACCTTTTAGTTGTTGCAGGTATTTATACAGGGCAGGTCTCTCTGCTCCCAACTTTGCACCAGCGGCAGCTACCACTTGCCAGGCAGAGGCAGGAGGAAGGAGAGGGAAGGGGCATGAATAATGCAGCACAACATATTTATCAACATTGTCAAATGTAGCCTCAGATCAAGTTTAGTGGGTAAGAAGGAGCTTTGAATTCCAGCTATACAACACATTAAGATTCAGATAACTTGATTTTGTAAAACAAGTGAGTCCGAGAGGCTGAAACCTGGGAAGTCTGTGTACAAAATGCAGCTCTGCTTTTTTTTTCCTCTTTTTTTTTTTTTTCTTCCCCCCTTCTTTGTGTCACTAGTGGAGGATTTGAGGGGGGGAAATTGCCTGAAAAAGTTTAGCTGGCCATGATCACGCTTCTCTCCTTCCTCCCACGCTGTAGGGCTGCCACCCCATGCATGGAAGGGTTGTTTCTGTGCCTTCCCAGTCCTCATGCAACTTTTGACACTTCTTTGATGTGTGCCGTCATTTGTAATTGTCAAGGCAAAAGTAATAAACAATTCCAAGCCAGTAAGCCCCGGCACCCGGATGGACAGTATTTCAACTACTTAAAGCCTCTGCTGGGATTTCATGAGCAGCAACCCCGATGGGGCCGGGCAGTGAGCCGCATGCCATCTCAGAGATCCCCAGAACACTCGAAGCTGTGTTTGACAGTGGTGTTGGACACTGCCAAGCTCTGCAGCATCCCCTGGACATTGTTCCTATCCTGGCCAGCACTGGAGAGCAAAGCTTGGTGGAGATGGATGATCTCAGAGTAAGTCCTTCACTGCTGTTTTTCCCCCTTTCTCCCCTGGCTTTGTGCAGTCTTTTCCCCATCACAGGCTGCAGTGCAGCCATCGCTCCTGGTGTCTTCTGCATGCCAGTGGCTCTCCAACCTCATCGTGGTGTGTGCAGGGTACGGCATGGCTCCTGGGGATGGCTGTCATGCTCCAGCAGTGGTGGAGCAGCCCTGCCTGCATCCCTCTGCTCTCGGTGGCCTGGGCTTCTCGCACCGCCCCATCAGCCACAGGAACTGCAAAAACTGTCCAGGCTTAGAGAAAAGTGATTGATTTATTTATCTCTCTACCTGTTTATTTATTTGTTAGAGAACTAGATTAGGACTTGGGAGACAAGGTCTGTCACAAACTACTCCAGTCCTTCTGAACAAGGCATTAGAGCTGGGATTTTCTTAAAGCATGTGGCAATGGTCCAACTCTTCTGCCGTTTGAAAAAAATGACAGTAAATCCCGAATAACGTCAAGGGGCGGGGAGGAAAGAAGCAAAGTGCAAGTTAAACTGGCACTGAGGACTTCAGAAACCCCCACCTTTCATGTTCCTATTTTCATCTCTGTGCAATGGGAGTGATGTTTCCTTACAGCACAGAGAGCCCTGAAACAGACCACCGATAACTGTAGTGGCTTTGCAACACTGTGGACATGAATAACTTATTTTGGCCAAGAGTCAGTATATTTTGCTATACAAAAGAGTGTACATAATCTATTTCTGATGGGAGTTACTTGTAACCTAGACGGCCTGTGTTGTTTGCATCCTGGACACCAATATCCCAGTGCTCCATCTCTTTGATATTAAAACTTGGTTTGTCCTCTGGGTTTGGGACAGGAAGGTGCTGGACCTGGGTTCTGAGGTTAGAAACTCATCTGCAGCTGCTTGCCCACGGGTGACCCTTTATTAAGGTGTAATTCAGGAGACATTTATTTACTGATATCACTTTTTGCTGCAAATAGTAATTGCAGATGACAACAAACCAGTAAAGTAAGGTAGAAGCCAGGCTGGTCCTTCTATGGTGTGTGATACTGGTTTATAGCCCCCCGGTTTTAAATCTCTGTGCAAGGACACCCTGGTGTGTGTGTGAAATTAAAATGGGATTGTTATTCGACCTGCATTTTAAGTGCCTAACCTCTCCACTTTGAAGACATCCTTCTGCTTTGTGGGAAAGTTCATACTCCTTAAATCGTTTTTGGGTTTTTTTTACTGGGGGTGGGGGGAGAGTCCACAGGGAGTTTTGTGGGCTGTTCACATTGTCAACTCAGCATTTTTGCATACTCAAAAAAAAAAAAAAAAAAAAATCCCCTGAAGAAATGATCTTAGTTCTTAGCTTTTTTTAAATTTAAATGTGAAGGGTCTGAGTTTGTGTTTTGGGGTTTTATTTTTTCAAGCAAATAAATATTTTCCAGAAAGCAAACATAATTTCACTCTGTCTACAGCACACAAGGGAAAGAGAAAAGACTATTTGACCCCAGGACAGCTTGATGTTCTTTTTTTTTTGCCGTTGTTGTCTGGTTGTGGTGCAGGAATGTGCAATCTGCAATCAGAACTGGCAGATGCAAAACTTTTGTTTGTAAAACTGACTTCATTATTCCTTCTGTAGGGGTGGGCTGGCTGAAGAGGTTTGGGACGCTGACAGTTTCTGGCCTTCCTGTTGAATCATCCATATATTTGGCCGGGACCGAACAAGCAGTAGCGTCGCGAAGCTCAGATCCAGGGTTTTGGAAACAAGGGAGCATCTGGCATGTTTTAACTGTAGCTTTTTAGCACTAGTTCTCATTATCTTAGCATTACCCTGATTTTACTCCACCCCATCCCTTGGTTTTATTTTGTCATCTGCTCAGACTACAGACTTTTTGGACCAGGGTCATCTTCTCACACAGCATCCAAAGAGTTGGGCAGAGATGGTTTTTACTGGAGCTTTAGATAGCACTATCACATTACAAATAACCATGATCTAATGTTATATATCACCCTAGAGCTAAAAATCCCAGCTGCCTGCCAGTACTCTAGCTATATTTTACTTCTGATGGCTTGTGTGACGCTGCACCTTCTGCTTGTATCGCTCTAATGACTATCTTCCCTTATTTACCTTCTCGGATGTCTGCCCTAGTCTGAAGTGATTCCCTTAAGGTTAAGACAAAGGCACTTGGGACAAAAATGATGTGTGATTATGTAATTAAAGCTTGTATTAATATATGCGAGAGAGTCTGAGAAGCCCAAACTTCTGCTTTTCTTCTGGAGCTCTTGAATCGATCTTCTCTAGTAAGACAAAATATTTTTTTCCTCATTTTCCAAAGTGAAAGTTCTTTATTTTCTTAATAGAAACCCCCAGTTCCACTATACCCCAAATTATATTTGTTTCCTTTGCAACCACCTGTGGGTTTGAATGACAGACCTACAGCGTAGCAACAGAGATCTCCATCATGTGTGAATTAAAGGGATTAAACCCAAAGTTAGACAGAAGGGGAATGCAGCAGCCTGGGGCCAGGAGTTAGAAATGGGTGGTTGATGCAGGGACACATCACATCCCCTCCAGGGCAATCCCTGGCTGACCATGCTGTCTCCACGGGTCACCTCTTGTCCCCCTGGAATGGCTGATCAGACCACTGACCTTCCCCACTTGTCACCTGTCCCCTTCCATGTTTCAGCTGGAAACTTTCCCTTCCCAATGCTGTGGTGCTGTCTCTCTCCTCTCTCCCTCTCTGCTGCTATTTATGCCTCTAATTGTGTAAAACGTTTTGGGCTGTAGTTTCCATGAAGGATGATATGCAGAATAAAGTTGGTGCAGTAGATACGAAATTGTGATCTATAATTTGTATTTACTCCACCATATAACTCAAAATTATTAAATAAGGTTGTGGCTGGATGCAGTTATTAATACAGAGTAGACAATGCTATTTGTTTTTACCGTTTCCTTTTTGTTGATCCATCTTTATTACTTCTCATCTTGCTTGGAAGTACAGAATGTTTGATTCGTGGCTTTGGGAGCATCGTACCAGTGGGTCAGAGATGCAGGAGATGGAGAGGAAGTTAAGAGGCATGATTTTCATGTCTGTGACTCAAAGTGACCAGCAAGCTCCCCAGGGAGAGTTTGGTGTCTGCAAATCTCATTAGGTTGTTTATTTTATCTTACCTTCCTAGTATTTGACTTTTGCTAACACTTAGAAACCTTGCACTTCTGAATTGCGTTGCCTTGGGATCTGAAGTACCAAACAGCTCATTACTATGGTAAAGCTCAACTCCTTTATGTCTCTGGCACTCCTACAACTCAATGACCTGGGTGGTGGCCCTACCAAGGCCTCTGATCTTGCCGTTCTGTTAGTATAGAGAGAAAAAGAAAAAAAAAAAAGGCATTAAAATTAAAGTCTCATGGCTGTAATGGAAAGGTTATTTCCCTTTCTCTTGCAAGTTAAGTTCTATGCAATTGCAGCTCACTTTGTCCTGTCCATCTCATAGTCTCATTAGCTGCTGGGCCACAGAGGAATTGAGGAGAGCGAGCTGGGGGTTTTATCTGCATGCCGTTCCAGTGTGGAAGATTCAATGAGACGATGGCTTGTCATTTTTTATTAATGAGTTGGAGCCTGATTCATTATAGATGTGCGGAATGAGACCTGTGTGGCTGGAGGGGGAGGGGAGGGACTCTGCCAATGAAGAGGTACCTCCACCGTGGGTCTTCTCCTGCTTAGTCTTAAGCAAATTGGTGTACCGGTGTTGTTTGCCAGTGTACTACAGGGCAGCTGAGTGAGCGTGCGGCTCCGGCTTCCACTGCCCCAGCCCGCGTGTTTAAGCACATGACAAGTAGCCCCGGAGGAGGAACGAGTATTTAGCGATGCTCGACAATTAGACATTACAAAGAGGTTTCTAAGGGACTGTCCCTTAGGGCCCGGCTGGCTGGCAGGTTGGTGGCTGAGAAAAAGTTTCCAAAGTTTATGCTTGAAGGGTGTGGATTGGCATGGTAGAGAAAATCATGTTCATGCCAACAGCAGCACAACTCTGTGTCTTTCAGTCCTTCCTTGCGTGCTGGTGGCATACATATGTGTGATATATGTATGTAGAGATACACACATATACATGCACATATATGTGTAAAAAAAAATTATAAAAAGCCATGTGGTCAGAAAAACTCATGTATGTTCGGAAGGAGGTTTGTCAAGTACTGGGGAGGTTGGGGGCAGGTGACCTTCTTGTCCTTGGCTGATCCAAATGACCTGGAGCAGAAGTGGACGCTGACACTTTGAGGATCCCCTGGCCATGCCACCGTGGGACCCTCCTCTTGGTAGGTGCAGGCAGAGGCAGCATTATCCCCTGCAGCCCCTGCCCCTTTGCCACCAGCTCTTGGCTCCTGCAGTCTCCTCCGGCAGGCTGTGCCCACGATGTGCCTCTCCCTCACTGACCACATATGCCTCCTGATGGACAATTCCTTGGGGGTGGGATGGAAATTTGGAGAAGTATCAGCTGTTGAATGTTAGAAAACAGGATTAAATACTTAGCAGAATATTTAAACCTAATTTAAAGAGTATTTAAGTCAGACTAAAAATCCCAGCCCAGACTCTTCTTGCACAAAATTAATGAATTCTATTTTTGGTGCTTCTGTGTTTCTGCCTATGACTACAAAAAACCCTGAAATGCTGCAAAAGAGGCACTCTTTTTCCGCTAGTTTTATGGGCCAAAGAAGTGCAAGTAAATATCCCAGCTTTTGCAAGTGTCTGTGACAATTGTCTGGCTCTTGGAGAGTCACCAAAGTGTAGCTAGAGGCAAAATGGACATTATTTGGCTCACCTGTGTTTTATTGTGTATATTATGTGTCTGAATGTATAAGCTGTGTTCTTTACAGAGATAGGTAACCATTTAGCATTAACCTCGGTGCAGACTGTCAGAGGTACACAGTTGGAGTTTTCTCTCATGGTGTTCTTAACGTAAAGCAAAGGTTATTCAGATTTAATTTACCTGGCTTCTCTTTGTACACAGAAAAGCATAAATTCTGTGTGTTTGGCAGTGATCTCCTGTGTGGCTGGTGTTGTATCTACCCCGGTGCCATTCTGGTGCACCGACTGGTGCACAAGTTTCTTCTCAACATCAAACCACCAATTGGGAGCAATTAAGGAAATATTCTTGAGTGTCTTAGAGAATCATTAATCTTGTTGAATAAGGGAAAATTTTCTTGCTTTGTATTTACACTTATCTTAGATAAATTCTGGTTGAGGTTATGTTCTGGTGATCTGCAGAGGACAGAACATGCTGGTTTCCAGTATTGTTATTTATAATCGTGCAGTGTGGTTCAAATGCTTTAAAGGTAGCTGCACAATTGGATACACACAGGAATAAAGATATGCTGCTCCTGCCTCCGGTGAGAGCTTTCTTTTCCAACATTTTTTTCAGGCCCCCAAGTCTTTTCAAAAGGTTTGGTGTACTATGTGGAAACTTAAATAAAAACTCAGGGTGCTGTTTGTTATTCTCTCCTCGCAAGGAAAATAAAAGATCAAACTACCCTTGCAGTAAAAGTGCAGGCTTGAAAGGGTTAATGCAACAAACAGACCTAAAGGAATCTTTTCCCCTTGTAAAATATGCAGCCGGTGTGACAGCAGTATTCCCAGAGTCAAGTTATCTTTTACATTAGTGAATGTTGTTCCTAAAGCTTTAGCTGGGGTAATAAATGATTCATGGTCACCACACCTTTGTGCACAGCCGTCCACTTGATGTTCAGTCCATACGCGACTTCAAGAAGCCTTGTACAGGAGCTCTACCGCTCCGGTTCAGCAGCTTTCTCCCCATAACTGTGACAGGGTGAAAGGCATTTGAGTAACAAATGGTAAGTCGAAGGGAAAGGTTTCTCTTCTGCCTCTTAAAGTGTAAATTAACAGTGTGTGTTTGTGCTTTCTGTGCTACGCGATTTTGATGCACACTCCTGAGAGTCTGGATGCGGAGAAGAGGCTAAGGAGGAGACAGTGGTTGAATCTATTCTCTTCAGAAAAGAAGAAAATAGGAAGGGAACTTTTAAAGTTGTGTGTGTCAGTACTCTAAGCGCTTCTTCAGCATGTGACTAATGGGACCGCCCAGTACATCTGTACTGCAAGGGAGACCCCCTTGCAGAGAGGCTCCAAGTCGGATGGCATTTGGGGTTGGGCTGGAGAGCAGGTCTCCTGCTCTCTGACCTTCTGCTCATGCTATTAAATGTCCATCAAGAGACTGAGTTCCTCCCAGATCCTTCCGCCCCAAGTCCAGCTGTGGACCCAGGCTCCTTCTTCTGGGAGAAGGTGTCAGGCTCAGGTGGGAGCTCAGCTCTGGATTTTGGAAGGCCAAGGCTCAGTCTCTGATGCATCCACAGTCTGTCTTGCTGGGTTAGTCATTTGACAGTGGTGTCACTTGATATGACATCTTAGCTATGTTAACGTGATCTGACTTAAAGCATGATATGCGGTCTGTGATAAACCAGCTAAGCCACTGGCATAATTAGAGATGCACATCCAGAGGGCACTTCATCTGATCTCGAGAATGGATTGTAAAATGCTTGGGAAAATTGCTTTTGGAAGCCTTTTTCCACAGATGGAGGGGAACTGACAAAACACTACTGCACAGTGTGCTCAGAGATCTAGTGAGAAGTGGGTGGAGAGAATGTGTCTCTAAACATAAGCTTGGACTAACCTGAGGCGTTTCTCAGGAGTTTAGAGGAGCCTTGAACTAAGCAGGACAGCAGACATCCAGGAATGGCAAACATAACAAAGGGAATTTGGCCCAGTTCATTAAGTTCTCTGCACAAAGTCACATGGGAGAGGTTTTTGGCTTCGATCTTGAGTCAATTTCCAAATAGATAGTCCTTACATCATTCTCCTCGTGACTATCTTCCTTGCGAACGTGAAACATGCCAAACATTCAGCTGACTTTCCCAGAGTCTGGTTTCAGAGTGCCTCAGCTCTCTGGAGCAGCAAGCATAACGTATTGGAGAGCTGTGTTTTATGTATCCCTCTCTCTCCAGCGGATCATGAATAGTAAGCACAGTGGGTTTTACAAGGACAGATATGGGATGGTCTCCATTGCATTTGAGTAGAAAGTGCAGCATACAATTGACATAGCTCAGTCTTGGGCGTTTGCTGGTTTAAAAGAAAAAACCATTTCCAACAATTGAGGGTATTTTCTTACCAGACCAATCACAAACTTTTGAAGCATGAAATGAATTTCACTGGTCCTTGCCAATAAGCTTCTTTCTCTGATATTGGTTTTTATGAAATGGCTATAATCTTTGCAGGTAATGAATGAAAGCTACACTATGAAGTCCCACATAACATTCTTCTTGTTGATTTATGGTGTATTGGTTAAAATAGTAAACTGATAATAATCGCAAAATAGCGATAAATCATTATGGGCTGATGTATCTGAAACAATAGAAAATGTTTTGGAGGAAGAAACTTGGAGCCAGTCAGGGAACAGCTGGGTGTTCTGCAGATATGAAAGATACCAGGGAGTCCACAAAAATACAAATTAGAAATCTTGCTCCCTTTGTTTCTGTCAAGATTGGGCTGTTCCTTCTGTATGAAAAAAAAAATTGAGACATTTATGATGAATTAAGGTTCCCACACCCCCCAGTGTATCAAATTTAATTAGAAAGTGCTGGTGGAAATCCATTCAGGCCAAAATCATGGTTGGATCAGAAGTTGAGATCTGGACATGATCATTCCATTTTGTAAAACTTTGCAGAAGACTGGTATTTAGATTACCCCTGTGGATAAATTTATGCAAATGAGTAGTTTTCTAAAGGTGAAGTGAATAAATGTTGTTATAGTGCCTCAGCTTCTAGACAATGCACCTTTTTTCTGTCCATCAGATGTGTTTTCAGGTCATCCACACTTTTTTTGTTGGGCTCATATAATTGTAGCACATTCTTGCTCAGATGTGCTTTGGTAGTGATACGCTAAGAGATAAAAGAAAAGATGGAGCAAAATCATCCTTGACTAAATTTACTTTGAAGAAACTGTGATGTCTCCTAAACTCTCCTGAGAACCAAAAATTGACCTGATCTTTTGGCGACTAGACCTGTCCCAAACTAATCTTCCCAGAAAGCTTTTGGGTTAGACTCTCCCTCTTGTCTTGTCTCGTAATGGAAACTTTCTTTGGACTTGGTGCTAATCATACCAATGAGCCAGCTCTGATTGGTACTAGCTTGCAAAAGGCCTCTTTTGTTCTTGTTAGAGTATCTAACCTCTAAATCTATTTAATACCCTTTCCCTGGTTGTCCATCATTATGACACATGATTTTCCAAAGGATTTACTATTAGTTAGCAGCACAGGGCTTTCTCCCTGGGGTAGCAGCTACTTGCAGTGAAGAAAATGCATGTTCAATGTAGCAATTTGTCTTTTTTTATATATTTATTATAAGAGTAAATGAGTTATTGTGGGGGACTTCAATATTATTGCAAATTAGGTGCTACAAGCCAAGCCGTGCACATTTGTTATGTTTCCAGGCATACACAGCATGCATAGCAGTTCAAAAATCAGCAGTCATATTATACCTAGGCCTTTTCTTGGGCAGCTGCTACTTTGCAGGTATTTTTGTGGTGTGACTGTTCCATAACTCTGCTTACTTCAAATGAAGGGAGGGGGGAAATCTGTCACAAAAGTGATTGCTATAAAAAAGGTTTTGATGAGCATGAAGGCATGAATTGTAAAATCTCTCAAGATTTAGTTTCCAAAGTAGACATGGGCTAATGAATATACAGAGAGCATTGCTTGTCATATATTCCTTCTATAATAGTAATTTATGAACTGAGGTTTTTTTCACTTGCACCTTTCTCAATGTACTTGCAGGTTGGAAACTTATCGAAATTATAAATTGCTCCTTTATTCAGAAAAGCGTACAGAATCAAGCAAAGCACACAGAACCAAATCCTACCCCACCTCTGTTTCAACAAGGGGCTTAAATTAACTGCTGAACTTTAAGGCAGAAGAATTAGTCAAATGTTTTGGTTTCCGAGCTCAATGTCAGGGAGGGAGAAGAGGGAGTTCTGCCCTGGGCCAAGGTTCTGATTTTCTGGTTTTGGTGAAACCAGACTCTCACCAGAAAAATCTCTTTTCACATGATTTCATCTCAAAAGGATTCAGAAATGCACAATTAAGTAAGAGTCCCTGGCTCAGGTCCTCTGCTTCCCAAATCAAGCCTTTTGCTGTAGTTTATCCATCAGCTTAATCCTGGATTTAGAGACTAATCTGAACTCAAACTCTGTTTCTTTTGATGTTCTAGCAGGACAGGTGGTGTCTGGTGGGAGGGGGAAAGCATCCTGTGTATAAATCAGTGAGGAAAAAAATTCTGAAACATCTCCTTGCCTCCATCAGCTTTCAGAAGAGAGAAATAGATAAGAAGGTGCATTTCCTGCATCTCTTCTTTTTTTTTCCAAGAAGAGAGAGCCCATGTGTCATGTTTCATGTAACACAGGTTATATTCATCATAGGTGACCTGGATCATTTGTATTTGTGGTTTATAGTCTCTTGACATGCATTGTTTTCTCTAGCATGAAATAAAGCACATTAATGAGGTATGTATCTGTTCAGATGTACACAGCTCATGAAAGATGCTTTTGTAGCTCTTCGACTAGTTTGTCAACAGCTAGCATTTTGGCAGATGCAGAGAAAAAAAAACCCACCTCAAATTCATACAAGGGACTAAGAAAATCTGACATAAAAGTTTAGGGAGCCATGTTTGCGTATGCTGGAGCTACCTGTTTGATTAGGTGTGTTGTAACCTCCCTAATCAAAACTTGGGTAAAGTAGCCATTATTTTACAGTTAATGCACGCCCACTGCTGATGGAGCTATCTCTATATTTCTGTTCCTTCTTTGCTGGGAGTGGACTGGAGCCGGTGCCACCGACAGCCTGAGAAGGTACGGCAGTGTTGGAAAATAACACCAGGGTTGCACGCTCATAGCGGTTCCCGTTGAAAAGTTGGGATGGATATGTTTGGTGAGGGGAACCAGGGATGTTGAAGGCATAGCAGGGCAGCCCAGGGACCTGCTGCAGCAGCTGGACTGGGTTGTGACCTCCAGCACGGGGATTCGCGCTAGTCTTCGGTCTGTGTGGGACAACCTGTGCAAGCAGTGTGCCCCTCTTGCTCTGTGGAAAACCCTCCATTTCACCTGCACCTTCCCATTAAGCATGAGCAGCTGGTGCTCGGCAGTGCCCACCCTGGTGCTTTGCTGCAGTGGCTCTCTATGCATGTCATCTGCTTGCTGTTCCTGATATTCCTGGTCCACTGTGGGGGCATCTTTGCCCTTCCTTTTTTTTTTTTTTTTTTAAAAAAAGGGAGTCATTTTTGACTGTTTTCCTATCTAAGACTTGGAGCTGCCTGGTGATGAGAACAGAAACACTGGGAAGCATTGAGAGTCCTAAATTTAGCTCCTCATTTGGCTACAGGTTACAGCTTTGTGCTTACATGCTTTAGCAGTGCCTTGGAAAGCTGTTAGTATATCGGTTTATAGCTGTCGACTTCAGTAAGCATTGGACTAGGACCTACTTGCAATATGATATTAGATCTACAGGAGCATTGGGAACAATTTAGACTGTGTTCCCAGTTATCAAGGAAAGCTGGAAAGACCTTTCAGACAAATGTGGGGGGGAAAAAACATTATTGCTATTTCTCCATCACACAAAGAGAAGAAAAAATAATTTTCTTACTGAGAACTTTTAAGCAATTGTGGAGTACAGCCCTATCACTGCCCATGAATGCAACTTTTTATTATTAATATACAATCACCCAGGAAGCTGTTTCAGTTTGGCAGAAATAATTTTATTTGCATGTTAGTGCCTTTGTTATCAATGGATTACAGGTACTAATCTGGAGTGGCATACTAAGGACAAAGAGCATGAAAAACTATGTCTTGAAATCCATCTAAACTTGAATAGTTCAAGTCTCAAGGGGCAAAACTGTGTTATAAGTATTCCCGTTGAGTAGTAACAAGTAGTCCCATTAAGCAGTAGCTAGAAATCAGCATGCCTCCAAGACAACCCAGCAACATTTATTCAGAGGCCGATTTGTGGGTGAGATGAGTGGCGATGTCTTTGTACTTTGCTCTGAAATACTTATCCCCCAAACATCCCCCCCAAGCTCCTGGGTTTCCAGAGACCGGGACTGCCTCTTAATCTTTGTTTGCCTTCACCTCTCTTTTCTCGGTACAAATTGCTGTGCTTTTTAGATGACAATAAAGGTGAGGTTTAGCCCAGAGATTGAGCCAGTTGTTGGATTTAACTGAACTGGTGTTGTATATTTAGGGGCTTTCTGATTCACAAGGGTCTGTGTGTATACATTCTTAGGAGAAACTTTGCTGTCAGGGACTTTTTTCCTTGTAGAGAGACTCTTTATCAGAGCTCGTGCGGTATGCTTTGTAGGAGCTGAGACCATAAGAAGTTTCTCCCAGCTGTACAGAAATCTTTATTGCCTTTAATCGTTTGGTAACCACAGAAATAGTATTGTCGTCATCTTCCCCCCCCCCCCCCCCCCCCCGCGCCACTCTGATATGAATGCATCTTTTATGTTTGCAGATTTGGCCAAACCAGTATGTTATTTCAGCTACTTTTCATTAACAACTTGGGGTATTTTAGCTGCGCAGTAGCTTTTTCATTGTGTTTCTATGCTACTTTACTATTGAATGAAATTTAATACATTGCTTATAATTAGCAGTGAGGAATGTTACCCTATCATCAGTTCACTGCTACGAGGCTCACTTAAAGATTTTAACAAAGAAAATATTCTTTAGTCTCAAAATGCTATGCAGTTCCGCCCAGGCTGCTCAAAATAAACATTGTTTTTGAACCAAACTCTTCCCCCCTCCTCCCCCCTTTCCAAAACAAACGAAATATTTTCAGTGGCCATCAGATAGAAATTCGACCCTAATTACATGCTTTGTCTATTCATGCGATGTAGTAGGGTTCCAGAGAGTGATAGTTTGAAGCTGAATGCACTTTAACATGGCATCAGGTGCTGGCAGAAATACACAGTGTGTGTGTTGAAAGGTATAATGAGAGTTATGTGCTCTTGTAAGCTACAATTTGCATACATGAGGTGAGGTGGGATTTTTTTCTATAACGATTAGCAGTTCTGGGACAAGCCCAGAAATCCTTACTCAGCTGTAATTCCTGATGCTCTGTCATTGTTCATCTATTCATAATATAAATGGCACCTTTGCATTAGCTGAGTTTCCAAAGACCATCCCATTTCTTGCACCACTGTGGGTTTCAGCAGTCTCTGGGTCAAATCTCTGGTGCTCAACACTGTGGTGTTGCTCATCAGCTCTTGCTCTGGAATCAGGATACAGAGTTCGGAGGGGAGGAGTCCCTTGGAGCAGCTGCCCAACTCTCTTTGCTTGCTAAGTCACCGTGTCATTGCTCGCACTCCTGGATGTTTCTCTGGGGAGCCTGGGAGGCCAGATGGCTTCTGCCACTCAGCAAAGCCACTGTCAGTGGCTGGGTACCTTTAGCCCCCAAAGCACCCGAAAAGGGAGCTGCCCACTGCTCTGCTCAGTGGAACCCACTGCAAAAATGGCAAAACCTCGAGCGCAATGGTGGGTCCCTTGAGGTAGACCAAAGAACTGTGTTGGTAAATATGATCATAACTGGTCCAGTAAGGATATCAATTTGGCTATAGTTTTGCTTATGTTTGTGTGTACCCAAGTGGGGTCAGTGGGTGGCTCAGACCTGGAAAGCGTTGCAGGTTGGTGCTGGTGTGGAAGTGCCTACACAGGTGAATCACTCAGCAGAAGGAGGTTTTACTCTCCCCTGGGTTGTTAATGTCCTGGTTGGACTGTCTTAGTTTCTTTTACTAGGCTCAGTATGCTACACTAGGGTGCTGTCCTTCCCAGATCGGTGCCTCTTCCGAAAGCCAAATTAAAAATAACAATATTAATGTTGTCTCATTTCCCTTTGGTTGTTCGTTTTTGTTTTCTTGTTTTGAATTCAGTTTATGACTTTGGTTTCTCTGATGTATAGGAAAATTTTGTGGTAGTGCAGCACAGACATTACTCCTAGGCAGCAACCTAAAACAAAACAAGAGGGAGGGAGAAAAAGGAGGAGATGGTCTCTTAGTTACAGAACAGCTAGTTTGTTTGTATTGAAAAACAGACTAACTTTTAAAGAATGCACAGTAATTTGTATTGTAGATCTAATTTGTGAGTCTTAAGTGCAGCCATGTGTTACAGTGCTTGCAAAAATTGAAACTGAGGGATGTGGGAATAGATTGAATTTAATTTGTAATTTGTGCAAACATTTTAATCTCCCTCACAGAAGGGTTGTGAAGACTCTTCAGGCCCAGAATGTTTAATTGTTCAGACAGCTTTTCCAAGGGGCCCAAGGTAAGCAAGGACAAACTCTGAAATGCAAATCACATTGTTGGCCTCTGTCCCTGTTTTGATCACACCTGTACTTTCCACCTCTGCTGCATGAACTACCAAATAAAAGTACTGTGGTGGCTCCTCTGTGGTCCATGAGCAATGTTAGCTGTAGCTTCTGAAATAGGCATGAACACGCCTCAGGTACAGGTATCTCTGCATCTCTCAGCTCTAAATGGCTTTTAATAAAGCGAAGAAATCAGGAGTACAGTTAGTGAGCCAGCATTACTATTGGATCCTAGAGTGAGAAGGAAGAGGTGAATTTGTTCAGCAGTCATGTTAGAGAGTCGGTTTTGAGCTGCTTTGAGGGTTCTGTGGCTACTTCAGTCAAAAAGATAAATGAAAATGAAGTGCTGGTTTACCGGATGCCTCCCAGTCCTAAATGCCTGTGCCAGGATGGGGCACTGATGGATGCTCACAGCAGTTCTGCAATAAAGGCTTTTCAGTAAGGAACACTGACAAAATAAACAGAACTGTTAATTTTAATACATTTTTATTACTATCCCTGAGTGGTGTACCCCTGTCCCCAGTGGAACCAATACTATGAAATATCTTCACTAGTGACATAAACAGTGGGATTGAGTCCACCCTCAGCAAATTTGCAGAAGATGTCAAGCCGTGTGATGCACTTGATACCCTTGAGGGAAGGGATGTCATCCAGAGGGACCTTGATAGGCTTGAGAAGTGGGTCTGTGTGAATTTCATGGAGTTCAACAAGACCAAATGCAAAGTCCTGCACCTGGGTCGGGGCAATCCCCAATATCAATACAGACTGGGGGATGAATTGATTGAGAACAGCCCTGAGGAGAAGAAGTTGGGGGTACTGGGAGATGAAAACTTGGACACGAGCCAGGTATGTGCAATTGCAGACCAGAAAACCAATTCTATCCAGGGCTGTAAAGCAAGAAGTGTGGCCAGCAGGTCAAGGAAGGTGATTCCCCCCCTCCACTCTTGTGAGACCCCACCTGCAGTACTGCATCCAACTCTGGGATCCCCAGCACAAGAGAGACGTGGACCTGCTAAAACAGATCCAAAGGAGGTGATCAGAGGGCTGGAACACCTCTCCTATGAAAACAGACTGAAATTTGAGGTGGTTCAGTCTAAGGAAGAGAAGGCCCTGGGAGGATCTTATTGAGGCTGTTTAGTACTTAAAGGGAACTTAGAAGAAAGATGGAGAAAGACCTTTTACCAAAGACAAGGTGCAGCAGTTTTAAACTGAAAGAGAGTGTAGGTTTAGACTGGACATTAGGAAGAATTTTTTTATGAAGATGGTATTGAGACACTGGAACAGGTTGCCCAGAGAAGTTGTGGATGTCCCATCATGGGAAGTATTCAAAGTCAGGTTAGACTGGGCTTTGAGCAATCTGATCTAGTTGAAGATGTCCCCGCCTACGGCAGGGGTATTGGATTAGAGGATCTTTGAAGGTCTCTTCCAATCCAAACCATTCTATGATTCTGTGATTATAGGTTGCCTGACTTGCAGCAGGTACGCTGAATGTTTCAACAGCATGAGACAGAAGCTGTCTGAAAACAGTACAGATGGAGTTTCAAACTGGACTTTCAAAATCTCTCAAAATGCTCTTGAAATATTTCTCTGAGTGTGGTGAGGCTCTGTTACACCCTCTTCAACCTGGTCTGAAGAAAGTACGGATTTGGAGCATGCCTTGCCTCAAAGGCTCTCTCCCAGATGATTTGAATGCTGTGCTCCTAGTACCGAATGGTGTGCCATAAATATGCTATTTTACATTTTGCACACACCCAGTCATCAATGGCTTCCTGCTTGGAAACTGTGGTATTCAGACACATTAGCAGCAAAGACATGTAAATAAATTTACACCCATTAAGTCAAGGCCAGAAAAATGTTGGCCCTTACCCACTAAGAATATAATAACTTGCTTACTAGCGCAGGTCTAGCTCATGTGCTGGGGTGGTTTCCTGAGCAGCCAGACTGGTTGCTGTATTCCAGGGAAGCTCCATGACATTGGAGTTGACTGAGGTATGGGCCAATTGCTGTTCTCTTCTTTCTTCTGGTCTGTTGTGTGCTTGAGGGATGATGGACGTTTTGGTCACAGTTTATTCCTGGCGTAATGTTTGTTTCTCAAAGTCACCAATAGGTTGCCAATTTCACTATTCATGATGGAAAGACAAGCAGAAATCATGTTGAAACCCACCGTCATGATCTGCATGGGCAAAGCCCTGTTATTTCATAATTAGGTCTGATGCTTTTGGCCCAGCTACTTAGGAATCAGCTATAATCATCTTACGAAGCCAAATTTGTGCTTTTTTTCTTGGCTCTGGCGGTGCTCCTGCAGTAACGTTACAATGTCTGGCTCCAGCGATGCTTACAGTGTATTTGTATGACTGAGTGATCAGGATGGAGCGATCATGCCTAGACTGTCCCTGAACACAGGTTTTGGTGGAGTACACTGCTGTGTTTTTGTCTGGCAACACAGGATGACAGTTCTGTGGCTGCAGTGGATCAGTCTTGCTCTTTATTGGAGTCGGTATTTTTTTACTTTCATTTGTGTAGGTGCCGGCAGGCACCACTTTACAGGCAACTGAATGTACTTGCAGCACTGGTGCTCGTCACTGAAGATTTCCAAAGCGCTCTAGAATAAGCTCCGAATGGCTGAGGATATGGGGAGTGAAACCAGACTCTGATGTACCTGTTTGTTTGCTTATTAATTGGGCTACTGATTGATTTTTTTAATGTGTTTTGGGAGCACGTGTGGGTTTTTTTACAAGAGGCAACTTGGCATGGCAGCTCCAGACTCAGTAGCCTTACAGGACTTCTACACACATTTTGCAATGGGTCTTTGAAGGCAATGACTCACATATGGGTTTGGCCTGACTCCATGGAAAAGTGATTTTGAGCCCTTCCAACAAGGGGCACTACTGCCAGTCTGTGTCAGCCAGCACACAGTCTGTTATCCTTCTGTGTATTCACATTTCCCGTGAACCCGTGACAAATCTGAGCATGTGTGTGGCAGTGTTTTTCTTTTCTAAGCTAAAAAATGCAGTAGCAATGGTCCACGTCAAGCCAAACCTAAGCACTTAGGTACTTTGGGAATGTTCCCGTTACAACAGATAGGAAAACTTCCATTTCATAGAAGGGATTTTGCAAATTCACTTGAAAAGCAACAAATGGAAGTCTCATTAAAATATAGTCATTAATTCTTGAGTTAAATTAACTAGGTTAAATATAATTTAGTGAGTATCTCAACATAGGTCTGCCCAATCCATTAAAAGCAGTTTAAAACAAACACTGTGATAACCACATTTCTTTAGAGCTGCATCAAAAGTGCTTTCGCAGAAGGTCAGCCCTGGATCTGTGATATTTTGGTCTACCCCATGCTCTTGGGAGCACTTTCAGTGTTTAACATGCAATGAATATATAAGCCCTCTGGAGTCTTTTTTTTTTCTTTTTTCTTTTTTTTTTTCCCCTCCCCCCTCCCCCTCCTCCGCGTGTAAAAAGGCTCTGAGAAACAATATTGGCAACAGGAACACCTTGTGCATATCCGAAGAATAACCTCTCCTCTGACTTTAGCTGGCTCCCGCTTATTACATGGCTGGAGATGGTCCTTTAGGGAAGCTGCCCCACGGCATTGTCCTGGACAATCTCCACCAAATTAGGGACGGTCAGGCTGAATGAGAAGAGAGAGTGGTGATTACAGAGATTATTTTCTTTTTAAGCATGCTGCTTAGCTCTGCTTTGCTGGGTGTTGGTTTTCAAAAGGGACTTATAATAAATGTGGGCCATCTATATATAGCCCAACTTTTGTTCGTTTGCACAGTTCAGAAAGCCTACTGTTTGAGGTTAGCCTTGAGTAAACTTGTACCATTTACTTTGGAGCATTTCAAAGGGAACAAAAACACAAATCATGATGAGGCTAATAAGAAGTTTGGGTGTTTAGTTTAAATGTGTACACAGCAATCATTGTAGAGGAAGTCCTTCTCTTTGGGAGTACATTATTATTAAGCAGCATTGCTGTTTGCCTGGTTTTGTCTGGTCCGCAATTTGCATTCACTTGATGGATTGCCAGGGTCGGAGGTGCACTACTTGGGAAACGCTGAAGTGCCATCTCAGCAAACTCTTAAGAGGAAGGGAACGCTAATACAAGCATTTGCCCAAACTCCTTGAGTCTTCTTAGGCTTCCTTAGGCTGTGCTAGATCAATATGACAGTTTGCTAAGAAGCTTTGGACATGCATTCACAAACTCTCTCTATTGGCTTTCTTGGCATGTTATTCAGGAGGTAGCTGCTAGTGAAACATGTCTGCTACCAGCACAGAAGATTTATACATGCATTTTCTTCTCCTGCTAAGTGATTTATTTACTAGCAATAATGCCTTGCAGAGTTGCTTGGTCCAGTTTGCAGAACTCATTATGTCGACCCTCAACAATCTATAGATGAATGGGATCGCTCTCACTCTCTCTCTTGGGTTGGGGTTTTTTTTTTTTTTTCCTTTCTCTATCCTGTGTTTTTTAAGTCGTGGTCACATGGCTCCAATCCTGTTCAGTGAGTGAGATGATCCCAAGCTGGTGAACATTTCTTTCCGTACTACGCACAGAGGTAAGTTCTCTTGTGCCACCTGTCTCAGCAATGAAGGGGTTTGTTGCTTGCTTGCTTTAATTGTAACAGTTTGCTGACCGCTTACTGTCAGTTACTTGCAAAAGGACAAACTTATTTCCCGTGATCTACAAGCCCTGCAAAATAGAGCAAAAATGTAATATTGCAAAAGTTTTTAATGGCAAAAGCTTTGCACTTGTCGTTACTCAGCATTCAAATTTCTTCTGTTCTCAGGCTGCCAGAGTCCCATGCTGGTGCCTCTCAGCCTTCTCGCTTGCTGCCTGGCTTTAATTCCTGCCTCTCCTGAGCACTTGGTGAGCTCCAGCCCTTTCTCTTCCTGCTGGCAAAGGATGGGAAATTGGCTGCTTCAACAGCTCTCACTGTCGACCTCCTCAGCTGGGGAGGTTATGCAAAGGTGAAAGGTGATCAGATTATTCACGCTTTTATTTGTGAAGCAATAGTGGTGCTCCTCGTGTCGCTCACGGGAGGGATTGAGGCCGTCTGGGCTCAGATGTGCTGGGGTTTTTGCGTTCCCCTCAAAGGCCCATGGCCCCGCATGTCCAGGAGGTGCTGGCCCAGTACCGTCAGGGCAGAGCTCCATGGCTGCAGGCAGTAGAGCAGGCAGCGGGACCTCTCCATCTGCAAGCTCTCGCTTAGTGGTAAAAGCATAATTCAAGATTTGAGTCCTGCAATCCTTTGGGGGAGTGGGGAGCCCTGTCCCAGTCTTCCCACTTCACCTGAGTCTTTGTTTAGGGAGCACCACCCCAGCACGTTTGGCACGATCCCCCTCCCCGAATGCCTGAACAGATATATGATTCCTTGGACATGTGATTTAAAAATGTTCCAGGGCATCTTAAACTGTTTCACATTTTATTAGCTCTGCCAAGTTCTAAGCACACCTTGAATAAATTCATAGTTGGTGGTTGTGGCGTATGTACCTTGGCTATCGTGGGTGGATAAAAAATGTTTTATACCCCCAAGGAGCAGCAAAAGAGTGAGCTCGCTCCATGCAGCAAGGGGAGTGAAAAAGTTGGATTAAATCATGTCTGTCTGCCTGTGGTTGAACTAGCAATGAGGCATTTTCAATCAGAGGTCAGGGTTGTGGTCAAATTTCTCCTTCAGTTTTTGCTTGCCGTAATTTTCCCTCATACCAGATTCTCTGCGAAACTCCAGAAGGACCGAGACACTCTCTGTGTCTGACCTTTCGGGGCAGGATTTTTCAGACAGTCCTGTTTCAATTGAACTTGCTGCCAGAGCATGCAGGAAGGAAGCGACATGTGTTAGTCATACACCCCGGTGTGTGTTTAGCATCCAATTTGTGTACAGTCCAGGAATAACCCAGCATAATTCTACAAAGCTGGACTCATGCTTAGATGTTTTGATGTTTGGGCTAGGAGGGGATTTCTTCATACATGAAACAGGCTTTCAGCGCTCGGGAAGGATCAATACCTCCCCCCAAGGAGCTCAGGCAATGAAAATATTTTTGCAATGGATGCCGGAGCTCAACCTCTGCATGGGTGTCTCAGGCTGCGCGTGTGCGTTCCAAATCTGGGGTCTACATGCATTCACCCAGTCAAGCCAGACACACCACGGGTGCATGCGGGCATCGCTGCCCCAGCCTCACGGGCAGCATTGCACCCCAGGACGGCTGCTGTACGCCGTTCGGAGGGGGAGCATGTTCCACAAAAGGCAGATTGTGAGAAGTGTGGGAAGAGCCTGAGCGTGCTCGCCTCAGTCACCAGCCTTTGGAAACGGCGCTGGGGGCAGCCACGCCAGGCTTGACATCTTGAAACAACATTAATTAAAAGTAACTTTTTAATCCTTGAGGGAAGAGAAACCAGAAGTGACAGTCTCCTGGCTACAGCCCTTCAGTTTTAATCCCAGTTTTGACTTTTTGCCTGGGATCGACAAACCGCAGAGAACAAAAACATATTTAAAAAAGTTTCTTTCAAAGCTGGTGAATGTTAATCATGAGGGTGGGATTTTTTGTTAGGGGTTTGTTGGGGTTTTTTTTGTTTCTTTTTTTTTTGTTTGACTGCTGCCGCTCTGGAGGAACTGGAACAGCAGACAGCCACGCCTGAAGTGGGTATACTGTCTGCTTTAACTGGGTAGCATTCTGCTAGGGCAGTATTTCTGCTCTTAGGCAATCACAGTCATACACTGTGTCCAGCTACTTTAGGGACATCAGGCTGCTGTGCAGGATGGCTGGTCCTTTGCATCACAAGAGTGTGATGCTGGGACAGACTCTGTGAAGGGTCCTTGACTTTGGCACTCAGTGGCAGGAGAGACTGGGGTGAGCCAGTATCTGGATTGGTGCAGTTGGATAGCTTTGAAAATGGGCTCTTTGAAACCCAACTGGAAGTGATGCAAGGGTGGTGGGAGATGCCATTTCTTTTCTTGCTGCAAAATCGTACCCTGTTTTCCCTCTGACACAACGTACTAGTCAGCACAACTGCTCCCTCGCAAGGACCTTGTCCCGTTAGTAACTGGGAAAGCTTCAGCCAACATTCTCTTCTCAGCTACCTGTTAGAGCAGCAAGCTCAGAATTTCCAAATAAACCGTTGATCCAAAAATGTGTGTGTGCCATACCGCAATTAACGTTCCTTCTGAGCACCCCGCATTAAGCATCTCTATATGTTTCTTCAAGGAAGCCTCTGAGAGATTGTCTTTTATGGAGGAGTTATAAAGATTACTTATGGCTGAGTTCACCTATAGAAAATACAGAATCGTTAGTCTATGCAGTTCAAGAAAGAAACTGAATTAGCCAGACCCAGACAAGAATAAGTTAACAGTACTCACTAAGGAGCCTTGAGTGGAATTAGAAAAGAGAAAAATGGCCTGCTGATAAAAACAAAAGCCTAAAAACTCGAAGAAACCCTTCCTTCCTCCCATCCCCATCTAATCACTCTAGGACAGAGCAGGAGCCGGGGTAGGAGGGAACGTGGAATCTGTTTGGTGCCAGCGGTGTATCTCCTCCTTCCCTTCTTTATTTGACCCTCTTTTAGAGGAATGTTTAGCAAAGCTGTTTATTTTGCATAAACCCAAGTAATAACGTGGCCCCGGGTGACAGGACCTGAATGAAGATGACAGCAGTTTGATTTAACGATTAGCCACCTGACCCGATAGCACCTCTGGAATCTCAACTGCAGAATAAATTCCCATTCTTCCCGCATGGGCTGCATGTTAATCACGGGAAGAAAAGCAAAGGGTGGTTGCAATAGGGCCATTGTTCCTGGGGGCGAAGGCTTGAAAAGAAACTGCCCGTCCTTGCCTGCTTTGTGCTGGCTTCACGCTGAGTCTTGGACACTCAAGTTTCTTTTACTGCTTCTGTATCTCCCCACACACACCCCCTCCCCTGATGAAATACTGGTTTCCAATGGGGCAGATTCAGCCGGGTCATTCACCAAGGGACTTGCCTTCTCCCTGAATTATCACCATATAGTTTCTAATATTTGTTTCAGCTGAAAGTCGGCGCTCGCGGTGCTGGAATCTCTCTATTTGCAAAGTTAGTGGAACAAGTTGCTGAGGGATCCCTGCTTTTTCCAAACATTCCCTAAAGCAGCTTAGCAAAGTGGTAGGGCTTTGTCTTGAGGGAAACCAATTTGGGTAAAATCTTGCTGTGCTTTTTGTTTCCTCCTTCCCCTCCCCCTGCCCTCCCAAGTCTTTCAAAGCCCCTGCATTAAGCGCAGTTGTAATGGTACAACCCTTGCCTTTGCAGGCTGATATTCACTTACAGTTCAGCCTTCCAGCTTGGTAGCACAGGGAGAGATGTGGCAAAGGGGAATTAAAAAATGATTGCAAAGTCAATGGTTTAAAGAGTAATTACAGAGTCATTAAAGGTTATTACGGGGAAGTGTTCAGCTGAGCAGCGATTAGCATTCCTGATACCTCAAGCTCACCATGGTTTGAGGGCACAAGTGAGACGAGTTTTAAAGGTCTCTGCCACGAGGGGATGGAAGCATCTCCCAGCCCTGTACTCTCTGCCCACCTCCCCCGAGGCTGCCGGCTCAGCCGTCAGCTGCACCTGGGGACGGTAACCAGCTCCAAACTACACATTGCAGTGCTCTGCCCAGAGCAACACTCACTCAGGTTAGTTTGTGGCTGGTGATCGCAGACAACCATTCAGAGCTGCCTGAGTCCTGCCTTGCTTTCTGCCCATGTGAAAACCTTCAGGTGCCGTCAGGATTCAGGTCTCTCACGACATGGGTGGTAGAGGGCTGCATGCTGCCTTTTGCACCTGCAAATAATTTCGGAAGTTAAAACTCCCAGCAGGCAAATTCTTAAAACCAGAACCTCAGCATCGCCCTTGCAGGGTCACACCGATGCGCTTGTATGGCCATGTCACCCTGGTGCCCAGAGCCACTGGGGTCTGGGGTGCTGTTCTTGACACGGATGGACCCTTCTCAGCCGCAGCAGGGAGCTGGGGAAGGCTGGTGTCCCTCTGTGAAAGTCTTGAAGAGCAGCAGGAGCAAACAGTGCTGTCTCTTACGTGTTTGTGTTTGTCCATATGTGGTGAAAAAAATCCTCAAATCAAAGCCAGGTCTGTGGTGTCAGTGCAAGAAGAGTGAAACACTGGCTGGAGTCCCTGATGTTTTATAGTGGTGAAGGCCGAGTAAGTATTTAAACAGATAAAACACAAAGGTAAAATAAAACGAAGCATTAATGATGGTATTAGCAAGTTATAAATATTTAGGTACAAAGCAGGTACCGCTCTCATTGCTCAGGCAGTTGGCTTCTGGTCTGAGCTGCTGTTTGGATTTTCTTTTGAGCATTGAAAAGGGCATTAATACGTTGCCAGGAAATATTATTTCCAAGGTAAATGAAAAAAAAAAAAAAAAAGAAACAGGCAAAGCAAGCCAGCAGGAGCCCTGGGATATGCAGAGACAGACCCCGCCGGACCACAGCATCAGGGCAGGAACACACTTGTGCTTGAAGCAGAGTGATGGACGGATGCGTCCGAGGCGGATGTCTGGGACAGTGAGGAAGACACAGCATTCCTTCTTAGGTAAAAGAAGACGGGATTTGTTTTCAGGTTAAAACGAGGTGTATTTGTAAAAAGTCAGTGATGACAAAAAGCTATTTTTTTTCCCCCTCTGAGGGTGAAAAGCACTTAGTTTGCTTACAGACTGGCACCTCGGGAAGAAAACACTGCTGCCTTTTCTCCGCGCCGCTCCCCACGTGTCTATCCCAGACGGACAGACAACGCGCGTCCTGCCAGCCCGGCCAGCTTCCCTGGGGATCGCAGACCGTCCAAGGAGGGAGGCTGCGCTTCGAGTCTGTCCGGGCAGCTGGTATTCATTTATGTTTTACAAGAAAGCCTCTCACTGCAAATAGCTTTTGCAGATCTCTAAGATGTCGGAGCGGCGAAGGGAGGGAGGCCGCGTTTTCAGCTGCACGGGGCTCATTTCCTCAGCGCTGCTCGACGCCAGCCTCCGCATTTCCCCCTCGTCAGATCCACGCTAGTCTGCTGCTGGCAGGGGGATTTTCACGCCGATGTGACCAAAGCTCATCCAAACACATTCAGTTAATTCAGTTGATTTAATTATTCTTGTAGGCTGCTTCCATCCTCTCTTGGTAAATCCTGTGACATCTGAGATGGGGAGCAGTGGAGGCAGACTTTGTATGCCGGGCTTTCGGGGCCCAGGAGCAGCAGAGAGATAACCAGGTGTCCTAGCTGGAGCGTGGTGCACAGTAAATGCTTTACGTCTGAGCAAGGGTGAGTTCTGAGGCTGTCAGTTTTGCCAAGTATCAAGGGTTGGAGCAGAGCCTCTCGCTGCTGGTGCAAAACAGCCAACTCCTGGACCAAT
The DNA here is from genome assembly GCA_027574665.1 of Rhynochetos jubatus. NCBI lineage: Eukaryota > Metazoa > Chordata > Aves > Eurypygiformes > Rhynochetidae > Rhynochetos > Rhynochetos jubatus. Next base: position 30,302,748 of record CM050654.1, read on the forward strand.
AGCTGGTTCGGGCTGAGAGTTGGTGGTTTGAAACACACTGAGTGAGCAAGAGGTTACCATTTAGCCAGAAGAATAGCTAAAGAGAAGGACCCCCAGACTCTACAGGCATCTGGGAATACTTTTCACCTGTTTTTTTCCCCCCACTGATGGAAAGAAGGGCAGCCTTGGGCTAGCTGTTATGTTTAGCTGAACAAAAGACATTGGAGCTAAGAAAGACCTAAGGCAGGCATTGCCACTAGCCCGGCTGGCTGCTTCCCGGCTGCACACACACACCGTTGTGCCAGGTTGCGGAGGGAGGCTCCGTGAAACATCAATGCAAGAGCAGCAACATCAGCTTAGGTCAAGGTCTGCCTACCCCTGGCTCTGGTTATGGACAGGGATGAGTGCCTGATCGCAGGGCAGGTGTGCAAGAAGGGGGTGAGCACACCGCACCGCTTCCCAGCAACGTTCTCGCAGCGTTGCAAATCCTGCAGTTCAAGGACTGTCTGAATTGCAGGTGGCATCACTGGACTTTTCTTCTGTGAACTTGCAGTCATTTTCAGAAAGGGCATATTTTTCTAGCACGAGGACCATCCTACAGCATCAACTGCCACAGTGTAGCTTTACACTGTGCAAGGGAACATCTTTGATCATCAGCTCGCATCCCCTTGCTGTTATTTGGTGGCTTGCCGGTTTGGCATGGGACGAGACGGTGAACTAGCAACCTGTAGCACTGTCTTCATCTCATTCACAGCTTGCTGAACATCCTTTGGTTGTTCTTTTGAGAACTGATGAGCATAGATCTGCTCACTCTCTGCATTGAGCCTCATCACAGGGGCAGAGCTTAGTCTGCCAGACCTGAGGCTCTTTGCTTTTAAGTGCGTGAAGTAGGAAACAGGTCTCTCCAGGCCCTCTGAATAATCAAAGGAGAGAAAAAGCCTCTCTCCAGTAGGAGAGCTGGGCCACCCAGTCTGATCCCCTTGCCTTTCCTGTTTCTTTCTGCATCGTCTTTGTAGGGAGACTCTTTATGCAGAGACCTACAGAGTTCAGGTGGTGTGTGTCACCCTGTAAGATAAACAGCTCCTATCTGTGACTTTCAAAAGGATGGAGTGTTGCTTGGCTTTTTGTTAGTTCCTACTAGCAAAGGTAGGGAGGGTGCTGTTGGGTTTTTCAGGTTGCTGGTTTGAGTTTTTGCTTTTGTCTTTTTTCTCCCCAAGGAATGGGTACAGGACACATATTATAAAATGGACCCCTCTGGTGAGGTACTGGTGATTGCTGGTCTCTTCTGAGAATTCAGGCTACACTGTCTTTTCTGTAGGCTGCTAATGGTATGTGGTCCTGTATTCATAGTGAGCCAAATATATAGCTTCATGGTGGGAGTCCTTTTTGCTTGGCTTGCCCTTTATGTTTGTATTTTGGTTGCAGGGGACTTGCAGTCCCTCCCTCAGACATATCCTCCAAGGAGCAGTATGTTTTACCTTAGAAACAAGATGCAAACCCAGAGACGTGTTCCCTGCGTAGTTTGTAACACCGATGACGCTTGGCTTGCTGTGCAAAATGCCTGGGGCTGTACAGAGGTGCTTTGTGCAGACCCACGACCTGCTGCCTACCCACTTTTTCCCTGAAAATATTTTGTGTGCATGGGGAAAATGGAGGAGTCGGGGGAAGGGCAGAAGGCAGGGATATTTGGTCAGGCGCCCTGCTCAACTCTACCTGCTCAGCCCTGCCTTTTGCCTTCTCTTGCCTTTGCCTGTCCCATCTACCTGGCATCAGCATCAGGGCTGAGAACGTGGGCGGGCGCCAGTGGGAATCTGCAGCCCCTCTGAGTTCGACCCACCCAGGCTCTGAACACAGGTCTCCATGGGTGAGTGATCAGTGCCTTAAACAATCGCTCCGCGCTCTCCCGGCATCTAATTACCAGGACAAAGCGGTCCATAATAATGGATATTGCAGAATAGCTTATTCTCCTGGAGGATTTGATCCAAACCCCAATGAAGTCGGTGGAAAGACTCCCATTGATTTCAATAGACTTTACGTCAGGCTGCTAGCATGCTCTTGGTTGCTTTGCTGTTAACCGCAATATGCTTTTTCAAAACTTTTTCCTTTAAGAGAATATTTCAAAATCTTAAATTATTTACTCAGAGCAAGGAAGTGCTGTCCTTTTCAGAACGACTGTCCCTCTATCTTGTATTGGGATGTTGATTGCTAGGAAAATAGCATCACTTTTGGATATTGCCTAATTTAGCGTTAGTAATGACAATTGGTTAATTGCTTGCATTTTTAATTTTTCCAGTTAGTAAAGCTGTGCAGCAGTTTCTCTCATCGTCATTTCAGGAGCCTGGCAAAATATTTTATTTGCTTCTTCTGTTGAAAGCGTACATGAGGACTGACATACACACTAAAACACTGTTCTCCTGTGCTTTCAATCCTTGTGGCTACAGACTCATTAACATTGCTGCATGTAATAAACTCCTAAGACTTTCTTCTTGTAAACTAAAAGTTTCCTCATCTGATATTTTCGTGAGTCTCAGGAAAATATTTTGATATAAACTGATGGAGGAACAGTGAAAATTCTTATAAATTATATTGCACATATATTTTAAAAAAACATGTAATACTTAAAAATTCTTATGATCCAGTGGAATTCCTTATCAAGACATACTGCTCTAGGAAAAAAAGTGCTCGTGTCCAGCTAACACAACCATGTCCCTTTAAATAGACCATTTTCTGCAGGAAACTCAAAATTTAAAAGTTGATGACATTCCTTTGTCGCTTCCTAGTTTGACCCTGATTAGCAGGAGCATGTGAGATGACCATGCCTTGGTGAGGATTTTGGGTGAAGGTTCAAAACCCAAGGAGTGGGCCTTGGAAGTTCTGGTGGAGGTGCAGCCTTGACCAGCAGGGGGAAGGTGTTGGGAGGGATGATGCATGTCCAGGAAGGGGAATGCTTGAGGGTGCCTGAGGGTGATGGAGATGTGCCCAAGAGCAGTTGTAATATGCCTAAGAGATGGAGAAGGGTTTCGGTGGGAGGATTGACAAGTGCTGACACCCTCAGAGTTGGGAATTCCCGAAGGAAGCAGCTGAGGAGGGGCCCAGAGGGGGAAAAATGGGACACCCATTGTCATTGTGTTTAGGGAGATGGTAGAGAAGCCAGAAATGAAGCAGGAGTATTGAGAGCAGGACATCCAGAGTTGCCCCAGAGAAGGGTGCCTGTGAGAAGACCCAGGCAGACACCACCAGTGCAGGTCACACAGCTGCTGAACATGACCCCATCCCAGACCCAGAATATCTGCATTACCAAAACCAGAGGAAGAAAGCCAGTACCAGGAGGGAAGAATTCACTGCTTCTTTGTTACCTGCTTGGCCAAGGATAAGGGGGTAGAGGCACAAGAAGAGAAGAAATCCACTTGGATCCCTGCACAGGAGTTCGTCCCAACCCAGCAGGCAATACTGCGCCGTGTGTAAACTTTAAACTACAACCATCCTCGCACGTGAGTGTACCAGTGCCCAGGCAGTGCATTCTGTCTGCCGGGCAGAGAAGCCTGAGGGATCCTGCACCGAGTCCAAGAAAAACAGCGCGCTTTGCCGCCAAGAAAGCGACAGCTAAATTTGTTTTCAGACTTCAACAATTTGGAGCAGGATCCCTGCAAGGGGAAGCTGGTTCGTCACGGTTCAGAAGATTATTCAAAATGCATGAAATTTGCGTGGAATTTCCTTAATCTGCCTTTACAGGACAATTCCTTTCCCACTTCCTGAGGGCAGGCCCATATTGTTGAAGGCAGCATTCTTTAACTGGGGGATATCATTTATTATAAAGGATCACGGGTCAAAGTATCTTAACCCAGATCAAGGGCAAGGTCTGTGGGGACTGCCTGGAGCCTTTCGTGGTAACTCACAATAAAGGGCCAATTATACAGCAAGCGGCTGACACCAAACCCATGCTGTGGCTGCAGATGGTGAATGTACCTACTTGGGTCTTGCATCTTGTAAAGGGAGAAATTACTGTAGGTTCATGTTCTTGAAATGGGTGACCATAGCTAGCAAGCTAATTAAGCCTTTCCAAACTGAATTCCATGTTGCTTAACACTCCCTGTATTTTTCTTAGTAGCTTAACCTTGATATCTTTCCTGGGATTAGAGAGTGATGAAAGGTTGAATTATTTGTCTCTGAACTCCCACCGCGAGCGGTCTGACTGCATCTGTTCAAGTTCCTGATTTCTCAACATTGGTGTTGCATGCGATGCTCTGAGGGTGTTAGGCACTAAGATTGTATCGCTCTAAACTACTGTTATTCACTTGGGATGCAGTTTACTGGTTTGAAAGAGACAGCAGTTCCAGGGGAAAAAAAAAAAATAGGCAGGTGGTGAATCCCATTTAATTAGAAGAACATTTAAAAATGAAGGGGTTTACATACCGATGTTTGCATTTCTGTCCAAGCTTTTTTGAATCAGTTTGTGAGTAGTATCATAGGTGCTAAAAGATTTTTGTAAAACTAAGGGCAATTGATTCTCCATTTTGCTGCTGGGGAAACTGAGGCATGTCTTGTGATGGAAACCTGTCAAAAGTTATTAAATAAAAAGTCACATCTCTGGCTCAGGACCCAAGGTGGGAAATTGCTGGTGGGGTTACTACTCTGGAGTATTGTGGTGTGCATCTTCTGGGCTCAGATTCTTGTCTGGTAGGTGGCCACTGCTGGAGATGGGGCACCATGAGCCTCGTCTGACCTGGTGGGGCTGCTTGGAGGTCCTTGGGTATTATAACTGCTGGTCAGCAGGCTGGGGGAAGGAGGAGGAGGTGGACACCAAATGTACCATTCCTTTCTAAATAGTGAAATCTGCTTGTTGTGCTGTTTTGGAAAGCCAGACAACACTTTTAACCCATGTTTCATTCCTGGTTTGCATGTACACTTGTCTGTGTCCACCTAACTGGCCAAGCCAGGTGTTTGCAAGCGCTGCCGAGGTGTATGGAGAGCTCTGCAGGGGAGTGGAGGCTGAGGGAGGTTAGCAATGCGTGGGATGTCTGTAGCTGCTCTAAGTGCCTGGCTGTGCTAGGAGGTACTGTAACCTCTCCCTATGTCATTAAGGCTTATCATTGCCACAGACAGCGATTGGAAAAGGCTTTTTGCAAGGCTGAACTGTAAGCAATAAAACTTGCATTCTGATACAGGCATAGTGCACTTAGCTAATAAAAATAGCCTTGGTGTCAAAAGGTTTCCATAAATGTGGCTAAAGATATTAACAGTCGCTGTGTTTGCATTTCACTTCTCTATAGACTCGGGATGAGGTGAGGTGATAAAAACGAGCTTTTTGTTTCCACTGGGAACCAAAGTCACAGAAGTTTACTCAGGATGCTGAGGGAGCAGTCCCGACATTTCCCGGTGCAGATCATCTCCCTCCTCTTCTCCCCTCTTGGCAGTCCAAATGTAATCCAACCATGATGGGTTTGGTCTCAGGTGTTTTGGTGCGGGCAGCAGAACTATCCTGTCCTCCTGACCATGGCTGGAGAGCTGGAGCGCAGGTCACATGCCCGACACAGGTGGATGGAGACCTGACCTTGCCTTTCTCAACCCCTGTGCGTGACCGGGATGGAGTGCTTGCGTTTCATCTCTTAAAAGTTCAGGAGATGGAAAGAGAAGGATAACTGTGCTGTGATGGTCACGAGGACAGGCACTGTCACTTTCCTGAATTGAGGGCTGTTTTCCAAAGCCCAAACCTGCCATCCAGCCCCAGCTGGAGCTCTGTTAATTCAGTGGAACTGCTTGCAAACTACAGTATTACCGAACGTAAGTAAGTGTAGCGAAACTGGATTAGAGCTAATAAATTAAGGGTTTCTTGGGATCAAATGCTGATAAAACAAGAAACATCATGTAGTTGAAGGTGAATGTAGGTTTGATAACAAAGCATTATTTGACAAGGGAGCTGTTAACATCCCTTATTTGCCCAACTATTAACAGATTTCTTTCGTATGATCACATAGTCATTTGAGTCAGAGGAAAATGTGTTAACCAGTCTGCCTGCATTTCCCACTTGTATGTCAACATCACAGTGTTTACTAGTAGAGGTGACAGGGGTGCCTGTCAATTGGATTATACTCCGGAGGCCCATCCTCATCTGGGAGCTGTGGTCGCGACAGTTTAGTAATAGTAATGAGCACTTATATGTACTGGCAAAGCTCTTTGGCAACCCTTTTGAGTTATGGATGTGGCTAGTGTTGACATTAGATGAGACAAAGTCAAGAGAAGATAAGAGAAGAATGGACCCTGGGAAATGGAGAAAACACAGTAATCAGACTATCGTTGTGCCCACAAACTCCTTTGCTGGGAACCAAATAACTGAAAATCTCATAGGGAAGTGTGTAAATAGCTAAATATAGCCATAATAATTTGTGGCCACTGTGGTTCAATTAATAATTCAGAAAGGTAATTGTAATAGCCTATCTTCGCCTTCCTTTATATCATGGCTTCCCCAGCCCCATTTCTTCCTTCTCTTCTTCTCACCCATCTTTTAGAGCAGCAGAATCTGTGAGGCTGGCTGATTCCTGGAGAAATGTGATAGGGTCTCGTGAACCCACCGGTGTGGTTAGGTGTGCCATCACCTCAATCAGTCATAGCTTCAACAACCGGCATGATGTTGGTGCGGGTTCATATGGGCCCTTTCTTTCCTTCCTCTTCCTCAGCAGCCCCAGTGATGTTTCAAGGTGCTGGTGCCTACCTGACACTCTCGGTCCTCAGGGAACAAAGTCACTGTTCTCAAAACATGGGGTTTTTGTCTCCTCGGTCCCTGACCCAGATCCCTTCTCCTTTTAAGGGCGTGCAGGCATGTTTGCCTGTGAATGAAGAGTTGTGAAATCGGGGTTGGTAATGGGAAAGTGCTCATTCAGTCGTTCAAAGGCATCTGCCGCTGGAGTTTGCTGCTCAGTTGAGGATGCTGATGGTTCTCCCCAGCCACAGGTGCCCAGTCCTAGGGACATGTCCAATCTGTAATGATACCTGCCTTTGTGAGACTGAAGGAAATCATTCTCGGACTGGGGTCCGGCAAACTGAGCCTCCATGAGAGTGCCAACTGCTGCTGGCAAGGTGGTGCGGGTGATGTGACATTTGATGCCAGAAGTGCAGAGATTAAGGCATCACGGCTTCTTCAGCTGTCAATACGGCTTCATTCACACACATTAAAAATTCAGTTGTAATTTTCAGGGGAAATGTGGAAAAGTTCCTCTAAAATGACTCCCAATGAGAGTGTCACTGGCTCAGAGGACGAACGCTCATGTAGGCCGTATTTGAGTTATCAAACCCAACAGCTAGAGGCAAATGTCAGCTTATCATAACTGCTCTGTAAACAGAAATCATCACATAATCCTTTGTCTCACCCATCACATCCAGGCGACAGCCCAGGAAGCCTATTAGCAAATGCCAACACGCCTACCGCACCAGGGCGAGTTACATGCCTGGGTTAAACACCGCCAGGGGAGTACAGGAGCCTCAGCAGGGTAACAGCAGTGAGTCACCTGAAGTCAGAGAAGTGCTAAGTGATTTTCTCATGGGAAAAATTGAGATCTAACATCACTGGGATTGATTTTTTTTTTTTAAGTTTCTTATTAAAAATATCATGCATGATAAAAGTAGAGCACAGAAAGAGGGTGCAGATACCCATACCACTCTGGATGAGCATATTACGGTCTGAATTTTGCAGTGGGAGGATAAATTATAGAAGTAACCAGGGCCAAAATAGTTCCAGAGTCAGGAGTAAAATTGAAAGAATTACAGTACACACTTCAAAGTAAAATGCTTGTACTAATAGCCTGATAGCAGTACCCATTTCAAAGTGTGTTGTCAGTAAAACACAGTATTCGCAGATGTTTTGATCTGCCAGTGATACATTTCTGAAGAACCTGTTATGCCCATTTCTGCCGTTGCCCTAGTTTGGGGGCCCAGTGCACAAGCAGTTCTGTTGAACCCATCCTAAAATGGTGCAATGAACCCCATACAGTGGGTCAAAGCAAATCCAAGGGTCTTCCATAAGCCTCTCCTGCTAGGATGCCTGGCTGCTTTTCCTGTTCCGTGCAGCTCTGCAGGTGTTGCTACATTGCAGTTGTTGGTTTTATGCCAGAACAACACTGAAAATGAGTCAAGTCCAATATGATGCTATGTCCTTTGTGCAGTGGCTTTCCAACTCAAAGCCAGTGCTAACATTGCTTTCAGCAGACAGTGAATGAATATATAAAATCCTAAATGGTATCTGAAGTGCCGTAGGAGCCTCCCTATTTGCAGATCTCTCAGGATAGCTTGAAGCTATCAGCGTGCGTCAGCCAGGCTCTGATATGAGAGAGGGGAAACAGGTCTTTTTTCTGCTCACTGAGGACAGATGCTAATAGAGGGATGTGCTGCAGAATCACCCAACTTGGGAGTTACAAGTGGGGAATTTGCTGTCAGTGCTAAATAGAATTAAAAACAAAAAAAGCAATACTTGAGCCACAAATTAATAAAACCATCCCATTTTATGCAAAACATGAGGTTGCAGGGAACTGTTTCAGAGTACTTTGTGTCGTTAAAAATATTCCTGCAGTCACAAAACTCTTCTGAGTGGTGTCACATATTGAGGTCCTTTCTTTTTCTGCAACCTTTAAGATTAGATGATTTTTAATAAGAAAGCCTCTCCAAAATTGACTGGGGGGTGGGAGTGTTGTGGTGATCACTAGATTGTTCCAGTGCAGATGTCTTTTGGTTTATTTTACAACTCTGCATCAGTTTAGTCCCACAAATTGTCACTTTTAACCCAAGAGAAAGGGATTTGCACAGGTTGTCTTAAATAATAAAATGCACATAAATGAAACAGCACAGTTTTTGTGGTTTGATCTGGCCAAATTAATCTGCTTCTCTTCCCAAAGTTATGGGATAGATTGACTGGCTGAATTAACATGGGGAGCGATACAAGATATTTGAACTCTTGTCAGTTATTTCATTCTGCTTTTTCCCAGCAGTAAAATGGGTTTGCTCTGAAACCTGGAAAAGAAAGAAATAAATTTGGCAGATGTAGCCAGTTTATGATTTATTCTGAGTTTGCAGCCTGATCCAAACGCCACTGAAGTCTAGGGAAATCGTTTGGGGGATTTCAAAAGGAATCTCATCAGTCTCTTGATTAATATGCTGGGGAGCTGGGGGGACACATATTTGGGGTAAAGAGAGTCTTGCAGACCTCATCCTTTTTTTTTTTCCAGGGTTTGTATTCTCTTGCTATACATCCTTTTATGCAAAACTCTGTGTTGCCTGAACCATATGTACTTGGATTAAAAGGTAATACGAGAAACACTAGGAAAAGCTGGAGCCAAGTCCCATTTTATTGCAGGAAGGTCTCGAAGTGATGTGAGGAGGGATAGCATGTCTGACATCTGGGGCTGTGGGAACTTTGCTTAGGGGTTGCAATAGAGACAGGGTTTTCTTGTCAGTCCTGTTTCCCCCGTCCAAACTCTCGTACTCATGCGTCAACTCAGGAAATTTGGGGATGCAAAGGAAATGGGAGACAAAGGAGGAGGGGTTTGCATCCCCTAGCACAAGCTGCATTGTGAGGGATGCTCAGCAGACTGGTATCTTGTCTCGGAGTGCGGGTGGACCAATGCGGGCCACAAAGCCTTGTTCTCTGGTGCACTTTTGATCTCGGTTTCATGAAGCAGCATAAGTGTGTGACCTTAATCAAGCTGATTAACCTTGCTGAAGCATCTGAAAATAAGGACGAGTAATAACTGTAGCAGAATTTAACATGCTGTATCTTTTAACTTTACCATTATCTGCAGTGTTTTCCAGACTGGGAAATTTCCAGGTTTTTCTAGGATGGGAAAGGCCACTATGTGATGCATGGAAATGAAGCAGTCTTTGCATCTTGATTTATTCCTAATCTTATTATTGTGTGACAGGATCAGTTATCTCTCAAGGGGTGGTATTAATTAATGTTTACAAACTCTTTTGCAGTTCATGGGGAAAAATGCATCACAGAGCTGTGTTATTACTTGAGCTATTTATTAGATGGTACCCGATATGTGAGTCCTCCTGCTTGTAACTATCTGAGACCATGCTTCAGCATATGTTGTGAGCTTTCAAACTCCTTCTGGAAAAGCTTGTCTTTTAAAATCTTATTATTTTTCTTCCCCCCCCCCCCCCCCCTCCTTAAAATGGGAGGGAATCACAGATGATCTTTCACATGATTCTTCCAACACCCAGTCATTCATCAGCAGAGACTTAAAGATAATAAACTTTTTGTTTCAGGCAATTACTTAATCTCGACAAACTCCTGTGTTAAGCAGGGCTATTAACTGAGCAGGCCATAAATCAGAGTGTTGCCAGGTGGGTGAGTCTCCTGAACTGCAATCACTCTTCAGGACCTTCCAGAGACCCCTTACAGTCTTAAGCACCCTCATTACACAAGCAGCATGCTAACAACCAGCACTTTGCATGAGCTGCCCAGAGAATCCACTGCAAACTGAACTGGGACCATTTTTAACACCAGGCGGAAAATTTTCATACCACGGCAGGATGATACATGGGAGTTATTAGCCTGCACCAAAACCACAGCTGGGTAAAACAGATAACTTCCTCACCCTTCTCCTCATCAGACTTTCTGCTTAGTTAGGAGGAGCAGGCTACCTTATGCTTGGTTAAAAGCCAGCTCGTGCAGTATCTGCTTAGTCTTTATGGACTAGGAGTGCTTTGGGGACTGATGCCCTGAAGCACGAGAGCTCCCAAAACTCTTCTTTAAAGGCTACTGAGATGCTTATCACCTGAGTCTAAGAGCAAGGATAAAATACCCAGCCCTGCAATTTTATCATGACTCTAGTAGAAAGCAGATACCTTTGCTTCCTTTTCCAGAAGGAAGTTTGCTCAAAATGCACAGCAGACTCTGCACGGGGTTTTTCCAGACTCGATTTGTTCAATTTTACAAATAATATAAACAGACCTTTCATATGGAGGAGAAATTTTTCAAGCCATTGCCTTTAGGAACAGTTTGATTTCAGTTTGTTTTAGTGCCTGGAGGAGCATATGCATAAAGAAAGCAAACTCGCTCCTGTGGTTTGGAATAGAGAGGCCAGAAATGCCAGCACTGCATTTGAAGCGCAGCCTTGTCCTGAAAGATTGAGAAAGTCTTTGTAGGGTGAGGGGGTACGGGTGTCCCCGTGATGGCAGCAGGCAACCCTGCAGCGGGGGAGACCTTTCGGGTAGGTCTGTGCTCAGGGCTGGCATGCCCTTTCTTGTTGGCACCTGTGTTCTCATGGGATTTAAGCTTGGGAGTTTTTCTTCTGCAAGACGTCTTTCCCGCTCCTGCAAGTTGTGCTGACTCCTTCAGCCAACAGTTCCTGCTGCGCTACCTGAAGGATTTGGGAACTGTATTTAGTCTGCAATGCCTGGCCATCCCAGCTTCTCTGTATGCATAGTTTGGCCAACACTACAAGCAGCTGTGCTCCCCAGGACCAGCACCTGGGAAACTGGGCTGTGACCATGAAGCTCACCCAGCTGAGCCCTTGGGTAGGGGTAAGTTATCTTCCAGTGGGATGCGCTCCTCAGTCCAGTCAGCCCTGCAGCCACACATGAACAGCCTGGCCACCACAATGGAGAGTGGCATGACATGAGGATAAGTGGCCAAGGTAGGTCAGGGCTTTGGCTTTCTGTGGCAGCCTGGGCTGGAAGTGGTTGCTGAGCCATGGCCCAAGGGCTTTCTTTGCTCATTTGTGCATCAGCAATCTCAGGGTAAACTGGTTCAGGGAGTTGATCCAGCTAGAGCCCCATGCAATAAAATTTTAGGTGATTAGTTTTCAGCTGGATGAACTCCCTGAGCTGGCTTGGTGTGTGATTGCGTGAGTGCCAGCGCCACCTCCGGGGGTGTGTGTGAATGTGTGGCCGGGGGCGTGAGGCAGGGTCGATTTGAATGCTAAGACATCCCCGTCTGTAGATCTGCTCCTGGGGATGCAGCCTGGGATGATGCTCCTCAGTAAGCTTTTATTTGCATGAGTGGGAAGGCGCATGGTCAGGGCTCTGCTAGATTTGCTGTCAGGTGAGAAGTGTCGTGCAGAGAGCACTGCCTGACAGCCGATGCGTTCCCCGTTTTCATTCGCTAGTTTTGTCCTTTGGTGCTTAAGCAGCCTCCTTGTCACCAGTCTGAGGCTGCTGAACTTCCCCATCCCTCCGCATCTCACCAGCGGAGGTGCTGGGCTTGGTTGTGTTGGTTGGAACATAGGGCATCGGTGTTATAAATGCCAATCTGTGCTTTCTCCCATAATGCCTCAATCTAATGGTAAATTACAGTTTAGCTTTGCATTATAGATGATTTGGAGTAGTTGCAGTTTGGGAGCCAATGAGAAGTTTGCTCAGATGTAGAATCAAGCTCTGGGAGCGGCTAAGCTGTATAGAGAAGCATGTTCAGCTGTATTTGGACTTCTGCTCCGGTTCTCTGCTCCACAGGATGCCTGCCACGGGAGGCAGGACCTCTCTCAGGACTTCATTTGCACACGCATTAAATGCATTTCTCTCTCTTTGGGGTAGCCAGAAAAAGAAACATCTGGAGGACTTGAGGATCTCTCACAGTTGGGTACTGGGGACTGGAGAAGAAAGGCAGGGGATACTGGGGAACACTTCAGCAGTTGGCGGAGGTTCACACAGTCCCTTTTTACCAGCCGTTTCAAGGGAGGTGGCTCGCAGTGTGAAATGAGCTTTAACATGAAATGCACGGGGAATAAGGAGGCTGCCATTCATTGGCCGGGTCCCAGAGCAGTCAATGGCAAATCCCCTTGGCCCATTCTTTTGGAAATTACTGTATCAGCTGGAGGTGCAGGCAGTTGCTGAATCCAGGATGCTACTGGCTTCCTAGGAAGCAAGATGATAATGACAACAAGAAAACTTCTCCTCTGAAACCTGTAGGCATTTTTTCTTCCGTGAACGTGTCTTTCTTGAGGGATCCGTAAGTTTGCATAGATCCTTTTGACGTACTGATTTTTGTCTTAGTGCCGTCCAGGCAGGCACAAGCTGAACCACCATCTGGTCTGCCCCCACCTCCCTGACTGCCTCTCACACGCCAGGATTTCTTCCTCGCTGGTTAGGATCCCTTTTTTTGTTGTTGTTGTTGTTGTTGTTCTTTTTCCTCCTTCCATTCTCTGGTAGCAGCTGTTGGGAGAACAAGCACCAAGATCCATCTGGCCCTCTGAGCTTATCAGGCTGCGTCTTTTCTCAACACAGTGGCAGTGGCCGCACTTTCATACAAGAGTTACATTATCTAACAGAAACTTGCTCGAAAAGCAAACTGCCTTTTATACGCTTGTGCTGCCTTTCTCCCTTTAGAATTGCAGCCACGGCCGAACCACAGTGTCGCCTCAGATCTGAGTCAGTCTAGAGGACTTCTTTTCTCTTTTTTCTACGCCACCCCTCCCCACCCCCACCCCCCCCTTTTTTTTTTTTTTACTCCTCTGCTTTCTGGGGGAGTTGGCACAATCCTGTGTTATTAGGACATAAGCCAGCTTGTTCTAGTGGAATTTCCTGTCTGATTTTAATTTCCCCCTCTTTTTCCCCCTCCCCTCAAAGTGAGACAGAAAAGCTTTTTAATTGCACTGCCGTAGGTTGGCCTTTCGGGATATTATTATTCTTATTAAGTACTTCCTGTTGGGAGGCGGCACATGAGTAGATGTAACAAGGATATTGGTGCAGTCAGGGCTTGTGGCCTCTTTGTTTGTTAATAACTGTCAGATTGGCAGTGTCCTCAAAATACATCTTGGCCTGACAGCCTGGCAATTAAGTGATTTTTCAAGACTCTCAACATTTGCAGCTCAAGACCTGTGGAATTAATAAGCTGCATTAGGCCTTTTGGGTTTATTTTCTGCCATTCGGTAGCCACAGCTCCTCATCCATCTAATAAAAAGCTGGCACCGGTAGGAAAGTCTCACTCTGGAAATCCTTGGTGTGGGGGTAGAAATTCCTGATCAGGTGTGGTGGGGAGGACTGGATGGGATCGTCCCAGATGAGATTTGCATCCCCTTATCCATGTCCATCCCAGCCTGGGTGGCTTGTGTTGCAGCAGGCTGATCATACCCATGTAGGGTCTAGTGGTGAGCGTGCTCCCCTGGGGTACCTTTGGCCATTGAAGCAGAGGGGCCTGGACAGCAACCCTGTGAGGTGCAGCTCAGGGACTAAAGCTTGTGCGACTTCTCCAGCAGCGACTTGTGAGTGGAACAGGTCACCACGTGCCATCATGCCGCTGATGTTTCGGATTTCATTGCAACCCAAAGAAGAATTCAACGCTTACTTAGCAGAAAAAGACAATTTTTTCCTTTTTATATTTCCTGGGAAGTGAAAATTCTCAGCAATCTCATTCAGAAACTTCCCATGTTGGCAGATGTTGTTGTAATAAAGTCCAAGTGTTTCATGTTCATCACTTCCACATTCTTCTTGTAGTCTAAAATATAATAGATCATAAACCATCTTGATCTCTTCTGTGCTGCTTTTGACAGCATTTGCAGGTTCCTGGAAAATGTTTTCTGACGGAAAACTGTTCTGCCTTACACCTTCTGCCAACTCAGACTACTTAGGACTGAGGTGACGCTGGTGGCAGCAAGGCTGATCAAGAGACTTTTCTAATCATTGTTCTTTGGAAAGCCATCAGAGATTCGGTGTTTGGGCACCCCACTGCAGGACTTCCTTGTGCATATGGGGTTTCCCCGGGCTGCAGGAGAGCTCTGCTTTCATGTTATTTACCCTTCCCAGAGGTATAAAAAAATAATTATTTGTCCCCTTAAGGCTAGCACACAGCAGTAACCCGAAGACCCCAGGAGCTCTTGTAGAATAATAAATAATGCATTGCCTTTATTCACAGATGCCCACCTGACTGCCTGAAAATACTTCTATAGACATGAATATGTTCATCTTCCCAACACCGTTTTAAAGTTTTTGGAAGTTTTGGGTACAACTTGGTTTATAAGAAAAGCCAGAACTTTCCACACGAGTTGTCTGCAGGCTGCAGAAAATTCCTGTTTTCTCACCAAGAGGGAAAGCATCCCATTTTTGGTCATACCTGATGCATGCTGCAGAGCGAACTCCTGTGTGGGGTCGTATTGCAGGGTTTTCTGGTGTTCTGGTATCACTGCTGGGAGCTGCTGGGCTGTCCCTACCAGCATGGCCATCCCCAGCCCTTCACTGGCCAAGGCAGAGAGCCCCTCATGCAGCGTTCCAGAGGTGGTAGATGGCAGCTGAAGTATTTCAGGGTTTGATTTTGTAACGAAAATTCTACGTTCTTGTAGAATATGTCAATGAACTCTTACATTTTTAATCTAAATTTTCCATGTAGAGGAAAAGGCCATTTTTAGCCTTGCTGTAATTGCTCCAGCTCCTTTGCTCAGGAAAAGACTGACAGGTTTAATGCCCTTAACGAAGGTCAGGCGGTGCACAGGAGCGAGCTGAGAGCTGCCAGGAGCTTCAGGACAGGTTAGACGTGGAGATGAACAAGAATATCCTACTTTCTTTAAGGCCTGAGTACAGTGAAGCATGTCGCCTCCTTCTTGGCTTGAGAAGGAATTTTATGGGCAAATTCCTTTGATGTTGCCTCGAGCTGGCCACAGGGCCATGGGTGGGGGGTACTCACTGATCTAATCTTGCCCCGTCCCAGCTGCAAGAGCCAGCTCGCTCTGCAGACACCTCACCTCTGCCTGCCTGACTGTTGGACACAGCCTGCGGCTCAGCAGCGATGTCCGAACACAAAAACGGTGGCCAGGCTGAAACATGTTCCCCGGCTGCCAGGACCACGTTTCCACCTCCTGTGTGCGAGCAGTGCCTGTGTCCCAAAGGGGTTTCCACTGGAGAGGGGAAGCTTTGCATTTGCAGTGTCTGATGGAGAGGTTTGCTGTGATTCATGGTTTTTATAGCAGCTTTTATTATGCAGGTGAACTCAGGAATGGGTTTCATTCTGTGTGAAGTAGGCACCGTGTCCACACGGTCATCCAAAGCCTGTGGCCCTGCAGGGAGCTGGGCAGCCACGTGTTTTTCTCTGGCAGGGAAACAGGTCTTTCCCAGGTTCCCAGGTCTTTCCATGGTGGTGAGGTGCATGTGGGGGCTCCAGCAGTACTGCTGGAGGAGAGGAAAGCATTATCAATGTTGTCTGCTCCTCACTGTGCCTCAGTTTCTCTCAGTGTAGTCATGCTGGCTGTCCTGGAGGTGCTTTGAGGTGTCAGTGTGATAATACTTGTTTTGAAGCTTTTTTTGGTGATTTTATAGCTGAAGAAGGGCAATGTATTTTTATTATTTCTTGTTTACTTTCCACATATCTGCATCACACCTGGGGCCCTTCTCCTCCCAATGGTCCTCTAAGTTATCATTACTCAAACCATTTGTCCAGCAGAAGTTAGTTGTGTGCTCTTTATCACCTACTTGAATGGGAAGCTTGGCTTGCTGTACCCAACCTGAAGTTAAAGCATGTTGACTTCTCCAGCATCCTGGCACGCAGGCTACCACCATCTGTCTTTGTTAAGTATGTTAGGAGAAAATTCTTCTTCCCTCTGCATGGAAACAACTGCCTGGATGTGTTTCAAAATGGCCTGTAATACTAAGGGTAGGAGAAGGATTTCCCATAGGTGAGCTGCCGGGGTTCTGTCTCCTATTTATCCTTGCTATAATGTTCATAGTGGGCCAGAATGAATATTTACTACTATTTTACCTGTGTAGTTCCTCTTTTACTTTTGTCAAAGCCACTGAGCAGGTAATAAAACAACGTAATAATTAAGCAACAATAATTGAAGTATGCTGTATGAAAAACAAACCAAATGCTAACAAGCCAAACAAAAGAAAAGCAAGCACGGTGCAGGCCTGTTTATAGTGCTGTCTACTGGAATCATTATATGCGTTGATATAATAATACTGAGCACTTAATTACCACATCATTTTTAAAGTGCTGTATAAACATTAACCAAACCTTGGAGGTAGGGAGGTATCATTATCTCCATTTTAAAGAGGGGAAATTCTGACAAAGTGAGGTTAGTTGGTAATTTAGTGTCGTGAAGTCAGGCAGCTGGTGGGGCAGGAAGGTGGGGATGGCAGCTTCAGGGCCAGTCCACCAGGATCTTGGAGACAGAAAAGCACCTGAGACGGCTTTTTGTGAAATGCGCTGCTGTTTGGGGAGGGTGGATCCTCCCTCAGACACCTCTCTCTGCTTAGAAAATATGCAGATTGGTGTAATTAGCAACCACTTAATTATCCTGTTTTTAAGTAGGCGTGCAGTTGGTGTATTTTGCAAAGTGTCTAAACAGCATTAAAGTTGAGCTCTCAAATGGGGGCTTGTGGGGGACTAAGAGAGTGCTTCTGTAGGTTTGTGTGTCTGCTCCCCCTCCTCCCTGTATTGATCTGAGCGGTGGTTCTGGGAATGGCTTTCCCTGCAAAGCCCTTAATATTCTGCGTGGTGGTACATGACTTCATCCGAGGAGAATCCCACAGGCGCACCAGCGTGATCTGCTCTGTCATGTTTCTGTGACCCAATTTTCCCCGTTCTTTGTCTCAGACCTTCCCTGACCCCAGGCCTATTATCTCTTCCAATAATTCACCCGGGCCATTATTAATGGTGCATTAACTTTGGCTGCGCTTTCAGCGAAGATGTTTTTCTTGTGCTCATTCATTCGCTCAACTCACTTAAACAGCGAGATCATTATTCTGGGGACGTCACACAAACACAAAAACATCTCCCTTGCCGACACCTACAGCCCCGCAGCACTTTGCCGGAGGGGTGGCCATCCAAATACAACACTGCGGCGCCCAGGAGGGACTGTCAAAGGGAGGCAAGTAGCCACACACACACTCAGTCGCCTGGGGCCTGCTTGCCTGCCCTGCTCGCACACTGAGCGCGCCTGGCTGTCCGGGGATGCTCTGGAGCCCACCGAGGTTTGCCACCAGTTGTTTGATGTCAAAATGTCTCCCTTTAAAATGAACCTCTTGGATGAGTAAAATTGGGACTTTAGAAAGCCAAGATTTAATTCTCACTTGATCCTTTGGGTGATGATTGACTGAAGTACACTTCACGTTTGCTGTGTCTTCAACCTTGCCTTTGAGAACCGAGTGAGATTTGGATACCCAGGAGAAAATCTGGGCAATGAAAAGGGCCTTTGCTTCAGAGAAGGGGAAAACTAGTGAGTGCCTCCTCTCATGTCCTAGAGGTTTCCCTGTAGTGTCCGGTGCAGACAGCACTTATTTTCCTATTATCCTTTTTTACACAAGCTGGACCTGGAAAAAAACAAACAAACAACAAAGCACAAGCTGTTGCAGGATGCTGTGTCACAACAAGCAGTTTCCTACCACCACCAGTAAAGGGATGTGTCCCGTGACAGCACTGCGCTGCTGCTGCAAACGCACTCGCGGACACTCACCGGCACCTTCTGGGACATCCCTTTCCCCCTTTTTTTCCTGTGTCAGCTGCTTGTGCAAAGCTGCTAATGCCGCTGCTGTGACAAGAGTGCGTGAGCTGTTTTCTGGAGAAATTTTTCTCCTGCTAATCCAAATCAGTCCAATATCCTGGGGCTCCGAAGCCTTTTTGCGGTAAAGCTGCAGTTCATGCCTGCTGCGGCTGAGGTTCACTGTGGAACCTGCTCTTGTTTGACTGCGTAGACTCGGGCAAGTTGTTTTACGTTGCCCTGTTTCAGGTCCCCTGGAGTAAAAAAAGGGCTGTGTTTCAAATGCAGGTGCTTGCTTCTCTTGCTAAGGAGAGGTGAATTTTTGTTAGTCTTTGCAAGGTAGCTTGTGATCCCTTTATGGAAGCTGTGTCCCATGCATCATTAAAACCACAGGAAATCAAGCTAAAGCATATCTCGGGATGCCAGCATTTAGTTTTCCTCTTTTGTAAAATTTTAAATTTTTATGGGGTTTTTTTTGCAAATCTGTTGGAAAAAGCACTCCAAGTGCTGCCTTATCCGGACAGCAATCTTTCAGTTTTTCCCTTAACAGATAACTTTCCTTGTTGATTGCAAAATGGTTGCTCTCAATTTCTGAGGGCAAAGAAGTCCGTTCATACCTCGGACTGCTTGTTCCCACGGAAGGCTGTTGGACATCCGTAGGAAAACCGTATTTTTTTAGCCCACCCTGTGGCCTGCACAGCTCACGTGGACTTCAGATAAAGCAGTGGGAGCTCTGTGCATATTGAATGGTACAGAGGATGTAGGGAGGGCTTCTTGGGGTGTCTCCCCACCTGATCTTCCTGTGGCACCCCAGTTGCTAGGGGGAACAGAAGACGTCCTTTAAGGGCTTTCTGAATTATTATTGGTAAAGCAAACTGCAAATAAAATCTGATTCAGAGACTTGGGGTTTGATTTCTTTTTTTATGCTGCTCTTTCAATTTTTTTAAAGTGATCGTGTGTAGGCTGAAGTATTTAGAATAGAAAAAGCTGATTTGACCCTTCCTAATTCTCCTTTTGGGGCTCAAAAAGAGGTGCTGCTGTGAGTGATGTCAAAATGGCTCTATCGCTCGCTATACGAACCCATACATGCAGTGTGTGTTTCTCTTGAAGCACTGGTTTATCAGGAGAGATAATCAAAAGCCTGCATCATCCTGAAAAAATGCCTGTTTCTGATGCCTCCCTCCCCAATTCCTGGGATTTTCAGCAAAGGGACATCCCCTTTAAACTGCGTTCCTGCTTCATATATTTTTTTCTTTGAAGCCAGAGGGTTGGCTGGCCTTTGAATAGACAAGGATGAGAATATAACAGTGGGAGGTCCATGTCTTGCTCATAAACCTTGGCCAGAAAATCAGCTCTGACAAGTGGGGACAGGTAGCAGCGTCTTTCCCCTTATCAAACAGCGTGGTGGAGCAGACACATTCCTGCACGAGCAGCGACCGGGTGGAAGGTGGGGCCTCCCGCCTGCGCCTTGCTCTGCCGCCGAGCTTCACCCAGGGAGCTGCATGCCACAGGCTTAACGAAGAGCCGTGTTATTTCTGTACGAAAAACCCTGTTTTCCCGTCATCCCTGCCCCTTGGGTGCTGCTTTGATTTGTTCTTTGGTTTTCTCTTCCTTCCGTGGGA
Organism: Rhynochetos jubatus; assembly: GCA_027574665.1. NCBI lineage: Eukaryota > Metazoa > Chordata > Aves > Eurypygiformes > Rhynochetidae > Rhynochetos > Rhynochetos jubatus. Next base: position 30,322,741 of record CM050654.1, read on the forward strand.
GCCAGAGAAGACGTTTCTCTGTTGTCCCAGCGCTAGGGGACTTTGGGAGGTGTCGTGTCGTGCCTTCGTGCTGCAGCGTATTCTGCCACATGGCTTGGTGTGGCTCAACCTTTTCCTGGGGGAAAGCTTTCCCCAGGCCTCCTGCTAAAAGCTTTCTCCCTCTGTGTAAAACAATCATCATTAGTGCTAATTGGGCAGGTTTGGGGTTAAATCTGCAAAGATTGCTTGGGTTTGGTAAATCCTCTGCCACCGCAAAGCAGATAATGCTAAACAAAAGATTGTCTTGATTAGATTAAAGTTGGCAAATTCATTGCCTTAATCATCATATTGCCCTTCCCGTGGCTATTCAGGAATACATCACCATGACTTACTTGAAGTAATTGAATATAATTGTCTTTTTAACTCGTATGTGTAAAACATCCATCTTTGTTAACAGCGTGTGTTGCTGTCCTGCTGCCAGCTCACCGTACTCTTCAGGAGGGGTGGGAATGAGAAGCAGAGCCAGGCTGACATTTATGAATTGGTAGTTGATTGCCTATAAAACCATTCATTATTTCTGACCAAGCACCTGGAAGAGAATAAAAAGGAACAGCACCAGTCACTGGAGCCCATAGGCTTGGCTGGTGCTCCCAGTCAGGGGAGCAGAGGGGAAGCCCTGAAGTGGGACGTCACCAAAACCAACCCTTTTCCTCACCCTCGGTGGCAGGAACGCTCAGAGTTGGGGTTGGAAATGACAGTGGCAGAGTGAAACAGGGACCCAAGGCAGGGGCCTTCCCACAGTCCATACAAACACTAAAAACAAACCACGGTGTCAGCGGGAGGGAGGAAGTTCATGGAAATTTTTCTCCTTTTAATAATCAGAGGTGTGAGGAGGGAGAAATTCTCTTCAGATGTCATTTCTATATTAACAGATAGCTAGGAAAAGAGGCCAGACAGCAAACACCTCGTGTTTTCTTTTCCCCAGCTCTCCTGAGTGACAGGGAAAGATTCTTTTTTTGCACAAAAATTTCCAATATTACCTCAGCAATCAGTCATTTAGAAAAGCACAGTTACAAAATAAAGCACGTGGCCTGTGCTTTAAGAGATTCTGTTATTCTGTTATTCTTAATAGTTTTATCATTATTACTGAATTAAACTGGTCCAGGGAATGGGACCAAGGATTAGGATATGACTCTCTGTTATTAAAACATTACCACAATGCCCAGAACAGTTTCAGCCCATGTCAACTTGCGCTTTGCTGCGGTTTGGGGGTCACCCCACCCTGGACCTGCCCGTTACAGATAGGGTGACAACCCTGTTTTGGGAGGTTGTAAAATTTCACCTATAGGGATGCCAGCTGGACAGTGTAGGTTAGTCCCAGGACTGCAGAGCGTTGGGTTCATTTGTATGGCATAATACGGGGGAGCACTGCAGAAAGCCCAGCCTAGGAGCTCAGGCTGGAAGAGATGTTTGGGTTGTCTGGCACCAGGTGTCTGTGCAAGCACAGTTGGTTTGGTGACCACAGTTGGTTTGGTGGCCATGCTTGGTGCGTGATGATGTAAAACCTCCTTGCCCCACTTCCTCTGGTTCCCACGGCTGCCATGGGTTGTGGCTGTAGCAGTGTCCCCAGGGAAGAGGGCAGCAGTTCTAGGTCCCTGACAGCCCTGGCAGTGGTTTAGGGAAACCAGAGAATGGGGGCGTGAGCAGGGGACAGGGTGTGATGGCTGAACTCTGTTGTGTTTCTGTCCTGGAAAAACACTGGCTGCCTCTTAAAATGAGCACTCCTTACAAGTGTCCTTATGTACAGATCATCCCTACCCAGGATGGTTAAAGGGTGAATCTTCCTTGCAAATCCTAAAGGATGCAAGTTTATTCTCTCCCTGAGCTGCTTTTGGGGGAGGAGGGGAGGGGAGTAGAAGAGGGAAGGCGGTTAACAGTTACCCTACTGTGTCCTGACATTGGGCGAGCTGTAAAAATGCTCCCAGTGTATCAGGTAGTGCGTGGTGCCAGCCCTTCGCTGGAGCACGGAGAGCGAGTCTGCTGTGGAGCCTTAAATACTTTCCACCCCGACTACCTTAGCTTAACGCCTTTCAGCAGAGCTGGCAGGAGGGTTGTTTTTGTGTAGTCTCTCACCTCTCCCGGCAGCCCGGCTGACGCGCCTGTGCCTCTCTGTGCTCGGGGATTGTACGTTGCAATGGGAGTAGGAGCCTCAGATCCTCTAGCTGATATGCCAGGAAAGACGTATACGGGGAATTCATGCAGGCTTTGCGCGACGGACCCAAAAGGAACACAGCCTCGCCGGATGGAATCAGCGTAGCTCCGTTGCAGCTGGAGTCACAGACGCGAAAAGCTGTTTTACGTATTTCAAAGAAAAGAGTTTGGAATTCTCTGGAGGTTGCTGAGCATCAGCGAGAGGCTTGGCCCAAGCCTTGACGCTTTGGTTTTGGATGGTGCTTCCCCACTCTACAGAGAGATGCTACCTGTCACGGAGGCAAGTCACGGTGAAATATTGAGTGCAGGCTGGGTTTTGAAATGCTCACTTAGGAGGTTGGTTTTGTGTTGCTTTTAGTCTCCAGTTAGAAAGGCCAAGAAGCCAGAGAGGGAATAGGAAGACCTGTGACAATATTAAGTAATCTTTAATGAAGAACTTCTGACTGTAAAGGCAGAACAAACCAGCCTTTTATCTTAAGCCGATTGCTGGTACAAGTCTAGAAAGCGGCATCATTACAGATACAATGAACCCTATCAGAGGGCGATTGTATGGTATCGTTATCGAGGCTCTGCTAATTGTATTTCTTTAGCTTTTGTAATTTTAGAAGGAAAGGCCCAGGTGGCCAGGCAGCATTGTCGGGGGTGGCGTGGAGAAATAACCTGATGAATTTTCTATCAGCTCAACTCACTCAAATATTCTCGCTGTTAACTTTTGGGGTCAATAATAAATATTAAAACCTGTAGATTTAATAAGTCAATGTAGGTGTTCTCTGCCTTTTGAGACCACTTTATCTTTCCATCAAAGATGAAACAAGCTTCTCAAATGAATAAAAAATAGGGCCTCAAGTGATTACAAGTGAGAGCAATTTGGGCTCCTCTCTCAGAACCTGGCAGTAGGCACTTTTGAGCCTCTTCTGACTGCCTACACAGTCTGCATTAGCACTGCTCTTGCTGTTACATTTTTAGGTAAATAGTTTCAACCCGTGCGTACAGACCTTCAGGAAAGGTGTTTGCTGCCACTCCAGGCATGAGGGACGACGCAGGTCTGGATCCCGCCAGGTTCTGTTGAGTCTGATTTGCGTTGCAAGTCTAGTTTTCCTTGGTGCTTCCTATAATCTCCTCAAGTTCAAAGAGCGCTTAGCTGCTTGTCTTTGTCAAAAACCCTGTTGGAGATCTTTTATGTCGAAGATGTAGGATTTCTCCGCATGACTTTGATTATTTATTCATTCCACTTCTCTGGTGTATGATAGCGCTGATATCATGAAGACCCCTTGTCTTGCACTGCTCTTGCTCTGAAATTCATGGAGATTTAGTGCCTTTGAAATTGTTTTAAAAGGAAAGGAAAAGTTTTTGAAGTCCCCTTTTTTTTTTTCTTCTTCTATTCCCCTCAACAGTGCCGCAGCACATTTTTCCAGCCTTCCACGCTCCTTTGCCAATTGACATGCGCCACCAGGAAGGACGATACCATTACGAACCTCACTCTATCCACGCTATCCACGGGTAAGTCTTGTACCTCTGCTCCCGTGTTCTTGCACCTCTGCTCCTGTGCCTTGTTAAAATGTTGGCTGCCCGCGGTAGGCCGAATCCTGTTGCTAAGGTGCCGGGGACTTGCTGCCCTCCTGGCAGGCTGTCCCTGCTCTCCCCACTCTGCCCCGCTGTCCCCGTCTGGTTGCAATACTGACCTGCATAGCAGAGTGCTCTACAGCTCCCTTAAACCTATTGACGTGTGGCATAGCAGCAGGGTGGGTGTACAGGGCTTCTGTGTGGCTTATCCAGCTGAGGTCCCAGGGACAGGCTGGACTTGCGCTTTTGTGCCCGCGGAGTTTCTTACGTCCCACGGTGCCTGGGTCATTTCTGACACCATCATGGTGAAGACCCAGTACTGCTTCTTCTGTTTACAGACCTCATGCACCATTCCCCTCTGCCCACTGATGGGACGGATGTCAGGGAAAGGCTGCTGGGAATACTGTAATTCACTTTGATTTCACCAAACAATGGCCCGGACAGGCTAGATGGTGTTTTCTAAATTGTGGTAAAGAGGCACGTCCTCCTGAGGATGTTCCGTGTGTGCTCTGGAGGGACAGGACCCTGGGTTTCAGTGGTGACCTCCCCAGGGCAGCTGATGGCCAGCAAGCTCAGGCGCCATTAGGGGGCTGTACCCCATGAGGGGGGGATCATGGTTAGTTTCCTTGTGCAGGATGTGATGGTTCAACAGTCCTTGACGTCTTGGAGGACATGTTTGTAGAGAGATAAGTTCACCTCCTGGGCAGGGAAAAAGGAGCCAGTAGGGATGTGAGCCGAGGCTGTAGTGACTGCATGGCTAGGAGGGTTTCTCCTTGTCCCTGAAATGCACCATCCTCATGGGAGGTGAGGAGCAGCCTGATGAGGTTGGTGGTCTCACAGCTGCCCTGAAATCCCTCAACCCACAGCTGTAACACTGGGCTCAGCAATCAGTTGAGGGACAGGTCCTAAGGCACTTGGTGTAGGGGAACTGTAAGGGCTGGAAACATTTTGCAAGAAGAGCAAGGAAAGAAAAAAAAGGGCTCGTCATTTTAAAAACTCCCATTTGATCTGCTGGAGTCCCATTGCAGCCTCACTGTCTGGCGGGGGTCAGTGCTCACCCAGCTTTGCAGGGGCTGTTTGCAGAGCTGTGCGTTTTCTGGATAGGTGTGTGCTGGGAAACTGTTCCCAGGAGGAGAGTAACGCTGGTGGCAGCAGCCAGGAGATCCGTGGAGTCCCACAGCTACCAGGGCTTTATTCCACTTCTAAAATGCTGCAGGAAAAAAAATCCATAGGACATTCCCCTGGCAGATGCACAGATGTTTGGCACAAGTTATTGGTGTGCCCGGCTTGGTGCTCCCCTTCACTTCTCGTGAGAAGGATCGGGTGCACGGCACCCACCATGGGGCTACACAGCAGTTTCTTCAATGGAGTCATGAAGCAGGGTCTTCTCCAAAACACAGCCAAGAGCTTGCCAGCTGCTGCCAGTACCTGTGAACCATCCCCCCCTATGACGGGAGACAGTATTTTATCATATTAGGGTTGTCCAACTGATCAGCCCTGGTACGGTGCTGGCAGATCAGGTCTCAGTTCGTCTGCGCCGTTAATGATCTGTTGTCTTAGCAGTGACTACGTTTGTCTGTCAGGACACCAAGAGTGTCCTACTTAATATTTGGGTAGAGTTGGCAAATACCTAATGCTGCTCTTCTTTGGGATCGTTCACCTTCCCAGCAGTGCCTCTCACAAGAACGGCTTGTGAGGTACTGGAGAGAAAACTTGGTTGCTGGGCTTAGAAGAGCAAACCATCGCTTTCTAAACTACCTGGGCATTGCGTTGGTGCCTCTGTAGCTGGCGAAGCACAAAGCCGAGCAGCCAACTGCTGCTTGGCTCTGGGGTTTTTTTAGCATCAGGGTTTTATGCTACTTCTCTTTGGCTCTTTTCCAAGTTCCCTGGACTATGGCATGACCACTCTGGGGAAATTCTCACCAGCTGTGGAGTTAGCCTCTCAACAGTTTTTTCTCTTTTAGTTTTATCTGCAAACATCTTAACCTCATCTCCTGCCCTTTCTTCCTCCAGTTTTTGTTTTACTTCTGTGTTCCTCTTCTCTCCTCCAGTCTCTGCTCTGGAGATCATAACATAGTGCTCACTCTCCTCACTGGAGGATGTCTAACGTGAAATTATCCAGAACATGGTGGTGGAGCTGGGTTAGAATGTACTTAGCAGTTGCATGACTCTTGTTTAATGGACTGGGTGGGCTCCGCGGAAGCAGTTGAACCTCTAGAAATTTGTACTCAATCCTGATTTTGCGGAAATCCATCTTTCTGTTTAAAGTAAGAAACTCAAAAAAAAAAAAAAAAAGGCACATGTGTATTTTCACTCCAGAAAATTATGGCAGATGTTTGGAAGAAAAATTGTGTCACTGAGTTTTGGCTTTATGATTAATGTGATCCGTGCCTGACCGAGAGCCCCCAATTCATCAAGCCCGTATTCTAGCTGTCTGCTGTCTTGCTGGTACCAAACTTATCTAATTACATGAACATTGCACGGTAAATTAAGTGTAGTCTCATTTGTTGCTAACTATGGGGTCTTATTATCTGCCTGCTGCATTATGTCAAAGGTTTGTTTCCTGATTGCTCGATGTGACATGGCAGGGCATCCCCCTTCATCACTGTTTGCTTTTGGCCTAATGAGAACATACGTTATTTTATCCTACCTGAAGGGAACTCATAGGCAAGGCTCTCTTGAGCAGGACCACCTGTGGGACGTTTTTCTTGAGAATATGGGTGGGAATATGGAAAACTCAAGTAATAAAAGCCTCACGTGCCAAGACAGTGGCCTGAAAGATTTGCTGCTTTTCTGCTCCCTGTTGTCAGTTTCTATGTCTCAGTGATTGTGTTGGTAAGCAGCATGACAAATAATTTTCAGGACTTGAGTTTTCTTCCAAATCACTGACCATTTATATATGCCCAGAAGCAGATCGTTTTGGTATTTCCTTGACGTATTCTTGTAAGGGCTTTCTTCAGGGTGTTTCAGTGTTTCTCTAGTCTTTAGAACAAGTCATTTTTCTGTGCAACCTCTGTTGGTTTTCACTTATTTGGTGATAGATTTTGTAGACAACTTAAATTTTTTATATCTGCCTTTTTGGACTTTTTTTTTTTTTTTTTGGCATTGAGAACAATTTGGCAGAATCATGGCGCTTGCTTGGCTTGTCTAGAAAAGTAAAGCATCTCATTCACATAATCTTTGAGGTCTCTGCAGTGCAAACTAACAGGAATATTGTGGATTCAAGGCATTGTCCTGGATTCTGATGCTTGTGAGCTTGTGGTCATATGGAGAGGATGGGGAGAGAGACCGGGTTAAGAGCCCAGTGGACACTGAAGAAGTATTTAATGCAGAATAGAATAAAACTGAATGCAGGATTAAATCTATTCCAGGAGTGTAGAATTACAGCAGAATGAGTAAACAAAATTGTATTGGTACGTGTAAATTGTATGAGGCACCACTCCCGCAAAGCAACATTCGTTTAATATTAAGGTGGCAAACTGAAGGACTCAAAAGCTAAGAAATAACAGAAAAATAGATTTGGAGGTTCTGACTCATTTCATACACCACTGCAATAACGCATTATATTACAGAGCCACATACTGGTTTTCCCTGGGATCCTTGCCTCCTCTACAGCACACGAATGCCCAGGCTCTGTGGACGAGCAGTGGTGGGCGTTACATGCTTTTTCTGCATGCAGCTTTTATTGATTTGTCAGAGTTTCCCTCGGCACTTGGTTGTAGGCAGAGCACGGATCAGTGTTACTGGAGCGAAAGCCATCGGCCAGGGAGTTTCAGCAGGTTCAAAGCTGAACCAAGCAAATTCACTTCGTAAGTGAGAACAGGTCCTTTTCTAACAAAGAGGATATTTTGTATTTTAGCAAGCTTCTTCACAAAAGTCTGCTCTGCTGGGGCCCAGTCTTTTCAACAACTCCATCCTCTTTAACCAAGGGGACTCTTAGATTCAGCTTTGCAAGATCAAGCCCCATACTACAGAGGAAAGCTGCTGGCAGATACAGCAGGTGATTACTGATAGCTCCCTTCCACTCCCCACGCTTAGGTGTGCTTAGCTACTCTCAACTGTTTGGTTTTTTTTTTTTTTTTTAAAGCACAACAAAAATAACTAAAAACTCCTTAGCTCAGCTTAAAAGTCCCTGCCAATGCAAGAGCCTTCAGGGCTAACCCTTGTAAACAGCATGCCTAGGCTTGACTCAGCAAGAAGCTTTTTAACAGTAGCTCTTAAACTGTGGTTAAAACCCATCAGGCATTACGCAGTGTAACAAACAAAAGCAGCCTTGTTTTTCTACTGACATCCTGGTGGTGTTTTGGGATGCAGTTTTGACATTATTTATTAACAAAATATTGTTCTTGCTCTTCTGTCCACACATAAAAATAGTACAAAAAACCCTGAGCTGATAGGCGCAAAGACAAATTCCATGGCTTTTGTGAGAACTGAATTGTCCCAAAGACTTAGAGAAGACTCCATCTCCATGATAATGTGGACTTGCCCTTAATTTCCCTCTGGTAGGGATTTTATCTGGTTTAATCATGGATCGTCCTCCATTTCCCTGAGATCTTAATATATTGCAGATTTTCCCTGATATTCAGCCTACACATTTTTCTTTATCTGATCCTATTACCCCTCCTTGTTGAAGTTTGTTTTCCTCTTACTCTCTTAAAAATTACAGAATAACTTTTCAGGATCAACTCCAAAGCTCCCGAGCTGCTTAGGCAGGGTAATTCCCAAGCAGGCAAGGTAGATTTTCATCATAAAAAGATTATGTCTCAAGTGTTTACAAATTTGCTAAATTTAATGTTGAACCCAGGATTTTGGATATCTGTTTCAGGCTGGTTTTCTCTTTCCTTTTTTCTTTTTTTTTTTTTTTTTTTTTTTTGTGAGATTCAGCCAAGGGAGGCCGAGTAGGGTTAAGGGAAAATATGTTGTTTAGCCATATAAAAAATAATCACCATCATGATCTTAACTGTGCTTTGAGAAATGCCAGTGTCTCCTGCTTTAGAGTTGGAATTTTCTATTGTCACAGATGTGCCTTTTACTGTTCCTATTTGAAAAACAAACAAACAAACAAAAACCAACCAACCAAACAAACAAACAAAAAAACCCAACTAAAACCCCCAAACCAAAAAAAAAAAACCCAAGACAAAGCTCAGTGGAAGGGTTTTGGACCAACTGTTTCTGAGCACCTCCATGGCCCTGATCACTGTCCGGCAGAGCCCTGCCAGGGCTTTTGTGCTAGTGCTCCCTGTTTTCTGCGCGGGCTCTCAGACATCCCCTCCACCCAGGGGGATTCATGACCTCAGATGATGGTGGACGGGAGTCGGCTGCATCGTAAGCTCACGGAGCTGCCTTTCTCTGCTATCCATGTGCGCAAAGTGCCTTTGGTTAACCTCCGTGGGACATGGCTCCCATGAGGCTGTAGCTTTGATCCCATCAGGTGGTTTAGGATGGGACCCCAGGTAATGGTCATTCCTGCAGCAAGGATGCCATTTGCTTGAGCCACAGAACATACACACCAATAAAACCTGTGTGTTTTCATATTTACTTTGCTACCGGAGTAGAAAATCTTTGGCAATTCATGAGTGATGGTACTGTGCTGCTTTGGAGATAGAGCGAGCTCCCTCCAGAGTCAAAGCAAACAGCTGCCCAGGGAGGCCGCCTTACGTGTTTTGCAAAGTTTTATGACTTTCACCAAATAGATACATTGCTCATTTGGGAAACAGGTTTTGGGGGCTCCCACATCCAATTTATTCTGTCCCCTTCTTTCCCACATGCTGCTTTTATTTATTTAAGAAAATAAGAATGTGTGAGTAAGCAATGATTTGCAGAGGTTGGTCCCCTTCAGAAGACTGGTTCAAACCTCTCCCTGCTCTGTAATTAGCAGGAGTATGTTGCTTTTAGGTGGCTCTTTGGTAAACTACAGGATGTGATTTAGGGGACTATCAATACCAATCTCACTGTAAAACTCTCAGGATTAATACTTGATGGTCACTTGATCCATCTCCATGAGACCACAGATTATATACTGAGCTGCTGCTGTCCTGTCTGGGGAGGTGGAAAAATGACTCTAAGTCCATCTGTGCTTTAGTTTTCCCATCTCCAAAATGCAGTTGCAGTGATATCCACCCTCCTAGTGTTTTGAGAGCTAAAAAAAGTCAGGTGGTCTGTGACTTGTCTGGCCCCCAAGAAGGGGCTTGTGGCATGTTTTCAGGGATCAGGAAAGAAGTACACAACACTACCTACCTGTGCAGGAACTGAGAAGGTACACACTTAACATCTGACCTCAGTGGGAGGACAGACTGATCAGGTCTTCTGAAAATGGGGCAGACATAATATGAAACACTCATCAGGGCTGAATGTTTCTGTAGGTTTTTCCTATCTGATAAACTACAGAAAAAAACTCAACCAAACACAAACCCCCACAGCTTTCTCTTTTTAATCTTGTTAACAGTTTTCAAGCATTTTCTGTTATGAGAGGAATTTGCACATCCATGCTGTTTCTTAAATTGAGAGTAGTTTCCTCATGTGTGTTTCATTAAATAGCCTTCAGAATACTTTGAAAAATTCAAACCTGAAGTCCAGAGGGACCTGAAGATGCATGGTTTCAGAGTAACTAAGTTATACAGTAAGACACAGATTGGATTTACAAACACAGATTCACAGAGTGTTAGGGGTTGGAAGGGGCCTCTGGAGATCATTTAGTCCAACCCCCCTGCCAGAGCAGGATCACCTAGAGTAGATCACACAGGAACAAGACCAGGTGGCTTTTGAAAGTCTGCAGGGAAGGAAACTCCCCCACCTCTCTGGGCAGCCTGTCCCAGTGCTCTGTCAACCTCACAGTGAAGAAGGGTTTCCTCATGTTCTGTTTTCCAGTTTATGGCCGTTGCTCCTAGTCCTGTCACTGGACACTACTGAGAAGAGCCTGGCCCCATCTTCCTGACACCCACCCTTTAGATATTGATAAGCATTGATAAGATCCCCCCTCAGCCTCCTCTTCTCCAAGCTAAACAGACTCAGCTCTCCCAGCCTTTCCTCATACAGAAGGTGCTCCAGGCCCTTCATCATCTCAGTGGCCCTGCGCTGGACCCTCTCCAGTAGCTTCTTGTCCTTCTGGAACTGAGGAGCCCAGAACTGGACACAGCACTCCAGGGGAGGCCTCACCAGTGCAAAGTGGAGGGGGACATTTGGGTTGGATCTTCAGTTGCTGAATGCCGGTGGCATGGCACTGGCGTGGGAAGGGAGTGCTCAGTGAGCTCAAGTGGAATCATACCCATTAGCAGGTAGTGAAGATCCAGGCCACCGAGTTGCTGGTGCTGTGACATCACAACTTAGTGAATGAAAAACTGTTAATTTAGCCTGATCTCTGCCAGAAGTATAAAAACTGCTAGGTTTTAGTACTGAGAAGAAAGGCCTGATCTCTGAGGTCTTTTATGTAAACCTCTGGCATGTGTTCGTTTAATATGATGTCACTCTCTAATCCACCATTGCTTTTAAATGTCATTCTCAGAGCTTCATGTCAGCAACTCTTAAGTGATAATCCCTTTGCTTACCTCACTTTATAGTAGATTAAAAGTGACTTCATGCTTCCACCTTATCCGTTGTTAAGCTTGTGCTTTAGTAAAAATTTATTTGAACTCTGTTCTCCCACTGCTTTCTAAAAAGTTTCTAAACAGAGAGTGCAGGTCTTTCAGAAGCTGTCTCAATGGTATTGCCCATTCTCCATTCCTTTCAGTATCCTGTGAAAATAGATAAATATTCAGTGCCAATCTCCTGCCCTTTTAAACTCTGGTTTTATGAGTTTATTTCCCAAGTTTTTCTCCACTAAATGTGAAGTACTGGCCCTGCTGGCCTCTCCTTTTTTTAATCCTAAATAAATCCCCTCTCTAGATGGTGTTTCACCTCTCACTATCTTCTTACAGACATGGGGGCAAGAGATGATGAGACCTGTTGTAGTGTTCTGCTCCTGCGTAGCCTTCTGTACCGCACAGGGGTGTGGGGGCTCCCCTTTCTGGTCCTGTATCTCCTGACTGAACTTTTATTCTATCCTGTAGCAAACTCTTTTTTAGTATAAAAACCTCTCCATACAGCTCACTTTCCTAGTCCGCCCTCCTTTTTTTCTGTCCCTGAATTTCACCCTTCTGCTCCTAGCACACCTCCTCGTGTAACACATCCCTCCAGATACTTGCTGCATGTTGTCATATCCTTCCTCCTCACACTAATGAACTGGCCAGCCTGCAGCATATACTCAAATATCAATCTGCTCAGCCTCCTCATTTTCACTGTGTTTCTCTGAAACCCTTCCAGTGTGTGTGGAGATAAATAGACAAAACCCATCTATCCCATCGGCTTGTGAAATGAAGCCTGCAGCACATCACATTCCAGGTACTGGTTAATCTGGGTTCCCTGCTACCAGTGGCCACAGGAAACAAACAACACAAGGTGCTGAGAGATAAAAACTAATGGCAGGAGCGCTGGCTTGTGATACTGGAAGAAAAATGTAGGATTTTTAATGTCCATACAGTGCGGAAATTTTAAAATCTCATCCAAAAGTTCCCCCCACGCAATAAAGAGCAGAGAAGTCAATTTACCCTGGAAGGATGAAGGACTGAGTCAACTCTGCTGGGATTACAACATGTGGTTTGAGGGATCCTAGGTATTTCGGGTCTGATTCTCAGACCACCCAGATGGCTGGGGGGAAAGGAAAAAAATAATACTAATAAAAAAAGACCCTATTTGGCAGAACTGTGGATCTGGATACCCTGCCTGCAGCTAACGCCATGCACACACATCTGAACAAACCAAAGGGCAGAACTGGGTGCAGTTACTCTGGCAAATCTCAGATCTGCAGAGCACTCCTGCGGGAATGCGTGAATTTAAGTGGGCTTCCTAGATCCCTGGCTTTGACACTAACTCGTGTATGTGTGTTTTCCTTCTGTGTGCCAGACCGCTTTGAGAATTTGTGATTTTACACAGTTTTCTGCCTTGAAGGCTTTTCATGCTTGTTCTTTTGTGTTTCACCATTGATATGAAATAGACTACTAACAGAGCTAAAGTTCAGTGCATTACTCAAGGGTCAAATTTTAAAAGGTGCCTGTATGATTTCAGATCGTAAATCCCACTGTATTGGGTCTGGCTAACAACATTATTTCGAAAGTGGGTGTTGTGGGTTTCAAAATAATGTTGACCTTTAGGGCTGGCTTGTCAAGCTCTTGAATGAAAAGGCACAGTGGGTTTTTCAAACATGCTGGATCACAATTAATGTCTAACCCCTCCGAACTTCATTGAAACTCAGGACCCCAAAGCCAGCCCTAGTAAAGGAGTTAAGTACCTAAATATTAAGAAAATGGCTGGAATGGAGTTGAGAAACACAAACATGTTAATGAGACTTGTGCATGCTTGGAGTCCAGCGTGCACGTCCAGGTCATACAGCTTGTGTAGAATCGATGGGGATATTTTCTGCCCTGTCTGCTCTGTGTTATAGGAGCATGCGTATGGCAGATCTCATGGGAGGATGTGCAGTGGAAAAACCATACTCAAGGTTTAGTTGATATCACTTGGCCAGACTCCACTCAAAAGCAAGTTTACTGCATTCCCTGTGGTCACTTTATTGGCATGTATGGGGTTGGGTTTTGATGTAATTGATCATGGTAGCTGATCGTGAAACCAGGAGATTGTGAGCCTTTTGATGATTTTTTTCAGCTGATACTTAGAGGGGGGACACCTTACAGCATGGCAGAAGCCTGAGAGATAGGAGCTGTCCTTTTCCGCTCCCCAAGCAGCAGAAGGACCTGTACCATGGTCTTCCTGCTGCTTAGTGTCTGCTGTTAGATTAAACATGAGAGGCTCCACCACCATCTCCTGCCCTTTCTGTGAGTGCAGTGGTGTATCGTTGCTTCGTACAGGTGGAGCCTCCTCTCACCAGAGGTATTTCTTCCTGCTGCAACTCAGTATATCTCTATCTTGCACCTCTCCCTACCGCCCATACACTTACCCAACTCACTAGTAACACACTTGGGTGCAGTCAGGCAGGGCTGAAAAAATACATTGGGGCTGTAAGAAATGCAGTCCCATTGAGCTTTTTGAGTTACAGTCTTTGAGAAATAAATGTGTGTAAAAGCATCCTGGAGAAGAATTTGTCTTATTCCTCCTCTTGCCCCTTCATGAGAGGCTTTTCTGCCTTTGTTCTGGAGCTACTTACATGGCTTTCAATTTGGAAACCATCTGCAGGACATGTTGCCTGCTGACTGAATGCTTCATCTGAAAGCCTCTAAAGATCCCACAGAGCAACCACACATCCCAAATCACCACTGGTAGAGGAAAGACTACCAGAGTGTGGTTAATACATTAAAAAAGGAAAGTTTCAAACAGCTGCATTAGGGCGATGTTCTTACATGCATGTTCTTGTTTGAGACTATTTGTCTTCACTCTGAGATAAAACACTCGATTTCATATTCTTTCATCCCAACTCAAGTGCAGTATGATATTTTACAAGAGAAGGCTGCATTGTAGATGGCAAAAAGCAGGGTGTAGAAAGATAGGGTGCTGAAGGAATTAATGCATTCAGTCATCAAAACAGTAAATGAAAGGAAGATCAGCCTAATGGTGTTTAGCAAAGAAGGAGAAGAGATGTTTGTAGAAGAGATTTGAAAGGAAATGAGCTGATGGGGCAGAAGGACATACAGAAAGTGATCTAGGCTACAAAACTGTTAGGTCTCTCCCTATACAGGAAAAGAGCTAAGTATAGGCTTAATTAGAAATGTCTGATTAGGTCTGTTGACTTCAGAGGAACTTAAATGCATATTCACATACTGTCCTGGAGAGAAGTGTTCTGAAGATGCCATAAACCAGGAATGTTTACTAAATTCCACTTGTGTATTCCTGCTGTAAAAATAGTTTATATTAGAGATTTTTCATGTGACAATATTGATTTGGCAGTTGACTTCAGAGCTATTACAGTAAGGGAATATTTCTTGGTATTTTCATAAAGGGCATCACGTCAGTAACATTTCTTTAGATAATTTTGGCAAAGTAGACTTCAAAACCTAATGAAGGGGGACTACAGCTCTGTAGTTACATCAACATAACATTGCTGTGAGTCCAACATCTTCACAAAGATCCTGGAGCTGATGTCAAACAGGCCAAACAACTTGGAGGAGCCTAGCCGCAATAGTGCCATGTGGACAAAATGTCCTGGTGTTTGCTTCCTACAAACAGCAAATTTTCAAGAAATTAACAGTATTTGAGGTACTGCTTCAAGTAACAAATCACCACTCAGATCAGACAGTGTGGTGGTCCTGCTGGTTTGAAAAGACCCTCAAGGAGCCAACGATGTTTTCCATTCCTTGGAAGGAACAAAAATTATTTTTTTCCTGCTGTTTTACCCTGATCACAAGGCACATATTTTGTCATAGCATCTTGTGGGGGTCAGGGTATGAGAGTTAGTGTACAGTAGGAACTAGGTCAGGGTGCATAACTCTATTATCTGTAGACCAGTGGGAAGGATTTTGCAGTCGGTTCCCAGGGGAGAAATCATATAAAAGTTATTTCTAGCTTTTTCCCTTTCTTCCTAGTGCTCCAGCCCAACTGTTTCTCTGTAAGAAGTAATGCCATGAACTGATAAAAAGCAAACTATCTGCAAAGTTTTATCTAGTACATTTGAACTCTTATATAGTTATTACCTGTTTTTATACTGTTTCCAGTAGAAGTCTCTAAAGAGAGAAATGATCATAGTGAAATCACTGTCAGCAGACCCCAAACCACTTTTTTCATTTGAAAAAAAATAGACTTCTAAAAATCTCCAGCCATCTTTGAAAAAGAAATCATACATGTATGCACACACAGCCAAACCAATATTCAGGTTAGGTTTGGAAGGTTCAAACCCTCCCTCAGGGCATGCAACAATGACATGACCAGAATGTAAGAGGCTAAAATGGATTTGAGCCAGGTTAGATATTTTACAAGTCATGTATTTTTAAGTGTCCCACAGGACATTAACCAAGGACAAATACACTGGACTTTGGGCTTTAACGGATGGGAATGACAGCGGCTCCACTGAGCATCGTCACATGGTGTTGCCTAATGAGTCAGAGGGAAAGGCGCTCTCCCACCAACACCACTTCCTCCACATCCTGGGATTTTCTTTGCAAGTCATCTATTCAAGGCTTGGCTAGGTCTTGACCTCTCTTGGCATGTGAGATCTAAACCTGGTATGACTCCAGGCTTCCCTCGACCGCGTCTGGTTTGAATCCTGTCAGTGCGGAGACGAGTGTTACAGCAAGAATAAGAAACTCTTCAAAGAATTGTTTGTTTGTTTGTTTAAGAGCTGACTTCTGCCAAATGTGAAGAAGGTAGGAGCACTGTGAGCTGTAACTTCTTTCCCTTCAGGTCCTGATGGGCTGGTGGACCTCAGGATTCTATCAGCCTGGTTTCTCCATGCTTGATCTCTGCCGAAGAGCGTTTGCATTTCTGGTGAATTATGTGACAGTTTCTGATAAGGCAGATGGTGAGCAGAGACATGGTCTTGGTTTGCGCATGGATGTTGCGTTGCTTCAGGTATGTCACGCTAGTGCAGCCTATTGGGTGAGTGACCTTTCTCGGGGGGACTCTGAGTAATGGCACAAACAGAGGGACAGAAAATTCCTCAAGGTGCCTTGTGCTGAAGAGCAGATCATGCCTCCTCCAAAAATCTTATACTAGATGCAGTGGTTTCCTATCCCTTCGTTTCTTTTTTTGACTATGTTGCCAATCTGGCCTTCTTCCAGACTCTGGTTTCTGTGATTGATTTCATTGCCTTGCCATCTGTAAACCCAACCCTCCCGACACTGTGTTCATTGGTGGCTTTCCTCCCAGGCAGGGCAGTTTTGTGGCTCACACATTCATTCATATAAACTCCCGGTGCAGTAAGGTTTTTTGCGTGGATCTGTGTGTGTGTGCAGTCTTTTTTACTTCCCAGCACAAGGTCTCAGTCTAATCTCCTCCTATTATCATCCTCAGTGGGTGAAAGCCAGGCTGAGAGAGAATCTCCTTGCCTGTAGTGCACTGGGCTCTGCACTCCCTCGATTGCATCTGAGTTTCAAATGAAAGACCCTCTGGAGTCAGGGAGCAAATCTTTGATTAAAATGAAACTAGAAACTTCTAGAAACTGTTCTCGAAAGTTGAGGGGAGAAGATAGAGATGGTGCAGTCAGGGTTTCTGGCATCACTGGGAATGTCACAAGAGCTTGACAAATATTCCAGTAAAAATCCGTGGGTACAATAGCACAAGCTGAATTTGTTGTTAATTTTTGGCTCATCAAACTTTTGTCCTGCTCTGTTGAACAGCTGAATAAGAGCTTTCAAGTGGGACTTGTGTAATTAAAAGGATATCTCCTACCCATAGGTCCTTAAAACTGTTCTTGCATTTGCTCTGTCCCTCAGATACTCTATGACTGAGTTTAGAAAATATCCCGTGCCGCCTTTTACTTTTTTTATTGGCTAGAAGCTCTTTTACAGCAGGCATGAATGCTTGTATTAATCCTTACAGCATTCATGAGTACCAAATGTGTATTGCAGTGCTGGGTAAGAGTAATTATTTTGCCATTACATTATGAAACTTGCACTGTAATGTGAAGTGCATAAAGGGAATTGTTAATATTAGAGGTTCATTTCTGGATAGTTGAATTTCTTTGGTTACTAATAACATTGTAGATTATTTAAACTATATAATAAATTAAAAATTGCTTTATTTTCACCTGTAATGTCCTTTGCTTATTTTAACAAATCAAGCAACGTATACAACTTTAAAAACTCCAAAACATTTTCAAACTAAACTCCAATCCAGAAGTATTTAGACATCAAAATCCCACCAACAGCCTGGTCCCACAATGAATGCATGTAGAAGCTTACACCCTACCGAAATCAACTTGGGCTGCAAAAGATGCTTGAAGGTGCAAAAAGATAACTGATTTCCATGCTACCACATGGAAAACCTTGCTGCTGGGATTTCGGCATAGCTTTGATTTCCAGGGTTGGTTTGCTTGTCACCGTGTTGTTTAAACAGGTAAAATATTCAGCTGTACCTGAGTAGTTCTGTTTTCTCATTCCTAGACCACAGTACAATGGTCCTGTGTTTGCCTTTTACGAAACTGGAGAAATGTTTAAATAAAATTTTGTGTTGAATTATTACAGCCACTGCAAATGTTTTCATTAAAATTTGAGTACATTTAATATCCCTTGTCTTGAATTTTAAATAGAACCAATACTTGGTGACTTAATTACCCTGCAATATCTCTTTTAGACTTTTACCTTCTATTAATAAAAGGAGTATTTACATAGTCCCAATCTAAGCACATCTCGTTTTACTGACCAAGTGCATCATTTAAAAGGCACACAGTGTTAACACTTTTTGTCTTGCCTGATGCTTCACATCATGCTGCACCCTGAATCCCATAGTGAACTTTATCCTAGGAAAAAAAAAAAAAAACCTCTATCCTTCCTGATTAAAATGTTTCCAAAAAATGCCGTAACTCTCTAGTCATTTTAAACTGTTCTCAACACATACCTGCTTTCATTGAGGTTATATTCAGCCTACCTAGAGCATCATCTCACACAGACTTTGGCTGCTGTTGTGGAAGATGATGGCTATAACGTGTGAGTTAAGCACCTGCAGTTGGCCATGCAAATGCAGCAGCCACCACTTTCTTGGCTTTGCATGGCTGGAGGGGTTGGCAGAGTGAGTAGAAACAGGGCTGGAGATCTTATCCTTCTCTTCACTCAGATGCCATAACAGGACCATAAGCTGGTGTTTGGTGAGGTGCAAGAAGGATGTCTTTTGAGGTTTGTTGAGTGATGAGGAACCTCCTGCTTCTGCTCCCAGTGTATGGGATCATTCCATCCCATACATCCATCCATCCCAACAGTATGGATCGTTACCAGAAATGTTAGCGTGAGGGGGATGTCTGGGAGCATTGGCCAGCACTGATGCTGTAAAAGACCCCCCTATTTTTCAGGCAGCATCCCAAACCCAGCTGCTATTCCCTGGAAAGGGGATGGTAGAGAGCGACTCTGCCTCTTCTGTTGCTGTGTTTAGGAGAGAAACAGCTTCAGTGACTTGGTATCAACCTGGCACTTTTGGGAATTACATGAGACATCTAAGTTTGGGTTGGGGTCATTTAAGGCTCAGCTGAGGATTGGAGATACTGAATTTCCTATCTTTGCCCAGCTGAGCTTAGTGCCCCGCTTTTACCTGAGCTAGAGAAAGGTTTGGGACATCTAAAATTGATGTGGGTCATCAGGTAGGCAAAAGGCAGGCAAGAGCGGTGGCCAGAGGAAGCGAGGTCATGGCACAGCCATGAGGATGGAGGTCACTGGAGGGTGGTGGCATAATGATGAGCTATGCTGTGCTTAGCCATCCTCTCCTGCCGGGGTGGTGAGTGCCAGACCCGCTGGACCCCAACACAACCATGCCAGATGCGCAAGGGCGGGCTCTTTGTCCTCAAAAGGCCATGTGCGTGTGTGCATCGCTCTTCAGCTTAGACGACAATGACTCTTTGAAATATTTTTCTGTATTTGCAAAAGCTGGATAAGCCTTAAAAAAAAATCTGATAAGTAGCAGGCAATTGAATTAACCACTGTTGACTGTATTGCTGTCTCTTAACAAACTCCATCTGTATGGTCTCCCTTTGTAGACACAATTTTATAACTTAATTTCCCTACCAAAACATCAGTGTTTACTTAGTAAGAAATCTGTTCTTTGTCAGCTTAAAACAGTGATTTCTTTATTACCACTCTGCGCAAGGAATGACAGCACAGAGTTGGCACTGGAGCAAGTCTCGTTGAGTCTACAGCGTTGTAATGGAAACAGGGTGAACCGAGGGTCAAGTATAATGGGATTTGTATACAGAAATGTGTCTGCATAAGGAATAGCTGCATGAGATAAGAGAATGAAAGATGAGGCCTGCAGGTCTCCCTTCGCATGGCAGCAGGAGGGAGGTGTCACTATAGGTATACGGCGCTGCTGACATGGGAGATGGGGTTACCTCTGCGGAGGCATTGCAAAGATGTCTAAATCACACAGGCGTGCTCCAGCGCTAGCTGACGTCGGCGGGTGTTGGATGGGTTGGGGCGGTGGTCGGTGATTACTCTGAGAATGTCTCGTATGTAATGTTTATTGATTTCGGGAAGCATAGGGTCAATGAGGGGTTTAAAAGCTATTACAGCCTGTGGCCTCCCTAAAAATTTTCCAGCAGGGTTGTCAAACAGTATAGTGAATTTAGCCTGAATAACAAGAGGCTTACAGGGGATTTTTTTCCACCTTTCACAGCACCTGAAGGAGGACTTTTTTTGTGATTCCCAAGGGTTTTGCAAACCACAGGTTGAAAAGCACTAGTGTAAACTTTCAGCAATAAACAGCTGAGGAGCATCAGATCCCTGTTCCTTCTTTGATAAACACGTTACACTTTCCTGTGTCATTGGAAAACTGTAAAGATAGGCGAGCAACCATAGAGAATGACACCGATGGATCTGGGAGCAAGCTTTCTCTGGTGGTACATGGATGACAAGATGTACAACACCTCATCCATGAGCTGATGATTTTGGGGGTTGCAGGGAGCATCCTGGTTCCTTTGAGGTCTGTTGGCACTGTACAGTTCAGCAAGCAGTGCTGGAGTTTTACCACAGGACTGGGCTTCTGTTTATTGCATTTAGTTTCTCCTGCTGTAGAGTCCTTCTCACTCTTAGACTGCAGTCTACAGCTGGTAGAGAAATGCCAGTTGTTTACCACAGCCAATTTTAGGGAGATTCAGCTTTTTCTGAATTATTTGTCTTCATCTTTTCCCTGTGGAAAATAACTCCCAGATGAATTTTGTCCAGATTTTAAAAACATCTGTGTTTCATTCTACATCATTTTCTTTCTAATGACAAAAAATGGGAAAGTGAAAAAGTGATAGGTTAAAAAGAAAAAAATAAAATGGAAGAGCTAACATTGTTAATTCCCTTATTTTGTACAGAAAACTCCAGGCGCTTCCAAGAGAACAGCTTGTTTGGAATAAAAAGGCTTTTCTCCCTGCAGTCGTGTCAGTGAAAAACTTTTACCTAGTTCTGCTCTTCACCATATAATTGCTTGCTTTTCAACATACTCATAGCAAAGGAAAGGATGGTTAGATCAGCCAGCCTGCTGGATCAGATCTTACATTACATCTTGAGCTCTTTGAGTGCCATTAGCATTTCCTTTTAGAAGTGAAGAAATATTGACAGTTTGGTAGGTTATCTTGCATTTTACTGCACGTTAGGGCACTTCAAAGTCTTTATGTGGTGATGGGAACTGTCATGAAGTAGATGTGAAAAGGGCCTTTGGTCCAACTAAACCTGTCAGCAAGAAGATTTAGGGCAGGTGGTTATTATTAGAAATCAATGTATTTATTATATATTGTTCAGAAATATTTCCCTTTGGAGGTTACTGTGAGTGCTGTTGCTGTTTAAAACATGTCAAATGCCAGTAAAATTAATTCCTGCAGAAAACCCAGGGAGCTCCAACCGAAAGCTTTGCTATTATAGGAATGCGTGTCTTTTGCTTCTTTGTGCTGTGATGCAGCAGAGGCAGGTACATATGCAGCATGCCAGCAGCGTGTCTGGCGTGCCTGTATGTGTGTGTGTGAGATGTGTTTCTGTGTGGCTATCACAGTCACCTCTGCATACAGAGCTCCTCTGACGGCTGTGTCGAGAAAGCCTTTGTAGAGATCTGTGCTGTGCCTGTTCCCGTTTGTTTTTATTCCTCTTTGTTACCCGTGGTTTTTTGGTGGCATCCAGTTGGTTACAATAGCTTACTGCTGCTTACAGCAAGTAGAATATTTTTCTAAAACCTGAAGACCGGTGGTTTTCCCCTGTACTTCAGACAAGAGAAGTATGACATTTCAGGCTTCTTATAATTAGTTGGGTGCGGGTTTTCCTTCCTTGGAGTCTTGCTTAGTTGCAGAATTTAAGGACCTTGGATTAAGGGAAGAGGACATTCCCAATAGAAAAGGAGCTTATTAGCAGCAACATTAAAGCTGGAAGTCACTGTCCTGGAACAAAGATTCATTTTCCATTCACCCCGTGATTTACAACACATTCCAACCAAGTGATTTGGCTGTGGTCTTCTGGCATAACATTGTTTGCCCTTTCCCTGACATTTTGCATATAAAGAAAAGTTATGAGCTTCTTGGGCATTCAAGGTACCAGGAAATGCAGGAGTCTACCTAATTTGTTAACATGAAATTATAGATGTCAGACATAGACTCTGTTAGTTAACGTTGGTTAGAGTAATGCTGCAGCCAGTTGATTGTATTACGGTCATGATGAAGAGGAATGGTCCTTTTTTGCTTTTCTGGGATATGACGGGTGTAGAGCCAAGGCAGATTTAAAGTGTAATGAATGAATAAGCATTTTCTATGGTTTGCCTGACTCTTCCATGAGCTCCATTACTGTAGTGTTGCTGCCACTGACTTGCCCTCTCCACAACAGGTTAGTGCTGGCTTAACCTGGAAAGGGACTTTTCAGAAGTACTATAGGAATAACCTTTTAAATGATAAACCCTTCTGTAGTACATGAACGTTTCTTTTAAGGGAGACAAGCCCCCACCCAAACACAGCATGGCAGGAAGGCACTAGGCAGGGATCAAAAATTCAGATTTCCTCCCCACACACATACACTTCCCATTTGTTTTCCCAAGTCCTGCGTCTTCACAGCTACAAGCAAAATATTCGCTCAAAAGTGCTAATATCCTCATCACGTGTCCCAAGGGAAATCAGTCAGATGTGGAGGAATGGCTGTGTCGCATCTGACACATCTTTCCAACACCCTTTTCCCACACACCCGCACCAGCGCAGAATTCTCTCAGATCTCCCTTGGCTTCCTACTCAGCTCTGCCATCAGGATCTGGTCCTTATCCATACCTTTCCCATCTCATTCCCCACTGCTTCCCACCTTGTCTCCCCCTCCGACTCCATCTGCAGTGCCACTGCCCAGCCCTCATCCCCCACCCGAAGCCCACAGTGTTTTGACACCCCAGCTCTCGATTTTTGTGACTGCTGGAATAAAGTTCTCGTACCTGGTGGTTTCAGGCTGAAGTTCGCATGCCTCCAGGTTTGCATTGCTCCTTCAGCTTGTCGCCGAACTACTTCCATCGGCTCTTGCACTTTTATCCATGCTTTCTTTCATGCCGGTTCTGTTCCTCTCTTTCCCTCCCCCCTCCCCTCAGCTACCTTCCTTGAAGTTTCCCTTCTTAAAATATACTTCTTCTCTGAAGGCTTTCATCATTAATCTCTCAAGAAGCTATCTTAGAGACTCATCTGCTGCGCTTTGATTTATTCGTTGTGGGGTTTTTTTGGCGGGTATCTCACAAGAACTGAGCTGGTCATCCTCCTACCACCGTCGCTAAAGGAAAGCTTGTGTGAAAAGGTGGGCTTTCAGAACTTAAATTAAAAGATCATGTAAGTAAGATAATTGGATAAAAAAGGATATTAGGATCTGAAACAGAATGTTTACCCGCTTTGATGTGTTTGGGGAACATATGTCTGCACAGTGGGCTGTGCGGCTGATTAAGTATGAAACAACCCAAGAAAAAATCACCACTATTAAGCTTAAATCAAAGATCTCTCCTTAAGACACTAATTTGATTTGGGTTTGGAGGTCCCGTATCAACTCTAATTTCTACCTTTGATGTCTTGCTTCTTTGTGTGTTGTATAATGGAGGGCAACCTTACTTATTAAAAATCTGTGGGTTTCTTCCATTTTAAAGAAAATATTGATATTGTTGTTGTTATCGTGTTGCAGTTGTGCCTACAAGTGTCAGGCAAAACTAGACCTACGTTGTGGTAAATGTGGCATGGATGCAATAAAAAAACCCAAGCTATGTAGTTAGGAATGTTTCTAGTCTGAGGGCCTATTCATGTACTTAGGCTCACAAATTCGCTCCTTCCAAATAATGCTGCCAACAACCTGTGAGCTTAAGAATGTTGTTAACGTTGGGTGGATATTAGATGGAAAAGAAGTTTCAAACTCTAAATCAAAATACTTCATTGATAAAAAATTTAACTACTCATCAGGTGCAATTAAATCTCTTGTTCCATTTGTTCTTGGCTTTAGATATTTTAAATTTAGGGTTGAAGTCGGTTATGTTTGAAAATTGAATGGTCTTTTGAAAGGAGAAAGTTAAGCATGTTTAGCTTAATCTTTTTTTATTTGGAAACAAAAAAAAATCCTTTTTCTTACCTGGAGTAAACATATCACATTGACCTCATACACGAGAAGTTGCATTAAGTCTTGAATATGTTTTTCTAAGGGATGGAAAAAAAATTGTGGTAAGAAATGGCACCCACCTTAGGTTACGGTACAGTTTCCATGGTGCAGACGGAAAACAGAGGGATTGATGAATTGGAGGCTGTTCTTGTTGCTCCTGCCATCAGTGGCGGGGTTTCCTTTGACTTCAGTGGTACAAGATTAGACTTTAAGGACTGACTGTTAAAGGTATTTTGACAACTACTATTGCTAATGGATGCATGGTGGGATTTTTCATGGTGTCTACCTAAATGCTTCTCAAAGCAGTGCCTGAACCACAAATCCACAAATAAGGGATTTTATATTCAGAGATCTGTGTCAGTTAAGGCCCAAAGAATTTACCGCAGTTATCTGATCTGACCTCTGCAACAGTGGCCATAGGATTCCCCCTTTAATTTCTACAGTGGGAGAAATTACTCTTTCCTACTATTAAAACTCCAAACCTTGCAGTACACTTAGTGTCCATCTTTTAGAAAAAAATCTAATTTTGCTGTAAAGCCTTGTAGCAGCGCTGAATTTACCACTTCCCTCCATAAACCCGTCTAATAGGAACTTGCCCTTGCTGTTAAAATATCCTTTTTATTTTTCATGCTTTCCATGCCTCAAAGCCATTTTTTAGGGGAAAGGCAAAAATGGGAACAGCTCAAAGAATGCCTGTTAAATTTCTGCAGAGAAGCTTTAACAATTTTGTCCACAGTTTCTTGTAAGTGGGTGCATTAATTGCTGAATTAGAAAGGGTAGCTCTGATTTTCTATAATATTCATCTTTGTGGGTACAGAAAAAGAAAGAAGATATTATTAACCTCATTTTAGAGATGAGAAAATACGGGGGGGGGGTCGGGAAATGGATTGTGCTGAGTATCCCAGCTTGGAAGGGCTGGGAGTTAGCAATGATATCTCTTGGGTCCCCATCACAATCTCTTCCTAGCAGGACTTATAAGCTGGCATCTTTGAGTTGACAGCCCTATATTTGAGCACCAGCTCACTTTACTGGAGAATTATTGACTTGTGCAGTGCTGGGAGAGCTGGGAAGTGGGAGTGATTACCCATCGCCTCATTACCGGGCTGCCCCATGCTCCCTGGCAGTGGCTGGGGGGAGAGGCAGCTGCAAGGCAGCTCTGTGCCACTCCTCCCAGCACATCTGCCACTCTCCCAGCTGAAAAAAATGGGAGGGGGGGTAAATCCTTGTGAATCATCAAACGCCATGTGAATTTGATAGTGGTGGCTCAGGTTTGACCTCTGAAAGGTACCTTGTTTTGAGGGACCTCGTGGGGTTTCATTCTGAGGGTACCGCACAAGTGTCACGACCTCTCGCCCTTCCTGTTGTAAGGGACTTTAAATCAGAAATAAACAGAGGTGAAGTTGAAAGGATGGCAAGAGCTGTTTAGACTGAATTGTTTAGACTGAATCCTTGGGCATTTTAGGTTTTCTGCTGAATATAGTTTTGGCATCCCATATGTAGAGTGTCTGCCATGAGCATGGTCCTTTTTTCAGGCATCCATATGGCTCTCCTCCAACTCCTGCAAAGTTTGGGTGGTGTTCTGGGTACACAGGACTTGGAAAAACCAGGCCAGGAAGTTTTATTTAAAACAAAACAAAAGCAGGGATTTTTGTGGGGAATTTAGAAGGGATTGTTGGCTTTAAAAGTTTTTTTCTTATAGCAAAACTCTACCAGGCTATAATCCCCCTCCCCATGAGCAGCTCTGATCCTAGCTTCCATCTCTGTGTAGCAGCTATGCAGTTTTTTTGTTGTACAGCAAAACAATTGCCTGCAAGTGTCCATATTCCATTAAGCATATGGAAAAGTATTCAGCCCTTTGTTTTCCACTGAATGAATATATTTGGCACTTAAGTATTAATTTAAACTTGTCATGGGACATTAGTGCTGGTTAATTGTCCCCATTTTTCTGGGTTTTATTTAACTGATGGAGATTATTTCAAAAACGTGCAACTTTTTAACTGTTGCATTCATTGCTGACTGCCCCTTGCAGGGGCTCCAGACCTGCATGCAGCAGAGGGGAGGTGGTGCCACATCTCCACCATGCAAAATTTTTGGGATTGACTGTGCAGGATGAGAAAAAGTCCCTCCAAGGCCTTGTTCATAGCAGCCAGCACTGGTTTTGCCAGTCCCTCAGGGGTTTCCTTTCCCAGGAGCATATCCCAGCTCCTCAGAGTAGATGTTGCTCCTCTGCCATGTGATAAGGAGGATCCTTTCTCAGCACAGTGTCCAGCTGTGATGCACAGCCACAGCGCACACCCCCGCCCCTGTGAGCAGCGTCATCGGGGGCAAGTGCCAGCCAAGCTCTGCAGCACACACAGAGACACGCTTTCCATCTCACTGAAACCATGGGCAGAACATTTTTTTGCCTTGCTTTCTAAAGAAAAACCACCAGCTCCTGCCCTAAGCCTTTGGGATGGGACTGTGGCATTTCAGACAAGCTGGTGCTCCTTCCACAAAAACCCGGGTGGCAGGAAAGTTAAGCAGATTGCTTTCACCAGTGAAGGACAGTCAAGGAGTGACCAGCCCTTGGGAAAACATGGAAAATCTCAGTGTCACACCTCAGATGCTGGTATCTCTCCTTGTGCTGGTCATGATCCTCCACTGCTGTGTGTACCCACTGCCCCACAGACCCCCTCTGCAGGTGGCTGGAGCTAGGTAGATGGTTATACACTGCACCGGTAAAGACCTGCTCTATAAAGCCTTCAGAATGTAGATGCCCACAGCATCCCTGTGAGGCCCAGCAGCCTCAGATGGGATCAGGCGATGTCTCCTCCACCTCAGTGTCTCCCTCTGTTAGATAGTGGGGAAGGGAGAGCCTCTCCTGGGTGGGGGAGGAAATGAATCTGGCTCACGTGCTTTGTCAGAGATGCAAATTGCTTTACAAGGCCTGAGCATTAATTATAGAGCCTGGGTTTCTTGCCGGAGCCGCGGGGAAAACAGGCCCCTGGCTCCCATTACATTTAATGGCGTTTGGACACCCAATTCCCTTAGCCTATTTGGAAACCAGAATCCCAGTTTCTTCAGAAATCTATGTGGTCAGGTGAAATCCCTCACCCCGCTGTAGACAGTGAGATTTTTGCATTGTTGGTTTCAGCAGAGTCAGGATTCTGGCAGCACCCCAGGCACTGGGATATTTTCCTTGTGCCATCTGCAGGATCCAAGGAGGGAACAGGGGGTAATAGCAGAGGTCTGGGCAGGGAGCAATACAGACACGCCAAAAACCCCAGCTCTGGCACTGTGGCATCATTACATGGGCTGGTTCGCCACACCAAGCTGGAGATTATCCCGCTGTGGGGTTCGAGGCATGAGGATGTGGAGCCCTGCTTTCCTGGGAGGTGAGCTGGCATGAGGGAAGAACCACATTCCCCCGTGGATCAGCATCGGTTCATGTATCCCCCATTTAAGCCACTGCTTCTAAAAACCAGCAGCTAGTTGGTGTCCCTTAGGCGGTCTGGGAGCAGAGCTGTGAGGCTATGGCTGTGCATTTGCAGAGTGCCGATGCAATGGCACAATGTGGGGTTTGGGTGTTAGGTAAGAAGTAATGCCAGTGGCACAACTGGAAAAAAAGGGGAAAAATCAAACTTTTGTGGAGTTAGGAGCAGAGGACCCCCACGGCCAAGTGAGATGCTCCAAGGAGGCAGCCGCTGGAAGCCACGTTATTTTGGGACGTGTTGCACTGTGGGATGGTGCTTTGCTAGAGTTGTAGGTGTATGGCGGTGAGACGTGATCCCTGCCTGGGAGGGCCTACAGGAGCCAGACCTGGCTGGGAGTATGGCTTTCCTAGTCCTCAAATGGAGAGATGCGGAGAGGGAGGCTTTAAGCAAAGCTTAAGGAGAAGCCTGGTCTCCAATCCAGTCTTCACGCTCACGGTCATGTTGAAACGCTGCCCAGGTCTCCAGCTGCATGCATTTTGGGTGAATTCTTGATCTTTTTCCCACTGTTACCTTTTTGGCCAGGGTGGAGTTTTCCTGTTCTGAGAGACTCCAGCATTTCTGCCCTATTTAGCACAGAGAAAATGAACAGCAAACCCTTCATATTGTTATACACGTTTTAGATGTTGGCCTCACAGTTTGATCAGCGGAGGCTCCGAAGGCTCGTAAACCTGGTAATACATAGTTTCAAGCCTGCATCAAAGAAGTTCACAACCCTTTTGGGAGAAGCTGTGAGTGCTGATGAAAGAGGGAACTTATTGTATATGTAAGAAAACTTCTTTCATGGCTTATGTATTAAGGCAGGCTCTGTGGCCCAGGGAAGATTGGGGCTGCTTTTAATTTACATCCCCCCTCACTTATATTAAGTCTTCGTCAGAAGAAAAATTAGTCAGATGTTTTCTTAATGACATCATTTTTTTTAATCCTGTTTCATTTTTTCCAGATGAGGCGGTGGAGATTATTAGAAATGAATTGAAACTAAATCTGGAACAGAGACTTTGATTCACTTCTCCCTCCTCCCCGGTAGAAATAAATTGGTCGGCTCCGTGCTCGGCCGCCTTTATGAGCAGCCTCGACAGAAACCAGCCCCGGCGGCCTCGGCTGCAGCTTTCCCGAGCTTGCTGCCGCCACGGCTGACGTCATGGCGAGAGGCACCGGAGAGTGACTTGGAGAGGGACTTCTGTCGCCCCATAATTTTGGTAACAAAATGCTATAGCAATGCAGGTGGGGAGGTTATGAGGTCTGAAAGACCCATGCCATCCTAAGTTTGTCTTTCAGAGCCCTAAAAGAAAACTGTCTCGATGCTGGTGGGTGTTCCTCTAGCAAAACCCTGGTCTCGGTCTGCCAACTGTGTGTGTCAGTGGCAGAGCATCTGCACAAGTCCTTTATATCTGATAAGTTTTCACTGCCTTGTATTTCACACCAGTGAGCCACGGAGTGTATTGCTGCAGGAATGTACTTTGATCTATAAATATTTTAAAAGGCATTTAATTTACTACCCATCAGCAGAAAGTGTTCAAAAAGCCACAAGGTTTACTAATTTATCAGAAAGACAGAGAAACACGCGGAAGATCAAACAAAGACAAACATGCTCGTAAACTGCTGAATAAGTCTGCAAAGCTTATATTACATTTCTGTGTGGTTTTGTTGATATGCAGGTATTACAGATAAATTAAAATGCACCTGAACTGTTGATAAGGCAGGGTGGGACCAAGATCCTGAGGTGCAGGTGGCGTGTCTAAACTGCTCAGACCCTCATGTTTGTGGTTGTCTGTGCATGGAGAGACTGATATACATGCACTCCCTAATGGCATATTTGGATGTTCTTAAGGAAGGACCTTTGTAATATTGTCTCTTAGCTCAGCTCATGTCCCATATCACTGACCTCTGAAAGCCCAAATCCCCATGGTCTCCAGTGATTCGGGTGCAGTTCCATGGAGTGCACATCCATCTCCCTCAGCTTGTCCAAAGCACCCAGCCAGGGATGAACTCCGTCCCTGCCGTGACCCGCTCTGCTTCCAGCAGCCTCTGAGTACAGAGCTAATGCAAAGCAGATTTTGCTTTTTCATTTTGCTTAATGACAGCTCTGCTTCTTTTGGTGTCTATCTCAGATTTTCTGCTTATCAGGTCAGGGTGTGTAACTTTTTCTCCCCTCCTTATACCCTCTGCTATTTGTCTAAGAGGCTGAAGGGTACAGTAGGAGACATGCCTGGGAGATGTCCACACACTTTCTTTTCCATCTTTGCTTACTCTGAGAAAACTGCTTGAGTGCTGAAACATGCCTGTGACTTTTTTTTGTTACTTGCTGAATCCCTCAGCATTTACTGACTTCTTTCTCAGGTAACACTTGGCCTGAGGAAGATCTGAGGGATTTAGCAGAGGTGGCCCCCAGAAAGCATGCAATAAAACCTCCTCTGAACTTTTGCCCTCTGAACCGTACCGCCGGCCTGTCAAGGAGGTTTGTGCAAGCCGTGATGGACACAGGCAGGGAGGGCTGCTCTGCTGGTACTTGCTGAGCTGCACACACTGGGCCAAGCAAAGCATGGCCCCTCCAGATCGTATAAGTACTCCACGTGCCTTTTACATCCTTTCCTAGGCAGCCCTGTCCGGGGTTTTGTCTGCACGTGGCAGCACTAAACATCTGGATACTCAGGGGCAGCGAGGAGCTTGCAAAGCCTGGGTTTGCCTCAAACATCTTCCTGTCCACAGCCTCCCTGTGCAAGGAGGTGGGGTGATGTCTCTGGCACGGGGCATGCTCCGTGCAGCCTACGTGTGCAGGTGGTGCCCGAAGCAGCTCATGCCCCTTTTCAAGGCAGCTGTGCTGGGGTGAGCCACCTTGCACAAATACGTGTTTAGTGCAATGCGGGTGTGGGTCCACAGGAAGATTGTGTTGGCTTCAGGCCCTGCGTATGCCAAGAGCGGTATTTTTTCCCACCATGTCCTCAACCACCTCCCTCATGGGCAAAGACAGTGGGGTGGGAGAAGGGCAGCAAGCAGCAATGCCTACTCTGGCGAGGTCACGAGTGATGGCGCGTCTCTGTTTCCTTCCCAGGCCTCCTCCCCTGAGCGGCAGTCCCGTCATCTCCGATATCTCCCTCATCCGCCTGTCTCCACATCCCGCTGGGCCTGGTGAGTCGCCCTTCAGCCCGCCGCACCCCTACGTGACACCACACATGGAGCACTACCTCCGCTCCGTCCACAGCAGCCCCACGCTCTCCGTCATCTCCGCTGCCAGGGGCCTCAGCCCTGCTGACGGTAAGACGCTGTGCTACTGGTGCTGCAGTGATTTTGTAGCTCACCAGCACCGAAATTCCCTAAAACCCAGGGATTTACAGCTGCAAAGGCTCTGCAGCTGCTCTCTGAAGTGGGAGAGCTGTCTCTTTTTCTTTTTTTTTCACCCCCTTTAACTACACATTTGTTTTGCATCATTGCACTGAGAAAGCAGAGCGTGAGAATAGCTATTACTGCTGGATCATATTATAAATATTTTGCTTAAAGTACAGTCCTTTCTGCCACACTCTCAGCTCTCTTATGAGCTTCCCTGCTCTTATGTCTCTACTGGGAGCCCTGCTTCCCTCAAAGAGTGTCACGGTCTCTCTGGCTGCATGGCCTGGCTGGGGCTGATGTTGCAGAGACAAGGCAATGCCAGCTGGGTTTCCCCCTGTTGGCTTGGTGTCTCAGGGCAGCATGGCTCCCGGGTGAAGGTTTCTTCCTCCTTACTCCTGAGCTGCCCCGCAGCAGCTTTTGGGAGAAGACGAGGGCATGCAGGGAGCTGGCCCTGAGTGCACGCAGTGGTGGTGATGCTGTGTCGTGTCGGGGGGCTGGGGTCAAAAATGGCCAAGCAAGAATAGGGGGAAAATGCATGACTGCTTTCACTTGGGGAGGTGCAGGTCATGACTGACTTCATCAGAAGTGCTTCATTACCCGATTGCAGGCAGCTGGCTCAGTGCCCTGGGAGCAGCTGGAGTTTGGGGAGCCTGGTCTCTGCACACCCAGCAAACCCCAGCATTTCTCAACTCCGGAGCTACCGCAGGGACAAGTGGCCCTTCGCTGCTGCAAAGCGAAGTGCATCAGGGAGCAACAAGGCCCCTAGCTTAGTATCAGCAGTGTAAAACCATGTTCTGTGGCTAAAAAAAACAACATTGCTAGTGTGATGGGGACACGCATGCATCTTCTTCCTTCCACCAAAACGTCATCAGAACTCCTAGCGCCTGCGCGGAGGGGTCTGATGGCTGACGTGCATCTGCTTGTCCCTTCCGATCCTCCCCTTCCACAGCCAGTTGTCGTTATTTGCTATGAAAAAAAGTCATTGTGTTTTGGGTTGCTTTTCTTCTTTTTTTTTTTTTAAGGCAGTGGTAAATAAGTTAATGGGGCAAGCGGGTGGGGAGGCAGGTTTGAAAAATTACAGCTGGGAGAAAGTGAGCGTAATTGGCTTTGGCAGCCAAAATGGTTTTATGCTGCCAGACACTAAACCTAGCTCTATGCATTAGACCTTGGCTTTAATTTCCTCGCGCTGCTATCGGGAACTGGGCTGCATTTGTCTTTCCTTCCTAATAGGCAGAGATGTTAATGCTGACAGGGTTACTGCTGCTGGCGGGCTGGGCCCTCTCCCCCTTCCCCGGGGTGCCGGCTGCGTCCGAACAGGAGGATTATTAGAAGGGGGAACGAGAGATTGTTTATAAATTTGCGGAAATGGAGGAATGCAGAGGCCCCAGCTTAGTTTCTTTTGTCCGCAGAAGCACGCCCAAGCGCACGTCACAAGAGCCCTATGCGGAGCTGTGCGGCCAGGGCTGGCGGGGGCGCGGGGGGGAGACGGGGACGCCAGCGTCAGCACAGAGGTCTAACATTGCAGTGGGAACCTTCTCCCCATGTTTTTCTCCTCGCCCGCGGCTCCGGCAGTGGCTCATGAGCACCTGAAGGAGAGAGGTCTCTTTGGGCTGCCCCCACCTCCACCGGGAGCTAACCCTGCCGACTACTACCACCAAATGACGCTGATGGCCGGCCACCCGAACCCCTATGGGGACCTCCTGATGCAGAGCGGGGGAGCAGCCAGCACCGCCCACCTCCACGATTACCTCAGTCCCGTCGATGGTGAGTAGTGGTCCGGGTCCTCCCTGGTGTGGCTGAAATTTTGGGACATATGGATGGGGCTGTCCTCCAAGTGGAAGTTGTTGTACGTGGTCCCTCTGCCCTGCTGAAACCTACCAGTGCTTCACTATAATTTTTGACTTAAAAGGTTGCCTTTTTCCACCATATTTATAAACTATATACAATTTGAAATAGATACGTTGTGGTCTCTTTGGAAGGATGGCGTGGCTGCTGCATGGGTAGGAGATGGACTGGTCCAGCAAGCAGGGTGTTGTTGCCGTCCTACTGTCTTGGCCACGGGTGACCACACCATCCCCGGGGGCGAGCTCCTGGTCCCCATCCCACCCTGCCTGCCCATGGGTTTAGCCTGGTTGGTGTCTGGGACAAAGGCTGGCCGTCTCCGTGCATAGCCACACTCCGCATGATGGATTCCTCATCTTCGTTGGGATGTCTCAGGTCCCCAAGGAGAAAAAATATTTTAACGGTGAGCCACGATGGAGGGGGTATGTTAGTACTTCGCGGGAGAAAAAAATTGCAGGAATGTGGTATTTATGCTAGTATCAAGCATCATAAGCCCAGAAAGTACTGTCCCATGGCTAAAGGAAGAAGAAATAAAATCATGTTTGGCACCGCAGTGCTGAGTCACCCTCGCAGCCTGACTGCTGCCCTGGTGAGATGGGTAAAATCTATGCAAAAACATATCTGAGGTCCAAGTGATTTTTAGAGACATTAGAAATTCCTTTCGCTGCATGCCATGCCTTGTAAAAACTGGATTTGTGCAGATATTACAGAGGGTAGTTTGGGGATTATTTCTGCTGCAAGAAAGAGAAGTCTCGGCTTGACTATCAGTTACTGGCTTCTGTTTCCTGGGCTGCCTTTGGATTTGTCTGTGGACCATTATAATTTTTGGAGTGGAGATCTGCATCATTTCATTACCGCTTCAAAGTTTCTGTTGTTGAGCTTTTAAGATGAAAGACTTTGTGGTCTTGCTGCTTCATAAAGTGACTGGTTTAGAATGATAAAAGCTGCTCTGGCTGCTCAGTGATAGGGGCTTATAGATATTTCTAACAAAACCACAATTTCTTGTCTGCCACTGCTGTGGAAGTTTTACCTGAATAGTTATTTTCTGCTGCCAATTCCTAGATTGATAGGGAACCTGGATCCTAGTCTGAAAAGGAAAGCACATGCTCCTTGGTGCCATCCTGCCTTTAATGCCCAAAATACACTCCGAGCTTCTCTGCTACAAAGCAGCTGGTCAGTAAGACCTCTCTGTCTTCCCTCCAAAGGGTTAATGCCTGTGGTTACAGCAGATGGGTGCAAACCAGCCTTGCCAAGTTCTCCTCAGGCTCATGAACAAGACTCCTTCCTCCTTGCCTCCTTATTAGTCCATCTCTGACCAGTGGTGCCTCACTGAAGTGCCAGATAAAGAGCCAGTAAGGGAAGCAAACACAACTGTGTTCATGATAGCTCAGGCTGACTCTCTGCACACCAAGACACCCATCCTCTGGTTTGCTGAAGATCAGTCTTTATCTGAACTTGTCCTAGAGATTCCCCTTGGCAGGAGACTGTCTTCCTGCTTGCCTTCTCCCAAAAACAGCTCTAGAGTAAATCGCCTATCAAAGGTCCTGGTTTCAGGCAGCCAAGCTCATAACCATTGCTCACTGGAAAGCCAAGGCTCGTCAAACATTTATTTTGATCTTGCATTAAAGCTTTATTGATGAGTAACTGGAAAGCCTTTTCTGGGCCTTCACATGGTATGAGTGAGATGAAAACTTTGAAACATCATGAGGATGTGACATGAGACACTGGAAGGCTACTTTTTAAAAATGCAAAAAGGAACAGCAGCCAGTCTCTGGTCTATGTGTTCAGGTTTATCCATCAGCCAGAGAGAAGACAGAGAGAACCATCAGAGAGAAGACAATCATATAATCATAGAATGAGAAGAGAATAATTGTGCATTACCAAGGCAGAGGCTAAAATGGATGGCTCTCAAACACTGGCTGAGGAATTGTAGCCTCCCTCTCTTTTTAGAAAGTTATTTCAAAAATTTAAATCAGCAGGGACTAAGTAAATAGTTGAACAGATAATTTAATACAGCATCCTCTTATGGTGTTTTTCTGAAACAAGAATACCAGTAGCATGCATAAAACCCCAGTGAGTCACTGCCTCACAACATCTTTTATTCAGCGAACCCCTCTCTTCTGAGAGCGCCCCAGAACATAAGAACTTTAAAAGAATTAGTTTGCTGAAAATGCAGGTAGCTCCTGTCAAACCACGTGTAGCATCATCACGCATCTGTGGTAACACTGGCACCTGCAAAAGACAAAGCAGCAGATAAGCATATCTTAAACTGGCCTATTCAGTGTCACATCACCTCCAGATATCTGCAGGTCTATGGGAGCCATAGACACTGGGTATGGTAGTTCTTCCCACAGACACTGTAATTCCATTTCTTGGAGAATTTCTTAATACCTCCTTTTTTTTTTTTTTTTGCATCTCATCAGGTCTCCAGAGCATCAGTGTTGGCTGGAGCTTGTTGGTACTGACCATGTGTCAGGTCTGCTGAATGTTTCAGCAGTGGTGGCCCAGAGCTGCATCTCTTCAGCAGGGTTTTCACAGTGCAGCTAGAAGTAGTTAAACCACTAAAGCAGGACAGATTTATGTCTTATGCACCAGACTGCTGTGGTCTTCAGGCCAGTGCCACTGGAGACTAAATGACTGGTCGGTTAGCTGTCCTGTTCCATTCTGTCATTCAAACAGGGACTCTAAATCCAAGAGTGGAGTTTGAATCCAGGCTTCAATCCATTTTCTGAAGAGCCTACACTTTCAAATCAAAAGTTAACTGCTTTCCAGTGTCACAACATCGCTGGTGAGACACTTTTGAGAATAATTTACAGGATCTATGCACCAGATCAAAACCATTTTTTGCATTTCTGTTCTAGAAGTGGGTGCCACATGGTGGATTATTCCAGGTGACAGAGTGGTTGCACAAGAGCACTCCTGGGACACCAAAGACAGGAGCACAGATGAACCTGGAGATGACAACTTTCTGAGCATGTTTAGTGCATTTTTTTTTTTTTTCCTAAGCACAAGGGCTCCTGTGGTTATGCTTAGCCCTTCAGGAGGTGCCATTTGATCTCAAGAGGAGCATATACAGACTGACTTGATGCTTGTACTGTTCTAGCCCTGTACATCAGAAGATCTCAAAGTGCTATACAAAGCAAAGCTGTTTCATCACTGCACACACCGAAGAGAAAGGAGATTAAATGATTAGTGAGCAGAACAGTGGAAGCTCTGGGAGCAAGACCTTGATAAGGACTGTCATAGCCAGGTTGGGAAGCAGAGATCATCTTTACATCCATCACTTCCGTTTGCACAGTGTCAAAAGCGTGAGTGGGCTGTCCATACTGTGTCAGGGAATGGGAGAAAAAGGTCTTGAGTTCAACTTAAAGTCCAAGCATCACTTGCACAGAGGTAGTCAGTCTGGTCAGGAGGGCTGCACAGATGAGTTTGTGCAAGTTACTGACAGCAGGGATGACCCTGCAGTACTGTCATGGCATATCATCCAGTTGTGGAGCTGGACATCCCTGCCCTTTTTCTTGCTGTCTGGTGTGTGGCAGTCACGAATGTCTTGATCATAACCAGCAGTTTGACTGGGAAAAGGCTTTGTTCAGCCCAGGAGAACCAACCAGCTAGCAGCCGGCGCAGTTGCCTGGGATGTGGGCAAATCATCAAGCAGGATTTTATTCCCCCAAGTCAAACAGTGATTCAGATTTACTGGCCTCTTTCAGTCGGGGTTGTTGGAGCCTTTCAACTTCAAGTAAATGATGAAATAGCCATTGGGGTAAAGAGCAGGGCTGGTGGTGCAGCCCAGTGGTCACTGCAGGCATGTGTCTGTGAGAAGTGGGCCCAGGACCTTCCTTCAGTAGCTCTGTACGAAGCAACTGCTCCATCAGGATGGATGGAAAGAGCCCAGCCTCATGGTGTCCTAGGAAAGAAGTGCCTCGCCTGGGGCTTGAGGGACCAGCAGCTCAGGATTTTCAGGCTGGAAATGCTGGATTGCAGATGACTTCCCAAACAAGCCAGCTGTTGGCTGCTCTGGGCAGACAGCATGGCCCATAGTCGCTGCCTTAAAAAATCTGAAAGATCTTTTTTTGTTGTTGTTGTGTTC
Source organism: Rhynochetos jubatus (assembly GCA_027574665.1). Classification (NCBI taxonomy): domain Eukaryota; kingdom Metazoa; phylum Chordata; class Aves; order Eurypygiformes; family Rhynochetidae; genus Rhynochetos; species Rhynochetos jubatus. The sequence continues at coordinate 30,359,469 of CM050654.1, forward strand.
TTTGTTCCAGCATGGAAACTTGGTGAAATCTCAGAAAAGTTTCAGAGAATGGGAAACGATTTCCCACCCATTTCTAGCCAGCAATGCTGTTTTCTTCCCCAGAAAAATGTGTGCAGAAGAGAGAAAAAGTCCCAGAGCATCCCATAAGCACTCTGTCTGGAACCCTGCTGCACTCTGGTTTCTAAAGAATTCAATTTACATATGCAAGTTGGGTAGTCTAAACAGTTACCTTGTGGATTGGGAGTAGAAGAATGCAGCCTTGTCTTTCAGCAAGGATTTGAGGGAAGCATTAGTATTCCTTGAACTGCAAAGTTGATTGGGCCCCGGGGAGGGAAGAAGGAAGGGTCCCAGGACAGAGTCTGGTGCCAGAACAAATGTCCAGCATCTGCTGCAGTTGAAGTAAGACGTACGTGTGTTGCTGCTGCAGAAGGGGAGAGGGGAATAAGGAACTGCTTATGTGAAGAGTGTTTGTAGTTTATTTCTGCTGCTTATTGATTAAGGGATGATCCTGTGGTTTTATGCTGCCCTTGGATTTAACTGATGGTGGGAGGAAGGGGGTATTTCGGCACGCTTTGGGTGGAGTTTTCTTGGTGAGTGGCTGGGAAGAGGGACCGTTTTGATACAGCTGTATTTATCCCGGGGCTTGGCCAGGGGATGCAGGTAAGTGGTGGCTCTGGCCGTGTTTCAGTGAGGAGTGAGGGTGAGCCATCTGCAGCCCTGCGTGCCTTACTGGCTCAGACGTCTCAAAGCAGGTTCCCCTGATGTCCCTCTGCAGTGGAGATCACAGCAACATGCCTGTCAGTAAGGAGATGCCGGAGATTTCTTTTCCCTGAAGGAGTTCCTATAGAGTGCCTGGCAATTCTTTTCAAGAGGGCTTTGCTGCCACTATTTCTAATGCAATACAGAGGTCTGAAATCTCCCTCCAGGTACACCATCTCTTCTAACGTTCCTCTAAAGGACCACAGCCATGGCAGGCGGTCAGAGCAGGAACCTCTGCTCCTGCCTCCTATGTGAGGCCCACAGGGTCTGATCCTGAGCTAGCACGACAGCGCTGGGCGGAGCTGTGGGAGTCAGACCCACGCTGACACGTGTGAAAATGAGAGGCTGACTGTTTGGTTCATCGCTGGCCTGCTGTGGATAAATCTGAATTGGGGAAGAAAATCCTGGTTTCTGAACAACCCATGGATGTGATAATTCATAGGCCCTGTAGGAAACTGCCAAGGAAACTTTCACCTTCTTACCAAGATATTTGGACTTTCCTCCCAGCTCTAGGCTGGCTGGAGAACTGGGCTGGGATATTTGGTAGATGTGGCCAGTGTCACCTAAAAATTCAGCCTTGAATTTTTGATAGTTTAGAAATGGGGTATTTAAATCCCTCTAGGAGCGGAATGTCTTTCAGTTGTGAGTGTGACATTTGCATTTACCCTGCAAAGATAATGCACCTGTAAAGTCAAGCTTTTTCCACTGAAAAGTTATTCCAGGAAATTTAAAAATATTTTTTAAAATATGTGGGTTATTTTTACTCTCTGTTGTGTAGAGCTGAGCCTGTGACAGCCAGTGTATCTGGGTCTGTGCATGAAAAGATATGGAAGGGCCAGAGTGCTCCAGTTAACAGACTATAAAATGTATCTGGAATCGGCTCTCTGTGAGAAGAGGCAGCAGGGGGAAAAGGCCTATGGTACATTTTTATTGACCTTCATGGACTGCCAGCCACTGTTGCCAATGCCCAGAGCTTTGGGCTCAACCTTTACTGCACCCTTATGTTCATCACTTCATATCTCCTTTTTAATCTTCTCTAACTCTGAGAGCGTAGGGAGACAAGGACAGTCATTTCACTTAAATTTTCCCATGTCTTGCTTCAGGCCAAAGGATATTTTTGTTGTTGCTTGAAATATGAGAGAGTTTCGAATTCTAAGCAGGTATCTTCAGCTTTCACAAAACCAACAAAAAATAAAGTTTCTTACATTCAGAGCTGATGCTTTTAATATACACCAAATAAATAAAAGCCCGAGCTGTTAGTATGTCCAACAAAATGAGTACATAAACATACCATGTTTTCCTAGTGGGAAAGAATTAGTTGAAAATAAAGATGAGATAGCTCAAACAGGTGTGTCTCTAGGTCAGCTTTTAAATTCATATTTATTCCATGTTCCAAAGCCCATGGCAAGCAATGGAAAACACTGCTGGCTTTAATAGTTCTTTATTCAAGATGAGGGGTTGAAGTAGTAAAGCAAATTGATATGGGAAGAGCCACCACTAAAGAGCACCCATTCTGGGCATGCTGTAAATGTACTTGACTGGAAATACTACCAAGCACCAGAGGAGGCAACAACCTGGAGTACCTCATGGAGTTGTTTCTTGTTTAGCTTGTGAGCTTTGGCCCATCACTTCTTTCTGGGTCTGGGTGACAAAGAGTTTTTCCATCTCTCAGAAGTATTCGAGGGAAAGAAACTAAAGGTAAAAAAGGTCTCCATCTGAGGTAGAAAGACACAGAGAAATTAGTTTTTAAAACTGAAACTCTGGCAGATGAGTGGAATTAATTTTAAAATAATTTTTTTTCCTATTTTGACCTTTTCAAATTATTTTTAACCTATGATGACTTCATTTGTCTCAACAAAACATCTTTTAGAACAGCAAAATAAAAATACCATCTTTTTTTCTTTGGAGAGCATTGAAAGGGGTGCTCTGACATTCTGGAAAGTCTTCCCCTAACATATTTTCCAAACATCAAAGTAGTCTTAAAACTAACCCTGTTCATTTTGATAAGTCAGCAATTTTGAAGGGGAGATGAGAGGGGGCGTGCTAGTGATAAATCCTGCCGAGGCTGTCCATCTCTGTGTCTGAAAAATGGATCCCGCCTTCATTTACTTCTCTGGGCACAGTCGCTGCTGAAGAGGTGGTATGTGTTTTTTCCTTTGAAACATCACTACGCCTCAGGCAACAGAGGATTTTGCTTACGTATTCAAGTGGCTGTCAGTCATCCCATATTGAACACCTTGCCGATGTGTACAGCTATACTAATGCTTATCTTTGCTGCTGCCTGGTATCATTTAACATTCATGCTCAATGTCCTCAGATCAAGGGGTTGGCTCAGGCTAATTTTATTATTATTAACAATGATCCCTGCTGTTACTCTGCTTTTGAATAATAATTTCAACAAGATTCCTTCTTCCTAGTGTTTCCTAGAAGAAGGAAGCACTCACTAGTGCTCTAGCTTCCTAGAAGCACTACTCAGTGCTTCTTCCTACGGTTGAACTCCTTCTCCACTTCATTAGAGTGGACAGTAACTCAATGCATATTACTGGTTTGGGGCTGGAGAAGTCCCAGGCCAGCTTGAAAATCCGACAGCTTCCAGCAGAGTTTTACACGGGGAAAAAATGACATACCTGTGTGCGGTGGGGAGTGGTGCCCACGCTTGATGCACTGCGAAAACCCAGGGTTTTTTTGGACATCAGGACTTCTCCCCTCTGCAAATTACTGGTGACCAATGGCTGAACCAGCACTGTGGACATAAATCATGGGAAGGAACAGCGAGAAATGAGTACAAGGCTTTTCTTTCTATTTAGTAATTTATCAAGGGAAGTGGCACATTAATAAACAGATCTCCCTTGAGGTGTGGGAGTAACAGAGATAAATATGACTGTCAAATCTGGCCTGCTTCCTTCTGTTAGAGAAGGAGGAGACTGTGGGTATGCAAATGAGAAAACAATATCTGTATCTGGAAAGACACATATTATTTGTAGGACAGAAACACTGACAACTCAGCTGTGATGGAGCCCGATCGCACTAGGTGTGATACATACAGAATAAAGCACAAACCCCATCTAAGAGAGCTCATCTAAATAGATGACACTGGGAAACAGGGACACAGAAAGAAGAAGCAACTTGCTCAAAGAAATATTTCAGGGGAGGACTGGGAACGGCACCCAGGTATTCCCACGCCACGGTCCATGTATTGAATCAAGATGCCTTATAGTCAGAAGGAAAAGAAAAAAAAAGTTTAATTGGTTTAAAGCAATACATCGATATGTGTATTGTGTTTGTGTGGTGGGGGTTTTGGTACTGGGGGAGGGGCTACAGGGGTGGCTTTTGTGAGAAGCTGCTAGAAGCTTCCCCCGGCTCCAAGCTGGACTCACTTCTGGTCACAGCCCAGCCAGTCAGTGCTGGTGGCAGCACCTCTGGGATAATGTATTTAAGAGGGGGAAAAAAGTACTGGGGGACCTGTGGTAGAGAGAGGAGTGGGATGTGAGAGAGACAACAAGGCAGACACCCAGGTCAGTGAGGAAAGGTGGGGAGGAGGTACCCAGAGCACAGGTCCCCCTGCAGCCCGTGTTGAGAGGGGCTGTGCCCTTGCAGCCATGGAGGGTCATGGGGGGGCAGATACCCCTTTGCAGGCTAGGGAGGGCCCCATGCCACAGTAGGGGAATGCCTGAGGAAGCCTGTGACTCCATAGGAGGCCTGTGCTGGAGCAGTCTGTTCCTGAAGGACTGCAGCCCGTGGGAAGGACTCACATTGGAGAAGTTCATGGAGGACTGTCTCCCGTGGGAGGGACCCCATGATGGTGCAGGGGGAGAGTGTGAGGATCCTTTCCTGAGGATCCTCAGTGTTTTAATATCTGTTTTTCTCTCTTATTACCCTACTCTGATTTGATTGATAACAAATTAAATTGATTTTCCCCAAGTCAAGTCTGTTTTGTCCATGACCATAACTGTTGAGTGATCCCTCCCTGTCCTTCTCTTGCTCCAAGAGCTTTTGTCATATTTTCTCTTCTCCATCCTGGGGGGAGGAGTGAGCAAGCAGCTGTGTGGTGCTAAGTTGCCATCTGGGTCTAAACCACAACAATATGTTGCAAACAGAGCACAGTTTTGACCATTATGATCTAGACACATGCAACCCTCAATTTGCTCAGTCCAGGGCTCTGGCAGAACCCAGATTTCACAAACCAGGTGTGAAGTTAGGGAATGCTCCACTCCAGCTTTTAGGCAGGACCAGCCTTTGCTGAGGGTAGTTTTCTCATTTTGGTTTTGCATCCATAGTGCTTCTACAAACTGACTTCTTTGTTTCCAGATCCTGAGGGAAGTGCCACTCACCACTGCAGAACAGGGCTGGAAACTGCCAGCTGCAAGCATTAGGAAAGTTTGAGTCTAGTTCCTCCAAATCATGGGACAGCTTTAACACTTGAGGTGATTTTTACAGACCTGTGTACTCTTTCTGTTTGCTGCTTCATCCTTAAGTCATGTTTTCAAGCTTCTCTCTGCCCCGTGGGGCTGAAAAATGTGGTCATGCAAAATACTATAAGAATGTGTTCAGCAGATGTGTAATAACCTGATTTTTAGGAGATATTCCCAACATTGTCAGTATGGCACCTAGCAACTCTTGAAGTTTCTTAGGTATAGGACAAAAGTCACAAGAGCGCTTGGTTCAAGTGCCAACTAAGCCTTGGGCTTCCAGTGGGACCTTGGGCAAGTCACTTTTCTTGTGCAACGAGGGATGTTATAGGTAATAAGGGGATGGTGATACTAAACCCTGTTGATTACACAGCACCCAGGTATGGTAACGACAGACCCACTAGGTACACGGCTGAGTCATGTCGGACTGCAAGACTGCAACCCAGCCGCTGTTCTCAGAGAAATGTGGACACAAACTTCTAAGAGCCAAGACAAATCAAGGAACTACTTGGTCACGCTGGCAGGATATATTTTACCTCCTTTTACATCCCATTCACCCTCTCACATACCAGCACTGTCATCAGGATGGAAAGTTTATGCTACTGCAAAGTGCTGGGCTTGTATTTGGTGATATGCAACTAAAATCCATCCCTCCAACCAACTAGACAAAAATAGACCATATTACCTGTCTGAGCAAGGTACTGTTTTATTCAGTGTTTAATGGGATATATTCACAGCAAGCTTTCTGGGGAGACCACTGCTGCAGAAGCCAGGTAGTAATACAGTGCTGCACTCATCAAGGGAAAGAACTGGAGAAGCTGAGCCCTCCTGCACCCCTGGATGGATGATGGGTATCACCAGCCAGACCCCATGGCTGAGTGGCATGGCTGAGTGGCATATTTTATGCTTAGAAATCTTTTTTAAAAATAAGCGATCTATACACTGCTCATTGCTCTGGGGGCATGAGCCATTCCAGGCAGGGCCACGGCTCATGAAGGCTTTGGATCTGGTACCCTAGTATCAGGGAATGTTGTGATATCGCCCATGCCCAACTCCCATCCATGCCACACTGGAGATTTGTGGGTGGGTCAGAGTTTCCTCTGGATGAAGTCAATCATTCCATTAGCAGTGCTGAAACACCGGGGGAGGCCAAATTCATACAGTAGTAACTCGCCATGTACTGCAAATCCACAAACGGCTCTGGAGGGGTTGGAAATAACTTCATGCTCAAATGATTGACAATTGCTAATAGGGTCCAGGCACTGTCAGGTCCCTTCGGAGGGGGAGAGTTTGAACTTTGTGCCTGAGCTACCAAATTGGGTTTTCTTAAAACCCTTAATTTACTTTTGGGGCTTCTGGAGACTCGCCTCCTTCGATAATTGGATGGTCAGCATTGTGCTCGTGCTCGTTTGGTTTCTGCTCCCTCCGCACACAAGTGCACATACCATTCCCAAGGGTTGTCCAGCTCTGATATGTGGCTCTTCTGGCTCACTGCTCCTGACACCAAGTCAATGGGTATGGCTGTGCTCACGGAAACCTTGCGGGGCCTTTTCCTTTTTAATTTTAAGTTAGTTCAGTGCCAATGAAAGGGGGTGATAGGCAGTCTTCTGTTTATCCCCTGAGGAGGGTGAAACACGCGAGCATTTGCAGTGCTGCCTGACCCCTGCCACTCAGCACCCATCAGAGAGAAAGCTTCTATCAAAGTGCAGTTGGTACCTGTGCTGCTCACAGCATCTGAGCATCCCACAGCACCTCCCACCCCCCTGCAGGAAGGGAGCAGCTTTGTCTGACAAAGTCTGTCTTTCCCACAGTGTCCAGGTTTTCGAGCCCACGGGTGACGCCGAGATTAAGCCGAAAACGAGCCCTGTCTATCTCCCCGCTGTCTGATGCCAGCATCGATCTTCAGACGATGATCAGGACCTCCCCAAACTCTCTAGTGGCGTATATCAACAACTCCAGAAGCAGTTCTGCGGCAAGTGGCTCCTATGGCCATTTATCTGCCGGGACAATCAGGTAAAGCGACCGGCTCTGTGCAGCTGCGCAACCATCCTTCTAAAATGAGGGGTGATCCTCCAGCAAGGGAGACCCTCTTCCTCACAACCTCTGCTTTTGTGCACTGGGGCTGTGTACTGTATTAAATCACAGCCATCATCTGGTTTTGCATGTGGAAAGGTACTTCGTGGCATACGGGGGGCGGGGGGGCTGTTGCTGGAGTGGGATTATCGCTTGCCTGATTTCCAGTAATTACAGTATGATCATGCCTCTCTGCAAGCAGAAAGAGAGAATAAATTCATCTAAAAAATGCTCATTGTGAGCAGTTGGACTGATTAAGAAACCGGCTGATTTAAGAGATTGCCTCAAACTATACTCCAAATTATTGGTCCACATCCTTTAAAAAATGTTGCCTGGACAGATTTAAGAGCCTAATTCTATAAACATATTTAAAACAAATCTAAGCCCTTGAGTAAAGTTTTGCTCAAACCTTAATTAAAAAGCACTTACACTAGGCAGCTCACAGTTGTCAGTTCCTGCCGTGATTGCTTCACCCAAGTTTCACAATGTTATTATTCTTTTTATTACTTAACTGTTAAAAATGTTAGTTCTAATTAACACTGATGTTGCAAAGCAGGAGTTCATAAAGATCATGCACTCCAAAAATTTGTAGGGCGAAACAGAGACACTGCCATAAATAACTGTAAAATTAATTTTGTCAGTTATTTCATCCATCAGCATCATTAAGAAATTGACTGTAGAATCAAACATAATGCTAACTTAAAGAAATAGAAACTCCTTGTCTGATAATCATATTTTTCTAGTTTTGTCACCTGTTGTCTTTAACTGGGAATGCCCATAACATCTCATCTTATACTCAGATTTTTAAGCTTTTCAGGGTAGCATCTGGTATTTTCAACAAATCAGTAGAGTGCAGAGCCTGACCCAGTGGTCAGTTGTTGGCCCCCGAGGGAATAATCAAGTAATAATACTGAATTTGAAACTCTTCTGGGTGTTCTTAAGGTGTATCTTGAATGTCAGGAATTGTAAAATGGGTTACATATATAACAGCATAACTGTCAGCAAATTGGGGTGAAAAGACTTTTTTTATTATTATTTTAACAATGTCTTGGTGGTTGGAATGAAATCCTTTGTCACTTGCTTGGATCCAGATCCTAGTAGCACTTCAGAAGGTCATTTTTGGACTTTGCTGTAACATAACAAAGCTGTACACCAGTCTGCCATCACACCTCATTTGCTGCAGCACGTATTTAACTCCCAGAGCTCTTTTACACTGCAGTGAGTTTTGCCCTTTATTCTTTTGGTTAAGTTGTCGTTAACTGGTTTGGAATAGAAATACTAATTATCTGGTCAACGGCAATACATATTTTCTCTAAAAGCAAAATTGGAAATGAAGCGTGTTGTTAATTATGGCCCCGTTCTCTGAGCACTCACACCATGTGCAGTTTTAGTGATGTCAGAGAAAATACCACGAGGTTAAAGGTTCAGGGCAGTCACCTCTTAAAGGTGGCAAATAGTCAATTTTTGGGCTGAGAGTTAATGCTTCATGCATCACCCTCCTAAAGTACAGGGAGCAGAGTCTCCTATGCTTCTCCCTCTCTGCCAAGGGAGCTCATCCCTGGGAGTGAACCCCTTGTTTCCAGAAGCAGTGCTTTGTTTCTAATGCTGTGACTGCTGCATCCCAGCTTGGACCTGTTGGCCCAGCCAGGAGCTGGTGGTGTTTCTGGCCACCACTGACCTAGATTGGAGCTAGACCAGTGACCTCCATATGCAGGGTGACATACTTCAGCAGTCCCCTGAGCCAGCACTCCCCTCACCTGAATGTAGAGTAAATTGCATGGTTTTGGACTATGTTGAATGGATAGTTATTCATCCTCGTGGTGATCTGTGCCAGGTGAGCCAGGTGATGCTGGTTTTTTATATTCAGGGTAGCATAACCCCAAGGCTGCGAGTCTGCAGAATAGGTCTGCCTGGGAAAACCCGGGAGCCTCATGGACTGCAAAGCCAGATGTGCCCAAGTCCCTTCCTCTTCTGCGCTCCCTGCCAAGGTCTTTGGCTGTTTTAAAACATAGGAAGCAAGGAAATTACAATCTGTCTGATATGTGGGTCAAAATGATTCACAAGTTTTCTGAGACACACACAAGATGAAGCCTGTCTTTGCAGTAAAGCAGGCTGTCAGCCTTATTGTGGCATTGAAGGCATCTAGCTGGGGCATTGCAGCCTGTCTCCTGGAGTCTCCAGGAAGCCAAACTTGAATCAGTCACTAGCCAATGTGATAAAAACTGTTTAGAATAACTCCTCGCCATTTTTCCTCCTCCCATTGCTGCAGCCCGGCGTTCAGCTTCCCCCACCCCATTAACCCCGTGACATACCAGCAGATCCTGACCCAGCAGAGAGGCCTGAGCTCAGCCTTCGGACACACACCTCCCCTGATCCAGCCGTCCCCAACCTTTCCCCCGCGGCAGCACATGGCGGTCATCTCTGTCAACCCACCACCAGCACAGATCAGCAGCAACAGCAACTGCATCTCTGACTCCAGCCAGGTAGGGACGGTGATCCTGGGTGTCCTCGTGCATGGCACATGGGGAAACAGACACATGTTCTCCATAGGATGAGTGCTGCCCTTCACAGTGGCTGTGGGAGTTTTACCTACTCTCTTTTTACTCATGCTCTCACTTTATGTTGCTTTTTCTTCCTCCTGGAAAAGCATTTCTGGACTAGTCACAGACAAATTTTGTGCCTACCTTCCTTCCTTTCACACACCCCCCCCCTGACCTACCCATGCAGGGACCAAAGGCCTTGATTCATCAAAGAGGTGAGCACTGTGAACCAAGCTTCATCTGTTCCTTCACCAATCCCGCCTTTCTTTTCTCTGCTGTCAACCATGCTGATGGACCAAAATCATCTTACTCCTTTCTTCTTAAACAAATAAGTGCATCCTACCTAGGACCTCTAGCCATTTTATTGTTCCTTCTTTTTCAGTAGCTTTCTCTCTCAGGGTATCCCAGCCAGGGGCCAGATGTTGAAAACCAGAAATTACATGATGTGTGTGAAACCCCACACCTCAAAGGGGTCCTTGCAAATACCTGTGAGTTCACACAGGCGCATGCATGTGTGCACAAGCCCTCCACATGCACAGGCTTAGTGACTATGTCTAGCACAATTTTAATCATTTTTCCTTCCCATTTATATTCCTGAGGAGTTTAAATTGCAGTTGCTTTTCTCCCCAAAGACTTATTTCACCTCATTTCACACCCGTTTCAAATTGTTGGTTTAGTTGTATCATACTGAACTTTTCAGACTGGTTTATTGTTTTAGGGTTTCTCATGGCTGCTGCGCTGCAAACTCTGTTTGTTATTGAAGGTTATTTGATTGATTGGTTTTGTTTTCTTCTCACAAACTGGCTACCAAAATAATGTGGCTGGCAGGAGTTATGCCTCTGTTTAATAACTTGCAGGACCAATCTTGAACAGTTAGCAAGAATGTATTTAAAACGTTAGTGTTCCAATTTTACACACATACAATGTGATGTTTTCTCTCCTGAAGTTGTTCTCATTTTTTAAGAGCCTAACAAAATATACACATAGCCTTTCATGCACCCAGCATGCCAGAGCCCTCGCATGTAACCAGAGCCCCCCGCTCCCCCCAGGAATTTATTTTCTCAAGAAATCCTTTCATCGCACTGAGAAATAAATTCGTGGCTTGGGTGGGGGTTGCATAGGATTTTGATGGCTTTGACAGGGACTGGATCGCTCTGACACAGAGCGGTAGGGGCGAGGCCAAGCTCACTGGTGAGCGTGAGGAAGCTGACACTGTCCTTGACTCTTCCCTGTCCTCTGCCTTGCACAAACCCACCCGGGGTAGCTTTCATGTGAAACTCAGGCCAGCAGCCCAATACCTCCTTGTCCCCGACCATTCCTGAAGTTCAACCTCGACTGATTTTTTAGTTAACTTTTAATGAAGAAGTGGGTTGCAGCCAGTGTCTCGTCCCAACGCCCCGTGCCATATCTTGCCTGGTTTTCTTTCCTAGAGCAAGCAGAACAGCGAGTCGGCCGTGAGCAGCACAGTCAACCCAGTAATTAACAAGCGCAGCAAAGTCAAGACTGAAGTCGAGGGCTTGGCCCCAGCATCCCCAACCACACAGGTAATGTTCTTGGCACAAGACCTGTTGTGGGGCCGAGGCAGCAAGCTGCTGAGTCTCACCATCCTTGGGAATGATACTTTTTGGCACCTTTTGCTGCAGCTGGGAGCAAGGCATTAAAGTCGGCCAGGCAGGTGGGTGTCTTGCATCAGGCAGTCCAGCAAGGTGCAGGACAGAGCTGCAGTGAAGCGTTCACTGGGTGTTTGGGACTCAGCTTGCTGTTGCTGTGCTTGGATAGAAAAGGAGGGAGGGAATATTTCAAGCGTGATAACTATAAAAATGATGTCTGAGTTTTCTGTGCTGCAAAGCAAGCAGTGTTGGTGTCTCAGAGCAAACATAGATTACAAGGGAATCTTGCATGTAGGTAGAAAGCTTGCAAAAAAAGGATGACTTCTTGATTCAACAAGGAATTGCTCCTAGAAACATCCTTTACACTGGTGACACAACATTTGACACCAAGAAGGGCCCAAAGGCCTTTACTTTCTTTCCGGAGCTCTGTGATTGCAAACAGTTTAATGGCTGACAGTATCCATCTGACCATCCTTTATCACAACTGTAAACTATCAGGAGTGCTCTGGGCACTTCATTTTCATGAAATATTAGGCCGTGTTATTGTCAAGCGAATGGAAGAGTTGATGACAAATTTCTCCTTCTGCCCTGGTTCAGGAGCAGGTCTCAGCATGATGCATGGGGACAGCAACGTGTGCAGTCATCAGGGGGCTGGTAAAATTGATGAAGATAGCATATCAGGGAAAGATAAACATGCTGTAGTCAGCACGATTAGGGCAAAGAGGCATCTCTCCAGAGCTTCGAGTTTAGGAGTGCATCTACACGCTGTTGCAGAAGCAACAGCATGTAGAAAGCTCCAAAAAACCCATCTGGCCACCACCCAGGCTAATAGGGCCATGTAATTATTTCTTGTGGCAAACGAGAAAAGACTGGAAAGGCATCACCTGCTTTCTCAAAGCATCTGTAGCAGTAGAGCTGTGGGACAGACAGCTATTTGCTCGACGACTGTCATTTTTCTGTCTCTGCTCCGACATGAAGAGGTGTGTGCCCAACAGTGGGGAGTGCTTGGGTAGCATCAGGCTGGATCACCCCTGCAGCCCTGCCCTAGAGTTCATCCACTGAGCCTCATGTGAAATAAGCACCGAAAGAAGGGGAAGAATCATTTAAAGTGGTGCAAGAAGGCTTGATTGGAACAGCAAGGTGAAATTAAGAGAAGGAAAATGCATGCTGGTCGTCTAATAGTTCCTAATGAGGAGATTGTGAAGTAATACCCCAAGGGGAATGTAGGCTTTGTGTCTTGCAGCATTTCAGTATTGACTGGGAAATTACTGGAAAATCCCTTGTCAGAGACAGCCCATTCTTGGCCAGGAGAACAGGTTATAAGACTAAATGTAGTGGCTGTCTCCTCTTCAGTTGGTCTAGGCAACAGAACTCGTTAAATTTGGGGATTCCTGTTCTGCAGGAGACTGTGCTGAAAAGTTTAGTTACAGTCAGTTAATTATTGACTGTATTATTTTTTGCAGAGTATGAAGCTCAGCCATCCCAAAAAAAGCATACGTGTGTTTTGTTTTGGAAATGCAGTACTGGAAACGCCTGATGTGACTTGTGGTTTGGGTGTTTAAGATCCTTGGCCAGACAGTATCTCCCATGATGGCTTGTGCTATAAAAATGCAATCCAGACAAGATTTGTAGGACACAGTCGAGCACCAGGCATGAGGGTGTTACTCTGCTCCTACGATACCACAATAGCTCCAGTACAGATTCAGATTAATGTTGAACTAGCCAGAAATTAAACAAGTCAATCCTTTTTCAACACCATTAAAAGAGTTTCAACTCCATTTTTTCCAACAGAAAGCATAAATATTTCGGGAAAATAGGATTTTTAGTAGAAAACTTCACTTTTCCAGAGACCACACTTTGTATGGAGAGAAATATTTCAACAAAAATAATTTTCACAACTCAACCAAATTAGAACTGCAGGAAAAAGAAGCTGCTATTTGAACTTTCTCAAACTATTGCTCTGGGATCTGATATAGTTTGAATCTCCAGAAGTCCTTCTGTGAATTGCTACAGTTTCATGTCCCAAGATCCACCTTACAATATTTTTTTTTAATTTTTAGATTTTTTTTTTTATTTTAGAACTAATAAAAGCAAATCTCTTCCTCTCCATATCTAAACTTTTGAATTGAAAAGTCACAGCTGGTATGTATGTCATGAGCTCGTTAATGAAAGTTGTTGAACTTTTGTACAGTACATCTCACTTTCCAAGCCATGTAATGCCATTAAGTCATTAATCATTGCAGCCCCACAGTAGGCATTGGGAAAGTGTTGGTGGGGAAGGAGATGACCACCAGATAGGGCTGTCTGGGCAGGTCAGAGGCAGTTTGAGACACATCTGGCTGTGTCTACACACTAATGGGGCCAACTGGAGCGTCAGATCATGAGGAACAGCATCTGATGTGGTCAGTCAACCCAGACACTCCTGTCAAAAGCTGCCCTGGAGGCAGGATGCTTCGTGCTGGCAGTAGTAGTAATTGAAGGAAAGAGAATGAAGGGGCTCAAAACCTGCAGGGTTTTGTATTGCTAAATTCCCAAGCCAATATTGGCTGCTGATTGCCATGTCTGTAGTGCAAGTGTCTGACACACACAGAGCCAACAGTTGTTCTTACCTCCGATTTGTACTAATTATGTTGTATGTTACACTATCGTGTAGGTGTCAATGCTTTAATCCTCGTAGCAGCCATAAAAAAAGTCTTGCGTATTTCATTTAGCACTGAGGAGCTGACTAGGCAGAGAAGTTAAGGAAGAGCTCACAGTTTGCCCAGCGTTAAAGTAAGTTATTTATGAGTCCAGAGCCCCTGCAGCTCTGCTCTGCAACTCACTCATCACTGTGTCTTGTTCAAGATTCCCAAATTTCCCTGTCTCAGAGGAATGCTTTGAGGGCTCACCACTTTGTCCCTGTGGAGCACCCTGTGGGCATAAATCTTTGGGTAAGGACTAGGTATAATTTTCTCCTCTGTTGCAAGATGCAGAAGACAGGAAACCCCCTCCTCCCCCAACCCATGTCAGGTGAGTTTGGTAACCACTAAGCCCTGACTGCTCTGTGGTTTCTCCATGCTCATATTTCCCCACGCCTCTCAGATCAGAAGTTTTGCTCCAAGGAAGAACCCGGACCAAGGTCAAAAGCCAGCCTTTTCCTTCTTCCGGCCTTTCCTGGGACTGCCCATGACCTGGCTGGAGCCAGGTATCGCTGTGACCATGGCTTCAGGGTGTTTCGTGTCTCGTCGTGAACTCTGATCCATTTCTACCAAAACTCACTAACTCGTCATTTCACAGTAATCAAGGGTGTTATGTTGCCACGACGAGCACGGTTTTGCAATCAGTTGATACCTGCCGTGTAATCTATGAGTGACGGAGGAATTCAGATGAAAGCAGTTCACCTTATTCAATGCACCGTTGTGTGTTGCAGGAGCATCTGACAGACCTGAAAGAAGATCTAGATAAGGACGAATGTAAACAGGAGCCTGAGGTTATTTATGAGACGAACTGTCACTGGGAAGGGTGCACAAAGGAATATGACACTCAAGAGCAGCTCGTCCATGTGAGTAATGGTTGGGAGGAAACCCCAGCGATAAATTTGGGTTTCTGTGCACTTGTCCTCATTTTTTATCACTAGCTGCTCTGCAGCCAGAGCTCACTCTGGGAGCTACTGAAGGTGCAAATCAGAGATACGGTGTGTAAACACTGCCAAAGCAGGTCGCTGCTCCCCAGGGAGTTTAGCTGGAAGGAGCCTCTCATAGATTATTTGATGTCACTCTCTTCTCAGCTGCTGAGGCTGCAGTTTCGGTCTCCCTTGTGTGTGACCCAGTGACAGAAGGCCCTGTGCAGGGGACCTGATCAGAAAATGGGGAAGGGGGCTGAGCCCTTCCGTCTTCACTGGTCATATTCACTGAGCCTCCACGCACACCTACACCAGCTATGTCCATACTGTTCTTGGTCCTTGTCCAGGCTGGGAAAGCCTTTTGTGTTGCGGTGGCAGGAGCTGTGGGGCCATATCACTTAGGGGCTGTTGACCTGCTCTTCCCTCCCACAAAAGTGGAGCACTTCCAGAGTTTGGAGACGAAATATAAAAAGTGGGTTGATTTTTTAAAATTTGGGAAATAGGGCTTCCGTAATCACAGTGATGTCCCCAGACCAGTGTCAGAACTTCTCTCTGAAGGATCCTCAAACCAAGATATTCATCAGATTTTCAATTCTAATTAATTCCAAGACCCTTTAGTGTGTTTTGCTTCACCTGGGAATTCAGCATTTGGTGTCCTTTGACTTCTGAAGTCAACAAAACCCTCAGACTCGGAGAAAGTGCCTGTGAACTGACACGTGATCTGTGTCTTAGATCCATCCTGCCCCCAGCCCAGCACCCTCCCAGTCCTCATTTTGGGTCTGTGGTGTGAGGCCCATTTGTTTGAAGCCAGATAGAACTGATGGGAATTCACCAGCCCCAGCAACCGCAACCCTGCTGCTTGCAGCAGAATGTTGGATTGAGCAAATTTTGTGACAGGAGCTGCTATCTCCTCCTCTCCCTTTAGCCTTTTGCTGCTTGCCTCATCCAGGCTCCAAGCCCACCAGGGGCCACACACATTACCTCTTCCTGAGGGGTTCGTGTCTGCCCTCACCCTTTTTTATAGATCTTCATTTTAGTCATGTTTAGATGCCAACAAGTAGGCATCAGTCTCCATTTCCCCAAGCTCTGCACACAAACATTATCTTAGCCCAGAGGGACCACACTCTAAAGGATAATTTTGGGCATGTGCTCTTCTCCCATCTAAGGTTAGCACCTCTGCCAGAAGTCACTGGTTCAGTGCAACAAGTCCTTGAGCACAGACAGATTTGGAAATGGTTTTCAAGGGCAAATGAGTGATAAGGTGCTTTAATGGGTTGCACATGGCATGCCACGGCACATTGCTTTTCTAGGATTAAACCACAGCAGCCCTGTCAGAGGGCTGAGCTCACATTTGTCTAGCAGTATTTGTGCATTTCCCTCTCAGACTTAAGAAAAACTCTCTTAAATCTGCCCAGGGCAAAGTGCAGGGCAGATCAGGCAGCTCAGCACAATTTATTTCTAGAGAAAACCCAAAGAAAAATATCTGATGGAATGTCCAAGATTTTCCTAAATGTAAAAGGTTATAAAAATGGAGACTTCTGTACTATGATTACTAGCAATGTGGGGTTGTGGATTTGGGATGCCCAAAATACACATGCAGATGAAATACAGATGTCGTGGGCTAACTTCTGAGAAGGTGGCATTCCACCCTGCATGGAAAAACTCTAGTTTATGTGCAGAGCAGAGTACCTGGGCGTGCAGGGTCTGTTCTCCATACACAGTGGGCAATGTGCTAATGGAGAAGTGAGTGTCAATATGGAGAGGCCGAAATAAGGACGTATTCTGGCAAGCACCACTGCTGCTCCCAGCCTTGAAGGTCACACTCAATTTGAGAGAAGCCCAAGCAAAGCCTCAGGCCAGGTGGAGGTTTGGTGGGGTCTATGGAGCTGTAGCTGAAGTGTGGTGAGCTGTGCAACTGCTCCTCCACCATGTGATGGGAAGCAGATGCTTCCCAGACAACGAGTTAATAAGCCTGAAGGGCTTCCTACAGTCCCCATCCCATAAGCATGTCTTCCTCTGGCCCAAGAGGGACCAAACAAGCAAGGCTGTGCACTCCCCTGCTCCGAGCACTGCTGTGTGCAGTCTTGGTTGCAAGTCAGACTCCCACGCAAACAGAGCCAGGAGACTAATCTTCCCAGTCTGGTCTGGATGTGGTTTAGCATGTCCATGGGTCTCCTGGGGTATTCACCAGATTTCCACCATCTGAAGCTAAAATCTCACACCAATGCCATGTTACAAAAGCAGAACTGTAGGCAGCTGAGCTCCAGACCCATATGAAAGCTCTCCCAAACCCAGCATCCCTTGAATCTCCCAGCATGCAGCTTTGGCTCTCGGTGTTTACCTGTGGTGTTCGAGGGACCAGCTGAGCACCATGCTTCTGGGCCTTGGGTAGACCAGGTGCCCCAGGCAGAGGTCCCTGTCTACAGAATTGGGCCACAGCACACTAAAAATGCTGGGGCTGGATTCAGCTGGGACCATGAAGGATGGTGATTCTGTCTTAATACGTTTTTGCGTCCTCGTGCTGCCTTACCACACCGAAAAAGTCTCATCCCAAGTTGCAACATGTGTGCCTGGCCTTGGCCGGAGGAAAGAAGGCGGGGGCTGGAAAAAAAAAAA
Organism: Rhynochetos jubatus; assembly: GCA_027574665.1. Classification (NCBI taxonomy): domain Eukaryota; kingdom Metazoa; phylum Chordata; class Aves; order Eurypygiformes; family Rhynochetidae; genus Rhynochetos; species Rhynochetos jubatus. The sequence continues at coordinate 30,377,077 of CM050654.1, forward strand.
AAGAAAACCCAAACCCAAAGTGGTTTATTTTAGGATTTCCTGTCAGTGAATGTCTGCTAGAAACACAGGAGCGAGGACAGGCATTATTTTTGGCAGCAAGACCCCATTCAGAGAGACAAGGCTGCCACGGGAACAGTGCTGCTGACGGGCTGGTCTCCGGCTCTGTTTATTTTCGGCAGAGCTTCATCTGCCCTGAGCTGGGAAAAAGCGACCCTCGTCTTCCTCCCAGTGTGGACGAAAGCTGGGTCTGGCTTTTCAACACCCCGGCACAGGATTTCGTGGACCCGAGTAATTAGCAGTAATTGAGGCTGGGAGCTTTCCTTGGCGCATAGCTCACAGATGCTGTCATTTCCTGCCAGCCGCCAGAGCTGGACAGCAGGTGGATGTCCTAGGGACAGCGTACAGGCTGGTGTGCAAGCAGGCTTAGAATCATAGAATCATTTAGGTTGGAAGAGATGTTTAAGATCATTGAGTCCAACCGAGGCTTGTCTCCTCCATCCTCCAGCAGTGCCCGAGGAAAGGGTCCCAGCTGCATATATGTGACACAGGAAGGTTTGACAGAGACAAAAATACCTATCATCCTCCCCACCAGTGGCATCAGGCAACCCAGGAGACACTGAGAGGGCTCCTCTCTTGTTGGCACCATGGATCCCCATTGCTTGTGCAAACTGCCCCTTTACAAGCTGCTTTGGACCCAGCACCTGGTGTGCTGGGTGCTGTGCGCCTTTTCCTGCAGGACACACCAGCCCGCAGGGCTGGATCCCCTATCCCTGGTGTCGTCCATGCCTCCGGGACCCAGGTGCACTGCCTGACCACAAGCACTGGGGAGGGAATGGCCAGCTCTTGGAGCACCAGGCGTGCTTTGCTGGCATCAGCTCTTCCAGGACTGACCTGCTTCTCCCTTCTCTCCTACCAGCACATCAACAATGATCACATCCATGGGGAGAAGAAGGAGTTTGTCTGCCGCTGGCAGGACTGCACGCGGGAGCAGAAGCCCTTCAAGGCTCAGTACATGCTGGTGGTGCACATGCGAAGGCACACCGGGGAGAAGCCACACAAGTGCACGGTGAGCTGAGGGGGACATGTGGGACATCTCAGCTGAGCAGGTGGGACGCTGGACTTTGGTGCAGACAAAGGCTTCAAGCAGGGTTCTCTCAGGGTACCTGCCGGCACCCAGTTCAGGGCCAGTCCAGCTCTCTGTGTCCGGGTTACAGCTACTTGCAGGTTACACCCTGGGAACAGGGCAAGTGGTCAGGGAGGGTGGTCGAGGTGTTTGCGGGCAATACAGCATTTCCTCAGGGAAAATGAGTTCAGCTCTACCACAGAGATCCAGAGTGACTCAAGACAAATCACTTAAGGTGGAAAACCAGCTGATTTAGTTACTTACATCCAAGAAAGAAATCCAGTAACACTGTGGGGAGCCACCTAACCTTACTCATGACTAACTCAGCATCAGCCAGTACTGCTGCTGGGGCTGCAAGCTTCCCTCACCCACACACCTGAGTGTGCACACAAGCCTCCTTCCAACCTGGGGAGCTGGGCCAACACCTCCTGCCTCTGCTGTCTTAATCTGGAGGTGAGGTCAACCCCTGGGTGCTTAAACCTGAGGAGAAACTCAGTCCTCAGACCTCCTGCATGCAAGCAGCACTGTGCCTAAACACTGCCTGAGGAAGAGCATGGGGTGCTATTGTGTGTCTCAGCCCTGTGGGTACAGGCTTGTCTAGCGCATGGGAGAGCTGGCTCACCCCCTCCTCAACCTCGAGCTCTTAAAGCCCGTATCTGCCTTCACACGTGCAGGCTCCTACCACACTGCTGGCTGATGTGTGGCAGGCAAGGATGCACAAGAGAGATGCAAGATGTGGCATTTAGCGGCCCTGGCCAAGTGGTAGGAGGGGCGAGGTGTTCACCATCTCTTTCCATGTATACTTCAGCCCTTTTTCCTCCCAAATGTCCATCCGTGTCTTTTCATATCCTGCTCCCTGCCTTCTCCTCCTGCCAGTTTTTCATGCCTCCTCCACTGTCAGCATTATGCCGTTCCTCTCCCCAGAGTCTTGGGGAGGAGCCCCTCTCTGCTCGGCAGATGTCTGAGCTCTCCTCCCGTATCTTCCTCCTCTTCTGCTCCATTAGTCACTTCCAGCCCTGCTCTCTCCCTGGCTCTGCCCCAGCTCCTGCTTACAAATATTAGGATATGTATGATTTGCTTGCTGCATGACTACTTTATCAATCTTGCAGCCCTGTGTTCATTTAATTTAGAGCATAAGCTCCCTGGGGCACAGGGCCATGTCCTTTGTTTTAATCTTCTAAAGCACTTTGCCCAATTCTAGTGCTTTACCAATCTTCCTTAAAAGTATCAAGGAATATTGATCACCAGTGTGTTACAAAGTGATCAGAGAGGGAAAGTCTAGCCCTGCCCTTGCAGGTAGATGGACTCAGAAGACAAAAAGCAGCAGGGACTGCACCCTCTTCAGTGCTGTAATGGAGCAGGAGAAAGCACCGCTGCACCCTTCTGCCTCTTTCAAACCTTGGTTCTGTCACACTGAAGCAATGGCAAGGCTGTGTCTGAGTCTCAAATCATCCTCTGCCTCCTTGAGAACTGCAGTCCCCCCAAGTGCAATATGTCACAGCAACTCTCCCCAAACTGGGGTACCACCAGTTTCCAATTGCCTGGAACACATGGCAGCTCCGCAGACGGTGCCCTTCTGCGGGCATTCCTTGTCCAAGTCTGGCAGTGATTTTTCAAAGCGTCATTTGTTTCAGACAAGAAGTTTGTGGTGTACATAATGCTACAGATGAGCCCAATTGCAGCCTGGGATTCAGTCAAGGATTATTTCAAAAGATGACAGCCAGAACTCCCACTGACATAATCGAATCCACGCGTAAGAGTGGGAACCACTGCTTTGAACATGCACAGGCTGCTTTGCTGAGAAGCTCTTAACTGAAAATGTGGCCTCAGTACTTTTGCTCTTAATAACTGCATTTCTGTGTTCATATCCAGCAAAACCGGAATGGACACATGAGTTGCCTTGTGCTGAGTTCCCTTTGTTTTCCAGCAAGCAGAATGATCTATTTCAATAACCGTAAGCGACTTGAGTTGTAAAGGATTGTTTGCACAGGGCAAGAGAAGAAAGGGATATGCTGTGGTACTTCAAAGCTGCAGCATGTTCTATGGGCCAAATGCGCTAATGAAAGTTGTCTGAGGAAGGGGAACTGTAACCATCCCACCACGACAAAGCTGTGAAAGGAATCATCTCTTGCAGGATGCTCCTGCTGTTCTTGAAGAGAACTGGATATCTGAAGAGAGCAGAGCAAGTTTGCCTTATGTCCACCATCCCTGTGCTAGACCTTAAAGGGAAGCTTAAGTAACCCTACTTCTTTTCCAGCACAAAGTTATACCGGATCAACCTGTGTCTATGTTCTTCATGGGTTTCATGGGCTGCACGTTTGCCTCATTCCTTAGCAGTGCAGGCAACTCCTGTGCCCATGGAGCACACGGAGACTGGTACCACTGTTACTACATGCAACTGCCTTTGGCATCTGTCCAAAACGACTGGATCTCTGGGCACATAGGACCACTCAGCTGCCAACAGGGAAATCAGACCCTGTGGCATGACCTGTCCTGCTGTTACACCAGTTTCCTCGCTGGCCAAGACCCACACATAACAATGTGAAGTCCTGTCACATCTCGACTGAGCTTGTAGACACGTTGAAGCGGTCTGACTAAAACACAACGCCTTGCAACTCACACACATTACAACAGGAGGGGCTGCTTGTTGAAATTTGAAGTGTGTCTTAAGGTGCTTGTATAGGAAGTACAGCACGGGCTTTTCAACACTCCCAGCTGAACAGCGAGTGCAGCATTTAGCTAGAATTTGGAAGGGAGCCTTGCCTTTCTTAAAACCTCTTCCAGTGCTTGTAAGTTCCCACTTGTGTTGTCAAAGAGCATTTAGGATGGCTTTGGTTTGAGGTGAAACCCTCCAGTGCTGCAGACAGGGCAGGTGCAGGGAGAAGCCTCCAGCCCAGGCAGAGTGGAGGGTGGAAGGACTTACATCACTCGAAGCCTTACCATGTCTCCCAAGCTGCTCCTTCTCGTTGTGTGGGCAGCTGGTTTCCTTCCAGGAGGAAGGTTCCTGGCCTGTGTTGTCATCCAAAAATCCATCTGTCTTCAAGACTAAGAGTCTTGTTTTTTAAACTGGTAATGTCAGACGGCCTGACCACAGCATCCTCTGAGAGTAGACCCAAGCTGTAATTTGGGAAACTTCAAAGCTTGCTAGATTTCTGCTTGTGAGTTAGAGAACGGTCTGGCCTTTCCAGCGCTAGTGCAAGTGAAGTTGCAAGGCTGGTCAAACTGTCAAGAAGCCGTCAGTCCTCTGGGTGGGAAGGAGAGGGCCTCTGTTTCCGAGTGTGTTAGCTGGGATGGCAGGAGGGGCTACGAGAGCCCTGGGAGGAGTGGAGGGGGGTTCAACCCTGCTTGAAAAAAGAGCTTCTTGTTGAAATGTCAGGTGTGTACCCAGCAAGGAGCAGCACCTTAAGTATGACTCACTGCTGAAAATCTCGGCCTGCCTAGGGAAGCGAATTCTCCCAACAAAGTGGATGTTGTTCCCTAAAACACAAGCCCTTTAAAGGGAAGAAAAAAAAGAAAGAATGAGAAACAGATGAGAAGGGTTTAGGCTGGGGGAAAATCAAATTTTTCTGGCTAATTAATCATTCCTCTTGTGTTTTTTTATTTTAGTTCGAGGGTTGCTCCAAAGCCTATTCCCGCCTGGAGAACTTAAAGACACACCTGAGGTCCCACACTGGAGAAAAACCCTATGTCTGCGAGCACGAAGGCTGCAATAAAGCCTTTTCCAATGCCTCAGACAGAGCCAAGCACCAGAACAGGACACATTCCAATGAGGTAAGCCTGGGCTCACCGCAGCTCAACAGAGGGCTTTTTTTTTAAATTTTGCTGACAATAAACATACACTTTACATGCTGTACTCATGTAAAAAGAAACCTACTGTAATGAGAGGTTTTTCTTATTTTTAATGGGATTTATTTTGCTGGAGAGCCAGACCACATTAGCTTTATATTTATGAAAGCCATGTTTGAAATCATAAACAGATGTTAAAGTATGCAAACTTTTTAATCGGCCTTGGAAATTAAAGCAAACATTTTCCAAATTTATAATTTTTAATAGCGCAAATAAGATTGTACGGTTGTGCATGTGGTGTTTAATATTATTGTGGAGCAGACTTGCAGTAGTATAGCAGCTAGCCTGGATCCTGATGCTCTGGAAATACTCCCTCCATCGTTTGATGTACGATGATAGAGCACAATGAAATGCTTTGTTAACCTTGGCTAATTAAGACCCACTATTAGTAGCTGGGGAGCAGAGGAAATTGCCTTTATTGTAACGCATGTGATGGTCTGTTGCAATCAACCACCGCCGACGATTGAAATTTATATTACCGCTAATTAGCTGACAGGGGAAGAAAAAAACAACACTCCAAAGTTCTAATAGTGTTTGCAGCCATGAAGAATTCAGTCTGCAGCCTAATTTGCAACAGTTAAATATAGACTATTGGAGAATAGAACACAATTGCCACGGGTGACAGCTTTTTAAAGCGATGCTGTGTCTACAAAGGGCTTGTTGGGAGTATTCCTGTCTCTGGCATAATATCAGTCAGTGATAACCAAAGGTCTGTAGGCTTCGGAGATCTGTTGGAGTCAGAATGAGGACTCAAAGTCTAGGGTGCCCTCCCATGCCGTGTGATGCTGAGATGGACCCAATGAATGATCTAGATCCCAGTGTTATTTGAATTGGTTTGGGTATGAACCCAAATGTCAGGCTTGTCCCTCATGAATGAACCAGTTCCCCAGCAGGACACAGGTTAAAATTAACCCATATCTGCACTGGCACTGGGTATTTTGGGGTTGGTTTAGGGGTACACCAACCTTGAGGCCAAGAGGGACCAAGAAGGCATGCAACATCTTGCCTGCTCAGCAACCTTTATTCCTGGTAACTGGTGTTTGTCTAAAACATCATTTGCTCTCTGTTAAGGCTTCTTTCCCTGAATGGTGAGCAGTCGTGATTTAATCTCACATTTCAGGTATTAGACATTGTTTTTTTCTAGCCCTGGATGCTTTCTCTGCCTTCCACCAGTGCTGGATCCAATGTCCCTTTCGTTGTTGCTATTTCCACCTCATAACACTACAGTGTTAAGTCCCTCTTCAACTTCCTTTTCCTAAGCTAAATAAGTCTGTCAAGCCACTGAAGATTCCCATTACTGCAGCATTTTTTCCTGTACCTAAATCGGTTTTCCATCTCTCTTCCATCTCTACGGATTCTCACATCTATGGATCAAGACTGCCGGTACAACTTTCAGTGCTGGATACAGGCTCACTCTGCCCAGTTTGTGCACGCTGAAGCAGCATGTGAGCTACTTTTTGCCCACAGGTCGCTTGAGCTCAGATCCCTAGAGCTTTCAAGGATCCTTCCTAGGCAGGCCAGAGTTTCCCTTCTGTTGAGCCAGCTGGTGTCCCATGATCCCACATGTGGAATTTTAGCTTTGGGTGAATTATTAAATGTCATTTCTTTGATGGGTTCAGTTTCCTAAATCATCCAGATCAGGAGCTGCACTGGATGACTCCTGACTTTGAGCAGAGCTAGGACACACCTGAAGGTCTGCTCCTTCGGGTTCCCATCGTGCAAGAAGGTAAGGCTGCAGGGCAGAAGCATCCGACACTTGTCTGTGGTGGTCCCTGAACTAATATGCTGACACTTGGCACAGTATGCATCCAACAGCACAAAATAAAGGCTCAGATAACAGATAGGGATTTTATCATAGAATCATAGACTGGTTTGGGTTGGAAGGGACCTTAAAGACCATCTAGCATCCTCTGCTGTTGCTTTCCCAGGAGCATGCCAAGGCCTTCTTGCATGCAGAAACAGCATAGCCACTAGTGAAGGATTTGTGCCAGACCAGCTGAGCCTTACCACAGGAACTACATGTCGCTGCATGATCTTACATTTTGCGATCACGTTTACTCCTGAACTGCTGTTGAATCCTCCTTGATGCAACACAGGCATGCCCCAAGGCTTGTGGGAGATCTGTAGGCTGCATATAAGGCCTCTCTGGGCAGAGGCACTCTATTTGGCACTCTCTTTTTGAGGAACACATAACATGATCTTTTGCAAGTGACAACATCCCTCATGGCAAAGCTCATTACGTTGGGCAGGAGGCCCAGGTGAGGGTCCTGCAACCAGTCGTGGCCATGACCAGTGGGTTAGCAAACTGCACTGAGGCCTTGGCTCACAAAACCACATGGATACAAAACAGGAGTTTGTGGCTGTGAATATTTCCCACTACCCTTTGGGAACTCTGTTGTGGTTCTTACCTACCAAATATTTTCCTCTACTTGCAGTGTTTACTTGGGGTAGACCACAGTTTCAGAGTTAGTCATCCATGTCTCCTCTAAGGAGGTATTTCCAGGTCCCACGTATTTGTCTCCATCATTGTGTGACAGGATGTAGGTGTATGGTCCAAACATGCTGAAGTTCAAGGCTGGGGATATATTACCACACTGGTTTTTGTTTGTTGTCAAAATGTCACATGCGCTATTTCATTTTAAACTTCCAGTGACTATTTGAATTTTTTCAGGGGGATACCTTCAAAGTTATTCCTGGGAAAAGGGATTTCATCCTGTGACCACTCTCCAGTGCATACACAAAAGAGTGGCATGAGTTCATGGCCAGCCAAAAGCTCAGAGTGACATTTTCTCCAGTTCAAGCTAAACAAGGGTAAAATGCAGAAAATCAGTTCTGCTGAGTGCCCGGGGAGTTCTCCACTTCTCCCACCCTAAGGAATACCATGCTGTATGTGTGTGGGAGTACGAGGGAGGCATCTGAGATATCTAAATTGTTGACTTCACTAGGGCACACACTGCATTGGATGTCAGAATCTAGATAACCCAGGGGATATACAAAGGCATGCCAATAAAACAGCATTTGTGCTCAGTTCACTTACAGGAGGTATGGCTTGATGAAGAGGATGGTTGTACCCTGTTAGGTGAAGTGTCTGCTGTCCAAGCAACAGTGATAGTGCTACCTTAATTACTGGTGTCTGAAAAATCAGAACTATCGAGCCTAAAGGTTCTTTATAAAAAAAAAAAAAAATCCTTGAACTGTTTTATGTAGGGGTTTGTAGCATGTCTGGTGGGGGTTCTGTTCTTTAGAATAGGTTTTAATAGCAAAAAAAAATATAGCAGTTCTATAATGCCTCATCCAAAAAGTTGCATGAGATTTATAAACAACCTATTTTACTTTTTGTTCTTTGGTTTACCCAGCTTTAAAATATATTAAATATTTACTTCAGTGGGGTGTTACACGGTTTTAGTTTGTTCAGGTGATGTGCCAAGATCAGTCAGAAAGCATGCTTTTGAATAAAAACCAGACTTTCAGTGTTTTTCATGTGATGATACTGGCTTTCTGCAAAGAATATATACTCTTTTTTATTTTTTCACTTAAGCTTCTGGATGAAATCACAAAATAGATTAAAAAAAATAATAAAAATGGTCATTTTGGGCAGCCTTCAAACAACATCTGTCTGTTTTCTTTCATGGATCTATCCTAGCACATTGGCAGAAAAATACTTAGAGTAACTGTGAGGCTGAAAGTGGAACTCGTGATGAATTCAGAGCTTCTAGCGCAGCAGCACCAGCTCAAACAACTGCAGCGCTAATACACTTTGGAACTGGAAACTCAATAAAAAAAAAAGTTAAAAGAAGAAAAGTATCTGTTTGCTGACTTCTGTTTTCAGAAGCATGGCTTCAGCCTTGTTTTCCTGTGGCAATCAATGATTCATGAATTCAGGACTAGAGTGCTATCATCTGAAAAAAGCATTGCATGCCTGTGGTTTGTTTTGCACAATAACAGATTTCAAGGTGACAGGTGCTGGAGTGGTATGATAGATGGGGTAGAGTGAATCCTGTCTGGCTTGGTTTCCCTGAAATTCCATAATCCAGAAGGTCTCAGACATTTTCCCCGTGTAGACCCTGCCTTAGCAGATAGAATGTGTTATGGCCAGTCCCCTACATCAACTTCTCTCCCATCCATAATCAGGAAACATTCCTGTGGCCACCCGAGCAAATACATACATGGGAAAGTAGTATTAGGAAAGTATTTCATGAATTCTGAGCTGTCTTCTAATCCAGAAACTGAAAACAAGGAATTTAGCCAACACCAAAGGACTGGCCAGGTCTGTGTGGATCATCATCAGCCCATATATCACATCTTAGAGATCTCAGTCTCACAGAACCCTGTGGCAGATGCTCCATATTTTGCTGCTGCCAGCTGCTATGCTCATTGTATTTTCTTGGCCAATAAACCGTACCTAGAATATTTGGGCTTGTTCTAAATATAACCCAAGATTTGCTTGTTTTGACAGAAACCCTACGTCTGTAAAATCCCTGGCTGCACAAAGCGGTACACAGACCCTAGTTCCCTCAGGAAACACGTCAAGACCGTGCACGGGCCTGATGCCCACGTCACAAAGAAGCAGCGCAATGATGTCCACCCGAGGCCACCTCCACTCAAGGAAAATGGGGACAACGAGGCAAGCGCCAAGCAGAGCAGCAAGGTTTCAGAGGAGAGCCCCGAGGCCAACAGCACCACGAGGAGCATGGAGGATTGCTTACAAGTCAAAACAATAAAAACGGAGAATTCTGTGGTAAGAGCAGTTGCTCTTGGCAGAAATGACGCGGTCCCTAATTTCTCCAACACAATGGGGGCGTGAAGCATTTGTATGCTATTTACCAATTCGGGCAGTTGCCCTTCACCTGCCAACACCCTAGAGTTCAAGTCCAGAGATGAAACTGCAGGTCAGGGCAGAGTCTGGTGCATCTTGCACCTTCCTACCCAGTATCACAAATTCCTGCCCTCGTAGTCATGGGGGCCACGTGATGCTCAGTGTTGAGCATGGCCTCCCTGTGCTGTGGAAGCGGGTAAAACGCAGTGTTGTGGTCAAATGAGCTTTACCTACCTCACCAATTTAAACTGAGCAACAAACATAGGGCACAGACTGATGAACACTTCCTGAAGCAGAAGCCCTAGCTTTTCTCCTTTTCTCCTCCTCCCTGCACCTTTCGCTGTTTTTCTTTCCACGCTGCTGCTGCGTAGCACTTTTGTTGGCCCAACTCATTGTGGGCTGTCTGATGAAGTCAGTGGGGATAAAAGTAGCTGATTTATTTGTGTTGGGTGTCTTAAAGCAGGTTCAATTCCTCAGTTCTGTCCACCATACACAGAAGTACAGAATTGCTAGGGTTGGCAGGGACCTCTTGAGATCATCTAGTCCAACCTCCCTGCTCAAGCAAGGTTGGCTAGAGCAGACTGGTCAGGAGTACACGAGTTTGACACATGACTCCTAGCTGCCACAGAAAATTGTAGTGGTATGGTGGGGCAGGAGAGTGAAACCAGGAATAAACATGGGAGCACTGCTGTGGCCCACAGAGTATGGACTTGCAGTCAACCATAATCACGATTTACAGCCCCCTGACTGGCCACCAGCTGAAGCAAAGACCATTTGTCAGCCTTCTGGCCATTACAGCAGCTCACAGTAGGCAGTAGTGTGGTTGATGGTGCTAACATGGTGTGTACGGTGATGGGTCTAAACATACTGAAGCCTCTTCCACCCCAGGCAGGAAGCACCACTGCTGGGGAAGGAGATGGAGCATTGCCACATAGGGGGCACTTTTGCCTTTTGATGTTTCTCTTCATTTTTCTACTCAAAGTTCTGGTCTACTGCACCAGCTCAGAGTGGGGCAGGGTATGGACTGGATGCAGCAAAAAAGACCTTCACTTGCAAAGGAGAGTGTTCACATAGTCCCCAGACTTCTTGGTAGAGCTGAAAGTACTTGGAGCTCCAAAATATATATTTATTGATTTGAATCCAGGCTGAAAGATTGTTATTCCTATGGAACAACATACCCTGGAGCTACAAAGATTTTCTAAAAAAAGTTAAGGGATGTATTGTTGGACAAATTACTAATGAACAACATGTTTCAGTTAGGAAGAAATTGAGTATTTTCACATCCAAAATGTCTCTAATTGACTAAAGGAACATTTTTACTGTGATGGGGCTCTGTATTAGGTTACAAAAACTGAGTGTGAGAACCACTGGACAGAATGACCTCTCTCCAATACTCTTCCTCTGTGTGTTTTGGGTTTTTCTCCTATGAAAACATGGACACAATCACAGCTCCCCACCCTGGTTCTCCTGAAGGTGTGGGGTTGTTTTCCTAGGGCTCTGCACTCCCAGGGTTGCAGCCAAGCTGTCTCACTGGCAGCAGGGCCATGGGCCAGGAGTTCCTCTCTGCTCTTCCCATCCAGCGCCGCGTTCTTCACTTGTGGAAGTCTAACGGGCGGCATCTGACCTGGTGGGCCCACGTCCAGCTCCTGTTTCCTGGTGAAGATGAGGGTGGTGGGAGGGGAGAGATACTTCACTGGTTCCCATCTCACCGAGGCCCCTTGTTTTGACCCATCTTTGGGTCTCATCCCAAACCCATGAAGTTGGGTGGGAAATGTCTCCTAGGGATTTTTATCTAGGGCCCTAAGGAGGGAAGGCAGGGAAGACAGGGTGCGGGAGAGGAGATGTTGGTAATTCATGTTGTATTCTGCACTCCCCTCTTCCTCCTTCTACTAACATGATCCTTTCTGTTAATGCTGTCTTTGTCCTAACAACCTGTTCTTTATTCCCATTTACCCTTCCTTACTCTACCTTCCTAAGGACAGTCGGTACTAAGGTGAGCAAAGAAATCCTTTCTATTAAAACAGCTGCATAAAGCATGATCTCCTGCAGACCTCCTGTCTCCAGCTAGCCCCCGCAGGGGGGAGGCAGTGGTGTGCGGAGCGATGGGAAGGGACAGGGGATATTTGGAGTGCAGAAAGGGGGAGGATACATTGCCTGAGGGTTCCCTTTGCTGCCTTTCTCCCAGAATCACAATTTGCCATTAAATCCTGGGATTGCAATCTCTATCATCCCTATCGAAGGGCAATGAGGCCATCAGAGCCAGTCATCCCTGCCCCTTGGGGCTGCTATGGAGCAAAGTGAAACGCTGCATCACCCTGCATTCCCACCTAGGCCTGGGGCAAAGCACATTGCCTTTTCAGCACTCCCGTTTTCTGACGTTTGCTGGAGCATGGGCCTCAAGCAGAGAAGCCAGGCATCCTGTCTGGGAGCAGCAACAGCTACCTCAGAGCAAGTTCAGACCATTCAGCGTCTGCTGCAAATAAACTACTCAGTGTGAAATGCAATTCCTAATGTAAATAAAATAAATATTTATGGTGCTTATCTGCCTTATCTGGAAGTGGGAGTTCGCAAACACTGAACCAGGTTTTTATCTGGCTGGGAAGTTTGTCAGCTAACCTAATTATATGTTAGGGTATTTTAAAGACAGAAATACGTTGTGTCTGAAATACTTAGGGCTTGATCCTGTGTTAGATAAGCCAGGGCTTGCTGCAATATACCTTGCACAACCAGGTAATGTGCTTTTCTTCGAGAAACATCTGTCCTTAATCTTTTGGAGGAACAGGATTTGGTTTCTCTCCATCTCCAGTTGAATCCACCATATATTTTACAACTGTGGGGTGCTGCCCTGCCCTCTCCCCCATAGGGAAGGTGCCCCTGACCTCTGGTAGAGCTGAGATTCTGCAGCAGGGAAGGGTAACGAGAGGGGAGAACTTGGGACAGGGCCAAAGGTGGAGCCCACTGGGGATGTTGGACTTCTCTTTTCTTTCCACCCATGTTTCCACCTGCCCAACTCTTCCTCTTTTCCTTCTCCAAGATGTGTCAGTCCAGTCCTGGTGGCCAGTCATCGTGCAGCAGTGAGCCATCACCCCTTGGCAGCACCAACAACAATGATAGTGGAGTAGAAATGAACATGAACAGTGGGGGAAGTCTGGGAGATCTGACGGCGTTGGATGACAACGCTCCTGTTGTGGACTCAACAGTCTCATCTGGTAATCCGACAGTCAGCCTGCAGCTAAGGAAACACATGACAACGATGCAACGACTTGAACAGCTTAAGAAAGAGAAACTCAAGACAGTTAAGGATTCCTGCTCATGGGTGAGCCCAGCTCCACAAGCCAGAAACACCAAGCTGCCTCCCATCTCAGGAAACGGTAAGCCCTGGACATGGGCCATGTCCTGTAGGAACATTCCAGAGTTTGACTCTGGTTTCATAACCAAGAGTCTGTCCTGGAGGACGTTCATTTCTCGTTCATTTCTTATTGCCTCTGAGTCAGCCCTTGCTGGAGAGAGGTATCAGGTAAAATGGAGAGCTTGGGTGTAAACACAGCCATCTGGTGATGTGCAACAGAAACCCAGATGCTCAGTGCTAGAAGGGACGCAGAGTTGTTGAGGTCTTTCTTGTTCCAGGGCTTGCCCAGGACCCAGCCACAGCTGTCTTCACTGTCTCAGTGGTAGCCACAAGACTGCTGAGGTTTGTTCCAGGAGTAACAATTCCCCAAGGGCTAATGTGCCTTCAGGAAGATTGCTGGAGTGCAGCAGCAATCCAGACAAGCCCTTCGTCCTTGATCTTGCTCTGACAGGCCTTTTGTCACTTCAAGGGCTCCTGGCTATTGCCTACAGCTTCATATGCTGGCTTCCTGCTGGCTGAAGGTTCCTGATAAAGGCATCTTTATGATGCCTTCAGTGCTCCTCTAATTTTGCCAAGAAGTCCCAAGGCATAGAGCCCGGGTTATACTGAACTTCAGGGATTAGTATATTGGAGCTTCTTGGTTTACTCTGGGAAGAGCCTTTGAGTGCCAACTTTTGGGCTCTTAGCTTTTTGTCCCTGACTGCTCTGCATCTGTCCCAGTGAGCAGCTGTGGTTGTAGCTACATGCTGTCCCTGTGGCACTGTTCACACCAGTCCTACTTTTCTCCTCCTAAGAGAAGCCCATGTGGAGGCACTTCCTCAGAGCTGAGCATCAGTGGTGTACACATTGTAAAGACTCTGCAGCAGGGACTCTGTCTTCTCTTCCCAGACTTCTTGCTCTTTGTGCATGGACACAGAGCTGGAGATGAAGCTTTGAATTAACTGGCAGCAAATGAATTTCACTACTGTTCCCATAAAATACTTGGGGGTGGCTTTGTGTGTCTGTATTCTGGCACCAAGAACACTACCAAGTGGAATTTCTCAGCTAATTATACCTTTTTGTTTCTTGCAACCTTTCTCTCAGGCTCTATTCTAGAAAACAGTGGTGGTTCTTCTGCTACACTGCCTAATCCCAGAATAATGGAGCTGTCTGTCAATGAGGTTACGATGCTGAACCAACTCAACGAGCGCCGTGATAGTACGACAAGCACCATCAGCTCCGCCTACACCGTCAGCCGCAGATCATCAGGGATCTCCCCATACTTCTCCAGCCGACGTTCCAGCGAGGCTTCACAGCTCGGGCACCGTCCCAATAACACAAGTTCTGCCGACTCCTACGACCCGATTTCAACGGATGCCTCCCGTCGGTCGAGCGAAGCGAGCCAGTGCAGCGGGATGCCGGGTCTGCTGAACCTCACACCGGCTCAGCACTACAGGCTGAAAGCCAAGTACGCTGCTGCCACAGGGGGCCCTCCGCCGACTCCCCTGCCGAACATGGAGAGGATGACCCTGAAGAACAGGATCTCACTTATGGATGGACCAGACCCCACACTGCCTTCCATCCGCCTCCCGCCAGGCCCTAGGCGTTGCAGCGATGGTAACAGCTACGGCTACACGTCGGCCGCAACATTTCCCCATGAGGTACCAGGCAACTGCACGAGGCGGGCCAGCGACCCAGTGAGGAGACCTGCCGGAGAGCCTCAGGCCCTCCCACGAGTTCACCGTTTCAACAGCACCAACAGCATGAACCCCTTCCATCCTCCGCACCCTGCAGACAGGAGGAATTTTGGCCTCCAGAGCTACGGGCGCTCGGATGCGAACCTCCCGCGGCACACCTACTCACCCCGGCCGCTGAGCATCAGCGAAAACATTGCCATGGAAGCCATGCCTGGGGAGGCAGAGGCACCTGTCGGAGACGATGACATTATGCTGCCAGACGACGTGGTGCAGTACATCAAATCCCAGAGCAATGGGACAGTGGCTGAGAGCACTTCCATGGGGTACAGCAATGAGATGCAAAGCTTCCAGGGAAGTGGGAAGCTGCAGCTTCCAGCCTTGCCTGCCCAGCGCAGGATGGCAGCGGCTGAGGTGAGCATGAGCCACTTGGGACCCATGATGGAAGAGTGCCACATGAGCTTCGAGGCTTCCTCAGACATGAATAAAAACAACATGCCCGTGCAGTGGAACGAAGTCAGCTCGGGTACAGTTGATATCATGGCCAATCAGTCGAAGCAGCAGTTTTCACAAGGGAACTTAGCTGTGGTCCAGCAGAAGCAGAACTTTGGTCAGTACCAGAATTACAACCAGCAGCAGATGCAGATGCAGCTGCCAGAGAACAGCATGAACGTAACACAGCAGAGCTTTATGCAAAGAAACGTGGGCATGGATGGGCAGAGGTTAAACTGCATGCAGATGCGGCAGCAGCCAATGAGCCTAGGCCCCAGTATGAACTCTGATCTGGGCTTGCACACAGGTTATAACCAACCTCATCAGATGCTGAACCCCAGTGCAATCAGTGGCATCCCAAGTCAGATCTCTCCTTCTTGTAGCAACATGTCAGCAAAGTCCGGACCCCACCTTCACCCTCAGCAAATGGACATGGCGACCGACCCTTCTTTAATGGTTGGCAGCACCGGCGAGCGCACGATGCTGGGCCAGGTCATGCATGAACCGAGCCAGCAGAACTACTCATCTCAGACAACCCACCTGAACTTCCCCATGGCTCAGGAGGCCTTTCATCAGCCCATCATGACCTCCAACCAGCCCAGCTTTGAGCCTCAGCAGAGCATGATGGGCTCAGCCACGCAGGTGTATCCGCCCGGCATGGTCCAGCCACGTCCTCCGCCCGAACCAAGCCCGGCCAGCAGACCCCGAGGCCTCCGCACCATGCAGCAGCTGGGCTACATGAGAACTCCACACCCTACAAACACTATCAGCCCTGGCCAGGAGGCAGCAGAGGCCTTGCATAAAAGAACCAGCGACATATTGCCTTCACCAGCGCAGCAGTGTGTGGATGGCACGAGGGAAAACAATTTGATGTACTATTACGGTCAAATCCACATGTACGAGCAGAACAGCAGCTTCGATAATCATGCGGACTGCCGGGTCAGACAGCAGCAGTGTGTGCTGAACAGCAAGCCGGCCGCTCTGCCCTCCCCAGGCACGAACCAGGTGTCCAGCACGGTGGACTCGCAAGGTCTGGAGCCACCCCAGATAGATTTTGATGCCATCATGGATGATGGGGACCATTCGAGCCTGATGTCAGGAACCCTGAGCCCCAGCATCCTGCAGAACCTCTCCCAGAACTCCTCTCGCCTGACGACTCCACGAAACTCTCTGACACTGCCCACCATACCCGCGGGGATAAGCAATATGGCAATAGGCGATATGAGCTCCATGCTAACCACGCTGGCAGAAGAGAGTAAATTTCTAAACATGATGTCATAACAGTAAAGCACAAGGCCTTAGCACCATCCGAGGGGCTGTGTGTGAAGCAGTTTTATGAATGTGCTTTTCAAAAATAATCTGTTTTAATAGAGTAGATTTTTTTTATAAGTATTAAATACATTAAAGGGATTCAAAATGAAAATTTTAAAAGGTCTCTGTACAGAATTATGTAAACTATATCCAGGCAGTTCAGCACTGCAAGGGTGCACCTCTAGTATTATTTTTTTGCCTTGGTTTCCCAGAGCACTGAACGGTATCACCACCAAGCTAGGAGACTGCATGAGCATGGTTAGAGATGAAACCCTCCCTCCCCAGCATCCCTGTAAATAGCAGTCCCCATCCTTTTCTGCTAGTTACGTTTGCAAAAAATCCCATTTTCAACCCACCCCAGAAAGAAACGGGAGGATGCGGTTTTGATCAGAATAAAAGCCATACTATGTATTCTGCTTTGATGAGAGTAGGGTTTACTTACATAGCCAAGCAAACCCTCTGCCAGCAGTATTGTTTTATACCATAAATACCTTTGTACCTTGCAAAGAGCATTGATTCCAAACAGCTTCTAAGCAAAGTGCCTTACCATGCTTTCGTGTTAAGTAGCCAAGGCCTCTCTTCCTTTAAAAATCAAATATAGTGTATTGCCAGAAGCGTATATAAAATGTACATTTATAAAAACATAGTGGTGTTTCTGAGAAAACATTGGAAAGACGCATTGATGAGACACATAAAAGGTGAATGCACACTTTGATCAGATGTGTTTACAATGTGGTTTATATCATGTGCAGAGTGGAGCAGAGGCCTGGGAACAGCAATCACTGGGAAATAATCCCCCGTGGCAGGAAGGCTGCAGCGTGCAGACTGACACACGCGCATAACTTTGCACCCTCTGAGCGCTGTGGCTTTCCATGGGGGCCCCACATGCATCTTTAATGACAGATTTTTGAAGCACGCATTACCATATCCCTGTGCGGCTTTGCAATGGCTTCGCCTTCTGTTGGGTTTTCCGTGCCGAGGTGCTCACATACAAAAGCGATGGTGACGAAGAGAGAGTTTTAGGGTCGTTTCAGCCCGGTCAGCATTGTGGCAGTGTTGTGGCCGCTTTATCTGGCCAGGGTTTGTCTGTGTGACATACTCCACGCAGGGCTCCACGCACATAACAGGCACGTGGCTGCACAGACGCAAGACCAAGCATGAGCTAATACATCCTTCCCCTCTGGAGGCTTATTGGGAAGTACCCAGTGCTGCATTAACGTGTCCCACAGCTTTGGTCAGTATGAAAAGAGCTGCTGTATCCAAAAAATATACCGTGGATGACCCAGGGCGTTAGGTTGGCTGATGCTTTGTGCTACAGTATCTAACTCTTTGTACCCAGCCTGGTTTGGTTCAGAACTGCACCTGCAGTCTGTGGTGTGGGCAAACATCTGGAGAGTCTCAAAACAGGTATTTGAGTCAAAACAGTAGCTTGGTCAGTGAGGATCTTGCGGAAACATTCTTGGGGAAGAGATGAGAGGAGCAGGGCCTCCCAAAGCCAACTCCTCCACCAAAATATAAATGCTTGTCATAATGATCGGCTGTTTCCAGGCTGGCCCCACCTGGCACTGAAGTCAATCTTAGTTGCATTATTTATTTTTACTGTCTTAGAGAAAAGGGTAGCAGTGGTGGGGTGCATGTACTTGGGCAGGACATTTAATTTCTGATTGCCTTGGACAAGGACAGCTCTCCTCATCCTGCCCTGATAGTGCTAGATACTTTGTGCCGCCTATGTTGAAAGGCGGGGACAGCTCTGCTACCAGGTATCCCTGGGTACAGCTGGTGCAGGGAGATGCTGCTCAGTCTACTGCGATCTCCCCTGTCATCCGAAATGCAGAGAGTGCACACGGGATGCTCTCACCCCTGCCCTTCACCTCTGGAGGCCCCTGTGACTCCTGCTGATGTCCAGAGTGCACAAGGACAGGAAAGCAAAGCAAGGTGCCTGGCTGTTGATTTGTGTCTCCTGTGAAAGTTGTGTTTAAAGGGATTGTTTCATAGTTTGCTGTATATATTCTCCTGCAGTTACTGACCTTGCCCTTGCCTTTGTATTTATGAAAGGAGGGCAGTACATATTTTAGGACATTGTATGTTCTCCCGGACGCTTGGAATACAACTGGGCATCCCTTGTGCTGAGATGGATCAGGCTTTCGTGTGTCCTTCACCTCCTAATCCGATTTTTTCAATGGCTGCGCAGGGCAACGATGGCTACTGAGTCCCTCTTCACAGATCTCTCATTAGCAAAAATCAAATACAAAAGCAAAACCAAATCTCCAATGACTTGAGATTTCTCAGACTTTCCAGTGGTGGTCTTCCTTCATTTACTGAAAAAGTATTATAATAACCATTCCAGCACTGTACATATTATGTATAGAAGACATCATTACTAAAAGTACTGTAGGTGAATTGTTCTGTCAAATTTATATCTTAAGAACATTTTTAGCTGTTTTCTACATCATAAGAACGGAGGTAACATGCTGAACCTGTATATAAACCTTTTGTACATTAAAAAGTAATTTTTTTCATAATTCTTTGTGCCTGTTGTTATTGCTTTTTATTGGTAATGGTCTTGGTCTGTCACTGCCACATTGTCAGTTGGATGCTGGTGGTGCTTAGGCACAACTGGTGAGGAGCTGGGTGAGCCTGGTGTGCGAGTCACTGCTGGAGGTGCAGTGGTCTTCCCTGGAATAGCTTCCAGTCAACAATGGGAGGAAGGTGGCAGAAAGACAGCGAGGCCAGGGTGCTGCTGCAAGCACAGCCATGCTGCCCTGGGTGTCTTTCATCGGCCTCTTGGTCAAGGTGATTTGAAGGATGATGACAGTGCAGTAGGGACAGCACAGGCGAAGGGCTCAAAGCAAGGGCTGGAGAAATTCAGCAACCAGAAGATTCATTGCAAAATGTCTCGTTGACTGTCTTTGTCACTGTCCAAAAGGAGACAGAAATAGGACAGAGCAGCAGAGCTGTGATGGGCCATGACAGTTGAATACTGAGTTTGAAGAAAGGAGAAACGAATCTATCCACTGTGTACGTGATGGGAAGCAATGATACAGTAAGCAACAGCTGCATCAGTCGTGATGCAGTTAGAGGGTGGTCCCGCTCATGGGTGGCTGCAGCTAAATGTAGCTCAGGCACTCAAGAAACTGACTTTCAACTTGGTTTCATAGAGGTGGAGTGGTGCATACAGGACTAGAGCTTTAAGGGAGAGAGGGAAAGCTGTTCACAGGTGATCCTTATGGGCACAGCAACGAGTTTGGAATAAAGTCAGCTGTTGACCAAAGCAGCTGCACTGTTAATCAGCCATGGGACTTGGTGTAAACCAACCGGCAGTTTCATGCAGAAGTAACTGAAGGGGATGTCCTCATTTTCCTTCATGCAGGATCCCTGCTGAGCTGATCCGTAGAAACAGGTAAGTTTGAGACATCCTCACCCTGCTGCCTGGGTTCCCTCGTAGTCTGTGGCAAGAGATTTGACACATCCTGAGACAAAATTAATCTTTTCTGGTTTAGATACATAGGATGGGGTGGATTTTTCTCTAGAAGATATCTGTCCCTCTCTTCATTGATTACAGAGAGACATCATGTAGCCAGATTAGATTAGATACCTGCTCTGGAAGGGTGAGATGAATCCCTTGCTTCTGTGAATCTTACGCACCGAGCTAGTCACCTTCAGCACAGTCTGAGGCTGAGCCAGTGAACAAGATGTTGATTAATGTGTTAATGATCCTGTTAGTCCGCAAATCCATTGGATAAATATCATACCCCTCTGTACTATCCAAAAACGACAGAAATCACGTATAAAAAAAATGCAGTAATATTATTAAAAGGAAATTGTTCAGAGCTTTTCTATTGACAAAAGGCTTTGGAGACTCAGATCAGCTCCTACTGCTTTTCTAGTCCAAACACTTAAAGCGGGGTTCTAATCTAGATCAAATGCTGCTGTTAGCTGGTATTTCACTTTAGAGTTTGATCAGGGCACACCTCTGCCTGTATAAGAACATACTTATTACTTAAACTGGGCTAACATTTCCTAGGAGCCCACCTGAGGTCATGTACCAGCATGTGCTCAGCCATCCTGGAATAAACAGGGATCAAAAGGCTCATTGTTCCAATTGTAAGCAGGTAATAACCCTTCTGCAACAAACAGTGTTTATAAGCCAGAACTTGGAGTTTATGCTGCTGTGACAGCTTTGTAATATTCAATTAACCTTCTTTTTAATCAATTGTATCCCTTATGAAAATGAACCATCCTAGCAGGGCTGATTTTGACCCTCTTTGGCGAGTGCTATCTCACGCTACTCCCAAAACAAGTGGGGGCACAGGAAGAGTAAGATCCCAACCCAGGTAAAACCATCACAGCTCCTTAATATTTCACTAATATCTCAGGTTTTCCTGGAGGGGAGAAAAAGCCCATAAAAGCTACCGTTGCTGGATCTGATTGCGCTTACTGAGTACGGAGTCATTCCAATGGCTCTTTATTGCCGTGGTCTCAGTAGGGATGACATAGGAGCTCTTGTTCTTTACGAGCTGTTGGATCTACTTGGAAGAGCATACGTGTTGTAAATAAATGGTGTGTTTTATATTATTGGAAGGACAATTTATGACCAACCAAGGCCTCTTGCAGACAGCTATTTAACTTGTAAGTAAAATGACCTAACACTTAAGAAATTTAGAAGCTACAAAACAACCTATGTTGTGACCAATATACTTATTCCTCCTTGATTTATGCTTCATGTAAAACTTGAAATGGCTATATTAAATATGTTTGCTGTAAAAATAAAATTAAAAAAAAAAGAACAAAGTGATGCTTTTACAAATGCTGCAGGTTTGTGACTATTGTAGCTTCCTCCAACTGCACTAGCACCTCTGATACATCACACAGGTCCCTTCCCTATTTCCATTTTCCCTGCACCGACCTGCCAGACAGATATGTAGGGGGCACGGTGGCCTGTGTGCTGTCAACTCTGAAAGAGCTGCTGCACTCAACTACAGAGCACTTGCTGGTAATGTCTCTCTAAGTATCAATGACTTACTGAAAAGCAAACTCTGTGGCTGCTATGTCTGTCCATCAGAGACTATTTTACCATCACACCTTTACCATCATTTGTAGGGTGGTATCAGCAAGGACCGGTGGGCGTGGCAACACAGTCCCAAAGACATCTGCATCATGGAACAGGGCATGGGGCTACATAAATCTTTGGTCTAGATTGCACTGGCTAGTCTTAACTCTTATTAAGTACAGCCCAGGCTAGTCTCCATAGAGGAAGGACATTTAAGGAAAGTCTCAAAAGAGAAGCTTGGTCTGATGCCCTGAATGCCTTCTAAAGGAGTCTCTTTCTCTCTCCTCCCTTTCTCTCTCCATCCACTATACAGTAAGTCTACAGATAAAGACATCCTTCACAAATACCCCCTCTTGCCCCACCTTTTCTGTTCTTCTTTGGGAAGGACCCCAGAGTGCTCTGCCCATACAAACATCCCCTCTGTCAGGGTTTGACAGACAGACAGATGCATTTTTTGACTCAGGAGGATGAGGAACAGCTTTCCTGACACGTGCAGAGGGAATCATGAAGAAGAAGAGCACACATTTCAGAGCTGGATGTTACCCAAAGCACCACGGTTCATGCTACAGTGTGGTGCTGGTGGTTAAAATAGATCAAGTGAAATGGGGAGAGCAGCAGGCAAGGAAGCAAAATTCTGGTCAAAGCAGGGCTCGTTTTCTTCATGGCTTTGTGTCTCCCACCTGCAAAATTTCAGGGGCTGTGAGGAGTAACTGGTCACGATGAAAGCAAAACAAAGAAGAAGTGATGCTTATGTAAGTATGAGAGATATCTTATTTTTTATGAGTTTAGATCTGCAGAGCTTCATATAAAGGGCTTTTGGGAACAAAAGCACCATTTTTAGCTCTGTTACCTCTCTTGCCCTCTACTCAGTTGGCCAGTTGTACAAGCAGCTATCACCTGAAAAGGTGGTGTGACCAGCAGCACAGAAGCTGCACGATGCTTGGAGGGCTTCAGTCACCTGCTCGTGCAGAAGGGACTGTGGCAGTGGTGGCAACCCAGGAGCACAGCTGGGACTGGCTCACAGCAAGCTTGGAAAGGAGAAGCAGCCCCAGGCCTGGAGTCTGTAGGTGGGCTGCCCCACCCTTTGGCAACATCAGCGTCCTGCCCTGGGCTGCAGCCCTCAGAGCAAAGGCACTCCCAGCTGCAGCGACTCAGCCAAGCTGCAGGAAACAAATGTGTTTCTCCCTTTCTGCCTGCTGTTATTGTATTGCAAGAGTTTGGTAATCTCCAGGTGGCATTATTGGCCCCATTTCCCAGCTGGCAAAGCACCCCTCTGAGAAGGTACCTGCCTGCTGCACCTACCCATCTGACTGAGCATCTGGGCAAAGTGTCTCAACTGACTGAAAAGTGATGTATGATATAGTCTTTTTTTTTTTTTTTGAGCAAAATGTCTTGATGTGAATCATTTAACCTCTGTGTCATTCATCAATAATGACGATAAGTGAAATTCGATAGTGCTACATGAAATGCACAGAGGATTAAACATCACTCCAGGCACGCTGAAAGCGGGTGGAGTTACTGTATCTGGGAGATCTTTAGGAGGGTGAAGAAAACAGGTTTTGCTCTGCAGCCCAAGAGGCTGCACCCATATAACACCAGCACTGACTGAGGAGGGCGATCCAAATGGTGATCCTAATCGCTTCCTGCAGGCCAGTGAATTTCCCTTGTTAGCAGCCATCCAAGAACTGAACAGGTTTCACCTTGCTTGAGGAGCTCTCAGGAAATGATCGCTTGCCTTAGCAATGTCAGGAGACTTGTCAGCGAATATGAAAAACATTTTCAGGGAATAGAAACTGGGGCTGAGCCAGATGAAGGTTTCTACTTAATTGGAAAAATAGTTCCCAGCATTTCCATCACTAACTGGAAGCAAGTGGGAGCATTTTGAAATGATCAGCAGTAGTCTAGGTATTGAAAACACCAATGGCACCAACGTAGTTGAGAAGGCTTTGCTTAGAGACAAGAACCAGTTTTTTGGCCTCTGAACACTACAAAAAAAATGGCCTTTAACTGACCAAATTAGAAGGGAAATTTAAAATACGATCCCATTCAGAAAGTCGTCCCAAAATTTAACACATACTAATCATGCATTAATAAGTTTAGCTTAAAACCCTTCCAAATATCAACCCTGTATTTAGAAGAGTGCGGGACTGAGGCATGAGTTCCCAAGTAGTCTTGTAAAAGTGACATCAAAAGGATTTTCAGCTAAAATGTTATCAGTACATTTTTTTCATTAATGTTTTTTATCTGTCACTTATGTTTAAAAAAAAATTAATATGCAGAGAGCTGAGCTGACTTCATCATGGGTGAATCACTACCAGAAAAAGTCACGTCTCCAAGGGGCCCAGGAGGAGCTTTTTTTCACCCTTGTTCTTCCTACAAAGTTCTTCAAATTGTGAGAAATTGCGATCGAGCAGATCTCAGAAAAGATGAAGGTATCAAATAGAAAGTCAGGGCTGAGGGTCTTTTAGATTAGCATAATCCCTCCTTATAACAGGAAAATCCACATTGTTAGTGTTTAAAATTATCCCAGCTAACATCACGAAGTATTGCACTATGTTGCAATTAGATCAGCTAAGGTAAAACATTTTTCCCAGCCTTGGTTTCAGTGCTGACACACGTACTTCAGGCAAAGCACTGGCCCACAGATGGTTCAGCAGATTCAGCTGGGCTCAGAAACGCTTCATTTGGGAGCACAAGTGGTGAACAAAGGGGGTCTTTTCTCCCTTCAGAATAAAACCCATAGACAGAAGGGAGGAGGTTTATTTATTTTAAGATATTTCAAACCCCTTTATTACAAGTGAAAAAAAGGACATTGCAGTTTCTTGAATAACTGCAGACCCATCAAGGGGTTGCACTTGTAAACTTGCTCTTGTGTACATGCATCAGTGCTCTCTATTACCTTGACTGAAAACTACTCAAATTAGGGAAGGAAAAAAAAAAAAAAAACAAAAAAGGACCAAACTGGGTGTCACGGCAAAAACTAAAGAATAGTCTCCTTTAGCATGAATAGCACAAGTGAGATATAGCATGATTTGTCTCATTAGCTACATTACCACAGGGCCATCCTCGCATGTGTGAGGACACAAGGAGAACGTTTTGGCTACGTGAAGAATGGGAACGTTGTTGAAATGTGGAAAGGATGTATGTTAACAGTGTTAGGAAGGGGGAAGGTGAGTACAAGGATGGGTGTAGGGGATCCAGTTGCTGAGACGCCCTGCCAATGAGACTGTTACCCTATGGTACACACTCGCTTGGCAAGCAGTCATCCCGGCCTATCTTGTCTCAGGTGACCAATGGCCCGTGGTGGGTTGAGCTGCTCCTGCACCTCACAGCTACCTTTCCTCTGCCGAGGGCTGCTGCTCACTCTCCCTGGGCTTTCACACTCTGCTCCTCGTGCTGCTTCATCCCTTCAATCTGACAGAACTTCTCCCCTGTCAGCAAAACCAGAGCATCTCCAGGGGTTTTGTCACCACACTATGCCATCTAGGATCATCTCTTGCACCCAGCCTGTACAACAAAGCCAAAAAAAGGCCTTGAGGCCAGGCCTGAGCTGGGAGTATGTTTCTTTTGGTGGTGATGATGGTTTGTTTTTTCTTAAAACACTGAATGTTGAGCCTACCATTGCTCACAGCTGAAGAAAGCATAGAGAGACGGCACTCACGGGCAAACCTAGCGTGAAGGTTGAAACCTTGGCCAAGAAATTTAGCTAATCCTATGCTCAGAGGGATTGTTGCTGGCGGAAGATGAATGTAGCAGTTTAGTAGGGCTGTGTTGTGCTTTGCCTAGGTACAGCCAGCAGTATAGGAACCTAAATGCTCCTGGAGACAAGCAGCAGGGATGGAGAAGGCGTGGAGCTGCTGAGCCAGCACTGAGAGGAGGGCAAAACATGAGACTCCTCTGGTTTCCCCACGTTCCTGGTGCTTCAGGGTGTTTCCTTTAGGCAGGATATGCCACCTTTAAAAACACACTTGCCCTGGACCAGTGCCACTGTCAGTGATGTGGGCTGCTTTCACTGGCCTGGCAGGGCAGTCACTGCTGCTATTTGCAACTCCCAGCTGTAAGGCAGGAGTCAGGCTGCCCATTATGGGACAGTGCTGAAAGATGTGGGTCTGATCTGGTCAAAACCACATGAGCATGCTGGTCTTTTTTGAAAAGAGTTTCTCCAATGCTCATGCCTGAGAGAATTTGCCTTAATTCAACCTCTGTCTCATAGAGCAACCTGCTGCTCCATTGAAGGGCTTTTTTTGGGGAGTTTTTTGAGTTTTCCTATAGCATCTTGGAGCTCTTGTTTTGGGGTTGGCTCTTCTTTATAAATTGCATATAATGTTGCTTTCCTTTTGGCTACAAGGGAAATAATAGTCTGTCGCCAAGCTGGTCAACCAGCAATGGGAAAAACCCAAACCAATTTAGTTTAGGTTCAGAGCTCAAACACCACTAGTTGGAAGTGCCTTCCATGAGGAAGTCAGAGCTTTCCTTCCATCGGTGCAGACTGAGGAAATCCAGCTCAGAAAATTAAATTTCTGCGAAGAACAGTGGGGCACCTATTGAGAAAAGTCTTTTATTTTTTTCACTTAAAGTCACAATGAGAGACATGAGCATGAAGTGTAGCAGAAATCGGCAAAGAAGCAGGAGTAGGTCTGAGGTTAGTGACTCGGAAATTACAAGCTGTATTACCCAGGTAGGACCGACAACTGAAAGACCACTAAGACATAGAGCACAACACGTGACAGCAAGCTCTAACCTGCAGGCTTCACGGCGTCCTCAAGGTGACATGCAACAAAGGATAGCTCTGTATGTGTTCCATGTGTCAGGAAGCAGAAGTCAGGGTATAACCCAGCTATGTGGGACATCTGAAAGAAAACATGAAAATATCGGAGGCACAATGACTCTTTGGATAGGTTATTCTGGCAGCCAGGTGAGCTGCTTTTTTTGTTTTGCAGTGGACAGGATGAAGCAATGGTGGTACCATTGTTGCTTCAACCAAAAGGCAAATATCTCATTTAAAAGTTTATTTTAATGAAGTCACAATAAGGCCTCCAGCTGGAAGGGTTATTTATTAACCTCTTATTTACAAATTGAGCCCTGATTTGAAAATGAAGACATTGTAATTTAATATTAACCCACATGTCAAAAAATAATGAGACAAACTACAGGGAAAATTGCATTCCATATTGCAAAAGACCCATTTTATTTATAATGACCAGGATTACAAGTCATGCCAACATTGATGGATCATACTTTAAAAATCTTGATAGCTCATTCATTTCTATAATTATATTTATTACAAATTAAATAAGTTGCGGACACCCTTGATATACAAAGAGACAAAATTAATTTGTGAATCAGTATTAATCTGTCATCAAACTAAATGAACTCTCTTTCTGGCAGCCTACTGAACGTAACGTACTTTACCAGGCTTTACATGATCCTCAGGACATGAACGCAGTGGAAGTGCAAGTTCAAGCTGTTGAAGGAACATCCCTTCACTTGGGTGTATGTCATTTCTCAGTATGGCTTTTAAAATCAAGAGATGAGATCTCATTCAAAAACTTTCTTGGCCAATTTCTGGAAACTGAAACAAAATCTACCATTTCCATGAATCTGCAAGGGCTCTGCAGCCCGGCGCCTCAACGCAGTCAACTGGTAGAGCTCCATGGACCTCAATTGCAAATGCAAACCAATGCAGCAGTCATGGCTGCGACAGCACAGGGTTTTAGCACTTTTTTTCTGTGACCAACCATGCCTAGCTCACACTGTGGAAGCTGAAAAGGCTTGTGCTTTACGGTTATCCTTTCCTGACAATGCAGGTCCCGCGTCCTTGGGGCAAAATCCTGCTGCGAACTGTGGCAGCGGTGCGCTGTCATTTGTGATCGATGTCAGTGTGGGTGATGCTCGCTCCCCTTGGCCGAGGGAGAAGCAAAGGCGGCTGTTTGGATGTTCCTGGATGAGATTACAGACCCTAATGCTCAACAACTGCCACTGTGGTTAGCCAAAATGTGTGCCCATCTGCTCTGGGGTTTTGTGCCTGTACACAAGGAGCTCTGCCAGCTTCAGGACTCCAAATCAGTAAATTTGGAGGTGGAGGGAAAAAAAAAGGTTCAATGCTGCAGGTTGGAGCACATCTTCCCAGTGGACACAACCAAAGTGCAGAAAGATGGGTGGTGGCTGCGTGGTAGCCTGTCCCCTTGTCAGCAGCCTTCCCACCCCTGCTCCTCTTATAAACAGGACACAACTCCTCTAAGGCAGGAGAAGTGCTTGCTTGCCTCTTTGAGGAGCAGGGAATCGTTCCTGTGTTTACAGTAGTCTTATTTTTAAACTTTTCACATCTTTTCTTACTTTCTTTTTCTATCTCTATCCACACCTTTCACTTTTCCCCCCACCCCGAGCTCTCCCAGAGGGAGGTGCACAAGCTCATCATCTCAGAGGCAAATCTGCAACTGCGGAAGGTTGGACCCCATCCAAAACTGGCCAAAACACACCGAACTCCCCTGCCATAGTCTGCTGATCGCTCCATGTCATTTAGCAGCTAGGATCAACTAATAAAGTGCAAGATGTAGAAATGTCATTTAGAGTTACCTACCCGTAGCTAAAGAACTTTGTAATGAATGAAGGGCCACTTTGAGCTGATGCCTTGAAGACTAACTTCATCTCCATAAAGAAAGATGTATGACTCGAAGAGACAGACCGCATGTGGCATTAGCAAACCCTCCTTGTGTTTCTGTAGGAAAGACTGACACCAAGTGAGTCGTGTGCTTGCATCATCTTCACCTGAGTTTGCTTTAATACTGGTGACTCTACATCAAAATATTCCTATACCTTTAGGTCTGCTTGCAGGGAGCTGGCGGGCCCCTTCTCTAGGAAACAGAGCTGAAAAGGTGTTTCAGAGCTAAAAATTTTGTCTTAGGTTAACTTCAGTTAGATAACAACAACAGTACCTGGTTTTGTAATATAACAGTAATTAATTCTGACTGTTCATAAAGGAACTCAGTATGCCAGAAGAAACGATTTACACATCTTTTTATGACAGTATTTTTCCATTCACCTTTTTTTGGAAAGTTTCCTACAAAAGACATTAAGCCCATACATTACTATTTAAAGTGTCTAATTCAACCCAGGCAATAATGATCCATAAATATTCATGATTTTGTTTTAACATTAAAATAACATCTGTTTCAAAACATCTGCAATCTGTTTTCAATGCTTCAGTAACATTTAAATTAACTGTAACTAATACAATAAACCACTATTAGGGATAATGATAATGAAAGATGCCCTATTAAGAGACAGAACAACATGGACTTGAATGAAAAACAAAAACGGGGGGGCGGGGAGGGGGGACGGGTGTGCTGTGAGGGGATGAAGGAGACGAACCCAGCAGTCAGGTACCATAGCTCCTTGGAACTTAAATCACTGTTATGGCAGAGTTTCCTCTGTGTAGGACTATTGTTTAACCACCTCAGCTGCTGCATCTCAGCTCCGCTTGGGTCTTGTTCAAATTTCCACTGCGAGAACAGTAATTTATGGCACAGGCGGTGTGACTACTTTTAATGCGGGGAGGTTCTTGCTCCCCCGCTGAAGGGCCCCGCAAAGTATTTCTGAGCAGGGAAAAGCTGGCACAGGGCTCTCCCAGCCAGATGTGGTTAACGAGCCCGTTAACCTGCTCACCAGACGTCCCCAGCAAGCAGTAATGCCCAGTGGCCGCTCCTCAGGGTGTGGAGTTAACCAAAATGTTTAACTTCTCCCCTAAAAGGGCGATTGTTTCCTGCTATGACATCATGCACATCTGCATATCGTTGCAAGCGGAAGGTGAAGGTCAGGCACTTGACAGTGTCAGGGAGGAAGGTTCCTAACCTCAGCCGGTGGCTGCTGGTGGGCTGGCACTTGGCATTCGCCTCCGCAAGACCCACGCGCACCTTGCGCCGGCTGGAAAGTTTTACTTTCATGGAAAGTCTTGGTGGGTCAGATCATCAATCATAAATCAATTTGTTTAAAAATTAGACTTAGGGGTTTTGTGGTTTGTTTGGGGTTTTTCTTAAGTCAGCCCTCCCTCTTTACTTCTTCCACTCCCTGACAAAAATCCTGGAGGCGTTTTTAATCTCCTGGACCAAATGCAAAAGGCCAGAGCAGCTAAAAGAAAGAACTACAGCAGCTGGGTTTGCTCTTTTCTGACGATTTCTTTAAAAACAAAATTATATGTTAAAATACATTTTTTTTTCCTGTCAAAACAAAGCCAGGACTTACCACATATCTGCGCAGCCTCAACGCAATAGGGGTGGCTATTTACACTGCCAAAGTGACACTTTTTTTACCCCCAAATCCTCTGGCAATCTACAGAGGCCATTGTCTAGGTACAAATAGCTCCAGGAATAACCCCATGGCCATTCATACTCGTTGGCCTCAGCATTGCACCCCTGGCACAAACCCTGCGCCCTGGCTCTGCTCCCAGCCTCTGGCAGTGGCCTCGAGCAGGTCCTGGCGGGCCACCACGGAGCCATGCCTCCGGTCTTTCCAGCAGTGACAGCAGCCTGTGGAAAGCAGAGCATAAATCCAAACCATTTAAAGTGTGATTAAGACTTCCCCTGATTACTGCTCTGCATGATATTGACTGCTTTGGCTGTCAGTGATTTATTGAAGTAATATATAATATGCTGCATTCAGTTAACGGTCCCCATCAAGCACAATCTAGCTGAATAAAAAAAGAAAAAAAAAAAAAAAAAAAAAGAGAAACACAGAGCAAGAGTTCTCTAAGAGGAATTATCCCTGGATTTAAGGGAAATCTAAACAGGCGCATGGTAAACTGTGTCCAAAGCCTTTAGCACTTCAAAAAGTGCCAGTTGCTAATACCACTAGCTAAAGCCAGCAACTCTCCGATGACTGATGGCCTCAATGCCATCCTCACCCACTCCTTCCCTCCACCACTGACAAGTCTCCTTCACTTGGGCTACTTTAAGGCAGTCACTTGGCTCTTCAGGTTTTTTTCAGCTTTGGGATTTTTTTTTTCCCCCAGTTTTATTCAAGACTGAAAGTTTAGTTTCAGGCTCTTTGACAAATGGAAGGCTGCACCACAGAGTTCTGTGCATCACTACCAGCACCAAAACAGATCAGAGGAGGTGAAACTAATGTTAGCTATAACCTTAAAGTGAATAAACTGGGACTGACATTCAAAAAAAGGAGAAAATAGCACTATAAGCATTCAATACAGTTGCAGTGCTTTTAATGCTTTAGTTTTAACAGCAGAAGTAGCTGTTAGTTATGCCGGGAAGAGGTTTATTTATTTTCATATGTGATATTTGATGTATTATCGCTCCTTTAGGATTTGATTCAATGAGATACCTCCACAGTGGGCTAATTTTAAGGCGTCATCTTCAATTAACACTGATCTCAATCACAAGCCTTCCAAAATAAGGGGGCTGGCTTAGAAATGATAATATTATAAATCAAATGTTTTATTTGACATTTACTTTTAAGGATCCATGCCTCCAAGTTGCTGGGTGGCGTTTTTTTTTCTCCCTAAAGGCATAAGAATTGGAAAGAACTTTTAGAACCAGTAACAACAAAAGAAGATACTGTCACTAAAGTTCCACTACTTGGGCTTTCGCAAAACCCATGCATAGTGTCCAGAAATCACAAGAGGTGATTCAGTGAAGTACTTGAACTTTGCCTGCTCACCAAAAATGGCACCTGAAAACACACATGGGGTTTGGTTTCATTTCCTCAGTTTTTAAAAGTCGTGAAACTAGACCCAGTACCAAACCTGATACAGATGAGAAGGACTTTTCTTCATTTCTAACATTCTTGCATGAAAGTTGCACAGTTGTTTTTCTGTACCACATCACGTAGCTGACGCAGTTGGTGTGCGACATACATCAGTGCCCACGTGCATTTCTCTCCATACGAATGCACAGGCCAGGAAATAAGGGAATGTTCTTGGCATCACCCTGACTCAACTGGCAAAGAGCAAGACTTCAGCTCGTGTCTTTAGTTACTCTTCATCCTATTGGATGCTGGGCAGATGTCCTCCATTCTGGCTGCAAGGACACTCACACCCAGTACAGAGTCCCTGCAGTCAGCTGAGACCCCAAACACACAGTCATCAGCAGGAGAATTGCCAGAAAAGTCCCATTTCCCCCTGCAGCTCAGGGATGCAGGCTTGGGCTGGGGAGGTAGTACATGCACACCGGGGGAGGGGAGGGCTGTGGAGCACTCACTGAGCTCATGCAGATGCAGAGTTTGGTTGCTCTAACATCGCTAAAGTACACACTGACTGCAATTAATAGCTTGGCTTAGTGTGGGTGCATTTTGATGGGAGCAGCAAAAGGTGTAGCCCTGACCTGAGGCTAGGCACATACCAACAGCTGGGGTCTTGCTCCAAGGTCTAGGAGCCCTATAGCTTCTCTGGAAAATGTCTGTAAGAATGTTTTAGCCTGGGCATCATATTTTCCCTTCATCTCACTCTTGGAAATAACGGCATCATTTTAGCTGAAATTTTCCAATCGAATTCAGCCTGAGGCATGGACCGTTAAAAGTCTGGTGAAGTAGACTGCCGAGTCTTCAAAAGGGAAGACTCAGGCAGCTTCACAGAGCGGTGGAAATCCCAGCTCTGCCAATGACACTACATGCCTCCTGAAACCCAGAGCAGCATCAGCATCCCAGAGCCTGGACATCATGAACTTCAGTATTGCAGCAGCAAAACTATTGCTATTTCTCAGCCCAATAAAGCAAAAAATGTATATGCAATAACTTGCCTTTTTTTTGTTGTTGTTTTTTTCACAGTTTGATTATCCGTCATGATAAGACATTACTTAAAGCAGTGGTGACACTGTCTAATCATTCTTGTGAAATATAGACTTCTCTCTCGACTTCAGACAGAGCAGACATTAATACACATTTATGCAAAGCAGAGCTGGAGCTGTCAGGGGCTAATCTTTACAAGTATGATAAATGATGTTTATTTTCAGTGATGGAACGAAACACCCGGGCTGACAATAATTGTAATAAAAAGGACAGATCAACTTCTATAAAGTGATTGAATTACCAGTCTATTGCATTAATGCCTGATCTTGGCTCTGTCATAAACCTGTTTTAGGTTACCAACGACTGTGCATTAGGAAACATCCACCTTCAAAGAGACACCCTGCCCTTGACCTATGGGAATGCAGGGAAGTCACTGCTGGATGCAGGTTTTGGCCACTCTTACTTTCATTTGTCTACAGTAAAGTAACATTTCCTCTCCCCAGGCTGACAAAGCAACACCCCAGGTCTTCTCAGCCTTGCAGAAACATTGCAAAATCTCAGCAGCTGCACACATGATGCCTGAGCTCGCATACACTCGGCTTCTGTAGCTTTTCCAGGCTTATGCCAGATTCAGGACTCAGCCACAGCCCACCAAAAACTGGGCTAGACACGCTGCCTGTCTGTCCTGCTCTACAGCTCACCTTAGCAGCCATGGTATGACCGAAAACTCTCATTAATGACTGGGTCAGTTGACTGCTTTTTAAGTAACTCTGTCACTTAAAGTAAAAACATTTTCAATTTTCAGATTGGGACAGATGTTGTAGGAAAAAGACAGACAGACAAACAGAACAAAAGAGCATGCAGTTATATCTGTGTATGTTTATACAAATGTTCATGCATTTATTGCCCTGTGTTTCCCTGCAACTAGGAATTCTGACATAAGACTGAAACCTGAATAGAAAAGGTAAAAATGGGTTTCATCAACAATCCCTCACAAAGCACTATTCTGGAAACACTTTGCTTCAGGTCAATTGAAACATTTATTTACATTTTTGGATTATTTTTAATAGGTTTTTCATTTCATTATGTTTATATTTATTGTATATATTTCATATTTTGAGTATTCCATGATTCTATTCCTGTCCAGATTTGTATAGTATTATTCTGTTTCATAATTCATTTCATATTACTTCATGTAAGAATTTGTACTATTTATATTAATGCACGGTGGTGCCAGAGAAGTCATTTCAGACTGAAAACTTGAAATGTCCCATTCTGACAGCTGACTGCTGAAAGCTGTGAGTTTATTGAAATGAGTTATTCTGATTTTTTTTCCCCTAAACTTGTTAGTCCAAGTTGACACCCTCCCATGGGACAGTTCAGTGTTAGCAGAGTTTTCTGACAGCAGACATGAAGCAGGAAATTTTCAACCTTTCTCAGTCATGTGTACTTGTCTGCATATGCGTGTGTACACCCAGTGCTACAGGACAGGACCCCACAGGGAGGGGGAGCTCTGACCACAACCCAGATGATGGTTTCCAACAGCCCTGGCTACTGCCTGGCTGAGGCTGAAAGAGCGATAGTAGTCCTGAAGGTTCTAACGGAGAGGGTCACGATTTTGCAAGTAGTATAAGGAACGTAAGTGCAGTTGATCTAGAGAGTTGGCTCACCTTATTGAAGAACATTCCCAGCATCAATTCCTTCATGGAATAAACCTTATTTCTGCTTGATCCATCTCTTCCCAGCATTGCTGTTTCAAGGCTTCAGCCCCCGCAGAGCTGCCTGCAGTCAGAAAGGTGACAGACCAACCTGCAGTGTGGCTCCTGTGTGCAGACCTGGGACCATCTGCTGTGAATCCAACAGACATGGCAGCTCTTGGGATGGTCCTTCAGCCTCCGGAAAGCATGGGGAGAGAGGAGGAGGATGGGAGCCTGGACCTGCCCATTCAGCTGGCGCTGTGCAGAGGAGCTCAAGGTTGGAGGGGCTTCTGACCGACGGATGAGGGAAGAGATACATGAGGGCAAATGTATCTCTCCCTTGTCCTACTACTGCAAAGGCCAATAAAAGCTGCTACCCCAAACCCCTCTCTCTCCCTCCCATTTCCTACTCCGAGAACTGAGATTTTTCTAAATACTGTTTATTAAAAGGGGAATATGTGTGTAGGATGTGCCTCTCATAAGGAGGACAGAAACATGTAAATTACATCATACCCCAATTTTACACATCACATAATGCTATATATTCTCCAGGGTGAACTATCATCACAGTGAGAATCAATCTCACTGGCAGCTAAAGATTTTTTTCCCCAAACAGCAGTGAGAACAGACCCAGAACAAACTCCTGATCATCCAGTGCTGCCTGTGTCTACACTTTGATGGCAGAAGTGCTTGAGGGCTGAGTCAGAACAGCTATAGCTGCTTCTGTCACATCTCACATGTCAAAGAGACAAGCAGGGTCCCATCACCCAATAGTGTCAGCAAGACACTGGTATCCTCAAAGCACTGCCAACCCCAAACGTGCCAGCCTGCTAAGCCAGACATTCAAAGTGCAGGTGTTTAGCTTAAACAAAGAAAGAGCTAAAAAAGATAAAAGACTGTCTCTTCCCCTTGCTCTGGGACAGCTGTCACTAGCATGGCTGCATTTCCCTGCCCTGCTCACATGCTGCTCAGATGCAAAACACATGCAAAGCGGCAAGAAAATACATGGTATTTTCAGAGAAAATGCTTGGTTTGTTTTCTTTGGGTACCAAAGCAGCTAGCCTGCATCCCAGTGCTGCTCCAGACAGGCAATGGATGGGGCCACCATTGGAAGCCACTTCCCACAAGGGCAGGGAAGTCTGAATACTTTTAATTTTTAAAATAATTTGTTTCCTGCCATACCAGTCAGCTTCTTACTTTTTTCTGTTTTGTTTCTACTAAGCAACCTTTCATAAAGAAAACTAAAAGAACTTCCTTGCTTGGCAGAAAGCAAAGACATCCCTCTTACCCAGACATGTTTAGAGAGAAGAACAGAGCAAAAATCCAAGGAAAGCCCACAGGTGGTGGGAGGAGATGCCCGGGATGGCAGCCTCGATGTGGAGCAACAATTGCCAGCACCATCCTGGGGCCACCGATCTCCAAAGTACATGTCTCTAAAGAGGTGGCAATCCTGAACAACGCCTCCATGGGGTGGCTAGGCTCCCAGCATGAGCATCACCAGCAGGTGCTCAAAGGGCTATGGGGAGCAGGAAAACCAGAAGGAAGAGGTAATGTGACAGTAGAGGCTGTTGGTCTGGTCCTCTCAAACCACAGGACTAAACCCGCAAACACAGGGCGGAGTGTCACATTTCAGCATCAGGTGTTGGTGAAATGGGTTGGGGTCCCCAGCTCCCACTCTGACTCCTCCAGCAGGAGCCACTTCTCTCACATTTCTGCCCAAAACTGCCTGACCCACTCACGTTGCGTATGATGCTGGTGTGAACAGACTTGGGTGGTTTTGCCTGGGGGAGAAAAGGGGACACTCGCATAACCTGCTCCCCCAGCAGTGATGCCATGACCCTGGAAAAGAGAAAAGCCAGAGGAGGCAGGGCACAGAGACCTCAATCACTGACACAAACCACAACCAAGGCAACTCTCCGCAGCGAAGAGCAGCAGCTTGAGGCTGGGAGAGGGCAAGGCCAGGGTCTCTGGCACTGCACAGTGGAGGGGTCACACATGGTGCTTTTGCTGGGACTTCCATAATGAGGAAAGAGGTTTCTGGAGCTTGGGAGCATCAAAAGGCAGCACTACGATAAAAGTTGTACAAACAGCAGGACCATTTCTTTAATAAGTCTCCAGACAGATAAATCACAGTTTAAGGAGAGATTGCAGTGCTATTTATTAGTCATTTGTGAATGATTTGCTCACACCATTGGTAGTGGAATTTCTTTTCTGGATATTTAATTTTCATCAGAAATTATTTGTGTGCTGCACAGTAGTTCATACCGACACCACCACCCTGCAGTGCACTGGCACGTGTAACCAACCTCAGACAGACCGCTCCAGCCTCAAAGAAAAATGTTGACGGTGACCTCCTAAAGGAGATGCCACAGAGGTTAAAGCGTCAACCTTAACATCTTGTTCCTTATTTTTCAGAGCTGCTAGGTTTCCTTGCGTGGCTCAGCAATACTCACCAGGTAGCACATGGTCCTTTAAACTGGACTCCTTATTACCAGCCTTTTGCACATCCCAGCTGCACACTGGGAAACCAGAGGCTGGGTGGTAATGGGTGACAAGGCACAGAATGAGGGAGTTAAAAGGCTGGTGTAAAGGAAAAAAAAACCAGAAATCATTAAACACACACAAATTACTTTTTAGAAGATTGAGTTAAATGCCACCCCAGTCTGTACCTGCTGTTAATCCAAGGGGCTAAGTGAAAGCTGAATCTTCCCTCGTATGTAATATCCAGCAATACAACACTGCGAGGACTAAAGTGATGTTGCAGGAGCTCTGTACCAATTACTGCTGTACAGGGGAGATATCACTGTTTGCTGCTTCTTGAAAACAAAAGTTTCCAGCTTTTGGAGAAGTCATTAGCTATCTTTCAGAGTAACCTACTGTGGGACCTCATGGATGGTTTGTCTGCATATTCATTGTGGGGCAATTTTAATGTTTCCACTAGCAAGAGGTAGCAAAGCAAGATCTTACATGGTAGACAGAAGCTTTCAAGCTCTCCAGTACTAGCAACAGTAAAGACTATCTACTTGGAATAGTTTAACTTACTTAAAAATTAAACCCATTCTCTTGTTCTTCTGATAGTTCAAGATACATTCACTTCTTCCCTCAAAGCCCCATTTACCAGGAGCAGCTGTAACCCAAAGGGTTTGCCCCAGACTAAGGCTCTTTCATCCTCTAAAATCCATTTTTAACCTTATTCAGGCACACAGAGAAATTCAGTCCCTCGTCTACTCCCTGCCCAGGTCCTTGAACTCGCAAGCAACGCGAGCAAGCAAGTTGTTCATTAGTGCATCAATAACTAGAGAATTGGAGGCACTTGTCAACTCTGTATGTGATTAATAAGTATTGCAAAGTTTTTGCTGGGGAATAGCACTTTTGGTGTGGGGCACACTGGACACAGTCAAAAAAGTGTGGGGGGCAGGGAGAGTTATGGCCAGCAGTTCCACTCTGTTGTTCCTATTATTATTAATTTTAATTATAAGCATGAGCGGCCGAAAAAACCGAGGGTATCTACCCCTTACCTAAACATAACAAATAGCAAGTATTTGGGTGAGATTAATGTTTTTTTGAGGTTTAATAAAGATCTGGCTTCTTGTGGGTAGGCATATGATGCCCTTGTGCTCCTTGGCACCATGAGAGCCTGGACATCACAGTCATTTCACAGACCAATGGCCAAAAAGAGCAGAGCTGGCACAGGAGCACAGCAAGCACCAACATCACTTGAGGTGGCAACACACCTCCCAAACTCATCTTCAGGCTTATATGTAGCTGGCAAGTTCAGGAGTTTTTCCTTCCCTGCAAATACCCCCTCCAGAGAACGAGTCCACCACCAAACCCTCCAAAATCCAGCAAACATCTCCTACACCCAGGTACCTGTCACTTGCACCAGCTAGCCTCTTTAAAAAGAAAGAGGTACATTTCTCAGCGTTAAGCTAAGCTGTGTGTGCTTCCCATGTTGGCCTGGGACTTCAAGCCAAGTAACACTGCAAAGAAAATTCTTCCACTGTGCAAGAGAACAAAGGCAACACATGGCTTAGTGGTGGAGAAACTGCTTCACTTTGAAAAACTCGAATCTTTAAGCACTACTTCTTGTTAAAGTAATTAAAAAAAAACAATACTGGCCCAACAGGAGAAAGGCCAATTCTTCTCCCGAGGCAGCTGTCTAAGCCAGAGCTCCCTCTGAACGTGGGAGTGAGCAGCTCCATTCAGTCTGTTAGCAGGAAAATAACTGAAAGTGATCTGTTGGAAGCTGTCTCCATACACACAGACACACACACAGACACACACACAGAGCTTTGATACGTGGGTCTCAATTATAGCTGGCAACCACAAAGGTTGTATATGCTTGAGAACGATGCTTGACAAAACTATACTCCGCAAAGGAGAGCTCAGTTTCCCAGAGAAAAATACAGCAGATAGTGGCCACATCTGGATTTTTTCTCTCTCTCACATCACTCTGCATTTCCTGGTTGGGGCTGGGATCTCCCCAAGAGAGACTTTTCTTGTGGTATTTCTAGCTGGGACTGGATGCACCACAAATCTCATGAGGAGGTCTTTCCTTCCAAGATTCATGAGCTGGAGGCACATGAAGCACAGATATTTCAGGGAAGTGACCGACTGTGCAGATGCTTTCCAAACTCCCAGCCTTTCTGGGGGGTCTGGTAGCACTTGCAATGATATAGGGTCCCATCTCACCCCCTTCCCACCAGTATGGATACTTGATGTTACAACTGTCTGGAAAGCTCCTTATGTCAAAAAATTAAAAAGGGAAAAGAGAAGTCCCACTGTGTCAGAGAGGAGGAGCAGGGCTTGGAGTTCTGCCTGGCTGCTTCAAGGTCCTAACACAGCCATCTCCTCAAAACTGCTGCTCTAGTTCGTAACACACCAAGAGGAGAGGGACACCCTTAAAGCACCCAACAGGTCATTTCCATTTCCAGGGTACACCAGCTTTCCTCTGTGCTGGGAGGTAAACCATGTTGAGCAGGAGTCTCAGACCTTATTTTGCAGGATAAAAAAAAAAATCAGACCAACCCAAACCTTCCACTCCAGTCAATTCTGGGTCTAATCCATCTCCATATCACACACCAAGGAATCTTCTGATAGAAGCAACACACACTGCACTGCTTCAGAGCCCTCTCCACCCTGGCTCATGCCTCTCTGTGCTGGTTCTCTGGGTCTTCTAGAAAGGTACAAAACAAGCACTGTGGAAGACATTTAGCTGCCTGGGGAATTCAGTCCCGCCTTGCCGTGGGTTTGCCGCATGACCCTGGGTAATCTACTTAACTGACCTGTGCCTCAGTTCCCTATCCATAAAAACCAGAGGAAGAGAGAAGCAAAGCATTTCCTGGCATCCCTGGGATGTTGTGAAGATTAATGCAATAAAGAGGAGTGCGTCAAGATTCTCCAAAGGAAAAGCAAGTTAGAAGGTCAACATAGCACTGAGAAGGAGGGTGTTTCAACAAAAGTTTTGTTTACTCCATATTGTTCTTGTCCAAGGAAGATTTGAAGGTTAAAATTAAAGCCAAATAAATACATCTCTCTCTGTGCTCCAGAGGGGACTGCTCAGTGTGTGGGCACATAGGAATGCTCTCAGGAACAGGAGCTGTGGAAACTATTGTGAAAACTGCGGTCAAGAAGAATTGAAACCTACTGAATTCCCCAAGAAACCTTTGCTGTCAACCACTCAGCGATCGCCTCGTGGGCAGAGGCTGGTGGACACACATTTCCTTGCTCTTTCACCCAAGTGCAAAGCTTGGAACTGCATAGTCCAAAGGGGCTCAGCCATCAGCTGCCAAAGCTGTCCCTCCTCTGCCTGGGTCCACTGTGGCTTCAGTGTAGCTCACGTCGAGCCCGCAGAACTCACCAGGCACCTCTGAAAAACCTTGGCACAAACTTCCTGCAGGACTAGGGTTAGAGACCTCTTTGCAGTACAATCCCATTACTGAAGCTCACAACCCTCCTCCCTTCCACTTTACCATCATTCAAACCTGAAGGCTTGTAGCCCTGCCTCTCCTGGAGGAAATCTCACTCTAACAGTGTGTTTTGGCACAGCATGTGTTGGCTGGGGTCACACCACATGGGGACTGTGGTATCGTATTTTAGCACAGGACAATGGAGCTTCCAGGACCTTTCCTTTTCACATGAGACAGCCACTGTTTAAGAAATGTGGAGCCAGCTGGGAGCTGAACGCCCTCCAGTTCAGCCTGCAGCCTCATGCACCACAAAGTTTATTTTCCTTCTGAACCCATAAGACACATACTCCTGACAGGGAACTTTTCTCTCTGGGGAAGTTAATACAGTGTATTCAGGACTCCTTCAACAGACAAAAAAGACTAAAATTCAGCTCCACCATCTCCTGGGCTCTATTAGGAAATTACCATGGGCCTATCTGATGAAAACTGAGCTATTTCTATTTAAGGACTCATCCTGGACATCTAAGTGCAGGACACATTGTCTCTGAACACCTCAGGGCTGCAGGGACCTTCCAAAGTAATTGCAGGTACCTTTAGATTCAAACACGTCACTGGTGCCTCCTCTCTGTGGGGTTAGGCCTTCATCACACCCCATCCCAGTCAAGGCCATTGTGCTTAGGAAATTCACTACATGGGAACCTTAGGCTTCTGAGCCAGCATTACGCATCCCAGCATAGTGCTGGGATCGTGAGCTCTCCAGGATGAGACCAGCCCTGGCTGGTCAGCTGCACAGCTCCTGTTCATCCAGTTTGCCCAGAAGAGCTTGAGACAGTCCCTGCAACCTGGCCATTTAAGGCTTCAGATAATTCAAAGAAACAAAGCCAGTGCTTCCACCTTCCTCTGAATTACAAAGTGTGCAAAAATAAATCCAGGCATGACATTTGAGGGATGGGCTTCTGACATACCCCCAGTCCACAGCACCTGTCACTCTTCCTCCTTTGAACTATTATTTTAGATTGTGCCAAACATTCCTAAGGTGAAATGTGATACACCAGAGCCGGGGGAGAGTGTGGGATGCTGAGCCTTGTGGTGCCTTGCTCCCTGCCCAAGCCTCTCAGTGGGGGTCTGGCTCTGAACGCCAGCAAAGACCCTGGCAAGCATAAAGTAAAGCAAGCAGGGGCTGAAAATTCAAGCTGGTCTTTGGTTTAGTAGGAGTCAAAGGTCCTAGAGTTTGACGACTGCATCTCTCACTTTGCCCAGCACTGCTGAGCCTGAACTTCAAGGAATATTTGGATGATGGGGAAGGGCACACAGAAGATGAGTGCAAGGGGTATGGGATAGATCAGGGATACTGATTCCTGAGTGCAGGTGTTGTAGTGGGCTTTAGACATACAACAAACTACAGTGAAAAGGAAAAACAGTTTTCTTGCACAGGGTTTATTGCACAAGATCATGGGCATCAAGTACCGCAAAAAAAATGCAGGTTAGACAGCAGGAAAATCTGTCTAGCCATAAGGGTAATTAATGCAGACTGTGGGGAAGCTGCACAATTTCCCCCATTAGAGTTCTTTAAGAACCAGTCAGATTAATAAACATGCATCTGCCAGGAGATGGGTGTACTTGATTCTGCCTTCAGCTGAAGGACCTCTTTAGATCTCTCACTCCTATGCTCACTCACCTGGGGCTTCTTCAAATCTCAGCCCTGGGCTGTGACTGGGAGCACTGGAGATCTCAGTGGGAAACGTCACCTTCTTGAGGTGGCAGGGCTTCTCCTGCCAAACTGCTCGTCTCTCCATCCAGGCTGGGTATGAGTCCTACCTTGGAATAATGCACATACACTCGGTTAAAATTGCTACCAATGCATAGGCTTTTGACTTGGGAGGGGAAAAAAGGGGAGGTAGAGGGAGTTAACATCAGTGGAAAACATTAAAGGTGTAGCGCAGATGTCAAGCAAAGCTCACCAGCTCCTCGATGGGCTGCGGTGATGCTAGATCCCTTTGCAATCCGTATGAATGCTTTCTGCCCCCACCTCACTTTCTTTTTAATAGATACAGCATATTTCAAACCGTATTTCCTAAGACCAATCAGTAAAGAGTCATAAAACATCTGCAGGTGTCAAAACAAATGTGCCACCTGTGCCTGGTGCCTGAGGGACAGCAGCTGGTGGTGAGCAAGATCCAGTGCCTGCAGGGCTGGCGGCACCCATGCCCTGCTCAGTACCCTGCCTCTCCCCCTGCCCTCTGCAGCAGCAACCCTGTTTTATCTGGGTCTGCTGGAGTCTCGGCTAGAACAGAGGTCCTTAGTTTTATATGACCCCCTTCCCTAGTGCTCAGCTGTGAGAAGCAGGAGGATTTTCAGCCAAGCTCTTCTCTACCACCTAGTGGGAAACCAGATTTTTTTCTGCCATGACAAGGGTGGAACAGAGCAGGACGGCTTTTGTGATGCCTGAACAAGCCTTTTGCACATGGGGACATCCCAACAGCCCCCAGAGGCCAGAGCAACACTGGGGCAATTGGGTGCCTTCCTGCAGGGCCCAGCAAGGCATGGCTGGGAGAAGTTGCCCCCTCCACTATTCACTATTTCTAGTGCAAATAGGGACTATCCAAGTCTGTTTTCCAGCCAATCACCAAGCTAAAGGACACCTAAATTAGCAGGCTCTCGATGCCTCTCAATGCAGCAACACCCCACTCCCCAAAAAAGCACAGAATTTCCCACTTGTGCACCCATTCTCACAGATTCACAGAGTGTTAGGGTTTGGAAGGGGCCTCTAGAGATCATCTAGTTCAATCCCCTGCTGGAGCAGGATCACCTAGGGTAGATCACACAGGAACAAGTTCAGGTGGATTCTGAAAGTCTGCAGGGAAGGAGACTCCCCCACCTCTCTGGGCAGCCTGTTCCAGTGCTCTGTCACCCTCACAGGGAAGAAGGGTTTCCTCATGGTCAGGTTGAACCTTCTGTTTTCCGGTTTATGGCCATTGTCCCTCGTCCTGTCACTGGACACCACTGAGAAGAGCCTGGCCCCATCTTCCTGACACCCACCCTTTAGATATTGATAAGCATTGATAAGATCCCCCCTCGGCCTCCTCTTCTCCAAGCTAAACAGACCCAGCTCCCCCAGCCTTTCCTCAGATGGAAGGTGCTCCAGGCCCTTCACCATCCCAGTGTCCCTGTGCTGGACCCTCTCCAGTAGCTCCTTGTCCTTCTGGAGCTGAGGAGCCCCAGAACTGGACACAGCACTCCAGGGGAGGCCTAACCAGTGCAGAGTAGAGGGGTAGGATAACTTCCCTCGAACTGCTGGCCACGCTCTTCTTAATGCATCCCAGGATGCCATTGTCCTTCTTGGCCGCGAGGGCACACTGTTGG
The DNA here is from genome assembly GCA_027574665.1 of Rhynochetos jubatus. Classification (NCBI taxonomy): domain Eukaryota; kingdom Metazoa; phylum Chordata; class Aves; order Eurypygiformes; family Rhynochetidae; genus Rhynochetos; species Rhynochetos jubatus. The sequence continues at coordinate 30,420,440 of CM050654.1, forward strand.
CTCATGGTCATCCTGCTGTCCACTAGGACTCCAAGGTCCTTTTCCCCAGAGCTGCCTCCAACAGACCAGCCCCCAACCTGTACTGATACATGGTGTTTTTCTTCCCCAGATGCAGCACTTTACACTTGCCCTTATTGAATGTCATTCAATTTCTCCCTGCCCATCTCTCCAGCCTGTCCAGGTCATGCTGGATGGCAGCACGGCCTTCTAGTGTGGCAGCCACTCCTCCCAGTTTTGTATCATCAGCAAACTTGCTGAGAGGACATTCTTCATCCAGGTCATTGATGAATACATTGACTAGGGCTGAACACAGCACTGACATCTCGGGGACACCACTAGCCACAGGCCTCTGCCTCACTGACCACAACTCTCCGAGCAATTTCCTTCAGCCACTTCCCAATCCACCTCACCACCCAGTGGTCCAGTCCATACTTACTAAGCTTGGCTATAAGGGCGCCATGGGAGACCGTGTCAAAAGCTTTGCTGAAGTTGAGGTAGACCATGTCCACTGCCTTCCCCTCATCTATCCATCTAGGGATGCCATCATAAAAAGCTATCAGATTGGTGAAGCATGACTTCCCCTTTTCGAATCCATGCTCACTACTCATGATAAGCTTTGTTTCCTCAACATGCTTTGAGATGGTACCAAGAACAAGTTGTTCCATCATCTTTCCAGGGACGGAGGTGAAGCTGACCAGCCTATAGTTACCTGGGTTTTCTTGCCTTTTTGGAAGACTGGAGTAACATTGGCTTTCCTCCAGTCCTCAGGCACCTATCCTGTTCTCCAGGACTTTTCAAAGATTATGTTGATTGGCCTAGCAATGACTTCCAACAGCTCCCTCAGCACTTGTGGGTGCATCCCACCAGGGCCCATGGATTTGTGGATGTTCAGTTTGCTAAATTGATCTTTATTCCAATCCTCTTCAACTGAGGCAAAACCTTTCTTTCTCATTACTTCCTCTATGGTTTTCAAGGTCTGGGACTCCTGAAGGTTAATCTTAGCAGTAAAGACTGAGGCAAAGGTGGCATTCAGTAACTCCGCCTTCTGCATATGCTCAGTCACCAGGGCACCCACTTCATTCAGCAGTGGACCCACATTTCCTCTGGTCTTTTTTCCTCCAATGTACTTGAAAAAGTCTTTCTTCTTGTCCTTGACCTCCCTTGCCAGGTTTAGTTCTAAGGAGGCCTTAGCTTTCCTTATCGCATCCGTGCATCCTCTGACAACATTTCTGTATTCCTCCCAAGTGGTCAGCCCCTTCTTCCATGTTCTATCTACTTCCTTCTTCCGCTTAAGTTTATTCATCAGCTCCCTGCTCATCCATGCAGGTCCCCTAGCACTCTTACTTGATTTCTTACTCCTCGGGATACTCCAGTCTTGAACTTGGAAGAAATGGTGCTTGAATATTAACCAGCTCTCTCGGGACCCCCTACCATCTAGCGCCCTATCCAATGGGACTTCTCCAAGCAGGTTCTTGAAGAGGCCAAAGTTAACCTTTCTGAAATCTAAGGTAGTTATCCTGCTTGCGGCTCTGTGCCTACTGCATATGATCCTGAACTCCACCATCTCACGGTCACTACAGCCAAGGTTGCTCCCTACCTTCACATCCTCGACAAGTCCCTCCTTGTTTATCAGTACAAGGTCCAGCACTACTCCTCTCCTTGTCGGCTCCTCCACCATCCGCATCAAGAAGTTACTGTCAATGTACTGGAAGAACCTCCTGGAGAGCGCATGCCTGGTTGTGCAGCTTTTCCAGCAAATGTTGAGGTAATTGAAGTCCCCCATGACAACCAGAGCCTGTGACTGCAAGGCTACTTGCAGTTGCCTGTAGAAGGCTCATCAGCTTCCTCATCCTGATCAGGTGGCCTGTAGTAAACACCCACAACAGCATCTCCCATAACAGCCTGCCCCTAAATCCTTACCCACAAGCATTCAACTTGCTCTTCAGCCACCTCCAGGGAGAGCTCGATACATTCCAGTTGCTCTCTCACATAAAGAGCAACTCCACCTCCCTGCCTTAGTGACCTGTCTTTCCTAAAAAGGACAAAGCCATCCATGACAGCGTTCCAGTTGTGTGAGCTGTCCCACCATGTCTCAATAATTGCTATGAGATCATGGTCTTGAGACCGCACGCAAATCTCTAGTTCCTCCTGCTTGTTCCCCATACTACATGTGTTAGTGTACAGGCATTTCAGAGAGGTGGCCAAGCATGCAGGTTTTCCTGGAGGAGAGTGGGAGGATATCCCCTTGTCATACACGGCCCCAGGATTGTCTGCCTTTTCGTTATTGTCTTTGGTGTAGCTAAGGAGCCTTAGTGCCAAGCCTGGCTGACCTGATTTATTCCCCAGGTGGATGCATCCCCATCCCCCACCTCAACTGAGACAGCAGATTGAACAGGCTTACCAGCACACTGTCCCACCAGTACTGGCATTGTGGGACCACCCACTGCGCACAGGCTCCTCTCTGGCCTGCCTAGTCCCATCCCCTTCCCCCTTTGAGTCTAGTTCAATGACTTTCTATGAGCCCTGCCAACTCATGCATGAGGACCTTTTTTCCGCTTTGAGACAGCTGAACCCCATCTCTTCCCGGTAGACCCGGTGCAGTGTAAACCTCCCCGTGATCAAAAAACCCAAAATTCTGTTGGTGGCACCAGCCTCTCAGCCATGTGTTAATTAGATGTGTTTTCCTGTTTCTTTCAGTATCCTTCCCTGACACTGAAAGGATTGAGGAAAACACTATCTGTGCTCCCAATCCTGCAATCAATCTCCCTAATGACCTGAAGTCCTTTTTAATGGCTTTTGAACTTTTCTCTGTGATCTCATCACTACCAGCTTGGATGACCAGAAGCAGGCAGTAGTCTGAGGGCCGCACCAGACCAGGGAGTTTCCTACTAATATCCCTAACCTGGGCCCCAGGGAGGCAGTTGACTTCCCTGTGGGAGGGATCCGGTCAACATATGGGGCCCTCAGTTCCCCTCGGAAGGGAATCACCTACCACAATTATTCACCTTTTTTTCTTGATTGAACTAGTCCTAAGGTGTGGAGGTGAGTGACTCACCCTTGATGTCTTCCCAGATGGACCTTCCTTTCCATCCGTATGCGCCTGGCCCTCAATATCCAAAGGTCCATACCTGTTGTGCAGTGGTAACTGGGGAGGCCAGGGAGGCTGACAGAAGATTCACCCGCCTCCTGGAGGAGGGACCTGTTTCCATTCCCCTCCCACCTCATCTCTTAGGTCCCCTCCTCTTACCTGGTGGCAAGAGGCTAGGGGATCCTGTGCTTCATGTGGAACCTGTTGCCTTTGCCTCAGGGCTGGGAGGGTCTGAGTCCACCAGTCTTTCTCCCTCTCACACTCCCTTATAGTCCTCAGCCTTTCCATCTCTTCTTTCATCTCAGCCACCAGGCTGAGCAGATCATTTACCTGCTCGCAGCAAACACAAGTTGTCCCTGCAGTCCTCCACTCCAAGCGAAAGGGTCCAGCACTCCCTGCAGCTGGGGGCCTGTACACTGACATGTTTATGTGGGAACTCTGGGTCGCCACATTTCTTTTGCTAACAGCCTTTGGCTGGGTTGCAACCATTGCTGTTCCCGCCTGTGTGACTACCTGCTCAGATATCTGCAATTCCGCAGTGAGTGGGTTCAGCACATTTCATGTATGGTAAAAAAAAAAAAAGAGTGGACAGCACAAGGTGCACTGCTAGTGCTAGGCTTAGTGTTCGGATTTGAAAAGCCAGAAAGCCTACAGTTCCAGGAATAACTGGGATAGCAAAGGAATGCCAAGGGGAGCACCAACATTGCTCCCTCCACAGATTTCCTAGCTAGGACAGCTGTGGTGCCTGAGAGAGAAACCTCAGACAAAAGAGTTTAGGGTAAGGGCTAGAGTTAGGGTTTGCAGAACCAGAAAGCCTACATTTCCAGGAATTATTGGGATCACAAAGGCATATCAAGAGGAGCACGGCACTGCACCGACATTGCTCCCTCCCCAGTTTTCCTAGTCAGAACCCAGGGTGGCCAGGGCCGGAACCCACGGCCAGCAACTGTTAGGGTTAGAGATAGTGTCCGGAGAACCAGAAAGCCCACAGGTCCAGGGATAATTGGGATTGCAAGCCTTGATCACCTTTGCGTTCTGTGGCACAGAGCCACAATGCCATCATCTAGAGTTGCACTTCACATTGCTTCAGCTCAAATCTGACGTTTCCTTACCTTGTGCTATTGCCCCACATCACATCATGTCCTGTAAAGCTCTGCATGGCCTTTGGGAAACTGCTTCTCGGCCATGGGCCCCTAAGGACTGCTTGGGTTCATACCAATAAAATGAAAATCTCCTGTCAAATCAAACAAAATTATTGAGTTATTCTCACTCGCCCGAGACCAGAGCTTTGTTGATAACTTAATTGTGTTTGTTATGAGTTTTTGGCCACGTGCAACAGTCTAATTATCGAATCGAACCTTAATCTCTTTCTAGACACATCAAAGTACTGGGAGCACAAAATACTTACATGATTCTCATAAAATTCTTTACACTAATTCTAACATAATTAAAATTATTTTGTGGCTAAAGTAATGATGCAAGGGGCTTAAATGGCATAGCAATGTAATACCAGCCTGGTTTTTTTCACCTGTATTCAATCTGCAAAGTCCTCAAATATGTGTTTCTTCTATTAAGTGCACTTTCAAACATTGAAAACAGCACCACTTTTAAGCTCGTTAAGGCATTTAAAACTGCCCACCTATGGCCAGATTTGAGATAAACACTTTCATTATTTGCATTATCTGAGCTTTTCCCAACAGTAACTAGACATGAGTAAAATTGGTAAGTATAAAATAATCATTGCAGCATTTCCAACTGCCTCTCTGCAACCAGTGATGGTTTCCTTTTTCTTTCCTTCTACGTATTGATGTGAACTTGATGACAGAGATGGAGAGGACTGTGTCAACCCATCCTCTCCTAAGGGATGCCTCTCCCAAGAACAGGGCACATTATAGGGGGAGAGAGAAGAACAGGAAAGGAGAAAGCAACTTGCTTTCATCCTGGGGTAAGCTGTGGCAAGACATCTCTTTGCTCCAGATTGTGGACACTGCGACACCCAGCTGGCACCTCTACCACAGGAGGGAGCAATGCCTGAACACCTTCCAAAATCCCCAGAGAGCAAAGGGTGTCACAGACCACCCCTGTTATTTCCATCTCCTCTTCCCAGACTTGCATGAGTGGCTGCTCCAGCCATCCCCATGGCTGTAGGGACTGTCTGGCCACAGTGAGCTCAGTCCCAGCTGCACGTGTCACCAAGGAACTGCCTGCGGTGCAGCCCCCAGTTTAGTCTGCGCACAAGAAAATGACCAAAACGCAAGGTCATTCCCAGGTCCCACCTGCCATCTGTATCAGGAGTCACTTCTGCTATCACAGGAGGTGACCTAGTTTCAGGTAGCAGGTCCTGGAGATGTCACCCTGCATCCCCCACTGCATCCTCCTGTCCTTGGGACCAGCACACCTGCACTGCACACAGTTTTGTGGTGCAGGCCATGCAGAGAGTCTGTGATGACCCAGAAAATCCTTCAACTGATGAGCTGAGAAGGCAAATTGCCTGCATGTGAAAAAAAACCCAAGTACTGCCTTACATCTGCACCAACAAATCTCAGACACATGGCTCCAGAGGTCCCCAGCTTGCTCCATCCCTAATGTAGGGCCAAATGTGCTTGTGCACGTCTGCCTAATGGTCTAACCCATGATGATGAGCCTTTTGAACTGGAGAGGACATCTTGTCCTTCCATGCTGGCACTCTCATCAGAAAGTTTTTAACTCTTCCTTGCTGGTGCTTGAGCATCGTGTCCTGCCCACCAGACCAGTGATGGGCAGAACTGGAAAACTCTGTGGGCACAACAGTCTCATCCCTCCCGGGATGTGCATCTGGTGCCTGACCACCATCCTAATCCACAATAAGGAGGGGATCCTCCTTGTGGGTCATACTAGGCTGGAGCCTTTAGCAGCTGTAAAAACTGCCCCTTCTTGCTGAAACATAGGGCTCAGCTCCCTCCTCACCTGCCACCGTGGGTAAATCAGCAGCAAGGCACAGGGGCTTGTGCTACACCACTGCACGGTGGCTGCGGCTGTGAGGAGCGCCCGGTCCCAACACCATCCCTGCCACATATGTCAGGGCATATGTTCCTGTTTTCCCAGCTACTAAAATCAGCTCCGTTTCACGGTCTTTGGAGACATTTTCCAGTGGAAAAGCTGCCTTCAAACCGATTTCTGCCTAAGGTTGACTTCATTAATCAAGTAATTTCTTGACACAAAACACCAAGGACTTGCTGGAGGTGCAAGGCTGGAGAGTGGGGTGATGCCGAGTAGCTCCAAAGGGCCACCCAGATTTGCTCCCACAGACACACAGCTTTCAGGAAAGTGTTGAGCTTTCAGCTTGATCTGCAGAGCTTAAAAAATTAACAGGTAAGTTTGGAGGAGCAACAACTCCTCCTCCAACCCTGTTTCCACACTATTCCTGTAGTGCCAATAGGGTTGCAGTCATGGACACCCAGCCCTGACTGGTGGATTGCCCCCAACTCTGCAGGTACAGTCACCCCAGAAAAGCACAGGTCTGGGGCAGGACTTGGTGCAAACCCAGGCACATGCCAACAGACCCACCCTAGACACCCCCAGCTCCTTTCACTTGGGCTGAAACCACCAAAACCTACTTGAAACTGCTTGCTCCCTACAGTTCATGAAGTTTGGGGCACAACCAGGAGCTCTTCTACATTTCAGGTTTTTGCATGAACCACAAAACATTCTGGAGCCACACCAGACTTTCATTTTCTGACTGGACCAGACCTCTGATTTCCTATTTTCTATGTTTCCTGCCTCTACAAAGCACAGAGCATCAGACTAAACAGAAACACAGAATAAGAGGTGGGGTAAATGAGTAGAGAAGAGGCTTTCAGGGCTAATAGCTTTGTTATTCCTCAGTGTCAGCAGGTGAGCTGCTGAGAAGACATTTTTGCTCAGGTTCACATCAAAAGAGATGAGGAACTCATGGGTAGAAAGAGCTCTAGAAACTTACTGGCTACTATTCACAAAACAACTAACTTTATGTCAAGAAAAAAAATGAAAAATATCACATGTCAAGGTCCTCAAAAGGCAAAGGAGCTACAGAGAGACTCTATGTTTTTTTTCTACAACAGTGGGTGTTAGCCTGGAGTTACTTAGAAGACAAGCCCTACTAATTGGTCACAAGTAACCAACCAGCTAATTGCCCCAATGCATCTGATGGATGGGATGGAAGAAAACCTGGTTATTAAATCTGCATGCACGGGAAGGTTGTAAGATACTTTCCTCCCTCTGCTTCTCTGGCCAAATTATTTTGGCATTTATTCAGCATCTGAGTGGATGAAGTCAAGTCCAAACGCTCAGCAGGCTCCTGTACAGTGCTGCTCCTTAATGCTTGATTGCCTAAAAAACAACTCCCACATTCTTCAAGTTTCTGAGCAGCTAGACCTTTCTTTTTTTTTCTTTTTTTAACAATCAAAGCACTTGCAAGAATAGGGCTCGGTTTAACCTCTGGCAGAACTGGCAGATGCTTTAGGAGCTGGAAATATTTTAAGGCTCTTCATCTTGGTCTCTCACAGCAGAGGCCAGGACCTTTATGTTGCTGCCCCCTTCCAACCAGAGGAGATGTGCTGGGGGTGCTCTCTAGCGGCAGCTGTAGAGCAACAAGAGCAGTGTGAAGATGTTACCCACAACATCTGGAGCAGCTGAGATAAAACACAACTGGGGAGGCAGGCCAGCTTTCGGGGTGCAGGGAAGAACAGCCGACTTTAGCTGGGGGAGTGGCAGGCTACAGACCGGTGGGAATATCCTCTGCCCAGGTTGTTCTTGACTAAAAGGTGCAGTAGTTTCCATTAGTTGCGCAAAAGAATTTGTAGTATCTCTTCAAATTGCTAATTTTTTGCTGCTCGCAAAGGGAATGCTCTGGGTACCTTTACTGTGGCACCTGAGCAGCTCCACATCTTTTTTTTCTCTAATCCTGACAAAACCCATTTGAAGGGCAAGTGTAAAGTGCTGCATCTGGGGAAGAAAAACACCATGTATCAGTACAGGTTGGGGGCTGATCTGTTGGAGGCAGCTCTAGGGAAAAGGACCTTGGAGTCCTAGTGGACAGCAGGATGACCATGAGCCAACAGTGTGCCCTCGCGGACAAGAAGGACAATGGCATCCTGGGATGCATTAAGAAGAGCGTGGCCAGCAGTTCGAGGGAAGTTATCCTTCCCCTCTACTCTGCACTGGTGAGGCCTCCCCTGGAGTGCTGTGTCCAGTTCTGGGCTCCTCAGTTCCAGAAGGACAAGGAGCTACTGGAGAGGGTCCAGCACAGGGACACTGGGATGGTGAAGGGCCTGGAGCACCTTCCATCTGAGGAAAGGCTGGGGGAGCTGGGTCTGTTTAGCTTGGAGAAGAGGAGGCTGAGGGGGGATCTTATCAATGCTTATCAATATCCAAAGGGTGGGTGTCAGGAGGATGGGGCCAGGCTCTTCTCAGTGGTGTCCAGTGACAGGACGAGGGACAATGGCCATAAACCGGAAAACAGAAGGTTCAACCTGACCATGAGGAAACCCTTCTTCCCTGTGAGGGTGACAGAGCACTGGAACAGGCTGCCCAGAGAGGTGGGGGAGTCTCCTTCTCTGGAGACTTTCAGAATCCACCTGAACTTGTTCCTGTGTGATCTACCCTAGGTGATACTGCTCCAGCAGGGGATTGAACTAGATGATCTCTAGAGGCCCCTTCCAAACCCTAACACTCTGTGAATCTGTGAGATTAGGGGATATTACCCTCATTTTAGTGATGGGAGACAGAGAGGGCTAACGTTAAAGGTGTTATAGCACTGTCATAGAGGAAGTTACTCATAATCTTTGGAAAAGATGCAGAGAGGACACCTCTGCATATTTACAAGTTAAGATAGCCTCAAAATCTGACTCAGAGTAGGAGAAGGTTAATCTTTAAAGGTATATTTGTGACCTTTTTATCATTGCATTTGCAGATTCTCAATAATAAAAATTGGGAATTAAACAGACTATTGAAATTCTCCCACAGTCTAGTAGGGAAGCAATCTGAAGAGCTGGGGGGAAAGGGCTTGTGAGAAACTGAGATTTTAAAAAAATACCCATAAACTTTTTCCACTTCATAGCTAAGAATACTTTTAGCTTTTCTCAGAGGAAAATAATAACCCCACATTATTCCCAAATTATTCATTCCATCACCTTGAAAATGGTAAGATATGTCTATTTGACTAAAAACTACAAAGACTGCACTTTGGGGAAGAAGTAGGTCTGACTCCAGCCTCTACACCAGCCCCTGGCAGCAGCTGCCCCCTTTAGAGACCATGCACAAGGGGTTAGGGTGGGTTTCCCTCTCAGGGCGAACCTGCCACTGCATCCCTGGGTCCCAGGCAAATTCCTAGTGCAGCATCCAGCCATCCAAGGGCTCTGAGGATGCTCTGGACCTCCTTACCTTCAGTCTTGCTCAGAGCCACCAAACTGCTGCTGGCATCCAAAGCTGCCACAGAGCTGTGAGGGAACTTGGTGGGAGCAGAAGTTGGAGTTGTCCTTTCAGCTAAATCAGAGCTGAAGCTTTTTTTTTTCCTGGTGCAGAACAAATATACGAATCTTTATTCATAAATCCTTAAACCCCTTGGGGTGAGCAAGTCAATCTAAAGCTAAACCTTATTCCAGGGAGGAAAAAGCACCACAGTCCCGCTTTGGGATGCGCACAGCAACAGCAGGTGGAGCTGTGAGACCAGGAGTAAGGGCTGGAGGTGCGGGTACAGCTCCTCGCTGCTCAGTGGGGCAAGGGACATTTGGGTTTGAAGGGGAGCTGGAAAGTCTCAGCTCAGTGTGGCCTTGTGAAGCTCCTCTCCCTGTCACAAATTAAAAAAAGGAAATGGTTTGTTTCAAATCCAGGAGGAAACGCTGGGAGGGGGCAGAGCCTGCTGGCTTCTACAGGGAAGACGGATGCTCAGGTCCTGGCCCCGCTGCCAGCTCAGGCTTCATGTGCAGCCTTGCCCACATCACCCAAGGAGGATGCCTGAAATGGCCTTTCACCAGTTTCCAGGGAACTTAAGTAATTGCCAAGCAAATGGACTCTGGAGTACCCCTCAGTCCCTGTCCCTGGCAGTCCCCAGAAGATACCCTCCATCCTAAAGCCTCCTGCAAAAGCTTTCAGTAGTAGATAATATTCTACTGCTCATAGCCAAAAGGCAGAGCCACAGCTTACCAAGGGCTTTTTCAGTATTCCCAGCACCACCTTCCAGGGCAAAGCTGGCATTTGCCTGCCTTGAGCCACAGAAGCATGGGCCTCTGCATCTGACATGAGCATACTCAGCAGAACTTTAAAGGAAAGACATTTAAAGAAAATCAGTATTCATGCTGTTAGATCTAACTCACTGCTTCTGCAATAACTGCAATGCAGTTAGGCACACACTATGCTGAGCTATTATACCATCCTAGGAGTCTGCATCCATGCTCAGCACAGTGCTGGATCCACCCTGAACAATCAGCAGCACTACAGATCCTAAGAAGTTTGAATAAAGCTGTTCTGCAGGCCAGGTCCAGGCTACCCCATCGCATGGATGGGCTCAGGGTAGCCAAAGTAGGAGGAGTTTTTGGCTCAGAGCACATGGGAGCCAACATACAACCACAGCAGCTCCTCCTCGCTCTCACATCTCTGGAGTGTTTCTGCCACATGGTAACAGTAGGGAACCAGCTGTTTGCACCACAAGCATAACCACAGCCTAACATTGCACAAAACATATAGGAACAAAAATAAAAGCATGTTCTAACCGTGCTGCAGAAAATCCTTCAGCAGGATTTTCATCTCACGGCAATTTCTGAGGGATTTGAAGTCTTTGTGGTTTCTTGTATCTGGGGGGAAGAAAAGACCAAAGCACAATGCCCTCTGAGATCCAGCCTGGGCAACACTGTCCCCAGATGACTCAGTGGCATGTGTCATCACAGCCTGCAAAACAGGCTTTAACAAGACAAGATGCATGAGCAGCTCAGTGCTGGCTGCCCTGCTATGGGGCTGAACATCAGCACAAGTTGGGTAGTGGTACCTGAGCCCCCATGTGGCATGGTGAATGGGCCAGCACAGTGTCCTATGAAGCCTGTCCTTCAAGACTTCTTCCCTGTTGCATACCAGTACCTCCTGCCCTGGGACATGCAGTCCCTTCACACCCCAGCTCAGGTCCTGCTTGACAAGAAAGAGACATTAAAAAATTTCCTTGATGGAAAATGACCTAGGATCTCATGGGTTAGCAGAGTGGCCATCCCATGGTGCTCTCTGCCCATGTCCGCAGCCTGCACAAGTCATAGGCATCCAGCACCTGTACGTCCAAGGCAGGAGCACACGGTGACCAAGGAGTCTCCCAGTTTTGCAAGACAGGGAACATGTCACATGAGGTCAGCAGAGGAGCTGTGTGCCTCAAGCTGCTTCTATCAAACCCACCTGCCTGCCCAGCTGCTCTGTGCTCACCTACAAGTCTTACAAAACCTGCAAGGCCCCAAGCAACTGGACATAAGATCAAAGTGAGCCCTGATTAGAGTATCCCATGTGTGCACCATGGGAGGTCATCCTGGGCCACCACCACCTCTTCCTATGCACCTCCCATAGAGACTCAACCACCTGATGCTCCAAGCCCTGACACAGAGGCTCTGCAGTCAGGTTTCTCCTGGTATTTAGCTTATCCCTTCTGCCAATCCAGTGGGTACAGATCATCACCTGAGCTGGCACAGGACCTAGAAGAGTCCATGAATCACTGATGACTCAAGCCTAGTCTTCCCAGGATTTCTTCTACCGTTTGTGCGACATCAACAGAACAAACCCCACATCCTTCACCAGGCTTTTGCTACAATTGACCAAGCTGATGCAGAAAGCCCAGAGCTTCGCTCCTGAACTCCTATTAAGTTTGCAAGGCTGAAGCCTGAGGGAATAGACATCGAGACCTTTCTCTCACAGGAGCGTTGAGAGGCAAAGCAGAACTTTGAGCCTGGGAACTTTGATCCCTTTGGTAAATAACCAGGCAGGGATTGAGAGACTGGAGAAGACGCCTCTAACATCCTGGTTTGCCCATAAAATAACAAGTCATACATTTTGTAACATTGCATGTTTTATGGTATTATTGTCTATAAACCTTCCCAGTTTCCTTAGTAATCAGAAAATTGACTCCCTTAATAGAAAACACAGTGTACTCACCACAAGAGGGGAGTATGAAAATTGGTCTCCTATGCAAATAGTTCCACTATAATCAAACACAAACACTGAAAAAGGTCAGGTTCCCAAAAGGATATATGTTTACATTATAAATAAGGAACTGGGAAACAGGAACAGTATGACAGTTTCACTACCTCTGAGCCGTGACTCGCTAAGGTAAAAGGCAGTTTCACAAGGGGGGTTGAGGTGCAGCAAACTCCCAGTGATGGCATTATGTTTTTTGGGAGGGGATGGAAAACTGTAAGAAAGCCTTATTCTTTTCCACAAAACCTTGAGGATGACCCCGGATAAGTCAGCAGGGTTTCCTATTTGGTGTTTGGCCTCAGTGTTTTCTTAGTTGACCTGAAGTGAGTATAAACAGGTGAAGAAAGCAGAATTCGTCATTTAAACGCTACACTGAAGATAAAATAGTATCTAAGATGAATCCAAATCCTAATAGATGATGAGAAGCCAGTTTCTTTTAATTATTTTTTAACTCCTTTTGGTTCCCAGTCATGGATTGTTAGTACAGTCTGGCTTTAAGACACTGGAGCTTTTTTAGAGTAGCAAACCCAAAACCACTAAATATTTTACTATTTATAAGTAATCTGTTACTGGCAAGTAATGGAGTCCTGCTATAGCTTTGAATTAATGTATAACTTTAATAATCATTAGCCTAGTGCTGTTGTGTTGGTTTACATCCGGGAAGGCTTTAGGCAAAAGCAGGGCCTGATGTGGGTGGTTGAATAATACAATATAAGGGAAGAGCCTAACACAAAAAAGAAAGCAAGTTCAGTATATGGAAATATAAATATAAGACAGCAAACATGTATGGGAATATAAATATAAGAAAGCTTGCTATAAGGGAAGACAAACATTTCCCTCTGTCACCTCCCAGGAGATGCCTCAAGTTTTAGGGCTGCAGACTGAGCAGCCACAATGTAGCTCCTAAGTCCCATCCAAGGGAAGAGGTCAAGGCTGGAGATAATCTGCCACAAATATCATCTAGGTTCAAAACATTCAGTTCAATAAACATTAAAATGAGGCCGTTTATGTCAATGTACTCACTTGGAAAGGATGCTCCCAAACAGAAAGCAGTACCCTTCCGGCCCATCAGCCATGCACAGCTCCTCAAAAAACACTGTTGGAGAGATCTTTCAGGAATTTCTTGCCTTCTCCATTTTAAGTTGGAAAATTGGAAACTCAAAACCTCAAGTTAATTCATATCAAACCCTACATTATCACACCTTGAGACTTACAATTAACGATTTCAGACAAAAAAAATCCATTCAGCTAACACATTCAACAGAGTAAAAAGTCACATCCATATGGCTTTGGTAGAGTTAATTTAGAGATGGGTCATCAGCCTACACTCCAGCCACGTACTGAGTGCTGAAGGCCAGGTAGCAATTTCCCTCATTTTCAGAGGTGCAGAACAGTTTCAGTTCCTGCTGAGATCCCAAGGACAGCTTGGGGGGGTGGGGGGTGTGTGTGTGTGGAAGTTTCTACCTTTATAACAAGACAAACCAAATGACAGCAAACCAGATTCCCCAAAACTCTGTTGTGTGAGAGCTTCCAATTCCCCCTCCCTGGAGTCGCACTGAGCTTCAGTGAAGATTCAACAGTTTAGTTCTGGTTTTCCCTAGTTATAAAATACAACTTTGTACTAATCTCAAAATAATGGAGAATTTTTCTGAGAAGGCAAAGTTATTGAACGCAGGATTTCACTACTTTATTTGACTTTCTGGGTCAATACGCATTGCAAATCATAACACACAGGCATTACGCATGATTTATTTTATCAGCGTACCCCACAGTATTTCCCAAGCACTTTAGAGATGGAAAAACAGAGATGGAGAAACAAGAATGGTCACTTCGCTTCTGATATACCAAACTGGATATATTCACCAATTTCAGCATTTCTCTGGGAAAAACCCACATAGAGAAAAACTGTTGTACAAACGTATATAACCAGTATCAAGTGACAGAAAGAACCCACAGGAGTCTGTGTCTCAAACTCCTGAATCAACTCCTATACCCCCAACTAATTAGGATAACCCAGTTCACTAAAATCAGATTATCTATCACAAACTTTCCTGAGCACTCCCAAATCTGAAGATAGTTTCCACTTCCAAACAAGCACCAGTCATCATACCATACCTCCTGCCTAAGACCGAGCTCCTGATAGTGTTGTTCTTCTACCTGTCCTAAATAGTCTGGGTGTTTTAAAATGGGGAGAAGTTTGGCCCAGATGTATCTCTGCTTGCAGCTTGGTGTGACTGCAAAGGTAGGACACAGCAGTGAGGTTCAGGGCCTGCCCCCTCTCGTCTGTTATCACACGCACTACTGAGATTTCGGCTCTCCTATCAGCTTCATCTGCCACATCAGATCAAACTTGTTCTTTGCCCAGATGCAAATGTCAGGAAGGGAGGGAGCATGCACAGGCCAAAACTGATTTATTGTAAACGTGGGGTGGTGGGAGGGACCTACAAATACAAGAAAACCCAAGCCCTGAAAATACCCAGAGGAAGAAAAAAGATGAATAATAAAGTGCCTCTTCTCCTAAGGGGTTAAAGGAGAACAAACTGTCAGACAGAGATGAACAACCTGCTCCAGCCGAAAGAGGGATTAGGGACTGCTTCCAAGAGGAAGGACCCACACTAATAAATTCAAAGCGAGATTCAGAGGGAACCATGGAGCAGGATCTAGGTGACAGCAGTTGTTTACTATATGCTCATACAGACTTCAGGGCTGTTTTCTTCTCTTCCTCTTCTACATGTTGCCTAGCGTTGCCGTGCAGCCTTTAATAGCTACAATCCCAGATCCCCAGAGGTGACTGCACACCAGCCAGGCGAACGTGTGCACGCAGCACATTAAACACATACCATTCCCAAAACAGTCTCTGTCTATACATTAACCACGGATTCAGGCTGGCAGCAGAATGACATCTGTGTGACTCAGTGCCGGTGCTGCACAACCATTTTAGAAGCTTGAGTGAAGAAAAGCACAGATGTTTTCCAAAATCCTGCAGGACGTTTTCACTGTTACCAACAGCTGGGCAGGCTTTTGCATGGTAATGTCACAGCAGACAGTAACACAGAAGAAAAGGAAGAGCTGTGGTCTGAGCTGAGCTGCCAGCATTCCAAAAGAAATGTTATTTCAATAAGGAGCACAAATGCAGATGTTATTTCTGGGCAGAGCACAATCCCTCCCCACCAATTCTTCACATGCTGTTTGGTTTTCTACCACCTCTCCCATAATACATGAAGTTATTTGTCCACGTGATTTTTGCTACTGTCACCATATTTTCAGCCTTGAGGTTTCAGGAAAAAAAGGGAATCAAAGGCTTTGGTGCCTCTTGCACCCAGGCCTCCCCTTCTGACTTCAGTCACTTGGTCTCCATGTGTAGTGGGAGGTCGTAGCCCATGGTGGACCCTCCACCACTCAGAGCAGTGGAGGTGCTGGAGTCAGGATCCAACTGGGAAGCCCAGGAAGGGGAACCTGTTGCAGGTGCATTATAGTCACAAGCAGCAAAGCTATTGTGCAAATTCTAATGTTGTTTTCACACACTCTGCCTCTCCCCATCACACAAAGGCTTGCCAAGATCAACACATTTGCTGAAATGAACCACTACCTGAAAAAAGTTCCCTCCAGCCACGCAGTATCAGCAGAACCAAACTGACCCCTCTCAACCAGGTCTTCAACATTAGGGGTAATGTGCAATGTTTTGCCACATCATTTGAACAAGTTTGTTTCAAGAGGTGTGTGGAGGAGGGAGGGGCAGTTACTAGTGGCCTTAGCTCATTCCAAGAAGAGGTGTAATTAAAGAGTGAAAGCCAAAGTATATCTCACAGTGTCACACATTAACACAGTATTTTCAAAAGCTCTGCAGCTATACTCCTGGAAAAAATATACATTAGAAGAGGAAGAGAAGTACTTTGAGGGGTATGACACACTACTACACCTTCTTTCCACTGGAGAACAACACCATCATAGCAAGTCATTGGAGAAGAAAGCCTTTTGTCTGTTTCTTTTATGTAAGTGTGCCTGTCTTGCAAACAGACAGCAGGAGATTGGCCGGATTTGTGGCAGACTAACTTCGCGAACCCAGAGCTACAGTGCAGCTGGAAGTCACTCTCTCTCTCTGTGCTTTTCTTTCCTCCTCTTCCTCAACTGCTCTCAGTCAGGCCCTATACACAGGGCCTTTAATGCAAGTATTCATGGTTTTAGCCTATATATAAGTGGTAGAACCTAGGAGTCCTCCCTCACTGGGATCAGGGCTGTGGAGATGTGGAAGCACAAACTCGTTCCTGACCACTTTTGAGGTAAAAGCTACCAACATGAGAAGTTCTGGGCGGTCCACCCTAGTTCCCATGGAGCACAGTCAGAAATTACCTGAATTCCTTATCTCTAATCCATGATATCCATAGCCAGAGCATATAGGTCCAGCCAGCAGAGCTGCTTTTCTGGCCACGCCACGTCTCTCTGAGATTTGGTCCACTGTCCAAAGTGCTTCTACTCTCTGTTTTAACTGAAGAAAACGCGGAGAGCGCCCCAGGCTCCCTTTGTACCAATCTACAAAGTAATTTAGTTATAGTTTAACTTTAGCTTGAAAACGAGGTCAAGAGGTGAAGCCTACAAGCCAAGGAGAAGTCCTCCAGCAGGCATGTGGTTATTGGGTGCACAACATAAAATCAGCTATGCCATCTCTAAGCATAACCTTATGATTCATCACGTGCAGAAGCCTTTGGAAACTGTTGAGGACAACTATTGTCCCTGGAAATACCAGCTAAACTGAGTAAGAATGTGAAGACTGTTGTATTCATTAGGTGTTTTCTCATCCTAGCACAGGGCAGCCCAAATTTTGCCCCAAAAGCAGCTGAACTGGCAAGTCAAAGCTTGCAAGAATCTGTATGCTATCCCCATAGCTCAGAGGCACCATATTTTCAGTCCACCACGGCTTCTGGAACCTCAAATTTCTCAGGCATCCAAGATGATACAACATTAGAGACTGACATCCGTCTCACTGTTCTCTATAAGCAGGGAAAGCCCTGTTGCTTCATGCAGGTCTCAGAATGCATTATTCACCCTGAAATGCACAGCAGGCAGCAGGCATGGGAGAGCTTGAAGCACCTGCTGTTGCAAATCTTGCCTCATTAACAAAGAAAGACACCATGAGTGATATGTCCTAAAGCAAGGGACTGCCCAGAGAAAAGCACAGTACCTACTACAATGCAAGGGACCCAGGTAAAAAAGTGGGGCACACAGATGTGGTGGTACTTTTGCAGGATGCTTTCCAGCAAGGGACATGTGCTGTCCTCATTCAGCTATACTGAATGATGGGACATCAAAATTCCTGAAGTTGTGAGGGTTAAGGCTTCATCTTTTATCTGATCTCACACTCCTGTCACCTTGGTATCTCAGAACAATCTCGAACTTTTCTCAGTAAACATTTCCACAGAGCAGCAATAGAATATCCTAACTCTTTCCATTTACCCTTTGTATTTCCCAGGGTTGCAGGCCATTTCCCATTCAGCAAGGCTGAGTAGGCTTTGCAGAAGAGCCAGGGGAGGCTCCTCGAAGGATATGACCAAGCATAGAATGTCTTTCTCTCCTTTTCCCTGTGGCAATGGTTCTGCCCTGCCCTTCCTGCAACCCAGTTAGACAAGTCAGACAGTCTCCAGGCTAACATTGCTCTGCCTCCCTTCCCCCACCCCAGCATACTATCTTCTAGCATTTACCATACAACAAAAACGCATGTCTCCAGAAAAACTCTGTGCCTGACCCACACCTGTCCATGGATCCTTCTCAGATCCTTGTTTCAGAGCTGGATGTGGGTATCTCAGTAGGTTTACAGCATTCGTGTGGCCTTTACCCACACCATTGCAGAATGAGTCTACAATTCTTTCTGCTTCCTGGGATCTGTGGAAAATAATGGGGGGTTGACATTTATATCTGGATGCCTTACAAGATATTTGTGCATCTTTGAGGAACTACTGAGCTTGGGAAGTAACTGTCAATCTAAGTTACATGTAACTGGAAGATTTTTCCATCCACTCTTCTCTGAGCATCCCGGCAGAACTTCAGCTGGTGTAAATCAGTGTAGATGTGCTCAATTACTCCAGCTGCGAATCTGGCACATATGCCTTATAGTTCTTCCAGTATTAAAAACACACATTCTCTTTTTATGTGAGCTCCAATATTTATATGATGTTCTTCAGACAATTTTACTTTTTTTTTGGTACAGATTAGTGTTTCCCAAAGAGATAGGTGTAAGTAAAAGGGTTGCACCATTTAGGCATTATTCAGTCTCCAGGTTCTGGTTTTCTTCTGAGTGTTGTTACCATCATTGTTATAATGATGTGAAGTGTACATGAAAAAAATTCATGTATGGGACAGGAACTGATGGAGGACCAAAAGCTGTTTACAGATGAAGTGCTAAGTACTTAAAGGGGTTAATGCTAACAGAGTCAAATAAGGCTGGTTGAGTTTCATGGGTGCCATTCTAGAGTTGAAAAGCAGATCTTGTACATTTCTAATTCCTATGTGCCAGGTCACTGCACTGGAGTATGTCCATTACCTTTGAGATATTGGACCTATGCTCATTTAAATCAGGGGGCACACTGGACACTTATTTATATGTAGGAATCTCTCTGATATTACCCCACAAATTTATCTTTTGTCCTAGTCCACATGAAATTGAATTTAAAAGCTCTGTGTCACCATTAATACCCTAGTTCCTCTAAGCATAAGGCCCAAGCTTTAATGATCTTCTGCAGCATCCCTGTCCCATAGCCATGGGGGAGCCTGGGGAATCTTTTTTCCCCAGCTGTGAACTTCTGCATCAGAAGAAATTCTCCTTTCACTGCTTTCCACATTATTTGATGGCCATCCCTTGAGTACTAGGGCAGAATTGCTTGATGGCTTCTGAATCCTGACTGCAGTTCATCACTGTTTTTCACAATGGTTGCTGAAACAGCTCCATGTTAACTACTACATAAATCTCCTGTTTCCCTGAACGCAGACAGTTTGGAATCCTCTGCTGTGTGACTATAGAGTTTTTCCTTCCATCAGTCACACTAGAAAAGTTATTAAAACCAGTGTTTTTAATAAACCCCAGAAAGCTATGTATTTCCTGTACATGACTGGCTAGCAAAAGAGGCTCCTTTTGAAAAGTGCCATATGCAAAGCTTATATCATCTGCCAAGGAAACTATACCTGTACTCAAAGTAGCAGAAGTGAGTGAACTGAAAGAAGAACCTATGCGTATTTCCTTTACCAGCAACCTCCTGCTAGCTGAGAAAAATTACCAGGAATGAGATTTCTACACATCTTTAAAGCCTTCAAGATTGCCCTTGAAGCACTAGAAAAATCCTACTGCAAAAACACTCTCCATCTTGTCTTGTCTGCCTACAGAGTGAGCTGGCTCAGAAACGTGGTTTACTTAATCTGTCGCAACATCTGGAAGTCATATTGACACATCCAAGTAAATGAGAGCCGGAGACCAGTGAGTTATGTAAAGAATGAACACGTCTGGTAGACCCTCTCCCAGACACTGCATTATCAGGAGGGGAGATAAATGGAGCCCAACGGGGAAATGCAGGTGCAAGAATGACATTGGTACGCTCACCTTCTTCACGTCAAAGGGCCTACCCTTAATTTGTGTTCAGGAGGTCAGCTGGAAGTTCATGCTAGTCAATACATACGTTTCCCTGAAGAAGGCTATAACAACATTTCTATATATCTCCCTTAAACAATTAGTGGGGTAATAACTCCTAAGCTTTATTTTTAGCTCATCAGCTGAGATAAAGAACTCAACAGGGAGACTTTACTTCCCTAACAGTCGTGTCTGCACTGAAGTTGGTGGTGACAGCATCAAGTCTTGCAAATAAAGCTCTGTTTGTAAATGGCATTTCTTCCACAGGGGCTACTGACTGGCAGAATTTCCATATTTTCATGCTGCTCTCTTCCCAGCTCAGCATCACACTGCAAACTGAGATGCTGCCACTTGAACTGTCCGGCACCAGCATGAACTGCTGGTTATCAGCAGTTCTCACTTGGTGTTGTCAATTTTACAGTTTTTAGGTCACCAAAGAAGGGTTGCTGGGCTTATCCTATTGTCTATCTTCAGAGGCCACCAGAGCAGTGCTAATCACAGCTGCCTGTGGCCTGGGATACTGGCATGCTCCAAAACATCCTACAAATTCTGCCCTACTACCTGACATGCAGTTTGATGTACAGATGGCATTGGTGAAATAGCTCTTGAATGCACCACATACTTGTTAATAGCAAGTCCATGCCTCAGAGCCATCCAACAAAGTGAAATACATTATTGCTTTCTTGGCCTGGGTGTGAAGTTTAATGGCACATTGTTCCCAAACTGTGTGATAACCACGGAAAGACACACTGGGCCTGCTACTGCGGTTTTGCAGCTTTTCACTAAATGTGCCATTTGCCAGCGCCCTGTCACCTAGCAGTGTTTGAGTGACAGCTTCAGGGATGGGTGGCTGCTGCAGGCAAGGACAGTTGGCACTGTGAAGGCAGGAGACACTGATTTGGTTATGTATGTCACATCCCCACTGGCATCAGGGAAGCGTGGAAGATGTCAAGAGCTTCTGCAGCAGGTAGCAATGTTGCTTAGAGTAAATACATTGCCAGGAAAGCAATTAACTCTGCACCACCTAACCACAGGTATCACCTGGCAGAGGTCAAAACCTGCATCTATAACTGGAAGTCTCTGCCTGGCACCCTGTTTCCAAAACAACCCCTCCAAAAGATCTAGTTGAAGATGTCCCTGCTCAGTGCAGTGGGGTTGGACTAGATGACCCTTTCCATGCAAACAATTCTATGATTCTACAATTCTATGGTTAGGGGAGGTAGTGCAAAGAAAACCTGAGACTACAGCCAGGTTTAATATAAATTGCATCCACTGCGGTTCACCATGCCTACGCCCTGCTACCTGCCCTCCCTTATTCTCAAGAAGTCTCCCAGGAACATAAACTGCTCTAGTAGCAGCAGACTGCTCCCAGCTACTTCTTTCCTGGAGGAAGGTAGGAAGGGACCAGGACCTACATGGGGAAGCCATAAATTTCAACCTCATAAGGATGAAGTCACTAGAGTGAGCACCAGGTTGATTGTAAGGCAGTTGTCTTCTGGCTAAATGTAGTTTGGAGTTCAAGTTATTTATCAATGGCTTTTATGGTACTGGAGATATAAACCTAACTGAAACGATAAAATGCAAATTTGGGATTAGGGACCAGATCATGCCCTTGAAACACCATCTCTGAATCAGAACTGAGAACAGCATCTGGACAGGGAAACAGCCACCCCCAGTGCAGGCTTTCCTTGGAAAACACAACATTAAATTGGCTGACTTACAGTGCAATGCTATTTCTCTGTATAGCTGCAGTTACAGAATGGGAAAGTACCTCATTCCTGTAGGTATTACAGCAAGCTTATTGCTGTTTATGAAGAGCCCATACACATCAGCTGCTAAGGCAGGCAGGGCAGCCTGACTACAGTGAGGACAAGCAGCTCTGCCCCTCTGTACATCGGCTGATCCCCACGTTTGGTTAAGACCACTATGTTCTAAGTAGGGGATAACTTAAGTTTTCCATATCTGGAGGAAGCAAGGAGGTACTTTAAAGACAGATCTGGGCCTCTTGTACATATCCCAAAATGCAAACTGCAGGAATTTTAAAGGCATCACTCCATGGCAGCTACCCATGTCTAGCTGTTGCGCTGGATTTAATTCAGGTCCCATTTCAGTAGCCCACCTAAATGTTGACTTTCTGGCCCTCATTCACCATTACCCTGAAGATCAGAGATCAAAGAACAAGCAGCGCATAAAATACAATAAATTCCTTTGGTCAGATGAGGGACGGGCTGGTCTTGATTTGACACAAACAGTTGTAGGGCTTTGTTGCAAACTACAACCATGCAGGTATTTCATTTGTTTTTACCCTTGGCTGTTATCATCTCTCCAGAGCTGGCTCAAGCAGAACCAGGTCAGTTGGTTCCAGTCTAACCTTTCAGGGGAGGGGAGGAAGGAGGGACCACTTATTTGCACTGCTAAGCAAAGCCAATCTTTCTATCACCATCTGCCCTGCACTTTTGCTAGATGGCTCTAAAAAAAAGCATAGTGAGAAAGAACCCACCATACCCCACCCAGCCTGCCTCCACTACATAGCTGCTCTAATCAGAGGTTAAAAATGAACTTGGGCCAATGAGATGGAAATAGAGAATAAACATGCAGAAGCATCTGAGATTTACTACTCAGATAGGACTATTTTCCATAGGATTTGACTAAGAATTCCTGGCAGAGGAATGGAAGGCAAATCTCTCTGTCCTTTGAATGGAATGGGGATTTTCAGGTCTTGCTCTGGCTGAGTAAGTGCAGGCATGTGCAGCTTTCTGTGGATGTGAGCAGATGTAAATACCATGTTCAGCAGTCAAAGGTTCAGGTAAGCTTGCTGCTTTCAGAGGATCTGAGCTTTAAACAAAGTCCGTAAAGACAGCAGGAGCTTTCCTTGACTCAAATACCCGATCTAAAAGCCCAGTGAAGCAGCAGGTCATCTGAGCATGGACTATTTGCTCATTCTGAGTATGGGAGTTTTCACCAAAATTTATTATTAATTTTGCAAAGAACACTGCAATAATTAAGGCCAAAAGATGCAAGTTTCCATTCTTCCTCATCATTTCAACATAAGCAATTCCAAACCTTAGTAAATCTCCCAGCAATCATAAATGTGTACAGCTCTCAGTATATGCCAAACCTATTTTTATTCAGGAACCGTTGTCATTAGAGCAATAAGTCTTTCCCAGTCTGGGAACACCACACATCCTTAATTGGCATGTCACACAGACAGGACATCCTTAATTAAACCCCATATAATTAACTGTGCTTCTTATGCCACTATAGGCACCTGAGCTGGTATCTCTGCCAGATGCTGTTCTAAGAGACATGGATGTACCCATCTGCTCCAGGCTAGCTTGGGTTCCTCCAAAATCCCTGCACAGTACAGACTGGTCTCATTCCCACACACCTTCAGAGAGGGGAGTTGTTTCATTGACTCAACCAGCCACATACAGTACAAAAGTCCTTCTGTTTTCTAAGTTCACATGAACACATCAGCCAACTTATTTCAAAGTTGAGCAGATGGAGGAGGATGACTTCGGACTCAACACTGCGGAGGAGGCAACGTTCCTAGCCCGTGGGCCAGGGATTCCCTCATGCCTCCTGGTTTTGCACCTCTGTGAACGATACAGGTTACCTTCGCTATGCTGGGGAGACTGAGGAGAATCACTCCCTCCAGTGAAACCTGGGGACAAGAAAATCATGTTGCAGCATAGAGCTGTTTGACCCACAGGGTATTACAAAAAGTATTTGATGTTGGAGGGTAACCTGTAAAAAGCCAGGAAAACACTACATTGCCAAGGGAAAACTGCATTCTAAGCTGACTGCATTCTCCTTGAAGCAGAGACCTAAGTCCTCAACCAGTGTTAACTGGTGAGGTCCAGTTACACCATCCATTTATCTAACCAAGTTCAGTATACTACTTGGGACTGCATCGTTCTTGGCAATAGCCTCCTTGTTCTATATGTGCTCTCAACTAGCACAACACACGTTCAAAGGATGAGATTTCCAGCCAGAGCATAGTTTGAAGTTTGGGATTTGGAGGTGGCTCAGCAAGCGAAGCATCCCACATGACTTCAGAGCACAGCAGTGGTCAGAAGCAGAGCTGTGCATGCGGGCTGTGCCTGAGGAAATCCAGAGCAAACACAGCAAGCAAGCCAGACCTGGCTGAGAGCAGCAAAGGGAGGCTGCAGCTCAGTCTTTCACAGTGCACTTACTACGTGGCCATCTGGGTACATCAAGTAAAGAGAGGGTGGGAGGAAGAGAGACATACTTCTTGGATGCTTTTGCTTGAGCCGTGAGAAACCTTCTACTGTCTTATCTCCTTGCCTCAATGTATTCAAATTCTTAAATTGGTCTTACCATATTTCATAATGGGGCAAAGAAACCTCCCATTTTCAAGACACAGTTGCATCACAGATTCCCAGTGTGAAACTGCTCGAGCTCTTAATTCTCATCAGCGCACCCAAATTCCTATTTAGAAGCCTAAATATCATTGTGAAATTTAATCCATGTTTACTTATTTTCAGACCTGCTCAGCCAAAAATGGAATTAAATATCCCTTTGAGCCTACATGCAGATGGTTCATCCCTCAACTGTGGTGAAACCATCTAGCTTCAACAGGGGGCTGGCAGGGAAATCCAGGCAGCAGGTCTCATGTTCCCACATCTGGGATTTCTGTGCAAAGAAAAGTCCTCACCTGCAGAAAGTTCAGTTTGGATTTCCCCTGAAAGCATAATGCCATCCAGGTGCCAAGAAAACTGAGCTGCAAACAAGCCTGCTGCACCTCCCATGCCCATCTGCCAGCTTAAGCAGACAACAAATCCATCACTTACACCTGGCATTTTACATAAAGCAAAGGTGGAAACAAAGGAAGTATCTTGCTTTTGCCTCACTTTTGTGCATGTACTACAAACACAGCAAGTGCCCCACACAAACAGCTGCCTCCTCCCATCTCCATGAGGTGCCCAAATTCATCAACTGAATCCAGGCAGGGTTTGATCCAAGAGCAACTGAGATTCAACTCAATAGAGGTTTCAGGGCAACATTCGCTTTCCATGACCTTTAGCAGGAATCATTTCTCAACTCTCATGTAACAGACAACTCTGACTCACTCCAGGGAGCTGACAGCATAATTCTGCTCCCTCTCATCCTCAACACTAGCAGGTCCAGCAGCAGTTCACACCCTGGCTCAAACCAGTCCCATTCTGGACCACAGTCACCTCTTCCAGTTTGACTCACATGGATATTGTGTCACCTACAGCTCTCCTTGGTGATGCAGTTTCCTTACTTTGACCTCCAGCTTCCTGGAAGTGTCCTGCCTTTCTCCCACCTTATTCCTAAATTACATCAAACCAAGAACATGTTCTTAGTTTTCTTGTAAATAAAAAGCTGACCCAGGTTCTGCACTTCCTTCCCCAGAATTAGAAGTGTCAGCCAATGAAGAGCTGAAGTAAGAAAGCAAGTGTAAAATTCAGGAACTAGTTCATTACCAAACGCTGCTAGAATGTTTTGACAGAATTTTGGAAGCCATTTTAACTGCAAGATGACTAGATGAACTTAATATCGATGATCATAACCAAGGACTATTTAACACCAGCATGGAAATGAAATAGCTACAACACAAGCACCAGCCCTTTATTGATCCTGTTGACATCCAGCTTCTGCTCAGGACTGTGTTCTCAGGGACACCGTTGTGTTGCTTTGTAGCATGTATACCCTGAAGTTAGGAGCTTGTGTCCTTATCGGTCTGCTGTGTCCCATAGTAATCTTCTTGCAGCACTGCTTTCTTTGTAATGTCCATAATGCCCACTAATACTGAATTTCTATTATGAAAACAAATGTAGGTGAAAACAAAGATACAAGAAGCACTAAGGCTACAGGTATTGTCAGGAAAAAATGACCTGAAGAATCTTTTTTTTTTTATTTAAATGTAGACCAAACCTTTACATTTGCATGAACATGTAAGTTTTTATATACACCATCAGCAATGTTTTTGGGTGACACTAGGGCAGGAAGAGTATGGACACACACTTCTGACGTTTATCACCTTGTCTACAACAGCTACCCCATGTTCACCCCAAAACATCCATCCATAATATCTATCTCCTACTAAGACTGCAAAATTTTGGATAGTCAGAAATCATCTTTTGCTCCCTGACAATATTTTCTTTGCTGTCAGGAGAAAAAGAACAAGACATCTTTCTGCATGGCTAGGATTCCTGACAGAAGGAGAACAGCCCTTTAGTATATGTCAAAATACCTAATAAAGGAGGTCAGCATCACAGTTTCTGATTGACAGACGGCAAAAGCAGAGAAAGAGGTCATTCCTATCCTGGTTTGAAAATGCAAGCTTGAACAGCACAGGCTTCCACTTGCTTGTCCACGATATCTGTAGAAAGTCCATCTGGCTTTACCTGGGGGCACAATGAGCTTCTGTATGTGCTATGGGTGGATGAGAACACGCATGCCCCGGATGATGCCTCAGGCACAGGTCACTGGCTGGTTGTACAGCAAGCCAGGATGGCCTGGAGGTACACATTGCCAAGCACATAGCTCAAAGACATCCAACAGAGCAGTTGTCAGAGCTGAGAGATGGACTTCAGACTCCTGGTCCTGTTCCATCTGTATCCTTCTCTCTTCCAGTCCACAATTAAAATATTCCCCACCTAATCTAGAGAGGTTACATTTCAAGATACTGATATTCAAACTGGTAACGATTCCTTAAAAAAAAAAAAAATCATTCTTTAAAGGTGATTCTATATCAGCGAAAATGTGACTCAGAGTATCCAGTGCCTGTGACAGTGACATTTTCATCAATATACTGAGTGACAGAGCGCAAAGCAGGGAATGGGTACTAAGAGGGTAAGTTTACCCTGCAGACAGTCTCTCATTCTCTGTAAAACAACCCTCAAGATATGTGTACTGTAGAACACTGGGATTTAGAGGAAAAATTAAGATTTACCAGAAAGCTTTTTTTTTTTCCTCGTTTTCTAGTAATATCATAGCCATGGAGGGTCACGGTGGAGCTCACACTGGAGCAGGCGGCTGCACCCAAAGCAACCCCTGACTCTGTGCAAAACCCATGCTGGAGCAGGCTGAAGGACTGCACCCTGTGGACAAGACCCACCTGGAGCAGTTGGTGAAGAACTGCAGCCTGTGGGAAGGACTCACGTTGGAGAAGTTGGTGGAGGACTGTCTCCCATGGGAGGGACCCCATGCAGGAGCAGGGGCTGGAGGAGGAAGGAGTGGCAGAGACAATGTGTGATGGACTGACCACAACCCCCATTCCCTGTTCCCCCCATCCCCCCGTGCTGCTGGAGGGGAGGAGGTTGAGAAACTGGGAGCAAAGATGAGCCTGGAAAGAATGGAGGGGTGGGGGGAAGGGGCTTTAAGATATGGTTCTATTTCTCAATATCCTACTCTGATTTGATTGGTAACAAACTGATTTTTTTTTTTCCCCCCTAAGTTGTGTCTGTTTTGCCCATGACCATAACTGGTGAGTGATTCCTCTCTATCCTTGTTTCATCCCATGATCCTTTCTTCATATTTTCTCTTCCCCACCCTGGGGGAGGAGTTAACGAGCAGTTGTGTGGTGCTGAGTTGCTGGCTGGGCCTTAAACATAACAATGCTCCAAGTGCTAAAATGAGCAAGGACACCTGCAAAAGGTGAAGTTTGATGTTTAAACAAAAGTTATAATTTAGATATTCTGACAGGAATTCTACTCATGGCAAAGAGTCAAAGTACTTGTTACAGCTCCATGTAATGCTCCAAGTCCCTGCTGGACATGCTACAGGGAATTGCTCTAATCATAATGACTATGGATTTACCGTGAAGGTTTTGAAGGCATATTAAAAATCAGACTTTACCAGACTTCAGTTCCACCTGTGCTAGTGCACGGAACAAAGACACCAGTGCTACTAAGAAACATGTCATTGTGAAACAGACATTTCATGCAAGTTGACAGTCCTATTTCCTCAATATAAAGTGCTAGAAATCTGCGCATAACATGTATGTCAAACGTGCTACAGGGTTGGAAAGTTCATCTGGTGTGAACAACTCTCATTCCTTGGACGGGTTCTCTCCTTGGATGAATCACTCATGACAAAAAGTCCTAATCCTCCACCTCAAATCAGATAATGTCCTTCACCTGGCTGCAGTCACATGCTAGCTCTTTCCTACACTGAATTCATCAAATTACCAGTGATTCACCCACTATTGTAACTGCTACAAGTCCAAGTGCAGAGGTTACCCTGAATCAGTTCAATATCAAAGAAAATTATTCCTGAACTGCAAGGACAGTTATCAGGACATTATTCACTTAATTAGGACAAAGCCATCTAAGTTTTACTGCAAGAAATTAGTCCTCCTGCTCCTTCACCATTTCATCCATGAAAATGACAGCTTTTTATACAACTTTGGGTGAATCTCAAAGGGTTGGTTTAAACAATCTAAAAACTTGGAAAGCTTGTCCAAGCTATTTGACCTTAAGTCTGCAAGGTCTGGTACCAAATACTTAGTCACATTTCCAGCCAAAAAAGCAGAAGCAAAGACCTACACAGTTCTAAAACAAGGTGGAGAAGGGTACGCAATGGTCACTGGAATTGATTACCATGCTGACCATACAGAACCACAGAAGTCAACAGCCACCATTACTTCTCTTGTGACAATCCAAGTGAGATTTGCACACTAGAAGACATGGGTGTGACTGCTACCAAAGTCAAAGGGTTTTTACAATTGGTTTCTGCCCCAGCTTTGTTTTCCAAGCCAACTCCATCTTTTTCGGAAATTGCTCACAACTTTCTTTAAGGATTCCTTTGGGAGATGAAGTTTTCTAGGCTAAGATTCAACCCAAAAGGTTTTAATTTTAGTCAAATTGATTTGACCATTTTTGAGTGCTGAAAGAATGGAAGAAAATACTTTTCCCATATGTTCCAGTCAGAGGAGAATGTTTGCTGAGAAGAAAGAATCCTTGAGGAGACAGAGGGGGCGAGGGGGTAAATATCTCTAAAGGATAAAAATATTCCCAGACACAACACCACCATGAGCTAAGCCCTAATTTTGCGTCAAAGAACACAGCAGCAATGGCATTTGCGTTTACACCAGCTGAGTATCTGGCCCATAGGAATAGAGAAGAAAGCTTTCTATTAAAATTTTGGATAGGACACATCAGCAGAGTCTAAACAACATGCAAAAGCCTCATACGTTAACCCTCTTCACGATTTTTTGCCAGGGATAAAAGACAGCATATTCCAGTGCATGTTGAAGACAACCTGTTGCAAGCCCTGCACGGGCATGATAAGTCCCTGCAGTAAGATGTCTCTGCCCAGACTTTCAGTAGTACTCAGTACCCTCCCCCACCCAGGGGTCTGGGCTCATTAACCACAAGGGATCACAGTGGCTGTGTGCTCCTGGCAGCTCAGCTGCTCAACCTCTCTGGGTCAGACCAAGCCTCCCATATCTCCACCTGTTGCCTCTTAGCTAAAGTAAGAAAATGTGAAGTCCAAGAAGAAACTAAACAAAGTCAGTGGTGAACAGTACTCAAAATTAGAGTTGCCCAAATCTTAGCAGTTCCAGTGCAAGGGAAAGACACATCTTAAAACTGACAACTTCAGTCCTGATCATGGAAGCCCATGGATCTCTCCTGCAAGACAACCCACACTGCAGTGCTAGTTCAGCTATAAGACCCGAGACATCCTATGTGAGATAAGAGAACCAGGTCTCACAAGTACCCATCTGCTTAGCACAAGGCCCAGAAATTCAAAAACATAGTTTATTTCTTAACTTACTCTCAATAGAGCCTCCAAGGTTTTCCAGATTCTTTGTGTCACGCAATGCTCCAGTTTCTTCAGCTTCCAAGGAGGTTTTGTCATGAAATTGCCATGGACCTGTGGATAAAAGAAGCTCTGGAGTCATGAGCAGCACAGTCATTTTTATTTAATAACAACATCATTATTAAATACCTGTGTCATAGGTACCTCATCAAGATCACTAAGTGTTATCCACAAGTGTGAATTTTCTGCCTCAGAGTTTACAGTATAATGATATAAGCAAGACAGATAATCCAGTATAAGCTTGAGCATGGAAAAATCTATAGGTAGGCTAACTAGTACCTATAAACAAACTCCTTCAGTACCTCGCCTTAGCTGTTGGTACTTTAGTGGTTCTTTAAATCAGTATTTATTACAGAGGTATACCTTCAAGAGAAAATAACTGGTCTTGTGTTGTTTCTTACAGCCTCCTTTGAAGGTCTGGAATTAATCTCTGCTGGACACAGGCTCCTTATAAGTGCATGAGCACAGCTGGAAGACATTGAGATCATTTGTAGGTTCTTGATAGGGCACAGGTGAGTAGGGGGTAGAGAAGTCGGTAACGAAGGAAAAAAAGCAAACAAGGTCTGAAAGGCAAGCCTGAGACCTTCACACTTGGTATAGGTAGACAAAGAGAAGCTATATTGGAAAAGAAGTGCAAATGGCTGCAGCACCAATATCATAAATCAGCAGATCTTCCTTGTGCTGATCCAGCTTCCATGCCTTTAGCAGTAGTAGTCTGTGTGAGTTTAGATGAGAAGAGGAAAGCTCTCAGGAGGCTGGGAAGGGAGAGAAATATGAGAAAAGGAGGAAGGAGAGCACTTTCAGCATAATAAAAATAACAAAAATGTATATACGGGTTATATGTATGCAGCAGAAAAGACAAGAGTCACACAAGCTGAGCAGT
Organism: Rhynochetos jubatus; assembly: GCA_027574665.1. NCBI lineage: Eukaryota > Metazoa > Chordata > Aves > Eurypygiformes > Rhynochetidae > Rhynochetos > Rhynochetos jubatus. Next base: position 30,451,016 of record CM050654.1, read on the forward strand.
AGCTATTTAGTAGCCAAGAAGATGGTAGATAACTAATAGATAGGTATTTTAATTCCCTAATTAAACAGCAAAGTTTAACTGTATATGGCCAATGATGAGTAACTCATTTAGATTTCATGCCATGGACACCTGGAGACATGAGTGGCTGTAGGAAGACATCTATTCTAAAAATGTCTCTCATGTAACTATATCAGCATGAAGAAACAAGTGCAGACACCTTGCAAAAATACCCTTTTGTTGGGACAGTTTAGTCTGAGTGATATAACCCATCCAAGAAAAAGGCTTTCCTACCATTTTTCTTTTTATGCGGGAACATTTGTCAGCACAGCTCCACTGGATGTGAACATATCCAACTATTGCTGGTCAATAGCATAGGTAGGTTCTCGCAAAATACATTTGTCTCAGGTCCCAACCCTGCAACAGGATCAGTGAAGTGACATTCTAGGAAAGGTTTCCTGTATTGCAACCTGCTAATTTACCTGCTGTTGTCAAATCTCAATGATTAAAGTCCTGAGTCACAACTTCTAAAGCTGTGTGTGTAGGTTAAACATGGTGGGGGTTTAAAAAAATGTTAATAAATATTTGGCTTCTTTTTAGCTGCCTTTTGTTTAGGCTTGTTAGTTGTGCAGGTTAGAACATTGATTACAAACAAAGCTTTTTTTTTTCACGCTGGGGTCTCCAGTCAGAGACAGCTCAGTGTATCCCCAGAGCAGCACTGCAATGTGCACTCACAGCAGCACTTACAGCTTACTCAACCAGCCACCCCTCCAGGTCCAGCCACCAGTGGGGACAGTGGCATTGGCCACACAAGGGAGACACTCTGAATGTGACACAGCCCTCTTTCCCAAAAAATTAGAGGGTTCCCTTTGTCTGGGTCACAGGATCATGACTCTAGAGAGAACCTGGAGCTCCTTATGTGGCCTTGGCTCCTTATAGGATCCTATATGAGCTCAATGCTGTGTCTCTGTCTAAGTTCCCTATCCATCAAAGGGGATAATAATTCTACACAGGTCCCCTCTGGTCTCTTTCAACTATTTAAAACAGCTGAATTGTTTGTAAAACAGGTGAAAGTAAGAGCTTCATCTGCAAACAGAATACACTCATGGTTATAAACATTCTTTCATTTAATTCAACATTATATTTTATTTTGTTCCAGATTAAGCACACTGACTTGCAGACAGGTACTGAGGTGCCATGGGCAGTACTTTGTTGCTCCAAAAGTTCTTGATTCTTGTGAAATATAACCTGAATCTATACCAAACTCATCTACGCTGTTGAAAAAAAGGACAGTTCTGTGCCTTTCTGCAAGGTCTGGGCAGTTGGATTAGTAGGGAAGTCCACTAGTTTAAACGTTGGGAATAGAGTAATGAGGCAAAGGAATTGTCATGAAAAGCAAGCCACAAGCATGGGAGAAAAAATTTATAAGGTCTTACAGCACTGCAATGAGTGTGACCCTTTAGCACTTATTGTTTGATGACCTCAAAAGCCTCTAGAACATACTGGCTACCATGAAGCTTTATGGGTTTCCCCCTGAAAAGAAAGGAGAAATGGAACCCACGAATGGTTCCACTTACTTGCTGATGGGCACAGTCACCCCCACCCTCCATTTCTTATACCCCCATGCATCAAGGATTGTGTTGATCATAGAGCTTCTGAGAGCAATCCTAATATCAAATTTTGATGTGGAGAAAATCTTCTCTGGTTTGGATTTCAAGACTTCACCAGAAGGGAGCAGGAGAGACCTGCAGAAGAGCTCAAAGTAATGCATGTACTGTGGAGAGTGTTGTCCTACACAGAGCCTGGCTTTGCTGTAGGTGTCTCGCAGCCAGGGTCCCAATAGATATGACTAGTGAAAGATTAAGAATCTCACCAACATCATCTTGTAACCCAGGAAATGGTCGCTTTACAGTTTTCTCTACATATGCAAGTTGTATGCCTATAATCGTGCCAGTCCACTGAAGACAGCACAAGTTGCCGACCCTTCCTTTCCCACTGCTGATAGTTTATAAATATATGTACGCCAGAAGAGTTCAACTCTGTAAACGGAACATAAACTAAGACCAGTTTCACATACTTGCTGAAAAATGTAACTGTATCTATGCTTACAGGTAAGACCAGTTAAGACCAAAATAGAAATTTCCCCTTTCCTACTGACATAGATATATTGGTCCCCGTATCAAATTTGCAGTCAAGAATTGAGAAATCCAGTCATAACTGAGCACCATTAAAAGAATAGCAAGAAGGAATCCAGTTTAAATTATGTCTAGTTAAGAACAATGTTTCAGAACATGTTTCATAATAAAACAGGACAGGAAAGGCAGAAAACCAAGTCTTTGCTGGTGCAGAAAAGTTTCCTAGACAGCAGCTGATAAGCCCCTGTCCTGGACACAAAGCTTCGGTTTCTGTCTGACGCAGTGTTGCAGAAGCAGCCCTGCAGGTTTCTTGGAAGACCAATATCAGTCTAACTATTTGGAGACATGCTCTCACCTACCTTCATCGGACAGCCATTTCCCCCAGAGCACGGGGCAGGGCTCTCTACGCCACTACTGGAGAGCCAGTGCCTTACATGTGACCCTGACAAACTTGTATCAGGGGAAAGAAAGGTCTGTGATTTCACATCTGGCCCAAATTCAGGGTCACAGTCTTTGGGAAAGCTTAGGACTACAGACTTTTCTGAAAAATCTCGTATCACCTATGCTAGTCACCAGGGTAGCAGCTGAGAAACCTTGGACACCCAGCACAAGCAGTTGGGTTGCAGAGTCCACCTGCAAGAAACCTGATACAATGGACATGAGTATACTAAGCCCTCTTTTCCATGGATGAGAGATCAGATTTATGAGCTATCATGAAAGATCAGATTCAAAACCTGGGTTTGAATGACATTTGCTCATTAACTGTAAGCTGATTAAGGAGTTAAGTAGGAGAAGTGGCTAACCTGCATGCAGGTCCCCTCTTAAGTCCAAGAGCAACCATCCCCATTGGGTCTAGCAGGATTTGCCACAGACATTTATTGTCCATCCGCTTGTCTTCGCTCCCTGGCTCAGTGTTATTGCTGGCAGAGTTTACCTGAGGCATGTGGGCACACCCCAAACTGCTCCAGCACAAGACCAGCCAGCTCAGGGCACACCGTTTCCACCAGATTATACAGATAGACAATCCCTTCAGAAAGGAGCAGTTGACACTTCCAGGTGTACATCACTGTCCATCTGCCAAAGAGCAGTGATCACTCACATGAATAAAACCATTTCAGTGATGGCTCTGAGTTAAATCAACTGATTTTGCCCAACGTGAAGGAAAGCAGAATCACATCCGTTGCCACAGTAGAAGAAAACAGTAACTCAACAGAGGGTGGTAGGCTGGTGGTCACCAGAGGAAGCAGATACCTGTCCCCAACCAAGAGAGTCAACTTTGCACTGAAGTGGCCAAGGGGTGCCCATGATGTCTGGGGTCTGGTGGGGCAATGAAGTCCACCCCCAGCAGATCTGTGGGTCAGCCAGGCACATATAATGCTCAAAACCTGCCTGGACATCTTCAGGAGCATGGATAGGACCCCTGTGGGCTGAGCCTATGTTGGGGGTGGGGGGTGGGGTGGTGTCCTGTTTATCCCCTAAACTCAAAGTAGAACTAAAATGCGAGTTCTCCTAGCAGCTGGGTTATATACATAGAAAACTGGGTGTTGATGTTTACAAGACCCAGAGCTCATTTCTGTTCGTTTCTATGCACAAAGAACAAAACATTTAGGTACTTTCCATCTAAAATAACTTTGCTCTTGTCCTTTTGCCTCAGCTGTCCAAGAATGAGGGCTGTGTGTGACCAGGAGAAGGGAAATGCTTAGAAATCCTTCCCGTTCGACTGCTGCTGTTTCTTGCTGACATTTAGCCCAGACAATATGAGCACCACCCTCAGTTACACCCAGCTGGGCCCAGTGACTTCACTGGGAAGCCATGGTGTGGCACAGCTGTAACCAAGAGCAGAAACAGCCAAATATTTCTGTGTGGAGTATGAGATTGTTCGCTAGACTGAATTTTTCTTTGCTCAGTATATTTTGGGTGCAACGTAAGCTGCTTTAACTTTGCTGCACCATTCCTGGTCCCAGGAGTAACAGCACAGGGCAGAAGAGATGGGAATCCACATTGCCCCTCCTGGCACTGTTCCAGGGACAGCTTTCACCTCTGCTCCTACGTTCTTGTTAGGGGGAAGGAGCAATCCTCACACTGCTTTGCAAGCTAGAGCTGAAAGTACAGGCTAAAAAGCTGCCTGGTTTAGTTGCCAGCACTCACAGCTGTCAAAACATCCACTGCCAATAGTGATGGTAGGTCAGAGGAGCACTTGGGGGGACATGGTAGACCCCCTGTGAAGGGAGCAGGGACTCAGACTGCCACCCTGCTGATCAATCCACTTCATTTCACTGCTGCAGATCTGCAAGTCTCTGAAATTAATCCGAGTGGCTGAAATACCAACCCCAACCAAGACATGCCCCAGCAGAACAGCAAGAAGCAGCAATAAGTGGAGGATGAAGGCAGAAGCAGGGGTCATCTCTCCACCAATCACCTCCAGCCAAGAGTGAACTGGGACCAGCTCAACACCTGCCTATAAGAGAGCTCCAAGCCACCGTGCAAGAGCCACAAACCCAAGTCCTGGATGGAGAAAACCCCATTCATATCACTAGCCCCATGACTATACAACTCTTCACGCTGTCTCCAGTCCTGGTGTTTCTCCAGGGATTCTCACACTGTGATGGGGGTTTGGGTCTTGCTGTGACTCTCCACATGCAGATGCCCAAGTCCTGGCTCTGGCTGTGGGTCACCCCATGCAAGGGATGGCTTGCATCGCTAGCCAAAGACAAGGATTAGCCTGCAGTGCCTGCCTGAGCGCCAGACCTCTGCGTGCGATTCATCCTGCTCTGTCCAACGAGTGCCTCCCCTCGCAAAATACAGAAATAAATAAAAAATATAACAGCCAGAATGTCCCAGTTAATGATTAAGCAGGGAAAGTTGCACAACTTCCCCTGGAATGTCTATGTTGATGGCTGCGGTACACTGACGGGCAGGAATGGCAAAAACAATCTGACGGCGGCGAGGAGAGGACGGGGCCTGGGTGTCACAGCAGCCGCAGCAAGACTCAGCAGGACATGGGCTGTCCTTCCACAGCAGGAGGCTGATCGCCCTGTTAGCGTGTCTCCATCCCAAGCTTCAGAGGTTTGGGGCGCAGGGCTGGTGACATCCAGCCTCAGCAGGGTGTGGGAGCCCTACCATCATGGTGAGCAGGAATATACAGCATCGCTGTGTGTTTTATACAGCTGGTTCACTTGCAGGCATGGGTCAGTGCAAAGCAAATGCAAACCTCATGCCTCAATGTCCTTATATATGTGTTTAAAAGCACACAGTATGCTCATAAAAGGGCTGAGTCTCCAGGGCGAACTTATAAGTGCCAGACAAAAATCCATCAAGATTGATGAGTCTCTTTTACGGCATTCGGCACGTCCAACGTTACACTGGACTTTGAAAAGCCCTGCAGGAACAAGGGCCATTAAATATCTAGAATAAATACAGTCCAATAGAAGTTCAGACACCCAGCTGTTTGTTTGCATGGGCATGTCCTACACTTGGAAATGCGGTAAGCTTTCAAGTCAAATTCCTGGAAAGATTAGCCTAACGCAGATCCCACAGCTCATTAGGAAGAGACTAATGCAACACCTTCCGAGCAGCCCACGCGCACACCGGCAAGACGGCTTGCTGTACACAGCTGTTGGAGACAAAAATCTGTTTGGCTGGTCATTGGGTCATTTTGGCTTCAGAGACATCACCTAGACACAGACTGCATCCACCTGGCACTTCAGGGTGACAAGGAACAGGGAAACCTAACGCTCAAATATGGGTTAGTGAATTGACTCATCTGTGGGAATAACATACTTCATGACACCTTTTACTGTATCCAGAGGGCATGAGGGCAAACACATAACAACCAGCACAGTGTATGGACTATTTAATGATACGTCCTGCCAAGAAAATCCCTCACTGTAAACTTAATGCATTATTAAAAAAAAATAAATAATTTCCTGACCACAGCCTGCATGAAGGTATCTCAAGGTGAACCTGGTCATTCACAGCATTAACAATTTGTTCCTCTAAAATATTTCAGGAGAGGGATCTCTGTAGAGGCCACTGAAAACAGTCTTAGAGATGAGGGAGATTGTCCTACTGGGATTGGTGAAGAAGGACCATTTTCAGGCAGGCTCCAACCTGTAAGCTCAGAAACCACCCTGTTCTCTCATGCTGAGGAACACACAGATCTATGGACTGACATCTGTTGCAAATAGCCCATCTGCACTACACAGATGCCTGACTCACTGTTAGATGGGCAAACTTCTGTCTTGAGCCCAGTTCTGCCCCTCAGCCATGCCTTGGCCACCCAGTGGCCCCTGCCTGGTTGAGACTGCAGAAAATCTTCATAACTAACAGCAATTACCATTCTGATTTCATCACTGCTTTTCCAACCGGCTTCTGCCTCTGCTGTTTGGAAACAATGCTCAAGGCTACCAGAACCAGATCAATAACTCATCCGGGAACAGAAAACTGAGATGAAGGAAGATGGTCGAGGGAGGACCTTTTTGCTGAGAGGTTTTCCACTCCGTAAGAACCAGAAACAGCCGTGGGAACTTGTGCACAGAGCAGAACATCAAGAGGGGATGTCAGACACAGTGCAAAGGGACACCAAGTGCTGGTGAGCATTGCCACATTTTACTGATACTAAGGCTGCTCACTGACTTGGTGCTGCAGTCAGCTGAGACACAAGATCCTTTTAACCATAGGTGCACCATACATAAATCCCAAGGTGCCAGAAAGAAAGCTGATGTTATTTTTAAATAGGACACCCTGCTCTAAAAGTTCATGGGCTGGGATCCCCAGGTTTATATGAGACAACATTGGGGGATTTTGAGAGATGCATTTATTGTGGTTCTGGAGATGACAGAATAAGCTGCAGGGGTCCCTTGCAGCTTGTCACAGGGAGAGAGGAGTGCTGTATGCATGCAGCAACTGCTGGGAGACAGACAGATGCGATACCGTGCCCAGGTACGGATGGCATTAGGGGTGTGCATGTTCCTGCCTGTGTTTCCCATCCCTGTGCCCTCACTGCCTTTCCAACAGCATGACTATATTCATCTTAGTGGCCTGCATACACAGGACTGGCAGTTGTTTTAGCACTCTCAATGCTCTGGGCATGCCTGCCCTCTTTCCACTGGTTTTACCTACCAATATAAATTAATTATTTAGATCTCCACTAAAAATGCTTCTCAAGATATTGCTCATAAAGTCCATGTTCAGTTCAGCACTGTTCGTGCTGGGAGCCCGAGATACTAGCACTTGCAGAAGGCAGAGCCAGCCTTGATTGGCATATCTGGGAAGAGAAACAGCATGTACCATTTGTATATAAGAAAGAGTTACCTCTTCACATTAGGAATACCTGAGAAAGGAAAGAAAATCCTGGGTTCGATCCTTCTTGTGAGTTCAGGATTTGCAGTACTTTGTAGGAATATACACATGTACATTATCACAAATTAATTAATGTATGCTCACACACCACTCATCCAAGTGTTTCCAAAGTACTTTTCACATGTTCTTGTTTCTTTCCCATGTTTTGTGTATTACGCAAAAGGTTTTCCCTTGTCATTTTTTCCTACCAGCACATATGTGGATTTTTTACCAAATGGAGGACTAACGAGTCTGTTTGCCAAGAGGTGGAGTATGAAATTCTGTACATCTGTAACAGTATTACCCAAAGACTCAGCTTTTGACAAATATTCCGCCCAGTATTTTCACTGGGCTGATGTCTCATAGAAAGATCAGGGTGGGTTTCTCCATCACATACCCCATCTTTACAGCAAGGCACACCCCTCTCCAAAAGCAGGGAAAGCAACAAAGCAAAACACACATAGGTACCTGCCTCCCCAGAAATGATCAAAGGGACCATCATGGACAGAAATGCTCAGCTATTATGAAGAATATAATGGCATAAAATCTCCTGAATATAGCAGAAAGAAATAAACATCAAGCATCAAAATTCAGACATCTGGCCCAGTATTTGCTTGGGTCTTTTCCCAAGTCCAAACACTGGGGAAAGTATATTGAACTTCATAAATGGCATGGCTGAGAGAAACATTAATACCCTGATAATTCAGAGAGGATAAAGCCAAAAGGAACCACCTTGTTTGTCAATAGTTCTCTATTTCTTGAAATGGCTTTTTCTGCTTAAAAGAGTACCTTGGTATGACTAAAACATACTTTTCAGCAAGGACTAGATTCAGTAGCTACCAAGAGATAGATCATCAACCACATCACCACCTTCCCATTAAAAGTCAGGCTTTATTTGTAAGTTCCAGCATCTCTCTTCAGCTGGCTGCAAACACATCATATTATTGCTCTTTCCAGCAATGGTGTGCTGCTCCCACTTCTGCTAGTACTTAGCCTGCCTGGCTGTACGTTAAAAAGACAGAGGAAGTTTCTTACATATCTTACTGTAAAAAGAGGTTTCTACAATCCTGATGCCCCTTCTTGGGGCACTTTTCTGTGCACTATTCATTTTTTCATTTCTTTAAAAAGCTCTAGAGGTACTATGCCACTATCAATCTCACCAATACTTGATGAAAGCAGCATGATCCACCTGAATAGACAAACGAGTGACAATAAAAGCTGCAAATCTACCGAAATTTTAGTCATACACTTGACACTTCACCAGCCCTGAAATGCAGCCAACTGCCAAAAGCACCACTGGTGCTTTAAAACTACAGTTCAAATACACATCAGTCGCTTTGGTCATGATGTAAGGAGCACTACAAAGAGCATAGTAAAATACAATATAACATAGCTTAATACAACAGAATTACTAGAATTTCAGAGATTAATATGCCCACATTTAGAAGAAGTGTCTTTTCAATCTTTGAGGGCAATATCTTAAATCCTTTATCAACCACTTAACTTCATGGTAGTGCCACTATGTCTGTGCTGCTGCATGTGATTCAGTCTCATACAGCCATGCACAAGAGATTATATTTTGGTTATATTTTAACTGAAGTAAAAAAACAAGTTGTGTGGCTGTTTCATGCATGGTAATGTCTCATTTGTGTAATGTAAAGTGCCTTCCGAGAGCTCATATGCCTGTTAAAGATGTCTTTGGTGAGTACAATTGGACTACCGGTAATGAACTGGTAATTAAAATCATTGTGGACATCTATAGAACAAGCCACATTAGATCACAAAACTTCAAGAACAACCTTTCCTAGGTCACAGATAAATATATTTTAAATTAATGTTGGTTCTACCCTCAAGAATCTTTGCGAATTCCTTAAGTCTCTCATAAAATCTGTATTTATCACAATGCTCTGGTAGGGATTTCAAGTTTGCACTTTGTACCATCACATCATGGAGCTGTCTGAAAACACAACTGGTCAGATCTATAACCAACTATTATTCATAGTTTCTCGAAAAAAAAAAAAAAAAAAACTTAAATGTGGTACATAGGAAATTCTGTTCATAGGTGCTTAAAGATTTAGAACTAGGACAGAGGAAAACTGTGTTCCACAAGGGAAGTCAATGCTCTGACAGGGATTGCATATTGCTGAATATATTAATTTTCAAATATAGATACTCTGAAATTTTTGAAAAATGAGTGGTAGCCCGTTGTACAACAGGCACTGCAATCAATGAAAGAAGACAATATTTTCCAGACAGTGTCAGCATCTGCACACTGCATATCCTGACTCCAAAAATAAAACAGAAGAATTACAGCAATAAACTTCCAATACCGTATCCCTGTGTGAATAATTTCTACCTTGTCACTGAAAGAACAAAAATGGACGTAATACTGAACAAATGATCACAGCTGCATTAAAATATGATATTTCTATATGTATTGGTTTGATTCTTGAAAAATGACTCAAGATTATTTACAGAGCTATGCAAATAAAATGAAGTATGCACACAGACATATGCATACACGATGTTTATTATGCAAAAGCATATCCAGAATTTCTTCAGCCACATTGGTTTGAACGTATGCCATTCCCTTCTCACCATCTTTCTAAAGAACATTCCTTGGTTTCAAAACAGTAATGTGTGTTATGGAAAACTGGTTACAACCAGTTCAAACAGGTTGAAATTTATGTCCTTTCTATCAGCAATCAGTCTCTTGCAAGGAAAGCTAAAGGGAAATGATCCTTGAAACACCACCCAGTGGCTATGGAAATCCTTTTAATTGTACACTACTCCCAACAGTGACAATAAGTAGATACTATTTACCAATAATATCGATTGCCATCAGTCTGGCGTTACTATACTTTCACACGTATAAACTTCATCTCAGATAACCCACATACAAAGGTTGTGCATGTGTCCTTAGTTCACCCCAACATCAACTACCTCCCACAAAGACAGAGGTGGAGGCAAGGGCCAGCCAGGGTGGGACAGGTAGGTGGGGTTCAGGCAGTGACGCTATGCATCGTGCCCTGGCATCGTGCTCATGTGACCGTGTGCCCTTCCACCGCTAAATCACAGGGGCTTTCCTACAGGTGGCACGTGGATTTGTATGTTGCTGCTTTAAAATGCTGGTAGGAGAAGAATGAAGGTGTCTGATGGCATACCTCCAACTGGGCACTCAGAAGTCCTCAGTCACTTGTCAGTTTAGACAGTTTCAGCCGAGTAGCCACACACCAGAGAAGGAGGATATAGAAGCGACAACAACATGCTGATTTAGGTGGTCACAGCAGTACCCTCCCCACAACCACCTGGCAGGGATGTCTGCACAGCAAGCTGCAGGGACATGCGGAGATGTCATGCCAGACATTTCCAGCAAACCCAAATCTCTGCAGACTAGTCCAAAGCTGGCAGAAATCATACTGGTGCTACCAGGGCTTCTTCCAGCAGAGAATCTGAGATGCACACACATTTCCAAGAACATCACTAACTGAAGAGACAAACTAGGGACCCAGTAGGCCGTTCACTCCAGCCCCTGACTATTTCTGACAACTGTAGGAAAGTGTCTTTCAGAAATGAAACTAAGGGGACAGACAGTCATGTCCACTCCCTTTGTTCGCCAATTTACTTCATTTAATACAGCAACAACGTACAACCAAGCCATGTTCCCTTCACCTTCCTTGTGCAATACAGCCCTTTGTTATCCTGGTTGATTTTCAGCAGCAAAGGGTCCTGCAGCACTATTATAAAATACAGGGGACAGAAGCCACAGATGTAGTTCACGGCCAGCTGTCTCAAGTTAAACTGGTTCTGTGGGGTACTCCTCATGGATAATGTATTTTGGAATAGTACCTTGTTAATCTGCTTTTGAATTGCCCATCTGCACAGAAGCCACATCAGCACGTATCCTGGACAAGTACCCGTGTCTTGAGACCTGTCCTGCAGACACCAGTCTGCACGGGGCTGGAGGGCCAGAAGGCAGTCTGTAGCAGCTGAGGCACTGCCCACAGCCCTGCCAGCCCCCACTCCATGCTCAAAGACCCTGGGAATTGAAGCTGCCCACACACTGGGCTGCAACATATACCAGGGAGGCAGCTGTGGTCTATATGCTGTCACCCAGGGATGCTTTGCTGCACAAGAGGCGCCACAGCATAGGGGCACACTGCACCTGCGTGTTAACTCTTGCCATAAACTATCACATCTAACCAGGGCTTTTACCGGACAACGCTTCTGTTTATGAGGCAATAAGAGTCTTCTGGATCAAGTAGATTTGATAACTGCAGGCAGAGGAAACTAAAGGAAAATGCTGTTCCTGAGCAAACAGAGAGCACCTTGGGTCATCGTGGCTACTGCTGCCTACTAAAAATATCTTTTGCTTGGGCCTCAAACCATCCATGCACACACGTTAGGGCAGGGAGAAAGCTCCAAGAAACAAAAGAGCCACTGACACCTCCAGGTATCAGGAACTCGCAAGTATTTTCTCCTACGAAGTGCTGGAACATGGGGGACACACAGTACAAAGACACTTTCTGTTCAGCTGAGGCAATGCTCAAGGATCTGCCCTGCTGTTTAAGCAGCCATCCAAGACGTTTCCTGGTTTCTGCTTCCCAGACAGGGGTGTCTGGGCTCACTGGAGTTGTGCCCCCACCTGCCACAGGCAGTTTCTTGGCTCATGCTCAGCTTTTGGCATGCTTCACCACAAGCCCCTAAATAATGTTTGTAGGGAGTTTCTTTTGATTCTGGCTTGGTTTAAAGAAAACCCATCAGAGTTTGGAGGATATGGGAAGTTTTGCAAGGAATGCCCATGGCCAAAGCAAAGCTTGCAGAAAGAAATTAGAACAGGACAGTGACTTCAAGGTAAACCTCATGGAGAGGGAAATAGCTGTGGGATGGGACACAGTTTGATTGCAACCAGGATAATCCCCATCACATCATCTGCGTGACATGCCCACTGTAAAGAGGAATATGAGGAGACCTGAAGGTAGCAAGTGACTCAGGGAAATGGTATGCCTAGAAAGGAAACTGAAATCTATTTGCAAAAGTGTCCAGCAGCCTGAGTAGGCAAATCTTGAGAAAGAGTCGGAGATAGTTCACAAAGCACCAGCCCTGCAGTAGTACACAGGGACATAAAACTCATGTTTCCAGGCACACGAAAACGAGTCACTGGTCCAGTCCCCTTGGAGCAGCAGCAAAAGCAGAGACCAGTGGCTTGTGCATTCACACTAATAACAGCAGTGCCAACAGGCTGTAACAGGGAAAGCAGCTTTGGCTTAGGGGTAAAAGCTATTGCATGTTCATTTACCATACAATCCCCTCTTGATGTACATTGCCAAATACTGCCCCCAGTTCAGAATTAGAGAGATTATGTGCTCTGCAAATTGAATACAAATGTGGGATCAAGTGAGGGACTGAAGAAAAGGTTTGACAAAAGCAGAGGAGCAGAGACCACAGAGACTCTGCATGACAGTTATATCAAGAAAAAAACCTGTCTGATCTCAGAACAAATGGTGACCACAGTTGCCAGAGTTACTGCTGAGAATTAGACAATAATTAAAGCACAGTCAGGTCAGGATAGCATTTTCCCATCAGTTCAAGTCAGAGATCACAGTAACAGGCAGGGTTATATTGAAATGCACCAACAAGGTTCTCAGTAACATTACAGAAGAATATTGCTGAAGGAATCCACAAAGGTTACTTGAGAATTAGAAATTAAAGAGAAAGTCCCAAGCCACTTCTATTGGTCTTAAATGAGTAGTGGCATGGAGCATATAGGTAAAGTGTGCAGAATGGGTGGAATAAAAAAAGGTGGCCTCCTGAGGGAGAATGAATGCATGTGCAGTTCTTCAAATTGAATGAAAAGTTCATCTATATTTTTATTCTCACTTCCTTAAGCTGGAGATAACACAGCCAAAGCAACGATTTCACACACTGGGTGTATTCTTGCTGTACACAGTTCATCTGACATAGGGCTGGCAGTGACACAGGCTATAGCTGTTTGGTTTTAAAGACCTTAAGGTGTTGTTTAGACAAACAACTACTTGGCTTCACTGCTATCAATCTAACAACCACTTGAAACCATTCTAAAAATAATAAAATTACTCCTAAAAGAATTTTTAAGTTTGACTGATGCATGCTTAGCCCTGTTAAGGTACACAGATGTCCCATTAAAACCTGCACTTTTCATGTAACAGAAAACTGAAAATCAAAATGCCTAGAATGGCAGAAACCAGAGGAAGTCAAGATTTGTAACCATATTAAGAAACAGATAACAACAAGCTAAACAAGGCAGCCATCTGAAATGAGCCCACAGGAATGATCCCACTTGACCAACATCACACTGACCAATCCATGCAACAAGCACAACCAGGCAGACACTCATGGCAGAACCTAGAGAGAAAATTAGAGGCAATTCTTCACCTTCCAGAAAAGAAAGGGATACTCTCAGGGAGGATCAGGGTCAACTAATTCAGTCTCCAGCATTTGAAGGTTAGTCTCCAGTGTAAGTTAGGCTTCTTCTGCATATTGATGGGTAAAGACTATTCATCCCAGATTGATGTGGAGACCTGAAGCAGGCAGGAGGAATTGCACAGAGGGATACAATACCATTAGCTTAGAGAAGATTCTTGACTTTTGGATGGCTAAAAATGACTCCTAAGTATGGTTTGCTGTTTTATTTGGAAAGGTCTTGATGCCAGGCAGCACAGAGCAGCTGCAGGACCTAGCACTGCCTAATCTGAGTTTATTTCCTCCAGAGTGGCAGAACTGAAGGAGACCTTCAAACCCAAGCTGCCACAGAGAAAGATGAGCATTGCGAGCGAACATTTCTGAGTCCAGGCATGCCAAATTTCCTTGATCATATGAGCAAAAACCTTCATACAGACAAAAGACATGAGACTTGTTTGGGGTCCTGGCACTGAGGTTGGTGAATAAACAGGCCATGTGGCTCTGCTGGATTTTGTGCACGCAGCTAAACGCTCTCCCCCATTATGGTGGGTCTGGGAGCAGATAGTCTCCTGGGAGCGGTCCTCAGTGGAGGAGAGGTTGCAAACTGCCCTTCCTGAGAGGGTGACACCAGGCATGATCCGAGGCCATGCCAGGGAGTGTGCTCAAGATTACACATCATGGACAGCAGTGAGTCAGAACCTTAGACTAGGCTTTGGTGCTGTTCGATTCACCAGGTCTCATTTTTCTTTACTGAATAATGCCATAGCTTCCTATCAACCAATGCATCCAGGTCTTATTCCCATGGAAACCCAGCCCATGTTTGTCAAGATCTTGCTTCTGCCAGGTTTTGGGGCACAAGTTGATGAGATCAAGCATTGGTTCTGGCAGTCACAGTCAAACTACTTTTGGTCCCATGCTGTTCCAGAGCCACTGTCTATTTTAAGCATTTCAGTTTCTCAGGCAATGGAGATGGCATTTTTCTGGAAGGGAGAGAGCTCTGTGGAGCTGCATTACTGAGTACAGAGGGCTTCTTTCAATCACTTCTGCCCAGAGTCACTCCTGAGCCCCATTCAACTTAGCTGAAGTTATCATCTGACTACATCCAAAATATCTTAAGTTCGCCCTCAAGGAAAGATTTGTTCTGACCACTGACAGTCTCTGATAAATGTCTTCTAGAAAAGCCAAAGCACAGTAAATTATCTCATGAAAAATAGAAGTTATGGACATTTAACAAGCCTTGATCTTGAGAAAAACACCCAGTTAAATCAGTATGTTTGGTAACAGCATTACACTGCATATCCATGCAGATATCATTATCCTCCAAAAGCCATGCCTGTATTCTTTAGTCAAACAATTGGCATGTATTGCTCTCTGAAGGCATGAGTCTGGTGTCTCATTCCTCCTGTTAACCACTAACGTCTTCCCTAATGTTAGAAGGCATCTTACTGCCTTTGCGCACATCGAGCTATTCCCCCTCGTTTTCCCCTAAGGAAGGCTTCGCTCCTGTCTGTTGATCTACTTTCTCTCCTTGATTTCACTGATGACAAAAATCACATCACTAGATACTCTTATGCTAACAACCCAGACCATAGTTTTGTCTGGTTCCAAGTTGCTACAATGCTTAGTCTCAGTGTTCAGGTCCTATGACCAGCTTCACTGCTGGTAGACTTCCCTTCCGCCATTCCTTCTGTCTCTGACCTCCTGTGATTTCATTGCTCTGTGGTAGAAGCGAGGTTTCTGGATCAGTAATTTCCCATCTTTGGAACCTCTCCAACTAATATTTTGCTATTTCTCATGGTGTCCTTGTGACCGTGTTGAACTGCTATTCCTAAAACAGTTTTAGACTATTCTTCCACTCCTGGGATGAGAACACACACTCCTAGTTCACATTGTCTTGAATTCAGCCCTCACAGCGCTACACACATTTTCAGCAGTTTCCTTCATCGTAGCTCATTTGCGTTGTCCAAGGATACATCCCATAGCACTGTGCATTTTCCCTGCCTTTGTCAGTGGCTGCAGTTAACCCAAAAGGGAGCTGTCAGAGGACATAAATTGCCATGGTTCATGGAAGTCAGTGGTATAGTTTCACCATCTGGAGCACAAGCGAACTTCATCACTTGGTGGGGCAATTAATCCATGCAGCCATCTCTCTTTTTGAAGTAGTTCTGTCACTCTATTTAGTATTTTTTTTTAGTTCTGTCTACACTTCTAGTCCTAATGTTGACCTTCAAGCTGTCAGCTGAACAGTTCTCACTTGTTTCAATAGCACTGACAAACCATTTTTGGTAATACTAATGATTATCTATTGGTCTAGGTACTTGGCTTATGCCCTTTCACTATTACCAAATTTAGCTTTGCTATTATGTTGCAATTGGTGGCTAATGTCATATGGTAACATTCCTTTCCAATTAGCTTCTCTTCCAAACACATGTGACAAAGAAACCTTCTGTTTTCTAAGTGCATACTGCCAGGCAAAATTAACATACAGCACGGTCTTCATGTCTTGAGTGACAGCAGTGCGTTGATGGCCAAAATACAAAGTTAAGATGACACAATCCAGGAGATTTCAACACTAAAGCTGCCTGTTGATGCCACAGGTGGTTTTTTTAGCTTAGAATTCCCTCCCCTGTCTCCCCAAATCCAGGAAAAACAAAACAAAACAAAAAAAAAAAGAGGGAAAAACCATGCTAAAGGCAAAGACGAGACGACACAAAGGAAAGGAACGTGTTTTGCTACAGCCCAGCCCAGGTAAAGCCCCTGATCTTGCTTATTCTCCTCCTTTGTTTAGAAATATGATGACACTGAAGGTCAAGGATCTCCTTTCCAACAGCCAGACCGGACGGGCCAGCATCAGATATGCCAGTGAGGACCCTCCTCAAGATGGCTTACGTGTTGCTAAAGCCTGGGTTGCACCCAGCTCTCTGGCCTCATCCAACCTCCAACACAGCAGAAGATGAGACAAGACAGCATCATAAAGAAGACTTCCTTATTCACCCTGCTCTCAGCTCTGGAGTTCTGCAAGTTTACATTGACCATTTACAGTAGAAAAGACTTTTTAAAAAATATATTTTAAAAGTCTTTCCTCAAGAACATCAAGGCTTTCACATAACTACAGTGTGTTTACTTTTGTGTGATTAATTTCTGCATCTTTGAGTTGGAGCCCTCTGTCCCAGAATTAGTCATGGCTGACCGTAACTCTCTTCATGAATACAAGATCTTGGAAATGAGGAAATTGTTGGGGCCTTCAAGATAACAAGTTATAATACACCCAAGTACTTTGCACATGTATGCTTCCCAAAACAGAACACCATAAAAAAGAGTTGAGCACCACCATGACTGCTTTTAATCAAACTCAGTTAGACAATGGATTGAGGATATACAGCAACCAGCGCACCTTTGAGATGCATACCCCTTTCCTCCACACCACTCAGCCAGGTCAGGGAGCTCCTTCAAAGGCTGAGCATTTTCAGCATCACGGAAAACATTTTCCTCAGGGTTTGGGAGCCTAGAGCATTTCACACTGTTACAGAAATAAGGTAAGACACTGATTCGCTATCATGAAAAACCTGACCCACTAAATCCCACTCAAACTACATGTAAGAAATCTGTAGGCTTTGTTGATTGCTTGCCTACGTGTCCTGTCCCATCACAGAATGACACTTCACAGAGATGAGAGTTGAGCTTTCAGACTGCAGAACTGGAGTTTAGAAGCAGCCATACACATAACCCATGGGGCAACAAGTTGATGCCTCTCAACTTTTATTTGCTTTGTGGGACCTCATGTGTAAGTAGCTGTTCACGACAGTAAGAATTTAAAATTGCCATAAAATTAAAGGAAGGGATTTACAAAACGAATACAGGTTTTCCCCCTTGCAACTGAAGTAGATGAGACATCTTGATTCTTTGTGTATGGTTACCAAACGTCAGAAGGCACTCAATACAGATGTCATGTTACCACATGATCCTGTAACTGTCAGTGAGAAAGAGGCAGCTGACCCTCTTTCTGAATTTCAGAGTTCACCTTAATACCAATGACCACAATGCTCTTCAAGTTATCTGGTCACATCTATAAGTCCTGTTAGCAGGACACCCAGGAACCAGGCAGGATTCAGTCTGGGTGGAGATGGACTGAAGCCACGAAATCTGGATACAGTACCACGCAATAAATGTCTCTTGTGGCTATATATGTCTTTTATGAAGAGTCACATAAGGTGGCTAGACGAGACGGTCTGATTCCCACCTTTTTCATGTCCTGCAATAGCTTCTTTAAGGCCTCATCACGTGCCTCCTGCACAACTGCTGTGGTTTAGCCCTGTTGGGCAATTAAGCACCACCAATTGCTCTACCACTACACCCCCACACACACCCCCACACACACACCCAAGTTGAGGAAGGGCTGGAGCAGAAACAAGGGGGGTCGTCGAAGCTGAGATAAGAACTATTTCATTATATAAATGAAACTTATGGAGTTACTAACAATACTATTGCTAATAAGT
The DNA here is from genome assembly GCA_027574665.1 of Rhynochetos jubatus. Lineage (NCBI taxonomy): Eukaryota > Metazoa > Chordata > Aves > Eurypygiformes > Rhynochetidae > Rhynochetos > Rhynochetos jubatus. Next base: position 30,469,425 of record CM050654.1, read on the forward strand.
AATTAAAAGAACAGAAGAACAGAACAAAAGATACAGGATCTCACCACCCGTGGACGGATGGACACAGCCAGGTTCCGGAACGGCAAGGCAGAAATAAATCCCTGAGGAGAAAAAAACCCTCCCTGAGCCCGAGAGCCCAGAGCCGGGGGGAAAAGAAAACCTCCAACTGCCCCTTGGCAGAGTAGGCTGCATGACAGAAGACGCTAAGTGCCTGCTGAGCACCGGCACGAGGCCCGGACAAAGACCGCGCTGCCGAGAGGGAAAACACCGCGGGGCCGGCCGGCACCGCCGCGGCGACCCCGCACACCTTCCGGGTCAGGCCTCCGCCAGCTTTCCCGCGGCCCGCTCCCCGCGGCGACGGTCTGGGGGTGACAGTGACCACTCAGCTGGATGTATTATGGAATGAAACAAAAGAAATCTGATAGATTGCGCTAGGAGAGCAGCTCATCGCTGCCTGGGGCCAGGACAACAACCCACACTTCGCTTTCTTCCTTTCCATGCGGCAGTCCTTACACACAGCCCTTCACGTGGCTCTGGTTTGCTCTCTGCCCCTGCTCACCGCTCACACGCAATGCACTGTTTTAGTCCAGGCGCAGACTTCAGGAAGAAGCTATGGAAGCGGTGGATGCCAAGCTCTGCCTGCTGAGGGCCGTGGCCATGGAGCAGCCCCATCCATCCCCCAACCCGCCTCATGGCTCCAAGCCCCAGCAGGTAGCAGCGTGTCTGGAGCACAGCAACTGTGGGAAGTCATCTCCCCTACAGAGGGAGCGGGCAGCCACCATAGTCACTCCAAGTCAACCCCAAGATGCTGCAGTGATGAGAACATGATGACCACGTTAGACTGAGAAGGGAGGGAGGACAACCAGTCCAATGCACGTGGCCAAAGGCTGCAGCGCCAGCACTGGTGCATGAACCAGAGCCAGTTGGAAACACGACCAAATGCTTTAACACCACTGCTAATAAAGGGTGAAGCAGAGGCAGGGAGGTTAAGTAGTTTACTTAAGCTATGGAGCAGAGCCGAGTTCGGCATCCTGGAGCTGGGCTCAAGCCACTGTTAGACCAGCAGATTTCAAATAATCATTCCCACAGACTTCTTCTGGGGTGATATTTCTGAACAATACCAGGGAACATTCCATCATAAATTGTGCTGTGTTCCAGTTTCCACATTATAGCTATGATGTAACTCAGTAACACTTTGTCCCATCAAGCCCAACAACAATAGATTTAATCAGAACATTTGTCTCAGAAAGACAATGGGGTGTTCTGATTAATCTGGCACAAAACTCTGGCAGTTGCCTATGAGGGTTTTTTTTTTTCCTAAATGCTTGCCTTTGGCAGCTCTTCAGTATGGAATATGCCAAGCCTGCAGGCTGCCAGGAGAGTCATGAAAATGCCCCATGCCATTTGACATGCAGAGAACATACTTCATATCAGAAATGTAACACTTCTGCAGAAGTACAAGGAGGAAGACGTCATTCCCCAGACACCCCACCAGCCAACCACATGAGCATTGAGGACATCAGACCACAGTCAGACGTGAAGGGTCAGCCCTGTAAGACCTTGCTGGTGGAAACCAAACTGCAGCCATTGAGCACCCAAAAGAGGGGAGTGGACAAGGGTAGCACTTCTCTGCAATGGGTTGGTTGGTTCCTTTTACATTTCTGCTACTTTTCAAATCAGCTCAGACCACAAAAACCCTACAGGTTGCCGCAGAGTGGAGAGGCCCCTTCACATAGAGTAGATGCAGATGGGAACCCAGGTGAGAAATCAAAGCACAGGTTTACTTGAGTATGGTGATTGACAGACACCAGTCAGTCATCAAAGGTACAGGAGCATAGCTACAGCCCAGTGTGATCACACAGGCAGGGTTCAATTCTGCTTCCATTCATATTTCTGCAAAGATTGGAGCTGTGGTAGGATAGTGTAACCAGGATGACAAGCAGTCCTACCATCTTGCATGGCTCTTCATAATGCTGGCAATAAGCCACACTGCTGCATCCAAGCAGTCCCCTCAGGCCTGCAGGGTGGGAATAAAGTATTTTTCAATATGGGCTTAGGGGCTATTCTGTATTACCCCCTCCCTGCTCACAGCCCATCCCTGAAAGCTTCCTCCCCAGCTTGCATGCTGACAGCCTCCCCACATCACCCATCCATATATCCCACACACAGCACTAGCCATGGGTCCTGCTCACATCCCCTGGCCAGGATGGTTCCCTGCATGCCACAGCCTGCTTCCCGAGCACTGCAGTCCCAAAACACCTTTCCATAAAGGGACAGGATATATGAAAGCCGAGGCTCAGACTTGTTCTTTAAGTGGATTGCTGATGGGCAATAATGCTTGGGAGTTGAAAATTTAATGGGAGTGTCTATCTCAAACTAGCCCTTGGCATTTGCAGTCTAAGAAAGTTTGACGTAGGGTAAGGGGGGGATATAACAACAACAACAACAACAACAACAAAGAAAACAATGAATAAGAAAGAAGAAATGTAGTAACCAAAGCCTGCAACAAGGTCCCAAAGCAGCTATCAGTCTCCAGCTCTTGCTCCATCCTTCTTTCTCCTGCTCAGTTTTGCTGTCACTGTTTTCACTGCGGTAGCCCAAAGGAAAGGGGCCAGTTCTGCTAGAGGAGGCTTGGGTCCAGAGAAAGAAAAGTGGCTTCCCCAGTGCCCCCCATCAGAGGGACTATAAATAACACATTAGCATGGCATCTTCTGCAAATCCTTCTTTTTCCACAAAAAACAAAAAAAAAAAAAAAATCAAGGCAGCTCTCCAGTATTTGAGACCAGACAAAATTCTAGGTTGCCTCGTTTTCACCAACACCCTTTCCCACCCTCCTTCTTTTGCGTTTTTCACACTCGGGGTGAGTTACTTCTGCAGTTACAAAAGCTTTTCTGTGTGTTGATGATGGAGTTGAAGCCTTCTCTGGATGGATCTAGTCAGCCAGAGAAAAAGCCTGAGGGTTGTTACAAACATATTACTCATCTTGGCCAGCCCCCGCCTCCCATTCATTTCAATAAAATATGTTTGGTTTGTTATAAATCTTGATCTGATTTTTGGGAAGTGAAATGCCCACCCCTGCCAAGAAGAAATGGTACATTCTACATGTCACCACTATGTCCTTCTCTTAAGAGCTAGATGTTGTGAAACAGAAAGATCAATTTATATTAAGGACAGATTTTTATCAGGTCAAGGCTTTTAACGGAAGGAATCTGTGTAAGGAAAATATATTAAAAATGACAGAGAATTACTAAAAAAGAAGTCACTACCTTGTTTACTACATAATTTATCCAAAAATCCCCAACATTCTCGTGACAGTTATATTATTGTTTCATCCATCACTGAAATACCATCCTGACTCTGAGAATCTATTTCAATAGCTCTCAGATCACACAGGCGTATTGTTAAGTATACAGCCAGGAATGAAGACAGGGTGAAAAACACCGCTTGAGCTTTCTTAGAGGGCCTCTTTTGTTTCTTAAAAGCCTGGTTCATTGTAGGAATTCTATTCCTGCATTGGAGATGCTAAAATGTTTCTAGTTCTGAGCTTTTGGAGTGATACAATAATTTGATATTTTCCCCCAAGCTCAGAGGGCACTGGAAAATCCTGGAGACGCCCAGGTTAAAATAAAATTGTTATCCACATGGCTGCAGAGAGTTTGAAAAGCAGGTAAGAAGACCCAGCTGTACAGACCATTATCTTGTAATAATATTTGGAAGCCATTCAGGAGATAGTAATAGCGTGTATACACCATAGTTTCCTTCCCCCACCATCAGTAGACTAATTCATATGCAATTACATTCCCAACTGGCATTACCCACATTCCTGATTCATGGCATTTCAAGGAGACTGTAATGTCATGCTTAGCCTCTCCCCTACTAACCATATGGATCTCTTCAGTTGCTCAGTATCTTCATTAGAGATGGTTACAAATTAGGTTGCTAATGCTTCTGCTTTACAATGTATTCATTCACTATGTAGACCTCGGGCCTATCTCTTCTAACCTGTAAAACCTACAAACATGGGCCGGCAGTGTGTGCTGGCAGCCCAGAAAGCCAACCACATCCCAGGATGTATCCAGAGCAGTGTGGCCAGCAGGTTGAGGGAGGGGATTCTCGCCCTCTACGCTGCTCTCGTGAGACCCCACCTGCAGTTCTGCATCCAGCTCTGGGACCCCCAACATAAGAAGGATATCAACTGGGTGGAGCAAGTCCAGAGGAGGCCATGAAGATGCTCAGAGGGCTGGAGCACTTCTGCTATGGAGACAGGCTGGGAGGGTTGGGGTTGTTCAGCCTGGAGAAGAGAAGGCTCCGGGGAGACCTTGTAGCATCTCCCAGTACCTGAAGGGGACCTACAAGAAAGCTGGAGGGGGACTTTTTACAAGGGCCTGTAGTGACAGGACAAGGGGCAATGGCTTTAAATTGAAAGAGGGTAGATTTAGATCAGATAAGTAAGAAATTCTTCATGGAGAGGGTGGTGAGGCACTGGAATAGGTTGCCCAGAGAAGCTGTGGATGCCCCATCCCTGGAAGTGTCCAAGGCCAGGCTGGATGAGGCTTTGGGCAACCTGGTCTAGTGGAGGGTGTCCCTGCCCATGGCAGGGGGGGGTCGGAACTAGATGATTCTTAAGCTCCCTTCCAACCCAAACCATTCTGTGATTCTATGAAGTTAGAGTAGCCATTCACGTAGGGGCTCTTTATACCAGAAGTCTGTTTCAGGCCTGAGCATAATTTTTCCATGCTGTTGAGCAAGGCACATTTACCACAAGCAAACCATGCAGTGAAAACAATGCCTGCAGCTGTAAGGAGCCAAGCCTTTCTCAATGGATAGGGCAGAGATCTGGAAAGAGGAACAAATTAGCATGGCCTAAAACACAGTCCCATTGACCATTCGAGAAGCATTTACACAGCACTTCTCTAAACAGATATTTCTTCCATAAAGAAGGATATCCTATTCATATCTGTTACCCAATGTTCAGTAGAGGCTTGCAAATAGCCAGCAGCTACAGAAAACCAGGGGCCAAATTCAGTGATTCCCACATTAGTAAATTTCTGTGTTATTTATTCCCTCCTCACTCTCTTTAATACAAGATATTAGGAGCTCTGCCTCCAGATTTTTCCTTTCCATATGCATTACTTTTGGAATCTAGAAGGTTTAATTATTTCCAGACCTTGCAGCAAAAAGTGGAATGCTGAAAGAAACCTAAAACATACGATTAGAACTTTTTTCTTAAAACACTATGAATAATCCATTACAATTATTTATGTCTTTGGATTGAGTCAAAGTAAGAAAACAACTGTGTCATAAATGACATCTTGATATATTCTGGTATACCACTGAACTGCGTCAATGAAATTACTTTTAACTTGTTTGGTCTAGGTCACTGAGAAATCTTATCAGGATTATTGCTGAACACAAGCCAATGTTGATACTGTTTGTATTTTGAGTTGCAAATTAAGGGAAACAAGAAGTGGTTTGGGTAACTCTTGAAGATAACTGAAAGAATGAATGACAGAAAGAGAAGTGGTTGTGATGGTCTAAGGGCACAGACAAGGCAACGTTTGTAAGGAGAAGATAGTATTTCTGAAAATGTTATTTTGTGCCTGAAAACCTACCTACTTCTTCCAACTATAATAGCCAGTTTAACAGAAGGCATGGTCTCTACTTACAAACTTTGCCCAGACTACTTCTACCCTACCCTCTGCCTACAAACCTTCCCATAAATTCAGGGAATCCAGTTGCTTTAGGTCAAGTGGGATATGAGTGAAATTTAAGTGATGACCTATTGTGAATTAAGTTGCATGGTCTAACAACAGTCACAGCATTTATAAACACCCTTAGATATGTGATACTGAAGAACATCACATATCATAGCATGTGCCTGCATCCCTCTCATAGCCAGCAGTCATTGCACTGACTTGTTTTCAACTCTGAGTTTGCTATCAGAGGATAACCCAATCCACCCTTTTCTTTACTAGAAAGCTTGATGATATAGCATACTGCTAGCAAAAACTGGTTCCTAATCAGTACTCATTCATTATTACTCCAGAAAAATATTCATTATGTTCAGCAAGCAATGATCCTATGCTAAAAACAAGATCAGGGTGAATTTCCAGCTCTGAAAGGCAATTCCCCAAATTAGCAGTTTTCTCCTTCATTTCTGAAAATCTACAGTTTCTCTGACACTGCCCTTATTCTGTTTAGAGTTTCTGAGGATGAACTTCCTGCCCTTGCAATTAGCATTTGCTTTTCAAAAGGCCTGTGAGCAGGCTAAAGCAAGCTACTTATTTGTTCATCAGAAGTGGTCAGTACACTAAGGAAAACTTGCATCACACTGAGTTCAAAGCAATTAAGTGAGTCTATCTTCCCACACATCAGCCACCTCTCCCAAAGAAAGCAGCAGGCTGGTGGCTTCCCATGTTGCTGCACAAAACAGAGGGCAAGTGGCAATGCTCAAGTCAGGATTAAATAAAAAAAAAATGTCGATCCATGAAGCCTTGAAGAATGACAGACACTCTGGGTTTGGGTTTTTTTCCAGTTAACACCTCCAAAAAAAATACTGCAGTGCAAGGATTTGGTCTACGCACCAGTTTTTTCACTTTTGCCAAGTCACCACATCTCCCAGTTTGTATTTGTGTGGTGCCAAATCTCATGTGAAAGTAGTTTTGCCACAGCAGGACTACCTGTGATGATTAACAAGCACACGCACTCAGTCTCCTCTGCGGTCATGCTGTCTTGCTAGAAATTCATGCAGTCATAACTCATCTTGAAAGAACTGTTCTGATTCAAACCTTATGGAAGAAGTCTCACATAATAAGTTACGCAAAATTAGTGGTGCTGGCATTTATGTGTCATTGCAGGTGAAAGATCTTAAGACTTCTATGTACTTTGTGAACTTTACTAAAAATGACACATCTTGAGTTCTTTAACATACTGGTTTTGATTAAAAGAAAAACCCACATCAAGCTGGTTTGCAGCTTTATTCTTAAGAACCAATGACACAATGTCTGTTGTTGCAGATAAAAATGAGAGCTCTTTGTGTGAGGTTTCCTGGTTTGAGAAATCCTAAAGCTTTACATAGTATGACGTTTCAAGGGCTCTCAAAGTCATCAAGAGGCCCGGAGGGCTTTGACTGTTTTCCATGTTACCCTCAAGGGAAAAACAAAATCAAAAGAGAGCATGCATTTGTTTGTCTTTAATGGTAGTATGAAAACAGGGTGTGCTCCACTGGGTGATTAAATAGTTCATAGCAAGTAACAACTCTGCTCACACTGCTTTTTAAAGTGCAAGAGGTAATGAGTTGGGGCAATGAGAGGAGAAGGGGGCACAGAGAGCAGTCACAACCTTGTGGCAATATGGTGGTGGAAAGGGGGTGAAGTTAAACCATCCTGGGGGTTACTGCTGGAGGCTGAGCGAGATGCTGACATGTGGAAATCTGGTTCCTCTTTTGAACTCCACTAGAAAAAGAAACTGGCTTCCCAGGGTGTAGCACACCTTTGTTACTTCCCTTGCTGGTGTTGTCTTCAGAAGGACATGATCTTTCATTCAAGGCTGCTACCATGAAACTTGAATATGCATTTCTTTCCCCAGCCACCTCAAACACACCATCTCAGGCCGATAGACCCATTTGGTAGCTATGGGATGAACCCCAAGTCAAAACCAGTCATGTATTTCTAACCTAGAGCAGTCAGTGTGCAAGCACTGGCACACGGTGCAAGCAGCACAAAACAGCCCAGGCAGGGGTGGGAGGCAGGGCAGGAATACTCCTTGGGTTAGCGTGGCAGCCAAGCACTCCTGTTGCTAGAACCCACCCCCAGGTAACCCACAGATATCTACTGAGACAAGTGGTGCAGGATCAACAGTAGGAATATGGCAAATCATATGCAGGAAAGCTAAGAGAAGAAAATGGGAGCCGGGAGAGGGGGAATACTGTGGAAAAGAAAGCTACATGGCAAGCTTTCTCTGTCTGGCCTTATCTACAAGTGTGTAGTGAGCTGTTGCATCAATGGCAAATGTTAGACAGAACACAAGCTTGGTCATTAATATGCACATCAATCCCTGGGGCTGTCTGGCCAGCTCACACCCTAACGTGGGCAGTGTGCAAGACCGGGGGGAGGACAGGTTGACTTCGACCTGCTAAGCAGTGAAGAGCAGTGTCGCTGTAATGTCTACAGGAGGATTTTATCCCTTGGTAGTTCACAAGCTCGCAAAGTCTCTGAATTCATGGGAGGCACAGGCTGGAAATGTCACCAGCAGGTTCCCTGATTGCCCGTGACCTTACCCATGCAACAAGAACAAATATTGCTCCTGCCTACCCAGGGCAGGGAGTCCCACCTCCGAGCCCTAAATCTCCAGTGACAGTGGGAACTGGTGCAGCTGCAGCTCCCTGCCCTTTGTCCCAGGGATGTCCCTGGCTACATTCTCCCATGTGGAGGGCCCAGTCTGTATGGTGTGATTAGCTATAACTGCTTGGTGCTGATCCAGCACTTGCATGGCTTCTCTTAGGAGACACTAACCTCCATATATGACCATCATCCTAGTACACTCTTTCCACCACACTTTTTTATCTCCCTGGTTGGTAATTGCACCAAAGGAGGCTCTTGGATAAATATCAGTAGTAACACTTTCTCCCTCTCTTGTCATTGTTCTTCCATGATTCAAACAGCTTCAAATGACAGGTTTGAAAAACAGCCAGGGCTTGTAAAGTGTGGGAATAGAAAGCTTCTGAATGCTGGCAAGTGCTTATCAACCCCTGCATTGTAATGTCAGCAACCAAGTGGCAACAGAGCTGTGCCAAATTAGGTGGAAAAGGAGTGCACACAAAGAAAGATCAATAGATTTAAAGGCAGAATTGCTATGAGCATGAGTACTCCTGAATAATTTCACCCACTATTTGCTGCAGCAGGAGTTTCCCTTCAGTAGCATCTCTAAGTGTTGTTCCAATCACCCTCAAGGAAGATGACAAACATCCAAGTTTTCCAGCTGCAGGACAACATATACCTCACCCTATTTTGCAGCTTTTAAGCAAAACTAATCCAATACCCTAGACATAGTTACTTGGGAAAATTATTTTATTAACCCATGAAGACTCTGTAGCTGCTTAAGAACATCAGAACACTCAGGCAGCCCTTCAAAGAGAATTGTTACTGGGTATCAAGTGCTACCGGATGCTACAGAATAATCCTTGCTCAAGAAAATATACTAAATATGTTGCTCTGTGTGGTGGGATGCACTGCCTGACCAGTTCTGTATTAGTGTTACTTCACTGACCACCATTGAAGTGATGCTCTTGGTTACAGTATGTGGAAACTTCAAGCACTGAGCAATCATACACTGCACATCATCTCCCTGTGGTAAGGGAGCTTAGCCATGCTTCACTACTGCAGATATTGTCACCGGATTCTGTCAGAGCAAAGCTATTTTGACACTACAGAATTTCCTTTTTCAGAAAGCCTCTGTGGAAAAACAAAAACCAAACACCTAAAACCTTTCACTCCCCCCAAAAGTCCATCCAGATATCACAAAAGTGTAAAAAAACTTTCTGCCCTTTCTCCAGCAACTTTTGCAAGAACTAGAGCATCTTCACCAAGCATGGTTGCCTCCTGCGCACTGAGAAAACTCACCTTGACAACCTTAAATTCCAGCCCCCTCCACCAGACACCATGTCCTCCTAAGCTCTCTCAAAGGTACTCCATTAAAAATCTATAAATAAATACAACGTGACACAGACAAGTCAGTAAAGGATGGGGTTAAACCTAATGGCATGCAAGTTCCTGTTAACCCTACAGCTCTCAACTGAGCTGTTCCTGGGGATGTTGCAACCATAGCCAGAAGGTATTCAGGTTTATACAGCATAATGCCTTCTTCCATGGGTCTTGTCCATGCCCCTGCCCAATGCCAGGCACAGCTACAGCAAAGTACAGGTAATACAAGGGCAGACCTACACACTTGTCTCATTCCTCTTGAAAGGGAAATGATTAAAAACTTGATCCAAGACTGGGTTTTAAAAAGTCTTCTCTACTTACGCCGTATCTATAATACCCATCCCTTATGCTACTGACTTCTCTTGTGTATTTAAAGGAGGAGTCAAGACTTGTGATTATTGCTGTGGAAATCAGGAATTGCTGACCCTGGTAGGTAGACCTACCCTGAAGTATGGGCAATTGCTGGGACTCAAGGGACTGTGGACCAAATCTGTAGTCTGACACAGCATTCAGTCCACAGGCGAGTAATTTCTCCCCAAGACACCAAATGGTGTGGAAGTGAGTCAGGTGCCCAAGTAATTTAGAGACTCTTAGTCTAAACCTCTTTGGTTCAATTTCCCCTCACTGAACAAGGAGAAGAGCACCTGTCATCCTCTTGAGAAGAACCTAGGAGATGGGGAGAGATCACACAGCAATTCATCAGTGCAGCAGCTAAGTTAATAAGCTATTTAGCTATGAAGGACATGAGGATCCAAGGGACAAGAAGAACTAGAGAAGCCAGTTTGCCCAAAGTTAGAGTAGTAAAATGAGCGATGCTCTTTGGGGGTTTTGTACTTTTAGATGAGGGCACAAGGGATGTCACGCTCATGCTGTTTGAAAAAACATCCTTCTAGGCCAGGACTTGCAGCATGCACAACTGCAATATGCCAGGAGGTGCTTTGGCCAAGCCATTAAGTCAGGTAACCGTACAGAAGACACTTTGCGTGCTCAAATCAGCGAGAACAAAGCATGCAGGCTAAATAACTTAATAAACAAAAATGTACCTTTAGCAATTGGTATTCTACCCTGTTCTGCTGCCCTTCAATTACTGAGGTGAACAATGAATTAAATTATGCTTTGCGAAGAAAAAAAAAAATGTCTGTTGAATTGTGTCATAACATCTCATTTTGGAAATGAGGCAGGAGTATTTGAGTGGAAAAAATTTAAGTTTACCATTTTGCAAGTCACAGTTTTGAAGTGGAAATTTCACCCTAAATACAGATTACTCAAAAACCCCACAACTTACTAGCTGTGAAACAGAAAGAAGTCTTCTCTTTCTCAAAAGCCATATCAGACACAGGTGGACTGTTTGAGGGAAGTTTAAAATTAAATTCTACAAAAGCATTTACTACTGAAGTCGTAAAGTTGATACAAGAAAAAGTTAACTATAAAACACTGTTGTTTATGTGTTTTGAAAACTAAACCATTCACTCAGACTTTCAGGAAAAAAAAAAAAAAAGACAGAGATATTGGCATTATTTCTGTAGCAATGGACCAGAAGCTCAATGGGTTAACTCTGGACTAAGGTGGAAGAAAAACATGATTCCCACCTAAAAGAGCTCAGGATACCTAAAGGGTATTTGATGACTCAAGCACAGCTGCTCAGGTTTATTGCTGCCTGTAGTCCCCTTGAAATCAGTGGGACTGGAGACTAGAAACAAAGCAGGACTGTTTAGGCTGTCCAAACAGGAGATGCGCGCACACACACCGCCAAAGGCTCCAAATCCACAACACATTTCATCACAACAGACCATGGTATCCACAGTAATGTTGGCAGGGGCTACTCACAGCAGTATGTCAGGTACAATTTGAAGTGTGGAAAAAACTGAAATACATAACTGTTTGTATTTTCAGCAGATTATGGTGTTCTCCACATTTTAGGTCTTTCAAAGGCCAAAGCTTTCCAAGGGTGTGTCCCACATCCATCAGGACAGTACTGCACTCAGGACTGGGCTCTTCAGTGTGGAGCCCACGGTCACAACCCAGATGATTAAGGAAGTTGCCAAAGCACATCTTAGAATTCCTCTCTTTTTGAAGGGAAGCAAGATAATCATGCATTCCTACAAGGGAAAGGCATGAAGGCACCATATAATGCTTCTTGTACTTACTTGTATTATGAGCCAGACTCATCTTGTAAGACTTATCTTGGTTTCATAGTAGACAGTCCTGCCAATTGTAGCCTCTCCATTCAAATTAAAAAGCACTGAAAGGAAGATGACTTGCATCTTCATTTACTTCAAGGCTGTAACTTCAGGATAAGCATCTATTATCCACCAACTCTGCAGTTGTTTAGCCTTCTGACTGTGTATTCTTTTACCATATAAAAACAAAAACAAAAACCAAAAAAACCTGAGTTAATACATCCTCTCACATGTAGGTAACATAGGACACCAGAACAAGCAAGGAGAGCTGGGAATTTGCAGTGCATGCAGCCAATTGCACAGGATCCTAGTTTGGTGATTTAAAGCATTCATGGCACAGCTACCCTGAACTGCTCAAAAGACAGTGTACACTGCCTCGCACCACGGCACACGTAGCACAAGGGCATATCCATGCAGTATGGAGTAGCTCATCCACTGCAGTTTCACTCCAGTTTAAAGCCCACTAAACCCCTTGCACTGCCAATCTCACCTGTCACTATGAAGCAATACTGTTAGAAAGCAAAAACCTTAGATGTCTAGTCACAATTAATGTGTGTTCGGCTCCATGGTAACAAGTTATAAGGTTAGCTGGCAACCATACCTCAGCAAGAACTGCCAGACTTAGCAGAAAGCTGTTGCCAAGTTATATTCTTTCTATTTGCTGGGAAAAATTATTTACTAAACAAATACAACTATTTTAAAATTAAATTGGGATATTCTTAAGGGATGAACTGAAAGATAATTATGGCTTGGCATGCCTGTGTTATTTTACTTTTCTTCCACCCAACACTGGAAACACAAAAGCTTTTCTTAGTGAGTGTATTCATAGATTATCTGAGGCAAGAATGGGTCATTATCTCTGGTCAGATTTCCTGGCTTGCACTGGCTATGGGCTTCCCCTTGCTGACCCCACACAACACCAAGCAGCCTTTGTACTGGCCCTGGTCTGCAGAGCAAGGTCTGGGCCAGATGACTTTTGAAGACCCCTTCCACCTTATTTATTTTATGAGCCTGTGAGCATACAGCTTTTGTCACAATCACAGGTTGACATCAATCACACATTCTGGCAAGACAGTGAAATCTGATATTAAGGCTGGGAGTAAGTTTCATGCATACTGCCAGTTTTCAAGAGTAATTGTCTCATTGAGTGCAAAATCACCAGCCTGTATTTAGTTTAATTGCACCTTTCTTCAGCTCTCACCAGTGCCAAGCACTACACAACCAGCACTGGGCTGGGAATAGATTAAACACCCACAGGTGAGCCACATGAGGAGGGACCAGCACAGTTTACAGCAGCAGGCAATACTGTTGGCTACCCCAAGACTTTGACTTGGTTTGGGGTCTGAAAGCTGCTTGCCCATGTGCCTATTGTTATGCCCTAGACAGCTTAGACAAGATGAATTTTGCTCTGAATTGCCCAGGAGTTGCCTCCTTTACATGACTAGATAGGCAAAATCTCAAGACACAACTGCGTCGCCAGAGAATTGAAATTCAACAGCGAGTTGAAAAGTGCAAAATGAAAACAACCCAAAACTGAGTACAAAATTGCATTACCCTCACATGAAACAGCAGGACCCTCTTCGCTGAGCAGACACACATGCCAGTTCCCACTCAGCTGTGTGTATCAGGCAGGATCGTGGTGGACCCCCCTCCCTCCACAGTGAGCCACCAATGCTCGACCAAGGCCATTGCACATCACATCCAGCTGAGCAACTCTCTGTGGTTTCTAAGCTGCACAAAGGGCATGATACTACCACAGAAGTAACAGGGGAGGGTGAATGCAGGTCACTTTTCTCACAGCTCGTTTTGATTGAGTCACCAGCCAGCTGAGTTTTGAAGTGAGTCACCAGTTGTTGCCACTTTGTCCTGGCAAAGTAATTCATACTGGATTTTAAATAAAAGCTAAGTTGCTTCCTTGTCTCAATCACCTTCAATGAATGGTGTTGAGTTTGCTTGAATTCCCTTTGGTGGAATGTCTGGAGACTGTTTCTTTAGCTAGGATTCAGCTCCATTTCAAACAGGGACACATGAAATGGGACTAAAACACCCCAGCCCTGTTCCTGCTGTTGCAGTAACATTGGTTGACTTCACTTTGCTTATCCCCACCCTCCATCACAGACAGTCTTTAAGGTCAAGTCAGACAATTATCCACCAAGAATGACATGGGTGATGTTGAAAGACAAACCCCTGATTATTTTGGGACACACTGGCTACCATCATGAAGCAGAATGGCCACTCTATCGCATCTTCACAAGAGCAAGGACATCTTTACACCAGGAGTTGGCTTAACTGTCTCCTTAAACAATCCTGGAATAGCTCGTGTAGTTATTAGTTATTTGGGAGAAGAGAGGAGTAAAGCAGCAGCATACAAAAAATTAACATAATTTCCAATGTAATTTTAACTACATGGCAGTGAAGCAAATTTTCTCATGACAACCCGGAAAACCCAACCTCTTCATAAATAACCTACTTTAAATATGAAGAGCTACTAATACTTAAAAAAGGTGCCCAAAGATGAGACTCCAGGGACAATCCCACGACCCACTTTCAGACATTACTAAAGGCTAGTATCATGAAATAGCCTGTGTCATCCATGGAGAGCCACAGTGTCCTCCAGAAACTGGTAAGAAGAACAGCCTAACTGGGAGGTTTGGGCTCCCCTTATCCAGGCACCCAAGCCAAGAGGTGGAGGCTGGTAGTGCAAAAACACCCCTCCCCACCTTCATTACAAAACCCATGGACTCACTTTGTCTAAACAGCTATGAAGAGAGGTGTCCTCCTAAGCAGGCTGTTCATAGGTTGCATTTCTGAGCAAGGGGTTCAAGAGGTGGACATGCATTTAAACCAACAACATGGTTGCGTGCATATTTGCTTGGGAACAGGCGCTCCTCTTCTTTGCAGACACAGCGGGGATGTTGCAAAGCCATCGGCAGGGACTGGCAGAGCCAGAAGGAAGCCAAAGCCTTAGAAAAAGCAAAGCAGAATGCCTCTCCTTTTTTCTCCCGCTAATTACTTCAACAATTACCAAATTTATCCCCATGGACTTTATTTGTTTCAGGCCATGCATGTGACAGTAAACAACTATGGCTGCTCAAGAAACAAAAGTTGTGGCCACATAGGCACCACCGTGAAATGAGGTAAGTCTGTTGGAAAAGGGAAACTGTGGGCGGCTCTGAAATAATGTTGCCTGGGACAATGTTCTTTGTCCTCAGGACAGCTGTGCTGAAGCACGCACTTGGCTTAATGTACGTGGCCACCATGCTTTTGCACTGAGCTTTCCCGGGCTGCTCCAGCCACCCAGCCTCAGCCACATTCTTCTTTCTGCAGAAAGTCATGTGCTTAGTTTTTAACCAACTTTTCCATGATTTTACTACCACAGGTGGAATTATTAGGTGATGTCATGGAAATCCGAAGTCCCAGTGTGGTGCCAGCCATCCAGAAAGTCTTTCTTCTGTGAGATGCTAAGCTTTGAAAAAACTTTCATGAAGAAAGTCCTCCTATTGTTGCATTTCCTCCAGTCTCTCCAACATAATATTTCCAGCATGTCCCTCTCTAAAGCATAGTCTTAATTTCAGCATTTAACAAAATTTTCACCCTTGGAAAATGATTTCTCAGTCACTAATGTGCTTGGCTAATTTTGGATCCTGCTAATCAATCTTTTTTCCAGCTATATCATACTTATTCATGATTTAATATCAGTGAAAATAAGAACTGAGGCTTTTCTAAGCTGCAGAATGGATAGCAGCACTGTTTACAACAGTCAATAATAGAAGATTTTAGGATTAAAAAGTGCAAAAGAAAAAAAAGTACATATTTTCATAACGAGCAGCACTTTTAACATCTCTATTCAGGCACCCTCAGAGGGAAAAGGGCAGGGCCCTGTGCCTCCACACCCACAGCAGTGAGCAGGCAGGTGCTGGATTACAGACCCCAGCATAAGGAAATAGGTGATCTGGTACCCCAAGGTCACTCACCACCTGGAGGAGACTTTATCCAGAGTGGTAGTATACTATCTTTTGCTGCTTCTTTTTTTATTATTTAAAATATTTTTTTTTCCAGCTGTTTGCTGTCCTTAAACAACAGGCTCCAAAGTGGATTTTATTTGTTGCTATAACTTAACAGCATAGCATAATATTGAGTGTAGAACCTGACTTGCATCACTGCTCTCTAAGAAATGGGAGGAAGGAGTTTTATTATTTTTTTGGTGATGAGCCGAGAGAGGCACTGCAGCCTGTTGTGCTCTCCTGGGCAGACACAGAGCACTTGGCACCTTAGTTCTCTCCTAGAATGTGAGAGACTGATGCATCCCAAAGCCCAGAGACTGCCCTGCTTCCCTGGCCCAGGCTTCTCTGGAAAGCAGAGAAATCTACACTTGCCTGAAACTCCAGTTTGATCAGCACAACCAGACTCTGCTGTAATATACTGAAAAAAAATAAATTAATTATTGCAATGTCAAATTTTTCCTACCCAGGTAAGCTTGGAAGCATTTAGCTGCATTACAGAAAGACTATGAGAGATGTTATTTCCCTGCCTGCTCCATAGTTACAATTAATCCTTTTAACTGAAAGACTGCATTGTTTTGTAAATTGGAAAATGGATTTTAAAATGTTTGCTTGTTGTTGAGGATTTAGATGAGATTAGGCAAACACTTAGGCTAAGCAGCTCCAGTCTTAGGTCTTGGCTCTCCTCACTCATGAAAAGCTCTTTTCAGCTCCTGTCCAGTCTTAATTACGTCTGCTGCTGACTTCTGGGTACACACCCTAGGAGGTCCTCTCCTTATTAGCTCCTCTATTGGTGTGTTTCCCGTAGAAATTACATTGTGCAGCATTACCCCTTTCCCTGTCTTTGAACGCCTTTTATTAGGCAATCTTAGATAAACAACTTTCCAAGTACTCCCTTTTGTGTCTACCAACCCCTGCCAGCACATGGGTCAGCCTTACAGCGGAAAAAGGATAATTTTGCATGAAGCTTGGTGGGAGCCACCCATGCATGCAATGCTCACTTGGCACCCCACACCTTAGGGGGTGCAGGGAGGGATTCACCTCTGTCCTCACGAATGCGCCCCAGGGATGGCACGTGCAGCTGGCAGGGCTCATACAGCCACCAAGCTCTTGCTGCCGGTGGCCTCACGCACTCAGCACCCTCCAGCCAGCCCTGGAGTGCCCAAACGCTAGCTTTGGACCCTCGAGTGCCTACCAGCATCCTGCCATCACATCGCAACCTGCCCAGCTCCCCTGCTGTTGCCTGCAATTGGACTGGAACCTGTGCTGAAGCTGAAGAAGCAGTGTTGAATCCCAGCAGCCCTGTGAGATACGATGCTTCCTAACCATGCACGGAGCAGTGGAACACTTCACCAGATCAGGATTCGGATAGCTTGATTTTTACCTCTGGTGAAACTTTAAGCTAAAACAAACTAGGGTAGACAGTCCCTTTCTCATTCCAAGAGATGCCTGAGTCACCAGTAAGGGGAAAAAGAAATTATTCTCATCTATCTTCCTCTAGGAACATTGTCTGTGCCCTTATACTTTGCATATGAACTGATACAAATACAGGCACATGCTGCATTTTCTAGGTTTGTGATTCAAATACTTCTTCAGCCAAAGAAAGTATCCAAAATTGTTCTTGCTGTCAAATATGTCTTGGGAGAAGCTGCAGCTTTTAAGCTTTCACAATATCCGTAGTTAGACATTTTAGTTAAGAAGCACTCTTACATGGTAGTATATCCATTCCCTCTGCGTTGCCGTAACAGGAAGTTTGGCTGCTGGAAGATACTGTTTGCAAACTGGGCTCCGTCTTCTCCAACTGGAAAATGACACTGAACATCTATCAGTCTGCTGAACATGTACGTTATTACATCTATGGCTTAACCCTTAGAGGATACTGAAGTGTTCTCAGTCAAACCACTGTGAATGCTCCATGTCCAAACCTCACTGCCTCTTCCCCAGCATATTTCTAACAGCCACCAAATGGGTCACAGCATTGCTATCAGGAAGGACCTTTTTGCTCATCTCTGATGTCACTGAGGACCAGGATCTGAACTGCCTGCATCCTCTGTGTACCGCGAGACCAAAGCCAACTGTCATTAAACACAGCTTGTGCTCTCAGTGAAACATATGCCCACTATCACGGCTTCTGTAAGAATTAGGCATTTCTCGTCATTCCTTGACCTGGATTAAAGAAGAACTGGTCATTGCATTGTGCTGCAGGGAAATAAAGTCAGTCCCAACACGAAGAAAACGCTGCAAGACACTGGTTACAGGTGACATTCTCTCACCAACACTTTGCAAACTCCAATCCCACTGATTTTGAGAGGGTGCCCAGCACTTTACAGTTGCATGCCGAGGAGGATCAGGTGCCGAGGTTCTCCCGTGCCCATCCACGCCAACCAAAGCAGAGACAAAACACATGCTTCTTACAAACAGGTTTATTTGCATTTTGACTGGAGCACAGATTCTAGATACAGATTTCTTCTGCACAACAGTACAAGAGCCAGTGCAAAATATGCTTTCTTTTATTCATGTACAAAAAAAACCCCAAAACCAACAAACAAAAAGACAGAGTGTGGCAGTATTTACTCACAACTGGTTCGCCTCAGCCTCCAATCGACCCACCTCCACTCGCCCTCGCCCATCACGCCGACTTTGTGGTCAGCATCGCCCGTTTCGAACGGCTGCATTGTCAATGAAGAGAGGTAACTCCCCTAGCCCTTTGAAAGATAAACACTCACCCCAAGCAAACTGGGACAACAGCAGGCTGCTTTAAAAAGTTGGACACACCAGCTGCTCACCAGTGTGTCTCCCCACAGAGAACAGAAGAATTTTGGAGGAATGGCAAGAAAAAAATAAAAGGGTACAAATCAGAAATGCACAAAAAGTTAGGCATGAGCTTAACCCATCTGTTAAAGTGGGGCAAGGATGTCAATACACCTCCACTCTGCCTTCTCATATTCACCCACAGTATTGATGATCAAGGCCAAACAAACACTCCCCACTTTGAGTACCCTGTGCTGTCAAACAGATTATAATCTTAAGAAAATATTTCTATTAGTAGTATAAAGTTAAAACATTTTGTAACTGGAGGAGAAAGAGAAGCCACAGTCTGAATACAAGCATCTCTTTGAGAACAGTCAAAAGCAAAAACCAGAAACACAAAAAAACCCTGTCCCAGTCATCCACCAGATGATTGTTAGAATGACAGCCAATGCTTAAGCAATACAATATCAAGCTAGGAAAGTCTTTATACGGTTGTTCTGCTTAGGGAGTAGCTCTTACTAGTTTACAAAGCATTGGGCAATCTATTTCTCTTTTACTCTAACTAATTTTCAGAAGCTGCAATATAGAACTGCAGTATTAGTGCAAGAATATGCTCGTCTTCACCAAGGCCTGGGATTTATGTTGCAGAAATCCATCATATTACATCACTCCCAAGTGTACCATGTCCAAATCACCTTGAGTCACTACTGTGGACTTTTACATTTCTACCCAAGGAATGGCTGGGTTTTGAAGCTTGATCAACCAGAGTCTTTTACACTGAACTGCAATTAAACAAAGCAGAGTACCAGTTAAAGCCAAAGAACACGAGTACTCAGCACATATATGTTTTGATACAGTATGGTATGTATGTGTATATATATACGCATAAATATGTATACGTTACATTATAAGGAGAGTGACATTCACAACTTCTCAACTGCAAGAATCCTTTTACCACCTGCAAATCTTGAAACTTCAGCCCATATACTTCACACTAAAACAATGAGGACTCCACTATTTTCCAGATTGAATTGTTATTTCTATTTTAGCCAATTAACCAAGCAGGGCCAGCTTTAATTTTAATAACACCAATACTGCCACCTCAGCCAGATGGCACAAGTTTCTGTCACCAGATTATTCACCACTTCCCTGCCCTGCAGTTGTGTTTCATGGGCATTTCTATGAGTTCTCAGACCACCACCAGAGCCATACTAACTGATCTATATCAATTTCCTCGGTTGCCAGAGAAAATGCCACAATTTATGAAATACTTTCAAACATTCAACACAGTTCTGATGAGAACTTAACAGTGCTGGCTGGAGCCGTACTGTTCTTAATCATTTCATGGTTCTGCCTTTTCATCCCCAGCAAGCCCACTTCTACTCGTAGTGGCTGTCATCATACATTCAACCTAAGAGCTGGACATTTTGGGATACCATTCTACTCACTGTAATCCTAAACCCCAGAGTTTATAAAGGTATAAAGGTCTGCTGTACAAATTTCACATATAGAGCTGAAAAAAAGTCTTACTTAAACTCCCTTGAGCAGGAGGTTTCATTTGTTACTTTTTAAAAAAAAAACAGGAGCAAACAAAAAAAAAAAAAGGCAAGAATAAACATAGCAACCACTTAAGAGCAAAGTAAATGCAAAGCCTTTTGGATATTTAGATGAGGGGGAGCTACTCATCTCCCTTGCCTTTACCCTATCTAGGATTTAGACATTAGCCCAAACTAACCATTTGGGCTTCCTTCAGTCTTGAGGAAACAAAGGCTTCCTTCTGGAGGTCGTCACATCCTCAAATAGGGCAAATTATTCTCTCCAGGGATGCCAGACCCTGTGTAATCACAGAGAGTCCAACCAATTAGCTAGATTACCTGCTACTGACGCAGGTGAGACAAGTCACTCGCTCTTCACATAAGCCACTAACACATGGACAACCTCACCAATGTCAACAGGGCAAGGGTTTGCTTTTGTGTTTTCCGGAGGCAGAGGGAAGGTTCGTCAGCAGGCCAATCTCACATCAACACTGCCCTGACCACTTGTACTAGCTGCTTAGCCATGACGGCTTATGGCCATCTTGCCCAGGTAAAACAACCACTTGGTTTCACAGCATCATGCAACAAGGGCAAAGGGTGCAACATGATTACCTAACACCCAGAGGTGCATCACAGTCTGTGCCTTCCTCAAGGTGGGCAGCGGAGAGGGAGCTGCTGGTCTCCTCTCTGGTGACCAGCAACAGGACATGAGAAAATGGAATGAAGCTGCAACAGGGAAAGTTCAGCTTGGCCATTAGGAAAAGGTTCTTCATGGAGAGGGTGGTTGGTCACTGGAACAGGCTCCCCAGCGAAGCGGACATGGCACCAAGCCTGTCAGAGTTCAAGAAGCATCTGGATGATGCTCTTAGTCATATGGTTTAGTATTAGGTAGTCCTGCAAGGAGCAGGGAGTTGGATTTGATGATCCTTATGAGTCCCTTCCCACTCAAGAGATTCTAAGTTGAAGTAACTCAATATTCACCAAGACACCAAATTAGCTGTGCTGCGTCTTCGTGGGTGTGTACGTCACTAAGCATAATCCTCCAAATTTCTGCTGGGACTAGAGAGGTTCAACAAGGACTAGAACTACTCTGTCAGGTAAGCATAGGCCTTATACACACATTAAAGTTATACAGCTTTAGGAACAGGCTAACATATATAATACACCTAGTAGGACAATATTTATAATCTATGTGATTGTTTACTCTGGTATACCTTCTTACACCCTGGAAAGGAGAACAAGATATATTGTCAAATTCACCCTCATATCAGTATAACACTATTTCAAAAAAATCTAAATATAACAAGGCCCTAATGGAGAGTTATTTTTGTTCAAAATTAATCAAGCAAGTGCTACTGAAAAACTATAAGGAGTTTTGCATACAATTTCTTATGGGCAAGATTTGTTTTTTAAATAAACAAGAACATGCTGTTGTTTGTTTTTTAAATAAGCAAATAATTTTCAGTCCCTAACTCTGGTGTCCTCTATCCTTCCTTCACACTGCTGTGTCCCCTGAATTACAGGGCTAACGCATGTAAGGGGATGTGGTGCAGGCTACACTCCTGGCAACTCAAAGGTCTTTCTTAAACCCTTCTCATCAGGTCAGATTCACCTCCTTGAGTTGCATGCCAACAACAGTCACAACAGATATTAGGCCAGTATTATGAAATGGGATGAAAAAGCACTGGCCACATACATCTTACAAAGTATTTTCCACAAAAGAAACCAAACAACAGCTCCTGGTGCGCAGGGGCACATTGGTCTCACCTACTCACAAACACAGCTGGAATTTGTTCCCCATTTTGGAAGGCAGCTGTAAGAGTGGGGACATAACCTGGATGACTCAGTGCTCACAGGCTCCCCAACTTCCCCCTTCCACAGGCATGGCAATGCAGAGTAGGCTGCAGAGACAGGGAGGTAACACAGACTCCAAGACAAGGTCAAGTTTGACATGGCATCACCTTCCTCTCAGAAAGATGGTGTTTCCCATCCTCCAAGGCATTTCTTCCCCCAAAGACCTGCCCCAGCCTCTCTGTCTGAGCTCCCCTCTCTCTCAGGAGACCACTTACAACTTCCTCACCTACACAACCTGACCCTCAGCCAAGAAGCCTCAAGCTCCCTCACTTCAGGGGGAGGAATCACCATATCCCAAAGGCTGGGCGTCCTTTTTGGAGGGATGCTATAATTCATGGAACATCCAGGACAGCCAGTTGAGCAATATCATGCCTAAGTAGGCACTGTTACTCAATTAGCTGAGTTGGCTGAAGGTTTTCCCATTGTAACACGATTTTTCTATTCTAGTATTATTTTTGGTGTAAAAAAAAAAATTGGTGGGGATGGGTGGGGTTTTTTGTGCAAAGCTTGATGCTTTTAATGAAAAAAATGTTGCTTTTCTCAAGATTTTGTTGATTATTTCTGCTGGGAAAACTTGAAACATCTTTTTTGTCAGAAAAATATCAGTCCTTGTCTGTCCGAATTCCTCCAGTGTCAGCTGGGAGCTGTAATTCACACAGGCTGCATGTCCCGCTCTTTCCCAGAATGCTGGGCTCCTGGGCATCCCTCCAGCCTTCATGACGCATTCCCACTTTGACTAACCCAAAAGCATCATGGGATCTGTAATCCAGCCAACGAGCCGGGCCTCCAGGGACACACGGCACACAAGGCACTTGAATGGTAATTTCTGAGGTCTGCAACAGTAGCTCAAACTGATGCTGCTTTAAGGGCGAGATGGATTTAATTAAACGTTTCCATTTCAAAAGGCTAGAGCATTTTATCCGGCACTTTCCAGCTGACAGTTTCTCATTTTTTGAAAAATTTCCATTCCAGGAAAATTTTTCATTATTTCAGCTTTCCATCTCAATTCAGGATGAAATTTAATGTTCAACTATCAGAATTTGATGCTATATAGACTTTCGGTTTGGGAAACAGCCTTATTAATTAACTGTCAAACGTGAAATTACCCCATCCATGCAAGAAGGGTGTGATCCAACTTGCCTTTGACATCAGTGGAAGCCACTTTTTCAGCTGAGTGGAGCCTGGAAGGCATCCCAAAAGACCAAGGGAGGGTGGAGTTGACCACAGTTGCAGATATTTGAAACAGGAGTGAAAAGTAAAACAGCAAGAACATAAGAAGCAACAACTAAGATGACCCATTACCTGGACTCGATCAAAACTCAGTTTTACTTACTTCAGTGAGTAACAGGAGGAAAAAAGATCAGAAAACCTAATTCCCAGTTACAGTAAAGACAGCAGCTAATCAACTCTTTGTAGAGTAGAATAGATCCACACTATACATTTGTCAAGAGCTCTGTAACTTTCAGTGTTCAAAACATTTCCTCAGAAAACCTTCAGATACTCCAATCCTACTCTAAAACTACAGATATAATATGGTACTGAACTGCTTGCCTCAGGTTGTCTGTCCTCCCTTGAACCCCACAAAATTGTTCTGTTGGACAGGTATTACAGAAGCTCTGTCGGGAGGGACCAAGGTCTCTGGGCTTTGAGCACATCTAGAGGGGGAAAGCAGCCAAGTGCAGGCTTCCAGGGTTGATGCTCTGGGTCAGGACTGGGCACCAAATCCATGCTCTACATTGCCCAATCTGTTTTTGGATTTAGCCCCAAGCCTTCCACCTCAAAAAGAGCAACAGAGCAGCCCCAGAGAGCCTATGTACATCAGCAACAGGGTGTGTGTTGAAAGCAAGGGAGCACACAGAACAGTAAATAAATCTGTTCACCCAACCATGAGCGGTCTAGAGAATTGGGTTTTGTTTATCTTTCACTTCCCTTTAGTATAAGGCAGATGTTTTTAAGTAATAAGAAGAAACCCTCGACAATTTTTAAGACCAAAGAGGAAGAGAGGGAGGAAGAAACATGTACAAGCTTTGAGGATGTTCTCAGCTCCAGCTTAAAAAAAACCAAACCAAACCAAAAACAAAACCACACACCACCAAAAATGTATATCTGTAAAAGCAAGTTTTTCTTTAGGCTGTTTGGTAATTCTTAGTTCATAGGAGCATTTTATCCAGAAGGTTCTTCTTGTTTCCAGTCTAGGTTGTAGCAATCTCAGTGAGGCACTAAATTTTAGGCTGTTAAAGTCTTTCTGTGCAGCACGGTCATTTTAAAATGATGTGGTAGCCATCATTGCTTTCAGCTGTAACAAAGAAATGCAAAGCATTTTTTCATTGCTTTTAGAAAACATCACAGAAACAGAACTCCAAATTTCCTTCTTAGTTTGCAATAGTTTGTACTCTTGTTCCCCAACCCACTCATGAAAATCAATGTTGAGCATCTAGGCTAAAGCATTTATATAAAAAATACAACATACTAACGGTCATCTTCTGTCATTTTACTAAAAGATTTTCTGCTCACTTGTGCCAGCAGTATCAATGGGTTTATGAAAGTTTTACAACAGTTCAGCTGAGAGGAAAGCACGGATCAATCAGTTTATCATAGTGTCGGCTGATGCAACACCTTGGCTTACACTAAATTCAATTACTTACCTTTGCAGGCTAACAGCACCGAGTTTGTGATAATGACTAATGCAATTGAAAGGAGAAACTAACTTTAGAACTAGGTGTAATAGCAGCAGCAATACATACCTTTTAATGTGCTGATAACAAAACAAGATTCATCTTGGAAGTTTTGCACCATCTGAGGGGCAGAAGGAAAAAAAGCCCACCAAAATATTTTTAGCAATTGAATCAAGTTTGTTTCAGTGCCAGTACAGAATTTAGAGGAGACTTATTGAACAACACTCAGTGTCTAGTCCTACACAGTCCTGAGTAACCCTGCCCATAAGATTATTAAAGTACATGACTGATTAATTAAGGTCCTTGCAGCTGCTAATGTGCTTAAGCTTACAACGTAAGCTTTTAACTTTAGCTTATACTAAAGTGCATGCCTGGAACTGATCTGGCTTGTTCAGCATTTTACCATCCCCTTTGCAGGTCTTGATTCTGCAAGTTCTTACACCATTCTGGTTAGCCTATTAAAGGCCATGCTTTTAATTGCCTTCAATGAAGCTATACTAGTTTAGACCGGCTGAAGACAGCCCCTCTCCTAAAATCTACCTATGGCAACACACACAGAGACATATTTAGCTGAACCATGAAGCTTCACTGAGCTTACATGAGCATCTGGGATAATATCTAGAGGTGGCCAGCCCTGAGAAACAGACTCTTTGCTGAATAAAGGAATCTCGTTGCTATAAAGCCATCTCAGCAACATCCACCCGGTCATTTTGACCAGATATTAATAGAGATGCTGTGCTTGCAGGAATAATTTATCTGTTTGTATTTTGTCAAGGCACAGGAATCTTAATGAAACTACGATGAGAGGCAAAGCAGATCATGGGAAGCAAGATCAGTCATTAAAGCTATTTGAGTTATTCATGAGAAATAACTAGATTTTCAGAACACACGCAGGTTCTAGTGAGGTCCTTAACTAAAAAAGTGAATTGAGAGATTCAGCTGACTTCAGATCCAATCTGAAATGCTCATTTAAGCTTCACCCTTAGTCATTCCTCCCATCTTAGAGTAGCTATGTGTGACAGAGGATGTGATTTACCTTCAAGGAGGTGTCTCATGCAGTCGGAGCAGATGCTGGACACCTAACTTCAGAGAGGAGGTGACCAGAACCTCTCTGATCAGCTCAGAAAATCCAGCTTTAAGCAAAAGCCTTCTCCTAGCTATCAAATATCATGCAAGTAGAGCACTTTCCATCTGAAAGCTCTCACACCAAATATCCTTTTCAACTTCGTCTAATACATCTATTCTCTTTAGAGTTTAACATCCACCCCCTGCTCCCGCAAATCAAACTTCACTGGCCAGTCTGTGTGTCTGTGCCTAATGATGCATGAAGTACATTCATCGAGTGCCTTATTCTTGCCACTATAGTACTAGAACAAGAAAAAATTATTAAAAAAGCAGTAGACGTTGTTAATAATTGACTTAAATAAATACTTAAAGCATTATACCCAAGTTGGTTCAGGCAATTCCCCTACCAAGAGTTGCCTCCAAGCACTTTACATCCATAAAGCATCAAGGTTTCAGATTTAATCAGGCTGAAATAGCAGGGAGACTTCAGGAATAAGCATTACAGCCTTCAATTTAGGCTCCAGTTGAGACCTATGCTCTGCTTCATTTGTTTTAACAATGTTTCTTATAAATGAAGCTCCTTAAGTGATTCTGGTGCATGAATGAGTAAGTAATTTAGTGGAGGGAAAGAGGAAGAAGGGCAACTCTATTAACCTGCAAGTTAATGGAATGGACTAAATTAAGACATCATATAATGGGACGCAAACAGCTAGCAGAGGTCCATGAAGTTCTAGTGTGGACTTACACAGCACTGACTCAGTGGCTGTAATAACTCACCAAGGTGTAAGACTAATTGTCCTAAAAATTTTCAAACTTGCCTTTTTCAGGAAATTTTCCTATTCAATTTTAAAAGTTCTCACTTTATATCCTCACTTCAAAATATTTTTAAGTAGCCAACGTGAAAAAGAAATGACCATTTCTGCTGTTTGGTTTTTTTTCAGAACAACTTATTTTATAAAGCAACAATCTTAAATCCACACCAAAATCAATGTTACGCATGAACAATTTGCTTTATGTATTTGCTTTAACTTTTTTGGATTAGTAAACCTTGCAAAGCTTCCTTGAAGATTAATTCCATAATTTAAAAGGTCGTTCTAACTTCAAGAAGTCAGACAACTGTTGCAGCTCTGACAGAGTTTTCATTAACCCCTCACCTCATTGCTCACTAATACATGGATCCCTGTGGGTCCCTGCCGATAGATTCGATTTATCTGCTGTGGAGAAATGCTGTACAAGTTGGCAATCTTCTCAATTAATTCCAGCGTGGTCAATTCTTCCAAGAAGATTGCATGATATACTGCAACAAGTTGAAAGTAATTACAGAATTACAGAGTAATTATCGAATAGCAACTACACCAAGCAATAACACCAAGATGCTCAATATCAATAACCAAATGCATTGAAGATCAAGGTTCAAATCTTGACAGGAGATAGAAAAAGCTTAGTACCTTTGAAGCAGCTTCGTGGTTTGTAGAAAAAAAATTTGTAGAAAAATACCCAGTATTTGGATGCAGCAGGAAAATAATGCACTTTTGCCAAGAGAAAAACAATGGGACTAAAAACAACATGTATCATGGGGCACTAAAAAAAACCCTCTCATAAAGATGTTATTATTTTTGGATAATCTACTTTTACTGATGCTGACATTTTCAAGTAGATCCAAGTAAATAGTAAAACAAATTATATGATGTTACTCAAAAGTAGTATTTTATTAGATGTTATCGCACTGATCCCAAAGGTACAAACTAAAGAATACAATGTACCAAACAACTGTAGATGACAGTATTATTTTTTAATTCCAATCCACCAAATGGTAGAAACAACCAGGTAGAAAATCTGCACCTGGTTAATATTATGTGTAAGAACTAAGGACAATCTCTATTCTCATTTGATTGCACACCATGTCATGAGGAATAGCTAAGAGCAGTGGGTCCCCAAAATCTTTGAACTTTCCAGAATTGAAACCTTACTTGAAGACATACCTACCTTCTATTTCCCATAATATTTTCAAACATGCCATAATCCACAGAAAATTGTGGATGGGAACGTAGTTTTTAATGCTATGGTCCCCATTAAGAACTGACTAGAGGCTTTGTCGTGGCATTCTGCAAATAGCTTTTCAATTGTGTCTGTTCCCAGGCAGACGGTATCAGCTGAAATCTGTAACCCTGACACTAACCAAGGTGTCAGAACTAGGATAAACAGAACCTCTTTAAACAGGCAGGACACCAAGCTGTCCCACACAGGAGCTCCGGCAGAAAGCAGCATTCTCACCAGATAAGTGCTTTACAAAGTCCATACATAAAAACTTACCACAAAGACTGCCATCTCCATTTTCTCGTTTTTGGTGGAGATGGGACCTGTTCTGCTCTGGTTCTTGACAGACATAAATTGTCATCTTGGGCCTTACATTTCTATGGATTATTAAAAAACAGTAGTGAATTATTTAGTATATCTAAAATCATTCCAGACAGCTAGCAAACACCGAGAGATGGAATCATTCAAGCTGTGCATAAATAACCATCTAAAGCATAGTCTTGATGCTGGTGACCAGATGTCTTAGGAAGTCTATTAAGACCCCCCTGGGAGGTGGTGGTACAGTGCACAGCACCTTAATCTCTTCAGGGTCAGATAAGAATAAACCATTTTCAGCACTTGCCAAGCAGCTCATCACACCTTCCTTTACTGATATGAATCCTGCCCAGCTGGAGAATTTATGTTATTGCCATGTAAGTAAGTTTAAGAATTATC
Source organism: Rhynochetos jubatus (assembly GCA_027574665.1). Taxonomy (NCBI): domain Eukaryota; kingdom Metazoa; phylum Chordata; class Aves; order Eurypygiformes; family Rhynochetidae; genus Rhynochetos; species Rhynochetos jubatus. Next base: position 30,497,938 of record CM050654.1, read on the forward strand.
TGAGGCTCCAGGGGTGGGTTGACTGGTTTGGATTTTGTTATCTGTGATGGAGATGCAACACAGGCTATAGTAGGCTGTCTCTCACATGAAGTGGATGGAAGCTACCAACTGGTAGCAAATGAACCACTGGAAATCCACATCGTGCTGCTTCATTTCAGCAACATTTCTGAGCTGTGCTTGGATTTGAATACCATTGTGATCTCCAGCTTCTGAGATGACCTCTCCGAAGTGTTAAAAGGAGGTCTAAATGCTACAGCTCCAGGATTAATTTCTAGTTAACACTGAAATTATCAAAGGATGTTGCCATAACAAAAAAAATAGGAAGGAAGACGTACAAACCTTCCTTTGATTGCATTAAAGAGCCGAATTCCATCAGCAGGCCCACAGATTTGAACAAAATCTTCTTTGGACATCTTCAGTAAGTCAGCACCTACATATTTCAAATCGAGGGTTTTTTTCAGAAGTTAAGCAAATCTTAGCTTCCAAATTGTGTATGGGCAGCAGGAAAGGGCAGGGGGAGAAAATCCACAAAGCTAAATCAGACAGATTTGCCTAGAGAAGTTGCAAATTTTGAGAGGTGTACACTGCAAATCAATCATTGTGAAACAGAGAGCTAGAAGCTGCCAAAAGATCACTGGTGCACTGGAAGATATTGTAGCCAACTCAGAGACAGGCTGGATATTTGATGTTGGCCATTAACTGGCCCAATTTTCTCTAACTGCCATGTTCACCAGGTTATTTAATCATGTTGCAAATTAGAGAGGCTCCTCAAGGTTTCAACATCTTTAACAATTCCATCTTCCACCATCTTACTGCTGCATACAACTACCTAATGGGAGGGCAGAGTGAAGATGGAGCTGCAGATGGAGCCAGACTCTTCTCAGATGTGCACAGGGACAGAATGAGAGGCAGCAAACAGAAGATGGAAGATGGGAAACACTGATTAGGTATAAGGTAAAACTTTTTCACTGTGAGAATAGTCAAGTATTTGAGGGTTCTTAGAAAGATTATGGAATTTCCAACCTTGGAGATACTCTAATGCAACTGGACAAGGCCCTGGACTTGTTTCAAGCAGGGGGGTTGCACCTAATAAACTCAAGAAGTCCCTTCTGGCTCAACTTACTCTCTTCCATCTTTACTTATTCTATATTCCTACAAACTGTTTTGGCAAATGCTAACTAATCTAAGAATAAAAGAACAACTGCACGGGATCAGACCAGTCATCCCTTCAACAGTGGCCAGCAGCAGATGCTGTTGAGATGAAGCATGAGCTGCACTTACGAAAGAGAATAAAGACAAAATGGACTGTTTAAACTCACCCGAAAAACTTGAGAAGAGTCTACAGAATGGAGAGAACCTATTACGATGAAGCCACTGCTGGGCATCTTGAATAGAAGCAGAAGGAAGGAGATGCTACATTGCAAAAAGAATAAGAAGGTCTTGAAATGAACTGTTCACCAGTGTCCTAAAAAAGAAAAGCACCACATTAACATGATCTCAAGTACTTACATCATTGCTGGGAGGCAGGAGCTCCACTTGGTGGGTTGGAGAACTGTTGCTAAAAAAAATTATGTAAAGTTGGAAGAGAAAAAAAAAACAATTATTTTAAATTTTACATTGTAGTGTCCATCCTCTTCCCCCTCCTCTATTTGACTCAACTGTCACAAGTTACATACCAAATTGGTGTTTTTCTCTATCAGATTATAAAAAGGTGTCCAAAATATGGACCAAGAAAGATTAAAAAAAAAAAAAGATCTCTTTCTGAGCCTTTTTTGTTGGTCAGTTGAGGTCCTACTCAACACTGAGAGAAAAACTCAGTTTACTGATCTCATTCAAGCTTTTCCATAGGAGTGACACACTAAGGTGACACCATCTAAGCAAGGAATTTGTGAGCTACAGTGTGGCTGAACTCCAAATTTCTATGAGCCAGAAATCCCCTAACTAAATCCACTGTCTAATAATGATTATTCAGAATTGTATAAAGGACCTTATAATTCGACCTTGGTGTTATCTTAAACATAGTAAATTGCAATTTTACTACATTACACAAAACCACATTTCTACTAAACCCTCCTAAAAAGTAGACAAGACTTCAACACATCAAGGATTTTCCCAGAGTCTGTAATCCACCACTGGAAGAAAATGCTCAACAGATCTCTCTACTAACAACAATTTTTGTCATTTCAGTGTTTGTCCTTATTCATAGGTTGAGGTTGCTCATCAAAAAGTTGGTACAACATTGATTACTTAATAAGCTGTGCGGGAAGGCTACAAGGCTGCAGAGTCCAAGAGGAGGAAAAGAAAGGACTACACCAAATTCCAAGGAAAAAGTTTGTTGCAGGGAGGACACAGAAGTACCGAGGGATCCTGCTGTGATTTCCATCATGAGCTATCATCCTGGGTGCTTCAGGACCACTAAAACTGTTTTTTATGAAAGCTGTATTAATGAATTAAACATGCCTCCTGTTAGTTCTTTGTTCTGGAACAGCTTCTCAAAATCCAGGCTGTTTTGCCCCAGACAGGATTTCTTTACATCCTATTCAACTGGGAATTCAGCACCCCAAACTACCTCAAGACAGAAAGGAAGCAAGGAAGAAATGCCAGCTCTGAAGAGGTGCTGAAGGCTGAAAGTTTCTAACACTCTTGTCAGAGGATACTGGGAATTGCTGGTACAGGGCACAGTGTGTTCTCTGACCCCCACAGAAGAGTAAGAGAGGACATTCATGGCAGGAATTCGCCTGGTGCTCCTCTGATGCTCGCCTCCCAGTCACCACATAAGCAGCAAACATACAAACAGTACACTGCACTACAGGGAATTCCTGGGTGGAAGGTATTAAAAGGCTTTGTGGGAAGTATTTTACCCTTCCTAGGAAGGGTGGTCCTTAACCTCTTCTTCCAGGGTACGAAATGCAAGGACACACAACACACGCACACAAAGGCTACCATATCAACAGGAAAGGAATCATTTATTTGTTACATACCCATCTCCAAGGTTGAAGCTGTTGGGAGAACTGTTGTAGCTTGGAGACGGAGCATTGTTCATTTGATAAGGCACATCTGGCCAGGGAGAGCACTGTTGGAAGAAAGGCAGCGGGGATACTTTCATAAGGATGGAAATAAAGGATTCGATTCTCCTCTCATACCACATTCATGCTGTTGCCACGCCACTAACTTCAGCTCATCGCTCCTGCTGGGAGGAGGAGACAGGCCATGGATTTTCTACGCTGCTCTCCAAGCAGGCTGTCAGGGGGCCAGATTGATTCCAGTTGTGCATTCCTCATTTCTCCCATTTCACAAAGCCTGTCCCCAAATAACATTGGGCCAAAGTGTGCACAGCTGTAAGTCAGAGCAACGCCAGTAAGTCAACTCAGACTGAAGGCAGCAATGATACAGAAATACCCCTGGTCTCAATTATAAATCCCTAATTAAATCCAGGCAAGAGTGACAAATATGCTCCAGTGGCATTGCTTCAGGTTTATACCAGTGAAAAAGCAGAATTTGAACCAGACTGGTAAAACCTCTGGCTACTAGTTGAAGAGCTCGAGTTATAAATGGGCATGACATGGACAAAATTTTAGACAGACAGACAGCAAGCTACTAAACAGTCTTCACAAATACAGGTCAAACTCCATACTCCATTACTGTAAAACCAGAGTAACCCAGCTAGAAATGGTGAGCCTGTTATGAATTTACGCCACTGAAATCAGTAGGAGAAATCTAGCCCTGTGGAAGCCCCCGTAATCAAGAGCTCAAGAAAATGCTCTGTAGTATCCTTGTTTGCAATGATAAAAAGAAGACAAGCGTAGCTTTGGAGTTTTATCATCTCCACAAATACAGCACTGGCAAATATTTAACTCTTTAGCAACCCGTATTTCCCCATGCAGTATGTCAAAGTGCATCAGAGCTCATACGAAGAGTTTGGGATCCGCCAACTCAGCAGAATTACATCTGTGTACACAAGAGCTTCATTAACAACCACCATGTTCAACTAGAAGACATGCAGGTTGCTCCTGGCAACGTGAGGAAAATTGAGTGGGAGGGACTGGATCTCACAAACAGGAAGTTTATTTAAATTAAGAAAAAACCCTCATTTTTAGAAGTCCAGCAAGCCACTTCAAAAAGACAAGAACTAAACCAAATGACAAAACATTCCCATAGGGAGATGGAGCAGCACTTGTAAACCATTGTCGTGACTCCTGTTGCTTAGTAATTCTGCAGCCTGGAGTAAGATTATATGTACATCTTAGTAATGGCAGGGATGGGGAGAAACACATATATCTCTATACCAGATGCATCGGAATACGATACATCCAAAATATTCCTAGAGTACAAGCCAGAATCTTCTGAGATCTAGTATGTAATAGTGGCCTCATAGGAACATTCACAAAAGAACAGATTAATAATTTAATCAGACAGCCCATTCATCTGCTCAAATGCCCCATCTCCAAGATGAGTTTTTGCCAGACAGTTCTGAAGAAAATACCTTGTACAACTGCCACCTAAGTGCATGACAAGTGCCCGGGAGCAGATGATAGACAAAATGTTTCTTTTAAAGCTAGGCTGTTAAGGGTTCATTTATACCCTGAAACATAAGAAATTTTAGCATCTTTTATACATTTCAACAGTGAGAGACCTTTTATAGTTTCACTTGGATCTCAATTTTAGTCAGATTTGGGCATAAGAGTCTCCACAAGACAATCTCCAAGGCTCAGTTAGACTACGTTTTCTCTCAAATCTATCTCCCAACATGCTGAAGTAGCACAACATGTCTAAAACGCTTTACCTCTGTGAGAATAGTTGTCTCATAGGAAGGCTGGTACTTCTCCTTCTCTTGGGTGGTCTTCTTCTCCATTTTTTCCCTGTCAGTCTTCTGTTTTCTGTCTGCTCCTTTAGGCTATAAGCACAAGTACAAGCTTTCCCTTATGCCAAGTATTACAAATTTGTAGACAGAGGCCAACAGATTTTTTTTTTCTAATCTGTTCACAAAAGTCTCCTTAAGATTTACGGAGACTCTACATATGGAACAAAATCAGATCTGCATTTTCTGAACAAAAAAAACCAAGTCAAGCATCTCTACTGTCTCTATAACATCCCTCATTAATGCCTATTGCACTTCTAAAATACCCTGACAACAGTCCTGAGATCTGATACCATTTCAGACCGTGAGCCCCATGAGTTATGCACTTCAACTGCTATTTGTACCATCTCTCCAGGAACAGGAAAGACCCTGCTCACAAGAGCAAAACTGGAACAGCAGATGCTTTGAGAAAACGGCTACAAAGAGCTTGTTGTTAAGCGGCTGAAGGTCTGCCATACCCACATTAGGAGCTTCAGAGATGTTTCCTCTCTGAATCTTTCTCTCCTCCAGGTAGCATGGAAAGGAACTCTGCTGCAAGCAAAGGTTATATCCAAGTATATCCATTATATACTCTCATTGCTCATGGAGGACTGAATCAAAGACACTGGAGATGCCATGTCTTGATTGCCTAGGAGCACCAGGCTACAGTGGATATCCTAAATATCTCAGTATTTGTGTAGTGTTCAAGGCACAATGGACTGGCATAAGTCTTGGTGCAGCACTGGGGTCATTTGAATTTAACTAGAATTGCTGCATAGTCCAGTGTTTATGTCACTTTGTGTGCAAGAGTCCCGTTTAAGATCTTAAGCATACCCAGTTAAAATTCTGTTCTTTCACTCCACGGTTTGCAACACCCCTACGCAATTTAAAACCTGTGCGTGTACCTGTGTCTTAATCTAGCTGATGACAAAGCCAAAACTACCTCATACCTTGAACACTTTGATCTGGCAGCTTGCAGAATGCAAGTGGTCTGTGTATTCACCATTTTCATTCTGCTTAAAGGTGTCGATTTGCACCCGGAAGGGCACCCCTTTCTCTCCTCCATGTTTCCGTGGAGTAAATTCTGTGCTGATGCAATGTACCTGGCAAAACAAAAGCTGTGCTCATCTCTGGAGACAGTTGGAAGCTGTGCAAAACTGAATTTCACATTTTGCCTGAACATGAGGTTTCAGCTCCTCCCGAGAAACTAAGAGAAGCAGAAGAGTTCATATGTTTTCATTGCTGTTCCTCAGGATAAAACAATTAGATGAACAGGCAGCCCAGGAAGAAACAGGGCATCAGGAAAAGCACCCTTTGACTTAAGTAAATCCCACATACAGATTAAAAACAGATAGTTGGTGCATGGGATGAGAAACACTCATGAAAGAGGAAAGCAAGCAAAACTAACAGGTTTTGAACAGTTCCCTTCAAACAAAACCCATGCTTGGAAAGCAACTTTTTTTTTTAAAGAAAATCCTGGCTGTAGCAGGTAGTATACCAAAGCTAGTGAGTCTAGCAAGTATCCTACAACTTAGTTATACATGATTGTCACTTTAGTTTGTATATTATCATTATTTCTCTCTTCATCATGTCTTCATCTTCTCTGTATCATTATATTTCTCCCTTCATCATGTCCCAGCTACCTTAACTCTCCAAGTCTTTATAAGATATGTCACGATTGTATTTACCACAGGAATATCACTTCTCTCTTACCTGAATGAATGCTGAAGCCCTCTTTGATGGATCCCAAAGAAATTCAACAGTGTTCAGCTGGGTTGGGCTGGCTCTGGGATCCAAGATACCAACTGACAGCGGAATATCTGTAGAAGAAAACCCCTAAAATTTTAAAAATATTAAATTGAAGAAGAGAAAGCATTTCCATACAATTACAAGATGCATGTGAAAAGCCAATCCACCAATGATTATCTGTTTGAGACCTACAGCATTAGATCTCCTTCCCACCCAAAGACATACAGGATTCCTCAGAGACTAGGGTATGAAAAAAAATAAACACACATGCAAACACTCCATACATCATTCAGCATCTCACTTCAAAACAATGCACAGGAACCATAACACAATAGTCTCACCTATATCGAGGATGCGGTCCCCAGGCCGACTCCACCTCCAGCCCTCAAGCTGCTGATGCTCTGTATACTGCAGGCGTCGATCATGGAAAACTACACGAATTATGCTCTGTTGAGAAAAGACAGCAAGATGAACAACATGATCCAGATGCCCTTCTCTTGAGATGACTTTGGTTTACCAGTGTAGAAGCAAAACCTGATCTGTTATGTTTCTCATCCCCATTCACAAGGAGAGTAGAGGGTCCACCTAAGAGACCCATCACCATGATCATCAGATTCCTAAGCAACCCCTGAGTGTGAGAGCAACAGACTTTCCCCTTCACAGGGCATTTCTACACTGCATAATGCAGCCCTGTACAGCTTTCTGGGATTCGGTCTGGAAGCACTATAGCAATATACACCTAGTCTTAGGTGTCATGCCATGTAAACATCACTATACTGTCTCCACACCCAAAATGTCTCACATGGGGGGAATATTTAATGTGTCTGTACCATACCCCAACCCCAGTACATCCCCCTCCGATTAGCAAATGTGAAGGCCAGCTCACCTGTCCCTGCACCAGTGGAGCTGACATGCCCAGACACCTTGTCAGTGGGAATTAAACTTAATTCCAGCTATTAACATCCAGTCATTAGATTTGCTCCAGTGTAGTTACACAAATGTAGAATAGAAAAGTTTCTGTAACAGAAGAATTTTCTCCTCTGCTCTGCAATGGCACAGCCATGTCAATAACTGGAGTAAAATGGCTGGAATAAGGGCAATTCCCAGGGCAGACAAGTACAAAGTACTCCTGAGTAATATATCCTTTTGTACATTCAGAGTACTACACTTGTATGAGTTAATGACCCCTTACATCCCAGTTTCTCAAATCCATGCTCCTGCTGGGGGACTTCTATATCAAATGAGTGAGCAATTTTTGCCAATGAACCTGAGAAATTCCCCAAGTCAAACCCTACCTCCAAGAAGCAAGCAAGCCACAGTGGGAACACCTGCAAAATTGGAATCCCAATCCACATGCTTCCTGAAGTGGGCCAAAAGAAAAATAAGGAACTGCCTAAACTTGGACAACATGTGAAATCCAGACTGGAATCCAAATTTTGCAACTGGTCTCCACTTCTCAAAAGAAATCCTGAGGCAGAACAGCCAAGAATTGGGGAAAGGAAGGCTTGAAGGTTTGATCCAGAACCAAGGTCCAGACCAAAGTTTTTTAATTTTAATTGTTTTGGGAGGGGGGAAGAAAACAAAAAAAAAGAATCCCCCAAACCGAACAATCAAGTTTAGTATGTTCATAATTATGCCCATTACCAAAGTACACTGGAGCTATGCAGAATCTGCACGGTAGAAGGAACCTAAACACCAGGGTCCTCCATTTGACATGTAACAACCCAGGCGTGTTGCCGGGGTTAAGAAGGGAGACAAGTCTGCCTCTCAGCGGTGTTGACCATGTTCATCTCTGAACTTTGGGATTCCCCCGAACCCAACATTCACAGTGACACTCTGGGGTCATGATCACAAACGTTATACAGGTTCCCCTGAAGCCCTGTAAAGCCAAGCTGCATAGTCCCATGAAACTAGCACTCAACAGCTCCATCAGCCTTGCTCCCATTAAAAACAATGGCAAAGTATTTTCCATTGTCTCAGTGTGAGCAAGGTCAGGCCCTTCTTTAGAGGCTGTATGTAGTAGCAGGAAGAAAAGAAATCTATATTTCTCCTTACCTTCACATATTTTGTGTTTAAATCTTGAAACTCTCCCAATTTCCTATTCTCAAGTAGACGGATTTCATAAGACTGACCTAGAGTTTAAGGAAACATTTCCAAGGTGTTTAATATGTTGTAGCAATGAGAGAGTCATGCTGGCATTTACGTGGCTAATAAAGCATACGTTTGATCAGGGAAAGCTCATTTTTGGTAACATAATGCATTTGCCCCAGCAATTGAGTAGGCATTAAAGCACAGCAGAAATCTGAGGGGAAGCTTTGTCTTTTAGCATCTTAAAAGCTCTCAGTGAGGGCATGATGGATCATAGTCTGACTCCCTGGGGCTGCTACAGTTTTCTGGTCACCCTTCAGAAAGTCACCAAGGCGGTCGAGGCAGTTGTCCCCCCACGTGTCACATGGCTGTAACAGCACTGTCTTTGTCTGTCTCTTCTGCTGAAGCAATGGTTGTGCGAAGAGCTGCTGGCACAACAGGTCTAGGCACTATTCCTCAGAGGATAACAACTTGGGCAAAATCTTGCCTTCTTCAGGGAAGAGTCAGGTGTTTTGGTGAACCAGGAATACAAGATTTCTTCCATAAGGCCTTGAACGTGGCTGTCCAGGGCACAAACACTCCTTCAGACAAGCATGGCAGCAGTGGGTACTACAGCATGTGCAAGGACCCATTCCAGGAAGGTAATTCATACTCCAGCACCACCACCACTCTCAGCATAAAGAAGTTAGCCAGTTCCATAGAATTTAGCTAACTGGTTTATAAAATAACGTCTCCCTCCAAGGCTGACGTCAAAGAAGACTGATGTCTCAGTACCTTACACACAAACGGCTAGAAGAGTACAACAGCCCATTGTATAGGACCAACTCTTTACAATAAGCCTAACAGCCAGCACAGAGAAAGGACAGGATCATTAGGATTAATGGAGTTATACCTTACAGCTAGTTTTTCTTGTTCATCTTGCTATCCTCCCTTTTACTGAAAAAATGTGCAGAGTATGACAAGGCAGGCAGCAAGAGGAGATCAGTTTGGGTTTTCTGGCTCAACCAGTATTTCCACAGAACTGGTCCTGCAGAAAACTGCAAAGCAGATATATCTCCCTCTAAGCAGTCGCTACCAGCAGACACAAAAAATGCTACATTTCTGGATCTAGAAACAGAAGACTTAGGACAGCAGATGTGTCAGAAGGGCACTGTGTTTCAGGCAGAATCCCTTTTGGGAATCACAGCTCTCCCAGTTGCTCACGTGAGTACAGACCATATCACTAGGGCACAGGGATAACTGTGCTTTTTCAGCTGTCTAAAGAGGAAAAACACCCACACCAAAGCCACAAAACAAAAGGACAGGAGAGGCCATATTGAAGCCCTAACTGTTTGCACAACACTCCTACTGATGTCAATAGGAGTTCTGCAAACAGGAAATGACCCTTGAATCCAGCAAGTGGCTTAGGGCATGGGGAGAGGGGAGAACAAACCACGTGAAGTACCAAATCGAGCACTGGAAACATGCACAGATCTTAACCCATCTCTTCGCATTTAAGGAAACTGAACATTGCAACAGTGACATTCCTTTGAAGATTGCTGTACAACACAAGTGGATTTCATAAACCAGTCCTGAAAGAGAGGTCATCCACACTTTACTCAAGAGACTTTCTAGTGTGCCCACTGATACATGCTGATATTGTTCACTTGGCAATTTTTAGAAATATGTACATACCTCCCCACAAAATACTATTGCATGAGCATAGAAAGATCAGGCTCAGGTTCACAAAATTGATTTTTTCTCACAGAATCATTTAGGATGGAGAAGACCCTTAAGATCATTGAGTCTAATCATTAACCTAGCACTACCAAGTCTACCACTAAACCATGTCCCTAAGCGTCACATCTGTTGTACCATGTACCTCTGTGTATGTTGTACATGTGTATGTATTTTGTGTGAAGCACTTGGCTGCTCAAGGACTCAGTTCAGGGATAGATTTCACCAGCTATAAAGTGATACATTTCATTGCTTCAAACAAATCTACACATCCAAGCACCTCTTACAGTTTATTTCCATTCAAATATGAGGCTAACTAATCATTACAGAAAATTAACTTGGAATTTGAGACCATGAGCATGTAAGGGACAGTAAAATACATCTATGACTGTACTCAGATGGGGTAACAGGGATGGAGAAATTAAGTGGCATGAGCTGTGCTACAGAAGAAGGCAGCGGTAGAACCAGAAGCACCACCAGTCACTCAGTAAGTATCTCAGGAGTAAGCGGGTTTTTGGGACACCTTTGTGCCCTGATACACCCCTACTCTTTGGTCAGCCTGATTTGCTTATTTGTAGTTCCAGTGAGACAAAAGAAAATAATGGGCATAAAAACACTGGCCACGTTCCTTTCATACTAGCATCAAGCACTCAAAAACTCTGCAGCACACATCTTCCAGCCACCTGCAAGGGATAGGAACAACAGTGCAACACGACAGTCAGCACACATGTCCTCCTGACGGGAGTGATTCAGCTTGGATGGAGTCAGAAATAGACTCTGTCCACTGGTAAAAAGGAAACTGTACTGGAGACAGAGTTAATATTAAACAGGAAGCCAAAGAGGAAATAAAATGCTGTGATGAAAGATATATGGGTCATCTGATGTAAGCCCTGGAACTCAGTTTACGCCATGAAAACACTCAGTCAAAATGGTATTTTATGCTAACTGCTTTCCCCTTGACCCCTGAATGTTTAACTCTAGTTACTACACAGAATTCTTATCAAAACAAGGCTGCTCCCAGCCAAGCTTCAGAAAACATGAAGTTTATTTCCCTCTCTGTGGAACAAAGTGAGAATTTAGTCCTAATTCCTCACAATTCCTTTATATTTAAATGTTATTGTATTGATTTTGAAAAATTCATTCTCTCTACAACCTATTCCAGCAAATTCATTGCTTTGTGGCTAATGGTACCCATAACTCACTGGTATAGCATGGAAAGCATTCAGATACTTGTATTTTTATAGAACCAAACTGCTTGGATTGGATTTTTTCCTTGAAAAATACCTTCCAAACCTTGTTTACCCTATGTTTTCCACCACCACTACCAGCAAAACTAATGATGTGATGAACTCCATTCTCAGCCCTGCAATTATAACAATTGCAGGGGGAAAAAAATATTAAAGGATCTATATTTGAATGTTGGGAAACAAGATCCCTTTGTAAAATAAAGCAAATAATAACGACCTAACCTGAAGAAAGCTGAACTCCTGCTGGTGACAGAGAGGGCAATGAAGTCGCTCCAGGCTGTCATACACAGATCCTCTATGAATCCTGCATCACTGACTCACCAGCGCTAGCAAGCATAGACTGATGATTTTCTGCTAAAACTAAATCAGTGAGAGATCATTCTTACTCAGGTATCTAAATCTGTAAAGAAATGCGGCTGCAAGTGTAACTAAAACAAACTGTATTCCCAGTTCCCAACTGTATTGCCAACAGAGCTTGCTGCAACCCTTCTTCCTTACTTCAGGCAGAGAACAGAACGGTAATAAATATTTAGAAAACCACATTAAATTCCTGAGATGCAATTTGTCTCCCAGCTTCACTGAAAGCTTCAGGGGCACCAATAAAAACCTGGGCGGGTGATGATACACTGTAATTTGTATTTTGAACAGACATTCCCTGAGCAACAGCAAATTTATGCAATCTCCTCGTAGGCTAGAGTTTGAGCAACCCTGCTTTACAAACAAGAGTAGTATCTAGCGCAGTAGTAACCACCCAGGTCCAGAGAGTTCCTGTTTGGTGATTCATAAAGCCATTGCACCTATCTTGAGGAGGATTTATAGACTGTTTACTTTTTGAACTTTTATTGTCTTTGGTAATTAACGCACGTTAAATGCAGACATGACCACTTAGTTTGGGGACAAAAGAACTGAGAGCCAACAATCTGCTACGGATGAAAAATAATTTAGTTCAACACGGGAACACTTTCACACGCTCGAAAGGTACAAGCTATAACAGCTTAACTGATTTCCACTGCTGGAATTTAGTCAGCCATCAGGAATTTTAGGTAATTTTTGATTGTAAAAAGATTATCATTATTTCAAGCTCAAAGTGACAGTTTGTTCAAAGATTATTTGCTACACAGTGACAATAGCCTGCTTGCTTTTTCTTGTTTTGGCATATCGTTTCAAGGGTCACTTGCACTACACATTTTGTGGTTTTCTGCACGATACACCGATATGATACGCTAATTTCCAATTAGGATGCTGATGTTCCAGACCAATATGACTCAGGCCTTGATTAATCTAGCCAAGTAGTCTGCTTGACTTTCCAGCAATTAATTAAACCCTAGCCTTAGACTAAGCAATATCTCCAACAAAAGTCTGTGGAAAGAAAAAGAAAAAAAAAAAAAAAACAAACAACTGAGAGCCCTCTTTCTCAGAATGGATCTACACAGCACTAGACAGAACCAGCCTGGAAACTGTTTGATTATTAAGCCAAGCCAGCCAATAAAAATTCCATTTAGCAACTTTATATGGACATCCTACACAGCGCACAGATAAAGGCAAAGGAATGTTGACAGTCAAATGCCGCACGCAGAATGGGGGGGTGAGGGGTAGGGGGGTGGTTAGAAAGCGTTTATCCTCCCAGCCTGAAGCACATCCAGCAGGCAGGAGGATCACCTTTGAAACAGCCAAATGCAACTATCTGGGGCATCAGGCACACATGGATTTTTCTGACAAAAAGGATTAATGAACTCCCAGGGTAAACAGGCAAAAGTGACAGAGCCGGCATCTGAACTTGTTTGCTTGATTGCCCACACCTTGTTAGCCAGACAAAAGCAAAAATAAGAGAGCATAATACTTGCTGAAGTGTCCTGTGTACGGACATTCTGCAGGACAAGGAGCAAGGGCAGAATCCTCCCTCCCCCGGCTACAAATGGCAGTGGATATTCTGCAGTTGCTTACTTCAGCCTCACTTGACAAGATGCTGTAGGAGATGTTTATCCAGCGGATATTATGAATTCACCAGCTACACAATAGGCCACCCTGAAAGCTCCCACTATGCTAGGGACATGGAAATCATGAAAGGGAAGACCTACTGTGGGCCAGGAAATGCAAAAGGAACACGAGAGTTATCCTGACACTGCAGGATCATCTTGGCCCATACCTCATCTTCAACACAGCACCCAGGTCTAAGCACCCAGGGATGCAGCAGGGTGGATACAGCCCTTTCGTATCCATAACTTCCAGGTTTCTGCCATTCCATGTCCAGACTGTATCCATATCAAGCTGCCCAGTCATGACCAATGCTCGCAACTCCCCTGTTTTGTGGTCTCCTTCTGAACTTGCTTACACTGTGGCAGTAAGAACCACAATATGCCTTGTTTTTGAATTCACAGCCTTGCACTTCACCTGCCCCTTGCCTGCCTCCCTTGGCAGCAAAGCTACCTTAACACCATCGTGTTTCAGTACTCAGATGAGTTCAATACAGAGGATACCTGCCCTATTTGCCACTACCACCAGTGCAGCGAGACTACAGGAACACAGTTCAACTACCAGTCTACTACCACACCATAGAGCTGCACTGTCATCATGCCTCTTCCTAAGTTTTTCCTCCTTTTACAGTCCACCCCCAATTCAGTGGGGTTTCTTTGTCCCCTTCTTTCTCTTTCCCTACCACTTTCTTGTGGGAGAGCCAAACACATGCCTTGGAGACAAGTTTTCTGGAGGAAAATGTCAGTGCTCATTTACTATACGAACACTTGGCTGAGCCCTACTCTGCCCAGACTTTTGAAGATGGTGTATTTTACAGTGGTGACACTTCATAGCTAACAGGCACTAACAGAAACACTTCTCATTTACAGTGGTTTCCATTCAAATGAGAGAGAAGTACATTTAATTCCTCCAAGACTACAGTCTAACTTGGAATCAAGGACACAAAACCAGCCCATAGACACAGAAACACTCCCAGTTGCTAAGTTCATATTGTGTATTTGGGCTTCTCTTGCCCAGACCTCATCCCCTTTGTTGCACCCAACCTAATCTAAGGCATTGAATAAACTTTGATCTTTAATACAAATTAATCAGTGAAGAAATTATGGGCTTCTGATGGAAAGCTGAAGAGATAGCTGCCCTGTGAAAACTGTGTCTTCCTGTATTTCCACTTCTCTAGCATGTACCTGAAACACCCAGGACTATCTTAGTCACATCTGTCCAGCTCAGAAAAAACCTCAGCCCCCTCTGTGTAAGTAAAAAAAATACAGGCTTTTTCTGGTTTCAACCTGTTCTGGGTCAATCTGGACAACAGGATTTATAGCTCTGTAAGAGTAGCTTTGTGTGTAATATTTACTTGAGTTTCAGATAACTAAGAAGAATGATGCTGGGTGAGGGTGCTGAAGACGGGTGCAAGAAGAGCTAAGTACGACTCCTGACGCCACCCAGCAGCTCCCTCAGTTGCCCTCAGGTAAGTCGTTTCCTTCACCATGCTTCTGCAGTAAGAAACTGCAAAAAAGCAAGAACCACTTGCACACCTGGCTACTCGGCCAGTGACTACCACAGAGCAAGGAGAAGATGTGATTGACAAACGTCCCGTCCGAGCAGACCGTACCTTCGGCATAGGTCACAAATGTGACACCGAGCTAGAACACGAGGAATCTCACCCCTCGAGTACCTACTGTCTAGTTTCAGGAACTTGTAACAAATGTATTGTTAGAAAGCAAAGGAAATAAAGGCATTTTTTCCCAGCCTCTTCAGAAAGAAGGTATCATACATTACACCTACAAAAACAGCTCATCATGTCAAACCTACAGAGTTTCCCAAGCTGCTTACTGCTATGACACTGCAAGTTAGGGAAAGATAATTGAAAAATTTCCACATCATCTCAGATTGATAGGTACATTGATACAGACATCAAATGCTGCAAAACCGCAGGGAAAGATTTCACTGTCATAATTACAAGAATCTCAAAGTAGATAAGGATAATGGGAGAAAGTAAAAAAAGTGACACAGAATATAAGGCAAAAAAACTACAGATATCCTCTTACTTCTCACTACTCTCAGAGGACCTTCTGAGCACTTCCTTCCTTCTGGGATGTATCCAGAGCAGCGTGGCCAGCAGGTCGAGGGAGGGGATTCTCGCCCTCTACTCTGCTATTGTGAGACCCCACCTGCAGTTCTGCATCCAGCTCTGGGACCCCCAACATAAGAAGGATATCGACTGGGTGGAGCAAGTCCAGAGGAGGTCACGAAGATGCTCAGGGGCTGGAGCACCTCTCCTATGGGGACAGGCTGAGAGGGTTGGGGTTGTTCAGCCTGGAGAAGAGAAGGCCCCGGGGAGACCTTAGGGCATCTCCCAGTGCCTGAATGGGGCTGACAAGAAAGCTGGAGGGGGACTTTTTACAAGGGCCTGTAGTGACAGGACAAGGGGCAATGGCTTTAAATTGAAAGAGGGTAGATTTAGATCAGATAAGTAAGAAATTCTTCATGGAGAGGGTGGTGAGGCACTGGAATAGGTTGCCCAGAGAAGCTGTGGATGCCCCATCCCTGGAAGTGTCCAAGGCCAGGCTGGATGAGGCTTTGGGCAACCCGGTCTAGTGGAGGGTGTCCCTGCCCATGGCAAGGGGGTGGCGCTACATGATCTTTAAGGTCCCTTCTAACCCAAACCACTCTATGATATTGAAGATTTATGGAAATGGGAGAACAAAATCCAGTCTAGGGGCTTTCAGTAGGAGTTGTTCGCAGGCTACAATCCAGCAAGTTCACAATCTCATTTGAATTTCATCCAGATGTCAGCAACAGAAGAAAGGATTACAGAAAGAATAGAAAACAGCCTCTTGGTTAAGACAACTGAGATTCTAGCTTCCTAGGGACAACAGAAGTCAGATGCTCTACTTATGCAGAGGTGCCCTGTCATCTGAAGCAAGATTCATAGTGAGCTTAGGGATGGTGTGGTTTGGAGACAGGGTTGTTTATCCCGGGCTGCCAAGTGAAGACAGAGCTGCCAAACATATGGGGAAATTGCTGCTAGCACAATTAACGGCTTCAGCTGAGACACCAGAACCTACTCAGAGCTGTCTTCAAAGTCAGGCAGGAGACAAATTTCTGCTCCAAAGACGAAGAGGTGCACCACAGGAACCAGAAGTACCAAGTAGCCAGTCTCAAAAACAGGAAAGAAAAACCAGCTTTGTTAGCGATTTTTTAAGCCATTCAAACCCAAGAACAGAGTGAAAAGGGGTCAAGGAGCAGTACACCACTCTACAATAATCAGGGATCAAGGATGCATAGGTGGGCAGCCACCAGACAGCACCTGATATTCAGTCTCAACAACAGAATGCCATTGCTGTGCTTGTGATCACAAGCAAGGGTGGAGCGCATGTTCACACAGGGAGGCCACCAACAGCAGAGCTCCTTGAAATACCCAGGGCCTGGTCAGTAATGGCAGCAATTGTTAGGAAAACAGGCAGTTCTTAGCATAGGACAAAGCAAAAATAGCCCTACAAATGGAGCTATAATTAAACCAGAAGCACACCCAGGCAGAGCTGGTCACTCAGCCTTCTCTACACTTCATTTAGGCAAATAAGGAATTGTTCCAGGAAAACTACAAACATTCAGACAGTTGTGACCCCATAAAAACTCAATTACGTATGAGTTAACGTCAATACAAAACAGCTTTTTTCATTTACTGTAAATCTCTGTAAAAATTCCTGGGTTCTCTGGCTGTAGAAGATTAGACAACTGAATTTGAACTTTAGACTTTTTAAGGGAGGCAAAGGTTCTATTTTGCCTTCTGCTGGCAAGCGATTTCATCTCCAACCCAAGAAATCAGCTTCAAGATGTCCTCTTCAGCTGCCCATTGCTTTCTAGACCTTTCGTTGGAGGAGAAACCAGGACGTCTGCAGCGAGCTGACGCAGGACAACACCCAGCAAGTTTAAAAACAGCACAGTTTAAAGTGTACTGGTTTACGCACACGTCTTGAACCTGGATGCATGCCTTGGCACCCAAGGGCTGAAATTTAGGTGACCCCAGCTCAAACTAAGTATATCTTTAGCTTCATGAAGCATCTGTTGCTTATGCACCTCCACAGCCACGCTCCCAATACCATCACAGGTCTTTTCAAATGTTAGTGGTTTTTCTCTCATGGTTTGGGTTTTTGGCTTGTTTGTTTTCTGAACTGTCTAGGACTGGCAATAAAGATGACTCCTGGAAGACACTGTAAAGCAGAGACAGACAGCCTTCCTAACCCTAACCAGCTGTATACTAAAATCCTCCCATGGCCAAGAACCACAAGTCACATACCACAGACCTGGAGAGCGGAACAGAGCCCAGGAAAATTTTACAGGCAGGTGACGGCCAGTTACTCCAAAGTACCACTAAGGGACAGGGCTACATTTGTCACACAGCCTGCTCCCAGTGACCCCCTGCCACCAACCTTAACCACCCTCTATTTGGAGTAATTTAGATCTGAGGCTCTGAGCCAACCCAATGCTGGTCATGAAACGAAATCATGACTTGAATAGCTCACAGTCCACATGTGGTTCTGGCACTACAAGCTGATTCCCTTGGGCAATGACTTTCAGGTTTTTGTGTTTTTTGGCTTTTTGTTCTGTTTTTTAAAGGAATTATTTTATTACCTCACATTTATTAGCATCCAGATCCACCATACAATGCTTGTTTCCTCTGCATTCCTCCTGGTGCAGTTTCTGGAACCACCTTCCTTGCTCCCATTTCTGTCCATGTTTGAAACTAGTTTCAGCCAGCCATGGTCAAACCACACCCTGTATGACTGCAGACCATGCAACAACTGCATCAAACCCTCTTGCTAAAGCAGCGGTTTGTAATATGGTTGCTGGTTGATTGTTTGTCTGAAATATCCCTATCCACAAGAGACACTGAAATAGTGCTAAAAGGCAGGCTGGTTCCAAAAACGTTAGGCGATGTTTGTGCTGCAGACTTCTGGACAGCATAGTTCTGTGGACAGATGCGACCCCCCAGGCAAAGGGGTGATGTCAGCAGCAGTTCCTAGTGCGAGGACACAGCACCTTTACCAGTTTCATGGACTGAATGTGGAGTGATGTGAAGACATCATACTAGTAAGTCTATACACGGTCCCGTCAGATGAGTAATCCTCCTGAGGTGCACTAAAGATCTCTTCACACAGGAATTGCCCTGAGGATTAGCAAGCTAAAATCATGTTTAGTTTGGGCTAACAGGGCTCTGGCTCCAGCTTCCCAAGGAACATGGGAAGGCATGTGGAAGGTGGGGGAAGAGATCAGGAAAGACAAGTGTAATGAGTCAGTCTCTGGAATCCAAGCTAAGGATTTGACTCTAGTTACTTCATTTACAGGCTAGTTCTAAAGCTGCAGCCAGCGAGCACTCAGTTTCAAACTGGAGCAGACAAGCTTGGGAGCCTGCCACCGCTGAATGTCCCCAAGTCAACCTAACCAGCGGCTAAGCTCGCTCCATTAGGGTCCCTCACAAATGCTTCCCCCACCCTTTTGCTACCCAGTTCTTCCAGCTTTCCCCACTCCATAGCGTTGTCAGACCTGACCTTTCTTCCATCCAGTCCTGTGCATAGACTATATCCTGAGCTGGTCCACTCACCAACCACCACTGAACCATGGAGAGAGTGTTTCAGGGCAGGGAGCAGAGTTAGAGTGGTGAAGACCTCTAGTCAAGAAGAAACACTTGAACAACAAGTGGCAAGAGTCACCCAGCAAGCAGAAAACTTCAAACCCGTCCCTGTGGAGAGCACACTGGATGTGAATTGCTTTGTTGGAGCTGGGTCAGCCACTGCATCTTTGTGTCTGCCTTACTAGGAGCCAGCTGTGACTGACACTCTCACCAGCACAGACAGGATGGAGTGACATCTATTAATGAAGTTACCCATTTGCTAGAGTAATCCATCACAAAACTCAAGCATGCAAGGAAGAAAGGAAGTTTTATGCAACAGTGTTTGGCCAGACCATGATAAGCACAGAGAGGGTAAGGTGCAAGAGGCATCCTTTGCTTACAGTCAGCGTACGGCAATAAGGTGTAGGGAACAGTCTAGGTTGCTTCATGAGGTGGCTACGGCACTACAGCTGGGTCACAGCGCTCTGGAGTTAAGTCAGCTCTTCTGCCATGCCGTGAGTACTGGCTCCAGAAACCTGGGCCACCCTAGGTCCTCTTCACATATCTTCTCAGGTTCATAAAATATAATTCAATTAATGGGATTAATTTTCTGTCAGAGCCTTTAACTTGCACTTAGTTTTAGCTCAGGCAGGACAGCTGATATTTCATGGCTTGTGTTGAGCCAGTTGAAGTAAAGATTTACTGCCCCCTCCTCTGGTTTTGGAGAAGGCAGGGGAGACTACCTACACATCAGGTACCTGCTGGGAAACTACATAGCTCAAGAATCAAAAGTGGCTCCCACAGAGAAGTGTTGCTGAAAGGAGAAGAAAATTCGACTCAGGCACTTTAATTTTTGCTTTTAAACAGACACACATCCTATTTTTTTTTATTCCAGAAGGTCAGTGCATGAGGAACATGCTTGACACAAATGTCAAAAAAGACCAAATCCCCTTTTACGTAGAAGTTCCTAAATACAAAACTCTAAGTGAAATAGGATGCAACCTGTCAATTCAAATTGAGTCTTTGTCCTGTAAATGCAAGACAAATCCTCATCTCTTTAACCTCAGGCAATGCCCTCCACCAACAGAAATTGCACTCCCCAGCTCTGACCACAGCTGGCTGAAAGGTGTGTCCAGCATCCTTTTCCCCCCATATCTGCAGTTACCTTCATTGAACACACAAGCTTCTCACAGCAGCTCATATCCACATGGGAACAGGCTCCAGTCCCTTTTTATTAACTAGCACCGGCAAGGGATTTCGGTCTAAGGGACTTGGTATCAAGGCAGACTACAAGCCAGATACATTTACAGTCAAGGCCTACCCTTGCTACAAGAAAAGGTCAGTGCTGGGAGCAAGAGTGCAGTCAATGGTGTGGACTCTGAAGCAACCTGCTGGAGTGGAGCAGAATGGCTTTTTAAAGTTCATTGCAAGAGTTCAAGGAGAAAAAAACAACACATCTATATACAGAGCACATTGAATTTCAAGAGGTTTTATGAGAAATCCAAAGCATCTCAGTGTAAGGATTATGACAAATTGCTTGAAAGCTTAAATAAGAGGTGAGGATGTTCCTGAGAAGGTGGCAGGCAGATGCAAACCCCTGCCAAGAAGAACAGAAAGCAGTGAGCCATTCACTTGTCAGGAGATGCACCACCTTTTACCTCTAACCACCCCAAAGTCCCTCTAGGAAAAGGTGCTGTTTCCATTCACTATGGCAAGCCAACAGCACTAAAGAGAACCCATTTCTTCCCCCAGCCCCCTCCCAAGTCCATCCCATTGCACAGCTCCCACCAGCCTCATCCCTGCTTCGCTCCTCCAGGTCTGTCCAGCCTTATGTCCTCCAGAGCGTAGGGACAAGCGTAGTGCAAGGACACATCCACCTTCCCCCTCGAGGGATGAGACAGATGCAGAAGATACGAGAACTGGTGGTCTGCCAAGGAAACTAGTCAGTGCTGTGTCAAGAAGGAGCAAGAAGCAACTTCTTGCAGTAAGAAGCAGGAGAAAGCCCAACACAACATGGTCTATCTGCAAAGGCAGTAACAGTCTTACTTTGCATAGGAAAACCTAGGCTGCTCTAGTCACACAGCTCTTTAAAACTCAGTGTTGTGTGAAGAGTTGTCTAACTTCTGTCCTACCAAGGCAAAAAAGCAGGCACTGCCTCATGTATGCCAAAATATTCAGCCATCAACTGCTTTTCACAACAGAAAGTCTTTTACTCTGAAAAAGAAAGAAATGTAGTGTTTCACAGGAAGATTTGTCTCCATCTCACCATTGATATGCCCCATATCACCTCCTGGGGTCTGCTGTATTTGGATGGATAAACTGGGAAGTCAGTCACAAGTCTCAAGAGTATTTTGATCTGTGAGGCAGCACAGTTTACAAACCAGGAAACATCTGGCTCCTTGGATAGGCCTGGAGCACATGGCTGGTCTTCCTAAGGGGCCTCCATGGGTCTACCAGCTAGCAACACCGATCCAGCAGCCAGGCACACAGGGGTCAGACCCCAAAGTGGGTCAGAGCTCTGCTTTGTACAGAGAGAAACATAGCCAGAGCAGCACCTGGGTGAGCTTCATGCTCAGTGCACAAAGCTTGAGGAGCTGGGGCAGAGTCCCGAAGCAGGAGAGAACCTCAGTAACATAGCGCAGACAGCCCTCAGCTTGTTGCTAGGCTAATGCCCTTGTTTACAACCCGGCAGAAAATAAGTGTCATAATTTAGCATAATCTGTGCCTGGAGAAGCCTGATCCCTCCAGAATTCGTGTGCAGGAGGTGCTGCAACGTGACAGCCAAACTCCAACCACAGATGTCTCTGCATAGATTCTGCTACAGGGGAAAAAACCTGGAGAAACACGCAGTGCTTACTTATCCAGGAGTAGAAATTAGCCTATGAGCTCAGTTATAGAGGACCTTGCTGTACTGAACCCCAGGGACTTGTCAAGTTAGGGACTGAGCAGAGTCACGTCACCCAGCCAATGGGAGCAACATCATCCAGCCCAGACACTCACACTGCCCAGACCACCAAGGAGCCCTTGGATACCTGCTAACTCACCCTCTGGCAATGCCCTCCAGCAGCACTTGGAGACTTGCAATGTTAAGAGCCCTCCCTAACCCAAAGTTTACCCATCTGCTTAATTCATCTGGCCTTTTATGATGAAGGTAAGAGGCTGCAGTTTAAATTGTCCGAGATCAAGCCAGCACCTGGCCACAGGGAACTGTGCATGCTATAATGCTGCTTTAAGTCAACAGTTAAATCAATGGTACTTCATTATTTTATATCACTTGGTATACAAATGTGAGAAATGAAATATTCTTCCTCTCCTCCATCCCCCTCCCCATCTCTTTCCTGTGGTTTCCCAACCCACTGCCCTCCCGGTAAGGCGTAAGTATGAGATTCAATCTCTCATGAAGTGTTCCCAGGAAATATGCCCTCCTTCAGTGCAGCACAAAGCCTACCTTGATTGAGGTAGGTCAGGGTTTCTTCGTGCAGTTTCACAGCAGGTGACGTGGCCGTGCAGAGGACGTACTGAAAGGGAGGCAGTTTGGTATCATTTTCAGGAGACAGCTGTGGTTCTTCCTGCTTGAAGATCGGTAGTGCAAGGACATCTCTGCAACATACAATTCACACATACTTAGCCAGATAGAGATTTCATGGAATATCCTAGACCCAATCTTCACTTGGTTCTCATGCTCTGAGATAATGGAGATGATTTCTGGACAAACACTGAGGTACAATGGTTAAAAAAAGAAAGAATTTAGCCTGTATAATTAAGAAAGCAACCTCTGCCTCTAGGACATCAGTACTGGACACAAAAGAACACAGCATTAGCAAAATACTATATTTCTGAGAATTAATTTGTGTTTTTAAAACATAAATCGGATTTACTTTTCAGTTAAGAAGCCTTCTCAATAAGGAAAAAGTTACCAAAAACAGATTCTCCATCCTTATGGAAGTACATTTGTTTAAGAGTTCTTGGGTTCTCAGACAAAAGCCTTTCAGGAAAAAAAAAAAGGCAAGAAAGGGCACTTTATTTTGACAGCTGAATGTCAGATTAGCAGAATATCTACAAGCAGCCAAGGGTGAGGAGCAGACAGCTCTGGTATAAAAAGGAGCCGTTCAGGTAAACGATGGCATGAACTGCTGGACTAATTGAGTTGCAACATTTCCTTGTACTCCAATAAATCTGGTCCTGAGGAATCATGTAACTCTTAAAACAGCATCTGGCTACCTTCATAAATGTACACAGAGATGCTCAGGAGCAGCTTCACTAAGACCTGCGCACAGTGCCAGTGCTCGGTCCTTCACAAACTTCACGCTGACCAGCCTGCAGATTTAGTGTCAGACTGACCCCAACCCACACTAATCCCCAAGCAGGACAGGTATTAGCACAGCTGAGAGCATAACAGAATGATTAGTGCAAGATGAGATGTCAGGAATAAGCATCCTTATCAGAGCATGTCTGATACTGAAGAACCACATTAGCCTTTCCCATGTCGCTGACATTTCTGATCACTGAGTCCACCTACTTAAGACACCAATATCCTTCCAAATTAGGAGGATTATGTTGAACACAAACAGTTCACCATAAGAAGTGACTAATTTTTTCCCCTCCATTTCCTGCAAACATGTGAAGACTCAAGATGCCCTTTACAGAGGCTGCAGTTCTGCCCCTTTTAGTAATCCCACGCACAAGCAGCGTTAAGAAAAGCTGTTCAGGAACATGCCAGCATGTACAGGCATGCTCCCTATGGAAAGAGCATTAAAAATTTTTTCCTTGCCTGTTGAGTTAATGTTCCACCTTGTGCTCACCCATGGCACCCACAACCTTGAAGGCTACCCAGGCCATCAGTGAAACGGAGCAGTTAGCTATAAAGTGCTGCAAAGTGCCTGGTTCAAATGCAGGTACTCCTGTTTATGGCAAAACAAAGCCAGAGAGCAGTGTGCCACTTCAGATACAGGCAGGAGAAATGAATCGCCCATCTCTGCTTCCTTTCTCCTCCAACCACACCCCCTCCATATCATCACCAGCAGAGAGGCATCCAGCCCCATTTGCTTACTGGCACCACTGACATAATCACAGCTCTTGCCTATCTGAAGCCCTAGCGAGGGGATTTGATTTTTCTTTTATTCCTTAGTGGTGATGATGTACTACAGTAACCAAGTGACAGAAATGCCTGCAGTAGATTTCGGAAATCCATGGCATTGCTCCACACACAGGCTCTGATACTGCTTCACACAGTCATCTCTCTCACCCAGGGTGCCAACATGTGCTCTTAACGCACTCCTCTGCACAATGCCATTGGAATGTGGGCTGCTTTACAGAGCAGGACAGATCAAACACCCTGGAGCCTGAAAGCTTCTGCAGTTCTGCAGGAAACAGCACACACAGTCTGGCCCAGGTGTATCAGTTTGGGGTGAGGAATTTGTGCACCTATTCAGCTGAAACAGTTGAAAAATCTAGGCCAGGGGAAGTTGCAATTCCAATATCATATTTCACATCAGGCTCCTAACACCCCTACACTTGCTGGAACAGCTGGCTGATCACTGAACACTGTAAGCACAGAGGAATCCAGGATTTGGTTTCTGGAAAGCTTCGCCATATTAAAGCACTGATGAAGCCACACAAGTTAATAGCATTTGAACTAAGGAATACAGAAACTAAGGATGCATGACTTTGGATCAAGCTCTTCTCAAATATTTCACCTTATTAAAAGTGTTAGGAACTTAGATCTTTCTAAGGAACAGATCAAGGCTTAAAGGAATTTCTAAGCTATAGGTATACAAGACATCACAATATGTGTACAACTCTCTTCACTCAAAAGCTGCAAATCAAGTTTTGAGGGGAAAAAAAAAATAGAACAGGCTTTTACAACAGTTCCCATCCTTTAAACAAAAAAAAAAAAAGGTGGAAACCCTTAACCCCCCTCACCAGGTTTCACCATTATGTTAAAGCTTTACAGTTCTGGTCTTAACCAAGGGCTGGGCCGCTTACCTGGGAAGGGAGAAAGTTATTTGAGACAGTTCAGCCATCTGGCAGAACCAAAATACATACAGCATTTCCATAAAAGTGATGGAAAATGTACAAGTATTTTTTAGTATTGTCTTGCTGTAACTACAAATACCACCGAATTTACACAGGTACCTCAGGTATGCATAGATTGCTACAAAGCTTAACTGATACACACTTTTTCTACAGCTACTTCAAGGATTGTGCTATTTCAGCTTCTTCAACAAAGTCCCTACAAGGGGGTATGGAGAGCCTTCAGAAGGGCACAGCTCAGCAGAAAAATGCCCCTCTAGAAATGCATGTCTTGGCGCATTCCTGTGTAGAGTGAATTGGAGGTCCCTACTAAAAACAAGGGTTTTATTCAATTGAGCTTCCCCAAAACACCTGAGGCTATTGCTGCCATAAAACCAGTTTTAGGGCTTTTAGTCCCAGATCAAAACCACCATGGTCACAGTGTTAGGTACTCACTAAAGCTGAAGTTATTTCCTAAAACACTGACAGGTTACCTTGGTACTAGCAGCCTTCCTCCCAGATCAGGTATCCTTTATCCCCTCAGCTAGCATTCAAGTCAGGAGAAAGAGTCTAACGGTGCTTTCTGACCAATTCCAAGGCATTTGAGTTGCGGGTTCAAGCCTGAACCAGACTCGATCTGTAGCACTCCGGTGCTACAAATCCATGGTGCTAATGAAGCAACCTGAGCACTGGGAATGCACTTCAATGCAAAGATCCTAGGCACAAGTACCAATGCTGAGGCTCATCTGTGAGTATCCTTCTCACCATCCTCAACTCATCTGCTTTGCAAGCAGAAAGCAAGAGAGAACAAGACTTTTGCCAACATACAC
Organism: Rhynochetos jubatus; assembly: GCA_027574665.1. Lineage (NCBI taxonomy): Eukaryota > Metazoa > Chordata > Aves > Eurypygiformes > Rhynochetidae > Rhynochetos > Rhynochetos jubatus. The sequence goes on from CM050654.1 coordinate 30,524,005, forward strand.
GTTGTTAAAATAGACTTAGAGGATAGTGGAAGGAGGTGAAGCACCTTGTGTGAAGGAACAGGGAAGCTGCCAGAAATCTCACAGTGCTGTATTCTGATAAGGGGAATTATTCAGTCAAAAAAACTCCTTTGCAAATACACCGATAAGGAGAGGGAATAGTTAAGATTGCTTGTCTCCTTGAAAGGGAAGTACTGTCTGTGTTTGAAGTGCTTTGCTAGACAAGCTCCATGTCCTCTCAACAGTGGTTATTTTGGGGGTACATTCTGAAGGCAAGGCTCTTGCACCGCAGCCAGGTTCTCTACCACTGCAGCTGAGCAAAATGGCACTTCAGTAGGGCAGCATCAATCGACACCAGCTGGGAACTGAGCTTTACATATTGAGAGAAAAAAAAAGAATAATTCATAAGCACCCAACAGAAAGGAAACTCCCAAAGTTGTCTGCTTTGTTGTCTTTTGGAGAGAGGAAATACGGGTTTGTGCTACACATGTTACAGACTATTGTTTAGCAGCCCTTGTGCTTAAATTAGGCACATTTAATTAAACGCGACTGTGTGGAGGCAGGAAAAAGCTGGTTTAAACAAGCTCAGAAAGTGAAAATCTGAGCTTTTTACCCATCGTCCCAAAAAGAAGAGAAAGAAATCCGGTCCTGAGAAAACTGGATGCTAAGACAGCTTTGCCAACAGACGTTTTCCGGAGACTTTCGACAGTGCACCCCAACCGCCGCACCTTCTCCCTCTGAACCGCGCTACCTGCGCCCCCGAGAAGGGGGGAGACGGCAAAAGAGAAAAGCAAAACTGCCGAGTTGCCTAACCAGGCACTAAAAACACAGAAGGAAAACAAGGACTAAGAGTCCGCAGCTCCCAGAGAACTTATTTTCTGGGCACACCGGGCTCCCCGAAGCTGCAGCCCCGGCGCAGCACTAACCCGGGGATGCCGCAGCTCCGCTGGGTACCGCCCGGGCAGCCCAGAGGATGCCGCAGCTTTAGGGATGGAGCACTCCCCTTCCCACCCAACACCGTGCCGAGGGCGCCGGGCACCCCCGGGGGCTCACGCTGCCCGGGGACTCACCGCAGGTAGCTGCCGGTCGAGTGCTGGTTGTAGTGCTCCGGCTGCGTGTGCCAAAACAGCATCTTGGGGGCGGCGGGCGGGGAGGGGGCCCGGCGTGGTCCCTGGGGCTGGGGGAAGCCGGGCGGCAGGAGGCGGGGGCCAGCCGGGCTGCCCACCCCGAGGCGCGCCGGGCACGGCTGCGGCCAGCTGGAGCCGCGACCCCGGCGGCTCCCGGCGCTTTTATGGCTCAGCCCCGGCGGGCGCGGGTTGGCCGGGCCGGGCCACCGCAGCCGGCCGAGCCCTCCCCCGCTCCGCCCCGCCGCCAACCCCGGGCACGCACGGGCCGGGGCAGCCCCGGGGCGGAGGGACGGGCCCCCCGAGGGGCGGGCGGAGGCTGGGGAGGGGGCGGCCTCGCCCCGGGAGCGGTGTTTGACGGGGCCGCGGGGAGAGCAGGGATACGCACGGCAAGCGCCGCCGTGGGGGAGCGTGGGCGGCTGCCCCTTCCCCCGGGCGGCCCCGGTGTCCCGCAGGACATCGGGGGACCCCCAGGACCGGTCCTGCCCCAGATTGCCCATGTGCTTTGACGGGCCGTGGGGACGTCCGGGCTGGCAGCGGCGGCGCCGGGTGTGAAATCCCTGCTCAGGTTCCCTGGGTTCGTTTTTTAGGTTCGGGAGAGCCGATGGTTTTAACTCCCTGCTGCCTGCCTCGGAGGCTGCCTGTGCTCCCTGTTAACGTGAACGCTGTGTCAGCGGGGTGTTCTCCGGGTGGGAGAATGGAAGAACGTAATTCACCAGAGGACATGCAGGAGCAAGAGGACAGTGCCAGGGACTAACCTCAGCCCTAACCCATCAGCCTTGTGACAGCATGTCCGAAACCCCTCTGCCTCTCCTAACCCAACTCCCTTTTCGGTCAGGAGAAATCTGTTTCTTTACCATTTCAAATTCCTGAGCCTCACCTACAAGGATGTTCATACCCGGCATTTTCCTCACTCCCCGCTCTCCATGCCTCTTCCTGTCCTACCAATCCTTCTCACGTTTGGGGAGGGGAGCAAATTGGTGGAAGGGGTTCGCCGTTTGATCCTATTGTCTATCCATCAGCAGAAATGGAAATAGACCCTTAACTTCTCTGAGCCATTAAAAAATCCTCCAGTTGATTTTGAGGGAGAAGCCTGTCTACCTGCAAGTTTCCTGGTCAAATTTCAACTGAGAAAAAGGCCGCTTACTCACCGCTGTTGGCATATATTATTATGTACTGCCATACTCCATAGCCAAGATAGCGGCATTTCACTGTCGGATGAAATTTTTATTACCCTGCTATGATTATAGAGTATCTATATTATCGTAGAACCTACAGAGCATCATTGGGTCAAGCCCTAGAGAGGCAGTATAACTATAGGCATGGGCAGTTCATATCCTGATGTGCCATGAGGTGAAGAACAAGGTAACCTGAAAGGTAACTAAGTAGCTTCACAGAGGTGTTATGAGTCTTAATTTTTTTAAGATGCATTACTTATATCTGCCAGACTCCGTTAGTTTCAGACTAAGAAATAACACAGATAAATGTGCCTTTAAGGTAGTTTATCTTTCCTCTGTTACTACACAGCTAGACAAACACCAGGGTTTTTTCAAAGCAAAATGGCTGGAGTTATCTTGTCACTTTTTCATACTCTTAAAAATATGTAGCTCTGCTCACACAACATCTGAGCAGCAGCAGCTGCTGAGACCTTGATTGACCAAAGGCTATATATAGCTCCTGGACAGAGAAACAAGGCAAACTTTGCTGAGGTGTCCAAGGACTTCTCTCAACTGTAAATATCCTTCCACAGTTTGGGTTTTTTTTCTGTGCTGACTGGAGAACTATGTAGTCCGATGTAAGAGTAAATGACCATACCATACAAAACAAAGGATTCCATCAAATCTGACATGTCAGTATTTCCTTCATTATTTCTACAAAATAAAAGTGTTGGAGGGAAAATTACTTGAAAATAATCCCATTTGTTTCCTTTCTGGCCTATTACTTAATGTAGAAAATAGGGTGAGACCTGCTAATTAATTTTAAAGGGACTCTGCCAGCAGATCTGTCTTCTGAACCTTCCTGTCCCTCCTATCCCTTTCTTAGCCAAATCTGGAAAAAAAAAAAAAAAAAGAAAAAAAAAAGACATCTTTGTTCTTTGTCTACCTCTCCTGAAAGAAACCTCAGCCCTCTTCCCGACTAGCTCCTGCTCTTCCCCTAGCACGGAAGTTTGCATCACAGCATCAAATGCCCTCTCCTGATCTTCAAAGTCCACCACATCATACAGACCAAGTCCTTCTCTGCTCCCCTCTGGGGCTCCCTTGATCGGCCAGCGTCTGCTCTTCCTCTTTCCCTAACACGGCCCCTCAGTGAAGAAATCTTATCCACCACAGCTTTCTCACCCAAACCTTCCTTTGCTCTCCTATTCCCTCCCAGATGAAAGTCATTTCTTTCCCTCTGCTGTGCTGATTGCTCTTCATCTCTCTTTTTAGATTCTTGTTCAATTGGCCACGGTAAAATGCTTTGCTCATATGATTAAAAAGGGCCTGAGTGAATATTTTGTTTGATGGATTTTTCTACTTGAGGTAATGCTGTGAAGGGACTTCGGGATACTTTTTGTGTGAACAAGTATTTTGAAAGCAAGTATCTTTTCCTATGGACATTTGCGCCTGGGCACAGAAGAACCGTGCTACCGAGTTCAGACTGGCATAAAATGGGATGATGTTTTTAAGCATATAAGTCCTTTTGAATAAAAAAATGCAAAAAACAGCACACACAAAAAGTCCCCAAACACAAAACCTTCAAGCATTAATATCTGCACTTTCAGTTTAAGATGTTATGGCCCCAAGAGGTTCGTTCTGCTGCTTCACTGGTCATTACTATCCCTTTAGCTAAGCACTGAGTGGAAAACATGCATGCCCTTCATCTGCTGCGCTGGAGAGCTGAGAGGTTTAGATCAGCTTCTCAGCTCTACGTAGGGCCAAGCTCGTAGACTTGCACTGAAGTGACTGAGGTACAGTCACATAAGCTGTTTCCTTTCTTCTTTGGAAAAAAGGTGTTTCTGTCAGCCAAGGGGCTAAAGGGATATGAGTGTGGGAGCATTACAACACTGCAGAGATGGCTAGTAAAAGCTTAGGTCAGTAAAGCTAATTAAGCACTTAACTCCCACCGAATTCAAAGGAAACAAAGCATCTCTATACTTCTATGAATTCCACCACAAACATCTGAGTTGCTTCTGAAAAGTCTAACAGGAGCTTCTACGTCAGATAAGCAATTTTGTGCTCGTGAAGTCCAAAATAAACTTAGTTAAAGGATCAAGGTTAAACATTATACTGTATTGAAGAGCTTCCAAAAGCCGCCACCAGCTCATCATGGCATTACTCAAAGTTATTCAGGGATTACTCCAACTCTCTCCTGATGCACAAGCCATAGAGTTGCAGCCTGTCTGGATGAACTGCAGGGATCTGAAATGAGTTGCAGGCTTGGGAAGACTTACTGGGATGCTCACCCAAGCACTGAATATGCTTTAAGAACAAAAAAATCAGCGTGGTGCCTTTCATGTTGCCTCTGTGTGTGTTTTAGCTCACAGGTTTCCAGCCTCTGTCTCGGGGATCCTTGGGGGAACTATACTTAAGTCGATTCTGCAAGATAACCAAGAAAATTGTCTGTACTGTGACTGGTTAATTTGCTCTACCTTCCCTGGAAAACACTGAAGGCACCAGAAACTAGAAAGGACTAAAAACCCAAGGTTGTTGTCAACTGCAATGTTCTAAATGAAGGGTTGTTTTATACAGCCCTTATTGTTCTAGAAGCTGGAAAATCATTGTAATGCCTTTGTCTGGGTTTGGGAGAGCTTCCAGCAATAAGTGCGGGCTCTCCTGGGCAGCCCACTGACATCGAGGTCTCCTCATCCATCCTGTGCAGGTCCACTTTTCTGAGGGACACCAGATCGGGTGGGTTCCCATTGACTCTACGGAACAGCACCTCAGGGCATAGCTGGTGGCCAGCAGTTGGGGGCAGTGGTTGCCACCATGCATATGACTAGTCTTGGTGTTACAACCCAGAAGGATGACACTTAACCAGAAAAAAAAGAACAAATAAGGTCTTGAAAATGTGCCTTATAGTGAAAGAAACATGGAGCTTAGTTCAGTTTTAACCAGAGGAAGATTAACAGGTGACTCAAACATGAGTCTATAAATACTCACATGGGAAATCAACATTTCGTAACAAATGCTCCTAAACCCCACAGCAAAGATACAAGGGCCAGGGAATAAACACCGCAAATTAATAAGCTGAGGCTAAGAATGGACGGCACAATTCAACAAGGAAAGTATCAACCATGAGTACAGCTTTCCCAAAGTTTGTGGTTAAAGGCCCCTTTCCCCGTCCCTATCTTCTAGGTGCAAATCAAGACTAACTTTCACTCCTAAATAAAAAAAAAAATAAAAGATAAACAGAAAGGAATTCCTTTGGCCCTGTGGCTGGTTAGACAGAGGAGATCAAAGACGTTCAGTGGGACCCTTTCTATCTTACGATCTCTGACATCCCCTTGTCAAAGGCTTCCAAACACCTGTTACAGCCACCTCCCTGTTCTACCATGTGTGTTTAAGGCGATGTATCCCCTTCCACGGCAGCCAAACTCCCAGCAACGCTCATATGTCGTGATGTGCTGTCAACACAATCGTCATGACACAATGAGAACCTCATTAACGGAACTTAATAGCAAAACAAATATCGGGAAGAATACTGCACGGACTGGCTTATTTATTTTCTTATTCAAGTCATTCATTAAAACTCTCACTATTTTCTTGCTTATCAGAGGTCACCATCAAATTTCCAGCTGCCACTGAATTTTCAGGCACAACTGAGCACTGATGAATCTACAAGGTCTTTTTGCCACAGAAATTAAGCCTCATTTGCGAACTTTCCCCGGTGTCATATTAATCATTTTGACTGTCCTGATTTTATCAGCAGAATCAATTTTTTTTTCTTCCTGGTGAACATTTTCTTTAAATTCATTTTGTTGTGGAAACAAAAAAAAATATTTACACAATGCTTCTGATCGATGAATGATTGGATGACAAAATAAGTGATTTTAAATGCTCATTAAACATCTATTGGCATTGGCTTGCTCTTTGTGAGCTCCGGGGACCGGCACTCTCTCCGATGGAGCACACGCAGTAGCTGTGTTTACGTCGCGGAGAGAGGCCTCCGGAGCTGACAGCGCTAGCAGGAAAGCAGCACAAGATTTAAAAAAAAACCAAAGAGAACAACAAAAAAAAGCATGTACGTTTTGGCCAGGAGCCTGATGGCTGTGTGTATCCCACATGGTCCCATCAGCCTGGTTTGCCACCCTGCCCCAAACACTGGTGTCAGCGCAGACGGGGAGTGGAAAGGGAGGGAGAGAAGGATGGAGCAGCCCGGGGCCAGGCTGCAGCAGGGACTGCTTAAACCAGCTTTGCCCGAGAGGCGAGTGTGTGAAAGCACGGAAAGAGGTGTCAAAAGACATCTAGTCTGTAGATCCCACAGATCAAGACCTAGATCGCATGAAAAAGGAATCTGAAAAGCCTGGACAAGAGGCAGAAGGCACTCTGCAGATTTGGAGACACCACCGAATGAGGTGGGGCGGTTGGCATGCCGAGAACCAGTGCTTCAATCCAAGTGGACCTTGGGAAACTTGAGGACAACAGAAACCTCATGAACCTTAGCAGAGACATGCGAAGTACTGCATTGAGCTAGAATAACCCCGTCTGCCAGTTCAGCCTGGGAACCAACCGTTTGAAGAGCAGCCCAGCTGAGAAGGACACATGGGTTATCTTGAAAGCCAGCTTAAATAGGAGACAACAGTTCCCTCTCACCACAAATGAGGCAAACTACTACTAATGCAGGAGATCAAGGGAACTTATCTTCCCTTCTAATTGGTGCTGGTGAGGCTTCATCTGTTTGAGCCTCCAGTTGAAGAGGGATGTGGAGAAGCTGGACAGGATCCAGCGCGTGAACTGCCAAAGCACTCAGGGCCTACAGCACTTCTGTGACAACAACTTGAGGGTATCAGCCTTGCTGAGTAATGATGATGAAGTTAAGGCAGGACCTAAAGCAGCCCACAAGCCCTGCAGAAGCAGTTAAAAGGGTGATGGAGCCAAATCCTTCTCAGTAGCAGCAGTGATCAAAACCATGTCCACAGGCTGTGACATGGGGGTTAGGTTGAACACTTCTTCACTAGAGGAATTGAACACTGGAACACCAGACAGGCTGTGGCATCTCCACCCTTGGAGGTGTTGGAGATTCAACCGTACAGAGCCACGGTTCACTCAATCCAGTGTGTGCTCCAGCCCTGTTTTGAGGTGGAGCTTAAATTAGAGACATCCAGGGGCCCCTCCCCATCAACATTTCAACAAACTGAAATCCAGCTGCAAGGGTTATTACGGTCTTGACACAGGTTTTAGTGTACATGCCCCACAGTCCCGTTCCTGCTCAAGGAATGTCCAGGTCTCACCACACAGATAATGCCCAAACACAATGTGGGATGTCCACAGCTTCCGAAGAGACTCATGGTAAAAGGTCTGTATGCTGCACTACTGCATGTGCTCTCCTGCCCCGTTGAGACTTCTAAGCAAAAAACATCTGAAAGGAGGTTATTTTTAACTCTGGAGGAAAGTCATTATTATAATTTGGCCCTGGCAAAGCAACAGTGACAAGCAGACGCATCCTCTCCAATGTAAACTCTTCAAATGTGAAAAGATTTCAGGATAATAATTAGACACAATTGGGCATGTAGAAAGATCCAAAACGCTCCCCCAGGGCATTTATTTGTTGTAGGACAGCACAAAGCATCAAGTACATTACAGAGCTTTTCACCTCCCCTGTAGAGACAGTTTGAATTCCTTGAAAGGAAAACGTTTTAAGACCTTCGTGTATCCAAAATGCCTTTCAATAACTGCTCAGAGAACTACTTGGATCTGAGCAGAATCGTTTTACAGCTCACAAGACCACTGGTCCTTCGCAAATGTTATGACTTGTTAAAACTCAAAATATGAGAAAACAATGAGAATTATTACTATATTTGGTCTTTGCATCAAAGCTTTCTTCCATCAAATGAGGTTTTTCTTATAGAAATGCTCTAATTAGATGATTCATACAATAAAACCATAACCGAGAAGACGATAAACTGGAAAAGCGAGTGTGGTTTTCTTGTGTTGACTACATATAGCCTGACTAATTATTCCCAACTGGTATATCCATACATAAAAGCACCTTTGCAATGACAACAATTTGTAAAATTATCCTAATAACATATTATTCCCTTAATTTTTATAAATCCAATTTAAGGCACCTTTTAAACTGTGTTTGCACAGCAATTCCCAGTCTGATAACAAAGCCTCCAAGCCCCCTGCAAGGTAAGGTAAGGTGATGTGAGGTGCGTAGCCTCATCCCAACTGACTGGTTGTAAATGCATTTATTTCCTCAATTGTCCTTTCTCCCCTCGATATCCCAAATTTCCTGCTGGTACAAGGTGTCACTCTCATCTCTGCAATTCCTGTGGGGCAAATTAATACATTTGCATTAACTTCATGCCATGGCACACAGCGTGTTTGCAGCTTACACGTGCAAATATCCTACCAGCATTAGGTAATGAGCAAGCAGCCTTACCATTAGGTGAGGAAACCAGGGTGCTTTGACCTGTGCATACAATAACCTTGGTGAGACTGATAGAAATTCGGCGATTTCAGCTCGTTCCCACATAACCCAGGGCAGCTGTACTTGCAGTGCTTTAAGACGTTTGTTTCCAAATCAGCACAAATTTCGTCTCTCTTTAACACACACGAGCCACCTGACCGCCGAGGTACCCCTGTGGCCTTCATAAAGACTTCCCGGAGCGGGATGGGATGGCAGTGGGAAGGCATGAACCGCAGTGAATATCCTCGCATAAGACGATCCAAGTGAGCAAAGTGCGGAACTGCCACATCCTCACTCCCAACCCGAGGCTTGGTGGTTTGTTTTCATAGTGAAACAACTAACCTCACTGCAAACCCTCCTGGGGACCATCTCTTTAACTTTTCTCATGGTGTAGTTAGGCAAGGTCAGCAGCAGTTCAGATGCACAGCATTGAGTAACCGCTAGCTGTACCATGGCAAAGGCTACCTATTTCTCATCTCCTTCAGGTTTGATTCCGGAACAGCTGTTGGAGTGGAGAGACAACAGACACTGAGGATGCAGCCAGGCCTCGGTGAGCCAGGCAGAAACCGTTGTCTTCAGTAGGATTTTATCTCAGGCTAGAAGCGCTCCCATATTTCATAGTAAGGACAAGCCTCAGACTTTCAGAGGACGTTTTCCTTTGTTCTGTTTTAATCAATCAGTGCCAATTAACCAACATTTAGTTTCAGCTCAAGGAAGGAACGACAGAAATAATTACGTCTTGAGACAGACATCCCATCAGCTTCTCCAAACCTTTAATCACCTCAGATAAATTGGCAATCAATTAACTGAAATTAAAAAGTCTAACACACAGTCTTCTTTACAACCAACTTTTTCCCCACCTCTAAAGCCAGGATGGCACAAAATTACTACCCAACCTCTGCATGTTCACATAAATGTGACATTTTTCTGTCTATAAAACAATTTTGCTCGTTCATCCCAGAACATGGGTTCCTCTGACACTGAAATACAACTTGGACTTGTTCCAGGCTGCCCCTGACTAGGGAACAGAATAAACTGCTCCTGACATGTCTGTTTATCATCAGCTAAGCAACAGTATTATCACAGAATAGTTCAATCAAGAGTTATGCGCTGTAGGTACAGGTTGCCCATTGCAGGAGAAATTTGCAGTCTTGAAGACAGGTTGTTGTAGACGGATTAAAGATGTGAAAAATACAAATACTAGTGTGAAACAGGAGGATAAGGTTACTGTAGTTTTAGTTGCTTACAAGGTGTAGGTCTGCCTTCCTTACTTGATCTAACGTAAACATCTGTTTAGGATAGGATGCACAGTGTCCTAGACTCCCTGGGCTGTACCAGTCTATAAACACTGGGGATGAATCAGATGAATCATGCCAAACATCTGCTTTCATTTATCAAAACAAGGTTAAGAAACTTCATCGTAGCTTATAAACATCTCTTGGGAAGGGACTTTTCGTAACACAAACAGAAGGGAAGTAGTAACACTGTGCGGGAAGCTGACCGGGTACAGCAGTGTCCAGCCCATAACAGCTGGTGCAAGCAGTAGCAATCACCAAGGTTGTTACGTGAGACAGCACTGTTGTTTTTATTACAGATAAATAGAATAAACCCAAAGTGACATGGTCTACTTGGAAGTGTCAAGCAGCCAGATTTATATCTAATCTTCATTGCTGCTTTTCAATAGTTTCCATTTATTTGGAGCATCTGGCATTTTGGATTTGTCATTATATACACCACCTGGGCTTTTTTTCTTCAAACACATGAAAGAACTGATTCTTGAGTTCTTCTTCCTGCAGGTTTTGTGTTTGGACTTTTCTAACTTTAGCAGTGAGTAAAATTACACGATTTTAATCCAGCAAATCCAAGCATAAACTGTGTTGAAGAATGGACTGTACCACTGGTGACAGTGTTCAGCGTGACTTGGAATCCACGGGGAATTCCATAAGAAAACCCATATAGTGATGATGTTTACAAAAGGGGAGGGATGGATTCCTTAAGTAGCTTGCTAAGTGCCCACATCTAAGGAATCAAACAGTAAAGAATGCGATGATGTGGGGAGATGGCTCTAGGTGGAGACTGTCCGGATGGCATTCCGGGTGTCCTAGCTCAGCAGCGGGGAGTTGGGAACCATCCAGACTGTCATCTTTCAGTCAAAAGGAATGTCTTTTTAGTAAAGGTAACTTCTCACCCTGGCTCCTTCCATGGCTGATGACCACCCACTGCTGAACCCTGCAGATGACAGTAACCACCTTCTTTTGTCTCTCCATCCCACCCCACCTCTGTGGGTCAGCAGGGCTGACTCACGGCCCTTTCTCTTCTCCCTGAATGCCTTAAGGCTCCAGCCCCAGCCTTTATCCTCCTGCTCTCACTCCTTTGATGGTCGGAAGCTTTGTTTCAGCCTGGGTGTAGGTTGTCCTTTGCTGTAGGCCATCCCTTGTTTGCCTGGTCCAGCCTGAAGGTTGCCAGCCCCAGCTCAGCCCAGCCTTGCCTGGATCAATGGGACCAGAGGCGTTCCTCTGCAGCATCACCTAAGGTGATTTACATACAATCCTAAGGCTTCTCCTAGATGGGGTTCACACTACAGCAGACTTCAGCCAGCAACCCAGAGACCCTGCAAGGGCACAGGTTGCGCCTAAAGGGTCTGTGGAAAGTGATTGCAGCGAGCTGGCCAGCTGGCTATAGATCTGACTTTTTGGGGATTCCCATCTCTACTGGAAATCAAAAGGCAAAAAGAGGTTGAAAATCACTGAACTAGAAAATTCAAGAGCCTTCCAGTGGCCTTGAATATGCTATTCATTGAGGTCGGAAGCTGCTATGGAATTTTTCAATACACGATTTAATCTGGGCAGCCTGAGCTCCAGAAGCAGAGGAAGGAAACCCAGTGACTCTGGAGCCAGGGCCCCTCCGGCAAGGAAAGGGAACATTTTTCAATGGCTTTTCGAGGACGTGTTGGCCAAGTCACATATGTTACAGCGGTTCACTGGCAGCAGTATGAAACCAGAAAAGCAGTGTCAGGTGAGCTGCCTAAAAGCACAAAAATTGCTCCCGACTCTGCAACGTGCTAATATTTGGGCATTTGTCGGTTTTAACTGCGTCATGTCAAGAAGGCAACCTCTTAAGTCCAGGTTTTAGTGGTCATCCTAGTCACAGAGTTAGCAGCAGCTCCTCAGCAGGCAGAAACCTGCTGTGGCACAGACTTCCCAGCAATGTGGGTATCCCGCAGCGGGAGCTGGGGTGACACAGCCCTGCCTCCCCTGTGCCCCGTCCACCCACTGCAGGGCATGCTGCACCGCTCCCCTCACCAGCACCACCAGCGCCAGAAGGCGAGTGGCTGCCTCTGGGTCTTTCTCCATGGGGAAAAAAAGGCTTTTTTTTTGGTCCTCTGCTTCTCAGCCCGGAACAATCCCTGGATCTGAGTCCCAGTGTGGCCATGCAACTGATGGTTCCAGCGCAGTGTGGGGAGCAGGGAGGGAAGAAGTCAAGGGAGGGCAGATGACGGATCCTGCCCTCAGCCCAGTGAGGTATGACCAGCACTGAGGGTACAGCATGGTCTCAACTGCAAAGAGACCAGTGGCAAAACAGCTTTCCACGAACCACTTCAACTTCTGTCTGCCTCGATGGCATTCCTTCCCTCCTTGTGCCTGGAAAATTTGCTGAAGCTTTCAGCGGACGGCATCTTCTCTGGTCCAGAAAATCTGTGATTTTATTAATAAAGCAAACCAAGCCGTGATCCCTAACCATCACTGCTTTGTTTCATTCCCTCCTGATGGAAAATAAAACGTTCACTGACTGGTTCCCACAGGGTGCAGGAACAGCTCACAGTGGGGAGAGGTGTCTTGGAGCTGGGGAGCACTCAGGGGACACCGCAACTGTCCCCCCTCACCCTGCACCCCACAGCTCTTCCCAGGCCCTCTGATAAATGCATGTTGTGAGAGATCTTCAAGGGTAATGTCCTCCAGTCGAGGGAGCGACGCCGACGTGCCCCCACCCAGGAGGAGCCCATTAAACTTTCTGTGACAGTATTTTGTGGGTGTCTGTGGTTCCAGAGACCCATATGGCCCAGGTATTTATACTTCATGCTGAAACAGATCCAGCGGTTTTTGAAGCAGAGGGCATTGCAAGACCGGGAAATATAATCTTATCCCAAAGCCTTGAGAAATTTGGTGGCTGTTATGTACAAGTCTTCCTCTGTCAAAGGCAGCTCTTGGTCAAGGCCACCTGCTGCTGACCAGTGTTGATAAGAGGACCGCATCCCCCGCTGCTGCGAACGGTCCTACTGCTCAAAGTGGATCAGGCCCTACATTTTATTAACTGAAAGCCTGCCACAGCGCGGTGAAAGGCATCATGTAGGCCAGTGTCCGAGGCAGAGCTCCCTGCCCATCCCCAGGTACCCTCGGTGCCGAGGGACGATCCAGACCTCAGCTCGTCTGCATGCTGGCTTCAGTTCCAAGCGCAGCGGCACCGCTCCACACAGGCAGGGACCATCGGTTGCGCTATCCATCCCGGGGTCGATTAACCTCAGGGAGCCGAGGGGAGGACAGCAAAGCTCCCGGCAAAGACACCTTCCGCAGCATCTGTGAGATGGGGTGATTTGGGGTGTGAGCGAGGTTAGAAAACACAGCTGAAGGGATGGTTGGATATCACAGAATCATAGAATGGTTTGGGTTGGAAGGGACCTTAAAGTTCCAACCCGCCTGCCGTGGGCAGGGACCACTTCCCTGTCACACATCATTTAAACATGTTTTAACGATAGAGGAAACCCATGTCTGAACATGTGTTTTATCTCCCTGCAGATACGTAAGAGCTGGGGAGGGATCCTGGAAGTGCAAGGAAACAGCAGTGACTTGCCATCCCCTTGATAACAGGGGCCTTGAAAAGTGCCCCCAGAAGACACCTCTGGTCATAAATGCTTTGCTAATTTTGGGGTTTGGGTTGCAAGGTTTGCTTGGCCTTCTCCAGAAAGGGAACCTGCTAGCACACTGTACCGTGCCTCAGTTTCCCCACCTGCACAGCCAGGGTAACTGGGCTGTCCCCACAGGAGCGCTGGGAAGATGGATTGGTTAATATTTGTTTAGTGCTCTGGAGATAGCATTATATAAGTCTAATTACATTTTATGCCCTCATGTGATAAGGATGTCATCTTGGATTAGAGGGGATTAGTTGTTAATGCCATTCCTGTACATACCGGTCCCCTCCGGGGCTTTGATTTCTGCTGAGAAGGTTTTTCACTCTGCTTTCAAATAACCAAGGACCTCCTAGTTATGCTAATCAAGGAAATCAAAGGGGTTTGGTAGCTGAAAACACTCGGTGGGTATCTGGAGATGTCCTCAGCCAAGCAGAAGTGTGTGCTCAGTGACCGCTGGTGCGCACTCGGCATCTCTCTTACTCTGGCATCCCGGAACCCTTAGCAGGGGCTGGGTGCATCCCCTCCCTGCGCAGTGGGCTCTAAACTCACCACCGAACTAAGTCACATCTAAGTTAATGTTTAGCACTCACCCAAAAGAGGGAGATTGACAAATGCCAAAGGAAACAGAGTGAGAAATCACATCTGGGTGATGATCACAGGGCAAAATGCTACTGAGCATCTGCATCCCCGCATCTGCAGCAGCGATGCTGTCATGGGAGTGCTCTGATCTGCAGCAATGGCCCAGAGCAAGCAAGAGGGGAAGCTGGCTCCCACGCTGCACGGTGAGAGCCAAGCGACTCACAGGGATTTTGCTTTTCCAAACCTAACACTGTGCAGTTTCCATCCCTACATCACAGTGACCCTGACTGCTCCCAGAGGACTGCCTGGAGAGCCAAAGCACTGCCCCTGGTTGCAGAGATACCAGAGATGGAGCTGAGATCCCTTCTAGGGATCCCTTTCCAGTGCTCCCACATGCTCAGGGCACTGGCTCACCTCTGGCATGGGCTGGATTTCAGCTGCTGACCCTAAAGGAAAACAGCTGTGCTGCACCCACCTGCTGCTAGTGTCCCAGAGGAAACCCTGGAACCATCACCTATTGCTGAACACCCAGGAGTAGCCAGGGGAAGGACTCGGGCTCCTCTCAGAAGCAGGAGGGGAGGGATACTACCTCCCAGCTGCTGGGAACAGCTTTGGGTCACCAGCACAGTGAAGCAGCTCGGTGGAAAGGAAAACCTCCAGGGACTTCTCAAGCTGCATTAAACTTCCAGAGACAGATCCCACCTGCAGCCAGGTATAAACCAGGGAGTTGCAACAAGAAGTGGCGGGAACTGGTGGACCAGGAGCACGGAACAACGGCAAAAGTCTTGCAAACATCCCTAAACTGTGAAACCGGTATTTGCCTGGGCTGAATGGTGATGGCCAGGGATGCATGTCAGCACAGGCTGGCAGGAGCATCTACCAAAATCCTGAGAGGAGATGGTCCTCCCCCCAGCTAACCCTCGGAGCAGAGGTGGGGAGCCTGACCGTGTTGCAGCAGCAGCATCGCTACCCATCCAAGCGGAGAGATGCTTCTGGAGCAAACGGGACCCCATTGCAGCAGATGCTGAAGATGTCAGTATGGGGTTTGGGGAATGCCAAAATCTCTGGCAGCAGTGGAGGCGGACGTTGCCCTGGGTGCAGCCGTGACCAGCCAGCCTGCTCCGCAGCACCGTGTCCTGGGCAGGGACAACTGGAAGCCTCTGACAACCCTTCACCGCAGCTCCTGCCACCCCGACCGCAGGGTGCTGCTTCCCTCCAAGCCTGTGGGAGCAGACGGGTGCTTGCTGGCTGCAGGAAATCAGCTGGACACACAGAGGAAGCACAGACATGACTTTTGCAGTGTAGATTTCAGTGGGAAGAGGCAGCTGTGAGGTTAAACCTTGCAGGGAGGAGAGAACCAGGTACAGTTGCAGTTCTACGCTGGAACGTCCTCTGAGCATGCCAGCCCATCACTCATGCATGACATTCAGCAGGGGGTTGCTGATCCCAGAGAAAGGAGGAATCACTGCTTTCAGGAGAGGTTTGGGGTGCAAAGGGTGATTACTGGCAGGGTTGGCACTTTCAGGGGACCTCATTGCCTTTGACTCATGGAGGAGCTGCTCCATGCCAGGGTGATGAGGGTACAGCCCCTTTTGGTGCTGGGGCTGAGCAAGGGATGACCAGGGACACACGCAGAGGCACCAGGAGCCCTTTACAGTCCTGGGAGCACCCACAACAATGCTGAGAGGGCACAGCCAAGCAAGGTGAAGGATGGCCAAACCTTCAGCCCCAGCTCTGAGTCAATGGGGTGCAAAAGCAACCAGGGTTTTCTGCTTTTCTCCATTTATTTCTTTCTGTTGGCTGGACGAGCTGGCAAGGCAGGGGCTAAATTGATGCTGTTGTCAGTCCAGGCAGGTTGCTCTGTCCTCCCAGGGCAAGAGGAGCTGGGACACAGGTGGAGGCATCTTGTTTAACTGCTTTCAGCACAGCATCCTTAGCTCAGGCCAGTCCTGCAAGGCAGAGCTGAAGTTGGCCAGGAGGCTGAATTTTCACTCCTTAAAAAAATTAAATAAATTAAAAGTCAAGATTTTGAGGAAAAAAGGGTTAATTCAGTGTCAGAAACAAGACATGTTCCCTGGAAGCCAACCCAGGGCACAATGAGCACTAGGGGCAGCTGCAAGTTGGGGGACTGGGGGCTGCAGGTGCCACTGGGGTGCCCTGGCTCAATGCAACCTGTACAGAGCCTCAGCAGAGCCAGCACCCTGGGAGCCCCAAGCATCACCCTCCTTCAGCTGCAAAGACCAGCCTCCCTCCCAGCAGCTACTCCAAATGCAGGGCACGGAGCCAAGCTGTCAGGGAAGCCAGCAGGATCCCATTAGCAATTTTATCAAACTCAACGTTTTTTTGGCAGAATATTACCATTTCGGTGAGTCAGCAGCCTTGGAAAGCGCCTGTCTACGGCAGTGGAGCTCGAGATGGGCATGCAGGGAAAGGCCCCTGGGACATGCACCTGACCTGGCTGCATGGACACCATACTCAGAAGGAGCCATGCAATGAACTGCCCCGCTTTTTGGCCAGTTCCCCTCCGGTCTATTCCTTGTCAACAGAAGAGCTCGTCCAAGCTGAGATTTCAGGTTAAGTGGACTGACATGCACCAGGTCGAGACAACAGAAGGACTCGCCCACTGGCTCATTCACTCTTTAAGAGTTACTCTCCCCTTTGCATGCTTGATCAGATCATCAGTTTGCCAAAATTAGGCCTGGAAACAAGGCAACTTTATTACTCCGACTATTAACATGTTTCCCTCATCTAAATTTTTCTTGCTAAGCCCAAGATTTCTTGCCCCATCCACAGAGAAGAGCTCATTCCCCATCCTCTCTGCGTTCATCTCTGGCGTATTTGGGCTGCTCTCATGCCTCCCCAGGCCCCTACTGTTGCCCGTTACCCAACCCAGGTGGAGCTGGCTGGAGTCACCACACCTGTGCTGATCTCTGGCCACCTTCCAACTTGCCCACAGATTCCCCATCCCAGCGTGAAGCTGCTTTTTCTTCACAGCCCTTCTCTGCAAGCCCCCAGCACCTTCTTCCAGCAGGTCCCTCACACCTTTCAGAAGGATTTACGGCCCGACTGTTGCTTGGTGAGGATGGAGGAGCTAGTGCTGGTGGAGAGAGGGAGGAGGACAGGCAGAAGATGATGGCGTGGGGGGAGCCAGCGGATGGGAGACTTGCTGGGAGCCCCAAAATGCCATCAGATCCTACTCCCCTCTCCAGCTGCCGGCCGAGGAGTTTGCACACAGGGAGCAGAGCCGGGTCTTCCACGTGAGCTGGGAGCGCTTGGACCAGGGTTGTACCTGTCCCAAAACAGGGATCAGCTCCAACATGGCTCTGGGGGGCAACGCAGAGTGTAAATCTAGGCTGGGGACTCACAGCACAGACCAGGGTCCTGGAGACCCTGCCAGGGGAGAGCTTTGTTTCTCACCCCTCCCTGTTTGTTTTTGGCTTTTTAGCCAGAACGGGAGGAGGATGGACAGACAGTGAGACTCGGCCGACTGCCTCCCCTCTCCCAGCAGCATCTGCGGGGCTGCGGAGTGTCAGCTGCAGATATCTCCTCACAGGAAAAAGCAGGAAAAAACTGGTGGGGAGTGGAAAGAAGATTAGAAACCCGGCTCCTATTTATAGACCAGCAGCTGAGAAACTGCCCCTGCAACAGGGCCCTCTGCTTAACCCTTTCAGCCCTGAGCACCAAGCCTGAGGTGCTGAGCCGTGCCGGGGGGTGAGGGAGCATTTTGGCACAGGGGAAGCAGGAGACACCACACTGGGACACCCCATGGAGCAGAGGGGGTAAGAGGCAGGTCTGGGCATGATGGAACTTACAGAACCAACCCTGGGCAAGGATGATGGGGATGCAGGGGGGTTACTGATGTAGAGAGGTTGGGTCACCAGGACAAGGAAGGGAATATCCCAGTGTCCTGCTGCCGGCAGCCAGAGTAAGCCAGAACTGTTTCCTATAATGGGGAGGTAATGGACAGGTTTTAGGGGCAACTCCAATGTTTTCAGCCTCTTTTGTGACCCCTGAGCTTTGGCAGGGTTGAAGGCAATAGGGGACGTTTCTTTGAGGGCCATCGCATACCTGTTGCCCACGAGTGGCTGCTGATGCTTGCGGTGGGCTGCTCCATCCCACGGGAGGGGATTGTGACCCTTACCCCCTGCTGCTCCCCACCACGGTCACCCCAAAGCTTGTCAGCAAGAGGACAGCCAGATGTTGTCACCAGGTCCCTGCCAAATCCGTGCTGATCTGTTAAATCTATTAGTGTTTCCAAGGAGAGGTCATGCAAACACAAAAATAGAGTTCCCTCTGCAGGTGCCCTGTGTGCCCAATGGCTGGGAGCAGGAGCTGAGTAGAGCATGGGGTGGGCAAGAGGCAGCATATTCCCAGGACCACACTGGGAAGCTCCCCTATGACTCCCAGTCCACCTGCTGTCATTTATGGGTGCCTTTATGCCACACACAGACGTTAAATGTGGAAATTGGATACTGCCAGCTTTCTCAGCCTCCTGCTGTGCCAGGTGTGGGTTTCACCAAAAGTGGTGGCAAGCAGACACACCTGGGGAGGGAGAAGCTCCCACAAGTGAGCTTCATTAAGGAAAAAAACCCAACAGTGGTAGCCCTTGGGGTACCCTAAACAGAATAATGAAAGAGCTGCTCAGCTCTGCCACCCTAAATTAGACCTCAGTATAACCCAGTTTATCTGCAGAAGAGAAAGGGCAGCAAAACTGAAAGAGGGAAGATTTAGATTGGATATCAGGAAGAAATTCTTCATGGAGAGGGTGATGAGGCACTGGCACAGGTTGCCCAGAGAAGCTGTGGATGCCCCATCCCTGGAAGTATCCAAGGCCAGGCTGGATGAGGCTTTGAGCAACCTGGTCTGGTGGAGGGTGTCCCTGCCCATGGCAGGGGAGTTGGAACTAGGTGGGCTTTAAGGTCCCTTCCAACCCAAACCATTCTATGATTCTGTAAGAAAAGGTGTTGTTGCTGCCTAGCTGGGAGTCGGGGTTTGGTACTCCGCACACTGGCTGTCCCGCACCACCAGCAACGCAGCTCCAGCGCTGGCCCGGAGACAGCGACACAAATGTGGGGCTGAGTCCGGGCAGGTTTCATTGCAATCGTCCATCATTTAAGAACCAAACCTTCCCCCTGCAAACCCCCTCAGCCATAGGCCTCAGCCATTTGCTGCCCCCGCGCGCAGAGACCTGCCAGCTGTCCCCCCGCTTGCTTGTGTCAAAAGCTATTTTTACAAAATTGCTTTTCTTTACTTCTTAATTGATCTAAATCCTTTCCCTTAGCTTTCTTGTTAAAGGTGGATTTAAAGAGAAGGAGTTCATTATCTCAGCCATTTTTGAGTCATTATGAATTTCATCCCTCTCCTCATTAGTTACTCATTACCCCTCAGCTCTGGAGGGCTGCTTTGTCCCCGCTGTGTTTGCGAGCAGCTTCCCTGACACCCTCTAATCCCCCCGGCCCTGCGTTAGCTGGGTCTGGTTTATACTGCCTTCGCTCTCCCTGCCGCTGCCCGCTCGGCTGCCACCCATCTCCTCCGCTCCCGAGCAAGCCCCTGCCTTTTCATTGCGCCCCAGTGGCTGCGTCCTGTCCCGCAGCCACCCTGCATCCCTCCGTGGGCTGAAGCTCCACGCGCATCGGCCCCGTGCATCGGCCCTGCCCCAAGGAACAAGCGCCCATTCCCGCTGGCCCCCGTGCCGGGCAGCAAGGAGAGCCGCTGGCTCCTGGTTAGTGGGATGGATATAAATAGCCCTATTTTGGAAAGCAACAGCTTCGCTTGGCCTGTTTTGGTACGTGCCAAGTCATGACAAAGCAGCACGGAGAGCGGAGTCATGTTGCGTAAGGGCCTTGGGTTTAACCGGCCAGTATTTCCCCGAGCCTTTGGCTGCAGCCAGATCCTCAGGGAGAACCTGAAACATTTGAGCATCTCCTGCAGCGGTCTGGGGGAGCACAGGGCTGCAATGGTGTAATCGTCCTCCCGTCCGTGCACGAGCACTTCCCTGCCGGGTGAGAGCTACGTGTGGTACGGGCACTCAGGGACCGACACAGCTGCTGAACAACCTCCTCCAGTCCCGCACACGTACTGGCTCCAGCCCCCTTACCCACGAATGGATCCGTGACCTGGGATCACAACGAGCGATGGTCTTTCTCTGGACCTAAGCAAACACAACAATGCTGCATCTGCTGGCGAGAGACCCCCTCCACCCCAGGCTGATGCCCACGTTGCTGTCCATGCCTGTGTTGCCCCAGCAGCTTCCCAAAAGCCTTGCAGGGAGGTGGAGGTTTACGGTCTGTGCTCTCTGAGGTCAGTATTGCACCCATTTCTGCGCTGAGCCCCCTCGCAGCAGGCTCCCCTCGGGACTGGGGTACGCTCGCCGGGGAGGGCCCTTTCCGTACTTCACGGATGTGTATGAAAAGGCGAAGCAGGAAAAATGGGTTGGTAAAGGGAAGGGAGGGTGGTGTGATGTTTGCTTGAGGAGGGTAAACAGGGGTTGCACAAGGAAGCAGTTGGATTGCACAATCAGCAGCAGTGGAATTATTTAACTTAAGTTACCACTGATCAGCTGGAGCTGCACTTTCTCAGGGGGTTTAAGACAAAACATCTTATTCTTTAACTGGAGCAAATTAAGATAAGGCACCTGGTCCAGGAGTGCAACTCCACCGACTGAGCCGCTCCTCGGCGCATCCCTCATCGGGGAACGGGTCGCAAAAGAATTGGAGGTGGATTGCAAAGTGTGTGCTGCTAAGAAACCCGTAGCAGTTCAGGCCCTCCAGGACAGAGAAATGAATTGAAAGCGGGCTGCAAGTGCATAGTGCAAGCCTTCATGCTTGCCAGGAATCTCCTAACTACCTTAAATTGCTGGCAGCAACTCCTGTCCTCCACTGTAGGGGAGGGCCCAGGAAAACCATCTAAGCCAGCGATTACGGCCATTCCTCATTCTCCATCCGCGAAGCAGTCACGTGGCTTAGGACAACAGGGGACTTTGTGACAAGGGAGCTACAAGGGACAGATACTTCGAGGCGGTTCAATAGACAAACACACCCCTGTCAGCGCACGACGGTCTCAGCCCTAAAGGGCACGCTGAAATCCAGCAGAGGAGCCAGGAGGCTGAACGAGAGGATGATTTTCATCTGCTCCTGTGTCTCATTTGGAATAACCACTCTGGGATGCTCCCATCGAGCTTTTCACTTGCTGCGGTTGCATCCCGCAGAGCTGTCGCCCTCTGCCACGCTGCTCCGTGCAAGGTCTTGGCACCCAGGCCCCTAGCTCTGTTTTCCAAGGAGATCAGCAGAGGGTCAGACCTGGGCAGTGCGTGGGCACGAGCCATTACTGGGAAAGGACAGCGTCTCCGGGAGGAGCTCCGTGCGTGTGGCGGTGGTTGGTGATGAGCCAGCAGCTGCTGCTCCATCTTGGCCGCGGGTCCTCGTAACCTGAGCACCAACGCGAGGGTGGCGAAAGGCAGCGCAGCGTACTGAGAGATGCTCTCTGGAGGTGGAGTAGGCGAATATCCAGCCTCCTCCGGTCCAGCCTTTGCTGCCTGGTGGTCCAGAGGGAAAGGAGACCTCCAGGCACGCAGACAGCCCTCCGCATGAGTCCTGCACCAACTGCCAGAATGACCTCTTTCTGCATCTGCGGGATGTCCCTCTCCTCGGCCCCCATAAAGGGTTTCGCAAGGACTGACCGTCTCAAGCACGTGTTAGTGAAATCCAGCTCCCCAGCTCGGGATGTCTAATGCCACATTCGCAATGCCTCAGACTTCAGAGCTTCTCCAAGTCCCTCAGGGCTGGAAGGCTAATTTAGGCCAGCATCTGGAGTTTTACAAGGCACAGACGAGATAGTGCTCTATTCATTCCCTCTTCCCTTTCTTATAACCACAGGTACCTGGCACTGCTTGAGAAAAAACACGTGGTAGCATTCTGGGAAGGATCCAGGGCCACTGGGCAAGGCTGGACCGTCCCTCATACTGCTCCGACATGCAGCAGAGCCAGGAGAGACCTGGCTCACCCGTGGCTGGGAGAGCTCCCGCTGGCTCCCGGGCCTGGATGCAGAAGGGTCCCGGGGCTGGCACGGGCGCAAGTGCCAGGGCAAGGGAGACACCGAGGAGGCTGCTGCGAAGGGGCTGCAGCTAAACAGAACTACTCAAACACCCCCAGAAATTGTCCGCCTTATCCTAGCTCAGTAACCAGATAGGGAGTAAAAAGGGGAGACAAAATAACCCGCTTGCAGGAGTGGAGAGAGGGGATAGCTCAACCAGCAGTGCCTTATCCAGCGGGGCCAGAACCACCGTGTCCTGAACGCTGGTGTTCCTAACACCCTCCATGTGTTCCGCTGTCTGGCAATATTCCCACCAAGAGCCTCCCACAGGAAATCTGGACCTCCCGAGCTCTCCTGGCTCCCTCGCACCCACCACAAGGTACTTGAGGACCTTCTACCTTGATGCTAACGCAATGGCATCAAGGCCAGAGACAAACCTTAGGGACCAGGTTTTTACATTGCCACGAGCTACGGTTCCCCCGGGATAACGCCCAAGGGTGTGAGCGCTCGGGCTCCCCAGCCACTCCCAAGTTCTGGGTCCTCTGGAGCCAGGCAGAGACCTGTGCAGTTCCCAGCACACCTTCACCTCCCCAGGCACTTCATCACCCAAATTTCTACATCCACGTGTTTTGAAACCTCTGCAACTCTCTTAACGAGCCTCCTAACACGGGCATCTTTTGAAGCTCCTCCAGTTACGTGACTTTGCACGGGACCATCAGCTTCCAAAGAGCCTAACGCCCTCCAGCTTGCCATGTCACAAGAATCCCCCAAAATCATGACTTCCCAAAAGCTTTTAAAAGCTGACAGAAAAAGACCAGCCCCCTGTAAAAGATCAGCCGCCCGCTGGCCCCACAGCCGCTCGCTGACCCGTGCCCGTAGCAAACAGCCACCACGTCCCGCTAATTGAGACATGAAAACACAGCGGCCGGGGCAGGAATAAGAGCAAATCCTTCGCACGCAAAGGCGGACGGAGGGAGAAGCTGTGTTGGATAACGGATCTACCCTAATATTCCTACCCCCTGAAAAGACACACAACTCCCACTTATTCTAGGGCAAACTCAAAAGGTTTTATTTTAATTTTTTTTTTTTTTTTAGCAAATTCTATCACATAAATGTTAACAAAAAACATCTGTACAATTGCCATGATACACTCAAAAGTGAAACAAATGAGATATAAATACAGATATGGATGTAACATGACAAAAGCGGAAAAAATAGAAAAAAAAAATACATGCGCATGAGCACGGTGCCAACAAAGTCATTTCTCACGGCTGGCGTTTTTCAGAGCGTTTTTTACTTCCCATTTAAAACATTGTTAGCAACGTCCTGCTGTATTCTACAAAGGTCTATTTTCCTGTCCCTTAATATGTAATATTATGCTTGATAAATAAAGGGGTGGGGAGAAAAGGTTTCGATGACAAAGATGCGAGTTACGTTACTTATACGGGTTACTGGTAAGCTAGTAATAAGCAATAAAAAAGACAGTCTCGTATTGTATTGTAATCCAGGCAAGCACACATAGTGTACCTTAAGAAAGCCACATGCCTCGATATTTCTGCACTACATGAGAACTACAGTACGTAGACCTGTGGGGCAGGTGGATCCGGTATTTGCCCATGCCCACGGAGCACTGGTGCAGCCAATGGCAGAAAACACATCCACATCTGAGATTTCGGCAACCTTGCAGCCAGGAGCCGCTGTCTGCTGAGAGTTTCCTCCCACCCAGACTTTTAAAGCGTGGTGGGCAAATAAAACACACTTTGTTCCTTTTTTTTTCTTTTTTTCTTTTTTTCTTTTTTTTTTTCCCCAAGGTATGAAAAAAATCGAAGCCCTGCATAACGGGCAGCGAGGAACAACGAAAAAAAGGCAGCTGCAGTAGGCGGCTACTGCCGGGAGAACGCGAACACAAGCTCCACCGGTGCGGTGAGGCACTGTCAGCATGCAGATCTTGCTCTGCAAGCGCGCGTGGACACTGTGATTTGTAGCCAGAGAGACCTTTACGCTTGCTGAAAACAAAACGATTGTACAGCTTGCTGAAGTCGGAACACTGGAGATCGCAGAGGTGACATTCCGAGCTAGCCCTTTGAGTACTTCAAAGGAAACACACACAGAAGAGAAGTCGGGTCACGTTCAACGTCCTAAACAACCTTACTATGTACATTTCACGCAGTGATTATAAATACCTAAGCAGAATGCTCTCTACTGTATACAGGTATAACACACTTCTAGAGTACTCAAAGGACGAACAGTCCTCGATTGACTCACATAATGAAATTAAGTAGCACGTTAATGAGCATCTGTTGACAAACAGAACAGAATCCGGTTCAGAAAGTAAGGCCTGGTTCCACCGTCTGCAGCCCGCAGCGTGCCAACGGCCCGGGAACACACCGGCGTGTCGCGGGAGCCGTCGCACGCGTCTTTCCGCGGGCGAGCTGCTGGCTCCCGCCGCAGCGTCAGCGCACGCGCCAGGGCCAGTTCGGGGACGTTACAGTGCGTTCACTCTCAGTGCATACTAACAGGATTTTATAAAATATATATAAAATCGTTTTGAGAAGGAATTCAATTCCTGGAGATTTGCTACAGTGTGCCATTCAAAAAAAAAAACAACCAAAAAACCCAACCCAAAATAAAACAAACAGCAAACGGCGATGGACCGAGCTCCATCACAGCTGGAAGGGACTAATTGCCATCTGGTCAGCTATGCTGACTTTCTGAACCCCAAACTGGAACAGAAGATGCTGAACTGGAATGGGGAGAAAGAGGCATAAATACTAAGCAGTTAGAGTACAAATTTAAAAAAAAAAAAACCAACCCAAAACACAAGAAAAATCCAAACCCACTACTACAAATTCAAACAAGACAGCTAACTGCTGCCAACAAGTCGGCGGAATATTTCCTCAAAAGGGAAAATAAATTTGTGTTAAACTAAAATAATTTGAATAATTCAAAAAATTTTAAAAAAGGGTATTCTAACAAGCATAACGAAAGATGTCGAAAAGAAGTGGTCCACGGAAAGGGAGACACCAAGCATGGTGCAGCCAATCCTCCCTCTATCGAGGATGGCTTCACCCAGCCTGTGGAAAGACCCTGGGGAAATCCCACCCACCAGGATCCCGTGGTTTCTCCTGCCATGGCATCACTCACTGGGAAAGATGAGGGAACAAGCCCTGCAGCCAGCCAAAGCCCGGACGTATCCTGACGAACTCAGGAGCAGGTCACCGCCTCCGCTCTCCCGTCAGCAGGGAAAGGAACCAGTAAGCTTTGCAGCCCAATCCCACACAGTCCCCCCAGCCCCAACCCCTCCAGAGCTGGGATCGGGAGGGGAGCTGGCACGACGTGTCACCTCCTAGCATAGCTCCTTGGGGCCAGCGCTGAGACACACAGAGAGGAACAGACTGATGGAAAGGGAGGACAATGGGGCTTCACCCCCCACGCTGCGGTACTGGAAATTCTCATGCTCTCAGTAGGCTACCGAGGTGTCCGAGCTGAAGCTCCCCCAAGGGGAATGGAGGGGGCTGGAGAGAGACCCAGGCACTGAGAGCAGCCAGGGAGCACATATCCATCACCCCAGCTGCACCCATAAGCTGCAGGTCCACCACCCTCTTGCATCACTGGAAGGGGGGTATGTGTGTGTGTGCAAAAACCTTATTATCCAATGCAGGTTTGAGGTGGGCAAGTCTGTCAGCCAGGACCCAGCCCAGGGCCAGACACAGCACCAGCATCCTCCCGCTTCCCCTGGTTACAGGCAGAGGCTGGGGGGGCTCACCCCCTGCAAACAGAAGGGGAAGAGTGGTGCTGTGGGGTGGTGCTGTGGGGTGCTGCTGCTGGTTTGGCTCTGACTTGGCCTGTGTCCTCCCATTTGCCCTGCTGCACCCTCACCCAGAGCACCCTGCTGACAGCAGTGCCCGGCAAGGGCCCTCCACACCCTTCCAAAATGCAGAGCACCCAGCAGGGCCCTGCGTGGGGCTGGCCAGGAAGGAGGTTTCTAAGGGAGCTAACAGCACTGCGGGCTCCTCAGGCAGGGGAGAGGAGCTGCACCAGGCGACCAGCTCCGTCCCAGCTGGCTCAGGAGGCGCTTCTATGGGGTCTCTCTGTTCAGCGTCAGATGCCCTTTCTGTCCCCTGGGACGCACGTTTTGCCCAAAGCACAAAAGAGTTGTGGGGACAAAGCCATTCACCACCCGACTCCGGTGGGGCAGGTCAGAGCAAATCAGCCCTTTGCGGCTAGAGACTAAGAAAAACGCAGCTATCCTCCCAAGGCAGCGCTGATACACAGCCCTGCCCGCTCCCACTGCCACCCACGGACAACCACCACCAACCCACACACCTAACTCCGGCATCGCTCCCAGGATTGGGTCTCGGGTTCCCTTTGGGGAATAACGGGTAACCTGGAGAGTCTTTTGAGCGTATGAAAGGGCTGAACGGGTTGGGAAGGGAGAAATATTTACAGAATCAATGAAAGGAGCAAGAGCCCAGCTGTTCTGCACAGCACAGCTGGCTGGAGAGCAGTTACAAAGAAATCAGCCCATCAGAGGTCTGTCAGAACAACTATGTACAAAATCTCAGATGTTTAAAAAGAACCCACTTTTTCGTTACTCACTTGATATCTCTCAGTATTAAAGCATCCAAGGCTGGAATGACAGCCACATCTGCAAAGATCTCCCCACGGAGAGCCCTGCGCATTAGGCAAGCTGCGACGGGGAGCACAGAACAGGACCACAAGACGTGTGAGATGAGGAGAACCCAGCCAGAACGGCTGCGGCTGCAGGGAGAGCGCGGGTAACTAGCGCACAGGAACCAAAACTGGGGATGGACTAAACCAACAACATTTGTTTGACCTTTACGCTTGCCCGGGTTCTCGGACTCAGTTCTGGAACGCTAACCTAAACATATTTCTGAGATTTCAGCAGGCTATGCAAATATGTTTAAGTATGGCTTTCTGTTGTTCGCTTTTAATGAAGACTGCAACACAGACCTTGCTTCCTTTACATTCAATACCAGTAAGATTCTACATAAAAGCTTTTAAGGGACTAAAATACTGATTGCAATAAATATCTGCATGGCCTCCTTAAGCGGATGGAGCGCGTCAGTGAAGAGTAGCAGAAAGGTCTCTGAGAGGCACCGTTGATTGCTTCTAAGTCTACACATATGTCCACATATCTCCATTAACTGTGCGTTGAAACATCTGAAGAGGAACTGCTGTTGCTGTTGGTGGTCTGGGCCCTCTTTATGTACAAGTTTAGTAGCTTCATCTGAAAGAAACAAGCAAACAAACAAACATCAGGAGAAGATACCAGGAAAACCAGGCGGACAAAAGTCAACTGCAAGTCTCAGAACTCGCATTCTGCAGTGAACTCAGTTTTGAGTGAGCTGACACTGGGCTCTGGAGGAAAAGCAGAAGCAAAGCCGAGCATACTTCAGAACAGAGGCAGGTGGGTACGCCTAGTCCCCCTGAAGTTACAGAGGTTTAATGGGATTTAGAAAACCCTCTTGTATTTCACTTCAGCAGCCATCAGTTCACAGTCCTGAAGCCTGCTGTGGGTGCAAGCAGGATTCCCACGGAGGTCAGTGGGGCCGCGGGCACACCGGCACTCCGAGAGCCACAGTCCCTCCCAGGAAACACCCCGAACTCTCCATGCTTTATAAAATGTTCATTCCCAGTGACACCGAGTATCTTCACTGACTCTGCACACCCAGTGAATCTGCAGCTGCTACGACTATACACTTCTTTTGCATGGGTTTCTTCTCCTTTTCTGCCTTACCACCTTTGCTCCGGTTCCTGCCGCGACTCGTGCGCACGTTCAGCTTTAATCATGCAGGCAGTCTGCGTAAACCCAGAAGAATTACTCACATGTTTACAGTTAATTATGTGGTGGAGTAAGTCCACGGCACCTAGGATACTGGGATAATAAAGCCTCTACAGTATTTTATAGCGTGATTTCCTAACTGTCCAAATATAATGAGGTAACCCTCCGCACCCGTAGCTGTTTCTTTCCAGTGCAATTTGGAGGCCAAAGTAATTAAAGGACAAGGCAAATCGTTGCAGAAATAAAATCCAAGTGTCTTCAGTTTCAGGTTGTTCTGGCCTACACCGCACTTCCTAACCACGAAAGGGATTATTGCTTCAAAATAACAGAGGGAAGCCTCTGAACTAAGTAGCTGTTCACACGCAGAGATCTGTTTCAGAAACAAAAACGCAGAATTCATTTTAATTGCAGAGAAATCTTGGGTATGACGACTTCAAACGGGAGAATGAATCTTGTGACAGCTTCCTGAGCATCTCTAAAAAGCAATTAAACATCGCCCACTTCAACACAAAATGCCAGCTCTTGTCTGAAGGACAGAGCTGAATTAGGACTTGGTTTCACTTGCAGCATCAGGTCAGAATTTGAGTTTTGCTGCTAACCTGACTCCAGGGCACAAAATCCTTTGAAGGGTCACTTGAGCTTGCTGGTGCCCCAGGAGGAAAGGGACACATCTGCCATTCTTTACCTGCATTTCTACCAGCCCTAAGCACAACTTGCTGCTGAGGGGACCTGCTCTCCCCCCCATCCCAGCCCCTCTTTGCACTGCAGTACCTGTGCAACTGCAGAGTGGACACAAAGCTAATTAAGTTGTATTGCAGATCTGGCTGTCAGCCAGAGCAGTTAGTTGATGCCACTCACTGCAGAGTCACGCCAGGATGCAGCACCGAATGGCAAGGTAAATATGGCTGTAGTGGGAAGGACCCATTTGGCAGCAGCTTGCAGTTACCCAGGATTAAACGGATCGTGAAACCGATCCCTGAACCCCATCAGCGCTTGCTTGGGGGAATTTCAAATGCTCACACGGCTGAGCAAGTGCTGTGCTGTTCTAGTGGCATTTGGCAGGGTGAGGTGGGGTTTAACAGAGTACAGGGAACTTGACCCAGAGCTACATGCAGCCACCGGTCTGGCTGTTACCAACACACCAGAGACGCACGACTCCTGTACCTTGCTTCCCGTGAGTTGCGCGAGATGAGGTTTCAGTTCTTCTCCAATTACTGAATAAATTGCCACTAGGCAAAACACGCTAGCTTTACGGACGCTGCTCTCCGTATTGTCATAACCCTAGGAAACAAGGGAAAAAAGGGTCAGAAGTCAAACAGCACTCCCCAGCATCCTTCCCGAGCAACATACTGAAGAGCTGACGAACACTTTGCAAACGCGGCTGACCTAACAGATCAACAGAAAGGCCCCGTTCAAGCAAACGGTTTGCCACCCGAGTATTCCAAGAGCAAGAGAATACAATCTCCAAATACATCCTATTTATTCCTTTTATTATTAGTGATTACTCTAAATTATTAATATCTTGTTATTTATAGCATTAAGCAACAACATGCAGTTTCCCAACACCAGCTTAGGACTATCATATACATATTCCTATGTCCAGTTCAGGTGACCACCATCCTGGGTCGTCAGGACTTCTTGGAGGGAAGCCCTCACGCTCCCAGCTTGCCTACACAAAAGAAGTCTTTCCTGACCCAAGCCTAACCCAAAGGAAACCAGTTCTGCCCCTAAGAGCAAAGTTACAGATGGAGGTGAATTTTGCATAATGGTCGTAACACTCACGACAAACACCAGAATCCTGTTTTGTGAACAAACGCTCTACCCAAACGGCTATTTGGAGCGAATAGCTCTATCCAAGCGTTAGAAACTGCAAAAATCAATCACCACGGATGTTTTCCAACCCTTTACAAGCACTGGGCTTAAACACTGTGTATAACACTGCTACATACGTGTGCTAGTGCAACAGATGAACTGCCTCTGCAACCTGGAGCTGTGGATTACTGATCAGGTAGGAAATAGCACAGAAAATAACAGGTTGAGAGATTGCTGCAGGCGTGCCAGCTCTCTGGCAGCTTCCGGAGAGCTCAAGCTAGCCACCAGGTCACTCCGCAGCTTGACAAGGCAGCGGTTCACCACTAAGCAGCCATGCCACCAGAAGGACATCCCTGTAGCCTGCGAGACACTGGCTCCTCCGGATGCAGGGTGACCTCTGCCGGGAAAGCTGGGAGGAGGAATGCAGCACCGGTGGAGCTGTCCTAGCTGCAGGGCCAAAATACAGGCTAAGAAAACAAATATGGCCTCTGTGGCTCCCACTCCAAAGGCTCCTGAAATGCCCCTGCTTGACCTCAGGTTTCCCTATGGGCCTGGTACTTTGCTGAGGAGTGCAGCCCTAATTGCTCCCATGGGGATGGGCAGATCCAGGGGGTGTTGAGGCCTGAGAAGGCTACGTCCCGGTGGGCACTGGGCTGGTAGAGCCTGCCCTGTGTGCACCCAAGGGGACCACCACCCCACCTCTCCATCTGCCAACTTGTGTGCAAGGCAGCGGCTGCTGCTTCTGGCGTTTAATAACACAGCCCAGCGGTTAGAGCATTCGCTCAGGAGATGATACAGGCCCAAAGCTCGCTCTAGCCTGAGGTTATTGAGATGCAGGGCACAGGAGCATGCCTCGTGGCCCAGCAGAGCCCTGGCTGAACAGGGCTGAGCAGAACAGTTCAGAAGAATTAAAGGAGACTACAGGACATATTGCTTGGGAAGTACTGAGACAACATAAGATGTGGCTAACTCCTACTTTCAATAAATTTCTTGTATGGCTGCTACTGGCTTATTTAGGAGTCAGGCCACGGAGTCTAATTGCGGAACATACACATAGGAGTACGAGTTTTCTTTTCCTTAATACATCGAAACATGAAAAGCTCAACTACAGAAAACTTAGAGGGATTAAAACAATTTACCAAAATCTGGCCCCAGACAATTGATCATTCTCTTAGGTCACAGACGTCACAAATTAGTCAATGATGGCTTGTGTGAGGAGAATGTGTGACATGGGATTCTGTACCTGTAACAACCCAGGAATGATATCGGGAAGGAGCTGATGCAACGATTCCTTGGAAATCCTCTCAATGACTTTTGTCTGCATCTTGATGGCAGCTAAATTAATTGGATAATCTGCAGTCTGAATGATGGGGCAAAGCACCTTGATGCATTGCTCGGGGTAGATGGAACTCGCCAGGGTGGAAGCAGCTTCTTCAGCAGCTCTGACAACCTGGAATGAAAGCAGAGCAAAAACCTTATGTTAATGAGGTCAGACGTTGCAGCCAAAACCACCAGTGTGTACTAGGAATGATTGCCAGGAAATGCTCAGAGATGCTCATTAACAGATCCACAGAAGGCTCTGTCGAGATGCAGTTGACTCCAAGAATTCACACCCTTCACCTCCTGTTCCAGGCAGTGGTAAGCAGGTCATCCTGCCTAATGCAACTGTCTCAAAGCTGTGACTAGTTTGAGAGTCATCTGTCACCCAAGACAGACAGGCACCCCCACCCTAGATGAAGCCAGAGAACCTCTCTCCAGCCACTACTGGAGAACCTAAGACCACCAGCTTAGACTTCATGCAAAATTTATCTCCTTGAACCCTATGATGAATGACACCATGGCACCTTTCACTGTGCATCTCGCCTGCCGAGTGCTCGGGTGCCCAAGCTGAGACACCCATGCCTGCACAGATGTGTCCTGCCACTTCCCAGCTCAACTGGGCTGTAATCAAACCCAGGCACAGACTTCAGGGTGTCCCTGAGCAGGCAGCTCTGCCCTCAGCACATCTATCCCATTACGGCAGAACTGGGATCTCCACAAAACATGGAAGAACAAGTGGAAACAGCGGTAGCACCCACCTATTGCAACTAGCCCACACTGCAAAGCAGTCACACAAGACAAGGGAGATCACAAACTCAATTCTGCTCTTATCCTGAGGAAAGGCAAATCCACAACTTCCACACTCTTCAGCTGAAAAAGGAAAGACACGATTCTGGTCTCTCCTCCCTTGAGAGTTTACCCATTTTATATTCTGTAGTAATTGGATAAAACCCCCCACAGGATGGGAAGGCAGGTTTTCTTTTTTCAAGTGGCTATGCTAATTGCCAGGGAACAAAACGAAGCTTCCCCTTGGTTGCACTCTTCCTGGCCACAAATCACACTGTGCTCCCCAAGTTCCTGTTTCAGCACAAAAGACGAAGGATGCTTTTGCTCGTCTTTTCTCACTCCCCTCTTCTGAGGCCTTACTTTTAAGGAAGCGTAAATCCCGAGTGGACAGATATGCCTCAGTGGACAGACTTAAATCCAACACCTCCACTCTAAGAAGAAAGAAGCATTCACAAATCCTCGTGCTGCTTAGGATCTCCCAGCTAGCCCCAGGCAGTCCCTAACCCTGAGCCTAGGAGCACTCACACAGCCTTTGAAGGCACCCCTCTTTCCTGATTGTGTGGGAAGCTCAGATGCTCAGCACCAGTTCTCTAACATCCAAAGCTGAGCTACCTGGAAGCCTGAAGTCAGTACTTTGAAGCCAGCCCTAGGAAATCAAGTAAATCAAACCACAGGTCTCTCACCACTCAGACTGAAGCCATAGCTGCTGAATTCTCCTCATTCCCCGCTTCCATGCACTGTCACAGTATCAAACTCAGGAATTTCTATTTGACTAAGGCAACCCACGGACAGATGTAGCTCTATCAAAGCCTCAAAAGAAGGCGAGGTTTCATTACTTTTAAGTAATTACTGTGGATAATGCATGAACCAGGAGTATTTGGAAGTTTATCTTACTCCTTACAAAGACAAGAATGTCTCCCTGCCTGGATTACAAAACCCACAAAGGTTTAACTGACTTTAAGCCAGCAGCAGAGAATAGCGACCAGAAGAAATCTCCATCAACAGAGCCTGCGTCACACACAGTCTCAGCATCACGGCCACACCATTATCTTTAATCTTCCAGTCACGATGGAAGCTACCTCCCTGAAACAGGAATGGCCACAAGACACTTGCACACCCGGGAAACAACAAAACTCAGCCACTTGGCCCTTTGCACTCTCTAAAGAAAACCCAATAGCGGAGGTGATCTCTTCGCACAGGACAGATACTTCATGCAGGCAGGGTACAGGCAGGATGGTGCCGCAGACCCGAGACCTTGACTGATTCTGTATCAGTGCCCTGTTTACAGAAGAAAAGCTGTCAAACTGCTCCATCTACTTCAGCCGTTTCTCAGCAATTAATTACAATATTAAAACATATTCTGAAAAGAATGGTAATCCACAACGTGGTCAGTATTCAAAATATTTCACCCTGAAAGATCTGCGAATGAGTGGCCAAGCAGAACAGAGTGCTCATTTTCCCACTTTCACCAAGTTTTCTGTGAATTCCTCTTCACTTTCACACATGAGAAGCATGCAAGTTAGTATTTTCCCACATAAGCTGGTACTAACTTAGAAGGAAGCACTATGTGATTTTGTTGGGAAAGGAAAGAAACACTCGAGTACTTCAGGGAAACCTAATACCATGCTTTGGTACCACGGCGTTGAGCTGCTGGCAGTGCATGAAGTCAGCAGCTCCCAGGAGGTCTCCCTTAAAGGAATTCACTTCTTGGCACTGCAGCTTTTGACGTCAGCTTTCCCAGTGCTGAAACACTGCTACCATCAAGATTTTGACAAACAATGCGGTTGACTTACAGAGAGCCCAGTTATCTTGGAATCAGTTTAACAACATTCACAAGCAAGTCACTTCAGCTAAAAAAACCCCACCAACTATAACTGTTTGGATACAGGCCACTTGGGATTTTGCTTTGCAACAATTCCAAATAATAATATTAGTAAGTGTTTTCAGACATACTCAGAAAGAAAAGCTTACATATATATCACAACTCACTAGTATTTTTTTTCCCCTACCTTAAATCCTCCTGGTATCCTACTTGATAAGAAAGCAACAATATTTTAATATGCACCTAGGGTCAGGCTCTGATCTCCAACATACCATTGTAAACTCCAAACAGCACTGGAGTAGGTAAAAATCTCAGTGACTGATTCTATCTGGGTTTCAGCTCCACATCTTGTTTGCATCCGGTTTGCCATGCACATGAAGTTTCACGTATGAGGCAAGCGCACGCGACAAAACCTTTTTTTAAAAGCCTACTAACCAATTCTAAGCACAAGGGGTTAACACACAGCTGTACTGCGTCACAGAACAAGCCAGGGCTGTAACAGCAGCAAAGGTCATACATATTTTGCACATCTTAAGGCCAGCAAGAAATGTTGTAAAGGTGCAGGATTTTTATTTATGCCCCTGCAAGTCCTTTCAGCAAAGCTGCTGCAGGGATCTGGCCGCATTCACACAGCAATTGGGTATTTCACATCACTTCTCCCTGAAGTGCCTTCCCTCTGAATACAGAAGGACACATTGCACACGTCCAGTAGGCTTCCTGCGGATATTAGCTTGTAAATGTGACAACACCAAGGAGACTTCCAAGTCTTCCGAGAGCACATCTGGCAGACAGCATCTAAGCCACACTTCAGCAAACCCCTTAAGCATATGTTTAGCTTTAATAGCATGCCGGAGTCTCACCGACGTCAACGGGATTCAAGCGTGTGCTTACACGCTCGCTTGAATAGGGGCCTCTGCAGGTAATGGATCCCTTGGAAAGGGCTGGTAGGGGACAGGATGTAGGGAAGGGGTAGGGCAGCACCAGCTGAGAGTGAGCCAAAAAGACAAGTTCATCCCTGCCGGCACAGAGGGCTGAATGCTACCATTCTGCAATGCAAATACCAGCCCTGCCTAAAAGGTCTTTCCTTATGGCTTTGGCAGAAGAAACCACTCAGCCACCCAGACTGACCCCCAAGAGGGAAAGGACATCTCTGAATACTCACACAGCACTCAGTCCTGCTCACCTGGCAACGACAGGGAGATCGGCAGCATTCCCACGGAGGGAAGTGCATTATCAAAAGGTACAAATGGCCAGGTCATCTGGGAACAGGAACATACTACTACAGGCATGCAGAACCATTAGCATGGGAGGGCTGTAAGGTTCAGATAGCTGGAAAGAGGGAGGATATCAATTGGGAAACATCCTTGTATGCTTGCTGCTTGCTCGTCAGTCAGGCAGGGTATCAAGTGAAGCAAACTTTTGTCTGACCTAATATTTCCTGTGATCTCAGAAATGTGAAAGAAAACTAGCAAAGCCATCAAATGATGATGGCAGTTGGAAGCAGCAAGTTCAAAAGGATGGCTAGGAAGCAAGACGCACAAGACAATCAAAAAGCACAGATGCTAAGCTGTCTGTAAGGTATGTCACAAACATGATTTTACCTCCTAGTAAAAGCTTAGAGCAAACCAGGGCTTGAACCAGGATAGTTGGTATCATTCAACACAGGGCAGGTAGCCCAGGAATGCAGATCTAGAAGATAGCACTTTGCCTGAAAGAAGCAGGTTTTTCTCCTTTCCAAATGCTTATCTTACGCTCTACACGCTACAGACTAGATTCAGCCTGACTTCTGCTGGCACAACATAAGCTGTGTTTGCCGGTGGGTTCCTTGAAAGACATCTGCGGTCCATTAAGACCTTTCCAGTGAGTCTCCCATAAGAGAGAAACGGTTCTACTTCCACCTGGTTTGCTTTAGGGAAGGAACCATATTCACATGGATGAAGCCAGAGAGGTGCAGCGCACAGGTAGGCTGTTCACCTCAAACGATGTCATCTTCAATGCCATAAAGGAGTAAGCTCCAAAGCAACAGGTTAGACAGTCCCAGGAATATGCATGTGAAACGCTTTCCGATTTCAGTGAGAGTGGATACAATGATGTGCAGTATGAGGAACAGGGCGACCAAGACAGCCACCTGTCACAGATCCCTTCTTTTAACAGAAAAGCACGTTGGCATCATCAACGTTCTACAAACTTTGCTGGACAAACGCTGGATGACAACTCCCACTGGTTTACCTGGCTCACAATGCACTGCAGCCATGGGATCCTGAACAGACAGCCAGAACCAAGACTCCCATCTCTTCCATATAATTTCTTCCACTCAGCTATTACTCTCAGCAAATTACAGATGTTATTTGCTGCCTGATGCCTGCAGCCAGCAGCTTGTCTGTAGTAACCTGCTCTTGGTCGATACGCATCAGCTTTCTCAAGGGTTTTGGTGGTTTCATTTCTGCTTGGAAGTGACACAAACTACTGGCAAATATGGAAAATGAAATGTATGTCCTGACTCACCTAAGGCAGAGCAAGCCAGGTTCACAGACTACCCAGGGCATCAGTGCAACACGCTGGGACCTCAGCGGAGCAGCACCCACACACCAGCTGAGAGCAGTACGCAGGACCACAGGCCGGAGTACCGTGCCACGACTGCTAGCTGCACCGTCTCTGCAGAAAGTCGTAGCGGATGAGGCAGCGTAGGCAAAACCCCGCTGAAAACTCAGAGGCTTTGTACACTATTGTGAAACGCGGAGCATCAGAGGAGTTTATTAAGCAGAACAACAAGGTTTTGCTTTCGGGCCTACACGGCACATGTCTGTTTTTGAGACAATTTTTGCCATCTAGAGGTGGATACTAAAGCCTGCATAATCTAAGCTGGAGGGCATGAAGGTTTACCAATACCTAGCCAGGCAAACTCCCATCCCTGAAGGCTTTGCAGTCTGATCCAGACAGGAACAAACAATTAACTTGGTTTCAAAGCAGGAAGTGGACTCAGCAATGGGGAGTGCCAAGCAGATGAAAAAACAATGTGATTTTTATAAGGGATTCGGAGGAGATGAGTAGATGAGACTGCTCTCCTGTTAAGAACCCTGTTGGGAATTAGAAAAAGCGCATGAACGTATACTATGAAACATCAGCAACCACCAAGCTGCAGGCCTTGGCAGCTTCCAGCATGGGCTACATATCAAGTAACCTTAAAGACTGACCATTTAGTGCTTTTCTTCTTCAGTAAGCTACATTTTGCAGAAACCTACGTAGATCATGCCATCGTCAGAGGACAGTTGCAGATCATCTTATAAATGTCAGAGGCCAGCCTAAAAGCACTTCAGCAAGACAGTAACAATTACGTACAACTAACAGATAGCTGTGATTTCTTCTTTAAAGGGTTACAACAAAGATTGTTACATCCCAATTGAGGTTATGGACCTTCTGGATAATAAGAAGCCAAAATTAGGTATCTAAGACATGGCACAATATCCCTTCCTTACACACAAAAAATAAGCATCAGCTAGGTCTCTAGGTTTAGTTGCAGAGACAGAAGCAGGGAATTAGCTATCCTGTGATTTTCACTTTGCCTATCCGGTGATTCTCACTTTGCAACCATTTCCCAAGATAATTAACTATTTCTGGTTTAATATACTCAATTTAAGAACTTATACTCATTTTGCTGGTATGAATCTGAAGCAATGTCATATCAATGATACTGGGTCAGCAGGCAGCATCTCTCCTTAGTTATGGGTGAGTAATTACACTGGAACAAATTAGTTAATATTAACAAATTGGCAACAGAAAGATGGTTCTCTTCCAAATAACTCCAAACAAAGTGATAAAAATCAACAAGATTTAATACCATCCACAATTTCAATTGCATTCTAATGCCCCAAAAGTAAGTGAAAGGAATTTACATGTCAACCCCCATAAATATTTACAGTTCTGACTGAAGGAGGCTTGACTTCACATTATCCCATTAAATCAACAGCATAGAATAGACTGCTATACTAAAAGCAGTAACGAAGCAGTTAAAAAACATTAAAAAATTCAAACTAAACATGGATCCCAACCCTGAGTCTTCTAGTCTGTGGACTAGGGTTACATTAATTTTGAACCCCCACTGAAGTCTGACTTGCCAATCTCCTGCATTTGTGCCCATAAGGTGCGACAGCATCCGACTCCATGTACCAAGTTTTCCCTCTCCTATGTCACTGGGAAGAGGTGTGCTGCTCCTCTGATCGTCAACACTGCCTTCAGCAACATAAGGCAGAAGAGTTCTAGCCATGGCAAAGATTCAACTGTCTAAAGACTTCAGCTGGGACACAGCCAATTATCCAAGCATCCCAAGATATCCAATTATGCTAACACTGCTTTGATATTTCCAATTACATAAGCTGGAATAAAACCACAGACCCTTTTGCTGCAACACTGGAATTTACCAAGACAAATGAACCTTCCTCTTGATTTCCAAAGAGCTACCTCTTAGTACAATGACTTCTGGGAGACAGTACCTGAGATTAAGGGTTCTGTACCATGCTCCTGTTCAAACTCTTTCCTCTTTGCTTGGTCACTTTACACTGATTGTCCATGGACCATAAATAACAGAAAATGGGAGCAGTAACTTGGGGCAATTAGCATTCTCTGTGCTGAAGGGGAAAATGAGGTAAGGAGGATTGAAACAGCTTGCTCAAAACCGTAATTTTCTGCTGACCTATGCAGCCTTTCACATGCCAAAGGATATAAACTACAAAACCAGGATCTCTCCTGTCTTCTACTAGAAGGCAGAAGCAGGCCAGAAACATAACAAACCCTGGAGTGACACTGTATCAGGGAATCACTGGCACAAGGACTAACACTTTCCCAAGGAAATGATATAGCAGGTTTCCTTAAAGTAGTTTTTACAGTACAGAGGAGGATTTTATTTCACACAGTCTAAGGACAGTACACCACTGCCCTTCATACTGCTCTCATTCAGTGAAAAACAAACTGTAGAACAGACCGCTGAGAACTTCCTTTCCCTTTCCTCCTTCAGCTATCCTTGTATTGAAAGTGCCCTTCAACACAAACTGGTGAGTCTTCACTTAACCTCCAGCTCAGTGGGATCAAGCCAAAGGGCAGCTCCCTCCACCCCTCCCAGACACAGCACTGCTGCCGAGTCAGCAGGGACAGTGAGCTGGAGGGCCACCACAGGATGGGAATTTGTGACCTTCTGGCCCAGGGCTACGAGTTTGACCAACTAAGCCATACCCAAATGGACTCCTAGTTGATTTTTCACAGACTATTGAATCAGCAAGCCCCAGCTGCAGGTAAAAATACCTAAAGCATATTCCCAGATATATCTTTAGCCTCGTTCATGTAGAGACCCAAGTGCATGTTGGGAAACCTTTCTTAACTTCATGAATGCAGATATTCTCAAACTACTGACAGACAGATGATGCCTTTCACGGGCTGCATCATGGTTCCGAGAGTCCCATTTACAGAGGGATCAGAAAAAACACACATGTAGAATGAAAAATCCACCACTTAATACCATTGTGAACACACAACTGTTTAGCAACAGACATCCAAACAGGAATATACCTGCAGTGTCCTGCTGGGAGAGCTGTCACCCGAAGGTCTCATTGCAGATGCTACACAAAACCACTGTAAATCAAAGGCGTGCTACATACAGCACAGCAGCTACTTGCTGACAGCAATACAGCTCAGAATTATTCTTCTATAAAGTAGTGCCAGAACACTCATCTCTTCATTCCTGGCTTGAGCTTTGCTTTCTCTGCAGCAAAGCCTTATTCTTCTCTGCTTTTCCTCAGGAGGCACCTCATGCAAATCCTGAAGAACCTTTCCATACCACAGGCATGAAGAACACAGCGTGGGGAGTACAGAGGCAATAAAGTGTCATGTTTTCAACACTGCCCTTGATTTCTATTAAACTCACCAGTCCCGGGAGGACAGCGAGTTCTGAGGGGCATTATAAACAATGTCAGACACAATCTGGAAAGGTCCTGCTAGAAAGTGCATTTTTTGAGAACTCAGAAAAAATTATAAAGGGCACTGAGTCAAGGTGAACTGAGAAGTAAGTATGTAACCAGGAAAACTTGCCAATAAAAGGCACTCCTTCAGAACACAATGTTTTGTCTGACTGCTTTAT
This sequence comes from Rhynochetos jubatus, assembly GCA_027574665.1. Classification (NCBI taxonomy): domain Eukaryota; kingdom Metazoa; phylum Chordata; class Aves; order Eurypygiformes; family Rhynochetidae; genus Rhynochetos; species Rhynochetos jubatus. The sequence goes on from CM050654.1 coordinate 30,563,929, forward strand.
CAGGAAATCAATTTACAACTGCTTATTATTACTCTGAACCGAGAATGACAGGAGTGCAAAGGCTCTAAATCAAGGAGAGGACGGTAGGCAGGGTACAGCAGTCCTCATTCACTACAGGATTAAACATTTTTACTTTTGCATTTTAGAGAAATCCAGCCTGTTAGTTCCTTTCCTTAAGGGTGTTTTTTGGTTTAGTTTTTAAACAGTACAGTTTCTGCTACACACAACTACCATAACCTTGTGCCAGTTACGCAATGCTCAGGAGCAGTCTGGTCTATACAATGATCTTTTTCACGGCCAAAGCTCTTCAGACAGAGATGCTTAAAACTGCTGGTTCAGGACAAGCCTGTTGCAGAGAAGAGTAAGCATCTTAGACCTCAAAGCAAGCACTTCGGTAACAAAGCCATCACAGACATAGAGAGAAATTGCTGTGGCACTTTCCAAGGTTTAGTTAAACATGCAACATGCACCAGGTAGGTTAAAGGATCCAGCCTGGAAGTCAATCTACAAAGATTGACTTTAAACGTAACTTGTATTGATCTACTTCAAATGTTATCACCATGTCCCTTCATTTTTCTTTTACCCCAGAAGAATACTTTCAGTTTTACATAAGAGTTCTCTCGCAAAAAGTAAAGGCAATTCACCCTGCCCCAGCTTCTTTTCAGCAGCATGGCCTCTGTCCGTTTTCTCATTACTCACCCGTTTCCAGGTTGCCAGTGTGGCCCAAATTCACCATTCAGTTTTCACACACAATTCTGCTTAAACATGGGCTTTGTGTTTCCCAGTACATTTCCTGTCGTTACCCAGTGGGAGCACAGTGTCCCCCGTGTGCCCTGCGAAATTCTTAAACACGGACTCTCACTGCAGTGTCTCGACCCCTCCCAGTATGAGCAGGGAAATCCTGGGAAGTTGCTACACAGTGGCCTCCAATTCCAGATAGCTCCAAATCCACTTAAACATCTCTGTCAGTCTCGACCTCTTTCCTCCCTGCTTCAGCACATAAAAATCCTCTCTCTTCTTACTTGGGAGACCTAGTATCAATTTGTTCTACTGTCAGGATGGGTCAATGTGTTTGCCTGTTACATCTCACTTCCTATAGTTCTTCAGCAGGTCCGTATTTGTTTTCCCAGCAGCAGCACTGAACGACTCGCTCACCTCCTTGTGGGAATCCTTATGTGCTTCCAGTGTTTTCATGATGGTCAACTCCGCATAGTTCTTAAACCTTGCCGGCTGGTTCCGTAAGATCTCTCTCAGGACTCGCAGTGCCAGGGCTCTTATTGAATGCTGTATCAAGAGAAATGCACGTTAGAAAGTGTCACTTCTCAAAACTGCGGTTTGAAGTAAATTCTCACGGCTCCTTACACCCCCAGAAATCTTTTATCACTCCATCAGTTCCAGTGGAGTGAGCAGTGTAATCAATATCACTAAAATTCAGAATTGGTCTGCTTGCTTGCTTTTGCACAAAATTTCAAATAAAATTATGGTTGTCACAGATACAAGAAAGAATCAGAATGACTCTACATTGTTAAATTCCATGATCTTTCGGCAATGAAGTACAAATTTGTACCTAAAGCAGCACATTGGCATCACATTAATCTACAAAGCAGCTCAGATCCTATTTGTTTGCCCTTCTTTTTCTTAGCTTTGTGGATATCAACCTGGGCTCCATCCACGCAGCTGAGCTGTTCCTCATGTACTAATGCAGTAAAATCAACTCTCTTCCTGTAACTCCCACGGAAATTACTTTCAAGAACAGTCGTCCATTGTAGTCTACAACGTATGTAGACTGCCCTATGTCTTAATCCTTTATATCAAAAGATCATTAGCAGAAGGGATTTATAACACCGGCCTCAATTTCATAACTGTTACATTAAGTTTTTGGCCTCTGGCCATCCCAAGTAGATTTTATCATTTTAGCAGAGGAATACTTACTTTACGCTATGCTCAGCCTTTAAAGCGTGTCCTCTGCTATTCATCCACAGAATTCATGCAGTAGCACAATTCACATGCACTTAAAGCCACATTTTTTTCTGATATATGTGTGATGATGCTATGATTAAATGTAGGAGTAGAGCACCTCATGCCTATACTATGAACAACTGAGAATGTCAGCCACCTATGTTGCTCCAGAACTAAAATTTCTGGGAGCATGCCATATACTTTACATGGAGTACAAGAAATACAATGGATTTTGAATCAGAAGAAACAAAAAAGGAAGAACTTGAGTGCTTTGAAGCCTAAACACTGTAACATTCAGATGGAGCATGGCTCTGATGCTCAGGGTGCTGAGGCTTTACTTACATTGTGCTGCAAGCTGAACAAATGGCTCCAAGTGGAAAAAGCAAAAGTCTAGCCTGTAAATTACCACTTTGATCAACTATCAAATATAAAGCTGTGGTGATAATAATGCAGCTTTTTTTTTAATACTTCAAAACAAGATCCCCTATAAAAGCAGTTTGTCCTTCATAACATTTTTGCAAGAGACAGACCCATCCCATGAGATCTAATAGCCTGGATCATTAAACCACACAGAAGGGGGGGGGGGGAGGGGGCCGGAAATAGGGTACACCTTTATTCCCCTTTTTTGGGGGAAGGGGTATGATATAGTTAAGAGCTTGCAACTTCATCCTAACTTGGAAGAGAACAACTTTTGAAATCTTGATAGTTCTTGTGCAAGACTAGAAGAAAACTTTTCTGATTCTAGTTCAATTTTTCTAGTTATTTGCTACTAACACCCTAGGGGAGGTGAAACTGGGACACTTCAGACTATCTTAAAGTTAATGAAAACATTGAAAACGAAAGCAGAGTTGCCAACCTTCAAAAGAAAATATGAGCAGTGCAGCATCACTGATGAGATGCCGTACAAACGCAGCAGGTTTCACTTAAACTAGTGGGAAGGATCTATCCCCCTACACGGAACAACGTGCCGGAGACTTAAGACAAAAATCTATATCTCACATCTTTGTCTCCAAGCGTTTCCAGCAGCAAGAGCAGAATGGTTTTGAAATGTTCCTCCCAGACTCCGAGATTATCTTCCCTTGTGATCTTTAGCAGTTCCAGAAGAGCTCCTTTCCGCTCCTCCACCCGCTCGTTGTGGTTGGAGAGCTCTTTCAGAAGATCAGCCACCAAATCTGAATGGTCAATGGGTACTTCTAGGACAAACGGCAGCAAATCATTTGGGGAAATGGGTAAAGATCAAAGATGTCAAAATTACTAACGCTCTACAGAAAAAAGTGCACATAACAAGAGCTCCCCTCCAAAAACCCATCACATCCCAGGTGGCCTCAGTCAAGCAAGGGAACCTGACTAGTACACAATCTCACCCGAGCTGATAAAAGAGCTCATGAATCTACACATGCCTTCTAATGAACCAGGAAGAGATGACGATTGAATGCCATCCAGTTCCAACAATTACAAGATGAGAACTGCCAGTTTTTCCCCAGACACACACCCAAACCCCGCGATCACATGTTACGACCTTTAGATCGCAGTACAGTGACTCATCAGTGTACGGCACAGGAATACAGCTAAGGCACAGCATCACTTCAGTGAAATGCTCAGTGACAACGAGCCAGTGAGTGAGGTGTTTCAGTCAAAGATTGGAAGGGCCCAAATCAGTTTTCCTACAGATACCTTCTAGGCTCTTAAGGGACTAGTTTGAGGGGAAACTCCAGGCAAAGAAAAATTCAAACTGCAGTACAACATTTTCCTCAATAACCACAGGTCAGGCTCTGCTGGTACATGAGAACACAGAGTATTTCATACCAAGCCTCGATTCAGGTGCAAAGGAATACACAACATACGCACGAGCGGGCATGTATCTGCGAGCACTCCCCATGCACAAACATACCAGAAACAGGGCAAGCTGCCTGCAGTTTTGTGAGATACACTGATACAAACCATCTCGAAGCTGATCCATGTCATCATCGAACACTGCTTCCTTCAGGGCAGTCTTGTCGTAAGTGTTAATTGTGTCAGCATAAGGATAGGGGTTATATTCTCGAGCACGTGGCCCTGAAAAGGCGCGGGGAGGCTGGGTGTTGAGTAGGGAGGTTTTGTTATCTAGAGCCATCCTTCCGCCTTCCACAATGTCGCTGCCTCCACGGACATCACTGGTAGGCACAGCGAGGCCACCATCTCGAGACACCTGGGGGATCAGGCAGGAAAGACAAGACTATTCAAATTCTGTGGAAGCTGTGGCTTTTTTAGAGTTCACCCACCAATATAAAAAGACATAGAATTGTTTGCATATACACAATTTTTGAGTAAAACAGATTACCCCCTCTTTCCCTTGCATAACTACAACTGTTCCAAAAATACCTCATGATCATGGGGCAAAAAGCTATGCTAACGCTCCTAAATCTAAGTTAATATTGCTAGAACTGCGCAAGCCGGCAAAGATCATAAGCTCTGGAACAGGACTGATTTGCTAAAAAAAGTAAAGGAAGTAAAAGCAACATCCTCCTCACGAAACTTCACAACCCACGGATAGAGGAGACTGGATGATGCTTAGCAAGCTAACATGAAACAAACAATAGAAAGGTCCCAAAGAAAAATCTCAGACCAAGAATTTTTAGTTTTGAAGGCTAACAATCTACTAACCCAACAGTGTTTGTTCGGATAGGAAGCAAAGCTGTCTTAGAATCACAGAATATCTCAAGATGAAAGGGACCCACAAGGCTCATCATTTAAGATCTCTGTAAATTTTGAAGGCCAGGCATTTAATGAAAACAAAAGGCATATCACACGGTAGATAACTGTAAGCATTCGTGCAGCGTAAGGTACCACACGAGTTGCGCACTCAAGAGGGATTATGGGCCCTTTCCGTATATGAACTAATAAGCCTGTGAGGGAAACACCTCTGCACGTAACTAACATCTCCCGTTACAGACCTGATCACACGCACTCCATGAAAAAGCCACCACTGAGCCCCGCTGAGCCCAAGGAACACTAGCACCGTTTCCTGCGTACACGAGGCTCCCACAGAAACCCAGTGAGCGCATTTCACAGCAGGATAGAGTTCAAATGGACCACATAAGCGGGACCCCATAATTTAGGCCTAAGTAGTTAGCAACCAAAAAGGTGAAAACACACAAACACAGGAGGAATAAATGGTTCAAAACCATGTCTGAACGCAATATTTTAACATTACACCTATCTGGGGACATTAATCAACTGAATACTTACAATGTCACAGTCTTTCTTTCCATCACGTTTGATTGGCTCATTCAGGTCCTCTTGGCTACGGAAACTAAATTTTTCAATCGCTTCTGTGACTCCGCGAAGAGAGCTGTAGATTTCATCAGAATTTAGGTTCTCCGTGTCATAATCCAGCATACTAAAGACCAAACGTATACGAAACGTTACATATGAAACTGGAATCTGCTTCTGACTGTTAACAAAAGCAACGTCAAGTCACAGATGATTTGGCGTACCCTTTCTAAGAGTGATTTGTAACAAAACACGGATGGAATCAAAGCAGACTTCGGGTCTGTGCCTCCCCCTCGAATGGAGCTAAACGTATAAAGAAGATCCACTGAAACTGGTGGCATTATATCGCTGTGAGGGGAAATCAGGTCCACTGTTTGTTACACTCCACAGCTGTGAGTGTGCTAGCTTCCGTGAACCAAACCCACCCCTATTCCCAGCATGGCAATGGCGTGATTTACGAAGGAAAAGAAAGAAAATCAAACACTATGAGAACGCAAAGGATTGTGACAGCTGGTAGAAGCTAAATCAATGAAATTTAAGTTTCATAACATTTCAAATATACTCTATCAATGGATTCAAATGTGACAGATTTAAATGGAAAGGAAAATGTATCTCGATGTAAACCTTAGACTAACAGGTCTCACTTTCATTTATAGAGTAGTAAAACCAAAACTACTAGCATGATGCCTTGATAAAAGATGCATTTCAGCATTGAGCCTAAGTTTGGGAATTCTTTCACTCAAATCTGATGCTTTCTTGCAGTCTGTCTGTTCCTCAGCAGCACAAAGCCACACAACTTCTGGGATTCCTTGAGGAGTTATCCAAAATTAAGTTCCATGAAAAATGCCTGTCATGCAAGTGCAGATGATACAAAAAGACATGGTTAAGAAGAGAAGCTCCTACAAGCCTGAGGAAAATAAAAAGGCGTTATTGGCAGGGCTTTGCTCTATCTAGGAGAAGTTGAGCTTGCATGACAATCAGTTTTCTAAGATTTAATGAAGAGACCCAGTAACTGAGAACAACTTCTCCTGGGGAGTCTCGGATCTTAGTAGAGCCAGAAGCAAATAAACCAAAAGAATCTGAGACATTTACATGAAGTTGTTTGTCAATAAATGGCAAGAAGTGGCTCCCTACAGGGGTGAATTACTATTTCTTAACCTCTGGGGAAGGATGACAGGATGGGCTTGGAGGAGGACGAACAAAGAGCTGCGTTCCTCTTCCACAAAAGAAAGATTCCCTATGAGGTGGGTGGGAAAAAATAAAAAACAAATTCCCCTCTGAATCCTGGGTACACAGCCATCACGTTCAATAGAATTAAAAGTAGGATGTTAAATATCTAGAATATTTATCTTCCACTACTTTTTTTTTTCTGGAAGAAATTCAGGAACTTCAGACAGAGGGTAAGATTGGTGCTGCCCGATTCCTTCAGGATTAACACACTGAAAATAGCCATAATCCCTGGCTCCCAAGCAACGCACTCACTCCATGATCACACAAGCATCAGCACCATGTATTCTGGCAAAGAAACCAAAGAACAACTTCCCAACTTCAAAAAGCGTCTGTCAGGCCAGGAAGAGAGAGAAACCACTTAAAGAACAGACCAAGACCAGGACACAAAAGCTGTTTATAAACCTACAGAAGACAGCATTTAGGGTTTTTCAGACAGCTGAGTGACACTAATGCACTGTGAGGGCTTTCCAGGCAAAGTGAAAGCAGTTTTTAGATTCTTTATAAGTATCAGGCTGGGACAGGACAACCTCTGTTTCATGTGATCTCAAAAATACTAATTTTGAGCTGCAGTACATTAAATTTCTAGATCTTAAGGGGTTTCTCATACACGATTTAAGTGAGCAATGAAACTGTCATTCAAGAATGTATGCATGTGACTGTATGAGTGTACCCACACCAAGAGATGACATGACTTCCCAAAGGTCACACAATGAAATCCATGGCAAAAACCCCAAGAAATAATCACAGATATACTGACACTAAATCTTCTGCTAAAATCGTCACTTCTTTCCTCAGGGATGATTTTTGCCCTACACTGCTACCAAAGAATAGATCAAAGTACAGACTCTGCAATAATAAAGGACTAAGGCAATTTCTCAACAAAGAGCCACCGATCTGATGCATTTTTCAAAGCAAAAAACACCATTTTAATAAAAGACTAATTAATCCAGTGATTTCATATGTCAATAGTAGGTCTGTGTAGGAGATCACATTATGGTTGAGTTCACACACAGAGTTTTCGTTCATGTAGAACACACACATCTATTGACAGCATGTGTGCTGGAATACTTCACAGACAACACGATGAGGGGGCAATAAAAAATAAAATGGAACTACACCCACCTTTCAGGAAAAAAGGCACAAAAGAGGAAAAAAAAAAATTATGACCCATGCAGAAAACTAGAGGAAAGTCACAGGATGAGTAAGAAGTGAGTAGAGATGAGCAGTGTTTAGGGATGTCACAACATTATTTTCCATCTTCTGCTGCACTAAAACAATGCAGCTCTCTGCAAGTTTACCAAGATACAATTTGGCCATTTTCCAGTCTGACATGAAATACATTTTACTCCCATAAACTATTATTCAGTTTCCAATCCAAATTATGTGTAAGGAAACAACAGTTTAGCATCCTCAAGCAGTACACAGCAACCTATTTCCTTGCACTTTCAGGCCCTGGGCTGGAATATACATCAAATTATTTTAACCTTGGTGTCAGCTAATGAAAGGAGAAAAAACACTCTCAACTAGTTTATCTGCAAAAATCAACATGGATCTCTTCCACAGCTATCTCAGTGTCCTAGAAGAGTCATCACATTTATTTGATTAATAACATTAAGTTTTAATTCTTCAGGTAGTCACAGAGGTATGGATTATAGGATTCTCTTTTCTCAGACATCACAGATTCCCAGATTTTGACCCCTCAAAGAACAATTTGTTTGCTTTTCTTTCAACAGTTTTTTTCATTAGGAACATTTTGCTTCAGGGAAAGACTATATATAGTTCTTCCTCAGGTAACAGGTATATTTAAGTCAGGAGAAACCACATCTACAAGACAGCCTGTTGTGAGGGTATAAACTTAAAAAAAAAAAAAAATCCAAGGAATTTATCACAGTGGTCTGATGAATTAAGTTTGTATTCAGAAGGGTTGATTAAAACCAGTATACCAATTAAAGATCCGTATGCAGATTGAAACAAAATGTGAGGGCACGGGAGGAGGAAGAGATGTCAAAATTAGCGACCAATAACCTCTAAATCTTGTGGTAAGGACAATTTCAGTTTCAATACTAGAAATTTCCAAGATGTTCCACAATCACACTGTGCAAGCAGCTGGTAAAGTCACATGTGCAAGCTTCATCCTCACTGTCCTTTGGATATTCGCTACAGCAGATGTGAAATCAGCACTGAGCTGTACTTGCCTGTTTGAAAGTACTCGTGTGCCACTTGCATGGCGTAGCCAGGTTGAAAGACCTTGCCCGTGCTAGCATCATGTAACCAGTGCCTGCCGAAAGTGCTCAGCAACTGTGTTCTGCGTTGGAAACCAACTGTGCAATGTATACTCATTCAGGAACCTGGCAGGGAGGAAGAGTCTGGAAAAATCCCCTTTTTTTTCCCCATTTGCATGCTGCATCCTCCCCAAGCAGTGAGCAAGCGGCTGCCTGTCACCTCTGCTCTCTGAAAGCTACCATCATCTTTTCCAACCAAAGCCTCTGCAAATCATTTCCCACATTTGAACAAATCCCAGAGTGAAAGGTAAATAATACTGTGACACCTCAGACAAGTTGGTTTAACAGGTAGCTTGTTACCTGGGAGAGTAAGAGCGTCTGAAAGTCTTGTGGGAAGGAGCAGTGGGGATGGAGTTAGGCTGAGAAAGGGGAGGGGGGTGCTTCGACAGCCCGTCTGCACTCCAACCCCAGAACCGACTGCCGTGATCAGAGGAGAAACAAAAGAGAGAAAAAAACAGAGAAAGGAGAGGGAGAAAAAAAAAAAAGAAACTATAATCTGAGTGGCTTAGTGCTGTCATGCTGCCTTGGAGAGAGAGAAAAAAATTAATAGAAACAAAATTAAACAAGAATACTCCATTGAGCCCCATAAGTTATTGTTTTGGCCTTTATTATTAGTTTCCACTTTTATTCCTACAAAATAATACAGTTCATACAAAAATAGTCCCCGCTTGTACTAACCAGTAAATTTTACAAATGGGCACAGCCTCTACAAACAACTCTTGGGATGCTCTAGGTGAACAACCCCTGGCCACACATCTGTATTCAAACTCTAAGCACGTATTCGCGAGCAACAGGATTTCCCTGGAAGAAAGGAAAGTTGACTTTTTTTCTATCAGAACCCCGAAAGTAACTTGTCAAGTTTGGCTCTCGGTGCCTCTATAAGAGCCTGCAACCGACCCCTACACAATGAGACAACCTTTGTTCTTAAGATCTGATCCTATTTTGCCAGATTCAACGTGATCCCAAACACACAATGAGTGAAAGCCAGTCTAGAGTGTAAACGTATCATGTAAACTAGGGACTTGGCCCAGGTCTCAGCAGACCAGCCTGGAAAGACTGGATGAAACCAGCCTCTAAGTCGACTCAGATCTCTCCAACTTCCACAAGCCCCTTCTGGTTACTGTTTCGTCCTGTGTCTTTGGGTCAGGGCATCCATCCCTGTGCCAATTTGTCTAACCTTTGCTTTTGTCCCGTTCCCTTCAGGGTACATGGATTTTCAAAATCATCTTCTAGATAAGAATATAGATGCTTGAAACGATGGAGTATTCAGGACACTGCTTTGTTTCTATTAAGTTTAAGCACACCATCAGAAAGTCACATTTGTGTACACACAAGTGAAAGTTACTGCAAGATTAGAAGCGGCAAACAAATCAAGAATTGCTCCAGTGCAAACAGCAGCAAAGCCAGCTGAAAACCCTCAAGAGTGGTGTCAAGAAATGCACTCGTTAACCAGCAACCAAAGCCCGTAACTACTATGGAAATACACCAGACACCAAGAGTGCTGATCCCAAGTCTCACAGCGCAGGTCTCACCTACCTGCAAACAGGCCACCAAACAACACAGACTTGTCCTTACTGTATAAGGTGGGTGGCTTATTTCAATTCTTTTTCCATGCCCTGCCTTGTTCAACTTAATACTGAAACTCTCAAATTTTATTTTCAATGGTATTTTCTGTTGTCAGTAAAAAACAGGCATGTAAAATACACAGCCAAATAAAAGTGTTAGCCTTCTACTTTGATGCTTCTCCTCTAGAGATCTTTGACGGACCGAATTTTTTTTTTTAAATAACTGGAACTACACCTAGGATTATGGGCTACTAATAAAGGCAGAAGGAGTAGGGCAAAACTATTCATTTGATAATCCTTCAAATAGTCCTACAGAATTCCAGGTGAAAATTCATAACCTGAAAGTAACATTTGAGTTTACACACGTTCATTCGCCATTCAGATCAGTATTCTTGCACTGGAGGGCTTCACAACTTACTATTTTCCTTTTTGTCATACTAAATCATTTAATAAATCTCAGATTTTCTCTGTCCAACACAAACTCAAGCCATTCATCTGAGCATTGCCCAAGAAACATTCTTTCCTCTCAGTCAGAAGTCTGGTTTATTTTGTATTATTTTTGGTCTCCTCAAGTGCCCCCTCCCTCCCCCGGCTCCTCTTCTTCAGAAAACATCTCTTTCCCCCGTAACTCTCCTCCTCAGAAGCTAAAACTGTGAAGATAAAAAAAACCCAAGCAGGTACAAATGCAGAAACAACTCACAGATGGGGTGGGTATGTTTCAGTGATCATGAAGCAGAACTGGATGGAGGAAAGGAAAGCAGAAGGAAGGCCCTGAAATCACATTACCCTGCTCAAGACACTAACATCAGGGGATACTTAAGCAGATGTTATCATCTGTGATCTGGATAGGCAAATTAGCTGTTTGCATCAGCAAAGTCCAGTTCCACCTAAACATTCAAAATATACCCAGAGAGCTCAAATGCATGTACACACAGACACACATACACACAAAATAGAGGTCATCTGTAGTTCAGTTGTGATGGCAATAATATGGGAGAAGTAATGTGACCTAAGGGCAATGGCATACACACATACTACAGAAAGTCCACATGAATGAAGCCTTGCTGACCAGTATTGAGGATATTGTCCAAAAACCATCAGTAATATGGGAGAACAGCTGTGCTTAGCAGCATTTTTATACTCCACCAGGACCCAGACTATCCTTTCTACGCAGAGCCCAGTCCCAAAGATATATATGCCTCTAGATAAGACTCCTCCAATCTGTGCATCAAGGAAAAATTCAAAGGAAATTATAATCTTCAAAACCAAAGCTGGCATTAAGAATTGGAAATAATCACTCAACTGACTGCACTTGGGCTGCCTGTACAAGGCAGGTATGGACATGGTAAGCAAGGCCCACACATGGAGCACTCCAAGAAGCAATGGGCGTACACAACCTTGGTACAACCCTTAGGCACTGGGTCCCATAAAAACGTAAAGCTGACCCTAATTTCAGAGGAAGGCTACGTAGAGAACTGTGGGAATCTTTATCCTTTCACACTGTCACTTGAATCACTCGGGTGTGCTCATTTTCCAAGTTTATAGAGAGAAAAGTGACATTCTACACCCTGACGAATAGCAAATGACAAGCATTTGTAATGGAAACATGAGACAGAAGCATCTATACCCACACCTGTGATACTGCAGTGTACCCTGCTTCCCATAGTGTGTTAGCACAGCTTCCACAGCCTTTGTTCTGAAAGAAGGACGACCACATGCACTCCTCAGAAACAGAGCTAGATTCTCCCTTGTTCTGGAAGTCAGGACCACGCTCAAACTGTGCTACACAAGATGTTTTCAAGAAGGATGCAGTCCACCAGAGCAGCAGAAGTTACTGCCACCGATGTGCAGTACTTGCCACCACCCCTTCTACAGATGGTACAAATCTGCAGCTACTGTTACTGCTGAGGTCACTCACCAAAAAAAGCAGAACTTCTCCCCCTGAGTATTTTTTAAAAGGGCTTTTATAGCAGCTTCCACCTGTGGTTGAAGAGCAACTTACACATCACTCTTGAATAACTAAATCCAGCAAGGAAGCAGGACACGCTTCTTCGGTTCTTGAAGAGACACCTGCATTTTTGGATCAACAACTCCAAGAACTCCGTAGAAAACTGAAGGAATGATTGTTTTTTAAATCAAATTCCTAGCCCACTGCATCAGTGGCAGTTTTAGTCTTGACAACTGAATGGCAGAATGCTCTGGAATTACATGCCCTCTCTAAATACTCCTTGAGAACCTATCACATGGGAAAAAACCCTCCAGTTCCTAAACCCAAACTGCTAGAAAAAAACAGCAACAACTAAGTATTAAGTGTACTCTGAATGCTTTAATCAACGTTTTGATACATGCATCCTGACATCAAGAGGTGAGAGGAATGCAAAGACAAACTGAAAAGCAATGAGTGAAGTGACAAAACACAGTCGTGTCCCAATGGCAAAACCCAAAAAGCACGGTAAAAGGTAAGCGCCTCATGCACACGTGGCCAGCAAAGCCACAACGTAACCACAGGGAGACATATCTCTGTTTATAATTTCCCATGACAGAAATCAGCAGGGCAACAATGCTCAAGCTAGTCAAAAAGGAAACAACATCGTTGGAACCATTCCTTGAAACTCTACCCCATAATTTCTTAATGAAACCTTTGTTGAAAAAAACCACAATAGGCAACGCGACCTTGGCTTGCAACCTCTCTGTCTAGTTTTGGATTACAACAGATTTAGGGGTCACAAAGATGTATTTAGATATCCAAAATTTTCTCAGGAAATCCCATGCGCTCCTCATATGGTGCTGGAATTAGTATAGATACTCATTAAAGGCTAAAAGCCTGTGTTTTTCCTGACACATGGGAACTCACATGTCTACGCATCCCTCCAGACAGGGTTTAGCAAGTCACGACAGGGCTGAACAACAGATTTCAGTGTAAATTACTCCACTGGACTACAAACTGCAGTCCTCACCCAACACATTGCTTTCATCTCTTCCATGACAAAGGGAAGTGACCTCCCATGGAGAGGGCAGGCAGACAACAGCAGCAGTTTTTAAGGTTTTCCAGCATGAATCAAAGCTTGCCCAGGTAACTGGACGCCAATATTTCCACGATCATCGAGCATACTGTTTAAATTCTTATCTCCTCTGCTCTAAGGTTTATGCTGCAAACATGTACATTCCCAATATACAAGAGTCCATGTTTGCTCAATAAAGGGTTTTGAAGCAGACCACTGTGTTCTAGGGTAACATCTGCAGCTTCAGCAAGACACCTGGTTGCAACAGACCAGCTGCCCGAAGGATCAGGTACTCATTTGCTGGTGAGCAGCCAGGAGAGTGATTTGAGAGGTATTCAGCATCGAAACAGTCACCACCTCTGCTTGTTCTGTATCCTCACAAAGCATCAGAGGGGACCAGGGGAACTGCTCTCAGCAGCCCAAGCACTGCACTACAGTCGGATGAATTGCTTATCATAAGTGTACACCTAAAAAATAGACACCATCTGAAACCCTTGATACGAAAGTCATCATATACTTTGTGACATCTGCAACCTCAACACGACCTCATTTCTAATGCTGCCATTTAATATTACCTTTATTGAACTCAAAACTGTGATTCTGCAGAAGGCCTAGTTGTAAAAGAAAATTAGTATTGTAAGAAAATACAGTAAGATGACAGATAACATGAGGACTGGAACACTGAAATCAATCATCAACCATGTATTATCCTGTTCAAATGCTGTTTATTTGGAGCAATCTACTGTAAACTTTTGGTCTTGTTTTTGCTTTCAGTGTGAGTCATTCTGCAAATGAACACTCAGTGTTGAAATCCTTTAACATTTTGCAAGTGGTTTAATTAGCCTGCCGCATTACCTTGGAGACAGTCCACCATGGGAACAGTTGGTAGGTGAAGTTAAGGGGCTGGTTCTGCTGCTGGAGTGCCGGGAAGGAGTCCGACCAAGGGTATTGCTGGGGGAACCCTGGCACAGAAGCAGAGAGACAGGAATTAGGAACACATTGCAGTGCACAGGCAGGAGTACAGAACAACAGGTCCAAATATTGCCCTTGTTTGCGCTAGACAAGCTTAGTGTAGTTTTGGTTCTGGCTCTTGACCTAAAAATCTGCAGCCACAATTCATATATTCTTGACGGTGCTGCTCTGAGGATAAAGAAAGCACATGTGCACTTTTCTACAATCCACAGTACCTGCAATTTTAACTACACAACACGTACAGCCTGCAAATATTGCCAGGGGAACGGTTTATCAATCCACCCGCTACCCAGCTTCTCAGACACGATTTGCCAGGCTCCAGAGCACGCAGACCATTACCCTGGCAATTTAGCAATTTCATTACGCAGCTATTGCCCGCATTGTCTAAAGCCTTCTGATTGTGCTTGTTACGAGCTTAAGTAAGCAATATAACTTAGCATTTTTCCACTGGCCTCCATAACAATTTCTACCACAGCAAAATGAGTAGAAATCGCTCCCAGTTCTGACTATTCACACAAAGTCGAAGGTACTAGAGAATCCAGTCCGTTTGCCTGGAAGCCTAATGCTGCAGTTCTAGCTTACACAAAGGTCTACTTGTCCCTATGGAAGTGCAAAGATAGGAGCATTCAAATCACAAGATCTCCACATAAAAAAGGCAAAACATACCCTAATTCTTGCTGCTCTGAGGGGATAAAGAAGCTTAGAAGCACACTTTAATCATCTACTAACATATTCCTTCAGAGAAATAAAAATATGTAAGAGCTTCATGTAAAACCAAAACATAAGGTGATAAGTGTAGACTGAGGAGACCTTGTAGGTCACATCACAGATCCTGCAAGCTTCTTACTAGACAATGTCTCTGTTATTAAACCAATTTCAATAGCAGTGGTAAGCCCAGGAAATCTGTGGTATCAGGATCTCTGTTTTAGCCAAAAGGTCGTTACTGGCAGGATTTTCAAAAGCACGACCAACTTGAAAGCACAAACCCCATCAACTTTCATGCTCTTTTCTAATATTTTCTTTTTTAATCTGTACTGGTTATGACTATATTAAATTTAAAAATAACTGAGTTTTTTGTTTTAACGGTCCCTGTGAAAGCAACATCAAACAGAAGCCTCTGTTGCCATATTGCTCCAAGACAACAGTTACAGATAATTCATGCTACTGAACATCTGCAACAGCTTATCAATGAGCTGCTGTCTTCGGGGCTCTGCTGTTCGCAAGGAGAAGGGCCTCTCACCACACTGGTGTTACTGGAGTTCTTGAGGTGGTTGTGCAGGAGCTTGGTAGCACCATCCTGGAATGTTTTAGGCAAGGCACCAAGTAACATGGTAAACTCAGGAGTGTTCAATTCAAAGAGGGAAATCAGGACTATTTGTGCTGCCTGAAAAGAAGAAGAAAAGAGATGACCATCAGTTTCATTCTTTGAAAACAGCATGCGTTCTGTTGGTAACGATCCTTACGGTAAATGAATGTTTCACTCAAAACGAAGATTCCCATACTAGACAAATTTTCGACATATTCCTTGTGATGTGTCATAGGGAGTAGCTAACTGCTATAGTTAGCTTTTTAGTTGCTAGAGCTTACAATACACTTTTGCATTTATATCATTCACTTCTCAGATGTGAAGTGTACAGCTATTCACAGCTAATGAGAAAATCTTAACCATCTTCTTGTCCACCATGTATTTCAATTGAACAAGTTACTGCAAAAATGTACAGGAAACAAATAAAACCAGAAGCTTGGTAAGTGTGAAGAATCTAGGACTGCAATTTGTCATTCCCATGCTTTCTATTTTCAGTGTACATGGGACTAGTTCCCTTCCCACCCAGCCTCTCCACTTCCTAAGCATCTGAAAAGTTTGTTTCATCAGACAGACAATCCCCGCTTGTGTTTTCCCACCTCTCCTTGCAAGTCTCACCACTGAGACTGTTTCAGCAACAGAAGACTGCATCTCAAGGGGAAGATCTACTGTGATGGAAGAACTACCACTCACGCCCATGGACAGGCTAAACCCCACCAGATTCCCCAACTTTAATAAGGAATATTAATAAGTGAAACCAGGGTACCAGTGAAAATTGAGAACTTTACCATTAATTTCACTGGACAGGGTTTGCCCTGTCTGCCTGGAAGAATAGCTGCCAGAACAGGATCTCCAGTGAACTCCATTAGCAAACACACAGCCCTGCGTACCCTGAACTAAAACAATGGGAATGGAAGCAGAATAAAACACAGAGTGCAGATCTGCAAGAGTAATTAACACCACATGTTCCTAACTATACTTCCCCAGCAGCACACAGCTCGTGAATTGCACCAGTTCTGAGGTTTTTTCCCTGCTGTTTTTGCCTTGAAAATATTCAAAAATCTGAAAATTGATGTAAAAAAACAATACAAATGAAGCAGTGGTGAAGGACCTCTGACGGTCTGCAGCACCACCTTCTCCAGCAGGGGTGTAGCCATTGATATATCAACCTCCAGAACACATACCTGGATACAAAGCAGCGGCTTAGGCTCACAGAGCAAGCAGCAAAGCCACACGTGCTCATATTTTGGAACAGCACACACAGAGGCTTACGAAGAGCAGACACTTGTGACTGACCCTGTCAGGAACTTTCTAAAGCTTTCTAAAAATGAGAAAGTACTATAAAGACGGTGAAAATACAATTCATTGCTGTGGCAATAACTGTACATCCATTGTTCTCATCAATTCAAAGGAGGAATTTTTAGTAATGTGTTTGTAAAGTTGCAATAATTAAGTGTATCTGCAGTTCCCTGTGAAGTGGAATCCTGTAGCAGATGATGAACTTGGGCACACAAAACCCCTTTCATAGTGGAGAGAAATCACAGTACCTCATTGTTTCAGTTGCAATTCAAGCTATACTGTTCCCTCGGCTACCAGCCCCAATTTGCAGTAATACAGCTTTGTATGTTAAAACATTTTCCATCCATGAAAGTTTGTTAAGTAACATCCTTCTCATATGGCCAACAAAGAAACTGAGGCACACAACACTCAACGGGCTTCCAGGGACTGCAGCAAACAACAGGTCTTCAGACTCTTCCTTCCAGATGGATCATGCAGCCTCCTGTCAAAACTCTCACTGACTTGAACAGAAACACGGCATGTCATTATTCACTTCACACTAAAGAGCTAAGGATGAAAGAAGCAGGGATAATTTTCCCTGTGGCTTTCTTAACTCCATACTCTACCCTCCTCTGACCTGAAGTTTTGGGCAACTCTGCCATGAAGCCTGCCTGGTATCCAACAAGGATGTGTATTTCTGTCCATTTAGATCCAAGAACTTAAGTTTTCACCAGCATAGTATTTTCTGTAATAAAAATATTACTGCAAACAAGAGATCTTAGAACAACAATCAGCGTGTTGAGCTGAATGCAAAGTGACAAGTCATGCCGAAGTTCATTCCCGTTTGTGAATGGCATGCATATCCCACATGGTTAGGAAGTGAACATGCAGATCTTCTGTGTCGGAACAAGCAGATTTCATTGATTAAAAAAAAAAAACCAACCAAACAAACAAAAACCAGTCCAAAAAACCCACAAAACCAAGAAAAATTGATCAAGAAGGTTTCCCAGGTTGAGACACTGCTCAGACCAGAATACCTAGAGATATCAACTCGTAAGTCAGAAGCTGCCCAAGGTACAGTGAGGTGGGAAAGGATTTAAGATACCTCTGTCCCAGATACTTCCCACCCATGGGTTAGAAGTAAGGTCGCCCTTGGAGATCTCCTATGTAAACAGAGCAAAGCAGGTGCAAGAGCAGACACACTCTACAACGCGACATTCCAGAGGCACCCTCCTAGTGTGCCAGAGAGGTCCAAGATGCATCTCAGATCTGAGCAAAACCTTCACCAAAGCTCCATCAGGGACTTCATCATCCTGTGGCTTCGCTTCAAAGCGCAGCATTATCTAATTGGTACAGTCTGACCCTGACACACAAACTCTGATAGCACAGATGTCATGCCACAGGACTTTCTGAGGGAAGTTTCAGCTCCCGTTAGTCACTTCAATTTTGTTCCACTTCCTTGTTTTGGCTTTAATGAAAACAGGACTGTGTCCACCCTCCCTCTCTTTGCACAAAATACAGCTCGTCTTTAGGAGCGTCTGCCAGTATTCTGTGTAGCCAGTGCTCTTCAGTAGCTTTGCTGTTGCCTGCAAATAGGTCACTGGGCTTTGAACTAAGTGCTGAACAGTCGCTCACAATGCTTGATCTTATGTGGCTTAATCTTTCTTTCTGAAAGAAAGCAGACTTATAGCTTATGCTTTTTGAAATAAAGCCAAGTACTACTATATAGCCTGGGAGTGATGCTCCAGTAAAGCTCAAAAGCAACACTGAAGCTACGTGGATTAACCTTGGCTGTGCTCTTTTTAAACAGTCCTCAGTCATCCAACTACACTTGGAATGACAGCATGGTTTGAGTTGGAAGGGACCTTAAAGACCATCCAGTTCCAAACCCCTGCCATGGGCAGGAACACCCTCCACTAGACCAGGGTGCTCAAAGCCTCATCCAGCCTGGCCTTGAACACTTCCAGGGATGGGGCATCCACAGCTTCTCTGGGCAACCTGTGCCAGTGCTTCACCACCCTCTCCATGAAGAATCTCTTCCCCACATCCAATCTAATTCTACCCTCTCTCAGTTTAAATCAGTTACCCCCTGGAACCTGTCGCCCCTTCAGGTACTTGAAGGTGCTCTAAGACCTCCCTGGAGCCTTCTCTTCTCCAGGCTGAACAAGCCCAACTCTCTCAGTCTGTCCCAAAGGAGAGGTGCTGAGAGGTGCTTCTAGGTTTATTTCAGACAAAAGTAATTTGAAAGTCCAGCCATGAATTCTAACTTGCAATTTAACACACAAAGGTCTTGGTACCTGCTACCATGAAATCAAGAACACTTGTCGCTGACCTCAAAAGCTGGAAGGTCCATGTGAGCTTGAAGTCACATTTATAACATGCTCCACGTTTCACCCTTGCAATACTTCCCAGTTCTAATACAGATAATTTTATTTCAGTAATGAAGAGCATCATCCCTACACCTGTCTTTTAGACCTGGACACACTTGATAGTCCTCTAAATTTCGTAAGTTTCATGTATCTAGCACAAATTTATCTAGTCAAGGGACATCTTTTACAGGTAATGTTCTTAAGGGTTTTAAATCAGTGGACTTTCCGCTTGTGACAAACCAGAGGACATTTTCATAATCCCAGAATGACTGGTCATTTCTGAAAATCTTGACCCTTGTTTCATTAGATTACTCAAGGAGTAGATAAAGTTAAAACAAGCAATAAAGAACTTAATTCTGTACACAATGTACAAACATTCTCCATGCAACACTCGTGCTTGATGATATATAGGTTGATGAAAGAGCAATATCTGAATTTTCCCTTGCCTTTGTGTCCCTGTACCATTAGCGTGGAACACTAATCCATCTCCTTCCAGCGACATACAACACAGACCCTACAGATTATCTAATCTTAAATAAAGCAGTTCTCTGCTGGCTTGAGCTGGAGAAACTCCAGTGACTTCAGAGCCTGACTATGCTAGTGAGGGGGTCTGGCTCCACGTCAGGTTCTTGAATCATTTGCAAAGTATCACTTATGTAACTTCATTATTTTCCTTATAACAATGCAGCAATGGATCAGGCTCCACAAGCCGGCAGCAGCTCCCCAAGTTTCACACTTCGGTCCGTGCAATTCATGCTGTCCAACAGTGTCAGCTGCTAAAGGGACACAAATGCTTTACCAGCTTCGGGTTTTCTGTTTTCACCTAGACAGTGGGTGTTGGCCAGATCTGTTAATATCTGTAACCTCCGCAACCTGGCTGAATTATAATAAAGTCTTTTTGAAGTAGTTTAGGCTCATTAAGAAAAAAATATCAAGGCTTACTGGAAAATTCTGCTGATTTTAGAGAGGAATTGTGGTCAGCGAGCTAAGATTAACCCAAGCACCTCAGGATCGCTGCTGCCGCTGGTTCAGGAGACCAAGCAGAGTAAGCAGCCATTTGCCTGAGCGATATGAAAGCAGTTTTCAACTTACTCAAACTTCTACTGGCAATGGGCTCACAACACTGTCAGTCCCATAGAAGGGGAAGACCTCATACTCTGACTTTTTTTGAGGAACTACAGCAGGAGCGTTAACATATAAGCACAGCAAAGCCAAAAATTACTTCACAGGCAGACACTTTTTTTTCCAGGGTCTCAGTCAAGGTCTCTACACAGCTAGACAGTTGAGTAGGGACTGCAAACAAGATTAGTGTGATTAGTGCACACAGCTTTTAGTCTACCTGTTTACATTTCTCTTCCAAGTTTCCTTCACCGGGCCCTGAGGAAGCTGTAGTTGTCCTAGCTGGCAAATCCTCACCCACCCAACTATGCATGGTCTGGGTTTGACAAATAGGAAAGTTGGTATCATTTAGAGAAAGCATAGATTTCAACTAAATCATCTAAATAGTACACATATTATATTTTGCAGAAGAGTTTTCATGAGTAGCTTGCTTAATTTCAAGTTACAAAAAGCATTAATATTTAACCCAAAGAGCAATTCTTTCAGCAGAGGGCAGCACTGGCTCAAAAATTAAATTCAGCCATAACTCTCAGGCTTACAGATCACCCATCCCTTAGTGCTCCTAAGAGACTTTGCTTTGGCAGCCTCACGACTGTCCCCATCACCACCTGAAAACCTCAGCTAAGGTGCAGAGGTTTGGCAGCGCTGCACCGAGGTGGCACCAGGGCTCACGCCTGGCCAACCAGACGCAGGGGAATAGGTGCTTGCATCTGCCCACACCTACCCATGCAGTTCAGAGGAAGCAGCAGTTCAGAACTTGCAAACTCCTGACTCCAGTCTGGGTACCAGTGTGAGAGACCAACACTGTCTAGAAACGCCTTTTATCATGTGATCAGTCTGGGGAAGATCCACAGTAATGTCTGCTTGCTTTTGACAAACATAATCGTACCCTGTATGCACCATTCGTTTCACCATCTGGTCTAAGGCAAATGTGGTTTTAATGACTTAAGGCATATCGGAACAGAGAAACTCTCTCTCATGTCACTTTGAATCATACTAAGCTGCAGATCAAATATAGATCCACCAAGCTCAAGAAGCAGCAATGACACATTAGGTAGCTTGTATTAGCACACACTGGCATAGGGCAATGCTTTGCTTCCCCAGTGAGCATAGCTGATGTTAAATGAATTAAATTCACATCTGAGAGTGTCTGTGGGCTCTAAACAAGTGTTATTTAAGTGTACTTTCCAGCAGACAATTAAGTGTTAACTGGCACCAAGCTAACAATCTACCAGACCAAACCTCCTGCTTGTTCCTTTTTCAGGTCTAGGATCAGATGGCCATCCACATTACTGATATGGTAAGACAAAGCACAACGGCTTCATCAGTTCATATATAATCCAAGTATGTTAGCTTGAGCACACAGTTTTTAACAGTTTTCCCAAAAGACTTCTAATAGAATATGCTGTTTACATCCACATCCTGAAAAGGAAGAACTTGTTTAACAGATTTAAATACAGTAGTCACGTACAGATTAAATCCACTTTGCTATTGTGCTTTACACAGCATGCACAATACATCATGAAAGGCTTCTACAAGTCAATGGATGGCTGCATTACATGTGTCAAAGGCATCTTGCTGGCACTTGTTCGAAAACTATGCAGCAGTGAATCATCACATCTGGATTACTGTTCTATCAGGAATTGCAACTCCTTATGCGTTTGTGAACTGGGCACAGGAAAAAGCATGGCAAAAATATTCTGGAGAGCCAGATGTTACCCCAGAAGTCAGTCTGATGAAGGCTAATCTGAGTAACTTTGCTCCTTACTAAATGGCATCTGTTGTAAAAACAAGTTTAAGGACTAGAAAAAAAGGTTACATTTCATTAACGGCTGAAAAACTTTTATTAGAAACCTGGCATGATTTAAGTCTGAATTCTGAGGGAGAAGTTCCCACACATAAGCTAAGAAAGAAGAAAAGCTACTGACGATGGTTGTAATGAAAACATGCACTTTAATCTGCACAGAGTTTCAAAATGCTAGAGTAAGTATGGCAGACCCATCCATCAGTGCAGAGAAAACAGCTTATGGTCTGTTTATCGGATGGCTCTACAATGCATCATGTACCTATCACCTCTAATCTCAATTTTCAAAGTAGATACATCACCTATACCTACGTAGGGGGGTGTGTGTATCTATATAAACAGCATGAGCACACACATATTACGCACAGACACATAAGCATGTGTACACATTCTGTGAAGCAATATTCTTCTCATCTCATATTATCATGTGCTAGCTCTTACTGTTTCAAGCAAACTGAAGAAGTGTTCTTACATTACGAACTGCTTCCAACTCAAAGGATACCAGAAGGTTGTGTAAAGGAAAGAGATTAATTTTAAGGAAATCCACCCCAGCACCATGTTTCCAACCAGCACACAATGATTTTTTGGCCACTAATGTTGGGAAAAGCCATTTTCCTTACACTGAGTACACTAAAAACATTTGGTCTCTCATAGATCTTCAGCATCAAATTCAAAACAAACAGAAAATGACGGCTACTATTTTGGAAACACAGCTAGGACACTGAGATCCTTTTTGTTCTAATAGCATTAAATCAAGTAAACACTGAAGTCCACCAAATGCCATTTTGATGTATTACACTATTTTTCCTAACACTGACAGTTGAAATGCCTGAAAGAAGCTCCTCTGTGCATCAAGGCTGAGTCTGACTTTTTTAGCTAAAAGGCTAACCTTAGCAGTATGGACCTAGCCCTATTTAAGGCTCCATAAGGCTGGAATTAAATCCTAAGGCCTGGTTCTCTAGTAACCTGACTATTCATGGAGTCCCTGAAAGGCACAGATCTGGTGTAGGAATATTGCAAGACCGCTAGAGAAAGCTCTGACCCAGAAAGGCAAGGGCTTGCAACTGGGGAATAGTAAAACAATTTGCGAGTCAAAAGCATTTCTGCAAACATCCTCTTTGCCAGTGCTACTGTAACAGGCCATGACCAACAGTTTTTACTGCCCAACACCAGTAAAGATGAGAGATGCCACTTCCGCTCACTGGGAGTGCTTTTAGAGTGAAGCTTCTATCCCAGAACTGCTCAGACTGATGCTAGATGGATAATTAAAGCTTCAGGAGAGATTTTAAAGGTCTCACAGCATCATGTTGCAAAGGAGCCCTATTTAATCTCCTTAGAAGTATTTGCTTTCCTGTCCATCACTGGTCCTTCTGCAGACGTCACAGCAGTATTTTACCCAAACTTGCACTGGGCTTTATTGATGTGATTCCCTTATCAGAGTGACATAATCGATATTTGTCGAGAAATGATATCTAGGACTACTAGTTGAAGTAGTAAATACATCTTCATTGCCTGTTCGAGCATACGAAGAATTTGTTCGACTTGCAGCTTTCTGAGCTCTTCCTTATCTTCTGGTATAATTCAGAAACAGTTTCTCAACTGATCAGTTTTAAGAAAAAAGATCTGATCCCAAACTTGTTTTCTTTACACACCTCTAGACTTCACCCACATAAGAGGGCCTTACCACCCCTAGGCAGTCTGAGTGGGACTTCATGGTCATGCAAATCATAGGGAGCAAGCACTCTCCTGGGCTCTTTGATTCATTGCAATGGCTCCAGTTTCTTACCAAGGCCCACCCATTGTCTGTATTCAGTGGCAGCTTGGCCAAAATCAGTATTCAAGTGGGACAGTTGAATGAAAAAGTTGTCCCAGTTGCCTAAGTGGAAGGCACAACATGATGCATACGTGATAGGAGGCTGCCCAAAACGTGCAAAAATGCATTGAGGCTTGTAAAGTAAAACTACTGCAGGAATGTTTCATCTGCAGGGAAGCCAGTCAGGATATTTGGCACATATGAAAAAGTTATTTTTTCCTGACAGTAGTAGTCCAAATGACAATCAGGCAATACAAATCTTGTTATTTATCGTTAAGAGCAGAACTTGGCTGATTAACAAGACAGTAGGCAATGTCACTGGCCCTACACCTTGGAAGGTCTTGCTCCCCTGCAGCCTGTACAAGCTCCTCCTACATGCTAAGATCCTGTGAGCCCTCACAGACACCTCCACCCCCTCAAATGCTGGGCACTCATGTTTAGTGAAAATTTCCATTCACCTGAGCCTTGGACAGGACAGCTTCTTTAAGCTTTGGCCAGAGTGAGATCAGAAGCCTCATTCTAATTTCCATTCTCAAAGTGATGGCTCTTTTCCAAGATCTAAGTATTTTCCCACACAGAGCTCAAGCCTGTCACCCAAATTCAATAAGCACTTTACCTACGTAAGGATTGCACAATAACCTTGCTGGCAGTATTAGTGATAACATGGTGAAGTTGCTGACTTAATGTCCTCTGAGCAGTCATCATAGCAGTTAGGTTGCCATTGTGTTACTTTTCTGTGGGGTAATTAACTGGCTTTTGTAAAATGATTTAACCAAATCAAATATTTTCCAGAGAAAAATCAGAATTAATGCCCTGTTACAGAGAGGAATAAACCAAAGAAGAGGAAAGTCAGGTGCATTGCGCAAGGTTAGATGTTGCTGCAATCAAAATTAGGGCTCAGTTACCCAAAATCCTGATCTGTGCCCTGCCCATTGATATGTTCTGCTTGGGGAAAAGGCAGCGAGACAGCTGTACGTGCAGAAATTACCAACAGGCGCTCTCCTTGCGCTGGAACCACATCCCATCCAGGTCTCCGCGCAATGCTGCCTGACCTGTTCCCACCCAATGGCTTTTGTTCAGCACGGAGGACAAACGCCTTTCACCTTTCTTCTAGCACTGCTTGCAGGAAGTGAACCTCAACTTGAACGCAGGGCAAACACCCGTAAGTATTGACAATCTTTAAAACAAGACAAATATTTACCCGTAACACACTGCAGATCACATTATTTTAAACATAAAGCTTGACAGTAATTTTGACCGTACATAGTTCATGGCTACCATCAGCAACTTAAATGTTTTCTGCCGCATGAGGGAATCACGACATTTTGCCAATGACACACCAACATCAACTGCGTGTTCCTCAAAGTACATCATGTTTTTCTTGTGATAACAGAGCTTATGTTTAACTACAGATATCATTCCATGCGAGAACATAAACTGCTTTATGCATTACAGCATTTCCTTTGACTCAGTTTCTTTGTGATTTCACTAGCTGTAAAACACGATCTCCAGTTCAACTGAGGTGTCAGACAGGAGACGTGTGCTCATTAAGTGCACTCAATTAGTCACTGTAAGAATATGCAAAGTTTATTAATATAAACCGCATCATTCAGTTTGAAAAAGGGTTTGGAGCTAAATGCCACTTTTTGTTCTATTTTCATCTGTTGCCTTCACACTATGGGGCTGGAGCCTCCATGATCATCACACAGTGAATAGCAGTAATGGACAGATGATCACTAATAAAAGGATAATCCCACTATTGACTGAAAATACAATCTATTTCTTGAACAGATCCCTTGATTGCTGCCAGAGGATCAGACCTGCATGACTAATTGCTTGGTCACACAGCAGCCACATCCTTTGCCAACTGACAGGGGTCACTTAATACTTCACCTCAGCACGAGCCAGCTTGTTGTACCTGTATCTGCTCAAAGGTAAAAGCCAGACAGAACAGCACAGCCGCGCACACACAGACACTACTAGCACTAAGACAGTGCTCAGTAACTCAAATCGGGGTGAGAACACATTGGCTGCAGAACAACGTTTCTTGAGGGAGAACGCCCCTGCGTCCGCGTGCAGCTGGGCACCGGCATCGCTGTCCCACCAAGTCAGCTGCAGTGCTATACATGGACCGGACTATTCCAGCCCACACTCCTCAGTACCAAAATAAAGTTTGCTCTTGTCATCTTGCACGAGCTGAATTACTGCACTGGGAGTCTCAAACCCAGATTATATTGAAAAATTACCTTATTTTACAGTTTTTACAGGGCTCTTGTAGTACTTGGATCATGTGAAGACTGAATTGCTGGTTCTCCCTCTCCCCCCCATAACCTCAACTGCTGTCTCAGTTTTTAGGCTGTGACAACATTTACAATGCATGGGCTGCTTTGCACTTAGAAAACCTCAGATCTTGAAGGCCACTGTAATCCCTTCCAGGAGGGAAGAATCTTCTGATCTTTAAGTGAATCATCTTGGTATTAGAAAGGTTCCTTTCTTCCAGGTTGTAGTCTCCAAAGGAGGATAATTTTTTAATTGTCTTCAGAACACTTCAGTTGTCTGGGTTGGCCCTTGATAATCCAGTTCATTACTGCATAATGAGTTTATTAGTCTCTTAACTACAGTCCTGACAGAGATAATGGGCAGTGATTGCTTATAAATCCTTTGCTGCAGTGTTTCTTCTAAAGTCCGTGGTTACTACTCTTCATAAAATCATAGTACGGCAACAGTATGATGAAATAAAGATGATCTGAGCACTCATTTTTAGTAGCTTATATTGGTTTAACTGTATAACAATTTATTTGAAAGCTACAGGCATCAGAGGCAAACCCAAACCACATGCAGGTTTAATAAAAAGAATTTAGATTCAGTAATCTCCTATCAGCCCCCAAGGCACTTGCCCAGGTACTGCTCACGTGGAGCTTGCTGGAAGTTTCGGCAGAGCTCTGCAGGTCTTTGAAACCGATAAAGGGATGGACACTGCACTGTGAACACCCGCTCCCCACACCCCACAGCTTCACAGCTAACAGCCACGCTTTCCAGCTGCTGCACTCTTCACTCAATTTTGCGTGCAGTAATGATGACCCCTAATGGTGGAATATTTATTCTGCAGAGGAATATGCAGAGATTTTGCTTTTTAATGTATCTTGGTACTTAGATTAATTACAACTCCCTCTCACAGACTACCAGCACAGTAAACTGCCTGAGGTTTATCTGCATTGTAACAGAGAAGCAGCTTCTTTGCCTGTTTAATGCTTTCTGACTTTGTTCATGGAAGCATCGGATCTGGAATATGCATTCCCATTTTAAGTCACCCCTTTTTTCTGAGGCAGGCTTATTTTGTAGGATTTCAGTCACACTGGTGCGAATAATCTCTGCAGAAAGTCTTCAGAAAAGAGAATGAGACGTTTTTCTCTAGATCCAATCAGCTGTATGCCAGAAAGCAAACAGCATGCACCCAAAAAGCTTCTTTGAAGCCTTGTGTCAGCTACCAGATACACAGTGCTGCAGTTGCAGCACCTTGGATACTCTTTTTATCAGAATCAAATAATCACTAATACAAAAAGAATTTTCTTACGTCCAAAGTTATAAAATACTGTTGTTTTAGTATTAATTCAACATTCTAAATGCACGTAGAGTGTAAAAATCCCATATAATATTTACATTCTGAAGTGCTTAGTGTTGTGGTTTGGGTTTTTTTTTTTAATCCAAGTACATCAAAAAACCTTTAACTCCTACTGGAATCTATTTCTACATCTGGTCTGGGAAGAGAAGTTAATTTTGAATTGTGTTACAGATGCCAGGAACACAGAACTAAGTCTCACTTTTCTCTTGGGAGAGATGAGTATCACTACCTGCCCCATTTTAGCTTGCCTGATGCTTGCATCTCCAGCAAGATAAAGAACAAGGTAACCCAGACCTGACCTAAATGTGTCAATTTTTTCCAGGTTGAGATAAACACACAGCTCTTAAAAGAAAAGAGTTGAGAGCCCCTGGCAGCTTACTGATTTGTTTACTTTCTTTTAACAATATTATAACACAGAAGCAGTGCTAGATTTCACTCGAGCCTGCAAAGCACAGAGCCTTCACCTAAATAAACGTAGAGAGATTTCCAGACTGCTCAAGAAAAAGCACATTTTCAAACTATGATCTCTTTTTGCATGGTAACATGAGTTCAAGTCACAAGGCTAAGTACCTACCGGGGAAAAAAAATATATGAAGACATGCTTCAGAAATGGGTCTTTACTGAACTGGCAATTAGTTTGGACAGTAAATTAAGTAACTTTTTTCTTTTTATTAGAATCTAACCACTGATATTTTCACTATCTTTATGACCATTATTTGTTGGATTTAGGGGTTTTTTTTAGAACAATAATTACCGCAAACACTTCATCCTCCTGTCTTACCTTTCTCACGTCTGAGCTCTTTGGTTCTGTTGTCCAAGTTATAATTCTAGACACAGCAAGTCTTGTCTCACTGGAGTTCACAAAGTCTGTTGGATCCATCTGTCTTGCCAAGGACTCAATATACTTCAGGATAGCAACTTTCACCTGAGAAGTGGAAAGGGATTTGTTAGTCTCATGAGCTGGCAAAGATGGACTTATCCCATAATAAACAGCGCTACAGATTGACAAGACCCATGTCACAGTGGGGAAAAAAAACATCCCTGTGACAAATCTCTATGCTGTGGTTCAACAACCGAGCAATTTCCTACCCAGGACAAATTGTGTGGTAAGAGTCTGGAATGGTATCTCAGAACCGGCTTTGAACACGTCTGCTTGTGCGTCTACATAAGCAAGTCAGTTCTCCACCACGTTGTTTCCACCAGCAGTTATTGTTCCATATGTCAAACCATAGCTTTTGGTCTCAAACCAAATGCCTGATGCTGGAGTCTCAAAAGATCAATATTTGAAGAGAATGAAGAAAGAATACTTGAGTCATTTAGTATCCTGTATATTCCTGTCTCTGGAAGACAAACGCATATGACTTCCAGAGTTTAGAGTGTTCCTGCAGCCTCCTGAAAAACAGTCTGCATAACAGTATCCTCTTGGGAGAATTCAGTAACAGAAGACACTGGTGTTTGTTTCTCCAAACCCTACACTTCCTGTGTCTGATCTGTGCAACAAGCACTTACGGTGTGCCTATGGTCCCAACTTCCCAGTTGCTCAGACTGGGTCTGGTGCCTTTGGTCCAGCACAGCCAGGTTTTCTTCCCACCAAGACCCGAAGGAAGAGGTGTTTTCCACATCTAAACTTACAATGAGCTATCCTGTCATGAGTTCTATGCTTTACAGTATGCCTGATATAGCACGCTAAGGCAACCGTGTTGATACTCTAGCGAAAAGGCTTTTCATACTGACCTTCAGGTTTGGTGTTTGGGTCTGATCTACAATAAACCTCATCAAGATGTTAAATTGTTGATCAAATGGAAAAGAATCCCTGTAAAAGGAATCAAAGGCAAAAACATAAAGCAACATATATTTTCAGGAGTATTCACTCTATACATTGAAGGAACAACAGATCTCAGCACCTATCATGTTTTTTTTCATAACTTTACCATCAACCAGAGTAACTCCAAATCTAAGGATTAGCTAATTATTGATTTAATACTATCACAAGCTGCTGAATCAATACCTTCCCACACTGTTACTCTACCTGCTCTCTGTACAGTGATGTAGCTTTTGACACATCTGTCCATTCCTCCATCTCATGCTGTGTTTTGTTCCCTTTTCTCTAATATCAGACTGGTTCATCTTTTCTTTAGAGTTCATACCTGGATTAGATTTCTTTCCTCTTTTTCTCTCCTCTATCCTATTTTCTCCTGGATTACTACTCCTTCTTAATTATCCCATTTCCAGAATAAGCTGAATTTTACTGTAACAGTGTCCTGTGCTGGACATCCTTAGAAAAGGACACTGGCTACAGAACTGGTGTGCACATCACAGTAGCAATCGAGGTTTTATCCTGATTATTACCGTTCTTTACTGTTTTAACACATGAAGGATGCTCTAAACTTTGTGGTAAAGCACCATTCATATTCTCAACACTGCAAAAATATAATCATGAAGAAGATTTGTATCATAGCACTTGCACACCAAAAATTCAACAAAATTAACAAAGTTAATCAGTTACACATTTTAAATGTTAAGCTTTAAAGCGATCTATTTAGAAAAGAGACAGACCTTTTTTAATTCACTGCTTGAAATACTGTGACATAACTTTGTTCTCCTTTATTCTGGTATTCATCAAGATTGAGGTCTCAAAATACACAGCATTACTGGGTTTCTAAAATGTTCATCTTTCCTGTCATCCTGCAAAATCCTCCATACTACTCGCCATCTGAGTACTCTACCTGGTGACATCCAGAGCTTTTTGAACTTTTGCCTGCACAGACCCCAGCAAATCAGCTCCCATTTTCTTCAGCAACTGGGTCAGGAGGACAAAAAGCCAATCCTGCAAGTCATCTTTATGAATGATGATGAAATCAACCAGGGTTTCCAGAAACATGCTGAATACCTATAAACAAAACAAGTGTCACGGAAGGGAATACCTTGCTTTACATAAAAATAATCAAAGGGGATGGCGTTTATGATTTGAGTTTCAGGATGATTTTGTTATAGACAGTTTCATGAATGAATGATTTTAGTGACTACATTCCTCAGGGGGCAAAAAACACAAACAAACAAGACACATCTAAAATGTGTTGTATTAAAATACCACACGAAACAAATGAAAGGGGTAGAATACACTTACTCTCTGTTGTGAATTCCACGGCAAAGCAGGCCATGCAACAAAACAAACCACTCATTAGCACACATAGTGATGAAGGCTGGTTCAGATGCAGTTTGTCAACAGATAAAAGATGCATTCATTGAAAGTTTACATTTTCTTAAAACAGTTTCTCCTCAGCAGTTACTTAAAACATTATATACTTTGGATCAGATTCAGTCTCCTCCCTCATGAAAGTAACATGTTTGTATGTAACAAAGTTAACATGTTTAACACCACAACTAACGAGTTTGTGGCAATAATTCCCTAAAAGCAGTGGGGATGACAGATCACTGCGGCCACGGAGGGCGTACTTGAGTCCAGAGTGCAATAAGCCCTCACCTTACTCAGAAATTGGAAATATTTTGCAAATAGCTACACCTTTACCGTTTCCACAACACATACTGAGAGGCAAAACATTAAGACCATAGAGGTAGGAACTACTGCACCCGATGAGGCCTCTGGGACAGCTGGTCCAGACTGTAATTATGTCCCGAAACACACACGTTGAGCAAGACCTGTGGCAGGCAACAATGCCTGCCCAGGGGATTTCCACCTCACAACCATTTATCAGACTTGTTTAGCAAGTGGTCTGTCGTACAAATATTTATACAACTTACTGTTTCTCCAATTGTATTTAACCCAACAGCAGATGGTTTTACCCAGCCATTACTGACTGCCCTCAACTAGCAAAAACCTCCTCAGGAAAGGGCATGAAACTCCCCTTTTCCCCTCTCTGTGCTCCCACTTGCCTGCCAACAGAAGACCACTGGGGGTGCACAGGCCAGTGGGCCCTACCTCCTCATTCCCTAGTCCTCTCCTTTTTAATAGATGTCCGTAAATTCAAGCCATGGTTGCAAATAAGGCAAAGTGGCTATATTAAAAACATTCATTTATTTATGAGAACCAGAACAGTATCTTGGTGAGACTCCATACTGCTCCCAGGTGTCCAATACCCAAACCTCAGTGACCATGGTGCTGAACTATGGCTCATCACCCTCACGGACCTCACTCTGCTGCCTCTCACCACGACACTCCCCAGAGAAGTACGGATAAAACTGAACTTCTTGCTCCAGAGGCCAACATCTGAGAGGCATCAGGCTGCTCCTTGAGAAGCAAGGAGTAACTAATTGCTAGCAACATAAGAGACTGAGACACATCCCTTCGCTCTAAAGCAGATAAAAATCAAGGAGATTTCCCCTGGCAGATGGCAGGGGTAGAAATGCAAAACATTCCTCTTGGAACGGTATCAAATGTGCACACATGGTAATGTAAGAGAGCGAGCCAAGTCTTCGTGAACTTACCTTGCTGTGAGGGTCAGCAAACATGCGAGTAAATATTTCACATAGCCTTTTTAACTCGACTCGGCTAAAATACATAAATAAAACATGGTATTAATGCTGAAGCTCTAGCTGCAGCAAAAAAAAAAAAAAAAAATCTAATAAATACTACAGTTGAAAGATCTAACCTTCTTTATTTAGATGTTACTTAAGTCACATTTCTGAAAACTCCGTACCTAGGCAAAGCCTTAAATGGCATTCCAGTTTAGCTGCTGGGATCCCAGCCTTGCTTTGAAAAAATCTAATAAACATTTTGTAAAACCAGAAATATTTTCTGCTGTTTCTATTTTCCTCTATATTCTGGATTGCAGAAGACAGCGTGAAACACACACATTTGGGAGGTATTTATTTTCTGCCTGCATCAAGGTCACTGATTCATGGAAACAGGTCTTTCGCAGCCTAGAAATAGGTTTCTCAAGACTCCTTTGTGTCAGGGAATTCAAGTTTCCAAGTAAAATCAGAATTTTCACACTGTTTGCATCTATACTAATCAAATATTTAGGTCTAAATTCTCAGTTGTTGCAGTAAAATCAGTCTAGAATCACACAGTGTTAACAGATACCAGAACTGCCTCCACAGTCTGAGAGCAGGCACATTGAGGGGACAAATACATGGAAATGGAAGACAGGTTAACAAGTGGGCAACCTAGTAAATCAGAAGATAATTAAATCAAGACACATCCTAAGTTCCTATTAGTACGAGATTATTAGGTGCTCAGTAATGCCCTTTTTTATGCCAGGGGAAAAAAGAATGATGTATGGGTCCCTTTCATAAGGTAGAGTTTGAGTCCAACACAGAACTGTTTGGTGCCAAAGCTCTTATTTGCAATGTATTGAAAACACAAGTCTTGGTTTTCCTGCAAGGCAAACTGCCAAAGAATGCAGAAGGTTTGCTTGTTTACTGTGCAAACAAAAAGACAGCAAGACAGGTAACATTTCCTGCATACTATGGATCCAATTATTTTTCACAATTACTATGTAACTAGAGCAACTAGTGAAATGCACACTGCTCAGAAGACAACCGTTCAGATCTTGACTGCAGGTACCCTCTTTGCAGAAAGACGTTAATTCTACAGTCCATCAACACATTCCCCCCCTCCCCCCCTCAAAATAGACTTCAAAGACCAGGCCAGAACATGCTAGTAGTCTGTATTTATGCTATGTTAGCTTGTTTAAGTAGCACAGGACATTTTTTCAAATACACCTCTGCATGGAAGGCTGATCAAATTTTAAAAGGGCACAAAAACTGTGGTGTTAAAGCATTTGATATAGAGGAAAAAGTCTTTGCAATGATGCCACAGCAAGCTGTCAGCTTCATTCAGGATGAGACTGCAGTCTCAAAACGACTACCCTACGCCATTCTCCTGGCTTCATGCAGACTGCAGCTCTCTGAACGAACTCCTATTTATTACTCTAATGAATTTTCTTTCTAGACAAAGGTTACATGAAGACAGCAAGTATGAGTGTTTCTTTCTAAAACCTCGTGCACCCAAGGTAACAATGCAAGTCCTACGTTGAAACAGGCAGTGGAAGAACATTTTCTTAAGGGACTTGGCTTTGTTTGATTCAGACCACCTTATGGGGAGCCCCTGGAGAACCAGACTACACAACGGTGTATGTAACAGAGGGTTGGTAAGCGCCACGCCACTCTGTATGCACATCTTTCTGGATATGCAAATCCCAGCTAATATAGGATCAGACCCCTTTCAGTTCAGAGTACTAAAGAAAACCTAGCCACATCATTGCCTTTTATTAACTTGTTATACTACAAGAGAAGATATCAGGTTTAATTAAAAGACAGACTTGCCCTTGGACTAATGACCTTGATGATGTTCTGCAAGATGCCGTGGGAACAAACAGGATGATAAAATCTAATCATTAAAACAGGCAACAGATCAACCCTGAACCAAGGAGGAAGCAGACCTAAAGGAAATATAATCTAGGGAACTAAAACCACTATCAAATTAAAAAAAATAACTCTGCAGGGGTGTAGTTTCTGAGACAGGTTTATAAGCTATTCTGGATGAAAGCTAAGTGCTAGCATGAGGGAATAGTGACAGCAGCACAGCTCAAAAACTGCAACCAGCAGCACTGAAAACAACAGCTGAATTCTACTGACATTTCAGCTAAGAGCTACTGACCTGGATAAACAGCCCATCACCTTCTCAGTATTTCCTCCCTTGAACTATCCCCAGCAGCACTCAAAACTTTGGTTATAATCCTCACACCCCTTTGTGGCAAAATCAAAGTCTCGCTCAACATTTTCATGCAAGTAAACGAGGTGCCTGGAATCTATCCAGGCAGTTTGTTAAAATGAAGGAAAAGACGACAGCGTACATGTGGGAACTATCTTTTAAAAGATTTGTAAATAGACCACATCAAAAAGCATCTCTGATCTAGAGACTCTAACCACCCATACTAAAAGCCTGTAGCACTTCCCACTTAAGAATGGCCTGACACATTGGGAAGTGCTAGAATATTTTTATGATGGCAAGAGAATAACCTGTCCAGGCCTGCTCTCAGAACATTTGTTTCAGTCTGTTAGCACGAACCATCAAACATTTTCAGCCAGCAAAGACCTTTTAAAAAGGAAATAACTGTGCAAATCCAAGTAGGAAGGTTAAAAACCATACAACCACCACTTACAAACTTGGTTATGATTTAAGTACATAATATCCGCAACAGGAAAATAAAAACATTGCAGCTATTTGTGAATGTTATCTTCAAAGAAGCCAAAAGAAACATCTTGTTTCTGAATACTTTCACCATGAACTAAGGGTGAAAAGCCTGCGAGTCAGTTGTCTTTTGTTAATGTGACCTGTGACCATATGAAGTTCCCACATGACAGCTGGGTAATTCTAGGATCTGTTTTAATGCATGTCATATGCCAATGGTGTTTGAAGGGTTTGTTTAGCTTTCAACAAGGGAAAAAGGTCTGCCTCTCCTACCGTAAGCAAATTTTCAGAGTTGCTACACCCACTTCATCAGCTTAAGTAACTTCCCACTACGTTTTAAACTATACCATTTATAGGAGACTCAAGTTTCTGATACAAGATTTTAAGAGTTATAAATAATATCTATAATTACACCTAACACAGCCTTCGTAAAGAGTCAAAGTATACCGAACATACCAAGAGCATCGTCTGATCTCACCTTTGAAACAGACACACCCTAAAGTCATTTCAGAGTAAGTGCAGTGAGTGTTTGCTTCAACTAAGCTGCTGGGGAACAAAATACTGACGGTTCAAACAGATTAACTTAACAACAATACCACCCTTGGAGCGGTACTTTACATGACCATCCTTGTGGGAAATCTCACTGTGCTATGACGAGCCCCTACCACTGGAAGTTACCAGACAGCAGAAGGCTAAGACAAGACAGCATGCTCACCCAAGACTTTTCTAGGTTACTACTACAAATTTAACACAAATTATACTGATGACATAGGAGTTTTTCTGAAAGTAACTGAAGTCCCACGCTGTGGGGACAAAGCCTTCGCAGCTGTGAAAGACACTATCTACGGAAGGCAAGTACACAGTGACTTCTGACCCAGCCATCTCTCATGAATAACCGACACTATAAACTCTCAAGGTCACCTCAGTGTCCGCTGGCTTTTCAGTAAGTTCTGGAGACCGATGAGCCCCTCTTTCCTTTCAGACCAGTTGGAGCTGGCACAGTGGTTCAGGACCTCAGCCACATCTTCAGTCTGCCGCAGGTAGTGTGGAATGCCCCCGTTCCGGGAACCATAGGAGCGCTCCGAGCAAGCGCTTGATGCATCGCTGTTAGCATCGTCATCGGAGTACATCCCATAGGGTTCATATCTTCTTCTCACTGGCTTTTTCTGGAAAAGGGGAAACAGACTTAGTAAGTTATATATAGTTACATCAATACCACCAGAAAAAATTCTATCCATAATCACTAGAAGGAAGACTAATGCTGCTGTTACAGTGACATAAGTGTTTAAAGACGTCACCAAGCACTGCTTGCTTACCTCTTGCGGTAGAGCAAGACAGATCCTAACGATTTCAATTAGACTATTTGAGTGACTAAGGGGAACAGGGCCTGCCTTCCCCAGCATGAAAGTGAGATACATATGCCCAGTGGAAATAGCTACTGGTAATGAAATCATATGTTGGTTTATTGCCAGTAACAGCCAGTTCCATTGTTACAGATTCCATGATGATACAACCTCTACTTCAATAAATAAAAAGATAAGGAAGAAAGAGCTGAAGGCATCTGTGCTGGCATGCAGAGTCACTTAGATACTGGTAATGAAGCGACTCTACAAATGCACTGGGATATAGGACTATTTCTATTAGTTTGGGCGAGAATTTTTTGAAAGGCTTCTAAGGCAGCTGAGTACCCACTTCCCACTCATTTCCATAGCATGGCATTAAAGGACCCATTTTCCTTATCTTTGACAGCCTCGATATTTAAAGGTAGTAAAACAAATTGCATACTATACTGCAAAACAAACTCTTCAAATGAACCTTAACAGAACAGGATTCATAAGACAGTTTATCAGAAAACAATCGCTTATATTCTAAAGTGTTTGCTATAGGATTCCTTCCAGTGTCCACTCCTGCAGTTCTTGGGACTCGTGAAGCCAGCAGAGTTTTGCTTCCACTAGGACTGCAGGACTGAAGCATAGAAATTAACTAAATGCCCAGTATCATGGGCATTAGCAACAGGGTGGGGAAAGTTGGAAGGTAGAAATAAAAAGTCAAGAAAGCACTAGTACCTTGCTCCTGGAGTCTCCTAACAGCTGTAGGCAGGAAAATATTGAAGGGTGGGAAAAAGCATAGAGAATTATGTCAGAAGCTTATGTAGGGTTTGCTTTTGCAACAAAAACGTATAGCAAATGTGTCTTAGCAAATTAAAAAAAATACCGTCTATGCAAAATGAAAGTGGGTATAATAACGCCTGGCTTGATCTTTTAACTGCTGCACCACTCGCATACCCTACCGTGTCCGTTAGGAAGCTTGGAAGTGAGATTATCTGCTAACAAGGTTTTCGATGACAGATCTATATACAGCAACTCTCTGCTTACTTTTCAGAAACGCTGCTCTAAAAGATACCAGAGTTTTTGGTAGCGATTTATTTCCCACCACATTATCAGTAGCATTTGATTTTATAGTCTTGGAAAGAAATTCTGATGTCAGGAAACCACTATCTACAGTACAGCACATTTAATCAACTTCACTTAACCAAGCTCTCTTTCAACCTGCAGTTCTTACACCACACATTTTGAAGCTTAGCTTCTTTTAAGACCCCCTGGCTGGCACCCCTCGCTTAAAGGCCTTAATGCCAAAATTTCCATCACCCTTTGAGCTCTTCTGACAGATCTGAGCACCGATTCCCAGTACAGACACTGTGAGTTTAGGCCAAGTCCAGCTCTCTCGCAGAACCGGTGCATCCACCAGAAATTGTTCGTATGGTGTAGAGGGCACAAAATGACCCACTGTGTTTTGTTTAAACTGAGTATTTCGCTGAAGCCTTCTTTGGAGAAGTTCTTTTCACTTCCTACGACAGGGAAAAGAATACTCATCCAAAACCAAGGCTGCTGGTTAAAAGCTGGCACCACGCTACTCTCTCTCAAAAAGAGCTTGAACAGAGTTTGTAAATTGTTGTCAGAAGACAACCGAGAAAAAGAGCAAATCAGTGTGGTGGGAAAGGACAAGATCATGTCGCATCCCCTAAATTCATTCAAATTCAGATTGATCAATGTAGGCAGCAGCACTATTTAGTCTCCAGCTACACTTACGGCTTTCCCTTTGAACGCTAAGGTTTTACTATAACGTGATCTAGTTTATATACCCAGTATGATGTTATACAGTTTATAAACAAGTGGAGTATTCAAAAGGGAACTCCCTAAGTCTAGCTGAAGATTAAGTCACATCTAAAGACAACTCAGTGATCACAGTGGTGTTTCAATTCACGGCTGACCTCTCCTCCCTCAAGAAACCTGTACTGAGCTACGGCTCACATTCAGGGATACAGCCACATTTCATTTACACAGGCAAACCATCACCTACAATTATGCCCTGAGCTGCTCCAGTGGCAAATTTGAGCTGCTGAGAGGAGAAACTGCCTCACCAGCGGTTGTAGTTGATAATGAAAGTGCCCACTAATGACTGAGCCCACTAAATGCAACAGTGCCATTTATTATATACTGTCCTACCTCTATATTGGAGAAAGGACATCTCTTAACACTCTGGGGACACAGTTCATTCTCTGAGATATGAGATACCTGCCTCGCACACATCAGGAAAAACTCCCCTCAGCTCAGATCTAGAGCTGGAGAAGACCCAAGGGACACTTGTACCCAGGTAATGCCGTAGAATAATTGCTCCTGCCTCTACACATCCTCTCTCCACAAAACCCCAAGGTAAATCCAAAGGCTTATCTGAACACTTGTTTCCTAAAGAGCAGAAGACACTTTCTGGGTTCTACCCAAGAGATATTATAGCACAGTAAGATTATACAGGACAATCAAATTTCAAAATGTGACAATAAAATTACTTAGAAATACACTGAATATTTGGAAAGCACGCAAAGCACACTACACAAACACACTTCAATTTAACTGCCTGAGACAGTATCAATTACAGACAAGCCAAGTTATGAGCTGATCTGAGTATCTAGCCAGGTGCAAATAACACAGGGCAGGACCATGTGAAATTCTCAGCTCTTGCTGAAACCTGAATAGGAATTGACACTAACACTGAACGCTTTTTCTGAAAACACCTTCATGCAGGTAACAGGAGAAATCCCTGACCCTGTGGGTGCTGAGCACCCTACAGTGCAGTGTTCATCCTCTGACAGCCAAGTGAAAGACAAACAGCTGATTCAACCCATTCTGCAGCACTAGCACTGAGTCACAGGGGTCTATTTGATAACAACTGTGGAGAACTAACAAGGAATAAGGCAATAAATATTGCTGCCGATATGCCCAAACACGAAAGAGCAAAAGGTAACAAGCTCTACAGCATCAGACACTGGCACAATCAGAACAAAGCTATTTAGAAAGAGGAGAACGTACGTACAGGTAACTTTAAGCCACTTTCCGGTGTCGGAAGCATTTTGTATTTTTCCTCTTACCAGTGCATCCGCCACAGCAGCCTCCAGATCTGTGCTTGTGCTCAGGACTCGCATGGCATTCACAGAAGCAGGCATCCTGCCTGGCTGTCCGAGTCCAAACCGGTCTGCACAAAAGACAACATTGAAAGGGATTGTTAAAGGAATTCACATTCACTTGGAATCCTAATCAGGTGCCCGAGCAGCTCGCCCCACGGGCTCTGGGAACTTGCAGTGCTTTTCCATTAAACACTTTTATCCACAGCTCTACAGAGTTTGCCATCAGAGTAAGAAATAAACTATTGTTTGCTGGGTCCCAAAGACAATTTTGGATCCTCAGGGCAACTTACTTTTTTTTTTTTAAAGCTGGGAAGCAGGAAATCTATTTTGTGTGGGTTTTTTTACACAGAAACAGTTTCAAAGTTTTATTTTAATGTCAGAGGCAGACATGCCGGTTCCAATCTGGCACACTCCGAAATAAAGAGAAAGCTTCTCATTAACTTCAGAGAGACAGACTCGTGCCCAGTGTCAGAACATGTTAATACCTGAGCAACCCTCCATCCTGAAGCTTTTTCTCAGGCAAGGATGAGACACTAGCAGCACCAGATTAGCCTATTTTGTCTCAAGGTTTGATTAACCAATATCCTCCTACGCCCCACAGTACAAAAGTAAGGTTTATTATCTGCCTGTGAAGTGAATCCAACTTTTGTTTTATTACTGTTCTGCAGGAGCAGATTAAATGTCATTTAAAAGCTCTGTGATACATCAAAAATGATTTTTTTTAATCAAACAGTACCATCTTTCTCCCTTTGAATTTGATGACAAAGCTCTCAATGGCATACAAAGCAACAGGATTGAGTCCAAAATGCCATTTACACTCCTAATACTAATTAATTTACTTTATCATTTACACAGTCTACCAAAAAAGTTACAGAAATTAGCTTCTTTGGGCAAAGACCAAATTCAGAAAGCTATGCTAGCAGGGTTATGACAGAATCAGTGAGTGGGGTGTCAGGCTCTGGCACCACAGTCCTCCTAGATGGGGGTAGATCAGGCACCACATCACTAGGATCCTGGCTCCCAGTGACAGCAGCAAGAGATTGGTTTCGGCACCCCAAGTCTGTTTACACGTAGGCTTGTCTTTGCTCAAGAAGGACTGGGAACGCCCTTGCTGGGACATACTTTACACCTCTGTCCCCTGTGCCCACACGTGCCAATACATTTTGCCAGAAAATTCAGTGGTGCAAAAGTCAAGCCACATGAACCCATTTAATAGACCTTCAGCTGATCCATGCTGGAAGCAGTCGTCAAGCAGCAAGAGAGGGATCAAGCCACACAGGTCTTACTAGTTCATCTATATTTGGTTTACTCAAGGAAAAATATACAGTTTACCAAAATGCGTGGATTTCCACAAAATTGTGCTCCAATGCGGTATTCAGTAAATTTTGGGGGAATAACACTGCGTTTATCACAAAGCTTCACTGCTTTCTTTAAAAACCTAATATCTTCAGGCACTGAAATATCTTTTAAGGAATTAGCTCACACTGACATGCGTAATTTAAATCAGGGACTGAAGTTGGCCAGTCTATTGTCCTAATTCCACAGTTTTACCTGGGTGTGTCAGAGATTAAGCTATTGAGGGGAAATAGGGAAGTTTTTTTTAAAATCTTAACTATTTTGAGAAAAAATACTCAAAGAGAAGTATTACCTATCAAAATTTACTGTTACTCAGAGCTATGTACCCAGACAAGACATTTCTGATTCACAACAAAAGCGCATTTTCTACAAAACACATTACAAGGTGGGGGTGGGGGAGGAATAAAATTAAAGAAACTTTTTATAACTACTGCCAAAAAGTAATCAAATCATGACATTTCACAAAAAAAAAAAAAAAAAAAAAGTTGTATGTGTTATTACTATCCCCTTTTTTAATGTACTTGGGTTGAAGAATCATTTCAAACAGGTAAAACAGTACTTCATCCCTAAAATGGAGAGATCTGTACACTCTTAACAGAAGCACAGAGAAGATGATAACTTATCAGGTCTGATTGAAACTAAAGTAACTACTACGACGAGGTATACACTACGAAGATGTACAGAAGACAAGTATTTGCTGAAGTGTAAATGATACCTGGTACAGTACAAGGGCTGTAAATGTTGAGACAGGTTCTGGAAGCGGGTTTATATTTAAACCCAACATTAATCAAATGTTACTGAGATCAGAATTTGACTAACTTCTGAAATAACATAGCATCAAAAATACCACTGCCATTTGTTTTCATATTAATTTAGTATTACATTAGAAAAGGGAAGATAGTTTGGTTTTTTTTTTAAATGAAGAACAGAATGACAAAGTAATTCAGTTGTAGTTCAGTTTAAATACCCAGCATAGAGAAAAAAAATGAAGCTTTTTTAAACTGAGTGTGGCATGCTGGCTTTTATCTGTCTCCAAGGCTATCAGGAATTTTCTGAAATACTTTTCAGTGATCTTTAAATTCATAACACCCAAGTCACTCTGGGCTCCTCCCCAAGACACTGTTGTCATACCCGAATGCAGAAGTT
This sequence comes from Rhynochetos jubatus, assembly GCA_027574665.1. Taxonomy (NCBI): domain Eukaryota; kingdom Metazoa; phylum Chordata; class Aves; order Eurypygiformes; family Rhynochetidae; genus Rhynochetos; species Rhynochetos jubatus. The sequence continues at coordinate 30,605,619 of CM050654.1, forward strand.
CGTCCTTAGGAGACACCTCAGCAGATCACTAATGTGTGTGTGGGAACACATCTGGCTCCAGAAACAACCACTACCGGGCAAGAAATAAGCAAAGTATACTCTGGCCACACTCCCTTGTCCTCCTGGCTAGATTACCGTAACTGTTACAAACCTGGTGAAAACCCCCAACTACCGCTTTTGGGCGGATGTTGTCATTTTTAGGGAGACTCTGGCCTTCTTTAGGACTCAGGTAACCATATACAATTTGCTTATGCTTTGTACCAAACCACAGGAGCCATGTATGATGTTGAATGCAAACAAAGCTTAAATCTGTATTACAACTGAGGTGCTTTGTAAAATCCTCATGTCTGCTGAGTAACCTAACAGGGGAAATATTTTTGAGAGTTTTAGGTAAGCGACAGCCATTTAACTAGACTCAAGAGAAGTATTTTTCCCTCTCTACATAAACGGGGTTAATGAAATGATTTTCAGTATCACTAATTCCTTGTAGCTCTCATTCATCTTTGGCAACACCTTTGATTCCACAGCTACGTTTCTATAGACCCAAAGCTAGCAACCCTCATTCATTTCTTTTTAAGACTCCCAGTGCAATATCCGGATTCCAAAGGGAGTTACAGGTTCCCCGCACAACTGCAAATCCAGCACAGGCGTGAGGAAGAAGTCACTGGAATGTGCAGATTTTTCTCATTATATGTCAGCATTAAATGCAAAGCCCAGTGAAATTAAGGGAATCATTTTTCCAACAACTTCCATGCACTTTGGACAAGGCCTTCAGAATTACATGAAGGATGGACCGGCATGTGTTATCCTCCAAAGCTCATTTTGAAAGCACATCAGGTGCTTAATTCTTGCTGCTCTTGTGTATTTTGAAGAGGATCCTGCAAAGCACTTTGATTAACAGAGACAGGAGTCCAGAATATTTAGTAGTAGATGGGATGAAACCCACTGGGATGCAGTCCTAGGCGTTGGAAACTGCTACACGACTGAAGCGGAAACATAAACAGAAGTTGCAAAGTGCTCTGCACCACTCAGGATTTAGCCCATGCTGCACAACTGATCCAATTTACAGGAGAATTGAGAAAGCCCTGGATCACCCTTTGTTTAAACACTGCTCACAATGTTCCTAAAATACATAAAATTAAAAACATCCAATAAACAAAATTCCAAACAAAAAGCCACACTGAACAACACAGAACAGAAAGCCCCGCAGCGGTGAGAAGCACATGCCAAGTGCTGGCTGATGCGCATGACGGCAAATGTTAAGATGGTGTAAAACAAGACGACGTGTAAGAAGCGGATTCATGCAGTTAGCGCTTGTTCACCTGACTGCCCAACAGAATCAGCAGTGGAGAGAGCACTAGTGGACCTGGAATGACGTCGAGAAGCTGCAAGTAGAAGGAATGGCAACACCCACAGGATTAACACACATTTAACCAGAGACAGAAAATGCCACAATCCGAAGGGGATGCGGGTGACCGCTACCGGTAAAGGTGTTTCATAGTGACAGGGAAATGACGCTGTGTATGAATGCATAACAGGTACAGTGCAAGCCCCACAGCGACGCCTCCGTCTGTAGCTTCCCCCCGCCTTCCCCCATGACCGTAAACACGATGCACGACAAAACTCATTGGTAACAGTCCCAAACCCGGTGCAATTCAGCAAAAAAACCCAGCGCACATCAGTCCCGTTCCAGACCCACAGCCCTGGAGGACGGCCACCATGAGAACGTGGAGCACATAACTACAGAGCAGGATTTAGATGTGTCGGATCTAAACCCCAACGTGAAGCCGTGATGAATGGTTAGGAATTGTGCTTGCAGGTATTTTCCCACAACATTCTAGCCTACGCATAAGAAACCAACGTTAACAAAGAAAACGAGTAACCGCAGAAGTAGAAAGAGTCATACAGGGAGGTCAGCCAACCACTACATATAGGTCTTTGGGCTGGGTTTCTTTCCCAAGCAAACACCCCTCCACACATCGTTGCTGTTGCTACTGCCAAAAGTCTCTTGCTTTTAACAAATTTTGCATACATGTTTCTTGAACCCAAGTATGTACGTGCACAGGTAATCTGAACATGCACATCATACCCCCACCTACCGTTACACCACATGTATACAAATTGTTAATAGCAACGGAGCGCACAGGGTAGCAGAGGAGCTGAAGCCAAATATAGCTCTCACTCCGATTCTCAGTTGTCAGCAGCACATGAATCGCAAAATGCCTTTGGAGAGGTTTTCAGTTCTTGGATTCAGCAGAAAGGTGAGTTCTTTATGAAACCAAAAGGAAAGCTGGTTCAGCCATTTCCAAATTACAGAAATTTAGTTTTTCCAGAGAGGCTTTTCCTCACATGCTCACCTAGCTTAAAGCAACTGACCCAAGAAACTGATTGCTCATTTGAGCTATTTATCACTGAAGGCCTTGTTGCTTTAACATCATTACTAGTACCATCAAGAAACTGAAAAAACAAAGCAGAATCACTCCTAATACAAATACGCTTTGTTAATGATGCATACTCATGTGCAGCAGAAAAATTCTGTCTTCTGTTTAAGGCAAGTCATTCATAAACACCAACACTACTAATATAAAATAGAAATCAGCAAAGTGAGAAAAATAAAATTTGTTTTTTCCCAGCTGTAAGAGCTTGACGAAAAGCTATACAGAGTATGCAGTGTGCTCGTTAACTATGGGGAACACATGCATTTATTCAAGAGAACAGTCCCACTGACACTGTAACTAACTCAACGAAAGATTTGCAGGATCAGTGCAGGATTATGGACTGAACCTCACAATTAAGGTACTGAGCTCGCAATTCCTTTCTCCAGAGCCATCCGCTGTGCCCCTGTGGACGTCACTGCAAGATCAAGGCCCGTGAAGAAACAGGAATAAGCAAAAAGCAAAAATAACAATCACGACATCTCTGCAAGGAGGCTGAGTGCAGAGTGACTCCTCGCTGGGGTTTCCTAACTCGGGAAGCAAGACGTTTGGGGCACAGCCATGCATACCTGCACAGCACCCCGAAACAAAGCAGGGCAATTCGAAAGGTCAGGGTGTCAGTGTTGACACTGACCACAATACCATTAAATGCAAAAATCCTGTCCTTTACGTAGAGCTAGCTGAAGTATACTTCACACTAATACACAAGTTAATCTTCATGTCCAAAACCAGACCATGCACAGTAGGTTATCTTATCTTAGCATTAATGTAAGATTAACTGGGTTCCAGAAATACCATAATAGGATCATATGGTTTTGGCTTAAGTCGACATATATAAATTTCTTTCCGATGAATTCCACACTACATAATTAACAAGTTAATGAACATGTTTGAGCTTAAAGCATTTCCGTGAAAACCTAAGAAAAAAGACAGTAGGATAACAATTATATGGGGTAATTACTGTATTGATACTTCCTCTCCACCTTCCCTTAATGGCTTTTTATAGCAACATATTTCTAGAAATGCAATAATCTTCAGGTAATTAAATATCATCAGTTAAAATGAAAAGACCCCTTCCCCGCAATAAAGCTTATTACAACCAGTGTAATAGGCATCTGTAACTGCAATTTTATATTCAGTGTACGAGTCGGACTTGGAGCTGGTGTACCACACACCCGCTGCGATTCAGGTACACTGCATTTATTTTTCAGAAAAAGGGCTCAAGACAGTGTATCAATTAACATGATTTCACTAAGATGAAACACAGCACAGTGACATAGAACACTGATGAGTTAACCCATTGAAATCCAGCTTCCTTGAACACTTTGGTTGGAGAAAATCATCCAAAATCAAAGCTATACAGGTGACTAAAAATGAGCTGCAGTTGCATATCTACTACTCTTTTATGGCTGTGGCATCAAATCAGGTTTATTTAATCAATAAAAAGTTCATGGAGTTATCACAAAGAGCTATGAACCAAGTTCTGGATGTGAAGTTGAACTCCTCATTTTTCACCAGAATTTGAGATATTACAGATGAAGCGAATAGGTTATTTTATAGCTCACTGCTGTTCAAGATAATGAAGTTTTGAACCTAAAAGCCTTTCTAATATAAACCTGAAGATTCCACGCTACAGCACTGAAATCAGTATGAATTTTGCCACTGATTTCATACAGATAAAGACAATGAGCCTCTCCACTGACAGCATTTGAAATTGAGATGAACAACCAAACCAATAATGACCACAGCATGTAAGTTTAAAAGATTATTTCAAGTACAGTAACAATCAAGTATTGGATCCAAACAGGAAAATTTTGTCCATCTGTTCATAACATTTTCTCGCCACTGGACTGAAGTTGCAGAATTAAGCCCAAAATGCTGTGTTCCACTTACAGGCTACTTCATACATCTGTATTTTGTCACTACATGCAAAACAGATCCTCTAATAACGTTCTTCAGCCTTGATGAAATTAGTACGAGTTTCTCAGTTTAATACTGCATGCACAGCTATGAAATTGCAACATAAATGAAGAGGGCCTGGAGATCAACTACATTTCATTATGTCTGAGATGAGAAACAAATCTTTCATACAAGTAATGTATTTGGTTGAATATATGATATGGTATTTGATCAGAAACATTAACTATCCTGCTGGTTTCAGCCTTGTGCAGAAAAAAACTTCTGCATGTGGTAAGCATAATGAGATTTTCTATTTGTACTGTACATTTGAGCTGCACAATAATGATGCTTCTCTAAAAAACAAACCTTTCTGTGGTTTTAGGCTGCTTGAAAAAGTTCCCTACAAAATGGCATGTGCAACTTGATAACAAACGATTGACAACGTTATGTAAAACCTCTACAAAACCAAGGTCCTGTAACTATTTGGGGATTTGTTAGTATAGAAGTGATTTACTGTTACTGTACCTAGCTGTAAGAAAAATCAGATTATGAATAACTGGAGTCACTCAACAAGAGGCTACGATGCTACCAGCTACTTCACCGTGACCTAGAAAACAGAGGGAGGCTTGCTCTCCCGTAGATTTCCATCAGTGCTGTGAAGCACAGCAGCCTCATGTCAGTTGATTTAACAAAACTGAAAGTTACAAAAGTTCAAACTAAACTACTTTTCTACCAACAGTGAAATGCTGAGAACCAGATTTGAAGCATGCATTAAAAAACAGAAGGGAAACAGGGTCGGAAAAAGGGAGCGTGTCAGGAATCCAACAGAGGACAGGAAACAAGCTCATTCCACCTGGCAGTGTCTTGAAAGGGCAACCAGAACAAGGGAAAAAGGAAAAAAAAATATTGACCCTTAAAGCTCCAATGCCTACATGTACTCACCAAGTGGAGGAAAGCCCCGAGCAGGGCTTGTATCTCGACTGCTCTCACGGCTGGTATCACGGCTGCACCCCTGACTCATGCTGGGTCGGGGGATACGACTGCTCCGTGCTAGCATGCAGCATGGAGAGTTTCAGAGAAGGTGAACAAGTTTAATGAGGACAGAAAGCTCAAAGTCAAGTCACAGTTCTGTTAGTTACGGTAATTATTACATTAGTAATTATAATTTGCAGCAGCCTGCTCAGGCACTTTACAAACCGACTACCTTACACGCTGAGCTGTGTTTGTGATGTGAAATTTCAGCAGCATTAAACGCCTGGATGACAGTCTGCTTTTTTTTCTTAAGCAATTCAAGTTTTGTTATTCAAGTAGAGCAGGAATCTTCAATCATTTAGGGGAGCTCACTGTTACAAAACATGCAAAACAGATGAGGCTAAAAGAAACCCTTCCAGAATATTTTCTTCCTTAATTAAAGATAAACACCCTTCTGGAACAAAACAGCAGCGTTTTTAACGAGGTCAGAATTTCTAAAAGTAGTCACAATATCATTATGCTATTTTCACATAGATTTGTGTTTCACAAGGATAGTTTTGCCACGAACAAATACCCTAAGGAGAAAAGGTGTATTGTACAGACTTGCAGAGATATTTTCCTCCAGTGAAAGATACTGGGAAAAAGCATTTAGAACCTCAATACCTGAAAGACGGGTTAAAAAGTGGTTTGAATTTTAAAACAGAAGCAGCTTCAGATCTTTAACAGAAGCTACCTAATTTTGGCTCCTCAAACATTTTTCAAACCTTATATTTATGGGTTTATACGCAAACATATTGAGACATATGCGCACTTAAGGGGAGCTGTAAACTATTCTTTGACTAAAGCTCACACCAACAAGGCTCTTATCTTCGGTCTGGCAGCTATCAAGTGTTCCGTCACCCACAGACTAATAAAGCTCCTGCCAGTCAGCTGTCACAGGAACTCATCTTGTGCACACTCTTCATTTGGCCAAATGCAAAGTAGAAGACAGAAGATTAAGCTGCTTTCACGGTAAAAAAAACTTCACTGTTGCTGAAGTTTTGTCCAAGTAAGAAAGACAGAGCAAGGCCCTCAGAGGGATGCTTAACATCAAGGGCATTAATTTAATGATTTTATTAAATGAGCATTTTAAGTATTTAAATAGGATTATTCCTCTGCAAATTCTGTGTCGTCTAGATATGAAAGACATTTGCAGAAAGTTATTAAATAAGCTTTATGCCTGGTAGAGAATACAGTGTTTTCTTAGGTAAAAGAACAGCAGTTAATTGTGATGAGTTTACCTTGAAGAATGTAACGACTAAAGAGGGATTTCTTTTGCTGTTTTGAAAAGGCAGTAGTATATTTTAAGTGTTCAGGAAAAGCCTTTAAGGAATTTTCTCACGTACTGAGTAAAACCTAAGCTACCAGCTTTGGTGACAATGGAGCAGAGGCACACACACATGAACTTGCTTTATACTAATACTTTAGCAGTATCCTCGTGTTTATAAAAATAGTGCCATTTACATGCTCGAGAACATATATATTCTTCTAAAGCTCTATTGGTTTGTGTACAAAATTAAATGCCTAGACTCAAGCTAATAGAGTTCCCCTACAGTGCTTCAGTGGATTCAGCCTCTGGAACTACCAGCATCCTTTCAAGTGAAACAGTACAGAACAAAATAGAAACCTTCATATTTAGGTTTTAAAATTCAGATGTAGACTACTGCCAGATTCGTGGTTTGCCAAATCCTTCTCAGTTTTGCAAAACCTAGCTCGTATCTCTCAGATGAATTAATGGTTCTGATGGTTGAACTTCGATGTCAGACAACACAAGATGAGCTAGTGACCAAGTAAGTTAGATCACCATAACATCTAAACCTTCTGAGTTAGATGGTCTTATAATAAGACGGACTAAATAATATGTACTGGATGAGATTAGGGCCCATGAGTACAATAATTACACCTCAGATGTACAAGGTAAAAAGCTGATGGGTGAACTAAAGTGAAAGTAACACTTAAGTGTTCCACAAAAACACTTGCTCGACGTTGAGGACTCTCTAGAAGCAAACTTCTCATTCTTGGGTCTCATGCTTATACGTAAATAATGGCAGCCTTCACATCAGGTTGTCACAGTCACTTCTCTTAAGTAGAGAAGATACGTCAGTCTTTTCTATAATACAACCCTACTAGAACTAGCAACAGCTCTTTAGAGAGGGAGAGATGCGAACGATTAAAAGAAACTAACGGATGCACACAGCACATGCTCTTTCCATAACAGCTAACAGCAGCAACATGAAGAAACAACCGCATGAGAACAGACGAGTAGGACAATGCCACAGACGAAGCACAATTGTGAATGCACCAACAGCACCCAAAACCAAACACTGGGTACTTCATGAGTAATGGTCAAACGAAAGATTTGCGTGTTACTGGACACCAATACAAAAGCAAGGGGAAAAAAAAAAGAATGGACTGAAAAGAACTGAATGATGATTCTGTTGTGGACTCCCAGGCACCTGCCCCACATTTTTACTGCTGTGTTGTGTAGGGAAGATTGGATATCAGCTGTTCAGAGTATTTTCTCTTGGCACTGCCAGCAGTAAGAGTCACCAGTGTTGTCACTTTGTGCAGGCAGCAAAGGCAGAGCAGACAGACCTAAGTCTCAATTTCAAAATTCCCAGTGCCCAGAAGTTGGACAGAAATTAAGTAAATGACTAGCAAAGTTGATTAAAAGGAGTAGGCAAGATGAAAGCAGACAGTGTGCCTGCAGCCAGCTCTGGACTGGAAACCTAGGACAGGACACGGGTGGGTTGTTTCCAATACAGTCCCAACTTTTCTAGATGTGTACTATACATCCAAGCTTTACCAATTTCATCTGGTAAAGCAGAGCAATTAGATATGGTTCACATCATTATTAAAACCCACTATTAGGCTGCCTTACACCAGTGGAACCCAACAGATGCAAATACCACCAGCAGAACTTTCTTACTGTTTTCCAATCTACCACACAGAAGAGACCTGTATTTCATTAGAGTATGATTTTTAATTATTCTTAAGTGGAGGTTAAATATCAGCAGACCCTTCCTTTACATGAATACAAGCATTTTAAAGAGCCTGTAAATGCTGCCAAAGCAGCCAAAAGGAAAGCTCTGCAGTCACATACACCCAGCAGAGGCAAGTCAAGACCTGCCTTCAGCTTTCCAATGAACACACAGAGCATAACCCTGACAGAACACGTGCTGCTGCGTGAAACTGGTAACCAGCTATGCCTGCTCCACTCTGGAGAACGACAATCTCAAATCTCTCACTCCTTTCAGATCCAGCTGTGCCACATGGTCTGCTCAGCATCCAACAGAATTAACTTCAAGCAGATATACTTTCAATCCACAGGAAATGGACATCATCTTTTTGGAGGAGATCTCTGTCCAGGGGCCCAAAGAAAAGCTCGAGATTAAGCAGACTATACTCTTCCTTCCCCAAGAGGGTATCAGCACTGGCAAATCTCCACTGAGCAGACAGCAAAGGCAAGCTTGAAACTGAGAAGTGCCACAGAGCAGGGCTGTACAGGTGACCATGCAGGACCTCAGCATGTCACACTGCACCTTGTCATGCTGCCTCTTGGAAAACAATGTGCTTGAATCTTCCAGCATACAGAAGGAACATTCTTCATGGATACCTGTGGTCATCATGGAAATTTGAGCCAGCAGCAAGGTACTAATGCTAACAGCATCCATGTGCTGAGGCTCTATTAGCTTGCCACTGCCTCAGAAGAGCCTGACGGAGTCCAGAGGCTGGTTCCTGTATAAAGCCCAACTGCATCGCAGGGACAGACAACCCGTGTGTGTGCACACAGCACTGGCCTGGCTGCAGCTCAGTCACCCCTGCAAAATCTACACAGGCCAACAGATGAGTTATGAACAGGATCCAGGAGTTACCCATTTCTAACAACTTGATCCGCACAACAGTTCAACACCCGCTGCACTGCAACCTGACCACAGACTTGAGATGCTACAGCCCATGGGGGAAGCAGATGTACATCAACTATGTAAAAAACCCCATAAAGCCTGAAGCATTGCATGTACATTTGATGTCGTATGTGTGCTCAAGCACTTTCTTGAATCAGACTCTGAAAAAGTCTCTCGACATATTTAGGACCAAGGTGAGTGGGAGTCTCTTTCATGAAATGAACAAATGAAAAATGAGCCAAGGAAAGATAGGGACTGAAGCAACACAATAAAAAGCATACAATACTGTTAGCTACTATGTTATAATGGAATAAATACAATGGAATAATAGCTTAAAGATGGCAGCTCAAAAGCTATCTCCATCCAATCCAACGTTACCATTTTCAAGGTCCAGTGCAGACAATGTCTGCAGGTGAGTGCTAAAGGCACCACAAGTATCAGACTCTCCTACTCCCATGACAGCCTGAAAGAACAGGCTTTGGCCATCAACTGGAGGGGACAGGGGAAACCACCCATCTGACAGATCTGTCAGAGCTCTCTCCCACTCCCGAAGAACAAGCACTGACATGTTCACAGGGAGCACATCAGAGTGACAGGTAACAAATCACACTTTCCAAAGAATTCAAGGCTCCCATGATATACCTGAAAGCAGGCAACCCAAGAGTGAGGATTTCACACATGGCAATTCCCCTTCAGGCGCTCAAGACTTTCAAATCAGACCACATAATGTGATGATCAGCTTAAGTATGTGTGATGGTACTATCCATCATTCTTCGTTTCCTCCTAAAAAACTCTGCAGAGTTACAGCAGAACAATTACCTCTAGTGTTTGGGAGGCACTTTACGTTCTAAAAGCAATGAACAGAAAAGCACAAGGTATTCATACAAAGGCCATAAAATAGATCAGACATGAGAACAACACTGAATTTGGAAAAAAATATACATAATAAATATGCAGTGCTTCTATGAACCATAACGGCATATGCACTCAGGTGCTTTAAATTCATTTCAATACACTTGAAGAATGAGTAAGATACTTCTCTATTAACAAGATAATCTAAACAGAAAGGTAGCTTAAATTTAAAATACAATTGCTAAGGCAATAGTTAAAAATTTAATTGACAACAGTAAGGATTTAATTTCAATCAATTTCAAACTACTAGTAAACTCTTTTGATATATAACATGATTTAGTAACAGTATTAAAGCACAGAGACATAAGCTTCAAACTTCTAAAAAACATTTCCATTTAAAAAAGAAAACAATATTTACTTCTTCAGACAGCACACACCTTTTCACCTCAGTTCAGACACCCAAAAGTTTATATATAATGATGTTTACTCACCTGACAAAAAATGAGTCTGCTGATAAATTTGAAAATAAAAACTATTATACAATATTTACATAACAGTCACCGAGACAAGAATATTGGAAGCAAAATTATTAAAGCATAAGTGTAAAATGCCATCTAAGAAAGTAGCTCCAAGATACTGACGATGACAGAGGCAAACCATTTAAGCTGAAAAATCTCTAAAATAATCCAAGAAGGCGCTCTTTGCCCTTGGTTCCAACTGACTAAAGATCGCTCTATTCATTTTCACACTAACCCGCTGATGCCAAATGAGGCATTTTCGCTGCAATGGTTTTTCACGACTGCTTTCGCTGCCTGATCTCATAACATCACTCATGTTGAATTTCAAACAGAAAGCATCTCACGACATCTTTAGGTCTACTTTGAAACTATAGCTCAACCTGGAAAATTAAAATTACTCTCCTGCAAACCACAATCACATTAACTCGCCAGCTGAAAAACTCACACAAGTAACAGTACCACTCAAACAGTTTCCTAGTCAGCAGGAAAGTCCCTCCTTTGAACACGCCAGTCAGCACGTCACTGCGGTGACTATTCTTACCTAGTCCTATTCTGTTGGGACTTGTCTCTCGACTGCATCCCTGGCTCCGAGGGATCTTGCTGCGCTTCTCCGAGGATGATGGCGTTGGCTGGACTCTAGATGATCCACTGCTCAGGCCACCATAGGCGCTTCCTAACAGCTTACCCGGAGAACTAGACCGGCTACCAGCTAGAAGAGAACCAGAAATACAGAAAAAACCACAATTAAGAAACTGTCTTAAATACTCTGACAGCAAAACTGGAACACAGTCAGCTCTATCTAACAATTTAATCCGAATCACTCTGAAAACTAATGTGAGTATTCTCCATAGGCTTTCAAGGAAGACTGAGCAACCCCTCATATGAGCCACCCTGCCCAGTCGGGATCAAGACCAGAGCAGACGGGGGGGGTACAAATACCCAGCTGGCTTTACACATGCTTGTGGAAGAGCCAGGAGCAGCCTTGCTGCAGTAGCAGGGAATTCACAGGCTGCTTCACCTTCCTGCGAAGCACCACAGATTAGTGTTGATCAGTGTGTTGAGTACCTCTTTTTCTGTGGATCTTCATTTGCTGAGTTGTTTGAAAATCAAATAGTGCTAGCTTAAAGACAACCACAAATAACAGAGTAACAGATTTAAGACTTTTTTGGTTCTTCATGTATATAAAAATCACTGAAAAAATGCTGCGGATATTACCATTCCTGACATGCTATGTGTTTGCTAAAACAGCCAGGAAAACTGTATTTGAAAAGGTTATAAGAACATATTCTGGCAAGCTCACATTCTGAACCAGTATTCTCATTGATTTCCTTCTGAAAAGAATCTACACATCTCTCAAAAATTCCAGATCCAGACATTATCACAAATAGCAAGAGTTAAAGACTACTCTTTAGTCTTAATTAAAGATGACAGGCAATTCTATGCATCTCATCTACAATACCGTAATACATGTATGATTTTAACTTACTTGCCCCCCTGCAATTTCTTGGCCAATACAATTCTGAAGCAATCAACTGATTACTGCAATAGCGTACGCAGTGGGGGCTCCCCCTTTCCCTGAAAGTGAGAATACATCTTGTGACAGATGCCAGTCTCACACACTGCCAGCTGACACTCCTCTCAGTTACGCTGCTGCAACCTCACTGATGTCAGCAGGGTTGCTCTGAAGTAACTGGAAGAAGAATTTAGCAGCTGGGGTTTAAGCTGCAGCAACGCGCCAGCTACAATATGCAGAATGTACGCTTACCACGTTTGATTACTATGAGAAAGCAAAATCACTTGCCATACACATTTGGATTTAGGACTTTTAAGAAAATGCTTTTTAAGTCTCATAGTTAGGAGAGAGTGAGGGAAGCTAAAAGCTTAGCAGTTAAATGTGAAGGAAGTATCGTAAGAAAGCAAGAAAGGGAAAATGTTTCTTACCACCAGCAGGATTAGCTGATCTGGATCCTTGATTATGAGGGCAGACCAAAGGACAGGCAAAAAGTGGATTAAAAGACAGCAAGACAATACAGCGTTCAGCATGCGCTTTATGCTATACACAATGCAGACACATTTATTCACAAACATGTCACTCCTAAAGCCCCTGCAGAATGCAGTGAGTTAACGTGCAGGTGCGACGACCAACTTCCCAAGGTTGATCAGCTTCTTAGCTAAATGCCAACCAACACTCTGCAACCCAAGTTCTGATCTAATTGACACCCCAGCCCAGCCTTCAAGACTGTAACAGGGTTATCCAGTGGGGGCATGGAGAATTTGGTCCTGCGACCGTATTATCTTAGAATTCCTAAGTTATTTCATGCAATGCTCGGCTTAAGGATAAAGCTCACACTTGGTTGGGCTAAGCTGGAATCAGGATTCAGCAAACTAGACCAACAGAGCAGGTTCAGATGTGACCATCCTAAAGCTTCATAAGACATTCTATAAAAAAAATTAGGCCCATAATCTTTGAAACCTTTGGATACTCAACTATTTTTCAATTACTTCTGAGACTAGTCTCATCTGCTGTGATCACTTTTCACCAAACTAAGTTTAGGAAAAAAGGTCATTTCTGGCTTTGGATCGGTTTTAGGTTCAAAACTGAAGAAATCAATTTAGATCAGTATACCAAAGCCCAAATCCTTCATGACCTCCATGTAAAGATTTCCATTAGGCCCCATCCTGAATATAATAATTCTCTCTTCAGCTCTCCCAGCCTAACACAATGCTATAAACTCCTTCCCCATCCTTCCAGCATGACAGAGCAAAGCAATGAGAGCATGAACAGAAAAGGGCTTTTAAATAGGGGTACAAAGCAAGACAAGGCCTCAGAACAAACCCCATCTCCTCTTACCCACAGGTTTGAAGGTCCTCAAAACATGAGTGGCTTTTTTTTTTATTTTAGACACACATGACAAATTTGCATGGCTCCTAGGGGAAAACAATGCTTTCCCAGGAAGTCACAGAGCACAGATCTGTCATGTGAATCAGAGGGCAGTACCATCTCCCCCGTATCTACACAAAACTGGTAATGTCTTATTTTAAACTGATGCCAAACCCCACCCACTTCAGACAGCTCACGTGTTACACATACAGAAATACAGCCACATAAGCAGGAGAAGCTTGGCAGGGCAAGAACCCAGGACAGCAGTCAGCTACAGACACAGAGGGTGTCTCAGCGGGACCCAGGGCAAGTTAGTTAGCCCTACACATCGCAACAACAGGAGATTCTGCTGCACAACTGGTAAGAAAAGGCAGCAACTAAGCACTCAGATTTGAGTCCCTATTTGTCAGCAAGAGTCACACTGGCTGCAGGGGGACTTATTACTGTCCAAACATCATTAGCAGAAGTGAGCCCAATCATCAGCTGATGCTACCACAATTCAAGAGAACAATTCCAGAGAAATTTATTAATAACTATTTGTCCTGCTCCCCCAGAAATAAATCACTTCTTACGCTGGGACTGGGAAACTACTTTAGCCCGGCTGCGGCCTCGGGTATCAGCAGGCGTTGAGGTGACGCTTGTGGCACTGCCAGAGCTCTGTCTCCTTGTACGAATCCGACCTGGAGAAATGCAAAAGACAATCAGACTGTCAATAGGTTTCTTCCAAAGGCAGCAGCAGTGTCTAACATGCTGTTCTATGCTTGCAGGGTTGCTATACACACAATTAACCAGGGTGCAAAAGAAAAACTGTACAGGGAGAGGCAACGTCTTTCATTAGACTGGCTGAGATGCAGGGCAAGGTGTGGAAACAGTCACGGTCCACGAGTCTTAAAAACTCCTTGCTTGCCGTAATGTTATCAGCCCATTTAATGAAAAACTACTCCCTCCCTATAGCCTTTGCTTCTGTTCTATAGTAGCTTCTTCACAAAGGATCGACAGCAAAAATTACAGCCTCCTAAATGCTGCTTCCGATATCAAATTATTACTTTCTGACCAGGCGATCACTCTTTTGGAGATGGGTGTGAGAGATGTCCCCACAAATTCCATCGCTGGGATTTCCAAATAGCAGTTGGGTGCTTTATATCCCGCCCTACGCGCGCAGGCTGGCACACACTCCTGCAAGAGTCTCTCAGCGCAGCCTGACTACGCTTTTATTTCAGGCCCATTGAGTTTTCCCTGCTATTTACAGATCCCTCATATTTATCCCACAATCAGTGTAACTTTACTCGTAATGGAGAGTCCCATTTAACACAATCAGCACTGTGGAAAAATGATTCTGTGTCTGCTCTTTATTTAGGTGGAGAATGAATATAAAGTCTCAAAGTTCTTGGTCCTTTTTCTGTTCTTTCCTCATGAAAAAGCCACAGAAACTTGAGCTAGAAAAGCTTACAGGGTCATCAGTTCATCCCCTTCCTGGGGCAGGGCTGTTTCCTACAGAATGTTCTTTCCAGTGCTAAGCTTCAATTATCTGTCTCTAGTTAATGGGAAAGAAATGATAATTAAGAGCAACACAATCAAAGCCTCCATCGGTACTTTTTAACAACCCAGTTCTCGGCCAAATCTGAAGCTGTTTCTCAGGACTCATGCCAGTGCTATCCTGCATTCAGAGGATGATTTCCAGTTCCAAGCACAATAATAAAAGGCAAAAAAACCACAACAGGTAAGGGAAGAGTCTAGACAAGTGCACCCACTGGTTATAGATATTTATCTCCATCCCTCTGTCTCCACCATAGGCATACAGGGAAATATACACTTCCCACCCCCCTCAAAAAATAAAAAAAGAAAAAAGAAAAACCACTTCACATGAGGTACACATGCAGGACAAGACAATGGCAAGCAGCCCAGGTTGAAGGGACTGAGAGTTCTGTTCTTCCCCGAGCTCTCAAAATATTCATAACATGGACTGCAAGTTTCTGATAGACACAAAGTGACAAGGAGATTTTAACTTGGAGAAGAAAGCCTAGACTTGTTTGCAAGGGAAGAAGGAAAAAGCATAGAAGACGGCTGTACTTCAGACTTCTCCACCAGCATCTAGTTTTCAATAGCCCAGTAGGCAAGATACAGGTACCTACACTCAAACAACTGTTCGTAGATGAGACATGGAAGAAATCACTAGCACAAAACTGGGAAAATATAAACAAAGCACTTTTCAACTATTGGCTCACTAAACAAACTGAGCACGTCCATGTGGGTCCAGTCATGAAGCTAGCAGCTGAAGTCTTCTCACTACCAGCAAGGCTGCAGATCACCTCTGCTCTAGGACATTACCTGCCCCTTACAAACAGTCAGCCTGATGCTAATCCCACCGACGGCTCTATGGCTCTTTGCGGGCCCATTCCCATCCCTCGCTAGTTGGGCACATGTGCAGCTACACACGGATGAGCAGAAGGACCTCAGGCAGAAGCCTCAAGGCTTCCTTTCATTTCTCACATCAGGAGGGAATCACTGGTAGGAGCAGGAGTATAAAACAGTGAGACAAGCAGTTAAACCTGACCAGTCTTAGGAACCAGTAATAGAATCAACTTACACCCTTCCAGGAGGCCAGCAGAAAGCCTTGGCATTGCAGAAAGTCCTGGGGGGGAACTCAAGCTGAAATTCAACATTACACGCAGTAACAGACAGTATCAGAAAATGCATTTAGTGATGTTTATGGGCCAAGAATGGGTGAGAAGGGGCTGATGTCTCTTCCTTTCCTTTTATGCACAGGCCACCCTTAAGATCCTCAAAATTTTCTGTTCTTCCTGCATCTACAAAATCTGTTTTTTCCCCTTCCCTCTTTATCAGCAGGTAACTAAGAACAAGGAGAAAACTGGGACGAGACGTAATAATTGACTCTCCCACTTTCGGAAACATGAAGTATCAAATAATACATAAAAGAGAAACCAAGATTAGCTTCTGATACCAATATTGTGTGCTTTAAGAAAGAAAACAAGCAAGGGGTCAAACTTAATTAACATGTGATTATCTGCAGGATTAGAAATCGAAAGCTCGGTCCTATTTTGAAACCCCTGAGAGTCAGTGGACAGACTCCTACCAACTTCAGTAGTTTCTGAATGAATGATGAATGCCCAGGAACAAAATTCTGCTTCCTTTTGGACTGGTGGATGTGCACGCTGATTTTGGCCTAACGGGCGTCAGAGAGAACAATGTGGGATGAAGAGTTGCTCTTGCACAGGAGAAAGGAATCCCACTACTGATACAGGTTTTCTCATCCTTCTGAAAAGGCTGGCGAGCGTTTGAATAGCAATGGGCTCGCAATGTGCAAACTATAACAGGAAGAGCAGAAACTGTAAATTCATGACAAAAATGATGCAATACTATGAATATTGCGATAGTGCACTAACAGCACATCCCAGGAGTGCCTTATTTTTGAAGTTCGTGGGATAAAGTCAAACAAGGGGGAAAAAATGACTCAAATTCAAGGTCAGATTCTTCACACAGTTACAAAAGGAAAAAGTGCCATCTGATATCAGTTATATATATTCCTTGAAGCATGAATGGTTAATATACTTTGCAAAGTTTTATTGTCTGGACTGTAAAAACTATGTATTTATTTTTTCATACAGGTAATTAATCTTAGTTGCAGCACACAAATTGTTTGGAATAAGTGACTCAAAGCTGCTTGACCAGCAGAAAGTTAAGAGTCTAAGTTTTTCCTATCCAAGTACAGATTTTAGCTGTAAAATAAAAATTGATCAATTGGAACTCGAAATTGCTTTAGGCAAATCTGCGAGAGACAGAAAACCAAGAGAGGGATCTGAGGTGTCTCATATGTTAATTTATCTTCACACACATGCACAGCTTTTAAACTAGTCTTATTATATGCAGAACCTATTTGCATTATAGTAAGTTCAATCGATATTTGCCTGGCTTGAAAAATCTCAAGGTTTTTAATATATATTATGCCACATACAGAATGTATATACAGACTTTCATCTATACAATACAAACATCTCTACTCCAACCCCTTAAGGATTTCATCTGCAAACAAGAGGCTGCATTCCCATCCAAGAGTTATTTACACACAGGACTATGCAGTGGCTTTATCCCGATCATTCTACCCCAGACAGAAAAACTAATTTCAAGCAAGACTATAAATAACATATCAAATAAGTTATTCATACTACTTCTTTGTTGTTGAAATCCAGAAAACACCTCCACTCCAAAAATTACTGGCTTTCAAGGGGGTTTATTTCCATCTCTAGCTCAAATAGCAGATGTAGTGATTCATATTTCATAACCATTATTTTTCTGCTCCTCTTAAAAGAACTGCTGCATCCTGACAACAGCAGCACAGGAAAGGAACAGATAAAGACTGCCCCAACTACTCTCCAAAAAACAGACAAGTATTTCCATTAAAAAAAAGCCTTTGATCTAAGTTTGACATGTGGCACGTTGCTGTTGGTAGAGAAAGTATTTTGAAAGACTCCATATAAATGCTTTGTGTTAAGAAACCATTTGTGGCTGGGTTTTTTAGGGGAGTTTGGTTTTATTTTTTAAAGTTCTCGTCAGGTTTTCCAACAATCAATGGATCAGAACCAACCTTGAAACGTCTAACATATGTCTAAACCTAGGAAGGTTGTTTTGTTTTAAAAGGGACAAGCAAATAAGATTCTGTGATAACATTTTTGCATTACAAGAGGTTTCATCCATCAGCCTTGTTCCGAGCTCCTCTGGGAAGATGCTGCAGCATCTGCATCCCCAGAGCTCAGAACAGACAGTGTAACCTACAGGTTGAGCCTCACAACACCTAAGAAAATGGCTTTCAGATAGTCTCGAAATGGTGTACAACAGCCCTACAACCGAGCTTAATCCGTTCCACGCTGTGAACAATGATACCTACAACCACTAGTTACATAAGGAAGCATTGGGATGGTAATGGTCTCTCCATGGAGCAGGTTAATGCACGTAGGTTACTCAGCATTGGGGTTTTCTCCTGCTTGGAGAAAAAACAATCCTGGAAGAGCCTCTAGGACTGCCCCTTAGTTGTGTCACTGCTAAATGACACATGGACGTTTGTGAGACATGCACACATCAGTTAAAAACATGCCTTACATTTAAATCCGTAAAGAGCTGTTCACGAGCACGGTATGATTTCCATGCATATTTAGCACAAATCCAATGTGATGCTAGTATTAAGACCTGGCTCCACGCTGTAATTTCTCTCAAGCAGCACTCGGCTCTTACTGGAAGCCACCAGCATATGCTGCCTCTGGGTTTTGCATGAGAACCCCCTCCAAAGCAGAGGGCGGAGGGAACAATAGTGGCACCACTTTGCCCTACACCAACAAGCACAGGGATGGCCCAAGAGAACAAAGAAACCTACTGCCTGAGCATTTCCATTTAAGATACCACATTCAGTCAAACCTTTGAGTCATTCCTTGTCCTTGAGGTCAAGGAAGAGCTTTAAGGCAGAGCAGAATACAGCAATGGTGGTATTTCATAAACCTTGTCTTACTCCCAGAACCTTTGGGAAGGCTCAAGATGTCAAGTTGAGCTTAGGCTCGGCAAGAGTGGTCTGCTGTCTGAAAACTACAATAAACCAGATTTGATTTCCTTTCTGGTGAATTACAGAAACTATTAAAAATTGTGCCACTGACTCTGGAAACTGCTGGTTTTGTTTTAAATGTGCTAGTTTCAGAACAGACCAGCACTTATGCTTCCCCCTTTTGGGAAAGGCTTGTCTTTATGCTCACTTTGAAGAAAAGGCAGACAGGTAACAGAAACACTCTGAGCCATTATTCTGTACTGAAAGTCACCATTATGCATCTGTTTTAAATATTCCTTGAAAAGCCATTTCATGATAAAACAAGCAGAAACCTTTTAATCAGGTGTAACAAACATGGACTTAGGGCACAAATGCTACTTGCACAGCACTAGCTGTGAAGTCCCGATCAAGACTATACAGGTTTAGACCTTACAAGCTTTTCTGCCTGCAAAGCTCTTAATAAAGTTCAAGAGACACCCCTGCACAAAGGGTCTGGGCAATCAAGATGTAACTGCACTGCAGGAAGACACAGCCTCACAGCATAGAGACAGCAGAAGACCAGCACAGATTTAAGTGGTACCCAAGCTCATGCCACATTTCCGTAAGGAAGTGCATTGCAACAGCATTTATCAGTTGGGATGGCACTACTTAAAACCAAAGGACTGACAGTTGGCTCTTAACTTGTGTTCTTGCCACTGGCATAATCCGCTCAATCTTGCTTTTTTGACATGCCTGGCTCAAAAACAAAAGACCGAGGAGAACTGAGGGCAAGACAGATGGGAACTGCCAAGTCCACACAATGCTGGCTCCCAGCTGAGGGGAAGGTGCAGAACTTCTACACTGTGGCTACAGAAAGCCATGATGGGAACCAGACTGCAGACTTAACCTCGAGCTGAACCACAGAAAAACCACATAGGGATTTGCTCTTAAATTACTTACTGGTGACCTGCAAAAACAAACGCAGAAAAAAATGGGGCATGGGTGTGGATGGAATTTCTAGTTTATGTTCAAAGAGTATCCCTCATACACACAGGTATTTCCAGAGCAAGGGGGTGTTTTTCTCTTCCTCTACCCCTTACCCCTTAATTTGTATATTTATGTCAAGAACAAAGTTTTGCCTTCCCTGTAGTTCCTGGAAAACTCTCTTAGACCAGAGAGTTGGCAGAAGGCGTTTTGCAGCCCTCATCTGCAGGACACACCAAAACCTGCACAAAGGCTGGGTTTCCCTCAACTATCTTAAAAGAAAATAAAGATGAAGAGTTTCCAACAGTCATTAAACTTCAAGGGCTCTGGCTGTCGCGTGCCACGTCGTTACAATCCTCCCTGATCCACACTCTCCCCAAAAAAAGAGAATCCTACAGCAAAAAGAAGAAAGGAGATCTCGTATTTAATATGAGAGTGGTGGCAAACTACGTATCTGAAAGTCCATCTCGCAATCTTTCCCCCTCAGGCAACTTGCTGGTTTATATTACAGATTTTTACCAAATCCAACCTGTTTCCAATGTAGCTGAATTAGGGAAAAGAAAAACCCTAATCAAATAAAACCCCCACCCTTTTGCATGATGATGGTGAAGCATTTAATAAACTAAAACCAAAGGTATTTCAGAGAACAGCTGTTGGAACAAGCCCCCACAAATATTAATATAGCCTAGGAGAGCACTGAGGGTATTTTATAAATTATTGAACATTCAATGTTCCAAAGTTAGGCCAAAAATAGAAAGCTTTGAGAACTGGGGGAAAGGAAGAAGAGAAAAAGAAGGGTGAGCAGTGAATAAAAAGCAGCTCAGGACTACAACAATATAACTTACATCTAGTTTGCCAGTGATTTAGAAATACAGGTGTTTAGGCCAACTTCATATTCCTTATCACTGACAGATCACAAAGCACAAACACTTGTCCATGATGCAGAGCCAGCTTGTCTCTTAACACTAAGTGACAGTTTGAAGATGGTAAAGACCTTACCCTCTAAATAAATCAACGCATCAATAATAGGAAAGAAAAGACCATACACGTCACAACAGCACCGTGGCACTTCAGAGAACACCCCATCCAGATACAAGCAGCTATCAAGGGTACAAGTACAGCCCCACAAGGCAGAAACAGATCGCTTGAAAAGAGACATGCATCAGGAAAAAATGAGGTTTGTTGGGGGGTGTGGTGTCTTCATTATGCGTAGAAGGTATTCTTGTTTTCAACTCCTGTCTACCTCAGAAAAAGTCATTTCCCAGTGATCTTTTTTGCTTGAGAGAAATAAAGAACAAGCTTTGACAACGAGCCAGAGAACCAGACTGGAGCTCTCCCAGACTAGCAGGCTCAGTGTTCTTGAAAGAAGAAAAAAGAAAAAGCCTTTCCTCTGCATTCAATGTCAGCCATCTCACTCAGATAGTTAACAACAGTAAGAGAGAGATCAGGTTTAAAGAGGTTGACTAAGTATTCCTTCCCTAGAGATCATTGTTTACTGTCCTCATTTTTCTGCCATGTGATCATCTCATTCAATTCTCTCGCTGCCCAGTCTCTTCCCGAAAACACTTGGCACTTGCGACCTCAGCTTTGGATGGAAAAACACAGCAAACCTTTACACATCGTGGAGCAAGAAAACACAGGCTCTGTGTTTGGGTTTTTTTGGTGTGTTTGGTTTTTTTATCCGTGTGCAGGTCACCTTCAACCAAAAACAGTGCTTTAAATACGGAGACCCACATACACCTTTGTGACCAGAAGCCAAGCCATAAAAGCAGACTAGCGCCTGTTAGTGGGGAGGAGCTTGAAGAGAACGTGAAGGACTACCCCATGGCATCAAAATGAGCGGGACAACCATGCAACACCTCATGCAGGTCACCAGTGAACACGGATGAGAACCAGAGAACACTTTGAGAACAGAGACCAAGTAGGGTGGTACGACTGTGGACACACCTCGGTTACACAGACTGCTTACCCTCGGCTTTAGTGGTAGTACCATCTTTAGGCAAATTAAAAAAAAAAATAAGGAAAAGGTTAATAGGGAAAATTAGTAACATCAACAGAAGTGGGCACTATATATCAGCTATAGAAATATACCAAAAAAAATGTAACACAATTAAAGAAATGAAAATAATTTGAGAGCAGCAAATCAAAGCTTGATGTTTCCGAAGAACACGCTTGCAGGTTTTCCCTCCTGCCATAACCAACCTTTGCCAAGCTCCGTTTTCCTTGTTTGCCTCACCATTCCTCTTACAGGAATATGTGCGGGTGACATGTACCTACTAGCTCCAATGCATGCAGGCTCCTTCAGGAGCAGCCACGTTTGCATCACTTAAGAGTGTATTTGCTGCTTTTCTCCTGCAGTCTGTTTTAAGAGCAAGATTGTGTTTAGTCTCCCAGCTTCGAGGACAAAAAACAACTTTTCCACCCACTTTCTGTTGTTCTTCATGACATACGATTGTTCAACAGCAGTTTGGTCACGGAAGCCAGCGCGCAGCACGACTGAAAAATGTAAGGCCGAAAGCACGCCACTATGCAAGCAGCTTCATCTGCGTGTTGCATTCTCACTGCGATGCTTCTGAATCTTGAACGAAGCATGAACAACTGAAATCAGAATAGGAATTCAACTTCCGAGTCAAACACAACGAACGCATTTAAGCCAAGGTAAGGTATTCCAGACATGAAAGAAACCTGCCTACAAGAGGAATCCATAGAAACCATCCCTATCTAATTCAACAAGCCTATTTTATCAGGCTGTAAGACCAAATGCCCTACAGCTAAAGAAGCAACTTCTCAACTGACATGACCTAAATCAAGATCGCCGATTTCTGATTTTTCTCCCTCTTGTAAAGGTAGATCGATGAAAAGTCTGAAATTAGTTTAGCATGAAACCAGCAGAACGAGAAACTAGCTCAGATGGTCAGCTCTGCTCACAACCGAGCTGAAGCTCTGCAAATGCAGTGTCAAACACTGTCTTGCATTTCCTCCTCCAACAGCATCTCTAGTAAAGAAAGATCAAATGCAAACACTGTTGTAAGAAACCCTGGGGCACCTGAAAGCAATACACGATGCTTGAGAGAATAATGTGACACGTGGCTATAACCCAAGAAGAGTCAGCATAAGGAACAGATACTTAGATCCTGTGTTTGCTTCTACACCTCTCTCTTGTAAAATAGAAAGCGATCCAACTCAGCTAAGATGTGCTATTCAGAGCATAAAACAATTGATGGAGAACCAAAAAAGGAGGGAAAGAAGAGAAGGAAAAGAGATAGGGGAAGACGTCAAAAGGAAATTGAGCAGTAAGCATTTTCCTCAACAAGGTTCCAGTACCAGAATAAGATTTGCTTTTCTCCAGAAAGAAGAGCGAGACGCAGACTATTACACAATTCCAAAACTAAGAAGTTGCTTCAAGACAGCTCTGTTGCAAATTTTGTCGTTAATCCCAAAGGGCAAGAGATCAACACACTGATCCTGGAGGGGTGGTAACTCAGAGCTATGTTCTTCTAGTTAAATATTCAAATAAAACGACGAGACGCCTTCTGCTAGTAAAGAAAGCTAACTGCCACAGTAGAACACGTAGATTTACCTAGTGAAGCGTATGAGCCTGGGGGCAAGGCTGCAGCAGAACTGAAGGGGGTGGATGATCCAGAAGACGTCACTTTTGACTTGGCACTAGCTGCTGCATTCACATCGACGTCACTGCGGGATCGCTGCAGAGATCCTGGTGTTGACACAGATTTTGTACTTACTGTAGATGCTGCAGATGGGAGTGGGAGATCCAGAATAAAGAAGATTAATTTTTTCAGCTGCGTGCTTCAAAGAGCTTGACAAGCAGTTTAATGTACTATTTTTAATGCTCCCTGCTGGCGCTGAAATACCTCAACTAAGAATGCTTTATCAGGGCAGTGTGGGCTTCCCCACACTGCCTGCAAAGATATTTCAACGCTGACCTGATGCTACCTCTCAGAACTTTATCAGACACTAACCTCAATGCTGGGATCAAAAAGGCTGCCAGGCCAGTAATAAAGACATTTCTAACAGAACCTAGATGGGAAAGTTCAGTGGAAGTATCCATTACCATCTTGAGTTACTGGCCAAAACAGACCTGCAGGTCCTTCGGTCCAGGTTCTAACACCACCTCATCTTCTCATGAGGACTGCTGTTCCCATCACTTGTTGACGCTTAACCTCTTAAGCATGAAGCTTGTCTATTCAGCTGCAAGCAAACATGCAGTTGTGTGCACAATCAAGTAGGTTCCACACCAGTATCTCCTTGAATCAAAGGTCTCAGTAGGGTGCAGCGTGTACACAAACCAGCCAGAACCCGATCTTGGTCAGGTGTAGAGGCAGCTTATCTTCTACCAACAAAGTTTGGTCTGTTATATTCTGTATTAACATTGGCTATTTAGATTATTGAATGCATTTACTTAGGACAGGAAAGCTGCACCTAAATATTCCATCTAACAGTTAAAACAGATTAGCAATGAGATGGAATTTAATACTGTAGGACTTGTGTGCAGATGATGCCTCCAGTAAGTGCTGAAACCACAGACAGTAAGTGACAGGAAATTGTAAAGTTGAACGCACCATTAGACTACGAAGCTGTATCTCTTAGCGTCAGCAGTGGTTTATTCCAGCTATTGCACAAGTAAATACACCTTGGCTATGGTTTTCAAGGCTTTTCAGCCTTCCCTTCAGATGTAAGCAATAACACATTTACTAACTTTCAAAAGCATTCTTACATCAGCAGTTGATGCACAGAATGTGGTGTACAACCCTAAACTAATTAAAGATTTTACATAATAAGTTGCCATTTTAAGGCTTAGTAAACAGTGATCAAAGTTGTTCTTTGCATATTACAGGGTCTGAAATTCTCATTCTAATTCATCACACTTCCTCAGCAACACCCTCAGCACATTTTTCAGCTCCTGTTCTCACCTCTAGATGTAGTACTTCCAGTAGGACTTCTTTTGGCAGACAATGGACGGCTAGAAGTTAATACAAATATTTATTAAAACAAAACTGGTATTTCATAGCCAGCAGTAACAGCTATTCTGTTCCCTCAGTACCCCTGAGTTCATAGCAAGTTATTTATAAACAGGAATAGACCAACGAAGCTCTTCATTTAAGAATAAATATAGCAGCACCATGAAATTCTTTACAAAAGCACTGAGAAATAAATTAGCATGCGCATTCTTTGAGCACAAATTGATTTTTAAGAACACCTTTCGTAAATTAAAAGTTGTGCCAATAAGTTATGGATATTTTTCACACTTGAATTGCAGACATTTGGAACTTAAGTCAACTATCTCTGAGAGAAGCTAAAATACATTCGTTCATCAGAGTTACGTATCGATTTTGCAGTCGCAACTCAAGTTTAGTTTAGTCATTTTTTTTTCTCTTACATGGAAAGAGGCAGATTTACACCTCTAGGATTAACACTAAACAGAATTTCAATCAGAGCATTGTGTTAAACACCTGGAAGGACTGACTAACAGTATCTGCTGAAAAGAAAAAGCTTCCTCGAAAATTATTTATGGAGTCATGACAACTTTTTAAAACCAGTAATGAGGTTTGCTGGATTTTTATTTTAATGCAGCGTTAGCTAAAATAAATTAATTTGGAATAAACAAGTTTTGAGATCGAATGATGACCAGATGAGACAAAGCAACATAACGGTTCCCTCCAATGCAATGGAGCTCTTTGCAGTAGGTGAAATCGAGAGGATATGACATCG
The DNA here is from genome assembly GCA_027574665.1 of Rhynochetos jubatus. NCBI lineage: Eukaryota > Metazoa > Chordata > Aves > Eurypygiformes > Rhynochetidae > Rhynochetos > Rhynochetos jubatus. The sequence continues at coordinate 30,631,361 of CM050654.1, forward strand.
AAGGACTTACTTGAGACTCTCCTGGGAGCTGGAGGAGGAGCGATCTGACTGGGGCAAGGACACGATGCTGTCAGAGTTCTTCAAATGCGACTGCAGGGCCTTCTGGTAAGAAGACTCCAAGGTGTGGTACAAATGCTCTGCCTCTCTGCTGAAGTGACTGTGGAAACCCCAGTAACACCTGCGAGCAAGACAATACTGACTGAGAACATTCCCTGGCCATGCTTTAAGAGGCAGTGGAGCACAGGTACAGTCAGAGCCCTTTTCTGGCACTAGTGGGCTCACGAGCCTGGTCATTTCAGCCATCCACTGCCCCTATGACACGAGACATTTCTTCAACCCACTGTATTGCTCAAACAGCTGCACAGAAGACAAGCCAAGTGAAAATAAGAGGAACACATCATTTGGTGCGCTGTAAAAACGCGAGTAGCCAACAAAGCTTTGTTACAGAAGAAACCCTCATCCCTTCAGCTGTCTACCATACACAGGAGATGATAGGCCCACTGTTGATACTCGTACGGGACTGGGTGCTCAACCGCTACTTCAAAAACATGCCAAAAGCCAAACACACACGCATGGGCCTGATTCAGGACGGCACCAGCTGGTGTTGTTTTCTTCCTCAAGTCTAACAAACAGCTCTCCTACAGAGCTGCAGAGACAAATCTTCTGTGCTGAACTGAGGCTGCTGACTTTGGTTTTGTGAAGAAATAACAAGGAAAAGGAAAGAAATTCTCCTATAGACTCCCAATCACTGCCATGCTGAAAATAAAGGAGCATTCTAAGATGAGGGAAGAATTCCTCTCTGGTCCAAATCTCCTGGCTGATGGCTAAACACCATTCACTCTCATCACAAAGGAGATGAAGACTCCCAGCACTTTTCAGGGGGCAACTAATGGGCAGTTTAAGATTGTTAGCTCAAATGAATCAAGAGTTGTCTGTCTGCGACAGCCAGTCCTCAGAGCCTCAGAGAAGTCACATGCATTCTCACATCAGTAAGAGGAAACAAATTTCTGTCTTACAATCAGCCACACTGTTAATTAAGAAACATGGAAAGAGAGAATTAAGCATTGTCTCTAAAGGCTCATGCCATTCTCCCTGCTGCCTATTCAGCGCTTAACTAGTCACCTGCTGTGAAGTCTCAGTGTCTACTGTATTTTTCTGTGATGTGCACGCTCCCTTTCAAAAGGATTTAATCAGTCCCACTGTGAAACACCTCTGCTTATAACACAACATTTAGATTAATGAAATTTATTGTTCATTCATTTCATGTTTTCCATCATCCTCTTCCTGAAGAAAAACGTTCCTGTAGCGTTCTGTTCAGAAGAGCATGATCCTAGTATATCAGCATACTGCCGTACGTACACACACACTAACGGAAATGCGAGACACTCAACAGAAGAAAATTCATCACAAATATTTAAGTTCACTATAGATAGAATGAAATTACTTCAATGTCACAAAAGATTAACTTAGGATCACATTTAGCACTGTACTAGCACGAGGACTTTTAATTCAAGAGTAGCAATCAACAATAGGATAGACCATGCTATTTCAGTTGGATCATCTAGTCCAACTGCCTGACCGCTTCAGGGCCGACCGCAAGTTAAAGCACATTAAGAGTATTGGCCAAAAGTCTCAAACACGGCCAGGCTCGGGGCATCAACCACCTCTCTAGGAAGCCTGTGCCAGTGTTTGACCACCCTCTCGGTACAGAAATGCCTCCTGATGTCCAGTCTAAACCTCCCCTGCTGCAGCTTTGAACCATTCCCACCCATCCTGTTGCTGGATCCCAGGGAGGAGAGGTCAGCACCCCTCTCTCCACTGAACCCTGAGGTCGCCTCTCAGCCTCCTTTTTTCCAGGCTAGACAAGCCCAAACTCTCCAGCTGCTCCTCACAGGACATGTCTTCCAGTCCTGTCATGAGCTTTCCTGCTGAAGCACACACTCCAACTGAAGTCAAGGGAAAGTTGGCAACAACCACCAGGAGACCATATCTGGTCTGGACTTCAGTCTCTCATATGCAATACCACTGACTCACAACACAATAGAGGCAAAGGAGGAGGGGAAGAAAGGACAACCCAGCAACAGCTTCCACTTACTTTCTTGCCTCTATCCTGGCTTCAGAGTCTGCATCGTGAATTCCCTTCTTTATCGTTTCAGCTAACACTGATATGTGTCTGAAAAAAGAAGGAAAACATTATCCAGCAGTCCAGAAGGATGTGTCTCACAAAGGACTGATTCAATTTTGCTTCAGTCTCCAAGAACAAAGAGTTCATCACACCCTCCCTTTCCCATATAAAATCCTTTAGAGCCTATTTTTATTTACACTTACAAGTCAGTTTTACTTGACCCACACCGCAGACTAGGAAAAGGCAAGCAGCATTCTTCAAAGGTCAGTCTTTAGTTAGCTACTGAAACCACCAGGGTGCAAAAACACTCTCTTAACTCTTCAATCGTCTTCTGCACTCTGTGGCTAAGGAAGTGGTGTCCCAGTCTTCTCTCCCACAATTACTTTCACTGTTCATTTGTTTGAAGTACTGTAGAAACCTCAGAAACTCCTGATAGACACAGAGTAGCCTCCACCTCATCATCTTGCTTTAAGGTGCAAAAGGGAAAACAAAAATGGAGTTCTGGGATTCACTCAGCCAGGTTTTCCAGGACTGGCATAGGCGACACTCACCGAACTCCTGACTGCCAAAACTAGAAGGGTGGATGGCATATGTACACACACCTACGTGCTTTTTTTGAGGCAAAAATATCTCTACTAGAGCTACCTGATATAATCTTACCTCCTAGATTATCCTTTCTCCAGAATTAACCTCCCTGGATGCAAGTAGAGAACTAACCCACTTGTTTTCAGAGCTTACCTTTCTAGGGAGTGTGTCTGCCACTCCTGCAACAGCAAGTCTAAAAATTCAAAACAGCGCCTGAGAGAAGAAAGAAGAAAAGCTGAGTAGTCCAGGTTAACAGAGACATGCTGACATTGCCATACCTGCCACATGACACTATCACAGACACTACTTCTGCTGACTGCCTCAGAGAAGACGTGCCACTATAACAGCTACTGGTGGGGAACAGGAACAGCTCTGTGAAGAAGCTAAACTAATATGAAGTTGTTACAACAACACGTGAGCACAAAGACTAATTTAAAGAACATTTCTCTTTGAGGAAAAGCGGCTTTTCTTCTCTGCAGTGCTGCAGCTTATACAAGACAGCTGACTTGGAATTTGATCCCAACTCATGGGGGAGGATGAGATGCATTTACGAAGTGTGTATGTCAACCCTTTTCACGAATAAAACCAAATACATTAATGTTATCAGAAAGTACGTGTGAACCTATTTATTGGTAAAAAAGAGAAGAAATTCAAACTAAATGCTCACCTTCTAACTGCAACAGACTTGGAGGTACAATTACTGGTTATGATGGGTATTAATCGAGGGATGTGCGTATGCTAGAAGAAAAACAACAAAACCAGGAAGAAATCTTTACACCACAGTTCCATGGAATGAAAGGCCATCTCCTTCAGCCACCTGAGCCCACTATGTAGATACTCATTTTTCTTCAATCCTTACAAATAGAAGTGCTAAATAAAGGCACACTAGCAGATATGGACAGGTATTTTTATTATTAAAAATATTTTCTATTTTATCTGTTAAAATACCTTTAGAAGAATTTATTTTCTTCAGTGACAGGGTCCAGTGAGTCAAGGAGCTGAAGTCACTGCAAGGGGATCTAAACCATCAGTGGTGATAATTCGAGGTATCAGGCTACCTACAGCTTCGCCAATGTATCATTAGGCACAAGTCACCTTTGTGACCTAATGGTTTGAGGAAACATGCACTGTCTGCGAGGAGGTTTTAGAGCATAATTAAAAGGATGAGTCTGTCCTGCAAGGCAGTTTTAAAATTCATTCAAAGAAAAAAGTTTGCTCAGCTCTTAAAGGGACAGAAATATCTTACTCTGTAAAGAAATATTTTTCCTACTATTTTGGCAGGGCTCAGCTCTCATCATCTACATGAGGCTGTGTGACATCCGAGACAGCCAAGCCCAGCCCAATCAGAAAAGCAGATCAGGCACTTAATCCAGTTTTCATTGCAGCAACATTCATATTTCAGAACCACCACAGTATTTGGGAGTGATAACACTTCGTTCTCTTTTCACGTATACTTACTCGAATAATTAATCTAACGGCTACAACACCAGAAGTGGCCATGACTTTGGCACTATTCGGAATTAGATTAAAAATCGTTGGCATGATGGCTTCTGCCCCGTGGTCAAACTTGTTTCCCAGAACTGATGACAAATGTCTGAAAAACAGAATGAAGTCATGCTGGTAAGCGTGCTGAGGATGAAGCGAGTCTGACTTTCGCACAACATCTCACATAAGCACATCTGACATCGCACTCTTCCCAAGTGCCACCTCCTCTCCAACTCCAAAGGACAGAGAACACCATGTTTCAAAAAACAGTTCCTTCACTTTCATTTCAAACTCAGGTCCTGCGTTCATCTGAACTCTGAGAAACAGTAAATTCAGCGTAAAGTAAATACAGTAACTAGCACAGCTAAAAATTTATCATCAAACAAATGGGACAATGCTGAAGGAATAGATTTTCCTGAAGGCAGTAGTTGGTATCACAGTTTCTCTGAACCCATCTATTTTGCCTTAAAATGCACAAATTTCAAAAAAGCTGTTAGAAACACTGCAGCACCCTTTTTCTTGAAGCATTTCACAAAGGATAAACCACTTCACAAAGGATAAACCATCAAAAATAGCTAGCCCAGTGTGGACCAGAACAAAACAGGCATTTTCAGCTTCATTTTTCAATCTTTCCCTACTCAGATCATGAACACAGGGCTTGCTCATTATTTCAGATGTCTCACATCACCAGCATTTAAAACGCAGGAACACAGTTTGGCACAACTACAATTAGAGGCCGCCATGGACATGGTTTTAAACAGCTGCAGCAAAACCATATCCTACCTATGTAGGATAACTATGCAGTACTAGCAGTGTGAGTTACATCCTAAATGTGTTTTAACCAGTACCTGTTCCTTTTCTCTACGTCACATTTCAAGAACACTTAGGGAATAAACTTACCCCAACGTGATACAAGCTTCTCGCACTACTTGAGACCGCAGGTCTTTAGCAGATAATTTAAATGCTCCATCCAAAAGTCTTAAGTGTTGGAAGAAGTTATCATATTCTGCAGCTCCAGCCAAAAGTAAGGAGCGGATCTTTTTTAACTGTTGGTACCATAAAAGAAAGCAGTGACTGTTAATGAGCAATAAATACAAGGACAGTTATGCTCAGGGCTGATACTTGGTTTCCAGGGTCCTTGTACAACTGTTCTTCCACATGAGTTGAGGAACTGTTCTTAGAGTCCAAGGAATTTTATTATTTCAGATCTTATATTCAATTCATAGGTTAAGATACTAGGCACAATAATATAAAGTGCTAGCTGTTACAGGAATCCAGCAGTGCTGCACACAGCTACTCAAACTGTATCGTTAATAACCCAAACATTACTTTTTAAGCCAAATGATACCTTAAAGGTTATTCTACAGTCCCCTTCGAAACCACCTATGTATTTACAACTGCTTCTAAATCTCAGGTTCCCTCTGGCCCTACCAGAAGTGAAACCCTGACCCCATCAAACCAGGAAATTTTCTATTAATAATACAGGGATCACCATTTCATCCTACAGACACTGTTTTGGGTATCTTCACAGGCCCTCATGTATACTGATGCATCTGTACAGTGCCTCAATTTAAGCTCACTGTTACTCAGTACGGCAAACAAAAACCTGAAATAAGCTGGATCAGCACAGGCTGCCGCTCAGATCTGTAACACAGACATGTCAAAGTTGCTACAGCAGTGATGAAAACCTGCAGTGTAGACAAAATCATGCATCTGTGCATATCATGAAAACACAGCTCACCTCCGTAAACAAAACTCAGTCCTGGCATCCATATAACATCTGATTTTTCACTTTCACATTTCCCACTTATTTTTTCAAAACCTAAGTGCGTAAATTCTGAATTGTTTTACTCCTACTTTTTGCAAAACTATGAATAAATTTTCTATAACCCAAGTGACCTTCTGCTTCATCAGGAAGTTCTGTGATATTCCAAATGCGACTTTTGACATTTTGATTTCAGCATCTGCTAGAAAACTTCTAGCTTTACATTTGGATTTGCTGCATGACTTCCAGTTCAACCTGATGCTGTCTCAACAGATTCTTGTATGTCAAGTAAGATTTTCCTTCATAGATGTTGTATAAATTCAGTTTCATAAGCAAACGCTTCCCCCAAGCTTGGAGGAACATAAGAGACGTTCACCAGTTAAACTACAATCATTCTAGCCTTACTCTGAGGTTCTCCCAGTACCCTCTTCTTGGGGTTCATGAAAACCTTATATTTACATGAGTTAATCTCCAAGTTCACTACTTACCGCAGAAACTCTCTGCTCCCAGTCGTGCTTATCATCTGATAGTATCTCTCTTATTTTGTTTATGGATTCCTCAAGATCCCGGCTGGAATAAATCTGTAGATTTAAACACAGAGTAGCACTATAATGCAAGATTCTCTAGAAAAATCTCAGGAAAAATCAGATCACTTCCCAACTACATTCTTGCATCCCTTTCTTCTCAATGCTTATATAGCATGTGCTAGCCTTGGACACAGCTGGCTTTCCATAATGCAAAGAATTTGCACCCATTTCCTGCAATCAAAAATCAATAAATGACCAAAAGATGATTAAAGGATCATATTTTCTTATTTTATTTTCACAACTTCAAACAGCATTCCTGCAGCTACTAACGACTATATTAGCAAAGACCTACACAAGATCATAAGTGGATACATGTGCTGTGCAGCTGTCACAAAAGTAAAGCTCTGAAGGCCAGAGAATACGTGACACATCTCCACTACCCAGCCAAAGCTATCAGCAAACATGCACTATATCCAGTTTTGGCACTCACAACAGCAATGAGCCCAAAGACACAAGTCACCACTATTGCACCCAGTTCCCAGATGGTACAGAAGAAGCACAGAGATGTTTCTGCTGACAAGTTTTTGTTCACCAACACTGCACTGTGTGGCACTCACATCCAGGTCCAGCTCTGCTCCTATGATACCTCTGCCACAACCTTCCCACCCCATTCCCTGCACTTCTGAGGGCTTCACACAAACTACTGGCAGATACTACCATTTAAAACTTGCCTCCCTCTAACTTCCCACTTGTATTCCGCTTAAAGAAGATTTGCAATTGTACTGTAATACAATATCACAGTGAAGCACAATCTGCCAGTGATAGAGACTAGACCTTATATCCATCTTCTGCTTTTTATAGTACTGTGGGTTTTAACATGATATTCTACTTACCTGAACCGTTGGGACATCCTCAAATGCCTTAATGAAGTCTTCTTCATCCACAGCACCTGCTCCCTCTTTGGCTGCTGACATACAAATGAAAAAGGCATTTCAGTCTTCTTATCAACAGGAGAATCAATTAAGAAACCACCAGCTACCAAGGCATCTAATCGAGAGAAAGCTCACTATCCATGCAGCCTCGGAGTGGTGCAGATGTAATGAAAGCAGGGACAGGGAAATTCAACATCAAGCACAGACTAGACATTCACAGCATCCTTCAACTCCTAGGCACAGAGGGCACATGAGGGAAGTCATTACAGTAGTCACTCAACAGTTTGGGGACAACAGTCTGAAAGATGAAAGGGAATATTTAATTATACGGGAGATTTTATTTTAAAGGATTTAATCCCATCTATAATAGATGAAGGTGCAGATCTGACAGGTGCACAAACAAATGATAAGGAAGATAAATAGTCTCTGGAATACTAATCAGATTAGAGACTGCCCGATACAGGGAACTTTTTCCATTTCTCTAGGTCACGTGTAGAATTATAATCACACGTAGGATTATTGCTCACGTTCAGAAGCAGTGCTCAATTTTCTTTCTGCACCTTCATTACCAGCAATGCCTAAAGGTTTTAGAAGAAAGCCAATGTGTCAGTTTTAGATGGCATGGACTGAAGTGCAGCAAGCAGCTGTAAGCAGCCTGCCTCAATTCAGCTACAGGGTTGCAACTACGAAGGCAAAAATCTAAACGCTGCAACACTGACATGATTTACTCGTAGCCCGCAGTGCACAACTGCACAGGTCCAACCTTCCACAAATGCAAAACAGACTACTGGGATGTGGGGACTGCTTGGAGACTCATCCTACCAAGGTTCGGTCATGGCATGCAGATATTGTACAGGTAATGATTTTACAGGGGAAAATTCGTTACTGGATCCTGGGGACCAGTCTGGAAGTCCTCGCCATAAGCTCAAGCATGGACACTCGAGAGACTTCACATAAAGGTCAATTTGTATATGTATTGGCTTACTGGAAGACTTGGAGCCCAGAGGTGCAGTCCCAAGCCTGCGCGTCGTTCCCATCCCAACTCTGCGTGAGTTTGCAGGGGCCTTTGAAGATGTAGAGGAGCTAGCTGAGGAAGGTCTGTTCCCATCCACGGAGTCTTCATCATCAAAGATTTTATCTGCCAAAGCAAAGCACACTCAGCTCTAAGTCCGATGAAGCAAAGGGATGTCGCAAGGAACATGCCCACGGCATGGCGAACACACTGCATGGTCAGGTCTGCTCGGCCAGCTCTCATCTCAGGAGTGTCTTCATGTGAGAAATCTGGTTATTCAGGAATGATCACCAAGCCCAATCCTTCCCTATTGCGGCCACTACGTTATAACCCTGTCAACGAATGCATTCAGATACAAAGAATAAGTCTACAGCAGAAAGATGCAAGCCACAGACAATACTTGGGGATGTTACAGTGCCCTGTAACGTCCTAACTGTCTGCTCCAGATCGAGATTAAACAGAGTAACTCAGGAAGGATCGCATGGCAACACCCACGCTGCTGAGAAACCATAGACCACTAATCAAAGAGCCCTCCAGAGCTACAAATCCACTTTAACTTCTCAAATCATCACCAGAGATTCCTTACAAGGAAACAGAAAGTTACCTCAAATTCATAAAAACATGTAAGGTGTATTAAAATGTACTGAACCTTCTGTGTATATCCAAAGGGATCTGCAGCCTCTATCTCCAAATGTGAGCATAAATTAACTTGAAATGAATTACAGTCCCTTTGATTCTCAGTGAAGGTCACTTCAGTTCCAAAGGAGTGCTTATACTGCAGTTTTACACAGAATAGCTAACCCAGTTTAAAAAACCAGCCTTAGGTTGAAGGGTGACAAAGTGTTTGGACAGCTGATACAGATGGCACACATTATTTATTGAGGCCAGAAAATCCCTTCCAGTCCCCTTCACTTCACACTTCATTCAAGACTTGAGACCTGTTTTGTGTCCATCCCTCTCCAACACTGCAAGGTACGCACCCACTCTCCACCGTTTCAGGAACATGGCCTTTGGAAATTCCACTTGGCAAAAACTCAAACAGGTGCTTTAATCCATCCCTAGTCAGGAAAGCACCGGGGAATATCTGGTAACAAATACAGGCTCCTAGTCAGACACTAATGAGTGAAATTCAATACAGGTTGAGCTTTTTGAAAATAAGAAAATAAACTGTTAACAGCGTAGACATATTTTAGGGGAGGCAAAGAACAGAAAGAAAAGCCTGTGTTGTCCTCAGCCTTAAGGAGTTTCCCCTGCCCAAAGTGATGTTGGCTCAACAGCAGCTGGGCACAGAACTGTCATAAATCATCTAAAAACCTAAACCACGCATTTCTGACAGGCGCCCATGCACATGATGCCATGCTCCAGTGACAGCACAACACTGAAGTGACAGACAGCAGCACAGGTTTGTGGGTGGACTTGATCTTAAAGGGTTTTTCCAACTTAAATGGTTCCATGATTCCACCCAACAAAGTTAATAAAGGCAACCAAGGACATTTCTCCTCTTAATTTTGATATTCAAGAAGTCTTGGAATATGGGAACGGGTAAGGAGAAGAGTAACATCTAAAGGACAGAGGTGATATAACAACAGGTACTTAGACCGTTGTTCAGGCAAAAATAAACAAGACAAAAGTGAACATATGAACGCTAACATCAAGAAATATAAGGTCACAGCTAAGGAGAGCAGCAGCTAAGGAGAAGAACATCAGCCACATTTAGGATGTGGGCTCTCTAACTCAATGCCCTAAGGTGGCCATGGAAACCATGCTACCTCCCTGTTGACACTGGTCATGTTCTGACATAGGTAATTCAAAAATAATTTGAAAAGAACTGGGGGAAGAACCATAAGAATGATTAAAGGTTGGAAAATATGTTTTTAATTAAATCAAAGGAAAATTCACTGCAGGGGAGTGTTTAGCCTGGCCAGATTCTTAACAAGTTGCTTGATTATATTCTGTGTTAACACAGCAACTCAAGATTTATTAACACAGGTTTCCAGCATGATTTATTATTATTGTTTCTCGCCCAATAGAAAAATATACAACAAGGCCACTGGCTGGAGGTTAAAACCAAATTAAATTCTGAATTACCTTTTTTTCCCCCTCCCTTCCCCACCCCCCCCCCCCTCCATTTTTTGTAATAAGCACAGGACTGATTCTCTGCCAGGTTAGAAGGTGTGTCACCCAGCTAATTCTACCACAGGCAGTTCCTAAAAAGCAAGATTGATTTACTTTTGTCCCTGAAAGATATAGTCTAGTTCAAACAGGAATTATTTCAAAAATATTATTTGGTGAGAGCTGCACAGGCGGCCATGGCAGATCAAACAAGTCTTTAAAATGTGTAATCTCTGAAGCCTCCAGGAAGGGGTTTAAGTGATGCAGAAAGACTTCCACGAACCCTGAATTGAAAAAAAAACTTCTGAGCAAAATTTGTCCCAATTGCATTTATTTCAAAAGCTCATATATAAATACTGAGCAAATGATTATCTGTCATATATATTACCAGCCAGAAGAAAGTCAGACATACTCAAAAGATACTTTACTACTTCAAAACCACTTTCATCTGGTAATAAAATTCTCCATCGGCTGCATTTCAGGCTATCTAGATGCAGCCTTAGTTAGCTCACTCCCTCTTGCATCTGCATTTTTAAAGCCTCACCCCTCTGAAAGGAGAAGTGGGTGTGGTTTGCTGTTTCATACAATAAATAAAAATCTTCAAAAACAGATATTAAAAGGATCACTCACACTCCTGTAGCGTTTCAGCAATTAAATAAACTATCATTTCATTTAAAACAGGCTTTTCTAAGCATTAGCTTAAAAAAACCCCACTCCATAAAACCAACCAGCCAGCCCAGCTTTGGGGATGTTCGGATTACAATCCCATCCTCCTGGTTCGTTAAGTCTACAAACTAAGCGTTACATATTTATCAAATCGGAATACCCCTTCCATAACCCCACAGCATCTTCTCATCCGAGCAGTGCCGAATGACAGCGCCACGTTCTGAACGGCACACCAAGTCTTCCAGCAGCACGTGTGCAGGACAGAAAGAGAAACAAAGAACAGAAAGAAACCTGCACGTAGAAGTACAGAAAATAAGAGAAAAACAAGCTAATATACATTATCATTAAAAAGCTTTTTTTCCCCCCATTCCTTGACTCCTGTTTCCAATATTCATTTGAACTGGGATCATATTATTTTTGCAGCCCATCTGCAAATCGGGAGGTGGTAAATTCAGCATGGGAGTAACTCTCCTGACTCGAGCAGAGGTGCACCGAAGCGGAATCGGTGCCACATCCGAACATTAAATAGCCAGTGATGTTCTCCCATCCCCAGACCCCCTCAGTGCTCGTTTATGTAGCACTCTCGGCCAGACATGCCCTTATAAAAGAGGCCTTTGTCTCCTCGCCACTACACTGTCTTCGAGACACATGCAACACAATTTGCTTTACGTTTTTCCATTCCCTTGTTATTTAAGAAGAAAAAGAGAATTGCTTACAAGTACATATCCTTCTGCAAATAAGCTTCCTCAACATTCCTTCATATTTTCCATAGCGTGCCCAGATGTAACAGTGCTTCACAGAGCGCCGCGGCTTTCAGTCCAGAACATAATCAATCATTGCCCCCCGTATTCATTAAGCATGCTGTCTTCACACGTGGATTCAAACAGCTACGGCTTCAGTCCTCTCGCTACAACCGTGGCTCTGCACAATTCTCATTGCCACCCATTTCAGTCCAGGAAACTTGGGTTCACTTTTAAGAAGGAAATTCCCTGCTAGCAAGGGGAACCCAGGACAAATAATCCGGGATGAAGACGAGCTGAGTCTGCCTGGCTGGGCTGGCTTGCACTAGGAACCAGCCTGACTTTATCCCCTGGGAAGCGCTAACAGGAGCATCTCAACAGCTGTCATCATTTGTCCATGACGAATAAATTTAGTCATTATTCATTTTTAAAAGTAACCCCTTCAGGTCTGGGCAAGGTGTAAAATGGGGAGAAAAGACTCTGCTAGTCGTTCAGGAACAAGGATAAATAAAGGCCAATATTTCCCCTGCCTGAACTGCCAGACCATGAACTTTTTAAAACAAAGTAATTGAGTCTCAAATTTCCTCTCCAATGAACAGAGATGCTTTCTGGCTTTTAAAAACTTACAGATGTCAGATTCAAGTCTTTTCATTATCTGTCTGTAAGCTTTAGAGAAAACAGCTCTTCTGCAGTGACTACAAATTGGGGCGAAAAAGCTTACGATCATGTCTGTTCCTAAAGAAGATGCCCTGCTCTGGTCCTCAGGTCCGACTCTGCAGGGTACCAAACTTGCTTCGGCCCTGCTGTGCCCATTTATCATATGTCCCACTTCCAAGCATGCAAGATGGACACAACCTGTAAGTATGACCCGCATCTCTCATGAGAATCTCCCTGTCAGGGGCAGATGAAGGTGCATGGCACAGGAGAAACCAGCCTCCCCACCCACCACACGGCATCCTGCACCAGGAGCAGACCCAACTGCAAAAGCTGACATACATCTCAGCACACTGAAACCCCACGCTCAACCCCTGTGAAAGCCGAGAACACCCACAGGCAAACCCACATATGCCAAAGGACACGGTGCACGGTCTTCCTTATTCCCTTTGCCAGATACATCCCCATGTGCCTTGGTCGATGTTTGAGACAGGCACCCCCTGGGCACCTCAGCCCATGCCCTCCCCCCAGGGCTGGCATTCACACCCCGTCTCCGGCTGTGACTCCCGAAGGCACAGTTCACTCCTCTCTGCCCCACCAGCCTCCAAGTGAGACAGTTTCAGCCACGGTGAAATGCCCCTTCCCCTTAGTGCCAGCCTGCCCAGCTCACGTAGGTACTGTACAGGTTTCCCCATGGCAAAAGTTCACGAACGCACTAACCATTATATACAACAACAAACAGAATGCCTTCTACCTGAGCAACAGCCCTGGCAACATTCAGAATCTGGCCTCAAGGCCTGGCCTCGCGAGTCAGAAAATCTTCCTGCAGAAGGCTACTCTGCATTCATGCATCTCAGGACTGATTCAAGTTACTTTTCTGAAGGATGTTATAATTTTTAACCCTGGAATCAGATGGCTCCAATTTAAGTTGTATGCATGATGGCTGTGGAGAAGCTTAAAAAAAAAAGAGCCTTAAAGACTTGAAAACAAGAGGCAAATAAAAAGGATTCAATATTTATGAACCTGTTTGCTTCAAAACATGATTTTAAAAAACCATAAGGTTGACAATATTAAGGTCGTCGTGTTAACAAGCTACAGCACGTGGCCTCTAACAGCGTATGAGCATTAACACAACCAAGAACACTGCCAAGTGCTTTTCAGAACCTCAGCTTGAACCTTGTCCATCAAGCTGACACACCTGGAAATGGGAATTTTTAAGAGTTCGTGAAACTCTGATTCAGTTTTCAGCAATATGAGAGTTTCCATTCACTTTAAGTAGATTCAGAAAAGATGAAGTATGAAGGTTCCCCAATCCTACAAACTTTGTAGCGCTATAAGAAACAACAAAATAGCTGAGATACGGAGCGAAGAAGCAACAGCTCAAACAGTCAAAACAACTCACAAAACCACCGAAAGCTGAGAGAAATCAAACAAAGCTTATTAGTTTAGTTAATTACTTTAGTACCATTCATACAGACACCTACACAAACCCACATGCTAGGAGCTCCACACACAGCCTTCACCCCACACTGATTAAAATCAAGACACACACATGCACACAAGGCAAAAAAGAGTGAGAAGAGAAAAAGATAAGGCCCGGTTTTCCCCAAAGTCACCCTCAGAAATACAGTATTCCCACAGTGCCCTTTCCAGCCAGCCACCCAGCTTTTCCCCAGACCTCAAGAACATCAGGAAATCCACAACACACACCTTGGAAAAACACACCCCCCTCAAAAGCCCATATGTTCATATAAAGCTTCAACTTGATGAGCAAAAACCCTGCACTTACCCTCCTGTCACCCAGAGGTCCATTACTAGGTCTTGCAGGGCACCGCTCACAGCCAGGCTGTCGGTACTGAGACAGGATCATCTCCAAACACAGCAACTATTCAGTTTATTAAACACCCACAGAAGGGTGCCATCTCTGCGTTTCCCTGCCGCAGCTTTCCCGGCTGACTGCGCTTGGGGATGCTCTTCCTTTGGTGTTCTGGATCCTTGGAAATACCCTTCAAATTGCACCGGGCGGAAATTCGCCAGCAGCACCCCCAGCACAGACACTACTCTCTCCTCAGCACATCTTCACAGATAAAAATGCTACGTGGGTTGTATATCCTGAGCCCTAGAGATGCCAACCAAGCAGAAAGGCTATTTATACAGGATGGATAAATGGGGATCTTTCAGACTCAGAAAATATTTTTCCAGAACTACAGGAATTAGTGGCCTTATTGCAGGACTGGTATAGCTGCAGGAAAGCATTCCAGAATGGCTTGGGCTGGAAGGAACCTTAAAGAGCAACAAGTTCCAACCCCCCTGCCATGGGCAGGGACACCCTCCACCAGACCAGGTTGCTCACAGCCTCATCCAGCCTGGCCTTGAGCACTTCCAGGGATGGGGCATCCACAGCTTCTCTGGGCAAATTCATTCATTCCTCAACAGCAGAGAAAGCACACCGCTTTCCCATTTGATATTAATCCTGTGAGCTGCACAGTGCCAATATTAAGGTTTCTCCTCAATCTTACTAAAGTTTAATTATTTTGGTAAATAATTGTATAAAAGAAAGCAAATTCTGCCTTCATTCACAAGATGGCAACATTCAATTCCGCAGAAGTACAGA
The DNA here is from genome assembly GCA_027574665.1 of Rhynochetos jubatus. NCBI lineage: Eukaryota > Metazoa > Chordata > Aves > Eurypygiformes > Rhynochetidae > Rhynochetos > Rhynochetos jubatus. Next base: position 30,646,578 of record CM050654.1, read on the forward strand.
GCTGAACTCCCCTCAGGCACCATCTCCATACGCACACATGGCAGGGATGCCCCAGGTTACGAGCAAGCAGTGAACCTTTCCCCTCCTCACCCTCACCTCCAGGTTTTAGCTGGCTCTCTGCACTTGAGAAAGCTTACAGCAACAGCTCGGACTCCCTGAGCTTACAGTAAGCCTCTGCTCTATAGAAAATTCAGGCAGCAAGCAAAATGGGCAGCGGCATTATCCAGCTTCTGGCCATCCACACTGCACCCCCTACCCCACGCAATGGTCAGTGGTTAACCTTGCACAGTACCTGTTCTAAAAATGATACAAATATGATTAAAAGGCACAGCTATTCAACAGCAACAAGTAGTATCTGTTATTATTTTAAAAGTAAACTGAAACAGAGCTGCTGAGGAACATTCTCAAGCTCCGGAGAGGGGGAGGGCATTGCCAGAATCTGCATTAAGCTCCATTCCTAAACGTATGGGTTTTTTTCTGTATCACTTTTTCTCCCTTCTACTACAGGTATGAGTAGTGTCCTAAATACTTTCTTCTTTTCCCCAATATTATTTTAAAAACTGGTTTATGCATGTTCAAAAAAAGACAATTGCAAATGGCGCAGAAAAACTAGAAATCTCATCATTTATAATACCTTGGTATTAGAAAAAAGAAATTTTAATTTCGTTGTTCTTGACAGGTTGCTTGAAGCTTAGCCACACGAAACAGATTTCTGTATTTCACAGGGGGGGTACCCAGCAACGCCACAGGAAAACAGCGACCAAAGACAGTGATAATGTGAGCTCCCAGGGAGGCACTTGCTGGAACAGTGTGGGACTTGCAAAAACCCACAGGGAAAAGCAGATACCTGGGGAATCGACAGGCAAAGGTTTGTATGACCTGGACTGCCTACACCCTACATAAATAAAGTGAATTAAAAGGCATACCAGGAACCTGACGGCTTTAAATGGGCAGATGCTTTTCACCCGTGCAGGACAGGAGCGCAGTGGGCAGAGCCATCAGGTGCCTCCAGCCCCACAGTCCAGGTTCAGGTTTCCAGCTGCGAGCACCATCTGTTGCCATGACATCACAGGAAGAAGCATCTTCTCCAGCCTGCATGCCCCAGCTGGCATTCCCTGCACAAATCCCTCTGCTAGTCTAGTAACCATCACCAGTGTCAGTTAGATACTGACTGCCCTAACACTGTGTGGAAAAGGACCTGGGGTGCTGGTCAGCAGCCGGCCAAATATGAGCCAGCAGTGTGCCCAGGTGGCCAAGAGGGCCCATGGCATCCTGGCCTGCATCAGGAGCAGTGTGGCCAGCAGGATCAGGGCAGGGATCATCCCCCTGTACTGGGCACTGGTGAGGCTGCACCTCGAATCCTGGGTTCAGTTTTGGGTCCCTCACTACAGCAAAGACACTGAGATGCTGGAGCGTGTCCAGAGAAGGGAACGGAGCTGGGGAAGGGTCTGGAGCACAAGTCCTATGGGGAGCACCTGAGGGAGCTGGGGGTGTTCAGCCTGGGGAGGAGGAGGCTCCTCAAGGGAGATCTTATCAATCTCTACAGCTACCTGAAAGGGGGGTGCAGAGAGGGGGAGGTTGGTCTCTTCTCCCAAGTGGCAAGCGATGGGCCAAGATGAAACTGCCTTAAGTTGTGCCAGGGGAGGTTTAGATTGGATATTAGGGAAAATTTCTTTCCCCAAAACAATTGTCAAGTATTGGAACAGACTGCCCAGGGAAGTGCTGGCTGGAGTCGCCATCCCTGATGAAGGTATTTAAGAGACATGTGGATGTGGTGCTTAGGGACACGGTTTAGTGGTGGAATTGGCAGTGTTAGGTTAAAGGTTGGCCTTGATGATCTTAAAATTGCATTTCATATTGCTATCACTTATTCCTTCCTAAAGGTCGGCTCATTTTCTATACAAGCAGCACACCAAAGCGTAAAGCATTGACAAGTAGCCCACAGAGCTGTATAAAGAAGGAAAGCGCATCCTGACTTATTTTTTTAGGATAAAGCACTGTTAAAAAAATTCCAAGAGTCTCAAAGTTACTCAGAGCACATTTGGCAGAGAAGGGGGTGGGGGGAAACAGATGACAACGACACAACAGGACAGAAATCCTTCCCAGTGCAAAGCCTGATACTACACACAAGTCCTGAAGCCAAAAGCTTTCTAGAAATAACTACAAGTAGATAATAATGCCAAACTGCAGCCTCGTTTCCTTTCAGGACAGGTCTCAGAGGATAAGTGGGTTGGGAAAGTTAAGCCAGTAGGATGTGTTGGAGGGACCTGGGCAAGCTGTAGCACTGATCCAGTCTAAGACCATCGTTTAGGTGTATTTACAATCAGTAACAGGGGCAACATGTTGCCCATCACTTGGCATTTGCCAGGGGATGACCCTCCTATGAGATGGTGGTGCACCCTAAACTTCTCAAGCAGCCACCTCCAAGCCAAGAAACAACGTGTGCAGATATTCCTGAACAACAAAGGGAAAAACAAGGCTGTCGGACTACATCTCCTGTACAGCCACAGAAAAGAGGAGCCAGGGCTTCCTTCCCGAGGCGTTCATTGCCTTGGTTAAAGGTTAATGCCAGAACAGAGGTACTACATCTGCAAAAGCTGGATGGTGTTACACACATTACACATCAATGACTCCCACCCAGAATGCCTGGCGTGATGCATAATTAATATACTTTAATTAGATAACCATTTAAAATACTGTAAAATGCTCAGTGGGGCAATAACCGTGACATAAGAAAGTCTAAAACTGCAGGTGGCTGAGACAAAAGAACAAGCATGAAAGGAAAACTATGGAGCAATGGGCAGCGACTCCACAACCTACGAGTATCTTGGGAAAGATTATCAACTACTACAAGAGGTATCACCAACATGATGACCAGGAATTCCTACCATAAATCAATGCTTCACCTTCATAAAGATGCATACTACTAAATATTACAGCCTGTGGAGGCACATAAGCAAGCAAAGGGTACAGACAAGTTTTGTTTATTTAAAAATGACTCCAAGTTGAATTTTATGACCAAGGCTACGCTCTGTGTCTACAAACGGTTACCAAACAGTGGCTTGAGACACTTCTGACAGAAAACATGTCTGCCAACAGCTTCAGGAGCTCCTGGGACAACTGGTACAAGGGTAAGGAGTTGGCTGTATATTCTCCAGAGCATCCACTGCAGCGGTGAGCAAGGGAAAGGGATGGGGAGCCTGACTCGATGCAGACTCTTGCTCTGGAGTATTTAGTAGTACTGACTACCTGCATCAGTACTCTCTCGATGCACTAAAAAAGCAAGTTTCTGCCTACTCCCAAATAAAAACTAGGACTCAGAGGAAGATTCTTGCCCCACCACCACCTCAGTTCAACTCCATGCAAGCAAGCAGAGATGAGCTTTGATAAGCTGCATGCACACAGGCTTTTACAAACCATACTTCAGCACCATTATGCCAGTGCCAAATTTTGCAGCCCACGCCAGCTTTCGTGGTGTCTACGTAAGCATATTCAACACAGCTTAGATCAGCATCCCGTTAGAGCTGGTGAGAAACAGCTATTCCCTATCCACGTCACACTCATTTTGGTAGATACTGGCAGAGAAGCAATGGTTTGCCAACAGTCAAGCCCACTGTGTTTATCCCCTTCTGAGACACTGGGGATAAAACCCAAGAGCTGAATAATTAGCAGTTTACATTTCCCAGGATCATTACAGAAAAAGCAGTGAAAGCACACTCAATACCAGTGATTTCAATCGCAACTTTTAAAGTGTTCTTCTAGAAGCAAAACCAGAAACTAGTAGATAACAAATTATGAAAATATTTTGGACTCTAATGACAGGTCGCACCAAAGCACCTAACCCCAGAGCAGTAAAACATGATTTACTTTTAGGGAAAAAACATTGTTCAGTAGATTTTAGAATGGATTTGCAATAACGATTGCTTCTAACAATACTCTGCACAGATCTGTGTATGATCTAGATAGGATTAGTTCTATTTTTGTAGACACAGTGGAAACAGAGGCAAAATATACAAGAAGATTCTGACTCCAGGTCATGCAGAAAATTCAGAATCAGAGAAAATGACAGAAGATATAGCAGCCTAAAGGATTTCCTTATTTAATCACCATCACACTGGGCTAAATTCTGCTTCCAGCTCTATACAGAGCAGACGGAGGTGAATACAAGAGCGAGCAGAACTTGACCTGATTATTTTTCAGATGCTTAAAATCTCAGATTTCCATCTATGCGATTTCACATAAGGATGGAGAGTTTTTAGTACACTAAGTTCCCCACTATTCGACAGACACGTAAATACAGCATATGGTTTCCATGTGACTGGATAGCTGAATCTACAAAAATCAAATTCATATTTAATGTGGCTTCAAACATAAGCACAGTCTGAATTCCTGATCTACAAGTGGAAAGCTCCAGTTCCCGAGACACACGAGTTTCTCGAGCCTTCTTCACCCACTCTTCAAATCTGCATTTTAAGTAAACCATTGCCTCAAGGAAAAAAGTCATGGGAAAAAGGCTCCAAAGCCAAAAATGTGTCAGAGCTTATAAAATATTAACAGCCAGCATAGCTTCTGTTTTCTCAAAGCTTATTTCCCACCTCCCGACTCCTTTAAAACAAAAGGAGAGATCTCAGCTCCTTCATCCACATACCTCCCCCATAAACAAACATGACCATTAGGTGCAGCAGATACAGCAGACATTCAGGGGGAAAAAAGGAAATACAAATTAAAGTTAAGACACTGCTGAAACTTCCATTCCTTTTGTCATTAATGACTTTAGACTACTAAATATGATATTCACATTTCAGAGGAAATGTGAAACCCTGAGCAAGCAGGGGAACTCTAATGTGCTACAAAGGAAAAACGCATCTTTCCCGGAGAGCTTGCAATATAAATAATGCAAAGTACAGTTAAAAAGAAGAACTATTATTCAGAGTCTATATATAGGAAAAATAAGCACAAATATCCTCCTCCCTTTTCTTTTAAAAGAATAAGGGCAGTTACAGAAACGGAAGTACTTGTGTCCTGATCAGTCTGTTTAACATAATCCTGCCTAACCCACTCTTATTTGGCCTCCACCAATGGTGCTATTCACTTTGTCCCCATGGCTCAGCATCCTTTCTCAATCATCCTCAGGTCTCTGCACCTGGTAAAACTTAAGCCTGCTACCCGGTCACCCAAAATTTTCTGCCATGACCAAAAGTTGGTCCCAAACGGAACAATTGTTGACTTTGAAGCCACGGCTGGTCATTTGAGTTCTTCCATTAGCCACCCTGTTTTCCTCTCACGTATTGTGTGCACAGTATAAGACTTCTCCACAGCTGTTACATCCATGAAAGAACGATGAAAGAATTCAGTTTCCCCAATAAAGCTACTTGCTGCATCAAGGGATCAGTCAGGAAATCAGAACTGGAAAAAAAAGCAGTATGACAGACTAGTAAGATCTCCATTCACCCGACCAGAATTCTAACCAGCTCCTCTGCTCTATCTCCTACACAACTGGGCTCCCGCTCCGAGACCATCTCATCCACAAGAAAAGGTAAACAAAGGGAGTAAAAGGGCAGGCTAATTCTGGGCATAGTCATTGGTTTAAATCAAAGTTCAGAACTTGGTACGAGGTGGTGGAAGTTATTTACAAGCAGGCAAAAGATGTCATCTGGTTCAAGGACAAAGTCTGTCAAGTAAAAACGAAGGATGAATTTGCCTCAGGACTCAGACTCACAATCAAATTATTGCTGCTTAACAAGTTGTAAGACACCATCTGAGCCACAGTAACAGCCCTTGTGCTGCTCTTCAGCTACAGCCACTGCAAGGCAGTATCATTTACCTTAGCCCTAAAGAAAGGAGGTTAAGCCAAGCAGAATCGTTCATATTAAGCACAAAGAATGCAAACATTAATCACGACCCAGTTAAACGTCTGGCTCTGGACACAGCCACTAGACTTCACAAAACAAATACTAAGTGGAACTGGAGACATTAAAAGAGGTTCCCATGCAAAAGCTGGGAACACTGATTACAGAGCAAGCCTGCCTTAGCCATTTTTACCACTGCTGGGACAAGGGATCAAAATCACTCACTCTTCCTTTGGCAGTGAAACCTTCTCACACATGATTCTGCCAACTTTGCGCAGCTAATGTAGAATAAGAGGCAGACAAAGTGGTGAGCACCGCTGGTTAAATTCCTACCATCCTTCCTCATTCAGAAAAGACACTGCAATCATTAAGTGAGGCAACAGCAAACGTTTACATTTATGAAACTAAACACCCCAGATCTGAACAGCCATAAGGAATCTCAAATCCATGCAGATGCAAGGAAAACTTCCATCCCAGTCTCACAGGTTGTCTAAACACATCTGATTTCTATCTGCAGAGATTCCTGGTTTCTCACAGGCCCACTGGCTGCCATGCAAGTCTTGAAAGGAGTCAGCAAGTCAAAACCAAAAAGAAAACAACTCTTCATTAACATAAGGAATAATCTTCCTAACAGCTTGAGATGTCTCCTCTCCCTAAGGCAAGTGTGGCTGGCACAGCCATTCTGCACATCTGTGACCCTGAAAGATCACTGTGCCGATAATTCAAATGGACAAATTTAGCAGCTTCTTCCCCCTTGCAGGGATTTGTCTACCCCATAAACAGCTACTTCCCTTCATACATGACATTTACACTTTACTCTTAAGTTGCAAGCTGTAAAGTGTAGTCCATATAAAAAGACTCAGGTCCTAGAAACAAGGTGTCCCCTCTTCTGAGCAGGCTGTAAGCTTGAGTCACCAGGACAACCACACGCTCCATTACACCACTGTTTCTGCTTCGATAAATACTGTGCCAACCAGTAAAGAAAGTCCTAAGTATGCATGTTAAGATGAACAGGTCCTACTTTTATTTCAGTTCTGGGATAAACAATTCACCCTAAAGCTTAAACTCAGAAACCTTAAAACATACATGGATTTTTATTACTTGCCTGAAACACAGAAATTACCCAAAACAGTGAAATCTTTCTTTCCAAGTGCCAGCTTTTGCCAGCATCACCTACGCAGACCCCGCACCCTGGCAACTTTTCCTGCCAACTGTGAGGAGTCTACCAGGAAATTAAGCTTATGAGGTTATTCTCTCCATTTGGATGCCACCAGGCACCATCCGTCCATATTCTAAATTTGCTGGTTACAGAGCGGTGTGGGATTTTTATCTTTTTTGAGAAAGGGGAACAACAGTGATCAGATAAAGGCAGGACACTCAACCAAGTGGTTTTTACCGCCAGCAGAGCAGTTATTTTTGGTCTCGCTGTAGTCAAGCGATGCACATAATTAGGTAACCAGCACAGAGCTTAAGACGATACTTGACGTACATTGACTGAGTTACAGTTCTGGGAGGTGGAAACAGGCTCTGGAAAGTAATTAGGAGAGACAAAGAGATTAAGTTTCTACACCAGGAAGCTGGTGTAGGGAGTAGAAAAGACAGAAAACATTGCAAAACATATATAACGGGACTTCATGAGCTGCATGCTCTGTGAGCCATCCCGGCAACAGGCACATCTGTGCCTCTTTGTCTCATATTATGCTCAAAAAGTAAGAGACAGACATCCCTTTCAGTCCAGCAACTCAATTAAATACTTCCTAGCAACTGAAGTCACGATCCCTTATCCTCCACTAGTAAGTCACTTCACACAGTTTGATGTTAAAAATAAAAACTGAGTAAATAAAACAGTATCATACCCAAGAGGTAATTCCAATGTCTAACAGTCCTACTAAGAATGCCTTCGTAGTTGATATTTGGTAAGTTGCTAGACACAGGTTCAAATATGAGGATAAAGCAAGCATGACCAATTTAAGCCTTCCTCCTGTTCCAACAGGTTATGACCTTCATTTTAATGCACGAAGTTCTTCTGGACAGGCTTCCAAAATCTCTGGGACTTACAAGACTGAGACACCTTTGTATCCAGAGGGTGTGGGAGACCAGGCAGAGAAATCAAGATACAGTGGATTCATGATATAGCAACATCCTATCAGCGAGCAATAGAAGAGAGCATGTGTGCAACCAACTGCAAAACCGAGCAGCACAACACTTGACCCCAAGTCCTAATCAGGGGTGACAGATTGCTTTAATCCTAAACAGGCTTCTTTTAAAGTTGTTCAGCAAATTAAAATAAATAAGACTGAAGCCTGAGACATTTCTGTCTCGGAAACTGTCACAGGTTCCCAGGTTGAGACAACCGTCTTCAACTACTCGCTGCGCCTTTTTCAGTGCAACAGCACTAACGAAATCCAGTGGATGAAACCTTTCCCAGAACCCAGCTTTACCATAAGCAATGACTGGGAGGAAGAGGTTTGTTTTCCAAGTTCGCTAAAGGTAACCTCCCTCAAGGTAAGGATCTGCAGCCATCAAGGCGACAGAGAGGACTGGTGAGAGAAAAGCTCTTTCAAGCACCCTTGACATCAAAGACAGAAGGATGCTGCTTCCTCAGATTTGTATCATTTCCTACAGTCCCATTTTTACTGAGCGTCGTGGTTTAACCTCGGCTAGCATAATACCAGCACTAAAACCAGCACACCGAGTATTTTTAGATGATTTTGTTGTCATCTTCCCCTTACTTCACACGGGAGAAGAGGCATGACTCAGAGCAGAGGAGGTGCAGAAGAGCATCATCTCTCTTTCACAAAAAGCAAAATGGATTCTTTCCTTCAGAAGAGTAAGCTTGTTCAGTGAGCCCCTGCAGGTCCTCACCCAAATACACCATGCTCCATCATACACCTGTGTACTGAACGGCAAAAAAAGCCTAAGATCAAGGTTATTAAAGGCACTCTGTCTCGTGCTGTAAAGCAGCCAGACTCACATAGGATTTACAATGCAAAGCAGGAACTAAAGAGAATGACGCATATAAAATAATTAGAATACTCTGTTTTAAACACATTTCAGATACAGGAGCATGCCTTGAGTCAGAGATACAAACATTATAAGGACACACCAAAACAAAGATGGCTTGTGCCTGCTTTCTAGCATTAGTATTTAAAAGTTCATATGAAAGGCCTTTTGAAAGATGACTCCTCCTTTTACACGTATCAAGGAGTACATGAGCTGGGGAGAATTGAAAAAAAATGGAAGGTGTTCAAAATGAAATATGTTCTACAGAGTAAAACCTAATGACTGAAGTAATGGTCCTTGTATATCATTCACTTCACAATAGCCTCTCACTCAGATGTGAGAAGCTATACACACACTAGCACTATATGTAAGCCTATATACATATATTTGGCGGTTTGTGTTTATATTTGTAGTACCTGATGTATCAACATCAAGAATCCAGTTGACACCAAGAACTTCCTTCTACTAGCTGAAAGACACTGTAGCCCATCATCAGATTACAAGGGACAACTAGTTACAGACCTTACAGCTGAGAGGTAACTTCTGAACCTTCCACTTGTGCGGTTATTCATCTGGGTTTTCAGCGTGACCCACAGCCCTGCAAGTACATCTGGCCCAAAGCACACGTAACTTCAACCAGTTCTAAAAACTGAGAGCAGAGACCCGCTGTTTCCATCTACTCACTGACTGAGCTTGACAAGCAAGGCATTTCTTTTTAAATTATAATACTGCTTAAGAGCAACTGTCAGATTCCAGACTGTTATGCATTTGCTTTACATTTTCACGGACCAGAAGCAGAAGGAGTGACCATGGCAGTGTTATGCTACATGTAACTGAGTGTAAATACTCGCTTTGAGAGGCAGGATTACTATCTCCTGGCACATTAAAAGATGTTCACAAACTCGATGACTCAAACACTATCAGGTATGGATGCAAGTGGTAATAGCACAAAGGAGGTGTGAAAGTGGAGGCAGATATGAGTACCAAATTAGCAGGTTTTATTATTAGCAGCTGTTTCCAGGCATTGCTTAGACTATCTGAAGAATCAGTATGAAGAACTAACATTTTAAAAAGCAACACGAACAACTGACTAAAGCCTATAAAGATACCAACTGCAGGAAAACAGAAAGATGTAACAGTAGTAGCACATCAGAAAATGTCAGCAGACTGGGTCGGCAGAAGAAAAAGCCACATAAATCCTTCTCCTCCTAATTCAGTAATTTAGCACGCAATAAAGGCTGCTGTACCTTGTTGTTTAACCGCACATATGAAGTGCTCTCAGGGCACTGCAGTCTGTCGACTGCTGTTACTGAAAACGGAGCAGAGGGGCAAGTTAGCAGTTACCACCCTGTCTCCAGCACCAGACAAGACTCAGAAGAAATACGAATGAAAATTGTGAGAAAAATAATGTTTTATCAAAACCCTAAATCCAGAAAATCTACGTACAATGTGTAGATAAGCCTTCAGCATTTCTGGAGAAGGCAAGTACCAGTTCCAGCTTGAGGGGTCTGCTGGACTGCACTGTTGCTTTCGCAAGCAGGAGCGCTGAAGTCCTGTAAACTCGCAGGTAGCCCAGAAATAAGATATTTCTTTCTAGGGATAATCATTCTTCATATGTGGCCAACTGTTTTACCAGCTATCGCTCTATTCAGAGAGAAAAAGTTTTGGGGCCTCCCAGAACATAAGAGCAAGATCAGCCTGGTTCATCTGAGGCTCACAAGTCAACCACTTAGGTCACTCGAGCCACCAGAATCACTCACCTCCATGACAGAGCACTTATTTCCAAGCAGCAATAATATTTTTTCCCACATTGGAACTGAACATCTCAGTTATACAATGGCTATTTAGTATTTGTACTGCTGTGGCAGCCTGAAGCCATCAGTGACCAGCAGCATCCTGGTTCAATGGATATTGTGCACAGCCCACCAGTTCCAAAGATGTTGTCCGAACACTGAATCCGTGCTTAGGAGCCACAACCCAGCCAGGGAAACAAGCTTTGAACCATCAAACTGCATATGAACCAGCAGCCAGGGCTTTCAGTCCAGCCAAGCTAACTCAATTGAGACAAACAGATGAAACTACACTCACACTGCTCCTCTGGGGAGGGTCTCCCCTTGACATTATTCACTTTGAAGGAAAGGGTCTGTGAAGGGATGCGACCACCTTTGCCCCCGGCACTATGGAGAGGGAATCCATGTCTTCTGGAATTAAGGTATGTCCTACATTTCAACTTCTCCATGCACGTCCCATTCTTGTTTAGGCTCCACACCTAATGAAAAGGGCTCCTCAACAACAAATGACTGAAAGGTCAGCACGCACCTTGCTAGAATGGAAAAATCCATAAATGAATCCCACCACAAACTAAAGAGGGGGACAAAACTGAGGAATTTCAACTTTCTGAATGAACATATTGAACGAAAAGCAATGACAACAAAGCAGCCTCAAGCCTGTCCAAGTCTCACTCCTGCACACACATCACCATGCTGGCAAATCATCTGGTTGTCTTTAGCAACCATCTGTGCTTGCCTTCACTTAAAGAAGAATTAGCAAACAGAGGAATTGGCACACGCAAAGCTCAGCACGTGACAGACAACCACAGGTTCACTTTCAGCTTCGATCCAGAGATTGGAAGCAAGTAAGATCAGGTGCTTTAACTGGGAAACGTGAATGTCAATTCCACCTTTCCATACTGGCATTCACATTTATTCAGTGCTCCAATCAGCCTGATTTTAAACTGTTTGCCTTGCCTGCTTTCCCATGCAAAGCTTCACAGGTCCCTACTACTGCACTCACTCCAGGTTACCACCTGAAGACTGAAGGGATGAAGCCATCGCCAGAAAGCAGAACAGGGGAGAGGGGCCAGAGAACTTCCATTCCCTTTTTGTTTTATGGTATTTGTGTGTTTACTTTTTAAATATTAGAACCAGGATCCTACCAATTCCTGGTAGCATCTGGAAACCACCCCCGCCCACTGACACAAAGAAACACTGATAATCACTGCCTGGAACATGGGTGGGTTTGCTGGGAGGTGGTTCCTAGACACCTAGATTACATTTAAACCAGGCTTACTTAGCTTCCTTTTGCAAATATTATGAGGGAAGATGGTCAAAAACTTTACGCAGAGATTAAAGAAGTGCATTCAAACACCATGAGTTGAAAGAAACGTTTAGTTTTTCTACACGGGATACTGGAACACATTGCTCAGCCAGCAAAATAAAACTTATCATTACAAGTAAAGGTTCAGAAGACTTCCAAAGAGAGGATTTTGAAGAACAACGACAAGATTAAATGAAACGAAATATAGTCTCGCCTACTAATTCATAACAAACTGCTCCTCAGATAAACAATTAGAACATACCCACATTTAAATATCTAGCTTTAAGTTCTTAATATCCAAAGAGTCACCTGTATCTTAATTCTTTACTAAATGCCCATGTGCAACTCGACAGTCACGCTGATGACAGAGCAACACAGCTAGAACAAAGCGTTCTCGTCAATTCTAGTATAACACTTATTGTACATCCTCAGCTGATTTAATGATACACGCTGCCATTTATAGACGTGCCTCGGCTGTGGCTTGCAGCCGCTTCATGCTGACATCAGGTCGTTGTTAGCTGAGGTCACACTTTCTTCTGCCTTTAGCCCTGTTACCGCTCTTGATAGACTGAAGTGTTCAGTAAGACAAACTCGCCATCTCAAACACCACCAGCAATCTTTGTCTTCATCTTAACAACATGCACAGCGCTAAAAGTACGAAGTAAAAAAAAAAAAAAAAGTTGATAAATTTGGAGATCTTGGACAACTAGTGCCTCCTACTGAAGGAAAAATAAAATCATAGGATAATTTAATTTAGGTTGGAAGGGACCTCTGAACGTCAAGAGAACCAGCCTCCTTCCAAAAGCACAGCCGACAAAGATGTATTGCTCAGGACCTCATCAGCCAAGCCTAAAAGTCTCTATTCATGAAGATGCTCTGGTGAACCTGTTCCAGTGTTTCACCTGCCATCCTCAAAGTGAAAAAGCTATCAGCTCATGGAAAACATGAGCACAGGGCTGCCCCTCAGTCCCTGTGGTCCATGAACCACTGGAACTTGCATAAAACCAACTGAATCTTTTGCTGAAAAAGGTCTTATTTCCAATTGAGAGGTTTTCTGTAATTAGTGGTGTATGCACTACAGGCACAGAAAAGTCAGGATTCCAGCCCAAAAATAAAAATACTCGTTTCTCAGTCTTTTACAGTACTTTATTGTGTTGCTTAACAGAAAGCACCTCCATGCTGTAAGGGAGCAGACCACCTGCCTTCCAAAGCGGTTGGTAAGGTCATCACTGGCCAAGGGTGCAGAGCACTATCAAACATCGCTCAGGTACATTATCACCTCAAACTGGTAGCATACAGCATTTTCTAGGGCATGCAAAACATGCTGGTTTAGACTGCTCTGTGATCCAGCCATCCCAGGAGGAAGCTGCTGGAAAGGACCCAACCATTTCCACATGCACACACCGGAGTCCAAGAAGGGAACATCCTGTGGTAGCTGATGGAGCATCCTGCCTCCTGGTTTATACAAGAGCCATTGCTCCCCACAGCCATCAAGCAACCACCAAGGTACTACTCCACAGTACCTTGCATAGTCCATCTCTGGCACAAAAACTCCCCAGCGCCTCAGTATCCTACCGGTTCTCCCACACCCAGGCAACAGAATGCACAGAGCTGCTTGTATCACACTGCCAAAAACAAGGTATAGTTTGGATAAAAATAGGGACAAAACTGCTTTAGAGCCTATGATAATAAATAGGCTTCTGGGAGCAACATGAAGGGGAGCAGCCAGCAAGGAGCTCAACATGCACATGCAAGACCCAGCTCAGACTCAGATCCTTAGAGGAAGCCCGCTGCAGCGATCCAAGACCCAGCACACCTGAGGAAAGCACCAGACACAAGCATGGAGCTTTCTTAAGGGGGAGAGGACAGAGAGTAAGTTTCGGTGAGCTGGTGCATAAACATTTTGCCTGTGGAAGCTTGGGATCAGATCTTATTTAAGTCTCCGGTGAAAAGGAGCGTGATTGTCTCTCCACATCACAGAAGCTCCATGTGATTAGAAGTCTCTGCAGATTCAGCTCCTGCCCAGCACAAAGCTCAAACAGCAGGAGCGTAAATTGGAGTTGAAGTGCACTGGCAGAGCTGCAGTGAGAGAAGCATGCCCAGCCCTGCCTCTCCAGGGCTGGCTCCAGGATTGCCCCGATCCCTCCTGCTCACAGGGAAGAGCTGGGGGGAGGGTCAGGGGGAGAAATATAAATGACCGAGAGCGAAGTTAGACCCATTCTTCATAAAGCAGAGCTAATTAGAAATGTCAGGTCTCGTTATGAGCCAGAGCTCCCCTAGACAGGAGTACCATTACTCAGGAGAGACGTATGTGGAAGACGTGCATCATGTCTTAAAGACGTACGCGTCTTTCCCTTACCCACCCCACACCCAAAGGGAAGTCTCACTACATGGGGTGGAGGCAACACCAGCTCCGTAAGAGCCAATGCCAACTGCACAAAGGGATCACTGGGAGATGTAGCGCCAACACTGGTTCATACATAAAATTTGTTTCCCCCTTCCTTATGAAAGGCTGTGAATGACGGTATTTGTCTCCTCCTCTACAGTGCACTGTTTGTGCTGACATTCACCTGGCTGGACCCTGAAGACCAACGTCAAAGAAGGAGTCATTAGCAGTTTTGCTTGTGAAGATTTGGCTGCAGTGAGCTCCCCGCAGGCAACACGTAGGGTGTGACCACGCCAGGGTTATTTAGGGCTGTCTGCAGTTCGGGGCTTTGGAATAAACAAGAGAGACTCAAACTGCTTTGCACAAGGCAACAAAAGGATTCCTTTGACAGAGCTGCAGGGCAGAATTAATTCCTTCAGCAGGCAGAAGAAACCCAGTTATACAGCATTTGCTGTCTTAATACTACAAAAATGGGATGCTTTTACTTGTTACAGCTTGGTTTTGTTCTATTTCACATCACTATATCCAAGCTACAAAGAAAACACTTCAGCCAAACATAATGAAGGAGGAGGGCAACGTAATGCCAGACCAGGGCCAAGTATGGACAACGCATTAACTGTACTTCCCACGGGAGTAATAAACCGGCACTTGTCCACTCCTGTGTTTAGAAAAAAGGTCCTCTTCATGCCTCTGACTCACATGGTTGTAACTGCAGTTACTGTTCTACCACTGGATGTTACAACTGGATACACCACCTCTATCGGGATGTCTTTCCCAGAAACGGACTTGGCGGTCTAGTCTCATCCAGCCCGAGGTCAGTGATTTGAATACAAGACGTGACTAGATGGGAGAAGACCTTCAAGGCTGCAAGCATTTGCTCTTGGGTTCTTCAGAAATCAACCAAGTGTTCTTCAGTCTAGACACCTGAACAAAATCTCATGGTTATGGAGCTGCAGCTACTGTGGTTACGCTATACAGACATTGTTCTGCAAGGGCAGGGATGCTTTTTGTCACCAGGAGGAGAAACACACGTCTCATGTACTCTTACTGCCCCTAAAAGCCTAGCCTGTAGTTCACTGGTTACCTTAAGGTGACTGCCATCCTCATAGGCTGTTAGTTACAGCAGCTAAACTCGGTTCACCCGCTACGTGATCAGCCTGACGACAAATCTTATCAAGTAAATGACAGCAGCAGCACAGGAATTCCAAGTGTTCCACAAGAAGTGCAAGAAATTTCATCTCTCCCCCAAGCAGCCTTCGGCCATTGCTGAGGCTGTTGATTAAGGATAGCAATTTAATTCTAACTGGGACACTGATTCTATATAAAAACATCCCAGAGCATTCACTTATAAGTACCAGGAGTCTGCTCTGAAGAACTCGGCACCCAGCCAGCATACAAAAAGAGGGAAGGAGGACCCCCGCCCCACCACTGCTTTTCATGGAGACTGAACTATTTGTCAGCCTCAAAATTTCCCAGTCAAGAACCCTTTTGTAATTCTTTCCACAGCAGCACAAAGCATGTGAGACCTTCACCTGTACCCACTGAAGTACTCCACTGTGCTTCCAACAAGCACTAGAGACAGAGCAGGTGAAATACAGAAACAAACACGACCCACATAAGCTTTACAAATCTGCAGAATATAGAACTACAGGGTACGTTTCACTCATACCAGGCTGCCCTTAGCATGCCAGCCTTCCTTTAGGATATCTGAGTCATTTGTACTCCCCGTCTCGGAGAATTGTTGAGAATTAAAAGGCTGACTTAAAAATCACTGCTACGTTCACAATGATCACGGGGTGCATGTGTGTGCACGCATGTGTATGAACCATCCTATCGATAAATTTGTCCCTGGAAGATAGCTTTGTCATTTCTTATACACAGTAACAGATCAAAAACATGAGATTTAGAGTTAGTCCGTTCATGTGAAAATGTCACTGGAGTTAATATTGCTCTAGCCTTGACCCCTAAACTCTTTCTGACAACAGATTTACAAAGGAGAGACAGCTGGGCAAAGCAGCACAGAACATTTCAGGAAACTGGTCCCAAGATTTTAAAGACACTGGACTGTAGATTAATCCTTGCAGCATGTTCCAAGTTTCATGTGTTCTCTAAGACAACCACTGAGGTCCCTCAGATCCACATGGTACTTGTACCAGAAAACAGGCCCTGCATAAAGGTCATCTCCAGGTGTGCAAGATGCATTTAACCTCCATGAACGTCAATGTGATTGTGCATGTTAATCTTTCGCTCATGAGGTCCACACTAAGCAGCAGCATCGCATCACTTAGCTCCACACTCTTTTAGCCTACATGTTATGCACATCTGTTGGAAATACCACAAAAGGCAGGGGTAGTGGTTCTGCTTGATGAGACCAAAGCTTTGCCAAAAGAGCACTTCTGTGTTCACATAAAACCACGATGGGTTAGGGAAGTGATGACACACAACACCAAAGTAACTCTGGCTTACTGCTTCTTTGCCCGGGAACCCTAGGGTCAAGGTACTTGGGATTCAAAACAGAAGGCCCAACAGCACTAGTAAGTCACACATTTTTCTTTTGACACTTCAGACAACCAACCGTGACCTGGAGATGAGGCATTTTCCAACAGATAAGACCAGCTGGACTGTGGCCCCAGGCTCTTCATTCCACCAGCTGATCTTTCAAAGCTGAGAAGGTCCCAGCATGATGAAATCATCATGCTTCATTAACAACAACAAATGTGTGCTTGTTTTCTTTAATAAGCAGTTCAGCATGTTAACTATTTAACATAATTCTAACTTTGGAAAAATATTATTCTCAACTCCTGTGTTGACCTGGACAGGAGGAGACATATATAAAAGGTCTCAGCTGGGACACTGTCCAGGAACAGGTGACGTAGTTCAGGATGAGAACCACCAGCCTGGACAGGTTTTGGTGTTTTTCTCCCAGAATGGGGAGGCATTTACTGACCATTCCCAAGTAACACCACACACATGCATCCCCTGCCTCCTCTGAATATACGTGTAATAATTGCCTTGGGAAAGCATCACAGAACCATAATATTCCAAAGAGATCCAAGCCCCTAAAGCAAAGAACTGCCCGGAAAAATGGCAAGTGCTGTTACATGGAGTATCAATTCCACAGCATTAAGTTTGCCCAGATGATTTCCACCTTCTAATCCATTACAAAAACAGCTGCCACTTAACTCCCACCTTGAGATCGTAAATATCAATACAAAACCAAGGTCTATACAACTCAGATACCACCAATCTCAGGCATCCTGAATTTAGTTTACTACATCCACAGTGCCATAAGGATTTCAAAAGGACAACAGGTATATCGAATTGAGAGAAGAGGGGGAAGAAAAACAAGGAAAAAAGATGCAGCATTTGAAAAGATGGCTAAAAGAAATCATTTCCTCTGAATGCTAAGAGGCAAGGTACAGGCTTCTGACGTACCAAAAATAAATGCAATACATGCTTCCATCCTGTAAATTAATTATTCACAGGTGAATACATACAGAGCTCCTCTGCCTTTCCGTTTCACCTAGTCCCCTCCAGTCTCCCTGACTTCGACTGATACCCTATTAGAAAAACGCAGTTCACACGCAAAAAAGCAGAAAAGCCAGTGATGTCTCCCTTTGGCACATTCTTGGAAGTGTGATTCAATGTTAATTCCAAAGGAATTGTAACCAATTTAAATATTCTTCCCAAGGGATGCTGCAAAAGGAAGCAGTTAGGAAATGGAAGCCCCAGTGATCATTCGAACACATCACGGACCAGGAAGGGTGTCTGAAAATACCTGTCCTTAACCTCCTGCAACCTGTTCTGTTCCTTCCATATACACACATCATCTTCCTTCCCCTGTCAAACACACCGTGCAAGACGCTTAAACTGAGCCCGAGGCCGTCAGGCTGCAGATGCTTACAGGCTGGGTTTTAAAGTTCCACTTCATGGCATGATCGCTTTGGTCTCTTCACACCGTTACGTTAAAGAGAAATTTAACAGGCAAATATTCAGACGCTAACGAGTAAAGCCGTCCATCCCTGTGGCACATTCATCGGCACCTACCTTTCCCTGTAGTCATTCTCTTGGGTGCTGGTGAGGCGCAGGGAAGAGCGTGGTGCTCCGGGAGCAGCCTTACAGTGCATGTCTCTCAGCAACTTCCCCACCAGCAAACCCTCCACCCTCCCGCACCACTTGTCTCTGTGTGACCCAGCAGATTGCACCTCTCCTCCAAAATAAAAGCCTGCTCAGCATTCAGCTGAGAGCCATGTGTCCTCCTATCCCTGCTCGCTCACATCCCTCCCTTCTGCACAGGAGAGTTTAAAATCCAGGAGGCAGCAATATGTTCATTCCCAAAGTTGTGTAACAGACGGGGCAGAGCTGCCTTGTCCATCTACACCTCCCACAAGGATGTATGCCCGTTCACAGTGCCCATTCAATACTCGGGCATCACTCCTTCTCAGCCCCCGTGCAGCTGAAGGGGCATTTGTCTTTTTTATGCCGCAGGAATGCCGACTCAATGAAATGACTTCTAATTTTCTATTTCAACATGAAAACAGTATTCATAGAGAACAGACCATAATGGAAATTAAATTGCACGAGGAGGTACAAATGCAGAAAAGCACAGTGCAGCATTTTCTGGTTCAAAACCCCTGTTATCACAGTCACCCCTCCTTCCAGTCTGCAATTCCGCTGCTTGGATGTGTGCTGACAAACAATATCCCGCCCACAGATGCATGGCATTGCTTGGCAGATGTGGGTGATTTCTCCTCCTTATAATAAATATCAAAACAGCATTCACTGACTTGGCTTTATTACCAGCAAAACACAGGACTCTGGAATAGTTCTAGTTTCCATCTAATTGCCTCCAAGTTGTCAGCTGCAGGAACAGAATTCATTCAGCAAATAGCATATTTACCTTAAACGTGATCTCAAATACAGAAGTAGTTCTGCTCCAGAGCAACATGGCTCCTTCACAGGCTTTCAGTAACTGGGATTATCACACCCTCTGTTATAGCACCGTTTCAATTAACCTGCTTTCTGCTAGACCCCTGCCTCACACAGGCAACTACTGACATTGCATCCCCTCTCACCTTACTCTGTGGAAGCATCTGTAGGGGAGATCTCCGCTCCACACTCGGCTGTAAGGTCTCCTGCTTTGACTGCCTTGCAGCCCAAGACCATCGCCACCTCCACGCTCCCTAAATCCTGCACTCCCAAGCAAAGCAAAAATGCAGTGCAGATCAGAAAGTCCCTTCCCTACCCACAGGCACCATACTGGCATTCCACCGCAGTATCCCTGCACGCACCGATGTAGAAGCAGCTCCCAAAAATTGTATCACTTGTGAAAAAATGAGGGTTACATCCAGGAACGTCATATTCGGATAACACAATGATCAAGAGCATAAAAAACCCACATCAAGACATTTTGGTTACTAATAGCTCTGGTTTGGATCATCATTTCCTATCAGCCTGTATCTCTTGGTAGCTCACTTATTTCCTTCTTAACCTGTCCTGAAACTTGATTATGAAGTCATCTGGAATCCAGGAACGATCCAAAGTCAATTCAAATCCACGGACAAACTGTACACTGTATGTTCAGGTCTTTCCAGACATAATACCGAGGAAACCCAGGCAGCACAAATACCTTGGAGTCTCCGTTTATGTCCAATAGCTTCTCTCTGTATCACATCCAACTAAAGATCACCATACAATGCCACACGACGACAGCAGCTGACTAGCTGGCAATTATTGGCTCGTTCATGCTGAAAATGTATTTGTCCCAGGGGAATAAGGCATCTGCATAATTAGCAAAAGCACTTACACAAAAAATAATTAGCTTGCTGAAAGCCCAAAGGGGTGAAAACTGTAATTTTTGCTTCAAGAGGCTGACTAATTATATGTCAGATAACAAAACAGAGATGAACTGAGAATCATCCAGAAATCCAATATGGATCTTAACTTTATATTCTAGCTGTAAGGGCTGCTGGTAACCTAGCAACGAGCAGCATACTTCAGCATGCCAAAACCTCCTTATTTAATGAAACACCTCAGATTACTATGCAAACCTCCCCCACCCCACTACGCCTTTGATTCTTGCATTACGAAACGATAAAAACAAAGCCTAGCCAAAAAAATAATGAACCAATTCAACATAAACTTCAAGAAGCACTGATGGACCATGGTATAAAACAGTAAGTCAATATAAAACGTATGAATTATTTTCATAGACCTCAAATTCACATTGATTAGGAATGACTCATTAGTTATTCATGGGATCAGAAAAGGCTCTATTATTTTAAGCACCTTTTCTAGTAGACTAAGATTTCGTTTGTGTCTTGGAAATGATTAGTTAAATCTTTAACGACTTAGAGCGTACTCGCTAATCTCCAAATGACTCCTGACAAACAAATAATGCTGCTGCAATTGCTTTCTTTCACTTCTTTTACTCGCTGAGCTGGTAGAGGAAGCTGTTATCCCAAACAGTAGTCTCAGAGCTAGGAGACCAGTTTGCCATATTTCACCCCTTCAGAAGCCTGAGTTGCCTTCCCACCTGCCCAGCGCTGCTATGCTCTGCAGTAAGCCTGAGTCACCTTCAAGGGATGCTGTAATGAGCACAACTCCACTGCTCCTGGGCCAGGGCTCAGTGACATTTCAGCCAACAGCTTGTTCTTGGTCACCCAGCAGAGTAGTACACATTCACTGTAAGACTACACTTAAAAAAAAAAATTAGGCTGAATCTTTGCTTGTGAGCTGGCAAGTCACAACATAGCTTGAGTTACCCTTCTCAGGAACACGCACTAACCCCAACCAGCAGAAAGCCCTTCCCCAAGGGGCGAAGCATGTTACTTGTCAGTCAGGTCCGTTCCGCAGCCAGGATGTACCCAAGATGGGGAGCAGCTCAGGGCAGAAAACCCAGTGCGAGGGAGCTGATGCTGCTCCTCCTGCAGTACCATTCGACCCTGATGCTGGCTCACAGGCTGCAGGCACGTCTGCCAGTCTGCCTCCCAGAACCTCTGGGACACTCCTGCAGCCTGTGTAGGGCTAGGAATAGTACAGAGAGGGACTAACATGAGCTTTTAAGACACGGTACAACCCCACCATACTGCCATACAATGTGAAGGTTAAAGCATTAGTAGTGTGCTTGCACACTTACCACGCCTTTACAGGCAATGCCTGGCAGCATCGCTGCTCCTTTTGGGTTGTAGTAACATACAGACGTCCTCATAATCAATACTGGACTCTGCCAGATTCACAGGATTAACTAGACTGAGACAGCTATTTCCGGAGAAGGGAAAATCTTTCGGATGTGCAATATTTATCATCATCTTTCCCGGCGATTCTGACAGCTGCTGAAAGAGTCACCTTTGTTCAAAAGCTGCAGGAGGCGTCATGGACGCAAGAAGCCTGACAAACTTAGCTTGTCCTTAGGCCATAATAAACTTGTGACCATGGGTGAAGATAAGCCTCCTCCACTGGCTTATACAAGCTCAAAAAAGATAAACTGGAAGCCGCAAAGAGCTGTTGACACATTAGATACGGTGAGCATGTATGCGGTCTTTGTGCCGCGCTTGGAGGGCACAACACACCAGCCTACAGCACTATGGGAAACCAAACCCTCCCTCAAACACACAAAGAAGATACTAATAACTGCTGTTTCCATTATTAGCTTCACCAATGAGAACTATAAATTGACTCATGCAACTACAGACCGTTTTTATTCTTAGGGAAGATGGACAGGCCCTGGTAGGGCAGTGGGACATCCCTGCCTTTCCACAGCTTGGTCTCTGACCCCGTAACACTCCTCCGTTCTCCCCAGCTCCCTTTCCCCCAGGCTACTTTTTGGCCTTAATGCTCACACAGGAGCTTCAGCAGAGGAGACATGTTAACACAGCCACTCCAGGGACTGCATCCAGCCACAGCTCCAGCAAGGACAGCAAGACACCAGCAGATCAGGTTAAGCAGAGAGAGGAAACAGGAGTACGCATGCCTGGAAGCCCAAAAAGCACTTTGATGAAGTCAGGGTCATGGAATAAGGTGTGTACAGTCTCAGGCACTGTATGTGCAAGAAAGTTAAATCTTCAAATTCACCTAAACAGTAACAGAAGAAGGGTTATTAAAAGAAACCATTCTCAATGAAGCCTAAAACTAGCAGATCTAACACATGCAGCTGCTTTACTTGCACTTATGGGAAAAAAAATGTTCCTATAGAATCCTTCCTTAAGAATTTTAAAACAGATTGTTTGCTTTCTGGGAAAGAGACGGCACTCTAAGAACTGTGAGCCCAGAAGCAGTCATCCCTACTGTCCCACTTTGCTCCTTTTGGTATCTACAACAGTGCCAGCAGCCTCCCTGGCACCATTTGGGGATGTGTACATCTAGAAACAATTGCACAGCTAAAACTTGCATTGCAAATCTAAATTAACCCTAGTTTCTTGCTCTTATTTGATGTTTAGTCTTACATATGTCTCATTTTATACTAAACACTCTTCTAGTAAGTTGTGACATCTGATTTTCTACTAAGATCACCCTCATTTGGATTAGAAGAGCCTTCTATAAACTTACCTTGTATTTAGCTAGGGGCACATTAAGCTTCAAAAGTCTCTCCCCCTTCCACTAAATAATAAACTCAACAGAACTGCACCTAGAGTCGTCATCCCACGACAGCATTTAAGACAACCATGTAGCAGCACATCTCACCATAAAGCCCAAGTCTGCCTCCTTGAATTCCAGGCAACAGCAATCTACACAGTACAACAATGCATAAGACTAACTTTTTTTCCTGAAAACCCATTTTATTCCACTACTAGCAAAACAAATCTACCTTAGCCAAGCCAAGCATAAAGCAGAAATTTGGATCAGCAGTAAGCTTGTTTGAGCCAAGATTTCTGAACAAACACTTGGTGGTTGTGAACCTTAACATGTTTGCTAAGGGATTAGCTATTTACTTTCCCCCTTTTAAAAAAGTACAAGGACATCTATTTCTCAACTGCACTTTTTTGCCACCGTAAGCCTCATTTACCTACAGCCAATATTTTCCCACGTCATGGAAAAGCATAGTTTTAACCCATCCCATAACAGAGGAACCCACGTTCTTCAGCATTCCCACAAGTACAACAGAATATCACGTCACATTTCGGAATAATCCAACACAGAACTTCAGAATTTTCAAGGAAGTCAATGTCATTATTTCCTGCAGGGATGAAGTTTACCGTATTTTGAAACGGGTACGGCAAGCAGAATGGTGCCTAGAAGTGAAAAAGATATTTTTTCCAATTTAAAAGAGCAGAAACCTCTCTGCTCTCTTGTCTTCTGAGGGCATAGTGGGAAAGACTGGGGACATCACCCTCTCCTGCTCTTGGCCTTGTGGAGGGAGAGAGCTTGATAGGAACCCTCAGCACTGAACCCATGTTTGTCATCTCTGCTCTACTCAACTCCGGGCAGAAAGATGAATTCTTTCACCAAGAATTCTCTCAAAAATCTATTCCTAAAAATATGAGTGACACTTATTAAAAATACTTTCTAGCTCATAAGCTTATCTATAAGAAAAGCAGTCTAACACTTGTTTTTAAAGCAAACAAAATACTTGTCTCAGACGAGACAGACAGAATTAAGGCTCTGATAAAGGTCTCTGACTATCAGTCATAAACATACAAAGTACGCAAACTTAGGGACTGAAAACTACAAAACCCTAAACAACACGAGCTTTAAATGGAACACTACTGCATTAATATGTACACTCTCTGGGCTATTTAGGGCATTAAACTGAAAAGGCTTCTTCTCGTAAATTACTATTTAGATTGTTCATAAGGTAAATTAAAGATACACATGGACTTGAGAACGGAAGATGTATTTATTTCCCTAATGAAATTCAAGTGGAAAAGGATGGCTCTGACAACACCTTCTGTTCTTGAAACTTACACTTCGTTCTACTTCTGGCACTACTAGAAAGACAGACTAACTAAACATCAACTTTATTTGCTGCAAAAGCTGCGTATTTCTGAACCAACAGCCACACTCGTTTTCCCTAACAAAATGCTTGATCTGTGTCCTTCTGAATGGGTCACCAACTGGAAACTGCTCAAATCACCAAAAAGAGAATACAAGTAATTCTACTCACCACTTGAACTCTGGATCATGTTTCCAGATTTCTGGACCTCATCGAATTTTGTAAAAATTACATTCAACCTGTTTGAAAAGGAAAGAAACACCCAATGATCCACTGAATTTGATTTTTAGAAATCTTCTGATTTAAGATGTTATAGGACAAATTTTTTTGTACTCAGATCACTGGGAACACTGTCAAAAACACCAGTGTGGAGGGAAGTTACTTTAAAACAAAATCACAAGATGCAACAGCTGATTAGAAAGACTGAGGAACAACTGATACTACAGGGGTGTAAGAGAGACAACTGGAAGTACTACATTACTGAAGGTGTGACCTGTCTAATTGTAGATGCATTTGCAGTTCACTACCACTTTGCACATCTTGACTCTTTGCAGAATACCACAGAACACACCGCTAAAAAACAACTTCGTATGTTTATCTTTGGCCCTGACACTTCTTTCCCAGCCATGCCATAGGCCTGGTGGAGCTGAAGATCCTCATCACATCATGCCCGCCCAGAGAGTTTATTGCTTGAAGCCACATTGTGGCAGCAGATGTTTTCACTGGAGAAGAGGCTCTCCCCCTGCACGCACCCCACCTCTGAAACACTCCCTTCCCTCCTCCCTCTCTCTGCTGACACCACCGCCTCCTCCATCCTCCGGCCTAACCACGCTCCACCCTGGCACCGGAGCTTGGGGCAAGATGGAAAGCAGCTTTCTTACCACACCTGAAGTGGTACAAGCGGGGAGACAGGGCTGTGGTTTTGGTGTGGGCGTTATTTTTTGGTTTGGGGTTTTTTTGGGTTGGGTTTTTTTTTTTTCCCTTGTTTGTTGTTTGGGTTGGTTTTTTTTTAATAGCGAACTGATGATATTGACTGTGGGTTTTTTCTTTATGACAGCTTTCCTAGTTGCACAAACACTGGCTATTCTGATGTGTCCTCTCTACACATGCAGAACACACAGGAAAAATACTACATTAAATCCTAAACCAGTTAACTACACATCTGTAATAATTTTATTGCAATATTTTACTATAAAATACTTTTAATTAAAATATTTTATTTCCAGTCACACCCTGACCCCAGGAAAAGGTTGAATCATGCAGCTCCTGAAGCCTTCTAAAGTAAGGAAGGGAATAAAAAGCAGCCCTAAAGTAAGGAAGGGAATAAAAAGCAGCCCAAATGTAATGAAGACATAAGGCCATTCTCAACTTACCGAGATTGGGGTAATCCTTTTTTACTGAGATCAGCCCTTACACGTTCACCAACATGTCTGTAAATCTCCACAAGGCTGTTTATTGCTGCATCTCGAACCTGAACACGATATGAGAGAAAACAATCATCTTTATAATTTAAATATATAAATCCCTGCCCTACGTTGGAGAGAGAAATTTGCATATATCTCAGCAACAACAACTGCCACTATACACGTTATCAGAGTTCACGAAGGAGCTTCCATCCCTGCATTTCAGATATCAGCAGCATCCGCAGGCCTAATGTAACTGAGAATGCAGCCCGGGCAGAAGACGAAAGGTTTCGTACACAGGGACACACACAGGGAGCTCAGGTGCCTTTGCCAAATTCCACCCATTGTGCGCAACAGGTACATTTACTGGATCAAAAAAGCAAAGGGACACACAAATAGACCTTATAGTGCCAGCACATTATAAAGCAAACTGATTTTTAATGCCCTCTTACAAACTTATGTTTCTGTGTTGATAACAAAATATGGAGGAAGGAGTAACCAATCACCCAAATCACCATGAATTTTGTACGTTTTCCAATCTGATTTGCAAGAAATTGCTGAGCACATCCATCCCTCTGCTCAACAGAAGAGCCACAAATCCGACTGGAGCATCAGTTCTGTACTGAAGCCCCTTCCTCCATCAGACACAGCAGGCAGAGAAGCTGAACTACCTGCTCTGCCTACAGAAATACCTACGGAGTGTGCACTTCTGCTACTCAGAAGATGGCCTGGCAGCTACCTGAGCACTGCACACAGGGTATTTTGTGGGCACAAGCTATGGTCGCCTATAGGCGGGAGTCAATGGGCAGGCACACATGCCCTGTCTCGTGGTCAAAAAAATTAACACTTGGCTCATGCTCATCTCGCCCCGTTCTCCTGCTACGCAGCATTCCCGTTCAGCAGGTCACAGCCAGTTTCCAAACCCCTGCCTCCACTCACGCCAGTCCTTACTCAGCAGCCTTGCCCCTCTTGATGCCCAACCGCCCCGTACACCACCAGGTAGGGCTTCTTAGCACAGCTCAGAAAGGACTCTTTGATGTCCCCAGTTTCTGGGTCGGCAGACCCTGACCCAGCCTCGCTCTCTGCTTCCGACAGCCAGGGAGAAGAGGCAGCAGCGCCTGTCTCTCACGCGCTTGCAGCGAGTCTGCTCACGCCGGCGCCCAGGCCCATGGCAGCCAGGGCATAGCAAGGTCTGCCATACCCCCCGCCTGCCGCCATGCCCCTCCAGCCACGGCGCACCATGCAGCCGAGCACCCAGACCCTCACTGCGTGACCTGGTAGGGTGCCTGCGTGTCACATTAACCAAAGCACGGTCACAGGACCAGGTAACCCCCGTATTGGTAAGGCAGGGAGCCCCTACTGTCATACTTGGTTTATTCTACCACAGCAAGAACAAAGCTTTAGGGGTCAATTTTATTCTTGAGAAAACAGTCAAAGTTTACATACTGTCTTCGTACCAAATGCTCACTGGGTTACACAACTGCGTTAGTTGAAAACAACAAAACCCCTCTTTCTGACAAGGGCAGTAACGGAACAGCTTCCAGGTCCACAACAAAAGGGAAAACACCTGCCCTTGACTCGGATCTGATGATGATGTTGGCCATCATCTCTGGCCAACAGAGGGCAGCAGTGACCGAGCATCAGGTCTCCCGGAGCTCAGGAGAGAGCAAAGGCAGCAGCAGCAGCCCAGTCCCTGTCCCCGCCCCGAGACAGGCGCTGGTCAACCAGGAGCCACTCGGAGAGCGATCTGTGCCCCATCAGCTCGGGCACGGGCTTCCTGGGGATGAAGGACCAGACCCAGGAGAAGGGGCAAGAGTTGAGGCCCATTTGCTCCTGCAGCTGGGAACTGGGATAATGAGCTGTGTCAGGCAGGTGGAAGAGGCAGGGCAGAGGGAAAACACTTCTCGGTGCCCTCACTGACTTTTCAATTCATTCAACGTCTCACCAATAGCAGGAGCAAGGTGTCTGCCTGTGCAACAAGTCCTAAATCCAGTATCCCCTTGAAAAGTAACAGCTTACTCAGTCACAGCTCAGAGCTACAAAGGACCCTGGACATTAAACTTTCTTAGAAAGTCCTTGGGATAACAGGTTTATCCTCACGTATCGGCACAGTCAGCAAAGGCAGGCTGCTTCACACTCGGACGTACTCTTCAGCAAGGGGAGGCCCTGACAGCCACAGGAATACGGCCAACTCCCTGGATACGGACTGTATATGGTGTCTGGATACACGGACTGAATATGGCCATATGCAAACCTCTACAAAACCAGCCAAGGGCTCTTCACAAACAGCATTGTCCCAAGTCCACCAGCAGCAGCACAACTAGCTGATTTTCCAGCCAGAACACAGAGCCCCGCACACCAACAAGGATAGTGGCACAACCTTTAGACGTGACTCTCAGCAGCGGCTTACCTGGCTGTTTGGATCTCCAAGCAAGTTACATATATGTGGCACTATCTTACTCAGTGTTAAACTCTGAGCTCCAGATCTGGGAATAAAGAACAGAAGAGCAGCGGTGTGAATCACAGAGCAGGCTTGTGTACGTAACGCAGGTCTGCAGGAGGATGTGACTTACGCATTGAGTGTTGCAATAAGGCAGAGGCAAATCCCTTCTCTCGTCCGGAAATTCTTGTGTTTGAATCCTCCTAGCATCCTGTCCCACACGTACTGTGGAAGACAGAAAAGAAGGTGAGGCAGGAAAAAAGGAGGTGGGATAAGAGACAGACTCTTTCTTCCAGCAGGCATACACCATAACATCTCTGGAGCTTAAATGTAAGCTTTACATCCAGCAAAGCAGAACAGGAGATGAAGTAGAAAGACACTTTTAGATCCGAGCTCTCTGCTGACTTCCCAGTAACTCCCCACTAGCTGCAACAGTACTTCTACTCACAGAAAGAAAGCACCTTCCAGAGACACAGAATAAACACTCTGACACTCACCCATCCCATCCTTCGTACTCCCATGTGTATCCTGAGATGCAACAGCACTCTCAAGTGAAAAAACCATCTAACAAGGCATAGGGAGATGAAGCCATTTCTCACAGAGCCACAGGAGAAAACCCTTTGACAGAAAAAAGTTCTCCTTTTTAAGCAGCCAGCCACTCGCGCTGCAAAGGGCCGTCGAGCATACCTGAGGGTTAGCAGCTTGTTCCATGATTTTTAGCAGCAAGGTCTGATCCTGCTCCCTCACCGAGTCCTTAGAGTCTCCCAGTCTATCAAGCAAACTTGGCAGCACTGTGGAAAGAAGAGAGGAATATCCAAATCCCTCACAGATGGAAACTGTCACAGCGCTCTCCCTGGCCCAATGGAGGGGTCAGCCCTCCTGCCCTTCAGCAGAGTCTGAAACCACCAAGAGCCTCCCAAAAGCTCTCCTGGGGAGCAAAAAGCTTTGTGTACAGCAGCCACAGCAGATCCCAACAGGGCCATGGCAACATCCCTCCTTCTCCCACACAGATCCCTTACCTGTGCCAATCTGGGCCTTGAAGCGATCTTGCAAGCGGGACACTAGCGCAGAAAGGATGTCAATCCCCAGGAGAACCACCTGCAAGCACAAGACAGACGGTGTTTTAGCATGCAGCCCTTCACCCCGGGTCTCAGCAAATGCACTCGAGAGGCAGGAGCACCGGCACACGGCCCTGGAAGAAGGGCCCCTTCCCACCCACACCACCGGCACCGCATCCATCTGCTCCAGGGCCGTGCTCACTCAGGTAGCAGGGTTGCACAGACACACATGACTCTTCCTTGCGCAGCTTCTGGCAGAGCAGCAGAGTGGTTTACAAACAGAAAAGCCCCAAATTATTGCTCCCTGCAACATTTACAAGCCAAAATTCACTGCCAAGAACTTGGCAAAGCCAACAAACGTAATTGCCACTCAATGCTGAAATCATACGTGTTTATGTGCAATGCACGCATACCAGATGCACAAAAGTGTCAGCATTTTCCATAACCAATGTTTCTAATTGTAATTATTACACTTATAATTAGAAAATGGTGTGTGCTAACAGCTGCTTAATTATTCACTTGCAGAAATGAAACCCAAAGACTTTCATGACATAACTGAAAGCCGGGGAAGGGCACTGTGTTTGAGAGCAGCTTCACAAGGGGCTGCAGACCGGCGAACCCACTGATTAGCTCGGTTCAATAACAGTACCAAAACCAACCCATCGCATACTGGACACAGAGCGTAGCTCGTAGAGTAAATACTGAGCAACACCCCAGAGATGACAGTTTTCAGCGAGGCCCTGAGGCTAGTACCCCCTGGAAGCGTTAGCCAGGCTGCTGAGGGCTGCCCCGGCGCAGCCCCCCGCCCCTATAGCGTCTATACGTATGCATGCGCACGGACGCGGCTGCTGGCGGGCGGCAGGGGGCGCGCTCCGTCGCCGGCGCGGCGCGGCAGGCCAGCCCCCTATGCAAATTATCGCCCGGCTGGCGCGGAGCACTCTGGGTAGCGCCGCCGCCGTCGGCTAAACAAGGCTTAAACCGGAGCCGGAGCCGAGGCAGAGACGCCGCTCTCCGCGCCGCGACCGAGGGGAGCACGCCCCCGAGCCTGGCGGCGGGGGAGCGGGCCCGGCGGCGCGCCGCCCCTCGCCCGGACCTAGGACGCGGTCAGCTTTCCCCTAGCGGAGGCGCGGCGTGTCGGCCGCCAACCGTCCTTATCTGGGGGTTGCGCGGCCGCTCGATGAACGCGTGGTGAGGGCGGCCCTGCTAACGCCTCGAGCAACACACTCGGCGCCCGCCTCGCGCGCGGCGCAATTTTTGGAACCCCGCACCGCGGCGACTGCCCGGCGCGTTCCTCGCTCCGGCCGCTCCGGCGACCATTGCCCGAGCCCGCTTGGCCCTCCCGCTGAGTGACCCAGTGGTCGCTGCAC
The DNA here is from genome assembly GCA_027574665.1 of Rhynochetos jubatus. Classification (NCBI taxonomy): domain Eukaryota; kingdom Metazoa; phylum Chordata; class Aves; order Eurypygiformes; family Rhynochetidae; genus Rhynochetos; species Rhynochetos jubatus. The sequence continues at coordinate 30,677,111 of CM050654.1, forward strand.
CGACTGCGCGAGCAGCCGTCTGCGCGGGCATCTGCCAGCCCACGAACGCAGTGGGTCTCTGCCACGCGGCCGGAGGCACAGGACGCGCTGACCCCCGGCGCCACCGCAGTGTTCGTTACGCTCCGGCCTACGCCGACCCCTCGGGTACCGATCCCTCGGGTACCGACCCCTCGGCCCGCCCGTTCCGGCTGCTGCGCCTGCTCTGCGCACAGCGTCCGGCCCATCGCCCAGCCTGTCCTACGGGTTCGCTCCAAAGGCGGCTCCCTAGCAGCCAGGGAGCTATCAACACGTGCAGGGGGAACTGCTTACTCCACGTCAAGTCTCCTAAAAAGAAACTGCCCGACACAAGCAGCTAGATCGTTGCCCAGGGAAGCTGTGGGGAAGTGTTCAAGGCCAGGCTGGATGAGGCTTTGAGCAACCTGGTCTGGTGGAGGGTGTCCCTGCCCATGGTAGGGGGGTTGGAACTGGATGGGCTTTAAGGTCCCCTCCAGCCCAAGCCATTCTGTGATTCCATGAGTTTATGATTCTCCCAACCTTCTCCAAACAGCTCCTGCAGTTTTCTCCCATCACAGTAACACAGCCTTCAGCTGCATCATTTTTTTAATTCAACATTTGCAGCACACCGACAAGATCTAGAACATACTCATATGCCAAAGGAGAGTCTTCCTCGCGCTTTTACAAACTGTGTTTCGTTTTCACATTCATCTTGCACACCAGATTTAATCTACCACTGACAAACGCTGAGTCAGCTGCCTCAAGCCCCATCCCTGCTCGCCCCGCTCCTCCTGGCTGGGCTGCGGTGAGAGGATGGGCTTTACAGCCTCATTAGCCAGAGACGCTGTTAACAAAGTCACTGGGACTCTGAATGCCGCCCATCAGTCAGAGCTGTCTGATCAGTCCCATCGCTGCAGCATCCGGCACGGAGAAGTAAGTGTGGTGCCTGCAATTAGAGAGGTGTGCCCTGGGGACAGATCTGATCCCGGGAGAGGAAGGGATCCATCTCTTCTTCAAACTGCCTGCAAGCCGGAACTCATCACTCAAGCATTAAAGGAAACATATGCACAGTGCAAACACAGGCTGTTACCCTGCAGTTTGCCCCCAGGATCAGACAGGAGGAGCTAACCCTCCCAAGACTTTTTGCTGTTGTGCTTATAGAAACAGAGAGCTAATCAGCGCGGTGATTACAGTGATGGCTTGGACAGCCATTGAGGAAACCACGGGAGGGACGAGGTGGTACTCCCTACCATGGACTCATGCATCAACCCTGATGGGCCACCTGCCTCAAACCGCTCAAGGTCAGAGGCAGAAAGTTTAAATCGTGCATGGACTGGGATCCAATGGCTCCGTTAGAGAGAGGTAACAGAAAATGTGGGGTATGACCGGCAAACGAATGAAGAATTAATTGAATTCCTGCCCTCAGTGCATTGGACTGACTGCACTGAGAAGCCCACCCCAGTTTACAACTGAGGCAGGAACTACACACCGCTGACCAGGAGGAACCTTGGGAGCAGGGAGACCATCACACGGGGCCGGGAGCAGCGATGGGCGCTGTCAGCAGCCACCCCATTGCTGCGATCTTGCAGCACACCCCTCCCCGGGGAAGCCAGCTGGCAGGCACCACACCAAGGTACAGGAAGGGCAGCTCTCCAGCCCAGATTCCAGATAACGCTGCAGTGCTGGTAACTACGGAGCTATTCCAGGCCTGTACATCAGCACAGGTCGTGCCCCAAGCAAGGTGGGACTCAACTCACCAGTATCTCCAGTAGCATAGAGACCCCCCCCAATCCTCAACAGCAAAAATACCAGGTGAGCTGTCACTGCTTTTAGCCCCCTCCCTTATACAGGCCCCCAGACCCACTGCAGAAACACGCAGTGGCCCAGCCCTAGGTCTGTGGCTTGGCTGCTTTGCTTATTTGACTCCTGAGGTGCCCCCAGACAGTCAATAAAGCAGTTTGTGCCATCCAGCATTCAGTTCAACTGCTGCTGCTGTGTATGTCCCTGAGTAATTTCCGTAGGTGCTAGGGGCTGTCAGCAAGCCCTTCTCATGCCTCCCTCCAACTGCCAGGTCTCAAGGCACCATCATCCCCAGTAAACAAGCCTCTTGTTAGTTCCTGGGATGCAGCACAGCCTTTCCCAATACAGAAAATGCCTTTTTTTTTTTTTTCAAGCCATCATCAAAAACCTACTTCAAAGAACTCAAAGCATCTGTCCTGTAATACCTGGGTGGTGCTGAAAGGCCCGCAGGCAGCTCCATTATCAGCCAGCAGACAGCCTACCATCATCTGCTCTAACAGTAAACGCTCTCCATGCATGGCAGACAAGTAAACACATCCAACGCAGCCTCAAACAAGACACACCTAAATGCACTCCCATAAGAGGGCGAGAAAGCGAGCTGCAGGATCCAGCACCAGCGGATGCAGCACCAAGTGACCAGTAGAATCACAGCCTCAGGCTACCCCGACAGCCTGCACTAGCACAGCAGCTCCAGACCGTAGTGAGGAGATGAGCCCTTCCCTCCACTCTCCGCACCATGCCACATAGAGCAGGGATGCGGTGCACAGACCTTTGCCCCACGCCTCTTGCAAGGACTTTGCGATGGGCTGAGCAGCACATCCCCACAGGCTGGTTTCACCCTGCTGGACCTTCCACACCTGGCAGCTTGGGACCCAAATGGGAATGCTGGAGCTGAGTCACCAGCTTGTTTCATGCTCAGTCTCATCTCCAACACGGTGGTGACACAGCTTGGCTATTTCACTTTGGAGTCTGTCTGTGAGGCTTTTCTTGAAGGAGGGAAGGGAGGTGTACGACAGCGTTCTAATACTCAACATGCAAAAAAACCTGTAAGAGAATTCAACCAGGTTTTTTTGAACACTTAATCTTTTGGAAGAAGCACTTGCATACTTAAAGTAAACTTAATGTATTTGTGAACATGTTCCACTGGAATTCCACTGGTACAGGCTGCCCAGAGAAGCTGTGGATGCCCCATCCCAGGAAGTAAATACTGGCTTTAAATACTTCTCAGTCTCTCCTACACCAGTGAGGGGTGCACCTGAGCTAGATCTAACCCGGCATCTGCAAGACCTAGCCCATACAGCAAATGTGATGCTTCCCACAGTTTACTCTTCAGTACTGCCAATACAGGCCACTGAAGACAGTGAGCTACTGGTTTAAGCTGTTGACTGTATCAGTTTCTTCTTCTATCATTCTCTCTCAGTCCCTCCAAGGTATAGTTAAATGCTGGTTGTCAATATATGTCAGACAACTTAAAGGAAAATATTCCAAAGGTTTACTATCAGTACTATACCAGTGACTCCAGCTGAAGCCAGGACACCAGAAAACCAAGTGCCACACAAAGGCAGAGAAGGACAGCCCCAGTCCTGACCTGCTCAGCTCAGCGTGCCTACGCAGGGAGCAGCAGCCTCACATCAGCAGATACGCACCAGTGCCCATCAGTGTCTGGCTGAGCCACTGTGTCACCCTGCAAGGGACCTGGGACATTCGACTGAAGCGACTCAACTGGCCCAGGCCCGGCACCCTGCACACCTCTTTACACAGCTCCTGGCTCAGCAGTCTAACCCATTCAAGCCTCTTGCAACTACGGCTCTCTTGCACCCAGCTCTTTGCACAGCTCTTGATCAATTCACGTATCATTATAATATCTTAGCTTCTGGCAGGTAGATATTCCCAGAATTTGATCTGGTCTGGAAACAGCAATCAGAATAAACGTGTGTGTGTGTGTATATATATATTTTTTTTCTGTCCCTGCCCATTTAAAAGCTAATGCTACCTTTGAGGGCAATGCTTTCCCCATGTTCCAGAACTCCACTCCATATGCCACTTAACACACAGAAAATAACCATTCTTCTCCTTCCTAAGCATGTTCCTCTCCTCAACTCCTTTTGACCTATGTGTCTGCCACTTTGGCTGTCATCACTGGTATCTGGAGCTACAGCCGGAGCATCGCTCTACTGAGCTCCCACAAGAGAATAAAACATCTGGTTTTCTCCCTCAGACTGAAAACAGACTCCTTTTCAGTTGTTCCCAACAGATACTCTATTACATGACAGCACAGTAAAACACAATGCATCCAAAATTAGGGCACACCCTTGGGCCACACTGGGGCATGGCACCCGGTCAGAAACTCAAAGAGGTTTTGCAATCTCAGGCTGGCTACCTACCCACAAGTATCTAGGGTCTGGGACACCCCGACATGGGCAAGGGCAGACTCCTGGCCTTAGAGGCTGCGGATGTCTGCAGAACTGCTCTGGAGCAGGACGTGTGCACCAAGTGCTACTCAGCTGCGCTCAGTTCAGCTGTGTACTTGTGGCTTTTCTAACAAGCTATCTGGAGAACCCGATTCCGTACCTGTAACACTCCGCATCATCCCACTGACCTGATATTTGAGGTCTGAAACAGATGACAGTCGTCACCATGGGACAGCTGTTCAACAAAATCTGCCAGGAAAGAGTTATATTGGATATTGTAGTCCTGTCAGAAACCCACTGGTAGAAAATACTTCTGTGACTGGCACCCGTGGACACCCAGCTGTGGGCAGACCTGGGCAAGCAGCCTGGCCATACCTGGTTCAAACGCAACACAAGGGTGGGCTGACACTGCTAAGACTCAGCTCCACCAGGACCCATGCCAGGCCTGTTCCTGGGGCAGAAGCACTCCAGTCTCCGGAGCTGTGAAACTGGTCAGGCACTGCACAGAAAAATAGAAAAAAAAAAAAGGGAAAAACCCCAAAACCAACACCACACAAAAAACCCCAACACAAACACCTCAAGAGAATGGAATTCTTCATCCTGCATTGCTGGAAGGGGCCAGCATTTTCTCAAGGGAAAAAAAAATGGCCACCTGAGCAGCTGATAGCACAAGTAGAAAACCCTTTGGAAAATTACAGGGACAAACCACATACATTTTGGCTTCTATATCCAGCTCTAGAAGCACATTTAAACAAGCCAGGCAAATAGTTCCTATCAGTGCTCCAGCGCCACAGCTACACTAACAAGCATCCTTCCCATTAGAGGCTTCCACAAATTCTTGTGGATTAATACAAGAAAGGTATTAATTAAACGCTGAACTAAATAATTAGCTGTTGGATTAATTCTCTTAAGTGGAACTCTTAAGAAACCGAAATACATCAGAGGCACTGAAGCTACAGGTGTAATACAAGGCGGCACTCAGTCCAGCACAGGCTACACAAACGGCTCGCACCCTGGGAAAGCAAAGCCAGATGAAGCAGGTACCTCCCGGAGAGGCCCTACTCACCTTTTCTCTCATTTTCGACTTCCACCATCAACACAACAAAAGGACAACCTGAATCAGGTGTTCAAATAGCCATCTGGATCCTGATTTTAAAAGGTCAGTTGCTTTGTTTGGCAATTCAGTTACTTTCTCAAAGACGTTTGTCCTCACTGGACACTTGCTCACCAGAACATCCTTCCAGCCTTCCTCTGAACAGGATACACCATATGTAACTATTTGTGCAAGGAGCTAATAGCACAGCACACATTTATGGAAAGGCCAAAACTTAAGAATCTAAATATAACTTTGTAAAAGAGGCTGGGTCATGTTCCGGAGGAGGGAAGGTCTGGGGTTTTTTCCTCCCCCAACAGTGCAGAAACCTGATGCCACACTAAAACAAATTAGTTTTGTTTTGTAACACTGCTGAATCCATGTTACATTTTCACCTCGGAGGAGAAAAACAACAACAATTTTCCAAAATTTTCCAAGTTCCTCCTTGTAGTGAAAGACCAGGTTTGTTAAAGAAACAGAAATATCTGTAATTTGCCAAGAAGAGACTCATGAGACTCAGCAGTCCCCTGTCATCACAGGCAGCTTCAAAGTTGGATTTATTTCTTTTTGTATGCAAGAAATGGTAAGGGAGGCTTGGTGGAATTTTCTAAAGCACAAATTAGGTGCCAGCTTAAACCAAAATATGCAGCATCCAGAGACACCAATACCACTGAAAACGTGCCCTTCACATCTTTGAAACCTCTTCATTCTACGTCATCTCTTTTTATTCATACAGGTTGGAAGTCATGCAAGCCTGCCTGCTCCCCTGACTTCAAAAGTGGTTTCTTGACTTTCAGGCACTGCTTCCAAACTGAACTGCCCCATTAGTATTAGTTTTTGCCTTAAATAAGGCAACATCTTTTACACAGAAGGGAAAGCATGGTCATTCTGAACTCCTGGAACCAAAACCTGGTGTCTTGTGAATTCTGAAACAAGACGGACACAATGCTGGACAAGACACTGTGCCATGGTTAAGATGATGCAGAGGGGATGCCAGATTGTTTCCTCCTGTCCAGCCCTACTGCACACACCATCCAGAGTTAAAAGACCTCTTTAACCCTTAGCATCAGTATAGGGCTCACCAATAAAGTCGGGTTAGAAGTGGTCTCCAAAGGCCAGCTAGTTCAACAACATCCCCACCCCACTGCTCAAAACTACATCAGGTTGGTCACACCTCTACAAAACATTCTGTTTTACTCGATTCTTAACGTTTAGTCATTCGGCTGTCGTTGACTTCAAGTATTCATTACAACTCGAAATAATTTTATGTATTGTAGTTAAAAGCAGTCCTGTCAACTCAGGAATGGATTTAATGAGCTTCAGTGTCACCACCAAGACAACCTTGCTGGCAGACTGAAACAACAAAACCGATTCTATTTTTTTTTTTAATCCTTCTCGAGGTACAGTTGTATAAGCCAGGCAACACTCCGTAGTCTCCAATGCCTTCAGCTACATGATCTGATCCATGACAATCTTGGATTTCAACAGCGCTTCATGCAGGTATAAAGGATCAGTGACACGGATCAGACAGCAAGATCAGCACATACGCATCAAGTTCAAATACTGCCAGCCGTAGCAGGAATTCGTACATTCTTTTCAGCAGAAAAATGGCACTGGGCTTTTGGTTTATTTATCTTGGTTTTGTTTAACTTGACATCATCTGATAACGGTAAAAAGTTCAAAGTCACACACAGTGACAGGCTCCAATTACTATTCCCCTCTATCTGCCTGCGTCAATGACAACTTTGTTCAGGGGGAGGGATTGCTGCTGGCAAGCCTCTTGCAGTCTGTGGCACAGAGACCATTTCAGAAGAACAGGAGATCGAGTTTCGCAGATAGTAACTATGTCAGGCTAGTAAAACATCAATTAGAGAAAGAGAAGTTAAGATACAGCGATGCTCGAGGATAACACCAAGAAACATAACACACTTGCCCAATAACGCCGCTTGTGGTGCAGGTCAGAGCTCGAGTGACTGCTTTTTCCTCAGCGCAGTTGTAAGGAAAGTCAAGCACATCAGCTACCAAGTCTTACACAAAACGAACGCCACCAACTGAGTAGGAGGGGATCCAGCTGCAGTTATGTCTCTTCTTGCCCTTCATCCTTTTCCTCCTGCAGGCTACTAGCACTTTCCTGAACCAGGGCAAGACAGGAACCAAACCAGTGTTTTTCAAGAACTTTCATATCCTCATCTGGAACTGAAGAGTGTTAGTACTATCATAAACTTGTCATGCTGAGGCCTAGCAGAGCTGTATGTTGGAGAGAAATATTATTTGGCTACTTCGCATACATCTGCCTGCAGTGTTGGGACTATGCCAGCATGCAGTCCAGTTACAAACCAAGTTCAGCCTAAGATCTATACGTGCTGGGGGGAAAAAAAATATCCACAGAGCTACTCGTACGCTCGCATCACCATTTAAAGAGATTTCTCTTCCCTCCTTCAAAGGACTTGAAATTTTTTGAAAGCACACATATACATTCTGTTCCTTGTCTTCCAATTCATACATCAAAGAAGATGTCACAAACACAAAGCAAAGTAGAAGCAAAGCACAGATTCATCATTAACTCCTTCTGTAGAGACCCGCAAGCAATGTGCAAGCCCTTGTGCTGTTTGTGGCTGGGACAGTTAATTTTCTTCACAGGAGCTGGTATGGGGCTGTGTTCTGGATTAGTGCTGGAAACAGTGTTGATAATACAGGGATGCTTTCCTTACTGCTGAGCAGTGCTTACACAGCGTCAAGGCCTTTGCTGCTCCACCCCACCAGCAAAGAGACTGGGGGTGCCCAAGAAGCTGGAAGGGGACACAGCCGGGACAACTGCCCCCAACTGACCCAAGGGATATTCCAGACCATATGGTGACATGCCTAGCATCTAAAGCTGGGGACAGGAGGAGGAAAGGGGGGACATTCAGAGTGATGGCATTTGTTTACCCAAGTACCTGTTACACATGATGGAGCCCTGCTTTTCTGAGCTGCACGCTGGCCTGCCAATGGGAAGCGCTGAATGAATTCCTTGTTTAGCTTTGTTTGTGTGAGCAGTTTGCTTTACCTGTTAAACTGCTCTTATCTCAAACCACTGAGTTTTCTCACTGCTACCCTTCCAATCTCTCATCCATCCCACTGTGGGGAGAGTGAGCCAGCAGCTGTGACGTGCTTAGTTGTCGGCTGGGGTTAAACCATGACAGCCCTACACTTTATTATTTTCGATGCATCTTGACTTTTAATCAACCAAAGGCAAGCAATTCAGATTTGCTGCTACAGGCCAGAGTCTGAACCATCAGACCTGAAGAATCTGAGGCCAGCTGTCTGTACTCACATCGTATTCCCCAAAAACAGACCAGGGCAAATCAGCGTTCACTGCACATTTCTTACCTTTCAATTACTTAATTCTGACCTTAAAGATCATCTAAATTGTATTTGGTGAGGAAAAAACAATTCTAAAGCCAGATTTAGCTACTAAGCTATTTCAGTCTACACATAGATTGTGTGCTGTTTAAAGAGTTGCCCAATGATGTGCTGACCTTACATATGCCTTGATGGTTTCCTGAAGTGACTCATTAAATAATCCGAGATAATGAAAACATTTCATTTTGCAAGAAGATTAATTCAGCTGCATTATTTTTCCACAAAACTCCTCTTGTTCACTAGACAATTAGGACTAGAAGTCAGGATATGGCAACATCAACACCTCCTTTTTATCACCCAGCAAGAAACACAAGGTCCCAGGCCAAATACCCATGGAAAGCAATCTCACTCCCTGCTCCTCAGAGCTTAGTCTGAAATCCCTTCTTAGGAGGGTTTGAGAAGGGATATAACACTAATCAACACCAGCACCGATTCTATTGTTCCTTTCGCCTGTGTGAAGTGGCACGCAGGCAAAGAGCACCCCTCCAGCCCACACTGTCTCGGCAAGAACATGAAGATACATAGTTGCTGACTTCAGAAGGAACTGGTGCTGCTCCTACCTGACTCTGGGCACCACAAAACAGACATGCAGCTGAGCTGGGATTAGGCTCCCAAGCCTGCCTCCCGAACCTTTGATCAGGTTATGCGCTGCACAGGAGACACGGGTCTGAACCATCTCTACCCAGAGCTCCTGTCACTTGAGCCAACAGCAGTGGGCAAAGGCAAAACTGAGCCTTGGGGGGGGGGGGTCAAACAACATCATCAGAAGAGATTCTAATTCGGCCTCTTGTGTGGGGAACCCATGACCTAGCCCATGTAAAACTGATTGATAGAATTAACTGTTACAATATAACCAGTAGCTCCTTCTTGCTACAAATTATGTCCTGCCTAAGCAACCTTGCCTGAATGACTTTCCCACGGTACCCCCCCAGGAAAAGCCTGGGGTCAGTGCAAGTGGATCCAACACTGCACCGCCCATGGGGGTGCTATCACAACAGTGCCTCCCACACCTTCAGTTTTCCGGGTTTCAGTTAAGTCTCAGGGAAGGCAGGTTTATGTATGTGACAAAGGTCCCACCGAAGAGCCTGGCAGTAATTAACTGACAGACTGCAGATTGAGGATTTTGAACTTCAAACCTCCACAACCCCTGCTCCCTGGACACAGCTGCCCCACAACCACGCTAAGCAAAGAGCACATGCCACGCTCAGGAAGGGGCTGACAGACATGCTGCAGCTCTCCTGCCCCGCCAAGCTGAAGTGGAGCAACACCCATCAAACCAGTCTTCTGCTCACATAATGGCAGTTCAGGTACTTCTTTTGCGGCAGGTCTAGAAGCCATTGCTTGCTCCTTCCGAGCTCCCACTATGTTCATTTGGCCTCTCTCGATATAGCAGGGTGCTGCAGTTCAGCCTCAGCGCACATGCAAGGTGCACCCTTTCCCGGGCTGCAAAGCCCAGGAATACCCAACAGGTAGCTGCACCAGGGAACAGGCAGGACAGGCAATGACAGACAGACACAGTCACAAACCAGAGCCAAAGTACCATTAACACCATCAGTCACTCCTGCCGTGTATCCTGGATGACTGTAAGACACTTCATACACACAATGTCCAGGAAGACAAACTGCGGTCCAGCTGACTTGTCCGGAACACTTCTGCTGCAGCCAAGACAATGAGCCTCCAAGACCATTTTTATTCTACACTCTTGCTTTCCAGGCCGTACATACAAGAAGTGCACCGAGAGAAGACTGACTTGAGCCCTGTCTCCCAAAGCAAAATTTTCTGTGCACACGGATCAATCCTACCACCTTCTACAGGTCCCCACACCAGAAATGCCTTTAATTCATACCATCACATTCTTGATCACAGCAGAAGTTCCTACCCAGGGTGACAAATCAACATTGTGACCTGCTTGTCTGCCACAGCATGCAAGTTTCCCAACACTGTCTCCTTGGTGTGACTGTAGCTGCACTCACCCCATCTGCCAGCGTGCTCTTTTCCCTGCCACACGCTGTGCCTTTCTGGAGATTATGGAAAGTCTCTCTGCCCACGACAATGCCTTTAAAGCTGCATCCCACATCTCCCCCCACCTCCTCTTTGTTAATGACACAGCTACAGAACTGGGGCTGGAAACCAGAGCAGCCAGCATAAAATGGCTAAGGATTCCTTTAGGAGATCTTCATTAAGTAATGAAAAAGTTGCACCTCCAAGGGCACGTGATCCTTCAGTCAAAGGGAGCAGATCCATCTGCAGGCCAGTGAGGCGGTTGTTCTCTATCCTTCAATTACTTGTCACCTTTCTGGGATGGGAAGAGCAGCGTGCCCTTATCCTGGAATCACACCAGGTCTAGCCATTCAAGGATGCTTCAGCACAGACAAAGCTCCACCAACACACTGCAGAACAAAGCACAACCTGCTAGCCCTCTTCAGCAGAGGGGTAAACAGTTGTTGTGGAAACTACATTGAAGAGATTTTGCCAGCATGGACTTGAACAAGGGTGGTGATCAACTTTTCCCCTATCCTCCAGAAGGATAAAGAGAAATCCTCTTAGATTAGCTAGAAAGGAAATTAAGCATGAAGAGCAGAGGGGCCCTGGAACAGACTAATTCAGGAGGCTGTGAAAGCCTCAAAAGGTGTATTTAAAGCATAGCTTGGAGAAACATCTGACAGAAGACACTTGGGTACATTTGGTTGTGTTCTGTGAACAAGAAACTGGATTTGACTATTTCCTCAAGTCTCTTATATTAACAATACTTACAAATCTCCTCCCTGCCATTAGAAATACAATATCAGCAAAGTAAGCGATGTTACTAGTTGGTAAACATCCTTTATGAATAGAAGGCAAAGTGACAATAGACTCATTAGCAATCCACTGCAGACATAGCTTACACAGGCAAACAGAAGTTACTCCCCAGGGTAAGGCTGATACTCTTGTTAACACCACTTTCCAACAAGGGCTTAACTCAAGATTACGTACAACCACAAAGTATATAAAGGCTAAGGTGAACCGTACACTCCCTGAAATCCAAACCATACTCATCCTTTCTTTCCCTGCAGGATCCTTAACAAACTCTACACCAATGTCCCCAACTTAAAACACAAACAGAAATTTCTTCTTGACGACGCTTATTTTGGGCCCAGCTTTAAGAAGTACGAAACATGCTCATCATGAGATTTCTTGGAAGAACAAACTAGGGAAGCGCTCGCTTAGAGAACATGAAAGAGCTTCTTCCTTGCTGCAAGCAAGACACAAGGAGGCATTTGGATTCTATCATGCTGAACTGCTTCAAGACCCAAATAAGGCCCCTCATACTTGTGACATTCATTATTCAGCAGCAAACAATAGGCCTTAATAAACTTTTGGCTATTCAGAACAGCTTTCTAATCACCCATACATCTGACTTCACAGACCACACATGCTGGACACCGCATGAAAGGGAATCAGTGTCAGCATACTCGGCGTGCTCTGCCCTGGTTTCCCTCTCAGTGTGACTCAGTTGTGCTGCTTTGCCACAGCAAGACCTGCTACTACAGCCAGAACAACACACAGACCAGCCCTTTCCCAATTGAATTTAACTGATTCATACAACACTACAAGTAAGCTAAACCTTGTAAAAAAAGTCCCCAGGCCACTCAAGTCAGTAAAAAATTCACTTAAGGCTTGTAGTGTACCTCATTAGGGACAAGCTTAAATTGAATTGTGTGTGTGTCAAGAAACATAATTTCCACAATTTTTCAAACCTTATGACACAGAAAGTGGCTTCCCTCTATGTAGTTAAGATCCACCATTGAATGAAATTCCCAGGCAAAGTCTGTGCTAGGAAACATTCACACATAATCCTTAGCTGCTGGCTCTGCAGAGTGTAAGAAACAAGCTGATCTTAAGTTAAACATCTTCCCCCCACTACAGAGGGTCTTGACATCAGGCCCCGCTTTCAAATCACTACAACAGGTTTGCACAACCAGTATCCTCAATTTAATAAGCACAGTATTTTCCCAAAAGAAAAAAGACTTAAGAGGAGGGAAAGACATTATACACTTGGACACCGTGTACTGTCAGTCAGCCGCAGAGCTGCCAGCTGAACCCGAGTCTCTAACAGCCCAGCTCCCACATGAAGCACAAGCCTTGTATCTCTGCTGACTCAAGCTGCAAGATTCACAACCTGTACTCCCAGGCCTTATAAACACTCGCTGCTCCTTATACACATGAGGATATGAAACAGCCCAAGTTACCTGGAAAGAGAAACTGTGTTTGAAAATCTTATTTTCTCTTCTATGGATAGCCCGAACACTATTAAAGGCAAAGACCACCAAAACACATTTCCTACACATCAACAGTCGTACTCAGATCACACTACTGCAATGCCTATTCATCTTAAAGCTGCAGGGAAAAAATACTGTCTGGCTTGTGGTTAAGGTTTCCTACTTGCATACAGTCTCTGAACGTGCCATCAGAATTTCTCCAGAGCTTTCCCCTGCACAGATGAACAAAATGGGAAAGAAATTTCCAAGCAGGTCACTCTGCACTGCTGCTGGAACATCTCCTCTTGCTTCATCTAACACAGAGCCCAACCTCCTACAAGCAAGGGCTGCATCTCCTTTTTGCCTGCAAACACCACAAACAGGGCAGAAATACTGAAAAAAAAATATTGTCTGCAAGGTATCCAAATCTTCAACTCACGAGCCACCCTGCAAACACGCTGGACTGCTATTCTGGTTACCTACACAGAACTCGGTTGTGGTGCAGACGTGTGGTTTGCAAACCAGGATTTTGTCATCACCATCCCTGTTTTACAGCCTCAGCAGATGAAGAAGGGTTTGCTGCAAGCTAAGAGTCAACGGCAGGCTCTTCAGTATTAACCACTCTTCATTATTGCCCTCCTTTTACGCACACTAAATAAAATCCACACAGCTCCTTCATAGCTCAGACTGGGAGTGGCACTACCTGGCCAACAGAGACCTGCAACAGACGTTTTCTTCTTTCAAACCTGGACTGGTATGTTCGGGGAGGGGCAAAATGGCCAGGCTCTGCCCTCCAGCCATTTCCCAAGAGCATACTGGAGGCATAATTGCAATTAACTACTCCTAAGGCTGCCAGCTCAGCAGCAGCTAAGCCATTCCCATGGCTCCTGAGTGAATTCACTGTGGTGGTTTTAGGAACTGGGCAAATAGACCAGACCCAGCAACTGAATCCTGCCACTGCACTTCTCCCTACTTTAAACATCCTCCTAGAGACCTGGGGGGACAAGGTATCATTAACCTGGCAGGAGAGAGGCATCGGCATGTGGCATTAGCTAGAGCACCTGCATATACAAGCAGAATTCCTTTCCCCTGGAGCTCATTCCTCCAAGGGCACCTGCCTTCCCAGCAAACCTTTACACCAGCAAAAACCCAGTTCCCACTCAGATCCTCCCAGTTCAGCAACCCAGACAGATGGTCTCCAACTTGCAGACACAAAACCCACCCACAGCAGTTTAACCATGTTCTTCTATCTAAAGGGGTAAGGGCTAGCAAGCAACCCGCCCAGCCTCACTTCCACACACTGAGGAATTTGTGGAGCAGTCTCCATTCTTTTGGGAGTGACTTACAGCTTCACAGAAACATAAGGCAGAAAATGGGGAGGAAATCCCTGGTTATTTTTCACCCTCTTCACTACAGTCACCTTGCTGCCAGCCTATTTCAGTCAGGCAGAGGAGGGCTCCCTCCCACCATGTCTGGTACAAGTGTTTCCCTAACACTCGTTCTGTGCGTCTCCCTCCCAACGGAGGTGACAGTACTGTTCACCAGGCTCTTGTGCTCGGTCACATCGCAGCACGCCAAGGAAGCTCCAAACTAAGTCTGGTCAAGCTGCCAGAGCTGTGGTGGGCAGAGACTGCAGGCAGAGCAACAGCAATGCCCCAGGAGCCAAGCCACCTAACACAAGTTCTGGAGAAGCAAACTGCAGAGACGAAAGAAGGAGGAGCTTCTCCATGTGAAGCGGGAGACAGTGAGAAAGAACCTCTCTACTGCTCTTTGGGTAAATACTCTATCCAATTTGTGCCACATCTGTTGTTCAAGCAGGTAAAAGCAACGTGCTTCAGTGATGGGTTTAGCAATTTGTTGGTCTGAAATGTAATTCCAGATCCTTTTGGATGCAAAGAGTCCTACAGAAAATAAAAAAATTTGGATTAATCTCATCCTTCCAAAATAATTTTATTTTCTTTTGATCTAGCATCAAAGACTTTAGGGCTATGTGTATCATTAACTATGCCAATCAGAAGAGCAGTGAATGCAAACCAACAATTTACAGTATGTGTAGGGAAACACATACATTAAATATTTCTAAACCAGATCTAGCAAGGTCAGGGGAGAAGCAGGGGGTTCCTCCTAACAAGCAAGACTTCCAGGAAGTTTTATACACAGATTAGCTCTAGTGAAGGCTTCAGACGTCAGGCGTCAAAAGGCACTATCTGCGTTGAAGGAGCCCATTAAAGGCTCCAGCCCAAATCTTCTAGACAAATACTGGAAGAAGACACTACACAAGGCATGGGCCATTGCCGCAGTTCAAGACCCATCAGGCCTAGACAAGTACATAAAGACTAACATGTGAGGCTCAGGTGTCCATAGGGCAGACAGATCACTTAGTGCTCATTACTAACAAAAGAACATCAAAAAATAGATTTACAGCTCCCCTGGAACAGAACATTCATCTCCTCCGACTCTCCCCTTGCTGACTCCAGGAGCACATGCACAAATTTGCTTTCAGCAGAAAGCTGGAGCTCACTGCATTAAGGACAAAATTAGCTATACGAGTCAATTGAAGAGTATATGCTTCTTTTCAAGTTTCATTTTAATCTTTTGATGCCAGATGAAAGAAAAAATAAGATCCATCTCATAGGTATGCAACTGTTCCCAAAATGAGCACTGAACAGCAGAGATTCAAAACAGGCACAAAGATGAAAACAATATCCATAACTGTGTCATCCACAAACATCAAACCTGTCAGCGAGAAAGAGAAGACAACCTTGTAGCAAAGGACCCCTCTCAGTCTTGGGTTCTATTCCTCCCTCCCTCCCTGACAAGCCTCAGCCCAGAAATCAAAGGAACAGGATACACCTCAAATACGTGCAAAACTCTGGACCCTACTGCCGGCCCTGGGACAACCAAGTATCTGCTGATGGGCTCTTCCATTTGCTACAGAACAGTAATCCTTTCAAACATGACACAACCCCCCCTGACGGACCACCCAGCATCAACCCAAGCAAATAACGTGCTGCACAAGGACACCCCTTCCTGGCTGAAGCCTTACTGCCAAATCACAATCCAGTGTGTAAGGCTGGCTAGTCAGTTGCTCTCCTCAGAGACATTTATACCTATAATGATTCCATTCAAGTCAAATGAGATTCTAAATTTCCTCCAAAATAAGCAAGAGCAGAATACAGGATGTCAAAACAAGCATTGTCTGGAAGCAGAGGGAACATCCTTCTCACACCACTGATCTGGAAAGGGCAAAGGAAACAGCAGGGACAGGAGAAGAAAAAAACTGGTTGAAAGCAGCATTCTGTCTATCATCAAGCTACATTATTTGAAAGAACACAGCCAGCACAGACCATGATCTCTTTACCCTACATTATTTGCCCCAATAACAGATATTTTTAGAGGCAGAAGGGGCTCATTAGGTTAGTTAATCCGATAGCCTATGTAATACAGTTCATGAAATCCCAACCAGTTCCTCCTGCACTGAAACCAATTATTTTCTATGAATAAAGTGTTTCTTCTGGAGCAGCATTAGGGCTTAATCTGATTTAAGATCTCCAAATCAAATAAAGGAAGAATTCTAACCTACAATTTATTGTTACAGATATAATATTGCATACACCACAGTAAAATGCAGAAAGACATAAGCCTTTTTTTCATCTGCCAAAAAAGCACCCTTCCACCCAAAGATTCATACACAATAGTTTTCAAGCTTCTGAAACGTAGCAGGACCTTTCTATTAAGCACGTGGATCTCCAGGAAGCAAATGTAAGCCCCCAGACAACAGACTCACTTCCTTCAAGCTATCTTGTATAGCTTCCTAAACAACAACCCGAGTTCCACACGGCGCAGAGATCACAGGCTGGAAACTGGTGCTTACTCCAGCCAGCAAAGGCTTGGGTTGTTCTTGTATCAATTCCTATAGCAGTACAAAAAACAGTAAGAGACCAAGCGGGTTTTATCCCCATCTTTTATTCTGTAAAAGCTTTATACAATACAGCATCTTTCAAAGATGCCATATTCACACAATGCCACGGTAACTGGCATGGAAGCCAAAATTTTTGATACAAATTCACATTGAATTGACTATAAGAGACTACCAATGTGTTTTCACCTTAAAACCACCCCAAAACTATCACGAGGAAATACAGATTCAAAGCCTCAAATAGGGGGAGTGGGAAAATCATAAATTTCAATCACATGCCCTGACTTGTGTAGCAAAAGAGTAAATAAGATTAGTTACCCCCCAAATACCTATTACTAAAGGTTAGCCTTAAAGGAATGGCTCCCAGAAAAAAATTTCCGTAAGGTACACAGTTCAAACACAAATTAATCCTTATTAACATGCACACAAGTAGCACTGGCCTAGATGTTATTAAAAGCATTTCAAGAGTTAAAACTAAAAAAAATAAAAGCCAGATCTTTCCTGCATGAGCTGTGGTGTTCATCCAAAATTACATCCCATCTCCGGAGAGCCTGCACATGGACATGCTTCAAGCAGCACACTGCAGGAGGTGAGGTCAATCTGAGTTTCTCCTAGTCTAATGGCAGCAGGATCTGGCTGTTAATTAAGTACTAGATTTCCCATTGTCCCAATCCTACCACACCTTTCCTGATTAAAAAAGGCAGCTTTTGGAGCATTTTTGTACTAGCTGCTGCTCAGCCTACTTTGGCTACAGAGCCATTTTTTCTGGCATATATTCACTTATCAGAACTGCTTTCACTTATCGCAAATGCCTTTCTGATCCCTGGAAAGCAACCCCCAGTAACACATTTAATTTCCTTCCTCCCAGCTTGAGGATGCCAGTCACCTACAACTGCTGATAGCCATGAAGTAAATAGAAGGAAGATAAACAGGCTCAAGTCATCTTCTTGACCTCCCAGAAGCTTTTCCTGGCTCACCTCCCACCCTGATGAACATCATCTCATCAAAGCCCTGCCCTCAGCCTCTTCTCTTTGCCTGTGCCTACCTCACCCCAATGTAATAGCACACAGCAGAACCTGTTCCTGCTCTGCTGCTCTCAGATTGCCACATGACAGTCACCAGTGGATCCCTCCCACCCTCATCCTTCCCCACAGCCCATCCTTCCTCCGATCAGCAGCTCCCTGCTCCTCCAAGCTCCAGACTCCTGCACACCTGCTCAGATTCCCCAGAAGGCTTGATCCAGGGCTTTATCCAGGCCTTCTGAACTGCCAGCATTACGCCATCTGCACAACTAGTTCTTTGAGAGATGGCTGCTTACCCAGCTACCCACGGTCTCTCGGTGAACGTCTCGTACACCCAGAGCACAGCCTTGGCTCAGCAACCGAGGGCTGCAGCTGCACCGAATGGGCCCCTTTGGCTGGGAGTGTGCCGACAGCAGGACCACCCCAGCAAACCCACTGTGCCTAGACCAGCAGAACTGTACCGATGTTGGCCCAGTGACCTTGGGATCATCACAAGATGCACGTCTACAAAACACCTGTGATATATTTGGGTTCTAGTTAAAAACAGAAAACACATAACACGTAGAAGTACCCATGTAGAGTGTCTAGCACATATTCCAGCATTTCATCTGGGATCTTCTCTCTAAATCAACCTTTCCCTTCAGTCTTCTGAAAAGACTGGGCAGCCCATGAAACCCACATGACCTAGATGACTTCACTATGACGTTATGAGAAACATAGTCTCCATAGGCAAAAAAAAAGCCAGCAAGCCACCCTCACACTACCTTTCACATCACTTTGTGTTGTAACAGAGCTACCACTCAGATAAGCAACCAACTTTCCTTATGTGTTTGTCCAGCTACAGCACACTCTTCCACTGCCATTCCCATGCACTAATTCCTCTTGAAAATGGCCACCATGAAACTCTTTGAAAGATGAAGGTGACATAGTAAGACATCCACAAAATATCATCAGCCCCAGATACCCCTGTGATAGCACAATGAAGGGTAAACAGCTGAGAAAAGACCGTGTTAGTACCTAATACTCAGCTAAGATCTTTGCCTGCCTAGGAACTTGAAAGATACTTTTCAAGTTTATTAGGTCTCTAACCTTGCAGTACTTCACGCAGACCTAAAATCCAGCCCTTCCATTTTGTCCTAAACAGCTCAAAGTTCTCACATGGCTCTCAGTAGCTCAACTTTCAGCTGTCACATATCCTTTCCCTTCTAGCTTTCCCAAATATTCCAGCTCTGCCCCATCACCACTTTTGTACAGGGAATTGTCCTACCCTGGTACCTTGGCTAGGATGACCCTTCTTTTCACACCCCCACCCCTCTCTAGCAGTTCTGCACGTTGAAGTTTTCATCTCCCCACCTTCATAGCATTGTCATTGTGCCCAAGATGCCAGCTCCTGTCTTCCCGTTCATCTGTGGTGCCAGTTCCCATCACACCTTCAGGTGCAAGATTTCAAACAAGAGCCACTGCACTTTTCTCCACACAGGCCCTCCTGCTTGGGAAAAGCTTCTCATTAATTGTAAGCTAGCTCACTGGAACAGGCAATTCCAGAAGGAAACGGATGAAATTGCACAGAGAGAGTGGGACTCAAGCAACTCGAAGAAAGAAGCAGGGCTCTTTAAAGGCAACAAGGAAGCTCAGATCTTGGTGGGGAACGGAGCTGATGGAGTCTTTCACAAGCAGGCTTATTCACAGTCCAGCAACACTATACAGATAACAACTTTCCAAAGACCTAGAGGGGCAGAAGGTAGAAGAGGCAGACAGTGCACTACCAGGAAAGCCACCTATGCAGGTCTGGAAGAAAAGCTTTAGCCAGACAAAAGAAACCCAAATATTCCAATCTGTAAGAGCAGGTACCTCCTTAACCCTGTGTGCAGTTTCAGCTTTCCATACAACATCCAATCTTTGCAAGATAAATTCCTCTTGGAGGTCAAGCAGTTCAGCCACACATCTAATAGCGGCACAACAAAGGCACCCTTCATTCCTCAGGATACAACACTGCACTGCTCCTCCGAACGTCTTAAACAAGGGTCTTAATTTAAAAAGCTAGGAGTGCACCGCAGCATCCTCATTAAACAGGTAAGAACACGCACAGATGTACTGTCTATGGAGTATTGGTTTCAGGAAGGTGCTGCAACAGGACTGACTCCATCAGCTACGAGCGAATGGGATTCCCTCCAACACTCAGGTACGCTTTCACTCCAATGTGGAAGCTAGGGCTGTCGATGAAGCTGTTACGGAAACTGTGCTCTTAACAGCTCTGGCTCCACCAGACCACCTTGGTGATGGGCTCATATCAGTAAAAGCCCTAGCATTCAGCTTTAAACAGCACTGAACAAGTGTCATCCCCTTTATCAAAGCTCCCAAGAGACATTAAGTCCACCCAAACTGTTAAAAGCAGGGATTTGTTCCACGGCACTGCATAAGCAGAGATGCCTCCATTTGCGGCAAGATTTCGAATCAGACCCAACGCGACTACGTCAACTGATGTTAGTCAAATGGAGAGTTACTACAATACAAGGCAAAAATACTGTCTTTTAATGGATATAGTGCTAATAGAACACACAGAGAACTAGGACAATTAGCAGACAGAGCCAATTTCTAACATGCAATTCATAGTCAATATAGGCATTACACAATACAACTTCAAAACACACTGAGTAGAAGCAACTTCAGGTTTTCTATTTGCTATTACCAGGTTCCCAACCACCAGCAGACTGGCGTGAACGCTCTCACCATGGCAAGGTGGTAAACACCACAAATAAGCCTGCAACGCTTCCACGTCTCAAGAGACCCTGCCAGCCCTCGCACCTGCGCGCACGTCCTGCCCGTGTGAGCAGAGCCAGCCAGATGCGTACAGCAGGATGGGGCTCTACACCACCTCGTTTTGTGTCGTTTCCACAAGCTTCTCTCCAGAAAGCTAATTTTGGAGATGAGAAAGCATTACTCTACATGAAGATTTTCTTTCTCACGGTTAATGCAGGGCCCAATCCTACACATTCTTTCCTCTGGCTAAACTCCCGGCCACCTCATGAAAAAAATTATCTTGCTTTCCACGCTCTGATTACTGGGACTCTTTGCTCTGATTCTTGAATACTCAAATGTTGCTTTGTTTTAAAGTTTCATATTTGGCACAAAAGCAATACCAAATGAGAAACATAACAGGTTTTGTCTACGAAAAAAACCCCACTGATCTAGGAGGAAAGTAATGAACAATTTGTGGGAGGTAACATTCACTTGGAAAAAAAATCAGACACTACATCTCCACTGTGTTCCACGCTTTCTCTCCTGAATTTAATGATATGGCCACAGAGCAGACACATGGGATGCAAATACATCAGGCAGCTTCAAACAACTTCACACACAGCACAGTCCAGCCATCAGAAACCTGGAGCTCCGAGTGAGTCAAGCAATAGGACAAATCCAACTCTGCTGAGCCTCAACTAGACTGTCACCGGTGCCTTGGGTGGGTCACCTTAGAGTCAGCTCACCTATCTTCAAGAGAAACCCAAACTGCTATGCTGTCATCACTGGCATCCCAAAAGCATTTATATGCCAGTTGATTCACATAGGTACTTCTGACACCGGGACACTTACCACTATTTGTTTTCTAACAAAATTTATCAGCACATAAGAAACAAGTTTTGAGGCTCTGACTGTAAACAATGGTATGGCAGATGGAACTGGATGAGCCCAAGGGTTCTTGCAACCTGAATTACCCTGTGATCCTATAAGCTGATCCTACTACTGTACAGAAATCTTGCCTTTCAGTCTCAAAATGCAACTGCTACAAAAGGAGGGCTGCCAGAACCACGTATCTGAAACAAAAACTATCCCTGCCTAGTTTAGGGGGCTGATCCTCCAAGAACTAACATAGGTGCACTTAATGCAAGAACACACTGGAAGGTTAAAAAAAGATTTTTATTACAATATATTAGGTATTTTTCTGTCCTATTTTTAAGAAAGATATAATTAAACTGGTCTTCTATCAGTCCTATATTCTTCCCTCTCCCCGTAACTTCTAAATTCTTCAATCATTTTAGCAAATATCAACCTAACACGGTGGAGAAAAGAGAGATCCCAAAGATATTATGCTCTTACAAATACAGTAACCAAAAAAGGTTCCATTAAAAGACAGACTTCAGCATGAGGAAAACCACAGCATTAGACACCAGGAAATCTACAACGAAAAAGCGAAAGGAAATGAGGCTTCATAAAACTATTTTGCTTACAAAATGACTTAATTAAAACTAGACAAAGTCAGAGGCAACTAGACCCCACTGCCAGTGGGATTGTCAGTAGGTGATTTTTCATGCTGAAGTTCAAAGGGGGAGACAAGAAGGGCTTTCAAGACAACTTCAAGGAATATTCGACAAAGATGACACAATGAAGAGTGTGCATGCTTCCAGCTGAGAAGCGAACAGGCTTGGTTGGTGGGGGACCCTGGGGGCTGATGAATATTTCTTTCAGTATCAAGAGGACAACATAACTCCACTGAGCCACTTAGAGACTAGCAAAAAATCAAGATGCCCATAAATCCACTACTGGAACTAACCTCCAGTCAGGCAACGATCCTGTGGCAGGAGACACCGTGTCGGGGAAAATGAGGATCATCCCCTACTCACCCTCCTACCTACTATCCACAGGGTGATGTGGATCACACGTGCATATGAGCAACCACTAATTCTAATCCAGAGGTAACAGGCACGTGATCCCTAGGAACAGCATGTCCAGACTCTGTAAGTCACTTTGGGATTTCTCAGGACCTAAACCAGTATACTTTTTAAAATATTTGTGCTTATTCAAAGCATTAAGAGTAGTTCCAGGCACAACATCCTACCTGTTCTACCAGACAAAGGACTGAAATGAACCTTCCCCATCACTGTGCATAATCCTGCTATTCCATATTGTATATAAACTGTTCAAAATCATCACAAGATCTATCCTAAAGCCAAATAGATGTCTTGTCCTTATCTATCCCTCTCTCCAAGAGTTTTCCAATGTTCTTGCTGCAGGCAGCTTTCATCTCACACCCAGACTAAATTTACTCACAGTCAGTTTATACCCATTAGCTC
Organism: Rhynochetos jubatus; assembly: GCA_027574665.1. Classification (NCBI taxonomy): domain Eukaryota; kingdom Metazoa; phylum Chordata; class Aves; order Eurypygiformes; family Rhynochetidae; genus Rhynochetos; species Rhynochetos jubatus. Next base: position 30,700,059 of record CM050654.1, read on the forward strand.
TTGTGCTAACCTTGCCCTTTAGATCTAATAGTTCTTTCCCCTCCCTGGTGTTCACCCCTCCGATGTATTTATAGACAGCAGTCGGATTCCCTCTCAGCCTTCATACTGTAAACTAAACAAGCCAAACTTTTAGTCTCCTCTGGTTAGGCAGGCTCTCCAATCCCCTAAACACCATAACTAGCCCTTCCCTGCACCTGTTCCAGCTTGAATTCCTTCCTTGCAGACAGGCAACTAGAACTGTACAACACATGCCACGGAAGGGCCCGACAAGGCGCTGCACAACAGCATCAGTACGCCCTTATCCCCGCGGAAATAAATCCCCAATAATCTCCCTTTCCCACCGATGCATCAGCTGTGACCCTCAGCCTGCAGTCAAGTAATACGCCCAAGGTTTCCCAAGAGCTAGGGAGCTGTGTTAGACCTCTGATTAAACCCCAGTGAGAAGCGCTGAAGTGCTGCGGCTGAAACACTACACCAGCATTAAAGGAATAGCTTTATTCTCTCAATTTAGTAACCACAATGGTTCGGTCTGTCGTCTGTTGACCAGACTCTAGGTCCCAGGCGAGTGCCTGCTTGGTCTTGCCAATGCCGGGCGGCCACACTACCAAACACCCAAGAGAAAACGGCTCTTAAGGAAGAAAAAAAAGCCATAACCAACGCTCTTGTCCTGAGCCAGTTTCAGCACTAAAGTCCTACGGGAATGTAATATAAATCTGGCCAGAAAGCGAGATCAGGGGCTCAAATCTATACAAGCCAGAAGGATATCCAAGGGAGGCACTTACTTGGTATCCCATTTTTCTACTCTCTGACACCATGCACTGCATGCCACCGAGAGGCAGGATACCCAGTTACAGACCCTGCCCGTGCCACTATGGAAACAAACTTCTGTCCTATTTATTTCAACACCGAGTCTCCGCTCTTCACCCCCCTGAGATCCTGTAGGTTCTCACTATTTACATTTGATTTCGTAATACGTTGGTAAACAACTGAAAGATCCTGTTGCATGTTACAATCAGGCTCACAAAAGGTTTTGTTTTATGCAACCAGCAGCACATCCACATTGTATATAAACCAACCAGAAAGCGCTACTCCTCTGCTACAGTTCTTCCCAGCCCAGCTGGAAAAAGACAACGCTTCCTGCTACAATCAGTCATTATTTCATTTTAAGCGTTAAGACAGACCCACAGGAAAACTCTGAATGCTGACTTGCTACAGCAGTTAATTTTTTTCCTGTCCTGAATATGAAGGACTGAGGCTCGTATTAAATTTGATCTAGCCCAGCTGCTACCAATCTCCTGTTCTGCACTGCACCCTCCACGGCACTCCCCATATTGCTGATACCAAATAGGTAGGAGCTGCACCACAACCCGATCAAATTACCACACAGAGCACTAATGTTGGAAAGGCAGGCCCAGCTACTACAGCCACAGAAAATCAGACTGATCAGCTGGACTGGGAATTAGCATCAACACCTACAGGAAACTGGATCGCTCAGAGCCAAAAGGCTGCTCTTTCATAAGTTTAAGGCAGGAAAACCCACCTATGAGGAGCATGCTGACACAGGAGCCCAAAAGTCAAGGATTGGGCACACTCCAAATGCCGTTCAAGCCCACTGAGCCTCCAGCCCTTCCCAAGATAGCTCCCCTCCCCACGAGAGGAGTGGTCAGAAGCATTATTTGCCAAGATAACTTTTGCAATACGGGCATATGCCAGGAATAGGCTCCACTCGCAAGTCCAGATCTCAAGATCACTTCCTCCATCGTCCATTTCTCATATCTTTTGGGCATCAAAACTAATTTAATTCCTTATTATTAGCATTACAGCTTCAAGGTAAAAAGGTTTTCAGGGATGAAACACTGCTACATGAATGTGTATATCCTCACGTACCCCCAGCATCCCAAAACTCACCAGCTAACAACAGCTGCTTGGAAACCCTTCACAACTCTCTTCCCCAGATGGTGAAGTCTTTTTTTTTTTTTTTTCCCCTCCTATGCATTAAATACTCAACAAAACACACCAAATTATCATATCAACCCACAGCCACGCATGATAATTATTTCTTAAATCAGGATTTCTGCCACCGAATTTCAACCAAAATAAACACGGTATAGAGAACAAATGTATGCTTATAGTGAACAACCATTCATCAGCTTAAGTAACCCTAATGGATGCCACTTTAAACTAAGCCTGCACCATCTGTTCTACCCCTCAATTAGCGCAGCCAAAAAAAAAAAAATTATTCAATACACAGTTTAAGAAAGCCAGCTAATTTATGTATGTAAGTTTTATTTCTCTTCAGCTCAGTGAAGCGTGCTCTTGTAATGCCTGATATTCAGACACAGATCAGAACAGAAGGCTGCTTTCTCTAGCGCTATTGAGAGTTTTGTCAGGGGAAATAAAATTTCCCTTCAATATTTCATCATATAAAAAAAAAAATTCTCCATCACATCTCCCCATACATTTTAAAGAGTGTGATGTCTCCGTAAGTAACAAAATCAACTAGGAGCTAAACAAATCAAATCTGAAGTCCTGCACACACGAACACAAAAGAACCTCAAGACACAGCCCTGCAGCGCTCTCACACTAACAGACTGGGTGTGCCAGCACAGCCTTCCTTGTTCAGCCAGGAGGCCCCAAAGTGCCCTCAGCCACTGGGGTCTGTTCTCCACATCAGTTCCTAACTCCCCTTTAGAAGGCAAAGCCCAGCCCTGCGAGCACAGAGCCTCATGCTGCGCTGGGGCGAAGGGATCATCCCATGCAAGGGTGAGATACTCTCCTTGGCAAGCATAGCCTGTACAGGCAGAGTAGTGGAGCACCAGAAAATCACTGCCCGCCACAGGCCAGGGGAAAAAAGTTTCATCCATTTCCTTACTGCAAAGCTCCACCAGTTTCACTTCCAACTGGCTTCTCCTACCAACTGCAACATGAGAAAACACTGAGTAGAACCTCTCTGCAGTTTGACGGACCCTGACCTGCCTGAAGACACTATCACCTCCAAATCTCCAAGCAGTGTTCATTCTTGGTGGTGCTAGTCAAAAACAAACCAGCAATACCAAGAACTACTTCCAGTGTAAGCACAGGGAAGAGAAAGGTGCAAAAGACCTCATCCCCACTGCTAGATGGAGGCGACAGTAGGATACTCTCCTGTCGTGGAGAAGCAGGCAAGAGGAAGTCACTGCCAAACACTTTCAGTTCACCTCTACGAGTATCAGGCTGATAGAAAACTACTTTAGTATCTTGGACATATTTCTCTATGTTACACTCAAAATGAAAAATCAATGGCACATCATAGCCTGGGTACTGAGAAAGGTACATGGGCCACAGATGAGTCAGGAGATCCTGTGTACTTCACAGCAGCATTGCTAAATACTGCCACAAGCAGCTCAGTGTGAGACTGTTCACCAAGGAATTACTGATGAGATTTCACTTGTCTCCCCTTGCTACAGGGCTGTAAAGCTGAGAGGACATGCTGAAGCCCCTGACACGGACAGCTGCATCGTTTTGCTATGCATCTCAAAGCAGACAGTTCAGTGCAGGCCTCAGTTATTTTTCAGGGATTCAGAGCTCTGTAAAAATAACTCTTTTTGCTTAGCAGGGGAAGAAACGGAGTCCAGCAGAACCACCATCCTGAAACAGCACAGACGAAGCAAACAAAGCACATGAAGAAACAGAGCAGAGGCAGGATTCCTCTTTGGTCTGCAGTATCCTGCAGTACCTTCTGCAGCCCAACCTCACTACTGTGCCCCACAGCTCCTAGTGCCCATGCAAACATAGGCTGTCTGCTCTAAGGCACTGAGGTCCAGAGAAGATCTCTGAAAGAGAAATCATCTTTTCACCCTCCACCTACCCATAAGTACTGCTGGGAAGACGCAGGCCAGCCCTGGTTTGCTGGGTGCAGTTCAGGCACACTCCAGGCAAGCACAGATACGCAAATGGCCTCGTACTGGAACTTGGTGCCTTGCTTCATACAACCGCCCTCATGCCTCCTTGACTTGAAAAGCATCCCCAGCTATCCAGTGCCTTCTGCACCTAAGGCAGCTGCCTGTTACGAAGCTGGGATCAGCAACCAGGTCACAAGGCCATTTGTTAGAAGAGTGCTGAGTGCTAGCAGAAGTGTGTCAGGTCTCACTGTTTCACACATGATGCTTTTACAGACTTGGACAGCACCAAGGAAAGAGAAGCATTTCTTTTCCCTCCATCATTGCTTTTTTTTGCTGCATCACTTGAAAAAGAAGATTGCATTGTCTCCAATCCCACTGCTGAGGTCTAGGACTTCACAAAACAGTGTCAGGTTACAATAGAAACAATGTGCAAAAGCCACCAGAGACTAAAAATGTCAGTGATGGTCATGACACATAGCTCAAACTTGTATGAATGCCAATGAGGAAGAGTGCCTGAGCCCACCCTGTAAAGGCACAGGAATTTCACCATCAATTGAGGCTTCTTTTAATCCAAACTGAACTGGATTGCCTCAGAGAGGTCACTTCTCTTTGGCTGATGTCTCCCCAGAGATAACAAATAAGCCCAAGTGTTTAGTTAGACGAGTCCTAGACAAGCAGGAGCCATGAATCAACCCGACGCTCTCCCAAGAAAATGGGTCTGTTACCCAAACCCAGCCCAAGTCTGAGGGCACACACTTTATCACTGCAGTGTCAGGCCATTTCAGATCATCCAGATGATCTCAATCTTTAAGCTGATACTTTTTCGAACCAAGGGAGTGAGGTGAGCAGAGAAACAGACTGCAAATATAATGGCTTTTTCAACCGTGACCAAGCAACTGCAGTTGAGCTCTCCAGATGGCTATTCTAGGGCAGCGATGCTTGGCCTTTCACTCGCAGGGTTGTTACACTAATCCATGAACTGGATCAGGTGACACCAGCTACCTCAGTTTCTCTCACACCAAACAGAGCTGAGTTTTCTAAACCCCACCCCACAAGCGGTCACGAACCACAGGCAGGCAACAATAAGGCAGATGTGGGCATTAAAACCAAATGAAGAGATAGATGGGCATACGATGATGCACTACGCCTTGGCTGGACACTGAAGCAGACCTCACTACCCTCCAGGCAGCCAGTTTGTTCCATTCACAAGTTCCACATCTTCTATTAGACTCATTCACTGAGAAAACACCCTCCAGACATCGGAGACGTGTATGTTGTGCTTACCAGAACTTATTAAACACGGCAAATGCTATCTACAGAAGACACACATTAATGAACAGCCAGCTCAGCAGCGTGAGTTCTGGAACTGTCACTGCAGTACAGAAGTGTCACCAGTTTGTTACTGGAAAACGAGTAACACTGCAAACACTAAGTGTGTAGTTCAGCAGGCAAAAGACTGGGAAGGGGAGTAGAGGGGAGAGAGAACAAGTTATCCTAAAAAATCCTGCAAACTAAGTATGATGCTGGAATTGCAAAGAACTGCATAGCTCTGGGATCTCCGTCTCTCCATAAAATCCATGCAAAACAGCACATTTCGTAGCAATTGCAAGTTTACTGTGCTTGGGTTACCTTTCCACTGAGAACCATGGAAGTCTATAAGACAAACTGAGTTAGCAAGAAAAGGGGGAATAGGAACATTCAATGCTCTCAGAAATTTGTATGTGCACTGCTGGTTCCTGACGGCAAACTACCATTTCTTCATGTGCTCCACCAGAATAGATCTTCTATTGAGAATGTATTGTCTTTGGTGACTTGTTGGTTGGGGTTTTTTTTGTTCCTACATGCCGCACAGCTTCTACCACAGCTGCTTGTTGACAAAAATGGAAAGAAAAAAATGCAGCTGTGCAGGAGCCTTGACCAATACACTGCAATCTCACCACTTCTCATTCAAAATATCTGTTAAAAATAGCTTAAATTAATCTGAGGATGTTAAGCTCCAGAGCCCTTGCAACCTATATGGCTACTCTCTCCTTCACTTTTACAGGAAACAACTCCACTACCACTCCCAGCTAATTATCTTCAGGCTCAGCTCTGTAGGAACTGCAACTCTCAGATTTATCTGGATTTATCAGAAAGGAACAAAGTCTCCTATTACATCCCACACAACAGCTTAAGTACCCTATTAGGCTTGTCAGAGTGCCTCGTGAAGGGACCAGGACAGGAGTTTTCCTAGCCACAGCTAAGAACCACTCTCCACACCCACAGTACATGGGAGTGGCAGGACTTTCTCACTAAGACCTGTAGGGAGATGAAGCAATGACAAGGGTAACAAGGCAGTGGAGTTCCAGGTCCTACCAACTCATACCAACACTGTCAAATTCAACACAACATACACACCCACTACCTTTCCCGAGCTAAGTGCAGTAGATCTACTGTAGCTGCCCCCAGAAAATAGGAAACATCTAGCAAGATTTAGTGACAGTGAAAAATACTGCTGCTTATATATGCTTTCTGCAGTTTTGTAAGCTTTTTTAATATGGCAGCAAATCATCCACACTGCTAACTACTGGGATGATCAAAGCATGCCACCAGCTAACAAGGTACACAAAGAAACCAGAATATCAAACTATGCATACCCAACATAAACCCCATCTACTGAATTCTAACTGCCTTGAGTCCTCAGTATCATATCAACAACAACCAAGAAACGGGTCAAGAATGGTTGATTCAGCATAATTATCAGCTTACAGAACAGCATATTAGAAAGTCTACTATACCACTTTCACTTAGATCAAGTAGCACTTGACACTGAAACCTCTGAGCGTAACCACATTCCATCTCACAAGTCTTACCTTGTAATTGCTGGAATTTACCCAAGAAGTGGCCAGTCCGTCAACCATTTTATCCAGCATAGTCTGATCGTGTTCAAGATCAGCTGACTTCTGTTTATCCGAGAAGTAATCAATCAATTCCTGGCCAACCTGCAGTCTCTTGCCAACATCCTTCTGCAGCACCTGCGCTAAGCAGTACTCCATACTGGGCTCCATAGTGTCTTAGAAACACAGCACCAGGAAGAAAGCTAGAGGGCAGCAGGTCTGAAAAATCCCTCTATAAACATACGCGGGAGGTCGCCTCTTTGTTCGATGAAGGTTACTGAGGGTCTGGGTTTCAAAGATGCAATTCTGAGAATGGCAACAATGCACCATGTGTGTGTGAACAGCAGCTGGCAGGATATTAAAAGTCCAATTTAAATAACTAGTAATAGATGAAGCAACGAGCTGTGCTGTACTGTTGAGTCTGCGGTAATTCCCGATTCAGCAGTCCATTCTGAAAGAAAAAGAACGGTATTATAGGTTAAATTAAGACTGGAGCAAAAAAAAGATCGAAAGCATGTCACAAAATAGGTTATTCATATACAGCTGCGAAGCTGTGACAAGCTGGATACGAGCAGCATTGTTCTATTTTAAGGAATCAGACAAGGTAGGTCAGGACAAAAACCTTCGGTTATTCTTTACAGCAGCAGTTCCACATCAGTTCCCCAGAAGTTTTAGTGACAGACAGTAAATCTGGAGCTTAAGTAAGAGCTGATTAGTAACCAGTGCTATTGCAACCACCACTACCACCATCACCGCCTACCCACAAAGGTACAGACACAATCCTTAAGCATGTCACCAGGAAAATGCATCTGCTTTATAAGAAGTGAAAGCAGGGAGAGGTCTGGATCCTGCTTTGACTGTTGGCCTTCAGCATTAATGCCATCAGCTGGCCAGCAAGGTACAGCAACTAACACTGGGCTCCAGGAACATAAAACCAGCAGTTTCCAAAACGAGGTGCCCAAGCTGTTTCCAGGCTGAACCCTGTTATATCCCAACCACACATGCCCAGTGAAGAGCACTGGCCTAGTGCAATAGTGTAAAAACAGTTCAGTCAGCCTGTGCTGTCCCGAGGACCAAGGCCAGGCCAAACCTGGCTGCCACTCGGGCACAGCATCAATCTGTGAAGTAAGCTTTTGGCTTCTGGGTAAAAAAAAAAAGAAGCAGCTATATATATGGGGTTTGGTTATGTCCCTCAATCCTAGGAAACTCTTCTGTCCAAGGACTTTATTAGGGACCCAGCTGCAGAGGTTCTTTGTCCCTCTATTTGCAGCCAAATAAATCCCTCCAGGCAGCCAGGGCACAGACCCCCAGTCTGACCTCCACCCTTCCCACAGTCCAAGGCTCCCAGTATCACCATACCACCGCCCGAAGCGCGCCCTTGTCACATGTTCGCTCTTTCAGGAACAGGTGATAAAAGTCCAGAGCATCTCTTTGTTTCCTGCCTAATCATTTGTAAAGGTAGAAATCTGCACTGTGTTTTCTGCCAGCATGAGGAAAGCAGGTCAAGCTTAGGGCACGGGAAGAGGCTGCAGAGCAGACACCTGGTTCAATAAACAACTGGAAGGAAGCTGGAGGCACAGGTTCACTAATTAGAAGTACTGGGGCAGCAAATCTAAGAATCTTCTGTTTGAGCAAATAAGGTCTTCACAAAAGACGTAATAAAACAAAGTAGAACTGACAGCAGATGGGATGTACACAAGAAGCCTAGCCTGGAAATGAAAACACACGGCACACAGCAGACTACTGCAGTTCATTATCTCACCTCCAGCCTCCTTGGCCAGACTCTAACTGCCACATCTCACCAATACCAAATGCAGCACCTGGAGGCAGCACAGAGGCTTGGGGTCTTGGGCTTCCCTAACCCCCCAGGTGCTGCCAGACCCATCCCAACTGCCCGCACTGCTCATCCATCTGGCAGGAGGAGTCACAGAGAACAACTCCCTCAGTTCCAGGCAGCCAGTTCAAATCCCCACAGGCTGACAGCGAGCAAAACTGGTTCCGTACATCCAGGGACTCACCTCAGCCAACTGTCTGGCAAATCCCACCATCAGCTAGAAGGGATTGCATGTGCCTGCAGACTAAGCTCCCTCCTCACCAGCAAAACCTCACCCTCCAGAGCAGTAAGGAAGCATTAGCTGCAACTGCACACACAGCACCCAGAGATTTAAGGTCGTGCCATGACAGCTTTCTGCTTGTGACCACTACCCCAACCAGCACTGCCTAAGGAACATACCAAACTCTCGCTCTTTTGTGCTTCAAGTCACCTCAAGCGTAATTCGACTTCAAATTCTAAAATTGCCAACACCACCCCAATCAATACTCTTAAAGCAACACCTTTCTTCTTTCTAGAGAGACACTGGTTCCAAACCAGAGGACAGCCATGCCTTTTCTTACTGCTGGAGCTAGGTGCAGTTTAGCACCAACTCGGAAAGCAGTGCTCCGGGATCTCCCATCCACGACCTGAACGGCTGATGACACAGCTCCGACTACCCATGGCAGCACAGGCTAAAACCAGAGCCACCTGGAGCAGCCGTGAAAGCGCAGCAGAAGCCTTTCTCCCAGTCTCCCTGTCTGCACCTTTGAACGCTGGCCCTGCCCTGCCCGCTGGCACGGGCTGCTCCTTGCCACGGGCACTCCTTAGGCGAGACGGTACTACACACCGGAGTCTCTGAGCACGGAAGAGGTTTTGCACACAGTAGGGCAGCGTTTCACTGGCTACCTCGCTAGCACAGAGCTCCTGCAGAAGGGGCAGATAAGCAGCTGGCAGCTACCGTGTTCCAGCTGGAGCCTTGCAGGTGAGCTGTGTGGTTTGCTTCTGGACACCAGGAGCTGCACGTGTGTTCCAAAGGGGGCTCTGCTGTTAAACAGGATGGAACGTGGTGAGGAAAGTCCCCTAATTGCTTTTAAAATGGAAATGTGGAACTTGCTTAAACCTGAAAATTCAGATTACAGGAGGGTGTGAATGGCTGTTAGTTACCCAGAATAGCCATCTTCTATGAACTGCACACGAAGACAAGTCCCAACACACCCAAGAAACCAGTAGCTGGCCATACTGCCATGAGAAAGGAATATTCAAAGTTTCAAGTCTTTCTTCTACGTGGTTTTCATTTAAGAGTTTGTAAGTTCTCTGCCCACAAACGCAGCAGCAGGCTAATCTCTTACACAGCAAACTAAGATAAACAAATTTCTCCCAGAGTTCCTCATTTTTTAAACATGTGAAAGACACAGGATAAAAATTATGGTGCACTACAGAAGACCAGATGTGCGTCAATCTTGAGGACTGTAGTCAGAAGAGAATTCACTATACATTATGACACCACCATGCATACAGGGGAGAAGAGACAAACACCTTTGAATCCTGGGGAAAACAGTAAGCCAAGAGGAAAGGCTCAGGCTGGCTTGGATCTACCAGCCAACAGGCGTTTAAGCTGCACTTTTTTTAACTAAAAAGAAAGCTTTTCCACACATGTTAGGAAGTCTGTTGACTCCCCCTCTTCCTCACAGGAGGAAGTGGAAAAAATACCACCTGAGAAAACCAAGACACAAGCTGACAAAAAATGAACCTCCCAGGCAGTGAAGCACACGGCTGCTATACCCCATCAAGTTTGAAATAACGGGGCAGATGCTTCCCACATAACAAGCTTTGGAAAACACAAAGCCACCGCCTCAGCCCCAGTGGTCGATCCACTTCTGCTTCTGCAGAGTTTAAATGCCATGGGTTTCAGGTAGCCAATGCTACAAGACAATTTCAGACTAAGCTCTGGAGTCCAACCTCTTAGCACAGAAGCACAGTTGTGCAGAAATCAAAACTAACAACTCGGTGGCACAGCTCCTGTGTTTGGAGCTCCTCCAAGTTGAGGAGGGTTCTGAACACACACTCCAAAACAAAGGGTTCTCTCCAATCCTCCTACTAGGCTTGTGATTTGCAGTCGGGGGGCCAGGTTAAGCTACATCTGACATAATGTTAACATGTAGACAAGATAATCCAAGAGAAAAAAAATATTCTCCCCATCAGCCTAACTCTGTCACTGCAAAAATAAAGTTCCCTGTTTCACTAAGCCATCAAAACTATGTGCTTAGTCAAAGCCTCTGCCAGTAACACCTAAATTTTCCATCAAGAGCTACCCAGCAGAAAGCCACTGGAGAGGTTTAAGTTTAATGCCAGCTTACAGCTCAAAATGATGAATTTAAAGGAGAAAGCTGACAAAGACTGCACAGCCCGAAGTACTCAGCCCAGGTACTACCACCATAACACCATAAAAGCCGGTACAACTCACACCAAAGCACATGGCTCAGCATGTAGAATAAGTCAATCCAAACAGCAGTATGGAAATACTTGTTACCTCAGATGCTGTGACAACATTAAACTGGGTCCATAAGCCAATTTTGTCAGTGCTTAGGAAAACCCCACTGACCCAACACTAAGTGCAGCTGCATTATTTGCAGCTCTCAAGTAAGCCTTCATCTTAGGATAACTTTACAGGAAATTTTAAATCTTCCCCTTGCAATGAGGAAGGAAACCTGCAGCACGTAAAGAATGCAATACTACCCTCCTGGGGGCTTGCCTATACTAGGGAGCTCTTCCAACATAGCTATCCAACTTTAAAGATTATGTCCCACTCTCTTCTGCTCTGGTCACCAGGCTGAGTTACCTTTGCCATGTTCCACGGTCATCTTCATTTGCCAACAAACCTGCGCAGTCCACAACCTCCTCAGACAACTGCTCTAACACAACTAACTCCAGACACAAGCTGGCAGAAAGACAAAACACTGCTGCTCGCAGTCTCTACAGGCACGAGCCAGGGCTGCTCAATGACCGGGCCTTTCTGGTTACCTTCCTGCAGGTCTCTCTGTACGTACTTCCAGCCAGTAAGCTTAACTTGTAAACAACCTGTAAGCATGACAACATTTCTTTGGTGTCCTGGGGTTTTTTTGGTAAGTGGTTAGCTGTAGACCAGCAGTTTTGGAAATAACACAGCAACACTGTTGTACCAACGTCTCCTTGGCGGGTCTCAGGACCTAACTGCATGCAAACTTCAGTTTGAAATTAGTTCAAGAGACTTTAGACAGACATTTCCTTGAACCTTGACTTTCCACAACAAAGAACTCCTCTGCTCCTTCGGGAGATCTCCACCCTAGCCGAATGCAGCCATTTTTCTAGTATAAAAGCCATCGGGCAACAAACCTGCCATAGTTCTGGAAGGTGGGCAGTGTAAATACTTAACCAATGGGTTTGCCAGCAAAGCCCTCCCCCACCCCGGGGCAAGAAGTTGAGAGCAATGAGGACAGCAGCTAGAAATCACACACTGCAAAGACTAGATGGAGACCTCAGCAGAGTGGCAGTGTCAAGGGTGCAAACTCTCAGCCCTCTGTCCATTCTTTCTCCTCTATTTTTGCTTCAACCAGCACAGCTACCCTCAGCCCAGAGGGGATTTGGTGTCAGGCCTTCACAGGGCTTGACACTCACTAAGCACTCCATCAAACCCACTCTTCCCTTCTTGATGTGCAAGTAGCAGCGAACAAAGCAGCTGTACTGACAGGCTCTAAGCTCAAAATATTCTTAGTTGTTCAAACCCTCTGAGAGAATGAGGCAGCAAGGAAAACATCTAGCGTCCTACTTGGAGAAGAAAGCAACTTTTCCTGAAGCAGTTTTGCAGGAGACACCCACCCTGCCACTGACAGCTGGGCTCCTCCTTTCACCTGCCTCCTAAAGTAGGCAATAATGTTTCTTTAGTGCCCAGGAAGACTGCACAATTGTAGTGATTGTTTTAAATCAGTAATTAGCGTTGCCCTGTAGTTGAGCCTCCCCGTAATCCAAAGATGCTATCTTGGATACCGAGCCTGACAACTCATACTTTGCTCACCAGCTGACGGGACAGCCCGGTGCTTATCTCAATGTACTAAGCACTTCTGACTGCAGAGACTCCTTCCACACCCCTACACGGAACTTGAACTGTCTTCAGGCAGAGCAGCCACCACACCTCCAGTACTCGCCAGTAGGACCTTGCTGATAAGCAAAGCACTGCCATGTGGATGCAGCTTCCTTGCTGGAAGCGTTAGTAAGTCTTCCAGGAAGGGTTTCTTCCTTCTCCCACAGCACCGGCCATGCGAAGGAAGCGTTTGTCAACCCTCCTGCTGTTGTGGGCAGCTCGCCTTCCCGAGGACCACGGCTGGCTGGCGGCTTGCTAGGAATCAGCCAAGTATTCGCTGCTCTTCAAACCTGCCTGGAGTCTGTGACGGGGGTCATGTTTAAAGTGCAGACAGCAACCACTCCACGCCAGGGCACAACTCCGCTGCTAGAAGGAAAACCGAGGAAGGTTTCTAGAATGAAGACAACGGAAAGATTTCCAAAACATAAGCTGACTAAGGCCTTTGAGCCCCCACACAACCCTTCTAGCCATGGCAGTTGCATTACCCTAGCCTGGGTAGGATGACAGATAACAAGATGATGAGATGAGAGATAACAAGAATTCTTACACCTCAGCTAAAAGGTTTGCTTCGCTGCCTTGGTAACTGAACACCTCGTACAGAGCAACCGATTTCAGCGAGGCATCAATCTTCAAAAAATTCTCCCCAGCACTGAAGCTGCAGCGAATCAAGATGACTTGCAGGTCACCCCAATGTGACCCCAACACCCTACACTAATGGAACCACTTTGCAGAGCAGGAATAACCTTTCAAGAGCAGGGTAGAAAATTAGATGAGTTGTAACAGCCTTTGTTTTCCTAACACAACCCCTCTCTGAAATCAGTTTGGTTTTAACTTTGAGACCAAGGACAAGTCTAGAATGAGCTTCCAAGGCCTCCTTTTAACAGTTTGAGTGCCGAGATGCAGGTCAAACTCTTACAATGTTAGAAGCAGCACTGTGTGACTCCCTCTTGTAGGCATCTCAGTTCATGGCTCCAAGGTAGCACACTACAAGCAGTGTATTAGGGGCTAACTGGACCGTGGCGGGGCAGAACTATCCTCACGTATCTATGTTTTGAGTTTGTATGTACAAAAATATCCTCTCTCCCCCTTATTCTGGAGCTCTAACCTTACCTTAAAGCCTGTAGACTCCAACTGACACTTCAGGGACCCTGGCCAACAAACCTTAGAGCCCTGGTTCTCTGTGACTTCCAGCTTTGCTCTGCAAGGTGTCAGAGCCAAGGGTACACAAGGTCACCTGAGGGGCCACGATGCTGCATCCCAGGAGAATGCAGGTGATGTCTAGCCCCCTTCCTACTGCAATTACGAGTGCAGGACAAAGCTTTACAGAGTCACATCCTAACCCTCTCCTCCACAATTCAGCAGCAATATTGGATCATCTGGAAACACATGGGAAGGAAAAGAAGAGACTTTCACCTGTAGCCTTACATGGGTAAAACGCTTAGCAAGGTTTGGAAGGAGAACACTACTGAGAATTCGAGCAGGACGGCACTTGCCAGATCGCTAGCAGGACCAGTGGCTTCACAGCACATGTCTGAGTCTTGTAATCTCCATTTGTATTGCGACAGATGAAGTCCCTTAAGCAAAGATTGCTAATTTAGCCAGTCCTGAACAAGGAAAACAGCTCAGTATACATCAGTTGAAGAATACGAAGAACCTCCTATTTTACAGGCAGGAACAGGGCAGAAATTCAGTGCCTTTCTCAGAGCCACTGCAAAGGAAGTCTCCAGCGGCAGTGGGAACTGACAGCACGGTAACACCTCGGGGAAAACAAAAACCCATACCATCCCGTGCCGGTACAAGATCAGGATAATCTAGTTTTAAAGAGATCAGTGGGTTTGATATAAATTCCGTACTCAACAAACCCTCCAGGACCTCGTTACCCCTACAGATGTATAACTGGTTAATGACACAGAAGAAAGAGGTAAGTTTTGGTGTACAAGCCCAGCCAGAACTACCCTGGAGGCAAGCGCTAGCAGTGAAACAACAGATCGGAATGGAAAATTAATAGACAAGCTCAAACCTTGGGTACCGAGGGACACCGAGTATCCAACTAAGCACCTTTCAGTAAGACTTCTTCCCTCTGCACCCCACACTGTTTTCTCAAAACGTACACGTGTATTTTACACATTCTTAACAAAATGTGTGCGATGTGGGAGTAAAGAAGGGAAAACCTCACTCCATGTAGTCTGCACCTCACATGAGTTAGTTCACAGGAGAAACCCAGGCAGGCGAGCAGATACTGCAGCCACAGACAACAGCACCGCCAGCTCCAAGAGAATGACTTACATGTGTACTTGTGACAACAACAAACGCCAAGACGCTGCCGATACCAAAAGCAGACAGCCAGAACTGAACAAGGCAGGGACTCAGGTAGGAGCCTCTAACAGACTGGCTACGGGACGCAGCACCGGCAGTTTGTACGTCAACAGTTTAGGAAAAAGTTTATTTTCTGGGCTTCTCTTCAGGCCTCCCAGCTACCATCCATCACTCTAAACACGAACCCGTCTGCATGACAAAACAGGGCTCCTTGCCTATCCCTTTGGGCCGCCAGCCCTCACCAAAACGGCTGGCCAAGGACAGGGGAACTCCCAGCAGGAGCTGGAGTTCAACCGCTGGCAGGGCACGTATCCAGCAGCCTGGGAGGAGAAGGAGGGTTACCCTCTGTGCTCAGGCCTAAGCAGATTCTATTCAGCCTGGCATTTGCAGTCGCACATAAGCGGATGGCTGAAGAAATCCCCACACACAGGCAGCAAGGGCTTGCAGAAAGCCAGCACCACACTCAAGATTGATAAAACAGTGGGTGGAGGGAGAACAGGTCAAGGAGGAGCACAAAGGGGGTTGGTTTGACAATACCATGAGTTGGACCTAACTCCCAAGTGGCAGTGAAGAGACTGCCAGGGTGAGAAACCCCCTGCAATGTAACAGGCAGAGAGACACCTGCAATTCCTCTCCTGTGCTCAGCATCACCGTGGAACACAGGTCAGAATCCAACCCCATTTTGATTTTGTTGGTTCAACTTGGGTTTCTGAAATATCTTGGAATCTAAAGCATCTACAAACAAAGTACAAGGAGAGGGCCCCAGCTTAGATCTGGCACACAGAAACGCTGCAGCAGGGACTGGCCTGGTTCAGCTGTTTAGCCTATTATTTTGCTGGCGGGGAAAACAAACTAGAGATTTTTAAATCTGCCCAGTCGCTTCCCACAAGTGATAATTATGCTTTTCTAACAATGTTGCTGTTCCTACTTGGCATACTGTTTCTAGCTGCAGAATGGACATCTCCCTCCCTGCAGAGCCAAGCATGCAGAGATTTGATTAAGCGACAGAACAGGGAACCAGCTAAAACACTAACCATGAGGTGAGATGGAATCTCTTGGAGAGCACCTGCAGCCTCTCAGACCACAAAGCCCGTTTGTTGCCCTCCTACAACTTGAACAGTTACAATTCCATCCAGTTCATTTGGGGTTGGGTGTTCTGGGTTTGGGGTTTTTTTTTTCTGCCAGAGTGCTAGTGCTGCCCAAGAGAGGAGAAGACGATCTCTCATATTTATGACAGAGCCAGACACCAGAGCAGCGCGGGACACCAAGGATCTTGCCTGTGCTTAGCTCTTCAGGACCCTGCTGTGCAAAGCTCTTAACTAGCTCAGGCTTTCAGATAGCTTTGAGGACTGGTAAGAGTCAGTACTGTCCAACAGACAGTACCCAAAACACTGAACGAGCCCTAAAGAAACCCACAACGCAAACTTCAACCCTGCACAGGCTGATGAAAATTAAGAGCAACATGAAGTGTAGAGCATCTTCAGCAGGGTAAAGCTAAGGCTGTTCTGCACAGGACAAACACCAACCCTTCATCAAGGAAAGAAGCGAACCCCTCTCCTCACAGTCAGACTGCTTACAACTTCCACAAGTCACAGTCTGCACAAGTTAACAGACAAAACCAGCCTGCTTTATTCACGCTGCCGGGACACCTTTACATACCTGCCAGCATTTTCTAATGCCCTGGCAAGCGCTGTTGGAAGGTGTGCTGTCAGAATCCACGAGGAAGCTTCAATTACAACTGCCAGCTGAGCAGGCGTTAGCAGCACCAAGCCCGATCCAGAGGCAGGCTGAGATTTCCAGCCCTAGCCTAGGCAAAGCCCCAAATAATGAGAGACTCGGGGTGACACATGAGCTGGACCCAAAGTCATCCGAGGCCAGAAGGGTACCCGCAGCGGCAGTGCCCAAGCTTCAAAGCCACATTACTCTCACAAAAACCTGCCTGTATGTTGAAAGTGGGAGGTGCATGTGGGGGAGGTCATTACTTTATCCATCTGAACACTTCGTGTCCAGCTTCCCTCACACTTCTTATAACACAGCATGACCTGCCCCTAACATAAAGGTTGTTGAGGGCAAGATCTATCTCATGTTGTAGAAGGGGTCAGAACTGCCGTCAGCTCTCAAACTCTAACCACCAACAGCCCTGACCAAACTGCCTGATGGATAGGGAGGGATTGACCAATATATGGGAGAAACAGATAGATTCCTGCAGGACTTCAGAGATGGCTGGAGGACTAGCTCATTCGATCGTAGGCGCTCTCGGCAACCGTCCCTCTAGGGAACGCCACATGAACCAGAGAAACATTTCCATCTCACGAGCATGCTGCTGTCTCACTTTTAGCACTGGAAGTTATTAGCCAAGTGAAGTAAAGCCAAAGTGTTTAACTTCATGGCATTTTTCTTCTTGAAACAGAAACTTTTGGAGCTGCCTGATCAATATCAAGGACTTCACAGGAGCCTTGCAGGCATCCGTGTGGAAACAAAAATTCCATTTACGTTGGCAGCAATTTTTAAAACAATGAGACAAGTGTGACTACGAAACACAGAGAGGATCACCCACGGTGACACAGTTAGCCATTACTCTGTCCCTCTCGTAACTTCCAGGCTTCGGTCCCACTAATGGGCAGGGTTCAACAGAGAAAAGCAAAAGCTGGCCTTTGCCAAGCCCAGGACTGCAGCAGAGAGGCTCATTCCACCAAGAGAGCTAAGCTGCCGTGATAAGGAAGACCCTGAACATGACAGTACCGTGTACTACACCCTGCACCTGGTGTAGTCCTTTGCTCTAGCAAAAGCCCACCACTACTAGAAGCTCTCAAACATCTCCAGCTGCAAACCTCTTTTACACACAGTTCAGAATCCCACAGCGAAGCAAACTCTGGCACTTCTAATGCTTTTGTAAGAGCTAATTTGGGAACTACTGATCTAAACAGTGGATTTGCAACACCGGGTATCAAGCGACAATGCTTTGGTTCGTCTTCAACAGCACCCAGGTGGCATCGAGAGGAACACGCGACAGAGACGCGACTGCTCGAAAGATGCAGAGAAACGGTCTGCACTGCTGAGCAGCAAAATGGACTCCGAAGTATCTGTCAGAGATGCTGGCACAAGCACTGGGGTAGAGACCACATCTCTGCCCTACCAACACCGGCTCAGCGCACGCTCTTTGCTTAACCCTTGCCTCCTGGACTAAACACTGACTTAGGAAATAAGTCTGCAAGGGACAGAGATCTATTGGTCTGAGCAACCCTCACACCTGGGAGGTCTGCTCTACTCCTCCACAGGCTTCCCATACAACCCTGAGCTTGTCACCCTGCCTTGGTTTCCCACCTTTCTCAAGGAGCTGTGCAGCAGGTAGGGAAGAGAGCAGCTTTTCCCTTCCTCGCAGATATCTGAAGATGCATAAATTTCAAATACCTTAAGCGTAGCCCACGCAGGGCTGTGTAAACACACTGACAAATAACTACATGCTATTTACTCAGACCCAGCGTCCCTCTGAAGCATTTTTGCAGGGTCTGTCTAACGATCAAGCCACCACTTTGTACAGGCACACACTTCCAGCCCTCGTCCAACTCGCATTAAAGATCTTGATAGAAATAAATGAAATAAAGCACGACACGTGCACGAAAGGGCCGAATGCAAGCGCTGAATTCACCCAAGTCACAGACAGGCTTAAAAATACGGCGGCCTCAAGACGCTACCGTAGTCCCGCACTGTCGAGGGAAGGCAACACGGCTGTGCTTCGCCTCCCTAAGAAGCGCCCGGGCCGGCGGAGACCCTCGCAGGCGGCCCCTGCCCGGCGGCAGCTCCAGCACCGCCGCCTCTCCCGCCGCAGGGCTGCCGCTCCCACCGGGCGGCACGGCCCCAAGCCCTGCCCGCGGAGGAGCCCACCCCGAGGGGAGCCGGGCTCGGCCACCGCCGCGGCTCGCTGCCCGCCGCAGCCTCAGCGGCCCCCCCCGGGGCGGGGAGGCCGAGGGGCGCGGAGGCCGAGGGGCGCCGCCGCGCCAGCCGTTAGGCCCCGGCAGCCCCCGCAACCCCCGGTTCCCACTGCAGCCGTTACGAGCCCGGACCGTCCTCCCCCTCCAACAGATCCCATCCGCTGGGAGCCCCGGGGTTCCGCTTCAACCCGGTGCCGCGGGCTGGACGGCCCCGGTGGCGCCCACCCCGCCCCACTCCCCTCACGGCCGCGCTCCCCGCCGGCACCACACAAAGCCCCCGGCCACGCTTCTCCCCGCTACCGACCCCGGCGGCCCTCCCCCCCGCGCGGTGCCGGCGTTACCTGCCGGGGGCGGCGCGGGAGGCGGCGGGGCGGGGGGGGCCGGACAGCGCTCAGTGCCGGCGGCGGCGCCCGCTGCGCTGCATGGCTGCGCCCGCCCCGCTGCCACGGGAAGAATGGGACCCAGCGCGCATGCGCCACCCGCACCCCACCGGTGCGTCGCCGCTCCGCGCCTCTAGAAAGCTCCCGGGCCGGCGGCACGCATGCGCGTCCGCTGCCCCGCCCCGCCCCACGTACCATAGAGCAGGAAAGGAAAGCTAGAGGGAACGCGCCTCCCGCCGTTCTCTATGGTAGGTGGGAGGGGGGAGCCCCCCAGCCCCGCGGCGGTGAGGTCAGCGTGCGCCGTGCGCATGCGCGCGGGCGGTGGCTTACCGCCCCTAACGGCCGCGGCGGGAGGCGTCGGGCCTGAGGGGCGGTTGGCGGGCGGGCGGGTGGATGGATGGATGGATGGGCGGGCTGCGGCGGGGCGAGGGGAGGCTCGAACCCGAGCGAAGGCTCCAGGGAGCACTCTGCTGCTGGCTGGCGGGCCCACCTTCGGGAGAGCTTAGCCGTTCCCGGGCAGAGGGAGCCCAGAGGAGCCTCTCGGTTCACAGAGATCCAACGATCCCTGCTGGGGGAATGGGCGTTCTGGGCAGTCTGAGTTTAAAAGCTGCATTTAAAAGCAGTGAATGCTTTCTCCTAGGTGGAATGAGTTGGAGCGCTCCTACTCCGAGGTGAAAACGAGCAGCAAGCTCCCTGTGCGTCGGCTCTCTACCAAGGCGCCCCCCGCCATCTTGTTCCCCAGCCTTGGGCTGGCTGCTCCTCTCACGGCGGTGGTGGGGAACCTCCGCTTCGCCGCTAACACCCCCAGCTGTCCTCATCCCCTGTGCTGCAGAAAGCAGGTGGCCTCCATAACCTGCTGTAACTGGCATTTCAAACAAGTACGTAGCGTGAGCCGTCGAAACAGCCCACACGGAGTAACTCTTCGTGGAAAAAGTGGGTCCTTCTCAGTCATAACTCCTTGAAATAACAATGCCCTTCTGCATGGCTCACCGTTTTGGTGCAGGAATGGCTTGTGGCAAGCCCCCTCCAAATAACACTGATTTTTCTAATGTTCTTTCCCACCGCCAGGCTCCGGAGCAATACGGACCCGCTGGTTGGCACCGAGGAATCAGCATAGGTCGAACTTAACGTGGAACAGGCTGGACAGATGTCAAGAGAAAGCTGGGGATATTAGCGCTTGAAAGGATGCCAGCTCTGTGCAAACCGAGCATGGGTGATTAGAAAACCAGCTTTAGAAATCACCTTGGTTCTCCCCCCACCCCAGGCAGTAGCTAATCTCCTGAGAGCCCTGACGGCTAAGTACTACCCACAGCAGAGACACAACCGCTCTGGTCCATGCGCGGTGGCTTTCCAGTCCCCACGTGACTCTGAGCGCTCAGAGGATCAGCCCCTGTGCAGAGTGCTCTCCCTCCCTAGCTGAGTAGTTCTGCACCCAGGACTTCACTTCCAGGACTGCACAGCCCTTCTCTGGTTGTGCAGCCTCCCAACAGCAGTTGATGAGTGGGTAGGTCTGTCAGTACATAAAGCGCCAATCATTCCAGTTCAGCTGAATCTGTTAGATCTATAGGCAAAGTTTTTGTGGAGACTCTAGATAGCCGAGAGGAAACTACCTTAAACACCATCACATTCCATTTTAAGCAATAAAAATTGATTAAAATTGATCAAATAGCTGAATTATGATAAGCGATATTTCCTTTAGCTTCAGTAAGGAATCAGTAATTGTGTACCACACAATTGCTGTGAATTCATTCTCTTCAGTGTTACAATAAAGAGGCATTTACCCTGGAAATCTCTCAATACTGCCTTCTGGTATAACTGGGAATTTGCCCTTTTTTTCAATAGATTCTTACTTCTGGCAATTTCAGGGTCACTGGCAGCCTAAGGCATCGTAAAGAAATGCTGGGAGATGCAGTTGGCTTGGGTTCCAAGTACCTTTTTCCCCTCCCCCTTCCTAGATAAAATTTGCACAGAAATGATGATTTTTTTCCTCTTTTTGGCAAGACTTAAGGTCACAATTGCATGAAACGTAGAAGCTTCCTCACTGTGACATTAACAGGTGGAGTGCAGACACAGTCTTTCTCCATGTTTTCTTCACATTTTTATTATACAGCAGGTAGTCTCTGCACAGAAATAACCTCCTCTGTCATTTCATCAGCTCTAACGTTTTGATTTTTTGTTATTACATGACCGTTTCCTCAGCTCCCTGCAGAGACTTTTAGAACAGTTCACGCCTCTATTTTTTTTAAGGCAACCATTTTTTTCCATGAGCAGCAGCACTAACGAGCTTTGTTTCCTACAGATCTGTGTTCTTTGTCCCTCTAATCCGCCCTGCTCTCAGCAGCCCTACCTTCCTTTGTGTGTTCTGTGACACTCCCCTCCAAGGGGACATGGGCAGCAAGGGTGCAGTTTGTCCGGGGCCATATCCCCGTGTAGATGCTGGCAGGCCACTGCCAAGGAAACCACACCATGCCCGAGCTCCCTCCTGCCTTTCCCTGAGGCTGCCAAGGACTTGTTTTCTGCAAACTTTCAAGAAGTAGGCAGTGAAGACACTGATTCTTGCTACTGAAGGTTCCTTAACCACTACCGCATACAGCATTGCACTCCAGCACACACTGTATCGCACCCTTCATCCTGCTTTTCCTTTCCCGTAGGGTCTCGCGGCACCTCAGCAGTATTTAACTCCGCTCAGAGGAAGCTCCTCCTGGTCATGCCGTGCAGTCCGTCAGCCTTCACAGGGACATCAGCATGCATTGTCCCTAGCACCGTCTCCGACAGACCTGCGTGCCCACTGCCGGCGTTCACAACGGAAACCCGCCACGAAGGCACGCTGCGATACCCCAAGGGCATCTAGATGCAAGCTTCCGGATGGAATCCAATCCGCACGGATACTTCAGCATCTCCAGGGGTACTGTTAGGTAACGATCGTGCTGTTTCTAACCAGTCCTCGGGGATCCATCCTGGGGTGCAAAGGACTCTTTAAATGAAGGGAACAGCAGGAACTATGGGAGGAGCTGCTACCCTCACACTGCTTGACAAGGCTCCACCACCAGTGCTGTAACAGCAGGCATCTGGCATTGCCTTTGTAACTAACCCACACGAAGAAAGGCACGTCTTAGTGCGCTCTCATTTCTGAGACATCTCCGTTACCTGTCTCACACGTGTATCTCCAACACGGACTAGTGCAGCAGAAAGGTAGGAACATCTGTCTCACGAGAGGATACCGTTCCCAGTGAGGCAGCTTGTATCTCTCTCATCAGTCCACCTGCAAAATACACCGTTCCCAGCCTGTTGAGAAAGGGCTGGTTCGTCACGAGTAGAAGGTGTGTGCCTATACACGTGCGAAATAAAGCACAGGCCTTTTGCACGATGAAACAGAGATCAGGCTATGGACATCTGCAGCGAGGGCACAGAAAGCTGTAAGGGCAAAGAAAAGCCAGGAAGCTTTTTTAAAATAAAGGAATGGATGGATATTCTAGCCTTCATTTACCAACACTGCTCTTTCAAACGAAAACACATCCATAAAGCAGAACCAGTGGGAAGCAGAGGGATGGACTGGGAGGAAGAGAGGCTCTATTCCAGTAGAAACACTGACTATACCTGAGTGACCTGCTCCTCCCTGTCCTTCAGGGCCCTTTTGCACAACGCCTGCTCAGGAACCTGAGGGTGGAGTGCTCCAAGGAGAAAAGCATTCATTTATGAACGACAGCATGACAACACAGCTGCCCATGACAGGAGAGGAAAGCAGCGTCGCAGCCTGGCTGTCCCAGGGTTGCTTCCCCAGAGCTGAGCACGCTGCCCCCCAGACTCAGCAAGCCTCGCTCCCCTGCCCCCCAGACTCAGCAAGCCTCGCTTCCCTGATGTGCTGTCCCAGCTTGACCACCTACACGGCTAAGGGGGAGAAACTTCATTGACTCGATGTAACACTGCATCTCTCCTCTGCCACCTCCTGCTCAAAGCCCCTGAACAGACCTGTGCAGTGCTGAGCAAAGGCTGGGTTGCTCCTGGCACAAAGAGAGATAACCTGGGCCAGCACGAGGGGCAGCCCAAGCACCCAGCTTCCAAGCGCTGTTGATGCCGCCCTGGCATGGGCTCCCTGTGTGACGCACCTCCTCTACCCCTCGCTTACCTGTGAAACAGGGAACGAACTCCTTGTCCATACTGCAGGAGAACAAACACTTGACACAGGGAAAGCACTGGCTACTCCAGATCAACACTAAAGTTAATAATTCCTTGTTCTTTCCTTCGCACATGACAGTTGTCCAGCCCCAGCTTCGAGCACTTTCAGCCCAGACAATACGCTCTTGCACTGCTATCTTTAATTGGCACTTTCCTGCCAAGCCTCAGCGTTTTGCATCGGGCTTTTTTCCACGTGAGAGCCGCCACAAACAAAGCAGCTCGCTGACCCACTTAACTCCCACGTGAAGGCACACGAAGCTTCGCTTCAGTCACCCAACGGAAAAGAAGACGTGAGAGCACAAGGTTTTGATTAAAGGGAAGCGAGCGAATGGCTTCAAGGCTCATCGTGTGCGCACGGGCACGGCCGCGTGTGGTCGCTCCCTGCCGAAATTTGGTCACCCAGGGGGAAACTTCACGCACAAAGCGGGTAGCCCTCATGCAGCGTGAACTGGGTCTGATTCGAGATTTCCCGTTGGCATGAAGGTCGTGTGAGCCATGCGACATCCCCGCAGGCCTCCTCCTCTGACCCGCACTGACTGCCCACAGGGAGGCAGGGGACAGTTCATTCTCCCTGACCAAAACATCAAGGAAAGTACCAATTAGTGTTAATTGTGGCATTCTTTGTTTTGTGACTGGAGTCTGAGCTGAAATGCCCCACAACGGAACACAGGCGACTGGCAACAGCTTTCCACCCTCTCTGACCCGAGCTGGATTTAAGGCAGTCACCTAGAAGATCTCCAGTCTTCCCAAGGCACGGGCACTGGGTCTCGTATTTGCGTCGGAGACCCTGTTTTTCCTGGCTGCCTTCACAGGGCCTCTGGGAAGCGACATTTATAGGTCAAACTAACAGGAATCCTATTTCTGTCTTGCGCTTAAATTTACATTAAACAGCATTTCAGCCCCATTTCCTCTTCCCTCATAATTGCCCATTTACACCCTTTCAAATGGGTTTACCTCTTCCTGTGCTTGTTCTCTACAGTCATCTGATGGTGTTATTTTATCTTTTTTCCACTACAATTATGTTCATATCTCTGTTTTTATACTTGCACATAACACATGCACGTACCTTAGCAGCACGGATTCTTTTAATCTTTGAAAAACATTTCCTTTTTATCCTCACCCAAATATTAAGCCAACTGGAAAATGACACATCAAGGTTAGGAATGCAGTCTGCTCCTGACAGGGAAAAAATGCTGAGCTCTGCAAGAGAGGCTAAGTGGATTAAGATCCTTTTTAAAGATTAGGTCACCCTCCACCCCAAACACAGATTTCTACCGAAATTAATGGAAGCTCTTACAAAATGCAGCGGGAGAGCTGACACTGAACAGCAACACGGCAAACCTATGCCGGCAGCCCGCTCCACAACTGTCCAACTCCCCAGTTCCAAACGATCCTTAACAAGCGACTGATTGAGCCCATCCTACGTATTAACGCGACAGGATTCCATCTTGTAAAATTAGGAGCTGATGGGGAAAGAACGCTGAGCTGGTAGTTTTCAGGATAAAACCTTGAGCTATGATTCATCTGATGTGGCTGCACTGACATGACACCAACGGACAAGTTTGCCTTAGGAGAATCCAGACTGCCTCCCAGACTAGTCCTTTGCACTTGCATAGCTCCTGCCAGCCCAGTCACAAAGCTCTGGCAGCCCCCAGCCTGGATGGTTGGGTTTTCAGGATACCATTCCACAGAACCCACTTTAAGCACAGCCCAGCTAATAAACCACCACCATGTCTTTGTGCGGGATAGCTGAGGGAAAAACTCCACAGAAGTGCCTTACGTCCCCTCTGCCCATCACTTCTGGGCAGATGAACCCGGCCCTTCCAGCGGGCAGGCCTGCACACGCCGCTCAGCACCCGAACGTCACGCTGGGCGCCTTCCGGCTCTCACATCAACAGGAACAAAAATCCTGCAGGCGACAAAGCAGCCGTGCTGCTGCGCAACTGGCACAGGCCCCGCTCGCTCCCCACCGCGCAACTGCCTTCTGCAGGGCATGCTGCGAGGAACAGCACCTCCGTACGCCCAGCAAGCCAGAGAGGCAAGGCGCCGCCTTCGCTCTCAGCCTTGCGAAGCCGCCCTGATGGAAATAACTCTACCCCCCTCCTCAACTGAAAGAAACCAAAACACGTGCAAGCCGGGGGTCTGTGCAAGCCCTTGAAGGAAACTGGCTGCAATGCCACACTGCGGAGCAAGCAGCCTGATTTCCAGGTCTGTACCTGCTCACCAAGCCCTTTTCTCAGTCAGCACTGGAAAAACACCCAGAATAAAACAGGGCTTTCCAGATTCACTATCCCCCAAACCAGTTTTATTTGGTTTTCTCCTTGCTGTTCTTTAAAACAAGGTTCAAACCCAGGCCAGGCCCTAGCCTCCACGTGATGGGTCCAGCGCGGGGTCAAACGTGCGGCCACTGAAAGGTGACCCCAGTGCCTGCAGCTCGCTGCGGACACCCACCTCGCTGTCTCAGCATCTTGCAGCATTCATCCCCGCAATCCTGCCTGCTCCCTTCCACACCACATTTGAAGACAATTACAAACCAGCAATTCTTCCCTGATGGGAGCCAAGACTTGTGTAGGAGCCTCTCTGCAGCTTCTCCTCTCCCAGCACAGGAGATCACATAGCTACAGGCCACGGACACTCAGGTGTGTAACTACTCCCACCCCCCAGGACCGCCAGCGTCTCTGTCCCTGCCATCTGCTTAACGCTGGGTGGGAGAAGCGACAGGGGCCTTGCTGCACCCTGCACTTCAGCAGTTCTCACTCGTGCTGTTAAACCATTTCCTCGGCTCGCTCCCACAGCCGCTGGCCTTGGGCAGGGAGGGAAGGGCCTGGATTAGCGGTGCCAGGCAGCAGCCTGATGCACAGAATGGCCCTCCCCACCGCCTCTGTTCCAGCAGCACCCTGGGGCAGCTCTGGCCAAGAAGCTGCAGATTATCGCTGCCTGGAGTTTCAAGGCTTTGTGGGTTAGACTGGAAACCCTGGGAAACAGGATGTGTTCGAACAGCACCTCGAACAATGAAGGAGCCCGGGCCAAGAGGAGGACTCATGGGTATTCCTGGAAAACACCTACAGGAGATCACATCCACCACACTCCTGTTACCTGCCGGCCCCGGCTTTCACCTGCAACACCCTGCCCAGGGCAGGGATGTGCCCAGCACCTCACACAGCCACGTGGGAACCAAACACCCCGGCACTCTGAAGGGGAAGTTGGGAGAAGAGGAATTTGCTAGGGCTACCCTCTGCTTCGCTGGTGCTTTACGTGGAGAGGATGACACCCCTCAGAGCCACGCACAAATCCTCCCTTACCCCGGGAGCTATCTGCAGGCAGGTTTTAGCCTTGCTCCTCGGGGCTGCAGCCATTTCAAAAGCCGGGTATGCAAGCAAACAGGCTTGTTGCTGTCAAGAGCAAGTGTCACTTGCCCAGCCTGCTCTCCTCCTCCTCTCAGGGCTCATGAGCAAGCAGTAGCACTTGGACCCCGGCTTGCAGCACGCTCCCGAGCAGCTGTGCAGCCTGGGCATCCCACGGCACATCTAACAGGCAAAACAAATCAGGGCAACAGCAAACCACATCTTTCATTTTGAGCAGTCTATCACTGCCAAATTCGCCAACGCCTTTTTCTCTAGAGGTGAGCACTGGCTTCATCACTCCTTCCTCCCCTCTTTTTTTCAACCAATTCTGCGTTTCTCCTCCCTGTTACCCCCATTTCCTCTTTTACTTCCAGTGCTTCATGCGCTGGGAAATGCTGTGCACTCCTAAAGCCAGCTCCCCTCCTGCAAAACAGAGAAATCGGAACGAGCGAGTACAAACCAGCAGACTTTGCAGCACCTGGCTGTTTCTGAGGCTTGAAAGCGGTACTGCGCACACAGGTGTTCAGTAAACCAGCTCCACAGCCACTCATCGCGGAAGGGCAGAGAGCCTGCGGGTCATGCCTCGACACCAAAGCATCCCAGCAAAAACAACTCACAGCCTGCCCTAACACCAGTGGCCAGGAGGTTTGTGTTGGTCCAGGATGAATGAACAAACGCCTGGAGAGCTGAGAAAAAAAAAAAGCCGTGCAAGGACTGAGGCGTAACGCGTGACACAGCACGTCTGTCCATTTGCTACGGAAACTATGTTTGGCAAGTATCAGGTGTCTGAATCTCTGCTTATGTACATCCCCCAGGCCAGCAGCGTATTAATAACACAGGCGGCCTAAAACCAGAAACTGTCACCAAGAAAAGCTGCCCTTCTGCCCAGAGCTCCTTGCTGCAGCCTGGGTGGGGTCGTCGTGCTTCGCTCAAACAGCGCAGAACCGTTTCCCTGCTTTTCAGATTTGCCAACCACCTCAATTGAAGGAAGACCGATGAACAAAAGGAAGGGAAAGGAAAGTTACAGCAGGAAGCAAACCTTATTGTAAGCAAAGCTTTCTTGAACGTTATCCCATCAAGGCTCGAGCTGCCATGCAAATACAGAGAGCGAGCAGCAACCAGGATGCTGGCTGAAAGGCACAAATGTTTTCCGGAGACCTGTGGAAACGCAAGTCCCCAGAAGCTCACGCAGCGCGGCAGCATAGCCCCGGCACAGCGAGCGGCATGAGGAGGCACAGTCAAGCATGGAAGAAAACAGAGAGCAGACACAGGCTTCCAGGCAGAGGCCAGACACCGGGCACAGTAACACCGGCCACGGTAACAGAAGCAGAGTAGGAAGAAAGCAACTCCAGGTTCAAAATGGAAGCCCAGGAAGGGAACTGTTCAAGCTTCGGTGAGGACGGAACTGCACTGCATAAGTTACGCTAGGTAACTTTTAAGAGCAGCTTTAACTCGGCAGCGATGGAAGGAGTACTCGTGGCAGCACTAAACGGGCGCATTTGATTAAGATGCGTTCCAGGTTTCTCCCTTATTCTTAAATCGCGTTAGAGGTGCGTTACTCACACCAGCGCAGCCAGCCCCTCCACGCTGCCCGGACCAGACAGGCTCCTTTGTAAACGCGGGAGCCCAGGAAACCTCGCGCTGCATTTGTCAGAGAGCGGCGGCCTGAGGCGGCCTGCCCCCGTGTCCGACTGCGCCCAGGAGGTTCAGCTGCGGGCAGGAGAAACTGCAGCCCCATTTCTAGCTCACCTTGACCCCACAGCCGTCTTTATTTGCACGACACAGCCTTAGGAATACGGACTTTAAAAGAAAACTCCATTCCAGACAGACGCATTTTGCTTCTCTCCTGCTGCTCTCTGCTGCATGAAGCCGAGGTAGAAAAGTATTTTCAGACCTGCACGTCAGTTACAAACAGACAAGCGATTTCCGCCAACCACTCCGACCACGTTCCTCTCAGGCCTTAGCCGAGGACGTGTCTTCCAGGGCTTGAGGTGTAAACGCTGCCTGTTTCACATCCAGCAACGCACAGAGAACACCTCCGCTAAAAGGTAAGGACTGTCAGCGACCAGCAGGCTGGCCAACAGACCCCCCCCCGCACGCCTGGGATGACAACCGCTTGATATGAAGACGCGCTCACCCAGTGGCTTCCCTGACAGTCCAGAGCGACAACGGAGAACGGTCTAATTTAAGTCACCGAGAGAATGTCACCGCAATCACACGATTATTCAAGTCATCAGGCCACATAGGACAGAATTAGCCCGGCCAATGGTTCAGATTTCTTCTCCTTTGCCAGGAGTCCGAGTCTTAAAATAACCAAGGAATTAGTGCCAGCCGCCCACCTGAGCAGCCGGTTATTATCACCTGGGCTTTCCTCCGACACCTTTTGCCAAGCCTGACCCCCAGCCAACAGCGCAGCACTAGCGTGTGTTTCATTGCCGACAATAAGTACGTGCCACAAACCCCAAACCAGAATTTCTGCGGGATTCAGATCTACAATAAAACGGTGTTTTCAAACAGGACCGGGTATCTGCAGTCAGCTGTGACAGATTACGTTGGGACAGGAATAAATCTTGATGTACAACAAAAAGCTAGTCAGTTCTCTGACCTCGTACTACTGCTGACAAGCCACTCCCGGTTCCCCTACCCAGACACTGACTGCGATACTGCGATGTGCTCATCACCCCCTGAAGTACAAGATATCTTGTGTCACACAGGCAGCAGAACTAAAACACAGGGGCAAGGTGCTGCAGGGCCCAAAGGACAACAGGACTAACACAACCCAGACCGCTCCGCTTACCGCTTACGCATCTTCTCAAAGAGCCTCGCTCACCCCGAGAACAGCTCTACGTAACAGTTGCCACCACCTGCTCCTCTCCACAGTTCACCAAGAAGCGCCCCCGGAGGCGGCCACCCTCTGCAGGTCCTGAGTATTTTCTGGAGGAGACAACATGTTTATGGCACACACAGCCCCAGAGAACCAGCGAGTCACCTCTGCCCCGCCAGCCCAGAGGCCCAGAGGCAAAGCAGCACGTCAGTCCCTGCACACCGAGGACCCGTGCAGAGTGACGCATCTGCTGCACAAGCATGCGAGGGATGGAAGCGTAGCCGTGGCTCTGGCTAAGCCACCAGCCAGCAGGGTGGTCACCCTACATCCTCTGCAGCAGGGAACACTCTCAAACACAAATCGTTGGCCTGTATAGGGAAAGGAATGGGAATCTTGAATGCGAGTGTCTTCAGCCGTCTTCCTGACTCTTACCACCTTGCGATTCCCAGCCTTTTCCAAGCCCTCTCCAACCACCCCACGTCCTGGCAGGGGCTGAGTTTCCCAGGCAGCACCTGCCCCAGACAGCAGAGGCAGATCCTGACTGATCGCAAACAGGATGAAATTCAAGGTATGTCTTCCTTGGGGAAAAAACCTCTCACCCTCGATTTGTGTAAAAATACAAGCACTCCTATGAAACCCAGGCATCCAGTTCAACAGAAGAACCACTACCAAGAGCCAACACAGTTGAAAAATGGTTTTGATTTGGTTTTTTATAAGCTGTCATTAATTATGAACGCACAGCCCCCATCAGCAAGCGCTGAATGGACAGCCTCACATTTTGTTTCCAAACTGAGTGCTAGAGACAAGTTACAGAATTAACCGAAGGTTCTGGCACGGCTGTAGGCGCATCACAGCACCGGCACTTGGGAGCATAGTCGAGAACATCTTCCAAGGCAGAGATGACCGTAGGAGCCCGGATGGTGAACCAGGAAGGAGAGGACTTGTGCACAGATTCCTTGCCCAGGCAAGACTGAAACAGTCTGGCCGTGTTGACCCGAGCCAGGGAAGGTGAAGCACTAGGAGGCTCCACCACAGCCGTTTTTGAGTTGAGGAGAAACATGGCTACAGCCACCACAATTTTAAGTCTATTTCTGTTTCTTCAGGTTTGGTCTTTTTCTTGGCTGCTTCTTTGGCCTCTGCACAGCGTTCTTCACGCTGGCAGGGGGCAGCCTGAGAGTTATTTCATTGTCCTCGGCGTCATCATCCGCCTGGGAAGCTTTCCGGCGCTCGAGCACTGCTGGAGTACAGACCGGAGTAGGATCCTGAAGAGATCAGAAAAACACGATTCATTGCATACCATCTGCCAGAGAAAGTTGCCGCCGTCTCTGTGGCACCACACGGCACCTCAGCCCAGCTCTCCTTCCAAA
The DNA here is from genome assembly GCA_027574665.1 of Rhynochetos jubatus. NCBI lineage: Eukaryota > Metazoa > Chordata > Aves > Eurypygiformes > Rhynochetidae > Rhynochetos > Rhynochetos jubatus. The sequence goes on from CM050654.1 coordinate 30,731,085, forward strand.
CTTCAACACGTCAGGGGAACTGTTGTCTTTTTCTAACTAGCTATTTTTGTAGACAGCGTTTCTTCAGAGAGAAGCGTCATCTTCAAAAAAGTGTACGTGAAAGGCAAATGTGAAGTGATTCACATTTTCTGACACGTCATTACGCACACTTGCTTTCTAAACTTTGTATTTCCTGACTCACAGCACTAAGAAAGCCAAGAGGAAAATAATCAGGGGGAAAAAAAAGGTGTGTTTGAGTCTGCCATGCAGAAATGCCACATTCAAGCCCCCAGCAGAGCTGCAACGACCCAGCAGAAATGTTAATACCTGACAGAATTTCAGACTGTCAGTGCCCCAGATCTCAGTCCCGACGGCCTGAGCTTTCCTTTCATCCCACCGCTAGTTTTAGCTGGCGTTAGTTTCCAAAACACTGGAACACCTCGCCTGGAGAGCGCGAGGGAGGAGGGACAGCGCAGCGTGTAAACGGGGCCAGACCGCGCTAGACTGCATTAACTCTTCGACTTCCTTCTGCCAAACCGACTGGCATTACAGCGCAGCCCGACAGCGGGACGCCGGCACGGAGAGGGTGGTGGCGTACAGGCAGCTGCCCCAGCACCCGGCGCTGCTCCTGCCCCAGGGTAGTGCTGAACAGCAGAGGCACCGCTGCCTGGAGGCGCCTCGGGACAAGCGCTCCTAGCTGCGCCATGCTGCGCAGCCTTTGCGGCCGAATTCCCACAGGGGGGAAGGACGGAGAGGACCCAACCGCCCTCCCCCCCTTCAAGAGTGTTAGTACATCTCAAAGGAGCTGCTTTTGGCACAAAAATCTCTCAAGCAAATACTATCCAGGTGTTGAAATCTATACCAGAAAAAAACAGTTGCACACTTGAAACGCCTCCCCCAGCGCAAATGGCGGGGCGCCGCTAGGACTGTTCGGCCTTACCTGGCTGCTCAAAGAAATGTTCGGTTTTGGCTTCTTGGATGTTTTGACTCTTCCCTTTATGGAAAGCTTCTGTGCAGCCTGGGAAGCAAGACACATCAGGTGGATTGCGAGCAACTTCCTTGTGTGAAGACACAGTCACTTAACAGCCGGTAGGTTTCTTTGCTTTGTAACCACAAAATCTTTGCTACAGCAATTAGGTTTGAATGAATAAAGTCCCTTACAGTGCCGCAGAGGTGATCTGGATTGAACAAACACACCCAAAGCAACGCACGAAAAGCTGCTACTCTGCATTTTAAAAAAACACTGCATTAAACAGCGCTGCTTAAAATTCAAGTACTTCACCCAAGCACTCTGCAAACGAGCTTAAGCGAGGCCTAGGGACCTGCCTTCAAATAACCCACCCTGCCAAAGCCTCCCACAGGGCAAAGCCCCCGAGGCTCTTCTGGGATCTACAAATATTAAACCCACAGAGTATCCAACTGTTTGCACTGTCAGAAGAAAAGGAAGGTCTTCCCTTTGCCATTACTATTTACTTCCCTAGAAGTAAACCCACACGTACATACAGTACACCCAGCAACGGCACTACACTGATTTCCAGGAGCTTCTACACAGTCCTTAACGCTAGTAACTCCCCCTGGTGCTCCAGCTCCTTTATTGGTTCCACACAAAACACACGATTTTCTTGTATTTGGCACAGCCTTAATACAGGTTTTGGATAAAAGACTCATCAAAACCACAACAAACTTACAAATCCTGGGAAGTCGTAATCGAGGCCCTTTTCAGCCAGCCTCTTCCGTAACAGCTTCTCCTTTCGCAGCAGTCGCTCTGTCATCTTTGCCTTCTGAACGAGCGAACGTATCTTGTTGTAGCGCTTGACCGCCGGCAGAGACGGCTTCTGAAATACTCTGTCACTGTTCTTGAAGAGGTTTTCGTGGACCCTCTCAGGAGACATGAACTGACCTGCGTCGTAAACGCGCGACGGCAGGTTACAGCCGAGCTGCTCTTCTCGCCCAACGTGCTCGCGTAACGCTGTTCTCGGTATGGCATTACCCACCGCTACGGCAGAGCGCTGGCGCAGCGTTTTACGAATGGGAAGTAGCTAAACACTCACCAGTAAGAGAGCTGATAATGGATGGGGGAAGAAAACAACACCTTTCCAGTTACACCCAGAAAACAGAGAAACCTGCTTTTCAAAAGGTGATGGTACATATAGCTCACAATCCCGTAAAGGCCGGGGTTGCTATCACCGTGACGGAGAAACTCGCTGATTTCATCACTCTTTTAATCAAAAAAGCCCCTCGTGTCTAACTACACAGACTGCAGCTGCCACAGTCACAAATACTTCATTAAAAAAAATACCAGGAGTCTCCCAACAGTCCAAAACCCCTCCACGTTCACTATGAATGTCCGGCTCACACTTACACTTCAGCAGTCTCTCACAAAACAGGTAGTTGTTCATCGTGTCTGCAACAATCTTGGCCACTTCATCGGACTCAAACTCTATAAATCCGTAGCCTTTGCTGGCTCCAGTCTGCAAGCAGTGACAGGAAGAAACCCGAAAGCACGCTTCGATACCTGAAGAACTACATTAAAATTCTTTTACGCTTCCAAAGCCATAGCCCATTCTCAGCTGAACACACGCAGATTAATGAAAATCTCCGGGTTTACTCCGCAGGGAGTAATTAGCGCCTTCTGGCAATAATTCTTACATAAGCGTAATTAATTACAAATAAAAGGGGCTGCACAAACCGCCGCTGGAACCGCTTATTCGCAGTCAGAGGCCCAGAGGGGTTTGGGCTGGGAGCTGTACAGATCGTCCAGCCCCAGAGACAACGCCTCGGGCGGCCAGCCCGGAACTCGCTTGGGGTGGCGTTTCCGGACAGGCCGTTTCGCAGGGCGCCCCCCTCTGCCCACCCGGGGAACTGCAGCCACGCTTTCCACGTGGGGCGCGGCGGGGGCAGCGCGGCAGGCAGGCGGGCACCGGAGCCGGGGAAGCCTCCTCAGAAAGGAGCTACCCCCGGCCGTTCCCCACAGCGGCAGCTGCTGCGGGAAGGAGCCTCCGGGACTGGAAGCCGCCGCCCGGCCCAGTCAAAGGCAGCGGGCCCGGGGCCCCCGCGAGCGGTACCGGCGGGCAGCAAACCGGCCAGGCCCCGCGGCGAGGGGCGGGCCAAGCGCGCCGCTTTACCTTCTTACTCCGCGACAGCCGCAGCCGCGTCACCTTCCCGAACTGCCCGAAGTACTCGCGGAGCTGCAGCTCGCAGAGCCGCCGCGGGAGGTGTCCCACGTACACCACGCCCGGCGTCAGCTCCTCCTGCGGGGCAAAGGCGGCAGCGTCAGGCCGGGCCGGGTCGGGCCGGGCCGGGCCGGGGCCGCCCCGCCACAGGGCCCCGCTCACCTGGGCCGCCCCCGCCCCGCCGCGGGGCCCCGCTCACCTGGGCCGCCCGCTTGCTGCGGACCCGCTGCACCTTCTGCTGGAACTCGCGCTGCAGCCGCGGCTCCAAGGCCAGGAGCGGCGACGACGCCACCGGCGCGGAGGCGACCGACACGGCCTCAGCCGCCGCCGCCGCCATGCTGCGCTCGCTGCCGCTACCGGAAGCGCGTCACTCCCTCGCACGCGGTGTCGCGCGGCGACACGGGCGCGCAGGCGCAGAGCAGCAGGGCGCCGCCGACCGACACCTCCCACCCTCCACCCGCGCGGCGTCGCGTAGCAACGCGGCGCCGTCACCGGGGCAACGGGGACCCGGCGCGGCCCCGAAGCGCGGACACCCCGCCGGGGCCAACAGTTCCCCGCGGGCACCCGCCCGCCCGCGCCGCCCCCATCCGCCATCTCCTGGCTCCTCCGGCCGCTCAGGCAGTGCGCGGGGCAGCCCGCGCGCCGGCCGCACGGAAGGCCCCCCCCCGCGGGCGCGGGAGGCCCCGGGCGCGGGAGGCGGCGGCGGGCGCCATGTCGGTGAGCGACATGTTCGCGGCGCTGCAGGGCGTCCTCACCGCCGACCAGGACATCCGCGAGGTGGGTGCGGGGCCCGGCGGGAGCCGGGGCCGGGCGGGAGGTCGCAGCGCCCGGGCTGACGGCGCCTGTGTCCGCAGGAGATCCGGAAGGTGGTGCAGGCGCTGGAGCAGAGGGCCCGGGAGATCCTCACGCTGCTGCAGGGCGTGCACCAGGGAGCCGGCTTCCAGGACAGTGAGTCCCGCGGGGGAGCGGGCAAGAGCCGCTGGGGGAGCGGGGAGTGCCCCCCGGGGTGCGCGGTCCCTCTGTCGCAGACGGCCCTTCCCCAGGTTTCGCCCCGGGGGTGCCCTGCGCGGGCTTCTCGGGGCCGGCTGGGGCGGTTCAAGGCAGATACGCGTGAAGGCTGCTACTCCTCCTCAGGAAACGCCGCTTCTTCCCGTCCCCCCGTCCCCAGGTCGGTGTTTCCCCGTCCCAGTGCAGGCGAGCGTGTTCCTTTTGCAGGTGGTTGCTTTCTGCGCCGTTGAACCGGCCCGTCGGTTTCCCTCCAGGTGACGTGCACCCACGTCTTTGTTCTGCTGATCCTACCGTCGCTTGCCTTCCTCACCCCCCCCACCCCCTAAAGCTGCGACCCTGAACGCTGCGGGGGGCGTTCAGGATGCTGCGGGAAGGGGGCTCTTTAGTCTGGTTTGTACAAGACTGTGTGCGCGTGTATAAAATGGGCTTAACCGTGCCAAATGTGAGGGGGAGAGGCTGAAATCGGGAGCGGCCATTGATGTGTGTTTGAATGCCAGCTGGAATCGCTCTGCTGGATTCGAGGTTTGGGCTGTGGCTAGCCCGGCTCCTGCTTTCCGTCAGAGGTTGGGAGATGTTTGACATAGTGTCTCCAGGCCAGCCCGTTCCCTCCGAGGCCTGAGGACAGCCCTGCAGGACAAGTTGCCAGTGCCCTTTCTGCTCCCACCCCCCTGCTTTTAGACTCAGTGGTGAAACTACTGGAACAAACGGGGTTTTTTTCCCCTTAAATATGTGACTTAACAGCTGTTTCTACAAGTCAGTGAATGTCTCCTGAGAAAAAGCATCCATTCCGACTTTCCTGGGAACCCCTGAGAGGAGTCTGGAAGGGGAGACCCCCCGCAGGCCACCCTTTGCCGGTGGAGGCTGTTCGCCTGCAGAGCCGACCGGCTCTTACCAGCCTGATGAGGTTCCCCAGCACCCTCGAGCTGGAGGCCTGGGACTTCTCCGGTCTCTGAGAGGGTACGCGCCTCGCAACGTGCGACACCTGAGGTTTGACCTCTGCCGGAAAACGCAACTTCCACCTGGTTAAGAAATCCGGCAGCTCTAAAAATGGGAACTGCTAATTGGCACAAGCACACGCTCGCTTTCTCTAAGCTGAGTGAAGGTGTGGGTGTTGTAACCGTTGTTTTGTGTGGGTGTCAGCGTCAGGGGTTGCTTTCCAGTGTCTAATGGTAGAGACTTGTGTCTGGCTCTGTGTTTTCACTGGATTTTTAATTCTGGGAGAGCGCTGGTCCTGGAACTTGCAGAGTCTGAGAAGAGATTTGGAACAGTTAAAGCTAAGGGAAAATAAAAAGGGGGTGGGGGGAAGCTTGGCTTATAATTCTTGTAATATCAAAGATGACAGGTGTCTGGGCAGTAGGTTAGGAGTTAAGTGGTGATAATAGCCCTGTCAGCTTGTCGTCCATTCCAAGCGTAACAAAGTCAGGAAAGGTTCAGACTAAGAAAGGCTTACAGCCGAATGACGGAATGCCAGTTAGCCGAGGGATGGTTGGGGGGATGGATAGCGCTTGTCAGGTGTCGCATCTTTAGGCCACGGTTTTGTTTGAGAATGGTTGTAGTGCTGCAGCGTGGTGCTCTTCGGTGGCTGTTTGGCCTGCTGAGTCGGTACCACGGTTTGCCTGAGGAACTGGAATGGTTCTTCCTTATTGGTAGGTTCAAAAGGGGTAAATGAGGGATCTTGTAGCAGAAAGAGAGGATTATTCGCTGCCATGGAGTGACTTTGTAGTCCAGACTTCGCAGCATCCAGAAGTTTTTAGCCTTGTATTTATGTATGCTGAAATGTAAGAGAAACTCAACACTGAATAACCCATGTTGAACTATGAAGATGTTAAATGATGTTTAAACTATGTAACTAAACAAACCATATCAATTCAAAACTAATTAAAAAGCCAAAATACTACCAACTACTAGAGGTTCACAGGTGACAGAGTAACTAACGATGCCTCGTGGCCGCGGGCGGTTTCAGCTGGTGCTGCTGCCAACAGAAGCTGGCTGGCTTCTTGTGCCCACTTCTTTCTGCCAGTGCAAGTGGGGCACGACTCTTTGTCCCGCAGCCCGCTGGCTGATCCTCTGTAATGATTCTTGCATCATCAGCTGAGGCAGAGCGATGAGAACTCAGGGAGACGACAGAGCACGAGTGAAAACGTGTAAGGGCTTTGCACCAGGCTGAGCAATCCGTCCTGCCAAAGAGAAGGGTAAGGGTGCCGTGAGGTCCGTTCACAGAACGACGGGAGTTGGGAGTTCGATGGAGGGCGGTTTCCCGTACCAGTCAGTGCTGTTTAAAACACTGGCTTGCACAATGCCTTTCCCCTGTTCTCCAGGGACTTGCTTCTTGGCTAAACCTGCTCTCACTGAGCTTTTTGTCTAACCTTTTTCGATGTGGGGTGGCCACCTACCCACAGACAGCAGCTGTTTGATGGTGCCGGCGTCTCCGTGCTGTCTCGGCACGGAGCGTGAGACTGTGTTTAGCTGTGGGAGAGGCAATTTCCGTCATGGCCTTTATTCAGCTGGGGGGAAGGAAAAGCAGCAGAGCCTCAGGCCAGCAGCCTCCGGAACAGGGTTAAAGGATCGCTGTCCTTGCGCTCCCCCCGTCCCCTGTCCAAAACGGAGCTTGAGAACCGCTCAGAAAGGTGTGCCTCGGCCTGCTGTTGGCTGACTTGAGTCCGAGTGGCAGGCAGGGTCTTGGGAGGCTGAAATTCCACTTGCGGATTGCCTTTGCTCTTGAAACGCGTCGTGTCGAGCTGAGCCAAGCGTCAGCGTGACGTGCGAGGATGCACGAGGGTGGTTTGAAGCCGGGAGGTGAAGCGTGTATCGTTGGGCGCTGCTGCCCGAAACTTTACAGTAAAGATTGTTTGGTTTTGTCCAGAGTTCCTTTGGCGGCAGCCAGGGTGCGGGTTGGCGCCTCGCTTGGCGGACGGCTGCCACGTGACGGCTTCCGCGGCCGACACAGGGTTAGAGGGCGGTGTTTGGAGGGCAGCTGCCAGCGAGCTTCATGTGTTTCTTCCATTCTGGCTGCCACACAGGGCACTTTCACCTTCTGCTTCCTCAAGCTTTTATTTTTAAGTGCCCTTTCCTTTATTTTAAACAGAAATGGTGTTTTATTAATTGACAGAAGCTTTACGAACACACTGAAGTGACTCCTCGTAGGGCTTGTTTGTTGGATAAAAACCATCACAGCTCTCAGATTCAGCTTCTGCGGATCTTGATGTAGAGAGCCAGGATTATTTAAACAGGGTGCAGGAGAGCCTGGAGGTTGTTCCTCTGCCACCTTTGGGTCGTGACCAGGATTTCGGTGGGGGCTGCAGTGAGGAAGCACTGGCTCCGTGCGCTCTGTCGGGCCCTGGCTGCGGGTGCCGCGTGGCTGTAAGTCGGGGCAGTGAACAGGAGGTGGCAGTGGGGTAGTGAACAGGAGGTGGCCGTGGGGCAGTGAACAGGAGGTGGCCGTGGGGCAGTGAACAGGAGGTGGCAGTGGGGTAGTGAACAGGAGGTGGCAGTGGGGCAGTGAACAGGAGGTGGCCGTGGGGCAGTGAACAGGAGGTGGCAGTGGGGTAGTGAACAGGAGGTGGCAGTGGGGTAGTGAACAGGAGGTGGCAGTGGGGCAGTGAACAGGAGGTGGCAGTGAACAGGAGGTGGCAGTGAGGCAGTGAACAGGAGGTGGCAGTGAACAGGAGGTGGCAGTGGGGCAGTGAACAGGAGGTGGCAGTGAACAGGAGGTGGCAGTGAACAGGAGGTGGCAGTGGGGCAGTGAACAGGAGGTGGCAGTGAGGCAGTGAACAGGAGGTGGCAGTGGGGCAGTGAACAGGAGGTGGCAGTGAACAGGAGGTGGCAGTGAGGCAGTGAACAGGAGGTGGCAGTGGGGCAGTGAACAGGAGGTGGCAGTGAACAGGAGGTGGCAGTGAGGCAGTGAACAGGAGGTGGCAGTGGGGCAGTGAACAGGAGGTGGCAGTGAACAGGAGGTGGCAGTGAGGCAGTGAACAGGAGGTGGCAGTGAACAGGAGGTGGCAGTGAGGCAGTGAAACAGGAGGTGGCAGTGGCTGGTGCCCGAGGGAGAGACCGCTTCTCTGCAGAGGTGTAACAGCACACTGGGCAGGCTAAAACCCAGTTCCTTCAAATACATCGCTTGAAAGCGGGAAATGTGCAACATCCCTTCGGGAAACTCCCTCATCTAACCTAAGTCTGACCGGTAAGAAAAAAATACCGTCAGACTTGAAAATGGAGAAAGAAAAGTTGCTTTCCCTTGACTGTACGAGTCTGTCGGCGGCGCTGCGTGGAATGTGGGCTGTCTCGGGCCGGCTGGAGGCAGTGCTGCTCTGTTCCTTGTGAACTGGTGGTTGCTGGGTGTCTCTAAACCACCGCGTTGGGGTGCTGGGCAGAACCTCCTCTTTGGAACACCTGTACAACTCCACTAGCCCCCCCGTCTCTTACTCTGTTCACGCAGCTAAAACTCGGTGTCCGTTAGCAGCTCGTGCCCGATCTCTGCTGCGCCCTTCCTGCTGCGGGGCCACCCGTGGCCCTGCCACCCGCCAGCGCTGCTGCGTGGGTGGGTTGTAGCACGGGCTCTGCCCGCCTCGCTGCTCCCGCTGGCTCCCTCCCTCGCCCCCAGCGTCTCAGCGCTTCTGCAGCTACAGGACCTCGAGCGAAATTGCCCCCGTGCTACCCCCGATGAAGCCGGACGCGCGACACCTCTGTCAGCCTCTCTCCAGCTCCGCCCGTCATCGCACCTGCAGCACTGCTTGTCTGTCGCCCTGCGTGGCGCGTCACCAGGCTCCTTTGCTCGTTGGTTCCTGCCGCGCGCACGCACCAGTCGACTGTTCCCGCCTCCGTCCGTTTGCATCCCCCGTTCCCTCTCGGCCCGTCGCGTGGCCTGTCTGGTGCTTCCTCCTGTCAGTGCCCGTTGCAGAACGGGCTCTTCATCCCCGACACGAGTTTCATAGCGGCGGTAATTACGCATGATTAGCAGGGATTCTTAACTAATCCCGGGGCGTCGTGGCTCGAGTTTGAAACAAGCGGATTAGCCCAGAACTCGGAGTATTTCTCCTCGACCCGTGGTGTGACAGTGAGTATTTCGAAGGTTGACTGCGATGTCAGCAGCCTCTCCTGGGCGGCAGAGGAGCATGAATAGCGCCGTCCGCCCCAGAGAGTCTCCGTGCTCACGACACCCTGCGCTCCGTCAGGTACCGAGCGCTGCGCCGTTTCCTTTTCAGTACCAGCGAAATGTCAGAAGGCTCGAGAACACTTCGGTACAGTGAGAGCACAGCTGGAATCGCTCAAGACCAAGTTTCCCGCTGATCAGTATTACAGGTGAGCGGGATCACACGCAGCCAGACACGGATATGGGAATTGCCGGGGCGTATTTGGCACCGTTGCTTTGGAGGAATGATTCAAAGGTTTACGGGCCGAATGCTTCCTTCTGCTTGGAAAGCAACTGGTGGTAGAGAAGTGTGAGGTGCTTTATCAGCGGAGACAAAAAATGCCTTTGCTCAAACACTCCATTTGTAACTTTTCACTAAAAATATTTCATTCTTTTTCTAGAAACTTATTTTAAACAGAAAAAAGAAGCTTTAAGACATCAGTTCCTCTTGGAGCTGCCCTTGTTTCCGGGAGCAGAGTATTTGCTGCTCCATCAATTTCAGTGAGGTTAGGTTTGGGGCGTTTCTGAAAACAGCTCCCTAAACCTGTCCTGAAAGGGCTGTTTGACACTGCAGATGCTGAATGAAGTTGTCACCTTCCTGCTTTGTTTGCTGCCAGAAGGGGACGGTGTCTAGCAAGAACGTTTCCAAGAATCGTCACCCTGTCGGCTCGGAGCAGCTGCGGGGAGGTGGGAGGGGAAGCCCTGCTTCTCGTGGGCACCACAGCCCGAAAACCTCCGTGAGCGGAGTAGGTGTAGGGGCGCAGCGCTGGCGTCCAGTGCCGTATCCTCAGGTTCTGGAGTACCGAGTAGGTGACTTCGACCTGGTGGCGTTTTGATAAGCCAGCAATACTGGGAAGAGCTGTGTGGGAAGGAGGGAAGCGTAGCGGATGCGTGGTGCGTGCTTGGCGCCTGACTCTCCAGTGATAGCTGTCCCTTACTTCTACCTTGCCGTGCTGTTTTCCTCAACAGATTTCATGAGCACTGGAGGTTTGTCCTTCAGCGGTTGGTCTTCCTGGCGGCGTTCGTCGTCTACTTGGAGTCAGAGACGTTAGTGACCCGAGAAGCTGTTGCAGAAATACTTGGGAGTAAGTTCACGTTGTAACTGAAGAGAAAAAGCTCGTGTGATGTTTTCAGACGCTGTAGCTGTCGGAGGTACAGGGAAAGAGCGGAACTTCGTTTCTTCCCAAGAAATAGGTTCCAAAAGGTATCTGGTATTTGATGTCATTACATAAACAACTTCTTTTGGGAGGTGGAAATGGGCAAACCTAACATCAACAAAAGTATTTCTTCATCGCTGAGTTGTTCGTCAGTGAAGATTCATTCAAACTGCATCAATCTACCGAAAGACAACACAAAGATGAGACCTTGTTTTTCGCACTTTCTGCTTTTAGTGTTAAGAAGTGTGGGAAAAAGATTAAATTCTTCCGCTGTAAGAGAACGTGTCCTCCCAGAGCGAAGGGTTTGGGGGAAAAAATTGGGGAAATATTTTTCTAAGAGATGACTGCAGACCCCACTCCTAGATATTAATGCCGATTCGGTTATTCTGCTGGACCCATTACACCCTCTCGCACGTCCGGCGGAGGATATGAGAGGCGCTAAATCAAACCGCTGAGACGAGGCGGTAATTACATCGCGTTCGGGCAAAGGCTGACTTTGATTTTTGTAATAATGGTTCATAAATTCGGCGTTTCGAATTAGCTCCAGTAACCGGATGCCGTTTTGGCGCGCTGGCTTCGCTCGCGCGCGGTGCCGCCTGACTGCCGCTCTGTTTTTCATCACAGTCGAAGCCGAGCGGGAGCGGGGCTTTCACCTGGACATTGAGGACTATCTTTCCGGCGTACTGACTCTCGCCAGTGAGCTGGTAAGGAAGATATTTGGGCGTATATTTGGATTGAAACTAACTTAAACTAGTGTTTGGTGCCTTTCCCAGCTTGTTCCTGGAAGCTCTGATAACCTTGATCTGAAGCTCTAGCAAGCTGCCTCTCTGTATGCCAGAGCTCAGTGGTATTTTAAGATTTAAACTAGTTGATTGATTGAAAATCCAGGATTGTTGCTCAAAAAAAAAAGGGGCAGATCAAGTGTAAATAACCTGACTGCCTGGAACAAAACTGCTTCATCTGGTAAAGTGGGAGATGGGAGCGGGGACGTGATTTGGGTGGGTTCCTCTGATGTTCTCCTGCGCGTCTTCCTCTCTAGGCCAGACTGGCCGTGAACAGCGTCACGGCGGGTGACTATTCTCGCCCTCTCCGCATCTCGACTTTCATCAACGAGCTGGATTCCGGCTTCCGCCTGCTCAACCTGAAGAACGACTCCCTGAGGAAACGTTACGACGGCCTGAAATACGACGTCAAGAAGATCGAGGAAGTGGTTTACGACCTGTCGATCAGAGGACTCAATAAGGAGGCAGCAGGGGCTGGGGGTGGGGAGAAGTGAGGGACGCCCCTTTAACGGCGTCATCGATTACCTCGGACGGTTGCCAATTCAGGAAGCGTGCTAGCGAAGCCTTCCTGCAGTAGTTTAGAAGAAGTGCAGCTCGAAGCTGCTCTCTATTTTCTTACAAAAGGTGTAGTACGGGTGTTAGATCTCGATGTTTTGGAAAATCATGTCTAGATTAGGGCAGGGGGCTGTTTCCGGTGGAATGCCCCTGCCAGCACGCAGGTGGTCGGTGTGAGCTCGGTAGTTCCCTGGTGTCGCGTCGCTGCCCCGGCAGTGCTGTGCTTCAGCCATCTGTGCTCACGCCTTCGAGGTGGGCGCAGCACGCGGCTCGGTGCAGATCCGCGTCACGGTCTGGAGAACACGCTGTGTAAATATCTAGACATTTTTTTTTAAAAACACTCTTTTTTTTTTTGCCTTTTTGTTCCTTAAATTTTCACCCACGTCAGTAAGTTGAACGGATTTGCGTAACTGTTTATTAACCAGATCTTTTAAAATAGCACCTGTTAATGTACTTTGGTCAGCGGTCATTCCCCCTTCACTGAGAAAACAGTGAAAGGATTCCTGGGAATTTCTCCAGGGGAAGTGGTGTGTTGCACCCACCCGCCCCCCCTCTTGCTTTTTCCTTGCCTCCAAGATTTCTGTTGCCGGGGAGAGCAAATGCCTGCTTCCACTCTCCGGTGTCTGTTTCACTGACCTGGGTAAATGCTGAGGTTTATTGTCATCTTTTGCCTTGAGAACTCGGTGTAACCCTTTATTTGTTTTTAACTTCCAAGATTCCGACTAGAGACGTGATAACTGATACCCCGCAGGTAGCGGCTGAGGCTTAACCTGTTCCGGCCACGACCGTACCCGTGTCCTGGCGCTAAAAAAACCCTACACCAAAGCTGTAGTTCATGTAGCGAAACGTCGGTGTCGTCAGAAAAGGGGAAGTGGCGCGTGTGCGTGCAGGGTGTTCACAAACACAGCCAGCCCCTTTCGTTTGCGTGAAGGGACGGGCTCACACCGCCCGGGGTGTTCGTCCCCTCGTCCTCAAAGACTCAGAGTTTTGCCTTTCTTCTGCTTCCGGTGGTGCAGGATTAAGGAGAAAAACTGACTTCGTTAGGAGGAGGAATATTTCCCGAGGAATATTTGACGTGAAGTCAAGTTTGTTAGTGTTTCATTTCGTTAGCAAAGATTTACCACTGTTGCCGTTGGGGTTTGGTTTTGTTTATTGGAAGAAAATGGTTTCCTGGTTATTTTGGCCAATAAAAGCCGTTCTTTGGTTTTGGACGTTTGCTAACTGCCTGTTGTCTGACTGTTGTGGTTTGCTTCCCTTCCGGGGAGCCTACCGTCATCGTTCCAGCCTTCAGCTGTCCTTGGGCAGTAGCGGGATTCCTCGCTCTGCCTGCACGCCGCTCGGTGGGGCACGCTTGCCCGCTGGCACGTGGAGCCCGAGTCAAGCCCCAGGCAGATTTCACAGGTGCTTTGCTTTTTAGTTTGACCTATTTCGCAGTGTGAAACAGGAGGGGTAGGGAGGAGTTTATCACTGCCAGATCCAGGATGTGGCAAGGAGAGCATCTCGGAACCATGGAATCACAATGGTTTGGGTTGGAAGGGACCTTAAAGATCATCCAGTTCCACCCCCCCTGCCATGGGCAGGGACACCCTCCACCAGACCAGGTTGCTCAAAGCCTCATCCAGCCTGGCCTTGAACACTTCCAGGGATGGGGCATCCACAGCTTCTCTGGGCAACCTGTCCCAGTGCCTCACCACCCTCTCCGGGAAGGACTTCTTCCTGATAGCCAATCTAAATGTCCCCTCTACAGAATCCTAGAATGGTTTGGGTTGGCAGGGACCTTGCAGATCATCTTTCGTGTTTGTCCTCATCCTCTGTCTCTGGTGACGCACAGCGTGGGGAGATGGTAAACTCCCTCTTCCACAGGTGAAGGAAAGGAGGTGTAACTGAGCCCCCGGCGATGAGGCCAGCCTTCAAAGCCGCCTCCGTTCTCACCCTGTGCTTCTTGCTCGCTTTAACCCCGTGGAGGTGGGAGGAAGGATGGAGCTTACGCCAGTTCCGCTGCCAACACCAGCGACTGCTGAAACAACACCCTGAGGCTCCAAGACAGCCGTGCAGAGCAAGGTCACACAGGAAATGTGTGGGAGCGGGGCAATTAGAGCCGGGTTTCCTGGGCACCTGTCTCTCAGGTTGGAGGCTTCCTGGCACGTGGGACAGGTGTTTGTCAGGGCTTTGTGCTGCCTTGTGTCCTTGTGTCCCAGGTGCTGGGCTGCATTTGGTCACACAGCAGATCGGCTTCCTGGCATGGGACCCCATGGCCTCACGCAGCTTTTCGGCAGATCTTGGATCTGAGGTGTTTTCCTGAGCTGGTGGAGGTACACGAGGTGCAGGTACTGTGGGAGGGACGACTGGAAGAGCAAGTCGCTTACTTAGGGCTCACCAAATCCGCAAGGTGTGGGATCCTTCTGTCTCGGGCTCTGTGGAGAGCAAGTGCCTGAGAAAGAGACGCTCCGGTGTTCTGTTCCGGGGGGTGTTTAGCAAACGCCTTGTTCTTTCCCGTCCCAGGTTTTGGGAGCGCCTGGCGTCTTCCTCTGGAAAAGCAGCGTTTGCAAGAGCCAGGCTGCACAGTGTGTTCCCAAGCGCGGTCTGGGGAAAGGAAAACTGCAAGCTTTCTTCCGAGGCTGCAGCAGGAAAGACGGGGACGTGCTTTTTGCAGCTTCCTCTGCGCAGAGGTCGCCCGTAGGACCTTGTGTCCTTGATTGTGCCCGTTGCTCTGGTCCTACGTGACAAGTTGTGTTTCTGTCCCAGAGCCGGGAGCAGAGGGAAGAAGGGCAAACCCAGAAGGGCTGGAGCAGGGGGTCTGTCCTCTGACCCTTCCCTTTCCCGGGGTGACGGGAGCAGGTTAGCCAGTGGGGAGCGGCAGTGAGAGACGGAGCTCTGAGCGCCGCAGAAGCTCGATGCGATGGCTCATGATGAGTCAGATGCACTTGAACTCTGAACAAACAACTCCTGTTGGTTCTGAATGGACTGTGCAGCGTGTGCTGGCAGCTGGGAGGGGGGTGAGTCAGTGCAGGAGCGCTGGAGCGCCTGACTCAACAGCCAGCACAGCTATTCTGAGCCACTTCAGCCTCAAGTGTCTTCTGGGAGCGCTCTCTTGGATCATCTTTGTATTCACTGGTTTGGGGTGTTTGTTTTGTTCCCCCCAGCTTGACGTCACTTCTGTGGGTTTTCTTTATTTCAGTAAAAAGAGCCCTTAAATAGGTGATTAACGGCTCTTTCTTTGTAGCGCTGCCCGTTCAACCCCTGCAGATCAGTGAAAGCGCTGACCCGATGGCGTTGGGGGAAACGGGGGTGAGCGGAGCTCCGCGGCACAGGATGTGGAGCAGACCTTGGGGCTGGCTGTTGAACTGGGCTCTGGCTGCTGGAATTGATGAACTGGGGCCGAGTTCAGCAGCCTCTAAACGGGCACTCGTTAAAGGGCACGTTATCACCTCCAGACTGCCCTTTTCTAGTGCCAGCACCCGCCTTTGTGCAGTGAACTGGATCAAGGAACTGATGGAGCACAACCAACCTTTACTTTTGAGCCGTGTTTGCTCCCAGTCTGGTTCACCGCACAGTCCCGCACGCGCTGTGCCAGTGTGTGGAGGGAGGCTTCTTCCTCTCCTCCTGGTGCCAGCTTTAAGTGTTCTCTGGGCTGTAACACGACGTGGTAAATTGATTTTCTTGCAGTCATTTAACTGCTTCCAGTTCTGTTAGGATTGCCAAGGATTTTCTCTTTGGGTCAGTAATTCCCCTTCCTTTACTGCAGCGATGGCTTGGGTGCTACAGAGCCTCCCTCACGTTTTCCAGCTGGTGAGGTCCTCGCACACCGAGGCAACAAAGGAGAGCAGAGAGGGAACGTTGGATGACTGCGGGCTCTGTGCGTGGGTGTTGACCCGTTACTCATCAGCAGTCCATCCTCCCTCGCTGGAGCGCTGGCTGTGGGATACTGCAGTGCGACCGTGCTGGAGCGTGTGCAGGGCCTGCTCAGAGAGACCCTCCGGCCTGCTCAGAGACCCTCCTGCCTGCTCAGTTCACGGAGTGGCACGAGGAAAGGGATTTTGAACGGACTAGTGCTGTTCGGTGCGTGCCTCCTGTATGCACGCTGTGGGTCTGGCACGAGTTACTCGGAGAGGGCTATCCCCTTACGTGTTTCTCTGCCTCGCTATTGCTGCTTCTCAGCCGTTGCTGGAGGCTGGCCGGGCCCAAGGGGAAAACGGCTGTCCTAGAACCAGTCCCTTCAAGAAAGAAGGGGCAATACGCTCCTTGTCTGAATGCCTGTCCATCTGCACGTTCACACGACGGGTGTACAGACGTCTAACCTGCTCTGTTGGGGAAAACGGAAGAGGCTGAGCGCTGCAAGGGTGCTGTCGGCTCCCCAGGAAGCCTGCTGGCTCCCAGCCCAGCAGGGAGAGCTGCCTGCCTGCCTCTGGCTCTGCGCTGGGGCTCTGCGCTGGGGTCCGGCGCGGCTCTCGCAGGCTTCTGTGAAGTCCCACCACCACCACAGCCTGTTGGAGATTGCAGCAGGGACTGCAGAAAGCCTGAAGGGAAGAAAAAGCCTGAGATTTCAGCCCCTGTGAAACGGTCCAGGGCTGTGAAAGCCTCCTGCTCTTTGCGTGTGTTGGACACCCCAGGCTCTTTGACTTTCTTGTGACCTCCAGGCTTCCCACCCATCTGCCAGCCCTCCCCACAAGGCCTGGAGAGCCATTCGGTGCGGGTGCTCTCGAGGCTGTGATTGGCACTGCAGGGGAGGTTCCTGCACTAGGAGGGAAGGGTTCAAAACCACCTGGGGCTCCACTGCCGCAGAAACAAAGGGTTCCTTTGCCTGCTCCTAAGCGGGGCGGCTCCCCTGGGAGGGCTGTTTTCTGTCTGGGTCTTCTACCTGCAGCTGAGACGGTTTCTCAGGGATGCAAAGCCTGTGCTGGTGGAGATGGCACTGGGGCAGGATTTGAGCTGGAGAGTTGCAAATTACCTTCACACTCACCCCCGCTAAAGCACCCAGAGCCTCATGCCAGCTTTTCCACTCCATCCAGCTGGGTAACGGCTCCCAGTGGAGCCTGGGCTGAGACCAGCGCTGCAGGACGCTCTGTCTGTGTTCCCGTTCCTCGTTAGGGTTCTTCCCTGTGTTGGTGAGGCCCCTCCATGTTCCTATCACTCGACTTTTCCATGTTGTAGAAAGGTTTCCCTTAGGGACCACCTTCAGCTTCCTGAGGGAGACGCCTGTTTGCCCAATGAGTGCCCGTGGGGCTTGTCTGCAGGTTTTGGACTGTGCATTGTTATTGTTGAAACCCTGATTCGTCTCTTTTTTTAATTCCTTGTGCCTGTCTCCAGTCACACTGATACGCTGCAGCAGCCTCTGAGAAGTCAAGCAGTTCCTTGTCGGCCTGATGGGCAAGACTTTTTGCTCCACCCTATCCCACTGTGGTGACAGCAGGTCGCTCTGGTGACAGTGAGCTCTTTGAACCAGATCTCCATCAGGAGAATGGTTTCCTCCATTGGTTTTTCCAATTTCAAGCCGGAGAATGTCAGCCTAATTCCAGCTGAATCGCACCCAGTTCCCCTACGCACATTTAAGAGGAGAGGTGGCTGACAAGAAAGGAGTGCCTGCAGCTGCCTCCTCCACCAGCACTGAGGGGTCTCTCCGACATGGTGCTAGACGTGAATTATCTTCCCTTTGAGCATGTCAGGGACAAGCAAGAGAGTGCAGGATTCACCGAAACTCCTGCTGGAGCCCTTCCTGGGACTTCAGCTCCACAACAGATTCACGTGCGTTGAATGACTGAAGCTCCCCAGGCAGAAGATCAGAGATGATCTCGGATCTGGTTCTGAGGATTTGGGATGTGCTCTGATCAATCTCGGTCTCCACTGACAGCTCCAACAGCTTCCTGCTGCCAGACCAAAGCTGGTGCTCCCTTCCAGACGTGTTCTTGATCACATAGCGGAGACCCACGCGGAACGCCCCTTCCCCATCCTCGCTTCTGTTAAGGACAACCAGGAGTGTCCAAGAATAGGGTAAAGGGAAAATCTCTGTTCCCCAAAGCAGAAGTCTCTGCCCTCTGCAGTATTTGCTCTTCACCTCCCCGTGGTTTTTTCTGCCTTTCCCACCCCGGCTGCTGGCTCTCAGCCGCTATTCCTTCTTCCCTTGGGATCTGATCTCAGAGGGGGCTCTGGATCCAGTGTTGTGTTGTCTCGTGTGCCTGCGTTGGGAGCTCAAAACTACGTGGACCCTATGATAAAGATGGCCTGTTGTTGTTTTCCTGGTAAATGACAGGTAAAACTCATCCTAAATTCTTGCTGAAGGTCGTTCGCGAGTTCTGATAAATCAACGGAGTGATCTTTCTTTCCCCCCTAACATGGTACTTCCAGCGAGGCCTGCTTGTAGGAGGGTAAGTTCAGTGGGCAGTTTTGAAAAGTAACCCTAGTATTGTCATTCGTGACTTCTGAGCGGCATAAAAATATTCCAGAGCCCTAGGACGGCCAGTTTGGAACAGGTAATTGCTTTCTTGGCTTAGAGACAACCCTGTTCCCAAGTACCCTGGGTTATAATAGCGTTTTGTCAGGTTTGTTAATCAGAAATGGAAAAATACAGCACGACTAATCCCCAGGGCTGCCAAGTAAGACGTGTACACGTGATACCGAAAGACCTGGAACTTCCCAGGAGAGGGATCGTCCAGTTCAGAAAGGGGCCTGAGGGTTATGGAAACCTACCGCCTCGTCGGTGCGCTGCCACTCCTCGCCCTTCCTGCGCGGGCTCACCCACAGCACGAGCCCTCGCAGGGCCACAGAGATTGTTCTGTGCTCGTGCTCCCTGTCACCACCTGTAATTTAAAGGCAGGCAAGCAGCTGAGTACACACTGCCTACGTCCAGACAAACAAGGCGGGAAGCACAGCCGCTGGTTTGACAGGTTCAGCAGTCAGGCTGTCGCTTCCCTAGCAGGCTGTCCTGGATCAAAGAGCTCGTGCTGTTCCCCGGCTGCAGGTTTTTTAGGACAGGGCTACAACACCAAGTACACGTCCTGCTCATAACTCAACGCCCAGTAATTATTTATGGACCTTCTTTTGGGGAGAGTTTGCCTGGTTCAGAGGAAATAGGCCGTGATTACCAGGAGCCTGGCAGGCAGGTGTTTCCTGCGATACCTAGAAAAACCCCGGATCTGACAAACTGAACAATCACCCAAATGCACAATTGACGCTAAGTATCGGACCTTTTACATATACTTATTGTTTTTCCAACCTGTTTGAACAGCCAGGGCGACTGAAGCTATCTTGATTTAAAGATACAACTGTACAAACAGTCCACGGCGGGTTCTGAGCGTGAACTGGTGTGGAGAAAATCACTGCACTGGAAAGCAATCGAAAACCATCCAGAAAGCAGCAGCTTTCTGTGGCCGTAAAAGCCACTCGCTGTTTGGCTAAGTTAAGCTCTCAGGGTTACTGTACTTATGCCTTCCCTTATCAGAACTGCCACTGGAGGTGATGAGGAGAAGGTAGCTGCGCCGTTTTGATCTCAGAAAACAGGTGCTACAAGCTGTTGCTCTTTGCATGTTGAGTGACCGAGGCTTGCAGGCTGTTAGATGCAGATCTGTCACGACAGCGTCAGAGAAACCTTTCTCCGCCAGCTGCACTGCTTAAGCATCCATCTATTTGAAAAACACACAACAAATTATAAAAGCAAGGCCTCGTGCTCTTCACTGGCTCTTCAGTGCATATATCGGGGGAACAGTTTATTGTCTGAAGACCTGAAAGAGCAGGGGGGAATTGCAACTCGCTCGTGGGAGTCAGGCTGCTGCCCCCGCAAGTGTTTTGCCAGCTACTGCTACAGCGCTCAGCTGTGCGCGGCCCTTCACATCTTGGGTGCGTGTTTGTAAAGCCTCTGATGATGCAATTACTCCTGTTTCCTCAAGGACAAAGCCGCTGGACAGCACAGATGAAGAGAAAATACAGCCCGTATGCACGAGTCTCGCTGCTGCTCCCTGCCTCGGTGCCCGGAGCAGTGTGAACAGCCCTGGCAGCCGTGGCACTGGGCACGCTTGGAGGCCTGCTCAGGCCCTGGGTCAGTGGTGATCTACAAGACTAGGCCTACCTACGTGAAGGTAACCTCTGTCTGCCTGCGGCTGGGCGCTCACCGATGCTGGGTGGTCTCTGGAGAAATACACAAATACGCTTCCTTGTGCGGATCCTCCTGTCAAATAGATGTCTGAAACAGAAATTGCTGGGAGTGAATAATACTGATTGGCTTTGTCTTTACCCTGGGGGGCTGAAAGAACCTTTACAGGCTGTCCTCCAAGACCCACCGACCAAAATGCAGGCTCCTTTATTTAGCCTCCAGGGCTGTAATCTGGCCTTTGCTGCGTAAGCCACAGCGTGGCATTTTGCTGATGGTGTAATCGCAAGGCCGCCGTCAGTGGTAATGTCAGGCTGAAAAGGTTAAACCCTGTTTGCCTTTTTACCATTGTTCAGCTTGGGAGTCATTTCCCCGCTGCGGAGCCGAGAGAGGCTGGACCTTAACGGGGCAGCGCTTTTGTGACCTGCCCAGGCAGGGCTGCGGCCAGAGCATGAGATTTTGTGCCAGTCTATTGTTGTCTAGTGAGAATTAGGGTAGCAGGCTTGTACCACGCTCCCAGTCTCATGAGGAGCAGCCCCTGAATTCGGCTAGGGGATCCGAAGCACAGATGTAGGCACATTGTTCACCTGAATGCCACCCACACAAACCAGCCACTCCAGAAAACAAGTACTTAAAAAAATACCCACCTAAAGTCATTGAAACGTAATTATTAAAACCTTTTATGTTACTCTACAGTACAATGTAAATTGTTCCTTTCAATTAAATTTTGAAATACACTAGATTACATCATTTAAATAATCGCAAACTTTTAGGTTCACCCTTAGTGGTAGCGGAGCTGTATTTACATACACTTCTGAGCTATTTCAGATGCAGCGTTATGTTCCGGTCTCTAAGTTAACTAACAGACCCCCAGTGGGGGTCTACTGCTCTTCCACAGGTTCTACACGTCTCTGGTCAGAGAGGAAGAACTCCTCGTATCCTTGTCTGCCTTGTTTTTCTTTCCTTTGCTGTGTGCATGCAGCTGAATCTGAGCAAATCGATACCTACTTGATTTGGATTAAAGATGAAAGACCTTTCTTTTTATACAAGTATTTTGACTGAATATACAGAGGTGAATAATGAAATATAGTCTTTAGGAGTAGCAGTGGAAAACGTCGTTTTCTCCAACTTTCCTCCCCTGTTGCATAATACTGCACCTAATTTTGACCCTGACTTTACCTAATGCTGATGAAATACAGTCAGTGGTGGGAACCTCTCTCATGTTGTCAAGACTGGCTTTCAACACAATCCATGCAATGGCAAGCATCAGACATCATTCTCCCGCAGTGCACTATTAACAAGTTAAACTCAGTATTTTCCTCCAGAGATCTGTTCCCCGAGGGAAGCCCATCTCTGCGTGCACATCAGCCACAAACAGGTGGTGAGTCCTGAGGCTGGAGACCAGAATTAGGCTGTAACGCTGGTTTCCAGTGCTGCTGAGTCTCTGTGGGCCAGGCTCCTCCCGGTGTTGTCCGTGGAGCAAGTTCAAGCCACCGAGGCTCTTGCTGGTCCTCTGCAGGTGGCACTGGTGAGGCCAAGCCTCCCTGCGCGCTGCCCCTGCCGGACTCAGGGCCTGGTGTGAGGGGTGCTGATCATGATGTTGGGCAGCGCGTTCCGTCGCTTCTTCCAGGAGCCCAGCTCCCTCGAGTACCGCCTGATCTGCCTGAACCAGTGGTGAGTCCGTGCCCGGTCGCTGTCCCGGAACACAAACGCCTCCCGCCTGATCTCAATGAGTTCAAAAGTGTCATCGCAGTCAGGATCGGTGGAGACGATGCAATTACTCAGCCTCAAGGGCTCCCTGAGCAAGTGGAACTTCCCATTATTTTTGTCCCTGATGAGTACCAGCACGGCATCCTTCACAGGCCCTGGCTCGGCTGACTCCAGGCTGGACTCGGACACTCGCTTCATGTTCACCAGCAGGAGGACCTGCATGTTCTGGAACTTCAGGGTCTTGCTGCCTTTCTTCACCCACTGGCCGTCAGGGGGCTGGGCCAGCTGCAGAGACCCCTCCATCACAAACCGCGTCTCCTCCCGCAGCCAACCGACAGTTTTGAGGGCGGTTTCTCTCATCTCGATGTTGATGACTTCCCTCTTCTTCTTGCTGTCCTGCCGGAAGGAGCGGAGGGTCCACGTGTTCCCCTCCTGCTTGGTTTTCATGTTGATGTGCTCCAGGTGGGACTCGATGCGGCTCTTGGCCTCCCGCAGGCTGCCGTGATCTGGGTGGTACTCAGTGGTGGCCTTGATGATCCTGCTGAGCAGCAGTGGGTACTTGGTGACTCTCTGCAAAGGGGCCATCAGGAAGGACCTCAAGTTCATCCGCCGCAGTGCTGTGTTGTCGTTCTGGGAGACGTTGAGGAATATTCTGCAGGGATTTAAGAACAGGGGGTGAAATGGTGGCTGTTGTGCCAGCAGATGCTGCAATCCTAAAAGCAATGAGTGTGGTGCTGGCAGCTGCTGGGCACCACAGCCTCCCCTCTGCTTTTAACAGCCTTGTGAACTCCATCTTCTCAAAATCTAACAGCAATTTCCGCAGCTGCGCTCAGCTGCAGAACAGCAATGAGGTGCCTGGGACACCAGCACGTAACACGCTGGCAGCCATCTACTAAATCCCTGTAAAATGACGAGGGTGTGATCTTCCTCTGGTACAGTGATGTCAGCCTGAGGCAGACACGTCAGCTTCTATCGGATGACATTAATTTGTGGCTCCTTTCATCATTAGATGACAAAGCACTCTGATCAAGAATTTGGTACCATCATCACTTTAAGCCATTGCCGTGGAAAGAGAGAAGTGACTCGCCTGACGCTGCCCAACAGGCCAGGGCTAGGAATGGGAAACAAATTCATGGTTCCCACAGTGGCTTTCCCCAGCGGAAATCCAATCCGTGCCCTGGTGCAGGGATTGAGCTGTTCTCAGCCCAGCGGTCAGTGGGCAAACACTGGTACCACACAATACAGGATACAGCTGGGGACCAACTGGCTGCCTCGGTGGAGATATCAAGGGGTTAATCTATTCTGGAAAGTAAATTGCTCACCCCAGGAGAGAGCAGCTCAGCACTGAGGAGTGTTAGCATCAAAACTTTGATCTAGCTGAGCTGACAAAGGCTTCGCCCTCAGCCTGCTGCCTCCCTGTCCCCAAAGCCTGGAAGAATACGCCCGGCCCTTTTCTCACCTGAGCAGCTCCTTCTCCTTCTCCAGCGCGTTGAGCATGTTCACGGAGGAGGACTGCTGGAGGCAGTAGGTCTGAAAGGCTGGCAGCATGTTGACAAACTCTAGGAATATTTCGCCGATGCACACGGTCATCAGGTCATCGTCACCCTGCAAGCATGGAAGAGTCCCTGCTGGGTTAGCTCGGGAGAGGCACAGGCATGGCCTGCGTTCAGTCCTGTCAGCACCAACCTGCTGCAGGGGCTGGGGAGCGCCAAAGGTGCAGCTGTGCTCACCCTTCCTGGCAGAAAGGCAGTCCCTGCGGGTCCTGGGGGAGCAGTGTGTGGGAAGGGGAAGGAAAGCTGGTCTAACTGCTTCCTCTTCTACACATACAGAGATGTCTTCTCTGCTCTTGTGGGCTCAGCCAGCTCAACAGAGCAGGGGCTCAAATGCCAGAGGCTAGAGTGAGCCTGCTGGTCAGGAGGGTGTACTGGGGCCCTTCTTGCAGGTCTGCCATAAGGCTGATCCAGCACTGCATAAATTAATGGCATTTAGGAGCAAATGGGCAGAGGAGGCCTGTAATTCAGGGAATAGACAGGGCACTTAACAACTGCAGTTGTTCCCAGGACTGGTCTGGCTGGGAAGCAGTCTCCTTCACTTGTGCTCTTACTAGCCACTTGGATGCTTAAGTGAAAAATAAAGTTCATGGTAAATTGTTCTCTGACTTCCAGGAATAGTAAGGATGTGGTGCCACATAACGCTCTTAGCTTTGTCTAGGCGTATGCTGACATGCTCTGCAGTCACTACGCATTTGGGCAGTGAGAGAGGGAGCAGCTCTAGCTCCTGGCAGCTTTTTGGTGCAGTACTGAGCTCTGACTGCAAAGGGCAACATGGAGGAGGAGACAGAGAAGGCCAGGGCCATTTGCAGAAGTGATTGTCTCAATAAATTATTCACTGGGGACATCACACCCTCAGTGCACATCTGTCTTCACTGTGCCAGGTGCATGAGAGTGATTGTCAAAGTTGCCAGGTTTTGGACATGTGTCGCTCAGCCTGACATGCAGGGTTTTGGAGAGGGAAAAGAGGGAGGGATGTGTTTCCTAGAGAACATCCTGGTGAGACTGATACAGCAACTAGTGGGGTTTGGTTTCTTGAAGAAAGGGGGGTGTAGAGCTGTTTATGTGTCCTTCGCAGTGACTGTGCTGCTGAAGAGTCTTATTTCTATCTCTCTGCCCTCTGCCCACCACACTCATGGGGTAGGGAAGTCCCTTATGCCAGTCAGGGTGCAACAGCAGAAGCAACAGGTACATGGAGGTGTAAGGGCCAATTGTCACCAGAGCAGGGAGCAGGCTGTGCTGCCAGGCCCCAGCCAGCCCAAGGCAAGCACACCCAAGCCAGCCTGAAGTGAGCCAGCTTGAGGTTGGGTAAGAGCATGGCCTGGGAGCTTGGTCCCTCCATCCCTCGGGTGACCAGCCCAGGCAGTGCTCTGTGCCCCCACGGTCACACGCCTGTCAGCTCTCAAGCTAACTGGCTTAAAGCTGACTTTGGTAATGGGACAGTTAGATCCTGTTAACGGGGTAAATGAGCGACAGGCTGCTCATGCCAGTGGTGTTACCAGAGCAGAGAGTGAGGCTGGCTGTGACCTGGCATGGGCCTATGGAAACCACTGCTTTATAATAGCCGAGAGAGGAAGGGACTGGGCAGATGGCCAGAACCCAGGAGTCCTATGTCCTGATCCCCTGCTCCATCTATGCTGCCTCCCTAATGCAAAACCTATTCCTGTCTGTCTGGTCCAGCCCCAGTAGAGCACGCAGCATCATACCTGGTCAAAGGCCTGATCGATCTCCTCCTGGAGTACCTCCAGGAAGTTCTCGTTGAGGTCGATGAGCTCCTGGATGTTGCTGAAGATGCCCAGGAGCTGATCCTGGCTCAGCAGCCCAGCTGCCTGCATGGGGAGGTAGAACTCCTCTTTGATGATGCGCAGGTCTTCTCCATAGCTGGCCTCTGTGTTGACAAACTCCAGCACAGACTCCTTGCGCTCCGTCCTGCGCTTGCGGCACTTCTCGCAGAGGTCAGCCCGCCTCTGGTTGCAGTTCTGCACATCTGTCTCCACCGGAAGGTCCCTTTCTCCGCAGTCGGTGCAGGGACGGTGGGCTTCCCAGGCCTGCAGGGAGCTCAGCGTCTCAGATGCCCTGTTCCTCCACTTTCTGGCTGACATCTGGCCAATGCCACTATCTGCCCTCTCCACATCTGCTGACTTGGTGCAGGTGGCCTCGCTGGGATCCAGGTCATCCCGGACATCGTTCACGCCAACAATCCCGCTGTCCGTGCTCAGGCTGCTGACGTTGCTCCAATGATGCCTGGAGCGGAGGGAGCCGCGTGGGGCACGGCGGGTCTCATCAAAGCTGCCACCATGGCCAAGGTTGGCTTTTGCTACCACTGGACCTGAGAACAGACGCAAATCATTACAGGCACTGCTGGCACAGAGTTCACCTGAGGCGCTCAGGCTGGCACAGCCATGAGTGGTAGGAACTCTGGAGATGGAGATCTGGTGAAAGCAGGGCTGCTAGCTGTCCCCCCTCCTTGTTTCGCTGATGGAAAGGGCTCAAAAGTAGATGGCCCCCAGGTGAAACCTGTCCCACTGCTCTGCCCATACCTGTGAACCCATTTGGTCACTCTCCCCCACTGCCATCTGCCAGGCAGGGACAGAGACCCAGCAGAGTGGCCCTGTTGTCTTGCACCCCTGGGTTAAACCCAGAACGCTTCCCTCCCCCGGGTCATTAGAGTCACTCCCCATTTCCACCAGTGCAGCAGGGCTCAGCGTCTGGCCCATCAGCCCCCTCTGAGCGTGCAGAGCGTGGGTACCGTAGTCTCGCTCCTGCCGGCGCTTCTGTGCATGCTGCCGCGCTGCAGCTGCAATCTTCAGCTCCAGCTGCTTCCTCTTCACCGAGTCTGTCGGCATAGGGTCACTGAAGTGCGGCCGCAGCCGGCACTCCCGCTGGGCCTTGGCGCCATCCGTGCTCTCATGGACGATGTCAGAGCTGGATCGGCGGCAGCCGGGACTGGGGGTCTGCAAGAAAAGCAAGTGGGTTTGGAGCAAGGAGGTGGTCAAAGCAGCACCTGGCTTGCAGCCACTGGACTTCAGTTGCCAAAGGAGGGAAAAGGCAACTTGTCAGCAGTGAAACTGTAAATGCTGCGCTGCTACGTGATCGTTAGGAAATCTGTCCCCTCAAGTCCCTCCGTCTTGGTTAGTCCTAGCAGCAAGGCCCCCTTGTCCTCTGCTGTTGTGTAGCTCTGAGCACACGCTGCGTGGTGGCTGGATCACAGCTGTCAAATATCCTTGAGGATATCTTACAACAGCATAGTCCTGGCTAAGGGCTGAAAGGCAGGGCTAAGCCTGCCCTCCAGGATGCGAGCTAGCTTGCCGCGCTTCTGGGAACGTTTCAGCCCCTACACCTTTCCTACACCAGCGGTCTGACCGAGTGGGGACCCGGAGGCAGTGTGGCTGGTCTCCGGGCAGTCCACCAACGGGGGGGCCCCGGCGCGGTGAAAGCCATAACGGAGCGACTGCTGCACTCTCTGCAAGAGATGCAGCGGCAGATAGGCCAGGGCACTGAACTGACTCCTGTTTCATTAACTAACAAAATGGCGTTCAAAATGCTTCTAACAGAGTTTAATCGCTCATGGGAGTTGGTGGGACCTCAGATCCCAGGCTCCCAGTCTGCCCAGCTCTTACAACGAAGGGATTCTGTAGAGCTTCTAACACGACGAAAACTCCTGAACGCGTGCCCAAGATGAGAGGGGAATTCTTCTCCCTTACATTCCCTGCAGGTGGAGTGTCGCTGGATGTCTCATTGCTTGGCTTGTCCTCCCAGGTCTTTGTTGCCATGGACATCGCTGTGGACTGCTGGCTGTCCTCCGGAGGTGGGAGATCAGCTTCCCTCAGATCACACTGTCCCTTGGAGGGGGATTTGGCAGCAGTCTCAGCATTGCAGCTGCAGGGGAAGAAGCAGACCAGTGAACACCACGTATGCACTTCACCTGCTGTTCCTGGCACGAGACTGAGCAGCAAGCCCAGGTTCGAACAGCCAGCCGCAACTGTCCGGGAAGTGCAGGCAGGAATCTAGACTGGTCGGCGTGGCTGGCTGTGCGTGCGTTTCAGGGGCTCTAAACAGCTCAATTGTAGCACTGCAGATTGGGTAACTGCACTCATGCCAGCATCAGTCTGAGATATCAAGTCTCGGGTGTTCACAGGGCATTTTTGTGTCCATAAAACATGAAATTCTCCCATAGGGACCACAAAAAAACTCTTTCTAAGTAGGCCATATCCATATTTGCTGCTATTAAAAAGATATTGTCAACAGAGAAACTATATTGCTCATGTGGAAGAAAATCACCTGCTAAAAATCATAACATTTTGAAGAGATTAGAAGATTAAAGGAGCTTTCCCTCTGTTTTTCATCTCATATGATCCCAAGCCTGCTGAAACCACTGGAAAGACTCCCTCGGCTTTCAGTGAACTCAGGATCAGGTCTTTTGGTGCACTTAAGAGCCCCAGAAAGATTGGCAGACACTGTTCTCACGTGGCAGTTCTGGGATGCTCTTACTCATGGCTGTCTGGTGCTAACAAGAGCCTAGCCTGGCTGATAGAGGCAGCCTGTTCCAACCCCACGTTCCCCCTTCTGTGCACAACATCACCTCTCCAGACAGACACTGTCTGGTGCAAAACCACTGACCTGACAGAGTAGTTGACAGGCTGTAGTTTGTGATGCTACTTGCGATACATTTTGTTTAACGGACTCTCTAAGACACCTAATTTCCATGCATAATGAAGCCTGCTTGGAAGAATATTAATATTTTTATTTGGGGTTTACTTAATTTTTATGGGCTTGGATTCCTTTAAATAGAAAGGTTGTGAGGACTGGACATGGATGCTTGTACATACAGGAAGCCAGTGTCTGGAACATATTTCAGGTTATGCATGTATTTTATGCCTAACAAAAGTCTTCTATGACAAAAATCTGCTGCTTCTTAAAGGCTTCTCTTG
This sequence comes from Rhynochetos jubatus, assembly GCA_027574665.1. NCBI lineage: Eukaryota > Metazoa > Chordata > Aves > Eurypygiformes > Rhynochetidae > Rhynochetos > Rhynochetos jubatus. The sequence goes on from CM050654.1 coordinate 30,759,138, forward strand.
TGAACTTATGCTGGTAGGTCATACAGCTAATGTGCAATTCCAACACTGTCAGCTGCACGCAAACACATGAGACAGATGGGCATTTTCCTTACAGTGAATGACAGTTCGCTCCAATAACAAACCGTCAGCCAATACCGAAATCGCTGAAGAGGGAACAAATCCCAGAACACAAACTGGCTCTGTTGTCAGGCCAGAAAAGTTGGCTTGCAACTTTCCTTTCCAGCTGATGCTTTTTCATCTTCCTCCACTTACGCTTCCAGGTCCTGGCTGACACTACCAACTTAGAGTTTAGCCGCAGCTGCGCAGCAACAGCACAGTGCTAACAGCAGGCTCCTGGCCTGTACGTTTTGCTGTGCTAACTCCCTGCCAGGCGGATTTGGAAGAGTCACTTCACCCCTCCAGACCTGTAGAAAGGAGATACCAACGTGAGTGCTGTCACGGAGCAGTCTGTAGTACGGGCTGCGTTATCCCCCTCCCAGGCCTGCAGTAAGAGCAGCGCAGGCACACAGAGAGGCTGTGTCCCACTGTGGTACCACCCCGGCCTGGTGCGGCTTGAGAGGTTCCTGTCTCCTTCCCCCCTCCCATCCCCAGCCACACTTGGGGCACCACTCCTTCAGCCGGTCCAGTGTAACTGTCTGTGTGACCGTGACCTAAAATCAGCCTTGAAATGATCTGAGTTTAAAAAAATGTATTCCCAGCCAGATAATTTCACAGATGCTTCATTGAGTTGGGTGACGCATGAACAGCTCAGCTGGGCACACCCGTGGGGCGTGGAAGGCTGAGGTTAAGGAGCAAGAAAGTTCTTCAAGAGGATCTGCTACTGCCAGAAACACACCATTTCCAAAAGCTGCTCCTGCTCAAAAAGCTTCTGGTGGAAACATGCAGAAAGAAGGGACCACGCCGAGGCACAGAGAGGCAACGGGATGTGTCCAAGGTCAGCAGCAGAGCTCAGAACTGGAATATTCTCCTCTTGGTCACACCACCTCCCACCATACAGACCATACTCTCAGAGAGAAGCTGAGCTGTCATTTGTCATTTTCACAGTGCTTCAACATCATCCACTTAAACATGGAAAGTACTCCAGAATATCACTGTGAAGTGAAGCCGACAGCAGATCTCTGCTGATAAGGTCTGCAGAGCAGATGCCGTTGCTTATTGTGGTTTCCATAACCCAGCGCTGTGAAAGGAGATTTCTTCATCCCTGGCTTGACTGCACTACTTCTAGTCGTGATTAGATCTCTCCTGCACGATGTCCTGGCCATGCTGAGCAGGTGTTGCTCAACAGAGCAGTCGCAGCACCAGCGTGGTCAGATGGATGTAAGCAGAACAGGGGGGATACAAGCAGTTTTGTAGAACCCAAACTTAGGGCTGCTCCTTGAACTTTTGCCTGTGGCTTAGGAGGAAGAGGGGACATTGCCAAGAAAAAGGGAGATTGCCCCTTCCTCCAGTCCACTGCCCCTGGCAGGGATCTGGGCTGCCAACAGGTCTACACCCCTGCCTGCTCAAGCAGTCCCCTCTGCTCTCATGCAGAGCTGCCGAGGGGGGGACTCCAGCACGTTTCCTTCTTGGGATCTAATCACTTATTGGGATCGGAGTTTTCTGCCTGGGGTTAGTGCCAGTTTTCCCTGTTCTCTCCCAGACAAATGATGCACTTGGGTCAGAACAGGGAGGACAGGTTCTTTCTGAATGTCCTTTTAAACCTCTGGGCCACCATTCCTGCATCTCATGGAAGCAGAGGCACTGGGTATGTGGTGTACAAATGGAAGCGCGCCCACTTTCCTTCACAGTGTCTATAGGATTCTTTGCGGTTCTTACCATTGTCCAGGCCAGCAGTTCTCAGCACCTTCCTGACTCTTTCTGACTAATGGAAACATTTTTGTCCACTCCTCCCCTGCTGGCACCTGCTTTCCAGACTTGGAGTCCTCTGCTATGGGAAGCTGTCACTGTACCTACCACCCAGTGTCATCCTAAATACACTCCATCACTCTTTTCAGGAAGCTCTCTTTCTTAGTCATGTCACAGGCATTAGTCACAGGCTTAGTCATTTCACAGACAGGAGCCCCAGGTCCTTCCATGTCCTTACCCTGAACAATCTGCTGCTTAAACAAGTTCAGAACCGTAGACCATCTATTGAAACGCTGCCGGATCTCCACCTAGATCTCAACACCCTGTCCTCACCAGGACTACAGCCAAAGTCACAGGTATCCAGTGACCTATGAGGGAGCTAAAGCTGACGTATTATGAAGCTGAAAATCAAATCTTCACTGATGAATTATTAAGCCACTTGAATGAATCTTAAGTAATTAACTGTGAATTACTAGGGCAGCAATTAACTTACCAGACAAAACTGCTTTGTACAACTGTAGCACTTGCACAGAAACACTAGAAAGAGAAGACAATTTCAGCTATCATATTCTGTGATGCTCCATCACAACATCTCTATCCAAGGCCTGCTGAGCTCAGTATCCGAGGAAATGGAACCACATCCTCAGCTTTCAGCTCATTTCACTTGAGACTCAGAAAAAGTGTGGTCTGTCAGTGATCATAACTTAGGAAACAAAACATCCAAACAGTCTCTCGCCTCTGGAGTGAGAATCAGCTGGAGTTATAAATGAGTATTCAGGCACTTTACAGTCTTGGGTCATAAGGATGGACAATTGAGACATTTCCAGATAAAGGAAACTGGAGTTTCCCACTAACCAGTACTTTGGCACTGCCAACAGATTTGTCTTCCTCCTGCTATCCTGAGGAAATGACAGCCTTTACCATTAACTGTTATTACAATTACAAGGCCAGGGTGGGTCCTTCACATGAAACAACCTCTGTAATGCTGGAACCGCTGTCATTCTCATTTTTAGATCAATTACCATTGTTAATAGCATCACCTCATATATGTTAATAAATCCAACTAGGGAGACTGAACACATTCACAGAAACAAGAAGCACTGTGGATATTAAAAGCACAGAAAGCACACTGAAACCATAAAGGCCATGGGCAGAAAGAGTTTGGGGGCTGGGAGAGTAGGAGGAAGAAAGATCATATGCACTACCCGGTTCCTGTATGCTTTGCTATGGATGCACCTCAGGCTCCAGATATGAGTCAAACCTTTGATCTGCTCAGGGACAGCTCTTCTTATGCTCCTACTCAGGGCTTGTGCCATTCTGTGCGTTTCATTTCACATCAACTATAAAAATAGCCTACTCAGCGAAAATGGCTGCATACCACGACTTTCTCATCTGTTCCTTCACTGGGTTTTCATACTCTAGAACAAAAGCACGAAGGCTGGGCTGGACAGCTGAAGGAAGCGTTTATGGCTTCCAGTGTATAGGGTAGATGCCCTGGCATTTCACACATCGCATCTGTGGGTGTCAGAAGCAGCCAGGAACGGAGTCAAATGTATTTCTTGGCGAAGCCAGACCGGAAAGCCAAGCACATGGGAGCAAATGTGCTCCACTCCAACACTTACTCCACCTTTTCCATCAACCTTATGTAATGATAAGACAGTGATAGCTGCTCCAAATTCCTAGCTTCCGGAGCTTTCATGGACCACCTGTTTGCATGGAAAGGTACCCTCATTTCTTTGGCAGGAGGGAGGTAGCAGGACTGAGATGTCTAAAACCAGGATAGAGAAAGCAGTCCTTGGGAACATCGTACCCAGAGAAGGGGAAAACTCTGCCTGAGGAAGAGGCAGCAAGGCTTTACACAAGTATTTTCTGTCACTGCTTACACTGTCTGAGCTGGCAGGGCAGTGTTTGCTAGTACTTCCACTCGCGGCCTGTGCTGGTCTCCAGAGGGTGGTTAAAGACTTGTCACAGCCATTTTGCTCACATCTGTTTGCCAGTTTACTACATACGGGCAGCAAGTGAGAGCACCTGAATGTCATACTACCTGAATTCATGTCCTGCAGTGGTGGGACAGACTCTATGTCTTTTTTCAAAGGAATCATATTAATACGCCGTATCTCTCTGCTGTCCTCTACTTTTAACAGATGCTTAAAAAAAGAACTTTCAAGAATTCATTACAGAAATAAAACAGGTGGGAACGTGGGTGTCAGGACTACTAAGGGCTGCTGCCTGGACAGGATTGAGGTGTACAAAAAGGCAAAGTCTAGATGAAAATGTTTTTTGATGTTTAATCCCGTACAAAGAGGAAGTTTAAGCCCAACAGTTTAAAGACACATCCGCGTGGCTATCAGAGACCCTAAGATGAAAGGCTCTGCCAACAGCGCATCTATGCTATGGGAGTTAAATGTACGTACCAGGAGAGAGACCAGACTGTTAACAAGGGAACTACTTTCAGGTGACCCCACAGAACGTGTTACCTTTTCTTAATAAGTTCCAGGGCTGAACCTATGAATTCATCCTTCATTTTTTGCAGCTTAGCTCCATAGCTGGATAAGTCTGTGGCTTCTAACAGCAGCGATGAACAGCAAGAGGACTGGGCTTCAGAAGCCAGCGACTGCCCTGCAAGGTGGAGGACATCATTTAATTGTCTCGTCTCTCCTTTCTGCTGCTCATCACTGAAGATCTCCTGCCCAGCTCTGTGTATTGCTACTGCCTGTAAAGGTGATCGTGGAATAGGGCTAGAGCAAATGGGGACCGGGGATCTATCCAGGCTGGAGATCTGGAAGGTTCTCTCCGTCACCTCAGGGCTGCTCATCCTGAAATCATCCCATGTGGCTGGATATTGGGAAAATCCAGCAGAGGTATGGTTTTCATGGAACACATCATCGTCATCCTCCGCCGCAACAGCACCTTCATTCACAACTTTGGTCCCCAGAGCTTCTGGACAGACGTTCCTAGTGTCCTCCCCCTCCAGGGTCCCTCTGTTCAAGCTCTCCGTTGGCCCACTGCTGCTGGCAGATGAGTTTGCCTCCTTACTTCTCATTTGCTTGAATTCCTCAAAGGTGGGTATGTAGAGCCTCCCTTTGCAGTGGCCTTTCTTGCTCTGTCCCAACGTGGCTTTGACATCTGTTTCCCCTCTATATTGTTCCAGGGTCTCTGCTGTTCTGGATTTGGCCACCTCATGGCTTTCCCTGGCATGCTGAAGGGGCAAACTGGGGGAGCTATTCTGCCTTCGCAGCTGAAGCCTCCTCTGAGCCTCCTGCTTGATGTCTTCTGGACTGATGATCCTGTGTGCAATACACAGCCTCTGCCTCCCCGTGAGGCTGTGCCTGAGAGCAGTGCGTTCCACCAAAACCGTGCAGCAGTTGACAGCACAACCGTTCTTGTACTGCCGGCACATCTGGCACTCAAGGAACTCCTGGGCCGTGGGGTCAGGCAGGGCTGCCTGTGGACGCACTGGCTTGCAGGGCTCTGCCACCTTACTGCTGTGCAGCCTTAGCTTCTCCTTCAGCTCTTTTTTGGCATCCCCATGTGAGGCTCTTTCCTCTGCAGAAGGGACAAGCCACTGAGGCACTTTGGCAAAGGGAGGGAGGAGCACATTCTGTGCTGACCGAGATGTCTGTTTAGCACAGAGAGAAAGGTTTCTCAGAGAGTCCGATGTGCTCTGTACAGGGCCCACATCCACGCAGCCTTCTGTCCACTGGCTGGTGCCTCTATAGCGAAAGATGATCTCGTTATCCAGGCTCCGGCAGTGCGAATACAGCCCAGAGTCAGCTACTGTTGCCCAGTGAAGGTTGTCCACGCTCCGATACATCCGGTTTTCCACAGGACTGGCCAAAGGTGCCTGGCCTGTGTGGCAGGAGTCTAGAGTGTGGAAGTCCCCAGAGAAAATATGAGTGTCTAGGTTCTTTAGTGGATGCATGCCGCTAACCGAAAAATCCTTTAAGCCATGTTGTGCATAGAGCTGATTATTTTGGCAGCTCAAGATCACCCGGCAGTGTTCCTGTCTCTCATCAACACTGATGTATGTCATAGCAAATGCACATGGAGGCTCTAAGACAGTGGCGTCTAGGGGGAGAGGAGGGAGCTGGGGTGTCGCTTAGATGCCAGTCAATGTCCACAAACCACAGACAGCAAAGTGTGCTGCTGGGTACTCACATAAGAGAGCTCTCACATGGGTTGAGTCGCCATGCGTAGAAGACCTGTGAATGGAAGGAAAGATGAGTTACTGAAGCAGCCTCGTGATGACTCGCAGGGTGCACTAGCAGGTCTGCTTCCAGGGAATGCAGAAGCCAAACAACAACAGCTTGGATAGAAACAGAGCAGCGTAACTAGATGAGCCACGGGGCTTGGGGCAGGGAATTTTTCCCATCTCTAGCCAAGCCGACAGTAGCCTTACACTACCCATCTGAATTTAGAAGTTTATCCTACCTACCCTCAGCAATTCCCTCACAATAACACTGCTTAACTCCAGTGACGAACACTCAGAAGCGCTTGCTGCCAGCCCAGCTTACTCACACAGCAGCGCCAAGGAGATGGGAGGTTTGCAAGAGACAGTGAGGTACTTTCCCTCCAATGGGGTGTGGACAAGAATGTGTGGGTTAAGGAGGAAGCAGGGGCGGGAAAGGATGACAGTGTGGTCTCCTGGAAGACTCAAGCAGCAAGGAGGAAGAAGGCAGCTGGCTGGTGGTGGTTTGGTCACTGAGAGTCACACTGCAGCCCCTTAATGCTCTGATTTACCCTTCACAGGGAAGATGCGTATGCTTTAATGACTGGTAGCCAAGTGTTTCCGAGGCCTTTCCAGTGTAGAGGTACCTCACAGACTTTCACAAATGCAACCTCCAGACCCCTTAGCAACAGGCCCAAATGATCACCCCCCATGACAGCTCAGCAGAGGCCCAAAAGAGAAGCTGTAGTTTCCAAGGCTGTTCCTATGATCTGTGTTCAGCACCGTAAGTCCCAGAGAACCTAAGTGATTACATCACATGTTCAGAGCAATGCAGAGAATTAACTCCCAAAACTTCAATTTGGGCCAGCAGGATGTAGGCAAAGTGTCTAAGCCATCCTTGGAAGTGAAAGGAGCCTCCTTACACTGAATGGAGAGACTCCAAACTTCTCTCAAGGATTTAGGCCTCATGGACTTGCCAGCAGTCACACAAGACATCCGTGTCCCCTAGAGCCCTGGCCACTCTCTCTCCCTTGGCAACCAGAGGCAAAAGGAACAAGCGAGTGCCATACGTAAAAGAGAATAAGATTGGGCAGGGGATATGGGGTTAGCCTGAGATTTGTAAGGGCAACATAGAACTGGGATGGCGGGACAATGGTCTCCCACAACAATTCAGGCAAGAACCACTCAGGCTGAACACCCAGGAAGAGGTCTGCGTAAAGGAAGACAGGCCCACGTAGGTTACAGCCCCGACTGTGCCGCCTGTGCTGCAGCTGGGCTCCCCGCAGGCTGCCAGCCATGCGGGCAGCACAGCTACCCTGACCAGGAGGGGCATGAAGAGGCTTGTTACTGCCTGAAGGCTGAGACACCTCAGGCATCTGCCATCTGAGCAGCAGTCTGAGGCACTGTACTGCCTGGGAGACAGTCTCGGGGACTCGCTGGTAGCTTGACTGGTCCCTCACTTAGAGTGGTTATATCAGCATACTGTCCCCTCATTAATGAAACTATCTCTAATCCCAGAGAGGGAAGGTAGATCTCCTGTGGATCACCGCTGAATGGAGAACATTATTTCTGTCCTTCATCATTGCTAAAACTAAAAATTAACTCTCTCTCAAGGTGTGGCTGTTCCCCAAGACGTCACAGGCACTTCTCACCCAGTCTTCTCATGGTGAGGCTGCAGTTCCCCTCCTTCGCGGCTCTGGAGGAGCCCACAGGTGACAGCAGAGAAACGTGAGGATCGGGACTTTCTGTGATCATAGGTTATAACATGATCTGTCAAGAAAGAGAGAATGAGATGACGTGAGAGCCGGTCACTGAGCAGGGAACAGGGCTCCTGGCAGTGCCAAAGGGCTCCTGTGAGAAAGTGCTGTTAATGAGAGGTGCCAGGGCCTGTCAGGTTGGTCAGTGATCTGGTCACAGCCACGGGACTACATGTCACTGTGTCTGCACTCTCCTTTCAGACCGAGTAGAAAGAGAAAACAACCCTTGCTGCAGTGAGAGGTGAGAATAAAGCGGTCCTTGCCCAAGGCAGGGAGCTACAAACAGTAAGGCCTGAAGAGAAACAGAGGCCCACGTGAGGCAGGTTCTGGGCTAGACGCTTGGCAAGCTCTGTGTGTCCGCATGTGAGAGCGAGGGAGCCGGAGAAGAAAGCACATGGGCAGGGGGAGAAGAGCGAGGAAGCAGAGGCACAGAATGATGGGGTGGGATCTGTCTGTGCCTGCTCCCTTCATCAGCAGATGGGGCAGCACTGAAAATACAGCTGACTTGTGTCCTCGGGTCTCAGCTGGAAACCTATGGCTGACCCCTCTTTACTGCTGAAGGAGCAGCTGGGAGAAAGCTCCTGTGGGCAGAGTGGGGCAGGCAGTGAGGGACAGAAGGGCAGCAGAGGCTGGTCTGCAGAGTGGAGGACCCAGAGATGACCGAGAACAGCCAGAGCTGGCTGGGAGAGACAGCAGGAGACAGAGACTTTCCAGAGGAGGCTGTGCAGAGTTTGAGGGCATGTAGGCAGGCACCACAAATTACTGGATTAAGCGGAGTAAGAGGGGAATTTTGTTTCCAAATAATTTATTTTCATCTTTGTCACCCGACAGAGCTGAGTCTTCTTCCTCTAAAAAGTAACTTTTTACTCTAAGAAAACATTTCAGACACGAGAATTCCCTTTGATACCTTCAGGAGAGCTCAGAGCAAAGGTGCATGTGGATGCAGCTCACAGGGGGATGTGCAAGGGGTTCATGCCCTGGCAGGAGTGAGGGGGGAGCTTCACAAATCAGTGATCTCTGTTTCGCCTCACACCTGCAAGGCAGCTGTGGAGATCTCCTAACAGCCCGCTTGGACAGGAGCACCTTTCTTCCCTGTCACTCCATCCTTGAAAGGATCTTTGAAAGGACTCTTTCATACTGAACTCTTCTAATCTTGCACATGGCCCCTGTCACTACCCTGCGAGCTGTGCACAGCATGTCAGGCAGCCAAGCTTAATTTCACTGACACCCAGGCCGACTGCTGCCCGAGTCATGCCGTGCGAAGGGGGACCCACAGCCTGCTGCCCCCGCGGCACAGGGATGCTGGAAGCGGGAAGAAAGCAGAGGTCTCTCTAAGACACAGATAATTCTGACCTGGCCTGTAACCAGGAAACACCAAGCCCTTCTCCCTCCTTCCCCTGTCCTTGTGCTCCATTCCCCATAGCACACAGCAACAGCACCACAGTTTCAGCACAAATGCCTTCATTTGCCAGGTCAGTGACACTGCTGTAATATAAAGCATGTGCCTACACACTCAGCTCTGAAGCAGCATGACCACAAGCACGTTCTGGGCACTGTGCTGCATAAGATGGACACAGAAAAAACCCATCAGTGTTAATATGCTTATGGTTGATGTGCTAAAGATGGTCTTTCAGCACATCCTTGCAGGCCCACTGTACATACAGAATATTTAGCTGCAGTCTTACACAGTCACCGTCGAAGAAACACCAGGAATGACATCAACATGAAAGAGCTCATCCTCCCCCCACCTCAGAGCTGTAACTACAGTCTAGAGCTACAGCAGGTGACCCCAGGTATGGAAACTAGCAAATGCCACGGAAGCATGAGGCAATGGAGAGAAGGAAATGCTGATCTCTCACATGGTGACCCAGCTCTATGTTCATCCTCTCTTAAAGGTACACAGCAGCCCTAATGCACCCTGTGTTCTGTTCCAGTTAAACGAAGCAGTGACCTGCCAGTTCTTTGTTGCCCCCCGGTGTAGGTGAGCACTGTGGGTTGATGCTGCACTTTTGTTTACCCATGTGGCTCCTTCCAGGCAGCCCTGCCCACACTTCTCCAAAGCTAGGGCTTTATTCTAGTCCAGCAATACTCCAGGCCAATGCTGACCTATTCAAGGCCAAACAGCAAAAAGGGACTTAGTGTTGGCTGCCGCTGTGGGAATGGCACATCATTGCTCTTCGACCACGATGTCTGTTCAACATCTGCCTGTTCCCTGGCTCAGGGACTGAAAAGCTCCTGCTCGTTACGAGCCTCACGCCTTAACTGAGCATAAGACTAAAGGCATTGCTTATTTTCTACCATGTGATTCTGTTTAATCAACTTCTCCACTACTCTGTTAAGTGCCTTCTTGGAGACTTGCCACTAACCTTCACTTTCCTGCAAAATCCCCCCAAAGAACTTATTTCTCAAGGATTAGAGCTTGAAGGATAAATTATTCCTTCCCATACACATAAGAACTGTTCTGCCTGGCTGACCTTCCCAGCAAAGCACCAAGGTGTCAGGAGGATGAAGCAGGCAGGCAGAGGGTAAAGTAAGGTGTTCAGTGCTGGTGAACAGCACTGTGGAGAGGACCAGTCATGTCCACGGACTCCAGGGACACCAGGACAGGGGACCACAGAGCCTCGCAAGGTCTCAGGAAAAGAGGCCACTAAATCTGCACAGGTTTGCCAGTGCTGCTTCACAGAGTGCACTGCAGCAAGATTTGCTTGATAGGCTTGTCGAACGGGGAAGCTTGGTCTGCGAAATGGTGGAGAGCAGCTTGCTACTGTCTAGCCTCTCCTGCCTTGATCACAGAGATCAATTGAGTCTGGTACATTTTCCACCGTCCACATTTACAACATCTCAGTCACAAGCAAATTAACTTCTGAGTCATGGCCAGCACACCAAACTCCTGTTTCCAGGGGAGGGGAGTAACCAGAGTCACCTTTCTCCATCTTGAAATATGAGATAGAACTAACCTTCAGGTCTTACTCTAATTTCTCTGCATTGGGTTTTGCAAATTGCACCACTGAACAGAGGCTGGTTTATTCTGGAGTACAGTCTCCCTTTTATTTCAGAGATCAGCTAGGGGGATGCGAGAGGCACATTTCAAAGAGCAGTACAAAGGATTTGAGCAAGCTATGATACCGCTGTGAGTTTTTTGCTATCTGATACAGCAAACCTCATGGACACAGCAGGATCTGTCTACTGCCGTGTCATGCACGTCACTTCAGCTGCTTAGCAGAACACCGGCAATCTCAAGGGAAAGAATGCCAGATACATCTATTTTTTCAAGTTAAAGGTTAACAAGAAAAGTAAAGGTGCCTTGGCTGTATTTGCTTTCTTAGCGGTTCACTTAACCAGAGCTGTGCTGCAGGAACTAGTTGACGCAAAAGGATGATTAGGTGACTGCAGGATATTTCTCGGGGTTTTTTGTCTGTTCCAGCAGCTGAAACAGGAAGACAGCTTATATAGTGCCCGTTAATTGCAGCAGGAGAGGTACAGCCACAGTAGTTATCTAAACCAGTACGATTTCCTGGGTTTCTTTTCCTTCCTAAGGTGAACACCTCAGCATAGCTTTCCTTGAGTCTACAGTATTATCACTGTTTTCACTGCCCACTCCATGGCACAAATCAGGATCGCTAACAGGAGGAACAACCCTCATCCCGGTTTCAAAACCAAGTAATATAGAGAAAACCATAACCACCATAGTCTACTCACTCTATTTATAGTCCTTGTGTTCCCAGCTTAATCACAGGCATGGGCCATGTAATCTCAGAGACAGCTTGGCACGGGGAACAAAGTCTGTCTTGAACCACTGAAGGCCCAGGGTCCAGGGGGTTGCTGAGAGTACAGGCAACAGCATTACGTTTCTGCTGTGCAATGAGCTGCTTGCCTTGACACATGATATTGTCTAACCATTTTCCTCCTTTCACATCTCTTCTCCTCATTCTTTAAATATTTCTTTTCCTGTTTCCCCAACTCTTCCTCCATCCTACTGCATTCAACACAAGTTTACACAGCCTGTCGGTGGCTGCTGCTTCACAGGTACCTGCTTCTGAAGCATCGCCACCATTACCATTGCCTCCAGAAAAAGAACTGGGCTTGGCCATGGTCCGGGCTGGCTGACAGCACAGCCCAAAACACGTCTGCCATTTGTGCCAGAGCAGATCTGTCCACATTATCAGCTGATCACCATGGGAACATCCTGCTGTGGTACACACAGTTCCACCAGGCAGAGTGTAGGAATCACCATAACCCCACGTGAACTTCTGTTTTCATCAGATTAGCTCCCAAATGGTCTCATGGCAGTGGAAAAGCTAATGTTAACGTTTTATGGAATCACTTAAAGTCTTCGCATTCTTGGATCCCTTTCTGTGGGGTTCGTAAGCTGTTTGGGAACTCTGCCGGACTGACATGAAAGGTTTCACCTGAGAAGCCCTACTGCTCCGCACATCTGTGCACTTGGCAGCAGTGCCTTGGATGAATCGTTCTGGCTGCTCTCTAAGTCTGAGCAGCTTCTTCTTGTGGAAGCATGGTTTTCTCCTTGTGTTCCTCCTTCAGAAAGCCTGTGATGACATGATACTTCCAGCCTACCTCTAAGGGCAGGCATTCCAGCACACGGATTTCAGGCAGCATACTTTCAAGGTGACCTGTGTTCCCTCCTCGTTCCTTGCTCTTGTTGCACCAATGTGCTGCTCAATCTCTTGGGCAATGATGTTCCAACAGTCCTGCCAACAATGCAGCAGAGGGCAGGGTGCTTGAAAGGAGTAACATTCACCTCGCAACTGAGCGTGTTGGGTACTGCCACAAATGCTCCTGGAGACACCCGTGTGACACCCCCATCATGTATCCCGGCTGGAGCTGTTTGGCAGCATCAGCTCTGAAGCACCACAGCAGACTGCACCACCCACCCTCTGCCAAGCTTTCAGATAGTCAACACCCTGGTTGGCCACAAAGCATTCTTGGATGACTCCTCCTCCGGAGGAAAAAAGCCCTATTTGCAATGAAGTCCTCTCCTGGGACAGATCACCCACAGCACCTCTGAACCTGCAGGGTGCATCTGGTCCACAGATCCCGTGCTGTCTGTAACACCATGAGCCACTCTACTCCTCTCCTACAGCTGGAGTAAGAGTCCATGGGGGTTATAACCCAGCAGAGCCAATGCCTAGGCTGGAGCTAGCTGATGTTCAGGACACAGGTGGTTTCCCCCGTCCTGTGTACACACCACGAACCAAGCATTCCCGTGCCTCTAGGTCACGCAGAGCAGATCTTGCCCACCACCCACTTTGGTCTCGGCATAAGCACTATTAGCCTCATGAGGAACAGACGTGAGCTGAGCACAGCCTCCAACACTGTTCCATACCTGGCTCAGACACATGCAGTTCTTGGAGGCAAACCTGAGCCAGGAAAACCTATCCAGCCCCTTGTGAGATCTGGGAAGTAAAGACACGTGAGCCTACTTCACATCCTGGCACTTCCACTCCTTCAAACTCCTACTCTGCATAGCTATAACATCAGCACCGACTGCGGAATATGCTTGCACTATGGCTACAAGTGAATTTATTATTCCTTGGGGGTGGCAGAAAAGGTCAAAGCTGTGACCTGAAGCTCAGCCCCAGCAAAGGGATGCAACATCAATTATAACTTCCCAGTGACAGCTCCAGGCTGCTCTCCTCTGCCTTCCAGCTGACAGAGGCGCAGCCCCAGCACAACCCACTACAGCTCAGTCCATGGAGAGCCATGCCTTTGTGAGCCCGCCCACAACTGCCCGCCTGGGGACCTGTCTCCAGCAGTGATCACCGGCAGGTCATTCTGGAAAGAGCAGACACAGAGCATGCCTGCAGCAGGTAGCTGATGAGGTGGTGAACTACATCTCAGATCATCTAAAACAGTCCTGATCCTCTGCATGTGTTTTATGAAGGCAGAGAGGACAGTGCAAAAACTACAGGCGGCATGTTGGGTTAGGTGAACATGAGAACTGAGAAGTAAATCGAGCCAGCAGCAGGAAAGAGCTCGCTACTCCCTTCCCCTTGCAGTGTGTGATGGGGATCGACACAGCCTTCACCCAAGCACTCACCTCAATGTTTTCTCCCAGCGTGCACTAAAGACTGGCTTTTCAACTCACAATTTTCACTCACTCTCTGGCAAGAAAGCGGTAAAACACCAAGCCACACTAAATGAAAAAAAAAAAAAGAACAACCAGGGTTTTTTTTAACATCACCATTTAACACATGATTTAATCTCATGATGTGCAGGGCCTGAGTCATGGTGTTGGATTTGAGAGAGAAATACTCCTGGCTGAACTAGCAACACACGACCAACAGGCAATACAGAAAGGCAGCTTTTCCCATGTCCTGTTACGTTGACTCCACCTGTCCCAGGAAGACGACAGAAAACCAGTCCTATAGAGTTGGATCCATCAGGGTTGCTAAAATGATTCCTAAATCTTTGTTCTTACACTGCCCCAAGAGTCCATGCCCAATCCTTAAAATGCAAAGGGCAGAGGAAAGAAATCACACATTAATCAAGAATAAGGTGTACATCAAACGCCTCTGCTCCCTTCCTTTTACCAGAAAGACGCATTTTGCAGCACAGCCATAAACCTCCAAGTTTGAGTCCACGAGTGCCTCACTGCATTGGTCTTTCCAATACCGCAACACGAACCCTGACTCCCACCTCACTGGGGGGGGGGGGGGCGGAAAAATCCCCCAACCTAACTCGACTGATTTCAGCTCATTAACTTCACGCAGAGACCTAGCCGAGCACTGCCCAAAGCCGATGGGAGGGGAGTGAGCAGAGTCCTTCCAAGCCAGCAACGCATGCCTCGTGGCTGAGCTCAGAGAGGCTCTGGGGATGAAGGAGGTGCTCAGGAAGGTGAGGGAGATGGACGATCTCATCCCACACCCTGGCTGGTCACATCCCAAAGCTGTCAGGCACTTTGGCATATTGCTGGTGGAGGCAGGGTTTGCTCAGGGAAATGTGGACAGTAGTGTCAGCAGTCCTGGTTGGGGTGTGGATGGCCACGGGCAGTCACACTTCCACTCGTCCGAGTGTGGAGGTCCTCAGCAATGCTTTCGCAGAAACCTGGGAGCACTCTACCCATCAGCTGTCTCAGTGGGGGGTTTGTCCTCAGCAGGTCCCACGCAGCATGTTGCCTGCCACCAGGCAGGGCACTGATGCAGCTGGGCAGGCTCTGCTCAGCCCCAGGGAACATCACAAGCTTTTCCCTACCTACCCAGGAGGATTTCTTTTCTTGGTTCTTGCACGTTTCCAGCTCCTCAATCCCCAAGTCCTCCCACAGGCCTCTCTAAACAACCCCCTCCCTTTCAGATGCTGATGCTTTTCAGCTGATGTGTGGGCCAGCGGGCTGGGTGTAAATCAGTATAGCTTGTCAATGCTAATTTACACCCGCTGAGAATTTCCCTTCCTTCGCCATTTAGCAGAATTATATGACATGTCTTTTATCTCTCCTCGCAGTTTAGCCTGCTGTTCCCCTTTCCTGGCCCCCAAGCCTCCTGCTTTGCTCTGAATTCCCTGTAGGTTTGCAGGATAAGTTGCTTATTTGCAATGTAAAGTGTCTCTCGGTGCCATAGCCCCATGCAAACAAACCCATGAAAGGCACCTTTATCCTTATTTGTGCAGCAAATCCAGCCTCATCGTTTCCTGGTAGCAGTTTCCTACAGCACACACTGCACGTAACTTGCTACGGGAAGAAATGTGCCCCTCACTGCCGCTACGCAATGCAGGACCTCTCTGGGGAGATGCAGGGGAGGGAAATGAGAGAACTGATCCCACAGAAAGCCTGAACTCTCGCCTTTCGCCTTGAAGCTGATGGCAACTGCTCGCCACCTAGCTCAGTGGCCTATAGACTCTGTCAATAGGCAGGATACCATTAATGACTTCTTGTTGCTATGGTGATATTGATGGATAGTCCCTGGGGTTGATGGGAATCCAGGCAAAGCTAGCCGAAAGAAAAAAAAAAAAGTGGGTCAAAATAATCCCCCAGGAAAATGTGAGTTTGCCTATGAACAGCAGTTGTGTGCCATCCTAGACGAACTCAGTGGTACTTCACGCTGCCTGACTCATCCTCCCTCTTACAACACGGTGTTCCTCTGCGCCAGTGCAAGCACTTGGGCTCGCAGCAGCAGGGCTCTGGCGCATAAGCGCACTGCTGCAAGTGGATTGCATTACCAGGCATTATTTCTGCAGCTTCACCCCAGCAATTCAAAGTAAAAATCTTGGCTCCAGTGAAATCACTGGGACCTGTGCCAGCGGGCACAAAGCCAGGCTTTTCCCCAGCTCTCAGGATGCCTTATCACAAGTGACAATTTCATTCAGCCGTCACGATCGCCACTGGGAACCCCCTGCCTCCCCAGAGCTGTTTCATGTGTGGAAAAGCCACTGTTGCACAGAGGTTTTTTTCCTCTATTTTCCTGAGGCTCAGCACTGTGCACTCTGCGAAGGTGGCATTGAGGGCTCTCTCACAGCTTCCTACTCTGCAACGTGCAGTTTAGGTGATTTTTCTTACCCTTCATCCCAAGGACAGAAATTGCTCCAGTCACAAGTGGGCCCTCTCACCTTGCACCAGTGTTCTAGGCATTTGGGACACTGCAACTGTCTTCCTGAAATACCAGTTCTCTCTTTGGCCTTACTTTCCCCTGGGAAACACATTCCTAATACAGGTCGGTGACATATTAACGAAGAAGTGACCAAGTCCTAGTGGAACTCCCTCTTCCTCTGCATGTGCTATTTATCTAAGCCCACTAAGGGGTGTACAAACTGCAAAATGCCTTGTTTAGGGGGATTTATTAGGACATGTCAGTGTATGTTTTTTGTCCTAGCAAAGACTCTTAACCTGTCCTGCTGTGCTGTATGTCTACGAGTTGCCCTTCATACATAAAAACTTACTAGAGAACTCATTTTTACTCCAAACAGTGGTACCACTCTAGGCATGTTCTGCTCCATCACCTGGTGAGCACTCCTACTCTGGAAAGCTGTTATTGTTTTGGATCTGTTATTATGGAATAAGTATACCCACAGGGGGGGGTGTGTGTGTGTGTGTATCTATAGCAGCATCATTATGCTGGCAGTTCTGCCAGTAAATGCTCCCCTATAGATCAGATCCTGTTGATGTGCCAGCTTTTCCATCACTTGGGTGTTCAGATCCTTCGCCCCCATGTGAACTCAGGAACTGGAGACAAAATCACCCTGCCCCCCTCTTTTGCATCTTTTGATAAACGTAGTTTTAATGGACTATGGAGTCTGAAAGCACTCTCCATCAGGAACAGCTCCCAGGAGCAGAATTCAGTCAGTTTCTCCTACGTTACATGTAGCTGTTCATGAAATCTACTGGGCAAGGCTCCTAAGCGCACGAGGCCAGCACTGATAGAGGCTCTCTCTTGTATAGCAGCCCTTTGATCAGACTGTCAGCATTATTTATTTGCTTGTGTTTCATATTCTTGAATGCTCCAGTAAGTTACTTTTCCCAGTTGACTGTCAGAGGCAAAGGCTGCTCTTTCAAGTGGGATTTGCACCTCTTTCCTTGCTCTCCATTTCAATTAGCTATGGAAATTATTTTTTGTCCTAGCTCTTTTTTGCCTGCCTGTCTGGATTAGAAGCTTTAGGAACACCAATGGCTGGAGAAGACTCCAGTTGGTGTCTTCCCTGTAGGACAGGTTGTGGCTTGCAATTATCACGCCTAATTGCTCTGCTTGACCTGCTGCTGGCCAGGGCAGAGCGCAGCCACCTGCAGCGTCCTGCCTTTCCCCCACCTAGAAGCGAGGGGATGTGGGGCTGCGAGCGCTGTGGGTGGAAGAAAGAAGGCATCACCACAAACAGGTGGGGCAGGACAGGGGCAGGAACTGGTTTAGTGCACTGGGAGACAGAGGACACACAGGAACGTAACAGCTTCTTGAAACAGCATCTCTGCCGGTGGGGAACTCTAGTTTACTGCGTATGCAGCTATTGTTCTTCTGCTAAGGACACTGTGACTGCAGAGACATGGCAGGTGGTGAACAGCCCAGAGCTGCTCAGGGCTGAGCAGATGGGGCCAGTTTGGACTGGGCAGGAGCTCTGGGTTCCTCCACTTGGAGACACCAGGGTAAATTCCTTTAGGCACAAATCCCAGTGTGCTGGGAAGAGCACATATTCCAGAGGGCAACTTTCCAAGTCTGGTGTGCCCTAAACAGCTGGTCACCAAAGGTTTTTCAGAGCAGATCCCTTACATCCAGATGTTTAACTTCAAACAGTATCAGATGCATTCAAGACAGGAGAATCTCTCCAGGCTGTCTTTGACCCCAGCTGGGCATTAACACCTCGGTGAGCCCACAGGAATGGCATTTGGAGAGATTACACTGGAGGCAATACGGATCCATGGGACTTCTCACCACACATACAAACCTAGCCTCACCTGTCCCCACACACGTCGTGTCATGAGTGGTTTACTGGCCAGGTTTTAAAAGCTGCCATTACAAAACAAATTCTAAGACTGATTAATACCAACACGTATGCTCTTGGATGCTCCTAAGCACGTGTATTTTAACTTATCAATACTGCCAAGGGACTCTGGTGCTCTACCAGTTCCTACTCTACAGTGAAAGGTGGTGGAGGAGGAGGCAGTATATGCCCCTTTGCTTAGCCAGTTGTAAGAACACGGTTCTCCTCAAATGCACTGGATACTGGGTGCAAGTAAGCTGCATGTTCTGGCGGCGCAGGTTAGTCATTACAAATGTAAGACTGTGAAGAAAACAAAGGATAAATGCAGCAGCATTGCAGCTCTTTCTAAGTGAGGGAGAAGGACAGTAAACCAGATCCCTTCTCCCTGTGCCGTGGATCTCAGACACTAGCTACATCACATAGCCCCATGACTTGAAGTGTGAAGAAGACCCACCCTGGATCCAGAGTCACAAGACATCCCACACTCCTTCTTACGCCACTAACTTGCTGCAGAATCTGAAGCTGCCTGCTCCCACCCAGCTCCGGGCTCTGTTTTCCCTCGCAATCAATTAGGTATCATTAGTTTCATGCCATTTTTCAGAACATTCCAAGTGTCTCATGAAGGTTGCTACATTCTTGTTAAGCTTTGGATTTTTTTGTAACTGGGAAAAAATAGTCATAGATCATAGTAGCTGATAGTGCACATTCATATACAAGGCAGTGCTATGAGATGAACCAAGAGTATCATGGCTGAGCTGCAGGCAAGCCACCTGCTTTCTTCATGTAATTTGTCTCCTGCAGAGCAGAGTCTGCAGCCTTTGTGGTTGTCTCAAAGTCACACCTACCCAAAGCTGAACACTGCAGCAAGGAGGGACAAAACCACTCTATAGCTACAACTCGGTAGTATCAATCAAAGAGAAGAAATACTGTTGTATGCAGACACCCAATCACTCATGGGAAACACATATGAATCCCTCATAAACACCTTTTTTAAGGAGTACTCTGAGAAGATACAATGGGGATGCTGCAGCCAATGTGACAGTAAGAGTCTCATGCAACACAGCATCTCAGAAAAGGATTTAACCTCAACTTCATAAATACTGCCCATCAACAATTCCTGCATGTGGCTGTAACACCTCAGAAAGTTTAATTACTACTTAAGAAATGGAAGACAAAATGAGCTCTGTAACCTTTCCCACCCCAGATCCTGTAGGTCAGCATTATTTAAAACAACTGGGAGCCTGAAAAGCTAAACATTAGTTTTGGCAGATGAACAGATGGATGGATCGCTGCCAGGATAATCCATCT
Organism: Rhynochetos jubatus; assembly: GCA_027574665.1. Taxonomy (NCBI): domain Eukaryota; kingdom Metazoa; phylum Chordata; class Aves; order Eurypygiformes; family Rhynochetidae; genus Rhynochetos; species Rhynochetos jubatus. The sequence goes on from CM050654.1 coordinate 30,778,632, forward strand.
TCCCACTTGCTTCCATAGGACTGGGTGACATTCAAAACTAACTACTTCCCTATGCAAAGAGAAATGCACGCAATGCAATGAGCAGGCTTTAAAATGGACTCATCAGCTGGCAGGACCAGTGGCAAAATGCTTTATGGCTGCTATTTAATGTTGCGGGCGAGGCTGTAAACAAGAGACATTAGGCTGTGACGAAAGTGGGGAATGTAGTGACCACAGTGGATTTGCTGTAAGCCAACCCCTGTGCAAGTTGTAAAAATCTGTCAGGATGCTGTCATTTTTCCTTTGTGTATAAATGCTCTAAATCTAATTAACCTTTTAATCAGAGCAGATAAAATCATGGTATTATCAAAGGGGATGTTCTATGTACAGTTTCATGAAAAATTTCCATCTCTGCTCAACTTGGATTTTTTTTTTTTTGCTTGGGGCTCTATGAGTAAATCCCCCAAACACTGAAAAACAGAAAATAATAAAGTCTATTTTGTAGATTTCTTAACACGGACAGTTACTGTGCAGACATCAGCTTGCCTGATGCCAGATGGGACTTGGTCCAGAGCTCTCAGACCCAGCTCAAATACCTGTTGCCTGAGTACAGAGAACGCTCCTGCTCCCTGACCGGGTTGGGCACAACAGAGGCTGTGACGGGCTGCGCCAGAATGAACCATGTTACCCTTCCCGACAGAAAGGGCACTGAAACGCATGAACTCCCACATATCCCAGGACTTTTGGATGCTCAGCAAGGATTCAAAGATGAAACAACTTCCTTCATCTACTAGCTATAGCAACGCTCCGTCAGTTATTAGACTACAACACAACTTTTCTAAATTGAGACGAATGACTAACATGTACATTTGTACCTATAGTACTCCAAGGACAGAGATCTCTCTCTGACTGGTCCACATCATCACCTAGATCAGACTGTGTTGTGGGTTTGGTTTTTTTACAATGGATGGAGTCTTCAGGATTTTCTACATCCGCTGGCAAACATCAGTACTGTTGACAAAGTCAGCCAGCGCAGCCAGGTGCAGAAATAACCCCGTTTGAGATCTGAACCTGGGAGTGCAGGTGAGTGAAGCTTCCTGACTAACTCACTGCAGCATCTGGCTTCATTGAACTTGCCTGTGTAATCTGAACCAAAAAAGCACTCATTTCCATTTACTATTGCCCATATGCCACCTCTAAGTATACTCACATACTAGTATTTATGCCACGTTCAGAGCAAAACCCATATGGCTCATCCAGCAACAGCAAGAAGGGGAAGTTGCAAAGAGAGTCTGGAGATGGAGCTTGTAAAGATTGCTTTCTAAGCACCACGCAACACTCATTGCCTATGGACAGTGATGGAAGAGTTGTTACGACCTGCTCCAGATGGGCGTGTTTTCTTTTCTGCATGAAGCTAAAATAGATTTCTTTTATATGAAGTGTCGACTAGTGATGCCTCTGGAACAGAAGTTGGGTAGCAGAGCAGACCCAGGGCTAGGCTGAGGAGTGTCAGAGGCCCTAGTACAGCAGCCTCTAATTACCCTGACCAGCTTCATCTGGGACCCTCACTCCTGCCACCCATTGGCATGGCAGCTGCACCTCAGTCCTTGTCCAAGGTTGCTGTCTCAACATACCCTGCTGCCTGGGTTCCACCTCACCTTCCTTCCAGAGATTTCCATCCTTACTTGCTCCCCTGACAAGGTTTCGAGCCCATGAGTCTGGCGAGTATTACTTCTCCAGGTTAAACAAAAAACGTTCACATGAACAAGAGAGTAGAAAACCAAGGGTTTTCAAATGTCCCATGCAGCAACCACGGCCAGGAGACCTTCCAAGGTGTAGGAGCAAGGCAACTCAAGCCGTCACAAGTGGCCTTCTGACTTCTGAATGGCAAACCACCCAAATGAGAGCCTTTGAATGCTAACGACTCGCTTTAACAGATAAAGGGTAAAACTGTGTTTGCTGTCACTGCCTAAATCACAGAAGCAAACGTGGCAGCCAATTAACTCCTTCCAGACAATGCCTACCTTAACCATCCAGACTGCAAGACCATTAAACTTTCACATCCACCGGAAGAGCAAAGGCTGCATGCCTGTAAGAGACTGCAGTCAGAGTGGTAAATCGGGGATCTTATGCTGATGTTACTCTCAATCTTAGAGACGACGGGTTCTTAACTCCAAAAATTGTTGTATCCCTTGCGGGCACATGCTGTGTTAGACTTAATCTTGACAGATAGCAAGGAATTGATCACAGAATTAAAAACATAACTGGTTGCTTAGTTACCAGTGATGACTACAGAGTTATATTTGCTGTGTGCAAACAGAGCCCAGTGCAAACCAATTATCCATCATTATCACTCTAAAACTGTCAATCTCTGACAGCTGGAAACAACCAGGCACCAGGTAAGAAAGGAAATTCGAGTAGAAAAATACAGACGAAAATTGGAAGCCTTCCCCGCCCCTCCCCCCCCCCCCCCCCCCCCCCCCCGAGATGTTCAAATAACCACAATCCTGTGGCTGACAAAAGTAAATATACTGGTTTGGAAAAACAACAGGATTCGTTTTTACTGGAAGCAAGCATGTTATGTGTGTAAACACCAGGAAAGCAGAAAGTAATAAATAAAAATGACAAGCTAAGAATTGCACAAAACTGATAAGGGAAAAAGACACCCAGAGAATTAAAGAGCTTCAGGATTAATGATGGCATGAAGGAGCTGCAATACACTGGGTCCTAAAACCAGCAATAGTGTCATTCCACAAATGAAAGTGGAACTTCAGTCAGTAGCAGTGCCCTGAATGCAGAGTAAGTCGAAAGCTACCTCTGTCAGCTGCTCAGCAGTAACTGTCTTGGGAGCTCTACAGCACTAATCTGAGATCATTCTGTCTTTTTGTTTGTTTGAATATTGAAACATTAGATGAGTGGCCTGAGATTTAGGTCAGTCTACAAAATACATTTCCTAAGAGCAGCACATTCCGGTTGGCTGGGAACAGAAGCTAGACTAAAGCAGACTACAGGAAGGTGCATGACTTCATAGTGAAGATATTTAACCTCTAGAACAATTTTCTGAGGTCTGTGATGACTAGTGGGAATGGCTGGTGCATGGAAACAGCCCTATGTCTGTGTGAGGCAGACCAGAAGAGCCAGCAGGTGCAATGGTTGCAGGCATCCGCGAATGTCCCCCCCACTTCTTCCAACACAGATATATGGATATTGCTATTTAATACACTGTGAGGAGCCACGGTCTTATTTCTCACCATTAGGTGCCATTCTTTCATGTTCCATCCCCAAAGATCAAATCATTAAAGCTCCCATAACTGTGACCTTCCTTTATCAAGGTCTCTCTCATCTATCCATCAAGCTGAGCTTGGTGCCAGATCTGTGGATAAGCTGCTGTTCTCGGATGCCTTACCAGCAGCACGTTCAGGAGGGAAATTGCCACATAGATGCTAGCAGGTTACATACAGGCTGACCCCTGGGCTGAATTTATCACAACAATTTGTGCTCAGCATTGCTGCTGTCCAGCCTCTCTTCCCTCCAGCAACTCATCTTCCCTCTCCTAAAATACACGGTAACAAAAGAAGCTACAGAGATTTCTGCCTTCCTTGCATGTGTTGTGAAACGCGGCTATGCTATATCGGATCTTGTCCTCACGGTGATTTAAGCTCTCTGAAGACAGAAATAGTCAGGGCTGGATGCAGTCACAGTAGAAATGGCTTTGGCTGAATGATCTGCTTCCCTCCAGTAAAAACTGCATGTTCTGTGTACAGGGAGAATAAGGGCCAGGAGCATTAAACCCTCTACCAGACCTGGGCTGGAGAAATCACCCACCTTGAGTAACCCACAGTTTACAGAGGAGGAGAAAAAGGAGGAAATAGGTCAATCTGACTTCTTTATGCAACACAGCACTGTATGGTAAAAATAAATTCTATAGAGGACTTAAAGCATCTTTTTCCTTTTACTCCGTTATGAGATTTGTTCTTCTTTGGCCAGGAGAGTGGAAGCAAAGAACAGACTGAGCAATTTTGAGGTTGAGAGCAAATGACTAGAGACAAGCATGTTCCTGCCTACTCAAGAGACGTACAGATAGTGATAATAGTGCTCCAGTGTCAGAAAGTATTTTCTGTTGTTCAGTTTGAGCAGAAGCCAAGGGAAAAATAGGTTACGAGAGTCACCAGCTCAACACTGTGTTTGTTGTGGCAGCTACTGTGCTGTAAAGTTCAGCAGCAGCCTAGACAGGACACATGCAGTGCACTGTGCATGGCAACGCCTGCATGTGTTACATGTAAGATTGAGCCACATAGATGCTTACTAAATGGGATTGGTTCATAACCACCTCAATTTGCCTGCTCTGCAGCAATACTGGAGTCCTAGGAACAATTCCATGAAAGTGAGTCTGTGTGAAAGATGGGAAGTGCCTCTCTCAGCTGCTGTCGTGTCCAAGCCATCTGTCTGAAGGGTTACACTCTGCCCTGGAGATCAGCATGTACCAGCTGAGTCCATTTCTATACATACAAAGCCCTCTTCCCTATGTAAAGACAGGGCTTTGCCACCTCCTGAGAGATGGAAGAGTTCTGTTGCCTCTTCTGCCCACTGTAGATCTATCCCAAATTAGCAGTGTCTGCTACTAATCTCTTGCTAGCTATAAAGGCCCTCAGGTATGTAAACCTGGACCAAATTAAAAAGGCCCCAGGAAATAATGGGCTTACCTCATCATATCCCAGCTGGCAGTACTGATGAGAACATGGTGCAAAACTTGCTTTATTAAAATTAATGAAGGAACTGGCTAGTCTTGAATAATTCATTGCATATCAGCTGCTGCTGAGGTAATAGGAGCTCCGCAAGATCCTCTTTAGCACTGCACAGTGCCTAAACTCTTTACATAAAATGAAGTCAAATATTGGCTAGTTAAAGATTGAAGGGCCTTCTCCATGTGAAGTGAGAGGCCCTGATTCCTGTCGCTGAGGTCATCCAGCTGCCATCTGTGAAAATCGATGAGGTCTCTCTCAAATGGAAGCCAGCCGGCTAACATCACCAATTTTTGCCAGGGCACGAAGCACCCTGCCTCAGCCATAAACTGCAGAACACAATGGGTCCATTTTTCAAGATTCTTACTGAAATCAAGTCTAGATTTCAGTATTTGCCATTAGCTAGGGATGTCTGAGGGCGTTGCCTTGCTTTCCTGATCATTATGTATGGAAATACATCAGCCGGACATGCAAAGCACCAGGCATACCAGTCAAGCGTGCAGATCTTAGGGTGCAATCTCTGCTGCTGCTCAGGGCTTTTGTCAGCAGAATCAAATTAACCCCAGCCTGGGCAGTGTCAGGGCTGGATTTTGGAAGCATGTCAGAAGCCCTGGAACAGAATCCCACTAACTTAATCTGGTACCACTTGATGAAACAAGGGCTCTTTTTCAGCACTGCTTAGTTCAATGGTAAAACCCTTGACAAATGTGTAAAAGCAGCAGCAAAATCACACACTGGAATTAGACAGCTGATACTCCCCTTCCTGTATGTCCTCCTTCTGCAGAGGCCAGAGGAACTGCAATAAATAAAGGAAGAGGAAAGACAGATAAATGCAACGAACACCCTCCTGCCTCCCAGCAGCAGATAGGAGGTCTCCTAATGCAATCACAACACTAGCCATGGCTAAAGAACCCCTCTGAAGTCTCTCACTTTCTCTCTTTCCAGCTGGTGCTGACGGGAACTGGCCCATCAGTTGGGTATGGGAACTGGCCCTTCAGTTGGGGACGGGAACTGGGCAGTGCCGAGTCCCATGATGGTAGTTCTCAGCTCCAGCTCTGGTTTGCATTGCCTTCCTGTGTCCTCCACCGGGCACCCAGAAATGTGTGATGCCCTGATGGTATGGAAGCTCTGGATCATACTAAGACTACCAGACAAGACAGCCTTTGACTCAAGATCCTGATGCCTTTTTGATTGCCTCAAAGCAGATTTTATTTTCAGATGCCATTCTTGCTTCAGCCAGAAATGATGACTTTGGCCAGGCCTTGGTGTCTGAAGTATTTTGGTAGAAGTACTCCGATGTAGGCAACTGGCATCATAAGACATTTGACCTAACCCTGGGAGACTGCCAGTTTCCTCTCCTCTCCAAAAATACTGCTTCATCAATCACTGCTGAAAGTGTTTTAAAAACTAAAGCCAACTGCCCTTGCACTGAAATAGATGCAGCCCTTTCTTTCTGTCTGTTAACAGCCTCTCTGCAGGAGGTCACAGGACATTGATTTGCACTCCTGAGCTTTTTGTGGACATGAGTTAAAATCATTTGGAAAAGCCAGAAGCTGACATTGTGACTTCTCACCCTGAACTGTGTGAACAAAGCCAATATTGTAACTCTCAGCTGCACAGAATGCCAGATGCCGTGAACAGGTTGTAACCTGGTAACACGCGAGACCTGAGGTCTGGTCCTGATCTCCTGCGATCCTCCCAGACAAGACACTCCAATTCCTGTGTTTCAGCTCTGGTATCTGTAAAAGGAGACCTTTCAGCTACCTTCCAGCATCTGCAAAAGCTAGACCCTTCCTCTCCTTGCAGTCTTAGAACACCAAGGAAAGTCAGGTAAGGTTTCCTAAAACTGAAGTGTAATTATCTGGAATCGCCTGAACTCTGGGACCCGTGTTCAAGTGTAACAGCTTCAAGCCTCTGTCTGAGCCCAAGCTGACATGTCTAGCAACCCTGAAGGACACAGGTGCCTTCCCCTCTCAAGCTGTAAAGAAATGCGTGACTGTGGTGTTGAGGGACCAGCCCATGAAGCATGCCTGCCTCTCTTTACACATCACCAGGGTAACTCTGTGTGTGGTTGTGTCTTTGCAGCTGCTTTTGGCCTTTCACCATTGTTTTCTTCTCCTTTTCTTTCTTTCCCTCTCTTTTTCACTCTTTTTTCATCTGTTATCTTCTGGAAAGGGCACCTGATTAGTCATGATGTACAGTCACCCCAGGAGCTGGTTTAGGAGGCACAGTGCCCCTCTGATTTGCCACACAACAGGAGTTGCTATGTGGCTTCCTTTGCTTTGTTCCTTCAGGAGACCAGTTGGTATTTACAGCATTTTCTCTAAGCAAGGCATCATCCCAGAGATACGCTTACATGACAGTGCTTCAGGGAATTCCAGCTGGGAGGTCAGAATAAAGCATTTCGCCACGAAAAAAACCCGAAACACCACACAAAAAACCACAACACCCCAAAGGAAACCTGGGGGAGATGCTGTTCTTTCCAAGTGATTCTGTGAGGTAGAGACTGTGAGAGAACTAGGGAAGCAAGACTTTTACCAGTTCCAGTATAGTTCCTTTTTTTTTTTCCCAGGAAGATATCAAAAGTCCATTTCAATGCAAACCATTTTGGGGAAGGATGGAGGCTGAGGCCTATGCAAACCCTCCCCTGGTTTCCACTTTCCCAGCCCAAACAGTGGAAAAAGGTTAGAGAAGGGCACAAAGCAGCCTAGTTCTTATTCCAGGCAGAAAGGAAGGCACAATTTGGATGCTTCTGTAAGTTTGTTTGTTGGGGGGGTTTTAACCTAGAAGATATAAAATGGATGTAACTGAGCTGTCCAGGACTTTGGGGACACTGGTGCGGCTGGGCTGGGATCACAGAACAGTCTGTAAGCTGCTTGAAGAGACACGTTTGTTTTCCCAGGTGCTACAGTGAGGGAACAGAAGGGCCCTCCTTCCAGTTCTGCCCTCAGTGGGGTTCTGCTGAAGGCAGTGCTGCTGAGGAGTGAGCCCAGCGAAGTGTTAAACTTGGCTTAGTCTAAGCGGGGGGAAAAAAAGAGTTAAATGCTTTTTTATTTTCTCAAAGGATATGGTGGAACTAAGCCAAAAGAATGTATGTGTAATGCTTCACCTACGGCAGCATAAGAACCTCCCCCGGTGAATCACTAGGCCTCCAAAGCTTTTGCTCCTCCTAATCGAACACCACGTATCCTGGGGAAACGCTGCCAGGTAGAAGGATGCTGTGACACCACTGGGCTAACGCATGATGGGTGTCCCTGTCTGAGGGTCTGCAGGACTCTGCCCCAAGCTCCCTAGGATGATGACGTTTGGGATCTAATCCCCAGTATCTGACTTTTCACTGTGCCTCAATTTACCTCAGTTTTTCTGCCTAGCATTATTTTCTAATATTCCAAAAACCAGTTTCCCCAATCTGTTGCCCAGTATCTCTCAGGAAGCTGGCGAGAGCCGTTCCTCCCTGCTCAGGGGCCAGCATGACCCAGGTGTTGGCAGCTAGGTGCACAGGACAGCTTTGGAGGTGAAGGAAGACACAGATGGACAGAAGACTGCTGCCACCACAATGCTATGGACAAGTCGCACGTGACAAGGTTTGGAAACAAAACTTGTGCGAGATGGAGGTAAGGGGGGCAGGGGCAAACCCACTCTGATAAATCTGGGGCTTCCTTGCAGCTACAGCAACCATATTAACATGCACTAGATGAAGACCAGGCTCGGCTGTTTTGATCTTAATTGCCTGACTGCTTTAATTGGATATAGGCTTCTAAGTCCTAAAATCAGATGTGTGGCAAGGCAAACTGCTATTTACCTCTTATCTCCTCTATCTTGGTTTGCCCAGGGCTGCATGGACAGTATCTGTGTTCCTGAGCATTACAACTGCCCACAGAGCTGACGGATTTTTATTTTTGCAAGAGGCACAAGGAACATTTTACATCTCAAGTTACTCTGAGCTGAGGCAAAGCTACTCTAGCCTGAGTTCAGTTTCTGCTCCAGAGAATGCCTCCAAGGCACCAATAACCATCATCAGCAACCAGATAGTAATCACTGAGCTGCAGGGCTACTCATCGGCAGCACAATGACTGCACTTGGGTACCAGGTGACCTCCGACAGTGACACCAGCAGCACTCACGCAATGCAGTCGGTGTCCCTCTGGACTTGCTGAGGGACACGCTGGTCTCCTGCTGTAATGGCACATGGAGCTAGAGGATCAGCTACCACAGAGCAGTGTTTTGAATGGGGAGGTTATGAGCACGGCTGAGGATGAGGCAGCTAAGATGGGTGCTGGCACACCGGCCTTCCTGCTGCAGTCCGTGGAGGCACAGGGAGGGATGCAGGGCTGCTGTGTCCCACTCCTGCCTTTCATCTCCCTTTCTCCTATGGCTCTCTGCCATCCAAGATGACATGGGATAAGAACACCATGGGGGACACAAAACACCCCCACTGCTTCTGAGCACCGCACTGACCCTTGAGCATCAGGTCTGCAGCCAGGCCCAGCAAGCCCCCAGCAGCCGGGAGGTGCAGGGCCAGCACGCGGGTCCCGGCTAGGGCTGGCCCTGCACTTGCACCACCATACTGACGCACACATCCTGGCTCCGCTGCGGTGTCTCAACTCCTGCTAATGTGGCTGCAGGTTATCTTGCAGTCACCCCTGTTAGAAGCAACAAGGCATTGTCTCAGTCTCCTTATCTCCACCTCTGGTTGGGCTTTGTGTTGAGGGAACCCAAGCTCTGTCCCTACCCCCACTACAGCTTCAATGACGTAAAGCAGGAAGGAAAGACAGGAATTGCTCTGCATTAAGTACTGCAGGGTCTTTCTCTAAACAAAGCGTGGGAGGATCCCACACTACAGTGTAGCCTCATACTACAAGGTTTGCTGTCAGGTTCCCTCATTGGGAGGGAGGCCCTGCGGCTAAGAGTCTCCCCGCTGCTCCAGCACCCCATGGACAACTGGGCAGTGCAGTCTTATCATGTGCCCACCTGCCAAGACCAGGACATGAGGACAGGGGCAAGAGGTTGCCCAGTGCCTTGCGAAGGGGCTTCCCATACAGGCACGTGCTTGAAGGAATGCTGCTGGAGGGCACCTCTGACCTCTCTGCAAGATGATTCCCCTCACTGAGGGCCACCCCTGTGTTCTGGGCCTAGAAGCTGGTTCATATCCATCAGTGATCACAAACCTGTCCTCACACTCAGTACATCCAACAGAAAGGAAGCTGGGAGACCTGGACTAATTTGATATAAAGAAGCACTACCATAGGCACGAGCTAACCCTCAGGTACACGGATGTAAATAACCTGATCAGATGCAAGCAAAGGTACCTGATTTTGGCTACTGCCAGAGTGAGGAGGACACTGCATGTGGTACACAGCTACCAAGGGAAGCCACAGTGAAATCTGCCACCTCTTTGAGCCATTCACCACATCACGAGGCAAGATGAATTAATAATATGTATCGAGCCGGGAAAGTTAATCTGCATCCAGAGCATCATAACAATTTAAAAGGAAATAAAATCACTACAATTCCACTGGCTCTCATTACTATCACAGTGGAGAGTAATTAAAATCCATGGGCCAAATTCAATGCTGAAAGAACCCTACTGAAGCCAGAGGCACTGTACAAGGGCATTGGTTTTTCCAGATGCTGTGTGTTTCAAACAGCAGCAGGAATGGCAAAATGGGCAGAGAGGATAGGGCAGGGCACGAGGGGAATCTATTTCAGAGCCAGGCATTCTGCTTCTTGCACTTCCTTACCTGGAGTCATGCTGCTATGAAGCAGCATCCGCTACCTACACCTCAGTACCCTGCCCCTCTGTGAGGCCCCACACGGCTCTGTCTCAACTCAGGCCAGCAGCTGATTCCCACCGAGTGGAAAGCCAGTGTGTGATGCACAGAAAGCACGTCCCTCGTCACCACGCAGAGCACTGTGCCCAGCTAATTGGCACTGCAGCACGAGAGCACAGCTACCGCACAGACACCCGGAGGCAGCTGATGGTGACACCGGCTGCTGACAGCCAGCAAGACCGGGGATGAGAATGCCAAAGTCCAGTTCACAGGGCTCAGGGGTTGAAACCAGCTATAATAGGAGAGACATTGACAGGAGAAATCAGTTTGGGGAAGTCCTATAGCCTGTGTCTAGCTGATGATTACATCTCAGCATTCTTGTCCAGCCTTCAAGTTTATGAGCCTCTTATCTCCTGTTCCCGCACCCTGTGCGTGGCTCCCACCTACAGAGGTTATGCTGACATGAGCAGGATTATGCAGCTGCTAAATACCGTGTGTAGCAAACTCCAGTCTGCACACACATGGCATTGCTGAGGACTTTTACACAGGGACATGTTTACTACGCAATGATTACAATAATCTACAGAGATAATCCCAAATGGATTGTTAATGCTATTTTACAAATTGATGTAGTATAGTCCTACAGGTGGAATCATGGCCTGAGAGTTGTATTTCCAGACATACCATGATCCGGCTCACTGTCTGGCAAGGTGGACATCTCACTTGACCCAGCTTTGCTTCAGCATATGTTTCAAAGTTCAGTCACTCTGCTAACAGCCACCTCTCTGACCACATTCAGATCCACCATTGAACAGCACAAAAGCCTCACTCTTAAAAGCATTCAGCACCTGTATTCATAGCCATATTATCACAGAATGTGCTACATCATTTCACCAAAAATAAGTGCTCCCATCTTTCAAAACCATTTAGCTGGGAATGCAGAGACCCCCTGGAAACCTGTCCGTTAAAGCACCCACCCAACCTCTCCTGTGTATCTGATTTCTGTCTGAAAAGAGCAGACCATCTCTCCTGGTCCAGAGAACCAGGACTTCCCTGCTAGGACACCTTATTAGCTAGCCCACTGCAAATGAGCAGCACAAGCTTCTGCTGTGCCATGCCGGCAGGTGCATTCACCCTGGCTGCTGTGCGGAGGAAAGGCTGGGTCTTGTTGGGGCAGGAAAGCAGAAGGCAGGACCAGGTAAGGGGAAGCGTTTCTTCCACACATCCTAAGAAGGGAAAGTATGTCTATGTTTTTCTCTTTATGGTGGGCTAGGAACATTATTTTTAATTATGTACTACTTATCATATGTGTATCATCTGCCTTTCCTCTTACAACAACTTTGAGTTGATTTGTATAACACCTATTCTCAAAGGGATTACTCTATGCTAGTGTGAGCTTGAGGCATAACTGGAGTTTGACTGAATGCCTTTACTCAAAAAGGAATGCATTTTAACACGGTCTTTATACAAGGTGAGATACAGGTAAAAACACGGCTCCTAACGCAATGAGGAAATAAAGTTGCTCTCATCCCTCTGGACAGGCCAGAGGGAGTAGGGAGCTTCTTCCCATGGAGGTCAAAAGCCATCCTGTACAAAAAAATCCATGCTATGCACTAACACATACTGCCCTGTCGTAACCATGGAGGGGATGGCTGACGTGACTGTCCCTCGTGGACATGGCTGTATGGCAAGCAGGTAGGACAGAACCTGGAATAAAGAGCACAAGATCCTCCCTGAAAGACACCGCTGGTTACATATTAGCAGACCTGGTTCTCAGAGCCTGGAATGGGATGTCAGCTCTTCCCATAGCTGCTGGAAGGTGTCCTGAGACTCAAGCGGCAGATCAAACAAGCAAGCTATGCACCTTTATCTTAAAAAGCTGATCAGCCCAGGGGTTGCTTATCAGTAAGGAAGTCTTCCATGGCCTACTCCTTCCTCTTTCAAAAACAAATTTTCTTTTCTTTCTTTATCCTCCTGTGACTTTGGCTGATGATTGTTCTCAATGAAATTGAGCTTTCAGAGAAGTGGAACCAATGACTTCCAAGGTCTTCCCACTGCAGAAACAACTTCTGCAAGTATAAAACACCAATTTCCAAATCTATGTCTAGCCCTTAAACTAGGAATAGGAAAGCCGCAGTGGGGCTCACAGACAGGTTATCTTGTCTTGTGGAAACCTGAACCCAGACTCTCCACAGAGAACAGAGCTGTTGCAAGAGCTGTGGTAAAAAACGGGGCACATCAGTGCAAAACAGTTAAGTACCGCAAACCAGGACTCCTGAGGGAGTGCTTTCAGATCTTCTTGTAATTGAGAGGTCTCAGTTCAGCTCAAGTCTGAGGTTTTTCCAGGTTAAACTACCACAGCACAGATTAGCAGTGAAACTGTATTGATCCTTTATGAGAAGCAGTTACCTCCCTTGCTCTTAAAAGGGTTCTTTCAAGAGGAACCTCCTCTTGAAAGGGGGAACTTCCGTCTGTTCCTAGAAGCAGCCTGGATCAGCCACACCACCATGAGTGACAAGAGTACTTCAGCACAGAGCTGATCGATATCCCCAGGCATCAATGTCCTGGTAGTCCAGAGGGCTCAGCTTCAATCCCGTACCAGCCATGGCTGGTACTAATTCTGCTCCAGTCAAACTCTGAACCACTGCTTTGTCTCTAGAACTCTGCAGGGTGGGTTTACTGAGCAAGGTGTCTGAGAGGCAAAAATCCCTAAGATGAGCAAGGACTTGATTAAAGGAAATGGTAGGCGAGTTGTCCTTGAGACAACAAAGCCTGAAGAGAAATCTCTCAGAGCAGCTCTGACTGGCTGTGACACTAGGAACTAATGTGCATCACTTCAGTGTCAGGTCTGAATGGAGCTGTCTCTCCCCAGCTTCTGAGGGTCTTTAATTCCCATCTTCCTGGAGGAAGAACCTTGTATGAAAAGTTCATCTATGTGTACTCAGACTTGTGAATCACTCTCTTGTGGTCAAAGCCACTGTCACCTTTCAGTCGCTAGCTGGCTTCCTAAACATGCCTGCAGAAACAGCCAGATTGCTGCGTTGAGAACGAATGAGTTTTGACAGGACCCTGCCAGCACTGCTCCCAGACGCTGGGGAAGCCACAAGATGGGCCGCACAGTGTCTGACTGGAGCAGCTCTAGCACTGCATCCACAGCTAACGCAGTGTCTGGCTGCTTCTGCAAACACTGACAAAGAAACAAGCCTGTAAACTCCCACTAGCATCTGCTCAAGCTTCGTATCCCAAAGGAAAAATGGATTTTTGCTTACATGTCTCTTTAAGCATTTCAGCAAAAGAGAACGCAAGGGCGTAAACGGTCTCTGTAGCTAAAAACACAAAGCCATGTTTTTTCTTTAGAAAAAAAATTTACTGCTGCTCTTTCCTGTCTAGGAAGGATTTTGAAAGCTTTAGTCCCTTTAGTCCCTTCCTGGAAGGAAGTCTTCAGAACAGATGCTGCTTAATTCCCAATCAAGTTATTTCTAGAAGGTAAGGGGACTGTCTCAAACCCAGGTTCCAAAAGGTCTGCAGAGGGCCCTGAATTGCTACATGGCAAAAGGAGTATCAGCACAGAGCGGAGAATTTTCTTTTTTCTTTTTCCCCTTGTGTTTCACCTTGAAGCAGCTGTTAGCAAAGCCAGAAAACTCCTCTGCCCCTCAGTGTATTGAATACAGCCTTGGCAAAGACTGCAGACTGTCATCTCATGAATATGGGAATTGCCTAATTCTCCAGCTATTCTTATTACCTCAGCCTGAGGGTCCCAGCTTTCCATAACTAATTCCTGAAATCACAGACTTTCCACTGTCCTTGCTGTCCTTGAGCAGCAAATCACTGCTCCTCCAGTAACTGATGCCGGTGTGTGCTTTGGTGACACAGGTTTTCGCAGGGTCCTCCCTGAACAGGAATGGCACTGTGGACAAGGCTACAGACCCCAGCACTCCTGTGCAGTTCCCAGAGCTACTGACCCTTCGTTGCTGCAACTTACAACAGGGTGTTTTGAAAATAACAAATGCTGCATGGTACCGCAGGGGCTCGAGGCTCTCTGACCAGCTCTAACGCCTGGGCTGGCAGGGTGGCAGCAGTAATACAATCCATCCCTGGAAGCAGAGGAGATCCCTCACCCTGTTCCTACAAGCTGCGTAGCTCCCTGCCCCTGTCTGCATCCTACCTCATCCTCAACTCCCATGAAATCTAGGGATTTGCAGGGCTTCCCACCTGTTGTTTCATTTTCCCCTCACTGTCACGTATGTGCTCAGTCTACCTTCCCTCCCTGTGCCCATGCATCCGTTTTCTGCTCCTTCCTTATTTTTCCTGCTATCACGGATCCTGCCAACCCTGTCCGTCCTCCGAAGACTCAGAGCTAAAGCTGTTCCTGTGCTGGAAGGTGATAATGGCTGCCAGGAACCTGCTGTTAGGGCTGCTGCGATCTGCAAAGCAGCTGGAAGCTGAGGCTGAGCTAATTACGAAGCAGGGACTGCAAAACTTGTGGAGATTCTGGATAGAGGTGCCTACTTTATTCCCAGAGACAAAGGGGTGCATCCTGTGAATGTCAGCAAGTGACACGTGAGCAGGAAAGTCACGAAGCCATGGACAGCTTTACAATCCTGGCTTTGGAGTGCTGCATGTGATGGCTCCTCATCTCGCAACGCCCACAACCGCTGCTGCCAAGCTGCTCTGGACAAGGAGAATATGCTCATGTGCTGCAGTGGCACCGGAGGAAATCTTAATGCTGGTTTCAAGGGCTAGACTCTTGTAAGAGCTTTTCTCAGAGGCCAAGCAGTAGCTACAGTAGCAGGGGCTACTGAGTCAGGATCACGGCAAGATGGGTAAGTTCTTCCTGTTTCAGTACAGGATCGTTTTCCCTAGAGTCAGCCAAAAGGGTAACTGCATCAACGGTAAATAAAAACTGTATTATGTCTTCTAGTAGTTCGTTTCTTCTCCATGGTTCAAAACTGGCCCCCACAGAAGTCACAGAAGGAATCACCTTGGAAGTCCGTGGTTTTGTAATCAGAACCTCCCTTGCTATTAGTCATGTTATAGGGCTGTAAATACAGTAATTCCATCAATACTGCAAACAGTCATGCTGCATTTGTATTAACATAAACGAGTGCTAATGTGCCATAGAGCTAATGTGATATGACAGTAATTGGCTGATGCCCAGCCATGAAGGCCCTGGAGCTACGCTTGCTCTCCCTTCTCCAAGAGAACTGTCCTCTGAAACACTGGAAAGGAAACAAACTGTGATGCCATCTTGCCTGCCAGCAATGAACAATGCTTCTTGCAACTGCAGAACTGGGGTGTTTGGGCTGGGAGATTGTTTGGAGAGTGTATTTAAAGTGGAAATTCATCTCCTACAAACTTAAGAAATCAGGATCTCCACAACACCTTGTAAGACTAGATCAGGCTCGGCAAGCACTCAATGGACATGAAACACAGAAAAGCCAAAAAAGCATTCAATCTGCTCCTTTCCCTTCCCTCTGTGACTACCAGGAGCTGTACATCATCACCCAGTCTGCAGTAAGCTTTTCTAACACAGATGATGCTTAAGAAGATTAAAACTTTGTAAATGCTTTGGGACTACCGTTGTCTTGTGCAGTGATCGACAGACAGGACAGCAAGACTTAAATCTGAGACTGCAGCTGGGGTTCTCTGGTTGAAGGCCTTAAAGGAGATCAACAAACAGTGCCTGAGGATGGGTACCAATCTCAAACACAGCCCACCTCCTGTCTGGGCCACAAAAGCAAGTGGACAGTCTCAAAAACAGGCTCAGATGAGGAGTCCTCTGAGTTACAGTCACAACAGGAACCACTTATTTCGCTTTTGGAAATACATCCCACAAAGAGGGTCTTAGTGAGGAAAGACCCTCTCTCTTTTGTGAGGAAGCCTGTCAAAGAAGTCATAATTGACATCTAGGCTTTCTGTATTTGGCTCAGCAGCTCTGTGCATGCTCTGCTGCCTGGCCGTACAATGCCTTGCCTAATGCACCCTCACCCGTGATGGAGCTCATAGGTTCTGCCCTAGTACAAACCAAACAACAAACGGAGACTTGTTTTAATGAGAAAACACCATTTTCATCATTATGGCACTAACAGCACACAATTTTTGGCAATATGCAAGAGCAGCATGTCAAAATCCCAGAGCATACATGGCCTGTCAGTGCCCAGAACAGCTCCTGGAGCAGCCAGTGAAATTAAGGGAGAATTTTGTTAGAAGAGATAGGGAAGAGCACCCTAAGCAGAGGATTTAGGATCTCTGAGATGGTGGGTTAGGTTCTGGATTTGACTTAAATCTTTCTAGGTCTCTGATCTGCTCCTCCATCTGTAAAATGGGATCAATAAAACCTCCCCGACTTGCAGCAGGGCTCCCAGTCTTAATTGATGTCTATGAAGCATTTTGAGAGCCATGAATGAAAGAAACTATTACCAAGCCCTCAGGCCTTACTGTAATACCAACAAGCACTGCAGAGTTGTTTATAATGCTTTTCAGTGCCACAATGACTAGGAAATGAGGGAAGACGAAAGTGTAGATGCACCCAGCACTGCTTTGCTGCAGTGTGAATAAAATTGGTAGGACCAGTTTTATAGATTTCCCTCTGGGGAATTCTGTCGTAGCTACTATTTTCAATAATGCAGCAGAACTTCGACCTCTACGGATTCAAACGGGTGCCCTTGATAATAGCTCAGGTATCAAAACCTATTTTGAATTTGGGAAAATGCATCCTGGAGTTGAAAACGTTATGAATCACATGGAAACGAATTAAGAAATGACTCACTTGCACCCTGCAGCCTGAAAGAGCTAGGTGCTGCTCAGCCACCCCTTACAACAATTAAACTCAGGCTAATACCGTAGAAGCACACAGTATTCCACCTTGCACAGGACAAAAGCTCCCAGGCACCTAAAAGGCTCTCTAACCTACCAATTTGCAAAGTTCCCTCTGCGGCTGCTGTTTTAGGACCCGGAGAGGAAAAGCCGGGGGTTGGCCCGAAGCCCTGCGCAGCCGGGGAGCAGCCTGCAGTCGGGCGAACGATGTGCCCAGAGCAGAGAGCTCCTGCGCCAGCAGCAGCCCCGGCTAGGCGCTGCGAGCGAGGAGGTGGCAAATGCAGGGGTGGGGGGCATGCGGGTCCCCAGCAACGAGCAGGTGTCAGCCGGACAGCTGTAGAAGGGTTTGGGATGCGTGTGTCCCCCCGCCCCGCTCCCGCAGCGCTCCCCGGGCTGGGCGCGGAGCTAGCGGTGGTACCCGCGGGGCCCCGCTGGGTCTGGCAGAAGGACCTGGGGAACGAGACCCGACGAGCAAACCCGTAGGTAAAAGGCTGCGCCCGGTTCCGCTCCGTGCGCCGCCCCGAGAGCGGGGCAGAAGCCAGGCGGGGCAGGGAGGCCGCCGCCAGCCCCGCAGCCCTCCCCGGCGCGCAGCCATTGTTGCAGCCCGGAGCCCGCAAGGTGCGGCGCCGGGCCGGAGCCCACGCCCGGCTCTCTCTCCCGAGGCCAACGACCCTCACAGCGCGGCGGAGGGGAGACGTCCTGCGGGAGCGGATGCCGACAGGGACCGGGACCTGCCCCCGCCCGCCACCCGCACCTACCTACCTGCGGAGCCCGCCCGGGACGCGTCGCCTCCCGCCTTTGTTGTGCACGCCCCGGCAGCGCCGAGCCGCCGCCGCCGCCCGTCCGCCCCCTCTGCGCCCGCCGAGCCGCAGCCAGGCCCCGGCTTAGCCCGTCGCCACGGCAACGGCAGGCGCGCGGCGGCGCGTGTGGGATAACGGCTGCCGCGCAACGGCCGCGGGCCCCGCCCGCCGCGCGCCCCGGGGAGGGGATGGGGGCGGAGAGGGATCAGAGCCGGGTGTCCGCGCCCGGGATCCCCCACTTTCCACATCCCCTCGAGACTGACCGCCTCGGAGGTCCCTCATGGCTGGGCACAGGTTGCGCGTTCCGTTGTCCCGAAGCAAGGGTGGCTCCGGTGACCTCGCGACCATCTTCCCGTATCCACCTTCTAGACGTGACCAGCAGCCTCGCTCCAAGCGGCGCAAAGCCCAGGCAATGGTTATGGCCTGGTTTTCCCTGTTCCTCAGCACAGAGTGGAGTAGTATCCTCCACTGGCAACTGTTTTAATTCACTGTTCATTTTCGGGGTAGCACTGCCAGCTTGGACGCTCCTTCCCTTTCCAACAGTGAGGGCTTGGCAAACTGAACGGTTGCTGTGACTGTTTCTAGGATTAAGCGTTGCAGTTCACTGGCTCTGTCATGTAACACGAGGTCGAGTTTGGGTTTATTATCCATCCTGTATGCGTGTATGTTCATCTTGTTCCAAACAGGCAGGTTCTGGACTGGTGAGATATGTTAAATGAAGTTCCCCTGATCAGCATTGCTCACTTTCACGGGTTTTATTGAGTGATCAAGTGTAGGTAATGATGTTTCTGTTTAGGTCATAAATAAATAGAACTAAATTCTGCAGAGAAAAGCTGAATTTGGAGAGAAACGAACAGCATGGCAACCCTGAGCTCCTTCTACGTGTTCAACATGTGATTATACACGTTTTTCTTTCTGGGGCCTGTCAAACTCCCGTTTCACCTCAGTACAAAGGGATTTCGGTGGCGCTGGGCTCACACAGCATCCTCCACTGAAGGCTCTTAAATTACGATGCAGCATATGAGCCCTCCTCAGGAAGCCTCATCTGAGCTGGGGAAAGACAGAGGCAGAATGTGCTCAAGGTCACAGAGTTCTCCAGCTGGGCTGGGAAAACCTGCCAGAGCCGCAGTGTCCTGACCTTGGTCCTCACCTGCCAGACTGTGCCCTCTGTCCTAAGGCGGCAGGGGGGTGATCCCAGCCCTGCCTTCAGGGCTGGCAGGGGACAGGAGGCACCAGTCCTTCACTTCCCCTTGGTAAATCTGGGTCCGTATATGGCTCATTTAGTAAACAATCTCTTTAATAGAGTTCTTCACTGTACACAAGGGTGTCTGGAGGATGACCCACTGTTACTGTGCTGTAAAGAAGGATGATAAGGAGAACTTGGAGACTGATTGCGATGATGTTTGCAGCTCCTCCTGCAAAAAGCTGCCTCCTTCTCTGATCCATGCTCATTTATAAATAGCCCCGCTTCTGCTACTTGGAGAAAGCTTTCATTTCTCCTTGTTCTTGATGTATGAGACTCTGCAGTGGAGAGCAGATGTTTGTACCAGACTCTGCTCCCACAGACATCAGCAGTAGAAGACTTGGAGCCAAGAGGTGAAATAGCATCAGGGTTATCTCCTGTCCTCAGCTCAGAGCTCCTGTTGCAGCCAGCCTGAAAGGCAGGAGACGCCCTTCAACTCAGCAGCATAGTTGCAAGCACATGCCTGTGTCTCTGCTGGAGATGAGCATCCGGTTGTTTGCAGGGTCCAGTTACAGCTAAAGCTGAGGAAAAAAAAGTATCTGTCTGCATAATGAGGAATTTTCCTCAATTGCAGGAGCCAGCAGAGGACACTGCTTTGTCTCCATCTGAAAGGGCCAAGTAATTTTTGTTGTTGTTTTTGTTCCTTTTGCGGTTTCTTCCTGCTCCATGACTCTGGTGACACCTTTGGCAGAAGACAGTTGCTGTCCCTTCTTTTTTATCCATATCCATTGGAGGATTTTATTTTCCAGATTGTTTGCTGCTGCTGAAGCTGTAGCAGTAATACTCCGGTACAGCTTTACTTAAGGGAAGGAAGAAACAAAACCACATGACAAATTGGTTCAATCTATCACAGCAACAGAAACCTGCAATTCAGCTAAATCGCCCCCACAGGCCAGCTTAGATGGCATCAATATTTAATGACCTGAGCGCCGCTGCCTTCACAGCTCTCTTCACCTCTGCCCCCCATCACGTCACAGCGTGCCCCAAGGTTTGTCACTCCACATCCCCACGCTTCCTCTGGGGAGAGCAGGGTCCATCTTCAGGCTGCCAGGGCAGGCCTGCTTGCTATCCCAAGTGGCACAGCCCAGGCCTGCTGGGCATGAGCAAATTCTGCCCCGTTTCCAACCTGTCTGGACCACCGGTGCCACGTGTTTATGCCTGAGTAACAGCTCCCAGCTTTCAGGGCATGTCTGTGGCAAGCAGACAGGTGGGAGCAGGACTGGACCCATCTCAGCTCACAGCCTCTCCTGCAGTGGTTTTTTGGGAGATCATGTAACCCAGACAGGGCTGTTCACCTGGCAGCGGGCTGGAGGTGGCTTCTGCTCATCTGACTACATCTGCTGCCATTATTCAAGCAGGAGTACTTTATCCCAGAAGGAGCTGCAGTGAAATAAATTGCCAGCAATTCATCCTACATGGTGCAGGAGGACCTGAAAAGAGCCAAGCTATGCCAAATCCCTCCCACCTGTGAGCAAGGGGGGGCAGCTCAGGGATTTCTTTTGCTGGGCCCAGGCTCCAAGCTGGCCACAGCAACTGGCATCCGAGAGCATCTCCCCACTCCACCCTGGCATGCTGTAGTGGTTCCTTTCTGGCTTGCTCTGCCTGGGACAGTAATGTGAACAGGTGACAGGTAATACGGTTATATATGGCTGTAGGCACGTTCCCTCACGGCTCTCTTGCCTCAGTTTCCCTTGTCTGTAAAATGGAGATGATGGAGATCTCCTGGTGACAAGCACAATGTAAGAGGTGGCATTTTTGTTTATCGGGGTAGCGGTGGGGCAGAGGAATTTGCGCTGCTGGGCTGGTAATAAATGACCCAGCAACTTGGATTCCTCCAGCAAGACTGCACCTTCCACCAGGCTTTCTACACTTAAAAAAACCCCATTATCCAGCAAATTGCATGTTCCAAAGCGGGAGTTCATTATCCACTCCAATGGCAGTGAGTGGCAGAGGCCTTTACAATAAATGGCTTTTTGGTAAGACTAATTCACTTGGTGTTTCACACTGCCCAGGGGGGCTCATCTCTTTGCATCCAATACATTAAGCAAAGCACCTTGGTGAACACCCCCCTGCATTAAAGAGCTGTTATAATGGGGGGTATTAGGAATAAACACAGCAGCAGAGGCTGCTGTCTCAAAACAGTTTGGATCACGTGTGCACGGTGAAGGGGGCTATGACATGCAGAGGACCCATGTATTTGTGATGGAACAGCTGGCTTGCTGCAGTTCCTCCAGAGCCAATGGGCCTTTTCCAGCGACAGAGCTTGGTAGCTAGGGGACAGCTTTCATCCCCTGGAGCACCTGGTGACTGGTCCCCAGCCCCTCCACTCTGGTGGTTGTGGGTAACCTGTCTTGTTATGGGCACAGCCTAAAACTAATAGCAGGGCTGTGCAGAACAGTATGTAACTCAGACACATGCAAGTGCCCTGGCAAACACTTAACGGATTGTTCCACCAGTTCACTCTCCAAGAAAGGAACTGAGAGCCAATTCAGTGCCTTCCAAATCGCAGCTCTCTTAAAAAAATTAACATAGAGCACAGCTCTTCCTCTTGGCAGCTGCCCAGTTATTAATTTCAATGTATCAGCTGCATCTGAATGGGTTTGGGCTTCTGCCCACTATTTCTATTTATTTGTTTTCCATTCATCGCCACTAAAATTAAAACTCAAAACCTTCTAGAGAGAATGGAAAACAAACATGCTGAACCAGTATTGCTGCCCACATACAACTGGCAGAAAGCACTGCACTTTTCTCTACTCTGCAGTGAGGTAAGATCTAATTCTTAAGACTCTCTGGGCCTCTCACCTATGAAATAGCGCAGGCACTTACGGCACTAGCTGCAGCCTTGAGTTCTCCTTGCCTTCTGGGCACATCGGTAAGCAGCAGCCTTCCGCCCTGGACTGCAGGTTTTTACTGCGTACCGGGTCACAGTGACTGCAGAGGCCCTGAGCTCGAGACCTTTCTGGATTAAGCAGCATCTGCATGGTTTAAGAAGACAGAGCTCATGGTCCAGATGGTCACACTGAGGTTACAATCCTATATAACCGTTTGGACTGAGCCCATGTTACAGTGCACTGCACTGGCTGTAGAAAGAACTGCATGCTTCTGAAGGAAAACACATATAATCCAAGAATACTGGCTTTTTTTTTCCCTTGTTGCTATAAGAGGCTGGTGGAGGTTCCTCAGGCCAGGGTCTGCCCATGCTAAAGGGAGTTAGCTGTTCCACCCTGCTGTAAGCACCCAGCCTGCCTAGTGCTTGCTTGAATTCTTACTGGTGCCTTGGGTTGTTCTGAACCCATCTTCATCTCAAAGCACATGACCCGATTAAATGTCTTGCTATGAAAGCCCAGGCTTTTACAATGGCCTGATTCTGTACACATCTGAGTGTGAATAAAAACGGAAAAGCCAAGGGTTATGAACTTACTTTTAAAGTGATACAAATTACAAAACATCCTCATTTACAGTACAGTATTTAAATCCTGTTTGCACAGCACAATCAATAGGATCTAACTGCTTATGTACAGGAAGAGATTCTTAATAAGAGGAGTAAAATGCACTAAAATAAGGCTTTGGTCTTTTTCAGTGCTCTGTCTTACAATTCAAGTGTTTTCCTTTCTTAAAAACACATGCAAGCAAATGCAAAGTGCAAGGTGTGAGTCTGGCTGAGTAAGAAATTCTTCTGCCTGTTACCTAAAAGGATTTTTTTCCACCGATAAACAGAATTCCCATTTCTGCACTTAGGGCGTCATCAGGAATTATATCATCCTCCATAAACTCATCTCCAAGCTTCTTCCACCATGGGCAGCGCATGTATTTCAGCATAGTGTTGTGGGATTGTCTTGCCTTGGTAGCTACAGGGATTGATCGACTCATAAAGACATCAGGATCTTTTTCTGTGGTCTCTGCTAATCCTGGAGCATCTGCAAGAACAAGGAGAAGAGTTTTCTGTATTTTGTTTGTGGTTTTATGAGTATTTAAAACAAAAAAAGAAGGAGCACTACCCTCCCACTTCCCACTGTCCTAGGTGACTCCTTTCCCCATGCTGGCATTGCACCTTCATGGCTGCATGGTAAGACTGACTGGAGAAGCAATCCAAAGTAAGGCTAATCTGAAAAAATAAATACATAATGGGGGAGGGAGAAGAAGGGGGGAAAGCAGGATTACTTCCTTCAGGTGCAGTGGTGGCATCCACCAAAATGACTTCTTGTGAAACTATGACCTAAGCGAAAGGGAAGCTCCTGGTCGCTACTGCTGGATCAGCGCTCCTGGTGCAGGGTGACATCAGCGTCGCGTTTCCGCTGCTCTGGCGCAGCAGCACTGCGTATTCCCCACCTGGGGTCCCAGCACAGTGTCACAGTGTTGCTGTTCAGGGAGGGATGAGCTGCAGTGACACAGCACGTGACGGACTAAATAATGGAATTCAGTAACTTGCTGAATTTTGTCCGGCTTGGGTGCTCTCTGGTGGCTGCAGTTTGCTATTCTCGCTCCTTCATTCTGGGCTACTTGTCTGGAATTAAGATAGCACTGTAGTGAATTCTGTTTCAAATAAAGCCAGGGCCAGAGAAAATGGAAACATGACTTGGAATTCCCAGCTCAAAAGATTTCCCTCTTTGTGTGGAAGAGGTGAGAGTGCTTCAACCAGCAGCTTGCTCGCAAAACCAGAAAACAGAACAAAGCAAAACAAACGTAGAGAAAGAGGTGGTGTGACACCCTCTTCTTAGAAATTGTAATGCCTTTTAGAAGGCCACTGCTTTTCTTGTGAATGTATTGGAGAAAGACTTCTAACAGAAGAATAAGATGCTCCTTGAAAAGCTGGCATGTATACTTCACCTATAGCAACACGTGGACAAGCTCTAACAGAGCCTGAATCTCGAGATAAGGCATAGGGCAAAGGAAGAAAGATATTTCAGTTTTGAAATTAGGCTTTACCACTGCTCCCTCTAATTTTCTCTCTAAATTAGTTTAATCCAAATGGTAATCAAAACTACGACCAGAGCAATCACGTACTCATTAGCAGCTCCACGTCAGTGTTGACCTGAGCCAGTAACACCTCTCTCCGCTGCGCTGCTCTGCGATCCAGTCTGCTCCTCCACAGGAACTGTGCCAGCTTTTCCTGGGCCTGCATATGTAATTCTTTACTCATTTCTTCTGACATTTGGGAAGCCTGGAGGAAAATAACCATTTATTACTATTAGGAGTGTGTTATTTTAAATCTTTTGGGGACAGAATGTCTAAACAAGGAGTGCAAATGCTGTTCTTAATTGCTAACTTAATAGTTTTGCTTTCCCTGCAGCTGTCTCCAAAACTATGCATCACCAAGTATATAAATTTTCCAATTACAGTTTGCTTTGACCCTTTTTATTAGATTAATGGTTAAAATCCCCAATTTCCTCATCCACTGCTGTCAAACAAGCAGGGTTAATGTATGCATACCTCACATGGATTATCTTGATCAGAATTTATGAAGCTGAATGTTTCATCCCTATAGTATTTTCTGTTGCATCATTAATGTGAATTATGAAATGACTAAGAAACAGACCGGATGCAATTTGATGTAGTCATCCACCTTCTGCTGCAAAGCTAGTCTCTGCTCATCAGTCAGTCCCTTGGGATCTTTCCAAGGACAGGGAGGTCTCCTCCTTCTTCGTTTTTCCAAGAACTTACAAGCCTTTGTAAAGAACATATGAGAATATGACAGTCACAGACAGGAAGTTTGCCGTCTCACTTTGTTTGTAATTAATCAGGGAAAGAAAAATGTTTCAGTACTGCATCTGTTAAAGTATAAATTCAGCGGTGATGCTGAAAAGACAACATACGAATACTAAAGAGTACGTAAGAGCACTCATAATAAATTACTGACTCATCCATAGTGCGGTGAAATTCCAACCGTAGGTTTCAAAGTGGCAGCTCTTGTATTTTAGTTACAAGACTTTGTAAGACTTTGTAGCCTGTGCAAGGTTTAACCCATCTAAACAACTTGTGGCTCTAGACTATCATCCTCCAGATAATTTTTTAATAAATTATGGCTGCATCAATAGTAAGAGAATAAACAGAGCTTTTTGAAGCATGGCAATAATCCACTCAGTCCAACTTACTGTTAGAACAAAGCATACATACTTACTGCTCTCTGAATGATGACAGCCGCTTTATACTCCTTAAGAGATTGTTTCTGGAGATGAAATTTTCTTCTTGCTCTATACCCTCGCCAGAATCTCTGGATAATTAATGCTGATTTTCCCTCCATTTCCTCCATGTACTTATTTACCTGACCTACAAGTGTAACAACAATCCAGTTATAAAACTGTGGCTTGGGAATCTCTTAACAATTTACATTTTTAATCCTCAAACTAGATAGCACCCAAGCTTTTTTGCTACTGCCAGTTAAAAACCACCCTTCATCCAGGTCCGCTAGCTGTGAACCACGTCTCAGAGACTTGTAGCTGCAACAGAGCCTTGTAACCCAAGAAAAGCGGGTCTCTCTTTCTCCCGCCACCATCCTGAAGGCAGCAAATCTTCATCTGATTAATTCAAGTAGCTACTGAGCCCTTGTAGAATTAGCATGTTCTGTGTCAGGTAATTGCATCAGGAGAGGAGACAGTAAGACTACAGTGCAAACAGACATGCAAGATTAGGAAATGTACTTGGGGAAACTCCTTAAGGAGACGCAGACAGTTTAATCTTCTGATATAGTTTAATATAAATCATACTGGCATGGATTAGTTCCAGTAAGGCCAGCTGTCGTTCATGGAAAAGTCTCATGGCTCTCTGTCTCTGCAGTTGCATTTGCAGTTTGAGAGTCTCGTCTTCCTTCTGTTTTCTTAAATGCTGCAGCTCCTGCTCCCGCTTCGCCCTGCAATACACAAATACATTAACAATTTAAGTTGTACATTTCTGAAAAGCATCTCTCTTTGTGTTAAATGGTCCAGCATGGAGGGAGGAAATCCACAAAATAATCTGCCATCCCAGCTGCTGGCTGCAGGACCACACCGTGCAACGAGAAATCACCTGCAAGCTAACAAATTGCCACACTATCCACAGCCATGAAAAGTTCTGAGCCACTCACTCAATCTTGTATCGAACCAGAGGATACATTTTCACTCAGGATAAAGTTCTAAGGACCCTGAAGGGAACGATGCTCCATGTGGGACCTTCACAGCCAGCATGAACTAGAACAACAATTTTGATTCCATCATCTGGGGAAGAGGTAAAGCAATATTAGCCATCTGCTCCAGCACACACCTTTTCCAGTGCATCCATGCCACCTGCCTTCCATTATGCACACTATTATTTTTGTACTGGCTGCAAAAGTAGCTCAGGATGTCAGCGTTAAGGCTCACTTCTTAAACCTGGAGTGATTTCTTTCCTCCAGGAAATACAGACTGACACATTTTCTCCATCAACGTTGTTAACAGAACACAAGGAAAGAATTTCCCTGCAAATTCTTCCTGATCTGTACTAGTTGTTGTAATGTGATGTTAGAATGTTGCCCCGCTGTGCCTGGCACTGGAAAAGTCCTAGCAGACGTTTCACAGGTGAGAGAAGTGAAAACTCTCTAACTGGTCCTGGAGTGTTTAAGCTAATAATAGCCTGTCACTAACATATTAACACTAAATATGGAGATGTATCATTCATAAAAACTACCAAGGCCACTGTGACATGGCCTCAGTGAAGCACGAGGTGCTGTGAGCCAGGACACCATTCCCTTCACTACCCCTTCTCGTCCCAATGGACTCAACCTCAGCAGCAGCTTGAGACTTCGAGTACCCCACAATGAGGTAACGAAGCAACTCCTCCTCTTCTCCTTTTGTGGCAAAATCACTTGCCCACTCAGCACCTGAGTACCCCCATGGTGCCCACAGCCCTGAGTTCTGCTCTTCCCTAGCACTCTTCCAGAGGCAGTGCAAGGAGCACCTTAAGCCCTAGGAAAAAGAACAAACGGACAGCGCCCGGGCATAAGGGGTGCCAGGAAGGAGATAAAACAGGCTGTAGACTAGAACTAATGTCCAGCAACTTTGGTATTGCTGCACATCACATACCTTTAGGCTCACAGTACTACTGAGTTAATTTTGTGTTTCCCATTGCTAGTATAAATTGAGTTGTAAGTTTTCCACCAACCGTACTTTCTCCTCAGTCTGTCACTGGGTGGAGAAAGATGGAATGGAAGCTAATGTGTAAGAAGGATGCTCTGGATTTAAAGACCTGGCCCTAACTGATACACAGCCTCCACCACGACCCGAGAGACCATAATCCTTTCGCCACAGTAATGCAGACTTGAAGCGTGCCCACACATCTACATACAGAGGCAGATGACGATACACGATTACATCAGAATGGTCTCAAGGAAACTAGAGGTTTTCAGCCCACACACTTCCATGAATTAGAGCTGTAAATATTTGCATTTTTAATCCAGACAGGCACATACTATGTATCTAAGTGGAATGATGTCACAGGATCAAACAGGCCTTTTAATGACATTTTCTTGATAAAACTATTAACAATTTTCCTTGAAAATTATCAGCTCTGTTAGGTGGAAAATTACAAGAACGTTTCATGAACTCCTTGGATGTGCCCCTGTGAAACTCCTGATAGTGCCTATCATGTATTTAAACCTTTCTTTGATACTGATTCTTTCCCGTGCGGTCTGCAAAACACATGCTTTTCTTCATTCTCTGTTCCTGCTAACGATATGACATACTTCTTTGCACAAGACCACACTGTGACAGGGAAATACCTCTGAACAGAAGCAAAACACACAGAGTAAGATCCAAACTCCCTTCAGCAGTTCACGGCACAGATCAGCTGCCCTCTGATCGTCTCTTTGTATTTATGAAAGGGTTTGATTTTTGATGCGTGATTAATACAAATTACTGCCATTTTAACAGTTCTATAATCAGCCATGTAACAGTGAACTAAGTTCAAAGAGAGATTACAGGCTTTAATAGTCACTGAGGAGACACTTGTGAAACCACACTGTTTTAGAAGTTTGTAACTTGCCGAGTTTAAGATCTTCCACTGCAGCTGCAGGTCAACCAAGTTTGCAGTTTCAACCTCAGCAGTATTTAACCACATTTGTTCTAAAATAAATCTGTGAATATAACCAAACCTGACTGCTAAAAGTTCAGAAGTCTTCTGGAAAGCTTTTCTGAAGTCATGC
Source organism: Rhynochetos jubatus (assembly GCA_027574665.1). NCBI lineage: Eukaryota > Metazoa > Chordata > Aves > Eurypygiformes > Rhynochetidae > Rhynochetos > Rhynochetos jubatus. Next base: position 30,807,133 of record CM050654.1, read on the forward strand.
TACCAGTAGTTCAAATGCTACTTTTCAGGGTAACGCTAACTGCAGCTTTAACCTAGACAAACAAAACCCCAACACTGGAGCTGTACTATACTGTACTCAGTGCACTGGGACTGACTGAGCCATGAACACACAACTCTAAGGGTATTAATACATTTCCATTCCTCCTAGTATTAAACAGAACCATTCAGAAGTCCATTTAAATGACTCAAGAACTACTTGAAGCACACAACAGTGCTTACAATGCTGAAAATATGACAGAAGAAAGCCAAGTAGCTTGTTGATTGCCGATAGCCTCGCCTCCCTTTCCGTTCTGCTTTACCATGTCACATCTTAGTCCATCACCCAAGTTTTCTAGGCTCTGATTTTGGCTTGCAAGCTGCCTGAGGAGGGCAGGAATGTTGGCTCAGAGTGTTTGGTGGAGTACAAAGGAGTGACAAGGAGATAATTTTTAGTGTTTCAGCACAGAAGACGGAATGGCTAGTGGCCCTCAATGGACACACTGTTTCCCCCTACAAATCTTCCACAATTTAAGCATTGCACCCTAGGTAGTCCAATCTCTTCCTAACGCTCGTCTAGATAACAAATCATGACTGCTTTCTAGCACCCTGATCATAATGTAACATGATTTGACTAATTGATTTTTAAGATCTAGTTTTGGCACAGCAGTGCTCAGCATGTGCAAAAAGAGGTTGAAGAAACCTGCTGTAGAACCTGAACTTGATTTAGATCCCTAACCTATGTGAAATTCACACTAAATTTCTCCAAAGAGTTAGCCTAACGTGTGCTAACATTACTGCTGAAATCCCACTTCAAGTAAGACAAGCATTATTTACACAGCTCCATTCTTCTGCCGTGCTCCAAGTCAGAGGATACTATTTCAAGGTCACTGAGGTGACTCCACTTTTGAGAGTCAAAGAATTCAAACATTAATGAAGATCAAGGTCTTACAGCACTATACCAAGCAAGCACTATGGGCCTTGGTTTCTGCAGCACTCTGGTACAGCAGATTGGAAACTCCAGGACAGCTGCACCTTCAATTTACGGTGCAATTCTGTGTTAACCGTGAGCCAAGAGCTGCACTCTTACAGGTGCACAGAAAAAGAACAACAGACAGCAGTAATGAGGTACCAACAAGGAAATTCCCACTGGCTGCAATGGAAGAACTCTTCACAAGGCAAGTCATGCAGCACCAGGCCAGGACCAAGTGAGATGGTGGGATCTCCATCCTTGAAGACTTCCAGAACTTGATACAGCCCTGAGCAGCCAGATCCCATTTGACGCTGGCCATACTTCAAGCAAGAGATTGAATTAGATGACATATATTTTTCCTATGATTCTGTGACCTGAAAAAAAACAAACCAAACCGAACACCTTCTTACCAGAATCGTCTCTTTACGCTTTTATACAAAGCCATACTGTTTACCTGAAGCTTCTCTGTAAAGTGGTCACTGCTTGAGGTAGTTTTTTCAGCCTTTTCCTTGTCTGAAATCCCCTCCAAGCAGCCTGGATTATACAAGCTGCTTGATGCTGCCTCTGAAATTAATAAAGCAGTTAGTAGAATATTTTTCTGTATATAAAACCACTTCACTACTGCTTGCATATTTGAAACAATCTCAACATTTGGCCAAAAAATATCAATTTTCAAATGTATCAACTTTCAATACTTGTAGCAACTTTGGGATTTTAAGGTCCTATGAGATAGTTATTGTCATGACACCTGTACTTGCTCCAAAGGCAGCTAATCTGATCATCTGCATCGACGGTCTCTGTGGTAAACAGATGTACTACAGCAGAAATGTGTAATATATATTATCTGTGCTAATCAATGCTAGAAATTTGTATTTAAAACACCTGAAGTACTTGAGATTTCACATGGTGATTCAGCCTACACTAGAGAGGGCAGAAAGGCAAGTTTGGAGAATTAGCAGCAGGAAAATTGTCACATTTGCTGTATGACCAGAAGTCACCGAAATGCAACAAACACGAGAAAAAAAAAAAATCAATTCTATTCTTAAATTGATTAAAAAAAACCCAACTCAGAACCACCCCAAAACAACAAAACAAAGCAACCTGCTCTGTTGAAGATGAAAGCAGATCTCTCTAAACATAACTCTGATCTCCTTTAAAATATTGCCTCTCAGAAACCTGCATGTACAATTTTGGTAGGAAGTTCATAAAAGACACGTAGTTCCTTTTACTGGGAACACTGCCCAGAAGGTGTTCTTATTGAACATTTTATCTATATGATTTAATTCTACATGAATGTCACCTAGAATTCAGAGATTTGTAACACTGACGTGAGCAAAGTAGATAATTATTTTTGTTCTATAGTTAGCCAAACTAAATTAATTTTCCCCTTACAGTTGTATAGAAATCTATGGTGAATCTGCAACAGGAAGTCCATCTCTTGAGTCACAGTCCCATACCCTAATCGCTGGACAATTTTTTGATGTCTTGAAAAATGATGGAGGGAAAAAAAAAAAAAACAAACTAAGAAATTTAAAAATCCATTAATATAGTGAAAAAGTAACACAGGCTTTTTGAAAAGCCTCAGCAAAGTGATAGAGTAAATCCATTCTAATCATATATAAATCACATGTAACAAGGATTTCACACACGAAAGTCTCATTAAACTTCAGCACCTGCACTTCTCCTTTTCCACTGGATTGTTCCAAGTACAGTAGGTCCAAGAGTTGACCGAGATGCTTGTCAAATCCTTTGCCAGTCCACTGATTACTTAAAAGCTCTCTTAATCCTAAAACAGAGAGAGAGAGAGAAGCAGCATGTGACACCACTAAGGGGAACTTTTCCTTTCAAGATTTTAAACTAACAATTTTCAAGTCAGAAAATCAAATCTGTTCCTATGCGCAAAGAAACACTAGAGCTGAACATCATCAATTGTCTTTGAGTTTCAATGCAGAGTATCATCAATGAATATCTGCTGCTCCAACCTTTACAGAGAAGTATTATACAGTGATGGTAATTTTGTATGTCCAAGTCACTATCTATTGTGCCTACATAGCTGGCAGTTAAATTATCCATGCATTTTCAGTGTCTTACCAGCAAGTTGATGTAAAGCACCACGCAAGTGCTAGGTTTTATTAGCACTGCTTTCATATTTCTCATAATAAGAGTTATTTATTTATAATCGGCATTCTTTGACATCTTATCTGTGTAACACAGTTTAACTGTGAGTACATGTGCATCCAATCCCTGAGACAAAACAGCTTTTTAGGTTCACAGTAGCTAAAAAGCACACTTGTGCCTGCCTCCCCAACACACACAGACACTCCATGTGCTGTGCACAGGACACAAGCAGACAGTAACACGTGCTTTTTGACTTTGTAGCAGATAAATCCCAGAGTTTGAGAGTTCTGCGGGGAATTGGGAGGGCAGAAAGTAGACAGGTGTCTGGATAGTCTCCTGAAAAACTGCAGATTCAAGTAACTTTTCCACTTTCAAACCGTTGTCCATAAGCATATTCACACACTGGTCAACTCCAACACTTGTATATCCTTACAGGATCTGGACATGGAGCACAAAGTCCTTCATGCAAACAGAAATTGTACCTCTCTATCGCATATGTGCCATTTTGGAAAGACAATGACAGTTAAACACTTCAGGACAGACAGGTGAGACTCCAAACGGAGGCAGTGGGTGCACTAAGGCTGCCCAAACTCTGCAACAGCACATGGCCTGGCTACACAAGGCAGTTCCCCCGCAGAACTTCGTCCTGAGGGTTCAATGCAACCATTTACTGGTTTCTGTACAGACTACACAGCTGTATGCACCTCTCAGCTACTGACAGGGAGTGCCCCAAGTGTGCCTCTCGGATGTGTCAACCCAAGCAGACAAAAAGACCAGGCCCTTCCCAGTAAACCTGAGGTAAAGGCTGGGCTAGCCTTGGAGATGTGAGGTTCAGGTGATGTCCTCACCTCCGCAGGCTGCCTTTGCTGATAGAAGCTTACGCTGAAGTACCTCACACTGGCAATGGCTCCGAGCCACTGTGAAGGCAAGATACTTTAATGAGATGGCCAGAAGGTGGAAATGCTTTCTTTGTTGCTGCTGTTCCTCAAACTATCTGAAGGACTCCAAAGCCTGAATGAAAACTAACATAAGGTCTCTAACTTAAAAAAAAAAAACGCAAAAAAAACAAAAACAGAGGAAAAAGTGATATTATTTTCTTAGTGGAAAGAGGAAATGTGTACGAGAGAGATGAATAGTCTGTAAATGATCATGGCATATTGTGATTCCAGAGCAAAATGAAGCATAATCCTCTGATGGAGACTTCCACCTCTTCAGACAAGTCAGCATTCTACAACTGATCAGACCATCACAGCAGCTTCACAAGAATCCACACTGTGGTACCTTAGATAAGTTACACTTAATTTCGCACCAAAAGGAAGCTCTCCTCTTTCAATTCTGTAGGCAAAAGGGTGGTAAAGCTGCTCATCTGGTCCAGAAATTTGTCTGGTTGGTACTGCCTAATAAATAGTCAGCATAAGCATAAAAAAAGGGTATCGGACATTTTTGTCTTCTAACTGTCCCTGTCCCCAGAGCACTGAGGCTGCTCACAACTAGTTTTGATCATCAATAACATCCAGAAAATAAAGGACCTGGCAAACATCAAAGCTTCTTTCTTAGTCTCCATGGGCATGACAGAGGACAAAGGGGTTTCCTGGAGCTCCCTGTTAGGCTAAAGACAGAAACATTAAATGGGCCACCTCATTAAATAATGAATAACATAGTGCAAATTATATGCATACTCAGCCTCCTCATCTAAAGGCAGCAAGACAAAACGATAAACTCACTTCCTGAATTTTTGGACAGAGTTCATTCCAATCACTTGGACATTAAAAGACAGCCAGCTCCTCAGGAGCAGAACAGACCCTATCAGACAAGCAGACCCCTAACAGCCAGGGTCTGAAGCTTCTTTAAGTAAAGCTTCTGGACTAGCAAGCCTTAGCACACTGGCAGATGCCTGACACATGGCTCTTACCGTGGCAGTACAGGCACCCTACTACTAGGCTCTCTCAGTATCCAGCCTGCACAGCGAAGAAGATGCAGAGCATCACATAGAAAGAAGTAAAGCCTACCAGGTTCCAAGTGACAAACAACAGCTTTAAGAGACATGCTGCCACATGCAGAGTCCTCAGTACACAGAAGATGATAAATCTAGGAAATAGAAAGCGACGTGGCACCTTAAGCTACACTGAAAATGAACAGAAGGAAGAGAAAACCAACACAGCACTGCAGTTTCCATCTGTACTGGACAGTTACTGAACCGAGTTGGGAAACCTCCACCTTTGTATTTTTAAAGTTGAACGTAAGAGAAGGCCGAGTGACCGGTCCCATGCATGGTTACAAACCTTTGTAGCGAGTTGTGAGTAACTTCACAAGCTGCTTGCAATATTTTGCCACCGCCAACAGCAGTTTTGTAGCAGCATTTCCTATGACAGGATTGGTGGTAGATGAAAGCTTATAAACAAGTTCATCCAAAACAGAGTGAAGGGTCTCTTCATCAACCTGAAGCAAGGCAGAACTTCAAAAAGAAGGGGAAAAAAAGAAGGAGGGGGGGCACACAACACAGAATCAAAGTTTTAATTACAAACTATGAGCTTTTTAACAACGACTTATTTTTAGATATGTCAGGCATTCAGCAAGCCAACATACCCAGCTAGCTGGAGCGGCAATCTGATCCAGGCAGCAGGCAGTACTACTGTTTCAGCCAACTGCTTCCCATTCCCTCAATTTAACAAGATAAAGAAAACAGCTATTTTTATTATTTCTACATCAAAGACTAGGAAACCACCCCCCACTACAATTCTTGCACATGCAAAAGTTCTATTTTACCAAGCAGTAATGGATGGAGGTTTAAATTAAAAATTCAGAAAAATCAACTAACCTGTTGACCCTCAAAATATTGTGTAAAACAGATATCATTATAACTGCTGTTTCAACATCATCCGTTATTAACAACTGCAGGAAGTGATCATTTTGCAGTACTGCAAAAAACCAGAACCAAGCAAACAAGAAATCATGCAATTAGAACCAGACTTGAAAATACCGTCAAACAAATAAGCCTCATTACAGCACATAAGTCATAGCAAGTAAAACCAGACACTGTTTCTGGAACAAACTCCCTCTTTTATCATTTTTACACTGAAATTTACTGGAACAAGTAAACTGCTTCAACATGCTAAAAAACATGTCGAGCCCTGTTTTGTCTGCCTTTGGGTATCCCTCAGGCACTGGTGTTGCAACGGAATAAAAGCTTTAAAACCTTTTACGTTATACTAGTACCAGTCTCTTATTACAACAGTGGAATTATCACTGTGGCAACAATATCCAGAAAAAGATAAGGACTTCAACCTTGGCGGTTTGTTGCACCAGGTTTACTTAATGCAAGACCACTGATGTCGTTAAAGCACCATCTTTTTTATTCCAGTGTACCACTGTCTACAGATTTAGTAATTTTTCTGGCCACGTGTGTTTCCAGTTACACACCTTCCGATCCTTAGGCTTTTGTTCTGTATTAGAAACAAACCCCAATTCTGCTTTTGAAAATCAGCGCGGTTAACGTTGGTTTAACTGAAAGCTTATTTTGGCCAGAAGTGGATAGTGAAGTTTGTTAGGTATGTGTAAAATTTTCTGGCAGGGCAACGTCAGAAATCTGTTGACAAGTCTGTCCACTTTTCAGGGCCAGCAAAGTATTCTGGTCAAATTTCTGCATGTGTGAATCACACTCAGGTAAAAAGATCAACTGTATCATCAGAAAAAAAAAAAATCTGATTTTTTTAGGGTAGAGAATTACAAAGGGAAATTACAGGAAAACACTTTAAATGTTTGTCTCTGAAGACTAGATGAGGAACTGTTTAGTATTTCCCTTCAGAGGATCTTTTCCATTTTAGATATTGCTGTTTCTGTTGAGTCGACTACCTTAAGAGACTGATTTAACATCTACTCTGACTTAGAAAACCAGGTGGAGAATAACTTAACAGCGATTCTTGACACTGTAGTCGCCATAAAGAAACATTTAGGTGTTGGGGGGGTTTACTGTGCCCTTACCGCAGGCTGCTAGCTGCACGTGCCCCCCGAACAGCCAGCAGGTGGCATCGGCGACTGTCTGCAACCAGCCCAAGAAAGCCCCCTTTTCTTCATCCTGAACAAAAGAGGAGTTAAAAGCATGCGTATGTATCTTCACTGGGGATTTCAGCTTGAAGTAGTGGGAAGGTCTGTATCCTTGAGGGATTTGGAGTGCAAAACTCCACCACATGCCCCGGGTGAGTTTGGTGAAACTGTAAGAACCGGTCAAATAACTAACTTGCGAGTCCTTCAAGACCAGAGATCAACGAACAAACTCTAAACATACCAATAAAAAGCATCCATTCCTGAAAAAAACCATAACAGGGAGAGAGAAGTCTTGTTTCCTCCTTAAAAAATACCTGATAGGAGGACTAAGAAGACAAATAATAGCTCTGTGTAAATGCATCACAGATTTAATCCACAAAGTGGGAAATAGATTATTTAAGATTAAAGGACAGGAAAAAAGGGTACAAAGTGGTCAAGAGACAGTTAAAAATGAAAAGGTTCCTAAAAACTGGCTTAGTGAGGCCTCAGAAGCACCTCCTAGTTGGAAGTCCAGGAGCAAACACCAACCCATTAAGCTGAAGTTTGATCAGTTTGCCAAGAAGACTGTTAGGTGCTTGCCCACGACAACACTGGACTGGAAAAAATGAGCAGGAAGAATCCAGGTTTTCGCATGTGAATGCACACACAGATGCACAGTCTAGAGTCTGTATTTCAGGTGTGAGCCACAGGCCTCTGGAAATCTAAAATCTTGGTGTGTGGGACAGCAAAGGGGTTTTTGACAGTACTACATTGCTGACAAATGTTGTTATAAAGCACTTGGCCTGGTATTTCCCACATTGATTGAGCCTCCACAAATGAAACAAGCCTGTTCCTAGATCCACGCTGTAAGTCTCAGCCGTCAGTCACAGTTTAACTTTGCATTGGGTTCTTACTGACAATGAGACACACAAAATCACAGTAATAAGTTAAGCTGTAACATTATCTGTTCTGTGTTTTGGCAATACGTCAGTTTCTGGAAGCTATTTCAGTACTTCCCCTGACTTCAAAGACTTGTACAAAAAGCAAACGAGGGCAGAATAAACTACAAATCTCCACTGGTAGAGTGGGATTTCCAAAGTTCCACTGAGCAAGCACCAAGCCTGGGTGCCCAGTCACCTCTGAGACCACAAGGTTTAAAAGCCAAAGTACTAATTATAATGTAGACTGCATTTGCATTCAAAAGAAATCTTTGCCCACAAGCATGACTCAAGTGGCATGTAGGCTGAGACATAATAAGAAAGTGCGGGGGAAATTACATATTGCGGATAAGACTCGAGTCTCCTGGGATGTCATTTAGGAAGCTTCCTTCTTAAGGACTAAATGCACTTCTGAAGTACTGAACTAACAGAAAATACATTACTGATACTTTCTGAGAACGGATTCTGTTTGTGGTGTCCATCACGACACTTCGTAGGAAAACTCTAAGTGCAAGAAGCCAGTGAGTCAAGCAATGAGATACTACGGGAAAACGGGGATCTTAAGGGACACTATCAGAATCCATGAGGTTGCTTATTTAAATGATTTGTGGGTTTTGTTTGGCGGGTATTTTCCTGCTGATTCTGGAACTCAGAATGCTTCAAAAGCATGAGGGAACCTAGCTGGGCAAAACCCTTCTCTGCGAAGAGGGAGAGAAATGTGAGAAAGCGTTCAAATCTACAAATTCACAAAGTCTGCCTCCGGGGTTCCCAACGTGCAGGTTCAGCAGCAGGGAGCATTTTGGGGATTTTTTGCCAATTTCGTGGCAGAAATTATACGGCAAAACAAACTCCAACAAGTCTGATTTAAAATCTTAAGACTTCCTAAACCCTTTTTGTAAAGCTGAATAAAGCAGTGGGAACAGAGCCTTTACAAAGACTGAACTCATTATACGCAAAGTTAAAAAGACACTACTGTGACTGGGATGCTGCCTTTCGTAAGGCATTTTTTTCTATCATACCGCTCTAATTCTTCTGTCCTACTTACAATTGCATTCCTTCTCCCCTACCTTTAGAACTGGAAAAAGCAGTAGCCTAACTCTCTTAACAAACCTCTGCTAACAAACTTGCTTTGCACATGTCGTGGACCGAACGCTGCACAATGACAGATTTCAGGTTCAAAGCTCCAAGGCGTAACAAAAACGACTGTAATTTCTGGAAAATCAATGTTTATAATACAGTGTCCCTAGAATAATATCCCGTTCATACAAGACATAACTTTGGAAAGTTTACAGAGGTTCTCTGCTCTTTTAACTATGAAATTTAAATACCTTGATTGCTCGGATAAATCGTGCTTGCAAGCGCCTTTCCAAAAACAGCAGGTTGTCTATAGCTGAAGGAAGAAATTTCTTGTAAAATTCCTCAGGATCTTCTTTCACCTCTAGTCCTACACAACAATGACTGAAATGACCAAAAAAAAAAAAAAAAGAAGGGAAAAAAAAATCAACCTGAATAGTCGAGGGCCTGTTTGAACAGCTTTGAATGAATGTCACGTCATCAGAGAAGAAATGCTTCACTGGCATGGGACAATTCAACACTGAACAACAGTTAACTGCTGTGACTGGCTCCAAGGTAGCTGCCTCAAAAGGAAGAGGAATCACTGGCAGGCTGGAGACAGCAAGTATATTACTACTTATTATGGCATGTCTCGGTTTAAAACGTGTCCAAGGCACTTTCTCCTTTAGTTCATAGCGTCTGTTCAGGCTTGTCCCACGTGCTAGGGAAGGGCTGTGATGGTCATAATGCCATAACCAAAAAAAAAGGCAAAATAGAAAGGCAAAAGCCTGATAAAAGGAGCCTGATGGTGAAGGGGGTGCAGATCAGGCAATGAAAACGTATCAAAAAATAATACTTGCCACAAAATCTTCAGTAAGCCTGGCTACAACTTTCCTCTAACTGAGGAATACATTGTGGGCTAGAAACCAGTTCCTCAGATCTCAGTTTTCATATTTTACTCACTGCAAACACGTCGGTCATTTCTGGTAGACTTTTTACAAGAAACCACACATTTCACAACGGGGAAGTTTTTCAGTTCTGTGCTCCGCACCCACATTAATGCAACAAGAGTCTTCCTAACTTCTTATGAATCCTGCTTTCTGACATCTCATCTAGGCTTTGTCAGTTTTTTGTGAATGCACACACATAACGCTTCGCTTACCAAAGCCCTTGGAAAGCAGATTCTAGGCATGAAGCTGAGATTCATCTAGTTACAAAAGGACACTTTTATAGCTAAAATAAATTTCAGTTTCCTCTGCAAACTGAAATAGCTTATAGGGGATGATTTAAGTATCACACAACTCTGGTGATAGATCTTGTATCTCTTAGTGAAACTCCCAGCATTAAAAATTCATACTGCAGATATGGCATAAATAAGAGATGGCTGCCTAATTGCTTCATGCCTGAGAATTTTGCTCCCTAGTTAAGCCAAAATCAAGTACGACTTGGGTAAAATTTAAAACTTATTATTTTTCCTGACATCAAAAATTGAGACTGGGATCACTGGGGATTTGAGTTTAACATTGTCTTATTTACTAGCTATGAATTAAACTTAATACTGCCATTCTCACAATATCGCTACATGAGGCTATCTAGTTGGTATGAACTGTGTCCTCTATTATGCTTAAAATGTAAATAGATATTTAAATAGAGCCAAGCGAAGCTGTGAGTCAATCAGGCTGAAGATTTCTGCAAGATGAAATCTAAGTAAACAAACTTTTTTAAATAACTGCAATGCAAAATTATCAATTACTGGGTAAGAACTGTGACACTGATGAGTCTCTTCACAAGACAAGGTAAAGCCAACACAAGAACTGTTCCCACCAAACAGTTTACCCAGCTCGATGAAACACAATGCGAATGAATTAAACAGGACCAATTAGGCCATGCCTGACCCCTCTGCTCTTGACTGCTCCCTGCACTTTAACCCTGGCCTTTCCTGAACAACAAGCCTTGTTCTGGATGGGAGCCAATGTATTACAGCTTGAAAAGAAAAAGAGCAAGATGAAAGGCCAGAAGGAAAACAAAAAGAAAACTTCTTAGGAGTTTGGGGTTGTTTTTTTTTTACCTTAGTATCTCTGCTAGCTGGGCAGCAGTAGCCCAGCCGCCACGCAGCCGAGAGTGGTCTTGTCTAAGAACCAGCATGCAGTACTGAGTAAGGTCATAATCGTATATGTCTTGCTTAATTTTTTGTGATTCTTCACATCCCAAGGAAGCACTGTTTAAAATTCCTGTGGGAAGAAAGCAGGAGAGAGACAAAGAGGAGTGTAATATTCTGATGTGCAATAGAGGGTTTTTTTCTTTTTCCTAAACACAGAAAAAGTATCTGTACACAGAGCCAGGATTAAGGTAATTCTAAAAGTGCTAACAACAGTGTAAAATATTTTGTCAGCATTTTTCACTCCTACAGCTACAGTCCATTTGTTAGATTATACAAAAATTGGGAAGGATAGCTAAACTTAGGCTTCCATTTTCTCATTACATACTTGGTATTAAAACATACATTACCTGGGATATAGCCCATTTGTATGAATTTCCTAGGCCAGATAAAACCACAACCACTGTGAAACATATAGCTTCCTTGTAATTACATCTCAATTTAGAACAGGACCTAACTTGTTTCCACCGTTTCTATGAGCAGTGGCTGTGTGGCAAAAGACAGGGGGAGTCACAGAGGAGCTCGAAATTGCGTCTCCATGTAAAACTTAAACTGACGACGGACGATCACGCCGTCTCTCTACCCGAAAGCACTGGGAGAAATCTGACCAAGTGTCAGATCCTTGCTCACACCAGCGAGGGTCTTACAAACACGGTGACAGCTGACAGGGAGAAAAGACTTTCTCTCCATTTTCTCCCCAGCTCCTCCTCCTTCTTGTTGCCAAGCCAAATGCCACTCCAGACCACCCTCGGGAAAAAGCGGCATTATCGACCTTAGGGAGATTCCAGCCCTGCCGGAAATAATCAGAAAAACCTCGTCTTTAAGGAGGCAGAAGGGACTGTCCACACTTTACGACCTCATCCTTTTATTTTAGCAACGGTCTTAATTACCCTTTAACTTCAGAAGTAGCAGGGGGATGTCCTGTTCTCTGCTCTCCGTGACCTGAGCGGCTAAGGCCAGCACCCGGGGGTCCGCGGCTGCCAGCCCCGCGCTGGGCGCGTTGGCCATAGGGAACGGCAGAGGCCCGCAATACCACGGATTCGCCCCTCTTCCCCTTTTTAATTGTTGCGGTGCAGGCGCGGGGTCTTTAGGCCACCTCTTCCGTCAAACCTCCAGCTCCCGCACCGCCAGCTGGAAGCTGACGCTCGGCGCCCCGGGCTGCCGGTCTCCCCCTGAGGAAGGAAGCAAACATGGAGGAAACCCCAGCCACGCTCCCTCGCGTCGCCTCCCGAGGCCGCGGGCAGCGGGACCGGCTCTGCCGGCAGCACGAGAGAGGCCCCGCGGGGCGGGCAGCGTGCGAGGCCTCCCTGAGGGCCGCCAGCATCGCCTCAGCCACGGGCCGGGGGCGGGGAGGGGCGAGAGAGGCCGCGGAAGGGCGCTGCCAGCCAGGAGGGGCGAGGGCGAGGTGCCCTCTCCGCCCTCAGTGCCCCCACAGCCTCCGCTGTGGCGGTCGCGATGCCCCGGAGCCCCCGGTCCCCGCGAGCGGGGCCGTCAGCGAAGGGGCTTCCCCTTCTCCCCCCACCCCCCGACCCCGCTCACCACCACGCGGGGGCTCCCCCACTTCGGGGCGGGGGGGGGGGGCGGGACTGAAAGACCAAACCCGCCGGCTCTAACCCAACCCCCCCTCCCCTCCCCTCCCCTCCCCTCCCCTCCCCTCCCAGCTGTGTGGTCGCGGCCGCTCTCCACCAACCAGAGCTCTCCTCTGAAGGAGGAGGGTATCATTTGCATATCCGCGTGCGCTCTGGCTCCTCGGATAATTCCATTCGTGGAAATCTACACCGGGCAGCTTGGCCGTCCAATGCCAACGCAAGCTGCCGGTGACGCACCGCCCAAAGGGGCGGAGCCCGCGTGGGCAAGGCCTACCCGGGCAAGGGGGCGGGGCGCGCCCGCCGTCGGTGGGGGCGTGTCCGGGCGGTGCGAGGGATGTTCGGCGGCGGCGGCGGCGGGGGCTGCCCGGGCTCGCCATGGTGTGACGCGCGGTCTGCAGCGCCGCGATGAACGGAGCGGTGCCGTCGCTTTTCGACCCTAAGGAGCGTGTGTTGAAGCTGGGCGAGACCTTCGAGAAGCAGCCGCGTTGCGCCTTCCACACCGTCCGCTGTGAGCGCGGGGCAGCCCCCGGGGGCGGGGGGGAGGCTGGCCGGGGCAGGTGCCGCGGCCCGGCTTGGCCTTGCTCGCAGGCCCGGCGGGCGGGAGCGGAGGGTGGGTGGAAGCAGGCCCGGGCGAGCATCGGTGTGAGGGAGGGCACGGCGCGGCAGGCGGCCGGGCGCGGGAGGGGCGGAGGAGGTGGCGGGCAGCGTGGCAGAGCTACCGCGGCGTTCGCGCTGCGGCCGCGCTCGGGCTCCCCCGCCGCGCTGGACATGCACCGAAGCGCTGTGTCCGCAGGAGCTTGTCTGTTCAGTAGCAGGTCGTACCGGTAGCCCGGTGGGAGCTGCCGTACCGCTCCACGGCGCGGGTAAAGCCCGAGAAGCCGAAAGGAGTTGGCCGCTTCCGTCCCGGGATTGCGAGCACTCCCGGGAACCGAGTCCCTGTGGCTGGGGTGCCGGTCCGGGATGCCGGGAGCAGTGCGGTGCAGCTCAGGTTCCAGTCGCTCCTGGGAGCGCCTTGCTGGGTGAGGTGCACGGCCACTGTACCCCCGTATTGCCCCTCGCCGCTCCCTGGGCGGCGAGTTCATTTCTGGCCCCTTCTGCGCCCCGAGCGGTGTCTCAGCAGGGTCTCGGTGCGGTTCTGCTGGACACCCAGCTCGGCTCAACCTCCGGCTTTGCCCTCCTGTGCTTAGTTTTTAGACGTTAAGCACAATTCAGCAATCAAAGGTTAAAGGCAGTATTAATCACAAAGCTAGTACTATACCCTCCCTGAGTACATAATTACTATCTAGAGAGGTGTGTGCTCAAAGATTCTGAGGGTAGCTAGGAAACAAATGCTCTCAAGATTATAGATCTGGTAATTTAGGACTGCTGCTTCTGGTTATGGTGTCTGAATATTTATAGACTGACCCCCAAGATCCAGGCTCACGTAGGTTTTCTGGAGAGTGTCCCGTACGCTTTCACGCGGTGCAGTGAGATGGGTAACGTGCTTTCAGCGAGCAAATGGAATGGCACTTAGTAGGGTTGTCTGTGACTGTGGGGAGGGAGGGAGCGGGCAGAAACTATAAATGGTTTTAAACAAACGCTGTAACTTGAAATTTACCCTAATTTTAAAGAGGACTAAAAACCACGTCTGGTACCTCCTACCCTTAACAATTTCTTGCTGACTCCTGTAATTTGATTGATTCTGAAATCTGTTCTGAAATCTCTCTTCCTTTCCAACGAATGAGATGCAGAAACTGGCACATTCATCAGTTCTGTTGAATGCATGGGCTAAAATACCCTTCTCCGACACCTGAAGGTTGTTTTTGTGACGAATGAGTGAAGGGGAGGACTGGTTAAAAGTTAAGACTAGAAGACTGTTTATGGACACTGGAATCAGTATCTTAATTTTCAGAAGTGTTAACCACCCAGTGGGCATATATTAAAGCAAACACTCTCTAATTCGATGAGAAACTTTGGAGCTATTTTAGGCTTATCCCTGTAAGATGACATGTGGGGTTTTGCCCTAAACAAGGTTAGCAGGGGCTGTTACCTGTGTCTGAGCTCAAAGCCTTCAGCTGTGTGCATAGCCCAGCCCACCAGCTCTTGAAGCTTGGTTTTCTTGCCTGGTTGGTGTTCAAGCTGGAGCCAGGGCTCCCAGCTGTGGTCTGTGCTGGGGGCCTGTGGTCAGTGGGCTGCAGGCAGTGAACCACACTGGGAAGCTCCTCAGCCGTAAGAGTCCTGGTGCCTGTGATGAGCAGTGGGTGACTGACAGGTTGCGAGGCAAGCGGCATGTGCAGCAGCCAGGGAGCTTGCCGTCTAATGGGTCCCCTTTCCCATGCCTGGTCTCTCCGTGCCTCCTCTCGGGTGGAAGAGGGTGGCTCTCCCCAGTGTGCAAGGCTGGGTGCCAAGCTGGCCGTGCGCCTGAGGTTGGAACCACAGGTTCAAACCCACCACGTATGCTACCATGTGCCTTGCAGAGCCTCTTGATGCTGTCCTCTCTCTTGAGGTCTGTGCAAGCAGGTGTTTACTTGTAGCCATTCCTAATTCTTTGTGGTGGAAATAATACTCCATAGATAATGGTACGTTACGTAGGTGTAGTGCTGATGCCTGAACACATGCTCTTTAAATGTCTCTGATTTTTGAAAAGGACCAGTTTAAAACTTATTTTAGTAATTTACATGTTGGAAAAGACAAAAAGGAAAATAATATTTAATTGGAAAGTAATTTCACTTAAAAATAAATACACTGAAAGCCAAGTTTTGATCGGCTTCTGGCATGCGTGCTATAGTAAAATCAGAAATGGGTATCGAGGATTGATGGTGGCGTTTACATTCTCAGTCACTTGTCTGCATCTCCCGTGTTTTGGACTGACGTTTTTGAGAACTATCTGTTGATTTTTCTGAAAGTCATTGTGAGGCTTTATCTTTTGAAATATAACACAGCTTGTTCAGCCTCTTTAACCATTAAAACCTAAAAGCATTTTTCTAATTGTAACTGAAAGGTGTTAACATTCAGACTGATTCCTGAGAAAGCCATCTTGGCTTTGATTTCTACTGACTTGTGGAACGATTTGCTCAGGCGATTGGCAGAAGAAATGACTTTAACTTACTAGCATCTACCAGCAATTAAAAGGTGTCTATGCTTATAAGATTCCTGAAAAACCTGTAAATAATCCAGTTTGGTTTTATATTTAGATGACTTTAAGCCCGCATCTATTGATATGTCCTGTGAAGGAGACCTTGAAGTTGGCAAAGGTGAACAGGTGACAATAACCCTGCCAAATATTGAGGTGAGTGGGGTGGCTGAAGAGTGGTGGGCCTAAGGGAATGATGTATGTTGTTGTCATAACTGTGTACTGAATATAGAAGGAAATGAAGTTTCAGTGCTCTTTCAGAGCTACTTGCATGATTTTTAGAGTAGAAAAACACTAGCTCTAGGAATGTAAAATTACACAAGACCTGAAGGTTAAACAGCTGCGCTGTAACTTTAAGTGTATTCACCGCATTGGAAATACGCTATAGGATGACCTAGAAGTGTTGTGTACACAGAAAAGCTTCGTGTGGATATTGGCAGTGCAAGCTTCCCCTTGGTATTTACTGCTCTAGTGCAGTTCTAAAGCAGGAAAGACTGGAAAGGGAAAATTTACTACCTGCCATGCTTTACTGCCCTGCTGTGTGGTAGCTGGAACCCCTCTTGGTAAAAGGAGCTAGTCCTGCAGCGAGCATGCTCTCTGGGGAAATGGGCATTTCAGCAGTTTCAAACTAAGCTGAGCAGAGTGAAATTCTGTGCAGTCAGTTACCAGCTGCGTTTGGTTGTGGCTACTGGGAATCTAATTTGAATGAACTGGTAATGTTTCTAAAGGCTAGAAATGGTCATTTATAGTGAATGTGTCATCACTGTGACAGACTGCTGTTTCCAAGGGAAAAAAACCAAACCAGTGATAACACTTACTGGACTTCTGATTTTGTAGGGCTCAACTCCACCAGTGACTGTCTTCAAGGGCTCAAAGAAACCTTACCTAAAAGAATGTATCTTAATTATCAATCATGACACTGGAGAATGTCGCCTAGAGAAACTTAGTAGCAACATCACTGTGAAAAAAACCAGGTGGGTGATTTGCAGGAGAAACAGCTGTGCTTTACTCATCCTGAAAATCGATTTGTTAATGAGTCTAAATTGAGATACAAGACTACCCATTACTATTTTTGGCAAAACGTAATTTTTAGAAAGTGCCTAGCCTTGTTTGGTAGAGCGAAAAGCCTGCTTTCTCAGCACAGTGACTTCACAACTTTCGAGTCTTGACTGGCAGAAGAAATGGGAATGGTTGGGGGTGTGTTTGCTTTTTTTAATAACTGTCACATTGTTGAAAGTTGGTAATTATTTTCTGATGAGTTTAGAGGGGCAAAAATTTGTTTGGAAAGTAGCTTGCCTGCTGTCTTCCGAGTTCTACATGAGAAAGCAAAAAATAAATTCTGTGACAAGTTTCAGTAATATTAATGTCTTGTTTTTCTCCTATCAAGTTTTTTTAATATTATTCTTTTTCCTGCTGCTGAGTCCATGTAAGTAATTACCAGCAGAGTTAAGTGATCCTAAGTAGCCAGGTATAAAACTCAATCAACTGACAAAGGGTTAAAAAGTATTAGCACTGTATTAAAAAACATTTTTAGTACATCCATATGTAATTATATGCCATTATAATAGTGTATGTAGAAATCTAATGGTGCTGTTTAGAAAGGCATGGCAAATAATTCCATAACTTAAGGTACTGCATCCCCTATATTCTTGCCTTTTTCCTTCTATCTTGTCTTCTAGTAGTTAAAAGTCTTTTCCTTTTACGCACAGAGCTGAAGGAAGCAGTAAAGTCCAGTCTCGCATAGAGCAGCAACAGCAGCAGATGCGAAATGCAACTAAGGTTCCAAACAACAATAAAAATTCTCCACCAAAAGAGCAGATGTTTCAGTCTTCTCCTATGGATGATATTGAACGAGGTAAGCTCCCCTGGCACATAAGTTTCAGAAACTTTGCTCTGAATTAGCGATTAGTTTTTAAGAGCCAAGGCTTTTTTTGTGTGTGTGTGTGTGTGGTTTTTGGGGTTTTTTAATTTGAGATTCACTGTAGAAGCTGATTATGTAAGCAGTTTACCCTGCTACGGAAATGACCACTCTGGCTCAAGTGGTAACAGAGCAGCACTGGAAAGCTGCTAAGGTGAAAAATCAGATGGACCATTAGGCTTCATAATGCCAAGGGTGCTGTTGCACTCTCTCCTTTGTTCTGTCTTCTGCTGCAACTTTAATCAAGTATATAGTTGGTTGTGTTGTGGCACTGGAACCAAGTTACTTCCGTTTTTGACACGACTCTTCATTCCTTCTCTGCATTCAGCAAACATATGGGTTACAGTGCTTTACAACTCAAAATACATTTTAAATTACCGGAGAAGACCTTGTGAACAAGGAGGCTCCTGTGAAAGACAGCTAAAAGCCTGCATAAGTCAACCCTTGAACTATGTACGGTAGTCTTGAGAGACTCTGGTTTGGTGTGACACTCATATTTCACTTAATAGGAGGCCTTACTTCCTTTTGGAGGATGAGGAAGATGGCAGGTGGTAATTACTTGCTACAGAAATGCTGACAGGTGGCAGTTTCATTGACTGGAAGTGACATCTGCCTCCCAAGATGTTCTGAATTCCTTTAAACAGATCTGGTTTAGATGTGTCATTATGAAGATGGTTTGGGGTTTTTTTCTTTCATTTTGGTTTTAAACTCTGACCAGAAACCTATACTACAGAACAGTACTTAGACTACATCTAAGGTTGAAAAGAGGAGAGAGTATTTGAGCACATGGAGTAAAACGATGCTTCTTCCTGGTGGTCTGTTGTTCTGAAGTGGTGGTGTCAAATGTAATGCCAGTCACCAAAGGGGCTGCCAACTACAACTCTTGCATAGTGCCAGTCAAATGTTGAGTACCCCTAAAGAATGTGGAATAATTGACAAATAGGGATGGTAGGGACCTTTTCTGTTCCTAAAGCCTTCCAGTGACAGATTCTGTGTTCTCTGTGGCCATTCATTCCAGGCTTTACTCTCCTTACTGTTCAGGTTTTTCCTAATAAATAATCTGACATTACTACCATTGCTGCTTAGCCTTTTATTTCAAACTTTTCTCTTACTAGGTATTGGTGAGAGCAGGGAGGAAGTGGAAGTAAGTGCATAGGACTTAAGTGGTATCTTTCGGTTAGCTTACAGCTCCAGATGTGTGCTAGATCAGTTGTTTCTTTGGCCTTTTTTCTCTAGGATTAATTTTGAACTGATTTCTTGATCATTCTGCTAGCTGCATCCTAACTTTTGCCTCAGCTTTCTTTGTTCTGTCCTTAAACTGTTCTCTTATACATGTCCTTAGTAAAAGGAGGAGTTACTGTTCCATCTTTATATTATTTCCCCTGCCCCCCCTTCTCTTTCCTTTCGTCTGACTTAGCCAGTGTGGTCTTTTGTTGTACTTTCTGTTCTTCCTTGGCATTGGGTGAGTTTCTTTTTGTAGCCATAACTGTTTCAGGTGCCATCTTCTCCTGAACACCAGTTTCCTTTAGGCTGGCCTTTGGTAAGGCTGACTGGCATGAGAACCTTTCCTTTAGAGTGGCCTTTGATAACTCAGAACTGGAAGGCTTCATGGAAGTTTGTGTCGAAGTTTATTCTCTTGTTTGCCCTTCTTCTCTTGATTAAGCTCTGAGCTGTCTTGCATCTTGGTGACTTTCAACTTCAATGTGTTCTTCTGTATTGGGTAAATTTGGAGTGAGAGGAGCCACTCTCCTACTTGCTTTTTATGTCTGCTGTATCAAAACTGCTCCTGAAGTATTCCGAGTGCTTGTAAGACCATCTTAACACATGTCTGGGTAGTTACAATCTCGTAATGATGAATTCCTGCACTCTGGGTAACACCTTAAGTCACTGTATAACATCTTCATCCACCACGATTCAGTGGGCCATTTCAGACTTCTCGCTTCAGCAGCACCCCGATTTTGCACAGTTATTATGTGTACCCTTTCTGCAAAAAAACTGCCTCTGTGTTGGACTTCAGGTAGTTTATATGAAAACTACAGCAGCATCTATCCAGTCACTCTCCTAAATATTACTGTAGTCAGGTGAGTTATTTCATCAAGAACACAAGTTGGTTAGTCAGTTTAATCTGTTCATTTCCAGTACTACTTGTCTACCCCATGTTGTTCTAGCTTCCCTGCCTCCGTAACTATAAAGAGAACAAGCATTTGGTGAAATCTTCCTAATGGCAAACTGTGGATGGTTTCTTTGGATATTCTTCATGCTTAACTTGTTCTTGAGCACAATGTCACATAGTCTAAACAATTGTATTGGTTGTAATGCTGACCTGCTGGGGGGTGGTTTGGGTTCAGCTGCAGGGGTCTTACAGCTAATGTCTCTGTATCTGCAGTTTTGTCAGTGAAAGGCATCTTCGAGCATGCTAAGGAAAGTACAGAAGACTTACTAGTTGCAGAAATTAAAGGCTATGTGGGATGCACTACCCTGTGGAATGTGGGGTTAGCATTTGGGTTCACAAGTCACCCTTGTTCTAGTGCTTGGCTTGAAAGAGAGAAAGTGCCCAAGTGACGAGAGAAGAAAGCCACATGACAGGCTGGATGCTTGCTTGTGCCCTTTTCTTTGTTTTGGAGAGTTTTGGTGTTTTTTGGTTTGGCTTTGTCTGGTTTTTTTAGTTGTGTGTTCCTGATTTCTGTTGCTGATTTTTTCCTTTTCATTCCTTTCTTTTTTATTCCTCTTATATTTAAATTACGATGACTGTTAACTGAGAAACAAATTGTGTTATTTGCAGAGCTAAAAGCAGAAGCCAGTATCATGGACCAGCTGAGTAGCTCTGACAGTTCATCTGACTCTAAAAGTTCTTCGTCCTCTTCATCAAGTAGTGAAAATAGTTCTAGTGATTCTGAAGACGAGGAAATGAAGCCCTCTCTTCCGATGTCAATGCCGTATTTGCAGCCACAGCCTACTGTGTCTGCCATACCACAACAGGCTGTCCCTGACAAAGATGCCAGTCATAACAGGTCCCAAGAGAGCAGTGGTCATATGATGAATACACTACGTAAGTACAAAGGCTGTTCTTTTCTTAGTGCACAATTCCAGACATCAAGATTCTGAAAGGAAACCATATTGTTTTTAAGTATGTCTCTGTTATAATTAAAACTGTGGGAAGTGATGCTAGGGTTTGATTGTTCAGCCACAGGCTGAATTAGACACTGGGCTTGAAGGCTCTTGGTCCCAAGAGATATTAAATTAAAGCTGATGCAGTTGAAAATGTTTCCTAAGCTCTTCTGGCTTCCTCCCAGTTATATACATTGGGACTGGAGAACGGTAATTTTGTATTGAAAATACTTGAGCAAACAGGGCACTCCCAAAACATATGCTTATAATTTCTTGGGTAGAACTGTGGGGAAAAAATACTATAGTAGCAAGACTCCTGAATTACACAAGAGATGGTGTATTCTTAGCTATTTCAGTCACTATTATTCATGGCACCGTTTCACCAGACAGCATGGCAAAACTGTCCTTTGCGTGTAAGGAAGGAGGCGATTTGCTTTCAGGTGATCCTACCTTATTCCACCCATTCAGGCAACTAAAAATGTAATTTGAAGAGTACCTGTGATCTTCTTTAAGAAGTGGTTGCTGCACAGCCTGGAATTGAATGCACAGTGTACTCAAAGGAAAAAAAAAAAAGAGTTTGGATAGAAAATGTCCCTCCCACTAGGTGGAGAATCTCAAGTTCAGTGCCTAAATAGCAGGAGTATGCAGACATAGAAGTGAGTATTCAGCTGTGGTGACTCCGTGGAAATGATTACATTTTTCATTAGGTGCTTAGCTGCAGGCTCCCGGTTTGAAGAGAATTCCCATCAACACTGGTTTGCAGCCTAAGGTCTTTACGGTTTATCATTTATATGTAAACTCGTTACACTGAAATTTTAGACTCTGGCAGATCTGCTTTTATTTCAGTACTTAAGGGATAATATGAACAGAGGGTTTTTTTTGTAGCTAGTATTTAAATACATAACCAGCATGGATATTTAATTATGTACTGCATTAACAGATAAGATCAGACCGAAAAGTCCTGTGACTTCATGTGCAAAGGACTAAATGCTGCTTTCATTCTACTGTCACTGTAGAGAACAATGTCTTCATATTTATAATGTGCGTAACTTTAGAGTGTGCCATTTATTTCAGCCCTTACTCACAAATGGCATTGCCCATTCTTCGTGCTTTAAATAAAACTGTTACGAAAACAAGAGTAAGCTCTATCCCCAGTGACAGAATCCCAGCTGGCAAACCTTCCCCTGAGAAATACACTTACAGTACAGGTGGCCAAGTCCACCAGCCCCAACAGTCAGAGTGAGAAAACAGTGTAAAACATGATAACATAAAAACTGTTACAGGGCAAGTTGATGGCTTGATGGTTGCCAGAGAACCACACTGACAGGCAGAACTTCTGTCTGTAGCATCAAGCCTACCTGAGCTTGCCTAGACCTTTAGCTTGATCCCATTTACTTCTGTTATGGTTACAGATCTATTTACTGCTTAAAATGATTCTGTCCCCAGTTTCCAGTATGGTTAACGCTTAAAATACACTTCAACTAGACAAAGATCAAAAAATATTACTTTCAAGGTGAATGTAATGTACTTTAGCTCCCTTGCTGAGGGAATTTGGCAGGAGAGTTGAAACCTTGAGAAACTAAATGGGTAACACATGGTTCTAGCTTGCATGGTAAGAGTTCTCAGTCGGGGTCCTGTACACTCATTTCTTCCATCTCAAATAATGTTAAACAGAAAATATTGAATCAACAAATGTCAGCACAAGCCATTTGCTTGTCTAGTCCTGTTTTGAGTCTGACAGCTTATGTGCATGACTAGCTTGTGCACCGCTGTAGAATCGGGTCCATACTGGGTAGTCAGTGGTTTTCCGTGGACTTGGTCTCCAGCCCTTCCTCCAGCCTTCTGTCTGCACGCAGCAGTTTCATCTTGCGTGTAGGAACCATACAGCTGAGGCTTTGTGGAACTTGGAAAGCACAGGAGAGGGTGTCTAGAGCATGGTGACCAAATACTTCTGTCAGATATACATCATCTACCTCCTTAGGAATCTGGGGCTCAAGACTGCCCCTCACCCCAAAAATAACTCCTGCTTGCCATTTTTCTGCCTTCAGAAGCTGATTATATAGGCCTACAAATGCCTTACAGCAATGTTTGTAAGCGGTGGCACTAGTGAATCTTTCTTCATAAATATTTGATCATATGTTACTTTCTATTTATGAGAGTTATGTTAAATAAAGTAATTTTCCAAAGAAAAACTGGCAAGAATGGCTATTCTGGGGCCTTGTGTTATGTACATAGCATTTGGCACAACTTCTTTTGATTCTTGGGGCTGGTACAAGCAGCTAGTCATGAAATAATTTTCCCTTGTATTAGTTTGGTGTGACCATTCAGAGCTGAGAAATACAGGTCACTCCTGTGAGCTTCCCCGTCCCCTGTAACCCACAAGAATTCAATTGAATGTGCTGGAGTCACGGATTTAAAAGTTTAGGAAATGTCATAATTTGCAGTGCGGTGTTTCCCCAGGTAATACTGCCAATAAGCAATTGGCACTGCAAAAGCTGCATTCACCAGTACGCCCCTTTATTGCTCTCTAAGTATGACAGGCTGTAGATGTTTCTTCAGGGTCCTAGTTAAATGAACTTTCCATTCTTGCACCAAACCCGCCTGAAAGCTACCAACTCGTCCGTTATTCTGCCATCTCTCTGAAGGTGTTTTTTCAGAGGCAGGGTTATAAAAACGGGGCAGCAAGTTTTCCCTGAAGTAAATCCTGATGCGTTATTTCTGACTCTGGAACTTGGAGTTCTTGCTTTTCCCATCTGCTGGTTTTCACAAGCACTGGTATTTTTGGCTGGTGTTACAGGGTTTGTGTAATTTCTATTAAGCTATGTTGAAATAACTTTTGAAGGCTGCAGAATCACTATTTGGAAGGTTATCTTCTTGCTCGTACTCCCAGTCCTCTCCTAAAGTAGGTAGAGAAAACAGGGCTGGGATTTCTAAGAAATCCCAGCGATAAATGCACAAGCTTAATTTACTAATGCCATTCTTTGCCCTATTGTCCTGAATAATTACTGACGCATTAGTTGATTTTTTTTCTTTCAAAATGGCTTTTTAACTTTATATTGAAATAATATGGCTGTACATGTTGTCTGTATGTACAGGATTGGAAAAAAATCGTCGGCAGTAGTACTTTAAAGCTTGCTGGCAACAGCCATCTTCACTATTCTTGTCTTATATAAAGTGTTTTCTGTTTTATTGCAGAGAATCATGTACCACTTCCTAAGCTTTAGTGATGACATAGTGGAAAACAAAGGAAGGCTAAATGCAGCCGTGTTAAAGACTTTAGTGTTCTGGCAGAAATGATATGCCTGACAACAAAAGCTCCAGTCTGAGTGTCTTGTTTGCTTTACCCTCTTGAGGTTCTTTTGTACCCACCTGCAAAAAGAAGGGTGCTGCAGCTGAGGAAAAGGCATGTGAAAATAGTGTGCCTACTCAGTTCCAGTGACTTTTTCCTTTGCTTTTTAGGCCATTTCTGCACAACACAGTCTGAAATGCGTTCCACCTTTTTTTTTTATGGCTGTTTGGCAAGGGAAGTGTGAATAAAAGCATATGAGTTGGAACAAATTCTTAATGTGGGGGAAGTTGCTAGATACACTGTAGATTCTGTATAGCATTTTTTGCTATATAGCATTGTTTGTTAGTTATCTGTCATCCTGGAAAGATTCCTTCCCTCCCACCCCATAAGCTTATGGACATCCACTGCAAGCACAATGTAGTCTTTATTCTTACTTCCCCATTTTGAAATATATATATATAGCCACCAAATTAAAGTGCTGCGTAGAATTTCTTTTGATGTTCTGTTTGTTCACTTGTTCCAAAACCTGTTTGAAATAGTAGGTCACTGATACATCTTTAAATGGTACATCAAAGAGCTGCTGCTCTTGATTGAGACACCACTTTGTTCTCAAGCACAGCTGAGTAGCATTCAGATGTGTTTCAAAAAAAACCCCAAAGCACCAACAACCCATTTTTCACAGAACTGCACTCACCAGCAGTTTTCACACTTAGGAAGCAGGAAAATATGGGTGGCAGAGATAGCTAGGTGCTGTCTTCTGTGATCTGGTCATATTAAATAAACGCACTCATGGCTAATGGCTTCCTTGCCAAGGTATTAAAATTGTGGAAAAGTGCTCTCTAGGATTCTGTCACTGTGGAGTTGGGCTCTACACCTATTTATTCTCTTATTCTAGAATAGTTTAGATCAGAAGAGACTTCTAAAGATCATCTAGTTCACACACACACACACACACACACACACACACACACACACACACACACGACCTCTTTGGTGGTATTTATTGTAAGCCTTTCATTGTGAAAGGGAACACCTTGAAAGAAGAAAAGTATTTCCTTGAAAATGACTAATATGATGACTCTCTTTCTTCTAGGAAACGACTTGCAGCTGAGTGAATCTGGAAGCGATAGTGATGACTGAACAAATTTTTGGCCTTAAATATATCACCTATTTTGCTAAATATGTCTTAGCATACGTTTTGCACTAAGATTAGATTACCAGAGACTGGAATGAATGTCCTCAATTTTGATAACAGACACCCTAATTTTCTACTGACACGTCATGTCTACAATACAGCAGCATTGACAGCCTGTCAGTGCTATGGTTACGTGTTTATCTTTCCAATTACTGTATTTACAGTAAAATTGTGTATGATCTGATTTTGATTATTTTTGCCTCAAGCCACCTGTTTTACTTGAAACTGATTTGTAACAGCTCGTTACTTTATATAAATAGTTATGGAATGGAGAAATTTCTGATATTTATGGAGGCAAGTTTCCTTCCTAGCGTTTAAATGCCGAATGCTGATCTCACAACTTTGACTTGGAGGGAGTGAAAGGGAGAACAGCTAAATGAGGTCTGCTGTGTCGGCTACACTTTCTGTTCAGTTCACAGTTCATACCTTTAAGGGAACTGCTGAATAATGTGGTCCACTAGTGCAGTTACAGTTTACAATTGTTCAACACGTTGCTGAATTCTTAATTTCATTGTATTATAGGACTTTATGTTTCTGAGCCTCAAGATTCCTAGGGGAACTTGTCTATTCTCTGCCTTTTTTATGTAACTTGAATAGGCTGGTCTTTTTACAACCTTTTTGTATCTAAATTTAGATAACTGCAGAGACAGCAATGATTTTCCTTCATTTAATTCTGTAACAGAAATCAGAAAATTTCTTTGTAGGAGTATAAAAGTAAT
Organism: Rhynochetos jubatus; assembly: GCA_027574665.1. Lineage (NCBI taxonomy): Eukaryota > Metazoa > Chordata > Aves > Eurypygiformes > Rhynochetidae > Rhynochetos > Rhynochetos jubatus. Next base: position 30,833,322 of record CM050654.1, read on the forward strand.
TTAATAAAGCAATATTTATCGTTTTCATGCACCTGATTCTGGGTTTACTGGTCAAGAGTTGCACTTTACCTACAGTAGCCATGCCAATGGAAGGGTCACGCAGAGCACTAGAAAGCAGGGAAGCTGTAGCTAGCACGGACTCCCCATGCTGTCTGCAAGACTGAGGTGTTTATTGCTTTTGCCTACGTTGAGACAAGCTCTCATGAGATCTTGTCTCAAAGTTTATGGCGGTGCTACTTGAGGAATGTTTTACAGATTATATCCAAATGCCAATGGATATGGTGTTAGACAAGACAAGGTGTTTGCCTCATCCTATTTTTTCCCTCATTTGAAATTATATTTCAAGACCTGAAGAACTGCAGGAAGGAGTCCAAATTTCATCCTGTCCTTTACTACTGAAGAGTAGCAAATGTCTCTAGATGAATTCTGATGAGAGAAATCTGCTCAGTTGTGCACAGAAGTCTCCTTTGCTGGATGGCAGGGATTGAATTGCATCTCTCTGTAAACCATGAGGATTGAATCCTCTATGTAAGCCTGAATGTGCAGACATGAAAGAATGCCCACTCAGTAAATGTATACAATAGATGGTACTAGACTAACTTACTCTTGCAACTGTGCTGTATCAGCCCGAGCTTACCTCTAGACAGATTAAGAGGGCAAAACAATATCTACCCCTCACAAAACAGCCTTTATTGGCATGACCGGGCAAAATGAAATACTGAATTTCTGCTTTCTGATGCTTCCCCACCTTGTGCTCTGTACCCCAAGCTATGGCAGTTGTCTGTTCTCTGCACTAGGTACCAGCTTTCTAGCCTTCCAGCTTCCTAAAGGTGCTATCGTAAGAAGCAAGCCACCTTCTTGTTTATACTCAAATGAAAACGCTCAAGCTGTTAATCATGGGCAAACAGGCCTTTGAGAAGAAAACGGCTAATGAGCCACTGTGAGGAAGGTGGCTGTGTAATAACCACCCTAAGTACTTGGAACTTTCTCAAGGGAAAGAGCATTGGTTGGGTTCTCTGATGGATTGTAGCTGTTGGTATTGGAGCTCTAGCAGAGTGCTTGGCTCTCGGCGCTGCTGCTGAAGTCTGCGAGGGCCATGTGAGGAGCTAGGCTGGTGTGGGTAACCGTAGGACTAAAGGAGCAGCCCTGTGTGCTAAATAAAGGGGTGCAGGATAATGCAGTGCCCTGAGCTGAAATGTCCTAGGTTTGCCTGTCCCCAGTGGTTGGTTTGCACCAAAATCTTCCTTTAGGCCAACAATAACTTCTTCTAGCCAGAATGCTGCTGGTTTGTTCTGAATAAGAGTGCATTCAGGGTGTGTGGGAGTGAGCAGATGTGTGGAGGCCCTGTCTGGCCCAGGATCTAAATGGTGGAGAGTGTGTGGATTATAATCACTCCTTCAGCAATAAAACCAGTGAGCACAAGCTACCTGTATCTGTGCATAATTGCACTCGCATGTGTATACAGGTAATACTCCTTAAATATAGCTTGGAGTAAAGCAGATTTCCAAGTTCCTGAGTCTCAGGACTGTAACTAAGCCTGTGCTATCTTTAGGATTTGATCTTTGGGTTGAAAGCTTTCTAGGATGGGAAGAGTTGCATAAGCTTTAGTATAGCGTGTAGTGCTAAGAGATTAGTGGCCAGGCAGCCACTACTCAGTATAAATAAGTATGTGACCTAGATGGATATACTCTGTGAAACACACAGTTGTGATGGTTGAGGAAAGGTTCCCTTCAATATCGAGACTGGAGATAAGATTCTGGAACAGAGTTCTTATGGAGATAAGGGGGAAAAAGATAACAGACCTTAAATGTGTGAAGGAAAAAAGCTCTGCGTGCTGGTTAAGCGCAAATGGATGTGATCTGCCCACCCTGCTCCATGTAAGCATCAAACAGGCAAGAGAGCTAAGCTTGCTTGGGCCTGTCGTACAGAGGGGATTGGCCTGTCTCACTTGTGACTTGCTGGGGTATTTCCTCCCCTAAGGCTTGATCTGTGTGCTCCGAGCAGCGCTGAGCCCCTGTATCTCCTGCTGCAGCGCGTACATGGATGGCGGGGGGGTGAGAAGGTGGTTGGTTGCATTGAGATTCAGAAGCATGAATGAGGGTGGCGTTCTAGCAATAGAAAAACAGATCAGGTTGTCTTTTTGGTCTTGGAATTCTTTTTTTTTTCGGACCCTCACTTCAAAATTCTTTTCCTCTCCTTTAAAAACAGTTTTTTCCTGTCATGCCAGCTTAACTAGCAATGAATAAAATCAGCAACTGCTGCAGGTTCCTCTGACCGCTGCTGCTATGACCTCCGAGTACCTCTTTCAGAACAGCCTTCTGAAATATATCTGGTTGTGTCTTGATGCTTTCACCCGTTCTGTCTTTACATCCAGGGTTGTACACTCTGTGTGTGCATGCATCTCTAAGCAGTAGATAGCGTTTGAGTAATACTTTACTGTAACATTATAATTAAGCTATTGTGTATAGTTTGGATTTGAGGACCATCTGCGTATCACACTGGTAACTCATATCTGCCAAGTAGAACTGGAAACTTCAACGTTTTTAGTCTGAGTACTGCAGTGCTGAGGACCGCTGCAGCCAGGGTTACCCAAGCCCTTCTCTCTGCATGGCACCTGGCAAGTGCACAATTTGGCTGTGACCAGCTCTTGATGGTTGCAGTATTCAACCCTCGTTAAGTCCTGAAGTGGCGATAATGCATGCTTACCAATGGAAACTACCTTCCCTGGCAGCCTCCAGTTTTTGTACACAAACCCTGCCTTGCGGCATGGGTGATCTCTTCAGGGCAGCCCTGGCACCACTGTATTCCACAAATAACGCTGGGATTGCAGTTTCCTTGGGGTTTCCTGTCTATCTGTAATTCCCTCTAGAGATCCTTACCCCTAATGCTGTTACAGGCCTTTAGGAAGTTCTAATTTATGGGCATCGAACTCCATATAGGGTCCATGTGTTTTGTAATTGTTTGGTAAGTAATATTTCCTTCATAATCTTGGAAAAATTACTTTGCCTAGGCATGGATTACAGAAAGCATCTGCTCATCAAAATCACAATATCAGCATCAGCTGGAGCACAGCTCATTGCAGAGTTTATTGTCGAGGTACCTGATAGGATCAGTGTTATTGCATGATGAGCTTTGCTTTTTGTTTTGGAGTGAGGCGTGAGATAACCACTTTTCAGATTAAAGGACTCTAGTAAATCGCTTCTGTGCTAACAGACAGTGAATCATCTTGAGAAGAGAGCAACAGTATTTCTAAGAAGAATTACTTGTTGGGTCTTTCTTGACCAGTTTCTGGGGAACCAAACATGAACAGATCATCTCAGATAAGCGTTTGCTTTGGTTCTCAAGATGTTGGCTCAAAAAAATTGCATCATTTCTGGCCAACACTTTTTATTTTCTCTAGAATTTCTACAGGAAGGTTTCTGAGAACTGCCAAGTAGACTGTTGAATCCTCCTTAAGCAGAAGAGATGAGGATGCCTAGGCTGGACAGAAATGAAGAAGCCCAGAGGAGCGTAGAGATGATGACTTGGTTGTGATGCTTCCTAGGCTGAATGCCTGTAGTATGTGTGAATTCCTGCTCTCATGACTTTTTGAGGTCATTCAGTTAACCACATAAGGTGCTGAAGACAGTCTAAGTAGATACGGAGTTCAGACCAGCTTTTTGAGGAGATGTAAAAAGAATGAGGAAAAGAGAAGTTTTGAATGAGAATGTTTGCATTTTGTTAAAATACATATTCCTGCTGCTTTGGGGGAGGTAAGGGAAATGCAAAAAGAAGGTGAAGATGTACTGAAAGAGGGAGAAGAAAGTGTGACGTAAGTTCTTTCACGATTTAGACCTAAAACTTGATAGTAGTAGTCATCCAAGGGGAGAATTGAAAGACTGTGTGTCTGAGCTATTACACTGCCCAGTTCAATGCAACTGTGGTGACAGCTTCTCCTGGTTGTTAACTGGTTAGCAGTTCCGTCCCAAGTGATCTTGGTCCCCCTGCACAAGAATAATTTGTGATGGCTTGGGTATTTGCAGGCAGCAGCTCCCTGCTTATCAGCTGTATGCACAGGAATGGCCCAATTAGTGGAAAGTTCTGAAGAATCTGCTAGTGTAGCTTTTATTTCTCTGCTTGCAGATTCCGGTGTTGGAGAAAAGCTCCCGAAGGGCAGACTCAAAGCTCATGGTTTGTGTCCACAGGAAGAACTATTCAGCTCCTAAACAGAGATACCAACTTCATGCAGGGCTTTCAGAAATCCCATGCTACGTCTGCTGTAGCGAAGGGTCTGGCCTGCTGGGACCAGCTAGGGCTTGGGCTCCAGTTGTTCCTGTGGCTTTTCTGGATCCATGGAAGAAATGAGTGTGTTCTCAGATTTTCCTCCTCTGAAAAGCAAATCCCTCTGCTGTGGTGAGGAAGGAATGGAGGTTAGAGGCAAAGATGAAGGAGCCTTTCATTCGACAGAGAAGGCTTTGTTGATGCACAACACGTACCTGGTGAGTTAGCCGCTGAGCCCTCTCCTGACTTGCTTTGAACAGGGGCCCTTGTTACAGAACCTGTTCTCCATCTCTCATCTCCCGTATGCTCTCTCTTCTGTGCAGCTTGGTTTGTCTCCTGAAAATTCATACCTGGCTTGTTCCCGTAAGTGTGCTTACGCATGACGGGATTATTTGCTCCCTCTAAGAGATGAGGCCTTCTTCATGGTGCTGTTTAAAGTTTAAAGAAAAGTGCAGTGTCTTAAAAAGGTAATTAAAGAAGACCCAACAACAACCCAAACTGTTCTTTAATCTCTTCAGTTTTACTTCCACATGCTGTGTATCTTGTTCTACCAGTTCCAATGCTCTTGCAAAACAGTTGCACAATGACTTCCTCTTAGCAACCAGCAGAATTAAACTTGAGCTCACCTAATTGGCTGTACCTTTGTGAAGATCCTCGATGTATTGAGTTTCCAATTAACTCTGCAACCCCTCCTTTTTCCTGCACCTTTTCATTGCCATGACTTTTGGAATAAATACTTGTGGACATCCATCACATACAGCTCTCAGAGATATGGGCGCTGACTGCAGCCTGAAATGCCAACCCATCCCTTAACCGGTTTCCTTTCTACACCTGACTGCACACTGACAATTTATGAAAAGATCTAAGCCTTTACCAGAGTTCTGATCCAAGTGTTCACAGCAGTTTAAAAAAAAAAAAAAATCTCCCACCACCAAGTGTTCCTAAAAGTTAAGGCTGTTTTAAAGGCCAACATCCGATTGAGATTCCCTTTTCAAATAAAACCAGGTTTTGTGCCAGTTTCTGATCTTGCTGGAATAATACAAGAGAGGCAGCACAAGGTAATGGGCCACTCGGAGCAGTAGGGTCAAACTGTTTTGGAATTAGCTGTCCTTCAGCAGCTCTTCTAGAAAGGCTTGTGTGCTTTACAATCCTCTCCCACCACAGTGTAGAACAACTTCCCGTGCTGAATGATAACACACTTTTTTTTCCCCCAATGTGAAAGTCACCAATAGAAACACTTAGCTAACATGTCATAAATGCTTTTTTTTGTAAATACTGGTAATCAAAAATGTTTGCTAAATGCAACCTGAACTTGGGTGGGAAAAACTCCATGTAGATTATCAGCTACACTTGCGTTGTTCCCTTATTTGAGCTACTTTCCCCCTCACAAGCCAGACCCTTCGTGGTAACCTTCACCATGATATGGTATTTGTCAAGGATACTGATGATCAGGGGCAGTGACTATGTTTAACCCAAGATGCAAGACCGTTAAGCTATTTAAAAGTTCTTTAGAAAGTACCACCTGGAAGGAGTGTGCTGAGCTTAGTGGGGACTTTTTATCGCCGTTAATTTGTAAAACAAAACGACTGCTAAAAGCTTAGAACCCATCCCTGCTTTTGTACTTTCCATTTGACTCCCTCCCGGTGATGAAACAACAGCTACTCACAGGTGAATAATTGAGGTCCCCGAGAGAGAAACTTGTTAAAATTTTAATAATGTCTCGGCTATATTTATAATTCTGTAGAGAGACTCTGAGCTGAGCGATTCAAAGAAGCTGCCATGTTACATCAGAGCCTTTGATCCAAATGACCTCCGTTCTGGAAACGAGAAGTGCTTATGCTGCACAAATCTCTCTAAACCTAACAAAAATACGTGTGAGATTGTCTGTGCTGTACCGGAGAAAGATCGTTGTCAGGTAATTTCAGCCGCTGTGGAATGGGAGCAGCTCTGTGATGGGAAGCTGGCAAACAGCCCGTGTCCGTGGGATGTGTTTGATGGTGCTGGTGGATTGATTTGACGCTTGCCGGGACCTTGAGAGCAACCCCCGGGCAGGTGCGTCGGTTGCTGGAGATGCAGAGTGCAAACTGCTCCCTGCTACGTGGCAGCCAGTGAACCTCCCCGGTCTTATCAGCTGCTCACACCAGGCAGAGCCCTCCTGCCTGATAGAGATGCTCAGCTGCGAGAGACTGCCCTGCAGCTGTGTTTTCTTCACCTCGTACTTCTCTGACAAGGAGGAGGGGCTGTGCAAACAGTAAATTTGTTTTCCAAGCTAAATGAAAACCGTAATTTCAAACTTGGCTCTTCTCACACCTCTTCAGTTTACAGGGATAGTGGCAGGATGCTCGGTAAGGAGGGAAATACTTTAGTCATCCCACCATAAGGTGAGGTGACAGTTCAAGGTAGCGCAGTGGCTCAGCAGCAGGACTCCTCGCTGCTGGAATCTGCTCAGGTGCTAAAGTCACACTATAACACCCAGACAGCTCACTGGCTGCTACAGCCTCCCCAGACTGCCACACAACGTGGATCCAGTGAAATCAGGCCACTCAGTCTTCCAGGTTTCTTTTCCCCCATGTTAGCATGAGCGTCCCTCCTCTCCTCATGGGAGACGGCATTTAGGATTGTGTTAACTGCACCTGGTATGGAGAAGTGATAATACGTCGCTGCTCCTTCCCAGCGTTGCTGAGGCCTCCTTAGCCCAGTCCTGTTGGCTAAACCACTGGGGTTCCTTCCCTCCACCTTCCCACTGCATTGGGGGAGGAAATGGAGAGCACCTTTGCAATGCATACAGCTGCTGCACTCCAACGGGGGGAGGTGGAGACAACAGCAGCAAGGACCACAGCACGGACCTTCTCTCAAGGCTGGAGCGTGACTATGCCAAGTCAAGCGGGAGCCCCAAGGGAACATCTGGGTTACTTCGCATGGTGGTGTGTGGTTGGGTGGCCCATGAGGTGAGAAGAGAAAGGGGGTGTCTCTGTGTCCTCTCCTGGTGTCCCCTGTCTCCCTGGCTTAGCCTGGGGCAGCTCTAGCAGTGCTGCATTGTTTCCTTGCAGACACGCTGCTGTGATGGGTGGCAGGTCCCGTGTCCATAACCAGTGGGAATGATTCTCTCACCCTACTCTTCATGCAATTACTCTGTGTTGGTCCAGTTGATGCCACAGGATTTTACATCTTTGCTGTGTCCCTTCTGACAAAAGGAAGACGGAGTTTTCCTAAAGAGGCCACTGTCAAAGCACAAAGAAAGAGTGTCTCAGAAGGAAGCCAAGCCATGGGAACCACACCAGGTAGTCCTTTTCCCTCTGGGTCTGAGTTAGTCACACATCCAAGCTCACAGTCCTGTCAGGGCATAACCCACCCAGCTGCATGGTCTCCCAGCCTCCAGCGATACCCTCCATGTGGAAAGAAAAAGCATAAAATGCAAATGTTTGAGTCACAAACAAAGGGTGGGTGAGCAGGATTAGGTGAGGCTGGGCTGACTAACCCACCCCAGCAACTGGCAAGTATTGCTCCTGATTCGTCCTGCCCGAGACGGATCTGGCTGTGCTGAAGCTCAAGGTGGTGTTGGAAGGGGCTGCTGCTGCAGCAATGTCTCAGCTCTGATCCTGGGCCACCCTGCCAAAGTGGGATCCCAGGCTTGGGCCTGGCTGGATTTACAGGGAGACATCACAAAATTGAAGATAAAAAGCAAACCAGGGATATATTGTTGCTACTGTTTCATCTGACAAAGGAGAGTCGAATCCCTTGAGGCAGAAACAATTTATTTGTGGCCCAAAGTGACTCATTAGGAGCTGTTTCAAACAATTGGTGTCTTTGTATTGAACAGGCACGTCCTGATGAATTTGGCAAGCACGCAATTTCAGATTATTTTATAGTCTGCTTTGCAGAGCTATACGCAGGGTTAACAGCACTTTAGTATTAATTGTGTACCTCTGGCAATTTTCAAACACACATTTTTCTGACTAGAATCTTGTTCCTGCTTTTAAAATTCCTAGTTCTTGAACAACAAAACAAGTGGAAATTAGCGCATTGCTTTCTCAAACGGCTTTATCTGGGGCTTTCAGGGTATGATGCAATTAAGCGTTTTATTGTGAGGCCCTGTATGGACAGTGTAAAATTCACTTCTCCTCAGCAACAGCACAGCCTCCCCCAGACTACAGTGTGATGGCTAGCGACCGGCTGTGCCAAAATAACGCTTCGGAGAGGCAGGTTTACAGCTGGCTGACGCTGGGCTGGGAGAAAACAAGACGGTCAGGATGTGTTTAGCAGTAAACCAGCTTACCTGTACGGTCACGCTGACAGGCAGATGCATAAATACAAAAGTGTGGCTTCTTATCACAAGCAACATGTGTGAGTGGGGTCCGAGATGGGGCTGCTTTGAATTTCCAGGAATTAGCTGGTAATGTATTAGCTGTGTTAAGATAAAACTGCGTCTGCAAGGCCTGTTGTTAACTCTTTTGTGTGTTGTGTGCGCTGAGATACAGACAGCTCTGAGGGAAGAGCATTTGGTGCTATAGATTCCAGTCTCGACTTCTACAGGATGAAGACAACTGTTACGCAGCAATTGTTCCAATTGGGCCAAGCTAGAGCCAGTGCAGCCGAGGGCAGCCCCCTTCTTTTGGTGACCACAGGGAGAGGCTCCCAGATAGCGCTGCGAGAACTGGCTCACAAGGCCAACATCTCTGCCAGCTGCATTATCATGCTCGGCTCCTGGCTCCCCATCCCTTGAGGAGCAGTCAGCTCCCCAACGAAGAAGAAATTTAAATCCAAGCAGTTTTAAAAATATAACAAACAAAACCCCCTGCAATTAGAAAACACCCCAGCTGATGAAAGTACTTGCGTTTCATGTACTTGCTGGTTTCCAAATGCCTAAACTTGGCGTCCCAAATGGTTCAACCAATTTGACCAGACTAACCCCAAATATAGTTTGTATCCTCTCTGGGCAAATCTTTACTTAAGTTTCAGCTCCTGCAAATACACACCTTTTCCCAGGAGCTTGTCTTACCCCAAAGACTTACATTTGCATGCTGGTGAAGCACATAAATAATATTTAAAACTGGTGTTTCAGCACACAGCACTGGAGGATTTGTGTGCGAGACAGGAGAGAGTGCTGTGTTCAGGAATAGTTTGATTCCCTGGGCTCTTGCTGTGCAAGGAAATCTGAAGCAATATGGTTTGGGGCCTCTTCCCACAGTGTTCTAGTCTTAAATCGGTTATTTTTGCAAGCTGTGTGCTCTCCTTCTTGTGCAACCACAGTTTGCCAAGGAAGGCAGACCTTTTTTCCACAGCCTCAGACTAAGAATGGAGAGATTCTCTGAGGCTTGGGATAGGAACCAGCCCCATGAGAGCTGGTGTAAGTATTTATTAGGACCCACAGAGCTCAGAGGGCTTCCCAAGGTTGTTCTATGGAGCAGGACCTTTTACTAACGGATTTCTTAATGATTGCCCGGGTTCCAACAGACCCCCTAACCAGGACAGTGGGAATTGGGCACCTAGAAGATGAAACCAATTACTAGCAGGGATAGAAAAAATAGAGAATCAGGACAAATAGAGTGGAGCTTTTTGAAACACCTCCCACAGAAGGTGTTTCCTCCAAGGGAACTCTGCCAACAGTTGTACAAACACCCAGATGGCTGCTGCGTGTGCCCTGTGTCCGGTGGGCTTGGCTCCCTGACAGGTCCCACACAGCCATGCCCATGAGCTTTGCTACCCTGCTTCTCCCCAGCTCCCACTCTAGGACCTTCTCCTGCCTCACTCCTCCAGTGGGGATAATGCGCCTTGGCACTCAGGCCAGGTGCCAGAGAAGGATGCTGGTGTTTGGAATCTGTCTCCCTTTAAAAGCCCTGTTGATGTTTCAGTTCATCTTGTGAGGCTGTTTGGCACTGCTGAGAAATCAGGCTTTTCTGTTGATTTATACGTGTACATCTACAGATAGGTGAGATGAGATTAACTCCTGAAGGGAACTATTTCCTTCCTCAGTTCCACCAGACTGCAACGCGTCCCAAGGACTGCCTTCCCAACAGCAGTCATGAAAGAAAAAGCCATTCCCAAAGACCATCCATGCAAAGACCCCACAGCTTTATGCTGCATTTCTGTTGCTGGTAAGTGGATATTTTCTCCGGTGTTTCCTGAGCTCTGTCGCAAGCACCTAGTCCCAGCTGTCACGTCAGGCCTGCCCTGACAAAATTCCTGCCGCAGCCTGAAAGCACCAAGCTGGCACCGCAACTGTTTGGCAATCGCCCAGCGGCGATTTAAAAGACTGAGAGGCAGTGATGACGGAAGAGAGCGTGTTGCTCCCCTGCAGCCCGATCCGGAGGAAAGATAGCCATCCTCCTGGCTGCAGGTCCAGGCCTAGGCGTTCACAAGCCACCTCACCGGCCTGTTACCTGCCCTGCTCCGTTTGGTGCCAAAAACTTGTTCCGTAGGCAGCGCATGTCCTGGTCCCTGCAGGTCATGGTTTAATCCTGCCTGCTGAAGGCTGCCATAACAAAAAACTGTGTTTTTCTTCCCAGGGGTGACCTCGCATGTTCCTATTTCCCCTAATACTGTGTTACCGAGGCCAGGGAGCTCTGCTCAGGCCAGGCCGGAGCCCCGGGGAGGGTCGGGTGGCCCGAAGTGCTCCCGGGGCTCTCCAGCTTCTCGCCGGGACCCTGAGGCGGGTGAGGGGAGGCGGGTGAGGGGAGGCGGGCAGGGGCCCCAGCAGCGGGTTCATGTCCCGCCGGCGGCTGTGCCTGCGGGCGCCTTTCGCACCGCGACCCACTCAGAGCAGCGTGGGCGATGGCTCCTGGGTCCCTGCGGGCATGGCAAGGGGCTGTGTTATTTTAATCGCTGCCCCGGGGGGACAAAGTTTCCTCCATCGTGTTTTATTTCAGCGTCCCGCAGGTGTCGCCCCCCCGCCCCCACCCAGTCCCGCAGCATCCTCGGCACGGAGGGCGGCGATGGCTGAGGGGCAGGCGCCATCTTCTGGGCTCCGCCGCACGGCGGAGAGGATGGCAGGGCACGGGGGCGACGGGGAAGCGCTGCTGAAGGAGCAGGGGCGATGGGGAGCAAAGGGGAGCTCAGAGGGGCCGGGAGGGGAGCGGGGCCCAGGGGCCGGGGCACAGCGAGCCTCTTTCCCGCCCTACGGCCGCTGCATCCCTGAGGGGTGCCCCGTCCCTCCAGCCGCACTGGAGCGCTCCCAGGCCTCGGCAGTGGGGTGAAACACCTGGGCCAGGGCTGGCAGGGAAATCTCACAGTACCGTTGGTGGTAGGGGTAGAGCCCAGGCGAAAATGGGGCTCAGGAGCAGCTGGAGCAACAAGATCTCCACTGCCCGGGAACCCCTTGTCGCTGCCAGCGGTATGGGGGATGGCCAAAAAAGCGCTCGGTGCGTTGTGGCTTGGATTTGTTCTCCCCTCCCTCTCCTCACTTGGGAACGTGGGATTTTATCCTTTACAGCCTTGTTCTTCTCAAACAGTTCAGGAACAGAGAAACCCGCGGGGTACCCACTGCTTGCCAGCCACGTGGCCTGCCGATGGCCGAGTGGTTGTGTGGCGAGGCCTGACGCTGTGCAGCACAGGGCCATGGGGTCCCTGTGGCCTTGGGACACCTTGGACTTGCTCTGTCCAGCAGAATGCTAACTCTGAGAAAGCCGCGAAGAAAATGTTCAAAACTTATTTGGGGCAAAAAACCACATGAAGGGCGCTTTGGCAGGGTGAAGGACACGTGCTTTGACAATGTCCCGAGCCTGAGCAAGAGTGGGCAGCGTGGCACTAACCTTGCCACGTATTTCCAGTCAGGATGTGGCTTGTGGCATTTTGTGGCTTAACCTGTCAGGAAGCTAAGCACCACACAGCTGCTTGCTCACTCGCCCCACACCAGTGGGATGGGGGAGAGATTCAGAAAAATGATAACACTCGTGGGTTGAGAGAATGAGAGTTTAATAGGTAAAGCAAAAGCCGTGTGCACAAGCAAAGCAAAACAAAACAAGGAATCCATTCACCATTTCCCATCGTCAGGCAGATGTTCCATCTGCAGGGATCCATCACATCTAACAGGTACTTGGGAAGTCACATGCCATCATGCCAAACATCCCCCCTTCCTTCTTCTTCCCCCACATTTATATGCTGAGCACGATGTCATATATGGCCTGGGATATCCCTTGGGTCAGTTGGGGTCAGCTGGCCCAGCTCTGTCCCCTCCCAACTTCTTGTGCACCCCCAGCCTGCTTGCTGGTGGGTTGGGGTGAGGAGCAGCAAAGGCCTTGACTCTGTGTAAGCACTGCTCAGCAATAACTAGAACATCCTTGTTATCAACACTGTTTCCAGCACTAATGCAAAACACAGCCCCCTACCAGCTACTGTGAAGAAAATTAACTCTATCCCAGCCAAAACCAGCACAGTCAGGCAGGTCAGAGCTTGGGAATGGTGGAACTGTGCCTGACTATGCAGGTATGCTCACGGAGTCTGGGGAGGTGTTAAATACAGGTCTTCCTATTTGCACATAACAGCCTCACCCACACATCCTGGCCTTCTCACTCCTCGCCCTCCACACATCACTACACTCTGCATGGGAGGAGGCAGGCAGCGCTGAGAGAGGCAACAAAGAAAGTCCCAGTAGTAATCAGAGAAATGGGAGATTCTCACAAATGAACCAGTGGTTTCCTGGCTAATAGACATCCAGGAAGAAAGTCTGGCCTCAGTAGGCTGCCAGTCTGCTGCTGTGGGAATGCAGAACGAATGCTGTGGAGTCGGTGTTTCTCTGCATTTGAAAGGGGCTAGCACTTCCCATGTATCCTTCACAGACTGCAAGCCCTCCGCTCCAAGGGCTGTCTCTCACCAGGTGTGGGGATGACATCCCGCACCATACAATTGTTGTCATATCTGGTGCTTTTAGGCACGTTTGATATTTCTGTTAATGATTATTCCTCGCAATAACCCCTGTGGTGGTGCTTCTGTTGCAAATCAGGAAGCTGTAGAAATAAATCTCTTCCTCTCAAGGGTGTTTTGTGGTTCAAGCAGAGAGTTGCAATGCAAGAGATCTCTTTTGCCTTGCCATTGACTCGGTGTGGCTGCAGGCAAGTCATTTCCTCTCTCTGGAGGAACTTCATGTCTCTGAAAGTCTGAGGAGCCTGTGTCTAACATGGAAAAGTGCTCAGGAGAGGAATTGCTTGTATAGTGGGTAGAGGAAAGGAGTGTTTTGTTCTCGCTTAGCTGTGTGTTAGTACATGCCACATCAAAGAAGAAAATGGTAGCATAGGGGAAATGCCTCTTGAGGAATACTGAATTCACTGAAAAATACAGTTTTGTGGAATGAAATTATTTGGGAATCTGGGCTGAGTTCAGTGAATTGTTTGGGCCAAAAATGAAGAGGCAGAACTTTCCCAAGGAAGGTTTTGTTCAGGCAGCCTCACAACAAAATGTGACACATTTTGTCAAAAGCGATGTTTATTTCAATCACTACAAATTCTAGGGAGGAAAATGAGACGTTTAGTGTGACTTGGAGAAGGGAAGGGCTCAGAATTGATTGAAAAAGCCTGAAAAAAAGCCTCAAACTGTCTGAGGTCAGCCTGTGTTATGCATGATCATTTTTACTTGGCTGTCATCCAAAGCTCTAGGTCCTCATCCTGGGCAGATGACAGGATTCCCTGACACTTTTCTTATTCTTCTTCAAAGTTACAGTTTGCTGCTGCTCTCACCTGTGGGAAGAATTTGGCTTGCACCTCAGCGTGAGGAATGCAGAGGAGTAGTAGCAGCTTCCAGCCGAAGAACTGCTTGAAACTGATGACTACCCTATGGCTCCTCCGCTGGATGGGCTGCAAGATCCCGAGTGTCCCCCAGAAGGGCTGCCCTGCCTTGCTGTCCTCCTCCAGCAGCAAGTGCTCAGCATCATCCTCTCCCTACCTACCGTGACATAGCGTTGTGTAACTCGAATAACCGTGGGAGGGAGACTTGCTTTCTAAGACAAACAGCGCCAGATTGAAGTTGTTTCCAGTTAAGATAAATTGTATTGGGTTCATGCTGTTCTCAGCTGTTTGAATTGCAGATAGATCGTCTTACAGAAAAGCTCCTAACAGGCAAGCCCCGTCTGTTAGTTCGGTAATGAGCCCTGAAGCCCTGGAGGAAGAGGGAGAATGTGCTGCAGCTCCTTCCCAAGATCTGGGGGTGTCTGAGATCTTTATATTGGGAAATGCTGGCTTTTTTCTTGAAATGGAGGGAAAATGCTTGGTGACTCTATTTGCGTTTGAGTGTGCTGATGGGGAAACTGAGGTCTTCTTCTGTAAGGACTTGCTTAGTAAGCGTCAAGCGTGATAAGATGTCTGGAATACGTGCACAACATCATCTTCAAAGCCTGGCTTATCCATCAAATTGTGGATGTCCGTGAAGGAGGCTCTCCTGCCCGCGTGCCCGCGCTCCTGCGTGCCCTGCCGCAGCCGGGACTGCCCGGAGCCCTGCAGGCCGTAACCCCGGTAACCCCGCTGCCGCAGCGTGCAGGTGCGAGGCGAGCGCAGCGCACGCCGGTCCCCGGGCCGGCCATGCAGTGGCACTGAAAGCACGGCTAAATCCCACATGTCAGCTCTGCCAAGGTGTGGGCTGGTTAGAGGAGGGGTGCTGGGCCGGCTCTCCCCTGCTGGGAGGATGGAGGATGCTGTGGAAGGAGTTAATCAGCTGCCGTTTGCAGAACTGACATCTGGGATTTAGCTCCTGGCTGGCTTTCAGGGCTGGATTTCACCAAGGACGCTGTTACCAAGGAAAGTGAGCGTCTTTGTTGGTTTGCCCTGCAGAACGACAGACTTCAGCTTTCCCTTCTGCAAGAGAGGGGTATTCTCAGCCCTCTTTCCCCCCACCCCACCCCAATCTGTCCCATGAATGAAATGCTGACTTTGCTCACAAGTGTACCTACGAAGTGCGTGGAAGCAAAGAGAAGCTGGAGGCAGAAGCGTTGTTAAAAACACATGGAAGGAAAGGAGTGTCTGCAGCAGCAAAGGTTGTAGCTAGCGACAAAGGCAAAAATTGCTTATTGATCTGCTAAATTGTGGAGTATGCACAATGCAACAAATGGGTTTGAGCTGCTGTACTTGAAGTGGCTGAAAACAGTTTGATGAAATAGTTTTGCTCAGAAAATACTTCTCAAAAGGGAGGTGGTTTTGATGAAGCTGCTTGGATCAAGGGCATAGAGTGAAACGATTGCATGCTCTGTTGGAGTGTTGCAGCACTCTTGTGGGCCACGGGAGAGACTGCTGAATGTGAGCTTGGATGAATGTTTCCCAGCTTCATGCACCAGGTTCATGGGTATTTCTGGGTAGGTTTTTATCAACTTGTCCCATTGAAATTGTGCCACTTCGTAGAAAAGAAATACTCAATAGCCCTGAGAAAGCTGGGTTCAAGTCATTTCTTGGTTGAACCTGTGATATTTATGGAGTGCAAAGAAGCTCCAGCAGCAGATGGTGGCCAGTAGCCTGCTTGCTGGAGACCTGCTGAGAAGTCGACCTGCCCTTGAAGAGTCTCACAGCCACTAGGGTACACATGCATTTCTTTTCAGAAGGGATTTGAGAGGCCTTCCTTTTACTCCAAAATGTGGTTTTTTTTTTTTTTTTTTCCAAGTTGCAAAAATCTCTGTGGGTTGGGAACCCATTTCCTACATAGTACTTGTTTCAGTAGAGCAGCCCCAGGAGTGAAATGCAGGACTTGATGTACCGTGTGTTTGCTTGCATGCAGTAGCTAATGGAATAGGACAATTAAACTCCCAACTCAATAGGTTGCTCTAGTTTCCAGTTAAGTTCTAAACTGGGAGCATCGCCCAGAAGGCTTGCTGGAAATCTTTGAAAATCCATGAATGTTAGTTTCCTTTCAAACTGCATTAGGTGTTTTCTGTAAAATAACTAGGTGAGCACAGAGCAAGCTGAACCTCTGACCTGCTCAAATTAAACAGTTCTCTCTGGGTGAATCTGAATTAAAATAATCCTGCTGGATGGGAAGGCTCCCTTTCGGCTGTGGCTCTGCAGAACAAACACTGTGAAAACAAACACCCTCTCCAACCTTGTGCCCCTTTTCATAGCATCACCTACCTTGTTCTTGTACAGTATCTCCTGCACTGGTGTTACAGCTCTTCCCCTCCCGTGTGTAGGGACAGAAAGGGTGGTGGACCAGCGCAGATGTGCTGTGGATGGCCAGTTCACTCCACTGGCAGATAACCTAGTGCCCCAGACTGTCTGAGTTGATATGCAATATTGTTCAGGATGTGCTTACTGCAGCACGGGATTATCATCTGCTTGCCTATCTTTGGTTGTCTCAAAGTACTGTTCTTTCCTCAAGGTGTCCTTAAAGAACGCAGCTATTGCAACTCAGCTCCCTCTGTTTTTCCAACCTCTGAACAAGAAAATAGTTTGATTTTACCTGGTGTGTTTGGCCTTTAAATTGGTGGAGGAATCATAGGGCTTTCAGCTAGCAGTGATGTGCCATACAGAAGTGTGTCTGTTTTGTGCTATCCGATGAACACTTTCCATCTACCACCTCTGCAGCAGTGAGGGGCTGTGGGGTGCAAACAGGCCTGGAAGAAGCCTCTACTGTGGGTGTGAGGTCCTGTGGTTTTACACAGCAGCAGGTAGAGAGTCCCTGAGACAGGAGGAGACAGAACCAAAGGGGCTTACTTTGTCCTAAAATACCCAGTCAAACATGCTTGGGATGCAGCATGCAGTTTTTCTTTCCCATTTACTGCAAACTACCACCCCCTTTGCCAGACGGGAAGGTACGGACACCAACCTCGGTTCCTGCAGGTCACAGTCACCGCTGCCTGTGCCTTACATCAGCATTCCCCTCACCTAGCAGGTATATTGCTTTCCTCCTCTGCTGTCTGGCTCTGATTGATGCTGTCATTTGTGTATTGAGACAACCAGAGCCTATAAATCCTTCCAAATATCCTGTTATTAAAAAGGGATCT
The DNA here is from genome assembly GCA_027574665.1 of Rhynochetos jubatus. Lineage (NCBI taxonomy): Eukaryota > Metazoa > Chordata > Aves > Eurypygiformes > Rhynochetidae > Rhynochetos > Rhynochetos jubatus. The sequence continues at coordinate 30,850,492 of CM050654.1, forward strand.
CACCTTCAACTTTGGGGTGGTGAGAAAGGCTCATTATGCTTCTGTTTGTTAGCTGTGCAGTTATGCAGGCAGTGTCTCTCGGGGCCAGAGATAACGCTCGGATGTGCGGTGTAATGCGGTCAGTGAGTAGGTTGTGTGCGTCAAAAGGTATCTCGAGGGCAGGCAGAGCTTTCAAAGGCAGGAGCATGTAGAAGTTGAGATTTTTGCAGCTGTACTGTGAGGGCTGACAACGTGGGCATGGGCATTTGGGACTTCAGGTGACAGCTCTCTCCAGAGCGGTTCAGAGGGGTGGCACCAGCCCAAGGACCCTTTGCTACTTCCTTACCTATGGCTGAGGGCGAAGACGGGTATAAAACCAGGGTCTCTGCTTAGCGAGTGCTAAACCTGACTCGCAGAGGCTGTGGCAGTGCTGTTTTGGGGGGGTCAGAAACAGCCAGTATGAGCAAGGCAGGTGCTGTCTGGAACCGATGAGAGGCTTCTCAGCCTGCTCCCTCTGGGTCCTGGGGGCCACACTGCCGCAGGGGTGGGCAGGCAGGGACTGGCCATGCACCAAGCCTCACCTACAGGCCAGACTAAAAAGACGTCTATGAGAAGAGCCATCCGTGCACAGATTTGGCAGTATTGCCTATCTGCTCCACGTCAGCTCTGAAAAAAATAATGCTGAGGTAAATGTCTATCTCTGTGCCCATTTGGATTGAGTTTTCCTGCTTTCTGGAGATTTCTTCCCCAGTTTTTATTATTTTGCCTCAGGCTGAAGGGCCCGTTTTAGGGCCAGAGTAATAACTATCATAACTTTGTCTGGCTGACACATCAGTATGGTGCCAATCACTGTTATAGAGACCCTGGGACCACTTCATCACAGCAGCTTCACTCCAAGGCTCCTTTTAATCTTTCCTAATAAAATTTAAATGACAGTAGCTGTTCCAGTCATGAACCAAGAAAAGCCTCTCATATTATTTCATCCTTTTTTTTTTTCCCCCCAGTGTTGGGTTCTCCATTTTATAGTGACTAATTTATATGAGAACTGACATCTTCCAGAGACGGCTATGTGTGTCTGAAAAAAGCGGCACTTGTGTTTACTGAGTCTCTCCTCAGCAGATAGGGCGTTTCCAGAATGACATGGAAAATTGTATAGTTGGGCCCTTGCCACGCTCATCAGAATCCAGGCTGAATTTCCTGACGTTTATGGGTGGTTTTGACCAGAAGGTGTTATTAAGCTGGGATAGAGATTTGCTGCAGGTTCTTCTAACCAGCCATTAGAGATCTGACCCATTGATGGTGCCCAGGTGCCTGCCTGCCTGCCTTTCAGTCCCGCATTACATGAGGAGAGCTAATGGCTCCTCACGTGCTTCCACTTTTCTCCTCTCCCCAGGAGGAGACAGTGGAAGGAGAACGGCAGTAGAAGGAAAAACTGCCCAACCTTTTCACTTTCAGCATGAGTGGCATTAAATGGCCTGCCTCGCTGCGACATGGACCTCGCACTTGGAAGGGAAGGTAGTGTGGTTGGTAGCAGCTTTTAAATCCGGCAGGCTGCACAGTCCACAGCTTGGACCAGCCCCTGAGAAAAAAGTCTTTGGCAGCAAAAGCCAAGCCACAGAAGCCATTCTCAGCCATGCTGAAGTGTGAGGGGTCAGGGAGCTGTTTGGAAATCCTGTGGCTTGAACCTCAGTCTGAGCTATTTCTAGCGCTGAACACGCTGGGACTGGAGCAATAATTTGGATTATGCCCATGTCTTTTTATTATTTTTCATTTAACCTGCTGATGGCTGCTGTCTTGTATTGCCTTTCAGGTCTACTGAGAGCAACAGCTTGTGACTGCATTACTGGGAATGGATGTTTATGACTGATCCCTTGGTGGTTGCAAAACCCATCATGCTCCATCAAAGCATCACACTCAGGTTGGTTCAAACATATATTATTTTTCTGGCCTGTTCCTCAATCTCCTTCTAGTACAAAGCTGGAGAATGACTGTGGGAAAGGGGAAGGATGCTGGCCTAGGGAGGGGGTCTGTCAGTCTGGTGGGATACATGCTGCCCCAGTCCAAACACCCCACGGGTGATAAGCTCATGCATTGGGGTTGTGTACTGTGGATGGGTGAGTGCAGGATTGCTGACACAGACTCCAGGTATTGCTAGGTTCCCTTCATGTCATTTATGGGTTGTGCAGCTGGAGGGAAGGCCTCTCTAGTAATGTGTGAAATCCAAGTACTGTGGCGAGAGGTGGGAGATGGGGACTGATGTCCCTTCTCGTGTCAGTTAACCTCTTCCCCCACTGAATCTGCACTGATCTGGTATGGGGAAGAACTGCTGTAGCTACTGCTCCAGGGCAGACCTCCCCTTTGACCTCGGGACTTTTTCTTCCTTTCTTTTAGCAATTAGCCAAGTCAAACATGTAAAGGAAAGGGCAGCGAATTATAATCATGGCATCTTCCATCTCCTTTCAGAATGCATGTCAGGGAATGCGGTAGATATCTGGAGCCTTATTAATACCACAGCGGTGAAATGTCATCCACTCTGTGGCACAAGCAGGCCTTGATTTACATGAGTATAACAGAGATCAGACTGAGGTCCTCAGACTTCAGTGTCAAAGGCCTGCAGGGATGAATTACATTTTCTTTCCTGCTGATGAAAATGAAGTCCTGGGGGAAATGGGTGGTTTGGTTTCATCTGAATTCTTTCTGGAGTAGTGTTGCCTTCAGAAACTCTAGCTGGCAGTCAGTGCCTCCCTTCTTGGCAGTCTCATCTGGAAAAACAAGGAATGAGCGGTCTGGGAACAACATTTTTGGCACCTCTCAGCCATCCGTGTTATCTCATTTAGCTACAAGAGGGGTTGTTACCAGGAACATCTGTTTGTCGTGTCTAGGTGGAAAATGAGATAACATTTAGAAGACACACTGTGCATCCGAATCTCTGTTGCTTTCTAAAGCCAATCCCAAACAGACTGTCTTTGAAGGAGATGACATCTTTGGTTCCATTTCCTGTCTTTACACAATACCCAGTGTCCTTCCATCAGCCTGCATCTTTCTGCATGTGTGACTGGCCCATACCCACTAGCAACATTGCCCTCTTGTGCTAATACCTTTCCAGCATGCCTTGTTGGAGATCTTGCCCTTCAGCAAAACTGCATGGTTTTGGGAGGCTTGACCTTGGAAGACTTCTGACCAAAATGTACCAATCCCAAGAGTCTGGATGTTACAGAACGTCGTCATCTCTTTCTATCCTGAGTTACTTGTGGCTGGCTTATTCAGAAAACACTGACTAGACTGCATTTGCTTTGCTGACTGTTTTCAGTACTTAGTACTTCTCAGATTTTAGAAGGTGTGGGGGAAGATGAACTAAGCTCAGATCTGTAAGGGGTCCTGACATGAAGTTAGGTAAGCCGATCCTTTGACCTGTGAAGGTTGGTTTTGTTTTGGTAATAAGGTGAGAGTTCTGGCTGCTGCTGCTGCAGGAAAGGAGTGGGAAGATCCTGTACGTGGGTGCCCAGTGGCTGGCCAGGCCTGAGCTGCTTGTTTCCCTCTGTATCAGTGGTTCTCACCTATTTACAGGTCTGCAGTGATCTTGGGTCCTGTTTATCCCCACTTCCATAAGACTTTGTTATAAATTACAGCAGAAACTAAGAGGTTATGGGAAAGTTGGGGCTGTTTCTGTTTTTCCTCTTTCCAGGTGTATGTCCTCCCAGGGTATACAGCCTTGCCCCATTTGAAATTGCCAATACACCCAAGGGTTGTCTCCCCAAGGACAACCTTGCTACTACTGAGGCAGAAACAACGCTACATGTTATACTGATTTCTGGCAGCAGACAGTCTGAGTAATGCAGGGGCTATTTTCAGGGTGAATGAGGACCTTGCTTCTCATTTGTAAGGAACCAAATCCTTTTCAGCTGACTCTATCCCATGTAAAGTTTTTCCACGGTGCCTAGGGCTTGCTACAGACTAATGCCACTCAGAGACACTTTCCCCAGTCTATTGCTTTTTGGTGGATCTCTGAAGAACATCCTAAACCGTTAGTTTTGAAGTCTAACAGACCCCTAGGGGCTAACTGAGGCTCAAAGAGTTCCAGTAACTCCAGCAACATCTTTTTAAACCCCTTTCTTTTCTCTTAAAACATTTTAAATCCTGTACCCCTGTGCTATTTATTAGCACATACCAATATGTGCAGTTTCTAGCAGAGAGCACCCAAAGTACTGTTTATGGGGGACTTGTGTATGAATTATTACCTGCAAAGCTTGCAGACAGGTAGTGGGTTATAGTACTAATTAAGGCAAATGTCATAGCAAGAGCACGCTGACGTTGTTGGAATTAATGGCCCAGAGCATTACTACTTAGCACACCTTTTGAAGTTAATGGAATTGTATTAATTGGGATCTTGGAGGGACTGAGGGACACAGAGTACATCACTCCTGAGCAGCACCTCTGTTATTACATTAAAGCTGGAATAGCATCCAAGTTCCTCCTGCCTTTTGTGCCCCTTTTGCACAGCCATTTCACAAATGGATGGCTCTGATGAGCCCCAGGGGAAGGTTGTTTGGTCCTACGGTAAAAGGGGAAAAAGTCTGTTCCAGCTGTGGTTACAGAGAATCACTCTGCCTCCAGAAACCAGTGCTGACGACTGCCAAACCGCCTCTGGCACAATCCTGAAGGAACAAGGAGGTGGGTTCAAAAATATTGTGTGCCTGTGTCCCTGGGTCTGATTCTGCAAATTCCCCTCCGTGGCGCTTGTTCCGATGAGCACAGCCCAGGGTACTGGTGCAAAGCACAGCGTCAGGGCATTAAAAAACCTGGTCAGTCAGTGATACTGAGTAGTTTTGGATATTTGCCAGCTGTGGTAGCAGTGAGCTGGGTGCAGTGCGTGGTTAGACCTAACGCCAAGAGAATTTTAGTTTTGACATAGCAAAAAGCAACTCATGGAGGGCATCTGCTTTCTTTGAAAAAAACAAAAAACAAAACAACCCAAAACCCAAGAGCTGATATTTTCCATAGAAAACCCAAACTCAAAACTTTTATTACAGTGCTTTGTGCCGTTGAGTAAAAAGAAAAAAACCAAACCCCATTTTTCTACTGAGAATTTTGATTCCAAACCAGAGTGTTCTCATTTGCAGCCAAGTTTTCCACATGGGGGAAATAATTTTCAAGCATCTCTCATATAAAGTAATTAACCATAGACAAGGAATGGATGATTTCAGAAGAATAGGAACACGTACTATCTCTAGATAATGATATTAAATCCATTGTGCACTGGGAATAGAAGTTTTTATGATACTGTAGATTTGCTGTGCCGTTTTATCCTTGTTGAGTTCAGATTTAAAAAAAAAAAATTACTTAGCTATGATAGAACATTTTCTCTGTATTAAGAGGAGTACAATTATTAATTGTTCTTTTGCAATATTACTGGGATGTAGGTTCATGATTACCATTGACTGAATTTCTTAGAATCATAGAATGGTTTAGGTTGGAAGGGACCTTCAAGCTTGCCCAGTTCCAACCCCCCTGCCATGGGCAGGGACACCCTCCCCCAGACCAGATTGCTCCAAGCCTCATCCAGCCTGGCCTTGAACACTTCCAGGGATGGAGCATCCACAGCTTCTCTGGGCAATCTGTGCCAGTGCCTCACCACCCTCTCTGGGAAGAACAACTTCCTGATATTCAATCTAAATCTCCCCGCTTTCAATTTAAACCTGTTACCCCTTGTCCTGTCACTACAGGCCCCTGTAAAAAGTCCCCTCCAGCTTCCTTGTAGACACTGGAAGGTGCTATAAGATCTCCCCGGAGCCTTCTCTTCTCCAGGCTGAACAACCCCAACTCTCTCAGCCTGTCCCCATAGCAGAGATGCTTCAGCCCTCTGAGCATCTTCGTGGCCTCCTCTGGACTCGCTCCAACCAGTCGATATCCTTCTTATGCTGAGGGCTCCACAGCTGGATGCAGAACTGCAGGTGGGAGTTTCACGAGAGCAGAGAGGGAGAATCCTACCCCCTTGATCTGCTGGCCACACTTCTGGTACAGCCCAGGATATGGTTGGCTTTCTGGGCTGCCAGCGCACACTGCTGGCTCATGTCCAGCTTTTCATCCCCCAGTACCCACAAGTCCTTCTCCTCAGGCTGCTCTCAATCCATTCTCCACCCAGCCTGTCCTTGTGCTTGGGATTGCCCTGACCCATGTGCAGGACCTTGCACTTGGCCTTGTTGAACTCCATGAGGTTGGCACAGACCCACCTCTCCAGCCTGTCCAGGTCCCTCTGGATGGCATCCCTTCCCTCCAGCGTGTCAACTGCACCACACAGCTTGGTGTTGTCGGCAAACTTACTGAGGGTGCACTCAATCCCACCGTCCATGTCACTCACAAAGATATTAAACAGCACCGATCCCAGTACTAACCCCTGAGGAAATTTATAGACTTTCATATGAACTCCTGGAGTAACGAAGCATAAATGTTCATATTTGCTTGAAATGATGATGATTTGATATCAACTCAATCTTCCACTGCATGAAAGTTGAAACAACAGCATGGTTGAGCTGGTGCTGCTCTCTTGGGAAGTTCCCTCTCAGTTCCATGCTGGCCTTTCCTCCCACCTCTGACACCTTGGAGGCCTGACTGCAGTATCCAGAGCTCATCACATCTGATGCTGCTCAGCTGGGCAGGAGCTGGAGCACGTGAGCCCTAATCCTTCTCCGGAGTTGCTGCGTGACATTGGACACATCGCAGCCTCACTGCTGGGTCTGCTGTGCAGCCACCTGTAACTGGCTGCAGGGGATGGCAGGGTCTGCCAGCAGAAAGTCCTTCTGTTCAGGGCAGTTTCTCTCAGGACTTGTTACCCTGACCTTAGCCTGCAGAACCGCTTTGCTCCCAAGCAAGCGCAAAGCACTTCTGGCTGTTTAAATCTATTGCAGTTCTGTTTGAATTGAAAGATTCCTCTGTTCCTTGGCGGAGTGTGTTGTAAAACAATCAGTGACATTTGTTAAATGGAGAACACGTAGGGCAAGGACTCCATCAGCTCCGAGGAGACAGTGAGTAATGGTCTCTTAATGTTTGAGAGCTTTAAAGCTACTATAATATTCTTCAAAGTCAAGATAGCGCGGTGGGGCTGCACATTGCTATCCCATGTTCAGCGGCAGACTGTCGCTGAGCACGTAGCCAGCCACCACGCTTCAGCATCATCTATGCAGAGGGACAGGAATTAGTTGCTGTGCAACATGCATCACAGACGAGACAGATTTATTATTTACTTGCCAGTGTTCCTGTAGCACCCATCACTCAGCCGGTTACCCGCGTCCGCTAGACGCTGCTTTGCACTTCTAGCAGTGTCTGCTCTGCCCTCGTCCCGACACAAATCAATACGCTAAGCCTCTGTGCATTTGGGAAGGAGGAAAGGGTTGCACAGCTGTCACCACAAAAGGGGGTGCATGTCTGTGATTGGATGGAAACCTGCTGGACATGGGGCTCCTTGTTTGGATCCCTCAGACCTGTGGTACCAATGATCCCTATCCAAGGGCTTTGTCTTACCCCTCAGTCAAGGTCCTGTCTCTGGAGGGCTTGGAAGAAAAGGCAGGACAGTAACTTCATTCCACGTCCCATACTGAGTTTGTTTAAACTGAGTGTCTCTTCCACTCACGTGCAGATCTCTTGAGCTTAGCGGAGGAGGCTGTCCTGAGCACATGCAGGATCTCAGAGGCTACCCACCAGCCAGCGTTACCGCTTCTGCCCAGCCTTCAACCCCATCTGCCACTGATACATGAAGATGCATATTAATGCTATTGGAAACGTAGCTGAGTAACAACTACATGGTAATGAACTCTGCATTTTTAGCTCCAGAGTCTCTGGGACAGAAGGATGGAAGCAGAGGGATGATTTATATCCTCAAACCTGTTATTTACAAGCAGTCACGTTCCTCATCTTCCTGTAGACAAATTGAAAGAGTTGTAAATTTGCCATATCTAGTCCCTTGAGCTAATGCTTATGGGAGATGTAATTTAAAACATTCATCTGTCCTGGAGAACTGAGCCTGAACAGCATTGCCATGGAAATAGGTACAAAACCTGAAAAAAGGTGGACGCACTCCTCACAGTCCTTTCTATAAAGAATTTACTGTCCATATAGGCACCACAAGAGAAGCTGAAGGGAAGTTAGACCTTCTGAGTGGCAATTCACCTTATTAATCACTGCCACTAGAGACTAGTTAAGAACTAATTAAGGGCTAACTGTGGGTCACGAGAAGTGAACTAGCTACCAAATAGGCATGACAGCACTGGGCATTTATTCCCTAACTCATCATATAGACCTGAAAGTGCTGTGTGCCCCCCCCCCCCCCCCCCACTTTTAGTAAGCATGGGACTACTGACATTTTAGAATTGATCTGGGAAACAATTCTGACTTGTTTCTAAGGACAAATCTTGTGTGTGTGTCTGTGGGAATACAGCTGCTATGTGAGATAAGGTATAAAGTGAGGGGCTAGGGATCAGGCCTTACAATATTTGTACTTCTTCCTTTCCAGACACTTTTATGAGGGCAGTATTGTTCAGTAGGACTCACCCCTCACAGAAGCATTTGTAAGAGCAGGGATGGTGAGGGACTGTTACTTTCCTTTGCAAATGGTCCAATATTTAGTATCATCATTCCCCAAGTGCCTGTCGCTTACCACACAGCATCCTGAGTTTAAGGAAGAGGTGAAATATAGCTATTTTCTGTACTTCATCTGTTTTCCAAGCAAATCTGCTTTCAGTCTGGAATATGGATTTTTGAGGGCTAATGTGGAAGTCAATAGATCTAGTTAAATGGATCAGGTTCCCTTTAAATTCTAGTAATAGCACTGGCTTGACTGGAGTTGTTACTATCTACAAGAAGGGATTGCCAGTTGTGCCATGGACTACTTATGTGCAGGAAGAGGCCAAGCCTCTGTAATACCTTGTGCATGAATTTCTCCTTTCCCACCTTCACAGCTTGTTTCTTGCTCTGAGTAGAAAGCACCAAGTACAGTGTCTGCTCTGGCTCATGGGCAGAGCTAACGGCAGATCCGCAGCGTCCTGACCATAGGCTATGGCATGAACCTGCTTGCTGTCCTGCTATAACGCTGCCAAACACATCTGAAGCCCATAATATTTTCCTGCTTAGATATGATCATGAAATGGGGGAGAAGGCTTTACCTATTTGTCCAGGTAATGTTACAGGCAGATTGCCAAATTCCTCTGTGCTCTGGATCTGCCTGTCTTTCTGTGTGTGCATGGATTAACCATTTCTAGGAGCTTTGCAGTGCCTGATGAAATGGGCCTTCACAGAGTCTTGGTCCTGGGTCTGTCAGGGCATCTGCCTGCCTGTTCCCTCCATCCTGCTCGGGTATCTCAGTGCTGTGCTGAGTAGCAATATGCCAGTACTAATCAAAACACATCTTCCATTGTGTTCCTTTGCCAGCACTGCCAGATGTTTTAAAATACCTCTCCTATATGTGATGCTCTCTGGCTATTGTCTTAATTTCCCGCACAGCTCCTAGGTGTGTTTTCTCTTTTAACCAGGCGTTTCATGTATCTGGCAATGGTGAGTGCCCCATATTTTCCAGAACCACTGTTGCTGCTATCTGCACATTATCTATCCCTCTCCCTCTCAGAGATACAGTCCCTGTCATGGCATTGGGCCCTCCCTTCCCTGCAAAGAGGCAGAAGGAAAAAAAGTCACTTCATAAATTCCCCCATTTCATCACCTGCTGACTCCGGTTCACCCCTATCATTTCTACTGGAATAATCATCTTGTTTACTTTCTGTCTGGTACAGGCTTGTCCGCAGCGCATTATGCTTCCTGGTAACCTCTCTGTAAGTCTGATACTCAATATCTCTTTCTAGTTCCTTAATAATCCTCCTAACTCACTTTGCCTTGTTTTTACAGGTCTTCTAGTCCCCTTGCTAGGTAGTTCATATCTTTAATACAATTCTCTTTATTGCTTGTACTCCTCTTTGCCTTCTGGCCCAAACACATTGGCCTCTAAAGCCTTGGGTTGTGCTTCTAGTCTAGACTCTAGACCTGTAATTAGCACTGAGCTCACAGCAGGGCAAACAGTAATTTTACAGTCGCCCATGGACCTGTGCGTGTGAGAGAGTGTTCAGGGGCAGAGCCTGGGTTTCTCCGCTCCCCAAACTGTCTCTGCCCCTGATGCTCCAAAGGCCCCTCTTAGATGGTGCTGTTCCTTTCCTTTTCTGTGGCCTGTTGTTATTTCAGGTACTAACTTTGTCTCTAATTTATTAGGCCTCTTTGGCATTTACCACAGTAGAGCTGGGCATGCAGGTGTCTCCCAATTGCAGGTAAGAAAGATGTCCCCCAGGTAGTACTAGTAGGGCCACTACCTCTCATTTTCAGGCTTATATCTGCAGAGCCCAGATACCAGCTCAGTGGAAGCAGAGGAGTGGATTTCACTGGTGCCCTAAGGCATGTGGAAATTAATGCTGGAGTCTCTATACAGGCACTTTTCAAACCTTAAATGTGTAAGTTAGTTAGAAAAAAGTGTGAGGGTATCCCAGGATGGTGCTAAAGCTGGGATGAACTCAGGAGATTCATGACTGATGGCAATGGGTAGTGGAGTACACTAGGGTGTTCTGTAGATCAGGCTCTCACAAAGCAAGCGTGAATTCTCGTTCTAGTCTGTTCTGCTTCGTGGATCTCTTTTATAATCCCCGTAGCAGGGGACTTGGATCCAGATGATCTTTAAAGTCCCTTCCAACCCAAACCATTCTATGATTCTATGATATTTTGTCATTGATTGTAAGTGCAAGATTGGTGGTAGATAGCTGTAACTAGTCCCCAGCTGGGTAAGCATGTGAAGCAGGGTATCACGTGCACAATTTCTTCTTCTCCAGTATCAGGAACAAATCCAAGCAAGTTTTCGTCCCATATCACAGTCTTCAGCCTGTACCGGTGTCAGGACTGATTCAGCCACTCCCTATGAGCCCCAGTCCTGCTTCACTGGCACGCAGGCTGGGGGCCTGCGCCATGCGGTGCAGCCGGGGGACGCGAACAGTGGGTAAATGGCAAAGAGGCTCTCCTCCAGGTCAGTGTCACTCCCACTGCTGTCTACAGGCTCTTCACAGCAAGCTGTGCTGAAAAGAGAGTAAAGGCCACAAATGAACTTTCTCCTAATCCCTTGAGGAACAATTCTGTCTTTAATGGCGAAAAAGCTGTGACAATATGCCCCCATCTTCCTGATGCGCAGAAGCTACAGATGTGCTTTTAAGCCCTACAAGCTTCGGCATGTGCATAGCACATCTGGAGCCTAGCATTGCTCTGCTTTGTTGCTGGAATTTTGAAACACCAAAGCTTGCATTAAAGTGGAGGAGACTGAGATCAAGTAAGACATGAAGGCATCATAGTTGATCACAGAACATAGTTATGCTCTGGCATACCAAGAGGCAGTGAGCGCTTTTGCTTTGGAGAGGAGAATGGTGCTGAGAACTCCTGGATTCTTTTATTTTCAGATCCAGAGTGTGCCAAGCAAACCTGCTTGCTGTTTGCCTGGATACCATTACAAAAATTCATAGAAATAGGTAAGAACACAGTGTGTGGAATAAAGTATTAGAGACAATGTTTCATGTGATGTTACAAGCAAAATTAATTCCAGTTGGCTGGGAGGTAAGTGCTGGCAGGAGGCTTCAGGGACACATTTTGGATGGCTAGGATATGAAATGCATACTCCTGTCTCAGAGGGGCGTGTGTGTGTTTTTCTATGCTTGATTATTAATGTGTATATTTACTTTGTCTTGCTGGAAGAGACAAAAATGGAGGTGAGGAGTGTTCTGAGTAATCCCCCAAGCCTGTGTTTCAGCAGGACTTTGGCCAAAGCCTCCTGAATCTTCTGGGGCAGGGGTCGTCTCCCCTGCCCGCAGGCCATCTAAATGTGCCTTCATCTCCTCCTAAGGGAAGGGTTGGAGGTGAGCGGACAGATTGCCTGCCAGAAGAATGGGTCTCCCATCAGTGACCAGAGGGACCATCTCAATGAGTGTGTTAGACTACAGGTGTCACTTCTGGATAGCTGAAGCTAGGTGAGAGTTGTCCCACACCCGTGGTCACACTTGCGCAGATATTTAATGGGAGTTACCTTACTGCCTCTATACTTAAAGACTCTGGGAATTCTTGTATTCTCTAGAATGCCACCCATTGCAAGTAGCTGACAGTACATGCTCCTGAGTACTGGAGAGAAAAATACTTTCCAGTTTGAGGATTTGGGGAATAAAATGGTAAGATAAAATCCCATCATTCCAATTTCCCTGTTGGTTTCATCTTCTGATATCGAGTATGTTCTGATGTCAGTCAGGAGAACTGCTGGCAGTGGAGTTAATGCTGCACAGTGCCTTGCGGCACAGCACAACAGCATTACTGTGCTGCCTCTGATTTGAGCGTTTGTAGGAATATTAGTTGGGACTGAGGTGCAGCCTGGGAGGGAAAGCAAGACAGGCATAACAAGGAGATGAACCTTTCTGAAAGGATTGTTGTCTTTATTTCATTGTCTTTTTCAAAACCATCCATAGTGTCTTCCATTCCCCATTCCTCAGCAGTTTCAGAACACTTAATTAAAAGGTCATATTCATCTGTGCCTGGTGCCCTAGATAGCTTCTGCTTCCACTTTCAAGAGAAGCTAAAATTCTGTAGTGAGGATCAATGGAGAAAATATTAGACCAAATTGGGTAGACACCGTTTCTGTGGAACGCAGGGAGAAGGAAAGCAGATGTAGAAATCACATCTCCTGACAAGACTGCTCAGGCAAGGCATTAGTCACAGACTGGGAGTCAAATGGCTTCCTGAATAACACCAGGAAACAGCAGCTATCATCAAACGACACATCTCAATATGATACTTTGGGGCAAATTGCTTAATGCATATGCATTTCGGCTTAACTCGCTGTGAAATAAGGACAACACAGTGTTCACTCATCCCAAAAAGTAAATACGTAGGGAAGGTAATAAGATCGCTAGATATTCATGTCATGGATGATACATTAGGGTGTACTGTGCACTGAAGCTTGTGCACTGCTGCCTGTTCTTGACAAACATGCCATTTCGTGTGGGGATATCTGGCAGCATGTACTTAATCATCATGGATTGGAGAGGTTTCACCAGTGTCCTGAGTGGGAGGTATCATCCTGTTTGTGAGAAGTGCTCCTGCCCTCTGATACATGTCAGTGAAAATTCTGTACTCGAGCACTCTGGATGTCAGACGCACATTTTTCCATGCATGCCCTCATGCTCATACATGGTGGAAAACTAAACAAGCTACATTCTCTTGCCCCTTAAGCGGGAGGTTATTAAAATGTGAACTCCATAGTTAAAGTTGTAAAGACAATTTCATAACTCATGTAGTAATGTTCCCTCTATTTAATAAGGCAATTGGTTGATCTTCAGCAGCAAATTATACTTTTTGAGCATTTAAGTAATACTTCCACTTGGCTTCCAGTTTACGAGGCAATTTAATATTACCCTGGGCTCACTCGTGCTGACTGTACAGAACTTCTGGTGTTGGGCATTTATTCAGCATAGAAGCTTGAGCAACGTTATTGCTATTTTATGCACAATATGGGAACATTTCCTTTAGAAATCTCCCCTTTGCCCAGCTACCACCAGTGCATTTGGAGCATGCCCAATTCTGGCAAACAAATCCAAAAGGAATGGATTAGTCCAAGTGCGCTGTGTAGGCAGCCACCATCAGGAACACCTGGCCCAAAGAGGACATGGTGCCAGATTTCAAAAGCCAGCCTGACCCAGTCACCATTTCTTCAAAAGCACCAAAGGACCTGGTGTCTCCCCTGAATATTGGGGAGAATTCAAACATAGGAATCAGAGGCCTTGAGGAAAACTATTTCAGAGGGAACCATCGAACAAGAACTGTCAGTATTTCCGTTGAGCCCTAAATGAAGAAGATGATATTTTTGTGACACTAAAGCTGTTTTGGTTTTCTGTTGAGGTTGGCTCATGTAATGAAAGATACTGCTGCTGTCTACAAACCTTCTCGCATCTGTAGCCGTAGACCACGGCCATCAAGACAGTCACAGCTGGCGTCCTCGCAGTGCTGACAGCAGAAGTCCTAATCCATTTGCAATTATGGTTGTACTGGAAATCTACCAGGACACTGGAGCTGATTCCTGGAGACAGAAATATCCTACTTGTAATATCCCTTTTTTCCAAATGGATCCTCCTTTAACTAAAAGCCCACCCTAGCCTGGAAACATAAACATGTTTATTCCAGGATGTTTCAGCACATTTTTGAGAAATTGCCTTTAGGTGGCAGCAGGAGCACAAGATATTCAGCCTCTTCCATACTCCGGGCTGCTGCGATGGCGAGGCTACCTGCTGAACATAAACCCAGTTTTACAACGCTTTCACAGCCCAACACACGAGTTTTTATTTTCATTATTAGAGCAGCTTGCTGATGAGCTGACATCATGAGTCAAGACTCCCACACCTCTCTGGCCTGTCCTTCGGGTCTCTGTGTAACTGCTCTGACAGTCTGGATGCGTAACAATATGGATATGATGCAGTCCCTGCCTAGGGAATCTCAGCCTGGACTCACCTACACATAACATTTCGATGGAGTGTGAAAGGCAAGGAGGTGGGGAGGAGAATGCTCCAGATTACTGTGTTGCTTGCTCGCCTATTTTACGAGTCAGGGCAAAGCTATCCATAGTCTAAATGCAATTGCAGGAGAGCTGCTAAATTTTGCAGAATTCCTCATCTCTGGGAATGTCCTACTGCTTGCTTATCTGCGGGGAGGCCAAGAGATACTTCTCTATTCCTCCCCTCATTTTTACACTCTTCCTTCCTTCAAGTCTTGTTTGCTTTGGAAGGAAATTCCCAGCTGATGTGTCCATCACATTCCCTGGGAAATGCTTTGAAGTTTATGGTCTGCTTGTGAGACAAGGAAGCCTGCAAAATCTTTTCTCTTTGGACACCAGTATGTCGAGGGGTCTCTCAGGAAGAGGAACAGGGATCTGGAAGTGTCAGTTCTCTGAACTCCATAGAATGCCATTCAGGCACTTCCATCCATCTGGAAAGGAGCAAATAGCTCCCAGTACTGCGGAGGGGGACCTGCCTCAGGCCAGGCTGGCCTTGAGCTCATGGAAAGAAAGGTAGAGTCTGAACTACGGCTGTCATCTCCCTCACTATGAAGTGATGGATGTAGGCTCTAGCTGGGTGCCCATGGTTGGGGACCTCAAGTGATGGCTCATATGCTGCTGTATAAAAGCCTGCTCTGCTTCAGACCCTTCTGCTTTCTGGATTTGCTGGCCTCAGATTCCTGATTTCTCAGTGCTGCTCCAGAGGATAAATCACGTTTTTCCTATATGTTGGGCTCCTGCCTTCTCAGGAGGGCCTTGAAGCGGCACCAGCTTTTTGAAGAGCAAGCATATACATCTGGTCTATATGTGACCTGTGGAAGCTGCTGGCTGGCTGGTACAGGTCCCACTATCCTGGCATTCTCTGTCACGCTCAAACCTCCTTCCATTCATCTGTCAATGAACAACTACCGTTGCCTTACACCCTCCTGGAGCCTGGCCATTTATCCAGCTTTTATGGTGAGTAAATAATATGCTCAGTTATATGTCTGGAAATAAGGTTCTGTACAAATTCCTCAGGCAATCAATATACAGAGTAATTTTATGTTAGAAATAGCTTGTTCCAAATGGCCATATATATCTTTATTATACTGTAAATTCTCACACTGTCACTGGAAGCCACATATGCCTTATTACCCAGCTTTGGTTGCAGAGCAAACTCCTTCCCTTTCCAAGCCTCTTTCTCTCTCCTCCCGTTCCCTTGGCTCAAGGCTTAGGAATCAACCAACCTCTCCAACACACTGCAAAATCTCCTTCCCTTCCTGATACAGAAGTGTCCTCTTGGGATTTTATTCTGTCCTTGAAGACCCTACTGCAGCCTTCTTCCAAAAAAAATCCCAATCAGGCTTTGAAGGTCCATTCAATCAGGCAAGAAGCAGAGTGTGCTGATATCCGCAGGTGGAGAACGAGAGCCCTTGAACACAGGCTCAGCTGACCCCCTAGAAGCACTCCCATTCTAATTCCTAAGATGGGGAAATGAAAGCTATTTGCAGGGTTAAAGTTACAGGCATTGGATGCAGCAAAATAAACAACAATGGCTTGAAGAGAAGACAGGAAGATGAAACATGGCTGTGCCTTGGGAGCAGTCACTGCTTGCTCAGCATGCTTTGCTGCTGTACACCAGCTCAGAGTGTGTCCCACCTTCAGACTCTGAATTACTTCAGGGGAGGTATCTCTTTTTTACTGTTCTTAGCACTGTTGTGCCTGGAGAGAGCGAGCATGGCTTGTCCAGCTCTGGTGCAGCTGTAGCAAAGCTCCGGCTAGGTCAGAGGCAGAGCCTGCCATGCAAGAGAGGGGTGATGCTCACAGGGATGAGAGGCATGGGTTGTAGCTTACTGTGGAGCTCAGCTCAGCAGACACAAATTTCTTTGCAAATCCAGCATGTTTGAGCAAGTTCTGAGGAGGCAAATGCCTCACTAGGAAACCGTTTATGTTTGTCAGGTTGAGTGTGGGAAATCGTTGCAGGGCTGGGTCTGGGTGGAGGGAGTGAAACATGTCCCACAGGTCTGGGACCAAGAAGTTTCTCCCTATGCAGTAAGAGGTTCCCTTGGAATGAGTATTTCTCTGTGCCAGAGGCTGGTGCTCTGCTTAGTACAGGGGTGCCCACATCTTCAGCTGCAGAGATATTAGTTGAGGCCAAGCCATGACCTTGGACCAGAGATCCCAGGGGAGACTTGCTGCCAGCTCCATGGTCTGGGAGAAAGGGGGAAAGTGAAGTTGCTCAGCGTGGTTACATGGCATGTTTAGGAAGGCTGTTAGTAAAACACAGCCAGGGCGACTGGCTCCAGTCCTGTGGGACAAGGCTTGCATCTCTGTGAGCATCACCTCCCTGCACTAAACAAGGTGTGAAACCCCACCTCAGCTCCCTGAAGGCCAGCATTGCTTGTGTGGGGAGGCAGAGCTCTGCTGGAAAAGCCGATGCAGTCCTGCAAAATGAAGTCACAGCTGGAGGCAGCGGGCACATCCTTTGCTGGTGTAAATCACCACGACCTGATTGATTTCAGGGCCAGCCTTGGTATTGAAGATGTTGTCCAAAGTTCTTTCGAAGGAGTCTTTAGAGAAATGTTTCCCCCTTGGTCTCCTGTTAACTTGCCTGTGATAATACATCTGCAGCATGCTATCAATGCGGAGCTTGCTCACAAGAAGAAGAAAGAAGGAGAGAGACTGCTGTTCATCTTATTGACTGCTTATTCACTTCTTTAAAAGTAATTAGGAGTTTAATCAGAGTTTCTATGGATTTTTGGGGGAATCTGTAATTAAAATCTGCACAGTCCCCTTGCATTATATACTTAACTTTCTCCCAGAGCTGCTCAAATATCTTTAATATTCTCACTTCCTCTAATAGAAGCTGTCAAGTACCGCAGCATTAAAATGAACAGCTAGCAAAACTGCTGCAACAGGCCTCCAAACCGCAGCCCCCAACAGTTTTTTGTTGCTACGAAAGGTCTGATCTGTGATAACAGCCCAGGCTGTAGGTTAACAGGCCTGATCGACTCCAAGCTGCTTTTTCCTCTAATGAATAGAGATGTTTCTTTTCATCAGTGTAAAGAGTGCAGTGTATGGAGAGGGGGAAGGAAAGGAGAAGGAAAAAAAGCTGTCTCACTGCGTAGGGATGGAGCCAGTCTCTTGATAAGCTTTCAATTAAGAGCAGATTAAAATTAGGTTTATCTTCTCCTGAAAATGGCAATGACGTTAATATAATAATACAATGTAATAACTTAATAACCCAGTTGGAACTGACTCATCTGCATTGGAAAGCTCACAATTTTGGTGCCTAGTTTTGTGGAGGTTAAGTGTGCTCATCCCTTATTTCCATGGGTGTCCCATGGGGAGAGGCAAAGCTGGACAGTAATTCATGGCCTGGCTGCTTCTCCTCCCTGGCTGGTCCTCAGGGCAATTTGATCTTCTACCTTCAGGGCTGCTAGGAGGTGAGAGTTGGGTGAGTGTGGCTGGGGCTGGGGATTAAGGGCTCTGATTTGCCTTGAAATGCAAATCTCCTGATAATTAGTGTATTCCTGGAGGAAGATCTTCACCTGCTGGCAGGCCTTGCATTTGGAGGGTAGCCAAGGTTACTCCAGCTTTCTCAGCAGCACACCTAGAGCTTCTTCATTAACCACTACCTGGTGGGAGGGCTCGGTGTGCTTGGCCCAGGAAACCAGCAAGGGATCGGGGTCATCGGTGGCCCAAGGGATGGTGAGAGCTTGGTCTGAGCCACAGACAGTAAACGTGGTTGCCTCCCTGTGAGACCCACTGTTCAGAGCAGCTGGTGCCCATGCACAGCCAAGCCTCGCCACCGCTCCCTGACATGCAGCCCAACACTCGGCACAGCCATGGGATGTGGCTTTGTTCAGGTTGCCTCAGGTGTTGCCTGGGAAGACCAGTGAGACCTGGTCTCCCGGTTTCCTTTGCCTTCCCCTCTGCTCTGATGTTGGTTGAACTGCTCTTGTGCATCACTTTGCGTTCCTTGGTGCCATCCTTCACAGTTTAAGGCCAGAAGGAGTTGCTTTGGCCCGTGTGTCTGAGTTTGTATTCAGGCACTCAACTGCATTCAGGTGTCCCTTGTAAGTGGAGAAAATCAGTGCTCAACTTCGGCACGTACCTCAGTGGCAGGATGGCAGCTACGAGAGAGGATTTTCTTCCCTCCAAACTGCCCCCACACTACCTGTGCCCTCATGCCTACGGGGCCCAAGGCTTCCAGCAGCATCAGGATAGTTGGTGCTTGGCCAGCTGCTTTGGAGGTGTATGTCACTACTTTCCCAATCCCATTGCTCAACCAGGGAAAGGACACTGTCCCAGAGCTTTGAGGTGTAGCAGCCAGTGTCTGGCATTGCTATGAAGAGATCCAGGAATCAAACACCCACAGCTGGTTGCTCCCTACTTCTCAGTCCAGCCCATCACATGTGTTGAGGACTATGAAATCTGCTGGCCTTAGTGGGAATTTATCTCCTCTGCTCAGGTAAAAGAAATGGATTTCCTCTGCCACAGGAGAGTGTTAGTGAAAGCTGCCCTGTGCAATGTGTGCTGCCCTGAGCTCAGGTGTTGACCCCTGCCATTAACCCAGATTGTTACCCGGGAAGAGCCTGATTGAACTGGTGTCATGGGAGAATGCAGCTGCTCGTTCAGCTCACGTCTGGATGAGGCTGGATGATCTCAGACACGCCCTTTGGTTTCAGAGGCAAAGCTGGTATATCTGTTCCTGCAGTCCAGACAAGGTAGCATTTTCCTGTTCTTCCTGGACAGAGACTACATCAATTTATTTATGTCTGGGAAAAACACAGTCAGAAATACTTCTTAATTTTTTTTTTAATGAGTCCCCATGTGAGATCATAGCAGCCCACTTTCCTTCTAATGTCTGTGGTGCTTTGAATGCAGGATGCATGTCTGATTTACAGCTGCAGGAACCTATAATCCCACTGCAGATTCAGGCCTGCAATGAGCTCCAAGTCCCTTGCTTATAAAACTGTGTGGCTTTCTATTAAATCCCTGTGAAGACTAGGAATCAGTCTCCCAAGGGCCTGACTGCCAGAACGAAACCTTTGTAGGCACTTCTATAGGGGCCCACTAGCTGGAGTTAGCCTTGATGCCTCCCAGCTGTTTGATATTGCCGCATTGCCGATTGTTCTGCCCAAACACCAATCCATTACATCTGCTGCTGATGGGTGCTCTGTTGTCAGACATGGGATAATGCCTACTGCCCCTTGGAGGGCTGCTCGTGTTCCATATCCTTGGCACACCCGCGAGTGGATGCGATATGGCTGATTCCTCACCATCCTGTGGCAGAGGTGACTGGTGCAAGATGCTAAAACCATACCTAAAACCTAGCCACTACAAGAAACTTGAGATGATCAGCCTCAGAGGGGAGGCAGGAAGGAGCTTCCAATGCAAAGTAATCTCTGCTGTCTTTAGTGCCGTCTTGACAGGGCTCTGCCAGCTTGCCTGTGGACTGAGTAGATCTGCTTTGTCTGGGGCTGATTTGCTCATCTTGTTTCATGGGTTGATCAACACTGTAGCCTGTAACTCATGTCACAGAATGGTATTTGTATCTGTACCCTATGTGGTGTGTTATGGAGGATGGTGTAACACTCTTCCCTTGTCACAAAGGCTGTCATCTTGGTCCAGAACCAGGGCATTGAGTTTACCCATGAGAAGTGATCAGATTAAATGGGTTGTCTTCTCAGACAGAGCACTCGACTGCTAAATAATGAAGTGTAATGATATAGTAATTTTCAGCTGACAATGTCTAAGCACTTGAATGAGTTATCATGCTTTTTTGTGCTGGCCGCTCTGTTCTGTGCTGGAGATTTCCTGCACTTCGGTGTGTCAGTGGTTTGCTTGTGCCCTTGAGTTTATTTAACTGAAAACAATGAATTAAAGCAGCTTTCCAGTAAACACTTACCTGTGCTCAAATGCAAAACCCTTCAGAGCACTATTTATGTATGTCTGACCTCTACTGTGAGCCTAACCTTTTACCTTTTGAGTTGAGTGACTCACTGTGATTGACTACAGGATGGGTCTGCTCAGTCCAGTGCAGGTGGAGGGTGGACAAGTTCAGTGGTAAAGAAAGTGAAAAACAACAGTAAACGACTGAAGTAACAAGGAAACATCAGCCTGGAGAAAAAATGACCATATTTCTTTCCTTTGGCATTATGGGCTGTGGTTTTTCCATCCATAAAATGGAGTGTGTAGGACCCTTATGGTCTTCAAACTCTAGCTTTAATTCAGAAATGATATTAATGCACTGGAAAGTCATCCCATGGAGAGTGACAGCACAGCGATGATGTTGGCCATGACTAATCCAGTTCCTTGTAGTTTTCCCCTTCCCACTCCTGGTTGTGCAGCAAGGGATATTAGAGTGGGAAGAGAAATCACTTGAAAGCAATTAAAGTGGGAAGTAGTTAGATCCTGTGTAATAGCCATGGGGAGAGGAGAGCAAAGGAAAACAAGGGAAAATGGGGAAAAGGAACAAAAACAAGGGGTTCCTCAGATGTAAACATGACATTGCATGGACTGCATGAGAACTACATCAACACTGGCAACAGGAATTTGTCAGTCCATGTTTAGAGGGCTCAGTTCCTTTACCCTGCTCTGCTTTGATCTGGAAGGTCCCTCAGCACTCATCTGGGATCAGGAAGAAGGGTCCCTATTCCTGTGTTTTGTCTAAGGTGACATGGATCAGTTTGCATTTCACCACTCATTGTATTAGTGACTTGATTTCTCTGCGGGAACTTTTGGTGGCAAAAGCAAAAGGTCGGGGAGAGCCCTTGGACCTGCATTGTCCTCAGGTTTGTGTCTGACCTCGTGTGTTTCTTAACACCAAAGCCTGTCACTTCAGTGTTTACTGGGGTGCGCATCTGCTAGAGGGGCTGCCTGTGTTGGGGCGGATGAGACAGGCTTTGTTGCTGATATTCAAGGCTAAACTTTGCAGCCTCTGCAGTACTGTTTGAATGATCTTCTCCCTCAATTGTTTGAGGCTAATGAAGGCAGCAGTTTCTTGTTTGCTTATGCTGCTTTAGAAGGTTAAGCTGTGGGCTGCTTTCGGGTACTTCTGTCTCCCATCACCCATGTCCCATGACAGCAGGTTTGGTAAGTGCCTGCTTAGCTGCCTTTCACTCCAGATACTTACCAGCAGGACAACTGCATAGATTTGTTAACACTGCCAGGGCAAAAGAAAAAACATGGGGTATTTTGCAATAGGAGCCTGCTTTTCATTGTAGCAATGATATAGGCTGTTTTCTTGGGCTTTGGCCTGATTTTGAAACGCTTGGTTTTTAATAGTTTTCCATTGACTGACATAGGAGGCTACTTGTAAAATTGTAATAGAGAAATTCAGATGTTGCACTCTATAGAAAAATAAGACTTTCATGTTGAGCTTCATAAATAGGGAAATTTAGCCTTTGACAGAAAGAACAAGCTCAGCTGATTGTGGATGTTCCTGAGGATGCTTTTTAGCTTTGTCCCCTCTCAACAGCAGTCAGGCCTGGACCTCCTACTTGGGTGTGTGAAAGCTCCTTATCTTTATTCTTGAGCGGCCAGGGCGAGCCAGCATTGATAACTGTGTTCAGTGTTCAATAAACGCTGTTTACTGTTGTTGGAAAAAAGTAATTCCCCTTCTGGCAGTGAAGAAGGTGTGATTTGTAAATAGAAGTCTGGGAGCAGTGCTGTGGCTGCAGATACAGCAAGGGTTTGACAGAGACGCAGCAGAACGGGATTATGTGTGTGTCGGTGTGCAGGAGCAGAACAGCCCTGCCAAGATGCAGACTGCTTGCTACAGCCACTGTCCTGGGCGAGACCCTGCGGAAAGCAGGTACCGTGCAAAACGGCTCATGCACTGTAACTCCTAGCCATGCGTACTGAGAGGGGATTCTCCAAATGTGGGACTGGGAAAATATGCTTAACAGCTTCATTTGACATAATTTTAAATGTGAAATATCTTTAAGAAAGGTATCTTGTGTTGGCCGTGTCGTCGATACTGAGATGGCTACTAAGGCTTGTTGCCCAGCTTGTGTTTTGCTTTGAGCAGGTGATATTGCTGGTATAGAGAGAGTGATGTTCTGGCAAAGGCTCTCCACTCATCTGGCATGCTTGTGCAGGTATTCAGCTCTCAGGATACTTTGCTCTGCTCTGCTCTCCCACCTGGGCTTCTCTTTGTCATTGATTTCCCCTGGAACAGGAGCACCTAAGCTGCAAACTGAGTCTGGAGGAGCATTTGGGGAGGTGCTACTGGCCCTGTTCCTGCTCTTTTCCCTGAGCATCTTTGGCCACTGTCGGAGGGAGGATCCTGACCAAGGTGGACACACATCTATCCTGGCAATGCTGTTTTATTCTGTTATTCTTGTTTTTCTCACCCACACGATCTCTGTGCTGAGAAGTTGATTGAGGACATACCTTCGGTTCTTCCCTAACTTGAGCCTGGCATCATCTACAGGCTGGATGTGGAGAGGGCAATAAGCAACACGGGTACTGGTCCCTGGCTGTCAGTTAATGCAGCAATCCTGCAGGAGAAGCCTCCTTTTCTGAAATACAGGATTCTCACGGTAGCTGCAGATACACTGGATTGCCCTTGCAGCACTTATCTCCCTGATGTGTGCAGCCAGCTCCCTGCCCTGGGCCTGGCCACTGCTTAGTGAGGATACAGATGCTTAGTCTGTTTTAATCTGTTCCTCACAAATAAATCCCAGAAGCCTTCCAGCTGTTTCTTCTGCTTTTCTCTTACTGCCATGCAGTTTGTCAATACCCAGCTTGCTGCTAGGGATTTAGAAATTTTTATGTGTATTTTTAAGCAAGCGTCTCTCTGCACAGAGCTCTTGGAGAGCAGCAATGGAAGGCTGTGTGCGTGGAGGTGTACAAGGAAGGGGAAGCTGGAAAAAGGAGGAATATCCACTGGGGTGCTTGCTGTCTCTCTCTGACCCCGCTGAGGACCTGCTTGGAGGCCATGCCTCGTTTTGAGTCTGTCACCTCAGTCATGGGGGAGCTGCTGGAACAGGCTGGGAACAGGCTGTGCTGGTGCCAATGGCGCTACACAAAAAGGCATTCACAAATAACGAAGCTCTGAAACACCCTGAGCAAAAGTGTCAGCAGCTTGAATTGGGGTCAGTTGTGCTGTGGAGAGAAGCAGGCCGGGATGGGAGAGCAGGGAAGAGACCTCCCCCCTTCTGCCTGGTTGGGGGAAGGAGTTTCCAAGGCAAAGGGTAGCAAACCTGCTCCTGCTGACTGTGCCTGGGAAAGCCAGGCTCTGGCAGGGGTCCTTAACCTGCTGCAGATCAGGGTCTGGTCACCTTGGTCTTCTTCAGGCCTCATGTGGATACTCAAAAAAGCATCCTTCCAGCCACAGAGCTTGGCTTTCTGAGGCTGCTGTAGTCAAACAGATGCTGCCCACAGACCAGCAGTCCATGTAGCCCCCTGGCTGTCTGTGATGCCCTGAACAGCCACAGAGAAGTTACCACCTTGCTCCGTGCTTCAGTTTCCCATTTTATAACAGCATAATAATGCTGCTGTACCAAGGGCTGGGAGGAGGTGAGGAAGGAGGTTTGTGTCATTATGGCTGTCCCTGCCCGAGGGGCTGCTGCTCCCAGAGAGTGAAAGAATGTTGGCTTTGAGACTAATGCAGAAGGATACTTGCCTTTGCTGTTGGACTGGTGGCTGGCTCTGGGTGTATGATGACACCTCTTCATGCTATTGCCTTCAAACAGGATCCCACCAGGTCCAAGCAGCAAAGGGCTTTTTAAGCTTAGCTCTGTACCAGCCAGCCTGTGGTCCCCACTTGAAGGGATCATGCCCCTGGCTAAAGGGAGCTCTTCAAGTTGAGTCACAAGGACCCACCACAGCAGGGTATGTAAATCATTGGCTTTCCACAGGCTCGACTTGCTTCATTAATTGACTTTGAGGGAAGAAGATAAGATTTTTAAGGCTGTACTGCATAGGAGCAAAGCCTGCCCCTGCCTCACAGGTATTTAATAGCAAGGAAGCTGCTAAAGGACTTTGCCAGCAACATTTCTCTGCAGTGCGGTACCTGGGGTTGAGCCAGCAGTGCTACCTGCTCTGAGGACGAGATGCAGACCTGAGGACATGTGGTGTGCAGCTACCAGTTGGACATGTGTTCAGGTTTATTACAAGTGCAATCACCAAATGCTGTCTCCTGAAGCTCTGGGGCTGCTTTGCAGCAAATTAAAGAAGAGAGCAGAAGCTCAGATGCTATTTCACTGGCCAGAGTGGGGAGAACAAATTAAAGTGCCTATTTGGGAACAGTGAGACAGCTGTGCTCCTCTCAAACCATTTCCGGAGAAGCCACCTATCCATGCTTAGTGGAGGGGAAAGCATCTGGCCTAGCAAGAGCCAGGAGTGGAGGGGCTGGCTAATGCTGGTGGTTGAGGAAATCTTTGGATGACAGCTTGGCAAAGACCGAGGGGCAGAAGCAAGCCCCAAACACTCCCCACTAAGGAATGTCAGGTTAGAGGGGGCTGTGACCTACACAACGAGGCTTTTTAGGGCTCAGTGACAGTGGGTGTTGGGTGTTCAGCAGGATTCGTTCGCTGTTGGTTGTGACACGGAGCTACTCTCAGCAGAGTGAACCTGGGGAACTGAGTTGCAGGAACACTCTTCAGCTACTTCCTTGCAAAGGCAGGCAGCTACTTTAAGAGCCTGTAGTAGATTTTAAGCAGTACAGACATGTTATGTGTATCATGTTGCTGTTAAGCCTCGGTGCACTCTGGAAATGCCTGGCATTCTTATTCTTCTGTTAGCAAAATGAGGTTTAGGAAGTTTAAGTGACCAGAATCCCAATAGATTTCTGCCTGAGGAGAAAAGGGAAAGGTGGGAGTGTTGTCATGCTCTGCCACAGGCATTAGAAGTGATGATCAGATGCTCTTAACTGTGCTTGTTCTTTATTTCTAACATAGTTTTCATAATAGAAACCGAATTGGAAATTAGAGAAAATGTCACTTCAGTGTTAATAGATCACAAGAAGCAGTGGCTCAGAGGATGTAATCCCTCCTGTAAATGTACATAGATGCTGGGTGTGTTTAACTGGTTCAGTGCCTGGGGAATTCTCAGAGCTTTTTTGTGTGTTATGTATATTTCACATGAGATGACTGAATTAAACTGAACCACACCAAATCTAGGCTGAAGTTTCCCTTACATGGTGTTTAGGAGCTTATACGTTGGAATAAGTTCAGCCTGTGATGTGCATGGTTTTGGGTGCTCCGGGGCTACTCCTGTGTGGTACAGAGCTGAGAAAAGTCGGGCTGTTCTCAGAAGGTTTTAGTTTGCCGGGCAGTGTCTACCTGCCTCCTGAAAAAAGTTCTTATGGATCCACAGTCAATAAAGGGTTGCAAATGATTGTTGTAAAGGGCTGACTGCTTTAAGCCAAAAGAATAGTTCCTTTCCTTTTCCAGGTGAAAATTTGACCCAAAGATGAAGTGATTTCCTGAAGATCCCTCAGGAAATGTAAAGCAGAGACAGGAGATGAACCCAAGTCGCCCGACCTCCCATTTGATGCTCTCTTACCCTAACCGCCTGCCTGCATTATGGGAAACTCAGCGAGAAACATGGTTAACGAAGCTCCCTGTAAGAATGCCTGTGCTGCTGTACAGCAGCTAATTCTTTAGATTTAAGAAATGGCATAACTTGTAAGGAGGAAGTTTACAAAATATGTCATCTGACGACACTGCCATGTTTAATGCATTTGGTGCCAGTGATTTGCTTTCCCTTGCTGTACTGTTTACAGAGCAGCTGGTGCAGAGCTGTTGAGCTTACTATGGAAGATGAAAGGCTGGTTGTTTTTCAAAGCCCTTTGTGCCTCTTTGCTCCTAACTGGAGCTGTCAGTGTAGATGCTTTTTATTTCCTTTATCACTGGAGGTCTGAAGTCCCTTCTCTAAAGATTCCTTCAATTCAAAGGAAGATTTCTTTTACTCTTAGTTCCAAAAGACCTGGAGGGCTTTTGCTCTTTTGTTTGGGCTGAAGACTCCACAGGCAACACCAGTGCTTTCCAAGGACCGCTGAAAACCTTTAACCCCCAGACAGCCGATGTCCCATCTGAAGTCCTTTGATGAAGGTATGAGGAATTCAGTCTGTCCTGCTCATTTCTGTGGCCTGGGAATGAGAACACCACTCTTGAACTGTGTAGATGCAGTTAAAAATTTCTGGTGATCGCTAATTAGTGGTGTTTACAATGGTACATAAAGAACAGAGCTTCCCTCCTCAAAACAGCCACAGAGAGCATGTGTTAGGTACTGCACAAGTCCCCACAAAGAGATGCTCACTGAAGTTGTTTAAAAGATAAGTAATCAAAGCAGTAGAATCTTCCCAATTTCAAACCTGAGGCACTGAACCTATGGAAGGTCAAGTCATTTGCCCAAGATCATGACAGGAAGATGAGACACAGCTGAGGATTGAAACCAGGGTGCTGCTTTGGTACCTTAACAACCTGATTTTCCTTGTGCGCTACCTCTCGTGCACTGAAATAGGCTGAATTACAGGATTTTCTCCCTTTCCTATAGTCTGTCAGCTGCTGTTTCTGTTACTTTGGTGGGGGGGAGCTATCTTAGAAATCTCTCTAACCAGTCATTAAATCTGCATGATCTCAGTTTTTTTGAAATGTTCTAGCCAATGAGTTTCTCTCAGAGCCGATCTAACGGCAGCCTGAAGGATAGTCTCTGGGATGCCCATTCGAAGCACACAGCCTTCCCACCCAGCCTGCACCAGCACGGTTGTCTGCCAGTCATACTGATGCTCCTACATGGCTACATTGCCCAACTGCAAAGCAGTTGAAGCAAATCCCATAATGAAGCTGTACTGGAAAGAACTGGATCCTGAGTGTTCTCCAAAGCTCTCCCCGTCAGTGCGTTCAAGCAACTTCTGGCTAATGAAATGCTCTTCAGCTAAATGTGCTTTTTATCTGTCAATGTGTTTTCTGTAAATTACTCATAAAATTATTCCAGTCAGTATTTTTCAGGTTGTCCTGTAGTCCTGCTGCCAACACAGCCCCCTCTTGCTGACCACACAAGTAGCCCTGGAGACGAGCTGCAGCTGAGCTCCTTCTGAGTTGTGTGGGGCTGAAAAGCCCACACCCCAGCCACTCTCAGCTGAATGAGACAAAACCAGTCCTCAAGTCACACTGTTCACAATGACCAGAGTGGATCTTGCTCTCCTCCCTGAGCAGATTGAACACTGAGCAAAGGTGTGCTGAAACCAAAGGAGGCACGTCTCTAGGTACATTTCAGGATTTAATGTTCTCCACGTACCAGAAAGTGATGGCAGTTGGACACTGGGAGGTCAAGCAACTAGTTGTACACATAAAATGTTTCCTTCCGGCTTGATTTCTTGGGACAGTGTTTACATAGCAAGCCACGGGCAGACTGCACACAAACTTCTTCCTCCTGTGCATACACAGGTGACCTACTTCTTTGCCGTTAGTGATTGCCCATTACAGAACTGAGATTAGAAATGCATGAGTGTGAGGAGGGTGACATCGCTGCCAAGGAAAACTTGTGTCCTGCATCTCAAGTATCAGGTCACCAGAGAACTGTGTGAAGAGTAACCAAAATGCAGGTGACTGCTTCTTAGTATGGAATGTAGTTCTTTCTCTTGATGTTATATTTAGCCAAATTGCACAATATCAGTGCAAAAAAACATTCCCTAAACCCAAAAGGTCACACCTGAAGTCTGTACGGAACTGAAAAGTTAATGTGAATATTTTAAATCCTAGAACATTGCCCTCACTTTGCTTTCTGAAACAGCCTGATCTGAGAATGTCACAAATTCTCTACCTGATTCTGTTACCAACTTTGCTGATTTCTATTTGAAAAAGGTTCTATTGATTTTTATATTGTAAATTTTAACCTATTCAAAAAATATCCCAAGTGCACTAAATATGTTCTCTCCTGCCACAGAACCCATTTGGCTTAATAATTAAGAGATTGATCACCACTGGCAACAGGCATAAAAGTTTAAACTGCACGTAACTGTTCTCTGTACTAATGCAATAAAAGCGGGTTTACTTTTACCGTGGTAGTTTTAGCAGCAATCTAAATCAACACCCTGTTGATGATCAGAGAAATCTTCCTTTAAAGTGAAATGCGGTGCAAGTGGGCTAGTTAGTATTATGGGCACATTATTGTCTTTACTTTCCGCAATCAGCTTTTATTCATGCTTTTACAATAGGTGTAAATTTTTATATTTCCTTAGGCAAGCAGAAGAATGAACTGAACTTCTAGAAAATTACTTAAAATAGGCTGCGGTGATAAGAAATAGACAATCCCGAACAATGTGTAAAAAGGCCAGTGGATTAGAGTGCAAATGGGCAGTCCTGCTACGCTGGGGCTGGCAGGCAGGCAGCTGAAAAAGAAAAGCTTGACTGGGGGGGTGTTTTCTGTCTGGATGTGTGTTAGGGAATCTGGGAGGGGAGAGGGAGAATGATGTGGGAAAATTTCTATGGTATGAGGCACAGGCAGTGGGTGAATGGTGCCTGAAAAAGGAATCATTTTGCGTGAGGTTGGAGGACTTGCTCCTGCGACAGACCTGGGCTCCCTCAGCTGTGTCTTGCCCTCATCTCTCAATCCCAGGCTGCCCTCAGCTGTGATGAGGTGGAGGAGAAGTGAGGGAGCCCAGAGAAGTGCCTTTGTAACGCTGTGTGACAAACACTGTGCAGAGAGAAGAGCAACTCTGAAAAGATTAGAGTTTGATGTACAAGCAGTACAAAAAACATAGGGCAGCCAGTTTTATTTTCCCATTCTCTTGCTTTAAAAAGTTAAAAGAAATCACTGAGATAACTGCTGGGCTGAAGTTCTGTGAGTGTGTATGGCATGGGAAAGCTTGCTGCTCCACATGACAGTATTCTCAAGATGCACTCACTGGCTCAGACAAGAAATATGGTGGCAGCTCACACTTGTATCAATTCCATGCGTGGAACTTTTGTTTTTCCTGTTTTCTAGGTCCACCCAAAGGAGCCTGGGTCAGTCACAGGATGCCCATCATGCCTCCCTCTGGAAACTCTAGGTGGGTTTATGCTTGCAGCTGATTTGAGGGTCACTACTTTACTTATCAGGAGTGGAATTCCTGTTGGCTCCGAGGAGAATCTCTTCAGCTGAACATCTAGACAGGCTTGTTAATTATTATCCTTCATGCTCCTGTAAGGTCTGAGAGATCCTTGCCATCCTCTTCCAACATAAGCCCGCTGTTGAACCAGTTTGAATGCTACATGCACTATGTTGCTCCCGCCTGACTAGGGACAGCTGTTCTGTGTGCATGCCTGCGCGGCAGAAAATGCTGAGGTCCTGATGCTGATGCGTCTCAAATAGGAGTCACTGCCCTGAGTTTTCCTTTCTGTAATCTTTCAAACCACCCTCCTGCCAACTGTGGTTTTGTAAACTCTCATGAAAGTTGGTTGTAAAGTGCTATCATTGCAGTTTTCCAACAAAGATTGAGAAATGGTGGTGGTGGATTCAGTGCAATATAACTGAAGGCAGTGACATGCATTACATTAGAATTGGCCTTTTTAGCTCTAGTCCTTTTTTTATGAATAGTAAGATGACAGTAAGTCAGCGTAGGCTGACTGCTCCTTGCCTGAAGGGCCATGCCAGTGTTTCAAGAGATGGCTATGTGATGGCCTCCCAGACAATTTGAATGTTAAGCCTTGTATGTTCACCAGTCCGGAAGATTCCTCATTAAAGCAGTTCTTACCAGTGCAAGTTCAGATCCTGTGATAGAAACAGCCTCCCTTGCAACCGACAGGGATGGGCTGAGCCATGGCCTGGTTTCTCAGAATTTCCCTGGGCAGTAGTAGGCAGCACCTTCTTGAGTTGCTTAGTTAATTTGCTTAGTTCACTTAGCAATGGTAGGATGGGTATAGCAGTCCGTCTTGCTTTGTCCTGGAGAGCTGTATCTCCAGGGTCTCTTAAGTAATCTTTTCTGCAGTCAGTGACAGATGGGGCTGGCTTTGATGTCTGCTTGCTTTTTGCTTGGTGACTCAGATGAAATGAGTAGCTCATTTTAGGTGGGCTGCTGGAGAGCTGCTATATGAGCAGTGCAATTATATTTTGATACCAGCGGGGAAATCTCAGACTGATTACCCCCCCCCCCCCCCCCATCGGGGCTAGAATGAGCTTGGGGACTTCCACAAGTGATGGAGAGGGAAAAGACCAGAATTGGAGAGTTTGTGGATCAATGGCCTTCCACATACAGGCAAATCCATCTGTCAGCTGATAGTGAAGCCCATGACCATGGCTCTGGAGTGTCTTGGAGGACAAGCGCTCTCCAACTGAATGCTGGAAGCAGAAGGTTCAATGAAGTGAGCTTCTGTTGTGTGCCCTGAAGCCAAGGAACATTTATTTCAGACACAAGCCAGTGCCAGCAGTGACCTTTCATATGATATCCGCTGGGGCAGGTGCTTGGATCTGGTGCTTTGTGTAGGCCAATCCTTTGTCTTGGTTTTGGCTTTCCTTTGCCTTCCCATTTCTGGCTCACCTTGGTTCATCACATGTCAAATTACTTTCATCCTTGCTGCCTGCCAGGATGAGGCATGGGCCAAAAATATGGTAGAGCAGAAGGTGCCACATGCATAGCCTGCTCTCACTGGCCAGATACAGCTGTGCAGCCCAAGCCTGCGGTCCCAAAGCTCTTCCCTTTGCCTGTGAGCAGGCTGGGAGTGTGTTTCTTTCAATAATTCTTTTGCCTAAGAAAGCACTTTGTGACTTGTCCTACAGCAAGGTGGTAAGTGACGCAGACTTGCTCTCCTCCAGGCCATCCAACCAGCCTCTAATGGAGACGAGGTGCTGCTCACTGTGCTGTCTAAGCTGTGTTTGGCCATCCTGGCATTTGGGCAGACCTGCTGCCCTTCGCTGGCTTGCACATCAGTACCAACTGCCTCAGGCAACCACCCAATGCATCTGCCACAGCTTTACAAAGCAGCCTCAGCTTTCCTTGGCATGGCCAGAGTCATCTGTTCTGCATGAATGGGCTGACCAGCATCTGGCCAATTTCTGCACCACTGGGATCTGTTGTAAAATGCAAAGGATGGAGTACTCCAATAGCATGACTATAGAGCAAATTTAGTCACTGTAAGCCATGGCAACCTGATGTGGTTGCCTTTGAGCTAGAATGAGTCAGGGTCCTTCCCTATTTAAAACCAACTGGATCCACAGTGCCTGGCAGAGTCATGCTATCTCCCAAAAAACACAAGCAGTTTTTTGGGTGATCATGGCTTCAGTTCCAGTGGTGGGTGCTCTCTCCATGAAGGAGTTTGTTCTGGCACCCAGCACATAGTTGAGGTATCTGACAGTCAGCCCCAGCAAGGGAGGGCGGGATAGGTGGGGCAGATCTGGCCCATGCAGGTGGCAAGTAGCCATTCTTTTGGCTCTGCCCTTCCAGCAAACACAACCCCAGAGCTTGTCCTCCTTGGCAGGCTGGCAAGTGAGCCATGTTTACTGAAGAGGCAGTGTAAACCTGGCAGTAACCTCCCTTGTTGCATGCTCTTTGTCTGTGCCAGTGCACCATGAGCAAGGTGGAGAAGTGGCAGGAGAGTGAACTGGCAGTGCAGTTGTCTCTGGCTCTAGAAGATCTGGGAATGTAATGGTCTTAGAGACTCAGAGATGCTCATTTCCACCTGCCAGAATGCTGAGATTTAAAAAATCTTCCTATCCTGAAGCAGAACAAACTGCCTGCATTTTGAAACGAGTGAAAACATGAAATACATGTTTTTGACATGTTTTATTTCAGTTATGAGCTTTTACTATGTTTGCAGGTTTTTTTAACTGTAACAACTAAAATATATGTAATTATGTATTTGAATAATTTTGAAATTTTATTCTCTCTCTCATTTCTTATGTAAAGACAATCTTCTCAATTCCTTTCTCCTGCAGCCCACATTTCTTACCAGTCTAAGTGAATCCCTACTTGCTGCCTAAAAACATAAGTTGGTATAATCTAAATCTGCTTGATTCGATTAGAAAGAGCTTTTGTGGAGCTGCAAAATCATAGAGTTTCTCTTTTGAACGCTAAATGATGGAAAAGAGGTCACTACTGGGCAAGAAATTAACCCCAGGACTAGTTTTTTCTAGCTCAGTTTTAAAAGCTGGTAATTCTGTCTTCGGTTTGAGTCAGGAAATCACAGTAAGAGGCGTCATAAAGCACCTAGAAATTGGTTGATAGTGAGACACCAAACAGAGATGCGCATCCACGTGTTTTACAGTCCTGACTGCAAGAAAAGACATTAACTGCTCATTCACTGGCAGTTGCTTCCAAATCCCTATGAAGGGCTTTAAGAAAATGTATGTTCTTCAGTTTTACCCTCAGCTAAGTCTCCCCTCATACTAGGCCTTGTAGCTACTGACTAACAATGTGAGGCACAAGGGTAGCAGGCCCCTAACAGCTTAGCACCACCGTAAATCTATCCACTCCTTGCAGCATGTATTGGTTTTTAACTAGATTTTGCTCCAGCTCTGTGTCCCTTGCACACAGAACTGTCTCGTTGGTGACAACCCACTGAATTCAGTGGAGTTACACTCGTATCTGTGGATCTGGTTCTACAGCTCCTCTTGGTCTTCTGCAGCCACGTATGCCATGCCATAACCTTAGCCTGGTGTGTGACCTGCCACTGGGCAGGATGATGCCTCCTCCAATGCTGGCATATTAAAACATCTGGGTGTATACATATTCTTTTGTATTTTTATGGTATATGATACCTGTAATTGTATGAACAGTTCAGTCTGAGGAGGGTTGAAGTGGGGTACAAAGGAGGCAACCGTGTCTGGCCAAGATACAGCTGAAGAAATCTCTGCCATAACCAATGATAACAAACCGCACCAATTACTCAATTAAACCTAAACCCATCTTCAATCAAGACAGTTAATTTAAGAGGCCCTTGGGATTTTTTTAAGAAGGAGGAACTCCTAATCAGTGCAAAGGGAATTGCTCCTATTTATTCCAGGGCTGAAGTTGCCCCCAAATTTGCAGATGCTAATTTTGAAAAAGGGAATCAATCATTAGTTTTTAATAAAGAATTTGCTACTTGGGAGGTGGGGGAGGGACTGAGAGCATTTCCCTGTACAGTTTAGAGTTCATTAGTGCACCGATCAGGGAGAGTGTGCAAGAAAAGTGCAGTCAGATGAATATTCCTTATTTAACCTCCAAACCAGTAATTCAGAAAAAAAGCAATTTCTTCTAAATCTGAGTTCTATGTGACTGCCTTTTATCTGAGCTCCATTAAATTATTCCCCTGCTAAATTCTCATGAAATAGGCTGTTTGCTCCAGCAGACATTGACTCCCTGAGATCATTCTGAAACCAAAACATTCTGGTTTTATTAGTAATGGTCCATCTTCCATCCTGGTGATGTGAGGGGCTCAGGGAAGGTGTTTGCACCTAGGTGTCAATTTTCCACACTGAATCCCTGTTCTTCACTGTCATGGGGACAGGCTGGGTGAGCTGGATCCTGCTTGTCTCCCTGTCTGTGGGTAGCACTGGGGTACAAGAGAAAGACGTGAGAGCATCTGACAGTGGTGGCACCCTCAACCAAGCCAAGAGACAGTGTCCTCAGCCTCAGTCTCACTGCACAAGCCTGTAGCTAGATCCCTCATACCCTCATTCCTACCACAGTGTCTCATCCAGGTCTCCTCTCTTCAGTCTCAGTTATGATAATTTCTTCCTTCCTTGGTTGCCCCATGTGATTCATCCCCAGGGTTTATTTCTGTGTGGCAACCACCAGACATACTTTTTCTACAGTCTCCTGTTTATTCTGGACTTGCACACTGCAAGTTTCCTACACAGCCCTTTTTTAAAACATAGATTTATTTGGTTTTACTGACTCTGGTCAAATTAGCGGTTCTGAAATCCATAGGGATGGAGCATTAGGGGCAGACAGATGTGATGAGCTGGGACTGCTCCACATACCAAGTACAGCTGGCTGAAAATAGCCTTGACCTTTTTATAAATTGAAGTACTGTCCAGCTCTGTTTTCACTGACCTGACGTATTCATGTGCTGAGGGGACTGGGCAGGGGAACTGCCTCAGCGTTTCCCAGGTGGTGTCTGCTTGGAGCATGTTTGCCTTGACAGATTTCTTCCTGTGCATGAACTCTGAGGCAGAATGAATATTTTATAAAGCTTTTTATATCTCTGCCTATGATTTTTATGGAATTGAGCCCCCCTTATGTTGCATTACTTCTCTTCCTTCCTCTCCTTGGTGGCCTTGCAGTCATCAGTGCCTGAATTCCTGCCTTCACGTACCTCATTTTCTCTCTCCACTGTGTCTGAGGAGGGCTCCATATCCATGACCAGTGTATGTGGCTTTGATGCTAATTACTGGGATCTGAAGGGCAGCTCACATGGCTTGAGAAGACTCGGGCCTATCTAAGTGTGGAGAAGACCCCAGAAGTCTGGAATTGTCTGCCAGGACCAGCGACGAGAACTGAAAGCTTGTTGCGGGGCTTTCAGGCTCCTGTCTTCATTCCACAGAACCTGGAAACCCTCAGACTTGAAGGGTTTGCAGGGACTTTGCTGTGGAAATGAGCTGGGTTCCCTGGGCAGCGGGATGGTACTAAGATCTGGGGACCCAGATGTCCTCTCTCCAGTGCGATCCTGCCAACAACCAAGGAGGAGATCCTTCCTATCAAATTACTTTACTACAGATTTAGCTGCACAGACAAGGCAGCTCCTCCTGCTTCCTGCCAAAATAGGCGAGATGAGAACCAGACTCTTAATCTCAAGGGATTCAGTGGCATCTTATCATGTCCTCTGAATTATTCTGTCACAAGCATCTTGAATGTCTGGTTTATCTCCTCTAAAATGATCAGTACACTGCTCATCAATCAGCCTTACTTAACAACTAACATGCCGCAGGTGGTTTAGCAACCTGAGCATTTGGGCCTAAATAATTGCAATCTGTGGAGCCCCGTGCCTGAACCAGGAGGGAGCTGCTGGTGCCTTTGTGTGCTGTGGGGATGGGGCACGGGGTGCCTGGGTGGATGGCCAGCTGGCCACCTGTGTCAGGCTCTGTACTTCTGCAGCATACCAACTCTGGGGAGCAGCAAATTGCAGTTTTATGTGGATTATGAGGTCAAGGCTGAAGAAAGTGAAAAGTTCTTTTCTCTCTCAGGCAATTAAAGAACCCAGGTTATTTTGCCTTAGGATTACAGCTCTACCTGCCTGGCTTACTGCTACTTCACTGCAAGCTGCACGTGAATGGCAAGGTGATTCTTGCATGTGTATAAAGTGGGGTTGCCTGAGAAGTGCTCAGCCCTTACGGGAAGACTCTTTTTGGAGAAGCTGAGTAGTCAGTGCAGCGAGTTTCTCTCCTGCTTGCCATTCACCAAAGCCTAAATCTAATTTTAAGCATTAAGCTGATTATGAACCCTTGAAAACATACTGCTTCAATTCTGATTGCTGATCACTTTTGGTAAGTTGGCTTGCAGCCAAATCCTTTAAGTCGCTTTCCATTCCCCAAGAGGGAATGTGGAAAAAGGAGGAATCTCTAGGGCTGAGAGAGACCAGTTCTGGCCAAGCTAGCTTCAACACCATCCCTGTTTTAGGTGTTTATCCTCCCTGTAGGACCACTTATTTCTACAGGAGCCTTGCAATGGAGCACATGCAAGTCGGAAGGGGACCCCACCAGTAACTCTGCACTTCCAAAGGCACCAGGCGGTACACAAAATACAAAAGACTCCCCTGAAACACATGAATGATGAATTAAAGAGTTAATGAATCCTCAAGAAGCTTTAAGTTTGCTTACAGAAATAAGAGAGGGGAGGTTCACCAGTACATTTCTCTGGCCAAACCCACAGATGAAGATTAACTGAAAGCCTTCAGGGACAACAAACAGAACAATGTTACTGTGAGGCCAAGAGCTTGTTTCGCCATTTGTTCTCTGTACACAAGTGGGTACAAGGAGAAATAACCTTGTATTCATTCCCTACATTCATCTCTGACACATCCTGAAGTTTAAACAGTTCATAGCGCTCTTTTTTTTTTTTTCTTGGACCACCTCACTGCTTCCTCCATGGAAATCCCTCCATCTGGGGACACTCCACCAACACATTTCTTTGAGACTTGCTGCAGATATTTCCGTAAGTAACGTGCTTTAACTGCGTTCCTGTTCTTTCTGCATTCCCTGGCTGGGAGTGCTCGAGCAGACAGACGTTTTGTGAGGAATGTTGGTGGGAGTGGGCTTTTGGGAGGCAATCGTCCACAATATCTGTGAAAGAGCTTAAGAATGAGAGTTGTGCAAATTTGCACTGCGAACCTGTTTCTAAGATGTATGCTCATCCAGGTGAAAAACTCTGAAGTGTACTCTGAAGAACCTGTGCCCTGTTGTGCCTGCTTCTATTGCAGATCACTAATGCTGTTGAAGTGCCTGGAATTGTTTACAGAAACTACTTGACAAATAGTTCTGAAAAACAAATAAACCTAAGAAAAAACGCACCTCTGTTCACAGGGGTGAAAAAAGCAAGAGGCAGAAAATGAGCAAGGTACTATTATTTTCTGTGAATTAATCACCCATCTCCAGATCTGACAGAGTAACTGAGAGGAGGCTGGAGTCTCTTTTTGCTCTATTTGCAGCCAGTGCTGGAAGCAAAAGTGCCAGAAATCTCTCTGCAAAGCCTGTTCTGATTAGATTTCCAGCCAGTTTCATGAATCAAGTTGGTTTGGATTAACTGTGAATAAGCCCTTGGGCAGAACTAGTAAATCATGGGATCATTGATCATAGACACTTCTGGGCATGGGGTCTGACCCAACACTCAATAAAGGCAATGAGAAACCTACTGGGGCAGCTTATCCGATAGCTGTGGAGCTTCTTTGAGGGTCTCTCCGAAGCAGTTGGAGTCAGCTATTCCCAGACACTGGAAAGTGGATGGGGTGAATTTTGCTTGTGGTCCATTCACCCAGTCTGTGGGGGTTTGCATCCAACGCAGGGAGGAGTTCTCTCCGCTGTACACTGCTTATGTATAAAACTGGTGTAGCAACCGAGACCGCGTAAGAATCAAGCTCATCTTTTCCTCCTGCTGCTCTAATGCCTTGTTTCCCTTCAGCAATTATCAGGGATGGATGCCTACTTCTTCTGGGATGGTTTAACTGTGGGGACAGGTTCAGGGCTGTCCCTGGAGGCTGTCTCCACAAGTAACATGTTTTTTAAGTTATGCCCCTCTATTGATCCCCTGTCTGAACAATTTTCAGTGGTGCTGCCTCTTAGCCCAAAGGTGTCTGCCATCAATCCCATAATGATATTCGAGGGGAGCACTGTTCTGAAAGGCTGCCTCTCCTGAAACATGCTGTGTGTTTTAAATGTGACAGGCTACATGAGAGAACCTGAACAGAGACATTTGAGAAAGCTTGGAAACTTTTAATCCTTGAGCCTGAGCCCAGCCATACTTTCTGACTTGGGCTGGGGAGCCTCTGACTCAAACACACCCTTTTCACCTGGTGTCCAAACCTGGACCAGACCATATCCCCTCTCTAATCCAGAGGAGACTAGAAGTCTTGGAAAATCAAATTCTGTCAGAAGCTTTTGCCTTAAGATGATTTCTCCAACGCGGTAAGAATGTCTGATCTTATGAGATTTCATAATGGTGTGAATCTTGTGAGGCTGTCCCCTACCTTGCTTTGAAATGCCCTCTCCTCCTGTGCACCCAAATCCGTCTAAGCTAAGCAGAAAGTTGCAGCCTCTACTTGCTTTAAGACATGGATAAAACCTTTCATCCCCCTCTCTATCTTAAGGACATTTCAGAAATAGAAGGTAAAATATCTACAGAATCAAGCATAGGAAGAACCTGATTTGAGATGAGTGTGAGTTAATGAGGTTTGGGTCTTCAGCAAGTAATTATGGGATAATTAATATAATGAGGTACATCTGTGGACCCAGCTGAGCTGTGCTTGGGTGATGATGGTGAAAGGCAGTTTAAAAGGCAGCATGTCCCACTAGGCTGTTTGGGTAGTGTTACTGTGTGTGGGAGGTAAGTTGCTGCTCATTATCCTGGTGGTATTTGCTGCACTGCCCTTGAATGCGAATGTTGTGAGTTCTTAGTGAACAGGGAATCTGAGGTCTTTGGTATTGTTGGCTTATGAACACAACTGGAGCATGTTTGAAGGACTTGTTTGTATCATAAAGAGGGAGGGCGTGTAGTTTCTAGGTTCCCCTTGTATCACAGCTTGACGACCTCTCCTTGCCTTGTAGATCTTCTGAGGAATGAAAGAGTTAATGTATTCTCCAGCATCTTGATAATTTCTGCAGAATAATCACTGTTTTAAAGATGCCTGCCTTGATATTAGAATGTAATACTCTGCCTGACTGAAACCTAAAAATCAGGTGGCTGGTAGATAAAAATCATTGAGAACGATCATTTCATTTGAGGCATCAATAACTTCAGCAGAGCTGTTGAGACAACAGCTTGGCTGCTCAGAAAATGGCAGAGATTGTGTGTGTTAAGTAGCTCACTTTTCTTGCCCTGCAAACCGCAGCTGAGGCTCCTGAGGGTCAGATTTTCTTAGAGGTGGAAGACCAGTACTGAGTGTCAGATGGGGCATCAGGGCTACCAATCCTGCTTGTGAGGCCGTGTGAAAAGGTAGTATGTGTGGCTGAGAAGTAGAAGCACTGACTGAATGATCGTTCAGGAGTTGTGGGCCCAGTTCTTGTTTCTGTGACTGGTTTTTCGCACAAACTTAGGATGGTTGCTTTTTCTCCTTGTTGGCTCAGTTGCTGGACCAGCCTTGCAGTAGGTGGGGGAGAGTAGGAGAGGCCAGACCTCCCATCTGCTTCTTCAAGTGGTCTGGACAGCCACACAGCTGGCAGAGTTTCTGGTGACTTGAGTCAACTGAGAGCTGTGGCAGCAGGGCACTGTGATCCCTGTCTCCATATGGGCTGTCACTGCGGTCCCAAGCTGCTGTAGCACCACACTGTGCTTGTGGAGCCAGATGCCATGCTGGAGATTGGACTTGCAGGGAGTGCCCTTGAGGCACTGGTTTTCCTTCTGAGCTTTTCTTCTAGAAGGTGGATAGTCCTCTGTCACTTCTTCCCAGTTTGGTGGCAAAGTTAGGTGGGCTGACAGCCCTCGATTTGGAGGCCGATGCAGGAAGACAGTTTGGAGTGAGCTGTGTTTGAAAGGGTCTCTGCAGATTAGGGTCAGATGCTCTTACCATAGGGGCAGTTAATTGAGGGGGATATTAATAGACAGCAGGCCATCTCTCTCTCTGATTTTCCTTTTCTGCCAGTTAATAAAACTACTGAGAGGAAGGCTGCATTAAGTTTACTTTTATCTTTAATTCTGTGACTGCAGTAAAAGCCAGTATTTGAGAAGTCACTGAATACAGCATAGAATTGGTTCTGTAATAATAATAATAACTTGTTTTCCCTCTTTGAAAATAAATATGGTCCTTAGTAGGAAGATTTACCCGTTGCTGGCAGTCAATCAGCCAGGACAATTTGGGCTCTGAGTACTTGATTAGAATAACTTTAAGGAAAATTGCCTTCCTGAATCAAGTAAGGATCCATTAACCTGATGAAACAGGGTTTGCTTATCTGAGAGGTTAAGACTCAAAACACAGCCTGGGCTGCATTAGATGAGGCCTCTTTCAGAATGACATAAAGATAGAAAGTAATAAAAACACCATCTGTCATGTCTAGTCAATCAGATCTAGTATAAGAGAGGAATTATTCCTCTGACTTTACTGTTATAAGATTGTCTGTTTGTTAACAATGGGAAGTGTCAGGAATGCTGAAAACTGGTTTTATTCCCTCAAGTTATTTCTAGGTGTCTTTATCTTGTAGAGAATGAATATTAATCTGAGTTTATACAGCAAAGAAATATTTCTAGATGAGTACAGTGCTAAGGCATTCAGTGTTGAGCTGATTTATTGTTAGAGGTAAAACTGAATGGGAGATGGAGGAAAAAGTGCCATGTACACTTTGCTTCTGAAAGTGATTATTTCTATAAACAAATATCTTGCAAGTTGCTGAGCACTCCAAGGTTCTTTGAAGTCAATTGAATATGTACCTCTGGAGTGGCCCTCTGCATCTCAAAGGATGGGTGGGCATGGCTGGATCATCTCCTGTAGCCTAGGCATAGCTGGAGGTTGTGGAAAAGGTGACTGTTTTTTGGCGTGGATTTATTAAAGCTGATAAATGTTGATGCTAGTGGATTTCTCTGTCAGTGAGTACCAGTGTGTTCTCCTCTGCTTACTAAGGGTTATACAGGTGCTTGGAGATGTCTAAAGGCTGAATGCCAAACAGCAAAGGCATGCCAGCTGTGGGCACAGGAGGTGGAAGGCATGAGGAAAAGCCTATACCAGCATATCCCCAGCACTGCTGCTCATCAACTGGGGCGGGAATGCCATCTCCCCATGTCACACACCACAGATGGGACTGCAAATGGATATATTAACTGACCGGATTGGGCACATCATTGTCATCTAGCAACTCTTGCTGTAGCTGGTCCATGCCTGTGCTACCTTACAACCCACATGTACCATTCCCATCTTGCTATTGCAGCTGATGAGCTTTTCCCTGTTTGCCAGGCACATGCCCTCTCTAGGGAAGTGGGTTTAAGAGAGTGAGTGCTGAAAATAGTGAAACCTGTGCTAGGTCTGGGGAGTTTGCTTTGCTCAGATACTTATGGGATTGGCTGCTGGTGAGTAAGAAATGTAAAGAAGGACCAGATCGATAGCTGATAGCTCACCACAGGGAGATACCTGCAATCTGTGGAGGGTTTGTATCCTTATAGTGTATGAGGAACTGCTTAGAAATAGATTAGGAAAGCAGAAGAGATTGGAGGTGAGTGTAGTAGCCTGAAGAGTGAATGTGTCTTAATTTAATTTCATTAAACCTCCTGCTGCTGTGTAGGACCTGTGCTCTGAGCCTGTGTCTGTGATCTGTCAGAATGTACGGGTCTGGCTCTGCTCCTGGTGCAGCCAGCAAGGCTCAGGTGGGCCGCAGGTGCGGCAAGAGCAAGGTGCACCATTGCCTGCTGCTTGGACACATGCCGTTTCGCTGCTTGGGCGTTCAGCACTGCTCTAGAGCTCCTGGGTGGGCAACAGCTGGAAAACACCAGAGGTTTCATGTGCTCATGGGAAAAACGTTTGTGTGTTCAGGGTTGCTGCCCGCACAAGCGAAGCGTGCAGAGTGTTGGCAGGTACGTGATGCAGGACTTGGCTGTTGTGTGATGGGCACAACCCCATGCAGGATCCCAGGAGGAAGGAGACAGGGTGGGGATAGAAGAGGGGGTTAGAGCAAGTGCCTGTTTCAGTATTTGATCATAGCTGGAAGATGTGTTCCAGCTAAGCTACTGTGACAGGAGAGGGTATTTCTGGGAGAAAGGCATGTTGAGCAGAGGAAGTTAACTTGTGCTGGAGGGGTGGCATCTGGGATAGGCGGAGCACCCCTGGTCCCACTGATGTCAGGGTGATCAGGTGCCACTCAGCTCTTAGGAAAAGTGGATGTTTTTGGTGGAGTTAGCGTAAGGAGGAAGAGGCACAGATGAATTCTTTCTCCTACACAAATATAACCTTTCTCACCGCCAAACTTGAAGAGGGGATTTGCCACAAGTGCCAGTGCAGAGCAGACTGCCCTGGGCACAGGATGGCCAGGACAAAATGAATTGTGCTATAAAGTGTCAGGATTGCTGGAAACTCAGAAGCTGATGTTTAGATCAATATTAAGAAAAAAAGGTCTCTAATTTTGTGCCAGACACTTTGGGACCTGGTACAGGGAAAACCCACATGGTCTGTGCTTCCCACTGGAGCTGGTGAGCACCCACTGTGTTAGCAAATTGATCCCCATGGTCACTGTGGGGGTAGGCTGAAAAGAATGGATGGCACTGCAAGCTCGTTATGAAAATGCAGGGTACCAGAGTTAATGAATCTTGGATGAGCCCCTGATCTGCCTGGCCCTTGGTGTGACACTGGAGGGAGCTGGTTGGGGAGGATCTGAATAACATCTTGGTGGAAATGGCAGTCTCTAGAATGGAGAAGTTTGTATCATACCTGTCTCTGCTTGCATCTGGGAGAGGTCACTGTCAGAGAGTGGAGATCTCTGGATTAGAGCTGCAGGTTTTTTATCAGAACTGAGGTATTTTGGGGATTTACATGTTCTCTGTCCCTGGCAGCTTGCCCTGATGAAATACCGATTACACAATTGCAATCTAACTTAAACTGTAGTCACAAAATCAGCTGTGTGCTGGCATATGGTGAGAATACTGTCTTTGTGATGGCAAAGTTTTGAAACTGTGCGGTGTGTTGTCTTCTGACACACAGAAGCTTGTGAAGAATAAAACAATCAGGCTGTTTACTGAGGATGCATGGAAAAAAAAATAATTGGAAAAGCTGAAATTAATGTCTTCTCTGAGATTCTCCTAGCCCTGTAGCCGGATTAATGAATGAAGCCATTTGCCCCAGATGTACAGGAGATTAATGCTGCTTGACACGCATTTTATGGCCAGTGGAGTTCAGGTTAGGAAACTTGAAATACGTGCTTAAGGTGCCTGACAAGTAGTGTAGTCAGAACTGAACACTAGGGTCCTGCTGCTGCGTTGTGTAGCTGTGCCCCCTCCTTCACTGCCAGGCAGACCCCGCCCAGTGCTGGGCATCCCTGTGAGCTGCTGCAAGGGATAGAACAGTTACAGGATTCCTGCTTTCTCATTAACCAGCTGCCTCTGGCTGGAGGAGAGGCCAGCAGTGACTAAAAGCAGCTCTTTTCTCTGGAGCTGGGTGGGAGAGGGTGTGGGACTCACCACCAGGAAGGAGCTACTGGCTAGCTGAGGGTCAGTGCAAAAAGGGAAGTTCCCAAGGCTCTCAAATATCTGTTCCAGAGGCTGGAAGTGCACATGGAGAGGAGGGCAATGCACCCAAGGGATGACTGAGACACGGGATGCAGCTGTCTTTCGGCGTTCCTCCAGACCCAAGGATGCTGCAAGCTGCGTTGTTTTCAGTAGCTGAGCCTGTGGCAGAATAAATCTATAGCTGTTTTTTCTTTGCTGTGATAATACTGCAGGCAGGGCAGCTTAATGGGTAGACTGCTGGGCTGGCATGCAAGAGGTTTCAGTGGATTCTGCCTTTGTCAGGATGGTTTTCCCCTCTTTTCCTCATCTCTGAAGTGGAGATACTGATACCTGCTCGGTGAAATGCCCCAAGACCTGATGCTGAAAGCCACTGTGTAAGATCCTGCTTCTGATACCACCAGGGAGAAAATGTTCTTGGGACGCCAAACAGTCCTCAAGTGCTTTTTCAAAGTCCTGCCACACGACATCCATCTTTCTTCCAGCTGCAGGGACCTCCCATCTGCTCACTCCATGAAGGGGATGACCCAGCCTCAGCCCCAGGCAAGTGGACTGGGTAAACCTTCAGATTTTCTGTGTCCAGGCTCTCGACTGGGTAACCTTTCAGATTTTTCTGTTCCCAGGCTCACTCTGCTATTCAGAGGTTTTGAACAGAGAGCCAGAGTTATGTCTGAGCCAGACAGCTGTGGCATTGGGTGTCTGAGGGAGTAGCACACCTTGTTCATTAGGGACTGTGCTGGGGCATAAAAAAAGATGCTCAGGAATGAATTCCCTCGTGAGTCAAACGGCACTGCCTAGTCTGTTAGCAACTGAGCTCACGTTCCCTTGTACGCTGTCTTAGCTCTCATTTTCTTAATTTTTTTCAGAGCACTCTCTGTTGTGGACTTTACATACCTATGTGAACAGTAAAACTGGCTATTTTTTTTAACTAGGGACTGTCTCTAAGAAGCAGGCAGCATTCCTAAAATGCTTTAAATCACTATAAAGGGGAAAAAAAGCCCAAGCAGGAAGGGCAGAACATAGAAAAATCCCAGGGACTGGACATGTTCCCATGGGTCCAGATTGCTTGAGGCACACGGATGTCCATTTTCTGTCTTGAACTTACTGAAACCAGTGCTAGCAGTCAGCTCTGAGTCAGGGCACAGTACCTTATCCCATAGCATCAAGTACAACTTAGAACTGGAGTGGAAAATAGCTGGAAAGGGATTCAAGGGGTCCCTTAGCCCATCTCCTTGCTGACAGTCTGAGTAGTTAAATTATTCCTGATTTTCTATGCAATATATAGGTTCTGTGGTATTTGCTTG
The DNA here is from genome assembly GCA_027574665.1 of Rhynochetos jubatus. Lineage (NCBI taxonomy): Eukaryota > Metazoa > Chordata > Aves > Eurypygiformes > Rhynochetidae > Rhynochetos > Rhynochetos jubatus. Next base: position 30,895,115 of record CM050654.1, read on the forward strand.
CTGTGGTCTGTTCCAAAAGAGCACAAGTCTCGTTCTGGAGCTGACTTCTGAATTTTTGCAGTGATTTTGTGATACTCCCATCTTGAGATCCTAGAGAATAATTTAAATTTGTGGCTGTAATTTTTGTGCTGGGTTTTCTTAATTTCCAGCCTCAACTGATCAACTCTTTTTCTGTGTTTTGTTTGGATATTCCCTCCAATGCAGAGAAAAATCCTAATTTTTCCATGCCATGAGAGTCTCAAAGTTGTTTGGAAAGAAAAGCCCTTTCCTGCTGTGGGTGTCCTGTGTGTGTCGTGTCCACACCCCCCCACCCCCCCCTCAGTCTTCTAACAGAAGTCACCAGCATTACCAAGTGAAGCTTTCTATTCTTCCCAGCAACTGTTCTCCCTCCAGCTTTTCTTCTCTATTGCATTGTCTGCCATACAGTGCATATACTTCTTTTCTGCTTGCTTTTCACAGTGCTTGCCTGGAGTCTCATGCTGCTAGCTTTGCCATGCTGTGCTTTGTACTTATCTATGGTACATCTTCTTAGAACATGACTAACTCTCCCTGGATCCTGGCCATACATCCTACATTCTGGATTTAAATCCTTCTTACTGTCTATCTTTAAGATATCTTGTGTGAATACCTTGCTCTTTTGTAGCCATAATTAAGTTTTGCTTCAAGCTGCTTAAATTTTACCGTCATCTCTTTGAGTTGTTTGTGCTGTTGTTCTTTCTTTCATTCACTTCATCCTGTACATCCCTTGTTGTTCTATCAAATGACTCAAAACCTGTAGGAATTTATTCGTTATTTGGTTTGAATTCGACCTGTGATCGGCTTAGGCTGCTTGCTATTACACATATAAGTAGCTGTTGCTCTCTTCACTCTAAGGTTTTGGGTGCATCTCTGTTTCCCTAGTGCATCTTTCCAGTCCTCCTGCCCGGTTCTCCTGGGTCAACCTTTGTTGAGCTATTAGCAGAGTTCATGAGGAACTGTGTACCTGATTGTAGCCTTGACTGTATTTTGTGTGTTGAGGTGATGATGAGAGTTATGAGGCCGTGAAGCAGGTGGGACTGGGATTTCAGTGCAATGAAGGGAAGGATGCAGGTGGTTTCAGGCCCAGGACATGTGACGATGGAGATGCCATTTTGCTCTAATGCAGAAAATACTGAAATGGCTCACAGTGAAATTCTCTACTGACAGAAAATACCTGGGGCTTTCACCTGCAGAGGACATCCCTTAGAGCCTCTCTGAAGGGAAGTCACAGCAGTTTAGAGGAGGTTATGGGGGAAAATAGAAAGCAATAAACAACAGAAACACAGTAGAAAAAAATGTTGATCCTCCTTCAGGATCAAGCTCATGGCTTTAAGGTGAAAGAGGGTCTGGGAGGATGGCATGTCGATGTTGTTTGTATCTGCATTCCTGTGTGACACCTGAAGAACCAGGAACTGAAGCCAGTCTGTCAAAAGGTGATGAAACCCTGTGTCTTCTCACAATCTTAATGGCTAAAAGACATGTAGAGTTAAGGCCAGCTCTGTAGCTGGTGTACAGCCTCAAAAATTTGGGTTTATGGCCAGCTGTAGATCCTTTCTAGTCACAGGTCCAGCCCCTGTTCTCATCCAGAAATGGTGATTTTGTTGGAAGATGGTGCAGCTGCTGCACAAAACCATTGATCGTGAACATCCACTTAAGATGCCCTGCGGCCTTGGTTAGAGGCAGAAGAGAGGCAGATTCCCTGTGACGTTTGGGAGCTGGGTAGAGATGACTTCAGTTTGCCTGCAAGATAAAAAATGAAATGAAAGTTTAACTATTCTATTAGTGACCAGAGGACTGTTGTGAAGTGAAACATTAACAACAGGGTGAGAGCGAGGCAGGATTGCTCAACGAGTCATCTTCAGGTGCAGCAGAGCTGGAGTTGCCTGAAGCAGCAGGCATGGCGGAAGGGGACAGCATGCTGCTGGCTGCAAAGGACGCCCAAGCTGGTGAGAGAATTTTTTAAAGATTTCTTCTTGCTAATCATAGAAGATACTGAAGGCAAAAAGGCACCAGGAGGGTCGAAGTTTCTCTGGTTGTTACAGACTTGTAGATACAGATTAGGTACTTGATACTGTAAGTAGTATTAATCTAAATACCTTTGAAATTTTGAATCTATAAAGGATAGTGAATAGAGCAGAGGTGCAGGTCTGAAGACTTCTGGCGTATTTTTCTGGTTAAGTGATTATTTTCTTAAATTACCTTGAAGTTTGAGATAAGTCTTCAGGCAATGGAAACCAGTCTTGCTCTGTCCAAGTTGGTTAAGCCATGCTTTTTCCTGTAATCAAAGAATTGGAGAAAATAAGCCAGAAGAGAGCTGGAGAGGTTATCTTGTCCATCCAGGGCCAGGTCATTAACCCCAAAGTGTTGCTGGCACACATTCATCTACCTGCCTATAACCTTATAGAAAGAGGAGAGAAACACAGATACGGTAGAAGGGCTATAAAAGTATGGCCAGTGTATATGAATTCAAAATAAGACTCATCATTAAGAGACAGGTGTGGCTGAGCTGAAAATCGAGAAGGGATTGTACCACAAAGATGAGTGCAGATGAAAATGAAGAGATCAGTTGAGTATAAACAGATTAATGTGCACAGTACTGCAGTGGGAAGCAGTGAGAGATCTGAGGATTGTAAATGCAAAGGGAAAATGCAGGTTGTCTTCCTGTGGATTTGGGAACCAGAAAAAAATTAAATGATGAACTGAAAGTCATAGAAAAATGAATTCGTGGGAACTTCTGGCTATGCAAGGCATCTGGTAGCTGAATATTACATTTAAGCATGAGTCATCCTGCAGATTCTCCACTTGCATAAACGATAACTCAGAAAAGAGGAATAATGTAGAGAAAGCAATCCTTGCTTTTGTGCTTACCAGCTGAAGTTGTTTAGCACATGATTTTCATAGAAATTCAGGAGGGCACCTCATCCATCTGCCTGCTCTGGGGCAGGATGTGCTATTTAGCCAGTCCCTGATACATTCTTATATAACAGGCATTAGGGATTGCCTGAACTCTGCAGCTCCAGCCATGCTGTCTCTGTTCTGCTGCTCACCTCTCCTTGCAGGAAGGGAATTTGGCCAAAAGCAGCCCTGAATCTTTCTTATTTAAGTCAGTTATTAAGTCTCGTCTTATCCTCAGTGAAAATGGAGAATAGTTGCTCTCTGTGGCTGCTTTTCCTGTCAGTGGGTAGGTGTAGCGTTTGGTAGTCTTTTTCCCTGAATTTCATCTTTTGCATTCCAGAACTGCAAAGTGGTTTCTCCTATTTAGCAAATTCATTTTCATTTCATACCCTGTTCTCTCTCAGGCTTCTCCATCCTGGTTTCAGACACAAGCGCAAGCAGTACGCAGGCTGTGCTGATGTTCTCTTTGCTCATGGAAAAGCTGGGGATGTGCATCTTTCATGCCCTCCTAATCTGATGGAAAATCGTTGATGGCTACTCTGAGGGGGATTTCCCAGTTGCCTACTATATGGGTATTTGTCTGGACCCTCCTGTGAGGCACTGGAGTTGGGATATATCACATCCACAGCTGCTGTAGCTGTTGCACCACTTACCCTGTCACCAGAGAATAAACCAGTCTGGTTTGAGAGCGTTTTTTCCAATCCAAAATGCTTGTTTTGTAATCCTTATTCTTTTGGTGCTTAGAAGGGATTATTCAACCAAGTATCTCTCTGGTTATGGAGGAACACGACTGGGTTGTCCTAACCTGCCTTTTTAAAGGCAGTGGTGATGCTTGTCCTGCTTCTGCCCTTCACAAGGTTCAATACTACATTCAGCACTTGAAGGTGAACTTCGTCGGGCTGTAATGATTTGAGCGCATTCGATGTATCCAAATATTCTTTAAGTGGTTTTTGCTCACTTCACCCATATTCCTACTGGTTCATTTTAATGGTGTTACGTATCTTGTTGCAATTCAGTATTCTAGTGAAGACAAACAAAAAGGACACAACATCTCTGGCTTCTCCAGATGAGCTTTTGTTTGCTCGTTTTCTAGTTTAAATAACAGTCTTTCATTTTCCTTCCTCTTTCTCCAATATTGACAACATTTCTAACACCTTTTCTTATTGCCTTTTGTGTCCCCTTGCTAGCTGTAATTCATTTTGTGCCTTAAGTTTAGAGCCTCAATTGCTCCATGCTTGATCTGTTTGTTTATTCTTGTCTTCCGAAATGCCACCTTATTTTCATTTGTGCTACAATTCCTTCCTGATTTTCAGCTCAGCCGCACAGGTCTCCCTCTATCAAGTCTTATTCTGAATTCATTTGTATCTGAGATGCTTGCAGCTTTATTCTCTTTAACTTGTTTTTGCTGTTTGCCATGAGTTACCATTTATTACCAGGTATTTGAATACCTTTTCTCCCTTTCTGTCTTGGAAAATGTTCTGGCAGCTAATGGCCTAAACATTTCTGCAGTGTGTTTAGAATCACAGAATCTTTTAGGTTGGAAAAGACCATTAAGATCACCAAGTCCAACCATTAATCTAACACTGCTCATTCCACCACTAAACCATGTCCCTAAGCACCTTGTCCACATATCTCTTAAATACCTCCAGGGATGGTGACTCCACCACTTCCCTGGGCAGCTGTTCCAACACCTGATAACCCTTTAGGAGAAGAAATTTTTCCTAATATCCAATCTAAACCTCCCCTGGTGCAACTTGAGACCACTTCCTCTCATCCCATCACTTGGCACCTGGGAGAAGAGACCAACCTCCCCTCCTGCCCTTCTCTGCACCCTCCTTTCAGGGAGTTGTAGGGAGCGATAAGGTCTCCCCTGAGCATCCTCTTCTCCAGCCTGAACACCCCCAGCTCCCTCAGCTGCTCCCCACAGGACTTGCACTCCAGACTCTTCCCCAGCTCCGTTTCTTCCTCTGGACACCCTCCAGTACCTCAGTGTTTTTGTGGTGAGGGGCCCCAAACTGAACCCAGGATTCGAGGTGCGGCCTCACCAGTGCCCAGTACAGGGGGACGATCCCTGCCCTGGTCCTGCTGACCACACTGTTCCTGATGCAGGCCAGGATGCCATTGGCCCTCTTGGCCACCTGGGCACACTGCTGGCTCATATTCAGCTGCTGTCAACCAACACCCCCAGGTCCTTTTCTGGGCAGCTTTCCAGCCAGCTACATTTGACAAGTAGTATGGTAATCCCACCGACTGATATGGTTTGTCATGCTAGTATTAATAAAAATAAAATGTAAAAACATCACTTAGCTTATGTGGTGCCTGGGGCTGTGTACGCACTCGGGAAATATAGCTGCAGGATGCTGAAAGTATTAAGGCATCACATTGTAGCAATGTGGGAGCCCTGCACAAGCAATGGTGAAACCTTTTCTGTCTTCCTTTTGTATTTCTCCTGTAATAACTTTGCTGCTCTGTTTGTCTGTGCAAGACAGAGTGCAACAGGCTTCTGCTGGAAGTTGTCTAGAGATACTTAGGCAAGTGAGAGATGCCATCAGGGGACTCAAGAATATTCCTGCTGCCTTCAACACAGGGTCGGGCTTGCAGGACTCAAGTGTGTGCTAACCTGGTGTGCAGGAGACAGGACCGACGTGCAGAAGCCTGTTCCTTGCACAGCCCCCAAAGCTGGGTGTACTTTTGAGCTGCTTGTGCCTGTGAAATAGGCTGAACAAACTCCAGCTTCCCTGGGGGCTGTTGGTGGCACCTGGGAAGTGCGAGCCAGGTGAAAGCAAGGTTGTGCCAGTGTGCGAATCACTGGGAGGGCAGAAGATGAGGACCTGGTCTGTGGCAGTACAGAGGGAGGTACCCAAGTGTTGCTTTGCCACTGTTGTCGAAGAAAAAGGGAATAAGAAACGACCTTCCTGGCCTCAGCTAAAGTTTGGACTGTTGGACTCACGTTTAGCCGCTCAGTTAACAGGAGTGAAATGGGATCCCTGGGGATCTTCAGTGGCAGCAAAGCCAGTGCACACTGGGGAATATGGGGAGTAATTATGCTTCCTCTGTACACTCTGTCACATCAGAGTCCCTTATCTAAGTGTTCTCCATGTACTGTTAGCAATAACTGAACCCAAATTAAGGATCTGTGGCATAAGCAAAGGTTTCCCTCCTGGTGTGTCAGCTGCAAACTTGAGTCTCATGATGCTTAAGCGCTAAGCAGCAGCTTGGTGCTCGAGCTAGGATGAGTTATAGGGACTCTTTGTACTAATTGCAGATCCTGAGTGTGGTATGTACTCCTGCTGGTAAGGGAGAAATATTTGGGACAATTCTTTGAACATTTGCCTTTTAAAGGAGCCAAATGTAAGGGCAAGAAAACATTGCCTGCACTGAAAATACTGCAGAGTCACAGTCACTGAGGATGGTTTATGGCAAGGTTGTGCGTCTTGCTTTGTAATTGAAACTGGCACTGGGAGAATACTGATGAAGAGCTCCTCTGGTCCCATGGGAAGGGGGACGTTTCCCCCCATGGAAGGAGGAACAGCAGAGTACCTGGAGGGACCTGAGCCCATGTAGCAGCAGGGGGAATCCAGGAGCTCCCAGCCCAGCGTAAGATGCATTTACCACATAAGGAGTCTTTTGAATAGTAGGAAGTAGGGACAGGGTTTGGGGGTGCTTCTGGGTGCTGGCTGTGCCCTCTGGATTAAACTGTCCCAAAGGAAGAGGCAAGGTCATCCCAGGGAATTATTGAGGGAATGAACCCTATGTCACTTCACTCCTGGGATAGCAAAGAAATGATTTAACACAGTGCAGGCATCCGTGACATCCAGTGTCCGGGGGTTTGCCGTGATGAGCATTTCAGTAGTTAAGACTTGGGATGAATGTGTGGCTTTTCAGTTGAATGAGATCCCTGCAGAATAAACCTGTCATTACTTCATGGGGAGGGAGATGCACGCTCTGCTCCTAAATCCGCAGGCTGTAGAGGTATCTGGGACCTGGGATTTTTATTCAGCTCACATCTGTTCAGCATACAGTGCTGTGCTGGGCTGGTGCACGTACAGTAGCTGGGGCCATGCCAAACGAGGGAGGTCTGTGCCACCAAGTGCTGACTGCCTCAACCTGGGAATGATTTAGGCTGTGCTCCCTGACTCTTCTTGAACTCTGGAGTTGTCTTTCCTGGGTAGCCTCTCCCTCCCCTTTCTGCCCCGGCTGCACAAATGTGCTCAATTAGGGTTAACTCAAACTGAATCAAACTTCATGCCTGAGGTTGGAAATCTTCCCAGGCAACTCACCACAGCCACATAGCATGGTGGGAGACAAGGCGAGAGGGGAGATGAACGCTTTTCAGAGAAACGAATCCAAGGAAACTTTGTTCGCTTTTATTTCTGCAGGAGATGATCCCCCCAAAGGAGATTTCCCTGTTCAGAAAAAATCCCCGGTGAGTGATACAGCTGGTTTCCTTTGCTTTGCTTTCTGCTCAGCTTGCTCTAAACATTGCAAGATCTCTCTGTTCTTTCCTCTGTTGTGCTCTGGCTAGAGACAAACACCCTTTCTTGCAGAGGGTTGAAATAAGCATTAACAACTCAAGGCAAAAATCCCCCCGCTAACCTGATTAAGTTAAGAAAGGGCAGCTTAAAGGGAAAAAATGATCTGTCCCAATGGCTGGGAAAAAGGGTAAGGGTTTTGATTGCTGCCTTTTTCCTGAATGCTACTTTCCCTGTGGGAAAGGACTTACTCCTCTGAAGTGGAGGGGAATGCTGTGCATGGGAGGGAGGGACCTGACCTGTGCATTTGCTTAGTTTGATGAGCCTCCCCTCCCCGGGGAAGGGTCCCCAGATGCTGCAAAGGTGAAGGAAAAGCAGGGATTGAGCACAGGCCACTGATGCGCCTTAGGGAGCCCAGCTGTAGTGCCAGAGCATCAGCTTTACATCTTTGGCTCTTGTTTAAAGGTAGATTCAGGTGAATATGTTGCCTTGCAGCTTTGATGTTTGTGCAGGTTTTCAGACTAATTCTTAGTTGAGTGCTTGACCCCTAAAAACTGTACACTGTCGACTTCAGGGAGAAAGGGGTTTGTACTGGACCTGCTTTGACTTGCAGGACAGTATGGTAATACTTGCTCTGAAAGCTCACAGTCGTGTTGCTAGCAAGCCAGCTATGTAACTCGCAATTTCAAGTACTGTGCGGACATTAACTATTGGATATCCAGAGCTCCTGTGAAATATTAATCTCTGTCTGCTTTTGCAGCTAGTCAGCAAGAAGGAGAGGTGAAAACAAATGTCTGCTGTAGCTGGCACTTTAAGTGACCTTTCTTTTTTCCAAAGACACGGACTATCAACTTCCACAATGTCTTTAAGAGCCCCATAATCCTGCAGATCCCAGGCTTATAGTGGTAGCTAAGCACAGCACACTGTCTGTGCACTCATGATCCAGGCTTAGCCTCTTTACTTTTGCTGGGGCTCTGAGCAAGGTCCTCCTTCGTGAAAGCGAGTAAACCGCATCTGGGTGTACGTATGGATGAAAGCTGCCCACTTTTGGATGTCCGGGCAGGCCACAGGCAGGTCAGTGATACAACGGAGAGAATACATGAGGGTTTCTGCGTGTGCCGATGCCACCTCATGACATGCAAGCCCGATGGAAGTACCCCTGCTTGTAAGTCGTTGCTCTGTGTTTGTAAGCACTTACTCAGGCTCCTGGCTCAGGCGCTTGGGGATGTTTAGCTGGGAAGTCACCGCTTCCTGCTCTCCTTGCTCTGCTTTCTCCTTGTTCCTGCTCATCTGTAGGTGCCCATCCCAGAGCATGAGTGGCTGAAATGAGTCACTGCCAGGTTCCCTGTCACTGCAGGTGACACTGTGGTGTGCAGTGCCTTAAACTGTTGCAGTTAAATCCAGCAGGGCTTGCGCATAGGGTGCGGAGGGCCGAGTTCTGGTGTCAGCAAGGATCCTGACACCTGGCCGCCTGCATTTGAACAGTCACACTCTGCATCTCCATCAAATGGTATTAAATCTGATGAGTACTGATAGCAAGGTCTGTGAAAGAGAGGAAGAAAAATATCCCTGTCATACAATTTTACTTCCAAGTTCAGAAAATGCCTCCAAGCACCCACAGGAAACATAATTTCCCTCTTATGACTTTTCTTCTTTATTACAAAAAACTTGTTGGAGAAAGGTATTTTGTGTGTGCCTCTGCCTGTGTGTTTCTGCATTTGCAGCTTATATGTGCCTCCATTTTTAGGCTAGTCTAAAAGCAGGAGGCCCCAGTGCAGTTTCCAAGGGAGCACACTCTATCTTACAAGCCATATGCTGAGCATGATGGTTTCAGAGTAAATAATAAATGAAATGGGTAATTACACATTTACTCTAGTAAAGCAAAGAGGCCAAGGGTTTCTTAATAAAAAGGCAGCCCATGAGGACTGAGAAAAAAATAGATACAAAAAAGCACACAAAAATATTTGTCTTTATTGATGCTGGGTTGAGTAATGGAAAGCGGATTTGGGGATTTTTGGTGTGGGTGGGTTGTTTGTCTTTTTTTTTTTTTTTTTTTGGACAGTCAGTCTCTTTTGTTGCTTTTGTATAATGTTGAGCAAGGCAACATCATTAAGCTAGGCTCTTCTAAACTTGATGCCATTGCTTTGGGAATCCAAATAAGCTTGAGTCTCTTGGTGGTAAAATAAACCTGAATAAACACATCTATTTTGGTATCTGTATTTACATTTGGGACTCTGGGTAGAAATACAGGAATTCATTATTTCCGACACAGAAATGCATGTAAAGAGTTCATCTCGCTTCACTGGCCCATACCGGGTGTGTTTAAAAGCGTAAATATAAATGCAGATGTTAATATTACACTCCCCCCCATCCCTCACCAAGTGCATGGCCAGCCATCTCTCCCACTAATTGGCAGAGGCTGGGCAGTGCTGGGGAAACCTGCTTTCCCTGTTGCGAGGCAGCGGAGCTAAGCAGCTGGAAGCTGCTTAGTTCAGACCGCAGTAGGGTGGTGAGAGGGACGGAGGCCCACACAAGGTCATGCCAAGACTCATCTGTTTAAACGCCTTGTATTTCACTTGGAAACTGCTGATTTTAGCTGGTGTAAAGTGAGATTCAGCGAAAGACTGGCCATGCTCAGACAGGTTTGACAGTCCCATTGCTGTTTGGTTTGGTTTTGATTCATAAATTGAATTATCCATAATTATGCTAGTGTTCTTGGAATGGATGCCATACCTGAGGGACTGCAGGAGTCAGCCCTGTGGGCTGGCGCTGTGCCTCAGCAAACACAGTGGCACAATTTGGTGCGAGTGAGGTGCAGAGATTGAGGGCAGTTGTCACAAAGGAGAGAGCAGCTTCAGGGAGAAACAGACAGCAGCTCCCTGGGGTCTACCAATTGCTGAGGCAAAGTCTGCTACTAGGAGAGGGAGCAGTTTTGGGGCAGGGTAGTAGCTTTATGTGAAGTGTAGGAGAAAACACTTCTGAAGGTGTTCTTACAACTCAGTGGGTTTTTGCATTACAGCAGAGAGGCGGTAGGACCCTTCCGCTGGAGTTCCTGGAGGCTCTGAGTGTGGCGGGCTGCTGACAGCCCATGAATCCCCGTGGTGCTTCTTACTTGGCCCGTGTTGGCCAGGCTGATTTGGTTAAGGGGAGCCTTAACCAAAGCAAGATAGGTATGGGGTCCCTTCCCTCCTTTGAGTCCAACCCACAGGCCAGTCAAGCAGCAATGGGAGCCTGGTTTTTGGACTGGACTTCTCTCCACCACCCAGGCACTGTGGGGATACGTTGCTGGGGTGGAAGGTTTCACAGAGCTGATATGTTCTCATTTGTCTCCCGCAGAAACTCTGTGGCTCCAACTACCCCATAAGTATTGCCTTCATTGTGGTGAACGAGTTTTGTGAGCGCTTCTCCTACTATGGCATGAGAGGTATGTGGCCTGTGTTGGGGAAGCGACTTTCCCATCCTTGTGTTTTATACACTGGCCTGGTGTTCCAGGGCTGTGTGGTATGTGGTCTCAGCTGTCTTTCAAAGCAAATCAGCATTTTGGGATGCAGGTATGAACAGTGTGCCCTAACATTGATGCTACACCTGCTCTGAGCAGAAGCTGGGACTAGAGAGCTCCAAATTGACCTCCCAGTATAGATTTTTTTTTTTTATGTGACTGTCTGTATCAAACCTGGTTTTCCAGTGTATTACATATTTCATAGTTGTGAGCAATCAGCGTGTTTGGGAATTGAATCACACAGGCACCTAATTTGCAAATAGAAAATGTGCATGAACAGAACTACAGGTTACAGTAAGATAAGCTAGAAAATGTATTTTCCAGCTAAACATAAATGTTTATGAGCAAAGAATGCCTGATACTCATATATCTCATTTTAGCTTTTCCTGTGTCAGGGATTATGGGGAACTGGTCTGAAAGCACAGATCTTTCCACAACAGTGCTCATACCTGCTAGACAAATCAGTGGTTTTCTTGCCACCATGATGTAGTTTCCTGCTTACCTGCAGAGATACATGTTAATTATCTGGTGTGATTTGCTTGTTTCCTTTTAGCTGTCCTGACACTATATTTCTTAAGCTTCTTCCACTGGGATGAGAATCTCTCCACCGCTGTGTATCATGCCTTTTCTGCGCTATGTTATTTCACACCTGTCATTGGAGCCATCATGGCAGACTCATGGCTGGGGAAATACAAGTAAGTGAAGACATCTCTGTAATGCAGACAGCATACATCTACAGCATGCAGCCTGTGCAAGGGCAGTGCTGCGTGTGCTCCCAGTTTTGAGCTAGCTCAGAGTGCAGCGAAGACACAGCTGGTCTGTTTGCTCCTGCTGTTCTGTGCTCTGCTTTCACCCAAGGGCCAACAGGCAACACAATTCGAACAAATTAAATGTCACAAGTGCACTTCTCCTCCCCTGTCCTTCCCTATGCACCTTGAGGAAGCTGAGGTGTAGGGTGATTAACCCTCATCTTGCTAAGATCTGCTTCTGAGAAGAATTCAGAGATGGGCAGAAAGTGGTGTTATCCTCTAGATCCTGCAGTTTCAGATTAACTGTTGCTAACTATACTTACTTATGCTTTCACAGCATAGGGAATGTGTGAGCACACCCATTTTTATGCCAGCTCATCTCTCTCAGCACGTAACCGGGTAAACTCTCCCTGAGTACGTTAGACAGTCTTCTGTTCCACTGATAATCTAGGGGCCCATCATGTGCCCCAGAGTGGGGGTGAGCAGCTGGATATAGGACATTCTTTGCTTGGCACTGTTTGCTCATTGTCTGAGGAGTCTTGGCTGTCAGAGTGATGAAGTGCAGCCAAACCCTTCTCTTCAGGACTAAGCACATCTGGCAGAAAAGTTTAAACAGGAAAAAAACAGCTGCCGTGTGTCTTTCCAGCAGAAATTTCTTAAGGAGATATCAATGGTTTAGTTCTTTGTGCTGAATTTTAGTCACTCTTGTCCCTTTGAATGAGAAAAATAACAATGGAGGTTTATTAACTTTATTGCTTAAGGTCACCTACCTTAATATTTATTGGTATTTGAGGATATCTGTCTTGCAGCATGATGATGTGAGAAGGTAAATCTCTATGCAGACTGTTGTGCATTAGGCAAGAGACTTTCCCTGGAGTAATTGCTATGACTTGATGGGAGGTGGCTTTTTCTGTAGTAGTTGGACCTCAGTCAATACTGAGGGCAGGATAACAGATTAGAGGGGCTTTTGGGAATGATCTGATGTGGCTCTAAATTAGCTGTTGCAGCCAGGGTTTGGATGCATGGAGGACGACTTCTGTGCTCAAAGCTCATAGGGCTTCTTCTAGTGCCTCTGCACTGCGAAGTCCTTCCATTCCCTCTGTGTGTCATCTGCACATAAATATATAGAGGTGTCTTAATCCTGAAGGTGATGAAGCAATAGGAACATGCTCAAGAGCCTGATCCTCCTAGTCAGATTTCTCCTTCCTCACCAAGACACAGGAGGCAGATAGATGGGCTCAGTCCTCCAGGGGTACTTGGAATCTTGTAATAGAAAAACCATGCTCTTAATTCAGATGTGTTAGGTGGGTTGAAAGTATGTGACAGTCCCTATGGATGCCTTCCAGTCAAGAGATTCACTTAGGCGCATGCTACAACATGCCAGTTCTTAGCACTGGAAACTGAGTTGGACCTGAACAACACTTTTCTACTTGCAGCCTTCCATGCATGACAAGACCGGAACATTTTTAGTTTATTCTTCTCAGCAACCTCTGCAAAGAAAGCAGGGGCTACCTCTCCTTCATCTGAACCTGTTCATCTATCTTTTTCTTCTACTGTGCTCCGTGTTGACACAAAAGTGATAGTTGCCTGCTCTAACAGTGGTATGAGCACACCAGTTCCTTGTGCATCTGCCAAGTAGACCTGCCGTATCAGGAAGCACAGGCACACTCTGGTTTTGGATTGTACATCACCCGGCACCTTCAGTCACTGCTGTTTGCTTTCCTCACAGGACGATCATCTATCTCTCCATTGTGTATGTGGTTGGACACCTGATAAAGTCAGTCGGTGCAATCCCCTCCCTAGGCAACCAGACGGTTCATGTGTAAGTAGCTGTTGAAGCCGCAGCACTTGTGGCTGGTTGCAATGGTAGTTGGTTTACTCAGGGCTAGTTTGTTTCACCTCCATCAGGCCAGCAGTTTGGGGGCTGTGCATAGGTTGCTTTTATCAGGGAAGGGTTTGGAATGTCTGAGGAAGAGCAGAAGGGCGGGTCTAGAGTGTGAATGCACCAGGAGTTGAGAACCATGGCAGAGACTCAAAGCCCTTTGACACAGGCACCTCTGATCACCCCTCTCTCCTATACCACGCTACTGGAGTTTGGTCTCCTCCATCTAACTGCCTGCACCAGGCTCATTCCTCCCTCCTTTCCTCATCAGCGTAGCTGCCCAGCTCAGCAAGGTTCCTCCGTGTGCACGGGAACACAAAACCCAAGATACATTTTCTAATGGGGCAGAGGAAGGGGCTTGTTTCTTCCATAGGGTACAACCCTTCTTGCCCTCTAGATTCTGAACTGACAGCCTTGTCAGAGTGGTTCCCCAGCTGGTGTCTCTGAAACCACCAAGTTGTTTTTCCCTAGGTGGTCACAGCTCTAAAAATATGCACATGCAGGCAGGAGCACATCTCACTTATAGAACAGTTTCCCTTTGTCCCAGACCTCGCCAGTCCTGTTCCATACAGATGTAATCTGTCGGGCCAACAGTGGTATTTTGAGGAGCACTGGGAAGTAGAAAGCACCCAAGAATGAGCCTAATTCAAACAGCTTGTCTGTGCTTACCCAGGCTGAAAGGCTATAGGAAAAGGCTCCCCCCTGCCCTTATTCTCAATTGATCTCTGCAATCTTTTGTTCTCATATGAGTGAAAAATAATCCCACAGATCTTTGGTCTCTTGCTTGTCCATTGGGCCTCAGAACAGCAACAAACCGACAAAACCAGTTTGGTTAATTGACTGGTACTAAATGCAGAAATGAGGATATTTAATTTGTTTTTCGCACTTAGCTGGCTCATCATCACTACCCATCTGCAAAAGACAATGCTACCAGAGGAGTCGTGGTTGGGTGACACTAAAATGCTCTCATAAACACTGGAAAGGCTCTGCAATAGTGATATTTTTGTTCTTGCATGAAGGATCCTGTCTATGGTTGGTCTGTTCTTGATCGCCCTTGGAACGGGAGGTATCAAGCCCTGTGTCTCTGCATTTGGTGGGGACCAGTTTGAAGAGGAACATGTAAGATTTCTTTTCTTTCCTAAAATATGCAGTGTCTTCTTACTTTATGAGGATGTTTCTGTGATCAAATCCTGTTGTACTAGAATAAGGTCCAGTTTGATAGGGAAAGATGTAATAAGATGAGGTAGGATGGTTTGCATAAGACGAGAGAATCTGGATGCTTCAGGAAAGGCAAATGACAGCAGAACAGAACTGATATTGGGAAGGATAGGTCATAATTGCATTAAATAATCTAAATGTTATTTGGCTGTCAGAGTAGTTGGAAAATCCTGTATCATGGATCTGTAGCCATTTCTGAACCAGATTAACAGGTGTGATTATAATGCACTGTAATGGAATACAGCAAATGAAAGAGAAAATTGTATCACCCGCTTATACTTCCTTGGGAATTTTCCCTCAAGTCAGTCATAGTCTGTGTCTTACATCTTGTTCAGAAAGAACTGTAGGAAATCCCAGGTTTTTTGAAAGTGGTGAGTGCAGTGGCTCAACTAGGGATAAGGTAGTTCTTAAAGAAATGAAGCAGGTTAGGCTTAGGCAAAAGGATAAAATTTTCAAATTGACTTGACATTAAATACTTGGATTTATGTGACCTAACACACAAAAATTTCAGTTTTCTCAATGACAGGATTCAAATCGGCAACTTCTGTGCTTGGCATAAGCCCTCAAATATGTAGAAGGCCACTGCTACAAGAAAGAAAATAAGTGGTGGTGCCTGTGATGAGTAAACTTAAATTCAAGGAGTATTAGTTAGGACTGGCAGTAGGAAAAATTTTCCAGAAATAGCTCTAGAGAAGTACTGGAAAATACTAGGCCCTTTGAGACATGGAAATTGCTAGCAATGAAGGCATTGTAGAAGGAGATTAGACTAATGGTCTGTCAGAAAAGGTGCTGGTAGAGTTGGAGAAGGGATTGTCCCCTTGGCCTTGGACAAGGGATGGGAGTCCCTTAGAGCAGTTTGCTATTTGTCCTTTGCAATGCCCCAGCATGTACTCAGCATTTAAGGAATGAATAATATAGACCAGAATGTTAATTTTAAAAATTTTGGGAAGACTTGTGCTTTCTGTGCTTGAACTGTGTGATGCTGAAACGATGAAGCTTATGGTTATTAGGGAGTAACAAAACATAGGATGTTTCATGGTTACCAGTTCAAAGCAGATCCTTCTGCTGGCACATCCATCCTGTGCTGTCAGCTGGACCTGATGCTTTAGGGGCTGCTGCAGAAGAGGGAGCAGCAATCGTTTGGTGCCAGCTGGGGCAGCTGGTGACCACAACTCTGACCAGATACAGGTTGGCAGTACGGCACACGTGCTCTGGGAATACACTGCGTGCATACTAGCGTGTGGGCGTCCCGGCTTGCAGTGCCAATAGTTGTCCCAAAAGGATTCTAACAGGTGTTACAGCAGCGTTTTCAGAAGTGCTACTTCTATGAATATTAATGATTAATAATGTTTATCCAGCATCTTTCAATTACTACCTAATTACAGTATGATAATATGTACCACTTATCTTCAGAGTGTTTTATAGACTTCAGCTAATGAATCTCAGCACCTCAGGCACATACATATAATTATCCCAAACTTAAACCAACTGAGTTACAGAGAAAAACCTGAATTGCCTGTGGCTGTGTGGGCCTGGACCCTTTTTCCAGCATTCAGACTATAGCTCTCTGACAAATTTATCAAATACTAAGGCTCAAACACTCACCTGTGTGTTGCCTTCAAGAAAAAACTAATTTGGAGAAAGAAAACTGTAAAAAGCCGCCTGATAAGGACAGCGCCTTCTGCTCTATTCATTCTTTTCAGAATAGAAAGTTTTCTATTTTACCACCTTGAAATGACTTGGCCTTTCGAAGGAAAAAACAAGTTTTATGCTATGTGACAGGAAATTTAAGTCTTCAAAATTGGAATGAGAAGTTTTGATTTTTGTAAGGAATGAAAGGTTTGGGGCCAACCAGAACGTTTCTCCCCTCCAGAGCGGTTGTTGAGAGGGGTTTTTTTGTCTTCCACTCCAGGTAGGATGAAATAAGCTTTGAGACTTCCTAATGAAATGAAGCATTTGATTCCCCCCTTAGTTTTCAGGACACCAATAACCTTCAGCTAAGCCCTTAAGTGCACAGGCTTAGTTGTTCCATCTGGAAACTAGGGATGTGGTAGTTCTATGTACGAAATGAATAAATAAATTGCTCCTGCTATTCCCATGTAGACACAAATTTATGTTTTGAGGTAAATGCACACCATCAGGCTGATGGTGTGACCGGTTTTAAGTACTTTGAGTGGTAATAGTCTTGGATCTGCCACTTTGAGAACAGTACTGCTGCAAACAGTGATGGAGACTGATTCAGCAGGAGGTCAGATAGGGAAAGTAGATTTATCTGCAGGAGATTTCCAAGCATCTTTGTCTGTGGGATTAGGAGTCCAAGCTAAAAATGTATGAAAAAATGGTATTTATGATATGTTATATGAATGTGAAGGCTGCTGTGCATATTAATTAAAGACCAAAGCTGCTTTCATGCAGTGTGATACAGTGTTTAAGGTACTAAATAGCTTTCTCTTTGTTTCTTTATTTTCTGGTTGCCAAGGAGATCAGGATTATTGTGTATGGTACCTTTTCTCAAATTAGCTAATCCAAATCATGTTGTTAATGTACGTCTGCTCCAAAGATTAAGAAAATAGGGATGGATTTTTTTTTTCCGATCAGTGTAATTTGCAAGCTGCTGAGTCTTTATTTTTGTACTCACTTCTGCTTTTCTCTGACCAGTTTTTTTCCCCCATCACTGAAATCTGAAAATGTGTGAAATAAGATGTCCCAGATTCTTTACGCGTCACTATCCTTGTCTCTTACCAGCACCTTCTTTTTGGTAATTGTTGCTCTAGACTTTATTATGTCGAGAGCTGCATGCTTGAGTTTTTCTCAGCTCTCAGAAATTCTTAGTTGCTCAGATACGAAGGGTTAGAGATAGGGCATGAGAACTTGACTAGAAAAGGGCAGGACTGTGAGGGCTGTACTGCAGCACCCATGTCAAGCCATGGCAGGGCTACTCTGGGAGCAGGAGAGATTGCTGAGGCTGCTCATTTTTCTAGACTTCCTTACCGTGACAAATAACTAGTCACCAAGGTAGGCTGAATTAAAAAATACACTTTGCTTGCTTAGCAGTAGAAAGTTCCAGGTAATCAAATCTGTCTGTAAGGACAAAAATAGAGTATAGGAGACTGTAAGACCCAGTGCTGTTTGCTATTAACCATGGGAACATGCCATAGAGATGATTATAAGGCTTACAAATCCTTTAATCCAGGATAAATCATTTGAGTAATGTATGGATTAGATTGCTTGGGACATGCTAGGAAATAAAATTGTGGAAGACCCAAAAGCTCAAGTAGATGTGGTCTTCATAACTGTGCTGGGGCAAGGCAAAAAGCCGTTAATCCAAGGGAGGGGACCTCCAAACTCCTTGGTGGGTGGCAGTGGGAGGCGATGGAGCTCTCACCCTCAAATTCCCAGTACCTGCTTCACAATGGGACCTAAAGAAAAGCCCTCCATGCCCCCCCTCCTGCTCACTTTCCCTGCAGTAATGCCCTGCAATAAGAAGCTTCTTACCATATGAAGTTGCAATATTTCCTGTTGTCTGTACCTTCAGTTATGGGAAGTTTTGTTACCGTTTTGGATCCGAGGCTTCATTCCTTAAGAGCTGCCCTCTTTTAGCTGCCTGCAATTCTCACATTTTCTCCTGTTTTCTAGCCTTGTGAATATTGTTGTCTCAGGGTGCAGAAGGAAGTGGGACATATTAGAGGGAGAAGGAACAGAACCAACGCCCTGAAGAGCTTTTTCACACTCAGCTAAGCTAAAACTTCACTTTCAAATGATACTCATTTCCTAGAGATGTGGTTCAAGGTGCCGTAAGGAGGTCTCTACCAGGCACCAAGCCATGTCCCAAGCAATTTGCCTACTACCTTTACAGTACCTGGTGACAGCTGGGAGTGAAGCCTAGATCTGTATGGAGTATATTGGCTGCCTGGGCTTGGGCTGTCCTTAAATGCTGGTTTCACCAGTTCAGGTGTCCCATAGCTGGTGATACAGATGAGCGTGGGGTAGGCCAGGTAGCCTGCTCTTCGCTCTCAGCTCTGCTGGACCACCCAGGCACAGGGTGGAGGTTTAGGATGGTGTGTGTACATGCGCCTGTGGATGTGTGTCTCCCCCATGAGCAAGGAGAGACTGCTTTTGGATGAATGCCCTTGTACATTACTCCTGGAAAAAAGGACCAAACTCTGCATCAAGTTCTTGATTCCTTCCGAATTACGCAGGAAGAAAGATCAAGAGGAATCCTTTGGTGTATGAAATATGTTACACCAGTTAAATTCTGAACTCTTTCTCCTAGAGTTCATTCCTCCATCAGGCTCTTGAATTTGCTCCTGTAGGCTTAATTTACCCCATTAGTCTGAGATTGACTGGCCTCAGATTGGTATTCTCCTGTCTGATGGATACCTCTCCTTTGCTGGCACTCTCATATCTATGCTGTCATTACCAGCTCCTCAAAATACACAAGTTTCTTTTTCTATTCCTACACAGGAGAGGAGGAAAAGAAAAAACCCAAACCCACAAAAAGAAAAATAAAACCACACCAAAAAACAAAAGAGCTCAGATGTGGGAAGAAATGATGAGCTTGTCAAACCGTGCCAAATTGGATTGAATTACATGACAGAGGATCTGAATCATGCTACCTGTTCTGAATCAGTAAATGCTCTCCTCTCCTTCCAGTCTTGCAACACTCCTGAAGTAGTGTCTTTTCCTCTGAAATGTCAAAAAGCCCCAAAGCGCTTCTCAAGTAACGTGCGCTGATTTGTGCGAGCATTTACCTTCACCTGAACGCAAGCTTGTTTGCTTAACATTTTATGCACTGCGTGTCAATATTTACCCAGACTTCCTAACAAGAGAATTGATAGTGTTCAGTTTGCAAGCCCAGTGCTGTGCGTTAGCCATGACATTGATATTGTCTTTTCTTGTTTTAGACCTCGGAGAGAAGCAAGTTTTTTTCCATCTTCTATTTATCCATTAATGCTGGAAGTTTGATCTCCACGTTTGTAACTCCTGTATTAAGAGGTCAGTGTTGATTTAGAAAAAGATAATAAATTAGCTGCCCTGTGACTACTCTGCTGTGCATAGTTAGGCTCTTATGACAACTGAATGGCAGAAATTATATTATCTGTGGAGTGGCCAGTGTATTGCATTTATGCCTTGTTAATCCTGCCATAGCAGCGTAACAGATCTATAGTACTAGCAGACAAGTCATAGAAACTACATTCCTGGTTATAGTTCAAAGCCAGCCTGAACTGTAGGATTAAAAATATAAATGGTGGAAGGATGTATGTGGTCCATCCTCCCCATTTGCCTGTCTTGCCTGCAGGTAACCTGTGGATGGGAACTGTTCTCTGCTGTCCTGTGCAGATGTCAGGGTCAAAAATTATAGCAGGGCTGGTGGTTTTGAAGTCCTACCTTCTCCCTCCCAGAGGGTGCTGCTGACTTCTGGAGGACTGTCCTGACACTACACTGTGTGGGTCTGCTTGCAGCCCTGAGCAGCTAGCCTTGAAGACAAAGCACAGGCCTGTGCCCCATTTAAGACCTACTTTATATTCTAGCCAGCTTGCACAATCCCTTTTCGTCCCTGAGTTTTGCTGCGCTTACTTCATTGTATCGCAGCGCCTAGAAGCCGAGGGGATTGGCACGCTCTAAATACAGATGCAGCGGCAGAGCAGTGGGCCATAAGTGATGGGGGTGGGGACAGGAATGAGGTAGCCTTCATGTTTAATAGCAATCTTTTTCATTTTGTCCTGTGCCCCCCCAGAAGCTTTCTTTGTTCAGAGTGGTTATTTTAACAGGCGGTTCATTTCCCGAGGCTGTAGGCCATTGTGCTTGTCTCATATTTGCACCGTGCGTACGGGCAAAGACAAATGCTGCACCTCTTGCTTTCACTGGTGTCCCCAGGTCAGCATTCCGTTGAGAAGGAGCTTTTGCTCAGTGTAGTCAGTGGGCAGATGAAAATCCAGTCCCCTTTGAACATCGAGACCTGTGCCAATGTAGCCTAGCAATAAACCAGTTGCAACATAGAAATGAGGTGGAGAGGATGGGGAGAGAGTATAACTTTTGCTAAATGTGAAAGCTTTCTTGGAAGAGCAAGAAATGCAGTTTGTAGGCATTTGGCAGAAATGTGGAATATATACTATAAGGTGGAGAAGTCCAACTCATTTTGCATGTCGAAGTTCAATGTGCCCATAATGTCTCGCTGTGAGCTTTGTGAGTTTTCAGCTAATTTGCTGAGAATAAGCAAATAAATGCGATGCACGCACACAGCTATGCAGCTGACTATGACTGCCCAGGGACAACAACCTGGAACAACTGAAGGCTTCATGGGCTGGTTTCCTGTTAAGTATGTTGGCTTATTTTAGCCATCTTGTTACTATTCCATGTAAGAATGCAGTAATTTGTAGCCACTGGCATACCAACACAGACCTCACTGCTGGCTTGCTGCTTGCAACTGGACCTCTAAATTCACATGGTGCGAGAACTGACCTGGTCCAAGAGGCGCAGGGAACCATAGCTCGGATCCAAGCCATGCTGTAACAAGCCTGGCTTCCTGAGGGGTAATTGCCAGACCTGACATGTGGAGCAGTCTGTCTCTAGTGAGATTGGGAAGGTAGTGAGAAAGGGAACTGGAGTTTTGAAGCTAATCCTGTGATCCCACTTATATAGTGGGGGTATTGGCTTCCACTTTGTCCACTGCAGGTCTATGAAATCACATTCCATTTTTTAGCTCAATAACTCATGCAGCTGGCACAGGTAATGTGGAAACACAGTGCAGGTTATTTAGATCTAGGCAAATACAGAATGGCTTCATGTTATTTAAAATCTTGCGGGTTTTTTTTCCCAATTACAGTTCCTACTACTTCTTTCTATCTATTTGTCTGCCCCTTCCTTTCTAACATTCTCATCAATATCCCATTATCAACTGCTTTTGCTGGCAGACATTAACCCTGCTTCCAAATTGTCTTCATCAGGGGAGGGTGGCTGTTTCAAGAAGATTCAATTCACAGTGTCAAGCACCAGCAAAGAAGATTTAAAGCTAGGGGAAGTGACTGATTTAGGGAAAGCAAATCAAAGGCCCTGGTAACATAAGTCTGGCTGTAATGAGGTGCTTTTATTTCTGACTTCTTTTTCAGGGGATGTGAAATGTTTTGGAGAGGATTGTTATGCACTGGCTTTTGGTGTCCCAGCAGCACTGATGGTGTTGGCGCTTGGTGAGTGGAAACAATAATGCTTGTAATAGGAGTTATCACTTTTGAGTTCATGGATATATGAGAAAATGCACAAATTCACTAGCTATGGGTGGATACTGTGATGGGAAACTCAAGGCTTCAAGGTCATCCAACAATTTTGCCGTTCAGAAGAGCAAGAAAAATCACTAGTTCACAGTGGTGGGCAGACCATGGTTTTACTGCAGTCTTTTATTGTGCTACTGATGAGAGGGTGGTCTGGTGGATGTTTCACAATACAATTGCCTTGCTGTATAAAACAAAGGGAGACACCAAAATCATTCTCCTGATGGCTTGCAGCTTTGCCTATGAGCAGGCTTGGGCTTTGAACTGCAGCCTAAGCAGTCCTGAGTTCCCCAGCTCATAGAAGAGAGGCTTAGTTTGCTTCTTCTAACCTTTCCTTAGGCTCTTTGCAGCTTGGGCACATCTTTAATGGCTCAGACCTTTGCTTCAGAATCTATGCACCACAGAATTTGCAGAAGGAGCTGAATGAGATGTTACTTTGTCCCCAGCTGTCTCACTTTGCTTGGCTGAAGTAATTCCCACAATTACAGTGACAACTTATGATTATGTTGCAATAAAAAGTCCTTATTGTCCAAGTGTCAGCTGCAATCACCCTGCTTCCTAAAGCTTGCATCTTAGCCCCATTAACGTAGTTGTCATGACTTCTTCTTCAACCCTTATAAAATAGCAATTTCCACATTCTTTCCCCAGTGACATTACTGTTACTACTTGGTAGCTGATACTGAGGATACCCCATCAGCTTTAGTTCCATAGTTGCAAGCTGCCGAGG
The DNA here is from genome assembly GCA_027574665.1 of Rhynochetos jubatus. Taxonomy (NCBI): domain Eukaryota; kingdom Metazoa; phylum Chordata; class Aves; order Eurypygiformes; family Rhynochetidae; genus Rhynochetos; species Rhynochetos jubatus. Next base: position 30,917,843 of record CM050654.1, read on the forward strand.
GCAGCTGTCCCCTTATTATGCTGCATTTGAGAGGTTTTGACACAGCATGGGGTGACTTCTCATTCAGCTTGTTAGCTTAATTGAGAGACCAAGCGATTGTGTGATTTCACCACAGCATCTGTGATTTGAAAAGTTCGTCCCCCAGAGATTGTGAATGTTGCTTTCTCCCCTCAGACTTCCATCAGAGAGAAGATTCAGGACACTGGAGGAATGTCATCAGGCCACAGCTAACATTACAGTAATTATTTTCAAAAAAGTGCATGGTCACGGGCCTGAGAAGCCTCTCTTTTCCCCTGTGGCCTGTTCCTATCAGTTTAAGACAGCACAGGCTCCTCTGTGGACCATTGTGTGATGAATGTTTCTAGCAGAGTAATAGTTGCCCAGGGGAAAATGGACATGTAAATATTGCAGTTTTGGTGAGGACATCAATCGAAATGTGTTTTTAGCTAGTGTCCTGCTGCCAGATTCCATGGCCTGCTCTGCGAAGTAGCCCTGTCTTCTTTTGTAAGATGCTAAAATGCTCTTGGAAGTGATATATTTGACTATGTGAGCAGCATGCAGAACTAGAGAAAATACCCTTTCAGTCCTGACTGGCCCTCTCCCTGGGATGATGGAAAGCATGGAGAGATTTAGAGGCAGAATGGAAATCTTGGAGAGCAAGATTTTCTGAGCTGCTTCAGTTTATGAAAGATGGGGAAAGATTGATACTATTTAATTCCAAATGCCAAACCTAATGCAGGAACCTCAGTCCCCAGAGGAGCCAGTGGCATTGCCAGAAGGTATTTCAGCAAACCTAATGAGTCGACTTTTAGAGGCACTGACAGGTCCACAGGGAGATGCTAAAAATCAGGTAGTGCAAATGCCCGCTCTGGGTGACTTTGGACAAGTGTCTTTCAGTGCAACTTACCTAAACTGACTTCAGAGGTCTCTCCGACAGTTCTGCAAGTCAAAACTGGATGCGAAGGGTCTTCATAGTCAGTAAAGAGAAAAGGTGGGTTCCCTGCAGTGTCCCAGGTCTCCTGTGTTAGGACAGAGGTGCCTGCTTTTCTCCACTGGCTGTGGACTAACCCAGGCAATTGGGTTGGTTAAAGAAGTTGAGGTTGGTTTGTTACAGGATTTCACACTCAGCTTTTATTGTGCTTCTCCCTGCTAATGTCTTTGTAATGTGCTCAGAGGCTCTCAAAGAGCAAGACAAATGATAGGTAATCAGATAGTCTCATCTCTGACGGGATTTTGAAGCCTTGGTCTAATAGCCTTCATGCTTTGAGGGAGAAACCCAAGACAAAACAATATCTTAAATTGTATATCCCTTCATGGAAACCATAAATGGAGGTAATTTCTGTTAACACCAGTGTGTGATGCAGTGACCTTCATGGCAGTTTCCACTGAAACATGTGTGAGATGCAAGTACACAGGGCCCACGCCTGATCTGGATTAATCCTCACATGGCTGCAATGAGTCAGGGCTGATTTCCAGCATCAGGTGCAGCAATTCAGTGTGGATTGTATTTAGTATTAGTTTAGCCTGCAAAAAGCATAGACTGAGGGAATTTTCAAGGCTTTGATTCCCAGCATGAGTCAGATGCAGAGGTGCCTGTTGTGCCACAGCAGATCAGGAGATGATGGTGACTTCCTAAGGATCACACTGCCTTCTGTAGGGTGTTGCGTTTTCTTCCACCTGAAGGCACTAAAGGAGTTCTGTATGTTTAATTTCTTACAAGTGCAATTTTGTAAGCCCCAAGAGCAGAGGATTTCTGTTGAATACAGGGCTTGGGGGACCCTTCCCAGAAGGCAGTGCGGGATTGAGCCTCAGTCATGTGATTTCCCCTTTGGGTTATAATATTTTTCAGTTGTGTTCATTGCTGGAAGTGGACTGTACAGAAAAACACCACCACAAGGGAATGTCTTACTGGAAGTGTGCAAATGCATTGGCGTAAGTGCGTGCCATTCTCTTTTTTCCATGCATGAGTCTGAGGTTGCAGGTCAAAAAAGCCCAAAGGGAAAGGGGAAGTGACATTTGGAGGTCTTCTGTAGGCTCCTCCTGGATATCCTGCTGATGAGCTGTAAGGAATAAGGAACACATTTAGGTCCTGGTTTATTCTTTCAACATTTCAATTGGTTTTTCCTTGGCTCCATGAACTGTTGATGTCAGTAGCACCACTAGTGGCAGATGCTGGTGGAGACTGAACTGAAAGAAAAATTCAAACCAACAGAGTATCAGATATATGAATCAGTTGTTTTCAGTTGAATAATTTTACTGAAGTGTATCAGTTCAGCAGATAGAATAGTGCACATTCGTATTATGCACATTCAGCATGTTCATGTAAATGCAAGAGACACCTGCTGAAGTTGCATTATAGCCCTATCAATTATTTTTTTATAGTGTGCAAGCTGAATATAGTATGTAAAAAAAAAAAAAAAACACCCCTCTCATTATTATTAATACTGTCTTATAATGATCTTCCTTTGTCAGCAGCTGTTGCTAACAGCAGATGTTTTCTTTTTACCTAGGCCAATCTAGTGACAGATTTACATTGGGGAAACAGGCCAGATCTTAAAGACAGGATTTCTAAGTGAGGTCTGCCACTCTTTTTGCCTGGGTGGCTGTGTTCAGTGAACAGCATGAACAATGAAATTACAAATTTGGTGTCAGTAATTTCTTCTCTGGTGAGAAACCAACTTGAAAGCTGATGTAGGAGTGAATGAGGCATGGGCTGGACCAGGAATATGCAAAGAAAGGCCTGCAGAACAAGAGGGAATGAGAGTTCTGGTTTTGATGTTTCCTTGGACAATGTGGCATTTCCTCCCCAGCATGGTGATCAGTCCAACAGGTGCTTTTTGGAAGAGAAGTGAAGAAATGATTGAAGCTTTATCATGTTAGCAGGTTTTAAATCAAGAATCCAACACTCTCTAGGGGCTAGTGTCATTTGTCTCTGAAAGACAAGCCCATGACGTAGTTATTTCCCACATTATACCTTTAATCAACCAATGTCACAGGAACTTCCCTGTGGAGAACTGTTCATACAGCATCCAGTCCAAGATTTTGGAAGTGTCCAGCAAAGCCCCTGCAATTTTCTGACACTGCTTACGTTTGGGGATGGGGAGGACAGCCTTGAGTTGGGAATGTGACAAGGGCAGGTACACCGGAGGGAGTTACTCACCTGTTTTTCTCCCTAGTTTGCTATTAAAAACCGTCTGAAAAACCGCTCCCGTCAGATTCCAAAGAGAGATCACTGGCTGGACTGGGCATCAGAAAAATACTCGGTAAGCAATGCTCCACCTGGCAGGTTCGGAGGGGGAAGAGGGGAGACAGTAAGGCTGGCCTGGCCACACCACTCCTCACATGCACCGGGCTCTCCTTTGTCCTGTCCCTTCCCACATCTGGGCTCTCCTGACCCTTAATGGACTGTTTAGGTGCTGCACTGAAATGCAAGAATGTCCCGTATCACAAACAAGTGCCATGAATACCTGCCACACAGAAAGAAATAGGAGCTCTCATGCTTTGTGGCTTGAATCACCTGTTGGCTTTTCACCCCCATCTTACCTTTTTGCCTGTTCCCTTTGTAGAAACAGCTGATTGGGGAGGTTAAAATGGTGACACGTGTTCTCTTCCTCTTCATACCGCTGCCAATGTTCTGGGCCCTGTTTGATCAGCAGGTACAGTACAGTCCTTACAGGGTAACACCAAAGCATCCTGTGGACACAGAGCGCCATGGTCCTACGAGGTGTACAGGTGCTTGCTAAGGCGGTACCCACCATGGCTGCAGGCCAGCCCTTCGCAGTCCTGCTGGGGGTCTGGCACAGGAGGGTGAGAAGGAAGAATGTGCCTTGCCTACTGGCAGGTCTTACAGGGAAGGGAAGGAGAAGGTGGGAATTAAGACCTCCAGCACTGTTGTCTTCTCTGTCCCCGTGTTTTCTAGTCCCATAAGACATCTTGAAGGCTTCACAGCTGTCTGTTTTCTCCTTAGGGATCCAGGTGGACTTTGCAAGCCACAAAAATGAATGCTGATTTTGTAAGTATTTAATGTCACCAGGGCTGGTAAGACTAATAGTAACATCACTGCTCTTGCTTTTTAACCGGAGTCTCGCTGTACTAAGAGCATCTGCTTGATGAATCTGGGTGAGTTGCACTTTCGGTGATTAGAAGCAAGAGGCTCTGTGCAGCCATGTTCAATTCATCACAGCACATCTTGGCAAGGAGCGAGGGCTGGGGAACCATCGGCACCCTGCAAGGTCAGGTATGCTGACCTGCTGGTACCCGGTCACTCTGTGACCTTGAGCAGACAGGGTTTCCAGCCTGCTATCCCCACTGAAGGCAGAGAAGTCGGGGCAAGTTCACACAGCCCTTCTAAGGTTTAACTAGAGCTATTGGTGTTGTATATTTCTGCTCTGGCTTACTTGGTGATACCTTAATGAAGCCTCTAAAAGCCAGCAAGAATGTTGTGTAGAGATGTGAGGAGGATTAATTAGTTAGTATCCATAAGGTTCTTTAAAGATGTGAATGGCAGATGGTGCAGGGTGCAGATAAATGTAGATCAGCTGTCTGCTAAAAGATGCCACAATACAGGGATGGTTTCCATACATACATGTTTTAACAGGCCATTTAGATCTTACCTGTGGATGCTCACATCAGACTTCAGGACTGTAAATGCTCATTTTACAGTTTAAAATTGACTTGGAGCACAAAATTTGAGCCTTTCTATGTCACTGCTGTTAAAAATTGAGTTCTCAGCATGTGATACTCATTAGGCTTAATTAATTCAAATGAGGCATGAAAAAGATGACACCTTGGGTACTATTTATCCACCTCAGAAAGGCAAAACAATGAAAGTTCATGCAGTCTTTGTCATGTGTACCTAAAAACTTTGTTTTCTGCTGTTTTGCTCTCATGCACTTAGTGATCCCATTAGTAGAAGATCTAAGAATCACGAGGTGTCACTTATTAAACTCTCCCTGGTGGAGAAGGACATCTTCAGGGCTTTTTTGTCACACCAACATGGATAGATTTTTGGCTTGTGTTTCAGTTTTATTTCCCCTCCACTGGTGAGTTGTCCCAACTCGTGATGGTGAGAATAAACTGCAACACTGGGGTGATCCCACCATTAGGCTTGCTGGTGTTCATGTTCATAATATGCTTTTCCCTCCTGCAGACAGTGGGCTCGACTGGAAAGTCTGGAGTTAAACAGGGAATGTTTCAGTGTGAGATGAAATATTTGCAGACTTGTTTCCTAATGGCACATTTGTAGAGTATGCAGGAGGGGATATTTGCCTGCTATTTTTAATTGTAAATTGCTTTCCTGTGACCAGTGTTTTCCATACTCTTGGGAGGCAGCTGCTGTTCTAGATTCTGCTCTGGATGAGCCGTCAGACAGGAGACAAACCCCCCCAGCACTTTCTTGGAAAGATATTATTTCCTTACCTAATTTTTTTCCTCCTCTTCATTTCCAATGAAAAGCATTGCATGGAGTTCAGACAAATGCCAGCCCCTCCCTGGAGACAGCTCATCAGTCCCTGCTGGGGACTGGGATCCCTCCATCCATCCCTGTTGACCTTGCTTGGTTGTGGGGGCTGGGTACAGTGATGCAAGGATGAGGCACCCCTTACAGCCTTGAGGACTCGGGTCAAACTGAGAAGTCAGTTGACCAAAGCCCATTAGGTGCCCTCGGTAGATGGAGGGAGGAAAGACATGTTTGTGCAGCCCACTAGCTCAGGGGTGGCCTTTTGTTATCCTTTTGGGGTGCTTGGGAGGAATGCCAACAGAGCTCCAAGAGTCCTGAAGCTTGAGAGCACTCACTGGTAGTTTTTGGGCTTTTCCCATTACAGAAGCAGGGAGGGAGGAAGCTTAAAGCCCAAACCCCACTTTGGGCACTAACATGCCCCTTCCTTCCCACTCGCCTAGTTCATGGCCCAGAGACTCTGAAAGATGGGCCTTGGTACACATCACAGGCTGTGTCCCACCTGCCATGTATCAAGGGTTGAGCACAGCTTCCTTCTGCAAAACGATTCTCATCAAACGCCACGCCCTCACACGACAAGTGTCGAGAGCACAGTATTATCTGTAAAGCCAACATAAAGCATTTGAGGAAACTACCTTTGCTGCTAAGGCATCTGCTGGACCACTTGCTGATTTGCCATATGCACTGTTATATTATGGTATTTATGAATCACTTGGAATATCTCTTTGTTTCAGGGAATATATGTTCTTCAGCCTGACCAAATGCAGGTAAAAGAATACTATAGGGTAGGAAATAATCCTTAGAAATGCATTTTCTTTTCTCTCTCATTTTTGTTTGTCTCATGGGGACCAGTGGCCTTTCTCTGCTCCTTTTGAAGGCAATAGCAGTGCTCCTGCTGACTGCTGTGGTGTGGACTTTGCCTTATTGCTCACTAGTTGTAGTCTTGGGGTTCAGAAGACCTCAAGGATGCCCCAACACAGAGGTTGAATCCTGCAGAATAGTGCAAAGTTGTGGGCAGACATGCCTCTCTAATAGTTCTTGAACCTAGTGCTGGCATGTGGTGGACACAAGCTGTGTCTCCTTTTAACGTGCCCCTGCGCTGAGTGTTGTACCTGAAGTATGTGTTCTTCCTCCCTTTCTGCAGGGCAGATGAAAGTGGGAAGGCTCCAAGACGGTGCCGTGTTGTCACAGTTGATGACAATTCTTAGGCTGAACAGCTCTGAAGAAATCCAAAGCTGTTCTGTTCCCTGAAATATCCCTTTGAAACTAAAACAGCATTTCTCTCTGCTTGTTCTCCATCACTCTGACACTGCTGGCCAGCAGACAAGCTCTGCCCCTCCCAGGAGAAATTTAGTTCCTGAGGGATTACCAAGATGCATGGAAATGCGAGAAATTGCCAATCTCACAGACTAGTGCTTGTTCCACTGGGATGTTGCTGAATTCCCACAGTGTTTCCGTTTTGCTGATTTGTTGTAAGGTCCCACCGCAGCACTGCAGGGTCACCTGCCTCTACTGTCAGTGTGGTTTGTACTCCTTAAAAACATAATGCTTCGGCTCTCTCTTCAGGGAAACTGGGCCGGTGATACTTGCTTACCTCTTCGAGGGGAGGATATGAACAAAATGTGTTTGTGCCTGGGAAAACAAAATAGCAGAAGCAGTCAAAGTGCAAACTATGATTATATTTTAAAAGCAGGTTTTTAAGTGTTTGTTCATGTCCTTTCTGTAATGGAATTATTTCTGGAGGACAGTGCTTTACGAGTTTAATTACTGAAAGTTGCTTTCTAGTCACTAAACTCCCATTCTTTTGAATTGCAGTTCTTAAATCCACTTCTTATTCTTGTCTTCATCCCAATTTTTGACCTTGGACTCTACCCCCTGATAAACATGTGCAAATTTAATTTCACGTAAGTACTTGGGGATAGTGCAGATGCCTCAGTGCTTTTTTTTTTTTTTTTTTTTTGCAGCAAGCGTGCGGAATAGCTTTTAAGGAGAAGAAACACAAATTTCTATCTACTCTTCCCAGTACTTGCCTCTACTTCAGCCCCAAGGGGCAGCATCACCCTCTTCCATAGGCCCTGGGAATTCCAGAGGGGAAAATTCAGTGATGTTGGATTCTGCTCTGGACAGTTTTTCTCTGAAACCATATATGAGCAGTCCCTCTTTGATCAACATGTTCTTCAACTTATCTCCTGTATCACCCCTAAATAATTCCCTCCTTGAAAAGTCCCTGTGGGGCCAAATTCATTGTCCCATGGGGGATACGTGTGGTGCTGTGAAAGCAGATTCCACACTAGGATCTGAACCAGTGATTACCTAAGGGGATTTCCGTATAGCCCAACCATTTTATCCCTAGTCTGTGTTAGCCTTCAAGAAGTGCAGTGTAATAAGAGCAGACCTCCAGCTTGGTTCAGGGACCCACTTTATGCATTTTGGGGGATTTTACTTTATCTGAGGTCTGTCTCTGTGGACTGATGCCCTTTAGCAGTGGGAGTATGTTATGTGTACTCATGGAGTGCCTCTACCAGTGGAGTTTCAGCTGAAGGAACCAAGTTTCAATGCTTCAGCCTCACTTCTCAAGGTGAACTACAGAGTGGGAGGTTGGCTTAAAAATCATGTTCCTAATCCAAACTGAAATTCTGGATAGACAAAACCACAGTAAACATGGATGGAAGGAGCCTCAGAAGTCTACCCCTTCACCCTGCTGATCCTTTCCCATCATGCTGAAGTACTTGCCCCTAAAGACATATCAAAGCCTTGTCCAGCCCTGCAATGGTGCCCTTTGGAGAACACACATCAGCAGCTGTGCTTCTCCATGCTACCATGGTGTCAGCCTGTGCCCTCACTGAGCCCCAGCTCGACAGAAAACTTCCTGCCTGATGGCTGGTTCACAGACTAGTTCACCAGCAGCACAGACTCATGCACCAGTTGGGACTGAAGGCCATGCTGTTTCTGTCCCCCCGGGTGCAGGATACCATCAGGTGCCTATCCAGTTTAGGTATTGAAGTGGCTGTGGAAACACTGTAGCTTGCAGGGTGTTAGTTTGTGGGGCTGCAAAGGTTTGTGCTGCAAAATCCCAACGCAGCATTGAAGATCAGAACCATTTTTTTTATTACAAGATGCAAGCAGTAAATATTTTCTTATCAGAGCATCTAATTGAGCCAGAACTTAGGTTCCTAGTCTGGATTTGCCACAGCCGAGTCAATGGTCTGGGTTCACATTCCAGATTACAAGGAGTGGAGACCACTGAATCTAGCTTGTTTCGAATCTTGACACCTCAGTACTCAGTTTGGACTAGCTGTTCTGAGCCTGTTTTATTCTGCTTTATATCAGATTGTCTCATGTTGCACTGGTTTTGCTCCGAGTTCAGAAGCAAGCTCTTTATTCTCCAGAAATATAAACCTATTGGCATGAGAAATAGCCCAGAATGATGCCACAGATGGTCAGAAACATCGATGACACAAACTACACGTTTTTCTGCTTCTCATTCTGGCTGCTGAATAGCGTGCTACTTTTCTTTTGCCTTCCCAAAAGGGACTTGAAGATATATAATTTCTAGTACTGCTTCCAACGTCACAGGTTAACATAATGCCATGAGCTATTCCCACTAGAAGAGCTGGGAACAAGATAATATGAAACTTGCAAGCAAAGAGCTTTTTTCATGGTATATCAGTTTTAATTGGCCTCAGTGCTGGCCTCATACAGAATAATAGAATAGTTTTAAGTTAAATGATTGGCAATTTAAACAGCATGTCATCCCCAGTGCCACCTGTTGGACAGTTTATTACATAGTTTTGGCACATCTTTCACTTGGAGGAATGGTATTCTGTATTTTAAATTACTTTTTTTTCTTAATGGTACCTCTTTCATTTGCTCCATAGACCTATTAGGAAAATGGCAACAGGTATGATCCTCGCAGGGATGGCATTTGGACTTGCGGCTATTGTAGAAGTCAAAATAAATGTAAGTATAGCACAAGGGATTCCTCAGAAATACTTTCTTTCCCTGGGGAGTTTTTACTGGTGCCTGTTAGATAATCCTTTATCCATTGTCTTCCTTGGTTGTAAGTTTTAATGTGTTCTTTACAATTAAGCATACCGATACAGTTGCTAATGGTAATTCTTACTTTGTCTACTTTTCCCTTTCTTTCTCTCTGTCTCTTTCTCTCTTTCTAGTCTTTGCAGTTTTGCTGTACCGGTCATCTGTATTGGTCTATATTCTAGATTTCCATCTTCAAAGTGCTTGACAGACATCTAGTTAATGCTAGTGATTAATTCCCAAAAGGTAGTCTGTTCTCTCTCCTATTTCTTGCTGTAGCTTGCCTGTATTTTACTGTTTGGGGTTTTTTTGTGTGTGGTGGTTTTGGGTTTTTTAAATGTAATTACTTTCCTACATTAGGGTGGGGATATGGATTTTTACAAGCTGAATAGTTTCCCCAGTGGGGCAGGTGAATGCAGTCACTTCCATAGCCACAGGCATCTGGACTGCCAGGCCTCCTCAGGCAGGATGGCAGCAAATCACATGTAAATTTGGTGTTAGCCCCTGCAGAGTGGTACCATTTGTTTCTGGCCTGTGACCAGCCTTGTGCAGACTTTGGCTGACCTTTGTCTCACTGAAGTTACTGTAGGATTAATTTTTAAAGTTCCCATGTATACGTAAAATGTTCTGTTAGAGCGGCTGGCACACAGCCCTAAATTAACATCTGCTGGTTCCTCGGGTGAATCCACTGACAAGTCTCCTGCTGAAATGAGTTTTTGTGGGTTCAGGTCTTCTTTCTGATCTCTGTGTGGGCAAAGAAATGTGCTCGTTGCCACTACCAGCAGCTCTGGCCGAGCACTGAAAGTCTGCTCTGCCAGTGGGTGACTCTTCCAGGCAGGGGCAAGGTGAGTTAGAGCTTCCCTGGGCATGGAAATTTTACCCTGAAGGCCAGTAAAAGCTCTAGGAAGGGCATAGGATGGCCCATAGGATTGTCTTGTCTGTGGGTAGCACAGGTGAAAACCTACAGTAATGGAATTTGCTGGATAACATTAACAGGCCTGTTGGTCCTGAGCAGCACAAGGGTCCCGGTAAATCAGTGACACCCTGTTCTCTTTGACAGCGTGTCTCCCCATTGACTTGGGTTCAAACTTCCCTGCCTGCAATACCCAAATTATAGGATGTTACAGAAAGAAGCTAATAGCTCTGAAGTATTGCTGGCAGCTACTTGAAAGTAAAGTGAGGAAAAAAGAGGTATGGGTTTTTTTTTTTTTTTTAAATCCTTTTAGATCTGCAGGTAGTACAGGGCTGGCACTGATTGATGTGCTCTTTCTAGGAAATGATTCCTGACAGAAAGAGATACCTCTGTGCTGGAGGCATTGGCTTCCCTTTCTCAGGAAACAGGGAATAATATCTGTACAGTCAGCTGTTAAATAGCATGGTGTCAAGTGGTGCAAAAGCACCGATTGCAGACATGGAGCTGGACTGGGATTTTCAAAACTGCTTAGCTTCTGGCCTAATTCTTTTCCCAGTCACTGACTGCAGTGGGAAATAATTATTCTGGTCACTGCTTTTGAAAGCTAAGCACAATTTTTTTCCATTCTGATATGGCAGTTGGTTAAATCCAGGCACTAGGGAGCTGTATAATGAAAGCAGTGACATTGTTCTTCCCACCCAGCAGTTGTGTAGCCTGTGCACTTAGTAGTGTGGACAGTTTTTGGGAGGAAGGATAAGTTGGTTATTGAGCTACTATAAGGAAACCTCCCTAAATGAGATTTATGTTCAGTTTTCTCTTAGTGCAACTTCTGATGAGGAAGGCATGGAAAAGTGTCATTACAGAGAGGAAGACTGTTATGGCTAAAAATGAAGAGATATTAAAGTGCTAATAAAGCATAAAGATGGCACTTAAAGCCTTTTACTTTAATTAGGAAACCGACATGCCACGACTTGTCCCAGGAGAAAGTTTAATTCGAGTCCTGAATTTGGCAAAGGACCCTGTTCGAGTGACAATCCAAGACCAGGACCTATTTCAGCAGCCTGTGGAGGCTTTTCAGGTAAGGGCTGGAAGGCCTACATTGCGTCCCATTGAAGAAAGGGTGGGCCTTTTTTCAGGCATTCTCTAATAAATCCCACAGATGCTATAGCTGCTTCTTCTCTTCCTTAGAAATGCATGGGAATAGCTTTAAAAATTGAGCATATTAGTTCTGTGGATGAGACAGAAATGGAAAGTTTGGATACATATTTCCACGGCAAAGGAGGAGATGGCTGACCACATTCACCTGTAGTTAGGAATAAAGGATAACTGTCCTGAGATGAGCATGTAGAGACATTCAACTTGCATTTCTCAGTGCTCAGATCGGGTGTTGCTGATGGGATCTGGATGGCATCTGAAAAGTATTTACCTGCAAAGGAGGAAAGAAAGGGGAAGGCTTTCTGGGTGTGGGTGCTGGGTTGTTTCCCATTTCAGCTTCCAGATTACTTTACTGGTCAGCCTAGTTTGGGACTCAGCCCAGCAGTCCATTGGCCACCAGCAGCCTGTTGTGTTTTAGATATGGACCCATCAGGGCGGAGCAGGGCCAGGGGAAAGAGTTGCTGAGTGGGCAGAAGGTGTTCCCAGATTTTTGGATTGCACCCAGTAAGGGAAGGTACTTCAAGCTCTGGCTTGACCAGGCCAAAGCCTAGAGGTCAGTGTAGGTCCTTTGCTGTAGAAGGCAGCTCTGCCTGTTGACCTCGCTTTATAGGACAGGGTTGCACTTGGTGGGAAGAACCAGATCATTTGTCATCTGAAGAAAGTGTAACCAAGTTTGTTTTTTCCACAGAACCCAGCTGAGTACTCAAAATTAATATTGAATGGAGAGCAACAGAGCCTTCGTTTCACCCTGGAACATCAAGGATTGTCTCTTGCTTTTAACTACACCGTGAAGGAAAAATCAGTATACAGCTTAATTGTTTTTGAGGCAGAAGGAAGCCTATCAAGCTGCTTAGTGAGTGTGGGAGTGAAGTGTAAATACAGTATTAATTCAATGGCTGGGATGATACAATGGGGTAATAGGCTCATTAATTCATTTGCTCAGTTGCAATGTCTGTCTGATTGCTCTCAGATGCTCTAAACCTGACTTCTTAGCTAGCGGCACTGAATCTATACGCATTTCTGCTGGTTGATTAATAGAGGCGTTATGGCATCTGAGAGTTTCTGGGCACACTTTAATCCAGTGAATGCTGCAGTGGGAGAGCAGAGTCATGCCTGCTAGGCAGCAGAGCTTGAGAGAGCTGAGGAAACAGAGAGCCAGAGATTTTCCCCAAAAGATGGTTCTATAAAGCAAAGATGTTAAAGAGGCTCTAGGGCTGGGCATGGAATAAAAGCATCAGAGGAATGATTCTGGGTTTAGTTATTGCAAGTGTTTAGTGAAAATGCACAGAAGGCCCATTTGTTTTGCTGAACAGAATAAATGATTAAGCTCATTTCAGGCTCTGCAGCAGAGCCGGCTGCGTTTGGACTTTTGTGTATTGCTGCAGCAATTGGAGAGAGGCATATGGCATGTACAGGGACAGATTCTGATATCTTTTTTTATGCATAGCTGTATCCTAAGAAGCTCTCTTGAAATGAATTGTGTTATTGCACATTGTGGCAGGCGTGTAAATGCCATCAGAATCTGTCCTCGTGCTAAAATATCAATTATGTTTACAGTTCTTCAGCCTCCTACCTTGCAGAGTTGCCACACCAAGCATTCAGTACTGTAGAGTAGAAATCACGTAACTGTTTTTAAAAATAAGGATTTTTAAGAATTTGTTGTTTCCTACACTGGGGTGTTTTTTCTGCTTTATGATTTAGAGCCTGGGGCTCATTATCACACAAGGTTCTGAAGTTTCCCTGTGACCCTGATGACTGGGTGCTGTTACCATAAGACATGGATACTTGTACAGTGATTTTCATGCAGTCCTTAAGAAGTGAAAGCCGGTGACAGGCTGGGGCAGAACAATCTCTGAGCTTCAGTACATCTCTGTGCTGCCCTAGCTATCTAGCCTGTGCTTAAATTAACGCCCACCGTGGCACAGGCAGGTTCCCATGTGCAGGCGAACATCCGTGCTTTTGGGTGATGCTTCTGACCTGTCATTCTCAGCTGTCGATAAGGGAGGTGTAGGAGACAGTGTGGTAGATAATACTCACTTTTCCAGCATTGCAACACAAGGAAGGCAATGCCAGCATCACTGCTGTGTTACAGGGCTTGCCTGGAGTAGCCATGACCCAACCCAGCCTCCCTTACTGCTGGGTTTGGCCCCCTCCCTCAAGTGGAGGTGTTTTCCTGGAAGAATCCGATCTGAAATTGGTTTATTCTCCTTTGTGGGCTGTTGAGTAGGCAGGAAATGAATTTGAGAGCTCTGGGGATCACTGGTGAAAGCAAGTAATAATTTGGCTGGCCAGTCTGCAATGAACTAGAGTGTTAATCCCCATGTGTCTCCTACGGAAAAAAAATGATGTTGTTGTTTATTATTTATTGCTGTGATATTTATTATTCACTGTGGCCATTTATTATTTAGGGAATACGTTATTTGTGGGCCAGCACAGCACACAAGTTCAATAGGCATTTTACAGGTATACTGAAATCTTGATCCTTGGTCTCAGAAGCTCAGGGTTTAACATCAGGAAGAACGTGTGAAGAAATGGCTAAAAAATTTTAAGAGCAAGCCAGTTTCTGAAGGTAGATTCAGTCCCTTTGGCTTGCTTGGGTTCTGTCTGTGGGAAACGCAGATTGAAATTGCCCTGCCAGCTTAAGCGGACGTTGCACAGCTGGGGGTTTCTACCCGCCAGGAACCTTGCTCTGTATTCTTTTTGTGTGGTATCCATTTCAGGGCAGGGATGTGTCTTTACGGTCATCTTTTGAGCATTGTACACCAACTAGGCTCTCCTCAAATGGATGTCGATCATGTTAACTGTTGAGCTGATGCTTTAGCTGTCTAGTCTTGAATACTGAGGGTCAGGGAAAATGAGTGATACGTGATAATCCCAGCAGTTCCTCTTGGCTTTAGGCTTCTGTCACGTCTGTGAGGATGCTGACACTCAAGGTCTGAAAGTCAGGCAGTGGCAGGTTTTGTAGGAGTTAGGCACTCACATTTAATTGTGACTAATTATTGAAGAGGCTAATGGGGATAATGCTCTCTTGCTATCTTCAGATCAAGACAAATACTTTTTTAGAATGGTGACTGGCTGAAACTTGGTAGCCTTTGTTATGCAGGAGATGAGGAAAAAATTGTGTGATCTCATCCTAAGCCCTTGGTGGAGCTGAAATTTTGCCATTAGCTTCATTGTACCAGGACTTCAGTTCTGTGGCTTGCTGTAACGTTTATGTGAGAGTCCAGCTGATTTCCATGCGCTTTGCAGCATGTCTAACTCCACAGACACTAGCATTTTCTGCTACACCTCGTTATAAGGCAGCATTAGTAAATATGTTTGAATATTTTTTTTTCTTCTCATCTTTAGATTACAGACTTGGAAGCAAAGCCAGAAAATGGTTTGGCAGCTGTTAGGTAGGAATGACTTTTTTTTTTGAGCATTTGAAGGTGGTGGGAGCGAGGGAAACTGCTTTTGTCTAATGCAAACTGTATGTAACATAACCCAGATGTTCTCATGTTGGAATCTAATCCACACTTCTCATGGAAGACTCAAGTGTCAGCTGCGTAGGCTTGACAGTGTGTCACCTCCCACACTTGCCATGCAGAGCTGAGCGTTATTCCTGCTTACTGCCTAGGTTAGTCTGGGCTGAGATGCCAACATAAAAGATCTCCTCCCTTAGAAGTGTGGTAAATCCATCTCACTCTGTCCACTTCTTTAGGAAAGAAGGGGAAGGAGCTATTTGGAAAGGAGTTGTTGCCACTTGTCCTCTGCGAACTGCCAACCCATGGTGAGCTTTTATCTCACCCAGCCTCATGCACAAATGGCTACTAAATTGGATATAGCAGCAATTTTAAGTCCTTGTAAACAATTCAGCAGGACATTGGGCTCTGCTTAAGCAGCTAGTCTACTTTCCTAATTTGAGCTAGTCCACGAACAGTCCTGTGCTGAGCTGCCATCTCTCTGAGGTCACTTACTTACCTCCATCACCAGACCTGTGCAGCAGGGCTGTTGGGATGCAGAAGCAGCAACTTCGCAAAAAAAAAAAAAAAAAGAGGATTCCAGATATACTGAGGATTTATGCAAGTTGCAATATGAAAAGAAACCCACACAGCCAAAAACCCAAACCCAACCAACCAAAAGAAACCTTCAAAAATGTTAGATAGTATAAAACAATGTCCAACTCCCTTATCTGAAAGCCTGTGTTGACAGAGCAGGAGAGCAATAGCTCTTCATAGCCCTGTGCTTGTGAAGGCTTCTACTGACTAAACATCCCCTTGGAGGCCTGATTAATACCTGCAGTCAGGAATGTTTTATATTTTCCTGTGAACATTTCTGACAAAATCCTGAAACTTTCTGTTCAACAATGTGTGAAGAGGTTTCACTAGGAAGAAACCTTTTTTTCCACTGAAAAGTTACTTTTGTTAAACACAACTGTCTTCAGGGATTTCAGCCCCATCTTAAGAAATGAAAACCAAAATATTTTAAAACATAGGTCAAACGAAAAGTGGTTGGTTTTGCTAACAATTTTTGAGTTGTCGAAAGGAAACTGTCTTTCATGTATGAAAAAACATATAAACACTGGTTAAAAAACCCCTAAACATTCTCATTAAAGTTTTGATTTTGATGAAAATCTCTTATTTTGCTAGAAAACTCTTACCCACTGGTAGAAACCCCTTGGCAAGCATGCCAGCGTGGTGCACATGCTCATCGGGACACTCAGCTTTATAGTTTCGTGGGGTGAGCTGGGGCTCTGTCTTCTTAAACAGCCACAGAACAATCTTGGAAGGTCTCTTCTCAGAGATTGCCTGGAAGTCCTAACCTACAAAAAGTGAGGGTCACTGTTCATGTGAGAAAGAGTAAGAGGGTAAAATTACACAGCAAGGGAAAACTAATCTTGTATTGAAAAGCTAGGCAACGAATCAGGTGAATATTTTTGTAGCTTGCAGGAGAGGCTGTCAACCTTATGAAGTTACAGAATGCTTTGGGAGAGTGAGCGTGCTTCTTCTGAAGTGTCTGATGTCATGCTTCTCTTGCCCTGTCTGACAACCCAATGAAATATGTTTTCTTTGCAGATTCATTAATGGTTTGAGCCAAGATGTCAACCTCACCATTGACAGCAAACGGTTCATTGCTGTTCAGAAAAACTACAACGCTTCTGAGTACTTGCTGCTAGAGAGGGACAAGTAAGTTTCCATTGTTGTGCTGAAGGTCCTTGCTGAGGCCTTTCCTTGCATACAATGGGGATTTTCTCAGTTGAATATCAAAACCTTCATAGCTATTGTCTTGGCATTTGGTTGTGGGGGCAGATGTTTGTTAAAAAGCAGAATTATCGGCTCTGCGCAGAGCAGGTGCTCCCGGCCGCTTGTGTGTGTGCTGAAGCATCGTGAATTCAGTCTGCAAAGTGACAAAGCCAAAGGACAGCAAATCAGTCTCTCTGGGTGTAATAAGCAGTTGAACAGATTGAGTCTCCAAACAGTGTCAGCGATAGCTTCCTTCCGGTGGCTTACTGCTTTGATAAGATGAAATCAGTAGGAACAAAGCTTGGAAACTTTATTCCCATGACATCCTAATTTAGGCTGTAATCTGAGTTTTCTCAGGGTCAGGTCAGGGGAATTTTGTAAATCCAAAAAGCCTTTTGAAGAAGTCCAGGTACAGCACTTAACTTTCTCTGAGCTTTTATTCCCATTACGTGGGGGTGTGGCGGGAAGAAATTGGCCATTCTTGTTCATCTGTTCGCAGAGTAAGGTGGGACATGGTGAGGTTCCCTCTGCCACTTGATGCCTGCTCTCTTTTGATATTCTCATGCCCAAGCTCTTAGTGTTAGGGTGCTCTCAGGGAAAGGCCAATTCATATTCCGTGCTAGAAAGCATTGTTATGTGGGCTGGTAACCACAAGTAACGTTACATGGCTTTGCAGACTGGGCTTGCTAAACAGGGGCTCCATATGGCCTTGGTCTGGCAGCGTTGGAGTTGGCTCTTACAGGGTGTTTCTGGTGTTTGCAGTGTTTCTAAACAAGCCTAATGGCTTTTCTCTGCATCAGCTCCATCCAAAATATTTATTGCTCCAATTTAGTGGGATGCAGCAGCCATTGTGGCAATGCTGCTGAGCCACTGTGCCATCTCACACATCCAAAATCAGAAGAACAAACATGAAGGCTAATTTGCTCTACTGAAAGGAAACAAAGTGGCTTGTGGGTGCACATCTCTGATTTCCCGAAGGCTGCTTGAGCCTGGATAGCTCATCTGACCCACTGTTCCTGAAGGAGTGGAGAAAAGTTTGGAAGGCAAATAAACCTGGGGGGAGGGGGGGGGGGCGGCGGAATGAGTTGCAGGAAGAAGCAGAAATCATTAAAAAATATTAGCAATAGCCCAGGTCATGAGGTGAACTCCAGTCAGTGCCTAAGTGTTTCAAGAAAAGATGGCAAAAGCTGTAGTGGTCACCTGACATAAAAGTTACTGCAGCTTTACATCATACCTCCTCCCTCCTCCATTGTAAGGGCATGCTTGATAGCTCTGCTCTGTGCTCTTTGTCTGTGGGACTAACTGGGAAATACTGTACTTCATCTTTGTATCTAGATATAATAATGGAAAATGCATAACTGAAACGGGAGAATTCACCCTGGAGCTGGGGCTGCTCGACTTTGGTGCCTCATACACCGTTGTGATAACCAATGTAAGTGTCCCTGTGATGGCAACAAACTCATTCTGCTCTCGCCTCTGCAGTGCTTTTGTTCTTATGTTTGTGACTCCCACTTGCTTTCTCCACCCTGTGAGACCTGGGCAGTAGCCATCTGAAGGCTGTCCATTATACAAGGGCTAGTAAAAGGTTTTGGTACCTACACAAGGAAGGTGGGTGGGCACTCATTCCACCTCACACTGTGATTCTGTCAGATCTCATGGGTTAAACAAGAAGTAACATCTTTTCCTTGATGGAAATCCTCCATGGAAAATCACGTGATGTGCGTTTGTGCTGGTCTCACGGCATCCTTGTGCAGTTAACACTGGCCCAGTGCGCTGCAAAGAGCTATTACAGTCTTCCAAGAGCTGACTCTGCTTGTGGTTTTTAAAGTACTGTACCTGGTGGTACCTCACACCTGAGAAACTCTGCAGAAAGTCTGCTGTATCCTCACGTTTAACTGTTGATCTAAAGGCTGATCTTCCAAGACTTGTAGATTATGCATGAGAGGAAGAGGGGCAAAGGGTTGAGGGAGGAGGTTGGTGAGATTGTGTATCTGTTTTTCTCCTTCTCCCTGTACAGCTCATCTGGAGTGTAGTGTAAAGTCAAGGCATGGTTTTCTGAACAACCCAGCCCCGATGGGGCATGAGCACCGCTGAGCGGGTGGATTCCTTTCCTTGCCTGCCAGCCTCTTAGGCATGCTGCTCCAACCCTGGTCCAGCTGGCAGGAGCCACGGAGATGAACGTGATCAGCTTAGTTCCCTTTTTAACCTTTCCACTGCACAGGCACACAGACAAACCAGGTCTGACAGGACACACTGCTAAGCTGCCCTCTGAGACTTTGACTGTGTTGTGATGAGCAGAGCAAAGTGCTGTCAGCTACTCCCTGGCAGTAACATCTCCCTCTTGGGCAATTAATGGGAGCTGTTCATGTCTGCAGAGTCCAGATACGTTGGGGGGAAAAGTATAGCTGCAAAGCACCTGGCACTTGTACTACTTAACTTGAGTAGCTAGAGTGGGATACACAGTCCTGGAGGGAACAGGCAGATGCTGCCATCTGCGAGTGCAGAGATTTATGTACATAAAACACACATTTGAAGTGATGTTGGCCAGGCCCTTCTTCTGTGGCTGCAAGCCTCTTTCACCAGATGAAAAACCAAGTAGAGAAGTTGCACGAAGAATATGATACCAAGGGTATTGCCCCAGAGCCTCTGGTAATGCAACTGAGTCAGGACCAGGTGAGGTAGATGTGTCCCACACCACTGTGGGCAAGGACTCCAGTTTGTGGTCCCATCTACAAAGGTCCCTGCTGTTGCCATGGCTGCTCGCGGGTGGCTCTGTGCCTCAGCCCTTCTGGACCCCGAGACAGACCTTTAATCTTCTTGACCCTCCGTTTTTCCATCTCTTTACCTGTGTTTCCCTGCTTCTGTAGACTGTTAGTTTGCTCCAGGCCAAGATAACTTTTAATTATTGCAGTGATTTGTACTGAGCCCTGCTCCTCTGCCAGGAGTGCTATATAGAAGAACAAAGAATGCAATATATTAGTCTGCTAATGTGGCTTGAACCATGATACTTAAATCATGGTGATGTTGCCTTCTACGCAGCCTTCCTCAGTGTGCAGTTATAGTGTGGTGCTTGTAACATTTCTTTATGGGCTAAAGAGCAATGTGCAGCTCCTCTCACCCCTTTTAGCCTGCTAAAATACAGTGTCTTGATTTGCCTCCCTGTGTGGTGATTAAGTACACCTCATAAATGTCCCTTGTATTTTCCCAAGTACTCTCCTTAAACATGAGGTTTTCTGCCTGAAGTCAGCGCAGCCTAGTGTTTTCCTGGCTACTAGTCAAATCTCTCTGCCTTGGAGCCTTTGTGCATCAGAGGCAGTATTAATTACACCTGGGAAAGCAAACAAGAATGAAGAATACAGCTACCATAACTATCTGAATACATCGAATACAGGGCAGTCTCTGCTTTTCTTGGTGCTCCTGAACTGGATTTGTTTGGGTGTCACTGTTACCGTAGGGCAGTTGTACAGTGTTGAATGGGAGCCCTGGCCATGTGGCTGCGATGAGCATTTATCCTCCTATTCTCTTCTGGCCCTGGGGACAGCAGCAGGTCACAGGCTCTTCACAAGTACCACACTGGCTTTTTCAAACCCCACTACAGAAGGCAACATGGTGGTTCGCAATAACTCACTCAGCTCTTGCAGTATGTGAACGAGCTGGGATGCTCCACCCTGCCACCTCTGCCCTGTGCAGGAAGAGCCAGCCTGTTCCCAACAGGCTTGGAAATGGCAGGGGCAAGACCCGGAGTTTTGCTTCCAGGGTAGAGCTTTGCTTCCACTGTTACTTAAAACTTCATTTTGGTAAAGTTGCGATTGGAGTCCAGGCTAAGAAGGATCTGATCTTTGAGCAGCTAATCAATGTGCCTTATTTTCCTGATAGGTTTTGGGAGATGCTGTTAAGACATGGAAATCAGAAGACATCAAAGCCAACAATGTTCATATGGCTTGGCAGTTACCACAATACTTATTAATATCTGCTGCAGAGGTGATGTTCTCTGTTACAGGCCTGGCCTTCTCCTATTCTCAGGTAATCCATTTAAAGATTAGACTTGAGATTAGGTTTACAATTAGGCTTCAGGGTTTATTCCTGTATCTGCCATTGACTTGTAATATGTACTTTGGCGTGACACTTACTGATCATGTTATCTGTGGTTCAGCTAAAAGTGGGATTATAACACAGTTTGCTGGGTGCTCTCAAGCTGAATTAACTTGCTTTAAGCTGAGGGAATGAAGGGGTCTAAGCCTACATGAATCTGACAAGGGAACAGGGGATGATGAGTGTGCAAGGGATGATTTGATTGTTGTCTGGGGAGAAGTTTTATATGAAGAAAGGATTGAGACATTACAAGATCAAAAAGCTCAAGCTACTCAAATTTATCCTTGGAGTAAAGTGTAGATGTTTATTAATGGGTGTGATTAATACAGTGGGATGATCTGTCATGGGATGTGGAAAATTTGTCATTAGCAGGAAGTTTAACATCAAGATCCAGTCTCTTTTCCAAAGGTATACAGCCATGTGGTACCAGACTCCAAGCTGCAGGGCTTGTGTGGCTTTCTGAACTTCCAGATTGTCTGATTTCAGATGATGCATGTTGGGGGTGATCAGGATCCAGCTCTGCAACAACAGCATCTCTTTCTTCACATGTCCTCCTGGGGGACATGCTTTGAAAGGTCCTTGTATGAAGCAGTTGAAATTAACACAGAGAATACTCTGTGCAGAGGAAATTCCACCACCTCCCCCTAGGCTGAGCCCACTGACACCTACACTGGGGGTGAACCAGGGCAGAAGGGCACAGCATGATACCCACTGACCAGGCCCTTCTCTTTTCAGTCTCCAGCCAGCATGAAGTCGGTGCTGCAGGCAGGCTGGCTGCTCACAGTGGCTGTTGGCAATACCCTTGTGCTCGTTGTTGCACAGGCTGCACCAATGGCACAGGTATGGTTCGGCTCTTAAAACAGAGGTAATGCTTTAAAACAAGGCCTGGGTGGTGCTTCTGGATGTCCCTATCCTGGAGGCACAGCTTCTCTGCACAGCCTAGGCTCCTGCAACCGAGTGACGGCAGCCTGCACCCAGCTGCTCCCAGCCAGGGCTCTGCGTTGCCCTCAGCAGCTCTGCCCTCTGGAGCAATGGCTCTCCTGAAGCCCCCCAGTAAATAAGTGACCTGCACTGCAGTAATATTGCTGGTGCTCAGCTCTAGGCAAGCAGACTATATTTGGGCCTGGAGCCTGGATGCGGTGCCGGCCACGCGCTGCAGTTGCTCACTGAAAGCAGCTTGCCTTCATCCAGCTAGCCCAGTGGGCAAGCGTCTAGTTTGGGAATCCTTCAGGGCCAGCTGCTTGCCCTGTCGGGCTTGCATGGGGAAGTTGTGGTGCAAAGCTTGTTTGATTCAGGCTCTCGGACTTCTGGGATGATGGCAAGGAAATGTGAAATGGGGCTTTTACCTGGCTAACATGAAACCGCCTCTCCCAGAAGCATCTTGTGAGCAAACAGCCCAGGCAGGTATGTTCCAGTCAGGACAGATTTATAGGAAAAGTTTTAATGAAACTAGTCCAATCTAACTGGTTAATTCCAAGGTATATCCCATATCCGTAATGACATTATGTGTACATGAGTTTACCAGAAAAAAGGATGTTTTCTGTAATTTTCACCCAGCTTCTTAAAAAGTGCATGGAAGTGCAGAGAAATCCTCTGGACTTGAGAGTCTGGGGTCCCCTGACCTGCTGTTCTTTTTTCTTTCCTAGTGGGCTGAATTTGTCTTGTTCACTGTTCTCCTCTTTGCTGTGTGCGTTATTTTCTCCATCATGGGATATTTCTATGTCAGTGTGGATCCAGAGGACCTACAAGAAAAGGAAGAGAAGAGAGAGACCTCCAGCAGAGGAAACATGATTAGTCTCGTTACTCAGAAAACAAAGCTCTAACACATGGGTTGGGATATTTTTTTTTAAACGCAGTAGATGTGAGGGTAAAATAAGGGTGGGGGCAATGTTATTTTATTTTATAGCATTGCAGGCTTTGTTACTCAAAATGTAGCCACCTTCTAAATGGGACCAAACAGCCATCTATAAAAACAATGGGGGTCCTGAAATCAGAGCAAAACTCCCTGGGAAAGCTCCTCTGGTATTAAAAGCCCTTATAAGTAAATACAGTGTAATTTAAAACCTGCCCATCTTTTTAAGCATGGAACGCTTTCCTGTGATTTTGTTTGAAACATATATTTAGGGCAGCAGGGAGGAAGGGTGGAAGGAATGCCATTTGACAGCAAAATTTGGAGATCTTGGGGGAGAGGGGGGGGGAAGAATGAAAACCCAGTATAGGAATTAAGGGAGAATTGATGTTACTGACAGAAGACTGGGAGTGTTACACACAATCCCAAAGGATTTCTTCATGTACCTCTCCTTATGAGTATTTTACTCCATTATTACATGTTATGAATGGTCCTGATTTATGACTTTCACCTCCAGGCTCAAAAGTAATAACAGGGAATTAAATTCTGCAGACTAAAATATTCCCCAAGCAGTACTGAAGAAGATATGCATGCTACTGTCTCTCTGATACCCATTTTTCCCTGGAAGTTTTTAGCAACTGATGGTGTTCTTTGATTAGATGTGATTAGAGAATTGGCTTACACTTTCTTATTTCAGAAATCTAGGCAGTTATTTGCCATCTTTCTATATATTAAGCCTTTATTGGGCATTTCCTTTTACAACACCTGCCACTGCAAGTTAGGATATGGCTGATTTCTTATCTCATGCTTCAGTTATTCTCCACTGGGAGACATGTTGCAGCAGTTTCTAAAAAATTCCGGGCATCCTGCAGTGAGTTGAACAAGGATGCACTGTATCATTTTTTTCAGTCTGCAAGAGGGAACCATGGCATAGGAGATTTTTCTTTTTCCTCCCTCTTTTTGTGTCTGTCTACCAAACTTTTGATATAGCTATTTTATCGGAATTGTGATATAATTATCTAATTTTCCTCACTTGGGTGAAGCTGTGACTTCATATTCTGCACAGAAGTAATTCAACCATTGCTGATCTAGTAAAGCTCCTGAGAGAGTCCCTGTCGCTCCAAGGCCGCAGTTGGAACAGGTATGGCCTAATTTACAACAAGGACGTCAGTAGGATCTTCAGGTTCATAGAGAATAGATTTCCAGTGATGCTTTCCTCTTCAATCTTTGCATTGACCATAGGTGGCCACTGACGCTTTGATTCAGGAGATCAGGAAATACATGTTTAATTTCATTCCTGTTTGGGGTAGTGCTAGTGAATATGCTTAGCTTGACACCTCTGCTGCTTTAATGTGCTGCCTTGTGTGAGTGTCGTCTTGAGTAAGACTGAGAAAACCCTGCTTTTTGGTTTATACCTGGAAGACTCAGCCTTGGGTTGTTTCCTTTGCTTCCTGTTGTAAATGGCCATGAACTTGCATGGCTAGTGGTGCATAAGCTCCTGCCTGCATCTGGGTCTTGTGCCAGGAGGGGACCGTGGTCTCAGACAAGTGACAACAGGCTGCGGGTGTGCGCACAGGAACACTCGGTGTGGTCTGGTTGATGCAGAGCCATTTATTAAGCTGTGGTGGCTGGACCTGGGCAGCTGAACCCTGCGACTCAGCGGGGAATGAAGGACACTGAAAGCCATCTATTAGGTCATCTGACCTGCTCCTCAGAAGCCAAGTGAGGCTTATTCCCTCTGCTCCTTTCTGGTATTGTTCTCCTGCCGTGCTCCTTTGTGTGGGTTCTTTCTCCTCCAGGCATTGTTGTTTTCCTAATCCTGTTTTGTGATATGCTGTGAATCAGCTCAGAGGCTGCTGAATCATTCTGCCATGGTGCTGTTTGACCAGCTTCCAATTTGAAGCACTAATAGAAAGCATTTCTTCCTCCCCCCTCAGCAAACAAAACAAAAATCCCCAAACTGAGGGAATGGACAGGCTCCAGTAGCACTGAACAAACATGATTTAGAATTATTGGAGCATTTAATTTTTTATAAGCCTTGAATTTGGAAGTGTGTTGGGGTTCGAGGGCATATGTGGTGAAGAGACAATTGAAAATTATTGGAGCACTTTCCTTGGGAAGCACTTGGTACATCACAGCGCAGAGTGGCGTGAGGGAAAGCAAGGTGTCCAGAGGATGTGATCTTTAAGACTACATATGCTCAAGAACCTTTTGATTTTTATGTTTTGTTTCCTTATTGGCAGCACTACCAGAAGCTGTCACATGCTCTGAGCTTAATTTAAAGGAATCATTCCAAACTCATAAAAGATACATTTAGGATGTCATCTGTATCTGCTTTTTAGACTCCTGATGCCAAATTGCCCCTTTCCAAACATCTCCATGTTCCAAACCATCACCATAATGCTGGGGGGAGAAAAATTGCGATTCACAGTTGGGAAGGTTATGAACAGGAAGGCAAGGCTATAAATAAAGTGCTAACATGAGGCTGGGGGCTGTTCCTGCAGCCCCTGCAGGGAATTGTTTGCCCAAGGAAGTGTAAGGATCTGTTCACATTTCTCTTTCAACTGACATGGTTACTTCTTCCCACTTGCTCATCATCACCTATGGGAAAGCTTTGTCCTCCTCCGATCTGATCTGCCTGCTTGGTTGCCGGTGTGGTCATAGAATGGTTTAGGTTGAAAGGGACCTTAAAGATCATCTAATTCCATCTAGATCCTTCCCCACCATTGCAGCTGCAGTTGTAAAGCTTTGCTAATTGGACCCATTTGTTTGAAATGCACCAGCAGTTTGGAGGGTCTTCTGCCAGGAACACTGACAACTAGCCAGGAGCAGGCTGGGGGCTGTAACGAAGAGCTGCTCCTGCTGCAGCTGGAGAAGGTGGCAAAATAGCACATCCAGCATAGCACTTCCCTGATTTTAGAGCCACCATTCCACCCTCGGAGCCCTTTCATCACTTTCAAATGGACTCAAGGCTGGATCAAACATTTAGGACCTGAGTCTGCGCAGTATTGAGGTCTCTGGGTTTTTCTTCCATATACTCAGCTCAGAGATGGGGCCATGCACAGTTCTTAACATCCAATTTTAGAACAATATTCCTTTATTTCTCCCAAATATTTGATTTAGAGGCAGAGGCAGACACCAAAATAGTGATAGTGTACGTAAAGCTGTGTTAACCTCTATAGAGAAATAGCAGCCTGCCGTCCGTCCAGCTTCGTCTGTCACTGAAGGGAGTCTCTGTTGTTGGAGTTTGCCCTGGAGCAGTGCAGGGAAAGCTCACACCGTTTCTGGAGACTGACCTACAGAAATGATCATCTCCGGCTAAGGGACAGTAATGAGCTGGCAGGGACCTGTAGGTAGGTTACTGCACAAGCTATTGTGGACATCGCAGGCGTTTGGCTTCACACGTGTATTTATCTGTTTTTCTGAAGGATGCTTTCTGATAAAGGTTTTTTGTGCAGCAGATTTCCTTTCAGTTGCACTGGCTGTCACTCAACACACCTTTCCCCTTAGCAGGTCGTGTGGTCAGTGTTATTTCCAGCTTTGCATGACATAAGCATAAAAATGAAATTTCAAACTCAGCAAAATGAGTTCTTGACCACGGGTTCCTTAAATTTACCTCTTCTTTCTGAGAAGTCGAACACCATTAGGAGCTCTTTGCAGCTCCAGGGGCTTGCATCTCTCTCTTCTTCCATCTCCCTTGGTCCATAGCCCCACAGTTTCAGAAGATGCGTTTTGGAGGTTTCCAGATGATGACCCCTGGGAAAGGGTGCTTGGGAGTGGCTTGGATGCAGCTGGTGTGTGCTCTCAATGCTGACCGGGAGGCAGGACCCTGGCCAGGCACAGGAGCTGGTTCCTCTCTAGAGACCCAAATGGGGCTGGGCAATGTCCCCTGGGTAGCCAGGGATTGCCCTGGTTGAAGATGTGGTTTTCCTGAGAGGTGATCTGGATGTGAGTTTTATTGTGAAAGTGAAATGTGAGTGAAAGGGAGAGTTTTCACTGGCCTTAGCTTTGGTTTGAGATGCTGTGTGAGGAGGATCTGACATGCAGGGAGGAAAGAAAGGGCTATTTGGTCAAGACGTTCCCAACTCCTCAACGAACAGCTGAAATTCCTCATATTGAATTAATCCGAGAGAAAATGAGATGGGAGAAGTGGAAAGCTCAGATGATTAAATAGTGGATGACTGCAGACCTTTCAGAAAAGCCTTTTCCTAACTGGTGGAGAAGGGCCACTGGGGGAGGTGGTCACCCATGGCTTGTAAACTTGTTTGTCCTTCCAGTGTATTGCAAGAACCAGCATACAGACCTGCGTTGGTGGGTCTGCAGTGATCAGAGGAGGAGGAGGAGGCAACCACGCTCCTGGTGATGCCCCCACCATCCGTGGCACCCACCACCTTGGCTTCCCCTCGGGACAGAAACAACGGCTGAAGGTGTACTACAGCTGGGAGTAGCACAGGAGGGAGAGCTGCAGCCAGGGGTGGTTAGCAGGCAGTTTTAGCCAGGGTCACACATAGGGGAGTAATCTCCTCTCTGATTCAAATTTCTTTGCCTAGCTACAAGAAACACTTTCTAGCACCAGCAGCTCCAACCTGGGAGTTCAGCTCCATGGCAAATACCACAGCTGCTGAATTTTGGATGGCACTAGACTCTGCATTTCATTATCGCTGTGTTTGTTATTGTGATATAATTTTCAAACAGCATTTAAGAGATGTTTCTGGTCCCAGATGTTGATAGATCTGGCCAGGGTTTTGCAAGTTGATAGATGGATTGATGCTAGCCTTTCTTGTTAACATGAGTGATAAACTTGCCACGTACAAGTAGATGTTGCTGGGGCCTTTGTATTTCTGCAGCGATTTGATAAAAAAACCAAAATCCCCAGTGAAGCTGGCTAGGCATGAACTGTAGCATTGCTTCCTCGTTGGAGCTACCCACGTGCTTTGTAAAGCAGGGACCCTTGTTAATCTCTTGCAAAGGGCTTCCCAGAAAGACAAAAATGGGGGACACTGTTAAACATTTTGCCTTGAGAGGGGCTTAAGCTGCATTACAGAAATTGCATGAAGGAAAATAATTGCTTTACTTAAAACCCTTCCTTCCTCACCATCTTAGGCAGTTAACAAGGAATGAAACAAGTTGTTTCTCAGTGAGCTTTGAATCCAGGAGTGGCTGCATCTTCTCAAGGTCTTTCCATGCTGTGTTTTACGAGCAGATCAACTTTGACCCTCCTCTAGTACCTGTGGATCTGAGGAGCGCCAGGACGCAAAGCAGCCACACTGCAGGCTGCTGCCGTCAGCTGATCAGCTCTGATCTCTTTGTTTGCAGTGAATAGTTTTAGCAGTTACCCTGCAGGGCTCAGTCAGAATTGGTCTAAATTTAGGCCAAAACTAAGGACCGGAGAGAACTGTAACCAACGAGATCAATAGCAAAACTCTTAAAAAACCTGTTAAAACACTGGTTTAGTGCTCAATTAAATTTTTAATATGTTTACCGAAAGTAAAAACCTAAACCAAAGTGCAGCAATTCAGTCAGAGCGATGAGGAGCTGCAGTTGGAATCCAGCAGCATGGCAATTGGCAGCCAAGCTGAAGACACAAAAATCAAGCAAGCATCACTTTTTGGATTATTTTTTTTGTCGTTGCATATGTTGTTCAGTCTGCTGGGCCTGTCCTGTTCAATCTACCCATGTGTGTAAGGAAAAGAAGCTGAACTGACTTGTGGAAGACATGTACCCCTCCCAAACTGCAGCTTGGTTTTTCCTCTTGTGCAGACTCCCAAGTTAGCTCCAAATGACTCCCTTTGCTAGCAGTCAGCCCCCTCAGTCCCACATGCTGATCTTTGAGTGACTTTGGGGAGGATCCCAGACTTCTCCTTGATGGCTTTGCCAGCCCTCAGTGCCTTGCTCTTTTCTCTTCTTATTCAGCCTCTCTGCTGCCAGCAATAGCGTGTCTTCTTGGGGGCTGTCCTGGGTAATGCCACCTGCTTTCCTGCAGCCGGAAAAGCTGCTCACCCACAGGACTACTGTGTCTGGGTGGAAATCACACAGAGCCAAATATCTGGGTGGTAATGGGACACCTGCCCTGGCTTGCTTTGGCTCTGGCACCTTGTCAGAGCCTCATATGGCCCGACGCATCTTCAGCTCAGAAGTGCTGGGGTAATCCAGCACCTCGGTGTGTCCCTCCAAGCTGTCCTGTGCCCAGTTAGCTGCCTGCAGTCAGCCCTTGTGCTGTGCCTGTCAAGCTGCAGGAATTGCTGGACCAAAACACTACTATCACCAGCCATAGGGGGTCCGTTTGTGTTGCCTGTGTAGTTGGCCTTTTTTTATACATTATTATGGTCAGACTGCTCCTTCCAGCCTCCTGCTTGTGCTGAAGGCTTTGGAGTGAGTCTCTCTCTTGCAGAGAAGCAGGAGAAAGCCCCTCGGGTTGTGTGCATCGCAGCACTAGTGTGTGGTCCGTGGGCTGCATCTGCAACCACAGATCTCCAGTTGGCGTGGACGTGGCTGGTCCCTCTGCCAGAAGCACCAGCACAGGGACTGCTGGTGTTGGTGGAGCTGGCTCTATGGCTTTCTCAGGCTTGAGTGGGACGTTTTCAAAGGTGATGTCAGTGTTTTCCTGGGAGACCTGTGTTATTACTGTGGTGCTGCCAGGCTCCAGCTGCTGAGCCTGCTGGGCAAGGGGCAGCGGGCTGTGTGCCTGGGCGCTTTCCAAGTAGGCCTTTGTGCTGTCCTCACCAAAGACAGAAACTTCCAAAGGTGCTGTGCCAATATGGATTTTTCCTGCCCAAGATAGAGGTGAACCAGGCCAGCAGGAATTCAGCAGGTGCCAGGAGCTGCTGCCTTTCAGAAAGATGAGCTGCTGTCAAGCACAGTGACTCCCCACATGGGAGGCCGTGCAGTCTAGCCCCTGCCATGCCCTGAGCTCAGCAGAGGCTAGGGGATGCTCGGATGTCCCTCTGGGGCTGTGGCTCCCGGGTCCCAGCACTGGCTGGCCCACCTGTGTGCCGTTCATGATCTGTCAGTGCCAGTTTTGCTTCCTGACACTTTATACAGCCCAAAATCTGCAGAGCAAAGAGAAGAAAGTCCCCTTTCCATAGAGTGTATTTAATTTGCTTTCCCCCCTTCCGTTCTCATTCACAGCCAGTGCTATCAGCTGCCCTGTTATTTCAGGGCTGGCCAAGGGAGCTGTGCTATCTACCCCCGTCTCATCACTGCCTTGGAGTAAGGGGAGGTCAAGGCTTTCCCACTCTGCCCACCCACGACCACCTTCCTGGAAGCTTTCCTCAAATCCAGGTCCCCAGCTCCTCCAAAGAGCAGATCCCTCATGAGACCAAGGATCTGACATATTTTTAACCAGCCAGTCCCTTTGTGGGGATTAGCCAGGCCAGGTAATGTTTGTATTTCACCCTTTTCTGTCTGCTAGCTGTGGCTTTTGGAGCTAATGTTACTGTTTTTCTTTCCTTTCCCACTGCCAAGGGTGTCCTGAGCGCCTGCTCCCCCTGTATAAAATAAATAAATGGCCTTGCCTACTTGCAGGCAGGTGGTCAATCCATCTTCTGCTGAAACTTTGGTAGTGCCATGAAGAATCCCTCTGCGCTAACGGTGCCAGTGTGGTCCTTTACATCCCTACCAGAGGACTTCTTTGGCCGTTCTTTGCACCATCCTTTTGTACATGCCGGTTCAAACCAAAGGTCTTGTGCTTCATATCTCACAGCCCACAGCACTCCTCAAGCTTCTGTAATGCAGGCTCTGAGTTCCCTCTTCTGTTTGAGCTGAAAACTATTAAAAGCAGTTGAGTGATTCAGAACCAGCTGGCTTTTGTCTAGTAAAGTTCTTTTTTTGCATTTTTTTTTTACTGTATTCGCATCCATCTCTTACAGCTATGCCGTGAAACACTGCTCCAGGCTTCTGTCAACCCTCGCTTTTCCATAGAAGGTTGGGCTTTTAGCTTTTCCATAGAAACTTTATCTTCAGTGCTTTTAGTCCTAATGCTGTTTATTGTTCAGCATCCCCTGAAGCCAGGGATTTGGACTCCTTCCCTTGGGTTTTTGCTTCTGTCTGCTCAGCATTTCTTACCTAATGTCACTGTGTTACACCTCCTGGGGCCCACTGACCTACTGGGCTGAAAAGGAGCAAAGAAATCATCCCAGTGGTTTTAAAAGATGCACCTAGATGGAACCTGCTCAACTCTGGAAGTTTTGAGCCCTTTTTGAGCTTGTTAGAGGAGGAGCAGGCACTTTCCCAGGTAAAGGTGTGCTCTCCTGCCTGCTCTGGCTGGGAGGCGATGCTGCCAGGTCAAAGCAGCTCTGCCATCCTTGGCACTTTGCTCCTGCTTTCCTCTGGCTCTGCATTTCCTGGCTTGGACTCATCTGCTCTGGTCCTCTCCTTGGTGGGTCTCTGGCAGTAGTGATTTTCACTCTGAGGGAGCTGTTGCCTCCCGCAATTTATTTGACCAGTCTCATGATGTTACTTGTGGTGACAGCCACCACAGGGTTTATTTTGCCCTTTCAGATTCTGCTGTTGTTCCAGGTTTCTGCTGTGGTTTCTCTTGATTAAGACTGTAAAACTCTTGCCAATTTTGCCTTCCTCGTCATGGCTTCCCATTACCGATGTTGCGCTTGGATTCCAAATGCCCTTCACGCCACAGATCTGCAAGCTAAGTAAACTTAGCAAATCATTAGGGCAGACTTTGACCGCTCCTGTCTCCATCAAAGACTGGGATTAAATTAGGTCCCTTTGATAAACTGGGCTGATGGGCCAATTTGGATTACACATGTGGTATGATGAGCCTCGCGGGACTTATGATTAAAAGACATAAGAGAACTCAATTATTTAGAGAGCTGCCGGGAGATTGCTGTAACTCACTAGTCATCTCTTTCTCAGAACAGAAGAGCCCAGTTCTGCAGGGCAGCAGGCAGCTCCTGGGAAGTGTCTGCCAGCCTCTAATTGCTGGGGGAGGCGAGATCATGTTTGTCTCCTGCAGATTTTGGTCTGTGTGATTATACTGCAGGAGGGCGTGATGTCACTCTGACCATTTCTGTCCCCAGGCACTTGCTCCAGGAGTGAAACCTTTCACACAGGTGGCTTCTTTATCTCTTTCTACAGTTGCCTGGGTTTTCTCACCCCCTAAACTACAGTTGTCTTTGCAGCAAGAAGAGCTCAGCTGGGTTTCTTTGCTGGACTCTAATCAAACCAATCCTGACCTGCACGGGGAGCTCAGTGCAATCAAGGCTGACTCCCTGCGTCAAATCCTCAAGCCTGGGGCTGGAACCTGACCCAGGAGGAAAAGCTCTGTTAGCTTGGGCTCTGCATCAAGCCCCGAAGATGAGAAATGTCTGACTGGACACAAATACCATTTTGCCTGGTTTTTTTTCCTCTCAGGTTACTGAGTCAGAGCTGGATGGCCTATGCAATTGTAGTAGGGCTATTCTTCTCTTTCTCTTTTTTATTTTTTTGAGGAACATTCGTGATGCATTTTAATTACAACATTTAGAATATGTCCAAATAGCTTGAGCTCAAATTGATCTTGTTTTTCAGCCAGGAAGCTTGTTTTTCATCTATTATAATAATAAATGTGCTATTGATAATAGTTTAGGTGCAATACAGCAAAGCTTTGTGTTACGCATCAGCTCTGGAGGGCCAAAATGTTCTTATTATCCATTACTGATATGGCAGTTTGCAGATATTTAACAAACAAATTACCAGGTTTTCCTTGTTTCCCTTTTAGTTTGCAATCTCAGTCTTTTTGACAGCTGAATTCAGGATTAATGATGATCTCGTTTAAGACGATTGTTTGCTAGCAGGTTTATTCTCTAAACCTATAAGTACAGTTGGAGAACTAGCATGGGTGCTTTGAATTAAATCTCATCCTTGAAGCAAATTTTTAGCTTTATTTCCTCCAATTCTCCTAAGTAGAAATTGGATTTGCCTGGTAAAGTGCTTAAACCTGTTATTAATTTCTTAGTTTATCTAGTCATTTGAAATAGAGAAGCTTAACATGAAGGGCTGGCAAAAGGAGCTGTTCCTGTCTCCCAACCCTGAGCTGTCTGGGTCTGTTCAGACTGTAAGGGCTTTAAGAGACAGGCCCTCCCTGAGCTCAAGCACCGGCACAAGGAGATCACCTTGAGCCTCCATAGAAAAGAGAGATCCAGAAGGACGTGCTGGATTCGGTCCTCGGTAGAGCACTGGAGGCAGCACTGGGAAACATCCAGTCTAGGTCCTGGGGCTGGTGAAACATATCCATGCCCTGTAGAAGCTTTCTCTCCACCTGTTCCAGGTCTGAGCACAGGGTAAAGGGTATAGGGAAAGGGCTGAAGTGCCAATGTCTGCCTGGGAAGGCTGTTTCTGGTGTAGATGGCTTCAGGTGAAGCAAAGAGGGTGCTAGACCCCCTGGGAAAGCCTGATGCATCCCTCAGGGGGATCAGCGCATCTTCCCGGGGAAACACAGCACCAGAATAGAGACTCAAAGAAAGCATGAGCCGCCCCTGTGGGAGCACGTGCTGGGCACCCGGCCACTTCTGCCCTGCGGTTTCTGACCCTGGGCTTCGTGTGCACAATACCAGAATTCACTGGCGTGCGAGCCAGGCCTTGGAGATGAGAAGTGAGTTTGTTCTCTAGTAAAATCACCTTTTGTTAGCAGAAAATCTGTGATTCCCCGAGGGAATAGTGTTTGAAAATCACAGATGATTAAAAGATAACACATTTGAGGAGTTTGGGGGTTTTTGTTTGGTTTTTTTTCCCTAGAGTTTTTTTGCTTGTTTGCTTTTTGGGTCTGGGAAGCTGGATGCCGCACAGAAGTTTCTCCACAACTGACCTGAACACAAATTTTTTGTTTTAATGCCAGAAAATTGAGACTCTCCTTAAAAGAGGAGCCTCCAGGAGTTCTGAAATACCAAAATGTCACACCAGCAAAAATGACTAAGGTTGGCAACTCCAAGTGTAGCGTACCACACTGGTCTTCAGCAAAAACAAGCCAAATGAGACAAGACTTGATGGACCAGAATAAAAACAGGCAAGCACCACAGCTTGGCTTGAAATAATATGTTAATAGAGAGAGTTTCTTCATGAACTTTTGTTTGATAAGCAGTAAAACCACAGACTCATGCTGAATACAGTTTGTATGTGCCCTCTGCTAATTGCCCATCCCCGTTTGCAATGTAAGCACTTGTTACCGTGGCCAGCATGGAGCGGGGCACAGCTCTGTATTTCAGCATGTCTGCACATGCGCATTCAATCCTGGAATAATCCCCATCATATGGACATCTTTGCCTGGTATTTCAGCCTTCATCTCACTTCTTTTTAAGGCTTGCTTAACACGTCTCCCATTGGTTAATGCAGCATCATAGTAATATGCTAGGAATGATGTTCCTGTTAATATCTACTGAGAAGCCAGGTGGCTCAGGGCCCTGAGCTGAGCCTGGCCATTTTCTCTGTGAATACCAGGGGGTATTTGCTGACCACAACAACTTGCAGATGTGTGGGGCAGCAGCAAGAAACTGCCCATCATTCGGTCCCCAGGCATCTCCCAGCTTGGGAATATGGGTATCAATGTGGTTAGATTTGCAGCCCTCTTCTGCTTTGGGGGTTAAGGCTTTGAGAAAAAGCAGCCTTACGTGCAAGTTTGTGAAGTGCAGCAACCAGCTGGACCCAGTGAGCGTAACCTGGCTCCAATTACCCACGTTGCTTACACTGGCTGGCGTGTATTACAAATTAAACCAGCCACAAGGAACCAAACTATTAAGCTGCTTTCTCGTAATCATTAATTATGAAGATACTATCGCTCATGTTTGTAATCTATGAACTGCCCTGTGATAGCTGATTTATATTTTTTAGTTCAGTGAATTGTGATGATGAGGCTGCAAACAGTGTTGGTAAGCAATTCCTGCAGGAACTCACTCCTGCAGATCTGAGCTGGTGAAACCACCTTTTTGTGACACGAAGCCAGCACAGTGACCTTGCAGGTACAGATTTACGTTTCCCCCCATCCTTCTGGCCACCTGCCCAGTCTCTGGGAAAAGCCCAACCCAAATGTGTCCTGCTTATGTTTGGCAGGAGAAGGTCAGGCGAGTATTTGATACCCTGACAGTCAATTTAAGGAGAAGCTTTCAGGCCAAGAGTCTGTCACCCCAAAGACTTTCTCCGGCATGTTGAACACCCCAAAACTTTGCTGGGATCCATCAGTCTGGGTAATAATTTCCTCTTTCCTGCTTTGCCATCTCTAATGTGTTTATTCTCAGTGCTCAGGCTGCAGGTATGGGGCAAACCCCATACTTCCTCAGGGCTCCCCCCAGTTTATGCTGCCACGTTTGGCCTTCCTGACACATCTCTGCCATTCCCTGTTGCTGGGAAGGGCAGCAAGCTGGGACAGAAGAGGAAAAGCCCTCCAAAGTTGCTCATCCCACCAGGGTCACTGGCTGCCTAGGCTGGCCATGGTCATGGTTACCAATGGGACTTGCTTCCAGAGCATCTGGGACAGCCTTGCACTATTTTCTGCCATACCTGCTTTCCGCACAGATGTCTCCCAGCTGGTCGGTCTCCTCAGATGTGCACATGAGTCCATGCGTGTGATTGGATCACTGATAGATACTCTGCAGCCATCTGGATGTAGGGAAGAAATGACTAATCTCCCTCCACCCCTCCCAACCACACCTTCCAGGAGATGTTGATGAATGAGATCTTTATTGGCTGCTGGGCTAATTAAATAGAAGTTGCATCAGCTTCTAGCTGACAGGCCCTAATTGCTCCTGAGTAGATTCTGAGAGGACCAGATGAATAGGAAAATAAAAGGAAAGGCTGTGGATTGGATCCAAGGATGTATCTGACTGCATTGTGCTTCATTCAGATGAGCTGGAAGTTTGTCCCACCTTTCCTTGGGGAATGGGGACAGGGCAGGGGTCTCCTGCACTGTGAGAGCGCACAGG
Source organism: Rhynochetos jubatus (assembly GCA_027574665.1). Classification (NCBI taxonomy): domain Eukaryota; kingdom Metazoa; phylum Chordata; class Aves; order Eurypygiformes; family Rhynochetidae; genus Rhynochetos; species Rhynochetos jubatus. The sequence goes on from CM050654.1 coordinate 30,953,472, forward strand.
GAGGTGCTGTCAGAAAAGCCAAAAGTTACACAGATAACAAAAATGAGAAAATAGCATCCTGGTTATAGATAAGAATTTCTGAAGCCTTATCTGTGCCCCAGTCTCTAGCTTTGGCCTCGGGCAGCCGGTACGTATTGCTGTGTGCTCCTGTTTCCCGTCTGCCACACAGGACTAACAACACTTGCTGCCACCGAGGGCTGAACTGACTCCGATGCTCTGGCACCACAGGAATTCCTGAGCCTGGCTTTTTATTTTCCTCCTGTTGCCAAAGACTGCAAAGGGGTGTCAGGCACCCAGCAGCCCTTGCAGCTGAGCCCAGACCCATGCAGCCCTGCTGAGTGCTTAGGAGAAGGATGCTGTCCTCCAGTAACAAGGATGTTGGGACTTTGAGCCCAAAAACGGGGTGCAAAGCCATTCTGCCGTGCAGGAGCAGGGCTGGGGTCTGATTTGCTTCTCTCCTCCAGGCTCTTGCCTAAACCTCCAAGTGGGGAGTGTGGATGTTTCAACAGGAGAGTTTCTGGGTGCCCAGGTTTCAGATTGGTCCAGGACAGAGCTGGATCTGGCACACAGTAGATCCTGGCATTGAAAAAATTAGCTGAAATTAATGGCCAAACTCTCAGTGGCTGCAGTGGTGTCATGTTTTCCCCAGTGGACTCTGCGAGCTGTATCTGGGCACATCCAGCCTAAGAGGCTGGTCCCATGTTTAATTTATGGGGTGATGGATGAGTTCTTCACATACATTTAATTCCATTTTGGCCTGATTTATGATGTGATGTGAACTGCATGTGAAGTTTTTAATTCAGTAGGTGGTGACTCTGATTCAGTACATGGAGTGTGACAGAAGAGGTGATAAATTTGATTCCAAAGGTGATGCATCAATTTCAGTGTGAAGTGCATCAAATTCATCACATGGCACATTGGTTTCCGTGCGTGACACCCCAGTGACAGCCGTACCAGACCAGCGAAGCAGGTTACCTTCCCTGCATTGCCAGTGGTCCCCATGTCCACCACCTCCCCAGGAGAGAATATCCTGCTGTTGGTCATTTATTTGACCTTTTGGGACTCAAAGGAAAACAGTAAAATGGCCCATCAGATACAGGTCAAAATATTTGTCTTCAATTTAGTACATGCCCCAGGTAAGGGCTTCTGATATCCCACCTAATTTCAGGTCTTGGGAAGATGCTGCTGCTGCTGCTCCTGGGAGTCTCAGCACCAACCAGCAAATTGGCCTAATTTGGGGTTCATTTCATGACTCGATATCTTTGCTTTTAACTCAGTGTCTGGCTGATCCACATTTCTGAGGATGTGGAGTTTGAGTCCTCTCTGGGAGAGAGAGACTTTAACACTGGGCTCTCTCACATCTGTAACTCTGAAGGGTATTTAAAACACACACCCGAGAAGACACCTCCTCTTCTATCTCCCTCCACACTGGGGATGCTTTTGGGGTAAGACTTCCTAGCTGTAATAAACCCATGTCTCAATGAGGTGGGTGCCGAGGGGGCTCCCAGTGCCTGTGGTACCCAACCCCTTCCCCATCCTCATGTCCCCTTAACACCAGCACTGCTGAATGCAGCCCCGGCACGGCGGAGCGTGGCGAGACACTAACGCAGCCGAGAAAGACGTGAGAGGGCTGATGAAGGGATTTGGTGACAAGCTGAGCGGGAAGTAATTGCTTTTCTCCTTCTCTCCTGCTCTCACTGCTACAGCCTCTGCGGCAGCGAGGATAAATGCAGTATATTAGCAGCAGTGAGTGGCAGATTCACTGAGCTGCGAATTATAACGCTGTCCTCCCCAAACCCTCATTGGAGGGCATTAAGAAGTTAGCTTTGTAAGAGGGGATAAAATAATGAGAGGGTCACTCTGGAAAAGCATTTGGAAACCCTCAGAAAACGAGCTATTTTCTTCTCTCCAGGCCAGGCATGTCTCATTGAGCCGACCCCAGCCGAGCTCCGAGGGAGGGTTAGTGCTCCTACACCAGATATTAAATTTAATCCAGTGAGAAGGAGCAGATGTTGATGTGCCAGGCCTGTCTGCCAGCACATTTAATGCATAAGGATGGCTGAAAAATCTGCCATCAAAATGTTTTGATTTTTCTTGAAGAAAAAATAGAAAACTTCTGCTGGAAAAATGCCCTGAACCCCCAAGGCAGAAAACGTATGGCTGAGAAAAGTTTGTCTTCAGACTGTTGATAAAGGGTTGCTGCTGTCAGAGGGGATAAAGAGAAGGATGTTTTTCATCAGCCATATTAATCTGATCTGTCCCTGCATGCAGGCTTGTGCGGGCAGATAAAATAAAACACATCCCCGTACGCTGACGAGCCCAACTCCGCCGGTGTCCAGCAAGGGCCTCTGGGCTGTCTGGATGGAGAGGCAGGGGAGGGCTCCGCTTAGATATACCCCTTGGTGAAGGGTGTCAGGTACCAGGGACAGGCACTGGGCTAATGTGCCTCTGGTCTGCCTGGAGAGAGCTGTTTGCAGTCTTGGCCCGTGCTCTGGGATCCAAAAACCCCTACAGCTGCTCCCACAGCTCCTTCTGCTGACAGCCCGGCAACAGCAGGGAAAGGGGGCTTTAACCCCAGTCCTCCACTCTCCAAAATGGGTGAAAAACCCACCTAGGCACACCTGAAATAGTTTTAAAAAGGGAGAGGAAATGCTAGCCCCCCTTTCAATAGCAAAAATGCTCATGACTGAACTATTTCAGCAGGACCTTGAGCACAACTTTTTCAATGGCCAGGGTAGGGGCTGTGGGCCTGGGAAACTGTTGTGCCCACTCCTCCACCCCCCACACGCCCCAGTGAGGAGGTACGTGCCCGTCTCAGGGATGCTCCCACTGCTCCTGCCCGCAGTGGATCTCAGAGGCTGACCTGCCAGGAGCCGGGATCGGGAGGTGGGCAGTGTCCCAGCCGAATGGTGTGGCCTCTGCTCACCGAGCCCCCGGCACAGACCCTCCCGCAGCACCATGCAGGTGCCCTGCGGAGCTTCCCAGCTGCCAGAACATCTCTCAGTTGTGGAGAGAAGCATGTAATTCATAACTTTGTTTGTTTTGCATGGGAGACAAGGCTGCTGGTTTATAATGTTGAACAACTGTTTTAGCTGAGTGCAGTAGGTCCCATAAATCAATTGCCCTCACCAGAGCATTAACCAGTCACCAGGAAGCAGTGGTTTTATGGTCCCTTTTCGTGTTATTCTGAGGGTACTCTGGGGCCAGGACCTCAGCTGGTGCAGCTTGGCCTCGCTCTCCACAAGCGGATGGTTTACATTAGCTACCTGATGCTGCCATGAGCTACAGCAAGTGTTCTCACACAAATAGTTTAAAAATCTTATTTGGCCTCATTTATACTGAAGGAGGGTTTATACATTGCTTCATGGTGTTCTAAAATACATTTGACAGAACGCTTATTTGCCTCAGGTCAAACTTTCTGTCCCAAACAAATTCATCTGTCACTCTGAAATAACTCCGGGCCACAGCATTAGCGGAAAGGAGATCCCTCTCCAGTACACATGTACGTACTCTGAAGGCTACTGGTCCCAGTTAGCCAGGCTTCCTAGGGACTTGACTTCCTCCCATTTGCGTTGCTGAGGCTCTCAGTAGACACCATGGTTTTCCTTAAAATCCTTTGTCTATCGTCAGCTTAACAATGGTGAGGCTGCCAGTGCTGCAGCCTGCTGGGATGGCTAGGTTCACTCTTCTCTGCTATCTCCGTCAACCCATCCATCCATCCATCCATCCATCCATCCATCCATCCATCCATCCATCCATCCATCCATCCATCCATCCACCCATCCATCCATCCATCCATCCATCCACCCATCCATCCATCCATCCATCCATCCATCCATCCATCCATCCATCCATCCATCCATCCATCCATCCATCCATCCATCCATCCATCCATCCATCCACCCTCCCCTTTTATTTAAAGGGCAAGATCCCAGGGCAGGGGCTGTCTTTCTTTTCTCTGTTCTATCCCGTTCCTTGAGAGGCAGTTTTTTAGGGACTTGCAAATATACACAAGGCCTGTTTCTATCCATGATCACAAGGACGTGGTTGAGCTAATGTTTTTCCAAGCTGCTTAAGGGTGAACCCTTATTTTTATTTTAAACCGCAGTTTTTCATTCCTGCTGACTAAAGAGAAGGTTTTACACCTTGTGAGCCCGCACTGGGCACCCACATGGTCTCTCAACAGGGCGGACATCACCGACGGGGATTTGGGTACCCTCCTGCCCTGTGGGACCCGTCACACCTCTCATGATCAGACTGCCACTCCATGCTGTTGGATTTCCTGGAGATGTTTGAGACCTCGGTGATTTGCACCATTTTACCTCACTCAGTTTTCCCCCACTGCTCTGCCATTAATATTGTTTTACCTAGAGGAGAAGATCTGAGGCCTCTGGGTGAAATTCATCCTCTGCAGATGAGTGAAACGCACACTCAGCTGGACACGGGCCTGTCCGGGCTTTTGGCGTATTTGTTGTGCAGATAGATAGCGCTAAACTTAGTTTCACGTGTAAAATTTCCTGCTCACATCAAAGGATGTTTCAGTACCCAGTAATCCACGATGATGAGATTTCTCTGAACCGTAGGACCCGGGGGGCTTGAAGAGCGTATCTGAATATGTCCCTTTGGCGTGGTGCACCTGGGAGTGGCTGGGGTCCAGGCTGCTAGCAGTACCTCCGCTTGGAAGGGCTTGAAGTTATAAAATTTGGGCAGTTCCTTGTTTGTTTTCAGCTTTCCCTGATTTCCCCCTCCAGCATCTGGCTTGGCACGATGTTAACGTATAGCTTCAGGTTCCAAACAGAACGGAAATTTTGGGGCGTACGGTGCTATCTTCGTAAGTGGTAATTGCACCAACGTAGGATCAATGGAGCAGAATAATATCTGCCCGCTAATAACGGCTTAATAAAATAAACGGCACTGGTCCTGCCATGAATTACTGTAAAACAGGGATTGTAGGATAGTAATGTAAACAATCATTGATTTTCTTGGGAGAGCACTGTAAATTAGCTATGACTCTCTTTGGTGTGTACTTGATACCAGACAATGCAGAAAACGTATCAGTTTGCCTCGAAGGTGGGCGGAGAGGGAAGAAGTGAAGGGGGCCTCTGTGGTGTTGGGGCGGCATTAGATAAATGAAATGAGCCTGGGCCAGGAGATGAAAGCTGAGAGCCGCGTGGCACTCAATATCGCTGCCATCCAACCTGACCCAATTAATAACCTATCAGCGCAGGACAGGCCTGATCAACGGTTCAGGCCCGTTAATTGAAATAGCGTGATTAATGGCATCGAAGGAGACGAGAAATACCTAGAAAAATGATGGGAGTCTGCAGCTCCGCGCCGCAGCCGGTGCGTTGCTTGGGGGTGAGGGAGGTGGGGGGCAGCCCCGCTCCCCACAACACCCAGCCTTTGTGTTTCGGCACCCTGCGGCCGGGATCCAGCTCTGCTTTTATCCCCCTTCAGATCCTGCCAGCGCCCTGGTGCCAAGCTCAGCGTCAGCACCCGAGTGTGGCAGCTGAAAGGACCAAATCCATCCTCACCTTTCCCACGGGCACGGGGGAACCTTGTGCTCTCGGTGGCACTGACACCCGTGGGGTTTCCACATCGACATCCGGGCTGTGTCTGGTTGCTGGGGCGCTGGCAACCGGGCTTGGGCTGGATGCGGAGCTGCTGCTCTCGCGGGTGCTGGCACCCACTGCTGCCGTGCAAGGGGACATCAGGGTCACAGCAGCAGCGCAGCTCCGTTCCCACTAGCTCACACACCCCCAGCATCCGTGTTTCGCCTTTGGAGGCTAATTTTCCTGTCGATTCCAATTAACCCCAGCGCAGACGTCTCAAGGACAGCTCTGGAAGTGGCTCTGCAGAAGAGCAGCAATTCGGAACCGTGTCGTGGGGCTGCGATGGCACCTCGGAGCCCAGCCTTAATTACAGCAAACGGCTGGATAGAGCCGTACAATGCTTTGAGCCATTGCCATCTGCAAACGATGTGGCTGCAAGATTACCTTCAGTCCCGCTCCCGTCCTGCCATCTTTCCCTTTTTCCATCTTTCCCGGTGCCTTTGCTTGAACGCAGGGCTCAGCGCAGGGGCAGCTGCGTACGTTGCACACCCTGTTTTCCTGGCTAAAACCATCTTCCCTTTCTTCTCCCTGTTAAATATGCACCCTGCCAGAACGAGCAAGCAGCTTATCCCAATTTATTGCCCCCTGGTCACAGGGAATGAAGCATTGTTGCTTCACGACCTGCTCTGTCCTGGTCCTTTCTGGCGTTTCCATTGCCCCCATGAAAGCTGGGGGTGAGCTCATCCCCCGTGCCTTGGGGCCAGCCACGCACTCACGCCCTTCTCTCGGCACGGAGCCTGCTCATGGAACCCTGAGAATTCACACTCGGTTTGAAATGCCCAAATCCACGAGTTTTTAGAGGATGGTGTGGCTAAGCGGGACAGTCCAGGCACCTTTGCTTGTGGAACAGGCTGCAGGAGTGGCTGTTTTCAAGCTATCAGAGGCCAAGGGACGGAGCTACAAAAGCAGCATCAGCACCAGGGAGAAGCGGGTTCAGAAGGACGGCTTTTAGCACGAGGAATAATAAATGAACAGAAAAACCCACAGCACCACAATGAAACAGCCCTTAAATCGTGTGTTTTCATTTCGGATGAGAAAGGAAAATCATTAGAGCTCGATTAGTCATGAAAGACAGGGGTCCTTCTGCGTTGCACCAGCCTGAGAAAGCGACCCCCGTCCAAGAGCACACGTTCCCCATCCAGAGCGGGCTCGCTCAATATCAAACCCTTTCTTGGTGCTATTTGCGCTGCCTATCGCGCCCCTGCGCGGGATGAAACCCTGCGGCCATAGCGGATGGACGTGGGTTTAAAGGCACTGGGCTCTGCCTCGCAGGGCTTAAAGCACACCGGGAAATGAAGGAGAAGCCCCGAGCAGCGGGAGCTGCCGGTGCCGCTTCGGAAGCGCAGCGGGATGGAAGAGAGAAGAAAAAGGGGAAGGAGTGACACACGAGTTTGGGTGACCCTGACATGGGGAGACAAGGGTTTTGGGCACCTTGCCTTTCCCTTGGGGATGGAGAGGAGGCGTTGGGGCGGGTGGCATTGCCGCTGGACCCGTGGTCAGATGCAGCCGTGCCGCCAGTCCCAGCGTGTCACTGGGATGAACTGGTGTCTCCTCCTTACCGCCCTGGGGGAAAACTTTCCTGCGTCAGGCCACGCATGTGTACACGAGGCCTTTAAATACTCATAAAGCAGCAACTGATGTTGAGACGATGGGCAAAAGAGGCTGCGAACCGAGGAGGTTCCCGAAGCCGTTTGCACGCTGGCCCTGCTGCAAGCGCTCGCTGTGCGGCTGGCGAGACCCTCGCAGGGCCGGCACGGGGCTGCGGCTTGTCTGAATGGACAGAGGACACCCCACGAGGAAATAAATCAGCCTATAAAAAGTCCCCCACGCCAGAACAATCTCCCCCAACCCTTCTCTCTCCGCAGACGTGGCCGCGCTGCACGCAGGCTGCAATTAGTTTTTGTCGCCATGGGAAATGTAAAGCACAGCAGCTGTGCCTTACTTACTGCTCTCGTTCCCTTCCTTCTCCCGTCAGTTCCTTGCCGAGAGTGCAAATAACGGAGCAGAGGGGTGGCCGTGCCGCTGTCAGGGTGCTCAAAGGCCGTGGGGAGCAGAGAGGAGCCGCTGCTGGCGCAGGGCACGGAGGAGGGACGAGCGCACGGGCCTTTGCTGTGTTTTGGCACGTGTGATGGGGCAGAGCGGGTCACCTCGGGGACAGGTCAGGCAGTGGGGACGGGCTCTGCCACAGGGGTTCGACAGGAGCAGGTTGTCCATGGGGTCAGATAGTGGCTCGTCAGCCCACGGGGAAGGAAGATGCTCATGCTGCCGCAGGCGCCCGGACATCTTTGGGAGCAAAAGCCTGGCTGAGCCTGCCCAGACTAAAGCAGAAGGGACCTGCTGCGGCTCTGGGACTTGGGGATTTCATTCCTTCCACTCCCTGCAATTTTTCCCTTCCTGCAAGCAGGGACCGCAGGCGGCTAAACAAATAAGGGGCTGTAATGTAATTTTAGATATATGCTCTTTAGAAAATGAACTCACATTTAGAGTACAAGCCGTAATATTTTGATTTATTATTTAATTGCACATTTTGTATATGCAAATGGCTTTAGACCCTTAATTTTAGGAGGCTCGAATTACCTTCCATTCCTTCTTTAATATTCAGGTGGAAAAGCTCCCATGTCTGGCTGCAGCCCATTTGGGGTGCGCAACGCAGCTGGTTGAGCGGGGCATTTTCACCCTGCTCAAGTAGAATTGTGTTTTACTGCAAAGTGCTTAAAATTAATTAAGTGGCAGAGCATAAGGAACTGGTTTCAGTCCTTCTTCCCCTGGCAGCACTTTGCAAACCGTGATAACCTCCCCAGTGAAAACCAGGAGAAAATTGAGCCCCCGCTCACCAGCTTTTCTGTTGCACCTGAAAATTTAAATCCCATTTTTCTGAGAACGTTACCCTATTGGAAATTGTTTGCCTAATATTAACCGTGTCAGGCAAACCCCCAACGGTACAAGGCCTCGCTGGCTTGAAACCTGCGCTCTGTTCCTGCACGGTACTGGGAGCACGTGTCTCATTTTAATCAACCTTCTCTGCAGGCTCGGGGATGTGCGTGGGGCTGGTGCTGGAGTGTGCCGATGAACTGCCCCAGTCAAGGCACCTGAAACCCTGAAAGCCCAGCAGGAGAGGACCCACGCCTGCGCCCCCTGCCCACCTGGGGTTTGATCTTCATGTTCTGCAGCTTGGGTGAATGTTACGCTCCCGTAATAGCTGCTTTTCTGGGAGGTTTTCCATTACTTTTCTCCTAGTGAAGGGTTTTCCAGGTGAGCTGCCCCGCTCTGCCCCCCAACGGCTCTGCAACGGGGCTAAGGCTGGTTTGGGGGTGCCTCGCTTGTTGCTCACGAGAAGGGGACCAAGCTCTTTTTCTGCTCAGATGACGCCTCAAGTAGAGGTGAAACCCCGCCGGAGGCAAACCCGCCGCTGTAGGCTGTCCTGGCCGGTGTGACACCCCCGAAAGCAAGCTGCAGCTTTCCTCACTACGACCAGAGGAAAACCAGTCTCCTTTCCTTTATCTGTTTTGAACTGTGCTTGACTCAGGCTGCTCATCCCCTGCGATTCCCGTCTCCACGCGCTTCCTCCCAGCACCAGCGGTGTCTGCGGGCAGCTGGCCAGAGCTGGGAGCGACACCGCAGGGCTGCTGCGCACGGCCGCGTCTAAACCCCTTATTTACCGTGCAGGGAGACCCTGACCACAGCCAGGAGGGGCCTGCAGTACCTTACCAAGGGTGTACCCGCTCCCACCCAGCTTTGAGCAGCAAGCTATGGGTAACATAACCTCTAGGTCGGTTCTTGTGAACAAAGCCCTTGCTTGTTCAATGCTGTGTAAATCACTTCTCCGTGAGACGAGTCTGTGGAGGGTGATGCCAAGATTGGTAACGTGTTCTTTGGATGTACACTGAGGAATAACTTTTCTCCCACCCTGAATATCGTGCTTTAACAACAAGCTGGGTTGGGTTTTTTCCTTCTTTTCTATGTTGTATCATTTTAAACCGCTGCATTCAAGCAGATGTACATTTGGCATCTGGATAGAAGACGCAACGTAAAACAACAACCTTCTAATCCCTATCTGTCTGGATTCACCGTATAAATAATCAGAAACACCTTTGGAACGGAGGCCGAGGGGACTGAGCCCATCAGCAACGACGTGCAGCAAACAGCAAAAGACGACGTCAGAGTTTGCGCGACACGTCCGTCTTAATTCCCCGCTGCGGTTCCAGAACGCTAAAAATAATCCCCCTTCGAGCTGTGGCTGTTTACACAGCTGTAGCATAAATATTTAGATTTGCAAGAGAAATGCTTGCTCAGCCAAAACCCTTCCGAGATCTCCGGAGTCAGCAGTGGGGGTTTAGAGAGGCCCAATGTTTCCTTGGAAAAATGAAAATCGATAATAATTAAAGCAGGGAGCGATGATTCTGCAGCAAAGCTCGGCACTTATGCAAAACTAACTCGGCTCGTGTTCTTCAGGGGGTGCGTGAACCCCCCCGCGCGGGCTGGTGAACCCCACTGCGAGCTGCAGGAGAAGTGCCGCCCGCTGGGACCTTGTTTACACGGTTGGTTTGGACACGGGGCGGGCGATGGGGGGGTCGCAGCCTTCTCTGGGAGGACTGGGGGTCCTGGGGGAGCCACAGGCACCTCCACGGAGCCAGCCCAGCCTCAGGGACAGTGAGGGGTTGGTCCAGTGCGCTTTTTGGCTGCTGGGTGCTCCGTGGGGGACGAGTCTGGCATCGTCCTGGTCGGGAACCGCTGTATTTCCGTACGACGTGTTTTTCTCCTTGCATTTTGCTTCCTTAAAGTTGGCTGTGGACCCCAGATCATCTTTTGACCACCCTTTGCCAGGGGAAAGGAAGGGGTTTACTGCTCTCGAGTATGACGCAGACTGGTCTGGCATCCCCCATCCCAGGGCGGGATGGAGAACGATGCTGGCTCCTTCCCGCTGAACGACTGCAGCCTCCTTCCGAGATAAAAATCTTTAAGTGGATTTTCCATCTGGTAAACCGTCGCTTCAGGAAAACCATAAGGTACAGAGATATTAAAAAGAGGATTTTTACTAATGCACCTACTGTGTCTTCATTATGTCAGGGCACCTCTATGAAGAGATTTGCTGAAGAATCCATCCATTCATTTCCACGCATAATTCCTCAATAGCCCATTTGCTTCAAAGATTTTTATCGACTTTTACTACTACACGAATCCTCAGATATTTATTTTTTAGGCCCCAGGGGACCCATTGAAAAAGAAATTTGTTTTCTGAAGTTTCATGACAAAGGTTTTGCTCTGGGTAAAAGCTTCCCGTTATTTCCAAACTTCTGTTCTTCACAAAGACGACTTTGGTGGGTCTGCTCCTACGGCTGCCATGGGGCATGAGCCACGGGTAAAATTTCAGCTCCCGGTAATAAATAAGGATACATTTCTGTTGGAAAAGGTTCACTCCTTAGCACCACCCCTTTCGGTAGGGCAGACTGTGGGATCGAGTGCACCCTCAGCAAGTTTGCCGACAACACCAAGCTGTGTGGTGCGGTTGACACGCTGGAGGGAAGGGATGCCATCCAGAGGGACCTGGACAGGCTGGAGAGGTGGGTCTGTGCCAACCTCATGGAGTTCAACAAGGCCAAGTGCAAGGTCCTGCACATGGGTCAGGGCAATCCCAAGCACAAGGACAGGCTGGGTGGAGAATGGATCGAGAGCAGCCTGAGGAGAAGGACTTGGGGGTACTGGGGGATGAAAAGCTGGACATGAGCCAGCAGTGTGCGCTGGCAGCCCAGAAAGCCAACCATATCCTGGGCTGTATCAGGAGAAGTGTGGCCAGCAGATCAAGGGGGTAGGATTCTCCCTCTCTACTCTGCTCTCATGAAACCCCACCTGGAGTGCCTCATCCAGTTCTGGGGCCCCCAACATAAGAAGGATATTGACTGGTTAGAGTTAGCCCAGAGGAGGCCACGAAGATGCTCAGAGGGCTGAGGCACCTCTGCTATGGGGACAGGCTGAGAGAGTTGGGGTTGTTCAGCCTGGAGAAGGCTCCGGGGAGACCATAGGGCATCTCCCAGTACCTGAAGGGGCCTATGAGGAAGTTGCCGGGGGGGCTTTTTACAAAGGCCTGTAGTGACAGGACAAGGGGTAACGGGGTTAAATTGAAAGCGGGGAGATTTAGATGGGACATCAGGAAGAAATTCTTCATGGAGAGGGTGGTGAAGCACTGGAACAGGTTGCCCAGGGAAGCTGTGGATGCCCCATCAAGGCCAGGCTGGATGAGGCTTGGAACAACCTGGTCTGGTGGAGGGTGTCCCTGCCCATGGCAGGGGGGTTGGAACTGGATGGGCTTTAAGGTCCCTTCCAACCCAAACCATGCTGTGATTCTATGATTCTGTATGTATCAACTGGGCTTTTTTTGAGGGCAGGAGCCAGGTCTCCTCTCATTTTGCTTTCCTGCGCATTGGGAGTTTCCAAAAGCAAACCAGATGCCTTGAAACACAGGCTAATGTGGGTGTGGGGATGTCACACACATCCTCTAGCAAAGCTGACATTGGAGGCAGCCCAGCAATCCCGGTGCTCCCGGTTTGCGTAGCTCCAGGATGATGGTGACCCCTGTAAGCTGGAGGAGTGGATCTTACTCGTTGTTTAATAACAGCATAAGCTGTCTGAGTGCAATCCTGCTCCTATGAGGTCTGTCAGGATGAGATTTCACTGCCTCGGTCTTCAGTGAGATGCTGAGTGAAATGGGGTGGTGGAGATGGGGCTGACAGAGGGGGTGGGAGAGGGGGGTTAGAGGGGAGCAAACACGGCCACATCCCTCCGCGGCTGTCAGACAGGCACAAGAGGGAAAGCCAGATGGACACACCGCGACAGCGGTGAAACAGCTACAGGAGGTGTTTAACTGGACTCATTTGCCACGAGGTGTCATTGCAATGGAGAGCCAACACGTCCACGAAAGGACGAGGTGCAGCCAGCGCTGTGTTTAATGAGGGACACGAACCGTCACACTGCAGGAAGCGAGCCAGCCATGCTGGAGAGAGAGGAGAGGGAAGGATGCTGCGGGCAGACGGGCACTTTTTGGTTTTCCCATAGGGAAATGCATTGGCCAAACACACGGCTGGGTTTGCTGTTCGCCTGCCCGCGCTGGTCCGTGGCAGCGCACCAAGGATCGCCGCTGGTAACCGTTTCCATATGGCACTTCCTCAGCAAACCGAGCTTCTTCCTCCACCTCTCACATCCCGCTGCAGTGGCTGGATCTGCTGGGACAGTGTCCCTTTGCCTGCCCTGCCCCGTGCATGCTGGCAGGGGTCCGTGAGCGGTGGTGGGATGATGTTGAGTCCCGTGGGCAGTGCGCCGAGTGGCCCACCTCGCCATCCCTGGGGGACATCTCCAGACCTTCACAGCCCAATGGTTCTGCCTCGGGACTGCAACTGGCAGTAAACGAGGGCGATTAGCCCTAATCATCCTGCATCGTCACCAGTCCTCCTCCATCTCTGCTTTCCTGCTTTCCCCAGACTTGGCTCTCTCGTTAATTGAAACAGAAACTTTCCGTCGCCGCTGATTGCGCCGTCCGATGTCTGTCGCCTGGTGGGATAGAAAGAAAAGGTGGAAAGCGTGTGCTTTTACACAAATACACAGGGGCCAGAGAAGGTGATCTACTTATGCAGTGGTTGAATTAGGTGGAAGAAACTGCACCGCACCCACAAAATACCTCCCCTGACGATTGATTTGAGGCATGGTCCCTGTGCGGCCAAGCGATGGGGCTTGGCTGGGAGGGCTGGGGAGCAGCTCCTACCCTGAGCCGTCAGGATCATTGTGGATATCTGGGCTCGTCCATCCTTTTTGTGGTGACTTTGGCTGCTGGAGGAGTGAGGCCAGCATTACAATGCTGTCTTTGCCCGCTGCAAATTCTCCATGCAGGAACACATTACTTTAGAGCCTTTTGGCTGGGCTGTGTCCTTCCGCTACCGCACCTCCTGCGGGATTGAACGGGACAAAGTGGAGCAGTTAGGGGACAGAAAGGAAAAGCTCACCATGGACGCGTGTTACTCAAAAGTGAAAGCCACGAGCAGTTTATACAGGAGGGAAGAAAATATGGATTTACTGCTGATTAAGGGTTTCAGGTCCTGACACCGAGGGCCCTGACGAACACGGCGCAGCCCGAGCGCACCTCTAATTAGGATGAATTTCCCCACTGCTGGAGTTCATGCATTATATATTCAAACCATTTGTGTTCATTTGTATGAAACAAGTACTGTAAAATGTTATCATTCATTTGGGTTATTTGACTTCTCTATTAATTCTATAAATAATTGTTTAAAAGATTGTGTTGACGTCAGTGAAAAGCAGCCGTATTATTCCATTATTGGTTGATAAACGCGGCTGAGGGGCTCCCCACGGTTGGGACAGCTGGTGCCTGACCTGCTGGCATCACCGGAGACCCAGCCTGAGCCCTCCACCCCCAGCAGCTTCCCACCACCCCTCGGTGACACGGGGCACGCAGCGCATCGATGCTGAAAACCACCTTGTGCCTCAAACTTGGCGTTTCTCCCTTTATTCTTAGGAAACACTCTGATTTCGATGTAAAGCGGCACCCACGCCCTTTCTTGCTTCCTCTTGCTGTGAATTTTCTGTCCGGTGACACCAAAAAGACAAAGGAATCCTCTTAATCACAGCACTTGATAACACAGACAGAGGTACAAGGTAACAGGCGGCAATAAGCTCCACCGTTGTGTGCCCTTCAGCCCGGCCTGATAGATGGAGATTCCGTAGGAGATTTTTCAGGCATTAGCATTAAAAGGAGAGCAAGGCTATTTTCTTTCCTTGCGAGGCGAGACAAAAGAGCCACGCTTTCGGATTCTGTGACATTAGTCTTTATTTGAAAGGGGGGAAATTAAATAAATGAATCTGAGAGCAGGAAGGAGGGAAAAGCCTTCAGTACAGAAGTTTAAAAAATTATTCCTGGGGCTCTCCACGTGCCCCCAGTGTTTCAGCCAAGTCCATAAAGCACTGGGGACACACATGGACCCCGCGAGGATCCCACCAGCTGTCCCTGGCTGGGCGCAGGGATAGCAGTGCCTTCCTGTCGATGCTCCAACCCAGCAAGCTGCCAGAATTCCTTAGAAGTAACTCGTCAATTAGCGGATTCTCTCAGAAGAATTTATTCTGGAGAAATCCAAAGGGAGAATTTAAAACCTCTCTCTGTTTAATTTGATCGAGGCTTTAATAACATCTGGCTGGATTAGCGTGCGGGTGCCGCTGCGCTCCCAGGAGCGGGGCTGGAAATGGCTTCCCGGTGCGCCGTGTTTGCTGCCCCTCAGCGATTCCCCCGATGGGTTTGTGCCGTTTGCAAGTAAAAAGGGTGCTGCGGGGTCTCGGTGCTGCTCCTGCGGCACCCTCTGGGAGCTGGGGGCCCGCCGGCACCAACCCTTCCCGCCCTTTGGCACTGGGAGGCTGCAGGGCGTGAGGAAGTTGGAGGATGACGCTGGCAGAGCCCCTGCCGTGACCCAGGGTAGCGGATGCTCTGTGGGGTGGCCGGGGGGGCTGGTGGGGTCAGGAGGGCAAAGAGGCAGGGACTCGGCCCCTCTCGCACCTCGCGCCATCACGTCGCCTTTCTGCGGTGGGGCTTGTCCTGGGAAGGCATCAGCAGCTGGCACCGGAGAGGGATTTCGCCTCCCCTTAAATCACGGGAGGATGAGTTAAGGGACCGAGAGCTTCTTGCTGAAAAGGCGCATCGATTTTCCGCAGCTGATGGAATAAAAGAATTATCGTGGCGCAAAAAAAAAGAAGAAGAAAGCTTTGTTCAGAAAGCCACCTTGGCACGTGCTGTGCATCCGTGGGGCTGGCGCTCCCAGGCGCTGGGGACGGTCCTCCCACGGCCCCCGCCCGCCCCGCCATCCCAGTACGTTTTTGGGTGCTCTGCGGCGGGAGCAGGCAGAGCCCAACACCCAGGTGGACGCTGGGGATGTGGAGCCCCGGCCCCGCTCTGGGGTTTGGGGACCAATCGCATCCCTTGCAAAAAGGGGTACGAAGGCCGGTGGGATGGGGAAGGGGAAGCGGCGAGCGGGGGCTTCTCTTGCCCACACGGGGTTTCCAGCCGCTGGCAGCGGGATGCTGGGAGGCTTTGCTCTCCCTGCTCTTGCAGCCGCTCTGCTGGGTATGAATAATTGAGCTCCCCCTCGCTCATGCCCTAATCACCCGGCCACGGAGTCAATCGCTCGCTTTCTCGCTCGCTTTCCCCGATGAATATTTCATACCTCCCCGGGGCAGCAATGCAGCCCAGGCAGCAGCGCGGGGAGGCTTCCCGGGGTTTGGGGGAGTGCCGGCCGGCAATCCGCCTGCCTGGGGGGAGAGGGTGGGAAGGGGCACCACGCTGCACAAAAATGCCTTGAAAGGTGCCACCCAGCACCGCTGGCGCCCGCAGCGAGTCCTGTTTGGTGGCTGCATCTCCCAGAGAAGGGGTGAACGGTGGGAGGGCTGCAGGGAAAAGCACCTGGGGGTCGCTCTGGGGATCGGTGGGCATCCTGACCTTTCTCAGTGCTGGATTCAGGTGATCCCCCCGGGGGGCGAGCAGTCCCCTCGCTGGAGGTAGCCTCTCCACCCCCCTCCTGGCACTCTGCTTTCCCACTAGTGCCCAGGGACCCCCCGCAGATACCACCCGCCCAGTGACCACGAGGATCTGGCAGCGTTTCCCCAGCCCTCTGCGAAGGCGCTTGTTAATTGTCGATTTCTCCCTTAATTACTCGAAAGCAGTGGCCGTTCCATCATCGCTTTACAACACCTCAGCTTAAATCCACTCTTAAGGCAGGAGTGTTGGGGCTCAGACATTTTAATTAACATGAATGATCTCACCTTTGTCCACAGCATCTTTTTACATGTTATTATGTCAGTTAATTGTTAAACTACTCACTGGTTTAGAGAGGTCTGTCCTTTCATTAAAATGTCCAGCTGTTTCTGACCTGGCAGATTATCCACATTTTTAAGCCCAGTATTTTCAGGTGATTTGAGTTAAATCAATCTGCAAGAAACCCGATGAATTATTTAAAGCACTGGTGGTTTCAAGCTAGGAAATGGGGTTTGGTCAGTGTTTCTCCAAATTTTAGGAGCTTCAAGGTGCTCCCGGGGCTGGTGGGGAAATCAACTCCCTGTTGACCAAAGCTATCAAAAGGAAGAACGGAATAGTTTAAATTCATTTGAAAGCTTTCCACAACTGGGGGGGAAGCATTCATTAATTTTTAACATCCCTTTTCTTGTGTCTTCTCTCACTAGAAAAAAGGCCAGGAGAGAAACGGGGGGCTCTTCCCTCAGCACAGAAAACCCTTCCAACTTCTTTAAGCTTTTTGGAAGTCACACCTGTGGGTTTTTTGATGTGAGATCTCATTGAGAGTGGGGGAAGGTTAAATAAAACCCAGCCCAAAAACACAACCCAGAAGCCCTTTCAGGGCACACTCAGACATGGGTGAAACTGCTATTTCTGACCAATTTTGACCACTTGAAAAAAACGTCTGTTGTGCTCTCAAATCAGGGATGTTTGAAATTGTTTTGTGCAAGCTATCAGGACTGGCTGAAGCCTCTTCCACCCCTCAGCCCCAAAGGAGGGCAGCCATCACTCTTCACTGCAAAAGCAGGCCCGAGGGGCTGCAGGAGGCCCCGTCCTTCCCCTCCCAAGGGTGGCTCCCGCTCCTGTCTCCCAGGTTTGGAGAGCGATCAGGTGAGAAAGATGGAGATATGAGCACGGGATGAAACTGCCTCAGCTCAGCAAGGACCAAAGCACTGGGAAAACCCTGAACTTTGGTCTGAACACCTGAGCCTTCATCTCGTCCTTTTCCTCACCCCAGGTTGCTTCCTGAGAAGCAAGAGGGAAGGAAATCCCACCACTGCTGCCCTTCCACCAGCACTGGGAGCATCACCTGTTCCCAGCCCACAGCAAACGCAGGTTGTGGCACCTACGGTGCTGCTTGCCCACTGCTCTGTTGCCATGGGGAAGCACCTGAAGGCCCTAATGGCCTTGCCCAGACTCACGTGGGACACACCCACCCACGGGTGCTGGAACACCATGGCAGCTCAGCTCTGGGCCAGCAGTCATGGTTTGAGCATTGCCTGCAGACAGGCTTTGGGACCCATACTGTCACACCCCTGCCCCGTTTTCCCCCCAGCTGCGGGGCTCTGGTGGGACCCTGAACCTGGTTCATGGCCTGCTGTGTGTGGAGGTATCGACGGACCGGGGTACCAGCCCCCGTAGGACTGCACCCCCTCAGTGGGGTCACCCTCGGCTCCCAGCTTGTCCGGCTGCTCTCTCGCAGTAAGTTGTTGCGCTTCGCGTGGTGGTGAAGGCAGAGCTGTGTGCTTAGCACCTCGTTATGCGGGGCATGAATCTGGAGAAAAGAGCTGGAGGGCACTCTGGGTTAAGGGCCTGCCTTAATTGTTGCTGTGCGTTTGACTGCCCCAAGTGCGTGTCTCTTCCAGACTGGCGTGGGTCTGCCGTGGTGCATTTGAGTCATGTAGACCCTGCGGGATAAGGGTTGTTGTGTTGTCCTGTCTCTGGGAAGAGCCTCTGCCAAGCTGGGGGCCACGTCTGTAACTCCAAACCCACCTCCAGAGGAGAGGGAATGGGGCCCAGCTCTGCCCTGCGGACTTGCCGCCCGGGCACGGGGCTGAGCGCGGCCCCTCTGCCGGCACGGGCAGCTCGGTGCGGCGGTGAGGAGAGCCGCGGTTAACTGGGTTAATTATATTCATGTTGCTAGGAACACTGTGAATTATGTTAATAGCAGCATCTGGGGAAATTAAATCTTCATTAATTGGTCCTGATTGCTTTCTGGCGGATGCGAGATGTTTTTGACTTTAACATGCAGGACAAAATTTACTGCGACCAGCGCGTGCAGTTATGCACAAATACCGTTATCTTGCCTTGCTAATTACCTCTCCAAAGAGGAAGAGATGGGAAAGACCTGCATGGCCATCTCTTCCTTTCTCCCCTGCCCCAGCCAGGGCAGGCTTGTCTTCCATCAGTCCATGCTCTAGCGCTTCTTTTAATAGAGTTTTAAATGTTATTGTGAAGTTAAAAATGGTAATAAGGTGGTTGGCAGGCACAGAAAAGCCGTCATGGGGCTGAGGATGCTTCTGATGGCATGTGTGGTACCCTGGAGCTGGCCTTGTGGCTCTCTGGCCTTCATCTCCCATTAGGTTTCTCCTCACGGACGTAACGTGGTGGCCATCGGGTCTCACATGCTCAGAGTTGGGGATCTGGGGACCTTTGGTCCCTTCGTGTCCCCAGTTGGGACAGTAGGCTGGGGTTGTCCTCAGGGACCACCGCTGGGTGGAAGACGGGGCTGTGGGGTATCAGCAAAGACAGAGGTGGCCGAAGCGGCGATGATCTGTGTGCAGCGCGTGACACCGGTCTCAGCAACACTTCAGCTTTCGGGCACGGTAGCAGCGAAGAAGGAGCGACACCACGTTCCGATGAACCGTCGCTGTGTAGCAGAAAGCTCCGATTTTAACCACGGCAGAGATCCTAATCTCTTCGGATAAACACCCAAAGCCCCGAGCAACACAGAGCGCGGGGCGGAGGTAACGCAGGACATCCCCCGGGAAAACCAGGCTAAACCGCAGGCGAGGCATCGAGCCCGTTAAGTTATGAGCCTGTTTGGCCGGGGAAGGCAGTGAGTTGTGTTATGGCTGTGCTTTCTCTGATTTCTCTTTACACAACGCTGTTTTTCATCCTAACGGTGGGTTTTCAGCCGGCTTTGTTAGGGCTGCTGCTAATTGGGCTGGGTTCATGTGCCCGGCCAGGGCAGGACAAGGCTGGCACCGGTTAAATGGGAAGGGTGAGTTTTACTGCCTGGTGCTCCGGATGGGCACAGCCCAGGCTGTGGAAGCAGGAGGAGGGGCATGGCAGGGGTTAGAGGGGAATTTTGGAACAAGTTTAACCCTCTGGCTGCCATGGAAGCTCAGAGGTGCCTTCCCCATGGCGGGGATGGGGTAGAGAGTGGCTCTACATGGGTCAAAGCCCTCAGGGAGATGAAAACCCTTTTTGGAAGCGACATTTCTGACCTGGAAAGATGCAGGCCCACCTCTTTTGCGAGGAGATTTGGTTTAAAAGGTTTTCGGTGCTTGAAGTGAACTGTTCAGATGAACCGGGTGGTAAAACCAGGCCGCCCATTTGCAAAAGTCCTTCCCCATCAGTCACGGATGTAACACCTGAAATGTCAGGAAGCTGGCCCATGCCATACACCTAAAAGTCCACATCTGTAGCCAAGAAACACGGCAAGGAGCTTACTAGGTGGCAAAGGGACTGGTGTGTAGCGCTGCCTTTATTTTAAAGGGCAGTTAGTACTGCCGAAGGACTCCCTCTGCCTCTTCAGCGTGGCACGTTCGTCAGTTAAAGCTTCAGCCTATAGTTAACGCTGCATCGTAACATGTCACAGCCCTGCAACCCAGCTGCTCTGGGGCATCACCCAGCGCCAGGGCAGAAGTCCTGAGAGATGCAGAAGAGGGGGAATAGTGCTGTGAAATAAAATGGTACCCAGGGAAAAGTACTGGGGAGGTTTTCGGTGAAAGACTAACACTCTGGGAGGCATAACTGTTGGTGTTTTGCCCTTCCCGCTCTCTTGAGAGGTAGGACTTTCTGATTTGGGTATGGTTCTTTCTTTGCAGACAAGCGAAGTGCAGACCCCTTTAGGTGAGGGCTGTGTTCAGGGGCCGCGAGTAGCAATGTCAGGCAGTCCAGGGGAACCAGGCTGGCCCGTGAACCGCTGTAAATCTGGTTTTGGGGCTGGGAGGGTCGAGGGTTTCCACCAGGCGAGGGGGATGGCCTGGACATGCGTGGGGAGATGAACACGCTGGCCCAGCCCACTGCTTGACCCGGCCCCTGGGCTGGAGCACGGCTGTCACTTCAGCTGTGCAGGGGCAATCTCTTACTGTCACTCCGCTGAAGCAGAGATGACGAGCACATCACCACTGTGACCACCCGGGTGATGGCTCCAGGCCACGGTCTCAGCTGTTGCCATGCCCACTGCTGACAGGAGAGGGGAATACTCTTTGTTGGGCGGGAGAAGAAAGTTCTCTGTTAGGGGTTGCAGAGGGCTAGGCGCTGGTTCCTGCTCTTCGCTGAGCCAGGCTGTCACCAGAGAGGTCAGAAATCATTTCTCTTTCACACTATGAATATGTAGAAACTTGTCTGAGCTTCTCCACGCAGTGGCCATGAATTTAGAAGGGCGTCAGAAATCACAGCACGCTGTATCCTGCGAATCGGGTCAGAGCTATAAATTCCTCTTACTGGTGTGCGAGCCATTCGCCATACGTGACTTCCTGAAGCTGTGGCCGTTTCCACCCCGTGTGCCGAGCGTGTGACTGAGATTTTATATCGCACCTCTGAGACGCAAAGTCCTTCTGGTGCTTTTGCCTGGCATCCCAAACAGGCCCGCCCGCCCTCCTCCCTGTCCCCTCTGCTGATGGCTTCTGGCCACAGCCTGGCCCTTAAATCACGGGCGGCACCTGGCCCGGCATAAACCGCGGCTGTCCCCGGAGAGAGGGCGTTAGTTCGTGCGGGAGCGATGTGCCTCTGAACACGCGTGGCTCAGCCTTGTGAGCGCGGCCGCGCCGCCGCCGCGTCCAGACACGTCCTCCGGCAGCACGGGGACGCGTCCTGCAGAGGCATCCTAACGGTTCAGCGAGCCTTTCGAGGACAGGCATTCGGGATGCAGAGGGAGGCAACGTTGGGTGTAGATATCGGGGGGGGGGGGGGAACGCTGAGATGATCTGTGTGTTGGGAGGAAAGCTCAAGCGGCGGAAGCTCACGCTGTGGGGACTGGAAGGTGGTGCTGCCGTCCACCTCCCCCTCCACTTGCCTGCCTGGGCTTTTCCTCCCTCGCCTATATCCATCCTGGATGTAAAAGCTTTTTTATTGCAAGCCCGCTTTTGCGCAGCGAATTGAAACGAAGCATTTGCAACCCCTCCTCACCACCGCGGCTGCTCCCAGCAGCAGTGCTCTGGGGCTGCTCCCGGCCCCGCAGTCAGCCTGGGGAGCGAGACACGCGGCAGCAGGACGTCCTCGGAGCACAGCTCTGCCGAGATGGACACGGGGCTGCCGTGTTCCGCACACCTGCTCCCTCCGAGCCTGGCGCACCGCTGAAGGCAGCAGATGTGACTAAGGGGTTTTCTCACTGACTTGTAACCCTTTTGGCACAGTGGGGCCAGCACGCAAACGAGAACCGTGTCAGCGGGATTGTTTATTGAGTTCCGGACTTGTGGCAGCGGTGCAAGCCCGCTGGGACGGTTCGGCGTATAAACACGAAACAGAAGAGTGGATTTGCTCAGGATCACACCTTGCCGGCAGGTTGCTGCTGACGGTGATCCACAGGTGTCACCAGGGTGACAGGCACGAGGGTAGAGCAGGACACGTAACCCCGCGCTTCTGGGTCAAAGACAGCGCTGATGCGGCCCCTACTTCTAACTCACCGTCCTTTTCAAAGCCGAGGTCTCCGGCAAACGACGTGTACCGCTTTCAGCCCTCTTTCCTTCCCAGCCAGCCAGAGGAACGAGGGCTACATCCTGCCTCATCCAGCAGCTGAAGTGACTGCACCCAAGAGGGTCCACCAGGATAAGGTTTCTGTGCTTGTAGCACGTGAACCTTCCAGTCTTTTCAATTTAATCCAAGTGTATTTGCACTTTTTTTTTTTAATGTCAAGGTTTCCTGGGTTTCTGACCTGTTGGTCCACACCTAGAGCACTCACCGCTGTCCGTCAGAGCCCTGTCAACCCTCAGTCTGTAAAGAGGCTGCGTAAGGAAGTGCTTAGAGCACAAACTTTAGGCGTAAGACAGCACCTTTGTCACCGTGGTTCTTCAGCTCTAAGTTGCTGGAAGGTGATCTTTGTGAAAACAGCACCAGCTTCGTGTATTTAGCAAGGAATGGGCATCAGGCAAAGGGGTTATCAGCCAGAGCAGGGTTACGAAAGTGGAAATGGGTTTGGGATGGAAACTGGTTTGTAGGTGCTGGTGACATCAGCAAAGGTAAGGTTTGGAAGCAGAGGTTTCAGGGGAGTTGTCCCAGAACCCCTCTGTGGCTATGACTGGACAAACGCCGCTCACGGGAGCACCCCAGAAGATCTCAGCAGCTTTCTTTCCAGTTTTTTTCCAAGCCTCAGGCACAGCTGGCGCGTTAACCCACCGTCTTGCCTATGTTCCAAGTTCCATAACCTTTGAATCAAAGGACCCCAACTGTCAAAAACAAATCCAAGGACTAGTACGCTTTGAAGGAAGGATGGTCCTGCACAGCAACCACAACCGAAAGAAGAAACACTGAATTGTGATTGCTTTGGTAAAGAGTGAGGCAGAGGTAGAAAGTCGTAACTGCTTTGTTCTGTTCCTTAGAGGCAGGGGAATGTGCGCATCTGGCTTTAAATAAATCGTACCAGGAACTTCCCACTGGCCTTTTGTCTCCCACTTTCGAGCGTTTCTGAACCAGCTGAAGGCCACTTCTTGCTGAGGGCTTTTGTCTCGCTCCAGCCTAGAGATGTGTGACAGAGCCAAAGTTATTTTGTGGGAGGGAAGGAGGGAGTAGAGGCATCAGTGAGCGCATTACCTCTCGGCTGAGGTGAGGTTTATTCGAACTTGGTTTCTAACGTGATCAGCTGGTCAATTACTGACCGCTTTACTTTCAGCGTGGTGAAGGGCTGCAGTGTCAGACCATGTTCTCCCTCTCTCTGACCCCTCTGCTGCGGAACACGTCCCAGCGCTCCCTCCCGAGCCTACCGCCAAGCCGTGCTGGTTTCACAGCTCAGAGCTTCACGGCACTTCACAGATCCAACCACGCAACACGGTGCGGTTGGAACTGTCTGCGCTCTGTTTCGTTCGTGAGGCTGAGGAGCGCTCTGACTAAACACACCTCCCTCTTCCCAGCCACCAGTTACTCCTCTTTCAGCTCAACTTCAGGCTGTCACCTAACCATTAACTGTGTCTGCACCTAAAAATTATTTGAAATGAAACATTCAATTATTAGCGAGCTTGAACACCCAGAACAAGGCTGCCATTTGATTTATTTCAGAAACGATAAAGCCCTCCAGCATTAAACTCCCCTTCTCTCCAGCAGCAGCCGGGCCACTAAGCTGATGACGTGGGGGTTAACCAAACAGTCTAGCAAGTCATTGGTGGAAAGAGCCATTTGTGAGGCCTTTGGGCTGCCGTCTGCATCCATGTGACATGCAGGCACTTCACAGTGGTTGCTCATTACCGACTGCTTCCTGGCCCAGTGTAATTTCCCAAAACGTCCTCCTTCGTTTTCATGGAGATGATCTCTACCATCACTTTCCACTGCAACCGCACCCATCGAGCCTGTTTCCTGAGACTGGGGTAAAACTTGAATGAGATGAGGCCCAAAAGGTATTTTCTGCAACTTTTCTGCTTTAAATGCTGAGAAGCCAAATTCATGGGTTAGTGATCTGCAGCCCTCTGGTTCCCAGCCAACTTCCCTTTTCTTCCTCTTGCACGAGGCACCTGTCCTTTGCCCGGCACCAGCGCTGCTAGAACGTGCCTGCTCCGACACGCTTGCCTCCTGACACTTGAAATATGCAGACACTGCTTTATTCAGGTACTGAAGGTTGATTTCATGGGATGTTGCCTCAACCTAAGAAAACACACAGGATACACTCAGTTAGAAGGAGGTATGTTTCAATTCAGTGTTGCATGATTATCTTCCATGAATTATTTTTGCTACACAAAGGGAAGAATTTAAAATTCTTTTTTTTTTTTTTTTTCCTCGGGCAGCAGAAAGGCTCAGAGGGAGCTAAGCAAAATGTCAGTAATTCTGTGTTGTAACTGGTGTAATGGGAGCACGAGGGGGCTTACCTCTGTGGGGTTCAGCCAGCTATCTCCGTCAGTGGGATTTTCTGCTGATTTTACGGCACATACCACCATTCGAGTTATTGCTTCTTCCACACGGGCTTCATGATCTGCATCCTGCCTCACGGGAACAGAAGGTGTTTGGGGATAGGTTAGCACCTGGGGCGCTGCAGAGAGGTGGGAGATCTTGGGAAGAATGTGATGGATGAGTGGATGGCCTAGTTGGAAAGCCATACTCATGTAAGCGAAGCCAGTGAAAGGCTTCGGACTTTTGATGCTCTTAGTTATGCGTACAGTCCCCCAACGTGAGTAACAGCACAGGCTTTGGGGTGACTACTCATCTGAGTAAGGGTTTGCAAAAAATAGGTTCTAGTGGGTGTATATAATATTTTCCCTTATTAGCGTTCTGATAATTGAATCTGATGCTTGATATTACAATGCAATGTTAGCATTTAATTGATGTATGTGTTTATATAGCTCTTTAGGACTAGAAGGACCATGGAAATACATAAACATAATATGTAGATATATAAAATTTGCTAATTTAGGTACTTAAAACACACAGGATGTTGCAAGGCAGCAGCTATCTGGGGGCTACAGAGGCACAAAATTGAGTCTTAAGGAAACTCAGGAAATATTTTATCATGGAACAGTAGCTGACATACTGCTGCAGTTCTAAACAGCAGCAGAAGGAAAAACATGTTTCCTCTGAAAGCTCTCCTGCAAACGAAAGTTAATAACTGGCTTTTTGGTTCAGGCCTTCACTTCCTGCATCATCCCTTTGTGCCACTGGCTAGCTCAGGATAGCAGAACAAAACTTCATAGGGTCTTTTTAAGCTTGCTGACTTTCTTGCATATGGAAAGGACGGGTACGTGGAAGGAGACAGTGGTTTAGTTATTTCAGCGATGGGCGCCTAGGAGTGGATACATAAATTTGCTTTCAATGAGCTGCTTAGTCATACGTGTTTTGGAGGAAAGATGTAACCTAGTCAGCACATAGCCCTGAACTGCCTGACTGTGGCTTCAGGGAACACATCAGCGAACCATGCGTCTTGCTAGTGTGAGTGCTGAAGGCAGTAACTCATCCTGGAACCCTGGGTGGAATATGGGATAGAAGCAGGGGGAAGTGCTCTTAGAATTATGTGGGTTTGGACACTTGGCTCGCTAACAGCCTCATATAACCAGCCCCTGAAACACAGAGTTTGGTATCTACATGCAGAAATTTAAGGCGTTGCACTTTTGGCATTCATCCTGGCCTGCTGAGTAACAGGGTTGTACTGATTGCATGAGAGTACGCTAGGAAGCAAGGAATACTTTGAGTAGCTCCCATCCAGCTGAAAACAGATTAAACTTGTACTCTAAAGCCTTGCCAGTATAATTAATGGTTTCACTAGGACTATAAATGTTGGCATGATTCACGTTGTCGATACGAAAGCAGCTGGTAGCAAGAACTGCTTCACCTGGTAACGGAAATGTTCTCAGTATTCTCTTTTAGCATCCGTGCTGGAATTTATTGGTATGGATGGATTGCCCAACACCTAACGGTGCTGCCATCATCAGCTGTAGGGATACTTTCTGTAAGGAACTTTCACCCAGGTTGCAATAGCTACACTTGATCACGGCAGCTTTTGATATTTGAGGAGGGGGAGTGCGTGTGTCATTCATCAGCAAGATCCAGCCAACACCCCTCTGGGTATGGCATCATAAGCAATTACCCACTCTCGCTGTCACCAAACAAGATCTTGGTGACTTCTGCAAGCCCTTTATGACCAGAAAGGCCATGGAGTTTAGCGCCGTTACGGTTTTTTTCTTGCAGCACATAAGAACAGCTAGAAATGCGATAGCTAACGCACCACCCAGCCACCTGGCAGTTATCAGCCTGGCACAACTGATTCCATCCTGACCTGCTCCTCCAGAGGGGAAACACTCGAAGCACAGCTTAGGGTGCAAGTGTGGTGACATCAGGTCCCTCCAAGCATGGGGCACATAGCCAGTTCCTCTGAATTACCTCAAAGGCTGCTCGAATTCAGGGCAGGCTTAAATGGTTGCTCCACAGTATCGCTGGTGCTTTCTCTGGCCCCGGACGCAGCCTGACCGTACCCAGGGCCGTGTAAGGGGTTGGTGTGGGATGTGGACTTGCTGTCCTTTCTAAAAACATAGTCTTATCTGGAACATTTCTCCATGAGGGAAACACCCAAGTGGCATCCTCTACTCTGCAGATGCTTGATTTGATGTTGGTATGAGAAATGTATCGTGTGGTCTTTGAACAGCAGCTGAACACATGCGCTCATCCCCCTGCAGGTTTCCAGTCCAATAAAGGTTTTTTTTTAAAAAAAAAAAAAAAGCAATAACTATTTTAGTGAGGCAGCTTTCACAGGCCATTTCAAAGGGGCTTTTATATTAAGCTAGGATTAATGATAAAGTAATTTGAATCAGAAAACCTTCTGGAGCATTGAGATGATATCCCTGGAACCATCCCATACATACTGGTTAACATGAGCAAGAAAAATCAGAGCCTGGGGAAAAGAAAATTAATTAAATACTTGAGAAAATCCAGCTCCAGGCAAATCAAAACTTTCACAGAGAAATGAAAATTCAAAAATCCTCTGCCACTCACTTCCTATGACATTAATCTGATTTAAATTCTAATTTAGCTTTGCATGTAAGCATGTGCTTGAGGTGAAGTTGCTGTTTTGTTGTCCCCTATTCAGCACAAAGCTAGTTAGCCCATCAGAAATTGGACATGAAAAGTCTAGCTTGTGTTTAATTGTTTGCCTGACTGAGGTAAACTTGTATGTGATTTCTGCTGAACTGGGGCTTCAGGTCTGGAACCTTGGAAGATTGTTCAGGAAAAACTGTACCCATAAGGGCTCTTCCCAGCCTCTGAATACAGCACACACCCAAACAGGGCTGAACTTGGCAAGCAAGGGACAAAAGTCCATGCAGATATAGAAATGCTACATTACTGTGACATAAAAAGGAAAATACCAGTTCAATCCAAGAGTTTACGCTGACAGTGATGGAGTCAATGGATTCCACATAGTGCCACCAGTGCCTGGGAACGAGCAGGACCTGGAATGGGAGACATCGTGTTAGGGTACTAGCAGAAGCCTGAAGAAAGATAAGGTGTTTTAATTAAGGTGATGAGGGATGCAGAGGCAAAATGAGACAAGGAATAGGCGTGGGAGGTGATCTTTATTTCTTCCTTCTAAAGAGCCTTTTCTCAAGACTTAAATGCCCACTCTTTCCTCCCATTGTATCAATACTATCATGTAAGAAGTGGACATGATCCGGAACTCCTCTCATCCAAACTCCTTCTCATGTGAAGCTGGACTGTAACCTTGTAAGTGCTCCGTATAAGCAAGGTCTGGCTGTACAAAGGGCGTGCAGCTGGTGTAGCAGTAGAGTAGGGCTGCAGAAAAAGTCTCAGCCAAGCAAGAATTCTTTTGTAGACTCTCCAACTAAGCAGACTTCCCAGTTCCTTTAGTAGGACTGCCAGCTGGGTTCCCCCAAAAAGCCCCATAATGCTCATTTAGGTGATTAACAATGTGTAGCTTTAATTCTGGTAAATAATCACCTATATTAAACTTGTCACTTTTAGTAGATAGGCTTTTAAAAGAAGACATCCCAGAAATCATGACAATCTAGTTTAGATCAGAGCTCTACAACTCTATCAGGGTGATAGCTGTGACATAAAATGCATTCTAACCCGTGGCTTTTATGGTACAAAGACATTAATGTTGTTTTGATGATATAGTGAAGGCTTTACAGATTACTGAACATTAGATTAACATAGAGCTATCAAGAAAAGCATAAAAGATGGTTTTTGACAGGAAATAAAAATAGTCAGAGACAGATAAAAATACACTTCAGGATGGGAAAGTGAAGCAATGATCTGAATTACAGACAGTTCTTTTTCTTGGTAGACACAAATTACTTAAAAGAATGTTCTGCTACCTAGATAGCCCTGTGCCTCGTTATATCAAAACACGGCTAATGAGAAAATGTCTGCGTAGGAGACAATGACTGTGGCCCGAGCCCTGCAAACACTCACAGGACAGTCAGAGCAGAGTCCTTTCTGGGCCAGAGGACAAAATGTTCTCCACAGGTTCCAATTTAAGTCAAACAAAAAAAGCACCAGCTCTCTAAAGGTCAGAAACATTGGGGAAATTGCACTTTAATCCAGTACAGCATACAAAACAGAGAAGGAAGTCAGTCTGTGGAGGGCCACTATTTAAAAAAGCACCACCAATTAGTTATTCCTCTACAAGTGTATGAAACCCTACACAGACTGGAGCCAAAACATGTTTATTATACAGAACAAGTCTCACAGTGGTGCTTTTATCACAGAAACCTACGCTTTAAATGAAGAGTGTGGTTGCATTAGCTGCTGTGGGTTTACCTGTTAGCAAATGTTTGCCCACATTTCACTGACTGCAGAATCCTACAAAACCCCCTCATCTGCTCCACAGGGGATCCTAACGTTGCACTCTAACAGAATCTGGGTGTGTCCAAATGACAGGGTGTCATGATGAAGCTTGGGAAATGCTGGTGTACAGCAGAAGGCGGCACAGCTCTTCTGGACTAAGTAGGTGTTTCCAGCAACAGGGTCCTCACTGTTAGATGAGACTTGCACAGGAAAAGGGAGCTTGCAACGTGCTGGAGAAGTGGGTGAAGACACTAGGGAATTGGGGTATGTAGCAAGGGAACAAAAGCAAGAGGCAAATTAAGGGAGGTGTATAAATGTTTCAGGAAAAGGGACTGCCTGGAAAAACAAGATGGAAATGAGGAATGGAACGTGCTGGCTCAACACGACTCACATGCAAAGCAGAGGCAGAACTGCTTTTGAAAGAGGAGGTATAACTAGGAGGAAAACACAGTCCCCCCACATAGTCCAGTCTTTTCAAACTGAAGAGGAGGAACTTGGTCTTTGGAGAGACTAATCGGATTTTCCTTTCCAGCAGGTTAAGGGTAATAACTGCAGAGTTGCCTTTCTGCAGCCAGCACTGTGGCTGACACTACTGACAGAGGAGCTACAGAGCTGTCACTCTGAGAGGCAAAACAGGTACCATAAAGAAATTTGCTCTCCCTCTTTTATTTTTGGGCAAGCTTATGCTTGTAAAAATAAGGATTTATAGCAGCAAGAAAACTGAAATTATCAAAGAGTAAAACTTGAAACAAGATGAAGAAATGTTAAAAAGCAATTAGAAACAAAAAATACAGCTGGCAAGGAAGCAGCAGAAACAAGAGAAAAAAAAAGAAATCCATCAGAGCGGAGTCTTCTGCCTTTGCAAACTTGTATTCTTCTAGGTTTGCAAACCAGAAGCAAAAGAAAACCCCTACAACAAAACCAAAACAAACAAACCCTCCCCCCCGCCCCCAACTATCAATTCCACAATAAAATGAAGCAGACTTCCACATGTTTATGAATGTGGGACACAGATTTAACTCCGTTTGAAACTATGCTTCAGCACGAAATGTGACAGTAAACCACAGGGAAATAACACACACAAAATGCTGCAAACGTTTTACAGGGAAAATGTAAATTGCAGAAGCAAGACAGAACTATTCCGAGCTAAGAGATGATTTTGTGTTAGCATGCTTTCTACAGCATATATCTAGCTTTGTGGGCTGGGAAGATACTGATCTAAACAGCAACCAATCAGGTAATTTTAGTGATAGGTTAGTGATAGGCAAATACAGCAGAAGTCAAAGTAGGGCAGAAATCCCAGAAAAGATAAGATGAAATTCTAGCCTGTAACAGGAGGAAAGAAACCAAGAGAACAGTTGGGAGAGCAAGCAGAGCAATGCTGAAGACTTGTAGAGCACAGAGAACAAGAACAGGTTTAAATTCTCAATGGACATGATTAACTCGATACAGTGCAAAGGTAGGGCAAAGGTGGGATTGCTTCAAAAAAAGAGCATACCCTGAAGTGAAATACTATAACGAGAAATTCCTGCTTATTAGAAAAAGATATTTGGGTAAATGCATGAGAAAAGGAAGACCAAAGAAAGCCAGTGTGACAGGAAGAAAAGGATGGGGGGCTGCAGTGGGACCCGAGCAAATCACAGAGCTGTTTGCAACCCTGGCAGTGAAAAAGAAAATTAAATAAATAAATGCGTAGTCACCTCCATGGGATCGCTGCCAGCCCATCTATGCCCTGTCCCAGCGGGTGCCTGGCTGGGAAGATGCTTCTTACCCTGCCTCCCTCCTGGGCTGGTGCCTTCCCATGTGCGGAGGGCCACTGACGTCAGAAACACATGCACAGCGCTGGGGCAAAGCACTGAGAGGAGGGGGGGGGGGGGGCTGTTACATGCTGTGTCTGTAGGGACCCAGGCGAGGGACTGAGGGAAACTTAGGGAAGAGGGGGAAAAGTACAGTTCGGAACTGGCAGCTTTAGCTTTGGCTTGCTTGACTTTTTGGGCACTCGTGGGGTTCTCCGTGCGTATTGTGGGCTAAATGGTGTTTTCATCACAAACGCTAGTGTAAATTCAGCCTGGACTTTTCTGCCTCTTCTGTGATGGAGATCATAGCTGTGGTGTCTAGAGGTTGAGCTGGGCTGTCTGCCTTCCCTATGGGTTAGGGTTAGCAGTCTCCCACATGAAAATTCTCTCTTCCTTTCCCAAAGCTGAATTATCAACCTATCTACTGTGCATAATGTTGTGGAATACCCTGAATTCTCCACTACTAAAAACTCTTCCTCAACAAAAATAGTTTTTCACTGCAACCCCTTTTAAAAAATATTTTGTATACTTTCATAGAATCACAGCATGGTTTGGGTTGGAAGGGACCTTAAAGATCATCTGGGTCCAACCCCCCTGCTGTGGGCTGGGACACCCTCCACTTTGAGCTGAAACATTTAATTGCCTTTTAAAAAGTTTGAATTACTGCATTGCCTGACTTACTACAACACTGTTTCGGTATCAGTTATATTCATGGGTATTCAGACTGTCTGTTGTGCTGTTCCCCACTTGAAGCCCAATCTAAGTTCTCGCCCCTTTTCGTTAAAGGTGGCACATAGGGAAGTCCCCCCTGACTTCCTGAAGGTTTCTGCTTGCTCAGGGTTGGGTTACAAGGCAGAGCCCTGCCTGCGCTGTGGAGAGCTCTGGCTGCCGAGCAGGGTCCCATGGTGCGTCAGACACTGCAGCAGGAGCACAGAAAGAGAAAACCTTGCAGCTGTATGCAGGAACTTAGTGGTAACTATAGCTGTGGACACAGGCTGACTTTGAGATGTGTTTCTCTAGGCTTTCAGAAAGCAACCCAGCAAAAGCAGGGGGGGATTGCTGCTGAGCAGCATGCTGCGATGAGAGACAGCAAACAGTAATGTTGATCTCCAGTTTTCAATCATTTTCCCATACTGTGACTATGTTTTTCAAGGCTGGAAGGGAGCATCCTTCTTGGACTCCATGTGCCCATAACACTAGCTCAGTGAGGCCTTTCCTTGCACCTCTGATGTCTAGGGCTGCAGGGCAACTCTGCTGGCTCCAGGCTGCACCTGGAACACAAGGCCAGGAGGCAGAGAGCAGGCAGCAGCTGTGACAGCATGGGTCCCCGTGTCCACTACCCCTCCTGTCTGGGGTAGCGTGAGGGGGAACAGCATCGCTCATGGGAGCCCACTGTAGATGCTTGCTCTCCATTAGGAGGGCAGATGTGTGAAGCTTCATGTGGCCACCTTCAGACAAGCAGAGACGCACTTTCTTGTCCTTTTAACACTGTCTAGTTATACGGATTAAGAGGAAGATGGATTAAGAACAGTTCCATTAGTGATCAGGAAGCAAGAAGCTGGTGAGAAGTGGGGCAGAGGGAAGAATGATCAATGGGTTTGTATTTGTATAGCATCTCATCTTCTTGTAGCCTTTTCAGGTGGGATTCATCTCCCCTATTTTTACTCATCAAAGAAGTTAAGCATCTATGTGCGTAGGCTTCTTTTATAGCCTGTGCTGAAGGACAAGACAGGATGAATGTTCCTGCAGGACTATAATTGTATCAGACAGGGAGGATGAATCGCCTTGTCGAGGTGCCAGGTTCTTCCCACTGACGGCAGACAGGACATCTGTCCTGGATGGGGTTTAAGCTGAGGGTAGCAAATCTTACCCCAACTCTCTTAATGCTTGTCCCAGATTTTGGGGTGGCAGATACTAGAACAGACATGTTTTGCCTCATGTGCTATCTTTTAAGCAGTATTTGTATATTTATGGAAACAATCAAGGTGTGGCTAGAAATGCTGCAGACTTTATGAACAAATAAAGCAAAACACTAATGTAAACTCACTAGTGAAAACTCACTAGTTCATTCAGCACAAATCCACCAACAGTCAACCTCCCATTCCATACTTACCACTCTGCCTTGCAACCCTTGTATAGGTGACCAGGTCCAAATATCTATAAGGAGCCCCTACATTTGTGTGATACAACCTGAGCTGGTAACTTTATGGATATAGTCATATACAGCTGAAAAACCTAAAACTACTCAGCTGCCTAAGTTAGATATTTAAATGTTATCATAATTTTTATGGAGAACAGTTCACTAAAGTATAACCAGAAGTTCTATTAAGACCTCTGTGGAAATTCAGCCCACAGCTGCTGGTCACGTACAGGATGGAACCTTATCAAACCTGGTCAGCCAACTACCTAAATTTATAATGGAGATTCACCTCTGAACAATACAGTGAAAGGGCACAAAGAATTATGCATTAGAATCATCATGGTTTGGGTTGGAAGGGACCTTAAAGATCATCCAGTTCCAACCTCCCTGCCATGGGCAGGGACACCCTCCACTAGACCAGGTTGCTCAAAGCCTCATCCAGCCTGGCCTTGAACACTTCCAGGGATGGGGCATCCACAGCTTCTCTGGGCAACCTGTGCCAGTGCCTCACCACCCTCTCCATGAAGAATCTCTTCCTGATATCCAATCTAAATCTCCCCGCTTTCAGTTTAAACCTGTTACCCCTTGTCCTGTCACTACAGGCCCTTGTAAAAAGTCCCCTCCAGCTTTCTTGTTTGCCCTTTCAGGCACTGGAAGTTGCTATAAGGTCTCCCCGGAGCCTTCTCTTCTCCAGGCTGAACAAGCCCAACGCTCTCAGTCTGTCCCCATAGCAGAGGTGCTCCAGCCCTCTGAGCATCTTCGTGGCCTCCTCTGGACTCATTCCAACGGGCCCATGTCCTTCTTATACTGGGGGCCGCAGAGCTGAACGCAGTACCCCAGTACTTGTGCATTGGTATGATGTTACAGGAAGGAATTCTGCTTTAAAACCTTAAATGGGTGTAGAAAAATGGCTCGCAGCAAACAACGACCAGAAGGTGGCATTAGACACATGAAGTTTTTGATATTCAAAGCTGCACTCACCCTACATGCAGTTGCTCTCCTGAATACCTAAGAAAACCTTTGTCCTTATTTTTCACCCATTTGTTGTTACAATATCTAATCCAAAATGTTCTCATACCCTCTGGGAAGTAGTGGGGATGCTATGTATTATCACAAAATAAAGCTGGCTGCAAATTCTGCAGTAATTGTATGAAAACCACTGCTAAGCATGTATCAAAATTGTTATTATTTAGGGATCCTCTCCCTTGTTAACAAAGGAGTTCTTCTAGGTCATTCCTTTCCTCTACATCAAACAGCAGCAGTCCCCAGCCATCTGACCCATAAGCTTCTGGATGAGATGCTAGAAAGCACCACCCAAAAGGCGCTGATAAAATGGATAAAGGGAACACCTCGCTGCTCCATCATTGCTTCCACGTTACTTTCTCCTCAAATCCAAACACTATCTCTTTCATAGCAATGCAGACAACTTGTATTACTGAGCCGGCTTGAGATCTTTATTCCTAGCAAGATTAACTTGTAATTGCTTTAAGCCTAATTAAAATTAAGACCATATTAAAGGTTCACTACCATACTTGATCATTTCAAAGGAGATTATAAATTGAAATAGTGTTGAGGATCATGGATAACGCAGTGCTGAATGGATGTGGCATTTTTATCAATAGTAAAAATTTGTTCTTTGCGCTTTTAAATTATTGAACACTGCAATCTGACAAAGTGCAGAATGTGAAAGTAATAATTTGCTTTAGGAGTATGACCAAGAGCTAATGTAGTGCAAACAATGAAGGTCGATCACAGATTCCCCATTTTCAAAGGTACCAGCAGAAGAGCATATTCTTCCCAGTTGACAGACATCATCCTCTTTTTGGAAACTACTACCTACCCTCCTCCAATCTGCCATCTCACCAGTTCACAGGAGTGTTCCTCCCTCTGCCTCCTCAAAATTAGCTAGATTAGCAAAAATCTGTTCTTTCAATTGTTGAAGGCAGCTGGGTTTGCCAGCTAGAGGCAAGGGGGCACTCTCGCAAGTCACTGAGCTGGCAAGTCGAAAGAGGTGACAACGTCTGGTAGAGAATGGCGAAAAGGCACTACAAGCAGCAACTCCACATTTCAAGCGGTTGGAGCAGTGAACATTGCAAAATTCCTTTGGAAAGGCCTGACAGTTTGAGATGCGCAGGAGTGCTGTACAAGGACATGCACTGCTGAACAAATGAAAAAGGTAATTCAGATTCCAAATACAGACCATGTTGATTAAATAAAGCAGCATGCCAGACGAGGAATTTAGACTCCTGAGCCCTACTCATACTGCTGCTGACTGCCCGTGTAGCTACAAGGCAGACACTTGCAACTGATCTTTCTCAGTAAAATAGGGTTAATAATATCCTCACATCCTTGTAAATATGAGTTCCTTTGCTGGCTCTACATGCTCATTAATCAAACACATTTTATGGAACATACTGGTTTCAGAGTAGACAGGTTGGAGTACTGTTCAAGAAAGTTTGAAGGCAGACAAATAGGAAGTGATTGCAAGAACTGTGATCGAACTGGGCAGCTGATTGAATTAACTCTCCAAACATTTACATTTTTTGTACAAAAGGCTAGTAAACTAACTGTGAGCAAAGAAAGTTCTCGTGCTGAGAGAAATGTATCAAGCCTGAGTGCAGACTGTAGGGAGAGGGAAGTTCCACAGTCAATTAGTTAAGAATTCCTAGCCCTTAATTAGCCATTAAATAATTTACTAGAATTTTTAAAGTAACATAAAGCTCGTATGTGAATGGTACCTGTCCTGGACTGAGGGTAACCACATGCCCTGTTGTGTTCCTAAACTCAGGAAAGCGTTTCAGATCAGGGTTGGCAACGTTGACTTTGCTGAATATGCTGGATTCCTCATAAGGGATCCTGGTGGGATAAAGGAAGCTGGTGTCACCAGGTGGGAAGAGATGCCATCTCTTCCTGAAAATAGAGAGAAGATAAAAATGTACTCAGTGCATGTCAGTTATAGCAAAGAACTAAAGGCAGTAGCAAGGTTTTCAATAAAACATAAATCTGCCTTGCTGTGTGAATCTCCTACGCAGTGAGAACACAGGCAGTGCTTACAGGCTGTCTCCTAAAAGTGTTTTTAAAATATTCCACTTTTTAATTTTTTAACTGAAAAGATTTACAGCTTCTCACAAATTATTTTTAAAAGGCAGATAAAATACAGAAAAAAAGCTCTTCCATCTGGTTCCTCCTTCCTCCCTTTTACAGAGCAACATGCAGCATTTACAGATGCTCAGAGCATTACAAATTGCTCTATAAACCAGGGGAAATAGTTTTGTTAGAGACAACGTGCTTTTCACTCACTGAATGAATAGCTGCTGTACCCATGTTTGTTTTAAAAGGAGGGGATCATGTGTTTACAATGATAACAGTAAAGGGCACATGATCTTCTGTCTCTTATCATCACCTACAGTATTTATTTGGCTGTCAGTCACAAACCCCTCATCCATAGTAAAACTCACCTTGATGCTCCTGTGCTACAGATGACATAAATAAAAACCAGAGACATTCATAGACATAAGCATCCTGAAGTACCTTCACTTTTTTGTGTTATCAGTACCACATGGTGAAAATGTGGCTTGCGTGGCCACTGTGTTAAGAACACTCTGGTGTGACTAAATGCCCAGATGGAGCAGGACAGGGTCGTTCTGCTCATGAGGGCACTCGTGTTCCAGGTTGCTCCCTATACGCCCAAAGAAGCGGGTCAGCATACTGAAGCGTAGGGCCAAGCAGAGCTGAGGCACAAACCTCATCCTCAGGAGCTAATGGTTCTATTTCACTTACCACAGAACTGCTGGTGCCAGTTTTATGGGTACTATAAATGAAATATCTTAGCAGGTACATATGTTATTTAGAAATAGGAGTTTTATATGGTGGTACTTTAGGTGATGGAAATAACCAGAAAGGAATACACGGAGGGAGAATTTATTACATTTAGGAGGTGCCAGACAATCTGTACAACAGTGACCCAGGCACTAAGCAATGGAAAAGTAAAGGCAGTACTTTGCAGCAGAGTTGGCCAATTTCAGCAGCTCTCTTCTTTGTTTCAGACTTTAGCGAGATCTTTTCTTTCCTTCTGTCCCTTTCCCTGGTAATCACTTCTTTCCTTTTGCCTACTGCTTCTGGTTGTCAGTTCTAAGTCACAGATTTCAAAATGGGAGAAAAGCAGCCAAATGGAACAAAACCAGAAGAGACGGGAATAGCAGGATAGCCAGAACTGCAGAGATCAGCACAGATGGAAGTGCCATCGGCCGCTGACATTTCTTGGTAATTACCAAAGCTACTGCTGGGTGCAAGCACAAAAAATAGTTACCCTGAAACTCGGGCCTTATTGCAACTTTATTCTGCCCTCCAAAGTAGAGCCTCTGAAGGGGCAGAGAATAACTAGATTAGGAGGCTCATGGGTTAATCCTGCAGGCTTATGACAAAGCAATATCATGAAGCAAAAAATTAAGAAGCCTGAGGGATGCAAGGAGGAACTTCAAGATAGCAACAAAGGGCTAAGGAGTTGTCCCTGGCTTTCCTGCAAAGGCCAATCTATTTAAGTTTAGCATAAGTTTATATTCTCTTACAAAGCCTGTCTTGTTTGCAAGTCTCAAAAGGGAATCTTGCTGCTCTGAAGAAGCACAGGATTCACAAACTTGTGGAAGTTTGCAATCTATTTATAGTCTTTGCTCTGAAGTGAAAAACAACTTTGTCTTTTCAGGCCATGCAAAGGCTTTAGGCTTCTTCTTTCCCTAAGAGCAACAAGGGGTTTGTTCTACCAGAGGTGGGGAGGAAGTGTCGTGGGAAGGCAGGCAAAATTGCTATGTTATGCTGGAAACCTGGCTCCAGTTCAACACCTGAAGGTAGAGATCAAAGAGGCAGGGCAGGTATCAGGTCTGCTAGATTACTGTACTTATTTAGTATACCCAGTATTTTTAGGTGGATCCTTAGAGCACATAGGCATGTAAGTCTCAAGGTTTTCAATGAGATTTCTCTCTCCTAAATACACTCAAGTGTCTGGACTTCAATGCATAACGCTTACTGATGTGATCTGAAGTCTACAGGACCAGTAGCAGCGAAGCACAGTGCTGAGGGGGGGCTTCCAGAGTGTCTCTGCTGCACATTCACCCAAGGATCTCAAGGCTGTTTATAAAAACATGAATGAAAACCTGTCTGAGAGCTAAACAGAGATACCCTTCTCATGGATAAGATGATGACAAATTCATTTGCCTCAGGCCTTAAGGCCAGTTAACCTGTGGCACTGCCCAGCATAGAAGCCAGCGTGCCTGACTCCCAGTCCTGCACCTTAACCACAAGGCCACCATGATTTTACTGTTCTATAACATGTCAGAGTAATTAATCATAATAAAACCCCACTGGCAAATTATTCCTTCCACCGTATACTATCAAACGTAAAAAATGCATACAACTTGTTTTGTTATTCTAACATTATTCTAGCAATAATAGATAAAAAAACCCTGAGGCCAATATGCAAGGAAAGAAGGAAAAAAAAAAAGACAGCCTGCAAACAGGCAGAAAGACACAGTAACAAAGCCACATGCTCCAAAATTAGTTTGGAGCCTCAAGTGTCCCTTTTAACTTTGCTCACAGCTGGCTACTCCCAACCTCATGTTCCCCTTTCAAATTAATTCTAGCAGGCTATTAGAGGCTCTTGCACAGAGAATATCTTAAAAGTCTAAAGTAGTTTATTTCTATTTTGTTTCTGGGCTTTTTATTTTTTAACTCTTTATCTCCTAATTCCAAATTCCTGAATTTGTAACTACTAGGAAGATTGAAATGTTCATTATTGGACCACATAACGCACAAATCAGGAAAGATCTTCCCCAAACAGAAGAAAATACAATTGTGTTACCTCTGTGCCTCAGTCAAACTCCAACCCCCTAAAGTTATAAAACAGTTCTGATGCTCTTCAATCACTGAGCGCTCAGAAAATGAAAATAATCAGGACCTGGAATTAATACTCCAGCCCAAAGCTAAGTTTATTGCACAGTATAACTTTCTTCTGTATCTGTTGTATATTTGTATATATATATGCACTTGTTACCTTCCTTGTACTTGCAGCACTAAGTTGCAGCCGTAGGAGTCCAAATGGCAGGGGGTGTTTGCTCCTTCAGAACCAATCCACAGCGTGCTCTCTTTTCCACTTCTTCCCGGAAAACCAAAGTCAGACCACCTTATATCCTACGGCAATGAAAAGGTTATTTATGTAAGCTGTAGGATGATTCACATCCTACCCTCAGTTCTCTGAGTCTCTTGTCTCCTCTACCCCTCAGTCACTCTTTATCCACTGCAGCCACTGCCCCTTGGTGGGGTTCCTGCATGCGTGGCCTGTGCCCCTTCCTCCAAAATTCTCCTCTCTAGTAGCATTTCTTCTGCTGACTTTCTTCTTTTTCTGTCTGACTACACACCCTCCCAGATCTGTGTCTCCAGTTCCCATCCCACTC
Source organism: Rhynochetos jubatus (assembly GCA_027574665.1). Lineage (NCBI taxonomy): Eukaryota > Metazoa > Chordata > Aves > Eurypygiformes > Rhynochetidae > Rhynochetos > Rhynochetos jubatus. The sequence continues at coordinate 30,992,687 of CM050654.1, forward strand.
TTTCATATCGCTGCACAGAAGGACTGCCCAACTGCTCGTGGCCACACGTGGCTCTTTTCCTTCTTTTCAAACACCCTTTTTTTCCTTTCTTCACTCTTAACCATCCACCCAAGCTCAGGATTGCTTTCAGAAAAATTCTGATATATGGCATTTAAAATAAAGAATGAAAGGAAGGAAGGAAGGAAAAAAATCCCTATTCCCTTTAAACCAATTTCATAATCCACGTGGCATATTTGCTCTCTTTGCTCCTGTCTCAGCTTTCTCCATCTATCTGGATACGCAGACTTTACCCCACCTCTGACCCAGTGGTATGCTGGGTTTTTTTAAGTTTCTTATTATTTAACAGACATGTTCTTCTCCCGCCTTTACAACTGCAGAGGCAGTGAACTTAAACCAACTCAACTAGTGAGAAAGGGCAGAACAGGTAGGCATGATCCTGGAGCTTCCATCCCATTGATCCTCCCACAAGCAATCCCTTGGGGAAGACAGCTGGAAGAGGGACAGTGAGGTATTTTGCAGATAGTTCAAGGGTTTTTCAGGATGGCACTGTATAGCTTGGATAAAGCTTTCCCAAGTTTCTATAGCTCACTGTGCCACCTGCAAGGCCTGATCATTTGTTTGTTGGAAAGCACTTGAAGTACACTGGCCAGAGATAGTGGTGCCTTTTGGCTGCAGCCCCATGCTGAGCCTTAGGAAACAGAGATTCAATTCCTGGCTTCCTGATGGTCTCAGGCAAATCACTTCATCTCTGAGCTTTATTTTTCCCATCTTGAAAAGGAAATAACAGTATTTGTTCTGTTTCAGTAAAGCACTTTGGGGTCATTCACATCACCTAACTTTAGGAACCTAATTCAAGCTTGGCTCCTACTCTTGTCAAAGCACTCTCAATCATGCCTTGGAAAAGCCTCTCTCTTTCCACTGTCTATAAAGAGAAAATCGGAGTCCAGCCTCCTAATTTAAGTATGTAAGCTGGCTGCTTGCAGACAGGTGGATGACTATCCTTTTTTAAGATCTATGGATGAAGAAAACTACATCTAGACATTACCATAAGGATGACTTCACCATGACTCTGTATCAGGAAACCCTCAAAATGAGGGATAGCCTTCCCCAAAATTAGGTGTTGCTAAAGATTTTGAATTTCAGAGTTATTGATTTTAAAGATAGCATTTGGAAAAAAAAAAAAAGCAGAAGTGTAATATAAACATTTGTCAAAGGCAGCAAAAAATGAACAAGAAAAAGTTGCTGCTATAGATTTCGGCAGCCATAAAATTTAAAATCCAATACAACTATTTCAGTGATAAAGTTAAGCTTAACACCATCTCTACACTTTAATCTCACACCTAAATAGTTTTTGTATTTTGTTACAATTTAAGTGAAAAGAAAGCACACAGAATCAATATTAGATTTAAAAGAACTTTTTGAAAATGCTGCAGCTGTAGTAAATAGTTGAAGCGATTATGGGTAAAATAGTTTTTAACCAATGAACTGAAAAGGGACCGGTAGGATTACTGAAATCTTGTCACAGTGGGTTCCTTTTCTACAATAAAAAGACACAGTAAGAGGAAACGCACTAAAAGGTGTTCCAACCATAACAGATGGCACATTACTTGTGAATTATATTTATTTCATTTGCCGCTTATAATGAAGTTAATCTGTACCCGTATGTCACTTTAAAAGGTCTCATTTCTATTTAAACTTCACGCATATATCTTGCTTCTGATTTATATCTCAAATTCTGTAATGAAATATCAACTGAACAAAAAATGTAAGATGCTAGATACTGCTCATAGATTAGAATAATGGAATCATTACCTTAGCCCACACAACTGTAAATGATAAACAGTGCAATCTAAATTTCAAACAACTTCTAAATGGCCCTATTAATCACTATAAATAACAGTGCAGTTGGCCTTCTTTTCCCCTTCAAATCACCTTACGTAAATCTAAATAACATCTAAAAGGAATAAAGGGGTTATCACCAAATTCACACAAGAATGGAAGAGAATTTCTACAAAGAAGTCTTGGCTGGTATGAATTTTGTAGCAGTGTTCAAAAGCCACATGAGTGTGGAACTGATGGAGGCATTTCACTCCCATGCCTGTGAAAGTGGCAGATGACATACACCATATTTGCTTGCATAACACCGTTGAGTTTTTCCTTCCAAATTCTGCTTTAAAAAAAAATCCACGGCATAACCGTTACATGTGTCTATTCTAAAATTGCAGTACAATCTGCTACTTGTTATAGGTCAGGTGATGGTTGTGGCGTGACACCCGCAGAGAAATGCAATTCCTGGAGCCTCAATTTTGTTCTTGAATGGAGCGAGGGGAAGAAGGAGGTAGGAAAATGGTTGTTTCCTTCAAGTGCGTTTTTATTGACCAAATGAAGAAGCAGGCTATTCAGGTCTTCTGACCTGCTATTATCTTGAGCCATAAAACACAGGAAAATGCTGTCTGTTGAGGCAGAAAGAGAGAAGACCAACACAGGACCACAGATGAAGTAATTCAAAGATCGGGAGAAGCCTGAAACTTCCCTGGAGCTCACCACTTAGTTCAAACAACATGACCCAGTATCAGAGTCATGCAGCCCAAGTTTATGTGATCCTGGTTGTGTTTCAGTGTGCTTAGGAAGGGAGGGGAGAAGGAAGGGTAAGATGGTCTCTATGCCCAAGCCTTACCTTCTGAACCACAAAAAAACGGCAAGGGAGACAGTCTGAAAAAAGACCGAGCACTGAAAAATACTAATTTTACTGGCATAAAGAATGAAATACATATAAGGAGCATTGGAAATACTTTTTGAGGAAATACTTAATTTGAGGGGCTTACCAGTTTGTACTCTCAATCGTCCCAGTGATAGTGTTTGCAGAGAATTGTGATTCCATCTTCAAATGCGAAAGTATAGAAATGAATAAGGCTTCATTTACTATTCTTCCTTTATATCTTTTGAAAAAATACACCTTTTGTAGAGCTATACTTAATTTTGCCCTCTTACAATTTGTAAGGAGAAGTAGGAGGAATGTAGATGAACCAATATACTGAAATAGCAGATAGGCACGGAGAAAGAAAATACCTCAGCTAAGTGTCCTAATACCTGCATTTGGAAATTACCATAGATTATGTACTTCCATGGACATCTTCATGTATTTTACTGTCTCCACAGACAGGTGTAATAATCCTGCAGACTCAGAATCTTTCCTCCTTGCAAACAGCTGATCTATATATATTAAGGGAAGTAACTACTTGAGAAAATGAGCCACAAGGCAAAACACAGAGCAAAACCATGTTACAGCCTTGTTGCTACAAGTGAATCCATGCCATCAAATCCTCCCTCCTGACTGCAGCTGTTAATTTGGATACCACTGAAGTACATGGTGGATCTGGGGCAGCAGCAGGGTCTCAAATCTGCAACGTGCCAGGCCTGCTGCGTGCCTGTCATCTCCACACCTTATTCCCACCTCACTTTCACACCTTCAGCAGGGGTGGAGGGAAGGTGTTCCGCTGCAGAGGTCACACACATGACTCAGTGCTCCCCAAGACTGCCCAGTCACAAAATTAGGCTGGGCTAATTGGGAAGGAGAGTGCTGCCAACCTGGTCGTTGTTTTTGTCACTCGTGGTGTTGTTTATAAGCATAGAAGGAGACCCAGAATTTTAGATGGCTGCCACTTGGTACTAGTTCTCCGTTAGCCTGAGAGCCAATACCTTTTATTTCAAAATTTAAAAATAAATAGCCAAAGAAGCAGAGAGGGGATAGCAGTAGAGGTTTCAGAAGATACACTAGATAATTTGCAGTGATTAAACTAGGAAGAGATAATATTATTGTTTTACCTGGAAAATTTCTGGCTTGTCTTCAAATATCCTGGCAATGTATTTGTAGTCAGCATAAGCCCAGTATTTAGAGTACTCGTAACAACTGAACGGTCCAGAGGGACAAGAAGGCTGCCCACAACTCCAAGCCAAAAACTCTTCCAGTGTGGCCTTCACGTAGCTACACCTGGTTTCAAACTGGGGAACTAGAGCAACAAAAGAGAAGCCAAATATTACATGATCATTGAGCACAGAACCAGTAAAAATAATACGTAGTTTCTCAGCTCTGGCTAAATGCAACATGGGATATGAAGTGGGATTAGGCGGCTTATCTCTGGTCAATAAAATGGTTCTCATCACCTAACTCATGATGAAAGTCTGATATTCTTGCTTTTTCATTAAGGTTAAGTGAATGGCTGTTACCCCAAACTTGCTGTGAGGTAAAAGAACACCAATAGTTACTGTTGTTCACGTGCAAGGCACCTTCAGCACAGTAACTTGGTAATATGCCCAAGTTCCCCAAAACAACTGAGAGCCTGTCCTTTGCTCCATCCTTTTCTTAAGTGTGAGCTGCAAACGTGTACACAAGTATTTGTGTACCCTTTATTTTGTCTCCAGGCATTCATGTAGATGAACATGTTCATCTTTCCCTAAAGCAATAACCAAATCAGCACAGTAATGCACAGGAAGCAAATTATGGAGCCACATGTGTGCCAATGATCCATCTACAATGCTGTGTGTCCTTATTTTTCATTTGGGACTGACTAAAGCATATTGCAGTGTTCCTTGGCAGACATAAAAGTATTTACCAGCAGTGTTTTGCTCCTGTCATGCTTTGGTCAGGCTGACTGATACAGCCTTTCAGCTCAAGGTCAGGTCACTTGGAAGTCCTACAAGATAGCCCACATCACAGCCTACTTAATTGTGGTTAATCAGAGATCTTCATTTCTCACAGCCGCTAATTGTGCCAGCTTCAAAGAGACTTATCCAATGTTAAAAAAAATATTACTTACTATAACTACCACTGGGAAAAAATTACTGCAGCCTGGCTGAATGACAATAACAGAGCTGCAATTTAGCCTTGTGCAACTTGCATAGAGCTGCGCAGAAATGGGATTCTTTCACTTCTGTGCAGCAGTGCTTCGTTCTTTACCGCTCTCATTTTGTTATCGCAGCAATTCCTATAGAGACTCATACATTTGTTCTTTATTCCCTTTGGGCGGGAGAACAGCTTTTACAAACCTTTATCACTATCATTTTGCCATTTTCCATTGTAGTAGCCTAGGCAGTGGTTTTCCTTCCCTTCACTATCAAATTCATTAACTAAAAATGTCAGATAAGCCCCACTATTCAGCAATCTGTAACCTGGGTCTGTGCAGTAGAAGGGCTCCCTACCTAAGAACCGCATACAAGACATATAAATCACCTGCAATAACCAAACCCCCTATGTCTGATTCCCCGCCTGTGTTGCAGTCCCATGCCCTCTCCTGATACCCAGTCATTAATGCAGTGCACATCATTTTACTAAAACATGGTCTGATGGAAATACTCGATAAAAGACTCAAGCAGTACTGAAGGTGGCTCAGTATCTGTATTATTTTGATGAGAACAAAGAGTGCTTAGGACTCTGCCTATTTTCCAAGATAATGCAGGAGCAAGTGTTTTAAAGGCAAGAAATAAGCTCTCTCTACCTCACAATTTATTTCACTCTGACTTTCATTTAAAAAAAATTCCACCATGAAAGGCAAGACTATCTTCTAGGATACAATGTCCTCGGGGCAGGGTTCTTGGTTTAATTTATAACTTGTTCAGTACTGAGGTGTGGATGCTTATGGAAAAATAAATAGTAATAAGGAATGTATTTGGGCAATCCAGACAGATTGCTTAGATGGATTTGGTGACAAAGTTAGCAATGGGCAGCTGAAAGCAAGAACATTATTAACCAGTTTGCTAATACTTAATTACTAAAATCTGAAGGGTTTTTTTAATTGATAAATTCTAGATTAGGCCACATAAGTCCAGAGTAAGCTACCAGTGCTGTCTGGTGACATGGTATCTGAAGGCATGAAAATCCTTCTCCCTCCCACCTAATGCCACAGATTGAAACCTGAGGGAAGGAGAGGGAGGAAGTGCTTTTTGGAGAAAGCTGCTCCTCTCCTTAGTTAAGGTCTGGTCCTGACAGACGCCAAATTCTGTTCTACTCAGAATGACAGTGTTTGCCATGTATACTAAGGGAAATGTAGAAAAAAAGGATAATGGCCTTAGAAAATACCCTAAAGATTCAGTAAGAATGCAAGTGGAAAGTCTCCTCCATGACTTTAAACTTAAAAGAAAACCAAATGTCTATTCACAGCTGCTGGGGAATTAAAATTATGTAAACTAATAATCCAAGCAAGGAATAGCCATTTAATGCTACAACCAAGCAGAGGCACACTCACAAACCAAAAAGCTGGCTATCCAGCTCCAGTAAGCACCTCAAATCTCAGCTTTACACATTTACTCAGAGTACGGTATTTGTACTATATTTTCAGCCTCCTATTTAACTGCTGGGTCTATAGACACCTTTGCAGTCCCTCTCTATATCAAATCTCAGAGGCTTGAATTCTTTCCCCGTCCTGAGTGGCAGAATCTCTTGGGCAGAAGTCCAAGTTGCAGCCCTTTTCCATCCAAGTGTGTATGACCGCATCAGCTCTATCCAGCATCTCTAAGAGAAATTTCCTCCAGAGATCTTGTGACTCATAACTGATCAGCATGACAACCTCTTGCTCTCTCCAGCTTCTTCACAGTAAACTCATTGCTTATTCATTTTACTACACAACCAGAGAAAATGGTCAAAATAAGAAACGTCCGCATACAGAAGTCAGTTTTGTGTAAGCTTTCTCCTTCCTTTGTTATTGCTGGCACGCTCCATAAAGCAAACAGAGGGGGTATAATGCTGCATTTTCTTTGCCAGAAGGTCAGCTTCCATAGCTGCTCTCCACCCTTTGTCTCACCTCAGAGAAGTACATCTTTTAGCATGGCTGGAACTAGATGGATAGGGATTTCCTGATTAATAGCACCTTGGTTGTTCCTGTAGCAAATGCTGGTACTCTCTCTAGAGGCATCTCTGCCAATGCTTAATCCTCTGACTTTATTTTTCCCCCTTTTATGGCCACATACTGTTTTAACTTGGGTAATCAGACAGAATAGTATCAAACACACAAATTTAGGTAGGTAAAAATAACTCGCACAGGTAATACTGCCAGCTCCCACATTTTCCATGTTTCAAATATGCTTTCCAGATCTATAGGCCCCAGGAAGTTTCAAACTAGCATGAAAAACAAGTACAAAATCCAAGCAATCCCCACCAAGTTGCTCCATTTGCAGTTCTCACTTTTTAAAAGAATCTCCAGTTTGGGAATTCCACACCAACCCCCCTCAGGGCTGCAGATATGGCACTAAAGAAAGATGAGAAATTGTCATAATAAGAGGTCTCAAATTATTTAGGATCTTTCAGATGAACCTTGTGTCTTAGATCATCTCGGAAACTCTGAAGCAGTCATTTCAGAGTGACACCACAATACTCCCACAAGCAGGAGAACAGTTTCTTTTTTGCATGTGTTTCCAAATCCCTGGCAGCAGTGGTCCCATCGAGTCTTAAGGCAATAAATCTATTGTAAACATGGGAGGAATATTCAGATCAGTACAATTTTAGTTGTATTCTCCTGTTGCTTTCTCTAACCAGATCAGTGCCTCTGTGTCATCTGGGAAAGTTAGTGTGAACAATGATAAGAAAGAGAGGCCCTTGCTGAAAAACAATGTTAAGCACGCAAGAGCCAGATCAACCATCTTCCAAATGACAGTGGCACATGAAATGTATTACATTATTTCAGACTCTGAGGTGGCTTGGCTAATGGCTTCACTAATATATCCTTACAATGCAGATTTTTTATAGCATCACAGGTGTCATTCACTTCCAATATAACCCCTGAAGGCTCTACCCATCTTCCTGAAGACATTCCTAGCTCACGTTAGCATGCAATGGAGGTTCCTGGAGACAAACCAGTTGCTGCCTAGGGATTGATTCCTTTATGAAAAAGCAAAATACTGATAGATGCAACTTCAAGGTACCAATCCCAATTCAAATCCACTCAATATTCCTAGTCACTACGAGTTATTGTTAAGTGATGACTTTTACCTTCTTAGTTGGTAGCATCAATCCAACACTTAGCTATGCACCACTCGATTGATCCCATCAGAAGCTTTCCCAGCTGGAATACCCATTTGGCTCTAGTAATTAATGGAGACTAGGACCAAACCTATCCTTTTACCTGGTAAGCCTTGTGTATTACAACTGAGATATATTAACAAGATTATCAAGGATAATGTCATATATATGAACTTCTTCCCTACTGGCCTTTTACATGTAGTGTAGGAACTGGCTGATACCTCGTCGAACTATAGAGATATTGCTGTTAAGATGTGTACCAACGTATCGATTCTACACCTCAGTTATCCCATCTGGAGAAAGTGAATAAACAACATCTGCTTTCCCAGGAATGGCATAGGAATCATTAATCCATGATGGTAAAATGCTCTGAAATGTCAAGCATTTTCCCTCTAACACTTTCTTCTGTTTCATCACTTCTCTTGCAAAAATTGAACATGAAATAATATGGTCAGCAACACACTGTTGTTAAGTAAGATGATGTGCTGTAATCCTACCACTTCCGTAGGAACTGGCAGACCCTCATCTTGAGTCTTTGTGCAGACCCTGGATTTCAGGAAAGAGGTGGTCCAACTGAAGAAGGTTAGAAAAGTGCAGAAAGAATAGCTGGATGGGCTCTAAAAAACCGTGACTTATACTGAACATTTTTTAAGAACTGGGTTTGTCTGGCAGAGTTAAAAAAAAAACAAAACCAAAACCCAAACAGATGGAAGGTAGACAGGATACTTTAGGCAAAAGGGAAAAAGTACACATCAAAACCTATTTTGGTATGTGGCTGGGAGGGCAAAGAATGTGCAGGGCATGAATAAAGCAATGAATAACCTGTAAAGTGGCTAGCAGATTGCCACCGTGGACCACATTTCCTGTATCTTCCCTCCCTGCTATGAAACTCTGTCCATGGATGGACTAGGACTAGTATTGTGTGGCTACAGACCAAAATGGAATTGAAGTATTTAAAATCAGGTGCAAAAATTGTCTTTCTCCCACAGCATGTTCCTAGACGTCTGGGTGAATCTGGAGGGTTAGAGGTGAGAGGTTAGAGACTAGGGTGGTGTCAATTAATTTTCTTAATGCTTTATAGTTTTTTATACTTCTATAACCTCTTCCATCACAGGAATTTAAAGCACTGAAAACAACCACGATCTTATAAAACCTCGGAGAGGAAGGTGAGAATTATCACCATTATCCAGATTAAAAAAAACCCCAATAAGATAAACCAGTTAATTGCCTGATTTTTTAACACACTTAGGTTTGTGGATGTGGAAGCTCAGCTCACATGAACATCTGAATCATGTAAGAGACCAGGACCAACCACACATTCTACGAAGTCAGGATAGAAAATGGAGATGCTTGATTCTCATGTGTCAGTGTTACTGACCACACTACCTACTAGGAATGAGCACACACGAAACAGAAAGGAGAGTTCCACTGTGGGCCAAACCCAGTGCCCTAGAAGCAAAGCCTGTGGTCAAAAGTAGTAGAGACTAAACAGTGATCATGGGAGGCAGAGGACTGCAGAACCTGAAAAAGAGAGTTGTGACATGTAACACCAGTCCACCCCAGTCTCACCTAAATCCACTGTCTTCAGACCTAGCCTAAACTGGATTGTCTTCCCATCCAACACTGTAGACAGGTATTTCACATTCCAATGCAGTGCTGGCCAGTCACCAACCATGTTACAGAAGACTGCAGGTTGCTGTAGAGACATCACAATTTCCTTGGCTTTCCCAGGAGTAAACGGTTTGACATCTTCACCTATGTAAAGAAAAAAAACAACCATCTGTAGAGAGATGATTTATGATACATGAAATGCTACCTATCATCTCCCACAGCATAGGAAACATTAAAAACTCTGACCTCCTTTGTTTATGGTTGATTTTTTTCACTACATTTGTAGATTTTTAAAGTCAAATTTCTTCTGCAAACACTGAAAGAATATTTCTACACTAAATTTAAAGCAGTGTATTATCACACAAAATATATGTTAAAAAAAATAGGCATGTGCTTGTAATTTTCACTTGTAGCTTAGGCAATAAAGCACTGTAGCCACTGTAGTTAGGCTAACAATAAAAAAACCTTATGAATAATGTCCATAGTTTAGAGAACATAAATTTTATGAGTAATAGTCTTTCTGCATGGGATTCTTTCCAAGAAGGGTAGAGCATTGTTAGAGGTGGCAAACCAGGTTCCTACGCATTTGATTTAAACCAAGAAATGGAAGCATAACCCAGCAAGCAGGTATTTTTAAAGCCTTTTGAAATTTGTTTTCACCCATAAAATTTTAGAAAAAGGAAATTGTGCCAATCCAAGAACTAAACTAACCCAAGATTTTCACTTACTCCTTTGCTGTTTGGAGATTTATACACCTCACTGAAAATATCAAGTTGAAATGCTGGCAATCTTTAATAAACTCAGCACTTTCAGAACAACTTTTCTGTAGGGACATTTTGAGAAGGAAAACCTGTTTTGTTTTTTTGGTTGGTTGGTCGGTTTTTTTTTTAAATAATGTAACAGCTCCATAGAGCTGAAGCAGTGGACTACAACTCCAGATCATTAAAAAATCCGTTCATTATTTTAATCTATTGAAGTTAACTCATTCAGAATTTGTATCTGTATTAATGCTGAAGATTTAACATATCAAATCAGTATGTATGGTTCCCCATGACTCCTAGCAGCTCATTTAAAACACACAAACCAATTCAATCATTCAAATTATGGTCTGGTAAACACGGTGGGTTAAACAAACAGAGGCCAAGAAATTTCCCTTTGCTGCTGGGTGCTAATTTTGCCTCTCGCTCCTCTGTGTGTGTGGGTGGTGGGACAGGTAGTGGAGAAGCAGCCAGTCCCGCACGGGGCAGGCCAGCAGTACCAGCCAGGGGGAAACACGGAAGGTGATGCACCAGAAGCAAGGTCACCGAGGAAGGTTCTTTGGGATTGCTTGAAATGTAACAGCTTAAAACAAGTATACAAATGCTGAAGTGTGAATGGTGGGAATAAGAGGAGCCCTGTGAGTGCTGTATGCCAAACCTCTTTGGAAACTTTCATGAGTCCCCATTCTTTCGGCAGGGTTTATACTCCAGCACAGCTGTACTTTTTAGTTTTCTAAATTAAACTGCCATCTTCACAGTTTCAGTGGAAGGTATCAGGGTTGGGGGCTCCTATGATCAAGGGGTCCCTTCTCCCACAGACTTCCAGGGAAACTGAATTGGTCTCTCCTTCTGCTCCTCAGGAAAACTCCAGCTTGAAGCTTTAAAGACCTCCAATATTTTATCTTCATGGAGTGTAAAATTTTTAAATGGCTTCCCTTTCTTAAGGCAGATGACAGGAGGGAGTTGGGGTTTTGGTTTGTTTTCCACATTTCCTCTCATACGCAGAGCAACACTTGACAGGATGGTGTTGCTGTGACACAGAGATGTCTACGACACTTGGCCTTCAGTCTCGCGCTCCAGCAACTTGCACAACCAGGACATAAGGAGGCCTCACGGGGACCGTATGTCTGACCATATGGTCTTCACTACCCCCAGAAGGAGGCTCTGGGGGTTTCCAAGCGATAGGTTAGCATACCTAGAGCGAGCAAGTCCAGAGAAGGCAGAACGACCATCTGCAGACACCACGGCACGCGCTGGTGGTGCCACCAGGAAGCTGGCCACGAGGCACGGCAAGAGGCTGAAGCTCAGCGTGTCTTTCTGCAGTGATGCTGTTCAAAGACTAAAGGCAGGACTTGGTCCAGACCTGAACACTCCCAGAGGGATTTGTAAAACTTCTTCCGCCTCTACCAGGTGCCGTTATAATACTGTACAGAAGCGGCTTTCATGCCTGGCCTTACATACTTTTCAGATTTTCCAACGCATACAATGATTCCTGCTAAGTTTATCACCACGTGGCTGTCTTTTTGACGACTCAGTTGTATTAAGAGCGGCACATTTACTTATTTTAGAGGATATAAATCCAAAGAAATGCAAGAAATTGGTGGCACGTTTTCAGAGGATTTTGTAAAGCTAAGTTTCATTGAAAAAGCTTTAGCTTTATCCTCAAACTTCAGTCAACAGTTGGGATGTGCTACAAAAGCAGAAATCTTACTGGGAGAGACAGGAAGGCTCATTGAAGCCAACTGTTGATTCTGTGTGGCTTTCTAATGTGATTTCCACAAGCATATTGTGCTTTTGAAAGGTGTGGTTTTAACCACAGTGAATATAGAGTGGGAAGTGTCGACCTCAAGCTACTGGGAGAGTTTGTATTGATGCCAAACAAAAAAAAACCCAAAACTAAATAGCCTCTCCTCTACTGAATGTTAGCTGGAGGTTTGTGCCATGTCACCACTCTGTATTCAGTTGCAAACCTATTTACCTGTAACATTTAGAAACAATGAAACAGGACAGTGTCTTAGCAAGATGCTAATCATTCCTATCTTCAAACAGTATTAAAATCATTGTTAAATGAGTATATATCTTTTCCTGATACAGATAATCACATACAATTCAGATGATATAATCAGTATTGAAGTTTGAAACACTTTAGAAAATTTATAGCATTAGATAAATGAACATTAGGGGATTTTTTGCAAAGACAAATGGGGATTCTTGCTGATTTTGTGTAAAGAATCTCTAAGTGTCTTTGTTCAGTTTTATGTATTCCTTGGTGAGAATAGCAGTCAGCTAAACATAATTCCTTCCCCGTAATATTTGTCTTGCATATCTAAGTGCCTGTTAGAGAAAAGACACGCGATAAAAGGTAAATATCATATACTACATCAAATAGATATTATGATAATTTGGAGAACTCTGCTCATGACCAACTGAGTTCCATTTCTGATGGAACTTTATGCTGTAGGAGTGGTAAAAAGTAATTAGAAGAGATATCTTCAGATATCTCTTCAAAGACAGATAACTGAAAAATTTGTAATTTAAAACAATACTAATCTTTTCCTTAATTATTATTATCATAGCTTCACAAAGACCTCAAAAGCTGGGCTCCTGCTTCTCAGGATTTCCTAACCTGAAATTGATGGCAATCAATTCCTGGGCAAAACCTGAGGTTGTGTAGCATATATAACGGCATACAGTTTGGACATGGATGTGCGTAAGTACAAGATGCCTAAGTAAAATGTGTTGCAAAGAAACAAAATATCCATGGCACATCTTGGGCATTAGGTATCAAATTCCTGGGGGAGATCAGGTAGCAGTAGAGAATAGAAATGCACATCCTCTTTGAAAAGAAAAGCTCTGTTGGAGTCTTTGTTTTCTCAGTTGTACTCTGATCCAAAAGAGAAAAGGAATACTGTTAAATTAGTTCCTTCTATCAGGCTCAACAAATGATGTGGCTTCACAGTACAAAAGGAAGCAGGAATAATTTGTCTCATGTTTTGACTTTGCACAAGGCATGTATAGACTCCAACCAGGAACTGAGAAAACAAACCACGTTGTAGCTCAAGTTTTGTACCTGTGACAGCTTATATAATTGGTGAAAAATGTAGGTGTTCTTTAGAAAGGCAACATAGAGGCGAAATAGAGATTTTCCAATTAAAAAAACAAAGCTCTTCAGCTGTCTTTACATGGAGTGTTGTCAAATATGAAAACTCATCCAGACTTCAGCACTGAGGGCGGGTGAAAGAAAAACGATGAATTGGCTAAGTACTTTCCGCTAGACTTTGTGCTTCCAGGAGAGAAAATAATGTAATGTTTCTGATTAACAATTTTTTCTGAATAACTGAGTAGGGTTGGGGAATAAAGAGTTTAGCACAGCAGGCAGCCTGACAAAAAGTGGACGTGATCAAAGTTGTTCAGCAGTTAAATATACTGTCATTAAAAAGCTAAATGTACTGTCATTCATTTAAAATAATTTAGCAAATTAGAAGAGTTCATTAGTGCATGGTAGTTGGCTTCTGTCAAAACACCCTGCTGCTTAAATACGAGATTTAATTGAGAGGTATTAAAATTATTTTCTGAAAGAGGGAGTAGAAGGAAATCCTGGTAACGTATTTGGCATAAGCATCGTCAAATTGTTTTTCTTGCAGATCTATAATGCTTCATTATCCCTATTTCTTAAAATAAATAAATAAATATAAAGTTAGATTGTTTAATTGGCATTTTGAATACATTAATAGAGAGCAGCCAGGTCACTCAAAATATCAACTAACCTCCAAAATCTTAACTATCCAACAACCAGCAGTGGGAAAAGAGAAAATATGGGGGAGGATGGGGAAACTCCCCAAACCAGAGAAGTGACTTGGTTTGGAGGTCAGACTTAATGATTTCACAGTACATTAAGTCTGTAAATTAAAAAACAACTTTAAATAACCTGCATGTGATTACAACATTATGCACTATAATCAGCCAGCTCTGGGCAAACAGAACGTATCTCAATGTCCACGAGTAGCTTTCAGGACATGCCATGTGAACATCTAGGTATTGCTTCCTGACCGGTTATTGCTGTTACTATTATTTTTGACTCCAGGAACGCCAGTACTGCAGATGCAGCATAGCTGTGGGGGCATCTAACGTAGATTTGTGTAGATAGTTTGGCTACTGAAGGATAGCAGTTGCATGGTGCCTCTCAGGAAAGACTGGTCAGAGGCAACTCTGCACTGGTAAGACTGGCACCTGAAGCTCGCTCTGGTAGCCTGAAGTCAACACACCCTTCCTGGCCCTCTGTGTCTGCTGCTGCGGAAGGAGGGCATCAAAAGAAAAGAAAGAGGCCAAAAGTGGAATTTGCCTTTGCTCTTGCTATCCAGTCCCCCCGTGGCAGGGCTGAGCATCTTACAGTTTTTCTTACAGCAAGTTTGAGTGACTAAAGACATAAAGTAAGATAAAAACATGGGCTATGCCATCAAACCTCAAACTGTCCTTCCAATAAAGAAAAGGAAATAGCTGCCAGACTTCTTATGGGTGGGGAAGAGGCTGAGCCCAGAACACAGCACTGGGAGGAACTTCCCAGCCCCTGCTCTAAATGACACCTATCACCTCAAGCATACCTTCATAAAATCACTTTCTAAATCCCCTAGGGCTCTTCCTAGAAAGCTCTTCCTGAACCCCTGGTCAGCTTCTGCCTGTTCCCATCCTGAACGGCACATTTAGGAATCAGTCACGTTGGTTTTCAGCTAAATATTGAATGACCTCAGCTCCTTAGGGCTCCTCTAGTAGAAGAAATGCTTTCCTTTCCCTCCCTATCCCTACAGCTCCTGCCTGCATCTTCCGCCATTTGAAATACCCCTCCACTCCTCTAAGCCCAGGAAAATTAGGATATGTACAACTGACAGTAGTCATCCTAAATGTATTTCCAATGAACTCTGTGTACTTCTTATTGGCAAAGTTGCTGAAAGCAAAGTGAAACACAATGGAACTGGAGCACTTCTCCAATAAACGGCATTTAATTTTCTTTTGAAGGAAAAGACTATGGTATTTGACCAAAAATTTGCATCAGGGTATAAAAGAGTTTCTCCAACAGGACTGTTATTCCTTAAGCTGGATTGCTACAATTCCACTTTTCTGTCTGTCTGAGGTGTAAATTACACCCACCTGTAATTTACGTGAATGCTGAGGAAATTCAGGAGCAAAGCCATTTCTTCCCAATACTCCACTGGCACTGATACACATTTCTTATAACGTTTCCTAATAGATGGGAAATGTAATACAAAACTTAATACTAATATAGCATCACGATTGAAGGTAAGGGAACTGGCACATCAGGGAGCATCTTTATTTCTAAGAAAAAATAGAATTTGTTCACGTTGTAAGTAGTTTATTTCTTCTTCTATTCTTTGTTAGTAGTAAATATGAATGCACTGCTCTTAAACTGATGAATGCACTCTATAAAACTCACTGTCAGAAACTGTAACCATTTATGACTTCATTGTTGTCCTGCCCTGTAAACTTGACTGACAAGAACTTAAAAATGACAGCAGCAAAAGAATCTAAATCTTCTAAAATACATTTTCCCATAAGCTATTGTAGTAAATAGTCAATAACAGTCAATATTATTCTAAAAATGTGGCTTTTTCCCATAAGCCATTGCAATAAATAATACAACTTAGCCTTTTGAATTTGATCCACAAAGGGGTTATGATGGAAGTAATCAAGACTTTGTTCATTATTATAATATATGGAATACAAATTATGACTAATAACTGAGTCAATTAGAGCCTTAATTGTCAGAATGAAATTATACTTTAAAAGAATAAAAGAAGTATTTTTGAATTACATCAATTATTGTATTGAAAGAGAACAGAGAGACTCACGATATGAACCTCAAGAACAGTTTCTGAAGTGCACAGTAACCAACGTGCACAATTAGGGTATTAGATTTCGCCATTATTATAGGAATATTAAACAAAAAACTTGGCTATTATTCCCTCTGTTTACATCACTCCGTTTCTTTCAGCATGGGTAAAACAAATAGACATGAGCTCAACCTTTGTTTCAAGTTGCTATTTCTCTTTATAAAGGTTCTCATTCAGCAACATGAAATTTGTGTGTGAACTGCTATATGTCTTGACTCTTGGGGTTCATACAAAGAATGTAAAATCTTGCTCTGACATCCTAAGGATACACTTGACCTAATACATCTCACCAAAATGTGAACTACCGAGCTCTTCTCTTTTCAACCTCAGCATTTCATTAATGTTGGTTCTGTGTTTTAACATCAATATTAAACATAAAAGAAACTCTGTTTTTACTGAAAAAGCAAAGCCTCCTTACATAGAAGCTTATCTTTCACAACTTTATAATATAGCAGGCTGCTGTTAGTGGTGCCAATATACCTTTACCATCTTCTCTCCAAAGATTTTCTCTCTTTCAAGTAACAACTGCCTGCAACGTTTCTTTATCTGTAAACACCAAGAGCTAAATATCAGAAAAGATCAAGGATGCTGTAGACCCAAATCTCCACTCAGATGTGCATGAACTTTTCTTCTAATCAGCTGCACCTGCCTTTCTGGAGACTGAAGGTGACCTTTAATTTTAGAAGAAACCATGACAGTGCTGCTGCTTTGAATTTTGGAAGCATCTTGAGATACACAAAATTTATCAAAACTCAGTATTTGTGAACCTATTAGTATATCTGGAAAAGCCCTTTCAGTAGAGGAGTTCCAGTATTTTCAGATTCCTTTTAAACATTAATGATGTCATTACATCAACCATTTACTAATTCAATATAGTAGTAGAAGCAATAGTCTTCTATATCCAGTCTTCAAAAGCACATGGTATATAGAAATTTAACATAACCCCTGAACATTAGCAAAACAGTAAGATTGCAAAAGGTTAAAGTTGCACTTTTAAACCAAGACATCCAAACTGCCCTACCACTGCTCTTGTTCAAATACTGTAATAGAAATCGAAATCTCTGGCTACCGTATCTACTCCCAAGAAACTCATTGTGCCTGTGATCACAAAGCATAGAATAATTTCATCTTAAATCATATATGCCCCTGCTCAGAAAAGTACAGACCCAGAAATAATCAATTCAGCCTTTTCTTTCTATACAGAATGACATGATAAGCATCATATTTTGAAACAGACAAACAATATTTTGTGAGCACTGTGTCTTCAAAAGGATCTGATCCCAAACGCCAACCCAGACAAGGTCTTCAGAAGTCTCAGTTGGTGAGCACACGACACACCTATTGTTTGACAGCCAAGAGACTAGACAGATGAATAGAAACAACCCCCCTACATCATTAATTATATAAGACCAATAATGAAGTTACTCCTTGCTGCTTCCATGTCAGACAGTAGGAGAATAATGACAACATCTGATCAGAAATAAGAAACACATTCACCAGAGACATGATGGGCAGACCAGTACCAAAGCAATATGACTAGCTCTACTTGCTGGCATCACAGACAATAAGATCTGCACCGAGGCAGTCCTACCCCAAGGAGTGGAGATTCTCACCCTGTATTCCCAACTCAAGCCTAACATCCTGTGCAACTCAGTTCATTTCCATCATTCTCAGGTTTTCAAAACAGGAAATCATCAGCCTTTGAAACTGGATTTCCCTAACGCAACTTTGGGATGCAAAATAATCTACTGATATTGTTTGCAGTTACTTACACACGGTAGTAATAAAATAAAAGAAAGGACACAGGCACCATGGTCTGCTGAGGTTGACGCGCCAGTGTAACGTCCCTAAAATACCTAAGACCCCGAGCCTGAAGGCTGTGTCTAAGTGAGGCAGGGAAGTATCCATCAAAACGAGCTCCCACCTTCCCCTCATCATCTACACATTCATTGTTAAGCAGGTGCTGAATGGCAGAACAAGCAGAAATGAAGTCTCAAATGCTCTAACTGGACCCAAAGCCCAAGTCAGGTGTGACTTTTGCACATTCCTTTTGAGAGCTACAGTGAAGAACATACAGTGTGGTCTAAGGGGAATCTGGTGAGATATCTTTCGTTGGCCAACTACAAAGGTGGACTCCACAAGAAAAAGGAGCTACCCCACATCTCCCTAAAGGACCTTGTGATGGGCTCTGGCTTACCGCAGACCTGGAATCATCCCCGCTACAATGGTCAGTTTGCAATGTGGATATACACAGCCCGCAACCAAAAGGTGTAAATAAGCACCCACTGGTTCTAGCCTTCATAGAGTATGAAATCAATTGCTATTTGTCAGATTGCAAGATAGGAGTTGGCATAAGGAAGTACAAGGTTGTACACGTGATGTTCGGAGTTGCTGGGAGAGAGGCAGGAGAAACAAGGGGATGCTGAAGTTCATCAAATCTGGAGAATGTCACATGGAGAGCAAATCTGTCAAAAGCCTGATGACTGGAGAGAGCAAATGGCACTTCTAATTCGCTAGGTTGCACCGTAGTGGGGATACTCTCCTGGACTGCTCAGCTCAACCATTATGTGATAGGTGTGATTAAGCTCAGTTAGACTTTCCAGATGCCTCAAGGTTTTAAAAAACCCTGTCAAAGCCTTCAGTTTATCTTAATAAGCCAGGCTTAAATCAGCATAGTCTAGGTGCCAACTCATAAGCGGATCAGCCAGGCCTGCCTCAGGGATGGGATGAACATTCGGCAGCAGTAACAGCTTTACCCATATACTTTTTCTCTGTCACCATTAGTCTGTCAGAGCTCGAGGCCACCAGCTCCTCCTAAGATGAATTCCAGAAGGTTTTAGGGTGCACGCAGGCAGATATGGAGACACAATCGCCTTGAGAGCTTTTAGGTTTGAAATGGAAGCACCTACCAATGGATGCACTATCATGGTTGGGCGATTAGTAACTGGATGGGCTTCTGTATCACAATTTTGGTTCTAGGCACTGTTAAGTCCATGCAAGTCCTGCCACAAGCATCACAGTTCTGGGCCAGGAAACAAAATAACATTTCCACTTGCCTGAATATATGTGCACTTCATCTGATAATATTCAAACCTCTTTGGCTACATTATAATGAGGTTAAAGCAAGAAAAGATTTCCCCACCCCAAATATTACAAATGTCAGTAATGAGACCAGTAAAAATGTCACCACACGGAGAAAAGAGTGAAATTAGCATATTTAGAGAAGTATTATACCCATGAGTGAAATAATGCAATCAGCTAGCTGCAAGATAAAGCTAATTTCGTTTCCAACAGTTTATCAACAATGCACTGCTCCTTTACATTAACAAATTTAAATGGTACCATATCCTGCAAACAAGAATAACTCACGCAGAATATTACACTGTGTTAATTAAATAGCTGGAACAGAAAAGGTCAGGCCATGACTGAAAGATGCGCATATGGGTTGTGAAGCTATGAAAGATGGACCGATTTCAACTCAAGCAATTAAAATAAATTATTTAAATCATGAGTAAGTCAGTAGTAAACATCCCTAGATTTTCTGAGCCTGTTTTGACAGCTCCTTTCTTTTGTTGCTGTTTCTTGCAAATTCCTTGCTTGCTAACCCATGCAAGAGTCAAAATATCTTTAAACCCATAAAATGAGACGGCAAGAGTTATCCTGCTAATACTCAAGTTTTCATTTTACTATGCAACTAGTAAGAGGCGAGAGGCAAGTTTTGTAGTTAAAGGACACTGCAAAGACCCATTTGCCTTATTTTTGGATGGGTTTCCTGCCACTTTTCAACCATGAAACCCCCACAATTACTACTGTTAATTGAAAAATGTTCAAACAGAGAAATTTTTTTTTTGCTTTGTTTATTCCTGCAAATGGCAGCACTTTGGTTTTGGCACGATGTCAACGAATCAATTATAGTAGTGACACAGTCATTGTAAATTGAAAGACCATTTTGGCGTGAGCTAAACTATGCTGAGGTGGTAATGTATGAAAAAGACGTAGTCAAACAGGGAATTGATCTTACTTGGAGCCCCAAAGCACCACTGGAATGGGCATCAGTCATGATCAAATCTGAATCTCATCCAATATTTTTACTGTATTTTATTTTTATCACCACAGTTTTACACGGCAAGCTTGAATTTTAGTTTGTTACTATTCGTCTGTCCCTCTGTTATTTAACCGTGCATGAATTTTATTTTTCCTGGGAAGTTTCCTAAACTTTTCTAGACAAAATGTCATTTTCTTTTTGACCACCGTTCTGTTAATTTCAGTTGGTCGAAACTTCCTTTTTCCACATTCAGTGCAATTTCTAATTCGAACCTCAGCCCTGTGTGGGCTAAACAAAATGCAACGTCTGTATGTTTTGGGGAAAAACGTCGTGGGAGTGTGTGGTTTTGGCTGCAAAACCGTGGGACAGGCACCAGGTCTGAAATGCAGTTGTGCGCTGCCCAGCAACTGGGCAACACTGGGTCTAACACCAGCCTGTGCTACGCTGTTCACCCCTCCCCAGTTAAGCACACAGGCATTTATCAAGCCACCTTCCAGACTCTGTGACAGAATGGCTAAGCAAGCCAAACTGAAATACCTAGTTTTTTTCAGGGATGATACATTACTGTGCAGCGTAAGGGCCATTGATTTTACGACAAGTACAGATGATGCCCCCGCTCGCTCAAAGGCCAACCCAGCTCCGCTCGCTGCTACCCCAGCGGGCCCAGGACCCCGCCTGAGACGGGCGTTTCGGAGGAGGAGCTGAAGGAGCGGCCCGGGGGGCTCCCTGACGCCCCTTCCCCGTTCCCGCCCGGAGGCAAGCCGCGCTGCCGGGCCCGGGCCTCTCCGCCCGTCGGGCCGCGCTAGGCCGCAGCGCGGCGGGCCCGGGGCGGGGCGGCGGGCGCGGGGGGGCGAGGGGCACCTACCGGGCGCGGGAGGACGGCGGTTCTCCGCCCCAGCCATGCTCCGCCGGCTCTCCCTCCGGGGCGGCTCCGGCGGGCTCCCCTCGGCACGGCCCTCACTAACGGAAGAGGGAGCCCGGCCCGCTGCGCCCGGCCGCGCGGGGCGGAGCCGCCGTGACGGCTGGGGCTGACAGCGGGCCCGGGGCTTCCCCACGTACCCTCCGGGGACACCCGAGCGGCCCCTCCACCCCAGCGGTGGATCCCGAGGGCTATCCCAGGATCCCCTCTCCCCACGGGGTGAGGGCCCGGGGAACCGCACGCCCCCCCCAGGCGGCGGGGCTGCGGCTGTCCGCCGGCACGGCTCTCCTCCCCGGCGCCGCTTCCCTCCTCCCCTTGCCGGCGGAGGAAGGAGGCGGCCGCCGGCCCTCCCCGACCGCGCATGCGGCTGTGCCGGGCCCGGGCAGCGCCGCCGAGCTCGGGGGTTGAAGTGTGGGTGTCCCTTCCCCCGTCCCCGTCCCCTCCTCCCCGGCGGGTCCCCGTCAGCGCCCCCGCAGATGGGCTTGGGCTGGAGCAGCGCGGAGGAGCGGCAGCCCCTCTTGCCGCCGCCGCCACAGCCGCAGCAGCAACGGCGGCGGCCGCAGCCGCGGGGGCCGGCGGGGGGCCCGGCGGTGCCGGTGGCGGTGCCTGTGGCGGTGCCTGTGCCGGTGCGGCGGCTGGCGCCCTTGGCGGGCCGCGTCTACGGGCGGCGGTGGCTGGTGCTGCTGCTTTTCTCGCTGCTGGGCTTCGCGCAGGGCCTGGTGTGGAACAGCTGGGGCCCCATCCAGAACTCGGCCCGCCTGGCCTTCGGCTTCAGCGGCTGGGACATCGCCCTGCTCGTCTTCTGGGGGCCCATCGGCTTCGCGCCCTGCTTCTTCTTCATGTGGCTCATGGACAAGAAGGGTGAGCGGGGCCGGGGGCGGCGGGGCCGGGGGATCCGGCTTCCCCCGGCCAGGTGGGGACACCGTGGCCGTGTCCCACTTACGGCGGTGTGGTGGTCGTCAGGCCGGGGCAGGGAGTGCCCGTTGCGCTGGAGGCCAGTGGCTTCGGCCTCAAAAGGGGATGACTAATTCTGTAAAGGCATTGTGAGTGCTATTTTCAGTACACCCTCGAACAAAGGCCGTTCACAAGGAAGCTACACAAGCTGTTCCTAAAGCTGAGGGGAATTACGGCCCCTTACATGACAGCTCAGATGTGGGTCTGGAGGTGTGCTGCCTTCTGGAATGCCATGCAGGCATCTGACCCGGAGATGGTCATGTTTTCTGGTCATCAGCTGCACAACAAACCCCCTGTGTTGATGTTTGGATGGAGTGAAGCCCATGCTTAGGGTGGCCACTGCATCTTGAAAGAAACGCTTGGTTTTTATAAAAGGGCAGTTTGCAAAGTTGGTGGTTTGCTTTTAGTTGCGTTAGGGAGATGCAAAGAGAGCAAATAAACCAGAAGTTGCGCTCTGGGGTTTCCGAAGATGAGCACAAGTGACAGTTTCCTAATCCGCGTTCAGGCCATCGCGTCTTGGTCGCAGACTTTGGAAAAAGGTGTTTGTCTCTGGAGAACTTCTTCACGGCCTGTGCAGTTCGTCTGCAGTCATCCCAGGGACCACTCCGACCGCTCCAGTACCTGTGTTTGCAGATTTGAGCTTTTGGGCCTAAACCCACAGAAGCATTTAGTCTTTTAATTCCTGTTTAAACAGGCCTCTAAACAGGAGATAGGCCCCTAAATATTCTTGTGGCTCCTGGTGGTAAGTGCTACTCATTCCACTTATTTAGGTATTAATAGCTCATTTGTGAGGAGGAAAGGGGGAAAAGCAAAGGCAGGGAGGGACAAAAGTTGTAACTGAGAAGGCTTGTGTCTCGAAATTGGAATTGCTTTTCCTGAATGAGTCCGTGGTGGCTCTACAGTCTTCTCTCAAGCAATTTAGACTGAAGCCGACAATGTCTAGACTGCTGTATAATAGTGTTGTTAATTATCCTAAAATTTAAGTAAGTTGCTTTGTTTTGTACAGTGAAGGCAAAAGACTGCTCATGGTATGAAGGAAATAAAGCTAAACTTGAACCTATGCTTGTAGAATCGAGTCTGCATTTTTATTTCTTCATTTTCTACAAAGTTGGTTCTGAGCGATGCAAGACTTTTCCAGTTTTTTGGTTTTTTTGAAGTAACTCGTGGAAGAAGAAACATTAGTGTTTTGTTGTTTCCTTAGTGTGATTAGTAATGTAGTTGTTGGATTTCTTGCTTGTAGCTTGATCTTGTTGGATCTCTTTCCTGTAGCTTATTTTAATGAGAATATGTGTATGTGTTTTCCCTCTTACCTTAACTGATTGTTTGGGGATTATTTTATTTTTCTTTAATTTCCACGTTCATTGGAGATAGTGATACGAACTACCCCTTTGCTGTTGCTTTGTTGCTTTCCTTGTTGAGAGAATTTCAGCTGGTAGCCTGAAGAGAGCATCTCAACTTATTGGAGTACACAGGGCTTTGTATCGTGTTTTTGCACAGCGGCAGGATTTTGCGGGGACTCTGTATTTCATGCTCTTTTCCGAGACTGGATGATTCCCACAGAGAACGTGGTGCTGTTCACTTGGGAGGTGAGGGTGGAGTTCTGCAGTTTCCCACAGAGCAGTGGGGAGAGCCACTGCTGCCCAACCCTCCTGTGGGGCACCTTTCCCTTTGGAGTATGCATGTTCCGGGAGGAGCGTGGCTCTACTGCTTTGAAGATGTGAAGTTGATTGGGTGTGACTTTGCAATGGCAGTATTTCACTTGCTTAGGGGTACAAACGCTTCCTGTTAGACCAAATTTATTCTCTCTACCAAAAATACAGAGAAATGACACTATTTACTCCCATGACTTCAATCATCTGTCACTGGAGTTAGCTAGTAGAGGAACTGTCAGGAAGAAAATGTCTTTGTGAAGTGTCAACATGTAAAACCTGGCATGTATCAGAAGTATGACACTGTAGAGATGCATGTCACAATTTGAGAGGAGATTCTGCTGCTAGATAGTTCTATACTTCACAGAGGTATATCTAACTGATATGTCGCTGCCTGCTGTCAGTTCAGTGTTAGGATGTTTCAGACCAAGTCCAAAAGTATTTGTCTCTTTGGTTTTTAGTTCACTGTAGCATATAGTTTGAAACATAATCTGTTTCCATACCAAACTTTTGTTGTGTTACTTTGGCACCTGTTTCTTATTTCGGTACTGGTTATAAGTGTGTGTTCACTTTATTTTTCACCTTTTAACTAATTCGAAGTTGAAAGATTGACTGCTCAGCAGTAAGCATGTTAATAATCCTACTTGGAAGAAACATTCCTTGGGCTGCATGGTTCAGTTCCATCACAACTTTCCAGGAAACGTGGGGTCTTCTGAGAAGATAGGACAGCAGTGTTTATTTTTACTACAAGGTATGCTAAATAAGCTTCAAATTGTCTGTTCTTCAGTTATGTATAGAAGGGATCTAGGATGGAGAAATTACACGTTTTTTTATTTTCTAACCTCAAAGGGTTTCTTGACCTTTGTGTGACCGTTTCCTTCCTGGCCTGACAGGTGCGTCTCCTGCATTTTTTTTGTGGAGGCCTGTTTGCAGTGACACAGGTAATGCAGTTGGACAATGGGAGGAAGTTTTCTTCACGAAGAGGGTGGTGAGGCACTGGCACAGGTTGCCCAGAGAAGCTGTGGATGCCCCATCCCTGGAAATGTTCGAGGCCAGGCTGGATGAGGCTTTGAGCAACCTGGTCTGGTGGAGGGTGTCCCTGCCCATGGCAGGGGGGTTGGAACTGGATGGGCTTTAATGTTCCTTCCAACACAAACCAGTCTGTGATTCTGTGTGGGCTGGGAAAGGTGTGTAGATGGTGTCTCTTGGCTCCCTGGGGATTTTTCTGTGGGAGATGCTACAGACAACTGTATGCCTCCCCAGGGACTCCAGTGACCTAGAACAGCTGTTGCTGTCAGAAACCGCATGACAAACAGTCTTGGTTGGCTAAGCTGACATTCCTATAGAGCTATAGGGATTTCCTGGTTTTTATGAAATTGAGGGTGAATTTTCATCAGGAGAGTAGTGTTGGTTTTAATAAGCCTGTATTTGTGAAAAATCTTACCTGAAGGTCTGAACAGACTTAGCAGGAATGGGCAATTTTTTTGAAGGGTGTTAACACTGTATTTTAAAGGCTCTTTGAGGCATTGGAGGAAGCCTGGATTTAGCTAGAATTTCTGTAAGGCGTGTAAATTGAAAGCTAGTTCGTGGGGTTTTTTTGGTTGAGCTCTTGTCATTCTCAAAAATACATTCCTTTTCAGACTCTTAGCAGGGCTTACATATCACAGCTGGAAATTCTTCCTTGGGGAGCGAGCCCTGTTCCTGTTCCTGCCTCACAGCTTCCCCTGGCTGAAAGGAGACTTCTGCGGGCATCCTTTTCCTCGGGAGACTGTGGGGAGCTTTCCATGCTTCTTGGCTGGGTGCTGTAATAGGGACAGCGGTGGCATCTGTAACCTTTCGTAGTGCAGTTCTGGGATGGGTGCATGTCGAAACTCAGGAATTACGTTTGTGTGTGTCATTTTTGGGTATGTGCCATTTTGAAGTGGGTTTGGAAACCATTTTCCATACATAGAACTACAGGCGTTGTCTTGGGTGGTTGTTTCCTTCCTGAAGAAAGGTCAAAAGGTGGAGTGTGCCGTGGAACTACATGTGTCTTACCTGGTGCATTTTCTTTAGCAGTAGGGTTAGAGAGTCCTTTAGAGATTCAGTAAGACTGAAATTAAGTGGGAAATTACTTCAGGGTGCACTTGGATGGACCCTTGTTGTTTACATGACTAAAATTAGCTACAGTTTGTCACATGATGCTTGAGTGTTTCGTTTCCTGGGAACTGTAAATATAAGCATACAGAACTGCTAGGATGTTGATATATCTAACTCAAAATTTAAAGTTTACATACTTGCATGGATCTGGTTCCCTGTTTGGGTTTTTTGTTTGTTCGTTATTAGTTAAGTTCATAGTTACAAGGTGAGACCTAAAGTAATATATAATGTCAGTCTTTGTTATGTTTCCATCTAAGCAAGAAGAGGCAGTGAAGAATGTAATACTTTATCGTAATCTCCATTAAACAAATTGAATGGTGGTATTTTTCATTAATTTTTGGAATACAGTGAACACAGTTTTATATTGAGTTTGAAGAAATGTGACATATTACTTGTAAAACTGGAAATGTAATCCATTTCTTGGTTCTTTTTTATAAAATGATATATGCTTACATGGGTTGCATAGGCACACTTAGTAACGTTATTTTGCTGAAATTAGATTTACACAGCATTGTTATCCTAGTGATTAAATCATGAAGTAGAGAGAAAACTTCAATGATCAGATTCTGGTTTTAAACGGAGATTGGCTTCTCTATTGAAACCATGAACATTTTTACTTGGATGAATAGTTATTCCTTTCCTGAATATCAAACTCCTGTCTTCATTTCTGTCTCCTAAATCATGCTTCTCTCTTCCCTTCAATGAAGTATTTAATAGTTCTTATCTCTTCCACCTGGGAATTTTGAGGTTAAATCCTTTAATACAGTCTGACAAAATAGTCATGAATATTGAGTATGAGTACTAAATCGGGCCTTACTAATACAAAAATGTCTTAATAACTGTTCTCTGTACAATATAAACTACACATGATGGATAAAGATAATTCTGCATAGCAGTTTTCATGTTTGAAATTCCCAGATTGTCGCTTTGCAGTGCATGCATGGAAACACTGATTTTACTTTTGGGGTTTTTTGGACTTCTCTAACTCACATCTAGGGTCACTGGGATGGAAGGGGGGAGAAGACTTCAAGTGCACTTGTTCCCTCCCTAGATTTTTATCTAGGAAATGTTCATTAAATGCCTTTGGTTTTATTTTGAGAGATGTGACAGTGGGTACAGAGAGCAAAGAGGAAGCAGGATGTTGTTCCAGAAGTCAATGGAAACATAAATGGTCAAGTGAAACCAACAGATGGGGAAGACTTTCTTTCTCTTCAGTGTTTCCATTGCGCTTGACATCTTAAGATCTGTCATTCAGGCTCTTGAACAACATGGTAGTAAATATAAATTAAACATGTTACTAATAATTTAGAAAAATTGCAGCAGACTTAGTTGCTGTTAAGTATCACTGTTGGTGTAGATGAACAGTGTGAAGTATTTTCCATGGTGGTGCTGACAAGAACATGCAGAGTTTTTAATGGAAATCTTCATAGTACTGTCATGTCCGAAGTGATCATAAACACATGGTCTTTTGGTTAACAGAAGGACAAAAGTAGTCAAATCATGAACCTTTAAAGTCTGAGAGTTTTCACCTTGTGAGAAAGAAACACATTTTCAGCTCCTTTTTGTCATGCTCTCAATAATAGATATGTCTTATCTCAGATGCATGACTGCGAGATATGTGGCCAGTATTTCAAAATGACCAATTTGATAATTCATGGGTCAAGTATGAGCCTCAGCTAAAAATGCTTAGGATAAGACTCAGTGTAAGGCTGTAAGACTTTAATATAATTTGGTGAGATCAAGCTAAAAGGATTTATACACTTCAGCAATAGAAAAGTTTTGTAAGGACATTATGGTTTTGGTAGATTAGTATAGCCTACAGGAAAGAAATACCCATGGGAAAACTTACAGGTATGGAAATGTGGGTAGAGTGGCAAGGAGCCACTGGGACAGGGAAGTGTGATGTTTCTGGCACTCTGAAATATGCTGGCATTACGGAGAGTAGTCTCATCATAAACAACTGATTTTGCTCAGTAGCATTTATATCAATGGCAAAGGTCTGGTTCACTCCAGCAAGAGCAGCAGAAGGTTCCCTTGGATTTCATTAAAGCTAAATCTAAACTTAGTGCGTCAATTAAAAAAAAAAAAGGGAGTGGGGTGGGGAAGATAATGCCTAGACTCCTAATATGATGTGGAAGCTGTAAATATTTGGTGAAAGACTGATGCACTTCAACCAAATGCAAAAGAAGTTTGAAGGAAAATACTGGTTTTACCCCAGTCTGTTCTCTCCCGTCCCGTGGACGTATCCTACTGCATGCTATGAACGGTGCATATCTAGTGGAGGGTGTCCCTGCCCATAGCAGGGGGGTTGGAACTAGATGACCTCTAAGGTCTCTTCCAAACCAAACCATTCTGTGATTCTGTTTCATTGTCTTATAAGTAATACGGTTCCACACCTATCAAATTCTGAAAAGGGATTAATTTTCCTAAGCTAACAAATCTTGGAAGAGATGAGATGAAGTGTTGTTTTTCATGTGGAAAGATGAAAGAAGCAATTAGAGAGCTGAATATAGGTAAATCCCCCTAGAGCAGATATCTGATCAGCTTGATTTTACAAAACTTATTTTGATGAGTTGCTGATGTGTGTGTGCATACAGACACGCTTTTCTCCAAGAAAAAGGAAGACTG
Source organism: Rhynochetos jubatus (assembly GCA_027574665.1). NCBI lineage: Eukaryota > Metazoa > Chordata > Aves > Eurypygiformes > Rhynochetidae > Rhynochetos > Rhynochetos jubatus. Next base: position 31,021,307 of record CM050654.1, read on the forward strand.
GACCAAACTCAGTTTTTGTTGCTTAATTTTATATACTGTAGCTGCATGAAAGTCCACAGAGCATTTGTGCAAGTGCTGGCAGAAGTGAGGACTCATTAGAGAATTGATTGGCCCACCCTCACTGGAGTCAGGCACGCTGCAAAAGACCACTTGAGATACACAGAGTGATTAGCAACGTAGAATGGTTTAATTAGGATCTGATGAGTTGTATGAACTTGATGCCACTATGATTCATCATAGCTATACTGGCTTGATTGTTAGCAGCACTTCTCGTACCTCCTGGTGGGACAGGTTGGATTGAAAGCATCAATCATGGCTGTAGACACATGTCCTATTCTGGAGCTCTTTCTGTTAGATGGTACCACCCTCAGTCTGTGGTTTGTACTATGTTTCCACTGACATTTCTCTTTGTACTGCTACCCTTTACGCAACTACCATGCTCCTCGCACTCTTCACATGCTTCTGTGGGGTTGCGGCAGTGGTGCTAGGGCAGCTGTTTGAAACGGCACGTGCTGAAGAACATCAGGAAACTGCGTGCTGGATTTAAAAGAACTTTGTCATGATGCAAAGTAAAATCGTATCATGTTTGTGTAGCTCGTGAGAATAGTAATGGCCATCATATCTGATGATAATGTTATCTTGAGGCCTTGGTGCACTGGACATACAGGCACAGTGAACGTGGGGTATATAACTCTATAGACATTGATGCTGACAAATTGATGAACAGGGAAATAATTTACCAGTGTAAAATACGATCCCTTACTTTTATTATGGAGCTGTTAACACAAGCAGTAGTAAAGCACATAGTCATCCAGAACTGGGTTAGGACACAGTTCCAGCTGGGAAGCTGTTTTGTCAACAGTAGCTTTTAGAAGTTGACTACAGAGAGTGTAATTCTAGGGCAGCTGTGCACTGATATCTCCGCTATTGTATGCTCACGTATTTTCACTACCCCTCACAACTTTCTCTTGACCCAAATCCATCCTACTCTGACTGCTGCTTCTTCTCTGTCTCCTCCCTCACCTGTGTGTCTTTGCTGTTGTGCTGTGCTTATCTTTTCCTCCAACTTCCTTCTGTCCTCCACTCCTCCTGCTTATTGAGGAGTAGAAAAAGTTGACGCAAGAAGGTCAGGACTCAAAGGCGTGAGAGCACACATGAGAAAAGCCCTTGGATAGCTGAGAAGAAATAGAAAGAAAGGGAGAGTATGGAACAAGGTAGTGAATGGGTGTAGCATGGGATGCATGGATGCAGAAGCAAGATCTAGACCTGGAGGGCAGGGAGTGGTGGGGTTGGGAAAGGTGGAGGAGCAAGCTGAGTAGGAGGCACAGGGAAAGGGACATTGAGCACCTTCTTCAGTGATTAAGAGGGGGTAGTAAAGATGCCTTAGGTAGACAGTGGCAAATGACAGGTGTGAGAGATACCTGCAGCCCTCCCATGCTGCCTGTGCAGCACCCCAGCCGCAGATCAGCACTCGTAGCTTTTGTGAGCTGGCTTGAGAAGCGCTTTTAAAAACAGGAGCTGGGAAGTGGCTTTGAATGTAGTTGACCTTTTTGCCTTTTCTTATCTTCAGTAAAGTCCCAGTCTTCTGCCTCTGTACAACCCAGCTTCTGAACTTCGCTTGGCAGTGCCCCTCGTCGGGCAGAGGGTGTATTCAGTTGTTCCTTCCCTTTCCCTGAGGCACCCCAGACCACTGCCCCTGCTCCCTGCGGGGTTCCCCCAGTCCTGCCGAGGCAGAGGAGGGCGGCTGTTCCTTCTTGCATGGGTTTGGTTGTGACAGATGTCTGGTCTTGTGATGGAGACATGAGTGGGATGCTGGGGTGGATGTGGCCACTCTGACTGGTGTCTCTCCCCTTCTGGAAAGCCTGTGGAACGGGACAGAACACACTAAAATACCATTACGTTGTCCACTGCTGCGCCCCGTTTTAAAAACATTTAAATTTTGCCAGCCTCCTTTCTTCTAGAAGTTTCCAACAGTGTAGCAGGTGTACTACGTACAGGTAGCTGGTGCTAACCTCTGTAACATAAGTGACAACAATAATTCTACTGTTACCAAAGTCCCTTGGGCTTTCTTGTAGATTTTTATTATGTACTTAGGAAAGTTGTATTGCGTTCCTTTTGTTAGCTGTGTGCTTATACTGTATTTATAATTCCTAGCTATTAGTTTATAATTCCATTAAGGAGAAAAAAAGAGTACATCAGGTTTTGATCTGCGAAAGCTGGATCTGCTTCCTTTAAAGAAAACAGTCTATTTCCTTTTAAGAATTAATATGATGTTGTTTGTTTTTCCTGTCGAAGAAATTAAGTATGAACAAAGAAAGACCATTTTCACATGGTAATGCTGAACTAACCCAGCTTTGCTGATTTCTGAATTCCAGTAACAGAATTACCATCGCACAAATAAAACAAATTGTATTCATTATTTTTGGCCAATGTTGTTTTTAGGTGTTAGTTGCACATTACATGTTAGAAGTGGAAGAGAAATCTGAAGCGAATACAAAAATGAGATTCATTATTTGTTAATAAAGTTTGGATATTTTCTGCATTGCCAATTTCTACCTTTTTTTTTTTGGGTGAGAAATGCTCTCCTTATGGGAAAAGAGCCATGTATACCAGTCATATTTGCTTGCCTTTTCAGAGCTGAAAAAGTAGATAGTTCATAGCGCAGGTCCTGAAATAGCATTCCCTGTTGTGAAAATATATAGTCTCACATTGCCAAACAAAAATATTTGGTTTAAAACCACCCAAAAAACAGAATCAGTGCTGAGATGAGCAGAAGTCAATTTGAGAAACGTGATGCTTCAGTAATTCTCTGTTAGAAAATTTTGCAAAGTTTCTTGGAGAATGTTGTTTGAGTTCTCCCAGTGACAGCCCAGCGGTGCCCCAGCTGAGCAGACCAAAGACTTTGCTGGTACAATTTCTTTAAGAATTTTTTTAGTTACAATCCTGGGGCAAGGGAAGTCATGGCTTGCTGTGGTTTTCTCTTAGCCATGACTTTTAGAGCTACTGCATCACCTCCTGCCATAATTTTCTTTTTTAATGCTCCTTGCGTGCGTTTTTGTGGCTCTATAGCCGTGCTGTAACTCTAATTATGCTGCAGAAGCTTGTGATCAGTGCTCCAACTTCCTCAAAAGCTACGAATTAAGCTTTCTCGTGCAGATTCGTAGGAGAGAAGATTTTTAGATTTTTCCTCTTTTTAAAGCGGGAGATCCGTGCGACTCAGCCTGAGGGAGTGACGTGTTTTGAAAGTGAGAGGTTGTCTGCCTTTTGCAAAGTCTGCTGAGGTTTTCCTGGTATACAAGATGTCAAATACAACAGGATTTAGAAACTTTTTGTTTTATGTGGTTATTTTTGATGAACACAATCCCTTTTGAATAATTGAGAAAGGCGGAGTTGTTATATTTTAAGTGATTAATCACGTCAACCTAAAGAATTGATCAGGAGCCTTATAAAAATGTAATGAGTTTAGGACCCATTACAGTGCTCTAAAGGGGGTCTTTTAGGATGAACTATGTACCCTAAATCGTGTCTGATGCATTTTAATGTTAAAGTAACATTGAAACTGTTCACAGAGAGGAAAATTGAAAGCTTACTCCAGTGAGCTTTCCTACAAGTCACAAGATCCACATGGATATTACATCAGTGCAAGTCTCAAGGCTCTTTTGTCCCCCAGCTTGCAGCAGGGATAGTGAAAAGGAGAAACTTTGCACTTAGTGTCCCGCGTAGCGGATGCACTAGGCAGCATTTAGCATGGCTACCAATCTTTGGTGGATGGTTGCTTCTTGATACTCTGTCATGGCAAAGCAAAATACTTTTGTGTTTCTTAAAATGAAAAATTTTATGTGCCATTGAGTGATGCGGACAAGTACCACTAAGATGACAGAACATCCTCCCTGATAGATGTGTATGAGAGAGAGCGTTTTTCCTCTCTGTCGCCACAGGTAAGGTTCTGTAGTTAGTTGTGTGGTAATTAAGCCTGCTGTGCAATCGTGAGCCCTTGAAGTGAGTGGGAAGAGAAAAGAAAAAGCTTCCCTCCCCCTTGTTCAGCGCTGAAAGGGATTGGGTTGTCGTCATTCGTCCAGGATACAATGGTGAGAGCTAGAGCAAAGGCTTCTTGTCTTGTACTTTCTCTCAGCTTGTTCATGAGCCTCCATAATCTAGCTTCAAAATTAATGAAGAGGTGTAGTCTCTGACTGCATTATTATCTCTTTTTGACAGTTGCTCTGCATTTCTTGGTGTGCACACGCTAGCACACACATACACACACATGCACCGTTACGTAGTTTTTCAGTCTGGCAAAGATGGATTAAATGATTCACCCGAATCTTCCTGTTTCAGTAAATATTGGAGAGTAGAAAGCAGGCACCCGAAGTGAATGAAAAACAGCTCTTACAAGTGTTTGTATATTAATTTCACAGATTTAGTAAGCACTCAAATAGCTCTTTTTTTATTGGATCCCAGCACTGCACTGACCCCAGGTGAAGAGAAGACCTGGTAAGGCTTCCAGTAGGAATAGTGAGACTGGTTCCTGTTTCCAGATGTTTATAACCTGAATAAACAAGGCAGGGGGTGGGGAGGAGAGGGAAACAAACAGGATGTAAGTGGCCTGTCCAATTTCATAAGGCATGTTGAGAGATGCAGGTCCCACTGCCCCAGGCCAGTGATCTTGTCTCTCAAAGGTGTGCTGCAAGGCTTAGGAGAGGTTCATTGCACTTGGATTGGTTGCAGATAAAATGGATGCTCTCTGTAGTAAGAGGTATAATAACAATAAACAGCTAAAATAGTTGGTGTCCTTTGAAGCCAAGGAACATGGTATTAAAGAATAGGAGATATTTTATTAAAGAGTTTAATAGCGATTCTAAAATCAGCATTTTGATCTGCAGGCAAATGCCATTCAACTCAGCGCTTTGTTTATCTGTTCAGGCAAAATGTCAGTATTTGGACTGATAAATAGAATTTACAACAGTATAGAAACTTGCAATGCAGATTTTTAATCTGCATCTTTTGCCATTTGTTTTTCTATGATTGGTGTTAAACTCTTAGGATGCTTCAAAATCCTTAGCTGACATATAGAAGGAAACTTTGATACTTGTAAACTAGCTTTCTATGTATCTAAAAACTCAGATTAAGCCTGTTCAGTTCTTAAAATCAAGACTACTTCATTTACAGTACCAAACATTTAAACTGCTGCACAAACTCTGAAAAACTCACTTTGTATTTGTGGGTACAGTCTGTCACCAATTGTGGTTAAATCTATGTCCTTAACTCTGTAAGACACCATAGAACAACTTGGGTCAGTAAGTTTGTAACAACTCCACTGTTAGAGGAGTGGAGAGTTGAAGAATTAAGCTGTACTTTGCTTGACATCTTTTTAGAGATTATGTGCTTGCCTAATATGCTGAGATGATGTTAACACAGGATGGGTCCGCTGGCCGTATTACCTCGACCTCACTGATGCAATTGAGACAAAAGCAAACTGCATCCTCTTGGCAGGGTTGTGATAGCTTGTTCTTCCTTCTAACAGGTGCAATCAAATTCTTGTATCTAGAGTAAACAGAAAAACAATGATTTGAGTATGCTTTAATGACTGTTAAGGGACACCAAAAAAATCCAAACCAAAAAACCCCCCACCCACAAAAACCCAACCTGTAATGCAAGAAGAGTATTTACAATACAAACCGGAAGTAAGCTGAGCAATTAGTGTGCAGATATGGAAGTGTCTTTGTTCTCTTACAGTCATTGTGCACGTAGAGAAAGATGCAACAGCTCAGGAATTGTGGGGTGGTTGTGTGATTCTCATAATCATTCTAAATCGCATTATATTTAGCTTTGCTTCTCACAATAATGTTCTAGCAGCATCTGTATTTGTTGTGGTTGTTACATGTGCAGTTGTTTCCCTCAAGATGAGTGTCTTCTCTAAAACACTTGGCTGGCTAAATTTTGTGCTTCGAGTCTCTTGGTTTTATTGGGATTCTTTACAAGATTCTTAACTAACCTCAAAATTTGAGTGTGATGCTGCTCTTACCAGGACTCAAGTGATGCCTGTTTCTAATCTGAGAGTTACACTGAAAAAAGGACCAGTGGGGACAAGTGTTGGCCCTGCATCTTTGGTTTTGCACACAGCTTTGCTCTGTCTGTCCAGCAAGTGCTAGCAGAAATGACTTTATCTTTGGGACAGATCTAGTCCCTGGCACTAGTCTTTCTTCCCGGTGTGGTTGGGACTTGCCTGTGGCTTCCACCACATTGCTGGTGATGACATTTCTGGGATATTGGCCCTTCTGCATTTCTGACCCTGATTAGAAGGTCTGTATCAAACCATAGGAACTGTTTTACTTGAAGCTGCTGTGTTTATATATATATATATTTGTTTCCTTGAATTTAAATTTTGCAAATAAACTGATTTGTAAGAAATTTCAGACTCCTCCTGATAGCCTGGGTGTTAACTGGGCAGCTATTGCTGACAGATTCTGTTACAGCAGCTGTAAGACATTATAGAATCATATAAAATCATAGAATGGTCTGGGTTGGAAGGGACCTTAAAGATCATCTAGTTCCAACCCCCCTGCCATGCACAGGGACACCCTCCACTAGACCAGGTTGCTCAAAGCCTCATCCAGCCTGGCCTTGGACACTTCCAGGGATGGGGCATCCACAGCTTCTCTGGGCAACCTGTGCCAGTGCTTCACCACCCTCTCTGGGAAGAATTTCTTCCTTATAAAGAGAATTTGCCCCTCTGAAATTCATTACCTTCTACGTCTACATTTCAAGAGGTTTCTAGTACATATTTTGTCTGGGGATATCCCAATCTGCCTACTATTTATGTCAGACAGAAATTGCAGCACAGTGTCTAGTGGAATCTCCCCTTGCCATGAAATCTTCCACAGAAAGGTGAAACTGGGCTGTGTTGTAGGATTTGTACAGGAAAAGGTCTGTGTATCCTAGGCAAGACTGAGGGTTGAAATGTAGCTTTGAGTCTAATTTATTTCAGACAGGTCCTATATGATAGAGCTTGGTTCTCACTATTCGATCCCAAGAGGATGCTGTCACCTGTCTTGCAGAATGCTCAAATGAAGTCACTAGGAGTTTGCTTCGTTTTCAATCAGGGAAATAATACTCGAGTCTTAAACCTTTTCAGTTGAAAATTGAATGCTATTTTGACAGTGCCACATAGAGTCAGGGGAACAAATGGAAACAATTGGCTTCAGTTTGTTTTAAAAACACAGCTTACAAAAGGCAGGGCAGTAACAGAAGCATCAGCGTCCTGTAGCCAGAGAGAAATGGAGATCCAGGTTGTGCTTAATAGCACCCCATGACATCTCGGCCATCAAACCAGGAGCAATGTTTGATTAGCTACATATGACCTGGTAGTTGTTCTCTCTTGCGTGCAGTCTTTGTATTTGCTTCCCAATTTTTCTTGCTTCCGAGCCTAGTTGATGCTGTTCTTGAGAATGTATTTATTTTCCATTGAGTTTCCAAACACAACTTATACTCCTCTGCAACCAAGTGCTTTTGTGGAATCCAAGGCAGGCCTGATATACTGATTTTTTCAGTTTGTTCCGTGTGCTAGCAGAAAGGTTGGTACCACGTCTTGGCTATGAAGTCTTTTTACATCAGTGAAAAGGTTCTTTTCTTCTGAGAATTGTATTGCTTGATGCAAGGGTGCTTCTGAAAGAGGATTGCTGCTTATCCTCCTCAGTGACAGCAGCCAGTTTGGCAAACTGCAGGCACAACGGAAGTTTTATTCACTGTGTTTTGTAGAAAGGTAGTGGTTGGTTGTTTTTTTTTTGGTATTTAAATAATGACAAAGATAACTGATCTTATGAGAGTGAATGGCACAATTAGTACAATTTTGCTAGATTTACATTTAAAATACAAAGGTTTCTGGCGCAGTAGATAATGATGGAGGAAGTTCTGTGCAGAGCTTTCAGGATTCCCTGACAAAGTGAACTGTTTAATCAAGCTTTTGTTTTGTTAGGGCTAAATATAAAGGCGTGCGTTAAAGAGGAAGAGAAACAGACCCATCCTACGAAAAGGAGAATTGGTATCCAGCAAAGAAAGCCATTTAAAAAAGAATGCTTGAGCAATAAGAAGGGTATTTAGACAAGACACAAAACCAGTTCTAGGACTAAAGAAAAATTGCAAGACTTCGAGCTCAGTGTTTTGCTTACTGAAACCGAAGTTAAAGGTTCTTTTTTTGTATGTTAATTTCACAGAAGGAAAAATACAAGAGCCAGTGCTTTGTTTTGTCAAGAAAGGCAAAGCAAAAATTCATTTGAAAACTGAATTTGCTTTAAATTGGGTGGAATAGCACAATGTAACAATGAATTGTTGGAACGACTGTTGAAATTGGGGATTTTTTTAATTTCCTGGTGTGTGTGAATCAAGACAGGATTTTATTTATTTTTTAGCTAGACATGGTTTAGTCAAAATAATGGTAGAGTAGTTAAGCAAATACTCTCAGTTCAGTGTCAGAAGGGCCTGTTCTTGCTTCCAGCCTGGTCTTTAGAAACTGAAAATGTGCAGCAGCCTGATGTCATTCATTTCTAATTAGACCCTTGTTATCTCTTGCTTGTGAGGACTGATTTTAGTATCTGCAGCTGAAGGAAGGAAACTCTGAAATGTTAGTGCATCCAAGAGCGGGGTGTGCAAGCTGTACAAGGGAAATCCTCTGCTGCCATGCCAGGCGTGGGGCTGAATCCAGCAGCCTCTCCTCTGGCCAAACCTCCATTAATCTTAGCAGAAAGGTGAAAAGTACCTGTTCTGCACATCCCACTGGAAGTTTCTGCCCCCTTCATTAGAGGCAAGGGGAAAGGAACCAAACCCAAACAGTACCTGCCATCTGTGTGATGCTCTCGGTAGGTCTGTGGCATGGCTGGGCACTGGGGTGCTGCGTACGCTGGCCTCAGCCGGGCGGGATGCACAGGATGTTCGCTGCTGCTAAAACATTGTAAAACACGTGACTGACAGACTGTAACAGGTGACTGACAGGTGAGAGAAGGAATGGTCATACTTCTCAAAACCTTACAAAAGCATTAAACCGTTGTTAATCATGTTCTTTCTGAATGACAAACTGATAATGTAAAAACAGTTGGAATGAGCAGTTCCTTGTAGATGTGCAACATCTTTTATTGTTTCTTATTAAACTGGGCATAATAAATCAATTACCTGGGTTACAAGTCAGCAATGTGTTGGGGAGGGGGAGGATTTTCTTTTCATGTACATTACAAAGTACCTTGAAAGTAAGACATGCTCGAAGAGTTGTGGAGGATGCAAGGCGTACTGGATGCTATTGCTTGATGTTATGGTGAGGGAGCTGAAGAGCAGCTGGGTACCACCGGCGGGTGCTGCCTCCCGCTCCCGTGTGAGACCATACTCTGGTGTGTTGGGCTTTGCCCATTTGCTGTGTTGGGTTGTGGGAGGCCCTGGGTTCCTCACACCATGGGCGTTGCTGCAGTGGCTGCCTTCCCAGCAGAGAGAAAAGGGAACTAGTGGGCCAGCTGGGAATGTCCCAGGGCCAGGCATGGTCAGCATATCCTGCCAGCACAGGTCAACATTACGCTTTACTAGTACAACATGATCTTGGCTGGATTAAAAGTCTGTGTTTTGCAGGAGAGTTAAGAGAATTGTGGGTTGAGAGGTTGTGTTAAATCTGTAGTAGTGGCAGGAGTTTGGAGGTAGTTGTTTTCAAAATAAATAAAACCCAGTAAATGCAGTGTGGGCTGCTGAAATTGTAAAGCAGACTGTGTTGTTAGACCCTGGAGAGTTAAACAGTTGAACAATCACAAATGATAATTAATATGTCTTTTCATTACTGACTCAATTTCTGCTGCTGGCTTGGACTTTCATCTTACTGTCAATTGATGTTCGGCCATTCGGATTGTGGCCACTCTTTGCTCAACGGTCAGTGCCACTGGTGGGACCAGAAGCCTCCCGCAAGAGCAGGGTGGAAATGAGCAGCTAACGAGAGAGGCTTCGAAGAACAGAAAACTTCCTCCATTGCCAGAAAATCCCTTGTAGGAAGTTTCTTACCTTTTCTGCGGTGTCAGAAACCTCTGATAGAAGGGGACTGGAAACTGGATTATGGATTTTAGGTTGTAAAGCTCCCCCCATATCTGTTACCAGTTGCATTTACAGGGTAAAATTAATGAAGTTCATCACACCTACTCCAAAGCATGGTTCTGTGAATTACTTGCAACTTTTAAAATAGAGAAATAATTTCTTGCAGGGTTCACAGGGTTTTTCTTCAGGTTTGGTTAGTTACTTTGGTTTCTTGTCCCCATGATGCATACTGCGATCTGAAACACTCTGGGGTGCACCTCTTAGAGTAATACAAGATGTCCAATGCAGATTAAGGGCCACTGCAATGTTCAAAGCAAAAATACTGGAATAATTATAAAAATACTATTAACGACCAATATCTAACTGATATGAAAAGGAGGATGGATTCACAGTTAAAATGTAAAACAAAATAAAGGGGGAAGGTGTTTTGAGGGTAGAAATACATCATGTAATTAGCAAAGAAAATGTCTAATATGCTGCTTGTTCGACAGTCTTTTACTTGTTTATTTGGTGTCATCATTTTCAACATGCAGCTTTAAAATTCCCAAAGGAATTTTTAGGGGGCGTGTTTATGTGGTAAGGTGGGGAAAAAAAAAAGTGACCAAAAAATAATCTGTGCAATCAAAACATTTAAAAGTGGCACATTACAGTGTATAGCGTTCCAGATGAGGACTTCAGAGAATGTTTGGAGAGGTCAAACATGCTTGATTGCAAGGCTTTAACAGATAATTTTATTTTAAAATTACCCAACACGTAAGGTTGACATTAAAAATAAGCCTAAATTTAGGGCTGGGGGGAAAACTTCGGCATCCAAGTCAATTTTCACTGAATTGGGTGTTCTTTTGCCTTGGAAACTTTTCTGCAGATTTAAATTAAACCTTTTTCTTGGCTTGTGGTGGTGTGGGGTTTTTTTTGTTTTTTTTTTTTTTGGGAGGGGATTTTTTTAAAAATTAAAAATCAAATGGAAGGTTTTTATTTGGAAACACTCCTCATGTCCTGTGGTGATTTAAACTTAAATTTCTGTATGATACTCCTTTACTGCTGTGCCCTGTGGTGCCCCGTGTGCAGGACGTTCCAGGCTGGCTGTCTCTGCCCTCGTGTCTCCTGAAAGGCAGAACGTGCTCTGTGTTGTGAAATGTAATGCAGAAAGACCCTGGTTTACAAGGAAAATAAGAAGATGAGTTGCACATTACTAGAGCTTTCCCGAAACATCGCAACAGCGTTTCCAAATGGGAAACTGCCTATTTTTCAGTTAAAAGACTTGTGTTTCGATTTTCCATCAATAAAATTCTAATTCCCATAGCGTACAGGTTCTCATTATACACAAAAGCAAGACTAACAGAAATTCATTTCCCAGGAGAAAAGGCAAAAGCGTCACACAGTGATCCTGATACAATTACTCCCACGATGTACGCAGTATGGTAATGTGAGGTTAAGCATGGCGTGGAGGCTTACATGGTGGCCCGGCAAACATGAAGAACAACAGGATTTTGAACGGCCGTATTACCCAGGCATTTAGTTAGGGCTCTCTGAATATGCACACTTGAAAAACCAGTTTAGCAGCACCAAGTGCTGGTTGAGCAGAGTCAAGTGAGTAAGTCTGGGCAGGCATTGGAAATCCTTCAAGGAAACAAATATTCTTGGCTGATGATACTTCTCCAGGGCATCAGGGATGAGAGGTGTCCTTCAGAGTCATAGGACTGCAGGTTACATTCCTTTTGTGGATGACTGAGCCATACCAAAGGAACTCATACTTTCATGTCAGGAAACCTGTAGCATTAACTGCTTTTTGTTTGGTTGTCTTGGGCTGGGTTGATGGAGAGAGGAGCTGTCTTTGGTTTGGTTTGTGCAGTTTCCAGCACAAGGAAGTTGCATACTTGTGAGTAAAGTTCACTAAGAGCTGTTGCAGTATAAGAGCAAAGCGATGCCTCGTCCTCTAAAATGACATTTTGGTAAAACCCCCCCCCCCCCCCCGTAGAATTTGCATGGAGACAAAATATTTAGTGTCACTACTGATTGAATTGTAATGATGACACGAGTCATTAACATAGAGGGAGCGCTTCTCTGAAAATTGGCAGTTCTAGAAAGAATCAAAGTCATTTGTTAGGTGAGTTATCATAGGGACATGTTCTTTTTCAGTCTGTGTTTTGGGTAGTTACTAGGTGCACCTAAAATTTAGAGATACTGCGTGTTTGTCATCATTTAATTGTTTTTATTATGTTTTGGTAAGAACCTGGAAGCCCTTTATTTTTTGTTTGTTGCTGTGAAATCGTTTCAAGTTTTATGACTTTGCAGCTGTAGACCGTATCAGCGGTTTTTAATTGTGCATATTTATGATCTTGGTGTTTTACAAGATTGTGGAGGTTAAGCCCCTCAGCTGTCAGCATTCTCTTTCTGTTTGTTGCTGATGGAAACACCTCAGCAGCAGCAAGTAAACTGCGGGCAAAAGGAATTGCAGCACTAAGATAAAGTTGTTTCTAATCTAAGTGCTTTTCAGTTGAGAATCACAGTGTGACAAAAAAGCATATTTAAGGCATCCGTCATTTATAGCTTTTTTTCTAATGCATTATGTGTACAACCTCTGACAATTTGAGCTGAGCGCAGCAAAAACCTGGCCTAATTGCAAGGACTGCAAAAATATACTAGCACTATTTTTCCCCTGAATAAATAGTTATTTCTTCAGGATGAAATGCAGATCTGCATTATGAAAGAAGACAATAACACTGCTGTGTCTGTGTTCATTAAGTGGTTGGAAAAAAATGTACAAGTCCAGATTTTTCTTTGGATCTACCTAGATTTCACATCACACACTGGAGCGTGTTCCCTGATGCTTCTAATTCTAAAGGAAATACTGTACATTTTGATACTTCTATTGTCACATTTCACTTCCAAGAATGTGTGTAAGATTTTTGGGTACAGTCCTGTGCAATTGCTGTAAACCTTTGTAATTCTGTAGTGTAAGTATAAAAAACCCCACAGGATTTCAAAACATATCTGTGATTCATATCAGCACCAAAGTGTTTATGATTTGAAAGATATATACATTACTTCTGTGAGACTGCATGTAAATATGTATATTTAGGCAACATTTCTTTTGCAACATTGCTGACTTGTAAAATACTGTTGGTTTTTTCTTAGGTCTCAGAGTAACTGTGTTACTAACATCATCCCTCATGGTGTTGGGAGCCGGCCTGAGATGTGTTCCAGTTTCAGACCTAGAAATTAGGAAGAAGTAAGTGAATTAGTTATTTTTAATATACATATATTATACGTTCTGCTAATGTAATCTTTGCTGCTACTGCAAAGAAATGTTAGCACATATTTTCTGTATGAATTTGATACGCCAAATGTTTGTCGTGCGGATGTGGGCTTACATGTTCCTTTGCTTCTTAAATGGATTTTTCTAGTCCTTCTTCTACATAGTGTCTGAAGATCAGAAAGCCCTTTACAAACTTGAGTTAATTAAACCTCACCCCATCCTGCATAACTAATATTAATCTGTTTTGCAAACAAGTAAGCAGAGATTTAGAAAGGCTCAGAAACTGGCCCAAGATCACAGAGGGAGCCATGCCACAAAACCCAGAAATATGTAATTTGTATGCAAATGTTAAATAATTAGTTCATGTTTCTTATATTGTATGTACAGGATTGTGCAGTGAGATAGATGAATTTATGCAAAATGGCCTTTTTCATGTAGTCTCTTCCAGTCTGCATTCCAAAGTAGTCTTGTACTTTCTCTGTGGTCAAAATGAATGCCTTCTGTACACACGAAATTAGAGTGTGTGATAGAGACAGATTCCTTCCTAAAAGTCACGCAATCCAAACAATTCAATTGTCCCCTCAATGTATGCTGAACCTGGGAATACTTGGCAGGTACAGGAGTCACATTCATTTTGCACAGCCAGGGAATATGGATCACTTGTTCACTTTGTTGTGCCTTTCATGCTGAAGGAAGGAGTACAGGGATTACTACATTTTTCTGCCTCTTTAAAAGCAGTAGTAGCACTAGATCTTCACTAGTTATGCTTGCATAGTATGTAAGTACTAAGAAAAAAAGTATAGAAGGTTTTTATGTGGCTTTTCCTCCCCTTGAATTGTAGTCAACTTTAAGGCAATCATTGTATTATTTCAGCAAATTCTAATTTTTTCCTTAGTATTGCTTACCCTGGAAATCAACTCAGAAACAGTTAAGTCAAGAAAGAAAATGGTGTGAAGCAGAAGGCAGGTGATTAAATATCATGGATAAAGGGGAAAAAAAAAAAAAAGAAAGAGGTTTAGAGGACTAAGAATGTGATAAGCTCACAGACTGTAAAACTAGCCCCGATCAGGAGTTATAGGTAGCTACCATTTAACGACTGGCTTAGTTACTAAGTGCAGCATGGGGGGTGCCATTTCAGTTCTTGGTTGCTTAGTGAGTGTAAGGAAACCCAAGGCGCTCGAGGTGTTAGCTGCCAACAGCACTGCCCATTCCAATGTGGTGTTCAAAGACTTTGTGGGCAGGGAAGGCTGCACTAACCATATTGTGCTACCTGTCACAGTCACCCTTTCTGTTTAGCGTAAAAACATGCGATTAAGGAAAAGCTATCTTCATTGTGCCCTTTTCTCAAGATGCTAAGGGATGCTCAACATCCGGCTCATCAGCTCTGACTAATATTGGGTTAATACATAATTTTTAAATGGGCCAGATGGTTTAAATGCAATGAAATGTGGTGTCTTATGTTCCTTTTAATTTATGATCTGTGCAAAAAGACTGCGGTCCTGGGCTTTACCAAAGCAGGGATGAAGGCTGTAAAAGCCTAAGAAGTGAATCCCAAATAATACTTGGATGTGAGGTATCATGTGGGGAGTGGGAAGGGAAGTTTCCACGTTCCATCACCTTTAAACAAGTTTTTCTAGTGTAACTGCAGTGAGGGGACCTGGGAGAAGGGTGAAATAAATGTTTAAGGAGAAACATTCAAAGAACAACTTTAACTGGGGAAAGGAAGTCTGTAGACTGTGTAGAGTCTAATGAGATGGAGAAAATATAATGATATATTTTATTGAAAACCATATAGG
Source organism: Rhynochetos jubatus (assembly GCA_027574665.1). NCBI lineage: Eukaryota > Metazoa > Chordata > Aves > Eurypygiformes > Rhynochetidae > Rhynochetos > Rhynochetos jubatus. The sequence continues at coordinate 31,036,418 of CM050654.1, forward strand.
GGGGGAAAAAAGCATGAGCAGAATCCTAATGAGAAAGATTACTTATTTCATTTATTCATGCGGTGAAAGTATGCATTGTCTCTAGCTGAAATTGATAAATCTGCTTACTCATCCTACTCCAAAAAAAGAGAAATTTTCAAGAATTGCTGTTCTACCTGAGGAATTAGTTTGATCTCTTTACACATTTCAATTAAAAATCTACGGAAAATGAATTATGGCTGTGTGAAGCAAAAGGATGGTTTTCAGTGATGGTTTCTTGAGATATTGCAAATAATTGCACACAGTGCTGTGTTACACCGGGTAGCTTATATTGTTTTGAGGGCTAAGACTGAAAGCCAGTTTTCATCAGTTACTTGAAGCATGATACCAAATGAAATAATATTTTGGAGATGAGCGTTACTGCTTAATGCATTAGCCACAACTGGCCGAGCACTAAACTGAGCACTTATTCTGCATGTGAATATGCATTAATATGACAGTTTGAACATTACAGAGCCGGTCGGATGGACAGGATCACACACAAGCTAATACTGGAGCATTTCAGAAGCCAGTGTAACTGGAATTCCTTTAAATGCTTTTGCGTGTTTTGTAATGTGTTCCTGCAGCCCCTGGGTAGTCTGCAGTAATGTACTGAAGGATTTCCGTGGGACAATTATGTCGGAGTTAAGATACATAAAATTACAAGAATGTTCATGTGGTTTGTCTGGTTTAGGGCTTTTTCTACTTTGTAGCTGTCTCTGCTCCCTAAGCTCTTGTAATTTAACATTAAGGAGAGCTGCTAAAGCCCACCGCCTATCAGAGCAATCACAGATGTGAGGAAATCACCGTTAAGACTGACATTTAATCCCGACTGCTTTATGCTCCTTATCTCACACAGACCTGTAATATCCAAGTGCGTTCTTAAGCTCCTTTCTAGTCTGTAATTATTCTTTTGGCTCTAGCGTGGAACAGCAGACTAAGACTGTCTCCAGCGCTCTGAGTCATGTTTTAAACACAAACCTTAATCTCCGTTTTCAGTTCATTTCATGCCCTTGTATGTGCGTGACTTGTATGTGGGAGAATTCAGGTTGCACATTTGACTGTGTCTCTTGAAGCAGCAGTTCCTTATAGTGAATTTTTGTTCACTGCCAGCATGACCTAAAACCATACCAGGAATCTATGCCAAAACCTCATAAATTCAGTGAAGGCTGAAGTGAGCGCATGGTGAAAACATGGAAGTATCGACTTGTGTGTGAGATTGAGGAACTAACCTATACATGGACTAGTAAAGTCTCTCTCGCGTACATGTTTGCTCTTACCTGCGTTCCTCCCCAGCACACTAACCTGTGAGGTTAGTGTGCGCATCATACAGACAAGGAGGTTAAAGAGGATTTTTCTTATGTTCTTACGCACTTCTGGGCTTGTCAGATGTGCTAGATATGTGTCAGTGAATTTGACTTCTAAAAATAAAATCCCAAACCACTATTCCTTTCTAAATGTTATGAAAACCTCATTTGCCACATCTGTTTTTTCAGTTCGTAGTTAATGTAAATTATGTAGAACATTAAAAAAAAAAGAACATTATCAAATTGTACCGTTCCTGAACTTGTACCTTCTTCCCTTCCCTGAAGGTTACAGGAGCATTGCTAATGCATTTTCCCTGCATTTTATCCAGTCTGTCCTTTTTGACTACTGCTTTGCACTGAGTGAATATTTTCACTGGACTCTTTTAGATTTGATTATTTTATCCTGAACGCTAATGTTACTAGGAGGCCATTTGTTTTTTATAGACAACGTCAGGATTGTTCCCACACACACATCACTTCATATTTATCTTATATTCTGTCTTTAGGAATATATTTACTTACTGTTTAGGAGTTCCATATGACTGTAAAATAGTACATCTAGGCAAAAAGGTATATGAGCTGAAACGTGTAAGAAAGAAGAAAATAAATGATGAAATCAGCCCACAGGCATAAATCTGTGGATTTTAAGACTGACAGTGTGATGTAAGACTTCTTAAAATGTTTTGAAAGACAGGATAATTAAAGGCATGGAAGTAAAGGATGTAACATAATTTGTCATTTGTATTGAATATATTAATTAAGCAATTAATTAGAACTTAGTATGCTGTGGGGTGGTAGGGTTTGGCCTTCACATTAGATTTCACAATGGAGAAGTAGTTCCTGAGGACCTTGAGTGACGGCAGTGAGAGGCCACTCCTTGGCAGTAAGTATCATTAAAGCATTTGCTGGGAAGCCGGCAAAACAATAACACAGAGAATGGTGGTGGAAGCAGGAGTGGTTATTTACAAAGTCATTTATGAGGGACACACTGATAATTGGTAGTTCCTGTAAAAGGGCTTTTTCTTTAATAATACCAGTTCATAGGTTTTTGAGATTTTTTGTGGTCTGATGGATCTATTGATGTCAGCTTTTCTCTTTATTATATTTGTAGATTCGCTCTTACCACATCTTTGGTACATTGTGTTTCTATTAGCTAGTTGCAACCTAGTTTGTATCAAGTATTTTGTTCATGTTAAATATACTGTTTAATAGTTGCACATTTTCCCTCCTTCATCCCTGAAAGCCTAAAGAATGACACAGGATCATCTCATTATTTGTCATGCCTGACCCTTATATCACCATAAGCCACCATTCTCATGCATGAAAAATGCAAAGGGACAGCTCAGAAGAGGTATTTCAATAAAGGAAATATGTCAGAAAGGACATATTAGGACTCCCGTATTCCCTGGCAATACTGAACACACTTATATGCTCAAGAAAACACCCCAAACTCAGCAGCTGTGTAGAAGAGGGATTAAAATGTTACAGAGGATGAAAAGAGCCTTTTAGGAGAGGACGGTAGAAGAATCTGCCTGTAAAAAATAAAGACAGTGTGTGATGCATGTTGTGCACTCCCTAACTCACTGGGGAAGAGAAATGAAAAACTTATTTAATCTAAAGCATGGCTCTGGGAGTAAAAAGATGAATAAATGTACGCCTGTTTGTATGCTGTAGCTCAGGGAGCGTAGGAGGAAGGTGTTAAGATGGAGCACTTGCTGGATTGTGTTTTGGCTGCGGTGCTGAGGGACGGCTAAGCTGGGTTAATCCATAGTATCAAAAAAAAAGAGGTAACGGGATGGGGGGGGGTAAGAAGGAAACAAGTAATTCACAGGTAGGTTCTCTGGGGGAATATTTAATCTTTATACTTCTGTAATTTAAGAGTTAAGCTTGTTTTTATTACCTCCACCAGCTTCATCTTCTACACAGGTTTTATTTTTCAACCTCTGCTCCAAAGCTGCTGGTTTAGATGAGAGGTACTGTGAATTGTTCCTAAGTGTCAGTGGCTTTTTTTCCTGCTTTGCTGCTTTGTCGATGGCAGCAACGGATTCAGTGGGTGATGAAGTGTCCTGCCTGCCACTGCCTGAGCTGCGTGTCCTGTGATGCACCAGCAGCCGCTGCTCAGCGCTGCCGCTTCGGTGGCAGCCAAATTGGCTTCTCCTTCAGCTGGAACAGCCTTAGTGGAAACAGGAGGCAGCTTGACAGTTTTGGTGGCAAATGTGCTTTCCTCTTGCTCCTGTGCTGGATTTCAGCTGTGGCACTGCGGGTGTCATCTGCCTTCCCCAGCAGTGGGGGTAGCTGCTGAATTAGCAATTTACAGATGCTGTGTAGATACTTGGAGTGGTAAATCCAGTAGAGATATTAAAGGAAACTCTAAAATTTCAGGAAGGGTTTGGTATCGCGGCAGTATTGAATAGGCAGCGTTTCTACAAAGTCTCAGCTAGTGTAAGTCTGTGCTGAAAGGAAAGAGAATTTATATTCTTTGCGGGATATTTGGGTCCATCTCATGTAATGGCAGGTGTTATCTTCAACTGTAGCACGCTTTTAATTTTTTAAATCATATTGAGCTCTTTGCCTTAGTCTTGTGAAAGTTTGCCAATTTCTGTCCTTAAAAAAGTATTCGCATTAATTGAATATAGATCAAAGTTGCTGCATTATAATCAAAATGTTCTCCTGTTCTTTCACTAAAAATTTGTGCAGGAGCATTTAAATAGGTCTTGTGTATCCCATTCTCTAAATTGCTGTATCTCCTGTACGTTTCTACTCTTTAGTAAAAAATCCTACTTAGGACCTGTCTTGTGCTAAGTAGTCTCCATCAGCTTTCTCCCACGGCAGCCCTGATAGCAGCCAGTCCCGGTGTCCTTCCCTAATGACTTGTTTCAGTACGTTTTGCCTCATTAGCCCATAATGTAATTGCCTACTTTGTGTTTACAGCAATGCTGTTTATTTTGGGTCTGTTCATATTTGATGAGTGTATCCTCCGTGTGTTGCTTTAAAGATGTCTTCTTTTAATAATGGCTATGTGGGGTGGGTTAGCTTCAAAAGAAAAATAAACAAAAGACTTTTAATAAAAAAAAAAAAGGCAAAAAGAAGCTTTAGTTTCATCTGTCCTTATCTTTCCAACGTGGATAAAGCTTTAAGTGAAGAAACCTTCTCAGCCATGTGACAGCTGTGTTGGCCGCACAATAACATGGCATGACGATGTGAGGGTGAGTGAATTTGTCACCGTGCTGCCAGGGGTCTCGCTGTACACCCACCTCGTCCCTTTCCTCTGTCAGGATGTTTGATGGAGGCGTCAGGGTCTTGGCATGAGATTGCCGCTTCCTCTCTTTGCGAATCCTTGTCTCTCTCTTGGCAGTTTTTCAGTAATAATAGTTTCAGAGAAACTCTGCTTTTCCAATCCTTTTAAATTTAAAACCGAAACTGACTTTTTCAGAGCATTGTGAATGTATTTGCTGTTTTATTTAAGAGTAGGAGAAGAGGCATGTGGCTGGGATGCCTGGGAGATGCTATGGTCTTTTCCAAGTCTGATGATGTGACCAACAGTGCTGAGGCCACGGTTTGTACAGTGGGTGAAACGTGAGCCCAGTTCCTGATGAAAATGGATGACAGTACATTTTCAGAAGTTTTTCTCTTTTCCTTTTCACTTTGTTGCTGGAGATAATGTACCACACAGTGACTCAGGCTTTCTGCTTGTAATAATTTTTCTTACTGATGGGGAAAAACAGCTTTAAATTATTCCACATATCAATGGTTGCATGCATCAAAAACAAGCTAAAAAATGCTAATGGCCTCAATCCATGAATATCCAGAAGGCATAAAGCTTTTGTAGTATAAATATATCATTTAATGAAAATATTGAAAGGAAGTGCATTTCCATGAAATTCATCTTTCAGAATGTTATTTTTAATAGATGAATTCATTGCTTTACCCAGAGGTATCTTTCTTTCCAGTCCTTTTTCCAGACATAGAGCCTTATTGTACTCCCTTTGGGTTATGAACAGGACAACATTTGCATTATGTTCTCCCCATGTTCTGTAGCAGTGAATTGCTGTAAAGCATGAATTTGACCTCCCTAATTCTCTCTTTGCCTTAAAAAATACCTGAAAAGGTTCCACTTAACAGAGGGTTCTTCTGTTGTATTTATTTTTGGAGTCTAGAGGAAAAGCTCTATCCTCTATCCTTTTTTTCTAGTAACTTGATTGTGAAAAATCAGAGGGTTTTACAAAACTGGTATCAGTTCTCTCTGCGGTATAAGAAGTCTCTTAATGTATCATGTGGCTGAGTTTCATATTCCTTTTCCTGGGCAAGAAACTTGCATCATACATCAATGTAGACTCTAGAATAAAAGGTATTTGCTTGCTCTGTTGCCATGTACTGAGGCTAAATTCAATAGCACTTGAGAAGTGCTCTGAAGTCCTCCAGTGGAAGGGTCTCTTTCATTTGCTTCCAGTAGTTCCCACAATGAGCTAATCACTATATAAATTTATTTGTCTTCCAAATTAGCAGGAGTTGAATTAACCACTTCTTTCAATGAGTGAAAATGTCAGGCATGCGAAAGAAAAATCAGCCATCCATTTCTATAAAACATTAACTTCTTTATCCAGAATCCCTTTTTCCATTAATTTGTAAGATCAGCAATTAATTTCTTAAACTCTTCCAGACTAAGAGGCCCGCTACACCGCCGTTTTTGTGCAGCAGCAGGCTAGCGCTCTCAGTGACTTTGTTGCTGCTCACACTTTGTCAAAAAGTGGCAAAACTGAATAACCAAATTTTTTTCATTGCATCTAAGTAGAAGTTTGAACAGTGACTAAGCAATCAGTTCTCCTGAAATTAGGAAAACCGAATTTCCCAGTTGACCAGGGGCTGGTAGAGAAGAATCTGTGATTGGAGAATAAGCGCAATGCAGTGGGGCTGACGGCCTCGCTCTTCCCCTGTGTTGCCTGCCAAAGAAAAGGTGAAAATGCTTTTTCCACTCTGTTAATCAGTGTTAAAATACTGATATGACTTCTCTGGTTCTAGCCTTCCTAAAACAAGTTCAATTAACATGTCTTAGAACTGAGCTTTGGAGAATTATTTTAGTGTGGTTTAAACTTCTTGTATGAAAAGTAATTTTTTTGAGGAAGTAATTTTCCCTCTACTGTTGCCATTGTTTTCCCATCTGAGTATGGAAACTAATGAGATTTTCATTTCAAATTCTCTTAAGTCCAGGCATGAGACATACTGTGGTAGAAACAGTAGAAGTCTGGAGTTTTTTACATAGAAAAAGTGTTTATGTAACACACAGCTTAACAAATCCAATACCCGATGGGACTGTGACCATGCATGAGAAGTTTCAACCTGTACCGGGAGAAAAAGATAAATAAAGCTGACTGTAAATGAAAGTTCTTTCCCATCTTAACTGTATGGTATTATCATCAATCACGAAAACCTTTTTCCTGCAGAATCTCACTTTATTTTTTTTTCCATACCCAGTTTGCTCAGTGATATTGTAATTTCAGTATTTATAGCCTTACATGGTGGTTGGTTTTTTTTTTTGGTGTTGCCTGTTATTAGGACATTGCAATGGTGACAGCAGGGAGTGAATAAAGCAGGTGTAAGTCTTGTCTCAGGGAAGTGATGGAAACCATGTAATTTAAGTTATTTATAAAGTGACCTGACAAAAATTTGGAAAAGAAATGACAGTATAGTACAATAAGAGTTGTTCTTTAATTGCTGTTGTTATATTTGAACTGTCCCTTTCTCTATTTCTGCAACTGAGGTGCCAGTTTAGGAAAAAAATATGATCTTTATTTTGTGCAAAGGGTGTGTGTGTGTATGTATACATGTCTGTGTTTTTTTAATATATATAGATATATACATAATGTAAATGCATCAGGTGAGCCATAGCATCACAGTAACGGATGTTACATTTAGCACTGGCATTTACTACCAGTTCTCAATTATTTTCTTGTCTAAAGGGCTCGTGTGTTCAACTGCACATTACGAACTTGGCAGCGCACACAAATTCATTAGCACAGAGGTCAGGTGTGGAAAAAAACCCCTTGAGGTTTTGAAATGAGTCCCTGACCTGGCTGCAGAAATGGTTAGAAACACAAGATTTTGGGTAGAAGTTTACTTCCCATTTCTGCATTAAGCTAGACAGTTGTCTGTTATTTTTCTAAGCCAGGGATGAATTTCTGATGTCATTTTTTCCAATTTACTCTTTCATGATTGTGATTAAAAAGCCTTCCACTCTTGTGTTATTTTCTATTATTTGAGCTCAATAACTTTCTAGTTTTTGATAGTTGAAAATAATTAGATGATGGTTGGATAAGTAATGCAGCTGAAAACAGATAAATAACAGATGAAAATTACCCTGTTAGTGTAATAAGTCTGAAAAATATTTTTCCATCTGGGTAGGGTCCTGAGCTAAAGTTATCTTGTTAGTCCTTTTTTCAGAGAAGAGAAATCTTGTGGAGGATGAAACTGAAATAGTGACAGGGAAAAATGCAGTTGCTCACTGCACCTTTTTGGTAGGAAAACCAAGAAAATCAGGGAGTACCAGAAACAAATCTCTCTTGGTGTTGGAGCAGTTTTTAGCACTGATGGTGTACAAGAGCAGACTCCTATGGGCTGTGAGACCAAAATCTAGCACGGTGGTGGTAAGACAATGTAACAAAGGACAGAAAGTCACCAATACCGTTGTGTTCATATTTCTCTGTCAGATGGAGTGGCTGCTACATGTCTCCCAGCGCAGCAGCTTAGCAAATGCACAGAATCATGTTTTGAATCTCTCGTCCCTGCCTCTCTAGGGAAATGAGTTAAGGATGTGTAGAGAAACAATGGAAATAATAACTTTCTCAGGAAAAGTAGCTTAATTCAAGCCACTGTTGAAAAAGCGACACAATAAGGTTTAGACTGTTACCATAAGCAGAGACATTTGAGGTAGTAGTCTGTATATCTGTGGCAATTTAGTCTGAAAATAGTGTCTATAAAATGCAATGTGTTAGATTTGAAAAATTAAGTAATGTGAAGATAAGAGATGTTTTACCCTGGATGATATTGTCAAGTTTGGTAAATGCCAAAAATGCAGATGGAAAGGAAAATGTATGGGAACAGACAGCACACCAGGCAGGGCAAGGCAAGAGAGAACAGGTGGGAGAACACCAACAGAGGAGATCTACAGACAGACAAAAATAGGCTCGCTCTTTGAAAACAAACAAACAAACAAACCCCAAAACTAACTAATACAGAAAAGTAACAGAATTAAAGTTCTGGCTTAAGATACTATTTTCTCCCTTTGGATCTGCAAAGTAAAATTTACATCTGTGTCTCCCTCGAGTATAGAGGTCAGTAGTAGAGCTTTATTGAGATGGTGGAGTTTGATAGACATAATCTACATCTAAGTGTAAGTACATGAAAAGAGTAAAGAGTATGTATAATTCTCATAATATGTGAATTGGGGTTTTTGTTTTATGTTTTGTTTGGGTTTTTTACAAAACTTTCTTTCTACCAGATGAACTGCCTGTGTGCCCATAGGCGCTGCCGAAAAACTGTTGTACTTTTTTTTTCTGATTTTAATGAGTTTTATTTGCCCTTAGGATTTCAATAGGGTAGGCATACTTGAGTTAAAACAACATTCTCATAGTGGTGTAAGTGAACAGAAGTGTTTGTGTGGCATCTGTAGGTAAGAAGGTTACTTTGTGGTGACACAGTTTTCCTAGCTTACAGTAGCAAACCCACAATTTAAGCATTAATTTCACTTTGGAGCAAGAGGAAATACTAAAATAAAATCTTTATATGTTGCAGTAGTTACCTCACTTGTTACTGAACTACAGCTGTTTCTGAGGATGTAGCATAGCTCTGCAAATACCCTGGGACAGTTGAGGATAAGTTTGAGAATAACTTACTGTAGTGAGATATATAGAATGAAAACACCGAAGTGCACAAGGCTGCCCTGGTTTGTCCGAAGTACATTGGCTTGGAGAGTAAGTGTAAGGGAGTCATGTTGTGTCTCCTCCAGGAAACTATACCAGAGCATTATTTAGATAGTGCTTTTTATTTATTTAACTACTTTGTTTTCTTTCACTGGGGGGGGGGGGGGGCAGGTGGTTTACTGAGCATTAAATAGGCCCGACCATACCTTGGTGACCTCCATCTGAGCCTCATCATGAGCAAATAGTAATGAAATCTGTCCTTGAACTTGGGGGGGAGGGGGGAAGGTGCAATTGCTTGTTTTTAAGGGTGGATAACTTCTGCCCCAGCTCGGAAAATGTTTCCTTCAGATGACATGTAATAGCTTTTTCCTTTCTTCTTTCTTAGAATTTTTCCTTAAAAGATGAATTACTTTCTAATCCCTGAGCATCAACAGCATCTATTCCTTTTTATTGCAATCTACCTTGTTAATTTGATAAAGAGTCTGTTAGCATTTCTTTTGCATATTTTGTTCATTTGTGTGCTTTAAAAAACTCCTGCTACACTGTATATTATTCAACCATTTGTGGCTTGAAACACTGCCTAAATGCTAGCTTATGTTTGCCCATTTTCAGGCTGTAGCTTTTTATGTCTGACAACTCAAGTCTTGCAGCAATAACATCGAGTTCCTGTTATGCTTAGAAAAACACCACCCATTTAAAAATATCATCTGCCACCATGTTATTGCACAATGGATATATCTACTTTGGAGGGTTGCAATGTTGTGTTTGACTCACTAGCTGATTTTTAGACATGAGGTTTTTATATAAATGCCACAATGCTTTTGCATTTCACAGCTGATCACTTTTTGGAAAAGTCAAAGTGGAAGATTTCTGGCTGACTTCCACATGTAGAAGAGCCTTCAAAAAGTCCTTTCTGTATGTGCTCATGGTACTAACGTTAAGCCAAAGTTTGTAGAGTCTTCGCTGCCTGGAAGTACTATCTCTGTGCTGTCACCAGTCTTATCTGTTAAATCCCAATGAGTGTGAAAAACGAGAAAAATCTGGGTCTGCTTGGCTGTTTCAACAATGTGTCGGGAATGGCCAGATTGCTGGAGAAGACGATTCTCTTGGAAACCTCAACAGCCCGGCCTCCTCATCTGTAGGCACAGAGAGCTCATCTGAGTGTGGAAATAAAAATAAATAATGCAGTGAAAAAATATGCAGAGTATTTTGCTGAAGTGTTTCAAGTTTGGATCTGCTGTAACTAATTTCAATCTTCTGTTGGGATTTATGCAGGCAGGGGGTCAGGTTTAAGACATTCGTAATTTAAAGATTTCCTGCTACTGCACCTTTTCTACTTTTATGTCCTATAATGCCTTTCTTTCTGCAAAGAAAGTCCTTTTTATTCCCTCTTCCTTTCCTGCTTTGAAGAGAACATTTGCTTCTCCATTTATCTAAGGTAATGAGAACAGAGTAGCCCTGAATTCTTCAAATCAGTCTAATTGGGCTTCTTTTAGTGCATAGAATATCCTTTTTTTGTACAGGACTTTCATTTCTTTGTGCAGTCTCTCCATCCTCAGCACTCAATATCTTACAGGCTTTTTTAACTAAAAAAAAGAAAAGGCACGCAATTGTCATCCAAATGACTGTGGTCTCTTCTCTATTCCAGGCTGATTCACGGAGGGCAGCTGTTAAATGGCTTGGCGGGGCCAACTGTGATGAATGCGGCACCATTTCTTTCCACGACGTGGTTTTCTCCAGATGAACGGGCCACAGCAACAGCCATCGCATCGCTGCTCAATTACCTGGGTGCTGCCGGCGCGTTTTTAGTGGGACCTCTTGTAGTGCCGTCTCCCAACGGAACATCTCGCTTGGTAACGCAGAGCAACACAGAGCACATCAAGGACCGCATTGAGGCTGTGCTGTATGCAGGTGTGGTTTAAAAATAAAAATTAAAAAAAAAAAAATTGCAAAAACTTTACATTCTTTCATGTGTGTTTGGTACTTGTGAAGCACTACCCTCTAGTGGCTGGTCTGCACAGAAAACAGTTACGGACTGGTGGAAAATAATGAAGTTGTAAAATGTTGTACCATCAGAAGGGTTAATTTTTTTCCCTTTTGTGTAGGACAGATTTAAAAATAGCCTTTTGTACAGACTGATTCCAAATGAAGTATTTCCATTGTTTGTATCGGCTGGTCTTAGGAGAGTTTATGGTTTCCCCGAGCTTCCAAACTGGTTTTTGCTTCTTGAATTTTCATTTTAAAAATGTGTCCATGACAGGTTGGGTTTTTCCTTTTGTTTCTGTAAGGCGAGAAATCCAATAGTCTCTCAGCATTAAATTCTTTCCTGGATTAAATCAGCCTTAATTTATAACTTGCATGTGCCTTTCAAATGTGATTACATTATTAGTAATTAAGAGTCTAACATTAAATTTAAAACTCAATAGATTTAGTTTTTAGCTAAAACCTCTTAGCTCATACATGGTGAGCAATTTCAATGCAATGACAACAGTTTAGTGGAAAAAACCCACTGATATAAAATTCACCTGATACACTTAGATTTTATGTCCTTGCTCTTTTTCATGCAATGGCTTCTATGGCAATTTGTGTCACTTACAAAAATTAGCAGCATGCTTTAAGGAAGAGGAGTTGCTTGAGTGGCTTAAGAGCCTATGATCTGACTCTTAGTGGATATAAATTGGTATAGCATTAAGAGCAGCTGAACTTAAGTGCACACCATCACAGTTGCACGTTTGGTTGGGGGTTTTTCCACCTTACACTTGCAGCCTCTGAAATTCAGCCAGGAGTTAGTCCTTAGTGTTCCAGAAGTCTTAAAGTATATATATACTGTGTAGTTTATATGCAGGTTTATGGGACTGAGTTAGCTGTTGTGATCATTTATTCCTGGACATTATTCTTATGGAAATTTTGTAGAGTTAATAGTGTGGTTGGGTGAGGGCCACTTTACTGTGCATTCTAAAGAAAGCGTAGTAGAAGTTGGATCGCTATTTCAGCAAGTATTCTTGAGTAACCTATGTTTTACTGGACTCAAATGTTTTGGAACAAGAAGGAAATTTTGGTTTGGTTAAGGCCTTTTTCAGAGGTAAATATGATGTTAGACTCCAAAGATCTCATGGCAGATGAAAACAGCCAGTGTGAAAGAAGGAAAAATAAAGGCAAGACAGCTTTTGTTCTGAGGAGCAGTAGATAAAGGATGGAAAAATCTAGTGAAAAGTGCTATAGCTTTCACTCTACAGATATTCTGTGGAGAGAGATTATTTCATCCCCCTAAAGGAAGTACAGCTTTGTGCCTAAAACCACTGGCTTGAGTCTCGTAGCACTAGAAATGTTGCCTTCAGCAGCCCATTAGATTCACTTTCTTTTCTGGGTTGTCTTCTTAAGCATTTTCTTCAGAAACTGTGGTGGACTCCTGCTTACCACCAAGGTTCTTGCCTGCCCCATGTCTCAGCATGGGTCTTTCTACCTTTATGAGCCAGCAAAGGTTTGGGAACATCCTGTATAGACCTCTTTGGATTTGTTGGTCCCAGCATAAGATGACCGTATAGCAGCTCTTCAGCTTCGTAGGAAATGTGTTTTGTGGGCCATGTGTAGTTCTTACTTAGTAATTCAAAGTGCTTTGAGCAGAGCTGATTTCTTTGTGCAGCTGCGGTTGTGTTGCATGGGGTGCATCTTTTCAGGAGCTACAATGTCTTTATTGTTCAAGCAGTGAGGAAGAGATGGTTCTTGAAAGTTACTGGCCTGCGGAGAATTGCGGTGACAGTGGCAAAATGTTCAACTGGTGTAAAATTGGTAGGAACTGTCCCAAGAGAAGGTTGTCCTGAATCCCTTGTGGGATTTGTCCTGTCTCACCTCAGCCGTGTTTCCCTGGAGAGCTGAAGGAGAAGGTCCCCGCTGTCTGCCTCCCCTGTGCTCTGTTATGCCAGGTAGGCTCCAGAGGTGGGAGGAAGGGTGCCTCGTGGTGGGTGACTACCTCGGGGTAGTTGTGCAGCTTTGTTCATCTGCAGACCAAAAAAATACCTGAGAGGGTTGGTGGGTTACTATTTATCCCCTTAATCAGCTGAGCAGAAAATGAAGCTCAAATTGACTTCACTGGTTACTAGAAAAAGTGTTACAGAATGTGGCAGAAGGAAGACTTGAACCCAAGTGTCCCGCTTCCCTGCTTCTTTAGCAGGTGTGGTTGGGCTTGGTAGGACTTTTCCCTTCAGATGCTATGGGAAAGCCAGTTTCACAGGCTAAGCACCCTGGAGTTGTGTTTGTGATGGAGTTTGTTGCTGTTGTGTGAGGTAGTCTTAGATAAGCAGCCTCCAAAAGTTAGGGGATGACTTTTAAAAGATGCTAACAATGTGAATTGTTAACCTGGGATCAGGAGCATGCCAAGAGTGTGCTAATTTTCCAAGGACTTAACCTCAAACATGATTACGAAGCAATTGCTTATAAACCCATTCTGAAATTGCTCAGTTAACTCATCTCTTCTGTGTTTTAATAAATTGCTGTTCCTTTATCTCAAAGGCAGACTAAGAGCTCAGCTGAACTACTACAGCTTCATTCTGTGTCATCTGTGTCTCTGCACATTCTGGTTCACGGCTGAAGTAGTACAGATTTGGTAAATCAGGGTTGTATTGTATTACCTGAACCACATAAGGAAACTTCAATTATTCTGAACTGCAGCCAGAGCTTTTAGCCATGTGCTTTCCTAAATATCAATGTAAACCCCCCCGTCCCAAGGCAGGGGTTTGGAACTACATGATCTTTAAGGTCGCTTCCAACCCAAACCATTCTGTGATTCTATGAAAATCATTATTCATTCTTTAAAAAGTGTGTGTGTGTAAAGTACCCTCATTTCCCCTCTACATTTCAGGACAAGATGGGGAGGAGAGTCTCCAGTGTTGGGTAGGTTTTTGTGCCATGAGGACCCTGTCAGAAGAAAAAAGACCTTGTACCAAGGAGGCTTATGCATTTCTAAACTTCTTTTTTTTTTCTGTTTGGGGCTTACACAGGCAGCAGGGTGCCTGCTTCTCAGGCTAAGTTGCAGGCATCTCCACTTCAACAGTCACAAGGTTGCTGTGGCATGGTACCCAGCTTTTGTGAGACATTCCAGATTCACTCCTCAGCAAGAGATATACATGGCTGTATTTCTGCACACTAATTTCTGCTGACTTGGACAAATCTGAGTGCATTGCTGCATCCATTGCACTGTTGAGAAGCCTATAGTCATGCCCTGTGGAGAGTTCCTTTTCTGTGACTCCAGCTCCCTTGGTCTCACTGTTGACCTATTTCTTGCCTTTTATCTTTTGCTTACTTATATTTCCTACTTACAGACTAAAACTTGTCCTGGAAATATATTTTTCTTTATCTAGTCTGGTAGAATAAATGATGATGGAGATAAAGGTGTGGGTTTCCTAATGAGGAAGCAATGCAACATGTGAGAAATCAGATGTGTTTGGCAGTATCTGGACTTCTGATAGAGATGCAAGTGTGATACACAAAGCTAAGATGGCACTAAAGACTTTTTCTTCAAGAGAGGGAGCTGCTTTAGTTTCCAAAGTGAATTCTGCTCTTTTCTTTTGTTCATGAGGGCAGTGCTTGTGAGAGAAATTTGTTAGCCTGGAAAGTATAACACTGGGAAACATTAAAGAGTTGCAGGAAGGTACTACAAGGACTTCATGCTGAATTTAATAATTAAAAAAAAAAAAGTGTTACTCTATGGCTGCTACTGCAGCAATTTTGACTGGCAGGATTCTTGAGGCAACCCGTAGAAGAGGCCCCAGATGGGCACCTGTTATAAAATATTACTGTGACTTAAGAAAATTATCAGCGTGTTTTACATTCTTTAGAGAAAGACTTAGCCTTTTTCCTTATGGCATTGCAGTATAATGAAGTTAAATAATGAGCACCTTGTCCAAAGTTCATGGGTTTGTGTGGTCACATTCCTGTTGGCTATACCTGTCTGCAGTCTGAAATCTTTGATTTGCTATTAAAGCATGTGTATACACGTACATACACAAACCTATATGTAGACCTAGATACAGGAGAAAGGAATAAACAGCTTTTGGCAAGCCTTGCTTCCCTGTCTAATATCATCCTGTAGTGACAGAGCATCTTATCCCTTAGGCTGGAGATGATCAGTTACAGCCAGTTCTTTATTCACTGCTCATGGTCTCAAAAACGATGTACACAAAGATAGAAATAAATCTTTTTTCTGGAGACCAGAGAGGAACTAGTGTCAAGGTTTACTTTAAGTGCCCTTGACCCTCGAAATGTGCAATTAGACCACAACAGGAAAAAGGGACACCACATAATTCAGAATGAATCCTTTAGTATTTGATTGTGAAGAATGGCATTGGCGCGTTCCCGATATGCCTTGAAAAGAAATTTAGTGTTGATTTTTTCCCCATATGCCCAATAGAAGCATTCATTTCCCTTTCCCATCTCCAGCTGGTCCCTTTAGACTCGAAGTGTTACTTACTCTTCAGTTTCCTGAATTTATTGTCTTCTGGTTTATCGGAAGAGCTGGAAAAGTGCCATGTTGATACTGATTTATTAAAAAAGAGAAGAAAAAAAGAAAATGAATGAAATTGAGTATCCAGCTCTGCTGGAATTTATTTGTGGTGTTGGTGAACACTTCTTTGTTATAAGATCACAGGTTCTTTTAAGATAACACACTTCAGCTATACATTTTTCTCTGCAGTAGCCAAGTATCTTGTGTTCATAGTGGATGGGAGAAATATTAGGATTGAAGAGTGTGGAGAACATGATATACATTTTAAAAGACCCGTAAAACAAATTAATTAGACCGACTGTGGGTAAAGTTGTTTTACCTCAGAATGTCTGATCACAGGGCTTGCTGGGTGTTTTCTGTGAAGTGCTCATCACTTTGCAAGTTCAGGTCCAAATTTCTGCTATGAAATTTTTCAAAGATCTATAATACCTGCTGGTGAACAGGGGGAGCATCTGCAAACAGCTGTATTCTTTAATTTTTCTCCCTATTACCTATGCTCCCTCTATTCCTGAGCTGTGGCTGCTCCTACACTTTTCTCTGTATTCTGTTGCCCCGCAATACTGTTTGTGTCTGAGATGCTGCCTTGCTTGACCTTTTGTTTGCCTTCATCATCCTGTGTGCTGAGTAATAGTCATTCCGTGCCCTGGGGCTTCCACAGTCCCATCTGTTTAAAGTCTCTAGCACGCTATTACCTGCACTGCGCTACTTCCATCGCGAGGAAACATGGCCAAATGTAGTTCTCTCTGAAGAGAAAAAGCAAAAGCTTTCCTTCTGCTTCACTGAGTTCCCCATGTGTGATCCTGGTGCTCTGCAGCTCCTGTCACTGGAATGGACTGCCTGTATTTCTTCATCTCATTGATTCTCCATCTCAACTTGAAATTTTGCTTGAGGAGGAAAAAAGAAATTCTCCTTTGAGTTACGGAGTTCTGTTGTCAGGAGCAGTAAAGCACTTGTGGTGGGTTTTAGGTATCAGAGGCTGGCTGATAACAATGCTATACAGAAATAAGTCTTTTGATGCTAACATCTGGTTTTGGTTTTGTTTTTCTTTACCCTCTTGCTTAGAATTTGGAATGGTGTCCCTGATATTTTCTGCAGCATTGGCCTACTTCCCCTCGCGCCCTCCATTCCCTCCCAGTGTGGCTGCAGCGAGTCAGCGGCTCAGCTACAGGAGAAGTTTCTGCAGACTCTTAAGGTAGGTCCTCATTGGCGTTACACTTCAAAGCAGGTCAGCACCTAAATAAATAAACACAAGTGTGCTTTAATCTTCTCATTGAGCAAAAAAGTTGGTTTGTAGTGCTTTTAAACAAAATAAAATGAAATATTAATGCTGAGACATAAAAGGATGCTAACTGCTAAAAAGCAGACATTAAATTTTAAGTCACTGGGTATATCTCAAACCTTGGTGCTGGAGTCCTTCAGCACCCACACTGCTTTAGTCATCCTGTTAGTGCGGCTTTCTTAAGCAATGCTTCTGTTACATCAGGTTCTACAAGATTGTTAACAATGTGTGTACGGCTGGGTGTGAGATAACAATTAACAGCACTGAGGATAACTAACTAATAAGCTGTTTTCGTCCTTGTTTATTATATTTGGTGTTTGCTTGTCATTCAAAGGAGTATTCAGCTGCTTTCGTTCAGCTGTGGGAGCAATGAATGAACTATCTGAAACCATTGTGCGATTTCTTAAAACTCATTAATGGTATGTTAGAATATGAAGTGGGAATAGGGGAATTCTCCAGATGTGGACAGGTTCAAAGGTGAATTAGTTTCCTTTACATTTTTGGGTTTAAAAGAAAAAAACAAAGGTTAATAAATAAAATGGCATCTTCAGCTTTGTAACTTCTGCCACCTGGGCTCTTTTGATAACACAGTGTCCTTCCTACCACACCACACCCTCCCACCCCAGTGTTTGTAGACTGTCTTGTGTAATGGTAATCTGATCTCAGAGGAACAGCTAAAGCAACTGTAGTAGTAATGCTGAATAATCGTGAAAGCCCGTGCTGTGTACGTGATGCTGCACAGATGAACTTTGCACGGGCAAAGAACTGCTCCTGTGGTGCAGAGCATGGCTGACTTCCCCAGGGAACTTCAAACTTACTGCAATGGTTTCTTGGGTGGTGTAGTGATAGGACCTGAATCTGCATACAGAGGGCTGCTTGAAACATGATAATTGCTTTAGGCATTTAATTCTTACAGACCTATTGTACTTCCTAAAAGTGCATTTAGAGCCAGCAAGAACGACTCATCTCTTTTTGTCATTGTTGGGGTTTTTTCCTTTTATTTTTGGAGGCTTTTGTTTCAGTTTGGGGGAGTAAGTAGTTGACAAGATGCTTAATCCTTTGTGTTCATCCTGGAGCAGGCTGGCAGCTGGGTGGAGGTGTGGGTACGGCTGGCTGGTTAGTCTGCAAAGTGACCTACTCAGGATATTAAAAAATAGCAATTCCCATAAGCACACTTAGCACACACAATAATGCTGTTACACACCTAAGCTGGTGTGTGGTGAGACCCTGCCCGAGGGCTGTGTTGTAAAAATGTTGCTGTTGTACAGAAATTCAAACAGCAACTGACTCCGCAGGTGAAGTATAAAATTTCTGTTGACAGTACTCCATTTGGGAGCTTTATAACCATTAGATTCCTTGTTCAAAGTGTTGTAAACAGTGGACCTGCAATACTGGTAAGGTCAGGAGTTAAACAGAGAAGCTGGATTAGTATTCACAATCAATGAAACTTAAGAAAACAAACTGGATGCTTAAATAATGAGCATAGCTTATAATGTCTCCAAGAACCAAAAGGTATTTTTTAAATGTGGTCAGGTAGATTGTTTTATCTCACTTCCCTCTGGTCTTTATGTATTCTTCCATGCTACCCCTTGTCAAAGGCACCTCTTCATCCCTCTGTACATGAAACAATCAACAGTTCATCATTAAACCCACTTATCTTGGGGAGCCTTTCAGCAACAATCCATCAAGAAAGGGGGGTTTTATAAAAGAAAATGGTATCTGCCATGCTTCAAGAGAAATCCATCTTCTGGTTCGTTACGCTTCTAAGCTCTGTTGCCTGCCTAATCTAGGCTTCATAATTCTTGGCACAGAGAGCCTTTCTTTTGCCTTAATGGTGTGGACTGAAGGTAATCAGCTAATGAGTACTAGGGAATCATGATTTCCTCTTACTGCAAACTTAGCCTCTGGTATAAGAACTGTGCATTAAGGCATTTAGGATTTGTGAGCTGGTGGGCTGACCCAACTATGCACCAAAAAGCACTCATGAGAATTGAGATGTTAATAATTTCCCCCTTCTCTCCCCCAGGCTGCAGTTTTATTACTTCAAAATAAAAGCTGCATAGCATAACTTTACCATTGGAGTCACTGACCTTTTTCCTGGGACGCCAAAAGGATCTACCACATCCTTGCAACTCCCACACTCCTTCGTAGCTTCAGGTCCTTGAGCAGTCATCTTCATGAGCTGCTTCTTGCAGACTTGTGTTATACACATCTTAGGTCAACCAACCCTGTAGGCTGGTTTTTAGCACTTGCTTAGGGACTTGGTTCTTCCTCCTGATTTGGAGGATTCCTGCTTCTGACAGATTATAACGATTAGCTGATCTCTGGTTATCTCCTGATACCAACTCTCTCAGCCTGCAGTGGGAGACGACAGATTAGTCATGGTTTGGGAGCTAAGCCCAAACCTTTTAACAGTCTGTGACACACTGTGACAAGTGTAGTTTAAATTTCCATTCGAAAAAGTACAGTGCCCTTTCTCAGTTTCTTGGGTGAAGCAAATACTATTTTTTTTCCTTTCCTATTTCAGAATATGCCACAAATTTCCATGAAAAAAATGATAATACAAGTAAATAGTTGATAAGTCTTAAAATCTGCATTAAGAAAACATGCTGTGATTTTTGCTTTGAATTAATTGGATGCTTTTAGCTGGTTACGTGCCTTTATGTTTTCAAAGGACCATGTATGCAATTTTGAAATTTCTTAACAGGACTTTTGTGCATCTTTATTTCTTTAATGAAACTTTCATATGCCATCACCATCCAGCGATGGAAGCTGTTCAGAGTGTGCCTGATGTTAACAGGCGCTGTCAAAGTTATTCTGAAAGTGGTGACTGACTTTGATGGGGCTCCCCTCTGAACCAGCCTGTCTTACAGATTCTAGTGGCATTAAGTAGGTTTCTGAAAAACAAAACAAAACAAAAACCCAGAAGAAAAAGCCAATTCGTATTCCAGCAGAATGGTTTAACAGAGAGGCTAATGCTGATGTCCTGTCATGAGGGCTGATAGGATGGAAAACAGCGTGGGTTCACCAACTGATGGTGTGACAGACAGCACATTTTTCTGTTTTCAGTGGAGCAATTGCAAAATTGCAAAAACAAATACAAGTGATGGGAGCCACGAAAAGTGGAGCTGCTGCTAAAGATGCATGTTTCAAATGGCTTCAGCACTTAATGTAGCCAGCAGTGGCTTCTGCTTGACAAAGGGACAGAATGGCATCTGGTGACTGGTTCTGCTTTGTCACTGCCACTTAGACTTTCTCCTAGTCACCTTTAGTCTGGAGACTGGGCAGGGCGGCATCATGGGAGCCTCTGTCACTGGAGGATGTCACGACACAGAGCTGGTTCTCTGCTGTTGAGGCTAGGAGTTGGATGTGGCACAGAGCAGCTATCCCATGTGCCAATCGGTCTTGTTGCTTGAGTTACAGAAGACAAATACAGCACAGGAGATCTAGGTCAAGTAAGTTACAAAGTACTCACCTCCACCAAAAGTAGCTCTATGAAGATGAGGTTCAGATACCCGAAGGTTTTGAATACTGAGCAAGTGTTGTTTCAGAAGAGCACATTCAACTTGTCCCTCTTTGCAGTCCGTGACATGGCTATATGTAATGTCCATGCAAAACAGGCACTTTCCCTCTTATTTTTTTCTACAGATGTTACATTAGCTTTTACATGGATAGTATTAAATAGCATCAGAAAATCTGCCTTGAGACATGCCAAGATGATACAAGATAGACTAGGATAGGAGTATGGCATTCTTAAGGGAGTAGAAACATTGTCAGGAAGACGGCAAACGCTTTAGCATTCAGAGAAACATAAGCAGTGTGTGGAAGAGCTGAAAGTTTGGGAGATGTTTTTCTTTGCATTAAAAATTAAATCTGACATCAATGATACTGAAAGAGGAGGATATGTTCATGTGATAGAAATGTGTTATTCAAGATGAGGGTGTGAAAAAGAACAGTGCAAAAAAACACTGACTAGTGCGCCGTGTGTGGATCTAGGGGAGTAAACCAGCGTAAGCTGCAAACCTCTGAATGTTTTGGAGAGGATTTGAAGCTCTTTCCCTCCCTCTTGGCTTTCGTAACTATGTGCTGTCAAATTGCCACAGCATACTGTGGAACTGGCACTGATCAGGATCAATTCTATGTGAATTGTTTGGGAATGGGGGAGCCATATTTTGTATGTTACACAGAGATCCCGTGGGATAACCTTAAAATCGCGGTAAAATCTCCTCGCTTTTAAATACCAGTGTTGCAGGGTTCAAAGTCTATTTTCTGGTTTTATTCCTAAATCAAAACATTTTTGAGGAAAAGTTGGATGTTACATAGTTTCACATTTGTTTTCAGTTACACTGGGTGGGGGAAATTGGTGGTGGTATTTGTATGCCAACTCCTGTTTAGCTCTGTACGATGAAGACGATGATGCAGCTTTGACTGCTTCATCTTCACTGAATACTGAAGGTTGAACAATTTTAATTGAGAGGAAAAAGCAACTACATTGACTATTTAGAGCAGAATATTATACTTGTCTCTGTTATTTGACAGTTCAAACTGTCAAAATTTTCCACTCTTGCAACTATACCCATCTCATTCCCAGAGCTCTCCCTCCCTTTCACCAAAATAAAGAGAAGTAAAACAGTTGGGGAGGAAAAAAGATACAGGTCAGAAAGTACAAATCTCTGATTTTGTTCTTGAAATACACTTTTTGTCACTTAAATTAGTTTTTATTGTTCCTAAAATAGCCTTAGGCTAAGTAGGTTATCCATGCAAGTGCATGAAAGAATTGCTTGCGGAAATGGGAAACACATGAGCCCAACATGTTAGAAAAATCTTTGAACTGTGTGGAGAGACTGGCTTTTATTATTATCACTGTGCAAAGGCAATAACATCTCAGTCTCTGGAATTTCAGTGACATGACCGGATACCTTTCTTGTTTTTCCTGGCTCACTCCTTCTTCAGACCTCTGCTATTTTTGTTCATGGGCAGAATATATATTCTAGGATGTTATTTACTCTAGCAGCTGATCTTGGTGCAATTCCTGATATAAGCTGCAGCTAATTGCATATGTTTTGTCTTCACAGCAATTTCCGATTCTTGATGATTGCTTTAGCCTATGCCATACCACTGGGTGTCTTCTCTGGCTGGTCTGGTGTTCTGGATTTGATATTAACACCAGTTCATGTAAGCCAAGTAAGTATCTCCTGACTGATAATCAGCAGCTGTTTTGTAAGTGTCATGTTTTTATTTTGCACAACCATACAACTTTATTGGGTTTTTATGTTTAAGCTGCTATTAATACATACAGACCATTTTTCTCCTGAACTTTTAAACAAAATAATCTGTAGCTTTAGCATCCCAAACTGTCACGGTTCTCCCTGCGGACTCTTCACCAACCGTGGGTGTTCTCAAAACCGTACTCAACCTTTTGACGAGAAAGAAGAGGTAGGTAAACAAATGGGACTGTTGTTGGCTGCTGCACTTTTAGTAAAAGAAAATGTTTACCAGGTGGAAAAGATGAAGTGGGGAGAACAGAATTTCTGAGCTTTTGATAAAGTACTATAAAAATCTAGAGGTCATTACTCAGAGGATGTCACATTTGGGGTATAGGCTACTTAGTCATACTTTCTTTTAGTGAATTTATTTCCTTCTGAATATCCTAGAAAAAGTCTTGCACTTCAGATTGTTGTCGGAGGCTGTTGCTAAGAGTGTGTAGCTCCTGCACACCATTTGTTTAGAAAGTAAGACCATCTTATTTTCTCAGCTTTAACACATTTCTCTTGTTTTTTGTCTTGTCAGGTAGATGCAGGCTGGATTGGGTTTTGGTCTATAGTTGGAGGTTGTGTTGTTGGCATAGCAATGGCAAGGTAGGAATAATTACATGTCCTTCTCCGTTTCTTCTACTGTGATTGTCATTTAGCTTATCCTCTTCATAATGTAACTTGTTTTCTCTCATCTTCTAGATACTCAAAATGGAAAAAGCATAGTTGTGGGTTTATGATGTGTTTGATTTGTATATTCCATGTCAGTGGTTGCTGGGGGTTGAGAACTCCACAGGCATGTGCCTCTATTTGGCAAGTCATACTGTTACTCCTGACAAGTGCTTCCTGTATGCTCCTTTGAAACACAGTTCTTGTGAAGTCAGCTGCCTGGGATGAGGGAGAACCCCCTGTAGCACATTTGGAAAGCATTGAAGAAATTAGTGTCTCTCTCCTTCCATCAACACTTTTGAACATATTGATTGCCAAAGAGAAATTGGGAATGTGGCACAGGCAGCCTACCCACAGTAACGTTATGTTCCTCCATGGAGAAATAGTCTGGGCCTGTTTTGGCCAGGTTGCTGGATTCCTATGTGGCCTAACTATTTTTTGCTATACTGCTAGGCTGGTATGGTTATACCTCCACTTTTTAAATATCCAGACATACTTTCGCTCGCCATCAGGAATGATGATGACATGGAGAGCAGAAAAACAAGGAATGGATTGCATCTTCCCCTTGCGTCTGGTGGATATCAAAGCATTGTCCTGGCTTCTTTATGTCCACTCTTTAGACTCCAGTTCTGCAGAGAGCATAGCACAAGTGCAGGGTTCTGTCATCGTTGCGGTCATTGTGGGATTTGTGGACACAGGGAGGCATCTTTTTAGGATGGAAATTGAAGCGCTCTCTTTTTTATTTTGCACTTGCTGTGCATCATCAGAGCACACAATGCATAAAGAAATGTGAGGTTTCTCATCCTGACATTTTGCAGGCTGCCTAGCAACTGCAGCAGAGGGAGAGGAAAAATCTCCTGCCTATGGAAAAGAAACAAGCGCTTCCCTCCCATCCACTCCAGATGCAGGCCAAAGGACTTAGTCTGTTGAAACAAAATCCACACCCTGATTTCTTCTAAAAATAGTTACTTTTGAGTAGCTAAGCTCAGATATAAGGTTTTCTCTCTGGGAGAAGTGGATGTTTAAAACCAACTGCTGTAAATGAGACAGATGCTGTAGCAGGTCACATGCTGAAGCAGATAGCGTGCTGGTTTAATCTTTTCCATCATGAGTTAATCTGTGGTGTATTTGCAACATTTCAATAGTAGAGGGGCACCCTTAGCAGCTCACTTAACTTTGTTAGGACAGAATCTGCTGACTCAGTGCCAACACGCAAATCTCAATCTTTATGGTAGATTAATTTATTTAATATATTGCCTGGGTCAAGTTTCAGGAAATGCTGACAGTCTCTTTAAATTCTTCAAAATTGATTTCAAGCCTTGTTGAATACCAGTATTTTGTAGCATTCAGTCCTTTGCTTTTGAGTAAATTTTGAGTCTCCAAATATGTCTTTCTCATGGGCAATACACAGTTCAAATGGGAGGGTTTGCACACAGAAAGGGAGGGAGGAGGTGATTTGTCACTCCTGATGGATGACTCTCCCTCCTAGGCCTATTCAGCATGTATCTGTGTAGGGTTGAATCAATGACGAGCCTGACTGTAATCTGCTGAAAGTTGTAATTAGGAAAATTAAGTAATGATTCTTGTCAAGGCTGACAAGTTGATGTATTTCAGTATCAGAACTGTGATTTGCCAAGCAAGCAGCTCTCTCCCCTAACCACCTCTCAAGAAGCTGTTGGGGTTTGTGGGTTCTTTCCTAATTTTTTTTTTTCCTACTAATTTATCAAAGCAAAATTGGTGCAGTTGAGGAATTTGCTCCTTCTGTTTTTGTCAATGCAGATTCTACCATCTAGAACTGTTAATAACCTGAGCCTTGCTCTGGAGCATTTGGTCCTGCATATCACAGTGGGTGCTAAATCATCTATATTTAAAGTAATGCCCAGTTTGGAAATTTGTTTTTCGATCTCATTTTCAAAATGGTGCAAGTTTTCCTCGGCACAGTACATAAATCGTTCTGCTCTCCACCTACTCCTGTCCCAATAGCCGTGAACTTAGATATGTTTAGCTAATTTGTGTGATGCATTTTTATAATTGAAAAGCCTGGGCTATTTTGGGCTGCTGGCAGGTGCTGTGCCCTTTGCTGGCAGCTTTCAAATGATGCTGGTTTGAAGAAAAGCAGTGTCAAAGAGTAACATTCATATCATTGCATAGAAACATATTCCCTTTTCTGAGATTTTTTTTTTTAAATATTTACAAATGGTCATAGGTATTTCTGAGGTTTTGTCCTCCACGGCTCAGTTTTTCATCCTGCTTTTAACCTGCAGTGTAGTCAAAATGCTGAAACTTTATGACATGGCGATAATTTCCTTAGCAACAGACAGTGTAGTCAGCAATGCAGGTTTGTGATTTTAACGGTAGGATCCAGCCTAGGGCTGGATTTGCTGGGTTGCAGGAGACCGTTACCAGCAGAAGGCTCAGAGGTCTGTGTCCGGGTAAGTATACACCTGCTCTCCTGGCATGCCTACTTTTTTAGCAGCTGCAGACATCCCCTTACGTGTTCGGTGATGAAGGACTTAAACAGAATAGAATGTTTTGAAAGCAGATACTGAGGTCAGAGGATAAAAATAACTTCTCCCATTTTTTGATTGAAACAAGTATTCTGAAGGGTTGACTAGATTTACCGTCGTCTTCATTCTCCTGTAACCAGACAAGAAGCAGGAGTCCCTTGATTACCAAGTTCAGGCTAGTTTGGAATGTCATTTTTCTACCCACTTGTTCTGTTGCTGGCTGAATTCAGTAGCTGCGTAAACCTTTCAGTTTGTATTTGACCCTTCTGGAGTCCTGTGATGTCTCAGAGCTCCTTGAAGCACACTGTTACCACTGATACCCAAACCTGAGTCAGAAAGAATTGCAGCTGCTCAGTGAAGGTAGATATTTGCTCTGCTTAACTATATTGAATGGTTTAGTAGCATATCATCCTACCATCTCCACTTATCCCTGGTGGCTGGGTGGAGATGGAGGACCCCCTAGAGATCTCTTCCAGGCCTGTTGCCTGTGAATGTCCCTCCCCAAAGGCTGGTGTTTGTCACGCTGTGTTTCATTAGAGGGGATATACGTAGCTGCTCTTGCTTGTAAGGAGAGGGGATCATGATGTTTGCTGGCAAGCAAAGTGGGCAGTCTCTGTGGAGGCAGTCTAAAGTTTGCACTTTGAGGTGCTTCTGAGAAGCTTTTAAAATTGCTGATTATGACCCCAGTGATCCCAACGAATAATTAAAGAAACTGGCAAACCACTGAGAAGAGGTGAGCCTGATTGCTGGATTTGGATTGTCAGAAAACACCCAACAGTAACAGCTAACCTCTGACTATGAGAGATTAATGCATAAGCCACTTGAACACTGCAGTCATAAACTTTTAAGATTATATGCAGCATTGATCTTCCTCTACTGCTTATTGAATTACTTGCTGCTAAATTCAGAGTGGAATTAAAGCACAGGGAGAATCAAAGTAAGAGGAAATCAGTGGGTTGTTTTGGTGTACATGGTGTATGTAGAGCTAGGCTTCCTAGGTCTCAAAATGTTGGTAGCATTGTCTGTTTTGTCAAGTAAGCTATATGGTATCTGCCTGTAAAGTGATCTTTGTTAGGGGAGAGAAAGCGGTTAGCTGACAGATGGGACAGATTTCGTCATGGACCAACCTTAGGTGGATTGTGCTGCCGTTAGCCTTATCGAGGTAGGAGGCTGTGAGGGCAGAAGACATTCTTTAGACATACATACCTAAACCATCCAGCCCAAAATCACATCTCTAAGCAGGAGATTATAGAAAATGACTAATGGATAAATGGCATTGCCTTTTCTAATATATCTTTTCTAGTAGCTGCGTTGAATTCCTTTTTGAAAAGAGCAGTTGCACTGATAATTACGCCATGTGAGCACTGCTCAAATGCATTGTGTCTCCTTGAAAGAAAAAGAAAAAAAGATTAAAAAAGCAATTGTACCATCAGTTGGTATAAAGATTATATTTCCCTCTGTGTAACAGAGACTGCCCAAGGATTCTGGGGCTGTCTTCCCCCAGACTGTCAGTGGGGCATGTGTGTGGGAGAGGAGTGGCACCACATTCTTGGTTTCTGGAACATTTCAACCCAAAACAGCCACTGGCAGTGACCGCCTGTGTAAAGAGGTCCTCCTTTGCCTAAGCCACCTAGAGCTTCATCACCAATGCATCCGAGGGTTCAGAAGCTGTTCCTTGTCATCTTCGATCTAGGGATTCTGGTGTTTGGAGTTTTGTCATTTCCCACAGGAATGAATCTTGACACTTAACTGTGTCTTGAATGAAATGCAGCAGCCTCCTCATATGCTAATTGAGCGATGAGTCTGCCAAAGGAGACTGGCAACCGCTGCCAAAACAGCGATGTAAGTAGTGGTGTGATGTTGTGTCCAACAAATGCAGAAGGAAAAGAAAAAAGAACCTTTCCTGTATACCAAGTGTTTTTGTTTTCAATTGATGCCTTGAGAATTGTTCTGGTTTGGTGGTTATTTTGTGACAGCTAAAAAATCCACGGCTTTTCAGCTTGACATCTAGAAATAACATCATTCTATAAAAATCCCTTTTTTCTATTTCTGAAAATGAGGAATGATTTTTAAATTGGTTTTATAGTCTCCAAAATGTTTAATGAGAATATACTGAATTAATTGTCTAACATCACATTTAAACAATATGAAAATTGTCATTTGTATGGCTCTGATCTGTGCTTTTATTTTAGATTTGCAGATTTTATCAGGGGCATGCTGAAGTTTATACTCCTGCTGCTTTTATCTGGAGCAACGTTAGCATCAACCTGGTTCACTCTCACCTGTCTCACTAGTGTCACTCATCTACCTTTAACCACAGGTATTGACAATAATTTTAATTCCTGTTATTTATAATTGGTAGTGCAGGCAAATATTTGCAGTCTTAAATCAACTGTATTAGAACCTGGTTTAGTATCTTTAGTCATACAGCAGCTTTACCAAGACAAAAAAAGAAAAGGGTGTGTGTGTGTTTAGAAAACCTATTGAATCTGAAATATCTTTTCCAGCTTTGAATAACTTCCTAAGAAGATTAAAAGCTAACAAAACCCAGTAATAAGAACCCTGAATATACATTTAAAATTAATTTTGGGACTGAGTGTTTTGGAATAACAGAGGTGAGAAATAAACCAAGAAATGACATGTCTGGGAATTTAGGGTTTTGAAACTTGCTTACATGAATTATTGGTGCAGCTCAAACCACAGTGACCCATAGTATCTTCAGCTCTCTAAATCTGTCCCTGCACTGTGCTGTCCTCTTGTTTGCACCAGCATGCAGGTTCAGGGAACTTTTCCAGTCCAAAATAAACTCGGCGTGCACCTCAGAAAGATGGGTAAAAAGCTCAGAGGTGTACTCAAGCTGCCAGTGAGCTGTACTCTTAGTTGGAAAATCAGTACAGCTTACGCCTTAAAAATCTGTCCTTCCCCTTGTTATCTGCACCAAAGGATTGATCCACCCGTGATTCCAAGACCTCCCAGAGAGTAATGAGTTACAGTAAGACTAAACCATCAAGATTTTAAAACATACTTATTTATTAAAGAATTCTGTAAATTCATGTTTAACAAAGTGTTGTCTTTGTTATAGGCACATTTATTCATTATAGGAAAAATGAAATATTTTTTAATCATTTTTAATGAAGTTTGGTGGGGAGAGTAGTATATAAAATACTGTTTTACTCAAATTAACTTTGAGTTTCAGTAAGTGTCCTTGGTGCATTGCGTATGTCACAACTGTAAACTAAAGTGGGTACAGCAAATTGAAATACATGATCAGTTCAGGAGAAACACCATCTGGATGGATAGGTCAAATTTGTGATTTATCTTGAAATTTCAACTTTAAAAAAAAAACCTGCCTAAATAAAATGTAATTTAATTGATAAATCAAATTTCATGGGGGCTGTTGTCATACCAAATGACTACCTTTTTCTTTTCCATCACATCTAAAATAAATGCAATAACAGCTTATTTCTTGTGCTTGCCTGCATCATCACTACAAGCCTGCAGTAATGTAAATTTTTACAGTACCTCTGTCCTCTGAGTTGATGCAACAAGCCAAACACATAAATGTCCCTTCAAGTCTATGCATAAGAATGAAGCGGAGAGGTTTCAAGAGGTGAAAGTCATTATGTATGCACTCACCAGTGATCCAAAACAAAACTGATGGAGCTCTGTCTCTGATTTTATTTCATTTTTTTGTAAAGAACTCTGCATGCAACATAGGTTCTAGAAGAATTCTTACTTGTTTATAGCATGTAGGTGCATTATGGTGGGTTTTTTTGGAAAGGTGGTCCGCTGTCAAGACGTAAAAATAGCTAAGGTATTTGGGATTTGATATAAAGTATCCTAAAGTAATATCCTTTGATAAAAATCTAGTGATAGGGTGGTTCTTTTCATTCAGTTATCATTTCTTTTAAAATGGATGATCCTTAGATTGAGTTGTAAATTATATTTTAGAGTTTTCTGTCTGTGCTGTTCTTGTATGTGTCACTGTAAATGTTGAACCCTTTTCTATAAAACAGAAGCTTGTTTTGTATAGAAATGGCAGCAATATGGTGCATTCCTCAAAAAAAAAAGGCAATCTAAAGCATCAGGGCAACCACCAAATAAGATCTTTTTCTTCTGCGGAGTAATGTTTCAACTTCATAGATAGGCAGATGAGGGTTCGTATCAGCCTTTTTTCATCAAATTTCATATAAAATAGATGTAATGCGCCTGTTCAGTTTAGATCCTTGTACACAGAAAAGCCATGCCATATCTTTATGAAATACACTGTTATGGATGAAAACACACAAGCTATTTAAGCTAATTTATAGGACTTCATGCTAGATTATTCCTCAATGTAATGATGCAATATGATGATGACCTCTGCATTCCACAGTAATTGGGAGAAACGGTACATTTGAATTGATTTGGATGAACTTCCTTTTTTCTCTTCTTCTTTTAATTAAAAGTCTGAGCTGTACAGTATATCAGAGTATAGATGCGGGAGGTCAAATGCAGGCTGTTGGCTGGCGGCTTTGGGAAGTGATTTGAGGTAGCTGGTTAAGGTGGAAGTCTCTCTGCATACTCAGTGGACCAGTGGTGACTGTGGACTTCCCGGTAGTTACCTTCTGTAGAACTGCAAAGCGGGGATTGTTGTGTTATTGAGGGCAACAATTGTTAGGCTTGGCGGTGCCACAGAGCCCGTGATGGATCGTGGTCCACAATTTCCCTTATTCAAATACTGTGGCAGAGAAAGAAGGGTTCAGAAATGACTGTTATGGAAACCTGGGGGGGGGGGGGGGGGGAGCGGGTACATTTGATCTTGCAAGGAGGTTTTCCCTTTCAACCATCTAGCTTCCCTCTCTTCTCTTGCCCTGCGTCCGATGTAGTTCTCTTGAGCAAGTCAGCCTTACCCTACAAAACCACAAGCGTTGCCGCCTTCGGTGACACCTGGAAACTGCTAAAATGGCCACATGACCTGATGGGCTGCTGGTCTATCTCACCTGACAGCTGCTTGATCCACGGATAAAGTTTCCATCCATAGGTAGACCTTGCCAGTGGTTTTTGCAGGTCCAAACCAAGTCTTCTCCTTTAGCATGTGGCTAGTGTGTGGCACACATGCTCGCTCCCCTCTTCCGAAAACCCTCTGCCCATCTCTTGCCCGGTCACCATAGTCAGCACTCAGGTGGGTACCTTTGCATGGAAGCAGGCTTTCAAAATGCTAAAAAGATGAGAGTTTGGGCAGTTATCACCCTAAAGGGAAGAAAATCTCCAAAGATTTGTTTTCAAAAGACAAACAACCTCCCTCTTTTAATCAGTATCCTTTGTAGCAGTTGTAGTAATGTCTGGTTATTTATTGGGGAGGAATTGTATTTGAAAAAACAGTCACAGCAGAATGTTTTTCCTGCACTTGTTTGTATAATATGCTCCTAATTCCTAGTAAATAGGCACGACATCATTTAAAGATATTTCCTACAAAATGTAATTACTTAGAATGGAGACCTTTAATGCAGATATTAAAAATCAATGACTGCTTTGTGTTTTCTTTAAGTGATACTGTTCAGCATTGTTTGTATTGTGCAATGCCTGCACTGCTCTGCATTATCCTAATAGGCTCCATTTTTCCTCCTGCCACAGAGCAGTACAAGTTTTCTGTCATTTGCTGACTTCTTAATGTATCTCCAAAAGATCTTATAAAAAGTGTATTAGGAGTTATGTGTATGAACTATAACTGCCACTGTGGGGAAGAAAAGAAAGCGAGGCAATAATGATATAGTGCCATCATAGCTATTATTTCATCTAAAACACCTCTCATCAGCTAATCACAGCTGTTAAACACCCTTGATTCTGCAATCGGTTTACATTTTAAGCAAGCTTGAATTTTCTTTTAAGAAATTTTAATTTTAATGTATATTATTTGCATTTTTCAGCAAGTTTCAAAGACAATTTTGTGTACACATTGAGCATTAAAATAGTTTTCTCCATTGAATTCCCAATGCAGCTGCTGATCTGTTTCTCTCTGCCAAGTCCATTGTTAGTTTGCTTTGTACTGAACTTCATTATGTGAATTTATGTACAATGGGATACTTTGACTCAAAATAATTGTGTAAGGCATTGTAATGCCAGTTTCAGTATCTTGCCACTTTGTATTGCTGGTAGTATCTCTGGATACAAATACTAGCATTTTCCAGAAACTGATATGCAACGCTAGCTGCTCACAGCTCAGATTGAATGCTTTCAGCATGGCATATCAAGAATATTCTAATATTTATGAGCACATTCAGCAGAATTTTGGTTTACAAAATCTTTTCTAGTGCTGCATGGCAGATATTCTGAATACGGCGGCAACTCCATGACTTGATGACTGTATTTAGTTTAAGCAGCCCACACTTTATTTTCAGGTTCAACAGATTGAACATTATAAACACATCTGTCTCCTTGTCCTCATCTACAAAGCACAGTATTGAGAAAGAGAGATGTTAATTATTTAATACTGATGGGTTTATTCTTTGAGTTTAATTTCTTTACTATAAACAAGACATGCGTGATAAGTGTAAGGCGGGGGAGCCAGAAGATAAAACAGTGGCCTGAAAGCATTTCTCTTTCTAGCTTCAGCACCAACCTGATTATGGCTGTGGGCAAATCCCCCTCTCCTGCTGCGCTTTTCCCGCTCATGAGATGGGAAGCATGACTGTTGTCTTCCTGAAGGCTTCCACAGATGGAGGAGTGCTTAAAGAACTAAGGGTTTTGTTTAAAAACAGTTTAAAAACTGAGTGTCAAATAGTGTACAGTGCTTGAAATTTGGGAGGAGCATGTCAGGGATGAGTATCTGTAACTGGCCACTTTAAATATCCGTTAATAGCAAGCCTCAAATATTGTGTCATTTCCAGCCCACCCCCCAAAGGTTTTTTTTGAGACTTGCTCAGTAATTTCTTCACTCTTTAGTTCTCCAAAGCGAGTGCTGCTTTCAAAGAGAATTCCACTTGCTTTTCTCTTGGGCAGTATATAGAACAAATCCAATTTGATCAGACTTTTGCTTACTTTCATAACTATATCATGAGATAAGAATTTGATCTGCACGTGCTGGAATGGAAATCCAGACAATGAAACGTACTGATGTTATAAATCCGCACCACAGGGACATCATTCTTCTATTGTGTTTTTAGTTCCTGCAAGTGAATTACAGTAAAAATTACTGTCTTACCTTGAGGGAGTCACATTTCTCATGGAAAAATTAAGGAAGACTTCTTCCGTGTCTGTTCTTACTATGGCCAGTAGCAAGAATTAAATTAAATGAAAGTTTCATTCCACTTTAACAGACTTTGGAGAGTTTGATATGAACTAACTTTGAATTGTTCAGATCACCTGTGGGGATACTAAAGTACTAAAGACAATGAAGCACCCGTCCACATGAGGCATTACGCTTTCATTTTGACATTTGGGATGCTGTTTTCATTACCAAAATGCCCTAGATTCTTGTACATTGCACTTTAAATCGTAGGCTGTGCCCAGGAGAATATGTTCAGTTGTGTTTACTTTCCTGTTTATCCATATGAAATTTTGAGTCTTGGCTTAGTTGGTCTGAGAAGGGAACTGTTACAAAATGTACAGAGTTCAAGAGTTTCTGGCAAAGGACTTTGGAAGAAGATACTCCACCACCTGTTTGCACTTGATACTGCTCTAGAGTATCTGCAATTCTTTTGTAAATTTAGCTGCAAAATAATTTCTTGGTTTTTTTTAAAGAAATGGTAATATTTCATATTGTTTGCTAAACATCAGCCAAGATGTACATGGCAGTGGGTTGACAAGAACTATTTACATCAGTGGAGGTCTTTCTGTTCATTTCATTTGGGTTTGGATCGGGCTCTGTAGTTCTACATTTAGCGATGGTATAACTTAAGAGTAAATTGCTAAACATGTTGCAGAACATCCTGGGAAGTTCTGGGAACTTGTTTGGCTGTCAGGGATACTTGAGACTCCTTCTGCTGTGTTGCAAACTCATCTGGGGACACCAAGTGCACGCTGTCATTTAAATCACATCCCTGATTGAATTCCTATTTTTTTTCCTAGTTCTTTGGTGTTTGTTTTTATTTTTTAAATTGGTGTCAAACTTCTTACCGCTGTTTCTCCTTTTTGTGCTAAGCCACTCCATCACCATCATCCAGTCAGTACCCTGCTTTGTCTAACTGGTGACATCCTTAGTGCTATTATCAGGACATGTTTCATTCCTTGCCTCCTTCCTGGCCAGGAGGAGAATGAGCACTGAGGGAATAGCATGGGTTACCTCACACCTCAAGCATGAACATTACAGCTGTGCTTTGGATGCGTGTTTTGCCTTTCCTGCTCTTTTAGCAGTGGCCAACCTGTGAAATAGCTGCTTAATTCACACAAACATCTTTAAAACATTACATTAATCAATGTTTAAAGAAACCCAGCCCAGTCCCATTATTTATTGATGTCCACAGCTGCCACTGTCTTGGGGACACAACTTGGTGCATGGCTTCATAGGCAGTTATTTCCTTTTCCTATGAAAAAGTGATCTCTTTTTATACGAATGGCATGGTACGTTTCCCCAGCGTATGCTTATCCAAGCTAGTTGTTTGTCCTTGTTAGGCTTTAGGACATAATGTTAGCTTCTTGGGAAACCAACTCTTTTTCTTCTTTTTTTTTTTTTTTTGGTTTTTTTTTGTTTGTGTCAGTGCTTTCATGTCCTTATATTCATTTCCAATGACTGTCATCAAGATTGTCTTAATTGAAAAAACATTTGCTGTAACTTTAGCAGCTGTTCTTCTTCAGTATAAAATCATGGTAATTGTTTGTGTTCACTCAGTGCAAGGTCGCTGTAATGGGAAGTAAATGGTCTCCCTTAATAGGTGCTGTAGGAGGGAGAATACCATTGTGTTGCCCATAAGCTGGAATATGAGGTGTGCTATTTAGTGTATGAAATAAAAGGAAAAAAGCCACTTTTGAACTCTTGTTTGACTTCTTCCTATAACTTATTTTTCTGAAACAACATATCTTATCTTTGTGTCTAGTTGAGCAATTGCATTTGTGACTTAACTGCCAAGTTAATGGAATGAACTTATTTGTATAGCACTCAGGAAGACCCTGGATGATTACAGAAACATGAAATGAAAAAATATTTTCCCGTCACCACAGTATGTACCCATTAAGGGAGAACCCGGTAGGCCTTCAGACGTGTACATCTTCAATTTTAGAACTGTTTACCAAAGCTATTCTTTTCATGAGATCTTAGAATTTAAATTGGCATCTGCTGGACACTGTGTTCTGCCCATTCTTTTGCCTTGACGTGTCCTCTTACGAGTTTCCAAGTGTGTGTGTACCTATACATACGCCTTGGGTACAAGCATGATCCGTGATCTCGGCAGAGGTTTCGTCATTGGCGTTCAGCTGGCAGTTTTTGCCGTGCCCACGAGGCAGGTGGTACTTTGGGAAAAACAAAAGGTAATGCTAAGGCAGCTTTGCTCGTGGTAGTATGAAGTGTGAGCTGTGTGCCAGTGGGTGTATTTGCGAAATGTGTGACGAAAGCAAGCTGTAGTGACCAGGAAATGTAAGGGTGTACTTTCTAGTACGGTGGTGTTGTGCTTACTTGCTTACAATCTAGTCTTAATCTATTTTAGTCCGTTATGAGTGATGATGCAATTAAAC
Organism: Rhynochetos jubatus; assembly: GCA_027574665.1. Lineage (NCBI taxonomy): Eukaryota > Metazoa > Chordata > Aves > Eurypygiformes > Rhynochetidae > Rhynochetos > Rhynochetos jubatus. The sequence goes on from CM050654.1 coordinate 31,071,513, forward strand.
TAGCATATTTTAAACTATCAAATTATTTTTGAAGGCTTTGTGTTGTTTAACTTCTGCAACTACTGTATTGACTAAAATTTAAAGTTTTAACCTTTAAATGACCGTTTATCTTAGATGTGTTTTTGCCTTCACCTCAAGTGAATCTAAGGTTCTGGAAATTCTACATCTAGAGATTGTCTCTGTTCAGAGGCACGTGAGTCCCCTTTCCTGGCTGATGCTGTTTATGGAAGAGGTTTTGTTCTTCCTGTTCTTCTTCCTTCTGGTGCTCTCTATATGCAGCTCTGCTTTTGATGGTGCTTGTGGTGGCTTTCAGCAGCTTCAGGACTGTGTTCACCGTCTCCAGCACAGCATTACTGCTGGCTATCACCTTCCTTTCTTGGGGGAAACTTCTGAACATTTTCTCAGAGTCACAAGCAGTTATCTGTAGATGCCTTTAATTGAGTGTAATGAGGGGCACATGCTCATTTGTCTTGAGATATACTTCTGTTTAGTTTATGTTTCTCAAGCCAACACAGAAATATCAAATAGCTGAATTCAGTGCTCGGATTTGCTGGCTAGACCTGATAGCAGTGAGAGACAGAGCAATGTGCAGTCGTGTTTGAGGTAAACAGGAATTCAAAGAGAGGTTCATGAAATTTTAAATACTGGTGAGGACTTGCAGCAAAAATCTATGGCTCTTGTAACCAGGGAATCAGTTCTTCAGTGTTAGCTAGAAGAGCCCATTAGGAAGAGCATCCTAATACCGCTTTGTTTTCCTCTGAGGATTCTTGAGTGTACCTGGCATCCATTCCTTTGGTTGTTATTCTGCAGTTTATTATAAGAGAATTTGAGCATTGAAAAAGTTATCATGGTTTATTTTGGGGTTTTTTTTTCTTTCTTTTTCTTAACAACTCAGAAAATTCTGGTGAATTAAAAAAAAGTGGGGGCCAGCTGTCCCCCCTGAAGTCGTGCCATCTGTGTCATCTTTCTGGCTCAGACTTCTGTCCTCTTTTTCCTGTCCAGGCAAATCCTCTGTAGGGAAAGAAATGCGTCTTTGTGCCTTGGAAGCAAACCACATCAAATGGAGGATCTGATAGATAGCCCTTTCTGCTTCTTAATGCCTTTATCTCTTTTCCATGATTCTTCATATTGTAAGAAATAGTGATTTTTCTTCTTTTTTTTTTTTTTTTATAAGCTGGAAATTTTCTGTTTCCTAACATTTTTCTCAGTGGAAAGATTGAGCAATGCCTAACAGAAGATGAAGCAGAGCTGTTTCAGTTCTCCCCATTCCAAGACAGAAGAACGTAAATTCAACTGAAAATGCAGTTTGTATTTTATATAAACATATATATCTGTATGAAAAAAAAAAATTGTGTAAGGATTTTGTACCACACTGCAGTGAAAAGATGCTATAAATAATTTCTCTGTGACTTGGTAACACTTCTGCATCTGAAAAAAATTTCTTCGTGTTTTCATGTCATTTTGGTGGAAACTTTAGAAAATATTCCAGACTTTTCTTTGTTTTCCAAGCTTTCTAATAATTTCCTTACATTTTTCACTTGGTCAGTAACATCAGGTTATTGAGGCTGCAGGTCAGGAAATCTTCATCTAGCCAAGACAGCACTGAACAGATGCTTATTTACATTTCTAAATAGGTACTCAGTTCTTCTAAAGTTTTTATTTTTTATTTTTTCCCAGACATAGATATATTCGGTTTATTAATTGATAACATAGGCATACTAAGCATCTCTACTAGACAGTAAGCACTGTACTGTATTTGGCAGTGTCAGAAATTGTAGAACAAAATATCTGAGGCTACTGAAGAAATGTCTGTATTCTGTTGATTGTCCAAGAAAAACAATTTGTTGTTCAGCAGTGAATAATTTGCATTATCAAATGTGTCCTGTTCCTGAGGAGCGCTGGGTGCCCTTCATTTCCTTTTGAAGCCAAAAGGGATTCAACGTGCTGCAGCTCAGGCCGTGATGAATATTAATGTCTTGATATCTGGTAGATCATTAGTATTTATGTGTAAAATGGAAGCAAAATTAGTTTTGACCTTTAGAGATAAGTCAAAAGGTTAATCCCTGTCCACTTGCAATTTGGTGCATTAATTGCTCTCTGTCCTAATTGTGTACAGGACAATAGTTCCTGTTCATTTCAGAGGTAAATCAAACTGTCGGTGATGCTTTGCATTCATATGTTGTTCTGTTTGTTTTACTTAGAAGTGAATTCCAAATCACCGAATGTGCCTTCATGGGTGCTGTTAAAAAAAAAAAAAGTAAACCTGTATAACTAATATTTTTTTCCAAATTAATGCGTGCATTCTGCCTAAAACTAGTGGGTTGTGATAAGATACACAGAGGATAAAACCAAGTTTGTTTATTTATTTTGCAGTTACTCAAGTATTCTTGGCAGCTCTGAATAGGGGGGCAAAAAATGCCAGTGTGAAATGAATAACTGGGTTTGTTATTTTTACAGCAACACTGTACACATCCTGCATTTTATTGGGTATATTCCTCAACAGCAGCGTACCGATATTCTTTGAGCTCTTTGTGGAGACAGTCTACCCTGTTCCAGAAGGAATTACCTGTGGAGTTGTCACCTTTTTGAGTAATGTGTTCATGGGAGTGCTTTTGTTTTTCCTCACCTTTTACCATACAGGTAAGAAATACAAACTTCTTTGAAAATGTAATTCTCCATGAAGACATAACCTTGTCAGTAAAAGCAGGATTTGCACGTACAGGTTCTGTTAATAATCAGATGTGTGAAACTCCCTATGTAGCAGCGAGGGAGCAGAACCTTAATTGTCCTTTTCTGCATGCATGCTAATAAAAATAAAACACTTAATGCAAGATGTATATAGTCATATTGCAAGATGTATAGAGTCATATTCTACTTAGAATTTGCTGTAGCCAGAAACCATCAAGATACACGCTGTCATCATATTTTTATAAAGGCCTGGGTAATTAACAGTGGTTGTATCTGGGGGGTGTTCAAAGCCACAGTGACGCTAATCCAGTCTCATGCTTCGGGGTATTGTCTAGGAGGGGCAGAGCCAAAATGCTCCGTTCAGTGGGTTGGACGTGCCACTGCAGGGGGGAGAGCATCTCTTGACCAGTGCTCAAAGACAAAACACTCGTTCCTTTAGGTAATCGAGTGGCCTAATGAGGCAGAACAGTGTTTGGCTTGATATTTTCATCAACTTCTCCAGGCTTTCTCATCTCTCGAGTATTAATTTGCTTCCTTATAATTCATAATCATAACTTTCAACTTGCTATTTAGTAGACTATATTATATATTACTACTTTAAGCTGTAAAATAAGAACCCATTGTGCTTTGAAAGGGAAACGGTCTTTGTTAATGGTTTGCAAAGATGGAGATTTTTTGTTTGTATTCTGTTGCGTTTGTGCCATGATGCAAGAGTTGTAAAGCAATGTTTCGCTTTGGTAGCATTGAAATTGCAATCTTTTATATATAATCATGAGTACATGTACTTCTTAAGGTAGTCTGTTTTAGAACCCAGAGAAGACTGAGACATTTCAGAATGAATCGTGTTTGACATGATGAAGGCTACAGCCTGGGGCAAATTTTCAGCGTGGTTTGTGTGTCTTTCTGCCAGGGGATCGCCAGCAGGTTAACAGCCCCATTCCGAACTGTGGTCTGTGAACACAAACTGGGAGATTTTTTCTTTCTTTTTTTGATACTGCCATTGAACTGCGTCACTGTGAAATCTGAATTCTGTCCCTGCAAGCCCCAGGTGGTGTGTTGTTTAGTCTTTACTTTTTAAAGAATGCTTTTATGATTAATATGAATTGGTGTGAACTCTGTTCACACATACTGCTATTTCCAACATTTACACCTGAACTGGAAAGATAACACAGCATATTCCGAGATTTCTTTCAGTATTTTTCAGAGTAACAATCTAGCATTTGGTACTACTTTATAATTTAGGCTGGAGATACAGTGTCTCACTTCTGACTGAAGAACTGAGATAAAGTGAACTCATTCCCTCACACATAGCATATCTGGGGCTATTTTTTCATCCCTAGTGTTTCTTTCCTTATCAGTAAATGCAGGCAAGGATAAACCTGAAATTAGTGTACCCATACACTTGGAATATTTCCCCTGTTTCTTCAAAGGGAGAAAAAAATAATTAAAAATTAATTTGCGCTTAGGACAGTCCATACTCCATGATGCAGTTTCACAGATGATGGACAGTACAAGGGTGCATGTGGTCACTGGGGGGGCTCAGTGCCAGTGGGTGCTCTTGGCTCCTTTGATATAAAAAAACCAAACCTTTTAGAAGGTAGATAAGGATATTAAACATTTGTCTTTCATTTGATTCAAATAAATCCTCTAATATCATTAAGAATCTTACAGATAAACCAGAACTCGGTCAAATTCATCTTGTTCCCTCAGTCTTGCTTTTTAGGCCAAATAATCTTTAGTAGTTTTATTTCAGATTTCTCTGAATTTACAGAGTTTAGATTCTGTAAAAATAAATAATAATAATGGAAACTTAAAACAAACAAACCCATGAAGAAACAACACCATCTCCAGTAAAATTGATGTTTATTCAGTAAATTGGCAGATATAAGAAAAAGGAAATTGTGGTGTGCTTGTTTAAAAAAAAAAAAAAATCCTGAATAAAACTGTTAATTAATAGTCAAATATCAGATGACTGGATTTCTTGAATGTGGAACACAAGCTTTTAAGAGCAGTACACTGTGTCTCAACAGCTAAAAAGAAGCTTCTGAGGAGCTGTTTGTGCAACTAGTTTTAAATTGAATTGATCGTACTACTCACAAGTTTATTTGGAACAATTGGTTTTCCCTCCCTATAGCAGGTGTGATTCAAAACCAAGTCCTGCTGCTTCTTACACTTTTAATTTGTTTTAGTTTTCAATCCACAGAAATCAAAGAACTAATGAGTAGAGTCTTCAGAAGTGGTTTATTCTCTGTTAACAATGATGGATTTTATTTTTTCCCCCTTTCTCTCCATTGACAGGTTGAATAAGGAGGATTAACATTAGCTGGAGGCATTGGTTGTGCATATTTTTTTATATGACTTTATATGTACATAAAGCGTCCATGGAGAAGTCTCATAGACCATATAACCATCTATTGATTGAGAACTGTCAGGATTTAGTTCAAAACACAGCAATTTCCTTCAAACCCACTGTCAAGCAAAGTTTTGGCCGCTTTAAAGACGGAACGTGTTTGATAACGCTGAGGTTGGGTATGTTTTCTGCTTCACAGAGTTTTCCTGGTTCAACTGGTGCCTGCCAGGATCGTGTCTGCTCAGCCTGCTCCTCATCCTCTGCTTCCGCGAGTCCTACGACAGACTGTATCTCGACGTCGTTGTCTCTGTGTGATAATGTCGGACTGGTGAGGGGTTGAAGAGACCAGAAGTCAGCTTTGCAGTCTGCACATCTGCATGGATTTGCACAGCTAAACAGTGGAAAAACAAAGAAATTACAAGACTTAATCGTGGCTTTATCAGAGAGGGTGAGGGACAGGCTGTTCTTACGTTCAAGACCACCTTGATGTGCGATAAGCGCGGAACTAGAGTGGTGATAACGATGCTGAAATGCACAAAGAGGATATATCTGGTGTATGGGTCCCGGTGCCAGAGCTGGGGCTCTCTATTTAAAAGGCTGTTGATGTAGCAGTGAGTTGTACAGGTGGGGGGTGTGTGTGTGTGTGCGTATGCGTGCGTGTGTGCAGACTCACGGTTATACACACCAGGGTACCAGTAATCTTTGGAGTCTTCTATCAGAACAGAAATAGTGAATCATCTTTACAAAAGAAAAAAAAAAAAAAAAGGAAAACCAAAATTTTCTTAAAGACCTCTCTTTAAGTTTATATGTTCATTTATATAATGAATGTCCATTAAACAGCTAAGCTAAAATGATTGGTGCTTGTACACTACATTTACATTCTAATAAAGTGATTTCTGATATAAGACACTGGTACCAGGGTTTTTAGCCATACTAAATATCCCACACAATCCCTGCAGTGTTGTTAGAGGTGTTTGTTTTCACCCTGGGGCACACGTAAACGATAGCTTTAGCTGCCACTGAAACCCAGCCTGCACCCGCGGTCGCCTCTGAAATGCCACGGTGGTTCTGTACCTCCCGATCGTCTGTGGTATCTCAGAAGTGCACTGGAGAGTCCCTCTGGGTACAGGTTGCTGGTTTAAAGGCCACCACTGTGTCACCTCTTCACCCCCGTCTCCAGTACTGCCTTTTTTACTGTGAAGACCTGCTTGTGCCACTGAATGCTGTGGGTGTCCGAGTCCCACTTGTTCCCTTCTGATATTCGAAGGCACGCGTGGGTTTTAGGGTTCGTTTGTGACTGAGGGTGCCTCAACAATACTGTTTGTTAACCCAAGTCTTTAAAATGACTGTTTCCTAAAAAAAAATCTTTCTAGATGATGAGGTGCCCTGATGGCGAAATGACAATAAGTTTGACATTGAGAAATAACTCATGAGCTTTGGCACAATATGGGAAATACAGTGCCAGCTCTTTTTATCAGTACTAGTCTGTGGTCATTCTGACCCTTACTTGAACATAAATACTTAAGACACTTTGAATAGTTTTTTAACTCAATTTTAAACTTCCTAATAATTTCTTAATTATATTCTTAGGTTTCAGTTCGGCATCATTTACAGCATTTCCATGTGTGTGTTCTGTGCTATGTGTTAGGGCTGTGTGTTTGTGTGTGTGCGTGTGTATTTATATCTATGTATACACAAATAAAACTTATATATATCTCTCTTTTATATATAAGTTATATAAGGGTGTGTGTTTACATAGGTTTATTTCAAGTAGTCATGTCTCTGGAGGGTGGTATACCACTGTTAGTAACCAAACCAGTCGCTGCCGTGGATGGAAGCGCATACACACGCTGTCTGTGGCGTGAACTGTGTTTTCAGGGGTGAGTGGTTTCCTGCGGTAGCTGTTTTTATCGCAGGGGGTGCGTGCACGTGTGGGGGGAGGCTGGTGCGCAGGGTTCTGCGTCCGCAGAAGTCTGAATGAAACGCCCTTTGCTCCTCTCCGGGGCTTATCTCTGCCACCCTGGGGTGACACCGACACTGTAAGCTCAAATAAACCCTGAACTGAGCGCTGCCTTTCCAACGTGGATCCGGTCATTCTGTCTGCTCTCCTTTTGCAGAGAGAATATGCCACTGACACCTTCAGCTCAGGAGTGTGTCTGGGCAGTAAAATAAAACAAGCAGTTCCTTGCTTTTATGTTTTGAGAGCGATGGATGTATCTACTTTAGTAACTGAAAATTGACTTAGCTCATCACCCATATCCGCTACTAAATGATCTTTCCTATCTTGAAGCAGGTTCTTTGTAGGATGGAGCTAACCTACACGGGGATAACTAAATCAAACCAGCCAGCACGTTCAGAACCGCTGGCATCATCCTCTTACCATCTTTCAGATGAATGGCATTAACTGTCCAACTCCTTTCTGTTATGTTTTAGTGCCTGGAATAGTTTTGGTATCCAGTAGCTGCTGCTACCTATTGTCTTCTGAAACCAGGGATCGCGTGCCAAGAGTCTGACTGGAGTTACATTGTCATGGCAGATCTGCAAGCTCGGATGGCTCTTTGGAGCTCTGCGGCTGCAATTTACTGTAACTATATTAAGATTAAAATTGCACAGTTCGGGCACTGTCCAGAGTGGCAGAGATTTCTAATCCTTTCACTGTCCTGACTATTTGAAGATGGAGCACTTCAGGCAGTGTTCAGACTATAACCTATCCTGCCTCTGTTCCAGAAAGCATCGAACAATTCAAAATATTAGTCAGTGCTGCCAGATGCAGACTTCTCCCCATAGTCAGGGGGGAAGAGCAAACATCTTGTTCTAAGCTCCGTGGATGTTTGTCTGAGTTGGTGTCAATTGCTCGCTGCTCTCCGGAGCTTTGTTGCTTTGGTAGAAGTGTCTGTGTCCGTCTTGGGCACTGTAGTGTGTGGTCTTAATTACAGTCCTCGGCACCTTTTACCCAGAGCTGAGCAGCACGGCAGGGCTCTGCTGGAGACCTGCCCTGGGGCTGCAGGACCTGCTCGGCAGCCAGGGCTCAACCAGAGTTCCCAGCAAGTCTGATGGAAATCTGCCTGAGTGAAAACCAAAGGATCGCTCCCAAATTAGTTGAAGTTGGGCAGGATGCTGCTGCATTCCACACCCACAGTGTCCAGGCTTTGGGACGTTATTAGATTAGCGAGTCTGGCTCGGGATGGAGGTGGGGGTTGCAAATGTGCTTGCTGAGGTCTCAGAAATGTTTTATCCTCATCTGTGCCCAGCAGCATCCTTCTCTGGATGAGCAGCCCATTTCCTGGCAGTAACCCAACTGAATGGGTGGGAGTAGTTTTTGGGTATGGGCTATCACTAGGTCCACCCTTGTTTGGATCTACCAAGCATCCAAGCTGTCAGGATAACCACTTCATTGGAAGTCAGAGTTTGAGACTGCGGGGAGAGCCCTAAGCAGTGCTGATACAATTAGCAGTAACCCAGAACAGGCTCAAACCAGTTAGAACTTTCACTAATTAAGTAAGGGAAATATTAAGTCTATACCTTTTGAGTCAATACCAGGGGTTTTTATCTCAATGAGGCATTGCCTTGCACTGCCACAGAGTACCTGATGCTGGCTACTGCTTGGCCTGTGACTTGCCAGCCCTGGGAAGTTACAGCATTTGCTTCCAGTCATGGCCTGCAAGTTCACAGCCCTGAGGAACAATTTTTCCCAGCGTTGCAAAGCCCCCTACCATACAAATACTTGTGCTAGGTTTTATACTGAAAATGCTAGGAAGGATGATGCTCAGTAGTGACCAGTTCCTCGTTTTAAGTATGGACTGCTCCTCAGGTTGCTGCGTGGCTCGGTAACGACTCTCCGTTCGGCTTCCAGTGCTGCCGGCTTTTCTTCTTGCCAGCTGCGGAGCCGCGCTAGCTGTCGTCTGTAAGGAGGAAGCTCAGGTTAGTAGACGTGGGCTCCACTCAGGGCACTGGTTCCTGTCTCTCGTCACTGCTGTTACCCTCGAATGCCCTTCTGATTCCTTCGCCTTCCCGCATGGCCACCTGCTCCCCTGAGCCGGAGGTATGGGGAAGGGCTTCCCAAGCCAACTCTGGGGGGATCGGTTGGCCAACCGTGTGCTTAATATACATAAAAAGAGTGATTTGTGGAAAATCATGCAAGATGGAAGGAAGCGTGGGTCTGCGCTTACCCGAGCAGTCTGTTACGAGCAGACTTTGGTTTGCCTGAAACTTGTAAGTTTAGGTCCCACCCCTGGAGAGGCCAAACCGACAGGCACCGTGCACGTCAGGTGTTCAGGTTCCAGCATCAGGGCGTTATTCCCAACCATCTGGCAGAGCTGAAATGGAGTGGGATGCCTTTAGTCTTGGAGTGGGTTGGAAAATCCCAGGTTGCGTTAGTGTTCGCAGTGCTAGCTCAGGGAAGCGCCTGATGGATGAGTAAGGGGAGAGGGAGGGGGGTTCCAGAGGGCGTTTCAGCACTGAAATGTTGCGCTGAGCTCCTCACATCCAGGTAACGCTTGAAGTTTTGCGATGCCAATGCCTGTAAAAATGCCTACAGTAAACCTAGCGAGCGACTGCATGGCCTGACGCTGCAACGTAGAGACGGTGGATTGGTTGATCTGCACGTATTGGCTGTTACTGGAAAGGGAAGTGCTGTTGAATTGCGAGGATTGACTGGGATAGGAGTGGGAATTACCGTTTGCACAGTGGATATAACTGTCCTGTAAGGCAGTGACAGCAGGGGTTTCGCTTTTCATCTTCATTTCTTCTGTCGGGTCACTTGCAAATACGGATAGTTATCCATGACAAAGGCTTTTTTAGGTTTTGCTAGTTTTTTGGGAAGTTTTCTTTTAGACTAAGTCTGGATCGTTGCAATAAGTTGGCAAGATGCCTGCGACACTGCTATGAAAGCACCCATGAGCTCTCGGTATGGATGTGGTGCTTGGCGTTGGTGCCGCCAGTCTCGGGGTGGTTAAAGCGCCGGGAGCGGGGAGCGGGGATGTGGTGTGTGCGAGGAGGCAGCCGTGCGAGGGCCGGGGCTGACCCTGCCAAAACGAACGAGAGCTTCACCGTGTTCATGAGCCCCAGCAGCGGGGCTGGGAGGAGGAGGAGGGGAGCGGGTTTAGGATGGGGAAAGGCGCCTCGTGGCTGCTGCTTCCCGACAGCCTCCAGCCTTGCTCTTCGGTGTGAGAGGTGACAGGCGTCCGCACAGGCCTCATTCCTGTCCCTGGGCCGTTACTGCTGCAGGGTGGGTGTAGGTGCTGCGGGAGTATCTGCCTGCCTTCCCCCCGGAGCCTCTTTTCAGACTGGAGGAGAATTGCCACAGCCCGAGGCAGATGATGATGTCGTTCTGCTTATCATTATTGCAGTTTGGGTTTCAAGACAGATGAAACCGATGAATAGAGGAAGCAATGTAACTGTGTCCAAAGTTTTGACAGGCAAAAGCAAATATTTGCACACACGTGCTGGCTCCTGCTTTCACTTGGGTTCGCAATCCAGCAGGACAGGCTGCCGTACGGACCGGTGGGCAATGGCTGTGTTTGGGGAAGGGATGCTCCAAGGGCCGCTCTGCCGCGGCGGTCGGGGGCATGCAGTGCCGGGGCTGTAGCTGGCGCTCTCTGGGTGCGCAGAAACAGAGTTGGCTCCCCTGCCCGCACCTCTCCTGCCCGCACCCCGACCTGTCTGCTGCCACCCATCCCCTGGGCTGAACAAGCCTGGGCGTCCCCAGGGCCAGCCGGCCACCGGCTGCTCCCCCCTGGACCACGATGTATGTTGCAGATAGATTTATTTTCTCTGCCTGTGGTGTTTGCTGGATTAAAATCTCCCTTTCCCCTACCAAATTTAACGTCTTCCGCCGTGCATTTTAGAAACAAGTACTTGATAAGGTGGAAAAAGCAGGTTTTAATGGTGTGACGCGCCGAACAGTGGGGGGGTTTGAACTGCATGAACGTACGGAGGAGGAAGAGGGTTTTACGTGTTGGAGAGCGTCTTTGTAAACTACCCTCGACCTGTAAGACTGTTCAATTTTACTGGAGTTTGTATGCATTTTACTTTTGTAATTTTTTTAATGATTTGATAAGATTTTATTTTAGGGCGAATTCTACTTTTTGTATGCGATATTCGGATGTGACGTATTTTTATTTTAAAGAAAATAATGTCGAAACCACTCTATCCTTGTCAACGTAACACACCCGGTGTGTCATTTCTTGTTAAAACTGGAATCTGACCATGAAGTGCGTGTTACTTTACGTACTGGTTGTTGCACATTAAAGAGGTTACACAGAGGTGCTGCCATCACTGGTCATGAATCCCGAAAAAGCCCAGGGGAATAATTTATTTCTGCTATAATACTGTTGAGAAACACTGCAGATATTGCTGCGAAATGGGGACGGCTTAGTCTAATGAGCGCAGCCTCACCCAAAGCCCAACCCAGCCCTCAGAAACACAGCGGGGTTTAGGGTGGGGGTCTGGCTCTGCTGTCGGACCGAGGGGCGCGGGGGTGGGCTGGGGCAGAGGGCCCTGGGGGTACGGAGGGAGGGGGAGGCGCTGGCAGCCCCCGCTGCCCCACCACACCGTCCCGGCTCCTTTCACACCCTGCCTCACGCGGGCTCGCGGCTCAGGATGCTGCCAGCCGGTTCATTTTGCTGGTTCCCACTGTTAACGTCTCCGTTGGGGCTTTCGGAAAGGAGACCCCTCGTAATCACCTTCCCTGTGTTTATTCTGCACTTTATTGAAACAGAGCCAGCCCGGCATCCCTTGATCCATGTGTATTTTGTAGGACCAGCTCTTCAATAAGGCCCTGACTACTTACCAGGGCGAGTTTAAAATAGCCTTGCATCCTACTAGTGCTGGGAAGAAATCTGTCAACTCTCGTAGCCTGGGATAGCTGGGCCCCACTATTCTTAGCAACAGTCACTTTCCAGGCTATATATGGGAGCTGAAGGCTCCTCTGATGATCCAGTTCCCGCTCGTATTTATCTTTGCAGTGTTACGGAAATCTCTGTCCTGGGGGGGATGAGAGGTGATCCGTCCCCATCCCAGATCTCCGGTCCATCTCCATCCCTGCCACTGTGTGCTGGTGAACCCTCTGTGCTCATCCTTCCTTGAAGAGATTGTGTAACCCGGTTTCTGTTTCATCTTGCCCGGTGTTGGATTCTCCCGTCTCCCTGGCACAGGCATGACGTTTAGTCTCCCTGTCTCCTGGCTGGGTGCTCGCTGGTGGCTTCTTCTGGAGTTGCACGTGGGCAGTGGGGCCCTGCGGGAGCAGCTGGGCTGGGTGTTGTGTCCAGATGTGCCCAGATGTGGAGGAACTGCTCACAGATACTTTGTCTAATGGCCACGGGATCAGCAGAGCCTGGGGAAGGCCACAGGGCCCCTTGCAGATGCCAGGTCCGGGTGTCTTGGCACCTCTGGGCTGCAGCCCAGCGCCGGGGGATGCTGCCGCTGGGGGAGAGCAGAAGCAGCACCCAAACGCGGGTGACCCTGCCGCTACCCTCCTGCCGGGGGCCGCGAGGGCCGAGCACGGTGCTCCAGGAGCACAACTTGGGCTGCAGCTGGGGCGTTTGTTGGGAGCCAAGGCATTACCCGGCACGCCACTGGCGTTACCCAGCACCCACCGCTGTATAAGCACAGACTTGCAGTCAGGGGATTTTTGGTTTTTTTGTGCTGCAGTTTGGGCTTGAGCAGGCAGAGGGGAAGCCCCGGAGCATGCACCATGCCAGGACCCCTCACGCAAGCTGTCAGGAGCAGCACGCTCTGCTCTTCCGGTGCTGGCCAGTCACCCAGTGAAGTCATCCTTGGATAAGGGCTACAAAATCAGCCTTAACTCTTTGGGAGCCCAACAAGCACTGGAGCCCAGCCCCATGGCACTGGGGTGGCCCCAAGTCCCCCCGGACTCTCAGCAAGAGGCTTTGCAGCAGCTCCCACGGCTGCAGCGGGGTTTATTCTGGGGAGCTTTCTGCTTTGCTTTGTGTCAGCAGGCAGGTCCCTGGGGTGGCGGGACGCTGCTGATGGCACCAGGATGGGCTGGACCCCTTCCTGGGGGGCTGCAAGGGCTGTGTATCCATGCGTCTGTCTGTTTGGCCAAGGACATATGGACACGGTCAGTACCTGGGTCAGGCACTAAAAGGCAGGGGGCACAATCCTCCCATGGGCAGCACATGGGGAGATGCTGCCCCACTGGAACCCGGTGAGAGGGGCTCGGGCCAGCACAGGCAGAGGAAACGCCGGCGGCCAAGGAACCGACCCCACTGCATCCTGAACCTCTCCCGGGGCTCTCCTAAACCTGCCTCCGACTGCAGAGCTGAGGGTCGGGATTATGGATGTAGCTTTGCAGCTGAGTTCTGGTGCTGGAAGAGCATCCCTGGCGGGCAAAGGCTCTGAAGGGTTTGTGGTGAGCAGCAGAAGCGTGAACTAAGGGCAACAGCGTCATACATGGCTTCAACTGCCACTGAAGTGCAGAAAAGACCTGTTGGAGAGAGACTTTCGGCCTGTGCCGGAGCATTGCAGTTCATCCTACCTCGTCCATTTAAAGGTGGGTAACGATGACGTTTTCTTGGCTGGGGCGGGACCGTGGGTCTCAGGGCTGACGCGCAGAAGTGATGCTCGGGGCACGAGTCCGTACCCTCCAGCTCCTCCTTGGCACCCGGTGTGGCGGGCACCGCCAGGGCCCGAGCCGCTCCCCAGGCTGGGCACCCTCAGCCAGGCAGCCCGGTTTGCCCCTTGCGGCAGCAGGGAGCGATGGATCAGCAGAGGACAGCAGTAATTGCCAGGAGGCTTTCAGGCAGAAAGCAAGGCTCTCGCTCGTGGCCAGGCTGATGTAAGTCAGCATGTAAATTGGGTACAACGTAAAAATAATTTCAGCCGAGCTCCTAGGAAGAAACCTATGAACAAAAAAATGTTGTTGCTAAGAAATGTGAAAACAGAAAACAATAATGTGGCTCCTGCCAGGGTAATAGAAGCGTATCAGCGTTACGCCTGCTCTCTCGTACAGATGGCTTGCTTGTGACAGTAAATTAAGTACTGCAGGAATGGGTGCCGTTTTCTCTGTGGCCACTGATGCTTCACATCATGGAAATATCAAATGTTTCTGAAGGCTGTTCATTACCCTGCACTTGAGAGGGGAGCAATCCATTGCTGGCTCCATTATTTCCACGACAGCAAGGAAATGACTATGGGAGGTTTAAAAATGAAAGAATACAGCAAGGTTAGATGGATCGAACCTGGACAGCCTGTTGCCGTTCGCCGTGGTCGATGTGAACCCCGGGTGTGGGAGACACCACACTGTCTACAGTGATGGAAAACCCGGACTGTTCTTCCTTCCAGCTAATTGCCGGCTCATAAACTGTGAAGTCTGACCTTGAACATCCCCACAAAACTTATTTTGCAGTGTGACAGTGGTACCGTGCAGCGAGGAGACACCTCGCCCCCAGAGCCAGAAGGAGCTTTCGGCATTCGCTGGATACCAGACCCGCCTCGGTGCGAGGAGCCGCGTCTTCCGTGTTCCGCAGAGACGCCGTGGAGGTGAGGGGACGTGGCCAGTGCCGGAGTACGGCACACCAGCTTCCTTGGCATCTTCGTGGGTTTAAAATGAGCGCAAGGTAAGCTTGCGTGTGCTGGAGTTGCTGCCACTGGGGGCGTCAATGTAGGGTCAGTCACAACAACAAAAAAATGAGTGATAAAACCCAGGGTCTCAGCACAGAGCTGTGCTGTGAGCACACCAGGAGCGTCGCCCCAGCTGCTGCGAGCCAGCTTCACGCTTCTCTCTCAGCAGACAGAATGACCTCAGCCGGGTTCATCCTGTATCCAGAGGAAATGGGTTTGTGTTGGGGAAATCGTCAGCAGGCCAAAGATGGGCTGGAGGGGTGTCCTGGGGAATGGGCTGGTGTCTCACCCTCGTAGCCTGATTCTTGCCATTCCTGACAAGGCAAGGGACACTGTCCTTACCTCACACGCTGGGGGTGTGTGTGCGCTGGGGTTGTGCTGGGATTTTTTTTCCCCTTGGAAACAGGCTTGGGCAGTGGTGAGATGTGCCGCCTTCCTCATTAATTTGGAACTCAGCTTCTTCAACAGACGGTACAATGACAGTTCCGTGAGTGGCTTTTTATGAATGAGCAAAACAAACCATGTCCAAATGCATTTCGGCGGTTAGCAAAACAGCATTTCTAATGAGTCTCCAACGTGGTCGGTAGCTGAGCTGCGTGTTGGAGAGCGTGCGGTCCCTCAGATGCGCGCTCGGGGGAAAAGCACAGGAGAGGCCACGAGAAGCGATGCTTTTGCAGCAGATAGTGTTGAGGAGGTGCTTGCTCTGGGCTGAGTCCTGTGCTGGGGTGGCTGCCCCGCGCTGATTTAAGCTGACTCAGGGACTGTCCCTGAGCCTGGGGAGTGTCCCCGTCCCCAACCACGATGACATGGCCACGCAGGCTTGTACAGCTGAACGAAACACCTGTGTGGGCAGAGGGGAATGCTGGCGTCAGGGCCAGGGCTTGTGGTCACACCGTGATGTGGGGCTGGGGACACTGCAGGAGGGCTGGGCACAGCAGTAGTAGTCTCACACGGGTTTTTTTTCCTTGCCACAGCCTGACAGCTTCCCGAGGAGCGTGTCTGCATGATGCTCTGCCCAGCCATCGCTTGCACCACCTGGGCTCTGGGCAGCTGCTGCCGGCTCTGGATGACCTCTGGATGCAGCCAGCTGTTGGCCTCACAGCCATAGAAACTACTGCCTGGCTGTGGTCCCGGCAGTGTCCCACCCCAGCCTCTCCCCCTTGTTGGAGCAGTAGCGGATGCCTCTGCCAGGAGCTGCCCACTGACCTGGCCGCAGTGTACGGGCAGCTTCTGATCTATGAGAGAGCTGAAAGCCTTGCTAAAAATCACATTTCTTACGTCTGCACTATCTGCAGGGCTTGTTCAGAGGAGGAAATTACCTTGGTCTGACACAACGTGCCCTGATAACGCCCGGTGCCAACAAGCAGCGGCTCAGCTGCTCTGCCGGGGCTACAGCTCGTTCATCCGAGTCCCTGCTCCGGCGTTTTCACAAGCACTGCCATTGTCAAGGCCAGGCTGCCATTCCCTGCCCCGCCTTGCAGCGCTGCAGCGTGACCAGAGAAGGGAACGGAGCTGGGGAAGGGTCTGAAGCACAATTCCTGTGAGGAGCGGCTGAGGGAGCTGGGGGTGTCCAGCCTGGAGAGGAGGAGGCTCAGGGGAGCCCTTATCGCTCCCTACAACTCCCTGAAAGGTGGGTGCAGGGAGGGAGGGGTTGGTCTCTTCTCCCAGGTGACAAGTGATGGGATGATAGAAAATAGCATCAAGTTTCACGGGGGAGGTTTAGATGGGATATTTGGAATAATTTCTTCCCTGAAAGGATTGTCAAGCACTGGAAGGGGCTGCCCAGGGAGGTGGTGGAGTCACCACCCCTGGAGGGATTTGAGACGTGTAGATGTGGTGCTCAGGGACATGGTTTAGTGGTGGGCTTGGCAGTGCTGGGTTAACGGCTGGTGATCGTAAAGATCTTTTCCAACCTAAATGATGCTGTGATTCCTCTCCTCCCTAATGCTGTGTTGGCTGTGCCCAGTGTGGCCCAGGCAAGTGCCCCACCAGCCCGTCATGAAGCAAACACCAGCGCAAGGGCTGCATCGGGAGGGCAGGGCGAGGACACGCTCGTCACTGCAACGCCTGGCTCCGGGCGTTACGGCAGGGTGCTGGGAGGAGACGGAGAAATGAATCACAGGGAACCTTCTGCTCTTTTCTTTTCCTCCATTTCTTACACTCACCCCCTGAGCGCTGATGGTGGGGGCCGCAGTCCACACAGAAGGCTCCGCACCTTGGCCCAGGCCCCCACGTTTGCTCGCGCTGCTGCAGCTGTTCTGTGGAGGCTTTGGCTTCATAAAAAGCCGATGGGGACCCTGACAGGTAACCAAGTCTTGGTTGTTTACTACACGCAGTGGAGCGTTAAAGAGGAAAAAGGCTACAGCTGGGGGGTGTCGTGAAGGTGAGGGAACACAGTGCACCGGAGGCTACAACTGAAACATGTCAATGAATCACGTCAGCAACCAGAGAAAAAAATGTCGTGGTAGAGACTGGAAATAGGTTGCAAAGTGATACTTTTGCTGCAATTGTGCACGGAGGTGTCTTGATGCAAAACAAACCCATTCGGCAATGGCCTCTTCGTGTGACCGTGCAAGCTGATTGGGAAAAGAAAATCCATCTTCTCCACAGCAAGTTTGTTTTTACCGATCTTGAGCCTCTCAATTACTTTTTAATGGTCTGCATTGAAAAGAAATTCCTATATGCACACTTGAGAATGTGAAAACACCCAAATGATAGCTTATGATTTAGTAGGATTAAAGTATTCTGTATGCAGGTGCAGCACGTTTCAGGGTATTAGTAATGCAATCTATTCTTTACGACATTATGGTGTAATTTTCTGTATGAAACTTCGATACGAGTCCTGAGCTGTATCGGAACATAAACTAAAATGTTCCCGACTCTGTCACTTTTCATGGTCTTTACTTTGATTAATAAACGCAACGAGCGCTGTAACATTCTTCAGCACGAGGCTGCAATCATCCTTCAATCAAAGCGTGTCCCTCAGCTGCTTGTAACTCTCTGCTGCACCATGCAGGGCTCGAGACGGAGCAGCGAAGGGATTCCATCGCGAGGGAGCACGCGCCGGAAAGGCTCTGCAGACGCCGAGCGCGTCCAGGCTCGTTGCAGCCTCGGCGCGACGTTGTGTCCTTGCAGCCGCGGTGTCACATGCGGCCACGGGGGGAGCGGAGACACGTACTGCTGACCTGGACGTGGCTTTGGCCCCCGAACATCAGACAGGTAGGATCGTACCTCGGGCGCCCGACGCAGAAATGCCCCAAGGCCGATGCGGAGCTGTAGGCCTACCTCACTGCAGCGACAGACTTGGGTGTTGTACTAACAGTTTTCTAACCGTGCTGCCGACAGCTCGTGACAAATATCCCCCAAACGTGGTCCCGGGGTGCAGCCAGGGGTGTGCTGTAAGCCCCCATCCCCGCACAAGCGGCTGAATGGATTCTGCCCTGTTCCTGGCCCCAGCGTTGGGAAGCAGCTCCTCCGCGTCCCCCCCGAGCCGTCCTGCCAGTGCTGCTCAGGCCCCACCGCGCATCAGCCACCGACGGAAACCACTCACAGGCTTGCCAGGTTGGGCTGTTTTATTTCTGAATTATTCTTTACATTGTACAATATATAAAAATACAGAGTACCCAAAAAAAATTCACAGTGTCTAAAGGCAGTGATTACAGTCTAGGTCACCTTTATACTGAAGGACCACCAAGTTCAATTGCATAGGAAGGGTGATGTGCCTTCACAGAGCCCAGTAATCCTCCCCAGGGTTTGCTGTTTCGGGGCCAGCATCCTGCGTTGGCAGAAGAGTTTCCCATGTATCCGAGATCCAGTATTGCATCTGTCACGCTCCCACCTCACCGACAAGCTCAATCCCAGCGTTTCCTCACCTACCGCTCGTCCCCGCCAACCCTTCCTCTGTGGGAAGGCTCCTGGCTATCCCCCCGCTGTGCAGTCTGGATGTCACCGAAGGGCTGCGGATGGAAACGGTGCAGCCGGCTGGCTTTGACGCTGTTTGACGTTTTGGTACTAAAAACATTTCGCTTGGGTAATTAACGGCCCGTCCACGCCGACCTCTGCCCGGCTCCGTGCAGTGTTAATGCTTCTCACCATCAGATTTGTTTAAAACCGAATCGGGGCTGGGATTTGCAGAAAGCCAAGTGCTGCTCTTACAGCACTGCACCCTCCCCAGTAGCAGGGGGCGAATTCGCAGCTGAGGCTGGAGGTGGAATGGACAAAACCCCCAGGTTCCAGACCCAAACTGGTGTTGAACGCTATTGAGCACCCCCCGCTGTGGCTGTGTAAACAGCCGGTGGCTGGTTTTGCTCCTCCGGCCAGGACTCACGCAGAAACGAAAATTTCCCCAAGGAGTTTCCAGGCAGAAGGGCTGCGGCTGGCTAAGTCCCACAAGGACCCGGCTCCGGAGGGGTTTCTGCCCGGTTTTGAAGGCTCACAGGCAGCATCACAGTTTGTGGATTTGTTCACCTACCCCATATGCTCGCGAGGGCACTGAGAAAAGACATCCTTCCAACCCAAAGCAGTGGGCATTTCCCCGGTGGGCAGCCAGCTCAAGGGGTGCCGTGCCCCGCCCCGCCGGTGCGAGGAATGGGTGCGGAGCCCTGACTGGTAACGCTGGGAGCTCCAGAGACACCCAGGCACCACGTGCCTGCCTCCTGTGGCCCGGTGGCTTTTTTGGACCCCTCTGAAAACCAAAAGCCATGGGTCCGCAGGGTTTGTCTTCCCTAAATCTTGTACTAAAACCTCCCCGTGAGGCTGCAAGGCGAGGCTTACAACGCCCAGCAGTAACTCAGGAAGCAGTTGCTAACCTCTCCGACATGGAAGATGACATTTTTCACGTTCTAATAGATATTGCCTTTTTCTCTAACAGTACAACCCTTGTTACTCCTACCTGCTATTTTAATTTTCTTCGCACAATTACTCCCTACTTATAATCACAAAAACAATGGAGTGATACACGAGAGATTTGGGAGGCTTATTCAGAAAATATAAGCAGGAACAAGAATCCTTTTCTTAATCATTCTTAACCAGAATGATGTAGGGGAGAATCATCATTTCTAACTAGAAAAATCAACTTTATTTTCAATTAAAAAATTATATCGCATTTACCTCAAAAGTAGGTTTTTAAACCTAAGGGGAAGGATACTAGATTTTTACAGGGTTTTTCTCCACTGTGTCCCGGTGGAATTTGAATACCAGCACTGCCTTTCTTACTCTAAGTTTCCTCTGCAGGCATTTTGCTAAATATATATATCGTGTGTGTATATATTATAAATATATACTGTATCTATCCACTGATAGATGTATACACTGTTACAAAAGAAGAGTAAGTTGTTACACAAACTTTACATTTACATTTTTATATATATATACTTCTATATATATAGCTCTCCCCCCACTACATTTGGTACAAAGAATAAATCAATCTCTGCGGACAGCAATTTTCCCTCCAGGTGGGCTTAACGTCAGATTAACACCGGAGGCATCAAACTGTCTGCATCGGGCGCGGGCTCCATTCCTACTCTCTGATTTCAAGCCAACCAGCTCATTTTCTGATCGTAAGGCATTAGGAACGGTGGTGGTAAGACAATACGGAATCAATCTCCTCCTACGGCAGCCGTACGGTTCACACATCCCAGAGCAGCCCTGGCTCACACGCTGAACATTCAAGGGCACCTGTAGGGCAACGGCACCTCTTCGGCTGTGGCTTGATCGGCAAGTGGCGTGTCTGTCGGTGAGCTGCACGGGGTATTTCTGGTGTGCGGCAGCTGATCAAGTGACGCCCGACAGCAACGGCACAACACTGCCTGGATAACGCCCCCTTCTCGAGGGAGAACGGCAGCCGCACCCATGGAAAAAGCAAGAAGAACGGCCTAATTAAAGATGCTTCTGCTACACAGGGTGTAGTATTTCCATCAACCAGTGTCTCTAGACCAACGCAGCAACTGCCCAGGGTTCCTCTTCTCTGAGAAGTGAAAGAAAAAATACATCTACAGCAAGATGAGTCTCTTGGACAGCAACGCTCCCGAACTACGGGCGTTTCCAGTGCACCCTAAGACGGCCTTAGGAACAGGAAATTTTCGCATCCAGCTGCAGGAGCAATTCAAGCTGCTACGGACATTACAGACCTGACGATCGAGCTGCCGAATTACCTGGATCGCAAGAATATGACTGTACGTGGTGTCATTAACCTGCCACGCATTAGAGAGCTCATCAGAGATGCAACCCTCACACCGCATTAACATCGCCCTTAAAGAACTGCGCTCTCATGCAAACATTAATTGAGTAATAAGCGTCTGATTTCTTTCTTTCGCGCTCTCTCCCGGATTCCACTTTCTGCTCGGAGTCTACAGACCCTCGCTGTGATTGCCAATTATATGAAAAAGGGCTGACTCCATTTGGATGGCTGGTAAGAAGGAATGTCTGGATGAAACTATAACCACACACACCACCCTCGAAGCATCTGCCCTCCAACAGCCGACAACGTATCCACCTCCTGAGCGCAACGGCCGTAATGACCCATCTCGGTCAGCTGAACATGGAAATAATTTCAGCTGCTATGACGTGCTTTGGGGGCAAAAATATAAAACCAGTTTATGTCGTGGTATTCTGAGAAGCTGAAAATGGAAAAATGCTTAAGGAGGGGAAAAAAAAAAAGAGAAAAATAGAAGATAAAAATAATTGCAAGGTTTGACTCGCTTGCATCCCCCCAGGTCTGATTGCTCGTGCAATCCTGCCACGTGCACGGTAACTGCAGAATGTGTCAACACAGCGAATCTTCTGAAGGGGAAACTCGGAAATGGCTCTAATTTTACAATGGCTAGAGTGATCTTGGGAGCCAATATTTTCCTCTGAATCACATAAATTAAAGCTGTGAAATCCCATCCCGGTAGTCTAATGTAATAATTTTTAACCCCTGGGCTACACACTCGTTAGCACTACTTAAGTCAGGATTTTCAGTATCACCGAGGGGGATGTGGAAACTCGGTGAGACGGGGCGAACTCGTTACGCACGAGGCACAACGGCATCGCTCCTCAGGTGGGGTTTAGTGGCCTGGGAAGATCCCCCCTGCAGGCATCAGTACCTGCTACCTGCTCTCCTGCTTCCCTCCTGCCGCTCTCACCCCACCGTGCTGCCGAGTCGCTGGGCCTCCTCGGGGAGCTGCAGCAGGTCGCTTCAGACAGAGCGTCGAGGTCCGCATCAGCCCCTAACCCTGCTGCTTCAAAAGTGAGTACGTTTATTTAAGTGCGTCTCTCTCGCCTCCCCTGCTCCCTCTGTTCCACCCAGTGAGACGGGAGCAGAAGCAGGATGAGTTGCTAAATTAGAAAAACAGCTGCTGGAAATGATGGGCACCACTGAGCCTACGGCGTCCTCGTGGCAGTGCTAACGACCCCACTGTATTACAAATACCCCTACAGCCTTCAATCACTGCAAACTGAAGTCGAACAAAGTAATTTAAGAATGGGAGGCTACTTCACGCTTGCCTTCTGGCGAAACCAGCGTAACGCAGGCTTACAGAGCCACGTTGGCTTTTCCTCGCAGGAGAAGCAACACACTTGTCAAGAGCAACACTCTCTTGCTTCAACTCCTACCAGCTGCCTACGTGAGCGAGCTGAGCACGCAGCCCCAGCCGGGCTTCCAGACAAGCAACTGCAAAGGAACAGCGCTGAGAAACGATCAGTGACGGCTCACAGCGAAACCCGAACCGAAGCGAAGACGAACAGGACTGCTGGGAACACGGCCGAGCCAACGGCCACGCGCGGGCATGGCAAGTGCTCGAGTAAGATGCAGACGACAAAGCCAAGCTCGGGACCACGTGGAGCTCATGCGCAGGTCAGGGCGTGCTTTTATCTCATGCTCGGTATTGTGACATTCTAAAATCCTTAGCATCGGGAGTTCATTATAAATATTTAGAAACACTGAATGATAACAGCGGTGAACTGGTTCACGTTGCTAACACACTGGATGTAATTGTACATTAAGCACCAGCAATAAGTTTCCTTTTTTGCCAAACAATTATGTCAGACAAACATCTGGTTGTAGACAACATGGCTTCTGCATCAAACTAACACAGTTCTTATAGACACAGTCACACACATACACAAGGTTACATTTCAAGGCTGGATATACTGTTTAATAACGCTGCCACCCCAATTTACTTCAATAGCTGCAGCAGCATTCGTTTGTCAGGTTGTTTTCGTTCAGGAGAATTAAAGAAACATTGGCAACCAATGCACATCGCTCAGCTGTGCTACTGTTTCATAGAGTACTGACTGGAAGACGCTATAAGAATGTGCAGCAGACTTTCTGGGTCATGTCAGACTGTGGAAACATTCCTTACAAAAATACCCTCCCCCTGCAAAGTCAGAATTATTCACTCTTTGAAAGGAAATGAAATAAAAACCAACAGTAAAACAAGAGGCAAAAATTAGGCCAAAGCATGGCGATTTCCCACAAGAAGAGCACGGCCTCTAAAGTTGCCTTTCCTGGCAGACACAATCGGGATCAAAGCTAGAAGGAAAAGAGTTAACACCGTCTCAGAAAAAACGAAAAAGGAAGAAAGAAAAAAAGCCCATGGCTCTTGTGAGGCAATCATCACATCTTTTTTTCCAGCGCTATAAACATCTTTCTTTGTTAGGCACTCTAAGTTCATGTCTCCGATGTTATTCCAACATTTACTTTTCTCAGTGTCTCACTGCCTGCATAATTTTCTTTTAATTAAGACTGGAAACATTCTGGAAAGCTTCTTTGGGTAATGCACTTTGTTTGCGTGTTGTTTCTCATCAGCTGAACCGCGTATTACCAAAGAAGGCTGCGGAGATATTTCCTGTAATACGAAAAGATTCCGTTGAAGATACAGGGAACGCTGCCCTGGAAAGTTCTTTCTTTTTTTCTTTTCTTTTTTTTTTTTTTGCAGAAACATAAAAAACAATCAAAAATGAAAGTGGAAAAGAAAAAGAAAACATTCCTCACGTTGTTGGCACGATGGAGTCCCCTCGGCCTGTCTCACAAGCTGCGTGTCATCCAGTGCACCCCTGCTATCCTGTCTCAGGAAGGATGCTCCTCACCAGACAGACAACCCCTGCCCCAGGAGGCCACCGCTTGCCTTGCTCAGAGTGCATCGTGTGCCGCGGGCTGCTGCGTGGTGGCCACCGAGCCCAGCACACAGCCGCCTCCTTGACGACGTTGGCCTCGGACAGCAACACTGAACTTCCAGCCATAAACAGTCGCAGTAGTAAGGGCCGTCTCCAGCCAAATATCCACAAAAGCTCTGCAGAATGGTCCATACGTGGTTTTGTCCTTGTAAGGAGATGTGCTGTTTACAAGAAATACAATTAACCAAAGGAAAAAAAAAAAAAAGACCCTACTGTACAATATTTACATCTAGAGGCTGGGCCAGTGTTTGGTCCGTAAAATCAATTAAAAAAAAAAATCATATCGGAAGCGATCCAGTCCTGTAGGATCCGTCCATCATCAGCTGTTCGTAAAGGTCCTTCCGGGGGAGGCCTCGGGCCTGTAGTCATATTTATTCAGCGTACTGGGATAATAGGTTGTCGTGTACACGTTGGTTTGCTGCAACGGGTAGAAGTTGGTCCTGTCATCCGGTATCAAATTGTTCTTGTTAAGTGTCTGTAAAAGAGCAGAGGAGATGACAGGCATGGCAATGGTGCCACGTCATTACTCTTTCCTACTTGCCGACACCTCCCTCTCACCTGCCTCCTCCATCACGGTCTGCCGCAGCCACCTCCGCCTTCCCTCCGGCTGGGAGAGTGAGACGGTACACGGCGCGCTACGGGGCTACTCTGCGGGGACCACAGCTCCTGCCAGGTCTCCCTCGGTGGACCTGTGCTCAGCTACGGCTAGGGCCAGGACCCAGAGCCTTCTCCAGAGACCCGGAGTCTCCTGGTAGATGGCGCGTTTGTTGTCTGAACGTCGTTGTCACGCAGAGCCATGCTGGGCCTACACGACCGTCGGTGATTCACGGCAGCGCTCAATCTAATCTCTTCCAAACTGCTCATGTGCCAGCCTGCCGCTCCCTCTCAAACCAGTCGCCAAACGGCAGCTTGTTCTCTCTGGAAGAGCAGGTGTGCATTTACCTGATCTCCATCTCCATTGGTAGATATCCAGGTTTGGACCCCCCGATATTAAGTGTGTCACTTCTGTAAGCTACAGTATAAGTAACAAATCATGGTCACTTTTGGAAAAACTAAAATGACTTCAAAAAATAATTCAACAACCACGTAACAACTGTTGGCAACATTAACACAGAAAGTGAGAACCACAAATGCCCCTTTTACCATAAAAAAATTTTAAATCGGGTTTTTTTCTCCCTCCCCTCTTCCCCCCCCTTCTTTGCTTTTTGCAGGAATTACTGTCACGCTCCCCACCAGCACGCACAAGCCCCCCTCTCCCCACATCAAAGCCCACTGCTACGCCAGCTGTTACCTATGCACCAGGACGAAATCCCGCTGTGGGGGGAAGGTGTGTGCAACCATTTTATGGAACTTTTCCTCCCGCATCTTTACAGTCGTCTGATTTCTGTGGCCTTGGCTGAGGAACTTTCATGAGAGCGTTTTCAACTAACCCCTGGCTTAAACTCCGTACACATATCGCTGGTCTGTGTCGCTCCCGCGTGCGCCGTTCATGGCTGTCGTGCAGGGAACTCGCTCCTCTGATCTGGGAGTCAAAACTAGGTGTTGGCTACAGCAGCCTCATGGTCAGGGCAGAGCACGTTTAACGAGGGCGTGAGCGTCTCTCCTGTCCGGAGCAGCGAGATGGAGAGCTCGAACGAGGCAACTAGTCCTGGGACCTAATGGTTGTCCTGCCACAACCCGATGCCCCCGGGGGAACCGCTTTACCTCAGAGTTCCCCCTTGAGACAAACACCTCATACCCGACCCAGCTCAGGGCAAGATGAAAATTAATTAACTAATGCTCATGTGCCTGAAATACCCAGCTCCATTAGCCTTACTCGACCCCCCTAACTTCAGCCACCTAAACTTCAGGCACCGTGGCTCTGTCAGCACAGACGAACATTGCCTTCTGGGGAAGCTCCTGCCCCCCCCAAGCCCAGCAGCAGCGGGGCAGCCTGCCCACAGCGGGTGCCCAACTTTTAGGAGGCTGCAGTTAGTGAGCAGGGTCTTGCCCTGGGCGCAGTCAGGGCTTAGCCACATCCCAGCTGTGACCAGTGACACGCTCACAGCTACCCCAGGCTCAAGACCAGTACCATTTATCTCCCAATTTCTTTGTAATCAAATAAATTTACTGCATGGGGAGGGGGAGAGGAGGAGGAAGAAAAGAAAATGCTTTCTACTAACCTGATAGCAGAACAGCTACAGCCACCCTGGGAGCTGCAACTCCCAGTCTCACACAGGATGTTAGAGGGAAAGGCTTTCCTGCGGCAGAAGTACCCTGGCACAGAAATTCCCCAATTGCTGAACTCCCGAATGACTTTTTTGGAAACGGGCACTACCTGAAACATCTCCTACACGAAAACTGGAAGAGAACTAGCCTCCTCCTGGTCTAACTGCCATCTCTCCCTGCCTGGAGTCTCTAAAACAAGCTCCCAGCACATCACTTGTAGGAACCAAGGAGAGAACTGGCATAGGCATGCTCAAAGTGACACGTATTTCCAAGGAATGAGGATTTTTGCCCTACAATACGAAAAGAAGAAAAGAAATGTCATGCTTCGCTCCCAGCCACCCAAGGAAATATTAAAATAGTGTGAGCAACAGTCTGCTGTTCTATGCTGGAAGCTGGGAAACACGGTAGCCAGGCTCAGTCCTCTGCTGCTCGCTATGCTTCCTTGGGAAATCCAATTAACTGCTCTGCGCTTCCGTGTCTTCTGACCCGGCTTGATAAAAACATTTGCCATCCCCTGTAAAAATGCACTTTGCTAAGGCTACCACTGAGTGTTTGGGGGAATTGCTCTCTGGCCAACGATACAGGTGTTCCCAGCGGCCGTACGCGATGGCTGCTGCGTCTCTAGCCCAGCATACCCACTGCGGGCAGCACAGCCCCACGGCCCACCACCGCAGGAGGAAGAGGCTGATTCCCACTCCCACACTGCCCGGGCTCTCTTGAAGGTGGTCTGGCATCCAGGCCTCATCTGGGTCACTTTCTGAGGTGGTTAAGATTCAGGATGTGCCAGGATTACCACCTCTGAAACTGGGTGACATCAAACCCCTGACCTGGGATGGCTCAGGGCCATCTTGATCTGAGGACAAAAACCTCTGGGCTCTACGTTTTTGGCTTTCAGCCGGAAAAATCTGTATGAGTTTCAACATCTCCCACAGTGTTTCAAACTAGCCCCTTACAGCAAACTTAGCATTTAAGTAACACAATCTGCATTTTTGCCTCTCTCTCGTCTTACTTCCATATTACTTCTATTTTTAATTAGGAAAAAACCCCACAGCTGCTCCTTTGCTCTGTTTGGGTTTATTTTTGATGGAGGGCTTATATCTTAGGGAAATACCTTATGAAAACGGTTTAGTGGAATTTATATTGCAATTAGCTGCAAAGAATTTGTCTCCGGAAACGCTGTGATGGCAGCACTTTCCTAAATCAGCATGATCAATGTGCTCTGCCTTAACATTTCCCCACACAAACTTATTGTCTGTCTCATTTTAATAAATAGATGATTAGGTTCCGTGGTATTAGAAATTGGTTGATATTTTAAAGAAGGGAAATTAGGCAGCAGTGGATTTGAGAGATGTACACACACATGCGTGAGGCGCACAGGTAAATCTCTCTGGGTGGGCTCACGTGCCGTTTTACTCGGAGCTTTAACCCTTGCTCTCATCACCGTGGCAGTAGAGAGACGGCCAACGACTTTCCCTGCGGAAGATATTCCCGCACGGCTATACGGGTTATGCCGTCGAGGTCAGAGCCTCCTGACAACTTGAACTCACTGGGGTTATTGTGGGGGTGAAACCAGCCTGCGGCACCCATAGGTGTTCCCACCACTACTTATCAGCCCCAACGGGACAGGCCAAGAGTGGTCGGCACCGCACAACTGCACTTGACCGCAAGAACTAACACAGACCGGCCCCGCTCTGCAAGTGCCTCTTCACCTCAGCCGCCTCTGAGCCGAGCCCCCAGGATTCCAGCGGCCAAGAAGTGGTCACAGAAGGAGACGCCCAACAAGTCCTCTTAGAAGGGACAATCGATGACAACCCTTCACAGGCCATTCTATGCCAATCCTTCGGTGCTTTGGCAGGGATGTGTCTGTGGCTGCAGTAAGCTGACCAAAGCAGCGCCGCGAGCACTAGGGCTCAGGCTGTCCTCACTAGAGGTTTCAGAGAAGGAAGAAGGACTTGCCTTTGCTGCCTGAGCCCTTCTGCACTACCACCCTGCACGGAGAAGTGTCGGTCATCTGAGCACCCACCAGACCTTACTGATGACACTTTACCTGACACTCAACCTGTATTTTCCCATTCTTGCCGACTGCTCCCTTCCATATGAAACACTAATGCCTCCCCTTGCCAGCAGCTACAACCTCTTAGGACTGGGTGTTCAGTAAGCAGGACCAGAAGAACCAAAAGCACAAGCAACGTTCACTGCCGAGACATCACTTGGTGCAAATGTCTGTGCCATTCATATGATGTATTTCAAACACCGAGGGGAACGTATTTCAGGCCCTTGTTTTGGTCCTGTCCTGCCTGGAGAAGCAGCTTCTGGTTATGTAAGCATAAAATTCCCCATAAAAAGTGAGGCCAGACCCTGAGCTAATATGAAAACCTGTGGGGTGTGCTTAGAAAAAGTGCTCCGGTCAGCTAATAGCTAGAAACTCAACATGCATCAGTCAAATACTTCTACCTGCTTCCTCCCTTCCAGCATGAGCCCCACCACCCTGGCATATTTGGTATCATTTGTTTCTTCTGCTCTGTTCACCACTCACCTCAGCTCAAGAACCTGTTAGCGGAAGGTATGCCACCTGCACGCACTAACCTGACCGAGTGCATCACTCAAAACATGCACAACTTCAACGGCTTTCTTCAAAAGACCCCTATTATGCTGCACTGGAACATGACTAATGTGCAAGATGGGTATGGTTTTAAGAGGATGTAAACCAGCAGCAGCTTTCTCCATTGTACGTGAGCTGTCAGCTAACGGAAAGGTCCAGTCTTGTTGCCAGTCAACTGCGCATCTATGCCAAGCACAACAGAAACCCGAGGATTTCAGTATTTACAGAAATATATAAACAATTTGTTATCACACTTGCTACTGTAATTAGAGCTAGAATAGTTCTAACAGGAAACTTTACAGATATCTCCCCTTGTGCGCTGCTCTGCCCCCTGGTATTCATACCGGAGACAAAATACTGACACGCACTCACAGGCTGCTTCTCCCGAGGTAGAGCCACGTGCTGGATGTGTTAAACATGACTGTATTGTGCCATATGCACACATTTAATTTTGTTCAGCTTTCTCCATTGATATTTTTAGCCTAAGTCATCATTCAGATTTTCCATTTGTTACTTTTTCTCCAGCAATGCTTTGCCACTACTCCCCCAAATTCTGCCTCTGCTCCAAATCATTAAGTCATAATCCACTGACCTACTTGCTTACGTTCTCCCAGATGCAGCAAAACATCTTCATGCGTAACAGCGTGGGACTTTCGGTACTAAACCCATCCTACAGCTGCACATATAAGCTGTATAAACATTTCCTACACACACCAACAGATTAAATCTTTCGGTTTTTAATAGTCAACAAAAATTTCAAAACAATTTAAAGAGAAGATCAACATCTCATCCCCAATTAAAAGGAATTCCATTTAGTTTTTGAGAAGCTGAAGTGAAAAGGATGCTTCTAAAAGCACCTGATACACCTACAACTAGTACCAGAATAAGGGCCATAAGTAGTTCCCACAGGGTGACATGCAATGGCAAGATTTCCTTATTTTCTCACGCAGAAAGCACTCAGCTTTCTGGAGCTCAGCATTCCCTTTGAGATGCAGGTCTTCTTTTCTATTTTGGGGGCAGTCTGGGGGAAGACTCAGCAAGTTTCCCCAAGAGTTTTGTACATCACCAGAGCACCACGGTCCCTGTGAAGTCAGTGAGTAGGGACAGTTTCCCCCAGCCTCCACTATTTCTCCGCTGACAGATGCAATTTCAGTTTCCACCGCCCACCCACGGCACTTTCCTCTTTAAAAAAGACAAGAAGAAGAAAGAAAAGGTTGTTTGACCCTCCTAGGCAGCTTCAAACCTCTCTGTCTAGCGTTTATGGTTACGTTATCACCACTTCAGCCTCTGAACAACGCCACATGCACCTTTCCCGTGGGCATGACTCATCAGGGACGCGGCCCCTGTGCCAGGACTGCAAGTTCCAATCTCGCAATGTAATGTTGAACGTCCCAGTGTGTTACAAACCAAAACTTCCCTTTTCCTTCATCCCAAAAAGGAACCAAGGGTGACAGCTCCAAACCCTGGTCATCCATCCACTGTGGACAAGGAAAAGGTCTACAATCCAACCTTTGCAGCAAGGTTGCAGCCAACCCTCTTGGCAATATCCAAATGAAGCCCATGTGCATCCTGCCTCTGCAGAAATCAAGGCCAACATTCCCACTGAACTCAGTTCACAATCAGCCCTAAAAGAATCGAGGTAGCCTTTCCAATTTTCCTTGGAACAGCATGCAACAGACTTCCTGAAGCAACAGTGGGATGGCCATTACTCCCCCTCATCCCCCAGGAAAACAGACGTATAAGGGAATTGTGCAATGAAGAGAAGATCCAACATTTAGGTTCTTTTGCGCTCGTTGCAGTGAAATCAGGTTGAACAAAATGCCTTTTCGATGCACATCGGCTGTTTCACGGAGCTGGCCATGCCTTCTTGTTAAAGGACGTTACTTTTTGCGTTCTAGGAACGTCAGCCAAATGACTTAGGCTTGTGGAAATACGTTAATATTGCAAAACATTCCCCACAGCTTGTACATCTCCGGAAGTACCAAGGCAGAAATCTCAGAATTATAATTAAGCAGTACATTTGGAAATAATTAGCATAACAACTACATTTCAGCAAAATAAACGATACCGCTAAAGTAACCTTTTGGCAATAATTGACACCGAGGAAATAAATGACATCTGGCCCACCCATACACTCCGCTCCATCTGATCAACTGGATGCCACAACACCGCTGTGCCTCTCCAGCTGTGCATTACAAATGACCCTGGAAAGATGGAAGGTCGCCAGAAAGACCTTATGAGACCCACGCATTTACTGCAAGCTAGGAGTGATTTTTAAGAATTTAATGATTCTTCTTTCTGATCTTTCTTAACAGTTTGCTTAGTGTCTTACACTGAACAAACTCACCTGATGCTTTTGTAAAATCTCCTGAGCTCTGCCTCCACCGAAGTCAAAGTTAGCAGTGGCCAGGCTTTATGGGTTAAGTTTATTGTGATGGATTCAATACGGCTGTTTGCAGGATTTACAGTAAAGTGTAGATGTACAGATGAGGAACCTATTTTCTATATAAGAAGGTTTTTCCTCTTGAAAAGAGATGCAAAAAAAAAGATCCCACTGGGACACTAAACTTATGATTGCATGTTCTTTTTGCATGGAAGCTTACCATATTTTTAGACTGGAAATTCTTTGTTCACTGGTATTGGTAAATAAATTCAACAACCCTCAAATGACGGCAGCATCTGTAGATGTGCTCAGGTTGACAATGGAACTAACATTCAATTATAAGAAAATGAATAGCTACCATTTTCTATAGCTGTTTGAAAATATCTAGTTTATCCTTATACTTAGGAGGGAGTGAGGTTGTATTACTGCCCTTTCAAACTCACAAAAACCTTCAGAGTTTGCAACACAAAGGACCATTGTCAGCAAGATGCTTTGGCACTTCTCTGACTTTACGTACACGAGTAAGATGACAAAACAAGCTGTATGTAATAGTGAGGCAAACTGAAGTGAGACCATGCTTAGAGTAAATCCAGGTTTAAGTATTCTTCTGACCTGGAAACTGAAGTCGGAGGAGTTGATGGAAATCTACCCACTGGTAAGTGCAGGTGTCTAGCCTAAAGCTTGCTGTTTATCCCTGGCTTGCCCGTACCGTGCTGGTGGCAAGACCCATGACGTGGTGTCCAGACACAAAAGAGGAATTCAGGGCTGCCCAATACAGCTGGCACCCAGGATATAACAGACATGACCTCAGCTGCGTGGGAAGGTGGAAACGGTCTCCTAGCTGCAGTACTATGCCTCGGTGTATGCCCTCCCTGGGTCCGTCACGTATACAACGGTGTTACTACAGAGGCTCATCACTTGAGCTACAGCACCTGCCCTCGCCTATGCTCTAGTACTCAGCCTAACTCACCTGAGGTATAACCAAGGCCTTCTAACGCTAAGTTTAATAGTTCACATTGGGTGAAGACGATCATCTAGAGCAACTGGGCTATACTGGGCTTCAGCTGATGGCAGCTGTCAGGCGACTAGCCGTAGGTCTGCCCAGGGAAGGCGTTCTCACTGCAGTTATACGGGAGCAAGCAGCCCTGAGTTTTCCACGGTCTTGGAGCTGCTTATTCTGGTGAATTACCACTGCAGGTCAGGCAGCCTGGTGCCAGCCCGCAGCGCTACATTTAGGCTGAGAATTGCAAAGGTGTAACTGCAGCGGTGAAGAAAAAAAAAAAAAAAAAAAAGTAGTAAAAAGAGAAATAAAAGCAAAAACTGAGCCTAATTTGCCATCTGCTAACTCCATTCAGCCTCTTATAGTCTTATTGCTTTCCAAATATCTCCCACCTTCCAAATAGCTGCTTTTTGATTATTTTCCTCAAGATTGCTTTGTTTTCTCCCCATGTTGCATCTCACCTTGTTATTTCCTCTCTGCATTTATAACCTCCTCAGGTCATTTCCCATTATTTCTATACCAGTGGCTGGTTTTTTTGACACACCTCCCAATTTAATATCTTCTGCTAGCTTAATTAACAAACTGACTGCACCCTCTCCAAGCTCATTAATGAAGATATTAAATAAAGCCAAACCTTGCATTACTGCTTGCAGTGCCCCAAACAACTCCTCCCCACAGCCCGTACGTTCCCATCAATGCTTGCCCGATGTTCACAGTCCATTAGCCAGGTTTCAGTCTCTACAGCAGCACTCCTCTCCAAGCCGATTTCTATTTACACATCACAAGATCACTGAAGCCACCAATACCATCCTCTTTTCTTTAGGTGTGTGGACCACTAAAGGCACATTTTTAACCAGCTGAGAATCTGCCCTTATGCAGCTCAGTCTCCTGCTTTCCCTAAATTCTCTAATGCTGAAACTCTGTGCAAAAGGTGATCGTGTTTGATGTCTTCCTGCTCAGCATTATGTCCTGGCTCAGCTGGCAGTTCAGCCCAAGCACCTTTCATTTAAACAGGGTATGTGATCTGTTGCCCCCCAAACAGTAATTCAGATTAGCCTTCCAGTACCTGAAGGGGCCTACAAGGAAGCTGTGGGGCACCTTTTACAAGGGCCTGTAGTGACAGGACAAGGGGTAATGGGTTTAAATTGAAAGAGGGGACATTTAGATTAAATATCAGGAAAAAATTCTTCATGGAGAGGGTGGTGGAGCACTGGCACAGGTTGCCCAGGGAAGCTGTGGGTGCCCCATCCCTGGAAGTGTTCAAGGCCAGGCTGGATGAGGCTTTGAGCAACCTGGTCTAGTGGAGGGTGTCCCTGCCCAGGGCAGGGGGGGTTGGAACTGGGTGGGCTTCAAGGTCCCTTCCAACCCAAACCGTGCTGTGATTCTAAGATTTGCCTGCATATTAGCATTGACACAGATCTGTTTCAATGACTTTCCATTGCTGTAAATGAAACTACAGTCAAGTCAATCCCGTTTGTTTCTCCTGGTTTCACTCTCTCGTACCGCCCCA
The DNA here is from genome assembly GCA_027574665.1 of Rhynochetos jubatus. Taxonomy (NCBI): domain Eukaryota; kingdom Metazoa; phylum Chordata; class Aves; order Eurypygiformes; family Rhynochetidae; genus Rhynochetos; species Rhynochetos jubatus. Next base: position 31,104,992 of record CM050654.1, read on the forward strand.
GCTCTGCTGAATTTTGAAGACCAAGCGGGATTTAACACCCCACTGATATGCACTGATGAAAGGGGAAGGTCCAGGCATACTCCATGGATTGTGGGCCTGTATTCTTATGGATGTTACGTCTTATCCCCAAATCCAACTGCCATTTCCCACACAGGCTTACTGAGATACTTGTGTGGCTTGAGCGCATTGGCCTTTGGTAGCTTAACAGTGACCCAATTAGCTGGAAGGAAATTGGCCTGTTTTCTTACAAATGTTTTTGTATTTCCTTTGCATTTCATGGCACTGGGAGTTTGACCAAGATGCATATTTATAATTGGAGTTGTCCATTAGCTGGTTCTCAGAGACTCTGGGATACAGTCCATCTAGATTCCATCATCCGCAGGTTTTCAGATCTTTCCTTTATTCACGTGCTTTGTGCTAAATCTCAGGACGATGTTAGACCTGACTTAATGAGGATTCCCCCAGCTATAGGGGAATGCAAGCAGAGCTACTCCTGCTTACCCTATGCCAAACCTATCGTGCATATATAAACACAGGAAAGGTGGCAATGCATGTAGTGTTGCTGCAGCCGGTGCAGCCTGTGCCGTGGCAGCAGCCAGCACCATCTGAGCAGCCCTGAGCTCTCAATTGCTCTTTAGGACAGGGCAGTTATGGTTCAGGAAAAAACAGGTCAAGTATTTTGGCTGTCCTCTCTCAGAGCTGCCAAACATGTTCTGGACATTGAGCTCTAATTCTGAAATCTGACACAGCCATCTTTATTTTGTATGCATGCAGCTCCATTTCTTTATAATTGTACTTAAAAATCCATTATTTGCTAGTGGACCTGTTCCAGAAGACTAGTGATGTAGCTCCCCTCCAAGTGTACCACAAGGTTTATATGTTTTCTGGTATTTATTGTCCCATACTGTCCTCTCCCTTTACTTCAGCTCCCTGCCTTGTTCATGGCTCCCCATAAACTCTTCTGCAAACACATAATTAATTCCTCCTGCACATCCTGGCAGCACTGAGGATTTCCCAGTTCGGCTGATGCGCGTAACACTGCCTGCCAGAGCTTCGAGGAGACAAGGAAGGAAGAACCACCTCAAGGACCCGGACCATTAACTTCCAGCAAATGAGGCTAGGGGATATTTGAATTACTCCTCTTCTGACCAGTAGAGGGAAGTCATGTGAATGCGCAGCACTCAGTGCAGGGCGATTTTGTTATTCCCATTCCAGCAGTTTTTCTTTGTTTAATTCTCCTTCTTCCAGCACAGGTGGGTGGGTGGGGGCAGATACATGTCAACCTCAGAGAAATTAGGAAAGGCAAAAATGGCAACAAAAAGGTAGTATCAATTATGAGATCAATTAGTGTAGCTGGAAAAATCAGATAAAACTTTGGAACACATCTATCTGTCTTCAGGTCAGAAATAGCAGCTCACATGTTCAAAACCTGCCAGCTTTTTCCAGCTATACTCATTGATCTAATTAAAAATGAAACACAACAAAACTTGTCTGCCTACAAACCTGTCTTGCCCGCATCCACAGATTATCGCAGCTGCAGTAATACAACCCCAAAGAAAGGCTAGTGTGAGCATCCACGACGACTGGCCTTGCCTTTAAGAAGGCAGAGCATGGACCTGGCTGTAATCCTGGCTGTGTCCCTGGCCTAGGTGTGGAGGAGATACGCCTGGGCGTTCAAGGAGGAGGAGAGAAGGCTGAGTCAAAAGAGAAAAAACATGACAGGATGCGTATGAAGCATCTACCCCCAGTTCACCTAAAACTTCTCAGTATGGCTTAAAGAGGAAAACAAAAAGTCATCCCAAAAGCTGGACTCTCTCGAAACAGTAGGGGAGGAGGAACCATGTGGATTCCCACCCCAGGGCGAGCAGCACCAGCCCTGCGAAGTAATGAAGGGTTTCTATGAAAAGTGATGGGAGTTAGGGACCAATTCCCATTGTGAGTAGCTGCTTAGCATCCCAGAGGGAGGAGGAGCAAGGAACCATCAGATCCGAACTGGCACTTTCGCCTACTCTTAAATAATGTATCTACGAGAGGGAGATATCTGTGACTTGCACACAGCAACCCACTGAGCCCTTGCTGCCATGGGGTGAGGACACCTCCAACAGATGCACATCACTGGACAGGCACAATCATCCTAGGCCAGCCACACCTCCAGGCATGCTTGACTGCTCAATTTGGCTCGACCCAACGATATAAAGGGGAGAAAAGACACTAACAGATTTTGACTGAGACACACCACTTAATCCTTTTTTCCCCATCAGTAAGCTCTCTTGCTTTCCCTTCCTAGCAGGCATTATGTAAATTGAGAGTTCCCTGAAGTGATATTTGCAACTGCAGGATCATACAAGAAAGGGCGCAATGCTCCTTTGCCGATACAACCCCCTGCCCCTACTATTCTTTTTCAAATAATACTATACTCATGGTAAGTACTAAAAATATGTACTCTACCATTCAAGCATTTAATGTTCTTAAATGCCACTTTGTTCAGGGGAAATATGAAATTCACTGGGAACAAAATTTATGTTTCAATTTGGTTTACTATATTTATGTATGTGTGTGTATTTATTTTTTCCAGCTGGTTACATCAGCTAGATCTCTCTCCAAAACGCCACGCAGCTAAAGCAAACGCTTAAGGGAGGCTGTTGATCACTTATTGACAGTGTTGGGCATCATCAACTGCTGGCTTACGCCTGATCTTTACAGTCACTTCCCGAGGCTTGAATGATGCACAGTGAAAGGGTCACTGGGAAAAGAAAGAAGCTTCTGTCACAGTGGCATCAGCGTGTGTGCTGTGATCACTACAAATAAATGGGTAGGCCCATTTTAGTTGAAGGAGCAACATATCAAATTAAGCGATAGGACACCAAAGCCCTAAATTTTCCACAGCAGAGAGAAACAAACATCCTCAGAGACAAACAAACATTCTTCTAGGGAACTTGACAGTAGTTAAAGCTCATTTACACTTGAACCACTGGCTATCTCCCCACTATAAAAAAGGAGTGATTTTCAGCAGCACTGAAAATGACCATCACCAGGAGAGAGATGGTTAAATCCATGCAGGGATCCACTTCCCTATACCCTCAGCTTTATTTCTTTTTGCAGTGTTGAAAGCCACACTGAACCCCCAGCCTGTTCCGTTCAGAAGGATTCTTCTTTCCAAGACAGGACTGGTTTCTGTTTCATAACCTGCCGTGTTGGCATTCTATCGCCATGAATTAGTCAGGATTAGCAGTGAAGTGTGGATCGCAGGATCCTTCGCAGGGAGTCTCTGCTCTGCACTGTTATTTGATTCTCAACAGCATTGTTCTCACTTTATTAAAAAATACTCATTGTAACTTCTAATTTATAGAGAGTCCCAAGTGAACTACTGAATATTCCCCCCCTTTTCTGGTAGCTACATTTATATTTGCTGTATAATTATGGGCAAGTGCAGGACTCGCATTCCTACTAAACTCAACATGTATTGTCCTGATGTCCTCCTAGAAACTTCAGGTATCAGGTGATACCTCTAATATTAAGTTTCCCTCTTGCACTGCCATACCCTGCAATCTCACTCAGTTCTCACCTCATCTTTCCCCCCAACAAATCTGCTCATTGCCATAAATGACTGCTGGCTTGAGCACAACTTCAGCGCTTGGCCCCTAGCGTCTGAGCAGCAGTGATGCCCAGGGCAGACACAGTGCTCAGGTGCTTCCTTGGCTCATTTGAGGCAACAGTACAGAAAAAGCTTTACTGTGACTCATGACTAGAGCTGTGTTCAAGGAAGGAAGGACAGAGGAAGGTCTGTCCAGCACAATCAAGAAGAAAATCTGCAGAATCATCATCATAACCAACCTGCAAACGTACATTTCTCACTAATCCCGTCTGGCCTGATCCAAAGGCCATTGGATTTTGGATTTGGATCAATGTGCAGATGCCTTTGTCCAAATCCCATGTAGAATAAAATGTTGGCTCTCCTTATTGCCAGAAGATTTAGCAATGGGAAGAACTTCAGTCCAAACCCTTTCTCCATGTGTGACTGTTCCAAGACCTCCTAATTCACAAGGGTTCAACCTTGACCCAACATCCTCCCGCTTCTACTGCAGGATCAGCTGGGTTTCCATCAGCATGACTCTAATAAGGGACTCACATGAGTAAGTCACTGAGTAGCTGAAACAAGATGTTAAAAGAGAGGATCTCCTCTCTGCTTTGATAGCCACTTATTAACTAATCGGCATGGCAGTACTGGGAATGTTGTAGGTGGTTCAGTAACCCATCATGCCAAAATATGGAAAGCAGGTAATTTTTATTTCATTATGCTCTTGTTCTGCACAGTCTTCAATATTGTCAGAGTGCTGTATGAACTTTAACCAACTAATGAAACATGAACTGCTTATTAGGTGACCCAAAAGGTCTCTCCCCTACAATCTGTGAATAACAAATCAAAATCAACGTGCTGCTGGTAGATGCATATGCATGAGATCTTTTAAGACATCATGGCTAAAATAGCTAATAATAAACCTCACAGCATTCTTGAGAAAGCAAAACAGGAAGGGCAAAGAAGCCAGCAAAAATAAAACACTCTTCTGCAAAACACTGCCCAGGCAAGTTAGCATCAGCTAAATGATCAGTAGGTCACCGTTATGTATGATATTTACATCTGATCTGCATCGCTGCATTGCTGTGCTGAAATGGCCAACAAGGCGCATACCGGCTAGCACTTCCTTCATTAAAAGCTGCCTTCATATAAAATTCACCTTGATTTATGAGTTTGCATTCAGTGCTGTACATCTGAATGTAACACTGCCAAACTTTCCACCGTGTTCACCTGCTGGTGAGAAAGCAGAGATATTGCAAGATGAAAACAAACTAAAGATGGTTGCAGAAGGCTTATTATTATCAAAGAATGGAAAATAATAGACTTGTGCGTATGCTCAGCCTTCTGCTACCATCATGTCACTGTGTATTACTGTTTTCTGTTACTGAAAAGTAGTCTACAGACCGAGTATTTCCTTAATCGTGGATTTATTAACTCTTTCATGCACACAAACCTATGATCATTCTTTTGCTTTCATTACCTCAAAAACATTGGGGGCAGTTTTCTTGGTACATGCTGAATAGAAACTTACTTGGGTTTAGAATCTGAAATTTCAGGTGTTTTCACTTTCTTTCATATATAACCATTTAAAATTCAGATGGGCCTGTAGCCAAGCTCAGCCCAATCCTTGTTTTCCAGAAGGTGAATTTTAGCTCCTCCATCGTTTGAATGTTAATTGTATAGCATCACAATAAAACCACACATACTCCTTGAAAGCATGAAAAACTCCCTCCTGACCCTTAGAAAAATCTGCCAGTTATTCCTAAATATAAAGCTGGCTAATAACAACTTCTGTAAGTAATTACACAGCACAGAGCACACAGAGCCTTCCTCTTACTGCACGAACACTGTATTCTTCAAGGGAATATGTAGTACTAAATGAGACGTTTTCAGGCAAGAGTTTAAAAAAGGAGGGCCAAAGGAGAAGATGAGCATAAGGAAATATTCAACAGAAATAGAGAAAAGGAGCTTCACTTGATAAACAGATTTTACCCTTTCTGTAAACCACTCTGCCTCATTCACCACTCTGAAAGTGTATGACTTCGAGTTCTTCTCGGTAAGTACCCCCTTGCTCCTAAACATTTAGGTTTGGTCTGTCCAATGACTGCAGATTTATGCACTTGAACCCTTTCACTTCCCAACATTCTATAAATAAGCCCCATCTGGTCTATCTCTCCTTGCGTCCAAGTCCCTTCTCCCCCCAGCCTAACTCACACAGTCCCCGTTAGCTAATGCCTCCCTTTACGTAAACTAGACTTTTCAAAACTTGATCTAATGCCTAGGCTCTTTATGTCCCTTGAAAGAAGCTGCTAACAGCTGCTCACTGTTACTGCACGCTAGCTCAGGTATTCAGAGATGGATCTATCAAAGAGGTCAACTCCCTCCTGATACTACATTAACTAATCTGCTGCTGTTTTAAACTTTGCTTAGCTTTGTTACTACTTCTACTCCACTGCACCACTTGGCATAGACATATTGCATTTCATAATTCTTTTACCCACTTGATGAAGATCGTTCTGCAAACAACTTCATCCTTCTAAATTTTAATGATTCTGCCTATTGTAGCATCATCTGAAAACATATGATAGCACAATATAAATCATGAAGAAAATGTTAACACAAAGCCAACCTTGTGACTACCTGCTTTTGGCCACAAAAATAAATCTGCTTCTTTTCTTCATTTTTTGCTGTGTAAGAAACAAGGCGATACTCTTGCTCACCTCTTTCTTGCTGCAAGACTTTTTCATCTGGGTCTCCCTATTGACTGCCACAACTACTCACATAACTGAAAGGATTACTCTCATAGTTTGAAGCTTCCAGGATCAGGTCCCAGTTCTTTACCTGTCTTAATAATTTATTACCTAACCCATATATGCAGAGCGTGTAGAATAATACATCCTGTGAAACTTTGTTAAAAGTCTCTGAAAATCCCAATATATCTGCTGCTTCCCTCCTATCTAGATCAATATTTATTTAATTTAAAAAAGGAATCCAATTTGCTTGACATGATTTACTTTCCACAAATCCATGCTGACTCGCATTATGATGCTGCACCCTTATTACACTGTATGCAACTGTAGCCTTATGCTGCTAGGAAATGTATTTTTGAGACTACATTTCTAGGCAGTGGGATCCTCTGAGGGGCTGCAGTGCCCAGCACAAGGAATCCAGCACATGCTGATTGCCAAACTGGCCTGTTACTGTCCAGCTGTTTAAAGGTGTTTCCTTTAAAACACCAAACCGACACTGACTTTCCAAACGGTTTGATGCAAGCCCTTAGTTCTGACGAGTATTCACATTGCACACCCTGGCCACGTGTCGGGAGTCACCCTGTGCCCAGCATTATAGAATCCTTATGCAGAAACAGTCCCCAACAGCCAGGGAGCTTAGACTATGGCAACGGTCCCACCGTTGATCGTGCTGCTGGGTCTCAGTTAGAAGCCGGGCCAGATCAGCAGAAACAGACAATCAAAATGCCAACAAGCGCATATCTAAGAAGGAGAGAGCAGCTGCAGGGTTTCCTTCTGGTCTGTGTTCATGCCCCAGATAGTGCTTCACACCAAGTGACCTTAGGCAGGCTGTTCCTCCTGTGGTGACATGAACCCCCCCACCCACCCCACTGTTCCCTTCTCTGATCCCACGCTCCATCTAGAGACTGATGCTCAGATGCAACGATGCGCTACCGTCTCAGCGTCTCGTCTCTTGCACCCTTAGTCCTATCTGCTCAGATAATTGGTGGTGGTCTCTTTAGCAAGCAGACACGCCAACAGAGTATCTTCTGCAACTCTCATCTTCTCCTAAGGCTCCAGCTCCCAGTTCTGCTGCTGTCACTGAATTCTGCGTGGCAGCCTGGGGTAAGTTCTGTGCAGTACTGACAGAGGGGGCAGAACCCTCTCTGCTTTCTCATTCTCTCCAATTTGGCAGTTGCCAAAGCATTTCCAGAGTCTCATCCTACCAATAAGCATTTTCCCAGCAATTTGTCTGATGAAGTTTCCATTTTTATTCTTCCTCCCCTCCGTTTCCTCTTACCACGCACTAACGATGCACCGAACTGAGCTCTTACTGATTTCTTAGGGGACAATTTGTATACACACAATAGTCAGAATGGGCCAGAGTGTCTTGGTACGCACTTGCCAGACTGGCAGTCATCAGGACTGTGAAATGGAACAAAACCCCGTGGCAGTAATGGAACTTTTTAACCCTTTGTGACAGTACAGCTGAATGCCCCTTCAACCCCACGTGTGATGCCAACAGCTGGGTACAGAGACACAAACCTACCCGGTTCCAACCATGACCTACACAGAGAATTGTTGAGGTAGCACCACGCTGCTTGTGGTGTTTCTCATCAAGTACCCTACCTTGAACTCCATAGGGGTGTACTTTTCATTCTTGGGGGTTGTGTTGCCCTTGTAATGGAGATGGTTGGGAGTGGTTGGGTGGATGACGGTCGACTCCTGGGACTGCCTCTGACAGCGCTGGCAGTACACGTAAATCACAAACGTCAAGAGGCTAGAGCCGAAGAAACAGGAGACCCCAGTGGCAATCAGATGGATGAGACTAAAACCTGCAAGGGAAACGACAAGAGATAACTGTTTTTAAAGAACAGCCTTTTTCCCTCTCCCGACAAGACCACAGGTGCAAATCAGAGCTATGACATCTCAGGATCAACATTAATAAGCTGTTGAAGCCAGAGTCTTACATTCTAACATAAACTGACATAATCTCCCTGCAAATCGGTCTCCCCGCTGCAGCTCTGCCTTGTGCCGTTTAACAGGTTCATGCATTGTTTTCTCAAAGCTCCCTCCCCGTCTCTCCCCTCTCCTCTCTATTGATATTGAAACTAAACATTATGTTAAGCTGACAGCTAAAGAAATGAGCCGTACCAACAACGCACATTCATGGATTCCAAAGCATGTGCGTGTCATGGAAATAAGGGGATAAAAACACGCAGCGTTTCTCTGAAGGGGAAGGAAGGGAGGGGAAAGCCCTTTTTGTCGGCTGCCCAAAACGCTCGTGGGACTGCGTGTGGCTGGGGGAGATACACGTTCCTCCCCGTGTAATCCAAGTGTGCTCAGCGTTCTCGCTTATTCACAGGGTGGCATTGCCTTGGCCGTGTTGGCACTACCTCTGAGCTGGATTGGTACTGCTGACAGGGACACTGGGGTGCTCAGGGGAATGGGAAAGGGAAGGTGGGAACTGCTTGAGAAACACGTCTCTGTTGGCTTTCTCCACAAACGGCAAAGATAGGAAGGCAGTTGCAGGCAGGTGCTGGCGGGGTAGCCACAGCGCACGTATTTCAGATGGAAAAGCTCTTGGAGTATAAAAGCCTCCTACAGAGATCCCTCCACGTGGGACTGCAGCAGCACCCTCCAAGCACAGCGCTGACCTCTGGAAGGAGCTGCAGTCGCTGGGAGGTACCTAAGTCACAACTCCGGCTGGAGGGGGGCAGTAGTACTCCTTCCTCCCTCTCTCCAGGAGTCTCCGACCCCATGGTAAAACCAACCCCCAACAGACCTCCGCTGACAACACAAGCAGTAGCGACCTTTGCAGCCACCAAGTTAACGAAGCAGCCAGCAGCAGTCCTGAGCGGCAGCTATGTGACCCCGCTGCAGTCTTTTGCTGCGTGCAGGGGGGATCCGCAGAAAAAGAACCAGCAAGGATGACTCCAAAAGGCCTTTCCTCTGCTTTTGCTCTCTCATCTTTGAAAGAGGAGTAACGGGGGCTCTAGTGCCCGGGGGGGGACCCCTGACTGCTTCCCTCAGGGCAGACGTCCCAAGGGACACGTCGGCTCAGTGGCGGCTGCAGCGGCAAAATTCCCGTAATGCTTAAAAAGCCAATTCATTTGGACAGACTGCTGTGTTGACTCGACTGTGTGCAGAGAAATGGAAGGGACTACTCAGAGAGTGGCTTTAAATGAGGTTCATTCTTAGTCCGATCACGGTGTGCATTTTTTTGGTGCCATCTTACATTTTAACGGATATGCTTTTCAAATAGAGAATTCTGCCCATTAGTCTACCACTCTCCTCTAATCTTTAGTTAAAAAATATCCTCCTGAGTTTAAAAAGAACAAAACCAATAGAGTTCCACAGCAAAGTAATGCACTTCAGTCATAATTACAGTAAGGAACATACAGAATTTATTAGGCTGACGAGCTACATTTATTTTTTAAACCACACTATAAAATTCTATTGCAAGATTACCGCTTTCCATTGTTTTGGATGATGGTCCAAAAAACTAGCAGAAAGATGATAATTTCTTACTAAATGTTACAAGATATTTCCAAAAAGACATTTTTTTTCTAAAAACCTCTGCCTGCTTTATGTCACTCATGAGAGCTAAAACACAGACTATGCAACTGTGCTCGGTGAAGCCACATGACACTGTCACATTCTCCTCCTGACCAGCACTGCTTATATTGCAGTGACTGTTTTATTTCACTGCTGCATTTACCGACTCACTACAGTAGGAAACTCCTTCTAGAGCGTAACGCTCTCTTACATTTCCCTCTCACCTTTGAAAGACCCATCTGATTTTTCAGGTTACTTTTACCCATATCTTAGGGAAAAACCCCAAATTATTTTGGTTGCAGCATGTGATTCCCCAGGGGGGAAGCTTTCTGGTTCATCCCTTTGAAAATACAGGTTTGCTGAATTGCATCAATAGAATTTCCACTGATTGGTGTTTTTTGCCAAATATTGCAGAACACTAAGTAATAAATAATATTAGCTATGGTAAAATGTAGATTGCAACGGCAAATACAATGGTGGCAGTAAAAGAAGGAAATGTGGATACAGTGCACAGCCGAGTGCAAGCCGTGGCACGAGTCCTGGCACTGGAGCAGATACGCTGCACCCTCTGAGGGAGGAGGAGTGACGCAGAAAGCCAACTGTTACACTGCAGGGGCTGAAATCTCAATTCCATTGATCGCCCCGCAGTCACAAACCGAGAGGCCACATTTCGGTGCCACAGGTGGTATGCCTTTTTTTGCCATGATCTCCACAGGAAGAAGAGATTTTGGCAGCCTGCAGATGATGTAGATTTCAGGAAAGCAGGGATGTGACGCTAGCAGGAATTGACACGGTCATTAGTGTGAAACCAGCATTTTAAAATGTTGAAGGAACCTGCCACTTTCTTCAGTCTGCATTTTTATCACAGGGGCTCCTAGGGCAGGGAAAAGTGACATTAATGACTGGATCTTTCCAAGTTACATGCAGAAAGGCAACGCAGCTTCTCTGAGAGGTGAGGACTTGAATGAAAGGAAGTACTTGGAGGACAAGTACAAACTCTATTCTCGTCCTATATCAGCAAAGGATGTGTCTAAGAGACTCGTTCACTGATATCTTTATAGGTTATTTAAAAACACCTGCTTCCAAACAGCTGGAGGCTTACAGTGGTAGAATGAGGAATATCCCTTCCTTTCTCCTCAACCATTTACCCTGTGGGGAGAGAGAGACAAGCAATGTGCTCCCCCATTATTAATGACCCTCAATGGCCAACCCAAACCCCAAAATAAATAAAAATCTTGGAACTGACAAGTGGACATGCAATACATTCCTCCAGTCTGACTCAGACAGCAAGGCTCCAGTGGAATTAAGGCCATCAGTGGGATATGAGCTGTATAGATTAATGGTTTGGTTGATACTGCACAGGGAGAAAAGAAGCCAGGTTAAGATAAAAATAAGATATATAGCAAGTGGTACCCTACCTCCACAGTTCGTGCTCTCATCAATGCTGGAGGCTGGCAGGATCACTAAACAAAGAGAAGAAGATTGAAGAAAGTTGTCATTTTGCCACCACTTTACTTCTTTAAGTAATTAAACTGCCTGTGCTCCAGACACGAGAAGCTGCTCACATGTTCTGCAGCAAGCTGAGTCTCTCTAAATTGAATTATAAGCTCAGAGTGTGAAACACATGCAACAATCCCTCTCTGAAGACCTGGCAATTCCAGTACTGTTACCTGATCACTGTTCAGCTTCTTCAATTTAGGGGAAAGAAGATAGCTGACAAAACCATGAAAAAGAAGAGTACCATCACCTACAGATCTCAGATTTTTAAGTCAGGGCACGGTAATCCAGAAAACAACACGTGGAAAGGGGTTATTCAGACCCACATAAAATATTTTCCTGAGAGATTAGATTTCCACAAAATACAGGGTGGAAGATGTTGATGACCATCTGTCCAACAACAGTGTCGCTCCGTTAGACCCTTGATTAATCTCCCCACTTCACACACCAATTTTCTCCATCTGCCTCACCTTATTTCTTTGCTCTTTTGGGATGCTTCTTTTGATACCTGAACTCAAGGACCTTCTGTTGCCCATATCCATACTGAGAACAGAGATAATTTTTATAACCCAGCCTGAGATGAACGATGCAATGTTCATCTTCAATGTTCACTACAACTCGGGTGAAGCCATACTAGTTATCTATTTCCCAGGGAGGTGGGTGAGTCACCGTCCCTGGAGGTATTTAAAAGACATGTGGACAAGGTGCTTAGGGACATGGGTTAGTGGTGGACTTGGAGGTGCTGGGTTAACGGCTGAACTTCATCTTAAAGGTCTTTTCCAACCTAAAAGATTCTGTGATTCTATGATCGCAGATCTAGGTAATTCTGTTTTAAAGAAAAGCCAAGCTGCCTTAAAGGAATGCCAGTTACCCTGTGCTTGCCACAGGGGAGTCAATAACATGTTTGTTTGCTTGCTTGTTTTTCTAGAAGCATCCAAACTCAATTTATGGTAAAGAAAATCTCAGCCTAGCTTGACAGTCAGGGCACAAGCTGCTCTCCTGAACTGGCCCACCCTCTCCCTCCTCCATGACACTGTACGTACCAGGAATTTCATTATACAGGCAATCTTGGTACTGTGTGCTGTTTCCGACGCACTGAGAAGAGTCTGGGCTGTGTACCTCGCAGTAACGGCTGCGGTACTGGATGCCCTCTTCATTACACAGGCTCCACTCTGACCACTCGGACCAGCCACCTGAAATCCAAGATCGGGAAAACACACAGACAAGGTCACAAAGAAGGAAAAGGATCCCTTGTAGATACCAAACTTCTCCCATGTCTAGAGGCTGGCCTGGGCCTCTCTCACACATATAATCTTGCGGCCTTTAGTGGATTTAATTTCTCAGTACAAATAACGATGCAAGCATCACACCCTCCGTGCCAGGTTGAAGTTTTCATAATACAGACTAAGCCAACCCTTGGTGAAGCACTGCACAGCATGGAGCTGTTTTAAAAGCTCCTGTATCAGCTCTTTGGTTAAAGATGTACAAGGAGCTGGATGGGGCAACATTGCATTAGGACCTCCAAGTTTTGAGGTGGCCTCCCAGGGATACCCCAAGCAGCCAGCACAAGTTAGAGCAGTTATAGTTTTGCTGATGTGCCTACGGGCAGGAGTCAGCCTGCCCTGGATCAGAAATACACAAAAGCAGTTCAAAACCAGCACAGATCTAAACCCTGTCCCCTGAGTTGTAGCACATGCTCATCTGTCTCTGTAAGAAAACAGAAGGATTGTCCCTTCAGCAACTGTACAGATTGATGCTTCATGACTCCTTTTGTTTGTCTTGTAAGCTTTCACGCTGAAGAACCAAGTTCCTGCTTTTTCAATTACTTCAAATGGATCAGCTGTTAACAAGATTTTGCCTGTCCAGTATCAGAATGCCAGAGCATGGGCTAGTGAGCGAGTAAAGAGGAAGGTGATGCACTGCAGTTCAACTCTAGGATGTCTCCTTTTTCCCTGGCTCAATAGGCACTTACTGAATGGGCAGAAAAGCTTCTAATCCATGGTATTTTTTAAACATTTGCAGATGTGCCTTGCTCCCACCACCAGCCAAGCCAGGTGGAGCAGGGACAAGAACTGGCTACCTTCACATGGGTGTGTGTTGCAAAGGGCCTCCTCAGTGTGCAGACCAATGCAGATATCCTCTCCACTAGATGGAGCTGGATTGGTGCAAGTCCTCGTGCGCTGGTAGTGTCCTCCTCCACAGGTTGCTGAGCAGTGAGACCAAGGAGTCCAGCAAGACCACGAGCCTTTCACTGAAGGACATTGAAAAGCAAGGAGAGAGAGGTAGATGCTGTTGGTTACTCCTCTTACTGTGACAAAACTGGAGAGCCCCAGTATCTCACCTTCCAGATCCACCCTGCCCAGACTAGCTAGCAGCTTCTTGTAACCCAGGACATTTGGGCCTGACAATAAGAACTTCGTATCAAGAGAGGTTACGAATGTGCAACACTCTGCAAATGGAGAATGCACAGAAAGACTGCATCATAAAGTGCCAAACCAGAAACTATTCTTCAGGGTAGTCACTGAAATAATTCTATTCTATTCCTTTTTATAAAACAGTGTTGTCATTATTATTGTATTGCCTCCTGACACTTCACCTACAGCAACAGCAGATTTACATTGGGGAAAAAAGTGCTGTACAACTAACGTGGGGCTTATATAGCACTTTCCCTGTTGGGATCCCAAGTCCTCTGGTTCCAACCTTTGGGAAACACAAACTCAGAGGCTTTATCTGAGTACAGCCCCGTAAGAGGTTAATAGTAAAATTAGGGAGGGACTTAAGATCACTGATTCCCACCACCCCTTGTCAGGCTACCAGACTGCCTGATTTGCAGGTCCACATGCCATTCTTTCAGAAGATAATAACCTGATGACTTAGTGCAAGATAAACTCAGGATCTGTGTATACACATTGAGTGAGGCAGGGAAGGAGGGAGACACAGAGAAATAGTAATCATGCACTCAGAACAGATTGTAAAACATCATAGTGTCCAAGGGGAGAAAACAGCACAGAAGAAGGGCACAGACATTAGTGAAAAGCCACTGAGAGCTTCCAAAATAGTACTAATAGCTGCCTTTATAGTGCTAGAGTTATTTTCTTTTTATAGGCCATAGAGTGCAATATTTGACACTCCTGCTATGCTCTTGCTGCACATTCTGATCATATTTTCCTATCTGCATTGGAATTTTATCTTTGTATTGAATTTTAGAATCATAATAATACTATTATAATATAGCATTTTCAAGTGTTAGGTCACAAACTATATTGACAGAAGTAGATAATTGCTAGAACTGCGAAGAGGCAAGGTAATTTGTGTAAGATCACTTAAATTTAGCTTAGATAGTTATTACAGAGCAAGGAGAAGGATAAGTGAGAGAGAATGCAGTAGTCAATGCTCTATTATTACTATTCTGGACCAGGAGTGCAACATAAACATGAGGACAAACTTGAAAACCAGGAAACCAGGCAAGAATACTCCCTGCTGGCTGTGCAGGAAATGGTAACTGATGTCAAGAGTAGATGCCCATCGCAAGAACAATACGTAAGCAGGAGAGGGGGAAGAAACAAGTGTTCACAAGAAGAACCGCCACATCAAGCATCTTTACACAGTATTAAGCCACATTCATTAAGCCTGTCTCCTCATTAAGGTGCGGATGCACCGTGATGCCCTCCACTGGATGGAGCATCAAACCTCCTCGAAGCAAAGAATTACTGGAGAAGCCATGATACTAAGTTCTCTAGAGCACTGTGGCTGTGCTACCCTCTGAGCCTGGGTGAAACGTTAAGTCATAGCACTAACGATCACGTACGTGGGTTATTACAATAGTTTTAAGAAAAGTAAGGAAAAATCCCCCAAATTAAATAAAATTAAAAAAAAAAGGCAGCTTGCAAATACTGACTGGTTTTGTGGCTCTACCATTAAGATGGGGAAGACCACCTCTGAATTTCATGCAGGAAAATGATCATGGTTACCTGGGCAGGGATGCGGATTGCAGTCTTGATACTCCATCGCCGAGCCTACGCAGGGCAAGCCACCATTTTTAGGTTCAGGGTTTGTGCATGTTCTCTTTCTGATCCTAAAGCCCAACTCACAGTCCCTGGAACAGGAAGACCAGGCTCCCCAAAAGGACCAGCCCCCGTTGATAATCCGTGCAGAGGTCTTACCAGTCTTGAGGAGGTCATCTACAAGAGCTTCAAGGAAAACAAACAAGACACCACGTGATCACAAATATTAATCAGTTGTTGGGCTTTTAAAAAGAGCTTCAGCGCATGAGTAAAATCAGGATTTATGGGCCCTGGGGAAGAGTTTCTGTTGAAAGCCCTTAGCAAGAGTTTTGTTCCACAGGGGTACAGCTAAGCTAGACGCAAAATGAAATCTGTACGCACACCAACTGAGTCTACTGATGACCTTGATAAATGACCTTTCTAGGGAGAAAACTGTGGCAGTCGAGGCTGTGCCCTCAGGACACCGCCTTGCATCACAGCAGTAGTGAAGGGAATAACCCCGGAGGCAGCGCACAAGGGGACCTCCAGAGAGAACAAAGAGTAAAGACACACGGTCCTGTATAATGGCTCTTTTCTTCTCCACACCCTCATTACTTGCCTGTTCTCTCTGAGGCAGCCTGGCAGTAGCAAGGCCAAATCTGTACATCTCTATAAGCACAGAGCTCACAAGCGTGAGCCACAGGGCTCTCTCCATCCCTGCCATTCTGCAGTGACACTAGCTGTACACGTCGAGAGTTATGCAGACAAAATCAGGCTCTTGTTGAGAATCTGAGAGGATTCCCCCTTCCACCACAAAATACAGACTACAGTCCCCAGAGCTGGCAAGACGTACAGTCAGTATCACACACTGCTGAGCCATCGTTGGGGCAGAATCGACTCTCCGTCTTCTTCCTCCCAAACTGCAGCTCATGGGGATCGGACAGCTGGGCACGACACGTGTAGCGGAAGCGCTGCTCCTGGCGGGCACCGTTCTGGGTGATGTTGACAGGCATCCAAGGGGTCCAGGGTGTGTTCCTGCGCACCTCGGGGCAGCTCTCTGGGTTGCAGGTCTTATATTCCTGCCAAGAAGGAAACCCGCTCTTTCCTTACTTATTAAACAGCAGCAGCCTAACTGACAGAGATCTATTTACACCCCAGAAAATAAGAGGGTACCCTCTGCACCTGAAACGACCTCCATCCACCTTATCTGACCCCACGGACACAAGCCAGTGCTGGGCACAGCACAAAATGTGGTGACTATGGAGGCAGCGGTGGTGCATAGGTTCAGGTGGACCTCAAGGGTGAACTGTGCTTGCTATTTTTATGTGTTACTCAGGTTTGTGTTTCTTTGCTGACTCAAAATCCTGTGAGGCTTCGAAAGCTTGGTACAGTATGGGCAGGAGCATAATTCAGGTAATATATAATAATAACAGCAAACAAGTTTTCTGCTGTGACCCTGAGATGCTGCTCTCAGGTCAGCCTAGAGGAGCCCCATGAGGACAAAATTCCACGGAATAAACCTTACTGACAAGTTTATTGTTTTATTTTTAAGATGGGTTTAGATTATCTCTTTTTACAGCTATTTTTGTTTGGTTGGCTTTCTGAACTCTCCAGCGAAGGCTCTGAGCCATTTGCCAAGCTTGGTGTGCAGCATCCATCAAGTACAGACAACATCCTGGATGGATGGGGTTGGGATGATCTGGGGTCTTCACAATTCTTGCCGCTAGTGGAAGGAATTCCAGTGACAAACGCTGAGTTCTTGCTTAAAAATAAATAAATAAACCAGTCTTTTCTGGCAGCAGGAATAAGCTGTAATGCTTCAGGACTTTATGATTCTAGAGTAAATGCCAAACAGCTTGTGAACAGATGGGAGGTTCCAGATCAAATCTGCTTACACTGAAAGAAAACTCTCCATAAAACTAATTAAAACAGCTGTATGAAACATCTGCCAGAATATGAAAGGGAAAATAAAGAGACAAAATGGGTAGCCATTGCCTCACTGAGTGGTTAACTAGGTGTTTGACCTATTGTTTACTGAAATACGACAGTGGGACTAATTTTTGATACATGTAGGGCCTCATTGACTCAGCAGGATCATCCTTGGGCATGGGACAGAAGAAAAAAACATATATAGTGCTTTCAGGTAAAGGACTTGATATCTAAGCCTGCAGAGGCCTCTGTGCAGTCTGTCCTTACCTGCCTGCGTGCACACACACACACTCACTCTCACACCAACTTCAGTGATTTGGGGAATCTGCCACCTCTCTGCTTCCCCCTCATTTTATCGTCCTCTCCAGCAAAAGCGGAGATAGGATGATTAGAAATGAGGATATCGTTTTCTTTTAGTTTGAGGAATAAAGCCAAGATGGAGAGAAGAGTTAAATACCAAGTCCCTGAACGCTAGATGACAACAGGTGCCCCTTATGCAATGTCAATAGAGAACACATACCACAGCACAGCCTGGACATGTATTTCCATTTTCACAGGACCTCTGCCTTGAATGAATCCCTCCGCCACAGTTCACACTACATTTATTCCAAGGACCCCATGAAGACCAAAAAATCGGTAATGGACATGGACTGTTCTCATTACAGAATCTGAAAGAAGAAAGCACATCGCTCAAAAAATATCCATGTCAGCACATCCCAGGGACAAACGGTGATGGACGCAAGAACGCACACTGCATTTGGGTACAATTCATGCATGCACAGAAAGCCAGCAGAAGGCTGACACGACAGTCAGGTTAGCAATATTCCTGTTCACAGCAGACAACTGTACCCTTTGTGCAGAAGAGGTTGTGGAAAGTGCTCTAATCTCAACACTTTCATGCACTGGATTCACAAAAAAGCCCATAAGCTGAAGCCCATGTGTCACAGAGAGAGAGTGGATGGTAAATATTTTCAATAGGATGACTAATGAAGATCAACACAACAGTGATCTGTCACCAATGTCAGGTGCTAAACACTTGACAATCTCCTCTTCCCACAATCTCTGGCCCTTACTGCTGCCTGGACCCTCGGAAACTAGTGTGTCCAACTGGAGCTGAACTAGATGCCATACACATCTAAAAGCAGGCCCCAGATTAATACTATTTCATGTTCCCTTTTCAAAAGGTAACTTTAATTTTGTCCAGCTTTTTAATCAATATTGTTCTCAAACTGAATCACATAGGGCTGCAATTGACTCAGATGTAGTATTTAAAACCCAAAAAGGACCATTCTGAATGGCCACAAATCAAACCAGACATTAAAATGTCCTGAATCAAGAAAGTTAAATGAATTGCCCTTTGTATTCTGAGAAATGCAGAGAAATCTGTCTTAAGTGACCACTCAAGGGACAAGCAACAGACTACTGCCAAGCAGAGGTGGCCTTTAATGAAATGTCAGATCTGGAAACCAAATTGGGATGGTCTTGAAGCATGGGTTTAATGAGGGGCTGGGCTTGAAGGAGCATAATACAGCTGATGGCTCTGTACGTTCAAAAAGTATTGTTTCTCAGTGATTTTTGCATGACATTTGCTTAGGTTAGAGAGGAAAAAAGATGCTTTTCTGATGCCAATCCCTGCAAAAACTCAACCCTGAATCTGTGAGTTAAGCTATATTTTATCTTGAACTTCTTTTGGTGCATCAGCACAATCCACAGAGGCTTAGGAATGGTGCAGTTGGCAACAGAAGCTGCACATATCCAAGTGCCTCCGCAGGGATGGATCAGGACAGTGTAACTCTATCTACAAACACTCTACACTGCTAACAGCAGGCACAGCTTCCCTTTCCCTGAGGAGGTCAGCCCTCTGTTTTGGAGACGGGAATACTTGTGGGAATCTGAAAGGTCCCGCTTGAGAGGGGAGGCAGCTCTGAAGTCTCTGATGGCCACAGGCTCATTAAAAGAGTGGCCCTGCATGTGAGCAACCTCATCCTTCCCAGGCTCTGGAATTCCTTCTGCTTTGTGCATTCAGCCAGCCTTAATCTTCATTCACGTAGGAGCCACTGCTTCTGGCTGCCAACAGTACAACCCCAGAAGGGAAGGCACGGCGTCGTGGTCATCTCTCACCTCTCTTCCCTGCTCTGTCCGACGCAGACCCTGCCGCCGTACCGTGGAGCGGGGTTGCTGCAGGATCGCTGGCGGACCTGAAAGCCAATCCCGCAGGTGGTACTACATGGGGCCCAGGAGGACCAGGGTGTCCAAGCGCCGTTTCTAACAAAGGAGGAGAGAGAGAACAGAGCGTGGGGGTGAGCCACCTGTCTGCCCATGTCGTGCTGTCCTTAACAAAACACGTGAGGCGCTGAGAGGGGAATCACTGAACACATTGGAGAAGGGATGACTCATTTCATCCAGACTTCACATGAGCAGTGATCTAGAAAAGGGAGTTTCAAAAGTGTTTAGCATTAGTCCAACTTTGCTCCCACTGAAGTCTCTAATTGGAAAGGAAGAGACGAAGCCAATGCCGAATGATTTTAAAAATGTCTCGTAGGATTTCCTGGGCAACAGTGTGGTTGCTGTAACTCTCACTGATTATTCTCCCAATTCTATATCCCATGTCTCATAACCGCCTTTTCCTGAGAGAATGGCTGATCCCAAAGTTGTATCTCCTGGACTCTTCTGCACAGGGAGTGCATGTTTTGAGGCTCATGCATGCCAGTTGTGCCAAAGGATGTGAAAAACCTACCCTCTCCTAATTCAGTAGGTACTGATGCTTTAAATCTCTTACAGCAATACCACCACCAGCTCCCATGGTTTTATCACAAACCTCGTAATATTTGGTGTTTTCCTGAATCCTTCAGCACTGAATCCTATTAAATGGAAATCTCAAAATTCATTAGAAATAACGATAATCGCTTCTAGGTTTCATGGCCACCTGCAGACGTCACTGTAGTGTGACCTTAAATATGCAGGAACCAGAAGGCAATTAAGAGCTGAGAGGCAGGATCGAGGTTCACGGTTTGATGAGCGATCACATCTCTCTGAGCAGTGGTAACTTCGCCTGAAGCGAAGGTGATGTAAAGCCCCTCGGTTCGTAGCTTGGCGACTGCTCCGCGCCTCGCTCCTGCGGCAGGCTGAGCACGTGCGGGCAGCCAGCTCCTGGGACGCTGCTGCCCTGCGGTAACTCGACCATGTGCTTACGCAGAAGCCGACAGTATCGTCTTTAAAATCTTGCATTTATTAAAGCTCACCTTCCTCTGATTTGGCAGCACTACTGAACCTTGGAGCAGGAGAGCAGGAACTGTATTTCATCTCTTCTGTGCTGCAGGTTTCATTTTGCATGGAGCCAGTGGCAATGCTCTTACAGAACTGCCTAATCTTGACACTTCACTGCCTTAAGCCAAAAAATCTCGTTTGTTTTGGTTTTGGATTTTTTTTTTAATATAATTAAGAAAAACCCTACTAAAAACTCTAGTCAAAAACCAACTCAGGTGCTCCCTGGTTCTTGAAAGCTAAGCTTGAAAACAGATGTTAATTTTCAAAGCATTTACTGAACTAATAACACTGCTGGCAAGAAATATTTTCTGGCATAGCACCAATCAGGGCAGAGGATGAAAGTTAAAACCCACATTGCCCTTCACAGTTTTTGTATTTGTTATCAACTCTTGCCTGTTCTTGGCAGCTTTATTTCAGAACCCTGTTACATATTTCTCCCCTCCTCCCCTTGCTCTCTGATCCCTCTCCCTCCTTCCCTTCCCCTCTCCCTCCCTAAACAAGGTCAAAGAACAAGAAACTCACTTATATAATCCTACTATTCCATCTTATTCCACCATGTTTTAAGCCACCTACCTCCCCACTCCTTAACCCAAAAGGAAGATTAGATGCAAAATCACAAAAAGAAAAAAAATCAAATGGAAGGTTGCTGGTACTGAAGCAAAGGAAAAAAGAGAAAGTAATTTCTACTAAAAAATCCTCAAAAAACCCGAATTCTCAGCATCTATTGGTGTTTGGGGATTTTTAACAGCACTAAAGACACGTTCCATTTTCAGATCTCTAGCTTTCTAGCAGAACTCATCTTTAAGCATCCTGCTCCCTCTTTGCAAGAAGAAATCTCAATGCCATATGAAGTCAATTAAAGGAAATTTGAGGGCTGAGGCGGATGTAGGATGACCAGATGTCCCTATTTTTCAAACCATGCTGTTTTCCTATGTCTTAAGATTGAATAATCTATTTTTCATCCCCTTCTTAGAAGCTGTTCCTGCCTCTTTTGCCATCAGAGCAGTGCTGAGAACCCATCCCACTGGCACGCTTTCCGTTTGCCGCTGACATAAAAAGCCTGCCTGGGGCAGGCTCCGCTCAGCCCATGGTGGCAGCACAGGGGTTAGGAATGACTTCATGCCTTTTGGGCAGCACAGCCCACAACTGGAAGGAGAGATGCCAATTAAAACATGCGTATTGCTGAATTTTTGGTGCCAAGACCAGCACTGATCTCCAAGGAGGAGTCAAGAGACAGCTGTCCTTAATGGAATGAACGTTTATGGAGAAGATAAAGTAGATAAAAATTGTATTGACCCAATAGTTACCAAAATATTGGCTGGCCCCACCCTGGTTAAGTAGTGCATCCTCTTTCCTTGAGTCATGACATGATGTAGTCTGAGGGTGGTGGGGTAATATGGACACAAACACCATGGCTGTGTTTGGGCACCCAACCGGACGACATTTAGTTTCCATACTGCTCAAGCACAAGCTTCAAGCTTGCCTGGAAAAGCAGCACTTTGACACAAGCTGAGCTATATGCGTTGTTTAAGTGCTGTCCCCCGCAGGCATGACTCCTAAGCACTCCTTGCTGCCAGGCAGTGATAGCATCACAGAATCATAGAATCCTTTAGGTTGGAAAAGACCTTTAAAATCATTAACCTTTAATCTAACACTGCCAAGCCCACCACTAAACCATGTCCCCAAGCACCTCATCTACACATCTTTTAAATACCTCCAGGGATGGTGACTCAAACACCTCCCTGGGCAGCCCTTCCAATGCTTGACAACCATTTAGTGGAAGAAATTTTTCCTAATATCCCATCTAAACCTCCCCTGGTGCAACTTGAGGCTATTTCCTTTCATCCTATCACTTGTCACTTGGGAGAAGAGACCAACACCACCACCCCACCCCCCTTTCTGAGAGTTGTAGGAAGCGATAATGTCTCCCCTCAACCTCCTCCTCAGGCTGAACACCCCCAGCTCCCTCAGCTGCTCCTCACAGGACTCGTGCTCCAGACCCTTCACCTAGGGTTGAG
Source organism: Rhynochetos jubatus (assembly GCA_027574665.1). Classification (NCBI taxonomy): domain Eukaryota; kingdom Metazoa; phylum Chordata; class Aves; order Eurypygiformes; family Rhynochetidae; genus Rhynochetos; species Rhynochetos jubatus. The sequence continues at coordinate 31,127,550 of CM050654.1, forward strand.
TAGCCAGCATGCTGCAGACAGTTCACAGACTCACAGTACCAGGCAAACAAGCCTTGCTCAGAGCTAGGCTAGGCCCTGTCTTTACAAGCGTTGCTCTGACGGAGCTCTGCTCACTTTTGGCAACACAACCTTGGAACACAAATTCCAAAACATTACAAGCTTACTGGATTTTTTTAGCTTATTGCTGTTGAGTTGGCTAACAACTACGTCTGCCTCACTCACCTCCTGATGCATCACTACTCACTGTGCAGTTGAGGGAAACCGAGGCACAGTGTAGGGAAGGTTAATGTGCACACTGATTTGCTTAGGCCAGGCTGGATGAGGCTTGGAGCAACCTGGTCTAGTGGAGGGTGTCCCTGCCCATGGCAGGGGGGTTGGAACTGGATGATCTTTAAGGTCCTTTCCAACCCAAACCACCCCATGATTCTATGAATTTGAGGTGCTCATCTTCTAAGAGCCCTGGCTGAAGGCCCTTCTCTCAGAGCCCTTGGCTTCCTTCGTTTTTCACTGACTTCAAGCTGGACCTCACATACCTCAGTGTGGCTGGGATACAACAGCATGGTCACAGAAACACAAGGAAGAGCTAAGACATGGACAGGCACAGCTCTTGTGCCCTTCCTAAGAAGCACAAAGATGCTGAGGTACCTTGAGCAATTTGCAACCTCGATCCTGGCCCCTTCACAGCCGCGACCTCCGCAGCGAGGACGAGGGCTGTCACATGAACGTGACCTACACATACAGGAGCCTGTGCTGTCCCCATCCGAATGTTCACATGGTTGCCATGGGGACCAAGGCCCCAATCTTCCATTTGTTGTCAGGTTTTTCACCTAAGTTTAAAGAAAAAAGGTCATTAATAGCAAGTTTACATTTCTGGAGACAGCCCCACAATAGAAATGCCAAACAAAGCTGCCGGAGGGATTAGGATGCAGCTTAGATGGGAGCTGTCTGTGCTTGCGAGCAGGATTCAAAACAGAGGGTTGTTTTCAGACAATGCCACATCAATATTTACCCTCCAAATTCCACCCCGCATACCTAACGTGTGCGCACAGGCACCGAGCAGACCCAGCCAGCACCACACCAGGCACAAGCATCCATCTGCCACACCACAGAACCGCCCCGCTGCCTCGTCCCACACTGTACAGCTCCGGCCTTTCAAGCACACAACGGCCGGTGCTGACCATCCCCACTCCATTCTGAATTAGCATTCATACAGCCATAGTGACCGGCTGAGACGGGGGCCTCGTTGAGTTTGGCACCCAGGGCCTCACCGACTTTGGCCACGTCCAAACACACAGTAAGAATCGCCTCCTTTTCTAAACACAGCCGTAGCCTAAATGGCTAAGCTGGGTGAAAGACAGAAAGTGAAGGACATGGTGGTTACTGGAATTAATGTTGAGGATCACATAGTGGGATGAAGAGCAAGAATTCACCTCAAGGCAATACATAGACCAGACCACACTGCTCTGTTTCCTCTGCCCTTTGCTTCATGCCTGTACAGCCCCAAACAGGCCGAGGCTTGAGCTTCCCATACACTGTAATGCAGCCCAGGGTGGTGAACACCTTCCAGGAGACAGAGGGTGTCAGGGCTTGCTCCCCGTGCTTTGTTTTAATCAGTGCCGCTAGGTGAGCCCGAAGCCGGCGGCTGGGGGAGCAAGCTGCTAGGGCCCTCACAGCCTGGGCTGACTTAGAGAAGATGAGTGTTGCCTGCTCGTCCCGTGATCGCTCCAGGCCACCGCTGCCTTCTCATGCCCACTCCACCACTACTGCCAAGTCCCGCACCTCCTGGACCAAGTCTGGGAAGCTGCCCTGAACAGCCCTGCCCCGGCTTCCCCTCTGCTCCTGACTTGAGAAACAGAAGGCAGAAAGACATCCCTGCTAGCCCCGCCTAGGTACAGCTATTGCCTTGCTACAGCACAGAACCACGATGCATTCTTCCCCGGTGGCTCCCTCCATCCTCCCCACCCCATGTCCCAAAGTGCTGGGCCTCACAGACAGGATGGCATGGATGGTGGCTGCCTGCAAGTGGTTCATCCCCACTGGTGTCACCCATGGGGTGGTGGGATGCTCAGCAGCTTTGGTCAAACCACTGGCAACACTGGACTTGGCCTCGGTGTCGACACAACGAAGGATGAAGAAGTGAAGAGGCTGGGGCCCTGGCGAACAGCCCTGGCCCCAAATCTGAGCCAGCTACCACTGACAAACCCCACTGTGCCATGCCCACTGAGCTCTACGGTCAGCAGGGTCAGTCCCCTGACTGATCAGCCCCCAGGAGGGAAACCATTTCTCCTGCTTTACAGAAAAGGAAATCAAGGCATGGAGAGGCTGTGGGCCTGCTGGGGAGCCACACAGGGAGCCTGCCACAGCCGTGGAAGTAGTGCTTTCAGACACTCATCCCCCCAGACACCCTGCTCTGTGCCCACTCTCCAGGTCTGGCACCACGTTAAACACTCACAATGCCCCTCCGGTGGGCTGTCATCTTCCCCTCCCACCCATCTACAGCAGCATCAAAAGCACGCAGCAGTGGCATGGAAGCAATTTAGATCTGTTACTGCGCTCGTCAGGCTGGAGTCGGGGGGTTTCAAGCATCTGTTGTAAACCTTTGTTTGCAATAGATGATCATGTCGTAAAAATCTGCTCTGGGCTGCAGGTTACAAGGCAAGACTCCCAAAGAAGGGAACACTGAGTTTTGTTGTTGCTGAAACCGTTGTTTTAAACACGCATGCAGTCAAAAATCAATACAGTTGGGTTGCTAGAAGTCAGGGAGGGGGGAAAAAATCAAAAGAAGTACTTTGAGGTATTTAATACTAGATTTTTATCTCCTTTTTCCTCCTGCCTTACAAAAGTCATAATCCAAGTATTGGCATCATTTCTATTCATTCTTGAGCCAGAAAGCCTTGCTGATTCCAGCAGGGAGTTCTGTTCAGAAATCAATGGTATTATATGGCCCGTGGCTTCAATTAAAAAAAAAAGAAAAAGCCGACAAATAATTATTGGCTCGTAAGTGATACTGGGAAGCAGCCCAAAAATTAAACAAATAAGCAGCCATAACCAAAATGCTGAGATTTATAAGCAGGTCACGTTGTGAGTGTGGGAAGTTTTTTATACTTAAGAAATTACATATGGATTATTATTCCATCTTTAAATTCATAAAAATATCTTCAAAAGAGCAAATTTGGGAAGTGGGATAAAAACCCATACGCATTGATCTTTTTCAGGAATATCTTTACAAGGCAAATCCTTTGTAGCCAACACAGTGCCCATCAGACAGAGAGGAGATCTTTAAATCATCTGTGATCAAATGCCCTTCTCTCGCCGGACAAAATTACCGAGGCATCACCTCGTCATTTCTTCCTTGTACCATATAAAGGCCCAAGTGCAAGATCTAAAAATTCAGACTGACCATTCCTACACCCCACTGCCAGGATGTCTGCAGTGTTTGTTCTGATATTACAGATAAGGCTAGAGGCATTCCTTGTTCTTTTGATTCATCTGTGCTTCCTCTTAGGATTCAGATTGTCCACTGCTTATAACTTTGCCAAGCTTCAGTTATTTCAGCTGGAAGTTCCCATGTTGGTCGGTTGATAGAAGCTGAAAAGTACTTGCAAAGTTTCAGTCTAAATATTTCAAATCTTTCTAAAATCAAATCTAGGGAGAAAGAGTGCCCACAAGCAGCAAATGTTTCCTTGAAACAAGCTAGTGTTCAGAGCAAGGAACTGAACTTTATGGCACTGTGGCACCTTTTTGAAATTTCCATAAAAAAGCCATTCAGGTCCACCTAGGGTACAAAATCCTTGGGAGGAAAATTCGCAGTTTTCAGAGGTCACAGATTTTGATCTTGGCACCTGAAGTCCTCTCTGTGCACTGGGCATGCTCCAGTGTGGGCCAGGGCAGGATTAGCCCAAACACTGCGGCACTGGGTGGCAGAGCCCACATGAACTGAGAGCGGGGTACAAGCCTGCTAGACACCCCAGAAACGGAGCGGGGACACTGGCACGGGTTAGTGAGAATTCATAAGTGGGGTAGCATGGAGCAGATGCCAGATGACTGAGAGAGGGGTTTGCAGGACACACAGAGTGGGACTGGGAGGAAAACCTGTGAGAAGAGCATCATTTGGCTCGGGATAAGGAAGACTCTGCACTTCAGTGGGAAGTGTCGATTCCTGATTTGCCAAGCACCATCAACAGCGACTCCATGAGCTTGGCTAACGGAGTTTGTTAGCCAAATCTAAAGTTCCTTTTCTGCTGGTGGCTCATGTTGGCATCAGTAAGCAATTATAAAGTAGAATGTGGCTTTTTTTCAGTTTTCTTAAAACCAAAAAGCACCTCACTCCTCTCTTCCAAGCCTGACAGCATGCAATCATGTATTCAGGACTCCCTGATATGACACACGCACATACAGGGAAAAGAAGAGCAGCATGTGCAATTTGTGTCCTATCATTTCTTAATATTATTATATTTGACATTGCAACCTTAGCAACAAACCTTTAGGAGGTTCTGGGTGTTACCTGCTAATAACATATATTAACCATTGCCCAAGGTACTTTGTTAACACTGTATGATTAACCCTCTATCGAAGGTCCCTTCATATTAAAGCTGGAGAGTGGGAATCTGTGGTACAATGTAGTGCTGTGCAAAGATGTCCAGATTAGCCCTGAGCAAGCGTGTTCGCACAAGAGCAACAGTCAAGTTGTGTCAGTGTCGTGGTTGACTCACACAAATGCCTGGCCCTGTAGGATATAATTCAATAATATGCCAGTTCTGGCTTTAAAAGTCGCTGCATGCCAGTCTCTCAGCTGTGCCAGGACATCTGTTTGTGGGCTAGGCTGCAGGAGAACTCACTGATGCTATGTGGGTTAGGAAAGGTTTATTTGGGAGGGGTGCTTGTAATCTACGCCATGTCACACTTGAGTGTGATCTCACATACAGCTGCACCAGCACAGCTGAGTGCCTGTGTCTGGTCCAGGAAAGTGGGGTGAGAAAAGCCAGGACTTAAGACAGTAACTCATCCAACTAAACTCCTAGACAGGCCTTTTTCAAGAGCGAAATTTGACACTGGATTACTGCCTTCCCCTACCTTCGCAGTGGTCATTTGCACATGCTACCCTAGACTCTGGCCTCTGTTGACCACGGCCTTTATCCTGCACTTAATATACGGAACATACTGGGATATTGCTGATGTAGGTTCTTAAAAGCCATCCCACTCCATGCCAGAAGTGAATGCATTCCAGCAAGAGGCAGAGGAGAAAGAAAAGCACTTGCACGTGAGTTTTAAACAGCTTGGCAGCCCATCAGCCTAAGAGCACAAGGCAGACGTGCACCAGAATGACAGCACCTAAACGGAAAATAATCTACAATGGAAATGCTAAAACAAGTGTAAAACTAACACCCCAAGAATAGCCAAAGCTCCTAAATATTCTGCGCTGGATTTTTATGACCTTGAAACAATGATCTGGAGTAGCCTGTTCCCTAGTGTGCACCACAGCAGACATGTTCAAACTAGAGGATTAACACCTCTCACACCTATCAACAGACACAGGCATTAAGCAGGACGAGATAACAGCATGGGCAATCAAGAAGCACTGCATCCCAGTTCAACACAGGAGGGTTATAAACGCACAAGCCTCTGAATCCAGCAGTGAAAAACTTAAGCCTGCCAAGCTGAGGATGGATTGAAGTAATGACTAATATTTCCTGGGAAAATATCTAAGAAGTAAGGAAGATAAGGGGAATAAACATCCCAGCACCTCCAGACAGAAATAGCATACTGAAGATATAACCCATCCAGTCCACTCTCTCTATCTTCTGGACTTAGCAGTATTAACATGCTAATTGAGTTAGATAATAAAGATGGACATTAATGGGAATTTCTCCTCCCCTCTCCTCCTCCCCAATTTATTTAACAAGACTGGTTTTCCTCCCCAACCACCTTGCAGGTACAGTTCAAGCAGCAGGAATTAAATTTGGTGAGACGGCTTCTGGGGATCACAGTCAGGAACTGGATATTGTCAGAAGAGGGTGGGTGGGTGGGAAGGGAGCTGGTGGGCTCAAATCAAACCGATTTGAGCAGAGACACTTTTTTTAAACTGCTGCATCTCATGGAGACCAGGACAAGGAAAGAAGGCCACCTCCTTGAAATATCACACAGATTTTGTTCAGAACACAGAGAACCCAAATGCATATGTTTGCTCCGAAAGGGGCACTCCAAAGCAAGCATTCAGCCCTCCCCATGCCCACCCATGCTAAACTGAGGTTAGAACCGAACACTCTTTTTCTCATGCTCCCTCTCTTGGATACACTCTCCCCTTCCCTCTGGTTCTTTAGTACATATTGCATCTTTTTGTTCCCTCCACAAACCATCCATACATGCCCTGTCTCTCTGCTGCTCACTAGATACCTCTTCCTGCCAGCACTTCTTCACCAGCGCTGCCTCCTGGGCCAAGCTCAGGGGATCCAAGAGGAAAATTAACTGGATGCTGTCAGAGGACATCAGCTATTCCAGTTTCCCTGACCTGCAGGGAAGTCAAGGAAATGGTGCAGACAGTGGAGCAGCCCTGAGAAAGCTCCAGTTTCATCTAGGGCTTATAGGGTTTTCAGCAGTAACCCAACAGCATGATCCCATATTCCTAAGGCATGGGAAGGGCTGAACGCTTGCTTTGGGATGCCCCTTTCGGAGCAAACAAATGCATTTGGGGTCTCTGTGCTCTGAACAAGTGGCTGTGCACAGACATTAGAGGATGCGTGTGTCACTGGGCTCTCCACGCTCTCCTAACAGCCAGTCCTGGTCAGGCTACCACACGCTCACTTTCTCTCTCCCTTCTACGCATACACACACACTCACACACCAGTATATGTAAAATATTGCCACTCCTGCCACTTACTGGGCACTCAGTAATATTTTGGGTCCACAGGCTCATATTGGAGCTGTCCTCAATGGTGGTGCATCGCTTCTGCTTGTTATCCCAGCCGCAATAGGGGTCTCTGGCTCCTAGGCATTCCCTGCATGTGCAAAGAGAAAAGATTAAAGCTCTTTAAGACTGTCTAGCTCCAAAGACACGTATTCAAGTATAGTGCTTGTATATGACAGCTGTCAACGGCACCGAGGCTCAGCAGAAGAAACAATTTCTTCTAAGCAGAAGTTTACCTGCTTGGAAGGGGAGAACGGCTGAATAGAAGGGTGATAGGACACAAAGCAAATATCACTCATAGAAGCTGTAGATTAAAAATCAGTTCACTCCTCTCCAAGGCCTAGGGAAAGAAAATGACTTTACAAATTTTAGTCAAAGAACACTTGTCACTGAGATATCTTTGTGCCCCTATGTAATCACTCAGCAGGCCAAATCTCACACAAAGCAACCTCTGTGAGTATGTTTTCTGACACTGTGTCCGTCCAAAGGGGTTAGACAAGCAGAATTAGCCAATGGACCAGTAATAAAGGCTTTCTATTAGTCTTGGCCTTTGCTGGAACAATGGTTTCATTTATAATCCCAACATCAAGATGTCAGTTTGGAAAAGTCACAGCAGAACATTATTTCTACGCTTTTGGCTGCTCTGAACACTGCTGTATTCATTTTCCTCCTGAATCCATATTTACAGGCTAAGAGCGTGTTCCCAACATGTGAGCTGCTAAAGAAAAATAACTAGGGTTACTACTGCTGCTAAGCACAGAAGGTCAGTCACAGAATTCGTCTGTACGAATAAAATACAAATGTATTGGTTGTTCCCATGAGTTGCGTTTCAAAGTGTTAATTTTCATTAAGAAAACATAACAGTACAAGCCACATCATGCACATGTTAGTGAAAAACTAAGAAGAAAGGAGTAAACCTAAAAAGATTCACTAAATGATTTTTTTTATTCCAATGATCCATTCTCTTCTACCAAACAAAAGGCTGATAGGATCTTTCCAAAAGTTCAAAACTGATTTGAAAACTGCCGAATAGACAGCAGCAAGGGACCAAGAGGAAAAATTCAGTTCAAGAAGCTAAATAGGAGAGTAATAAAATTTATTCTAAGGGTAGGTATCAGTATGATAAATGAAACATAAAAAAAAAAAAAAAGAAATAATCAAATGAAATGAGATGTGAACAGTTCCCTCCCAGAAATCTTTGAAATCCTATCAGCCTGTGATCAGCCGCAAATGCAAAAGCAAGTCCCTTAAGCACAGCTGAAAACAGTCAGTCCGTACTGACTCCACAGCGGTTTGCCCCAAAGCAAGCCCCGGATTGTTTTGCTGTCTGGTACCCATTGTTTTACAGGTATAAATATATATACACACACAGCACCACATGTGTATGTATTTATATTTTAACTATGAGTTTCCAGTTTGCTCCTACGCGGCAGCTCCTACGTCTCCTCTACTAAAGATTTCACACACACAGTTGTAAGGAACATAACTTTACCTTTCATGCTTTAGGAAGGTAGCTACAATGACTGTCTACTACATTTTTCCTTCGGCTGCTTCAACACACCCAACGAAAAGGCAAAGATGATTTTGTCCCAGCCCCAGGCAACAGAACATCAAATATTTGCCTAGAAAAGACTCAGTCCAAGGACACAGAAAGGACACGGGCTGCTTCGCTCGTCATTCTTGCTGAGGACCCCAATCCTGCTGTTCTGGAACCCACACGACCCTCACCCATGCAGTGGGGCTGCTGCCCCGTCTGAGCTGCCTCTGCCACCCAGCAGCACCCCAACAGTGACAGAGCTGACACTGGGGCACCTGCCCAACCCCCCGGTGTCTCGGCCCTTGGGGAGGGAACTGGGTGGTTTCCAGAGAGAACAGTAAGAATGGCAGAAGCAAGGGGGAGGAGGGGGGAGAGAAAAATGTTGCTGCTTTTCATTAGCCTTTTGGTCAGGCTCTCAGACCCTGCCACCAAGTACATGCTGTTGTTTCCAACTGCACAAAGCCATTTCGCTGGGCAGCCGGCGAGCCGAGAGAGGTCATTGTAATTCATAACAGGGAAGGCTGTTGTGAGCATCACCCTATTATGATACACATTTTCTCTGAATTTAATTTATAGGAAAACATGTGCTGCATAAATTCAGGAAATAATCTCCATATGTTCAGTGCTGCAGCCCTCAGCTACTCCACAGGCTGCAATATATCCCGGTTAGGCACCGGCCAGTTCGCTGGCACTGTCATAACGTATGTCATGTAGCTAATGTGCTGCTCTTGGCTGGGAGCGGCGCGCTGCAGATCCCGAACGGTGCACTCCATGAATCACAGTCTGCCATCCCCTGCCACCGCCACTGACCCCCAGCTGACGGGCCATCAGTAACCGTGCCGGAGAGCCGCCGGAAGGCCACGATGCCAGGCTCCGGCAGCAGCCTGGCGCGGTGCTCGCTGGCGGGGAGATACGGCCATCCCACGCCGCACCGTCTCTGTGCTCTGCATCCTGGGTGTAATGAATTCCTACCCAGCCCCGGCCCCACTGGGTTGTCAAAACGCGCACTATAATTTAACAACCATCAAAGCCCAGGACTTCTCCCCGTCTGACAGCAGGCCCTCAAACCCATTTGAAATCTAAAACCAAAATAGCTATGCTGTCTGCCTCCCTTCAGGATCGGGAGCCCACTCGTCTGCCTCAACTCTGGTGAGAAACCTATTATATCAGCCGACAGCGCTTTAGGGTGAGGAGGAACATATTTACTTACACACAATTTGCTCCTTTTTTTTTTTTTTTTTTCATTTTGTAAGCAGGGAAAGCATTACAATGTGCATTACTGCAAGAGAACAACATTTCTGGCAAATACTTTAAGTGAACAATTCATAACCCACCCTAATTTATATCCTTACAATATCTTTAGAATATATAACCTGATTTATGTTGTTAAAACCACACCAGCAAACACACACCAAAAGACAAACACACGGATGCATACACACACGCACAGATCAAAATGCTTCAGAAATATGCTGTCATTCTCAGTAGGTCAGGCACCGTGGTGTGGAAAATGTAAAGATATCACAGCATTTCCCTTGTGCTCAGAACACAAAATAAATTGAAATGTTTACGTGTAAATACCATTTTGTATTACGATATGGCTGAAAAGTCTCACACAGGCCAGGGGACCCGAAGTATCACAGGGAAGTATCTAAATACTGTGAAATAAGATACAAAGGAGTTTATGTGCTGTAATGAAATTCTGATGTTTCAAAGGCAATGGGTCTTCTACCACTGGCTCTGTGGGGCCAGATTTCATACCATACATACAGGGAACACCACACTTGGGTCTCCTCAGTGGCAAGCCGGGTATGCCTCAAGGAATTAATGACACACTACCATCTCCCATCATAATTTACACAGGTAGTGGGAACCCATTATCCCAGAAGACTACCCAAGCTTAGCAGGTTAACACTGGCTATATTAATGCTAATGACTGACTTAATGAAAACCCACAAAGTGGGATGCTTGTGGAAGTAAGATGGTGATGATACCACATGGTCCGTGCCCCCAGTTCCCCTCTGGCCATCTACTAACTGTAGCGCATTCAGTGAGAACTTGGGAGAATACTCCTTGATGGATATCTAACAGGCTGGATTTATTATGACACAGCATTACTATCAATAGCGATTCACTTTAATTCATTGCCTCGCAATAAATGTCTTATCTGAGGCATAAAGGCATACGCTGAAAATGCTCAATTGAAAAACAATTCCATTTGTATCTCCTATTCAAGGTATTTTTTCTCCGGTTCCTTATTCTCACTTACTGAGGACATTTGCATGAAAATAAGATCTTACTCATAAGAGCTCACCTGCTGCCTGCTGTTTGGGAGCTGTAAGCCTCCCTGTTGTTGGCTGTTGCAATAATTTCTACAGCAGTGATCTGGGATAACACAAAGGCTTAAGATTCTGCAAGTGGGGCACTATCCACAGCCCACTGAAGTCAGTGGAAACTCTTATCTATGACTCAATAGAGTTTTTATGGGTCCTTTGAAACCTGGTGGTGCTGAGCCTTCACGAACAGCATGTGTTGTAAAAAGGCTTCTGCTTCCAAGATGCTGGTCCTGCCCAAGATCCCCTTTTTTGTAATAGCCTTAATGATGTCTTCTTTCAGAATCCTCATTAAAGCTTAAACGTCTGTAGTTCAAAAGTTTTTCATCTTTAATTTGCTCTGGGTCTAGAAAACTTCATCTTTTAGTTATTTTCCCCTGAGAGTTAAAAAGCTTTAGACTGTGTAATAAATGGATCGCCAAATCAACAGAACCAGACCCAAGGGACTAGGCTTCCACAGACCAAAGGAAAGGAAGAATTACTAGAGCTTCTTCTCATTCTTACTACCAGACAGAAGACACACAAACATGCCATTTTGTACCAGAAGCCACAAAATGGTCATCCAGAGCATTCACACTGAAGGACTCTGCCCCTCTCATCTGCCAGGATGTGCTTGCTCTCCCAGTTTTCGTTCCCTCACTTTTCACTTACCTCTTTCTCACTCCTTTTTGGTGACTAAAAGCAAATAGGAATGGAATGACGGGATGCGATGACCTGCAGAGGCAGAGCTCTAGACACAGCGACCGAGAAGCTCTCTTCCTAAACTGTGTCTGCTCACACAACCCCACTACTGATTCAAGGGAGGGTTCTCCGTTTCCGCTGCTAAGTTTGAAATCTGCAGCAAACATCATGTTTGCCAGGGAAATACAATAACTGCCACGGCACTGAGTCCTTGAAACCCCCACGGGCATCACCACTTAGCTCACTACAGGCACACAGGGAGCAGCGCTACCAACTGGTGCGGTGAAACATTTATAAACCTCATCCTGCAAGGCACTGAGCAACCTACACTGCGCTCAGCATCTCAGGGCAACGGGCAGCACAAGAGCTCACCTTGCTCTTTTGGGGGACTAAGACCTCAGAATTTCCCGCTGGTTTGCTGCACTCTTTGCGCAGTTTACTCCAAGAGAACAGCCCTTTGCAAGTAATAAGGGGGTTTTAGCTGTGTCTGTTAGCTGCAAGCATGAGGCTGTTTGGCAGACAGACATTTCCTGACAAGGTTAGCTTACTGCCCCAATGCTATCAACCTGTGGAGGGGATGAACTAAACAAATAATCATATTAGCTTCCAGCCAACCAAATCATAATTACTGACAACCTCAATAGCCCGTGCAAGGAAGAGCGGACTTCGGTCTTCCCTAAAGCCAGATGGCATGAAAAGAGAAGAATAAGAATCAAAAGGATGTTCGTGGCTTAAGAAAATAAGATTAGAAAGGGGAAGAAAGCACCAGACCGTCAAACAATCCCTCTAATTTTGATACCTTTAAAAATTCAAACCACAGAGATGAGTTAGTGATCTGTACAAATCCATTATCTTTCCCCACTGAGAAGAGAAGCCAAGTGGAACTGAGCTACTTTAGTCAGATGCTGGTCAAGTAGCAGCTTCATTTCTCAGCTGGTGAATACAACATACTCCGTGCCAGATGCTACTGCCCTTTCCTCAAGACAAGTAGCCACATACTTCATAAGCGATTAATGGGGCTATCTGTGGAGTAGGGCACTACTCTGGCGAGCCTACTACAGCTCACAGGTGCCACCACGGTGAGGGCTACAGTTGATGTTAATCTGGACAGACAAGGTTTGGTATTTTGGCATTTCGTACTGGACACAGAGGCAGAGAAGCTGAAGCGTGCGTGTGTTGTGTGCGTGTGTAATTTATCACCCACACATGCTTAGCATCAGTGATTGCTGCTCTGCATGATTTGTTTTGAATGCATAAATTAAAGCCATGGTGTAAAACGACCTCTAAAATTCCAGTCCATTTATGAGCCAAACACATGTAACTTATTTGAAAGAAACAGTGCACAGACAGAGAATTTCCAGAGGCAGTTTCACCTCATTTTTCTTTCCACAGCAGGGACCTTACCTTGCTTGTTTCCACCTCCTGCCCTACCATTTTCAATATCACCTTAATCGATTGTGGTTTATAGATTATGGTCTCGCACAATCTACACAACAAACTATTCCATTTCTTACTTTCTGACATCCCATTCCATCATCTTCTAGCAACAGTGAGTTCTTTATTGGATAGGTGTTTATTTTTATTTTTAAAGCTGTGAAATAAAACAGCATTGCATTTATTCAAATATGAAGATGAATGCCAACCCGAGAAAAATTCTGATTAAATCTGGATTTATGTTTACATCAGTAAAGCAGGTTATTGAAAAAAATGAATGTGTTCCTCCACAAACCCTATTAGAAACTCTTGTCACTGTGCCAAACAAAACTGACCTCTAATAAAAACAGAAGTACAGAGGGCCTCTGACTACCAGCGATGGGATCAGTCATCCACAAGAAAACTCGGATACTATTAAAGTCCTAATGAAAGGAATAGCCAGAAGGAATTCCTGAATACGGGGCATGTTTGTCCGGATTGTGGAGCACAACTGTTTCCTAGCCTCGGCAGGATTTTGAGCCTTAAGAAAACATGCCCCCCCAAGGGCTGCCATATGGAAAGAGGCAGAGGGGACTAGACATCCCTTGGGAAAGACAGCTTGGGCAAATCAGTGCACTCAAGTGTTATTCCCTGTCTCTGCCCTGTGCCAGTCAGTGTCTGGAGGCGGCTGTCAGATTAAGATGTGCTCTGCTCCCACGTTTTTGCTCTGTGGTTGCGGATCTGAGACTTCTGTGTGAGCACGGCAAATTCCTGTAGTCTGGTGGCATAGGTGGGTACGGGAAAAAGGGTGGTTTAGGCAAGAGCAAATCCACTGCAAGCAGACAGGTGCTTTACGTAGCCTCTGCAAGATGCTGATGATTTAAGAACAAAAATAATGCTAAAATGGGAACTTAGGAAGGGAAAGAAAACTGCAAAGGCAGAAAACTTAGAAGTGTGAGTGATGATAAAGAAACCTGAAAACAGTCTACGGTTGTCACCCAGGCTGCACAAAGTAATCCATATTCAAACAGCTCCTTTGCGAAAGCTGGATTTTGTTAAGCTCTGGGTAATTATTTTCTGCTCAAGAAGATGCAGATTCAACTAGACAGAGCCTTTGTAGATTAATGTATGATGGCAAAGACAAATAAATATTAGACTACCTACTACACCCCGAGGATCTAACACATCTCCTGTCCAATGCAGGGCTATTTTAACATTGCGTAAGTGGCGACACGGTTCTGCCAACACATTCTCCATTGCTCTTTTCCCATGTAGTTACAAAAGCGCCATCAAACAATGTCCATTCCACTTTTTAACAAGAGACAGCATCACTGAAGTAAATGGATATCCTTGAAACCCAGCCCTACCCCCTTTGCGGACTGGAGTGTTCCCATACATCTATAGCCCTTTGATTTTTGGACACGTAAAAGACACTAGACAGTACAATATTATGTTTTTCTACAACATATACATATTTTATATCTTTACATGTACTTAAATTTTAAACTTCAACCAACAATAACAAATCTGCTCTGGCTCCAGATACTTCCTCCTCCCCAAACAGGTAAACCAGCACATCGCCTAATCAAAAGTTAATGACGCATCTTGTAGCAATATATTCATCCAGTATTAAGATCAGGCACATTTGTGTTTTACGCTGGAAACGCTGCCTGGAAGCTTCAGACATGAAGCAAACCAGCCATGGCAGCAGTAAGGCAGCACACTTTGCACCAGGAGCCGTGCCGCTGAATATCACCACTGCCTAGAATACAAATCTTAGGACATAACAGTAGCAAATTGCAAGCAATGACAGATGCAACGGATATCTGCCCTGGGGCTTGCTGGTAGCTTTAGTTATTAATCTTGTTTGTATAACAATAGCATCAATGTCATCCTAATATTACATATTCCAAGAAAACTACTTGCTTTCCTGTCCGTTGCCACCGTGTTGAAACTAATTTCACATAGCCCAACTAGCAGGCATCAGATGGCAATGACTTTCAGACATCATCGATCTGTGCTGGCCTAAAGGCAGCCTGCTAGAGGTAAAAGGATCCATATACTAAACCGTTCCCGATCTTTCGGGCTAAGTTGTGTCAGCAGGGCGCTTTAAAAATAAGGAGGAAACAAAAGCCCTCAGCACGTTCAACCTCACTGCTTTTTCCTCCCTCCTAGCAAATCCAAAGCCCCCCAAACAAATTGGCAACCTAGTCATGATAGTAAGGAGAGAAAAGGCAGTGAGCCCTGAAATTAGCTGATTTTGTTTGGCTCTTTCTGAAGTGACCTTCGTCTGTTCCAGCAGTTGTACAACCCCGGACTCCAGCTACTGCTAAATTCCCCTTCTGCCACAGTACCATCCACTCAGGGCCATTTACAGAGTTGGGAGCTAAACGTAGGAGCCTAGAAGTATACAGACAGCTTGAAATGAATGTACAGCCTGCTGCTGGTTTGAACATTTCATAGACATGGGAAAAACTGTAATAATTCATCTGGTTCGGAGCAGAGCTCATTTCCATTCTTTCATCCTCCAGCCTCTTTTTCAGCGACGCAAACACCGGCAATCTCAGCACAGGCTTATTCCTCCAACTCAGCCTCTTGCTGGTTTCCCTACTGGCCCCACGTTGCATTTCTCTCCTCACTGTTATTTGTGATTCCCTCATACTTAAATGCCATCTACAAAGTATGCTATTTTCTTTCTTCCATGCCATTAAAGATAATGTCAAATAAGATGAAACTGAAAACCAATCTCTCTGGCATCTTACTGGAAACATGCCTCTGCTCACTACACTGCTGCTTACCCTTACCTTCTTTTTTTTTCAGACACACATGGCCAAGTCCCTTTCCCAGACTGTTCAAATGAAGCTCTTCAGCTGCTATCCTATAATCCAGGTTTCTTAGACCTGTACCATCCCCTCAAAGCTTAAAGGCCCATATCCTGCCAATACTATGGATGCGCTTAACTTTACATATATTAACAGCTACATTAAAGGAAATGGGAGCAATTGCCTGCTACAGCAGATGCAAATGTGTTTTCAGGACAGAGAAAATGGTATAATTCTGTACTTCTATTTAAAGAACACAGATCCATTTCATCTACCAAACTTCATTGTTTCCAAGAGCTTTAGTGATCACGGCTCTGTTTGATGTCTTCATTCTCTGTCAGTGGGAGTCTCGCTATTTACTTAAATGCAACCAGAATGTCAAACCAGATGTTTAGTGATTTATTCTGATGTATTATTGGATACTGTGGATGACAAAAGTGGGCTGAACACTCTCATTGCTGCCTATGAAGTCTTCCAAAGCTTTTCAGCATTAGTGGTGGTACAATAATTAGCTAATTCCCTTAATTTTGGAGAGGCCATATCAGCCAAAGAAGATGGAAATTGATGATTAAGCTTTATCACAGCATATTTCTAGGCTCTTACCTTTCCTTTTGCCTCTATTTTTAAAAGGGTGTTCAATGTGCTGGGTATTTTTTAACTTTCAGGGAGAAGATTTTCCAAACAAAATCTGGGCCAGATTTTCAACAGTCTCAGCTCAGAAGAAAGGGCTGGATTTTCTAGGTCTTTGATGAACAATCTGGCCATCAACATCGCCTCAGTGATCTGCTGGCTGCTGGGCTCTGCCGAACAAGTCTCTGCTTTGTTTTCTCTCCTACCTCTTTTAACGTTTTCTCTCCCGTGCTTGTTACCCAACAATAGTTACTTGTTTGTCCTTCGAGGAACTACCATCATCCTGCTGAAGAGGTCAGAGGATTTCCAGCCCATATTCAATTCACTCTTTCCCCAAAACTGGGAAATGTTTAGATCCCTTTCCAGACTATTATTCTGCCAATTAAGGTCCCCAACAGTTTCACTCCTGAAATCTGGTAATCCTGTAATTCTGGTTTTGCAATCTTAAATTCAAGTGCTTCATCCCTTTCTTACAGAGGATTTTGCACCATATAAGGGGTATAAAGAAAGGAGAAAATAACGATAACCACCAAAGCAATTCTCCATGTGCTATCTCATCCCCCTTAAAGGGTAGTGTGGACTTGAAACAGGGACCATGCTTGGAGGTCCAGTTTTGCGCTTTGAAAAGAGAAAGAGGGCAGAAAACTCTGCTTCTTCATTGCAGTTGCTGACCCTTTTCTTCCAAAACCTCGCTGGAGCCATTTCAGGAGTTACTCACCTGTATGGCCTCAGTTGTCTGATCACTGGCCCAGAGCTATTTAGAGAATGGTGTTTCTCACACAGATCTCAAGTCAGCAAATAAGAGTTCTTGTCAGCTGAGTCATTTCTGCTAGCTTTGCATTAAGCACCATGGCCGGAGGGGATGCACGGCAGAATTTAGGCCAAGTAGAAGGGCAAAAGCTCAGCATCACTCAACAGCAAACTCCCTGCAACCGGGTCAAAAAAGCAGGCAGAATTCAAATGAGAGGGTCGTAGTTGCACGCAAGAGGATCTGGCTCTCCCCACAGCCTCAGAAGCAGGAGTATTTCCACTGGCATGAGGTTGACCTGCAGTGGTAGTCACACAACCTGATGGGATAGCCACAAGCCAGCACAGCACGACAAGGAGAGAACAGGCAAGACAAACTATGTTCAGAACCGCACCATACATCCCACAGTTGCAACCTGCATCACGGGAACTGCAAATTTTGTGTGGAAATTTGGATGGAGGAAGAGGAAACTACAAATATCAACATAAAATGCATTATAATAAACCACTTGGGACAGAGAGAGCAGAAAAGGTGGGCATTCAAGCGACACTCTGGTCTCATTCCCAAACACATTTTCTTTTCCTTACTTGCATATGTAATTAAAAATGGCTACAAAAATTACTCCGATGCCTGCCTCGGGGTGTCTGTCTGCTCAGAGGCCCACAGCCCTGATGCTGCAAAAGGGCAGAACAAAGGAATCCCAAAGTGTTCCCTACAACAACCCACTTCTACCTGTTTGACTGCAATTCCTAAAATGAATAATCATGCCCCACCCTTTGAAAAATTTTCTAAATTACCCCTACAGATAAGCCCCACCTGAAAATAATGGACCTAAATAATGGATCTGAAGTCCTTCACTCCTCTAAAATTCAGATCCAGGATTTTATTCAGATGTATTCTAGATACGTGGTAGTGTCAGTGACAAAGCTGCAATGCTGACTCTCCAAATCTCTCTCCCCAAACCTTGGGGGCAACTTGAGGTAAAACTCCAAGCTCATTTGAAAATTGCAGGAAGATTACAAGGATTTCAAAGCCATGCACAACCCAGCAGCAAGCACAGCCCAGCTACCACCCAGCAAAGCAGCCTTCGAAACACGCTGCACGTTCAAGGGGCTTGTTGGTTTTTCCTGAGTTGGACATCTTCCTAGCACTCTCCAGTGAGACTGGGGAATGGCAGTACCGAAGCACAACAGAAAAACACACAAGGCAAGGTCCCTGCAGCCAAGTGCAGCCTGTAAATTTGGGCAGCTGACATTACAGATGTCTTCCTGCTGCCCTGTTGCTAAGACAGGCTGTTCTGAAAAGACAGATTGAGACAGGTCAGTGGGCACACACAAAACACTGCTCAGACACCTAGAAATATATTGGGTCAACGAACTACATCAAGACACGGGGCTGGGTAACTGGTCACCACTTAGGAGATTAAATTGCTGCCGTGTCAATAAACAAACAGTAAAGGAGATGGCAGAAATCCTTTTCCCTTTCCATCGCTTCCCTTTGTTGCTGCTTTTTCTTTTGCCCCATTTCTGAGCCTCGGTACCAAGCCCCAAGGTTTTACAGGAGCACAGCAGCAAGGATCACTGGAGGGGATCAATGCTGGGATCAATTTTCTCTTGATACGTGATTGCCTGTTCCAGGGAGCAGGCAGGGTGAAGGCAAGAGCTCTGTGTCAGCAATCAAGAACCCACATCTGCCCCAAGGGTGTAAAAGGCTGCAAAGTTTCCTGATAACATAAGGCAAAGCCAAAGAAAACCAACAACGTTGTGGTATTCCTGCCTGGGAGGCACAAATTCTCCATCACCTCCAAGCTTTCTAAGCCCCCATCAAAACGATCACATTATAAAAACTGCTGAAACCGGAGCTTTTCAGGGAGGCCAGTCAAGAAGTCACAGCATGACAAAAAAGTAAGCAGGGGGGTGTTGTAGGAGCAGGAGCCCTTCTTCCCATGGAGGCTGTATATTGGCATGTATTAAACATAGACACAACAATAAGCAATAAATCACAGCCCAGGAGAAGTGCCAGGTGGAATGCACTGGAGGAAATTAAAACATCCTTCTCGATACAGTTCAGTATTGAAAGAAATACAAAGGAGGCCAAGTTGACTTATCACCTACGTAGCCAGGATGCTAAGGGGAAAAACGGTTCCAAGATTTGCAGCTGAAAAAATTTCAGTTGAATAATTTCCTACAAAAAAGAGCTTAGCTTAAAAGGCAATAATAATATCACAAACATCCTTTTAAACAAATAACTAAATAATGGCCTTCCTTGGCTTTCCTTTCTCCTTTTTTCAAATGCACATTCCCTCCACCAGACTCAGCCACGGAGCAAAGGATCCATTGCAGTGTACACAGGTACGCTAGCTGGCCAGCACCCAAATTCAGGGAATTCTGACCTCTCACACTGCCAAAGGCACACAGCCACCATGGTGTCAGGAGACCCTACCTCCAGTACTGCCCAGTGGCTGTCTTAAATTGCCTACAAGTATAGTGAAATTAGTCAATGGAGGCAGAGTTTGAGTTTCTATCCCCCAAAAAACCTGGACTGCTTCCTCATTTCACTGACAAATGCCTCTAGAAAGTTGGTTTAAAAAAAATCAGCATTGATACACAGGCTTCCCAATAATTTCAGCCAGGACTCAGTGCTGCAGAATGCATAAAAGGGAGGCTGCCTGTGGTCAGCAGCAGGCAAGGGAACCTCTTTGAAGCTGGGTTTCTGTTTTGATGGGATAAAGTTAAACAAGCAGGGGAATGCACTGCAGCTCTCAGGTCCTAAACACATGGTGCTCCTGTGAGTTATTCCCACCCGTCTGCCCTCCAGGCACTGCTGCTTCTTCCCTGCTTGTCCCTTTTTTTAGGCAGTTGAGCAAACCTCCAGTATTTGAGTTTTAATGGAAGTGTCATACAAAGTACTTACGCAAGCTGAAACTGGGACACGATCTATAAATTACCGGAAAACTGAACTCAAGATTAGGAGAAGAAAGAAAAGGAAGAACTCATTCCTCTTGAAACTGGATCATATATATGTATACACACATACATATTCTCAACTGAAACTCTCCAGGACAGCCTGAAGAGGACAACTGTTATGTTCTACCTCTTTAAATCTCTGCTTTTAAGGGCTGAGAACAGGATGGCATTTTCCAGCTCCAGCAGTTCTCTCACTAAACACTTCTGTGTCAGCCTGTATGTATAAGCAACTAAACCTTTACACATTAAACCTTTCTGTGTCAAACTTGCAGTAATGACCAAGTTATATTTTCTGAAGGCGATAATTGAGAGGTTCAGCTGGCATTTTTATATTTAGACACACATGAATTTAGTACGAGCTGATAGATAAACTCTATTTGTTGAAAATATAACGATGGTGACATCTTCTATATCAGTTTTTTGGCAGGTGAACATGGACATCTTGTAGTAGGCCATGAAAGAGGGAATCTGTTCAGATGTTGCTAACAAAATCCTTCCTCTTGTCTAGCACAGAGCACATCAGTTTCAGGCAAAATTCTCGTCAAGGAAAGCGAGGCAAAAGCAGCAGAGGAGAAGGAAGAGGGTTTTCAAGAGATGTAAACAAGCAATTGGCCACAGCAGACCCCACCGCACACTCCGGGAAATGATTTCAGCACGTGTCAGTCAGTTGGTATCACACACTTTTACCTGCTTAAATGGGGGTTGGGGAGGATATACCATCTGGATGCAAAAACCTTCTGCACACATTTCTGGGTGGAAAACTGCTCTGGAGCCAGGCCTGACAATTTTTAAAAAAGTCTTTTTTCTTACTCCCTTTAAAAGGAACAATCAAGGCACAGAATCTACCCAGGTGTAAGAGGTGTCACACATAGTTGAGATGAGCTATTGGGTTCCAGCAGCAATAACAAGTTGCCACACAGCCCAGCCCTGCCTCATCAGATGTTTGAGAGGTGATCACTCGGATAAGCCAGGATAGGCTGGCTGCAACCCAGCTTCAGGAACCTGCAGCCATATTGGCAATAATAATCACCAGCAAAATACACAGTTAATAAAAGCAACAGTGAAATGTCAAGTTAAAAAAAAAAAAAAAAAAAAAAGAAGTAAATATTGCAAGCCCTTCTTTAGTAAACATACAATTCATTTCTGATGAGGATTTATTCATATTTACAAAAATAAAAATATTGCTCATTCTCACTGCTCCTGCCATGGATGTATTTATCAGGAGATGCACTTTCAACAGTGTCTTTCGTCTTGCAGTGATGAAAAAAAGCCTTCTAACCCGAATTGGACTAGAGTATGCTTCCCTGGTGCTTTTCTTTTTAACCTGAAGTAGAATATATCAGAGCTGTAAATTTGCTTACCCTTCTGTTCTGTACATGGAGCATCTCTCCAGGGGAATTTTTAGCACTCCATTATTTAAGCCCACAAAGAGCGACCTGTCGCTGTGCAGGATTTGGAGACTCTTGATTGCTTCCCGTTGTCCATCAGGGAGGATCTGCATTTCCTCTAAATAACAACTCCTCAGGCTCCTGTTAGTGGTAGAAAGGGCCTTCAAGATGGTGCCATGCTCTAACAGAACAAGAAACAGGACACAAGTAAATCTTGGAGGCATTGACTTCATTTCATACCTGCCTAAAGAGTGAAATGTTAATGACATCTTTATACAGCTGCTTTAAACCCAGTTCTGGGTCACCTGTTGCGCTCTGGCTACATCATTACAGTCCTCAGCAGTTCCCAGACATTACAGAAATGCCTGTGAGTGCATTTTAATGGGAACCCAGAAGGATGTGAACCATCTGGAGAGTGAACACCTGGAAATATTTCCCAGTTGGAGCAATGAGGCAGAAAAGAGTCTGGTCCTGTTACTGGTGCAGTATACAGCAAGGTGACCCAAGATAACAGGGATCGTTTCTGGTGCCTCAAGTCTGTATTTCTTTTGGTTTATGGAGCAGATCGGTGCGATGTGATGCCATGACAAATGACAACAGATGCAGCAGCCCTGCTGGAAATCTCAGAGGCCTCCATAATGACTGCATGGGTCACGGATCTAATTGATCCTCTTCCTGGAAGAAGCTGTCCTGCCAGCTTGACAGGGGATGTTATGGCACGAGCAGTGCATACACAGAACATACGCGTGTGCGTTTGCAGTGCTCTTCCCTAAACAATTTAAGATCTGATAAACTGTGGGAGACTTATGCTGGGGAAAAGGGGGTAACCCCCCACCATTCTTCATTAAAACCACGAAGAGGTCTGTCAGCACTGACTATTCCTGAAGCTAAATCTTTCCATCCCGGTAACTTCTGTATTGGTGGCAAAGCTCAGCAATTACAGTGGCAGGGTCAGCTCTTTCGCCGAGGATGGCCTTAATTGCAGAAAAAGACTGAGGCCCACGTTTGCGCTGGGGCTGTCTCAGGACTGGGTTTGTGTTCAGGGTTGTGGCTGCTGAAGCCTGTGACCGGTTTAAATGTTTCAGGCCCAGCAGAGCTTACTCCTCAGCCACCACTAGCCAGGGCCAGAAGGCAAACACGAATAGGGAGATGAGGTTGTGGCAGTGGACCTTCCTGCACAAATGATATGAGGCAGAAAGTGTCCCAGCTTTCTCTCGGGCTTTGTAGCTGGGACTCCTCACTTGAAATATCAAGATATCAAAACGGAAGAAGCATTTGTATTTCCATATAAATACAATCTTCTCATCATATCAATGTCCCTGTAGGCTCCCACAGTGGGAATGTTACTACAACATATCCAAGATGATCACTTTTGAAGTAAGTGGTGGTAAAAGTTAGATAAATTATGACACAGCCCTGGAAGGTGGTAACATGAGAATGAGGCAATGACTCTGCATTCAGATGTGAGATTAAACTAACACTCACAGAAGCAATCCAACTTATTCTAAAGTCAAAGCTTCTGCAGTCGAGGATAACAACATTATACCCATGAGGTTGGCCATATGCTCTGATTAATCAAACTATTTAATTTAACCTCCATAATTAGTATGAATATGGTATAAGACTACCATTTATAACACTTTGTCCTTCTTCAGCATCTTTCATTCATCCAAGATATCTGTGCTTTTCAGAAGAGGCAGTGTGTCCTGCTAATTAGAGGATGGTACCAGAAATCAAGAAACTAAATCATATACTTAATTCTACCATTTGGCTCGCTATGCTGCCACAAAAACCCACTTGCCTCAAGCTTCCCTGTCTGCAATACATTTCAGTGTATGCCCATTCCTGAAAGCACTGGGAGTCATACACCAGCAGGCACACGGAAGTGCAAGGGAAGACATAATTAAAACCTTGGGCAAGCCTGGAGGTTAAGTACTATTATTGCTTATTTAGAGATGAGTATGTCATAGTGCAGAGGGGCAACTTATGTGCACAAAACCACAGAGCATTTCAGCGACCTTTGCTGTTGCCCATTGTTACGCATTAGTCTGATTAGTTGAAACATGTTTTTATAAAAGGGAGAAAAAATGTTTTTGATGTTTTTAAACACAATGTAAATTTATGGTCTGTTTACTTGGGACTCTGCCTCAAGCCTTCCATCCTGCTTTTAATTTACTCCGGCAAACTAACTCCCGTGCAGTTCTGTGCCAAAATCATATTGAATGACAATGGTGTAACGATGCAATGACCGGGCGTCTAGGGCTGCTAGGTCTATGAGCAAGTAGAGGGAACTTTCTTAAGCCCTGATGCTCTTACCTGTCCCAATATACATCACGTGGTAGAGAGTATCCTTCCCCTGAACAATATCAACCACCAGTTTGGAAAATCGAATGCTGTCCTGAGTCACATATGGATCTATAGTCACCGGCTGCACGACATCGTTCATCAGGAACAAGCGCTGCGCATCCTGCAGGACTCTCTCCGTCAGATTCTTGTTAGGGCTGTCATCACTCAGCGTCCCACACTAAACATGGAAGATTGAACTTCAGCACCTGCATTTTCTCCCCACTCCAGCAGCCCAAGACCAAACCCTGAAATTCTTCTGGAAACCCATGTCCTGTGGATTTCCTGCAGAGGTGGGTCTGTGTGAGGGCCACAGGATCAGGCCCTTGGCCTGGTCATAGGTCCTCAGCCTAGGTTTGGCCTGTAGGCCATGTTTATGCATGTTTCTTCCAGCTGGCCCACTGACCAGGGATGTGGTGTTTCATTCCCATGAGCCAGCACACCAAAAGGGGAAAAGGCATTAACAGAGCAGGAAAAGAAAGAATTAAAGCTAGGTCTAGAAAGATGAAAAGGCAGCAGTGGAAAGAAAGTTTTTGTGGTGATCCTTGAAGCATTTCAAATAATTTTCTGACTCTACCTAGCATCTCATTCTGTACAATGGACAAAACCTGGACGTTAAAAACCTGAAAAACAGGTTGGTTTTGCATCGAAGAACCCAACTGACCACACTGCTTTTCTCTGATGCACTCCCTTCTGAACAGATCCCTCCAGCTTCATCTGAAGCAAGGCAGATTAGCCACTAGCTCCTCCCTCGCCCCAAGCAGCTTTTCTGTCCTCACAGTCATGGCAGATCAACCTGTGTCCATCCATCCTCCAGCACCAAGGGGTGCACTGAAAGAGGACTCAATGCCCTTGTCCATCCAGAACAGGGGGAAGAAGAGAGCTTGTCTTATGTCTTTTAAACACCAGCGTAAGTCTTACCGGGTGGATAGTGTATTTCAAGGCCTGAGTTTCTCACACTCATCTCTAGACTTCAGCATTTTCAAAAGCCAGTGCAAGACTACACTCTCCATGCAGTTTTGTGGTCCATGTCAGTAGCCAGGGCTGGATCTCCACTCTTCCCCACAATGACTTGCATGGTGGGCAGAAGCTTTATTACTCCAAAAGACAGCTGGGTGACTTGTTACTTATCCTGTCCAAGGCCATGGGAGTCAGTGGTACAACTAGAAATCCTGCTAACTCCCATACTCACTTCATGGACAACTTGGCTTCTCACTAAGTGATGCTCACACCTGAGTAATTTCACAAGAAAAAAACCCACAAATTTATTTTTCATCACTTTGGGTCCAGGTGTTTGGGCTTTCCTTGAAGAGAACTTAGTATACTGCATATTAGGATGTGGATATTCAGCACTCCAGCGTACAAATTTCCCACGTGCATCAAAGCAACCCGTGCAGCGTGTCTGCCTTTCCGAGGTGCACCACGCAGAGCTTCTCTTACAACGTCCTAAAATGGGTTGACAGGAATTTAGCTCACATTTAGACCATAGTGATCCAACTGGCTGGTATACTGAGCCCTACGCTATTTTTGGGCTTGTGTGAACTAGGTGAACTGGGTGATATTAATTTCCACCACGTATGAACATGATCACTTTTTTATCAACTCAATTATCTTCCTGAGTAGCCAGACTAAGGAAACATCAGTACATTTTTGATGTGTCCTCAGGTTGGTTTAAATGGTTTCTTTTCTATTCCAATGGTCTTTTTCAGTTCATGACTCATCCCACGTTCTAAAGATTTTTTAGATCGCTCTCTTCTGCTGTGCTTTTTGCTCCTTCTGGTTTACACTTCTCTCTTGCTTGGATGCTTTTCTCCCCACCCACTTTCCTTTCTAGAGGATCACTGAAGGAGGAGTCCCAGTGGCAGGAATGTCATTGTTGGTTTTGTTTTCTGTTCTCAAGTCACAGATAATCCTTTCAGTCTATTGGCAGCCCACATGCTGACACAGCACCCCTCTGGTTTGGTTTTATTTTGTTTTGTTCTAATTTCCTGATTATCTGCACTGCCCTGATCCTCTATATCCTCCAGTATTTCTCCTTCCTGTCTGCAAGAGAAAAAATAAATTCTGGCATGCTTCCCTCATCTTCCTTTGTGAACACTGAGGCAAAAAAATTAATTTAATTTTTTTGCAATATCGGCCTCTTCTGTCACTAAATTACCCTTGTCATCTCCTAAAGGCCCTTCACTGACCTCTTGTTCCTCCTGTGCTTGAAAAACATCTTAATCTCTTCTTGCAATCTGCCTTTTGTCTGCCACATACCTCCTTCTTCTTTCCTTATTTTCCTCTGACCCTTTTCTTTCATCTTTCTGCTGCAATCTTTGCACTCCACATTTTATCTGATACTTTTTACTACATGGAAATGCTTTCCAAAATCCTTTTCTATTCCTTCTGGGTTAGCCCAGCAAGGGACAGAAAGTCCTTGATTCTCAGTTAACCTTAATATCCCATTTAAACTCAAAAAAAAAAAGTAAAAAAGGCTGTCCACGTTCAGCATGGCTGGGCCTTCCACGAAGCTTCGTTTCTTGGTTTTGAGTGTACGAAGCTGAGGGGGCGATCGAGAGCCCAATCCTGTCCCACCTCATACAGACAGAAGCTCTCACTCGGGTGACATGAGGGAATTTAGGGGGAGAAATTGGGTTCCTCAGCAGGAACCCAAGCATGTCCCTGTCTGCAGTGTGGACCTGCTTCCCATCTGCTCTTGCTGTGATTTCAGGCACCTGCAGAGTCCTTTTTGGAAGGTCCCTGACATCACCGGCTTGAAGGCAGATGGCATTTGCAAGCAGCCCCAGCACCTCTGCCATAAAAAAGGAGAGCCAGATTCATACAATTGGGTTGAAAGGATCCACCATAGGGAAGCAAGGACAGGAAGACAAGTCCATCCTCTCTAGGATTCCTCAGGTAGGAAGGGACTGAGCTGTAAAATGGGCTCATGCTTCAGAAGACTCAGGTTTGCTGAGGCTGTCACACCCATCCTCTGCCCCGCATAAAGCGACTGGAGTTGTTTTATAATTTCTAAATTGGCCTTAACTCATAATCCTGGAAAACTGCTCATTCATAAAAAATTAGTACTTTTTAAGATGAGAAGGAACCACTGTGACCATCCTCACGTGTCCTCTTCCACCAATTACTGCTGCAATGTGTCCATAACTTCTGGCTGAGCTACCGTGCCTTGGGAAGACATCCATCTAGCACTGAATCACTGGCAGCCTTAGGGGCCCCCTCAAGTGATGGAAGATTCATCACTTCCTTACACAGCCACAGTGGTTAAATACCTTTCCCGTTTAAAAATATAGGGTTGACTTTGTCCAGCTTCAGCTTTCAACCCTTCGCAATTTTGGTGGGGATGTGTCTCTATGTCCCCTTGTGAGGATCACATTCCTGGGAGTTCACGTGTCAGTGGTGAGTGTAACAGAGGTTTAAATTATTCATTATTATCAAAAATCTGAACATTCTTATTATCAGTAAAACCGTTCATTTTTTTGCCACGGATCCTGTGGTCTGAATAACAAGTGTCAAGGAGTTCCACAGACTAGAACACACATAAATGTCAAGAAATACAATCTATCTGCACTGTGGATATATCTGGAAAAATGAGCCCTACACAAATCAACCTATTGGAGAGACAGAACATTAAAGGGACTGGAGTAAGGAGAGGGGCAACAGCAGTACCTGGAAATTAGGGATGGGGTTTAACGTTGGCAGCCAGGCTGATCTTGGGTTTTCCTGGTAACGGAAAGGGCCATTAAATGCCTGAGTAATGGCACTCAGATTGAAGGCACACACTGCTGAGGCAGCTATGCTGTTTCTGGAAAAGGGGAGGAAAAAAAAGTCAATTTAATCATTACAACATTGACATTTTCATCATAACAGACATCAAACTCCACTCAAATAAAATACATGTAAATTGCTAGGTAGATGTACAGTGACACCAATCTCACAGGGAGTAAAAATAAATAAATAAAATTGTAAAATGCAGATGGCTTGCATGACAATTTTGAGAATGAATTTTAAGCTTGGTTTTAAAATGTCTGTGATTTAAGAGCCACGGAAACAGTTCTGACAAGAAAGGTGAATACAGTTTAATTTGCATGGATTATTTGTGTCTGGTTTTATTTATATTTTTTTTTAACAACCCATCTATCTTTATTGATTACAAACAACCTAATTTTTAATCTCTTGGTGTTTCTCAAGGTGAAATTCTGTTTCTAAAGACTCCAGAAATCTTCAGTTGTAAAATATATCCACTAATATTTTTATATATATAAATAAACAAAATACACACATGCAGGGGAAGGGAAAACGTGACAGTGCAAACCAGGCTGGATGTTACAGCAACTCAGCACACAAAAGAGTCTTGCTAATACGTGAAAGCCTCCATTTTCAGTGATCACAGTTCACTTCTTTGTGTTCCCAGCTGGGAATACCATCTGCGTGGGGCTGGCTCTTCACCACGCACGGACAAGCCGGGGGAGGCCTGGCTAGGGAAATACCACTGTAGGCAGGATTCTCTGGAAGGGAATCTGCTTTAGGGCCACTCCTCTGGCCAGTCAGACCCACACACAGATCAGTTGGCCTTTGCTGTCCCATTTCAGCCATGGAGGACCCATTTCTGCCAGGTTCTGAGCAGGCTCAGCTCCTTTTGCGCCTCAAGAGCATTGGAAAGCATCTCCCAGATGGTGAGGGCACCTCAGGGGGGGCCAGCCCAAAGAGGGACCTTTGCTAAGTGCTGACCTGAAATCCAAACCTAGTCCCAGCCCTCCAACCACCACCCCCACCACCCCCTTTCTTTTTTTTATTTAAAGGAAAGGAACAACGTTTAGAGAAAAAGATAACAGAATAAAACTAAAAATAGGGCTAGCACAAGAGACTGACTCGTCACGGTGTCTTTTAAATAACCCAAGCCCTTCTGTATGCATCGTTCTGCTAATTAAAGCAATTTGAATTCTCTAAAAAGAACAGGTTTTTTTAACTAAACCAATAATTACACTCTCTTGTACAAAAAAAAAAAAAAAAAAGCCTTGCTCCACAATCCCAGGCTGAAAAGCAGAACAGATATTTCACAGCATAATTCTTCCAAGCAATACAACATCAGGAAGAACTTCTTCTTGCTTTGCCTTCCCATCCTCCACCCCTGCCCCTTCCATCCCCAGAGTGATGGAGTAGCTCTCTTTGAACATGTCAAAGCAGCGCCGGGCAAACCTTCCTCCACCTCTGTCTGAACACCACTGACGCAGTGCATGCTCACAGACGGCAGCTCTTAAGACAACGCTAATGATGGATGACAAGTAAATGCCTTGAGGCACACACGGAAAAGAAAACGAGAATGAGAAAGAAAATGAAAAAGGAAAAGAAAGAATAAAACCCCGCTAGCCTAACAAAAACGCTTCTTTTTTTAAAAAAAGAAAGAATATATTTAGGGCCCTGCTAAAGACTCCACAGTTTAGCCCTTTCTCTTTGCTAGAGAGGAGAAAGGAAAGAGGTTTCCATGAATCTGTGGTCTGTTTTCCTTTCCATCTGTGGTCTGGCGTATTTCCCATCCCTCCCGATGAAAAGTTTGATCCCAGTCTCAAGCCAGTGATATCAACTCCTGCAGCTGGCCCCCGTGTTGTCCTGGTGTGAAGTGCAACCTCCTTTATTCCCACCTCCGACTTCCGGTGATTAACTAGCTGGGTTAGAGAACGGGTTAACTTCAAGGAGATTTTAACATTGTCTCTATTACCTCCCAGAAAAAATTTAATAAAAACTTCTTAAATATTTCATCAGCAGCTTCCCCCAAAAGCTCTCTTTCCCACTGATTCAGCTGGGTATGACATAACATGAAGCAATAAATCTGTACGTGGGTGTTACCACAACCACTAATACCCCTTTGTCATAAGATGACCCTGACTGCATTAAACATGATCTTTCTAAAATAAAAATACCTGCAAACAAGAAAAGCATGGTTTTGTGGTGCATCGGTATTCTATTGCAAAGAAACTCAGACTAACTCAGACTGGAGCGTACATCAGCCCTCTTCGGTATGCAGAGCTCATGCAGCATGATATAAGTCCCAGTGGAAGTTAAAAGAATAATTACCATTATTTCTCAAGTCGGATGACAAATTGGAACATTTTCTCTTTAAACTCTCAAAAGAACATCATGTTGGAGACCCAGAACACTACTTGATCTAACTTCAGCTATTATCAATAACTCATTGCTTCAATTACACGAATGATACATATTATATTGTCCTCCAAAGATACAAAAGAG
Source organism: Rhynochetos jubatus (assembly GCA_027574665.1). Classification (NCBI taxonomy): domain Eukaryota; kingdom Metazoa; phylum Chordata; class Aves; order Eurypygiformes; family Rhynochetidae; genus Rhynochetos; species Rhynochetos jubatus. The sequence continues at coordinate 31,157,564 of CM050654.1, forward strand.
AACGTACACCTGTAAAGTATAAGAGGGACTTAAGTGTAACCCAGGAGACGGGTAACACTCATCTTGTCTCACGTTAAACCTGGGAGACAGAAACAGTGGATAAGAACTCTTCCAACCTGAGGCAGCCAGTGTCTTCTCCCCCTTATAGTCCAAAAATGATACCAATTTGATAACTACAATACCGTTATTAATAATTTTCCCATTTCCAGTTCCTGTTCTTGGCTGAATGAATGGACAAATGTACAGATAAAACATTAACACTCTGGGCATACAAGTCCTCTCTGATTGCAAAACAAAATAAAAAAGGTGTCGTCTCAAATGCCCAAAGCAGTAGCCCAGTTTCCTTTTAATGTTCAGGAAGTTTGTCTACCACCCTTTAAATGTTTTTAGGGAACAACTCATGCTCCTTTCAAGCCTAAGACAGGTTTTCCCTGAAGTCCATTCAAAGTGCACTGTTCAGTGATGTTTATTTTTTCCTAGTTGCTTCTCCGCTGGCTGACTTTTGCCTGACATTGGCAATGGTAGTGCAGAAACTAAACATGGAAGGTGGAGGAGGGTGGCCAAACTCTTCCCTACTTCTTGACAGAGCAGGATTAACATTCAGGCTCTGTTGACTCTCATAGCGAAACTCCCAACAGTGCTTTAGCTCTAGAAGTTGGGGCTGATGCTTTGTGACTTCAAGGGCTGAAGTTCAAGCCCTGTCACACCTTAAATAAGAAGGCCTGTACTTCAGTGGGGCTTCACTTCTTTGGTTTGCTGTGGGATTCTCTGGCCAGACCCTTATTCATATTGAACAGTAGTCCATCGCACACAAAAACCCCAAAGAGGCTGGCTACGCAGTATGCGAAAGGCACTTGGAGTGTTTGTCGTGGGCAGTAACTCACTCAGATTTTCATTCTCTAGTTTACACATCAGGGTAACACCCCCCTGGAGAACATGTATTATTGAAACTCAATACCACACAGACTGGTTATAGCTTAAAACTTATCATCCCAGCCTTGGGCTTCAGAGAAAACGTTACTTGAGCTTTCCTGACTTGAAACTATACGTTATGATTTTTTTAATATATTTTTTAATTAACTCCTCTTTTACTTTCTGCTTTCACAGCTACATTAAATCATTCCAATTACAAGTTTTTTCAATATCAAGCCAAGAAGAGGTGATTATGAAGTTTCAGAAATCATGCCTTCCCCTCAGAGTTCCAAAGCTGCTTTTGATTTGTGGGCCTGAAACAGTCTGCAGCAGAGGTACAGTCCCCCTTGGAAATGTCAAATGCTGTGTAGCTCACATGACCTTCTGTCTATAAAGTGTTGTTGAACAGCAATTTATCTTGATTTCAGTCTAGGCTGCTGTGACCCCACCTGCCTCACTCTCCTCCTTCCAGTCCTTCTCTCTCAAGCATATGCACCTCTCCATCTCATGGGCCAGCCCCAACGTTCACACAATTGTGTCAGACTGTCCAGGCAGTTAACCTGGCTGAAAATTAATTACCTTTTTTCTGTTGGGTCATTTTCAGACCAGGTCTCTGAACTACACAAGTAACATCGCCACCACAGAAAGCCAGAAGTCTGTCACAGCCCATGTTTACATCAAATGAAATTGCTCTAGAACCACACTGTCACCTTTTATGGATTCCAGGAATCTGTGGACCGTGGGTTGAAAACGTTGCCTAAAGGCTGTGTTGCCATGATGGATAACACAGACCCATCTATTCTTTCACGTTAACCAAAGGATCTTTTAAAATGAATCCTCAGACTAAGAAATCAGGATATTATCAGCCTCAGAATTCTGGGGACAGAAGAAGGGTGGTAAAACCAGTGCAACTTACACATTAGTAGTGAAGACACCATAGATCAGGTCTTGCTCAGGAAGGTAGAAGGTGCTTTGCAATTCATTATAATAGAAAGGGATTTCTCCAGCACGGGAGCAGTTCAGCCTGGCCTTCATGAAGGTTGTCCATGTGTCCTCCAGCAAAAATCTCCCCCCGATATCATTTTTGCAAACCCTTGCCACACGAGAATACACTGTTTTCCCACAGTCATGTTCTACCGCGTTCTCACGGAAGAAGAAGTAGGTGAACAAACCGATGTCGTAGGCAGCAATAAAGTTAGGCTCTGAAAAACAAACATTTGAAGAGATTTATACAGGTCAGAAATCAAACCACGCTCACTGACTTGCTCAATGCATTGCACTGCCAGCTCCCTTTATGCAGGCTGTCAAAGCTGGGACCACAGGGAGTTCGAAGTCAGCAAAGGACATAAAAAGAGTAGATGAGAATAACGATATATGGGGATATAGCTCTAGTTCCATTTTTCAGATCTTGGAAAGACCCCGTTGTTTCCCCCCTTCACTGGCAAAGCTGCTACTGATTTCAGTGAAAGCAGAGTCCAACACTTTGCATATGCATGACTATGCTCTGTACTTATCCTCATTTTGCAACATAAAGCCTTCCCATTGGGTTCCTTCACCTATTCACTTCTGAAGTGCACCTTATGATGTGTTAAATATGCTTCGTGCATCCCTGATTCCCCAGACTGCTGCACTGAAACAGTCAACCTACCCTCCCAGCACAATCACATCTGGCTTTTATCACGAAGCCTTTCCAGTTTCTAGGCACAAAGGACTACCTTATGTCCGTAAAACAAAACCATGCCACAGACTGACAGTACTGAAGCAAGTTCTCCTTAATTCTTTTTCTCCCAGAATTATTGTTATTATTTTCACAAGAATTGAAAAGAATCTGGAATTGGGTTTGTAGTGAAATTTTTAATTGGGCATTTAACAACGCTTTAAAGTGTATGGTCTTTTATCCCAACAGTTTCTTTGGCAAAGGGAAAAGATTGGCCAATGAATAATATCTGACTAAACAAACAAACAAACAAAACCCCTGTTGGTTTTACAGGGTGCCTTTACAATGTTCCTTTCTGAGTAATGTTCAAAAGAAGAAGAAAAAAGGAAAGTACCGAATTACTTTAATGCTGCAGCCCACGAGTGAAAGGAGAACAGACTCGTGGTGGAGGGAGAGGAAAGCAGGTTGATGCTGCTGCACGGTAGATTTGGGAGGCAGACAATGGTACAGAGGGGAGGGGCACTGCAAATCGTCTCCCATCAGAACTCCTCCTTTAAACAGTGAACCGTCAAGGGACCATTATGATCACCAATCTGACCTTCTGTCTAACACAAACCAGAGAGTTCCACCCTGTAATTCCAAGACCAGATCCTGTAACTAACAGATGAATTAGACCACAGCTTCCGAAGGAGATCTGATCCTGCTGGCCAACGTCACATGGCTTTACATCCATCACTTTTCCTCAGTGACTTGTTCAGATGACTATAAACTGCCCCAGCTGCAACTTCCACTTCTTTTTCCATTTGACATTATCTGGCTTCAGCTTCCAATCACAGGCTCTTGTCATGACCTGTCTGCTAGATTAAAGGACTTTATCCTGCTAGGAATCTCCTGATGTAAGTACTTCCATACCATGAACAAAACACCTTTTATCTCCTTCTCAGAAAGATAAATAAATTGAGCTCCTTAAGTCTCTCACTGTGAGGCAGGCTTTCCAAGCTTCAAATCACTCCATGGCTCTTCTCTGAATCACCCTCAAGTTTTCTGTTTCTTGTTGAAAAGAGGCCAGAACAGGATGAAATTATTCCAGTGTCACCAACGCCGTGGAAGGTTACAAAACCAAGAATCACATTAGCTTTTCCCATCACAGACCAGGAACTCGCTTTCTGTTTGTCTTTCCTTAAACTCCCCTGTTCCAACGTGACTTCCTTCTGAATTCTTCATTTATGCGCGGACAAGAGGCACATATTTCTAATGAGCATACATAGGTTATGCTGCTTTCTCGGTTCTAATGCACAGTCTTTCCTGATGCCGTCATTTTAAACCTTCGGGTCTCCATGCTGACTTCAATACGCCCGCAGAAGCCTAGTTCAGTCTCATGAAGCTCCAGAGAGCGCACAGTCCCACTGCTCGTATCTTTGATTGAATGGTCCTGAGATCAAATAGAAAGGTTATGAATATCCCATCAACTTACCTGGGTCAAAAGAGAGAGGGGGAATAGTGGGGTCTCCACCACTGCAGTCTGCTCAGACAAGATGTGCTTTGCCCCAGTCGGAAGGTGTGGATTCAGTGCAGGAATTACTGCTTGAAATTCAATAGTTTGCTTGATGCAGGGTATCGCCACACTGGGGTAACAGCTGCTTTTAATAACTATACATCCACAACAGCACGGGCTTAGATGGAACATAACTGGCTGTGAAATTTCCCCTTTTTGGATCAATCTTGCATTGAAACCAACCATCTCCAGCTGAGTCAGTGGAAGAAAAGGGTGCTTAACACTGGGAAGAACTAGGTCAACATTATGATGCTTAAAGTTCATTTTGATCTTCAAATCTTTGAGTGGTTTTCTTGTTAAACGGATGCATTTGGTCATCTCACTAGACAGAGACCCATGTATATGTTAAGTAGACTGCAAGACCCACTTTCCGTATTCTAAATCAAGTTCTCTGAAATACATCCAGGCTATTTTTAAACCTGGACTTGTGCAAAGCATTTGACACTGTCCCACATGACATCCCTGTCTCTAAATTGGAGCAGCAGGGATTTGATGGATAGACCGCTCAGTGGATAACGGATTGGCTGGATGGTCGCACTCAGTTGTGGTCAACAGCTGGATGTCCAAGTGGAGACCAGTGACGAGCGGTGTTCCTCAGGGGTCCATATTGGGACTGATGCCGTTCAACACCTTTGTCAGCGGCAGGGACAGTTGGATCGAGTGCACCCTCAGCAAGTTTGCTGATGACACCAAGCTGTGTGGTGCAGTCGACATGCTGGAGGGAAGGGCCTCTGCCAATCTCATGGAGTTCTACAAGGCCAAGTGCAAGGTCCTGCACCTGGGTCAGGGCAATCCCAAGTACAGGCCAGGTGGAGAATGGATCGAGAGCAGCCCTGAGGAGAAGGACTTGGGGGTATTTGTAAATGAGAAGCTCAACAAGACCCAGAAATGTGCACTGGCAGCCCAGAAAGCCAACCATATCCTGGACTGTATCCAGAGCAGCGTGGCCAGCAGGTCAAGGTACGCGATTCTCCCGCTCTACTCTGCTCTTGTGAGACCCCACCTGCAGTTCTGCATCCAGCTGTGGAGATACAGCATAAGAAGGACATGGGCCTGTTGGAATGAGTCCAGAGGAGGCCATGAAGATGCTCAGAGGGCTGGAGCATCTTTGCTATGGGGACAGGCTAAGAGAGTTAAGCTTGTTCAGCCTGGAGAAAAGAAGGCTCCAGGGAGACCTTATAGCACCTTCCAGTACCTGAAGGGGGCCTACAAGGAAAGCTGGAGGGGGACTTTTTACAAAGGCCTGTAGTGACAGGACAAGGGGTAACGGGTTTAAAATGAAAGCAGGGAGATTTAGATTAGATATCAGGAAAGAAATTCTTCCCGAAAAAGGTCGTGAGGCACTGGAATAGGTTGCCCAGAGAAGCTGTGGATGCCCCATCCCTAGAAGTGTTCAAGGCCAGGCTGGATGAGGCTTGGAGCAACCTGGTCTAGTGGAGGGTGTCCCTGCCCATGGCAGAGGGGTTGGAACTGGATGATCTTTAAGGTCCCTTCCAACTCAAACCATTCTATGATTCTGTGGTCTTCTAAGCTGTGTTGATTATTGCACCAGAAGCCACTCCCCTTCTTGATTCTGGATCCCAATATGAAAAGAGAGGAAAAGATTTACAAGCCCACCAAGTTGACTTTAATATACCTCTTGCTTAGATATGACCCACATTATTTACCATTGAGCCACTTGGAGTTGTACTGTGCTGTCCTAAGTGGGGGAACATTTCCAAGGCTGCGGTAAATAGCAGGATCCCGTCCAGAGAAATCAATTACAGTTGCAGCATAGAGTTCTCCTCGTGATGTAATCACAGCTGTCGAGTTATGCCGGGGGTCGTATGGGCACAGAGCCACTCCATTAATCCTGTCAATGATTTTGCTAAGATTTCCTACCTGTATTTAAAAGGAGAGAGGAGACAATTTAAAGAGCATCTGGCTTTCTTTCTGACAATTCAGTTTGCCCATGACTACCTACAAGCAAACCCCTGATTTTAAAATACAGGCAGCTACAAGAATGTAATGCCAGTGATGACTGTAAATTGAACTTTATATCCATTGTTTGCTAACACAAGTAGTTGTTTCTGAGCCTCACTGATCCCACTGCTTTGTAAGAAGGGTAATTCCCCCGTCAATCAAGTCCGTAGGCGCCAACCTATTTGGTGTAATCAGGTGCTCCTGCTGCTAGCACAGGTTTCTAATTTTCCATAGACACCTCCTAAATGTATACTGGCATTAAAAATTATAAAAACAAACATTCCTATGGACCTGCTCCTGTCTCCCTTGACTCCAAAGGGATTTTTCCATTTATTTTTAGGAAACATTCAGCTAGGAGGTGCTCACAGCTAAGTCTGCCTATATTCCCGACCCTTTTCAGCAGCATACCCAAGGTTTACATAAGCAGCACATTGTCCAGATTCAGCTCACCCATAATATGAGTTTTCTGCCTCCCACCTGCAGATACACCCACTGCCTCAAAGCAGCCCAAAGGAGCCCAAAGGACAAACCCAAAACTATTTCAGATAGCTACATTTGGAACATAGTCTCTGCAGCCATGTTACCCTGCCAAATGACTGGCCTTCCCCAGAGAACTTATCCAGCCATCTCCACCACTGCAAAGCGGCAAAACAGACCTGTCGACTGGAACACACCGGCGAAAAGGCATTGGTACCACAGGTAAAAACCTTCTTGCCATAAACAATCAGCACTCGGACATAGTTCTGGCACTCTTCCTATAAGGACACAAGACAGAAACAAAAGGTTTTTGAAAAGGAGACTGTGGGGTCATTTATTACATTGAAAAAATTACCCGTATAGCAGCTGGAATAGACATTCCTTAGGTCTAACTAGGACTGAGGTTTGTTGCATCAAGAGTGCAGAGCTGTAGGGAGGTAGTGGTCTATGTGAGCAAACCCAATTTGCTAGTTATTCCTCTAATCATAACCCTGCACAGTCCCTGGATAGGATGTTATCCATCAGGTTGACTCTGTATTAGCTACACAAGTGCCTCTTTCTGTGCTCTGCTTGGGCTGGAGGAGGACTCCTCCTTCTTTTCATGATGATACTTCTGACCTATTTTTCCCAGTAATGCCATGGCTTAGAAAATGTTACCCAGACACAAACTCCAGTGAAGGACAGGGGGTCTGTCTGCACTGTAATTCACACCAGTGCAGCAGGAAAACAGCAGAAATGTCCCTTTAATAGAGCAGGCTGGTCGGCAGAATCTCGTGCTTGAACAGGCCTGTTACTTCCCATCTCCCACTAGGATTGTGCGCTCAAGATTTTCCATGGCAGAAGGAGTTCCTCTTTCAGGCCAGGCCAGTGAGAAATAGCAAATCCTGTCAGTTGCATGACCATTTGCTGGTACAAATATACAACCCCCTCCACATGCCAGTCCCTAAAACATAGGGGGCTCCAGTCATCCCATGCTGGGGTAGGGGTGGCAGCACAAGGCTGCACTTGGCTTTTCTTGTTCAGAAAATCTCCGTTGTGTTGTTGGAGAGAGCCACAGCCTTGCTTCTTCCCCACATCCTCATACCCAGAGACCAGTGGACTGCAGGTGAGGCTAACCGAGCATCTTGGGGAGTTAAATCAGCAGGGAGGAAGAGGTCACCGAAGGCAGGGGCTTTCTAATCTGATACACAGGGAACGGGAGGTGCAAGACTAGCGTGCAACTCCCGCAAGCAGCGTAGGAGGCTCTAGAGTCACCTGCCCCAAGGCTCATCCAAACAGCCCCGATGAGAGAAGGTACTGTGAGCCTGGCATCAGGATGCCTGGCACCAGGCTACCTGCCTGGGCTCTGGGGTCACCTCACAGGAGAGGATATGAGCAATGGCTAATGACTGGCACCCACAGGGTTCCAAGAGAAGAAAGTCTATTACATTCTCCTGTAAACAGTAAAGGAAACTTGATAAAAAATAATAACCTCAGCTGGGTTATCCTGGCTGCTTTGCTTTCCTCCCCCCAACAGATCATAATCTGCCACTGAGCTGAGCCCACAGCTGCAGACACTGCTCCTCCTTCTGTAAGCAGCAGTCACTCTGCGAGCTTCCCTGTCTCGCAGCGCTCCACACTGTTGATCATTTCCCTGAAGACTTCATTTGCAAGATTCAGCAGTGTAAAAACACTCCCTATCATCTGGAAAGGAAGAGGCTTGCTTAGCTGGATTATGTGCTATCTCCTTTCATCCGCCGTATGGAAATCAACTCACTGAAGGATGGCATTGAGCAGAAACCCACCAGCGTTGGCCGCAGACGAGTGCCTGCATGGGCATGACATGTGGGACTTGCTTTTGAATGGAAGTCACAGGGATTGCCCTCCAGAGCAAGCCCAGGAGCACTCACCCAGCCTGGGCAGAGGCTACGGTGCCACAGGGCAGGTGCTGCCAGTTCTGATTCTCAGCAGGGGCCTCGGGGATCAGATACATAATGCCTGGCACCCAAAAACGAGAGCTAAATGAGAGCTGGGTCAGTTCAGCACTTCTTATTTAGGAAGCAGATCAGTCACGGTGACTGTGTATTTGTCATCAAACAGGACCTGGAGAAGCACGGTCCCACCTGCTGTGTGTTAAGAATAGAGGTCTCATCGCTTCCTTTAAACAGATGAAGGGCTTGCCAGCCTCTCTGCCCACTCCGTCACTGTTACGTGCTGCTGTGAGCCCCGTGAGCTATTCCCTGCCCTAGAGATGTCTGGATTTCATGAGCACATTAAGTAATTCCTCTTTCAGTAGAGCAGAGTTATTCAATCCCACATAATACTAGGACCACTATATATTTAACTACAAAGCACTAGAAATTCTCAAGGGGATGCTATAAAAAAAAAAAATATGGGGTCTTCTCCCAACAGGGTTTTGTTTTCAGAATATGATCCATTTAGTATCTAACCCAGAATTCAGCTCTGTACCCAAATTTCACACAGTAAGAGAGCACCCATCTGCTTCCCCTCCACTTCCATCTTTCTCTGCTTTGTGCATAGTCCGAGCATGGCTTCTGACGTAAACCAGGTAACATAATTTATGTTGCTGGACCCTTTCCTGCCTAGGTACTTCAATATACTCATAACTAAAATGCTGTCCTGCAGAAAGCTAAAGCCCTAATTTGCAGAATTCTCTTCTTTGCATAGAACTATATTACAGATTAACAAGCTTAAATTTCTATTAAAATCTTCCCAGCTGAGAAGATACCACACACAAAAAAAACTTCTCTGTGAGCTTATGTGCTGGATGGTCTTCTGGAGTCAACCGGCAGTGGTGCATCTGTTGCACACTTTACTCCAAGGTGCAGTAGCCTGGCTTAGTAAGGATGCTGAAAGCTGGTAAAACATTGTTATTTTAGTCTAATTAAGCACAGTTTCATTTGTGCCCATTCAGTCCAAAGCAGAAGTTATTTATTGAAACAGGAGAAACCATACTGAGCAAATACCTGCTGTTGTCTGAACCTGCACCGAGATATTTAATCTGCGAGTTCCAGCCCATTCCCAACTCCTCCAGCAAAGAGCAATAGAACACAGTCAGTATGGGTGAGGTCTTAGGTTGGAAACACTTGACAGCTGATACTTTTCAGGGAACTGGATGCACCAAACCCACTAATAATTTCATTGGCTGTAAGAGGCAGAAACTGGGGTGACTAGTGGATGATTTCTACCCTGCTTAAATAGCGATACTACTAGGTGTGGGCCATATCCAACCGTAGTTGTTCTTATGAATTAACTGAGCAGGCGTTTTCCCTGGACCTGCCTTACTGGTGGTGGCAACAGCCCTCCACCATCCTGGAGAAAGAGCAATGCTAATGTGTGTTTCACCCACTTGTCTCAAAGCGATGTGTACAGCCTGAAGTACCGCTCTGCAACACAGGTATGTTGTCCACCTGCTCTGTCCTCAGCTGCGGGAACCACAACACACAGGGGCTAAAGGATTTGCCATGGTGAGACACCGACTCCGAGGAGATCCTGAAGGATGGCAACAAAGATCGAACTACCAAACCCCATCTCTCTAGCCTGGCTGGCCCAAAGAGGAACACTGAGTTTATCTGGTATTTCTTACTGCTGTACTCACTGCCAGTTGTGTCAGTCTGTGAAAAACTCCAGCAAAAGCAAAGAAGAAACTGAAGCATTTCCATACTCCAGCTTGCAGGATTTTTCTCAAGACACCGTTGGCAAGATTTACATTAGACCCTCTTTCTACCCTACTCTCAGAATAACTAGCAAAGAACAGCCTCCTCTCAGTGTTCTTTAAACGAGCCTGGATTTGCTCCGAAAAGTCATTCAACACACTGCTCTCTGCAACGATTCATAGCTGAGGCCACTGGTTTGTAAAATGATCTTATAAACCCCTACAGAAAATAAGAGCTATTCAGTGCAGTTTCTTCCACGTGGCTGGAAAACTCCAGGCGTGCAGGAGGCGAAATTCAGATGGGCTTTAATATAGCCAGAAAATCTGGCAAGCCTGAACCCAGCTCTGTCCAGACAAGACAATATTTGGATCCTGCTCTCACATTATGGAGCGGACAGTAAATCTGTGTATGATCAGTCTGCAAATCTCATCACCAGAAGATATTTTTGGGATCAAGAGATTAAGGATTTAAATAAAGGGGGAAGACTGGGTATTTATATGGTTAATGAGAATAACCCATTCATATTAGTTGGGATTATTATTAAATATATGGCAGAGCTGACAAAAACCTGCGGCTCGCCGCCAGAGCAGTAAGCGTATTTCCGATTTTCCTATGAACTGCATTTTACCCGCTGTGGGGTTCTAGGTCCTTCCTCAAAACTACCTGGTACTGGTCCCTTTTTTGAGATAAAGCCTTAAATTGAGCAGATATGCCTTGTCTCCAGACTAATGACCCTTGTTTCCCTAGAAAGGAAGAGTACACAATCTCTAATGCTCAACCCTACAGGGCACAGGGTCTCACAGTCACTAACAAAGATCACTGAAGCCCCTCCCTTCCATTCCCCCCTCAGTTTAATCCTATCCTCATTTAATTTTTCTGCAACATTTGGATTTAAATGTGTCTTTCTGGGAGAGCTGTAGACCAAAACTCTTTCTAGCTCATATAGTTATCAGCCTGCCTTGAAAGCACATTTCAAACGCCAGGACCAAGAGTGGTACCCTGTTACTCCCTTCATTCGTGTGGACACATCAGGAAATGGAAGGGTTGAATTCCTGCTGGCTTCAGTTTGAGGTAAAATTCAAAAAGCTATTTTCAGGATGCTGAGAGTAAGCCAGCTATAGGTGCTTCTTGAGTCATTTCATCTGTCATCTCTGAACACTGGAGTTCTGAAATGTTATAAGCCCTTAATCTCATTGTACAGATGTATTTTTCTGTGAAAGCATAACTGTATATAGGCAGTACTTTAATTGGCCTTTTACTTTGAATAAACCACTCAAGTCCTGTTTCCAGAGAGCTCCTTTTTCTCCTTTTTTTTTTTAGGCTAACACCATTTCATCACCTACTGATATATTTTAATCATGGATCCAAAACAAAACTGTATGAGAAAAATAGCTGTTTCAGATGGTCAGTTGTCCTCAGTAAAGAGGCACAAATTCCTGGAGCACAACCTGCAGTTCAGAGATCAGGCAGCTATCCCTTCAAACATTTACCTGTTGCAGCTAATCCCAATTTGTTATAAAATAATCAAGACCTAACATGTTCTTAAGCACTGTTATTAACACGCTTTAGAGAGATCTGTATTTATTTCTTTGGACAAACATTTCTATTAATCAGTTTAAACCGATACTCCAATCAAGCTGTCTTTCTCCTTTGAGTGCAACAGATAGCAAAGAGAATTGCTAATGATTTTTCCAGCCAAGTTTTCTTCCATGGACTTTAAGACAAATCTGGGGGATGATTCTACACTGACAGCTTATCAGAAGTACTGGAAATGTACGTTCAGACCTCTAAGAACATTTACAGAGGGGGGGAAATTATCTGACCACCTCCCAGTTATTTCTGTTTGCCTGGGGATGTATAAATCAGGTGCCTGTGCTATCTGGATGCCTATTATTCAGAAGTGGCATGGAGATTACCAGCTGCACTAGATAACCAGAGGGCACATCCTCTGTGTGACACAGAGCCACTGGAAGGCCTGAAGCAGCAGATTCCTCCATTAGCTCCAACCCCATGTAGGTGGGCTCTAGCCTTGGGCTACGCTTTCCCTGTGACCTTGTGTGAATCATAAGACCCCGCAGTATCAGGACATCATACAAGAAAAGGATGAAACTATACTGGCAGTATGGTGGGACAAACAGTAGCTGGATGCCTATCAGACGTCTCCCTTGGTTTCCATTTGCTCCAGAAGTGTTATTAGCGCATCATCTTTCTCCTGGCTACGCAAAGCTCTTAGGACAGCACTTAAGAGCTGGATCACTGCCATTTTCACAAACGGTTCCCTTTCACGTCTTGCAATGACAGTGTGTTGCTTTTGGAAAGTTAACAAAATCTGTGCTTAGACAACAGAAAGACCAAAGTTCTCGTGTTTAGAAAGCCACAACTTTCTGTGCCAGGCGAAATTCCTTAGATGTGGTGGATGTGGACCATTATGCAGAGACAAACCAATTACAAACTAGAAGCTCAGCAACTCCTAATGAAATTAAATACACCTCTTCCCCTTCCACTCTATCCATCACTCATTGTAACTACAACCTCTGGGTGACACCATTTGGAAGACAAAAAAAGGCAACGTAACACTTTGTTCTCTGCGTTGTCTCCCAGTAATGTGGATGTTTTCCAGGGGGCAATTTTAAGGTGCTGATCAGGATACATTTTATAAATGCTGCAAGAATAAGAATGATTACTAGTGGAAGCCAGCATGGATCTTCAGAGACATGGCAAATAAAGCATACACAATTTTTTCAGGAAACCACAAGTTTCTGTTGATAAATATGACATAAATGAAAGAGACTTTTCTGAGGTGTTTGTTTTAATACCACATAACATTGTGGAGAGTTAATTTTAAAATCAGGTTCAAAAATATATACATTAATGGATTAAAACCTGATAAATTACTGGGCTGAAAAAAGTCTACAGAGTGAAATCATTCACAAACTGGTTATTCTAGCAGGGTCCCAGATGGGGTGGTACTGGCCCAGTATCAACATTTTTCTTAACCAACATTTGTTGATAACCCCAATATTACAAAAATAGCAATTCCCAATGAGGTCAAAGCCTAACAGTGATATATGCTAGGCTGGCGGGCTGGACCCAACAAACAAAATAAATCTGTGTAAAATATTATGCATTAAAGAGCAAGGAACAAAAGGCCTCTGTGTATAGACTGGCAGATTACATCCCAAGACTAGCAACCTTGAAAAGGATTTAGTGGTCACCATGGCTAGGCAATTCTGCAACATCTCTTGTGGCAGAAGAGCTTATGAAACTGTCAGGTATATGAACAGAGGAGGGTGAATAAGAGGTGGAAGTCTGTTTTAATCACACTCAGGCATTAGAGAGATTGACAAGGGAATACAGGTGAAAAATGGGAGTGTGCAGAAAACAGACACAAAAAAATATTCAAGGGCAGCAGAAAAATGACTCAGAAAAAGAGGCTTGGAGAACTCAGCTGTTTACTTTATCAAAAGGCCTAAGTACTGGTTTGACAAAAGCATGTAAGTGTCTTTGTAAAAATAAATTTTGGTAACTAAAGGGCTCTTTAATCTAGCCGAGAAGGGCAAAATGAGACCCAGCCACTCAAAACTGAAGCCAGATCCAAAGAGGAAATAAAGTACCTGTTGTTAACAGGGAAGGTGATCTGCTAATAGAGCAAGCCAGCAAAGCCCACAGTCAGCCCATTTGCTTCAGGCCTTCAGTTCAAAACTTTTTGCCTTCCTCAAAAAGGTGCAGCAGCCAAACACAAGTTACAGAGCTCAATTTAGGAATAAGCAGGTCAGATCTGCGGCCAGAGTTACACAGGGTGTCAGAAGAAATGATCTAATAGTACCTTCTAACTTCAAATCTGGGACTTAGATTTCTCACCTCCCTTTCCTCTGGCCAATAGGTACCCAAACGGGGAGTAGCCATCAGGCCATAATAATTACACTTCTCTGATATGCATTTTGTGGCTTTCATTCTTGCCCTTTTTATTTTCCTTATGGTAAAACTCAAAGTATCTTAGATTCTTCCTGTTGCTTAGAAAATATCTTCCTGATTTAGATATTCAACAGGCATAACAATGAATGGAAAAAGGCACTTTAATACAGTGGCTTTGAAAACCTCACCCTAAAATACATACATTATTAAATGGCAAGGAAAATGGACCAGTCATATAACTTACACAAACTACACTGTGAATTAATGTAAGAGCCAAAGGTCCTCCTTATTTCTAGCCTCTATCACCACATATCTAAGTGCCTGACAATCCATAACTTATTTATCATCAAATCATCTGTGCTAGGTAGAAAACTGTCATTAGTCAAGTTTTGACAAAGCAGAGCTGAGGCAGGCAGAGCTCTGCATCTTGTACCACCATGGCACAGCAGCATCAGGCGTAGTCACACCAGTGCTGCCCTCACTTGTTGCATTCACCCAGCCAAGGGCAGAGATACTGGGTCCAAACTGGACTTCTCAGCTGGAGTAGAACACTCACCAGCTGGCTAAACTCGGTATTTCTGGAGCTAGCACTGCATGTGTAGGCTCCCAGGAGGGAGTCAGCCACGGATACAGGTTAGAGTAGATACAGACTTGGGAGATCTGAGTTTACTTAGCTACTTCAGAATCCTTCTGCCTTTGTAGTTTCATGTCTTCTTGATACTCTTAGTCAACACCTGTTTCCCATTAGTTGTATATCAAGATATCTAGAAGTATCTAACAATCTGCTTATTTACTGTTCCTCAAAACTTCCCACCCATGGCCCCTTTGCCCACCAAACAATTTGAAGCTCTGGATCACAATCAGCATAAACTCAACTTTTCAGAGCATTATCCTCGTGAAAATTTTGGCAAACTATTTGCAGTGGGAGGAGGCAGAAGCAGCAAAGATACTCAGACCATCGCTTTCTTTTGGCACAAAAGTAAAAAAGATAAAGTGAAATTATCCTAGAATTTCTTCAGTCAAATGCATGGTTTTATCCAGGGGTTGACAAAATAATTCTGGGTTATAAATTCAAATTCTTCATGAACAATGGGATACAATTTAAATGTCACAAACTTTACAGTGCAAGAAAAGAGCAAAATCCTTTACACATTCTAAAATACAAAGACTACTAATTCAAAAATTCCTCATGTCTTGGGTTTTGGAGGGTTTTTCTCCAGCGGCTGGCCACATTTGGTGTTCACCTAACCCAGCCCATTTTGCCTCCATAGTGTCCTCCTGCACGACACAGACCCTACATGAAACGCTAACAGATGTTCTAGGATATCCATACTCCTGTTCTTCACAGCTACAAAACGCAAATTGCTGCCCGTCCAGTAAAATTTAAGCTATTTTTCTTTGTGTATATGTAAGTTGATACTGTAATATATGAAGTTTGTTATATAAAATCAATGGAAAATCATATAATCCTGTGTTCATAGCACTGAGGTGGAACTTGGGAGAATTCCAGCATTTGGGGCCAGCCACAACACCACTGTGCTTGACCATCCATGTCTAAGCAAAGATCATGCTTATTCTCTCTTATCCTTTGTCCAACTCCTTTGGTTTAGACTGAGGACTCGTTGTAGTGTAAGGACAACGGGGCACCCTCTCAGCTGAGGTACTGTTTGAACAGTACCAACACCACATTTGAAAAACCAAAATGTTTCCTGCTTTTAGATAGATGGCTTTATTTTAGCACCTCAGAAGAGGGGCAGGAAGGACCTGTGCTTGGATCAGAAATGCCTGTGAAGTCCAGACTTCTGGGACAGCATGCCTTGGTTCAAGCAATTCTTGCTTTAAACTGCAGTTTAGCAGCCTGCACCTGCCCCCATAAGAGCTCTCTGAAATTCCACCTGCACACACTGCAGCATGCAAACAGATTCAATTCTCATGTTCAAGCGAATTACAAACATGAACTCTAACTGCAGACAAGCATAGTCTCTGCACGAGACTAAGCCAGCCTGCCCAGCCTCAGACCCCACTGCAAGATGTTACCCCTGGCTTGCCACCATTCTGCTCCCATATGCGTCACAAATTGCGTCCTCTCCAGCAGTGAAATCACCTTTAAATTTCACGCAGAGCAAGTCTAATAACTTGGACAGGGACCTTTGAAATGGCTTGCTCTGGGGTGCTTATATACTTGTGCCAGTTGTTCTAAACTGCTGCAAATTTACAAGCTCAAGCTGGTGTCAGATGCTCCCTGTGTGGATTTCACATGATGCAAATAAATTTACCCACAGCATCATCATAGCAAAGCAAAACTTACCTCTGTTTTCCCTTTACTTTGACAGGACCTCCTGGTGTCTTCATCTGAACCCCATGCTGTTGCCTGAGAAACCAAAATGCACAAGTCACATGACAATGCCACCAACCACCATGTCCGGAGACTCCCAAAACAAGAGCAAACCTCTCCAGCCAATTTACAGAGCCCAGTTTAAAAGCAGCATTGTAAACATGTATCTCGCTCCCACTGTGCTCACAGTGCACACAAACGATAAATAGATGAGACGTCCAGAGGCAGAAGCAACTGGAATGTTAACAGAGGACAGACTTTAATTTACATGTAAATACAGCTTCTGATCATCATTCAACTGGAAGGTCCAAGACACAAGCCCCACACGCTGAGCCATCACCCTTTTTCAAAGAGGACAGTGCTGCATAAAGCCCCCAGCTTTCCTCACCAAAATGAAAACCTTCCCTACAGCGAAGTCCGGTAGCTCTGCACAAATCTGCCAGCCTCCTCAAATTTACCCATAAGATTATCACCTTCTCAGTAACCCTGCAGTGAAGTGAGCTGGATATACAACTGGGAGCTGACGGGCAAAAGAAACCCGGAGAGACGGGAAGCGAGGAGGAAGGTTGGATGGTGATTTGTGATGCCAGACAAGTGGGGTCAGATCCTGAGGTGGAATGAAACACATTAGGGCTGAGGGCACTATTGACTGGGGGCCAAGAGCACGTGGGATCCCCCGTCGGCTCTGACTGCTTGGGAGCCAAGAGGCCCTTTCCTTCGCAAGAAAAGTCAAGACCAGCAAAGCTGCACTAGAGAGAACTTTTCAATTTAAAATATTCAGCAACATACCCAACCATTCAGTGCCCTCTGCAATTTTCCTCCCTTCAGCACTTTTTAAAAATAGTCCTAACAAATTCAAGCAGGTATTGTTAGCTGGAGGTGAAAATACATATAAACATCCATACTATACATAATACATCATTCTGAGTACAAGAAAAATAGCTCTGTTACATAGGGAAAGGCCAGGCTCGCAAAGTTCAGATACAGATCCAAAGCTCCCCTAAAAGAGCCAGGATTTCTGGTTTTTTCCCCAGTCCATTACCAACACAGGAAATGGCTTCAAAGTTCGGTCCAGATCTGAACTCTCCTTGAACCTTCGCACTGCAGCCAATATATATTTTTATAAACTCTGGGCTTCCATAGAAATTGTCCCCTTGGTACACGATAAATCCTGGCTTTTGCAGAAGAAAGATGGGAGACCAATAAGAGAAGGGGATCAATTTTCCCACTCCCGACCCAGGCCCATGAAGACGCTTGCTCAGAACTGCAAGAGATGCCCCCACCCAGGAGATGCATTTATACACAGCACTGGGGAAGGGATAGTTCTACTTATTCCAAAACTGGTATCTGCTCCATTAGCTGAGCATTCAGTTCGATTTGGCTTGAAGTAAGACTTTACAAGCACATGCAAAGATCTGGTGGGAGAAGGGAAGAGCACAGATCTTTCCCCGGGAGTTGCTTGGGAAATACTTCCCATGTACTGCAGTCCAATCTAGGCTGAAGGCCAAAAGCTTGTGTCTCAGAAGTGTTTTTGTGAGAGCTGGGCTAAGTCCTTGCTGGAAAGGATCATTTAGGCATATCCTGAGAGGGGATATGTCACTGGATGAGAGAGCTCATGCCGATAAGCCATCGGAGGAGAGCAAGGAATTTTGACTGGTGACTCCCAGGAGCCCTGACATCTGCAAAACAACTGCAGAGCAGTGGTTTGATCCTCAGTCCTGAATCTAGCCCACATTCATCTAATCATCGTATCCTTGCACTTTGGACCAATTTTTTTACAACCTTAATACCAAAAAAGACCCCAACCCCAATTCCAGAGAAGATATGGCTCCTCCACTGTACAGCCCCGTTTACCTTAACGGTGCTTGACAGGACTAAATGAAAACAAAAATCACTGGTTACATCAGCAATCGATGCTGCTTCTCTGCAAACACTCTGGGTCTTCTGGGACTGCAGCAATGCAAGGGAAGAATTTGGTCTCTTAGAGGACACCTGGCTCCTCCTGCCAGGGACCTGCACCTGGAGCTTTGAGGGAGATGTCAGCACAGCTCGAAGAGCACTGGGCCCCTCCAGCTATGCTCTTGGTGCCTAAATGTTTTCTTTTATTAGGCAACACTGCCCTTCAGCTTTCTGAAGCACTACCTTGATGTCTATCGATAACAGAAGCTCATGGTGATGGCCCAAATTACAGGAACATGTTGTTTGTGACTGCACCATTAGTCAGGGTGCACTTCATTAGAGCTAAGAGGGCAATTAAGCAATATGGCAATGCAGAGCACATTTTACAAGTCCCACACTTGTCTTTGGTGGGGCAGGGAGGAGCTAGTTTGAGAGCTGAGTAACTACAATGACCTCTAGTGACTCAAAGAAAATAGTCATGACCCTGCAAAGCAGAACATCTTGTCAATAAAAATCTAATTGCAAAGCCAAGGAGCTAATGCGTGTTTAAACAATTGTACTGCCAGGTATGAATATGCATCAGCCAGCTGACCTACAGCCTAGACAAGTCCTGCTGGGCTCCCAGGAGCCCGCACGCATCTGTGGTCATGGCCTTTGGGCTAGACCTGGTTAAAGGTCCTGGGCAGGCTCAGACCTCTGAGCTTGGGGCTTTCACATGAGCCTTCCAGCCTTTTTTGGTTTCTTTACTTCACTGATTCACTGTCTTTTCAGATCAAAATTTCCCACTCTTGTCATCTCTGCTGTCATGGGCTTTCCTGTGCAAACTCCCTGTGCAGTGCTGGTGCTCTACCCTCTGCATCTCCCTGGAACACCCAGCCCAAGCCCCTCCTTCCCAGGTGAGATTTTCTTCCTCTTAGATCCCTTTTGCCCCAGGATCAAACTACAGCCTGGACATGAGACAGAGAAACCTTCAGAAAGATCTCTTGCTTCTGGAATACGTCTGTGTGCAGCCAAACTTTTCTCAGCGAGGCAGACACCTACTTAACACTTGTGTAACACTACAGCACTGTAAGGGGCGTGTTGTACTTTTGCCTCCTTACCTGATCATAACTCAACAACCAGCTTCTTGCACACTGAGTTAGCCACCTCCTCTCCCCTTCCCTCATCTACCTCAGTAAACCAAAGGAATGCTATTTCTTTTTACTGCTGAAAGTGCCTCTGCGTGCTTGGATGGGGTATAAACTGTATCCACCAGAAATTTTTCGTCACTCAGTTGGGTCATCATCCTGAATGTATGATTCATTTTCTCAGTTGCCTGAGACATTTAAGCTTCCCAGCCCCAGAAAACACATTTGGCATTATTTTTGCACCTCCTGATACACATGTCAGTCAAAAGCAGTAGAGCAGACACCTCTGGACCCATGTGGCAATAAAACAACTTCCATGGAAAACAGAGCCTGGATGAGGATGTGACAAACCTGGGCAAGGCAACATACAAACACAGGACAGTATAAACTTTCGCCCAGCTGCTTCCCTACCTGCGATGTGCTTACACAACCAAGCAAACACGCTCAGGGTGTCAGGACACCAACAATTCTGCCTTATGCCTTTACCAAGAGCACTCTGGCTCCTCATGCTACCTCCTTCCAAGCTCTCCACCATCTCTTCCCTCCTGCATTTCCAGAAGAAATGCAGTGGCTGACAGTGTTCCCAGCCACTCTGAGAACCTCCTGGGCAACCATATGGCCCGTGTGCAGAACAAGGGAACACTAGACTCAAATGCCATTGGAATGAAACAGCCAGCCCGGGGGTGCAGCTGCTGTGTAAGACCAGAGCCATGCACACCACGAGCAGGACGGCCCAGCCGCTGTGCAGGCAGGCACCTGAGTACTAGCAATTTGGTCCCTGAATGGGAAAATGCAGTTAAATTGGCCTGCCTTTAGCCTATTTGCAGGGACACCCGGTTCTTCACATCTGTTTCAGTTCTTGGGTTCTATGCAGGCAGATTGTCTCAATCAAAATAAATAAATAAAATAGGAATTGTGTGTTATTGCTGCATCTTTAGGAAGTCACATGAAGGAGAACAAGCACAGCTGAAGCAGTTGTGTACCGACCACATGTCTCTGGTGAAACACTGCCCAACTAGAAAGTAACAGGAATTGGCCGCAATGACTAAGCTCAGTGCATATCTGAATATTCAAATGTCACACTCAGACACAGGAAGAGTTAATGTCTATTCTAAGAAATTATAAGCATCACTGTTTGTTCCCAGTTCAGACTGCACATCAACAGTGCTCTAGAAATTCTAGCTCGTCATGTGCTGTCAAATCAGTTATTCGGCACATACTGCTGAGGGAAGCTTTCTAGATACATTTATTTAATTACCTGCACATCCCGGTGTTGGCATCCAAAGTATCTGCCTGTCACTAGCAAGTCCTGCTATCAATAGTTATGTGCATCCTCAAACGCTGATGTGAAAATCTCTTCGACTTCTATGGACCAGCTTTTACATTCAGGCCAGCAATTTATAATTACTTCAAACACCACGTATGAAGCTAATAGATTAAGCATACACTAATCCCTGCACTGTACTTGCACAACAGAGGTTGCAGGGTTTTGTGCAAAACCAGAACATCACTTCAAAACTGGAAGAGAATAGGTTACATGCATATTTATCGGGTAAATTAAACCCTTTCTTAATTTCTAAGGTCTTTTATTACAATCCTATCCATCTGTTACCAACCTCACTTCCGTGCAATAAGTACTCTGTACAAGCTACTGGCAGCCTTGCGTGCCTGCAGACAGACCCAGAAACATGTTGTTCTTTCCTATTAGGGGGAAAAAAAAAGTGTAATACAAAAATGTACATTGTGTATGTTTGGAAGGAAACAAAAAAAAACCCCACCAAGGACAGGCTTACTGCAAAAAAACGCAGGGACTGATTCTGTGAGATGCCCAGCACTTCCTAAAAGGTACCGAGCTCCTTGGGTTTCTGCTAACGTGAACAGAAACAGCACCTTGTGTCCCAGGCTCGGGTCTGCAGGGATTGCTAACAGCAGGAGTTTCTATTTCCATCAATCCTCTGCAGTGCCCACAGGAGGCTTCTCAATCTGCCCACGGAGTGGGAGGCGATGCTGGTCCTCCGCTGGTGCCGTGCAGGGCACCCCGAGCAGGGACTGCCTGTCACACCACCCTTTGCTGAGTTATGCACGAGGAAGGAGGGCAGGAGGCAGTGCGATATGACAGCTATTGTGCACTAGGGACCTGAGCCGGCACAGTCGTTTCTTTCCCTGTGTATTTATTTACACCTTCCTTTCCAGCAACTGTACAAGGCACTAGTATGTTCAGAGAAATGTAGCTCCGTGGAAAAAGAAAAAAAAAAGGCTTGCTCTGAAGGCAGCTTCCTGTATTCCTCACACTGGCCCAAAACCTCTGCAATTCTTATTTGCATTTACAATCTTTTTTTGGATCAGCTCATTTCTCAGCAAGGTATGGAAAGTCTTCTCCAGTTCTGGGGAGAAAGAAACATGGAAGGACCATGTTTCTGCACTGCATTTAATATCTGCCACCTTTACTGAAAATAAAAGGCATGTTTACATACCCTACCAGACCAGTTTAGCTTAACCACACGCTTAAGGACTTTGCTAAATTGGGGTGCAGACCAAGTCCTTTATGCTGAGGGCAGTTCATTCCCCTACAAGATGTCAGCCTCAACCTTTTCATCCGTCCTGATGAACAGGTTTCAGACCTCTAAAATACCTCCCATAGATCCTTGCTGATAATCACAAATCCATTTCCTGAGTTTAATTCTTTGTCTCTGTACACTTTGCAGTCCCACACAATGCAGCACCAGTGTAAACCCACCCTTCCCCAGGCAAATTCTACAGCTTTTACAAGAAATTAGTAAATCCTGAGTCTTATAGCACCCTAGAACAAAAAAACCCAAAACTCTCTGAAAGACAGTTCTATAGGCCGGATCCAGAAAATCCATGAAAATGTCGTGTTTAACTCCAGTTTCTATGATGTACCGTAGAAACATCTCTACAACACTTTAGCTGTTTCTTCCCTATTTAATGCTCCATAAAGACTTGCTGCCTTAGTCTGAAAGTGGAAAGTTAAATTCCCTTTCTGAAACATTGGCTTTTGTCTCTCGAGGACAAGGCACATTTATGGTGCTCTATAAAAAAATAACATTGAAATCTAACTTCTTAATAATAAAGCACAGTAGCTGAATACCCTAGAGGCCATTTCTTAAGTTCCAACATTGGTAATTTATTAAAACTGTGATAAACATGTCTGATAAACAGATAACTAATACCGAAAGAACATAATGTCAAGCTTCAATAAATAGTTCTGCTACATACTGCAGTATACAAATTACAGATCACTGCTGCATGCAGTGAGAGGTATGAGGGATGATCACAGGATTCAGTCAATTCATTGTGGGGAGAGGAGGGGGCTTGGATGAAGGGAACTGCATTGTGTTTTATCAAATTTTTAATTGAATTCCCTTAAGTGATGTTAGATCCTGCAAGATGCAGTAAGACTCCAGCTGTATGTTTCATTTAAACTAAATACCAATACTGGCTATCGACAGACTGGCCCAGTTGCTCAGCTATTCTGGAGTAGCTGGGGAAGACCTCAAAATCTAACACTTGGAAGATGGAGGTTGGCAAACATGCAAAAAAAAAAAAAAAGAGTCCATCAGTGGGCTCCATTTCCCATCACCTTAATCTCTGAATCAGTCCTCGCTGTAAACAAAAGTCAGCCATTTAGTAGACTGGGACTAATTTTGGCTTGGCATTTATTGGCTGCTGAACACAACTGCTCACTCCGTTCGTGTCAGAGCAGAAGTTGATGCTACATGCTGGCATAGTGAAGAAGGAGCCATTGATCAGATAGAAGGACTTTCTAATTTTAAGAATGGATCTTTAACTCAGCTCCAAGTAATACCATCTTTGGACATTCATGTTTCTGTATCTCAGTCTCTTACCACATCCTTACAAAGAGAAATGCAATAGTCAGAGGGAAGTTCTTCTGCCCTGGCTCACCTATTGTACAAACATCACAGAAACGGTGTACATCTGCACCCAACAGACAGGGAGGAGAGTTTCCAGCAGGACTGATTACATTCTCTTTGTTGGTTTCATTCTTAAGCCTCGCTGATTTGAGCCTGTCCTCCCACCTTCTGTTTTCAGACTGTACGCGCACCAGGAAGGAGCATTGCTCTCACATGCAGCAGAACAGGGCACCAGCCTCCAGGGACAGGAGCTCTGTGTTCTCTGATCAAGTTATCCCAGCCCAAAGAGCTACTGCACATGAGCTGAGTCACGGCAAGGCACCCTGTTCGTGGTCCTGTCTTACCTCTGATGCAAGGTAAGATGCTTGTTGAAATCCTTCACAGCCTTCCTCCTGCGCAGAGAGCACATCCCCGTAGCACGGCTCTGCGGTGAGCAGTAAGCTCCTGTACCTCTCTAGTGCGTCTGTGCCTACAGAGACAACCTGTTTTCATCTGCAGATGTTACCAACTCCTGTTTGAGGGGAAGTTCTCAGCTGCTTTGAGCTCTTGGATGGTCAATGCTACTGATTTTCTCTCTTTCACAGCTTCAAAATCCCTTGTTATTTACTCATATTACAGGAGCATGTGGTGACATGAACTGAGATTGCAACCCCATATTTCTAGGCAACATATAACATGTTGTGGGCAAGAATTTCTGTCTGAGAGCACTAACAAGCTAAACAGACAACATAGGCACATGGGAGGAAAGGAAAACCAGAAGCACAGGGAGGTCAACTGTCTAGAGAAAGCCACTGAGCATGTCCGAGGCAGAGATGAGCACTGAAAACTTTCCTGTCTAGCACAAAATGAGTTCTTGGATAGCATTTTTTTTCCTAGTATAACAAAATACATCCTCTGAATTAGTGGCGCGCTGAGGGAGTGGGTTTAGAGAGTAGAACAACAGGCGAGATGCCACACATCCCGTCCTTTCTGACATCTTGGGGCAAGGCCACAGTCTAAAGTACAAGAGCAAATTTGAGTTTTGGTGCCTTCGACTTCCATTTATCCTGCAGAACATTCCATTAAACAACATATGGACTGTAAATCTGACACTCCTCTCTCTCTGCAGTGTCAGGTAGGAATTTACAACTCCAGACCACGCTTTTCCTTATCTAAAAGGAGCATTGTATGAGGCTTAACAGCTCACGTTTTCTGCAGTGTACCCAAATGGAAACCACTGTACAAGCACAAGGTTTGATTATTAAAGACAATTGTCCAAAGCTTTAGTAAAGAACATTCGATGCCAAGTACTAAAACGGTGTTCTCCGAGATAAATAATGAATATAGTCACATCCCAGCTATAACCTGTACTTGTCAGTTTTTTGGGAATTTCTGTGTACGTGGGACAGCTTATAATGGAGCAGCCAGCTCAACCTTGAGGAGGCACTGTCAAATCAATATTTGAAGCAAGCTGGTTGACTTGCCAGTGCCTTAAGCATATTTTCAGTAACCCTGGTGTAAAATGTGTGTAACTCGATGCTGAATTCACAGAGGAGAATTTAAGCTTTTTACATAATGGAACTTCCTTTGTCATCCAAATTTGCAGTTTTCATAGTGCCTACGAGCCTCCATCATAGCCTGTGCAGGTACAGCCTTGCCAAAACGCATCACATGCAAAGCACAATAATATACGAGGCATCAGGTAGCCCTGGACAGCAGAGCACAGAGACAACGGAGCACAACCACACACCAGGAACAGGTCTCAGCTCACCAGCCACATAACTCATCGTGAGGGTTTTGTAACCCGAAGAGTTTTAGTATGCCAAGGATGGGATTCTTCCGAGACACAAAGGACACGTGGGAGAAAGCAAGAGGAGAAGGCACATTAACCAAGGTGGAGAGAGATGCTGCCTTCATGGGCTGATTCAAAGTGGGGTGAGCCTCTCACAGGGAGTGATAAACAGGTCTGTGAAAGACCCATAACATTAATACAAGCACTAATGCAATGCAACAAGTACACCCGAAGAAAGGGAAATCAGTGGAAGGGTGCAAAGATACTGGTGATCCAGCAACACAGGAAGCTGTGGATGTGAAGCTGTACCTGAACAGAAGGGCTTGCGGAAGCTGGGAACGACGCCCAGATTACAGGTTTTATTTAGCAACAGATCGGATTGCAGTGCTGTCCATAAGGGTAAAGAAAGAAGCAGTACACACTCCGCTGTGGCGATACGCCGAGCTTAGACTGACAGCTACATATTTATGCAGCAATGTTAGATGAACACGCCAACACGTTACTTCAGAAGAAAGATACAGCTCTGAAGAAGAGAGATAAAGACAGCACTGGATTTCTGTTTCCACTATCTACTGTTCATATTTTTGTCATTCTGTGTAAAAAAAAAAAAAGTCAGTATGTGACAATGATTGCATTTTGCTGATGATCTACTTCATTTTGCTTGAAAGTGCTGAACACCACAATGATTTAGTTGCAAGTACTATATGGGAATACTTATATTTTTTTATATTTTTTTGGAAACAGCTTTATCCATTGGCTATTCCTTTCACTTTTAAGCATGCAAAAGCACAGACAGGGCCAAATACAAATTGACAGTCTTAGTTAACTGGGACATTTGTCATCCTAGTGGAAAAAAAAAAAACAAAAAACCAACCAAACACCTTAAAGCTCTCACCTGTAGCCAGTTTGGAATGAATGACAACATCCAGAACTGGAGAACAGCACAGGGGATGTTAAGGAAGGATGACTTACAGTGTTTCCTATTACTGAAGATCAAAAGCATACAGACACGGAGACAAGACTTTCAGCATACTGGGTAATTAACAGCCACAGTGGAATTTGGTTTCTTGCCATGTCACATTCAGTTTATAGCTTATGACAACAAACATTTACTAAATGTACTGGAGATTAAAAGACATAAGATTATATGATGAATCAATAAAATAACTAAAGAGGTTAAAATACAGTCAAAAATGATTAAAGACAGATTCCACTGCAGTCAAGCACAGGTCGGGGATATAAATACAGCCGATACACATGCAGGTGTGGTTGGCACTGACCAAGTGGGCACCACACTATTTCTCACACCACCAGCACTCTTTATTCTGTAAAGAACAGGTTTTGGTGTGGTTTGTTTAGGTTTTTTTTTTTTTTTTCCTTCAGTTGCTACAAACAATGTACAACAAGTTATTTCTAAGAAGCGAGCCAATGAGCAGAGTCACGGCAATGGTCGCCCTTGATGAAGTGGGGGCAATTCTTCCTCCGAGGCCCCTCTGCCGCCAAACGATGTCCATCTCCACCCCTTTATGTTCTTTGGCAGAGTCACCATTCAGAACTAAATCCCTCCTTCCTCTTTGCGGGCTCCACTGAGGGATGTGACAAGACTTCTAAGCAGGCTCCTCTTACTGTTCTACACAATGATTTCTGGAGTAGGAGGTTCAAAACCCCTTCCAATGGACCAGCCCATATTCACTACAAAATCAATTTACCATGGCTATAGTCTCCTTTGTATTTCTGCTTCAAGCAAGGCAATTTTATTCTCCTACATTTTTCTGCTCTGGGTTTCCTCGCCATTGTGCCTCTTTGAAGCTCACTGCTATGTAGAGATGTTAAGGGTTCTCCACTATACATTTTTTTTGTGTGTTCCCTCCCCGCCAGCTTCTGAGACAGACTGGACAAATCCTGCAGTCAACTGAGTGCATTTTTGTGCACCCACATTAAGAGTTCAGCTATGAAAAGCAATCTTCCCATATAAGCTTCAAACCAAAAATGTAATCACAGAAGCACACGTGAAACCTCTGTGTATTATCAGCTCTCTCAAGCAGGAAAGTCTTGCATTCTTTATTCCTCTCCAGGTTACATCACTGAATATACTTGTTCAGCAGTTATTTGTTTGCTTTGAGAAGGAGCTAAAATAAGTTTGAGGAAATGCCCAATTTGGATCAGATTTTCCCAACAATTAGGCTGAGATTCAGGAATCAAAACCAGCACATCCTGCAGTATTAAAGAGACTAATGAAGAACTCAAGATGACATTTTCACTGTGCTGTGCCTCCTGTTCTTCTTTAGGGAAATCACATCTATTGCACTGGGGGGGCTAATACTCTTTCCGATGGCAAACACTGCAATATATTCTCATTAAAACTGTGTAAAAGAGCGAACATGGTTTGAGTCCTGTTCGTGGCTTGAAAAAAGGGGGGAATGTACAATTACACAAATAAATGTGCTTGTGATTCAATTTATCCTATCAACATTCTTTTCTGGTTGTGCACTTCAGCTTGGTGTAGTACAACCAACAGGGAAAAAAGGCACTGGAAATCTTTAATTAAGTGAAAGATTCGTTATTGAGACCAAATGAAAGCTTTGAGATTACTTTATTAGCCAAGGCCAGTTTCAAGCAAGCCAGAGAGACTGGGAAAGTTTTGCAAGGCAGGCTGAAAACAGAGATCCTGCCTGAGCCTGCCTGTACCACAGGAACTTAAGTGAAACCAGACTCTCCCTCTCTTCCCCATTTTAAAGTAATAGTTTTTGAGCTTCAAGAACATGGGCAAAAGAATTCTAAGACCTCAGCTAAAAAGGAGTCTTGGTACTTTCCCTGTTCAATACAACAGATGTATGTCTGAACTTCCATTTGTTTCACATACCTAGAGGAAGGACCCAGATGCCTGATCCTAGACACCAGGATTTTGACATATACTGTGGAAGCACATGAAATACTCAGCTGCACCCTGCTAGGCATTTCTGCTTAAAATTAAATGGCAATCGCCCCAGTGAGCCTGAATCCTAGGGTTAAGGTGAAAGACAACGTATGGCTGCAAAAAACAGGCAGAAAGAACAAGAGGGAGCAGTGAGATGACTGATGTTTGCAATCAGGGAGTACACATGGTACACGGGCAAGTGTGGTTTCAAGCTTCCCAGGAAGTTTTGGCAACACACCTACATTTTGACCTTTAGACTCTCTGGCTGCTACAGGCTTTGGTGCTCAGCATCATAAGCTGTCAGAAAACATCACTTCTGATAAATCACTAGTAACCACAAATAAGTAGGACCTTTCCGAGGTTATCAGGCTGGGCTGGAAGAGGAAGTCAGCGATGAAAAGTCCCCCAGGTTTCATAAAGCAGATTTCAGGATTTTTTTTATTGTTCTATAGCTACACTGTACATTACATATGTGCCTTCCCCCGCCAGGTGCCCAACGCTCTTGATCAGCTAATTACAGCCTTCTGCTTATTTCATGTCAAGCTTAACTCCCCAGTCTGAGCTTAGTCTGCAGTTCTGGCATGTTTTTTCCTTAATCTGAGACCATCTGTGCTCCATCAACAAGGAACACTTAAATAAAGCGAAGAACCAACAGTGTTGAATTTCCCATGCACTGCCCCCAACTCCTCTCCCCAGCATTTCCAATTAAGTGTGAAGCCAACATCCATCCAGTCCGAAATACACTGGAAGGCTTTGAGCAGGCAACAGTTATCTACAAACACAACACTTTCAGCGGTCAGTGGGAAAACGACAAGCCAAAAGTACCTGAATCTCTCCATTTCTTTACATCTAAAAGCTTCACATTTCAAAAACCATCCCATCAGCAGCAATACATGCAGTGGTCAAGTTCAGCACTCCATCAAGGTAGAATCAAATCATTGTCTCAGAGAGGCACAAGGAGTCAGTACGAGAACAAAGCGCTGGCTTTGATTTATGAAAAGTCCAAAAGATATTTCTCAAGTCTTATGTTTGTTGCTGCAAAATGGAAGCGCACAACATTTCAAATCAGAACTGGACTGCAGCGTTAGCGAAGATGGTTCTCTGCCCCTCTCCTGTCCCACCACCAGAAGTTCAAGCGTTTCTAACCCTGACGGTCCCCTCGCTACCCAGCCCAGCCGGATGCAGTCCCAGCCTGGGCGCTGCAAGCGGCCAGAGCCCCACCGCTGTGCGCAGCGCCAAGCACCTAGCTTCCTCCTAAGGCTGGGAAACAGATGCCTTCGGGCTCCCTGCTTGGTCTGTCACAGTTTGCCTTGCTTCTGCCTCCTCTTTTCCAACACCAGACGTCAGCACCTGATGCCGTAGTGAGCTCTGCCAAGCCTCATCTCAACAAGGAATTTATTTGCTCCTTATTCCTGCAAAGACAACTCTGATGCCGTGTCTTTTATTCCTTCTCCCAGCTCCTCTGTTCTCCAGTCCACACTCTCCTGCCAACCCACGATTTATTTTCCAATTTCCCTCAGTCTGAGTCCTGCCCTTCCATTCCCCCTGCCACCTGTCTCTTCCCTCCCCTCCAGCCCCTTTTGCATTTGACCTCTACCAAGGTCAAAGATTCCACAAATGAGTTTTGAGACTATAACTTACAATTAAGATGAGGGAATACGAAGTGATTCTCCAACAGGATTAATGCAGCCTACTCCTCGTGCTGCTTCTAACTCCTTTTTGGTGGTTTTCACATTTATCTTGTATTGGAAAAAAAAATCTTTTTCGTTTTTCTGCCTTGTTCTTAAATCCTCAGTAACTGATCTCACAGCAAAAGCTGCTAAATTTGTAACAATTATATTAGCCACATACATTTTTCCTCCTGTCACAGTGTTTACCACTGTTATATTTATGAACCATTGATCATTCCTTTCTGCCCCATGCATCAAAACCCTCGGCTCTTAGGCAACTGCAGTTTGTTTCTTCATACTCTCAGGCTAGCTTAGAACTTTTTTGCCATTCTTAATAAAGTTTAAACCACTTCTTTGAGCAACTTTGCAGTCAATTCAAATGGCTGCAGCCCTGTTACTCTGCTTTCTTTACTTATAAGGAATTAAAATGATATTTCACTATTTTCTTTATCTGAAGGGATACATTTTTATTGCATTTTTCCCCTACCAGACCCCAACTACTCTATTTTTACATTAAAAGGCTTTTAGAGGTTTGGAAAAGAGTAGTGAAAAATGGGTCCATTTTAAACATGTGGACCTGCTGAAGTCGCATAATTTCTTATCCAGAAAGCAGAGGTGAAGGTAACAACTGCTTAATATTACCCATAATGTGAATCAGAATATAACAACTTTGCAGACTCATGATTAAGGCAAATTCCCTCTATTTACAAATGCATATCATCCTGTATAATATTTATGTCTTAAACAGAAAGTCACCCATTTCAAGCACTTCAAAAGGTCACATGTCATTATCTCAGGTTCACATGTAGAGGAAGGACTAGAGATGGCTGGAACCACCTCACCTTCCCACAGCTGCCTACAAGCAAGGCAGCTAATCCATGCTACACAAACTCTCCTGATAGAGAGCAGAAGGAAAACCACCATTTTTGTGCACATCTCCTTCCACTGGCCCCCCACGCTTGGCCTCCCTAATCTCAGAACAGCTTACTCGCTACCCGGTCACGTTGCCAATAAGCCATACCAGATAGCTATAACCACAGCATGGTGACTTGCAGATGGAAGAAGCTTTTCAGTGACAGTACAATACCTGTAAGACCATTGCTCCTATTGACTCCAGGCTGTGGTGGCACCCAGAAACTCATTTATACCCCACATCCCTCACCCTCCTCCAGTGGTTCATCCCCACCTTCTTCTCAGACTGCCTACAATTAGCAGGCAACTCACAGCAGCTGTTGCTCAGCTGGAGGTTTGCCCACTCCACCTGCAGCCCTGAGGAGAGGCTTCTGAGCCCGAACACTTGCCACCTTTCTCCAGCCCACAGGGCAGGAGATGCCACAGGCAGAGTCAAGTTAGCGCCAGTTTGTCCTCTTAGCACACGGGTTGTGCTCTGCTTGAGCTCAGTCTGGGGAAGGGAGGTGAAACCTTGGAGGCCAAAGCTGTTTGAGGCTCTCAAAGGATTCAGGGCAGCTGTGCCTGCTGTGCTGAGACAGGATCAATGTCCTGTGGGAGTGATGAGCAAACCATTCCCGTGTCCGGTCCCTGGGAACAGGCCATGTTAGTGACGCTGCTGAGCAGCTCCAGGCTCCAATAATCCCCTCCTATTAGTCATTCACAACTGTGGTGTTTAAAGGAGGCAGTACAACACACACCAGCTAAATGGTTACTAATGGAGAAAAAACTGGTACTAGGGGGAAAAGCATACACACTGACATGGAATGTATTTATTATAAAGTAATTATTTTCTTTTTTTCTAAGAGCTCAATAGTTGGTTTTCAAGGAAACATATGAGGTCAATCATGGGCCCTTTAAGAGAGATGCAAATCAATAAATGGTGATTTTTTTTTAATGCTCTCATTGTAAATGGTTGGATGCTATCAGCGTCAAACTTAATCCTGTGTAGACAGCTACTGCAAGGGATGTGAATCATTTAGATCTCTCTTAAACTCTGCTTTGAGAATGCAACGTAGGTATTTGTCTGCATTCTCGGTCTTAAAAAAACCCAAACTGCTGGTTTTTTTCCAGTAATAGGCCCAGATACTCCATTGTTCATCTTGCAACATGCAGTCCTTTGTGTTTTCAAGGACTTCTCTTACTTCTGACTCCCCAGCATGTCCAGCTCAGTTCCCACACCAGGGCCAGGTCGGAAGAGCCCTCTTCCCAGGTAGGAAGAGCCCTTCACTGTGGGCACAGCCCCGAGAAGCATCAACGGCTGCACTGGCTGCAGCAGGGCGCCAGGACCTCTCCCCAGGCTCCACCGATCAGCAGCTCACCACCTCCATCAACGCGGGCTCGCTGAACGGCGAGAGCTGGCGGGAGGTATCGCCTCCTCCTCAGGAGAGCACGGAGCGGGAGCTGATCGTGTGAACCCTGAGCGCGGTGTGTGAAGCTCGATAGGTCGCTGTCACCACATCGACTGCTCTAGTGAAGGAGCTGCCGTAGAGCCTTCACTAACGATCGCATCAGGGTGCCCTAATTGGGACAGGAGCCACTAGGAAATGCTTTCTGTGCCTTGTGGTAAGCCAGCGTTCCCAGCTAGAGAACAAACCTCCCCGTGCCTTAAAATACCCCGCACCCCTACAGTAATAATACTAATATGGCAGCATATTTTTATATATAAATCTCAGTTTAGATCAATGTCAGTTTAGCTCAGGTGTAGCCTACGACAAGGAGCTCATTTGCCTGTCTGGAACATCTGCAGAGCTGGATTTGCTGACAGCCGTCGCGGAGGAATGCATGTGTCAGGGCAGGGGGCAGCCAGGGTGTAAGTACACCCGAGTGTCTCCTGAAGCTGGTGGAGTGGGAAGCAGCCCACAGAGACAAAGGGGTAAACATGCAAACCAAAATGCAGAAGCAACACTGGTGACAAGAAATGAGAAGTCCAAAGGTTTGGGTATTTTCTTTTTTCACTTTTTTTCCCCTTCCCTTTCTAAAGGATGTTTAATGGTCCCGACTGTAGGTTGCAAGGAATAAGGACATTAGTCTTCATTCCTTACCCATAAAATGCCTGACAGGTTTTTATCAAATAAAGAGCCCAATATGCTACTGTTATCAGCAAGTGACTTCAGCAGCTAATTAAATTCTCAGTTTCTGAATCGGGCTCATGATGTTTGCTGACAAAGACCAAAACCCCTGTAGTAATTTTGGCTCTCAGGTGAAGTGAGGCAGGGAAGGAGGGAATGACAACTAACAAATTGCCCAGGAATGCAGGCTGGCAATCCACGGCCGACAGCCATCACACAAACGTCGCTTCACCATGTGAGTGTGACAGGGTAGTTCCCCTCCAGATGTAAATCAGCTCTGTGGCCTTCACTGACTCCAAGGAGGCTGCCCTACTTCATGCCAGATATGAATCCAAGCACGTATAGCTCCTGAACCTCCTATACGTGCTATACAATCCTACGCAGGTGATCTTTCTGTGTATGGGCACTTACATATGTATATATAAAAATATGTATGTAAATACATATATGACAACTTCCCAGACCGTGCCTAAACACTCATTTTAAAGGGGAGTTATACTGACCACAACTAGGCAGTGCACTCTGAGCCAGTTTAGCAGATCTGTGAAGGCACACATTGAAACGTATTCTTACTCAGTACAGCATGCAGCCCGTTCTTAACTTGGACAATTCTCAAGGGAAAACCGGTATTTATTTAAAGCTAAACCTGGGCTTAAAAGCTTTGCCGGCTATAAATGGACTCCTGACTTGGGTTGTCTCAGACAGAGGGGATGTTGTGTTGAGAAATCACTCAACACTATGAAGCGTTAGAAGAGATTTGCTTTCTCTGCCCTCTGAGTTTCAGCTGATGAGTAACATCAGCACAAGGTTGGTTCCCAACAGCATATGCTGGAGCCTATTAAACAGCAACGTTGCCTGCAACGAGGAGCTGGAAAAGTGCGACCTTGGAGGATGAAGTGTGGCCTTCAGACATGGCCACCTCCAGTCCAACCTGCTTATTTTTGTCTCCCATCTCCCACTCCTGGTAGAAATTTCTCTCTTGGATAAATCCTAGGAAGACAGACCTGCACCTGAAAGTCACAATCTAGCTCCTGATCACTCATTTTAAGGGTGTATTCAGGGAGCAGCTTTGCTTTGGGAACCTGAAACCATAAGAATAAAAAGCTGAATTTGCCAGAAAGTTTGTTCAGCCAATATAAGCTTTATTATGGGATAGCTTTAAACCTCTAGGCTGAGAGTGAGAGGTTTTAGGTGCAGCTTTGGAAGGTGATTTATGAATAGATTTATATGTTAATCTGTTAATAAAAAATGTAGCGTACTGATAAAATATGTGACAATCATAACTCAGCTATGAGCTACATATTAAAGACTGCATCTGCTCTAGTAGAGGTTTTGATTATGTTTTTAAATGAGGGAACTGCATTGGACTGAAAATAAAAAAATAAATGTTTTATCTAGAAATATGTGCCATATAATTCAAAGACGTATCAGGGCAGCTGCAAGAAACAAATAAAAAACTGCCTTTAAGAAAATGACTTCTGGAAAGTGAAGCTTATTCTTGAACAGTTCAAAATGGAGTTCCTGCGAGGTGGCTCAGTGGTACATAAAGATACACAAAGTATTCTCACTCTTTCCCAAAATTACTTCCCAAACTGGATTTTAAATTGGATGATAATTTTGACACTCCAACTAGATTGAAGAAATAAGTATCTTCAGCAAAGTTGAGCCAGCTTCTGAGCTCCCATGGGTTTGTGCTGTCATATCAACGCCGGGTTTGCTCATGATTTTTGAAAGGATATTCTGAAAAATGGGAACGGCTCTGGCTCAAGGAGGTTTCTGCAAGTAGATCTGAAATACAATACTTTTACCTCTCTTTATTGACAAAGCTCACAGCACTTCAGAAAGCAGTGCTAGAGATCCCTACTTCGCACGCAGGCAAACACCAGGCAGATGAACTGGCCAGAGCCACCAGTACAAATTCTGGCCCTGCAAGCCCCGTCTGGTGCCAACCAAGTGTCTCCTGGAGATGTAAGATTTATCTATTAGTTGTAAGTTTTCTGATGAGTGCCAGGGTTTTGTGAACATATTCTGAATCCTTAAAATTTCTCCGTGAAGTATTTTCACCAGGAAAGATTACTTGAGTGACAATTTGGGCTGTAAACTGTATCACTCACTGCTCCCCCTTGGTTTGTTTCTCCTATTTTATTCAGCTATACAGAGAAAAACCAAGTTAAAAACTCTGCCACCTCTCCTCACACTTTTATACACTTGCAGAGCATGTTTCACATCCGTACACATAAATGTGGCACTACTGAGCCCTAAATAAGTAGAAAATAATGCATTTAATGCTCAGTTTGATTCAAAGTGCAAAATATGAAACCTGTTCCATTTGTCGCTACGTGACGTATCGAGGACTGACAGGCAAGTTTTATTAGTAACTGTACGTTGTTGATAGGTACTGTTGATTTACCAGTGATTATGCCACAGAGTTAAAGGTCCCCCAGGGACTAGCAGGGAGGGAAGTGTGTCTTCAGGAGCAGCTGTGCAGTTTAAGAGCCTCATCTCTGTAGCAGGGATGTTGCTGCTTCTTAGATTAGGGGAAGAAAAATTGGAGTATAGCTGTCCTTAGCATAAATGCGCTGGATACGTAGCTGCAGTTCATCTTGTACAGGACCATATGGAAAAGTTTTGTCCCTATTTTGGGTTTGAAAAAGTACCCATCCCAAAGCCCCATGACTGCGACAGAGAAAAACATCTACTCCAATAAGCTTCATATCAAGCCTCAGGAGCTGATGCTGCTTGAGCATGCTGCTAACTTTAAGCTTGGGTTTAAGTCTTATAACGCCGGTGGGACTGAGAAGTTCATCGAGTTGTGCCCCAGGGACCAGGTAACATTCTCCAACGGGTCCACACGAATGTATGTGCTCTCAATGTATAAATTTGGAGGAAAATTTGAATAGCAAATAAATTCATGTATTTTGTAGCATTTTCATGTTTCGCTGTGGGGAAACTGTAGATCAATGATTCTGTGATCTGTATTTGGAGACCTAGATTCTGGCAGCCCAGGTGGTACTGGAGAGTGCATAACTCCACAGGCAATCCTATCCAATTCAGGGTTATGACTACTGGGGAACTAACATGCCCTGTCTCTGAAATTAGTCCTCACTCGATGTTTTTGTCCTCCGGAAAAAACAGTAGGTTGTTTATTGAAGCATAATTTAATCTCAAAATGTTGTGTCTTTCTTAACTGATTAAATAACTTACGTCTTCCAAATAGTTTTGCAATAGGGGCACTCGTATACTCTTCAATGTTCTGTTAAAATACAGTTTATTTTTAAGGAAGGGAATACATACATATCCTTGAAGTATTTCATACCTATCCTTGAAGTATTTTAAATATATCACTATCAGGATGATATAAGAAAACTGTTCAGCATACTAACTTCACAAGGCTGGTTAGAAACTTTTTCATAAGATATCTTCTATTAAAAAAAATAGTTGAAATAAAAACATTTTACAAAATCCTAACAGTTTCTGTTAAACTTATCAGACAAGAGTCCAGAAGGGAACCTTGGATCCAGAAGGAAATTTTTGGTCACAAACATAAAGGAAAAGAAAGGAAAAAAGATGCCCCAAACAAACCAGGTCAGTCACTTGAGATGAGAGAAATGCACGTTCAAACCTCCTCTCTGATGCTTCAGAAAATAACTTGACCCAGAGTATTTGCATCCCAAGTAACCATGTGTCTATCTCCTTCTCTTTCAGATTTTACAAAGACGTCAAAAAGTCTTGCTTTCATCTCAGTGCAAAATATCCTGGCGTCTCAAACAGGTTGGAAAAACCATTTCCCACTCAATTCTGTGGAGAACTCCAAGTTCCAGGTAAAATCAGGGTGAACAGGGGGTAGGCACTGCACTGGGACTTATGAAACGCCTGCCAAGCAGCCTGCTTTTAATGCACACCAGAGAATAGCGTTCCTTGCTAAGAAGTCCTAATCAGCATTGTGCATTTTTTAAAATTTGCTCAAAGGCTTATGTTTTTAAAATGACTCTTCCACCTACTCTATCAATTACAAACTCCAGTACAAAATGGACTTTTCTACGGCCTCACTGTGGAAGCTGCAGATTAGGAGCTAACCTTGTTTCAAGCCCATCTGTAAATTAAACAGCATGTGCTCCAAATGTACATAATTCAAAAAACGTTAATAACAGTAACCATTGTAAAATTACATGTCTTGACCGTTGCAAGAATTTGAATGCTACATACTAAAATTTCCAGAATTAACAGCTGCTTTTAGATACCCCACCTGAGGCATCACAAGATGCTGATTTTCAGAAATTCTTTAACGTTATTCATAAAGTGGATTATAATCTAGAAAAAGAAGACTCTAATCCCATTGGAAAGCAATGAATAAAGTAATGCCATGATGAAAAACATTATGGTCTACTCAGTGGCAGGAAATATTCATTTTCTGGTTAAAGAATAGGTAACTGTCAAGGAAAACATGCATTAGATAGAGTGAGCTAGTAAATCTACCCATTACAGACTGAGAGACTAAAGTAGTGAATTTGCTGTGCTAGCAAGCAGTGCCACAGGGATATTGCTCCTGCGAGATGCTACTGCCACACTTGCTGAAAAGACAATTAAGAGTCATTTCCTTCACAGGAACACCCTGGCCTCCTCTCCTTTCCATGAGTGCTGTGGGGCTGAAATGTGCCTTGCCTTTTCCCCACAGGGATAGTGCAGCCTAGGCATCCAGCCGACTGCACAACACCACTCAGTGAAGAACAGCTTTAAACCTCACCTAACCCTGCTGTCGAGGGGTACATTCCTCACACTGCCGGGCTTTGCCCCACAACCAGCATACCCTGCTGTCTCTGCAGACCGTGCTCTGCCCTCAGCCCATGGATGTACGAATGTGAGGGAGCAGACATCTGTCAACACCGTCCTGCACCCTGAGGCAGATTTAGGACCACTGGCAAGCTAAAGAGTAAGTCCCACGAGCAGAAATAAATCAGACCGCAATCTCAAGAAGAAAAACTACCCCCAAATCATGCCTGACCAGATACACACTGTATTTTAACCACAAGCAAAGAGGAGATACAAACCAACCCAAATGAGCATTGTGATTGCTTCTTAAACTGCATTCTCACCCTCTGTAGAACTAACTGCAAATTCCTTGCATTTCTTGTCTCTCTTTCTGATCTGATCTTTAAAATGATGCATGGCAAAGGGATGGCGGGAGGGGGTGCCTCTAAGCTGCTTCATGTGCTTTATGGAGACAAGCCAAGCAGCTACTTAGGCAACCATTAGGTCGGGAAACAATCGCTTCCATCATTCCCAACACGTGTGTCAACATAATTCCATGCTCTCTTTGTCATGCAAAAAGTCTTGGCAAAGTGACCGGATACACCCAGAAAGCAGGAGCAAACTAAGCTCATTATGTTAACCGGAGATCCCACAGCATCCTCCAGCGCCATAGAAGGAGACTTCCCATGTTTTGCGGTGTAGGAAAGGAAACTCGCTGCAATGAAAAGGGACCAAGTCAAGACTGATTTCGGGAGTGTTTAAGGGAGATTCACAACTGGGTTCCGTGGAAGGGGATCCCTCGTCTGACAAGTACAAGAGGCTGTGTCAGGCAGTATGATAATAGGAATTGCAGAAGGTATGACACCTCACATAACTACAGAGACTTCCCTCTCCTGTGTGCTCGCTGGAAGCCTTCCAGCCATGCTAATATGGCTCTGCAAAGGGAAAGTTCTGCCAAATGGGAGTATCAGCTTCTCTAACTCTTTATTGTTGTCATTGGTAACTCTGCACTTTGTTTTCCTTTTAAAGGAAGATTCAATGCGTTTTACAAGCATTAAACGTCTTTTCTTCTCTCCATCTATACTTTAACTCCTACTAACAGCAATGGGCTTGTGCACATGGGAATGGCTGGCAATACTACTCTTATGGCTTCTTTGCATGGTCAGGTACAGGAGGAGTCTGCCTGAAAAAAAGCTGAACACATCTTTGGTGCTCTAGCAGCTGTAGAAGATGGTAAATATCCCAGAGCATAAGTATTTACTTATTGAAAGAGAAGCAGTTGGGGTTTTCACTAACAATTTTTACTGCATCTTTCAATTCCAGATTCAGTGCACTGGGAGGAAAGTCCTGATACTGCTGGATATATGAAAGTCCTTTCAAACTTTAGCTGCTTTGCCTCCATTCTGCCACAGGTAGCATGCATTTTTCAACCCATTTTGCCTCTTGAATGTTTGCAAGTCCAATCTTGGGTTTGGGAATGCATTCGGCAAAGCACTGCTTCTCAGCAGTTCACAAAAGCCAACAATGGGTAAAAATGAGAATGGACAAGAATAGTAAAAGCTTCTCGTGCATGTTGCTGACATCTCCTCTAATGAAAGCCAAGGATTTCTATTGATTGTTGTGTTTAAGCCTGTATCAGTCACACTACATGCTTTGTTCCTTACGATGCCGTATTTTTGGCAGATCCTGTTACCACCCAAACACTCAAGAATCAAGAGCAGGGAGCGCTGTCCAAATGGGCAAGTGTAGAAGAGCCCTTCCCCCAGCATTATTGTTGGAGTGGGAATAAGCATCTGGTTCTGACTTCTCCCTGCTCCACCACTCTGGGCGAATTTACACTATACCGCATTCTGAAAATGTACATCAAGTATTACAGAACATTCATTAGCAAGTCAAATAAAACAGGAGAGTGAAAAGTGAACATACCTGAATAAGAGAAACGTTGTGTAGACTAAGTCTGAAGAGGTAGTTCCTGCATGAACAAGCAGAAAAATTACAAACTGTTAGGCTACCAAAGAAGGAACAGAAATGTTATAATAGCAAGTCATCGTTTTTGGTCATTAATTTCTATAAACAACAAGCTTTTCTTGGACTGCTCTCCACAGAATGCAAAAATAGTTATATTCCCCTTCTTCAGCAGTGTCTTAGTGAACCTCATAACAAAGTTCTAAGCAGGCTGGAATAAAATATTCCAAAACCCACAATGAAGACCCACAATGAAATCCCAGCAACATAGGGACTGTTAGCAGTCACTCAAAGGGCTTTGGTTGAAGTCCTGTATGAGCTGTGCTCATCTTTTTCTCTGCATTCTGAGAAAACTGGTGTGGGACAGAAGCCAGCTGGAGCAAAGCTGACTCCTGAGTATGCTTCCTCCAAGTCTGTCCTTGTGGGGGCTTCAGAACTTTGTGGAAAAGAAGGAGAAGAGGACAGATACTTCTCATCAGAATCTCGCTGCACATAAACCCAGCAGGGAAATCAAGGCAGTGACTGCAGATACTCCCAATCCTCCTGTCATCGCATCTCCACAGGCAAAGCAAGGGAATTCCTGACAGAAGTCACTGTAGCATGAGATACCACACATGAGCTGAGCTCCTGTAACCCTCCTTCTGCATGTTCATATCCCAACACAAATAGGAAGGAACACACATTTGCATAAACATCTGTGGATAATGCTTAGTGAAACGGATCTATCTCATGTTTTGGCTTGCTAAGACAATGCAGTTACCAGGAATCAGCTGACATATTAAGCCATACGGACTTGATTGTGTGCTTGAGGGTTCTGGCCATGTCTAACTTCATATTTTTGCGTCCCACGTGTCAGGGGGTCTGAAGAGCTATGATCCTGTTCCAATATCCCTGTCACCACAATCTCCCAGAGAAAACACATTTATATTATACCAGGTGAATTGTGGTTTGGGAGGCGGCTCTATTTAAATAATAAAAAGTGCAGCTTTGATGATACAGCTTCATCTGCTCTGGAAGTGCCAGTATACAGACACTCCCCTACCTGGTCAAAATGTAAGTTCCAGTCAAGTGAAGTCAGAGAAACCAGTGGAAAGCTCTTGTAACAATGAAAAGGTCCTAAAGACCCTCCTGAAGAGCCTTGTTTAGGGTCCGTAGACAGCAGCACACTCTGCCCAAGCAAGGACAGTAGTTCAAACTTCGACATACAGGAGATTCATACTGGGTCACAGTGGCCACAGCAAGGCCTGAGCAATTTTTCCTTCTTCTGTTACCTCTCACTTGTATACCACCTAAGTCACATCCACAGAGTTGCTGTCCCAGTTCTATAAATAAATCAAAAGGTCTCAACTGCTGCCGACTGTCAATAAAGAAGGATGGGAACAAGGACGATGGGGAACTAAGGAAGTCTCCAGCTGACGTAGCTCTGACCTGCTCTGATTTGCACCATCCTATTCTATACTGGGCTGGTTACCTAGAGAAGAATGAGGTCCATTAGCAACATCTGAACAAAATATGTCAGTAATTATCATACCTCCTGTAAGTACACAGAGAAGTAGACACACAGGATCTCCATCTTCTCTCCTCGTTCTGTCACAGGAGAGCCAGCACTTCTTTTTACAGTCTGAAACCCTCTTCTGACCCAAAGGGCTGCATACTTTCCCAAAAAATGTATTAACTCTTTCGCATCAGTTACAGACTTAAATATTATGTCCTGCGTGGGCATGCAGCAGACCACAGGCACTAAGCTTCCATACAGCTAAAATTTCAAAATGGAGATAAATTCTCATCCAGTGACTTGTCCGACAGCTCCCTTAGAAAAGCACATGCTACTCTCACCAAAACAATAATGCAACTCCAGGACATGAGATATCATGGAATAAGCCTTCTCCTGGAGAAGTATGTCACTGGCCTCCAATCTTGCAAGACCCTAAGGAGAAAGTTCTCATAACTAGGGATTTGAAGTTGCTATCCTGTTGTTAAGCATGCTATTTAAATGCATTGATTTTGGAAGTCTTATAATGCAGATTTCAGCTCCTTGTTTCAGTCTTTTAAAAAGCTGGACAGTTTGACTGAGTAATAGATTTTAATATTAGGGTTTTTTTCCCTGATAGCACTGCAGAACAAATTCAACCAAAACATCTTTAAGGGAAGAGATGTATCTAAAGGACACAATTTTCGTTGCACTCAGCCAAAACAGATGCAGATGGGAATCGTGTCCATTTAAATAACGCCAGTCTCTGTCCTCTCAGTGACTGCTGTGCAACACCTGGACAAAGCATTAGGAGTGAGATCACATGGGTGGCTGAGACCTAAAGCAGGCGGGAACGTAGCTGTAATGTGAATAGCACACTGATCTTCCAAAGGCTTCACACTAGCCTCAGCTCTCTAAGTCTGACCTTGTGGCTTTCTTACAGAAAGAAGGGTTTCCTTGCATTTTTCATCAGCTTACTTCACCTGGTGTCTGCACAGCCACTGGCAGTGTCTTTTGTTTGTCTGATCCTTCTCACATCTCATCAGCAGTAATACGAACACCGGTCGACAGACTAGGCTATCAGAGACACCTCCGGCCTCCACTTGACCTGCCCAGCTACAACTGACTAATTCTTAATTAATAACATGCTCTTTTAACTATGCTTGCTCTGTAAAGCTATAGTAGGAGTAAAAAGCCAAGGGGAAGGATCTGCTGAATAAGACAGTGCCATTTTTATGAACTGCATTTTAACTGCAATTTCAGTCCAAGAATGAGCCAGGTCTCTGAATGACAGGCATGGTTTATTGTACCTAGAATTGCCCCATTTGTGTCCTTTTTTCTGCTTGTGTTGGAAGTTATGTCTGTTTAATACCTTGCTGACCTATAATTTAAAGCAGCTGAAAGAGTAGCATTAAGAAATATATAAGAACACCAAGATCTTTGTATGAATGGATGAGGTGCCTTCTTTGTCTTTTTTTTCTTTTTTTTTCCCCCTCCCATTTTGTCTTGTAAGTGAATGTTGGCTAATTCCTTTCTCTCTTAAATTAAACCCATCTGGACTAGGCCAAAAGAGTGATTGCCCCGTGCAACCAGCTATTCTAACAACCTATTTCTCCTGTATAAAAAGCTGGTGCATAAACGTGGAGGGAGAGGACAACCTTCTTACTCACTTTCTGTCCTAAAAGGTCACACAACTTCACTCCATGGTATCAAAACGTGAGCTTTGTTTCATCCCAGGGTTGGCTGCATTTCAGCCATCTCCAGAGCAAGCGACTACACTGCTCTTAAGTACCCTGGGACAAATGGTGTTATGCACATTAAAAGGTGTCTCAAACTGCTAATTATTGTTACTGCTAACCTTATTATTCACGGACATCAGTGCATTTCTGACAACAGCCATGTTACACAGCAATACACAGCATCCGCCAAGGCTGTGGTTTGGTTGCATTAAGACACACAGTGAGCTGATGGCTGTTCCTCTGGAGACTGATTCACAGCAGATGCCTATTTAAACAACCTCTCTGCCACCTCTGACTGCCCCCAGCTCACATATACAAAGTTAGCTGCTGTAAAGACCCTCCCACACTATACAACCTAGTCTTGAAGAATTTGCCATCTAAATATATGCAGTAAAGGGAAAAAGAGACATTGCTTTCATTTAAATTTAAAGTACAGAGTAAGCAATTTAGCCAGCATCACAGACCACCCACGGAGAGGGTGATGAGGCACTGGCACAGGTTGCCCAGAGAAGCTGTGGATGCCCCATCCCTGGGAGTGTTCAAGGCCAGGCTGGATGAGGCTTGGAGCAACCTGGTCTGGTGGAGGGTGTCCCTGCCCATGGCAGGGGGGGTTGGAACTAGATGATCTTCCAACCCAAACCATTCTATGGGATCTGCAGTGCAACCAGAAGCTGATGCCCTGGTCCATTAGTCTGTGCCTTGGTTAGGAGAATAACTTGCCCCCAGAGTTCGGGCACTGCATGTAACCTGTGCTGAAGTGCCATTTACACTCATGGAAATTGGGTAGATGTTGAATTACTTTCCTAAACCGTGCTTCTATGCTAGTCTGCGTATGAGCAGAGCCAAGCTGCAGTATAAATCCTGTAGATGAAGGTATTTGTTAATTGGCTGTGTAATTCGTATTCAGCTGCCTTGTAAAATGATTAAGTGCTCACTGTGCCTGGTACCACAAAGCATACGTACCAGAACAGCAGGAGAGCATCTGAGTTGTGTTTCAAGAAAGGGTGGAAGAACACATCCACTTAAATCTGCTTACCATGACATTCCCAAGTCAAAGCTGCTTATTAAGCGTTCATTTCATGCACCTTGGGTGAACTTTGTAACATGATGACCATGTACTGGTTCACACACTGCCTGGCCTTCAAACGATTTACAGTGAAGGCAGAGCACCCCGTCTACAATGCCACCGAGCAATGGAGCTACGAGACAAATTAAGCCTTTCCAATGGGAAGCCACACAACAAGACTGCTTGAATAAAAGCTGAGACCCTTCCTCTTAGGAGTACCGAAATTATAAGGGTTGCAACATGCTTCAC
Organism: Rhynochetos jubatus; assembly: GCA_027574665.1. Classification (NCBI taxonomy): domain Eukaryota; kingdom Metazoa; phylum Chordata; class Aves; order Eurypygiformes; family Rhynochetidae; genus Rhynochetos; species Rhynochetos jubatus. The sequence continues at coordinate 31,201,569 of CM050654.1, forward strand.
GCACTCGTTCAGGCCTCTTTTTCAGTGCCTCTTTTCAGGGACTGCATCTGTCAGCACTGTGCTGGCTGATTAAAAGGTGCTTCCTTCTAATTACAAGACAGCACGCCTTCCAGTTCTGCTGTGGTAGATCAGGAGGAACTTCCCTGCAGTCGATGGAATGAACAGGTGTAAAGGAAAGGTCATAGACTTTATTTTTCCATTTAAATGAGCAAGGTTTGTTCATATTTCACACCTCTATCCCCCTCACACACACCAAGCAGATAAAATGACCTCTCTGTGCTTCAGAACAACCCCTGCTAGCAAATCGGGAGACACGAGATCCCTAATGCTGACACCATTAGAACTTCTCAGGGCTTTGATACACGCACGGAGACCAACACTGCGCTGCCTTATCTCAGCTGGTCCAAACCAGTACAAGACATGCACACCTACTCACATATTGCTATTTGCCTGCACCTTAGAGTAGACGTGAGAAGCTCACCCCTCCCACGTTACTGGGCAGGCTATCTCAAAGCCCCTTCTCTTTGTACGCAGACAATTACCCTGCAAGTAGAAACAAAGCCAACGGAAGCTGATAATAATGTTTGATCACGCTAAAAAAAAATATATATATATATATATTTAGCAAATCTGAAGAGAACCGAGTGAAGAATCATTCTTCCCTTTTGGGGGCTATTATTGCACTGAAACAGGCATCTGACACAGCACAGGTGAGGTATGGGAGACTCGAGTAGGCTCGTGGTGCTCTAAGAAGGCATTCCCTGTGCTTATGCTGCAAGGAGCCAGGTCTGCAAGAGGGACTCACAACTGTCACAGTGTAGATAATAGGAAAAATAATTAACAGAACAGGGTCCTTTGGGCAATGTGAAACAAGACACAGAATTATGCATGTGCCAAACCTAATGCTCCCTTCTGGCACTCCTGGAAGCCACGTGCTGGGGCTGAGCCTTGGGCTAGGAGCCAGCAACTCCTGTCAGCTCTTCCTATCTTTGCTCCTGGCGGCCTTAGATATACTTTGTACTTCCACAGTACACGACAAACACAGCTTAGTCATGGTTCATGACTCCCTGGGAGCTGGTTAGTATCGTTCTCCCCTTACACTAATGACAAAATGAGGCAGAGAAAGGTTAAATGACCTTCTCCAAAGCACCCAGCAAGCCAGTGATGGAATCAAGATCAGAGCCCAGGGCTCTTGGCTACCAAATCTCATGCTAGATTAACGCTCAGTGCCTCTACACAGGTCCAGCTGTGGCTGAGCTTTTCAGATGGTTGTCTACATTTCTGAACTAGCCAACCATCCTAAGAAACCCAGCTCCTGAAGGATGATCCTGGCCTTTGGTCTCAGAAGGAGTTAATTACATGCCTGCTCCGGAGTGTGATGTGATGATCCGTTTGCAAATGCTACTCCAGTGACCCATTTGAAGAGCCTGGCATACACACGCCCGAGAAAAGGTGGAGAGCCAGCATCTCCCTTACAAACTGGATCCTTATTCACCAGTAATTCTGTTTCTATTGAAGAAAAACTTGTCCGGTACATCATTCTTCCTTAAAAATCAATAGATGTTCAACAGAGAACCATACTAAATGGCACACAGTAATATGATACACTTGCTGTATGAGCAATTGCTTTTCCCAAAGCAACATTTCTCAGTGATAAATCCAGCCAGAGCTAGGGGAGCATCCTCCTGGAAGAGGCTCCTTATGCAAGCAGCATATCGGTCTGATTAAGCAGCTTCCAAATCAAGCCAGAGTCCCAGCTACTGTTTCTGGACTGCCACTGAGGCCCATTTAGTACTTCTCAGTGGAAATAACGATGAAAATCAAATCTCCTATATTCCAGTCAATGGAGGAGAACTGCCATCAGCTTTAACAGCCCAGGGTGCGTGACACAGATCGGCTCAGGCTCATGCCGTATACCCAGGGCCAGCTCGAGAAAAAGTCAAAAGAGGCAAATGCTTGTAGCTGCAGAGCCTGCAGGACAACAGCAAAGCTGAGGCACCCTTGGACTATACCGATATTCAGCAATCTAGATGGATGGCTGCTGCCGTGGGAGGGAGAAGCAGGAAGGGGATCAGCCCTTGGATCACCAGCCATGTCCCATCGGCTCGCAAGGGAAGCAGCAAGCTGGCTCTGGTGTCTCTGGCCCTTCTCCCCAGGGCATGAGAGGCAAAGGCTCGTTCCAATGTGATCCCACCTCCTTGGGAGGGACAGTGTTTGCTATGCTCTTGAGACACCCTGAACCAGCTGCTTCCTGGAGGGCAGCCGTATGTAAACACGTCAGAGAACAGGAGTGGTTTTTTCTTTTTCTTAATATTGTTCGAACATATTTATAAAAGATGGGCCAATTTCCATATTTTTTTTTTTTGTTACATTTCCCTCCCCCTGTTTCACTGGATGAATTTCTTCAAAACCTCAGAGACAGCAACTGAGCCAAATTTTTAAAACTCATGTGTGGGTTTGTTCCTATTTTCCTGGAAGAGTGAGTCCATCTCTCAGACCACCATATATTAGCCCCCATGCCACGTCAAGTCTCTCTTGACATGCAGCTGACGCTCTTCTGTCCCCCTCCCACCCAGCTGGCAGAGTCACAGAGCGCTTACAGCACCTTGATAGGGCCCCGAGCCGCATGGGGACCTGTGATCTCCTACTTGCCCATCACTCCTAGTTGTTCTTTCAGTAAGCCATACTGTAAAATTCCTCTTCTGATGCACTGATTATCGTTCAAATGTTCCCTGGCAGCCCCCCACCTGCCTACTGAGGCTGATAAACATGCTCAGTTCTGTCAGGCTTTCCTCAAACTCTGGATGAGTTCAGCATGACTTGTATGCAAATACTGATAGAGTTGGCTGGTGAGCTGGAGTTATTGCCAACCAATCCCTTCTCTTTGCTGTGACTTTTACACCTTTGCAGAGGCACAGAACGGTAAGCTTAGCACCTAAACATCTGGATATAAAGTGAGATGCAAGTCACTGTGGTGAGCCCTGCCATATAAAACTAACATATCACCAACTTAACCAGATCAAGAGAGAGTATTTTCGGTAATAAAAAAGGAAACTGCTCTGCTGCCCCAACCTGTGATGCTGTAAAGCACATTAGGTCCAAGCCTCCAAGGCTTTTTTCCAAAATATCCTGACCTTGTGTTTGCTCTCACCCCTCTCTGAAACACAATCTTCAAACTTAATTATTCTCCGCCTGTTACTAAAGCAAGTGAGCCTCTCATGGGTGGCTGCTTTTGTGATAGGGTATCACCAATTTTCATTTTATCTGGAATATGAGATATTTTTCCAGTCAGGCCTGCAATTCGCTGTGTAAGGATGCTTCCCATCAGCCTGCGCTACGCCAAGATTGCCTTTCACACAGCACTGGCTGCGCAGACACTGGCCATGAGTCAGCTGCAAGCCTGGCTCCTGTGATGATGGGCAAAAGCACATGGATCCCCACGCCGGTGAGGTCGTTTGCAGAGGTGGATGGTACTGCCTTGCCAGCGATTTGAAGGACCAACGGTTTTCTCTGCCAACAAAGGTGACAGACCAGAGGCTGCCATTGTCTCACCCTCCTCTCCACATCCAACAGTCAGGGCCAAGCTGCCTCTTAGCTCTTCTACAGCTGTGGCCTCTTCTGTGCATTGGTCCGGCCCAGCAACCTGACAGTGCCGCAGCACAGCATTTGATTTGATTGACTGATTTTAAGTTAATTAAAATTCACATTCTGTGCTTGAGCAAATGCACACATCTTAACTAAGAAAATAAAATTACACTTTGAACAAAATTTGGGTCAGGCTCTACAGTTCTCAGAATCCCATAATCACAAAAATTCTTTCTCCATCCTTTCCTGTCCCCACCTCTTCCCCTCCTGCCCAAGGGTGTAAGTCAGGGAGAGCACAGATTTGAGGTACGGCAACTTCAGTCTCCTTGCAGACCAGCAGAGGAAAATAAACCCTATAGGTATGAATGACACATACCGGTGGGGTTTCAGCCATCCACACTTACACACGGGCTGAGCTGACCTCACCTGGCACAGTATCAGAGAGGAAAATCTCCCTCTGAACTAGCCCAGGCTCAACCAGAGAGGTTAAAGCCTTCACTTTAAATCACACTTTTGTTCCCTGTTTAAAGAAACCGTGTACCCCTAATTATGGATTTAACTAGCTGCAACATCTAATCACAGGTGTCTCACCTTCACCATATTCTTTAGCATGCAGGTCAGGCAGTGTCTTTAAAAAACATCAGTGGTCCTTTGCAGGTTTCTGTTAATTTCAGAGACAGATTCTCCCTTTTTTTTCTCACATCACCATGTTATCTGCCCCCCTCGAGCCCCCGATACAAGGATGCAACTTTAATTAGAGCATTCTTTTGTCTGACGGGAAAAATCACAGTGAGAAAGGATGGTATTTGTTTTTCTAGGTTCCTCTGCAGCAGCGCTTTCAGCTACCCTCCTACTATCTGGATATAATCAAAAACATTATCATGCTCTTTGTTTGCTCACGTCCTCATTAATACCTCAACTGGCAAGGTAATTTCTCATCCAAACGTGACTTAGTAGGGGGTAAAGCTGGCATAAGACAGTGTGATACTAATGCAAGCCATCAGATATGGCAGTAGTTTCAGTTCCTTTTGTGTCAGAAAAGTACCGAGTCAAATCCTGTAGTCAGGGATGGATGGCATGTCTTTCCTGGCTCATAACAGGACAAGCCTGTGGACTATTTCACCTTTGGCTATGCCCATGTGGTTGTGGCCAACGTTATCGTGTTTGCACGTTATGCTCTCCGTGCTGTATGAGACGACTGTTTCAGCCATGCTGAAGCCCCACTGTCCCAGTGTAAGTGTGTGGGACTCATAGACTTTCATGAGCATTTGGAAGACTTAGGTCTTCTTTGGAGATACAAGGCTGAGGGCAAGTGATTAAACTACCAGGTGAAACACGACAGTAAAGGGTCCGCGTCCCATTTCTGCCTCTGGTGCTAGGTGCACCACTGCACTACCTTTCAGACCTACTGTAACTCACATCTCAGCATCACAGCCTTCTCATGGGTCAGGCTTGCTTTTGGTCCCTCTGAGCCGCAGATTCCCATCTGTAGTGTGAAATTATTAGTGCTTTCCTGCCCCACAGGAGCCCTATGAGGATAAATGTGGTGAGGGGCCCTGACCATTTGGCAACAGAAAGTATTCTTGACAGAGTTTAGACCCAACACTGATACTCTAAACCTGCACATCAACTCTGACCTGACTTCTGCCACTGAATTTCCTGGTTTGCAAAATGCGTTTTGCCCAGGCAACAGAATCTGCTGAGACTTAGTCTCTTCAGGGTTCAGTGGCAATCCAGATCTGGACAGGATTGAAGGTGCCCAAGGGCAAGAGTGATATTTTCCAAGCAGCACAGGTTGTGAGAGTTTTACTGCAGTGCTCTGGAGCTTTCTGCCAAGCAGGCAGGAAAGAGCCTATGTTCAGCCAGAAATCTGCATGAAACCTGGTGTCTGACAGACTAATCTATCATACACTGGAGACTTTCAATAAACTCAGGGTGCCAAACCTGCTGGTTGAGGGTCCTAGAATATATTTACAATTTGCCATATTTCTGCAGGCTGTAACTTGAAGCAGTTCTTTTGGGACATTAGTCACTCCATTCAGCCTTCAGCTCCTAAGCTTGCATGATCAAGAGTTGTTTTAATGTCTATACAGCCAGGAGCAACAACAGGCAGGAAGAGGTGTGCCCAGGCTGCTGTGCCCTCCCCTAAAGCAACCTTTGTTCATACAGCACCTTCCCTGCTGCCCAGACCAATCGTCTCTCCTTTCTTGCTCCTTTCTTGCTGAACATTCAGTTCAGCTCTAAATCAAGTATGAAAATCACCCCCACCAAAGCATCCTGACTTGCATCACCAGCAGCTTAGTAGCTTTACATTTATTGCAGCGAAATCTGGCAGTCCAGAATGTCATGCACTTTACTTGCCAGTTCTGAGTCACTTCATGCAGCCTTTGCTCACCGACCGCTACCTCCAGGCTCTCCTTGGTAATGACTGTTCGTGACAAGGACTCCTGAGCTGCAGTCCCCCGTGCGACAGCCATGAGAGACCATCCTTTCCCGTGTCCTGATGGAGCTGACAGACCCCTTGGCAGGCAGAACTATGAGGACTTCTGGTCAGGACGCTTTCTGGCTGTTTTTCTACAGTAACACCTCCACTCGCTGCAAATAGCCATGCCTCTTGTAGCCATGCCTCTCCTGTCTGCAGCCCCAGCAGGCTACTGCCCTGAGCTGACACCCCCACGGTCTCCTTCTGGGAAAAGTCAAATGTTTCCCTTAGGGCTTTCCAGCCACTCTCTGTGCAGCCATTTGTTTGGGTACCATCCTCCTGTTGTCCAAGCTGTTTCCCTTCAGCGTGTTGTCATGCCAGATTGTCGCACGGTGTCTCAACCACCCTCCTTTAAACTTTTTATGCTCTCCTCGCCAGGGAGCTCTTGTGAAGCAAGCTATTTGGCTTGACTCCAAGCAGGGTCTTTCATATCATCATTTCTTTACTGGCTCCTGTCTCTGCCCAGCCGGTAATGAGAGAGTCTCGAGGAGCACGGCTCCTCGAGGAGGTGGGATGTCGCAGCTATACTATGTACCTCCTCCACAAACCACGCCCTCCCCAGGGACTGGGCACCCTGCCTGCAGCACAGGTGAGAGAGCAGAGCACTGCTTCTCCAACACGCAGGTGAAATCACTGCTGTGGGGGTGGGAGAAGGACAGAATGCCTCTTGTTACGGACAGGGAAGGGAAGGAGGGAGGGGAAAGAGAAAGGAAGAACAGAGGATAGTCAAGCTGGGACATCCTTCAGGAATGGGGATGGAGGCTTCCTACTGCCCCACCACCATCACCGCTGGCATCCCCATCACAGCACGGGTACACTGACATAGGCAAAGCATCTGCGGCTGTGTGGCTGCCCAGGCAGGCTGCTGCTCTCCATGGTTTCTGACAGCATCCAGATCTGACCTTGAGCTACTGAAAGCAGATACCATCAATTCAAAGAGCTGCATCTTTTAAGTCACCACTTTTTAACACAGGTCTCTTTTGCTTGCCCATCGAGTGAGGAAATTCAGCTTATCTCCTTTGTTAAACCATTTATTATACAGCCGCTCATTCAAGCTCTTCTTCCCAGTCCATTCACCAGCAGTATTGCTGACAAAAGAGCAGTGTCCCAGTCTCCTAGCCTTTGTTCCAGTACCAGAATAATCTCCTCTGTGGGTCTTCTGCCGTGGCAGCATATATGCAACTTGTGTCTATAATTCAAATCTATAGCTCATTATGTGACACTAATCTGCGAGAAACTGCCACCCATTTCCTCACCATTACTCTTTGATTTCAGATATTTAGGTAGAGCAAATAGACCCTCAGTTAATAAAAGCAAACTGCTCACTAGGAATGCTGTATAGCAGAGTTACATTTGAAATCTAATAATGGGAAAGAGATTGAAAGTAAAGACAATAAGCATTCCAGATCACGCTATTAGAGAGGGATGGAAGTTTCTACATAGTCAAGGCTGCAATCAGTTTCCACTCCAGCTCCTTTATTGGCCTTTACTTGGAAGGTTTCTCAGGTCTGAAAAATTCAAGGCTTATTCTTGATGAAAAGAAGAAAGTGTTTTGCAAAAAAAGCAGGACAACTGGACAAAACGGCATTGCTAGCACAGAAAAAGCAGGATTCAAGTTCTCAAAATCATCAGTGTTTTTAATGCACGAGGGGATTTATGTGTCTTGGGTTTTGAGGTGTTCAGATCATATTTTCCTCAATAAAATCAGTTTTCCTCCCATTAAAATAAGCTCAAATAGTAATCACATGCACTCAAGAGCTGAAAAAAGCAACAAATATTTCAAAACAATCACTCATTCACAGAAGAAAAACGGAACATTAAAATACTAACTCTACATTTAAAACAAAAACAAAACATGCAAACTATGAGTCAAAACGAAGGTTGTGAATTTTTGAAATGTGTGTTTTTACAGTTAATGAAATGTGGCTCATAATATGGGTAGTGTGAGATTTACAATGTTCTAAACTATTCATATCCTTACGTGCAAGTGTTTGGATTTTACAAATGATGTGACAAGTAAATACGTTGCTTAGGAACCATGGTGGGCTTTTGAAACTAATTCTTTTGTTTCTGGGATTCTGACTTGGCAGGTGTTTGGTGCAGTGGAGTTATCAAACTCCTCTGGTTAGCACTCAGACAGCACCAGTCATTTGGGGAGGGTTTTCAGATAAGAGAAGCTTAAAAACCTGAGGCTTGTGTTATTCCAGCTCCCTGTCTGCATGGCATGCCCTCAATACCTCTTACAGTTTCAGTCACGCTGTGTCCAATTCCTGAAACCAAAAACCCTCGTGAGCCCCAGGATCTTCTTTTCTTCTAGGAAGCATTTTCTATGAAGCTTTGAAATGCAGGATGAGCTAAGCCAAAGAGATGCTGTGGTGAGGTCATACTGCTTTTAAATAGAGACAGAAAGAACTAGTCTGAAATAATTTATAACGCTATCATCTAAGAGAATGATGTTAACCAGGAAATTGAGAAGTGGGAGTACTTATAAACTCCACCCTGATCCCAAACTCCTTCCATAACCCCAGAATAGCTGGCGTTACTACTAATATGATCTACAGTAGCACATTTGAACATGGTTAACATTTAAATTTAGGTTCCATAAATTACACCCTGTAGAGATGGATAGAGACAGCTTCTATCTCTTTGAGGTATTGTTTCATTTGCAAATTCAAGCAGATGGTGCACGAGCAACTAATGACTCAAAAAATCACCCCTAAAAATAGTCCAGAACAAGGTGTGGATTTATCAGGGAAGGAGGGAAACGAAAAGGCTTTACTTCCCCTTCTCATTCCTCTGGCACAGCTCGAGGAGCTCAGCGTGCCTAGAGCTGTGCAGCACCGCGGACCCCATCCACACCCCCCTACCCGCACACCTCTCCCTGTCACCTCACACAGGGTGGAAGTGAGATGGTGCAGAGGGAAAGGGCTCAGCAGTCCCCACCTTCCCCACACCAAGCCTGTATCCAACCCGAAAAGCACCACACTGGGAAATGACATCTCCATTAGCTCGATCCAGAACTGCTCAGCAGAGCAGTGTGGCACCACCAAAACCTTCAGTCTCCCAGTCAGGTAGGTAATGCTTCCTGAAAACGGACTGACTTACTTATTCTGTACATACTTGTCACTGCTTCCTCGTGAGGCAATACACTGCACTATATGTACTCCAGCGGGAAGCCAAATTTGCTCCCTTTCCCCCGTTTCCAATAATATTGTAGCCTCGCGTCTAACCGCGCTCGTACAAACTCTTGCAGAGACAGAGGCTCCCTCCAGGACGTGTCGCTGGGGTTTGAGCAGGGGTGAAGCGTGTCAGCGTTAGCAGCGTCTGCGCCGGAGAAAACCTGCCGTGCAGCCGAACGATGTAAACCGTGAATTCCTCAGAGCCACATGCCTGTGTTTGTGCCATGCCTGGCGGAAGACACTGCTCACAGCCGTCCCCAAAGAAATGCCATTCTGAAGTAATAAATAATTGCTGGTTAAAGATTCCAGCACAGGTAAAGCCGCTGCTTGAAAAGGAAAATGTTTCGGTATGAAAAGCAGGAGGGCCTCTGGCAATTTGAACAGCTACAGGAAGGCGTTATTATTTACTGCACAAATACACACAAAAAATGTGTATTAAATCACCCGTCAGTTGTCTCTGTGGAGCAAAAAAATGTCCCTCCACTACACATCCTACTCCTTCCTCTTGTTTGTATGATGAGTTCTTCCAGATCTGCTCCTCACCTCCCTTTCCTCTACTGCCCAAAACCTAGAAGAAAGCAGTCTCTTCCTCCATGTTCATTAACAGCACAGACTGCTACCACAATGTTATCTGGTTCTAAATGTTATACTTAAACTGATTTGTCAGACCACGTTCGGTCTTTTCTTTTTGGCTTGTCTTATCTGTTTATTATGCAACAAAAAATAGCTGCTGCTGGGGCTCAACCATTCCTGATGTACATTCTTTCACTGAACCATAGTCCTTTCCCCTGTTACAAGTGCAGTTCTACATTTGTTAGAGCCTGCCTATGCTCACACTTTGTGCTTCTACCCTCCTCTTATGGCATCCTAAATAAAAATAATGTTTAAAAATAAAGGAAAATAAATGCTAATTGTATATAATGGGCCAGAACAACAGAGTTGCACCAAAATGCATTAGATGAGGATCTGGCTATATCAGCAAGATGTAGCGAACAGGTTGTGGAGTGAAAGCTAAAAGAAGAGAGAAGAAAGCAATCATTTACACTGCCAAAGTCTAACCACAGCTCCTACAAAGGTGTGTAGATGAACCTGGTACAGCGGGAAAGTCTGTCCATGGCAAATAAACCATAAATTCAATTCTGTGCTGGCAGAGGGATGGTGCAGAATGATTTACTATAACTCTGCTAACATTCACTGAGGGAGATGACAGCATTCTGCTTCATTACCCAGTCATTCTGATTGCATCTTCGTTTTTTTTTATTTAATTCTAGCAATTTTCTCTTCTTTGCAATTATATTAGGAGTCTAAATCCCTTTACATAAATTAGAGCTTTCTTTTTGAGGGGGAGACTGGCCACATACACTGGAAACACACTTTCCTCTGAAGCCAGAGCCTGAAGGGAAAGAGCACAAGCAACAAACCTGGACTAATTAAAAGATTATCTTTACCTTGCTCCCACAATGAGCTGGTTCCTGTTGGCATCCAGTGCAAGCTGAGAAAAGTCATGCACGCCTGGATAGGTGAAATTCGACACCCAGGGCTTCAGATCTGCAAGGAAAAGGAGAAAGCAGAACACAATCAAGCTGCTCTAGAAGCAGTGAGTTCACCTGGAGATCCACTAATGGATTTCCTACCGAGTTGTCTGTCAGGGGAAGGGTAATTAATAATCTATTTAAAGGGTTTCTATTTATTCTGATTCCCCGCAGAATGTGCGAGAACCCGTACGTAAACGCAGGGCTGCCTCAGCAGTTATTTTCACATCCAAGACGAAGTGTCAAGCATTGGTTCTGGGGACCACAGCAGCTCAGTTTTACTTCTGTTAAACCTGGGGAACCATCCTCAGTGTCAGGGTTAAGTGACCTAAAGGGACCGGGCTGCCCGCTGTAACACCTCCACAACCTTGCCTAAGCAACGAGGAACTGCTCTAACTAAACCAAGTTAGAGTAGAAGCGATACGCACTCAAGAGCTGGCCCCTCCAATGACAGGTTTTACCTTCTCTTCCAGGTTTTAGGTTCTCCTCTAGGCTTCACTTTACCTAACAACTGGGATCTCAGTCAGTTAAATCCGGGTCTGGAGGGTCATCACAGCAGCACTGTGGCTGAGAGGCTGCACAAGCTTGAGACTGGCTCTACCAACTAGCTTGGGTTTGCCAGTCTAGGCACTCGTCCAAACTGCAACCACACAGGTTCAATGCAGAGCAACAGTTATGACTACACTATGCTCCTGGAGTCAAAGCTCTTCCAGAAGCTACGTCAGTTAACACAACATCAACTGAGAGTTCTAGGGCAGACAGTCCTGATGTAGTTAAAAATATATCCGTTTAAAGAAAAAAATGAATTACTGGGTTTAGGGTACTCTCAGGCAGGATGCTAGGGCATTCACAGGATCCCGGCCTTCAGTGTAGTTACCGACTTTGACCTTGTGTGTACCACAGATCACAGAATTTCAACATTTCACTTTATACCTTTACTGCACAAAATAATGGGATAAATTCATACATGTCTTTCAGAAAGTCATCTAGTTTTACTGTGAGGACTTCTGTTGCTAATTTACTCCAACTGTTAACTACTCTGGCTATTAAATACATGGAGAATACCAAATGCTCTTAGGGAGAAAGGCACAAATGAGACCAAATCAGTATAGGTGTAATCGCTCCGTGACCTCTTGATGAGTAACCCTGCCTCACTCAAGGACCAGATGTTGAGGATCCAGGAGGCTCAACATGAAAGGTAATAAATAAAAAGGCCTCATGCCAATCGGGTACCAATACCCACGCCAGTGACCTGATGACTCATAACAATCATGATGCAGTTCAGACCAGTTCAAAAGAGGTCTGATAAAACATGCTCCATTGTAATTTTATATCCCCAGTGATAAACTGGGAAGTCTCACTGAAGGCAGGCAGGTTTGAATGTTTTGTTGGAGGCATTAGTTCCCCTGCCCACAGGGGTGAGACGACAATGCTGATGAGGAATCTCATTAAGGCCTTTGGCATCTTGGCATGCTTTGTAGAATTACAGACGTGCAGTGGTTTAAAACCTTTGATGTAGGCATATTTGTTGAGCAATTTCAGTCCCTTCTCCCTCCAGGGACAGACGAAACCTAACCAAGTCCTTCAGTTATCAAAACCTTAAGAAAACACATAGAAAAGTCCCTACACTCCACCGGTCCTGCTTCCCTTTCCAAAGCAGAACCATGTCATGGAACTTCTGCCGCTGCCCTGAACATCAACATGTTTCATAACAGCTCCTAAGCCCCCTCACCATCAGGCCTGGTCCCATGCCCTGCCTAACCAGACACTGCCAGGACCTCTCCAGCAATAAGGCCTCCATCCTCACAATCTAAGAGCCCTGTCACCAGGAGCTGGAGGCTTCCAGCTCTTCTCAGCATTCCTGTCACACCGTGTAACCACACAACACATGTACCTCCTCTGCTCTTCAATGAAAAGGCATGAATTAAGGAAGAACTCAGCCCATATAACCTTCAAGTATCCCTACCTCCTACACTCCCCCGGGACCTTTAATGATGTACTAGCACCAGGGAGGCACTGCAGCTTCACCTCTGGCATTCTCCTAACTAATGGGGCTCTGACTTCTTTTCCTGCAGCTCTTTTGCTGCAAAGACATTTCTGAGCCAAGCAGCAGAACCAGCAACAATAACACCTTTCAGGCAGGCTAGCTGGCTGACATGTGCCACAGATCTCCTGGCATTTCTGTTGGCTGATGGGGGTGGGATCAGGGATTGCTATATAATGATGATACCTTTTAAGGATCCTGCTTTTAGGCCATAATTTCTCATCATTTTACCTCCTCTCCTACCAACTCTTTCCTACTAACTAACCCCCTGTTACAGTGCAGTGGCAGAAAGAGTATGTCTTTATCTGCTGCTCTAAGCAAAAGCTCCTCACTTCAGAGCAGTACTCATCCGTTCTTCCTTTTAATGGCAAGCTCTGACAAATTACAGGTAAAAATAATTTAAAAAAAAAATTAAAGGCAGTAGGTGGCTTGAATCTTTCCATGTTGGCTGAAATGTCAATCAAGCCCAAGAAATAACAGGCAGTGTCTTGATTTCTATTACTACTGCAGGTGGTACAACTTATAAAGAAACCCTTCCCGGTTATTAAATTAAAGGCTGCAAGGCATGCATCCTCATAGCAAAATTAAGCTTTTATAGGCATGTAGTTGGAGATTATTAAACCCAGCATGGTCCCAGCTATGAATGCCTAAATGTGAGTTGTCAGAATTAATGCCAAATGGCACATTTTCCTTCCCAACCTTCTTTCTTCCTCTTAAGAGGGAAGGGATAAAGTGGAATGGAAATGCAACCAAGAAGCAGGACATGGGTCTTTTTCCATTCGACACATTCAAATCTACTGCTCAGACCACAGGCATCCCTAAGGGCAGTTGCAGCCTTTATTCTGAAACTAGCTCAGTTCTGCAAGGTAAGTGCTGCCCTGGGTCTATCCCATTCTAGCTGAAGTTTACACATATGGACCCAATGAACTCCAGAGTTTGCTTGTATTTGACCTTTCTCAGAAGGCTGATTTTTCCAGTGCTGACTCTTTAATTTGGCTGGAAACCTTCAGTGCTGGGGCATGTTTACATTTGCAAAAGTATCTGTTTAAAAACAGTATGAAAAATTAAAAACCAAGGCCCCGGCTTTGCATGTCGGCAACAGGAGCCGGAAAGCGAGGAACCACATGGCTTAGGGGCAAAATGTTTATCAAGGCCTCCTTTGTGCTTCTCATCTCTAATCATTTCCAGGGGGTTAAAGATCCATGCTCTCACTTCCTCCACATGAGGACCAATGAACAAAAGTTTAATAGTTTCCAAGACCGTCCATTGCCAGACATCTGATGCAGAGCCTCTTAAGCTCTGCAAGTCCCTCCACAGCTCAAGGTGGTTCAGGTATCCAGCTGCAAAGAAGACAAAGCTTCACAGGAAATGTAAGTCTGCCGACACAGCTGCGCTCAGGCTTTTATGCATGCATAAGACAAGGTGAAAAGGGGCCCTCTGCCATTTCAGAGGGTGGTCCCCACAGCCTGCTAGCACGCTGCTCTGCACTGGCTTCCTGAGCTTACAGGACTGGGACGAGGATTAGTCAGCTGCACGAAGGACGGCGTGCCAAATTGCAGGAGATGGTTTTAAAGGCCTGATCCAGAGGCTCTTCAAGTCATTGGCGGTTTTCCACTGAGCTTGATGGGTTTTGGATCAGCTTCTAAAGATGTGGTAAACCTGGTAATATTTGAGTCTTCACCTCCTCAAAACCAGCTGCTCCCCGCCTCACCCTTACACTGTGCGTTTTGGAGGAAAGAAGTATGTAAACACTGAGTCGAGCCTTCCCTGTCTGAAGGACAGTATTTACAGCTTCATCTCACTTGAGCCCACTTGCAGCGCCTATCTCCAGCAGGCTGTAACAGCTTTGTGCATCCAGCACACACCACGCAAGAGCAGAGAGGTTAAATGCCCATGCCTTGAAATTGCAAAGCCATTGCTAGGTGCACGGAGCATGGCTAACCACTGTGCCATTCAAGAAGCTCTCTTCTGGAATAATTCTCAGCATGGATCTCCTAGTCTGGAGCAAAAGAAGCTAAACTAAACAGCATCAGGGATACTTTGTGCAAAATAAGGGTATACCCACATATAAACTATCCATGCTTCTATCTGGGCTAGCTTTGCATACCAGCGAGGCTGCGTGAGCAAAAACCTCGGCTTGAATTACTCATCCAAGTATTTCGCCTGTGTTATGGGCAGAGCGTGCAGCCCAAAATGAATACCACACTGCCAGATGCAAAGTCAGTATCTGCAGTGGAGCTGGCTAGGTGAAAGCCGATTCAGGCATGTCGGTGTGAGCCCTGTTCATACTTCTGAGTAGCAGGGTAGTTGTTGCTCAAGGTGTCCACACATATTGAGTGCTTCCCTTACTGCCTCAGTATGGTCTCTCATACTCAGCTTACAAGTTCATGGTATATTAATTACTGTGTGTGAGTATTTCAGCATTCCTGGGGAGGCCCAGATGAAAGTCATGACTTCTGTAACTGCACAATCTCGTCTCCTTTTGGTTTGCTTCAGATCTGAGACAGGGCAAACCATGTATAGCGACTGGCAGATATGCCAGTTTGCAAATACTCAAGCACTCAGATCTTTTTCAGACCACCCACTAGCCTGGAGAACTCTCAGCGTTGGATCCCAACAATGACCAGTAGATTGCTAATCACTTCGTAACTTAAGGTCTCAAGCCAACTTCTTGGTATAAACTGATGAAATGTCCCCTTTTCAGAATCAGACCTACCATCTCACACCATTCTTTGCTTCAATTACCCTCATATTCAGAGCATTTTTCACAAAGTATCACTTGCCTGCTAAGACCGAGGCCGCTGTTTCCATTCTGTGTGGGCCACTGACCAGAACCCATCAGAAACCAAGCAAACAAGGCTGTAACCAAAGATCAAAAGGCTAATGACTACTCACGCTACCACCTGTCTTGTGAAACGCAGCAAGCGTGCACGTGTCCAAGGATGCAGAGGTTAAAGACTGCTCTGAGTGTTATCTTCATTAGACTGACAATGAATCATATTTTAATATCAGCCTCATTTTAAATTTTAGCTCTCTGCTGTAGGTCACACCACAGGTTAGTGCAATAGTCTTTGGAAAATAACTTTTACTCCTACCACATGCTGAGATGTACAAGTAGCCTCCACAACACAAAACCATTCCACAATTCAGCAAATTTATCAGGGGAAGGAGAAATCTTTTTCTGCACGGGCAGAGCTGAGCAAACAAATGTGTCAGCACTCAGAGCTCAACTTTACTCCTGAGGCCAAAAAACCCAAGCTGGCTTTACCCCAAAAGGCCTCCTACACATACATATCACCCTGCTGTCTTGTCTTCCCATCACCACCTCCACCTCATTACTGGTATTTTCTCTTTCTTTAACCTGATCCATTGAAATCTTTAATTGTACATTAAATATGTCCTCATCCTAACTGCTGCAATTTCTAGCTTCATTGCCTTCTTAAATCTCTGTCTCCACTCACAGTTATGAGGGCTCAGAAGGCCGCTGGCAAACTACCACCTCTTCTGCAAAATGGGCCAAACCAGCAGTTTCCTTCTCTCTCCTCTCAATACCCAAATCTAAATAGGATGATCTTCCAGCTGTCTCATTTTCACTCAGTTTACCCCTCTGACCCCACATTCATCTCTCCTCCCACTCCTGCTTTCTTTTCTAGCAGTCATCCAGCCACGTTTCTACCTCATTTCCTGCCTACTCAATCAATTCTTCCTGTCTTGGCCAACTACAAAACTCCTCCTCAGATGACAGAAACAATGAGCTATCCCATGAGTGGCCTGAGAGTCACTGTGATAGCTGTTTGCGGTGAGCCGTTCCCTTTCAATGAGATCCAAGAAGCAAAAGAGTTGCTAATGTCCCTCTCCAGTCTGTCCAAGAACATGTGGATAGGAGATGACCAGAAGAAGGAAGAATAAAGTGTTTTCTCTCTTGGTATCATGACAGAGGGAATAGTCCCACCTCTCAGCTACTGCAGAATAGAAGGAGACACAAGAAAAGTGCATACTCTTTACCACCCTGATAGGAAAAAAAAAAAATAAAGAACCTGAAAAAGAAAAAACTCAGGTCCTACCTTCACAGACCCATAGGAATCCAACAGTCATAGTAACCTAGACCTGCTATCATTTAACGTTACGTCAAAGAGAGATGATTTTGCATCTGTCCCCTCACTGCCTACAGCTCCTCCCTGAACTGACCCTGCTGAGCTTCTTTCATCCCAAGACAGAAATGACATCTGGAGAAGCAGGCATGGTCCCAAGTGCCCAAAGGCACTGACACTGGAGCTCTCTCTGTTTTGGGCAAATTATGAAACTATTCAGTCTCAGTACTTCCAATTATTAAATGGGTTTAGGGATACTGGCTAGTGCATCAAGGCCTAATTATCCATAAAACACGTGATGCACAGGAGGCACTAACTGTTGCTAGTGCATACTGAGCATCTTGACTCTTTGTTCCTAAATTTTAATCATTTCTTCAAAACAAATGTTGCTAAATCACTTCAATATGGAGAAAAAATAACATAGTCCAAACCTAATTTTTGCAAAAGTACAATTATGACTGCTTGTTTATTTACTTTTTTATTATTAATATGGAGCAGCTGGCAAAACACACCAGTGTATCAGGAGGAACCCAGGGACTCAGTCCCAGATAAAACGCCAGACAATAAGCATGAACTAATGCTCACTCCCAGTGTGGGACAGTGTGTTGTTAAGATGTCCTGGGGGGGGGGCCCCCAAGGAAGATCGAAGGATTGTGAGTCACGTTCCCAGTTCAGCACATTTCTACAGTTCTTCAGCATTTCTGTTCCATCAGAGGCCAGTCTTGGCCCATTCTCGGTTTCACTTCGGTTCCTATTTGCAGGTGGTGAAGGGCAGGCAGCAGCTCAATCAAAGCCTGCCCCAGGGGACAGCCAGGAGACTTCCACTGTGAGTGCCTTGGCTTTGGGCTGGGGGACTGGGAAAGAAGCCTTGTAACGTGAGAAAGGCTCTCCCCTTTTCAGTATGGCTCCTGTTGTTCAGACCCCCAAAAAACCTCAAACCCCAGCTAACATGCAGCATTGCAGATCCCCACTGGCAGAGGCCAATCAAGAGCAAGAGGAGATGCCTCAGTGCCGCAGGAGTGTAGGATACGCATGCATGTCCAGGAGGCACGAGTGTGTCTGCCATGCCCGAGTTAGGCAGGACTGAATGTGTGTGTCTACACAGCCCAGGACTTTGTGGAAAGAACAGATCTGGCCTTGCTCCTCAGGCTACCAACTGGGGCAAACGCCACCCTAACACTGCCTCCCCTCCCCAACAACCCTCCTCAAAAATCTTACCTGCTACCGCACATGGCACTGCACGGCGTCATGCAGCCGTGGTCCTGTGCCCCCACCACTAACTGGTGCCACACACAACCCCACCGTTAGCAAACGCAGAGTTTTCTTGTTTTCTTAAGGATGCTGCAGAGTGTTTAAGTATTGTGACCCGTTGTTTACTGAGACAGGCCTTGCTGCTGTCACGCAATCTCCCTCGCTGAGGAAGATAAGGTGAGTGCTCATGCATCACTTGCAGCTTCCTATGACATTCTGATCAGTATAATCCCTTTGTTCAGACAGCAAAGCAGGCTGCATCTTGGCTGCCAAAGCCACTGCACTCTGATGGAAAAAACACTCCTCTGTCATTGTTCAACCATTGTTCAATCTGCCTCCTCCACAACTGGAGGCAAATTTTTTTATTATCCTTACAGTTACATGTCTACACCAGCCACTTTTTCCAGCAGAGATCATGCAAGATTCAGGACAACTGTTTTCACCCGTGAGAATGCAGGAAGGAGCAGAGAAAGCATGGCTAAACTCCCCACGAGTTGCCCCTGCAGGTAGCCAGATCTACCACAGAAGCAGCTGCATCTGACTGTGATGAACATCTGAAGAAGAAGTTGCCTCTCTTTGCTGCTCACCAGATGCCAAACCAGAGATGCCAAGTCAAACGCACAGTTTGTACTTTTTAGCCAGCCAGGCCTATGAGGACTCCTGACTTTCAGGGACAAAGGTCCCACCATGAGTCAGCTACACCAATGAACTGGAGCCGAGGCTGTAAAATCCTGGAAGACTTTTGAAATGATCCTGTTCTCATAAGGATCGGTGCTTTTAAACTGGAAGCTGGCTAATAATAGTAAAGGATTATCAAAGACCGCATTTCACCCATGACCTCCACCTCTTTTATTAATGTGCAGTAAAACAGAGCAATCCCCATGTATAAAACACAAATCTGAATTTTTACCGCTCAAGCACTTTAAAATGCATTCTAAAGATTGCCCAGTGTTATAAAAAGGAAAGAATGGATGATCTATGAAGTCAGAGCTTTTTAAGTCAGAGTACAAGAGTTCCTTCAGGATTTTCTCTGCACCTCCCAAAGCTAGAAATGGTCATTAAAAACATCTAAGCCAGCCTACTGTGTATTGCAGATCACAGGCTTTCATCCAGCTAATCCTATACTAAGCCCGGGAACATGTTGGATTTCTGAACCACTTGACTGAGCCATGTTAGAGGAACAAGTTGGCCAGATGGACCTATGGTAGCAGAAATCTAGAAATAAAATGGTACATTAGGGTTTCCACTTACAGATTTGATGTTCCAGTGCTGTGCACTCTGACCTGTGGCCTAGCTCAGCACATATGCGTAAGCTTGGTTTCAAGTACACAATCCCATTGACTTCAAGGTAAGTACATATCAAGTGCTTGACTGAGCTGAGGCTGTTTGTGGCTTTCCAGGGTGAACCCCGCAAGATTAAACAAGTATTTCTTAGGAGATGGCTAGTACTAAAGTGAACTTTATCAAAGCATAATCACATCCTTGAAAGGAACGTTTTAGGAGAATGAGATATATCAACACTCATCAGAAGCAGATGTGCTATATAAATGAGGTCTGCCATACCACTGGCTCACAAACCTACTTAGTTAGGGAACTATGCTAAGCAAACATTAAAACTGAGAATGCGGTCTCTGTAAGGGATGTCTTTGTTTGCACTGAACCGCAGAAAAGTAAGAAAAGCACTTTGCTTTCCACCCTGTATCCTTTCACTGAGGTGCTGGCTGCGATCCGAAAAGAGGCAGCCCACTTCCATGTCCTAGATGCAACCACTGTGCCATGCACATGCTGCTGTTAGCCCCAGTTACACCAGCAGGACCTCTGGAAAACAGAAATAAGCTACTCTGCTGTTGACCAGAGTTTTTCATGCCCTTGGTCTATGCATATTATGCTGATGACCTTCTGGGTACCTGTTCCTACACATCGTGAGTCCACCTCACTCAGTCCCACAGCTGAGCATTCCCTCCCTCTCACCATCACCACCTCTCATGGGCAGGGGCTATTCCTACACTCGAGCTATTGGACCTCTTTAAAGTTTTACCTTCCCTCTAGAGTCACTCAATCACTTTTCTTCCTGGAGCTTCATGGTAGTCTTCCTTTTCTCTCCAGTTTGTCATGATTCACTGTCTAAAGCATTTTGTGAATGAAGGGCACTCTTCCAAGACCCCTTTTCTTCTTGACGCCCCAAGGAACAAAACATAGGGTAATTTTTTCAATTAAATCTCATTGTGATTATTTGTGAAGTGCTTTGGACACCATTAATAGGGAAGTGTCAAAGAACTAGCATCATTATTGTTGTAATTGTTATTATGGAACAAAAAAATATATTGAGAGCTATTGGATGTAATTTTCAGAAGTTTTGCCTGAGAGCAAATTAATTCCCTAACCACCGTGTATTTATGGCTTTATTAGTCATAATTTTCAAACTAATTCTAAATCAACCCTAAAGAAGAAAATATCAGCTTCATTTGCCACAGTTCCATTTTTCAAGATTAAAAAGCAAATTGCCACAAGGCTTGTTTAATGGAAACAAACTCTGTAGCGAAATGCACTGAAGGTCAAATATTCTGCGGCAACCACAGGATGCTACCAGTTTCCGGTCAACACTCCATCACCAATTAATGTTTGGACTCCCTGTACGGAGGTTGAAGGGCAGCAAGGCTATGAGCTACAAGACAATCCCTCCCATAATGCGTTTTGCCTTCCCTTTGATGTTTAGCCAGATATACCTCTCAGTTCACCCTACAATCTTCAACATTAATTAAATTTTGGGTTGGATTGTCAGAATCTCACTTGCTCAAGTGTAAATCTTTATCAGAATTTCCTAAGGGGCTTTCCTAGCTGGCTTTCGGAGTTGATGGATGCTAATGTGCCTTTTTTCCACCAATATACAGTAAAGGGAATAATGTATCAGTGACCAATTCAACAATAGTGGGGGTGTTTGGTAAAATGTCAAGGACCTTCAAAAGAAATAAATCATACCCTATTACCCTTCAGCCTACAAAGTTAAAACAGTTTTTGCTTTCAATACAACAAGTGAACACTTAACTGCTCCCCACAGATTTCAGTGTTTGAAGCTGGCTACGTTTCAATAAAATGTTGTTTAAAGAAAGAAAATATTGAGAAAATATATAGCAAGCCACATTCAAGCAACCTGAATCACATTCATCTGGTAGGAGTTAATAATTACAGACAGTCTCAAGTAAAATCCCAGATTTAAACACTCCAAAACTAATTCATTTTGAAAACCTGAGGCAGCGGACAGAGAAGCTTGTCTGCATCAAGGAGAGACTGAGGATTAGTCAGTGGGTCAAACGCTGCACACTGAGAACTCAACCCAGCCGTGATGATACAGTCTGCACGGCTGAGATTTGCAGTCCTGAGATGATCTGGGACACAAGCTATTTAACCAAGGCCAGCCCTCTCCTGTGCTTCAGCATGGGATCAGCTGAGGTGGCTCTGTGGATGAAGACAGGCTGCAATTATTAAAGCAGGGACAATGATGTTCTTCCAGCTTACACTAACTGCCGTGGCCCAGGGGAGAAAGCCCTGGGGGACAGAACAGAGGAGAACCTGGGAAGCCTATCATACTTTTTCCTCAGCGCAGCGATGTCGAGAAATAAATAATGGTGGAAACTGCAAGTGGAAACCTGTATACAACTCATTTCCAATTAAGTTGTGAAAATCTAAGTGATTCGTGTAATACAGATGAGTTTGCAAACTTCTAAGCACTTCCTTGGTAAACAAGCTGAAACCAAGCACTCTGCACCCATTACAAACATGTCAGTCATGGCTCTGGCTCTCAGAATAACAAATCTCACATAGTATGGCAATGGCAGAAGATGTTTGTGGCTTTCCCAAGGAGCATGTTGCAAAGGAGCTCCAAATGATTTTAATGAATAGCAAAAGTGCTTTATGTCTAAGAAACAGCTATATAACAACGAAGGATACTGCTAAGAACCAGGACAGTATGGCAAGTAACAAATGCAGGGATTGATCTACTGGTTGCATGACTGGCAAGAACTAGAACCAGTTTCTCCGGTGTTTGTCTTACCAGAACGGTGAACAGCAGAGCTGTGCCGCCATGACATACTGTTTAGTTGAACGGGTCTTGTACGCATGTTTCCATGCAGGTGTAAATAAGAAAGGATGCACTAGGAATACACCTGACTTGTTTCACTGATTTCTCAACTCATTGAAAAACAAACAAGCATGCAAGATCCTTAATGTAGCTACCCACTTACAACCAAATAGGTACGAAGACACAGAAAGCAGGCTCCTGGGAAGTAAACGATCATTTTCTTATTGATCTAACAAGGGAAATCAAACTTTAACTGGATTTCCTATAAGCACAGAGTAGAACAATCTAATTATGAAAAGCCCAAACTGGGTACGTTATTATTGTTGGTGAACTGTACATTGAGCATCATTTATGAGCCCCGGGGAAACAGGGGTACCGATGTGTTAGTTATGTACCATACAAACACACAGGACGGCGCTCACAGCACCAATTCCTAACCTGTCCCTCACAATCTCTATGTGGTCTGCCAGGTCAAATCAGTCATCCACAGCCCCCTCCATCCCACATCTCTCCTGGTAATGCAAGGTTTATTCAAGCACGTAAAATAAGCACCAGAAAATTTAGGACCAGAATTTAGGTCCCTTGACCTGTCTAGACCATTTTCTCTAGGTCACAAGTGGGTGGTTTGGGGAATGGACTCTGTAAAGAAATAGGCATTTCTTCAGGTCCAAACACAGCTAAAGTAAAAGCATCCTGCATATGCAGACTCCTTTCTGCTTAAATGAGTAGGTCATGTACTGTATTCTCTTTCTTACCCCTCCCACAGCAATACAAAGAGGTGTCAGTTCAAACAGATGGTTGGCTAGTGTGGATGAGATATGACAAGGAAGAGATGAGGCACAGCAAATACAGAATTTCTCAGGAAATAAGTTAAAAATTGGACAGAAATGAGTTTTACTTGGATTCTTCCATGACAAGGATATTATCCAGCCAACTGGATATTAAGAATATTGTAATCTGGAGGAAAAGCACAACAAAAAGAGATGCTGAGCACAAGCAAGGTGAGAACTGAAGACTGGAGAACACAAAACATGTTATGGCATCCCATTTGTCTTGCAATGGGAAGCCTGGCTAGCAAGGTTGTGAGAAAGAAGCTATTCAACCCTTTTGTAACATAAACTGTTTGGTTAATCTATTCATTCTGGCAGTAAATTAATGCATCCTGTATGGCTGAATGGTCTGGGTCCTTACTTCTTATTACTGCCCATTCACTGAAAATTGCCGGCGTAACATAATCCTCTCCCCTGGCAGCAGTAGAAGAGCTGCTGCTGGGGCCACTCTTTCGGTCGTTGGCGTGGCATTCCCATTGTATAGCAGGTTGTGATCTGTGGGACGATGCATTTGGAGACCCACAAAAAGCCCTTGGGGAAGCAGAGACATCCTCAGAGTAATTTGGAACAGCACATAAGAGGCAGATTCCCCAGCTTGTCTCCCCTGGCAGTCTCAACCTGCTTGTGTTGGCATCAGAACAGGGTATAGCTTTAAGGAAAATTACAATATGAAGTGAGATGTGGTTTTGGAGGTGTGACCCCTCTTCCATACAACTTAAATACTATGTGCAGTGGAAATAAGGCATCTTTAATTTTATTCCTGTGTGTTTTCCAGCTGAGCTTTACAGCAAAAAATAAAGGATTAAACTGTATCATGAACAATCATGAGGAAACAGATGCTGAGAAAAAACAATAACTCTGAAATTAACTTGGGTTTAAGAGACCCAAATGATAATTTGGGTCATTTTCTTGATGTGTCTGCAATTTGCAATCTTTCTTTCTTTTGTATAATTGTCAAGTTCTAATTAACTCATACCAGTTTTTGCCCTCTATCATTAAAGAAAGGCAAGGAACAAGAACAGTGAAAGGGGAGGAGAGATTATATTTTCTGTGAAAAATTCATGCCTGATTAAAACAAAGCGAACTGACAGATTTTGAGTGTGTTTATGTAGCCATCACTTCTGCAGAGAAGTACTCATACTGAGTGCCAAAAAATTCCTCAGCATCAGGAATCAGGGCTCTAATATTCCATGCAGAATGATTTATCTCAGTGCTGGATCCTGCAGACATCCTCTGTAAACTCCAAGTTTGGTGCTCCTGGTTAATAGAAAGAGCACACACTTCTCTTTTCTGTACCTACAACATCCTCATTATTGTATTATCTATTTAAATATCCAACTGAGCTCCACTATGTTTTTAACCACAAGGGTTTCTCCTTTCATCCCTCCCCAGTTAAACAGATGATTAGACTTAGTTAGCAATTAAAATCGAGGTCTATTTACCCATTCCACCAGAGCAAGTTTAGAGCCAGTGCCATATCATGTAGGCTTAAAGATTTTGCTAATTTACTTTAATCCACTTAAACCTTTAAAGCACAGATAATGGAAAACAGACAAGAAATCTCTGACTCTTTCCAAATTAAGAAACAAGAGTTTCCTTCTCTGTGAAGAGTAAAGCTCTCCAGAAGAACCCCGAAAGGTCAGCAAGGAAGCCTTTGACTACTTTCTTCCTGGAAACCCTACCTCAAAGGTCACAAAACCACAACCAAATTGCCGTGAGCAAAGAACCTAACTAGAGACACATTGCAAGGTACTTAACTGCCTTTAGCGAAGGATGTAACTGGAGATGCATTGCAAAGCCTTAAACGGGAACAGAAATCGATAGTCCAACATTTAGGAGGAAACCATTTTTAGCAAGGAGCTGATGACGCCGGCACACTGAGCTTAACACACTAGTCTGGGGTGAATTCAGAAATAATGGTGGCACCGATATAATGATCTAACTGTCGTGTGGGTAAGTGGACAGACTGGACAGACAGCAACCTAGGAGTACATGTACATTCATGGAAAATCTAACTGGGATAAGGACAAGAGAAATTCCATGTTGCAAAAGAACAGTAAGAAGATTGCCCACACTTGCAGGATGCTGCAATACAAGGCCCCTCTCACATTCTTAAGACCTTGTCAAGTTAAATGCCCAAATGGAAGACAGAAAAATGACCAGCAGAGGTGAGAAATCATAACAGAAACAAGCAAAGAAAACCCAACAAACAAAACGGCAGCCACTCCCTGCAATTTTAAACCAATTTACTTCGCTTGCGTTCAGGTATGTCCAAATTCTCTGCCACTTTGCACATACTGTCTGGATCCAGTCAGCCAGGTGAGGCAATAAGCATTACTGAATGCAGACAGAGGAAATGAAACTGAAACACAGTTTCAGTGCGGCACGAGATTACAGGGAGCTTGTAGCAGAATTGGAAATGGTGATTCTTAGACCTGTAGTCCCAAAACTGCCTGAACTAAGTGACTCCTGCGAAACCTCAGAGTTAAAGCAATGTAAAGCTTTTTTTCCCTTTTCAAAGGGAAAAGGATTTGTCAGGCCACTTGCACTGGTCTGTGGATGGCAGGTGTAAGGAAAACAGCACAGACTAAACCATCATCCATAACAACACCAGGAAGGACTTCAAAATGGATCATCCTACCAGAACTTGAAACAGGAACAGAAGCTCTTACCTTCAAAAGCAATTGTGGGGTGTTCTTTCCTGACACATTGCTGATGTTCAGCTTCAGAGTATTCAGGTACATTCTGTGATGCTGAGAGATGAAAAGCAAGAAGAAAAAGGCTTGGCAATGACAGGGAAATGGCCTTTAATCTTGAAACAACCATGACTGAAGGGCGGCTGCAGATCTAGCTTCCAAGGTAGGCCCAGGGAGGATACCTGAAATACAAATAATTCCACTTTCAGAAAGATGAACGCTTATCCAAAGTGCGTAACATGGGTGGAGAAGGCTGGAGGTTCCCCTTTCATCCCAGCCCACTTGTGCTAAGTACACCAGATAATATTTCACAAACAGCATCTGAAAAAAAGACGACCCAATTTACAACTGTATTTGGGCTTCTAACTTCAAAGAGAATGGAAGTGCCCAGGTCCCTAAATATACATCCCTGTGTATCTTTGGGGTGTATGTCCTTGTACGGTAGCCAGTGTGCAATGGCCAGTGCTGACAACATGACACCTCAGATACTTCAGATGTAAACGTGTCCCCCAGCGTGGACACCTCGCTCCTTGGTTTCATGACGTGTCTGTGTCTAAATGTCATGTTACATTCAAGAGATCGCCAAGGAAAGGCCAACATCGGTCATCACCAGAACACACGTGCAATTAATACTGTTCTAATAGGAGGGTTATACATTTTACCGCTGCTGTTGTAAATGTCTTGAAACAAGAAAAGCCAATTAAAAGGTGTTGCCAGGAAAGTGCTAATTAAGGTAACATAAAAATTGAAAGAGCTTAATGGGGAGAATGGTGAGAAGTGAGTCAATTGCCTGCATTATCATGGGATGCTATAGCTCCCAGTCACAAGAGCTGAGGCACAGCTACAGAGGAGGAGCATTCACTCTCAGGCTAGGAGAGGGGAAAGTCATGCCTTTTCTACGTGAGCAGTTTTCCACAACAGCAGCAGAAAAGATATAGCTCTAAAAACTCCCCTGGGCCTACCAGGCCTGAGACAGGGGATGGAGGATTAATTAGCCCATGCCACAAGCTCCCCAAGATGCTGCTGCAGCTTAGGAAAATCTGCATTGCCAAATTTAATCTTACTGATATGCACATTGTATTTTCCTATGTAACTCTGTTCAATTATTGCAAACACGTGTTTTGAAACAAATGGAGTGTCCTACCCTTAAATCTTATCTAGTGATAAAGCTGATTCTGATTAAATACACACATAACGAGATTTTCAAATCCTGCGGGTGTAGTGATTCATAAAGGTAGTGTCACAGGCAAAACCTGCAGTGCCCAATACCTCTATATTTATGTTTGGAGCCTCCAAAGCACCTTCAGTGAGCTGAGTGGCCAGGCTGGTCCCTGGTAACATGAGGCACTGATACACAGTGACAGGCTCATGGCACTGAGCCAACTCCAACACAGGAGACAACATTGGGACATCAAGGAGCTGGAAGAAGTTTGCAAAGGTCTTTGGGCATCACAGGAGCAATAAGGGATTGCTTACAGCAGCAATGGGAGACAGCTGGCTTGAAAGATGGACCCCAAGTTTTATTCTTATCTGTATTTCTCTGTGATTTTAAACACCGGCATAAAGATGAGCTGCCAGAGCATCCATTATGCATGTCCTCAGCAGCAGCTACACACCATTGACTGAAAATAGCGTTGGCATTCAGGATTTGGGGTAGTTCTAGCAACTTGGTTTCCCAACTGCTCTGAGGGAGAGATTACAGCATTTCACATTTTTTCCAGCCCTATATACATGCAGATTTTATGCAGGGATGTATAAAATCCCCTTCCAGTTCTCCAAAGGAGGTTCAACAGTGCTTCACTACGGAGGTGTTTTTTTTAACACAGCAAATATCATGTTAAATTAAAAAATGGGACTGGCACAAGTAAGAGCTGCGAATCATTCAAAGCTAATGTCAGCAGAGCGTTTAGTCATTAGGCACAGGCATACTGCAGGGCGTACACCACTGGGTGCTGTGGCATCTCCGATGATGGAGATGTTGCACAAGTCATGCTGTAATGAAAATTATTGATGATGAAGAATCATCAATATTTGGAGACTATATTTTGAGCTATTGCTTTAAATGATCACCTTCTTCAGCACAGATCCAGAAGTGAAACACAGCACAGACATGTGAACCCCAGGGAGATGCATTTTGTATAGCTCTCAGATCCACTTGAAGTTCCAGAAGAGACAAACCCAAACTTTGCTTAGACAGGAGATGGTTGTTGTGGAAAATGCACAAGAGACAAAAAGACTTCTTCACTGTCAGATTGTTGCAGGGAAGTGAAAAATACAGTAATGGAAAACTCACATATGCATGCTCCACTCCTCCCAGTGTAGCCACTACTGGCTAATCCTAGAAATAATGTACTAAGCTAGACAGACTTTTAGTCCAAGACAATATGGCCATCTCCATGTACTCAGCATCCAAACAATGACCTCAAGCTAGGTGAAAAAAGTTCTTAATCAAAGACACACGGTACAATCCTGTGCTCCTCAAAGGCCCTGTGTGGTCTAGAATCAGCAGATGAGTGAATTCAAGTTTTACTCTCATCCGGGTCATGAAATGATAAAAAGTTGCATACTGGAAAGCTTCGTAACATCCCACAGTCTATTCTGTGCCAAAGCAGAGTACATTTACTAGTGTTTTGTCTGGACTAGTTGCAATATGTGCCAAGTAGCTGGATTTCTGCCACTTTCCCTGGGAGATTTTACCACAATCCAAGAGACTTCAGTGTTCCTTAGAAAGCTTGTAACCAGTATTTGGGGTAAAGTTCCATCTTCTTTTTCCTTACTGCCATAGAGAAATCCAAAGTGTGCAAGAAAATCATGGTTTCAAACTTGATGTGAAGTGAAAAGTAATATATGGCTAAACAAAGATGAAAAAGAAACACTATAAAAGGCTTGTTTCCTTCCGTATGACCCCCATCTCCCTCATCCAATTGCATCCATCAAATCTGTGGAGCTCTCATAGGCTGAGAAGTTGAACAAAACCAGTGTCCTGTGCAGAACTGAACGGGTGTCTACTGGAGCCAATGGGCAAATGATCTTGATCAAGGATGACAGTAATCAGAGCTTTAGAGCACCAGCTGAACAAGATTCAGACAGTGGATAGCATTGCAAAAGGTTCCTGCTTCACCCTGTCCCTTTCTTCTGCCCATTTTCTTCTTGCTATTACCAGCTGCTGAAACTTTATTTCGGAAAAAAAACCCCATACTATGAACATGAAGCAGTGTCATGTGCAAAAGGAGGTCAATTTTATGCCAAGAGCAAGTAGTAACTGCTAGGAGAGTCCAGCAGCTAGTTATGAAGAGTAAATGTTTTAATTCTACTGGAGGTGACCAAACTTAAGCCTCTAATTTTGCCCCAGCTGCAGATTCTCACTGTGAGTATGACCAGTGCTTAGAACCAGACCTCATCCAGACTGCTAAAACACCACACGACCTAAGCACAGCCCGGGCTAGCAGTGGTTTCCACTACTGGAACTTGCCCTAGCGTTAAGCCATTTAGATGCAGTTAAATGTTATAAAAAAAAGCTGCCCTTATTAGACTCTGCTTAAAATGGCTTAGGGCTGAAGAACTCAGCTGTCAAGGTTTCAGTGCGGAGGACAGACAAGAGTTCAAATCCCTGGTTAAACTCAAATCTCAGACGGGACATATAATTTCAATTCTTTATTTGCTCATCTCGATGTATCTTTACGATCTTATCTATCCTCCCCAATTAAATGCAGACACATTAAAAAAAAGGATAAAAATGTCCAATAAGATTATCTGTTCAAGCTTCTCTGTCCTCTCCTTCTCACCTCTGCACAGTCCCAAGGCCCAGCAGTGGGGCGTCTCTCTCCCTTCTCTACTCACTCAACAGTGAATCCTTGTGGCCCTCTGCCAAAATAAGGCCAACAAACTCAGGCTCCATTGGATCTGGTGAAATATGCTCCAGAGACAGGTATTTTGTAGAGCACCACTTCTGCCACCCTCCTGTTGTCTCTTAAATCAGGCTCTCTCTGCTCATGGGCTGCCCCGACTGTAGTGGCAGCGGCAGACAACGGGCAAAGCGGCGTAAAGCAGGAGCAGCGCTCACCCAGCGCGTCCCCAGAGCTGAGATTTGCAACCGCAGCACCCATGTGAGCACGAACCCCCTGCTGCGTGCCCATTTCCCACCCGGGCTGTTTCACGGCAGCCCAAGGGGGACAGCATATAATTCTGCTTTGCCTCGTGGCTTCACCCCTCGCACAAGCGCAGCATTCAGGGATCACCCACAGTCCCTCCCTTATTCATTCTCGGGGCATGAGTCCTTTCCAACTCGCCCTGTATTGTATCACTGTAACTCCATTGATTTCACAGGAACTAATCCTGATTTACAGAGGGTAACTCAGATCAGGCCCCCTTTGACTAAAGCTCTATGTCTAAAAGAAAAATACCTTCAATCAATCTTCAGGGCTTTAAAACAAAGCACACTTTAAAAATGGCTGTACCAGGAATTCATATCCTGCTTTCCTCTGACTGTAACTATCATTTTGACTTAATAAAACGTGACAGTAAAGTTTAAGGATAAAAGAAAACGCCTCATCTTTCAGTTTAAAGAAAAGAGATGCCTTTATAAAAGACTAAAAAAGGAACCTCCTGTAAAAGCATTAATTCTTCTATTTGGGATCTTTTGTGATCGGCACAGTTATAATTTTATTAGAATGGGATACCAGAGAGAGGAAGAGCCATGGAAAGAGGTGGACATTAAAGTATTCAAAAAGTAGTGGAAGAATAAGGGCAATAAATATAAACATTCTAAAGCAGGACAGCTCAGCAATGCGGCTATGACAGGCTGGCACAGGCAGCTCTGCCCTAGAAAACTCCAAGGCCAACAAAACCACGGTCTTTTATTCATCTGCCGCTCCTTGCCCTCCCCTCCCACCCTCACCAGCTGGAATTCATCCCACCGGACTGGCTCCAAGGGCCATTTCACACTATCGAAGAAAAGACACAGCTTTTCCCTCTGCCCCCGGCCACATCCGTACACTCAGCCCTCGGCCATGCCTGCGCTGGGAAGATCGCAGCCGAAACATGGCACGCTTCACTTGCATAACGAGGTTTTCTCATTTATTTACTTTTGAGGCAAACATATGGGATTGGACGAACGGCTGTTGAGATGAGAATCTGTGAAGGGATCTTGTTTGCTTTAATTAAATCACCCTACATTCTCCTGAAGAGTTGGCGAGCTCACCTCTAATTTCACAACAGCTTACATGCCGCAGCTCTTATTCCGCCTGGGGTTTGCCGCACTCATGTGCGACCGCCTTGTTTAGGGCTTCCCGTGGCCTCCACTGCAACAGCATCTAAGAGCCTCCCGCTGAACTCACTCTCACGGCACCCCGGGAAGACAGAACTACATTT
Source organism: Rhynochetos jubatus (assembly GCA_027574665.1). Classification (NCBI taxonomy): domain Eukaryota; kingdom Metazoa; phylum Chordata; class Aves; order Eurypygiformes; family Rhynochetidae; genus Rhynochetos; species Rhynochetos jubatus. The sequence goes on from CM050654.1 coordinate 31,232,707, forward strand.
TCATGCATATAATCCAAGGGTTATCTTTTAAAAAAGCCCTACAATTCAGCAGCAGGGGGATCACAAGAGCACGCAGGTAATGTGCTTTCCTGGGCAAAGCAGAAGCTGGAGTTCCATGCTGCTCATGGGGACCCTCCACAGCTCCTGCCTCGCACAGTCGGCAAGGCATCGGTCCCAGTACCACAGTAGGCTTTATATCAGGAATAAACAACCAAGATCTTGCAACACAGATCACTTCATTGCAACCTTTCTGTTATCTTTATAAATAATTCAGGTAACTCTTTGCAAGAAGAGAAAGAAGAAATCAGTTTAACCTAATATGTTGTCAGGTTCGTGGCTTGCAAAGCCTGTAGTGGAGCTGAACAGTAATAGCCTAGAGTTTGATCTTCTTAGGACTACATCCCACAAAAGATTGACAGTGCACTTTGGGGCATTTTATTTCTAGAGCGCTTTCTGACTGCTGTCCAAACCCACCCAGGCTGGCCAAGGTCCCAAACCAAGGTCACAAAATGCAATGGGATGTTCTTATTCAGATCAGGTAATGGAGTCAAAACTCAATAACAGCTTGGTACAAAATGAATTGGTTAGTGTCCAACCACTCTTTATGGACTGGTGTATGCCCTCAGCAAGCTGTCAGCTACCACTTGGTTACTCGGAGTGTGGAACACTGGAAGTGTTCAAGGCCAGGCTGGAGGAGGCTTTGAGCAACCTGGTCTAGTGGAGGGTGTCCCTGCCCATGGCAGGGGGGTTGGAACTAGATGATCTTTAAGGTCCCTTCCAACCCTAACTATTCCATGATTCTATGATTCTAGGATACTTGGCCTCAGCAGCACAGTCAATCACTGCCTGGTCCTGGAAATGGAACTGTTTCCTCACCTTTAGAAGAGGCCCTCCGGAACAGGAACCTACTATAGAAAGCTCCCATTAAATAAAGCTGATTCAACAATAAAAGCCTGTGTAACAGAGCAAAATATACTGCACTGCTGGGTTCCTGCCAAACGTAGTGGGCATAAATAAATACCTGCTCTGCTGACACTCTGACAGGCTTTTGAATAGCACTAACCTGACCACACACTGAGTGTGTCCCCAAGTGCTTCAAGAGGCTCGCCCAAGGGCTCTAGATCTTTTTCTTACTGGCTACCCATAATATACAGACATGAGAGATATTGTTAGCATTTGTTTGGGGTATGAATTTAGCACTTGTGAAAAGGTGCCTTGGAGTCTGAAGTCTTCTGTTTATCCAGAGATCGTATTTGGCAATGAAAGCTTACACTCAATTTATCTCCCTGGTGGTATGCCTCCGCTGCTTTCTAGAAGGCTGCCTCTACAGGGGGGATGGAAAGGCCTTCCATGTGCTGCTCAGCGAATGGCCTCTCTGAGAGACTGTCAACAGAGATGTCAAAGCGGAGGTACTTTTTGTAATTCTGGACCCTGAACTGACTATGGAATTATTTTTCATGTGCTCCACCCGTGAAACACAGAGATGAAGGCAGAGACAAACACAACAGCAGAATGCAATGGATGCTATGGTACTTAGCATGGCTGCACTACAGACACGAAGTTTCCTGCAGCCTAGATTAGAAATCAGGAGCTCCTGGCTCCCAGTCAAAGTCTCTGGATGCTCCATCAAAAGGAGAGGATGAATGAGTGTAACACAGCCCAAGAGAGAAGCCATCCCAGAGCTCACGGGACAGCATCAACACAGCAAGAGTAACTATTCCAGAGGCCCTGACTGCACCAGGGTAGTGAGCCCAGGGCTCGGCATCCCTTGGAGGATGTTATGAAAACCGTAAGGGTTCTTGAATTTTTGACTTACTGGAGTACAAAGCATTGTTTTACTGACACTAGTTTTTTATTTAACTTTAATTAAGAAGGTTCACTGGAGACATCCAGTGGGATTTTTACTAAGGAAGCTAGTGACAATGGTTCCAAATTGTATCAGACCTAATGTAGTTTGGTAACTTGCAAGGTTTCTTGCTTCAACACCATGAAGGCCAGCTGGGGACAACTGCAATCCCCAGATTGTGTCATGCAGGTAGGCAATCCTGACAAACTATTCAGCAGTCACTGTGGCGACCCTGTGAGCACACAGTTAGGAAAACAGTAAGAAGATGAAATAAATACAAAACCCACTGAATTCTCCTTTGACCTGAAACAATCTCAGAATTCAAGTCTCCTGCAGATGAAAACTGAGCCATGAAATCATCACACCAATGAACCTCCGGCCTGAAAGTCAGCTGTAACATATGGTCTTAACTTTCCCTGGAGCCCTGCTTTTCCAGTTTAAAGCCCTCAGTGTTAGCTCCAGGGCCACAGCTCCTGCCACCTGCCCCACTTCTGCTCCATCCCACGCATCCTCCTGCGCCACTCACAGCCCCCTGCGCCGGGGTCAAAGGTTGCTGCGCATCGCAAACCCATCTCATCAGCAGCTCCTTCCTCTGCTGCTGCGTTGCAACGACAGGGTGGGAAGAACTTTCAATGCCTGCCCATGCAGGAGAGAGAAACCACAGCTTGCTTGTTTTGTCAAAGACCTGTGATTACCAGTTGCCACATAACACATACTCAGGGTTTAACTGTAACTCTAGGAGAGGCAGCATAAAGCATCGCTGTAGCACAACTCCAAGTTTCAGCCTGCTTGGAAGCAAGAATGTGTTTTGCTGCAGCATCTTCTTGGCACTGCACAGCATCATTTATCATATGGAAACCTTCGCCTAGAAGGCATTCAGAAGGCCTGTATATGCCCCAATTCTGAACAGACAAAACAGCAATTGTCAGTCAGACTCTTTTTTCTCCTGCTTTTTTCCCAGCTTTTCTCATATTTCTTGCCGCAGGATTTACCTGTTGGGCTCTATTAACTCTTCCCCTCGTTGGAGTAGCAGGGCTGCTTTTGTCTGCCCCAACTCTCGCATTGCACTTGGGGTATTGCAGAGCACAGCAGCTCTTCCCAGCGCTACCCGGCTGCAGGACAGCACTGAAGGGAAGCAGCGTGGAAATAAACGGCTCACAAATGACAGGTCATTACTGACTGCTGTGTGTAAACAAAGTGGGACTGATTCCTCATCTGCTGAAAACAACAGTGACAACAATTTTCCCTCGAAAATTATCTGGTGATCAACAGTTTCTGAAAGGGCTGAGCTGAATTTTCCTCTTCCTCCAGATACCCTACGCAACTTCTCTGATCCCAGGAGCATGGTACTGTGTTACCTGCTAACTGCAGCTCTCCACCCTAAAAACCACAGAATCATAGAATGGTTTGGGTTGGAAGGGACCTTAAAGATCATCTAGTTGCAACCCCCCTGCCATGGGCAGGCACACCCTCCACCAGACCAGGTTGCTCACAGCCTCATCCAGCCTGGCCTTGAACACTTCCAGGGATGGGGCACCCACAGCTTCTCTGGGCAACCTGTTCCAGTGCCTCACCACACTCTCCGGGAAGAACTTCTTCCTGATATCTAATCTAAATGTCCCCTCTTTCAATTTAAACCCGTTACCCCTTGTCCTGTCACTACAGGCCTTTGTAAAAAGTCCCCCTCCCCAGCTTCCTTGTAGGCCCCCTTCAGGTACTGGAAAGCTGCTATAAGGTCTCCCTGGAGCCTTCTCTTCTCCAGGCTGAACAAGCCCAATTCCCTCAGCCTGTCCCCATAGCAAAGACGCTCCAGCCCTCTGAGCATCTTCATGGCCTCCTCTGGACTCGTTCCAACAGGCCCATGTCCTTCTTATGCTGAGGGCTCCACAGCTGGACGCAGAACTGCAGGTGGGGTCTCACAAGAGCAGAGTAGAGGGGGAGAATCACCTCCCTCAACCTATAATTATTATGCTGGGTCACAGCAACACCCTTTTAGAGCTTTTTTCAGAAACAGTATGTAGACAAAGAGAAAGTGAAGGACAGTTGACCTTCAAAAAGCCCCTGGCTGCATTCTTTTAATGAACTGAGGTCACAGTTTTCACTGTCCATAGATTTACTTTACATAAACAGTACAGAGGACAGTCCTCATCCCATAAGGTGTCACTCTCCCTAAATTCCCAAAGACACCATGGTGATCCAGTACTTAATGCAAACCCTATGATCCGTGACTTAGCTAAGCAGCTTCATGCTGGAATGGCAGGGAGGAATATTTGAGACTGAAAGCTGGGATCATCCCCCACACTCATGTTCCTGACAAATTCAGATGTCCAGCCCAAACTGGACATCGGAACCTTCTCCCAGCAAGCGGGAGGAGCGGCCGGCCAGTGGAGCCCCAGCCCTGGGCTGCCAGCTCTGCCCCTCAGAAATGCATTCAAAAGCCCCAACAAGCCCTCGGACAGAAACCTTGTCATCGTCTTCCAGGAGGCAGAGTCTGAGCAAGCGTTTGGGGGCTGATATCATTTTAATACACTCCGAGGCCAGGCTTTCTGGAGAAGATGAATTATTTGTAATGAATTCCAATCACACGGCGCTCCAGCCCCCACACCTTCATCCTGCATATATAACCAAATTAGTTTAGGAGATGTAAGTTATTCAGGGACTTAGCTGTTCAGCCTGGCCTTGGAGGATTTGCTCTCATTATGGCTTTTATGCAAATTCTGTCCTCCAAATCTCTTCTGAATCAATTATTACTAGATTAATTTAAACATGTCCACCTGGGGTGCCTGTATATCATGTGCCTCATGTTAAAAAGTAAAAAGGATGATAAAGAATTCAGGAGGTGACTGAAACAGATTCCTGCTTTGTGGAAATGTGACCTTTTTGCATAATGTCATAAAAGAAAGAAGTTCCCTCAAGAAACATGGCAGATAGGGTCGTTCCTTGGATCAGCTTGGCTTTCAATCACTCTTTGGAAATTAGCATGATACAATAAAAAATTAATAAGAAATTAAAAAAAAATCACTTTAATGCTCCAGACTATTAAAGTCTTCGATGGACTACTAATTGAAATGTAATGCTTAATTTTAAGCAATGCCATTTTATTAATGGTAAAAACTTGAATTAATGTCATTAACCAATGTTAATATTACAAATCCCCTGAGGGATAACAAAGCAATTATGTTATTCACAGAACTGAAAGGGGGGAAAAAAATGTAGTCTGCACACGGCTGCACTAAGGCGGAAGAGACTGCTTCCATCTGCATTTCCTCCGCTGAGAAAGGGGGATTGTTTGTTTTTGTGAGCAAAGAGGAGGGAGAAGAGGAGAAGAATTTGCACTAAGTTAATTACTGCTGATTTTCAGGCACTTAATAGCTAGGAAATTATTCTGTTACTCAAACACCATACTGTGGGGATCCTGGAAAAATAATTTGGGAATGAGAAATTGATTACAAACGCTCCTTCTTGGAGGCCTCCCTTGTGAGCGCTAGGATCCTAACACACGCACCAGCCGTCTTCACCTGATGGAACAGCCTGATGCGCATCAATGGCCCCCACAGCAGTAAACAACTTTATGGAGCTGTGCTGGTTTGCACCTGGCAGAGATCACCACGGAGATCACCTTCTGTGGCACCAAATGCCCCCCAGTCCATGCGAGGGCAGGCGCTTTTAATTTATACAGCTTAGCAAGTTCGGCATCTCGTCAGATCCACTGCTCGTACAGCAGGATAGATGGGGTTAGCCTTAATTAAAGAACCCAAACCAATACCCCTGCCAACTGGCAGAAGCCACGTTGCCTAGAGGGAGTAAGAACCTCATATGGCACTGGTATAATACTACATTTAGCCCAGAATAACCATGTTTGAGATAAACCCTGGATTAACTATTATTTTCTGTCTAGCTGACAATTCTGACACAAGTGGAGATTCAGCAAGCCAGAGCATGAAGATTTCCCTAAGGAGCTACAAACCTTGTTCTCATTCCTCAGAATCCCGAAGACTTTTGCTTTTTATTTACAAAAACTGAAAGTACTCTCCAATGCACCCAACACACCATTGTCAAAACCCATGATTAATACAAATGCCTCTTTCAGTGTGCACTTTTCAAGGCAACCAGTCAAATGTGTCACAAATTCGCAAACAGTATTAGTTCATGGGAAGAGATACAAAACTTAGTTTCCGCTGGTTTATGTAATGTCTCACTGCTCTGCTGTAAACCAGCTCTTCGGTGCTCCAGAGATTCTTCTGACACTGTCCAGCCAAGTACTTTATAAAAATTCAGTTCATCTCCTTCTTAGAGGGAGAAAAAACAAAACAAAACAACAGCATTGACACTAATTACTACCAGGCTTCCTATTTATGTTGCATGAGGTGTAAAACCTCAATACAAACCCAAAAGAAATCACCTGAGAAAAGGCCAGGGCTCTCAGTGGAGTGAGAATCTACGCCTGCATCTGGCTGGATATAACGCCAGGGATGCATACTTGGTGGTTGGGACCAGGGCATCTGTCTTTCTTTGTAGCCCAGACACAGAGCACTCAAGTGCCTCTTTATGTTTCTGTTCAGGATATAGATATAGCTGTAAAACACAATGAGATTTGGGGGTTTTACTTATATTGATATATTACTTAGCAATCTTATTATAAATGGGAGAGTGAGCATGAGGAAGAGTTACTGCAAGGCTTCCACTGTGCTTACCAATGAGGTCCTGCACCCGGCAGGCTTCAGCCTATGGAGCCTGTTATGCTCGACAGCATGATGCCTTTTCTCCTGCAAATTTGCAAATCAGTGTGTTTTGCCTTCCAGTAATGGTTCCTCTCTTATCTCTTGTCTCCCCCATTTCCTCAAAGAACAACCTTAAACCTCCTGTGAAATATCTCCAAAGTCCATCCTGTCACTCCCCCATTTTCTCTCTCAACCCCCCACTCCCGATTTGAAAACAGAGGGAGGGGAAGCCACCGAAGACACCAAGGTCAAAGCAGAGTGAGACAAAGTCAGATTCATGCAATCAGTTAAAACCGCACGCCATCAGACCATTACAGAGACACGAGACGTTATGGATTGCAGCTTAATAGATCGCAATGGAGGATGATGGGGGAGAGGGGAAGAGAGAATGTTCCTTCTGGGTTGAGGCTTCCTGATTAAAGTGCACGAGTGGGCAGGGGACCGCGACAGCATTTGTGCTCATAAAGCCGAGACTTACTTCTCGATATTAGTGGCCGCACCATTGTCGCCAGACGCAGTGTTTTGTTATTGCGTGATTAATTGAAAGTCACAACCAATGACATATTACAGGCAGGATAAAGCTGTCACTGGAAAGCAATTCTTCACAGTAATTCCTGCCAGTCTCTACAATCTGAAATTGCATACCCCGTTACAGACGACCCCTCAAGCACAAACACGTTACATATCTTTATATAAATAACTGTGACTAACAACGGCAGTCTGAGGTAATCTCTGTGGGATATGAAATAGGGAAAAAGGTAAGACAGAGAAATTGTCTTCAAATATTAGTAAGCTTGTCCGTGCTGATCTCCATCAAATGAGCCATTTCTCTTTTCCTCTGAAATAAAAGCTGCCTCTGCTGGAGACACGCGAAGTATGATAAAAGGACATGTTGTGGCATAAATGACAACTAGGAGCCTTTCTTCTTCAAAAGGCCACTAGTCCTAAATCTTAAAAACGGATCTTGATCAAGACTAATTAAACTTCGACACAGTCGCTTTATCACTTACTTAGGTCAGTAAGTAAGTATCAGTAACTGGTCCCGCTCACTTTTTTAAAGCCCCCAGATCAAAGACTCTTTTGTTTTTCTTTTGGCAGCAGCAAGTAGTTATCAAATCATTAATTTCCTCCATGCATTTTATTGCAGTCAGAATCCCTGCATTCAAATACAATGTAGAAAAAAAAATCCACAGTGCTCCAGGGAAGGGACAGCGCCCCGGGGAATATAGGTGCCCAGGAAATAGCTCACGTCACTTATATTTTGTGTATGAGAAATTCACAGCTGAATTGCCGGTAATGGTACACAGTTGTCTAATCTTCAGTTGGCGTTTAGTGCTCCATTTCCCATACCGTTGGCTAATGGCTAGATCTGTCGCAGCGCTCGATTTATTTTCTTGCTATCTGAACATAAACTGAAGGTGATACCCCACTACTCAGATGAGCGGTATTTTAAAGACTCACTCTCAGATAGGATGGCATCACCCGAAACCAAACAGTCCCCTTCCTTCTGCAACTTCTCTATTGAAGAGCTCCATTTCACACCCCACAGAGATGGTCACAAGTTTTAAGCCATTTCAGCTCACCCACTTGGACTTTCTGTTACCAGCTACTCATAAGATAAGGAAAGGATGTAAAGGGCTTTACCTGCTCGGAAGACAGTCTCTTGCAGGCTCTTGTAAATCTGCCAGTGACAGGAGCCAAGAGAAATGGGGACAGGAGAGCACAAAGCCTGGGCTGTCCTGTGGCCTGGAGGCAAACAGCAGTGTCTGTCTTCACCTAACCCAACCAGAGCCCTGCAAGGGAGTAAATCTGTGTCCACTGGCCTTTTTAACAGTCCCTTAATGACCGTTAACTTTTTTCAACCAGCCATTGATTCTAATGGCATGTGCATTCACACACAATAATACCTCAGACGGCCTTCATTAATTTACCATGCATAATTTCTCTGAAAGCTTTTGCCAATAGAATACCCCTAAACTGACTCACTAACTCGTGAAGATAAAGCACTTTCTGTGTGAGACCATTATGCACATTCACAGCATTCTCCTCAAATAAGTTAAAAAGTAAGTATTGTTCCGTCTCTACCCATTTTTTAGCGAAGTACCAGGGCTCACAAATGTAAAGCTGCTGCTGGAGTATCAATGAATATGTGAGATACTCCGGGCTGGGGAAGGAACAACAAGAAAAAAAGGCAACTTATATGAAAAAAAAAGCCTTTCTGCTGTGAAGTTCCTGAAGCCTTTTACAAAATTCAACAATAGGAAGTCCTAAAAGTGAAGGGCTGTTAAAATACCAAGGGAAAACGCAGCAATATAGATATTCACCAGCCCAGGTCCGTTCATCCAGGGGGAGGGGGGGAAGATCCAGCAAAGGGAGCGGATTAGAAACAAACTATCCCGGAGAACAAGGGTTTGGAGCTGTCAGGAACTACAGTGCTGCCCGTTAGCCCTTCAATAAATTACGGAGCTGTCAGCATTTTCCCATTATAAATCTCTCAAGTCTCCTCTTATGTACACTGATGCGAGATTCAGGCCTTAGTCCCGTGGTGGCAATGAAATCGCAGACAAAAGCACCGTGGCCCCTCTATGGAGGTATAAGAGCCATAAATATAACCAGTGGTCTTATAAACTTTACAGGATGTTGGTTTTAGGGAATAAAAAAAGGATTTTTTTAAAATTACAATTAGTTTGGCTTTAAGCAAAGTCACAGGATGACAAGTGAAAAGCTGACTGAAAAGGTGAGCTGGAATAGGCTCCTCTTCTGTGCTACGCTCAAGTCGTGTATCGACTTGCAAGTCTCTTATCCCTTCCCGGAGGATTGATCACAGAGCCCACGACGGCTGCGACTCCACTTCCAAGGTTATAGGTGGCAACCTGACTTAATGGGAAGACCCCTTCTGTAGACACAAATGCTTGCTATGCCCTCTAATATTAAACCTGGAGGTAAAGTGAAGATTTTTTAAAAATCAGATCTGAAACTTAATTTAATCTGCCTCAAATTCATGAGTGGTGGGACTCAGGGTTTTGGGTTCTTGTCAACGAGCAGTGAACCACTTGCAGGGAGCACAGGAGCAAACGTACACACAGAGCAGGTGGATTAAGAGCAGAGCTCTTCAAAACATCCCCATTAAAAGAAAGCTTTGTATTTATACAAAGAGGCTGTTTTGTTGTTATTACAGAATACAGACTGCAAAAGAGACCCCGTGTACTTCACTGCAAAGAAAAAACCAGAAGATAATGCAGACTGACAGCACATGAGAGGAAAATATGCTCACACGGAGATACTTTGTAAAGTGAAAACCACCAGAATGGTGTTGGCAACATGGATTTACTACAAAGGATGTAAGCTATTATCAGCATAAAGGTAATGAAAACTCAGGGAAAACACCACTGCCTGGAGTTAGTATCGTTAAACACCATTAATATTGCTGCTAATTACACATGCTTAACTACAGCTTTGCCTGCAACTGTAACATCACAAATTTGCCAATAAATTGGTCTGTCTAGGGAGCGGCCTTCTTCAAAAGCTCCTAAATATGTGTTTACAGGTGATGTGGGGAAAACAGATCTAACACACCTGGAGAGGAGTATTTCCCCTCTCCCCTCTTTTTTTTTTTTTTTTTTTGGTACATTTGGCTCGGTCCAAGCAAGTAACTCTTCCTCTTGCTCCGACACGAAAGGCTGGTCAGAGTGATGCTGGCACCCTGAGCCCTAGCAAACCAGGAGCATGTGAGCACAGGCTACGACTCTCCAGTTACTCAAGCAGTAGTAGTAAATCTTAGCACACCATACAGGACTGTACTAGACATCAAATAGTGCATATGCTGGAGGATTTGAGACTGGAAGCAGTCTGTCTGCTCCCGAGAAAGTAATGACTCAACCACAAGGCAGGAGCCACTCGAGGCTCCCCATGCGTGCGACAGCCCAGCAGTTACAGCCACCCCCAGCCCTCCATTCCGCAGTGACAGCAAATCACTCGACATTTTTCTAACCCTTTAACAGTGTTTTCATACAGTGCCATCCCTTGCTCTTGGCTTGTGTACTAGAGGGAAAAAGGAGGACAAAGTTTCCCTTTTTAATCCTTGATTTTTACATTAATGCTTTTATTGTATAGGGTTTTTTACTGAAATCTTGCAGTATATCTGCTCATAAAGTAAACAGCATAGCACTCTGCTTCAGAGAGAATATAGAGCAGCAGAATAAAATTCTATCCATATGTCCGAAGTACAAGAGGTTCACAGTTAGAGCTGGCAAAAGGTGTGATTAATCCTGACTGCATTTCAGCAAAGACAAATCTAGAAATAATGTACAATTTCTCTCTTTGTGAATTGCCACTTGAGAAAAGTCCCTGCCCGTATCATATACACCCAAAGCAATATTTGAAGATTGTTTAAAATAAATCAAATTTGGGACGGTGCTTGACTGATGAAATTTCAAACACCATCTCTTTATTCTTTGGGTGCTCCTTTTATAATGTCAAGTTAACAGAAAAAACACAGCGGATACACAGACGCCAGACACATTCAAAGGTTTCCATCTGGACTTTAATTACTATCACAGTTGCCTCACTAAATTGAATACGTTCCTCCCCCTCCTAAGGGCTTCGCCTTGTATCTGATTTAGCTTACTTTGCCTTGATGAACAAAATCTGGTATAATCATTTTCTATAATGCCCCAGAGGAGCATCATCCCGTGTATAAACTTGCTGCCCCGTAAGTCAGCTTTTTACATTTCTCTCTTCAGACATTACTCTGAACTTTACTCAAAGCTTTTTCTTTCTGTCAGGAAATTATTTTGGAAAAATCCTAGAGCAGATTTTCTCCAAAGGCCACATTTAGATTAGATTAAGTCACTACCATTATCATACAGTTCAAAAAGAGGCAACAATCTTTAAACCACTTCTTCCAAATGCAAAAGACAAACAAAACCCTCTTTCTCCCCCTTCCACACAGCATCACCTGTTCCTGACCCCACTGACCAGTTCATTATTGCTTTCAGATGGTAATTAGTGAGTCCAGACAGCCTGATCTTTGCCATTACTCCTGCCCTACTGGGCTTGGCCTCTCTGTTATTATCAGTGTCTTTCTATAGGTGTTCCCAGAGAGCAGGAACAAGTATGCCATCTGTTTCAGCTCTCCTGATTTGAGCTGTTAAATAAAAACACATAACATCATCCACAAAAATACCTTTGTTAGGGCTCTGCAGCGAGCTCTGAACCTTTTATAATTAACTGCAGACCTACTTGTTGGTTTCCAATAAGGTCACTCTTTCAGTAATCAGAGGTGGTCCCAGGAGGTAGTACATAAATAGCCTATACTGAAGCCTAAATTAGGCTAACTCAGAACTTCTTGTACTCTTCATTGCAAATAAAGCAAATATTTATAGACTCTTGCAATCTTTGAGGTTCCTGCCTAAGAATTAGGATCAGAGCAGCTCTTCTTGCTGATGGTAAATCAGAACGCAAGCAAATGTCCCAAAGGATTGGGGCATTGGACATTTGATTCCTCAGTGTAACCTTTTTGTCTGAAACTCCTCATGCCATCTAAAAAAAAACCAAACAAACAAAAAAAAAGTAACAAACAAACAAGCTACCAAAAGATAATTGAAAAGGGAGATGAAAACAGACTTTGAAGGAAAACATCCCGCTGTTAAATTCTTGTTAAGGCATATTGTCACAGACCCCGAACACCTGGCTTCTATTCTGGGCTCTGCCACTGACTCTCTACGTGGCCTCAGGCAAGTCCTAAGTCTCCATCTTTTCTTTCTTTTCAAGCAAATAAGAGCTTTGCTTTCTTTCCCCTTTGCTTTCTGTCTTGACCATCTGGAGATGTGCATAATTTTAAAGAAGACAAGTCACATCTTCTCACTGGACAACATCATGTAAGTAGACACTTCTCTGAAGGATGGAGGCTTTGGACTGTAAACACTTCAGGGTAAAGACCATCTCCTAACATTTGTCAATTCTTCTGTTTTATAGACTATTTAGAGAAGGCTAATGGTAGGCTGTAGGAGTTTCTGGAAGCAGCTGGCTGAGTTTCTGCTGGAATCATCACTTTAAACACTGTTGGGATGTCATTGTTTTATTCAGAGGTGTCAGAACGCTTAGAGCTCTGGCCAGCCATCTTTTCTCATTAGTAATTTTCACACGAGTCTAAATAAATGTGTTTGTACTGTGCCCGGCGTAATGCAGCTCCTATGTGCCACATTAACACAGCTAATAAATAAAAAATCCTATTCATGAGATTCTTACACCAAGCCAGCAGCAGAAAATGGACACTCATCAGGGAAGCGCGAAGCATTAGTGACTGGGGTGGGTGGTGTTAGCAAACAGGCTCCAGCTGGAAGGGTAAGCACAGTGCGTAACTTCATCATTTACTTCCAACAGCTAACTCTGCATTTCCTTGCCCCTTTAGCACCTCACAGAGAAGGCCTGGTGCAAAGCACGCTGCCATTTATCCTTGGCTAGCTGGGAGCCAGCGAGCCTCTTTTTGTTAGGTTTTGGCCTGGAAGCCAGGGGCAGACCGGAATGATCGATGCCATTCGGCTTCTGCCTCTACACAGCCAGGAGTGCAGGAAGAATGGTACCAACGGGCAATGAGGAATACTGCTTCCCAAATAGCTGCCACCAACACGCTACATGCTTTTCAAGCACACAATACCCAGCCTAAAAGCGTTGTCAAAGAGCTTTCAGACACCACTGGAACACAGAATTAATACACAGGGGAACGTCTCTGTGAACACATCAGTGCAACTCCATGCTTTTTGTCTTGACTGCAGCCAGCTGTGGTGCAGCTTCCTTACCTCTCCATATCACTATCCATCCATCTCACATGGAATGATAAATCGATCATGTTTCAGAAGAAAGTGTTTTAAGAACAGAGACTTGACTTTGGAGCCAAATATAGCTAATTATCATAACCTGTACACATTATGCCCCAGAATCTGGAGTTTCAGACTAATCCAATTATTTGTTTCTGCCAGGTAACATAGTTAATGGTTTTCCTGACCCAGAAAATAAACATATTTGCCCAAGCATTCTGCAACCACAGTGTCTCACTGAACTCCCCAGGCTGTGGACTTACAGAGCAAAGGTTCCCCTCTCCTTTAGCCATGAAAATAGCTTCTCTCCTTTTAGGACCAGGTTTTACCACTACAATACCATATCAGCTTACTGTGAGTCTCGGAGTCTTTGATAGAAGCAGTTTCACGGACAGTCTGCAGAAGCTGCCCCCTCTGCAGTCCCAGCCCAGAGCTCTTTCCTTCCACCGCTTTTTGCCTCTCGTGTTTCACAGATGAGAAGCCCTGCTCCCAGGCAGAGGCAACTACAGTTGTACAAAGCAACGAAGCTAGTGTTTCTTCCAACAAAGTTTAAGAGAGTTACACGTAATATTCTTGGCCAAGACCCCTCATCTATGAAGACACTTGACAAAGGAGAAAGCTGAAGTCATCCTAACCACCAGCCTTGAAAATATCCAAGACATCATTCACCTGTGCTCATAAATAATAATGATACTTTGCTGTTGTTATTTTAGAAACTGAACTACTGAAATCCATGATGGTTAAAGGAAAAGGAGCCAATAAGAGCAGCCTTCCAGGAATCCTGAGACTACGCTGGGTGGTTCACTGTGAAGGTGTCAGTTGCCCTAGAAACCTCATACACTGGAGTGGCAGATAACTGAAGTAGACAAGATCTGTCAGAAAAAGTTTGGCACCATCACACCAATGCTTTGAAAGCATAAAAATGACTAATTGTCTGTGTTTTCTTCTCCACATCAGACAAAAGGTTCTGTTGGCAATGAGGGACAGCTCTTCAGGTTGTGTTTCACTATTCACTCATCTGTTTAAATTCAGTGTGTGGGATTTAAACCCTCTATAATGTTTTTTTTTTTTTTTTTTAAAGCTAATTTCATTTACATGAAAGCTAAGTAAGTAATAAGCTTGTGTTTGTTCCCCTTGTCTTTAAAGACTAGAGTTCAGACCCTGTGAAAAAGACTGCTGCTCTGCTGGTCCATACTTAACACCACCTTAAAAGTGGCACACAACTGGACACATGGCTCATTTTCTAGCCAGGAAGCTAGCAAGACAAAAACAAATTTGAAGGTCTGGCCTGTGATGCACTGAAGCACAAAGGCTATATTTGACCAAATCCTGGCACGTCCTATCAAAGTAGATTAACGACTCAAGGTAGTGGGTGAACGCATAGGTAATAGAAATCAAGGTTTGTTTTGTAGCACTAGAAGACACTGACTTTTGCCAAGCCTACTAATCCTGACCTCTTATCAATAGTAAATAAACACTGCTGAAAAAAATAAGGTTGAGCTTTAAAAATAAAACAATTAGCTATAATGTATTTAGACTCGTGCTTCCTTATTTGGCCTCTTTGTGTACGCTTCTCATTCCCTCTCCCTTCCTTTAACTGGCCAGTTGCCAGTAGAGGAGAAAAGGAATAAAAATTAATTATAAGCAATAAAAGTAATTTTAAACTTTCTTAAGGACTGGTGCCAGAGCAGGCGGGAAAACTCGGGAACTCTGGATTTGCTATACTCTTCTTGCGGGTCCCCAGCGATGCCGGTGTATCTGTGTAGCCAGCACACAGCACAGCTGTTTGCATTCTCTCTGTGCACAGGGAAGCAATTTTTCCCTTTCATACATTATTCACAACTTGCTGCAGCCATTCTGCAAATTCAGTACATCTCCTTTAACACAACAATGAGATTGAGATGCAGATTCTTTCCCTTGGTTTTTTTTTTTTTTTTTCTTGAATACTGAGAACACTGGATATGGGTTTTCTTTCTATTTAAATTTCTCCTTTCAATTTGGAGCTGATTTGAACTATGCAAAATACAGACAGGCAACAAGTAAGGATTTCCTGCTCTGATCCATGACTTCTTCTCCAGTCAAGCCTGCAGAAACAGCCCTCCAAGCTTGGGCAAAGACAAATCCCCTACAGTTTTGAGAAGAGATATTCCCGACTCCCCCAGACATTCAAAATGGTTTGGGAATTAGACAATTTCAGGAAAAACACTGCCTTTTTCCTTTCTATGGTGACTAGTACAAATCACAGCCAACTCTTTGCAAAAAAGCAAACATTTAACACTAATAGCCATCACCATTAAAAACTCCCTGCATTTGAGAAAACACTAGACTGCAGCCACCAAAATTTATTCTCACTTGGCGTTAAGATGACAGATTTGCCAACAGACTTGGGAGGTGAAATAACATCACTGGGCCACCTGCTCCCTTGGAGTTTTGCTTTAATAATGTAATGCAATATCATAAGCTGAAGTCATTTGATGCACTTGATGCAGGAAGGAAATGCAGATTTTCCTCGCTTTCTCTGAAAATTCTGCGTTAGGCGCCACAGTAAGCTGTATCGTTCTGCTCCCACATCCCCAGACAGGACAAAGCAGAGCCAGATCCATCCCTGGTGTCAGCCTGCTTGGCATGAGGCCAGAAAGAAAAAGGAACTGTGATTTTATTGCCCTTTCTAAAAGATCTAGTTGAGCACAACCAGCAAAGATTTCTTTCCACAATTCAGGTTGGTCAGCCACCTTACATTTCTCCTCCAGATAAGGTGGAGTATCTTTGTTTTGCCTTGAGAAGTTAATCCTTTTATCACTGAGGCTTCCTAACACACCGCATAGGAGTGTCTCTGGAAAACATCCTTCTTGTGGCTCGGCATGGTTGGTTACCTGTTCACTCACTCCAGCATCACTGCAGTAGCTACGTTGTCACAGCCGCTTGGCACAAACTGGATTTCATTTCAATATTGCATTGATGCCATACCCTGAACACAAAACACCAATTTGCACACAACATTGTAAGAGCCAGATCCGCACACTTGTAACTCTGTCCAAGTCCACGGACGAGAGAAGAAGTGTATCATTCCCATCAGCAGATTACTTGGAACAGGTCTGATGTTTAGGGGCAGGACTGGCCAGCAAGGACTTTGGACTTGAATCTCAGCACAGTCTGGGCAGCTCCTTTAACCTCTCTAAGCACTACCTTGCTTATATTGCCTGTCCACTTTATCAAAATACCTCAGTTACTTAGGTTTGTGAAATGCTTTGAGATGTTAGGGTGCAACAAACCGTGGGGATTCAGAGCATTGCTGCAGACGTAATCAAATGCGCTGTACGCTGTGGAGGACGTGACAGTTCTGCTGATGTAGGAATGACAGTGAAGTTCTGCACTTTGTAGCTTGACACGGCTGACTACGTGTGATACGAAGGACCGCGTTTCAGAGGAAAACTTAGTAGCGTCAGCCTCATCATCCCAACCTTGCTATCCATATGACTGGTGGTAGCTTATGTGACTTAATGCCCTGTCGGGGTTTAGGCCCAGTCGGCAGCAGACCACGTGGGTGCTCGCTCACTCCTCCCACCGGTGTGATGGGGAGGAGAAAATGTCAGGAAAGGCTCATGGGTTGAGGCAGGGATGGAGGGATCGCTCAGCCGTTATGGTCATGGGCAAAACAGACTTGACTTGGGGAAGAAAAATCAATTCAGTTACCTAACAAATCAGAGTAGGCTAATGACAGACAAAACCAGACCTCTGCTAAAGAGACATGTGAGCCTGGGTTCTTCCCCCTCAGCAAGGCTCAGGGCTCAGAAGAAAGCCCTCCTTTTTGTAGACAGGCTTACATGTTAAATATGAGGGTCTTGACAGCGAGGTCAGCTCCAGGTTTAAACTACAAGGCAGAAAAACCCTGTGCAATTTCAGGAGCACTGTATTCACTGAGTAAATGCTTACACCAAGCTCAGGTCAAATCTAACGCCACCTGCACAGACTGGTATGCTGTGCGATGAGTAACGGTTTCTGAGGCAGAAGTAGGTACATGTAGGGCTGTTTCCTACTTTTGAAGCCAACAGGAACCAACCGTTTACAGTCATAAATACACCAAAGTGTCATCTCCAGGCAGAGCCTCTATCAGAATGAGTGTTATCAGCTACAGGGGCTCACGTTGTTCTTCCTCCTCCATTGAACAGGCTGTTAAATGAACAAAACCAATTTGAACTCACACATCCAACTAGCATACAAAAAAAGCTCAAGAGCAGCTGCTGCTACCTACAACTCTCTAATTCCAGCCCAAACAATCTGCTTCCCAGTTGTGGGAGAGCAATCTGCAAAAGGACCCGACAATCAGACGGAGTCAGCAGAGACGTGACGTGCCTCCAGCTCTGGCACGCGGCTAATTATGAAGGACAATTATTATAATTAATGCCAGTGGATGTAGCCAAGTCTCCCTGCAACTACTGTGGGGATTTTCTACCCCTGCTTCAACCAAAAACCATCTGTCAGACAGGAAAAGCACAAAATAAAACCCATCCTTGCCAGATATTCTCAGTAAAATGTGTTATTGCCACTAACCTGGCAGTCCCAGGGAGGTCACACAAGTTTCAAATAGGAACCACACAGTGAAGTAGAATCTCTGACTTCATAATCTCTGCCTCATCAGCTAAATAGTCCATTGATTTAAGCAGTAAGCCTTTTGCTGGAGAGATGCAGGGATGGGTAAGTTACATGCTCCTGTTTGTCCCAAGCTGGTTCAGTTTAGCAGGGTTTTAGTAGGGTTGGCAGCAGGGATCAGCTACAGAAAATGGACTGGAAAAGCTGTTACTGACCAGCTCTAGCACAGCAGTGAGTTTTGCAAAAGCTACTTGTTATTGGCCACTCGCACATTTAAATTTTCTTGTCCTTGTACCTCAGTGACCACTTGAAAGGCAATAGGAATAAGGAAATGTCATTAAAGCAGACGTCATGTTCCTGACTGATCCATGCCCAGACTGCTGAGAGGAGAATTTTGCTATGCAGGAATGTTGTTGGCTATGTCGAACTACTTTCTGTGCAATTGGGAGACAAAGCCCACATAGCCGCCTGCCACGGCGCTCTGATTTCTTCTCATCTCTCCTCCTCTTACTGCAGCACTGGTGCTGAGCTCCTAACAAAAAACACCCGCCCAGGTACCTCTGTGGTCACCCGCTTCAGGCATCAGGCTCTTTACGCTGCGCAGAGACCTTCACTGACTAGGTGTTGGCACCCAGGCCACTGCAAGAACTTTGGTGCTGGTACTTGGGGATTTCTGAACCAGCTGAGACTGTCAGAGACTCAACCACTTGTCTTCCAGTAGACAAAAAAACGAACGGTTGAGTCAAAACTGTAGCAAAACAGAAGGTATGTTTTCAAAAAACCTTACGCAGCGAACGGTATTGGGGTTTTTTAGTTCCCACAGTGTAGTTCTTACTGAAATACAAAAATAATAGTTTATAAACTTTCAATACCAACTTCTCCTGGATAATCCAATCCCATTTGCAGTCTCACCAGCTCAAGTGAGGAGCCCCTTACATTTTAGGGCTGATCTACTCTGGAATCCCTGCACCAGACGCAGATACACTCATACCATCTTCAAAAGTGTACTACAGGTATCGTTACTTAGTCGCAACAGAATGGAGCACAGCTACACAACTTGCCTGAGAATATTTGGGCCATAACGCTGCAGAAAAGACCCAAACTCATAGTACATAGCTACTCACTGACACTGCCTGGTAGACAGGCCTTGAGGAGTTGAAAAGGCAAAACTAGAGTCTGCTGAAGAAAGAGACACCTTCAGATGAATTCAAAGCTTGGGTCCATGTCATTCCTTTCCATCAAGCTACTGCAAGAACACGGAGGATGTTAAGTGGGGCTAATATGGCTGGAGCACCTGGTTCGGCTCCTAGGTCTGCAAGAGGTAACATACAGTTTAATGCAAGCAGATAGATGACATATAGGCACCATTAAGTGCTACTGTGTGCAAAAGCATCGGAGGGTATATTCCTATTCATTCCCGTTTCTCCAATAATTATTAAAATAGACATCTGCTACCTGCAAAGCCTCCTGGGTCAGAGTTAAGGTGTCTTCGCAGGATATTTCTGTTCAGGTGTAATGAATTATGTACACATATTGATCTGAGCTGAATGAAGATTTGTTCTTCTTGTAAGTTCTTGTTGATGTACCGCTATGCAACGTTTGACATAAGTTAATTAAAAACTGCTTAGTAGTCTTCACACATAGGCTAACAGTGAATACATCTGTAAAGCTGAAACCATTACACAGAACAGTTGTTTTGAGATGGAATGTGCACATGTAGGTTTGTGACATACTAGAGAATGCTGAATTATTACTATTTAATTTGAACATTTTCATAGTCATGACATTGTATATTTTTCAGCCCATTTAGAATGTTTTCATTATTTCCCATCAATATT
Organism: Rhynochetos jubatus; assembly: GCA_027574665.1. Classification (NCBI taxonomy): domain Eukaryota; kingdom Metazoa; phylum Chordata; class Aves; order Eurypygiformes; family Rhynochetidae; genus Rhynochetos; species Rhynochetos jubatus. The sequence goes on from CM050654.1 coordinate 31,252,520, forward strand.
TAATTATTCACTTCATAATGATTAGCCCCAAAAGAGAATAAAAGGCTCCAGAGGAATAAGGAAAGCAATTCATACTTTTCAAGAATAATCTTCTATGGCTTCCAGCTAATTAAATCAAGCTCTTGTATGATATAATGTGGGCAAGACAATATATCAATGAAGCATGTTTATTCTAAGGATTTAAATGTAAAAATGTTCACAGAAACCTAACTCATCCTTTTATATTTGAAATCACTCTTGCTCAGACTAGTCGGAGAAAATAATCTTCTCAGCTTTTAAAAAAACACCTGAAGTAAAAGGCTTCTCACCGTGCTGGTGATTCCAATCTTGGTGTGGCTGTTTTAATGTCCAAAATGACTTTAGTTTTTATTTCAATACCTGAAACAACTATGAGGAAATAATCTTCATATCAATGGCAGGAATTCCCTGACTACCTGAGCCTGCCGAGAGGAGAAAAATAAAGACGCTCAAGCCAAGGAAAGTAGTTTAGTGTAATAACCAAGCACGTGTTGCAGCAATCGTTTTTAAACCCGCCTTCCTGTCAGATAGCGTACTCATAAATCCATCAGCACAAGGTCACCGCTGTGTCCCTCTGGGGTGTAAATGTAATTGAAACCTCACAGCCACTTAAAGCTGTTGTTTTTCCATGTTTAAAAGAGTGGAGAGGTTAGACTCAACTGCACTAATAGATCAGATCAGGCTGGCATTTATACCACCACTGTCTACCTGAAAAGCTCCTTATAGGTCTACGGGCAAATGTTTTTCTTCTGATTTGCATTGACTTGCTGTACACACAACCAGATCTCGCGGCCTGTGAGGGTCGGGCGAGATGAGCCTTTGGAAGAATATAATAAGACAATCAGTTAACAGTGCTTAACATCTGTTGCTTAACTACGTTATGTCTCATCAATCAGTTTTCATTCTCCTTCCCATTGGTGTTTTTCTTTATCACTCTATCTTCTTTCCATTATTTCTGTTCAATGGAGTAAAGACAGTAGATGAAATGTTAAAATGACTTAGGACTTTCAACTGTAAGAAGAGTGTATAAGCAACATTAAGAGTGATTTCAGTGTAAGAGAGGATATTTGGGTAAATCAGAGATCCCAGAGCAATTCAACAGCTTGGAATTGCAGAGGAAAGAAAGATTTGCCATTCTCTTCCAAGAATGGTGACAAATTGTGCAGGCAGCTGACCTAGGTATGTTCTTTTATTTCTTTTCACTGTTCTTTCCTTTTTCTCTCCTTTTATGAAAGGTGCCTTTTTAATTTTTTAAGCATCATTTGCACCCAAAATAGGTGCTATCATCATCACCATCACAGACTAATGCAACTGCAAGAGTGTTTGCAGCACAGTGTAGACACAAGTGGGCCAGCTCTCACCTAGCTACATCTGGAAAGGAAAGCAGCCAACTGGGACAGCATGGACCTCAGCACAGGTCAGCCACCGAATTCAGGCAATTCAGCACAAGCTGACTTGTGCATTATCACAGCTTTACTGATACGGATCCCCCAGACAGCAAAGTTCCCAGAAAACCACAATACAAGCGTTCAGTGTAGAGGGTAACAAGCATTGTCCCAGTATTTTGTATCCAAAACCAGGAGATGTGCTGAAGCTTTGAAACACGAGAAAAAATCCAAACCCACAAAGCCAAGTTGATTACTTTCTGAGGAGAGCAAGAGGTGGAATCGCAGTGCCTGCAAGTCTGCCAGAGCAGTGATGTCTGCCGTGTCCCTGAGGGCAGCCGCGGCGTGAAATTGGCCGCTGCACCACGGCCCAATGTGCTCGACAATTTGCAGTCCTACCCACTTTCACCCTGCTGATAGTGCTGGATGAAAATGGATTTGTCCACATAACCATGGCCAAAGCCGCTGCAATTCTGCAGCTTACGCAGGCCTTCCTCCAGCAAATGCCCTCTTAAAACTGCAGGAGCAGAGCCTCGCCACCATGCCGGCACCTGTGCCTCCCACACCCACGGCACCCGCCAGCAATGCTTGGTGTCCTGTCATTACACAGCCAGGGAGCGAGAAACACACAAACCTTATTTGAAAGTTCTTTTTAATAATGTTTTACACAGCTGAGTAAAATTCTTTGGGCTATTTAATCTCCCTCCGTTCCAGGGAACCACCTGCCGGAATAACTGATACGGCGCAGCCTCCCGGGGCAGGTGATGTCAGGGTTGGCAACGCTCACGTCTGACACTCTCCAGGCAGGATATTTCAGGCTGATGCTGACATCCTATATATTGAGATCTTATAGCCAAGTCATCTGTATCAATTCTGTGTTACTTCTCTGTTCAATAGGCAGTGGATCAAGAAATTACAGGAAGTCAAATGCCCCCCATCTCCCACATCGTTATTAGATCAAAACTGAGCGATCGCTCTGCTGGCTCAGGTACATGGGGAAAGAAGAGCAAAATCCCAGTCGCTCAAACGTATAAAAGCAGTTAAAAGTAAAAGCAGAATTAGGTTAGATAAGTGATGAGGAAAAAAGCACACCTATTTTTCATTCAAATTCTGTGGTAATTCAGAGGATCACATGTCTTCGCTGCTTCATGATAGACCACAGGACCTCATTAGTAAAGCTTATTTTAATTCTGAGCAAATTGAGGCACATATTATTGTAATATTTGCCTATGGACTTGCAGAAATTCTTAATTTATCCAGTTAAAGGAAATGATTAAACTCTATGGATTGCAAGTGATAATTGTAATGAAAACTGAGAATTTCCACTGCACTATTTCAATTTACCCTGACCTTCCCTGGCTCCACACCTGGCCAAGCCATACTGCCCCAGCTGCCTTTGCTTCTATCACCACTCTACTCCGTAGCACTGACGACTCACTCCTAACGACAGTCACGAGCTGACAATCACTGTGTACACCCCATCAACACGCCCCGGGGCACCAGCCAGCTCTGATGAGTGTGAGTCAGAGGAAGCTCCTTTATGGCACATCGTAGTTTCTTGCATCTTCCCTAAAGCATCCGACATCAGATACCGTCACTGGCAGCACATCGGAGGATGATTGCCAGTTTCATTTGGCATGGCAATTACTATTCTCCTAACAAGTAACGAGAGTTGTAAGCATCTCTCGAAAGCACAGCTTAAAATATGCACCTTTAATTGTTCTGCCAGTAGCCCTCTGGAATCCTGTAGTGATGTACTACCCACAAGAAGTGTGTCAGATACCCAGCTTCCTGCTGAATAAAAGCTATCTTCAGGAAAGTATTAAAAAGTCATGCTGGATACCAGACACAGCCGCGCTCACTTCTTCATCTGCACAGTATTTGCATCATTCCCAACAAACGCCTAGTGCTGCACAAGCAAGGGAACTCTGGGGAATAGAGTTTGTCCTGTTCAACCCTGTGTATTATGAGCAAAGTTACCAACCAGCTTCCTAACCCAGCTTCCCTACTGCTTCTGCATCCCTTTAAAAAGCAGGAGGAAAACATGTTTTCTCCTCTACATGAAAGGAGGAGTTTGCAGTGGTCAGAGACAGATTAATAATGTTCTGACTTGGAAACTGGCTGGCTTGAGTGTGTGAACATGAATCAGGAATAAATAACAAATATCAAGGTATGTATTGCACTGTTGGCCTGGACCCTGTTCTGATGCTTATTACTGCCAAATATATTCACTAAAATAGGAAATGCCTCAAAGCTGAGGATCTCTCACCAAAAGGAGTCGAGGCAACAAGCATAAAAGGCTATGATGTGAGGGAAAAAACCAAGCATAAATAAAATGAAAGGGTATGAAAAAAAGTGGTAATTTACTCTGGAGAATAAAGGAGAGCGAAGGAGAGCGAAGCAGAGCGCGCTGAGGGTCTGTGGTGAAAGAGCTTCAGTGACCCTCCCCTTCCTTTTCCACTCCAGTCCTGACAGGCATGGACAAAACGAATGAAAATCAAATCCACCAAAGGAAAAGGAGAAACAACATTTTTCGTTAGCTTCTGTATCTGCCAAGGTGGTGGGAATCCCTGGAGAAGGGGTACAGCGTGCAATAGCTGGGCCGTGGAGCTGCGGGCCGTGGAGCTGCAGCCCGCGCCCACACGCTGGGTGAAAGTCATCTAGAGGCGGGCCAGACAGAGCAACCTGTTAAATGGAAAACCAAAAGATCTAACAAACAGGCAAGTGCTAGAATCTTAAAAATCAACCAGCTGCTTTATTGGGAATCAATTTTGCTCCCTTAGGAAAGAAATAGGATAATGGAAAGACTTAGGTCCGGAAAAGAGCCCTGTTCCTGAATTCTGTTTAGAGGGCAGCATCAAAGGACACCCTCCGGCACTGACTCTGAATAAAAATTGCCAAAGCCAGGTTGAGATGGAATAAAAGTAGACAGCACATTTCTGTGCTACCACTGAAATTAATAGTCTTAATTCATGTGATCAGTTCGTCTGCCTCTCAGACACAGTATTTCTCTCTAACATCACCCTCTGCTTCAAATCAGATCATTTTGCTTCCTTCTTCTCAATAATGCAGGTTCTGCCTTTCTCCTGCTTCTCTCACGCCTTGTCCCAACACTTTTCTAGGCCAGTTCCTCCACTATCAACCCTGGCTCTGATCTGCTCACACGATTCCCTCCCTCCAACAGCAATTATCTAACCAATGCTCCTTTAGAATTAGCCATAAAACAACACAGCAAGCAAAACAGTGACTTCCAGATGTGTTCACTGAAGCCACATCCTTCCTCCTTACCCCTTCCACGCCTGCTTCCACACCCCCTCCTGTCTGCTGGATCTCCACCGCATGCCCACTTGGTCCATCTCTTTTCCACTCTGGAAAGTCCTGGTCCCTCCTACTCAGTCACAAAAGGTACAGACACCCCCAGTGATAAACTTCACTTGCTTTCCTGCAACTGAGCCCAGTGTTTTCTCTCCTCAGGATCCAATCTGAAATGCGCTGAAGGCTGAAACACACTCCCCAGACTCCCAGATCCGCGTTTGTCCACGGGTAGTCAAGACCTCACGGCACGTGATGCCCTACAAACACCCCCCAGCCCAGCTCGGCTCCAGGGGTGACAGCATCCATCAGCAACATGTCAAAAGTACCAGTATGCCCTGAAAGGGTCAAAACAAAGATGATACAGGTTTTATGCTCAAGACTCCAGCATATTCTTTGGACTCTCTTTGCAGCAGGCACCAGCCAGGAGAGATCTCCTTCCAAGGGCCTGTCTCGTTAAACTGCAACAGAATTCTACTAAACATTCATTCGGTTCTCTGTGCTTTTTGCCCTTTTTGGCAGGAAAAGGCGCTTTTGATAGCTCAGCTGTTTAATAAGGAAATTCCTCAGAGGGTCTTTGCCGAGAACATACAAAAATCCACTGACAGCTGCTGTGACGGTTGCTCATTTTTGGGTTAGAGCACAGTATTTAGAGAGGAAGCAGTTGAGGAAAAGGTACAATTTATTAAAAACAGGCCCGGTTCCAAAACTCACATTACGGTACAACACATGGCACAGAGACAGCACACTCCCACCACAGTTACCTGCATGGACAGGCAACCCCAAATCCCCGTTATTGCGTGAGGCAGGAGCGGGAGCTGCAGTTACACCAGGCGAGAATAGGACCCACACCACTTGCAGTCCTTCAACACTACAACTCTGTGATAAATTCCTTTTTTGAAAGACACATCCTGCTTTTCCACATGGTGCAAAGAGAAGCCAAATCTTTGCACTTCTTTTTCCATCTTTAAAGCAGCTGTCAGACAGAAAGCTGTCTCGCTGAAGCACTCATGGTCCCTCACACCGCAGCATCGCTGTAACGTGAGCATTTTCACAGCATCCTTGGGAAAGATCTCCTCCAATTTACCGGAGGGGAAACTGAGTCAGAAAGCTACTCGGTGATTTTGCACAGTGCTCCCCACTGCAGAGCAAGATGGTGATTGCTCTGGCTCTCACAGACACCCCCCCCCCCCAGCACTTATCTCACTGAAAAAGGTGTTCGCACACTGTCACATCCACTCCAGCAGCAGGGTGGAGGGGCGATTTTGTCCCCCTTCCCACGTGGTAGCTGCAGCCTTTGCCACGAGCAGCTTCATTGCTTTGGTGGGATGATTTCTGTATGTTACAGCCCATGAACCCCCGTGGGGCCCTGCACTGAGAGTGCTGGAAAACGCACACCTCCTTTTGAACAGAGGAAGGACCTGATCCGCCCTGCCAAGCAACACCGCTGCCAGGCAGCCACAGTTCACACCGCCGCAGGGTTTGTGCTACGGACACACGGCGCCACTCTGAAATGGACAAAACCTCTGAGGCAGGGTTCACAAAGCACCTGCTATCAGCCTAAATGAAACAGCGACAAAACAATCCCTTCCAAAAAATGGCTGCTATAAAAAAAAGAAGGTGAATTTTGCCATTCACTTCAGAAATTCCCACTACCCGGGTGGTGACTATCTTACTCGCCTTAGAAAAGCAGAGAAACTCCCGTCTCCCCCTCTCTGCCCGCGTCAGCAGACTTGCCTGGATGGTTTCATGTACACCCACATTTGTCTTTCCTCGCAGGGTATTACAGAAACATTTCGTTTTGCTCTTTTCATACGCTACGTTCCAACGCGTTTCTGTCAACAGCGAGCTGCATCCCCGGTGTAAGCTCATGCATGTAGTCGACTGGTAGGCAGTCATCAAATACCACGTACACCAGAGCCTGGTCGTAAAGATGAGGATCAGCACAAAGCGACGATACACACAAGCACACAGACACACACATGCCTTTCCTGCCCTCACCACCAAGGCTTTTTGCCCAGTTTAAGCCCCACATAAACCCTTAACGTGTATAAAAAGCCTGGCAAAGCGTCAATGAAATTTCTCGAAGGTTCACGCAAGGATGTGCACACCAACAGCTTGGTTGTGCAGGTCTTGGAGCGGCTGGCTGCTGTACCCACCAGCACTGACAATGTTCACATCTAGGTGGAGGAACCGGTCACAGCGGTAACGGTGAGAGACAGAGGGTTTGTGCATTAAGGAACTGAACCCGTGCTGCACCGAACACAAGACCTGCAGCAGGGGCACCAAACCACGGAGGGGGAAGGGAAGCAGTGCTTGCCTGGAAGAGATAGTACTCCACATTTCTTCACAATTAGAAAACCCAGCAGCGGCTGAATGAATTTCTATCTGAAGTATCAAAAAGAATATTTTTTTCTGTCCCTAGTGAAAACAGCATCCCAAGCGCTAATTTTTATTTAAGCAACTGTAGAGAGCAGTCTAGAATGAAATTGCCAACTGAATCTTAATTATACCTTCACATTGAAACGCTGTAGCAAATTACATGTAAGATTAAAAAAAAGGAGTGATATTAACATATAATGAGCCTCATCAATTACTATGGATCAGGAAAAGTAGCCCTCACATTATTGAAATTGTTTAATTTGCATGACTGGATGATTCAGATTCTTCTTGGTCATTCATTCACATCTCTCCAGAAGTCATGGCCACAGACAAATGTCCCGTAGCAGGCCTGGCCTTAAATAACTAAATTAAATACACTGTTCGTTACCCTCTCATTTTGCAGCAGGGAAATTGAAAAGATTTCCTACGGTAAGTCTAGGGAGGAACACAAATCTCTAGCCATCACTGAGCTAACTCTATATGTATATAAAATTAGTATGATTTTTCTAGTGCAGCAGCATGCAAAATGACCTGCATCTTGGAGTTTAGCTTCTCCTGGACCAAGATTCAGCCCCATCCCAGAAGCAGGAAATGTATTTTAATAGTGTAGCAGGGGATGGACTTAAGGACAGGGATCTGTGTTCCTGTCATCTGTTCCCTAAACCACCCAGAAAACAAACAAACTGTACTCAGAACTAAGGCTGTGTGAGTGCTCAGGTCTAGTCCCAATTCAGCCAGTAGTGACGAGCAGCTGACAGATCTGGGGCTACAGAAGCACATAGAGGGGAGGCCACACTGAGATGTTTCCTCCTCGTTCGCCAAACCCTGGCTCTTCTTGCCCATCCTTGGGAGTTTTCCCCAGCTGTAACTTCATCGTTTGATGATGACAAACAGCAGGATGACACGTACAAAGACACAAGTCAGGAGCTGCTCAGCGTTGCTTTGGACATCACATTTATCCTCTCTGCTTTAATATTCCTGCTCAAGAGTTACATTATTTCCCCGCTTCGCGGGGATGTTGGGAAAATCCATTTAATACTGTTGAGCAGATTAAGATGTTGGATGAATATCGATCACTGAGCTCATTCTGACTTTGGTACCATATACATATAGAGGCCAATCTTCAAGACACTTTTGATGATCAGCACTGACCGATTATATTTAATGAAAACTATTTTAGAAACACATTTAAGTCAGGTATCATTCATTCATTTCCAGATTCAATCAGCAAAGGAGCGGGGGAAAGTTTGTTTCCTTTTCTGCAGATTAAAGGTTGCGTCTGCTTTGAAAATTAATCACTTTCTGCTGTCATAAAGTGCTCCAAGAGGCAAACTGATGGATTGGCATGAGGTTGACTCACAATAAACAGATACCCACATGCCTGCAAGCGCTTGTAAAGATTAAGGGTGGAAAGGGATTCTTTAGAGGCACACAGAGATACCATCATGAGTAATGAAATGAGGAAAACAAAGGCAAAATCCTCATTTTAAAATGCACTGTGAAGTGTTTATTAGAGAATGGGCAGGGATAGACATCCAAAGGAAGCTCTGAAAATTTCATTGCTTGCAACTGGATATAAAAGAATGGGGCAAAGCACCTGAGAACATACTGTCAGGTGTGCTCATGATTTGGCAGGCAACAGTATTTAGATGACCTAAAAAGCTGCTTTTCCACCTGATAATCCATGAAGGCCCATAGCTGGAATTGTTACAAGCCCCTGGTCCAGCGAGGTCCCCCACTGAGCCTGGGCTGTTAGCAGGGGAGAGCAGAGGCGAGGAAGGACTGGCATGTCCCTGGGACACCGGCATCTCTCACAAGCACAACCCAGCCATGCACCATGCCCCCCCCTTCCCGTCTCAGTCGCCCTGCATGGAAAAGAGCCTGCAGTCACTTACTGCCTTTACAAACTATCTGTCTGACAAAGTGACTGGCTGCCTGGCCATGTCCTGGCTTTACATCAGAGAGGTGGCAGGACGTGCACTAAGCCCCATGCATCCCTTGTCCTCCACGGGCATCCCTTGGCCCTCCTTGTGTCACCACTGCCCAGCAATGCCCCTGTTGTGGGCAGCCTGGTAACAAAGTACAGATAATGACTCCAAATAGGAGGTGTGGATGTCATTCCACTCCCCCTGCTCTCTCCCAGGTCACTATCAATGTGTTTGAAAACTACTGGTGCAGCAATTCAACGATAATTCAGATTTAATTTGCACTCTGTCATCTCTGTTTTTTCTATAGGCTTTAATAGTTTAATTTAACAGTCTTAAGCGCTGTCTATATTACCGAGACATAACGTGTATTTCAGATTTCAGCAGCTGCATGGCACAAAATAATATTTCACATTTATATTGTGCCTTTCATGCTGAAGATGCTTAAAAATGCCTTGATTAGTATATCCACCCAAGAATCAACTCATCCATCACTGAAATGCAGCCACTTCTAGGTTGGAAACCTCATCAGTCTTTAATAATTTAGGCAAAATAGAGCAGAATATTCCACTGAAATGAGCAGGCAAGTTGAGCAGGTTAAATTAAGTTATCCAAAACCACAGTTGGGCAGGGCTCTCTGATACGCTCACCCTGGTAACAGGAAGTTTTTTACAACTCTCAGATATCTAATCTAAAGGCATACTTGTGGGAACAGTTTCCCTTATGCCAGCATCAGTTTATTACCAGTTAAGGGAAGGAAGGCTCTACGGTCTGCTGCATGGTTCAGCAGCACAGCTCTGCCTCTCCCTCTGCTACTTCCCCTCCAGGTCAGTAACTCCAGATCTGACCACCAGAACTAGCCCTCGAAAAGACAAAGAAGCAGTGAAATGGTTGTCAAAGTTTTTGACTCCAGCACTGCCGGGGCCAGATCCTTCAAGCTAGTAAGCAGGCACCCGCTTGTGTCAAGATGCTCTGAATCAGGCCCCAAGGAAGCATAGCCCAGCTCCGCCCATCGCCTGCTAGCCTCACCAGCTGCCAAATTCCTAACGGAACGGCTGTCCAGGGAGAGCAGCTTTTATGTCTCTGTGAGCTCTCCGCTTAATCTTTCAATGATCGGTGTAGGAGAGATCTCTTACACACGTAGAGGGAAACCATCTGGCGATGAACCTGGCTTCGGAAGCAGAGTCCCACCTGCTTTAGCTGCCCCACGACCCCTGTTCCGATCAGTGGGAATCCATGGTGTTACAGCCTCTCCCCAAAATGTCACGTTCAGCTGTGGAAGGCGGTATGCTCCCATGCAGTCTCCCAGTAAAGCTTTGTCTCACTGGTGAGTTGTGATCCTGAGACCAAGTAGAGTAGCAGGGAAGTGGGCGGGTGGAGAACAAATGTGTCAAACTTAATAAAGATACTCTCTTATTTTCAAGCACATTATCATCCATGTTCATCACATTAAAAGCCTTTCATTTATAAAGTCTTTAAAGCCTAGTTTAATAACCTGCAATCATTATTTGAATCACAAAATTTGCTTTTTATTATATTGTGTAAATGAAGCACTGTAGCATTTAATATAAACGATTTTTTTCCTCTCCCTCTTTTATCACTGTTTTTAAAGGCATTATGATCAGGTGTTTTTGTCAACCTCCCCTGAAAATGCACAGCACAGTATCTATGGCCCAAAGTAACGCTGTTCCAGGGATTTGAGTATAGCAACGAAAGAACAAAGATAATAAACCAGCCTTTCCTGTGTGCTTGCTGCCTTTGAGTCTTCTAACTGGGCTGTCCAGACCATTCTCTCTCCCCAGGGAGAGACTCGAGGTGCCCGTATATCCAGGAGACATAAAAAGGAATTTGTTCATTATTAATACACTGTCTCCAAGAGGCTTTTCTTTTTAATCAAAGTATAAATTCTGCGATGGAACTGATATACGTGCGAACGGGGAACACCACACCCTCGATGGGGTCTTTCGGCATTACAGGCGAAGGCATGGTAACAAGCCATCAATTAGATTTGCGGCTGGGGAACTGGTCAAGAGTCACGGCTGTTTTGGGCCCAAGAGAAAGCCGTTTGGCGTTTAACGAAAGAGGGGGACTTCCCAGGGACCGCATTTTACTGAGCTGCCAGAACATCAGTAGGGACAGCCACCTGCCTGCCTAGATGGCACAAAAACCTCTCCCAACCCAAGGTCCAGTGCACGCTCCCACGGCGCACATCAGCACGTCCTGCTACCAAGTTAGAGCTCTGCAGCCCCAGCGGGGCTTGGGGCAGCAGGTCCCATGTCTGTCACCATGGCCAGTCTTTCAGAGACAAAATGAAAGCATTGAAACACCTGGAGTAAAACCAGAGGGAAAAATAAAACGGGAAGAGAATTAAACACTGGAAACTGGTCCAAACTGCAAAGCTGAGAGATGTGGATCCAAAATCTGGAGCAACTCTAATCAGGGTTTTGGTTCTGGCTCATCTGTAATTAAAATGAAGTACAAATCTGCCTGAGACAGTCAACAATCTCAGCTGTTTCTGAGATCTGGCTTTCATTAATTTCATTAACATCTTAAATGCATTCTTACTGCTTGTTCTTATGCTGAAGAGCAAACGAAATAACAACACACCATGAACCAGTTTATCTTTGTCTTCGCAGAGGAGCAGATGCAGTATCAGTCTCAGGGGCACGCAGGCCCTTTGCATGGAAAATGGCAGCGAAGGGAGCTGTGCAAGTGTGGAAATCTTTGGCCTGAAAAATAAATAAATTGAAACCAGCACTTTCATCAGTGCCTCCTGCCCTTTGGGGAGCTGCACCAGCATTATTACTATTAATCAGTGTGACAATCTCAAGCTATAATTTGCCAGTCTTGTTCTAGAGAAACAGTCAAAGACCCAGGACTCGTACGGAGCCCTCCCAACTAACCGCGCTCCGGGAGGCTGGATCTGGAGGCTTACAGCCCTTCCTGATGCTTGTGGAGCGAGAAATACCACAGACCAAGCGCCTGGTCAGAGGAACAACATTAAATAACTTCTAGTTTGGTGTGTGACCCACGGTATAATGGCACTTCTGTCCCTTCAATTCAGATAATTAAGATTAGGGTGAAAATGGGAATTTGGAGGCTGTTGCCCATCTCCCTGAAACCAAGTTGCAGCAGCCAAGGAGATGTATTTCCCATGGGCTCCCCAGTGCTCTGCAGGTCTTACTACCTCAGCCTGGGTGACAGAAGAGGTAGCATGTGATAGCCACCCACTTTGGCCCCAGCAATCTCGATGGTGAGCTGCACCCCAACCACAAGCTTTGCCATGGCAGCAGGACAGGTAGCGTCAAAAGAAACCCTGTGCTCACCCATGCCAACTCCAGCAGGACTCCAGGGCATGCACCACTGTTTGGGAGCGAGAAGGAAGATAGTACATCAGGGCACAGAAACGCCGGACAAACTTCTAATCAACTTTCACTTGATTTAAATTCTTTCACCAGACTTCATCTCTTTTCTAGAGCGAGGCAAGTTACCGACGGAGCGACTAGAGGGTGCTGCAACACATGGGCCTCAGACCCTGACCGCCGGGTGTTGAGAAAGGCCAGGCATTAATTAACTGTTCAGCTCTGTGATGATGCTGATTTGCTGTGCTTGGCATAAGCAGATATTGTGATACAAGAGAAATGATACTTTCTGAGACCTGTCATCCTCAGACTTTCAAATCCATTGGCATGTATTATAGCAAATAAGATGAAAGACAAAAATAGCCTTCTACAGATAAAGCCCTCTGTGTCACAAATGAAAACTCAGTTTAATTAAGCCAACACACATACATTATATTCCACCCATAAAACTTAATGTCACCTAAAATTTCCCATCAAATGCAAATTTTCCCCAGTGATTTATTTGTGCAGTTGTGAGACAGGGAGAAAGCACACAAAGCAGTGGGAGCTGCAGGCTGAAGTAAACAGTGTTGTCAGAATATGCAAAACAAGGGAAGAACACAAAAAAGAGAGAGAGAAGGAAGGGACAAACATTCTCTGGCTGGAAAGTTATTGAGTGTTTAGAGCCAAAGACGAGTGGAAAGCTTGGAGAGGAATTTCTACATGTAACCTACTGACTCTACCCTATTTCAACTCCCAGCATTTCTCCCATTTAGCTCACAGATGAAAAATCTTTTGGGGGGTAGACGTAGGGTTAGGTTTGTGGTTTTAAAGGTCATTGCCTAAAATCAGCACCGCAGGGAGCAGAAAGGAGCTGTGCAGTTGGTCAGCTTCGGCATATCCCACACTTTGAGGAGCACTGGCATGAGGTAATCCCCTAGGAATGTGTGTGCGGTTGGATGGCTGTGAAAGGAGAGCGGTCAGCTACCAAAGCTCTGTGCTGAATATTCACGTCACACACACACAATCATTTTTCTTGTTAAGTATTGAGAAGAATGGGAACATTATAAATGCAGTATCTTTTTTGGCTACATGTTTAGCTGCTTTAAAAAGATTTGCTCCCTCCCTGCTCCTCTACTCCACCAGCTGTGCTCCACCTCCGTTCCCAAACCAAATCTGCACACACTGAACGTTAGAAGGCATAAAAAAGGGGGAAAATTAAATACAGTCGTACTGAAGCTAAAGAGCAAGAACTTTAAAAGATGACGATGCAGCAAACTGGAATAAGCACTTTAAGGTCACTTGTCCTTATAAAAATGACACCTTATTCAACACATAACCCCATGCCACATGCTTGGGCTATATCCATACCCATATCCATGTCATATTACTCAAAGCAACTGTTTTCCTCTCTACATGTTTAAGAGTCATTACAGCTACAGCAGCTTGAGTTTGCTTTGCCAGTGCCAGGTAGTGTTGGTAGTTCTGGCTGTTGAAAATATCTTTATTTGCCCGAGGCAATTAGCAATTAGTTTCAGTGAGACAGAGCGGGTGAGGATCAGGTGTCCCAGCCCAAAGCTCAAGCACAGCTTGGAAAGTTTTCCACTCATTTTGGTGAGTGTTGGATCAAGCCCTAAGCAAGAAAAAATGCAATATAATACTTGTAGTCATTTTTTCTGATTATTTGCCAATGAGGCTAGACAGGTAACCTCCTCTTTTTTCCTTCCTTTCTTTTTTCCCACCCCTGCATCATCCTTTATCTGTCCACTTCCATATGTACCTGCCCATCCCGTGCTCAGCTCAGTGGGCTCATGCTCATGCAGTTTGCCTGCACAGAAGCAAGACAACAGCACCAAACAGTGATTTTCAAATGAATGAAGAAAGAATTAGACCAATCACATCCCTCATTTGAAAATAATTTTTTCTGTTTTCCAAAAAAACGCACATACTTGTACTAACAAGACTACATTAAGTTTCTAGGTTCCTAGACTCCTGATTATGAGATGATGAGCTCAAGCGGCACATTTAAGTTCCAATCTCTGTTCTCTTGCAGGAAACAACCAGTTCAAACATGCAATTCCTGACCCACTCTAGTACATTTAAACTTATTGTTTAACTAAAAGAAAAAGAGTTGCCAATCCACTTCAAAACTTAAGCTATACCTGTGGGTAAACAAAGTCCAAAAAGCATTAATGCATGTGCTCAGAGAGATGAAAACTCATTGGGAACAAAGTTTCTAGAACTAAGCAGCAAAACCCTCAAACAGGGGCTCTGTATCTGGGGCCAGAATGCAAATTCCTTGCAAATTCATTACAAACTTTAGCTTTTGACTTCTAAACACGCATATAGAAATGTCCTTACAGCTGTAACTAATAGCAGTACAGAGGTCTTCAACAAGGTAGAACACTGGGAAAGGTCCTGGACAGCGCCTGGTACTGTTCACTTCCAGCTGCAGATTGCCCCACAGTGTATCACCCCTCCCTCAGAAGATCCTAACTCTCCACAGAAATTAACTGACCAAGCCTGAAAATCCTACTGTGTTCCATTAACTCAAAGCCCTCCACTTTAGCAGTGGGAAAAGTGAGATACAGTACCATCAAGGGACTTCTCAGGGTTCTTTCATGAATCTGTGACTCTCAAGGTACAATTCCCTCGCCTGCTGGGGACCTGAACTCCTATTTAAGGCTGTACCTGAACGCTATCCCCAAGTGCTACACAGCAGGGTGTGAGTGGCCCCCCTCATACCAGGAGGACCGCTTTTTCACACCGTGTTAATGAAGGTCATTAACTCACATGGACAAAAGGTGCTTGCTGGGTTTCTATCATTATTGCCATGACTACAGCAAAATCCACTCATGCTTCTACTTCCAGAATGGCTGTCCCCACTGGAATTTCTGCAGATGGTCCAACTCCCACGAAGATATCCAAGAAGCTGATTTAAAAAATGTCCGTATGAAATGATGTTCATAATTTCAAAACTGCCCCAATTACACATGTTTGGAAGGAGACAATCAGGGCCTATGGTTAAAAAAATTACACTACTAAAAAGTTATTTTCCTTTCAACTATCTTATCAAGTTCGTTAATACCTTCTGCTGTTGGTGAAATGATCCCCCATTAACATTTCAATTTATTATTGCTGTTCCATTAATGAGACCACAAAAAATGGAAATGAGGCCTATAAATATGCTAAGAGTTAAAGTCAGGAATCGTAACAGCGTGTGCACTTTATGAGTCATGTTTCAGTACCGTTAGCGTTCAAAACAGCGTGGAAGAACGGCTCTGCAGCATAAGCATCTGGCTTAACGAACAAAACCCCAAAAGCCCAAACGAAAAAACACCACAATCCAGAAACTCTAGGCTGAAACCTCAGCAGTCAACGCGGCCTTAACCCCTGCTGCAGCAGGCGGGTGAACTCCATGCAGTTCCCGGTAAAACGTCTTTGGAGAAGGACTTTCCCAGTGAAGGTCACGGGGACTGTTAAACTTCACAAAGCAAATTCTGCAGGAGGAAGGGTTTGTCTCTGTCCTTTGTTAAAAACCGCCTCTCCATGCGAACGTCCACCTACTGCCACCACACCTAGCGCTGGGAGGAACTGATTCTCCTGGTAGTATCATTCCTCCAGGAAAAATGGCAGGCTATAAACAGAGAACTCCACTCTTGGGAACCACATTAAGATTCATTTGAGAAACATGTTTATTGCCAGGTAGCCTTTTAGATCCATCAGGCTCCCACAGTTCCTCTGCTGATCTTTTCTCCAACAAACAGTGACTATCCTCTGTGGGTCAAGAAACACCCTTATGCAAACGGCATTACTGCAACTTGCATTTTCAATTATTAATATTTCACTTCTTATCTTACAAACTTTTTCAGAAAAGGAGGAAAGCAGCAGCTTGTTCCCCTGGGAACAAAGACACAAAACGCAGTACCTCGCTGAGCCATGAAAGGAACGGTCCCCTCAGCACAGGGATGTCATATTGTGCTAGCAACATTTTTGTTTCTGCAGTTTATTTCTCTCTAGTGATTAAAAATGATCGATCCTACCCCATTTTCTGTGCCTAGCTGATGGCACCAGGCGTATGCTAAATGAAATGTGTAGCCACACTTCCACTAGCACTACCGTCTTGCAGGGAACAAACCTAAAATTATTACATTGATTTTTTAATTTATTTTCCAGGAAGCTCAGATTTCATGGTAGGGACCGGCTTTGCACTGAGGTCCCACTACTTCAGCGAGAACACTGCAGCCCGTGCTTCTTTTAAGCATTAACAGAAGGAATGATCTAAATTAGCCAGTTTGCCACAGCAGTAATAGTAGGTTTGAAAAAAGACCCAGACACCTTCCACAGTATGAAATAAAATGAAAACATAAAAAGCAAACTATTTAATGAGAGCACAGGCTATTTCAATAAATCTAGTTATTTGATAAGAAGACTGCCACTGTCAGCCTTTTATCACCTGTGAAAACGCATGATGGATCTTCTCTGTTTGCTTACAATTTCAAACCTTCCCCTTCTGATCAATGTTAGCATTTTTGCTCCAGTGCCTCTAACAACAAGGACTGCTAGCAACCAGACCAGCTTCCGCCTTTCAGGCAGAGTCTAAGCACTGACAACCCAGGCATGGCTCAGTGGCACACACATATGGCACACAGACTGGGTGGTTCGAGGCTGTTAAATGTTCTTCCTCTTCTGAGTTTGCCTAAAGGGAAGGAAAACGGCCCCTGCTGAGAGTATACATACATAAAGCTGTAACAAACATTTAATTTTAGCTGCTCTGAAAGAGAATTAAGTCTGTGCATTCTGCACTGCCGGTTCCTACTGCAGCTGCTCAAAAGAGGTGGCTTTGGAGGGTTATTAATTCCCATATAAATGGTCAGCCTCCTCCTCGTTTCTGAAATATAGACTCCCAAGCGAGTTTCAGTCTTACTTTCCCACATCTCTTTCAATTCTTCCATTATAAGTAGATAAAGTCATTATTTGGCTGAAAAGAACCTCAGTCTGACACAGGCTCACAATACTTTACCTAGCTTTTTGATTCAACCACACACTTTACCTTCTGCGTGAAAAAAAGCAAGAGAAGAATTAAAAATGCAAGTTCCAGAGAAAATGCTGAAATGGCTATTGCGTGTGTGCGTTGTTTGGCTAAAGCAGGGGCGGCCACAGGAGGGAAAGACTCAGATGTGATTTTTAAACTAGGCTACTGAAACACAGTTCACTCTCCACCAGAACTGATTTGAAAGGGTTATTTCTCTGATGCACTTAGAGAGGGCAATGCTGCCAGATACCATGAATCTAAAAGCACTTTATGCAAAACATAAGGCATCATATGAAATCACGCGTACCTTACATACCGCACAACCCCCTCCTGTCCCTTTGCTGAGGTTTAGGTATGAAGATTAGAGGTGCTACCGGAATCAACCCTCAGAAACTCCACAGAGATTTGACTCTGCTTGAGCTGAAGCAAAGCAGAAGTTATTCCATCAAAATCAGCTCTTCAGCACTGAAGTTCAGCTCATTTCTGCTGGCTAAGGATCTAACTCTACTATCTACAGATTGAAAGATGCTAAAAAAGGGCTATTTTTATATGCTTTTCCAAATATAAAACAAGTGATTGAAACACAGGCAGAGATTCTTCTCACCCTACTTTATTCACCTGAAAGCTGGGCTAGGCTAGGCAGCGAGGCGCTTGGTACATCAGCGGGAGGAATCAGCTCTCCCGAAGTTTGGCTCTTGCCCTGTGGGAACACCCTTCTCATAAGCCACACTCCAGAGATGCTCTACACAACAAAACTGGGTTGTGATGGATCGTCCCATCAGCTGTAACAAAATAACCTGATGGTTACATGAAACCCTGATCTTCCTCCTTCTCTCCCTCCCAGCGTTTCTGTGCCAGCAGGAACCCACACACTTTTGCGAGGTTATTCAAACTCAGATCCATCTAGACATAACGCCCGCTCCAAAGCCCTGTTCACCTGGACTGAAAGCTGCAGCAGGCACTGAATTCAGTTGTCCTAACTTCTTCAGAAAAGATGCCCAAAAGGTAAGAAACTCACAGATCATCCTTTAATATAAGGCCTTTCATTTTTTTTTCATCCAGGTTTTGCCTCAACAACAAGCTCTCACAAGTTCGGTCTGACACAACTCTACCACGAAACAACTGAGAAATCTAAATTGCTGTACAAGCCCCTCAGCATGGGATGAGTTGTCCTGGATGTGGAGCAAAGGTAGATATTGTTCACACTTCACTGCATCACTTCCAGTGAATTTCGCTGATGTTTTTGAGTGTTAATAAGCTGCCTGCCTCTCTTTCAGACTTCAGGAGTGTCAAGGCTGTATACAGAGAGGTGTGTGGAAGGAAACGGTATCTGATTTAAAGGTAGAAACAAAAGAGCTTATTTCCCCTTATCTGGTAAAGAATCCAGTAAGCCTCTTGGGCATGTAGTTGAAACCACAGTAAGGACAGCAAAACCCTTTCTGGAATTGAAGGATCAGGAAGAAAGCAAGAAACAAGAGGAAAACAAGTTGTTAAATAGAGTATACTTGGGGAGAGCTCTACTCAAAGGTGATACATGGTGTAGGTCCCTTAGCAGACACCCCAGTGCTCACTAGCAAGAGATACTTCGATGCTTAGGACAGGGACTGGAGCCTGGGGGTCTTCCTGATCTTGACTCAGCTGGGGCTGTTTCCAGCCTTGGGCACTTCTCTCTTCTCCACGTGCAGAAGGGTGGTAACTCCTTATGAAGAAAATTGAGTAGATGTGAGCTAAGCCTTATCAGTAATAAGAGGCCACATTCGCTGTATCTTCAGGCAGGCAACACCCCAGGGAAATCAGTGTGGGATTTCCCAGCCAAAAGGTTAGAGGACAGAGCCCAACACTGTGGGACAAAGCCCGTATAAGGAAGCAGAGATGACCAAGTGCCGTGCCCTTCACAAATCTCCAGAGTGGCGTAACGTAATTCCCAAGTTTACTGTTGCAAAGCAAAGCAAAGCTGAGATATATTGCTCCTTTACAAATACAGACATTTCATCAGAGTACATCAAGGCAAGTTTTGCCTTTGTTTTGCCTTTCATAACTAAAAAAGGCATCCCACAAAATAAACAAAGTCCCTCCTTCTTCCAGTATCTCCAAACACGCTGCTTCCACCAGGAGCCAGCTTCTGCAGCAGCTATCATTTTGCTCCAATCTGGTAAACGTCCTCTCCTCCCCCTCTTTCCTACCTGGGGAATTCAGCCGCTTGCAGAAAAACTTGAAAAGAGAAAAACGGAATAAAAAAGTTGGCTTGCATGACCCAAAAATACGAACTGGAAAAAAGTGAAACCAAACACCTTGCCCCCGGTGGCTCTGGGACTTGGAGCCAAACCAAGGCCATGAAAACAGAATATTGCTCTTTGTTAACCATAAATAAATAAATAAAGAACTACTCACTCTTGCCCTTCGGGATATGTTTTCTAAGAAGGAAGAAATTCCCTGTGGAGTTTATTATGTGTAGACGGGAAGTGTGCCTCCTAGGGAAAGCAGTGGGGGTAGCTTTTCCCCTGGTGATTTCTTTCCCGCCTTTCTGTCACTCCTTTATTCGTTTTGCAAGTCTCCCTCCCCTCCCTTCTGCAATAAGTGAAGCCACACAAAGGAACATGCAGGTAATTCAGCCACTCAGAACTACACAGCATCTCCTTCCCTATATAAACGACCAGTGTGTGGCCTGGGTTTCATTTGCAACTGTAAATGAAACAGGCCTACAACTGTGTTCATAATCCTCCTTAATTGAATTTCTGTGACAAAACCCAGACAAAATTATTACCCTCAAGTTAACAGTTTGCGCAAAGTAGCCAAGGGTTCCTGGGAAGCTTTAAAACAAATGCAGAACAAAACTGGATACCACAAAGCAGTTATTTGGTGTTGGTACCATTTGTTTGAATGGGGGGAGGTTTCCCTGGAGGAACAAGGTCATTTTAATATGAGGGACAGCCTAGGAATTCAACAAAGGCCAAAAAAAAGTGAGAATTAAATAGGCAGTGGAAGAGCTCGGATGTAAATCAGCACACGCTGCTCACACAACGGCTACTGGAAGGAGGTGTTGGGCTGTCATGGCTCTTTGAAAGGCCAGCGTAATTCACAACTTGGTGTGGCTAACTGACGGAGTTTCACAAATCCAGGACCGTTTGGTTTGTGTTGAAGTTCTCACCCCATCGAAAGGGGTATCCCCCTTTAAAGCCCTCCATGTAATCGTTTCCTTCAGCTCGATCACCAGCTGGATGGTAAACAGGCAGCACATTAGTAGTGACGTCAGGCTGCTGGTAAAATATCTAGGCTCGTTTCTAAAATGTGAGAATCACTGCTAAATGGAAGCAGGGATGCAAAAAGAGCACAGCCTTGAAGGACGCTCCCACTGCTTGCAGAAGACGAGAATCAAAGTCTTTCCTATTACCGAAATTTAGTGTTTGTTATTCTTCCAGATGATACAGATGTTTCCTTGAAGGATTGGGCAAAGCTGGTGGGAACAGAGATGTCTATTTGCAACAGATAATTTTGTGTGTCATATGCCATGTACTTGGAGAGACACCCTATTTTACCCCACAGTGCCACGTTTTAGTCATCTCTGTATCAGCTGGTAACGAAAGCAAACCAGCAAAGTCACTAGGGATCAAAGCAGACCCTTTATGCTTCAGTTTACGTGGAGCGGACCAGAGCAGGAAAAACCCTGTCAGCCCAAGGCGCTGCCTGCCTGGGCTACGCCCCACGTGCTCATAGAAGTTAATATCCTTTGCAATTTAAGCAGAAGGCAAGTCTACAAGGGAATGGGGAGGGCTGAGGTAATGGAAAGAGAAATCCTGTGGTTCCTCAGTGTGTGCCCATGTCCTGTGTATCACCCAGCCCTCTCGCAGGCAGTCAACAGCAATTTAGGGCATCGAGGAGGCTGGCGGGGCCTCATATGATAATTCCCTCCAATTTAATTATTCATAATGGAAGTTAAATATTGCTAGAAGTGATTAAACGAGCAATACTGTTTAGAGAAAGGCAGGCAGGGACCAGACCTCATTTCCACAGACCCCTGCACCGCCGTGGGGCCGTGTGCCCCTGTTCCCACCCTCACTTGAAAGGCAAAGCTGGTGTAATGAGGGACCTCGGAAGAGTTTCCAGGAGACACTTCCTCTCCCAGGGTTGCAGTGGGGTAACAACCAGGTGCTACTGCCCTCCTCAACAATTGCTGCACCAAATGCTTCAGTGGTTGCATTAACACCTGGTTTTGACAGATTGCTCATTAGCCCTTGGGTCCTGTGCCACTTTGAGTAACCTTTTAAAAACACCTTTTTATAGCTCGTGTGCTCTGTTTTTCTTCAAGCCACAAGTTAAACGCAGTGAACAACACCAGGGGCAAAGTGAGACAAATAAATAGATGCATACGCACTTGCCTACAACCCCCCACGTACACACACACAATCAGGGCCAGAGATCAATGTCTTCAGGAAAAGGCATGAGGGGGTAAATTCATCACAGTGCTTTGTCACTGGTGGCAAAGGAAAGAAAAAGGAACATTTAAAAGGGTGATGAAATGTTTCAAGAAAAAGCAATATATTTTTATGTACTTGTAAAATCCATTGGCAATGACTTTTCTGGTTAATTGGTTTCATCTTATTAAACTGAAAACCTATTTGTAAAATCCAGACATATTCAAGCATAAGTCCAATTTCTTCACCAAAAGCCAATACACCATTTCAAAGAAGAAAATTAAGCAATACAAACCAGTTTCCATTAGTTGGACAGCACAGCACTCGGTACAGGGAAGACAAATGGAATGGAGTGCTTGACTTTTCTAAAAAGCACTTTGGAAAAATCGCATTACTCATTTACCCCAAAACTGCAGCCCCCTTCTTCCTCAGCCCTGTGAAAACAGATGAATACTTTGGCCCAGTTATGCAGAGATTTATAAATCAGCCTTCCGCTATCTTTCCCTGCACTTGTCACGTTCGACTTCTTCCCCCTTATTAGACCACTCTCCTTCTCATTAAATAGTCCCTCTGTCTCACTTGCCAAAGAACTGCCAATGGGCCCCTCATTTTACAGAAGAATAGACCCAGCTTTACCAGTGGGAA
Source organism: Rhynochetos jubatus (assembly GCA_027574665.1). Lineage (NCBI taxonomy): Eukaryota > Metazoa > Chordata > Aves > Eurypygiformes > Rhynochetidae > Rhynochetos > Rhynochetos jubatus. The sequence goes on from CM050654.1 coordinate 31,274,975, forward strand.
AGGGCCTCTAATGTACCATGGACACAGCACAGCGAAGCATGGTAATTTGCCTGTGTTAATGATGCTACTTCACAATGATCAGGAAAACAAAAATCTTTAATAGCTAAATAACACCCAGTCCTTCTGCAGCCTGTTGAATTCAAAAACAGTGGCAGCAGCATTCAATGTTCTTTAAGAGATGAGCTAAAAGATTGCTGCAATGTTCTTTTTCTTTTCTCCCCAAATTCCAATCTGTGTGGAATCACTAAATGGGAGATTTTAATTTTTTAATCAGTAAAATGGTGGTGGGAGCAGGATGAGAAAAACCGGTCCAGGTGTTTCAAAATGTTTCAGTGGCTTAAAAGCAAGGGATATAAGGGGAAAAAAATTATGAACATATATCTAAACATATTTGGACATCCTATACGCATGCATGATTCTCGATCCCCTAGTTATTCTGCTCTGTGGGAGGGATTTTGTGCAAAATACCACTGACAAGCAGGACTAAAGCATAATTACTTATTTTCTCCTTTTTAGGTGAAAAAAGGAAGTCATTATTGAGGGAAGGACAGAGGGGCAGTCTGCATGTGCCACCACTCGTTTCTGAGGATGCTCCAATTCAGCAAAGCACTGAGCTCGAGTGCTAAATCAACCCCAAGAAATGGGTTCAACCTCGGTTCTCATCAGAAGCTTTTCACTTCTTACAGCTGGGTGCCCTAGGCCGTCTGGCCAGGCAAAACACTGATTGCTTTGGCCAGGCAAAGTCTGGTTGCTCCAGAAAGTCAGTCTTCAAACACAGCTCATTAAGCTACTCAGTGGGCGAAATTCTGCACTTATATTGGGCCAAACATGGCAGGCACAACTGCACTGACTGACGACATTATTTGGCACGCAGCAGAAGGAACCAAGGATCATAAGCAATCATATGGTGCATGTTTGGTAATCCTTTGGCACTGCCGGAAGGTTGGGGAATAGACTTAAAGATAGGTTTATGAAAAAAAGATGAACCAATGTTTACAATATTGCTCGTACAAGTAAAGGCTTCTGTGAAATTTTCCGAGGGCAGAGGGAGGGATGTGTCAGAAATTTTGTAGATTTTGTAGCTGTCTGGCACTCTTCACACATTCCTTGTCCAAAACTTTGTGGTACAGCTGTGCAAAACAGGAGCAGGACTTGAATTCAAGAGGGCTGTGGGAAGGCAGCATTGCTGAGAAGGTAGGACCAAGCCGTTTCATTGCAGCTCTCGTCCGGGCATTCTTCGAGTCATGATGTTCAACACTTAACAAGCGTTGCAGTAAGTCTCTGTCACAATTAAGCGATAGCCTCTGCAGTAGTTGTTTAAGGAGGGTTTTGTTAAGATTATTCACTGTAGAGTTCATCGGTTGATTGTCTTATTGTCTCATGAAATTATGTGCTCACCACCGGAAAAGTTTGTCAGCCCACACTGAAAATAAGCACCTAAAAACTCTTTAAATACCTTTTTACTAATTCTGGAGTAGAACTCAAGGGGGGGAGTACTAAACCGTTTCCAACAAATGCCACACACTGCACGTTAAAAATTCCCCAAAACATCGTATTCTTAGGCCTTTCTTTACTAATGTGCCTTCTTGAATTAAAAAAATCGTTCTAAACATACCCCAAGATGCGTGTTTCAATGGCTGACTCAATATATCATTTGAAGAAAATGTGGCTACAGCACTAGCAACAGGGCTTGGGAGGGATATAAGCAAATCGGCTCTTTGATGTCCCTTCAAGACCAATGATTTACTGTAATTTTAAATCTTAACATTTTCTGAATGAATAATTTTGATAGCTTTCATCTTGAACTCTGTGGACCTTGCCAAGTTGAGACCGTAATACTTATCAGCAATTCATCAGCAAAACCATGGGTGACGCTTCAGAGGCTTGATATTTGAGACCTGTCCAGGCAATCTCCCTCCGAAGCCAAGGAGCCAAGAAAAGATTCCCAGCTGTGACCCAGCACAAGTGCTTCTCCAGTGGGGCATTCAATCTCCCTCCTAGGCCTTGCTCAAAGCTGCTTTGCAGTGTGAAAAAAGCATGTTGCCTTCCAGAAACTGAGAGCAAAATAAACCTCCACCCCTGGGACAAAATTCACGTCTGCAGCAGAAGTGGCAGAGGTGCTTCCAGATACTGCTCTTCTCAAACTGGCCAGGGTATGAAACCAAGAGAGCTCTCACTGCTAGTAAGGAACAGCCACCCCTTCATTCTTCCAAGCCAGCACAGTACCGCCCCGTCCTTTGGGGCAGCAGAAGCAGTGGAAGCAAACACGGAGGAAGAGGATGGAGCAGCTACACAGGCCACGGCCACCTTTAACTGAGGCCAGGGAGATCCCTGTGCTGCAAAGCCTTGAGCTGTTCGGGGAGCACATCAAGAGTGGCCTGGTACCATGGCTTCTCCCTCCTCTGCCCTTGTTTGAAGCAACAGCAGTGCAACAAAGGCACTCGAACTGAAAGGTTGGAGGATCTCGCATAGCACAGAGTTTCACCTTGGTGTCCCTGTTGATACCAAACAGCTAGTGTGAACACCATTGCTCACGTATAGGGTTGCTAACACCATTGCTCATGTATAGGGTTGCTAACACCATTGCTCACGTATAGGGTTGCTAACACCATTGCTCACGTATAGGGTTGCTAACACCATTGCTCACGTATAGGGTTGCTAACACCATTCAGTGGGGCGGAGCTGATACAAAGTACTTGTCATAGCGGCTTAAGTAACACCCGTGATTTTCCCTCTAGATTTTGCAAGATGAGTACATAGGTGCAATCAGTAGATTCATTAATTCTAAAATAGTGGCATCTCTTATGCTTGCTACTTGCCAGGCAGATGTAGCCACCAGTGTGTGCAGCTATTAAGTGCAAACCCCAGTTCCTATCATCCTTTTTTGTTCTTCACCTTCCATTTACTGTGCATTTTCCTTGAGCTCTTTCTCTTTTGATCTCCTTGAGAAAAATGGCCTCCTTTATTGATTAAATTACAAATTCCAATGGCAGGTGATTGAGTTATATGATAACACCCGACGAAAGCCATCAACTACCATTGAAATAAAAGGAAAAATTAGTACTCCCTTTATTACAAAAGGTTTGGATGTCAGTAGCTGACTGAATTAAATGGAGATTGAGCAGATCTGAGAGAATTGATTAGAAAAAACAAAACCGAATTCAGAAAAGAGCTACCAAAATTAACAGCTCACTAATTCACCTTACAAAAAGATGGGAAAAGTTGAGGAAGAGAAGGAAATTGTATCTTTTTCAAGCATTCACAACCAGGAACTGCACAGAAGCGTGTCTCTGTGATGACTCCTTAGATTTCCAAATCTGACATCAAGTTACCAAAGGCCAACAAATCCATGACCAGGGCAGCAGCCCCTGAGGTTTATTCATTCAGCTTCTAGAGGGCCTTTTTAATTAGTGGTATCGCAAGTAAAATAAGGTTCTTGGCCTTTGTTCTGTGCCTGGGAACCAACTGCATGCCAGCTTTTGGTAATTATCATTGCATTTCATTCACTGCTCATCTATGCTAATGAGCTAATTTTTATTTTTGTCTGCTTGTGGCATTTCCTGCAACACTGGCAGATGTCTTCGGCTTTCCTCCTGCACATTAAGCAACCATTATTGGAGTTCTTAAATGAGACAAGAAGCTGATAAAGCAAAGTGTCTAAAATGGCATGATCCACTTTAGAGCCGTGTCATCTTCCGCTCACTTCCTTGCAAGCTCGTTGCAGGAGAGAGCTAACAAAGATCAGTTTTAGCAAAGCTCTGGAAAAAGTGTAAACACAGCTGTTAAAGAAAGGTTGCAAACATTGTATTATTTACTTACAGCCTCTGCATTACTGAAGTGTCATATTCGAAGTTACGCTCTAGGGAAAATCCTTAGTAACCTGTGGAAATATCAGAAAAAGAGTCTTCAGTGGATATTTCTAACCGTATCTTCTATCCAGCGGGGAAGAGAGTTTAACATCAAATTTTGTCATTATTTTGGAAACAAAAATATAAAGAACATATTATTTAACCACAAAACAGTGTAAAACATTTCTGTTATGCTCATCTGAAGGTTGCTTCAAAAATTCCTTCAGCTGCAGTTTTTTCTTCGTATTTGCTTTTTGTGAAAATCCTAGCCTACAGATTTGCTAGCAGCAAGCGTTTGTAGAAACGATAAATATTTTAACACACTCAATCTAACTTAGACATTGTGCAGCCCTGCCTGAACTTTTCCCAGCCCTGAACGCTTCACCCTCACGGAAGAGACAAGGAATCGCTCTTGTCCCAGTTTCCAAGTGGGAGATTTGCACCAGTGAGAAACGTAGGCTGTGAACACACATCTCATTCCTTATCGCAGCGTTCTGCTTGGGGACATCCCTGTCCCCAGCACCCAGCACCCTGCCTCATTGCTCACCCCTGCCAGAGTTCAGCGCCCCCTCCATTCTGCCAGCACTACTCACAAATGCAGTCAGATATGGGTCAGTAAAGACCTATTTAAACTGTTCCCGCCAAGCCAGGAGCTGCAGGCTGATGAACGTGTGAACACAGCCTACGCCATTTGCCCCGGGTCTCACAGCAAGCCTGGCAGGGCAGAGAGCTAGCTGTGAGCTCACATCCCCCCTCTTTGAAACACTGAGGGTACTGAGCCCAAAGCAAAGCACAAAATGAACAAATCGGCTCAAGAAACCCACATCTCAAAGGTTATTTTCATCAGTTTCACCCTTCTGTCTTATTCAAAACCCCCAGTTCCATCACAGCCCGGTCAAAATAAAAAGGCAAAACTTGTAACAAATTCTAGATTATTTTCTAATAATCTATCCTTCCTTTTCATATTATGGCAGCACTCCAAAGCCCACCCTATGCCTCAACTCCTTGTGTTAAGCACCATGCAGACGTTGGCCATGGTAGTCTGCTCTGCTCCCTGGAGCTTACCAGCAAGAGATCAAGGAGCTAAAGGTGTAGGCAGGGAAAAGACAGAGACAGCAAAAATCAGGACTCTTCTGCACAATGGCTTTTGAGCACAAATCCCACTCAGCCACTAGGAAATGATTCACTGTGAAGAGATTCTGACCCTGCTACCTATTATGCTTGACAGACGATCTCAGTGAAATCATTTATCTAGTTATTTACATGGCTTCCATTAGAGCAATGTCTGAGCATTCACAAACCAGATGGGTTTTTCTTCACCACACTCCTGAGAAGGAGCACATGCTGTTAACTCTGCATCACAAACACGGAATGGAGATAAAAGAGAAAATGGTTTTTCCAGGGAAACTAAAATGTGATCTGCCAAAACCCTGTATCATGCCAGAGGACTCCCATGGGTTAAGGTGCTGCACTTGGGGCCGGGCCATCAGGCTTTAGCCATAGGCAGACCTCTCACTACCCTAGTACTATTTCCTCAAACAATGGCTTCTAACTAGTGTGAATCAGGGAAAGCGAAAGGAAAAGGAAAAAAGGGAACAGGAAAGTGAAAAAGGAAATTGTAAAAATAATAAAGAAAAAGTCATAATCAATGTAGCAATATCTGAGGAAAGCAAACAGCAGCAATGCAGGAACCAGTCACCCCGTTCACTGAGAGGACTGAAGCAACTGTTCTTCACAAGAAGCTTCATTCATCACATTTCCATAACCGAGAAAATGCTCCCACAGTCCCTTCTTTCAACATTTCAAGACTAACATGCATACACACTCTCACATTTCCTTCCTTCTCCTATCAGTCTTTCCTTGTGGAAAAAATCATAGGAAAGGGACTAAGATCAGAAGATTTCTGCAGCTGTTCAGCCAGGGCTGAACCCTGAAGGTGGGACACCCAAGGGAACGCAGGGTGACAGAGCACCTGACAAAAGGACTGTCGTCACTGCCAGTTGACTCTTGCTCTTTAAAATTATGACAGTGGAAATGGTTTTTTGGTGATATCCCAGGAGGCAGTTCAGAGCCCAGCATACCAGGTTGTAAGAAAATAAGATGCATCTGTTAGCTCAAACCTTCAGGACTGGTAGTCTCTTTAGAAAAGTAAGCCACTGGTCAGGACAAACTCCAAGGTTTGATCACCAGAAGGATTTTTGGTCTGGAAACTGCCTCACTCTAAACATAATAGCTCTCTTCTGGCCAGAGAATAGAGGATTTCCTAACCTCACCTTTTGATCTGCCAGAAACTGAGCCTTCTCCTGAAATTACTTCTCAGATGTTTGAATTCCCTCTCAGGTTACAGCATGAAACCTTTCCTCCATAGACAGATTGGATAGTCTTATTCTTTCAGGACTCTGAAGTTCATTTCACATTCATTTTAACAGGATCAGGATGCTCAGAGCTCCTGTTGAGGTTAAAAGAACCAGACCTGGAGAATGTGCTCAGTCAAAGCCAGGAAAATCCCAAGCCTGCTAGTCCCTCCATAGCGCTGTTGTCAATTAAAGAGAAGCAGGATAATATAAGTAGCATAGTGTAATGGTCAAACTCCCTCTACACACCCCTCCAAATCCATGCTGTCTTAGCCAAAAGCAGGGAACTCCAAAATTAAAAGAATTAGCTTCTCATCCCAAGGCAAGGAGCCTGTGGGACCCAGAGCCGGCTCTCAGCCTTGGTGGAGCAGGAGAAAGCAGGCATCTCCACTCTCCCCAAGGCTCCCCTAACACCTCGGGGGTGCCAGCGAGTGGGATCTACTGGCAGGGACATGACTGACACCTTGTCACTGACTGCTCCCCAGCCCTGGGCAAGCCATGTTGCCTTCCCCTGACCATGCACAAGAAGAGTATAAAAATGCTCAAAACCACTTGTGAAAAATCTTCAAGCACTGCCAATAAAAAGCCCAGTGACTGCTGTGGCAGAGGTGGAGTGGTGCCAGAATCACCACAGGATCTGGATGTCTTCACTAATGGGGCTTATCCTCTTTTCGTCCCCAGTCTAAGGCGGGGAGGTGTTACTGCCCTTTTGCAAGCTATAAAAAACCCAAGACAGCAGATGGATTAAACACCTCGCCCAAGGTCCCTCGGGACCTGCACATCTGCATGGAGAACTCATCCCAAAATGCCACAAACTCAGTCTACTGCCCTTCCCTTCAGCCCAGCCTAATTCTCCAAATTTCATTATGATTCAAAGCTCTATTTAAAGGCCCTACAGCTATGGGTGTGTGCAGGGAATTAAGGCTGAGCCAAAAAGTTTGAATTTAGCAGCTCTGGTCGGGATTCTTTTTGGTAACAGTGAAACACAGAGCTGTGGGATTTTAACATGAAATAGAAAAAAAGGTGATACGTGTCATCTGGGTTATGATGTAAACCCTCAAGAAGATACAGTAGCAATCCAGTGTCTTCTCCTTCCAAATTAACCTGTCTCCTAAACAGTCCAGAGGCCAGCCAGCCTAGTATGCTTTCCAAGCCTGCTGCTTGCTTACACAGCAAAGGCTGCTATGAAACAGGAAAAATTAGATAGAGAACAGCTACTAATCTCTCTTGCAGTCTTCCAGTGTAAGGGAAGGGGCCAGGCACAGCTACTCACTGAAATGAAGGGCAGCCAGGGTAGCTGACAAGGCTCAGAGACACCCAGCCAGTTTACTACTCAAACCACACTAAGCTCTTTAGGTAAGCTGTATTATTACAGATGGTATTGCTTGCCCTAGATCTGATGACCAAAACGGGGTTGCTCTCCATAATCCTTCAGAGACTGCTTATAAATCAGAGAACACTTCACCTCTGGACACATGGCACTAGTAGATAATAATGTAAATGACCCAGTGTTTTAACCTTAACAGGGATTTGCTTGGGTTATTGTAGGCAAAAATGAGGTCAGGAACTCCAGTCAGGAGCCTTAAGTTAGAAGAGCCTCAGTCTGGGGTCACCTGGACCACCCCAGCCTTTAGAGCACTGTGCACAAGGATGAGGCGTAACAGCAACCTGTAGGCTGGAGCTGCAAAGGCAAGAACGGGCTACGCTGTCCCCACACAGCTGCACCCGCAGGCACCGGTCACCTCCGCCCCCTGCACCCCAACCGGGCCATCATGTCCATCCCGAAGCTGCAACAGCAGCAACATGATTGCTGGGAAAATAATTTTGAGGGCATCAGCCCCTAAACACCCACAGGAAATAAAATCTGTTTCTGTATGAGCCTTTCCACTTTTCTCAGGCATCTGAGGGATGCCCTTTAAAACATGAGATAAGAGCGGACTTGTCCAGACGGCATATCTGTACGGCTCCTTGGATACCCACGAAAGCCCCACGGCAGGTCTTGGCATCTCATCCCCTCCTTATAAACTCTTTCAGAAAGTTAGAGCTGCCTGTGAAATGGGGAGCTATCTGTGCCATTCTGGGGAGCATGCCAAACCCTGCACTGACACCCCCACCCCCTTAAAAACAAAACAAAGCAAAAAACAACCGAAAACAACCCTCCTGTTTGCTACTGATTAGGCAGCCGAATTAAAACTGATGAAGTGATTGGACAGGATCCAAAGCTGTTTATCTGCACATAAATCACAGACATGCTTTACTCAGCCAGCACGGCTTCACTGAGCTAGGGGAAAGACCTCTTACTCAGAATGCTGATTATTACAGCAATTAAAATATCAGTGAAGCAAACATTTAGGGTAGAAAGCTGTTAGGGGCTCCCGGAGAAATCATTCCATTAAATATGAGTTCAAACCAATTTCTAATTAAAAAAAAAAAAGTTTTAATAGAGAGCTGGTTTGGTTCTTCTGGTTAAGTATACGATGTTAGAAAAATCAAACTCTAAAGGAGGAAAGAAAGACGCAAATTAACGAGCTGGACATGCCAAAGGAGATTAAAAAGGAAGGCTGATACATATTTTATGATCACAAGAGAATTAAAAAAAAAAAAGTTAGATGTACTGTCAAACCAGACACAGTGTTAATAGCTAAAGTACATGGCAATAAGAACTGCTGTTCCCACAGCTATTAATGTAAACTGAAAATTGGGAGCAGGCTGCAGCAAAAGAAAACAAATCACACTTCTTCTTTTCAAATTGAAAATATATGTAGAATAAATCCCTACCCCCAGCATTCTCTCTCTGCACCCCAACCCCCTGACAGCAAGACAAGGACTGTCATTTCAGCAAGCTACAACTTCCAGGCAAGTGAGACAAGGGACAATTTCTAACTATTAATCACGGCTAATTTATTTACACAATGCTTCTACTTCTCAGAATCACTGGCCAGGAGTTTATCTCCCCCTTCCCGCTTGAGTCCTGAGAAACTATTTAACATGGGAAGTGGCTAAGGGGGGCAAAGAGGGGAGAGTGTCATGTAGCCAAGTTACGCATCCCAGCTGGAATTTGAGATGATGTCTTGCAGTTCTGCCTCCTTCGGCCAAGTTTCGTACAGGAAGCACGACCGCGCCAAGGGCAGTGAAATACACTGGAGCCAATAAACAGCACTTGACTCCATTAACACACTCACGCTGCGGATCCCATCACAAAACCCTCAGTCACCTTGCAACGTGGTTGCTCACGAGGTAGCCAACAAATTGCACGAGGGGAAAGGCTCAGCAGCCAAGAGGACCCTCTGATGAAGCCTTACAGATGCAGAGAGTGTATGCATGTGGTATGTGTGACTGCAGAGCTCTTCCAGAAGAGCCCAACGCTGCTCATATAAAAGACTAATATGGAAATACTGGCCACAAAGGGTTCTGGTGTCACCAGTGAGGTGAAGGGCAAATTGCTGTGAGGAACATCACCAGCCCTGGGAGGAAAACCCGGTCTTGGCACAGAGGCTGCTCTCCAAGCCCAGGATGGATCCAGGAGTACAAGAGGAGCAGGCATCCCTGGTGGCTCATGCAATTTTCACCCATCCGCAGCAATCTGTTCCAGCTGTGCCCCAGAACAGGAACTTGTCACCAAGTGACAGTCAGAAGGGGATCTTTCTAAGACCCTGGTGCTGTCTTCAGTGCTACATTATTTACCCTTTTTATTCCCCCAGTTACCCACAGCACACACACAGCACAGATCCTCTCCTGCTCAGCACACCTCATGCACGAGTTCCCCCTGGCCTCACTAGAACGAGAAGGTGGCTTCATGTTTAATTAAATCCCCTTACATGACCAGGAAGAAGTTTTTAAAATTCTTAGATTAAAAATTTGTAATGCATGCATTACAAGTCTGATGATTGCTTTAAAAAGCTGTTAGTAGCAAGAATAATTTCATCCTACATAGAAGTACCTCAATTTTTGTGCTGGAGTAAGAGATAACTTTTGACAAAAGTAGTTGACAAATTACTTGACAAATTTGTCAACTACTCTGGTGCCATCAAAATGAAAGGCTTTATATAAATGTTGTATGATTTTTTTATGTATATATATAAAACACTTTTACTGGACTGTTGATAAAAGCCTCAGCTACAAAGGAACTCTTTCCCCCAGTTGAGCAAAGGCAAGCTGCTAGACAAATCAGTTCAATCTCTGCCTTTCAAACAATATAAAGCAGTATAACTTTCAGGAGCAACACCTCATCTGTTTTTTTTTCCAGACTGCCTATCAGGAATCAAGCAGTAAGTAAACATTTGAAAAGTGTTCCTCTGAGAGCAAAGGTTTAGATTTGAGTCACAGGATCCATTGAAAAGAAAAATTGCTTCTGTGCATTGGGACAGTGCCTTCCCTCCTGAAAATTTTATAAAAAGAATAAATGGAGATAATCTTTTTACAAGGTATAGCCCATATGGAAATTCATTATTGCTTCCCTTTAAAAAAAAGTCAAGATAGTTCAGAAAGTGAGAACGGGGTCACTATTTAAAAATAAAAGTATGCAGATGATTTCCTAACAACCATAGCCAATAAAAGTATGGTTTAAAAGCTTTATCGTGGTCTAAAGTGAAGTTCCTGTTGATGAGAACATGAGATAAACAAGAGGGAAAGCCATAATAAAGCCCTAACTCACTAAGAGTATTTAATGCAGAAGTGGGGTATGTATACCCAGAGATTGTTGATTAAATATTTTAAGGATCCATTCTTCTCCTTGTACAAAACACTCGCTGGAGTGGCTTCAGCGCTGCCGCTCCCTGAAGACCGCATTACTGCTTGTTAGCCTCGCTCAATCACTGCTGCGGAGGCACAGCTGAAAGGAATCATTGTTCCTGCTTCACAAAAGCAAAACTCCAGAGAAGGTGAGTGATTTGCAAAGGATTTTACAGCAAGCCAGTGGCACTGGGGGAAGGGAGGAACCCCAATGTATGGACCAGTCCCTCCCAAGCACTAGTCCCCATTGCTTGTGAGGGTTCTGCTGAGAACATCATGGAGTCGGGCACTGTTTTCATTCCTGCCTATTCCAATTACAGCCATGACTATTAATTTAAGGCTGTCACCAAAAGCATGTATACACATGGAAGATGAGAGCAGCAGGGCTTGGGATATTGCCTGAAGATAACATTTAGGTCTAGATTTTGCTTTCAATAGGCGTGCATCTAAATAAACTCCTTCCTTCAGTAGATTTATACTGGAAATGAACATTTGATCCTAAAAGGTCTAAATTAAACATACAGCTGTTTGGAAATAGTTTTCCAGTGTAGCCAACAGTCATCCCGAACTCGGTTTGATGACATGGTGTTTGTCAGGCATCTGAGGACAGAACATAATCCTGCAGCACACGCACGCTGTGATACCCAGACCAAGCAAGGTAAGTCATGGAGCCAGACAATGGCCTGGGTGGCCGCACCAAGCTGCACACTTTTCTTTAACCCCAATTAATTTAGGTGATTGGCTAAGTCAAAGACCCAGAGAAGTTTTAAGGGACAGAGGATCTTTTTAGCATAGTCATGATTCTCTGTAGCACTGAAACCATGAATATGAAAAGAGTTGAAGGGGAGACAGGAAATAACTGCAAACATCTTTAGTCAAAGAAAGTACCTTTCTTCCTCCAAAGTGAACAGCTGCTGAGCACGGTCGAGTCGGTCAGGGGCAATGAAGATCAGGGAAGTAACACCCGTTAAGAGAAGTTCACTCTTTGCAATTGTCTCTAAACCAGACCCAGGACGCAGTAAGTAGATCTGCCCAGGAAATTCCCAACGCAACTCTCTTCCGACGGTAAAGCTTGATTTGTCAGCACTGATATGTCCAGTCTTTCGGTTTCACCAGGGTTATCGAGAAAGAGGTGTGAGGGGACCAAGCTTGTCTTGTTGGTCTCTATCTGCACCCTGCGCAGCTGGCCGCCAGCTCATGCTGCAGGATGGCAGAGGAACAGCTAACAGGGCCTGTGCTTCTACAGCACTGACGGCTCCAGGCCAGCAACCCTCAGCTGGCATCAGCCATGCCACAAACCAAAGTACGTGAAGCCCAAGCAGACTTTAAGATCAAACTCACAGGGCTTCTAGGATCCCTGATAAGCAGTCAAGCAGCTCTCACTAAGACAACATTCCTCAGCCTCTAGACTGCCTGCAGTACAGGAGGAACTTGCCTAAGCAGGCCTCCAGAGCGTAAGGGGCACACAGCTGTTCCTTTTTCCATAGGGACAGTGGCACTCCGTCCCTTTGGCTGTGTATCCTTTTCCAGCAGCAGGATTAGGCCATATCATCCTGTCCTCCCTTGTCAGATGACCAAACCTATGCTCAGTACACCAACCTGCAAACAGTGTGTGTCTGCGATTTCTGGGGCTTACTGAACAACCTTCGGCAGCCTGTTCTCTGCAGATGGCACCACCTGTCAATTCCGGATGCCTCCTTCACACCTCCTCTTTTTCAGAGGACTCCCAGGCTGGGAGCTGCCGACCCACTTCTCTGTGACACAGAGTCAAAAGGTAAATGAATCACCAGGATGGGACCAGATTGTTTTTTCTGGCAAATTTCGTGTTGGGTTGATCATTCTACAAAACCAGAGAGATACATTCTGTATTTATTTCAAAATAAAATAATTTTCCATAAGGAACTTAAAAATACTTTTCTATTTTCCAAACAGAAGCTCCAGCTGTTCCAAAGTGGAAACTTTTCCTAGTTTCAGAGAGCACAAACTGGGCAGAATCTGTAAATAGTATCTTGCGACGCTACAGTTAAATGCAGTATTACAAAGCTAACCCATTAGAGTGCTATTGCTGAGACTGGGATATATTTTAGGACCAACCTCACCCGTTTCCCTTCACCGTTCCCCTGCCCATACTGCATCCCTTGTGCCCTACTGAGGGCCTGTGAAGTAGTAGGTATTAGTGTAACAACAAATTCTGGCTAAACACGCCAACAACATTATTTTGGATTTGAACTGGTGTAACTAGGGCCGGCATGTGACCTACCTTTTCAGTTACATTGTGCTTCTCCCGCTCACTAAACAACATCTGCAAAAGTTGCATCAGTTCCCTGCACTGCAACAGACACACATTTTTTGAATCCAAATTATTACAGAAACCTACCTATTTCACATTCTGAAATATAAAGTCCTTGTTCCCAAAAAAATCAAGGGAGAAAGTCCCAGTAAGTCCAAGGACAGCAGAGTTGAGACCTGAGCCATTTGGAAAACGCTACATCTAATGTCTGTCATTCCTTGCCTTGTCCAAAATCACAAATAGGCTGTGGCCTCGGAAACAGAGGCCAAGTCTTCCAGTTCCCAGATCCGTGCTTTAACTAGTTGACACTTCCTCTCATCACTGGAGCAGGAGAAACAGAATGATCAGAGACCAAAACCCCTCACGTTAAGCAATCTGAAAACATCATGTTTCAGTACAACAGAGACATGTGTCATTCCATCACTAACTCACCAGCCCAGGGGCCAAGTCCAAGGCGAATGTCCCGGCAGCAGTCCAAGGCTGGAGTCCCAGAAGGCAAACCCGTCAAGAATTAGTGATGTAAATGCTCCCTCTCAGAGGCAGTCCCACTGCAGTCTTCTCTGAACCCCTTGGACTCTGCAAACTTCCTTCTCTGGCATGCCTCTTTGGCCTTCCTCCTTCTATTTTTCTCATAAGGGTATTTGTATGTGATTTATCTAAAAAAAAAAAAAAAAAACCAAACATTTTTTTCCTTGACTAAAGAAGAAGTGTGCCTGCATTTGTCTGATACAATAACGAAGTCATAAAATCCTCTTTGAGGAAGGCGCTCTCTACTTCTGTCAGCTCCTTCCTCTTTCCTGAGTTATGTGACTAAGATGTTGGGGAAATACTCGCAGCTTTCATGGTCAGCATCACCTCCCCTTCGCCCTTCTCCCTCACAACACTGAAACAACTTAAATGATCCCATGCCTGATCTGAGCATCGAGTCTGATATAGTCATTATCTCCAATGGCCCCACTTTTCATCCATCACTGATCAGGACACAGAATCCCTATTCAGTGTAAACGTGACTGTTTAATTTTTCCAAAGACCGTTTGTTTACTTTCTGGTAGAGACTAACGAGTAAATATTATTTGGTAGGCTAGAATTTCAGGAAGCCCAGCTAAAATGAGCACTCCAGATCACTAGATGCAGCATAAACATATGGTAAAGAGTTTGTAATCATCCCCAAGACTACAGAGGCATCCTGTGAGGCAGCCAGGAAAGAAACTGAAGTCCGTTTTCTGAGTCCCAGTGTAGAGTCTTAAACATAAAGCCATCTTTCCTCCATCCCTCTGCTCTCAGAAAACACTTTCTGAGTTTCTGCCTAGCTAGCAAATATCTAAAGCTAGAGGTTATCCATCTCCAGCATCAACTCAGTTATAATTTTAATTGCAACTGGTTTCCTAAGTCGCAGTCTCTTTTTCTAAGTAATTTTTGCTGAAAATACACCTCCTATTGTTGCATGGGCTTCATTTTAATCAAGCTATGCTGTTCCTTCACAAGTTTGGCACTGCATTTAAAAATCAAAGTACCAAATTCCTCTGTGAACTACTCAGATGCAGCTTATATATGCCTATCAAAAGCAGAGAGAAGCCAAACTTTGACCCTGAATAAGTTGATACATGAAAATATGACAGTGTTTCTTTGGCTAGAGGAAAAGAGAGATTACTTATAAAGCCTCTACTTAATTCTTTGTGGCTGTATTACAAACCAAGCAATTATAAATCTCCTCAGATTGTTGTAACACTGCAAGTAAACTTAACAAAATGAGATACACACGCCAACATCATAAATGCTTTTCCAAACAGAAATGTTAGGCACAGTTACAGCACCGCTTTAGGTCAGTCCAGTCCAGTCGTAATCACAAGTGTTAAGAACAAAGCGAAGACCAGATTCAGAGCAGAACCCGGCCTTTTTCACCTATAAAGAAAACAAAGTTCAAAGAAAACCCAAGAAAGACGATACCAAACTTCAGAGATGTAATGAAATCCCCGAGCCTGCCCTATATGCAGAGCTAATGACGGCTCTGGTAGTGAGCTGAAGAGGAACGGCGTAAAGGATGGAGAATCTGCCAGACACTGACAAGCCGAGATAAAATGAAGAGAAACAGTTATAAAGAAAGACTTGTTTTCCCTTGATGATGAACTACTCTGTTAAACTACAGGCCCAGAGCAGAGACAGGAATTAGTCTATGGTATCTAATGAAAAAAAGCCAACTGACACCTACTTAAAGGAGGGAAGAAAGTCCTTAGTTTAACAACTAAGGAAAGAGTTTTCTCATCTGACACAGCTTCTCCCATTGCCCATAGAGATAAAAATGAGAATTTCTCTAGGGAAAGACCACATGGCATTTGCACCCCATGGAACAACCCATTGCCCCAGCATAAAGACTGAAGTTTAAATCTCCACGCTGCCTAATTTAACCAGACTCTCTAACATTTGTCTTCTCATCCGAAAGTCTAAGCCACAAAGTTAGTGGCTACTCAGAGAGATGAGTATCTCTGTATCTTAGACAGTGACCTGTAACTACTAGCACATTCCCAACCAAATCTGCTTTCTAATAACACACAACACCAGCCTGCCCAAGCTATATATAATATCCCATCAAATTCTGAAACATCCGTGCTTTCACCCTGTAACAAGACCGCGGACTGTCTGCATGAAGGCATGCTTTAACACCAGTGACACAGCTCCCTGCAGCTCCGTACTGCCTTTGCTCAGTGCAAATACACGTGTTTGCGGGCACTCATAGGGACATCTAGGAGCGTAATTCAGAGAAGTGAAGCCAAGAAGGAACCAACAGATCATTTTCTCTGGCCTCCTGCTGACAACTCAACTTCCCCAGTTACACAGCTACACATTAGCTGATGAACACTGGTAATGTGCTATATGGGTCCAAAAAATATTCCCACAAAACACTCAGGGAGCATTACCTTTCCTAGGGTCCTGGAACAACTCTACCAGTATAAATTCTATGGGTTATTATTCAACAACTTCACTGACTCATATGAGGGATGGATTAAATCCGTGATTGTCATTCTCTGACCCCAGCCAAAAAGATTGAGTTATTTCAGAAAAATAGCTTGCACTTACTCTTGATAATTTGCATCTACTTTCCTCAGCATTTACAGCTTCTTTCTTTGCCATTTACTGCCAGTGCAACTACTGCCACTGCTTTCATTGAACATCACAAACACTTTACTACTAATTTCCAGCTCATCTGCAAAGAGTAGGGATCTGAGAGCAATTGGGATGACAAGCCCTCCAAGCACCTGACAGACTTACACCTGGAATAGAAACCTAGAAACCAAGACTTAGAAACTCACAGCTGGAATAAGGAGGTAGCAGTATATCCAGTAAGGGATGTATAGAACCAAGAGACAAAACAGGATAGGTTGCAAAAACTGGATTCATTTCTGCTGTAGAGGAAGCAGCGTTCACATCAGTAAAGACGGCCACTCCTGCAAGCATTTATGCGTTTGCACTGGGGAAAAAAACGTGACCAGGAACCAGGTTTCCATCTCAAAACTTCTGGTAGCTGGCAAGTGATAATTTTCAATATTTCTGATGAAAATCTCAAAGCTTAAAGATTTCTAGAAAAGCAATGTTTTTACAGGAATAAATTAATTTTCTAACCAGCTCTCCAACATACACATCCATAGTAGCATGTAACAACCCAGGCTGGTACTTAGGCTGACCTATTTTCCTCCCAAAAAGCAACACTGCTTTATTGCTCTTTGGGACACCACCCACTTTCATCTCAGATAAATTACAGAATAAAATCTACTGTCTTCTCCACTTCCATTGCTGCTGGCAGAGACCAATGCCTTAAGAGTTTTTTTTCTTTCAATGTACATTTAGATCCCTAGCAAGCTCTGCCCATCAGATTACTCCATTAACTTTCCAAATGACATGAGATCACAGTTTTACATTCACTTCCTGATCATTATCAAGGTCCTGGAAAAATCGCATTCATTTCTGAGCAACTCAAATCCTTATGAGGATTCTGTTACTTAAACACAGTAATCATCAGCTGTGTTGGACAATATGAGCCATTCCCATGCACTGAATGCTATCATTTAATTTCATTTTCAGACACTGCAAAACTCACTAGTTGGTAATCATTAGCTGTTAACTGGGATTCCTCTGAAATCCCATTAATTAGGTACTTTGTGTCCATCAATATATTTAAAATAAAGCAAGAAATATCAACTGTACAACTGTGCCGCAGAGATAAACATTTTTTGTTAATCACTTGTCTTCATCATATTAGAATCACTGACTTAAATATCAGTATTGATTCTTGCTGTGTTCACTAATTCCAGTAAGTTTACACTGGAAATACATTTGGTCCACTTTTACTCAGATGTGAGGTTCTGGCAGTATGCATTCGTAGCTTTTTTTTCCTAAAGCTGCCTTGGCAACACAGATACAAGGCTGTTTTCAGACATGCTCCTAAAAAGTGCTGTAGCAGGCAGGAGATTAAGAGCCCATTTGGAGCAGCGAGACCTGTAGGTGGTTAATTAAGATCAACTGTTGCATTACTAAGCCATCAGGTCAGCTCTGCTCCAAGGAAACAGTGGAGTACAAGAGTAGGATTTTGAACAGGTACCTCTGGGGTGTCCAGTTGTCTCCACAGCACAGCGAAGAGTGAAGTACTCAAGTCCCACACAACCCTAGGAAAAATCCCCCCCAGCCTTTCCGTAACACGGTTCTGAGCAGACACAAGCGCGGAGGCTGGACATCTCCACGCCGTCTGTAAATCTCAGCTCCTACAGACACAGCACGCTTCACCTCTTTTTTTTTTTTTTAATAGTGAAGCCACAAAACCCCAAATTTCTTTCTTCACCGTTAGAGAGGAAAGAAGGATTTTCAACATGAACTGTTGCTGCTGTAGTGCCTTTATTCAAATACAGATTATTAATGCAACTAATGGTCAGGATGGACAAGGTTGACAAAACACCGCTGGGCTTCCCGGTCGAACCCACTGCATCAGGGAGGAAAGATTCAACTCCACGCTTCCTGAATTCGGAAACCAGAACATTTCTACCTAGTTTGTCATAACTACCTCATTAAGCAAATGATTTCCCTTTCTGCCTGCCCTTAACCATCTAAAAGTTTAGCCTCGTTTCCAATTTGAATTTGCCCTTTATTAAATTGAATTCATTGTTCTTTGTGTTACTACTTGTGTTATGTGTCATTTCCTTTTCCCGGCATTAAATGGCCCTTAAGATGATCATTTTGCCATTAAACATTTCTTCAGACGAAAGTGGCTAAATTCATTCCCTCTCCTGTATCTCCTTTAATGTTGCAGTCTTCCTTGGGAGACTGGTTTCTGAAGAGCGTGATCTTGGTGCACGGTAGTATGGGTGTGATCTCAGCAGCAGCATAATAACAGATTTGTAAACTCTCTTATCCTGGCAAAGCTGTTTTTCAACCTTCAGGCCTTGTAAGTGATTTTGTTCTTCTCAACATCACACTAAAATGCGAGGTGTTTTGTTGACTTCCAGGAACCAATCCTTCTTTCCCTGACTGCTTTCATTTTGCATCACTCAGGTTGGATGCTGAAGGCTCTGGTTCAGACCAGACTTGCCCCCTGTGACACTGCAAACATCCATACGTGGAATTACCTACCATTAAAAACCCGAGGGGTTTCAGTGCTGCGCCAAGCCTTGTGAGAGCTACAACCGGGTTCACAGTGGTGCAGCAGGCACTGGATCATGCTGCCAAACAGGGATGAAGTGAAGAACTTCTATGTTTTCTTGAATCTCAATCTTGAACTTTGGCATATGGAATTTATCGTGGGGGCAGGCACTGTCCAACATCAGTGAGGTTAAGGCAGTTGGAGTTTCTCTTGAATCACCCCTCCCTTCACTTGTATATTTTAACTCTGCTGTATCCTTTCACAGGCGTACTACCATCTCACTTCCCACATGAATTTGACACAGTCATTTCCGCCGTTGTGATCTTTTCCTGCATGTGTTTCTCTGGATCTGGACCTAAATCCACCTTTTGTTACAGAAAAGCGCTGGGTAACGATCTATTTTTCAATGCGTCTGTGTGAACAAACGCAGCAAATGCTGAGGGGAGCAGATTTTGAAGTGAATCAAGGAAGTAAATGAGTGTGGGAACCAGGGCCCAAAAGCCATTTGGAAAGGCATTTCTGAGCTACCTTAATAGGCTCAGCCTGCCATATTTCAAACCAGCATCAATGGACAGAAGTAATAAAACTTGTCTGATCAGTTTAAGCACAGGCATCCCTCACAGTCGCTGTCTGCATGCGTGCACACGCGCTCACACACACGCACGCTCTCCCTCACCCGGTGGACCAAACCTCTCACGTTTCTTCCATGATTAATTTGCAAACAGCTTCTAACACAACCGGAGACCCACCTGGAAGACTGCTATAGTACGTACGTTCTGCCCTCTGAAGGCGCTCATTTCTAAGGCTTTTTTTAAACTAATATGAATATGGATATAAATATAAATTGAACATCTAAATATATTTATGTACATGTACCCAAGCACTTATTTATTTATAATTTTGGCCTCAGATGCCCCCAGAGAGCAAAACACTTGGAAATTATTCTTTCAGTGGGGTTGTGGCAGCCCGGTGAAAATCTCTCTGCTCTTAATTAGTCAAAGGCTCTTAAACGCATGGAGACATAAACTGCCAGAAGTAGAAATCTATTGAACGTAAGAAATGTGCTTTAGATAAACAGCAGGGAATAAAGTACAAGATGGCCCAGTGTTACTTGGCTTGACGAAGTTTTACTTTCCCCTGACCAGCAGCAGAGCTTTTAGTGTTTCTCCTTTACTTTTAATGAAACTTTACCGTGGAATCGCCTCTGTACCATGACCTGGGATTCATAAAAACAATGCAATAGCCTATATATTTTTCTGATTATATTTTCTAGAGCCAATTTTACACAGGCCGCCAGAAAGCAGAAAAGAAGAAAAGAACGATTTCCATCTTTTTTTTTTGAGCCAAAAGCCTCAAACCAAACAGAAAGCAAAATGCAGCAGCTCCATTTCCTGCACTGTGCACGGCTGTGTGACACCAGCGGTGACTTTTATGATGTCATATGCCCTGCTGAATCGTGTTTCGCTCAGCTGATGTAGCCTTATTGGAAGGTTAATAAAGAGGCATGATCTTTGCCTAATAAAGGGTGAGTCCGTTGTAACGGAGATACATTGCAACTTGCAGGGAGACGGAGGGGAAAATAAAAAGAGAGGAGAAATCTCTGCTGAGGGCACTGTTGGCATGCCATCACTTGCAAGCAAGGGTGTGGGGCCTTTTATGGAGTTTCACTGCAACAGCACATGGGGCAAACAGAGCCAGGACTAGCCTTAAAGCCCCCCGCAAGCCTCTTTCCACAGCACCACACGGCAAACCCAGAGCTTGAGGGTAACAAAAGCCCATGTCCCAGCTCTCGTTTGCTTCTACGTTTGACACTACTTACCACTGATGGACTGCGTTGCGATTAAAAAGACAAGAGGGGGTTGCCAGCCCCCTTTTTTCCTCCAGGATGTGAAAGAAGGAAGGTCTCAGGTGCAAAACACCTCTGAAGAACCTATGTGCAAGTATGAGCTGTACCATCCCTGAGAGACGGGTCTGGGTCACCCCCAGGCACCAAAGAACCTCCATGGGAAAGAGTAATTCTCACCTGCTCTTTCTACTACTGCTGAGAAAGCAAGAAGCCTTGAAGCAAGCCTACCTTTCACATGTGCATGCATTTCTGCAGAGCCGAAGCCTGGCAGGCTTCTTCCAGCCTCCCAGGAAAGCAAAGCCAGCACCCTGTCCTGAGACCCTCCCTCTGTTCCACACACTCAAATCCCATCGAGGTAAACAAGCGATAAGACTTCAGGATTAGGTCTACTGACCTCAGAAGGAATTTTGCTCAAACAAGAATTAAGCCTGGAAGGATTTTGTCCTTACTGAGAGGCTTCTAAAGGTTTCCCATATAAGAGCTTCGGGAAAATGACTTGTGGAATTTACATCCTGCTTTGCTCCCTCAGTCACTTGGACAGCTTATCCTGGAGGGCACTGAAGCTGGCACTCAGACAAGACGTCAGCTCACAGCCTAACAAATTATTGATTCTCTCCTCACTTTGAAGCAGACAACAACAAACTCCTAAATGCACTGCATCCCTCAATATCTCCCTCTGGAGAAATACCCATTTGTAACATTGGCAGTAAGGGGGCACTTCCAACTCTCGGGCCATGACAGGTGGATGAAGCACTGCGGTTTATGTATTTTGTTCTTCTGCCTTCAACCCAGGATCGGTGACTAGGGGAGATTTTTGCACCACGCGTGACTTTCAAATCCCCACTCAGACACAGTGAGACATACGTGCAAGTGTTCAAGTGCACATATATAAAATTGAGTGAATTTAGAATGCAAAAGGTGTCCCACAGAAAATGGGGTTAAGAGCTTGTTTTCCCCAGTACCGCATTATTAAGAGACAAACACAGTTTTCCATGCGTCATACACTTAATGAGCTCCAGATTGCAGGATACAAAAAGATCTTGACATTGGCTTGAAGAAACAAAATGTTCAAAATGACCTGGATACCCTGTGCCATCATAAGTGGCACATCACGACTCTATCAGCTTTGTGACATTCCTGTTATTCTTCTGCAACTCACAGCAATGTGTCCCAAGTTTTCTCGTTTTCCTTCTCCCTTCCCAACTGCCCACTCATTAGGGCTGTAGGTTCTCCCTTGACCCACTGCTCTGGCGAGGCTGAGCCTTCTGCTGCTGATGGCATCCCAACTCTGCAGCCTCCAAATGCTGAAACCAGCATTCAGCAGCCAAAAAGTGCTGGGGACTCATCACTAAAAGCATGTCAAGAGTGGCGTGAGGAGCAGCATCTACTTCTTCCTCTGTGCTTGTAGTCATGGGAGCAGTTCTCTCCCATGTCAAGGGCTAGAAATGAAGGCATTCGATGGAATCCGTCACAGACTGCCTCGCTGGGGTTTGCAGGACATACCCTGGAGCTGCATCTCACAGTCTTTCATTACATCTCACATGCAATGCCTCCCACTGCTTTGCGCCATCTCACATTAGGACTACAAAGGGTCCCTTGGGCAAATTCTGCTGGCTTAGCACACAGATAAATCCACCAGCCCATCTACTCTGCATTGAAATGCTTCCTCTGCACCTGAAATCGATGCGGTTTTCATGCAAATTTTTACTACATGTGCTGCACCGATTCTAAACGTTCAGTTGACACACCTAAATAGCTCTGAAAATGTTGTTATGGCTTATCAGGTCAATGATCTACAATTTTATATCTCTCTAAGCACATATTCATAAACAGCACTATAAACATTGTTAAGGTTAGAAATGGTATGAGTTTCACATGATAAGTGTATTTTTTTGCAAATGCTAATTTTATCAGAAACACTAAACAGCAAAATAATTACTTTTTGCTTCAGTCACTCCTTTACTCATTAAGACTGATATAACAGAGATTTCAAATGTGCAAGAAATACTCTGTACCACAAATACTTTTCATTGTCCCTGTGTACTGCAGTCTGTCCCAATTTCAAGAGCCTGTTTTGCTTTAGATAATGTTGCCAAGTTACTAAAAAAAAACCCTCAGCGATGGGCTGTTTGCATCCCAGGGTCATAATAACGTATCCTGGTGACACTGAAACATCAAGATGTAAACAATAAAGAGACAGAAGGACATTGACCCAAGTGGCTAAGCCTAAAAAACCACAATTCCGAAGCAACGTGGTATTTAGACCACTGGATACGTTACTGGGATAGGTACTTGCAGAACTAGGTGCCAATTTTAGCATATCTCAGATGAATTTGCAAACTGAGTTCATGTGTTGGGCCCACTGCAGAACAGAGCCCTCTAACAGATGCAGACTCATACACACTGAAGAGGCTGAAACAACCTCTCCTCGCTCCGAGGCGGAGAAATAGGAGAACGTTTGTTTTCAATATTTAAATCGACTAACATTACAGGATAGCTCATCATTAATACAAACATTCATAATAACAGGCAGAGGACAGCACTGAGACAGACATCTATCCTGGCTGGATGGTTGTGCAGCCTCAAACTACGCTGGATGCAAATCAAATATGAGCCACCATTAGCTGCAGCAACATTTGAGGTGATGGACTGATAGTGAGACAAGGTAGATCACGTGTATCTTTTACTGGACTAATATATAAGCTGTTACACATGAGTCTAGAGGTCAAAAAAGTATTTTAGGGGCTGGCAACAGAAAGAACATTTCTGTCCCGAAAACACCTGTTTCGAGCCAACACAAAGCCTCCACCTCTGTCCATTTTATCTCAAGCAGCTGAAAGTATTTTTTGCAGCCTGTTTGTGACAAACAGTCACAATGACAACTTGCACGAACCCAGCAGACCCAACAAGAAAGTCCTTATCGCTTAAGTGCTCTGTTTGCTTTTTGCACTGTCTCTATCCATCCAGGGTATTTATAGAGCACAGGCCCTCGGACGTTCGCAGCCCAACCATGGTGACTTGGCAAGTTTCGCAAGAAGCACAGTCATGAAAGGGGAGATTCTCCGGGAAAATAGACACTTCGCCTGCCACCAGTACCTGGGTGTCCCTGGAACTGACCACTGCAAATCTCTTGGGATTACAGTGCAACTTAGGTAGGAAAAATACTGCTGTGGAGGTGTTTCTCAGGGACAGCCAAATGGGGATTTGGCCAGGAGTGAGTTTCACATCTCTGTTGATAATGTTTCCATACAAACACAAGGGCCACTTAGCAGTGGCTTGAACAAGGTGTTTCCAAGCTAAAAGCCTGAAGGGGTGTTGTTGGCTGAGTTAAAAAGCTGGACTCAGAAATTAGGGTCTGCAGTAACTTGGACTCTGCCTGGACAATCAAAGGATCCAAACCCAACTTTATTGTTGTCCACGTAATATCAAGAAGCATGTGAAGTGCAAAGAGTTTAAGTGATTTGGCCATCAGGATCAGAAATTGTGCTGCCTTGCATTTGCAAAACACCTTCTGCACCAGAACACGGGCTGGATTTTTCAAGTCTCTAGGAAGCACAAGAATACTGAAAAAGGATTTCAGCTGCACCAAGACCAAAGTATTCAGAAAATCTTTGGAAGCTTTTTTCCTTGAGCCAAAACAATTTGGGAAATCATAGTAGTTCTTCTGAAATTGTGTCTGAAAGGAAAAGAAGGAAGAAAACTGAAAAAGTTCTGAAAATGGGATAATCAGACATGGAAAACTTTGAGAAGGATAAAATATTCTGAAATAAGGTTTTGTTTCAGCATGTTCTCTATTATGCATCTAAAGATAAATATTTTTTTTTAAACACAACTTTTCTGTGAACCCCAACCAAGGCCTCAGCATTTCCTTTCCAGCTTTGAAGTTTTCTGGGTTTGCCCCTACTCAGAATAAGCGCAAACACTAAAATCCTACATAAGCCATAGCTTTTGTCCATCCCACAACTTACACCTGAAACTCATTCCTCTCTGTAGGGACAACATACCCAAGTACTTCATAAAAACCTCTGTTCTGTGCCTCTTGGTATTGTACGGCATCTTTTATAAATGTAAACTCAGCTGGTTAGCAAGAAATGAAGCCAGGTAGCCCTAAAGCCTACACCAAACTGCACTTCCAGACAAGTCAGTTAGAGGCAAAAGGCTATGAATAATCTGAGCACAACTCTCTCCGAAAAAGGAAAAATAATAAAGGCAAAGGGGAGAGGGGCGGAATTCAAACAAGCAGTGTCCCTGTGATAACGGCAGTGCCAGAGCATCGCTGTAGTGTAGCCGGGCTGTGGCAGGCGATAACATTCTTTCCCCAGAGGAACCTTTAGGTTTATGACAAATCAGGGATGATGCTCAACCGCTATTTGATGAGCTCCACAACAGCTGCTGAGGTCTGCGTGCCACTGCAACACAGCTGGAAATGCACAGTGCCGCAGCATTAACTGGATAATAACTCAGGGCTTGCCAAGCGCTGAGTATCACTAACTTTTTCTGATGAGTTATTTGTGTCCATAATCAGCTGTGAAACTCTTTAGGAAAGCTGTTCTCTGAAAAGGAGGATTTATCTCAAAAGGAACCCACTGCCGTTAATAAAGTTGTCTGGCCTCAAAGCCTCAACAAAACAGACTCAAACCCACAGTGCGGTCTTAAGGCAGTTAAATGTTTTCCCAGTGATTGGAATTTAAGGAGTTTTTTAAAAAGAGAAAAAATGGCAAATAAATGAATCAGTGAACCTTTGTCTAGCAGAAAGGATGCTTTGCTGAGGGAGAAGAAGAACCACCACGTGCCCATCACAGTATGATCAGGGATGAAAAATTTAACATTATTGGAGAGTCATTTTTGACTTGGAAAAAAAATCCTAATAGTACAATCACATCTTGATTGTAAGACATCATCTGCTCCAAGTAAAGGCTGGCACCAGCTCTCCCAGTGAGTAGGACCCAGGGAACAAATTGTGGCACAGGCAGTTCCAGTTCCTTCACTCCTGCCAGAGAAAAGCTGTACCCACTCCACTGGAAGACGCATTAAACATCAGGCTGTGTGTAGCCACCCTACAGAGAAAACAAGGGGCAGAACCAAGCTTGTGTCTTCCCCTTGCTCTGTCATGGTGAAATGAGCAGAGGAAATACTGCGTAGGGCGCCATGGGCGCTCGACTCCACTCCTTGCACAGGGACAGGTCAGGTCAACCTAGCTCTTCCAGCTTGGTTTTTTTGTGCATAGTACAAAGAAATCCCTGGCACAGCCCTCAGCGAAAAGATCTCTCTTTTCACTGAGTGATCACTCTGGCCAGTTACGGGAGCATCTCTCAGCTGGTGGTGGAGCAGCAACGCAGTTGTTGTCACCATTCCTGGAACCAGGATGCTCTGCAGCTGCTGTGCTCTTGGTGGGCCAGTGAATCACTGCTCACAGAGAGGGACAAGGGAGGGTACGGCAGATGAGGGTGATCTGTGGAGGGAAGGCAGGAGGCACATCCTTGTCTTTGCCTAAATAAGTGAAAGATCAGCCCTCAGCCCAGACTCAGTCATTCACACGTTGCCACGCTGACCAGTCTTTTCCTATCCTACACATGCCAAAGGCATCTGCCCTGAAGAATGTAAATTAAATAAGAATCATTGCTTTCTCCTTCATTATACAAATGCCTACAGCATGAAAAGAAGGGGGAAAACCCCAGCAGAATCTTACACTGATTTACATCGAATGCCATTTGGATTTTTCACCAGCTGCCTGAGGGGGAGGGAATCCACAGAATGAATATGGAGGGGTCTTTATCGTCACCAAAGGAACAGAAACACAAGAAAAGGGCAGATGGGAGAGGATGAAAAGAGGGGAAAAGTATTTCAGAGAAGTGGGTTTATAGCCGTTGGTTTCTGGGCATTTCAAAGGTTCACACTGAGCACGTATCTTGAGGAAGGAGAGGTTTATGCAGCCGACAGCAAAGCCTGTGATTTTCTTCCAAAGTTTTCTACTGCTCCACAGCCGAGTCCCGCGCGCTGCTCTGTAACAGCCTTTTAGGCACAACGACAGCAAGACTCTCCTTTCAGCAGCACTGATTTTTCCAGCATTAGAGGAAAGGGATTCATTTTAACACGTATTTGGCATGCCTGGTCGTTTCTGAGGGTAGGGACAGAGCCCACACAGACCGCAAAGACAAAGGCAGGGCATCCCCTATAGACTCCTGCTCATGCAGTTGTATCAGCGAGCGACTGCAAGGAGCCTGTTGGCACAGAAAACCCCCCAGCAGGACCTACAATGCTGAGAAGAGCTGTATTAGCCGTATTGTCCATAGACAACCTGATAATGACCGCAGAGAGCACAAACTCCTCTTACTCTCCCCACGTGACACCCCGGACATGCCACGCTGAGCTCACATGGAAAAGGTGGCAATCAGGCAGAACAAAACAACATCCAGCCCGGCTGTATTGCCTCCCCAAGCAGTCTCAGTGGTAATCAGGCCCTTTATTCTCTTGCACGTGATGACCGACCAGGAGGAACCATCACTTTCAACTCTCAATTTTACCCCTAGTCTTCCATTGACGGGTCATTTCTTTAAAACACTAGTTCCTATAGGGACACAAAAATCAGTGGTGTTCCTGGTTCCTAAGGAAATGAGACCCAACATGCAGTCTATCTGTCTCTTCTTCCTAATAACTTGGGAAATCATAGACTAGTTTTAATCCAGACCAGAGGAAAGTGGAGGTTTCCAGGCTAAGTAAGTTCTTACAAACTTCAGGAACACAAGCTCTGCAGAGGACATAGATCTAGCAGCTCCAGGAAAGGCTGGAATGTGAACTCGTGCTGTATTAAACTAAACCACATAGGAAATAGCCTTATATATGAGACCTAACTGCATTCATCAGGGTTCACAACCAACCACAAATCTGCAGGAAACCAGGCTTAACTTCTTCCAGCATTCATTTGGAACTAAAGATGGAGAAGGAAGACTGAAAATATGAACAATAAAAGATTAGCCTCCATCCCCATAAAATATATGTCAAAACAAAAAGAACCTCTAGTCGCTTTTTCAGCTTTCAAGCTCTAAGACAAATGAAACCTCTCCAGGCCTGATCTCACAAGGTCTGAAATCCAGTCTGGCAATGTGACATTTGGTTCAATGTCTGCAGCTTAACTGTAATTATAACATGAGACGCAAGAGCCCAAACCAGGGTAGACACAGCTCTGCCTAGGCTACAGAAAGCAAAGCCAAAAAACCCAAACCAGCCGATTTAATTGCACAGAAACTCCCCTCCCCTAACATAAGGTTTTAAAAGCATTTGTTTCTAAGGATCGTTAAATTAATAATCATGAAAAACAATGATTTTTCCAAAAGCTATTTTACTTCCCATCATTAATTCAGCTTCTTTCAGCTGCTGAAGAGATGTGGATAGGAATAGCAAACCTCACGTGTCCTACATGTGCCACATCAAGATGGTGCTATTGTAGAGCCCTACAGAACCCTCCATCCCCACTAAATCTGCCTTGCGGACAAATCTATCCCATACTGTTGGAATTCAGCCAGAACCACCACTGCA
Organism: Rhynochetos jubatus; assembly: GCA_027574665.1. Lineage (NCBI taxonomy): Eukaryota > Metazoa > Chordata > Aves > Eurypygiformes > Rhynochetidae > Rhynochetos > Rhynochetos jubatus. Next base: position 31,303,206 of record CM050654.1, read on the forward strand.
GACCACGACAGTGATAACCCTGGCATTTCTGGTACCGTGTTAACTAACAGGGTTTAAGATGCTGGTATTTCAGGCTTCCTGAGCAGATCTATCATTCTGCTCCCATTTACACTGTCACTGATGGAGAGGGCATCCGCAGGGAAGTAGAGCTCTGAAAACACCTCCATGCAGACAGAGCCAGCGAGGCCTCCTCCTCATGGTGATTTACTTCACTGAAGCAATGAAAATTCCTGTCTGGAACCAAGTGCCTGACTGCAAACTTACCACAGCTCCAGGGCTAGCAGAGTCAAAAGGTCACAGTATTTATTTGTTGCTCTTCCAAGATCACTTTCCCATGAACTTGATGGATTCTCAAATGCCTGCTATTGCACAGAAGACTGTGATTAATCTAAGACTTGGTTCAGTTTGGGACCAGCAGTGTTTTCTTTGAAAAAGCCATTCTTAAATTCACTCCTCAGATTCTTAGCAGTTTTAAACATGAACAATTAGTTTTAAACTAAAATATATAAAGGTTCTCTTTTTCTAAGCAAGTATTATGACTGCAGAAAATAAATTACTCTAGTTCTTAATGTAATACTTTGCCCAGGAGAGGAAGTATTCCATGCTCAGGATCTTCAGCTGCTCTCTTTTTGCTTTCTCTGTGGAAGAAGTGAGTTCTGCTCCCAGCCCTGCTGCCCACCTTTTGCACTGTTACATGTAAAACTTGAATTTCATATGTGTTTTCTCAGCTAATAAAAGCGCTTCTCTCTGTCTCTGAAGTATGGTGTTACTTAAATTTTATGTAATATAATAGAACATGTTGATTTTATACAGTCTTTCATAACTTTCTCTTCTTTATAAAGCTGCAGTTCCTGGAGCCATGTTGTTACATGAACTTCTCATTACACCAGGAAAAAAAAGCTTTTTGTGCTCAGGGTAAGAAAGAGGAGATTGCAATGGTGAATACTACAGGTTCAAAAACCAGATGAGCTCTAGCTAATCATGTTACAGCAGTTTAAGGTATCACCATCCCCAGATGTCTGCCTCAACCATGTGCCAGAGGTTACCGCTGCTTGAAGCAATGGGCAGAGTAGAACATGTGTCTGCACTTAAGCACCACAGCTTACAGCTCCAGTGCTCGTTCATGCCCATCACCCTCCCTGGTTTGAGCTCAAAGACGGGTTTTGCACGAGAGCTGGAGGCAGCACAGGCTTATCTGCCCCTCTGCCTATTTTGCTGTGAAACAAGGGCCCTGACAGACTGGGGAAGGCAGCTGGGGCCTTGTCCCCAGCCCCAGGTTCTTCAGCCCTCCTTTTGGACCCCAGCATTTCTAGCAAGCTGGTTAAGAAGCAGTAATGCTAATGCTCCCACGGGATCCACGTTGGGTATCCCTCTCCAGCTGGCCCACCCTGTAACCCCAGTTGTCTTATGTCCCCTGTAATCGCACCCTGGCCTCCAACACCCCTCTTCCAAATCCCTTGACAGCCCCACAGCACAAACTCACCAGGACCCTCACTTTCTCAAGGCCAGGCTGGATGAAGCTTGGAGCACCCTGGTCTAGTGGAGGGTGTCCCTGCCCATGGCAGGGGGGCTGGAACTAGATGACCTTTAAGCTTCCTTCCAACCCAAACCATTCTATGATTCTATGATTCTCCCCTTACACCATCACTTGTGGCTGGATGTTTGCCACGCTGGATGCTGCCCACCTGCCATCCTGACAGTCCAGCCAGAAGTCAGCCACTGTGGGCCTAAGGTGCCATGGAGGCAGTGATTTGGCTCTGTCCTCCACCCATCCACAGTATCTTCGTTTGCCAGAGACAGACAAACTAGACATCATTGCTTTTTGTCCCTTTCCATGGGAATATCTGTGCATCAGGAGCCCTCAACAGCAATGATGCAGCCTGTCTCCAATCGCTCTGCAAAAGGAGCAAGGGGATACAGATGTTTGCTACACATAACCTAGCTGCAATTTCAACTCACGACCTTTGGGGTTTACCCCCCCCCAAATACAACTTAACATCTAGTCCTGAGACCGCCTTTCTACTCTGAACGCTCATCAAAATTAATAAGGCATGAGGTCTTATATGCTAAAATGGGCACATTCCCTGTGGGAAAACAGCCATCCCAGAAGTCTCAAGCCTGGCAGGAAACTACAGCTTTCCAAGAGCCCAGAGTTATGTGGGACAAGCTAAATGATGCTACTCAGCAACTGTTTCCCAGAGAAATACAGAGAGGGCCGTGACAAGGCCAACGAAGACTAAAAATACCCCAGAGTTTAGCCCACGCTCTACACGCTGTTTCATTTAATGTGCCGTAATTCAGGGGGTTTGTTACACACAGTGATGCATGAAGTGCAACACCGTCACACAACCAGGAACAGCGATGCTGAAGAGACATAACGACAAGGAGATAGCAGTGCTGTTCAGTGCAGAAGACAGACCAGAGGCTCAGGGATAAGAGCAATCCAAGAGGAATACCTTGGGGAAAAAAAAGGTCTGCTCAAGGAGTGAAGGGAAGCTGGAGTAAAAATTCATCTGTTTAGCTGGATCCCAGCAATTTGGTGAATGTAGCTGCCTTCAACATTCAAATTTCTCTCCGAGTTATGTCTACAAATTGTACTTATTTGAGATTGCAAAGCATCTGTTTAAAGCAAGCTCTAATTTGAGACGTTTTTCCCTTTGATAAGATGATGGCATCAAATTCCAAAGTGCTAAAAACCACACAAAAATCAAGAGCTGAGATGCTGCAAGATTTGACATTTTTCATATAGCAGCAAGCCAGTCTGACACTCTCTCATGGATCCCAGCGTGCTGTTACTACGTGAAGCTCTAATGCCATTGACAATAGTTAAAGGATGGCAGTTATGTTTCAGGAGCCAAAAATAAATAATAATAAAAAAACCCCAACTTGAAGTGCCTTTAAACAAACATTATAGAAACCTCTCCCTTCGGTCCTTGAATTCCCACCCGGTAGACACCATACCCTTCATGTAACCCCTGGCTGCTGATTAATGAAACTTGGCAAAGGGTGACAAAGCCATGCCAAAGGCAGCACAAAATCCCAAGTTTCTACAAATCCCGGAAGTGAAAATGCATAGACAACAGCAGCACCCCCCAATCATTTCCTGACTTCACTTAGCCACAAGTTTGAGATAAGAGTGCTCAAATAGGCTATGCTTTTTCCTCTGTGTTCCTGACAATGGCTCCACATTCAAAGCAATCACAGCCATCTCCTGTGTACAATTACTGGCCTTTTACAGTCTCACCTTGTCTAACTTCCCACTACGGACCACAGCTCTAGTCAGACACTACGTGCATTTGCACTAACTTTTCATTTAGTTGCCTGGATTTCTGGCTCCTGTAGGAAACCTGCTGTCTGCAAAGTTAACAGGCATGAAAACACTGGAAACAATTCTCACCTAAGCTAAAACCGAGATTTTTGGATCATTAGTGTTCATAGCACCTAATCATGCTACTGCTAGAATAACTAACCCTTTATGTTCAGCGGATACTGGCTTGAGGTGCGAAAGCTGAACATCCAGACTTGCTGAGTGTTCATGTCCCACTTCACATCTCAGGTTCCATGATTTGTTTCATTTATGATTAAAAAGGAAGCCACATGCCATGTCATCAGAGAATCTATGCTCTGGATGGCTCCCAAACCCAAGCAGCATCCCTCCCAGGATCCAGACACCGTGCAGCAGCAAGATTCAACAGACAACATACAGCAAGCAGCAGCATCCCAGCTTCTTGCCTACAAACTAGCAGCTTGGGACCACTGACACACAGACAGGTCAGAGCAACACACTGCAGCAACGATCAGAAATATTCAAGGTGACCTTAAGCAATCTAGCCCAGGTCCCAGGTCTCTCCGGGAACAAGGAGGAATGCTTGTTCAGCCACAGCACTGCAGCACTCAAGATACCCCAACATACCCTACGCAGCAGAGAAGAGAGGCAAGCCGGTGTCGGGAGGCAGCGTCACACGGGCAGAGCTAGTCCTGGTTTGCCGCTCCACTGCGGCGGTGTTTCCAGAGAGGCAAAGCCCAGGAAAGCACAATCAATTGTGACTTGTCACCTGGCCAGTCGGGGACATCAAGATGCATTTGCACACACCATGAGAAATGAATCCTAAAAATGATCCACATGGATTTCCCACCCTGTGCGAAGCTACTATGCTTCATATCCACACTGGGGTGTGAGGGGAAACAGCTTGCTGACCGCCTTACAGCAATTTACTTTTATACTGCATGGCTGTTTATAAACATACAGGGTTTCATGCAGGAACCTCAAATGCAGTTAATTGATTCTTTAGTCGGCTAAAAGGGACATTTCCCAACATGCATCCTCTGTGTCATGCACCATGTATCACTGACCCTAGCTTCTCCCAGACCCATGCCTCAGTCCTACTGCTGTTCCTGTAACAGAGTTCGTTAGCTGTCCCTGCCTGGTGGCAATTCCCATTGCCTGTGGTAGAGGGTAGGTGGTGTGCGTGCAGCTGGGGAGCAGACGACCTGTCGAAGACGTTCCAAGAACATGACTGGAGGCAACAGTGCAAAAATCCCAATCCCAGTTCTGCTTCTGATTCCTCCTGTGACCCTGGTTAAGTGACGGTGTGCCAGCTTTCCTCTCTGCGCAAGACCCCAGTCCCCCGGGCTCTTACGTGCTGTAAGGCTTTTAGGAGAGGGGAAGGAATTTGCTTGTGGTTGCACAACTGTCCTTGTGGAAGCAGCCTGGATTTCTCAACAGAAATGCAACCAAGGGCTCCTGCTGCACTGCAACCACGTTCTACAGAGGGACCCGAAAAATAGATCTCAGCAGGATGAAGGCCATCTGGGAATATGTTTGAGCCAGCACCTAAGAATGCTGCTGCCGGGAGCTTGTGCTCTGCTCTGCTTTACAGGATGATTTAGAAAGACTGCAAACTCCACCCTGCTGTATCAAAGAGTGAGACTGGGAAACCAAAAAACCAAGACAATAGAATGCAGAGAGAAAATATCAGACAGGGACTATAAATGAAACGTAAAGTGTTAAGTGTCTAGGGAGGATGGGGCAAGGGGGGAAATAATATTCCAGGTATGAAAACCAGAGAAAGCCAGGGGCTAAGAAATGCTTATATATCAGTGAGCGAGCAGTAGGTCCTCTGGGATGAGGTCTGAAAGAATTAATTCAATAGAGAAGTGGGGAAAAGGAAATGAAGAACAGGCTGATGTGGCATTTACAGACTGCTAAGTCATGGTGGAAGTGCTAATGAAGGGTACGTTGTTAATTACTGCTGAGCTAGCCCCCTTCCCCCATGCCAAGGTGCAGGATAACGGAGCCTGAGCAGATGGGTTCCTTGACCATCCCATCGCAAGCCATGGGTGGAGAGCAGAAATTCCAGAGGCTCATAGGGCCGGTGGTGAAAAATGCTCTTGAGCTGGGTTACAGGGAGAGAAAGAAGGATGTGTAAGCTGCTCAGAGGAGGTGATGAGACGCCAAGTCTTTTCTCCCCCTAGAGCTACACACTGTCCTTGCCACGACAGGTCCATGTGCCACCAGTGCACCAGGATAAAAAGCAACTGCAGATCCAGGTGTCACATCCAGCACCAGTGACACACACCTGCAGTTTCTTGGTTGTCTCATGTTCAGCACAGGGATGTAGCAGAAAGGTGGCCACATGCAATACCCCACAGACCATGCTCCAAGTAGCCAGACGTCGAGAAACACTGATCATTCAGATGTCGGGATAACAATGCATGGCACTGACAGAATACCTGTGATTACCACAGCACTTTGTAAGTATGAACACAACCTCTCCCTGTCACTAGGAGACAAATTAATATTTGTCCTCATTATACGGGAAGGAACCGAGACACAGAAAGGTTACGTGATTTGTTCTACACAGCAGAAGTGAACAGCAGAGCAAGGAAGATGATAGCTGACAGACAGCCACTGATCTTCCTCCACGCTCCCCGTTTTTCCTCCGCTATTGGTTTTGCCAGACTGCAATACACTTGCACAGGCAGCTATGGGGAGAAAGTACAACACACAAACTTGGGACTGAACATGCATATTGGTAACAAGTCTATCCAGCATGGTGACAGCAAACTGTAGCTGCTGAGAGGCAAAAGCTTTTGGCAAAGTACTACACATTTCAGACCAATCTCTGGATATTAGCAGCTAGGAGAAGACATTCACAAAGGCCAGCTTATTGCACACAGGGACCCCACACAGCAACAGGTTTTGGCCAGTGTCAGACCCAGCAGATACACAGCTCAGGAAGGAATCCCAACTGAAGCTGCTTTTCCCAGAATTCCCACCAAAATCAGAGAAGAGACCAAAGTGCAGAGTGGACTTGTCACCAGCTGATACATATGAACAGGCACTTGAGACAACTCAGTTCCTGGCTGACATTGCCTGCTTAGGGGCTATTTTCAAACCAGCAAGAAAAAGAGAATAGAAGTATTTCCTCCATGGATCTCAACTTCTCTCTCTTCCTGTAATACTTTGGTTGTGCTTGCCAGATTGGAAACTGCTTCTGGCCAAAATGTCCCCGCCAGGAACAGAACAGAAAATGAGCTGTCTGCTAATAGATATCACCTAATAACAGGGAAAGAAGTTATTTCACTTACAGTCCATGCTGATATCTCTGATGGACCTGCAGAGTAATGCATTCAGAAGGTGAATTCACAAACCCTAAGTACTGGTTTGAACTTCTGACATCTCCTTCACTGCTGAGCTTTGGCCTCACTGTTGGCTAACACTGGGTGCCACATGCACCTTGGCCTTGCACCCTGTGAATTCACTAGGCCTGTGGTGCCCACCAGCAGCTTTTTCGCTGCACACACGTAACCAGTTCCAACCAGCCCCCTCTGAGCTGGTTACGTTACCAGCAGTGTAGCAGGTATAAGTGTATATCGCTCCAGTAGGGGAAGTGAGCTGATGAAGGTCATTAACTTCTCACCCTGAAGCCCCACTGCATGCCCAGTCCAGCCTCATCTCGCAGCGGAACAGTTGCTGCTTTGCAGAGCTTGTCTGTTCTCCCATCTCTGACTTAGCTCAGTTCCCCCTCCAGCTCCCCAAGGGATGCTGTATTTCATGGCCTTCAGCCACACAGAGAGTTTAGACTGCCCAGAACTTGTAGGGTCAGGAATCCTGGCCATCTCTACATTCAGCTAATGAAAAGGCAAAGAGCAACACTGGAGCTGGAGACAGCCGCGCTGCTCGGGAAGGAACTGCACGGCAGCACAGCTGCTCCTTCCTCGTGTGGCAGTGGCAGCTGGGACCTGCAGCTCACTGGGCTGCCCACAGATCCCTGCCCTCTTCGATCGGCTCACACCTCATACCCTTTTTGCATTGGTGTACCTAACTGCAGAAAGCAGCAGCAAGAGGAGATCCCACCCCACAAGGTAATAAAGCTTTTCACAATGGCAAAAAGTTGCAATGACAAAAAATGTCGGGGTGTGTACTAGGGGCCAGGGAAGCACACGTAGGTAACTACTCTTTTAGAAATCAGCATTTGCAAACTCAACGCTGCTGAGCTTATTTTGTTGCTGTCTGTCCTCTTCCTCCCTGCACACGGGGAATGCTGAATGGGAAATATGCAGTGCACTTGTTGGAAGAGCCTGGCAACCCATAAACCCAGTTCGACTCCCAAGAAACAGCAGTTTTGTAATCATTTGTGCAAGTCAGGTACAGGCTTACAGTGCTGGACAGCAGGAACTCCCAGAGCACCTGGGAAGCAAAAACGATTCAACCCTTGTGTCTAGAGCAAGCTCTAGAAAATACACACAAATTTCCCCTACTGAAAACCAGCTCCCATGGCTGGGCTGCCACAGCGCAGCTGCTCCAGCCCCCAGCTCTCCCCACGGTCACCCACAGAAGGGGTGGAAACCTCAGGGAAATACCAGCGGGCCAGCTCACAGCACAGGGGTAGCCCTGTGAAAATCGGTGGGGAAGGAGCTCTGCAGCTGCTGGTGGGGTCTAGCTAGCCATGCTAGGCAGGGGGGAGGCTGTGGGAAGCAGAAGCCCAAGGGCCAGCTGGGGAGAAAAGTTCCTCGATGGTTAATGTGTCTCCGAGCAGGGCAAAGTCCACCTCCCTCCACAGGGTAAAGGTGAAATGCAGCTCCACAGTCCCACATGTCTCGGTGCAGTGGTGAGAACGCTGCCTCAGCACGGACATTTCGACCTCTCCTCCAAGCATATGAAAACTATTGCGCCTTATCGGCTCTCCTCTGCTGGAAACCTCCCGCAATCCCATGCTGGGGACTTAGGAAGAGGTCAGGGAGGGAGAGTTTTACACGCTGAATCATTCCCAGACAAATCGTTTCCTTATTATACATGGCAGCCTCCCACGGATGGACTGCCAGAGGGCTTTCTGAAATCGTATTAGGTGCCTTTCCCTCGGTCCTCTTTATCCCCCCCCTCCATCATCCCTCTCTCACTTGAAACGTTATAGCTCACAGTCCCACCGGAGAGGGTCCAGGGGGTCACGAGCACTCCAACAGTCCAAGGGGCCCGAGGAAGGGAGCGGCGCGAGGGCCCACTCTAAACCACTCCAGGCTCAGCAACTCCTACCCTGCTTCTCCACATGGGGTACTTGCACTCCCAGCCCTTTGTGGGGCTTGCAGCCAGATGTCAGGATCCGGCAAGCTCAGCAGCAGAGCTGCTCTCCAGGCCCGCCAGGCCATTGCTCTGGCATGCTGCCGACCGTGCCTGCAGGTTAGATGTGCACACTCCTGCCACGTCTACCCGCGCCCAGGGCTCACTGGATTCAAACCAGGAGCCGCAGAACTGTTTTTGCAGAGAGCATCAAGGAGGAGTTAGATAATAAGCCCCAAGGAGGCAGCTAGCTCTGCACCATGCCAAGGCTCCGGTTGGAGCTGACTTGCACCCAGCCAGGAGCATGGAGGGTTGGGGGCAGTTCCCCCCACGGAACTGCACTGGTTTGCGTGGGGGATGACTTGTGCTGGGAGGTGCAGGGCCTCGTGCTGGAAGGGCTGCGTGCCCCTGCCACCCGTGCTGCAGCTGCCATGAGGCCTGCGGAGATTAACGAGACACCGAAACTTCACGCAGGCGGTTTCTGATGTCAGCGGAGCGCCTTGATGGAATTACAGCAGCCTTATTGTTTGTGGCTGGGGGTAAATTATTCCTTATGTAACTTTTATTTAACATAGTAACTTGCCTTGTAAATCACGCTGTTCGGCCCCGTCACTGCAGGGATGTTGCCGATGGAGGCTGTGACAGAAGTAATGCCAGATCTGAATCCAACACACGAACCCTCCCGAGGTTCCTCCAAACACGCTCAAGGGCTTTTCAGCAGGGCTGGGACCGACGGCGTGCAGCACATGCTTGGGCCACTTCTGGTTTGATACTCACAAGTAGCAATTGCCCTGCAGAAGGAGAGCTGGGGCTGTCACACAGCAGCACAAAGTTTCCATTTATTCCTGCAGAACTGAATAGCGGTTCTCATGGTTCCTCTCCACACAAATGCCTCCGAGCCACAAGAATCATTAGGGTGTCAGGGAAAACAGACACTTCTCTACACACTCACAATTTCCTAAAAATTGTATCATCAAACCTGGCCACTGGCCATCTCTCCGTGTTGTCATTTCTTTTCTCCCACCCTCTGTGCGCTGCTTTATCTTGCCGGGGAGCAGCCGCCCTGCAGAGTTTTCTTCTATTTCAGAAGTGTTCAGCAGCAAATTACTGACAGCTCCACAATGTCGCCACAGGTACAACACATAAGGGTGACCTAGCATCACCAGACCATTTGAAATTCAGGCACAGCAGGACCTAGGGATTAGTGACAAACTATTTCAGGTTCCAGCACAGGGGTGACTTGTCCCTTAAGGACCCACAGCCTCTTGGTGTGGCGTCCAGCACGAGGTTGAACTCAAATGGTGACTGTCCTACAGAGTTACAAATCCCATCTTAGCCTTTAAGTTCCTCTGAACGTTACTAGAAGTTCTGTGAACCTCCAATAAGTAAAGCAAGTTCCAGGTCTGGGAAATGAAACGAGAACTGCAAGTGGAATTTTCATTGCTTTGAAATTACTCTGGTATCTGGACCCACAGGAATTTGCACAGCACACACATACTTTGCCTATCAGCAGAGCACCGTCATCCCTCCTGGCTGACGTGGCCCTGCAACATCACCCTGCAGAGTCCACGTCTCCAGCATGCATCAGCACAGAAACCTTCAGCACAGAAAGCTTCAGCACAACTGTGAGAGCTTTCCCAAGAGATGCGAGTGTCCTGTTCCTGCAGGCACCCCTGAGGCACAGCTCCGCTCCCAAACCTGGCAGGCACCAGCCTTTCACCCTCCAATTTCATTTGCCCCAGGCCTGAATCAGTTCAGGGTGGCCGGGGTTACTGTTTTATTTTTCCTGCAGCCCATGGAGCCCCAAGAGACGGCAACTGTCCTGAAGAGCGCGTACACCTGATGAGAGGAAAAGGCTGGGGCAGGATTATCCTACAATTGCAGTCCTGATCAGACATGGAGGTTAACCGACTCGCTCAGTGTTACACAAGCACTCTGTGGCAAAGGCAAGAATTAAACCCAAATCCTCCAAGTCCCATGCTAGTGCCTTTACTACAGGCCTTTCTCCCTGCCTGTGAAGGTGTGCCTTCACTTTTTCAAGGGCAAAGCAGGTAAAATGGCAATGCTGCTTTGTTTCCTTCCTGCAGCACAAGCAGAAGAGTTACAGCACAGCCAGGTGGGACTGAAGAGAGAGTACTTGGAGCAGCAATGTCAAGTGGGTCATCCTTTTGGGCAATTAATGAAGGCGTGCAATAGCCAGAGACCTCCTTTCCCCAGTTGCGAGCTCCTTTCACATCCCAAACTGTTCGGACCACTTCCCCACTCCCTCCCCGCAGCGTACCTGGCAGAGTTATGGAGGTGGACAGTGGACACTTGGGCTAGCGGAGCTGATTTACCATCACTTGCTTTGCTTCTCACCAATGCCTGCACCACCACAGAACATCTGCTTCATGTTTTATAGCAGCTTTAATTGGGAGCAATGATGAAGGTTCAGTAACCGGCTCTTTTTTTGGGCACCACAGTCAGGCTCCAACACTATTTTTTATTCCTAATTGCACAACCCTGCCAGGGTAAGTCTGAAAGCAGAACCAATGCAGGCAACTGCTGAGACTCTGCATGTGTTTGGAGAGAGACTCCCCATGCAATCCTTCTCAGTTTTCTTCAGCAGTGGGACAAAAAGGAGAAGATGCATTTGACTTTCCCAAATTGGGAGGCTATGATGATCTGTGACTACATCTCTCCTCCAGCAGAATGGACCAACCTTACTCTTAAAATCAGACCTGAAATATCAAATCAAGAAAATCAAGGCAAAAAATCAGAGCAGAGACTGACCTATGCATCCCTGAGTAACTTTTGGCAGGGCCAGGTACTTCAGACGACAACCAACCTCTCTGCTGACAGAATTAAGCCACCACACCTCGATGTTTCTCTAATGTAAACCCCACATTAGAACCACATGAACAAGTCTGCTTTAATAGTCTGGAAATGCAACAAAGCTGCTCTGATTTCTGCTCTGACTTCCATCCTGAAACACAGATAAAGGTTACTGAAAGACCCGTGCAGGCTCAGCACAGAGTGATCATAACATCCATTTTCAGAATCCTAAGTCTTGATAATAAAAATAAATAAGCCAATTTCTCTGTGAGGCAGTAAAGAACAGTACTTGACTAAAGAAACCACGAAATTTGCATCCTGCATTCTCCGCCCAGCCTCAGATTGTCTTGCTACAGAAAACAGACCATTTCCAAACAAAACCACTTTCCAAGCCTGCCACAACAGCCCAGCTCTGGGCTTTAAAAAAATTCTGCATGAGTCCAAGCCTCCTTATGCACTTTGGTGGAAATCCTATACTGCCCATCCTACAGACTGAACCTGAAACCAAGCAAGTTTTCAAACTTTGTTTTGAGATACCAGCTTCATACAATACCAGGGCTCCAGGCAACAGCCCCGCCAAGCGTAAGCTAGCCAGACCTAAGACTACTTATCACCCTCTATAGAAGCCCAAGCACAGCAGAAACAAGCAGCTTAGATTTAAAAACAGGGAAATGATCATGGCAGTGAAAATCTGAAATGCTATCAGAGTCATCAGTACAGTTTTTCATATGTCACTATGCTATTAAATCACAGTTTGGTGTACAGGAGATAGGTTGAGGACCGAGGCTTATTCCAGTCCTAACGTTCTCTCTTTGTGCTGAATTCAGTCTTCATTTAGGGAGCTGCAGTTTTAATGATTTACATCCAAGTGTGCCAAGCCTCTGTTTGGCTTTTTATGTAGCTCGAGGCATATGTTAAATAGGATCATAATATTTACTTACCTCACCAAAGTGGTGGGAGACTTAATGCACTGACTTGCATTTTAATGCGATACAAAAAGATATTGTCTGAAGTAGTTTCAGGCACTATCTTGAACCTCCCTGTTCAGTTTTTAAGGCACTAAAATAATATATTTTTGTGATGTTCTCTCCATTTTGTTTTGTGCAAAAAAGGTAAAAGCATTGAAATCCAAACAACCCCAATTTCCAATACTGCAAATTCACAGCAGAAGCAGGCTGGAAGGAAGTAGCTAATTTTTTTTTCTTGTTCTTTTGTGATTCATGCCAGTTAATAAAGAAAAAATTAATTAAAACTTCATTAATCATAGATTTGGCCAGAAAAAGAAGAGAGAAAGAAACCTGTGAAATTTTCCGTTCCTTGCTCTATGCACAGCACCGATTACAACATCCAGATGTTTTCGTAACATACTAAGTTAAAAATCAAAAAGACAAAACTGATTTCTTGGTTGATGACAATCCTTCAATTAACTTCTGTTTGCAAAGAGCTTTGTAGATGTAAATGATTACTGTAAGTGTTAAAACATTATTTACTGATTTTCCTGGGAGAGAACTTCAGCACAAACTGGCTGGCAGCCCTGAAAAGCCACAACCCCAAAAGCGCCCATGATGCGCCCTGATTCTGCACACAGGTGGATCTTCTACAGAGACTGTATTTCTCCAAGCAGTAAACTCAATGCTTAACCATTTTCATTCTCCTATTTACAAGCAGTATTCACCCAGAGCTCTGCATTACTAGACCTGTCTTCCATTCTGGGAAATGGACGGGAAACATGCAGAAAGCACACCTCCTGGCAAAAGAGTTAAGGCTGTAACTGGATCACCCAGGTCCCCCAGATCCCAGCTCAACACTGTGAGCATGTAGCTGTGCTGCCTGCTCTGGGTCACACCAGTGAGTTCAGACATGAAAAAGGCCACGGCAGATCAATGAGCATTTGAGCTCCATCACTTAAGAGGAACAATCCCCACAGGAAAAGCAGGCAACTGCCCTCTGCTCCACAAGGAGACAAGACTAGGAGGACCATGCCCCATCAGCAACTTTGACTTGAATGGAAAAACATGTCTGGGGCTGCCTGAACCACTCCCTGAGTGTTCATGAATCCTTTCACCCACCCCCAACTCACCGCCTGCCCCATGGCTCTTTGCCTGCTCTTTATATCACCAGTAAAACATGAACACAGGAGCTCTGAGAAGTCAGTCAAACAAGAACCATTCGCTCCTCTCCATGCCTGCCCAACAACTTCTCAGTGCTCAAGCAACACAGCAATCACTCCTCCCTTTCCTCAGGAAACACCTGAGTAAGCTGGCACATCTAACAGACTGCTCCCAAGTTCAGCAAATCCCCTGGGAAGCAGCTTATGGCTAAGATGTCCTGTCTAATAGCTGGTCCCTGTCTCCATCCTTGGGTGAAGACAGGATTCGTGGAAGACCTGTCAGGCAGTGTGGCCTTGTGGCTCAGACAAAAGGCTATGTGGAGCTGAAGCACTGGTTTCATTTCCAGCTCTGGTTTGTTGACCTGCCATGCATTAGCACGCATCTGTCAGTCTCCACCTCATTTAAAGAGTAAACTCTTGGGAGAGATGCCACTGCTGTCCAACCAAGGGAGGAGAGGCCATCAGGTGATTTAGGAGCACAGTGCTGAAGTTCAGGAAGGCCAGGAGAGCTGCTAATGTCATTGTATCTTTTTCCCATCCTGAAAAATCTGCCACTGTGTGAAGCCATCACCCAGGACATGTTTGTGGCCTGCCTATTATATAACAGGTCCCTGGTCTCTGCTGGACCTTCTTGGGTACTGCCAAAAGAAGAATAAATGCTAGAAGGGCCGAGAGCTACCTCCTAAGACCAAATAATTTCCACCTGTGATTCAACAGAATATTTGAACCCAAGGCTACTGAAATGAATGGCTGGTAGCAGCCATCCGCTGCACGACCTGCATCACTCTCCCATACTGCTTTGACCTCAGCTGAGACCATTTGGATCTTTACTCCTTCCACAGTGACATGAATTAATGATTGATCACGGACCTTCATCATGAATCTCCAGGCTTCTGTCAGCTAGTGTCACAAACTTAACATTATCTAATTGTAAGTTTTCCCATTTAATTGCAATATACACCTGCTCAATGTCCCTCTGTGTGTGGAAAAGCATCATACTTCATTTAAAAAGCCCTCATTTAAATTCAACAGCTAGCTGCACAGATTTAACCATTAAACTGATTTATGTTGCATAAAAGATCAAACCAGATCGCACCTTGTGGCCAAATAACCATAAAAGGTTTCTGTAAAGATCATTAATTCACCTCCCTGGGCAGTTAGTTTAGCAGTAAATATGACTTAGATGACTTTATCCAGTTAACCTTAATCAATTTGTTATTATGATTAGTCACCCTAAATAATACAAATGTGAGAGGGGAAGGTGCTACAGTTCAGACCCTGGTAATGAACAGTCCAGCAGTGTGCTGACCCTGGGTTCCCACGCTCCTGGGAAACAGGCATCCGTCCTGTGCCCAGGGGATCACAGCCGGCCTGTGCCAGGGAGAGCATCCCAGAGGCTGAGCTTTCCCTGATCCTTTTCAGTGGCCCGCAGGTAGGCAGCTCCCACCACCGCAACACAAGAAAAGCAGGAAGGCGAGGGCAGAGAGGGACAGAAGGCAAGGACAGCCCATTCGCCCCATGCTAGGAGGAAAGCTGGCCCAGTCATCCACATACCAGCTTGAGACCTGGCAAGGTTTTATTTGGCAGACCCTGCTCTGTCACAGACTTCCAGAGCGACCTTGGCCAAGGTATTTCATCTTACTGTATCTCAGCTCCCCAGCTGTTAAGCAGGGATGACACTGCTTCCCTCTCTCACAGGAGTGGTTTTAAAGTTTGTGAGGCATTCAAACATCACAGCCCTGGGAGCCATAAAAACTCCTTAAGCAGGCAGATCCATCACGCTCGGTCCCCCGTTCTCCTCTCACCCCGGCACAGTTCCATTGACTTCAACCCATTTACTCTGCCATCGAGGACATGGGATCAGAGTCAGGCCCCCCTTGATCTGGCACAGGGACTGCCTCTTCCTCAGCATCACTGCAATAACCAGCAGAATTGGACCCAGCGGGGGCAATAGCAACATAAGTGATCATCAGTACTAAAGGAAACAGGCTCATATCTCGGCCACCGAAGTCATTCACACCTGAGCAAAGCACATTATGCTGACAGTCCAGCACTCCCTATGCAAACTGCTGATACCACCGTCTAGCCTTTTACACCAGCTTGGAAATAGAGGGAAGAGGAGATGAGAAGGAGCTTAAATCTTAACACACATACTGGTCAGCAGTAAATTCACGCAGGAACAATATCGGCGTAAAGAAGAAAACAGGATTCAAGGTATTTGGGTGTCAGCCCTCACGGCCTCCCGAGAGGCAGCGCTTTGCTCCACGGCTGCACTTGGTATGCAGTCAGCACATCCGTAAATCATGGCTCCCCGCATGAAAGGGCTCATTCTGCCTGTGTGCATTTCTGTGTGTTCACTCTCGCCCGGGCAAGGAAAGCACTTTATCCTTCATTTTTATGCTCAGCCACATGCTTCTCCAGCCTTCCCACATTGCGTATGCAACTGTAAGAATGTGGAATACTTCCCCTTCCAAAATGTATACACCTCCACTTCCCAGGAAAAGGACCCCAAACCTATACCTGTCCTACACTTCAGCATGAAGTGCTGGACATTTTCTCCTGAACCCAGCTGCAGCTTCAGGAGGCGTTTGATCTGAACAGAAAACAAGGGCATGATCAAAACCAGCCAGTACGGACCTTTTCACTCACCCCAGTGGGCTTTAGTTGAGGTTCTCTGTGTTCAGTTACTGAAGAGGCTCGAGCATACCCTGCAACCTGCAAAGCCACTAATGTGGAACACAGCACATGAGGAGAGACAACGTACTTCAGTCGGGAAACAACATGCTAACAGACATCCCTTCCTTCAATGTCAGTGATCTTTTCCACAAACTTGGTTGCCTGATCATTTGTTCTTGGATGTAAATTTAGCTTTCTGCAAGTAAAGAAAGGGGATTATAAACGTGCACAGCATACAGGGAACCTCTATTCCTAAGCTACTACTTCCCACTCTTCTAGATCTGGCTGTGGGACTGTGGCCAAGGCAATATTAAGGAAACCAAATAGTCAATCCCCATTCTTAGCGACATTCCCAAATCCACAGAAATGAGAGCACCAATAAATTCTGAAAAGAAAATCTGATGGATTTTAAGAAACATGGAGCCTGACTTTGTGCAGCATTTAAGCAGCATGTGCTTAAAATTAAGCATATACCTAGGGGTCATCGACTTCAGTGGCACTTATTCCTGGGCTTAAGTTATGTCTTCATTTGGGATCTGAAAGTTTCAACATTAGAAAGCAAATGCACAGAAGACTTTTCATTTTTATGATTAAAGGCATATCACGTCAGCCTCATATCAACAAGGAGACTTTATTTATAGAATATGATATTAAAATCTGAATTCCTTTCAAATATTGAGAGTATTCCGTTACATTACGCATCCAGGTGCTACATGTGATTTTGACAGACAGGCTCATCTGAGAGGTGCCAATTAACAAACACGCTCAGAAGCAGCGCGTGACAAAAGTCACAACATCATCAGAGAAGGAATGTGTTTTCTCTTACAGTAGGAAATAGCAATGAGAAAAAAAGTTTGTTCATCTCCTCCAACAATATGTGAAAAGTTCCCCTCAATTATCCCATTACCTTGACTTTTACTAACTATAAAGAGGCATCACAAAGAACTTTAATAATGGGATGAAGAAATTGTTACACATTACATTTCTGTTTTGTGTAATACATCTCCATTGTTACTAACAAGTCAGAGAGAGTTAAAACTCGATGAAAAGGCTGTTGATTTTTTTATCATCGTGTTTGCTTTTAAATTCACTGGAGTGCTTAAGCGTGCTGGTGAGTTCCACATTTGTTCCTAATCTGCTCTGAAGGAAAGGGGCCAGCAGCAGGGCAAAACAGGCAGTGTCTGGCACTTCTGCTTATTTTCAGATAGAGTTTAAGGCAGGAGTCCAGACCTGGAGGGTGTTTTAAAATACTGATCTTGAATTTCTACAGTACTTTTGATTTTGGGAGGACATAATTGTGTCTTAGACACTATGGCCACAATTCTACACTGGATTTATCCAGGCTTCATGTATGAAAATGGGGATGGATGTTAGAAGGACTGGGGCTACAGGTCACCGTGGCCACTGTTTAATGCACACATGCTTGTTTAATGGTACAGATATGAAAATCCTCTTACTCAATGACTTCTTACTCAATTAAATCTGCCCAAAAAATAACTATGCAAAATGGAACTGTCACCTCTTCACTTCTGGAAAGGGCCAAGTGATAATTAATGATTTCAAATGTCAGAAACTTCATTTAATGTCTTTCCTGGAGGACTACTGACACAACTCTCTCGTCCAAGTCATCATCTATAGACTCTAAGAGTCTTTCTTTAGGACTAAGCCTGCTCAAACATCATTTCCCATACAAGATCTGGCAAGAGCACAGTATGCCCAAGGCTATCTATGATTGTAGCTGCTGATAGGTGAGGCTTTTTGTCCAACAGGTAACCCAGAATGGCCCAATACACCCCTCCAGTCATGTCTTTGTAGACGTTACCTGTTACTGATTCACATCCTGCCAAAGAACTAACTATCTCCTACAAGAACCAGCTCTGATCCTCACGTTGCTTCCTCCAAAGAGTGTACAGCCAGAGAATGCCCAAACCTTGTCTACAGCATGGAGTACTGAGATGCGTGTTTATGCTCCAGAACTCAATAAGCAAGAAGCTTAGCAATTCCAGCCTGGTTTTACATGTTAGTCTACATCATAATGAAACGATAAGAGAATTTTTTTTGCAATAAGGCAATCAGTGTGTTTTCAAGTTACTTGGTGCAAGTCCCCTGGATGGTTAGTTTTAATTTTCTTCTCAGTGAACTGCCTTTGAAACTGCTCTATTTCTGAGAGAGACAAAAAAGATCCCATTTTTCCGGGAAAAAACTTTAATTTGTATGCAACTTTCTTCCTTGTTTTGCCAACCTCAGACAAGGGTAACAGGTTAATTGTTGTTTTTATTGGTATAACGGATGCCAGTTTTAATGTGTGTGTTAAGACTCCTACGTTCTAGTTCAGTGGAAAAAACAGACCATGTATAATCCACGCACTGCTATCCAAAGTAAGAAGTTGGAACATCCCAAGTAACAGAAAACAAAAAAATATAATGAAAATCGTAAAGAGACACCTTGATACTGTGAGTCAGCACAGATCCAGCACAGCCAGCTCCCCAGCTCTCATTAGGCTGAGCTTACGTGCACCAACCCTGTGCATTCACTGCGTGTGAGCAAATCCTTCCGGACCCTGGGGCTGTGGGGGCTGCAGCCACAGAGCTCTCCCAGAGCTCTGCTGGTTTGGACCCACACCCAGCCCCAGCCGTGCTAACGAGTTCAGCCGTGCCAGAGCCATGATCCGTGTGCTGGTAACAGCACGAGTCCTCCCGCCTCCTGTGGGAAACACACGTCTTGTAGAGCACACTACTCACGTCTGTGACATGCTTATGGCCTGAAAGAATACACAGAGCTACATGCGTGTTTAAGAAGCTTACTGATGGGCTTGGCAGGCAGGAAAAAGAACGTGGAAGATTTGATATTTTTCTTCTTTCTTTAAATCTGGAAGCACTTGGCAGATGCAATTAAACTTGTGTGGTCACCTCTTCTCATGGCTTCACATGGCTCTGCAGCATTCTCATCCAAATTGCTCATTCGGTGCAAAGTTCCTCTTCAGAGAGTTTTCTTCCAATTTCCCCCACCCCCCTGCCTTTCAAGTGGTCTTAAAGAAAGGACTTGGGGCACGCTGGACTTGGAATGACCTTTGAATGCCATGCTCACTTTCACAGAAGGATGCATCAACTGCCTCATCATATAAGTCTCAAGCAGACAGGTTTGTTGATTGGGAAAGCAAAGTCTCAAGCTGAGGGTAAAGGCTATGTCACAAATATTAGTGTAAGTACAGTGAAGGCCCTATATCCTTGCAGAGAACAGTGTTTGCCCTGGGCTAAAGTCTGTGCTAATATTCTGAATTTATATCACATCTTCTCAGATGATTTTACAGGAAGAAGGCTGGCTGGATTTCATAGCTTAACAGCTAGCAGGATTCTACAGGATTTGATAAAGAAAAAAAACACTGCTACAGGTTTAACTACCCTATAACAAGGAATGTGGAGCTGTGTTAAATGTCAATATTTTATAAAATATTTGCAATGAAAGTAGAGCTGCAAATCCATGTTCTATGTTAATAGTTTAAAATGAAATACCTGGATGTGTAGTTGCTGATGAACGCCATACTGAGAAAAATAGATATCTTATAATTTTACAGCCTAAGTCTCTGACATGTGCAGTATCTTCTACTCCAGGTGTTTCCTTTGCTTTGAGAGTTTGGATTCAGAGAAAGAAGAAAACTGGGATTCTGCAAGAGCTTAATCCAAAACCCAAGTAAATCAATATGAATTTAGACACTGCTGCTTACAGAAATATCTGCTGAGGTGTACGGCACACTAATAGAACCTGGGTTGATATTGCCAGTTATCTCCACTGCAACATCCAGACTTTCCCCAGGTATGCGTGAACACCCTTTTCTAGTACCACTGGTGCTTGTCGACAGGGATGTGGCAGCCTGGCCTTCCTCAACACTGAGCTCCCATGGGCAGCCAGCTCTGCAGCTGCCCAGAGATGAGTGCTAGCAGCACAAGGCACCAACAGCTGGGCGTTTATACCAAACCAGTTTTGAGGAGAACTCAGCTGAACTACCAGAGAAGGAAAGAATCAGTACCAATTTGTACACAGGCCCAAGGGTGGGACTGACAAGAAAGGAAACAAAATCTGGAAGGAAGCATGTGAAGGACCACACGTTTCCAGGCAGACTGGATACTGAAGCACAGCTTGATCCCAGCTGATTTAGACACTCTCTACAAACAAGATCCTTAGGAAGCTGGGTCCCTCCTGATGAACTGACTGGGACAAAAGAAGCTGCTCTGCAAATTGGATCTTGCCAGAGAAGAACCAGATATCACAAAAACCATACCTCATCCTAAGGAGAAGATCTGACAAGTCAGACTTGGGAGCCAGAAGCTATTTATGATGGCAGCAAGAAAAAAAATAATTTCAACTATAACCTTGGAAGCAACAGGCTTGCTGAGCCAGGCATCATCTCCTAGATAATGATCTAGTGAGAATTCTCTCCCCAGCTCCCCTCCTTCGTGTGTGCATCCCTTTGATGTACAGCTGCAAGGGCTGGCCAGGTGCAATCTGATTTATTGAGTAATATGCATATAGCTTTGTAAAATAGCCTCAACACTTCAGATGAACCTGGGTTCAACGTTTTATGTCTGTGAGGTTCAGCTCCTGATAGGGAAGTTCAGCAGCTGCTGGCTGAGCACATCTCCATATGCTTGCAGGCACCTGAGAAGAAGCTGAGGTGCAGGGCAACCCTGCATCTTTCTACAAGAAAAAGCTGGGCAGGGAGCAGGCTTTCAGGGAGGGGAAGGTAATTGAATGTGAGTTTGCAGGGGAGTCACTCGCAGTCTCTCTGAACCAAACCTGCAGGGTTCTGCCTGTGAATTGGGGACTGCAGGGAGGGAAGGGGCTGGGGGATTTGTGTGTGCTGGCTATGTTCTGGGCCACCGCACGCAGATGTACTTCTCCATTACTCAGCTTCCAAGTGAGGGCAGGTTGGTCGTCCTGGCTTTGCCTCCTTCTTTGCACAAGTCCAGCCATGTGCTGTGGAGCTGGTTTGGATGCTTCCCTTCTCTGTGCCACCCAAGGACAAGTCTGTTTAAACCTGCCTCCACCCCCAAGAGTAGGTGTCTGGAGTGCACTGCTGGGCAAACATCCAAGACAGCTCTCAACAAGCAAGGCTGAGCCACAAGAGCAACATAACCACGTTTCGTTTGGCATTTGGGAGCAACGTAACCACTCTGCCAACCTAACGCAACCTGCTTCCAAGGAAGACTAATTAACCAAAAAGGTGTCACACGAGTGTCATCGCCTGGCTCTGGCCAGCTAAACAAGCACCTCCGAGGTTCACATGGGCATTTCCGAGAAATACTGCTCTGCACCACGTACTCGTACTGTAGCATACTGCCTGCTGCTGCCCACGGCCGAAAACCCCCACCTGAAGCACAGTCAGAGATATACGTGCTATCCCACCCACCCCAGCATACACACCCAGCAAGAGGACAGGCAGCATCCAGAGACACCAAGTGCAACTCAGAGGCGGCAGAAAGGCAACAGCAAGACAGTTAGATGTAGTAGGAGGGCATTGTAACCCACCCGGTTGCTCAGTGCTCATGTCTTGCTCACTGGAGCTGTTGTCTGCCCACACGTGCCTCTCCCTGGCCCTTCACCCTCAATCAGTGCCAGCAGTAGAAGTGTCTGCCCCCAAAGCCAAGTGCTAGCACCACACAGCATGTACAAAGGATCAAGGAACACCCATTCCACTCTTCCTTTGCCAGGGAATCAGTGGATGCTGGATTCCATCTACAGGTTTTTTCCTCTCACCACACACAGAGCGAGCAATTTCCAATATACATGCTCATAACGCTCCAGTGGAGCATACGATAAAGTAAAGGTAAGTGGCAGCCAGAGGACTGTCTGCATACAGCAGCCAACGATGGGGAAGTTGTTCTCAGCTTACAGAATCGACTCAGACACTTCCAGAAATTCACATCAGATATCTACCCTCTCTGAATGGATAATAAATACGTCTGACCCAATAATCCAAGTGTTATCTGCGTTCCAACTACCAAATCATACAATACTGCTACACACCTGATGTAATTTTAATAACAGAAGACCACAAAAAGCAATGGAGCACAATGGCGAAAGTAGACAAGGGAACATTGATTTTCAGATTGCATACCACTATAAACATCAAACTGCTGGTGTTTTATCTGAAATACAAGCAGACCTAAGCAGAGTGAAGGAGGCTGAAGTTCAGGCATTTAGGCTGAACAGTGCTTAATGTGCCAACCACAGTGAATCCTGCAGGCAAGCAGCCTCTGCCAGCCATAAACAGATATTCTTCATTCTGGATCAATACAACTTCAACTACTGTTGTACTAACTGCAGTAGCTGGATTTTGACAGTGTTTGTGCACGTGTTATGCAACACAGGTTCCTGCCTACAGGGGAAGAATTTAAACTTCTTTTAGCAGCGATAATTATACATTATCTTAAGGCCTTGACCAAACTCGTCATGTTTGTGTAACATAAGTTTTAACACCCTGAATGCCTTCAGCTCTCACTGACTTCTTGTAGTCCCAGGAAGCTCTTCAAGAACAGCCTCTGGGGAACAGGTCCATAGGAGAAAGGCTAGATTTTGCTGTCATTTACTTGGTTATCAATCAGGTATAACTTCCCTGACATCAGCTGAATTACTCCTTTTTACAACTAAGAAATCACAAGCACAACTTTGCACACCGTACTTTGACTTTATTCTACTCAGATAAGGGATCTGTTTCCTGTCAGAAGCTACTTTTCACTGAACATATTTGGGAGCACACATACTATGTTTCTTTGGCTAAACCATAAACCATGAATCCCTCTCCCTGTTCAGAATGTATAAGCTTCCAAACCACACACCAAATGGCACTGAGTTCAGGTAAAAAGGAGTTAAAATTTTAACCCACTTCTCAACAGGTGGGTTAGACAGACCCTAAATCTCACATTGGCACGTGACAGGAAATTTGGATTCATCTTCTGGTGAAGACAAGCTCAAGCGATATAACTGTAAAAGGGCTAAGTTAGAAACATTAAAGAAGATATCAGTCCTGGGTGCAGGGAGAGCTTTGCAGGGATGAATTCTCTATATACTGATGCGCTGCATGCTGCATAGGTTCTGCCCTAAGCATCTTCGGCTGCCTGCTGTCAAAGGCAGACACCAGGAGAAACAGGGCTTCAGTGTGATAGGTTGAGTGAATGACACAGAGGAGAACTTCTCCTAAACTCTGATGGCTTTTGGTGGCTGTCAGTTT
Organism: Rhynochetos jubatus; assembly: GCA_027574665.1. Classification (NCBI taxonomy): domain Eukaryota; kingdom Metazoa; phylum Chordata; class Aves; order Eurypygiformes; family Rhynochetidae; genus Rhynochetos; species Rhynochetos jubatus. Next base: position 31,326,594 of record CM050654.1, read on the forward strand.
TGACCCTGTGTCACCACAGCTTTCCTTCTTTACTGGCACACTGAACAAACATGCAAGGACCCTCCTTCCGTCTGGGCCAGCAAAATCTGCAGCCAGATCTCAGCTCAAGGTCACTACTTCCTTATAGTACAGTATTACTGTAATGCTCAGATTCCCCAAGAAATGCCATGGCCTCAGAAAAGGGATGACTGGATCGAGAGGGTAACAGCATCCAAGGAGATGACAGTGTTTAGGTACCTTCTTGCTTCCACGGGAGTCTGTGGAGGACTCCCTGCTGATTTCAGTAGTGACAGGATCATGAAGACAATTCAGTTACCTAGCTGATCAAAACATGATATTGCCATTGCTATCACACTGGTCCCAACCATAACATTTCCGGTTCTTTCAGAAGCTTTTCAAGCACCATTTGGGGCTCGGTGAGCATTACTTCCCCATCACCGCCTCTCTGAAGTGCTAAAGAAACATTTACCAGTATGCAAATACTTACCACCATGAGTTTACGCAAGAAGGGGAGATGTTTCTAGACTGCTGTCTGTTTTTCTTTGGCAGAAATACAGAGCTAGTCACATTTTGGAAGGTATTTAAAGACTAATATTTTTCAAAGAACAAGAGCCTCTACAAAACCAATAAAGCATCAGAGCTTGATTCTCCACTGGACACCTTCAATTTCACACCGGTGCAACGGTACCAAACAAATGGCTAAGAATGATTCGTGAACTGGAAAGCACGCTTTTCTGTGAGAGATTTAGAGAATTCAATTTTGTTAGCTTATCAAAGAGCAGGTTAAGAGGAGATTTGATCACAGTTTGTAAGTACGTACAACGTATCTGATGCTAGGCAGTTCTTTAATCGGGCACACGAAGGTCTAACAAGATCAAAGCACTAGAAGGTGAAAATTAGACAAACAGCCTGGGAAAAGCAGACCTTTTACTCTTCACCTAGCCCTTCAACCTGGATGTCATAGATTGTCCATGTCTTGCATGCTTCAAGTTTGAATTTCTTCCTACTCTAGGTGTGTTCTAGCACAGTCATATATTATTGGATGTAATGCTGGAATTAGCAGGTTCCTACAGAAATTCCATGTTCTGTAGTTTAACAGAAAAATCAAGCTACATGCTCACAGGCCATTCTGGCTTTAAAAATAAAAATAAATACTAAATAGAGTTATGCAAACTATATGACATAGAGTTATACAAACACAAAATGTAGTAATGCCACTTTTCAAATTATTTCCATACATTTAGAATGTATTTTTGTAACAAAAGCTGTGTTGATGATGAAACAGCAGGTATGACCTTTTCTCCTTTTGTCTGTAAGGAGGTAGGCTCTCTCGCTCCTTACACTCATGCAATTTATTTTGAAGCAAGGTGAGGAGGTTTGGGATTTGTTTAGGTAAATTTCTTAATATTATTCATTTCTTCTCTATATAATTAGCATAGAGGCATATTTAAAACTCCCACACATGGAAAAAGCACATTCATAACCATGAAGATCCTCAGTCTTTAGCTTGGAATGCAGCTGACCTTTCCTTTCTCAAGCCGTTACAGTTTCTTAGCTTCCACAAATGGATATTTACTCTTTTTTCTTGGGGTTTTTTTTGGTTTTTTTTTTTGGAAATCTTCCATTCACAGTGTGCTACGGGATTTCAACTCAAAGTAACACATGCTCCACAGATTAGCAGGCTCTTAAAAATATGCTTGTCTTCTCTTTATGGGCCTGGTCTATTAAAAAGAAGTTAACAGAAAGACACCCATTAGCTTCTGTGGGTATTGGATTGGGGCCTAAATTATTGCTAGTGCTGAACACGCACAGTCAGAAAGTATTTTAGAAAACATGTGCTATATACTGCTCTCTGAGTCTAAAGCGGATTTCCCCGAGATGCTTTCCAAACTCCAGCGAAGAAGACATCTGCTCTCCCACGGAGCATCTCCCTCTAATGACAGGCAGGAATCAGGCATTCCCTGTGTACTCACAGTAGGGTTTTATATACTTATCTCGGGCTTTATGCCCTCCACACACATACACACACAGCTCTTCTACACACCAGGTTCTCTCCTCCCCATCCTACACTGTCAGCTTCTCTTTTCTAGGCCATCCACAGGAATAGCACTTGCAGCTCACAAAAACAGTGAGCCACCGATTTTGGTACGGCTACATTCCTCTACGCAGGCACGCCGCCACCCTCGTACACACCGTAGACCTTGCACGCATCGCATCCACACGTGTGCATCAAATGCACCTTGTGAGCTGAGGAGAAATGTCTCAATGGATTGCACAATTGCATGGGATGTACAAAGTACATTTTGCAGACTCCTAAACATTTCCCTGGCAAGACCATCAGTGGGCTCGCCAGCTCATTACAGAATGCTAATTACATCCCATCAAGTGACCTGAAACTGCTGAACAGCATTCAGTTATGTATGCTTTCATGGGAAACACCAGAAAGCTAAACCTCTCCACAGTTGGCTTAGAAAAGATTAGTTTTCAGAGACGTCTGTTACTTGTCAAAAAATTCCTTCGATTTCTTTCTTTCATGTTGTACACAGATCATTATTGGCTTGAAATTGCAGAATCCATTTCTTCCCCTTAAGAAAATCCATGGTAAGTCTTACTGGGTTAAACTAGTAACTTTAAAAACCAAAATGAAAACAGGCAGAAACAGGTTTGTGAAGATAAACAGAGGTTTAAAAAATAGTTTTAGTTTTAAATGGAAGCAGAAGCAAAGGCATGGAGAGCTGAATTTTTCTAAGTGAAACCAGAATTTGAAATCCAGTTGTGTGCAGTCTAGATGGCTCAACCACTCCCCCTTATTACCTCCCAATTTCCCTGCCGCTGCGACGCTCACTTGTTGCCTCTTTTTCTTTAATTAGGCATCCGTCCGGCAAGATGTTTATAGCAGCAGTGTCCCATTCACTGCAACAGGGCATGAGGTTTAGCTGTACGGAGCACGTTGCCATCTGTTCAGGGCTGGGTCTGACTTAGATCGCGTGTTTGAAAAGCATCCTGTATGCTGAAGACCTACTCCTAACAGAGGCCTCCCAAGCACAGCAGAACAGGAGCCTGCTTAGATATTAGTACAGAAATTAAAACTTACAGATTTTTCCAGCACCAAGTGGGTTCTTCATCCCTACAGCTCTCCCATAGTTTTTTTCAACTGGTCTTAAAGCTGCCCTGAAGAAGATAAGTGTCTATTTACAAACAGGGAAACTGTGCACAGGAAAAACTGATAGCAGAGCCAGAAATAGTACCTCAGCTCCCCAGCGCCAGGCCAGTGCCAAATACACGAGGCTACACTGGTCTTTCAGGAAGCTGCTATGGTCAACTCCCTTCAGCTGCTGCATTAGTGCCTCTGAATGTACTGGGTTTATTTTAAGTATGTCCTACCCAGGCAGAGAGAGAGCGAGCTAGCTTGTGCGCAAAATATGCTAGTATGCATTTCTGATTGGACGGCTATAATATCCTGCATGTTTTATGCTAGAGAGAAAGAAGGAAAAAATCTTCAGGATACTATCTGCTTCCATCACGCTGCTGAAATGGCAGAGGATAAAGACATGCATGGGGAAGTCACGAAGTGATACGTAAATATGTCCTATATGTTCCAGTTCAGGTCGCATTAACAGCAGGGCTCCTGTGAATTATCTCTGCTCCATGCTAGTTTAGGGAAAGGAAAACTATTCATCTCCCAACTCCAAAAGAAGCTCCTACGTTACCAAAATTGTTGTGACACTGCTGAAAATGCCAGAGAGACATAAGAGCTACAGAGCTTACAGCTAAACTCGTCATATGGAGAGGAGACAGACACCTCTCAAATCTGCACACTCATCAGGTCTCTTTTTCCCTGGCAGTTCTGATTCAGCCCATCTCAAAGATGCACTTTTGACCACTGTAGCATTTGAGCTCTGCTCTCCTCACAGCATGTGAGCTGTCTGACCCCACCAGCCCAGAGCTGATCAGGGTGACAAGTGACATCTGACAAACAGCAACAAGAGGACATCTGCAGAGCTAAGATATGCCAAAATATGGGGCCTGGCTCTTACCTGGAATAGCAACACTTAGGTCCACAGATATTAGCTGTTTGAATTTGATCATCATCTCATTTCTCAGAACAGGTTGGAACCAAAGCCAAAAAAGGAACCTAGCTAAGGAATACAAAGAAAGTAGGAGCTGCCTTTAAGAACGGATATATTCAGTTGGTCTTCACAGTCTAGGCAAGAGTACAGTGTGCTCCAGACTTCTTTATATGCTGGCTCCACTCAAAAAATACAGTTAATTTAGTCAAATGGTGGGATCATTCATCTAGAGACAAGAATGCAGGCCATCCCTGAAGGATAAAGAACTGCTTGCAGAGCCGCTGCTTTCCAGGAAAGGAATTAGGGGGTCAGAGCAAACAAGCAACTCAACATGAGCTCCCAGTGCAATGGGACCAGCAAAGCCATACATCAACAACAAATGGAGAGCTGAAGCAGAAAGGTCATTTAACTCAAGTTGAAATAGTATATACCCTAACCCAGTTCATCTGCGCTGAAACAGCAGGGAGCATTCGCACCACCCAATGAGCAGCTGACCTAAGAGGGCAGTAACCCCAACACAGCTAGAGCCCAAAGAGAACATGGGAACACAGATTTGACATGTACAAGCTGGAGAGAACACAGCGAAAATGGCGAAGACAGCTTTGCATTTTGCGAAATGTCTCAGGAGGGTGGAAGATGGGAAGCAGCAGTACCGTGGGAACGTCCTCTGCACTTCTGAGCAATATGAGAGAACGTGCTTCTAACTTAGGCACTTGCAGACTTCTTGCTTCCTCTGCTCCAGCAATTAACACAGGGGATGTCTGACACATGGGATCACACACAGGAAAAAGCTCTGGAACCCTCTGTAAAGCGCGTACCCACGTTGGGGTGCAGCACTGTGCTGACCCCATGCTCCAGGCATGGCCCCTTGGTGAGCTGAAGGATTCATGGGCAAGCTGTGCCTTCAGAAGGGACTCACGGAATGGGACACAGCTCTCCGCACTCCACAGCAAGGGGGTGGCAGATGGCTCTCAGGGATTAAGGGACCTCTCTGTAGATGCCCAGACAGTACAGAGAGCCCACACTCCTAACTGCTCCAAGCGTTTTCTCACACAGCACCTAAAGTCTCCAATTTAGCAATGTTTAAACACATCTAAGCATCTGCTATGAAGCAGAAAGAATATCTGCTTTCCCTCATCCACAGAGCCATCTTCCTGTGGCCTGGAAAGCCCACAGTGATGGCAAAAACAAAAAACTGCCAGCACGGCTGGATGTCAGTGCATACAAATGCATCCGGGACACATAGAAATTCCACGCAGGGGAGGGCAGGCTAAGCTGCCATTGCAGCGTGTGCATACTAAGTGGAGGCTTTGCAGAGCTACCGAAGAGAACGCACGAGGTGTCTATTTGCACAGACAAACACAATAGTCAGATTCAATTATTCTCTGTGGGCAGCCTTAAAACAAAATGCTAACAGACCAAACAGTGTTTTCATGTGAGGGTCCCATCCCTGAAGACCTGGTAGTTCAGTTTATATAGCAGAAGAAACAGGGACGGTCTTGTCTGCATAATTGGAAAATAAGCTGGCATACCCAAAATGCTCAGAATCGCAATATGGTTTCACTTGCCATGCAGTTTTCCATGCCTTTTTCCTTGTGCTTGGCTTATGTGCTGTTGTCTGACAATCCAGGAGGTGGAAAAGAAGTTTTTATTGGCAGCACCCAACACAGACCATTTCTGAAAATGTTCAGGGTTGATGAGGGGAACGAAAGCTTTAAAAAAAAAAAAACAAACAACCAAACATAAAAGGTCATCTTCACACATGTAACTCAGAAGACATAGGAGCCCTTTGAGGTTAGAGCAAGCTGAAAATTTGAATGCAGCTCAGTGACCTAAGTGACAGTATCTACAATTAAATACTTCACTTAGACAATCCAGGTTTGATACTGGCTCTGCCACTGCTACCTGCTCAGTCTCTCGGCCTCTGAGCCCCAGGTCAGCATCTTGAAAACGGAGTTGAAAATGGAGTTCATAGTAGGCCTTCAGCAACATGATTTGTGCATGTGCTACAGCTAGTTCAAAAGGGTACTGCTAATTTAAGGCAACCATAAAAATACCATTCTGTGGATCTTGCTCTGGATTGAAGACTAACAAGAATAACTTGCCAGCTGAGACAGTCACTCCCTCGGCAGAGTAACCCAGCTGCAAGTCTAGAAACCTGTCCCAGAGTCCTGGGTTTAGCTCCAGCATTTCAGCTTGGACTCATCTTTAGTTTAAATCATCAAGAAAGAAAATTCAGCATTTGATTGAAACCACTAATGTACAGAGCTCTCCTTACCAATTGAAGAAAAAGTGATTATCTGCTCTTTTTTGAGAAGGAAAATGACTGTTCCTAAAGAAGAGATCACAAACGCCAATGTGCATTTTTTATAGAATTCTGAATTATATTTCACAGTTCCAGATAAAAATGACCTTTGCAGTGTGGAGAATGCTCCAACGGGGATCACTTTTTCTTTTATTTTTTATGCCTTACAGCACAGACACAGTAAAATATCTTCACAGATATAATTGTGTTATATCACGATACTAGACAGACACGGTGCTGAGACCAGACAGTAATTTACTCACTAAGGCTCTGATCCAGTTTCCATTGCAATCAATGTAAAGGTTTCCTCTGTCTTGAATGGCTATTGACTGGATCAATCTTTTTGTCTTCATAGCTGGAACACAGCAATTTTCCCTTATTGTTCTGTGACCTTGCTTTGTCGTTAAACTTCACTCAAGGGATTCATAAGATACAGAATACTGCATACGGAGGACAACTCGAGAGATTTATTCTACCCAGACATGTCTAAATAGAGGAGTGACAAGCAGGCGAACATACTTCTTTTCCTACCGTGCAGTCTGCTGGCCATCAAGAGAATGTCAGGTTTTATTTTATGCAAGGTAAGATGTTACACATAATATCCAGATCTCAGCCCCTACGAAGTCGTGGAAATACGCGCAACGGGGTAAACTAAGAACGACTTGAACTGTAACATTGCTGGGGTTTGCTGACGTAGACTTGGACACTTAAATGCATGTAACAAAAGTTTGGCTGTTGGTGCTCTTTTACTGAACTCTGCCAGGTCAGCCAGTCTCTTGCTCTGGCACACAACCACATCACTGCTCCCTTTCATAAACAACCATGATCCACATTAAACACATTAGCCCATCAGGAGCTGTGACAGAAGCCTGCCCCTCTCTCCTGTAGTGGCCACAACATCCCAGTCTCCAGTCTGAACTTAGAACCTATGCATACATGTCTCATACTGTGTCAGCCTAGTCCTTTCGCTTACACCGTTCTTTTCCTTCCCTGGTATTAACACCCATGATAGACTGATGGACACTCATATCCCCATTCCACCTCAGCTTTGCTGGGCTAAGCAAGCCAGGCAATTTACCTTTCTTCTCTAACGATGGCTCTTCACCCTGTTGAGAGTATTTTGCACCTTGCAGTACTTGCAAAGGTTTAGAGAAATTATTGCATTTTACAGCGAGATTGGACCATAATGACCTCCTGAATTACCTTGGGTACCAAATACCACCTGTAATTCCCGCATTTTGGCTATAATTTCAGGTTGAACTAGGGTGCATATTTAATAGGCAGCAGAGAAACCAATCCATAATACTCTAATGCATCAAGCCCCAGTTGTGCTCAGGTACCAAAATGATCAGAGACTCAGTAAAGGACATACAGAGGGCAGAGCAGTAAAACCCAGAGGCCATGAAAAATGCTGCATTGTTTTACCAAATACATGTTCTATGACACAATGAGCATCACAAAGTGCTTTCAAAGTTACACTTGTTATTCACCCAACATTTATAACATCAAACTTTTCTTTACAAGGAAGACTCCTAGAAACAGTTCCACTTGGTTTTGTTTCTGTGCAAATATTTAAAAATTATTTCAGGAGTGCACAGGGAAGACAATAATGAAGAAAACATGGAGCTGAAGAGGGAAATTGGTTAAAGATAAAAGCAAAACTAGCTTTGAGTTTTTGGTCTGAACCAAAAAATACATGGCAAACGTAATGGCAACATTGGAGTTTACGTTCTGTTTTGTAAACAATAACATAAGGTAACAACAGCTCTTCACACAGCAGAGTGTGTCCATCAGCTTGGCCAGTACATCTTCAGCTGGTGCAAGTCAGCATCTGAGACACCCTCAGACTGACCCTTTCACAAAGAGCTGAGGCAGCCCTGGGAGGCTCATGCTCCTTCATTCTAATTAGGAATTAGGTGACTAATTAGGTGACTGGAGCAGTCACCAGGCCCTGGGGCTCACTCCTACCCAGAGCAAGTGGAACTGTCTGCAGATAAGGCACTAATTTTGCATGAGCAAATACAGCACAACCTGTGGCTTAGCTTTAAGAGGTCCTGAGCACCCACTGCTTCCATTAGCTTCCTCTGAAGCTCAGAGTCTTCAAAGGCAGAGCTGGCATGCCCTCAGGGCCTGATTTTTCCCCAACCCCTGAAGCACTGAAAACTAAAGCATGAGGCTTATCAAAGGAGGGTGTGAAAATGTACTAGATTGTATAGTGTACCTTAAATTAATACTAAATGCGTATCTATCTAGTGCTCCCTGCACTGGTCTGCCAGTGAGACACCAACCAGGACAACGCGAAAAGCAGATGGGCTGTGATATTTTCATTATGAAGAACCAGACACTGTCTTACTGCTCACAGGCCCATGAACATACGCTTCCCCAGGACTGATGCTTTATGAGCTAAAAAAGGCAATGCACTGGATAAACCTGTCTAAAATAAGAGGATCTGTGAACATTGGGATTTTTCTACCACTGCCCACGTAAACACTGCTGCAATAGGTGAACATGACTATTGTTAAGCCTGAGTCTACAGCTTTCCTGTGATGCCTGGATTTAATTTCCAGTAAGCCTGCACTTTACAAGAACACCATTTTTTTTCAGTTTTCTTTGTGTCTATTTTACAGGCCTTTGTACTTCAATACAGAGAAGAGAAAGCAGCCCATAAAATGCTTCAGAAACAGTACAGACTATGGATTTAGGGAAAGACATACCTTAAAGATATGAACTGAACCATCACTTCTATCGCTGCAGCTCCGTAGGCTTTTGCAAATGTTGCAGCCATCGTCCTATCTTAGTTTCTAAAAACAATGGTGCTTTAAGATCTGGCCATCCCTTCTTGCTATCAGCTTAATTAAAAGCTTCATTAAATGAACTGTTTCATTTTGTACTGAAACAAATTAGGAATACATACATGACCAGTCAGCTGAGCAGCAGATAATGAACAGCTGAGAGCCAGTAACAACCTAAATCAGTACAGCTGTTTAAAAGGCATGGGCACGACTTGTCTTTCGGTATTTGATGTATCGCTGTGAAATACATAAATATGCTAATAGATACACCCCTCCCACACCTGACTTCCTAATTACCCTTTGGTGGTCTGCTGTAGCCATATGGGATCCAGGACAGACCTGCAGGCAGAAACCAGCATCTCCCATTACTGTGCCCGCTTCTCAGCTGATCTCAGCCCCGAGTTTTGGCATCAGCACCAGGCAGGTTCCCTGTTTATCTGAACTCCCTCCAGCAAGCTCCTCTTGACAAACATGCAAATGCACTTTTGTCTACAAACAGCTGTGAGCCTGATTTTATTGTTGTCCATAAAGCAACTGCATTTGCAAAAAAAAAAAAAAAAAAACTACCAACCTTAGGCAAAGAAATATCACAGAGGAAGACCTAGCAGTTTCATGAATGCTCATGTAAATATGGTCTGGCATGAGCATCTGCACAACCGACTCATCCAAGCCCCCCTTGTTTACTGAACACTTCAGCCATTCACTCTGTCGACAGTCTCACATGTGAGCGGTCTGCACCACACCATTGGTCACCAACAGACGACACCCATGCAAAACCGCAATGAATTACGCTCAAGCAACTCTAAAAGTGAAAATTGTCTGCATAAAAGCCTAAGTGAGCACTTTAAGTAACAAGCAAATTGTGTGAAGACAAGAACAGAGTTATATTTGCTGAAGGAAGTTGCTGTGCTTTAGAGAAGAGACACAGAACCACAGGGAAGCTACCTGTTCAGCCCAAGCCACTGATTCAGGGACACAGCGGCCTCAGAAATACACTATATTTCCTAAAAGGGTCAGCTCGCCCCAACTACCAAAGCAGACAATATGAGCTTACAGCACATGTAAGAACAGATTCTCTGTATGTACGTACAGTTAAATAGGATCATCTTTAACACAAATCCACCCTAGAGACACAGGTGCATAGGGAAGAATCTGAAAGAGAGTCCTACTTACTTCTAATCCAGGAAATCAGACTAAAATTCCTCAATGGGGTTTGGGTTTTCTATTTGTTTTGTTTTGTTTTACAGAGGAAGAAAATCCATGCTCCCAGGATGAGGAGATGCTGTATGCCAAATGTCAGCATGGAGCACATTTTTACAGCCAGCTTCTAAACCCATGAATAAAGAAAAGGGCTTAGCGGAAATACTGACAGAAGTTTAACCATACTGGGCCAAAGTTAGCCTTGTGTAGGTGCAGGCAACTCCACTGATGTTAATGGACTTACACCATGGCTAGAGTTGGCCCAGTGCCTCTAGCTGGCACAGCTAAAATCTGCAGGCGTGATACAGAAAGACCACAGCCTGGAGGGGCTGGATGCTCCCCCATGAACCTGTTGGGATTTGTGTTCATCAGAATGGATTGCATCAGTTCCTTCATGAATGAGCACCTGCAGATTCACCCGTGATCAGCTCTAAAGAAACTCGATGCCAGCTTTTCGTGGGGCAGTGATTATGGATTACAGTGCTCCTAGTAAATTGTAAAGCTTGAGGGATGATAATGTGCCCCTCACTGGCAGAAGCCTCCGTCAGGCCTCCTTCTGCACACAGCGCTGTGCTTTGTTGGGTTTTTTTAAGAGCAAGACCACACAGGGATTTTGACATCCCGTAAATGGAAAGCTGTAGCTGGTTTCTAAATGTGATGAATCCCATCCTAAGGGCCTTCGCTTCAGCAGGGAATGAATGATCAAGCTCAGGGAAAACAATGGTGCATTATCAAATTAATTTCACAGCACGGATCACGTGAGATTCCCCAGAGTCCCTCCAATGCCAAAACACAATCCGATTGTGTAGATCAGCGGCACAACTGCTGTCATCAAGGGTAAATTAACTGGCCAGACTCCTCCCCTGGTGTAACCTCACTTGAATCACTGAGTGGGTCAGTGGGATCCTGCAACAGACAATTGTAATGTGTAATTTGACCAGCTTTAGGTTTTTCCAAAGAGTGGAATTGCCAATCTATGTCTAGTTTAGTAGGTTCAGTAACACTGCATAAAATCCTGCTCCGGCGCAGAGCTCCACATCAGCATGAATTTGGTCTGTATGGAGTCCCACTGCTTTGAAGTAAAACATTCTTGCTCCGATTGCATTAATGGAATGACAGTGGGTCACAGCAGGCGACCTCAGATTCCTACACACACAGGGAAGCGTAATACCCATACGCAGCCTGACACAGACTGGATCAGAATCAAACTGAAAGTGATTTAGGCTATAGTCCTGCAAAGAATCTGCATTGGCACATCTAGAAATTTATCTTTTGAGACGTTTGTTGAAAAGCTGTCCTAAGCAAAGCAGCTTTATCTTAGCAAACGCTGAGTACCTTGAAGTGTGCGCACACTGAAATAGTTCAGCAGAGCGCAAGATCTTGCAACACTGTGGAAACCAACATGACAGGTACGTTGGGGATTTAACTAAAGACATTCAGAGTTAAATGTATGGTCTGCCACCATGAGCTGAAAGATGAAAACTTTCTGACTGCAACTTCTGTGGCTTCATTACAGCCTAAGACCCTGCAGATGAGGCAGATGTTCACCAAGAGCTACACAAGCAACTTGCAGCCTGAGTTCTACATTTCATACACTTCTAATTCGTTGGCATGTTCGAATGAAAGGTGATGCTGATTCACAGTTCAAAAAAATTGGTGACACAGAAAAGGACAGTGATATCATACATGACAGAAGAGGTGATGAGCAAGAAGTTTAATAATGCAAAGGTCAAGATCGTGTATTTAAAAACCAGCAAGAATATTGTGGATATCACTGGCTACAAAGAGGAAGATAAAAACCTGGGTTTATAACTGCATTCACGAGCACCTGAGCCATTAACAGGTCATAGTTGTTAAAAAGACCAACAAAACCACAATTGTATTAAAACACCTTTTTCTTGCAGAGGTGGGAAAGCATTAATGGCACTGTACAGCACAGTTCTGTCCTGTAACCAAAGAAGAGGAATTCAAACTTGCGTAGGCCCAGAGAAAAGCAACTCATGCTATCAGACACTTTATGAATCTCATGAGCTTAGACTGTTTAGCCTAGTAAAACAAGAGCTGAGAGGGTAGATGATTACTGACTATAAATATATCAGGTATAGAAGAGCTATTTAGGTTAAAAGAAAGTGTTCATACAAGAAAATAAATTATATAAACTATCTCTGAATAGAATTAGCATACACCTTAGAAAACATTTCTGACTATCGGAGGACTGAGTTTCTTTAAGTTTTCCAGTGAGAACAGTGGGGACAAGACACCAACACACTTTAAAAACGGGTCTTGCTAGATGTATTAAGGACTTCACAACATACCATCTTTCAAGAGCAGGGAGCGTGGTCAATAGCCTGGAGATGTCATCCCAGTCTTGCATATCTGTGGGGTACATGAGACTCCACAGCTCTGGTGAAGAACCAGGGTCCCACCATGCTTGGCACTATACACGGGCTTATCACAAAATGATGGACTCTTACTATACTGTAGTTTTTCTGTCTTGTCTTACCCGATAGATTCAAAGGGCATCTTACTTAAAAATTAATAAAACAATCTGGCCAAAAGTCAAGACTACAGGATTTGAGTAGAGAAGGGTTGGAGGGAAGTAGCAGCTGAGGAAGAAAAGACCTCAAAAACAGGAGTGTTAATACAGGGCAAATAAAGACATACAACTACAATCTAAACAATAGCCATGGCTAGACAATAAAAACCCAACAGTACACTTCGCGGTAGCACATTACCACTTGTCAGATGAACATAAAAATTGACCCTATGAGTGCTCCTAGCCCATTGCAAATGAGAAGTGAAGCATGTTAACCTAAATAAAACAACCTCCAGCGAGATTTTGGAGGTGAGCAGCTGAAGTGATAACATCTTACTCCAGCTCAACTCCAACTGCAACAACACATTCGATGGCAGCTTCCACTGCACAGAGAATCAGCCACCAAAGAGGAACTCATTAGGCTGTAGTCCCACAATCTAAGTAGTCACATCAGCATACTGCAGGCAGTTACCGCAGTGAGCCTTGCCCAACACTTATAAATTCTATATGGTATATGTATTTGGTGGTTTAAAGCATGATTTACATGACATATTTAGAAAGCTCTAATTAATTTTGTCATCGATGCTCTAAAAGTCCTGAGTGAAGTTAAGATTTTTTTTAAATTGTTAAATTACATTTGTGAATTAACACGGGTGGGGCAGAGTAATTAGCACTTCATGTTCATGTATAGTTCATTCAGTTCAAATGAAGTTCTGCTGTATCATGAAGAGAAGAAAATAGCCAGACAAAATGCTATTGCAAGAACCTGGGTGACAACTAATACAGCTTACAAAACAGTAAGAAAAATGGTAGATTTTCTTTAAACTTTTAAAGAAAATAAGTCTGAGATTTATTAAGGAGGCAAGTTACGTACTATTACTGCTAGAACTATTTCCTGCTCAGAGTGATGAAGTGTTTTGTGAACTATCCCCCCCATCCAGCAATACACTCACCCCTAGAGTGTAAAACAGCACCTGTTTAACAGCTTATCATACAGATGCACAAATACCTTAGGAGAGAAGATAAGGAATACTATAACCAAATGAAATGCTATGGAGAATTACATGCAGACACAAATACAGGGTACCGTGAACATTCCTTACACAGGCAACATCTGGAACACTTCCTCCTGGAAAGGAAGCTAAATAATCCTTGTATCTTGTTTGGGTTTTCCCTTACTGCCTACCACTATGGTAGGAGAGAATCAGTGAAAAAATAACAACACTATTGGCATGAAGGATTAAAAGGGATCAATTGATCTTTTAGGGGGAAAAATGGATATTGTTTTTTGCTGTGCCTTACTGGCTGGCTGGTGAGCTTACTTGTAACAAGTCTGAGGAGGGTAATTTAGAAGAGAGGAGTTGGTTGGTAGGCCAGAAGTGAATATGGATCCATATTCTCCAATCTCATCAATCCTAATTCTTTGTATGGAGAAATTTCTCCACAGACCCTCTCTCTTAGTGTAAAAGCTCAGGAAAATCAATCAATATATTACATTTGCTATTTGCCGGACGTGCACTCTCCCCAGCTGGGGCTGCCTTGGTCCCCTTGGTGACATTGCTTAGTGCCTACTCACACACAAGCCCAACACACCTTTCTCTGGAGATTTATTCTCCTCTGCAACTCACCGTGGCAGCAAGATTATAAATTGCTCCAATTTGCAATCTGTCCAAGACTCTGGGGCTCAAAAGCAAAGAGCACCAAGGTGTGAAATGGATGGATACTGACCATGATAACACAGTTCGGATATCACAATTACTTCTTTCCTTAAAGATAATGACTCCAGCAACATCCTACCCTTTGGCAGAGGAACTCATCACATGAATCATGATTCTCACCCTCAGTTCTGTGCCGAAGATCTGGTCGTATCTGACTCTTCTCAGCTTGTGGGAACCCAGACAATCACTCCCCAGGTCAAGATCTGCAGAATGCTAGTCACATCCTCTTTAAGCTGTGGCATAACAAGCCACGCTTTTGCAAGCCACCAGCAGAGATGCTGTTGCCATGAATTCCGAGCAGCAGTGGTTTCCCTGCACACATGCTGACAGGTGCAACTACTGTTGATCTATCAGTGAGCTTTTCACCACTGAGAAGTCCACATGAGAAAGACAAAACCCTTTACACATCCATCTTTCTCAATTTGCCAGGCACACCAAGAGGAAGAGCACAAAGCAATGCTAAGCCACTGGAGAGCAGATGAGCACTGTAACATTGTGCTGCACAGGCAGCACAGTCAATTCCTGCAGCAGACACTCATTTGATCAAAAGTGGTTCTGCTGGCAATTTACTTTTCTTGATCCCACAGAAAAAGAGTTTTAGTCTCTGTTTTCAACTTGACTTCTACTTGCTGCCCTCAGGAAAATCAAGGCCAGATAAATGATTTTCAAAGACAAGACAGTTTCTTTTTTTCAGATTCAGAAAATGATTTTGTCTTGATGAATAATACAGGCTTTATTCGTTTAACTTAACTCAGAGCTACAAAGCACCTCTGCTCTCTCCAGGTAACCAAGGACACATGCATTTTTAACACACCTGCCTCAAAATGAGTTTGCAGGGCAGGCAGGCAAAAAATTCCATCCCATAACTTGGATAATGAGATATGGAGCCGTTCGAAACTACTCAACATGCAGCTTGGTGCTGCCACTTCTGCAGATTCTCTTTATTAAGGAGGGCTACATTGTAAAGCATTTCTCTTTTGGGGGGTGAAGTTATGCAAAACCAGTATTTTTAGATGCATCATGTACTTCCAGAGCTCCACAGAAACCTGAGACTTCTCCAGAAAGTACAGAGAAACATCACTGCTTACCCCACAACATCAAGACACATACAATTTAACCAGAATAAGTTACGGTCTCCTCTGAGCTTGCTGATCTAACATCAGCATTGTCTTGACATGACCCTTTCTCGCTCATTTCTAATTCCCTCCTTGCACCCACACACCAAATTTCCCCTCCCCACACTCTTAACCTCTTGTGCTTTTGACAGCACATCCCAGCGTGTTTCTACATCACTCAACATCTCCACCATTTGGCTCCCGAGCAAGGTAAATAATCCAGCCCCACATCAAAGCAACAAGTAGGAGCAATCTGAAAACTGCACAGGTTTCAGTAATGGAAGACAGCAAGGAACAAGCAAGGTCTTATTGCCAAACAGCGAGGAAAATTAATGAGGCTTTCAAACACCCAACTGGCGGTGTTAGTGCGTTAAAAGAATGTAAAAGAGGGGAAAGGACCATCTGCCTGCCAGCTATGAGTAGTCTCTGGCTGGTGCTAAACACTCCACTGACTGCTGGGCTTGAAATTCAGGTATTAAAGTTTAAGGGATGTGTTCAAGACTTTTATGAAATGAATGTGATTTACACCAAAAGACACAGCCAGAGATGCTTTTTATCCTCGATTACTTTTACTGGTATTTTTCCTCTAAATGGATTCTCTGGATTTTCAGCCACGGGTAGAATTTCAGGCTTCCAAAAAAAGGATTCTTTTTAATTTACAATGAATCATAAAATATATGAAACAGGGGTTGACGTATAATTCCGGATTGCTGCTTGGTCGTTGAGCTGAAATAAAATGGTAGCCTAACCATCAAACTGAATGATGGCAAGGACAGGCTAAAGATGAGTAGTTTCCTCTGAAACCCTTTTGCTCTATGCCCAGACTCAGATCTGACACAGCCAAAAGGAAGGGCTCCTCTAGGATTTGGTGACAGATGAGCCTATTTCAAAGATAAGGCACCATTTGTCACAGTAGTGAGTAGCATTCGGTTTCTGAAGTTTTTACAATAGCACCTACAAGTGACATTACCCCTAACTTGCAGATAAGACCAAAGCATTTCAGTTACGTTTGCACCATATATCCCCCCTCACACAGCCCCATACATAGCTTGGGGAAAGCAATCTGCACCTCTCACGTGCAAGCCTCCATTCAGAAGCTGTCCTGACTCATCCTGACAAGCAGCATCACTTTCCTAGGGCTACCACCTGAACAGGTGTTAATATTCACATTAAAAAGGGGGGTTAGTGGCTTCCCACTGTGTGGACTAATCTCGCTCCAAGATTCTGGTGCCACATTTTCAAAGGTAACCACAGCTACAAGGTTTTTTTCAGAGCACATGAGATGCACAAGTGCCTTTATCAAAGGACATGCTGGAGTCTGAGCTGAGCATTAATTAGTGGCACTGGAAGATGCGCATCTCCAGAGTGAAACTCGAAGCAGCATAAACAGCAGTTTATGAGAATGAAGTTTACACAGATCATTGATCACGGACACAACCTATGGTAACAACAGAATTGCCTACAAATACTGGAAAAGTGTAAAAATCAAATCAAGTTAGCCAGGATAATGTGAAGGAAATTAAGGAAAGTTTAGGCTGGCTGTTAAGAGTTCACTACTGATGAATGGTACGCTTTCCCAAGGGAAGCGATAGATGCTCAGTTATTTAAAGCCAGCAGGAGAAAGTGCGTTGTAGGGATCAATCCCACATTAGGGATGAACTGGATAGAATGTCAGCCCTTTTCCCATTCTAATTAGCTTATGATTTACTAATAATTCTTCTTTGGGTCAAAAGACCCCCACCATTCTGCTTACTAGTCTCCATAAATACACGTTACGCAACAGACAGAGCACAAGTTTTCCCTGCGCAATATGCTGTATCTGTCGCCTTGCGATCACTGACACAGCAGGCAGTGAAGCCTTTCACCACAGGGATTTTATTTTCTAAGTGATGGCGAGGGTCACTTTAACTGCAACTTCTTGCACTTCGCAAAACAACAGAGCAGTTGCACCAAGTTTCTCTGAGAGGGGAGTGTGCCTGGAAGCTATGCCTGGATGAAGAAAACAGGTTGTGATTAAGATCTGCTGAGATACCTGGAGCAATTCAGGGCTCTGCCCAGAGACACTGTTTGCATTCCTAGCAGCTGTAATGCACTTCCAGCTCAGGCTCTGAACTTCAAGACACCTTGCATCAGGCACAGACTAGCTGGACTAGGAGCCCATTGCACATCTCATACTGCTTCTGGAAGAAGACATGAGACAAACAAAAGACAAAGGGAGCAGTTTTATGTTCAGATGGGGCAAAAGATGTGCTAAGACTTGGAAGAGCTGGAAGAAGTCGGTTAATGCAGGTGAGCTACGAGGAGAGGCATGTGGAAAAGGGCATTTCCCCTGTTGTGGAAAACAAAGAAACTTGTCATTCTAGAATTAAAAGCCTGGATGGGTTGCCAGAGGTGAAGGAAACAAGGGCAGGGAAAAGGAACAAAAGGAAAAAGATTTGCAAGGATTCAACTATCAGCCATGAATCGCCAATGTTCAAAGGGTGACTGGGATTCAGAAGAGAAGCCAAGCATCAGGAGGAAATGAGCAGAGATTGCATTAAGAGCAATTTTTATTCTCCCAGATTTTCTGACTCCTATTCTGCCCGAAAGGACAGAGTTAATGGGTTAGAAACCCTCTGAAAATCCTACTTCTTTCATCTATCACACACCCCTAGACAAAGAAATTGTTGTCCAGAATAAGCTGGGATCTAGAAATACAAGGATACACAAGCGACCGAGTTTTACCCCCTGTCCGTTTATGGTGGTGGTTAAAAAGCATGAAATTAAAATGCCTGTGCTAACACACTCCTGGCTTAGCCAGGCCGAGGTGAGGCCTGCTAACTAGGAAGAGCTGCAGGGCATGCAAAAGCACCAGATGTTTGCCTGCTGAATGACTAATCGTGCCCTCACCCTCAGGATAGTGTTCAAGTGGCATAGAGACACATTCTTGGCTTCATGAACAGCTACCGTTAGCATTCAGTTGAAAATGTCATTAAAAGTCTCTGTATTTCAGCCCAAAGTTGGAGTGGCTGAAAACTCCTCATTCCCTTACGAGCCCAACCAGCCCATCAGACAGATGCAGAGATTTTCTGGCGAAACGCAAACAGCTGTAATCACTGGATTAGGTACGGATATGAGGATGAAAGCAAAGGACAACATTCAAGCACTGCTCCTGCAGGGACTGGGCAGAGGGAGGGAAGGGAGCTGCCAGCATCTCATGCAGGGCTGGGGGGAGCCCTGCCCCACCAGGAGGGCGGCAGCTCGGCCGGCAGCAGACGGGAGCCTGCCCATTGCTGACAATGCGGATGGGAATCAGGAAAGGAACAGAGGTTACAGGGCAAACAGCATGAGAAAGGTTGGAGCTCAGCCCATTTCCAGCCAAAAGAGCCACATAATTTACCAGCCTGTAAATGCAGCCCATAAGAGAGGGAGTTCGACTGAAGTTTGCTCTTGCCTTTGGGAGGATTTCTGACAGAGAAATAGAAGAGAGCTGCCCTCCTGCATTCAGCAGTGCAGATCCATGACCTCTAAGGACAGCCTAACACAGCAGCACTTCACCGCATCAGGAACACACAGACTCCAGGCTTCAACCCCCTCACCAAAGAGGGCAGCCAAGGCCAAAAAGGCTCTTGCTGAGAAGCTGTGGTACTGGGATTATCCTCTGCAGACTGGTGTCAATAAACAGCAACACCCCAGAGCTCCTTCTCTCTCCAGCAGGCAAAACACCCCTAGCAGAAGAGGACAAGCACGGGAATCTGTTGTTACATGAGCCTCATGGGAACAAGATGCCAACCAAGTGTGCTCTAGATTTTTTACTCTAACTCCCTGTCAGACTGCCAACGGTATTAAATAACTGATCTGCTTATTTTCAACCATGACCACAGTACAGTGCAGTGCAGCCAAGTGAAAACAGTCCCTTGCAGGTGGACAGCATATAAAGCACTACACCCAGCCCCTGGAGAGGGCACCCTGCCCTCGACGTGTATTCCAGCTGTGCCGCAACAGATGTACAGTCCCCATTCAGCTCAAAAAATACTGGCTTTGGTAGTTTAAAGGTAAAATGTGCTATTGGCTCTATTCAGTTGTACAACATTGATATATTCCACCTTATGTTAAAATACGAACTTGGTAGCTATCCATGTCTGATGCAGTTATGAAAACCAACCTGCTTCTACAGAGCCCGAGTCATGCAAAATGAGAGGAACTGGGCATCCCAGTAGGAGTGAAATGCAAAAACTTCTGAAACAGAAAATACATGCACAGTCCTCAAGAATACTTGGTTCACTTTAGAAGGGAGGACATGCTTAAAAGACAGCCTGATCCAAAGCTGATAGAAGTATTTTTAAGACACCCTTCCCATTTTATTTCAGTGATCTTTGGATCAGGTCCATAGCAGGAGGCTTGTAGCCAACTTATAGGCTTTATATTCAGGGGGAACAAATACAGAAACTTCTTGAGTAACTGTTAGAGGGGTAGTTCTGAAGAGACAGTTTGCTCTCAGCATTTGAGTCCACATCAAGGCTGGTGCCAACTACTCAAGTTGATGGGAACTTCAGTGGCAGTTGGACCCTTGCAATGCGCACTTGTAGAGGAGAGAATGGAAAGCATCTTCATCTGCAGCCCACTTCAAAGTCAAGATAGCTAGGGTATCACGGGAACATGGACCACTGACAAGACAGCCTTGGCAACTCTTTTGTAATCTCTTACTCCTGAAAGGAAGCTCAACAGTTAAAGCTAGTGTGTGAGCCTTAATGCACCAGAGAGGTCTGGCTTTCAATTCGAATGCTGAGGTTTGGAGGATCATAGCCAACAGCAGCCACAGAGTCAGCAGCTTGTTTCCAGTTCGTGAACTCCATACGCAAGCTGGATTTCCACTCCAGGAAGGGAAGGGGTGAAGGGAAATAATTCAAGTTATCATGCCTTTGGGGACTATGTTTTTTTAATGTCTTTTTTTCCGCCCAGGCTGGCACATGTCACTAGGAGCAAAGCCAACAGTAGACACACAGTGTGTCAAGTGACTCACCGGTGATCAGTGCTTGTTACTGGAAGCACAGGTGTGGAGGAATCTAAGGACGGGAAATGCAAACTTCTTGCATCAAAGGAAGTAAGGGTGGCTAATGCCAGCTGTTCTGCAAGTAATTTGGGGAATGAAATGGAAGAGTTAGCAGCAGCTAACTGGTGGGAATCTAGTTTTTTTGCAAGCACTGCTCCAGCAGGGTGGGTTTCCGAGATAATGCTGCTGGTTTGAACAAGAACATCTTGTTTTTAATAGCACACATCTGTCCTTTCTGTTCTTTTGATGAAAGAAAGGGTCATTTCAAACAGAAATCACCAAATGGGAGCTGTGCTTCAGACTGATTTTTTTTTCCTATGCATAACTAATACACAGAGATAGGAAACCACTTAAGATATATAGCACTTTTCAGGCAATCCTTTAAAACAATCTCAGATTAATTCTTACAACTCTAGAAAATGTTGTCTTTTTTTTTTTTTCCCCTCATGCATTATTTCTTCAACAGAGAAACCTTATACTGACTTCCCACTGTTTGCCCAAGGCATTGAGTGAGCTGCTAGTAGGGATGAGTTTGGAAGTTAAAACTCACCAATCCCCAGGTTTGTGTTTAAGCAATCTAGTTGGGCAAAGCCCAGCTAGAACTTAATATGGCTACTCCTGTACAAGACAACAACAAAACACAAACAAAAACCACAAAAATAAATAAATTAAAAAGAAATGGTTCTTTAAATAGATTAGCAACAAAAGGAGGGCTAAGGAGAATCTCCATCGTTCACTGGATGTGGGGGAAACACGGTGACAAAGGATGAGGAAAAGACTGCGGTACTTAATGCCTACTTTGCCTCAGTCTTTAATAGTGAGACCAGTTGTTCTCAGGGTAACCAGCTCCCTGAGCTGAACACAGGGACAGGGAGCAGAATGAAGCCCCCCCAGTCCAAGGGGAAATGGTTAGTGACCTGCTGGACCACTTCAGTCTATGGGGCCAGACGGGATCCACCCAAGGGTGCTGAGGGAGCTGGTGGAAGAGCTCACCAAGCCCCTTTCCATCATCTGTCAGCAGTCCTGGCTAACCGGGGAGGTCCCAGTTGGCTGGAGGTTGGCCAGTGTGATGCCCATCTGCAAGAAGGGCTGGAAGGAAGCTCCAGGGAACTACAGTCCTGTCAGTCTGACCTTGGTGCTGGAGATAGTTATGGAGCAGATCATCCTGAGTGCCATCACGCGGCACGTGCAGGACAGTCAGGGGACCAGGCCCAGTCAGCATGGGTTTATGAAAGGCAGGTCCTGCTTGACTGACCTGATCTCCTCCTGGGACACGGTGAGCCCGGAATGGAGTGGATGAGGGAAAGGCTGTGGATGCTGTCTACCTGGACTTCAGAAAAGCCTTGGACACCGTGTCCCACAGCATTTCTCCTGGAGAAACTGGCTGCTCATGGCTTGGACAGACATACTCTTCCCTGGGTAAAAAATTGGCTGGATGGTTAGAAAGGTGCCCAGCGGAAAAGGACCTGGGGGTGTTGGTCAACAGTCAGCTGAATATGGGCCACCTGGGCACACTGCTGGCTAAGAATGCCAACAGCATCCTGGCCTGCATCAGGAGCAGTGGGACCAGCAGAACCAGGGCTCAGATTATCCCCCTGTGCTGAGCACTGGTGAGGCTGCACCTCGAATCCTGTGTCCAGTTTTGGGCTCCTCACTACAAGACAGACACTGAGGTGCTGGAGTGTGTCCAGAGGAGGGAACAGAGCTGGGGAAGGGTCTGGAGCACAAGTCCTATGGGGAGCACCTGAGGGAGCTGGGGGTGTTCAGCCTGGAGAAGAGGAGGCTCAAGGGAGACCTTATCGCTCTCTACCACTACCTGAGAGTGCAGAGAGGTGGGGGTTGGTCTCTTCTCTCAAGTGACAAGTGATGGAACAAGAGGACACATCCTCAAGTTTCTCCAGGAGAGGTTTAGATTGGATATTAGGAAAAATTTCTTCCCTGAAAGGGTTGTCAGGCATTAGAACAGGCTACCCAGGGAGGCAGTTGTGTCACCATCACCATCCCTGGAGGTATTTAAGAGACATGTGGACGAGGTGCTTAGGGAGATGGTTTAGTGGTGGACTTGGCAGTGTTAGGTTAATGGTTGAACTCGATGATCTTAATGTCTTTTCCAACTGAAACGATTCTATGATTCTGTAATCACAGCACACATCTCTTTCTCAGTCAATTCATGTCCTATTCTAACTGTTAACACAGACCAAAGCAGGTGACATTTATACAGGATTACTTGACTCCAAGCAATACTAATATTTGCAATTCTGTAGCTGGCCCAGTCTAAGTGTTCCCAGAGCTTTACAAATCCCAAGGACCAAAGCCTCACAGCATCTCTGTGAAGTACTGTTTGCTTTGCAAGTGGGCTGAGTACCGAAGCATGGAGTGTTTATGGGACATGCTGATACTCACACAGTAAGCCTGTAACAGGACTTGACACTGGCCATGAATGCCAGGTTGTTCCCAGATGTTTCAAGAATGGTCCGAGTCTTTAACCTATGTTCAGCTCAAGAGCCCATCCTGTCCTTCCTTCAATTCAGTTTTCAGCCAGAAATACTCTCCAAAGAGGCACTGAAAAGATGTAAGATGACGCTGTCCAGTGATCTTGAACAATCTCATCAAGGCTAGACATCCACACACAGAAATTTTGTACGGTGAAGGGACCAGTCACAAGAGACTCTATTATTTTGATTCTCCAAACAAATTTTTGGGCTGTGTGCAGTGTAACGTGCATACCATTTAACCTTTTAACCTTTTAACATTGTTAGTTGTAGGTGCCAATAAACTCAATAAGGGAACATTTGAGATCAGTCTCACCTAACTGTAAAATCAATGCTACCTGTCACAGCACAGTAAAACGCTAAGGCTCCAGCTGCACTGTATGGTTTCCACTTCCAACTACACAAAAACACACACAACGCTCTCTAAGATACTGCAGTCCTGCTAAAACAATTTTCATTAAATGCCTCAAAGAGCTAAAGAGATTGTTATCTGAAAACAAAGAGAAAGCATTTAAACCACAAGGCGCTTGGATTTCAGATGGATTCCCACTGCTCTTTGTGTTACAGAAACAGGTTCCACTTGAGTGGCACAGCACAAGTTGCTATCCACGGAGTAACTTCTCAACCCAAATGACTGAGATCATTTGATCTCAATGAACTAAACAGATTACACATACTCTCGTTCTCACTCACAGTGGAAAGTTGAGGCAGAGAGCGCTCATCAGACATCCTCTTGGAGTTGGTTTAAACTTCCTGTCCCTGCACCATCCGACCTCTGCGTGAGTTAGAACTTCCTGCAAAAAGGAAATTATTGCCCGATAATCCAGGATGTAAATCTAAATTGCAATAGGTATTTCCTGCTAACTCCCCAAGTGGATACTGTATTACACAGTCAGAACATCATCTTGTGGTTAAGAGGATTACGCTAAACCACATAAAGGCACTCTTCAGTTATCATTCCAGCACAGGCAGGAGATGCAACCACTGCACAGGTAGGCATACCTGCGCTAGCTTACAAGGCACAGGCTGCATTAGCACTACCAACATCCTAGGTACTTACTTGGGCAGTTGATGCCTTTGCTTTTAAAATAAAGCCCTCAGAGCCATGAAGGGACAGCCCTTGAGTTTTCAGAGCTAAAGAGCGCAGAGAAATAAAATTCTAGACCTGCTAGCTGCTAAAGATGTTTTTGTTTAAGCAACATGTTCGTTCCTTCACATTCCATTATCTGACCAGGTTCAGCTACATCTAATAGCTCCAGTGATGAAAAAAAGAAAACAGCAACTGTAAGAAGAGAGGATTTTTATAAGTCAGTATGTGTGCGAGGGGGGATGGTTTTAGGAATTTAACCCACCCAAAGACAAGGAGGCGCAAGGAGCTGTCCCCATTAACGTGGTATCACGCAGCATCCACTTACCCCTCTCAGGTCTGAGGTTGCTGAGTCTCCTCCAAATGCCACCTCTATTGCCTGCAGTCCTGAAGCAAAGCCAGGAGGAAGTGCAGCACATGTGGCTTGCTGCACTCTAACAGCAAAAGGGTTGTTTTGGCTGCTGACTCCACAGTAAACCCTTTCTTTTCATTAAGGATATGTCCAAACACTATTTCACTGGCAGGCACAGTCTTCTGCTCAGACTCAAGACAGCCATTTACAGGCCTTGTTCACCTGCATCCTTAATTGGGGCTCTCATTTGGCTATGGCCTCTTAACTCTCATTCTCACATAAGAAACTCCAGCTCAGGAGAGGAAGAGCTTTAAACTCCAGCTAATTAACTCAGCAGGAGAAAGTCAGAGCTCAAAATCTACCCTCCCCTATCAGAAACTCCTTACCCTGCAGTTAGGAAACATGAAGCTGCTGACAACCCTTAAATGCTCCCACAGGAAATGTATTTCTCCCATACCTTCTGGAGAATTACTCCTATACAGTCTCAACATAAAAAATCCTGGGAAACAGTGACACCCACATATACACACGCCTTCCCAGAGGCAAGTGCAGAAACACTAAGGACATGTACATGGCTTTGCAATTATACTTGTTCAGCTGGAGCTTCCAACCTCCTAGATGAGTTGTGCAATGAAGACAAGGCTATGCATCTGTGCCTAAATTGTTCTGCTCTGGCACAGCAAGGCCAGGCAGCAGGACACCTGCACTCCTCTCTCAGCTCTGCCACTGACTGCACACGCCAGTCCTAAGCCACCAAACATCAGCGGCCAGATCTGAAAATGAGGTGCCTTGCTGAAGAGGCATGGCTTCAAGATCCCCAGTGTCCTTAATTCTCCATGACTTCCATCTGGTTTGAGTTTTTCAGGACCCCGGAGACCAGAAACGCTCAACCAGACATCCAAAAATGGAGGCTGCACCTCATTAGCCTGTACGAAAAGCTGTGTCCTCCGCTCTTCTACACGAATAACATACAACCATATACATCTCAGTACAGCTATACCTATTAATACAGCATGAGGATGCTGCTTGTTGTCCCTAATCTCCCTGTGTTTCGCTTTACCCTCCTCTAAAATGAAAATAAATAATACCCACACAGCATGGCAAAGCACTTTGTAATCCCCAAATGAAGGGTTCCGTAGGTGTGAAGTATTCATAAGATGTATTTATTTTCAAACTGCAAAAACTCTTGCTGCCGTGTTCCCTGGCTGTATTTAGCAGACCTCTCCGCTGCACAGATCAGAAGCAGACATCAGGGAAAGGAATGCTGTGATAATCAACTCCAAATCCTGCAATCTATTTGTTCTACTAATTAAAGGAATATTTACTCAGGAAGCAGGTTTACACTAGATGAATAGTTTCTAAGAACAAATATGATTTAATTATGTGTAGATGCAAGAAGCATACTACATATTAAGTAGATCAATTTATGCTCACTAAAAATACAGGCAAAATTGGTGCTTGGCTATTAATTTTCTATGCTGGAGAAAAGAAAGGGTTCACAAAGTTGGCTGCTTTAGAAGCTTATTTAAAAGTGATTTGCAATTTTTTCAGAAAGAATCAGAGTAAGTCCTTTGCATAAGATAACTCCATTTACTCACTGCATTTTATAAATAAATTGAATTCTAGACTAAAAGAATAAATTGTATGGAATTAAGTAACAAAGCAAGAAGGAAGTGAAGCACCTTGAGCAAGGTATGAAGCAGGTTTTTAAAGGATGACATGATCTGTGAGTGAGGATGAACAGGTTAAAAGAGTCCTTACAGGGCCAGGCAGAACAGCCAGTGCTGAAGCATGTTTGATGAGAGGTGAACTTGCAGCATATTCCACCCCTCCATTCCCACATTCCATAGTGAACACCAGACACAGTGTGGCTAGAGAAAAGCAAGAGGCAACCTACAACATGAGTTGTGTGGAAGAGTCTCTCTGCCAACAGCTGTTTGCTTTAATAAGACAGACTCCCAGCCTCCAAAAGCTGGCAAACAAACAGAAGAGTCAAGAGAAGGCCTTGGTGGGGCTTCAAACATCAAGATGGCAACTTGGAACTGAACCCACGCGTTCTAGCATACAGCATACATTGCTTTAGTTATTGAAAGAGCTGATAGAGAAAAGCAACACAATATTCTGGTATCAAACTAATTTGTCAGAATTATTAGTTTGATGACACTGTGGATTAAAAAAAATTGTAGTTTTTAACAGTTACCATAAGTATTCATAAGGTATCCATCAACACCATTTGGCCTTGCTTTATAGGCAAAAATCACTTCCCAGAAAGGGCAGGGACTATTTCAAGGCCCTTCTGCTTTAATATAAAGAATTCATCATATTTCTGCTGTCAGTTTAAGAAAAAATTACTGTGACTGCAGGACTCATTCACTGCCTCCCTCTATGAGCTTAGACAAGTGACTCAACTTCTCTGCCTCAGCTTCTTCCCTTATAAAAAGGAAATTTGTTCACTTAGGAATCATAAAGGACAATGCAATGGGTTTGATATATTACAGCTGGATAAGGCACAGAATAACATGACAACTTTTCTGTAAATTCTTCTTCCTGTCCTCTACATGTGGCACTAAATATAGCAAAGCAAGACAGTTCTAGTTGTTTCTTGTCTTTCTTCTTACTGCTGCCTTTCAGTTTCTGCACAAGCTTCCTCCTTTTTCAATATCCCTGAAAAACAAGAATTTACTGGCATCCCACAACACTTCAGTGTACTGTTACCACCTGCTTTCATACCAACCAGAAAGTTGGCTTTTCCCATTTGCTCCTGTGTTTGAAAGTATGTAGAAGACTTCAATTCCCAAAGATACAGACTTTAGCTTACAAGTAGCACATCCCCAGATCCTAGCAAGGATTAGCTCCTGCCAAGTTCAGCTGAGCCTCTGTTCAGCCCAATAGTGGAGGTATAGCTGGTGCTGTATGAAGTCGGGGAATGGACAGATGACATGTCAAGACCTGTTCTATCAAAGTCTGGCCACTGATATATTAAATTAGTTTATCAGATGCAGCTCAATATTTCATTACAATATTTAAATCTCAGTCTTTAACAAAACACAAACCAGAAATTCAGAAGGATATGGGAGAAAGGAAACACAACCTTTGAAACTCTCTGTGAAACAGAGGGGCCAGCAAAATACAAAGAGCTTTGTAGCATTCTGGAAATTAACAGCAGCCCATGTTTATCAAACAAATGCTGTTGTAGCTGAAACAACACAGATTGCAGACACATTTGTAGCTTTCTGTCTTACAGAGAAGCCAAAGTTTTTGGGGAAAGATCTTCCTACATCAGTCTGCTTTGAAGTGCTTCCTACAATCATGATAATCTGTTCCAGAAACTGGCCATAATAGAAAACACCGTTTCAAAGCAGTCTACAAAGCACATTTCTAAAAATGCTTTCAGTTACACCTCAATTGCAGATATGCCACTGAGACACTTTTTCACCGGGGAGGGTTGGCTGTGATAAACATGCATTTTTCCTGATCTCCTGCCTTTTAATCATGTCTATCAAGTCATTGTAACTGACAGACATGTTAGCTCTGCTATTCAAAACAAATAAGAGATGCCTAAATTACACTGCTGCATTTTAAAGAGGTACTGTCAGGTTGAAAACCTGGGGCCAGCTCATGCAGCCCTGACTCAGGTAGCGTGCCAATTTCCAAAGCAAATAGTTCTTGGGTAAGAACTGCAAGACATGAACTTTTTTTTTTAATGAAAAATCCAATTTTTCTTACATAAGTGGAACTTTTGCTACCGATGTCCTTTGGTGCAGGATCAGGCTCTTATGTCTACTATAAATATCTCAGATCATTAGAGCTGCAGACATCAGATTATTTCCAATTCTTTATATTATTAATTTAAACCCCTGATTCTACCAGGTAGAAGACTGCCATGTAAATAATCCCACTGGCTCAGGTCCTTGTGATAACTTCAGTGAAGCACTTCAGTAGTTCATTTGGTCTGTTTGTGGAGAAAAGTCTTACCAACCCAAAAAAAAACTTCAGAGGTTTTTTCCTTCCTCATTTGAATCAGCTTGGGAAAGGGAAAAAAAGCAAGCCTCATTATTTTACTTCTGTTTCTAATCAATTACTTCTGCATCTCATGCTCAAACATTTGGGAAGCTTAAAATTCCACAGAAATAGAGATCTTGTTTTGGGTTTTGTTTTAATTAAAACTGGAAATGCTTCTCTTGATGCTGGGTTTTGCAGCAGTATAATCTTGCAGAACTGCTTTTGGAGGGTGCCTCTAGACTGATACCATCCCTATGCAACCCTTTCCCATAGGTACAAACTTGTCTTTGAGTGTTTGGGCTCATACTACTAGTCCTCAGTCAAGCACAGCTGCAGCTTTTCAGTGAGACTGCACTATTGTATCTGAGAGTAGAATTGGGCTCTTGCACTTTTCATGGACGTTCAAGTCCTTTGAGAGCTTTGTAAATGGATAGCAGAGTAAACTGTCAGAAAACAAGGAGTTTTCATTAAATGATAACATCTTTTCAAACTAAAACCAGAAACTGTATTACTTATGGGAAGGTTCTAGTCTGCTTAGACCACAAATATCACAGTCAAGGTTAGTGCAGCCCAACCATTCACTAGTTTAAGAGTGCCTGCCTTGTGTTAGCAATCAAGAACTCAGGCTGGTAAATTCTCATCCACAGGTTATTTCACTGAAATAAGTAATACCTCATGCATTTGTACAGATTGCAAAAGTGAGCTTTATTCTGCAAGCTCAGATCTTACATTTGTAAGAATGGAATCGCTTCCTCAACAGAAATTCAACCTGACCTCTGCCCTCAGTTAAGTGTCTCTTTTCTCTTTGCCTACATCGCAGTGCTCCTGAGTGAAAGAGAGAGTCTGGTTATGCCCAGGCAAAGCGTAGACAGATGTTTTGACATTTCCCTGCAGAGAGCTCCTCTGATACAACGCTGCTGTGATCTACAAGCAGTGCTGTTGCTGCAGTCCCTGCCCACCTCTCAGCCATCCTCTCTGCCAGTAAAAACCTGCTGTTTCCTTTTACCACTACAGCTACTCCAGCTCTTCACCAGGCATGTATCACACCAGGGTCCTCATTGCAAGAGCTTCCTATACCACTATCCTTATTTTCTGCCTTCCAACTTTACAGTCCTTATCTCCTGATACCTATCTGCTCAGTTCTGCTCTGCAGTCTCTGCTCTTCCACTTCTCCCAAACTTTTGCAGCTGTCAGCGCTGTCTTCTTTGGCCAGCCACATCCTTAGAAAGCCTTCAGGGAAGGGCCATCAGACAGTATGGATTGGAAAAACACAGAAGAATCCAGTACCATATTGAAATATGACAGGGAAATTAAGAAGTGACTTGATTCCAGTTCACAAGTACTTCCACAGCAAGAAAATGTGACACGTTGCTCTCCAGATGAGAGCATAAGAGGACCAAGAACCTAGCAACTGAGAAACTAAGAGGCAACATAATTGCAAAGGCTGCTGAATTGTAAACACTTAAAGAATTTCAGGATGCTCTCTTCCTTCAGAAATATTTAAATCAAAATTGGATGCTTGTGTAGAATAGTTGACCAGCTTGAACATGAATCAGCTCAGGGAAGTTCTGTGCCTTCAGGGAAGACAGATAAAATGACTGAAAGCACCCTTCTGGAGTTACCATCCATCACTGTGGGAGGAGGGACTAGACGGGGAAGAATCCCAGGAATCAAAAGTAAAGTGTAAACTAAAGGGTGAAATGCTAAAAACCCTGTTCACGTGTTCTCTCGCAAGTCAGTGTTCTTCATTTGAGTAAAGACCAAGTGACCGTAGAAAAGACTGCTTCCCTGAAGTATATCATCTGCAAAGCTGCCAGTGAGTTTCCAATGAAAAATTAAATTTAGGTTTGTCAGCCTTGATACACTTTGTCTTTATGAAACTAGCCATGAAATTTAACAATGGGAGTAATCTTATCCAGTCGTCTTAACTAATTTTGCATTTTGGATGCCTTAGCTTATGAACTTTACAGAGAGATACTTGGCAGAGAAGGATGGCATTGTAACTTCAGCCTTCTTAAAATTAACTCACACCAGCTATTCTCAGTAGTACCATCATTATCTGCGAAACTGTGCTCAAATGAAGAATCAATAAATAAATATGAAGAAGAAATTTAGGCGAAAAAACGAAGTGCTATTAGCATTCCAGGAGTATAATAAACTTATAATTCTCCAAGGCAAAGCAGTGAAGCCTGGATTTGCAAAGCAACCACAGACAAGGAGGTGTGCAAAGCTCGTTCCAAATATAAGTTGGTTTAATATTTCAAAGACCCATTAGAGGGAACACATAGTATTAGCAATATCACGGTTTGTATTCCTGATGTACAGTCCTAGACAAATACAGAAGGTATCTAGTAAATTACTCTCTTGGGAACAATTTCTGTCGGTTAAGGAGGGGAAATGTTACATTTTAAAGACATTAATCACTTGCTTTTGTTCTAATTCAATCTATATAGATGCATGTCCAGTGTGCATAAAAAAATACAAAACCTAGGAACGATCCCTAGTTCATCTTCAAACTGTTGGGACTAATTGTGCACGTGAGCAGGGTACTTCTTTCTCAGACTGTAGTTGCACTAACATGAGCTGAACTGCTTAGGTGAGTAAAGGATTTGCACCACCAAGTTACCTACTGGCAACGTTCAGCAAGGAGATAAATGCATAGTTTTGTAAGGCACAACTCTAGGGCTCTGATGCAGGAAAGCAATGAGATGAAACATTTCATTCATAGGATTTAACTACATATTTAGAATTAAGTATGCAGATATATGTTTTCAGGGGTTGTAACCTTGCCTCCGCCTCTAATGCACTCTATGACCTCGAGCAAGTCACGTAAGACCAGAGTTTTCACAGACCTCAAAGTCTAACTCGTCCTGATTTCAGTCACTGGCAATCCTACTTGGCACCTATCTGCATTGTTATGTTTCATAGTATCTTTAACAGATAAGCACAAAATTCTCAAGGCTGTAGACCTTTTATGCCTCAGTTTCTCTCCCTGATAATTATTACTTCTGACTGCTGAGCATGGTTGTCAAAATGGAAATAAGGTTAAGTTGTATCACTTGATCCTCATGAAGCAGGACCTGTGGAATTCTTCATCATTTGTATTACTTGTTCCTTGACACCATCCTTCGTAAGTACTGGAACAGCACATAGCTACAGCGCATAGTCCTATTTGGCTCACTTTGAATAAAGTATGTGTCTTTATGCTACCACCAGTCACTAATCATAATCTTTTCCCTGCTGTCTTTCATTTTAAGTAGGTGGTTACCAGGTGCAATTACAGCTAAAAGCCAAGCTCTCTCACACTGGAGAGGCACCTTGGACACAGGCAGAAACAGAGTTTCTGTTTTGTATTTTTAACGAAAGTGCCCTTAGATATGGAATGGGCCCCAGAAAGGTCAGAGACTGAAATATTAACTGATTTATAAATACAGACTGATTGCCCTGTCCAAACCATGTGTTGGAAAATCTCCTTCTGGCAAACAGTCATCTTCAATCAGGAGGAAAGAGCAGAGAAAGGAACGTGAGGCAGGGCAGGGGGATCTGTAATCACTCTAACAAACTTTTGAGACCTAGCCAATTTTTCCTTCCCGGCATTATATACACAGGCTCCAAAAAGCATCTCTTCCTACGTTCTTGAATTTACTATATTATCCTGTCAAACCGAGTTATCCAAAGTGAACTTCCTACCCTTTCCTTTCTTGTCTTCTTATTTTTTTCCCGTAATCTTTGATCTATTGTAAATCAGCACTGTAGGAGATAAATAAGCAACCTTTAGCTGAGACAGCAGGCTAAACAACTTCCACGTGGCCAGGCAACACAGCAAAGCAATTAAACCTGCCCAACAGGCCATCTGTAGTCAGCATCCTCTTCCCTTAAGAGGCTGGCCCCAAAGTGTTCCCAGATTTAGTTCCTAATCCTACCTCTGAGCTGTGCAGATGGTCCCAGCACCCAATCAACACCTCTTTGAAGTTACTATGAATCTACACAGCCAGGTAAACTGATTCTGTTGCAAGAATGAGGATGTGGCCAAGGTCTCATCAGTTTGTTTCCTGCCCCTCCAGAAGACAGGCAAGATCTCCTTTCTCACGTAACTAGTCGTAACTGCCACAGCCATCTGTTGTAGACACCGATTTGATCTCTGAGTCAGGACACTTCCATATGACATAAGAAATTTTCATTCTGTTATGCTTTCACATAAAGTTAAAGCTATTTTTTCATTTTTACTCTACGTCAGTAACCTGCACAAGGTTCGCACTTGAAATGAAAAATACTACTTTTAAAATGACAAACACTGAACACAGGACATTCGTTACAACTAAAAAAAAGCCCCTTCTATCTATGGAGGAGCATAATTCATTCACCGAAACAGGCACCCACATTTTCTCCAGGGAGCTTCACAAATTCACATGCACTCCCAGCACTAAATTTTGCATTTCAATCTAGGCATTAGCTATAAAAGATGTGTAAAATCTTATGTAGTCAGACAGAAGCTGTTCCCTGTTGGCTACCTAATAAGCATCTTAGGTGGCTCCAGGGTACAAAATTATTCCAAAAGGGGTGTGGAAAAAATTACACCTCATAAATTGATTCCAGATCCACCTGCTCCAGGTGCCAGCAAATATATTTTGTTAAAGCCATCTGCTTGTCTTAAAAGCTAACAGTTTTTGAAGGCTATGGCACGAGCCATCTGCAAAACATACAAATTTCAGAAGCCACAAGCCCTTAAACTGCAAATGGCTTATAGATCATCTATGTAGGACTTGTCCTGGGTGTTCTGCAGGACTGCAGGCAGCAACTCTGCTTAGTATCTGAGCACACCCAGCATCCTCCGTACCACAGAGGGTTCAAGGCTACTGGAGGATCCATTTGGCATCACCAGATCCTCACATGCTATTCCCAATAACAGAGGCTGCCTTTTGGGTGTGAAGTTATGATTAAGGTTTTAAGTACAGTGCAATATTTGGCATGGGTAAAACTGATGCTACGATTCTCCTCTGCAGGGGTCTACGTCCCAGCTGGTCACACTGTGGCTGCACAACGGATAAAGTCAAACCTTTGAAACTGGCACTCTGAAATGTATTTGACTTCCAGCAACAACCTAATAGGGAGTACATTACATATTGAGACTAGCAAGCTCATAAGCATTTAGCCTGCTCAACAAAGCGAGTGACCCACAGAGGTCAAACACTGCTACGGTTTGTGTTTATCAGGATCTGATCATGTAGGGTGCTGTTTCCCGGAGATGCATTAACAAGAACATGTAGCACCTTGGAAGACCAAGCTCCTTCACAACAGCTTCTGTGAAGAAGAAAATACCCTGTGCTCTCTCTACAAGTGACCCCTTACTGGAAAACAATGAAATTACACAGTTGATTTATAAACTCCCAAAGTGCTCACAACTGATTTGGGGATTAAGACTAGTAATAATCATGTTTACTTATGATCTAATTTAAAGCTGACTGAAACGGAAATAAAGACAGCTTTGGTATATGCTTAATTATAAGCACATGAATAGCCCCGTCACCAATTGAGTCATACGCTGTAACTTGGTAACATCCTTCACATGCAAATTACCTCCCAGACTTATTACATTCTGGAACAAAACAAACCTGTTTGATTTGTAGATACATATTTGATAACAATAATACTTCAAGAGTCTCACTATTCACACACTCATTATCAGAAAATAACTTTGAGTGATTTTGTGTGGACCTTCAAAATTTGTGCCTTATGTGAGTGCTGAAGCAGAGGTAACTTGGGGAGTCTCAGCGCTGTAGTCAAGGAGACCTTGCATACTGAAAGTCACAGTTCTGCTGCCGGAGCTCTGCTGCACTTTGCTCACATGGTTTGAGCCTGGGGTAAGGAATAACTGCTGTCATGCAGTATTTTTTTGGACAACAATGAGAACCGAGGTGAAATAAATACTGAGGCTTGAAGAATATTGCCAGCAAGCAAGGCACTGTCCACACAAGCTGCAGTCTAAAATACCAGTGAAAGTCTTGTATCTCACATTCAGACAGCTCACACTGAAACTCATGAAATTGCCACCATGGACAGAGATGGGATGAGTCCTGGTACTGGGCACGCAGTGGAGGAATCAGCAGCCCACCGTGTAAGAGGAAGACAAGCAATCCCTACAGTAAGACTAGCTGACTTACTCCCTTCAGTGAGTTGAGGTTTTTCCTCCTTAAAAAGAAAAAAAGGCAACAGACCGATAACAAAGAACTGTTGACCTGATCCTCAAAGTCCACAACACTTCTATTCGGACACAGTCCGTTTCAAGGCACAGCAGGGATAGAGCTGTAATACTCTACAGTTTGACTCCTGGACTAAATCACAAGGATTCAGGCTGAAATAGTGGCAGTTCACCTGCACAGTATTCAGTCTGTAGAAGGAAGTCCATCACTTAAAATCAACTTTGCAGTCTCAGCATGACTCAATACTACGTAGCTGCTGCACAACCAACACCAATGAATTTCACCCCTAAAGAACCATTCTGAATTGCCTTCCACCACTATCTGCAGATGATTAAATTTCCCTTTTTCAGTTTTACACCAGAAATTATCTGGTT
This sequence comes from Rhynochetos jubatus, assembly GCA_027574665.1. Classification (NCBI taxonomy): domain Eukaryota; kingdom Metazoa; phylum Chordata; class Aves; order Eurypygiformes; family Rhynochetidae; genus Rhynochetos; species Rhynochetos jubatus. The sequence goes on from CM050654.1 coordinate 31,361,869, forward strand.
GGGCGCAATCTGAAGTGAGGCAAATCCAGTCATAGATTGCACACTGGACTGCACCAAAACTCTGGATCTTGACACTGCTCAGGCAGTAGAATATCTTCACATTACTGTGGCAGACTCCTTATTCCTCACACTTCCCCTCTCTCTTGGGATCGGTCTGCACTTGCTGCTGCAGCTCTTGAAGGCAGTGTGCAATGCTTAAGAGACCTGACAAAGCTGGAGTCCAGCGCATGGCTTTCCGATGACAGACCCTCAGTAAAATCACCCATGGCTCTCAGTAAAAAATGAACTAAAAAATGCTAATCTAATGATTCCAGGCATATAGATAAATAAAAGGTGAAAAGGCTTTTAAATGCATTCTAAAACCAATATTTTATAAGACAGATCAATATATTTCTCTAGGCTGAAAACAAATGAGTTCTCAAAGAAAGTTAAATTCAGAGATGAAAATGTTTGGTTTTCTTACTGTGTAAAACAGCGATGACAGTTCCTTGGAGGGCATTTATATGAACAGCAATCAAAAGTTAGGGCTTCCTCATGCTCTCCCTAAAATCAGTGGAGTGAGAACTGGTTATGGTTACTGCTGTCAGCCTACTTAATGTGAACTGAAGTAGCTATCATACAGCATTGTCCTTCATTGCCAAGCTTTCGCTGGTCAAACCAGCATATGAAAGCGACGCAACCACGAAGTAAAACAACAGCTTTCACCCTGCATCTTCTGGGCAGTCAGATAACCTCCCTGATGTCTTCAGAAGGAACCACCTCAGTAAGGGCTCCTGGAGAGCACCCCAAGTTCCCAGATGCCAGCAGACACAGCAGTGCTCGGGCAGAAGGCAGCAGCGCAGCGCACTGCTTTCTGCTATTGTTTGAGACTGCCCTCTTTTGCCAAACAGCAAGTCAACAGCCCAGACTTCACACAGTAACTTCCCCTGTCATCTATTTCTTTTCAGGGAAACATATTCATGCAGATGGTCTTACTTAACCCTAGCACGACTGCCCACATGATTATTAATCCTGACTAAAATAGAAATCCATTGTTAAGCCGTGTTTAATGGCACAGAGTGAGGCTGCTCTCCAGGAACGTTTCCTCTTACACGGACCCATCCCGTCTCAGCCCAAGTCAAGCAGGACTTTACAGCTGACTAGAAGGTAAGAAGCAAAGACTGTAAAGTCTAGGCGGGGTGTTCCCCAAGTCAGCTGTCTGCCTGGAGAATAAAGGGCAACCATACCAGACGACCAAAGTAATTTTGTTTGGGCACTTTATTCATCACTGCAAAGCAACTAAAATCCCATGGCACCACCTGTATCAGGCTACACACATTCCTACTGAACCCATCCCCATGCCATCTTCTGGAGTCTGTGTGAACTGATCAGGGCCACCCTGTTAAAAGTCATTCCCCACACAGACCTTCACCCCCTACACCTCTCTGTTCAAGCCTTTTGTCTTCTGGTTGTGCTTTTTCACTCACTGGAGTTTGCACATTTTCTCCTCCCTGGTTGCCCCAGCTCTTTGCGGGAAGGGAGGGAGGTCACAGAGGGCAGTCACAGCCAATTCTATCAGGGTAACGGGCTGGGGGGACGAACAAAGCAAATATCTATATTCTGAATGGCAGAATCTTCCCCACCCCCCATGACTTCAGGATTAACATGTCCCTGACAGGAGAGGACAAAAACTTAATCTCTCTGAGGAAAGAAAGCAAGATAGGGAAAAAAAAGGAGAAATTGCCTCCACCTCACTGAAAACGCAAAAGGCATAACATAAAATGCAGACAACCCTTACTACAGCTTGCCTAGTGCAGAGTCTACTTATCATCCAATCTGAAAAGTTTTAGTCAAAAAGGGAGAAAAAAATGAAAAAAGATATGGATGATTCAAGTAGCTGTTTAAAAATGAAACCTCTATTAAAAATCTGGTTAAATATGAGCAGGGGTTTTCTTTTTTCCATTGCCATCTTCTCTGCAGTTTATGACCAGTTTTCTCCCTTGGGTGTTTACAAATCACACATAGAATCAAGAGAGCACTTTTCTGTATGAGTAGCTTGTTGCAGCTACTCTCACTCCCCCTTGCCTTCACTCACCCAGGATCTCTACTGATCTCAAACAGCAGTAAGAATCAAAGCTCATTGTAACTTTTAGCTTAGTTGGTTTCTGTTTTGTTCGCAGTGCAGTCAGCTTGGGGTCTCAGCCTACCGCTAAATCCATCCAGGGCAAAGAGAGCTAACCTCTTGCCACTCAAACTATAATTTAGGAAAAGAAGTATTTTCTGTAATGAGAGGGAACACTTGCACAGCAAAAAGTGAAACTTTACTATGATCCCAAATGCACATAACAGTTCAAGGGAAAAAAAAATATTTTTAAACCCAACCAAAAATAAAAACAAAACAAAACAAATCAGGACCTGGCATTTACCATTTGGAGACCTTTTTTAAGGACAGGAAATCATCTGAGAGTCTAAACTGAGCCAACAGAGGACAGTGGACCTTCAGGACACAGATACTGCTCTGTACTTACACCTCACCTCCAAGCCCGGGGACAGCCCGGTTCGGTACCCACTCGGCAAGCACACCTTTTGTTTGGTTCCTATGAGGCATAACAGTCAGCGTGCTCCTGGGCAGCATCGGGAGCAGATGGCAGTGCTGGAAAATACAGATCTCCAACTTTTGGTGTGGGTGTTGGAGCTACATTGACAAAGGTTGTTCCTGGGAATCTTCCCCCCACGCCGAAGTTCCTAACAATACACGGAGCTAAGGAGCCGCACAAGGCTCTCTGCTTCCCTCTCCCCTTCGCTTTTGATCTCCATCAGGACGTGAGCTGAAATTTAATGGGCCACCCCTACCACAAAGACAAATTACCATCTGAAAAAAAAAAATCATTAATATCCCTCCGTCTAAGCTATCCAGCTTCCCACCGCTGCACCCCCTTCCCTCTAGCCACAGCCCGGCTCAGCGGGTTTAGGAAGAGCTGGGAAGGTGGAGCGGAGGGAGAGAAAGAGGAAAGAAACCAGCTCCGCTGCCACCTCCTACCTAACGTCTTCTCCAGCGCCTCCGGACTGCAAAAACAGCGAGCGCAAGCCCCTCCGCTCCGCAGCCCGCGGAGGCAGGAGGCCGGTGCACCGGGCGCCGTGCACAAACACACGCCCACGCCCCGCGGGGTGCCCCCGGCCCCTCCATCGCCCCGCGCCGGCCGCCGCAGGGCTGCACCGGAGCCGCGCAACAGCGCGGGGCTCCCCGCCTCGCCGGGATCCCCATCCCAGCGCCACCCGCTCGCCCCGGCTCCCCGCCAACTCGGGAAGTTTGCTCGCCCCCGCCCCGCGGCCAGGCCCGCCGCTCGCCCCGCCGCCGCGCTGCGCTTACGGGATGGCTGCCGGGCTCCCGGTGCGGGGCTCACCGGTACATCGCGCTCCGGCTGCCGCAGGAGCGGGGGCAGCCGCGGCTCGGCGAGGCTGGGCTCGGCGCGGGGCTGGCAGGGGAGCGGAGCGGCGGCTCTCCCCAGCCCGGCGCTTAGGGAGCGCCGCCTCGGGCCATGCGAACGGCTGCGGGCAGCGTCCCCGCGGCGCGGCCGGAGTTGGGACCGAAGTCCTCCCCTGCACTCCGCTGTCTCTTCCAGGCGGCTCCTATCAGCACGGCTTCAACTCTTTCCATCGGAGACCGGGGGGGGGGGGGGGGGGAGGAGGGGGAGGAGGAGGAGGAGGAGGGAGGGAAGGAGGAGGGAGCTAGGGGCTGGCAGCCCCAACTCGCACTGATGTCAACTAATATATTCAAAGTTCAGCAGGGCATTTCTTCGCAGGCGAATCGCCCTCGCCGCCCTCCCCGCTGCTCGCAGCTGGCCGCTCGGGGCCGGCGGGCGGTCCCGCGGAGCACGGTGGCGCTCCGCGGCCGGACCCCCTGCGGCGGTGGGCTGGCGGGCTGGCCCGCGGGGATCGGGGCTAGGGAGATGGCACACTTTCCGGGCAGGCAGGTTGAAGTGCCGACGGTGTGGAGAGGTCTGTGGGTGGAAGAAAGGCACCAGCCGAGAGCGAGGATAAGAGCCAGCGGCGGAGCGATGTTTGTGTTTAAATCCACCCCCTTCCCTCCCTGCTGAAAGGGGCAGGGCTGGCAGCGTTGCTGGGAATGTGATGGGAGCAGGGCGCGGGGGAGCCGCCGCACGGGGGCTTGGAGTCGCGCCGCGGGCCCTCCGGCCGGGCTCCGGGCAGCAGGCCTGCCGTGCAGACGCCGCTGGGCAGGGATTGCCGCGAGCCCGCGGCGGAGCGCCGTACCCTTGCCCGCGGCCCGGGCCGAGGCTGCGCCTCCGCGCCGCGATGTCCCCCTGCTCGCCAGAGACGAACGGGGTCGAAATGAACCTGGGGAGGGAAGCGTCAAAGTTTTCTTACGCCGAAGGGGAGACGGCGGCAAAAAATCCGCGGCGAGGCGCGTACGCGGCGCGGAGCGCAAGGGACAAACACCGCGGCTGTGCGCTGCCCCGGCGCCAGCGCCTCCCGCTCCGCGGCCCGCCGAGCCCCGGGGCCGCTCGGCACCGCCCGCGGCACCGCCCGCAGCCCCGCGCTGCTGCCCGAGGGCCGCCCGCGGGGAATCGCGGGGGGCGGTCGGAGAAGGCGTGGGGGAGCTGCATCAAACGCGTTTTTGCAAGTGGCTGATGTGCCGCGGTGTCCCCGCGGTGATGCACGGTGCCTGTACACCGCACAAAGCTATAGGGTGATGGCTGTTGACGGACAAGCAGCCTGGCAGTTAAAGGATAAAAATGCAACTGGGCTGGTCTAGTGACATTTAAAAACCGCAAGATAAAAGCCTCAGTTATTTATCACTTGAATCCCCAGATAGAGTGGCCCGCACGGATGCCGTTGCATATGTATGTGTACGTACATAATGAGACTGGGATTTTGTTCTTCCGTAAACTGATCCAGTCATTCATGTTGGCACTGTTATAGCTGTATAAAAACAGTGTAATTGTATGATGGCTCATCAATGCTCTGACAGCCAATGGTGGTGGCAGTGGGTGTTCCCCCAATTCATGTCTCCGAGAAGTAACAGCATAGATCCACTGCTATGATCATTATACAATAAGCAATTATTTGCCTGTTCTTAATTTCTCAGTTCTTCCTTAATCAAGTGACTATATCACTACGTCTGTTCATGCAATAATGCATTTTTGGATACAGCTTATATGAAACAGCCGATACATTATTTATATGTATAGCATTTTCATTCCGATTTCCATTTTAAAACTCTCACTGGAAAGTTGAGGACAGGTAATATATACAAAATAATTGCAATGAGGCTATGTATTCTGCACAAAACTCAAACTTTGGGGTAAGCCAAAGCCAGGCATAGCGTAGAGGCTGCTGAGCAGGCTACCCCATGCACAGTGGTCTCTCATCTGCCCCTCTTTTTCCATCCCCATCTCTTCTGAACACCTACCAAAAAATAACCCCAAAATAAAAACAACCAAACTTCTAGCTGATTTGTTGTAGTAACACCTTCTTAGAGTGCTGTCTTAATTTATACATGAATAGTAAATAACTGTCAAACACCTCCATTTTCCTAATACCCGGGATGATATCTTTCAACTTAGTAAATTAAATTTTAACTAATGATGTACAGCAGCCTGGGTGTTGGGAGCAGAAGGCAGTGCAGGGCTGTACGGCTGTGCTGGGGCACTCTTGGCTTGCTTTTTCAGGTTTACTGTAAAGTGGGTCGTTTGGTGATTTAAGCCTCAGGGCTAAAACACCTCACCAGTGCCTCACAACTACACATGTAATTGCCAGAAGACCCAGCTCAACCTTTCTTTCTTCTAAGACTAGCAGATGAGGCACTGAGCATAGTAGCAACGAAACCACCTAAACTAAGGTTTTGGGGTTTTTTTAATATCTGTCAACATTTAAAGATCTAATAGATAACACTTGTCTATTAGAGTATTTGCCCTAAACTCATCTTCTAGCATTTTCCTGCTATTGTTTTGCTGGTTTGTCCCCAAAGCTGTCAGTACTTCTGTTGGCCATGTGCATGCACGCATTGCTCAGAGATCCACGAATAAAGGTGCATGTAAATTATAGTCCTGTCATGTTTCCTTGGACACTCAGGTCCTGACACCTTAATGCCATTACACAGCATGACGTCTCGGAAATCGCTGGCCAGACAAGGAAACTAACTCAACTCCTTTTAGTAAAGGGCTTGTGACTCAAAGCCATACAGTTCAGATTCTCTGAGAAGGAGAGAAATGCCATGGGGAAAGTCAGGGTATTGCATGTGAAGTGAGCTATATCAAAGAATTTGTTTTCAAACTTCAAATCCTAAGCCTCGCTAGGGAGGGGATGTACCGGTTCCTGTTCTGGGACTGGCAGAGCCCGAGCTCTAGGCAAGACTCGTCACGATTGTTCGCAGCGGTGTTGAACTGCACCTCTGCCCAGAGCCACCTCTGCTGGAGAAACACCCTTTGCTCTGCTCTCCTGCCTTGTGCCCCCATCCCTCAGGAGGGAGAGACGCGGCGCTGTTCCCTGCGGATGGTTTCTAGCCAGCGCAAAGCTCCGTTTTACCCGGTGGAGGAGTGTTTGGCGGAGCCCCGGCCGCCCCGCTGCGCCCTGCCCGCCGCCCGGGCCGGCTCTCGCCACTAGGTGCTGCTAGTGCCTCCCGATGCGCCCGGGCGCGGGCCCAGCCGAGGCGGGGCGGGTCCAGCTCACGCCCGGCCCGCGCCGCGCGGAGCCGCCCCACTCGCGGCGTGACCAGGAGCTAGGGACTCACAGCTCAGCTGGGGGAAATGGTCCACGCGGCGTGGGCTTGTGTGGGCAGCCGGAGGCTTGGGCGGCACGTCTGGCACCGGGAGCTGCCCGGCTGTAGGGAGCCGGGGTAAAACCGGCTCGGAGAGCGCTGCCTGGGCAAGGGGGAGCCCGCTGCGTGCAGAGAACAGGGGCCGCCGGCAACACAGGGCTGCGGAGCACGGGGAGGGCCGGGGGGGAGCTAAGCAGAGCGGAGATGCCAGCTGCAGGGAGGAGGAGCACAGCTCCGAGGGCTGGGAGGATTTAGGGCTGGGAGGACAGAAGGCGGCAGGGTAATAAATACTGCTGGGTGCTGTGGGGACAAGGACCAGAGCAGAACAGAGCTCCATGGGGTAAGAAGAGATCAAACCTAGGCTTTTTGTGGAGTCAGGTCACCCAAGGACAGTACCCCAAAGTGCAGGCAGCGTTGCGTTTGGCAGCCTGACCAGAACAGGCTGTGTTAGCCTGGGCAGATCAACCCGCTATGACTGACCTGCCAGGGCAGGCCTGCTTGAACTCAAGCTCTCCTGGGCATTCAGATAAGCCTTACTGGTAGGTGTTTTAGAGGGAGATCTGGAGGAAAATCTTGACCCTGGCCTCATCGTCCGGAGGCTAGGCAACAACATCCACCCACACTTGGTCTCTGGACCACGATTCCGCAGTAGTTGCGGTCTCATTAGAAAAGAGAGTTTGCTGTAGATGTCCAGATCACTTTGCATAGACTGAGGGAAGGGGAAAGTGCATACGTCAGTGGATTATGCTTAAATTTAGAGCTGGGCACATATGTTGAGCCAATCACTGCCCTAGCCTACTACAAGTTTTATTTCCCTGTAGTGCTGCAAGGGGTGAAGCATGGTTGCCATGAAGAGAACAGTAAAAATATGTGCAGCAGAACAGCTTTATGCTGATGCAAGTGACTCACCCAAGTGGAGCCCAAACTGCCCTTTCTAGATGGTGCAACATTTTCTCAAAAGAGGAAAAAATGCATTCCTAATACAACATCAGCAAATACTCAAAAGCAATGGCATGCAGCAATACCGATAGTAAGCAGTATCCTGAATACTGATATCTGGATATGAAGCCAAATGGCAATTAGCCATAAAATATTTAGGTACATGGCTTTTTTCTTGAATTTAAAATAGGTCGCTAAATAGTCACAGTTGTGGTTTCCGGGCTCAGTCTGGTGGCGACAGTAACATTTTAATTTATACTAAAGAGAAGGTGAAGTTAAATCCATGACAGGAACTAATAGTCAGATGACCTGAAAGCAAAGGAATACAAATGAGGTCCCTGGAAAGAAGAGGCTGCGATGCACAAATAGAATAATGCAGAGGAATGACTTGACACTATCACCAGAGCGACTGCATTTCACTTCTTCGGAAAGAAATGAAATGAGCTTAAATTGGGACAACTGCTTTATTTTCAGAGAATTGTATCTAAAGCTTCCGCTGTCTAGAGACAAGTGATACACAATAGTTTCTTCCCCAGAAGCCAGGTGCTATTAATTGCCTATTTTCATATGTCACTCGACATGAAGTCAGCAAATGTCATCATACTTAGAGGCAGGCCTGAGTTTTCCCACTGAGTCTCACAGAAGTAGAAAGGTCCCTGTTTGAAGACAGAGGCTCATGAAACACAAAAGTTGAGTTAGAAAGGTGATATACCAGCAGAGAGGGAATGTTAAGCTGTGACACATGTCACCACCCAGTAAGCCCAGTGTGGATGCTAAGATGTACAGCACCTTACAGTCACCTTTTTGTTGGCAAATAAAAAGAGCAGTGAAAAATTAGTTTTTAACAACACCATTGGGAGCTTTGATACTACATCAGAAACTGCTCTTCCCCTTCCTTTAACTCAAGCTCTGAGCCTATAGGCTGTGTTTATTGGAAATTACTTCTGCCTTGAGACTGGAAGCATAAACCTAGCACTGAACACCTTTAGGGTGCTCCTAGATACATATTAGCCGAGGGACTGAAAACTTCCTTGGCAAACACAAGTGGGACTTTCTTCCCCAGGTGAGTATAGGTACCTTTACAATTAGACTTAAGCTTTAATTTAAAGGCATGTTGTTTGGCACATCAGATGTCTCACTGAACACTCTGTACAAGAGCCAGATTTGAATGGAAAGAGAATTCAGGACTGTTGACAGCTTATCTACTGACTTCATACCCAACCTTAGGCAATTCAGCTGAAGGACAGGCTCAACATGTGAGTTCCCATTACAAACTTTCCAGTAATTGCTCCTATTTAATTTTTCTTTAAACAGCTACATTAAAAAGCTTTACAGGGGCCCACTTATACAATAAACTGTTAGGTCCAGCAAGCTATGCTCTACTGAAAAGTCTGGGTCTGAATGTGAGCAGGTTTTGAAAGTATCAGCATTCCTTCCTCGACCCACTTATGTGATGACCAATGTCTTGATAGTGCAGCTGGCAGCATCTGGTTTGGAAAACACAATTCTCAGTGTAGTGGGAAGGTGAACATGCTGGTAGAACTGAATATCTGTACAACAGATGGTAATTCGCATGTAGCATTTAGAACTCATGACCTGGAAAGCCATTCTGAGGACTGAAGAAGTTTATAGCACTCAGTTAATACAGTGTCCTTCCATACCTGCATGCTTTCAATGAACTTAAACTAAAACCCATACTGTGCCTACTCAGTGTGTGATATTCAGATGCTTATAATCCAGTTCAAGTCAACTGAACTTTGATTTGATGAGCTTTCAAATCTCACCCACTTTGGCTGCAGGGCTGTTTAAATGAAAAGGTCAGCAGAAAAAAAAGTGTTTTTTTTTTTTTTAATGAAAGGTTTTTTTAGTCTTCTCAATCAAAATCTGACCTGCTTTCAAAAGCATATTTTCATCTTTAGGCAGAGGCCAGTTAGTTTAAATTTTAAACCTCCATTATTTTTTTTTCAGGTTGCCAGACAGGTATTGAAAACAAGGGCTTAGGAAAGAAACTGTACTGTAGCTTCATCTACAATGGTTGAGATTGACTCACAAAGTCTTTTCTTTCTTAAGAAAGGGGCTCATTGGAACTGACACAGGCAGATCCACAATCTTTGGTACAATTTCACAGGTTGAAAAATCTCTCCACCAATCTGAAATGTAATCCTAACCCCAACAGCTCTGGTGCTACTTTAGGGAAGGTAGCTTAGATCTGCACATTGTAGCCGTGTGCCCTCTTGAACTGCAGTGCACCCTGCTGTGACTTGGCAATGCAATGGAAGGCCCTGCATTAGGCAAACCTCCTTGTGAAGCATAAAGAGATGGAGGTTTGGTAAACCTAAACACCAGAAAGAGGTTGGGTTGGCAGTTATTAGAGTGTGGCCTGTTTTTGTTAAAGAAAAACATTGGAAGAGACAGACCTGGAAACAGTAAGACCTGTTTTCTTGCAGTACCTCAGCAAAGAGACAGTGGGATACCACAAACGTTGCATTAACAGAAAGCTAAGACCACTGTCGCATTGGACTGTACACCACACTGCTTCCTAGCAGAGAGTGTCTGCTTCCCTTCACCGGCACAGCCAGGGATGTCAATAAAGAAAGATGATTGCAGCAGAGTGGGGTAGTGCACTAAGAGAGGAGCTTTCTTTGCATGTTCAGCAATTAAACACCCTATAACTTCTCCAAAACATCACATCCTTCCTTCAGCTCAGCTATCACAGTGATATAGTGGTGGCATTTCAAATATAAGGCACCACAGCAAAGCATGCGAGAGCTTCATAGTGACTTCTGAAGGCATGCAGTGCAGCAGCACAGATCAGGGTGGTTGGAGCAGGCAGGGTCAGGTATTGAGTAGCATGCTGTTATAATTCTTCTACTCTGATAAGTCCAACCACTCCCTATTTATAAGGATATGTATAATTATATATTACTGATTATCTATTTTGTATTTCTTTTCCATGCAAAGTTGTCCATCAGAAATACCTTTTCTAGGTAGAAACATATCTAAATATGCATAATCAAAATACAACTACTATATATGCTTTTAATTAGCATAACATGTACTGCAAAGTGTATTGTATTTTCAGTCTAGTGGCCAAAAATGTTCCATGAATTCTGGTCAACAATTATCAAGGATCCTATTCCTGCCAGATAAGCTGAAAATTATCACTTGCTGACTAAGTCAATATGTTACCCTGCTGCTATGCCATATGGCCCTGGATGCTGAGACACAACACAACCTCACCAAGTGACACCCAAACTGGAGGACTTGTTGATACACTGAAGAGCAGGGTTTCCATTCAGAAGGACCTCAACTAACTGGAGGAGCAAGCTAGCAGGAACCTCATGAAGTTCACCAAAGGCAAATGCAGAGTGGTGTGTTGGGGCCAGAAGTATCCCACCTGGCAGGCCAGGCTGGGGGCTGAGCAGTCAACCCTGCAGCTGGATTTTGGGCCCCACAGAAGGACACCTACTGACAACCTGGAGAGACTCCAGAGAAGGGCTGCTAAGACAATCAGGCGACCAGAGCACATGATGGACGAGGAGAGGCTAGGGCAACTGGTTTGTTCAGCCTGGAGATGAGAAGTCCAAGAGGGGATATAATTGCAGTCTTCCACTACCTTAATCCATCGGAGAAGACAGACACAGACTTTTCTTAGATATGCACAGCAAAAGAACAAAAGGCAACAGTAACAAGCTTGCAACAAGGGAAATGCTGATTGGGAATATGTAAAAAAAAAATCATCTCAGTGGGACTAGTGCATCTCTGAGAAAGGGGTCCAAAGGGGCTGTTCAATCTTCACCCTTGGAGGTTTTCAAAACTTGGCAATCTCAGAGCAGCCAGATCTGATTCTGAAGCCAGCCCTGCTTGGAGCGTAAGGTTGGACTACAGACCTCCAGATGTCCTTTCCAACCTAAATTTCTCTATGAATTTACAACACAAAATCCAGTTCTATAAGATACTAAGTATCCTTTTCATCAGCCATAAAGGTGCTCAAAGCTTTGTTGGGGGTCAACAGAATTGGCTTATTAAAGCAGTGACCTATCTAAATCTCAGCTATGATTTCATTCAGTAGGTAATCAGGTTAAGTGTAATCCATTATTTGATTGCCTATATATTACATTCAGATTGTCATAACAGGTTGAGATATACAAGGCTTGATTCTCCTCTCCCTTTCTTGAAAATTGTGAGATTTAACAGTGATAGGGAAGGAGAAAAGGCAGAAAAACTGAAACTGTTTTGCCCTGAACAATGAGTGGAACTGCTACATTTTGTGTAAATATTATCACTGAGCTATGATGCAATCATTTCTACAGTCAGCCGGCCAAACCTCACTAACATTCCTTCCTCGTCAGAACACCTAGGGTTACTCACACAAGTAAAGGTTTGCAGGCATGCAAATTAATTTGTAGTAAGATGGTTAAAGTTCTAAATCAGGTATTAAATTACTTCTATTGTACAAGTTTAACTTCATTTTCCAAGCTAGTCATATGCAACAGAGAAGCAAGAACGTAGGTATTCCAACTGCAGCAGTGATTAGCTGCCAGTGCCTTCTAAAACTAGATTTGTAAGTCAGATCATTGGGAAGAGCAGTGGTTTGTGTCCTGGATGTCATGAGACCAGAGAGGTGGAATATTGGCAGAAGATTTGGTTTATTTTTGTATATTTGCTTGAAATATTTAGACAGACTAGGATAGAAATCAACTTGTAGGGTTATAAACCCTGATCCAGCAAAGCAAAAAAAGTAATGAGCAAGCCCATCTCAGGTATTCAAGGAACATAAATATTGATTTATCCTTGAACAGTGGCCCAAAGTCCCATTAAAGTTCAAGGAATGACAGTGATATTGAAGGACTTTCTTAAAGGTAGGCATGTGTTTAAAGGCACTGCTAACCTGAGGTGTTTCCACTTGTATAGCCCTATGTAACGAACAGGGAGCTACCGCCATCTTTGTTAGTATCACAGGCATTTCTGCATCTCTTTTCTGCACAGAAGCATGCTGCTGGCATTCTGATTTTACCACAGAAAATGAGCATTCCAGTATGAATTGCCTGCCTGGGTCTGATTAAATCAGAGAAGTTAGCCGCCAGTAGGGTCAGAGTGGGTTATAAGCATTCATGCTCATGAATAAGTTTATTTGGGTCTTGAAGAGACTCAGGTTGAAACGTAACAACCTCTGAACAATCTGATTGGAAACAATATCAAATTGTTTCCATCTCAGCCAGACTGAGATGAACAAGGAGCTCCTGGACAAATTCACACACAAAAAGGAAGCCCTCAGAGGGTGGAAGCAAGGACAGGTAGCCTGAGAGGAATACAGAGAAATTGTCCGAGCAGCCAGGGATCAGGTTAGGAAAGCTAAAGCACTGATAGAATTAAATCTGGCCAGGAATGTCAAGGGCAACAAGAAAAACTTCTGTAGGTATGTCAGAGACAAAAGGAAGACTAGGAAAAACGTAAGCCTTCTCCTGAAGGGAAACAGGACACCTGGTTACCTGGGATAGGGAGAAAGCTAAGGTGCTCAACGACTTTTTTGCCTCAGTCTTCACTGGCAAGTGCTCAAGGCACACAGCTCAAGGTACAGAAGGCAAAGGCAGGGACTGGGAGAAAGAACCACCCACTGTAGGAGAAGATCAGGTTCAAGACCATCAAAAGAACCTGAGGTTGCACAAAGTCCATGGGACTTTAAGAAATGCATCCATGGGTCCTGAGGGAACTGGTGGCTGAAGTTGCTAAGCCACTACCCATCATATCTGAGAAGCCATGGCAGTCTGGTGACACTCCTACTGACTGGAAAAGGGGAAACATAACCCTCATTTTTAAAAAGGGAAAAAGGAAGACCTGGGGAAGTACAGCCCAGTCAGCCTCACCTCTGTGCCTGTCAGGATTATGAAGCAGATCCTCCTGGAAACTGTACTAATGCACATGGAAAACAGGGAGGTGGCAGTCACTAAGGGCAAATCATACCTGGCATATTTGGTGCCCTTCTATGACAGGGTTACAGCGTTGATGGATAAGGGAAAAGAAAATTATATCCTTTACCTGGACTGGTGCAAACTGTTTGATACTGTCCCACATGACATCCTTGTTCCTAAAACAGAGAGACATGAATTTGGTAGATGGACCACTCAGTGGATAAGGAACTGTCTGGATGGTCACACTCGAAGAGTTGCGGTCTCGATGTCCAGGTGGAGACCAGTGATGAGCAGCGTTCCTGAGGGGTCAGTACTGGGACTGATGCTGTTCAGCATCTTTGTCAGCGATACAGACGGTTGGATCGAGTGCACCCTCAGCAAGTTTGCTGACGACACCAAGCTGTGTGATGCAGTTGACATAGTGGAGGGAAGGGATGCCATCCAGAGGGACCTGGACAGGCTGGAGAGGTGGGCCTGGGCCAATCTCATGGAGTTCAACAAGGCCAAGTGCAAGGTCCTGCACCTGGGTCAGGGCAATCCCAGGTACAGGCTGGGCAGAGAATGGATTGAGAACAGCCCTGAGGAGAAGGACTTGGGGGTGTTTGTTGATGAGAAGCTCAACAAGACCCAGAAACATGCACTGGCAGCCCAGAAAGTCAACTGTATCCTGGGCTATATCCAGAGAAGCGTGGCCAGCAGGTCAAGGGAGGTGATTCTCCTCCTCTGCTCTCGTGAGACCCCACCTGGGGTACTGCATCCAGATCTAGAGCCCCCAATGTAAGAAGGACATGGACCTGTTGGAGGGTTGGGGTTGTTCAGCCTGGAGAAAAGAAGGCTTCAGTGAGACCTCATAGCACGTTCCAGTACCCGAAGGAGCCTACAAGCAAGCTGGAGGGGGACTTTTTACAAGGGCCTGTAGTGACAGGACAAGGGGTAATGGGTTTAAACTGAAGGAGAGTAGATTTTGATTAGATGTCAGGAAGAAATTCTTCCTGGAGAGGGTGATGAGGCACTGGAACAGTTTGCCCAGAGAAGTTGTGGATGCCCCATCCCTGGAAGTGTTCAAGGCCAGGCTGGATGGAGGTTTTAATAACCTGATCTAGTGGAAAGTTTCCCTGTCCATGGCAGGGGAGGTGGAGCTAGGTGGTCTTTAAGGTCCCTTCAAACTCAAACCATTCTATGAGTCTATGAGATACCAGTCAGTACCTTTCCCTCCCTCAGGAGCTTTATCCTTTACTGTTTGTAGGTTTATCTGTTAATGCTCTTCCTGGTTATAGGCTCTGACTTGAGCTCTCATTAATAACCTCTTAAGAATACTACATCAGGTAAACAAACATATCAGATGCTGAGCTGAAGCACCAGTACTCACTTCAAACTGTCATTTGCTCCTGACATAACAAGAGAAAAGATTATGCAGCCTTAATACCAGTAATTTTTCACTGCACAATTCAAAACAAACTTTGTCTTTTGGTGCCACATTGCTACAAATGGTGGCACTGAGAGTTCATGAAGTTCAGTGATGGGCACTGAAACACATCCTCTACCTGACTAGATGTCTTGCATTATATCCACTTGGGGTTACTCAAACCTGTTCAGTTGATGATCTTGAATAACAATGTTAGAGTTTGGATTCAGCTACCAAAGTTTGGGAGTGTTTGAATGCGAGGTCTGAATAATCACATCTTTTGATAGAGCCAGCTGTGAAGAGCAGCTGAAGGTCTTAAATTTATGAAAGTTCAGGTTCACTTTAATCCAGATGTTCATCTGTAATCCAGCCCTAATTCTTCCTCTGAACAGGAGTAAACCAGGCAAGATCTTTGCATAGGCACTCAAGCAATTAGCAGTTCAGTTTCCAGGCAGTCAGTTTAGCTGATTCAGCAAACACAGCAATTCTCAAACTATAATCTACTAAAACCTCTGCTGTCACAGTGGTAAAGCACCTGTCAGTCTCAGAGCTTGATGTCTTGGTGCTGCTTGGAGCTCAGGTCAAGATTCATTTAAGATTTCCAAACACTTTTTCTCTTTTTTTTTTTTTTTGGAGCAGCTAAAGTCCAGAATAAGCACGTCTTTGATGTCTTTCTGTGTCAGGTACCTTTGACGAAAATCCAGCTATGAGCAAACTTTCAGACAGTGCTGAAAACAAGAGGGCAACAAACAAGTGAGAGGAGAGATCCAACATGCGGAGCAGCCTGGAGAGAAAACTAAAGGTCTGCATGCAACAGAAAGAGTCCACAATAACAAGTGTAAAGTCCCAACACTTCTGTCAAGCGAGTGTATGTAGTATTCTTCACGCACAGTGTTCAAACCGTTCAATAGTGGATCATGCAACAGCTGCTGGTTTGCAGCCCAGAAATGACTGCATTTCAGTGGTAGGCAAAGGAATCCCAATAGCTCCTGAAGTGCTTGGGCATTTTGCTAGGTAGAAAGGAGTAAAAAGTACATAAAGAAATATGTTTCTAATTTATTACCTTTTACACAGATACGTGCTTTATGGGGAAGGCATGATAGAACTAAAGCAATCTTATCTTTAAGGCTCACCCAGGAATTCTTTAAGGTCACAAATTGTAGGCTGTATACTTTGAAGAACCACATTTTGCTGCTCAAAATGGGAACAGCAGCAGGCCAGCTAGTATGAATGGCAGCTTTCTTCCCATGTTCATGTGCTGTAACTTTAGTATGGATGTTGTCTAAACTTAGATGTGAGTTGCCATGGGATTCCATGCCCTGCTTATTGTTTGCTGTGTTGATACACTGACACATCCAGAGGTGATTGTTCACATGTCATCAGAAATGTTATAACGCCTGATTGGTATTTTTAAGTACAAGCAACTAGCTAAGTGATAGAGGATTCCTGTCTCCTATGCACAGGAGGATAAAAAGGGATGGCAGGGGAGAGAGGGCTATGTTCCAGATAAAAGAGCAGGAAACCTGAATTAATTTGTGGAAGCAATAACATTTTTGTCAGTTATTCCTCTTTCCTGAAGGATGGAACCTCACCGATTGAAAGATGCTCAGGTCAGATATGCTTTCATTTGTCAGCTAAGTTGGTGAAGCCCTTGTAAAACCTGAAATCACATGCCCTTCATACACACTGTTGTTTTTCATGGCTGCAGTCAGCCTAGAGTATAGGAATTGTCATATGTTATCAACTTGGCAATCTGTTCAGATCAGTATCCTCTCTATTAGCAGCTTAAGAGGGCAGCGCCATAATATGATACGTATATCTTTTTCTCTTCTTTAAATCTGAAATTAATCTCTTGAGAGACTCAATTCTTCCCTGGAGCACACGCTTTTAAATCTCTCTGAAACCTGACATAAATTATGCCAAATCTGGGCAATCTTGCTGTAACATAACAGACCAAAACCTCTTCAATCCCTTTAAGATCTTGGCCTCAGTGGCTTCCTGTGACAGTATGTTCCACGGCTGAAGTACATGCTCAGTAAAAATGCCTATTTTTATCCGATGCTTCCTTTTATGGAATTCTCTGATATTTAATTTCTTGTCCAGTTAGTGTAGTAGCATACAGCCCACTGCCAGGGCCTTGAGTGCACTTTGAGGCCTGAATGCCCTGAGCAGCCCCCAGGGCCTCTGCCCACAGCCCAAGACCCAGCTCCAGCCCAGCCCGCAGCCCTCAGTTACCACCGCAGTGAGGCTGCAGCTGTTCTGGTCTCCAGCTTCTCACCGAGGTGTCCCCAGCAAGGTCCCCGATGCCTGGGGCTGGAGCTGCCCCACTGCCCTGCTCCCTGACAGGGAGGCCATGTCCTGCCATCCCCCTGGGAACTCAGAGAGAGAGCAGCTCTTACGGCTGTCTGGCACCCATTCCTTGTGAGGCAGCACCACAAAGCTGGCATTTTCTTTCCCTCCCCCAATCTTTTTTATGAAATCCACACAGAAAGCTCCTACAAATAATCACCTCCTCTGCCAGCTAGCAGCCCCCTCAGCACAGTTCCCTTAAGTGGAATGTTTCCAACAGCCACTCTGCCAAGCAGGGACGATCCCCTCAGGTCCTCTGAATTCCAGGAGCTGTGTTCAGTGCTGTCCCCTTCAGCCCTTCCAGCAGCACCCCAACATCTTTCTACCCCTTCACAACAGACAAAGCTGCCTCTGTGTCAGGTGAGCAGTGACAGGGACCTGGTGCCCACCCAGAGAGCTCCTGTCACGCTCACAAGGGACAGCCTCAGCTTCTCTCCAAACACCCAGAAAGACATTTCATAGGTCCTTGCAATCTGTTATAAATGTAAATACAGAGCTCTGAACACCATGACCTTCCCATCATCCCAAAGATGACTGAAGCCTGTGCCTCCAGGCCTTACCTCCTCCCAGGTGGCAGCCACTGAAGAGTTCCTGACACAGCACCAGGACACAGCTCTGCTGGCCCCTCTGACAGTCACCTTCCCCTCACCAGCGCCATGAGGGCACTGTGACAAGTCCTGAGGTAGAGGGGATACTGGGCGGGCTGAGGGAAGCTCGGTTTTCAGTGGAAAATACATTACCACAGGTGCAGCCCATCAGGCTTGATCCCGCCTCAGGGGAGGCGGCCCATCGCCTCAGCAGCTCCTCGGCAGGGCGGGGCAGCCTTGCCAGCTCAGGTAATACTCTCGTGCAGGGCGTCTTTAGTGAGTTTTGTTCACCTTTTTTGTCAGTCAGTATGGGTAAGAGTATCACTGCATTATTATCTTCAAAATTTAGCCGTGTTTTGGCTAAAATGGCCAGAGCTGTCACTCAGGTAAACGTGAGTGAGGCTGGGCTCTGCATGGGTAGTTCTTTGAGAAGGTCGGTGGGTTTTGTTCTCTGAGGCCTAGGTTTGGTCTCAAATGATGGCACAGCATGTTTTCACTGAAGGTTTTCATGATGCAAAAAGGGAAAAATAGATTTATTTTACTCAGGCAATAGACCCACAGGGAAGAGATCATTTTCCAGCTCTTCTCAGTCATGTACTAAAACCATAGCTACAAGCTCATCCGTTCTCTTTGGTGGCAGCAATCTAAGTAAGTGTGTTTTTTCTAGTCTAATCCAGTACATTGTGCTGTGTGCTGAGGTTGTCAGCTCGTTGTAACGGATCCGGAGTCAGGTTTTGTTCTGTTTTTAAAGAACAGTGAAACAAATTCATCTGTGAGTTATGGATTAATAGCCAGCATGGATTTGGGCCAATGTACTTGAATACATTAATGAAATTTCGCTTTATCCTTTGTGTCTTGTCTTCGAGAATATTTTAAATACACTATTTTTTCTTTTATCTTTGCTGTGTTTCATTGGCTTGTAAGTACACATAATACATCCTGATTTTGTTTGCATGTTGATTTTCTTTCTCAGGAAAATAGATAAATAATTAATTGGTGAATAAGAGATGGACTGGTGTTGGAATTATGCCAGATCTAACCTTGGGTCTTCTCTATTTCTTTATCATGTTTGAGAGACAGGTAGATGAAACAAAGAAACAAGAACACTTAAGCATGTGATAAATTCTTCCCTGGCATGAAAAGCATGCAGGAAAACTGTTTCCTTTCCAAAAGCATCTTTGGTTTGTTTGATACAGTATTGTTGTCAGGTGCACTGGGGTCATTTTGAAAGGAGAATGACAAAACAATGATGTCGTTTGTATGACAATTAAATGTAGCTGTCTACAACTGCCAATCAAGATCAAGTTCGAAAAGAAGCACAAATTCCTTCCACCTAAAGCAAAAGGAGGAACTCCTTTACCTAGAAATGAGTATCAGGCTGTTACAGTCTCTGTAGCCAGCCATAAAAGGGAAACATTCAGTACACTGCAATTATGCCATGCATCATAACCTCTGTGGTTATGTGCAACTAAATGTAGTTTGATCACTATTAACTTCCAATTTTTTCTGAAGAATCAGCCTAAGTACCTCACATAATAGAAAATAAACTCATTAGAAGATGATGACATCTGAAAATTGGAAGTCTAGGTTTCTTTTTTTTTTTCCTTAACTATGTCTCTCTTCTGTTATTTCCTCTATTGTGTCATTGAGGATTTTTGGTTAGAGCTGCTTGGAAAATGGGCAGTTAAGGAGACATTTTAGATAGAATAGTCTGAAATGGCAGTGAAAAAGAAAATTATTTTGATTCCTAAACATAGCTGTGCTGCCTCCTGGGAACTGTAGTCCAGGTGTTGTAGAAGGGTATTCTTCATCGTAGGTTGGGTTCCCTGTCCTAAGTACGTAGTTCAACATGCCTTCCTCTTTCACTCTGTTGGTACAGGGAAATGGTGCATCTCAGCAGTGACATGGCCACAACACACCAAGAGGCCTAAAAAGAAGAATGTAAGACAATCAAAGTGAGTATTTGAAAGACTTCAATAATGTTACAGAAGTGAAATAGCTAGGACTATGATACTGCTTCAGCTGCGATTTTCTGTAGAAAACAAGTACAACCAACCAGAAATATTTTTAGTTAGAACAGTTCTGCCAAAAGCTCATCTCTCCACCAAAACCACTCTAGAACTGTACTTTTTTGTCATATTTGTTGTTGATAAATTGAGCAGGCACTGCTTCTGCCTGCTTCTTTCTCAATCTTCTGTGGATCAGGTTAAATGACAGGGGCTGCTCCTTCTAATTCTCATACGTGAATTGCAGTGCTGAGGTGCATTTATGATCGTGCCTTTTAGCAGTGATTGCTTCCCCAAAAGCTTAATGGAAAAGACCCTCTTGGAGAGAAAGGAAACAATTTTTTTCTCTGTAAAAATCTAGAGGAGAAAACAATCTTCTCTGGATTCTAGCACAGTAGGTTAAGTATCATTTAGCAAGCATACAGAAAAAGACATGCCTGACTGCTTTCCTAACATACAAATTCATACTTAAATAGGCACTCTGAAAGGAGTGGGGTTTTGTGGGAGGCTGTTGCTTCTGGAGAATTCAGAGGAACCCAATATATTGTGTTGGCTGCCCAGGAAACTGGCATAATACTGAAAATGAAGCAATGATGATGAATCAAATCTGCTGGAAACAGCAATGTGATAGCAGAAAGAAAGGTAATCCAGTAATTAGAATGCTAGCCTGTAGTTTACAGACTTCAGCATCCTAATATGCTACAGGCTTCCTGCAACAGTCTCTTAAACCTAGGTCTTCTACGGGTTCTAACACCTACTGGTGCTGATTTTATTAATAACAAACATTTTCAAATAGATCTGGGTCCCAATTTAGAATGTATAATTGTTCTTTTATAACTTTAGTGTCATGCTTCTAGATTGTAAGCTCTCTGCATCAATGTTATATTAAATTTGATGGGATGAGTGAATCAAAAGTGTGTTCGTGACCAGTACTAAAAAGTTAAATAGGCTTCGGGGTTTTGAATGCAGGGATCTCAACCTATTTAATGTCATAGCAACAAGGCCTGTGACCTTGGCTAACTAAGCAAAACCCTTACTAAAAAAAAAAAGCTAAAAAGAGAAAGTTATAGAAGAAATAGATGGGAAAGAAAAAAGATTCTGAAGAGAGAGCAACATCAGGAACTCAGTGCTTGTCTGGGTTTTAGCCAAAGCTGGCAAGAGCAGTATGTCATCTAGGTCTTCCTCTACACCCTGGTCTGCTCTGATTTTGATGCTCCAGTAGTGCACTGGAGTATTTCAGTGCGCAGGTGGTGATGTAAGAAGCAGCCATTACAAAATGCCTCACTCCCTTTAGCATATTTCCTTCCGTGAGCATCTTGATTCCTCTTCAGTCTTCTTTTTTAATGGTCCTTCTGAAGAGCTGAGTAGCTGATCCCTCTATTATTTTAAAAGTAAACAGATGTGAGGTTAATCTACCACATTCTTTTCTAGTTTTGTTTCCTTCTTCCTTAGCACAAATGATTTTAGTAGTACAATTAGGCTTTTTTGTTTGGATTAATCCAGGCGCTTTTGCTGCTTTTTATAAACAAATCATTGTTACCTTGGGCAACTCCGCGTATTGGCCATAAGGAATAGTAACAATCGTTTTCATCTCTGTTTGTATAGTGGCTAACATAATAGAGCCATGCTCCGTGATGGTGTCTCTGCAGAGCTATCACAATGTAAATAATTAATAATAACAGTTGTTTAACACTTGAATGAGACTCTGCTGTTTGTAAACAAAGAACATTTATTTTCTGTGCATTGCTTATTACAACATAAAATTACTCCGAAGGAAGGAAGCTGGCTTACTCATACACTTGGTGAAGAGTATGAGGAAACTCAGAACTCAGCAAGATACCAAAAGTGAAAGGTCAAAGGGATTTTTAATTATTTTAAATATACTACTGGTAATGTGGGCAAATAAATCTGATATTTATGTCAACAAATTCATCTGCCAAAATGCAATTATAAATCAAACAGACCTTGTGGTAGTATTGTTCCCATGTTAAGAGAAAAACAATAAAACAGCTTTAAAAAGAAGAGCATTTAAAAGGGCATTTTATTACAGCATGTAAATACAATTACACTAGCAGAACTGCATGAGAAGTCAGCTGTGCTTTTTCCACACAACATACTTCAAGGAACATGAGTCGACATTGCAGAAAACTAGTTTTCTTTTTTTGCTGACTATCATTATGTAATCTTGCTTGCACATATTTAAGTATTAGCATAGCCTATAACCAACAGATTTTGATTGAAGTTGTGGTTTTGTAATTCCAGACGATTTGAGTGTCATGATTTTCCTTTGCAAAGTCATATCATCCCTCTTGTGGTACAGATGGCTGAGTGTTTTGATTTATGTAACCCAAATATATCCATGCTACTTACGAAGAAATTATGTCTATATGCCAATCTGAGAAAAGGTCCTGGCCCTTAAAGTCTTCCTGTAAGTAGACAGTATTAAAACAAGTCCATTCCCACTTAAAAGTTTGGCATTTATGTACATACAACCAATCGGATATTAATGTGACAGGGAAAAGCACAAACCCAAGAGATTTGTGATAAGGAGGAATCCATAGATCACACGTAGTCGAACATTTCCACTTCTGTCTTTTCTGACCATCTCAAGACTGAATCAAGAAGAAAGGGAAACTACACATTACTGAATTGACGTTACAATACATGAAGGGCTTCTAATCAGATCAGGACACCATGTGCTAGATGCTATCTGATGAAAAGGGGATTCCTCTTCCAAAGAGATGACAACAGAATGGAAGAGCTTAGAGTTCTTGTCTTGGGAAGTTTACTAGAAGAGTATAAGTATTTGGTAATTCTTCATTTATACGAATTCACTGAATCCAGTATTGCTGACATCCCCCTTGAAGCAGGCTTTAAGCATAAGCAACTGAAGAAAGTATCTGGGGTCCTTTTACTTCGGGGGCCCCTGCACATCTGGTCTATCAAATCCCCACCTACACAGAGGAACTGCAGCCCAGCTGCAGTAACAGTAACTCCCTGTTACTTATGGCACTGATCTCCATGTAGCCTTTCTCCACAGCACGGCATGGGGCTCAGATAAACGCTGGGCAAGGTGAGGTGAAGGGAACTCACAGAGGAGTAGTAGATCTCATGCTTGTAGGAGGCAGAAGCTTTTGGCTCCTTGGCCTTTTAAGGAGTATTTTGGCAGTGCTGGGAACAGTGTGTCCAGCTGAAGACTTAGAGCAGGGTCCAGGAATTCGGCAACAAGAGATTCAAACTAGGGAATCTACTTATCTTTTCTTCATGAGAAAAGAAATGGAGTGGTAAGATTCTATTTCCAAATGATGCTTAGGACACTTCTTGTCTTTCCCCAGTAACATCTCAGACACATGCCCTGTCATTGCTTCCCATGCTAGCTGCCCAGACGTACTGCTTTCATAAGCTCAGAGAGCTATGGAGCACTTCAAATCTGCAGCATTTTTCACTGTCAGCCTGTATTTCTTAGGTCACATTTGCTGCATTGGCTTGCACTTTTAGTGCTACCATTTGCCGCTTGTCATTGACAAGCGCCTTCAGCAGGTGCTCAGTTTCTCTGCTATATAACTGACAGAAGGGAAAAAAGCGGCCAGTTTGGCTATGTTCCTTCTGCGGCACACGTGGGGAAACGAGCTTGAGGTGACCCCGTCAGCCTCAGCTAAACCTCATTTATTGCTTTTTACTAGTTCAGCCGGACAATGCCTTATTAGTGTCCCAGTGCTGTCCCCCTCTTACATTTCACAGACTTCACTGTCTGAACAGATCTAGTTTCAGTAGCTGTTTTATTACCATGCTATCCTTCCTCTTTTTTTTTTTTTTTATATATATATTGTTTTCTTCTGGGTTGCTGCCAAAATGCGACTTGTTTAAAAAATAACCCAAACCCAGATCCTGGCTTATGTCACCCTAATAACCTCAACTCCGTGGTTTTGTCTCTAGGGTCTACAGCTCATGACACCAAGCCACTTCATAAAATGAAACTGGGTTTGATGGCTCATGGATTTTGCTCCAAAACCCCTGAAATTAACTAACTTCCCACTCACTGCAATTGTCTTCAGATCCATCCTTTGAGCTGTCCTGGAGTCACTCCGTGAGATCTTACCATTCCTGTGAAAAGAAAAATGCATTAAGTCTTGTAGCAGATTTCACTACCAGTTCTTAAAGCACTTAACTAGCAAGAAGTATCATTATCTTCATTTTATAGGTCCTTAACACATTTTTGCATAGGCTTGACAGAATGTTTTTGAACACGTTCTCATCTTGTCACTGCTCGTTTCCTCCAAAACTGTTTTCTTAGATAAACAGGCATCTGTTAATATTTGACCATATTTTTTTTTCCTTCCTCTGTCAGTGGACAGGATAGCTGGTGCTCAGTACACGCATAGCTCTTCATATTTTGATTTAACCTCCACGAGCCACATACGGCCCTTGCCTCCTTACTGTATGCTACTCAGATTTTCCTTTGATGTGAGTTATGTTCTTTATCACAGGGTCTTTTGTATGTTGTTTATCATTAAAGAGCCTGAGTGCCTCATGCCTGTCAATAAGTTTGTTTTTCCAGCAACTGTAGGACAAAAGAGGATGTCCTTCCACTTCGTAGATAGGGAATATAAGGTTGAGTTTCCTATTCTGAGTGTGCAGTCTGACTGTATAAGATCTCCTATTTCAGAATAGTCAGCTGTACAGAGTGTTAAGTACTCACTGCACTGCTCCTATTGAATTCAGTTTGTCTTATGAGTGCTCAGCATTTCTGCAAGTCTGATCAAATACCACATTGGATACTCTGAAACAGAGATATGAACATTTAGAGATAATGTGGGAAATTTTTCATTTAGGCAGTTTGCTCAAAGTTATAGGGGTCACGTTGCATTAATGATAAGACCATCTTTTTCTTTACAGTTCTCCTGCCTTTAATTACACATCTCACAGCTATTGCAACAAACAGGTTTGGCAATCTGTGGGGAAAAAAAACATAGTTAAAAACTCCATCTCACAAATCGTGTTCAAGGATGCTGGAGCAATTTTTCCAGCATTCTTAATCTAGCCTCTCCTAACTTTTGAGTGAGTGACTTTGTTCCCTCTGAATAGAGTTTGTGTGCATGTGATTTCCTATGCTTTTTTAAAAAGCAAATTTAAAAAAAAATGTAAATAGCAAATTGCCATCTGTCGATCAGTGTGTTGAGGCACATATATACTGAGAGCAGAAACCTGGGAATTTAATGGCTCTGGGGGAGAGTGTGCCAACATCTTCTTCTGTCCTGCTAGCTCCTGCCTTGTTACCTTAAGCTTTATCCACCAATTTTGAAAATTCCGTTGAGTCTTCCTCATTCAAGGCATCATTCAGTCCTGTCCCAAATGTCCTCAGCCATTGCACACTCCTCATGCACCCGTGACTTTTGCCCACCAGCCCTAGCTCTACCTCCACACACAGTCTTTTAGATTGGCCCTTCACACTGGTTCCTGGTTGTGTTTCCTTGATCACCCTGGTCTCCTGCAGATTCACTACAGTTCCTGTCTGACCCTGGGGGTACTACTTGGCCTACATGCTTCCAGAAGGCCACAAATTAAGATGGAGCAAAGATGCTACTGCCTGAAACTGTTCCCTGCATGTGCAAAGATCATGGCCCAGACTGCACCTTGCTGGAGTCTCAGGCTGGCTCTTCTGCTCAGCATTTCCCACAGGCACAGACAGACAAGGGGAGGAGAGATGCTGTTTGTAGCTCCCCATCACTCTTCTGGATCCCAGGGAACTGTGTTGTCTGGCTGTCCCAAGGTGATACTGCAATTCCAGAGTCCCAGGCCGAATCCCAGGTGGGGAAAAACATTTTTCAGCTTCAGCAAACATCTGTCTGATAAGGTAGGCGTGATATAGATTATCAAGAAGATCTATATCTTGATAATGAAGATATAGACAGGAATTCACCTGGCTGTCAGAGTTCTCTGCCTGTGTTGTTAAACGCTGCAAGGATTTAATTATTGTGTTATGGTGCCTAGAGCCATACAGAGGTATTGCTATCTTTAAACACTGAATGTGTTCTTAAAGGAAGATCTGGGAGAACAACTGAATCTTACTATGATGGTCCATTCTCAACACAGACCCTACTAGAGGGTTTCACAGTGGAAGCTGTTTGCAAATTTTACTGTTTCACAAGCAGCAGCTGAGT
The DNA here is from genome assembly GCA_027574665.1 of Rhynochetos jubatus. NCBI lineage: Eukaryota > Metazoa > Chordata > Aves > Eurypygiformes > Rhynochetidae > Rhynochetos > Rhynochetos jubatus. Next base: position 31,387,985 of record CM050654.1, read on the forward strand.
AACCACCTGTCACTAGGCTTATGCATATTTCAAGAGCAGAAAATGAGAAAAATAATACTTTATAGAGTTATTAACAGTTGCCAGAGCCCTGTGACAGGGCTTTGAAACAGAATTTAGGTCTCCTAGCTCCTGTTCTTAGCCTGCATTGCTGCAGCAAGAGGTGAAAGTGCATATTTCTCTGACTCGGAGCTCCCTACATTCCCATTGACTTCTGGAGGATCTTAACTCCATAGTCAAGGTGACACCCAGATGCACAGCAGCCTCCTCCCTGTAGAGGAATCCTAGACACATACAGCAGTTGGGTGCCATGGTGTTCTCTAAAGAAGTGCTGGCCTGGCTCACCAGAGGAGCTGGGACACAGGACATGACATAAAGCACATCATAAGGTGAATGCAGTTGCAGTTTCAGCCACTGGCAGTGTCAAGGTTGAGCTGTGTGGACAACCAGCTTAAAACCCAAGAGCAAATCAGCTTCCTGCACAATCCATTTAATCTATTTCCTGGATTGTTCACTGTTGTTTTTTTCTCACTCTACTGATGCTTTACTAGTGTCCACTACTACTCTCCTCTGCCTCTCTTCCCTTGGCACTCTACCTTCTACTCTTTCTGATTTCTTCCTTTTCTTTTCAGTATTTTTTCTTTCTGCCTCCTTTGTTTCCCTGTTGTTTCTCAGCTGTTTTTCCTCCTTCCTTTACTGACTTTTCTCCCTGACAGCTGGGGATTGAGCCAAAGCCTGCTGAAGTCAATCCATTACCTTCAAAGAGTTCAGGATCAAGGCCTTATTCCCCCTTGCTTCCCTGCTTCTTCTACAACCTCTTTTCCCATGCAGCATTCTCTGTTTCTCTACTAAAAGATGGGTTACTGCAGTAGACAGGGAAAGAAGGAAGTTTAGAAAGAGAAAATCCTAAGGACCTAGTAAATTCCTTACTGAATTGCTAAATTGCTACTCTGACAGCACAACTCCGGTAGGCCAAGGGATTTGATCGTAAGGTTGGAGGGGTTTTTTAATGCTAGCTTCCTCACAGCGCAGCTTTTTCCATTTGGTTGTGAGTAGTAGTCCTTGCAAAGACAAGGTCTTTCAGAAAGAAAATCCCTCTCATTAAACTGCCTTACTGCACGTAGTAGCTAGTGACTGCATAGTCATACACTTGTGTGACTGCTGATCATGACCTCAAACAGGCAGTACTTCATCACACAAGATAATTCCTGGAAAACTGAAAAATGGAGACAAACCCCATATTGACTGCGTATTTACTAATACTACATAAAAATCATATAAATCTGCACAAAGCATCTGTTTAATATGTGCCATGTACATATGTGCACGTCTGTATACCCATGTGTAAAAAAGCAGATATAAAATTATCCACACATGGAGAGGGAAAAGTACTGAGTGTATATATATATATATAGGATGCACTGGATATATTCTTATAGGATAGATGTATGGAAAGTATTTTAGTAGACCATTGTCTGCAGCAAATATATGCTGATGGTTGAACACTAATATATTTTTGGATATAATATGGAGACAGATGCGGATGGATACAGTGCCATGGAAGACTGAGGCCAGTAGTGCAAACACTGTCTTACACCGAATGGTATTTTGATCGTGTGTTTACAGTCCTATCTTTATATTCAGTCCTTCATATGGATAAATATTTTGTGTACTGAAACCAGAGGCACAATAACCCTAACAGAATAGCCCCATCTACTTCTCTGTTGCCAGCTGTTAGTGTGAGGCTACCCTTGAACAGCATGGCCAAATCAGTCTCAATATATGAACTTGCATATTAAACATTCTGCCAGCAGTATGAACTTGCATATTAAACATTCTGCCAGCAGAATAGAGACCTATATTGTTTTAAAATAACCAGCTGGACCCCTGGTACTAGGGCACACAGGAGCCATCATAATCCAATGGGTGTTAGCTAAACTCCATTAATGCACCTATTTCTGCTTTACAGGTGGAGACGTCCGCCCCCGCCAGATCATATGACCTGTAAATCCTCATGCAGGAAACCTGTGGTTGAGCTATGCATTGACTTCAGATCCAGACCTCAGCCCTCTTCGCAAGCTCATTTTTCGACACTTCTTTGATGATGCAGTAAAGGTAAAAAAGCCTGCAAATATTTTATAAAGCTTCTGCAAAAGGCTGGAAAACTGTCCTCACCATGGTACTTTGGAAACACCCAGTAGTGCTGCAGTCAGTGCACAACAGCTAGGCTCCAATGGTTGTTTTAATCTTGTTTAAACTATTCTCTCAGCAGATAACTGAGAGACATAAATTATCTACTACCTGCCAGCAAGGTGCCCGTACTGCAGAAGGTTTTTATGTTACTCAGGAACACATTATATCCAGCTCTGGAGATTGTGAAAGAAACTACAGTGTTCGTAACAGTAGGGCCACTTCGATGTAAAGGGGCATGCAGACCTCAGACTTAAAGAAAGCAATAAAAACTGTAATGGAAAATTTCTAGGAAGAAATATGTGGAAAATATCTGTACTCAACTTTTAACTGATTCCTGCAGTACCTACTGGTTTTTTCCTCTCATATATAAAGACCATCTGTCTACCTGTGGTCCAAAAGTACTTTGATTCTAGAATGAAGGAAACAACAACAATAAAGTACAAAAGTAAAATTCCCATGAAAGCACACAGCATGTATGTATTTCTTCTTTGTGCTGTGCAAAGTCTGTACAGAAAGTCCACAGACCTTCTAGATCTCAGGAATGTAAAGGGGTATGATGCAGAAAATGGAGAAACTGAGTTATATGGCGGCATACAGCATCCTTGCAGAGCATTGAGGATAAAAGCATTGACTAAAGACTGTCCTGACTTGCCGCCACACTATTCCCATTTTCTGTAGCAACAGCTATGTCACAGTTGAATAACAGAGAGCAGTCCCTTGAGACTCCTGATGTATTTCTGTCATTAACAAAATAGCGTTAAAAAGAGTTCATGCAGAAGTATGAAACTGGAATGTTTGACCTATGAAACAACCCTTTACGTAACAGCTGCACCTTGGTATCCCTTTTTTTGGTGGGCTGATGTTTTTCTGGGGAACGTGTTAGCTGATGTGTGTGGATATGCTGCATCTGCAGCCCTGCTACCAGGTGCTGAGGAGGCAGCAGGAGTGGAAAGCTGCCTGCAGGCTCTCCTCTCTGACAGATGTCAGCTGGAGAAAAGCAATGTACAGCTGTGCCTCTTCTCTGAGACCACTCCCATGTAAAGTCCTACAGGGGCTGGTCCTGTCTCTTCTCCTTTTCGTCATGTGCTGAAGAGCTGTAGGAAAGGTCACGAGGAGCCGAGGGCTACGATACCATCAATCTGTTGATGGCAACCAGCTCGTATGTCTCTTTTCAGCTGATGCAATCAGTGCCATGACACAGATGTCACAAAACTTTTAGGCGACAAGCCCGTAGATCAAAATCAGTTGGCTGAAGCTGAACTGAAGAAGGAAGAGAGGTTGCTGGAAGGAAGAAGAACTTGATGTAGTTAAGGCAGAGAGCAAATCCTGCTTTCATTTTGGCCAAATGTTATGTAGTTTGGGGTCTCAGTGCAGACCACGTTGCCCCTGGATTCAGTATGGCTTGCAAAGCACTTGGACCTTTTTCTGTCTGCTCTGCTGTCATTTTTTTGTGGTAAAGGTGACTCATTTTACCTTTTGTGAGAGGCCACCAGGGACTTGTTCAGGTCAAAAAGAGAACAAAGAATAAAGCTTGTCAAATAAAGCAGCAACATATAGAAAATGTGGAAGGTATAATTCCTTACAGACATACTTACTGTCAGTCCAGTTTTCTATTTCATTCTTGGTAAAAGAGGAGTTTGAATACAGATAGACAAGCAAGGATTAGCAGACCCAGTGCAGACTTTGGAAATGAACATGATCTGAAACTGTCTGGTTTTATAGCCTTGGGCAAATCATATAATCTCTCTGCTACTGTTTTCTGATCTATAATCCAAGGGCAGTAATTCTTTCTTGCTCTTCGTGGTGAATTAATGAATGCTTTCTCAGTGTTTTGTGGTGCCATATACAAATACTACAATTACAGAGAAGCGAGCAGCATATGATATTAATGCCAAACAGATACAGGGTAAAACTTGGGATGCTGGATAGCAGTGCACTCAGACACAACTGTAATGAGTTCATTAGTAATGCACGACTGGATTGATTAAGTAGTTGCCACTGTGTAAAGCCTTGTCTAGAGCTGATACTTGATATATTATTTTGACCCGAGACAGATGCTCAATGATCTTGTCTCTTAAGTTTTGGCAACGCCTGTCATGTCAATAGAAATTATCGAGCCGAATGGAAAGAAAGACGCTGTAGTTGCCTCATGGATACCCTTTTTATGTTCTTCTGCATGTAAGAATTGCAGCTTCCCAAACTGGAGTTTTTATATAACCTTTCAGAAGCACAGTTTGAAATAGCTTGTCTTCTTTTTTTCTTTCTTCCTTTTTTTTTCTTCCTTCCTGAAAATGTTTCCTCATGCCATCACGATAAAAATGTACTCCTGTGACAAAATAACCATGTCCCAGGATTTCGTCCTTTCCTACCACAATAGCAGCACATCCCGTATGGTGATGACACAGCACAGAACTTCTACCACATGGAGGTTACTTTTTCATTGCCTGATACTGGTAACTGTGATGTGAAGCGTCAAAAGATGTAACAGTTTTCTACACAAAAGAGACACAGGAGGATTCAAACAATCTTTGAGGACCTGGATATCCAACTGAGATTAGAGGTCTGGATGAGTCAGGGTAGTTGTGTGCAAAAGCCTGTCAGCTCTAGGCTGGAGATCTGAAGGTGAACAGCATCTGGAAGAGGTTACCTATTCCTGGAGGTTTTGATAGCTCATTTGAAATGTGCTTCAGCCTGGGATCCAGAGCCTTTTGCTGGCAGGCTGATTATTACAGATCGGGAAGCTGGCACCAGCGATGGTGGTGACTAGCACAGCACATCCCTCCACCCATCCCGGTGCAGTCAGTAAGAACTGCAGTGAGAAGTGCCAGTGCACATAGCATAACCCTCAGGGGTACAGATATTTGATGCAAAGGATGTTTTGTTTTGGGTCCTTCCCCCGTACAATGACAAGATTCCTACCTTTTCCTTCTCTTCCCTAGGTCGCCCTCCAGCTGTGCATCCTTCCTTATCCCAAATTCCTGCTGACGGCTCCTGGGCTGCGCCTTAGGAGTACATTCCCTGGCATTTTAGAGTGAGCTAAGGATTGCTAACCCTATGTTAAGGCAGGCTCACCGAGGTCTTCTGCAAATGGGAAGCGAGGCATAGCGCTGTGAAGTGATTTGCTAAAGGTTATCCAGCTGTGACTGAGAAAAGCGTGCTCTGGTTCTGCCGCAAAAAAGATGCCACAAAAGTGTAAATGTTAATGGTAATAACTTTCTCTACGTGTTTTTCTGCTTTGCAAAATTACATCTCCACCAGGGGACTTGTTAATGTCAACGGCATTCAGTTTTCATGATCACCGCTTGAAGTGATCAGTCAGCTGTATGGATCTACAAATTGCTCCCTTGCAGCCAACCTCTTAGTCTAATGCTCAGGCGACAGTTCGCCGTAAGGATCAGACTCGAAAAGATGCCTTTGATTTTCCTTTGATGTTTCTGAGCCGAGGAAGAATTTCGCACGGCCACTGGGCGGTAGGTGAAGATCCCGTCTGTTTGTGGGAAGCCAATTATAACACGGCTGACCCACTTTGACATTAAGATTACTGGCAGGACATCTGGGATGTCCTTGAGAGGCAGAGCTGGCTCGCTGCGTGTGCGCCTAACGAGGGGCACAGACCGATGTGTTCAGCGGGATGCAGCGACCATTCAGATAGCGTGATTGTAATGGAGGCTGCACAAATTGATCCTGGTTGGGCTCGCTGTATTTATTTGCTTGCACTTTGGCATCAGTGCTGACACAGGATAAAGCAGGGTTCTCCTTCCATATTTAATGATAAGTGGGAACAACTTACAAGGAGAACAGCTCCTAGTTTCTAAGCCTCTCTTCCAGTTAACTCTCTCTCCCCTTTCCTTATTCTTTGCTCCCTTATTGGCCTCTTAGCCCAGACCTAAGACCAGCAGAAGGTTTTAAAGACCCTCACAAAAAAAGCACCTAGGAGGTGATTTGCCAGAAGGTTCTCTAGGGCAAGGCGCACAGCGGGACGGCGGTGGGGGCACAAAACCCCACCCTAGGGGGGAGGCCAGGCGGCGTTGGGGAAGAGCCACAACTCTTTAACCGCTGCTGAGACAAACGGGGTGGAGGTTGCTTGTTAATCGGAGTATACTGGGGTTTGGGGGCGGCGTGCGGCTTTGTTTTTCTTCTACCAAGCGCCGGATCCCTGCACGCACCCCCAGGGAGGGATGAGCATCCCGCCCCAGGCGAGCGACCCGCGGGGCGGACTACAAGCCCCGTCATGCCGCCGCGCGGGCGGGCGGTAGCGGCGGAGCGCGCCTGCGCCGCCAGACGTGGCAGCAGCCCGCAGCGGCGGCGGGTCCGGAGCGGAGCGGGGCCGGCTCGGCGGCGGCGATGGCTGTGCCGGGGCAGGGCGCGGGGGCCGTGCGGCGCGGCGGGCGGCTGGCGCTGCTGCTGGGCCTGGCGGTGAGTAGAGGCGGGGGCGGCGGTGGCCGCCGCGCCCTGGGGTGGCGGGGGGCGGGCGCGGGATGTCCCCCTTCCCCGGGCCGTGGGGGCGGCGGCGGCGCTTGGCGCGGCCGGCGGAGTTGGGCAAAAGTTGGGAGCGGGACGGGCCCCTCGGGCTGGGCGCGGCGGCTGCCCACGCCGCCGCCCCGGGCCGGCTCGGCACGGCTGGGCTCGGGAGCCTCTGCTGCCGGGTGTTGCCCCAAGCCCATAGCCCCTGCGCTGCTTTCCTGCTTCCCTCCCTCCGTTTGTCTCCCAAATAAACCACCCAGAGAAAACCCACCTCGGCGTGTGGCGGCGTCTCCCCCAGCGGTTGCGGGGCAGCCCCCGGCTCACCCCCGGCTGCCCCGGCCGGCCGCGGGGGCTCGGACCGGCGAGCGCTGCGCCTGTGAGTAAGTTTCGGGTGAAAATCGGTGCCGCCGTGGCGGCGGGTTTCCTCGGCGGTGCCTCTGCCGCGGTGAAGCCGCCCGGCTCGGCTTTGTGCACCTGTGCGCGGGCACGGCCGCCCCTGGGCAGCCCCGCCGCCCCTGCTTCTGCGTCCCTCACTGTGGTCTGGCGCGTTCCGGAGGGTCTGGGTGTGTTCACTGGAATCACCCGAAGTGGAACACATCTTACCTCAGGGAGACTCCTACACTTACAGAAATATTTGAAGTCTGATTTTTATTTTTTATCCACGGAATTTAGCATAAATAGCTTAAAAGATTGGTTATGCCGTGCTTTAAATCACGCCTTTATTTACTTTACTGGCATGAACTACAGTTCTTTCTGCCTGGACAAATACAGTTAATAATTAATGAAAAATTACGTTAATTTTTTTTACGCACGCATGATCTGAAGTGTGCTTGGAAATGCATGACCTAGGAGCGCTCATCTAATTCCTACAAATCAAGTGTGGAATTGCTAATTCCCCTGTGCTTATTCGTTCCTAATAGGAGGATCGCTGCTGTGGGACAGAAAGCGCTGGCCCTATCTGATGTAGCCTTTTGCCCCTGGCAGGAACCTTGCTATCAGCTCATCCAGGAGAGGGGAAAAGAAATGCTGTTCATCCTGCACAATTTTTGTTTTCTTCTAAGCTTGGTCTAGAAGCATGGATGTCTGCTATCTGCAATTTTTTTTAATGATTGCAAGTGAAACTGAAGTCAGACCGAGCTCTTCCTTAAATATTAGAGAGGTCTTAGTGTGGTTTTTTTCCCTCGTGGCTCCTCTTTAATATACACAGTACTCTTCTCAACAATGCTTGTGGCAGTGTATTCTTTGGATTAAGTACATGCTGTGGACCAAGTGGAGTTGCAACTGGACTGAGTTTTCCCTTTATTTAAAATAACTAAACACGTGGAGTTATGTGTGGTATTTCCTTCTATATCCACTGCCGTGGTCAGACCTTATCTTGCTGTAACATTCGGTTTATGTTAATGTAAGTGTTTTGCTGCGATTTCTTTTTGTAGCTTAAAATATTTTTTTATCCAGGTTACTTCATGTGAATCTCTTGTTCCCAACTATTCTAGCTGCCCTTCTCTGAGCCTTTTCTATTGCAGAGCTGAAGTCTTGGAGGTGGGCAGAGTGGGCCTGCTGCTGTCAGTGAAATTATATGATGCCATTATAATTTGTTCACATTATTCTCTCTTCCCTTTCTTAATTTGCCCCAGCATTTTATTTGCTCTGTAATGCTGCATGCTGAGCAGATGTCTTCATTGAGCTGTTGATTCAGCTAATTCTTTCCCCTTTGCTGTGTACAAGTAGTTTAAATTATTTCTTCCAATTTGCATTATCTTGCACTTGAAGGTGCGATTTTTCATCTTGAAATATGTAACTTGCTGTACGCCAGGATTCAAAAACTAGCCTACAGCTGTGACATTGCGAAACTTGCTTTTAAATTTTTCTCGTCAACATTTGCGAACTCGGTGAGACTGTCAGATTGGGACGCGCTCAGTGTGTAAGGTTAAAGCGAAGGTGGTGCCAGCTGCTTGGTAGGACAGAGGTTAATGAGAACATTATCTTTCCTTCCAGTCCTTCCTTCTTTATGTACCCAAACAGGATTTTTTTTTTTCCCCTGGAAGTGCTGAGACTTTACTGTGCCCTGGGACAGTAGCTGGAGTCGTGCATGCACGGTGCTCCTGACAAACAGGGCTCATTTTTAAAGTAGGACCCAGAATTGGAGGTGGCTTCCAAGAATGGAAATCCTTAATCTCTGTAAGACTTCCTGCATTTGCAGAAGGAAAACTCAAAGCTGGATGAAGAAAACACTTCAGTATCTTCTAATGGAAGATGTTCTGCATCACTGTGAATGTGACAGACGAGTGAGGAAGATACTGCAGTGATCTCTGCCTGCTGTGAAGGTTTTATTTCTTGAATGAGTTGGAGAGTCATAGGGAAGTTGTGGTTTAACTATAGAGATACTTCCCTATTTGGTGTGTCAAGTGGTTGACTGCATTTCATGCCCGAAGGACTGAATTTACTGTTAAAGGCATTGGAAAGGAGTTTCACACCGAGGTGGATTTGCATTTCCTCTGATGTGTTGGGTGCTGTCCTTTCCCTAGCAGAGGCCAGCCACTGCTTCCAACAGGATTACACATCTGGGATCAGTTTGCTTGGCAAACACTGACGAATGTTATCTCAGGCCAAGGTGGCGAAGGTCAGTTTGTCTTCTGAGTCTTGGCTTAATAACAGAAACTGAGTCAAGAGAGTCTGACGGACTTACAGCCATTGGGAAGCAGGCTTCTTGACCTGGTGCCATTCAAACTGGGTGCCTTCAAAGAAAGGCTTGAAAGGAACATTTAGGGCTTCCAGCTCTTCAAGTCCCACTAATGTCATGGCAGTGCACCGGCAAGCGCTCATATGGACTTGTGAATCCAGGCCTGTGGGCAGGGCTTGGATGTGGCTCGCTCTTTGTGTTGTCGGTAGCCCTGCAGTGTGGCAGTGCTGGGTTTGCAGGCAAGGTGTGAGCGCTGCTTCTCCTCTGCAGTGCTTAGGGGCTGTTTTCTGTAGTGGTGCATGAGCTTGAATGCAGGAGTGCCTCTCTCCTTCCAGTCACTGTTTGTACTGCAGGACCTGCTTTGGAAAGTGTTTTGCTGCAGTTGAAGGGAGTCAAATCCCATACTTACTCTCCCCGTGCCCCGTTCCTGCTTTGTCTCCATTCCCTCTTCAAAACACGGATTTGTAGAACTTGTGACATGGGCTCTGCTGTCTCCTTGCATGTCTTTCCCAAATCAAACCTTGGCTTTCAGGACTGGTTTTGTTACTGAGCTCCCCGCCTTACAGAGTGTTGTTTTGAATCCATTGCCTTTGGTGCCCAAGCCTCCTTTTACCTCAGAGGGGCTGGGATATTGCCCGAAGCATGGTGTGGTCATCAGAAGTGGTGTTTCTGCCCAGGGCAGTGTTCACAACACACTGTGAGCAAACAGTGATGGAAGAGGTGCCTCCTCTGTTGTTGACCATTCCTTTTGTGTTTTTTGACACGGTTCCTGAAGTTCCTCCATTTCAGTCAAATGGGGATAGTGAGACTCCCCTTGCCTCAGAGTTGTGTTTGGAGGTCTGTGAATGGAAAAACTCAATGCAGTTTGCAACTGGAATCAAAACCAAGCATTGCCTTCAATTTCTTGATGCGGATGGGATCGCTTTGGCAGTAAGTTACGGTTTACCTTGATCCTGCCACCATTTCAAGCTTGTGAATGGCAAAAAAGCAATAGCAAAGCAGGTGTTAAGTTTTGGCACTTTGCTAGCGAAGGGTAGCTGGTAGCATGGGTGGGGAGCGCTGTGATTTGTGCGCTTGCAGAACACAGATAACAACGCTTATCTCATTTGTGGCTGCCTCGATGATGTCCTGCCTTGTCTTTGGGTTTACAGTCGTACAGTGTATTTGCTGGATGGCTGGAAATAGACTCTTTCTCTCCCGCTCCTCACTTTTCAGGAAATAGCACACTGAGTGTGTGGTTGTGTGCTGCTCTAGGATCAGCTGCCTGCCAGCGCGCTCTGGTGCTGCCTCCCTTTTGCCTCTTGCAGATCGCTTCCTTTCTGTCTCTTACTCCAGCTATTTAAATTAAGCTTTGCCTCCTATCACCTGGCAGAAAAATGTGAGGATTAATTAGTTAATATTTGTGCAATTCTTTGAAGATAACAAGTGCCACATAAAGTGCTAAGGATTTTCAGATGTCATTTTTCCCCTTCTCTGCTTTCTAAGTCCCATTAATAGTGTGTTTTGTCTTCTTTTTATAGCATCTCCTACGTGCTTCTTGAGTAGGTGATACTTCTCTAAACTTCTTCAAAACCTGATTTTCAGTGGAGGATTATGTGACATATGCGTTGCTCATGCCCTTAGCTTCTGAAGTCATCCAAATGTGCTCATTCAGGAGTGATATCTGAAACATTATTTCATCAGCAGCTTGTTTAATGTATCTTGCAGCAATGCCTGGCTTGAATAGAGAGTGAGTTTCACATTCATAATAAGGAGAAAGTGTTTTGTCAGTATTAGTAATTGACCCTATTACAGTTAGTTGCTAATTAGTAAATAGTTGTACAGGTTTTCCTTCACTAAGCATTTGAAAACCAGTGATAAACCAAACAATTAACTGGCTACACAGAGCCTGTAAGAACAACCGTTAGTATAGACTATTATGCCTGTAGCTTATGTTCCTTAAAACCCAGTGTTTAAGAACAATATGAACAGTAGAGTCTAGTCAAATCTTGACGTCTCCATGGTATTTTTTTGCTATCTTCTATATTTGGAAAGTGAACATAGCAAGCACCATGTTAAGTGGAATGCCTTATTTGTAGTCTTCTTCAGCCTAAGTTAAAGAATACAAAGACACTCAGTGTCAGGATTTTAATTTGCCTGCCTTCATGCACAAAAGAAGATATGACATTTGCCTCTTGCAGATGTGACCAACCACAATAAAATGTCAGCAGTGCTTTGGTTATTGTATTCCTAGAATGGCTTCAGGTGTGAGTTAATTGATCTGGATTATATACAGAGTGAGGATGTGCTTTTCCATGGAGCTCATGGGAAACAAACAAAACCCAAGGAGTGTTCAATGGGAGTGTCTGCAAGTGTAAAGCTGTTGGGCAAAACCGTGGTTTTCTAATGCTGTCAGTCTTCTGACACAGAAGTTGCTGGTCTTCTCGTGTGTCCGTTGGAGCACTCCTCAGCTGGCCATCCTGTGCTGCTGTGGACATGGGAGTCCTATCTTCCCACAGAGCCCGTCGATAGCTTTTTTGGATCGCTTGCAGATAACGTGCTGTAGCCTCTGTGCTGGGGGTCCTCAGCAGGTTGCAGTTTGGGAACCCCTGCAGATGTATTTGGGAGAAGATGGTTTTGCAGTCCCAGGAGGATTCTGAGGGCTACTACTGGGGCTACTTCAGTTGTGACACCTGAAGTCTGAGACCCAAGTGCTACCCTTTCTCTCTCCTCCTCATTCAAATAATAAATTCTTAGCAGGCTTCCTTGAGGTGCCTTTGAATAACAGAGATAACCTGTCTCCCCACATCTGATTTGATTAAAACGTTTCCACAGCTATTTTGGATATTAATCATGAATGAAAACAGGGGACTGTCCTACTTATCACTATCCATCTTGGAAGGCATTTGTTACAAATGGCTCAGTGATCAAAGCAGTACAACCCTGAATGTAAATAGCAGCAGAGGGAGGGCTTGTGAGTGAAAAGCAAGCAATTATTGCACAAGGTCAAGAGTGGTTTGTATGATGAACAAGGAAGATAAAACATCTGCAGTCAAACTGTGATTCCTGTAAACAAGGGGGCTTTGGATGTGAACATCCTGTGTTTTTAAGCGAGAACAAATTGGGGGAAGGGATTAACAGATTTGTTTCTTGTGTGCTTGCTTGGAGATGGCTTAGACCTGGTGTTTTTGTTACATGCACACTGCCTGCACCCCGTGCCGTGCCACTGGCTGATCTGCAGGTTTACAAACCTCCATCACTGCAGGTCAGAGTTTCCTTCAAATCCACCTGCTGAAGTTACATGCACGCTCCGCCACAGGTGCGTTTTGGGAACTGTGAAGGAAAGGGAAGGTGAGGTCTGGTCTTATTCTTGGGTTTTCTTGCCTGTTTCCACCACCTCCTGCCTCCCTGTTAATATAGCAGGGGAGATGACTGTTTAGAATGTGAACTACTCCTCTCCTGAAGAAATTAATTACGGAGTTAAATTCAGTCATCTCCGTTACTGCTTGGAATTTTGAGGCAGGTTTGCTCTTCAGCTAGATTCCCATAAAATGCCTTGTCAGACACAATCTGTTTCATATGTACAGGGTCACTCATTGATCATATTTACAGTGGGTTGAAGGCTGTTGTCCCAAAATGAGGATGACATCAGTGGGCGGTTAAGCTAAGACAGAAATCAAAGTCAGTGTCTTGCTGAAAAATGGGCTTTTGAAATTGTGGTTGAGTGTAAGACTGCGTCTCTGCCAAGCAGCAGTTCTGCTAGAATCAGTGTTGGTCGTGTCAGCCCCAGCTATTCTTGATGAATAGTGTGCAAATTGTCTGCCTAATCATACCAGTAAGTGTTAGTGTGCGCATAAAAATTGTGTATTGACATAGGGATTCAGGCTCATGAACACTGGTTCAGCAGTGTATCCATTTGTATTTTTTTTTATGCATCATTTATGTCCAGTAAAATATTTTTTCATACTCTTGAGCTGGAAATAGGAGAAATAAGAAATAGTTTATCTGCCCAGCGTACAATGCTACTCCTGGTAGTTCCTCCTTATTTAATTTTGATTTATATTCTCATGTTTTTCAAACCATATGTTTTCATTGACCTTGATTTAAAATAACTTTTCTTTTTCCCCCAGACGTGCTGCTTATCCTTAGTGAAAGACCATGCTGTCACGAAGCTTTTGTGGGGAGTAACTCATAAATTGGACTGGGTTCTGTGGGAACAGCAGTTAAGCATTTATCACATATAATTTGAATAATAAATGTAAAATATGAAAATACATTCTTGTGGCTGCTTGAAAGATGATCTGGGTTTTTTCATTCTGAAATGAGATTCAGAGAAGAGTAAAAACTTGAGAAATAAACTCTGCTTTTGCAGATCCTTGATGATTTTCAGAAAACACAGCTGGAGGGATGACCACATTTTCAATAGTGTGAGTCCTGGAAGTATAATTAGCAAATAGTCATTTGCCTGTAACTCTTTGCCTCTGGGTTTCTGAAAGCTCAGATGTTTCTTGGGTACCAGTTCTAAAGGAGTGGGGTTGAGGAATGTTTCGCTGCTCTTTAACACTTGAGTATGTTTGGCAGCTCTGCATGGAATTGCTGGAGAGTGGAGGGGAAAAAATGTAAAATTAAACCTTTTTGACTGATCAGACTTCTTCCACCTAGCTTGCAGGATTATATATTTAAATACAGGCTTTGATTTGAAGAGCAGAGGCAGAGCTAGAGCATGTGTTTCTGTACCTTGTATTCAAATAGCAGCATCTCTCAGCAGCTTTGAATTGACTGTCGTGAGAGTTCGGGTTTGCTTATGTTATACTTGAGAATCCTCCGTGCGTCCTAGATCAGATACTACAGTCACATGGCTGATGGGCGACCTACGCCGTAAAAAATTATGTGAAAATAAAGGCAGATTGAGATCTTGAGCTGGGGGTAATTTACAGACTAGAAGTGCTACTGGATTTGCATTTCACAGTCTGCTGTGTGTAGTCTGCCTGTTCATGGAGGTCTCCACCGAAGTTTTCTGCATCTGAGGACATCAGGTGGCCATTGTGTTGGTTCCAGGTCACCGAGCTCAGCCATGGATGAGTACCTGTGGTGCTGTGCAAACACAGCAGGAAGTAAAATAGATCTTCACTCGGTTTCAGTGCAATTTCTTGTCAGCATAACTGTCATGGGGAGAGGTGGCGCAGATGTTGAACTGGTTAGTCCTAGTATGCCTTCTGCTTTATCGGGTACCAAGGTAGGCAGCTTCTCAAGGAAAGGTTTTGGATTGTTTCTTAGCTGTTCAGTGGTGATTGTGAATAGATTTTAAAGCTTTAGGATGCTCAAGTGACAAGAGAGTTTAGCTTGTTTCTTATTTATAGAGTTCCATATGTGTGAATGTAGCACTTCCTGACGCATATGAAAAGAGGCTTCCTGCCCAGGAGGGACTGTCACCTTTCTTGACCTCTTCTTTTTAATATGAGCTCATCTCCTCTTGTGCCCTGGATTTTAACACGAAGCAGCATGCTTTGCCGGGCAGTGCCTGGCTGATGAGCCTTCCTGCAAAGACTTCAGCAAAACGTCTGGAGTAAATCTACCTGAGTCATAGCTCACAATTAAAGTCATGTAGCACAGTACATGCAAATGAGCCTCATCTCTGCTGCCGCTTTGCCTGTGGGCTGTGCGGGAGTATCAGCCTGGTTTTCCATGAAGGAGTGTTTAACAGCTTCCATAGGATTCTCTTTTCCTGTCATCCTAATTTCATGCTCTTGCTAGAACTGGCGGCTGTAGCTGCTGGTGTGGCCGTTGCGGTGTTGGCTCTGGAGCGGGGCAAAGCAGCAGTGACTGGGACTGGCTGCGGGTGAAAAGGGCTGCTCGGCATCACTGGCCTTCGCTGGAGCTGGTAGTGAAGGCGGAGGTTTAATGACAAACTGGCCTTTCATTTATTCCTGGGTCTTCATTAATTTCAGTGGGAGAAAGCTGGAGAGAGTGGAACTACTTAATTCTTATCAGTTTGCAAACACCATGTAGTGCAAATGTGTATGGGGAGGTGATGAACTTCTCAGCTCAGCGATAACCTCCCAGCATTGCCGTGGCTGCCTTAGAAGTGCAGGCAGAGCTTTTTCTCTCCAACTCGATGCCTTCCGCCCAGACCTTTTGGGGTTTATAACCAGGAAAGGCTGCAGCATTAATCTTAATTAAGGGGAGATGATGATTTATTCGGTAGGGCTGACTGGTGTGGTTGTATGCACAATGCCCTTCCCAGCGGGTTTTGGCCTAAACCATAGGATCTGAGCAAGCTGGTGTAGTAAAACTGCAGGAAAATGAGTAACGTATTGATTTGATACCTGGAGAGGAATTGGGCAAAGTAGTGGTGGGTATATGTGATGCGACGTGCTTCACCCTCCGAATGCTTGCTGTTCCACCAGCCCAGCAAGTTTTCTGTTAGTAGCAACACTGACAAGGCAGTAGTTAAAGCTGTCACTGTTTCCAGAATCCAATTTTTCAAGAGGTTTATAGCTCTGCCGTTAGAAGAAGAAGAAAAAAAAAATCACTGAAATTGGCTAATCAGCCCTTCCATCTGGAAAAGACGTGAAATACACGTGCTTCCAAGCTATTGGTAAAACTGTACAGATGCTTTAAACAAAGTTCATAATACCATTTGGTGTTGAAAGTGGTCTTTGTGGCTTGTTTTAGTCCAGTTCTTTCTTTTTGGCAGTGAGTTCATAGAGTAGAATATCCTTATTTGAGCCCAGTTTTCTGAAAGAGGAAAGCTTCTAGAAGAAACAACCTGTAGTTTCACTTTTTCCTGCTGTGTTCAGCCTTAGTTTCAGTGAAGTTTAGGTTTAGCCTCGAGACATAAGTAAAACTTTAAGACACTTGGATATTTAAAAAAAACCAACATTGAGGTGAAGGAAAAAGTTTCAAAAGAAATTTCTTAGGATTAAAGAGATCTGTTCATAAATCAGTGTTAGATTAATCCCTCCTGTACAGCTTCTGATTGCAATGAGTTTTGAGCAGGAATTTGCATGTCTGTGTCACCCCACTTAGCACAACTATATTTGTCTACTTTGATTGGCAACACCATGCATTTCTCTCAGAAAATAGATAAATGATTCACATGCATCAGCCTGAAGTAGGCAGGGTGAGCTCTGGACATCTGGATTTAGAAGAACGTGAGTCTGTCGGTTGAATTCAAGCATCAAGGGCATTTATGCTGAAGGTAGGGACTGACTTGCAAACGTGCTGTTTCCCTTCTCGCAGTTAGACCATCTGGTCAGCAGGGCTCAGTGGTGGGAATTCTGCCTATGGAGTGGGGTAACTTGTTCACTCTAAGCCTGTGCAGCATGTTGTGCTTTCATATTTTGTGTTAAAGGTGTATCTTCTGGTAACTTTAAATTCCCAAACATGTCCTGAGCTTGTTTTGAGAATGACCCCCATTTCATCTCAGCCTGTCCTCTCTACCCTGTGCAACCCAAAACTCCCCTCCCCTTTCTGCATGTAAAACTCCGGGCACTTACAAAATGTGTTTCGTAGGTGCAGGTTTTGGTTCTGTGCTCAGTGGCGTGGTGTTTGCAAATAGCTGAATTTCCAATGAAGTACAGTGCCTGGGGCTGCGTGTTCTGGCTTTGATTGGGTTAGTGCCTTGTTTTGAATGCTGCGAGCTGTAACTCTTACTTCTTCACATCCACCCTGGACACATGTTCCAGCCCAGTTGGAATAAGTCATGATCAAAATTAGTTCTGTAATTAAGAAAATGTTGAATCTCCTGTGTGTGTTAGGCAAATGAGCTAAAGCTTTTAGCCAAGCAATTAAGTGTTAAGGTTTTACTGTAAGGTGAATGTAAACTAGATAATTTCTCCAGCTAAGCTTCCCATAATCATTCCATTACTATGAATTCGGTACAGTGCAGAAGGGAGGCAGCATAGCATGATGGATAAGATTATTATTGAAGATTATTGCAGTACAAATGAGCAGTGAAGGCCTCAGCTGAGGTTATGGTTGCACTGTGATAGAAGTTTTACTTTATGACAGGATAAAAGACAGAATTTGCTGGAGCTGTCATGATTTAAATAGACCAAAAGACACAACATATCTTTGCATAGATACAGAACGGAGATGCAGAGGGGTTAAATGCCATGTCTACCGTGAGTCTGGGGAAGCCAAACTTGATCTCGTGGCAAAGGCACTGGTGTGTATGAGAGGTACGGTACGGCCAGTGGGAAACGTAAGCCCTGTTCCAACTTGGAAGGGCAGATGGGAGAGGGTTGTGGTTAGTGCTGTAGCATGGATGCTAGTTTACTTACAAATTTTGCTTTCATTTCCTTCATCCGCTTTGTGTCAGTGTGGGTTAGTTATTTTAACTTCATAGCTCTCGCTGTCTTCTGTGGGATGTCAAAGTACTTGATGGAGTTTGCAGCATATTCTGAGATCTAGGGACAAGAGTGCTCTCAAAGTGGTTATTTGCTGCTTCTCTTGTTACAGTATATTGAATTTACATAAGAATTTTTATCTGATTATATGACTAAGGGAAAAACTTTTAAAGGGCATGGCTTCTTAACTAAAACCATATTTCTTGATGTTGTGTTTATCTCATCTTTCCACTTAGGGATGCTCTCTGGGAGTGGTATTGGTCCAGTTTCAATCTTGATGTTGTGTTTATCTCATCTTTCCACTTAGGGATGCTCTCTGGGAGGGGTATTGGTCCAGTTTCAATAAGTCATGTGTATGGCTTTTTTTTTTTGCTTGTTTTGCTGATCAAATCGATATGATAGTTATTTAAGGTAGTGTCTGAAGATAATGGAAGAAGGTCAAGGCAATTTCAAAAGCAGTTTGTATTTTTTTCTCAGCATGGAAGCTGTTACTAATATTTCTGGCTTTGTCTTTCTGTAGGCATTCTTGCCAGCATTTGTGTGCTCATTGAAGGTGTCTCCACTCATAGAAAAAATAAGTGACCACAAGGATTTTAAGAAGCTTCTCAGGACACGGAACAACATACTAGTGCTTTATTCCAAATCTGGTGAGTCCCCTTTGTTTTTGATGTCGCAGAGGTTTGTGTTCAACAAGGTGTCTGCATTTGGACATCTGTGTACATGTTCGGTTACTTGTGTATGCACTCAGATTCCTGAGCTCTTTGCCCTTACTTGCTCTCTCTTCAGTGTTCCCTTATTGTGACTACAGGGGCTTCTTCAGGAGCCCTTGTTCTAACTCAGAGACTCCTGATGATTCAAGATTGGAGTTGTCTGAATTTGGTCATCTAATTGCTCTGTCTGATTGGCAAAAAAGTACTTTATTCTGGCTTTGTCTCCAAAACTGGCTGCTCATAATAGCTACCAGCCAGAGTTTCTGGTGTGTTTATCACAGTAGTTCGCAAGTGTCAATTTCCTGGTGATACTGAAAAGCTGAATGAATAGTTATAGTACTGAAATCAGTCAGTCTTTGCTTCTGAAAGTCTTGGGTGTCTCATGGTTGTCTTTCAACTTTAATTAACAAAATATAAAAATAAAAAATTAGCTGCTTCACGTCATGCCACCTGTCCCCTTGAATCTCTTTGCTGTCGTTTGTCATTCAGGCTCTCTTTTCAGCAGTTTGCTGTTGTTCTTACCTGTCTGTTTGCTCTGTTCTGCTCCTGCTGTGTCTTTTCTCCTTTGTCACCTCGTTTGTTTTGATGTGTTGTGACACTGTGTAAAATGAAGAAACAATCTTTAAGCGCCATCCACAAGTGCAGAATGTTGTGGATGTGGAAATCATTGGACAGCAAGACGTAAAATGTGTCACTGAGATGATTTTCCTTAGAGCTTTATTGTTGTTACTTCCTTTTCCTTCCGGCAAGCAGTACAAGAGAATGCTTTGTTTGGGGGTTGGGTCTTCCTTTTCTGACCTGTTGCAAAGGTCTTATCTCAGTTAAACACAGCGACATTGGTAGAGTTGCTCTGGTTTTATAGTGTGGCAAAGCGGAGCAGTATGTGGTGACCCTGTATCAGGGAATTTTGCACACAGAAATATGCAGGTGCTGGGATAATTAACTTTTGTTTCCTAAATATATGGTTATTCTGAAACAGTTAAAATTATGGATGTGACTTAATTTTTGTTAAAATATTTGTGTTTTGCAGTAGCAGGGAACTTGGAGTGTTCGAACTTGGCCAAATGGTTCTGTAGTAACAGGTTCAAAGTAAAAGTCATGAAAGAATTTCTAACGCTTTTTGATTTTGAAAGGAATGCTTTAGTTAAAAAAGACATCTCTATTATTCGGCTTTTTAAAGGGGAAAATTTTCTTTTTACGCTTAATATTTTAAGTGGTGCTTGCTTTCATTTTTCGAAGCACAACTAGAACACTTCAGCTCTGACACTCATCAAATAAATGTTGCCCTATGGGCATTGTTCAAAAGCTGTGTTGTGGAGATTTCTTTTTTTCTGTTTTTGTTATTTAATTGGTTGGTTTTAGCAGTCCAAAGCATTGCATGGAGAGCTGACTGTGAGATTAATTTTTCTTCCTAGAACAGTGATCCTTGCACAATTAGAAGCCTAACAGTCACTCAGAAAGGGGAAAAATTTTGAAGGTGCAATTCTAATCCCAGATATAAATCCCCCAACTGTGGTGAGATGTTGGCCAGCATCTGATCATATTGCTGGAATAAAAGGCTTTGCTTCTCAGCTAAGCAAAGCTAGATGACTGTTTCTATCTTGTGCAGAAAATTCACTGGTTTCAGGAGATGTCCTCATTTGTAGGAGATGTTTAGTTCACTCTCCCAGCTGGATATCCTGCCAGGGCTGCTTAACTGTAAGTCTTCTGGGACAAGTCCATCCTATCCTGAATGCTTATTTTTTTAAAGGATGTTTGTCAAACTGCTGCTCTAAGTACCTGCGAAGAATTCCTCCCCATGTCTGTGTCCTGGTGTTGGACAGAGGTGGCAATTCCATGTTTTCGGTGTTGAGGGCAGAGTTTCTTGAGAGCTAATGTGTGTGGGTTGGTGTCCCGGATGGCATCAGGCCCAAGCAAAATATAAAAGTAATTTCTGGCTCAGGAGATTGTTGAGATGATAATTGTGGAGGCTCAGAGATTATTTGAGGGGGCTGTCACTCCCATCTGGCTCTACTTGTCTACTCTGACCTACATAGGCCTTCACTTTCCCAAATGTTGGAGACAATGCACTGGTTTACAGAGGCATTCTGCCAGCCCCAGTATAGCCATTCTTATATTCATGTACTTGCAGTAGTTGTGGAGCAGCAGCAGTTTCGATAGTTCTGGGAGAGGCTCTGGGTGTCTTATTTTCTGTTTCTCAAGGCAGGAAACAGTTTGTGTTAGATTTTTGGGGAAATTAATACTTGTTGGGGCCTCTGAATTTCTCTTCTGCTGAACTCTTGTCCTGTTTGTCAAGGTCTGTTTGGATTTCTCAAATTTATAGGAAGGACAGGGTACTCTGTGACTTAATGAGCTCATGAAATAAACTTTAAGAAGTGTAATAAAGAAACAGGGGCCCAATCCTCTTTTGCCCAGACTAGTCTGTCACATTAATTGACATTTGCCATTCAGAGAATCATAGAATCTTTTAGGTGGGAAAAGACCTTTAAGATCATCAAGCCCAACCATTAACCCAGTACTGCTAACTTTGAGCTAATGGTGCTGCTCCCAGCATCCATCAGACCTTAGCATGAGCTGGGTCAGCCAAAATCTGAGCTGGAGGTGAGTGAACAGTCACACCTGTTTTTCTTCCATGTTTATTTATACTACCATTTGTAAGACTGTTTTGGAATGGAAGTGTTTTGCCAAATCTACTCATGTGGCATGACAGTATAAAAAAAATCTCAGTTGGGTATTTATAATACAGCCAGTTCTTGGAAGGACCTTTTCTGGGTGCTTTCTGCTGATAGTTTTGAGCTCTTCGTAACTGTTGGTTTGGGTAGCTCGCAGGGTTATTATGAGAATAAGTGTGTTATTTTCTGTGTATGACGGATAGAGTTGAGGCAAGCAGAGATGCTGAACGACTTGCCTTTACAGCTCATGAAGGTCCTAAATGAAGTTGCTCTAATTAAAAAGGCAGTGGTACAAAACGAGGTGATGTCCAGCCATGGGAAAAAGGCAGTGTTGGGAAGAAAACTGGTTTGCAGGAGACGATGCAGTATAGCTCCGTAAATGTAGGTCAGGGAGTGTGCCTGGAGGTATGAATTTCAGTGTGTTTTTTAAGGGGGGTGTGTGTGTGTGAAGGGAAGGAGCCACTCAACTTGAGCTGCAGCCAGCATTCCTTCTAGGTTACAGAAGATTTTACTGATCCCTCTCATACTTGTTTCTTCAAATTAGACAAAATGTTCTTCCAGTGCTTCAGAACAAAGGAATGCACCATTGTGTTTTTCTGTGTGGAGTAATAATGCTGCTGTTGATTTATTTATGTTGTATTATTATTTTCATTTTATTATTATTTTCCAGCTGCTGCTGCGGAAAGCTCACTCAGGTTACTGTCCAGCGTGGCCCAGGAGGTGAAAGGACGAGGTACTATAAGCTGGATAGACTGCGGGTATGTGTCACGCTGTTTTTTTCCTTTTTTTCCCCTCGCCCATTTTTGGCTTTTATTGCTGACTTAGCTTTTTTGACGGCTCTGGAACTTCTTGCCTGTACTCGAACCCACATCATTCTGTGCAGTTTTCTTCACAGCTGTAGGGAGCCTACATCTTGCCATCCTCTCTTCCTTCGGGCCAGTGGTGGGGAATCGTTTTTTTCTTACGGCTGTTGTCGCTGCTTCTCTGACAGTATGTTTTTCAGCCTGAAGCTGGAGACCCCAGCTAGCATCGCCTTTCATGTGGGGCATGGAGCATAGAAACTCTGACTGCTTCAGCTTTCCCACAAGCTTGGGGAGGAGGATTCCCACATGTCGTGCCTCAGCTGGAGGCCAGCACTGTTCTGCTCCAACAGCAAATGCCGCATGAGCAGTAGGGCTGTTTGCTTGGTTTTGAAGAGTCCAACCCTTTGTGTTTCTCACTAAATATCTTTTAAAGAACTTCCTCTGTGCTTGTAGGTTCATGGTGATTTTTAATGTGAATGCAAAGAAACATGTTTTGTACGTGGTTGCTTGAGTGGGGAGGAGTGAACAGGTGTGTACTTTGTTTCGCAGATGTGAAAGCCCCCACTGTCGTTCTGCTCAGTAACACGTTGCCTGTGGTTTTAGCTTGCGTATCATAGTGCCTCTCTGCCTGTGCAGCCTTGAGAGCTTTGCCTGCAGGTGGCAAATTCCCCTTCCTGTGCTGCAGAAGAGCAGCTTGCTGCCTGCCTGTGTGTTTGGGTGTATTGCTGTGGCTTGAACAAATTGTATGCTGTGTGCAAATCAAAGTCAGCTCTGAAAATCATATGGCTCACTTAAAATGATACTTTTGAAACAAACCTCCATCCATCAAGCAGTGACCCAGAATAAGTCATTGGTACATCAAAGTTAACGTGCTTTTGTTGTCAGTTAACCTGTCTTGCTCTCCCCCTGCCACAGGCAGGTGTCTCTCCTGTGGAGTCCTCTGCTTCTGCCTTCTGTTTGCATTGTGCTGGGCTCCTCCAAATACACAGTCACTTTGATCTCTGCCCAACTGATGGGGACAGTGTTCCAAGTCATCAGCTGGCAGAAAGGAGGGCTGCTCCTCAGAAATCAGTGAAGCCTGTATCGCTTCTCACCTGCTGAAAACCCAGCAAATAAATTGTATTGACCCTGGTGAAAAGAAGGTTGTGTGGAGATCTGACATAGCTCTGAAACCCAGTCTCCCTTTCTAACCGAAGCACTGATAAACAATTTCTGGTTGTCCGTAATGATGGCTAGCAAATAGGATACTGGGCCAGCTTCTTGACTTTAGTTTCTAATCATCCTTGTTTGTGACTGTGGAGTGGTCACTACCTTTTTGTCTTCTATTTCCCTTTTGTTTTAGGCTACCTCTGGGTTGAGGGAATTACTGCTTACCGTGTGCGTGCATGGTAAGCGTGATGAAGCATGATGAGGCTGTACATCTGGCGCTTCAAAATGCTGCTGTAATATGACTAAGCAATAACATCTCCAGGATTTATTTTAGTTCTGATTGGCGAGGGAAAGATTCAACTTTTAGGACTTGAAATCCAGGGAATTTTTGGCACTTAGTTCAAGGGGTCAGTCTGCTCCTGAATTTGTAAGTGATGGTGATGAGGAGGAAAATGTGTTGTTTGGTTGTGCTGTAAAATAAACTTCAGTTCATCAAGCCCCAATATGCTCTCCCTTTCTACATGTTGTCATCTAAACCAAACCTTGTTATGGAAGTTACTTTGAAGAAATGTATTTTAAAGTCTCCTCCGGGTAGTGCTTTAATACATTTCCTAGGAGGCTCGGTACTTGCAGTGCCTTTCCCCTGATCATGGTAGGGAAATGGTTAAGCTTCCTGTTTGTAATGAAGTGAGTTTTTCCAAGAGAGTGAAGCAGCCTGTTGAATGTCATGCTGTAAGACGTTGGGAGACCTGGGAACAGATTTGTAAGTTCCCAAAATTTGCTTTGATGCCAGTAATACCACAGATCATCCACTGCCTGTTACTCAGCAAGTGGCAGGGTGTTGTAACACGGCAATAGCTGTACCTCTGTCTTCTGGGCAGTGCATCCTTTCAGATCACTCTTTTGGGGAGAACCTGGAAAAAACAGATGATCTGTCCAACTGTAGCTGGGTATTTGTCAGTGATGTCTGTTCTGTCCCTCCCTCCTGCAGAGGGATGTCAGTTTGTGAACTTGCCTCATGGGGCAAGGTGAGCTGGAGGATGGGCTTGTGGCAAAGGAGGTCTTGGTACATGCGGAAGAAACCTCCAAACCAAGTTTTGTGGTTGATTTGCTTGTTAAACCTTTAAAACATTCGCAAATCAATCTCATAGTGTTGAGGTAAATTTTAAACACTTTTTTTTTTCCTTGAAAGATTTTTTCCTTTGCTTATTGCTTTTTTTTATATTTGTACACAGGTGGCTGCACACTGCTGCCCACCTCATGGCAGGGGTAATGAGAGAGGCTGCAGTAGTGCTGTCGGTCACCGGTCACAAAGGGCCAGTTGTAGGGCCTGGGCAGCTGAGTCCTACCAGAGCTGCTCAAGCCATTCTCCCACTGCAAGTGTGCTGTGAAGCTTATTTGCAAGTCTCCATGCCGAAACAAACAGCACACAGATGCAGGGGTATTTACAGCACAGGCTCAATTTGTTTTACAAATATTGACAAGAAATGGCTTGTTTGGCAGCAATATTTAGCAGGGAATTTTGGCTTTGCTCTTCGCATCCTGCTGTAGCGGACGACTCTGCCTTCGGATCCAAGCGTTGGCAAGGCTGGCATACATGCAGAGTTGTGGTTTGTGTCTCTGCTTCCCTGTGGCGATGCCGGCAGTCTCTTTCTTTTCTTTTTCTTTACTCGCGGTGCTTTTTTTGTTTCTTGTCATTTTCCTCTTTCCTCTCATTCTCAGGAGAAAGCAAGAACGTACTGCTCCACTGATGGAAATCATTATGGATTGCTAAATCTCGGCAGTACGTTCTGTATTTCATGCGGTGGGGGGAGCGTGCAGGTCTGCAGCCGGTGGGCTGCTGGAATTGCTGGCGGACATGGAAACCGTGCTCTGTTGCCTCGACTTTCATTAGGTCTGTGGTATGAGACAGATTAGGCTCAACCTTTCAGTTCCAGGTTGAGGGGTCTTGGGGCGACCAGGAAGGTTAGTTTTTCAGCATAATGTGGAGAAATACTTGGTTTCTTGCTGAGACGGTTAGTGTGGAGTAGAGGAGGTTGCCCTTAATTTGTCGCTTTGCAGCAGGATAGCAGAGGTCCTGGGTTTAGGTGTGTGGCTGGGAAGTGCCAGGTACCTGCCTTTCCTGCACAGTTGTGTTGTGTGCCAGGCTGGAGCAGGGCCATGCTGAGCACAGCACCCCCAGGAACGCCGCTGTGTGCAGTGTTGCAGATAAGGTCCTCGTTCAAGCGAGGTTTGTCTGTTTGCACAGGCGGAGATGAAGGGGCAGGACGAGAACTGCTTGCAGCACTGAAGTGGTCACTGGTTGCTCATAGCATATGTGGCTCTGTACACAGTTAAACATGAAGCTGTTTCAGTTGTGAGTAAAAGACCCACAAACTATGTGACAAAAGTATGTTTTATTGTGGCCCTCCCATGTTTTAATTAGGAAGTCCTTGCTGAGGCGTCTGAATGAACCGTGGCGTGAGAAATGACAGAATATTGAATTAATAATGCTTGGTAAAATACAGTCTTCTGTGTGATGGCTACTTCTTTGTCGCTGTTGGTTTGAACAGAGTGCTTTCTGCTACCTTTTATTTCTTTCCTTCCTGTGATACCTGGTGCTTTGTTTCTGAGTCGAAGCTAACAGGTAGCAGGGGTAGAACACACCGTTGCAGGTTGGTAAGTCTTCAGAGTCTCCCAGAGATGGATCAGTCGTCTTATGAGCAAGTGTTTTGAGACTCATGTCTGGGGAGACACCACATTAATAGGATTGGAGAGTCCCAGCTTCTGTTCCCGGCTCTGCAAAGGATTCACTTCTTGTTACTCTGTGCTGTTAAAAATGTGTATCTGTTTTCCAGGCAACTGGGTAAATATTGCCCGATTCATTAGTCAATGTTTGGAGAACTTTGAAAGGAAAAATGCTACAGCAGCACAAATGAGCGCTTTTCATTTAATGCCTTCAGATGCCGTTGGGATGGGCATGTGAGCAAGCAGAGGGCTATTACTGAATTGTTTTTAGTAGGAGGTTGATAGGAATTTTGCGAATGGAAGGGCTTCATAGGGAGTTGAAAGCTTAAGAAGTCTGCAAGAAAGGAAGTGTCATTGCTTTTGTGCAATGCCCCCAGGTCTGGTTTTGAAGAGTAATCAATATGAAGTTAGCCTCTAGCCTTCTTGAGTAGGTTTTGTCACAGATCATGGGGTGGCCAAGCATTGATGTTACTTGAAAGAGTGTAACTGGTTTGGGTGAAGTGGAAAGAAAGTAAAATGGCTTTGAAGAGAAGAAAATGTGTTTGACAGGTTATAAAATGCACTGTGGTCAGGTGCAGCTTTGGGGAGGTGGGAAAAGAGGTTGAAACTTGCTCTTTCCATTCTGAATGGGATGTAGTGAACGCTCCTGAGTTTTTCTGTTACTGAATTGTCTCGGGTTTTTTATTGACTATAACTCTTGACTAATTGTGGACTGATATTTTCAAAAAAGCACCCATTTCTTTGGCTCTGGGTAATTATTCCCTTTACTGTAGGTCCCAAACATAAACAAAGCTGTGTGATATTTCCATCTGCTGTCATAGCGCATGTGCTTGGCTTTAGCACATCAGACTGCTAGGAAGAGGAAATGCCATCTGCTTAAAATGTCTGACTAATTTTTGGTTCGTTTTAATCCCACTTTTTCTTTTGTGTGTCATTCTTGTAGTCCCTTTTGTGTACTGCATGTCATTCTTGTAGCCCCCATCCCAAATAATTACTTCTTGCTGTTGCAATCCCTTGGCAATTAGTTTAAAGGTAAGGCTGTAATTTGGCTTGTAAAGCATCTAAACTTGCTGGGTCAGGAGAGAACCAAACCTAATGAGTAGTTGTCTTTTCTGAGATTTCCCCCAACTTCCATGTTTAGCTGCCTTTCAGATGAAATCTTCCTTCCCAAATTTCTAATTTCCTAATGCTTTGGTACAGGCAGGCTTTGCCCATACACACAACCATCAATGAATTTGTTTAATGCCTTGAAATAGCAGGGAGGAATTTTGGAAAGAAGGCTACTGGTACAGATGGCGTTAAGTGTCATTTTGCTCTTTAGTTTCTACCTTCACTCCTATAAGGCCAATCAGAAGTAGGATTTATTTAAGAGAGTAAGTCTACTCATCTTCCTTCCTTGCAGTTGAATTTTCAAGCTTATGAAAAGCTTTGATATTGCAAATGAAAATGGCCAGATCTAATGCGGAGAGAAAAAAGAAAGAAAAAGGAATTCTGCTCTTGCACTGATGCAACCTCTTCCATCCAAGTCGATTTGCAGCGTCTAGGGTTTCTGCTTTCTTCCGCAGTGGCCTTGAAGGCGAAGGGCAGTGGCAGCTTGAGGGTGGATGGCAGGTAATGTTAGGTGCCAGCCTGGAGGGGTAGCAGGGGCCCCATTTGCAGCTGATCCAGGGCAGGTAAACCAGGTATCCATCAGGAACATTTTACAAGTGTAGTTATACTGACAACATCATCCTTGTGTGGCTGCAGTCTGTATGGGCAAACCCTGTATTTGCAGGATAGATTTTCAATACCTTCCTCTCGTCTGTATCATAACCTGTCTGCGCGGTTAATGCTAATTCACATCAAAGCCCTCCTTTGCTGTAAGAGTGACCATGCAGGAAGTGCTGTGCCAGTCTGAAGAAAATTCCTTCTTAAGCAGGTTCTCAGTTCCTAACATAAACCCATTTAGTCTGGTGTATTGCATTAATTCAGAAATGCAGAGTGTTTAACTAAAATCCATTGTAGTGCTTGGGTGTACGAGCCTGGGCTCACATCTCAGTTTCACCCTAACCATGTGTATTCCATTGCTTTTGCTTAAAGTTGTTTGTTAACTCTGGATCTTTAATGTTGCTGCTCTTCAGACTAACATGAAGAGTAAGTGAGCTAAGATTTAATGTGAAGTTACCTCTGTTTTCCTGCATCCAGTACTTCATTTAAAACATCCTCTAGCATCCTTTCCAGGCCCATAGTGCAGCTAAAGGTCATCAGAACAGGCACCAAAGGAACGGTACAGTGTGCTGCAGCTTCTGCATCCCTGTGGGTGATGCATTGGCTCTTGGATTAGTGTCAACTCAGACTAGAGTGGTAGTCACCTGGTGTCCCGGGTTTAGGATGGTGTTCCCCATGCCAGGTTGTGTGCATTAGAGGAGGTCTGGATGGGTCTGATGAGGAAAGCTGCTGCTTTGCAAAGAGAATTCAAGTGTTTGGTCTTGCTAGAACTTCCTGCAAAACCTTTGGTAGCTCCTGTGGATGTGTTCGCCTGATTTCTGTGCAGGTATGTGGGCTGCTGAGTGCCTCTTACTAATTTATATTTCTGTGGAAGGGCCATTCATTATAACTTCTTGACTTTCTGCAGGGCCAGAGCTTATATTTTTTCTTAATTGTTTTTGCTTGATGATACCTGTTACCTTTTTCTCTTGGGTTTCTTTCTGCTTTTTGGCTCATTCTTGCAGTGAGAATTAATCTCATGGGTTTTAATTTTCAGAAAATACTTCTTTTTAATCTCATTCCTAAAGATTCCTGGCTCCCCTAATTGACTAATGGGCACAGGAAGTCGTTTGTTTTGGGTGACGAGTGGTGCTGGGTCTCTGCAGCACATGGATTACTCTGCTTTCTTGGCACGTTCCAGGGGAGCATTTGGAGCAGAAGGCTGTGATCTCCTGTGAGTCACACGGAGGCTTTCTGCTGCATTCTAGGACGGAAAAGCAGGCACTAAATTCAGATGAGACTCTGTCCTGTCCATCTACTAATCCTAATCTTTAATTCTTTTCAGCAGCACATTTTCAGGTTTTGGTTTTCATGCTCCCCCATCCCTTAAAAAATTCAAGCTTTTCATCTGCTGCATTGTTTGAGCGGCTCATTTGTTCTGTGCTGTGGAAACCTGTTGCCATTGTTATTTCTTGTATAAGATCATTTCCATCAGGAACCTAGAACGGTGGCAAATTTACTTTATTTTCAAAGACGACTCTCGTGTTTTAAACTTCCTGTGCTGATTGCTTCTCTCTGTGCTGATTGTGTCTGTCTCTCCTGGGTCCTGTTCCTATTTTGGTGTCTGCAGGTTCTTAAACCCCGCTCAGGAGCGTCGTATGAAAGTGCCTGTCTGCGAGCAGGGCTGTGTACGGGCTTTCTGGTGGAGCCGCTGTAAGCCATTACCGTCCAGCGGCTGCTCAGCACAGCTCTGTGGAGGAGTGCTCTTGCAAGCTGGGCTGGTGGTTTGAGAAGTGATATCTTTTTTTTTTTTTCTTCTCTGATTTCAGATCTGTCTCAAGAGTGATACAGAAAGGTCTGGGATCATTAGAGAATATAAGGAGCCTTACAGGTGTGACATACCATCGGCAGCAGTTGGATGGGGAGGAGGGAGGGAGGCAATGCCTGCAGTCTGAGGAGAGTTTTGCAAGGACTACTCTGGTTCTGTTTGGTCAGCGAAGTGCACAAGGTGCTGTAGTGTAAACGGATCACGCAGCCCTGGTTGGAGAGTGGGACTGATGACTGGACGGACTGTAGTCAAAATTCCGTATTGTCTCCAACAGCAGCTAATGAAATGCATTTTTGATTTTGAAACCTCGGAGGAGCACATCTAACTACAACTGACTGTTAATGACTTCCTCTTTCAGATTAGATTTGCTAGTGTGCAAATGTGCTTTTTATTTTTAGGTGGCTTGAGGAAATTTCTGGTGCTGACACCCCTTTTGTTGCTTTTTTGGGTCACAAGCTCAATTAGTTGTTTGGCAGGATCCCAACTCCATGCTCTCTCAGGATGTTCATCAGTCTGTTGTCTGGAGAGGGTATTCTCTGGAAGGTATCCAGAGGGCATTGTGGAGGCTGCACGTTGGGCTGGGAAACCCTGTTTCATAATTTGCTTCTGAGGGCTGGTCTGAAATGGGAGTTGCACTTCCCTGAAGTTATAAGTGCTGTTCTCTGTACAATGGTTTTCACCATGAGGTAGAAGGATGAAAGCAATTAAACAACAGTGACAATAATGAGGGACTGTGCCGGTAACAAGATGAGAGCTTTGACTGGTACCTTCCAAAGTTTTTTCCAGCACTGGGGAGTCTTGTTTTGTAGGCAGCCCTGCTTCTGCTGTGCCACATCACCTTCCTCAGAGCATGTTCCTCCTCCCTACCTCCTCAGTCTCATCTCTTCCAGCTGTTGGGACAGTTACAGGCACAGCCGCTGATACAACAGAGCCTCCATCGCGTTGGGGTGTACAGCCGCCGCTGTGGTATAAGGGAGTGCTGAAGCATAATTTATGTGGATTGTTGGGCCCTGTTTCAGACAGAAGAGTTAACATCTGTTTACAGATTGTGAGGTCTGTGGTTCACTTGTGGTTGCGTGGTACACTGATAGAACAGCAAGATAGTTTTTGTGCAAGCAGATTTATTGACCTAGTTATTTAAATTGGTGCTGTCAGTGTTTTTATTAATCACTTCTCTTGTGCCTGGAAACACTGTAGGCACCGATGAAAAGGAAGGCTGTGTCCAGTCTGTGTTGCAGAGTGTTAGTAGATGCCAGCACAGTGGCATCCAAGTGGTGTGGCCACAGAGCACATGCACACACTGCTATTTTGTTGGCAACTGGAGATGTGAGCCTTTTTTGGACGGCCTTTTTGTCATTTCCTAAGAGGGTATTTGACAGTCATCCCAGATCCTTCCTCCCCAGAGGCTGATGTGGTTGTAGGGCAGTTTTCCCTTCTTGATAAGAAGCCAACGAGCAGCGTTACGTGATAAGGGAAATAATGAGGGAGCTGGGGATGATCTTACTTGTGCTCGTGAGAGAGGATGGTGCTGAGGATGTTCAGTCTTGTTGCCTTTGGGACCTTCCAGGGCAATATTTGAATTGGCCCCAAGGAAGGTGTTTTGCACTGCTGCCTCTGCACCATCTCTTACTCAGGATCCATCCAGCTCAGACTTGTTTTGTTTTTAGAAACCAATGTGTTTACTGCAGCCAAACTTCTGGACTTTATGTTGAATTCCTCCTGTCTAGCTTTGTCCTCTGTTCTTTCTGTCTCCAAATTACTTTGCCACATTGCTGCAAAAGCCTTTCTCTGGGTTGCTCCTGTCACTGGGGACTGCCATCATTATCCCTCACTGCTTCCTTATGCCCATGAGCTCCCAAGCCTGCAGACAGCCCTGCGCAGGCAGAGCATCCTGCACTCCTGAGGAGCGCCCGTGGCATGTGGTCCTGGCTTGGCTGATAGTGAGCCAAAGGAGGTCAGATCTCCTTCTTAAGCCCCTCACCGCCCTCCTGCCTCGTTAACAGCTGGCTGCCTGTGCCAAGTGATTATTCATGCATGCTAATGCTGACAAGGGGCCCCAGAGGTTTACAGGGACTGTGCCAGTCCGGCTTCCTGCCACCTCCATCATAACCCCAAATCACAGAAGTGTCTCCCAGTAGAGGAGATGGAGATGTGAATTGAAAGGGCAGAAGTATTCCTGCTGTCTTTGTTGTCATTTAGACTTCTTGCTTAGTTAAGTCAACTTCCATCTTTCAGTTTGTTGTTCCTTGTAACAAGCTGCCATATGTCTTAGCTTCTCCTGCGAAGGAGCGTTTTGGAGCCCTGGTTTGGTTTTGTGGGAAGGGGGAGCATGGGGAACATGCCTGTGGGTGTGGAAGGAAGCCATGCCATCGTGCCACTTAAGGGTTGATCTTATTACCACGTAGACAGCTGCTGGTTAGGTCCCTTGTCGTGTTGCGAATAGGTTGAGGTTTTGGATGATTTTCCACAGAGATGAAGCTGGGTGAGGTGTGGGACTGCCTGTGAGTAAAGCAGGGTCCCTTCAGCAGTACAGCAGGGACCTGCTCATGACAGAAATGGCATGAGGCAGCCACGGATGGCTGTTTGGACACATTACTGACCTCATCCTTAAACCAGTATTTCCTGAGTCTGGTGCCTTGTCTGGAGTGTCTTGGCCTGGGTGGTAAAGTACTAATTCCAGGGGTGATTTCTGGCTTTTTAGGTTTTTTGGGTGTTTTTCACCCTTTTTTTTTTCTTTTTTCCCCTTCTCATCTTTATAACCAACTCTTACACTGCCTGTTCAAGTGGTATAATTAAATTGCAAGAACCGGAGTCCTAATTACCCTCTCCCATGTGAGAGTTGAGGAGCTCATCTTCAGAGAGAGGCTCTTGGCTGAGATCCAAGAGAGACAAATCTCAGAGCAGAGACTGCATCTGTGTTGATATTTACTCTTATTAAGGATAATGGTCATTACCAAGTGATATCCGAGCAGGTTGCTCTTTGCAGGTTATTTTTGTCTGGGTGTAAGTGAAAGCAGAAGGAAAAGCAGAATGGGTCTATTCTTGCCATTTCTTTATGTCTCCTTTTCTGCTTTCTCTAAAGAATCATTAGTATAGTGTCTCATTTGGTGGGTCTGGCATGTGCAGAAACCTGCACCGATGCATGAAAAAATTGCTGATAAATATTTAGGCACTTCCTATTCTGGGAATTTGTTCCTCTTCCATCCCTTGCATCAGTTCAGATAGCTTGCATAAACAGACTAAACTCCCAATGCAGTGGTGCAGGGAATCTGTCCGCTAAATGCTAGGAGACATACTGCAGCAAACTGCTGCTTGCTTTCCTGTGAGAATGGATGTGCATTCAAGCAGCTGTGTGAATCTCTACAAACGGAGCAGTCCTGGAAGCAGGGCAGGCTTAGATCCTGTTTCCTTCCAATTAAACAGCTGTTCTTTTTTTTTTTTTAATAGAAACTCATGCAAACAGAAAATGAGTCGGTAGGAGTTGAAGTGGCAGGAGCCGCTAGCTGCTTGCTCACAGGTACATCTCAGCAGTAATGCTTTGTAGCCTTTTTCAACTATAACCATTGCACAACTTTTCTGAGACGGGCATGGGGATCTCTAAATGGACACACAAGGAAAAATTACACTTTTTTTCCCTGCCTGGTTTGAAGTTGTACCAGTCTGGCGGCAGAACTGGCAACAGAATGGCCTTGATACCCATTTTAGTCCTCTACTGCTGCCAGAACAATTGTCTGCACATCTTCGGGGTTCGACAGACCCAGTTGCTGGAGGCAGGTTTCAGTATTGCACTTGTTCATCTCAACCACCTAACATCTCTCTTGGCAAGGCAGAGATGGCTAGAAATCCGTGTGTATCCTGGAAACATTTGGGAGTGTCTAGAACAGCATTTACAAATGTTAACTGGGATGTGGGCTGAGTTTGGTGAGCTGTGTGGCAGTCAGCTCCAGCAGGGACGTGAGGGCTTCTCCCTGCCTCTAGATCTGTCTGGGGTAGGACCGGAGGATGGTCTGAAACTGGTGCCTCCTCCTGAGATTCCCTGGCCTTCAAGTTGCTTAGGTTTAGCCCCAGGACTGCTGGAGGACTGCAGCTGAGAGAAGACTGGATGTTTCTGGCCCCTTGGTTTGATGTTGCTGCAGACTTTCTGTACAAACTCCACGTGGCCAACCAGCTTTTCGGCAAAACTCCAAATCCAGGCTATTTGCTTCGAAATCT
The DNA here is from genome assembly GCA_027574665.1 of Rhynochetos jubatus. Lineage (NCBI taxonomy): Eukaryota > Metazoa > Chordata > Aves > Eurypygiformes > Rhynochetidae > Rhynochetos > Rhynochetos jubatus. The sequence goes on from CM050654.1 coordinate 31,421,436, forward strand.
AGGAAAATTACTCTCTTCTCAGGCTTAGATCTCCAGCCGCCTGGAGAAGCAAAGAAAGTGTTTACAGGTTACAATGACTGGCCTTGGCTATGATCTGAAAGTGCAGAACGAACATGGATTCGGTAAGGCTCTTCAGATAAGCACACTTCTGTGTGGTTGGGATTGCAGGCGCTCCTTCCTGGTGCGGCTTCGGTAGTTTCTTAAAATGCTCATTTCAGTCATCAGCATAATACTCTGATGTTGATGCCTGTGTCCGTAGCACCCCCCTCCTCATTTCCATCTAAATAAGCACTTGGGAAGTTTCCACAACGGCGCACTCTCATCTGCAGCACACTGCGAACTTAGTGATTGTTCCGTTTGCGGAAAGGCAGCTGGAGAACATTGGGGGAATTACCACCAGTGCTGGCAGCAGCACCTAATTTGGTTGGAGCTCCTGCAACCCGTGCATCTCAGTGGCTCTAATGTGGCTCTAATCAGTTTAAACTTGATGGGTTTTCAGTGTTTTCATTTTCTAAATTGATTTATCTGCGTAAAAGGTACAAGTTGTCCTCTGCTGGGAACAGGTTTCCAAGCTTTTTAATCTTGCTATTTGTCAATGCAAAGAATAGTCTTGTCAATGTGAATCATCCTCTTTTCTTTGTAGCTGTGCTGTTTCGCTCATCTCCCCTGGACTTTGACTGACTTCAGATTCGCTTTAGCTTGAAATATCCTTCTAGCTTCACTTCTGCATTGTTCAGTACAGCAGTTAGTGAAGACCCTCCACCTGCCCACCTAAGCTAATGTATATGCAGTTTTCTCCCATGACCCTTCTCTCTTCAACTCAGCCTAATCTGGTGCTGGAAGCAATTCACTTGTTCAGTTTGCAAACCACCTCCAGCAGGTTTGTCTGCCTCCTTTTTCAGGAGCAGTGGCAGGTGGTCCTTACCCCCACTTGCCAGGTGTGGCTCCAGGACACATCCCTCATACCTAGGGTGAATGGAATTGCTAGGCTTGGGGCTCCAAAATTTGAATTGGTTTTTGTTTTCTGCAGGGTCTAAGGCTAGCCACTTGTGATCTGGGCTTGGAGGTGCCATGAAGATGTTTCTTTTTGGTTCTGAGTTATCTTCTGCCACATAGAAAAGCTGACCTGCTCTTTCTCGCTGAATCTTTTCACAAGCAGTGCTCTTTGACCATCACCCTAACAGTAGTACGGTCTTCTTGAAAACTTGACTGCTTAAATTTGATGTTAATCCCATGGACAGGAGGTCTGCTGAGGTACTGGGACATGCTAGAATAGTCTCCTTTACCCCTGCTTAGGACCTGGCTTTGGAATGTGATTTTAACACAGTTCACTGAGTCCCGACCAAGTAAACAGGGAAATTAAATTAGCTAATGCAGCTTTCCACAATGCTTGTCCCACAGACTTAGCAGAACAGCTTCCAAATTACTGTTAGTTGCAAATGATTGCTGATGAGGAAGCAGAGCAATGAGTTTTCAGAACTGAATGCATTTGATTTCCTTTCTTGTAACTGTTTTTCTTCCAATATGTGTTTTTTGCAGTGATACTGAAAGCCGAAAATTATGCAAGAAGATGAAAGTAGATCCTAATTCAAAGGAGAAAGGAGTGGAATTACTCCATTATAAGTGAGTGTTGGGCTGGGATTTGTAATTCCTAATTGTTGATGCCCCTCTTAGGACCATTTGTTCTCCTTGCAGCTCCATACTGCTGCAGCATGAAAACGTCTTATTTTTTTGTCCTTTGACATGTGAAATTGCTGTTTCTTCAGTTTGCAAGCAAGTGTGGTGACAGACATTGAGATAAATTTATTCTGCTGCTGAATAGAGTACACTAAAGCACAAGTGGGCCCTGGGAGAGATGCCCAGTGGACTAAAACTACCCAGTGCCCAAGGCTGATGCCTGAGGTTTGAGCTCTCTTGCTTTCTCTGTCACGGAAGAGACACCTGCTGGCACGTGCCTTGGGCAAGGCGCTTCATCTCTCTGTGCTTGCTTTTCTGACTTGAGGTAGCACTTTGTAAAGTAAGTGGAGAACGGCGAGTGTAGTGACACAGCAAGAGATTTTCTTCCTGGGAATAATAGGAGTGGGAGTGTTGTTATGTGTAAGACACCAAGCAGCTGCATCTCCAAAGATCGTACCTTAGTAAATATTCTTGTTTAAGTGTCAGGGAGGAAATAATTTACTAGAAAGTTGTTAGTGTTACACTGTTTCACACACTCCCTTTCTCCTTACTCTTTCGTTCCCCCTTAAATCACTGTACTGTAAATTCTACTTTGCTCCATGGCTTCAGAAGGATAATGTTATTCTGGTTAGTGAGAAGTGAGGGAGAGCAGCTGTATGATTTCCAGCAACGTAACTGTAAGTTAACACTATTCCCCACTCCTTGTTCAACAGGGACGGTGCATTTCATACTGAATATAACAGAGCGGTCACACTGAAGGTAAATTTACATATTTGATTATTATTCTTTTGATTTTGCTAGATATGGGGGAGATACTCGTGAATTAAAACCAGGTGTTGGTACTTTTTCATGCTGAAGGCATGAAAGGCAGGGGGTTAATCTTCATAAACAGCTGCCAGAATGACCTAAAGGTTTTTGTGTGTATATGTGTCTGCCAACCACAGATCCAGGAAAATTGTATAGTATTAGAAAGATTGAACCCATGTTGAACTGTGATGTAAATTGTGAGTTAACTTGCAGGCTGGTAACAAAGAGGGATTTTCTTGTTTTGATTACAAGGTGCTGTTAATGTCAGTATAACTAAAAGTATTAACTGATACTGCATTCTGATAAGGAGTTCTCTGAGGTTTTTAGGTCTTTTACCGTAGAGAAATCTGAGTGGCCTTATCTTTTATCGGATTATGGAACCACAGTTCCTGTGGATGTGCCCTGAGAGCCACAGGGATAAAACGACCTTACTTCTCCTGCAAACCTTGACACAAAGCAACAGCAAGCAATGTTCTGTGAGGGCAATGGAAGGAAGGTGACCTGGAACGTGAAACGAATGTGTAGGCCTTGATGACTGTGGAAATGGTGGACACAGTAAGCAGGTGGAAAGTGTGCGGCCTTCCTCTGCGAAACCCTGGTGAAGCCATGTGATGACTTGGCTTCCAGAAATGACTTCTGTCCGGCTCTGCCCACAAGGGCCTGGAGCTCCTTCTGTGCTTGGCGAGGGAATGCACCTGGTGAATTTTTTCCCCTCTTGGTGGGGTGAGGGAGACTGGTTAGTTGCCTAAATTTGGGTGGTTTGAACAAGGCATGGCATGGCCTTTCCTGCCCTTCATGAGGTACTGCAACCAGGAATTAGGGCGGTGACTCTTCCTTACAGATGGGATCAATGGAAAGCACGTGTAGAGCCGCAGGCAGTGTTGGGCTGACAGGCAGCCGTCACACAACAGGAACCGTACTGTTCATTCTTTCAGTTGCTGTTCTGTGATGTGCATTTCCCCTTCCCCTCTCGCCCTACATGCTGGGGAGGAGGAAGCAGCATCCTGTATGCAGGGATGTGAGATTCCAGTGTGGGTGGAAGAGGGGGTTTTGAAGCTCCCTCCCTCTCGGAGCTCTACTCTTTTGTAATGTAACTGCCCTCGTGAAACCAGCGTCTAATGATTTACAGGTTGGACAGTGCATCAGAGCTGGGCAGTGGTCAGAGAACTTGGCTGAGTGTTTACTTGTTCTGCTGCTTACAGCTCCCTGAAAGCTTGCCATGTTTCTCCCTCTATACCACTACTTCTCCCTGTATCCTTCTGTCGAGGCAATGTCCTTTCTTTCTTTCTCTCAGCTGTGTTTGTCAGGATTCTCCCAGTGCATTACAAACAACGAGCAGCAGAGCAACACAATTATGTAGGGTATCATACCCATTTTACGGACAGGTGGACGCACTGAAGAACTGGGAGATTAAAGGATTTGTTACACATCATTCAGCAAGCTTGTGGCAGTAAAACTCAGTTCTTCTTTCCAGGCACCCAGTACACACATTAATATATGTATGACATTTTGGAGAACGATGGACACAGCTCTGAAGAACTGTGAAAGGATTCTTCTGAAGTAATTGGCAGTTTCATAGACGTGGCTGATCCAGCTGATAGTGTACTTGGGTTTTTAAGAAAAGCTTTTCATTTCTTAAAGTAACTAAATCCTTATGTAATTAGCAGGGATGTCTGTGCTGGTTTACTGTTAGAAAAATGAGGAATGAAGGATAGCTTGGTGTGCACAGTGGAGGGAAGGAAGTTAGCAGTCAGAACCTCCTGCTCCTGACACCTGTGTTAGGATCTGAGCTGTTTGGGGTGTCTGGTAAAGAGAGGTGGACTGCAAGGTAACAAAGTTCGGTCATGAATATTACTAGGAATAGCTTAAAAACGCTTTTCCAACCCTTTGCAAAAGGGTTTAGGTTCTCACAATACCAAGTGACTTGTTGGTATGAAAATAGGAACTTGGGGAGTAGTGAACCTGAGAGGGAAGGAAAGGACACAGCTCCAACTGTGCTGGAGTAATGCAGGCTCTTGTAATGTGTTTTGAATTAACCGTCAGGACAGCATTGGCTTGAAAATGTTGGCCCCATGCCTAATAGTACTTAAAAGTCAAATGATTAGGAGGGGAACAGAGAATGGAAGAAGAAACCTTACTGCACCATCTGAGTCCATTGGGTTCCTTCATCTTGCGTCTTGTACGCGAGTCTGGTTGCCTCATCAAGTGAAAGGTGTGGAAGTACCCTCGAAGGGTGGTGAGGAGGATCAGAGGCACACGGATGGCTTGAATAGTTATGTGAAGATTCTTGGGCTTGGAATAAAGGACAGCTGGAGGAGTTTGTGATAGATATTTGTATAACTGAGTAGCTTGAAAAAGGAAATGATTACCTGTTCTTTTTTCTTCAAACTTGGGTGCAAACGGTGGCATTTGGAGGCAGCTGACGAAACAAATAACTATGTCATTTAAAAAAAGTTGTGGAACTTGTAGCTACATGTTGTGAAAGCCAAGAATTTGAGTCTTAAACCGTTTTAGGTAGTCATAAAGGATAGAGCCGTTGATAGTTAGCAAGCACAGAGGTACAAATACAGCAGCTGGTGCAGAGTCTGTAAACTTTTTGCAAGAAATTAAGGGCACATACCAGTGCATGCTATGTAAAAATGGCATAGTATAGTATCTGTAGTCAAGTATTGTTGGAGGCCCAACCTTCAACAGTCTTTCATCTTAACTGGGATGTCTGCCTGTACGTTGCTTTAGCCACACCACATCCTGTCCTCGATAGTGCCATAAGGCCAGTAGCCAGGCTGTGTTTATTACATGGTGAAGCCTTTTCTGGAGGATAAAATATGGGGAGAGTTTTACTCTCCTTCTAAAATGGAGAAAACATTAAAGTACAAACCTGCTCAGTACTAGCAAAGGAATAGACCAACCAAATAAATTGGTCTGCTCTAAAATCCGAATCCTTTTCAAGTTTGCTGTTGTAAGGAGTGTGTGTGTGAAATCAAGGGAAGTCTTCTCATACCCATGCCTCCTGCATTATACTTCAAAGGAGTGCAGAGTACAGGGATGTGTTTCTGTATTATTTTCTTTTCTCAGGTTAAAGCCTAGGTCCATGTGTGATAGTCCTTTAACGGCTATTGTGCTGTTACAACTTGCTTACTTTCAGCAGCACAGGCTGCTAGGTAGATGAAGCAGTGTCCTGTGTTCTGCAGGATCCATGTTTAAGATTCAGATCTGTCACAGGGGGTTTGGGCAGCGGGTTACAGTCCAGCCTGGTGCACTCGGTGCCGTGGGCTCAGAGTGGGTCCTGACTGCATCGTGGCAGGACAGGAGCACAGCTGATTCTTCAGTGTGGGGGTTGCTGTGGCCTGGACCATGCTCTAGTTTCTAACCCAGCAGCCCGGGGACCACTGCTTTTCTGTGATTACAAAGTGCTGTGGTTTGTTTGAGGGGGATTCTTTCCTATTTAGAGGCACACAGGAGGTTCTCTTCACCGCACAGAGTAATGAGTACGAGGCAACGTACTGCCTGCTCCTGCCAGAACACATTACACATCTAATTTTTTTCTCTCTTGGCTGAGCGGGAGAGGCTGAATGAATTAAATCTCTTTAATCCTCCATCCTCTAACCACATCTGTTTCTACATGACTGAACTTGGCATGCAGGAATTCTTGAAACTAGCAGAGTCAATTGTACTCATTAGCCATTTAAAATGCTGACCCCTCTCTGCTCCCCTCCGGCGTATAGGTGAGGTCTGTGCGGACTGAGAGCGAGCAGAACTTGATGTAGATTTCCTAACTGTGGAACATCTCCCCTGCTTTGTCCTCTTCTATCCTTTCCCCATGTATTATTAAGTCACCTTAGGGCATCATTTGGGATGTTAATGCCTCTAGTTTCTGAGCTTTTTACAAACTCCATTATAAATTACTTGATTTTATTTTGTTTTCCTAGCTAGCTCTTTTCTGTGATAATGCCATAGTAAAACAAATTTCTTCTTGAAGTGTTTGTGGTCCCAACACTACTACCTCACCCTTTAGGTCTTCTTACTGTGTACATTAAGTGCTTTGCTTCCTGTCTGGTGACTAATATACGCTGCCCCTTGTGGTAAGATAAATCTACTCAGTATTAGCTATGCAAGTAGACAGAAACATAAATACAATAAATGGATCCTGCCATAAGCTCTGAATCCTCCCGAGACTTGCAGGACTGAGTGACTGCGATGAAGGAAAATGAGCCGAACTCCACTGTCTGTTGATAAGCTGTTGGGATGTTGTTCCAGAGCAGCCCTGCCAAAGGCAGAGCGGCGATGAAAGTCCCTGAATCTGTTCCAATGGCATGTGTCACCAGGCGTGCTCCTGAGAAGGTGGAGTTCAAACCTAGGCTTTTTGATGGGTGTCCTTGGTGTGTTAGTATGTGCTCGGCTCTGCTCTTCAGTCATGACCTGCTTTGGTAAAATATCCTGTGGGCTGAAAAAGGCTTTAATGAAGCTTTTCTTTGCTCCAACTCCAAGAAGGTTCACCTAGTGCTGTGGCAGCATCATCTACTCACATGGAAGGAGGCTCCTCAGGGACCGGGCTGTGTTACTGGCATGACAGAGATCCTATTAGGGAGTGGACATGTACCTACAAGCAATGCCACAGAGAAAGAAACGGGGTCAAGCTGGGTGGTGAATGAACACAGAAACCCAAGTATTATGTTTCCTAGAGCACAGATTTCCAAGGGTAGTGGTGGTCAAGCCTGTGCTTCCATGTCCAGCTGGAAATGGGGGACAGTGCGACTCTGCTGGAACCCATGGAGAGTAGCTTCAGAGGGATGGAGTTTCCCTTGGGCTCAGACTGAAATCAGAACTGTCAGAGTGTTTCCTTATGATAAAGAGAACGTCTGTGCCCTGCTGAAGTGGATTGTTGGTTGCGTGTCAGTGGGGTAAAGCAGTTAAAAGTACACATGCATATGTACTCAGCTTGTGCAATGTGGGAGCTGCAGAATCATAAGGTCTTATGTTTCCCACTTCTCTTGTCATGTTTGCTTCTTACTCTCCTAGTTAAAAATCCACAGAGTGCAGCCTCTAGGTAGATGGGTCATAGGGGGAACTATTGGTGTATTATTCTTCCTTTGACCAAGTAAGCAGTTTGATCTTTAAGTGTGGAGTTTGTTGCTTTTGCTCACAGCGAGTGTCAGTGTAGCCTCCAACCAGGCTTATTAGATTCAAAGGTTACTCAGATACAGTGAAGGGCATGGGAACCTGACCTCTACATAAAGAGAGATCTTTCCTGCCAAGCCAGGGAGTGGCTGTGGAAGTACTGCAGATCTAGTACCATTGAAAGAACTCTCTGAAGGATCCTTGAACCTACTGTCTGTGTGCAGGTCTACTTCCACACTGTTTTCCCCAGTTTTATAGTGGAAATGGGAGTTGGTAAGTTGGGATGTCAGTTATGTGGAAGGTACACTTGGTTCTGCAACAGGAGGTTTGTGTTCATCTGCATTAGAGCAGGTGAGTTTATGAGCAGAAAAGCAAAGGCACTAATTGGATGGGGTTTGCGTGACAGCATGGGTTTGAAATTGGGTGTTTCATGGTTTCCATTCATTTTGCTTTAAAAGCTTTTTCAACCTGTTTATTACAGTCTATGGTGGCCTTTCTCAAGGATCCAGAAGGTGCTCCACTGTGGGAGGAGGATCCCGAAGCCAAAGATGTTGTGCATGTTGACAGTGAAAAGGTACATTAGCTGGATGGGTGTTCTATATGTTTTATGATGGTATGGGGTGAAGGGAGTGTGTATGTTTGTGTTAACTCTTTAATGAAGCATGATTATTTCCTTTCCTTGGAAGGGAATTTTAAAGCACCTAAACTGTTTTAAGTGACTTGACAAAGGTTGTGGATTGTGATAACTATAAAGTCTCCAGGTCCCCCCCTTCCTGTCCTCTACATGTGGTCATGATATTAGTCTGCTGGCTATGTGACAGGTATCAAAGCATTGTGGATGGTGTGGTGAAGAGACCTGTTTGTGTCGGGCAAGTGTAGCAGCTTGCAAGGTGCAGTCACTGCAGGATGCAAGTAGGAGGTGAAACGCTGCTCTTATGCTTGAAGTCATCTCAGGAAGCCTGGAGCAGGAAGGAGCAGGATCCAGATCATGAGTTGACTTAACCTTGTACAGTAATTGTCCTCTCAGTGTTAAGTGAGAAAGCAGCAAATATGATGAAACTATCTTAAAAAGACAGTGCCACCACAGAGCGACCCATGATTTTCTCTCTAATGTAATCAGCTTGGTCTTTTGTATTAGTTTTCTACTCTATAGAAATTTTAATTGATTGGACTCTAGCTGGTATTTCATAAAGGGCCTTTTCAATTTTCTAGCTTTCATTTTTAATATTAGAAACAGTTATTTTGACATTCAGCTTTTGTGGGAAGATTAATTTTTAATGTTCACCCTTTGTACTCTATTACAAGACTTCCAAGGGTTGCATTCAATTTGAAAACTTCATCTGGTTTCTCTATCATGCTGGTACTGACTTATCTAGTCTCATGGTTTCTCGTAGCTCTGACAAGGTTTCATAGTGTGGAAACTGAACTTGTCTTGTTTATTACTGAGTCTGACTTTTTGAATTAGAGCATGGCTTTTTGGATGGATCAGGGAAGAAAAAGTTCCCAATTGGAGATCCTGCAGTGAGAATAAACCAAGCCATGCGGCTTCCATGTCTCAGCAGTGAGGATACTAATCTGGGATACTTGGCAGATAACACAAATCTGTAATAAATTTTGCCATCTTCTTTCAAGTTAAAATTGAGCAAGGAGAAGAAACTCAAATCTTGTCTGTTAGGAAAGATGACCCCTCTTCCCTCAGATAAATAAGCCTGTATTCTATGAATACATATAAACTTTTTAAAGTTGTAAAACTAATAAGAGGTGTCCTTGGGTATAGATCTTATTATTTTCTTTGGTTCATTCCCTAGGAATTGAGAAGACTGCTGAAGAAGGAAGACAAACCCCTTCTGATGATGTTCTATGCCCCGTGTAAGTAACCCAGCATGTCACCTCTTTTTTTCCCTTCTCAACTGAGATGTCCAAGTCTCAGTAGAAGCCTCACCTGTGTTTCACTAACACCATCTTGTCCCTCCTTTATTATTCAGCTCCTTATGTTGTTCTGCCTGTTTGTCCTCAGTTTTCCCCTAGTTGTGCATCACTTGTATCCTACTGTTGCCTCTGTCTCTTGTGATGATGACTTTTGCTCATTGTTCTTTGAAGCAGCTGCTTTATGTGATTTCATTACCCATTTTCCTTTCTAGATTTGTGTTGTACAAGACAAACACTGTATGCTGAGCGCATAAGTGTTAATACATCTGTCTGAGAGTGTCTAGTCCTCTGGCCTGTACGGAGCTGTAAGTGCAAACGGGTATTGCACACGCTTTCTACTTCTGCCATTTGGGCCTTAGCATGAGATAAGCTGGTTCAACACAAGCAAAACATCTCCGGAGGAGACCATGGAGTTGAAAAAAACCCTCTAACTGCAAGCAGAGGGAACAGTGCAGTGATCAGGAGCAGGAATATCTTTCCTACTCTATCTAGGAGGCACCCTGGGTGTTCCTACCCACACTGGCCAGAACAACTTGAATACAAGTGGCATTTCATGATGGGGGGGTGGGTCAGGAAGGAAAGAGAAGAGCACATTGCAGTTGCTGCATTTCTTTTGTGACCTTGACCTTGTATTGCTGCTCTCTTGTCATTGCATTGGCTGCTTCTTCCTTAATTTTGCAGATTTGCATTTGCCTTTTTATGTTTCCTGGTGACTTGTATGTGAAAGGTTTTCCAGCTCTTCAGAACAAGGTAGTGCTGAACTGGAGTTGTTGCTCAGCTGGAAAGCAGGGGAACCATGAGAAAGCAATGAATGGATGACCTGAGCTTGAAAAGCCTCCCAGCACTGCCCTGATAGCGAAATTGATGTTGGGCACCAGTAGCAATTTTCTGGCTGATCTCTTTAAAACTGTGTCCCATGGCAGCATTATCTGTGTTTCTCAGTATGTTTTCTTTTGTAATTACTGCCTGAAACACCGTTCTACCTTTTTGTCTCATCTGAATACTGCCAGGATGGTCAGAACTGCCCAAGACTTTAGTTTGTTGCATCACTAAGAGGATGTTTTTGCCTTTAATTAAATTAGTTGCAGCTCTGTGCCTTCAGACTCTGCAGCAGGATGGTCCTGTGTGGCCTGACACGGTGCGTGGTCGCTCCCAGTCACCGCTGCTGCATTAGCATCAGCGAGAGATGATACGCCTGCTCTGCCTGTAAATCGCCCCTTCGGGGAGAGTTCAGCTGCAGAGTGCTTTCACAGTTTACCTGTATCATGAATAATTGTTTTCCACAACTGAGTCTCTTCCTGAAATGTGCCTTATCTAACCCTTCGTTCTCTTTGAACCGTTTCCCCAGAAACCCTCCCCCTTCCAGTTTCTCTTCTTTTGAAGTGGCAAAACACCTGCTAGTCTTCAGTGCTGTAATAATTTTGCTGCTTTCTAAACTGCTGTGAAGGAAGCCCACTTGTAAGGGTTTTTTCTCCCCTCTGATTTCACAATTCTTAACTCCCTCATCTTTTATTTAACATACAAGACCTTCTGTCTCGGTTCTTGTCCAATTTTTCTTCTCTTACTCCTGTTACTGGAGACAGAATACATCCAGCAGCTGCATTAAAATATGGGCACCTGAAGTTACTGGTTACATACAGGTGTTGCTTTTCATAACTGGGAGCAGTAAATCAAGGCTGGTCACTAAAGAAAATTCTGCTTTTCTTCTGAGGGGGGTTGGGGAGGTCTTTGGCACTAGAGGACATCAGACGCGATGTCTGGGAAGCTGCAGGGAAGACAGCTGCATTATTTCTCTGCTTTGTTGGGAGCAGGGCCTTTAGATTCATTGTGGCAGATTCATAGGAAATGGGCTCTTTCATTACGTACCAGTGTAGAGGGAGATGAAAGCGACGGCAAACTTAAATGTAGTTCCTTTAATATTTCAGGAATGCTTGGTCTGGGTAGAACGACTTGCAGCAAAGGCATGCTTTCCTTAAAAGATATTACCTGTCATTTGGAGACCATTCACTCTACTTTTGGGCCTATATTACAAAGTCAGGCAGCACTAAATATGAAAAATCAGATATACTTATAGGCATACAGATTTATTTGTAGTTAGCTCTGTCATAGCAGACTCCTGCAGGAGATGGTCTGGATTTGGCAAAAAAAAGGAGCTGTTTATAATATCATTGAAAACAAGGCTTTAAAAATGGAGGTGTTAACTAGTGCAAACACTAATAGTCGTTTAATTAAGCCCGTTCTTTTGAGTCAAAATACAAGAAGAAAGAATAGAAGAATGAGTTTTAGGTTAGCCTTTTATGCCTGTGTAGGGATATATGTGGCTGACAGCATCCTGAACAGTGTAACCCAGCACAGGCATGGGCAGGAAAGGCTGTAATGAAGTGGGTTTGGGAGCAGAGAGTTTGAGGCAGCAGCAGAGCTGGGAATAGAAGGACGATAGGGGTGGTAGCTGTGTGGAGAGGAGACTGGTGCATGCCTGTGCTCCAGAAGAGTCCAGGGGGCAGTAAGAAGTTGAAGAGGCGAAGAGTTGGACATCGATAACTGGGAGAGTCTGGGGCCTGAGGCTGTTGAAGAAAGAAGAAACAGAGGATCCAGAAGATGTTGTTAACAGCTTGTGTCTTTTGATGTCTGTCTAGCATTTGGGTGAAGCTGCAGGACCTCAGTGGTCTGTGCCCACCAAGAAATCGTCACTCTGACCAGTACTAATGTAACCAGCTTGCTGGCAATTTGAGCAAAGAGATCAAAGGTGGAAAGACCACAGCAGGGTGTTCCTCCCAGGCATACAGATGTGATCCTAAATCTGTGGTTGCAAAATCTGTTTCTTCTTTCTGGAAGATATTTTCAAAACTCTTGTCACTCTTGTCTCTTCACCGGAACAAAAAAGAGGACTACTGTCGCGTGGTGGACCCAGGACTCTCTACAATAAGTGTCTGAAGTGCTTGACCACAGCTTCTTCCTTTCACGCTGTCTGCCCTTCTACCCCTTCCCCTGTGCGTGCATGTGTGTTGCTTGGTAGGGGTGAAACCTGCTGCTTGCATGGTAATTTACTGCTAATCTGCTTAGCGATCCAGTGCGTCATCAAACCACTCAGCACACTCCAGATATACTCGCTTGCCTTGTCTTTTCCTCCACACCTAGTCACTGTATTTTACAAGGGCTGTTGCTGCTTCTGAGTTCCGTCTTCTCAACTGACAGAGCACTGTTTAACTTTTGATGTCTGTTTAATGTGTTCAGAAATGTGTCTCAAATGAATTTCAAAGACTCGTTATGCTGGGATGAATCTGAAGTACCTCACCTTCCTCCCTAAAAGACCAGAAGTGCACAAAGTTTTTTGTTTGAGTTCACAAGCACGACATCTTCCCTTGACTTTTAATATGGGAGTTTTATCCTATGTTCCCCTCCGGGCTCAGCTCAGAGCCTGAGGAATAGAAGATGGTGTTACTCTTTCCAAAACTGGGATAAGAAATGAGTGTGACAATGAAAAACATGCAACATGTGGTGTGTAACTTCCTTAGAAAATAATAATTAATAATTATTTAGTGAAATAGATAAGGAATCTTGGTTTAATTTTTTTTATATTAAAACCATGTTTCATACGCTTTGGAACATAGATCCTGTACAACAGTCTGAATACAGTTGTTGGTGTATTACTTACACAATTCCTTTTTTTTATCAGGGTGTGGTGTTTGTAAGAGAATGATGCCATCTTATCAGCAGGCAGCAACAGAACTGAAGGGTAAATATGTAAGTGAGGAGATAAGATTTATATGAAATTTTGAAAATCTTTTTAATGCCTTTTTTTTTTTTTTTAGCATTTAAGACCACAGATATTTGTTGGAAGAGGGGAATTTTTAAGCAAGTTGAAACAAAACAGAAATTAATGACTCTGTTCCAGATCCCTTCAGGATTCTCTCTTTTGGTTTTTATTCTTTTTTAAACTTTGGAGAATGAGGTGTTAACGCTCTTGCCCTCTACATCCAGTGGAAAAACAGGCTCTGACACCATGTACGTTTATGTTTAGCATCTAATTTGTGAGTTAGTAGTCCTTTTGAGCTCATTTTGGTAAAGATAAAGAAATGTTTGCCACAGTGGGTTTGATGAGTTTTTTGGCCTGATGATTCAAAGCACGGTCAGGGATGGATGTCCTTATAGTAATAATTAATCCACTTTTTTAGTGGAGAATCAGAGTGTCAGGGCAGGGGAACTTCCCTGTGTTAGCTATTGATTGTCCTCCTAGCCACTAAGCATAAGCATTAATAAAATCTTACAGTTTTACTATAGCTCTGTCGACAATTAGCATTCATACCAGATTGAAATGAAAGTAACTTGGACCGTAATCACAGAATCTTTTAGGCTGGAAGAGACCTTTAAGATCATCAAGTCCAACCCTTAGCCTAACACTGCTAATACCTCCACTAAACCATGTCCTTAAGCACCACATTAACATATCTCTTTAATACCTCTAGGGATGGTGACTCAACCACCTCCCTGGGCAGCCATTCGAACTCCTGACAAACCTTTCCGTGAAGAAATCTTTCCTAATATCCAATCTAAACCTCGCCTGGCACTACTTGAGGCCATTTCCTCCCAACTGACAAGTAACAGGACAAGAGAAGAGACCAACATCCACACCTGATGGATAATAAAATCCATCAACAGCAGCTTCAGTAATTTAGTTAGCTGTTTGTACTAGTAAGGCATATTGATCTCTCTAAGCAGGTCAAAGGCACTTCGCTAGTCAAGGTTTTATAATGTGCTCAATGTATAATTTATATACCAGTAACATGTGAGTGACAAGGAAATAGGATTGTTGTTTCATGGTTTTAGCTGGATTTGGTCTGATCCTACCTGTTGGATTTTCCCTGTCAAGTTTACAGGTTTCCTCGGGAGAGGTGGCCTGTGATGAGGAAAAGATGAACCACTGTGGTTCATTGCTAGGATAGCTCTGCCATTGCTGCTCATAAGCACCGAGTGCTGTTAGACTCCCCCATGTTCTCCCAGATAGTTGTTTTTCCAAAGTGTTTTCTCTAAATCCTTGTTCGCTTAGGGCTGAAATGAGTAGGAGTTGTTCAGATTTATTTAGGACACCGTACAACCCTTGAAGATGTTTTCAAGAGCGTTTTCGTCTAGCCAGGCAGCACTCTAATGCCATCTCTCCTCAGTGGATCGTGTGCCCGGCCTTTGGGAAGGCATTCCTGTCTTGCATGGCAGGTACATTGTGAGGTGTGGGCTGGGCAGGAATTGGGAATGTAAAGAATTGCCTACAGAGGTAGTGCCAGAGAGAAGGCATGCTGCAATGCTGTGTTTTCCTGCAGTTATCTCTTGCTTGTCTGTGTGCAGCTCATTTTACCGAATTCAGACAAGAAAATTTAAACTCCAGATCTGTTCTAGTTTGACCATTTCCTTTCTTACTTGGACATGGTGTCTGTAGGTCCAGGCCAATCCTGCACAGCTCAGTGACAGGGCTGTGGCACAGCACTGGGGCTGGCAGTGCCTGTGATTGACGCAGCTCAGACCAGGGGTGCTTTTTGCACTAGAGTGCTTTTAGTGCAGGATCAGTTCAGAGGAAAGGCCAGTTATGCCACTGCTACCTGTCTTTCACAAAAATCAGCCTGTTCGTAAATTTGACCTGATCAGCTTCCTGAGTGAGATGTGTACACAGTTTGCCATTCTAAAGTTAACCGTGCTGTATCCATCATAAATTGTCCATGGGGTACCTTAGAATGAAGTTGACCTCCGGATCAGACTTTGCTGGGAAGTTTATGATTGGTTTGGATGAGCTGAAGGTTTAACCTTTTAATCTGACCTATCATTAGCTGTCAGGATGTGCCAGGCTCAAAAGCGATCATTGCTATTATATAGCAGGAAAATGAAGCACAGTATTGCCTATTTAATAGGTCATAAAACGGAGAAGGTGAACTGTACCTGTTGTTGGTTTCTAAGTTCTCCTGGTGCTGGTTGTTTCTTGTCCCAGTATTGTTACTGAGAGGAAGGCAGGGTGGCATATTCAGCATTACATTCAGCTTACGCCTAGTGTGGAAGGAAAAAAGAGGTTCTGAATTGGAAGAGGATGGGTTTATTTTACCCTTGGCACGAGAGACTCCTGTGGTCTGTGAGTAGGGTGGGCTCTGGCGAGTGACTGTCTCCAATGCACTACGGCCTGTGCAGGGATGAGCTGGTGTTTGGCAAAGCACTTCAGCATCTCCTTAATGCCTGTGGACCCTCGTGAGTGTGCCGGAGTGCTTTACTCTGTAAAGGCTGGCTTCAGTGTGTGCTTAAGTGCTTTCCTCCTTTGCTAAAAACTCAAGACTTCAGAAGCATAAAGTTCCTACACTTATTTCCGACATCAAATTAAGGAGGCCTTTGTTTAATCTGTTTATTAATTGTGGCTGTAGGAAATGTTCAGGTAGTGCTGTGGGGTACCAATTTTGGAGCAATCCTGTGAAGAAAACACTGAAGTAGGGAGGGGAAGGGGTCACAGCAGAAGAGGTATGGCCCGGAGGACATGGCCAGCTAGGAAAGGTTTGGTTGGTTTAGGTTATAGGTAGCATGGTGGAGAGCAGTTAAGTGTTGAAATATGTCAAATGTCACCATAGAGGTGAAAGGAATAAATTGAGCTTTGTGTCTACTGTGGCTATTACAAGAGGTAATGGACTTAAATTGAAGTCAGGGTCATGCAGTCGTTTGCTAAAAGCAAATTAGCTAAACATCTGGCAGGAGCAGTATGGAGGGAGGAGCCTGGCTTTGGGTAGTAGGTGTATTTTGATGGTGCCTGACAGCCTGATATTACATAATTCTGTGATTATAGGCCAGCTAAAGCTGTTACTTTTGTCATTATAATGAATCCCACTGTAATAGGCTTTTTGCTAATTATGCTTCATATGATGTATGAACACCAGAATGAATCCAAGTTACTGACTTCTATCAATCACTGCAGGCTGGGTGGACACAGTGAAATTGTAGTGGAGTATCTTAAAGGGCCAGGAACACCCATTTAACACCTAGGAAATCCTCTGATAGTTCATGACAAATGTGAAGTCTGGTAGACTGGTGTTTAGGAGGGAATTAGTTAACGAACCTGGTTCTTGCTGTATAAAGTGACCACTGTGTCTTGATCCTATTGCTTTTACTTACCCTCAAGTGGTGATACAGAGGATAAGGGAAGGGGGCAATGGTGTCTAGATAGTCTCATATGAATTAAGTCAATCTGGTTGGAAGTACAGGGAAAATTCAGAGTAAGAGACTTGGCCAGCCAGTATAAACGCGATTTCTGTACTCTTATCAGTTAGCTTTCATTTATCCTTTCTCAGGATAGGGCAGAGAAAGTATCTTTTTGGGACTTTCCAGCACATTCTTAGCAAAGGTTGGTCTTCAAATCTGGATTTTCTGCTTTAGGGTTTATTTCATGCTGGCTCTGAGCACATTTGATTGGTCTGTGCAGTTTGCTGCAGTCAGGAACCTGGTATTAAATTCTGATGTGGTATTTCAGCTGGAAGGAGAAAATCCTGGTTTTGGAGGGGAGAGGAGGAGGAGGTGGTGTTTGGATTAAGACCCTGCTGCTAAAATGATTTAAGCCCTCCGCACCGTTAAATGAAGTTAATCATGAAGTGGTATCTCAGCAACTTGCTGGTTGAAGGTTTGACAGCAGAACAACCTCCATGTGAATCCCGCACCCACAACAGAAACTCTGAATCAGTCACATCTTCACATTATTAGGTCAGAAATTTTTGGAAGACAATTGGACAGGGCACAAGATAAATCATAGCAGCCCTGAGCCTGAAGCTTGGCATGAAGGGCTCTGGAGGTGGAGGATCGGTTGGGATAGAGGCAAGGAAACGGAAGGAGAGGATTTTTGTTTTACTTACTAGTGTTAATTAATTTTAATTAATTTACGTACTACGCCTATGTGCCCCTCGTTGGATATCGGTAGGACAAGGTTAAATCTTAACTTTCATACCCTACCTGTCAGGTAATTCAACATATTCATAGTATATAAATACCACGTGGTATTTCCTGGGCTCACGGAAGTAGGACACGTTTTATTTTCACATCCACATAATGCTGATTTCCCCTTGCCATTCGGTAAGTGGATTTTTGAACTGGGATAACACCAGTGCTTTGACAGTTGGAGTTTCTGGATGTTAGCTGAGATTGTAATTTCATTGCTGGAGTGGAAACCAGGGAGATGAGGGTGGAAGTTCTTGTGTCCTAGCTAATGTTTGGATGCACCCTAAGCCATGTACTTGCAGAAGGAGGAAAAAAATCTAGTTAAGCACGCAGCTTAAAATCCAAATGCACAAAGAGAGCGTGAGTAGTGCGATTGAGAGAATTCCCTTTACATACTTCTCTTAGTGGGTGAATAAAAAGAAATGGAGACACTTCCAGAGCAAGAAGGAGGTGAGAATCTGACTGACGCATGTTTTCTGTGACTCAAGTATTGCTCTGTTCCTCCTTGCACAAAATCAGAAAAATGTCACTGCCTTTTACAGAGATCTCCTTGCTTTAGAACAATGTGAGTGAAGTTAGAGTCTGCCCAGAGTTTACTTGTTTTTCCTTAACTCTTTAAAAAAGTTGTAATGTTCTTGCTGTATTGTAAGAGTCAATACAATTATGCTCTGTTTTTTTCCAGGTTCTTGCGGGAATGAATGTTTACTCTGCTGAATTTGAACGGATAAAGGAAGAATACAATGTCCGGGGATATCCTACAATCTGCTATTTTGAGTCAGTTATGTTTCTCTACTACTTCAGAAATCATACACATGACTATAATTGCATGTTCTTATGTTCAGGGCAAGGACTAAACCTTGTTTTGTTGCTTTAACAGGAAAGGAAAGTTCCTGTTCCACTTTGAGAACTACGGTGCTACTGCAGCAGATATAGCAGAGTGGCTGAAAAAGTAAGGCGCTGGACTTCATGCGCTCCACCTTTTATGTACTCTTCATTATTTACAGAATGTAATGATTTAAGAACAGCCATCTCTCCCTCATTCCCTCTGCTTGGAAGAGCAAACAAGACTACCCTGCTGAGACTGGCTAAACTAGCACAGAGAGATTGCCTAATGTTTGGGGTTTAGTATGCATGCCTTGCATTGTACAATTGCATTTCATCTTTCACCCAAAACTGTCTGCGGACCGAAATAAATGCAGGTACACAGATCTCAGCTTCGTTAAAAATGCCAGCTTCTATTTCCAGTGATTTTTGGGTGCCTGAACTTTTAATACCTTGCAAAAGGTCTGACTTGGTATATACATTTTTAATAAAACAACAAAGTGTGCAGTTCTCATTGGTTCTCCAGCCTCTAGCTGGAGCCTTTGGAGTGTCTTGCAGAGACAGACAGGAGATCAAGGCACCCCAGATTGCTGTCATTTTTACAAAGTCTGTGTTTCCTGTCATGACACTAGTGGTGTTGAAAGCAGCTTGTTCTACCTAAAGAGAGCTATTTGCAGTCATAAATATTTTGGGGGCTGAATGAGCCTGTGGGACTAGCAGTTGAGAAACAGATAAAATGTGTGAGTGTGCGTATGGTTGCTCTTCAGCTGGTGCACATCGGCACGTTGTCAGTGAAGCTGATGGCGTAGCTGGAGAGAGCTGAAATGGTCTGGTGATGGAGAAACGCCGATAGGAGTTAGCCCCGGCTCTTGGGCACTGTGTCCTCTTTGCAACCTTACTGTTTGCTGCAGCCATGGAAATAATCTTGAAATGCAGCTAATGAAAGGGAACAAATGCATGGGAAGAAACAGACAGTTGCAAACTATTGCAATGATATGGCTTAGCAAAATTGGCTCAGAATAAATGTGGTTTACTGTACCAGTGGGGCTACACTGTGGGTGCATGTATGTTTGCAGGCAGCCCAGGGTCTTTGGCAGTGGTGCTGGCGGGATTGGGAACCCATGAATGACGTGACAGCAGAGCTCCTGTTAGCTTCAGGAGGTACAAACGCTGCAGATGAGTACTGCCCCATGGATCAAACGAGGAGGAACCTAGCCATAGTCTTTAAGCCTCATTTAGACCATTAAGCCTTCAGATATGACTGATCAAGATGGCAACTCCAGCAATGCTGATCAGCCCTTGGAGCAAGAGTATGACTTCATCACCTGCACTTCATTATGCTTTTCAGTTTTGTAAGGAGGCGGTTATCTCTTGGCTACCACATGTGGTACATTAGATGCTGGGTGTGGGTTTTTTCCCTTGTCTGCCCACATAATATCCAGATAATCCCTGTAATATGCAGTCCCTTTATATCAGTGCTGTGACAGCAAGTGAACACAGCTACTGGAGGCAGAGCAGAACAGCTGCAAGCTCTTTCCAATGATAATCTCTACTAACAAGCCACTGTGGGCTTTGGCTGATATTTCAGCCGTCCAGAGCTAAAGACAGCTGTTTGTCCTCACTTAGTGCTAGTGTATGCTTATTAGTTTCCCAAAAGATGATCTGAGTAGTAGCCTTCCTGCCCCTGTTTTGTATAATAAGTACAACTTTTAAGGAAACCATGTTGAGAAATTACGCATATTTGAATTTTGCCAGTTAATTGATGTTGCAATTAAAACTGTATATGGGCTAAATCTGATACATGCATAATAATATATTACATTACTCTGAGGAATCTGCAGTACAAGTAGTCAAATGGTCTGGCAAGGGCTTTAGGAAAGCCAAAGAGTGTAATTAGATAGCTGCAGGGTGCATAGGCTGTATTTCAGAATAGTAGAGCATTGAAATCATGTCAGGAAGTCGCTCTGATGTGAGATGTTGCTCTGCAGAGCATGGGTACGGCAGTGCCAGAGTGCACGTGGCAGCCCATGGCGAGGAAAGTCAGTGTGTGTTTATACAGTGCGTGCATGTGCTGTCATCACAGATTCTCGAAAGAGAATCCAGCAGACATTGAGCCATAAGAAATGACCTATTTTTCTGTGGACACTAGGTACACAATGCAGGAAAGCAACTGTTTTCCCTCTCCCCTTCTCAGTGTTTTCCTCCTAAGTGTTACTGGTAAAGCACTGGAAGTTTGATCTATGCTAATTTTTGGGAGAGGGCATGATATAATGTAATGAAGGTTAGGATTATTTAAATTACTGAAAGGATGTTTTTGTGTTCTTTCCTCTCAGTACAAGAGCTGCTAGTTTGGAGGGCTCCAACACCTTTTCTTTTACTACTTATTGAAGGTGCTTCTTTCTTATGCTGAAGTGTGCTAATGCATTAGTCCTTTGGACACTTAACCTCTCTTATCTTCCTAATAGGCACTGGCTACTATCTTGAGGAGATTCAGATGTTTTCATGAGGTGGTAGAAAGCAACCGTCATATAGCCTTACCCTAACACACAGCATTATTAACACGGGAGATGCTATCTTGTCCATACAACAATTCAGTTTCTTTTTTTTTCTTCTTTAATCTGATAAACGACTGTCTCAGCCTGGATGGTAGGCAAGTCAGACGGCTTCTTGCTGCCTTCAGTAGCTGCTCAGTTTGTCTTGCTGTTTTTATGGACTCCTCATGAGCCATTTCTTAGCACCAGCTACTTAGTTAAATCAAGAACTTGTTCTTTATTCTTAATTGAATTAGCTCTTGATAACTCTTCCAGACTTCTGTCATCCTATTTTTGGTCTTCGGGCATTGGATGTGCCTCGTCTCGGTTTTAAATGACATTTTGGATTTTGCTTGTTGTTTCCTCCAGGCCTTGAGGTGCTTCTTACCAACTCCTGTGTAGGCTTATTAGCATGCACAGCATTTTAAATTGGGCCATTTGAATAAACATCCTGTGCCCTGCTTTACTAATTCCTTGCTGAAATAGGTCATGCCAGACCCTGCTAAACACAGCATTCTCCCAGTGGTTTGTAGCCACTGTGTCCATGTTCATCATGCTCTGCCTACTCAACTCCCCTTCCAAATTCATGAAGGGTCATGGTGTTTTCTGGAAAGCCTTCACTCTGTGAGGGTACCTGCAGATCATTGCTCTCTTACAGGCTTGGCAACAAGCAAACTGATTATCTGTGGATGGGGACCTGCCTCTCTTTGTCTCCCGGCTGTTTGGCTGAGTGCAGCTCTGATCTTTGCTTTGATGTTTGTTTCTTGGTTTGTTTGTCGTATTAGCAGCAGCAGAGGTGTGCATTATTTTTGCATGGATTGCTTAACATTCTTGGATCAGACTCATTGCTTACATCAACAAAATTTGCTATCTGAATCTGTGTATCACTACTGCTTTTTTTTTATCCAACTAGGCTTTCAGCCTGGAAGTGAGCAAGGCAGGAGAAATGAGTTAACATTCATTTGCCATTCCTTGGTCCAGGCAGCTAACATAATAATACATTTTAATCAAAAATAGTGAATCTGCTTTCACCAGAGATGGGGTCACATCCAGAGCTGTACTTTGCCAAAGAACCTGGGGAATTTTGGGGGATATTTGGAACTCATTACTACAACTAGCAAGGATAAAATAGCTTCAACGTCTGGCTCCAAATGTTTATGTGTTTGGGTGTCCTTTACGTGAACACTGCTTTAATAAATAAAGTGTCAATTAGCATAGTTTAGTTTGCATCTGCCAAATTCTTTCTAATGTGTATTAATAAAAGCTAAGGACAATTGTTTAATGGGATGATGAGCACTGAGCTGGTCCAGAGGAGCTTGGGTTCAGTTTTCAGATTTGCCACTGTGTCTTTGATCAATCTGTTTGGCTCTGATCCATCAAAGATGGTTAAACTCCTGTGCGATTATAGTGAAGCTGGTAGAACATGTCATTCTTCTTTTAGGTTAAGCATGCAGCTGAGTAGCTTTGCTGAATTAGGCCTACAAGCCTGCTGCCGAGTGAGGACATAACGATGCTTCCCCAGGTCACAGGGTTGTTCAGGGTAAAACCGTCTATTCCTGAGGAGATGGTCTGTGTGTAGCTTGCTCCTGGTCCCAGTGCTGCACCTCCTTCTTTCTCTGGCAGCCCTAACCATGCTGTCAGTATTCAAGGTGACTGGTTACATTGGATGTCTCTGCTTGCTACTTTATTCTTTCATTTTTAATGTCTCCTGGGAACTACAAAGTGTGAATGCTGTGAGAAAGAGAGCATCCTGCTGAGAAGAGTAAAAGGGTAACAGAAAATGTTTCTGATTTCTATAATGTAATAACCAAGCAGTCTGGTTATCTCCTCCATCCCTTTCCACTGCTGATCTGTCCCCATGAGCTTCTTGTGGATTTTTTTTATTCCTTCTCTAGTTTTATCGGAGTTTCAGTGCTTGAATTCTGGGTGGGTACAATTATGAAAGCTGTGCAGTAGGGTTACTGTCATACATATATGGACATCTGCACAAAGTGGTTCCTTGCAGTCCAACTTGCCAAAATGACTGCTTAGCACCAGAGCTGCTTTTCAGCTGTGTCTCTTTGTCTTGTAGCCCACAGGCACCTCAGCCACAGGCTCCGGAGACTCCCTGGGCAGATGAAGAAAATGTAGTTTATCACCTGACTGATGAGGACTTCGACAAGTTTATAAAAGATCATTCATCTGTGCTAGTGATGTTCCACGCACCATGTGAGTTTGGTTTTTTTCTCTTCTGTACTCTGAGCCAAATGCTTGCTAACAAAACCAACCATGATTTTCTGTGGAGGCTTTGCAGAGTCGTGAACTCAAAGTCCAGGCTTTTCTTGTTTGTGAGGATTGTTAAATACACAAGGCATGAAATGTTTGTGAAGTTGCTGACTTCAGGTTTGGGACGGAGTTGTGCTGCTGGAAGAGACATGCTGTAGGCTGAGTCAAAACATAAGAGTGTAACGATGCTTAGATAGTCTCAGGACTCATCGCTCAGCATGATTTCCCATTTTCAGCTAGTCTTCAGTGTTGTTTGCTTTCAAAGAAGAGCCCTGGTTGATTGAGCAACCTTGAGAAACGTGAACTCCTGAGCCCTTGTTCATGGCTGCTGATACGTCATTTTGAGTGTTGTCACTCGCCTGCTGCAGTTTGTTCTCTAGCAATGTAAGGGGTGATGGTCATTACGTATTGTGCTGAAGTATGCTAAAACTTGATCTAAGTTCAGAAACTCCCCAGGACTTTTGAAAACTGATGCAGAGCTGGCAGTGATGTTACTTACTCTTGGACTGAGAATGCATTGGGGTGGTTTTTTTCATTACTTGGTTTTAGCCTGAGCAATAAAATGCAGTGGGTTGCCCAGAGGTATTTTGCCTTCAGAAAGCTATTTCAGTCATGTTGTCATGCTGTACCCTGTGGATGGAAGCGTGAATTAACTGCTTTGTTCCCTTAGAACGTAAGTTGTTCCAGCTACGTAGCTGGTTCTACCAATACTTTGTGTCTTCTGCAATGGAAGCAGACAGAAGGTTCAGGCTCAAATCTGCTGTGTCAGTTGATACATAGCACAGGTACAGGCTAGGTGAAGAATGAATCAAGAGCAGCCCTGAGGAGAAGGACTTGGGGGTACTGGTGGATGAAAAGCTGGACATGAGCTGGCAGTGTGCGCTGGCAGCCCAGAAAGCCAACCAGATCCTGGGCTGTATCCAGAGCAGTGTGGCCAGCAGGTCGAGGGAAGTGGTTCTCCCCCTCTATTCTGCTCTCGTGAGACCCCACCTGCAGTGCTGTGTCCAGCTCTGGGGCCCCCAACATAAGAAGGATATCGACCGGTTGGAGCGAGTCCAGAGGAGGCCACAAAGATTCGCAGAGGGCTGGAGCACTTCTGCTATTGAGACAGGCTGAGAGAGCTGGGCTTGTTCAGCCTGGAGAAGAGAAGGCTCTGGAGAGACCTTATTGCAGCCTCCAGTACCTGAAGGGTCCTACAGGGAAGTTGGGGGGAACTTTTTACAAGGGCCCGTAGTGACAGGACAAGGGGTAATGGGTTTAAACTGAAAGTGGGGAGATTTAGATTAGGTATTAGAAAGAAATTCTTCCCAGAGAGGGTGGAGAGGCACTGGCACAGGTTGCCCAGAGAAGCTGTGGATGCCCCATCCCTGGAAGTGTCCAAGGCCAGGCTGGATGAGGCTCTGAGCAACCTGGTCTGGTGGAGGGTGTCCCTGCCCATGGCAGGGGGGTTGGAACTAGATGATCTTTAAGGTCCCTTTCAACCCAAACCGTGCTATGATACACAGCTGCTGTCTCCCCTTGCTGCCATGCTAGCAGTTGCACTGGGGCAAAAGGTTCATTTTCGTGGACACAGAATTGAAGGTGAGGGCTCTGGAGACAGGCTGTGTGCTCACAGCTGAACAACAGAGGTTCTTGGCATGAGACTGAAATCCTGTCTCCCTTTAAGCCAGCAGGAGTTAGCCCCGAAATGCCTTTTTTGAAGGTTTGCTCATAAGACTCATTTAGAAAGCATACCATAATGAATTTCCTGTGCCCAATGAAATGTCTAGGGATTTGATCCACTAAAGCAGGTGACTGGATGCTGTTTTGTCCCTGTGTTCACTGGATTATTTGTACTAATGAAAGTGGGACCAGAGATTAATGCCTGGTCTGCAAACCAAAACAGAAGTAGCAGAACTGATGAAGAAGCCTGGTTTGCTCAGGAGTTATCCTTCATTACCCAAATCCTTCCTTCCCCCAGACTTCCGTGCACCCCGGTGTGCAAGCGACAGCACGGGCTGCTGCTCCTTGGAAGCTGTACACTTGCTGGTTTGGCTAAACAAGGCCTGCCAAATAGAAGTGTAACTGCTGACTTGCCCTCCTTTCCCTGTCTGTGCATGATGGTTTAGGGATGTGTCCTCTTTCTCTCTAGCCCCAGATGTTTGTATATTTACAGAGATTTACTCGAATTTGAAAGCTCTGCCCTATTTCAGTGATGTATTTGAGAGGAGGAAGAGGGGAAGAAATCAATGTTTGCTCCTGCAAACCTTATTCCTTTAGGAAGTCACATTAAAAATAGATAAATACACATAACTAAAATCAAATTTTATAGTAAATTTAAGTTAGTTATAAATCTGAACAGGACTTTGTTCAGTCAAATATTTTGTAAAGCTCAGACAATACAATTTTAGGGGTAACAATATTGCGTGACCTGTTTGGAGAGGAGGGGTACTTCCAGATAGGTATGTTTTGTGCTAAGGGGCTTTCTGTGCTAAATTATAGCTGTACTTTGGCAAATGCTATTTTAAAAGTAAATCAAATGCCTGAATCAGGCTGTTGCAATCTCCTGATAACGTGTTCCAGCTGCTCAGAATTGGGGTAAAGAATGTTCCTTGCCAGAACAACTGTATTTTAAATGCAGCTTGAATATTTGGGGCATTTTATTTACATTCAGGTGGTAGTGGTATGCTTATGTGCAGAATGCAGCTTGTACATGTGTATAAAAGATCTGTGTTTGTAAGAATCCTCTCTGGACATCCTCAGCAGAGAGTGTAAGGCTTGCAAACTAATTAATGACAGATAACTATCATAAGCGGTTATCCCCATGATTAAAAGATATTCTCCTAGCAGTTCTTAAATGTGCTAATGGAGTCACCTCACGAATATTGGGAAATAAATTACTTCAGTAAAAGAAGTGGTAAAAGCAGAGGAGATCTTACTTGTTTTAACCTTGGTACCTTTGGATGAGAAAGTTTTTTCTAAAAATTATGTATTAATAAAAAACAGTGTTGAAACAGATGTACCAAATAGGCCCAGAACCTGGGATATACTTCTCTGTAACTAAGAATAAGCAAGGGGATTTCAACACTGGCCTGGAATTAGCAAGTACTTAAAACCCTGTGTCACCGTGCAGCATACATGTGACTTGGCGTTTTTCTAGCATGCTGTCAATCTTGTGTTCATGAGAAGCTCTTCTACTAGAGAGGGAATTATTTCAGTGGTGCTTTAATTACATAGTTAGGTGGCCAATAGAGTACAATATTAAAAGACGTGTGGGAAATTGGAAGCTTTTTACACAGCCCCCACCCCTGAAGTGCTGAAGACAGAGCTGAACCAAACACATCCCTGGTAAATACCTGTGAACTGCAGAATTAGGCATTGTGATGAATGTGGCCAATTGAGTCTCCATGCCTGTGGCTACTAATGATCATCCCTGAGGACCACATTATGATTATTTACAATCAGTTGCACTTATTGGCCCAATGAAAGATGTCGCAGCATTTTGTGTTAAGTGCAGCCTAGCATAACTGGGTCCGACAAGAGCAGCTACGTGCGACTTAAACCCATCAGGGAGGTCTGCAGCATGCAACTTGCAGCTCTTGCTGTCAGAGGCCTTAAACGTTTTCTGCAGTAATTTAACACAACCATTAACTGGAAGATGGGCTGCTTCGAGTTGTTACTGCTGGCCCTGAGAAGTCAGTGTGGGTAGGCAGGATGAGTTCATCCTGCTTTCGTTTTGCAGGTCACTAGGGACACAAAGCAGGATTTTTAACCTTCTGAAAGTCCTTGGTAAAGCCCTTAAGAGGATGTTCAACAAATCTGAATATTTAGCATAGGTAAACAGTGACCTAACTAGCCAGGAGTCTGAAGGCGTTCTCCTGCGCCAGCCATCTGCGAAGGGTGTGCAGTGTTGTGCTCCTTATTCAAGCATTCTGCTGAAATTTCGTAACTGCTGGTGGTGAGCAGAGTGTTATCCTGGATATACCCAGACTGGAGTCTTGCAGACGTCTGAAGTGTTTTTTCTGTGTGTTGCTGTTGTACCCAGAAACTTCAGTTATGAACTGAGATGTGTGCTATACAAAAAAGCCCTCTAAATAAATGGTCCTTTTCCACAAAGGATTTGGAGTTTTTCTTGGATTGATCATATCTGCTAACACAAGATATCAGTTATGTTAGCGGGCCTGTTTCTGAGTCCGTAACAGAAGATGGATTGCACCAACCAAAGCTATTTCTGGACCGTAACATAAATAAAGGCACCTATGCAGCTCATGATAGTCTTCTGTCAGCAGTGAGAATAAAGACTCCATGTCTGTGCATGATTCTTGATGTCTGTGCCTACAGCTGATCATTTTATTTAGGTGCCCAAGATGACAGCTGGGTTCTGAATGTCTCTGAATATGGGTTATGCTGCCAGTGAAGTGTTATTAAATGCTTTAGTGGCATGGGGACTTGCTGGGACCTAAAATGCTCCTGAGACACTTGAACACAAAAAAGCCCTGTATGTGTTTTCAGTTTCCCCAGCAAACTGCTGAGTCAAATGCAATTTTAAAAATAAATCTGTCCAAAATATTTGGCAGATTAGTGCAGGCTGCAGTCTTTCTGACTTGGTTTTGTCAAAGTAGTAAAAAACCCATGAATTTCCACTTGGTTTTTCGCAGCATTTTTCTCCAAAGCACGTCTCGGAGTCTCGCACAAAATAAGCCTCACCAAGTCGCTGATAAGTCGATTCACGTGCTTCTGAAGGGTGTTTCAAGTTTAGGATTGAAATTAAAGTCAATTCAGAAATGGGGTCTAAACGCATCTGCTTTTCATGCACAGGAGTTACTTCTCATTATATTTTGTTAACACAAATGACATTGCTAACACTGTAAAGCATCCTGTTCCTGCAGCCTCCTGTAGAAGAATGTCCTGGTGCTGCCAGACACTGTATGTCCTCCCTCCCAGGGTACATTGAGCAAGCACAGATCTGAGTAGTCCCTGTTGCTAGTGGGTGGTGGTGTCAGTCACCTCTGGTTGCTTTTCCCCCACCCTCGAGCCCTGTCACCCATAACAAAGTCCGTGGTCCAGTGCTGATGCCAGAGGTAACGGGGAAAAGGCAATTCAGCTGCGCTGTTACTGTGAGCGTGCCTTTGCCTTTTAAAGGATTCAGCTATTAACCTGTTTTTCCTGCAACGTTTCTTCCTTGTATATGAACTTCATGTTAAAACTGTCTTCCCTGCCCTCTTCACAAGACTTCTTCAGAGACTTTATATAAGCTGTAGTTGCAGGACCTAAGGCTAGAAAACATGTCAGTACCCTTAGTGGGATATTGGAGTCATCACCATTCTCCTCCCTTGATAAGGAGGGAAGGCAGGGAAAACACAGCTTGCTCTCTCTGGCCCCCTTCCCCTCCTTAATTTGATCTTGGAAACTGCTTTGGAGATGCAGCCCTGATAGACCTTTTCCTGCTCCTCCTTAATGGAAGGGATGGCAAAAATAAATCTGGAGATGATAAAATGCACTGTAGTTTTGATGTGTTGAACGTGAAATTCCTTTCCTGTCTTTGGATGTTTTCACTCCCTTTATAAACCAGCCCGATAAATTAGGCAGTTGATGCTTTCCAAAGCCAACTATTCAGCTATGCAGGTTTTTAATTGCATGGGGAGCTGTTTTATCAATTTAGCTTTGAAAAACAGCTTTTAAACCCTTCCCTCTTTCCATCTTCCCTCTGGTGCATTAAAACCCAAGGTTTTAAGCCACTTTGTGATTTCGTTATTAAGAACACCAGCCAATTAGCCCAATGCAAGGTGAAGGCCTCCAGCTTCCAACCAAGCGGCGGACTTGGCTCTCTCCCTGCTGGTGCCCCATCATTGGTTTCAGTGGACTTGGTTTTGTTTCTTCCTGCTGCATGTGGTGAGATTAGGGTGTAGAAATCCATTGCTCACTGTATATTTAAAGTAAAGCAAACCCCAAAAGTGTACACAAAATCAAATCTGGTTTGTTTTTTGTGGGTTTTTTTTTTTTTTTTCCAAACTGGGTTTTACAACTACAAATAAATAAGTCTCCCTTTCAGACCCCCACTGGTTCCCTGTGAAAGCAAGCTACCGTTGCAGCGAGCGCTAATTGGTACGTCTGTTGGCAGCCTCGACAGAAAGGCCACGGGTTGAAAAGGCTGAAGAATTAATTTACTGTGCAGCCTGGAAAAAAAATAGCCTTTGCAGCACAGGTTATCAGCGGCCTAATATTGGCAGCCTGTGGTAAATAAATAAATAAATATCTTAAGTTTTTTTTTCATGCTAATTCATGGTTCAATCAAGTATGTTTTTTAAAATGTAAAGCAGTGCAGTTGCACCAGCTAACTGGAGGTTAAAGACTTTTGGGTTATCCAAACAACAAGCAGCACTGTATGTGGAACGGATGGAAATATCCTTCAATTTTTATCTGTCCCCGTCATATCTGACATTTGTGATTTTAAAATGAAACGTTGGCTGTGTTCAGTGGCTGCATAGAGACCTTTTGACATCTGCCTTCAGATGTACAGGCTTTAGGATAAAGACGAACGATAGGTAACTGGGAAGTTTTTCTGGTTAGAACTGTGCTAGGAACCTGCTTAATTTATTTGACTTCATCTGGTGGCAACTCTTTGTAAGAAACTTCTGCTTGTCTCTGTTAATGGTATCAGTTCAGCTTAGGTGGAAAATGCTCTTTTATCCCTAAAGGTTTGCCTTTGGGCCTCAGCCTTCTTTGAAGAGAAGCTGTGCATCTGGCTGGTGTCCTAGTGGAGAGGGGTGTCCAGGTGCCTTCCCAGGAGGAGTGGTAGCAGCAGCAACAATAGCATCTGCTCCAGTGTTCGTCCACGTCTGCACTCTGCCCTTGCTTCCAGTTGTGTAGTGTTGCTCAGTCCTTGGTTGAAGATCACGGTGTGAGAAGAGCTTACTGAACAGCAGCAGTTGCAGGGAAGTTGCAGCTGTGTTTCCAAGGGCACTTCAGCGTGTGAAACGGCAGGGAGTTGGATGCCGGAAGCTTGGCAGGATGTAGCCCTCGGACAAGGTCTTTGCTTCAGGGTTTCCTGAAAGGTCTTTATAAGTTTTGACAATCCAACCTCACGAATGAACTCCACTTTTCAAATTGGGCTTCCCGTAGGGGCAGTACTTCAGAAACAGTTGTGCCCGTCATTCAGTGTAGCTGTAGTTGGAGAAGAAGACGAAGGCAGGCAGTTCTGTGCTGCCGTGGCTGCAGCCTGAGAGCGTTACTGGGAACCTGTAGTGTGTTGGGCACGTCGTGCATTTGGAAGCTTGGCAGATGCCGTATCCACGTGACATAGCTGTGTATGCTGTGGGGCGATACAGAAGGAGACGTGGGTCAGGGTGCTTGTTGTGGGCTTGATCATGTTCCTAGACCCCACAAAAATGTTCTCCTTGCTCTTAGGGTAATTGTAGAAAGCTTTGAACAAGGCAGGCTTTCTGGACCATTACGCGGGTCATAGGCACTGCCCGTTGGGTTTCTTGGTGAAGCAGTGCAGATGCCAGGATGGGCTGTTGCAATGCCCTGATCATGGAAAGAGCCAGCTGTGGTGCAAGGGCACTCTGATAAATATTGCTGTTTAAGAGTCCGTATAGATAGGTGACGAGATCTGCTTCGGTTTCAGCATCACGTTTGCTGACTCTTTACATCCCTCAGGCGCCTAACTTTAATGTTGCCTTAATGCATTTTTAATGGAATGTGTAATAAAATGCTTCCCTGGACAAGTGGAGATTGTGCCGACTTTCTGCTCGTAGGGTGTATGTATTTCTTAGCTGTATGTTACTGGCAGGCTTCTGGAACAGACATATTCTTCATCTAAACTGGTTAGAAACGGGTACATTCTTGGCTCCTGAATCTGCTTCCGCTGAAGGGAGCAAGTTCTGACTGTTGATTTCAGAGCGGGGAGGACTGGGACGCTCAGACGAGGTTCATCAATATTTAAAAGCATGTGAGTCTACAGCAGGATGTTGCTTGATGTTACATATATTTGAATATCACCAGAAATCTCCGGGAGTGTAAACAGTTCAGTGCAATGACCTGCCTCATTAAACTAATTACAGCAGTGATTTTCAGTGAAGGATTTTAGGCACACATTAAAACAGGACTTCTTGAAAATGCAGCAAACCGGGAAAATTAAGAACCTGACATGCATTTTTTCCTTTAATGACCATCCCACTTACGTTTCTTGAGGGTTTAAAAATAAAAATCAATATGGGGTTTTAGTGGTACTTAATATAAATAGGAATGTGGAGAGTATAAAAATCCTAATAACTAGCTTGTGCAGTAAAACTTGATAGGATACGTAATGAAAAGGGTGAGGACGGTAATGATGGAGTCCATTGTGTCTTTTGTGTCAGTCTTTTGATGCTAGAGCACACACTTTGTATAAGAAGATTGTCTTTTTGAAGCAGTTTGTGCTCTTTGAGCAGGGTAAAGTCATAAAAAAGGATGATCCAGTGATAAAAGTGATAGCCTTGGCCTGAAGATACAGGAGTTTAGCTCCTTGCCTTGCTTTGATTTGTGCAATCATGACCCAAGTCACTAAATATTTGTCTCGGCTTCTAGTCTGTGAAGTGGAGATAACATTTCACCTAGCACGGGAGTTTTAAGCAGCGAGCCACGTCCAGATGGTGTGATGCTCCAGTGTTACAGGAATTGGATTAGGGAAGATGCATGTTGCAAAGACTTGATCGACACAAAGGAAGTAGGGCGATGCCTTCGGCAGACACTGGTTTGTGGCAGGCAGTCAGGCTTTTGGCCCCCAAGTTTAGGAAAGCCCATCTGCCATCAGCTGAGCACAGAGCTCAGCCAAGGGTATCGCTGCTAGAGCCAGTGACTTGCAGCCTAGTTACTGCCGGCACTGGGACTGGAAGGGAGGAGCCTTGGCTCGCTCTGGTTCAGCTTCAGAAGAGAAAGAGGAGCAAAACCAGGCTTTGGGGGCATTTGTGGGTACTTTGCCTTCAGGCTCTATCTCAACTTGCTCTGTGCAATGGTGTTGTTCTGGGGACACAGCGTGTACTTTGAACAACTTACTTGCTAGCAGTGGGTATCAAGAGTATGCAGTATACAGGACAGCAGTAGAGGAGGAAAGGAAGGAGTTGAACTGTAGATATTTGGGTTTTGTGAGATTTGGGCTATTTGTTCAAAGTGTATCGCTGCATGCTCGCCTCTGATAGGGAGCAATTAGTTTCTTTATTAAAGAAGACATTTGCAGAGGCTATTCCAATCAGGAAAAAATCTTCCTGTGAATGTGTGGCAGGTGGTGTGAAGGGAACATTACTTTCTTTGGGGATTTGCTGCCTCATTTCTTGCATTACTATTGCCTTCCTTCTCCTTAAAAGTCCTTACCAACTGAGACTCCTGCAGATGAGTAGCGGTGGCTGCCGGAGAGCCAAGGGGCAGCTGAGAGGCGACAGCGGAAGGGAGATTGCCGCATTCTACCCCTCTCTGTGTAGCTGTTGTAGGTTATTTAGTTATTCAGAGTGGTCTTTTAAAGAGTGGTCCTTAATTTTAGCCAGCTTTTTTGTCCAGTGGAAGTCCTCATCTGGGCGTGCAGAGCAGGTGACTGTCCTGCAAGCTTGACCTGGTGTATGTATAAGCCCTTAATGCTCTCGTGGCAAGTTCTGGTAGGAATGAAGCGTAACTTATTTTTATAGATTTACTTTGCTTGTCTCTAATGATGGGTTAACAGTAGGAATTAGCTTTAAGAATTAAGCACCAGTTTTATTTCTTCTGAAATAAATTAATTTCCTTGCCTGGATAAGCTTAATATACGGTGCAGGGCTCTCATTTGGAAAGTGTCTTACAGTATCTCTGCTACTTGAATTATTGCCAGCAGAGTTTTCATTATCGAGTTTATCTTCCTAAATACTTTATGGCTTCAATTTTTATTATCCTGTGGAAGGTAGAGAACTTACTTTAAAGGGCAAGTAATGAACAGAGAAACCTACAGTGAAAGATTGCTTGCCTGCCTGTCTGTTCCTTGCACTCTTTCACATGGGGAGTCGGCTAGTGATGCTGTTTTTCTGAGTTTATTAATAAGCGAATTCATTGCTTTGACAGTGGGGCATTGTGCTGCTGGTGGTGTGTCTTCTGGGGTCCTGACTGCTTGTGGCTAGCAAGTATCCCAGCACCCTTCTCCTAAGTAGGTGAATGCACCTCATAACCACTTTTTCTCTGATTTTTGGACAAAAAGTGTGCACTCTGCATAGTATAGCTGCTGATACTTTTATGGGTGTCTTCTCTGTAACAGCCAATGTCACCATTGCTTTTAACACCCCCACCACATAAGCTACAAGTCCTTTGGGGTGTACATTTTTTAGGAAGATCTCTTTGCGTTGCATCCGTTTTCCTGATGTTTTATACAAATTGCATCCTGGGAAATCATTTGCTTGCTATGCTGTTTTCCTGAGCTGGACATGCAAAGCTGTTTCATCTAACCACTGTTCTCTGTCATTTTCATTGCTAAATCCAAAGTATGAAGTCTTCTGTAGTGGGGTAGGAGTGTGAGGGAAAGTAGTGCAACTTCTCTTCCCTCCCCAAGGCGAAATTTTGTTGATCATCTAACAGTGGAGAAGGTGGGGATCTTTATGGATGTAGAATAATTATGGTTTAATTGAGAAGGAAACCTTCTGGTGGTATTTTTCATAAACTCAACAATTTCACCTTGAGGCAGCCATGCTGTTGTCTCTCTCCTTCACATTTCAATAGGGGAAGATTAATTTTCAACACCTACTCAGGGCCATGTTCCTCCAAGCTGGTGTAGGAAGTGTAATTCATATCTCCTGATGCCAGCTCATCCACCTTCCTTCGCTTCTTTTCCCAGCCAAGAGGGATGGTAGGAAGCACCATCATCTCCCAACGCTGATTTCTACCAGTTGTACCATATAGTTTTGACTAGGAGGGTGTATACACGCAGCATAATCTTCAATAGCTGGAAGCTGGTCCAGATTTGGAATGGAAATGAGGGACCATGTGATGTTTGTTGTTGGTTTGTTTTAAATAAAGATGGTGATTAGCTTAAAGATCTTTCCTGGATGTGTGCTGAAGTCTGTGCCATTGTAGATGGGAATATATTTTTAAAAGGCTAATTTCAGGAGCCAGGCTCAGCCAGGGCTCCCTGTAGGGTTAAAAGCAGAGAGCGCTCACTCTGAGGGCAAGATAGTGCAGAAATCTCTCTCCCTTCTTAAGTCTCAGGGACCCCTGGGAGGTAGCAGCCTGTGGCTGAGGTTAGCCTTGGAGAATATTCACCCTTTCCCCTGAGCCTTTACATCAAAAGAAGATATGCTCCAGCGTGACCAGAAATGAAGGCAGAAGCATATGATATGCAGGAGGTCATCAGAGCTGTCGTCTTTTAAATGCCGTGGAGGCAGCATGCAGGACCTGCTTGGTGTTTCTTTCCTCTGTGCTGAACCCTCCTCTGCCAAGGTCTGTTGCTGGCTGCTGGGGCCGTGAACATAGCATGGATGCAGACAGAGTTCCCGGAGGATACCTTTGGTTAAACTCCCTTCTCAGTTTGATCTGATTTGTCTTGTGCAATCGGACTGTCTTTCTGAAAAATAAATTACCCAAACTCGTACTGTAACTGTCTAAAGCTGTTACGAATCCCCTTCTGCCGAACAGTGTCAGTGGTGCTGGGAGGGAGACAGGCCAGCATAGAAAAGACGATCAAGAATTGGATTTCAAATGCTTTCACCTCTACAACCACGGTGCTCCAGGAGGGAGGTGAGGCTTGGCTAGCTCAGCGTGCATCCCCACGTGCTAGGCAGGTGTCAGGTAGCTCATGGGGTGTTGACCTGAGCTGTGTGGCCTGATCAGGAGTGAGTTTGTGTCTGAATTGTTTGGTAGTGACCCACACTGTGCTGCTCCGTTTTTCTCAGTGCCCTGAGGCTTTCCCCAAGGGATGTCTGTGCCTGCAGCACATGCATAAGGTGCTCCTGAGAGAGACAGTGGCTGTGATGGGGTCACAGCTGCCTCGGCAAGTCGTGTGGACAGCAGAAGAGGTGACCCATTTGTAGTCGTTTTGTGCCCTGGCTTCACACTGAAGAGCTTCTGGAAGCAGGCAGGAGCTTTATTGTGTGTGTGCATGCTGGGATTGGATTTGCACAGATCATTGCACGCACAGATTGCACTGTGAGTTGGTGGCAGTGCCAGTGAGATGATGATAATGGTGGGAATGAGATGCTGTGCTGCTCTTCTGTCACTGGGGCAAACTGCGCAGCCCACGCAGCCCAGGCGTTAGGCTGCAGCCGCATAAATGTAGCGTGACTGCAATAATCCCAACTGCTGAAGTGTTTTCCTTCTATTTCTGTATTTCCTTGGAGTCTTTTCCAGGATGACCTTTCCCAGGCTTTGTCTTTCATGAAGCCGTAAAGCAGTTTGCTTGTCACTGATCCCTAAGCAATGTAGTACTTGGTGAGATCACACCTACCTTTAAAAGTACAGTGGCAAGGTGGGGTCTGAACTGCTGCGTGCATGTGCACGTTTCTCGCTGTTGAAAATTTGCATTCAGTGTCGTGTTGAAGATGTTGAAGCTGCTCCTGCTGATCTTGTAAGAGCATCAAGCCTTGAAACATCTTTGTCTTTTAGCATCTGGAATTTTACCTGGGTGAGAAGTGCTGCTAGTGAGGAGAAGGATGGTTTGGTGGGAGTAAGTACCCAGAGAGAAAAGTATGCATAGCATTTCTTGAGCTCCTGATCCTTCATAAGATGGTTTATGTTTGTTTTTCTTTAAAGCAGAAACCTGGAGATCTGGGCATAGCATGATGGCTATGACCATTACAACTATTATGTGAACATGCAACCAACAAGGTTGCAAATTCGTACCTGTGATTACGGGGGAGAAACAGCTACAATTGTCATCCTCCCTCCCTTCCAAATCTGTGGATGATTTCCTATCAGATGGATATCTGCAGTACAGACAGCTAAATTATGCAAGGGAATCTGCAGCTGTTGTAGTTTATGCTCTCCTACACTGGCAAAAGAACTGTAAGCTGCCTTGTGTCAAACCTTACAGCTAGTCTTACATGATGCGTAAGAAATCTTTGCATGTTAAAGGCTTCTGGGGCAGAAGAGAATACATTTGTGTTCTCACGCAGGTGATAAGGGGGCTGGGACTTGTGTGTATCCTTGCTCTGGCTGCAAGGATCGTGTCTCCCTCCCATGTATGTACTCTTGCTTTTATATATACAGGTGTATGTTCAAAGTTAACAACAGGGCACGCATAAGGGCTGGCTATTCTGCTGCGTGGAGAGGTCTCTGGGATTAGGAATGGAGAATGCAAAGGTGTATCCCCAGGTGTAAATGTTTAGGGATGAAAGGTGCATCTGAATTTTTTGAGATTGTTTGTTTGTTTCTTGGAGTTTTCTGTAAATCCTTCATGAGTGTAGGCTGAACTGCCAGTGACCCACTTGCTGAAAGCAGGACATGCTTTGTGCTTCAAATTCATTTTCTCATCAGGCTAATGGAGGTATTTTTGGTATGCAGCTATGGATAGATGAAGAGCTGGTGTGATACAGTAAAGAGCTGGTATGCGGTCGCAGTACTCAAGCAGTCTGTTGATGGCAGAAATCAATGATTCTTTAAAATCTTTATTTGCAATTTAATTTATTTCTAGGGTTCTTCATGTCAGAAATTCCGTGTCCGCAGCTGCCTGGATGTTGGCTTTTATCTCTCGTTGCTTGTCATGCACACTTCAGATCCTCAGACAATGTTGGCTTGAAATGAGAGGACGTGACCAAAAGCATGGTGTTTGTTTATATAGCCATAATAACGTGGAAGAAAAAAACAGTGAATGACAGAGACAAACAGAGATTTATGTTCTGGGGACAGCGCCGAGACAGCACATGCAGGAGCTCAGCTGGAGCTGCTTGACTGGTTTTCTGCCCACCTTCTGGAGGCAAAACTCAGTTTAACAGTATAAGTGTTTGTGTTCACTTCTGAAAGCATTCGGAGCAACTGTGCTCTGTATGGTGAATCTTTGCCATAGTGCCAAACGGGCTGCTGTCAACAAATACACAGTGTTTACTTGGAAAAAAAGGTTGCTTGGTACATGTGTTAACCTTCGCTCTGTGCTTGTGCTGCTCGCCCTTGCACGATAGCATTGCTCTGTCTGCACCTGGCTGTTGCCTCTGCACTAGAGTGCGGCCATGCTCTGGGAAGGACGCAGTGCTGAGCGAGCGTTGTCCTCTGCCCTGCGGTGGGATTCTAGAGGGAGGTGACATCTCTGTGCTGGAGCGATCTGGGGATCTGTGATCGCTGTCATTCTGGCGTTGTAGCTGAGCTATGCTGTGTGACAGCAACTGCGCCGAAGGAAGGGGCTGTTTAGCTCCTGCCTGTGTGGTGCAAATGAGGAGATTGATTATAAATAAACTGGGAGAATGGAATCCTTGCTTCATTTAGACACCGGTTTTAAAAATGGTTAGCGAGGGCCTGTCTTGTACCAGATGTCCTACAACTGGGTTTTGTAAGCTTTGACTTCTTTGTCCTGTCTTGTAAGACGACTCCTTTACACTGTGTGCTCTTTGCCATTCAGGCACCTTGGCCCTTGCAGCCTGGGGCTCCTTTTGTGCAAGAGAAGCAAGATGAGATGTTGAGAGGGCAAAGGAGTTGTCCAGAACTGTTTGGCAAAGCCAAGCACTGAACCCGGTCTGGTTTCTACTGCCGGCTGGAGAGTAACTCTGACTTGCACCTCTTGTATAGACACACGTCCCTCGGGCGTTTCCACCAGCCATGACCCAGAGAGGCTCAGAGGACGTCAGTGCTTGGAGCAGGCTGTGGGGCATCCTTGTGTTGACTGTGACCTTTCTCTTCTCACCCGGGATTGAGTGAGTCGCTTCCCTTGCTTAGTCTTTTAGTTTAAATGTCAGCGTACACTTGACATGACAGTGCATCTTCTCAGAGCACATCCATCACAGGTGCCCACTGTGGACCTGTGGGCTTCCTTCCACTGTCCCAGCAGACCTTATGCAGCACGTTAGAGCATCTGGGCTAAGGGCCTGTAGGGTGGTTGTTATTTCCCCATTCATTTTATGAACAGGATATGTCTAAAACAAGAGGAGCTTAGTGCAGAGGGATACAGCTGCTGCTGAACAACCTGATGTAGCAATCCAAGGGGAGACCATGACCTTGGAATTAATTTAAATGACTTTTTCATTGGCCTTGAGAATTTAATGGTGATCCTCACACGATTATTGAAAGGTGGGATAAATAATCATAGAAGAGATGAATTGATTTGCAGTGTGTAGGTCTGACTTCTAATTCTTATCTCCCCTTTTCTGCAGTGGTTGGTGGAAGCAGGCTGTAGCACGCAATAGCAAAACTCTCATGAAGATGGTCAGAGAAGCATCGTTTTCAGTGGGAGAAGCTCTTAAGATTCCTTGTCTCTCTTTCAGATTCAGTTTAATGTGGTGGCTTACTTCCAGGCTGGCATATGAGCAGTCCTCTGTTGGGTAGAACTGGCATTTGCATGATAAAGATTTGAGGACTTCAGTTTGCATTTAGGTGCCTTTAAAGACCTGATCCTGCTTTCCCTTTATTTTAGGCATGAGTGAGTTGGCTTTGTGGCAGGCAGTAGTGCTGTGTCTGTGATGTTCATGAAAGAACCTGGAACAGTGACATTTCATAGTCTGGATACCTTTCCCCGAAATGTCAGGGACATGAATTTCAGATGCTTTGGATTGTTTTTTATTTCCTGGGCAAAGTATACGTAGCTTAGTTCGGTTTGGTTTGTTTTCCCCCCCGCCTCTGCATAGGTTTGTGAAAACTCAGGTTGTTGACACTTCTGGTTGATCAGGTCTAATGTTAATGATTGTGGAATATAGCGTAGATGATGTGGATGCTGTATCTAGAGCACAATATGCAGCTTGCTCTGGCTGGAGGACAAGCTCTGTAAAGGCCACCCAGGTAAAGTTACCCCTGCAAAATGTATTTCTTGGTACAAATTCGAGGTGGCTAATTCGGAGAGGTTCCCATGTATCTGAGCTGGGACACAAGATGCCATTTGTTTAGAAGTGAGGAAGAGCACAAAATGAATAAAGTTCCCCGCTCCTAAAAGGAGAACTAAATCAACTCCGGCAGGTGTCAGGGAACTGTCAGCCCCTTCCACAAAGCCATATGCCTGCAAGTTTTCTGTGGGTGGCAAACAAATCATTTTGCCAGCCTCTTTCATGCTCTCACCCAAGACAAGCAGTGCTGAGACAGTAACTGCCTCAGCCTTTTCCAGCTTCTTCCCGAATTCACCTCTGAAGCTGTCACATCAGGTTCCCAGCTTAGAGGCACATGCTTCCGCCACCCTGTAAAACCAAAGCCAAGCTTCCTCCTCCAGCGGATGTCCCCTCGTCCTGCTGCTCCTACCACATTAAAGCAGTGGAGTTTGCTCAGGTGAACATGGGGCTTTTCCATGCTGTCACCGCTGTGCAGATGGCTAAGCAGTATGGACCTTCACTGGTGTTTGCACTGGGGCTTGGTCTGGAATCAACCGTTGGGGTATTTGCTGTAATTCTCAGGTGGGATGGGCAGTCTTTATTCAGATATATCCACCCTGTGCCCTGAGAGGGTTCCATGGTGTGCTGCGGTGGTCGGAGCTGTGGTGGAGTTACACCTGGATGGATGTCCTATCCCGTCATGGCTCCGACCACTCTTGGACTTGTGCTGTATAGAACATGGTTGTCTGGTTCAGCTCAGGCTTAGGTTTGCGTCTGCTGGCTTCGGCAGTCACCCCATTAATGGGAATTAAAGCAGTGCTGAGATTCAGCATCCTTGGTGTATTTTCTTTCAGACAGTGGTGTAAAAATAGCCCCAACCCTGTTGCCCATACACCTCAGAATTGGCTTTTGCTGAAGCTGCACCTTAAAGATATCTAGCCGTATTTTCAGATACAGCTTCCAAAAGCTCAGCAAAGTGGGGCTTT
This sequence comes from Rhynochetos jubatus, assembly GCA_027574665.1. NCBI lineage: Eukaryota > Metazoa > Chordata > Aves > Eurypygiformes > Rhynochetidae > Rhynochetos > Rhynochetos jubatus. The sequence continues at coordinate 31,461,423 of CM050654.1, forward strand.
CAGGTGCCTCTTCCATCAGTAACAGCTGAAGAGGAAGAGCTGCAAACAAGAGGAAAAAGTGCGGCGAGGGTTGCGTTGAGATTGCGTGGCGCCGGGGCAGCAAGGGCAGCGCGCCTGGGTCGCGTGCAGCCCTCCGCGGCCTCGTTGGTGCGCGGGACCCGGCCCTCGCCCTGCCCAGGTGTCACCTCTGCCTCCCCTTGCTCTGCGGGGACTGGGGGTGTGCTGGTCTGGGGGTGGTGGCGGGGGCTGCGCGGGGCGATGAAGGGGCTGTCCTGCGGGGGCCCAGCATGGCACCGTCGGCTTTGCATTGTGACAGGAACCTCAGCTGGTCCCCAAAGTTCAGCTTGCCTGGGAGCAGTTGCACCAGCTGAAAACACTTTAATTTACACCCAAATAATTTATTTTAAATCTGCTTTTCTCGCTCGTGCATTCATTTTACGTTATTGTAATGTCAGCACTTAGCAGTGAAGTAACGGCAGATCTCTGGAGAACTTCGCACAAGCGAGAAAGCACCATTATCTCGGTTTTACAGGCCCTGCTTATGTTGAGAACATGTGTGGTGGTGTAATTACACTGATGTGATTAAATCAGTGCAAATCCTTGCTAGAGGGACATGCTGCACCACTGTAAAGCGGGGGCTTATTATCAGTGCAGTTTAATTCAAATTACATTACTCAATTAAGCTGTGCTAGTATAAGCCTCTGTTTAAAGTCAGGAAGTCACATGAGGGCCTGCGTTGTTTCCTTTTTAAAGCAGAAAAGAATTTGGAAGCTGAAATTGGTGAGCTTGTGCCTCGCCCAAGAGCATGCTGAAGCGATGGGCTAGACAAGTACTGTCCTTACAGTACTTTCCAGGAGGAAAGAGGCGTGGGTGCGAATTCAAGGGTTTTATTATTATTTTTTAATAGATTAAATTCTTTGTTTAAACCATAGTGACCACTTTGGAAAAGATACTACATCATACTAAGGCTTTAGAAATAAAATAAGTAAAATGTATACTAAATTCTAGTAAATCTCTACCACATGGTTTTGGATTTTGATAATAGCGAGATGGGTCAGTGAATAACCATGGCGTGTACAACTTAATTGGATTTTTTTTTTTTTTCTTTTGGCAGGGTGTGGGCACTGTAAGAAAATGAAGCCAGAATATGAGAAGGCTGCAGAGTTTCTCCATGTAGCCAGTGATGTAAACTAATTTCCTTTATTATATCCTTTAAATAATCAGTAATAAATAACTGGGGTAATAAAAGTGACTTTTCTCCCTACAACAAATTCAGCTGTTCTCATCCTCCCACAGGACCCTTCAAAATGTGCTTCCAAAGTACAGTCTCATCGCTAATGCATGAGCCCTGCCAAAGTCTTAGAAAGAACATTCTGTCTTGAAAGAAAACAAAATCGAAAAATGTTTATGTATTCTGCTGTAGGCCTTATACATAATATGATCAAATCCAAAATGGATTTTTTTTCCCCTTACTTAAAGACATCAAATGTGAAGAAACATAGGCTTTTATTTATGAATTAGAGTTGGAAGAAAACCAAAGAGGGTTGGTCCCTCTTTCAAATACCCTGGTTTTATGGTTGCATCACTCCATTAGCTTCATCTTAAGTGCTCCATCAGCATGGCTGGAGAAGAGAGATCCAGTAATATGAGTGTTATTGATTCAGTCTCACGCTGTGTATGCCGTGCAAGAGAGGCAGAATTAGTCCTCCCCATATTTTAAGCATCTTCAATGGAGACATCTAGAGTCCCTTTGTAGTTGTTGGAGACGGAGGAGATGAGAAAAACAAAGTTCAGATGAATCACACTCTACAAGTGTCTGTTCTCCTGTGACTCTAAAGTGGTCCATGTAAAGATGCTTACAAGCTAGGGAAAATTAATTTGCCTTGAAGTAAACTTGTCTTTAACAATGCTCGTTTCTTCTGGGAGAAATGGGGATTTGTGGGAAGAAATGCCATTCCTGGGAACAGCTCTTTGGCATTATATAGTGGATTATATACAGGGGATCCTGTCAGAAATGGGAGGAGAACAGGTAACACTGGTTACATTTAGTCCGTAAGATGCCCCTTCTTGGGTTTGCATCAGTCCTCTGTGTCTTTCTGTGTGTCTGTGCTGAGGACCTGAGGAAGTGCAGGCACCTAGATAATGAGTGGGTGCCTCCAAGTCCGGTTTCCTGCCAAAGGGGGGCGTATGTTGCTGGGATTTACAGTTAGTGGTCTCTGTTTCAGAGTCCAGGTGTCCTTGCAGCAGTCGATGCTACCGTCAACAAGGCGCTGGCAGAAAGATACCGCATCTCAGGGTTTCCTACTTTGAAGTACTTTAAGGATGGAGAGGAGAAATACACTCTGCCACACCTCAGAACAAAGAAGAAGATCATCGACTGGCTGCTAAAGTAAGTTTTTGAGGGTTTGAGATAGTATTTGAGATCCTGGTTACTGCCTCCTGAAGACTACTTTGGTGAGGAAGTAAATCTTAAACCCAGCTTCATCAACTGCCTAAATCCCTTGCAAAACCCCAAATGGAATTGCAGTATTCAAAGCCATACCAACATGTATGTTAATTATGGTCTCTAATTCACCAAATCCTTTATTTGCTGCAGGGTTTTTCACACTTGTCCTGGTATTTCTTTCCCAAAATAAATGTTTTTCAAATGTACCCTAAGCCTCTCACCAGAGGATGAATTGCAGTCGGTCTGAAAAATAAACAGAACATTTGTTGTTCTGTCTTTATACGAAGCAGCAGATTTCACTGTTAGAAGATGAATTTCTGCAGTTGTACTTTTCTTTTTCCAGCATTTCAGGGCCAGTGCCTAGAACACCAGCTACGTGGAGCTGAAGGAAAGCCAGCAAGACCAACAAAACCGGCACCTTTGTCTGCACTAACCAACTTTTCTTGAGTGGTGTGCTAAAATAATGCAGAGTTAAGTTTGATGTATGATGAAAATAATTCCATTTTGAAGAAGTAAATTGCTGGTATAATTCTCTCTTTAAGTATTCTGGAATAAAATATGCATTTCCTTTAGGTACTGTAACCCTAATGTATTTTCTGCATTATTCAATGGGAGAAAAACTGCCAGTGTTTTGTGAAGTTTTTAAATCATTTAACTCTTAAGTGCAGTTGGCGTGAGGAATGTAATCTTAATTTTTCCCCTCTGACTTGGGGGGGGTGGGGAGGAGGGTTGTGTAGCATTTTATTTTTGGGTTAGTTTTTTTTTTCTTTCCTTTTTAAACTACATCTCTGAGTCCTTCAAATCAGGCAATAGCTGTGGTCTGGCATCATCTTTGTAGCATGTTGAGAAGTTTTATCTGTATTTTACATTTAGATAGAGTACTCCCTTGGCCTCCCTGCATCCTCCAGGCTGCTGTGTCCATGCTGGGTGTTTAGTCACCAGCGAGCTGGAGTATTTGGAGCGCTACGTAACTTACGTTGAGTAAAACAGTCAGGTTGATACTGCCTGCACATATTGGCAGGTGAATAAGCAATGAGGAAGAAGGAAGGGCTGTTAATGCCTTCTGTATCCACTGTCCGTCAGGAAGACTTTTGTCTGCAGCCTGAGCTAGTCAGCAACTCAGGGACGCAGACAGCTCGTCTCCTGCTCTTGGCTGCTGGTTGCTCTCCCAGGCAGAGATGCAATAGAGAAATGATCCTTGTTTGCTGACCAGGGGTAAAATTGTCACAGCTGCACTGAAGTTGGTGGAAGTAGGGATGCATCTGGGCTGCAGGCTGGAGATGAACGTACAGCTTGTGGAAACCTGTCCCAGTGAGTCGTCTAGTCGCAGCTACGTGGGTTTCAGCTCCGGGCCCTCTGTGGTGACTGCAGGCTGTGCTGCCACATTCGGTTGTTAGCAGTGTCTGGGTGGCTTAGGTTAGCATGGAACGGTCTGTGTGAGATGAAGTCACACCTCTGACTGTAACCGATGGTAGCTCACACCAGTTGTGTTGGTGTGAAAATGCAGACCAGCTGCCCCCGTTCTTTCACTAACAACTGGCAAATCAGTATCGATGGAAAGGTGATGGATGTCCACCGAGTGACCTTGAGTAGGACTTTAAAAATTACGTTTTTCTCCACTTGGTTTTTATGTACCTGTTACAACTTAAAATGGTGTAACTCAAAGTGACAAGAGAGTCTGAAAAGCTAATTTATTACCAAGGCGACATACGAAGGTCTTTATACCGTGGCACCATTCTGATAATTTTATATAAGTAATCACTATTTAAGGTACAGCAGGAATGAATTTAATGAGTCTGAAAGAAGTCTGTGAGCTGGTGAATCGCAGAAGTTTTGTTAGAGGCGCTCTGGATGTGCGGGATTGCTCTGATCTAGTCAGTATGTGCAGTCATAATTGAAACCTGACATTCTCTTTATCAAGGTAAAATATTCCAGTTCAGTCACCCCCAGTCTTCCAAGTGGAACGATGCTGATTATTGCATCCTGGCTTTAATATCTGAATTTAAGAGAAGGTCATGAAATTCTTTATAGAAGTTTGCATGATAGCGATAAAGAGTACAAAAAGGATGTTTGAATGGAAGATGCTGTTCTATATCGGTTGCCTTTTGATTCCTCCTGCTTTCTGTTCTTCCAATTCATGCCCATGGATGGCACAGTGATACAAGAGCAATGTTTTTTCCACCCAGATCTTGGATGCAGTGCAGAAAATCTTTATTCTGCATTCCTACTCGTACGCCTGAGTACGATCACTGAGATTGTATTTTTATTAAGGTCCAGAAATTAACTTGCATCTTTTTTGTTATCTGGAGTTGGAAATATCGAGTGCATTTTTCTGCTGCACAGGTACCCTGAAGGATTGTTCAACTTCAGTTCCCTTGTGGTAGTTACCAGGATGCGATGCCCCTTTGCCTGCTTCCAGAAACAGTTTTAAACCCATCTCATTTCCCTTCTTTTCTAGTCCTGAAGCACCACCTCCACCTGAGCCTGCATGGGAGGAAAAACAGACTAGCGTTATCCACCTTGCTGGAGAAGACTTCAGAGAGTCCTTGAAGAAGAAGAAGCACACCCTTGTCATGTTCTATGCACCATGTGAGTAAATAGCTCTCTACGTGGATGGGTTTCATAAACCCTGCAGTTTATGAAATCCTGAATTAATTCCCTTGCTGTCCCCAGACTTTTAAGTGTAAAGAGCAGATGCAGAATATAACTGCATGGGACCATCACTGGCACCATCGTTTGTGTCTTTATAAACAGAAACGAAACAGTATGCAGTGTTTATTTAAAAAGTCATTGTGGTAATGCAGACACCAAAGCAGGCAGGGGTACAAAAGCTAAACAGATTTATTTTCCTCTGCTGCATTTTATGGTCTATATAACGAAATGCGATCCTTTATAGTAGCACAATGGACATGGAGAGCCTGACTCATTAGTGCAGCACTTCAGTAGTGAAATCGATAGAGTGGTGTTGGAGGAATCAGTCCCCAGAGGCTGAGAACAAATTTTGATGGAATAAATTTTGTCAGTAATAAATCTACATTTAAATCTCCGCTGGGAACACGGGCATAGCTTCCTCCTCCCAGATCGTTTTGCGTGCATCACACGTGCACTTTCTTTTTGAAGCTCCTGAGAGTACTTCTAGAGAAGTTTTGAATCAGGGCCTTTATAAATTAGGTGAATGGGAGGGACCTGTTCTGTTTTCCTGGGTTGTCCCAGAGACAGGCAGGTCTTAATGTTACAGGTTCTTAACTTTTGAGGGGTCTGTCAAAGGGAAAAGGTAATCCTGGCACTTATTATTAGATGGTATTAACTTGCTTTTACAGCACCGTGACTCAGCATCCCCAGAAAAATTCTTCTCTGTCACTTGGCCAGCCCTGCAATTCATGGATAACCTTCAGATAAGCGGTTGCTAACTTGTTCCCATTAAACTGAAGGTATTTTCCGGAAAGGGAGAAAAAGCTCAGGTCCTTAATGTTTAATCAGGCAGCCCCTTATTTTGCTTTTCTGTTACAGAATTAAACATGAATGCTTTTGGGCTCCCACGAAGTCCCGCTGGATGTGGGAGAAGGGAGGGGTGCAATTCAGAAAGGAGATTTCTGAAAGGTTGTAAAAGAAAAGGGAATGGGACTTAATCCCTTCCCAACTCCAATTCCCACCACCTATTGACTCAAAATTGCCCATGTGCCAGGAATTTCTGATTCATGGGCCTTAACTGGTTAAGAGCAAGCTGTAACTTTAAAATCAAATGATTGTACATGGACTGGTAAGATTTAGGAGTTGGCCATCTCTTGAGTTCTGCTTACCTGAGGAGTGACTTTCTGTAGAAGAGAGATTTATTTCCCTTTTGGTTTTCAGCTGCATCTTTTTAAGGCACTTCAATTCTTGGTCTTCTTTTTAAGGCCACCTTTAAAGCAATGACACTATGCACATTGAGTATGTAGCTCTCTGAGTTGAAAACAGGAGGCAACTTGCCTGATGGGCCAATAACGCTACAGTTGTTTCTGGGTGGAGTGCTGCCCTTACACCAGGAGGGGTGAGTAAAGATCAGCCTGTCCCTGTCTGTACGTATGGGCTGTAAGAGCAAGGGTGGCAGATGTAAGGCTGTTTGGTCCTTGGAGGCTGCCCTTCAGACACATGCTTCTTGTACCGTTTTGGATACAATGCTGCATGAGACCCCCTGTGTACAGGACAGAGACGTGTTCACTGGAACCACTGCTGGCCTTCCCATGACTCCAGAGACAGTCAGTGTTGCCCCTGTGTTGTCAGTATGTGGGTCATGCGGTTTCTGCTTTGTTAGTTTGTTCTCTCTGAAGGTGGAAGTGTCTGGGTGCACAGCAGCAAGCAGGCACACAGGGGAGTGCAACAAGCCTGCTCTTTGTTGGGGGCAGGGGGAAATAGCCGATGAATATTTTACATCTCTGCTTTCTGTGAAATAATCATTAATGCAGTAGAACGGTACGAATCATTCTGTTTCTCAGCTTTTCTGCAGTGGTAATGTGCCTCCTGCTAAATTTGATAGATTAGCTTTTGTTTACCATTTTCTCAATCTTGAGACCTCTTGGAGCTTACATTGCCAATTAGTCTTAACTTGCTTATTTTAGTGCAGAAGGAACACTGCTGAAATTGCCGGGCCCCATTATCTCAAATAATTTCCTTTTCCTATTCAGATCCACATCTTTCAGATCCACATCTTAGGTCGGAGCAGACTCACAGTATGTTACTCCATTCACTTGTGACTCTGTGACAGTATTTGCTACACTTACACATATGCTGAGATATTTAAAGATTGGGGGGGTGTGTATACATGCATATATAAAGTATGTTTATATATAAATATTTATGCTAAGAAATGTATCTCTCATCTGTCATTAGAATTTAAAGCAGAAAGTTGAATATTCTGACCTTTGTAAAGCTTTCAGCTGGAGTGACAAACCTTTAGGCAAAGGCCACAGATATATATCTTACATGCAAATTAAAATGAGATCTGGCTGTTCTGTGGCAGCTTCCAGTCCAAATTACTTAATACGTATAGGAGAACCATCAATCTGTCGCTATGCCGATAACTCTGGACTGAGCCGAGCGGTGCTTTAATGGTACTGAGCAGTGCTTCACAGTGATTTAGCTCCGGAAAAGACGACTGCTACATCCACACGGAAAGGATGGGGAACTCATTACTCCATCACCTTGAATGTGGGTGAAGCATAAAGGTTATTCCGGGTGCCTGTGGAATATTTTCAGGACTGAGAATCAGAATCAAAACTCTTGAAATTACTGGGGAAAAAAATCCACTCCTGTGGACTTTAAACTCCTGGAGAGTGGTGTTCTTGATTCCCATTCCTCCCCAGTGGCACCTCTGTGCGCCGCAGTGACTGATCTCGGGCAGGCGGCAGCAGTAAGGGCAGGTCCCCGGTGCTGCCTTGGGGCCCGAGTGCCAGCTGCCGAAAAGCCAATGCTACTCGTGCCAGTAACCGCCCAGGAACTGATCTCCCTCCGGGTGTCCATTGGGTAGGTCTGTGCCCTCTCTGGCCACTGTGCCGTGCAGACTCGTGGTGTGTGCTGGGATAGCACTTGGAGAAGGCTGCCGGCACCCCTGCTGCACAGCACCTGGCCCGGCTCTTCCCTGGACCCTTGTGGGGCTCTGGCGGTCCTGAGACGTAACCGTCATCCCAATCCCTTACTGCTGACTTCAGAATGCCTAAAATAAGAGGAGGGCAATGACACAGCCTGCTGAAGCGCAGCGGGATGCCACAGGAGTGTGCTGTGCCCCGGGCACTGCCATGAGGGGTTTGAGGAGCATCTGACAGCAGCAGGCTTACTGCACCCGCATTTGAGAGGCGCTTTGGGAGCTGCGTCTGTATTATCTCTTTAGACCAGTCCTTTAGGGTACTGGATACCGTCAACTACTCCAGGTTTCCTTTTGTAACTGCTTGGCTTTGTCCAGAAATGGGGAGTGGAGACGATTAGTCTGAGTGTGGTTCAGTGTACATCCTTGGTATGTGGGTGATCAGGATTTGGGGGCTGTGGAACAAATCAGGAAGTGAGCCACATGGACAAGAGCAGGTCCAGCTGAGCCCGGTTAGACTGCAGTGCTTAGCCAGCTGTGGCCAGCATACGCTAGCTGCATGTCTACATCCAGAGCTGGTTTGAAGACTCGCAGCTTTTTGAATGCCTAGCATCCCCAACTGACCACTGTGCATCTGTGCCTCTTCTGGGAAAAACACACTGACTTTCCTTTCTTCTTTCGCTTACGTCCTCCCTGTTTGTTCATGTAGCTTATCTGAATGTGTTTTATCTGCGTTTTTACTTTTATGTGCTTTCTCCACTCCATTATCTCAGATAATTGAGATTTGACTTTGCCAATGCATTAAATTTTAACCTCCTCCTACTCTAGCACTAAAAACTGTGCAAAATAGAAGCAGTTGGTTGTGATTAGTTGTCAGAATCACAAAGGGCAGCAGAGTTCCAGTAAATAACATGTCTTCTCAGTTGGAGATGTTTTTGCTGCATTACTCAAACTGAATTAAGGAAAAAAAAATGCAGTTGAAGCTGGGTGAGGATTTTTCAATGAAATAGGGAGGTACAGATAGTTCTGCAGAAGTATACTGGTTTTTTAACCCAAATTTATGTCTGGAGAAACCCTTCGAGTCCCACATGGAATTCCTTGTCGAGCCAATGCAAAGACTCATACCAAATTAATGACCACCAGATTCTCTAATTAAAACTCCCATGATTCCCTCTTCTTTGTTCATCCCTGGGATTTAATCTGCCTTTTTGATGTCACAGTTTGGTGATGTGACCATCAAGTTTTAGCCCTTCTTGGGTGATGCTTTCTCAGACTCATGCTAGGTCTTTTCTGCTCTTGTAGAAACGATTCAGAGCTGGGGGCACAGAGTCTGTAGATGGGCATCCTTGATTGCATTAGGCAGCGTATCACCGGCAGGTCAGGGAAGCTGATCCTTGCCCTCTGCTCAGCACTGGTTAGACACAATTGCATTGCTGTGTCCAGTTCTGGGCTTTCCAGTACAGAAAGGACATGGACACACTGGAGTGAATCCAGGGAAGGGCTGTGAAGATTCTGGAGTGGCTGACATAGGAGGATGTGCTGAGAGAGCTGGGACTATTCAGCCTAGAGGAGAGGAGGCTTAGGACGATCTTATCGGTATGCATAAGTGCCTGATGTAGGGGGCAGAAAGGATGGAGCCAGACTTCTCTCTGCAGTGCCCAGAGACAGGACAAGAAGCAGTGGCCACAAATTGAAATGCAGAAAATTTTGCTTAAATATAAGAGGAAGAGGTTTTATTTTTTTACTGTGGGGATGGTTGAACACTGGAACAGGTTGACGAGAGAGGATGTGGAGTCTCCATCCTTGGAGATGCTCAAAACCCAACTGGACACAGTGCTGGGTGCTTGCTCCAGTTGAGTCTGTTGTGAGCAGGGGAGTTGTACTAGATGATCTCCAGAAGTGCCTTCCAACCACAGCAATGCTGTGTTTCTAGGGATAGTAATGCTGGAGTTTGAAATACACAGTGTTGTGTTGAGGTCTGGTGGTTTTTTGTTGCTGGTTTTGGGGTTTTTTACCCTTCCCAATTGAGTTCTGATTAAATAGGAAAGGCTCAGTTACACCCCCTAGTAATTCTTGCACAGAAACAGCAGCTGTCCACTTGTGGCTGACAAGAATGAGAGACCAACACATGAAAACACATTCATATCATTTTTTGGTGAAGATTGCTGCCTCTAAAGAGACTTCAGATGAATCAACTGTGTCAGAAACAGGGATTATATATAATAGACCAGTCATTAACAGGTCCAGATTGGGGGGGGGATGACACTTATTTTTTAGGATCAGTCACTTTTAGTGGAAGGGCTCAGGACTGAGCAAATTCATTTGGTTCCTACTTTTGTAAAAACACAAGGTAATAAGCTTTCTTTAAAAAATAAAGACTTTCAGCAACAGTGAGAAATAATAGGGGAAAATGGTCCCTTTTAATGTCTCATAAGGGTGGCAGTTGCCAATGTTATTAACTTGCCAAATGGCCTCAATTTGTGGGACTCAACAGGGTTCGCAGAATGGGTATTTTTAATAAATACTTTGCTGGGAGCTGATTTCCGGTTCTCTGCAGCAGTGAAACTTTCACTTCACTGGAAATTATTTTTGTCAGCTGGAAAAGGTTATTTTCTGGTGAAGCCTGACCCACAGGGGTTACCCAAAGAACTCCCAGAAATAAACTGTACTGAGATGGTTTTAATGAGGTATTTTTGTGTTGACTAAGTGGCTGTACTGTGACAAGAGAATGTGCAATTAAGAGACTTCAGCCTTCTTGGTTCTTCGCTTAAATTTTTTGTAGAGTTTTTGTTTCAGGGCTGGAAGAAGTCATTGAGGATGCTTAGCACCTGATAAAATCACAGAAGACTTAGGCATGGTGTCTAAGCCGTTAAAGGGCTGTGTTTATTGTTCTAAGCTGTAAGTGGGAGATGGCACCTGATTATTGTTCTGAGCTAAAACGGAGTTCTTTGGTGTCAAGGTCAAGCAGGAATCTTGACATCATCGCTGTCTGATGGGTCATCTCCTGGCTGTCAGTAAGAAGTAAGAAAGAAATCAGGGATTTCTTCAGCAGTAAGAAATCAGATGGGGATCATGTTTTTTCAGTTCTGACTAAATCAGTCATGCCCATCCCTGTGTGTTTCATCAGCAGTGCATAAAATGCTGAGAGCTAAAGCAAACTTACATTAATTTTACCCGCAGGCTTTGTTCCAAATATTAATCATTCTCTATCCTGGTGTGCTCCTTCTCTGTCTTTTCACAATAAAAACTGCCCACTTTCTTCTGTCCAAGTTACGCATCGAGGAATATACGATGACAAAGAAGCCCTTAGCTGAGAGTCCTTGCCGGAGTGGGTTGCACTGTGTGCTAGTGGGTGCAGCCAGCCAGGAGGGCCGGTGTGTTCCTCCAGCCCTGCTGGCTTGCTCGCAGGACCCAAGCTATCACCAAAAAGCTGCTCTTAAGGAAGGGGTAATGTTGCCTTTTCATCCCTATTGAAGTAAGCTGGGACAAAGCTGGTTGCACCATATCTCAGCCTTTGCCCAGGCAGGTTTGGTGAGATCGTGCTGTGTTCTGGCTACGCCGGGCTGCTGCAACAAAACACACTGGTTTGGACTGACCACCAATGGCTGCTGGGCCTGAGGTGGCCGGTCTGGGTCTCAGAGCTGAGCCGACCTGGGTGGCATATTTCTGTGTGAAGGATGCACAGAGAGGGCTAAAATCTTCAACAGTTGAGTTAGTGAGTCCAGATGGACCAAGCAAAGCAGCAGCACAAATGAATTCGGTGTCCCACGATGGCCTCGGCTTGGCTCCCACCAAGAGGTTTTCCTGTCGCTTGCAAGCGTATCTTGTTAAGTTTTCATTAGGAGGCTGAAGCAAAGAGCCTGAACAAAATGTGTGTGTTTGTAAATGAAGCTTAAGCTATCAAAAAGTTATTAAAAACATGCTGAACAGAAAGAATCCATTTCAAGGCAAAAACCCTTGCAGGAAGGATTTTCTGGTTGTTGACTGAGGCAGAAGCGAGGTCTGGACCCTCTGATAATGAGGCTTTAAATCCTGTGTGGACTGGTACTGCAGAATTTTGGTACGTTAGCTCTGCTGCTGGCTGGTTTCTCTCCCGCATTAGTGGTGCTCTTGCTACAGGCTCACGTTAGCGAGGTGCATTCCTGATGATGTAAGTAGTGCTGATGCCACAGAGCCCATTAACAGGCTGGGTTTGATAAAGGATGAATTTTTGGAGTGGTCCCTGCAATCAGGCTGGCAGAACTGCTCTTACCGTCGACACAAGCACGGGGGCTATTAATTAGCACTGAGAGAACAGTTTTAACTGCTCTCAACTCAGAAGTTGATGCACTTCACAGGACTGTGTGTAGTTGTGACGGAGTGCACCCTCAGTCAGGTTATAGATGACACCGAGCTGGGTGGGAGTGTTGATCTTCCTGAGGGCAGAAAGGCTCTTTAGAGGGATCTGGACAGGCTGGGTTGATGGGCTGAGGCTACTGTGTGAGGTTCAACAAGGTCAATTGCTGGGTCCTGCACTTGGGTCACAACAACCCCCTGCAGTGCTACAGGCTTGGGGACGAGAGGCTGGAAAACTGCCTGTTAAAAAAGGACCTGGAGGTGTTCGTTGACAGCAACTGAATTTGAGCTGGCGTGTGCCGAGGTGGCCAAGAAGGACCAAGGGCATCTTGGCCTGTATCAGGAACAGTGTGGTCAGCAGGAACAGGGAAGTGATTGTGCCCCTGTACTGGGCACTGGTGACGCCGCACCTCGAATCCTAGGTTCAGTTTTCGGCCCCTCACTACAAGAAGGACATTGAGGGGCTGGAGCATGTCCAGAGAAGGGCAACGGAGCTGGGGAATGGTCTGGAGCACAAGTCCTATGGGGAGCAGCTGAGGGAGCTGGGGGTGTCCAGCCTGGAGAGGAGGAGACTGAGGGGAGATCTGATCACTCTCTACAGCTACCTGAAGGGAGATTGTGGTGAGACGGGTGCTGGTCTGTTCTGGGTAACTGGTGATAGGACAAGAGGAAACAGCCTCAAGTTTCTCCAGGGGAAGTTTAGATTAGACATTAGGAAAAACTTCTTCACTGAAAGAGTGGTCAGGCATTGGAATGGGCTGCCCAGGGATGTGGTGGAGTCACCATCCCTAGAAGTGTTCAAGGAACGTGTAGACATGGCGCTAGAGGACGTGGTCTAGTGAGCATGATAGTGTTGGGTTGATGGTGTGGTGGGACTGGATGATCTTGTAGGTCTTTTCCAACCTTAGTGATTCTGTGTTCAGCCTGGAGAAGAGACGGCTCAGTGGAGACCTTATTGCTCCCTACAACTCCCTGAAAGGAGAGTGCAGACCAGGGGGGGTGTGTGTTGGTCTCTTCTCCCAAGTGACAAGCGATAAGACAAGAGGAAATGGCCTCAAGTTGTGCCTAGGGAGGTTTAGATTGGATATTAGGAAAAATTTCTTCCCTGAAAAGGATTGTCAAGTACTGGAAGGGGCTGCCCAGGGAGGTGGTGGAGTCACCATCCCTGGAGGGATTTAAGAGACGTGTAGATGTGGTGCTCAGGGAAATGGTTTAGTGGTGGGCTTGGCAGTGCTGGGTTAACGGTTGGACTTAATGATCTTAAATGTCTTTTCTGACCTCACTTAGCACAGGTGTAATTCAGCGGTGCCTCCCCCAGCACTCTGCCATCCCCTGCTAGCTCAGGGCAGTTTATGTTCTGATCACCAGTTGCATCCACTGGCATGTTAGATGGCAAGATGATTTTGTTTTAACCAGAACTGATGCTGACTTGATTTATCGCTGTTACCAGCTTTGTGCGATGCAGGGCAGTGACACAGTTTACCTGGAAAATCCAGGTCTGCTGGAACTGACACTTCAGTTTGGTTTTGGATGTAACTGTTGCTTCTCAACCCTTTCTGTCCAGAGGTTGCTTGCTGTACAGCTTTCTGTCTTAAAGGATTGCTTGTTGCCGAATGCCAAGTGCTGCCTGTCATTTGTAATTCGTTGCAGTCAGTTGTATCCTTGCCTTTTGTGGTGGGTAGAACAGCCCAGGAGTTTTGTGCTGAGTCTTTCTCCTCTTCCCACCTGTGTAATTTGGCCTGTTCTGATGACTTTGTTGCTGCTATTGCAGTTGTTCATGTCTAACCAAAGATTTGGGTTTTGTATCCCTCGTCTCCTCTGTATATCCCCCAAGTGCTACGAAATAAGCATTCAGATAGCTTGGAAAAAACCCACCAGGAGGCTATGAAATTGGTAGCGGGTTGCCTGTTGCTGCTCAGAGTAGGGAGGCAAGCCCTGCGTGACCCGATGCTTCACTGAAAACCTCATGACCTTTTTCAGATCAGAGGACAAATTCCCCTCCTTTCAATTACAACTGTCTCGTGCCTTGGAAATATGATTATGCTGTGTGTCAGGTCATGCCATCAAATGGGCTTTGGTTCCAGATGTTCAATTAAAAGCACCTCCAGTTTTCTACTGGTAGAACAGAAGTGAATTAACCTTTCAGTAACATCTCCAAATGCCTTTCTCACATCTGCCCGTGGATTCAGAAACTCCGGTAGCTACACGAATTGTGTCGGTTTAAGCAGTATACCCATTTTCAGCTCTTATCTCTGCAGTTACTGTCTGTGGCCTGTCTTGCCTTGATTGACCAAGTAATATTCTTGTTTTAATTCTAGTTAATCACTTGGAACTCTTGAAGTGGAAACAAGCTTTGCTTTACTCTGCGGTCTGCAGGCTCCTGGGTTTGCTTTGATAGCTGTGCACTGCGCTGCTTTCACTTGCTTAGAATTGCAGTCATTTAAAAACCCGTAACGGAGGGCACTATCTCTCCCTGTTATTTAGACGGTGATGATTTCAAGCAGAGATGGAGAATCGAAAAGTCATTCCCTGCTCTGCGCTTTGCACGCCGAGGGCTCCATCCTGCCGTGTGCTGCAGCCCTGATGGTTTTGCAATGGAACGAACGGAGTGAGCACCTTGCAGCCCTGCACCCCGTCAGGCAGGATGGGGAACCCTGGGAGTCACTTAACCTCTTCCTGACTCCATTTAACCTTGGGCGTAACGACAGAGGGGTATAATCACGTCTGTCTCTCTTAGGGGCAGTTTGAAGCATAATTAATTGATATTTGTTATAGCATTTGAGATCACCCGTTGAGAGGTACTAAAGGCATCTGGGGGGTGAAGGGAGAGCAGAGCCCTTCCTCATGCTGAGGATAGAGCGCAGACAGCACAAATACTGCGGTCTCACAAATCACTGGGTTTTCAGATCTCCTCTTAGGAGTTGGCCAGGACTTTGCTGTGAAAATACTGACAGTTTGTTCATATATTTGGTATGGAAACAGTCAACAGCATTAAAATGTAAGCATGTCTAAACTATCTCTGAAAAGTCTCCTGTAAAATACACACACACACCACTTTGTTACTTTACGTGTCGGATTTTATTACGTACAAGATGCTGAAAGCACACACGGAAACAACATGGCTGGGGTTCTACATCATTACGCGTTAATGGCGGGCAGAAAGTATAAGGTAGCGCTCTCTGAAGCCTGATTTGCACTGGTGTGGAGCTGTTTTAGTGGGGTTGCTCGGGCTCGGGTCAGCAGGGGCTGCCATCCTCGCCTGACCCGTGGGGCAGTGCTGGCACGCTGCAGCTCCCGGCCGCTCGGAGACGGTGAGGCAAGGACAGCAAACCCGCACCGCCGCTGTGGCGGTTCGAGCTCGGTGGTGTGAGCCTGGGACAGGCTGCAGTCTGATCAGGTGGAGAACCACTGTGTGAAAGCATCAGTGTTAGAAAACCATTTCCTTTCAGACCAAGAATTACTAGTCATGGGGAACATGAATTTCCTGTCTGACTGACTGGCTTCAGCACGCAGAGGGCTCTGGAGTTACCTACTTCAGCCTTTGGCACCAGCTTGAATAGCTTGTTACACTGTAAACCACACTGACTTTTCTCCAGTTGTGTCACCTCTTAATCTTTGGATTTAAGCTATTGACACATGGAGCTTCCTGACTCCCTTTGCCTTAAAACTCACCCTCCAGTCCTGTTAGTTTTCTTATGGGTCTTTTGAGCCCCCTCCAGTTTGAGCTCGTTCTTGATTGTGGACCCAGAACTGCAAACAGCATTTCGGAGGTGCCAGGCACAGAGGCCCTCTCCACACCTACTTAATATTTTCGTTTATATATTCTGTGAAGTTCCTTTTGACAACTCCATCATTTTCTTTCAAAGCTCTATTGCTGCTATTGTTTGGATTTCTTTTGCTTTTAATACATTTAAAGCCCCTTATATACTTAAAACATCATTATTACCTCTGCTGACTGTAGATACTGCTTTGATGTCCATTTGCTTCCTTTATCTATTTTGTACAAATTGTTAGCGTTTGATTTGCATTCATTAAAAGCAGCTTCACCTTTCTTCTATGTGCTATGCTAATACAGCTTCCACTCTTCTAAGGAAACTGAATTAACCTTGTACCGTTCAGCTGCAGAGAGGTTATATTATATCACTGCGCTTTGTAGTTTCAAATTAAACAAAGCATGAAGTAACTTAAAGGACGTTTTTCATATTGAAGCAAGTAGAAACCTCTGTTTTTTGGAAGGAGAACTTGGTTCTTTTAGGCAATTCTGAAAATTTCACTTGATTTTATTTTAAAGGTAATAAGGTGACTGTTGTCCA
This sequence comes from Rhynochetos jubatus, assembly GCA_027574665.1. Lineage (NCBI taxonomy): Eukaryota > Metazoa > Chordata > Aves > Eurypygiformes > Rhynochetidae > Rhynochetos > Rhynochetos jubatus. Next base: position 31,478,077 of record CM050654.1, read on the forward strand.
ACAGGATGCATCTGTTTCACGTGCTGCTCCAGAGACATCTTTATAATTGCCATCTGGTCCTAATACATCTGTACACTGAAGTTTTAAGAATCTCTAAGTTTTCCTTGTGACTTGCTGTCATCTCTAAACAATTCACCTGGTTAAAAAACAGAAACCCTGTCCAATGAAAAATTCTCCATTTGAATGTAATCAAGTTACGTAGGTTATTCACTTGATTGCTTCTTTGCTTTGAAATTCTCTTTGCATCCCTTCTGCATCCCATGGGACCCTGCAATTATGGGAAATGTTTATAATTCTGAATACAGGGTATTATTTATGTGGATTAATTGAATTACTACCGCAACATATGCTTGTTTACTCATGTTTGGGGCAGTGTGCGCTTGGTTTTTAATATCAGGTTTATGTCTGTCTTACCGTACCTGGCAAATGGGTTTATGTTGTTTTTTCCTCAGTCTGCTTTTTGTTCGGAAAAACCCCCACAGTGTGCAGGGTGATGTGAGCACTCAGTAGGTGTTTCTGTTTCTCCATGCACTGTCTTTGTTTCACGTCACGTATACAAATGTTTTGCGGCATTGTGTTGGAAACCACATCCAGCTCGACCCTGCAGTTCTTTATTTCTTAAGTCATCAAACCAGTGTTTCCATGAGGATGAAGCCAGCTTCTGTGCTGGCCTCTCCAACACCTTTCTGTGCCCAAACCAACGCTGGCTCATTGCTTCTTCCCTCAAAGACACCCAGAGAACATGCTGTACTGTGTGGTTGTTTCTGCTATCAGTAAATCTGGTCCGTGGAAAATAAACTGGGCTATATATTTTCCATCACTTCACCTCCCCAAAGAGCCACTAGCTTTCTTTTAAAAGCCCCTCTAATTAGAGGAGATTTAATCTGACTCCCTCTTTCCCTCGGAGATAACGGGTCTGAGTGAAGCCTGCTTGCTTGCTTACTTGATTTCCCTCGTCTGCTGTTCATCAGCCATTGCTCTTGAATTTTACCCTCAGAAACCATATTTTTCATGTACCGGATCAGTCAAGAACTTCTTGGTTTTCAAGGTGAGGAATGTGCTGGTGCCGTCCATGACTGTAGTGCTGTGTGCCTGGCCAGCCCTTCCCAACCTTACGGCATGAATGATGGAAAGAAACCCTGTAGAAAATACTGGGTTCATGTAAAATTTTACAGTTGTAGTGCAAAGGCAAAGAGAACGTGGAACTTCTCTGCTGCAGGTATTCTCATATGGATCCACGGACCTGTGGTTTGAGCAGGCAGCCCGCATCCCAGCAGCTTCAGCGCTCAGGCAGAGCAGGTACTGCCACAGACTGCATGGGGGGGCCTCCAGAGTGGAAAATTTTGGGTGCAGAGAGGTGAGAACGTTTGACCAGAGCTGTAATAAGCTGTACCATGTGCTCATGGGGAACAGAGAATGGCCTTGACACATGCTACTGCGTGTGCGTTAGATGTCAAGCTCTCTTGCTTTCCTGCCAGGTGATGCAAGTGTGTTTCTGCATTAGGACATGTAGTTAGCTTGAGGTTTGCAGGAGTGATTAGAGGTTTTCAGTGCCAGTGCTGGGATCCTGTGGAAAGGCTGGATGTTCCAGGAGCAGATTTCTTTCAGATTTCTCAAGTCAGGCACAGGAAATTACTGTTCAGTTCACATCTGCTGTTAATCCTGTTGAGATCAACTTTGACAATAATGTAAAAAGGAAGAAAGAGCATTGGTAAAGCAAAGCCCTGCACCTACGATAGAAGACTCTGCTGCCAGAAGTGCTACTTCTAACGCTGCTCCATTGAAAGTCCACCTGTTAGCCTTGTAGGAAGCCTGGGTGCCTACCACAGCACCCAAATTATTAATCTGAGTCTTTCCACTTCTTCAGTCCATAGTGACTTACTGTCCTGTAAATACTGCTGGGAAGGGGCAGGACTTTTTGATTCTCGACACCTTACCCACACCTTCAGATGCCGCCAGTTTAATCTCTTTCCATTGCAGCCCATCTGGAGAATCCTTTGTAAGGAGCCTGCACACTTCCTATCCCCATGTACCGTGCTCAGTACATTTCCTTTCTTTGCACTTTCAAATCTGGAAGATAGTGTTAACACTTAAAATAAACATGTGATCGTGGGTGTGAAGAGGGAATGGGGAGAACAAGTTTTCTGTCTGTCAAAATGAAGACATCAACCTCTGCTTTTATGTTTTTTTGGCATGTGTGCTTTAAATAGAATGGCTCGTTTGGGTGACTTCCAAGTGTTTGCTGCATTTGGCAATCCTTCTAAGTTGTAACAGATGAAGTTCTGCTGTTCCATATGATGTGCTCCTTCCCCCTTTTTCAGTGACTCCTTGAAACTCCTTGGGAATTCAGCGTAGCATTCACATCTGTTCCATGGATGGATGTCCAAGGCTAACAAAATGCCTACTGGACTTGGAGTCAGCTCTGCCAAAAGCCATATGGTTGTGTTTTAGTTTTGCAAGCACAGTGCAGTAAAGAAAGGAGGCTGGGCCAAGAGACAAGTGCGGGGAGGAGGGATGGAGTTTCAGATCGGTAATCGAAGGTAGCTTTATGTCATTCGGTATTAGAGCGATCCTCTGCAGATCCAGCACCCTCGAGGTGGAAACATGTATCATAAGGGGGTTAGAGGGGCATAAGAAGACATGAAGTCTTATGTTTCTCTTGAAATACCTTTTTTTGAAGGTTTGGAAGTTGCTATTTGGTGAAATCTAAGTTTCAGGCTCAGGACCATAAGCAGAAAGGGGAACCTGAAAGGTTGATGTTTTCAGGAGCCTTTATATTTTAGTGCAGCAGTTGGAAGTGCTTTCCAGTAAACTACAACGTGTAAGCACGTAGACTGGAATAAGTGTTCTTGTTTTAGGGTGCATGATTTTTCTCATGTTTGGTTTTTTTTTTTTTGTCTCTGGAATTCTTCTTAGATGTTGTCACCAGTTCTGATCTATTTGTGTAGAGCAGTGTTGAGTCAAGCGAGGCAGTCACCCCACAGTACAGGCGATTCTCCAGGCTGTGTCAAGAGGCTTTTCAGTATCAGGCAGACGGGACAGGCAAGTGGTGAGAGAGAAGATGGGTCACCAAAGTGGGCTGATGGACTTGGGACCAGCTGGGAACCCTGGCCTCCTCCACCTCCTTCTCCTCCTTTTCTTTCTTGACCATTTTCTCCCAGGCAAATGCCGAACAACTCAAAGTGAACAGTTCGCAGCTGTAGAGGACCTGTGCTATCTCCCGCTGGAACGTGGCTGCCATCGGGATAGACTGCCGTTAACGCTGCGTAAAGCATTTAGAGCCATTCAGATGGACTTGCCGAAGTGCCTCAGTTTCCCAGGGAATGTCCCCTTGACTTTTTGAAATGTTTACTTACTGCATAGGCTCTCAGTGTGTTTATTTATATCGCAGTGCTGTCAAAATCCTATTCTGAAGGAAACAAATACTCTAAAATTCAAAGCAGTGCATGTAAGCAATGAAATTGTGTTTTGTTGAAGATGAAAGGGGTGTGCAGCCTTTCCTTTGTGGGAAGAGGTGTGCAATGTTGATGCACAGATGCTGTTTTTCTTGTCAGCTAAAGGAGTGAGTGCAGTTTATGAGAGAGTGGCTGCAAGCCTCCTAAGAGGACATTTGCTGACTTAAAAGTAACTCAGCCACTTGTTCATCATTGTAAAATACTGGTAAACAACAGCAGCATAAGCTGTAATTGGAGCTTGTGAGCAACCCATCTGTGCTCTGTTCTGTTCCCATCCAGAAATAATAGCAGGATGAACTCTCTTGCCTTCGCTAGCACTACACAGGCTTGACAGAAATGTGTCCATTCCTTTCTTCCTTGCATCTCAGCAAAAAATAATGTCCTGAGTCTTTGCTTGGATAGAGCTTCCTTACGCTGTGTTTGAAAAAGTGATTTGTTACACATGTGCGGGTACTTTCCTTTTGAAAGCCTTACTTAGTATTGATATTTTGAGAGTAGTTCAGATTAATCGGAGACAATAAACACTGCTTCTGAATTAAGAGCACTGAATCTTGAATCAATAGAGCAGTTCTTGTTCTCCTTCTGTGGCTCTCTCTGGAATGGTTGAGTAAATTCAGTGTATGTTTAAGCAAGGGATGAACTGGCCTTCTGTTCAGTGCTGTGGTGGTACAAACGAGTGTCAGCCCATCTCCCACACAAAGCTGTGGGGTTCTTGTGTGCTGTGTCTGTAAAACTCTCCTGGGGTTGCCCGTGTGTGGTGAACAGGAGGAAGGTTTCCAGGAAGGCCAGCAGCCATCATCCTAACCTGGGACCAGACCTCTGCTCTCCATAAGTGAGAGATGTGTCACCTGTTGGACCCGCTTCGCTTCCTCTCCTTTGTGTTCCGGATGGCTTGGCTCTAACACGAGCAATTCCCAAACACTTCTAAACACTCTGGTGACTTCCTTTCCAACTTCCAGCCTTCTTCTGTTCACAACTGCTCTGGCTTTATTCCTGTGTCCAACTGTGGCTGGTATCTGTGGCAACAGCAGTAGTAACCTATGTGGGAATACCCACGAGGAGGAGGTGCAGCAGCAGGGGAATGCTTGGTCTGTTTGTGGCTGGAGATCCTAAAATGCTCCTAAGGGACTGGTGACAGAGAAAATCGCCCTGCACCGTGGTCCCTATATGGGATGTCATGTAACTAACTACACACTTAAACTACTTGAATTCAGAAGGATTTTAAACACGTGCTTTAGTTCATGTGCCTGACACTTGGTCTACAGATGCCTTGTCCTGCTCTTCCCAGAATTGGATAATTCTTGTCAAGGATTATTTTTAATACGAATTTTCCACTACTTTACCTTGTATCTCGAGTTCGTCCCACTATCTTATTTACAACTAATGTTTATGCTGGTTTTTTCTTCCTGTGTCAAACAGGGTGTCCCCACTGTAAAAATGCCATTCCGCATTTTACAACTGCTGCCGAAGTCTTTAAAGAAGATCGAAAGGTAACTTGCTGTTAATTATTTCTGAGATAATTTAAGAATGTTTTCCACCATTTGTACTTTGTAGGCTTTGCTTACTGATAAGGTGGTAGGCTGGCAGGTAAAAGTGCTGTTACACTAATAGAAATGTACCTGCATCGTAAGGGTTGTATCTTTTTTGGTCAAACTGAGTGATATTTTTAACCTGTTCTCTTTTCCTTGTTGTCTTTTCTGGTTAATTCTCTGTGTAAGAGTTCTTTGCTATGAAGCGAAACACATTTTTTCACATGGAAAGATTAGTAAAAGATAATTTACGTCATCTCTCCTCCCCTTCAACTTTTGTCAGCCGCTGTGGTGCATGTGGAGAGACGGCAAGTTGTGTGGCAATCCCGAAGACCTCAATCACTGCTCACTGATCTTTGCTTGTGTCGCAGAAATGTAATACGTTTCTGTAAGTTGCTGACTGGAGTCCAGGATGTCGGGCCCTTCTAGGACCCTTGTGCTTCTGCCTTGAAAATGCATCTGATTAATAGCTGAAGCACACCAGTTAATTTCCTTGCATCGGCTGAACCATTTTAACCAAGCACCTGCATATCTGGGATTAGGAAATAAAAACACCTGAGCCACTGGATTTAACCAGATAACTAACTAGAAACCAGCTTATTATCTCCAAATGAACCGTATTTCATCCTGGTCCCTAAATTTGTTCCAATTTCACAATCACTTTGTGTTTAGATTCGGCAGTTTAATAGGGAAATTGCTCTCTGCAGCTTCCTGAGGAGGAGAAGTGGAGCGGGGGGTGCTGATCTCTCTGCCCTGGGATCCAGTGGTAGGACGCATGAGAATGGTTCAAAGCTGTGCGAGGGGAGGTTTAGACTGGACATCAGGAAGCATTTCTGTACCGAGAGGGTGGTCAAACACTGGCACAGGCTTCCTAGAGAGGTGGTTGATGCCCCGAGCCTGTCTGAGTTTGAGGCATTTGGACAATGCCCTTAACGTGCTTTAACTTGCGGTCAGCCCTGAAGCGGTCAGGCAGTTGGACTAGATGATTGTTGTAGGTCCCTTCCAACTGAAAATAGCCTATCCTATAGTCTGTTCTAAATGAAGAGGCAGTGTTGTAACAGTCCTACCCCTTATTAATCTGCCCGTTACCACAACAGAAGAATTTCTGTCGTGGGTTTTTTTCTTTTCCTCTCATCTTGTCTGTAACTCACAGAAGATGCATCAGATTGACAAGAAACAAATTGTTCTTGTATCACTGTCTGCATAAAATTAGACGTCCATCACTTATGCCCTCTGGCGCGCAGGAGATTTAGAGACATGCAGCTTTCAGTTCTCTTACTGCTGTGAATTTGTGTGCTCAGATGTCTTTTGGTTACTTGCTTGTTTCCAAGATCTCTGAAAAAGTATCCTTGGTTTCCCACTTCCCTGGTAGTTCCCAATGAAGCCTCTCTTTCCAAACCTCATTAAAATTTCAGTCAGAGGAGATGAAGCAAATGTACCAAACAATGTGCAACTTGCTTATTAGAGCCCCAGGATGTATTAGCGAGCCCTCTGAATCGTGGCGCGGTTTGTTGGACATGGTGGTGGTAAATGCAGGCTTGTGAAGCTTTCGGTCCGGGCTGCGGGTTGTGGAAGGGCTCTGAGAGCAGAGCAGTGATTGACGGCTGCAGCTCTTGACTTCAGTTTAAGTCTGGAGTGGGAAGGTATAAAATGTAATGAGTTGGAACAGCAGAGCCGGTAGGGAATACGGAGGCTGGTACAGTTTCAAAGAGGTGTGCAGTTAGGGAAAACGATGTTATTCCACCCCAGTGACTTATGAAAGTGCCAGAGATTGATTATCTGGGGAGCCCTATTTAGTTGTGTACAGCCATAACCTGCCAAGGTGCTTCTTGCTGCCAGTTTGTGCCCTTGTGGAAAAGAAAATAAACCTGTTTAAGGCTTAGGAAGGGCACGTGGCTGTTCCCACAAGCAGCACTAGCCATATTCCCATGTCTCAAACTGGGTGAAGCCTTCAAACTTCGGCGGATTCCCAGTTCTATAGGGTTTCAAACTACGGTAAAATTACTGCTTAAAAGGGAAGAAGTATTTATTCTTTTGAAAACAGGAAAATATTACTCATTTTCATTTTTAGTCTGTAGTAGTGCCTTTTTTTCTCCTGGAGAAAGGTTTTTTCACTTTAACAGAGCATGGTAGCATTTAAACTGTATCTCCTTTTCAATACGGGTGGTCTTTTAATTCAACGTTTAATTCTGCAGAAGCCAAAGAACAATCAAAAACATTGCAGCCTTGAATTGGTTATAAATGGTATCTTAAAAGGTATCCTTTGGGAACCTTTGGGTCTTTACATCAGAAGTTTGAAGATGAGCAGAGCTCGAAGCTGTTAAACGTGTGCCTTTGGCTGTGCAGATTCCCTGTAAGGGGGTGGTTTGGCACAGGAGTCCCCCTCTCCCGGGGCGGTGTGTAATGCTCTGTACTTTGTCGTCATCTGCACTGCTGGAGCTGGAGTTTAAAAACGCAGTGCTCGCAACACCGGCCCCAAATACCAGTTCTCGTTGGCCACATCACTGCTGGTGGTTTTCGCAGAAATCCCGAGCCTGCTCGCTTGCCGAGGGCAGTCGTGTGGCTGTTGCAAAACACAGCTCTGGGTGTAACCCAGACACCAGAGCCTCCGCGTCTCTCCATGTACCTGGAGAAATTCAGTGGCAGTAGGACCAGACCAGTGGAGAGGCTAGTCAGTGAAGCAGTTAGCGTACTGCTTTCCATTATTTACAACGAAAAAGGAAAAAGAGAGCCATCTGGAGCATTCTTGCCTTGGGGCGCTGTGGTCTTTGCATACAGCTGCCAGGGAAAAGCCTTTGGCCTGTGCGCCGCAGCTGGAGTTTTGGCAGTGACCAGTGTACCTCAGAACATGCAAATGGGAGGATTGTCACTTCGCTGAACAGATTGAAGAGCAGGAGGGCGTCCTCGCTAACTACTCCAGAGGCTCTTGAAATGGCACCAGCTAAATCTTCCAAAAATCTGCATTCTGCCTTTTGGCTGACCCTAAAGTTCAGCTTGAAGGAACTGATTTGTGATGCTCCAGCTTGGATTTGCTGAAGTAAAGCTCTTGACTCCTCAAGGCCTCTTAGTAACCGATCTCTGGGACTCCCCCAGAGGGGCTGCCGTTGGACCAATCTTCTCCTTTTTCACCGAAGGCTGTTCCTGTACAAATGCACCGACCTCTGTCAGAGCACTGCCGCTGGGCTTGTAGAGCAACAGCCGTGGCAGAGCTTGCTGCAGAGGGTGCAGCTGAATGGGGAGAGTTGGGGGGCTGTTCACAGCGGTGAAACCAGTGAGTCCCCAGCGTGTACTGCGAACCGTGGTTTGAACCATGGTTTAAAATCATTATACCAACCAAATCACTGTACACGGTTATCCAAACAAGTTAATATTTTAGTTTGGCCAAGAATTGGATCCCTATTTGCTTAAAAAGCATGTGTTGAATTTCTTTTTAATCAGGCTCGTTAAGTATGGTGATGCTGGCACTGTACGTGGTGCCTGCTAAAGGATCTTCCCTTTGCACATTGGCCTGCTTTGAGGAGAGCTGATGAATCGCAGCTACGGTAATGCTGCTGTGGCACACCGGGACAGCCCATAACCCATCTGCCATGCGCAGGGCCTTTCACTTCCAGAGCAGTAGCTGAATTGCAGCAGGCGTTAGCAGGCCAGCTCCTAACTGCTGTAGGATCCCCAGCAGGTAATATAAACAGAAACCTATGGAGTAATCATAGCGAAGAATGCGCATCTGTCTTAGGAATTAATAAGTGCTGTTAAGACATTTGGCAACAACAGACTTTTTTTTTTCCTAATAATCAGGTAATTGTCTGGAATTGACTGAAAAAATGTTGCTTGGAAGCATTCTTTTCCATGCTGCAATTTTTTCATTTTTTTTAAGCCTATCGTATATCATTCCTCTCTCAAATCAATATTCAGTTAGTTATTCACTTCCATTTTCATAACAAAAGTCAATATTAGCTCCAGCAGAGATTTATTTCCTTGAATCAATAAACCAGTGTGTGGCAGTACATATTTTAACAGGAGAGCAACTAGGATTGCAGGGGGCATTTTTACTGTATCATCGTATGGTGAGTGGGAGACAAACTGTTAAAATGCCAGAGGTTTAAGAATAGAAAGGAGGTGTTACCTGGAAGGTCAAGGGATCCCACTTTCAATTTTCTACACATCTATTCGAACCGCTGGCTGTAATTGTGTTCCTTACCTGCAAGATCCCTTTGGAGCAAAAAGTTGTTCCGTAATTCTCTTGGAAGGGAAATGTGATTCCTGAGGTGTGATTAGATGATACTGCAAGTACTGCTTTTTCCTTCTAACATGCAATTAAGAAAAATAAGGCATCATCCTTCTGCTACAGTTGAGGCACACAGAGGGCAGTGGTCACATTTTCAGCAGAACCCCACTTCTGTTTAAGCACCTAAATGAGAAGTTCTTATTTTTGCCAGAGCGCGGGGTTTGTGCTCAGACCACCTCATCGAAACAATATGCCAGGCTCTGTTTCCTTTTTCAAGAGCTCTTCAGAGCTGGTCACACATTGCTCACGTTCTGGTGCTGTGCAGAGGTAAGTTTGCAACTCTGTAGGTAACCTCCCGCTCTGGTAAAACCATGAGATGTTGCCGTGGGACTTCCCTTTTCAGATGAAGACATTTTCCAGTCCCAGGTGTTGCTAGAGTCGTGTTGAACTATACTAACTGTGGAACAAAGGAGAAAGACATACTAACCCGGTATTATTTCTAAAAATGTTATTATTATGCATACTGACCTGGTGTTATTAATTACTATAAGCTGCATACCAGTTGTGAGGAAGTACCAATAACATTAAGAAAACTGAATGTACTCCAAGGAACTTCCTCTGGGGTTCACAGTCTCTGATTGACTATCTTTTCATTTGATAACTATTCTGTTCCTGCTACAGCTACTGAACAGGATGGCGATAAGCTCCAACAGCATTGCCTCTGGCTATGATAACGTGTGGTCAATATCTAAGGCAGCGCAGCTTTGGGTTGTGGAGAATCCATAACACCGCCGAGTTGTGTGTGTGTTGCACATACAGCACTTAGGATTTTGCCTTCCTGAAATGCTTTTATGTGGATTTTTTTCCCTCTGGTTAAAGGAAAGTTAGGAAAGCTCAAGAAATTAAATTTTAGCCCTAACAATCAAAATTACCATAAAATCAATCTTGTCTTCTGAAAGCTGCTAAGCTGGGTTTTGCCGTAATGGACGTACATGTGCTCACAGAGAAGTCTTAGACCAGCACTGGGAGAGTAGGAGAGTTTCTCGCTCTCACAGATTTTTAGAGGTTTTTCCCCTCTTGATGAGAGGGAATTCATGAGAGATGATGCCAAGTATCTTGGCTCCTTGGATACGTCAGGGATGTCTTATGCTTAATCTGTCTGAAATTTCTGGTTGAATACAGTTAGTGTTTCTACAAGGCAGAGCTGTGTGGTGAAATAGCCTAATGGAGGCTGAAACAGTGAAGTTACTTAAGACTGCATAGTGCCGGTACCGTTTGGTCGGTTATCACTGGCAACATAACCCTCAACATAATTCTGTCACTGAATAGTATTGAACTTCACATGGTTAAGTCGAGCAGAGCATGTAGGTCTTGCTAACCTGTGCTTTCCAGTAACTTCCTCATAACTGGTTGGGTATGAAGGCCATTTCTGAAGAAGATCTGCAGGTATTCTCCAGAAGTCTTTAACCACCTTTTGATAGAGGTTTTTTGGGTTGGGTTTTTTCTGTCTCAGTTTCCTTTTCTAGCAATGCAGAAAAGCTGTTTGTTGCTAAGAAGACTCAGAATGAGAGGAAAACCTCCCTGCAACCTATCACTGCTCACTTGAGGCAGGACTCAAGCAAAGCCTTTCTTTTTGTGGGCTGCATCTTTTTACGTGCAGCCTTTCAGTAACTCACCCTAAGTGAAAACTGCTGTAGGAGGCTTCTCTGCCAGAAATGGAGTTTAATATTCACGGTCCTTGAAAACACAAACGAACGAAGCGAAGGGCATCAGTGCTGTTTGCTCAAATTGTGATATGTCTCCGGTTCAGCTGTCTGTAGTTGATAGAATTGAGATTGGGATTGGTCCTCAGTCCAGAAGGGCGTTTTGCCACAAGTGTTTTTCAGCATTACTTTTCTTTTCTTGCAGTGTACTATATTTGATCTTCTGCTGTGAGACAGGCAAGACAATTAGGACTGTGATGCTATGGTAATGAGTGCATAGAGATGGTAGCAACCTCTATATTTAGGCTGCTTTAACATTTCCACTCTAAAGTAATCACTCACGCTCTCCTAAGTACTCTTACTCAGCTACTGTTGGCAGCAGGCATTTGAAATGCAGCCTGAGATACAGCCTTGGGAATTAGATGTCTGTGAGATTTTGCTCAGGTCTGTGTGCGTTACAAGGCTTTTGAAAATTGCCGTTTCTCTTCTCTCACTGGCTGTAAAAATAACCGAACAGGAATGTATGTTCTGAAGAGCTGGGCTCAAAGTGACGTTTGCAGGAGCAGCGGCGAGTCGGTGGGACTGCGCAGGAGCTTGCATCAGGAGCATTTCAGAGAATGACAGACCATGGACATGTCCTCCAAATGCTACTGAAGATGTACATGCCCATCGCCATTAGACCTGTTGGATTAGGCACAGCATTAGGCCAACGTGACTGTTGTGGCCAGACTTAGTCTGGGATCTTTGTGGCTTGTTCCAGTACACAACAAATGCACAGATGGACTGGCTTGGATTTCCATGGGCTGTAGAGGAGAGCTGTATCTCAAGCAGGCTACTAAGCATTTCTTTCAGAAGCCACCTCCTTCAGTCATCTGTTTTGAGGCAACAAGATGTGCTGAACAAGGTTAACAGTGGGTTATAGCACTGCATTCCTCCACTGCACCTCACTGGGAGCTATTCTCACAAAAGTCTTTTGTAAATGAAATTGGGCTCTTTGCTCCAGCCAAAGCTGGTCTCAATGTTTCCAGAGAGGTACAGATAAAGGGGGCTTCTTTTTCTTCCAGTGTACTAAAACCTAATTTTCTTAATTTCTGAGACGCTACCTAGGAACAGATGGGTCATCAGTCACAACAGTTTCATGCCTCAGACCAGCTGCTAAGATCTGGATGAGTGCACATATGCCTTCCCCATTTTCTGGCTGTAACCTGTCCCTGTGTGGAATTTGGAGCAGTCAGAAAAGAATGGGTTTATTTATTGTTCCTGTTTTCAGGGAACAGGACTTACAGTATTCTTTCTACATTAACACTGTGACATGAAATAAGTGTTTGTCTCCATTGTAAGCTTTCCTTTACACAGAAGTAGCCAACGGGGCTCTAAATTTTGGCTGGCTGCTAAGGTCAGGAAGGCGTAAATACTTAGGTGCAACTCTTTTGCAGTGTATTATTCCTAACCTTGTGTTTTAACTGGTCCTGAATGAGCAACAGTCTGTTTACAAAAAGAAAAAGGGGGAAAAAAGGAACTGTGATCATACCCGTTTTTAACAGCTCTCAAGTCCTGTTTCTGTAATAGCCTTATTAACGTTTGAAATGGAAAAACAGAAACCAAGTATTTAAGGTAAGGAGACTGCTCCCTTTATATAGTGCTCTCCATCCTAAGATAGACCCAAGCGACATCTCACCGAGTACTGTCTTGTCAGGTTTTCAGAGCCAGAACAAACCAAGCAAATTAACTGAAGTTGGCTTTGCCAATCTCTTTAATTACTGCTAGGATAATGAGATCAGGTTTTCTCGTTTTGACAGTGTCACCATGAATCTGGAGGGCATTGTGGAATATTAAGCGATCTTTTAATTATGGAAGAACAGTTCAACTGCAACCCTAAAGTCATGCAAGCAAAAGGTATTTGGATCAGATTGTTTGAAGGAGGCTCGTGGAACGGAAATTTCACGTTAAGATGTGTCTGCTATGAAATTAGCACTTGATACATTGTAACCCTCAACTGCAAAAATCATTCCTCTAATTTGTTTGGGTGTTTTTACATAGTTTGTACTTAAACCCGCTTGCTCGTCAGCAGAGCGTGTCCTGGGGTGCGGAGACAAGCCTGCCTAAGCAGCAGTGTATGTTCAGAGCCAGAACTGCCGCTCGCGGCAACAGTCAGCGTGAAGTCACGGCAGACGCTCGGCTGCTTGAGGTAGAAACCTAGGAATTGCAGTTGTCAACATCAGACACGTAAAGTGCAGCCCCTCCTCAGTTCTTCACAGATTGAGGTTTCAGCGCCAAATGCTCTAACCTAGGGTTAGCCCGCGCTGATGCTCCGGAGCCGTGAGGTTGTGTCGTCTCGCTCTGCCCGCACTGAAGCGGACAGGGATGGAGGGTGTTGCTCTGCTGCCAGCGGGCTGAGAGCACGGCAGGCTGTTTCCTACTCAGGGTTCGTTTGTGTGTCAGTAGCATCTAGAGGTTTCAGCAGGAATTAAAGCCCTCTTTGCTAATGGCTTCACCTAACGTGCAGTCCCTACCTGAAAGGATAACTGAAAAAACACAGGGCAGGCAACAAACCCAGGCTGAGATTGCAAGCCAGCAACCTTCCTCTCTATGTGCATTATGTGGGAGGCAGTGCCCTGGCCTCTCACCTGTCCCCACTTCACCCTGGGAGAACTGAACGGTGTTTGCAAAAGCTATTTGGGGTAGAAATTGTCACTATTAATAGCCTACAGAAGTAAGCAGCCGTGTTCGTCCCAAAGGTAACTTTTCTGAGCATTAGCCGTGCCACAGGAAGGAGGTTGGGTTAGGTGGGTCGTTACTGTTATCAAAGTCACCCTGTCGCTGTTCATCACAAAACCTGAGTGCAGGAAAAAGTACCGCAGCGTGACAGAGCTCTGACCACCGTGCTTGGATCTGGTTTCACTAACACAGCCCCGGGATTTCCCGTTTGGAGTCTAATGCCTGCTCAGTGGGCAGGCTGGGAAGGTGATTTTCTGCTCCGTAGGTTGAAGATGCCTCGCAGCTGTATAGGCCAGGTGCTGTGCCAGCAGCCCAGCATTTCAATTGGAAGGGAGCAGGCTTCTGCTCTCCCTCTCACCTGGCTTGACCTGATGACCACCCTCTGCTCTTCCTCCACAGCTCAGCCATTACAAAAGCCGTTGCGTTTTTGGCAGAAGACTTGGGTCTGTCCTAGTGTTAAGTCTAAGCTGCAGCAGCACAACCATGAAGTAGAGCCTTGCTTTCTCTTCTCCTGCCTCATGCCGGTCTCTTACGTTTCAGATCGCCTATGCTGCAGTGGACTGTGCCAAAGGACAGAATCATGACCTGTGTAAGCAGGAGGGGGTTGATGGCTACCCCACCTTCAACTATTACAACTACGGGAAATTTGTGGAAAAATATACTGGAGAAAGAGGGGTAAGTGAAAGCAAGAGTCATCGCCTGGCAGCGGGAGGATGGTCTCTTCTCCCTGTGCTACCCGGCAAATGAGAATTGTGGAGTAAATTTTTACGATGCTGGGGGATGTGTAACTGCTGCTGTTACTCTCTTGCATGGATGAATCGCTGTGTGCCACACCCTGGTACCTCTCTGCATTAGGAACATTCTTGGTCTGTTTTAGGAATGTGAAGTTTGGTAATACTCTGTCCTACATTTTTATTCTTTAAGCTGAAGGCTGCAAGTGAATTTGGATGGGTGAAAGTGAAAGGTGTATTTCATGGGCTGTTGCTAAGTGCAGAAATGCCAGAAAGTACAGAACTTCCTCTTGTTAGTTCTGGATCTGGATTGCACACGTACTGCACATGGTTACGGGTCCACCAGGCAGCCAAATGGTGACAGACCATTGGTTTTATAGCAGGGACAATACTGCCCTTTGGAGACAGGGGCAGACTAAATATCTCATTCACGCTGAATCAGATTCGGTCCTGGAGCTCAGGATGGAAAGACAAGTGGTGCCATCTAGCGCGTGGGCTGAAGTTCCATTCCTTAGTCCTGCTGTGGCCAGCTAATTATACGTTATGCGTACAAGGGGCACAGGTGGCATAGAACGCCTCCGGTGGCTGTAAAGTGCCTGACAATAAGGGAGCAATCCAATTATTTGTGTGCATTCTTTGTCAGACCCCCGAGCGGGAGGCTGCTCCTCAGCAGTGATGGATTGCCCGGAGAAGTTAGGGTCTGCAGGAAACACTTGGGGTCTTCAAGCCATTCAGTGATTTTGATAAAAGAGCCTTGCCTGGAAGTTATTGCTGCTATTACAGCTCACCAAATGACAGAGAAGCATGAGGAAAAAAAGTCAAATTCTGAGGTTCTTTGTCAGTCAGGATCTTAGGGAAGTCTTCCTGGAGCTTCACCTCCCAGTGTTCTCCAGCATTAGGACCCCAGTAATTACCATTTACGGTACTGATCCAGGTGTTGTTATGGATACTGTGTTTAGTTCCGATTGTGGATCTTTTCTTAGAAGTAGAGATGGGTGCAGTAGCCAACAATTAAGTAAAATCTCAGCTGCAATTTTTGTATTTCTAACCTGTACTTATAGAAATGATATATGGGAGGAAGGATCTCTGGTGACTGATAAAAAGAATTTAGCAAGACAGGAGTGTGCTGAGGCCACAGCAGTTGGGAGATGATTATCCCTCTGCAGGAAAGTGGACTGACTAATCCCCTACATGCATCCAACCCTTCCTTGCGTAGAATTAGATTACCCAACAGGAACATCACAATCTTTCTGCTGCTGGCAACTATGTTCCCGCTGTACCTCTCCTGGGACCTGGGTCTTCTGCTTGTGCAGCATTGAATTAGCTTTTGTTATTGCCTGTCGTGGTAATGCTGGAGGCAGTGCTTAGCGCAGTGCCTTCCGTGGAGTTTCCAGGTCTGATCACAGACCTATTTCGGTAACAAGGGATTGTGCTGTTAAAGGGCTTCTCTCACCTTGGCCAACCACCTCCTGCTTTGCAAAAGAAATTTCAGGAAAAAGCAGTGGGAGCCAGGGAACCTGTTTCAGTTCCTGATTCTGACGCTAAGTCAGTAGATGTCCATGAGCATTTAGTCCAGTGTGGTCCAGCTGGTGTAATCATTCCATGTGGGCAGAGAAGAGGCGATATCAGCTGCCGTGGGAGCAACGTGGCATGCTACAGCAGGAGCCATGGCCAGCAGAGCAGGAGCTCTCAGCTCCTTGCCACCCCACTCCGGAGCACTGGCTGTGGAGAAGAGCATAGCCCCCTGCGGTAGCCTGTAAGGGGTCCTTCCCACCCCCAAGGGTATTGCAATTCCAGAGCAGAGATCGTAGGACGTTTCACCCCCAGCAACTCGAGCAAGGAAGAGTCAGGACACCCTCTGACCCAAGTATAACTTAAATGACTTCCAGACACACAGCTTCGAAAACAGGGGTCCTTCCATGGGGGCTGTTGATTGCCAGATGTCTCCAGGTGACGTATGGCCCAAACTTAGCACTTCATTCTCTCTCAGTGGAAGAAGAGTGTTTTGTTGTTCAGCCTTCTCAAAAGCTTCCCAGCTTTGGGGTTCGGTTTTGGTTTATTTTGCATTCTTTGTTTTGTTGTTCCCCAACATTGTTTTAAGTTGACCTGTGACTTCTACCTCTTTGTATTTTCCCTCTTTATCACCAGTTTCGATTGGTTTGGGATTGCTTACAAGTGAAAAAGGGTCACACTGGGTGGGATCAGTGTTACTTGCCCAGACAGCTGTAGTGTGAGTGTACTGAGACCTGGTCACACCACACACAGGTGTTCACACCTCCACCTCTCTGAGCCTTTTGAAATGCCCGCAAGTTGTGTTCAGAGCTTTCCTTGGAAAAGGAAACTGCCGGCCTCCAACAGCCTTAGATAATGGGAAGTCATAAGTTGTTGAAACACAGGGGTCGGCATCTAGGCATCCAGGTTTGAAGTTGTTTGTCGATAATTTTGCTAGTAACTTGAAAAAAATGTAATTCCCATCATCTGGATGTATGGAAAAGGAGGAAGATGACGAGCAAAACTGTTAAGGGATGAGGAACAGTGGCAAATGTGTGTATAGCCAACAAATGGTCCACTACCTGCTTTCAAAATCACATGTGTAGCATACAAATGCGATTTGAAAATGTCTTTGAGTGTTTTCAACAAAAAGGCATCAATGTCACTCCTAGGGATGGATTTTACCTCGTCCTGTGAGTTTTAGGGCCTCTTTCTCTGTGTCCCACCTCTTCAGGGTTTGACATGTGGAATCTGCAAGGACATTTTCCCCTTGCATTGCCGTGGAGCAGCACTGGACCGGAGCGCCGCGCAGTGAGGCAACGCAGAAGCAATAACCGCTCCTTCGTTTATATTCTGCAGTGGTGTACAGAAACGAAAAGCGTTCTGAACGTGTTGCTTTGGTGTGTTTGTAAAAACATGACCCATCTTTTTCTTTCTTCAAAACCAGGAGTCTGGATTCACCACGTTCATGCGAACCCTGAGAGAAAGAGACCATGAAAGAGTAGGAAAGAAGAAGGATGAACTGTAGTTTCTGCCTCAGAAGAAGCTTTCCGCTGCACTGTGAATGGTTCCAGGTCTTTTGTTAATGCACCTGAGACTTCACGTATTCTCAAGTCAGAGACTTTTTTTTATAAACAGCCATGGCCATTTTGTACAATTTTGAAATAAAGTGAAACCACTTGATTTTTAAAAGGAAAATAAATTAGAATGTTGCCATAATGTTTTAAAGAAAACTTAGCATTTTCTCTCATGTTGTGAGACGATGCCCACTGACACTCCTATGCAATATTTTTGTAGTCTGTAGTGTGTCGGTGATGATGTTTGGTAGGGTGGTTTGTGGGGTTTTCTAAAGGTATCGCAGTACATGTAAAAAGCAAAGGGGATGGGACACGTTCTTTGTTTTGTGGATTTGGTTTGGGTTTTTTTAAACCAGTGAAGGCAAGTGGGACTTGTAAGACACAGATTTATCCAAATGCATTTTTACGTTCTTGTGAAGTAGTTACATGTTCTTCAGTGAGTTTTGGGGGAACAATTTTCAGGTGCTCAGGGATAAATAGGGTATCCGAGTTAACGAAGACATTAATATTGACCAGTCCAGATCTGTTGATTTAATTTAAATTTCTGGTCTCGAAATCAGAGGTGTTTACATACCTTTATAGAATGTTGGGCGTTAATTAAACCAGGTATCAAAAATCAGCAGAGCATGGGTAAAATTAAACTAACCCCTCCTTTTCCGGCAAATGCATCTGTAGGTTATGGCAGGAGCGATCACCTTATAGGGGTATACAGTTATCCTGAGAGGGTACGTAGTCTCCCTTCACATTGGGGTTGGGCCGTATCAAATAGGTGTTGGAAAGTGTTCAGCCGTTTTGAGAAATGCATAATACTTTCGATAATGCAGTAATTATGTACATTGCGTGTTTACATGCCAAAAGGTTATCTGCATTTGTATGTGGAATTTTTCCTTTTTGCTCTTTAAGGAATTGCATAAACAATCTCTTTCCAACGAAATCATCGGTGTAAAACCTGAATTAGCAGCAGCTGGAACATGTTGCGCTCTTGATGCTTAAGAAAAGAGTTGATCTGGAGGTACTTCTGTCTTCACAGGAGGGAAGAGGGAGGGGCAGGAAGTTGTGATTCACTTCAAACTAAAAATAAATTTTTAAAAAGACAAGTATTTTTATCATTAATCAGCCTTGTTCAGCTTGTTCCCTGCTGGGTGTACACCCGTAGCCGATGGTGGTTTAGGAAGAGCCAGCGCACGCAGGATGGGTGCCCAGCACCCCTTTGCTGGGGACAGCCCCATGTCTGGGTGTGCTGGGCGGTACGGTGGGGTGTTGGGCGATGTGTGGGTCAGCCTCTGTCTGCCTTGGCACTCAGCGGGCAGACGAAACAGCTTTTCACGATGAAGAACCGTGTCTTGGGTCTGAGATCTTCCTCTTGCTCCTCAGCCTGCCCGTCTCATTTTCTTCTGCTAGTTTGGTTCCTTGGTGAGGGCTGTGCTGATGGACACTGGGTGCTGGGCTGCTCAGCAGGAGAATGGCATCTTAACCTCCTTCCTCAGTATTTTTTCCCTCTTCTCTCTTGCCCAATTAATGGCACCATGCGTTTGGCACTCGTTAGGCTGCTGAAGCCATTAGTGAGTAATCTGGAATACTGGTAGCCTGATTGGCCTTGTAGGGTAGCCAGCTTGTTAACCATGGCATCAATTTGGACGGCAGTGGAGCTGTGCCAGGTGTCTTCTCTTGTTAGGCACCTGATGAGTCTCTTCACTCAAAAAAACAGCTGCCTGGTAGTACATAATATCCTAGTGGGAAAGTAGCTCAATTTATTAATCTCTTACTGTGTTGGCTTTTGGGGTTTTTTTCCTGTTAGCACAGCTCCTTCATGTTGTACTTTTGTAATAAGGTCATGGTAATTCGTTCTTTCAAGCTGCCGTAGCATTCTGCCCTCCGTTTGGGAAAGAACATATATTGATGCCATTGGATTTGAAACAGGGTTTGTGGGGGTTTTTTTGCTTACCAGCAAACTACCAAGTATGATCAATCCAGAATTTACTGCATATTTTGTTTTAATCTCAGAGTCAAAGCAGCTGGTGTTTAAAGAAATACAGTCTCCAGAAATGCCGGAGCATTGCTGTGCCCATGGCTGTGGTAATTGCTGAGAAATGTAGATTTCTTCAAAAAAAGGAAAAAGAAATAAACCGTAGCTTGCCAATGGTGACATCATGTGTCAGGATGGTTCTGAATTACAGGCTTTAGTACATGTTTAGGATAGGACAATTGCACACTGTGCTTCAGACCAGTAATTCCTTACAGCTGGTTACACCATAATAAAATTAAAATGAAGGATTCTCATTTTTCCCTTCAGTCTTTTGTCAGTTACTTCTTGCACTTGGGCATTCATTTTTTCTTGGCTAATCATCTGTTAATGCACAAATATAAAATATTTGAGAGTAATTTACCTTCTGTGACCGGGTCATGACTCATCTGGTTTATAGTCTGAATGTTTTTTGAAAACCCCAGTTTTGAACACTGTCAACAAAGACATGAAATGGCAGAGAAAAGCCTTAGTTACTGTGAACTAGAGTGTACCATGAGCTAGGAGCATTGCTTCCAAGCCTTTTTAATTAGTAGACGAGGTCTGGATCTCCATTACACTGTTGTAATTCTGTTGCCTCCAGTAAAGCAGAAGTTGGTGTTTATATTTGCTGGTGAAATCAGTTTATGTTTATATTTGCATCAGTCAAGTGAAAATTGAAATACTTTTTTTCTCTACGGACAGTGAATGAAAACTCTCCTAAACATAAGAGCTCTGACTTTGTGCATTTAAACAGTTGGGCATTTCACACCTTCACCCTTTCCAGCCTGTCGCAGTAGATTCGTAGCCCAGGCGTTCATAACCACATAGGAATTTCTGCCGTGGTTAAACGTGAGTAATCTGGGCTTTCAAAACGTGAATCGTTTATCAGCAAGAAACTTAATTGCTGATAACAAATGGTTTCCAGTGATTCAGAGATTTTGCTCTTGCAGTTACGAGTTTGGTCTTTTGGCCTTTTTAAGGTGGGATCCAAAGGTCTTGGACATCCGCTAAACACTTAACCTGAAGCAGATTAAATCTTGTTGAGGAAGGGTAAAATGTGTACGCAGCAGCGAGGCTGAGCAAGGATTGTGTATCACTTTGTTCCTCAGCCTTGGCTTAAACAAGACAGAAATAGCCCAGAGGTTGTAATCTGTTGTAGTCTGTTGTGTAGTTGGACCAAGAGAGCAGGACTGAGTGTTTTGTGCAGACTAGTAGCAGCTGGTAGGAAATGGTTTTCCCATCTACTGAAAGAGCCTCGGATGTTGGATTTGTTTCATCCACCAAAAGGAGGGAGAAGGAAGCCTGGACAAGGTCCCAGGAGAGTGAATGTTCTGGGATGTGGGAGACCCAGGATATGAGTATAAGCTTGTATCTCAGTCCCCTGCAATCCAGGAGGGTAATTTGGCTCCTGTTGTAAAGGAGTTATCAGTCTGTCGCTGACCCAGTAACGACATCCTTACCTGTTCAACTAGAGCGGCTCCTACAGGGCAGACTGGAAGAGACTTGCTCTCCAGTCCGAATCAAGAAAAGCAGCCTAGCAAATCCCCGTTTCCTCTCCTCCTCTGTAAAACTGCATTCTGGATCCGACAGCACCGCTGACCCCCAAAACCCCTCCAAACTACTTGCAGCTGGGTGAAACAGCCTTGGGAATTCTCCAGACTCCCACCCAGACCAATGTAGGTCCCCGAATCTTGCTGACTTAAAATTGCAGTCATCCACAAAGACGGATTGATGTGAGTGGTGAAAGGATTAATTAGAGGGGTAAGGTTTGTGTTCTTACAGCATTTAATTTGGGAGTGAAAAAGCAGATGCAACCCCCATCATGAGTAAGCGCTAAAAGAACGCTTCAGCCAGAGTCTCATTTCAGAAGGAATTGCTTCATGGGTGATTCTGATTTTAGAGGCTAACAGCTTTTCAAAAGAAAAGTCAAGACCTGGCAACTTCGCCTACAGGTGTTTCCTTGGCCTGTTTTCCTGTTAAAAACTAAAAAGGAAATTCACTCTCCGTATTTTTGATAGGCAACGTTTCTTTCTTGTAACGTAGCGCTGTATGGATTTCCTAGAATAATACTAAACCCCTGCCAGCTGCATTTTACAAACTATGAAACAAGCTGTTGGCTCAAAACGATGCCCAGGGGGGTGGGGACTGTTGTCCACGTGCACCTCGTTTTAATTTAATAGGCTCTCTTCAGTGTGAGTGCCTCTGTAACGGTACATTGGGATCGCAGGAGTAAATTGTGGTAACTGAAGGCGGAGGGGGAAAATGAGCTTTTATTGGCAGGTGCTGAGCGTCGGGGCCAAACACCGGCATTGCCTTTGGCAGCCCAGCATCCCTGAGCATTCCGTGGCTCCGCTAGAGCCATGCGTGTGCAGCCCTTTGGCTAATCCGGTTGTGTACGTAACTGCTTTGTGCTGGAACTGATTGGAAACCAAAATTTCTCCCATTATTTTCTTTGGTGGCTAGTGAGGAGGTGCTCTGCTTGCTCTGTGCATCCTGCTCTTATTTACCCACTAAGAAAGGAGGGAACCTGGGCATTTCTACAAAGGAAACTACTCCAATTTCATCTGCTGGTGACCAGGACTCCTGGCACGCCTGACTGACCAGCGCCGCTGAAATACTCCCTGCGAAGCACCCTCGACCAGCTCGGCTTGTGCCAAGGTTTTGGCGGGCAGTGTATGATGCAATGTTGCAGAAAATCTCAGGATCTAAGGCAGCGATTCCAGGCCCTGGTTTCCAAGGAGTTAAGCCGAACTGTAAACTCTCTATGCATCAGCCCTGCGTAGCTGGTTTTGAGGTGAGAAAAAAGATGGTCTGTTAGCCTAAAATGTAGGGAATTGCAGCTCCACTGCTGGCCCGTAGCTAAAGTCAGGAGGATGTCTGGGTGTTCCCAGCCAGCTGCCGGACCTGGTTCTTGGCTCTTGCAGGGAGAGGATGCTCCTTAAGGAACAGTTATTTTGTGTTTGCTTAGAAAGCATCATAGTGCTAATTATTCTCATTAGCTTTGAGCCACTAACAAATTATCTTTCCTATTGCTCTTCCATCACTCAGTAATGAGAACCATTTAGCCAGATTTTGCAGATACTGCTCCCTCCCTCTCTACAACACGCAATTCCCTGCAAGCATTCATCATCGAAAAAAGCTTCTACGTGAACAAAATCTTTTCAAATTAGTCTCTGGTGCCCCAGTTAAGTGGGTGTCTACATCGCAGGCATGCAGAAGAGCCTTCTTCATTAATATGTGCAATTCTGCGCGAGCTGATTAGCTCTTGCAGCTCATTTGGTAGCAAATGTGTAAATCCGTCACACTCCGAATGCCAAATATGTGCACAGCTGAATTATAGAGAAGTAAGGAACAGCAAGAGTTGGGAGTCTTCACTTGGAAAAGGAGGTCCTTATCCCGTGCTCTGGATTTATCTAGAGCATTTGTCACTCCTCTGCTTTGTAATTTTTCTGCTTGCAAAGAATTATTATTCTTCTTCCTGTCGCGTTGACGGTCCTTCCAGTATGTGTGGGTGTTTAATTTTGTGCCTAACATTTGTAACAGGCACCAGATATCTGGTCTCAGTTCCCATAAAACAATAGGCGCAACACAATGCAATCTTCCTCGCACAGCGCGTGAAACCAAATTCATCAGTGCCTAATTATGTGTTGTTAATAATCCAGTTGCCATCACTTTTCTTGCTTTTTTGTTTGTAAAAGATTTGTGAAGAGAAAGAGGGGGAGGAAATGGATAATTTTTTTTAAACATCTCTGTTCTTTAGCCAGGGCAATACTGCATAATTAAATTAACCTAATAGTGTATCTGCCAGCACACGGGAAGCACTAGATGGTGTCACCTGTCCATGGGGAGGGGCTGGTCTAGTGCTGCAAATACTTAGTGTCCTCAGTAGCTGCAGAGCCAGCCCAGCCCCGGGGCTGGGACTGCCCAGGTCAGGCCAGCCAAGCGCCCTCCGTTTTATTTTCTCTTGGCGGGCAGAGAAATCACAGTGCAGCCTCAGCTTCATCTCCACCGAGAGCAGTGTTTTGGTGTTACCTTCTGGCCATGCAGGTTATGGGGAGAGAGCTTCCTACTGCTCAAAAATTCTGGTGTGGGAAGCTGTCTTTCTCCAAGCTGAGCAAAAACTCTAGAGAGAACATTTCCTAGGAAAACGTGCAGTGTAATAATGAAGCTCCCATCCCCTAGCCCCCAGGTTGCTGGTGAGGGGATGCTGGTTACTGTACCCCGCCCCATGAGTGTGGAACAGGGTGGTCCCCTCCAACATTTCCTGTTGCGTCCCCAGAACGCACTGAGACCTCTCCAAGAGTGTGATGCTGCCCCAGCTCCTTCCAGGTCCCTTAGGACTTTGGGGTCCATCACTCCTTCCACCTGCACGAGACCATAAAAGGATAGCCACAGGACTCCTAACTTTCCTAAAGCCCACCAGCCTGCCGTAGGTGAGGGAGCAGAGCAAAAGGAGGGGCTGCAGAAGTCACAGCGGCAGAGTTTGCCGTGTAATCAAGTCATGTCTCTCTGGTGGTACCACAGTATTAGGTGCATTAGGTATATCTCGGATGGATGTATAATCTTAATTGTTGTGTATTGTTTGTATTGTAGTCCCAAGATCCAGGTCCTCATTACGCTAGATGCTGTACAAATATATAGGAGACTGTCATGCATGGAAAGGCTTTTATTATGTAAATAGTCAGGTTGGGAGAAAAGAAGTAGTGTTATCTCTGTTTTACAGATGAGGCACTGAGAGGAAAAAAAACCAGGAGAGCGTTTTGCCCAAGGACGCGCAAAGTCTGTGGGTCAGCAGTGGACTTGAAATTCAAGTCTCGATTTAGCTTCTTACCGGCTCTTCTTTCCATTTGTGTACTGCCCACAACATAAACATTAGGCACAAAGAAGACAATACCATGTGTCGTTTATCTCTGTCTGGAACAATTATCCAGTACCTCTCAGCTAAACCCTCCCCAACTCTTCCCTGTTTCTTCAAAACCTGCATTTCTTCCATGCCCAGTGCCTGTGGTCACCTTACAAGTCCACTCGGTGTACGTGCTGACCTCTGATTTTCTGCAACGCGTGCCACGTTTCAGCTGGACTACAGACCTCTTTGGGAAAAGACCCTCTGCCACGTGCGGCCATGTCTCGGCCGGAGCAGGCTGCTGAATCTATATGCCAATCCTTTGAAAAAGTGGTACCGGCAATGCTTAGAACAAAAAAGGATGCATATACGTTTCTGCTAGTGACTATAGCGAGGCATCCAGTATGCTGCTCAAACCTGCCTGCTAGTCAAAAATACACATTGATGTAAATAACTAATCTGTACCCAAGACAAATGAAACGTGGACGTCACTCAAAAGACACAATATATTTTGCTGTGTGTACATCAATGTTTTATGTCAGGCTTTAGGAAAGAATGTGGGAGGAGAGAATTATAGAAGTCTTGACAGTCACTGGAAAACAGAATAAAATGGAATTGGCATTTACTAAGGCTCGATAATACCAGACCCATTCTGTAGCCTTCTTTGATACAGTAATTAATTAGCTAGACAAAGAAGGGGAATCTGACTGTCTGGACTTCAATAAAGTAGCTGATAGGAGCTGTGTATAAAATTGTATCTCCTACCTGGCGAAGTCTGAGATTTGCAGAGGAACTGGAAGGCATACACGGTGTTGGAAGAAGAGAAGCTCAGCTGTGTTGAAAGGGAATTACTCAGAGCTCCTACAAAGTAAGTCCAAAGACTGATTATTTTCATTAACGACCCATTTGGAAAACAGATGTGTCTGATCATTAAAGTGTATCAAAGTCACAAAGTTAGGAGGTTATCATCAGTGTGGAGAAAGTGCTGTGGATATCCCACGGCAAGAACTGCATGTCATTGAAGAGCAAGGCCACAGAGGTAGCAGCAGAAAAAGTTGTGTAGGAAACCAGCAACGACCCAGAAAGATTTCTAACCGTTGGCCCCAGTGCAGTGTGGGCATTGCAAAGGCAATGGCAATAGGAGAGACATTTCCAGAAGGGCAAAGGAAGCGTGAACGTCCTTGTGACCCCAGTAAGATTTTGTTTGGAATAAAATTCATGATTCTGATCCATCGCATTAAAGCAAGCTGGAATCTTAATGAAACGGGTACAGAAAAGGGGTGCTAAGGTGAGGAGGAGGCTGGAGAACCTTTTGCGACAGGCAAGTGTGCGTACGCAGCTCGCTTAGCCTAGCAGCTGAAGCCCGAGATGCGGTTTGATTATTCTTTGTAAATACATCAGGAGGGGGAAATATTAAAAGTAGGCAATCTTGGCGTATGATCAAGTGGGTATAAATTGGACATGAATAATTCAGACTATCAATTAGGTGTTCTTTATCCACCTGCATCACGAGAGTGTAAAAATCACAGGGACAAATCATACCCAGTTTTAACGTGAAGCTCACAAAACGTATTAAATGGATTATGTGATCCAGTCGCCTGTAGCACCTGGGGACTGGATTTGGTAACCCAGGAAGTCCTGCCGGTCCTACGACTTCGTTCATTCCGGTGTCGTAGCGGGTTTCTGTTACAGACAGCTACCACCTCCATCTTATAATCTTATTAGATATTACAGTACCTAATAATCCCTCCAGTCCTAAGAAACCTTTCTATCCTTCTGAATTAAACTTCAAATAGAACATCCTAACTGTGGATTACAAAGCCCTGTGTGGGAGCTTTTTCCTTACTCAAGGAAGTGTGTGGTGGCTATTATCATAAACAAGATGAATTTCTTTAGGGACCAAGAGTTCCTTGAAGATAACTTAGAGTGTTTATGGCACAACTGTACTAACAAATAATGATTTTTGTATTTATCGTAATTGTTTAAATGGCCCCTAATGAAATTTCTGGCCTCATGAAGCGATCAGCTTGGAAGGCCTTTCCCTTCTATGAAAATATTTAAATACAAACAAAGTCTGCCAGTGTGTTCAATTACAGTCATGTAGGGAACTAAAGGGATTATGTGTACTAGGAGTACATTCGTGTGGCTTTCCACATCAGCTGCTTCTACCAGAGAGGGAATAAAGTAAGCGGAAAAGCCCCAAAGAGAGACGGTTGCTGTTGGAATGGCTTGGGACGCGATCATCGGAAAAGCTCACTCGTGTTATTTCCATAAGCCCACAGTGCTGATGGCCCTGTAAATAAAATTGCATTAACAACGTGTCGCTTTCCAAACTGATTGAGATGCAGCGTGAAGATTACTTTTCAGAAATCCGATGTTCTTTACGCCGGAGATCATGCTGGGCCCTGCTGCAACAAAAGCCGTTGGGATAACGCTGTATTTTGTTCCAACATCTGCATTTATTACCAGTGAGATGATGCTTTATGCAACATTACGAGGTGGCTTCAGACTTGTAAAGCCCTTGGGAATTAAACACTATTGTTCCATGAAAGAAACTCTTCTGCCCGGCACAGCCCTTCTGGGCTGAATCAGTGGAGAAGCCTTTCGAAAGAGGAGCAAGGAAATAAACTGGATATTCTGCTGATGATTTTTAACGACCTTGCTCACACTTCTGCTGATGCTGTGTTAGCAAGAAGGCTTCATCCCAACGAATATAATCTCAGCTCCTGTGATTATGGACACAGGTTTCTCTAAAACCTCTAAAATCAGATGCAATTTTTTTAGAGTGCAGAATTGTTAGAAAGTCAGGGGTTCACAGCCAGTGCCGTGATTTCAGAAGCCTGATTTGGAATTCTAAGCACTTGTGATGAAGCTGGGCTGCACTCAGCATAAATTCATGGATTCAACATACCTGGGGTTTTTTCATGGGAACTGGCATCACCATCCCTGAAACAGGAAGCACACTAATGGATTATTAGTCTGGTTTCCAGCCCAAGCTTGAATAATACCTCCAGCTTCAAGCACCAAACTTTAAGAAAGAGGAAAAATAAGGTTCAGAGAAAGGAGCAATAGAATTATAAAGACATTTAGTAAATGGAAGTTAAAAAAAAAGATGAAAGGCTTTGAGTTTAATTAGTCTAATTCAGAGAAGGGTTTTATTTTCCTCAGAAAAATAGGTTACTAAGTGGATCAGCGATCTGATATATTGCAGAGTTTAATTGGCTGCACAGAAAACAGGCTGAATGACTTTCTGAGGGTCCCTTCAGACCTCTTCCTCTGTGCCTCCAGCCCCGACGAGCCCAACCACTGCCGGCTCCTCAAGCTGGACATTCCTTCTCGGGGAAACCCGATTTAAAAGTCGTGTTTAAACCCAGCGGACAGAGCCTAAGGGTTTGTCTTTCCTACCTTGAGCCATCTAAACCCGAAGTCTGTGACGGCGGCTGGGCATGCCTGCTCCCCCTGCAGCACGGAGGGGAAATAGCAACAAAGAGCTCCCGCACAGGGGGCAATTTCCAGATCATTACACTTTGGTGAGATAAATCCCATCCGCACTTGTCTCCGTGGGGTGCTGTCTTCAGCCGGCTGATGGCACATGGCTCCGTTATTTTGCTGTGCTTACGAAGACGCACCTCGCTGTCATCTCCGAGGGGTTTGGCACCACAGGGACTTCCTTGGCAGCAGCCCTTCCCATCCAGCTCTCTTCATCCGCTGATGCTGTACGTACCCTCTCCCGTGTCCCTTGCCATCTCTTCCCCTCTCCCCCTCCTTTCCGACACCGACATCCCTCCACGTTGGTTTCCCTTTGCACTGGATTTACTTCTGACGGATCTCGGCTTTATCTCTGGCTGCAGCTGTCACTGATGTATTCACGCAGTGGTGCTCCCCTAACAACGTTTCACTGCTCTTGCATCTTAGGGGAGTCAATGGGACAAGAAAAAAAGCTGCTTTACGTGTAACCGGTTGTTAGCCATGCAAATTACCCAGTAACAGCTATGATTTAAGTTCGCCGTGAGAGCTGGGAGCGCTGGAGCTGTAACCCCACTTCTGGCTCTGCCACTACCTCCCTCAGCGACCTTGTGCAATTCATTTAACCTCTTGAGGCCAGGTTCACCTGAAAAGAAAGAACATGACCTTTTTTTCTCCTAGGAACGTGCAAGTCTTAACTAATAGATGCATATATAATTTTTGAAGTCCTGTTTAGGTAAAAACAGAATGCGTATCTTTTTTCCTTCAAAACATTTACAAAAGGTCAAGAGAATTTTAGGGTTGAAAGATAAACAGTTCAGAAGAACTAGAAACGTTAAAATGACACACGTATGCACTTATCACAGACCTTTAGGCAGTCTCTAATTAAGTAATCACTACTTCTCAGCATTACAGTAGATATTATCACAAGCTGTTAAATTGTGTAGTGGCTTGTAATACTGTGCACTCTGTTTATACAGGATAAGGACTCTGGAAATTATTTAATGTATCATCTTCCGAACGCATGCTGCAGTGGTGCCTAGTCAGTCAGGACTGAGCTGTTCCCATGCTCAGCTCTACAAAAGCCTGACAGGGAACACGGTTTCTTCCTGACAGGCGGAGATACTAACTTGGAGATGCAAAGTTGCTTATTCAAACCCATGGTTCCTTGTGAGGCTTAAGCAAGACTTATTTGTGGTGCGCATCTTTGGCAGTTCCCCCAGCAACCAGCTTTCACTGTGAAAAAGATGCTCAGAAAAGGGTCTTCTCCTGTAGTCTCCAGGACATCACTTTTTCCCTGCGGCTTTTACATTCAGAGCAAAACTACCTCACCAAGCACCTGCAGCTGACCTCTCTTGCAGATGCTCACCTGCATCTGCTCTCCCACATCCCCATGCCACCTGTGTCTCCTGAGCCCATCACCGCTTCCCTGCCTCATTTTGCCAGTATTCCCTTCACCTGTTACTCAGCTCCGTGGCCATGGTTAACCTTGTACCCCTCGCTGTAGCCTGGTTTGGCACAGAGAGCTCGATTCCTCAGCTTGGCTGAGTTTTTCTTGAAGCACGGAGGAAAAAGCCTGGAGGTTGAAAGGGCAAAATTAACCTTCAGCAATAGCAACTTACACCTGGTTGTAAGATCCAAGAGATCGTTTTACCTCACCTGGAACACTGGCATTCACAGACACTATCTCAGGGGCAGGGAGTGAGGTGATACCTCTCTGGTGTCTGGGGTTGTCATGGGTGTCCACTTAAAATTGTTTACGCTGCTTAGCCAAGGCAGACTTGAGTTTGGAGAGTATTAATGTGCTTCAGTGCCCTCCTCCTGATTACTTCACTCCAAGAGAAGCTCAGTACAGCACAGCGGTCTAGCGTGCAAGGCCTGTTACCTCTACCCCGACACTTCTGCAATGCTACGAGCATTTGGGTAGTGAAGCAGTAACAGATGGAAGGAGAAATGAGAAGGCATTAGCAAGGAAATAAGCTGTTTTCATTTGAGACTTGAGCAAACAGACTAAACCCGTATGATACGGTAGGAAAACAGCAAAGTTGAGCAATATCAAGAGGAAGCTATTCTTGTATCGGTAAAGAGTTTTAAAATAGGAACCTCACTTTGGCATTAGGAATGAGATTTACAAAGTTTCATTTTGGTATTGTCATTTATGGTGGAAACATGCCCCGTTGATTTGTCTGGAAAGGAGTGAAATTAGTCTGGCAGTGGGAGTCATCTCAGTGCACTTTATCCGGTGACAACTCCGTCACCGTTGCGCATCCTCCCCACCGGCAGCCCCGTCTGCCGCCCCGTCAGAAAGCGTGCAGCACGCGTGGTGTTACCTGTACGGCGCCGAGGCTGCCCCGAGGCCTGTACCTGGCCACGTCACCTAGTGGAAATCGGCCAGCTGCAGTTAAAAGCTGCTACATGGGAGAACCCGAAGAGCACGATTACCCTCATTTCTTTTGAAAACGAGGCTAATTAAGAATTAGGCAAACGTGTGTGAAGCAGAGAACCAGCAAGCGCGAGGCCGCCGCCCTGCCCCCGTGCACCGGGGCCTTTCCCCAACACCAGCGGCGTAGGATGTTCCAAGGCAAACGGTCAAACGACCGCCCGCCACAAACCCAATCCCCGCAACCCAGCGGGGCCGAAGCCCTGAAGGTTACCTGGGCAGCTCTCGTCTGAAGGCCTGCGTGCGGCGGGGGCGCCCCCTCCTCCTCAGGGTGCTCGCACCGGAGGGGCCCCGCCGGCCGCGCTAAGAGCCGCCTGAGGGACGCGGAGCCCGCCGCGTCGCCATGGCGACGCCTCAGCCCCTCCCGGCCCCGCGCCGCCCGCCGAGCAACGGTGCTTCCGCGTCACGTGACGGGCGCTCCCCCGCCGCCGGGGGGGGGTCGCGAGGCAGACGTGGACAGTACCCACAATGCCTAGCGGCGGGCGGTCGTGCCCGCGCCCCGGTGTCGCCGCCGTTGCGCTCCCGTGAGGCAGGTACCGCCAGGCCCTCCCCGCGCTGCCGCTGCCGGGCCTGCCCGGGGCCCGCCCGAGGCCTGCCCGCCGCCCGGGGCCTGCCCGCCGCCCGGGGCCTGCCCGCGTGAGGGAGGGTGCGGGGCGGGTGGGACGGTGCTGCTGCAGGGCCCAGTGCCTGCCCGCCCGGCCTCCCGGGCCGGGCTGTGGGTTGCCGCCTGCCTTCCCCGGTCGGCTGCAGGCCGGGAGGGTGGCGGGCTGCTCGCGGGGTGGGCGCGGGGCTGGTCCCGCGAAGCGACTTGTCATCGGTTTCTGCGCCTTCCGGGCCGCCGCCCAGCCGGGGGCTGCCGGGCGCTAGAGGCTGGCAGCCCGGCCGCGGGAGCCACGGGGTTATCTGCGGTTGCCCCTCGGCCCGGGGTGGGAGGGGGATGCCGGCGCGTCCCCCGGCACCGGCTGCCTCCATCTTTGGCAGCCGAGGTTTGCCCGTGGCAGCGGGCGCGGGGGGCAGCGGGCGGGCCAGGCGCCGGAGGCAGCTCGGGCCTCTCGCTGCACGTAGCAGGGATCTGCCGTCCTCCCGCCTGGCTGCGGAGGCAGCGGTATTCTTCTGTGAAGTTTTGCAGTCTGTAGCAGTGTGAACCCGGGTTGCCTCTTCCTGCGCTGGCTGCCACTGGGAATAGCGCACACGATCGTGGCGAAGCCGCTGGGTGAGTAGGTGGTCAAGTTCCGAAACCGGGGGATGCAGCTCGTTCTGGTCCCGTAGTTTCAGAATCTTGATTCTGTTCCCGAGGTGTGTTTTTCCTCTGCCTGATGAGAAGGATTATATGGCGATTTAGGATTATTTCCTTGTCTGATCACACCTGGTGACGTCAAAGTGGCTTTATTCATTGTGCGCTTCTGTAGCGCTGTGGTCTGTAACGCGGGTTTCTGAAGTAGGCCGTAGAGTGGAAAAGTTCAGACTCCTGCCTGCACAGTGCAGCTGCCGCAGCCCTCAGAATGGGGAGGATAGATTGTTCAACAGTCGCGCACTCGGCAGTGTATCTTCATTCTGCAGCTGTACCTGCATTCCGCAGCAAGCAGGAGTGCAGCTTGCACCCACTGCCCAGTTCACGTGTTACGGCAGGTTGTCATGAGGGGCAGACAGCGTGGCAAGGAACGCACTGATGAAGTTGGTGCTGAAGGCTGGCAGGTGCAGGAGGGTACCTTTGCCATTGCACCACGTCTGCTTAGAATCGCTTTCAGTTTTTGTGGAGGTAGACTACAAAAATTGAAGTATATGAGCAGACCGTATTCACAGGTCACTTTCAAACTCTTACTGGTAAAAAAAGTTATGAGAAGATGTCAAATAGGCCTAAAACTGTCAGGTTACCAGTTGGAAGACCTTGGAAAACAAATTACAGGAGACTGGAACATATACCACTTTCTAGGCATTTTCTAGATGCTGCTTCAGGGTCAAGTACCATCATAACACAAAAATAAATGAGGTAATAATTGAATCTGTCTTAAAAAAATATAGTAAAACAGGCTCTGGTTTCCATTAGCCGAGTTTTCCTGCGCATGGGAGGAAATGAAACTGAGGCCACGTGATCATTCCAACTTGTGCGAGCGGTGGAGGTTGATGTATACGTGGGATAGCTTTAGGGAGGGCGGAGTAACAGAGGAGTGACCATTTCAGTTGGCTCTCACCTATCTGGGGCCAGCTTTCTCCACGTTCCTCTTTTCCGTGAGTTCTCCCAGCCCTCATTTGCGTGGAAGGCTGTGTAGTGTCAGTGTAAGGGGAAACCAGCGATGGGCCAGAAGTCGGTTCACACGGGGAAACGCAAGGATAGCACAGGCATGGAGTGATGCTTCCGTGGTGTACTCTCCCTGTTGGGTGTCACTTGGGGGTCAAAATCTCCCTAAGCAAAGGGTAGTGCTTTAGTTTTAATAACCCTCTAGTTTTTCTGTGAACTTTTCTGGTTGCCTCATGAATTCACATAGCGTTTTAGCACTGAAAACGTCCCGTGACAGGCAGTTCCACTGGCTAACTGCATGTTTTGTGAAGCACTGCCCGTGGTACCCAACAGCTGCTGCTTGGATTTGATACTCCTGGGTTCTGTCACAGAATGAGACAGCGAGCCCCCTCCCTGTTAATTTCTGGCTACCTGTAACGGATTTGTAGACCATTTGTAGTGGAAGTGCAGTCTTGTCATCTTCAGGTGTTTGATAGATATAAAGTTTTTGTGGGAAAACCTATGAAACTTGTAATGGTATGGTGAATTACTTTGTGCAGTTTTGAACAGATGTTGTAAAAAGACATTTAAAGATAGTTCTAAAACCACTGCCATATCTTTAATGTCCTTTCTTCAGTCTCTACCTATATAAGTCTATAGCAGATCTACCACTTGGCTGCTTCTGTAGAGCCTTGTTCTGTGAGCTGGGTAAAGTAGCTCTTTCATTCTGAAGATTTAGGAAACTGTTTTTTCTATATTAATACATTTTCAAGTAAGGCTGAATGATCTGTTACAGCATGTGTATTACACACCTCTTCACATATGTGTGATCTTGCAACCAAAGTGATTTTCTTTTATTAGTTTTATTTTTTAGATAGTTTTCTGATTCCACTGTTAGGAAGCTGCTGAGGAAAACGTACACATTTTCACTGGGTGGGTTTTTAAGATGATGGTAACAAAACCTGTCTCGCTGGTGATCTTGAGGCTGTTCTAAACAGAGGTTGTACCTTGCATGATTTCGTAGAACATTAAGAGAGTTGGCAGGTTTGAATGGAGGCTTGTCTTTTGTTAGAGAGCCTAGTTTCTCTAAGTAGGAGTCTTAAAGAAAGTAACTGGTTTTGTCTAGATTTGTGCAAATATTATTTACATCTAGAATAGACCTAAAAATTGAAAGAATACCTCTAAAGGGGTCTTTGTCCTTTGCTTTGTCTGTTGTCCCTACACACATGCTGCTGTTAGTGAGCTTTGTCCTTAGTTGTAGGAGAAAAGCAACTATTGTTAGATTGAATATTGAAAAACCTCCGGCTTTGGAAATACAGCTAGGATTGTGTTGTATTGCGTTCCTGAAGCGTTCAGGTTTCTGATCAGAGGAGATCATAGATTAACTAAGCATAGTGCATGAGGTGAAGGATGGGATTCAGAGTCTAACGTTGCGTTATGCTGAGTTTCTCATATACTGTGCAGGTGGGTAACACATTTTCCCATTTTAAATGGCTGAAGTGATGGGACTTCCTCAACTTCACTTAATGAACATAGAAACATTTTAGCATTTCTGTTATTCTAGTTTTCTTTTTACTTGCCTGCTCCTCGAGTCATCTCCCTGAGCTTTGTTCAGGCCTTTCCAATAAGCATGCCCTCACAAAAAGCGCTGAAGGATAGCTAGCCAGGAAATACGTTGATTAACTTTTTCTGCTTGTTCTTGTCTCGTCATACAGCTCAACATGAACTTTAACTGTCAAGATCATTTGAAAAGTGAACAGAACAATATTTTTCTTGCTGAGAGCCGGCTACAGGATTCTGAGTTTCTCCTGCAGTGCTGTGTTCTTCACTACCCCTTCCTAAACCAGGACATGGAGCTGTCTTCCTTTCTTCACGTTAGGTGCTGATGAACTTATTCGCTTCGTGAGAGGAGATGCAGATCCATGAAACTACATTTTGTGCAAGTAAGTTAATGAGGGGAAGTTTAAACTTTGCTCCGACATCACTGTTCTTAACGTTTATATTGATATCGCTCCCGCAAGTCCCTTTCAAGATCGAGTTCCAAGTGGTGGAGGTGGTTATTGCCAGAGAACCGTTACAGTTTAAAGCTCCTCTGTGATTCTGCCATGGGCTTGAGCTGCTGCTGTGGCTGCGTGCTTAGCAGCGTAGTTAGGAAATGGGGTGCCGTGTGCGTTCTGTGCGAATTGACTTGCTGGGAGCATGTGCAGGATCTCAGATAGCGAAAGGTGAAAGTTTTGAGAACTGCAGGTTTAATTTCCAGGACGCTTCGCTCCAGCACGCTAATCTAGAGCAAGTCCCAAGGCTGTTTTGTTTTCTGGTTTTGGGGCCAGCTGATCAAAGCACTTTGTACAACAGGGAATTCTGTAGTGAAGTGCTGAAATAACAAGCCTGCCGGATAAAAGCCCAGAGGTGTGCAGTAGACTGCAGGCAACAGTGGCTTCTGCTGCTGCTACTATTTCGGTGACAGTCTGATACGCTGTACAAGTGAAATTAGAAGAGGATTAATTTGGGATTTATGTAGCTAGTGTGATGCATCTCTGAGCAGGTTGAAGTTTGAGTGCCGGTGAAGCTGAATTTCTTAAACTGAAAATTACAGCACATTTTCAGTGTTTTCATCATGATTTGCCTCTTTCTGAGGAGTGAATACACTTGGAAAATCTGAATAATGGTTATTATTTAATAGGTATGCTGATGTCTGTATAACCTTTGGGTGGTGGGAAATAGGGGAGGTGAGCATTCAGGGAGAAATAGCTGTTTCTTCTCTTTTATGAAGAGGCAGTGCTAATTTTGGAAAAATTGGACTCCTAACTTTTCAGAACACAGTCCTGCAGTTGGTGAGTCTTGTAAAGCCCCTTTAATGTCGCAGTTTGAAAGGTGCTGTAAACATGTCAGTACCGCACGCAAAAGCATATTTCAGCTGTATTCGGAAATCTGTTTTCTTTTGCAGTGTGTGACTGTGTGGAACTCGAGTGGCATCGTCTGAGGGAGGCAAACGTCTATTTTGTTCGTAATCTCTTCAGTGATAGGTGTGGTATATGGTGGGAGTCTGCAGAGCGGTGTTAAGAGTTGAGGAAGTGTTTGCTTTTGGCTTCATGTAAATTCTAGCAGTTCGCCCACTTCTGAGAGGGCAGACTTGGGCGCTGATGCTTCGCAGATCAGCCATCCTTCTTTTAAAGCTTGTCTTGCTGAACTTGTGGATGTTTTCATGTAACGTAAGGTTTGAAGAACTTGAAGGTTTTGAAAACGTGTCTTCAGGCTTGAAAGACTGTCTGCAGGCTGCGTGCTCATTCTGTTAAATGC
Organism: Rhynochetos jubatus; assembly: GCA_027574665.1. NCBI lineage: Eukaryota > Metazoa > Chordata > Aves > Eurypygiformes > Rhynochetidae > Rhynochetos > Rhynochetos jubatus. The sequence goes on from CM050654.1 coordinate 31,513,777, forward strand.
TCTCTATACGTTTTCTCCTTTTGATGAAGCAATGTTTAAATACACAACTCTTCTTTTTTAAGTGACTTCATTCCACAAAGCTTGAGATACTATACTTGGAAAATTAAACACCATACAAGCACCGTTTCAACCTGCTCAGTATTTGCATAATACTGATAGACACATTTTGCAGATTTAGAGAAACTGGAGACCCAGAGAAGAAAAAAGACATTTTGTGTTTAAGAAATTCTGTTACGAGTTGGGAGAGCTGGATTACATTCTTTGCTGTGTCGACTCCTTGATTTCCTCTTTGATAGTGTGTAAGATGTCCAAGTCCTTGTTTGTCAGGGCACTTAGGCATGTACTCAGTACGTAGTTTCATGAAAACACATTAATATTATTGCTTGACCTGGATTGCTTTTCCATCTGGCATATCTTCACAGTACATGTTTTCCTCTCCAGCTGTTGTTCTTGTTTGTTTAGACGGTAATTGTCTCACCAAACAAGGAGACTCACAGCTTGGAGGGTGCAAGTGCCACAGTAGTGCTAAAGGCTAAGTAGTAGTGTTTCAATCTCCACAGGTGTCTCTAGGTGAGGATTTATGGCAGTTCAGATAAAAATACTTTAAATTGTGACATTAGATGTGCTGCTGCTTTGTGGTTCACGTAGACTAATAGGTCCTATTCAGGTAGGACTCTGATCTGAGTTGTACTTGAGCCCCCTGTGCCCCATTTTTAGCCTGAGCCCAGTGTACAGCTTGGGAAGTTCGATTAATCACCGGTAACTGTTGTTTTTGCTTTTACCTTAACTGTGATTCCTCCTGGTTTGTGTTCTGTTGTAGGTTGTCATTAACTCTCTTGGCAATGTCTATGATTTTATCTGCCTCTGTGGTCCGTGTGAGGGATGGACTCCCACTGTCTGCGTCTACTGATTATGACCAGAGCACGGGAATGCAAGAATGTAGAAAATACTTTAAAATGCTCTCAAAGAAACTTTCCCAGCTTCCTGATAGATGCACTCTGAAAACTGGGCAGTATAATATAAAGTAAGACTTCTCTTTTACGTATTTGTGACATCCTGGGTTGTGTCTGTCTGCAAGTCAAAAAGTTAACAATTCACATTAGAAATGCTTAATCAAACTAAGGTTAATTCTTGACAATATGTGTGCGTCAGAAATTTAAAATTGAGAAATTGTAGAATGATTTGAAACCTGCTCAAACTTTGGTGGAAGTCCTAGTTTGAAGTAGTATTTTTATAAATATTCAAGTCTTTAAAACTTAAAAAAAATATTTCTAGTAGGTCAAAGTTGTTTCCTACATGAAAATGACCAGATTTGTTCTTTGTCCTGCTCGTTCAACTACTAGTCGTTTGCTTTCTCTTTCAGTCTTTTTAAATAAGTACCCAAATACATAACCCAGTATTTCTGAAAACTTGTGGTTAGGATGTTATGGAATTAGGCCCTTTTATTGTGCCTTTAGGATTGCTGTTGACTTCAGAGAAAAAAATGCCCTAAAACCCAAGTATAACTCACTCAAGCACAAGCACAGGCTGGGCGGAGAATGGATCGAGAGCAGCCCTGAGGAGAAGGACTTGGGGGTCCCGGTGGATGAAAAGCTGGACATGAGCCAGCAGTGTGCGCTGGCAGCCCAGAAATCCAACCAGATCCTGGGCTGTATCCAGAGCAGTGTGGCCAGCAGGTTGATGGAGGTGATTCTCCCCCTCTATTCTGCTCTTGTGAGACCCCGCCTGCAGTGCTGTGTCCAGCTTGGAGCCCCCAGCATAAGAAGGATATAGACTGGTTGGAGCGAGTCCAGAGGAGGCCACAAAGATGCTCAGAGGATGGAGCCCCTCTGCTATGGGGACAGGCTGAGAGAACTGGGCTTGTTCAGCCTGGAGAAGAGAAGGCTCTAGAGAGACCTTATAGCACCTTCCAGTACCTGAAGGGTCCTACAAGGAAGCTGTGGGACACCTTTTACAAGGGCCTGTATTGACAGGACAAGGGGTAATGGGTTTAAATTGAAAGCAGGGAGATCTAGATTAGATATCAGGATGAAATTCTTCCTGGAGATGGTGGTGAGGCACTGGCACAGTTTGCCCAGAGAAGCTGTGGATGCCCCATCCCTGGAAGTGTCCAAGGCCAGGCTGGATGAGGCTCTGAGCAACCTGGTCTAGTGGAAGGTGTCCCTGCCCATGGCAGGGGGGTTGGAACTGGATGGTCTTCAAGGTCCCTTCCAACCCAAACCATGCTGTGATTCTGTGAATTATTTCATATGGCACACAAGGAATGAGGGAGTGGGAGGGATAGGAATGATTTTTCTAGTGTGGAGGCACGGTGTAGTGAAGTCTTGAATGGTGCCTACCTGTCCTACTGCTCCATCTAGCTCTTTCACAACAGTGCCTTTTGTTTTCACCCTTTTGTGTTTTCTTTTTTTAATAACAATTCCTAAATTTTTGGAGCTAGTGAAGTTGATAGTGTACCTGCATGTCAGCACTGATTAAGTAATAATTCAGAAGATCCTCTTTTTCTCTGTTTGCAGTGTGACGATTAGATTCTCGTGAAATAATTCTTTGAATGTATTGTTTACTCAGAATTTTGCTTTACGTGTGACCTTTCTCCTTAGTATTGGTAACGGTGCCATTATGCCGTTACGGCGCTGCTAGCTGAGGTAAATTGTGATTCTAATTTAGATATGCTGTTTGAAATGAGGTGAGTGATTTCATCCTAACCCCTAGCAAACACGTTGACAATAAGGTAGAAGTTATGGTGGTGGAACGATTTACCGCCTGAATGATCCTTGACGGTGCTCAGCCTTCTCCGCCTCCCACTGGCGTGTGTGAGTTTCCAGCGTTTCTCAGCATGAGGCCCAGCAGGGACTAAATTTTTCCAGTTGATTTTTTTTTCAAAACTTAGCGGTACTTGGCTTGTAAACTGATCAGCTTAGAATAAATTTCTGAGAATGAGACATGAGGCATGGTCAGGATGTTTTTTATTACTTTTTTTCTTTGATTACTTTTAATAGGGTAAGTTATCCATCAAAACTGTGAAGAAATTTGAAGGTGTCGTGAAAACGTGACCTCTCTTTAATGAACCGCCTAAATGCGATGGGGAGATGTGTATTGAAAACTGTCCCTCTCTGATTTCACATTCGTCACCTCTGGTCATCCTGGCAGCTCTGTTTGGAGAATGGTGAATCCCTTGTTGTACAGAGCAGTGTTATTTCCTCACGTATTTTAGAAAGAACGAACCGCTTCCCCCCGCAATCTGAGAAAAGGTTTTGCGTTTTTTGGGATGCACCAGGGCACATATTCTGCATTTGAAACGAATGAAAAGCTGCTATGGGGCAGATCTGCTGGGTTTCTGTATGCTAAAAGCTTTATGTTACTCTCCGTCCCACGCACGTGAAGGTGTGTACATGTGCGTACATACTCGTAGCTGCCTAGCACAGCTGCGCCTAGGATCGTACACTGCAGTGTTGAAGTAAAACAGCGCCTAGAAGTAAATGGCTTTTCTTCCCGCACAGCGTTGGACTTTTCGGTAAACGTTAATTCCTTTGCTACCCCAGGGCAGTTTTTGCTTTTCTGAGTATAGAATATGAGATCAGCCTAGTGAAGCAGCGAATTACCTGCATTGAAATTTGAACCTTTCAATTTGTTTTCTCAGCTTTATCAGTTCTCTGGGAGTAAGCTATATGATGTTGTGCGCTGAAAATTATCCCAGTGTCCTGGCTTTCTGCTTCCTGGATGAGCTTCAGAAAGAGTTCATCACTACCTACAATATGATGAAGACAAATACCGCTGTCAGACCGTACTGCTTTATAGAGTTTGGTAAGGATCTGTCTTCTGTGTCCTTCTTTCTCACATTGAGACAGATGAGTATTTAATTAGATGTGCAACTTCATGCATACAAAACAGAAATGTCCAAGGCAGTTTATGGCTGTATTTGAGGTGGATTTAGAGTCTGTTGTAACTCCTGTTAGAGTCAATAAGGAAATACTTCCGTGGACATTAAATTGGACTAGTGGAGTTTTATCCAAACTTGTTTATAATCTTTCTGTTCACTCCAGTAGGTTTTGGTTTGTCTCGTGGGACCAAATCTGGAGTTCATCTTCTCCTAGTTAATAATACTAGGAGTCGTTTGACTTCATACCTGTAGAGATACTTAACCTGTGAAGGCATTGGGCTTCATACATTTCTCTAGTAAAGATTGCGACTTCATGTTTGTTCTTAGCTGTCCTGTAATTTTGGTTCAGTACCTGAAAGGGATGGATCTTTGTCTGATGACATGGTGAAGCATTTAATCTTCTGTCATGCAAGCTCCAAATACAACTGATGTCTTGTATACCAGATAACAGCTGTTACGGATTCCATTAATATTTGTCGTTTTAATGCTATATGTTAGGCAGTTATTTGAAATATATGTATAAAATGTGTTAGAGCAAAAAGAACTGCAGATTTAGAAAAATGAGGGAAGAGATTGCAGTTGGATAATTCCTGTCTATAATTGTCCGTCAGTCTTTAGCAATTTCTGTTTAAATTGTTGTCTTTCTTAGGAAGATTTCTGTGAGCACTTCCCCTCCCCCTTCTTTGTTTTACTAGATGTTCAGTCACAATGTAGGTCTATTACAGTCTTTATATCTGTATAATATGGTATTAATTATACAGTGGAATAATATAGTATTAATTATCCAGTGGGGAGGCACTGGCACAGGTTGCCCAGAGAAGCTGTGGATGCCCCATCCCTGGGAGTATTCAAGGCCAGGCTGGATGAGGCTTGGAGCAACCTGGTCTGGTGGAGGGTGTCCCTGCCCATGGCAGGGGGGTTGGAACTGGTTGGTCTTTAAGGTCCCTTCCAACCCAAACCACCCTATGATTCTGTGATCATTTTCTCTGCTTGAATATTTTGCAAGCACAATTCATACTCAACTAAGTTTGTATTTGAATGCAGGAGTTAATTTTTTCATCAGGACATTTAGTAACCTAACGGGAAAGCTAGAGTAAGCGCAGTAATCCCATTGCACGAGCAACGCGTTGTCTCATGCAGTGAAAAGCCATTAGTTTATTCACAGTTACTAATTAGATTTCCAGAGCTTATTTTTTTTTACTGCAGAATTAAATAGCCCATGATATATTAGTCACAAAACAGAAATAGTATTAAACATTCCAAGATAAATATGAGCATTTCAAGCAATATATTTCAATTTGTGAAGTATGTAGTACATAAAGCTGCGTGGACTTGGATTATTTAATTAACAAAAGTCCATAAGGATATATCTTTTTATTTTGAATTTTACACAGATAATTTCATTCAGAGGACCAAACAGAGGTATAACAACACACGTTCTCTGTCAACAAAGATGAACCTTGCGGACATGCAGACAGAAATCAAACTGAGACCACCTTATCAAATTTCTGTGTCAGAGCTTGGTTCAGCTAACGGGTTCGCACATTTAGCCGTGGCAGAATACGCGGGTACTGGTAAGATATCTGCAGGTGAGTGTCAGACGTTTGTTTTCATATCCTAAACGAGGCAAATGCAGAGTAGTAGAATTAATCTTTGATATTTTTTTCTTCTTTAAAAAAAAGCCTTTTCACCGTGATGTTCTCAAAGCGCGGAAGTGCCATGACCTTACGTGTGTTTTAGCCTAGATGGCTGTTCTGTCCTCTGCTCGAAGTGCGTATCTTCCCGAGGCACTCGGAGAGAGAAATGGGTCTATTCAATGGACCGCTTCACTGAAGGGAAAATAATCTACATGAAAATAATGACTGTGAGCACTTAGCAAGATAATCTTTCTTTTTCTGACTTTTTAAGAGTTTAAGAAAATTTTTATCCTTCCTGCCCAGTAAGACCCAGTGATGACGTAAGCTGAGAGCAAAGTGTTGTGAGTTAGAGCAGCTGGAGGGAGAAGCATCACTTTAGGCAGCATCTGTGATGGTGACTATCCAAAGAGCTGCGCTGGCTAAAAGACGTGCTCTCGCGAATAAGCGCCTTGTGTGCAGTGTTAATAATAGCAACCTTGTATGTTCTTGCCACGTTAATTTAACAGTATTAGAGGGAGAGGCTGGAAAATTAATAAAGGAAGTGTGTGAAGACTTTTAGGTTGTTTGCAAGAGTGGAATCTTTTAAGCAGCACTGTACATACCTTTAATTATCTAATTATGCTTATAAGCGTGTGCTGTTTTTAAAGGTATGTAGCTCTGTGATCACATTTGCTGGCCGCTTTCGATGCTTACATCGTTGTTACCTCTTGATGTTCCAGTGTAATCTTGGCTTGTGGAAGAAGTTACAGTGGCAGAAGTGGCAACTGGTTAACTCTGAAAATTGTCTAGCTTCAGACTACCTGCAATTGGAAAAAGGAAAAACAATAAGCATGCGAGAATTCTGCCAGTATCAGAATTGAGTGTGGTTTTAAAGCTGTCCATGTAGTAGGAGATGAGGTTTTTATCACTTTTCTATGAAAAAGCGTTGGAAGATCATATAGGCCTAAACTAAACTATGTAAGGACCATTTCCCTTTTTAATATAAAGTAAAATTAAACAGTATTTGGCAGATAGTCTTGCAGGGTTTTTTCACTTGCCTCTCCACTATTTGTCTTACAGAAGCAGTTCTGTTGTCCTTTTCCCATGTCGAATTTCTTTTGGTTTTTTTTCCCCTCTTTCAGTTACTTTTAACTTTCTTCTTCCTCTGAATTCTGTAGATGTCTGTTCAGTTATCCACTTCCTTCCTTGAATTGCTGTAGAAAGTCACCATCAAAGGGCCGTACGTTATGAGAGGTTTGCACTTTGCTCCTTCTTCAGCTTTTCACATTTTAGATGCTATTGGATAACAGTGTCTTTTTTAGCAAGTCTGCTAATAGTTTGTAATTCTGTACATTCGTTGCATCTCTCCACCCTTGAAAAGAACTTCCTCTGGATGTTTGCTACCCACTGACTTGGCTAGATTTCAAAGTTTCTCCTTTGCCCTAAGTACAAATTCCCACAAAAAGATGTGGTTTGCCTAGTGTAACTTCCTGAACTTGCTGTCTTGTTAAAACAAGGCGACTTGCTGTAAGGGAATTCAGTATGTTAAATCCATAGCAGGCAGAGGTAGGGAGTCGGGTGGATGCAAATCTTGTTTTGTTACATGGTATAGCAGAGTTTGATGTGGTAGTTTTGGAGATGTGGAGTTGCTGAAGCACTGTCTGTTAGTTGCTTCTACATGTAATTGGAGGTGTATCCAAGGTCTGTTATTGTTGTTAAAGTAATTGAAAATAGCAGCAAAAGCTGTGCTGTGGAGTGAGGAATAGGGGTAATTATTAACGTGTGAAGCAGAAAGTGGGCAGAATTTTGCTTCAGAGGTGACTGTAGGTGTGGGCAGGCATTAGAAATAGGTTGACAGCATACTGATAAGTGATCATTTAGGTACTTGCTTAGGACAAATTTACTGTTTCCTGAGCTGTTTTCAATGAAGGAACAGTTCTCAAATACATGATACGTGGGGAAAATGGGATTGTCTGGAGAGCTGTGCCTGGAGAGCAGTCAACTAATTTTATCCACCGGTTAATGAAATGCAATGACTTCTGGCTAAAACCAGTCACACACACCTTCAGCTTTTTGACGCTGTCTAGGTGAGATGATTTAAAAAACCCAAAATAAACCAAACCAACCCATTACGAGTCACTGAAAAAGAACGGTTCGGTATGCAAAACACCCTAGCTGACCTCAACCGAGTGGCTGCCGGTAGTGTTCCTCTGGTATGCGCTACGGTTGGACAAGCAATAAGCTCTGAAAGTTAAGCATGGGTGATGCTTTGTGTTAAAAAAAAATCCCAAACCTGATTACAGTACTAAATTCAGCACAAACGCGGTAACTAATTTTGTGTTCTATTTTTAGGTTACCACACACTCATAATTAGACAGCCCTGTCTGCTTATCAGTGGGGAAATAGCTTTTGTCATTTTTTCCTTTGGGTTCTGTAGCTCCATAAGCTGTTTGGAAAGCCTTTGTGCTGGGTCTGTGCAAGGCGAACAGCCAGGATCGACACCCCTCTCTCCATTAGTGTTACAGTTCGTTAACCTCATTGTTCACATCTCTACACTCGGTTGATGTGAACACGACGATTTCCGTATGGCTCAGCAGTCCTATTGTTTTCCCCATGCTGCCTGGCCTGTTAAGAGTTTCGCATTGTTTTTTCATATTTGCTTGCTGTTCCTAGTTATGGACAGGGACAGTAATGAGGAGCGTGCACAACTGTTATGTACTGGTGACCCCAGCTAAGCCTGAAAGAGGGGCTGTGCACGGACAGTAGGCGTGCGTTCATTTTCATCTGCTTTGTAAGAGACTTCGAAGCACCATCTGGAAGGTCTGTGTAAGGTTTTAATATAGATACCAGCTTAGTTTCAGAGATGTCTTTTTATGGGTGCCTTTGGTAGCCCTCACTGGCTGTGTTCTTTAAGGTAGGGAGCTGCAATAGCGTTGCCTCACAGTATTCCGTTCAGCAAACAAGCTAAATGAGTCTCGATGGCTCTGCTAATGCGTTAGCGTTAAGGGAAAGTGGAGGGTGGGAGAGGAGCTCTTAAGCACGCGTTTCATTAGCTGGCTACTAATTGTAGACAGATTTCACTCGGAAGCGCATCGTTTGCCATTGATTTCCTGGCATGTAGCAGCTTTCAGTGCCATACTGAATAAACGGAATGCATTGGATTGAAGACTAATAAGAAAATTGTGTGTGTGAATTGAAGGAAAGTATACTTTTTGTTAAACCTTGTGTTGAAATATTAAAAGCGTTTCTTTGTTTTAGAAAAAAAGATTGACGCTTTGTGGTTTGCTTCAGTGATGTCATCTTGAGCTAGAAGCCACTGAAATATGAGATCTCTAAAGATACTGCTTTGACCTTTGATAGCTTTTTTTCGATCCTTTGCAGCTCCTCATCAGCGTCTGGAACCTGTGACTCTGCCAGGGATTGTCTCATTTGTGCTTAGTCTGTTATGTGGGGCTCTGAATTTAATTCGTGGCTTTCACGCCATAGAAAGTCTTCTCCAGGTACCGTACATGTTTATGAATTTAAGTTATGCATCACCGCAGCCCTTAACACCGCCTGAGAAGCTGCTCGCTTCTGCACTAAGTCTGGCCAGTTTGGTTCTCAGAAATGCTGTTTGTGGGGTCAGACCTCTGTCTGTGCAACCTACGTTGTTCTGGTCTGCGCATCCCTCTCGGGGGAGATGCCTCATTCACTGGGGCGCTGAGTTTCGAAAGCAGGAGGAGGTGGGTGGCCGACTCCTTCCCTAGGTACCTTCGTAGCAGTGAGTATCTGAACATCGCGTTCTGTTTTCTAAATTTATGCCAGGATATGAGACGTTTAATTTTAATAGATGTTATTTAAAAACACTTGAGAGAAATGATGAACAGCTCTGAAAATCTGGCCTGGTTTTTTGCAAGCTCCACAGGGTGGTGGATCTTTAAACAGATTTTGTGAAATTGTTTTATAGAAACCTCTTTGGGGTTTTTGTTTGTTTTTAATAAACCTTCTTAAGTAGCTTACTTATTTCTCTATGCTGGAAGGGTCAGTGTAAGGGCAACTGTCAAGTGATTTCCTCTGAAATACCCCAAAACCACCAAACCAACACCCACCCCCCTCGACAAACATATACTTGCTGATGTCAACTCTGCCCTGACCCTCCCTATAGCCTTTCCGTTTCTTTCTATTCCCTTGCTTGTGTGAGGTGCGTTCTCACTGCTACAGTGAAAATGATGGTGGTTAATGATGTCAGGCAGTTCAAACGAATACGCTGGTCGTGCTTGCAAGCACGCACGGAAAGGTCACGTGTGTTCCCACAAAAAAGGGTTTACTTAACACTAAACGGCTGTGCTACTGTGGTGATGGAGGTAGAACTAAAAATCCTGTGGGAGTTTTCTGAAAGAAAATGGTTGCGTAACAGAGAAGCTTTTTATTCAGACACATATCTGGAACTTACAACGGCAGTGCTTTTGATACCTAATGGACGTGTTAGGGACATAAGGTAAAGAATCACAGAATCACAGGATGGTCGGGGTTGGAAGGGACCTTAAATACCATCTAGTTCCACCTCCCTGCCATGGGCAGGGACACCCTCCACCAGACCAGGTTGCTCCAAGCCTCATCCAGCCTGGCCTTGAACACTTCCAGGGATGGGGCACCCACAGCTTCTCTGGGCAACCTGTGCCAGTGCCTCACCACCCTCTCCGGGAAGAATTTCTTCCTGATATCCAATCTAAATGTCCCTGCTTAAAGTTTAAACCCGTTACCCCTTGTCCTGTCACTACAGGCCCTTGTAAAAAGTCCCCCACCCCTACTTCCTGAAGATGAAGAAGATGACTTGCGTTTCAGGTGTCTTATGTAATTATCTGTCTTATAGATAAGATTGAATCAAGCAGTAATGTTTGAGGTCTCAGCATTTCCTGAAGACTGATGAATAGATGAGCAAGGCTAATGAAAGTTTTCCATGCTAGGTCCTTATTTTGAGTTGTTTTTGGATTGATTTTTAAAGAAAAACCAAGAATGAAATCATGAGCATCCATCTCTGCCTTACCCCTAGTTAGATTTGCCTCTGTTACGCACACTTGTCTCGGTGTATAAAGGGCAGTGAATTTAAGGTACCCTGCAGCATGAATAGTACCGAACAGGATTCTACCACGTAGTGTGATGTTTCTAGAACTTGCTTTGTTACCTTTGGGTCAGATTCACCTCTTCAGCTGGTGACAGGGCAGCCAGTTCGTTTTGTTCTGTATGTTACTGCATCTGGAAGTTAGATGGCAGTACGGGTGGAAGATGCTTTTTCATTTCTGACAAATGAGGCGCGCTAAAATTTCTCTTAGTTTACTTCATTATGGAAAAATCCACAAGGTTTAGGGAAGAATAATCCAAACCATGATTAATGGCACTTCTTCTGAGAAGTCATTCAAAAGGTTCTCTCTGAATCGGTGTTTCCTTCAGTGGTTTTACGTGGGCGTTAGCGAAACTCGCTCACAGCCCGTAGCTGCGCACCACCGAGCGCGCGGTGGCGTGAGGCAGAGGATTACGGCCGGGTGAGGAGCGGGCCGCGTTGTGCAGGGAGGTTTTACGTGCAGACACGCAAGCTTGGCCCTAGTCAGCGCTGCAGGCGCACAGGTTTCACGCTGCGCGTACTCTGAGCAGAGACAAGCCGTAGTTCAGAACGCACCGCCACCTTCTCAAAATGAAATTCGCTTTCAAGGAGGAACATTTGCAGGAGCACCCGTTGTTTTCATGGGAGAGTTTCTGATTGTCGCAGATGTTTGTTGGAAAGGCAGTTGGAATAATCACTGAGCATGTAAATTAATTCTGCTCAGCTCGATAGAAACTGTAACAACCCGCTGGAGTAAGTTAGAAGGAATCTTTGGGTTGTTTTTTGAGCACATAGTGGAAGGATTAATCACTTCGAGTAAGTTTTTCTATCTTTTCCTTCAAGAAAACTTAATTTTCCAGTAACCCCGCCGTGATAAATTCACGGGCTGTTTGTCCTGGCTGCCATGCAGCAGAGCTGCCGGCATTCTTCATTCTCCACGCAGGACGTTACCACACCCCAGTGGCCAGTTTGTGTCTTTGCCTTCCACCTCGTTCCCGTTTCGGGAAGCTGCAGCGAGGTACAGTTCCGCAAAGTTGATGTTAAGGGTAGGTACCGGCGTTGCGAAGGCAAGTGAGCGGTGTTAGAGCTGCCTTAAGGCTGTTGGCAGTCTCAGCGTTACTTGTCTGTTGGGAATAAACCGATCAGGGTGGGTTTTTCCAGACATAGCAGTAAGCAATGATTAGTGCTGACTCCTTTGGTTTAGCGCAGTCTAGGAACTGTTATAAATCTCGATGTGATACTGTAACAGACAACAATGAATAACTTCTGTACTGTAAATGTGTGGTATTTCACTGAAACACTGCAAACCATGCCTTTCTGTTCTGTTTTCACAGAATGAAGGTGAAGATTTCAGCTACGTTATTGCATTTTTCCTCGGAACGGCAGCCTGTTTGTACCAGGTGTGTTCTTCTGCTTGCATAATTCACTAGAGTTTAGAAACATTACCCAGTCATGCAGAATTGTCATCATGTTTTCCTAAATGTCACAGATACTTGAACAGGGTGATTATAAAAATAATTTCTGCTCTATTTTATTTCATTAATCACAAACTGTCATACGGTGGATTGATGCAAAGAGCATCTGTTTGCTGGCATTTTTATCCAGTTAGTTAAGAGATTTGCTATCTTTTTCTTTCTGGAGCTTAGTTTATTTCTAAAGCCACACGGAGGTTATATAATTTCCTTAAAGTAATAGTAAATCCAAACCTCTGAACACATGCCTTACTGCTGCTTTCCTTTGGGAAGGTTTGAAGTAAAGACAGTACTACCTAGGCACAACAGCCCAGACGTGTCCTCGCTTTGTACATTATTGTGCACCTGCTTCCTGCCCAAAGCTTTCAGCCACTTGCCGCTGTTTTCTTTCTCCTGCCTGATGTTTCATGTTGCATTTCAGGTCTCTAGGTTTTCCATTTCTGCATCTGAATTTGACTTGGTAATTTGTAGCACAGTGTTCTGGTGCCCATTGGCATTTGCCATTTGGTGACGCTGCGGTTGTGTTTAGCTGGGACTGTAATGTCTGTCGTGCTCAGTGGCTGTTACGGTACTTCCTTTGCCTTTTAATCTCTTGCACGTGGAGTGGAGCAGGCAGTTTCTACTTGCTTCCCTGTGCCAATGTTTAATACAGGGTCAGGCTGCAAAATAACGTTTCAGGATTCCCCTCCGATGTCAGCCTTTTGTCCAGGTTACCCATAATCTCCGTTCTCTGTAGCTCTAGCAAAATGTCAGAGTACAACTTGTGTTCTTCACCACTTGCTGACTTTTCATCCGCTTCTGCCTTAAATAATTGTTCAGACTGGTGTTAATTTTCCATGCCAACAATCTGTTCCATATCAGATAAGGTGGAGCGCCTCCATTCTTTGTGCAGAAAACACACATTCTTCCCTCCTCTACCGAATTAGAAACCATAGTCTTTATAAAGTATTCATGTTTCTGCACTGAGACATAAGGACATATGTCTTCCCCCGCTGTATTCCGTAGTATTTTTGGGTTTTAAACCCTTCATATTTATTAATCATTTTGATGAAGCATATCCTGACTCTTATTTTAATCTTGGAAGCAGTTACACTCCTTCATATGTTGTCAGTGGAGGCGCTGACGCTGAGAAATTGAGTTCTTGCTGCGGAGATACTAGTACCAACTAATTGCTCTTTTAGATGCGATTTGTAAAACTGTCAGCACAAGTCGGTTGCGTGTGCTCTGCTCAAAGTGGTCAGGCAGGTTCAGAGGAATTCCATCTGGGTTCTGAAACACGCGGATTCCTTATCTCCAGTTTTACTTTGCTTTGGGGGAAGGACATACACACCTCACAGAGACCGTGCCTTCTCACAGCTCTGAAGATGCTTAGATAGCCAGAAATTACAAGCAGTTTAGTGAACCTGAGCACAGTTCCAGTGGCAGCGCGTGCTTTACGAGGCAGCGGCTGAGTTTCAGGCAGAATGTAATCTCGGTAACTGGCGTTGTTCGCTTGCGAGCGTGTGATGCTTTTGCCCTTTTCTGAGAAACGTGAAAAATGAAACAAGTTCAGTAGTTTCCGTGACTCTGATAAAACATGGCAAATGGCCAAGAACAGAATTGACGCTTAGATAATCTGACGATGAGTGCTGTTAAATTTGTGTGAGCGTGGTTACATATCCACGGGGAACAGATTCGGAATACAAAGTAAGCCCAAACGATGTTGTTACCTACCTTGGAGCACAGCAAAACCAAATGGCTAGAATCCAGAGAGGGCAAACGATTTTTGTGTGGAAGTCAAGGAAGTAGTTTGGACAACAGCAGAAGTAAAACCACGGTCCACAGAAAAGCAGCGGGCAGCTGTGTCCTCCTAGAGATGAAACCCAAGGCACGAGACTTGAGCAGGGTTCCACGTGCGGTGGGAAGGCGGCAGAGCAGGCAGCTGTGAGCGGTGCTGACGCTGTGTTACAGCCCGCTGCGCAGAAACCGGCCCCTAAAATGTGGTAGAACACCAGCAGTCGTGTATTTCTCTCCAAACGTGACCCTGGCGCAGCCCGAAGAAGGGCAGGGACCTGTGTGGACCTCTCTGCACCCACCAGTTAACCCTCTGCGTTATCCCTAACAGGATACCGGGTGGGAATCGGGGGGATAGCCTCGTGCTGAGTATTCCAGGTGTCAGGGCTCTGGTGTTGTTCCTGTCCTTCCCATTGCTTCGCATGAGGAGCAGGTAACACTGGCTCTTGTTCCTTCCCTGTTGCTTGGGGGAACAGAGTGTATTTTGACCAGAGATTGCCAGGAACAGCCACTTCCCTTTGTCTTGGGCCACTCATTATTGCAGGTTGTAATCGATTGTTACAAGAAAATTGTTCTTCAAGAGGATTTAATGGAAGCAGAATGTAACCTTGTATTGGTGTCAGGTACTTTTCACCCTTCCATCGCTGCTAAATTGCTAGCCTTCTGTCGTGTTTGAGTTAGCTGTACTTGTTTTGGGGTTGTACTTTCGCAAGAACCAGATAATGTTTCTGCAGTGGAAGTTATTTTCCACGCGATAATCTGATTTCTTTGTTCTTCTTGACAGTGTTACCTGTTTGTATACTACACGGGCTGGAGGAATGCCAAATCCTTCCTGACTTTTGGGTTAATTTGCCTGTGTAACATGTATCTGTATGAACTGCGCAACCTGTGGCAGCTCTTCTTTCACGTGACTGTGGGAGCATTTTCTACCTTACAAATCCGACTGCGACAACCACAGGGCAAGTCCCCGGATTACAACGTCTGACGAGTCCCGGAACGTTTCCAGGCAGTCTTGTTTCAACAGTTACTCTCTCTCAGGAATGTAAAGCTGTTCTCCAAAAGAAGGAGCTGGCTGGATGGTGGTTTTTTGGGTTTTTTTTGGTTGGTTTTTTTTTTTTGTTAAAGAAGGACACAAAAGGATCCGGGACTAGAGGAGGAAAATGGGTCACATCCATGCAGTGGAATGTATGTAGGGATACCAAGTTTGGGGAATTTGACTGGTGGCATAAAAAGTTCCATTGGAAAGTATGTTAATGGAAGGAATGTATGGAGTGTGTGTTGTGCATATCATGCAAGCTCTTCACTTCCAAAATCAGTTTTGCCTTTGTGAGGCAGTAGGGGATAGGCTAAATAAACAATAATAATGCTGTTGCATATTAGCAAACTAGATTTGGAATATGTGGGATACTAAATTTTGGAATGTTTTGTTTCTCATTGACATCTATATTGAATGTTTTCTTAATTAAAATGTAACCTGGAAACTCCTTGTTTCTGGGATCAGCTTTACGGCACCTGTGGCCCTCTCTCTAGTGCTATAAATACTTCAACGGGTTTTCATTTATGATTTCCTTCTAATTATCCTTCGACAGTGACCCGCGAGGACAGGGTTTCTCTTCAGTAATTATTCACAAGGTTCTGCCACATAACCCAGGATCTTTGCGTGCTTCCTCTGCTTGAACGCTGGAAGGGTTGAAAGGAAATGGGCTGGTGAGTAAATGGAGTGGCTTCTGCTCGCTGGGCTGGTGTTGTTCGTTTATATACCGAAATGGATGAATAATGAGCTCAAACCTGAGATAAACAACTGGTGACAGGAAAATAATAAATCAGTCTGATCAGCTTCAACAAGAAAAGACCAGGGATTTGTTTATTCTTCTGGTTGATGGGATTATTTTTTTCTGGGATGGAGCCTCCTTGATCTAGATTGTGTTTGAGAGAACTCCTCAAGTTTGTGAATTGACCAGCAAACCCCAAGCACCTAGAGAATAGCGACCGTATAGTCCCACCACCAGTTACGCTGCGTTTGTTTGACAACTATAGGGCAGTTATGCTGTTGCGTAACGTAAAAATAGGTCGCTACTGCTAGATTTCTGCCTGCGAGCTGGAATAATGCGCGGGTTCAGCGAAATGCTCGCGAAGAAAAAGGCAAGCTTTAGTGGCAGGACGGTTGCCCGGCTGCTGGTGGTGCTGGATGTGGGGCCTGGCAGAGCTGTGCTGGGCTGTGTTGCTCCAGGCACACCTCGTGGTTACACGTGTCGCTGAATTGTGTAGCGTCAGGTTATGGCCCAGAGGAAAGGAGCTAGGTGTTTTCTTTTTAAATGGGTGGGATTAGTTAAGAAAACTCTGTAATACGACCATGCAGAATTAAGAGGATGAAATCGTACCCCAGAGTGAAGGGGAGCAGTGCGTGTTATAGTCTTCCTAACGCCCGTTCCTCAGCCTGATGCCCGAGATCAAGGCCGTGAAGGTACCGTGGTGTGCAGCCCCGAGGGTCGGTGTTGGAGGTGATGTGCTTTGCAGTTCATTCTGTCCCCTCCCCGCTTTGGGCAGAGGAGCAGAATGCATTCACCAACAGGCTCTGGCTTTGGTTTGGGCATCGGGAACATGGGGAACAATAAGTAGGACTGGAGGGAAACACACAAAACTTCTAAGGAGTGTTTACACTGTGAATATTTTAAGAATCCAAAGGAACAGAAAACAGCCTTTGTTTAGCACTGGGGTGTTTGCTTGTGTCAGCTTTCAGTGCACCTTTTCCACCCGGGAAAAGGTGAAGAGCAGTCCTCTCCCATTTTAAGTCAATGACTGAAAAATATGGCTATTCTTATTTTACGTAGAAACCCAGATTTTATCTTCCTTACAGAGTCTAGAAGAGTCCTTCCACCTCTGTGTTCACTTCACCCCCGTTGGTAGGCAGGGAAGCTGTTCGGAATGCCTGAAGTGCTGCTCAGTTTTTAACGCGGGCTGTTGTGCACGTGAAGGATTTCCTGTTGCATCATTGCTTCGGTTTGTATGTCGGCACCCTTTCTTCTTTCCTGCCATCCCTAAAGCGGCATTTTTAAGGAGTGAAAACTTCCTTTGTCTTAGCACCTGGAGCCGTTATTCCATTCCAGTTACGGTGGCGTTAAGCTAATTGCTGATTAGCAGGTATAAGGAACAAATGACACCCTCAGTGTAATAGGAGACCGTGGGGTTTTGTTAGCTCGCTCTTACCGCACTGATAAAAATCCCATTTCACAATGAACGGTTAATGAGCACGACTGTTCTTCATTACCTGGTATTACTAGGTGCTAAAAACACGGCTATTGAACGTATGATTTTAGTTTGACTAGAATATTAGACCTTGCTGAAATGCTGAGTGAGAAACAAGGCACACCAGGCCAGGTATATCTCTATAACGCTCTTTGAGGGTTGATTACCTCAGGGTCTCTTGTTCAAGCTTCTGGAGGTTTAATCACTGTCTTCCTTGTGTATTTTTTTTAAATACTGGTGGTTTTTCACAGTGGTCTGTTCTCTTGTGTTCAGTGTCTGAGCCAGTACCTGGGGGTGAGAACTTGTCTCATTGGTGACCTGTCTGTTGTTGCTAGGAAATAACTTTTCAGACCTGGAAAACGTAGAACAGGGGAAGTGTTTTCTAGCTCGTCACCATCTTTCTTAAAGACCGATTTTAAGTACTTCGTGGCTTTTGTTCCCGCAGCCGTGTTCTCAGCACGCTTAGGAACCCCTCCCAACAATAACCGACGGTAAGTCCATTTGGTTGTTGCCTCTGGAATGTCTCCTCAGCTGAAAGCTGCAGCTTTTTGTTTCTCAGTTACACTTTTGGGGCGTCTGTTCGTCGGTGTAGTTCCGCGTAGCACTGACATCCGCCTGTAACCACTGAATATGGTGCACTGGCAAGCGCTGCTGCCTCCTTCCAGGTGTCCTTGAGAGGACAAGTACCCAGGAGCCGGGGGAATTCTCTGGCAAAGGTGATGTACTTTTTAAAATACACACTTTTTTTTTTAAGAGAACACGTCTACGACTTTAAGCTGTTCGGTTACACCGGTGTATTTAACCACGGTGCCACCGGGAGGCTTTGTCAGCTCCCTGCGACTAACGATTCGAGTAAGTGGGTGTGCACGAGGGCCCCCCCGGGGGATGTTCGCCCTGCGGCCAAGCCCTGGGGGCGCTGTACCTGGGACTGCCTAGTACCGGCGTGGTCCCGACGGCCACCCATTGGGGCTAGTCAAGAACTGGACATGCCTGTTGGCGGATTCGGTATCTCCTACGCGACTTGCGTCTGCTCTCTTCGCAGATGCAGCTAAAATGAGAAACAGAGACACTTCACCAGTGAAACAGTGTTTAATATAGTTAAATTACTTAAATAGATTTCAATTTCCATGGGAAATCATAACTGCATCCATTTTTGCAAGATCCAGAGTAAAGAGTGTGTGAATACCCCTTGAAATGATCATGACACACTGTCAACAATCACAGCTAGAGATACTGGGGACTTGAAATTTCATCGACAACACAAATTCATAAGGTGAATCAGAAGTCAAGACGGCTGCAGACCTTGGTCAAGCAGAAAGCAAACCTAAAACCGAGTGTGTGGCGTGAAGGTAATGAAACTCGGCGAGGGGGCAAAAGGGGGGGAAGGCAGAGGGGGAGAAAGGCGTAACAGCGGGATGCAACTTAAGAATTTTGCAAACCAGGAAAGATGAAAAGGAGCAAAAGTATAGTACAAGGGCAGACTTGGCAGTTTTACAGAAGTCAAGATACTATACTTTTCAGAAATGTTTCCTAGTGGAAGGGAGGAGGGAAGGGGCGATGCCATTTAAGCTCACGTTTAAATGGCTTAATGCTTGGGTTATGCTTAGCAGTAGAGCAAATTAAGAGAGGCCCATGGATTTTCACTTATTCTCGTCACCGAGCAGGAAAAAATAAATCACCACCACCATAGTGCAATCATTGAGCTGTTAGTACTACAATAATTCTGCCCTGAGAAGAGTGGAAAAGAACTTTATTAAATGTCAAAAGATTGGAGTAATTTTTAGTGCTAGCCAAATTCAATATCAAAACTCTCCCCTCATAGAATATAAAAAATATAGCTTTTTTTTAAAGTCTTTTCTTTTTTTTTAATAAAATATCAAGGGATTTTCCTTTAACAGTTAGAAAAGGTACATAAATGGTAACAGTGAACTACTCATAAACCCCCCACTAGTGATAAAGATGTCCAACACAATATCAATGGCGCTGTATTTTAAGGTTGACCACCTCATACGCACACTTGCCATCATGACCTTTTTCGAAGATCGCCTAATTCCTGAAAACGGAAAATCTGTGACTCGGTTTAAAGAAGTGCCTACTACAGGAAAGTCAACTCGATGCTGCAGTACATAGTTCCGTGTAACATCAGATGCCAGTACGATACCAGACAACTCTTGTATCAGCAGGATTCTGTTAAGACCATCTATGAAAAAATTACTTTTTAAAAAGAAAAGTCCAAATGAGCTTATTTTTTTCCTCTTCTAAGAGCTCGTGTTGGAGCGAGTTAAAAGATTTGCTTAGAGCTCTTTCTGACAGGTTTGACTGATCCTGTCTCATAGCTAAAACTCAACGATCCCGTTTGCGTTCGTTAAGACGTCACCCTCCGCTCCGACGCTGCATGGAACAACCACCCGCCTACCGCGTTTTTGGTTTTTCCTCTTCTTTGGGGTTGTAGATTTTTCTGGATTTTCATTTTAAAATGCATCTGATTCAGCCTGGAAACTCACCTGTTTGTTGTAGGTTGACCGTATAGTGATCATCTGAAAACTGCCAAGTCTGTGTTCAGAGGATTACGCACAAAAAAATTACACAAAAGTCTACAGGTTATATACACCTCCCACCACACCTTGGTGTGGCCAGCCTGCCTCCTAATTTATATATAATTTACAAAATATAGAATTTGGTATATCTGTTAGATCTCCGTGTTTTCAATATTACAAAATAAAAAATACAAAAAAAACCCACAACAAATTTCAGGGGAGTTCCCCCCACAAAGTGTCTCTTGTTTACGTCTAGTCTTTCCCCTGTAAACTGATAGATACCAGAGAAGAGCACAGAAGACGTGTTCAATAAATACGGTTGTAGAGCCACCTTCCCTTAGCTCCGTCTTCCCTTCTCCGCTGTGCCAGCCCCGCTCACAAGAGCAGTCCTCTCACCGTGGAGTAGACGGGAAAGGAGGGGGCCAGGGCTGTAACGTCTCTTCTCGCTACGTTACTGACGCCCTTCTAAAAGGCCTTTTTGTGTGCTGCGACAGTGGGTGTCAAGTTTGAAAGCCCATTCAAAACAGCTAATAAAAGCACAGTGGTACACTTCAAATAGCTGGCAGTATGGGATGGAAACGGTATGGGAGTGCAAATCCATTCCGAAATAACGCTTTGTAGTGAATCATACATTCCTTCAACCAAGTAAATGTTGTGGTGCATCAATAAATACTTAAATAGCTTCTTATATCATCCCGTGGTAGCAGCCTTTTTTAACAACTCCAAACGGGTGTCTTGTCTGTGAACGCCGCAGCACACATCTTTGGTCGACTGCGCACTCAGCCAGGAGCAACCCCCAGGTGGTTTCCTTCGCTCGCCTGTTGCGATGGGTGGCCAAAGAGTTTGCCGATACCGGCTCTAGAGTCACGGTGCGTCGTTTCAACTGCGCTGCGTTTTCGGCTTCGCTGCCAAAAGTGATTCTTCTCCGATTCACCAGCTCGTGTAATGCAAATTCCATCTCTGCGCGGCGCCGGGGGTGCTAACTGATCGGAGGCCCTTCGTTTAGAAAGTAGGTGGTCATTTCTCCTTTGCCTTTGACCTTAATGACCCCTCGGTATTCCAGCTGGTAGTTGTTGGCTGCTAAAACCTGGTACATGTCTGTGGTTACCTGCAGAACAAACAAGAGTCAGCGGGTGCTTGCCATGGCCTCCGCACAGGCTCGTCATTTGCTTCGGAGTAATCACGGACAACATTAAAGTAGAATTAACCGTTGTGTTTCTAGGTCAGTCAGCTTTTGCATATGGATCGCCAACGAACAGCTTGGCACGAGTTGCAGCACAGACACAACCATGAGAAACCACAGCAGTCACACACGGCGCGCAGCGAGGTCACAGGATAACAAGAAACAGATGAGTCACATTTTAAAACATGCACCTGGCAGTTCAGCCTGCTCAGATGCAGTCATTGTATCGCTGGAGTGGCAGTAGGAAAAAAAACACGTTAAACGTATTAAAAAAGTCCTTAAAAGCGACTTAGAAATTACAGAGTGGCCGTACAGTTTGGCAGGCGTCCTTCAGGGGGTTGTTTTTATGAAGGAGAAGGTAGCGGGCAATGAGAGAGACCGAACGAATGGCATAACGTAGCCAGCATCCAAGTTCTCTCTGCAGATGCCATTCAAAAATAATCACTTGTGCTGCAGAATAACAGAAGTTAGTTTAAAGACCAGATTTCCTGAGATATTTATTATTACATGCATTTTCTTACCCTCTTCCAGGTGGCTGTAAACATTTCCATTTCTGGCTGCCTACTGCTGGAACGCTGCTGTGCCGATTTGCTTAACTAGAACGAAAACTGCTCATGGACCATCCCGTAGGAAAAGTTTAAAGGGTGTTGGCTAAATATTGATCCAGCTAACTGACAGCTTCATTGGAAAGAAGCAGCATGGCTTCCCCTCCCGGGTTTTACATCAGTTACGCTGTTTTTATATCCCTGCCGTACCCTCCCAAGGAATGACAGTCCGTTGCTGTGGCCATGGGCTCAGCGACAGGAGGACAGTGGAACTGAATCACTGCAAAGGGCACAGTCTGAGGGCCCAGGAGATGTTTGATGACAAGACCGTCCTCTTCCCCTAGCTGTATATCCCCTTCCTGCTGATGCCTGGAGCCTTGCTGGCCTCACAGCACATTTGGCACTGTGAACGCGGATGCGATTTACAGAAATACGCATCTGAATCGAGCCCTTGGAAAATAAAACCGCCTGCCGTTGCGCGTAGCCGAACAGCAAAGGCGGCAGCGCGAGCGAGGAAGCATCGCGGTGGGACTGTGCTCACGGTGCCAGTGAGGCGCTTGGGGGAGGGAACGCAGCTCAACACTTCCGCCCAGAACTAAACTTCTCGAGCAAAGGTTGCAAAGTTGGTCGAGATTAAAAGGCAAAGCTGGATGGTACCACTAGCATTGCCCAGCTGGGTTTTCTTTCAGTACCGTGCAAGTAAATGTATGGCATAAAGGAATAAAATTACACCAAAATTCCAATTCTGATTAGGTTTCAACAGCTGTGAGTGACACAGGGCTGGCACCGCAAGTTTTCCAGCGCATTCCTTACCTGGATCCGGTCAGGCACCCCTGTGCTGTCCATTCGGCTGGCTACATTCACCGTGTTGCCCCATATGTCGTACTGGGGTTTGCGGGCTCCTATCACCCCAGCTACGACAGGACCGATGTTGAGGCCTGGAAGAAGAGGAGGAACGCAACGCTCACACCCATCACACGTGTGACCCACAGGAAGCTTGAGGCAATACAGAACATCCTGAGGTTCATTGGTTCGGGCTGTGCTTTACCCTGACACGTAAAGCTGTGGCCAAACTGCGGCAAACAAAACTTTTAAAGACAAGTTGGCTCCTTTGATCCATTACGTCCGACTGGCAGCGTGGGCTGGATCTGCTCAATCCAGAGCCACTTCCCAGATAACAGGCTGAGGTTTATTTGCCGCCCGGCCGCCAAGCGAAGTGCTCACTGAGAAGTCAGCACACAGCTGCTGCAATGCCGAGGGCCTGCGAGGCAGCAGCCCGGCGGCCTCCCAGAACAAAGCCCACACTCGGCATCCTCAACATTTCTTCTTCTCCTTTTCTGTCTCTATTTCCTGACTTGAAAGACAATTTAATGTCCAAGAATGGCAGAGCCGGGGACCACAAGGAGTGTGGGCAGGGGGCCCATCACAGGCAAAACGTGCCCAAGCTCACGCTGTGGGTGAGTCCATGCTGTGGTAAGAGCTGGTTGCCCAACTGCTCCCAATTCTCCAGGGAGCATCAGTAATAATGCAGCTACCCTAACAAAACCGCTGCGATGTTTCAGAGGGGCCAAAGAGGTCACCAGGCACAAGCCAACTGCCGTCACTGTGCAGCTAAGGGAACATTCTCTGGTTTTTACTCTCCATAAAATCCCCAGCTCAGAATGGCCACTACCTACACGTCACCCTGCCAACACTGGACATTACCTATCTTCATCTGGAAGTTGTTGAATGAGTGTTCATTAATGTATTTCATTTGGTCCATTAACCTCATGGCAAAATCAGCCAGAGCCTTGATATGCGTCTTCCCTTCCTTGTCGTAAGTGGAATCGTTGAGGCCTGACGCAGCCATGTATGTACTGCCGATGGTCTTGATCTTCTCCAGCTGCCGAAACTGGTCTTCACTTATTATCTGTTTCGCAAGAGCAAAAGAAGTGAATAAACCTTGACGCACACCTACATGCTGGTACCGCCCTTGCCACGTGTCCGCCCCTGGTACAAGCACTCCAAAGTACCGGGCAGCACCTCCGCTACTCAAAGTATAGGAAGGAAAAGGATTAGATGTTCGGAGGAGCAACAAGGGAATGGAAGGGATTTTAATGGGGAGAAAAAAAGAGAATTAGAGACTTTCAGCGCAAGGAGACATGAACTGTGGCACAAGGATTCAATAAACCACCTTCCTTCAGCAGCTCAGCAAAGCCCGACTAAACTCACTGACTCGCTTCACTCTCTCCACCCCGATTTTCTGTGACTTACTTCATCAAAATCGGCAATGATCTCATTGAGCAGCCTCAGACACTCCACCCCTTCGTTGTTGGCCTCCAGCTCCACGTAAAACTCTGAGAAGTTGCTTATGGAGGCGAACATGACAGCCACGCACTCGCAGGACTGGTAGTACAGTTCATCATTTCGCCGCTCCTGAGCCAAGAAATGGGCTGCCACGTCCTTGGGCAAAATGTTGTGGAGGAGGCGTCTGTTGTAGGCCTGCAGCTCCTCCATTTCTTCCTTCTCTTCAGTGGCCTAGGTTAGGAGGGAGAGACAGTGATGTGCTTACTCTGCTCCGGGCAGGGAAAGAAAACCTGAAAATGAACTTGCAGGGAGGACAGAAACAGAAGAAAGGGGAAACTGCAAAGGAGGGCAGAACCAGAGAGACGCAGAAACTCGTGCTTTGCAGTATGTAGAGGCAGGCACAGAATAACGCCGACACGCAATGTTGTTGTATTTCTGGGCCCTGAACCGGGTAACCTGTACAAGGTCTGTTCCTTTGGGGGAACTCCACCGCCATCCTGCCACCCATGAAAACACGTTTGGCTTTCCCAGTCAAGCACAGTGGATTTTGGGAGAACAAAGCTAAAGTCTGACTGCAGGAGTGGCAATAAATTATAATCCTCTCCCTGCACCCCGCAAATGCTCACGCAGCTAAATAAAAGGACCCTCCCTCGCCACAAGGTTTGCTGAGCTGCAGCAACGGTCGTGAAGTCCAGTGACCGCGGAAGCCGTGAAGCAGGCCAGTCTGACCCTGGGGAGCACTTTTCACCAGCCTGTACAGCACACGTCTCCTGTGGTAGTGGGGTATGTCAGGGCAAAGGAAACGTGAGGATGGGTTGTCTTCTTTCTGCGCAAATGGGTGTGGATTTGGGTTTAGTGTTCAGATGGGACCAGAGCTTCGGGAAGGACGTACCTAGGAAGTACCTAGGCCTGGGTGACTAAGGTAAACGAAGCATTTAGAGCTCACTAGGTTCATCACAGCTCGGCACCGGATTTGATTTCTCTTTGCAGACTTGCGCAGTACCAGCATTACCTCAACTCACTGCGTGTGGGCTGTAGACAGCTACGGAGGTGCGTGTGCTGATCACCCCCACTGCCTGACGACAGCAGTATTTTCCCCCCTTCTTTTATTTCTTGCCATTTTGAATCTAAGCAAAGGAAAAACCAGGGTCGGGCAGGGACTGGGGAAGGGGCAGCTGAGAGGGGTCGCACAGCGATGTCCTGTGTACAGCACCCTTCGCTTCAGCAGAGGCACCAGGCAAAACATACAGCCTTTTGAAACAGGTCTTCTTCAAATCCTGTTTTCCAATGACTTTTGTCATTACTGTAGAGCTGGAGCCAAAAAAAGGACTTTCCTAACACATTTGGGCCTCGGGGTGGACAACTACCACTCAGCCCTACTCTCCAGCCTTCACTGTGTGAGGGGCGAAGGGATAACACCCCCCCATCCCTGAAGTACGTGTTGGTAAAGGCACAAGCAATACTTGCCGAGCACCTCCTGTGACTTTGCTGGTGGATGCTGGTGTCTGAAACAGGACATTTGAAACTGGAAATGAAGTTAAACACGGAAGGACCCTTTAGCAGGTGATATGTCTGGACAGAACAAGGAAAACACTTGGCACTGCCTGAGGAAACAAATGCTTTGGCCATCTGAGCCCAGATCTGGAACAGGCAGGTCGGCTCATTCCTTCCGTTGTTTTACCATTTATAAATGAGGATAACAATGTTTATCTGCTTCCCAAGGAGCTTTAATTAATTGGTGCTTCCTCCGTGCCTCCCACTCAAACCACTGGGACCTGTTATTAGAACGATGTCCTGCCATCCAGGAGGTAAATAATCGATATAAAACCTGCAGCCCCCAGCTATGAGTTCTGGGCAGCGCTGAGGCCCGTCCTGCTGGCTTGAGAATCACATACGATGCCCCAGCGTCGCGCTGGGCGCAAGTACTGAAAACGCGAACGCTGAACCCAGGGGCAGGAGCACAGTGCGGCATGATCAGCGTGTTGCTTAGCCAGGACTGCTGCCTAGGGGCTAACGACGGCTGGGTATCGAGCCAGTTCCCACTGCTTAACAAGAAAGTGAATGAAAATGCAAATGTGAAACTTTCACACCCCTGAACACAGCAAACTAAAGCTCGCTGAACTCTGGGAAACCATTCAGCAGCGCCTATGAGCTTCTTAGATTTACGAGTTGCGTTATATTACAGATTCCTGCAACAGTGACAGGCTCAGTTCCCCAGATCCGTTAACCTCCATCTTCCGATCTATAACCCTTTACCGTGGGGACCATCCGAACTGCATTTGCAAGGAAACACGGGGTTAAAGTAAATAATCAGGATGAGAAGCGCTGAGCATGCAGAGTCCCAAAGAAGAGCAGAGCATTGCCATACGCCCAGATCCAGATGAAACTCAAAGGCACTTTATAACACGCCTCAACTCGATAGTGAATAGCTCCGTAGTTCTAGATTAAGGCCAATAGCTACGTGTGTTCCTCCAACACAGTAAGCACCCACTAACCTGGAGTTTCCAGAGGAAATCAAGCCTTGCAGTGGATTCCACTTGCTGGGCATGCAGGTACAGCGCCAGGACAAAGACGGTGATGATGACAGGGGTCACGATCTTCAGCGCGACTCGTGTCATCGCTGGAGAGCTGCAGCCAACCGAAGAGCAGAACGTCCCAGTTAGTCTCAGCGCGGAGGGACACAGCTCAGCCACGCTCCGCGCTCCCCACTTCAGGGCTAACCAACCTGGGCAGAAGAGGCTTTTCTCTTTCCCCTCGAAGGGACCAACAGTGCCTGCCAAGAGCCGAGTGAGGACTTTGGCTCTTGGGTGTGAGTTACTCAAGCGGGACTTTGAAACTGGAAAGTTAGTCCAACTTCTTAAAAAGGGTTAACAGCAAGATAAAAGCCATTTTTTAGAGAATGGCCATGCATGCTCAGCCGCCACTGTGCTTGGCAAAACTGAAATGCTGACAGCTGTGCAGACTGTATTCGCTGTGTCTCCTGCACTGGCTTCCCCAGCCTCCGAAGCCCGGCACTGTTCTACACTTACTGCTTCTCTAATTAGGCACTTCTTAGCGGCCTTTGTTTTGTATGTCAGTATTCTGTAAGCTGAAAGGAGCGCCGAGACACACTCCCATCTCTTCTGACGAGCAAGTAAATAAAACCTGTTGAATCTGAATTAGCATGTACGGTATGAAAATATTATTTTGATAAAACCTTTGACCTGTAACTACAAGTAAGCTGTGCGAGATGCTCTACGGAGCAGGCTGACATAAGCCCGGCAGGAAAGAGGATGCTCTGAGAGCAGCTATACATACAAAAGGGCGATACTTGGGCCATCTGCACTCCGTTGTGCCAGCTCACAGCGATGCATAGTGAAATAGCAGGCACCGCTGGTGACACTGCACCGTGTGAACAGAAAACGCCTACCAACAACAACCCGTTAAGATATTTCATGCCGAAGTGACTCACCATGAGAACGTTGCATTTGCAGACACGCTGAAAAAAACCACAAACACAGGGTTAGCGGAGTGTTTGGCTCCCTCCAGCACCGTACATCATTCAGCAGCACCTCTGCAATGTGGCCCCTCGAACACTGTGTGGGGCTATAGCCCTTTTAAAGCAGAAAACTACCAAAAGTCCCCATTCTGGGGAGGAGGAGAAAAAGGTCGTCTGAGCTATACTCGAAAACCCAGAGTGATGGTTCATCATCGTTAATGTGGTTAAAATATCTAAGGAGCGTTAAGAGTCAGAGAATCATTTGAGATTTTAATGTCAGTGTGGGATGCTTAGCAAATGCTCGTGCATCCGTGACTACTTCACTAGGTCAGGCTGGACAATACGGTTTAGAGAAGGAAGCTTTGGGCTAATAACTTGTAAGGGATAGCTCCTCTCTTCCCCATTTATTGTAGCAGGGAGATGCCTTTAATTCCTTTAACTCCAGCACTATTCCCTTCTTCTGCAAGTTGGCCATCTCCAGTGTGGTGTCTGGCTATGGGTACCATGGTTGGAACTGGATGATCTTTAAGGTCCCTTCCAACCCAAACCATCCTGTGATTCTACCGCACATGAGCGCGCTAAAGAACACCCTGATGTGGATTGCCACTACTGTTCGCGGTACTGTAAAGTACTCGCATGAAGCGCAGCTGCTGGAGAAGATGGAGGGGGAGCTTTGCTTTCAGTGAAAGGATGGAAAGGAAGAGCTTTCTGGTAGGTAGTAGCTGTCTGAGTTCCTGACTGATTGATTGCTTAATGCTGCTGGGTTTCTTCTCAAGTGTGGGTGGAGAATTAGGTGGCCGAGAACCACGTACATGGATCTTTTAAAACACTATTAAATGGAAAGAAAGGGATCAGTGGTGAAATTGCGGTAGCGTCACTGATGCAATTACAGCTTTGCAGGCTACTAACGTGATCCATCTTTAGCCTGAGAATCTCACAGCTGCCTCAAGAGCTGCAGGCCGCAGTCTTCTGGGGCTGGGGGGAGCCTCTCACTACAGAATCAGAAGTACAAATTGTTGAGATTAAAATAGCCAAGGGAGCTTAACTGGGCATAACATTAAAAAATAAAAGTGTAGTGGTTCTCTAACCTTGTTTGTTCTGAGACATTTTCTGCAGCTCTGAGCATGGCATTTCTTCTGACACGGATTTTGCAACTCGCTGTTGTCTCGCACACAGTCTAGTGCACGGCCACTTGGCCAGCTCCAGCACTGAACATGCGTGCTTGGACACAGATCCAGTTCGGGAACCCTGGGGACAGTGACTCCCACATTAAAGGCTGGATATAGTTGGAGTTGGAGACACTGCCCGCAGTCAGCCTGATTGCCCTACTCCCCTAAATCACTACCTGGCCAAGGACGACTGACTGCCCCCCATTATCACTGTCTTATGGTGGGAGCCTGGCAGATGTGACCCTCGGTACAGGGCCTGCAGCTCTCTGGGGGTGTTAGACTTGCTCGAAAATCTTCGGCAGAGACTGTGAAATGCAGCAAACACGGTATTTACAGTAACGCTTTGGGTAAGTGAGAATGCCCGACGCATTACATTGGAAGGCTGCTCCCCCATGGGACAGACGTTTCCAGTAGCAGATGGCTCTTTAATTACTGGAAGGTAACACAGAGAACAGCTTGCTAAATACACTCCCACTCCAGTTAAGTGCGCATCTCTAGCAGGAAAAAGGGTTGATTTTGGGGACAGCTCCCATAGGACTGTAGCATCTCCCTTCTCACAGCCACGATGCCAAGAACGGACAGCCCTCCAGATCACAGACCACAGCTCGAACTGGAATGATGGGCTCGACGAGCGGGTGGCTGGGTAAAGCTCTTTGGGCCCCCCTGTGCAGGAACTCAGAAGATCACATTGGTCTATTACACCTTTAAAACCACCGCATTAGTTTTATCGTCTTCACGGCGAAAAGGTAAAACGAGAGTGGCTCTGCGCATCCAGTTGTACTGGTGTGTCGCTGCAGTCAAGTCTAGCAACTCCCAGTGTGCTACAATCAGCCTTTCGGTTGCTTGCATGCTGGGCTGGTTTGTACACAGAAGCGTGAAGTGACATCTGCATCGCTTCTAATTAGCGTACCATAACGGCTGCAGAGCAGGCAGTAATTACATAGCCACAACGGGCACTCAGTTAAAGTACTATGAGGTCATCTTGGGGTTTTTTTAATACCAGCTGGACAATAAGGTACATCTCCGAACTACGTGCTGCACGCTGAGCTCCCACCTCCACAACACGCAGATGGACTGCCAGCCACTGGGACAAGAAACGTCCCAGTGGACACTTAGAAATGTCCACTTCACGGAGCTCGCCGGACTGCACAAGTATCACTTAGCGAGAGAGAATACAGCATCACAGAAAGCTATTTCTGGGAAAACATGCTAACCTTCTCCACTTTAATACTGACATTTTGATTGTGGAGTGACGGAAATTATACCTCTAAGTGCTGTAATTTCACTTAGTGCTTGACTTACAAGAATGAGATGGTATTTGGGATATAAAATGCTTTTATTTCTCTAATTGTGTTAGAAAATGCTAAATAGCCTCTGCTGTTGGAATACCTAACATCTGGGAAAAAAAAGGAACAAACCTCATTCTCCCCATACCTCCTCAGAAAGCCCCATGGCGTTTCCTACATGATTTCATTCGCCTGGGTTAACAAAATAATGTGATCACTGCCAGTGGCAGTCAAAGCCATACCTCCGTTAATTATTACTGGGCACCCAGGAATGCTAAAATCATGGAATATTTATGTGAAGGACAGAAGTGCATCCAGCTTGAAGGGGTTAATGACCATCAAGAAATGTGAGCAACTACACAAGCCACTGCACAATGTACAAGACAGCACTGGGAAGGACCACGGGAATCTTCTCAGCCACCCTCCTGTTCAAGACAGGAGCAACCACAGCTATCACCCCTGACAAATGTTTCACCTAAACTGGCGCGTCCCAGGTCTCTGATTGTTCTTTGCTGCTCTGGACTCTCCATTATCGTGAACTGCTGCCTAGCCCCAAACTGGAAAACATATTCCCTGGATAGGCCATCCCGCTCCTGGGTAGAGCAGTGGTCTACTCCTCCTCCTTATCCCAGCACAGTGTTCATCTTTAAACACCGTGATTTTACT
Organism: Rhynochetos jubatus; assembly: GCA_027574665.1. Classification (NCBI taxonomy): domain Eukaryota; kingdom Metazoa; phylum Chordata; class Aves; order Eurypygiformes; family Rhynochetidae; genus Rhynochetos; species Rhynochetos jubatus. The sequence continues at coordinate 31,543,994 of CM050654.1, forward strand.
GACTTGCATTCAAGTACAATTGTTGCCTACAAGGAGGAATCACCAAAACAAGTGGTTAACACATCAGTGCAACTCACAGTGAGAAACAAAACTTGTGGATGTGCCCAATTTCCCGCCCTGGTGTGACCTTCAGGAGAAGCGCAACCATGTCAGTGGAAGGAGGTTGCCACCATGATTAATGTGTGACCTGGTGATGACAAACTACCCTTTGAAGCAAAAAGGCAACTGTTTGCTCCCACTTAGCCCAGGCCCTTCTGCTGGGAATTGTGCTGAGCCCAGCTGTGATACCGGCTCTTCAGCGGTCTGAGCCAAGCATCAAACACCACCATGCCCCCACCCCAGCCTGGGTTCGATATACCAGATGTCCGAACACCTCGGTGGTTCATCATCGCATCCCTGAGCCACCCCAAGTTTGTTGGAGGTTGGTTTTTTGGGTTTTTTGTGAGAGAAAAGACATTTCTATATTGGGAGTGTAATACCTGAAGAAGTGAGAATGACTAACTACAGCTCCCCATTTCTGGAAGAAAAAGAAATACAGATCCAGTCTGATCCCGGTTATATTTCGTTATTAATAGATAGTTCATTAGTCAAGTTCCACATTAAAAGATCTTAAAGGGAATTGTGTTCTGCTCTTCAGAGGTGCAGAGCAGCGCTGACAAAGCCCTCAGTTCACAGCCACGCCTTCTCCGGTATCAGGCACTTCCCTTGCTTGCACCACAACATTGGTGCTCCCGTCCACCTAATGCCACAGTGAAACCCTTGGGTGAAAGAAATCAGGTGAAGATTTCAGAAGTGAAAGGCACTTACTAGGTGTTAGCTGTAACCAGGAGATCTGCATTGTCAAAAAGGTTGACCCCTGGCACTTCCACAATGAGAACGTATATAAATTCAATGATTAACATAAGGATCAGTTTTCCAATACAGCTGATCTGAAGGAACACAGAGCAGGCCAGGAGACTCAGTAAGACACTGTAGGTAAAGTACTGTATAAAGACAAAAAGGGGAGAAAAACAGAAGAGAGATGAATGTCAGCTGGGTAAATCAAAACTGAGACCAAAGGAAACTAAACGGAGCGATAGCAAGGGATTGGGAGTTACGTAGTGGAGCTGACTGAACGTGTAAACCTGGGGCTGCCTGTGGGATTCTCCCACAGTACAGGAGATTAAAGTGTTAAAACTGAACCGATGGAGAGAAAAACTCCTGAGTTCTTCATCAGGCGTTACTGCTTTACACTCAAGAGGCACAGGGCTCGCAGCTATATACCCAGGGCTGCGATGTAGGTTTGCTCTGGACACGGTTACTGATTTAGCAGAAAGAATCATCCAGTTATGCTGGAATACTCTGTGCTTTTAGGTCCAATTCTGGACTTGAATCCGCGTATCTGCACAATACACATGACCGAGGGTGTTAGCAGTGCGAACCACCAGCACAGGTACCCGCTCGAGGCCAATGGAAAGCGTTGCCCCTGCTGACGTGACACACCGAAACTGTCGGCAAGATACAGGCTGGACAATCTTCCCCCAGTGCCCAACACCACGACCATCTTTCCTGCCAGGGGTTGCAAAGTGTGCGCATATGGCAGTGGAGCCCTCTGCCACAGCCGGGTGGTGGGGCAGCAACTCCTGCCCACCCGCGAGCTGAACGTTCAGCCCGTGCTTTCAACTGCAGTGGCAGACTGCGGGTGCCATTTAGGGCTCCTGGGAAAGCTAGCATGGATGCAGAATGAAGAGAGGCACGTTATGCAGCTCATCACCATACTGCTAGCAAATCTCCGAAGACTTAAGTTTCCACTGTGTCCAGACAGACCCATTTCTGGCAAAAAAACTGTATCAGATGCCTGAGGCAATCCATCCTTTCAGTTGAAAGCAAGCCCTAGTTGAAGTTGAAATACGCTTATGTTCTGAGCTCATTTATTAATAGTTCATCACTGATGTATTAGATTAGAGAAAATAACTTGTACAGCTTGTAATTTGACTCTTGCCTTTCTAGAAAATGGGTGGATGTCGCCTGTGGCTGAGGGGTAGGATCCCACCATCTCCTGAACACACACCGGGAGCAACACACAATGGGTGCATGGGATCCAACATCTGCCGGAAGAGTGCAGGGGAGGGACTCCTCTCTTAGCCCACTGAGCGGCAGGACCTGGCTCAAGGCTGCCATAGCATCCTCAGCATGCCAAACGGTTGCTCCTCATGCCGTAAAACCCCGCTCTGTCCCGAACCGGCAGTCCTGACAAGCTCGCTGTGGGCACAGACTGTTCCTATTTCTCCACTCTGCCAGATCTTGCTCCTGGGTCTTTCTGCAGACACACAAAGAGCCTTTGCAGGTTGAAAGTCACAGTAATGGTGGTCTCGGAAACCTCACTGAATCACACAGGGACCATATTCCTGTTGGGTTAAGTGGAAATAGGTTCAGTGGGATACCAGGGCTTTCAGTAGCACCTTGGACATCTGGATGATAACAGATCAGCCATGAAACTGCCAGGTCCCCAGAAGCCCAGATGACCTTGGCATAAATTCTGCCCCCAACCTAGACAGGCTTTTTCCTTTTCAGGTTCCAGTAGACCACACATGTAATGGCCGTGACCTAAAAACTCAGAGAAAGGTCTTGATTAGCTATGCAAAAAGATGATTTTTTTGGCGAAGTGTTCTACCAGTGTGTAAAACAAGTTGTTCTGAAGAGGTAGGATTTGCATTTGCAAATGGAAGCAGACCACCATCAGGGCTGCTAACCTGCCTGAGGCCAGAACCTACCGTACCTAGTGAACACACAAACATGCAAAGCTTTTCATCAGGACATAAAACACTGGAGGGAAGGGTTAAATCTATGACCAGACACTGATTTTCAAGTAACGCTGAGCACCCACAAACACCTTTGAAACGGCTTGCAGTTCTGCAGGCCATTAAGGACTTAATGGAGAAAGGCCATTTCTGCTGCTACAGGCAGGATCCAACAGTTATAAAAGCCTACTGATTATTCAGCCCTGAGGGAACTTAAACATTAATACGGACTCATGATGCTAACTCCAGACGCTTCAGTTCGTGCGCAGAAGCTTGTGTCAGTCCTGTAACGTCAGTCAGGAGCAACCTTGCTTTCCCCTGAATCACCGAGATTTATCACACAGGTTTTATAGCCCCTTCTCAGATCCAGCTCTGCAACCCATTTTTTTCTAGCAATACCTCTGGAAAGTTGCAGTTGGGCAAAGGACTGTCACAGAATCCCTGCAAGGTGCCCAGGCTGTAGTTGGAAGTCAGGTTGCTGATAAGGCATATGTCCACCTGGTCAGAGGTGATGTTGTATTCCGCAGCCATGCAGCTGGCAAGATCCACAGTGCTGCACATGAACTGAAGAAAAAGATGGTGTTAAACACAACGGCATAGACAAGGAGAAGAAAACAAAATCGTTCATATCAATTAAAAAGCCCCTTGGAAATGGCTGTAGCAATGGGCAAAATGCAATCACCGGCTTACGTTCTACTGCATGTGCAGTGGCTGTGTTTTTTCTCCCCCAAAGTCTTAATGAAGAAATCCAGGCTGTGCACTCTAGGAAACCAGTTTCGTGCTCAACTTCACGTACAGCTTTATGTCTGAAGGTTCACAGGCAGAGGGGCTGTATATTACACACACAAATACATCCCACTCTCTGTGATAAGGTCCTGGTGTTGCTCTGTTTCTGCTGATGGGAACTCCTGTACTGATAACTTTCCTCTGCCATCTCTGAAGCTTCTGCTGTGGGTCCTTCTTCAGGGAAGACTTTAGCAGCAAGGCTCAAGGGCTGACATGCTACGTTACGCTCAGGAGGCAGCAGAGGCCCATTCTGATCTCCTCCACGCGCTGCCCCGTTTGGCCACTTTGCTGATTTTTGCACTAAGCAGTTCACGAATGCAGAGAATCACACATGATGTAGAAAAAACAAAGCTCTGTGCTGCTCAGCAACACACACCAGCTCCTGGCAGGTGACCATGGGCGTGTGGGGTGTTGATGCCACAGAGCTAGTGCCGCCCATTCAAGTACTTCAACAGAGCATAAAATGCTTTCTAAATCCTCACTATGTGTAGAAGGAAGCTGAGGCAAGAGCAAGCAGTGGTCTGACTTTCAGGTGTTGAAGCCCCTCCATGGCAGTGAAGTCACTGCCTCGGCAAGGCCATAACTGAGAGGAGCAGAGGGCCATGTGAAATCTCTGCAGCTACCCCCAAGCTCAGGGCTTCAACCCCAGGACCATCTTCCCCTGCTCTTAAAAAATGACACCAATGTATGCAGGGTAGAGAATATTCAAGTGGTTTCTTCAAAATACATTCAGCCCTCAAGCCATTTGTACATGAGAAACCAGCAGCTACAGGATCCTAGAGAACAGCCTGTCCCTTACCAAGTCTGAAATCAGCAGCGGTGTTGACTCTGAAGCTAGACCATCCCAGTCCCGAAGGCAAAGCCCTCACAGCCCTGCTTGGTGGTTCCTGCACTCGGAGCAGTAGGCTTTGTGCAGAAGGCCGCCACAAAGCCTGTGCAATACTTAAGTCCCACTCAGTGTTGTGGGAGTTAAATGATGCATCGGTCTCGTGCTGGCCTTTCATGCAATAGTATGCTTCTGGCTTGGCTTATGTACTTGCAGCAGGAGCATCTAAGGAGTCAGAAAAGAACTTGGGCACAAATCAGTGCCAGGCATATAATGGGCTATAGGGATGCAGCTGTTGGGCTCCCATTTCTTTTCTGCGCCCAAAAAGCAAACTGGAACTGACCTCAGATGCTGTAAGCATTAGGCAGGATTACATTAAACCCAGTGGTTGTAAGGCTTACGATGCTGCACAGCATCAGTAAGAAAACCACGCAGAACTGAGGGGGCCAAAAAGGAAATAATGTACGTACCATGTTGACGAAGGCAGATAGAAAAACCAGGATAATGGCAAAAACTCCAACTAAGGTACTATTGGTCCTGGACTGTACAATCTTCTTAGAAAGAGTCTGGAGTGGCGCTGGGAAAAGCTGCATGTGGAGGAAAAAAACAGTATTAAAGAAACAGGTAAAATCATTGCTTGTTTTACAGATTAGAACCTACATTTGAGTTGCCCGCATCCTTGAGCATGGCGTCTGTGTGGGGAGAATGGGGATGGGGGATGGCGGCTCCGGGACAAGGGCGAGTAGGAACGTGACCTCCTCCTGGCAGCAGGCCCAACTGGCTCACCAAATCTACTTAGTCCGTCCTAATGGGAATGATGGCTCCTGAGCCCAGATAGCATGGCTTGCAGGGCTGTGCTCATCCTGTCGTGAGAAGCCAACCACAAGCCAACTGTAACTGAAATAGCCAGGAGCTCGAGCCTGTAAATTACTGGATCAAAAATTTTAAAAAGCAGAAATGAAAAAATAAGTGTCGCATCCCTTTGATCACAAAGGCGTATCGCAGGACCTTCTGGTGCCATTTCAGAAGCAGACTGTTAAAAAGCCCAGGCCAGTCTTGTGGTCTGTCAGACCCTTGGTGAAAGGCGCGGGAGACATCAGCTGGCCTCGTCTGGTCTATGGCACTCGGCACCACAGACACAGGGGGCTAAAAATAACGGCTCCAGAGCTCCCCTAGACAGACTGTCCCAGTGAGTCACTACTATCAGAGCTACAAGCTTTCTGCTAATTGCTTTCTGACGGCAGGCGGCCAGCGGGCTTTGCTGTGGGTGCTGCACTGCATCCTAGGGAGAAGCAGCCTCTGGATGACAGCGGACACTAACCAGGAGCCCTTCGCAGTGGGGGTCACCCCTCAGCATCGCGTGAGGCCTCCCTGCGCTGCAGCAGCTACAAGAGCAGTGCAGAGGACGCTGAAACCAACCCCTTCTCTTCACTCGCCACCACCATCCCGGCGCAAGCTCGGGGCTGAAGCAACAAGAGGTGGACGCCAGGAAGCCCTCGCGCTGTGACAACCTCGGCCCCGCAGTGCCCTTCCCCGCGCTGGGGGCTCTGCTGAAGGCTGCCAGTTTTTTCCAGACCCCAACTCTCCTTCCCCAACCAGCACACTGCATGAATAACCGAGCCACCAGAGGGTATTTTTAGAGACACAAAGCAGCTAGCAGCGCAGCGACACGGCACTGCAATTTAACTATGACTAATGTTTCTATTAAAAGTCCTGCTTTTCCCTTTCATCCTTCACTCTTACATCTTCAGAGATGTAGGGTTTTGTCAGCGCGTAGCGTCCCACACAGCAGCCCTACGACGCAGTTAGGGGGGGTTTGAACGGCCGAAGCGCTGATTAGCTGGTGGCTTTTGCGGAGAGAGAAGTTGACATGGTGAGATTTTTGAAAGAGCCGATTTCACATGCACAAAAATCCAGCCAACTCCAGGCAAGAGGAGAGGGTGAGGCTCTGGGGGGGGCCGGGAGGAAAGGGGAAAGCATGGTTATGACTTATTTGGACTGCGTGAGGACTGAAATTCTCTGAAAGCTTATGCAAGCCTTCAGGCTCATGCAGCCACTTCAAACACCTCTCTCTCAGAAATAAACCTTGCTGATATAGAAATCCTTGGCTCTGTTGGTAAGTCATAAACCAAAATACCTCCTTGCCCCACCACATCCAGCCTCTTCCACACAGACATAGGCTAGCAAAGCCCCCTTGCTCAGGCCTCAAGGCCAAGCTCCACAAAGGTATGCACAGACCCCACCTCCTTCTGTAATCTCTGGGAAATCAGGCACCTAAATAAAACTCGGGAGGGCTTGATTGTGGATCTTGGCTCAAGCCCCTGCTGCCAACGATCCCAAAGAAGCCTGACTTTGAACCAAGCCTGAGATATCAAGCAAAGCTATCAGTGGAAGACACTTAAGTTCTAATGAAAACATGTTTTCTTTGTATTAATCTTGGTTCTCATTACTTTGCAAACTAAGGAGAATTTTAGGTCAGTAAACAAGTACAGCTGGAGAAAGTCCTGAAGAGGAAACAAATACCAAAATCCATAGGAGGTCAGGATTGGAATGGAGTGTGAAATGAATGGCACAGCCATGCTGCACATCTGGGGAGCCTCTGCCTGGTGAACAGCATTCATGGAGGCTCTGCAACATCAGTATCGCCCTCCCCATTCCACAGAGGCAGAGGGAGAGACAAGGAATACTTGCAGCTTGTGGGACTTCTGTGATAGAAATGGGGCACCTGTCTCAGCTCTGACAATTCAGCTCCACTCTAGCAATGTTCCCTCCATAAAAATATCCACAAGTCAGGGGTGTAACACAAACAACTGAAGAAAAAAGAAAGTAAGATAGCTTCCCCTCCCATTCTAGAATAGAATAGAATAGAATAGATTAGAATAGAATAGAATAGAATAGAATAGAATAGAATAGAATAGAATAGAATAGAATAGAATAGAATAGAATAGAATGCCTTCTGTCCTAGGAAAAGAAGCAGAACACCAGGACGTTACAGTACAGTGAAAATCCACGCACTGTTGCTGGTTAGCCCATTGGGTTGTACTGACCAACACCATTCACTACTCTTAGTAAGACCCAAATCTTGCCTGAGTGAGGAACAGGACAAGGGAAGGTCTGATGAAGTGGCACCTCTACGCCCGCACATGCACTAACTACAGAGAACAGGGGCTTGAAAGAAAGGATGCCATCCATTTGGGCAGCCGAGGTTCTTGTTTTGGTTGCTACACAAGCTTGAGGTCACTCATTAGCCCCCTTAAAGTCCCCATGGAAAGAAAAATAACCACAGTAGGAGAGAGGAAATTGGATTGTCCAGCCTATTCCAGTCCATTCTGAATTGAAATGGATAAATGCTGCTGGAAGACATTCTCTCCCAGAAGAGAGAGGCTCTGAAAGCATGCAGGTGCCAATGAACATTGAGGGGGAAGGTAGGGAACTGTTGTAAGGGTGAAAGTCCGGATTTAAAAAGCAATCCAACAAGTACTAGTGTCACACTGAAAATAATCCACAACCTCCAGTCATTTGCATGACAACAATACACTAAATAAAAACTCTGCTTTGAAATAACAGCTGATCACAGACAGAAGAGTAATATTTCTCCTTTTTGTCTTCTTGACATATATTGTGGACATGGAAAATTGCTTAGATAATTGCTGTTGTTGTGAGATGAAAAAAAGCTATGAGGTCTTTAAGTTCTGATTTTTCAGTCTGTACTAAAAGCCTTTGAGTCATTCACTGAGTACAGTAAGATGCTTCTGGAGTAAAAGACAACCTCTCCAGGCAACTCGATGTTGCAAGTCCATTTATATAACTTATTTCACAGTGATTTATTAGTCTACTAAAAAAGTAGTTTTCAGAGGTATTTTTTCCCTTGTTTGAGAAAAAAGACAACCACTTTAGGAGCATCCAGACCGGCTTTGGGAGGCAAAGAAACAGCTAAGCAAGCTGCACCTATGTGATGCTACAGAAAAACTTATTTTCTCATACAGGACAACTTGAAATTTGTCTCGTACGTGCCCCCAGAAACAAGCAAGATGATGAATTCCACACAGCAGTGTAGACATCAGAAGTTAAGGATTTTAAGAAGAAACACAAACTTGATAAGTTAGTAGCAAACCAGATGTCTGTCAGTGGAGTATTTGCGAAGGGACCTTGGTTCCCATGACCTTAGACTCTATTGGGAAGGAACACCATCTCGCGGTGGCCAAGTCTTCATGGAGCATCAAAGCGAAGAACTGGAACTCTCTTGTTTATTCCAGCTGAAGAAACTTGGAAAGCCAAGCTGGCTGCGTTGGTAGTTCCAGGATCAACTTCTAGTCCGTGGAGAATTTTATAGTGGAAGATAATAATGACAGCAAAAGAAAATAAAACATGATCAAGCCATCCAGAAAGAGCCTGCTGGCCCCTGTCAAAGCCAGAGATGGAGAGGCCAAAAGAGGGAAGGAAAGTCTCACATGAAAGTTGGAAAGAGGAAGAAAAAAAGAGTCACTTGTCATGTAACAGCACAGCAGACAGGCAAAAGTTATGCATATGCTGACGTCCTGGGGTGGACACCTGCTTTCCAGCTCTGTGTGGAATGACTCATCGGTATGTAAATACACGCTCTCCTATCCCACATCCAAGTGTGAAACAAAACAAACAGTGCTGACATCCTTGTGTCTTAAAATTTCATCCAAAGGATCTGTAAAATGCCTTTCTTGTGCAAAAATGTGTAAAAATGCTTCCTGGAGCAATGTGGAATACAGAAATAAAGTACAATTCCTTAACCAAGGGCTGGGTAAAGCCACTGCTTAAAAACCTGTGACCTGAAATGCCAAAATCCTTAATGACAGAAGCAGGCTGCAGCTATGGGAGCTGCTGCCATCAGACAGGTAGCTGACAAGCCAGAAGTACCCATCCCCTAAGCAAGCCATCTCATAATCAGATGTTGTCAGCAGAGGGCAATTTGGAGCACTAAAAAAGGGGTAATCAAAGAGGTACTGGAGCTAGAAGGACTGATATTTTCAATATTTGCAATCTGCGCACAGAAGGCACCCGCCACACTGAACGTTACGCATAAGCACCTTGTGGGTCTGGGCCAACGTGCTGAAAACTCGCTTTTGGAAATACCAGGAGCTTCATAAAACCCCATTAAATTCTGATGTTAGTCTGAATTCCCGTTGATGTCTTGTGTTTCCAGAGCCTGTGCACTGAGGCAAAGCTAGCCTAGAAACAGTTGCAGGCATCTCTGAACAGACCTCTTCCACAGGAATTTGGAAGATCAAGGCAAAGAAAGCAAGATCAACTAGGGTCATGGGGGCTGAAAAATCCGGTGTGCCTTTTAAATTAGCTGTTAATAATTAAGGTCAGTAATAATATTCAACGAGAAACCCCAAACCGTTGAACGATGACAGAAGAGTGCTGCTGTCAGTATGTGGAAGCAACCTAAGCCCACAACAGGCAGTGGGTGACAAAGCAGCTGTGTGCCTTGCAATCCATCTCGTTGCAAGTCGGCCTGCCCGAATTCCCCAGAGGTCTGGGTCTCCCACAGCTCTTGCTCCAATATTCACACCGCACCAGGAGAGCTGGTGTGTTGGTGTGGCTCTGCACGGCTGGTGTTGCGCTGGGTTGTTGCTGCCAGTGGCACTGCAGCATAAGTAGGCTCCTGCGCAGCTCAGCACCGACTTTCCAAGTCCTTTGTGGCTGTGACCAAAAGCTTTCCACACTGGTTGTTAATTAACTGCTAATAACATTAACTGTTGAAACCAGTTTACAAACTAATGACACTCAGCAGCCTCCTCACATACTGTGGACACTCCACGTACAGCCAGGCATCTTTGGGTACCATTTCCCAGCTCAAGGGACCCAAGCCTTCCTACTAGCACTGTTATTTCTGACTTGTAATTCTCATTGCTGGTAAACAAGCAGGACCAACGGGCTGCTGCGCTTATGAACTGGGCTCCCTGTGATATTGTCATAAGCCCCAGGGAAGCCCTGCAAGTGAGTTGTTAAGTTCAAGTATAACCTGCAGCTTCTTTCACTGGGAACAGTTTGCAGCTCTTATTGAATGAGACGGCAAAGCTTAATTATCCATCTCTAACTTTCAAAAATCAAAAAGACATGAAAGGTGCAGTCCGTCAAAAGCACCCACATTCAACTGTTGAAAATGGCACAGAGAAGGCAATTCAGGTGAGGCAATCTCCTGAGCTGGAAGACAGGGACAGGGAGCGGAATGAAGGCCCCCCAGTCCAAGGGGAAATGGTTAGTGACCTGCTGCACCGCTTAGATACACACAGCTCTATGGGGCTGGATAGGATCCACCCAAGGGTGCTGAGGGAGCTGGTGGAAGAGCTCACCAAGCCCCTTTCCATCATCTGTCGGCAGTCCTGGCTAACTGGGGAGGTCCCAGTTGGCTGGAGGTTGGCCAGTGTGATGCCCATCTGCAAGAAAGGCTGGAAGGAAGCTCCGGGGAACTACAGTCCTGTCAGTCTGACCTTGGCGCTGGAGATAGTTATGGAGCAGATCATCCTGAGTGCCATCAGGTGGCACGTGCAGGACAGTCAGGGGACCAGGCCCAGTCAGCATGGGTTTATGAAAGGCAGGTCCTGCTTGACTGACCTGATCTCCTCCTGGGACACGGTGAGCCCAGAATGGAGTGGATGAGGGAAAGGCTGTGGATGCTGTCTACCTGGACTTCAGAAAAGCCTTGGACACCGTGTCCCACAGCATTCTCCTGGAGAAACTGGGGCTTGGACAGGCGTACTCTTCCCTGGGTACAAAACTGGCTGGATGGCCGGGTCCAAAGAGTGGTGGGGAATGGAGTTAAACCCAGTTGGTGGCCGGTCACCAGTGGTGTTCCCCAGGGCTCAGTCCTGGGACCTGTTCTGTTTGATACCTGTATCAGTGATCTGGATGAGGGGATCGAGCGCACCCTCAGTAAGTTTGCAGACAACACCAAGCTGGGTGGGAGTGTTGATCTTCCTGAGGGCAGAAAGGCTCTTCAGAGGGATCTGGACAGGCTGGGTTGATGGGCTGAGGCTACTGTATGAGGTTCAACAAGGCCAAGTGCCGGGTCCTGCACTTGGGTCACAAGAACCCCCTGCAGTGCTACAGGGCTGGGGACGAGGGGCTGGAAAGCTGCTCATCGGAAAAGGACCCCTGGGGGTGTTGGTCAACAGCAGCTGAATATGAGCCAGCATGTGCCCAGGTGGCCAAGAGGGCCAGTGGCATCCTGGCCTGCATCAGGAGCAGTGTGGTGGCCAGCAGGACCAGGGCAGGGATTGTCCCCCCGTACTGGGCACTGGGGAGGCCGCACTTCGAATCCTGGGTTCAGTTTTGGGCCCCTCACTACAAGAAAGATGCTGAGGTGCTGGAGCGTGTCCAGAGAAGGGAACGGAGCTGGGGAAGGGTCTGGAGCACAAGTCCTATGGGGAGCACCTGAGGGAGCTGGGGGTGTTCAGCCTGGGGAGGAGGAGGCTCAGGGGACCTTATTGCTCCCTACAACTCCCTGAGAGGAGGGTGCAGAGGTGTTGGGGTGGATGGTCTCTTCTCCCAAGTGTCCTAGTGATAGGACAAGAGGAAACAGCCTCAAGTTTCACCAGGGGAGGTTTAGATTGGGTATTAGGAAAAATTTCTTCCCTGAAGGGGTTGTCAAGCATTGCAATGGGCTGCCCAGGGAGGTGGTGGAGTCACCACCCCTGGAGGTATTTAAGAGACTGTAGATGTGGTGCTCAGGGACATGGTTTAGTGGTGGGCTTGGCAGTGTTAGGTTAAGGGTTGCATTTGATGTTCTTAAAGGTTTTTTCCCACCTAAATGTTTCTGTGATTCTATCTGCCTGTCATAATCCATTACTCCACTGTTTCTTCTCCAGGAACATAATGCTACTGAGCTATTTTATTCCAGGCTCTGAGGAGCAAAGCTGAGCTTGGGCTGAGGAGTCTGAATCTGAATGTTTTCCACTAGAAAAACTAGTGGAAATTTATAGTTAGGCTAGAAGGATCCCCAAAATTCAAAACAAAATCAACTAGCATCAACATTCGAATATGAATACCTGTGAGTGAAAAAGATGAGCACATCACCCTTCCTAAAGTGCTGACTGCCAGTAAGAAGAATTAATATATTTCCAATTTCACACAACCTATTTCTTCGCTTATCACAACCAGTTACAAGAAAAAGTCCACTGAATGTTGGAAGCTCTGTACGCTCATCTGAGGGAGGGAGGCTGATGAACTTCTATATGTTTACAGCTTTTACTTCCCCCACCCCTCCCGCCCCAGACATTTTTCCTTGATGATATTCTGCCTCTGATTATCTGCCTACCCAAACATGCATATGCAGCAGGGGCCAGTACACAGGCGACTCCGCAGGAAGTTTACGGGGAGGAAACGAACGGTCAGTGTTTTGTACCACGTGGGAAAATGTATTCTTCTTATATCAATATGAGAGTGCCTGCAGGGGACTTAATAGACATGCAGATCCACAGAGTGATTACTTCTGAGCTAAAGAGATGCCAACCCTAACATCTGTTTGCAGTTCATTCTGTCTTATCAAAGGCTTTTTCTGTAACCCTTATCACATCGTGTGGAAAGGATGGCTAACAAAACATGCTGTTAGCTGAAGAAGCAGACTGCTGATCCAGTTGGCTTAAGCAAAGGACTCTACAAAGAAACCACAGCACTCACCTTTACCCACAGCACTCACCTTTACGCAGGAGTAAATGACCGAAACAAACACCACTGTGGTCAGGATCAGGAAGCAGGTCAGGTAAAAACCCAGCATAAACGTAGAGCTGAAATCAAGGAGATTGTTTTTGTTTTAAATGCACACCATACAGAATAGCTACAGCTCTGCTCCCCAGAACACGACATTTGTACAAGCTCTGACGCACTGCACGGGCTTTCCAATTAGGATAGCGGTAGGAGATACGAGGTGCCTTGAATACCAACAGGTCCTCTGTCCTATTTCAAATTACTCACGCAGGCTGCAGAGCAGAAAACACTGCATCTTTTATAGCAATCACCTTCCTGCCAGGGTGACAGCAGAGGGACTGAGACACATTTCATGCACCAGAGCAGCTGATGGAACAATTTGTTACGGCGGGTTGTCCCCTGGCTGGCTGTGGGCAGGAGACCCCTTGGAAGGAAAGCACGCGTGCAGTGCAGCCGAGTGGGAATGGTCTCAGCGGGAATAGCTCCTGTCCTTGCTGTGCACAGAGAACGTCTGTGCTGCACCATCCTCTGTGCTCTGTCTCGTGCTTGGGATGGCTTGAGGACAGTCAGGGAAAACAGCTTTAGACTGGTCAGCTTGATAGCTGCCTGACCCTCCCAACTTTGAAGCACACACAGGACCCCAGGGCCAACTTTGTACTATTTTCATGTGTTCTGATCATGAAGATACTCAACAACAATTTCCCAGTGACTGGTCTCCATGTGAGAGGACAGGCGCCCTCCCAGGAGATAGCCTTGTTCATAATTTAAAGGCAGTATTCTTGCGATGTGACATGGAGGCCAGCCACACCAAAGCCAGCTGGTCTCTGTCTTCTCTCATGACCACTAAGATAATTGTACTTGCTAATTCGCTGTGTGAGCCTTTGTGAAACTCACTAAAGCTATTCCTCTTGATCATCACAAATTACCACTGCCATTTTGTCTCTGGTTTCACATTCCATGTTGTGTCTTTCATGTGAGGGTGACACATACACACCTGCGGTTTCAGTTGCTTCTAAGCTGTTACCTTCAATAAAGAACCAAAATTTGGCAATTGAAATATAAGGGAAAACAACCCAAAAGTTGAAGGAAAGTATATCTGACCTGCAGCTAAAACATGGCATTTTATGTACTCTTGAACCAAATCATCTTTCGGCCAGGCCAGGCTGCCTAGGGACACTTCAGAACTTACCCCAAAACCTAACCACCACCCTTCCGGGGGGCGCGGGAGGAGGCTGAGCAGCATGACATTCACACCACGCTGCCATAAGGGATTGGCTCCCGGGTAATACGAAGGAGTCCGCCATATGGTCGCCACAGATTAGAAATTGTCAAGTTTGTCGTTTGAATGTTAAACTGGGTTTTATGGAGACAGCTTAGTGGCTGCTTAGGGAGTTTGATGAGCAATACAAAGGCCTGGGGGGGGCCTCTGCAGGTGTGAAGTCACAGCAGTAATATCCAGAACTCGGAAGTGTAAGCCCTCTCTAAATCAATTACTCTTAGAGAACATTTTTGGCCATAATTAACATGGCATTAATTGCTGGGATTGGTCTAGTTTCAATTTGAGCCTCAATCAGCTTCACTTCCAGTTTCCCAAAGTGGATCTGTTTGTTTGCACAGTGCATTTGTACTGATGGGTTTTTGCTAATTCAAACATTCTGTGAGCAGCAGCGAATGCCCTCCTGCCTGGGGGAGTCAATGACCTCAAACATCAGGCTACGCGTCGTTTCTGTGACCTTCCGAGTATCTGATCTGAACGCTACAAACCGATCTCTACCCTGAACAGCTCTGTGGTGTGAACAGAAGCAGAGAGCAGTTGTAATGGCATATAACAGTATTGGAGCTCTCTTTAGATAATTTGTTGTCTTCTTGCAATGAACATCAATTTGGGGTGTTCTCAGAGGCTCTGTGATCTTGTTCTTCAGATTAAAACCGACTACCTCCAAATTTCCAACACAGCAGTGCTCAGTGAATATTACTGCTACTAAACCAGAGCACAGGAAATACCAACATGCTTTAATTTTAAGGGATTTTTTATGAACACTTTGAGAAGAAATACCATGTCTGCAGAGCTCACGGCTGGAACAGATCCAGCGGGTTACACTGTGCCTTTCAGACACAGCAGTGCACTGCAGTGGTCCCAGCGCAGCCTGCCCCACAGTCCCGAGGAGCTTGTGCCACTCTGGCCTCGGGAAAGAAATCACTGCAACCTCTAAACCCGGAGTGAGCTACCCAAAGCGCAGGCACACATAGCTCAACTCCTTCTTACCTTTCTCCTTGCACTGCTGCTCGGAGTCCAGGAGAATAAATGAGCGAGAGGGTTTGTCCCGTATGTGGAGCAGACCCTGGGACCTCAGTGCTTTGAGCAATGAGCTGTGATGGGTTCTTCCTCTCTCCCACCGCGTTCAGATAAGAACGTGGCCTACCCTCATGATGTGAACGTGTACTATGCCTTAGTAGGCAATCCTTCCTACTTAGTGGTATTTGTTTTCCACAGGCTGATAAATGTGCTGAACTGAATTTCCTAAGATGGAGGTAAATGGTAAGAGGAATCACACTGGGAAAACAGAAACCCTCACGTGCCAGCGAGGAGGTTTTAATCTGCACTAGAAATGAGTGAAAACAATAAGCACCATGCATCACTTGAGCATGAATTATTTAAAGATTTTTCTCTTCCCCTTGGTGCTCTGAATTCTCAAGAAAAAAAACAACCAAAGAAAAGTAGGCCAGAATAGAGGAGGGGAGCAGATGGGAGCAAAGGGATGAAAAGATACTCACTGTGGCACGATTATGATTTGAACAAAGCAGATGAAGAGGAAGACTAGGGAGGCACAAGCCACGTAGGCTCCAAACCTGTCATCCACCTGCTTGGAGTACTGCAAAATGAAAACAGGGTTGTGTTAGTAGGAAATGTCGCTGGCTGCCTTCTCCCCACAAAAACTTCTTACTTGGCTTCCATTTGGGTCCCTGGAAAGCAGCGCTGGTAGGAAAAGAACTAACACTGCAAACTTCTCTTTTCCCTGGGCAAGCTGTAAGGGCTCGAGCAGACCCACAGGCCAGGGAACAAACCCACACAGCTGGGTGGAGAGAGGATTCGCCATCTGTCCCCTGCACGAGAGGAACAGGAATGGATTAACTGGGGCCAGGATTCTAGGTCACCATCATCAGACCTGAAATGCTTCCATGGGAAGTTTCCTCCAGCAGGGATGAATGGTGCTAATGAGAAAACCTTGCATTTTGTGCAGACGGCTTGGCTCGTTCTAATGATCGTGCGAGGACGCTGCGGTTTTCACACAGTCGCTCCGTCCAACTACTTGTCAACATATTAGTCACATGGGAGCTGCATCCGATTCCCAAAGACGCTTTATTTAGCTCAAAGCACGCTTCTCAGTACAGACGGTCTCAATGTTTGAACCGCAAAATAAAAGGTGCTCAGAACAGGTGAACCGCTAATTTCCCTAGCAGTTTTCACCTATAAAATTGAAGGGAAGGAGTGGGGGAAAATTACATGCTTGAGCTTTTATCCAGTCCCACACTGATTCACTGAATAGCTGTAAATCCTGCAAAGTTATGTTTTTTCAATAGGTTGTAATTCCTGTCATTGAAACAGTGTTTCTAAATAAAAAGCTAAAATAGTTAGTGAAAACTTAATTACTGAAGCTTTTTCTGTTGAGTAACAAGTTTAACCTGAAGACTGCTCAAGTATCCCAAGGATCTGTGCTTGGATTTAAAAAAAAAGATGACTTTGTCATTCTTTGGGTAATTAAACCCAGTGGTTTATACAGTACCCTTAATAACAGGACCTGGGTACCTCTGGTTTTAACTGAACTTTGCAGCCACCTAGAGCCGATGTCTCCATTATACAGACAGAAAAACTGAAAAGATCTTTCCCTCACAGCAATAATATCTGAAAAGATCTTTCCCTCACAGCAATAATATCTGAAACGAAATCAGGAAGCAGTGCAGGACCCCTAGGTCTGTTACTCCCCTTTCTCACATTTGTAAGACACAAAACTTGTTGCTTAAAATGGGTTCCCAAAAATGACCAGGGTATGAATTGCATCCCGATGAACCATAGTAGCACCTGGCTCTCCCTGAGGAAGGGCAAAAGGCAGAGTAAAGCCCCTCCAGAGGTGATTCGGTGCTCAGGCAGGCTGAAGCAGCTTTCTCCAGTGATTTGAGGCAGATAAGGGGTGACTGCAATCTCAGTCTGGATGCCTCAAGATCAGAGAAACAAAACTGGTTTATTCTGGATTCCCTTTACAGCTCATCATCGTATATTCATGTGTGTCTGACAGAAACGGTTTGTTTTTCCCGCCCAGTGCTGCCTTCAGATGACTGTGGCTTTCTAGGGACATGGATATGAAGCTTTCCATGAAGAAACATGGATTTTTTAAGATCACAACCCCACCTCCAAAGCCTAAACCCTAGCTTTACCTACAGATATAAAAGCTTGACCTTATGCAGGAGTATTAAAACTCACAACAAGCTTGACTGACGTTAAAATGATTTTTACACGTTACCTTTTTCTCCAAGTCAGGCTCCCTGAATGTTAAGAGGAACTTGCGCACATGCTCAGAGCGTAACCGGTCAATACTTCTGGCATCGATGGCACGGCCCAGAAACTCATCCACTTCATCTTCTGGGTTCATACTTTCCTGTGTATTCCTGAGGATGTCATGAAAAGGGAGCATAAGAGGGCAAGATGATTTCCGCCTCTTCACCATGTGTTGTCATTACACTGTGTAACAAGCTGGAGGTTAATGGCATTTTGCTAAGGACAGCTTCAAGTTCAAAAATGGATTATAAGCTGAGAGGAAAATGATAGCTGATCTAGAGCTCAAAGCCAGCCCTGAGTCCACCAGTGAAAGGATGTGATTTACTTGCCCTTTTTCTACACTCCATCCATCTGTTTTCTTGCCTTGCAGTCTTTTTACTGTCCTTCATTCTCTAAAACCAGTCAGTAGTCTCCTTCCCCTAGTTCTCTGACTTACTCTTCCCTGCACTGCTGTGCTATTGTAGCTGTCAGTGCCTGAACTGGCAAAGGTAGCAAAATTAAAAAAGACAAGATTTCTAAATTGCTTATCATCTTTAGTAGCAGTGTGTTTCTGATGCTCAGCTACAGCTTTAGGAAAATGAGGCTGATTTTCAAAAACTGTTGAAAAAAATAACACTGAAAACTTAATTGCCTTGAGGCATTTTGCACTATCAGGAAACCTGAAGCACCTCCCCAGATTCTCTAGTTTTTTTTGAAATCTAACAGGATTTTAATGACTTGATGCTGTCACTTTAGTGGCCTGCCTTACAACTAGCTATAGGCAGAAATTAAAAGCTAATCCTGAAGCGCTGTTTTGCTGCTCCACTTGCATGATTGTCAA
Source organism: Rhynochetos jubatus (assembly GCA_027574665.1). Lineage (NCBI taxonomy): Eukaryota > Metazoa > Chordata > Aves > Eurypygiformes > Rhynochetidae > Rhynochetos > Rhynochetos jubatus. Next base: position 31,562,446 of record CM050654.1, read on the forward strand.
GGTTATCCATGGGATATGTAAATAGTTACCCATTGGAATATGCCCCCACCTTGCACTGAGGAGTATTCCAGTGGATAACTAGTTCTGTGTGCAAACCCCATGATGGCACAGCAATTTAGGGCTCATGTTATGTGACCTTCCCCTTCAGCACTCTAGGGAAAAAATCCGTAGTTCTGACAAGCACGATGAAAAGCCACACTGCTTGATTTGTTGGGGTTTGTTTGTACTGCGTAACAGTGCGTAACGCACACCGCGTTGAGCCAGCGGGCCCCTACAGCTACGGCTGTGTGGAGACAGAGCAGCTTACAAACCAGAATGTGACTGTTTCAAAAGTTAAAGGTTCCTTTTCAAAAGAAAGGCTCTCCAAAAGCTTTCTGCAAAACTGGACTAGATTTCAAGAAACCCTCTGTACCCCAGTTCTACTATGTACCTCTTGCCAAGAGAAAAATAAATCAGGTCCATCTGCTCGTTTCCATTCCAACTCATTCCAACAGTTGAATATGTCTGCACCTCAGCTGGGTCATGACACACCATCAGCATTGAAACTCACGGCAATTGCAAACCTAGCGTGTCTCAAGTTCTTTGTTTTAGCCAATCTTAGTATTTCGGTGCAGTTGAGGAAAAGAGTTTTTTATTTTGGGGTTCTAAAGTTGTTTAGTTCCTTGAACTTCACATATTCCACTTTGAAATTAAGAGTGGTTTTGTCCCTAGAAAGACAAGACATTCAATTTACTTCTAGATGCTTCCTTAAAGGAAACACATCTGCTTGGGCATTCGAGACGATGCTGCTTATTTTCATTCAGTCCTCATAATGTCTTCTGGACTCATAAAAAGGAGCAAGGAAATCATTAGACTTTGTATTTACAGAATGTCTTCCAAGATCCTGCGAGTTGTTTACAGATTTGGGTCATTCACATTTAGCCATTTCATACCACGTACGAGAGATGCAATACATTTTTCCCTAGAACCGAAGCAAAAGAGTCATCTCAGCATCTCGGTGAACCTCAGTTAAATTTCAAGTTCCAGACTAAAAGCGTCACGCAGGAAGACGCAAAAAGAAGAAGAAACTGCCTGCTCGGGCTTTGGCCTCGGCTGCCTCCAGTTTTGAATCAGTCGTTATCCTGCTGAGGGTCCCTAACACTACAGTAACTTCTGAGGGTGCAGATTGTGTAGAAATAGCCTTGCGGGTTTTAAATTGCCTCGCTGGGATCTTCACGGGGAGGCAGCCATCCTCACGTAGGCTGCAGGGAACCTTCGTCACCTTGCAGATACCTAAGTGCTCGGGTGACTTTCGCAGCCAGTTGTACCCAAACTAAATTTCTGCTCAGCAAAGTTGGGAACTTCGCGTAAGTGCAAATTGAAACCGAAATACATAATTTCCCTGTGGTAAGGAGCGCCCTGGAGGCAGCGCCTGTAAGTCAGAGCTGAGGTACTGCCATAGACTGATGAAATTCATATGTGGAAATACTTATTGATAAATTGATCGTGTGGTGGGGGCAAAAAGCTCAAGGATTTCAGGCTGCCACAAAACTTCCAGAAACACCTCTTCAAAGCACTGCTGAGATTCCTCCAAATGCAGCCAACAGAAAATTGTGGCAAGGGACAGGAACAGCACGAACAGAGCTTGGGGCAACTTTTGCACTCTGCTTGCAAATGTGAAAGCTAGCAATTAACCCAGAGATGCTGGCTTCAGAGTAATCCAAAAACGTTCTGCTCATTTAATTACTTTCTGCAAATGAAGAGCGTGACCACTGCCAAAACTACACGTATGCCATAATTCTAAACGCTTCATGCCTAGATTCAATAACTAAACCTGCATTTAGGCACGTAAGCGTCAGGCCCTGTTTTCGGAGATGCCTGCGTCTTCCTTTGCTGTAAGAGAAAAGGGCTGATGCCCAGCGTTTCTGCACGTGGAGGCACTCAGTTGAGTGTTTGACGTAGTTTAGGTGTCTGATTTTAATCAATATCACCATGAACATTTTTTGCTAGAGAGGTTTTTCTTTTGGTTAACAGAGTTAAGCAACACTCTGTTAAACAGATTTCTGGATCAAGGGAAACTGAGGCAAGGAGTAGCTTCTAGTGCTGAACAGAAATGCAAAAATCCTGCAGTCTGTACCATAAGATGAATCAGCCCTGTAGAGACACAGCTCTTAGCTACTGGCCGTAACAGTTCAGTAACCTTTTCAAACTACTGGATGGAGGAAAGACATTATGGTCTTCGGAGCAACAGAGGAGATGCCGTTCCTCACCAGCTGGGTGACTCTGTTGTGGACCATCACTGAGGCAGCTGGATTTATGTGTTCTTGCACAAACTATCAGGAGAGATGCTATTTCATGAGGGATACCTAAAATTTCTGTATTACTAAGAATTACTTCATTGTTATTTCTGAGTTAATTTTTATATACTGAAATAAGCAATACGTAATAATGAGTAATAAAAAACATATTAAAAAACTCTCAGAAACTATATATTTCAATATATCTCTAAATGTTTCTTATCGGAGCTGTTCAACACTTAGACATACTTTACAGGAAGATTTTGGTTCGGGAAGATTTTCAAAGCAGCAAATAGCAAAGAATATTGGGGGCAAGGGGAAGAGCAGCAAAAGAATTTTAATAACAAAAGCAAGTTAGAACCACACAAACGAATAAATGTTTTGAGGGCAGCGGCAGTTCTAAATGCACAGCAATCAGTCAATCCCGTGCCCTTAACTGGATGTCCCTCCAGAAGAAACCTCTGGGGAGTCCAGGCATTATTCTTGGCTGCTGGGCATTCATTTTTGTCTTTTTTTTTAATATGAGAAAAAAATCCCAAATGTGCAAACACAACAGAGTATGACAGAAGTAAATTTGCTTACTTGTCCTTGGGGTCCTCAAAACCCTGAAAGAAAGGAAAAGGACACAAGGGTTAGGAAACGGGCTGACCTTGAGAACACGAAGCATCCTGAGAGTAGCATTTTGCAGAGGAGTTTTCAGGGCACTCATTTGTTCGGTGTGGATGCATAGCCTTACCCACCCAGAGCACATTTTGTGCTGCCGTGTCATCAGGCAGACAGAGCAGTTTTCAAAAGACACAGGCCTACAGGTATGAATTTATGGAAGTGAAGATAAGGGAAATGCTTCAGCTGACTGCTAGCACACTATTTCAGGTGTCTTTTACACTGATCATTACAAATGATACAACAGAAGCTATGCTGGTACTATAACTGAGGATGTATTGTACTTGAAACAAAACTCAGACTGATAACACAGGTCAACTACAGTATTCAACGAGGTTGCACCTCTTCTTGTTGGGGCTAAGGGAGCTGGATGCATTTTGGCTTTCATCTCTTCAGAAGGAACCCCAGGGGGTCTCCTTCCTTCTCTCCTCACTGCATGCACACACAAAACATCTTTTCTTGAATAAGATTTCAGGGATTATTTAGAATATTTGTAATAGCCAAAATGTTCTCAGTTCCTTCAGGGCCACGGGAACGATGTGTATGCATTTATGGGTCAAGGCTAGAAGGCCTCAGAGAAAAATATGTACAGAGGCATAATTTTGTATGTTTGGCATTAACATACCTAACAGACACAATTGCATAAAAATGGTCATTTTGCATGGGCTGAGACAGAATCTGCCCTCTGACATCTCGGCTTAAATTTAACTGAAGTCAAGAAAATTGTGTATTTGACAAGTAGGGTCAAATACTCAGGCACAGAGTTTGTACCCTGTGTTCCAAAACATAAACCAAATGTAGCTGGGAGATAGGAAGAATTCCTTTTGTTTTCCTCCCAGAGACCTCAAGCCAAATCTGCTCAGAGCACGTGAGGATATTCCAGCTGCTGGATCCGCAGCTGCTACCAGGCTGGGGGCAGCAAACTGAGATCCATCCTGACCGTAATAAAATAAAAACCTTCGGGCAGAAGTCTTCGCACTGCCGCCCTCTCCACCACCATCAGAAACAACACCATTGACCATATCCTAAATGAGAACAGATTTTGTCCTTGCGACTAGTTAGCGATGTGGCGATACAGCGAGAGGCAGAAGTAAAGCCGACACAGTCTCCCTGAACGGCATCAGCTTTGCAAGGGGCGAAAAGCGGGTTTTGTCACTCAGGTCAACAGCCAGGACTGTGATTCACTGAGAGAGCAATTTCCATTTTTACATACTCTGAGATTAAAACCATGCTTCATAATAGAAACTCCAATTTAACCCATCAGAAATTCAGATGAAGGAAGTCTCTCGGTCCCATGTAGCAACCAGCAGCAGATCCATGTGCAGTGGGAAGAAGGAAACAGTAACGCTGATTCAAAGTTAGCATGTCCAGTTATCCAAGCCAAACCAAACACGTACTTTTTGATTTCACATTAAAGAGTGATGAAGCGATCATTCAACTTTTTGTTGTGTGGCTTTTTTTCCCCCCTTTGCTTAAGCATATTACAGTTATCAGGAATATCTGATTGATTTATTTATCCTCTAAGTGATGCTACAACACAGTGCCAAAACCAAAAGCTCACTGATTAATCATTGAGACAAAATGCTCACTAATTTGTCTGGTGTCATAGTCAGTTAACTGGAAAAAACCCAAAGCCTCTGAACATGAATAGCAACCAAGAAACGAGGGGAGGGAACGGATGAGAAAACAGCCAGTACTTGCTTATTAGATAGACATCAAGTTTGCATCTTCAACTTAGCCACATGGGAATTGGATGGCTGACTGCAGCGGGAGAGTCCCCTACCAAAAATTCCCCTATGTTTCGAGTGTGGGAGAATACATAGGCTGTGTGTTTAAGTGGTCATTTATATGGGTGATCACTTAATCAGTATGGAATTTGATTCCCTGCTCTTGTCCCACACCAACACTGTTACAAGGAAAGTCTCTAAAATAATACAGCATTAATTGATCTAGCTTTTCAATTTAAAATACTGAATTGTGCTTGAAATTCATGCTGGTAGCTCAAATTAAATTGGTGTTTCAAAATTAAAAACTCAGAAAAGCATATTCAGGTAAAGCAAAAAAGGAAAAGATTATTACATTTTCTTTTCTGGATCATCATTTAATTAGGCTAAATTTTGAAGAGTGACTTGAACTTTAATTAGAGAGAATCAGCTTAAAATTAAATGTAGTAGGAACCTCTAAGTTAAGCAAATTAAATGATTCACTTCAAACGTTCCCATTTCATACAGAAGATTCTTCAAGCAGAATTGCCAAAAATGGAATTGTTATGGAAAAAGGTCTGTAGGATTATTTTAGGGAAAAAACCCTCAAACGCAGCTTCTTAAAACCTGGGTGTTAATTGCAGGAGATCTTTCTTATTAGCACTGAAAGACTTTGCCAGGATGCAGAGCAAATATACCTGTTGGTGTTTCTGCACACACATACACAGAAATCTGAATGCCCAGAAAAACCAGCTGATAAAGATGAGGTGCCTATTGTTCAGGAGAGGGGGTAGGAAGAGAAATAGTCAAATCCTGGAGTTAAGTATATAAATCCTCTCTTGGCTGCTTATGGATTTGTGCCCAGCAGACAGAAGCAGTGCTGCTGGCTTTCTAGGGTGCTATAAAAAATGGCTGAGAATTGTCAGCAGAATGAAAATGGCAACAGTGGTGACGGCTACAAGAATCAGACAGATAGGAGTTCACAGGAGTTCAAGAATAGTTCCATAATCGTGATGATGAAGTAGCCCCTGTTAAGGCCAAAATTCCTCTTCTCTAGAAGGGAACATAAGGCATAAGACAGGTCTTATTGCAGTGCAGTACTAATGGACTGCTGCATATAGGATGTCGTATAATTTTTATTCAGTCTTGTTTTAAATATCCCTGATACTGGAGTTTTTCCACTTCCCCCATGAGGCTGCATTATTCTGCCATCAGATTGCAAATGTAAAGGTAATAACGTTTAATAATTGCTCTGAGACTAAGACAGTTCTCTATGTGACTTCAGGAACATTAACCCAACCTCAGCTGAATCAGCTCCCTTAAAGGCAATAACACCTACCAAAGAGCAGTCCTGCTCTTTCTTCTTTTCTACATCAGATTGCTAAAGCCCCTTATTTTTATGGCAGGTCAGGTGGCTCTGAATTTACAAGCACTTACTTTTAATGACCGTCCTCAGTGGGAGCAGACATGCGCAGGAGGAAAAGAAGGGCGGATGTTATATTACTGGATCTGTCCCTAAGGCTTACTGTTTTATGGGGGATATTTTATGAATATCTATTGTGCTAAAAGCTCATATGACTGCCATCTCTCTGCTTGACTTCTAAATTAACTAAGCCCTTTTCTTTGAAGATTAAAAACGACTCCTTAAATAGAATGATAAAGTGTTTGTCAAAGCCATGACAAGCTGACTGCTATACCATAATGCTTCAAATCAAGAACCATTAGAAATAATGAGTCTAACTTTGAGAACATTAGCTGCAATCATTAACATATTGTAAATATGCAAAGAAAAGTGGAATAGACTTTACATCCTTCTAACTTTTCATTTAGCTTCAAAAACAAGACAGTAGAGAGGCTGAGCTCTGTGACCTTCTTGATGGGAATATGACTGGAAAGCACGGATTCCCCCTTAAAAACTGCTGGCAACTCCAGCAAAGATCGTAAGAGCAAAAATAACAGAGAAAATTTTTCTTGCCCTTTTTTCCATCTCTAGAACAAAGTTGAAATGGGACTTACATGATGTTACAGCAGAAATCGAAAGAACTTCAGAGTTAAGGCCGAAGGGATTAGGGACAAAATGAGCTTTGCAAGCAGTCAGGACAACCTGCAAAGCAAAGGTGCTTCACCGAGTCAGTGACCATGGAAAACAGAAAAGGAGAGTGACAGGTTGAGAGTGGACGTAGTTAAAAACAAACCTGGTATGGCCTCACCGCAAAACTAATCATTCACATCTGTTTTCAGCAGTGTTACGCATTCTGCCTTTGTCCCTGTGGTCAACAAGGCAAGGCTATGAAGATAGATGCTGTCAGGTGTAAAAGCAGAAACAAAACTGAAGGACTTCAAAGCACTCAGCCCAGAAATAACACAGTTTCTATATCAGAGTCCAGAAAGAACAGGCACAGAAAATACTAAGGATATTTAATGAGCATCTAAGTGCCGAACGACAAACTGGCAGAAAACCAGTTTATGAAACAGATTAGATGGTGTGTCTGCTATAGCTGGAATACAGATTAACGAGCTCCAAAGAGGAAGGCTGAAGTGCTCCCTTTCTGCAGCCCACCCCACTTGATTAATACTTTCATATGCAGCCCCTGGCTGGTAGATCAGACCTGGCCAAACCCAGGAATTTATTTAGCTCATCAGATTTTTATCTACAGAACATAAGTGGCTGCTTTGGAAACAGCTTTCCCTTCCTTACTTCTAATTGACTTCTGTCGGTGAACTCACACCTCTGAGAAGTGCAGGTTGCTCAGACTTCCCAGTTTTCTGTGAACTCTGAATCCGAACTTCAGTTCAAAGGAAATGTTTTCAAGTGAAAGGGCATGTGAATCTCTGCCTCACTTGTGTACCAGAACTTGCAAACCAGAAAAATACATTAAAATAGGTAGTCCTAGAAATGCTCTGAATCAGTCCCTGGCTCCTTAACCTCTGTCCTTTCATCTCTACACTCCAAATGATGATAAACACAACACATTTCTACAGAAGCTACTGTCAAATGGCCTTCTAATCCAGTACGGACAGACTGAATCCAAGCCTAAGCAACCTTAACTGAATTCACCCACTGGCACTGCCCAGAGCGGCTCACCCTCTCTGCAAACCAGACCCAAACGTGCTGACCTGCATCCTTTTGCCATCAAAGCTTACTGTCTGCTTTGGGAAGCTTTGGAAATTGTCCTGCTAAGTGCCACAACTCCACCTTTGATGTCCACCTGTGCAACACTGCCACGAACACAAGAGGAAATGTTTCTGTGAACCAAGGGGAAATGGTATCCTTATTTCTGTAGGCTTCATTTAGTCCCAACTCAGAAAATGAAACTTTTTAGTAGTACCTCGATCCAAACCACCTTTTTCTACATGAGTACAATTTACTCTAGAAAAGGGTATTGAACGGTGGAAAAATGATCAGTGCAAGACTTCCAAGCAAATATTAAACTCTAAGTGGCACAAAAGCAGATGCAGATCAGCTGTTGCATCCCGCTGACTCTTATGTGCCTTATAAAAATTTAATCAAGGATGATGTCAAGTCCTGATCAACTAGAATAAAAGTTAGGTTTGCAGATGAGGATACAAAACTGTATGAAGCCTCTGACAACTGGAGCAATGTACAATGTTTTATATTGCTCCCACTCATTTATACGAGATCACGTGGAACACGTGAATCAGGCAAATCCTCTTTTCAGAAGCACCAAAGCAATTATATAGCGTAACTGCAGGATGGGATTCCTCCCCTTGCTGTTTGTGAGCTAGCTAAACAAAATTGGCTACATAAAACCCAGACCAGACTACAATTTCCGCCCAGGTCTACAGCAACATGTGAAGATTACAGCAGAAAGGATTGCTCCAGGGTTTCTCCCTGCTTGATTACGAGTGCAGGGGATTCTGCATACTACAACAGCAGTGAAAAGATAGTGGGTCAAATTCTTCTCCATTGGGTGCCCCTGTCCAGCTCCGCTGACGTCAATGTTGCTATTACCAGATTTAGCAGATGATTGCTGGAAAAGAGGATAATGGTGACCTTCAGTTAAATGAAACCTTTAGAAGGAGGGTGAACCCTCGGTGCCTCATTCATGGACTCAAATTCACGTCTCTTTGATGGGGCTGTAGTATTGACTGAGGAAAACTTGCCTTACTGAGCTTATTTTAATTTTTAAATAATTTCTGAAGTTTAAGCCATAGAGTTGGCACAGAACCAGCTATAGTGTCTGATCCTCTGATGCACCTGTTCCCCAATTTTAATTTCAGAGTAACAAGAAAACCTATTGTAAGGACAACCTGGAGACACAAAGGGAGGAAGTGAGCTGTATTTGCAATGCAACATGCAGAGAATGGTTTGATTTAGGACAGGGTGAAGGACAACGAATTACATTTTATGGATGAATGACCAGGCTTGTAGAGGAGTGCTGTTTCATTAGAAAGTAAACACCAAGCAATCAAAACCATGTAGAAGACTCTGTAGAGCTCTGAGCAGCACTGCAAGGAATGGGGCAGTGCCTACCTGAAAGATGAGCTTGTTCTTTATTGCACTGGCCATATCCAGGGTGCATTTTTATAACCTTGTCTCACATCGTTCATATCTGCATACAGTCATGTTTCCTACACATGTATAATCCCTATTTAATTTTTGTTTGTTTGTTTTACTTTGTAACTAACATCGACATCATACACAATGTCACTGCAAATTAAATGCTTCATTAGTTGTACTCAGACTCTTCACAGAAGCATGGTCAGACTGAAATCCGAATTGCAGATCTCCAGGGTTTCCTCTTTCTGTTCCTAACCTTCCTGATGTTAAACCTTTCCAGCAGCTGATAAAATAAAAGGGAATCTGCCAGGCATCTACAACCGGGCTCAGTAATCACATTATCCACTCCGCTCACATTTGATTACAAGGGCTCAGAGGTACCTGTTTCTGAAGTAAACCTTCCCCAAGGCATGTATCAGTGGAACAAGCTGAGCTGCTCAGTCATACTAGCCAGTGTAACATAAATACAATAGCTGCACGGCAGCCTTAAGACCCAGCAGCAGGACTTCCCATGGCTGAGTAGGACTCAAGACACAACTAATGCTCTTTTTTTTTGGAAGCCACACAGCTTTAGGCTGTGCCAAGTCTGATTGAAAGACCTCAAAACTGACCAACGCCTTCTTGGTAGCACTGCTGGGTTCAGTGCGGGCACTGCCTCTTACAGATGAAACAGTAAGGGGAACAGGAACAACTACTGGGCTGGAAAGCACCAACCAGGGCACAAACTTGATGAGGGAATTGGAGCTGAGCAGAGACAGGGTAATAGTCTTCAAATACAGAGGAGAGAATTGCAAAGGGAAGAAAATTAAACTGTCCTCTATCTACTGTGAATAGCTCCTGCAGCACTGTATTTTAAAATTGAAGTGAGGGAATCTGAAGCAAAACATGAAGAAAAATAATCAAATTGTTCAAAAGAATGCCTAGCAAGACTGTCAGATTTCCATCCTTTGAGGTTTTTAAACAAAGGCTATCCAGATAACTCTCGTTTAAACGTCAGAAATGTTGCAGGTATAGCCAGTTCCTGTACAAGGGATCAATGCCTTCAGGTTCTGTGCAGTCTAGATTGGAAACTTCATAAAATCTTCACATCTGTCTTATGTTCTTTATTCCCTATAAATTCTTCTAATACAGGTTTTTTTAACATTATTGTTTCTATATTTGCAAAGGATTTTGCAATGCCCCTCTAGACTGAAAAGCCCTAAATAAAATAAATAAAAGGTTTTCAGGAAAATCAGGAATTCCACAAGCTCCTTATACCATCTATTGCTTGCATCTCAGCTTTTTCTTAACTGAGATCTTCCTCACAGCAAATTAAGATGATTATTTTAATCCTGCCCTTTGCTGTCATGGAGAATGATTTATCATTATGTTCTGTCCTTACAGACCTTAATGTATTTGAGGACTTTTGTTTCTACCAAATTGTCTCCCTTCTAAACTACACAAACCCAATACTTCCACACTTCTTCATGTCACGCTGTTGAAACTCCTAATTTGTAATTTTCTCCACTAGACTATCTCCAATTCATCCAGATTCTCCTAAAGGATTGTAATCCCAAACTGGATGTGATTTTACAACTATGGCCTTAATAATGCTGAGCAGGGTAAAAGATGCTAGAGAAGCATTTGCCATCTAGAACAGCCCTGTCATTTTGGGAGGTATCAACATTCACCTTCCTATCATTGTTAATAACAAACATCTTTCAGTTTACAGTCAACTACAAGCCCCAAATTGCTTTTTTTTTTTTTTTTTTAAATAGAGTTCTGTTTTGCTGATGAAAACTGAGACATGAGCATTATTTCCAGAAGTCTAAAATCCATTAATATTTATAAAAGCACTCTGAAATCTACACTGGGAAAAGCAAAGTATTTCTTAGTGGTGTATAAATATTGTTATACCTATAAGTATACCTGTACTCTCAAATGCTTTCAAGTCCATTTATTTTTGACCCTTTTGCAATTAAAAACAAGACCAGAGAGACAGCGGGGAAGACGAGGCTGGCGTATGGAGACTTGAGAGAATGCTGCTCCTCTGCATACACCATGAGCAGTACAAAGGTCTGCATTTCCAGATACAGTCACTCATCCTGGACTGACCGCTTTTGTTTAGGAAAGAAGAAAACTATTGCTGTAAAAGGCAATAAAAATAGATAGCAGCTGTGCTCCGCTTCTGCTGTACTCTGGCTCTTTTCATACTGTGTGCAGCCATGGAGCTGATCCTGCCTAGGCTTCACCCGCCCAGGGCGAGCGAGACAGCCGTGTCAGCATCACCCTGTCCAAGGACATGGGCTCCCAGGGCCAGGACTACAGCTGAGGCTGTCAGGGCTCTTGGGCAGGGCTCCTGTCCCTCCCACACCTAGTATCTGATCTTCCTCCACTGCAAATCTACCAGGTTTTTAGGGGCAGCCACTGACCCGGCAGCACAATTCAGCACAGTCCTCAGGACTGGCTTTCCCTGGGCCGTGGCCCCACCAGCTAACGGGGGTCAGCAATGGGCAGTGTCGGTGTCTCCCACTTGCTGGAGGCAGTGCATGGCAAGAAAGGCCACTGCTAAGCAACAGGAGGGGAAAAAGAAGAGTTGGGGATGGTCGGGAAAGCAGTCTGGTGCATGAGGGAGACAGAGGGGCTGTTGGGCAGGACGGGACGAGCTGGCACAGCTGCAATCCCAGCTGCCTCAGACCCCTGTTAGCTAGGGTAGGACTAGGAAAAAAAATTTGCCTTATTTATATGTGTGTGCAAGTGCCTGAAAAAGCTCCTGTGTGCCCAGGGAAACAACTTAGCCTGGGAGCATTGTGGCAAGTCAGCTGGACCCAGCAGACGTTAAGCTCCAAGCCACAAGACAGAAGCAGGGACCAAAGACCTCCCCATGCTGCCAGCCAGGCTGCACTCCCACACAAACCCTGCCGGATGCACTGCCGATGTGCCCAGAGCTGGCAGCATGTTGAAATGCCATGATAAGAGAGAAGGGGAAAAAAATAAAGGAGTATATAGCTATCTTTGATACTAATCTGTCTCATCCAGGGCTACGGCTAGTACATCCTGAGAACAGAGACAGCTACCAGAGCCAGCGTTCAAAGGAGAGAAAACCGGCCAAAATAATTCTGTTTTCTATTAAATGTAACAGTTCCCTCCCAAAAATGCAATTCAGGGAAATTCAATATTCTCTTTCAGGGAATTGTAAGGAGCGCCACAACAAAGCGTCTCTCTTTTTTTCCAGAAATATGGTTGTCTTCATAATGCAAAATGTTTTAAGCTTGTGACAAAAAGCTGTGTCCTTTATAACCACCCAAATTACTCTCTGCACACAAATGTGCTTATATCTACGTATCACTATAATGCAACTGCACATCACTGCAACATTACTTGGCCTGCCTGAGGTCTATCCCGCAACTGCCCTTATAAACACTTGTTTAGAAATGACAGGGCTGAGGAGCGCCGGGTTTTAAGGAGGAAGGCAGCACTGCCTGCCTTCGGCATACTGCTTTGACTAACCCAACCTTACATGCTCATAGTTTCCAAGGCAAAAGGCTACATCTAATTACATGCAGGAGGTCTGGGGGAAAGGTGGGTGATGTGGAACAAAGCGCACGTTTTCAGGAGCTTTGAAAGCCGGTGCGGCTTACCAAGATCAATGACATGTCATCCCAGAGGAGCGCTGGAAAAAAGCCTTTGTAGTTCTGCTCCCCTTCTGTCTGCCTGTATTTGGAATTTCTGAGCAGGCAATTTGCAACCAGGGTGCATGTGCGTGCGGCCCACGTGCACGGTGCGGGCATTCGAGCACACACAGCATCCACGTACACAATGCTAGAGTACAGACAAATAAAGTACTGTGCAAAGCTGGGTGGTACACAGAAATGCATATTTAAGTTTGAAGTTAACACAGAGAGAAAGAGTTGAGACAAGAGATGGAGAAATTGGTCCTATGATCTAATCAATAAAAAGTCCATCTAGCAGATATTAAAATGGTTTCTAGGCCATGGAGAGCAGCAACTTTTCATTTTGACTAATGCATCTCAAACAACAAGCAGTGGGAAACACTGTAAATAGCAGATTTTTAAAAACAGCCCCTAAGAACAACAAAAAAATCTAGCTGAAAAGAATACTTCTGAATCAGGTTGAAATTGGTTTTCATGAAATAGCCTGATGCACACAACATCAGCCTCTCAAGAAAGAGCTTAATTCAGGAGGCAGTTCAGAAGCAGATTGAGTGGCAAAGATATTCTGAGCCGCTGAATTTATAAAAAGGTAAATACCATTACAGGGAAAGGTTCAAGATAGGAGGAGAAAAAAAAATAAAAGAGAAGCTTTTCCTCCTACAAGTGAGGGGCAGTGAAGTTTTTAGGACTCAGCTTGATATTTCAATAAATAATTATGTTTTTCCAACTGAACAACAGCTAGACACGGCAAACTGTAATTAACACCAAGACGCATAATACCATTTGGCATGCTTACACCTTGTTTCTGAACAGGAGGCTGCAAGAGCTCCTTAAAAGCTATTCAGAGAAACTTATAATTATAATTATGTGCTAGTGTGATTAGGCCCTTCTAATAATGTCAAGCCTATTGAGCACACCCTATTGAAAAGCCGACATAAAAATGCACAGTTCCACTAATCTGTACGCTTATGTCAGAAGCCCTCATTTGGAGATCTGAGAAATGAAAGAAACATTACTATGGAGATTAAGAAATTTGGTTTAGCACTGTAAAATAATATTATGACAGAATAATATTAGCACCAGCTATTAATAAATGTGCCAGCATTTCCCATTAGAAGACATCATATGCAGTTGCTTATAGCTATGCCAAAATTTTTAAGCTGTGGAAGTGAGTTTCATGTTAAAAAGTTATTTGAATATATTAAAGCTTTGGTAACCTCAATCAAAACTTTGACTACGGACAACACAGTGGTCAAGAAATACACACTTCTGACTTTGTATGAAGGGTCAAAACAGCATTAATAAGGTCACAGAGCAATCTGATTATGCATGCAATTATAGAGTGCTAAATATTTCTATTATTATTACATGTAGCAGCTATAACAGAAACTCTCTTTTCTTCATCTTTATTGCAGGAAACAAAGATATCCTCTACAACTGCATGTAAAATAAGCTGAAAAAGCGCTCTCAGTCCAATTGTGTTGGTAACTAGCTCTTGTTCATTTTAATTTAGACGGACTGAAAGCTATAAGCAAGAAATGAAGACGCCTGCTGCCATAGGCCAATTAACTCACGTACTTGACAATGTATTCTCGAGAGTTAAACACAGCAGCGTGACTCCTGGGGATCTGTGAGTATACATGGGCATGTAGCTTGGAGTTGGTGAACAGAACCTGGCTGTTATAATGCAAGCAACCTTTGCAGGTGCTGAAGTCATACAAATGTATGTCAGCTGCTGTTGGAATGCTTGGGTTACTGAGCAATTTTTGCAGATAATCACGTCTTCTCACACGGCCTGGATGAGTTTTCAGTACGTGGGGACAAGTCAAACAAAAAAGCCTCCTTTGTGCCATTCAGCCTCCCTTCCCCTCTCAACCCACTTTGCGCCTCATCTCGCAATCACTCACCTGCAGATGTATCAATTATTATTGTTATTTCTGGAGTCAAAGTAGAATTTACCACCCCTGTTTGGAAAACGCCCTTGGGGCTGCAAAAACCTTCAGGCAAGGCAGGGAGAGAAAGATATATATAATGCTGTATTAAGAAGAAAAAAAATTAATGTCTACAAAGCAAGGCATTACCATTCTCTTCATCTCCTTGGAGACCTGGTGAGCTCCAAGATGGTTATAAAAGGGCCGGTCGACACCCCAGTGTGGCGGGTTATGGCTGATGGAATTCGCACGCTGACGGTTCATCTTGGCTATTGTGGCTTTCTCGTCTTTCTGAAATACAAATGAGAGAGAAATGCAGACTGCATTTTGAAACATTCACATGGCGGTCATTCTCCAAGCACCTCTCACTTCTGGTCTCCCACCCCAGCAGTTGGCTTTGCACCTTCAACTTTCTGGAGTGGGAGCAGTCCCAGTCCACCATTTCTTTTTCTTGTAATTTTTTAGAACACTTGCCCCTAACTGGTGCCCAGCATTTTACTGCTCTTGTTTTGGATACACTGTAACCTGTGTAAACACAGGGAGCATTCTGAAATGGAGATATCCATTAATTTTTTTTGTAAACTGAATCAAATGGAATAATTTCAGATAGGAAATTGCAGTTCCAAGCTGAGATACTACATAGAGGGTCCTCAAAAATCAAACCCAACCCTGATGTGTCTGCAAGACAAATGACACACAGAGCGATCTGGTTGAAGAACAGGAGCCTTGAAGTTCCTTGAGGCTATGGGAAAAAAGGTCTCCTCTGTAGGTACAAGCAAATAATTTTCCACACTTGCAAGAGCATCTTCCCAGGCACACAAAGGAAAGCATGTTAATCTTGTAAGCAACTTAATTGTACCTGTTAAGGGTAATAGTATTGCAGAGCGTGACCAAATGGTCTCCTCTACCTGCAAATGTTATCACTGACTAACTTTCATGAAGTTTGGACAAAGGTTTTGGTTTTGTTACTGGAGCTGGGTTTGAATCTTGGCTGTGACTGGCTCTTACTGCAAAGTTTGCAGAGGGTCTGTCAGAAAGGTTTCATTCAAGCTCAGTGACAGCCACAAGAACCCAGAAGTGCGGCATGTAACTAGGCTACACAACAGGCTGGTTAGTTCCTTATTTTGAATATATCCTCTGGTTAAAAAGACAGGCAGGTTTCCTCATGGAATGTGTTCTGTTGAAAGACAGGAGTTTAATACACAAGATCAAACCCTTCAGTCTTTCTCTAGCAGACTTGCCCAGTGAGGACTGTGATCTACCTGTACTGACTTGGAAGGCAGAGGGGTGGCAATCATTACATCCTTGCTTAGAAGAGACAAACTCTGGAGAGCTTGTAAATTCAGACAGCAGGGACAGCTACAACCTGGCTGTTTATGACTTGAGAGATTAAACTTTTTGAAGAGAACAGCTGCTTCCATGAGATTACTGAAAAATTTTAGATTTAATGGGAGTTAATTTTGGATTTCAGAAAGTGTTCTGACAACTGAATATTTTAAAAAGAAAGAATCGGTTCTTTTAAACTCTAGAATTTTGGTTCAAGTGTTGTATGACAATACAGGTTGGTCCACATCAGTTTTGCCTGGAGTCTGCTTTCCCTACCTATTTATTTTGATTCCCCACTATTGATGGTAACTTGTAACTGTCAGGAGTTTGCAAAATACCTGGTGCTATTTCCATGGTAACCAGAGTTAAATGTCAAGTGTTATGCTGCCTTAAATTCATTTTTTTCAAGAATTTTTTAAAAGCCTTTTAAAATTCAGTGCTGGGGGTAGCTGCCTGATTGACAAGCATGGGAAATCATCATCTCTTTTCTTGCAAAAAAGAGACAGCTGCAATGGCACCATTTCCCATGAGACCACAAGCTCACCAAGCAGGCACCAAGCATTCTGGGAATGGAGTGCTGCAGGCTTCCTGGCCACTAGCTGGGGGTGGGACACAGTGCCACTTGTGAGAGGAGCCCTGTCCCGGACACTTGGCCCTGTGACAGTACCACTGGTCACTGTAGCCCTGGGCTGCCAACAAAGAGCTTTTTCCACCCAGCCAGGATGACTGGATCTCAAGGAAACTCAGTGGGAGCAAACCTAAGGGAGCTGTCAGCTCCCCGGGATGTTTGCTGGGGAGAACCATACATGCTCCCACGTTGCACGCCCTCCGGACCACAAGCGCCTCCCACGTCACCCCTTCCCTGCATGGAGCCCACCACTGCTTCATCTGCAAGGGCCGAAAACTCCACCACTTGGCACCAGCTGAATTCCACATGAGCAGTCATGAGAGAGCCACTGGATAACCTCCAGGAGAGCTGCGTTTTAAATGTTTCTAAAAATACACTAATGTGAGGCAACGCTGATGTCCAGATTTGAGTTGGTTTGAGGTTTTGTTTTTTAAAAGTGTCTGCTATCATTTGTAGCGTTTTCTTGTGGTGTTTTGTTCCCCACCCACCCCACCCGCCCGCCAGGTATGCAATCTTTTTCATAGTTATACTTCTTTCTTCTATGGTGTGATGTCAGAAAACTGGTAGAAAATACATCTTAATTACCTCCATGAAAATATATATTGTTTTCAATAATAGAAGTGACACTGCCAATCTGTTTTATTACAACTTAGTGAAGGGTTTTCAATCAAAAGCAATCAAAAAACCCCAGACACTGAAACTAGTCTGGAGACCTATAAAAGCAAAGCTATTTAGTTACGTTGCAAATACCTGTACATCAACAGATAATAAAAGATACATACAGCAGGTTTTCCCCCACGAGTTAGTAAACTTGGTTAGATTTTGAGGAAAGTCTTAACGCCAAAAATCCAAGCAGACGTACTAAACCCTCTCAGCCAGGGAGCGATCCTTCTACCTGCTGCTAGTCCTGGTGACTCTGAAGTATCTCTTGACTAATGTGAAGGGAATAAAAGACCTCATACATGTTCATTGACACATCTGGGTTGAGGTAAGGCTGGGACAAATGGGTAAATATATATTTCTAACCATGAGGTCAGGCACCATAAATTTTCCATGGCTACATGAACTCCACCAGTATTTCATCCCCCACAAAAGGTTTCCACTCGATTGTGAACTATGTTACAGCAATATTTCCAACCAGATTAAAACCCATATATAAAAGCACAGAGGACTTTTTGCTTTCCCACATTACAGACCGTGCTATTGTATTGCCTTGAACAATAGGTCTTTGTGGTTAACATCAATATTTATTCAAAAACATTTTTTTCAACCTGTTATTTTTAAAAGCTGAGCTAATTTATTTTTTGAAAAATCACTTGTTCAGTAGGTGATGATAATAGCAGACTTTAAAAATGAAGAATTAGAAGGACCACAGCTCCTCTGTGGAAATTTATGAGGATCCCTTCCCTGTTTCTTCCTGGCTAAGTGACAGCATGAGAACAACTCGCACACAGTCTGCCTAAGGCATAACCAGACTGGAAAAAAGAACAGAGAAAGAAGAGACGATACCTTTCATTCCCACCCACTACAGGTACTACCAACAGCAACAGCAGGTGCAAAGCTTTCTGACAGCAGTGAGTTTTTCAGATTTAAAGTGGCTAAACTCCAGAAAGCTGTTGTGGGAACTTTTTAAATCTGGACTCGCAAAGAGACTGTAAATCTTATTCCCAGAGGTTTTATTGTGTTCCCACCACCAGTTCCCACACACTGAGCTACAGTAATGCTATAGCAGAACTGCAGAAATAGCTGGGATTTTCTTATACTTATCAATTGCATCAAGAATGCCTGTTACTTCTTTAGTGTGTGGTAGGATTTTCCAACATATTGATCGCTATCAGTGCAACAAAGCAGGGAAATCTGAGCACGGATCAGTCATTTCAGAGTCAGCTACGTACTATTCTTTAAATTGTCTTGAAGTCCTATTGACATGTGAACGGTATTTCTTGCAGTGCTACATGCTCCGAAGCATTGCCTTCACAAATCTACATGAGCGGAACCCTGCCGAGCTGTGATTAAATTTCTGAAATTGAGGAATCATCACATTAGATTGATTGTGTTTTAGGAGAGTCACATGCACAACATTTAAAGGACCATTTTGTTTCTTCAGCTGGATGGAGTCCCAGGACACTATTTAGACAAGAATAAGAATTGTTTTTCTAGGAGTTACGGCCAAAGTTTAGTTGAGCTGTTTTAAGGCCACCATCAACAAGCCTTTCTGAAACTGTTGTGTACCTGCTATTGTTAAAAGAAACACCCATGTTTACTGCATTTGAAAGCAGAAAAAACTAAACATTTTTTGGTTGGCCGACTCTGTGCACTCAGCGCAGTGTGTTTAGTCAGCACTATTGCTCATCTGTTGACAGTCACATTTTGTTTCCACTTGTGTTCAAAGCATTTCCCCAGACTTCAGACAATGCTGTGGACAATAAAACTAGATGTAATCCTCATGTGCTGTTAAAATCCTATTCACCTGGAAGTCTGTTTCCCTCTTCTCCAAACACACACTGGTCACCTTTTCTCAGAGTAAAGCTTTTATCAATAATTAGGAGTGATGAGAAGAGTACATGTAATGGTTCTGCAAATTAGAGCAGCACCTCATCTCAAAGAAGAGCAGAAAGTTGCCAACAACCACCAAGTGACATGCTCCTGTAGCCACCAAGTGACTGACAACATGCTCCTGCACAAACTCCAGAAACTTGGGCGGCACAAGAACTGGGACTGCTGGGTACTATAGTAACAATCAAACTGAGTACTGTAAGAATAGTAGGGGTGTGTTAGGATAGCAGTAATGACTGGGATGATGTTTTGAATAAAATGCAGAAGGAAAGCTATAGAAGTTGTGGAGGTGGAGGTACAGACCTGTGTGTTAGGAATGCTACAGTCTGATGGGTAAATTTAAAAAACCAAGGTATAACAAGAATAAACCAAAACCATTCTGTAGAAGGATAGAGACATTGTACTGTGTAATTCTGGGTAGTTCACTACAATACCTCAGGGTTAAGTTTGGGAATCAGTAAAGATCTGGCTAATAGTATTAGTAATTCTAGCTGATAATTCACTGCTTATCTGGAAACACAGACTTTCCAGATAAAGAATGAAGCTGCAAAGCCAGTAATGGAGGCAGTCACCCCATATCACCCGAGGATAACAGAAACTTAGAAATCTGCGTTACTCTAACACTGAGGAACAGATTATTTCTCTTCAGATAATTACTACTGCCATGGTAGAGACGAAAGGGAAGAGGGATCATAAGCGTAGGGTTATAAACGGAAAACATGACTAAGTTGGAAGCAAAACTTAAGTGTGATGTGCTGAAGTCAGAAGCACAACCTCCATCCCAGATCAGTGCAAAACTGCCAAGTGCAATTTCAGTTCTGGTAACAGATACTTTTAATAACTATTAAGTCAGGGATCATGACACAGAACTTGTAGAGCAGCAAATGCTGGGCTTGGATTAACAACCTTGAGTGCATCCAAGTTTTTCTAAACGGAAAAAATACAGTAGCTCTCACTGCCCTTGTTTTTTCCCTAGAGCATTTGACAGTGCTCTGCTGGAGACTAATGGCTAAGGCAGACAGGGAAAACGAAGCTGGGCAAAGAGCTGGTTTCCAGTGAAATGGCAGGAGATGGTTCTGAATGAGGAAGTATTAGACCGGGTGAAAGTTATAGTGGACTTACTCGATAATTAGTCTCAGGGTGGGTAGATTTTGGTGGTGGTTTTTTTTTCTTATCACATCTGACACCAAGAGTAACAATGACAGACTTTGTTAATGAGAGCAGAGGTAGTGTTTGATAGACAAGAAAAAATAGGAGCATTCGCACCTGACATTTGAGGACTGACATAGTAGAAATGGGACCTGACTCACTGAAGTGTACAAAATGCATGATCATTCACTTAGAGATTAGTCAGAATCTTCACTTCATCAGGAATCACAGAATCTAGTTCATCACAGAATAAGTATCAGGCATCAAGATAATGCAACTATGCAAAAGGTAAAGATTTCCTTTCATGATCATGAAAATGAAGAGCTTGCCATGAGAACTTGTACTTGTCTCTTCTTCAGTGTGAGAATTCTGAAGAGTTAGAAGAGTTTGCCTTAGGAGAAAAAAGGCTGAGAGGGGATACATTTGCTGTCTGACAGCAAACAGCAGGCAAGCAGAGCAAGCAGCTTTTAGAGCAGCCCTGTGCTAGCACTAATGGGAGCAAACAAACTGCAGCAAAAGATTCAACAGTTCTTTATGACAGAGCCTGCTAATTTTATGATAAGAATTACTTCATGTATATATAAATACTTATATATATGCATATGTGTGTATATATATAGGTTCACATTACAATTAAATGCATGGCACCCTTTTTATCTCACACAGTCAAGAGTCCTTTGTATTTTAATTATCAAACCTCTAGCTTAAGGAATTGAAAACAAACACAAGGAAAACAAATTGGGAACTCTGGATCTAATGTTTCAAAAAAAGCCACGAAAACTTTGATGTAGGGGAACATAACATTGCAGTAATAAAGTCACTCCTGCACTGCTCTGGGGTATCCGAGCACTGGCTTCTTCACAGGCAAGTGCTCGCCCGCAAGAGCGGCAGCATGGCGGGACAGGGCAAACAGGAACGTGAATGCAGAGCTGCATTCAGATGCTGTAAAGATGAGGAGAGAGAAACCTAAAGACTGGATTTAAAAAATTTGCAGTTTATTCTCTTTCAATAGAAAGCAACTCCTCTGTGTACCAGATAGAAAACAAGGACTACATTTTCAGCTGTACGGGTGTTATTTAAAGACTGAGTGATCAGAATCTAGCTCTTCTTCCCTTCTAAAACTCAACTAAATATATTTCAGTTAACAGCAACTTTAAGAAGGAAAAAACCCTTATTTTCAGAGAAGGAGCTAGCCTGAGTTCCTGGAACAAAAATATTAGATAAATGTTCCTACCATTTACTCTGTGCCAAAGAAATGGCATTAACACAATGAAGTCAAATAAACAAAACAAGACAGGAAATTTAAAGTTATAGCTCCCCATGCCAACAGTGAGGAGAAAGGGTATGGAACAGATGCCGTTACATTTTATACATTCACTCTAATTCCTGGTGTTGTTGGGTTTTGATGGGTGTGGGATCGATGGACCAGGTATTCAGGTAATTCAAGTCTGCCTGTGTGAACTGAGGAATAGCTCAGGCAAACAGTTACTTGGGTCAACTGTGCATCTGCTCTCAGGTCAGTGCAAATCCTTGCCTTGTGTGTGAGGACACCAGGAACCCAGACACGACTCACAGGAACCCATTACTAAGTTAGATGAACATTTTATGGCCATTACTGGAACAGACTGAACTGAAAACCTGGCTGAATATATCACAAGAAGTCATTAAAAACAAGCAGAAATGGAAGGAAAAAGTGAAGTGCTAGAACTTAGCCTAGCTTTAAGCAAAATATTCAAGACTGACTGAGCTGACTATGGGAGAAAGCTTTTCTCACTTCTGATTTTCATATTATGTGAAAATGAGTTTTTAAAGAGGGAGAGAACTTTGAACTATTCACAAAGGGACAGAAAATGGCTATGGGAGCAAGAAAGTTGCAGCAGTACGGTCAGATCAGGAGCCCCACAAACTCTAAACACCAATATCCGTGACCTCGGGTAGCAGTTCCTTTGTGTTTCAATTTAGCACAATAATTACATAGGCCACGCACATGTCCCAGTCCTTAGCTACTCTGGGATGCAATACATTAGAGCAGCATTATAGCAGTGCCTAGAGACTTCAGCTAAGGGCTACACTGTGTAACAGAGCTGCAATAAATACATATAAAGCAGTGAAAGAATGAAGCAGGGGAACCCATTTTATTTTACCATGGAAAATCAAGGCATAAAGATGCAAGTTGCTAAAAATCTAAGTCTGGAACGGAATTCACATCTCTCCTGAGTCTCTGTCCAGTCTCCTCACGTAAAGACAGCCCTGCATTCAAAAATTAAGTCAAGTCCCAAGTGCTCTGTGTCTCATTTTTGAGGGTTTTTTTTGTCTACACTGACATGGAGCAGAATCCTGATCTTAGGTCTTCCTCTTCCCTCCAGACAAACCTTCCATTCTCCACAAGAACATGTAGACAACTCAGTGCATACATGATTTAAAAAGTCAATATAGCTTCTCCTCCCCAGGAGATGGAGTCAGACCATAAGGGTATTTTGGTTTATGTTCTTAAATCTACCCAGCAAAGAAGTGCTCTAGGTATAAACATCAGCTGGCCCACTGACAGGCAGTGATGCTCAGGAAACAATAACCTTGCCCTGCAAGCACTAATCTTCTTTTGAAGATTGACAATTGTTAATGAGATTTATCTTATGAGCAGATAGAAACCAAAACATCAGCTTCTCTCTTTAGCAGATGATAAGGGATTTTCTTGGAGATTTTTTACACAATATCCATTAAGGAGATTTGAGGCTTCCATTCTCTCAGGAAATGAGGCAATGGTATCAAAGTATTTCTGTATAGGTGTCAGTTATTCAAATCAGCCATGCTATTGGAACATGTCACGAACACTAACTCATTTAATCTCACGGCAGTCATATTTACAGCTGTGGGAAGGTTTAGCTGGTTTTACATTTCAAAATATTTGAAACAATTTTCAATTCAGGCCAATTCTCACATGCTTGACCGTACTGTGAATAGCAAAGAAGTGCCTGTAGTTTAGAAATTACTTAGAGGAATATTATTGGATAAGATCAACTAGATCATCAAAAAGGTCCTTTTCTAGTGTTATAGTCTACCATTATTTAAAAGAATACAAACGAGTGATAACATTAACTTGTTTTCTGTTATCGGCAGTGTCACAGAAAGAAGATATATTGGCTGAAGTCCACTTGGGTTTGACTTGACTCAAGTTCAAGTCAGTAATGCCCTAACAACCTTATTTTGTGCAGCCTGACCTGTGTCATAGCAGTAGGTATGATCTCATCCCACTGTCACAGTGATCATCCTTCATTACAGTGGGCCAGATTTCCCATCTTCAGAAACAAAGGATGAAAATTAATGATAAGAACTGCTCTAATATTTATGTTCACGGCAATATGGTGAGCAGGTGGACAAAAACACCTCTGTCTCTATTCTGACAGAGAAGAGATCTTTGTGGTTTTAATCTATTGTTTTAAGAACTTGTACAAGTATCAAATTTAATTGAAAAAATACATACCTATATTAACATTCTTCAAAGTGATTCTGAAAACAACTCAGGACAGCTTATTTGGTAGGAGTAGAAATTACTTGGTGCAAAAACCTTACGCAGAAGGTAGCTAGACTCCCGTCTATGCATGCAGAAGTTCAGAAAGAGCAGAGAGAAACTGGAATTTTTGTCACTATAATTTATAAAGGTTGGTGTTCACTCTGCTTTGGTGTGTTGGAGACCATCCAGTTATTACAAGTATCTAAAACCTGCATTAGTTTGTTTGGTCTTACCCGTTTCTGGCTGCACCGTACAATCAAGAAGGTCTCAATACTGTGCTCTTTCAGATAAGCGTTGCGTTCCCCTCCAAAGCCCAGCTCCACCTCATAGTCTCCATTGAGATAGTTCAGGGTCGCTTTTGTTATGTGGATGCGCCTGGAATGAGATAAAAGAGAAGCCAGTTTTGAAGGCTCTGAAAAGTTATCGCCCAAAAAGCCAGTTCCTGTCAGTGACAGGTTCCAGGTACTGGAACAAACAAGCAATAAAGACCAACTTATTTAGCTCTGCCACTGCTCTTACAGAGGTATTACAGGAGTTTCATCTGTTTTAAAGAAAGCAGGCCAGGAGGCATCTTCTTAAAGAGAAAGGTTCACGTTAGGCAGCTTTCACGTCCATTTATAAGCACATCCTCAGATACAAAGCACTCACTCTTTTATTCACTTTGCTCTCACACACAGCAGATACATATTTTTGGCAAACACAGGACCTTCACAAGGACATGTCTACTCATGTAGTATATACTGTAGCATGTATCTGGTTTGTTTTATCACATTGATCACTGTGGTACAAGAGTACCTTATAGAGGTATCCTCCTGTCAAGTACCATAGTCTTACACTTTCTTCCAGAGCAGAGGCACACAGAAAAATGATCTCAGAGTCAACTTGGCAGCGACTCAGTCTTCAGTGGGTCCATACAGCAGTGAAACAAGAACCGATTCTGCTCTCTCACAGGAATGTTTCAAAACAAAAGGCTGGTCTGAAACAACGCTTCATACAACATTAATCGGTAGCTGGGATGCTCTCCAGCAAACACTGTAAACATACGGCCATATCTCTTTGTAACCACGAGCAGCTCTGCTAGTGTTCACACGGGCCTGCTCATTCCTGTTGGATTTATCAGCTTTGTTTCACAGAGAAGGAATTCAGTTTTGACCACAGAAGGATATGTCCACCTTGGGAGTTTGTAAACTTTCTGTAACCAAAGACATGTAGGCATGGAACCTTGCTAATATTTGTACATGCTTAAGACACGATACCTGCAGCTCATTTTACAGCAGACATACAGACTCTCTTTCCCCACCTCACTGTGACATGTCAGACACAAACCAACACAGCAATTAACATTACAGCTTTGACGAAGCAACTTACCCAGCTTTGCCCCCTGCTTCCATGTGGTTTGCTAACGTAACGTCGTTGGACCACACATCAAACTGCCACTTCCTAAGGCCCAAGACCCCACAATGAACTCTCCCGCTGTGGATTCCAACCCTCATGTTGACATTTACTCCCGTCACCTCCCGGACTAGTCTGAAAAGAGACATGGGGAAAAAAGACATCGAAGAACTGCATGGTTGTAGTCAGTGGCACAAACTTGCACCCAGAACACAAAAGTCTGTAACAACCCATAAACTGTTCATACATAGGCACAGTGCTGCCCATCCACATCAAGAGGACAACAAAACAAACCCAGACCAGCTGTACTGGACTTGGATGGCCCGTGTGGCCAAGCAGAGTACTGCTTAGAACGGGGAGCCCTTAGAGTAAAAGCATGTACTTAAACTCACGGTCAAGCTGAGAACTCATAAAAAAGAATATTTGGGGCAGGAAAAGGAATAAAGTGCCGGTGTCTGATTTCCATCCCAAAGCTGGACATAACCTGCCAGCATTCAGTCTCATTAAGAATAATAGCATGTTGCAAAGAGAAAAAGGAAATGATTTCAGAGATCTTAATTTGTCTGTACGGCACCAAGTATCAACTCTTCCACAGCTGAAATATGATATGTGTGTGAAATACCCCACTGCAGTTGGAAAGCCTGAACAGGGCTTACAGCTGCAGTCAGAGCAGCAAAACCAGAGAACCACATCTATTGCAGTCACTCCAAACAGGCAGCTACAAATACTCAAGCTCTGATTTTAATGAGGTTTTGGATGCTCTGCTTACTCCCAAAATGACTGCTGGAATATTTTGTGGGTTTTGCCCTTTTAGGGCAAAAGTTAACTTCAAGAGCTGTTCACATGCAAAATATATTTAGGAATGTGGGTAGGGGAAAGTCTTGATGAAGCCATCAGAACAACTCTGCTCCTCGTTATTGCTGATCACATCACTTCCAGAATGTCTACGTTTCACAGGCAACTTCACCTACATCCCATAGCACCGTTCTTTCCTCCGAGTTGTCGGTTCCTTGCAGCATGAGGTTGTACTTTATACCTGTCAGACTTCAATCTCTTTGGTTTTTGGGTTCATCTAGTCCTTTCTAGATAACATCCTCTGAACAGGTAAGTCTTCCCAACTTCCTAATATCAACACAGATCTAATATTTATGCTTTAGTTACTAATGAAAATTAATGATTAAAGATAGATCAATCCTGGGCTCTAGTTCACTTCTCACAGTGTCCTATGCTTCTTAAAAGACTGTTCAGGATACCTTCTTGCTGAAACAGCTTCTACCCTTTACAGTTCCTTTCTCCTTACAATCCCTATCTTACGTTTCACTATATACTTGCCGAAGTGACATTCATTATTTGTATTAACAAGCAGCAGAGACGCTCTAGCAGGGAAGGGAAGCTGCATATGGCTGAGGTGCCATAGACTTACGAACAGAAGAGCTCCAGCTACAACACTTGGGAAAGCAACAGGAACTGGGGTAATGAAAATGCAGCTGCAGCCATAACCCTTGCAAGGACAACAGTGGCTACAGTGTCAATACAGCACTGGGGAGGAAGGAACATGCTGCACGAGAGCTACAAAGCCTACTGCACCCTCTGCCCAGCCATATCACTGACACAAGACCAGGGAACTTCTCCCAGTAGAGTCGTTGATGAGAAGGTGACCTTTCCCAGACTTGGCATGAGTTTGGTTATGCTTTACAGACAAAGGAAATATCCTTTGTTACCTTCCTTTTTTTTTTAGTTCATTTATAGCAGCAGTACAGTGAATATAATTCTACCTTTCTGATCTAGGGTAACACTCCCTGCTGTTAACTGTGCAAAGATGAAATCAGCCTATGGGCAGGGCCCAGTGTTGGTGAAGGCTGCAATCAAATGTTCAGTAGCTATTTGCTACCTGCAATCAAATGTTCAGTAACTACAGGTTACCTTAATTGTGAAACTTCTTATCTTGATCCTTAGGGGAGAAGAAGGTGGGGGGGGCTGGAGGGGGAAGCAGGGGTAGTGAGAACAGTGTCACCTTCCAGAATTATTAAAAGATAAGATTGTTAAATGCATTCATCATACATCAAGTGGGAAACAAGTTTTAACGGCTGCTGAAGAGCTATTTGTAAATAAACATTAAGTGCACTTCAGCTCCCTGTTTATTTGAAGGTAAGGCGGGTTGCAGTTAATCAATGAAGTCTAGACATCCTGGTGTTACTGAGCCGTGTGGGGGATTACACAGCAATGTGTCAAGGTCTCCGGATTTCATCAGGCCAACTGTTGCAGAAAGTGAGACTTTTCTGGGCAATGTACACAGATTATCCTTTGTAGGGCTGGTGGCTAAGAACGGCTGCTTCTTGTGTTTGACAAGACACTTTGTCACCTACCACTTAACTGTACTTCAGGGGGAAGAAATAGCATCCTTTCAAGAGCTACTGAAAACTAGTTACTTGCAACTCCTTTTATTTTGTGTTTTGCATACAAACCCCAGAAGGAGACTGGTGCAAAGCAACAGAGTTTAAAACCAGGGGAAGTAGAGGTAGGAAGTCCTGACAGTGTGCACTGTATACAAAGCAAGGGAATGCTGCTCCGTACTGCTCTTTGAATGGGGTCTCCTGCGTGAAAACGCTGATTTTCAAACTATGTATCTGTGTTAGGAAAATAAGGCTGTGAAGTGTGGGTGTGTATTCATGTCCTTGCAGAAATTCAAATGGCAAGGATGTACTCTATCGAGCTCAGCAAATAGGAAGTTTTTATGAAGATGAAGTGGAAACTTCATCAGTTTTCCAAATGGAACGAGAGGAGGACTGCACAGAGATCTACTTCTCTGTTGGTACCACTGGTGCTTTAGAAGATGCTTTCACAAAATAAGAAACTAGAAGAGAAGGGAAAAAAAGAAGCAGTCTCTGTGCAGCAGGGATGGTGTAGATATTAAGGTCAGCTCAGTTGCCATCCCAAACTGGCTGAACTTTGTGCCTAACCTTGCAGACGCTCAAGATGATCAAATAAATCTTCCCTCCCTGAATTCTGAAAGAATTGGTCTGTGAAAGCTCATTGAATGCAAACAATATTCAACACCTTCTGCAATCCTCCAAGTAATATAACTAGATATGGGTCTCATATTTGTTACTCTCTGAAGACGGGAATGTTCTGGACAGAGGATTGCTAGTCTGACCTCAGGAGCAGAAAGCTTCAGATCAGATTTTAGAAGAAAAAAATAAAGATGGGGAAGTAAGTGGAAATAAAGGAAAAGAACCATGGATCTGTCCCAGTCTGTGCCAGACTGAATTTACTGTTTTCTTCAATAATTAACTTAACTAAAGCAAGAAAGTCTTGAATCTGACCTTCTTGGCACAGGGACACATGGAGAAGGATTAGGTAAACTAGACAAGACAGGCCTTAGCAGAGGAATTGTAAGGTGAATAAAAAGCTGGCTTAAAGACAGATAAGTGAAGAGTGACTGAAATTTAATAAAGTTGTTATTAATCCTCTGATTTCACATTTCTGTAATTCACTGGAATGCTCCTTTGGGAATGAGACTTCCAGCAATTACAGTAACATTTGTCTTTCTCATCAAGAGATTGAGCTCCGATAGCCACATGGCTGTAATGGACTCAAGAGTCTGTTCTTCTACTGTCAAACCGTTACTGGACTTCGTTTTCTTGTTCCAGCTGGGCTCCCTTTTTGCTGGCATCAGTTCCCTGCTTTGGCTACCTTGCTGCTAATGTAAGGAAGACCTAATCGGAAAGAGAATCTCCTTGCTATTTGTTCTGAAATTCTCCATGGGGAATATGGTACTTACGAGATGGCCTCTATCATATCCATTCCCATTTCAACGCAGCAGTGTGCATGGTCAGCTCTTGCTTCTGGCAACCCAGACACACAGTAATAGCAATCGCCCAGGATCTTGATACGTAAACAGTGGTTCTCCTAAAATAATAACAGCAGCAACAATAACAATAAATGGTAATAATAATAATAGTAGTAATAATAATAAAGGAGAGAAGTATTCAGCTTATAGTCATGCTTGCAATAGCTTGCCTTTTAGGGCAGTGAATATTTACAGAAATCCAGTGAACCAGCAGAGTATGTCATTCTTGCAACAGGGTAAAAAAAATATGTCAGAATTAGAATAGAAAACTTACAGCTGCTAGCTTATCAAATCTGGCAAAGAGCTCGTTCAGCGTCATGACCAGCTCCTGAGCAGTGCACTGGGAGGCCAGACTCGTGAAACCCTCTATGTCTGCAAAGAGGATGCTTGGGAAAAAAAAGAGAGAAAAAAAAAAAGAAAGTGTCACAAAATTTGTTGCTATTTGTGTTAAGTTCTGGGGTAGAAGTCCAGGGATCAGGAGGCAGGTAGGTGTGTCCCAGCCCTGTAGCAGCAAGGAGATGAGCACCCCTAATGTCACCTTATCCTCCAGCCTCTATCACACATAAAGTCCCAAAGGGCATAGACTCATCCCTTCCAGAGATTAGAAAGGGCGAGAAAACCCCACAAGCCTTTCATCGCCCCACCCCTGCCCCACGTCCAGAAAACGTACAGTACGCTGGGAGCTGGTGGTGGCAGGACAATGCTATCAGCCATCATTCACAAGGCACTCCTACACAATGACCAGATTTGCTCAGCTATAAAATCAACACTTACCCATTTTGTTCACATTCCTCAGCCCCTCAGCTCCATAACATTGTCTGTGTCTTAACTGCGCTGCAGAAAAACCACACTGCTCTGCCCGCTGTCCCCGCTGCCCAAGTGCGGCCACAAAACGAAGTCCCTCCCTAGCGAATAACCTTAACCTGCCTACCACAGCTTTCACCCCCGCTTCGGAGGTCTGCTCCCACGCACACTCCCAGCCCCATGGCCGACAGCACCCTGCCCGGTACCGTGTGCCCATCAGCTGCATTCCTGCAGTGCTATAAATGCACAAAGGCAGGCGGGAAGTCACCGCGGGCTGCCGGGGCGAAGGCTTGGGCGCAGCAGGGCTGGCTGGCCATGCCCTCACACACTCAGCTGTCCTGGGGAAGACTTACCACTGCGCTTTTATGCTCTTTGTTCTCTGGAGGAGATCTACACTGATGTACTCTACAGCTGTACAAGCTTCTCACTCATTGGTTTTCCAACTGAGGCAAACCTCTGCTATTGCAACAGGGATACTGAATCCCTCCTGTCTGCCCAGGATGGACTGGGAAAGCCCTCTGAAAGCAGCGTGGACTGTTTTGAAAGCACAATTATTTGAATCACAAGTATCAATAATCATAGATTGGTTTGGGTTGGAAAGGACCTTAAAGATCATCCTGTTCCAACCCCCCTGCCATGGGCAGGGACACCCTCCACTAGACCAGGTTGCTCACAGCCTCATCCAGCATAATGATTATTTGATTTCAATTAAACAATTTTAATGTTGTACTGCAAAGATTTTTTTTTTTAACTGGAAAAAGATTCTGTCTCATTCATAATTACAACATTGAAAACAGTGATTTGCAATCAAACACAGCCATTATGCTAAATTTAAAACTATTCTGTAAAACAAGCACCAGCCTATGTCGATAGAGATGTAAGATAAAGTGTATATATGCACACACATTTATATAAATACAAAATTCATAAGCTATGCTTGTATATTACAACATTTATCAAGTGGGTGATTTCTTCTTTGAAGCTGATTATTGCATCAAGGTGTACTTGAATAGGAAGAGAAATTAAAAGCGTAAATAACAAGCACTTTGGAATTGTTTTTTCTTTGTAAAATAAAATTCCAACATGTTTTAGGCGAATTGCAGAGGCTATGTTTTCAGTTGGAATTCCCTTCAATGTCTTCAGACAGAAAGCAAAGACAACACAAAAATATTTTCACAAGCCTTTAACAAAAATCCTGAAATGCATTTCAAATTTGGTATGCTTTTCATATTTTCCTTCTACATTTCAACTCCAATAAATCATCAACCAAACATATTGCATTAAATATTTCTTTTTTAGTCAGACTGAAGCTAACATGTACAAGAATAAAAGCAAGACAGGAATGCAGGCATGTCTGAATCAAAATATACTTTGCCATCTTTTAAACACTTGAGAAAATACACAAAAAATAAATCAAGATTTCACATATTTACATATAAAAGTAAACTTCCCAAAGAAACACACTTGAAAACAACTGAAATCTTAGCCATGTTTAAGTTGCTCACTAGCAACTTAATTATGTGTTAACATGTAATGTACACATAGCAAATGCCTCCAGTTCTTGTGGCAGTAACGTGTATCTTGTTGCACACATCCTCCTCTTCCAGCACGGGGCAAATTGCAAATTCCTCCTTGTGGACATGTTCACCCTCTGCTTCTGTGCGTGTTGTAACAGCCATGTGTTACAACAGGAGGCATAAAGAGCAATTGCTGCTCTGACGTTCAGATAGCAATGGGTGTAACTGAACATACTACATAGGGATGCCCTGAGCCGTCTCCTCATGCCTGATTCAGAAAACTAGTACTAGCACAGTGTCCTAATAAACACGGATAAACGACAAAGGTTGCCCTCTCCATTTCCCATTACTATCATGCCAGATAAATGGATCAGACGTTCCTTGAAGTTAAATTGCAGCAATATTTTCAGCCAGGCAAATGAAGTAATCAGTAGAGACCTCCAGAGATGACATATGCAGAGATATATGCCTTTTCAAATTGAAACTTCTTGATTACAATATTTTCTCGTATTTGTAACCTTCTATATGCGACCTGCAAATTGCTCTTTGTTCAAATGCAACAGCTATCTCCTTCATCTTTATCCTTGCCTTGCATTTCCAAGGACAGCATGGTTGCATCTCCATATGCGGCTCTCTGGCTGAGTTCTAGAAAACTACAATTATAAGCACACAAAAGGGTTTATTATGAGAATAAAACCTAGAAAGATTGCAGGATGGGAATCAGAAATGCATCCTGCACATGAGCCAGTAGCAACGTTGGGAAGTTAACATTGTCTGACACCCCTGTTAGGAAGCCAACTACGGTTGAGCTTCAACTGAGCTCTACTCAACTGAATTCTCACTCATTCTTGGAATGAGTGTTTTATTTGAGGAAAGAGGGATGCATGAAACGGTTTCAACAAAGCCAGTTTGATAATTTTTGAGAGGGAAGTCAAGGAAAAAAAAGTTTGGTTTTATCTGAAGCAAACAAATGAATTGCAAATATTTTTTTAGATGCTTCAAGTCTCTTCTCACTCTTGAACATGGACACAACACTTGGCAATAAGGGAAGACCTTTACCTGGCACATGCTTTTTGCTCTTTACATGAAAACCTACTCAGAATTGGTTACATACCAAGTCCTTTGCATGACTCAGTTATTGCACAGTTGGCGATTAACATGAAGGTCTCTCCCTGCGTGGTCCTTCCCCGTGTCCCGCTCCCATGTCAGCTAACCAAGTATGAAACTCTCGAAGCACCTGAGCATGTTCCATTGCAAGCTTGGGACAGCTGTGTGACCTGCTCTGCAACCACATAGCTTACACCACTGAGCTATCAGGAGACACTGCCTGGGACACACGGGCTGCAGGAAAAGACCATGTGGGAGATGGTGGAAGACAGAGCAGCAATCTGGGAACTGAAGACAGAGAGGGGAAAGACACACCTGTGGCAGGAGACTGGAGACAGAACAGCACATGACTGTTGGAGAATCCAGCCCTCGTGAACAGGAACCCAGTCTGAAGCCTCTCTGTCCTCTGCTTTGAAAGCCTCTAAATCACATTTTACTCCTGCCTGATCTGTTCCCTCCACATGCTCCTGCCAGCACTGCAGCTCCAGCAGCAAAGACGACCGCCAGGTTTATTGCTCCCAGCCCTGCTGATGACCTGCAAGGGAGGAATGGGGACCCATGTATGTGGCGCTGTACTACTTCTGCTCCTTTTATTAGCCCCAGTAACCCTTAAACTCACTCTCCTCCCTGAAAAATACCCAACAGCCCAGGACCAACAAGGAAAAAAGCAGATTTCTTTTACAATAGCCATCAGAGGACAGCACATGATCCTCACCTTGTGTTTAGTCAGAACATTCATTTAAAAATGAAGCCTGCTGGGTCTCTGTACGTACACAACATACACAGAGTGAGGTCCCAGGAGCATCTCCAAGTCCTGCCAGTTCATCTTATCCAGACTTGGAGCCTTAGACTTTAAACACACAGCTTCCCCCCTGCTCTTGGGTCCTCACTCCACACATCACTCTTTCAATGTCAGACTACCCTTACCAATGAGATTTTATTAAAGGACGATGGTGACAGGTGATTGTGATGAAGGGCACTGCTCAAGCCAACTATTAATCAGCCTTAAGAGGGCAAGGCATTTCCTTGCTGGTGGGAGCACAATGCCAGTAACAGGTCTTACTTGTGCCAAAATGCAGAGTAAATGACAGTGGTCAACAAAAGGTCAAATGAAATAATTATTACAGCTATAAAATATCATGAGATAAGTAAGGCAGTGGTTCAGAAGTACTATTAACTGAAGCTGACTGGAAGGGATTGACCACACAATCTGCAGCCTGGGCATCAGCAACTATTATCAGCCCTGGGTCCCAGTCCCTTCATCTGAAAGGCTACTGCTTTGTGGAAAAAACAGTTTAGCGTGTAATGAAAACGTTGTAATGGCTTCAGAGCTCTTGATTTATTTTCCACTCCGTCACTGCCTTCAGATTTACCATCTGATTGGGTTTTGTCCAGCAGTAACCAGGGTATGACCTCAAAAAAGACAAAAAAAAGGTTTATTTCTGGGAAAGACAAACAAGAAAATGGGAGTTATCATTCATTTTATATTTTTTAAGAATTATTTCTGTTTAATTTTGGTTGAAAAGTACCACAAATTGTGTTATAGGGTAGAGGTGAATACTTTCCTAAGCTCCTATTTCAGCTCCTATTTCCAGCAAGGGCTGCCTCAAGATTTCATAGCTGTACAAGGCAAACTCAGTTTTGAGCCTGTTGCCGTATGTGGCTCATGATGCTGACACAGAAGAAAGATAAAAAGGAGCATGGTAGCTTCCAGATCCTGCCAGTCTTCCCCTTGCCTAGACGCCAGCTTGGTACTTGCTTGCTCTTGCCCAAGACTCAGACAGGGGAGCTGGAAAGGCATGTGCAAGGACTGGAGCATCCTAGAGGCTGAGAGCCTGGGGCTGACAGGCAGCGTAGGGGAGGCTGGGCACACAGGTCTTGCTGGTGCTGCCAGCAGGATGCCAGCCTTTGCCTGAACTCGGCCCTTACCAAAACCACCACCACCACCACTGTGGACTGCAAGACCTCCACGAGCAGTATGTCTAGATGCTTTTTTCGGAGTGCTTCACGTAGATGCGAAAGCAGAGGTGAAATGGAGAGAGGAGCAGCTAAGATGCAGAAGCAAGAGAAAATTTCCGAAGTGCTGAGCTTAGCTTTCCCATTTTTTGGTCTGTAATGCATTTACAGAACAGTTAAGATACACACAGACAGGCAGCTCAGGTACCAGCAGGAGCTTCAGTGCAACACCCCAGGGATCAGCAGGGTGAGCCTGCCCGGCTTGGGCTGCTTTCTCTGTCAGTGCCCAGGCCCATCCCGCTGCACCTTGGGTCCTACCACTGCAGGCCATTACAAACTAGCTCCTATAATTCAGGTTATCCGTGCTCTGACTGCACTACTAACGTAGCCCAAGGCAGAAGCATCAAAGGATCTTTCGGAGGGCAAAGAAGGTTCTTAGCAAGAGTGCAAGAAGGGGAGAAAGCTTGTCAGAAAGCAAAGAACGATGTAAGGAGTAGGAAGAGCTGAGGACAAGGTGGGAAGCACAAAACCCACATGAGACACTTACAAACCACACACTTACAGAGAGTGATTTTGAAGTACAGCCTTAAATGTCTGAAGCTAATAGAGTTATCAAAGAAGGGACACGACACAGTAAGGTTTCCCTGCAAATGCAGGATTATTCAAAACGCTAAATTAAATCAACAGTGTTTCTAATGTAAAAACAAAAAACCAGTCGTGTTCTATTTTGAGACATGTGTGTGCCATGCACGCCAGCCACAACATAAATCAAGCAAGGCAAGAAACACAAACCCTATCACCATCACAACGGTAATGCCAGTCATGAATATAAACACCATGTGTTACTGGAAAACGAACACCACAGGCACTGCATGGGAAACAGAACAAAACCCCAGACTCGGTGAGCTTTAATGACTGACAAAACCAGCAAAGTGCATCTGACCGCACGTGAATCAAAGCCATGGTATTCTACTGCAACGGACACTACCTACAAGAGAAGAAAATGTTAATGTACCATAAAAAAATAATAATTGTTCACTAAATACAAGCTTGCTAATTTGCATTCATGAGCAAAGGTGTAACAAGAGAAAGCCATTTGTGGTAGACACGGTGTGCCCTTGTCAGTGAATTCACTAGGCTAATTGGTAAGGACCGTATCTCAGGGTGCTACTTATTTTACACCACCATCCACTGCTGATAGTATTGCGTGTCATTAAGTCATACTATGAACAAGGAAGGAGAAAGAAGGAGGATGGATTGGGATGAAGATTACAAAACTCTCAGTTGAAGGGCTGTGCTGAGCCCTTAACTCCAAACTAGGCTTTCACAGAATGGTTGAGGTTGGAAGGAACGTTGGGAGGTCACCTTGTCCAACTCTTATTGGACAAGAGGGCTGGTCATCTTGTCCAGCCTTATTCAACATATTCATCAAAGGCCTGGACGAAGGGATAGAATGTACCCTCAGCAAGTTTGCTGACGATACAAAACTGGGAGGAGTGGCTGCCACGCCAGAAGGCCGTGCTGCCATCCAGTGTGACCTGGACAGGCTGGAGAGCTAGGTGGGGAGAAATCTAATGAAGGGCCTGGAGCACCTTCCATATGAGGAAAGGCTGAGAGAGCTGGGATCTGTTTAGCCTGGAGAAGAGGAGGCTGAGGGGCGTTCTTATAAATGCTTATCAGTATCTAAAGGGTGGGTGTCAGGAAGATGGGGACAGGCTCTTCTCAGTGGTGTCCAGTGACAGGACTAGGGGCAATGGCCATAAACAGGAAAACAGAAGGTTCTACCTGAACATGAGGAAACACTTCTTCACTGTGAGGGTGACAGAGCACTGGGACAGGCTGCCCAGAGAACAGGGCGAGTCTCCTTCCCTGGAGACTTTCAGAAGCCACCTGGACCTGTTCCTGTGTGATCTGCTCTAGGTGATCCTGCTCTGGCAGTAGGGTTGGACTAGATGATCTCTAGAGGTCCCTTCCAACCCCTAACACTCTGTGAATCTGTGAACGTCCCTGCTCAAGCAAGGCCCCTGCGGTGGTTAACCAAGACCATGTTTGGATGTCTCCAAGGTGGGAGCATCTCTTGAGCAGTTTGGTAAATAAATCAATTTTTGCACTTGGACATCTGTTTAAAAGCCAGTTCCCCACCAACACTGTAAGCCCAGACGTTATTTTCCAGATCCAGTGGTATAAACATAGTGTTAAGTTCAGCTAGAAGTTCCTAGAATAGATGTGGCATCAAGATACATCAGCACAAACGCAACCCAAAACAAGCTGAGGACAAGCTCATGGCAGTGGCAGTGACTGCTGTCAGGCAGCACAGAACTGAGCAAGGGCTGCAAGCCCACCTAAGGTGGGTGCAGTGGCCCACGCAGACCACCGCGCTGAGTGACAGCCCAGCAACTACCCTGGCAAAGGCTGTTCGCTACTTCCAGACTAACTCAGGTCTCAACAGCATGTCAGCCTTGCTCTCTAGGGATGTCTATGCGACAGGCTAAGGTCTTAGCCTTAGCGGTACAAAAAATGTTCTCCAGAACAGCGGGGCATCAGACAGAACAGAGGTTGAAAAAATTCCATTTTCCTACAGTCATGGGAAAGCCAACAGTAAAACCCCAACAGCAAAAAAGATAGACTGTTTTTCCTGAGCTTATATGTTCATTTTAGAGAAGATCCGTTTACTACTGGAAACCACCTATTGTTTCAAATGAGCCCTAGCACTTTTGTGACACATCGGCTGGCTCAGTCCACTCCCAGGGAAGCAGGACTCCATTGTGCACGGTGACAGCGCTCCATCTTACCGTCAGGCATGATGGGTCCCACTTGCCCAAGAGGGTGAGAAGGCATGTATGTACATGTATGGTGTGATAAGCAAAGCAATACTTGAGAGAGAATAACACAAGACAGGAGGAAATACCCACAAATACCCTTCAAAAACAAACGCCCAGAAACCTTTGAAAAGCCTTGTCACTTTTCACAGCAAAAGGCAAAAGTCCCTCATCCCTCTTCCAAAGTAGCCAAAAATGTAAAGCAAACCCCCATCTCATATTTGAGCAGTTGTTCACTCTGCAAGACCGTACCAATGGAAACTGGTGACAGTGTAAAAACCAGAGAAGCAGGAGACCAGATGGTTCCTGGAGACACTGGTGGCAACGTGCAGACTGCCATCCGCACAGCCACTGTGTGACGACAGCAAGGCTCGCTGCAAAGATATAAACTGCAGAACCCTGCCTTTACTTGATTTTCCCATGTTTGCACTCAGATGAGCGTTACCAGGGTTAGAACTGCCTGGGTGACGCACGTCTCCAGCACAAACTCTCAGCATTCGCTCTGTCTGTGTTAGCGGTGTGCTCCTGGGAATGCCCCGCTGAGAGAACCTGACCCTGCTGGCACACAAGAGATGCTACGAAAAATGGCACCATACTTTCCATCATCAGTCCTGCTCCTCTCAATGCCTGAGAAGAAATTAAGATCCTGAGATCACCATCCAGCAGGGGAAAACTGCAGCAGTCGTACAAGGAAAAGTTTTTCCATGATCTTCCTAGGTTTGCATCTTACAAGCAGGAGTAGCAACCCCAGTTATTGGAACTTAGTTATAGCTAAGCAGCGTCAGTACTCATGTTTTTATTTTAAACATGAAAAACTTGCTACTTTAAACATCTTGAGTTAAAAGATTTTCCTATTTCAGCAGGCTATATTTAACCAGATTGATTCTTCACTGGGAACAGGAGTAATAAATAGCCTTTTGGGAAGAAAAACTATTTGGGGAAGCAAACCAAATAAAGATAGATATGCAGTGGGTACCAGCCAAACTATAGGTGGAGAGCGTTATAGATGTCTTTGAGATGAATGGAAGGAATTTTATTACTCCATCATCACAAGCCAAATTAGATGTCGCTGTCTGTCGAACATAAAAAGAAATCCAAGTGGCCTAAGTGTGACTTTGGGTTATTAGGAAGGAGAAACTTCGGACCTTTCTCATGTATCTAAGAAGGGACTGAAGGGAATGTGAACGTTTCTTCCCATCACTCAGGTCAGGGGAAAAAACCATGCATGTAGTGTGAAAGATGCCAAATCTGTTCCAGCTCTAAGAAGTTTAAGAAGGCAAAGTGCAAGGAGACACATGGCCTTTTGCAGAAAGGCACGTAGGAACCACGCACAATGCTGACTCTGACCGTGTGTCTTCAATTCGGCTCTGTGCAAGCCCAGATTCACCTGGGTCTGCCCGACAAGTACAAAACTGCCAGCATATCTGTCCAAATTGGAGCTGGATCCAGCCTACACCAAAATAAAACTCAGATTCATTTGTCCCACAAGATACCCTGAAATCCAAAACTGAATATAAAACAAAAAGGAAAAGCCACATTATTTACTGGTTTTCAAACTTCAGGGACACTTTTTGCTTTGAGCATTCCTGGAATGTATTTTCTGGTGTTAGAGCAGTCTCTGATGTCAAAATCCTGCCAAAAAGCAGCAAGAAGGAAATCAGAGCTAGGAGAATTCTGCAAGAAGGGACCATCCATCAGCACCACCACAGCGGTAGGAGTCTGGCACTATTCCCCCCTGCCCTCCTTGGAGAGAAAAGCTTGCAAAAGTGACCAAAGGCATTGAAGCAGAGCCATAGAAAAGAGAAACAACCAAAAATTACAGTATTATAATAAAAGACAACCTGTTGCACAGAGTCTGCGTGCCAGCAATCAGTTGTCAGAGAAGGCAAAGGAGTGATAATTTTTGGCACAGTTAACCATTTCACATGCGTATCTTGGGTCAGGCCCATGGGATAGAGTAAATTGCACCTAATCAAGCTTGGAAAGCTTTCTGTTATATATTGGATAGGTCTTTGTCTTTGATGGCAAAAGAATGAGCCCTTCATTCCAGTGCAAATTGCATACAGTCTGTTCTTCCTGGTATCATGGATATTTAGTGAAACAAAGCTTTTGTATTCCCTACCCAAAAAAGCTTCAGTAATTCTGTGTGTCGTGGTCATTTTAACCTAGCCTTACTTCTTCCTTACTCTTCTCCACTAGCCTCCCCAGTATCCTGGCCTTTTGTGATTTATTTACTCTGCAGTTTCTGTTAGTCAGGGCCTCTTCCACTTTTTCCTCTACATAGTCACTACCTAATGAAAACATTACATTAGTACATAAATATCACCACATTAAGGAGCACATCAACACTAAGGAGCAACTATGCCTTCCCTACAGTTACCTTGTTTCCCCAAGAAAGGAGAGTAGGTATCAAAATACGCGGAATGCCTCATGGAAAAGCTGAGAACAGACAAGAGACGTGATGCTCTGTATAGACAATTACCATTCGCATTTGGGAGCTCACTAGATCAATAATACCGAAGTGGCCATTTGCTGTGAGACCTGATTGCTGAAGAACAGAACATGACTCTTACTGCCCTTTTTTGACCAGTCAACACGAGTTGTCTCTGCCTCATCATTTCTATATTTTTAAATGTAACCAAGCAGTTGTGTTTTTAAAATGACACCAATGAAACCATAAAGAGAAATGGACCCAAGGCATACAGAGAAACTTAACTGTGCACACTTCATAGTTGTCACTTTTCTGAGAAACACCAATGCAACATCAGTGAAGAACAACTTCAAAACGAAGACTCAATCCTTTCTCAGCTATTCTGAACAGTAAAATGGCTGGCCAAAGAAAATGGTACAGCTCATTAACTAAGGGATCAACCTGTTATTAATTAATAAACAAAGCTGATAATAAATTTAATAACACATGATGTTTTCAGTGAGGAGGGAGATTGGCTGTAATTTCAGAATTAAATGAAAAGGAAAAAACCCCACAGGAAATTGAACTTGTTATCTGGTTACTGTACACTACCTTAATATTCCTTCCCTGATAAGAACCAGTAATGAACAGGTATCCTCGAGTCACGAGTAAAATTCTCCCAGTTTTACAAGTGCTACTATTTAACTTTAAGGGTTTTCTTTCCTTTTTAAGATGTGATCTACCATCACATCACAACTGATCAATGGCGCTTGAGCTGGCAAGTATTCTTCGTTTTCTTTTGTGACAAAGAAAGTTCCAGCTGCCATGGAGAAACAGTGTCATATGATGAAATTCTGTACAATCAATATCGGCAGTAAAACCACTCCCCCTTAGAAGGCAGTATAGATGAGCTCATTAAATGAGCATTTCTATGCAAAGATCATCCTTGAACAGGGAATATTAAATTCTAAGCATCTCTTTAGTCCCTAACCTACCTCATATTTCAAGTACCCTGCATATGTTCATTATTTCATAGATATTAAGCAGTGTTAAATCTACTTTATGGCATTCAGATTATACGTTGTCATATCAGAAAACACGTACACCACTCATTATATTAAGCAGGTCAATGTACTTGCTATCAAGACAACTCAAGTCTAATCTTTGACAGCCCATCATTGGGTTCTGTGGTCAGTTACTTATCCATCTCTGACTCAAATTTCTTTCTTTATAAAGTAAAAATGGACCACTGTATTTCTAGCTCCTTAAGCACATGAAATCTTCAAATTGGCATTAAGCAATTGTTTAAATATCATTGGTGCTAGAAAAGCTACACCACACTATTTTGCGGAGACAGCAGCATGGTATATAAAGAAAATACATAAAGGGCCTCAAGGTCATTGGGGAAAACCATGGCAAAGCAGGAACATGAATCCTGGCCTCCTGAACCCAGGAAATATCTGCACAAAACCTACTCCTGAGATGCTGGAGCAGGGCACGTGGCAAGGCAGGTCTGCCCACTGCATGTAAGTCTTTTTAACTTTGCACTGAACCTCCCCTGATTTTTGAAATCAGTGGTTTCTTCTTATAATGAAGCAGGCATATAATTTTAACTTGATTTCAAGAGAATTACTGTAATTGCCACCCCCAGAATAATGGATCTGCGTATGAAGAAATGGCTTTTCTTTTGCATTTTCCACTGGAAAATTTAATTTCTGTGTTAAAGCATTAAGATGTTTCACTAAGCCATTTGCTTGCTATTCGCAATATCCACAAAATGTCATCTTCAAATGAAGTTCTTATAAACAGTTAATAGTTTACCAGTGAACTAATACCAATAAAATCAAGAGTCTGACCAGATCTTTTCTATAGCACAGAAAGCCACCTTAGAGAACACTTAAAATATGTATTATGGTAATGTGTCTCACACTATAAAAAAAGGAAAGTCACTGTGTCAGATCTTTCTACATCTATGCAAAACCCATCTAGCTGATTCCTGCTTACTTTCTATGCCACTACAGTACCAGCAATTTTGGCTTAAAGATTAAAAACAAACGAATGAAATAAAGCGCCTGGCATTTGAAAGGACGAGTTCAGTTCAGTACAGAACAGCGGGTGTCACAACTTCAAAACACTTCTGGATATTCAGATGTTATATATACCATAAAACTAACCCCTGCTTCAAGCAAGGAGTGAAACTGGAGACACAGCTTGCTGGTGTCCCAACGGCCTTTCACAAAGCCACATGAAATGGAATTAAAGCGTCACGGAGGGGACAAGCCCGTCTGAATGCTACCACAGCTGGCAACAAAATTGTGGCTAATGAATCACAGGACAAACAGGTCAGGACTTTCCCC
The DNA here is from genome assembly GCA_027574665.1 of Rhynochetos jubatus. NCBI lineage: Eukaryota > Metazoa > Chordata > Aves > Eurypygiformes > Rhynochetidae > Rhynochetos > Rhynochetos jubatus. Next base: position 31,604,576 of record CM050654.1, read on the forward strand.
TTGGGGGATTCGGGGAAGCCAGTGCTAAATTCACTTGCAGAGCAGGAAGAAGCTTGAACAAACTGTTTCATGTGAAATGTCTTACAGAGTATATATGTTAACAGCAACACAGCGCCTGTCCCTAGCACAGACACATTCAGGTTTCTAAACAGATGCCTTGGATTAGAATAATTTTATCTCCCAGACAGGAGTAGCCATGACAGTGGTAAAGTGTTTCTGAAACAACATACCCGTGCTCTCCCGCGAGGGACTGCACTGTAACTGCACGAATTAAGGCTGGACAAGTTTCCAGCATGAACAGGGCCCCAGGCTGTCAGGCAGATCCGGAGCGGTGAAGAGGGGAGCAGAAGAAAACAAAACGCAAACCGTAAGGATCTTTGAACAAACTGGAATTTGCAAGATGCACACTAAGGCAAATAGCAGCTGTGGTATTTGATGTTTACGTAGCCGTTTTTAATGCTCCTATAGTTCAGATATCAAGAGACGATTCTCCATTCTTCAGTATCAAGCCACTCTCCAGAAGCCGTAAAATGCTTAGCACAGCTACTCTATTTCTTATATACCACAATAAACAAACTTGCAAAGGAGTTGGATTCTAAAAGCTAGTGCAAAGAAAGAAACAAAGAGGGGGGAAAAAAAGCAGCAGCCCACACAGCATCAAATGCTGGTACGCTCAGTGCTAAATAGCAGATGATTCTTACTGAATAACTGCCCTAGATTTTGCAAACAATACAGGGAACAAAAATAGAAACCCATTTACATATTGCTGTTAATAACTTTATTTATAGTGTCACAGCTAGAGCACAATAACTGCAGCCACGGCTTAACTTGAAAGCCATTCACTGTGGAAGAGTCAGACAGATACTGTTTTCTCAGTCCTTATGCAACTGGAAAAAAAAAAATCTGCTGACAACAGCCAGTCACCAGAATCCTTACAAACAGGACCGGAAAAAAAGCTAACAGCAGTCAAAGGCAAGAGCAAATCATCCCCAGGATCCCACTGGCCTCGGTCCCTCCTGGTTGCTTCAGACATGCTGTGGTTAATCGAGGACCACTGAGGCTACAAAACCCAGCAGATAAATTTTCACTTCCGTTTCAGCCTTGTGGCAGCGTCTTACAGGAATACTTGACTGGTGTGGTGTTGTGGGTTTTTTAATTAAGAAATACACACAGGGCTCAGACTAAGTCATCAGCTACAATAAAAAAGGATGTGTCCAGCATTTAAGAACACTCCTACCACACTCACACCGCTTGCTACATGACTGTAGCCAAGTCTTTGCCGGGAGCCCATATTCCTGCCAACTAAAATACCACTGGCTTGTCACAACAGACTGGCACATCTTTAAGGAACAGAAATGTACACAGAAATTTGCATCCTTGATTCCACAGTAATCTGCAAACGCCTGCTATCTATAAGTAAATGGAGTGAGAAGGCAAGAAAGAAAACTCATCTTTTGAGACTCTCTGCCTGAGAAGTGAGAAAACATGGATCTGATTTTGACTCTGCCTGAATCCAGCCTGAACTGGACAACAGGCTATTTTGGACTGAGAACGGGGGTGCCCTCAGGACCTCATGCTGCAGCTGCTCATTATGTATAAAATACTTTGAATAATTAGAGGCAGAGACAGCAAATGCCCCGCTCTGCCCTGCTGATTACGGCATGTTCAGTGACATGGGACAGCGGGACTCAAGCCGCTGCTTCGGGGTTTGATTCTTTTATATAAAAAATGGAACAGAGTTAACAAAAGAGAATGAGGACGCCTTCTTTGGTTAGGGCCTCTCCTAGGAGATGTGGCCTCAAAAGCCCTCCGGCACATGGGAAAACTGAATCGGGATAACCTGCAGCGGCATGTGGGTCGAGCCTCTCTGCTCCCGGAGGAGCATGGCATGCCTCATCACTTGTGTCTCTTCGGATCTTCGCCACCTCTGTGTTTTACTTTCTGCTGTTTGTAATGTCAACTGAATTAATTAATTTCTCTGGGGGTTAATTTTAGTGAGGAACAGAAAGATGCCCATTTGGTGTGGCAGCTCAGCCCAAATGGAGTGCTAATTCCCCCTGCAGACACAGCCAGCAGTCAGGAGAAGTCCACAGCACGACCAACGCATGTGTGCGCGTGCACACCCCCTGCTTGTTCCTCCTGCACAATTCCTCTGCAGCATGGGCAGGGCAGAGCCCTCATGGTCTAGTCGTTAGGACATTTCTGGAATGGGAGCCAGGCATTTTTGAGCTGTAACCAGCCACACTACCGAGTCAAATTAAAGAAACCACTGTCAATCTCAGCATCTGCATTCCCCTGCCCTGACCTCCCCTGTGGGGTCAACTGGTAACAGTAGATCCTTACCTAAGAGTCTGTGAGTGTAAGGCACTAAAAATGCAAGGAGGTGTTTCTTGGCAGTGCCCATTATCCAACAAGATGACTTACAATTTGTTCAGTTATTAGTAACATAATAAATGCTGAGTCTGATACACATAATGGAAAAATAAAAAGCTGCAGGATATGACAGACCAAGAAAATACAGCTTTAATGATCCTCCACTAAAAATGATCCTTGAATCGGCAGGAAAAATAAGAAGAGACTAAACAATATGCAAAAGACCTTTAAATAAGCCATCAAATGCATATATTTAGGTGAAATACACAGATCTAATAAACGCTAATGACATCCATATAGTTTTATGTATTACGAAATAGTCTGGCATGATTGTTAGCAGACATGGCATTTTATAGTGGATGAACAAATACTTTCACCCTCCTATACTGTCTCAAAATCTGAGGTCACCCCCAAAATCACTCGTTTCATCCTTAAACGCAGTTATAGTTTCGTACAGTTGTTCTCCAATACTATTTTTAGACTTTTTTTCAGTTGTTTTTAAGCTTTCAGAGAAAATACCATTTTTCAATTTACTCCTTTCACCATTACATAATTCCAAGGAAAAGCAGCTCAGCAGGTAAGTCACATCTGCAATTTCAAGCTTTCTGGGCTTTGCAAGACATCAGCAATCACTTCTGATTTCAGTAACTAAATTTTATTCAGTTTGCAGCTGAAAATGACAAAGAGTATTTGATCTTAAAACCAGAACATCACTTACCATTCACATTCTGCAACACAACTCTGTCTCTGCATTAGACCTGTCATCCTAAACTGTGACCTGCTGGCCACTGTTCTACAGAAGGGAAGATTCTTAAGGAAGAAGGGCAAGGATGACGTGCTTTTTTGCTCCTTTTTAACTGAAACAAAGTAGAAGGATTAAATCAAAAGGCCTCTTTTTCTCTTGCCTGGTAAGAAAAAGAATCTCACAAAGGGGCTTACAGTAGTTTTGAATGCAATCCAGAACAAAAGGTTCCAAATGAAACAGAATAATTATACTTTTATGGATCAGCATTTGGCTTCTGTTGAAGCCTGATCTGTAACTAGAATTGCTCAAGTTCCCCTGAGCAGAAGCCAAAGTTTTGTTTGCTTTGTTCTACAAATTGATTCTTATTAGCTCATTCTTTGGAAACAACCAGGGCAGAAAGCTGCACTGCACTGGTGTGCATGCTCCCAAGACAGGAGGCTCTCCACCAGGACCGCTCTGGCACATAACCATCCACGGTACAAAACTGTATGCATCTGGTTTCCATTGTCTCATCTCCAGTCATGACTAACAGTTGCTAAATTTGCTCCTGGTTTTCTAAGGTTATTTGGTTTTTCTTGTCTTTTTTCACTACCTCCCCACCCTGCAAATATCCCATCAGCTCTGCAGCATAGGTCTCTCATTTCCTTCATGGTCCAGGACTTGACAAAGCCTCTCTCCAACTTGCTACTACATTCAGCACTGATGTATGGGTCTGCCAGGCCTTGGAGACAGCCATAATTAAGTAGCTGTCAGAAGGAGAGTTGTCCTAGCAACATCCTATTAGTAACACGTTCCCCACAATGAGTAGAAAATGAAGCCAATTTATTATCAGAATCCACAAAGAATCCTCCTTAAAGTTAAAAAGCCCCACTCACACCAACCACAAAAAAAAAAAACAAAAACACCAAACAAAAACCAAACACCAAAACAAACAAACAAACAAACAAACAAAAAACCCACCAAACAAAAAACCAAACCCAAACAAATGAGCTAACATGGTTGATCAACAAACTGTCGCTTCTATCTCTCTGCTGGAAAAATTCCCCACTGCCTCACACGTTCAGCCTTCCTCTTCGTGTGAAAAGGCAAGTTGCGCTTCCAGACGCTCCACAGACCTACTGATGGGGACAAATTACGGATGATCTCACAGCAGAACAAAGCCATGGTCACCCAGCCTTCTGCATGCCACGTACTGGGGAGATCTCTGCAACACCAGATTAAGAGAGGGTATTTTGTGGATAGTCACACAGATCCAAGTTTCACAAGTGGTCACTACACTGGTTTCTGGGCTTGGGGGTCCAGCTGTGCAGAACTGGAGTCAAGTGAGCTGCTTTCAAACTCTGAAGATCCTCCTGTACATTAAGGGGTTCATTTAGGAGTTTGGCTCAAACAGGTAAATGGTTACTGGTCAAGAATATCCTTAGAATTTCTCAGTGCCTTCGAGAGCCTCAGACATTTGCCAAACACATTGACAGTAGCCACCAAGACCCCTGCTGGCCATGGTATCAGGGAAGAGAATAACTTTCTGTTGTTTTTTCTTTTTAAAGCGCATCACATCACACATACACTTATTTTCAATTTCTGAAAACCATTTGCAAATTTCCAAGTCCTCAGAACCTACATGGTCTTACAAATCCTCATTCCCACAATTTAAAACTGGGTACATCTTTCTAGGGCTTTGTAACAGAAACACGAATGGACACAGAAAAATCACAGCTTTCTAAATAGAGCACACCTCTGTCATTCCACAGGCTAATGCCCTGCCCACGGTGTGTGTGTGCAGATTCATTTAATCTCTTTAGTCTTTTTCCTCCTTTGCTGTTTGTGCAGTCCTCTGTTGCTTCTCATTTCTACTAGCTCCGTTTCTGAAGTGACCTGTTCTTGGCCTGGTTTCTTATAGACACACCATTTATGGAATCATAATGTGAAGTCTGCACAGTCACTACCAGCCTCTCCCTACCTTTTTAACCACCTAGTATCAAGCAAAATTCATAATAAAGAGGAAATTTAAAAAAACCCCCATACTATGACTTTCAGCATCTGGAGGACACAGCCTCAAGTTAGCAATGCACGAACTTGAGTCACAGGATACCAGACCACTCGAGAGCTCTTCTCCACTAATTGGTTTCAGCTTTTGTCTCTTTATCATTTATCCAGTGTCAAAATTATATATAAACCAGTAAGAACAGATGCACAAATTAGCAACAATTGTTGAGGGATATAAATATAGTGTAAGACAAGAGAAGTTAATCCATCCCCATCCAAATCCAAAACTGTGCCTCTGTTTTACAGCTTCTGTAAGAGAGCTTTAAATAGTTTTGCAAAGTTCAGGGCATTACAGAACAAAGTTTAACTGATTTTTGCTTTTCAGCCATTACAGTCTACGGAGGAAGCAAAAAGGTAGGATGATTTTATCATAAACCTCTTAAAATGTTACATAAATTCAATCTTCTTAAAACCACTTTGCCTGTTAACTACATGAGTTCGTTAACTGAAATTTAACTAAGTCTTTACAAGAGGAAAGCAAGTCTTTACAAAAGCAAAGTTTTGGTCAGAGATGACTCAATTTTTCTTGTCAAGGTTACTCCAGAATAAAAAAGACTGGGGGTTGACTGGTTTAATAAACATAATTAGATGTGGGGTTTTTTTACTTTAAGTTTGATACACTTCTTTTTATTATAAAGCCAATCAGTAGTGAAACTTACATTTTTTTTAAATTTACTTTATTTTTTGTACTATTGAAGAAAACAAAGAGAACCCAAATAACCTTGATGAGTTAAAATACTGCTCTGCAAACTTCTCCAGGCACCTTCATTATTCTCTCCAAATTACTATTCACAGTATTTCATCATGAAAACACCTAACACTTCAATCCATCACCCTGTGAACTTCACAGACCCTTGTGTAAACTCAGAATAGCAGGGTGTGAATTATACATCACAGGCCCTTCCTAATTGCTGACGGCTTGCTGGTGGCTGCAGACCTGCAGTCACCTAGCACGCTGCACTTTCGGGATGTTCTCTTTATTACAACACATGTGTTTAAGTAATGCAGCCACAGGGGCGCCTTGCAGCTAGTTATTTATCTGTTTTGTTCTTGAGAGGGTACAAGGCGCTTTCATGCCCCTGAAGACACCAGGAGTTCCCCGTAGGGACAAAGACCACAATATATTCCCAGTTCAAACACAGATCTGCAGACAGTCAGATGAATATTTAAACAAGTTAGCATGTATTTGTTTTTCTAAAAGGGTGCTGTGCACATGCACAGAAAGGTAGATTTGATAAAATATATAAAATTGCTCTATTCTTTGGCTTAGGAGTTTTCAAGACTGAGCCACACGTATTCGACACAGAGAGTGATCCTGGGTTGAAACACCCCCTTTCATATTAATGGACAGACTCAGTGAACAGCTCTGATGTCAAGTTCCCGTGTAACAATGGATGCAAAATAAGCAAATTTCTTTACACATGGATTGCACATTGGATGCCTTTCTCGAAAAGACATTGATTTTTCCTCCTAAAACCAACAAACTGGTTAGGAAGAGTCAAGCGATTAGTGGCAGTAAGAGCAGAGTAATTCACCTTCACCCATGGGTGACACGTACTTCTACACTTCCTAAAAATTCTTGCTAACTTAAAAAAAAAAAAAGGCATAATTACATCTTCTGGAAAAGTGAAAAGCCAAGTTTCACTCCAGGCAGACACGAGTGATGTTCCCAGAAGCCAGCTCTTGACAAGGAAACAGAAGAGTTCCCGTGTAGGTAAAATTCACTGCTGTCATTTGGGGAAAGGCGTGGGAAGACTGATCGTTTCCCTCCTCCTTACTTTTCTCAGCCTACAGCCTCAATCAGAAGTTACATCAATTAAATGTAGGGGACTCCTGAACCCACGTGAAACCCACACAGTTTCCCCCACCTACGTGCAAAAATAACCTGCTGCTGCTTGTGGGCATATACCTCAAACGAAGAAAAGGAGGTAGAGGTTTTGCTAAGAATTGATGCTGAGAAACAACCAACAGACCCATGAACACATTCTGGGAGGAGATCGAAGCTCACGGACTGGCAAGGAGAGCAGTACTGGGAAGCAAGACATGGATAAAACTTGCTCTTGGGCTTCCTCCTGCTTAATCCTGCATCTTCAAACATAAACCATCAATTTGCATTCTGCCTCCCCTCTAAAAGGGGAGGGGGGGTGTGTGTTGGATTATACAGTAAATATTAAAAAGGGTGACTGCTCCTGCCCTTTCTTGGCAATGAGGCCTTCCACAGAAATTGAAGCTACATAAACGATGGCTGAGAGGAGAGATTTGCAGAATCCTTGAAAATATCCATGGAAGAACTGTCAGAAATTTATGCACACTGTACTGTAGTTTTATTAAAGATGGAAAAATTAAACCGGTTTCTGCTTAGCTTCAATATCCTGTTACAAAAATGCATGAAAACAGAATCGGGATGAGCTCTGCTGTCTGACCTGGGATTGGTAGAAAATACCTCATTAGAAACCCATTTGGAATTTCCAAAGCACTGTTAGCAAGCCAGAAGAAACAGCCTTGTGCCTATACTCACCAACCAGAATATACCACTAAGCAGCACATTGCTCTGGCAAGCCCCAGCACTACCATGTCCAGTTACAGCTACATCCTGGGAACCCTCCCGCTGGCTGCGATCAGAGCTCAGCTTTGCACTACTATTTATATTCTTAAGTCCTTTAACACCAAGAAACTTTAAGACTAGATGTCCTGTGTGCGAGGACAGAGGGAGGAAAAAGATGTTTCTTAGTTGAAATTCTGAGAAATTTCATAGCACACAATTTCACAGCACATTGCAATCTAAGAACTTAACATACTTCATAAGCAACTAATCAAGCATTACAATGCCTATAAGGTGAAGGGGTTAAGTTGACACTTCAGGTCTGAATATCCTGACACTCAGTCAAAGTGCAGCTATTTGGTCATTTTTAAAGGGAGAATTTTTGGTGTTAGAATGTAATTAAATCAGAAAACTAGTTAAAGGCATTTTTCGTTTACCAAGCTGAAAGCAAATGGACTGTTTCATTCTGCAAATGGTTTAGTTCAAGTTGTTTAAAAAACTCTGAGATCAGGTTAACGTTGTTGAGCACATGATTCATAAGAATTATGTGAAGGGGAGAAGAGAGGAAACTGTCACTTTCACAGTGCTTGGATGCCAGCCCTAAAATAAGCTTCTTTAAACAGTTCATCAAAGGAATTTCAATGACAAAGCCAACCTTTATCCCTTCACAGAGGACTTCAAACCTCTTTTTATAGCACAGAGATTACTATATTTGGCCAAACCTAGATAACATTAAAACTATTACCACTGCAGTAAGATACTATAAATAGCAATAGTAATGTACAACAGTTAAAATTCTGCCTAGGAAGCATGTTAGATAAACAATATTATCTATGTGTATTTTAGGGTTTGTCTATCAGACATAATCTCATTCATGATAACGTGAACCAATTTAGTTACATAATTCACCTTGTTGTTTACCCAAAATTACTTGCATAGTCTTGGGCACTCCTTTCCTGATTGCATTTGACAATAGACTTTATATTTAACACACACACGTGGGAAAGGTCAAATCACATTCTAAGGTTTTGAATTTGTCAAAGTTAATTCTCATTCAATAAATCAGAATGGGAAAGAGTTTCATTCTCTGTTAAAAGTTTCTGTTCATTTGCATCAAAAAAGAGTGTATTAACCCCAAACCTCTTCATCTTAGTTCCATCATCACCTTAAATTTTTCAGAACATAATCCTGAAACCCATTTTGCTGCCAAAACATGACAGGAAATTATATTTTCATTGTGGATAAATTAGTCTCTGAACTTTACTTTCCATAACAATAAGCAGGAGATTATGAACTCATTCACAGGAAGTCCTGATAATGCTCTCAAAAGAGTTGCTTTTACCCATTCAGGTCAGAAAGACCACTGTGTTTTGCATAAAAACATCATCTGTCCCCAAACAGAGAGCCCACCCTCTATGAGAAGTGTAACACAGTAAGCAGTATCATGGCAGAACTGCCTCTTATTAAAAGGGTCATGGCTGCGTTTTACAGAGCTGCTACTGGTACCCGAGGAAGATGGCTTTTCTACTTAGGTTTTAAATTAACTTTTTTTTTTTTATTCTTTTCCAAAAACAGAGAAGCATGTAATCTTTTTGGAAAAAAAAACAAAAAAAACCCCCAAACAAACCAAAACCAAAGCCGCATGTAACCTAGTGTCTAAACTCAAGCATATCACACCAGAACTTGTCATTTAAAGACTCTTCATTTTACAACCAGAAAAATACCCAACCACACACACTAACTTCACATAATTTTAGTATAACATTTTCTGCTGGTAGAGTGGTTTGGGTTTGTTTTTTAATTAAAATTAGAGGTGGTCCCAAAAGCCCAGTCCCAATCATCCCTGAAAATTAAAATATTTAATCTTGTCTGGAACAGAATTTAGTAAACCACTTCTCCCACACAAAATGTCAAATCAGGCTAAGCGCGCAAGGCCGTGCTCCTGCCCCTCCCAAATCAAAGGACCAAAGTTAAACCCAGCTGTGGAAACCCCCTGTGCCAGCCAGGCTCATTATTTCCACACTGACTCTGAAACCAGTGAGTATCCACACCCCGAAGATCTAGTAAAAATGAAGATTTCAGGCTACAATGGCAATCAAAGTTTTAAATCAACAGTTAATGAAAATTCTCAACCATCATATATGCATTTATAATCTGCCTTTTTAACTAATCTGGAAAGAGAACCACTGGATAGAGCTGATGGAGGAGGGAAACCCGCACATATGTGCATATACACCAACCTTCCCACTTCCACGAACTGCAGAGGAAATGCTCCTGTTCATAAATCATCAACAGGAAGCCAGATTCAATGGCTGGGCACAACACCCTTGCACCAACTTCACATACTTCTCAATTGCCTTGACACAATAACCTTTAGCTCATAAAAGCTTAGATCTTGTGACGTTTTTGAATAGTGACAAAAACAAAATTGCTCATAGTGTTCTCATCTCAAAAGCCTCCCCTTGAGTATTTCCCTGTGAAAAGTAAAGAGCATGCTTTCTTCTATTCAGCCAGTTCATTAATCCACATCACTGAGACGCTACCCCCCACCACCAGTGTGTTTCTGTGTGCACGTAAATGCTTGAAAATCATCCGCAGTCATTCCCACTAGAGGTGGTTTCAGCGCACCCAGGCAAGAGCAAAGGCTCCATGCTGAACTCCTAGTGTGAAATGAGTCATTTGTTCCAAATCATGTTTCCTTTTTTCAATATTCATACTTAGTTATTCATTTCCCTAAAGTACATGAAGATGAGATGTTCCAAAGTTCCTTCTATTTGCTCTCAGTACATACACTATTGTATTCCTATTTCTTCCTTTTCCAGCCTTTTCCATGATCTCAGTGGGCTCTGATTTAGGACCTCATAGACATGCCAGCAAAGTTCATACTTTGAGGAAGATCGGGTTTTTCCCCTTGAAAGATCTTCTGAAACCTCAGCCTCCCTTCGCACTGGAGACAGAACCGGCAAAGGCTTGATTCCTAAACATTCTTTACCATGAGGAAAAACGTTAAAATTACTTCTAGGTTGCAGAAGATAATCTATTATGGAAATGTTCATATTAATCAATAAATACGCATGATGTGAAACTTAAATATTTGCAAGCTTCCTGTTAGCTACCCATCAGGACAGCCCAAGGAACTCATTGGTGCATATCCCGTTTATGTATACGTTTCACCTTTCACGTGACTTCAAAGCGTTCACTGTTACTTCACAACTGAAAATCATAGCAAACCATTTTCTCTTTCCATACTCTGGGTCATACATCATTTTTGTTCTATCTTTTGAGATCTCCATGTGTCCATACCAGCCATTAGCTCTGCGCTATTTTTCCAGTCATAATCATAGAACAGTTTGGGTTGGAAGGGACCTTAAAGATCAACCAGTTCCAACCCCCCTGCCATGGGCAGGGACACCCTCCACTAGACCAGGTTGCTCCAAGCCTCATCCAGCCTGGCCTTGAACACTTCCAGGGATGGGGCACGCACAGCTTCTCTGGGCAACCTGTACCAGTGCCTCACCACCCTCTCCGGGAAGAATTTCTTCCTGATATCTAATCTAAATCTCCCTGCTTTCAATTTAAAACTGTTACCCCTTGTCCTGTCACTACAGGCCCTTGTACAAAGTCCCCCCCGCCAGCTTCCTTGTAACCCCTTCAGGTACTGGAAGGTGCTATAAGGTCTCCCTGGAGCCTTCTCTTCTCCAGGCTGAACAACCCCAACTCTCTCAGCCTTTCTTCCTAGCAGAGGTGCTCCAGCCCTCTGAGAATCTTTGTGGCCTCCTCTGGACTCGCTCCAACTGGTCTACATCCTTCTTATGCTGAGGGCTCCAAGCTGGACACAGCACTCTAGGTGGGGTCTCACAAGAGCAGAGTAGAGGGGAAGAACCACCACCCTCAACCTGCTGGCCACACTTCTGGTACAGCCCAGGATATGGTTGGCTTTCTAATAATTCTATCAGATACCCTTCTCCCTTTAAAATTGTTCATTTGTAAATTATTTACCTTTAGTTTATTTAGTGATATAGTCGAAATTTCAAATAAGTATAATCCTAAAGAGATAATCACCTTTACTAGGATTTCACTCTAGTGAACAACTTTCAAACCTGCAAATAATGACATACGGAAATGGATGTGGAAGACTGTAATACCATACTGACTAGTTTCATGTCTTATCTAACGAATTGCATTCAGTTTGAATATCAAGCTGACCTTTGAGTACTGGAAAAAAGTATTTTCTCAGTTAAGAAAATTCACAAATGGCATCTATGACAAAAAAGTTACACACCTTCTTGAACAAACTCAGTGCAGTTAAGAAAAAAGGAATGTAAAGACATAAACCCTAATACAATCCACAGCAGCACATACCCTGCTGAGGGCACTCTGGACAGCCTCTTCCCCTCACCCTCATCACCATATGTATATTATTTTTTTTCATCACTGAACTGTTATTAGCTTCTGATAACTGATAATGTTTTCGTCTTCAATATGCTAGTGGATCTTTATGTTAACTGAGTCACAACCAAAAATGTGAAGGGCTGAACAGAAGTCCATCCAAGCCAGCACACAGACCTGCCCTGATTCCAGTGAGTTTTATATCAGACTCTACATTCAACAGTGAGCGACCTCCTCCAACTATCTGATTGTACATTACCTCTCCTCCTACCCTCAATGCAAAGGAAATGCCTTCAAATGTTTCAAAATTTTCCTTCTATTGGAGATTATGCAAGACGTACTTAAAGCTATGTAAGAGAGGCGGCTACACAAGCAGTTTACAGGAAAAGCTCTCTTTGGAAGGGGAGATGGAGAGGGGAAGAAGGGAGCTCCAGGCCCCCAGTCCCTGTGTCTCAGTAGAAATATTTATAATCTGACAGAGCTGTTACACAGTTCCAGAACCTGGCTTAGCAGAGATATAAGTGATCCCCAAAGAGGTCAGGTACAACAGCAGAGGTAAAATGCACCAAGATTAAGTTAAACAACTTTATAACTGCAGCCCATAAAAGTATCAAGCAACTAAAGTACCACTTGATTGCCTCTTCCCTGGGAAGTGGACAGTGAGAACCTGGCGATTTTCAGAAGCTCATGGGGCTGGACCACCCCAGCAACACAGACTGGTTTTGATTTTGCATGACTTGCAAACTGGATATCAATTTCTTCTGCTCATTCAGGTAGACCACGGAGCAACACACGGATGGGTGACTGAGAAGGCGCCAAGTGCTGGCACTAATGGACCCCCTGCTTGGAATTCCAAACTGGCAGAGACCACTCCAGGTGATCTTCACCTCAGCTGGGCTCTGCAATTCACTCCATGGGAAAGTGTTGCCAATCTTTAACCTGCATCTCATCATGGCTTATCAGAAGTGTACTTGTAGCTGTCAAAACATAACTAAACCCAAATATACCACCTTCTCAAAACCACAAAGAATCACTCCAGGAAAGGAAGAAAACAAATCATCTAAGGAAAGAGATTGGTTAAAGTGGCTTCTCAGAGGAAGATGTTGCAGGAATGTGTCAATCCTCCTCCCATCCTATACTTTCAAAACTCAACTGGTGACACTTTAGAGTCTTTACACTTATTTTGGATTATGTATCGCTGTCATCTCCGTCCCTGGGTGTTAAGTGCCAAGCACTGGGAGGGTCCCTCCACCACAGCAGGTGGGAGATGGACTGCTGTTCTTACCTGACATTGTCATGCTTCTGGATGTAGATCTTATGAAACATCATATCTTCCTGTTTGGCATTAATGTCAGCTTTCATCTCCATGGCAACATGTCGAGGAAGTACAGAGAGCAGGAGACGCTCCTGTGGAGTCAGACAGATGAACCAATTAAAACACCTGCTGCCCAGTTAACAAACACACTTTGCTCCTTACTGGGGAGAAATGAGTCATCAGTTTGTTGAGAGATGAGTATAACCAAGCAAAACTGTCCATAAACCCAGCCACTGATCCTCTAACAAGTCATATGCAATTCTGCCCCAACCCCACAATAAGAATTCAACCATTTTAGAACAAAAAAAATTTCATCCCAGCTATGCTGGGCTTGTGATTCATATTGCCAATTCTTGCAAATGAAGGAGCCATGCAACTCAGAAAGTGCCCATGCACCATTCTTGGGAGGTCTCTGTTAAATGATACTGTCTGACCTCCCACACAGCCTCTCCACACCACCATGAAGTCTTCCATGATAAAACACCAGAGGACTGATACCTCAACACCCTTGGGTAGCATTTAAATATCCTGACTTTTCTATCTAATCTGCGCACGTTCCCCCAACAAGCACAAACCTGTTTTAGCAGCTAAAAAGTCCAGAGGAATTCCTCAATAAACCTAGCATGAAAGGTTAGCCCAACTACACCATGCAGTATCATACTTCCACACTTACAAATGCTATCAGTGCCCAACGACATTGACACCTGTAAACCCACCCACTCACCCACAAGAGTATTTTCAATAACCACTTCTGTCATCAACCATTCACAACTCTCCACCCTCACTTGGTACTTTTATTTACTGATAATAGTTTTCGTGTGAATTTCATAACACCATTTTGTAAACTGTTCCCCATATAGTTTTGCATGCTAGGCAAAAATGACATACATGACAAAATGATGGCTTTCTGGTCATTTTCCTAAAACTTCACACAAAAGTCTGTGTTTGTTATTATTCTAAATTCAGTGGCAATTTCATGCAGAAGCTATAGGTTTTAAATCTGCAGGTAATAAGTGCCTCCTACTTGAGAAATTCTGCACAAATCTTCATTTTATTCCCACTTATAACACCTCATGGTCCAAAAGAAATATTTGCTATGGCTGAAGGAGGTGGGGAGCATCTCCTTTGGGATTAGCTCCACTGTGGTCCAACCTGTAGGCAGGGCTTGGGAAGAGCTGAAGATTGCGCTGCTCTCATCTTTATTTTTCTTTAGGAGCAGTGAGCAGAGGGAAGAAAAGGGCCTTCCTTCCTGATGACACAGACACAATGTGGCGTAAACGAAAGTCTCTAACCTTATCTAAACAGCTCATTAATTCTCAACAGCACGGGAACAGTAGGGCTCAAACGCAGTCCTGACTCAGAGGGGTCAGCAATCCTGTACTAATTACTTGCGCCACCAAACCTCTTGCCCATGCTGCAGTTAGAGGCACATTTCTGGTTTCTAATTCCTAGTTTTAACTGAAAGTTCTCCCCCTTATTTCTTTCCCTAAGGATAGAGAGGAACTTTGGGGGGATGAGAGGAAGATTAATTCAGTGGAAATGTGCTCAGCATGCACCAAGACGTTTTATAGTCTGCACATTGCCCAGTATTTCTTTTTTTCCCCCCCTTCAATGAGTACCTTAAAGAGAATGATTCTTGCCTCCAGTCTCTGAAGAGGTAGTAATAACAGAGAAGATGATGTGTTGGAGGGATTTCTATCTCCTCTGCTCAAAACTGCAGCAGTCCTGACAAGATACTTGTTTTTTAAAGTACTCTCACCTTCACTAGCATACTGCAGGCGATAACACTTACATATTCAGGTTTTTTTTAAAAAAAAAGATCATGAAACATGCTCGTGTCCTCAGGCTTCTGTCAGCTACCAGCAAACTCCTTGAGCACAAAAGCACAACAAATTTGTATGCTTTCCAGAGTAGCTGGTGTATCTGCCGTTGTCATTTGCATATTATAATGGGCATCCTGGAATGTGTGAAAGCTGCTATTTTATGTGTGATTTTACACATCCTCTAAATAACTCGGAGCTTAATGGGAGGTTCAGGGGCACCCACAGGTTTGGAACATTCTCTGTAGGCGCATCAGTGTGGAGGGATGGTTTTTTTTCTATTGCTTGCAAAACAGGGACACATTTAGGGGACTGAGTATCCCTTACTAGTACTCCAAGAGATTTTCCCATACTCTTACTAGTACTCCAAGAGATTTTCCCATACATTTCTGGGTAACTCTTCCTTGAGAGCCCCCACCTCTATTCTTCCTGACACCATAGGCACTTGCCACATTAAATCATCAATGTTTTGAAGACACTTGAGATCTCCAGAGATGAACTAACACTGCTCTCAGCTATCACCAATCAGGGAATAAGACAGACTTGTCAAATGAAACAACTCCACGTAGCACAACTAACTTCATGCAGCAGCAAAGTAGGAAGTTGAGCCATGTTACAGAGTTGGGCATTATCTTTATGCTGTTTGTTGGGAAGCATCACGACCACTGAAAATGCCCTCTGAAGTCAACAGGAGGAGGTTGTAACAAGTGCCTTTGTGAAGCACAAGCATGTTAAAAGACCTTCTAAACAACAAAATTCCTACGTTTTATTTCAAATGGAGCACAGAAATTAAAGTCTCCACTAGAGTACAATTTTCATTTTGCTATAATGACTAGAAAGTACTGTAGCCCTCACTGTAAAATCACTTATTATGCATCAGTGAGGTGCCTGGGACTGTTGTTTTACAAGTATTACAAGGCAGCAGTCTGACCTGATAAAAAAAGCAAGAGAAAATTCATATATAATTCTCACTTCAAAATAAGATGCAAGTAGAGTTCCACTGAATTATACATTAAACAAATGCATCCTGAGGAGCACCAGTCTCTAGAATAGACACAGATGAAAGAATACAAGACAGATCTACTCCGTTGACATACATACACATAGATACATCTATACGTGGGCACACATATACCTGTAACGATTCTGTACTACATAGGAATTTTAACTATTTATGTCATACCCTTCCCACGATGACCTCAAAGCACAACAAATATTTAATGTCTTATGACTATTCATTTGTCCTTAGGTTCAGTAACACTTATTTTTCACCACAAGTTAGGTGATGCAGAGATGAAAAAGAGAAAGAGAAAATTACTTTTCGGAGACAAAAGACAAGCAATGCTGGAAGTAAAACTGTGCAGTCCTGATAATCCAGCTCTTACTTAAATCCTAAGTATTTGCTCACTACACCTATTTTTTCTTTCAAGAGTATTTTTTTCTGGGCAAACAATAGTGATTCCTGTTATGACTCTGCCCTAGTTTACCTCAAATAATGAAATCACAAGAAGTCTCTCTTCTACATTGGACGCTCTGGTTTTTCTGTTTACTTTCCTGCTAATTTTGGGTGCTGGTAGATGCTTAATAAAGGAAAATACACATTCTGATGCAAGAGATAATCTCTCTGCCTTTAATAGACAACAGCACACAGAAACACCATCAGATCTCCACACACAGGCAAGCAGAGGTAACAGTCTTGGTCCAGGTGGTTGTCTTTTCCTCCACCCCTGCGTGGAGCCCGGCTGTCCCAGACTCAGCCTGAGCTGCCCTTATTTGTATCTGCTGTCACCTCAAGATTACCTGAATGCATTATGCATAGGGATGCATCTGAACTGAACCTGGAGAACAACATCAGTGCAGGCTGTAGCAGTAAGCGATCTTATTAGGAGTCCCCAGCTGCCAGGACCCACAGCTACTGCTGGAAGTACTGGAGGGCACTTCTAAGAGACTGGATTTGACCCATGTTTTTCCAGTGCCCTGACTTCCTTCTGTATGGTACAGTACTTTTTGGGGAGGGGAAAAAGAACAAGGCATAAAGCTGGGGCATTTATCAGGGCTTTTTTCATGAACTACTTCTGACACAGAAGCTCCTAAATCCAGAACCGCACAAGCATTTGAGCCATGCTGCTAAGGCAGTTTCTCAGCAGGATGAGAGAGCTGTAATCAATAACTAAAATGGGGTAGTGTCTGGGCTCAATTCTTTCCTTCATTTCAAGGTGTAGAAGGAGGAGAAGCTGTTCATTTCATCTTTCTGAGACTACGTTTGTCACAAAGGAAAAAGGAGCCTAGAACATGAATCTCGTTTTCATACATATAGTATTGAAATAAAGCACATGTATGCTTATTTCACATAAAGGGTTAAACAGGAGGTATGTCAACCAGATGTGCCTCATGAAACACTGCCAAATGACAAATCCATAGATGCAGATGAGCTGAGAAATGAGGGAAAATTAAGATGTATTGCCACAGAGATGCAAAGATGCTCCAGTTGATTCATTCCCCTAACATCTTCCCCAAACCCACAACCAAGCTCTGAGATCTCTCCCAAGGGAGGAGTGGAAGCTTCATTTCATGATTTATTTTGAATTGGATTGGACAGACCACAAGATATACTGCAGGGCAGAGATGTGTGTTAGCAAGAGAACAGTCAATCTGCCCCAAAAGGTCTTTCCTATCTAATTCTGAGGACACAGGAAATTCGCTGCAAGAGAACCTACAAAGGAATTATGGGAGCGGATATGTTCGGTACCCTTGCTGACTATGCTGTATGCTGGCAGCAACAGCAAAAAAACATTAAAGTTGGTGATAAATCTTAATTTTTGAACAAATACAATTCACCTGAGGCCTATAAGGTACACTGAGGTGTGCAAGTAGGTAGGAATCTTTGGGAAAGGCAGGAAGAGGACCCTCTTTAGAGGCATCAAGGGGCAGTATGTTCTGTGGGCCCTTTTCTACCTTTCGCTTCTGAAAAGTGCCTCACAGCTATCTGTTGGCAGTGGCTTTGCTGACAAACATATCGTGCTTTGACCTTACAAACAGGGTCAATGTGAAGCTCGTGTGTTGCATCTGAATTCAACACATGGCTGCAATGATGGGTGCAAAAAAACTACGCAGGCTTTCTGCATATGTAATTTTAATTCACAGAGCACAGACCACAGGATTTGTTGATGTCTGTAGAGAAGTCCATCAGGGTATTGAGGAAGAAATATCCCCCCGAGCTCTTTTTCAAACCTTTAAAAATCCTGCCCACTAACATCAGCCTATTGTTGCTTGGATTAGTGAAGAAGCAAGAGGCCCTCAAATCCCATCCTACAGGAAGAATTTGTCTGATAATTCTGCTTCAGCAATTTAATTTTTTATCTCCCACTGTTACTCTTACCTGCTGCTGGTTTTCCCTTTGAGAATGCAGCCTGGCTTGTATGCATTCCCTGGTCTCCTGGAAAGCTTGTCTTTGGGACACCTCTGCTGGGTAGTGGGTACACACGCCTACAATGTTTGTACAGGAGAAGATGAGAACATTGGAGACCAGCTGCAACAAAAGAAAAAAAAAAAAGGGAGAGAGAGAAATACTTGGTTACACTTTGGAAACCTGCCATCAGTAACGAAGCACCAGCCAGAACCCAGCCCCTTCCACGACTCCTGAATGCAAGCCACGTTTAAACCTTGAACCCCTAATTCCTGTATATTTTACCTTCAGTTTTTAAAACTTAAAACTTCCATATATGGCCTTAAATATATGATCTTAATATGGTATATTACTTCACTGGTAAAAAGTACAATTCCACTGGTAATTCTGTAATCTTGCTTCTGGTAATCCAGGATCTTGGAGCTACTGGGACAAAAATCTATCTAAAAATACATAATTGCTCTGTCAGCTAAGACTTGTGCAGACAGATCTGACAGAAGAACACAAATATTTCCATATTTGTGCACCTACATATCTGGTTTGAAAACGTATCAAAGATCCATTAAACCATTATTTTGAAATAGTGCTTAAAATACTGAAAGGAAAATGTTGGTATTCACAAGGTTTAAGAGCAACTGAAATATATTTTTTAATCTAGTTCCAAGTCAAAATTTTATGCTACTAGATTAAAAAAAAATTACATTTTTACATTTCTCTGAACATGACTACAGACAGAGTTGTTAAGTCTGAAACATATTCGGACTGGACAAGCATGAAGGAAAAGCTACATCGTTCTTCTGCTTCCACATGGGTTACGTTTTGTAAGGAGTCAGCCACACAACTTTTGCTGAAAACTAGCGTTGCAATCTTATTTCCCAACTATTTTTTAATAAAAAGGGGAAAGAAAACAAAATCCATGCCCATTTGGTTCACGCAAAATGTTCAAACCCACTTCAGATGATACCATGTGAACATTCCCCTTGACAGAAGTCAGTCACAGTGTATTTTTGAGTTACACAGGCTGTACTGGATTTCCCTTTGAGGACAAATTTACCCGGAACACCTCTCATCTCCTCTAGGGGAAAAGACTGTCAGGCCTGCAAGGCTCTTAAAAATAGGGATCTTTGGTCTATCACCTAATGAGTCCAAATATACCCTTTACCTTTATTACTTTTTGACTGCAGCATAAAAAGAGCTATTTCCAGCCTGGCCCATTCCCTGAGAATGGGGCCAGGCTCTGAAGGGCAGTAGTGCTGCAGGGCAGCCCTCAAGCCCTGAGCTCATGGGCGCACTCAGGGCTCCCCAGACCAACGTGGTCACTGTGCAGGAGAGAGGAGTTACCCCTGTATCAAAGCCGGACCCACATCCCAAAGAGTAACAACCTCTCAGCGAAACCCCACTGGGATTACTCTAACTCTTTGGGTATATGCACACACTAAGGACAGCAACAATTATTTTATTTACAACTCTGCCTTGAAACAGTATTTAGGCAGGAAAAACCTCATCTTTCAGTTCAAAATAAGCAATACCTTAAGGAACAGCCAGCCGAGGGCCTTCTCGCTGAGGACGGCTGCCAGTAGATGGCAACACTCCAACTCACCACACTCCTGCATCCAAGCGCTGCATTTTGGGCTACAGCAGAGGGTTCCCCCGCTTACGTCTCACACTGCAGTGCAATAGCCTGCAGGTTACAGATACCCACTGGTGATGACCATCAATGCTGGCTGTATGTATTTGCAGACAACTGGTTTCCAAGGAGGAAACTATTCTCATCCCATACAGATTGCTGCCCCCATCCAAAGAGCCCACGCTTGGGACAGAGACAGGGCTATCGAATGTGCACGCCATACACCTGAATGTGAAATAAACCCCAGTTCTAAACTCACCCATTCCTTTGACAACCATATTCTCACTCAGCTCTTTCTAAGGCTGGCTGGATCCTGCCAGATCCAAGGTCCTCCATCTATTCCCAGCTGACCAAACACCAGCCAACTTCCACCCAGGTCCTTCCTGTTGCCCTAACCCAGTGCTAAATCCAATGGGAATTTGATGGTATTTTTTGCTGATAACGACAATTTTTAAGGAAGAAAAATCCCCCTAGAGTATAAAAAACCACCAGTGCTTATTATAATGAAGAAACAGGTTAAAAAGGGAGCAGAAATATGGTTTTCCTAGGAGTTACTGCAATTCCTGCTCCACAGATGCACTGATTACAACCCACAGCCTGTGAACAAGACTTCTACAAGTTCAATACGGTTACTATGGGCTCAAAGGAGTCAGCACTAAAGAGCACCTTTTGCATGGCCAGATTACAGCGACTCCCAGATCCTCTCTATTGGAGTTACTCAGTGGTGCAGTAAGTGGAAAATTTGTCAGGGCATATAAAATAGCATAAGAACGCATCATTTATCTGAAACAGGTAAAACTGATAGCTCAGAAGATTTTAAGGAAATACGCAGTTTTTTAATCCCAGGAATCTGAGACTTTATTTCACGTACAGTCACTAGCACAACCCAAAACAAACTCCCCAAAACAGTGACTCAACTCTTGCACCAAGAACAAGCGGTTTAGATGGCAGGAGTTCAACCAAGCAGAAAAGAGGAACACCTCAGGCCTCAGAACAAGCTCTTTTTGGGTATATCTCGGTGCCATGAAGATACTGTTGTGGCGACGATGCCTTAAATAACCAAGCTGTACTGTTCAAGGCACGCGATTCATATTATGCACTGAGACGAACACGGTTGAAGGGGAGTACAAAAAACATCACCCGACTTGACATTATTGATAACATTCGTGGAACGCAAAGCAGTTTAACTTTTCAGCACTCACTGATGTCACTTTACAGAAACCTCAGGGACTTCACAGGCTGATTTACAAGACAGACTCAGATGACCATGCTTCATCAAGTAGGAATAAAAACTATATTGCAATGTAATTTTTTATTAGCAGGGGATGGACACCCGTATTTATTCTGTTAAGCAGAAGCTCATTTAATTCACAGTATGGCATCTTTGCAACACCCTGAAACATAAGGGGAGAAATTACAGTGTAATGTTGAGAGTATAAAAGAACTGCAGAGCTTTAAAACCGAAGCTCCTACTGTTTGCAGCAACACTTATGTGAGCAAGAGCATTTTATTCAGTATCTGTTCACAATCATTTTCTTCAAAGGTGTTTTAAAATATATTAAAGAAAAAAAAAGCTCAGAAAAAAAGCTTTCTGATCTCATTAATTTTTTTTCACAGTCCTCTGTCTTAATAAAATTAATTTATATCCTGTTTGCCAAATGGTACTACTTGCTTATCAGCTTCCTTGCCATTTTGCTATGGTAACCAGCTTCAGTCCCAGGAGGAAAGAGATGATGTAGATATTAAAAAACTGATTCCCTAAGCTCCATGGCCTGAAAAGTAATAACGTATTATGGCAACTATTTCAGACAATCTGTGCTTGAAGAGCTGTTCAAGGCAATGGGAAAATACAGTTGTCTATTTTGTAGCTGACTTCTTTTCCCTGCCTACCTAGAGATTTAGCCTAGGAAGATTCCTACCCTTCTGATTTAGGAAACATAGTTTATAAAAGACTATTTCACTTACATGTAACTCCTAGATAAGCTAATAACCTGCTTGCCGTATTGTCATATTTAAGTATTTCATAAACTAATACATTTACTCTCACAGCATCTGCGTGTGGCAGAGAAATGCTATTATCCTGACATTACCTAGGCAGAGTTCCTTGAAGGTAATTCAATACCTACGGAAAAGCTATGTACTGTGAGGGGTTTTCAAAAACCACCACGACTTCTTAGTTCCACTGAAATAACAGATCATTCAGTCTCGGACAACAAAACAGACCAGGCAGTCTCTAGCCACCTTGATTCCATTGCACAAACAGAGCACTGCAATGCTTTTTGTTGAATCTCACACAGGAAACTGTTTTCAATATTTTTTTCCCCTTGGTGACTGGAAGTTAAAAAAAAAAAAGAGATGGAAACAGTTGAGTTCCACGTGTTCTAGGAGTTATGAAAAACTGGTATTACAAAATCAAAGTCAAGAGCTAAATTTGGCCTGACACTATTGTTACAAAATTGATGTTTTGGGCATCTCAGACCAGGCTAAGGAAGAACAGGGATGGCTCAGTCACCAGGGGAGAGCCTCAGGACCAGCCCTAGCGGAGGAAAGTATCAGCTTGCATCAATAGCGCCACGCTTCTCCCTGCTGTGCTGCCATTCGATTATTCTTCAAACACCAGATGCTATTCAATATGTAATTAAGAGACAACATGCTCAAGAGAGATAGCATCGAGAGAAATTTTGTTAGTTCTCTGCCTCTGCCAGAGCAAACAATGCTGGCTACTGACATGAGAAAGTGGGCCATATTCCTCGGCGTATCACTGCTTATTACAAAAATCACAGCTTCTGTTTTATTGCCAAGTTACTCTGCTTTGGTCCACTTCTCTTGCAGAGGCTCGGGGTTATTTCTGTTCTGAGGCCACAGTGCCAGGCTATTCCCTGTTAGCTTCCAACACCACTAAGAAGTATTTTGGTTTTCTGTTTATGTTTCATTTAAATCAAAATATTGTTCTGATATTTTCATAAAGTCCCATTTTGAAAACAACCACATTTTAAGCTTTTACTGTTAGGCAGTAAAACTGTTCCAAGGAGAAGGAAAGCACATACATGGCAATTAAAAAACCAGGTAAAGCAATCTAGAGAAGAAAACAAATTGAAAAGTCCTTCTTTCCAGAGTATGACACTGTCTCTGCTACCACCTCTCATGATACTCACCCAGTAGCAATTCTTTTGTTAAAATCAATTATCAGTGCAACAGTTAGGTTAGAAGCAGAAACTGTGTTTCTAGGTTACATTTCATGGTGGTTGTACACTGAATTGACAGATTGATCCAACTATAAATTGCAGACGCAGACACTGAAATTAGCTTTACTTTTGAGAGTTTCTTTTGTAACTGTGAAAAAATACTATAAAATCCTTAATAATTAGGTGAAATAATGTAAGAACAAAAATATGATGGACTGCAAAAGCTGTAAGTACCCAAGATATTTCTACAGCACCTATGCGTGCAATCCTGACTTGGACGACAGATAAATTCTAAATATAAGAAACACAAACATTATGAAAAAATACTGTTGTTATAAAATATAGCTGGTGCTGTTTTGTAAACACTTTCCCTGAACAGCAATTAACCCTCTATTGCTTCTTTATATACTATCTAATAAAAAAATTGAAGCAGCTACAGAGCCAAAGGCATAATGAAAATTAAAACGAAAGACAACATCAGCTGGCTCCAAGATCAACTTACTCGTGTATTTGTGCTGTATATACAACAACATCTTTCATTTCCCAGAGCTACAACTAGCAGAGTACTAAGACACTGAAAGCCTGTAGATAATGCTAAGAAGATAATCAAACAGTTAAAGTCATATGATCTTCTCCCAGTGTTTGACGACTACAGAGCAAGGTAAGTACCAGTGAAGAAATCAGGAGGCGACTTTTATTTTAAATGTGACAAGTACTTTTACCGAGTACTTGAAGTAACTGCAACAACAAAAGATTACATCAATACAACAGAGTCTAAGAACAAGTTTTCTGAAGTTGCTATATGGTGCCTTCCCTCTTTGTTCTGCTGCTTCTGTGCAGCAACCACCTAATTGGATCTTGAGCAGAGCAGAAAACTGGTTACAGCCACTATCTTCCAAAGACTTCTCTAAGTGTGCTTTATGTGCACAACTAGTGGCACTGAAGCCAGCTCTGAAAATTTAAATGCTTCCCTAAGCCATAGTATAATTCACTGATCGCAAAGTAGCAGAGTTGGAGGGTGATGCTCTAGATATGCAGTAATCTTCAGCTGATAGTGAGAACAAAAAATTTCTTTGCAGAAATACTTCTGAAACTTTTTTGTGCATTCCTTCTATTTGGGAAGCCTACAAGGAGCGAAAGCTGCCTACTTTAATCTTTCAACTAGATTCCATATTCAGCATGAAATTACTTGCTGAGAGCGAAGCAGTGGTATGTTGGCTGGAAACACCAAAAGAACCCTTGTGCCACTTGTGAATGTCTCTGTTCAAGAATTTCAGTCAATAAAAGCATTACACTGAAGCTATCCATTCTGTGTGTGTCGGTGACCACCACACCTTTCCAGCCCCGGTATATGTTGATCTCTTAGATGCGATGCGATGCTCTCCCAGGGAAGAAACAAGTATTTTGGACTACACAACTTCATTCTTTCTTTAGAATAAAAAATTATCTAATTTACCTTTTAAATACATAGTTGCAGGTACAGAAAACATAATACGCTACAGGCCCCATCCAGAGTAAAAAAATTAAGATTTTTATATTTTTCAATTCTTCCAGTTGTGTCAGGAGACATCAAAATGTTTGGTGCTGCTTTCTTAATTTTAATGCCTCACACAACATACAATGTTTTAATCAATTTACTGGTTGCTGTAATTGCATACCTTCCAGGCATTATTTCCCACTGATATTGTCATACAGAATACAGTATTTATGATTTGGGTGTTTTTACAATTCAACCCTTTAAATCCATATTTTATAAAAGAACAAAACATTACCGACACAGATGTGTTTTTAGTACTGACCTCAAGAGGAAACATACATGTATCAAACTGATAAATTCTACTTCCCATCACTGTTTTATTAATTATTTTTTCTGCTGGGTTTTTAGTGGAATCCTATTTTCTTTGGCCACTGAATGATAAGGTTGAGAAGAGAATATACTGTCCTTACTAAATCTTGGCATAACACCAGCTAAAAGAAGTGTTTCTGTATTTGAATTTTCCTGGAACCCTATCATGAGCCCAGCAAAGCACCCTCTGTATGGTGGCAGAGCCTGGTCGGGAGGAAGTGCTGCCCTTTGCTAGCAATAAAATAATAGGGAAGGAGATTCCCAGGTCCTACAGTCCATCCTCACTGAATCTCCACGGCAACCAAGTTTCTGTGCATCTTCACACCTAACATACTTCACGAGCTACGAATCCGCGCTGGTTTTCATGTGAAAATCCTTGATGGTGAACCGCATGAAGCAAGCCGACGGCCTGTGGCTAAGCGGGTGAGACAGCTGCGTGGGAAGCTGCCACTCAAGGGGAAACATCCTTGGACACAACTGATAGATCCTGCAACAAGTTATGGTAAAGGCTTCTTCCACTGAAACAGGGACATTTTCCCTTTCCCTGTTAACAATTTAACCCCTGCTTTACTATTTAAATCATTACCTCTTAAGTCTTTGCAACTAGGCTGTCTCCTTCAGCTCCAATAGCTTCTTACCTACAGAGATGGCACACCAGCCAGATGCCTCTCCTCATCGTGTACACAGCAGCACAGAGAGCTGAGCGCAAGCTGCAACTTTGGCCAGTTTCAGGTCTGCTGTGGGAGGTTCCGAAGAAACAACATGCTAGAAATGGAGGGCTGGGATCGCCACAGCTTTCACAAGCAACACTGCACAGTGCGTCAGACAGGGCATGTTTAACACTCCAGCTCACTTAACGTGACCCTAGTGAAAATACGTGTGTACCCTGAGTGAATTCATTCCCCCTGAAAGCATGTTTATTTCTGATCCATAGAGGTATCTATGTGTCAAAGACTTCAGCAGCCACATACAATCTTGCTGGAATAAAAGCTCTTCAAGCAGGACTTCAACCATTAGGTACGTCTCTCTGAGGTCACGGAACTGGATGAAAGCACCTTGTCTTTCTGTGCATGACTCACAGCCGTCGTTGGATAAACATCTTTGCATGCAAGCTATGTCAAGATAATTTTGACAACCATACAAAATTTGCCCAAATGCATGATAGGTTAGGCAATTTAGACAGTGACTTTAGTTAAGAAAATTAAGCAAAGCTCTGATATTCCAGCAAAATCAGTTGTTCTGCAAATGATCGGAAGCACGTTTGAGTTTGGATTGCCTTCACGCCAGTTTCACCCACTGTTCAGGTATGAAGGTACAATAGGTGTTAATTTAAAAGGTGTTAATAGAAAGCAATGGAATTCAATAGAAATTGGATTAAGAAGTCTGGTTATGCTTTCGATAGCCTCCACAATTCCTTTGAAGCTAAAGGAAGCTGCGATCAATGAAGAGAAAGGTCAAGAAATGTGTTTGATTCATCTTTTATATCACATTTTCTTCCCTGTCTGGTGGCAGGGATGTGAGGGAAGGAAGCCACATGCTTAGGTTTTCTATCAGGCCCTCTAAAATTAGTTCACTACACTAAAACACGCATGAAACTCCATTTAATATACGTTAACTAACCCAACAAGCAAATACATATGCTGACTTGACCCATGATAGGACAAGGATTTTGTTCACTTTGCTTTTCTGCATTTTTTGGGTTTAGATCAGGTTGTGCCTGGCAGCCAGTGTTTACCTACATGATCTCAGCAGAAAAGACCCCTGCAGCCCATCCTGCAGGATCCCAGAGCTCCACAGTTACTTCCACGGCTACCTTTACCTGCCCTCTCCCTCCTCCTGGCAAGGGGTGCTATGCCATTCCCAACAAACACACTTCACAGAGAAGTACATTCCCAAGACCTGTTCTTGCTTTCAATGGCTATAAGAAAAAAGAGCCATACTAAATAAGCAATATCATAAAGATCAACACCCCTCGGCTTCTCCCCCATCACAGTGCACCCTGGTCCTTGAGCCCTAAACTCGGATACAGGCAGTGCATCACCACAGTCACTTAAGCACAGGCGTCACCTCGAGGTCACTGGGAAAACAAAAATATTTATCTAGTTACATGAAAGTCTTATTTATCTGGGAGAAAAGAAAGTTCTCTGATTGCTCAGCAGGCAGAAATGAGTACCCTAAATATGGTCTGTAAGATATAAAAATCATTATTTCCCAAGCATTTATAACGTGTGCTTTTGGGAGGTGGTGAGTTAGATTGGTTTTGTTTGTTTGTGTGGGAAGAAATGCAAAATTGGAGAAAGAATGGAATACAGACAGATTATTTTGGTTTTGGTTAAAGAAGACCTCCTTTCTTCTTCTGTTGCTGGATTTCAAATCTAGCCGGGGCAGCTTGCCCACAAGCTATGCTCCTTCTTATTAACATCCCTATCCCAACATATATTTTCAATAAACAAAACTTAGCAAGCGTCACCAGCAAAGTTTGAACTCTTGAACTGAAGCAGTGGCATCTTGTTACCAGATAAGGTGAAGGAGTAGGATTCGTAACAGAGAGCAAAGAGCGTGCACAGCCACCACTAGTATACAAGTCAATCTACAAGGGATCTGACTGGATCACAACAGAATATTCCCCTTGAAAAACTGATATGCGGTTTTGCCAGCTGTTACAGTAAAGTAAGCTTAGTTCTGAATTAGAGAAGTTGCATGGAAGTTTGAGATTCGTTACCTTATTCATTATCTTATGGTCTGGCCACTAAAGCAGCTGAGCTTACTGATCTCTACAGATTCAGTTTCAACAATAGAAAACCTATCTGTGGGCAAATTCCCAACCAAATTTTAACTGAGCACAACGGACAGCTTGAAGGCACATTCCTGGGCCTTCAGCTTTGTCAGACCAAATTTCAAAGGTCTACAGTAACACAATAAAGATTTTATAGAGAAGCTCTACAAGACTCTTCAGAACTGTTTATAAAGACAAGACAATCTAACGACAATGGTTACCCACCAGCTCTGTTTATAATACAAACTACATAACACAATTTTGTCTGCCTTTATTTCCGTACAACCAACCCCTCTTCCCTCTGCCTTTGGAGCTGCAATCCTTCACCCTTCCTGTGCCATTAATTCCGCCTTCCTTATTACTCTACCTCTCGTTATGATCCACCCTGGACTTCCTTCTCAGCTCCCCCGCCCTGCCTTTCCTAGAAATGCACACACAAACACCCACGACACCAGGATCAAACCAAATGAGTACTTTTAAATTAGCCAAGGTGAACCTCCTTTTCTGAGAGCTCCAACAATTTGGTTCCTCTGTTACTACATGAGCTTTTCACAGTGTGTGTTACAGGGCACAGTTTTAATTGCTTTGCAGTATCTGAAGGAAAACATTTCAACATATACTTTTGAGGCATAGGTATTGAAAACTATCCAAGTCCCACACCACATGACTGCATCATTAATTTCTGTAAGCATTATGAAATGGCAGGAAGCTGGATTCTTGAATCAAGATACGCTATAGCCAAAGGTTATTTTTGCTAGGATCTTAAACCTGCTTTTTCTGTCAAATGTGTAACATGAATATACTGAAAATATTGGTATGATGATACTGTAAAAACTCAAATGTTTAACAGAAACAAACAAATCAACCTCACTTTGCTGGAGGTGTATAGTTTGGAAGAGCCTTTAAATTCTGACAATTGAAATAAACTGGGTCTGTTGAGGATTGGGCAGGATATAAAGAAAATAAATCCAAATTTCTGTAGCTAGTGGAAAATTTTGAGTCTGTAATTGAGCATGTACTCTCCCAAAGATTGTTACCAGAGATTACACAGCTGAATAGGTTTTCTGAGGTGAACTTAAAATAGACCTAATATCATACTTACCTCCTCAAGAGGATACTGTACACCAAAGAATTGAACTTTGAAAAGCAGTGAATTGCAAATAATTGAAGTAACCTAATCTGAAGAATACGGACAGAAAAAAATAGGGAGTACCTATTTACAGAATTGTGTGTAATGTAGACAACAAGACAGCAAAGGACCTAAGAGACCTCATGGACTACGTACTTCATTGCCTCTTAAAAAGTCATATCCAAAAATTGACAAAACAATTCTGTTGAAGTGTAAAGGGCACTGAGTAGCAGCACTTGCTTTTGTTATATTATATACAGTATTTCTCTTAATATATCCCAAAGAGACACTTTTCCTGGAGTGGACAATATTGATCATAAACAAATTAGCTTGCAATCTACTTTCACAGCCATCATCATCTGTTGCATCACTGCTTAAATATTTAGCCATGGCATTAGATTTTTCATTTCCAAGTACCTGTGTACTTAGCCTTGCTTAGTAAGCACAGCACTTGCATTATGTGGAGATTCATTAGCGTACTTCAAAACAAAATGTGTTTATGAAAAATTCTTCAAATCTGGAAGACAACTGGATAAATAAATGCTTAAAGAGCAAAAACACAGCTGAGGGGTCTTGCTGTCTACTTAGAACCAGGAACAGTTATTGCCTTTATGTCTGGGAAATGAGAGCCACAAAAACAAACAAACAAACAAAAAGGTAAAAAAAGAAAGAATTTAACAAGACATAATAATAAAAAATGGCACAAAGTGGCATAAGATCTTTCAGTATGTGTTCAGTGCCATGACAGTGGTTAGAAATCACAGATTGGTTCTTTGCCATGCTACCATAATGTGATAGCATGTTGGTCTAAATCCAATAGAGGGCTCCTAAGCCAATTTTGATAGGATAAAGATATTGGATCCAGTTCTCTATTTCTTATCAGTTTAACTCTATCAACTTAAGACAGATAGAACTAGAGAAAATGATTAATTATATCTCTAAGATTTATCTCATCAAACACTTCTTCATGCTCTATGATAATCAGTTATAAGCAAATATGAGATATCCCTTCAAAGGCAAAGCAGGTGGTCCCTGAGAGACAGTAGTGATAACCAATACTTCATCTGGTGCACAGAAGGCCCAAACGCTCTGACACACATCCTGCTGCAGAGCTGGTAAAATAACAGTAAACAGAAGAAAAAGTGAAAGGACGGTGAAAGTTGTAATTGCAGCTCTGCAGTGCAAAGTCAGGAGAATATAGAAATGGAACAGACTAGAATAAAAGATTTAAATGGGTCTTTTCTTGACTTCCTTAACCCACGGAGATCTCCAAGACAGTTTTTAAAACTAACCAACTGCTCTTTTGAGAATGTCAGATACCTTTCCTAAACGAACACCAGAAAAGTTTCTCAAAGTGGTTCCATCAAAAGTTCCACAAGATAGTCATGTGAATCTTAAAAGACAACCACGAAATACACTGACTCACATGTACCTTGTTTGCTTATGAATAAAGAACCTCCAAATCCTACCCCTTTTTAACAAACTATTTCAGAAATTTGTAGCAGAAATCAACTGATAAAAATAACTATTTCAGAAATCTGATGTTAAGCTATTGGCATAATGTCGGGCATCACACAGGCAGCACAAAGAGTACTGACCACAGCTAAGTTTGTCTGATACTTTCGTTATTTTCAGAACTGGGGCAGAAATTTTTCATGTGGTTAATCTAAAAGGTAGAGAAAGACAGACCTAAAGGGTACATTGTCCTAGTTCCACCATCCTATACACTATTGTAAAAGCCAATAAAAGTGGCAGTCAGCGTAGCTGTCACTGAATAGCAGAGAAACTTGGTTGATCACGAAGTGCCTCTTTGCAAGCACACCTTCTCGGCTCTGCTCCTGCTTCTCCATGTGGGTGCCTAACATCAGCTCCAGCATCAAAGGAGAAAAAAATGCATCTGGCAGTAACAGCTTCCACATCAAGCAGAAAAAGGTAGGCCTTTGGTCTGAATGAAGATGGCAAATGTGCTCAAGTACACTGACTCCTGAAGTGTCTGGAAGCAGTCAAAGATCCCTGACATTGAAAATTGTCTTAGTAACAGCAGGTGCAATTCCCTCAGGGGAGGTGAATAACCCTATGCCATGGCATCTCAATTTTTCCCCAGCTCTGCAGAATTGCCTTAGTCCAACTTCTGCTAAATTTCACCCAGCAGGTATTCAATCAAGCCCCTTTTTAGCTACTCTGTCTGTAACAGCTGTATCAAACTGACAACACACATTTCTTCATGGTATCTTATCATTAAAAAGACAGGCAGTCTACATCTCTGCTCATCTAAGTA
Source organism: Rhynochetos jubatus (assembly GCA_027574665.1). Taxonomy (NCBI): domain Eukaryota; kingdom Metazoa; phylum Chordata; class Aves; order Eurypygiformes; family Rhynochetidae; genus Rhynochetos; species Rhynochetos jubatus. Next base: position 31,636,053 of record CM050654.1, read on the forward strand.
TGTATGGTTTCTATTTCTGTACTCCAGGGTTCCTTGACATAGTTTATACAATAATCCATCACCAGGAAGCAATAGGCAATTAAATACCTTTGGTCCCTCTAAACTGGTTCCAGTTTCACTTCTGAATACTCGACCGGGGACGCAACACCGGAAAGCACAGCAAGATAGACAACGTGGAAACTGACCCTGTTCATGAGAAAGGTGTTAGGCAAGTGGACAGTGATCCCAGATCCCCTCCCTTTACCTCTGTCCTTAACACATGCCATGGGCACGTCCATAATATCTTTCAACACCCGCACTTGAAACCTGCTCAATGTGCGGAGCTCACCACTGATTAAGGAACTAAAGTTGCTTCCACACTGACTGTGGCTGGAGGCAGGCTGGTCTGAGGGGATCCAGGGACTCATGGCATTGCCAGAACTCCTTCCTTACAACTTCCTTTCCCCAGAAGGGGCACTTGGAAGAATTTACAGGAAAGTCCTTTCTCCTTCTCTAGGGAAGAAGGTTGAATTCTCCAACTCCAAGCTTGAATCCCTGGCTTACCCAGGGAGGCTGGATGCCCTTCTTCTCATGGACATCAGCTCTGATTTGCAAAGCCCCACTGCTGAGCCAAGAACAGCCTTGTCCCAGCTCATGAAGTACATCCTAAGGCCCCATCTGCTGTTGAGAAAGGCCAAATTCTGCTCTTGCATCTGCATAACTCAACCGAGGACAGCAAGGGTACGCAGCTACTCAGATGTTGACTCCTACTGTTCTTATTTGAGACACTGGTCAGGACCACAGGAATACTACGTCAGATCTCCTCAAAACAGGGCAAAAGAAACTCCATCATTGAGTAGCTTATAATTAACAGATGTGTTACCAGTATGCGCTATCATTTTCCCCACAGCATGGTTGCTATATGGACCTTCAGAGAAACAACAAATAATTCTCTCTTTTACCTCTCGTAGTCAAGCAGTTTGTGGTGAGACTCAACATATTGACACCATCATAAGTATTTTATTCTCACAGAACAGAATTTATTTAATCCCTGAAGCTATCTCTACTAGTTTTTACAATTATCACCTTTTTTTAAATCTTTCAAAGAAACTATTATGTTTGTGAAAATATTTTGTTTCATATATTTCCCTTTCCATCACAACCTGCTCTGATCTGTAGGCCCCACCTACATGGTTTGCTGCCCACCTGAGCATAACTCTAGTCCTTCTCGATTTGGCAAGGCATAGAGGAAATGGAGTTACAGTCCAGACTTCCACGATTTCGATTCAGCCAGAATTTTAGCACTTCTAGGACACCTTCTATTCACCAGACATCATTAGACCAGGTCCCCTTCCATTTTTATTTTGGTAAATCATTCCTTCCCTTCTGTCATTTGGCTGTTACCTCTCTTACTCATGTGCATTAGGGAACCCATTTTTAATTGCCCCGCAACACCTGGTTTAAAACCATTTCGTGCATTTTCAAGGTATGCACATTGGAAGTATTCGTCAGATCCTGTTCTGTAGGACTCAGTCACTAATTCATTTAAGCAGCATGAAGTGACAGGAAAGTCAAGTGAAAATTCAAGTGGGAGATAAAAAAAATTGCTTTTTTCTCCTGGCCCCAGAGGGAAATCAATTTTTGGCATTTGTGCCCACACACTCAAAGATTTTCAGGTGTATAGCTGTCACCAGTTCATTAAGATGCTTTGATGATGTGGTTTTAGGAGCTGAAACTCTGTATCTGTAGAAGAAGTTCAATTTTTAAAAGCAGTTTAAGTGCTTAATGAGCCGCTCCTACAGTAAAGCATAGTCTTTGGGCACCCAAAACCAAATGCAATTCATGCATTTTTTCAAACTTCAGAAAATCTTAGTTCTTTTCCGCTGCACATCTGGCCTAGCAATTATATCCCAAGTTTTGATGGAGACAGACACTGAGAGGTATTAGCAAACACAGTGAGGGTCACTGTTCAGAAGCGGAGAGGCTGTTGATTTTATTTCCCACTGGAATCTACTGGGAATAAATGAACTACAGGATTCCAGAAGAACAACTTGTTCTCCAGGCTTCACTCTGTTCAAACAGGAAAAACATAAGTTGTTAAAATACATACACAGAGCACAAGGACTGAAAACAGGCTGTGAGTTCTTTTGCTCTCAAAGTCACGACAATAAATCCAGACAAGTGCTGGTCAAAGCAACTGCCATTATTCTTCTCACTGATTCACCGCTTTTTAGTATAATCCTTATTACTAGCAGCAGCATATATTGCTGTCCATGCTGCTCCCCTCATCATGCTGTCAGAGACTGCCTGTATCACAGACATTTCCATTCAAACCAAGCCTTCAGAGTGGTGCCAGCAGGGAAGCTAATGACTGAATAAAGGGTGGCAGTCCACTTCAAACAGCCTCAGTCTTTCAAACTAGCATGCAAACTACCATGTATCGCTGCCTCTGCTAGACAGGCAAAACTCCAGTCCTGATACTTCAAGAAATCCTGCATTAGACCAGACTATCACTAGAATATCCCACACAATATTCCTCCAAAATCCCTTTACTTTGGTATTGACTCTTCAGCATGAAGGTTGATGTTTCTTTTGCTGTCCTAAACAGAACATGTGCAGGGAACACTGATCTTAGCCAGTCTTCTTGATACTTACCTGCTGCAGTCTCTTCCCTACTTCTAAAACTCCATTTAATTTCTGATTTTAGCTGTAGAAAGGATAGAGTTAATTTCTATCATCAGAAACTGCATTGACAAGTGTTATATGATTTCCTACTTAATCATTAACCTGTCAAATTCTGCATAATAAACTCTTCACCAGTTTAACGAAATACAAAAGACTTGTCACAGAGAATTTTAAGAACATGACAATCATGTATAAATTAAAAAAGAGTACTGATACCACTTTATACAGCTGGATTCGCAAGAAATAATTTTCTACCTTCACACAGTAAAAGCAACTGCTTCAGCAAGAAGTTTGGTTTGGTTTTTTGTTTTGGTTTTTTTTTTAATTTCTTGAAACTTTCTGAGCTTTCAGCCTTGAAAAGAACTCATCTGAATCACAGAGTCACTCAAGTGACATTTTAACGCTTTTCAGGAACCAGACAATGGTCTGGTATGCATTAAGTTTATGATCTATATTTCCTTGCAGTCTATCACAACCTAATAAAACTATATCAGCAAGCGTTAAGGAGGGAGAAGTAACACAGTAATTTTCCAGCCACATTCTGCCAGCTCTCAAATGCCAAAATTCTACTACCAGGGCATCTGCAGAGCCTGAGTGCATTGAGTACACTGCAATCTAAGCTGTAAGCAAGTTAATGCTGGCTGATTTTCCAATACAGTGTTCAAATGCAGGAGATAATTCCAGCATCTCCACAAGCAGTAGGAGGACAGTATTCCAGGTGCAGTTTGCACTCCTGAGTTTAGAAACATCTGCACTATCAGATAGAGAGCCTTTTGTAAGCAGTACCAAGGGAATGAACTTGTCTCCAAAGTGTAGAGAGCCACAGAACAGAGATCCTTAAGTGGTAGCACACTGACAAATGAGGGCTATAATTTTGTGGGAGGAATTTCAGTGTAACTGTTTTTCCCTCACTCAGTCCTTTCTTCTGGTGGCTAGTCCCACTAGCTTTCCTAGAAAGAGGGCCAGGAGGCCAGCCAGGGGTTTCAGGCTTCAGGGTCTACCTGACCACTCATCTGAGCCAGGCAATCAGTGCCTGTTCAACATAATCTGCAGAGTATTTTACCAGTATCCTCTGCTGCCACTGGATCTAGCACAGCAATCACACTGAATTACCTGAGAGAAATTACTGAGTTACCTGATAGAAACTGTGAGGTTTGGGACCCTGCTGCAGCAATATTTTCAGTACCCCAAACACTGTATGTCTTTCTCAAGAGATCATGCCTGGCTACATGTCACAAAAAAAGGTCAGTCCTCAGGACTAAAGAGAGGGTCTTCAAGGACAGCTCAGAAGGCTTCCTCTTCTCCTCATTCTGAGTAACTGATAAAGTAAGCCCTTTCGATATTCACGGAAAGGAGGGCTTCTGGCTATGGACTGGGTATCCCTGTTCAGCTCATCTTTAGACAGCCAACGATTTCACTACTCAAGTGAGCAGACAACACTTAGGGTGGCCCTGTCTGATAGCGATGGATGAGACTGTCCTTTCTCATTTGCTCACTTCTTCGCTTGTAGCCCTGCTTGATTTGTTTGTAACAGCAATACATTAATGTTGTCTGACATCTACTATTAAAGTGTCACAAGCATGTGTGTGCAAGGATGCAGATGCTGCAGGGAATCCACTGCAGGCCTCTATCTTCCCAGGCACAGAAAGCAACGGGAGGGAGGGGAAATAGCTTATAAAGCAGAAATGTTCTGCTACTCCCTACCCCTCGAATTCAGAAGGAAAATTGACAGATAGGGGGAAAAGAGCTAAAGCGGTCAAACACATGCAGAAGGCACGGCAACGCTCAGACAAAATGAATACTGGAAGTTTTCCCACCTGATAATCAAAAAACCCAGCCAAACCAAAATTAAACCCAACCACCCAAAGGGCACCAACCCACTCAGGTACCCAGTACGAGCTGGGCAGACTGGTGGTGGTGCCGTATTGAGCAGCTGAGTGATGATGGGCTGTCAGAATTTCAGAAGACATAAGAAAAACCTTTTCTTTTTAAGCTTCTTTCTTTACAGCAGTGTACAAATGTGGTCATAAATTGGCCTAAGTTTAGTCAATGATATTTCCTGCCTCCATGACCCCTCAAGTACTTACAGATCTATTCTTATATCACCCTTGAAAATGAGACATGTTACCCATGTCTCATATATACAGAGCGAGCAAAGAATTAGTCCAAGGTCACAGAAGAAAACAGAGGCAAAGCCAGGATTTGCATACAGATTTCTCAAGTACTAGATTGCCCAACACTTTAACAAAAGCATTCACCACCTTCTTCCCTGTCTCAACCTCTGTGAGAACAGCTATATAAGAAGAGCCAAGCAAAATATTCTCGCTACATCACTTGAGGTCAGTAATGTTAAAGAATTTGCCTTAACCATACACTCTATGAACTCTGAGAAGGGAAAGCGATTCCAGGTCTGTAACTTACAAAGGGCTGTAAACATTTGACAGCTGAAAAAATCTCAGATAATGAGAAATTCAGCCATTGTGATTTAAGTAACAACTACTTAATAATAAGAACCAGAGAATTATTTTTGTTCTGCATGAGACAGAGCTTTCCATCTGCAAGTATGAGGAGGACACGTAAGAAACTCACAGGCCCCTTTTTCATGGTCTCAATGAAACCGTAATGTAGTTTGTCCTCAGTGTCCAAAGGACTACAGGTCAGAATGATCACTGTGATATTTGCTGGAAATCAATATACGACATAACAAAGTGCAATTCTGTTAATTTTTTGAGGAATGGTAAAAATAGTCTACAAAAAGACAGTCTAAGCTGGGATGTTTGTCAGTTTATCTGCCAAATGAGCACAAACTTCTGAAGACATCTATCCTAATAACAAAATTATATCCCCTCTTTCACTACTTTAAAAAGTTCTCACTGCAAAACACTGTTTTCTATCACACAAATAAATAATAAATAAAATGTAGCCTACCTTTCTTTTTGTTGCTTGAGCTGACTGAGTCAGCTGATGTGGCCTGCTGATCACAACATGTAGCAACACTGATAACCAGGAAGGGAGTACAAAACAAGGACAAAAAAGGGTGCCGCTCAGTATTCATTGGTGACTGTGCCACCAGTTTGATGTGGTTTGCGAAAGACTACACCACGCAGGGTCTACCGAATGTATGGCTAGGAAGATGACTCTGTTTTCTTATGTCAGAGGATGATGCTTAACAGGAGTCCCAAAGGGACACAAGGTGCCACACGAGTTTTGCACAACAGTTAGGACAAGCCAAAAGGCTGATTCAAAACATGAACTCGGGAGTCTCGTACCTGTGTCAGCAGTGATCCCTGCAAAAACACAGCAGGGCAGGGAACTAAATCCTCCTGGAAAAACCTGCAGTGTAGCACACTTCGCTCAGTCACCGCCATCCCTGTCCAAGCAACATTTCTTGTAGTCGGCACAGCCAGCAGGACAGCTGATGCTCCCAGGATCAACAGGAAAACAAGCTGTAACTTATTAACTGCACAATCTACCTTCTCTCCTTCCATTGCCAACATGGTTAAAAAAAGCATGGGTCAGATTTGCACAAGTATTTAGGCCAGATGTGCAGATAAGTAGTTAAACTATTTAGACATACATTAAATCATATTAAGTGCCTATCTGCACCTTTTTAAACTGAGCTTCTTCCCCTTTATCAGATTCATAGTAATTTAATAGGAGCTGATTAGAAACGAAGGTCTCCAGGGCCAACACATAAAGTTTACTTCAGTTCACTCCAAGCCACAAAGCCAGCCACAAACTGCTTGTTGCTGTGTGAGCGGAGACCCAGTGGCATGCAAGGAAATGTCAGGAGAGTAAACTGGTGAGGTCTGGAGACTTGTGTCATGGGGGACACAAATTGTGAGTGCTGAGCTCCACAAAGAAACAGCAGATGAGGCTGATGATGGCTACGATAGCGTGCTGCAGCCCGCTGCATGTCAAGCTGTGCCTTAGCTTCCAGTGCCCCTAAGGGGAGAAAAGTGCACTAAAAACAAAGGCCAAATAAAACATGCTTTAATTCTCAGTCATTACAACCCCAGCTGCAAATAAAACTGAAGCATGTTTCTTTTTAAAGAAACAACACAACACTTTCCCTCCAGCCCTGTTGACTTCAAAGGCTTCAGAAGTAACCTGATGCCACAACTAGAGGCAAAGCTGCCATTAAGTGCTGACTCCTGCACGGTCGTTGAGATTTTGAGGTCCCAAATCCTGTTTTGATTCTTTACCTTCAAATGAATTAAAGCAATAGAAAGAAATAAGAGAAATAAGATGGGATGCAGCTTCCAACATGGCTGTCTGAACACCTGCACGTATGACAGGAGCTGTGGGGTGAGTACATACGCAGAGCCCATGGTTGCAAGACATGATCTTACAAGTACTTCCGATGACAGACTCCAGCGAGGACCATCTCTCCCCACTGTTGCATGGCTCGTCACAAAGGATTTCTTCTGTCCCTTTCCTCTCTGTTACTACAGGTTCTGCTACCAGTCAGCAGAGCTTTAATCCATGACTGCTGAGTTTCTGCATCCACACCCCATGAACAGACTCAGGGGTTCCCTGAATTCAGCTGCAGACACTGGATGGTCTGCTCTCATCCCTGATTCAACATCATGAAACCCTCCCCTGAGCTGGAGGCACAGGCCAGCGTCCAGGCTGCCCCTGCCAGCCACACTGAGCTGGTAATTGTGGGAGATGAAAGGCAAAAGGAGACAAGACACCCAGGACATTGTGCCCTGCCGATACTGCCAGTCCCCCCCCCTTTAAAAAATCAACAGAGCGCAAGTCCCTGCCTTGTCAGTACTGTGCCCGGTCCAAGCACTGCTGGCACATCCACGTGCTCAACTACGGAAAACTGTTAGAGGGAACAAGGCGGGAAGGAAAAAAGTAACAACAAAAAGAGATTGAGCCCCATGGCTACCACATACTTGGATGAAAGATTGATTCCTTGCTTATGCTGATGATGTTCTGGTACAGACTGCACATGAACAAGGCATTCCCAAGCTTTTAATTTATTACGGTGTTCCCAACAAGCACGAACATCAAAGTTACTTTCCAGGCTTTCTTGTCCCTGTGTACTTCAATTCAATACAGCCACACTGAACCTCCTTGGTCACTGCTGGGTCAGTGGAGAGAAGGATCAGTCTAGACAACAGTCCCTCCTTCCTTTCCAGTTCTCCAAACAGATGGGAACGTGGGGAGAGGAAAGAAAATGACAAATAAATAGCTGAGCTGACTCATGCCTTCAAAGTGTCCATTTAAAATGACCAAGTAGCTATTCTCTAGGTCAAACCAGAAAGAATACAAGCCTGCATATAAAAGTATCTTGCATAAATGCAGATGCTAATCACAAAAGCTTAACTTCAAAGAAACACACTCAAGGATGCTTGCCATTCCTGCCGGTGCAATATCCAGGCATCTTGCAATCTTTCAGTTATGATAATACGGATAAGAGGACTGAGAGCAAACAATCTTGAGGGACAAGGCAGTAGTCCAGCCACACTTGCAAATACATCTACACCATTCTCTGGAGGAATAGATTGCAGTAGTTAAGAGAAGTAAAGATATTTGGCTTTTTTAGCACATAATGACAGCACAGACTTCAGAATGGTTTCCACCTCTGCAGCAGCAGCCCTACTCTACAATCTATAGCTACTCATTTAATAACATCACATGCCAGAGCTTGGTTGTGGATTATTTTCATTTCCTATCCCTCCTCATATTTAATCAGGCTGCTCAGAGAGCAGTTTACAGTTTGTTCCTATGCAGTCTCACAGCAGCTAGCACAATGCAGCTCCAGTCCTGGTCCTAGGGAGAATAGCTTAATAACAATTTATTACAAACAGCATGGCGCACTGGTGGCAGCACGGAAAGGAAGGTGGAAGGCACAGCACACACAGCACAATTATTCTTCATGATTTAACCCTGTGGTCCTTTCCCTCGGGCAAAAGCTATCTTAGTGCCTTCAGTGGGAGTTTGGCCAGAGTAAACCCTTCATTTCTAAGAAAATAATTCAATGCGCTTTCAGCAACATAAAGAACAGTTGTTTCTTATCCTCTACCTGTAAGACCTCAAGTTGTCGAATCCCCTCTACTCGCTGAGTCACAATATGCACCCATGAAGGCTACCTTCAAATAGCAACCTGAGGTATTGTTTCTTCCTCCCAGGCTAACCTTGTCTTCCCCACAGACGTAATTTTTTATGCGAAGGAATAAAACCTGTTTTGTTTTAAAGCAATTTGTAAAAAAGAAGCAGTAAAAGACAATGCCTTTTTCTTTAAATCCTTCCAACATAAAATAGGAAAGCATGCCTAAGGGTTTCCAGGCCAGCAGCGTTTTCTTGTTTTGTTTGTTTATTTTAACAAAAAATAATTCGGAAAGCATGAGAGCAGGATGTACTGGTACCAACTATGTTATCTCAGCAGTGCTGTAATTTCCCATAGCCTACACTATCTGCAGGACCTCTGTTTCTTTCTGGTCATGGATTCAGAAACAATGATAGAGCTGAATAAATTCAGGTGCCTCGATGAATAGTAGACTTAGAAATCCTGCATTTGACCAAAACTTCCTGGCTGGTGCCTGTACAGAAAAAGCTTGTCATGGGAGATGTATTAAAAACTTAAGTATTTACTATTCAGAAGTCAAACAAAACCTGTATTGTGCTGAACCCAACCTCATCACCAGTCTCAAACTGTCCCACCACCTTTCATTGTCAATGTGAGTCGCTGATTTTGCTTAGGGTTGGACTCCCATGAAGCTCATCCTCCCTGTATTGAGTACATCTACAGGGTACTCACAGCAGAACAAGTGAGCACCATGGACGCCCTAACGATAGTAGTGGGCCTCCTAAATGGAGCTCAGGACACTGTTAACGCAGCCATGTGAATGCTAGCTGGCCCAGATGGGCTCACCTCTGCCTGCAAAACATCTTGCAGATGTAGCTAGTTCTCTCTGCCAAGGACGGAGAGCTCTTACGCTGTTGTTGGTTAACGGCTGGCCCTGAGCAGCAGGAACAAGAAATGTCAGGGTCTGGCCAGCTGAGCCTCCCTTTCTGCAAAAAACAAAGCAGTTGTGACTAGCAGCTCCAAATTGTAAATTAATCCCACCTGAGAATCTGGTGGGAAAAACCCCACAAGAATTCACTTGGTTTTAAGCTGTAGTAGAGAAATCTGAATTTCCTCAGGTCAGGGAAGGGAAAATGTGAGGGGATGATCCTACCACACTCTATCACTGCCCACGTCTAGAAGACAGCAAGTCAGCAGCAGCACAGTGCAGAGCTCACAGTGTAATTTCCCTCTAGACTACTCTAAACTTGGAATGGGGGTTTTTCCAAATTTATTGCTTCTCTGATTTCATAACAAATTAGCTCCATGTACCATTACAAGAATTGCTTTGCTGTCAGCCCTGCAGGCTTAATTTGGGGTCTGGGAAGCGGAGGGTTCTTCCCTTCTCACACATTGTCAACAGCAATACAAGGTTTTGAACACTGAGTTCCACCCACGTTTGTCCTTGTACAACCCCAGTGAAGCCTTTCACAAGGTTGGACAGGTGTAAAATGACAGAACTTCACCTAAAACAGCACTAAAACGACAAAGCTGGGGGGAAAAAAAAGAGCTGTTGCTCTGACAGTACATATTAGACTTGAATTGACTGAGTTTTCAGTTTTTGTTTTTTTTTTTTTAAAGAACACCAACACATCAAATCAGAATGAAGGTAACTGAAGGAAAGGGGTAGGAGGAAAGAATTGCTGCCAACAGTCAACGCAATACTACTGTTTTTGCAGAGCATGTGTTCCCTTTAAAAGCGGATGGATAAGCTAGTGCTACAGCCGTCCTGCTACTCAAGCACTGCGAGATTTAAATATATGGCAAAATGAAACTGGGACCATGGTGTCACAGGCAATCTTTCACAGATTTAGGTAGGTGATTCCTGAATCTAATTATCTTTTTGCAACTCTACGAGACAGAACTCTCACTGATCATAAATACTACGCATCAAACTAGCACAGCAACAGCTGCTGTTGGGTGCCCATGCTAGCTGGGGTAACGCTCATATTGACAGGCAAACGGGAGCAAAGGCTCTATATTCAAATAATTCAAGTTAAGCTTGGATTTAGTTGCATACACTAATTGAAAAGGCTGCCCCAAAGCTGCAGTAGTCCTAAATATGCTGAGTACACGTGCAGGCAAGCATGCTGGCATGATGTTGACAGGTGATGAATTTGTTTGTGTATTGAATATATACAAGTAAGAAGCAGCTGGAAATGTATGATAACACGTGCTCTGTACAAATCTAATCTCCGCTAATATTCCTCAGAGTCTAGCTGCTGGCCAGCTGGTTGCCACTGAGTGACAACTTTGGTATAAATTCCGGTTTGTGACTGAAGGACCAAGGAACTTCAGCTGAAGGGCAGATATTGGAGGAAGAGCCAGCACAGGCTATCCTGAAATGACATGGTTTGAAGAGGTAGAAACAATACTCTGATCTTCACCTCGAATTTACGCACAACCAGGGATTTTTAGGCTTGAACACTGTCCTCTGGCTTAACTCCATGTTGTCCCTTTCTTTGTTTTCTCCTTTATTTATGGGACAGGGTAAACAACTATATTCTAAAACATTCAGTGTTAGTTTTTTGTCAATAAGGAGAAGCTACTTTCTTTAATTTCCCTACGTGACAGAGACTCTCCATTCCTTTGCTAACTCCAGAAGCCCTTCTTCTTACACATCTAGTTTCATATAATTAATTCCCAAGCCTGGCTAACCAGACCTGTATGCAGTATTCCCAGCACTGCAAAGTCTCACTCACTGTATGACAGAGCTACGCATCTGCTCTCGTACTGGGAGCACTTCACCGAATGCATCCCAGGGTTGTACTTGTCTTTCACGGCTGCATCACTACAGCAGCTTAGTCATTCTTGGACTGACTCATGCACCGTGGTCTTTCTCCTTTTCTGTCATTTCCAACTGATGAAGGCTAAGTGCAGAGCTGAAATTAAATCTAACATGATTTAATAGCTATCAACTGGTAAGGCCCTTCCTCTAAGAAGAAAGAGTGCACAAGTGTAAAACAAGATTTAAACCCAAGGTTTCTACCTGTCAATTGACACCACAACCGAAATCACCCAGGAGAGCATCTTGACAGTTCACTTAGATGGATTTGCTTTCTAAAATATCCATCTGTATTTGCTGTTCTTCAGACCTATGACATCCTCTCCAATATGATACATTCATTAAAACTCCTTGAAATGTAATGCACCACTCTTTGCCTGGTTTAGGATTTCCTTACGCATTTTCACCCCTCCCTCCATTTCAGCCTACTTGAAACTTGTTTAAGTTTACAAGCAGCAGTTGCACCATCATTTCTCTGTATGTTTTAGCGATGCTCCTTTCCCCTTTTCTGCTCCCTCTCCCTTGCTGTTCAGCAGTATTTTCCCACAGCAAAACAGTTATTCACCTTTCCTCCATTCCTAGGTGGTCTTTAACTTAAAGCCAGCCTTGGCAGCTGCTGTTCTTTCTTTGCTCTATTTTTATCTCTGTAAATATGTTCAGGCAGACAAAATAAGAAGAATAGAAGTGCTGCCATTAGGTGGGTAGTCAAATGACAGTGCGACGAAGAAAGTCAACGTTTATAATGCTTCAGAACCTCATCTACTGTAACCTAGCATGGAACTGAAACGAGAGGTAGAAAGGCTGAGCCAGACAGGCAGGGTGAGAGCTCACAGCTCTGCCACAAGCCTGGTATCATTCCTAGGAAATAACGGGGTACAGGTAGTGTGCTTGTGTTGTCTGCAGTTAGACATTACCAGCTGCCAGTTCACCTCATGCTTCTGATTATTGCTCAGATTCGTTTCTTCTGCTTCTGTAAGGTCAGTTCCAAGAAATAATAAAAACTGATTCACACTAATGAACCTTGAAGCAATCACAGAGTATGGAATCTTTTGGCAGTGTCTCTGGAATTAAATATTTACTGGACACATCTCTATTCTAGGGACTTAGCCAAAATGAGAGAGGAGGTATGTGAAGCCAGCCTTTTCCAAAGCAAGCATAAAACCTCACACACATAATGCCACACAGCCCCACTGAGAGATCACAGAAACCTGGCTGCCTCGAATATCATTCATCTGAAAGGAAAAACAAGAGTGGACTTGTAGGCTGGGAGGCACATCACACAGCCAACTTGGCTCTGCTGTGCCAAGGAATAGCTGATTTGACCCTGCCCCTTGCTCCTTTTTCTCTAGCAAATATTGCTTCTTGCTCCGCCAAGGCCGAACTCCAGCAAATGTTTACATTATTGCATGATTAAGGTAAGGTTTAAAAATACCCCATTAGAAGATTTGACTCTACATGTGATGAGAGCTTGTGATTGCCATCTTGCTCTGCGACTAGCTGCTTGCTTTTGTTATCACCTTCCTCCTCCCATAGCAACCCTTTCCAATCAAGTAATGCTAACTGATCTTGGAAATCAATCAAACTCCTATTATGTTTACATACAATAGACCGCCATGACTCACTCTCATTTACGGCCCTTCAGCTCCAAACACTGGTTTAAAAGAGGCCACAGATTATTATAATAGTGTTTACACATGAAATATAATATGCCAACCTGTCAAAATATTGTCAATATTTATTCCACATAAATCCATCCCCAAAAACTTAATGAAACATTAGAATTGAGGCAGACTGGGAAAAAGGTAGAAGCAAATATTTGAATCAAACACAAATAATTCATGGATGAACCTCAAAAAAAAGCTGAGTATCAGAGAGAGAGTTGTCCCAAATAAATTGGGCGGCTTCACAACAAGCAGAAAGGGACGTCAAATGAAAACTTGCATGGGCTGTGGAAGACATGAAGACCAACGAGAAAGAATGGCAGATTGCCCTTAACGTCAGAAGAGCGAAGCGCAGAGCAAACTCGTGTAAGGAGGGAAAAAGGCTACCTGCAGAGAAAAGCAGCTGGAACAGCAAGCGAGTAACATGCCTTGCTTTCTAAGGATAAAAAATTAAACCAAGATGGCCAAGCATCATGGCAAGATGAACTGTATTTCTATAAAAGTGGAAATGGGACATGCCTTTTTAACTACCACTCCTCAAGGAAAAATACATGTAGGAAGAGGTTACTTTATGCCAAAGGGCAGGAAGGAATCTTTACAAACAGAATAAGCTCATTAAGCGACTCCATGTTTCACTGCTCCTTGAGGAACCATTTCTTCTAACACTGCTGGGGAAAAACAGAGCTGATTTCTGGATCATTTAGTACCTTTTCTGAGAGATTTTGGTCTGTCATGCAATGCAAGCTTGGATGGATTTCAGTGGGAGTTAGCAAACGAAGCTTGCAAACAAATGTCAGGAAGGAACTCCATGTTATTTTTACCTAATCTTATTTTTCCATGTGAAGTCATCTGGGGCAGTTTTGTTCCTGCTGGAGCCATGCAGTCCATGGGAGTTTCAGGTAATCCATATCTCAAATTAAGCACTGCACAAACAAAAGGGCTGACACATTTGAAAGTTGAAGTCGTTACTTTTTTGCCGAAGTTCCAATCTGTATATTGTGGGATGATACAAAATAAACCTGAAGGGTTAATGAGCCAGTTCCTTTTTCTATAGCTAAGGTTTTATGGAAATACTTTGTACTCCCAATTTCGAAGCACAACTTTTCTCAGTTCTGTGAGTTCCCACTAAAAGCCTTAAATCAGAAAAGTCTGACACTAAGATGAATTAGTGCCTCTCAAAGGTGTGTTTGGAACATGAGAACAAACAGAGCATTAACACTACTTCCTAGTCATCTCTTATCTTCTTATGGGCTAGATAAGATCGTTTGTTAGGAGTTTGCACAGTGCTTACTACTACACTAAGGTTCTGATCCCTAAATGCACACTAACAGTGTAATAGAAAAATGAGGTCTGTAAGGAACTCGTTAGCAGTTATCTCAGTCCCCACCTAGCACAGACAAACACACGTTTTGTGGGGCTAAGATTGCTTCACATCAGTTATTCTTATGGCTTTTACCTTTTCAATTTATCTACAAAACTCCTATTAACAACATTGTCTTTTCGCTACCAAGTTATGTTAATTGACTTTGAGCTTGTTCTCACTTTCTCTCTCTAAAATTTTTAGGGTCTTCAATATTTGCACCAATGTAAACATGCCTTTTATTGCCAAAACCGTTTGCAGCACTGAATGGGGTTTTTACTCAAGGATTTTTTACTCTTGCTTAAAGAATACATGCAGAAGATCATCCAGTTTTAATTTCCCCTTGCTTAGTTTGCTCCTTATTATTCAAGTTTTTCCAGACTGGGAGCTAAAGCCTATATGGAACAGATCACCATTTAAAGGCCATTCAATTTTGAGTTGTATCAGATACGAAAATACTTGTAATAGAAGCATATATAATCAACACAGAAATCAATGCAACTCTGACCAGTAATTGATCACGACTGGTAACAGATACAGTAGAAGATGCAAGAAACTCTTCGGAGTAAAATTGCATGATAAACTGCATAGACGTATCTTCCTAACTTCCACCACTTGTCACAATTTACGGTCTGAACCACAGAAGTTTTTTCTCTATAAAGAAAAAAGGCAGAACCTACCTGTGGACATATTCCAAACCTTGGGTGGGCATTATTTTCTTCACTTCTTATAACTCATCTACAAAGGGATGCAGCAGAAGTAGAACAGGATCAGTGACAGAAAATGCCTACTACTAATAATGGGAAGTATTACTTGCTGTCCTCTTCCTTGTCATTCTGACATGTTCTCTTAGATCAACAGATCACCACGACACACTGAGCAGACATCTTCATTCAGCTTCCCACAGCTTCCACCGTAGGAATAAACATTTTTATTCCCAAAAATATTTTTCCACCCACAAACAATGGTTGTTAATTAAAAAACCTGCAACACACACAAATCAGTCTTGTTACTCTCTATTCTGTGCCTAGCTTGTGACAAAAATGCATTTCATGTGCCATCATGTCCATTCACTTCATTTTGCTCTAGTCTTCCTTAAATCTCTACAATTCCCTGTCATATTCAATTACTACCTCTCCTTCATCACATTTTCCCAATTATATGCACAGTATCCATGGTTCACCACACGAAATACTATACTGAAGTCCCAACCATTCACTTACTTTGTACAAAAGTAAGTAATTCCTAAACCTTCGTTTCCTGTTTCTCGGCAGGATGGTCAAAGTAATACACCATTTGGAACAGCAGCAACTCAGAGAAGAGAATAATAATGATAATGAGTAATTTTACAAGAATATTGTGACCTAGGGGACTCCCCACGTTATGCAGTATTGGCTTCAGAGAAATAGAAAACAATGAGGTTTGAAATCCAATATGTAAGGAAACTTTGTGCTGTCTGGTATCAGGGCCAGCTGGGTGATGAAAACTTCACTCAGCTTCCCAGTATTAGGGATACCTAAAACATAAAGGAAACACAGGATTTTAACTTCCTCTTTTCCCTGACAAAACTTATCGTGTGGGTGGAATCGGTGATGGAGTGGGGTGCTAGGATGGATATGCATTTGGTGAGTGGCTAAACTGGGTTAGAGTCTACATGAATGGCTAAAATACACAGCAGTATTTCATCACTGAAAAATAAATTATGCTGAACTTTGCATACCAGTTCTGTCAGATCCTGACCTCAGGTGTTAAGCTGACCCGGGAACAAACGCCTAGGATAGTTTAGAGAATAGTCTTCCCTTGCTCTCCCCCACTGGGGAACCCGTGTTTTCCTACATGTATTTCATGACAAGGTGAGAAGCTCAAACTACTCCTTTTATCCTCTTTATTCCAAGTGTTGGCTTTGGGTGCACCAGCACCATTTGTACCCAGCCACCTCCTGCTCACTTTCTTGCCACATACAACTTCACTAAATACCAGCAGGGATGAAAGTGAACATCTCCTTAAAATTCTCATTGCAATACAAATGACAGCTGCTATGCCTCCTGAGGATAAGTTTTTCAGCCATGTTATTTCTCTCATCTCTTTTAAATTCACACGTCAGTAGATTTCTTTTTCCCCCCAATAAATCTTCAGTTATAGTCTGAAGCTTTTCATTTCAGAGCTGGGTTCAACAATAAGGACTGAGGGTGCCTGTCTGCTTTTGCTTTGCTGCTTAAGTGTTAACATATTTCAGGATACACCGGATTGCTGGATTCTAAAAGCCTTCTCCTTACAAAATGACAGTACAATACATTACTTTGGCTTCTGAGCCTGGTTCTTAACCACAGTGTTCCGCACACATCCCAGAGGTTTACATCTCCTAAGAAACCCTGACAGCCTTCGGACCTGAAGCTGTTCTTTGTGAGGTTCAGTTCTGGATAAGTGTTTTGATCTCAGATGAAAGATGATCTGAACACCCTTTGACTGCTTTACCAGTACACAGATGATAATTTGGACATAGCTCTGAAACTAAGCAAGTCTATGAAGCTTGAACACATGCCGAATTCCATTCCAATTCTGTTTTTAATCTGTAACTAATAGTCTATTACTTCTATAGAATATGTCCTATTTCAATACTCTCCATGTTGCCTGTGGTCCAAGATAAACATTAAAGGAGGGAAGAGAAAACCTTTTTCAGTTGCTTTCAGTTTAGATCATGAGATTTACATGCTTATCAATGTAAACTGCAATTTGCAGCTTTTTTCATTAGGAAAAGAATATTAAATGAGAGGTGAGAAAGTACTTTTATGCAGAGGGATTTCTTATAGGAAAAGGAATAAATAAAATTGTAAGGGAATACCTTAATGGGGAGTTTGAAGTCTGCTCTATTTTTAAAAATTATCCATTTACAGCTATTCGTGCTTTCCTTCTCTTGCATTTTTTAGAACTGAGGGACATTTGCATTATGGTAAACTTTCAGCGAGTAATACTGAAGAACTGTTTTCAAATATTATTAATATACAAGAACTTTATTAGTCTGAAATTTCTATTTTGTTTCTCTGTTTTAATCTTTTTTTATGTTATTTTTCTACCTAAAACTGAAGTATTATAGGTGTGACACCTTTCAGAGTGCATATGCTTTGGAAGTCATGAAAGAAGTTGATTAACTGAGTAATAAGCAACTGTGAAAGAGCAAGTGCTAGTCATGCAAATACTCTTTGTAGAGATAGACTTCATAGCATGCGGACCTGGATGTTGGTTTACCTGAAGACAACATGTGCACATAGGTTCAAGATTGCATTAGATGTGCAACACTGCCAAACTCTCCTGAGAGCTCCTTTTTCACAGCTTTCAAGCCGCCATTTATCTCCTTTAGATCTGCCATGAAATAAAGATTCACACAAGTTTTATTCTAGTTGTGGCAGTATGTAGAAACCCGAAGTTGTTCACTCTTAAGACATATGTGAGGCAGTGGAGAAGTCCATATGACAGCCCAGAATTACCTAAGTTACTGCTGGCTCAGGACAAAGTGTCTGGCATGGCACAGTTCAAAGCCATGTAAGCCTTTATAACTCCAGTTTAAGATACAGTGAGTTTATTAGGTTGCACTAATGCTAATTCTAAGGAGATTATTAGCCAGTGACATTCAACCTGACTGCAACCAGCTATCTCAAGTGTCTTCACACTGAATTCTTTAACACTTCAGGTTGCAAGGTCGAGACAGAGTATGCTTGGGTGTATTTGCAAATGCTGCTACTAAGAGTTCCAAGTGTATGCCTGCTGGGATCCTCAGCTTCGTCTCCATGTCAGGCTTAACAATTGTAACTTGGGGTATCTGTGGGCTGAAGAACTACTACAGATTGTCCAACTGCCCTTACTACTAATGAAACAAAACGGTCACATTCAACACACTGTACACAAAAACCCACAGCTTCTCTTCCGTGTCAGACTTCTGTCCTATCTGCACAAGCCTGTCTTATCCACCCTCAAGCCATCCACATGCTCACCTCATTATTTGTTGTACTTTTCAAACAAACATTTTCCTGCTTTGCCCATGTTCTGCTCCTTGCTGCCTCCCACATATGGGTAGACACTTCCCAGAATGAGCTGCAAA
This sequence comes from Rhynochetos jubatus, assembly GCA_027574665.1. Classification (NCBI taxonomy): domain Eukaryota; kingdom Metazoa; phylum Chordata; class Aves; order Eurypygiformes; family Rhynochetidae; genus Rhynochetos; species Rhynochetos jubatus. The sequence continues at coordinate 31,654,698 of CM050654.1, forward strand.
GCCACATCACAGGACTCCTTCAAACCCACCCCGCAGACTCTCCATTTTCAGAGTTGGTTTGGTCGGCTTCCCCGCAAAGGTTAACACCACAGGAGTACTCACTGTGCTACATGTACAAAAGAGCAAGTGTGACTGCCCATCATACAGAACGGCCTGACTGTTCCTTCACACTCCCCATCCCACCTGTACCCAACTGATGCCTCTTGCCTTGGTTTCAGCCAGAAAATCTTTGGGGATGCAGCCGTTCCTACCCTCTATTCATTTCTTTGAATTTCTTATTAGGAACCATAGCACCTTGTGCTAAGAGTCAAAAATTGGTTAGGTGGAGAAACGAATCATCTCCTCAAGGTTTCAAGTCTCATCAATGCAATGCCTGAGTAAACATTAAGAAGTCATCTATTGATGCCCAGTCCAATTGTTCCACCAGAGCAGCACTTTTCAGCTCTTCCAAGCTGACACCCTTCGGGCAGGAATAATGAGAGGGCAGCTAGGGAAATAAAGCTGTGTGGGACTCTCCCTTCAACTTCCATAGTCAAGGAACCAAGAAAGATGACAACTATTGTATCCCTTATTTAAGGGATAGTCCATACTGACTCCCTGACATCTATCATCTCTTTAAAAAAACGCGAAGACATATACACAATTCACCAGGAGAATGTGCAACAGCTATTCATTAAACCTTTATATTTTTCGGCTTTTTATGGCCATGACACAGAATTCTTCTCTTTGTTGCCGTCACACACCGAGAAAATACCAGCTCTAGTTCTATTTTCTGCACAAACAGTGTGATTTTCTTCTACCTCACCTAGAATTAACTAATCTCATCACAAAAACAGTGACACTCAAGATTTCTCTTCAGCATCTTAAGATATAAAACCATAAAAAGATCAGGACTATAACTGACATTCATACTTCTTCAGCATGTTATAAAAATAACTTACCTAAGACATTTCAGTTACTCTGAACACATGGCTGATGATATGTAAATAACTATTCCTTTCTGAAATTTGGATCCTTTGAACATCAGCTGAACTTGGCTATATAAATCCCAAGACTAGATAAAGGAATAAACATTTGCCTAAATGACAATTCCTCCAACTAATAACACCCCACTGTTCAACAGAACCAACTGTCAGGTCTTCTACATCTCCTGTTTGGATATATGACAGCATCCAATAACTTGCAGCTTTCTGTTTTTATCACTCTCTCCAAGTCAATGAAGTCAATCAAGTCAGGCTGTGGTGCCTTGCGGTTTATATATTCCAGTTTAACACATCTCAAAAACATCAAAAATACCGAGATGCATTAATACTAAATGACATCACCAAAATATTCTGATGCTTAGCAAAATCAAGGTCCAGATTTTTAGGCCAAACATTAAAAATGTGTTGAAAACAATTCAGAGGTCATTGCTGAAAGATTCACTTGATCTCATTAAGCATAAATAAAAACCCAATACTACAAGATCCTGTGAGACAGTAATTTATAATTATTAATATTAATCAATTCTGAACTAATAAAACACAGCATAAATGGTAAACAATACAGTTGCTACAATTTTTACTACTTCCTCTATTCCAGGTCTTTCTTGTTTCATTGTTCTCACTCTACTTCCAACTGCATCTGATTTTACTTTGAATGAGACCAGCTAAGCATTGTATTTAGCTTTAAGTCCATTTCCTGAAGCCAACAAGATAAATCAACCATTTGCAAAGTTATAAGCAGTTTCTCTGTTTGATCTCATTGGTGACAAGCAACTATCATCTAAATAAGAGCAGATTAATACTGTAATGTTCCCTGTGAGAACTATAGCAAAACTGTAATATTAAAAACAACATTTAAATTAGGAAAATAACCATTCCTTCTTTAAATACCCAAGCCCAATATCTCCCCCTTTTTAAGCACAATAACATGATATGTCGACTGTCATCTGCCACTTTCATCACATAAAATGAGATGAAATGAAGTCAAATATTAGTAAAACAACAGAAATTCCGGTACTAGTATATAAATGGGAATACGGTCTGCACGACCCCTACAGCAATGCTGTTATTCAACCCAGAGTTTGTTGTCCACTGCTCCAACAGGAGAACAACAAGGGTGATTACAGGTGTAGAAAACACATCCTGTAAGAAGCACTACAGTTGCTTGATTTAGGAAGGGGAAGCAAGAGTGACACAATAATAGATTCTTCAATATATGAAAGGCTACTGCAAAAATAAAAGGAGAATCATCTGTTCTTCTTGTCACAGTTAGCCAGGACAAGAAGTTAATTGCAAAAAAAGCAGATTACCATCATCATTAGCTTTCTTTTCTGTTTTTTTAAAGTATCAAACGCAACTTTCTAAAGGTGAAGATAATTAAACAGTGAAATAGATTGCCTAGGCAAGATGGGAAATCTCAAACTCCAGAGACGTACATAATAATTTAGACAGGTCAAAAATGACACGAGCAGATAATAATTAAAAAAGCATACTTATGAGTATTACTTTTTAAATGGCACAGTTTCTTATAAATATGGTGCGTCAATTAACATGTCTCAGGATTATGCATCTCGGTTTATGCTGGAAGAATAAAACAGACTGAATAAATTCTCAAATTACTGTATTTATTACAAACACTGATTTCCTAATTAAGAGGAAAACAGACTCTTGCTTGTATAACTATGGGATTCAACAGTGTTCCCAAAGAGGCCAAAACTCTCACCAATTTCAATGAGACAGCAGTAATTATGAACATCATCATCTATATAAGGCTTTTTAAAACAAAATCAAAAGCAATACCAAGCAGAACAATCTCTTGCTTAAGAACAGAAAAGGCGCCCTTATGCTTTGCCAGCAGAGGTTGGCATGGATGATGAGTTCCTGCTCTATGAGAGAGAGCAACGTACTAGCTCCTTCCTACGATGTGCTTATTTTCTTAATTACATTATTCAAAAGGAATTTCATTCCATCTGCTTTATTGGTGACAGTTTGCTTGTATTATGGAGTTACTGCACAAGTCAATTACACAAACATAATGGATGTGAAACCATAAGACATACAGGCAATATAGAATGACTCTACTAGTATAGATGTTCAGGCTGGTTTTCATGTGCCAGTTTCACATTATAGTGAAAAACATGCTCATCTTCCTAACCACATCATTTATAACACTGGTTTTGTTCACTGCTAAAATGTAATCTCTTCAGACACCGAAGCCTTGATAGGCTAGAAGTCATTTATCTGCTTAAAGCAATCTCAGTCCTGCAACGTGGGTTCTGACAGGACTCAGCTTCACAGAGATCTTCGTATTTAATCACAGAATGTCTAAAATGAGAATTTTATAGTAGCAGGGTTAAGGGCAGAGTTATGGGTAAGGAAACCCATCTACCTTCCAATTGATAAGTGCTCCCTTTCCATAAATTTGTAGTGAAGACTTCTATAAATCAGTGGTTCCCTCTCATCTAAAAGACTGCATGCCAAAGTATTCCCTCCATTAAAAGACACTGGAGAACTGGTAAGGATGCAGAAACAGATGTCAATGATGAAAAGCAAGGGAGGAGAAGGGTTTTTCACAAAAGTACATGGAAAGACAGGAACTGCTTACCTGAAATAAGGTGGCTGACAGAAGTATGTACTATCACAAATAACCAGCAGAATGGATATCAGAATCCTCTATTTGCTCTCATAAATCAAATTCAATGGGTTATTCAAAAGTTAACCAGGTCCTCAGTAAAGCTTATATATTGCAACATGTTAATGATGCTACTGAAGCCAAACTCTGATCAATGATCAAGGACAATCTGGACCATTCCCTGGACAGTTGTCCAGAGAGGTGTCTAGAAACATAGTTATGTAAGGGTGAGCAGTGGAGGAGTTACATGTCTAACACTTCACAAGCTATTGGCTTTAAGAGGAGCATCTTCCTTGGACAGATTAACTACTTTCTTCAGGGTTCTGTAAACTGATCTCTGAAGTACCTGGGACTGGTTACTGTCAAGCAGTCTGCAGATGTAATACCATATGCTGCTTCCTACGCTTTGTTTCCAGAAACAGTGCCATGGAGATGCCCTGAAAATGCCCACTTACTTGTATTTTTCCTCAAAGGATAAAGTTGTCCTGCTGAGTTTCCTCAAAAATAAAACTGAACCACTGCCATTGGCGCAAAACTGTGGTTTAAAATCAATGCAACATTATAATAATCAAATGTTACTCAATTTAACCATTCAACAGAAAGTTAAGGAGCTGAAGTTGTAGTAACGTCTCCATCGTAAGGTGAGTTCACATGTCAAATGACTTAGTCCATTCTGCTTTCTAATGGCATACTAAGTGCATGTTTGGCAACCAGTCCCAAAATTATGAAACCCTCACCACGAATTTCCATGTGGGATACTCGGCTGCACTCAAAACACTCTTTCCATGAATTTCAAATTGACTGGTGCTGTGTAATGCAAGTGAACTGCAGAAAGATTTTATGTTTTTTCCTGGTAAGGAGAAAAAGCCTTTTCCCTCCCTTGCTACCACACAGCAGATTGCTACACTTCAAGACGGAAAGGGTCTTTGAAAGGCAAGCCTGTTGCCTCCGTGTAACATGCAAATGTCACCTCGCTGGAATTAGCAGTGAGCCCTTGACACCTAAGGCTCTGTATGGGTGAATATTATTTTAACTACCCTCATTAATTTAAAATGAAGTTTTCCATCCTGTGGAACGAACAGATACAATGACGGACTGCTTTCTGGGTTGAGTCCTTAAAACCACACTGCAATAGCTTTCCTGACTGTCCTTCAAAATAAACATTATTCCTGTCTTAAATTCATCTGTTTATCAAAAAGCAATGTTATTTTCTCACTTGAAAGAAAAAGGGAAAAGTAGTGCTCCTAACACACAAACCCTTTGCCCTCTCGGGTGCAATGCTGCCACTGGAAAAGCAATGCAAGATGTTATCACTGCAGTAATAAAACCGTAAAAACATTTCACAATAGCAGAGTGCCTTTATCCCAAAGGTTTTGCAGAGATACCAGTACAGGAATTGCTGCTCTCTGAAATGCAGTACACATACACGGAACTGGTGCCATCAGATGAACCTGTTAGGCTAAGGCAGCTCAACCACACACAGGACAGCAGAGAGAAGGAATTAAAGAGCACAGTCTCTGAGGGAAATCCCGATTGAAGTTTAGGTAAGTTGAATGCAAGCTGGTACTTAACGAGGTCTAACATCTCTCATTATACAATTTTATACCTTGCTGATTCCACATGCACAAGAACTCTCATTTTTCAATCTGTTATGGAATATATTGGTCTTGTATTTACATGACTTCAAAGAGAAACAAACCCTATCCACTTAGGGTGGAAAAAAATTACTTGGGACAAAAAAAACAAACTACCCCACAAACTCTGGTAGATAGCAACTGGCCCTTCCAAAGCCATTAACTACTAGTATGATTGACAAGCTTTCAAACAGAAAAACGCCAGATGGAAAACTATCCGAGCATCAGTATTTCAAAGGATATAAAACACTGTCTTCAGCTGTAAAACAGATCCCTCTAAAACTTTTGTGTATGAATCATGGCTTTTTTGTTTGGTTTACTTGTATTGTAATGCAGAGCTGGAAGACAGAGGGAGGAGATGGAGCAGCACAAGGGGCTCCTGTCTCCCAGCAGGTCCCTAAAAGAGCTCTTAGTTCATTAGGAAAGCCCTGTAGAGTCCCCTTCCCTCAAGCTAGTCATCCTGGAGAGCTCGTTCCTCTGCAGCCTGTTTGTCCAAGACCAACTGAACAGGATTTACTTTACGACCCTTTAACCTGTGCAGCCTAAATTGAACCAACAGGGGCTGGCTGAATCATTAAAGTAATGAATCATTAATCGTTTTTTGTGAGAAGCAAATGTCCGAGTAGAAAAGGAACAGTAAGAAAGGTAAGAGCAACGAAGTGCAGTGGTCTCATGCTGGCTGCACAATATCCAATCGCAGCACGTAGAAATCCAATGCAGATCTTCATATGTTTCAATACCACCCTCAGTAAGGTCCTAGATAGGTACCATCTCTCAAAGTCACGTAGGTCAAACTGTATTTATTACTAATTCAGGCTGAGCAGTGCAACAGTATTAATTCCAGCATGAAATACCACAAGCAGCAGATGTCCAGCAACAACTGTTTTCCTACAAATAAACAAACTGGTGTGTTGAATTCTTGAGCAACATCTAAAGGACATCAAACTTCACCCAGAGACCCAGCAGAGAACTAAAACAAAGCAAAGCCTACTGCTGTGAGATGCTGAACTTCCTTATAGGGGCAAAAAATGTCTAAGAAAGTCAAACGAAGTCAAGTTTATGTCCTAGAAAGGAGGAGGAGGGGGAGGAGGAGAATATCAATAGATTGAAATGGCTTATTTAATTGAACTTTGTGTAAATAACGATAAGCTCATGTAAGTACATCGTTGTTCACAAAAAATTTCTGAGAGTCAGTTCAGTAAAAACACTTCAATTCTTGCTTTTAGTAGACACTTTCTACATACACTCATTTCAAGCACTACTCTCTAAAAACAGAGGTATCAGCTTTACGAAAGTTGGGGATTAAAAGGCTGAAGAATGAAATTATTGCCTTTATTTATAGCAGTGTGCTAAACTCCCATTTTTCCCCAGCTGCCATACTTAGCTTTCCCATAAAAGGAAGCTACTTTGGCTAACTTGAGCTCAGAAGTAAAAAAAATCTTTTCCACCCTGACCTGAGAAGTACCAGCAGCAAAACTCTGAAAGGGTGGAAGATGCTGTGAAAGTCTCAGGATGAGACCTAACATTCTCCCAGAGACGGGATGTCAGCATGGCACGCTGAGCCGCAAAGGACCTTTCAACCAAGAGCACTCAGGTGAAGGTGTTGCTCTTACAAAACTGCTCTGGGCTTAACACCGCCCACACAGAGCCTTATTGCATCCAGGAGACTCCAACACACGGATTTGGTGCAGCTTCAGCACCTCTATACGAAGTCAGGGCTGATTAACCCTACTGATATTCTGTACCTGCGTGTCAGAGGATATCCAGGTTTCTATGCTGTGCCCAGCTTAACCAGTTTGAAACAAGGCAAGCAGAAAGCTCTGTTAGTGCTGAACTACCAGACAAGACCATGAAGTGCTCCTTGTTTCACACTTGGAGGTGCAGGGGACAAAGGACAAGGTTCCTCTTGTATTCCTCCCAAGTTTGCTACATGCTCAGCTTGGACACTTCAGTGTGTCCAAATTTACCATGCTATGCGACGCAATAATCCTCATCTCCCGTGGAGGATGGCACGCACTCCAAGATGGCAAGAAACACAGCATATACTAAATGATAATGGCAAAGCTCTCTACAATCACTCCCTGATGATACTGTGTTTGTACATTCATTGCTCTATACTGAGATGCACTGCTATGATTAGTTATCATGAGCAATCTAATGATACTGGTTAACTATTTTCATATTTCTGCCCTCACTAAAGCAAATATTTCCTTAAATAATTCCTGTGTGTATTTTCCACAGCTGTCTTGTGAGCAAAGAAAACATTTGTTCGCTCAGGAGCACCTTGCTTTGGCAGGGAAGCGATGTGGAGCACTATTCCTGCTATTAATCCATCGCACACTACCAACTTTCCCGTTTCCTGCAAAAAGTGAGGGGCTGCTCAAAGCATCGGCTGAACAAGACGGCTCCTCACCATGCAAAGCGCGCCATGGCCACAGTAGATTTGCCTGCAAATGCTTTCTAGAGCCTATGTCCAGCACCAACTCTCTCAAATTGCATCGCAATATTTTAACTTATGTTCAGAGGTCAGATATCAAAGGAGCATATTCTGCATCAGTGGCACCAGTATCTCATTTAGTACATGGGACTGCTGTTCAGTTAAGACTTCCTTCAATAACACGACACTAGTTTGATTTCCTGAAGCTAAGAGCTTTGAGGACTATGCTAAAGGCAAAATAGTTTGAAAACTGCATGTATTGTGTGTGGAATATGGCCAGGAAGAGAAGGAAAGAAAGGGAGAATATCCTCAAGCTAAATGCTGAAGAAAAAAAGAATCCTATGCTTTTTATTTATTTACAACGAAGCCACTCAATTCAGAAAAGATAGATGTCACCCACATTCACAGCCTTAAAATTATATATAAATAAACAGTGTACCTGGCAGCTAAATTATTGATTTTCTGATTCCTGTGGGACAATAAATCTAAATAAATTGAATTAGGTACTTAAAAAATACAGACCACTTTGTTCCTTTAAAATCAGCTCAGGGGATAGAAATACAAGCTTTTGATTTCAATTTAATCCTGGTTCAAATAGAGGAGAGATTTTCTATCAAAAAGTACAATATGAGATGTGAAAGCTTCCTGCTGGAAAGCAAAGCTAAAGGAAGAGATAGATCCTCTTAATTAAAGTTGTCTTGTATTCGTCTCCCTAAAACAGACATGATCAATAGGCACAGAATAAAATTGATTGCTGCAGCTCATTTCATTAGGTGAAGCAAATGTCTCCATAGAGATTAAGCATGTCTTTAATATCTGAAGGTGGTAACATCTGTCTGGTTGAAACCATGAGCTCTCCAAGGCAAGGTTAAAAAAACCCCCACCAACCAGATTAGTAGTAGCTGCATAATTCTTACTGCTCTCTCCCCCACTCCAAAGCACTGAACCCCATATTACAGAAACTATCCTTAGGGCTCTTATCTAATTGACCCTCTGTACTAGCACTAAATGTCACATCCTTCCCTAGCAACAGCTGCTAGACTGAGCAAGGTCTCGTCTGTCATGCATATTTCTGCAGAGCAGTCATTCGGGAGCTCCAGCAAGAAAGCAGCTGGGGGGACAGGGACATGGTGCTCCTGCGCGGCCAAGACAGGAAGGAAAGGAGGGAAGACAGAGGAGTGCAGGAGGGAGCATCTGCAGAGCAGGATTCGGCAGCAAAGGAACCCTGCCAGAGGAAGGCAAACGACAAGGAGAATCATCAAGCGAGAGGCTGAGCACAGATTTACTGCAAGTCCCACTACACGTGTGCCCTCTCTGCTGTTCTTCCTGCCCCTGTTGTTTCCATGCCGCCAAGTCCCCATTTTAAAAGCAATGCAGCCAAATGGTGAGTAACAAACCAGTGAGAGGGATGAGGAAGGCAGGCAGGGAGGGATGGATAGATGGATGGAGAGAACACAACTCATTCCACCGCATCTGGGGAGTCCGACTTGACGAGCTTCGCTGTCGGTTCTTTTTCCAAAAGTGGTTCTTGGTTACTCTTTTCTGCACCTCACCTGTGCAAGCAGGAATGTAGAAGGCAGAAGGCAAGTCTGCAAGTGTGGGAAGTGTTTTCCAACAGTGTAGATGACTAACAGAGGATCTGAAGCCCTGAGAAACCAATCCCACCATTGTTTCATGTTTTCATTTGGGGAAGGGTAAATAAAAATCCTTCTAGGAAGCCAAACAATAGGAAGGGATTACAATGAAAAGCAGCCAAGCCAGTATTACCCCTTCATCCTACATCTTTGCAGAGCTGAGAAATACTACAGGACTCACGCTACCTGCAACATAATGCAATTTTCTGTTGGCAAGAGCCCTGAGCTGAGGGATTACTCTGATCCCAGACCCAGATCCTGCTCAAGCTTCCACACAAGCAGAGAGACATAAAACCTTCCCCCACCCATGTTCAAGGAATTGTTTTCATTGTGACTACACTTGCACCATCTGTCTGAGTTGCCTAAACAGTACCATGTGTGCTGTGTGTGCTACCCTCTCTGTACAGATATTTACATACTCTTGCACAATAAACTTGCTGAAAGATGGATGAAAAGAAAGCATAATCCCACTGAGGCAGCTGCAGGGAGAAATTAAAGAGAGGTATTCAGACTTGGCATGACTTTGGATGTTCAGCAAATGATTAAAACATTCTCATCAGGGACTCACAAACACATCCATGTATGCTGGAAGGTGGATGCCTGGGAAAAAACATTCCCACTTCCCCCACTCCCCCTAAAATTTACACTTCTGTTGCCAACTAAAAGTTTCAGTCCTGCAAGAGTTCACTAAAAGGTGGTAGGCTCTTCATTACATGAAGACTTTGACTTGAGAAAATTTCAGTCAACTTCTGATATCAGCACTGAAATAAACATCCCTGTAAATAACTGATTTTTTGCATGGTAAAGGCTTGTGAGCACTTCACACTTCTTAAGAAGTTTCCCCTTTCACCTCATTTTGGGGGAATATCAGTGGAGAGAGTTCCCTACAGTGATGCAGCAGGCCAACAGCAAAACCAGAACCAAAATCCAGCTAGCCTACACCCCAGTCCAGTCCTCTGCTCATCAGGCCACAACATAAGCAACTTGACAGTTTCAATAGAATTTCATCTTTGGGTTTTAGGTTTCCTTCAAATGAAAAGCCTTCCTGCAGCTTGCTACTGAAGCATCTCCCACTCACCTGATCTCTGCTAACATGCAACTCTAATACTTGGCAAATGTTTAGTCAGAGGTCCTGGAATACGATACAACTTACAAAGCAGGACGGTTCTACAGAAGATATTATGAGATTTAAAAAAAAAAAAAAAGTAACGAGCAGCATTTCTCAGGGGTCAGTGTTGGGACCGGTACTGTTTAACATCTTCATCAGTGACATGGATGATGGCATCGACTGCACCCTCAGCAAGCTTGCCGATGACACCGAGTTGTGAGGTACAGTCGACACGCTGGAGGGAAGGGATGCCATCCAGAGTGACCTTGACAGGCTGGAGAGGTGGGTCTGTGCCAACCTCACGGAGTTCAACAAGGCCAAGTGCAAGGTCCTGCACATGGGTCGGGGCAATCCCAAGCACAAGTACAGGCTGGGCAGAGAATGGATTGAGAGCAGCCCTGAGGAGAAGGACTTGTGGGTACTGGGGGATGAAAAGCTGAACATGAGCCAGCAGTGTGTGCTGGCAGCCCAGAAAACCAACCATATCCTGGGCTGTACCAGAAGTGTGGCCAGCAGATCAAGGGTGGTGATTCTCCCCCTTTGCTCTGCTCTTGTGAGACCCCACCTGGAGTACTGCGTCCAGCTTGGAGCCCTCAGCATAAGAAGGATGTCAACCAGTTGAAACGAGTCCAGAGGAGGCCACGAAGATGCTCAGAGGGCTGGAACACCTCTGCTATGGGGACAGGCTGAGAGAGTTGGGGTTGTTCAGCCTGGAGAAGAGAAGGCTCCAGGGAGACCTTATAGCACCTTCCAGTGCCTGAAGGGGCCTACAAGGAAGCTGGGGGGGATTTTTTACAAGGACCTATAGTGACAGGACAAGGGGTAACAGGTTTAAATTGAAAGAGGGAAGATTTAGATTAGATATCAGGAAGAAATTCTTCCCGGAGAGGGTGGTGAGGCACTGGCACAGGTTGCCCAGAGAAGCTGTGGGTGCCCCATCCCTGGAAGTGTTCAAGGCCAGGCTGGATGAGGCTTGGAGCAACCTGGTCTAGTGGAGGGTGTCCCTGCCCATGGCAGGGGGGTTGGAACTAGATGGGCTTTAAGGTGCCTTCTAACTCAAATCGTTCTATGATTCATTCTATGAAAAGCTTAACTAAAGATGTATGACATAGAGGGATTACATACTCTGAGGATGAAAGTCTCAAGTCAGCAGCCAAGGTTGTACTGTCAATTTTTGTCAATTATTATTGTTCTAAAAAAGAATATGTTTGATTTTGTATGACACTGGAAAAGCAGGGAACTAGATAATTAGGCTGGTGGCAGAATGGAGTGAGACTAAACCAAATCCTTGTGCATGACAGTCACCAGGCTCTCGCACCAAAAAAGGTGATGACCTTATAGACATAATCATAAAATATTACAAAATCAGCACTCTTCTCATGCCTGGTTGTGTTCAGGTCAGTTTTCTCTCTTTGCTTTCAACCCAGAAAAAAAATTAATCCCATGAACAATTCTGAAAACCTCCAAACTTCTAGCTGAGTGTTTAAGCATGCAGTTCTGGGACAGGTTACTCCACGTGTATTTGCAATCTGTCCACGTTCCCGCACTGTTTCAACACCCCATATTCTCTTTCTCCTGTACTCCAGTCTATAGAGTAATATAAACTTAAACAAGACAACTAACCTTTCAGCAAACAGTAAACTCTCTCCTCAAGTCATGCAGAAAGTAACGAAGAACCTAGATTGCCTGAAAATATTCTGAGCCTGCTGTCAGATGTCAAAATATTTGTGTCACCTATGAAAAGGTTCCTCAATAGGTCAAAAGCACAGTGAAGGGCTCTGAAAGAAGATCACGGTGCAGATAGAGCAGCAATGAAAAAACCACAATTTGTACTTAAGCAATACCCACACATCTGGCATGGAAATCAAGAAGGTAACTGTAAGCACCACTCACCCGTTCCAGGGGCTGAGGTTTGTGTCTTCATACTCATATCTAAAGATAAATTTATAACAACGTTTTTCTGAGTTATGACTAACCATTTCCAATGAAAGGAGATAATGGTCAGTCTTGTCTAAACAAACCAGATGATGCATGTTTAGGAAAGGTGTTATCGAACATTTTAAACACCACTTAGCACCTACTTTAGGTAAACGATTTAGCTAAAGCGGTTGGTTAACACTGGCCACTTTCCTAGTTGGACAGTGGCAGAATCTGCTTTGTCCAGGTTTTTACTCCGGAGGTTTATACTAACAGCTCTTTTGCTTTAAACAATATCTGAAATGGAACAGGCTATGATGTGCATGAGGAATTTTTTCCTCAGGTGTCTCAGGGCTACACTGCAGCGTCAGCAGCAGCAAGGTATAGGCTGCTACAGGGTGGGATGAAGTAAATCCATCCTCTAAGACAAAGCAAGGCTTATAAATTGAGAAAGTATGTTTTGTTAAACTGGTACAGCAGAACAAGCAGTTTTCAGACACGCAAACTCTTGTTCTTCACTTCTGTTTCTGCCCTTGGACCATTCCATCTCCAGCAACATTCCTTCCTCTAATGAGAAGATGACTTGCCCTACCGGTACTTAATGGTTGCTTACCGCTGCCTAGGTGACCACCCAGGTGCATTGCTCAACACTTGAGGTATCTACAGTTTTCAGCATCTCTGTTTAAATAAAATAAATCCCAAACTCATGACAACTTATTCAAAGGAGAGTTGCTTACAATGGGACTGACTTTGATTTCAAAACGGCAGGAAATTACGATAGAGATGATTGCTTTAGTTGGAATTCTGATTTACAGGGAAGAACCCTCTAAGAGTTCAGAAGGGGAAGGTGACTGATACTGATGTTATCCTCTGAGTGTGTGGGGAAACAATAAAAGCAACAGAATGAGGATGATGGACTTAAAAAGGCTTCAGTAAATTCATGGAACCAGCTGGCTGGACTCCTGGAACAGAAACTTCAGCAGGAAAGCACTGAACAGCTGCCAGAGGAAGGTTGGAAGCAGGGCAGGAGACAAGACGGCATTAGCCATCTAAAAATCAGAAGTTTTGAAAATCCAACACAGAAATAACTTCTTATGGCTAAGAGTAAGCAAAGCCCTCCTGTGACAAAACCAGAACCTATGTCACAAGAAGAGCATTGCAAGTACCGAGGGACATGAGAGATGAAGAGATGCATTCTATAAATGTATGAAGGTACAGCCCCACTGCTTAATAAGGAAGAAGAGAAAATAATTCATGTCAGAGAGACTAAAGTAATCCACGCTTTCATTGCTCCACATCTTCCCAAAAAAAAAAAGGTTAGCTAAGGCCAGAAACTTCACACTGTTCTACAACTGAGTCAAAAACACAGATTAGAATAAGGAAAGAAGCAGCTAAAAAATGCAAGACAGGTTAAATGTAGCCAAGCCAGCAGTTCTGGTGATATCCAGTGCCAAATTCAAACAAACCCACAAACTTTTGAACCACTGCCAATCATCTTCAAGAATCTTCTGTGAACATTAAAGACTCAGCAAAGTGGGAAAATAAAATGTTGCAATTCTCTCTAGAAAATGAAGGCACTGGGGAATAATTACTAGAAGTAGAGGGTGAAAGATCCAGATTAGTTTAGTTTGGGAAAAAGGAAAAAAGAGTGTAGTAACTCTTGCTACATTACATATATTTAAAGAAGACAGCAATTAATTGTTCATCACATTTGCAGAGCAAAAGACAAGTAGTTGGCTCCAGTTGAGGAAAAGGAGGTTTATTTATGTCAGACGCTAAGGAATTTTTGTACCGACAGTTAAGGACGGGAACATATCCCAGGGATGCCTGTGGAACTGCTCTCACTAAAGATGCTCCAGAACAAGAAAACAGCTATCAGGAATGCCTTGGGATACTCAGTTGTGCCACACAGGAAGGGAAGGAATCATGAAAGTGGAAGCCACATGGTTTCTTGAAGACTCTTCCAGGGGTACGTTACACTTCTGTGATTCCTTGGGCTTCAGGAACAAACCTGAAGTGATATTGGGAATGGAGGAGGGAAGAACAAACCAGCAAACAGCAAAGCCCACCTCCAGGTTGCTGCTAGTCTCTCAACTTCTGGTTCTTATAGAAAAACAGATGATTTTGCGAAAGGATTCAGAATAATATGCTTTTTTTGGGCAGTGATTCAAACCTGAAGCTGTGCTGTAGGTGCTCTGAATTGCCCCCAGAAAAGCCTCCCACATGGCTCATTAAGCTGAGAAAACAGCCTTCCCAGCTAAATTAACCCACCTGAATACTAACTACTTTTGCTCTTGATAAAGACACATCTTAGAACAATGTTAACTATTTCACTTGAAAAACAAGCAAAAACCTGCTTGTGATGCAGGATAATATGTGCGACCTATATTAGTCATGGGCTGCATACATGAAACCAAAGTTCTCTTTCTTGAAGCTGTCAGCAGCTTACAGGCCCTTGTATTTAATGAGCTACTGGAGCTGAGGAAAGGTTTCATTTGTCTGAGCATCCCTGAAGTAGCGTGCACCAGTGTGAAGAAGCATATTTGCACAAAGATCGCTGCCAGCAGTTTCTGTGCCATAGCTGGGGTGGCCTTTAGAAAAACTGAGCAGAAACTCGTTTTCCACCAAGGGGAAGGACTTGTAAACTACAGTCCAAGAAAGCCTTTGATCATTCACTACATGCCCTGTGGATCAAGGATTCTCATAGCCCATCCTCCACTTGCAGAACAGCCCTTGAGGGTGATAACCATGGAAGCAAGAAACGCCTTGTAACACTAGCACACCAAGGGCTACAAGGCTGCAACAAATTAATGTAGGAATAAAGTACTGTAAGTCTTATAACCATAAACTGGCTTCTATCATTAGTGGAGTTTCTACAGGCCTCTCAGTATGTCCTTGCCCTGAGGTAAACTTCCACCCGCCTACAGAAACACAGCTAGGAAATCAGAAAATTCTATACTTAAATTTAGCTCTTAAAATTTAGTAGGCACGTAGTTCAGAAGCTAATGTCCTTTTAGCTTTTAACAGTATGACATTCCCAGAGGAGGTAGATGATGCAATGAAACAGGAAAGGCTATCTGGACAGAGACACGTTGTTTATTATCATCGGACAGACAACAAAATTTATTGACACACTCTTTGGTGGCTGGACTCTAAAGTGAGCCTTTTTTTCTTTTCCTTTCCCAAAACAGGAATGTCACCGCAGTGAAGAAAATTTGCTCCACATGTAATTAAAAAAAAAAGACAAGTGTTTTTGCAGGGGCAGGTTCCTATAACAGAAGGAGGCACATCTATGTGAGACATTGTACCTTTTACTATTACAGTAAAATTACCTGCAACAAGCAAGGCTTCTTGTGTACGAGTAAAGAACAATGCTGCTTACACCACCAGCTCCTGCCTGCACTGCTTGGACGAGTCAGGGATCATCTTTGCTCTGCCCAGAACTAGTAAACGTTTCTAATAATAGCTAAAAAACATGCTTGGAGGAGGGTGGGGGGAACTCTTTGGCTGCTGTAACATTTATACTAGTTATAAACACTAAAATGTTGGAGAAACACGATCTAGTGATACAGTGAAACTGGCTCAGCAAGAACTGGTGCAAGATTGCAAGGCCGATACACAGGTATTTTTGAGTGAACAATCGAAACCAGTCCTCCAATAGCTAGTTTGCTGCTCAGGAAATTAATAAGGCATAGAAACAAAAATCTTATGGGAAATTTCACTTCAAGATTGCTAATGTGGAAAAAAGAACTCATTCCAGATGACTGAGGCTTTGGTACATTCAATGCTAACCATGAACTGTAAATACTCTTTTATGAAGCCACACAGCTACAAGACAGCGTGGTGAATACAGACTGTGTGCCAAGTTTAACATGTTTGGTTTGTATGCAGATAGAACATTAAGCCACAAGTAAATCTGCTTTGTGTTCCCTTTCTTCTGACTATTCTTACTGAGAAACACAATGAACTGAAAGAAAAAATGAATTATAGGCACACTTGAGATCTGTATCTCATTTTGGATCGCTTAAGCTGCATCCCTGGGTTTTTACTATGCCACTCTACAGCTAATACAAGTACAACAGATGGTCAGTACACTTCTACTGCCATCGGCCGCTCTGCATATTCCTACAGTTGTCCTGAAACACAAATGCTTAGAAAACCTTCCTGAGGAAGCTCTCCAGTATGTGGTTTGGGTAAAAGGAAAAACGAGAATTATAGATACATACTTTACAGAACAGCATAACAGAAACCTTAAATTAATCCATGCAGCAAACTGATTGCCTCAGTCAAAGGAGAAGACCAAACCCCTGCCAGGAGCCCAGATCCTGCAATAGCCATTTACAGTGGCTCTTACCCGCTGTACCATCACTTCATCTGTACTATTGTATTATCTTGAAGAAGTGCCTACCAAGAATTGAGCTCACTCTACAGTTTCTTGAAGTAGCAAATTTTCATAACCCCCACACAAAGTACAAAACCCAACTGCAGATATTCTGGGGGGACACAAGGCATTAAAGAAAGAAACTCTACTCATGGAATGTGGTACAGTTCACACTGCTTTCTGTCATCTTCCAGGCAGTTTACACATGTCTAATCTCAGAGAAGTGCTAAGTAGTTTAGGGTCAACGTAATTCCTGTTTTACAGCTGCTTATAAAAAAAGCATATCCCAGTGAAGAATTCATCATCGTTTCCCCAAATCTGTCAGCGCTGAGTGACGTAACTTAACCTTCAAGTCACGTCATTAGGAGGTGCAGATGTTCACTGGTTGTAAAGATTCAGCAGTAATAGTTATTTTACTTTGTGTTTCCAAAATAAATGATTGTTTCTGAAAGCCTTCTGTGCACTCCCCCAAGATCAGGAAGAAAATTAGCAGTGATGCTGCAAACAAAGTCTAGATGAAAATATTTTCAGTTATGCAATTCACTCACAAGACACATTGCTTTTTTTTGCAAATAAACACTTAAACTGAAGAATAGACATTCCTCCATGGCTAACAGTACCTAGCAACGCATTAGCAGAGTATTCTCTTCCCTGAGGTTTGAAACAGTGGATTTCACCAGCAACGCTGCTCACGGACGGCCCTCCATTGCTTTGGTCTCAAACAATTGCCACATCTTTAGAATCTGAAGGCAAACAGCTGCTACAAGTTTCTGAAACTGTCAGTTAAAACCCACCTCCTACAAACTTGATTTTCTCCTCCTGCACCCTCTCCTGGAAGCCACGCCACTTGTCCGTGGGCTAGCAGGGTCAGCCAGTTGTGACACATGGCTGGCAAGTCCCATGTCCCTCACGCAAAGCAAGGGAAAGTTACTTCTGGGGAAAGAGCTGCATCAAAGCAGCTTTGCAATGCTCAGAGCAAGCTGCTGAGAGCCTCGGGAGAGAACCGTGGTCCCATCTCATAAGCTTATCCTGCTTCTGCACCACCAAAGTGTTTTCAGGACACATCCACCTTCCCCCAGAGGATATGTATGCGCGTAGACTGACAGCACAAACTCTCACAGTACCAAGGCAGCCACAGGCAACACAACAAATGACAAATTTGCGTTCAGCTTTCCAGGAACGCACGAGGGAGGTTTATGCTTGCTCTGCTGGAAGCTGTGTCGCAAACAGGGCTTCCACGTGACTGTGTCCCAGGGAAAAATACGCCCGGGAGTTATGGGAACAGATTAAGAGCAAGAATACCAGTGCCTTCCTCCAATGCTCAGCAGACCTTAGCTGCAAAGAAGCCTTCTTGTACTTGGGTTATTGTGATATGCTTACCCTATTGCCACTGGGTAACTGGGCAGCAAGGTGACACAGGGCTCTCATAGCATGAACTAGGATTTTTATCTTGGGAACGCAGGGTCGGTTAGAGGCTGGCTGGGATTGTGGCACTTTCCAACACACTAATGCATTTCCTGCCTCAAAGGCTCCAGGCTAGGTGAATTAAATTGTGACTGGAGAGGTGTGCACTGAGGGCCTAGGTGAGTGAGCAGGACCCCAACCCCACTTCTCACCATCTCACGTGAGACAAGCGCCAAAGCCTGATTTTCAGTAAACTCATATATACTATATATTTACTTTTTAAAGTATATGCTGTACTTGAAAGCACAGCACAGACACTTCACCACATCAGCTGAAAAAGGGAGGTAGACACCCAAACTTCACTATGCAAGGAGGGGTTGATTTACACACCTACACATAACCCCCTGTCTCCTTCTCTAACTGTGGTGCCCTCAGTTCCCCTGCCCCCTGGCAAGGAAGGACGTGGCTTGCAGCAATGGCCACGGGCCCACCACCCACCTTCAGACTGGGCAACCAATTGCTGCTTCTAGTCCCGAGTTTTGCGTACCTTACCCTCAGCAGAGAATGAATTTGGGTCACCTTCCTCTACCCAGATGCTGGTTTACACAACTTCTGGGAGCCTCATAACCTTTGAGACTTCTGCTGCATTGTCAAACATGGTGGAAAACCAGTGAGCCATTTTAAAAATCTATCCTGGGGAGGGAGAGGACAGAATTCACAGACAATGCAATCACACAGTCTTGTTTCCGCGGAAAACCAGGCTGTAAAACCCAAATATAAACAGAAGAGCTTGTCAAAGATTTTCCTAGTGTCTAAGACGTACTTCAAGGAGAATACCAAGTGTGAGGAGCTCCAGGAGCTGGCCTGGTTCCTGCCCCCAATCCCACATACAGGGGTATGGCCAAAGGTAAATACATTTCCCCCTTCACCAGCAATACAGAGCGTGCTGCATCTCCCTTGGCCTGTGCCAAACCAGTAGGGTCTGTGTCCCAGAGGAGACTTTGGGCCTTAGACTGGAAACAATCAGACACAGGGAGGGAGTTGACACCAGGCCCCTCCTAAGGTACAAAACCACATTCCTTCAGACCCCAAAATCCAATGTTCTTTCCTGTTTAAAAGTGAAATTCAGAACAAAACCCATCGGTACTGTGTGATCTGGCAGGCGCACAGGAACGTTCCGGTTTTGCTTTCCCCAGCCCTCGCTCTCTGCATGGTTGTGTCCTCCTCACACATGTCTGCCCTTGGCAGAAAACAGTAAGAAGAAACCCCAGGGCCCAGGTAAGTCCCAGCCACCAGCATGGCTGCAGACAGGACTATGTACAAGGCACAACGCAGATTTGTTCTAGTAGTACATGTGTACTAGAAAAAACTCAAAATTAACATCGGGTGAAGCTCCAGAGGTTCACCAACTATTTACAGAACTACAGCCATGCTAGCAGGGCTTCATTTGCTGTTTAAGCATATGCAATCTCAGATTCCCCAACTGTAAGCATTTCACTGGCATACAACTGACAAAACCACTCAGCCGCTTTTGCAAAAATTTCTAATCCTCCCATGATGTTCCAATTAGGTCTGCTACTAGTAACTGTCAGCTTTGTGAATAATTTCACGTAATTCACTCGGGCAGAAATCTTCTCTACAAATCTGTGGCTAGGGTTGAAGTAACCGACCACTGCTTAATTCCACATTTCATCCCATTAACTTTCACCTTCAGTGCCCAACAGTGCTGCCCCGGTGACACTTTTCTATGTGCTGAACTACAGTAATACACAGGAACATGTGTAACTAGGTGGACCCAGAGCAGCAGCTAATCGTCTTTGGATCCAATGCAACCTCCTTCACAGCTGAAGGATTTCTGAAGCCTCTCTTAAGGACCCTCTCCCAAACTGTATTCAGAACAGCATATCCACTTCTTAACTCCGATGTTATCAAAGTCTTTCTTCTTCCTAATATGAGGAAAATGATGAAGGGTTGTGACTCTAGCCTGGGCCAGAAAAGCACAGATACTAAAGCATGTTGAGTGCTTCCATAAGCATGACTGGGAGCATATTTAATCTTACTTTTTTTCAACAGTAGCATCTTTTTCTATTTTCTAATTTACTTTGACCCAGAGGAAATACGTGACGGTCAGCACAGCAAGCAAAATTAAATCTTGGCCTAGCAATCAGAGACAAAGCAGTCAACAAAAGCTGAAGAATTTCTTTCATCTTTTGGTTTGTGTTTTAAGAAATGCATATCTGCTCTGAGTTTTAGACTGGGGAGCTTTTGATCTTGCAGTGCAATGGAAAGGAAACCTTTGCTTAAAGTTTTCAGCTAATGCTCTGTTTGCAGAGGGCAAACTTTCCTTATCAGAGCAGGAGCAGGACAGGAGGACCCATCTTTGACAGCGATTTGTAGCTCTGGCCCAGAATATAGATATCTGTATCTTGTTACCTGCCCTGAACTGTCACACAGTGGTGCGCTGCGCTTCTAGTGAGTGGCCACATTCTTTTTCAGAGGTGGGTGAAATTATTCATCTTCTATATATAGACCTGTTGAAGTACAAAATGATGCTGATAATTTCCTTGCAGTTGTTCTCAACATATGCTTTTCCATTTCACATTATGATGATTCTGAAAGGGTATGCTGAATATTTATCAGACTGAAATACAAGTTAGCTGTGCCATCCCTCATACATGTAGATTTTAAGCTTCTCATCTTTACTGTAAAATTTTGGTGCTTCAGAAATAATCTAACAAGACCATTCGTAGGCAAATAATTTCATGTACCAGTTTGTGAAGTCCAGTTTAGTTGTTCAAGGGTTACAGGATTTAAAAAGTCCATCTATGTTTATACAATAGAATATAATAGAATACAGTCAACAAGGTAAATCTCTTTTGTGTATTCTGCACTTGTCTGTGAGCCATTTGCATCTGGGAAGTTTCATTGTTAGAGGTCCATTAATGAGATCAATACAAGTTATATCCCCAGGGGATTAGCTGGCTCATATGCTATTGAAAGACACTTGGGTTCAGCAAACTGTTTTGGTTCTCATGTGCAGTTATGCCTAACCGTGCCCCTCATTTCCTCCTTTCACAATCCAAAACCTGGAAAGGAAAGCGTTTACATTTTTCACCACTATCAACTTTCACACACACAAAAAAATCCTACAACAAATAGATGCAGAGATTCTAAATTTATCCTCAGTGGATGCTCTGGGAATGATGAGGGGTAGGTAAAAGGGAAGGCTCTCCGCCAGATATTTCCTCTCCTGTTTTTATTAATTGACTTTTTCCCTGCTTTCCTTTGTGGCTTGTCTCAGGTTTAGTTAGTTATACATTCATCAGTTTTAGATTTGGTTAATGTGGAAGCCCAGCTGCAGTCGCTGTCACCTCGTATGAACAGCATTTAATGGCTCCCTTGTACCCTCTACTCCTACCCAAGAAGTCATAACTTTTATTCCTGGATAGTAATGGGAGCAGCAGGTGAAAAATAAACTAATAGACAGAAACAGTAATTTTGAAGGCACACCCTCCACTTTCATCCCCTAGTGTAAAGAAACAGAAGGACAATAAACACAGGGAGCACAAGAGTCTGCTTGTTTTGCTGGGGAAGAAAAAAACCATCAAAACCATGTGCGTTTGCCATGGAAGAAAGACTGCCTTTTCTGGTTGTGCTCAAGCTCACAGATTGCTGCGGCTCTTTCTTCAGCGAATGTGTCACTTCCTCCTTGTCACCTGATGTTGCATTGTACAGCAATGCCTGAACCTGAACTTGAACAAGTTGTGATTTACCTGGAAGTAGGCAACAACTGAGGGAAAAATCCTTCAGATAAATTATTTGCTCATTTCCACCCATTATGCAAGGATAAACACTATGAACAGCAGAAAAGAAGAAAGCTGCTCTGGGATGCTGGGAAATTGTGTGTCAGTAAATGCAGTGGGCTGTACACGGATAAACCCCACTGGTTTGTGCATGCCTAGTAATGTGACCTAAATTATCCATTATAGCTCAGGAAAGAGATCTTGGAATCATAACACAGTTCTCCGAAAGCACCAAGTTGAATGCTTGGGGATGGTAGAAGGGGAAAATTATGTCAGGGATGATTACAAAATAAAAAAAGAGAACATCATATTTGCTTATAAACTGTCATTTTGCCCACATCTACAGCAGTATGTACAGTTCTAAAATGAATTTGGGATAATTAGAAAAAGAGAGGGAGAAGGAAAACATAAATAGCAGAGGTACAAACCAGCTTTTTTTACAAGAAGAGATTATCCAGAGGAGAACTTTTCAGCCTGAAAGAGAGATGATTGTGGAGAAGAATATGATTATGGTCTTAGTACCACAAACAGCATAGACATAGTGAGTGGGAACAACTATTCTTATGATGCAAGAATTAGGGGACACCAAATTAAATGATCAGACAGCTTAAAACTAGAGGGGCCAATTTTATTTTTTTTCATTATACACTATGTAATTAAGTTGTGGAACTCATTGCCAAAAGGATGTCTTGAAAGCCAAAAGCACAAATGGCTTAAAAGAAAACCAATTAGAGAAATTCATGGAAGAAAGGTCCATCAAGGGCTATTAAATACAATGATGCAAATACAACCCCTGGCTCAAGTAGTTCCCAACCGGCTGACTGCCAGAAGCTGGGAAGGGATACTGCTGCTGCTGCTCTACACTGGCCAGTAGCAGATGCTTTGGGAAAAGAGTGAAGGACCTATGGTCTGAGTCAGGATGTTGGATTAGATGGGATTTTCTTTGGCCCAGTATAGCTGCTTTGATGCTCTTCTGAAATGGACTAATTTGACTTTGAGAATCCAATGCTTATTAATATCCAAATTTAGTTCCTTCTCTAAAATAAGAGAGGGTGGCCAGCAATTACCAGAAATACGACAAACAGCAATTATCTAAAGTAATGCAATTACCTATCCTTCATACTTTTGGATTGTTTTTAATCTGGGAATTTCTATATGATTTAAAAGCCACTCAGCTAAACCTACTGCTGCTTGAAAGTTTGTGACAAAAGCTTTACACGACACAACAATAATGCTTCTATGTTTAAATGCACAAGAAAAATATCTGGTTAAGTGCACAACAGTTATTGCTTGGAGGGAGAGAGATGTATAAAAGCAATGAAAGGCCCTATCTTCTCTCACATTTATCAGTATAAACTAAATCAACAGCACTGAAATTTCCATAGATCAGCAGTGCCATAGAAGGGCAGAATCACCTCATAAAAACCATTAAAGACATATTAGATTGTTTCAACAATACAAGTTAATGTTTTTGTTCTTGTAGGTTTCTCTAAGGGCAGTGTAAAGCTGCAGAAAAATCAATTACTGAAATGATACCTGATCAATAATTCAAGGCTATGCAGAAATGCATGCGCACCAGGCTGTGCAAATCACTGCCAACTTTTTGGGTTCTTCTGTTTCTGCTTTAATATTTCCCTAACATAGCTTTAGCATACCGAGTTACTCAGCTGGTTAAGGAACAAGATGAAGCAATTTCGAAGTGAGATTTGTTCCTCCTCTGTGTTTTCAAAAAACAGGAAAGATGAGATTCAGGTAGGTGGACACTTTTGAAGTGAGAGCGATTTGCACTAAGCCTTTACAACTTTGTAAGAGTTTTCACTTTCTAAAAAGCATCCACTCCACCTCTTTCAGGCATTCTTCCCAAGACAGGCTGGAGAGGGATGTATTGTGATGTATGCCACAAAGCATTTGTGGGGGAAAAATACATACAAAACAAAGCAAAACTTAACACCACCATGAAAGCATAGCTCTTGATTCAGGATTCTCATTCAAAAGAATCAGCATGGTTGGTTTCTAAAGCAAGTCCCTAAAATAAGCTGTAATACATGAGGCAGATGAACTTAAAATTGAATTTGACCAATGTAACGCTAAGTTCTCACAATATAAAGGTGCTCCCAGCAAAGTGATGGAGGGAAGATGAAGGTAGGAGGGAAACGGGTGCTACAATGAACATACTCACAAGGCAACATCTTCACTGGCAAAGATGTCGGAGGAGTCCTTGGAAAGCAGACGTTCCTCACCAAGGCTGCATTCCAGGTGTTCACTTCTCACTGACATTATCCCACTCCCCTACAGCTTTAATGGGAGAAGGTATTCATCCCCCCATCCTAAATTGCTGCACAGCGAACTGCAGCTCAGCACTCCTAAATGACTGTCAGATCCCACCACACACAGTGTAGTGTTTTGGTGGTGGAAAAGGAATGTTTTGAGGGTATTGTTGCCTGCAGTGAGATGGAGGATGACAAACCAATGCCAGAAATGAACAACCATTTTAACTGAAAATGGATAATCCTGAAAAAAGGGATGAGAATCCCGTGTTTCCCTGGGCCAGGTGAGTCCCTCAGCATTATGCAACAGAATAACTCTCCTTTGCCCGCTCCACAGCCTCATTCTCTTCTCTGCTAAATGACACCCTCCAGCAGAAATGTGGAAATGTTTTCTACCACCCTGTTTCCTGCTTAGAGACGACTTCATCTCCACTGTGGCTGAGAAAGCCATTTCATGCACAGCTGCCCTATCAGGTTCTTCACATAAAAAGGGCAGCTTAACCCCAGCTCCACCTTCCCTGGTTCTTCCACCTGGAGTTTAAGGTCTGTGAAGGGATGGTTGCACACACGACTCCTTCGAGAGGGCTTCAAGCTGCAGACCTTGAATATAAAGAGGAGTGTGTGGGAAGCCAGTTCCCGACCTCGAGGATGCTTACTCAGACACAGAACTATCCATAGCTTGTCGTAGGAGTTAGGTGTCCCATACTCAGCATAGGAACTCTTTCTCAGAGGCCTTACTTCCCAAAGTCACATGCAGGGGAGATTGGGAACCCAATCTAAGTCTTAATTCCTCTGTGGGCTGAGGTCCTGAAACATTAGGTTCACATACTGCAAAATATTTTATGGTATCTGTAGACCAGCATGATTGGTTACTTCACTCATTAGAATATTGAAAGCACAAAGCTAAATCAGATAAAGGTCATGGTGCAAAGTTCCCAAGCTCAAACAAGATACTGGTTGAGTTGTTGCTTCATAGTCTGAGCAAATGATCAGAAACACATAAGCTGCATGCCCTACACTGCACTGTGACTACAGTTCTGTTGCTAAAATCCCCAAAGCCCACAAAGCATCATGTTGTTTCCGGCATCTTCTTCACAGCTAAGAGACCAGGTTAGCCCTCCTCCTCACACTGAAATATCCCTGCATCCAGATCAATACGATTCAAACATAATGAGCCCTTAATGTTGGATGCAAAAGTTGTAGTAAGGACCATAGTGAAGGCAGACCTCCAGCTTCCACTCTGGCTCTGGGTAAAACAGCTTTCAGTTACCATGGGAACACATCTTCCCACAGCACTGTAATCTCCCATCTCTCCCATTGTAAATGTAATCCAGCATCCTGAAACAACAACTATTTGAACAGTTCACCCTCTCCTCTCACAAGGGCACACAGAAGCATGCACGTACATGCAGGCACCGACTGACAACAGCCTGACACTTCTGCTTTTCCCCATGGCCAGGTACGTGCAAGACAGGCCACCTTCTTCCACGTCAACTTTCTCAGGCTTGAATCTTTTTCAGATTTGACAGATGAAAGACACACAGAGTACAAGGGATATTTTAGTAGTTTTATTCCAATCTGATCTTTGGAATAGCTTGGGTTGAGTCCTTGCTTTGCCTTATACTTCCTTTCAGGTGAGTCATTTCAGTCTCTCCGTGCCTCAGCTGTACAGAACGCAAAGTCAGCGCTGCTCCCTTCCACGGTAGATGGAGGGAAGCACAGCATCTCCTGGCCACAGATGGAAGCTGCCAGAGCCCATCATCCTCTAAATTACTGTAGCATTGATGTTTGTGGGTTTTGGGAACTTCTATTTGCTTGTTTTGGCACCACTGACACACATCTGCCTTCAGCTCCTGAGCCCCTGGCCATCCCCCTGAAGCAGCATGGCCAAGGAGCTGGGAACGAGGCATGTAGAGACCTGACAAAGCTGATGAAGGCAGCAGTGGAAAATAAGCAGCACTCTAAACTACTGGATCCGTGCTGCTACTGGCTGGGATGCGCTGGAGTACAATAGGACCAGAGCTATGCACAAAGTGAGGGAAAAGCTCGAGGGACATGGTTGATACTTTAATCATCTGATTTTAGCTTAAGGACACCACAGTCACATCTCCTCCAAAGACAACCAAGGGGGTTCAAACGCCAGCTAAGGAAATGCAGCTTGACCAGCCTTTTTGCACATTCCAACCTTGTTCCTGCAAAGTAGCCTGAAATTTTTCCAACTGACCATCATCATAAGAAAATGAATTGTTTTCTGAATCTCTAAACAACTAGGACAAATTTATAACATTTGGGAGTAGCAACTGTCCTCTGACCATCACACATTACAGCAAGAATCAGTGAAGTATTTAAATCCATACAACCTTTTGTTTCAAACACACATCAAGTCCTGTTTGGAAACAAGTACGGTTTGCCTGGAAGCTTGGAAATGGGGGGGGAACACACGCAAGGAGGAGAAGTTTGTCCATGGCACACTAAGTCCAGTTCATTTAGGACTGTACATCACACGTTTGACTAAGCCAACTGGGGAAGGACAAGAAGGGGCCCATCGTTCCAGTTGTTCATCACAATGAAATCTTTCCATCATGCAAAATTGCAACCAAGTGCGTGGACACTTCAAGCTGAAGAAGCAGCAATTTCAGGAAATCCTTACAGAAAATGAATTTTCAGTATCACTGACTGCCGTGATGATGGCTGATGAGCTATCTCTCTCCAGATCTACAAACACTCAAATTATTAAGTAAGAAACAGTCTGATAGTAGACAATAAGGTGTACAATGACTGAGGGAAGTTACTTTATCAATAAACAGAAGGCAGTATTTAGCACCAATAGTCTATGACTCCTTTCATCTCTGGACCTCAGAGCACTTTACCAACATTAATTAGCCTTGTGAGATAGCTCTGTTTCCCATTTTATGGGCACAGAGCAGTTAAACAGCACTCTCAAGGTCAAAGAAGAGTTCCAGAATCCAGCCACCAAATCTGTCCAGAAACTCCCCCCATTAGTAATATATTTAATTCTATTTAGTAGATCCATTTCCATGCTTGGGTGAACCATCTGACTGAAGTTTAAAGGATCTGGTATTTCCCACAGGTAGAGAGCTAGGAACTGCAAAGCATTCCCCATAGTGTAAATCTACCCCAATATCCTGCATGGCAAGTCTCAGAACTAGCATTTAAAGCCTCAGACATCCTATTTTCTCATAACTGCAGTCGATAGTGGCATTTAACAGAGAACATCTAACAACATATAGGTAACCACAGCATATTCATTCTCTTTCTAACCTGCAGCCACTAAATAGCATTAAGACACTGTAACCAGTCAACATCACTACAAAACTCAGTTTTGCATAAATGACTGCCAATGCACCGTGGCTGAGAGGAGGTAGGAGAGTTACAGTAGCATGAGAAATGATGCTTAATACAACCCTTCTACTAAATCATGGCCTATCTTTCTGCTAAAGATTCAGGTCAATTTAGGGCTAAAGACATCACCTCAAAACAAAACAGAAAATACAATTTATATCTCCTCTCATATTGTTTTTCTCCTTGGACAAACCTGAATGAATTTGTGGATGAGACCAACAGTTCCAACTCAAAAGCTGAATTTTCATCATCTTTTTGAGCTTGAACAGTTCACTAACAGTTTCTGCCCAATTTTACATCCCCACTTATATAGAAAACAAATCAGCATTTAATTAGGTGCATGTGACTAAGAGCTACTATGTAGTTGCACCATGTGGAGATGAAGAGTATCTTAATGCATCACAGCTACCCAAAGCTTCCTCAGAAACCCTCAGATTTGTATTATTTTGTAGATGTAAATACATGATATGCCCACAAACCCTCTTCTACAAATACCGCTGGCAAGCACTGGCTACGCAACTGTGGATTTGGGACACAGTTGCACATATGAAAAGTACAGATGTTGCTCTTTGATACATTGGAGGGAGTACAGGACACTATTGCATTGTATAACTTCTTTTCTCCTCAACAAATGTATAGATCTATAGTCTAATTGCCAGCCAATTTCTCCAAAAGACGGAGGTCTCTGAAAGGGGCAAGCCTTGAACACAACTAGACATAGTGACAGACCCTCTTGGTAAAGAGAACAAGCTCGGGAGCTCCTGGAAGCCATCAAGCTTACCAATACCTGTGGAAGAGCAGTTGTGAGAACCAAGAGCTGAGGAAAAAGTGAGGGGAAGACCCACAGATGTAAGCAAATAGCACTTCCCTTGGGGATGCCCCACTCGGTCCTACCACTCCCCACTTTCTTTTCATCCTGTGACCATCAGTGACAGCTCAGCTGAGCTGGGCAGGATGGCTCTGGCCTGGTGACACCATGCCACCTGGCTTCAAATGCTTTCCCATTGCTCTCACCTGGCACAAGACACCAACCCTGGGCTGCCATTTCCCCCAAATTAGAGAAAGGCAAGGAGGCAAAAGGACCTGTAGAGTGGCAGGCACTTCCAGGATCTTCCTATGGTCTGGCGGGGGGGTGGGGGGGGATTTCAGCAGATGAAAGCCAGTCCCAGCTCTGCACTGTCATCTTCTACAGAGATCATGCACAAACAAAGGAACAAAAGAGATGTGTTTGTTCCAGTTCTATTAGAAACACAAAGACATTGTTTTGGTGGATAATTTGTTTGCTCAGGGAAGCTGGGCTCAACTGCAGGAGTAGCAATTGCTGTGAGGTCCTGCAGTTGATTTAAACAGATAAAGTTAACCCCCGCACATACAAAGTTATGTTGAGCAAGACACAAAGATCACAGACCTTATTTTTACCATCACAGAGAAGCGACCCTAGTTTGCCTGTGCAGCCTGACTTTTCCATGTAAGATAACAGAAATTAAAGGATGAGGCTTCCCCCTAGATTAATTAGCACAGTCATTAACTATGTTCATAAGCAGCTGCACAATGGATATTCATCCTGCCTGGAAACGGGATTTGCACTAATTCTTCCAAAATTTTGTTCATCTACAAACAGCATCCACTGGTTTTGCTTTGCCTCTCGTGGTTTAATCCTTAGATGACACATTACGTATGCATGTCTTGCATTGTTTATTTTTCATATTTTCAGACTTTCCAAACAAAAATGCATAAAATCTAGAAAAACAAGCACAAACAATTTTTTAGAAGTTGTTAGAGCTGTATTCATTTATGAAGAAAAAGCAGTCACATCTGTGCTACATAAGGATGTGTTGGAAGGCCAAGACACAATTATGTCATTGGGGGTTTAAATATAGCTTTCACCAGAGAGAGTTCATCTTCACCCATGCTGTAAATTGGGTTAATTTTTCAGCATACCAAATGGCAATTTGTTCTCTTAACATGAATGGCTTTTGTAACATCAGCTGCAGCTTCACAATATTAACATCTACCCTTTACAAGAACTCTGAAAAATGAATTATTCACCCTAACTTGAACAACTGCTTCATTCTCAAATCAAGCAAGCAATATTAACCCTAAATTACTCTGCAGTAGACTAAGCAAGAGCTGTCTGAAACAGATTAAGTTAGTATTTACTCTACTGAAAAATTAAGCATCTGTTTAGACATACAAGTCTGTGGCAGGTGTTACCTACGAGAATGAGAAGTGCTGAGCTGTGAATGCGTAAAATTTTGCAATGAGACTGCTAAGCTACAAAAGCATGGGCTCAGCCCACACAGGATACAGCAAAGTAAGTATTTATTTAAATGAATTGCAAAACTAGTGGTGGAGGAGCTGGCGGGTACTTCCACATACGTAACAAAGTGATGGAGATTATGGAGAGACTCCAGAGGATTACTCCGTAGGATAAAGGTTGAACCTGGTTGAGTAGTTTGCAGGGAAGAAGATTTTTCATGTCAACAAATCCCACCCACCACATTCATGCTGCTGGACACTTCATAGTCACTAGACTGACCACAAAGGAAAACAAAACTAAAACCAATCTTTGTTTTCTCCTGCGGCAACTCAGATCCTGCAACACAATTTTCTAACAGGGTAAGATTTTCTTCGTACTTTTCTTGCAGTTGCCCTATTCGGTTCTTCCAGCGTTTTATTTTGCTTTTTTTAGAGTATATCTGGGGCCTAGACTACTTTCTACGCGTGATGAGCTGAGATCAATTAACTCAACACAAAACAGGTAACAACCCTACCTCCAGATACATGATGCCTTCAAAATACGTTTGGAAGTTATTTTCCAGTCAACCTTTTCTTCCTCTAAACCTCTGATGAAACTACAGGTTGTTCCAAAGGGATTATTTAACATTTAATAAGCTTGAAAAGTGCCAGGTTCTCTTCCCCAGCATTTGCACCCCCTAACTTGTACACAGACTGGTGCACCTACATGGGTCTGTACAAGAGAGGAGGTTCAGGCACACCAGCTTCTCAGAAACCAAACCGAGTTGAGAAAGGGGAATTACACTATTGCACAAAGGCTTTCCCTTCTTAACCCCACTTGATACTTTGTAGGTGCTAACATTGTAAACAATTCCACCTCCCACAGATTCCTACATTTCAGCTTCCTTAATGAGCAGGGAGGAAACGAAGATCATCTCCAAAATGTCTCCAAAGAGTGCACTTAGTCTTTTCCCCAGTTAAGTATTTCTGGCCTCTAAGAGAGGAAGTCTTCCTCTGCAGGAGACAATGGAGGTATTCCAGGCGTGGGATGGCGCCACAAGTCTTGTCCCATCTTCCCCATTTAACAATCCAGTATTTGCAGTACAGCCAGGCTCCACACGAATTGTAGGGAGCAGAGGTTAGAAGGGCTGTGTGTGCACCAGCTTCCTTCCAGACAGAAGCAGATGCAAACCTGGTACCAATGCACTGCGGCTGCCAGACATGGTCCAGAAGAATTAGGATTATCTGAGCTATTCTGTTTTCAAAAGCCACCTTCATCTGGAAAGAGGGGAATTAATTCCACCAAAAGTTGACTGATAATGTGAGGTCAATTCAGTGCAAAGCAGCAATGCAAACAATGTCCAAGGACTATTACTGAAGTGAAGCTCTTCTCTTTCTGAAGAGTCCCCTATCAGCCCTGTCTCCATAGACACATCACCTCACCCTTCTCTTGTCCTCTCCTGCCCATCTTTCTCTGACTACAGGCAAGTATGCATTTACACAAAGGTTAGCAATAATAGGCCCTCACTGTAATTTAATGAAAGAGAATTTATCTTTGGAGTCAGGATAACTGTCAGAAATAAAATCTGGTTTAAATATTATGGTTTACTTAATGTTTCCCTTATTCAAAATGTAGTGCTCGATTTACAAGCTAATTAGAAGGTTTTATAGTGTTTAAAGAAAACCTGTTCACATTAGCAAACCATCAACAACACAATTCTTGTGCACATCTCCAAGACATCCAAAAGAGTTGGCAGCATCAATCACCTGCCTTCATTGTCAGTATAGTTAGTATATTGTTACTAAAGTACAGTACTAGAGCACAGGAGAAACAGATTTAACCTAGAAAACAACCAAAAGAAACAGACTGAATCAACAACATTCTTCCCCGGAACCCTGAATATGCATGTATTTAACAAAAATCTCAAAGCCCTACTTTTTATCCTTTTTTGCCACTGTGTGTGATAGAACACATTAAGGTAGGATGCTGCCAGCTCTACAAAATAAGCCACCTGTCCATCACAAGCAGTGCCAGTTTTAAAGTCTCCCGTAAGCTAGGCCGACCTTGCAACTGACAGTGAACACATTTTAGACATGTAATTCCTTCTAGGTCTTGGGAAAATACGTTAAGTTAATCTGTTGACCTTGGAAACCCAGCAGGAATGTGGAATGTCTGTGCGAGTGGACAGCCCAGTCCCTAACCTCTCTCTAATGCATCTTCGGGTTTGATGTTCCCACCTCCAGCCATCTGAGCATACCAGACAGACCAGATTGGCTGCTGCACACTTTACAACCTATTTCCTAGCATCTCTGGCTCACCATGGGGTTAAGAAACAATGTTTGCAGTCTGGCAATGGGGTGCTGACTCTAAAAGGTGAGTTACACTGATGTAGGTGCAGCTACCTGGGTACTGTTCTGCCCTCTCACACTCTGGTTATGATGCTAAAAGGCCATCAAAGCTGGCACCTGGAGTCCAGTCCTTTGGGCTACAGAGTTCAGCATGCACACAGGCCCCCTGGTAGCAAAGGTATGCCTAACCACCCCCTAATTAAAATCCCCTCCGGCAACACACACTTACAGTAACTTGAAATAACAGACCACTGCACTGTAGCTACAGATCATCTGCACCAAGCTGAACTGTAATTTTAGTGTATTGGTTTGCAATGCAATCTGGGTCTGTGTAACAGAACCATTCTGCATCTGCGATTGCATGTGGGAGGAGGTGTGGGCAGATAAATGACAGGTGCAGTAAAATAAAGTCACAAACTAAGCCATGATAAGGTTGCCCATAAATAAAAAAGGTCTTCAGGTAGCCACGTTTCTCAAGAGCAGTGGGAATCAATCGGCTGTAAGCAGACCTGAAAACATCCTTTACATTCCATTTTATGAACACTTTTTGCAAAATTTTTCCTACCCTGTATTAAGAAAAAGAAGATCCACTATCCCAAGACCATCGAGCTATCCAGTGACCAAACAGTGCAAAGTCAAGAGAGAGCACTGGTAATGTGCCCACAGGGCTTCCAGCTAGATCTGTGAGCGTACCTGCACACAAGACGAAATTGCATTTTAAGGTAAGTTACCTATCGCAGGCTGAGACATAATTCCATTATGGATTGTTATGGTTCTCTCTCACCATCCTACTACAGGATGCTTGAGAGGCTCATACTGGTTTACACTACCAAGTATGAACAGTGGAATACAGTCCAGCGAGCATTAGACTTCTTGTGCCAGGGACTGCTGTCCCAGTCTGTTTCATTTGCTTTCCCAGCTTTCCTTTGTGTCCTTTTTGGTTATTCCAATTTCAGTATTTCTAGGGTTATTCTCCCTTCGAAGGTTTATGTACAGAAAGCCTTTATTCTGGAATGAAGCATAGTTTTAAAGTGCAATGCCCATTTCAGAATATGAACCAAGAAAATTACTGTTGCAAAGCAGTTTATTTTGCAACAACTACTTGGGTGAGCTTCCCCTTGCAGAAAAACTTGCATAAGTTCCTAGGTATCACAGGAGAAGTGCCTACAGCAGCAGTAGGGCAGCAGCAAGCACTCCTGTATTCCCACACTCAGCAGGACACAGAGCCCACACAGATGTTCTCCATACCCTCTCTGCAAAGGTGGCACAGCACGTGGGTGGGAAAGGTCCAGCATATTGCCTTTAAATGGTTTACATGTGACTAGCAGCATATGTAGCTGAGCTTAAGGACCCCTAACTTACAGCCTCAGGGGTTGTAGCTGTGCCTTCAGCAAGCCCTCATCCCGAGGCAGATGAACTGCGTGGGCAGAGCTGTGGTGTCCATGAACTCCAGCCCTTCCCAGCTGGCTGCAGCCCTGCGGGTACAGGCAGTGCCATGGGCTGTTAACCCAAGGTACTTCTCATCCACGGAGCATGCTGCATTCGTCCTGCCCTACAAAGCAGCATTAAAAGCCCTGCCTGCGATATCAAGTCAGTGAATGCAAAACCAAAGATGACCCACGACAAAGATTTTCTGCCTCCCACAGGCCTTTCCTCTGTCCATTAAGTTACACTTCCCAGTTTATAAATCAAACAATGTATATATTCTATCATAACACACTGGCCATTTGTCCCACCTGCATTATACTCCCTTTTAAGCAGAGCTAGTGTTTTGCTTTTATATTTCCCTCCAAACATTCACTGGAGCCTGCTGACATCCCGGTGCCTCGCCACCTCCTCCTCAGCAGAGAGCCTGGGACCTCTCTCACGTGTGACCTTGCCCCTACACAAATATGCAGCACTGTTTTGTTTCCCTTTTATGGTCTCTCTGCTTATTTCTGATGACGGTAATTATAGTTTGTGTCGAATTGGAGCTAGATTGGTATCTGGTAATGTTTACAGTCTCCTATAACGTACATTTTGGAAATGCTAATAAAAACAATTTTTGAAGAGGAGAAAGGAATGGCATTCAAATTGCTCACAGAGCGTGAAGACAAAAATACCATCTTGTCAAGATTAGCTGTGGGTCTCTAACATTATCCCTTAATTATTATTGAAAGGCATTTTCACAGGCTCTCATGGGGGAAAACCCTTCTGAGCCTTCTAAAATTTCCAACCCACTGTTGAAGTTTTATAGAGCACGGGCTTTGAACCTGTCCCCAGTACTCAACAGGATCACTGGTTGCACATATAGATTGCTTTCATTACAACCTGGAATGGTCTTTTCCAGAATCAACATGTGCACCAAATAGAGAGGCATTTCCAGGGGATGCAACTGACACCTGAGCAGAAGGAAAAACACAGCTATAGACACGGAATCACTGGAATCCCGCACTCTGCTGCCTTTGAAAGAAATGCTCTGCACAAAGGCCTAAGACTGATGACACTGTTCTCTGCAGAGAGCTCAAGAATAATTTTTCAGTCTAAATTAACACATATCAACAGTATCAGTGCTCTTAAAGGAAACTAATGAACTGTTCTATATTCATCTTTCTCATTACAGATTTGTTACAGCTTATCACATGAATAATATTCCAGCCCTTAAGAGGGAAAAAAAACCCCTCTGTCAGAGAAAAATACCTTGATTTCTCACACGCACTTGAACACCAAGTTAATTAAATAGTAAGAAGTCATACAAGTCACTTTAAAGCTGCTAACACAAGATGAACTCCTGGCTTTGCTGTGCACAGGATGAATTTTTTAAATTATGTACTCTAGCTACTACCATGGATAAGGATTTTGCAACAGTTCTGGAAAGAAATTGATGCAATTTTGCAGCATTATGCATTATTCTGGGAATGAAATAAGGGCAAGATTTCATTCCACATCCATAAAGAGGGGCGGTTCATTATTCAGAGCCTAAAGACAGGACAACCTCCGGGGACTTTTGTGTCACCAGTTGGCATTCCTGTTTGTGCTCTCCTTTGGCTGCTTCGCCCTTCGGGCCCTTCTGAATTATGGTAAACTTGCAAGGATGTCCTATGGGCCACAGCACCATTCAGTGTCTATACTGCATTATGGATTATAGATGTGCCTAATCACATCAGCCCTGCCGACAAAATCACTGCTCTCTGAAGCTTTTTGCTGGAGGGATCCTGCTGCAGCCACAAAAGGAAATAGAGCATTTATATTTCTTGGTAGCGGTTTCAGATTGGAGGAATGTCAAAGGGCAAGGATTTAATCCAAAAGAGCCAACAAAACGGCACTTAGAAACACACTGCAGGATGCTCAGACTCATCCAGTCTGCCACACGAAGGACAACGTACATGCAGCTACAATAAAAAACAATGCTAACTCTGCATCAGGAAATACAGTCACACCTGCCTATGCAAATCTGACAACATATATGCAAGCTGCATACACACAAGCATAGCCTTTCTGGGTTATATACTTCATGAAATTTATTGTTAATGTGTTTAAGAACAGTCCCAGAAAATCCTGTCTCCTGAGGAAGGCAGATGTTGAATTCTCATTCTGATTCAGTACGGAACTTTGGAATCCCTGACCCAGCAGGTTTCCACATCCACCAAGCCAAAACTAGTTGTCACCAGAACCTGGAAGTTGCACCTTCAGGAAAAGTAAAGACCAAAAACGTTACAGCTAAATGGAGACAGGCACCTAGAACTGGCACACCTGGATGCATTTCCCTGTCACCAAGGTTTTTGTTACAACACTGGCTGCTATCTGTCCATTGGAGAGAAATACAAGTAAAACTCTCAAACAGCAGCCCTACTCTTCCATGGCCAGGAGAAGCAGCTCTGATGAACAAGCAGACTACAAGAACAGCCTTTAGCCCTCTGCCAGTACTGCCGATGCCTGGTTGTCTTCAAGGCCAGGCTGGATGAGGCTTTGACCAACCTGGTCTAGTGGAGGGTGTCCCTGCCCATGGCAGGGGCGTTGGAACTAGATGATCTTTAAGGTCCCTTCCAACCCAAACCATCCTATGATTCCATGACTGAGGTGGCTCTGGACCTCACAACCACTGGTGAATTAGTCCCACTGCAAATAAGGCACTAGGCACTGAACATCTAGTACTGAATATTAGCTCTGCTTGCACCTACAGGCAAATCACTTCACACTCTGCCTACCATTCTCTCTCCTCTATTTTAAGTATAAATATGACAGAACATACACAGCTTCTCTCTATGATATTGCTGACAGTGAAGATACAAAGCCCAAATTTCTCTTAGGGTCTTGAGGCACTCGAGTGACAACAGCACGGTGTTCAGAAATCGTCCCTTCAGCACAACAGTGACAGTTTCTATGCCAGCGAGCCCTTAACAAGGCTTCCATATGCTCAGAAAGTTTATCTGTCCAAAGTTGTTACCATCCCTGAGTAATTTTAGATTAGGGACTGCAGCCTATGAATCTTTGCTATCTTAACCAACTGAAAGGCTTGAAAACGAAGAGACCGGTATTAAGGATTTAATTTGGGTTAGAAACTATCTCCAAGTGTCTACTCCAAATACTGTTGAATCTTTTCTAAATTAACTATATTATTTTTAACATTTTCTTTTTGTTACACAGAGGTCATCTAGTCAAACAAAAATTTATGAAAACTTCAAATACAAGTTTTCCCTGATTATCAAACAATTTCAATTCTCCAGTTAAAGGATAAACACTCATTTACATGCAAGACGATCACTGTTGTTTGCCCGCTATGGTATACATATGGTTAACTAAATTACTAGAACAGCAACTTGCTGAAAGTCAAACAAATTTCTCAAAGATATCAAACAGCATTTTCTAAATAATAAAAAGACCACATCTTTCATCTCCAAAAGTCACAAACATCACTGGAGAGAGAATTGGTCATTTATGAGAGAGATAAAGGGGTTCGTAAAGCATTCAAAAGCTCTTTTGATATCAAAACTGATTGATGATGTCTGACTTAGCAGTGTGGATCAATCAAAAAATGAAAGCATTTTGTAGGAGCCTTTAAAACCACAGAGCCATGAGAAACCAGAAGCTTCAGCAGTGGGACTTCTCTATTTGACACCCAGAAGGTGAAGTTTGCATCCTCATGCAAAGCTCCAAGCAGCCACAATATTCCTAATATTTGAATACATTTGAATACAATGAATACATCAACCTACTTCAATACATGTAACACTGACCAAAGTGGAAAAGGAATGAGGCTCCAATGATTTTTTCTGAACAACATTTATTTTTGAGAACTGCAGAGTTTTTAGAACTTGTGACTTCCAGGTGGTTTTGGTAGCTAAAAAATTCATTCCCCCAAATCACCAGAAGTAGTTGTCCCTGTATAAATGATGCAACTCAATACAGCAAGCCGTGTATACCTCAAATATATGCAGTCCACTAGAGGCCTCACTCAGGTAGTTTAAAAGTTCCAGGCAAATCTGTAGGCTACCAAAATAGGATTGACTTTTTTTTTGTAGAGGTAAAAAATTGCTTCAAGGTATTAGAGATAAAAATGAAGATTACTCTGTGCTGAAATACGTGGTAGGCTTTCTAAAGACCTGAAAAATCTGGTCTGTTTATTTTCATGCAGGATGTATCTTCCAATAAATGGAAACTGCAGAGTTAAATTCCTGCTTGCTGGTTTGAGGTTTTAAAGGAGATATGTCGATTGCTCTTTTATATATTTAGGAAATAATTCTCGGAATGTACCCAAAAAAGAAGCTTAAAAGGCACTACTCCATTTTATAAATTTGAATAAAGAACAGCATGATCCAAGATTTATGCTAGCTACACCCAGTAGTGAGATCCTTCTCTTTACCTGGTGCTCAGATTACTCTCTCTCCATGGTTTCCCCATTTCCCTGCACTCATTTAGCTTATACTTACCCCATCCTCAAATGTCTGTTTTCAGTTGGCTGCCCTTTCCTCCTTACATTTTCACCTTCCTGAGCCAGTAGTACCAGCATAAATCCTTCCATGGCTTCAGAAGAACAGCTGACTGAAAAGCTGCTAAAAACTGAGAACCTCACAGGGGCTGAAAACCACAATATCAATACATTTCTGCACAGTGGGCAATGCAAAATTAATTCTGGGAATAGATTCTAATCCACTATTTCTCCCTTGGAAAGGACAGAATAATAATGATGGAGCTTGAATCCATCATCAACCTTTGCCCTTCACTTTCATCCTTCTTTAAAATCACAATTCTCACAGTTACCATTGAGCACTGCTTTTAAATGCAGCTAAGAACAGCGCCGGTTTAAGCTAGCATCATTCTTTGAGGCTAACCACTCTACTCTGGGCTCCTTAAGTTTGACAAAGTTCATTTTTCCTAAGCATTTTCTGGAACTCATCACTGGGTAAAAATAGTAAAGCATTATTCTGAGGAGCATTTTTTCCTGCCTGTTAATATATTTCCTTATAGCTCTGTCTTGTGAAGTTAAACATGTGCTCAGAAAGGAGTCTCTGCTAAAGCAGCTTCCAATAGCTCATCAGTTCAAGGCAGAACTGGTGTTCATTTCTTCTGACAAAGCATCACCCCTGCTTTGAGCAGCCAGGCAGTTTCTTCATCCCACGGCATATGAAACGTCTGTACAGCAAGGCCAAACTGCTCCTGCTGGGTTCATTATGTTGATAGCTTCCCAGGCAAAATTAACTGCTTTGTCACCATATTCATTTTTACTGCCCCACAGATTAAAACTGGCAATAATTACTCCCCAGCTCTCCATTGCTTTCCACGGCAGTGGACTGTTTGTTCCCACACTTTATCTTCGTGGGGTGTTGTGATGCCACTGCTGATGCAAATAGCTGGTCAGTTTTTACGATGGGTGTACTATCATCTGCTGTTCCTGCGCAATCTGTAATACACTAGATTGCCTTTGCTCTTGCTGTCAGCAGAGATCTACCCATCGCACAGCCCACACAAACTTTCCATTAAAAACACTTATGCAAAAATTAGATGATAAAGCATCATGACATAAGGTAGACTAAGAGAGTAGGAAACATGGCTTATAATATGCAAGACCATATCTGAATAATACATTCAGCCAGATGTTATACGGCCTAATTTTCAGGGATCCTTCATACCACCCACAAGTGAAACGTGAATCAGTGTTTTGCAGAGAAGCCATTAGCCAGGCCAGGATCTTACTGTATGCTGCAGGATTATAAAATAACAACAGTGTCTAACTCAAGTAAGTTATAGCTTAATATATATGGCTACACAACTAACAGAGGGGAGGTAAGTAGACAACAGGGATCAAAGTAATGACAGGATGCTTCAGTACTTGCTAAGTTAAAGCTTACTAAACTGTTTTTCATTTCAAATGACTACATTAATTTGCAGACTCACATGGCGAAGCACAGAGAGCTCGCTCACCTTGGATGCCGGTCCACGGAGCTGGCTCTACTTCCCACCTCGTCACTATCCTGCACCATCCTAACACCACACAGGAATGAAGCTCTAGAGGAGCGTTTGCCAGGGACAGGAAAGTGAAGGCAGAGGAACTTGGGGAAGAGAGGGCTGAATTCTACAGAGACCAGCACATCACAGCAGCCTAAAAGCTTTACACAGTAGTCAAGCCTACCTAACTAGCTGGGTACCTTTTGTGCCAAGGCAAGATCTGAGGCACTTCTGAGTCTACCCTGGGGCTTCCTGTGTTCTTAACACTGGGTGACCAGTTCATATTATAATGGCTGAGTCAAGGAGCTGAGGACAATTACACCACACAACACCGTTTTATGGATCAATAACTCATTCAAGTAGTGAATGAAATAGCACAGCAGGACACTGGCTGACAGCCTCACTGCAGGCCACAGAAAAGGATGCTTTTAGCACAGATTAACTAAAAACATACAAAGGATGAGTTTGGCTGAACTCCGCTGACATGAGCAGAGCTCTATTAAATAAGAGTCTGGTTGAATATAGTGAACAGTTATTTGCACACACACATGCAAATTAACAACCCAGAGAGCTACAGAGACTCCAATGGTTTTAACTTTTTCCCCGAGTTTCCAATCTTGAAATTTTATAGTCAAAGGTCATCAAGAAAACTTTTTAAAAAGTAGCAAATGTCTTTTGCATTTTGATATTTCCATGGAAACCTTTAATGTCTTGCTCAGCACAGTATGTTCTTCAAATGCACTAAACACATGAGAGACTGCACTCTGTCAAGGGAAATGGATAGGTTTGTGTTACTGCTGGCAACACACTTAATATAAACAAAGTCTCACACTTTCCTTCAAGTGCCTTCATCCTATGTTTTCTTCTGAAAGAAAATGACCCTACAACATGGAAAAAGGACACCAAATCCCAGCAAGCCGTTTGGGGCTGCCTCGTGCAGCAAAATTGGCCAGTGCAATTTCTCTCTGCAGACAAGCTGCAAGACAGCTCAGACAGCTGATCTCTCAGCTGACAATTTGATCCCTGACAATCTGTCCACCAAAAACCCTGACATTCTTATGAGCAAGGCTGACCAAGGTGTGCATGGGTGTGGAAACTGAAGCTGCAGGGCTCGTCGCTCCAGCTCAAGCACACACCCAGTCACAGACACCTGCAGACGGTCTTCTTGCTCCCATCAGTGCTGTTCATGCTGTGTGAGTAGAGATAAACTTCACTTGCCAGAGGGGTTGATAGAATACATGTCACAGACATTAAGAAAAAGTCATTTATATAAACTACTGCCACAGCTGCCAAGTAGTGCAAAAAGCTTTGCATAGCTGTAGCTGATAATTGCGCAATGCTGTCAAAACTGTATCAGAAACTAGATTATTACACAACCCCAAAAAAAGTATCCCATTCCACCTCATTTTTGTTTTAAACGGTGTGAAGAAACGGCAGTTTCCAAAGACACACATACTTCTTTCTGATCATCTCTGTTGCGTTTAAACACACGCACATTCAGGAGTACCAAGGAGCATCTGTTCTCGTATCATAGACACGAGATGCATACTGCGACACGCTGAGCTTGCACGTCTACCTACTGTAAATACTATCTTTAAGTTTGCAACATAAAAGATCAAT
The DNA here is from genome assembly GCA_027574665.1 of Rhynochetos jubatus. Lineage (NCBI taxonomy): Eukaryota > Metazoa > Chordata > Aves > Eurypygiformes > Rhynochetidae > Rhynochetos > Rhynochetos jubatus. The sequence goes on from CM050654.1 coordinate 31,695,893, forward strand.
AAATGCTATCATTAGATATTGCAATCAACTGAATAAATGTAAGCAGTGTGTTCTTTGCCACTGGTAGAACATTTAAAACTGATAGTCAAGATGGCTTTTATAGAAGTTACAGTCTTAATGCAACTACTATTTGAGGAGGGGTGTAATTAGCATTGTCAAGTGCTACTTACTTCTTTAGAACATACTTTTGGTTAGCCCAGTGAATAATTCTCTGAGTTGTAGTTAGATGGGTGAGGAAGGAAAATAAATTAATTAAGGGGGAATAAAAAGGATGCCATCACACCAGTATATCACTACACAGCTGTCTTCCAGGCACAAGGTGAACCTTCAGGACTCTATCTTGCAAAAAGGCAATGTTTTAAAACTCACTCCACTTGAGCCTAATTCTGTTCTTATTTAGGTAAAAGGCAAAGCTCCCGTTGGCTTCACATGGGAGCAGAGGAGGGTCAAAACCAAGTGTTTCTGAAAAATATTTCCATAGATGCAAATTCGGCCTCTTTAATGTCAGTATCTCACAGTCACCTGTGGATCATAACAAATATCAATACCATGTTTACACCGAGAGAGAAACAACATCAGGAACTTTTCCTATCTAATATATCATCGTAATGAGATCATTCACGGCCTGGGAAATTCACTAGCTCAATAAGCAAAAGCAGTAAAGGTTTACAAGCAAATTGTCCAAAACGGCCGGAGTCGTCTGCGGCACAACTACCACCACAGGTTCCTCCAGCCCTGGAGAACCATGCCCAGCCCTGCTGCGTTCCACCTCCATCAGCATCTTCATGCTCTCTGCATTGATAAAAATATTAACAACAACTTCATGCTTTTCTCTGGTGAAAACCAGGAAAGCTCCTTTCAGAAAAGAGTTTTGGCATCAAAGCAGAAAAGCTGTCTGATAAAGGCTTGGGGAACCCGCTCTTGTCTACACAGACACAACCCGTAAGCTATAAAGACATCAAGCTGGGGCAGTCAGGACTATTTATATGAATGATAGCTCTGTATTGGATTCTTCAGTGCTCTGTCTCACCCACACAGGCTCAGTTAGCTCAGCTACACTCCCAAAACTATGGGCATAGATAATACCACACAAGGAAGTAAACAAGAAAAAAAACCTACTTAGCTTCTTGGTGGTAAAAACAAGAGAGGCTCCTAACAAAGAAATGGCAGCAAGAAAGAAAGTTTATAGGGACACAGGGTTTTTTCCATCTGAAGCCTTCAAAGGATAGCATTGCAAAAGAGGACAGAGTTTAATCATCAAGTCCAGTACTGCAGTTAAGAACATAAATCTACTGAATTTATACCCAAGAGACTTCGTGCCTTCCCTTGCAATGATGTGCCAGTCCATTCCTTGGATGCTTGTTCCTGTTCAGGATTCTCCTTTCTTAAGCAATAAATCCAGTGAGTTTGTGCGCTGGCAGACTCTCAGGTTTAGCACATTTCCAGATACAGCCGTGTTTCTGGCTTGTTTTCCTGCTACCAACATTCTTATGCCTCCAAGGGAGCCTTTGTAAACATGATGTTCGAAATGGCTTTTGAGATGGTTTCCCCAGGTAAAAAGTGGCAGATATAAACCCAGTGAGACACTGGCAGAAAAAACTTAAGACAAAACAGGGACTAGAAACATCTTGCTGCACTGATTAAATTGTCAAGCGACACAGAGGAATCCATTATAAGACTTTCTCTGTATTACTCTCAGATTTTTCTAGATGAAGGTGTAAAAGGTGACTTTTACATCGAAAGAAATACCAGCAGAGAAAGCTGAACACTTATTCCTGATCTTCTGAATCTTACATCTCATGTATTTAAATGGAACAAGACATGTATATCTATTTCTATCTCTTCCCATGCAGATACAAGGCATGCATCTCTCATAGCAACATAAAGGCCACTAAGTACAAACAATCTGTCTGGTGGAATAGTGTATTCCTTCGCATTTTCACCTACTAAAATTTAATTTTGAATGCTCTGATCTCCTTGATAACAAGTTCCCTGACTCATTTGGATAAAAATAGCCCAATACAACTTTACACGCTGGCATGTGTTTACACACAGTGACTAACTAGTCCAAGGAGGCTCCCAGGAGTAACTCGGTCCTTTCAGATTCTCCATCAGCACTTGAAACACACATATGATCAGCTTACAGCTGTATGTAGGAAAGATTAATAGGAAACCCAATGCCTCAGTCTTCATTGAAGTACAGTTGTAGGAGTTAGTTATCTGCTTCTCCAGGTAGAAGAGCAGCTTCAATCAAAAATGACTCCCTTCTACTCTTCATCACTTCAGTCCCTTCCATCCTACAGGCTGGTTTTGTTCCAAAAGAAGTTACCAGCTAAGACTGATCATGTATTTGCTGAAATTGCTGAAAGAAAGATGACAAAGAATGTGCATTCTGTCTTACCTCTCTAGAAACAGCTTTCAACAGCTATAAAGCTGATGAAGACAGGAAAACAAATGGAAAAATAGCATACAGAACACGCAGCAGAACGAACCGGAGATGACTGCAGATTGTATTTGACACTTTTCTGTATCCCGTATTCTAACTGTATCACTGTACTGCTGCATGCACACGCTCCCAAAGGTTTACAACTACAGCTTACTAAACCAAAAAATGGACATAGTATCTACAGCACTGTCTCACGACTAGCATTGTTGGCACTCTGAGACTGTTGATGGCCTCTACAATGGTAACTGAATCTTCAGTCACTTCTGAGCAAATCCACTTGATTTCATGGCCTTACATCATTGGTAAGATGAGGACTCAGACACACTCTCTGTCACAGCAGTTAAAGGTTTGATCATGCTAACCTTTCCCCAGAAATACAACCTCTAGCAGAACATGCTGCTGATTGGCACAGGGAAGTCTGCAGGACTTCTCCACACAACTGAGACTCATCCTGTGGAGATAACTCCTCCACTGTACACCAGAAATTCCATTTGGCAGCCTTCGATCACAACCAACACATTATCATCTATGCTGTCTTGCAAAAACACTCGGTATTTCTAAGCTTTTGAAGAGAAACAATAGGAGCTAACTGGTCCTTAGAAGACTCTTTCTTTACAAGCTACTCCTTTTAAGGCAACACTGCAAAAAATTTAGAAGAACAGTGCACAACAGAACAACACAGATGATCTTAACCAAGATGCACATGTTGTGGCAAAACCTATACAATCAAACACATAATTCCATATTCGTTGATAACAGAAGGCGTTTCTCTTCCTACCCATCCTCCTCCCATATCTCTATTAAGAATTACAGCGAAGCATACGTTCCCAGTACCATACCCACCAGATATCTTTAAAGTTTGAATGTATAAAAAGTCAGAGATACACCAGCTACTCTCAAAATTACTCTAGTGAATTATTCCCCAAACAGCACCAGTCCTGTTTCATGGCTTATAAGCAGATATCAGGATGACCTGTTCACCAAAGCACATGAAAACTATTAAAATATGTTCATGGTTTTTCATACCGTAATTTGACCTTTTCATTTTCCAATTATTTCTCTCAGTAAATGAAAAGATTTGTTTTATGATACTCATAATTTAGGGGGCCGTGGCAAGTGTGTACAGTACCTTTCAGCATTACAGCCAAACAACTTCAGTTAAAGTAATAAATCAAGTTGTAACTGTCCTCTGCTGATAAGCAGAATTACCAGCAACACATGCTTTATAGCTTAAGGATACCAGTTATTTGTATAATTTAAGTCCTACTGTCACCTGAGAGAAATGCACACAAAATATAATCACGAAGCAGCAGTGACGTGTTGCACAAACATGGATAATAATTTTTACTTTAATGATGTCCTTCCCATTGTGATTTGGAAGAACTTTGCTAGTTAGAAATTGCAAGCAATGGTACACCTCATTCCAAGAAAAATGAAGTAGAAGAGCAGATTTATTATTCATCACAACACAGCCTACTCCTTTCATACAACTTGTTTTTGTTTTAGCTGCCTGAACTTTGGAAAAGCAAATACTTCAATAAATTGACACAAGGGCATTGTAGTGTCCTTGACAGCTCTGTAAGCCTCATGTTAGGGTCCAATCCTGCACCTGCTTTCTGCCATACAGCTGACTGCACTTCAAGTCATGGCCCCTTTTTTCAGTGTCACATTTTCATCTGAGGGAACAGTATAAAGGATGGGTGAGAAATGCATCAGAACTATCTGTATACTACCATGACGTATTTTGTGTGTAGTCAGGATGCAGGGACTGTCACAGATTTGTATGGTATCATAAAATATTGAGGCACAAAACGATATGCAGCATGTATATCCTTTGCCCTACTCTGAAGTGAGCACAGCCAGCCTGCAAGGAACTGCTTTAGGAAAGCTTTGCAAAAAGAAAAAAGTTTTTACTTGTCTTCAGTGCCTCACAAGCCTGACTTGCTGCTTCCTTTGGCTAACCAGTCTCTGCCTGGCTAGGTGTCCCTGGCCAACAACAGCTCTACACCCACCTGGGGCTCACTCCCCTCTTCAGGAGATGCATCACTTCCTCATCTTTAACCCTGTGGGGTTTGTGACTTCTCATGCCAGCCAGAAGACCCACCTAATGCAAGTGACAAGTGAAGTGCTGGACAGTATCTGCCCTGGCAGAGACGAGCCAGCAGCAGGTTGGAAAGCAGCCTGTCCATCATCCCCAATTTGCCATCCCCATCACACAGGGTGCAGGCTGGAGGGAGGGAAAGGCCATCACATGCATCGGGGATCTCGGGAGGATCTAAGGCGGCAGGTGGAGAGCAGATGAGAGCAGATCCATAGCTGCTGCCCCTTTCCCTGTTTGCCAGTCCTAAGAGCTGTAACAGGGACAGTGCAGTGACCTGCCAGCAATGGCCATCAGCTCTCTCCTAGGATGCATTTTAGTTGAATTCTGCACTCCTACAGGCTGACTTCAGGCGCTGCCTGGCCTCCTCACGTACCTACGTGCCAACCGTGGCTCCAAGAGGCAGGTGCATCTCCGATGACTTGTCTCCTCTCTTCCTTCATATCGAGAATACAGTGCCAAGTGGGGAACTCAACGGTTGCTGAGAGCTGACCAGCCCTCATCAAAGCTGACAGGGCTGTAAGTTCTCATCTGGAAAGGTTTCCATGGTTGGTTAGAAGATGAATACAGGCATGACCATAAAAGGAGTATTTTTACATCTAAAAAATGTTGCAAGAAGGGGTTCAGATTTTTACTTGCCAGTTATGAAGACATTTATTTCAATCTCTAAATTCAGAGCAGAGAGATTATGCAGCAAAAGGCATGTTATTTCAGTGCCAGAAAGTTCATTTTTCTTCTTCCCAGTGGAACATATTTGTCATGCTGACACTTTCTGAACAGAGAAATGTGAAAGCCTGGAGATGGAGTGAAATTCCATGGGATTGCAAGAGCCACAGCCCCTCCCTGCTGTGCAGCTCCACCATGCTCTGCGGTACGCTTGTCTCTGTAACTGCACAGGAGCTTTCCCCAGTGTTTTGCCACAACAGAAAACCAACCATTGCAACAAATTCATTTCTAAGCAACCATTTTAACTAGAGAGAGTAAAAGCATTATGGACAGAAAGGAAAAGAACAACTTATTCATAGGAAGACTTGCTTTGAGGAAAAAGTGTTCAAACAGTGGAAGCTACACAATCTAACAGCACTGGGTAGATCCAGAATCTCAAATATAGCCTTGATTTGCTGCAGGGCTTAATTTGTCTGTTGTCTCTGTCTCCCCTCGCCTATAAAACCAGGATGAAATCTTCCTTTGCAGAACTGTTAAACATGCATTGCCATTTAATATCTGTTCAACATCCTATTTACCTGGTCTTGATACGAAACATCTTTCTCCTAGTTCTCAGACTAAGAAGCAGAGTTGCAAGAGTTGTCAAAGATTCCGCCCCTCCCTGAACATAACCATCTTTAAAAATTACATTAACACGTTAAGAAATTAATTCTAATTAGCTGGCCTAGCAGATTGCTTGGAACGGAATATAAACTTAGTTTAGCAGAAATATAGGGGGGGCAAGTGATATTTTGCTTTTAAAAATGCTTATCCAATGAAATCAGGGCTAGGAAGTAGTAAAGCTACACATTTGTCTGGCACTTTTTTTGTTGACTCGATGACAATTTCGTTGACTCAGAACTCTGAATTCTGACATCACCTTGTTACAAAAGAAGCATTTTCAGCCACATGTTATTTTTCTACAGGGATTTGACTCATTCTGCCAAACTTTAATTTAGAATCAATTGTTTGCTGTGTTATTTTCACACATAAAAGGCAGCACTGGCTCTTATTACCCCACAGAGATTTTTAAAAGCCTAGAATATAGTTGTGGAGTAAGTAGCTCCTTTATTTAGGGAGAGGACAGAGAGGGGGAGGAGAAGCACAAAAACACCTTCAATTGCTCACATCACTTAGTTAGCCAAACATCCTAATGCCTTTCTTTTTCTTTCAAAAAGCAATTCTCTAAGCTACTAGGGGTGCAAGTTCAGGCAACTCAAAGGCTAATAAAACCATTTGACTGTCATTTCTGAGTGGGTGGGAGCTCTCTTCTGAATCCATTTGGAAATGAAGTCACCCACACATTTCCATACTTGATAAAGACCATAGGGCAAATGATCACCTGCCAGCAGTGAGCCCCGAAAGGAGGGGACAAATAGAAAAAATATCTAACACAAGGTTTTTTAAGCTGTATAATTGTGACAATATGCTAGAAACCAACATTAAACTGCTTTTTATTCCTCAGTAAACCTACTGAGCTGTGGACAAGTAAGTTTTCTAGAAGGATTTTTCTCCACTTCTCAAATAGGGATCACAACAAAATACAGACTTACTATAGAACAGTGCCACAAATTCACTAAGATCAGTATTTTGCCTCTTAAGAGCTGTCCCAAGCAAGGTTTTGATCTGTGAATTGGAACATTGCATGAAAAGGACATGGAAATCATTCTGCTTAGCAAATCAAGCATCTTCTCCAAGTTGCAACAGTTCACACTGATCAACTTTGATGAGAAACATGTACTGTCTGGAAACCCACAGTCGGCTGAAGCAACATTACACCCATTTGTATGCTGAACTGATAAGGCAGCTGACATCTCCCACAAATAGGGTGCAGAAGATGCAATGAAACTTACTTAAAAAAAACCAAAACCAACCAACCAAAAAAAACACCCAGCACCATAAAAATGCATATGAACCTTCCTGGAAATGTAGTATTCCCCGCTTTGTGCTGAGGATCTTCACCCTGACAAGTGTCCAGTATGCATCAATGCACTGAACCACAAATTTAGGTCGTGTGCCTGGGTCAGTGGTCCCTGGCTGTCTCAACATCCTGGAAGCACTGTCCCGACATGTCTTTTACTAGAAGCCCCTAACATACTCTAAAGCCCAACCTGCACAAAAAAAGCCAGAAAATGTGAAATGGTTTCAAGAAAAAATTACTACAATGAACTGATCTTTAGAACAGATCATAAGGAGCTCATTTACGCAGCTTAACAGAGGCAAGATGGGGAGGCAATTATTCATATGCAGAGAAGAGAACTGATGCCACAGAGCTCTTAGTCATGCAGATAACAGCAGAACATGATCAGAATGTTTTCCATTGAAACATCTCAATGACCACCATTTGGGAAACAAGATATTCCACCTGGAAACAAAAGGCACCTTTTTACCACATAGGTAGTTCCTTATTGTGATGGCTTACAGAGCACAACAGTAATTAGCTATAATTTAGGACCCACTCTAATCAAGACTGAATATTTCTCATGACGATCCTTTAATTCATCAGCATACATCCCAGCTTAAAGCAAGAATTAGTTGGTGGAGTCACACTACATGTCACACACGAGTTAAAACTCAGTCTGAACATAACCATGACAAACGATGAATTAATCCTTGTAGGGCTTTCCCATCTGGGAGTATGCAGCAAATCAATACAATACTTTGCAGAGATAGGCAAACAGGCTGTTATCATCCTCTGGCACATTCCCTTCTTTGTGGAAGAGATGGCTGCTGAGCAGGGCTGGATGCTGACACAGGCAGGGAAACCCACCCATACTGCCTGGAGGTGAAGTGGTGGAACTGGACACACAGTTCCTCTCACATGGAGTTCTTATTGCCCCTCCACTGCCATCCCCAGAGCAACACAGAGTGCTCTTTCTCTGCAGTGGTACCCATAAATGCTCAATTTGATTATATAAACAAAGTGATGCAGGTTTCTAGCCATTCCCCATTTTATAGGGCCTTCCTCCAACCCCCCCAGTCACTCACTAAGCATGGTCACAGCACCTCATAGGTCAGAGAGTTCCCATGTTTCTGAAGGTGAAGACTGACCTCTGTACTATCAACATCTTGTGGTCAGAACAGTATCTATATTTCTACCATGATGCAAAATAGCGAATGCCAATGACTTACAAAAAGCAAGCTCAGATTTGAAGACTTGAGGCTTTAGAACAAGATTGGGTTTTGCTTGTGTTGTACAGCTGATTTCTTGCTGTCATGGTTTAGGTCCAGCTGGCAAGTAAGCACCATGTGACTGCTCGCAATGGGTTGGGGAGGAGAAAATCTAAGGGAAGGCTCGTGGGTCAAGGCAAGGACAGGGAGAGATCACTCACCAGTTACGGTCATGGGCAAAATAGACTCGACTTGGGCAAGAAAAATCAATTTAAACAGTTACCTATCAAATCAGAGTAGGATAATGAGAGGCAAAAATCAAATCTTAAAACACCTTCCCCCCACCCCTCCCTTCTTCCTGGGATCAGCTTTGCTCCTCATTTCCCTACCTTCTCTCCTGAGCAGCACAGGGGGATGAGGAATGGGGGTTGTGGTCAGCACATCACAGGTTGTCTCTGCTGCACCTTCCTCCTCAGGGCAGGATGCTCACACTCTGCTGCTGCTACAGTGTGGGGTCCCTACCATGGGAGACAGTCCTCCACCAACTTCTCCAACATGAATCCTTCCCACGGGCTGCAGTTTTTCACAAACTGCTCTAGCATGGGTCCCGTGGGGTGAAGTCCTTCAGGAACAAACTGCTCCAGCACGGCCTTCACACAGAGTCATACAGGCTTCTTTGGGTGCAGCCGCCTGCTCTAGCTTGGGGTCCTCCACAGGCTGCAGGGGGGTCTTTGCTCCACTGTGACCCTCCATGGCTGCAGGACACAGCCTGCCCTCTCACCACGGGATGCCAGGGAACCTCTGCTCCGGGTACCTCCTCCCCACCTTCTGCACTGACCTGGGGGTCTGCCTGGTTGTCCCTCTCACATCCCACTCCTCTCTCTGCTTCAGGTCCTCTTCATTTCCCCCTCTTAAATACGTTACCCCAGAGGCCCTACCACCAGTGCTGACTGGCTGGGCTGTGGCCAGAGGTGGGTCCCACTTGGAGCCAGGGAAGGTTCCAGCAGCTTCTCACAGGAGTCACCCCTGCAACCCCTCCCCACTACCAAAACCCCACCACAAAACCCAATGCACTCACAGTAACAGGACATAACAGAACTCAGGCCACCTAGCTTGCTCATAAAATAGTGACAAAAAATGTAGCATCACTGAAAGCTGCTTATTTTTAAGTACTGGATGAATTGTACACACCCATACTGTAAGCTAAACGTGCTGTAGTGGGGTGCATACTCCTTTTGTTAGCAGCCATTCAGAATATGCTACACTGAAGTGACTGCTGCTGCCAAATAATGCACTACTCTTAAACTGTCTGCAATAAAAGCTTCATACCACATTGTTGTTCATTTATTCATCTCATATTTTTCTATCATCTTCAGGATGCTCTTAAGAACTCCTTTGAAATTGCAAAACCTGGCTGAGAGCCAGCCATAGTGACACTGAAATTAAAAGAAAAGATCCCTGAAAGCTGAAACACAGAGCGATGCTCATCAAAAACCAAAGCAAAATGTCAGTGTATTTTAGATGTTGACATTTTAAGTAAACCATGACCTTCTCTCTCTGAAAACTTCAATGTAATTGTTATATAGAACAGGTTCCCTATTAAAACTTCAAGAGACATAGTCATTAAAAGCTCTAGAGAAAAAACATCCTGCTCATCCAGCATAAGAACAGTGCATTTGAAAATTTCTTATGCTTAAATAATATAATTTAGTGGGTCCCCCCACTACACTAGACTATGCGTTGTTTTCCGAGGCATATGCTTGTAACAGCTGAAGAATGATGCAGAGACAGAGAAAATAACACCTTCATGTGAATTCAGACAGGACAGTAGTTATAAAGAAGCACGTAGGCAGTCAACAAGGTGTGACAAAGACTGTATTGCTAACTTAAGGCAGCTCTCCAGGCATTACCAAGATGAAACTTCCACTGAGGGCATGCAACTCGACCACACGTAGCAGAGCTCACCACTACACAAACAAATGGAGAGAAACCACAAGTTGGAAGACTTTAGACTTTCTTTCTCTTGCTGCTGTTGTGTCACAAAAACAACACAGAAGTCACAGGATCTCTCCAAGCCCCAGCTTCTTGACAATGGAAGTTAGAAAAAGAGCATCTCAAGAATGTTTTTTTCCTTTGCGGGCCATAAACAACTCATGCTTGTAGCAGTGATGCAAGAACAAGCAACTCACACAGCTTCTCAAGCACATGCAGGCACAGTGACATGTGCTCAGGCAGAAACACCAATTCTTACCCTCTTATTCAGGGCATCTCTGCTGAGCTAGGGGGAAGCACGCAAGATAAGAATATAACTGGAGGACAGAGAGAACGTGAGACTGAGTTTTGTTAGGGAGCTCACCAGGGAGGCCAAAGGTAGAAATCCATCTGTCCTCTTACAACTAAGAGCAGAGCATCACCACATGACTCATTGGAGACACTGTCATTCTCCATCAGCAGAGATCAGCACAGTCTTACAAAACAGGGGGAGCAGTTTGTTTTGGATCAGGCTGTGCAAGGCCAGCAGACAGAGAGGGAAGGCGGTTTAGGTTATGCAGAATCTGGTCTCCCATTCACTGCCATGTGGGGATGGCTTTTTAAAAACCTGAGGCTCAGGGAATTTCATCTATGTGGAGCTCAGTAACAGAGTGATGTCTCACCCCAATTAAAGTAATGTGGGATTGAGAAGGTTTGCCTGTCTTTGATACAGTTATCAAGCCAGGGTAGAGATAAACCACCAGAAACAAAGCACTTAACCAGTTGTCACTGATATTCTCAGTGCTTGCTTTCACCTTCCTTCTCTTGATGGGAAAGGTAAAAGTTAAGGGTGTTTCAGCAACAGCGCAAGAGGATATGAAGAACCTCCCTGCTGAGCAATCCCAATACATACCAGACTTTTGCTAGCCTCAAATTTAAGACAATTCTGACATCCCAATTTTGTCTTTCAGAATTCACGTTCCTATTACCAAGGCTTATGTTCTTACAGAGGCTGCTGAATCCAGCCACAGCCAGCGCATCCTGAAGCAGCTGTATGGGTCACATACCGAGTACGTAAGGAAACCGTGGTCAGGATAGAAATACAGTTGAAGATGGATTTGATCATCGTGGACTGGGAGTGAGGATGAAGCAACGGTAAGCAGAGAACAAAAGAAAGCTAAGAGAAGAACTGGGATTTCATTAACTGAAGGAAGATGCTGCTTTCTCCTTACCAGTCTAGAAGGGAAGACTCTTTCAGGTCATCTGTGATTCACTCTAGGATGGGCTTAGATCTGTATGATTTTCAGGTGTCTCAGTGATGACAGTGAAACAAACACAAGGAAAGAAGGCTAGAGAAATAGAGCTGGGTCATGGTAAATATGAACAGCATTTTAGTTAAAGCCCCAACTATATCATATTTGGTAGACACTAAACACTGGCTTACAGATCTGCTTACGCCAGCACCCAGTGAGCTACCAATGCTGTTAAAATGGAAACCCCACCAGACACTAACTGAAAGCAGCTTTTTCCTCACAAAGTCTTCGTTTTACATAGCATTTTAGGCCTGAAGCACAGTACAGTGGAAACATCTCTCCAAGTAGTTATAATTCAGTAGATAGAGACTAGAGGAAAAGGGCTGGAGAAAATATCCCACAGCTCTTTTTCTACCTTCACTGTGAGGTTTGCTTTTTTAGGCAAATGCCTCACATTGGAAGGCAGTGAGGCTGGTGGAAAACCTCACTATCACAGGAATTACTGAAAATACCAAGAGAAGTGGAGGAGAAACAGACCAAAAAACATCACTTGGAGGCTATGCATCATGCAGATGAGACTAAAGCCCAGGAGTATAACTAGGATTGCTGCTTCTTTGAAAAATTGTTCGGCTGTATTTCTCCTTTCCAAAGGATAAAGATGTCATAACAAGAATTAGTGACTGTCAACAGTCAGAACAACTGAATGAAGATTTATTTGTTTGTTTGCATGAGAAAGACAGTACAAACAGATCCAGGATGCCCTTCTGAGACCCCAGCCTTGGGGTTAACAATGGCTTCCAGTCTAGTCTCCAACAGGAGATCCTCACTCTACAGCGTACTAAATATAAATGTAATCCTGATATGAGGCTCAGCTACAAACACAGATATTGCTGCCTATCAATATAAAACACATAAATCCCCAGGTACTGTAATTAAGGAAGTGGTTTCTTGCCAATATGCGTCTTGGGCGCAGTGATACCTCAGAGCACAAGTGCTGAGCAAAGCTCTTTCCTAGCCAGGACCATGTCGCTGGGCAGATTCTCTGGTGTCCATAGGAAGAAGCTCATCTGTAGTAACAGTTACACTTGAGACGTCTACCCATCTGTAAAATTTGGCTGTGGTTGGCCAATGGGTTAACAAAAGAGGGGAAAAGAAGAAGGAAGGAAAATATATGCAGAACCAGCTTCATCTTGTATGCTTGTTTCCTATGGAAACAAGGCTAAATCCAACACATTACAAAATGAACACTCAGATTAGTGCCAGTTCCATTTCAGAGCATAAGAGCAACAGAAAGTATTTGTCCTTCATCATCTGAAGCAGAAATCTCCACTGTAATTGCACCGATCCCTTTTTCATGTTGTATCGCATGATAGCAGCGCAACGGGGAGAGGGGAAAGGAGAGACATTAGATGTTACTAGATATTGAACGCACTGTTAGCACAGCAATACCCCAACACTGAAGCGCTGCTAAAGAGCCAGGTAAATTAATAATGTCTAAGTGGATGGTCTACATTTTCTTTATTATCATACCATTTGCTTGCTCCTCACTGACGTGGTTGCCATATATAAACAATGTATAGTACACAAAAGGATAGAGTAAAAAGAAAATATATGGAGATCTGTATATTTAAGCTTATCAAGTGCTGCCATTTGCCTGCGTGTGCAGTTCTTAGAGCTATGAAAGAACAGGAAAAGCTCAAAACGCCTTTGCATTTCCAAACATCCATGCTCCACTCTGTAGAATGACACCTCTTTTAATGTCAAGATGACCCAGTATCGTTTTAAGTCAGATGGACACATTCAAACCCAGAAGAAAGGAATTACTTTCTAAGACCCTCCTAAGTCATTCGGTCTTAGTGCCATGTAAAGCTCTGATTGATCCAATACCTATAACTTACTTTTAGGGATAGAGCTTTGCAAAATAATTTAATTTCTCTTCTTCAGCACCCACAAGGAGCCATCTAAATTACCCACATGCACAAAGATAGTAACATCAACAGGCAGGTAACAAAGCTAAACACCAAAGGCTCAAGCATGTTGTACAAGATCTAAAAGTCTGGTAGGTGAAATGAATAGCAGAAGACAGTATTTAGAAGACCCTCAGTCTACCTCTAGTCAAGTTAATTACCAGATCTACCACTTACCTGCTCATCTGCTCAGGGTAGAGACCACTATCTACTGCCCATTTTCCTGGGGAACAACACAAGGCAGCTTTGCCGGTTGCTTCTTTACACGACCAGAGACCAGACTCTGGGATCTGCCACTACACAGACAAAAACACCTTCAGCTTTTGTGAATTGCTTTGGTGTAAAGGAAATCTTGTCCAAGAACAACCACCCTTCAGCGCTCTAACAGGGTTGTGAAATCCTCAGAAAGAATATCTTGCAGTATTGGCTCTCAACACAGTTCCCAGCACACAAAAAGAAAGGTTGCTTTGGCAGTGCTGGGAGGGAAATTATGACTTCCGTTCAGCCAGCTATTAGGCAATGCCACATCATCCTTCTATCTTCCAAGCTTCACGAAACACCATTGAGTTGCAACCATAACATTTTCTGCTGCAAAACATCGTGATGCCTCCCTACAGTCAAGCCTGCCACCACATTTCCAGAAGTACTCCTACCTCTTTGTTAAGGACTTCATGGGCAAGAGATGACTAATCTTCCGGTCATGGGTCAACGCAAACGTTTCTTGTTGTATCTTTATTTTAATTTCAGGTTCCTTCTCATTAGAGATTATGCTGTACCCCAGAGAGAGATGTATTCTACCTACCCACCAATCAATACTTATCCAAGATACTGTCTCGATATCACCCTTGAAAAGTTAAAGGGCACTATTCTGAGACGTAAACACTGCCAATTAACTACACAGGGCCTTATTTTCCAACTGAAATAGTAATTCACTTCTTTGCCCAGCTCTTCCTAAAGATTAAGCTTTTTCTCAGCCAGCCACATTGTCAAAATGCACAGATTTTAGGCTATTCCTGATTTATTCTATAATTTTACCAAGGAACACCATAGCTTTTTCAGTCAGTAAGTTTTCACCTAGCCAGATAACACAGAGGCCTGAACAAACTCATTTCCTTGCCCAACAAAACACAGTTTGTAAGAGCAATCCACCAACTCATCTGTAAGCCAATGCCAAACTCTTCATTGCACCCACCAAGAACTGATAACTCAGAGTAAGGATAGTTTAGGAGAGGAGTAGGACAGTTGTCCACCTAAAACACCTGGATGCAGAAGACAATAAAATGCTAATTCTAAAGTGTTTATCACAACAAAAGTAACCTCATTTTTCCCAGGGTGATTTTGATACAAACAGGTTCCTAGATGGAGCCCATTCTGAAACACGAAGCCTGAGTTTCTATGTCTTCTAACAGGAAGGTGGCATCTTCTTTCTATGGTGACACTTACTCACTAGCTCACACCACCCACGCCACTGCTAGAGAGGACTCTCAGCTCTGCAGGTTTCCCCCCCAGGCATGGATACAACAAGCCAAGGTGCTAAAACATTCAGAGGGAGAGAGCTGACAAAACCTCCATTCAGGCTGCATAGCACCAGTTTGCTCAGGGGTGCTCAGAGCCCACCTGCTCTCGCTTATGTGCAAACTCATGTGGAAACCCAAGCTTCCACAAATGCCATGTCAGCTTCTGCCACTTCTCATTCTCCCCACCTAATGCTGAGCATTAGATTATTTCAGATCAATGCAATTCCCTTTGCAGGTCTCTGTCATCATGAAGTAGTGAAGCCAAGTAAGTAATCGCTAGCTGGGATTTCCTTTACCTGTCCAACATTAAAGGAGACCAGTACATCTGATAAGCCCTTAGCCGACTCAGTAACTCAGATGACAGAATCAGATGTTTAGGCGCCTGGCAGTCACTTAGGGGAACTGGATATCTCAGAAAGGTGGCACTCCAGATCCTCGTGCCATAACAGGGATTCTCCTACATCCCACTAACAGGAGGCGTTTTGTAGATGAATGTCTCTAAAGTCCCCGTTTCTCCCTAGCATACAGGTGTTGGAATGAAGGCTGAGCACTGGATGTCTTCATGTCTCCCTTCAACTGGACATGAAGGCCCTTGCCAAAGAGATGCCTGCCTGAGCAGGGTTCACCTCAAGATTTTTTTGGCATGTGTGTTGAGTGGGGAGGAGGTCATGCTGTCCCTGCTCAGCTTTAATTAACAGTTCAGAGTATTGAGCCAGGAAAATGAAAGATGCCCTACTCAGTTAAAGAACACAAATTTATTGTACCCACCTCTCTGCACTATCAGGCTGCTCTGGACAACGTCACTCCCTAAGTGCTGCTGAAAATCAAACACCATGGGAGCAGGAGAATAGGACAACACAGCCCCATGGCTAGGCTAACACACTGTTATGGAAGCAGGAGAGCTAGGTGACAGGTTTCATTCCTAGAAACATAAAACATTTGAAGCGCCTGGAACTCCATTTAGGTTTACCCAGCTCACCTCTCTAGGGATGTGGTTATTGCAAGAGCACAGGCTGTTGAAAAATCAGGACTGAAGCATACAGTTCTGCTGTTTGATGACAGCAAGCTAGCACATGATGAGTCTTCATCTCTTAAAGGCAGCTCTCTCCACTCTTCCATAGTGTTATGGATCTTTACATTACTTTAATGAGATGCCAAGATAAAACACACTCCAAAAGCATTACTGAATACTATTTTCTCCTCTCCCCTACTTCAATTTATATTTGTCTCATCATTTTGCCAGTGCAAATCATCTTATTTGATAATCTCTCTAAAACCTTCTGAAACAATTTTAGAAACCTGAGTCAACTGGATGTTGAATTTTGACAAGTTTTTAGAGAGTTATGCTTAACAAGTGATCCAAAATGGTTGTCTCAAATATCCTGATTTTGAAAAGATTTGGTCTGTAAAAAGCAACCCAGATTTTCTTCAGACTTTTTAAGCATGTCTGTCTTACCTCAGAGACAGCTGCTCCCTTGTTAGGAGTAGCAGAAGCAAAGGGACAAATAAGGCTTGGTCTAAGACTTGTGGTTGATGATTTGCACCACATTTTGTCACAGTTTCCAGTGGAATTAATCTCTACAATCAAGTGTGTCATTAAAAGCACCTTATAGCTCTGAGACTGGCACCTGTACCTAAGGAGGCAACGTGGCTGAGAGCCTAAGAAAGCATAAAGTCACCTAGAGCATCTGGTAGAGCATCAGCAGTGCTGCATGGCTGTTTCGCACAGAAGCAGCATCTCAGTTGTGTTGTCCAGGTTGAGATACACAGGGAAGTTTACGAAACACCATTTTCACTGAGCATTAACTTACCAAAAGTCAAACAGACAAATCCCAGAATGCACATGTAAGTAAAATGGATGTATTTTACTAATGCACGTGCATGAAGGAAGGAAGCATTGAAGGACCTCATGACTCCACCAAATGATAAGCTATACATGCAGTGTGCCTTTCGATGGACTGCTGGGAGTTGACAGGGCATAGGGACTGCAGGCAGACTGATAAGAGCATCAAAGCAGACTCTTACCATTTGCATTAATGTAATTGGCTGTAGCACAGGGATGTGGACAGAAGATAATGATGACAGCAGTTTGTTACATTCACTCATTGTTCTTCCTTCTCCTCCCACAATTAGAGCAACTATACACATAATGCAATGCAAAATTATATCAACTGAATTTAGTCTACTAGTCCCAGCAGACAGTTTCTGTTTAGTATGTTGTCTTTCAACTTGCAGCACAATGCAATATCAGAGGCTTAAGATAGATAGTGATAAACAGCATGGGCTCATTACAAAGATTCATTATCAATTATGCCATCAGCACTGAGATCTCTTTTTTCCAAAATGAAACATTTGTTTTCTAGCAAGGGAAGCATAGCTGTTTCTGTGGCAGAGTCCTGTTGAAGTATCCTGCCTGTAAACGGGGCCAGAACGTGTCAGGTCTGTTTAAATCCAGGATTGGATAAGTCACTCAGGTTTTGCTGGAAGGATGTATTCTCCTGTTATCTGGGACAGCTCCTGTGTTCTGTCAAGATGCACAAGTGATGACAAAGCAGCTTGGCAACCATCTTGTCAGAAGCAACAACAACAAGGAAAGAATAGCACAGCTTAGAAACAAGAGAACAAATACACACCATTTCCACTACTGTGACCTTTTCCTCACAAAGGGAAAGTGCTGCTATCAGGAAGACACTAGAAGAGACCTTGGAAAAAGAGCACTGCTTAGCCGGCTGGTAGAGATTGTTCTGTCCTGTATTGAAGTGTTCAGCAAAACTCCCAATTCTGAGAGTACAGCAAGGAATTCCTAAAGAAAGCATAATAACTGATAATCCACAAAAGAGTGAGGTAGGGTCTTTAGCTGAAGTCTTGAATTACAAATCTAATTCTACCTTTTTAACTGAAGTGAGCTCAAAATACACTGACACTTAGGCCTGCAACAGAACAAAGCATCAAACCCTATATATAGTTAGGTGGTTTATAACTTGAGGACTGCCATTATTTCTCCATGAGCGGCAGACATGTCCTTCATCTGCTTACACAACACGAGAGTCATTATAGAGGCAGAGTTTGCTGAAGCTAACATCAAAGTTAAAAACAAATGAAAAAGCTGGGTGTACTTAAGGATAGCAACATTCATCGCTTATGCTTTCATTAGTTCTCGATACAAGGTCAGAGTTGGTGCTTTTTCTGGATTTCGAAGGAAAGTGTAAGTACCTGTGCACATAAGAGCCATCTCCCCGCACCACAGCATGGGAAAAGGACCTCTGTCTGTCCATGCTGGCCGCTCAGAGGTTCCATTTACTGCATTCCTCACCCTTACAAAATGAGAGATTATTAGGAAATAAAATCCAATTGTACACTGAAATTAAGAGAGCCAAAGAAATGACCTGCCCTAATTAAATCTTATGATCAGATCTATTCCAAAAGTGAAGGCTGTTTTTTCCCAGCTTGCCTAACTCATGCATTCTTCAACAGTCTGTTTTGCAAGTCAAAATTGCTTTGGATAAGTTTTACTCACAATCAGTACTCTTTAGCAAGGTGCTACTTACCAGCTGTTCCTGCCCTGATAAGTGAGAGGATATAGGTCCTCAGTTAGATGTTGGCAGCTACCTTGTTTCCCACTTCACGTGACTTAACTCTGGACACAAGATAGGGAGAAATAATTAATTTTCCAGTAACTGAACCCTCAAAAGCAAAGCACATTTGTGCCTTAAAGACAGGGGTCTCACAGACACCGTCTAAAGAAATTCAACCCTGCCGATGAGTTCTTGATCCAGAAATATCCCTTTCCACCAGGTGGGATTTACACTCCAGGTTGAAAACCAACTCCTGCTAAAGGAACAGAACTTCTGCTTCAGAAAGGTTTTACGTGGAGCTGCCCCTTAATGATCACCACACAAACATGAAGGCTCAATTCTTATTTCTATCAAAGCTGTTTAAGGGACCCCTACAAGAAGGTCCTGGTTCCCTATCCAGAGCAAAGCAAGACCTAAACACAAGTGGAAATCCAGCATTCTGAAAGAAGCAACATTTGCTGACTAAATTCATTTCCAAAGTAAAATTCTAGGAGATGGAAACTTTGTCCATGTGTGAAAGATCTGAATGCCTTGGTGATGGTAGTGGGAAACACATGTTCAACCTCTATTAAAGCCTTGCTGCTTGTCTAGCCTGTACTCTCTCTAGATAGCCTAAATCCTCTTGGAAAAAATAAGTCTTGGTAATTTGAGGAGAAAAAAAGAGGTATTCAGGAAAACAGGTGAAAGTAAATACATAAAAGCTCTGTCTTAACTGGTATGGCTAGAACTCAGGGATGCTTTATCCAGACTCCACTAACACAAGATATTTTGGAAGTCTTAACAAGGCGAGTGAGCAGCCACTAATAGCAGTACACAACTGAATCCAGACATGATGGACTATTTCCAGCTTTGCCACTGACTGAAAGCATGAAGTCTGAGTGCCAAGGCAGCATCGACATTGTTGCTGCTTTAATACATGGAAAATGTCTCTTTGTAGATTCATAGGAATAATGCTAGGTCATCTTCCTGCTTGTCCCCAGAAAGTGGCATCTGCTTTTTACCTACTTCATAAAGTGAGCTTAAAGTTTGCAACACACATCCTCTCAGTTCGTATTACCAAGCAGGTGCATAAATACACCACCCCCAGGATTAAAAGAGAATGACATATTCCAGCCCCCCAAATATTTGATTTTGTTCAAATGAAACATACCCCAGGTTCCTAATTTAAATAGCTGGGGAAACAATATAGCAAAATTTTGGGGAAATAGAAAAGAAAATTAATTTTATCCCTATCTCACTCAGTCACCATCATCTTCATATGTAAATACAGATTTGTTTTAGACTCACCTCTGGTTCAGTCATCACTCACCCTAGGAAGTTCTTCTCCACACTTCACCAATGCTCTTTCTCCCTTTATCACGTAAAGTCATGGTTCACAGCTTTTAGGACCTCAGTATAAGCAATTTAGTTTCATTACTGCCTCAGTCTTTAGTGTGAATTGCTATCTGCTAAAATGTTGTCTAAACCCACATGCAGAGGAAAAGAAACTTTCAGCTGCAGCAAATCTAGTCTGAACAAGTACAGATGGCAAAGTTGAAAGCTTATTTCTTTCTAGGTAATTGCAATGCATTCAATCACCTAAAATGGCACGAAGTACAGAAAGGCTAGGCATCCTCATGCTGGTTCCTTTTCTCCTTCACAGAATTCACCCCAGCCCTTCCCTGGGACAAGGGAAGGCAGCTTGCAATTACAGTGCACAAGCAAAATAAATTGTAAAACTTCCTCACATGGGCCAACAGGGAAGAAAAAGAAACATTGTGCATACCTCGCGTCCTTCTGCCCCTATCTAGAGGTGTCTGTTCCAGAGAGAAAACCTGGCAAACCAAATCTCGCAGCTCAAGCAGGAAAGCTTCATGGGTTTTGGGACAGAAAACCTAACAGACATGCTCCAAGATGTGACCTGTGCCAGAGTTTGACCTGAGTGAACAGAGAGCCCGGGTTCTCAGCTTCGTTAGCAACTGCTGGGTGTCCCTGGGCTAGGCAAATTAAGCTCAGTGATGGTCAAACTGCAGAAACAGCAAAGGTATGTTATATCAGGCTTAACTGCTACCAGCTGTAGACTACTTCTGCCAAGCTGAAACAGTTTACACTGGCACTCAGTACTGATTAGCAATGGCCTAATTAAATGCAATACAGATGTTTCCAATATAACTCATTTTCAAGAGGCAGACAAAGCTACAGGACAAAAGGAATACCCTTTTCCCCTTTTACACAATGAAGGAATGGGAACAATATTAACACAACAGCATAGCATTTTATGTTAAAGGCTCAGAAAAACACACTTAAATTACCTACAGCAGCTTGTCCTCACATTTTTATAGACTGAACAGAAAAAAAAAAGACAGATACAAACACTGAGGGAACAAGTGATCCACACAAAAACCCTTCCGATATCTTCATAGCAGCTTCTTCAAAGGTAATTTCATCACCGAAGCAGACATTATTAACAGACATGGTCTCTAGGGACATCACTGTGAGCTAACAGCAAGACCGGGAGCCTACCGAAGAGGGGCAATGCCAGGTGATAAACATGTTTCAGACAGTGGTTTTATGCAAATCATCTGGAGCCAGGAAACTGCCCACCGGGAGCTTGGTCACACTTGCAGAGCTGTTCCAGTCTCTGGTTCTCAGGCAGCAGCCCCACAAACACTGAAAGGGGAGCCTCAGCACATGCCAGCCCTCTACAGAAATCAATCACAAGTTCCATGAACAGGGGAAGTAAACGTGGTTTCCTATAGATCTGCAGTTTGGTTCTCTGAGATTTAACTTTCTGTTGATTCAAGCTTTTTCTTTTGCAGTTGGGATATTCATAGCACCTCTTTCTTCTCTGAGGATTCTCCATAAATGGCAGAGGTCAAGCTTTCTGTGTTATCACCTGTCTGAATGGGCACTAATCCATGGGGTATCTTGTCCTCCACCTGCCTAAGCTCATGAGACTTTATCTGAAATTGATACTGTAACCCTGCCATATTTGGTTGAAAATAACCAACAGATTTGAAACTTACGGGAAGGAAGGAAGGGAGAAAGATCATTTCAGCCTAATTTTCTTCGGAAGTCAGGCCAAAAATAGCACAAAACTCTTCATATTGCATTACTTTAAATCACTCACCTCCAGCTCTGCAAACTGGTCCTCAGAATCCCCAGAGCATCCTTTCAGAATGCCCTAGAAATCCATGTTGTGTTGCATTTCTTTCAGCATCTTGTTTCAAATATGCTAATTAGAGTGGAAGCAATTAGAACAAAATTAATTCGCCTGTCTATATTTGTTGTTGAAGCTTTCTCCCAATGCTGAAGAAAACTGACAAATAGGAAGTCAGCATGTCAAAGAGCTATTTCTAGCTTGTCATATAAGGTGTGAAGAAATACATGGCATTTGACTGGTTTCTCCTGTCCCTACTGAATTTATGGCTTTAAGGATCAAACTGTCAGAAAGGGTGACTGTCACTGACTGTAAACAGTAATCACTTCTAACAGCCCATGTGATGCTGCTTATATCGCTTTAACTAAGGCATGTTGTCCAGACCAGCTGTGCACTACAAGGGAACTCCAGCTGTTTAATAAAACCAAACAACTTGAAACTTTAAAAAAAAAAACCAAAACCCAAAGTTAAGGACCAAATCTGTGCCAGAAGCATTTATTACAATTGTATTTCTCTCTGTTGGGACAGCTTGTTTGACGTGCTGTCTCTTATGAGATGCAAAGTCTGTCGGGTCAAACACTGGTGGGGTGACATGGGGAAGGAACGGCGTAACCAAAGAGCTCTGTAACCTCCAGGTCACCTCACTTCCCAACAGAAATCAGGTCTGGCTATCCTCAGCTTCAAATCTCTACTCCTTGTCTGGGACAATACCAGCAGATATTTGTCAGTGACTATGTTAAGATATTTTTTCTAGCCTTACAGATAGAAGCCAGAGGAAACGTTCATTTCTGCGGCAGCTCAGGTTCAAGGAGAGGC
This sequence comes from Rhynochetos jubatus, assembly GCA_027574665.1. Lineage (NCBI taxonomy): Eukaryota > Metazoa > Chordata > Aves > Eurypygiformes > Rhynochetidae > Rhynochetos > Rhynochetos jubatus. The sequence continues at coordinate 31,718,491 of CM050654.1, forward strand.
TTGGTGTATCACACCACTAGTACTGACACACTTACAGTTCTTCCTGGGGTTTTGTCATCTACGCATTTGAGAGGTATATCTCTTCTGCTAAACACTGAGTAGAAGCAGACCCAGGCCAAAAAGTACCTACAAGATCTCACTCAATTCATCCTTTATCTGACAGCTGCACTAGGATATACAATAATTTTGGTTTCTCCCGCTCAACCCCATATTAGGAAAACACACTGTAGATGCCGTTTGCTTCTGAGATTGTTGTACAAGACAGAGTCAAAAGCCAACCTACAAGATGCAGGACCTTATTATTATTACTGTTATTAGTATTTCTCTGACTGCAGTTGCAGAAGGGACGTGACTGGTTGGGTGCCGTTTGTTCTCAGCAAAGCCATTTTGGCTGTTAGTCATCTCTGTGTTATATGTCCCAGCTGCTTGCACACTGTGCTATTATTTCTTTCGAATTTTTCCAGGCACTGAAGTGAAGCTTGATGGATCTACAATTCCCCAACACTTCTGCCTGCCTCCCCTTTTTTAAAAGCCAGGCATTATGTTTAACACTTTCCATTCTTCCACTACCTCAATGACCTCTCAAGTATAACCACTACGGTAACATGGGTCTTTTGGCCACTTCTTTAAGTGTCCTAGCAGGCCTTCTACTGACAGCAAGTGGGGCTTTTAAGAAAACGGCTCCTACTAACACAGAGAGGAGCACCAACACTCCACTGCCTGGAGCAAAGGTGGTCAGCCTGAGGGCACAACAAACAGTTTTCTGGCATTTTCATCAATCTTTCTCTCATCACATGAGAGGGTCACCAAAGGTTTAAATGTAACACAAGGTCATGTAGTTGCTCCTGAAATAAAATCCCCAAAAATCCAATAGCCTGGAATAAAATTCTTGGTAAATCCTGGTGCAAGGTATCGAGCTCTACCACTCTCATGAAAAGCAGTGTGACTTCCCTAGCATGGATGGAACTTCATTATTGTGAGTACACTTAAAACATTTTATTTATATGCAAAAAACCAAGCCTCTCTGGAAAAGGTACTGCATACTGTCACACAACTGAATATAAGCTAAGAGCCATGTTGATATAAGCCATCATCATACTTCAAAATAAATACTCAGCTGCCAGAAATCTCAGATATAAGCCAAGTTTAACATCCCTCATAGCCAAAAGCAACACTTAAATTATTTGTTTAGGTGGATTGCTTTTTCTTTTAATTATGACCATAGAATCCCACGATTTTCTTAACACTTCCATTTAAAATGGATATATGCATTCTGTATCCAGTTTTATATCTGTAAAAGAACAAAACGAAATTTCTCAAACTGACTGCAATGAAGTACTTGCAAAGATTCACACCTAATCTTGCTGTCAGAAAAACAGCAATTTGCCAACTATAATATTTAGGAACTCATCCTCCTCCAGCAGAGGAAGTTTAAAAATATTTATCTCAAAGAGTTCACGAAGTTCTGTACATTCATTTGGGAGTTTGTCCGAGGGGATAGAATTAGAAGAAGATGAAAATGTGAATTGTTTCGTAAACGAGTTATCCTGGGCTCATCTAGAACACCTTAGGTTGACAGCAACCTAACTGATTTCCCTGGTAACTAGAGATACCTAAATAACGACAAAGTTTGATGAAAAGTGCTCAGTACAAAACCATTTGCACAAACAAGAAGTTATTTTGAAAGACTTGCAAGAAGTCACTGAAGACAAGATTTTGGTATTGTAAGAAATCTGATGCTGGTCTGGTTCTTAGACACCCTTGCTGTGGAAAACATATGTAGGAAACACCAGCCTACTGTTAGTAAGTTTGAAATCCCTCCACGGTTTCCTTGGAAGCAGGGGCTCTTCTCAAAGCCCTGAAAAAAATTAGATGGCCCCTGTCTCAAACTATTAAATTACCACCTTCTCCCTGACTACACTTTAAAGAGTACATATAGGTGCCTGGTTCAGGAAGGTTTCTGTGCTCTGGAGCAAGTGCTTAAAAAATTATTTAAATGCAGAAAACTCTGTAAACCACTTCTCAGCATGTTACTGCTTGTTTCATAGACTCATAGGATCTTTTAGGTTGGAAAAGACCTTTAAGACCACCAAGTCCAATGTTAACCTTACACTGCCAAACCCACCAGTAAACCATGTCCCTGAGCACCACATCTACACGTCTCTTAAATACCTCCAGGGATGGTGACTCCACCACCTCCCTGGGCAGCCCGTTCCAATGCCTGGCAACCCTTTCAGGGAAGAAAGTTTTCCAAGTATCCAATTTAAACCTCCCCTGGAACAACTTGAGGCCATTTCCTCTTGTCCAATCACTTGTTACTTGGGAGAAGAGACCAACCCCTCCCTCCCTGCACCCTCCTTTCAGGTAGTTGTAGAGAGCGATAAGGGCTCCCCTGAGCCTCCTCCTCCCCAGGCTGACACAACAATAGCATTTGTCAGTTATACCACAAAGGCAATAAAACACACTAGACACTATCCAAAAGCCTGTAAATTGAGTCGTAAACACAGTTGATAGAAGTTGCCCTATTCTTCTGAAAAAGCCCTCATTAAATAGGTAGTTTTAGGTGAAGGTCCCAAAGGTCAACCTACTTTGGCAGAGATTATTATAGAAAGGACAGTTAAGGTAGACTTACATCCATTTGCAACCATTAAGAGATAGGGCCATAAACAGCAGCTCTAATTTGGGAAATAGCACCTATGGTATTCAGCAGAGTTCCAAATTTCCATCTCCATTCCAGCATACCGCTCCTTTGGGAAAACTAATGAACCTCAGAAATAGTAAAGGGTGGGAGCTGTCAACAGGAACTATTCTGCTCTGCAGGTTAGCCCAGTTTCCTACAAAGGCAATGGAAAGATTCATAATGGTTTCAAGGGGGAGCTAGATCACATTTGCATAATGCATCTGTGTAAGTCTGAAATAACTCCACAGATGTTTACTTCCTCAGCCCATGCAAGATGCACACTGGCTCAAGGGAATGAAAGCTGCTGTACAGCATCTGCACATGCCCTGCCTAAGGCTTTCTGCAAGTTCATCAGTTTCAGGTAACTTAAAGCAGCCTCACATCTGCCTATATCCTATACAAACATACTTGGATCAGACTTTATACACATAGAAAAGGTTTCTTCTGGTGTCTGACCCTTTTATTTCATATACCATAAACTATACTGATACCAGGGACTGCCATCCATTTTTTCCTTAGGCTGATCAAACATAGTCTTTATTTATTTATTTCCCAGTGTATGTTTCTATTGCTGTAAGAAAGGTCACTGAGCCACATAGCAATATTGTTAAATAAATTCAAAATTTCATTTTTTGACTCAGGAGATAGGGAAAGGGGAAAAAAGTCTCTGAATAGTACAGTCTCTACTAATTATCTTGTTATTATCTCTCTCCTACAAGGCTAAGAGTGAACAAGCCATCCTGTAAACCAAAAGGAATCATAGGGACTTCCCTCTCCCTCCCCTGACAGTGTTGAAGCGCTGCCAGCTAAAATCAAATTCTCAGTTATGCCTTTGGAGGATTGTTGCCTCCTGACCCTTAGATGCAATGGTGCGGTTGGTGGTGATACACAAACACCTGACAGCTGAATGGGAACTGAGTATAAGTCACCAATAGTACAGGAATTAAGTTTAAATGACATTCAGAAATTCTAGAAACCTGCTACTCCACTTCTTATCAGAGGATATGAGAATACTTTCCAATTAATTTACTCTTTAAGGTAAATCGGTGTCTGAAATCACTCAATATTGTTATTTGCTTGCAAACATGGAAAAATTATTTGGAAAATAAGTGGAAACATGGAAAATAAAGTGAAAAGAAGGGAAGGAATTCAGTCAATTGTCATAGTCACAGACAGAAAAGCCTCATCCAATTTCCCTCCCTGTTCTCTGTAAAGCAAATTGACTGAAAGGAAGGTACATAGACTTCACAAAACACTGACAATGTTTAACAAAAAAACCTTCCAGGAAATTCCCCTGCAGTAAGAGTTAGGTTACCAGAATTAATCTCATTTCTCTGGAAAAGTTAACACTTCCTCAAATACTAAGCTAAGAGCACTGGAATTAGATGGAAACATAGTGCAGAATACTCCTTTGGAGCATAGACTTTGCAGCTTCTTTCACAATTGGAAGATTAATTGAAAAAGGAAATATTTAACAGCAAAAAATTTGGAGTAAAAGCATCCAAGCCAAATGCAAAACAAAAGCAAATTTGACACACAGAGAAAGCAGCAACAGATTACAAGAACATTTTTTGTTTACCTCAACATAAATATTTTTAAAAGCTACTTTATTTTTTAAACATTCAAGCATTTTTCCATATCTAAAAGTATTGCTCTCCAGACACACTTTCATGTTTCACATGACTTGTAAAAGCTAAACAAGTTAATGAAAGCTAAACACCTTTAATTGCAGCTTTCAAGCACGTGTTCAGAGACTCTCACTGACTCTGATATTATTTCAGTAGCACAATGTCATTAACTGAAGAATAGGTGTGCTGGTATCTAGCGTCAGCTGCTGCAGCAGTCTAGCAGCCTTTTACAAGATGCCAACATTTTACGTTCTTCAAATTTATACTTTTCTAAGCTCAACAGGACCATTACCACCACTGCCAGTGTACCATAAGATAATATGGACTCTTTTCCCAAATGCAGGAGGACTCAATACTAATAGGAAACAGGTTTTACAAGCGTCCTCGTTTTATAGATAGGGATCCCTGAGCAATGACGGACACAATGTAAATCAGTGGCTTAGTGACAGCACAACACCTATGGCCTCATCTCACATCCCAGCCCACTGTAAGCCACAGGCCCAGCTTCCACACCTGTAAACTACAACCATTTAAATAAAACCTCCACTGTCTTCCCTACTCCTACGGACCCTACCTACCTTTTAATTGTCAAGAGAGATGAATCCAATATTGCAAAAAGATGGTGGCTGGAGGTATCAGGAAGACACACCGGGACAGGAAAGACAGAACCAAGGAAAATTGACAAGGAAAATAGAGGTGATGACCACTAACCAAAAACATCTGGTTATAGGAAAGGAGTCAGAGCTACTGTAAGCAACAACAATAAAAAACCATGGTGATGTGACACAGCAAAGACACTCCCTTCTCCTTCTATGCAGCAATAGCTTGGCAAAGACACAGAAGCTGAAAAAACCAACCAGTCTCTTGGATGGAGGGTTGATAAAAACAGCAGAGAAATAAGGCAAAAACTAACTGAATCAACAGAGAAAGTAGTGACAACTCTGTCAAGAAATCAACATGGGATCTGTCAGCAGACATGCAGGCAGGGGTTGTTGGTTTCAGTTGAAAAGTCTTTGCCAAAGGCTATGAAGTTTGTTTCTTTGCAGCAATGACCCAGCTTGGTGAAGATGGCAGCTCAAGTAGCCAACCACCATGGTTCTTTAAGCAGCAAGACACCCCACAGAGGGCACTGGTTTTGATGGGGTTATCCCAGGATCACTGCTGCGAGCTGCTGGCTGGCTGTGCCTCCCCAAGGCACGGGGAGCTGTAGTCAGAACAAGCTGTTCCCTTTTTGTCTACTTGCAAATGTCTCCTGGTAAAGAGATAACTCAAGTGGGGGCTGCTCTGCAGGAATCTCCAAGGAGCATCATCCAAGAGGGCTGGGATACAAGGCAGGGGGAGGGGTGTTCAGTCAGCTAAGCAGCAGCCTTTCTTTCCTAATTACACTTTTTTGCCAAGATGTAATTAATTTGCCTGCTTTGTCTTCTGTTTGACAGCTTGCTGCTCTCACAGTTACAGTCCTGCATGCTGACCTGGCAGGAGCCCCTCTCCATCCCTTCCTGGCGTACGGGTATTTTTATTTAAAGCCCTTATAGACTAGATAGACTGCACTGAATCAGCAAAACTATTCCTATGATTCTTACTTCTATAACTAGCTTATATCTGAGTATAAAAATCCACCCAGCCCTTCTTCCCACACCTACACAATGGATTTCATTCCAGCTATGGAGGGAATAGAAACTGTAAGTATATGTTATCAGCGTTATCCGAGACCCTCTGAAGTCAATGAACTATTAAGTTAAGCAGCCACTGCAGCAGGACCCGAGTACTTAACCACGAACTAACTGAAACGCACCAACTGTCTTAGGGCAGGGTTGCCCTATGTCCAGGCTAATACCAGGTGAGCTGCTGCAGCACAGAGTAAGAGCCCATTGTAAAAAGCCTTCTGAGAATTTGTATTTAAATATTTCCTCTATGATGGTTGCTGAACCAAAGGAAATTCATCACCTTCCAGGTTATGTGGGGTCACAGAATATGACCAGTTACGCAACTTAATGTATTTCTTTAATGTATTTCTATGACAAATCAGTCCAATGCTACAGGCCAAGGACAAAGACTATCCCTGAGATGAGACCCACTTGGAGCTCTGAGCTATATGGACTTGCTCCAGCTAGAAAACAGCCCTTGCAATTCACTCACCCCATCAATACTACACTGAAGTCCTGAAGGAGGTCTCACTTCTTCACTGATGTAGTATGTGCATGTGGTGCCAAGGGAGAAGAGAGCACCTTGCCCTGCCGCTTCAGCTTTGTAATAGAAACTAAGGGCTTTCCCCTCTAAAAGAGCATTTACAAAGCTCTCAAAATTAACACTTGGTTTTTGTCACCCTGCAAAGGAGCATGGAGCTCCCAAGTACTGAGGTTCCAGAGATGCAGCTAAAGCCATTAATTTTCTCTCTGTATCTGGTCCTTGCAGGAGTGGTGCTAGTTTGCTCCTGCCAAAGTAAATTCCCTCCCTAAATTTGGTAGCTAACGGCACAGGGACCCCAGAGGCCCTTTGCTTACCAGCTTCTCCTCACACATCTTAGACCGCTGAATCTGTAAGGCTGCTTTAGGTTGATTCATTTGCCTCAGAATGATCGAACACCAAAGTTACACCGAAAGTTCACTTAGACCCCTCCATGAATCGGCAGGCTTTTAAAACAGTGGGCAGATCAATGAGAGTAGGCATGGTGGGCTTCCAACGCAGCTTAGGGAAGAGAGATCTACGAATAAAGAAAACTGTAATTCTAGTCTGTGCTGAATCACACATCTTCCTTGGGTGTTCCCAGTGCCTCTCCTCTAGCGGTCCCTTGGCCCACCATCGCCGAGAAAGGCCACATTCTGCATTCCTGCAGCCAGAACCCTGGACACGCAAATCGGTGCTGTGGTAGATATTCAATTCTCCACCCCGCCTCCTTTGGCAACAATGTGCATCCCCAGATGGCCTGAAAGGGAGCAGACATCTCAGACATTCAAAGGGATTTCCTCTCCTTCATTACCCCCTATCACCTGAGGCTGTCACTGGTGTAGGGGGCAGAAGATCTTTAGGTACGTCCTCTTCATCATGCTGCTGGCCAACTGCCCCCCGACTGGTAACAGCTTATTTTACGCGCCCAGCACCAGGTGAGACTGCTGACAGACACATCCTCAGGGACTGGCTTGCACGACTCGAAATCTGAAAAGTGCATTTATCTTGCTACCTTGCCAGTTCTCTAGGCCACACATTATTAACACAGATGATAAAGTTAAGGGGGAAAAAAAAAAAAAAAAAAGAGATACCATGCCCAGCCTTGCCAGTGAAACAAAGGTACCATGTGCCAAACCAGCCTTTGCTGGAATTTCCATGTCTGTACCAGTGCAGCAGGTGTGTGTCTATCTGGGGATGTTTGATTATCCCACACTAAGGATTTTTAAAGCCCGTGGGAGCTAGAGTTAAACCCAGTTGCTACTGTGAGCACTCTTTCAGGAACATGCCTACAGAAAAGCAAGTCTGAACCTTTTGGAGGGTTTAAAATAGCTATCAACTGACTTGAGCAAAGCAGGGCTGGTCTGGGGAATGTTCCTGGCAGAGTTGGGTGAGAAGGCACAGGTTTGCATTTACTTTCAACTTCTCTGTTGTAGGCGTGATGCTGCAGGAACTGTGCTGATCGTTGTGTGCAGATAAGTCCAGGCAGCTTTGCTCCTCTGGGCCCCATCAATTCTCCTTAAAGGAGAATTAGCTCTCAGCTCTCTCACTCTAAACCTTCCCACCTGCTGGCAGGCTGTTTCTCACCAGAGGGCATGCATTTTCTAGGATACTTTATTTCCCAGATATTCTTGATAGTGGTAACCGCCTGCCTAGGATTCAGATGGATTTCTTTCAGCTCCTGGAACCATATGCTGTGAATATATGGCATGATAGGAAACAGGAATATAAAGGCATGTGGTGCGACAGCTCCTACCCTGAGATATAACTTGGAGTTTGAGGTGGGACATCACACGATGATAAAACCACCCTGGGGATTAAAATGGAGCCCATGCAGCATCGGCCGAAAAAATCTGAGCAGACCGAACAGTTAGCACTGCAAATGCCAGAACTCACAGGGGCTGGTTTCCTCCACGTTTGCATCTTGTGCCTGACCCACTTGCCCCAGCTGAATCTTTCCTGTAGTCCCGGCACTTACAAAAGTCTTGCATAAGAGGATGCCCCAACCTTCATTCAGTGGAGCACCAACATCACAGCCTTCTGCCTCTGACCGCGTGCTCCCCCCACTACTGGGCTGAGAGTTCCCACGGAAGCCCTGGAGCCCACACTGGAGGACAGCAGGCACAGGGTACCATCGGAGGTGGGTAAGGGAAAGGCACTGTTCAAAGAAATACTGTGAACAGACCAATGTGAGCACCATAGACCAAGTTAACTTTAGATTTCAAGTGGAAGAGCTGTTGGCAGCTTGCCCAGATTCCCTGGCCTGCTGCCTGCCAAGTCCTCAGAGACTATTTTTATCATTATTTATTTATTAAATTTAACTGTCTTGGGGCTGGACCGCAGACAGACGGAATCTAAAACGCAGACACTCAACGGAAAGCTAGCTGGGAGGTAGGGGGAGAGGTTAATTATAATATCTGGTCCTGTCCCACTGAAGAGCAAAAAAAAACTTCTAAGAGAGTTTGTGGCTTAACAGGTTTAAATTCTTGCAATTCTTCTAGGCATCACGTTGCTTAGAAAGAGAAGGTGCTGGCTCACCTGGCAGGTACATGTGCCACTTCCATACAGACTGCCAGACCGGGCAACAGCTTACGAATTTGGAGAAAGGTCGTGGACTAGCAACAGCAAGCAAACGATGCCATGAAAGCTGACAACCCACTGTACCGATACCTCGAGGAGAGACCACTTCTAAGGAGCAACCTGAATCAGTAACTGATTCTCCACTACGAATTGGTTTTATTTGCTGGGATCCTCTACAAGAAAGGGACTCTGCATTTTTTTTTTTCACTGCCCGAGACCACCAAGTTATACCACATAGGTTGCTTGTAACTACGCCCTGGTCCAGCTTCTGCTACTAGATACTTAGTGTTCTGCTAGTGTCTCACAGACCTAAAGAGAATTCCTTGCAGTCCTTCCCAACCTGTGCTGGAAGCAAGCCAAAGAGGCCATATATCCCATTAGAAAGCCCAAACCACACTCTGCTATTTGGAGAATGCAAATCCAGCCAAAGCCACAAACAAAATGGATTGTGCCAAAATGCATTTCCAGATGGATTGTGATGAATGAAACACAGAACACCTACAAAGAGATTTCCATCTTCAAAAGGAACCGGTGCATCTGATCTCCCTGAAAACCAGGTCTGCAAATGAGAAACTATGGCAAGTGAGTCTAATTCTTTCTACAACAGTAACACTTCACACTCAGACGAATGCTTTCCACCCACAGACCGTAAAGCACTTTTTCTAAGAGCAAGCACTATTCTGGTTTCACTCAGAATAGCAGAAGCAAAGCATGTAAACCACTCGCTCAGGATCACGCAATACAATATGGTATTGTCAGCTCTTTGACCTTGCTCTTCCAGTGCTTACCTTGCCCTGTTGTGCTGCCTGGACAATGTGTTGATAGACAACAGGCTTTCTATTTCAACAGAGCCCCGTAAATCACAGCTACCAGTCTGCCCACATCATGCCTGCGTTTAACTGAATCAGGAGCTGGTGGCTGTTGCTAGCGTAACACTGATGTGGGAAACCTCATCATATTCGCACAGTAACAACATGAGCCGTGCAAGCATGACACAGCATTCCACTGGGAGAGCCATGCAGGAATCAGAGATTCGCTATCGATGCTACTGGATAGCTGCTCTTCTGCAGGACGGGAGCGTGGGTTTGCGTAGTTCACACAGCTCACGTGACTCTGCATATCCCCTTGGTAGGAAATTTCCCTTGATTTCAGTAGGATTTCTGGATGCAAAAGAATTCACAGGTATAATGGCTCTTCAACACACTCTAAAAAAGCCAGGGTATGTGTGTGGACTATGTGACAAATTCAAGGTCTCTCCTTTTTGCACTGATACAGGTCTGGAATTTGGGTGTCTCCTTAGGCAGGGCAGAATCATAGCCCAAACCACCACGATGCTATCAATACTTCAGTAATGCCTTACAGACTATATACAAATATCCCACTCAAGAAAGTTTTATTTGTAGTCCAAGCCTCACAGCTTATCAAATATAAAGTACAAAGTCTTCCTTTCTCCCATTTAGAAGAACACTTTAGCTAGAAGGGCCATTTCCATGAGATGTGCACACATTTAAAAATGTAAATATAGCAGGGCAGGAAAAAGAAAAAGGACTGTTTGACTGCTAATGAATCACTCTTGTTGAAAGTTTCCTTTGCGGCATTCTGCCATCTGAGTCACTTTACTCTGAATTTTTTTTTTAAGCTTGGCTTTCTCCTGGCTTCATTCACCTGACATACATCTTCCTTTATGTTGTAGGGATATATGCCTCTGCTTTTGTCACTCTATATGTCAGTAGCTGGGCAATGGATGAATATATGGCTATATTTTAAGTTCACTTGCAAGGGCAATGATTAAGGGATAAAAGCATTCTTTAAAGTAGCCTTTTTCTTTCAAGAGTAACCCTGATACAGTCAGAACAGCACTTGTGTACCACTCCTCATCTTCAGGAGAACTTAGCTAAACATTAACCAGCTGTTCCTCATATCATTTGTGGCGTGGTCTCTATAAACGTGCATTAATTTCCTCATCAGTTTAACAAAGATGAGATTGATAAATTAAAATTAGTTACTAGAGACCAGAGATTAATTTGAAGACATGCATCAGGACTTGGGCCTTCCCGAGCCCTGTGATCTGGCCTGTCTGTTAACAGTGGAAGTGTTAACTGCTTTCTCCAATTTTATTCCGAGGCAGTCCAGGTCAGAGCCCATTCGTTAGGTGCATTAAACCAGAAAAAAAAACCAACCCCAGGGCCGTGTTCTGGCCAGTTTCATTTGTATTGAGCCCATACATAATTTCACCCCACAAGCACCAACAAGCATGTTATGTGTCCTGCCCTCCCCTTCCCCAGGTAATTTCAAATCCAGCCAGTTCCCAAATCTGGGTCACCACATGCCACAAAAATACTTGTGCTGTCACAGCAAACACTTCTTTTATTGTCTGTGCCAGCCTACGCAAGGTCTTCGTGTGCATTAAACCAGGCCAGAATATGTCTCTTCTGCTGAGGAGAAATCAGATCTGGTACAGCACATCCCCTATCAGCACCTCCTTCAACAAACCCACTTGGAGTTCCCCATCTTAATGAACTAAGTTGTCACTCCTTCATCCTCAGGACCTCTCTCTTTCCTTCCATCTAGCCCTGGCAGTCTCCAACTCTTCCTTCTAGAAGAAGCCTCAATAGGTAAAATATTACTTCAATAAAAGCATAAGAAGAAAGCTGTGTCAAGTCTACCCTACGTAAAGCCAGGACATGCTTGTAAGACAAGATCCCATCCCCTCCAAGTAACTCTTCTTCCGTTAACTGCTGACCAAGGCACGCAGAGGGAAAAGGGCTTCTGCAGAGTGCTCTGCTTTGCCTGCCAAAGATTTCCTGACAAGAGCACCACTGTAAAACATTCTTCAAAGAGAAACTGAAATGCACCCGCTCAGCTGTTGAGCTTGACTAACTCAAAGCCATACTAACATCCAGCGTGGGTGCTGCTGAAGTGACACACCAGCTTCATATATTCATGGGTCTGTGCGCTTCTAGCAATTTTGCACGTGCAGGAGGGCACTGTCACCACACTGCGGAAAGCTTGTGATCTGCAAAGTTAACTCAGCCCAACTCCACAGGCTCAGAGCCTGGAAGAAGAGGTGGTGGCAGCAACACAAAGACAGGACCCAGAAGCTTGCCGACAGTTTGTGTTAGGTGGATACTGACCCTCGGATGATAAAGCTTGCTAGCGGTCTGCTGTGTTTACAGTTATACAGCAGATGGTTCCTTTAAAACAGAAAAGCTCAAGAACAAAACAGGAGGCAGCCCTACCACCGAGTTGTTTGGTGAAAGTTTCCTACAATTTTTCCATTGTCAGTCCCAGCTGAGATGATTGTTACGGAGAAGTCACACGTGAAAAAGAGGACAAGCACGTGCACGCCAGGAAGCTTTAGTAAGTGTTATTCCCAACATAAGATCCATGGCAAAACATTCTGGGTCTTGTCTTCAGAGTACCAGCCTGTCTTTATTCCTTCCATCCAGCCCCTTGTTCGCTCCTCCCTCCACCCTCTTCTTTGAGGCCTCCTTCAGACAATTTTGAGCAATCATTACCCACTCAGCCTGTTGCCACATGGCCACTGGCCCCTTCCAAGGCAGCAGCAGGGCTTGAGTATACTTGGCCCATTTTTGTGCCCCATCTCTTTGCAAAGGCTCTGGGCTTCACTGCATCTTACACAGCACACAGACTGCTAATTCAGCTAGCTTATGAAATGTTGCTCAGCAGGCACCAGATAACACTTCACAATTAATTTTAATTGCAACTTCTTTGTAATGTTTTCCTTTGTTCAAGCAAGAGAAGAAAATGAAAGAGTCAGTTGATCTGGTCTATATTGTAATATTGGTCCAGATCTTAAGCAATCCTTGCTTTCAAAAGAACAGGATCAAGTTCACTCTGAAAAACTACCACACCAAATGATGTCTCATAGTTGCCTGTCTTCAGCTCCATGTATATTCCTGATTTCGCTTCCGGTCTGCTGCCCCCACCGCTTCCATATGGTCCCACAAGCCTCCTCCATCTCACACATGGTACTTGTATCCTTCACAGCCCATATTCAGTTTGACCCTCCTAGAGTCCCACAGACCTAACTCCATCATCCCATATATCATCCCACTACTTCTCAACGGTGAACTGCCATTGCCTCCTCTTGCCATGGTTGGCACAGAAGCTGGTGGAGAACAGAGAAAACAGGCAGGCAGGACTGCAAGCACAGAATTCAACAAGGAAGGGATGCTAATCGTTGGGCTACAGCTAAGTGCTTGCCCTTCACCTGCACAGCACAGATCATGCCAACACACAAAGCATTGTCAATAGTAACCTGTTTCCTTTTCTCTCCCAGCGTTCAAATTCAAAGCTGTATTCCCACTGAAAATGGGGAACCCAACAGACACCTAGCCTGACTCTATGGTTTTCCTTTCATTCCTAGCAGAAGTCTGCTGTTCAGAGTTTAATCAAAGGTGCTGAGAGAATCCTTTCTGCTCTACCACACCGATTTCCACTGCTGATCACATAAGTAATCAGTGTGCTGCAATATGCAAGATTGGTCAAGGAGCTCATGCCTATTCAAGTGCAGCTACATCCAGGAGCTTGACTGAAGAGTAGAAAATGCAGAAGCCCACAAGCTTATTATTTATTCTGTAGAAGTGACTAGAGGCAAGAGGAGGCAGTCACACCATTTAGTCTATGAAAAATGCTCTTCAGGAGGATTTTAGATGCCTAAATTCAAAAGACCCACTTGGTAGCTTTCAGATGCCTGAAGCAACCCATGTTGAGTGCCAGGGCAGTAGAGGAAAGAGGGGCTTTGGAAACTTTGTTTCACAGGCTAACCAACCCAAGATGATGCAAAAATGTTTTACTCCTTCCTCAGACCTCTCCTCCCTCCCTCATCAAGGGCCACAGGAAGCCATAACCATTCCCCTTGTCCTACAAGGTAGATGGGTCAAACCAGCTGTCCCATAGGTTCCCTGTGACAAGTATGGGCTGCTGCACAACATACCCAACCCCACTTTCATCCGGCACCATATCCCACCACGATAGAGACACACGCTCTGTGCACTCTCATCCAGGAGGATCAGATCACCAGCCTTGTCACGCTCCTCAAACACCTTGGTGTGGAGAGGAATTCTGCTGGCTCAAAGGGCTGGATCAAATGAACAAAACCTTGGATTAAACACACAAACACTGCAGAGGGCTGGAATACTGTCTCCCAGACTCAAAGCAAGGGAGTGCTTTGAGTTTTAGAAAAAGTAGCTAAGTTCAAACAAAGGCCAGCCACTGTTTTCTATACCACAGTTTCATAAAACCCTTTAAGGCAGATGCTAACATACAGCAGTGCATGCAAAAGCCACAGAAACGTGAACAAGAATTGGTTTGGAGCAGAGTTATGGAAAGAGGTGCCAGTGCAGCTTCCTTGGCCACCATTGACAATGATATTTTGTTCTTCCATAAAGCTGTTTTGTTTTGGGCCCTCTTTAGAAATTCCATGATGACACACATGCAAAGTGCCAGCATGGACACATGTGCTTCTCCAGGATTGTTTTCACCATGGTTAATATTCTGACCCATAAGACCTCCTCAACCATGGTCTGTTCCAGATGTTCATTACTTCATGAGCAGAGATATACAGTCCCATCCACACACAGTTTCTCTGCCTGTCTCCGCTCCTCTCAAAAGTCACTAAGTGCTTCTGTGGCAGCTGCCTTTCATCACTTCTGGAGGTGGCTTTGAAAGCATCCGCAATGATGGGGCTTGCACACCCTTTGTGAACTCTATCCACCTCTGTAAATCCCATGAGCCAGTGGTCCTGATGACACAAACACACTGCTGGATGCACACTTCTGTTACAGAAACATTTAGCACTGGAACAATGTAGGACCTCGGCAAAAGAGAGTTTGGAAACACTCAAGTATTAATACTAGCTAAGTAAAAACCTCCCCATTTCCTCAGCAAAACAGCACTTGACCCACAGTATCTAGAAAGCAACATCTTGCTAGTTGATCTGTGCAAACCCTACTTACAAAGAAAGAAAAACCAGCCCACGTTTGAACTGTCTCAATAATGAGTGGTGCATAAGAAAAAGGGCTCCCAAAGTAACACCATTAACCCAGTGTATCATCTTCAATGGAGGGCTTCTCTAAGGCAATGTTTCTTCCACAAGGATCAATGCTGAACTTTTTCTTCGTGTCTACAACATCCACCCAGAGTAAAGTTGGTTACTCCATACTCCACTGCAGAGCAATCCTTCCTCATGAAAAAAAACAGCTTCCACCTCAAAAATATATGCCATAAACTATCAGCTTCCTATTAAGAGACATAGGAGGAAACACTGTAACAATATTACTTGTCAGGCATTCAAAACTCCAACCTAGAAGGGTGGTCCATGGTGCAAGGTACTCTGCTGCAGTAAGGAAAGCCATACAAGGATGCCTGCACCAAAGCTTTCTGATCACCTACACTTCCATACCTTCCTCTGTCAGTGATTTGTAAGGTCTCTTCCAGTATTTTAACCCCTTTTCCTATAATCAGCAAGTAATCAGCTGAAAGTCTGTTTTTCCAGACCTTTCCTATCCAGTCTCATTTTTAAAATCTTTTGGAACAGTCAATACTCTGGTTAAGAGTCACATCATGTAACTCCGTATCTATGGAGTTTATACACACCATCTATACTCCAGCTTATACATATTTCAGAAAGTCACCATTGGTCACAAATAAACACTAGATGTCACAGATATTTTAAGGCTCCTGTCACTGTGATAACTAAGTCAAAAAGATGGCTACCAGAACTGTTGTGCAATTTCCCACCACCACGTTCCTTTGCCAGGTGATGCCACTTGCAGAGCAGTTCATCAGAAATCAGCCTGGTGTCCTGCTGAAAAGAGGTCAGAAACGGAGAGTGACGAAGCACGGCAGGGAGAGACGGTGCTGGAGATCTCGAGGCCCAGCTGCAGCACACATTGGGCAAGTCATGGCCTGATTTGCTAGAAATAGGTATCGCTTCCTCTGCGGCACTGGTAGCAGGAACAGGCAGGTGGGCCAGGCTGGGCAGCAGAAGAGAGAGGCAGAATGCCAAGGTAAGCCTGAAGCAAATTAAATATCAGAAGGCAGCAGGTTCCTTTGAGACTGCTTGGTTGCTCTTTTGGCAGAAGAGGAAAGCAAGCCATTAAAGAGGCAGAATACACCCGTGTCAACTTCATTTGCAGCACTAATTGCCACGCACGTGCACTAATTGCCCTCACATGAAGTGCAAGGGAGTGGGCACTATTTGAATCCCATGCAGTAGGTGAGGCTTTCAAAGTAATGCTTGTTGTGTCATGCTCTCACACTCCGCTCGTACCAAAGCAAAACGGAGGGAATTGGGGCAGTGTCCTCTTTTAATAACATTACCCATTGCAGTTTATTACCAAAGTAGAAACTTTCAACCAGACAATATTCAAGACATAGACAAACTTTGGAGCTTCCTGCCAAGGTAAGAGGAGATAACAGCCACTAAAATAAACTGTTCTCTGCTGTCACTTTGGGGCACAGGGCAATGGCGAGCCACTCTGCAGCTGTAGGTCTCTCCTTTTGTCAGTAAGCAACACCATTTGATTACTGTCAGTGAAAGGTGATGGCTGCCAGGGCTCGCCCTAGCTACCTGCACAGGTAAAGTGCACCAGAAAAATAAGCACCAGCAGCAGGAACACAGAGTTGCACTGCCTGGGGCCTTCTCCTGTGGCTGTTCACATCACTGAGGAGCTGAAAGCAAAGAAAGAGGAGAGGAAGCGTGGGCTGCAGCAGGTGGAAAGACCATGCTCAGCCATCCTCTCTCATGTTATATTTAGTGATTCCTGGAAATAGGCCTTTCTGCCCTTCCTTCCAGCAAAGTCTGAAAGCAGCATATGTCCCTACCAGGATGTTGTCCTTATTGTCCTTCAGCTGCATCTGTGTTTGCTCCTAGTTCCTTGCCACTGTTCTTTCCACTAGATTAAACCCATCCCTCTGATTCCCCAGATCAGGTGCATATGTGCACTTCAGCCTGGAGAAGAGAAGGCTTTGGGGAGACCTTAAAGCACCTTCCAGCACCTGAAGGGGGCCTGCAAGGAAGCTGGGGGGTGACTTTTTACAAGGACCTATAGTGACAGGACAAGGGATAATGGATTTAAATTGAAAGTGGGAAGATTTAGATTAGATATCAGGAAGAATTTCCACATGGAGAGGGTGGTGAGGCACTGGAACAGGTTGCCCAGAGAAGCTGTGGGTGCCCCATCCCTGGCTGTTTTTAAGGCGAGACTGGATGAGGCTTGGAGCAACCTGGTCTAGTGGAGGGTGTCCCTGCCCATGGCAGGGGGGTTGCAACTAGATGGTCTTTAAGGTCCCTTCCAACCCAAACCATTCTATGATTCTACAATTCTATGATTCCCAGACTACTTTGGTCCAAATAAATGGACTAAACCAACTGTGGTTGAGTTGGGCTGAAGCCAGGCTGTGAGCAAAAAATCTGTCTGTTCCTGAGTTTGACTGTCTCTTTGGCAGGTACTGCTGCTGAAGTATACACAACCAAAACTTGAGACACTGCAGACACGTCTTCCACCAGCACCTCTCTGAAAAATGTGCACTGCAGGGTGGCTAGTACAAGACAGATGCTGAGGACTGATTAGTGTAAATCAGTCACTATTGTTCTACACCAGCTGTCCCTTCATACAGAAAAGCCCCAAGGGGAGTTAAAGGCACTTTGCAAGCAGCCAGAGGGAAAAAGGTATTTTTGGTGACAGGCAGCACACATTTAGATTCTTACTCATTTCTTGTGGTGCTAAATAAAAACTAAACAAGGCAAAAGGATTTAGAGTATGTTTTGAACAGTGGCAAGATTCCTGTTAAATCTGGCTGGGACAGGGAATAGCAGAAGGAGAAAGAGGTATCCTGGCCATTAAGATTCAAAAGTTGTTTAACTTGGCCCAGGAAACCACAGCCTAGCCTGAGGCCACTGTTTGTGCAGAAGGCACCTTTCAGGTCTTTTACCCTTCACTGAAAGGAAAGCAACGCTTTCTCCCACTCCACCCAGAGCCAAACACTAAGTTTCCACCAGCAATCCGATGTTACAATGCCACCCATTTGAACAGAGCACAATACTTCTCCAATAATCTCCAGCAGACGGTATGGCAAGCGGGGAGCTGTCAGCATCTCTCCCCATGAAGTTTTACATGCAGTGGATATGCTCACACTGCAGCAGGGCACTGGCTGAGCAGCGCATGCAGTATTGCAAATGGCTTAAACAGAGGAAGAGCTGATAGAAACCAAAGGAGCTTCTCCCAGGGAAGAAACAGAGGAGCATCACCCGCCAATTCAGTGTTTAACTATCTGAGATCCTAGACCTACCTCTTAGTACAGTATGTTGTCCTGCTCACAGCTGCTAAGGAATTGCCAATGAAAAGGTTCACTCTTGGCCCCAAGCAAGAGGCCAGGCTCTGAAAGCAGATGATTTCTCTACGAAGGATAAAGCAGTCCCTAGCACAGAAGCAGTCTTATCGAGGAGACACTCGTGACCAGGCTCCTGAGAAGCAGCTTTGGTAACGGGGCCGAGGGCTGGCTAAGCGTGACAGATAAACTCCTCTCTTGACTCTGTCCCTATCACAACAGGCCCCAGCCCTTGCCAAGGGGTAAGCACGTAGCACAGAGGGTGACAGTACCACGTCTAATAGAAAACGGCATATATGGGCAATGCACTATGTTAATAATATAAAGTACTCCTGACTTACACAAGCTACAGTCTTACCCTGGAGATATTACAGGAAACATCAGCCTGTTCAGAAAAGTTCATCAAAATAAATTGAGGAAAATTATTTAAACCTGTGTGTACGCTCCTCTTAACAAGCATGACTTTATTTAGTTTACATTCCCTCTGGAGGTGAATTAAATTAGCTACATCCATTTGCATGTAAAGTAGAAGAGTAAGGGGATTTCAGCAGTGGACTACAGTCTCTATTTTGTGGCTTAACTAATCCATGCCAGTCTTACCTTTCCGGAACATCATTACTTGGACAAAACTTCAGTGTCATGACTACAGCCAGATTCTCATTACCTACATTAGGGGAAAAAACCCCAACCAAACAAACCCAATGACAAGAAAAAAAAAAAAAAGCTGTATCCTAACTTTCTCTATTGAAAGATTAAAATATTTTCAGGAAATACTTCCTTAAATTTGTTCACAGTCATTTCAATCACAGCTGCAAAAAGCATACACTTTTAAAAGCCCTCAGAGCAGCCCTGGAGTGCTAACAAGTTAACTAAGTACACCTACCCTAGCAGCTGAGAAGGACTAAGCACTGAAAGGGGAGTCAATAAGGGGAAGTCACGCTTGACCAGTCCGATAGCTTTTTATGATGGCTTCACTAGATGGATAGATGAGGAGAAGGCAGCGGATGTGGTCTACCTTGACTTCAGCAAAGCTTTTGACACAGTCTCCCATGGCATCCTCATAGACAAGCTTAGAAAGTGCAGACTGGACTACTGGGTGGTGAGGTGGATTGGCAACTGGCTAGAAGAAAGAGCTCAGAGAGTTGTGGTCAATGGGGCAGTCTAGTTGGAGGCCTGTGGCTAGTAGTGTCCCCCAGGGGTCAGTGCTGGGTCCAGCCCTATTCAATACATTCATCCATGACCTGGATGAAGGGCTAGAATGTCCTCTCAGCCAGTTTGCTGATGATTCAAAACTGGGAGGAGTGGCCGCCACACCAGAAGGCCGTGCTGCCATCCAGCGTGACCTGGACAGGCTGAAGAGCTGGGCGAGGAGAAAACTAATGAAATTCAATAAGGGCAAGTGTAAAGTGTTGCATCTGGGAAGGAACAATCCCATGGATCAGTACAGGTTGGGGGCTGATCTGTTGGAGGCAGCTCTGGGGAAAAGGACCTTGGAGTCCTAGTAGACAGCAGGATGACCATGAGCCAACAGTGTGTCCTCACAGCCGAGAAGGACAATGGCATCCTGGGATGTATTAAGAAAAGCATGGCCAGCAGGTCAAGGGAAGTGATCCTCCCCCTCTACTCTGTGCTGGTGAGGCCTCACCTGGAGTGCTGTGTCCAGTTCTGGGCTCCTCAGTTTCAGAAGGACAAGGAGCTACTGGAGAGGGTCCAGTGCAGGGTCACTAAGATGATTAAGGGCCTGAAGCACCTTCCAAATGAGGAAAGGCTGGGAGAGCTGGGATCTGTTTAGCCTTGAGAAGAGGAGGCTGAGGGGGGTTCTTATCAATGCTTATCAATATCTAAAGGGTGGGTGTCAGGAAGATGGAGACAGGCTCTTCTCAGTGGTGTCCAGTGACAGGACTAGGGGCAATGGCCATAAACAGGAAAACAGAAGGTGTAACCTGAACATGAGGAAACACTTCTTCACTGTGAGGGTGACAGAGCCCTGGGACAGGCTGCCCAGAGAACAGGGCGAGTCTCCTTCCCTGGAGACTTTCAGAAGCCACGTTGACTTGTTCCTGTGTGATCTACTCTAGGTAATCCTTCTCTGGCAGTGGGGTTGGACTAGATGATCTCTAGAGGTCCCTTCCAACCCCTAACACTCAGTGAATCTGTGAGTTGCCTGTGAAAGAACACTTAACCTTCAAGCTTATTGCTGGTACTGCAGCGCTCTCACAAGGACTCACTCAAAACCAAAACCCAGCAATGGCAAATGTCATACACATGTACTGTTTGTGACAGAGAACTGCAGGCTTTGGGTGGGGTGGGAACTAAAGGTAGTTGGAAAAATTAAGAGTCAGTTTCAGCTAAGAGCAGCCAGAGACATGGGTGTGGATGTCTTTACTATCTGCTCCTACCCAGGGCTGTGCTTCCTTGTTTGCTTAATAAAAAGCCCAACAAAACAAACAAACAAGAAAGCACATCAGTACCTTTGTGACCCCAAAGAGCACATATACAAAGGAGGGTTTTTTTCAGATGGAGGTATGATTAGTACCTGCACAAACAGGTACTGACTTGGTCTTTCTTGGTGCAATGGGATGGTGTAGCTGACCTCTGCAATTATCCTTCAACCATAACTTCTGAAAGCTGCAAAAGCAGAGATGATATCAATGCATCTGTCATATGGGAGAGAGTGACACTTGTCCCAGCACACCAATATGATTAAGAAGATACAAGCCTGAGCTCTATTCCCTCACTTTTCTGGCTTATCAACAGTCTTGCAAATTTCTGAGCTGTGATAGTAAAACCCACATGTGCACAGCTATTTGGTGGTGTACTGCTAAAGAGTCCAGAATAGAAACGGAGCAAACAAAATTCATTACTCAACAACATTATGAAGACAAGAACATAACGAAACAGTACAAAATCTGGGTGTGATGTCATAAACTAACATAACCATCTGTGTTATGTTTTAAGTAGAAGATGCCACCCTGAGCAGGAATATACCCCCAATATGTTTCATCACAGGGTGTTATAATCCTGTCATACTATGATGGGAGAGGAAAAAAGGACTGGTTCAGGTCACCTTCAGTTCAGAGATCATTGCAGATTGCTTTTTCAACTGTGCAATTCAGCATTTAATATTTTTTTTTCCCCTCCACACCACCTGAACAGAAGAAATCATTAAATGTAAGAGAAGAACTGTTCAGCGAGCAGTGTTAAATGAGCTCTGTAGTCCTTCCTGGCCATAAGATCCAGAGAGTTCACCACACAATAGCAGTTCCCACACTAGTAGCCTACTTCATGTTTAACAGTTTTAATGACTGCAGTTGGCTCTTAGCATGAGTGAGACTGACATTTTAATTACAATCTCCCACCACACTGCAGAGTATCTTCCTTTCCTAGTACTGCTGAGCATTTCTTCCTTTCCTCTATGAGATTGCTAGTAACCACCTGCCCCAAAAAAAGAAATCCCGTTGAGTTGGAAATACCTTCATTAATAACATATCCCTCGGTCCACCCATTTGGAATATTCTTTGCATAAACACTAACACATTGAGCAAGAATACACACACAAAGCTGCTGTTAAGTACCTCCCAGAAAGCGGGAAGTGTTCATCACTCAGCAAGCATGTCTGAGTAGGCTCAGTCATCTGCGGGCTGACCAGCAAGCTCCTGCTTTCAGAAATACTGATTTCAGTAGTACCTTACCACATCGCTACCTCTAAGAATTAATTTTTCAGGGTCGGAGGGACACTGAGATCAGTGCTTGTAGCATTTAGTCCAGAGCAGAGAATAAAGGGAAGGAGCCATGGCTTTTTCTGGAAGGGAAAATACAGCCAGGGAACTGCCTGCATTAGCAATGTTTTATGACAGATTCTTGCAAGCAATGTCATAGCCTTTTCTTTCGACTGTGAAGTGAGACAGAATGTCTTATACAAGCTGCAAACACGTTTAAGGAATAAACAGTTTGCATAAGTTGCGGCTCTGAGAGATCAATTTCTAATGTCTGGGGAGAAAAGAAAGAAAAGAAAGTACAAACCTTTCTTCATTTATACTCCCCCTCTCTTGCCTCGGCACAGCCCTTTGTTTACTGTCTGCAAAGATGCACTCTAATAGTAGTGGAATGTGTATGTTAAATCTGTAGAAGAGCTTTAATCCTCAACTTAACCTCCCAAAAGCAAAGTTTCCCAGGAAAAGGGAGGGTGATAGCCAAGCACTGCAGTACCACAAAGGCCAAATTCCCAGTATAAAAATGAAATGGGTGTTGCATGCCTATGTAAAACTTATATGAAAGAAAAGGAAGTTTAATATTTCATCTGAAAACTCATCACTCAAACTGCTGCTTTGAGAAGAAGTTGTCTAGCTAGAGGAATTTAAAACAAAACCAGGGCAGGATTTAAGGATGTTTTGAAATCTACTTCTCTTCTGATATTTGTGCTGCTATGAAGCAGGAGAAGCCACAAATGATGACCATACAGTGTACACTGGATTTGCTTGATGCTATTACTAAAGGCAGTCTGGATAACATCTTAAGCACACAAACATGACTCGTGTTCTCGATGCCTGGGGAAGAGAGTAAGGATACATCACAATTGCATTTGTGACTTATAAATATGAAAAAAAGTACATAAAGATGTTTCATGTGCAGAACAAAGCCTGACAATACAATGAAACCTTTTATAGTGAATGCTGTAACAAAAATCCTACGCAGCATCAGAAAGGCCAGCCTGGCACTAGAAGCAATACTGTTGGGGATGTCAACACTGTCCAGGAATTGTTAAACTCTGGGTCTAAACGCATCACCTTCGTGGTGCAAAACTGACCATGTCAGGCTGAAGCAGTTCACAAGCTTGTAACTACCAGCCTTCTGATGGCAGAAGGGCTTCCCAAACGTTCAAACGAAAGGTTGAAAGCACAAGTTAAAGCAGAGCTTTAAATTGTGTTCAGTCCACTTCTCCAAGTGTCAGAACAAGTCCACTTCATGCTAAATTCTACAGCGATGCCATTCCTGTACCTGCCAACGACAAGGCTGGCAAAACTTACCACACCATTGTAAAACATCAAGTACAGATTTCCTTGGGAGTGGTCCAGTTGCAGGTGCTATAAAAGCATTCTGACTCTTGGCTTGGCCTGACACCCATTTTATGTGTGATCTTATTAAGTGCTAGAAACTTCAAGCTTTCCTGTGATAAGGTGAGAACATCTTGGAGTTCAGGAGACAAATATTAAAATTCCTGTCTGTTTCTCACACCCCCTCACAACTGGATTAGCCTTTTTAATATCTTTGGGGTTGTGTTTTTTCATTCACATGAGATTTCCCCTTGGGTTTTTACCTAGCCTGAGGACTCCATAATAATGAATCAAATTAAACTTCTGGCAGCAGCAAGATACATCTCAGGTAAAGACAAAGATGTTTTGGGTTTGGTTTTTTTTTTTTTAAAGTATCATCAATCTTAAAAAAAAAAGAAAAAAGAAGAAAGAGCATCCCTTGGATGCAAGATATCACAGGTTCGGATCACTAGGCTAGACTTCAGAAAGAGGGAAGGAACTAACACTGAGTATATCCCACATCAAAACACAAGACTCACAGGAGATTAAAAAAAAATCACCCAGCAGTTATACAGGAACCCCACCCACTTCCCAGAAGCTGTGAATCTTTGCATTCCTTGCACACACTTTGTCACCGTACTACCCCTCTGGGCCATGAAAAAAATACTTGTCCCACACCACGAAATCGTGTAGCAGCTGGAAGGCTTGGGGGAGACAGTAGTGCAGTCCAGTTCCCTCCACACTGCATTTTCCAGGTACATATTACCCGTGAAAGGTGCCATGGAAATCCTGCAGTATAAAGCAGATGGGAAGATAAAGCTTGCCGAAGGCTAGCAAAACTACCTCCCCCAAAGAAAAGCACGTATATTCTCTGAAACACACCCACCTGCACAGGGGGAGAAAGAAAAGAAGAAAAGAGGAGGGGGGGAACTTTTCAATGCACAAGTTCTCAGAAGCCACTACCATCTACTGTGGGGACCATTTTACCCCACACATGGAAGCTGCTGCAAAATAATTTCAATTTTTACCTCTTGGTGTTTCAGCTGCTGCTGGAGATTTTTCATTCCATCTTGTACCAGGACAGAAGGAAAGTTCCTTGAGTTCAATTAGAAGATGAGAGCAATATCCAGTATCAAAATATGAAGACAAAACCAGCTATTCCCAAAAGACTGTAGCTATTTCAACAACTGCAATGGACACAAAGTTAGCAATTGTTCCAATTTTCTTAAAAGACTCAGAACATGCTGTGGTGCATGTCTGAAAGATTAGCTAATCAAACACAAATTGAATGCATTTGGAGAACAGTCTGGTGCCCAAAGTTCACATTCCAGCTGGGCAGAGTCCCAGTCCTCTTCCACCCCAGCCCTCAGCAGCGCTGCCCAAGTAACAGCAAACTCAGAGCAAAAGGGCATTTAGGGAAGTGCCGAAGACGATTTGGGCTCCACAAAGGCACAACCAGTTCCAGCGAGCCTTTAGCATTAGGATAACCAGCATTTTGTTTCCAGTGCCATTCAGGTTTATAAATCATCTGAATGCAGTTAATCACAAAAGACCATATAAATAAGATACCTTGTCTTTGACAGGTCTCTGAAAGAACACAGGGGTCACACTGGTGTCAAACTAAGCCACTGAACCCAGGGCACTGAAGGACAAGTCAATGACTACTTTGTAAGACTAGGGCATGGAAAGGTATCCGTCTGCCTTGCGCACCTCGATGAATCCCAACATTTTGCTGAAATACCTTTACCTTTCGAAAAATAAACAGAACTAGCACACCTGCCTTTTCAAGCATGCCATAAAAACATCTAGAAGGACAAGTCTTTTGCTAGAATTAGTAAATCTGTCAGAGCAAAGCACCTAAATCATCCCCATCAGATTTCATCTTCAATTCACCAAGATCCAAGTTAGCTATAAGACTGTGATTGCTACCGCAAGACTGAGAGAAATGAGTCAAATGGGTCAGTTTACCAAGACAATGAACCTATTAAGAATCCAGGAATGCAGAGAAATTAGATGCACAGACCTCAAACACTATTACACTAACAGTTATTGCTACCAGCGAACACAACAGTGAAATAGCAAACAAACACACCTCTCCTATGAGGACAGGCTGAGAGAGTTGGGCTTGTTCAGCCTGGAGAAGAGAAGGCTTTGGGGAGACCTTAAAGCACCTTCCAGTACCTGAGGGGGGCCTGCAAGGAAGCTGGGGCGGGGGGGGGGGGGGGGGGGGGGGGGAAGTTACAAGGGCCTGTAGTAACAGGACAAGGAGTAACAGGTTTAAATTGAAAGTGGGTAGAACTAGATTGGCTATCAGGAAGACATTCTTCCCAGAGAGGGTGGTGAGGCACTGGCCCAGGTTGCCCAGAGAAGCTGTGGATGCCCCATCCCT
Organism: Rhynochetos jubatus; assembly: GCA_027574665.1. Classification (NCBI taxonomy): domain Eukaryota; kingdom Metazoa; phylum Chordata; class Aves; order Eurypygiformes; family Rhynochetidae; genus Rhynochetos; species Rhynochetos jubatus. Next base: position 31,744,324 of record CM050654.1, read on the forward strand.
GGAAGTGTTCAAGGCCAGGCTGGATGAGGCTTTGAGCAACCTGGTCTAGTGGAGGGTGTCCCTGCCCATGGCAGGGGGGTTGCAACTAGATGGTCTTTAAGGTCCTTTCCAACCTCAACCATCCTGCGATTTGATGATTCTAAATTCAGGGTGGTGGGACGGAAGATAAAGCAAGGAGGGAAGATCAGGAGGTGGAAGGACCATAGAGTAAGTTAGGAGATAAGAAAAACAGATGCACCTTTGTAATCCTCAAACAACACACACATTCACAAGAGTTACAGACAATATTCCAACTAAGGACTAATTGATATATAAAACCTCAGGGATTTAATTTATTACCTCTGTTACAGAATTACACTAGGGAAGGTAACTATCAATGCAGCAGTTACTGAATATTGCAGGTTGCCTTTTTTTTCTGAACAAAAGAATACAAATCATCAATTTTCACTAACTTCAAACTGCAGCTCAGGCAGATTCTTTGGTTGTTAGCAGTGCTGGAGCATATCTTACTGTATAAGCAGCTCTACTGATATCAATGTTTATGCAGAACAGGACATTAAGTGCTGTTTGAGGCACACAGTATCTGGCTCCATGTGGCCAAGTGCCTTAAAATCACATCCTAAATGAACATTACGCACATTTACTTTCCAGGTGGGCAGAAGTAAACCAGTCAACGAACAGTCATAAGTGACATGCAGATCTAGCTGCATTTTAGGTAGCTCATCTCCCCTTTATGAATAAAGGCCACTCGAAGACAATGAAAGTGCAATACAGTGACTTGAGTAACGCACTTCTGAGAATCTGTTATTCTCGAAATCAGTCATCACCTACATATCTTAAGCATGCTGAGGCTGAGATAGAACATACAGTACTATTTCTCCTGCTATGTGACTAGCTTCTTATTGAATGTCATTTAAATTGCATCTAAAAAGCATCTGTATGAGATGCTACAAGATGAGTCGACAAGACTCAAGTCAATAACCTATTACAGTAAGAAGTTTTTTTAGCCATGCTGAAGTGAGAGTTTATTTAGAGAAAGGAGAGAGTGCACATGTTTTCATACCAGCATCTGCCTAGAAATGGTTAAAGTGAAATGCTACACTTTAGAGAGCCACCATGCAGATACAGATCGATCAGGTACCACTAATGTGGACTCACAGGGAGGAAGGCCAACACGTATGCACTTCTCAGAAGTGAAGGATGAGGAGTAGTAATGCAATGTTGTTATGATGGAGGCGTATGGAAAGGAGCCGAGCAAGAAGGAGCTCAGCATCAAGAGCCTTGAATCAGAGTGCCATAAATAAAAGCCACGTGCTAGGGCAGGTATTCAGAACCGTGCTATCACAGATCCTTTGCAGAAGGGTTGCAGTAGTATTTGGGGAGGAAAGCAATCGGAGCATTTCAGTTTCTCTTTCGATGAGGTTACTGACACAAGGCAAAAAACACATGTATTTATCTTTCCCAGTCTTCTGTTTTTGTAGTACCTTAACAGTCACCCACTCACACTAATTTAATAAACCACAAAGGCTTAACTGTATCCTTGAACAAGGAACCTCAGAAAGTTACAATAAAACAGGTTTGGATGGGAAAACAGGAGTAAATCTAACCTCAGTCCACGAGTCAGTTTGAGGTCTGTACACGGCATTCTTATCCCTTACCCCTGGTCCCCCACCCACTCCCACACACAATCCCCATCCCTTTTTAAGTCTGATTCAGAGCCCAATAAACTCTATTGTGCAACTCCCTGTCCCATAGCCCCTAGTCTTACAAAAATGCCAGTGCTTACTCAAGACTATCTGCACTGAGGGCAGCTGGTCTATTCACATGACTTCAGTTAAGCATCTGCAATCCGTGCGCTGTAAATTCTTCCCATAAGTCTGTACAAGTTCGTGGGTCAGCTAGGGAGTTCGTTCCTACCGGAACATAGAATAGATCTCAGTATCATCCTTGTTGTGAATGCAAGGCAGTTTATTGACAAATAGTCTGTTTCTTTCTCTGTTAAGTATTCGATAGTCACATTTGCACATAAAGTGCTTCTTACATGAATCTTGGAGTTGAATGAGTTTTCAGAGCCCAAGAGTATCACAACCAACACACGGAAAAGTCTGGCCTAAAAAGAGATAAACTATATGTACAGAGAGAGGAAGACAGACTTGTGTGCATTGAAACACATTTTTAATCCAAACTGTCACAGAATAACACAAGGACACAAACATGAAGACAAATGCAGACATCCTCTCCCCAATAAATCCAAAAGCTCTGCCTCTAGAATTAATTGGCCATAGAGACCCAAAAAAACAAACCTTTAAGCAATCAAGATGGTCAAGTGTCATACCTATAATGTGCTCTGCTTTCAGCAGCTGTCTTTGACAAGTAAATACTCAAACACATGATTTATTTTTCTTCCCTCCCTCAACATTGGATAACTTTTGAATATAATGCAATAATTTGTATTAACTAACATTTTTTTGTTCCAATCAAACATCAATTCAAGAAGCCAAGATCATCACCTCTACCCAATCAGACTCACAGAGGTACCAAGAATACCTGCTGCTTTTGCTAGGGGTGCTCAGGGCACTCTTGATAGACAGACCCCAGACTCCTCTAGGTAGCAAACAGAAATCAGAGCCTACTTTCAAAGCCCAGTGACCCCATAAGATTTATTTAAAAAGCAGCTTGTTAAGACTGAACAATCACAACTACCTTTACTCCTGTCACCTTACTAATTCAGAAACAGCAGACTGCCTTAACGCTTTCATGAAGCCTGACTAGTATAGCCTCAGACCACTGAGTTCAGTGATGGAGAAGACCAGTCGTGCTAGGAGAAGGTAATTCAGACAATAAAATCACGCATCCCCAGAAAGGGAATCCAACAAGTTGCCTTTCTCCCAAAAGCAACCTACAACCAAGAATTCCACTCTCTTTCTCAAGAGGAGCAGTGAGGTTTTTGACAGGCTTCTGAGCCTCATAAAAGTGCTTAGGAGTCTACACAAGAGTCACCCAGCTTTGAGTGTTTGTGGATCATAACAGGAGTGTATCATTTTTCCTGGCTTTGAAACAACTGGGAAAAGATTAAAAGCAAAAAGACCACACAAAGAACTCACTTAAGTATTACGGTTTAAAATGCTATGAAAAAGAGAGGAAAGGGGATACACATCCTAACCAGCCTTTCTTCTGTGACTGCTGTGGATAAAGAACCATCTGGTCACGTAGTCACAAATGCATTCGCATCCACTCCAGCTCCACAAAACCCAGGCTGATGTGACTTCCAGCGTGAAGTCACTGAAAACAACTTAACCCCCTCCTCTCAATTCATCTGGTCTTCATCCACCTTCGCCCCTGTTAGTCTGAAGAAGGAAAATAGGGCTTGCATGCATCAGTGGGGCAGAGCTGAACACAACAGATTTCCATGGCAACAAGATACAGCCCCAGCAAGGAAGGCCTGTTAATAGCTGTGAGGCGATGTGCTCAGCAGAAACAGATTTTTCTATCAGACAGCCAGAGATAGCAGCTCATGTTCATACGCAAACGTGCAAGGAATCTGATTCTTGGCCTTGTACAACCCCACTGAATTCAGCCAGAGCTACGCCAACGTAGACCACAGCAAGATAGCAACCAGCATTTGGTGTTTGTAAGAAAAATAAATATGCAATACAGAGAGACTCTGCCTTGAAAACAAAGTAAGAGTACTCCTAAGATGCTCCTCACTAACTAAGCAATTAGTGTCAAGCTGCAGGAAAACCCAGCACCAGTATGGAAGGGAAAGCAACTGTGTAATGCACAGATTTGTACATACTGTACCATTACCTACTGCCCATGCTTTTACCTTCGACAAGTGCATATTTATACACAAGCCCAACCTCTCACCAACAACCCTGCTGCATTTGGAAAGGGAGGGTGCTGTCATTATCCCATGTTCTCTACTGAAGGAGTTGATCATTTGGCCTTTGTGATTAGGTTCCTTCCCATTAAAATACAGTTACCAACGTAACAATGTTTTATGCACTCATTAGTATCCTTCAAACTCAACTTTGCTCCTAACAGACTGGTAAAGTCTTCCAGCCATAATGATAACGAGCTTTGCCTTCATACATGAGGATGCAGTCTCCAAATACATTTAATTCAACAGGACAAGCCTCTGTTTATAGTTAAGAGCATGCACACAGCTCTGCAGCACCAGAGTCCCAGCAAGGAAGAGCTGAGGCCATTAGCAAACTTTTCCAAGTCAAGCAGAAAACCAGCAACTGTCCCGCTTACAGTGTATGCTCTGCTGGAAATGCACAAAAAGCCATTTATATCAAGATAAGAAAAATATGCCATGTACAGTTTATAAAAATATCTGTAACAAACCAAGAACAAAGCCAGAAACTGTCCAAGCAGGCTTAACTGTGTGGAGGGGAGAGAATGGGGGGGGTGGGGGGAAAGAAAGAGTAATTTCATGAGCTATTTTGTAGAGCAGAGAAGCAACAGCTCCATCCTACTGAAGCTTTATTTAAACCCTATAACTTTTCCTGACACTCTAATAGGTGGAACTCAAAACAACTTAGAAGACTCGAGGCAAGCGCTGTATATTTTATTATGCGATAGGGCTATAAAGCTACCAAACACCTGATTTTATTAAACAATCCCTGGTTACGTACAAGCGTCAGGGCTGATGCTGTGGCCAGCTCATCCTTGTTCAGAGTCCTGCTCATCAGAGGGATGGCGATTACCACATATGCAACGTTTTAAGTCAGTGGTTTCCCAATTGCCAAGGTGTCTGGTAAGCTTAAAGCACGAGCCCCAGGGCTGCTTGCTTCACTTGAAGAGTGTCGCCTTGTACTGCTGGTGTTTATACAGATACGGTAATTAAAAACTGCACCGTAATGCATTCAATAATAGTCTTATTGTTCCCGTGAACTGAACCGCTCCAGTTCAACATGATATCACAGCTAAATAATTTTTTTGCCAGCTGTATGTGAACTCTGGGCTTCTTCACCGTATATATTTCCAGCACATGTCAGATGAAAACGCCTTCCTGCTAAACCAAAATCCTACTCCACATTCCTGTGGAGCACAGTCTCTGATACCTAAGCAAGCTCTGCACTGACACTGAACCCAGACTCGGGAATGACACACAAGGATAACCTCTAGCTGATAAAAATGGCAAGACTTTCCACACGTTTGTCAGTAACACGGCAGCACGCGCGGATACCATTCCACAGGTGTGCTTAGCGCGGAGCTGTTTACATTAAATACAACTGAAGGGCATTAGCAGGGCTGGCTGACAGTGCTGGAGCAGCGGTCACGGGAAACCTGTAAGGCACATTTCTCAGAACGTTTACAGCCCTAATGAAACACCAGCTATAGAAGAAGCAAGATTACAGGCTAGCCACCAAGTTGTACAGCATTCCACCTTGTAACAGGTAACTGATGGGTTTGACTGAAAGCCCCATCCACCTTCCAGCATCGGGCAGGCCTTGGAAAATATGACAACCCCAATTTCCTTGCCCTTCAACGTGGCGGGCAGGTGGGGACCGCCAAGCACACACTCAAACCGGCTCGGGGCTCGCCTACCTGCTTCAGGAGGAACTTATCCTCCGCGTTGATCTTGAGGGAGACGGCCAGGTGGATGGCAGAGAGCAACACCCCGCTGATGACTGCGGCTCTCATCCGCACTGGCAGCAGCGTGTAGATGCTGTAGATAAAGAAGACGGTCCACCAGATGCCCTCCGAGGCGCTCCTGGGCCACACCAGCAGAACCCCTACCACTTGCACTGCCAGGATCACCAGGATGACAGAGTAGCACGCCAACCACATATGGTCCTGGTGGAAGTCGTTGCGGTTGCACACCATGCACAGCACCACCATCAGCAGGATGGCCAAAGAGAGCACCACGACGTAGGATACCTCATAGTGGCCGTGCGCGGCATGGAAGATGAGCATGACCACGCAGACCAGCACCAGCACGGCCATGAGCATGGTGAGGCTGCTCTGGTTGAGCCGGAAGAAATAGCGCTGATAGAGGCGCTCCAGTTTCTCCGACTGGAACTTCTTGGACCTGAAGATTTGCAGCAGGTTGCTGCAACAGCTGCCCATGGAGAAGGCCACTTCGGAGTCCCCCTCGTCCCCGTCTTCCTCCTCCAGCTCCTCAATCTTGGCCTTGATGCGTTTCTCCTCCAGCCCCAGCTCCACAGACCGGGGTCGCACCTCCCCCTGCTCTCCCAGCTGCCGGGGGCTGGCATTGTTGGGGGCAGCAGGGGAATCACCGCCGGGCGGGTGGCGGGACCGGTGACGTCGGCTGTCGTCACCATGCTCCTGCCAGGCAGATTTGGACCTAAAGCTCATCATCCTGCAGCCGCTCTCCCCACGGCTCCGGCTCGCCTGAGGATCATAGTCTTCTTCACTCCTCCACCTGTTTGACATGCGGGAGGCCTTCTTGCCCGAGGACCTGTTGGGAGGTGGCGGGTAGGAGTAGCCATTGGCCCGGGCCTCCGCTTCGCCCCAAGCCGAGCGGTGCTGCTCCGTGCCTGCCCAGGGCGCAGGGCCACCGAAGCCCGGGGGGCTGACGCTGTTGGACCGGGACATGCCCTGAGGGAAGGGGCAGCTGGCAAAGGGACAACCGGCCGGGCAGGCGCTGGGGGCTTCCCTGCCTCAGGGGATGAGGAGCTGGGACAAAACCCCAAAAGACAGCAGGGGAAAAGAAAAAAAAAAAGAAAAAGAAAAAAGGCAAAACCCGCAAACGTCCTCAAGGTCTCCGGAGCGGCCGGGCGTCCCCCAGAGCCGGGGTCTCCCCGGCGGGGCCCTCAGGGCTGCGCGGCGGCGGGCGCCATCGCCAGCCCCGGTGCTTCAACACCCCCTCGGCACCGCCAGGGCCGGGACGCCCCCGCCTCACGGCAGCTCGCCCTCAGCCGAGCCGCGGCGGCCGCAGGGGCTCCGGGCGCCGCATCGCAGCACGCCGCGCCGGCCCGGCACCCACCACACGGGGCCGGGCGCGGGGCGGGCGGCGGCACCGGCCGTCCCCCGGGGATTCGGGCGGCTTTGCCGCGGGTCGGTCGGCGGCGAGGACACGGAGGCTTAAGATCGTAGGGCCGTGGTAGCTGCCGGCGGCGGGAGCATCCCCTGCCGGGGGGGGAACCCTGGTCGCGACGGGGGGCCTGCCCGAGGCTGGTTGGGCTGCGGCGGTGGCTCCCCCGCCTCGCCTCGCCTTCCAGCGGCGGAGCCCCGGCGACAAGGCAGAGCCGGCCGCCGCCGCTCCCGGTACGCCGCGCTGCCTTCGGGCGGCGAGAGCGCCTCTTCCACAGGTGCCAGGGAAGGGGAGAAACAAGCAAATCTGAAGGGAAAGGCAAAAAAAAAAAAAAAACCCAAACACGAAAAAAGGCGGGGACCCGGCGCTCGCCCCCCCCCCCTTGCGCTGTCAGAAGAGCGGAGAAGCAGCGGCGGCGGCGCGGGGCTACGAGCGGCGGCAGCGGCGCCGCGCGCGCCTCTGCCAAGGACGGCAGCGGCCCGCCCCGGCCCCGCGCCTCTTTGTACTCCCCATTCAACCGGGCGCCGGCCGCGCCGGCCCCCGCCGGCCCCCATTGGCGCCCCCCCCGCGACCGCATGTCTCTATTGGTCCCCGCCGCCAGCAGGCCCGCCAATGCGTGCTGCCGAGGGGCGGGCGGGGGCCGGGCCGCCGCGGAGCGGCCGTTAACTCCTTCAGGGCTCTGCGCGCGCCGCACCGGCCGTTGGCGCCTCCCGAGGGCGCTCCCTGAGGCGCCAGCCCGGCGGCCTCCCTGAGGTGCACCCCAAGGGATGGTCAGAGGGCGGCCGGGTTCCACCAGTCCCCGCCGTAACGGGAGACAATCGGGGGCATCTCCTCATCTTCAAGGCTGTGTGCACCTGCGGGGTAGCCTTGCCTGGAGGGGGAGGCGAGAAGGAAGCTGCTTCCTGCTCAAGATGGCAGAAACGTTGACACCAAGCACCGGTGGCCAAACACTGGTGAAAAGAGGAAGGTAAAGCCCCAAAGAAACCTCTCCCAACCTCAGCATCTGTTAATGGACCTACTACTGACAGCAATTAGGGCTAAAAAAACAAACACAGACTTTCAGTTTGGGGTTTTTATCAACTACAGCCCATGTTTTCACCTGACCGTGCTGTGACACGGTCTTACCGGACGGTGTATTCTCTAACCTGGTTAGCCAGACTGGTCAGGAGGCATGGGGAGGATACCGCAGCAGTTCCCAACATGTTTCAAACACCAGGCTTTTCTACAATGTTCTTTCAGATGATCCACTCTCCGCAGATGTGAGCTAGCCAATTAACAGTGGTTTGAATGTAAGAATCGTGTACTAATACTATTGCTTGATGCCCTGTATCATGTTTTATTAAAAACAGTCAAATCAGATAATCGCTTAGCATAAGTAGCTGAAACTGATAATTGTCTAGATTTTCGTCCAAACACCAAACATCTCTGCTCACAAGCAGCCCTTAGCAGTAGTAGTGCTGAAGCTGTGGTTGTCAAGGGACAGAGGTAAGGCAAGGTTTGGAGAGGTAGCATTGGTGGATACAGCTGGAAAAAACAGGTAACCTTCCAAACACAAGCCCTACACGTGTCCTTTACGTCCAAGTAACTGCACAAATTACAGCAATTGAGGCCTTTCTGCATTTCAGTGAAGATTTATAAAATCATTTGCTGAATTAGCAGCAGCTGCTTCCACTGTGCATCTTTTACTTACCAGGAACACACAGTTAAAGATTTTCACTAAAAAAATGCATGCAACAATTACAATGATACACACTTACATGGCATGTTCCTGCCAGATGCTACATACTGCAGCTGATCAAGATTGCCTTCACAAGTTCCCCTTCCATGAAGAGACATTTTTATATATAAATACTACTGTCTTTCAGATTGAATTTATCTTTTCTTGGGGTATTATACAACACTGTCACTATCCATACACTAGAGTAGAACAAAACTCAAGAATTCTGTGATTGGTTACTCTCAGTGCACAGTGCCCGACTCTAGGGATAAAGACAGGGAAACCATTCATCAGAGAGTCGTAAACTGGGACAGGTCTTTTTGTTTCGTACACAAAGTCCCGTTTGGAGTTCTCTCAAAGCCAGCATAAAAAGATCTCACTTTTTCACAAAAACGTGCAACGGTAAAACCAAGTAAAGGGAGAAAGATAGGCACAACAACTTAATGTTTAACATTTATTCTGCTTGCCAGAAAATGACTAAGTACAAGAACCAGGCACATTCCAGAACCAACATCGACATCTTACTATATTTAGTTCTGGATATCAACAAAGCATTGCTCAGGTAATAGGCCAAATAATTTTAAGTTTCTTGTTTTGCCACTGAGACTAAGTCAAGACTTATTCAGCTTTTGCATCATGATAGCCTCTGGAAGCCTGAATCCAAGGCAGGATTCCACTGAACAGTAAGCTCTAGCCTCTTCTCCAGAAAGTTTACATATACAGGTATCAGAAACTGGTAGTTTCAATTCTAGGGTATCATTCATGTTTCTTCCCACTATGTCATTTTGTTTGACATATGAATAGTTCTGCTTTTTTTCTAATGTTACAATAATTGATGCTAAAGCTGAAGACAAAGTTATCAAAGTTGTGTTTGTTTTTTTTTTTTTAAATAAATACTTAGTGGGGGAGGAACCCTTTGTCCTTGCTAGAGGGGAAAACAAGTCTTCAACCAGAAGTTTTTGTAACTTTAAAAACAGGCAGGTAAATTTCAAGAAAGGCAAAGGAGCAGTTAGAACAGATTCTTCAAGAAATCTGTAACTTGTGAAAACAATGAGTGCGGTATTAGAAGCAAAGGGTAGTGTCAAATAATCGGGCACTTCAGGCAATGAGGACAGAGGGCTGTGACAAAGAAGATGTACATTTCCACATGGACACTAAAATCTTAAGACTAATGCCTACTTTTAGGTTGGATCTTATAGCTCAAAACTGTAGTTGAAGAAAGGTAACAAGTAGGATATTGTAATATTAAGGATACAGATTATAATATGGACAGCTCACCTGCAGTTTTCATTCTAGCATGCAATTTCTTCAAGCCCCAGCTTTTTGTTTCTAACTCAGGAACGTGATTATAAACAGCAGGTGAGGACCCGTGTTTGCTTTGCTCAAAAGAGTTAAGCGACAAAACAAAACAACAGCATATCCTGGGTGGCTATAAAGTCATTTAAAAACATCCAAGATTTATTATAAGAACATCCAGGCAATTATTCTCTGTTAATAAACTATACATAGATAACAGTTACCTTTTCCTTTGGTGACTTAGTCCGGTCAGTTTCTGAAGAATGACTGTAGAAGTGAGGAGCTTCTATATCTCAGTTCCAGCTCCACTATTTACAAACTATGACCTTAGTCAACACAAGTATTCTTTGTATTCTAATCTCTAAAATGAGAATATTTATTTGCTCTGGTCACAGAGATCGAACACACAGAAATATCACGTGACTATATAGTGCCAAATCAGAGAAATTTACTATTCCTGATCTTGAAAGGCTAACCTTCCACCTTCCACCCTAGCCTTCCCAAATTCTATTCACCCAATCATAAAAGCTATTCCTTCTTCTGGGGGAACAAAATTCCATTAGGTGCCCTGCCTCTTTGGGCTTCTCTCTTATTCAAAAAGTGTTTCTCTACTTAAAATAATACCTAAATGGAAGTAGATACATGAACAATTTAGAGAATGCTAGCGCAGAATTACTAGAGTATCAACTCCTGAAGAGCCTCCAGAAGCCATGAGACCCAACAACTAGTCAGAGAACTAAAGTGAAGTACAGATCTGAAGTTCCTCAGCACATAAACAGCACACACAAATTCTGATTTCAGATATAGCCTCATAAATCCGTATAAAAACATTTTTTACTTTATTATTATTACAACAGGTGCAGTAGACAAACATTAGCATTCTTTCCTTGCATTATTTACTTAAAATGGGGAATAACATCTAGACAGTGACCTCAGAACACGTCACACAGTTCACTTTTCATGGCCTTCATACCCTACAAGACTCACGCAAGTATTAAATCTACAACACTAAAATATCTGTGTTCTCTAAATTAGTGAAGCATTTATAGAACAAGTTCTTGGTCCTTTCACCGACTATCTTCGCATAGTCCAAAGCAGCCCTCTGAAACCCAGAGCTAATAAGAGAATCCAAGTTGGAGACATGAAATACTGAAACTAAACAAGCTGCTATTATATATTCTCTTTCTCTCCCTGTCCCCCAATAATCTGATGATCCACAAGGAACAGAACCAAAAATGAGTAGAAAACTATGAAAACACAAACCACAGCCATTTAAAAAATAAACAAAAAAACCCAAACCACCTGACTCATCAATGACTTCTAGTTTTTTTAGGGGTACACAGCCTAGCAAGACAAGGTGCTTACTGAATCAGGTTTATCAGCTTTTTCATAGCAGCATCCACAACATTCCACCCCAAACTAAAAATATTTGCATTTCTGTGCTGTTTAGGACAAGTTAGAACTGGGATGCCAATCTGCAACACATGTATATGCACACAGAGGATTGCATCGTGAAAATCACGGTAACAGAAATAATTCATGTGGTCATTCAAAGGGATTTCACATAATCCTGACATTAAGAAAAAAGTAGCCAAGGATTCCAGTTCTTTACAAAGATTGTGAACACAGCAGCTCATTTATTGACTGCAGCCTATATATACCTGCTCAGTATTCAGCCTTGCCAGCTCACCTGTAACAGCAACATTAGCATGACTGAAATATACGTCAGAGTGGACTCCTGTATAGCCTCCATGAAGCTCAGAGCAGAACAATTATGATTTTGGCACAGAAAACAATAGTTTTAAGCTAGTTTATCAAATACCTTTACACAAGCTGTAGTGAGGCTCAGTCTGAAGTTCCACTTCCAAAATGACTTTACTTACATACTTATGTACAAGCACAAATAGGTAAGGGGCACCAATAGTTAAGGTCACACATGCCTGAAATGGAAGTGTGGGACAGACTTTGTCATTATAGCACTAAACACACCAGCAACTCATCAGCTTCCACTAGCAGGAAGCCTGGCTTCAGCACACCTGGAAACAGGGCCCAGGGTTAGGCAGATCTGCCCATCAAATTTACACTGGAAAAAACAGACCAATACTGACATAATTATGTAAGAAAACACAAAATGGTGTGTGGAAAAGTGTTCTTCTGTGTGCAAGACCAGCAAAACCTAGTCTCAAATGTTTTCATTTTATTCTCTGCATCCACCCCCCTCCTTATTTACTCTGACATGGGATTAACATGAGATTAGCAGATGCTATAGATGGTCTGGACCTAAGCACAGACACAAATTGCAGGAATTTTTCTGAGACTTCTACCCTTCTTTCAAAGCAGGCTAGTACTTTTTGTTGACTGTAGTCCCAGTCAGGAACAAGGAAATGGGCCAGAAAAAAAAAATTACTGCCTACCCAAGTTTTCATGAGAAAGCCAGGCTTGAATAAAAAGATGCAAAACCAGACTTTTTTTTTATTGAAAAGTAATTCTGAATTATACAACTTCAATGAGCAGATAACAATACATTGTACAGTAGATTTATTAAGAATTCACATAATAAGACTCCAGTGATAGTTTATTATGCAAACAAGTATAAGTTTAAAACATGTAACAAAATCATACAATTTTTCACACCAGCAGTAAGTAGTAGTTTTACATGATTCCACCAACAATTTATTTCTTCAAAATCTGGCAAGCTATGGCCTGATCTGGAGCACGCTGGCCCGTGAATGCCTACATCTGCCCCATGGTTGCACACACCTGTATGCAAGCCTAGGGCAAATTTCAACATATCCTTTGATCTGACAATACTTTTTGAATAATTCAATTACCTTCAGATTGCAGTTTACTTGTGGTAGGGCTCTGACAGTACCAACTGTTAATTTCCAGTCTAAGTAAATTAATCTGCAATGTCCTACCATGAATTTCATATCCATTTTCTTGCTGATGCAAGAAAGCCTTTTCCACTGTTCAGTTTACTAACTCCAGAATGGTTAAAGGGCTTCGTTTACTTTATTTAAATTGCACCAAAGCACTGACCAAGGAAACATATTTAAAACTGAAACCAGTAACTTTCCCAGAAGTAGTTTATACTCGGGAGCAAAAGACCAAAACAGAGCCCGAGTCAGTGGATCCAGTTCCCCAAACTCTGCAATAAACACCTAGTAGAGAATGAAAGGGACTTCGTATCATCAGCACACCAGACAAAACATTGCAGCTTTTCCATTAAGTGCTGTTATTCTGCCTTAAAACAAAAACCTACCAACCAACACCATGTCCCCCCTTCCCCTCCCCCAAAATAACTGACCCACCCAAACAAAAAACAACTGCTGGATACCAAAGGAAAAAAAGGAAGTTTCATGTTTTGTCAACTCCCAAATACTCTGGTAAGCACAATGGCAGCTCTGTATCCTCCAGTACCTCTCCTCTTCTTCCACCTCTTTAAAACTGTCATTCAGTAGAGACCAGCACGCACTTTTTCTTCTCCAGTAAGTGAAGAGGTTGCATCTTACCTGAAAAAACCTTTGACTAAAAAGCAAACTGATATCATAAAAGCAACCTAGCATTAGGCTGACAGGAAGGCTCTCTACTTCCTATATCCCGTCCCCAACTGAATTTTTTCGTAGGCATGCTAGATGCAGAAGAAGTAAAGGGCTGACCTTTAAATGGACATCAATATAAAACTAATTTCAAAGATACCTGAAATGCCTATAGATGTATGTATTTTTCAGATTATCCCTCGCTGGTTTCAGAGTGAGATTAATGCACTCCAGTGCCTAAAAGGCTGGGTGTAGCTTACATAGCAAACATGATTCTGCCAGTTCAAGTGTTCAAACTAAAAAAAGTTAGTATTAACGTTTTTAACGTACACTTGTGGTGATATTTATGTGCGGCAACTATAATATTTAACAGTGCCTAGATGACAGCTACAGATAGTTTGCAAAGTTAGTGTGGACTGTCTGAGGCAGGAGTCAAAAAGACAAGACCAAATGCAATTCAGTGTTCACACTAATGAATTTCCAAGTAAAAAAGATCCTCATGTAGTACCATGTAAAATTATGTACAAACTATATAGAATTAATTTAATCTACAGAGGCAGTTTCAGACACAGAGTTTGTGCAACTAGACAGGGAAGTTTTTCTAAATATTGTGATTTATGCTTTTATAGCTGAAGATTAAAATCATATGCCTCTACTTAAAACCCTAGACAAACTAAGATGTAATACTGACAGTAACATCTCTTTCCCTAATTTTAGCACACTGTCAATGTCAGCGCAAAGAGAAAACCCCACCTCTGACAATACTAATGCCTAGCTAATTTGTGAACACATAAAAGTGCTTTAGGATTTTTCACATCTGTAAAGGAAAGTACTTTTCTGGAAATCAGTGACCAACAGCATTAAAGAGTACTTGAAATTTTTCATCCACATTTTTATTTCCAACTGCTTCAAGGCAGCCTTCAGAAATCACCACAGAAGCTTTATTAGTTCTCTCACTAGGTAAAACAAGTCTTCTGACAAGGGTAGAAGAGTATTTGGTTAAGGAGATGGGAAGCAGAATTTAAAAGCCTCTTGATATTGAATGGAAGTTCCAGGCAGTCAGGTGGCTTGAATCAATCAATCCCAACTGTAGAAATGCTCAGTCCATACCAAATGAAACTGAATGGCACAGATATTCACACCTTTTTATTTCATACTTGGCAAACCAGCACAGATCCTTCCTCAAAAGCCTTATGTCAAGAACTGCCAATGCTTTACTTAAGCTGAGCCTTAAACAGTATCTTGAAATGAATTTGCTTACAAACACAGAATCCTTATGCTTTTCAGACTTTTTAGTTACCCTGGGTAACTGAAATTGTTTTCACACATACTGTTTACAAAATGCAAAGAGGAAACAGAAATAACCAGTAATAGTTATTCCAAGGCACGAATGGAGCTCAGCACCACTCTTCAAGGCATAACATTTCAAAGAGAAGTTTTTAATTACCCAATAGTGCTAAGTCACAGCTATCATGCGTAGGACATGTGCTGATGCTGGGCATGACAACATTATTTCATCCCATCGCAATCAAACAAAAAAATCACTGTAGTTGTGCAATCTTATGACAAGCATATGCCTAGAATAATAGCACTCACTCAACTACTACTCAGTTCCTATTACAGGATTATAACTTGTTATTTATGAGCATTAATGGCATCTAGACATAGTATTTAAATCTCTCAGGAAGTGTTAAAAATGCTAAGAATGTTGCTGTAGTAGCAGACATATTTAGTAAATGAACTCTGAAATATTCTGCTACATTAGTTAAGCATTCCACTATATTTATAATACTTTTGATTTTGTAGAAAATCATCACCATCTAGAGTACAGATAGCAACAGGAGAACAAAGAGCTCACATTCTATTGAGGATCCTTCAGGAAGTCGTAAATTTGACTGTTAATACAGTTAACACCTTGTTATGAACATGTCCTTTAAAAGTGAAAAGCAGAGCATTAGTAACAGTGTCAGGTTCCTTAATTCCTTTGTTTGTGCTCAGAAGTTATGTATGCCAAAAAATCTTGTCAATTGCAAGGTACAAATTACATACAAACCAATGAAAATACAGCCTAATTCACATTTACCAAGTATCTGCTTTTGGTTCCTTAAACAGTAACAATGCAACATATTTTGTTCAGAATTATTTTATTTGGATTACAGCAATTAGTATCACTGATCAGTAGGCCAAATCCAGGCAGAGAGCACAGAATCAATTTCACAAGGCAACAACACAGACTAGCTTTTGAGCATACAAACCATTTCACTGCATTATCAAGTAGAAATATCTTTCAAACATGCATAAAAAGCCTATGCTTAATCTTTCAGAGCTCCAGGTAATACCAGATTCCTAAATATACAAAAAATACATTTAACTTATAATAATCTTAGTGAATTAGACTTACAAAATTACAATTTGTCTTCACAACATAGAAAAAAATACAAAAATGACTGTGTATAGTTTTCACCCAAATTTCACTGACATAAATATACACCAAAATGTATCATTTGATGTATACTCATGAAATTTTTTAAGCTGAAAGGTGTTTAAATGACACTGCATTGGTCCACACAAATGCCAACCTTTCTACTGATAAATTAAAAAAAAACCACCCCAAACTCAACAACTCCGGTAGAAACATCACATTGTGAAAAATTACAATTTACCTGCACTGTAACCTGCATCTTACTGTAATTTACAATATGAGAATTTTTACAATTCCAGTTGTAAATTATACACTGGAAGAACCTTGGTCTTTTACAGGGTAATGACTAACTCAGACAAAGCTGGCATGGTCGGACACAAAAGTACTGTCAGCTGAACCGAAACTGAAATAACATAAAAGACTACCACAGCAGAAGACATGTCTGCTGCAGCAGTTGGTGATGCTGATAGAAAGCACGTAGGCCAAATAACCAGTCTGTGGGGGAAAAACCCCCAAACCAACCAACCTTGAGATTTGTGACAGAGTACTAATCAAAGCATCTATTAAACAGTTCACATAACCATATTACAATTCCAGTGACAGATGAGGGGAAATTTGTTCCTATTTTACGAGGCAGAAACAACCCACACGTGTGACCAAAGTCAGTAACAGGGCCAAACCCCAACATCATTAGGGCACTACACTATGGTTCTTACTCAAGATCACCTTCCAGTGATTTCCATGGAAGCTAAACTCGAAAAAGCACCACAAGCTGAAGCGCTGGAATTCTGCTACGTACTAACTGCATGTTCATACTTTGGAGTGTAATTTTTAAATCAACTTTGCTGACAAGATTTCTTACTATCTATTGCTCTTTTTTATTAAAAAAGGAAAATATTTTTTTTTAAACACTGTAGCTTATTCAGTAAAGACGTTGGTTCTACAAGCCTTCACCCTACTGGCAGCTCTCTCTGCTTTTCCGCAGTGCCAACGCTACCTAATACGGATCTGTACTACATCTCTCTCATCAACAGATCTATGAGTTTGTTTCACATAGCAACATTACTTTTTTTTTTGGTCCAAATTGGGCCAACAAATTTGGAACCTAATCCTTTATTTGGTCACAGAAATCAAATCAAGAAAAGTTCAGGAGCTGAGCATCGATGACATCCAGTAACCTGAGTACATCAGGAAATCAGATCTTTGAGATGACGTCCTTCAGAAATTCTGACACTAACTCCTTTGATAGCAAGTACAGTAAAAGGAGATGTTTATTCAGAGGTGGAAGTTTACACTTTTGAACAATGAGTTCAGTATAATGCAACATTCCTCAGATCACTACACCACACAACCCCATGAAGAAATGAATTGAAATTGTTGCATCTTTGAATGCCAAACCACTTTCAGGCTGTATGTGGCCACGGCGTTTTCGATTACAGCCAATAACTGTCTCCAAAAGGTTTAAAATAGAAGGAAAGATCATTATTGTCTCCTGTCCTCTACCTGCTTACGAGGGTGCTGATGGTGTTGAACAGGAAGGTGTTATACATATTACTGAGTGCTAGGAAAATTCAGACTTTTTGATGGAGCCAAAGGAAATTAATGAAAAATGCAAAAGTTTTTTTTTTTTTTAAAAATATAGCTCTGACAAACAAACCAAAATAATTGTAAATCCAGCTCTCCCCAAGTGCTAGGACACAGATCCTGTGCCCTTAGTACTTACTGGCTATGTTCAAGGAGAGCTGCGCTGCATCAAGCACAAGTAGCTGAGACACAGATACAGGCCACGTCCAGTGGGAGGTGCTGGCAGGCACAGCACGAGACACTGTTGCAGGTACCATTGCAGTGGTCACACCTCATTTGTGCACTGAATCATGATGTTACAAGAGGGAAGCCAGAGAAGCCCTTGTGGTGTTGTCTAGTAGCTCTGACTGGGTGAAGACAGGAGTACTGGACCATCAATTCCTAACAGAGCAAAGGTCATTAATCTACATTTCCTTTTGCCTGGATATCTGTTCATTTCTCTGTTCCCTTTGCCCTTCCCATTCCCCACCCTCTGCTCCCAGTCAAGTCTGTTTATAACCTGGGGCACTGCCCACCCAGCATTAGTGCTTTCTGCCCCGCCTCAAGGTTTTCTCAGTTCTTTCATTTTTGGTTTTACCTTCCCTAGGGAAGGCTTAGCCTAAGAACCCAGACAAAGAACCTAGGAAACTTGAACTTTCTATGGTGTTCTGCTCTTTCACAAGAGCAGATGAGGGAAGGCTTGTCCAAGATGAAAAAGCAGCATGTAACACAAGACATAATCTGCTTTCAAAGAAGGAGCTTATGACATTGCAACATTTCAGAAGCTGAGTGCCTGGAACTGCCTGCTGGGATGTGCCAGGCTGATACACATTAGTCACTTGAGAGAAGTTAGGTGGAGAAACAAGGCCCTCAGGTTCCACAGTAGACCCAACAGTCCTCAACACTGAAAGATGAGTACCACTGAGACAGTGGACAGTGATTAGAGATGATAAAGTAAAAAAGGGAGAACTGCACCTCTTTCTGGGTGACCTGCCTCCTTACACTGTTTGGATTCATTACTGGTATCACTAGAAATATTACCGTATTACTTTTTAAAAAAATATTTAAAAAAGTATCCAGGGATGCAGTACTTAAAGGAGTTTTAATGTTTCAGATAAGCATTGTAGCCTCTGAATTAACATTAGCATTTGAGTAATCAGTTTAAACAGGACCTTCAGAGAACACACTCTGGTCAGACACTCTACTGTTTAAATTCCTAAAGAACCACATTCCCCTCATTTCCTATAATTGGTTTCCTGTTCTTGTTCCCATCACCTTTTAAATACACACCTACCTTTCTAAATTCAAACACTTTGCCCGGATTACATTTTCCACTGGAGTCTCTGACAAAATCCTGAAGTACTCCAGAGCACATTATTTGCTTTCACAGCAATACATACAGTTTCTGGCATGCAGTCAAGCACTTAAAAAAAGAGGTATCACTAATATAATCCCAATTCAAGCATTCAGTGGGTACAACTTCATCACTCATACTGCAACCTTCAAGCATTTAGTAATAAATGAAAACCATTTAGCACATCATTTAAGGAAAAGGCTAACTGCCAAGCCGTATAAAGTTTAAAAGTTTTATGAAGCACTGCAAGCTGAAAAATTATGTCAGTGTTTTACATTGTGGAATTTCAGTGAAATCAGATTTGTTGGTTATTCTTGCAAATTATTGGTCTTTTACCTCTGACTTATTTCATCTTGCTATATTCTTTATAAATGTGCTGGGTGTTGAAAATCTGCAGCATTTTGATGTTTGAAAAGTTCTGAAAAAGAGGTGGGATTACTCCGACTTCTTGTGTTCTTCAGTGTGGGAGAGTACCTTTCGCCTCTGATGTAGCATATGAAAATACAGCTGAGGAAAGACTGAAAACAGACTTAAGTAAATAAAGTATGAAGTGAGGCTTACATGGTGATGTAAGATGCACAGTCACATGCTCAAGGTCTCCAAATCTTTATTAAAAGAAAACTTGCTTATCTGCTTTCCACTCAAATCACCTATTGGCTTTTATTCTTTAAGGAGAATAAGTGATATTATCCTTAGGCTTCAGGTACCATTTGGTTTTTTGCTACAGCAATCACATTTTTTAATTAAATGCACAATGTCTTATTTAACTCTGCATGTACAAGCAGCATGACAAAAGATTCCTGAACTGTGCACACACAATAGAAAGAACACACACTGCAGGGAGGAAAAATGACCTTCTGAAAGAATTAAATTTCCAGATTTGTTTCATTTCTTATAAAGTTCCTTAAATCCTGAAAAAAATGACACTGAAATTTATATGAACTGTTGTCTCCTTTATCTCTTTTTCCTCCATGTAACACAAGATCATCACTACATTATTCTGCATGTGTTACTGTTTTGTAGGTGTTGGTAGAAAGCAATCCCTGCAGTTTTAACCCTTTAATTTGAAAATTAATTTAAAAAAATTAGTTAATATGTATGTTAATCCTACATTAGCTTTTCCTATTACAGCTTTTAATAATTTTAAACAGATAAAACTCATACTTACCTGGAATATAGGAGATCATAACCAGAATCAGGAATGTATAGTAGTCAAAAGAAAAATTGTACTTGTTAGGTAAACTAATGGAATACAAGCCAGACTGTCTGACGAAGGGTAATGCAGCATATATTGTGAGTAATTCGCCTGAGACTCCCATTGGATACAAAACTATAAACAAAGTGTACCTAGAACAAAACATTTACAGAAATAATTAAAATTTCTCACAAACGTTGACAAAGTATTTGTTAAATGATATTATGGCTATTCAAATTTTCAATTCTCAACTCAGTATTTGGCAATTACCTTTGAGAAAACTATCTTTAGAATTGTTCTTCCCCACTCCAGGCACACTTTGACCTCTGAACTCTTTGGCAGAGGTCACTGTATTACTTAAAACAGGGCCAAACACAATTGATATTAATCAGCGTGCTTACGGACTGTTTCAAGTACAACTCTTGGATTCAAGGGTTACTGTTAAATGTCAGTTCCTGTCAAACACAATCACTTTGGAAATGGGACTGAGTTCTGACAAACTACGCTTTCACCTTCTGATGTAATAGTTTTGTGTTTTCAAACTGGGCAATTACCTCAAGGTAGAATCTAACTATTTGGACCACAACTATTTCACAAGATAAATATCCCTGTCAAATCAGTGCTTTAAGGGTGTAATTTCTATCATGCCACCTACCTGGCCCATTTGATGAGATAAGGGAGATGATTTAACAAGCTAAACGTATAAAAAGAGTAACGGATTATCTCGGTGATTGTCCAGGCCACCACAAACAACAGGACACTATCTTCAGTTTGTACCTGTAAGAAGGAAAAAAAGCTTAATATGAATTCACATGTTACTAATTACTTACCAGACCCAAGAAAACCTCAAAGAAATAAACTCAAATGGGTTGCTTTACTGCATCATTTTAGAGAACAGGCTCCAAGAATGAGCTTAAAAGCAACGTTAGTAACAACAGTAAAAACCCTTCTTATCATGCCGCGTATTTTTCTAGTTGCTTACTATCACTTCTGTTTAGTGATCAGGTAACTTAAGGTCTCCCATTCGATGCACAGTAAATCAGTACAAGAAATCCCTGAAATGCTCAGCAAAAACCTCTAACTCTTCCCACTCCTCGAAAGTATCAGCTTCTATTTCAGTCCCATGATTGCTTCCTAGTTCGGCAAGCAGAAAGGATGCTAACACATTAGTCTAACGCTTGATATCTGGTTTAGACTTTATATTCTTATCCTAGTCTGTGCTACTTCTGAGTAGAAACACTGCTTCACTCTCTCTGCAGATCAGAAACTGGGTCTGAATTCTGAGTAGCAGCAAAACAGCTAACACCAGAACATAGGCCGAGAGAAGAAACAGAAGCTCAGATTGCCTCACCTCAGGTAAGCTTGACAACTACCTGCTTCACTGTTCCTCCTTTTTCTGCTTATTGTATCCAGCATAGTTCCTCTAATGGTATATTCAGGGCGTTACTATGTTTCACTGCTTTACACCTCTTAAAGCTTTTCTTTCAGACATACATCTCTGAGCCAACTTTTACTCCCTTCATATTTTGAAGGTTAATCTTCCAAAGCATGTATTTCAAAATTAATTATTAGATCTATTATATTTGGGAACATAATTGAGAGGTTTAAGTTTCAGATGGAATAACACTGATGAAGTATGTAGGGTCACATACCCACACTACAAACTCTTGAGAGCGCAAACATGACTTCTATGCAGCCCTCTCCCTCCTTTCCTCTCGTTCAACAGAATTCTCAGCTGTAGAAGTACCTCGAGCCCAAAGTCATTGCCCATGGGAACAAAAATAGCTCAGCCACAGGGGGCTGCATTTACTTTTTTCCTCCAGCTCTTGAAAAAGGGGAAAAGGAAGTCAGTAGGTGTAGGTGGTACACTCTATTCATCTTGGGCAAAGTACAGGTACAAACGAAAAAAAAGAATAAGAATATATGGGTAATCAGAAACCTTTTAACAGGAGAGGACCGATCATATATATACACCTGTGTGAAAACACAAGGATTACCCATAAGAATCTGTTACAGATGACAAAACACAGGAAGATGTATACAGAAATATTGGTACAGCCTGGAACGTAGAGCTGCTGTTAATCTATATTCTGCTGTGTATAGCATTTCAAGTTACTTGCACTGCATTTTGCAGCAAATGCACCTTGTCCTTTTTCTACATTAAATTCTGATATTCTGCTTATATATTAATCTCTTTTAGATCATCATAAAAGAACAAAATACAAAATTTCTTTGGAGATTCTCAGAGAAGAGGTCAAATCTATTTTTACATTGCTACAGGATCCTAATCTTGTTTGGGTTCTGCTTGATAAGCAAGACTTCGTTCTTACCTTTTCTAGGTTAACAGCACTTCACAGATGATGCTGTTTCCAAGGAGGAACATGCTTCACAAGCACTCCAGAGCTGCATCTTCTGGTCAAATCAGGAGTAGCAGCTTAGTGAGTTTATCTAAATAGATGTGTGCTAGATTTCAATTTGTACTTTGAAAGCCCACTTCTTTCCTTAACTATGGGAGTCAGTAAAACCAACAAACAAATCTGTAGCTTGAAGTATCACCCAATGACATAACCAAGGACAAGAAACTGTGATGCTAACAGTGAAGAATACATATAGATGTAGAAAATGCCGCAGATACAATCCAGTTCTATCACAGGACTACTGTAACACTGCCTTCTAAGGTCTAGTCTGTCACATCTACTTTAATATTAGAACTGTGTTTAGAAGTTATTAAAACATTTCACACCATTATAACACAAACAACCTTGTTAAGGTCACGTAAAGAATCATTGATTGTGCCTTTACAGCTTGTGTCCCTATTTAAGGATGAAAGAATAGTGGAAATTGGTGGTAGTTTTCATACAAAAGTGACCTATACAGTTTTCAAATAGTTCCATCCCGTGCAGTAAGGAACAGAAGAGTACTGTGCATTTCATCACCGTATTTACATCCCACAGCTCAGCACTGAGAAGGCTTCTTAACAGATCTGTCGGAAGTCTGTCACTATTAGAACATCTCTTTGAGGACTGACAGATCTTCAGTACTTCAAATGAAGATGTCTGAGATGCACACTATCAAACCCCTAGGAACTGAACTACAAAACTGTCTCTCAAGTCTTCAGGCACTGCTAATGTTGCATTTGTATCATTCTTCTTCCAAGCTGAAGATAAGGAGGATAGTGCAGCCAATAAACAGTAGACCCCTTAATAAACCACTGAGCCCAGAGCTGCCCTCAGAACTCAATTTCTCTACCTCTACTTTTTCATGTCAGTCTTCAAAGGAGGAGTTAGACAAAGTCAAGGCACGTTTTACACTTTATTTACAACTTATTTGTCCAGCTACTTTAATAAGGGTCATCCATACCGCAAACATAATTTTTTGGCATGTGTTTCAAACCAATTTATCATCAAGGAGGGTCCTGAACATAATTTAGCTGGTCTTGAACAATGTTTGTTAAAGTACAAGAGAATCCATAGCCTTTTAGTATACAAAGGTAAGAAATGGGAATTGACAAAATAAACGCTGAGATGTTTTTACTGTTCTCCATACGCATGAAAAGGGAAATTCTATAGGTCTGTCCATGTTAAAAGCAACAGTTTGACAAGTTACTTGCAGAAAATTTCAGCTAAACACATAATTAAGCAATCCAGTGCAGAAGAGTAAAACCAGCAGCACTAAGCAACTGTAATGATGAAACAGCAGGTTTCCCTCCAGAGTGCTGGTTCTCTGGTACATAATTAAAATTAAAAAAAGAAGAAAAAAGAAGGAATCTTCACAGTAGGCACAAAGGGCCTGACAGACATTGCCGTTAAACAGTATTACTCAAATTGTACATAGATGTAAAGCAGTGACGAATCAGGCTTTTCAACTGCACTCACCCATTCAGAGTACTGAACCTTCCAACATGGACTTCTTTTACTACACCTTAGCCTAAAGTATCATAAATTAAGATGCTCTTCCCTTTATGTATGCTTTACTACTGACTGAAAATGTCAATTCACAACAGCAGATACTGAAGTCCTAATTACCAGCTCAATATGCTGTACGTGTCATTCACAACATCCCTTCTGACTGTGTGTTCTAGAAAGGTTCCTCTAAATACGTACTATACTTATCTGCAACTGGTCTATAAGTGCACCCAATCAGATAAACATTTAATCACTGCTGACACCATTTTTTAATTACTCATCAGAACTGGAAGAATTACCTATCAGAACAGAACTCTACAAGGCCTACCATGATGTCACCAGATGATCTCACTGTTCACACAAATTCAAAAAGATAACTTTGAACTGAAGAGCACCTTCTGTTTTCCTGTGCCTACTTACACTTTCTTCTAGCCTTTCATGCCAGCCTGCTCACTCTCTTACCTCCTTTGTAGGAGAAACAGTAACATTCACTGAACCAATTCCTTTCCGCTGTAACGACAAAGCGCTTACAAGCACTGTATTACATGCCAGGCCCTCCTCCACTGAGCTAACAGCTACTCTATGGTGGAGGTAAGGGGAATCTCATTGCTACCCAAAGAAGTGTGCAGTACTTGAACATTTGCCATGCTTTAACATTTATTAAAAATACTTTAATATTGAATTTAACAACACACCAGCACTAAATTCAACAAAAAGCACGAACATGTTAGTCGCAAGAAGCATGCTTCAAATCACATCACATATCTAGAAGTGTATTCGGACAGAAAGGAGGGATGCAATACAGATGTTTCTTCTTTTAGATGTATTATATATGAAAACAGTCTGGAAAAGCAAGATACTGAACAAGCCTCACTCAGAAAGTTAAAAAGGAAGACTGCGTTTTATTTTACAAGAACCTCATCATGCAACTGCATAGCTTACAAGTTCCACAAAGCTGTGTGAATTTAATCCTGGAGTTCACCATGGAGCTCACTTGTGCAGACAGCCCTTTAGAAAAAGTAGAACACTTGTGACACTTTCAATACATCTCCCCAGGTGGGACCGCACGCTTTCTGTCAGGGGTCAGAATGCAGCCTCTTCACATTTGATTTCTTTGCTCTAAGTTACAGGTGAAAAACTCATTACAGGATTCCTCATCCTCACCATTCTTATGCCCACTTTCTAAAACATTAAAAAACAGTAATACATAATACGATCTCTCGCAAGACTTTAATCAAAAGACCACACAAAGTAAAGGAAAAAAAAAACCGCACGTAATATTGCTGAAAGGATCCTTGTTAAAAATCGAATGCTAGGCTGAACCTGTTGCTGACATTTTTCTTCATTTGCTGGTTTCTCTGGTGGGAATGGGGGCATAAGTTTCAGAAAAACCTAACCCACAACCATTTCACAGTCTTCCCTTTGATGTCTACCAGACAACATATGGAATAATTCTAAACCATGCAATCTATCCTTTAACATTTGTATTACTTCAAAACCAGGAAGCAACTCATAAAAACCAGAGTACCCACCATTATACAAGTAACAAGCAAAACTAGAGGCCTATTTTTTTTTTTTTTTTTTACAAGTACTTCATACACATATCTAAAATCTAGTGTCTTGGCATTATGGTAGGTTTTTTGTTCAAAAACCAGTATTTATCTCCAGTCAATTAGCAAAGACCAGAGTACATTTATTTGCAGAAGTGAAATCCATCAGAAGATATTTACAAGATTTTGAGAAAAATAACATTCCTCCACTTAAATAGCATGAAACCAAGGCTCCACGTGCACAAACATCATAATATCAGAAAGGGCTGTTAATCATTAGGAATTACAGTGACTTAGATTACATGTGAGCAGACACTGTGACAACAGGTTTGGAGTAAGGAAGAGAAAGCAGCTTCCTTGAAGACTTGGCAATGAGACAAGTTCCTTAGGACATTCTCCATGTCAAGACACAAGAGATCTTATGCACATAATGACACTAGACGACCACCACTTGTTTCAGGCAGCCATGCCTACACTGGCATCAAGACGAATTTCTTTCTTTAATGAGAAGAAAACCAGTAATATGGCTTGGCTAAAGTAACAGCACAGATGCGGCATATCTGAGCTACTACAAGGTATTCAGGTGACACGAAAGAGTCAGTCAGCATGACCTGTAGCAATTAAAGCGTGCTTATTTTAAAATAGCTGTCACCAATTACTTTCACATAAGATTACTTCCAAAAGATTCTGCAGAGAGTTGTATAAAGTACAGCAGTATTTGCTGTGGTAAGCAATGAGAAAACACACACGCAGGCCCCAAACCCCACCTATGCTTGAATGTAAGAAAAATGAATGAAATCCAGGCATTGCTGTGCACAAACACTCGGGGGGAGGGGAGGGATTCTACACGCCATGGCAAAGAAAGCAAATTGTCTGTGAAAGAGGGGGAGAGTGAGGAGATTGTGATAATAATTATGGCACCAATGAGATCAATATTAGAACCATGTCCCAAATTCTGCATTCCGTATTATACACTGGAATCTCTTTCAATACTGGCTGCAAAATCTATTCAACTGCTAGATGTCTTACAGTGAGAGAATCCAACCCCAGTCTGTTTGACTGTCAAGAAAAGATGACATCAGATTTATTTTTATTTCTTTTGATCCACAGAAATTCACATAAACAACCTGACATCAGGATACAAACAGAATCATTTTAAGGAAAATAAGACCGTGATCAACACGTGCTTTTCACCATGGGTCGTGGTTTTTTCTTATCTATTTTTTAGCTTAACTTACCTCTTTTACACTGTGTGTTACTGCCCACGTCAGGAAAACCCTTGACATCACTTGGAAAGCAGTCAGAACAACAGAAGAGGGAACAATGCCTGGAAGATATTTTGCAATTAGTAAATATTCCTGACTGTCGGGGTAGGGGTGGGGAAATAAAACACAGCTAAGCCAAAGTCCACTTATTTTAAAGTTTTGGAAGGAAAACATTTATTTTCTTTTTTTAATTTGAGAGTATGAAGGTGTCCTGCTGTATGTTTATACAACTTAATGCAATGCAATCCCCTGACAAGACTGTGCATCAAAATGCAAATAAAAGTAATCGGGTTTGTTGCAATCATAGCACATTCCTTAATACACAAATCAGCCGAATATGAGATAAATTCCATCAAATAGGCTTTATGTGAAAGACTGTAACCCAAAAGCTATTAGATTGAAATGTCTAAAGTACTTTTAAAATTACACTCATGAAGAGTAAAACCAATAAAGATGCTTTGCACAGCATATCCCAAAAAAACAGCAAGCAAAAAGTATAACTACTTCGAAGAAACACTGATCTAGCTCCTATTCTGATAGATACAAAGTTTATAATTCCTTCCAAGGAATAAAACTTTTTAAAAAACAAAAATGAAAACCAAGAAATAACTGATGCATTTGTAGGTTCAGAAACAATGTTAAGCTTTTTCAGAGAAGCAGATTTCACTGGTTCTTCTAAGCAAGTCCTGAGGTGCTGATTAAACCTACCACTAAAAGGGTCCTACACACTCAGGTCTGACAGAGCAGGAATAGTTTTAGACTGCAAGATTACGCAAAAATTTCTAAACTTCACGGCACAAAGTTTTATTTTCTCCCAGTAGCGTGATGAAGACAAACGCAAGAGCAGTTACAGCTCCTAATACGCAGTAAAAAGTGCTTCTAAAACTAATGCTAACCACAGCAAGCAGCACAACAGCCTCAGAAAGACATAAAGACCAAATTGGAAAGTGGAAGCGGAAGAAAGAAGAAAAGCCAAAAGCAAGTTTCTTCAGAATTATTTTCAGGCACACAGTCATTATATTAGGCATCTTTCAGAGTAAAAAGAGGGAAAAACACTACAAACACAGTTCTCTTCAGTTTTATCACACCCTCTTTATGATCTAATTCCTGTTGTAAGACCTCAGGGCTGAATTTCTGTTACTCAGACAACACAAAAGGGGTACTATAAGACCCACAATCTGTACTCATTAAGGGCTCATTCCTATGATATAACAGACCTTTTCTTTTATACAATTTAGATCTTCCCTTCCTAAGCACGATAAACTAATGTTCTTGCAAAGGAATCTACACACAAGCCAAAACGAATGTGTAGGAACCATCCAAGATTATCTCACAAGGTTTTTTCATTACAACCAAGGCAATGCCCATGTACGCCAAAACCAAGAGATCAAAATAAGCGACTCACCAGCTACAATTTATGTAAAGTTTACTTGCTTCTATTTACTCCTTGCATCGAAAATGTACCCAACGGACAATTTTAAACGGTATTTTTAAAAACATTTGTCACCACTCATCCAACACTGCACGTGCTAGAGCAGAGCTTGGCAGGGGGCTCAGGCCCAGACCAAGCAGCAAGTAGGCCATGCCCAGACCTCTTCCAGATTCTGGACTAAGACTTCCACCTCCAGCCAAAAATCCTCAGACTCCCAACAAGCGACTCCCTTCCTCTCTCCCACAGAGTTCCCCACGGAGAACAGGCTGCATGCACAGCTTACATGTGGAGCCCTCGTATCCCTCCTAACCGAGCAGGCTGAAGCAAAGTCAACCAGTGCGAACTTTGGTTTACCAGAGGGTTACTGGTAAGCATCGCTACGGTAGGAAGGCTGGGCCTGTACTCGCCAAAGCCTTCTGACTTCTCTATTCCCTTCACAAACTCCCTGTACTGCTGCTTCTTTTTGGTGGCTTCTATCACCTCTTTCCATATCAAGCTCCCCTAGGCAGAAGCTGTTGCGTTTTATGAATGCCATTCATACACTGGGATTCTGTCTGCTACATGAGTCATGTTCACTTTCCATTTTCCTGTGCTTCAGTCTCTCCTCTTGGTCTCTGGGCTACATTACCTCCTCTCTTTATGTAGAGCTCTCCATTTTTTTCCACATGCCACCGTCCTGTTCTCAACCATGGTTGATGGAGACAGTCCCCTATCAATCTTAATATTTTGAAGAACTTGCCTCACAGATGCTAACATTTCAGATTCTACTGAAAAGATGTGGAGAGAAAGGTTATGCTGATACACACAGCCACCTGTCACAGATAAGCCCCTCTACTGACAGAGAATTACAGCTCTAGTTATAGCAATTAGTTTAGCAGGGCCAAAGGAATCTGCAGATTTCCTGTTTCTCCTTGCATAGAAACTTTAACCAGAGTCAGTAGGACAGCAGCAGTGTATCCAGCTGCGCAAAACCCCCTCATTTATTTAGCCAACAAATGTTTCCATTAACAGAAAAAAAATAAAAATTCATGGAGAGTTTTAAGTGGGGGTTTTGTAAAAAGCTTTGTTAGAGAAAGCAAGAAGATAGTTATAATGGCATAAAATGTTGCAACATTCCACTAATGGCTCTCATCACTAATATTAAATTGTGTGACTGAGGATAACGTGGGCTAAATGGATCCACACCTCAAATCAAGATCATTAGCTCTGCACACAGACAGACTGGCAGAGTCATCCTGTTTGCTGTTCTGCACCAGCCTGGACGGTGACATAGGACTGTCTCCTGCTATTACCATACACTCAAAGTGTGAGGAAAAGATAATACAAATATTTTACACTCTTTCTTAGATTTAGTAGTAGTAACATTGGCATCTGCACACAAATTCAGCTTAGGAAAACAGAGCATTATAGATGTAGAATGGCAAAATAGCATTTTATTTGCAAGTTTTTCTGCTCAGTGTTCTGGGAATTAACTTGTCCTCCTTAGCACAACACTTTATTATTATTTTTTGACCATTTTTTTCAAGTAAGTATGGTTTATTCTGGTTAAAAAAACTGATTTAGATTTATTAAAATGAAACAGTACTGGAAGGACCGCTTTGGCAGCACAGGCAACTAACCACATGATATATATAGTTCACTCTGAGAAGCCTTTATGTTAATTTGAGGAGTATATATATGATCATTCATTTCCTGGGACGATCTGTGCTCAGGCTACAAACTGCCCTCTATAAGATAACACAGAACTACTTTGTCAAATACAGGATTAGACTGCCCTCTGCTGACTGATTTATGTATATGACGAAGTTTTCCAACTAACACATTTGATTAGTCAAAAAACAAATACCCTTTGTACAGGAATTCAATAGAAACCTCCTTGCACCATAGTAATACAGCCTGCAGTAGGTAGACTGTTTGTACAATAGAAAAAATAGGTTTGCAGCTGCAGCTTTAGGAACCTTAATGCCATCTTACTCTTTAAATAGTAGTTAGCAAACGTTCAGACAGGAGATCAAACACATTTAAAAGCACAGGACCAACTACCTGAACATAAGACTGTCTCTTTGGGAGGACCAGATTGTTTAGAAAAATCAGAGTTAAGCAAAGGTACACAGACAGGCTCTGCTGCCTTTACCGCACACTGGCTTTGATCTTGCAGAGGTTGTGACACATCATCTATTCCATGAACATTCAAATGCTGAGGCCAAACTGTTCATGAGGACTAACAGAGCAGGCAAGATGCGATCCTGTCACTCAGACAGGAGACTCAGATTGACTGAACCACAACACTACTACTGACTGCAGGCCACATATACGCAACTGAGTTCCTGTTACAGCTAGCAAACAAGCCTCACAGTACAGGCTAACAAGAACTGTCAAATCATGTCCTAATTCTTACTCTCCCAACGGTTCTATTAAAGCACAGCCAAATCTGGGATAAAGAGTGGTTACCGCTTCCTAATTTTACACCACACATCTAAGCTGTCTGGATGTGGGCAAAGTTCTAGTGCTTGAGATGTTTTTATTGGAATTTAAATTACTTCCAGCTAGACATGTTTTTTGAGGAAAGACAGCTTGGTACAGAAGATCATAGGATGTAGAGGTGGAAAATAAGGATCTGCTATAAAACATTTATAAACTGCTCTAAGATTTGTAGCACTGGAAGGATCTAGATAGAAAAAGAATGTCAAGTAATTTAAAACCTGATATGTTATTTTCCTATTTGTGACTTCACTTGTCAAATTACTTCGTAAAAAATTGGAACGTACTTCAAACAAAAATGAGTTATGCACGAATTAAATCTGGCAATTCACAGACCATTACATTTTTAATGCTAATACATTGCTAAAACTGCAGTCTTTATAAAATAATAAAACTGAAAACTTGCAAGCTTACCAAATGCACAGTGCAGTATCTAGAACAAAAAGAAAAATGAAAATCACTAACATTTCCAGTGAAGCAATTCAGAAACACATTTAGTTCTATCACAACAGCTTAAGATTCAATATTTGGATTGCAAAGATTAAGCTTAAAATTTAGCTCTGCTCCCTGAGTTCGAGTGGACAGTAAGCTCCCTCACCACCTGCTGAAAGGAAAAATTCAGCATTTGTGTGAGGCATATTTCTGATGTTTACCCTCCAATCACTCTATAAATGTTAATGAAAAAGCAGGTACCTAGACAGCACTGCTCAAAGGCTGCCTTATTTCTCCTAAGGAAAAGACTCAAATATTAGTGGTGTGGTTCAGCCCCAGCCAGCAACCAAGCACCACACAACCGCTCACTCACCTCTCTCCTTCCCCAGTGGCATGGGGAGAAGAACGAGGAGACAAGGAAACACAAGGGTTGAGGTATGAACAATTGAAAAATTGAAAATAAATTACATAAAATAATTATTTCAATAATACTGATATTACTAGTATGTGATGAAAATAATGGAAAACAAATAATACAACCCTCACCACCTGCCAACTGACACCCAGCCAGTCCCCGTCTAGTGAGAGTCAGAACAAGACTCAGTGAGGGAGAGGAACCCCCGGCCCTACTTATATACTGAGAATGATGTTTTATGGCATGAATTGTCCCTTCAGTCAGTTTGGGTCAGCCTTTGTCTCCTCTCAGCTTCTTGCAGAGAAGAAGCTGGGCACACAGGCGTAGTATGAGAAACTGGAAAAGTCCTTGACTTGATATAAATATTGTCTAGCAACAAATACAACATCAGTGTTATTGACATTCTTCTCGGCACAAATCGGAAGCATAGCCCCGTACTAGCTACTGTGAGGAAAATTAACTATAGCCCAACTAAAACCAGCACAGTTAGTAACTGTAGGGAAGAAGGCTACACCTACCTCAAGCAACGCTCCCGTCTGGAAGAATTTGAGGGGCTTTTCTATGGAATAGTAAAGGCTATGGTAGCTACCTTTAGCCAGGTATGCTCGAACCAGACCAACTGCAATAACAAGCCACCTGAAAGAGAGAAATAAGATGATATTAAGCAGAGCATAAATACAAAAAAACCCTTAATCCTTCTTTCAGTAGCTGAGAAAGCAACAGGCATATAACTGTCCTGAAAGACGCTTTTGGCTACCCTCTGCAACACTGAAAACATTCAATATTTGTATTCTCTGCAAATTTATCAAAGTTAAGGACCATACATTTTTGAAACATCTTTCAGCACCAACAACATACCGATACCTTTAATGTCCAAGTTAGTTTTTTAGTGAGCCGTACTTAATTTAGTGACGGAAGGTATTCATGACATTTTAAATAAGACTGGCGTCACATTTTGCTTAGTTTAAGCAGAAGACCATTTACAGCTAGTGAAAGATCTCTTACCACAGCATAACTTAAAGAAGTACGACAAACAGTTAGAGATTCAGAAGGCATTCATTTTAATGTTTCAAAGTAAAGCTTTACAACTTTATGATATACCGTCCAGTTCAATTGCGAGCATATATTTTATGAGAAACAGTTAGGGATAAGTAAGTGCAAGAAAACTGAGCCTGCTAAACCCCTGAAGGCAGGAATGGTCATTCCTGTCTCAGCTTTCCTTTTTAAGCAACAAATACATCTAGGCCTAAATAAATGGTGCCTATATAACTGCAATTATACTACAATGTGACCTGTTAACCTTGCTGATTTTCCCCTCAGGTAATTTAGGAAGCAACCCTACAATTCTTCCTTCAGTCCTGGCCGATGCAGTAACATCTTTCACTGTCACAGCTGTCCTAAGCCAGTGTTTGCCCACAACCTCAGAAATTCTGCAGTGAAGTCTGGCACAAGCCACAAAACTAAGGTGGGTACACCATGGTAAAACACTTTTCATTTGAAATTAGCATCTATAGTTATGTTTAGTTTCTAACCGCTTGTGGCAAACGTGGAGAAGGAGTTGGTCAACAAAAAGTGGGAATCCTTACCAGCAGCTCCCAAACTTTTCACGGACAGGCTCATCCTGGCTATCTTGCTCTCAGCTACTCTTAATGCCACCCGATTTTACCTCCATCTCCCTCCTAACCCAGAAGTGCTGCTACAAACTTTGTGCTAAGAACCACCAAGCGTCTCTGCTACCAACGGTGCACCTCAGTCAAGTGTGCGCAGACATGGAGAAAGTCTCCTAACTATGCAACAGCTTTTTACCCTCTGGAAAAAAATCTGCAGCTGTGGTTTTGTAACAGGGTGTTTGTAACAAATGAATAAATCCCTTAATTTACAGCATATTAGATTAGAACAAGTACCACATTAGCTTAGGTGTTATCAAGTATACACAAATACTGTCCCAAATGTCATACCTGTTTGAAATACACTGTAAAGTTCAGATTTTTCAATAATAAGTAATTCTGGCATCCAAACTGGTGTTTGTAACAACATTTGTTAGTACAAGTGAAAAGAAGCTATTTCATTTCTGCCTGAAAAGACGACTAGCACCAAAGAAACAGTAGGAGTGGGGAAGAGAAATGGAGAATGAGAAATGAGCCCTCCCTTTTTTCAGTTCACCAAGGAACTGTTGTTTACAAAGAAAGCATCAGATTAATTTGATATCTAGACTTCAGTGCAGAATAAACCACTACACACTACAGTATTAATGACTCCTTGCAACACTGACTGCTTCCTTTAGAACAGTAAACCAGAGCAGGTTGACACTGTCCTGTTCCTATCTGTCAAGTTTATTCTGTTGAGAAACTGCTGAGTTGAGCAATTTCTCCAGTTGCACAAGTTACCAGTTCTTGGTTGCGCCTGCAGACTGTTCTCACCTTGACCAAGCGACTGCTAAAGTACGTGGCTCCCAGAGGAGCTCCAGCCCCCTGCTCACCTCCGTCCTCCCTGCCAGATCACTGACTCCAGAAAGACTGTCATTTCCGCCACCAAAGAGCACATGTCTCAATAATAAACCCACTGTCCTTCAAAAAGCATTTAATACAGCTCCAAGTATTAATCTGCACAAAATTAAAAGCTGTGCCTACTTTGTGTTGAAGCTTTCAGTACCTCTGTCCTGCTTCTGCGATTCTTAAAATAGTTCTTCACCCTCTGTGACTAGGGAGAATCGAAGTATAGGTGAAAGTAAGGAAGGTCAACTGAAAAAGAAACTTGGTGAGAAGTTTAAAAGGGCAACAAAAGGCACCACTGTCACATGGAAGCTAAACTGCCAGTTAGTTTTTCCAACCTTCTTTGACCTAGATACTAAAGTCTACCTGATACACCAACTGGAGTTACATTTCGTTACGTTGCCACTCCCATGCATGCCAACTTCAAGCTAGATGCTTGGACTCTTGATTAATCCAAACTAAGGAAAACAAATACTGCACACACACACCAATTTTTTTTACTTTCAGTTGCTCAGACTTAATAAGCAAGCTGCATGCTCATGTCCTCCGTTTAATTCCATTTCTCTTACGAATTACAAAAAGGTGTTTTCTTATGCAAAGACTTGTGCAAGAGAATACAGCAAAGCTATGCCGTGAATGAACCTGAAAAGGGAGTCGTGTACTGTGACTCCCAACAACGAGTCACTGAAGACATAGACAGTGAAACTTAAAACCTGTAACACTCTGCTCAACACTGACAACACGAAACTGTGTGAATTCAAAGGCTATTACATTAATATCTATCAAGTTGCATGAAACCCTTTTGAAACTTATCATTTATACCACCATCAGCTACTTCCACCCAGAAATACTAGCCAGTTAACAGCACCTGACTAAAAATAACAAACATCATCACATTTAGAGCAGCTTATCAAACATTTACAAAGTCTAACAGCATGCCCTCTTTCTCTCCCCACCCCCCTTCATTCAGTGATTTCAGCCAACCACGGTTTTTAGGAAATAATGTCTGTGCTGCACCTATGGCTCCAGAATGAGCTTTCCCTGCCAGGTCAGGCATGACAACATGACTTCACACTGTGACTGGAAAATAACAGTTCAACTGAACACAAGAGAAGAAAGATGCAACACTTTCTACATCTTAATGCTTTGAACCATGGTCAAAAAAGCCTGAGCCCGAACAGCTGAGAACCAACCGCAGGACTGGTTATTGCCTGCTGCGTCATGTCGGTCCCTTTTCTGAAAGAAAACACCCAAACGTGAACCAAATAGTAACTTGTGCAGCTTCGCACAGGCATCCACCGGCACGTATACTTTTTCTGCGGTTTTGCTCTTGCAAAAGCCTTCGCACCGCTAGGAATCCATATACTACATACACTACAGTATAAAATTAGAAATAAGATCTATTATTTTCAGAACCAATATGTTTACTTTAGCTAAGGCAAGATAAATGCAAAGTAAATACAATAATTATGCTGAGATTTTTCAACTGTTACTTGATCCATTTTAAATACAGCTAACAGCTCAGGCAACTATGATTTTAAAACATTAAAATGCTTTAAAACACCCGTTTACTGGCAAAGCTGTTATGTGCTTCAGTTTAAAAGCTACCTTTTTGTAAAACAAAACTCAAAAAAAAAAAAAGGGAAGTTCCACATGCTTTTACAGCATCCCTTCATCATCTGCACATCTTCAACTTTTTGGTGTTTCCTTCTCACAGTTCTCTGTCCAAGGCAGTGCTGGCTGAGCAACTAAGTCTAAGCACTCTGACATGGGAACAGGAGCTAATTACTGCCACCAGCTGTGTATCAGTGTTTCCTATGAACAACTGAGCTTCTGACAGCCAGCTCCTGAAAAACTGCCTTATTATGAGGTCTTTTAAAGAGGAGAAAATAACAGAGTTGTTTTCCCTAAGCTCAGTGTTGCATACTGTGGAATTTCATCAGTGTCCAGAGGAAGCACAAAATCCTCCTCCGTTGGAAGAGGATGAGCAGTCAGGGCCCTCAGTGACCTACCCCAAAAGAACAGCAGTGAGTGACAACACAGAGCTGTGAACCCGGCTCCTACAGTAGCTCCCGAACTGCAGAAATCCCCTAATCACAAACATGTCCAGAAAAAAGCAGCTCACGTTAAGGCAACGTAAGACACATCCCACCCAAGACTGGAATTTCCTAGGAGGTATGGCATAAATCAGGAAAACAGGTAACATCACAGTAAAGATTTAAGTAACAACGGGAAGCTAAATACAGATTTGTGCTATTTATTTCTGAGTTTAACGATTGGATTTATTTTCACTTTTTCTGCTGAGGAAACAGAAATTTCATATGCTCAGGAATTTGCCTGCCACAATAAAAAGTCCAGGACATATAAAGAAACCTTCCATTTATACCACAATTTCGCTCTCAGGTTTTTGAGCTCTTTGATATACGCAAGTGAATTAAGCATGAGCAGCCGAATGAGCAGGCAAATATTTTTACTTCTAAGAGCTCAGGGAAGTTAACTTCTTAACGTGCACAGACACAACAGAACTGGCGAGACCTCCTGAGCGCCTGTACTGTGTTGGATTGCTCACCTAATTTAGTATTTCTGAAACAAGAGATTCATTTTTAATCAAACTGGTGGGTGATTATCAATTCCCTCCAAATACCATACTTAGCTACAAGCCTGCTTGGCAGTTCCACTTCACAGGAACACACCAAGCGGGTGTAAGGAGCCCCTCACCAGAGCTGAGCTCCCCCCTCAGCTGCCTTCGTCCCACCGCAGTGTAACTACCTTACAGGCTGACACAGCACCAGCTGTCGCCAGCGACAAGAATCATCATGTCCAACTGCCTGACTGGAATAAAGCATATCTATATGGATTCTATACTAATCTTGCCCCAAAATCATGGGACTAGTCTGTTTGCCCGACTCCTCACCCCCAGGATTCATCTAGTGGAAAACAGGCTCGTACAGGATCCATTTTAAAGGCTCTTTTCTCCTCCCACCCAAATATCCTCAATCTTTCAAAAGATGGTTTTATTTTTATCTGGATTCCAGTAAGGCTCTACAGCCTCTTCAAAAGGACAAAGTCCCCTTGACGTTAAACTGAGTCCTCAGTTGTCCCTTTGTTTATTCCTGTGCCCAGGAACACAGCCCAGCACCACCGACCGGCCCGTCTGTTTCGCTACGCGGGGCCGGAGCGGAGCATCCAGCGGCCCAGGAGCTGGCACCTCGCGAGCGGCAGCTTTCGGCCTCCCCGGGGCGCGCAGCAGCTGAAGGTTTTCCGAGGAAACCTCGCCGGGCTCTCAAAGGTAACAGCTCTGCCTTCCTCACTCCTACTGCTACGGATCAGCCCCTGCCCTCAGGTTCCCCGCTCCACTAAGGGGTGCCGGAGGAGAAAGTTCCCGAGCAAGTTAAGGTGCCCACTGCCACCCGCGCCGTTCTGCCCTGCCCGTCTCGGAGGGGGTGCGGGCAAGGGGAGGTGCCGCAGAGGGGCTCGGCGGTGCCGAGGGGCAGCACAGGGACCGTCCCCGCGGGGGCGCCGGGTTCCCGTGCGGGACACCCCTCCGGCACGAGGCTTCGGGTCGTGGCACGGCACCGTGCGAGGCACGGCCAGCGCCAAGCACGAGGGCGGAGGGGGCGGCCGCGCGCCCCCGCCCGACAGCCGGGCAGGCGCGGCCCACGCTGCTGGCACTCGCGGGAGGACCGGGACGCGCCGAGAACGGGCACGGCGGCACACCGGTCTGCCCGCCCGGCTCCCTGCGCCGCGGGGGAGCTCCCCTCCCCCTGCCCGCCCTGCCGGGGCCGCAGTCCGGCCGAGCTCCCGCGGGACCCCGCCTCCGGTGGGACCGGCTCCGCCGAGCCCAGGGCGACTCCGCAGAGCACCCCGGGGCCAGTCTCCCCGGCGCGCCGGTCTCCTGGCGGCGGCGGCTCCTGCCCCTGCCCCGGCGAGGCGGGCGGGACGCCGCTGGAAGCCCGGGCGCAGGCGGGCGCCGCGCCCCCCTGCCGGGGAGACCCCCCGCGAGTGGCCGCGCCCCGCGCGCCCCCTTACCCCGCCGTCATCACCACGTTGTAGATAACGAGGTAGGCCGTGGCCAGGGCGCCCGGGCCCTTCCTCCGCCGCGGCGGCTGGCTGCCGTAGCCGTTATCCGCCCGGCTGCCGCCGCTGCCAGACGCCGCCATATTTCCGCGCTCCCGCGGCCGCCGCCCGCTCTCAGCGTACGGCGGGGCCCCGGGGCGGAGCCTCCCGCCTCCCCCGGCGCCGCTATCGCCATTTTGGAGGCGGGCAGGGCGCGTGCGCAGCCCTAGGTGCTGCCGCCAGCAGCGCCGGGCGCGGGACGGAGCTGTGGGGGGTGTGCCCGCCGCGAAGGCCACCTGCGGCCACAGCCGGGCCCTCGGGTGCCCGCAGGGCTCCGGAAGGTGAAGCGGGAGCTGTGGCGGATTCCTGGGGGATTCACAGCCCGCAGCGCTGCCCGCGGGACACCGGGTGGTAAACGGGCTTCTCGGTCACCGGCTGAAGGGTTGAAAATGCTCCCTGCGGGCTCGCTCCTGCCGGAGCAAACAGCTCTGCCATCTCCCTAGGGGGATGAAAGCCTTAGCTGTCAGGCTGGGGTTCCGTCAGGAGTGTTTAGTCGGTTCCATCACTGGCGGAGTTCAGTGAGCTGCTGTCGCCCAGCACGCCTGGAGCTGTGACTCCTTTCCGCTCAAGTTTTGTACGACACCAGCACCCCGGTGGCATTCCTTCATAGCAACACAGACTCAAGCATCGTCTTTAGTGGTGATGAACCTAGAACTGCCTTCCCAAAGAGTTACAGTGAAAGGATGGACATAAACTGGTTGGCTTTTTTCCTTACAGTAATGGTGAAGACTCTGCAGAGTGACTTCTCGACTTCCAGAAACAGTTCCCGATCCATTTTTCATGCTGGTTATGATGCAGTTCTTTTATAACAGCGTAAGCCTCCCTGCCTGTCCCCGTCTCAGCAAATGCTGCTTTCACACAAGTATTTACGTGCCC
Source organism: Rhynochetos jubatus (assembly GCA_027574665.1). NCBI lineage: Eukaryota > Metazoa > Chordata > Aves > Eurypygiformes > Rhynochetidae > Rhynochetos > Rhynochetos jubatus. The sequence goes on from CM050654.1 coordinate 31,783,380, forward strand.
TAATAAATCCACAGCATTACATGCGCACCTCTTGCAGTCAGTAGGGCCCAAAATGCAACGACGAATTGTGACGCTTTCGTTTTCAAACAGCAGTGTTACAGCACAGAGTTCCAATAGGTATTCCAAGAGTTTAGAGCAACAGATCATTCCTTGTTCATGTGTGCAATTAAAAATTTCTCTACGTTTTCAAAGCCTGACCCTTGCTGCAGAGGAGAGCGCTATGAAGTCCTGTGCCGCCGTCCTTGTGAGCAAAGAGAAACAGAAGTCACGCTCACAATTAGCAAAGGGCTGTTCATCAGCCAGAAACATGCACAGGGTTGGACAGGCCTGTAATTAAGTAAATTCAATTTCTGCAAAGCCAGAAAGCTGAGTAGCAAAAACTAGTGGCCAGTTGCAAATTTTCCATGTCTCTGGAGGAGACTGAATTTTGTACGAAGGAAATACAAGAGTTCAGTGGTCTGTCGTGGGCGCTACCAGTGTCTTGCATAACCTCTGCTACTGGGGGTTGTTTCAGCCCTAGCACAGCCCAAGAGCGGCTCTCTGCGAACACCATACAATCAAGACAAAGGTTTATAGGAAGAAGTAATACCTTTTATTAGACCAATTAGGATGGCTTCAAAATGAGACAGGATTTCAGGCACATCACATATCCTTCCTCAGTGGAAACAGAATTCTGTTCTTCAGACAAAACAAAAAACTCAAGGTCAGATACAGGTTGGAGTCGGTTGCTCAGAGTTTAATTAGATACGTATCACATGGTTATTGAAATAGAGGTCATTGTTTCCTGCAGACTAGAAGGGATGTTAATAGGAGGCAACAGGGAGATGGTGAGCTAGTTACATCCTTGGGGAAAAATAAAAATAGGCAGGTTATAGCCTGGGGATCACTGAAGGACTAATAAAGGAGGAGAGGGAAGGGAAAACCTGTGCAGGAGCAGCAACATTGAGCGTGTGGGGGTTGATAGCCAGTATGTGTACCCACAGACCAGCCCATCAGAGCTGGCCTTTTACTGCCTTATGCACGTGCCTACCGGACTGGAAACCAGCAGCCCGTGAATGACGTTAGGCACATTCACAGGACAGCAGAGCACATCTGGCAAAGACTTCTGTTCCAAGGGCTGAAGATTTGCTCAAGAAACGTGTTGCCACAAGCAGGATGTTTCGCAGTCGCTGCTTTAGGGAGTTTCTGCGTGGTCCTGCACGGTCTGTGGTGTCTCGGACTGCACGTCAGAAGTCTGCATAAAGGCAGCACAAGCGCATTTGCTATATATCTTCGTCTTTACATTTCTAGGAACGTCAGTATAAGTGCACATCTACATTGAGACTTCCTGAATTTTTCTCTCTTGCTCTTATGGTCTTTCTGAACTACAGGTTTCCCCACCGTAAGGGAATTCTCAACTGTAGAAGAAAAGCACAGCTGTCACGATGATGCCCCACCCATGCTTCTGCTTCTGTTCATCGTGAAGGATGCGATGAGGCTGGAGGCACGCGGCAGAACACACAGCTGTAGCCGGTGTCCCCCCAGGCTGTACCCGAGCCTGTTCAGCCAGAGTGGCCTCCGCACAGCGCTCGCCCGCGCTGACGGGGTAGGAGAAGCGCAGCAGCGCTGCGAAGGTCAAGGAGGTTTCAGTGTTGCCACCTCCTCCCTTTTTGTGCCAAGCAGCGCTCAGGACAGCATCGAAGGCCGCTGTTAACTGATGCGCTTAGCCAACGTGAACGTGGTGGCGCCTGCAATAGAGTATACAAGGAGCATGCTTTGTGGTATTATTTATTTAGGAACTGTGAGTAACTACAGCCGTAGCGTTCTCATCTTTGCAATTCGGATGGTTTAACAAGCTGGGAGAACATAAGCATATTTTTATTAAGGTACGAAATACACCCCGTTGTTGCCTAAAACATTTTAAAAACCGTGAGAACAGCTCTGTATGCTCTAAATCAGATTCAAAACCTTTCTGCGTAAGGAACTGTGGCAATACTGTGTTTAGGATAACAAGAGGGTTTTTGTCAATCGAAAAGGAAAAGACATGCTGGCAGTCTGAACTTAGCAACAAAGAGTAAAGCAGTTAAAAACCGTTGTGTCATCCACAGTAGTTGAGCTTTGAATGTAGAAGAGCAAATGGTATGAAACACGTACACAACTAGGTAATCTCAAACAACCTACGGTTGCTGTTGTACACACCTGTATTAAAGTACACTGACTACTGAGTGGTGAGGATGTAAGGTAATGGTTTTTTTAACAGAAGTAACCTTTGAAATGCAAATGGTTGCACTTTACACACGAAAGGTGGAAAAGAAAAAGAATCGCTTTTGGAATGATACATAGATGTAAGACACACTGGTTTTGGATTATGCGTATCACCTTGCAGCCTCTGATATTACCTCTGAACAACAACAAAAGTAAAAAGTGCCAGTACCGTGAAAGGAAATCAAAGTTACTAAATCTGAGTGCGTTAACCATTTCTGAGAAAAAACATGGGGTTTGGATTTTTTTTGGTTTGTTTTTCTGCATTTTTAAAAAACGCAACAGCCTTACTGGTGCAGGTTCAAGACAAAAACAAGACAGTCAAGCTCATAAGGTAGAAATAAGTCCTATATAGGTTAAGATTCTTTGGAAACTGCTAAGTATAAAGTAGTTTGTAATCCAGGCTACTATCTTTTTGACTACTCCTAAAATCTGTGGGAGTTTCCAGCTTATCATCAGTTGAAATCTGTTTTGCAATCGCCAAATAAATGCAAGCAAAACTTTAACTAACCTGGGATTCCATTCACACACATGCACATGTCGTGCACTGATTGTGCAATAACCTGCTTTTTCACAGCAGCATATATATGGATCTACTAGACCGACCAGGACAACAGAAAATGTTCTCCGTCTTTGTGTTACCATCTGTTTCTTAAGTAGTCAGCTGTGACTGCACTGAAGTGACAGGTTCTGTAAGGGAAAGGTGACAAGGTGTGACCAGCTGGTTAAAAGCCAGACCAGAAGTACCTCAGGAAACCCCCTGGATGTTGGACTGTAGCCAGTTTAACAGTGGCACTAAGTGCGCACTGGGAGAGGGCAGTAAACGCGTCTGGAGTTGGGACTGTGAAATTCTGTTTAACACAAATGAAAAATGAACCGTACCAACACACAAATGGCGATGCTGGCGGTGTCAGACCTTCCTTTACAGAAGACACTGCTCGGGGAGCAGCCTGTTAGGACTGGAGAGATTCACTGCCTGTCTGGCAAACGATTCCTTGTAAAGCAGATCTTGGGGAGCCAGCTTAGCTGCAGTTTTGGCTGAGGAAAGTGACAGTCTAGAGCAATGAGCTCAGTAACTAGACTGTTTTTCATTAAGACGTTCACAATATGACTGTAGACTTGTTTTCCGTACATTTGATCTTCAGAATAGACTGGGCAAGTTAGTTGATGACTTGCTTAAAGTAAATCCAATCATGCTAGCAACTTAAAATTGCCTGCTGATTTGAATTAATGCCCATACGTAAAGCAAACAGGTGTCAACTGATCATGCTGAAAAAACAACCCCCCAAAGACCTACGTATCACACAAGGTGCTTTTGATAACTTGGTTTTCTGAGCCTTATAAGGAGAGTCTTTAAATATATTTTTTTCAATTTTTTTTCCTTTGAGCCCTGTTTCATTCTTCCTCCTCCTCATCTTCATCTTCTCCTTCTTTTCCCATTGTTTCCACAAGGAGTTCTGCGGTGCACGTGGCTTCCCCAAGGCTGTTAACAGCTTTGCAGGTGTATTTGGCATCATCGTCCCCACATACTTCAGAAATAGTCAAAGAACAGTTCCCCTCCTCATCATAATCTATCTGGAAGTGACGGGACTCCTTGACAGGCTGATCATCTTTGTACCACATTACCTCAGGGTCAGGGTAGCCTGCAACAGTGAGGAGAGAACAGCAACTGCAATAAACGAGTATTAACTAATCTGTAATTACTTTGAGCTTTAATTCCACATCTCTGCACGGCCATGCCACTATGCTGATATACAAGTAGGTCACTGAATTCTATTTAAAGTAAATGTAGATGATCTGAGGCTTTTTTAGTTCACATTTACCTGAAACTACTTGCAACGAACAGCAGAAGTAGAAAGCGAGCACTGAGGTACTCGCCAGATTCCGCTTGCCTCTACGTTAGCAGTGACTGCAGGCAGCTTTTCGTGCGTCTCAGGCATCAGCCAGCCAGGGACGTATTTGAGGCTTACCGTGTGCTGCAGCTTTTGTGGAAGCCGCGGTTCCCAACACGGAGAGTCAGAATTTCATTTCAAGGGTAAAGTGATTTGGGCTACAGCAACAACTTCATAGCCTCCTCAGTCGCTTTGTTGTGGCAATTCTGAATCTTCCTCCTAATCCGCTCCTTACGCACCAGCCTCTCCTGTACAGCGACCTGGTGCTCCCATTTCCTATTGGTGTTTGTTAGGGCAGGCAAGGGAGTCTAAGCCTGCGCATCTCCGCAGGAGGTCTGGAGCCCTCTGTGAAGCAAATGGCTGTGCTGCACACAGGCAGCCAGAGCTGGGCTGTACAATGGAGAACAATCCCTTATACAGCACTCTGCTGCTATAACAGATTGAGGGCTCGTTGTCTCCGCCAAGTTCTGGACTGTGGCGGGAGGACGACTTCCCACTGAGCAGGAACAAAGCGCAGGAGTCCCTGATACACAGTGGACACTACAGTGTTACACTGGGAAGTTTGGAACATCAGCGGTACATCCATCTATTTTATTCCATGCAGTACCTGTGCACATACCCCTCACGCTGAGCATCCATCAGCAACAACAATCCATCCTCACATCTCCACTGTGAGGTAGGAGACACAAGCAGTGAAAGAGAGTAAGAGCACAGAAACAAACAAGCAGAAGGTCAGTGAGGCAGTTTCTGAAGCTGGGTTTAAGATCAGAAATCGTGTAACTTTTAACACATGCAGTGTGGTACTGGCTCTATTCTTTTCGTTTAAACAGCTCTTGTAATTTCTAGCTTTCATCAACGGTGTGATACAGAAGCTTAAACCTCACTGCAGTAGGAATGCTAGCGGTCTTGGCCTTCAGGCTGTCGGGTTGACCAAGCCCAGGCCCCTTAAGCGCCTCCTCATAAACTTATTATTTATATCTGCATATCCCAGTCTGAGTTTTTATTTCTTGAACTTGTAAATTAAAAAAAAACCAACCAAGCAGCAATACCGTATTTTCCTGATGTGACTTTTGTACCCAGCGCAATGATATTATCGTTATTTCTCTGGCAAATACCCTGCGAGGGACTTCTTTGCCTTTAATGCAACGTATGCATGGCTTAACGTTATCTTGAGGTCACCAGAAACTTGTCTGTCATTTCAGAACAGTGACTTCCTAGTTATTCTCGGTTTCTGGTTAGCAGCCTCCAAGAGCGCGCTCTCACAATTTATGGTACTACATTGCATCTTGGTTTTACTGTTTCTATCCTCAAAAAGCATCTTCCCACTTGCCATTCTGAATGAGCGATTCACACATTGTCTCTCGGAGGCTTCTGTTCTATGGCAAGCACAGAACAAGCCCTTGCAGCTCCAAATCATTTCTGGTATCGCAACACATTCATGCTGTGACACGCAGATATTGGTAAAGCAGAAGGGCACCAGCTCAACACAGATACAGGAAAAAGAAGAAGTTAAACAACAGCACGATGCAGAAAGCTGGCAAGGAAGGCAAGAAAGAAACAGATATGCTAATTCAAAGTACCTTCAATTTTGCAGTCAAACCTAGCAGCACTTCCTTCCACAACCTCTATGTCAAGGATTGTTTTAGTAAAATATGGCTTTACATGGGGCTTTTCTTCAGCCACTTCTTCAAGGAAAGCATCTGGGGGAGAGCGAAGAGACAGTTAATTATTTTACAGGGCATGTTCTCAAAAGATGCATTTTAATTTTTAATTACCAGATGGTGCCGAAAGCATCTTTTCTTTCACTTAATTCTGTAAGGCTGATGGGACAGTGCGGACGTGAGCTGCTTCGTTTTGTGCCAGTCTTTTGCAGCCCGACGAAGAGTCAGACCATAAATAGAATGAAATGAACACACAGGCCCCCACGCTGCGCATCCTGTTTATTTCTCCCTTGAATTTGTTTCTAACCGAACCTGGACTTTTGGGTGTCAGAGGGGGAAACCAGTTCCACTTGCAGCAGGCCTGCGGTCGACGTGGATACACCAAAATGACTCGGTTGCTTTTCAGAAGTGTCAAACATCCGCACCTCTGATTGATAAACACTGCAAATCCACATTTCAAATGGGGAATCATGTACACAAATCTTTTTTTTTTCTTAAATGCCCCTGTCTGAGGAGCAGCGTTAAGGCAGAGTACATGTCTTGGTTACAGCAAGCGTTAATACTCCGTTGCTTGCTCGCTTGCAGGAGAAGGCAACACATCACTGTAATCTTTGTATAAACACGCATTCCCAAACTGATAGAAAGTGCAGCTGACAAATCTGCCTTAATTCTTTGGCTTTAAAAAGAGAAGAGTTTACTGCCCGCACTTATACTGAGGCATTTTGAGTGCAGAACAATATGAGAACAATGATTTTTTTCCACATATTTCTTTAAAAAAAAAAAAAAAGAGAAGATAAAAACAGAGAGAGAGAGAACGCGCAGGATTTAACCAACGATTGGTCTCTAGCATTTTTCTAAAAGTTTTAGTAGCATTCACAGAGAGGTAAAAATACGGTGCAGCAAAATTCCTTACCTTCGTTCTCTACTTTGTCTGCATTTATAGGGCTGGTAGGCGAGCTCCCAGAGGCCTTCCTCCCACTCATACCAGAAATCATTGCCATGGATGACAGTCTTCCTATTGCTCGGACAGCATGGCCTGTTTTCTAAGACATAACATAAAAGGCTTCTGATCAATCCAATCCAGAAGGCATGTGATTTTCTGTAACAATCGTGCTTCGGACAAATTATCTGGGATCTCCGCAAACCTCGCTGGAATTGTTGGACAAACTGCTTATATATAGCTCTGTTGTTTTAGGAGAGACAGAGCAGGCTGGTCTGAATTACCAAATTTAGTTGCAGATATAAACTTCCCCTGATGAACTCATACCTAAATGAATGTCTCTGTTAGCTGCGGATAAAAGGCACTGTGCGAGAGGAGGGCCAGCAAAAAGCCATGTCCCGTTTAACTGGAGCTTAACTCTGGTGCCGGCCAGCTCTGCGTGGGCTGGGCTGGGTTTCATCAGGAACGAATAACCAGCTAATACGGAATGAATGGGAAAGTACCATCCGCACGACAGAAGCAAACCTCAGACAGGCTCGACAACTAACCACGGATAGTAAAATGTGCTCAAACTACACTGCCTGTAGCACGGACACTTGTATTTTTATACAGCTTGCCTGGGTCCCTAAGAAACACGTACAGTAGAACGTAAGAGGAAATATAAGGTAGATTTCCATACATGGATATTTTGTAGGCTACTGAAAAGGCTGGGTCCAGGATTTTATACATCAACTCCCCATGCTATCAGAGCGGCACAGATGGACCTGCTACAATAGTTGCAGCATTAAGAAAAGAGAAGATACGGAGACCAAATACGAGAAAGGAAATGATTAAACCAATCTGACGGAATCCATGAGAAGCTTGGTGCTCCAACAGGACGGAATATGGCTCAGGAGAATGAAGCTGCCACAAGATGAGGTGTCTGTGGAGAGCCCCAGGGGATAAGCTTTTCCCTGGCTGTTCACGTTTGTTGAGGACGACATAACCCCCCAGCTCTCAGTGGCGTGGAGCGGGCTCCACAAAGAATAGGACAAACTGTACTCGAACTCGCGCGGCTTTCAGTAGCCTGAAAGGGAATCATCGTGTGTTAGGTGTGTGCAGCGTGCACCCTCCCACTGCTCGCCCGTAGAAACCAAACCTGCTTTGCTGCATTCATGCTCTGGCCACACTGGCGTTTTCACCTGCAGCAGAAACCACCTGGCACGACGTGTTTCTCAGAATCACGAACATGAGAAACAGACGGATTGGGATAACCAGCCCAATCCCGTGTCCTCTCCATTACCTGCCATTTTCTTCTGGCCATGTATTTCTTCATCCTATCTTTGGAAAGCTTTTTGGCTTCCATGGTTTTGGTGTCTTTTTGCAGCCAGGGATGCTGAAGACATTGAGTACAATTTAAGCGACTCCTGTTTTTAGACAAAAAGACTAGTCAGTGTTGCCATGAACGATGGTTGAACCTACCTGCCTTAACGGTATTTCGCGCGCTCCTTCCTGAGAGCTGATTTTTCTTTCCTAAAATTAGCAACACAGATCACATGACACTGCTTTCCCAGCCATGCTTGTTTCCTAAACTCACTTTCACAATTTCTGTAGGGGTTTTTTTCAGAGAAAACTGTGCATTTTTAAGTGTTAATCAAACAGTATCAAACAAAGCACGAAAAGCCATATGTTTTAGGCACAGAACACATACAGCAGAGCCACAATGGCGATGATTCAGCTACCTTATGCTGGCAGAAGCCCCTCCCAGATCTCCTTGCCTTCACTTACAGGGTTTTTCCCCTTTCCCACGAGTTACTACCCTCCTTCCCTGCAGCACCAAACATTGAACAAAACAGACATGTCCAAATCTCTAATCAAGCCCCACTCATTCTTCACTTTGCTCGTGGCACCCAGATAAACAACCCTCTGTTCTCCACCCATCTGGCTGCAAACTCATCGGAAGGAGTTGGTTTGTTCAGGGTCTGCTGTCAACAGGGCTTCCAACTCCCTTTTGTCTTTTATTCCTTGCTGAAATACTAGATTTACAGGAAAGCTGCCTACTCAGAGGTACCATGCTTAAAAGTGACATGTGGAAATAAATCCAGCAAAATTGCAACCCATTCAGATCAAGACAGAACGTGGCATGCAGGAATCTGTGTCACACTACAGCGTAGATGACAGTAGCCACACAAAACCTCAGGCTGCCTCTTGCCCGAGGGGAGGGAAAAGCAGAATGAGCAGGCGATGAGAAGAGCGAGCTCCATTCAGACCCTGCACCGTAAAATAAACCAGAGCGGCACACAGAGACAGACGGGCACACACAGCTCCTTATAAAGTATCGCCAGAGGTGCCTGCGTCAACGTGGAGATCCACCGCGGCGAAACGCGAATGACAGGTTCAGCTAAACGCAAACACAGACAGTGTATCAAATCCAACGGCTTTACTTCATATCTTTCTTCAGGAGATTGCTGATAAAGTCCTTGGCATCGTCAGAGATCTCATCAAAAGCCTCATCATCAAAGTCCCACGTTGCTGAGGTAACATTGGCTAAGGTTTCGTTGTCGTTGTCTCCCATGAAAGGAGAAAGTCCGCTGACCCTGGAACAGAACAGACAGACAGACACAGAGCAAACAGTGTCAGTTTGCAAATTGTCAGGGGAGCAAATTAAAACCATCGGTGACATCTCCTCTGCTCAGCAGATCTTTATCAGTAAGAGCTTCCTTAAAAAAAAAGGACTAAAGATAACTACAGAGCCTTATGGGAAGGAAACGAGAGCTTTGACTGCAAATCCGAAAGGGACATTTTTGCGGTTTCTTTCTCTTCCCAAGACATTTTTGGAGGAAAGGCCTAGAACTAGGTGAAAGTGGAGCATACTAGCTTGTTGCGCGACTTGTCTACTTCTGCATAAATAGCACTGCAATTTTCACACCAAATTCAGTTGAATAGCTCTTTTTTTTTAATTATTCCCTGGTGCTTCCAGAGTGACTTTGCTGCCTTTACTGTCAGACCAAGTGGTTGTGTACATTTTATTCCATTTACCCCTGCAGAGAGAGCCCAAGAAGAAAGATGCATCACGAAATCCACCGGGCTATTTTGTAAACACCCCCCCCTGAATGATATGGCTAGATAAAACAGGGCTACATCACTGCAGGCTGCAGAGTTCTGCACATGCATCCAAAAGTAATTTGGTCTTTATGTTCTCAATCAGTCATGATGATGCATGGAATGCAAATAATACTCTTTTATAACCCAAGTTGAGCTTCCAAGGCTTTTTACTCAATATAACTGGTAAATTGCCAGTGAAAGGCAGTTACAGAACACCATGGTGCCATTTCTGCAGAGTATCTTTCTCCAGTGAGCGTTGTCCTTTATTACACTGTACCTTTGTGCATCCAGATACTTCTGATTCCTGCCTATATCACCTTTCAGTAAAAACTTGCAGGTGAAATGTTGCTTATTCCTTAGAACTACAAGTTATTCAGTTTTCCAGGTCTTCTTCCTGGAATGCAATTTACATAATCACCTATTCTTCATGAAATTTTACGGACTTTATTTGCTCTCTCAGTACAATCACGTTAACCCGTTACAACAGCCAGTTCCATTGCAACAGTAGTGCTTTTTTTTTTTTTTTAAATATGCTAAAATAAGTGGAATTTATTAGGGTTCTGCAAATACTATATGGATACAATACTACATAAATATAATATGATATTGAATATCACAGACAAGCAGACAAAGAGATGGCAATCAAGTGAGCTGCTAGATTAATACTATTAGTTTAATCTCCTCCTCCAAAGTTATTTTGCCACTCTTGTTACTAATTACAGTCAAAATCTGATTCGGAATTTGTCCCTAAGGATTTAATTCCTATAAGCCAAGCAGGAGCACACACCCTTTGAAGCCTCAGGCAAAGCAGATACTAAATCTTTTACCATTTCTGGAAGTTGTGTGCGGTACAGCAGAGCCTAGAATCTTACACGCGTACTTCAGACACTTCCTAGTAATAATACATGAGTTGCAGATAAAAGGTTTGTTTCTTCTCAGGCGGAAAGAGGTAAATGAGAACAGAAGGAATTTGCTGCCTTACTTCCCATTATATAGGTGCATGCGATGCAACGGAGAAGAGTGACTTTATAAATGTATAAGGTGGCATAAATCCATTTATGAACATGTAACAGGCATGAGTTACAGAAAGCTGAAAGATTAACGTACCAGAAATTGCTCACATGAAACACCTTTACCGTGACTGTTCTCTGTCTTTGACACACACGTTGTGGAAGAGACAAGGTTTATTCCTGACACACCGGAGAGCCGACGTAGCTGCGGCGCAGTGAGGGACTGTTCTGCTCTCACGCACATCTAGATCGCTGAAGGAAGACCTCTGTCCTGGAATCCGCAAAGCGCTCCTGCAGGGCCTTAAGCCTACCTCCACTCCAGTATTGAAGCACTTTCCTATTTATGTCATCGTTCTCTGGAACGTTTTAGAAAGCCACAAAATCTCACCCGGATTGCAGCTCTAAGTTTTGGGTTCCAGATACTGATTGCTACGTTGTCTCCTTTTTGCCTAGGCGGTGAGTACCATAACCTCAGCCGGTCCAGCGGCTGCTAAGAAGGCGCACATTTTATGGGAATGAAGGGTCTGTGAAGTATTTCTTTAGTTCACTGTCAGTACAGGAGATGTGCGTCTTCTTTTCACCCACTGAAGCTTCCAGAGGGCACGCGTGGGCAGGCAGAGGAGTAATGGTCCCGTTTCCCTTCAATACTTGATCGAAGGATGGCAAAGGTGACCTCTGCACAGTATTACCACAAATAGTATTGTGCAGCTCTTGTGCTACGTTAGATAATATTTTGGCTTATTTCCAGACATTAAAGCTGCCGTATGGAGAGATCATTTCCATGCTAAAAAGACTGCTATGGACACAGAGACATTGCTTCATGTGGAAACACCCCTGCTCCACGCTGCCCTAAGAGGCAGCGCTTATAAAGACATCGAGTTTTCCCAGCAAAGGGATACTGCGTGTCACCCACAGCTTTTGAGGAATGAGGATAAACACAAGGTGATTAGAGAGGGGGAAGAAGCCCCTTTTGGTTGTTTTGGTTGGCTTGCTTTTTCACTTGTAAGAATTGCATAACAGGATTATCAGATAAAACCTCAAATACTGCGGTAGGTTTGACCCATCCCATGTGTTTGGTGAATTACCACACGGGTATCGGTGAAGCCTCCACTCACGTCATTTCCAAACAGCGGTGTAACAGTACCCATTCAAACGTGCCAACGAACCTATTCTCCTATTTCTGAACGTGCTGTCACAAATGTATAAGGCTAAAATGATTTTTTCTCTCTACCACAGTTTTTTTACGCTGTGAATCAGTTGCCTTGTCAAGGAAATAGTTGTAAGGAAACTAGATCCTTAGAACAAAATCCAGCAACTATTACGGATTGTAACCCAAAATCCTTATCTTTAGCACAGATTTCACTGACCTAGGTCTTGGTTGTTCATTTCTTAATAGCCATTTAAAGTAATAACGGCCCAGTAACTCTTTTGACAGATTATGGAAACAATTTCTTTTTGGAACGCAGAAGCTAAGTGATAAAGATGAGCCACCACTCCAGAAAATTAATATTGAGCTTGCGCTGCAAAGTTACTGTTAGAGGAGCAGCAAGTAGTTTACTGAAAACATTTTTCCAGCTACTTAACCAGGCATCTTCCTGGCATGTTAAGAACCATTTGTTTAGAAAATCTTTTACAGTTTCCACTTCTAAATAAAGAAGAAAGATATTTTATCCTTCAGAAGTTCCTTAACATGTATTGGTCTGTGCCAACAAAGCTCCAAGTGCAGATTGAGAAATGTTAACATCCACCCAAGGATCCCCCGTGGCCGCCAGTCTCCCTGCCTGTGTAACAAACGCCATAGCGTTTCACTTGGAAATCTTTCCCTTACGACTGGCACTGACGCAGGAAAGAGGAGCGCTGCCTATCTCAGAAGTCGGGCTCTGAGCACCCCTCCGCAAGCAGTGCTTGCAGCAGCAGCCGGTTTGGGCCGATGGCACCGAGCTTCTCCTTAGAGTCTTTGCACTGCATTAGCAGGGACAAAAGTGACAGGTTTCGGTCTGCAGTGTGCTACCTGCTCCTGCTGAGCCCGAGCAGGTCGTGTCGGACAAGCACACCTAATGCCTGCGCCATGTAGCGATTTAGTCCTTTTACAAGTGAAATAAAGCAAATCATCTCAGTCTGCTTTGAGGGGGACACGCATCCACTGGACAACCCCCTCTTTTCCTTAGCTGGGCTGCCTGACTCCCACACCAGTCATCTCAAGGAAGAGACAGACTGCGGAACCCACGTAAAGGACGAGAGCTCAGTGCTGCAGCAGGGCTGTTACTCTGCTCTCATCCGTGTGATACGTGCTTGGTGGATTAATGAGGAATCACAATTTGCCAGTTCCACTGGACAAATAATTCATTTTCTTTGGAGCTGTACAGTCCTGACATTAAAGCCCTCCTAACTTGCTTTACTGAAAGAACAAGGAGTGCTCTCGCATCTTTATATTAACGAGGCTTAAATTTTTAATAGGACGTGGAGCCAAGTGCAAGCCAGCAGCGTGTCTTGCCTTATCAAAGTCCCGAGTCAGCACACCCAAAAGAACGATGCTGAAAGATCTTTCAACCAACCCAAATTGCCAAACAGGGAGGAATAACAGCAGTGATGAATGACACAATAGATGAAAAGGAAAGGGAATGTTTGAAGAATCAGGGTGCGTGTGATTAGGAAGATGCTGAAGGAAAGAGTATACAGCAAGATCAAATATGATATTAAAAACCAGGCTAAGATATGCTGTATCATATATGAAACAACTATTAATTGACAGAGATAACCACTCTGAAAAGATGCTCGCTGCCTGGCACTGACAAAGCAAGAACTAGTGGAAAGCAAGCAGAGGGTTGAATCAGCCACAGCCAGTTCCTCACACAAACAGATTCTATGGTGACAGAAGGAGAGGGGCTATCTACTTTCCACATGCGGCGTGGAAATCTTAGAGCAAAATCCGGTTTGAAATAAAAATAGAATTTAGAAATTGTTTCAGATTACTAAATATTGGAAACAGTGACTGTCCAAATGGAGAACAAGAAAAAACAGCTTCAGCAATGCTCAGAAGAATAAATGGGACAGAAAGAGCTGGAAAGAATTCAGGAGGTTTAACCTTCATTAGCTACAGATTATTGTCAATGCTAAAAGAAGCACTGAAGTAGACATAAATGGAGATGAGATACACAAGCTATAATATTCGTGGGCCATTGCTTCAAAGGCAATAGATCAACTTAAGTATGTGGGACAGTGCTGTGATGCAGAACAGGACAGAGGACAAGATAAAAGCATAAGATAAAAAAAAAGAGGTGGAGAATACAAACAGGGAAATTTAAGGAAGAACAAAGTCTGATGAAGAGACAGAACTGAATAAGTTATCCAGAAAGATTAAAAGGATTTAATGTGTAGCTTAGGAATATGGAAAGGGAAGCCAGGAGCTGTAGGATGGAGCTAAGTCACTCACGCCACGAGCAGACAGATGCAGCATCCCAGCAGAGTGTGTGGTAGCAGTACTTAGCGTAGCAGAAGGCTGGAAGAGAGGCTTTGCTGCAGGGTTTTGGAGGAGCGCTGTCACCCCGTTTCCTACTTGAGATTACATCCCAACCATTCATTCTCCTGCAGGGAAGACTGTTCACCCACAGAGATCTCTCTAGGTGCTCTTTGCTACGCCTGGTTTGTGTTTGTTATTGTGCGGGACATAGTGGAAATGCAGTCTCCTTCCAGGCAGGTTCCAGGTCTCTCAGCGCTCCTGAATCCTACCTCAAAGGGAGTGTTATGCCAAGTCATGCTGGAGCCTGCTCCTTGCTGCCTCACTCAGGATGTATGATGGACATGGCATCAGCTGCCTGGAGCAGACCTGTCCTTACGAATCTCACCTCTTCCTTCATGGCCCCACTCACCATGGCAGGGGAGAGAGGATGCAAGCCCCTGAGTTACGAGCACAGCGAAGGTATGTGAGGTGCACACCAATGAGTGAGTCTTACACTTTGTGCATGAGATTTGGCAGTTCTGAGCTTGTAATCGAAACAGGAAAGCAGAGCTACAACTACACAGAGATGCAGTTCTCAGTGGCTTTTATTTGCATTCTGTAACGATGATGTGATGGTCCATTTTGGACAACAGCTCGTAGTGGTATGTCTGCAAAAATAGCTGGGCTTTCAGGAAGTGAAGACAGATTGGGAAACTGTCACTCCGGGATGGAGAGGGAAAGTCCAAGTGATGACTCACAGGTCTTCCCTAACTTCTGCTACAGTATTCTTATCACAAGAAAGACAAAAGCTGATTATTATCGTTAATCATTACTGCGGCAATAGCTGTGCACCAAAAAGATTTTCATTACATTTGGGTAATGCAATTTTCCCCTCACGAGGAGTTAAATGAGCTTAAAGACACCCTAGCAAACAAGTCATTCCGTAATGTATTTCACTAGGCGTATCGGGTCACCTGAATCAAGTGTAACACCACCCCAGTCCCATCAGCTGAATGCTACAGCATCCAAATATCTGCCTTCTGGTGGCACAGAGCAACTGGGAAGAAGCAACTGGGATCAAGCTGGCACACTGGCCTTGGCAAGACGTTTCACCTGCTCCCTTTGCCTTGTGTACTTAAGCGACGGCGGTGTCACTCAGCACGTACCGTATCGGAGCAGCAACCCTGGTCGCGTGCCTTGCGAGCACGCACAACCGCTATCACCCATGTTTGCCTCGGTTGTCTGACGTGCCGCTGCTTATACTGTAAACACACTAACGCTCACCGTGCACTTTGGTAACAAATGACAGCCACAGGCATTAAGCCCCCGAACGTGCCTGTAACGCTGTGCGTAACGCTTTGTTCCTTAAGGTGCAAGAGGCCTGCAGAGGGCAATGCAGCCTTGGTGTGACTGTTGGGTTTGCCGCTGCTGGGCAGGCAGCCTGGGATCTCACCGCTCCTCCAGTCCTCTGTCACTCAGGAGGCCTCAAACGCTAGGGAAGTAAATGAATTTATCATCTGGGCACCGTGTGTGTGGTCTGCATTATGTGAACTACAGAACGAGCCAAAGGAGCTTTCAAGATCTAGAAAGAAAGGCTGGAAGTGAATGGAAAATAAAGGTCCTGTAAATAAACGGGCAGAGCAAAGTGACCTTGAAGAGCGTAGCACGCTTCGCAGAAGAAACAGAAGATAACAGAAATATTCAGAGTGTTGGCTGGGAGTAGGAGAGTTGATGTAGTAGCTTTTGCACACATCAAGAAAGAAAATGATGTTGCTTAGTTTGGAAATGAGAAGGGTATGAGAGCAAGCACAGGCCAAGGCAAGCGGAGTCCCAGAAAGACTGAGTATAGATGAGGCAAACAACTGCACATTGCCAGGTGGCAAGGAAGAGGGTAGCCAGGGAGGGGGCTCTTAAAAAAGAAAGTAAGGTATCGAGAGAAGCGTTCTCAAAGAATGAATGCAAAGCTGATCTGCCGTTCACTTACTGTGGAAACTGGAGCGAGGGAGAAAGAACCATGCTCCAAACCGAGCTCTTTTCACTTGTTTACCTGACATCAGGTGTGTAAAGCCATGGCTGGAAGGAGGTGTGTTGTGGTTCTAGGCACGGAGATCCTACTTCCATCTCCATTCCTCTAAACCCCTTGATGTTCATAATCATGTGTTATCAAATCACAAAAATAGATCAAATACCACAATATGTAACCAAGAGCTGCAGCCAACCATCCTCTAAAAGATGTCCATGAGCCTGACCCACGCTGCTTATAGAACGTATTTACCTAGTGCTTTGTGCTTAGTAATAAACTAACTGCGCTGTGGACAGATACGGTAATGCTGGGGTACTTCGTCCCACGAGGGATACAATCTGAGTAAGAGGATGCCAGTGTTTCTCTCTTGGGAATAAAAGAATGGAAATTATCAGTTATTAGCACATGTGCAAACATTTCTAACATCTGGGAAGGAAAAATCGTTTAAAGTTAATAATACAAGACTGTCACATTGCCTTCTAAAAACCAGTGGTGCTTGTTTAGGACGTGAGACGTACAACACTAAATGGCTGCATTTCCAGAACTGCCAGTGCTGCAGCTTACCAATCACACCCTTCAGAGAACAGAGAACTTTTATTAAACGTGCCGGAGCTGCTCGTTAAAATGCAAAAGGCCTGAAAATTGGAGAAGCATTCAGGAGCTGATGGAAATTCTGTATGTTCAGGATTTGTGCTAAGAATAGCAAAGGTACTCACAAAATGTAGCAGATGACTCCTATACTCCACATATCTGTTTCATATCCAATAGGTTCGTAGTTTATAACTTCTGGAGCCACAAACTCAGGTGTCCCAAAGAGAACTTTCAGAGAACCTGCATTTTCTGTAAAGAATGAAAGAGAAAACCATCAACTGCCACATGCAGAGTTTCAAAAACAACTGTTCCCCAGTAACAGGAAAACCAATTTTGCCCTCGTATTTGGATTTTGTTAAAGACTCTTATCAGAAAAAAATAAACGATGCCTGGACTGCTACCTCCTTGGCTGATACATGTACGGCAAGAAAGAATTACTGATTAAACATCCTCAAGCACAAAGCACTGTACAAGGCACATAGTAAGAAGTAGGAAGGAGTTTGCAAGGAGTTTCCACAAGACCAAGTCTAAGAAAAAGGAGAAACTTTAGTGTTTAATTCAGATTTGGATGTCCCGAAGTACAAAAGTGTTTGAGCTACCATCACTTTAGCAGTTGCACAAAAGGATTTCAGGATTCCAGTGTCAGAAAGAAGCTGAATTTTCCAGAAATTATCTAAGAATTACAAATCTCAGGGATCTGCATTTTAAAGAGAAACGGTAGTGATAACACTGTAATAAGAAGAAATAGCTATTTTAATCCAACAGATTTTTTACAGTTTAAACAGGAAAGAAAATCAATAGGGGATTGCACGTCTCGGAAATCTGAAGTGGCACAGATCAGCGGTGAGACAAGAAAAGAAGCCGATGACCGGCACCTCTGTCAGATCACTACCCAGTCAGTGAAACTGGGCATGAGCCTGCTGTCAAAACCAGGCTTGCCTACAAGCACACCCGTGGGGCTCCAGAGTGGTGAAGGGGAACCAGGAACGCTTAGCCATCCGCTGTCGCTCCAGACTTGCATTCAGCTGGCCTGCCGCACAGGTGGCCTACGTTTGGCTCTGCTTGACCACAGCGTGCCTGGTTTTAAAATGATCTGCAAGGAAGCTACAGCTAGCAACATGGGCTGAAAGAACGAGGTCACGGGACACACCGACTCGCTCTTCATCTTTCTTGCACTGACCCACCAGTTTTGTCTGCTGGAAAATACAGTGCTGAAGGTAGAATAACAACTGGTACTGAAGCTAGTATTGCCAGTTTGTGCTGCCAGTGTGCAACTGTGAGTGACATACCTAACTTCTAGTCAGTGTGAAACAGAATGCAAGTCATTTAGATAGTTCTCAGTTAAATCTCAGTGGGCTCATTTTCATCAACGCTCATTCTAAATAGGATGGGAAGAAGAAAAAAAAGAATAAGGTCAGGAAGGAAACAAGCAAAGAAAACAATTAGGGACTGGGGAAAAAAGCCAAACCCTATAGAAAATTTGTATTACAAAAGTATAAAAATGTCAGGAAACAAATTGTTTCTGACTTGAAACAGGCTTGGATTTAGACTGCGAAGCTCTTGTGCAGTCTGCACGCGTGCCTGAGCCATCGGTATTTGCTTTAAGTGAGATTCATTGCATTACATTTATCTTTTGCGCAAGAGTAGCGTCCGGATTAGGCACCACAGACTGACATAGTGAGGGCCCATCCCTCTCCCAAGGAGATTAATATCTAAGCGAAACAGGTATGAATGGGAAGAAAAACAGATGTAACACATTCCAGTCCTGCTCCTGTTAAGGTTACCACAGAGATTTGCAGCTCTATAATCAAGAGAAAAGCTTAAAACCCCTCAAAGAACAGCAGATCAAAGTTTTGAGAAGACTTCAATAGAACCTACTTGTCCACAACACTGAATCTTTACAGAAGATTTATATTTACCAGAACTTCCCCTACCGAGTTTCGCAACATAACCCCACACCGGCAGTCACTCCACTGCAAGCTGTTAGGCCACTTCGCAAAACGTGTTCAGACACCTCAGTTAGGACGCTTTGGCGGTATGCAAATCCCCAGCTGACCTAATGAGAATTGAAGGGCATATGGGGCTAATAACTTGCCTAATGATTGAGCATCATGCTTGAGGTGACTCGAGCACTCGCACGGTACTTCACTCACCGTTGTGCCAGTTGTCCACTTTAAATGCGGTGAAACCCTTTTTGGACTGCTCTGGTGTGGTGGTAATAAATAAAGTGCTGAAACCTCATTTTCACACCTTGGCCCTGCTTTCAGAGACCCCTGCAGACAGAGCCCATTTCTAGAGACAGAAACAGAACACCGGGGAGCAGTCCCAGGAAATCACCTAGATCCTCCCGCGCAGGTTCACCAACATCCAGCCCTTCCTGCCAGATGTCTGTCACATTCAAAAGCTATTCCACAACATCCCTGCACTCCCATAACCGGAGTTTTTCTTACCCCAAAAAGTAAGGGGAATCCTTTTCCTAATACCCATTCTACACTGACAGCCTGAAACAGGGGCAACGTCTTCTCCACATGGGCAATGAGGGGTGAGAGATCCCCCACCCTTTTCCAAGCACAATTGGGAAGCCTAAGATCCCATCTGCCTTCTCTGTAAGGTCAACACCTACATTTTTACCCAACAGTCCGTATGAAAAATTACTGAAATTTGTCACAAAGGACATATTTTTGTTAGAAGCTTCATCACGATCGTCCCAATCTCAGGCTCAGCTTTTCACATCCAAGTTTGGAGGCATCGCTGTGCACTGTGTAAACTACCACGAGCCACTGTGTATGTGAAAGGCTGGTGTCTGAAATGTGCTGCCCGTAGGTCAGAGAAATGTGGTTTTGAAAACATGGCACTTGAGTGCAAGCACACAGTGTGAAACCACCGATACAGCATCTGCTGCGCATAAGAGAAAAAAAGAAAATAAAAGAACAAGACCTTTTCTGTGCAATAATGTATCAAATCTTTCCCCAGAGGTTTACAAACTTAGTACACAAGTAGGACCTGTGTTTGGATATCCCTCAGCTCAGATAGAAAGCTGACAAGCTAGTTGGAAACTGTTGCCGACAGTGTGTATAATCAACTGATTAAAAAAAAAAATCTTTACAGTACTCAAACATTCTCTTTTCTCCTCAAGAAGTTTATCTTAAACAATTTTCTACACGTGTTCCTCAGCACACCAAAAAAGGTCAGGAAAATATCCCACTGCGGCTTTGGTATTTCCTGACCGTGCAAGAGAACTAATTAGCTGCAGAAGATGCCTGCAGAAGGAGCTGATCCTCGTTTCTTTAAAAGCGATCAAAACACTGAATACTGAGAGGCATCAGCTTGCACTAGTTGCAAAAAGTTGAGCGTAAATCTCAGAAGCTGAAGTGCAAAATCAGCCACTGTTCCCTTCGGCAATCCTTGGTTGAGCAGTTTCTGCTCAGTCTGGGTCAGGGCCGTGGCACGAGGGCTCCGATCCCACATCTATCCAGCCCAAGTGGGTTTGACAGCCAATTTCAAAATCGCAGGGCTTGAAGGAACGCAGGCGGAGCAGCGTGCCTTTTGCTAAAGGCGGGTTTAACGGTGGTTGGCAGTTAAAAAGGTAGCTGAAGAAATTTCTACAGTAAGGCCATTCAGCGGTTACGTTATCTGTCTTGTTGACGAAATCCATCCGCTTCAGCAGCAAATGTACAGGTGGAATGTAGCCTTTCACACACCTCTGGTAACAAAAACTTCAGCACTGCAACTTACTTAACAGCTCAACTTTTTCCTCAGCAAGAACAAAACCCAGCTCATGCTCCTGGAAAGCTACTGGCTCCATACTGGTCAAGGGACATAAATGGCAGTGATCTCTTTTTTTTAATGGATGAAATAAATGCCTTATCTCTGAGTTCACAGTGTCCATGTGACCAAGATTCATGGAATACCCTTTTGGATCTAAAAACCTGAAAAGCAGATTTCTTTTCCCCCATTCTGTCAACATACCATTTTTGGTTTGGTTTAGTAAAATGATATTCTGGGGTGTGCACTAGTCTGTTACTTCAGTGTCGAAAGGAGTAGGATGAGCAACGTGCAGGCAGATAACAAAACATGGAAGGTTGCAGTTCCAAACTGTACTCTTACAAAAATCACTGTTCTACTTTTTAATAAGCATTAAACATAATTTTGTTTAAAGAGGGAAGATAAAAGATTACAAGTAAGAATCTCATGGTGGGCCTCTTTATATAGAGAGTAGCAATTCATATGAATTGTCCCAATCAATTTAGTGGCAGGAGAGCCACAAATCTCAGCTCTCCCAGTCAACAGGCTCATAAACTATTTCAACTTCTTTTAATTCCTGGAATGATTTTTTTTCTCGGGTGAAAGTTTGAGGTGAAAAAAGATCATTGTGTGAGGTTGGTATTGTTTAACACTAACAATCACAAGTGGAGGGCTGCTTTTTGAGCTGAATTAGCACTGAGCGATATGAAGACTAGAATCCTCCAAGTTCTTTGGCTTTCAAATCACAGAGCATGCTGAACAGCTTCGTTCAAAATAAATGATAGGAAGCAGCTGGAAGCAGCTTAGGGAGAGGAGGAGCTATTCCAGTGGAACTTATTTTCCCCCAGTCCCACTGCTTTATTTTTAAGTAGTGCTATTATATTAATAATTTTGAACGTGACCAAAACAATGGTCTCTCTAGGATTCCTCCTGTGTTTAAAATATCCAACAATAGGCTGCTGTTTAGGATAAGAAATGATAAAACCAACAGGGAAGTAATGGGGAATGTAATTATCCATGTTTGAAAGTCTTTTACAACATCACCTTCACTCCTGCTGTTACAGGAGTGTCAAGGATTTGCAGTATTCATCAAGGTTTTGTTCTATTTATTACAGCAGGAGAGTTAGTGGTTTATGGTTTCCTGTGGTTTGTTAACACTACTAAGTGCTGTGTATTTTCCCTTGTGGTGTGCAGGGATACTCAATCCACAGACACAGGTAGATTGTAAACATTTCACTGCAAACTCCTCTTGGAGATGAGGTGCCCTACTCTCCCTCTTGAACGTCTTATTTTCCCCTTTTATAATTTTTCCTAAACCCAGAACTCCTTATATGAAACACGTCTATTTACTCTTGATACACGAAAGAACATAACAGTAAGGATGAATTACTGCCCGTCCTGCCCTTTTCCCCATGGCATTCTGAAACAGGCAGAAAAGTCATTACCTAATCTTCGGGCAAGTCCAAAGTCAATGAGTTTGATACTTGTGCCGGTCTTGTTGACACACATAATATTTTCTGGCTTCAAATCCAAGTGGACAATACCCTGCTTGTGGATGTACTGAACTCCTTCTGAAATCTGCTTCATGTATTTAATGCACTCTCTCTCTGTCAGTTCAAAGTCTTCATCAATGATTCGTTCAAAGAGTTCTCCTCCAGAAACCCTATGAAAGACAGAACGAAAAGAGGACTTCTGTAGCTTTTCCATTTTGGGAGAAATCAAACTGCTTCCTTTGCACACATACAGATAGTTCAAGCTTGCAGTAGTCACTTCAGGGTGCAATCTGTGTTTTGCAATGGCACTTCCCATACAAGGATCGCATGGGAAAAAACACTCTTGTAGGTGGTATAAATCAATAGATTTTTCCATTCTGAATGTCTTTCCCAGGTTAGGACTGTGAAACACTCCTACTGTTATCCCAGGTGGTAGGGATCTGGCTGGATTTACATCCTGCCTTTAGGATTCAGCCACCTGCACCTGGCAGTAAAGCATGCGCCACGCGACTGTCACCCTGCTGACTCGTGTTTATAACACCGCTCCAGACCCTGAGAAAACAGCTCGTGTTTTCCTCTGCTTCCGTCCCTCCTATGCTCCATCACTACACAAGTGCAGACAGCGTAATTTAGAAATAAAGAAAACTAAAATACACAGGATGGATCCCAGGAGGAGAGGACAAAACTTCTAGATTAGCAAAAATCTGGGAAGAAGAGAGAGTGACAAAGAAAGGCTGAGGAAGGAATTCAAATGATATAGCTAATTGGAATGCAAAGCTCAAAGGGTAAATTACTGACCCAAGTGAGCTCAGAGGGGATTTCCTCCTTAGCTGAGACAGGACAAGGACACAACCCACAACTCTTTCAGTGCTGGTATTTTTAGCTGAGCCATCATCATACTCTTTGTAGGCCAATTCCATTTTTACGCTTACTTAAGATGTGAAACAATTGGTCGTTCCAGGGTAGAATGTCCTGAATTGAACCATTTGTGGAACCAAAGTGGGACATTTTAAACTTAGATGTAATAAAGCAAAATTTAAGTTGTGGTTTGGCTTGTTGGGTTTCTTATTTTTTTTTTTTAATTCTGCGTAATCGCTCAACTGGTTTATCTGCTTACATCCAAAGATGGGAAATACTTCTGCATGTGGCGAGATCCATACAGAAAGGATCAAATGGTGAAGAGCAGCCTTGCTTTTAAAAATGTGTTCTAAATGAAATGCTTCGTGGCCTTTATATGCCTTAATGTTTTGCAGCGCTCATGCTTATTGCCAAATGTCATTGCACATTTCAGTTACAGAAAGAAAATACAACTGAAATCTGGCCTTGCAGTGTTTGCAGGTTGTCAGATATATGATTATATCCCTCGTGTACTAAACTGAAATTGAAACATCTGGGGTTCTGGGCACATTTGTTGCTTTGGCTGTAAGATTTCAGAAAGCGTATAATTAGAAGTGCTACTGCAGTTTCCTATTAACAGGAAAATAGTAAGAACAGCATACACCGACAAACTGGGAGGTTACGTTGGATTCTACCATGTTTGTAACATAAAGCCAAGAATACGGCTGGAGCTGTGGAATAAACAGCTCTGGTAAGTCGGGGATGTGGTATTTTGTTCCTTCAGGAAGACATTAACCAGTATGGGGGTGTTTATGAAAACATCTGCATGCAAAATGTTTGTATCTGGAGCAGCCTGCAATTCCAACTGCTAACCATCCTGGTGCTGAAAAGTACCAGTTGTTTTTTGACTATTTAACACTGAGAATGATGACTGACTGTAAAAGTGCCATACTTTTCAGACCCCTAGAGCGAAAGATTTTCAGAAATCGTACCGTGGTCTCAAGCCCCGCTTTTTAGCATGTTATTTGGAAATGAACTACTGTTAATGCATCTGTGTGCTGGTTTTAGCCTGGGACCTCTAGGCACTGGTAACATCAATAGGTTAAACCGTGACTGCATTTACAGAAAGCGTGTTTCTGCAGTTGTATCCAGAGCCAAACCCGGGTTAGTTCTCGCCAGGTCAGGAAGCTGAATTGAACCAAAGCACATTAGGTTCTAGGTATCCGCAGAGGGAGAGGTCGGCTGTCTTCACACAGTCACAACTAGTTCAGAGTCTACATCTCATTCTTTTCTGGACTCTCCCCTTCTCAGTCTTCTTTAGATGAGGTCACAGAGGAAAATATTCCTGTCACAGGTGACACATTTTAAAACATCTTATTATAAGGCTTTGTTCATGGAGGAACAGTGCGAAGAATCTACCTCAGAGTTCCCAGGCGAATACTCAAATGTGTTTTAATACATCTACCGTTGAAAAAAGAGAAAACCTGAGTGACTTGTGTAGAGCATACCAAATGGAGTTTACCACTGACATTTTCCTTTAATAATCTCACTTTGCAAGACAATAATCTTCTTCTGATCTATGTCAAAATAAATTATCTGAAGTATGTAAAAATGCTAAGGCACTTGGCTCCCAGTGCTGAAAGCCATTCTCAACATGCTACTATTATTCAGGCATTCTTTTTTCCACCGAGATGCTTATTGTGGAACAGGGACATCACTGTATTTGAAAAGGAAATGCCTGAGATTTGCCCCTGGCTCCCAGCAAACGGTAGATGGAGGGGTTTCCAGGGAAGAGCACATCAAGTGATTGGAATCACCGCAGTGCTTGATTTTAAATGAATGATAAAACATTCTGAATTTATTATAAATATGGAATCAAACCATATAAAACAGTGGCAGGACAAATATTAAAAGGAGAGAGGGTGAAGTTCAAAAAGTTAAAAGAAAGATATGGTAATAAAATGAACATGAAAAATTTAGGATGAATATCAGGAAGAAAAATCCGAAGGTGCTCCTTATCAACAGCTTCAGTGTGAGTGGAGGGGGAGCCGCTAAATTTCAGTGACTGCCAAAATCTCATTTACAAGGAGCCTGTGGCAGGAGGCCATTCATTTGGAATCCACACATTTAGACTCTGATGGGAATAAAGAGAACGTCTGGGATACTGAGAAATTTTGAATGTATTTGCCACAGCTGCTTGGACACGCGAAGAAATCTGAGTTTAACAGCAAACCCAGGAATGATGCCTCAGTGGCCGTTGTACTGGGAGCGTGTCAGCTGGGTAACTGACAGCAGAGGCTACCAGGTCACCTGAGCTGAGGGTGCCACACCAGCAGCTCACTGCCCAGCGCGGCTCCAGAGCAGGGATGGATGGCTGCTGCCTGCCTGCGTGCTGCTGTAGGAGCCCCTCCTCTGTGGCCATGTCAGGGTGGGGGCTCAAATCCCAGAAGTTTGGCGCCACCCAAAACTGAGCTCAAATCCCAGTGAGGCTGGCTAACAAAGCTACTTTACGTTTGATTGCACTTCTCTATATTTTTAAAACGTAAATCCGCTTGGTTGGCAGGGGGGCACCGAGGGAGAGTAAAGCCATAGGCTGTTCAAAACTCTTTATGCACTTCATCGTTTTCCGTTAGGTCTGCCAGCTCCCAATTCCAGGCTAAGTAGGGCTCCCTTCCCTTCCCATCCCATCATCTGCTTGCTCAACTGCTGGATCTAAAAATAGAAGCACCTTCTTGCACAGAAGTACCAAGTACTCAAGTATGTGAGTGCAATAGTAGTTTGCACATAATCCACGCCAGTGCCAAGCAAGCAGTATGGACACCGAGTCTGTTTAACAACTCATACCTCATTCAGCACTGCCAGCCAGCAAAAAAGCTGCTTCTCCTCGTAGCAGGCAGCGCGTGAAGCAGATGTGACAGCAGAGCAGGGACGGGTGTAACTTTAGGGACAAACATCAGCACAGATGAGGATTTCATTCTCTCTCTAGCTGCTACTGCCACGAGTACGGGATTCGCACTGAGCAGGTGCGTTACGGAGGGTGTAAGCGTTGGTCGCGTTGGTCATTATGGATTTTGAAGCCTGAGCAGTACTTTCCATCCCACCCTGTGCAGATTCTTTTCTTATAATGAAATCTGGTGCACTGACATGTTCTGAACCTTCTTTTTTCTGGCAGTAAATACCTACAGTCTTTGAGATACCCGAGTCACAGCCCTGTGAGATGCTTTGCAGCACTGCCTTCGTGGTGCTTTTCTGCTGTTTCCCACAGTGGTGCGGCATAGGTGGCTCTGGGAGTAAAGATAAGCGTTGCTGTCTTAGCAAGGACAGGACAGCAACACAGGGGTCTTCCACTTCAGCTTCACTTAACTGTGCAGTTTGGATGAAGAGTGCGATGACTCCGAGTAAAGGAGAAATCCCTTTCTACAGCTGCTACACGCGGGCTGCCACGGACAGTCTGTGCACTGACATTAGGGGCAGATCCTTTCATCTTTAATCAGCTGTCTTGAGGAAACAGTCAGTGTAACCGATCTTTCTGCATCTGCTGATCTAGATTTAGAACATTCGCTGGGCTCACCTGTGGAGACTTTTCAGACAGCACTCCTTCATCAGAAATAAACGTTTTGCCATCAGAGTATTTATGTTGTTGCAGGAACAACACACCAGACCAATCCTTTGAGGTCTCTTAACAGTACAAAAGCTGGATGTAGCACTTGATGAAAACGCGTTCCCGGTACCTCTTGGGTACTACAGATTTGTCTGGCTGCATTTTCCATACAAATGCAACACTTTGGTTAGAACGTAGCTTAGGTGTTTGCATTCCCAAGCCTTTCTCTCCTACTATCTGTTGTGCATCAGCATTCAGCTCTCTGCAAGAGCCAACTGCTCTGTGCTCAAGTGAAATTCAACACAAGCTTCTTCACTACATGTTTAGAACTGCCTAAAGAAAATAATTCTTTTTCTCCTCCTTGAACATGTTTTTGGTTGTAAATGCAAGCCCAAATTGCAGCTCACTTTTTTTCTTTCCCCTCCCAAGTTGGCAATGAGAGTGAGCTGCAGAAGAACACCACATGTACTCGATTAAAAAGCAAACAAACTAGACAGTAAAAAGCGTAACACATCTTCACTGATTTTTAAGAGCTATGACACAGACTCACTCACAGAGTTTAAACAAGTTGGATAAATAATTGGAAAAACTTGCAAGACGTGAAAACCATCCAGGCCCTGGGGATGCTGAACCTTTTGACAGTCCCTTGTCTAGGTAACATGCTACTTCTGTACACACAATTATTTTCAACATTATGAGCTTTGCTAGTGTGAGCTGCTTTATACTTACATTTCCAAGACCATAACGATGTTGGCTTTTTCTTCAAAGGCATCTACACATTGGACAAGTTTTGGATGATGCAGACAGTTCATGATGCTGATTTCATCCCTTATGTTTTCTTTTTCCTTAGCAGAATATGCTTTGAAAAATTTTCCTGCCCAAACTTTTCCAGTCTTCTTTTCAACAAGCCTAAAGACTTGTCCAAATTTCCCCCTGAAAATATATAACTATTTCCATAAAATGTTTTTGCAATGCATAGGCCACCATGAAGAGCGACATTTTACTAAACATTCCAGCGCAAGCACTCCATTCTGAAATAAAAATGTCTTCCTATCAAGTTCTGTACTGACACTGCAAGAACTGCTGAATGAATACCCCATTTCAAGCAGGTTTTATATAAGAGAGTTCAAAAACTTGACTCCTACCAGCCTTTAATTCATGTGACTCAAGTTTTTCTGCACACAGGTTCCTACAGGTCACAGACCTCTGAAGGGGCAGCAGATAGGGGACATCTCGGGCATAGGACATAGGTGAAATCACAGTCTGAATGCTAGAGGCTTCAGCGCTACTCTTTCCCATTGCTCTACCTGCACAATTCCACCTCTACGACACACTTACCAAGAGTTACTAATGGCAGCGTACAGGATTCCCTGGCCTTCAGCACCACCAGCAGCACAAACCGCTGACAGATTATCGCGGCATGCGATTCTCATAACCACGAGTCTGAGCACTGCGAAGCAGCCAGGCTAATCACTGACCTTCGCTGAGCAATACCGCTAACGCTCTTGGGATTCTGGCCGCTGTCGGCAGAGATTCTAGCCCGTGGGCAGGATAATCTTATTACCACTAATGCATATAATGGAGACTCCGGTACACAATGCGTACCTTTTCTTCAGCTAGCTTTTAGAACACTTAACAGGAATATGTGTAGTGCCTATTTAAAATTACCAGTTAATGGGAATAAAGGATCTTTATGGAGTGAAGGCCAACATATGTTAAAACTCTGTCTTTACTGTAACAGAGGAGCCCAGCTGGAACGCCGAAAGCGCAAGACACCGTCACAGAATGAAAGCACATGATCTCTGTGACTGACTGGAAAACTCCGTGTCATCAAAAGCACAACGTAGTACTTACGATCCCAGTCTTTCTTCAATATTATAGACGTCTGAGACTTTTTGTTCAGTGTTGATAGTAACTGTCCGATAGTCGACCTCTGTTTCTTTCCCTTCTACAAATAAGCATTAAGGACCATCATTAAAACCTCCATCAAACATCAATTAAAAACACAGATTTGCACTTGTCCTGATTAAAATATGAACTTCTTACCATCATCAGACAGCTCCGCTTCATCCTCTTTCAGTTCTATGATGAAAATAAAAAGACATGAAGAACTCACTATATAGGATATGGTACAGGCATAAGACAGTCGCCGTAAGCTGGGCAACTTGTAGACCCTATGGCGAAGCAGCAAAAAGCAGCCAGGGAGTTTGTGCATGAACTTTATCATTAAGATCCCTTCAGCACTGCTATGTGACTGTGGGCTGCACAGTCTGGTCAGCATTTCTTAATAAATCAAGGTCATGTGTTCCGCAGCACTTGTCTGTTACACCTGCCTACCAGAAACAGCATACTGGATCAGTTCAAAGCCATCTAATAAACACCTTTAGGAATTCCTTACTGAAATAGAACAGGAAAACATTAAAAGCAATAACAACGCTTCTGGTTGAATGACAAATCCATTTTTCTGGCTTTTCTCTGCATTTTTTGATTGCAAAGCCAGAAGGAAAGCAGGTTTGTACATGGAAAGGTTTCCTGCAAAGCACGCAAACAAACTTTTCAGGCTCAAGATGACTAGGAAATTTGGATGGTACGCACTTTCCTAAGCACGGCTGAAGTTTGAAATCGCCGAGGTCCAAACAGAGCCTCGGTTCTGCTGGCGTACACAGAGGTGGGCAGAGATGTTGGCAAGCCCAGTGACGTAAGAGAGTAAAAGTTGGCCTGAGCGTCTTGATCTGAATTTTGTTTCCATGTGCACGAGCTGTCAGCAGCCCGGGTTTGTGTGTTGCTCCCTACGTTGCCTGCAGGTACGAGGGCACAGGGGCTGTAGCTGGAATGTTGTTACGTATCACTTAGGCTGCTTGGGCTTGCTCCTAAGGCCTGTGGCTACGACCAGTAATTTGCGAAATAGTGAAGGCTGTTGCACAGTGACCTGTACAAGTCTCCTTCAGCGGCTGAGGCGGCACTATGCCGTCGAAGAGCGTAAGCCTAAGCAAGTGATTTATTCCCACTGTGCCAACAGATTTCTCTGATGAAACATTAATGCAGTAGCCTGGATGCTGTTAGGTGCTTTAGAGTATGGAGTTACATGCAGCACTGAGAAGAGAACAGCAGAAAAAAAGGGTGTAGGGTGAGCAGAGAGCTCAGGTGCATGGGCATCACCTTTTCACATCCAACACATAATGCCGCATCTGTGTTCCGGCAGCAAAGCCCATCAAGTGGATGCAATCTGTTACTAAAGCCCTTCTCTCTTGTTGCTGGATTTGCAACCCTTGTCTGTCCCAGCACAGCCTTGCTGGCTTGCAGCGAGTTACCAGAAGAGCAGGGAGGGAAGCGAGCCCTTCCCGCTCAGGGGTAGCTGTCCTCAGATCTTCCTCGGCTAGAAACCACGCTTGCATAGAGCACATTACATTTTCCTCCCCTTTTAAGGGCTGCATGAGGGAGCTGATCCCAACCACGCTGCCAGCAGTTAATATCTGCCAAGTACTGATTAGACAAAGAAGTCAGTTCCCGGTTCTGCAGCGACACTGTATTGAAGACATGAACTAGAAACATCTTGGTCCACCAGTGGAAGCCTAAATTGGATGAACGGAACATAACTGAGCTTGGAAAGTGCTGAGTAGCTGGGCTAAAACCTTTCTCAGAAGTGAGTGCACGGTACCAAATTTTCCTCAAACATGGCAATGTCTGCTTTAATCTGTTGTGACTTAAAACCTTATTTTAGTAGCTGTTCTCTTTAAATTCACAGCAAAAAATTAGCCACGCCTTTCTTCACTAAGATTATACTGAGGCTGCTAATATGCACTGGCCACCTCAGTGTGAAAATCAGTACCCAGTCTTTCTGGCAGCAGCGGAAAATCCCGTTACTCAGCTGAGTGTTTACACAGGCAGCAGCTCAAAGCCCTGACTTTGAAAGGTGCTCAACATCTGCATTTTCCGCTGCTTTTAATTCAAGCACCAGCTCGACTCACACACTTGAAAAAGCACGCTTTCTGTGACTTGCCCTTTCTCCACGCTAGCTGCAGTATCAAGGACAGGAATCAAGAAGCCCTGGCACCGAAAGAACCAAGAAAGCCCAGCCTCCGGCAAACAAAATACACCTTTTCACCCAACACAACTTTTTTTTGTTGGTGGTTTTTACATGTTTCACAATGATTCATACACCTTTTAGCCTTTTTGTATTAAATTTATGTAAGAAAACGCTCTTTCTTAAAAAGAAAAAAATAGGTTGTTTGCTTTGGTCCAGTACAAGCAGTGCTTCCACTAGGAAATGCAAATGTAGGGAAGAGTCAGGTTGCCAGCTCTAGGTGTTCGTCCTGCAGCTAAAGAAAGAGGGCATTCAAACCCAGGGAATTTTATTATGAAGAGACAATACTGTCTAGCTCCCTTTCAGTTTTATTGCTACTCAATGTTATTTCCCCTCCTCTGAAAGGAAGCTGCATCTTGATTTAGGTCAGGTTTAAATCTTAAAAATAAAGGAAAGTAGTTTCTCAGAATGCATCCAGTTTAGCATTCGAAGAGGAACAGGATTTACTTTTGCTTGGAAATGTCTGCTGAGAGGCTTACACAGCTGTGTGATGCTGCAGCACCCGGCTATCATTTTGGCTTGCTGTGGCAATAAAGATAACATCACAAAGATTATGTGAGATGCTTAAAACTAGGAAGCCCTGCATCCACAACTAAGGAGGGAGAGGCAGAACACACAGTCCACCCTCAAAGACCGGGAAAAGGGCAAAATACATTATTCCTGGCCCCTAGTTCCAGGCTTTTCGGTGTGGTATGACTAAGTGGTCCCTGCACAGTAGGTGGATGTGGGTGTGCACAAGAATATGTATTCAATATCTGTTTTTAAAAAATAATGATTTTTGTGTGTGTTTAAAACTTTGCTACGAGTGTCAGAATAATTTCTAAAATGCTGCAGCTCTTCCCATTAGTCCTTTGAGAAGATCTTAAGCAAAAAATAAGAGGCAAAAGATACTGAAAAATAGAAGCACGTGCAACTGTAATCAAAAACCCCTAAAAGTGCTTTCTAGAATGCACAGTGCTGCAAAGCCAACATGCAAAACAGGATAGCCTCGAACTCACAAGGTCAGTGTACTGCGGGCAACAGGACTGAGGTTCCCGACCACGCTGGGATTTGGAGCACGGGAACTACAACTGGGTATGAGAGGCTAATTCAGTTTCAGTTTGCTGCCCATTAGTGCTTGGCTAG
This sequence comes from Rhynochetos jubatus, assembly GCA_027574665.1. Lineage (NCBI taxonomy): Eukaryota > Metazoa > Chordata > Aves > Eurypygiformes > Rhynochetidae > Rhynochetos > Rhynochetos jubatus. Next base: position 31,815,145 of record CM050654.1, read on the forward strand.
CAGCAAGCACACGTGCTTTTTCCAAAAGCAAATTTGGGATAGTGGTTTTGGCTTGTCTTCCCACGGTGTGTCCAGTGTAAACTGTAATGAATACACCCGTGTGCTTCAGGTAGGTCACTAGACATCATTTTCCAACGGGGCATGGTCCCTCTGCGTAACTTACGTGGGAGAGGTTTCATCCCCCACCACCTGGGCACTGAAGTACTCACACAGCAAGCCAGGACTCGAACCAGTGGCTGCTGTCACAAGGCAGGGTTTGGGGATCCCCAAAGCCACGTTTCCACGATGGATGTATGCAAAACCGACATGCACAGACACCCACGTGAAGGCTGCGAAAGGCCTTCAGCACACTCACAGCCGGCATCAGTATCCATCGCACAGAGGCACATGCCAAGGACTGACCTCACTGGGGGGGAACACTTAAGATATCCTTTAACTGAATTCAGATTTTCTTTTTGCTCTTAAAAACTAACCTTCATGTTTCTCTCCAACTTTTACCAGCTCGGATTCCTGACTGGGCTCGCTGATGCCATACACGTTCGCAGCTCGCACGCGGAATTTGTACTCCCGGTCAGCCTGCAGGTCCTGCACATTGAAAGAGGTGCTGCGGCAGGTAGTGAGATCTGTCCATTTGTTATCCACTGAGTTCCAGATCTCCACAGTGTAGGACTGCACCGCACTTCCACCATCGTAAGAAGAACCGTACCACGAGAGAGTGAGGGAGGAACTCCGTATGTCTGATGCGCAGGGTGTTCCGGCAGGCGGGTCTGGTTTATCTGCAAAAACATAAATGCAAAGCACCTTAGATGATATCGTGATGGTAAGAGAAAGGACTTCCATTTGTATGACCAGCAGCCCTTTTCTTTCCATGCCATTGCTCTGCTTCCAGAGGTTTGTACTGCAGCGAAAAGGAACAACGGCAGCACAGGCACCAATCCCCCACGGGCCTCAGCCTGGGCTGTTCAGTTCCTCGGGCGTCTTGCTAAGCCATGCTGGAGCGTAATGCCCGTCACAGCCATCGCTGCAGAAACTCCCCAGACCAGTCACAGCTGTGCGGGCACGTACTGAAACCAGACCTCCCACAGCAGCGCCAAGAGCGCCTTGGTGAACTTCCTCAGAGGTTTTCCCCTGTAACAGTCACCATAGCTGGGATGCTCTTTCTCCAGCTCCCTTCATCTGCCTCCATACTTCAGGGCCACTGCTAACCTTTCACAGCCTCAGAATGGGCCACTTATCCCACTCTACCTGGGTATCAGAGGTACCAAAACCACTTTGTGGGTTTAGAAACACAGACCTTGAAGGGTGACGACTTTGGCTGCCTATGTGCAGCTTTTTGGAAGGCCAGTGCACTTTCTGGTAAAAAGGAACTCAGAATGCATCATTTAAATACTGAGATCTTTCGTCTCGTGTGCATTTTGGAAGTTGCTGGGGAGGTGGAAGACAGAAACTTGTGGCTGTTTTTCCTCAGTTGGAGGCTTGCTCCCACAGTCCTTATTTGCACGAATAGAGCCAACATCACCAGAACCTGGTGTGCAGAAGAGCAACCAACTATGCAAACATCCGACACAATACAAAAACTTACAGTTACATGACTTTTTTAAATTAAAGGGTAATGATTACAAAGTTTTTGAAATGAATGTTTTCCTAAGACAGAAAAATATTGACATTTAAAAAAAAATTACTGATTAAGAAAATAATTGTGTAAGTTAAGCACTTCAAAAGACTTTAAAGGGAACAAATATCTGCCTTGGGAATAATCCTCTCAGAAGTAATCTAGCAAAACCTACCAAATAATGATGATGTTGATCTGGAGGAACTAGTGGCCAAAGGTTGAATGAGAAATCAAAGGATGGGATGAAGATGAAAAGAAAAAGGTAGGAAGTGTGAGAGATGCTACAAGCAGTGGTTACGCTGGACATGGACTGACAAAATCCTGTCCCATTCTGCTGGTTAAAACTGCTAATGGAGATTATCACTTTCTCCTTAAGAAAGGCAGAGCTGCCAAACGAGCCAAAAATACAGCCACTTTCTCAGCAGTAAGAACATCCAGATGCTGGGGAAAACTACCACTGACTTTGATCAAAGCCTCACTGGGGCAGACTGTATCAGTTATCCCTTCATCCTCGATTATCATTCCTAGGAAAATCACTGAGCAGACAGAAATAGCCACAGCTTGCCATAAACATGCCTTTAGTTCTTGGGCAGCGGGACTCCTCGGACTGCTGCCGGTTTACTTAGAGAGGGAAACGGGGTAGTCTAATTGGATCGAGACACTATTATCAGCTCACTGTTTGGAAGAGGCAAGTGCTGCTGACCAATGATTTCCATGAATAAACTTTTGGAATTCCTTTTAGTACAATTGTGATGGAAAATCCATCTCCCTGCACAACTTAAACATATTAGAAGATACATGAACAGAACTTTTAAGAATGAGGGAAGAGCCTGGGAGGGAGGGAGATGGGGACAAAGGGTTTGTCGCAGCACGCAGCATGAGAATGCCCAGGCGGAAGAAAAAGACACCGCCAGAACGGGGGTTATCTTTATTCACTTTGGCACCACTTAAAACACCGTTCCACTAGGAGTCATCATTATACAGCCCATCTCTTGTTAAACACAAAAATCAGGGACCAGATGTGCTTAACCTCTGGAATGTCTTATTGCCCTGCTCAGCTGTCACATTTTATTCACCTCATTTTCTGGCAGAATAAATGGGACTATTTAAACAAGGATGAGTTTATGGTGTAGATATGATGAACTGAATCATTAAATTATTTGTCCAAGATTAGAAAGAGAGATTGTAGCAAAGGTGAGAACTGAATCTCGACCTGCTGGTGCCCGAACAGCAGCACCCCCTGCCCTGTACTCATCCTGCCCAGCCTCCTCAGAGGGGCAAGGAGTGCAGAATCAATGCTCACACTGTTCACTCTAGCAGAACCCCTGCACAACCCTACAGCAGCCACCAGAGAGCTGGTTGTGCGACACATGGACTGTATGATTTTAGTCAAACAGCAGCCATACCCATCTTCTTCTCACTACAACTTATTGTCCACGCAGGCCTGTAGGGAATGCTGCTACCTCTGACCTCTTCAAAATCCGTACAGAAGAGTATTCAGCCGTGTGTCTTGTCTTCCTCCTACATAACCATCATGCATCATCTCAAGATGCAAACAGAACAACCTGGATAAGTAACAGCTGACTTACCCTAAATCCAAACAGAACAGAGCAGTTGCTGATAGCAAGAGGAAAACACTTTGAAGGCAAAGCTAACCCAGTAGTCGATCACCTCACAGAGGCATCTGTTGGGGTTTCTCAAAGTGGCGCAGATGCTCTGCACACGGCTAAGCGTGGACGGTATGCGTTTGTTAAAAAAGACAAAAAGAACGTGTGAGCTTGCTCTAGTGCTCTGCTCCGAGTCCCACACTGAAGGAGGAAAGAATGCATACGCCTCAGTCTTTGCAGAGCACAGTAGCGGGCTTCCCGGGCAAGACATGAAAATAGTGTCTCTCCTTGCTGCCTTTCGACACACTTCTGTTTCCAAATGAAACTCTGGGCATGATTTATCAGTTGCCTAGGCCACAGTTACCTTAGTGACCTCTCTTTCCATGACTCACCTAGATAACTGCGATCCATTTGGCCAGCACAGTTTACAGAAGCGAGCCTTAGGTATGTGAGCACTGGGGAGAAAACGTTCATGGCCAAGGGGACATCAGCGCTACAGAAAATGCTGCATGGCTGTAGTCTAATACTGCTAGCCCTGGGAATATTTCTACTTTCCTCATACATTTTTCCCAGTAGGCAAAGACAAAAACCTGCAACCCTTGGCTGGACTCCCTTGAGCCAGAAAGACGCATGGTTTTGTTTGAAGTCTACTATGTGCCACTGCAGGTCTGCTCAGTGTATAAATACCGGGGTAGTAACTGCTATGGGAGATCATAAACAAGAAGGAAAGCCTAATCTTTGCTTTTTCTTAATATGACAGATGTATAAGTACCATTTTGCCATGCTTAAAAATTATTTGATATCAGACTGGATGGTATTCTGCAGCTCTGCACATTCAGAGAATTTGCAGATGGTCTCTCCATGTGTCTGTTTTGTTTCTCAACAGTTTATTCCGTGGGGATTTTAAAGGTTACCCTTTCTTCATCTGTCTGTATTGAAAGCTGGGATATTTTGCCAAACTACATTCGCTTCTGAAATATGAAATCTCTATCAGCACAATTAACTTCTTCCAATAAAAATATCCTGTGGGTTGAGAGGCATGGGGAAGTCAAGCACAATTCTCTATTTCGTCCTGTTTTAGTGTTTAATATACCATTAATATCCTTGAGCTGCCCATCTCCAACGTGTCATTTGTATGTCGTGCAGCCTTTTACACACACACTTCATACTTAGGCTCATGCTATGAGGGCTTTCATTGGCTTCATTGGACCACAATTTTGTTCTTCCTGTTCTGGACCAACCCATAGCCACAACCCAACATGTGAACTAGAAGGAAAGGAATGCATCCAAAAATACACTGCTCCTTCTGACCGTTTCTATAGGGGAAGCAATTAATTGAAAATACCGAGCTCTAACTTCAGTTTCACTGTTATATGCAACAAAAGAAAACATGTCTATGTTCTCCACTGTAAGATGTCTTAACTATATGAAACTAGGGGTACTCTGGTCTTGGCTAACTTAGAGCATGCACATAACACTGAAATCAAGGCTTAGCTACGCTTTATGATATTTTAGGTTGTCACGGTCAAGTTGGCTGCATCCTGCTCAACTTGGTCAGAATCCTACAAACTTCACCTCCTCTGCAGCAGGTAGTACTTACACCTCTTTTCCTAGGGTGCATGATCACCGCATTTGCCTAATAGTATGACTGCAGAGGCTTGCAAGATCGTTGGAGGTTGGACATTTGAGTGCTAAGGGGGACTCGAGCACAAAGCTCCCTACGTAATTGCTTTAGGAATATCAGTAGGGTTGCCCCAGGCTGGCTCCCAAGGCCTGGTGGCAGGCAAAAGGGATGGACAAGCAGCTAAATTGGCCTCAAGCCTGCCTCAGGGACTGCAGCACAGAGATGGCATAAACTCACTGCCACTAGGGGCACAGAGGAAAGAGGTAGCCGCTCAGGTGTGCTACACACCATGCACCAGGGAGTAGACGTGGTGTGAAGGAGGGCTCTACTGGTTTCCTCCCTTTGTTCTCCACCAAACTAGGCACAGATTAAAAAAACCCCTACTTCCCAACAAAGGGAGACATAAATTACCACTACCCCAGAGCAAGGAAGTCAGATTCCAGCTTACTCTTTGTGGCATGCATTCCTTAGGGCAGATGGTAAGGTCACGAGCTGGCCTCACATGAAATGTATAAACCACACTTAAGACCATGCCAGGACTGAAACGCACACTTCTTATTTACGCCCCATGAATTCAGCTGCACTCCTTCCTCAGACAGATTCCCAGAAACATCTTGGTAAACAGGTTTTGATATACAGCCTGGAGTAACCTTTAATTAATTTGTATTTGTATGCTCCGAGAAGCATACAGCAGACGCATGCTCAGCCTTTAAATCATCACTGTTTATGAGCCGAATTTGACTTGAGGTCCTTGCCTTTTTTCCAGTGGTGTATCACCCAAAATTCCTCCTGGTAAGGAAAGGGGCTTTCTGTCTGCACAGGTGGCGAGCCCAGAGCTCCTACAGCACACCCACGCAACATGAAACCGTGCTATCCACACCTCACTGCCTTCTCCCCACGGCTCAGTTTCCAGAGTCTGCAGAACACAAGCACCATTCCAGGAGACCAAAGAAGGCAGCAGTCTCCTTATCTAACTCCGAGCGCAGGGAAATGGAAGTCGTTCTGCTGCTTGATGTGAGGGTTGGACTGAGCCAAAGCAAGGCGACAGGGCTTGCTGCACATCAAGGGCTTGCAGGGCTCTGGCGGGCTCTTCAACAGCAATGCTGTTCTTGTAGAAAGCCTCTGAAAACTGAGAACAGCATAACCACAGCCTCTGAAAAAAGTTACTCTTCTTTTATGAGCAGAGAGAGCTCTGAAGGAGTTTTCTTTATCTGGTCTCAAAATGGGTTTGATTTCTTTCTAAATCCTGTTATCATATTACTGTATAATACTATTATTAGCTATTGTGATATTTGACTGCCAGATACAGAACAGACAGAAAGAAACAATTTAATTCCATTCCACAAGCTGTTTAGCCAGAGAAGGTATTTAATATGCTGCAAAAGCCAGTTGAACACTGTCCATGCCGACAGCACTGGCAAAGCCTTCGTTTGAAATCCATCAGCAGGAGAAAAGTGAAACCATAAAAGGTCATAACTGAACTCGGCATTATTGCTGACAGGGCTCGGGGTCATGGCAGACCTCTCTGCTTTGCTTGGAAAACTATGCCCTGCAGCCTTTTTTCCAAGGGAGAGGAGTGCTATAAGTAGAGATATTATTACCCCTTAACACCCTGCAACAGCCATCAACACCCTTCAGGATGGTGGTGTACCATAGGTTTAGGATAAAATTAAACCAGGGAAGAACGCCTGCTTTCTCCTGCAAAACAACACAAGACAAATTGGTATAAACAGGAATTTTCTCCTAAGAAAACAGCCCCCCCAGCAGAGCAAAGGACTACATGGCCAAGGGTGGTTAGCCCAGAGGACCAGAGCTGGAAATTCCCGCCCCCCCCTGCCCCAGAATACACACTGCAGGCTGCTGCTCACCTCCTCAAAGCGCAACCCCCCACCATACTGTACATCCCGACACCTCTGACAATAAACAAAGTTGTTTACAAACTGCTCTTCCGAGACCTGCGGATAAAGTGGCTCACAAATACCGGGGGCCCAGGGCACCGCCCTGTGCTGCTGGCCCCACTTTGCCAGCTGGGGTAGCTGAGGCACAGAGGAGCAAAACAACCTTGCCCAAGGACACGCAGGAGAACGGAGCTGGGAAGGAAACCAGAGCTCACCGCTCCCATGCAAATGGCCTCAGCACAGGAACATCTCCTTCTGCCACAGCCCTCAGGGAACAAACAAATATATAAAGCGTTCTCCGGAGCCCTCTTCCTCAACCATCTGCTCCTGCGCCTGAGTCAACAAGCTGTTGGGATTACTCATGTGCTACGGTTTTGATAACGGATTGAACTGGACCTCCGATACCTGTCCACTGAAAGGCAGAATGAATTGTAGTGCTTTCCCCAGTGAGACTATCGGCAGATTCCAAGTCTCCCTCTGGGTGAGTTTGGATTCTAGGAACCCCATGTTCGTGGGCAGGAGTCACGATGGATCCTTTCTTAGTATCTAAGACATTGCTAGCATTTAACAGCGGGTAAAATACAGGAATTCCGCTGTGAGAAGTACTGTCATGATATTTCCTTCTCATCATCAGGAGAAAGGTGAAGGTAAGTATCAGGAAACAGTACTAAGCAGGGAGCTCTGCTGGGATTTCTCCTAACAGAAATGACACTGGAACTAGATGGCCCTTCAAGGAGTCAGTCTGGGCCAGCGTACCAGCGCTGGTGCACAGGGCCAGGCAAGCTGTTCTCCCTCTCCATGCTGTTATCTGGCTGTGAACATTTAGTTTTGCGACAGCTGCAGAGCCTTGCCACCAAGCCCCGGTGGGGAGGCTGGCAGGGGAGGTTACAACTCTGTTAACAGCAGCAACGTAAGACATCCCTTCCTTAACCACCAGTCCAGTTGCCCTTTAACCGTAACACTGGTAACAGCAGTCCTCCAGCAATCCAGAGGAATTTAAAAAGCTAAAGGTTAGAGACCAAGTCCACCCACATATTCTTAGGAAATTCCCTACATTCTCGACTCTGACTGTAAACAGGGAATCACACGGATACTGCAAGATGCAATCTCAAACGACGAAGTTTCAGAAGCATTCAGTAGCACTGCTGAGCTGCAGCATTCTCTGCAGAAGTGTCTGTGGTCGTTGTGCTTCACTCTCTGCTTACAGGTGTCCACACTTGCTTTTCCCAAGAGAGAGCGCACAGATTCTGACCACCACTGGATCCACCCTGGCTAGCGCTGAGCCAGACTTCCCAGGCATTCACAGAAATGCTGCTAGTGCCACTGTGAGCAGTGGGTATGCTACCACGCTTCCTTAGGTCAGAGTTTCAGGGCACAGAACCAATGCTAATATAGCATGTGTATATGTCACCTGCTGAACCAGGACCAAGCACTTTGTGTAAGCAGTTAATAAGCCTACCGTTGTATCCAGTGACTACTGGGGTAAGTGACGATCAGATCTTGTTCTCAAGCTAAACCTGCCTTTTCTCATTTTTGCTTGAAAAGCTTCTGCTCATACAGATTCTGCGAAAGGCATAGAAATAGCTTCCTCACAGAAAGTTTCCCCTCTGTCCCAGCTCAAGTATGGAATCACACCCTCAGGCAGAGGAGCAGGTATTACTTAGTGAATTCAGGAACAGGTTGCCCAGAGAAGCTGTGGATGCCCCATCCCTGGAAGTGTTCAAGGCCAGGCTGGATGAGGCTTGGAGCAACCTGGTCTAGTGGAGGGTGTCCCTGCCCATGGCAGGGGGGTTGGAACTGGATGGGCTTTAAGGTCCCTTCCAACCCAAACCATGCTGGGGTCCTGTTTCGTGTTACACTGTTTGCATGCCTCTGCGCGACATACTTATATATGAGTCCTTCAGGACTTGGTTTATCACCTTCCAGTGGTGCGTGAGGACACCTTACACAGTACGTGCACAGAGTAGTAACACCACCATGACAACTACCTTCAGGCCTCTCTGGGTATAATGATATTGCTCTTATTATTGCATGTATCTACCATATCGCTCACTAATCACCATGGTGATTATTATTATTTTTAAAGTACAGTACCAAACCAGGAAAAATGCAACTCCAAAGGATTTATAAAAGACAAACAAGGTGGATCGCAATCAGCCCCAGGTAGGTAGTACATGTGTTATTACTTCTGCACTGAAAAGAAGTAAAAGATGTCACTAATATCCAAAATGTTCCCCAAACACTGATCATCAGAAACCCCCTGTATACAAGGCATGGAAACATGAAGCAGTTTACCCAAAATCGTGAAGGAAGCTCGCAGCATAGCTGCAGAACAGACTGCTTCTCCAGTGCCAAATTCTCCTTGTGGGATACTTTGTTACTCTTTTAACTCTGCCATAGTATCCAGCTCTAGCCAGGATGACAACCAAGTTCCTGTTTCAAAAGTGGTTACAGATTGGGGTATTCCTGTCACATAGCTAAAATGCTCAGGACCATAAAAGGGATAAATTCACTGACATACAGCTAACATAGGGAATGAAAGGAATGAATATTCCCAGCTATCACTGTAGAGCGAGGCTCTACCACGCCTAAATCAGTCCCATCTTCCACTAAGCTCATCACTGGCTCATTTAATACCGTGTTGGCAACAGAAGGCCGCTTCAGTCTGACAGAGCGCCTAATGTAAATTGTTAGTGGAGTCCCACATCAGGCCACTTTGGTTTTGGAGCAGAAATATGTTGCAAAATCTCCCTAGAGAGATCAGCCAGCTAATGAGATTGCTTCTTTAAGAGCAATCATAACAATGGAGAAGAACTCAACGTGGACCTTTTGGGACCAGTCAGCCCTTTAAAAGAAGACATTGCTTAAGCTGGATGTCTCACTTCTACTGTCTGGTGTGTGGACTGCAAACAGCTCACACTGGCGCTTGAGCGGAATGGACATTTTGTTGGTTGATGTTCATTAAAATCGCAAAGGAAAAAAAATTGGGCTTAGAATAAAGTTGGGTTTCTTGCAAGAGCATCTTTTGTCATGGCCCAAACTGCAGCAAATCACATACTACTCAAACTCTTTAAGCACTGAAATTTAAGACTTTAGGAGCCAGATTCAAAGGAATGCAGGGTAGATTTTTTCCTTAAAAGTCATTATTAAAAATCACTTATAAAAATCATACCCATCTATAGATTACAGTGTAGGGCTCAGGGTTTGAATCATAGCAGGATCATTTCTGATTTGGATGGTGGCAGATAAGCTCAGTCCTTTGTCCTCCTGTTGGAGGTAAGTCAATAATGTTGCTTTTTGTAGAGAAAGATCTTTGACAACCGAAAGTATAAATCCAACATCCAGGATGGTTTTAAACATCCTCAGGAAGGTCTTTAGACCTTCTGCTCAAAGCAGGATCAACTACAAGGTCAGGGCAGATTGTTCAGATGCTTATGCAGTCTGAACTTCAGTACCTCCACAGACGGAGGCTGCACAACTCTTCTGGGCAACCTGCTCCCAGGCATGTTACAGTCTAAATTCAATCTGGGAAATGCTTGTTGGAGTCTTTTACATGAGTCTGCCTATCAGCATGGAGACTTTGTAAGCCACGTGATTGTAAGAGGTAATAATAAAATAAATACTTCTTTATTTCCTTTTTTATTTCATGTTATATTTTAACAAATGTCTTCGATTCGGTAAAACTCAGAACTGACTAGCCTGTTAGCTAGCCGGCTGAGAAACACAGCTCTGGGTCGGCTCAGACACTCTCCTCCAGAGAGCAGATGTTCTCTGTCTGTAATTTCCCTCAGGACATTCAAGACTCAGTCGTGGACTGCGGTCAGTCCGCGGTGTTTTGAGCACATAAATAGGCCTTTTATCGGTAAACTCACAGGGAGGCAGCTGCACAGAGTTTAGAGCCTTACTACAAATACCTGAGGCAAACTGAGCTCCGGCACCAGGGTTTTCTCCACAAATGCTTGTTATGAATGTGAGGTCAGGGCAGGGAGGGCAAGTTTCTTCCCATCACTTTGGATGGAGCAGAGAGAATGGACAGGTGAGAATTTAGGACTAGGGATGAGTTTGGCAGACTCACATACTGTGCGTTCAGAGAAGCAGAGCTTCCCTGTTTCGACTGGAGCAGGTGTTGGAGAAAAGTATCTTCCAACTTTCATGAACATTTAACACCTTTAAAGATGCAAAAAAGGTGAAGGATTTTAACTCAGTAGTGAGATTCTAACCCATTCCCTAGGAGGAAGACATTTTTGCTAGCTTTTCCCACATTTTTGGGTACCTAGCTGGAGGAATCTGGCCTTAAAATGCATGTGTAGCAAACTAGGAACCTTGAGGCTTTGTCATGCCTTTGGCAGTGCTGACATCAGCAAGATGTCTCACTGAAGAACTTGGCAATTTTACAAGAGGGAATTTATTCTTTTCAGTTGGAAACAGATAGCTTGTCATCAGCCAAAACACATGGCCAACTCCAGCACATCATGAGGATTCTTCACCCTACTCTCCCAAAAGCATCTCTGGGAATCCCACTGTTCTCTGGCACATTTCTTATGGAAGAGCAAAGCAGGAGGCTGAGATGTAGCTTTATAAGGTTATAGAATTCAAAGACTTTCAGACCAATTAACTCCAAAGGATATAAACCAGTGACTTATATAATACTGAGTCAAGGCTCACATAGTGGGAAGATAATAGTTCAGCTCAAACACATCCATCTTGCCCAGTAACCTGCTACAGTGAGCAGCCTGCAGCAGTCGCCTAGGAAAGAGTGAAAAAAGGGAGATGTAAAGAGCTATTAATCTCCTGCCGTACTTCCAGGGGCTGATCAGCTTGTTGGGGCTTTGGAGCCAACGGCTGTACCCACAGCAATGTATATGATGATTCTTTGAGGACCAGTTTTTCCTGGTGTTCATTTTTAACCTAGCTATGCTTCTGACCTGCACGGCCACTGTTGGAAAGGGTAGTACGATTTATCTATGCATCATGTGAAAAAGGCTTTTTCTATGTTCTTCTGTTCTTCAATTCTCTGGCACGTTGCTGGAATTCTCTCGACATTTATACTCATTCATTCACTTTTAACTGCAACAAAAGCCACAGTTTGGATGAAAGAATTTCACTGAAATAACCAGGAGGCACATATTGACAATATGTACAGCAGGATGCAGCTGAGAGACATTCACTCTTTAGCAGTGGAGTGTGATTCTACGCATTAAACTTTGTGTGTTTTTCACTGGGTTGCTGGAATGAATTCCCAGTGCAACTCGGTTAATGATATTTTGCCACTGATTTCCTTGGAGTCAGACTTTCATCTTTGGCCTCACACTTGCGCTTCTGTACTTGCTCACTAGCGCACGTACCTGTGAGGACAGCAGAGCCAATGCACTTATGAGCGTGTGATCAGGATGCAGCCTTGCCAGTTGAACTACAATTCATCCAACTGCCTGCGTCTTGTGTCAAGACCCCTTTGCAGGCCACAGATAACCCCCTCAGCACTAGTAAAGGCCCGCTAGAGGTAAGCAGACTAACGTTTTAACCAAACCGCCCTCTTTGCTTGTAGGAGTTCCCTAAATTTCCCTGCAAACCATTTGCTGTGTCCCCTCACCAAGGTGGGCTCATTAGCCCTTCCCGAGCTAGGTGTCACAGCTCTAGATTTTGTCTGCTAGGGCTGGATCTAGCTGGGCTGGGCTAGATCTAGGCTGCCGTTTTAGCTGCAAACATACTGCCGCTGTCTGGCAACCTACAACTGCCTGCAGCTGTCCTCGCTGCTGCCACAGACTCGAACGTGTCGGCTGTTTGAAGTGTTAAAACGCATGAGTGAAAAGCCCAAAGACGAAGTGCTTCATATTCAAACCAGACTGCCTTTATCCACCACTTTCTGTCACTCTAAACCAGTAGACAGCAGTAGGAATTTCAATTTAAAGCAATCCCCCGAGCAACAGGATGTTTTCAGATTTACAGCCTGACAGAAACCACCTCAGTCCTTCCTGAACTAACAGCTTTAAAATTCGAAGTCTGTCAAACATTTGGGTGCTACAAACAGTAAAAAGAAGGGGTGACTACCCAAAAATGGAGACATGAGCTGGTTTTTTTTCTTAGAGTTGTTTTTGAAGTCTAAACTGTTTTTTACCTCCCTCTTTAATTTTGAAAAATAAACCACAGTATAGCCCTACTGAACATGCCTATAGTCCTGATTACAATGTCACTGTCCAGTCCAGATATTTTTTTAAAGTACTGGTTCTTCATTTCACTCTTTTTATCTGATTATTTTATTTAATTTTTTGCATATCATCATATATAAAGCAAATGTAGAGTGATGTCTGAAGAATGAGCGTATAAAACATTTTTATGGACTTACCAACGACTGTAAGGTTGACTTGTGCTTGTCTGCTGCCAAGTTTGTTCTCTACGACTAGGGTGTAACATCCACAGTGTTCCTGCTTTGTTGACGATATTGTTAGCTTGCTGCTGTTTTCAGCATTCTCAATTTTAATATAATCATTTTCTTCAATCTGCCAAATTCAAAAGAAAAAGATTTATGGGATAAATCTTTGTGAAAGAGCTCCAATTACAAATCAAGGTTATCACATTGAGTGCTGCCTGCAGATAACTCACAGCAGGGCGTATGTGCAGCTGGTAAGGAGTGTAATCAACACAAAACACCTAGAAATGAAGTGGAACATCATAATGGCTCCAGTCCTGCAGAGGCAACAGGGAGCATCGGTGTCGGTAGGACTCCGCTAAGGAACAGGAGTTTCACCTGCTAATTCCTTTGGCAGGCTGAAAGGGCAAACTGTGCAACTGGCAAAAGAGCAACGTTTGGTCTCACGTATCTCACAGAGACCACAGTGGGACAAGGGTTTAGCCCTAAATACCCTAATTCATTTGCCATCTCCATGCAGAGGCCCAGTGTGCGAATAATCCATAGCTGTGATGTTTATCCTGTTGTCTCAGCCAGCCGTATGCTGTACTTCCACATCAATCAGGGCAACAGTTTCTTGGGTCTGAACAACCGAAGATGATGTTGCCTGAAATGGAGATGTAATGCTACAGCTGTGCAGAGAGACATACAAAGAACCGATTTAGTCTTCCTGAAGCATTTCTATTTGCTGGAGCAGCAAAATCAGAATCTCAGCTGAATACCACAGGCACATTATGAACTCGTTTTAATTGAAACAAAGCTATCATAGCATAAATGGCCAAGGAGGCTTAGATTTTAATCAGTATCAGCTTGAGACATGACAGATTATTTAAAATCCTCATAATGCTGCACTGCAATTATAGAAGCTGTACACTCTGTTCTTAGGAAACAGACAACATAATGTCAATGCCCTTCTTCCTCCCACCACTTCCTTCTCAGATAAGTGGCTCTTCCAACTCATTCTCAGAATTTCATTAAAAATGAAGGCTATTTAGTTTGCCTTATCTCTTCTCAGAGAATAAGACATTACAAGCTAAGAGCAGGCCTTTCCCCGAGATAGAACACATGCACCCCTACATGCCCAGAAGTAACCTCAGAAAGATGCTGCTACAGGAATTCAAACAGAAACTTAAATTGCACTGAAAGTTGTTCCTGCCACCCCACGCTTTGTTCTTCTGAGATTCGACGCTGGCTTATATGTTTTGCTTCAATAGAATTAGACAAAGGGCAGTATTAATTACAAAATTGGTCTTGTAGAGCTAGATCTGCACTATGCAGAGAAAGCCCTAAAGGGACGCTCAGTGGCTTGCAATGCTTGTGGGGAACAGGGAGCGGGATCCCTGTGCTCCCAAAAGAGTCACTGTTGGCAGTGAAGAAGCTCCAACGACTGGCCACATTAAACAATGGACTTTGTACTCAACTAACATAGAAGAGGCTTTCAAAGGCTCCCCCAGTGTTGCAGCTGGGAACAGTTCCAGCATCCCTCCCCTCGACTGCCATCATGAGCGACAGTACGGGTGACAACTCTGTGACGTTCCCTTCCTTCAGGCAGAAGATATTTGCCCAGAATATACCTGTGAGGTGGCACTGTGGCTCTCTTGAACCTAAGGGAATGTAAGGAAGGAAGGTGGAGAGAACAAGTCCCTCCTGCACACTGCGGCACACACTGACAGGACTGAAATCACAACTCCCCACTCACTGGCTCTGCTCAAGGAACTACCACAAATAACCCCCAGGAAAACTGCAAGGACACGGGTGATTTTCACTTTTAGGACTGGGAAAAGAAGAGTTAAAATCAACCATATTTAGAGAAGAGTGAGAAATCCAAGAATAAAACAATGAGTGGTGAAGTATAAGGGAAAAAGAAAGTAAAATAATGGTGCAACCCAGTACACAGTAACTGGCTCCCCATTTAACTTCATAAATAATGGCTGCTGCCCTCACTTGTCCTCCTGAAGTGCTTATTAAACTTCCTGAGGGTTTTTTTCTTTTCTACACCATACACCTAATGACCCATTAAAAAATCATGTCATCCTAAAGCACGATTCTGCAAGCTTTTAGATTGTCTCACAGTGAATAACTAAAGAAGAAAGTGTAAACATGACAAAAATAACATTTTACAGAGGAAAAAACTGTAGAATAAGAGGTTCTGGATCTGATATGGGTATTAGGAGCTGCTGGTATCTATTATAGCTTATAGAAAGATGGTCTTGAAATCTGTGTAAATAGGACTGTTGTTTTCAGTGAAGAACTCAGAATTCTGCACAAAGCAGAAACTCGCTTTTGAGGGGTACATTCCACACACTTGTTAAGACAGAGCTCAGCAAAACAAGATACTGAATGTCACTGGAGTTTCTGAGGCCAATTTCTGTAGAAATGAGTAGGCCACCTTTTAACTGCAGTCTTGACAGTGAAGGATTTTGAGAAAACAGAGGAGTTCAGGAAGTAAGAGGTTATTTGGGGTCAGCAAAGATGGACTCTGGAATACCTTTTGTACTAGCAAACAGCTTTGAATTCTTTCAATTAAATGCTGACACATCTGGATTTGGAGTCTAAACTTCCCTGTAGGAGGAGATGTTTTTATTTATGTTCTGTAGAGTGAGTAACAAGTTCAGAATGAAATAAACAGAGTAGCAGCTACAGTACATATTAACAGTTGCTGTATCCTAACGTGCCACTTTGTCTTCCAGTTCGTACGTGCATACTGGGCTACTTCATTTAAAGTGTTTTTATTATTCGCTAAAGCAATTCTCTTTAGAAGCTGTCCGTAAGGACACATGTGAGACAGTTCCAGGCAATGATTTCAAGTCGAAGGAGGTTTAAACGCAGGGGTGAGGGCACTCATGGCAGCGTAACTGCTGTTGTGCCTTGCACGGTGACACCTGTGTTGAGGCGTTTCACTCAAATTTTACATGGAATTTTGCCTCCCTGACATAACTTCAGAGCAAGCATCAATAAAGAAGAGGTTATTTTTGAAGGAGAGAACTGTTTCTTGACAGATACCTCTCTCTTTTGCATCACTTATCCTTCAGTTACATGGGCTAAAGCTTTTCTCAAAGTAACAGTCATTTGTAATAGGAGGGGGCATCAGCAATGGGTTTAAACTGTAGCAAGAAAGATTTGGGCTTGGCATTAGGAAAAAATTTCTAACACTATGGATATTTAAGCACTGCAATAGGTTGCTAATGGAGGTTGTGAAATCTTCATCATTGGAATGTTTTCAGCAGAGGTGAAAAAACATCTGGCAGGAATGACACAGTTCCTGGGGAAGGGAGATGGACAAGATGGGGTGTTGGAGATCCTTTCCAGCTCTATTTTTTTTTAATCATTGTTAAAACAGACCAGAAAACAATTTACCTGCTTACGGAATTTCATCCAGGTGCAAGTTATGGGTGCTGTTCCTACCACCTTGGCAAACAATTCCACTGATTCACCCGCACGGACTTTTCTGTCTTCTGGGAACTGAGTAATCTGAGGAGGAGTCGCTGATAAAGAAATAAATTTCTCTTTAGGTGAATATACCTTCCATTTTTCTTAAAAGTCAAATCACATCTCTCAGCTCAACAATTTCAGAGCAGCATCTGAAGTACTGATTGGCGGTTATCAGTCACTTGCAGTGAACCAATTCTGTGGATACTGTTAATTCTACTCTAGTGAAGCAATAACAATCTACTTGTCAGAACTGCACTCAGGCAAGACCAAGGTACAGAAATCCAAAGAGCAAAGCGTGAAGAACCACCACCCGTTCCAAATATACAGCTTATGAAACTGTGTGCTGGGTTTTTCAGGAAAACTTTTTCCTTCTGCACTTTGTATTTTTGAAGAATGGCCCCAGCTACCTTCATATCAATTTGTGTCTGCAAACCTGCTCCCTAACGTCAACGGCAGCATTCAGAAAACTTAAGACTCAACACCTGCCTATGAAGTAGCCAGGTGAACACCACGTGGGACGTGTATTACAGAGACAAGAAAGGAAATTGAGGTTTTTCTCCATTACATCCAGTTTTCCCCACAATGTGTATTACAGTGCTGATTTTAAATCTTGCAGTCCCATTCATACTTTCTTTTTCTTTTCAATGTAATTAAAACAAAGTGTTTTTTTCCCCGCCTAAACTTGTCCTTTGGAAAGTGTTTCTGTTTTGGAAATATCTGAAGGAAACGAGGCTGAGGCACACGTCTGGCAAAGGAAAGAGCTTGAACAGTTTACACGCCTGACAAACTTTAAGACACTGTAAGCAGGTTCCTATGAAGGAAAATTCTGGGTGACTTCAAATACGGACAGCTTAGCCTGGGAGAGTGCAAACACGTGAGCAGGTTACCATAATGCCCGTTATGAGGAAATGTAGAGTCTATCAACTTCTCTGTGGTAGCTACACCTGCAGAGATGGCATTCTGTGACACACAGAAAATCTCTCTCACTGGAGGCCAAGGTGTGTTGTTAACTACTGCTGACATTCGGTAGGATCTTGTCAGAGTTTATTCGACAGTAACTTTTTGCATGCTCATAATTTAAGTCTTAGTGCAACGTAACCTCGTGAATGAGTCTGAGAAATGGACTTTGCTTTCCAGTTTACTGCTCCCAGAACTTCACACTCACCATTTAATCACATATGCAAAGAAATATAGTAGGCAAACAGCTGTGCTTAGAAATGTGATGTCTGCTCTTGAAAGCTGAATTGGTTTATTATTTATTCCTACAGGATGACCCATGCAGCAAATTACCTGCTTTTGGAGGAGTCTTTGGAGCTGGTTTCTTCTTCACCGTTGCTTCACCTAGTTAAAACAAAAACAGACCCAAAGAAGTTAATTCCAAGGTGAGCTTTGGAAGGTATCAGCTTAACTGCGCAGCTTACATCCAGAGTGATGCTGTGTTCGCAGTTGAGAATCCAGTATCTAATTTCAGCATAATAAACTCAAGAGTTAAAAATACTTTTAAAAACACTTCTATTATCCTGAATGATCCTCAGAATATTCCCAGTTGAAGTCGGAACTTTCAAAAGAATCAAAGCAATGTGCTACACATCTCCCATACTCTGTCATACTCCGTTCCTTACAGCAGTTTACCCAGGGTGAGAACGCCCGGCCAAGATCCCTCTCATACTGAATTTCTGCTCAGATTTCCAGCATCACCAGTGCTGAATGAGGTCAGTTCAAACTAGGGTAGTTCACACCACATATTACTTCTTACACCACTCATGAGCTGGCAAAGGAACAGCGATATACAGGCAGTAAACACGAGTATCACCCCTCTGCCTCATCCTTTTCCCTTGGCAGAGACAACTTTTTGCTATATTCACAAAACAAAGGGTGAAAACAAAAGTTGAAACTGGGGCACATAAATATTGGGAAGACAATGTCCTCCAAGTTGTGAATGATAGGTAGAAAGAAGACAGGTAGGTAGAAAATGACTATTAACTGTTTTTCACAAAACAAGAACTAGGCCCCCCCAACTAAATCACCAGGCAGTAGGCATATAAACCCAGAAGTATGTTTAAATACAGCAGGCATAGGCTAGGTTCACGGACAAGTAAAGTTTTGCCAGACAAAAACATGAACAGGTTCAAAAGGACAGATTCGTAGGAGTTAGGTCTAGTGGTCGCCATTAAATGTAACAGTCTGGATGCCTTCAAACCACTGAATTCCAGAAGTGGATGGGTTCATTCCTTTTAGAGCACACTCTTTTTATCTGCTACCCTAAGCATCCTTGTCAGAGGATGGCCTCTGCTGTGAAAGGACATTCCTTATTTTCTTATGCTCTAGCAGGCAGCTGATTGAAGTAGTCTGGCTTTTGAGATGTTATTAGCTCAAATGGAGGCAGTATCTGCTAAGTGCTTTTCAGTATCTGGCAGCATCTCTGTAGGTGCCCAGCAATAGCCATAACAGTCTCAAAAGGTTTGAATTTTTTGGTTCACTGTTTACTTAAGTTATTTTAAAGTAGCAAGACACAGAGCAGCAAAAAGAAATCCTCCAAAACCCACCAAAGCAATAAAAAGTCTTGTATTTTAACCCTCTTTGCAACAGCAAACAACGAGCTGTGCATGACAGCCAGGGAACACATCACCTCGTGAATACCCACCCTCAGAGTCTAATGTTATAGCTCGAGCAAGAGACACGTGGAGATTGGCTTTAAGTTTTAGTCACTGGAGACAGCAGCTGACGTGCTGTATGTGTTACAATGCTTTAACAAATACATGATGGGTTAGCTGTTAACACCAGTGTGTTTTCTGTTCATTCTGGGGAGTATTTCAATATGCACTGAATATAGAAGTTGTTGCCACTGTCTTTTTGTAAACTTTCCTTTCATAGTAATTTTCTCTCAGCGTATGCTTAGCTTTTACATGCCCTGTCTTTTTTGATCTGGATGGAACCAGAGACACAGTACTGGAGAGGTGGAATATTCTTGCAGCACTTAGAGCTGTGTCAAAAAAGAGTAGTTGGATTTGTACCAGAAAAGCCTTTCTTCAATGACTGTCAGCTTAACAGGTCTACTAAAGGTTTAATTAGTACTTGTGAGGTGTTTATTCCAGTATAAATAGACCAGCAGGGCATGAGCTAGGTATCTGTCCAGCCAAGTCTTCCATGTGGGCTTAACCCCGTTTAATTGGAGACCTTCAACGAGCACCACTGATCATTAAAGGGACCCATCACTTTTCAGGCCACCAACAGACTGACTTGTACCCTGGGTGCTGCAGTAAATGACAGCAAATATATTTCCAGCTCCGCTTTCCTGCCCAAGCTGTATGAGCAAAGGCAACAAATGGTGTTTTCAAAGCAGCTTTCCTCTTTGGCATTGTATGGTGGCGCCCTGAGCAGAAACTCTCCTGTATTACAGGCTATAGTCACAGTTACAAGGATGAAACTACTTGTAGGATCAGGTGCCAGCTGGAAGGGCAGTAGAGCCTGGCCCATCATCTGCTCTTCAACATCCCTATTAATGGAAGCAATACATTAGTTATTCATTAGATGCATAATCCCATGAGTCTCTCTGAGTTATATGACTTCAAAACATGTACATATTTTTGTGGGGGTGTGTGCTGTATTTGACATCAGAGTCTCTGCTCTTCTCTGAACTGAGAATGAAATAGCTGTTGGGTATCTCCTCAGAACTATAACGGCTTTTAATACAATCTAAAGCAATGCCATGAATTTATTTACTTCCACACTCCGCTAAGCCTGATAGGAACAAAGAGCACCAACGATGAGGAAAAAGCACCATTTGTCAAGCGCTATCTTGGGTTGCAGATACTATTGCTCTTTTTCAGAAACGTCACTGCAGACAAACAGGAGGAAAAGCAAATTCTTTCATCCAGCATGATTTTCTCTCAGCTATCACCTCTCGGCCTACATCGCATCTTTGCTGCAGTACCTTAGTCAACACGCAAGGTGCTGGTGGAGTCATCCCACTCTCCAAATGTTCATGCTCCGTTTTCTTCATATCTCAAAGTGTTTGGGGTTTTTTCCCCCCTGGCTGACAGTGTCATTCCCTGCCCTTGCACAATACAAGCACAGAATGGGCATCTGTATACTCAGATACCCCTCTCACTTTTCCCTGCCTGCTATCAGCCTTTGCAGTTCATCACGGAAGGGACCCCAATAACGATTTGTTCATTCACAGTGACATGCAATTCATCGCTGTTAAAGAACAATGTTTCTTTACAGGCCAGGATGTATAATGAACTACCAGGTACCACATTTCGTATGGAATATTGAAGTGGAATAAATGCACGGTGTTCCTCCTAGCCCTGAAACAACTAAGGACTATGCTTAAGACAGTTTAAAAGGCTCTCACCAGAGTGAAGATCTCCACAGCAGCAAAGAATGTGAAGCCCTCACCTCTTCTGGCTAGGCTGCTGCTTATTATATGCAAATACAAAATTTGTGTTCAATTTTTAGTTTTTACCAGCCAGCACATTACATTCACTTAACTGAGGATACACAGACTGTCACTGGACTTCATCAAACCATGCAGATTGCAAAGGGTTGCTGGAAGGTCTGGCTGAATATCCTGTTTTGCAGCCACAAATAGCCCTGAGCAGAAATGAGAGGCAGGGGCAGTGTGGAAGGGGAGAAGTACAAGGATGTGTCCCTGGGTCTGTGAAGCTGACTACTTTGGCTAAGAACATACACTCCGCTGGTCTCAGATCTTCCTTAGGAGAACCAGCTCATCTCATGTGACTTTTATTTCAAAACCTGCTGGAGACAGTGGAAAAAACAAATCGAATAAGAACATGCAAAGTTGGCAAGGTCAAACAAGTGCTTTCGTTAAAAGATTTGAGCCTCTTGGACACGTTAGTTCAAGTTTGCCTCTTCCAATTTTTCAAAAAAGATGGTTTGTCTCTTTCAATATTTACATTGAAACAAGCTGAGGCTGAAAACCAGCCTGGAAGAAATAGGACATAATATTCCCTCCTTAAATGAATCTGCCTTCTAGAAACAACTTACTGTGAACATCGCAAGGCTGGTATTTACAGAATCCTATAGGCAGGCTTGCTTCTTAGAGAGCTGGTGCCTGAGACACACACACACATACACTAAAAGAGGGAAAGATCCCACACAGCCTGATAGCTGTGGGACATTTGGTTGTGCCCTGATGTTGAATTCGTGAGAGCAGATATGTTCAGAAGTCCCCGTCTTTCTTTTTTGTTTCCCTTTTTTGGAATTTTACTAAAAATAGGCATAGCCTTCCTCTGAAATGGCTCTCTGCACAACTTGCTTTCATAAAGCATGAACTACAATGTAGAGTCTGAAAAAAATCCATACTCAGGACAGCATTTCCAACCAGTCCATAATTCCTACTGTCTTCTTGAGGGACATGCCTAGAATTACATGCATGTCCCCTACAGGGGTGGGTTTCAGCACCTGGTAAACCAGTGCAGTAAATACCTAACTCCACTGACGTAAGGAGCAAGACAGTTCCCTGCTTCTGCCTGCTTGTGGAATACCCTCTTCTTAGCTGAGGAGAGGAGAAGGGCTAATGTTGTACTCTACAGCTGTAGACATAAAGGAAACCATTTTCCCCTCATGCAAAACTTTTCACACTTTCACCTTCTGAGAGCAACAAAATTGTTTTTTTCAGAGTTTCCTTCAAGAGAAACTGAAAAAAGAAGTCACGTCTGTAATGTGTCAGATATAACTGTAACCAGAACATTCTTGCAGAAGACGGAAAACCTGGATTCACGTCTCTGCTCCTTCTTCCCCATCGCACTTGAACGCTTCAGACCTGTGGGATGTGACATTAGGAATTCTCTCCCCCAAGAGAATGTAAATGAATCACTCCCTCAGATCCTGCTGGGGAGAGATATCAGGGTCTGAATCAGAGGTGACCGTAAAGCTTCACTGCTCACTGCTGTGCTCGAAAGGATGGAGTGACTGAGATCTACAAGGACAGAAACGATGAAACACTTGGCCTGGTGGTAAAGGCCATGGATTATCCATTTCTATCCCTGCTTCTGTCACAGACTTCCTTGATGGTACAAAAAACTTATTGCAGGTATTACTTTGCACAGACAAGATGAAATAGGCAAAAGATGGTGGCTACAATTATAGCAGGAAAAGACCACACGTCACTACTCACCAATGCATTCATACATTCATGGACCTATGCTAATTGCTACACAGAAAAATCACAGTGACAATGCACCAGCACCAGTAGTCTGGACACTTCATCAAGGTCTGGAAGCTTAAAGAGCTCTGCTTCATTGCTTCTCAAAGAGTAAGTTCCTCATACTGTTTCCAAATAACTGTTTATTATCTAAATACAATAAAATAGAAAGCAACTCTGGATTAAATTTGATGACAAGCAGGAATTAGAAAACTAAATGCCATACAATGCAGTTATTTGAGTTTGTGTGTTTCGGAACAGTTTTAATAGCTTTTCTTTTTTTCATTAAAAACAACCGTTATACTGTTGCAACATCCCATATTTAGTTTCTAAATCATGCAGAGATTGTCCTGTAATTGAAAAAAATGCAGCCTCCTCCTCCTCAAAATAGAAATAAAACTCCAGGAAACAGTCTTGCATTCCAGTGAAGAGAGAGCTAGCATATACTAGCACACCGAGAGCTCCAGCAATGCAACATAGTACACTGCAACTAACTTTGAAACAGCTTGGCCGGAGGAAGAAAGTATTCCATAGCAGTTTCTGCAATCAAAGCAAATCTGAGCAGTGCAGAAGAGATCCAGCGTCAAACAGCGCCCACAAACAACTCAGGCCATGTAAATTCTGCTAAAAGCTCTGGTGGGAGCAAGACAACAATATTAATTTCTTAAATCTAATTTTCCTATTTCTCATGTCCTGTGAGAACAGCTACGATTAGATGCTAAAATGCTGTGCCCAAGGGTGTAGGAACAGCAATCTAAACTAGGTTACTGGCCGCTACCCAGACTATTAGGTAGGAAAATAGTATCAGGTCATTTGGACATTCAGGAGCTCCAAATTATTTCAGTGGGCAACACAAGGTGCTTTTCCACATTAATTAAGCCAATGGATTTAGGTCCGTTTTATAGGGAAGAAACTTCGGTCAATGCTTCTATTACAGTTCTGCAACATCTAGACCACGAGTGCAGTGGGAATTAACGGTGCATGGCACCTCTTCAGTTCAGGCCACGTTACAAACGCTGTGCTCATTTTTCTGTGCATGAGACAGTCAATAAACATTTCTGTCTTCTTCTGTCAACATACAGCTATGTAAGATGAACTGTATGAAAAACACATGGAAAATACCGTTCTGTGCCAACATTAACTCAGAAAATGTCAGTACGGTGTGAGCTGTAAAGCAACCCAGCGGAGATGCAAAATGCATACCTGGCATTGGCTAAACAGTGCTGGACTGAGCATCCACAAGTGGTTTACACAACCAATTAGTGCTTTGCCATTGCTCTCTTTGTACGTACACTAACTGAATTTTCTTTTCATCTGGGGAGGCAACCAACTTGCAGCGTCACCAGGTCAAGTCTTACATTGCCTTTTTCCTTCAGCTAGTTTGGTTGGCCTTGTGGGCCACAGCTATTTACTCTTGGACCGCAGTCCTGAGGAATGAAGTCGGCACCTTTTGGTATTCAGAGAATCATACCTAGGTCTGAAAAACAGCTCATGGCAATTTTCTTTACATGGACCGAAAGAGGAAGTTTCAGCTTCTGTTAGAAAAAAAAGATTAATTTTTTTTCCTTGAAAAAGCTTGTTCGGAGGCTTCCTGGGCAACGTAACTCGCATTGTTCCAACACACTAAGTGCTTGCACTCGCTGGGCAGAAAACATCTTGGTTCTTCTTGCAACAGCCAGGATTGGAGCAGCATGGACCTCTGGGAAAGGAATGGGACTGAGGGGACTGGTTTGAACAGCCCCACTGATCCCTGGAAGCATCTCAGACTGTCCCAGGGACCAGAGAGGACAGCAGCAGCACAGGCACCAGACCACAGCTCCGACATAGTGCTCGATTTTCTGCAATTAAAAGACTATCTCTGACCCGGTTATTTACTCCCTCAGTAACTGAGTTCTTCCCCTAGAAAGTGGGAAGTTTTATACTCAGGACAAAACAATCTGGTACGAAAGGGAGAATTTGAAACGTTTTCTAATCATCGGTGCCATGTTGCATACTATATGGATAGAATGGAAATCAAGAAAAAACTCAAAGTGTTTACTGGTTTAGTCATATATTATCTAAACTGGACACAGCAAGTTCAACGTTTTAATGACATTTTTCTTAAAATGGTGCTTGTAGACCTGGATTCTGACATGACTGTTTATTGAAGAGTAAATAACAGAACTGTGTGCTAATTACTTGGCTGCTGACTCATAATTTTTCCATGGTAATTAAAATGCTTAAAAACCCACCCACTGTGGAAAAGCATATATAAAATGATAAGTTGTCCTGTCTGACGTATTTACATTTTAATACACTGCTTCAGAGATGCCACTGCTCAGCCTTGCTTTCAACTACCAACAATGCTGAGAGATCAAGTCTGGGAAGACGGCAGTGCAGCCCTCCAGAGGATTTGATCTGGACAGTGTCAGTGGTGACACTTTATTAACAACTGTCAGCAAGAACATGCATCGTTACTTAACCAAAATTGTGTTTGACAGGAACTCAAACCCATCTTATATAGTGGCAGATATAAAAGAATTATATCAGCAAGATACCAAATACTGTTAACTCATGTATTTTGGGCTGCTTGCAGTGACGGTGTGTGCAGGAAGTTCTTTTCTTTGATGGAACATTATTTTTAACTGAGCAGAAGAACTTAAACTTGTCCAATCAAACTCTGTGCCGGGTCATCCTTTCAATGTATGTGGTTTGGGTATGAGAAAAGTGGGTTTAAAGAGTGTATTACTCAGATGAGGGAATGCAGGATATCCTGTTAGGTTTTCATAGCAATCATTATGACAGGGGATAGTTGCCATTTCTTAATATTTACTGGAAGCAGTGCTGTAAATCAGCACTTCAAAACACAGCAGGCATTTCTTTCCAACACTTTCATCCAAAAATGCAATTTAGGAGGGTTATTTTCAGAGGTATTAAAGCCAATTCTTTTATCAGTAGCAATAATTGGGATAATGTTTCTTCCTACCATAGTAAAGTTATGTTGCTCTACTCAGTCCTGGTGAAGTTTAAGAAACAGCACCAACCTGTTGCAATATGCCTTTACCTCCAGTACATCTTGGGAAAAAAAAACCAAACCCCAACCTTTAAAACCCCCCCGCCTCTTGGAAAACTCATGTTTTATGTAAGTTTTTTCGGATGTCAGTTTAAAAATGTGTCCTATTTTGGATGTGGCATGCAAACCCCTCACCAGACTGATGAGCAAGGAAGTCAAGTTATAGGCCTGCAAATGAATGTGTGATCTAGGGCTAGTTGCTGAAGCTATGATTTACTGCTGGTTTGGTCCTCAGCATAACACACATTAATGAGGACAAAAGTCTTAGGAAGTGTGGAGTAGTAATAGATTCTTTAAAAAGGAGAATATTTGTTCATAAAACATCAAATCCTTACTAGCTCTTAAAAATCTCAAACAGCACTTCAATTTTTTTCTACAGTGTTGGGCCAAAAATACTTGTGTAATAGGGACTGAAGATTTTGCAGGTGGCCTTGATAATTTAAATAAGCAATTCCCTTTAAGCCTAATTGGAAGTAACTGGTAATTTCAATGGGAATTGGGTGCCCAAATCCCTTTACAGCAGATGCTTTCAAAGCTCCCTAAAGAAACATTCAAGTGGTGAGAACTTTCAGCTTAGTACTCCTGCTGCAGGGTTATGTCAAACTAGAAGACCCTTACATTGCCCACTGATTGTTCTGGCGTAGCATGGAGTCTGCAGTATGATAAATAATGAAAGGTTCCAATTTTCCACTGCCTCTTCTACTCTTTTATATCGGCGCAGAAGAAACGTAACACTTTATTATTCTAACCCAGTAGCATTTCACATCCACTTAGCACAGACATAAGTGACAAAGCCTAAATCAGTACAGTCAGTGAAGAATGAACCAATTCTAACAGTAAAAAAAGAGGTGTTCTTCCTCAGGATTGATTTCACTCAGATTCAAAGCTGGATCTGGTTTTTATTCTCAGAAACACTACTATTTATTCTATTTATCATTACAGAGTTGCATTCTGCAGAGTCATAATTATGACTAAGTCCTGGTGACAGAATATTAATTTTAAACAAAAAGAAATACACTGTAATTTTCCTAATTTGCCAGCACGGGAGCAATCTTTCTGCAGTCTGCAATCATCCATTCAGAGACACTGTTAAACACTGAATGGTACAAAACTGCCTTCATTGATGTTTCTCTGAGAATAACTGCTTATTCTAAACCAGAGTCTAGTATGCATTGCATTTCAAAAGAGGTAAGGTCCAAAATTTTACTTACTATTGGATTTCTGTAGCTTACAAAACCCAAGCTTCCAGTAATAACACTGTCAGAATGAGCAGTCAAAAGGCCCAGGTCAGCAACTATTCTCACGGTGAGACAAATTCCAGATTAACATGCTGACAGCATCCATGCTCTTTCACAGAAAGAAATGCATGGATCTTTGCTTTTCAGGAGCTAAAATTCATGACTTTCCTTCAGGTTTCTACTAGGGCAAAACCCAAGGATCACCCATAAGTGATTATCGGAAGGGAAGAAAGGTTGACATAGCTACTAACCATGACATTTGACTTGCACTTTCTTACAGAAAATGGAAAATTTGGATTTTTTCCCCCCAAAAAGTATTTGTAAAAATGACAGGGTATATAGCTCCTGTGCCCCATACAGTATATACTGTTGTGGCTCAATCCACTATTCAAAATTCAGAATTTATTCAGTGGGATTATGAAGAATTTTTGCTCTCTATTTCTTCAATATCGTTCCTTACACTCTACGTGCCATTAGGACTTTGGCCAGTTGATGTGGCAACAAAGACTAGAAGAGATCAGCGGAAATATTTGTCTCCTTGTTAGACTGGGACATCTTACTTCAGTCATTCTTTAATAACCTTCTTTTCAAGAGAAATCCAGTAAATATGCACAAATATCTGACTTGTTAAGCCCATTCTCTTTCAGGTAAGGATCTTTAAAATCTCTACATCTGAAAGGGATTTCAGTTTAAATTGCAACTGTGAAGTCCACTGGATCGGTTTTGTATATTTTGCCCCTGACAAACACACAAATATAACCCTCATTTCAGGCAGAGAAATGAGACTGAGGCTGAAATGTTAAAAACCACCTGTGGAATCTCTGCAGCCAAATCCTTTTAAAATTAAATATGCCTTTTCCCAAAGTTTTCCAAAAGCTCTTCCGAAGCCCATCTTCCTGACGTTCTCTCTGGTTACCTTGATGCTTTCAGTGAAACAGGAAAGATGCTTTAAAGGTATTTTGGAGAAAGAGCTTAGGAGAAGTTCAAGAACTTTAAACACTGATATAATATGCCACGGAACAACCTTCAGAAAACCATTCACCAATATTTCAACCTTCTTTTTCCAATCATTTCTGAAGCCAGAGGTCCTAGCTTCTGTTTTGCTCCCTATATCCAATTTCCACTAAGATCAACAGCAAGAGAAGCAGTGATTTCAGCAGGGTGAGGATCAGGTCATATATCCGCATATGCAGACTCAGTTCCCAACCCACACTTCCTCCTGGGAAGCTGCAATTGATAACATTGCTGGGGGGTCAGAGGAAATGTATGCAGAGAAAACACTCTTGAAAACACTATCCCATGGAGCTGTAAATGGCTTTAAAACTTTCCTTTCTATCAATGTTCAAAACCAAAGTGATTACTTTCTTTTTTTTTTTTTTTTTTTTGAGAGAGAGAGAGAGAGAGCTGGATGAAATATTTCATGTTTCCATTAGAACTGTGTCTTTACATCATTTTTAGGAACTCACATGGTGGACATCCTAGACAGACAACTTTCGAAGTGTTTGATTTAAGAGAGATTTGTATCCCACGGACATTCAGTTTCAAAAGAAGTGGTCTTAGGAATTGCTAAACTGACATTATTGTGCTGCCTTTACCATCTAAAGTTTCCTCTTCATTATCTTACAAGGAATACAAAATTCACCAAACAACTCCCCATGATCATGGAAAAAAGGAACGATTATGCCCTAAGACATTTCAGTCACGATGCCTGCCAAGGGTAAGACAGTGTATTGCCTACACAGGACATAACACGACTTGAAACAAACTACTCAAGAATTTCTGTGTTCTTTGGGAGGCAGCCAAAAATAAATCCGTGTCAGAAGTTTATTGCACCCCTATAGAACAATGAGAATAGAGTGGGCCAGGTCTGAACTCTCAGTTTCAGGGCTGACTTCTAATCCTCACAAGGCAAAACCTCATTTCACATGGCTTACATGCAAGGGTTAAAGAAACAGCACAAGCTTCTGAGAGTATGCCTGCAAACAGGAGGGAATGACCACAGAATCCCAAAGCGCTCTTTTGTTTCCAGTGAAAAGGAAGTAATCAAAATCACTGTCACTTACTCTCTGTTGGCAGCACAGGGGGAAGTGTGGTCTTAGGCTTCTTGGTCTTCTTCTCAATAGGCTTTGCGGTCTTTGCGGATGAGGCATCTGCAATCAAAACAAATAATAAGATACAAATCCTATTTAAAAATCAATAATGAAAAAGCTGCCTATTAATGTCAGTTTGTTTTGGATCTTTCTGCAAAGTTAGAGGAAATTGCTGTCCTTTTGGTTTTTAAGAGATCTTCTGCACAGTCTTGCTGCAGAATATCACATTCTAAAAGGAAGAAGGAGCAGAGAGGGAGAAGCCTCGATGAAAGCAGCTGTGCCGAGAACCTAAGAAAGCAGCTAGCCAGGCACCATCTAAGCCGATAGGTCTATTTTAGCGGAATAGAACAATGTGCACAAAGCTGCTTCAGGCAGTGCACGGAACAGGGAAACAAAGGTGTATTTGAAGCATCATTTAACCCAAAAGAATCTCTTGCCTTATCATTTCTCTGTTCGCTTGTCTATGTGATCTATGCAGATGAACACACTCTGAAAAGTAGCATTTCCTCTGTATGTTTAAATATTTCCAAGAAAATGTTATTACACATTGGTTCATTCCTAAAGAAAAATGGCAAAAGGGACACCACAGGACTCGAGTTTGATGGACTTCATTATTCTCAAGATTGCAAGCTCACATCCAGCAACTACTCAGCACCGCAGGCTCCACCGGCAGCTGGCAGTCAATGCAAGCTGTCTTCCCTTTGTATCCCACATGACAGACACGTACAGGTAGAAGGTGCCGCCTTTCTTCAGCAAGGTTACCCCAAATCGAGCATGTCATATGATGCAAATCCTAATGAGCTCCATGTGTTAGATTGTTTGAACTGGACATTTCTCTTCGGAACAAAGATCACAAATCTGGATAATGATCTCAGCAATAGTTGTGTCAGTTTACAGGTTTCAATATATTCAGCTTTCAAAGAATTTGTGCATGAGAGCACAGTTTGAAATTTAGTCACCAGAGAAAAGATAACAGAAATGTTATGGAACCACCTATTTCTGTCACCTGCATCTAGGTGCCAGAGCATGACTGGTTGAGTCTAAAAATTGGCATATTGGATGTTGACAGCAGACTGGGTAGAAGGGGGTAATTTTAATTGTTTTAGGTCACAACCCTAATTTATAAAGAACAGTCATCCCCTCTGCCAGTCACGGACATGGGATATCAAATGGCATCTCTCCTCAATAGATGGGAGTTTGCTGTAGTGCCATTCCTCAGAAATCTCTTCTCAGCCATACAAAACAGCATGCCAGTAGGGCATGGAAAGGACAGACGAGGCAGCCAGTACTAGGGTAAGGAACGTGGTCTTTCAGGTGCCCAATGTTACGCGAGCAGATAGCTCCTAACACCATGGGTGCCGCTACCAGGGTGAGCCAGACCGCTGATAACGCCATTCACGTCATCACTCCCCTGATCAAGACTTTGCAAGCTGAAGTCTACCTTCAGCTCCCAGAACATGCATTGCCCGGCAGGAAATTGGAAGCGGGAAATATGCTAAGGGGGGGGCTTCAGGAAGATGAGAAGACAAAGTCAAAGGAAAAAACACACAGGTGTTTTTAACATTTAAAAGAAGCTAGGGCAGCCCTGGAGAACTGCTGTGTGCTAAGCACTTTATGATTTGATCCTTCAGCCCTCTGCATCTGTGGCAATTAAGGTATTACAGTGGACTAGATTTTTTGTAACTCCTCGTGACAGTTTTCTTTGAACTTCAGTGCTGTTAAAATGCATTACTTTAAATTACAGAAACATACACAATAGCTTATCAAATATCTAAGACTACGTTTTGACAACAGTATCATGGAAGGTGCCATTACAGGAATGAATATAATTAATTGTAATAATAATTAATTTCTTTTTCCAGCTACATGAAGACTAACCCTTACTGATGGAGTTAAAGGATGATGTTCTTACCCTGTGTCATGCTACATCAGGAAAACAAATCTGTTTTCTTTTCTAGAGTTCCTACCCCAAATACCTCATCTGCAACACAGCTGTGAAGGTTTAGTACCCAAGATCAATGTTACTGGGCTTGTTAAGTTTTGTGCTCTTTTTAGTTACAATGGAAAGTATCAGAGTATTCAAGGATGAGCTCACCAGGTGAGCTGATAAGAAGCCTATTTGGTTACTTAAAGTCTCCTAAGTAACTTCAAGTCCATGGCAGTTTTAAAAGTCTGTGCTGTTGACCTTATGACAAAATATTTGCCCAAGGCCAAGATGACTTGGCAAGTGTTCAGTGTCACCAGTGTGACTGAGGCTGAGAAATGGGTACCTCAGTCAGCAAATTGTCCACGTTCTAAGACAAGAGCATACAAGGGTGGTTGAGCCACTAATTTGTTTATTTTCACTCACTTCCAGTAGAAAATCCAAATGACCAAATATCATTGAATGCCAAGAATTGAAAAGTTCTATGCTGAGAAATGTGCCATACACAGTCACGAGGCAGACTGGTACCCAGGCTCACACACCAAGCTCGTACGTGCTCCTGAAGAATGCATACAGCTCAGAAGCAAATCTTCATGGGTTCAATTTACTGCTAAAATCCTTGTAGAAATACAGTGGGCAGCAGGAGAACATAGATTATTCCACAAAGCAGCCAGAGCCCTTGGCTTTGTACTGTCTCTCTGCTTATTCTCTTTTATGGCAGACATTGAATTACATATTGACCATAAAGTACAGGCAGGATGTGGGCAGAGTTCTTTCTTGTATGAGGTTCATAAAGGCTGGTATTGGGAAGCAAAGGGGGAAGTTTGAAGGAAGGGTTTTCCCATACCCAGGAAATACTTACCTTCTACCAGCACTTTGCAAGCACATTCAGCTTTTCCTGCTGCATTCTCAGCTATGCATTTGTATTCGCCCCCATCTTCAGGCATGGCCTTCTCAATGGTAAGTGAACACAGGGTCCCTAACACAAAGGAAGGAGAGATCAAACGGATGTTAAGTTGCAGTTCACAAAACCCTTAGTGCTATTAAGGAACAGAACACATCAAATGATCCAATCCTTTACTACAGGTGATTTTCACTGCTAGAAAAAGACATTTTGTTCTTAAAATTCAACATCAGAATTGGAACCTTAGTGATGCTAAATAAAATAAAAACACATTGGTAGATAACTTGAACCTTATTGTTGTTCCCTAGGATACTCCAAGCTGTCCCTGCAGCCCTAAAGTGGTTAATGGATGAGGGAAGACCCAGAGCAGAAGCTCTGCTGCTGTTCCTTGTCTTATAGCAGGGGCAAGAAGTCCTCACTCCAACGATCTTTTCCCCAAAGTGCCAGTAATGTAGGAGTGTAAATTGGAGGGCTTCTGTCAAGTGACCATCTGCAATATTTGGATTCAGCCTTATCTGTAGCACTCCCATGATCATTCATGTCTGAATGCAGACCTTCAGCTTAGTGCCCAAGTGTGAAAAGCAATTGAGACATTTTCTCTTTGCTTTAATTACTCAACACACAAGTGTCTGACATTGTAAAACATCTGGTAGAGAGTCCAATATATCAGTGGCAATCAAGTCTGTCACTGCAACAAATCCTTTTCAAACAAAAAGCAAAATTTGACTCCATTGAGTTTGCAGAAACAGGATGTGATATAAGCTCTGTAGTTACCAAGGGAAGCTTGGTATGACCCAGGGGACATACATTTCCTCTTACAAAATAAAACTCTGTGAACGAAAACAGAAGCTGTTCCCAGTAGTTGGGGGATGAGGAAGGAGAACAGTGGTTTGCCTAATCCCTTACACTCACTTGCATTGCTTGGAACAGCGAAGTACTTTGCTCCCCGGGGAGAATCTCAACTAAAACACTCCAGACTTTCCCCTTCCAAATATCCCTCCTTAAATGAGAATGAAGTTTGGGATTACTTTCTCCTTCCTCACTGACCTGTCCCCTAAACACAGCCTGAGACATTGTACACTTCCACCCGTTGCTGTTAGCTTGTCCAGACTGCCTGCACCCTCCTTTTCACAACACAGTAATACCTTCCCCACTTCCTTCATTTACCTTTCTCAGAGTCTCTCCTAACTAATGGCAAGATTGGGTAATGACCTTTTTTAGACATTTCCCCTGCGTCCTGAGATATAAGGAGATTTCCCAGAATCTCTTGCCATTTGCCAGCTTTCTCTCCATGATGACTGGAGACTGCCTTCTGCCTTGGAGGGTGCCTGACCGCCATCGAATGTATCCCTTGTGATGTGGCAGGTGGCACAGACGTGGGTGACACTGGTCCTTGGAAAGGATGTGAAAAGGTCCAAACAAATCCACAGAATCAGGAAGCTTGAAATAATGACAATTTTCCCCCTGAGAAACAATGACAATGTAAAGCTATCTCAGAGGAGAACGGACCCCTCACTCACATGTGCTGTGCTCAGCCAACCACAGGGTGAAAAGAAAAGCCACGGCCCTTCCCTGAGGCGGCTCATCTCCACGAGTCAGGCCGAGCCAAAAATGTCATGAGCTGCAGTTCCATTCCAAATGGAGGAGGGACACTAGAAAAGTATTCCTGCAGGGATCTAGCAAATATAAATTCACATGTCTCTGCTGTTTAAAGAGACAACTGGAGAGCAAGCCAAAGATAACATCCAGCCTAAGATTTGTATAAATCTATAACACATGATTAGAAAAGATGACACATTAGAACCTAAAAATGCTATTGAAGACCACCATAAGCTATGGAACAAAGGCACATGCACATGGAGACCTCCGGCCACCTCACTGCAGGGATGGAGTCTGGCTTGTAAGGATAACTGGACAGCTAAGGGACTGGAACAAAACAACATGTACTTTAATTTTTGCTGGAGTTTTCTACCAGCTCCAAAGCCTTTCCCCTGCGTGCTCATCAGCTCACTGAAGACCCATGTGACATAGGGTCAATCCTCACCAGTCGTGCTGTTGCTGTGCTGTCCAGACAGCACCATGCAGCAATATAAATTAACACCTCATGAGAAACACTTCCATACGGGACATACACAAACAGAAACAACGCACCCTCACAGTAAATCATTCCACAAACATACTAAAATCTAGAAGCAAATCCTATGGTTTTCTCACGATGATCCTCGACTTGCCCCGTGCATCCAGTGCTCGGTCAGTTTTGCTTTTAGAATCTAGCCCTGGCCAGGCTGCATGGCACGGGGCTGGTCGAAGCTGCATTTGGCTTATTCCATTGGATGCAGAGTGCTCGTGAAATAACGTCAGTCTTACTCACTCCAAAAGAATATATGTGTTGAATTTTAATGAAGTTATTTGTTAGAAGGAGGATAAAGGAAGTCTTTTCTTTTGCTCCTGACTCCCACCCCCCGGCAGCAATAATCTGTATCCTTTTTCCCTCCACTTCCTCCTGCTCCCCAGCAGCTACACTGGAACAGCCAGAGTACATGGGGATTGCTGGCTTGTTGCTACCACCAGGTGCAATGGTGGTATTCTGCCCTCAGTGGAGGAGTGAAGGGGAAATGAGATGATGTGGGTCATTCTCCCTTATTTAGCCACTAGTTTTCATGAAACTGTGGACTACTAGGACATACTGCGAAACTGGCCAATGGTTCAAAAAAGCCAGGTTGGGTCAGGAGTGTAAGGGGGGCCTGAGAGAGCACACGACTGTAGAAACCTCATTTTCTTCAAAAACCAGGAAAAAAGCCCCGAAACAGGCCAACTTGATAAGATTTCATAAGGACAGGAAACTCCCCGATAGAGCGATGTTCTGTGATCTAGAGCTACAGTCGGTTCCCGGGGCTAGAAGGCCAAATGTCTTTCAACGAAGTATTTGGTATTTCCTCTACAAAAACGCTTCATGACCTGAAACAAGCTTATTTTCCTCATAACTGCAAGAAAGCCCAGACTGGTTGGGTATTCTGAATCCTGGCACTTCGCAAATCCCAGTCAACCCAAAGAATTTGATATCAACTTTGTCCCCCGCATCTCTCTACTATTTCTTTTTTTAGGAACCAGCCCACGTCTTTCAAACACTGTCACAAAGGGCAGGATTGGAGTAAACACGTGTACTGGGATCTTCCACTTAGATATCAGAACTGGTGCAGCTCTAGAAAAGATCTTAACAGCCCGTAAGCTGACAGTTTACTGGAAACTCTGGTTTAGATACACAAAGCCTTTCCCTTGCATTCTGAGCTATTAAAGGATTTTCTGACTTACTCAAAAATAGTGCAAGGCAGTTTAAAATATCTCTAGGCTTCTGCATTCTTTCCATGAAGCGCCGCAGAAAGTTAACTTCAGATATAAAACAAATACACAAACCAACAAAAAACCAGCTCGAGTCTAATTCCCTGCACTGGCATGTAGCTGGCCAACCTCCTGACTCCCATCCGTGAGGCAGACTGAAGTCTTTCTCATTTGTATCCCACGGGATAAAGAAGTTCTATGGCGTATTTAAACAGTATTAATAAATACTAGGGAATAAGAAATTGTGCCTAGGAGCCACAACAGATTTGTTAAGGAACTCGTTGGCTCCCTGCTGTTAACTTTCTAATAAATCACAAATTGTCTGGGAAAGTGCAAATATGTGCTAGTGGCACAGTCATGTTTAAAAATGGCAAGTGGGTTGACCTGGGAAATATTGACTACAGTTACAATGACAACAGGCAAAGCAGTGAAAAAACTCCCATGAATTTCAGAGAAGAAAAGGTATCAAATTTAATTTTTGCTAATTGATAGGGTTTTAAGGAGAACAATGTAAGAAGCCTACTTTCTTTATTCATGAGATTACACATTTCATTGGCAAATGAATCTGAGTAAAGGTAATTTTCTTAGTACATACTGAAATATTTGTGTAATCTCACATTATTCTGCTTGCAATTAACGCTGTATTACTATACTAATGACATTCATGTTAGGGAGAGTGGGGGCTGCCAAAATAAAGATCTCATGAAAAAGCTGACAGTGGATTTCCTCTGTGATCAGACTAGGACCAAAAGTTATTCAATATATTAATCTGTGATGTAGAAGTATTCATGAATTAATGTTGATAAACTCACAGAAAAAAGACAGAAAGAGAGAGAAAACAGGGCAGTCCTTATAAACAACTGAGTCCTATTCACTCAAAGAAAATGTGGCTTGTGACAGTGAAATGGCAAGCATCCATGGACAGCCAGGGATGCTGTCCTGTCAGAAGGTTTAAAGGTTTAATACAGAAGTAACAAACATGAGCTCCACTGGGGTGAGGTGGAAAGAGCACCAGTGACCTCCAGTAAGCACAGCAATAGGAAGGCTGAAGAGGCGGTATTAAAAAGAAAAACTGAACAATCCCAAGCCTTCAAGGGCTGGATAAAGTGTATTATGGAGAGAAGGTTACTAAGAACTTGACTTGTCAAGTTTCAGAAAAAAGAGAGAGAGGTATCTTGATTAGAGAGTCAAAGTCATTCTGTCAAGTAAAAATGGGCTCTTTAGCTTAGCAGAGAAAGGGAACAAGTCTATGGAAGAAGAAACCAGGAAATATCAAGTTAGAAATAAGACACTGCTTTGTTTCTTGATTAAAAACCAAAACACTTATAAGAATAATTAGACATTGCAATAAATTACTAGTGATTAAAGCAAATGTCTCGCTTTTGCTACAGGTAAACCTACACTACATGCATTTCTGGAAGAAGGATACAGACAAAAATGGCAGTACAGAAGGAAATGGTGTGGTGCATGACAAACATGGAGTTGAGTCAGAACTGGTGCTCAGATATCTCCCTAGCCTTAAACTTTAAGCTGCAGGATCCATCTACTTTCAGCTGTGCAGAGAGTTGCGTTGATTACCCACCAAACTCTTGCTCCAAGTTAATTAAAAAAATCAATAAAGTCATGGTAGATCCTAGTTAGACTCACAGACACAGGCTTGCACAACCGTTAGGAAGATTTAGGAGTTATGTTAAGTCACAAGAAAGTTGTTAAGGCATTATTGCTAACAAGATTACCAACTCTTTATGCTGCCAAGACGCTCAGGAAGAAAAAAAGTCTGTCTTACACAATGCGATACAAACTCTGGCCAGTTTCTGAGCCACACCATCACTGCTACCTGAGCCTACAGTAAGTAATTCCTCTTCAGTCTACATAGTCACATGGTACTAATTCTAGCCAAAAAAAGCAGAGCAAGGTGATGTTAAAAATGGCAAATTTGCCAGTTTTGACTTATATTCACTGTGTGCCTCAATTCTGCAGTCTCGTAAGGGTGCCAGCTGCCAAACCCTTTTCACTGTCGTCTTCTAGAACAATTTTTGTAACCATGCAAAAATTCTCTACGTTGGTTTTCTGTCCCGGAGTGAATCACATAGCGGGACACTAGCACAGGGCACGGCTGTGCCAAGCACTGTACAACTGCAAACCAAATTGGTTCCTGCTCTGAAGAGTTCACCGCCTGAGGAAGCTGGTTCCACTCAGTCCTTATATGTCTAACTCCACTGTCATGTCTGCGAGAGCCCTCTTAAAAACTGTTTTTCCAAACAAAAAGCCCCCTGTAAGTTCAAACAAAGAACACTTACATTAAAATCAACTGCCTCTTATCCGTATATCATCTAACCTGCCCGACTAAGTGCATAATGCTCTAATTTATGAGCACCCTCTTTTGTTTATTTGTTACAGCTACCATTTATTTTGAGATTTCAGAGGCAAGGAAAACATTAATATCTACCCCAGGAACGTAGATAACCGCACTCTGACAAGTGTTTAGAAGAAGAAAAATATAAAATCAAACCATTAATAAACTTGTAGCAGGTCGGACATGTTCGTAAAATGGTGTAAGAGCTCACTTTGTCAGAAAAATGATCCTTTAAGCAACAAATCACTCATGGCAACCAAGTGAACGAATCATTTCTGGGAGATTATTAAAAGAAATGGAGAAAGAAGTACTGATGTTCATGATTTCAAAGGGAAACAAAACAGTGTTAGTAGTTGAAATGTAAAATGGCAGGAATGAAATTGATATGTTGTGACATCAGTATAATGCTGCCCACCGTCTGACTTCTAACTGCTAATGTAAACTGAACCCAGGAATTACAGAACGCATTGCAAACCCTAGATTAATTGCTAGAATACAGCACAAATACTGCACAGATATGCTCGTAGATGAAGGTTTTAGACCTTACCAAACACCTTACCAATCAGTGATTATTCTGATCCTGGTGGTTGAATTTGGGCTTCTCTGATGGTACAGAAGTGGGGTTAACACCCCTCCTTCTCCTGCACACTAATGGCTAAACTACTTTGGACAGGTAATGCAGTGTTGGCCTCTCCAAACAGAGAGATGTGCGAGTGCAGTTGTTTCTAACAGGTAAAGGGCCTTACTATTAGCTAGTACAAATATGCCAAGGGAAGTTACTTTCAGTGAGTCTGTCCTGGGAACTTGTTGCACAACAGTATACTTTTAAGTCTGCCCTTCCTGGCCAAATATGCCACTTGTTTTATCAGGTGGGCATATCCCTGAAACCAGATTTTATATGTTTATCTCCACAATGTATTTGGCACCAGGAGATCAGAATAATGCTCTCTCTTTTTGCTTTCTGGCAGTGACAGAGAGGGTTAATTTAATTTCCAAAAGACAAATACATGGCATTCTGCAGGTTCAGGTGTTAGTTATACTGAACAGTTTGTGGGTCAGTGGCCCATACTAACTAAGATGGGCTTGTGGTATGATAAAAAAGCAGACAGATAAGTCTCAAATAGCTAAGAATAGACTCAGTCTATCCACTTCCATAGTGGATTGTGTTGCTGAACACATGAGGAGCAAGGTCATACCAAAGAAATAAAAAATGGCTTTGCAAGATCTAAGCCCATTAATGTGAGCTAGGTCCATTTGCTCTGAATTCCTCTCCTTCCCCACAGACTCAACCTCCTTTCAGATCAGGGTGACTCTAGGGGATTATCTCCAGAGCCCATTAAATGTTGCTCCAATGTTGGCCAAAGGCACTGCTGCAGAAGGACGTGACACCTGTAGGCGTGATGAAACTGCTTTTTCAGCGTTTGGGGCTAAAGAGGGAATCTGGGATTTTGGCACTGGGCTGCTGAGTAGTGCCTCCAGTTTCATTGCTGCTCTCTATGTTTAAAGCTGCTCCAAACACGTGCTGTGAGACTAATCCATACAGTTTCTCAACTGAACGCTATGTCCTGATATTCATCCTGAATTTGTTATTTCTCCATTCCAGTCTGTAGCTGTAATTATTCCTTCTCCTTCCTTGGTTCCTTGAACTATTTATGTGTTCCTAATTAGAGGATGAAAGAAAAATCAAACTCTATGAAAACTGGAACTTATTTAAAGTATCATGCATACCTAGTTAATTACTTAACAGTTGGCATGAAAGCATCCCACAGTGGGGGAGCAGCAACACATCATCCTCCAAATGCCAAAACTAGCAGGTAATGTCAGGCAAAAACCTAAATTGACCATCACGCTATGCATCCCCTCAGTGTACCAGAGAGAGTGTAATAAGGTTTAAAAAAACCCCATAGTTCTAATCCTCATTCCATTTCTTTCCATTAAAGGAGAAAAGTGTAGCATTTACTTCCCCGTGCAATACTTCTTTCTAAGATCCTCTGCAGATATGTGCAGAAGAAAGCATAACTTTGAAGTACTGATAATCCTGACTACCTGAGCATGATGCTAATATAATAATGCAGGTACACCTCAAACATGAGGAGAGTTTCTTCACTCCCTGCAAGAAGCTGTCCTGAAACAGTGGATTCTGAATTCCTTATCCAGTGCTGACCTTTGTCCCATTGCTCAATGGAAAGCACTGCTAAAGTGTGACATCGTGACAAAATGCCAGCTCTGGGGTGTTACGGCCAAGAGTGTCACCAAGCCCAGCTGGACTGGATGGGGGAAGTCACAAGCCCTGCTCAGGCACGTGGCGGAGCATTTCTGTACACGAGGATCACTTCACTGTGAACACAACTACGCTGGATTTTCAGCTCCACAGTACCATTTTATAAAGTGCATATGAGTTGAGGAATTGTAACAGTCAATTACTTGAATTATTTCAGTCAAGAAAACAGCTTTCTGCAGCAACACAACACTTTGGGACTTTAGGAGGCTGCACCATATCTCAGAAACTTTGATACAGAGAAGATAATAACCATGAAACTTTGAGATGTATATATAATGTCTTTTTGCTCTGAGCAACTCCAAGAAAACCCTTGAAATCTTGCTTCCAGTGTAAGGCTCATTAAATTGCAGTCTCCCACCTTCCTCATCCTGTCAATCCTCTTTACAGGGATGGCATTTCTACCAGTCAACTTTTTTCTCATGCACATGACATTTACTCCTATTCTATACAGTCCCCTCTGGCAAAATTCATCATGTGCTCATCAATACAATTTTTATGCTACTTCAGACACATGCCAGACACAACGCACCTGCTGCCATTTCCCTCTCTCCATCTACTTCCTTTGCTATCCCCTTAATGTAGTATCCAGGTGTCTTTCTTGCCCCCCCTCAAAGGCAAAGTTATTCCTGACTGCATCCACTTTGAATGAGTCCTCAGGTTTCAGTGCTTGAAACACCGCTCAAGGATTCACCCCTGGTGACCCCCTGTGTGTATTCATTTGGTTCTCATTTAGTAACACTGCAAACAGTCTGGGTGCAATGAAGAGAGACTCACAGCGAAGAGTGCCGACCCCTGTGTCAAGGTGTAATTCTTAGTGTGAACATGAACTTTCTTACTACGTTGTGCAGGACAGTGTCTTTCTCCGTACAGTTCCCTCAGTGTCTTATGCAACAAATAGGAAGTAAAGAAGTTATTCTGTATTATCAGTTATCCCCCTATTTTTTCCCAAGGACAATATACTTTGTCTAGATGCAATATTAACTTTTTCTCAAAGCTGGCTGAGTAGGGTTTGATTATCCAGAATGTGGAATATAAGGAAATCACTCAATTTGACAGCAGTAAGTGCTCTCTGAGGACTTTTACCAAACTCTACTGTTTTGAAATTAGTTAAAAGTCATCAGGCCAGTGGGGCTCAAATATTTCAGAGTCTGTAAAGGCAACAGAAGCATCTGTGGTGGGGCAGGCATGAAATACACTGGAAATCAATTCTCAGCTCTGATCTTAACTATGTAACTTGAAGTTGTAATAATTTCTTTCTATACCACAACCCCTCTTTGCTCCTCTGTTTCTTATTGCAATAAAAAGCCTAAAATATTAAACATACAGAAGAATTAAATTAGAATTTGTAAACCAGCAATAATATTATTGTTTTCAATGTTCTAAATCCTTAAAGTTCTGCTTAAATAAACTTCATGTACCAGCTCCTTAAACAGCGTTAGCAGTGTAAACAGCATTTAAAAATGCAAGAAGTTCAATTTTATAAAAATTACATCTGCAGGCTGTTAAAGGAGAATCTGCAAGAAATGTCAAACAATACTGTTCCTTGTGTACTCCACTGAAATAACAAGAAAGTTGCATCTGGAAACAGTTACTGGCACAGGACTTTAATAAAGTATTGCGTTACCTTTAATGAACTAAATACTAATCAAGAGCTGGATATAGCAATGTGCCATCCAGCTGGCTTGTAATTCAATTAATTTACCTTCTTGGGAGATGACAATGGACTTCGATGATTTGATGGCTTTGCTGTCTAGAGTCCAGGTGACAGCTGCAGGGGGATCAGAGGAAATCCGACATTGTAACACCAATTTTTCCCCATCTACTACTTGAGCATCCTGAAGCTTCTCTGTAAAGGAGGGTGCTGTTCCTTTGCTTGCAGGTGGTTTGCTTGGTGTTGCTTTGTTTTCAGCTTTTTTCCCAGTTATCCCGCCATCCACCACTGCGCACCCATGCTCACAGTTTCTGTCGTTCTTCTCTTCTTTTTTCATTGCTACTTTGGCAACGGGGGCTTGAGAATTGGGGGTCGCATTCTGGGCTTCAGCATTGGCGCGGGCATTTGGTGCTGGGGTGCTAGCGCTGCCATTCTCTGCAGGTGGCTTTTTCTTTGAGCCCAGCACAGATCTGAAATCTGTAATAGCTGGTTTAGGAGGTGGCACCTTCTCTGGCAATGGGGTTTTTGGGGTGCCTTTCTTGGCCAGCACAGAGCGGAAGTCCACCTGTTGAGGAGCATGAAC
The DNA here is from genome assembly GCA_027574665.1 of Rhynochetos jubatus. NCBI lineage: Eukaryota > Metazoa > Chordata > Aves > Eurypygiformes > Rhynochetidae > Rhynochetos > Rhynochetos jubatus. Next base: position 31,857,311 of record CM050654.1, read on the forward strand.
TTTCCTTTCCTCCTCTGACAAGGTCTTGGGTTTGACCTGCCGCTGCAGGTTTGCTCGGAAGTCCATTTGCTCGGCTGGGATTTCTTTCAGTTCCTCCTCAGAAAAACTTTTGGTGCTGACTTTCTTGCCTAAAATGTCACGGAAATCAAGTTGCTCAGCTTCCTGCTGCCTCAGGCTCTCCTCCGTGTGTTCCCGAGTTTCCACTCGCCTCTTCAGCACGCCTCGGACGTCTTCCTGCTCTTCCTCAGCTGCTCTGGTTTCACTGCTGCTCTTTTTGAAGCCACTTGTTCTACCAAATGTTAGTTTACCATGATCTCCACCATCTCTTCGCTCCCCAGAGCTGGCTGATTCCCTCCCACTATGATCCGAAAAAGAAAAGAAAGAGAGAGCCAGGAAAGGGGCTGGTTTAAAAATGTCAGGGAACAATCTCAGAGCAGGAACAAAATGTGTTTATAGAAGAGGAGGTTGATTAGAGGAGCACACTCCATTAGTTTATTGCATCAATGATGACTTCAGGAGCCATATAAGGGCACAAACAAAAAAGATCTCCTCTACTCTGGCTTGGTACAATGTGCTTAGCCTGTATGATGAAAACAATTTGTTGGGTCACATTTGGGGATTAGGTTGAACAGCAGCCAGCCTGGGTCTGGAAGGGCAGGGAATTAACGGAGCAAAAAATAGAACCCACCCATGCAAGTCCCTGGGAAAAATACTCACTCTCTGAGCATTTCTGCTCTGGAAGCTGAACTCTCCCGTAGCATCAGAGACACCTGGCAGCTGCATTCTCCAACTTGGTTCCTGAAATATTTAAGTGAAATCAGAAAAGCAGAGGTTTCTCCCTCCAAAACTGTGACTTGACTGAGCTAAGTGACTGTGTGTTGCACTGGAGCAGCTCAAACCAGCGTGGCATCCTCCTTTCCTTTGCCCGGCACTGTGGTGGTTAACTGAGTGGATTTGGTCCCCCTAAATTTGGAGCCAAGCTATCTCAAATAGCTTTTACTGATCTGTTGCTGTCTACACTGGGAAAACATACTCCCTGAACAAAAATCAAAGCAATTTACAGAATGAAACAGCTGCAAACAAATAAGCTAAAGGAAAACAAATACAAAAGCTGGAAAAATCAAGGCAGAGGAAGGGGCTTTTTTGCAAAGTTGAAAATCTTTCCAACTCTGCCTACTGTTTATTTATTCAAACCCAAGCTCTTAAGTTTTCTAATGTTAAGATATTAAAAGCAGGGTCTCGTTTCCTTCCCTCCCCCCCCAGCCCAACCAATCAGCAAAACCCATCTACATGGATTGCTCCAGCCTGTGCATGTTTATATTAAAAAACATAAAAGTGTCACCATATATGGTGCTGAGTACTTATTCTTCCTTTTGCAGAGGAATACCATGGATGCCTTCTGGAAAGGGCTCCCATTAAAGAATTCATTTAAAGTGCTCGCCCCCCCACCCCGCTGCTCCCTCCCTCACACAGATATATATCATTCTTCGAGCCCCAAACAGCTCTTCTCCACTTAACGCAGGAGATGCCAAAAGCAAAATTTAACTCCCTCAGGACAGCAGTTGTGTAACTGTAGCAACAGCCCCCCTGAACTGCCATTAAAACCCACAGATTTGAACTGATTAAGGACTAGAGATATCTTTATTAGTGAAAACACTTTTGTCCTTCCCAGTCTAAGTACAAGCTTGCAAATAAGCTACAACCTCCTGGATGATTTTTTCTTTTTCAAAGAAAAATAATTTTTGCTACTGAAAACATTTCCTGGACATGAAGAAAACACATGTGGACTGGGGAGGTGGGGGAAGGAAAGAGAGGCGGGTTTTCCCAGTTGTGTTCGCCTTTCAAAAGACTTGCTAGAAAAGAGCACCCTGGGGGCCACTTTGCCCTGAAGTTTAAAACACAGACTCAGGAGTGCCTTTCTGTTAGTCCACCATAAACATATTGTCTGGCCTGGTTTTTAAGTAGTGCATGGAAATACATTCCTAGATACGGTTCTGTTTGGGTGAACAAACTATCATTTCACCCACTTGCAACTTGCAATGAAGTCACACAGTAGACAAGATCATTAACACAGATGCAGCACTAAGTTACGTCTTTGCAATAGCAACCAGTGCCATCACCTTTGCAGCTGGATTTCCCTTACTTTCTGTTGCTTTAGAAGATGAAACAGTGGATCAGCTGACATGAAAACCGAGCCTTTAACAGCAAGAAGAAATTGGTGGGGTTGACCAAAGTAGCTGGATTGCAAAGTAAAGGATTTTCTGGTAGGAATACATCTTATTTGACCTTAAGACCATCAACAACAAGAAGCCATAGAAATGCGTTCAACGCTTTATATCCAACAAGTCAGAATACGCACACTAGGAAGGCACTGAAGGCAATCCATGACAGCACCGAAAGCCACAAGACTAGTTTCCTTCAATACAAAAGACTAGAGACCCTCTGAGTACCAAACAGAAAGTGTCCAAACGGCAGGAGGGGACCCAAGTCAATGCAGAGAGAATGTAACTCAGTCCTGCACTGGAGACCTGCTATTCTTACTTCCTCTTACGTGTGACCTCCATTTGGGAGCAAAAGAAATAGAGAGAAGGAAAGACAAATGGGAAGATAAATAGAAAGAATTGCTCATGTCACCCTCTCCCAACATACTGATTATCATCAAACCACAGCAGGGTACCAATGTTGCTGAAAACCTGTTGTCTTCAAACAGTGCATTTCAAACTGGTCCCTTTTGCCACTCTTGAAACTCAGGAAATTTTTTCCTGCTTCCCAGAAGCTTTTATGAAAAGCAGACTCCCTCTGATTCTGCTCCGGTACTTCCTCATTCATCAGCGCTACAGGGCTGTTAGCAGGCTGTTGGTTTACCCTAAGATCCCTCCTGTAAGTCTCCTAGAGCTCAATTACTGTTGCTTTAGGACTTCAAACCAATCCAAACTGGCAAAGTAGGAGAAGCCACGCAAGCTGAAGTATAGACAATTTACAGCATACATCAAATAAGGAGGCACCACTGCTCAGCTTCTGTCATGACTGTATGGCAAAAATATTTGCCCAGAAGAATTGTGTCACCACTGGGAGAGGTTAAAGTAACAGACAGCACTCTCCCAGGAGAGGGATCTGGGGATATTGAATGTGGTACTGACCACTGTGAAGAATAATGGCATTTTTGCAGGACCCATTTCTGCAATGCATCTTTCCCTCCACAAATTCTTCACATATGCAAAGAAGCAAATAAGGAAGGCAAAGTAAACCTCTCTAAACGAGGCTATTTTTCAAGGGTTTGGAAAATAAAGGAGGGGGTAAGAAAGTAGGAGAGCATTTTGTTCTTTCTATTTTTGAAACCTTGGGAAGCACTTAAAAAGTACAGCAACAGGGGGACAGAGAAGTACTGAGATGGAAAAATGATTCACAAGGTAGATTTTTGATCTTAATTATGATTTCTGATTCAAGCAAATGGCTGAAAACTAGACCACTGGATACAAACTTCGAGTCTGTGTCTGATTCATCATATCCCTGTTCAGAAGTGTAGCCTTCTCAGGGCAAGTCCTGCTCCCAGTGAAATCAAAGTGAGTTTTGTTACTGTTTTTAGGAGCAGGGAGAACGTAATTTTGCCTTCTGAATTCAGTTGCAGAGTCTAAAAAGGTGAAGTTAATAACGCTGACCCACCCTGGAGATCACAAGATAGAAAAAGAGAAACAAGCCAAGAAAAATTAAGGACTGGATGGTTTAGATGCTAAATTCAATCAAGAATAATTCTGGAAACTTTGTAAATATTTTTACAATTACACAATTTCAGCATCTGGGCAAGGAAAGGCACGTAGGGGCAGGTAGAAAAAAAATAGAGCTTTGCAGTACATGAGCCCTACTTTAAGTTTTTCACATCTCTTCTGTTTTGAATCTTGGCAATAACGATATTAATTCTGCAACTTGAGGTCCTCCGTGTTGGCATTTTGTCAACAAAACCCTAGACAAAGATCTTAGTGGCTCTGTTATTGTGGAATAATTATAGACATGGATAAAAACTATGCTTAGTAGTTATGGTGTAAAGAAGTGCCTTGAATTTATGACTTTTACAGGATCCAATGCTCATGCACAGGACTTATCTTTAAAATGCTAAGGAATAATAATAACCCCCCTACCAAAAACAAACAAAACCCCAGCTGCAAAGCCTGAAGCAATTTTAAAAATAGCTCTCTGTCCTATTGTGGGATCAGTTTTCCCTGGAATGGCTTTTATGTTCAAAATATCTTGAAATAGTAGTTTCTTGGCAGAAGCCACTCAAATATTTTCACTGAACCTTAGATGAGACTTATTGTCTGCATGTCCCTAGGAAGCACCCTCTGGAGGAAGAAGAAAAGCACTGTTAATTATAGTGTGGGGGGACACACTGAAAATTCCTACTGGCTTCTCAAGTGTGAAACAAGTATTACAGAGTAAATTACATGTGTTTAAGAATGAACTGAAAGGGGCGAAGAAGTTGATCCCTAGCTGTAACTGGTGCTCGGTCCAGGTAACTGCAAAGCCTCAGAATGAGGTTTTGGAACCCTTTCATGAGTTAGTTAAATGGAGAGAAAGTCCAGACGCCGTAAAGCTTTAGTCCCAAAGAAAGCAACTAATCTACTGGATCACAACTTTAGCTGACATAAAGCAGAGCGGCTCTACTGGCTTCAAAGAGAATGCACTGAGTTACCTCGCTTGAGGGTTTGGCCAAAATATTTTTATACCTGAGAAACCCATACTTTATTTGCATTTTGCAGCACTGAGTGGGAGGATGGAATGGAAAGGGGTCATGGTTTTCTTTCCTAAAAATAGACATTGTGTTGATTGCAGAAAACAAGTTTTGCAAAGTGTATTTTACAGACAAATAGAACATTGGTGTAATGCAATGTAATCTTACAACTCCTTTTATACAGCCCAAATTGCAGAGTATCTGAGGTACCACTGATTTATAAGGTAAATATTTACCTCTCATTGTAATCCAATTATCAAAATCTCTAAATCAATCAACACTAACCAAATTTTTATGGAAGATGGGGTAAGGAAGAAGAGAAATACTCAGTGTTTGAGAAGACAAAGGTTAACAAAGCAGTTGATTTGTTTAAGGATCTGCAGGAGGATTTCTGAGGTCTGTTGACTGCGCAGTTATGAAGCTAAAGGCTTTGCTGAACAAACATAGTCCAGTGTAGTGTGCAATACTCCCAATTTCTTTGCTTACTTCTTCATTTACGATGTGAACACTGACTGAAAGAACATGGGAGAGTCATACTGGGATAAAAAGCATACCAGTGCTTGCATCACTGGAAGGATGCAAAGGACAGGAGGAGAAAAAGATGTCTGTTTTCTGAGTCAAAAAAGGATTGTTATTTCCCGTATCAATCACGATGGCTTCACAGAGACTCTGAATGATTTCTTATCCCTCAACTGCCCAGTCTGGCATTTTGCAGGCTGTAAAATATAAAAATTTCCACAGTTGAATCACAGTAGTGGGTGAATCTGTTGTTCTTTTTATATTTATGCAACACCATTCCTTGAGGCCTGAGCAGTAGCAGGCTCAGTGGAACATTATTAGGACAATTAAAATGAAGAATGCAAGTGTAGAGGAATCAGGGATCTGTGTTTAAAACAGGGACCAGGGAGGTTGCAATGACTACCCTCTTAAAAGTCAGACTTAGTAATCTGCTATATAGTAAAAGGTAAAGGAAACACATATCCTAAATGATGCTGAGGGAGGGAAAGACGGAAAGCCAATGAGCAATCGATGGATAACACTGTGCTACACACCCTTGTCAGCTCACTCTGATGAAAGGAGAACTAGGTAGAGACAAACACATGTTCTGTGAAACCCAAATTTTTAAGACCAGAGTTTTAATTTGTAAGCAGCCAGCAGAAAAGGAGAACTGTGGAGGTATTTGGACAGAATTTAGAGCTTAAGAATGGAGAAGAAAATTGGAAAATAATTAACACTGGTAAGAAACCATGCCCAGACTAAATTAAGGGAATTGGAGAAGGAATGGCTCCCTAAAAGCAGCCACACAACAGGCTTCTAAAATTAATACATGAAAAGGAGCTGCACACTTTATTTGAAAAGAAAATTATTATGTTTAAAATAGCCCACTGTCAACTTCTCTATAAACCCTTCAGTGAATTGACTTGTGGTTTCTCAGTTATTCCATATTTTTCATGGACTTTGTAGGAGTTTTTGAGAGACAGACACTAAATGGAGCTCTCCTCCTCTCAGGTACTGTTAAGACTGTTTCTGAACGTATAAACAATTCTCAATCAAGTATTCAAGACAAATGCAGTCAGTTCAAAAGCTATTTAGTCAAGAGGATTTGTTGCTGAAAATTATTTTATTCTACTGCAAACCTGAAGCTATGCAACTGATATTTGGTTCCTTGGATATTCTTGAGGCAGTTACTTCTCTGTTGTTCCTAGTATATAAGCAATTGCCTAAAAGCCTATGGCTTTCTGAACAATAACCGAAATTTTGCAAATGACAGCAGGGTAAAAAGAGGTATCAGCATTCCCCTTGCTCTAACTGCAACTAGCTTTGCTCATCAAGGATTAAAAAAAGCCAGTAAGAATACACTGCTCTTGGTGGGATCCCCAGCTATTTCTCCAGTAAAAGGATTAGGGAATAGCTGAAATTAGCATGTAAATAGAGGTCTTGTTTTCTAGCTACAACTTCACTTCTTCCCACCTCCCAAAAAATTGTTCCTCTCTAGTAGTTTTCTGAAATAATTTATTTTCTAAGTGTACATTCTGTTTATGTTCTGGAGGCATGATATTGTCAGGTGTCCACTTTGACAAATGCCTTCAGTGATGAATGGATATGGCTCTACCTACATATATGTTTGTAATAAGACTTGAAATTAAGTGTAGAAAAACTTCATTATAGGGAATCTTGATATACAACAGCTATGATTTTCTAAAGCATAGTGAAAAGTGAATAACTAGTCTGACTTTAAGGACTAAATGCTAGTTTGTGGCTGCCTGTGATAGTCTATGGAAACATAGTTTAGCACTAGGCATCTGCACAGTGGCATATCAATCATTCAGGCAACAATTTTATTCAATTTCTGGAATTTCTTTATTCCATTTTCATTGGAAAATAAGCTATAAAAACTAAACTCACTGTTTAGAGGCTAACCTTCTTGGGTTAGGAAGACAGGAGTAATTGATTTGCAAGCAGGCAAAGGACAATTCAGGTTTTGAATTTTGTACTAGACTGAAGCATATGAAACAAAAATAACTTGTTTATAGCATGAAAAAAAAGAGAAAACCCACCATAAACCGGACAAGTGCAAGCAATGCAGAACTGCAATGCTAATACTTTGTGATACCGGGCAGTAGTTGTCTAAACTGTCCCCTGGACTAGCCTGTCTGGAATAAACAGCTAGCGTGTGGAGCAGAGCAGGTACTTTTCTTCTAGTGTCCGTGATGGTTAAATAATTTTTAATAAAGTCACAAATACCAGCCAAGTAAGGCAATACACCTACGCACAGTAAATAGCATAGAATGATGACATCAGTTTAAAGTTGTACACTAAGTTTTCTATAACCGTATGGGGGATACGTAACTACGCGCAATCTTCACCATTGGAGGTGGAAATTGCTGTGGCACTTTCTACAAAGTAAGAACCAGCAAATCTGATTCTTCATTTAAAGGTCAGTTCTTTCACCACAAAAAAACCCCCAAACAAACAAACAAAAAAAACCCCCAAAAACACCAAAAGCCACACAAACCAGCTCATTCAAAACAGGAATGACAAGAATTTCAGAGCATCAGGGTGCCTCATTTCAGAGATACATCAGAAAAAGGAGACTCCAGCTTCCATATAAAATTCAGACATTTCGAACATGGCCAGGAAACACTTTCTCCTCTTAAAGATATAGATCATAATCCTGTGGAATGGCCCTTCCAGGTCAGGTTGTTCTCATGGAAAGCAGGCATCCTTACAAATATCCAGAGAGATGCCAAACATGTTAAACAATATCTCCAAAACCAGGACATTGATTGTGGTTTCCCTTGCTAGAAACCCAAATTGCTTCCCATACCACTGCCACAAAGTTTTGGTTTTGTCCTTCTTTCTGACTCTTGGGTTTCCTCCTTCCTCTTGGAGTTTTATTAGCTCTTTGCATCCCTCAGAAATATTTAGTTCCTTTAGTACCCTACTCTTTCGTGTGACTGGGAAGGAGTTCTTGTTTTCTTCATGTGGGAATTCCAACTTGAGGGTAAATATTATTAATTGTTCCAAGGGAACAAGCTCTTTTTATAGCATACCTGAGCTGAATTTCATATTGCCCTGCATGACGAGACTGCACATTCCTCAAGATCAGTGTGAAGATGTCTTCATTTTGCAGGATTTCACATGCTGTTCCTGGCATTACTTCTTGCCCATCTTTAAACCAGTGAACGGTGGGGAAAGGATCTCCAGCAATAGCACAGGATATAAGGACATTTTGCCCAGGAGCCGCTGTCACTGATCTCGGTTTGCTAATGAACCAGGGCTGAATACCATCCTGAGGTTCTGTAGTTTACAAACACAGTTTACAAATCAGGAGAAAATGCCAAGCTTGAATGTAACTAATAAGCTAACTAATTTCAGGGAAAGCAATCACAGACGAGCAAAGTTATTTTGAACACACGAGGTATAAGTTTTTAATCTGAAAATAAGGCAGACTTTAGTTTTGAAAGTAACTTTTGTTGTTACTAAAATTAATCATATACTTGGCACTTTACTGCCTCTATCCAGGCTTATATTAAGAGCAAAACAAAAGGACTTTAAAGCTGCCCTAAAAGGAATCTTGAAGATTTGTCCTCAGAGAATACGGGTAGGAATAGCTTTAAGGGCAAGTGGCAGTACTGTGACTGCTGTGCAGTTGAGAGCTCATGTAACAAATCATCATTAACAATTGCATAAAATCGCATTTAATCTAAGACGACTGACCCTGAGGCCAGTTCTCCGGGGAGCTTGGAGAACAGAGGAAGGTCTAAATTCAGAGCAGACCGACAACAGGCTACAGGCTCACCCCTGGAAGCACGGCACTCGGAAGTCCTGGCATTAAGGTCCTTTACATTAAAAATGATAAATGTCTCCTATTAATTTCTAATAATGCTCAGTAATGACCACAGGAAAATGTTGGCATACAGTAAGATTAGACAAAGCTCCCTGTCACGAAGGTAGTGAATGCCCAATCCCAGGAAGTTTGTAGGTACTTTAGTGTTTATTGTGGGATTTACATCATATGTGGAGATTCAAAACTAAATTTTTTGCAGTTAGTTCTCAAATTGCAGAAATTATGTGTTCCTCACCTGCTACCACTACAGTGCCAATATTAAAGCCAGGATGCCTGGCTCCTAGACAGGTTTTCCAAATACTCAGGGCTTTAATTAGCAAGGAAAACATCATTAAATGGTTTACATTAAATCCATAGCAAAGTAAGCCTTATAGTTACAGCCTGAAGCTGCATTTAGCAGAAGTTTTGCACTGTCCCTAGGAGTAGGGCTCAGGAATGCATTTTTGAAATAGTAACATCATGTTCCAGAGTGAAAAGATTTTTTTAAGTTGCTTCTGCTCAATATCCTTTTTAATTCAGATGCAGAGACTGCGAACTCCTACCATCCTTCACAACAGGCCTTATAAACACTCATGTACTTTAAATAGATACTCCTCCAGCACATGAGTTATTTCCTTTTAACATTTCCTAAGGTGGAGAAGAACTTTATACCTTGTACTGTCAACGTAGCCTGAGTTTGAGTTTCTCCTAATTCATTCCAGGCTTCACAGGTGTATTTGCCTGTGTCTTCAGGAAACACTTCCTGGATGTACAGACTGTACTCATTGCCTTTCTTCTCAAAGTGGAAATCTTCTGTCTCCTGGATTTCTTTCCCATTGTGCAGCCAGATAATTTCAGGAGGTGGGTTAGCTGAAAAATAGGAAACAACAAAAATCAGAGACACACTCAAAAAACCCTCCCATATATTGGTTAAGAAAATGAATGAGGTCGGTTGTTTTCTTCCATCTGATTCTGCAATTTCACCTTCAAAACATTCAGGAATTTCATTAACTCTGTTGATGCTGTGCAATGTGGAATAGTTCTAAGTCTCTCTTATTACAGCTAAAATACAAATGGATAAGGTGAGCACATATACAATAGGGAGGGAGAATGAGTTCTAGATCCCACAAAGGTGGTTATCAAGAGTTTCTATGACCCAAACTGAAACCAGGACTACTCTTTTTTGCACCACTAATCTTATCCCAGCTGACAGGAATTCAATCCCATTTGGTTCACAGCAAACAGTTACAAGCTCGCTGAGACTTTGTTTAGTTCAAGAGCAGGACCCAATAATAATCTGATTGTTATTATTATTCCAAGAAAGCAACACTTACACAGGTCTGAACACATTAACACTGGACAATGTTCATACACCCTGAAGATCAGACCAGACAAAGCTACCTTGTACTTTTAAAAAACTGGTTCCTTGTATTTGGAAATAATATTGCAAAGACACCCACTAAAAGAAAAGAACAATGGAAAAAGCCCATACTTTTCAGCAGCACTTGAAATTTTTAAGTAATACTGTTCTATAGCTACACACCTGATACCTCCACAGTCATTATCACTTGACTTCCATCCATTACTTTGAGGTCAGTCAGGCCTTTAAGAAAAATGGGTGCAAAAGTCTTGTTTAACTTGGCAGCCTGTGCACTTTCCACCTTCTTGCTGCTCTTCTTTTCTGTGAAGTCAAGAGGAGAACAAAAGGGATCTCTTACTGGAATTTTCATGACAAATTTTAACTGACCTCAGGTTCAAACGGGTTTCAAGTCAATGCTCTTGTTTCAGCTCTCAGAAGGCAAAAGTCACTGAAACTCCCCAGTATAGCTGTTTTGTCTTGCCAGTAGACCAAGCAGAACGGCAAGAAATAGGAATGGAGCTGTCCTTCCTTCAGGGATCCTCTTAAATCATTGTTAACAGATACTGCAGAGCATCACCCGGAATTTTACACTCATTTTCTCCAAATACACAAGCTCAGGTGCAATACAAACCCCCAGCAATGTCTAGCCAACAATTCGATGTTTTTAATCACCGCTAAATTCATGTAAAAATTTTAAGGTATTTTACAAGTTGCTGTTCTCATGATTGATGTGTTAAAAATGTAAACTCACAAGAATATGGGATTCGCAACTCTATGTGAAATTACGAATCATTTAGATTGTTAGATGGTCAATATCAAATGGATTTGAGTTCACCGTACTCCTCTCCTGTATTACACTTAGCCAACTGACTGATGATTGGAAAGATTGAAACCTGAGGTTATCAATATGTATCACAAAACAAACTGTTGGATTAGAGCTTTTTTTTTTTGTGTGTGGCTGTACAATCAAATGAGGAGTTCTTAAAAAAAAAAAGCTAGCTGTGACAGATATGTAATTTCCAGTATCCACAATGGTCTCCTCTGTCTCAGACTCAGAGGCTATGAAGCAAGGTGATTTAAGTGGGACCTATAGGGTACACTAGACCAGGGAAGATAGTTCTGCTCTAAAAACCTGAGCCTTCTAAAAACATTTCTGCAGGCAAAGTAGTGATCATGACCAAATGTAAGAAGCCCTAAATATTTGTTGGTCACTTGGATACACTTTTTGTTTTATTTAGCTTGAGTTCAGCCCTCTTATGTCTAGCCTTTAAAATGCCAACTCTTCTTTCGAAGTCCATACACTGAAAACAGCTTCATTTAGCTTATTCCTACCTTCAAAAATTTCAAAAGGTTTATCAGGATCAATAGCATTACAGGAACACAAGTGCCAGATTGGTAAAAAAACCCACTATTCGTAAAAGGATGGTGATTAGGAAAGCTGAAAGCACCTCAGTGAGCCAGTCCACTGAACCTCCTGGACGCAAAAAGTTAAGCTTGTCCCAGGGTTATTTGAGCTCAACGTAAATTTGGAAGCTGCCTGCAGAGGAAGTTTTTCCTCTTCTCTAGCAAAGCTTTTTCTAGCCAAAATCTTGACTTGCTGGCTTGTGTCATAGGTCTTTTCTTGGCACTGAGCAGTGAGACACTGATGCATGTGAGAATGGAAATATAGGACCTGACTGAGACCCAATCAGCTCAGCATTATGGACTAACTAATCTGAAATGTTCGATTAACAATCAGGCCCAATGATCTGCTTTAGGGCTTCCTACAGCACCTGCCTGTGAGTGTCGGATGCTGTATAGAAACAGCCATGAAGTTAGGTCAAACCTATCTACAGTAATAAGCTGCAGTGGTTCACCATATTCCTATGTTTTGTGCTGTTTACTCAGGGAAACTGCTGCAAACAGCTGCTGGACTAAGCAGTATCAGCACACAGTCCTTCACTACTCTAATGCCTTGCAGAAAATCCCTTTGTCCCTCAGAGACAGACCTGGGAGGGGAAGCAGAAATCCATATAAGGGGGAAAAGGAGGAAAATAATAATAAGAAAGGATGAAAAGGAGAAACAAAGAAAGTAATAAGAAAGGAAAAAAGCACGAGGGGGTGGGTGGGGTGAGGGGAGAAAAACCAAAACCCACACAGCTGAAACAGCTCCCACAAGAAAGTTAACAGTGACCAGGAAACAAATTAACTAGTAGTGGCTCTACCAGCAATTCTTGCAGGCCAGACTGAGTTGCCTCCAGCAGAGTCCTGGTACAAACAGTGCTAGCACTCCACATCCCTCACAACTGGCTCTTTGCTTTGTAGACTGATGTGCCTGATCCATGTAGTCTAAATAAGTGAATTCTGTAATTAAGGAAGGCAATACAGCGTAACACCCTCATCTTATTTAAAAAAAAAAAAAAAAGTGAGCGAGTACAGAAGTAATAGAGCAATATCACACCCCAAAAGGGCTTTTTCAGCAATGCAAACTCCTCCTAAATATGTGCTGCAGAAATGAAAGTTTCATGTACTGGAATAAAACCATCTTGTGCAGAGCTTCGCAAACATTAAAAGGAAGCAAGGAAATCATTGATGGTAAATCCATGAATCGCAAACCCAACAAGATTACAAAAAGGTTAGGCTTCCGTTCCTGACGTTATCTCAGGCAGATGTATCCTACGCTGGCGAGGAGACCTACTGATATGAGTGACATCAAGAAGATTTACTGGGGGCGCAGGCTTCTACCCCTGAAAGACCTGCAGGATTAAAGGATGATCAGCTTGCCATTGTTACTGAGCAGCGCTCACTATTGGTAAGTGAAGCTGTCATATTCAAACGAAGGGGGTCAGAATCTGCCTCACCATCATGCAAATCCTAAAAATAGTGTTTACACTGAATTTAAGCACTGCACAGGTTTATGCTGATCTCCTGTACAAAGACAGGTTCTGTGCTTAAACAGAAAATTATGATGGTAAGTATGAAAAACATGTTGTAAATGCTTTTAGCTGTTTATTTATTACACGGCACCATGCAGTGAGTCAGTGCTCCTCTGATGAAGGCTTTAACATTTCACAGTTTTACCACAAGATAGCAGCTCTGGTTTTCACAGCTTATTTTAATACACCTAAGGGCTTCAATTTTAGCCTTTACAACTCTTGTTTGGAAAAGCAGCAGCCAATTTGATTTTGGAGGGTACTTGGGAAAAGAAGGGACACTGCTCATTCAAATCTAAGCACCTAACTGCTGTTCCCATTTATGGTGAAAAGATATCGTGTGATTCTACTTCCTTTTGAAAACGTGGCTAATTATTTTGCCAGGAAAGTAGTACAAGGAAAACCATACATAAGAAAGCCAGGCACTGTTTGCAAAAGGGTCGCTTCAGAAAGCGTAACGATGATAGAAGTTCACGTTCCCCGGGCACGGCTAGGTGCTAGCCAGTCTTACATACTGATAACAAAAAAGGCGACTTGCACCAGGAAAACGAAGGGCAGGGAGATAAGAAAAACAGGGCACAAGTGAGCAAGCTGCACACAATGACAGGCCAGTATTAGGACTGACTTTCCCTGTTTCCTCCAAAGGCCCTTTCATTACAGGAACTCTGCTCAGGTTCAAAATTCATATGCTCTTCATGACACCTGGCTTCAGAGCCCAAAGCCGGGGGAAGGAGGAGAAAGGCGGCGGCACGGGTACAGCTCCAAGCTCAGATACTGCAAGTCACTCTGCTTCTGGCTGAAACAACCTCTTTCGTAACACTGCAGGGTATTTTTGCTGCCAAAACTACGGACAATAAAAACGTGGCACATGTGGCACCAGAAGGGAATGTGGAACCTAAGGAAAACTTTGTCTGACATTAGCATAAGGGCATGATTTTGTTATATATCTGCACATCCTCAAGCTTAATCAACTGGATGTGAAACAGAGATCCAATCTCTTCCTACTGTGTTAATACGCTCTAATCATCTATAACCATTTAACAACTCCCCCACCACTCTTCCTTCTTATTACCTTCCATTAGGAGTAGGTTTACCTCTAAGAATGAAAGGAAGGAATATAAGAGTTATCACACAGCAGTACTGCCATAGTGACTAAAAAAATGTTACCCTAGGCCATTAATTTTCTCCCTCTTCTTCCTTTCCCCAGTCAACGTCAGCTGCTGCAGTGAGCTGCCCTTCGGATCATGTCACAGCAGTTCCCGAGGAATGTTAGGAAGCACTACAAAGGGTGGGCTCGATAAAACACCGGTACATTTCAATAACTTGTTGTCAGACCATGAACTAATTTTTATTTTACAGCAGCTTATAAAGCTGCCACAATTTTTAACCACAGCTGTTGGTTTTGTGCAAGTCAAATCAGGCAAGATAACGCAGAAGATACTCTGATTTTCTCAAAGGCTGCTTACAATGCACTGTATTCTCAAAGGCTCTTATAAAATTATGAGCTCGAGAAGTTCAGCAGTTTTTGCAGAGACCTGTGGTCTGGCATAATAAATAAGCCCAGCTGGGGCATTCTCTGGTGAGCAGTGGTCTCTCTGTCCTTTCAACAGGCTTTTGATAAGGCATTGTGATAGATTTAGAAGTCCAGCACAGCGATCGCTCTTATGTGGTTCCTATGCTTTTTGTCTTTCCTCGAGCTTTATTATTTATGAATGTTTGAAAACAGCGAGTAATAAGATGCACAACTCAGTGGGAAACACAGCCTGGGAGACCAGAAATAGTAAGCAAAGCATTTAAAGGGTATCTTATATACCCATTGCCTTATCCCTAAGGGCTCATTTTTTTTATTAGAAAGACACTCTAATAGGCATCCAAATCTATGTTTAAAAAAGCCACCCAGTTAAATCCACAGAGATTAAGGAGAATTCAAACTCTTCTAATTTCTTAGAAAAATACAGATTCTCAGCATTTTTGAATGGCAATGAAAAAAGATATAGATTGTTTCTGATACACAGCTATTTCTATTCATCTCCTATTCTGTTTTCTGTTATTTGTGTAATCATAGTAAATGTATCCATCTACAGCTACCATATCAAACACCTGTTTATCTCTTAACCTCTATTAATAGAAATCAAAGGTGATAAAAAAATGCTTCCCTCTTATTTGACTTTTCTCAAGACAGAATTTCAAGAGTCCGTACGTAAACTTAACATCCACATTTCTGCAGACTGGAAGGTATAGCAAGAGGAGTCTTAATGTCAGCTGTGGGGCTAAGCCAAAACACACTTTAATCTTTTAAAACCTAGCCCTGGGTCAGAACTTGGTGCTTGAACGCAACTGTAAACATCTTTATATTGATAATCAAGGGTGAGTTATTGTGTTGAAGGTGTATATGTAAAAGTGGAAAATTCATGCTGCACTGAACACCTAACCTACTACAAATCAAGTGTGCAATACACAGGTACCAGTTTAACTGCAAATATGCAACCAACTATTTGCTTTGTATGGTAAAAGACACAGAGAGAAGGAAAAAAAGAATCACTAAGTGCACTGTTGCATTTCCATTCCCAGATTTACTACTGAAATGGGAGTGAAGAAGAAAATCCAGAGAAGGATGCAAACTTTAAGAAGGTTTCCAAAGACTGGACCTGGGTTCTACCTGACCTGTAGCCAAACCAGTTAACGTTTTATGGACATCATTTATTCGAGTAGATTTTCTTGTTCATTTGCCTACCCAGATGCACGGAAGACGTTTTAACGTGAGCTGCAGAATGCTGACATCTCCTGTTGAAATATCAGGACTTCAGCATACTCAACACTACAATGAATCACACAAGAATTGAGCTCAGAAGGGGTCTCTGGAGATCATCTAGTCCAGCCCTCAGCTTGAGCAGGGTCAGCTACAACACTGCACATACACTCCTTCGGTGCAATCCCTCCGCTGCACAAGATCAGGGTTACAACCAAGGACATGCAAAGAATAGAGGGTTTGCTGCCTTCTGTTCAGAACTCTGCAAACAACTTGCAGTGTTTAGTCTTATAAGAGATTTAATTATACTTGAGGAATCTGTTTGCCAGAATCATGTGGTTAACTGCCAACTAATGCCTAGTCTGAGCTGTGCGAAAGGACCGTCTCAGCAACATTTACCATTTATGGTGTTTAAATATGATTTTGGCTCAGAGGATAATAAGTCAACTGAGCTGAGGAGAATGCTTAACTCAAAAAGCTCTCTGTGTGAGCAAGCTCAGAGAAAGAAGTAGCAAATTTCACTAAAATCTCTCAAAGCAAGACTTTGGTTCACACAGAGATCTTGATCTTGGAAAGAGTTTCACCTCCCCAAATATTTTCAGTGTAAATAAATCCAGCTGCTACCAGACCTTACGTTAACAATGCTATCAAGTCAAAAAATAACAGATTTTATAAGGCAGAAAATTGATACTAGGACACTCATCTGTCTTTCTTCCCATAAAGCACTTTTCTGTCTCAGGCCTGAAGTGATATCGTAAAAATATTTTCTGCAAGTTTTCCAACACTTCTAAACTTGATTTATACTTGCATAAAAAAAAATATGAGACCTCTCTGTTCTTGAGACATGTCGGGACATTTCAGCTTTATTAAAGACCTCAGGTTGGCATGCCATTTTGCAAACCTAGGTCATGAGAACTAGATGTTTAATGACCTAGCAGTGTTCGTTACACATCTACCTCCCATCATTCATTTCTGCAGTTATAACCTGGTTTTGTAAATGGAAGACGAGATTTAAATATCCTTGGGAGACACTTTCACTGAAGAGCTGGGCCAAGTTATAGTCTGGATGTTGTGCCTTGCATTACACAGGAAAACTGTTAACCCAAGTTTGACAATGCCCTAAGCCTATGCTGGTCAGGATGGTTAGGGATGTGCAAAGGAGACTGAGTTTCACTTTATCCAGGCTGGCAATCTGTTTATTTTACTGCAGACTGGTCTTCCAGCCCTATGCTGCAGCTCCATGTATGCTCCTCCTTTTCTGAGTCTTTCCCTCTGTATGGGATATCACCAGGTCATCAGCATTTTAACCTCTGCTTTGTCTACTCCATTTGTTCTGCAACCCAGAGCATGTGAAAGAGATGCCACCCCAGAAATCCCAGTATCAAAAGGCTACCTACACCAGTAAGAACCATGATTTGGGAGAAACAGTCAAAATCTCAATTTAGAGTGCAGGGGACACAGATGCAAAGAAGCCAGCTGAGTTCACGGCAAATCCCTTTGCAGTCAGCAGACCAAATTCCTCAGCGACAGTCTCACTGGAAGTTTTGCAGCCAAGGTGATGTTTGCTTTTGCCTTCAGAACTGTCTACCTTATTAATGACTAACACTGTTTGCAAGTTATTTACATCAGGTAATTGCCCTTTTGTCACTGCCACAGACAGCAACTCCATGGAAGGCCGGAGAATGTGTATACTTACCAAATGCATTTATAAGGCAGCTCAGCTGGCCCACTGCTAGCAAATTCCCCTGCATTACATACCTGTCTGTCATAGAGCACTGCAGAAAAGGTGCTTCATATAGGCTAGATCAAGCCAAGTTAGCGCTGCAGTGAAAATGTGCATACTGCTGAGGCAGAATTTCATCTTCACGTGGTCAGTCTCAATTATTTTGTGTGGCTGCACAGGCAGAAAGAATTTAACTTAATTGCCATCTACCATGCTGCATAGACATACCAATTCTCTAAGCACAATAGGAACAGGCAGCCACATAAACTGCAAGTATCTCGGAGGATGTCATCGATATAAAGAGTTACAGCCCCTTCAGCGCTTCCGTCCTCTGGTAAATCCACACTGTCCACCAATTAGTTACCTGTGGTAATATTAAAACAGCGCTGCTCACTCTGTTGAGTGAGTAATCAAAAGGATACTGAGCTAAGAAAGCTTTTAAGGAACCCTTCAAATAACACTCAGCTTGAGAGCAAGGAAACATTAGAGGTTAGACTAATATAAAGGAGAAAAATAAGAAAAAAAGGGTGATGCTGTATTTCTGGGTAAAAGTTGGTGCCAAGAATACTAAAGCAAGGCTTGTTTGGCATTTAAGTCCAAGAAAGATACGGTAGTTCTAGTATGGCATTGTTTGCTGTCAGTTGTTTCTTCTTGATGAATTTATATTAAAAAATCTCCAACTAAGACATTACCTTGACAACAACAAAAGGCAAAATCTGTGTATGTGGACCGACAGTCAAGGCCTGACTAGAAGCTGCATGGAAACACCTCCAGTAGTATAGAGCTGTACAAAGATCCTGCCCTCTGCTCCTTTCCTCTGCTAGAGCGGAATGATCTGCTCACTAGGACTCACACTATTAACTGTATTAAGGTGCTTAGACACCTCTGTATTGCTTATTTTTCCAGTCTGTAAAATAGAAACCTTATTCTTCTAAAAGTGAGGTATCACTGACAAAATTAGATCCCTAGAAGAAGTGCTGAAGTAGGTAATAGAGTGTTTTTTTCTGCCTAGTTAGAAATATTTTCTATACCAAATGTACATACAACAAATCCTTTTAATAAGTAATATTAATGCAATTCCTGCCATTTAACTTTTGCTCCTTCTGCAAGCACTCTTCCATCATTTGCATCCAAATTTGGTTCCCCTTTTCCTGGAAATGGTTTATATCAAGAAGTTGTCTTTAGAGAACATTGTTTATATTGATGGCACAAATCTTGTATCATGAAAAGCTTCCACACATGTTTTGCTTTTGCCCTTCATGTTTGGTCTCTAGCCAGCATTGTGTTTCACGTTTGGTCCTGACGTGCTGAAAGAAGGCAATTTTTTTTAAAAAAGCAGCTCAGTCTTACAAGGATTACAGATGTTAGTGACCCGTACGGAGTGCTGGACTGACAACTTTGGGAGACCCTTGAAAGCTCTGGAACAGAGTTTCTTTGATGGCTAATATTAGCCCTGCTCATGACAGTTTACCTTTCAATACAGTAACAACACCCCTCCCTTGCACTTAGTGCTCTGAACCAATTCTTTCATAGCCACGCAGTTCCACCAGGCTACTGGCCTGGAATGCCTTTTGGACATTTAACAAGACTGACTGGACTTACATATTTTGAAAAGTGCTCTATAATCCTTTATATTTATGTTATGCTTGAAATACAGCAAAGTGCTTTCAAATAAATAGTGTCTTTTGAAAGCTGTCACAAATACTTCAGCACTGTAGGCAAGTAAGACATCATACTTTTATCTAAGGCAGAAATACATATCTCAGAGAAACAAAGCTGTAGCCTCTCAACTAAGTCTTCAAAGAGAGGCTGCTTATTGCAGTGATAACCTCATTTAAAAGATTAATGTCTAAGAGAGGTCATTCTGAGATAGAAAGAAAAACGACCTACAACCTAAAGACAGCATGTCTCATGACTAGAAGAAAAGACTCCTACCTGAAAGCCTTTCTTCCACCTGGTTATATTTTATGATCCCACTCACACCAGAGGGAAGAGTGACAGGAACAAAACAAACTGGTTTTCCAGAAAGCATCTCCCTTCACTGTCCCTGGTTACAGCAAGGACTCTGACAGGCTTTCGGGTGCCTAATCTGCTTGTCCAATGATCATGAATGACTACAGTAATCGGATTGCAAGGGCTACAGGCTTCCCAACATAGACCTTATGCTGGGGAGGCTGCACTGAAAAAAAAAAAAGTGTGAGCAGGAAGTGGCAGGGAAGAAAGAAGAACAGATGTGGAGTCAGGAAAGTGCACTGCTGGCAGGGAGGCAGAAATGAGGTCAAGAACCAATGAGCAGGATTTGCTGAATAGTGTTTGCTCACCAAGGGAGGCACTATTAGGCCTCTATTCAAAAAGCAGTGTGCAGAAGACAAGCATCAGCAAAATGGGTGGCTGCAGAGTATTAGAGCCCACAAAAGTACCCTGGCTGCAAGCCTGTGGTGCTGCTATCACCACCCACGCTTCGCACCCTCCCGCTAGAAATCTATCAGCGATGCTGCTGCCTGGTGGAGGCTGGAGAACTCCCAAGGAGCCTGCAGAGGGTCAGATATTTTGTTTGTCATCTACTGCAGAGCTGCAAGACAGAAGGACATTCTCCTAGCAGGCAGCCCTGAGGTAACAAGCACTCCAGCTTGATATCATACCTAGAGAATGCTGGAGGGAGCAATTAACTGCCTCTCTTATATGCAGACACTGTTGATGGGAGTCAATATGGGCTGCAGCTCTTCATAGACTGCTCTGGTGTGGGTCCCTCCCATGGGGTGCCATCCTTCAGGAGCAGCCTACTCCAGCCTGGGTTCCTCCAGGGTCACAAGTCCTGCCAGCAAACCTGCTCCAGCCTGGGTTCCTCTCTCCATGGGGTCACAGGTCCTGTCTGCTCCAGTGTGGGCTGCCCACAGCATCACAGCCTCCTTCAGGCATCCCCCTGCTCCAGCGTGGGGTCCTCCGTGGGCTGCTGATGGGTCTCTGCTCCCCTGTGATCCTCCATGGCTGCAGGGGTGCAGCCGACCTCACCACGGGCTGCACCACAGGCTGCTGGGGAATCTCTGCTCTGACACCTGGAGCACCTCCTCCTTCTCCACTGACCTCTGGGGTCTGCAGAGCTGTTCCTCTCACATATTCTCACTCCTCTGGTTGCAATTTCTCTTGCCCAGGTTTTTTTTTTTTTCTTTCTCAAACATGTTACCCCATACTACCATCGCTGATGGGCTCAGCCTTGGCCGTTGCCAGGTCCATCTTGGAGCTGCCTGGCATTGGCTCTATCAGACAGCTCTATCCAGCAGCTTCTCACAGAAGCCACCCCTGTAGCCCTTCTACTACCAAAACCTTGCCACACAAACCCAACACACAACTAGTTGTCTTGCCCATATACTGATTGTCACAGCTACAGCAAAGCACTGACACTGACTCATTATATAGGTACCTCCAAAGTACACTAACCTCGCCTCAGTATCCTATTTGTAAAAAACTGATTAAAACATTCAGCCACCCTGATAAAAAGCCGATTTATGTTAATATCCAATCTCAATATCTATAATCACCATATATTTCAGGTGACCTGAATGTAGCCTGCATATTCCTGTTAAGGAGCTTTTACATCAGCGCCAAAGCCTCCCAAGTCCTAATTTTCATGTGTATAGAAAATGATGATAAGTTTAAGTGAAAAAAATTCTGACATTTGCAGAGCAGTAAATGGTACCATTCCAGGTACGTCTACCACTGAATGTTTGCATAATCCACACCATGTTTCACACCTCTCACGTTTTCCTGCATCAGACCAATTAACATTTTATCCAGTGCACCCCAGGCACTGGAGAGCTCAGTTAGAAACATGGCAAAGACAATTATTATGCCATTTTTTCAAAGAAGTGCTGCTCATTCTCTGTAGTTCATGTCTACCTGCATCTCAGCTGTAAGAAACCACCATCGCAGGGAAGATGACTGTCAGGATTCCATTCAGTCTACTAAGTTTTTTACAAGGCCAAAATTAGCTTCATCTTGATTAACTTTCTCCACAGACTACCTAACGGATCTATCCCAATTTACTCAGCCTTCAGATCACTTAAGTGATCTCAAGATGTTATTTTCTTGACTTAAATACGGAGAAGACTGATTAGTTTGAATTCTTCCAGACCACTGCATTTCTTATGCCCCATCCATATGAAGAGTGGGACTTTTACAACACAGTGCCAAAAGCCTCCTACAAACAGTGAAATACCTTCAGTGTTTTTCAATCAAACCTGAGGAAGGACTGATGATCTTCAGTGCCTGGCAGAATTTAGCCTGCTTAATAATAAAGAAACAAAAGACAACCATGAATTAATCTGAGACTGATGACTTTGGAGGAGTGCTATGCCACAATAAGCCTGGGTAGTTATCCAGGGCCCAATGCAGAGCAGAGTTCTGGAAAAAATTCCCTCCTTGTGTTTAACAGGACTTGGAGCAATAGCCCTTATGGGGCAGAGCCTTTAAAATGTTGCCTACAATAATCCCAGGAAAGGAAATTTCCTTTGACAAAAACAAAGCAACAGATCCTCTGAAGGACAAAGAATGCACAACAGATTATCGGAAAACATAAGATGTGGCCGGATAACACCTGTAACCGACTAGCAGGCTTAAGTATCATCTTGTACTATAACTCAAACATGAGGCTTATGTTGTGGTTGCGTTTGGGTTTTCTCCTTTGAACAGTTTGTCACTGACTCTCCTTGCGGCCAATATGAGACTTTTCTGAGTTATCTGTGGGTTTAATTTAATTCAGAAGGTGGAGTTCTTTGACTTTGAAAAATAAAATTGGTTTTTACTCTTAAGACAGACAGTTCACTCCAGGTAAAGTTTCCGCACTGACCACAGCAGATACAGCCCTCCATAGCACCCTTGCTGCATTAGAATAGCAAAGCCAGTAACGGCAATACAAAATGAAATGTAGACCCAGACAGACTCAGAGAAACGTCGGGGGACCTCAGTAGCAAGTTAAGGAGAAGCTGAATTCTGACACTGGTCTGATACTGATGATATGCCACAAACATCCATTCCTTCTTGGATTAAATACAAACTACTTTTCACATACAGAAGGAAAATATTTCTCTCCCGATGAATGAACAAACTGAACACTGAATGAAACCTGAAAACCTTAAATTGTCTTGGAGACAGAAAGGAACTGGAGAGAGGTGGGTTACAATGCAGAAACTGTTTTTTCAGGCCTTTTTCCCTCCAGATCAATGTCTAGTCAGCAGAGGACTTTTGAAGTTGTCTCTCTTTCTGCACAGACACTGTTTTCCTGCTGTAATCTGTCTGCAAAAGCTGAGCATTTAGAGAAGCCTTAGCAGCAACATTCAGAGTCCCAGAGAACTCTAATGCCAATAAGCAGTTGCTAGAGGATCTGATGGAAAAATATATGAACAGATAAGAGATTTGGAAATCATGATTTAAAATTTGGTACTATTTTTGGCAGGCAAATCCATATTGATCTGAGTCTTGGGGAAAGTTACTATAATCCTCATGGCAAAAGAGACATAATGAGTTTTAGGAGGAAGTGGAGGGGACAGCTAAAGCTGCAAAAATGTGGAACACATGGCTTCACAGCCTGTCATGCATGTTCTTAATTCTGCAATTGTATTCCCTGCCCCCCTCCCACCCCCTCCCATGATTCCCAGAAAATAGAATAGGATGCAAAACAGAGGAATTAAGTCCCCATTACAGCAGCAATGTAGCTTTCTAACCCCAGACTAGCTAGAATACAGGAGGGAAGCCAACTCGGGGCAACAGCAACTACGTAGCCTGAAATAGCTCAGCAGAGCACACAAACCCAGGGAAAGGCTAGGTCACTATTGCCCCCATGCTAGCACTGTATGCCAACCCTAAAATAACACAGAAACGGGCTATCTTTTTGGTTTCTGTGTCCCAGTGAAGAACCAGTAGGCCCCATGTCAAATGCAGCTCCCTTGAGCTGGAGCACTCTTGACTGACCCTTAGCTAATGCAGACGAAATGCTGCAGAGAAATTATAAATGACAGCTTTGAGAACAGATTAGCTGCAGGCTTATTTTAAATCAATCTTTTCTACTTGGTGCCTTTTTACAGGGGGAGAGGGAGAGCAGGGAGGGAATGACTGTATTTCCAATTCAGTAGTCAAGAAATTAACTCATAGGTTTATCAGAATTACTTTGTTTTCGTTTTAAGCTTGTCTAGGGTTTTAAGTGGATTCATACAGACAGAACAGGGGCAGGCATACCACTGGAGTGCTGTAGACAAACACCACAGAACACTGGCAAACGAAGACAAATCTTGGGATCCCAAGGATCAGGGTAGATTTCCCACCGAGCTGCATGTACAAACCTGGGGCAGGTATTATTTGGACATAGAAAATTGGAATACTTCCTTGGTAGTTGTCACTCAGAAGTCTGTTGGACAGGTGGTGCCAAACTACTATAACTTCAGGAAAAAATCATTTGCAGATGACAAATACCAAATACAGGCTTCATTTTAGAGAGAGGGGGAGTCTGAGGGAGGGGACTGATCATCTCCAAGCCATAAAACCTAACAACTGTGTAAACTGATGCCGTAAGACTGATAAACAGACCATAATACTGATTGATACTATCTCAGTGTTCAATTTATCCATGGGGTTCTATCATCTCTTGTCTTCATTGTGACACCTAGTCTTCCAGGCTGTTTGTTCAGATCCTAGTGTGGAATTATGGCTTTCATGGACAAATCAGCTATGTGAAATCAGCACTGAGGGTATCAAATTGTTGATATTTGCCAAGACGGTGCTCTCAGATTTTTAAGACAACAGATCATCTCAATTGCTTACTACAATATTCTTCTGGTAGTTTCACTACCAAAATTCTGCTTAGCACACTGCTCCAAATTAGCTGATACATGCCTCTTCAGAATTACCTCTGAAAAATCCTGGTAGCAGAACAAGAATATTGGCATTTACTGTCATAATTGCAGTCCCTGGCACTGGTTTCTGTGCTCTGCCTTTCAGGAGAAAGGAGAAGCATCTGCCTTCTCACCATAACACACTCTGATGAGTGATACTGCACTTACTTTCCCTTCAGCAGCATCAGTCCTTTCCTACGCTGGTACTTCCAAAACTCAGCCTTAGTGCCCTGTACGGCACTAAGCCCTTCTTGGTAAGGTCAGAGCACTAACATCTTTTTTCTGAAACATACGTATTACTTCTCATTTCACAGTCCCTAAGCAATTAAGTTGCACACACCTCCAAGGGGGAGTAAAAGTACCCAGCTGACAACAGCTTTGAAAAAACATGGAACCCACTTACAAACACCTCTGTTAAGGATCCAAGATTTCTTTTTTAAAAGATCTTAGCTGATACCATTGCAGTGATGCTGAGATATTCACCTTTGACTGTGACCTGAGCGCTGCAAGATGCCTGTCCTGTGTTATTTTCAGCCAGACAGGTATACACGCCATCATCTTCTGGTAGGGCATCTTGAACAGTCAGTTTCGCAACTCCGTCTTCAAAAGTGGAATGGGCATACTGAATTGGATGGTCTGCCGACAGAAAGGGAGAGAAATGTCTTAATACATTAGCACAAGTTTCAAAAGCCCTTCTTTTCAGTGAAATTCAGATGCCTAACTCCAGCTAGTGTATTAAGAGTGCAGAGCCTAAATCGCTCTGTCTGGTGCACAGCCACTGCTCCCTAGTGACTACAAACAGCAGCGTCCCAAGCACAAAGCAGCATATAGTTGTCAGACAAATCTCACCATTAGGTTCATGGGGTGTTGAACAGCAGTATGAGGGGAGAGGTCTGTCTTTGTGTTTTGAACAGATTTTCTTTCAGGTGGATAAGAAATGTCTTGTGTGCTTCCTTCAGACATTGTCTCCACGTTGCCTGAAACTAGATATTGGTGTTATTGTCTAAATGTGCAAAACCTGTTGAGCATGGAGAAGCACTTGAGGTCCTCCAACAAGTACTTTGTAGTGGAGGACATTCCAAGAGAGACAGCAAAATCTGTGATGGAGCCAAGAGGCTGATGTACACAGGCAATCCACACTACAGTATGTATGGTGTAGTAACTGACAGGTACAGTCTGATCTGTGGTGGTGTGACTCAAAGAAGTTAATTTTAGGAAACTTGTTCCTTGAATTGCTTTGGAACCTGCTTAAATGTTGGTGTGAACTGGTTAAAGTTGCCTTGCTATTGTTTCAGAAACTGTCATCAATCTCAGCCTTACTTTCTGAAGTGCTTCTGCAATCTGTTTTCCCAATATTAAATAGTTTCCACTACTGACTCATCATTGGTTGCTTTCCCAGTGTATGCAATGCTTCAGAGAGCCTGGTACTGTGCATAAACGCCACACTGGAAAAAGAAATTAGGGTTATCTAAGAGAAGAGGGTGAAACTGCAGAGAAATTGTGCAGGACAGAATCAAAGACAACTGTTACTTGGGAAATCATAGTCAAAAGGAATGATGAAAATTGATTTAATGTGCCAAAATACTTATATTATAAAAAGGGGTAGATGACCTTGTTCCTTTATTTGCCTTAGAAGTCAACTATTTGTTAAGCTACTGAATTTTCTACTGCATGAAAACTGGTGTGATTATTAAATCAACTGCCCAGAAGATTCCAGTTTTAAATTAAACTCTCTCCACCTTCTTTACAGGTCATATGTTCTTATGACTGGTTCCTTTGAGTTCCCCTTCACTCATTTACACACAGATTGCTTTAACTATTAGGTCCAATCACATACTTCTGCACATGAGGATAACATTACATTAAACCATGTGCACGTAGAGCTGAAGCCCAAGCAGACAAAGCTTTCTGTAAGAGGACATGGGGCACTTGACTGCCTTCCTGGTCTGACTGCAGAATATCTAATCTGACAGGGATCCTGCCTGGAATTCTGACATTGAAACTATTCATGGTGCCTAATGACACTACGATGATAACCATAACAAAAATACACTTGGGATAAAAGCGGCATCATTAAAAACTGAGCATTACTTTTTTATTTCTGTTGTAAATAAGCAAACAAATAGGGTAAGTGTTCTGTGTGGAAAAGGAAAATGTGGTCTTCTTCACAGTGTCCTCAAATTTTTCAGGGCATCCTCTTCTTCACTCCAGCTCCCAACAAAACTGTGCCTGTTTTTAGCACTATTCACAGAACAGTGAATTCACTTACAGAATAGCCTTTTCATCAGACCCCAGAAAACAAAGTATATCAGCCCCAAGGAATAACCTGCAGCAAGATTCTAAATTATGTCCACTGTATTTATATTTTGATCTAATAAAAACAATTCTCCCAGTCATGAAATGTTCCTTTCTCCAGAGGCAGAACAGTCAAATCTCCGTGACAGCTTGGCAGCCGGAACAATAACAAAAAATACCTTTCTGCTGGCATGTTATGCCAGAAGAAAGGAAATTTTCCCCTGGCCCATTTATTAAAAGCTTTCAGGATAGATCAGAAAGCTATCCTAAAACCAAACACCACTCTGAGAAATGTTATGCTAAAGTCATCATCATATGGTTTTTAAATTCAGCAGAAAGAGGTTCCACTCAACTTAGGGAAAAAACCCCACACAGAAAGCAATATGAAAAGGAAGATTTTTAAAATACATAGGCTTTATTCCTGCCCTTTAAAAAGAAGTTAACAATAAAGGCTCACCAAAGCCTTATAAAGAAGTTTACTTCCAGGGAATTTGACAGTAAGTCAGTGAAAATCCAGAAAGAAACTTAAAGGGCAGAGTGAAAGCAAAACAGTTAAGTATCACAATCAGTGGCAGGACAGAAAAGCATTAACCTATAGTGGTATGTTTTAGGAGTCTAGAATGAAAGTAGCATGCTTATGTCTTTAGAATAATATATGATGTCTCTAATTTTTATTATTATGATAGTTTCTTGTGCTTCTATTACTCAGACTCATCACTGCCTTTTGATTTAAGAGCACAGTTAATGCACTGGCTTTCACTTACAGAATCCTGATGGTTTGAAATCCAGCTATCTGAAAAAAACACACCTGCTTTTGCCTCCTTCTGACTTTGATCCAATTGCAGTTAGAAGCTTGGATGCAATATAAACATGGTTATACATACACAGGGGCAGACTCATCTGAGACTAGTGAGACGAAAGGTCAGGGCAGAACAAACATCCTGCAGAAAGGCAGGGGGGCATAGTGTGTACTGGAGGCCTTCAGAAACATGTTGCTTATTGATCTTTAGGCTGTATTTTTCAGGAGACAACAATTTTCTGGCTAGCAAAGCAGAACATGGTTACAGCAATGGAGATGCTGCATCTTTGCCCTATGAACTGTGACACAATGTCATTTCAGACAGGAAGGTGCTCTGTATGTGGAAGACAACTGGGTATAACTACATCCTTCAATGAGTAAGGGAACCCTTTATGAGCAGGGGGTACCCTTGGAACTTGAAGAAGGAATGACTGACCCTATGGGTTGGAGTTGCACCTTCTGTGCTGCAAGAGACAATTCTTGCATTGCAAAACAGTGATTCAACTCAGGTCTGCAGAGGAGGAACTGCAGAGTAGCCTTCAGACAAAGAAACAAATTATTTCCAATGGGAGAGTCTCAGAGCCTTTACTCACATGTTTCATGCTGTAAATAAAGCAGCAGCCCTTCTATTCTAGACGTGGAACTACTGGGAAGGGGAACAGTCCAGGCTCTGGGAACATACCAATCTCAAGGTCATGGTTCACTTGTCCTGCCACCTTTCTGAGTTACCCCATTTACTCTGAACAGCAAAAGCAAAATAGAGATCATGTGCAAATAATTAATTTAAAAACCATCTTGGAGGAAACATCTTTATGGCAAAGTATGCTATTCTTTGTCTTTAAATTACACACACCCACAAAGATAGACAGTCTGGGAGAGTCTGCAAAAAATCAATTGCCCTTCAGGAAAACGAGAGGTGATCAAGGGGTAAGCTGAATAAATCTGTCTAGTGCTTAATAGGTATGGCTCTAAATGGAAAGTGCCCTTAGCCAAAGCATGTAATCCCTGGATCTCTGAAATCATTTGGAATCTAAGCAAAACACTGATGTTTGAGCCCAATTTTGATATTAAGAGGAGACTGCTTAGAATTTATTATCCCTGCAGGATCACGATGCCAATCCGTCACGCTCAGAGCAGTGGCTAGCGCTAAAGAAGAGGGGGTAGCACAGGATTCAGCATACAGCAGCAACACAGACTTTGTTGAAGCGTGGTGAAAAGCGGTGTTTAACAAAACCCAGGAAACCCATCTGCTTACAATCTTGCCACCAGAGTCCCCTCCTGGACATACTGGAAAACTGCAGTAAAATAGAAAACTGCTGAAGAAAACCACCCGCTGTGCATATTATGTGCATATAAACTGATTTCCTTCAAATATTCGAGTGGATTGAATTTCGGTGATTTAGAGTGCTTTGTGCAGTACTCGCAGCCTTGCTATGTACTGATCAGAGTGGGTTTGTGACTGGGGATGCAAGTGGGTGCCTGCAGGTACTGCAGACCAGGGGGTTCCTTACCATTGAGAAGCCATGTGATCTGGGGCACAGGGACGCCTCCTACACAGCACTGCAGCACAAAGTCCTGCCCTTCACTCACTGTGCATCCTTTCAAGACACTGGAAAAGCATGGAGCAACCTCTTGAACTTTAGGCCCTTTAAAACCAAAATGAAAACAGTTCCTTTAACAAAAATTGACAGAATTATCTTTACCACTCAGTGACTTTTTCTAGGTATACTTAGGTGACATGGCTGGGCGAACAGATTCATCCCATGCAAACAAGCGGAAAAAAAAAAAAAAGAATCAAAACAGTGTTAAAATGTCTTACTGGGAAACAGAAATCATTTGGAGCAATGGTCTGGTATAAAGAAGGGATTTATTCTATAACCTGCAAGGCAGGCATTGCCAGCTCTCAAGCTGTATCTCAGATGGTGGTTTTCTATGCCAGAATCCACCATTTGCAGCCAATAACTACAAGTGTATGCAACATGTGACCAGAGAGCTCAGCTCAAAGAGCAGGAAGGGTGATTCTTCTCTCCTCTTGTTTGTCTTCTCCCAGTCCCTCTCCCATATTTGCCCTGGCTGGCAGTGAAACAGAGTGACTTAAGGATGCAGTTTACAGGCCTCTCATGAGACTGAAAGTGAGAGTATCTTGGGTGTCCTGGTTTAGCCTCAGGCACAGCAAACGGAGACATATTGCAAAACCATGATCATAACTCTGGGACAAAACCTAAAACCAGGTGAAAAGATTAGAATTGAGGACAGGATTTACTAAGATCCCAACAGATCTTTCAACCAGACCAGTAAGACAAGCTCAAATTTGTCACTCGTAGGTATAATTGAATTTAGCAGAACGTAATTCTCATTCCTTCACTTTTCTTCATATTTGCTTTACTGCACAGGATTGGTTTGTACTTGCAAAAGATTTCAGATATACAGTGTCCTACAGAAATGCTAAGCAACTCCAAAAGAACTGAATGCAGAACAGCAGCAATAAAATCTTCAGCAACCTGTATTAAATACAAGCATTAACAGAAAACCCCAGTGGAGAACAGGCCTCTCTGCATACAAAACATTCAGTGAGATGGTTTTAGCTATACAAACAAAAACAAAAGGTGAGAAGGGAAACTGACCCAGAAAGTGGCTTGCCAGCTACCCCAAACCACATTAGTCACAGAGACTAATCAGAATTAACCTGCATTGAGACCACCTAATAGAAATTTTGTAGTCACCACCCTTCGATGGCTTAGAAAAGCCCAGCCACAGTTTTCAAAGAGCAGATGGGCTCACATGAGCCTACTTACTTCTGACAGTTAACAACCAACTGGTGGAAGTCTGGCCTTTGGGGTTGAAAGCTGCACAGCTATAAGATCCACTGTCCCCCAGGCAGGCTTTCTTTAGCCATAGGCAATGAATTCCGTCTTCTTCATACATTTGGATATCTTGTCCAGCTTTAATAGGTTCACCTTCTTTGAACCATTTCACGTCTGGTTTGGGTTTCCCTGAAACTAGACAATCAGGTATTTGAATTTTCCTGAACATGTATTCCCCTCAGTGTAATTCTGTTATTTGCTTTAGTCTAAATTAGGTGTAATTTACACATAGATAATTACATAAACCTGAGTGAGCAAGACAAACACAAACCGTCTTCAAAATTTCTGCCCTTGAAAAATTTTTTGGCCAGTCCATTTTTTAAAATAACAAATACTTGACAACTTGAAAAACCCCAAGCACTTCCACCTGAAAGTTGTTGCTCTGAGAGTCACACACAAAATGTATGTGATGAGATACTGGAGGAGAAAAAGATATTTCTCCCCATTCCGTCCTATGCTGCTAAACTCGGAGCACCTAGCAGTGCCTTGCAATCCATGGTACCTGTCACTGCCTTTGTTTACTCTGGGACTGTTCAGCCTGGAGATGAGAAGGCCACGCCCTGAAGCCTCAAAACAACCTGGATGCTTTGCCGTAACCGCACAGACCCAGAAGCACGCAGCACACACAGAAGGGGAACCTGACCAACCCAGGGCTCTGGGAACTTTCATTGCTTTACCTTTGCTCTTGAATTTAATTTCCTGGCCTTCGTGTGCTTCCAGGCTCTGTGGACGGCTCTCAAACTGAGGAGGAATTCCCAGAGGCTCCCTCTTCTCCTCCATCACAGCCTTCCGGGCTCCAGAGTGGTTTTCTGCTTCTCTACTCCTTGGACTGCCTTGCCCTGCCAGAGGTGGGGTTTGCTGAGCTGCCGTCAGGAGCTGCACAGCCCTTTTTCTGTCTTCGCCCTGTCTGATGAAAGCGGCCTGGAGTTCTGCCTTTTGTTCTGGTTGCAGTTTAACAGCTTGTAGTGTGATGGTGCTTGAAGTTTTCTGCAAGACCTGAGATTCCTTTGTTCCTTCTTTAGGTTCTTGAGGAGACACTGCAGTGGCTTCTTGGTGTTGTCCCTGCTTACTGTCTTTGGCTTCTCTGGCGATGCAAAAGGTTTCTTTCTTTGCTGACAGCCTGTCTTTGGTTTCAACCATGAGTTCAGTGCTGCTAGATTTCAGCTCTTTAGCAATCCCATTGCTAGTTGCCTGTTTGAATTCTGAATTTTCAACAGTTTTAACAGTGAGTGTTGTTGGTTTTGATGGCATGCTGAAGGAAGAGGAAAAGTTTACAGATACATGACACTGTATAAAGACTAATTATTATTATCAACAATGATATAAATATGCAAGCCCTTAGCAAGGTGGACTAATTAGCCTTTAGTTTCCCTCACACAGATTAAGAACATGGAAAGGACACGAAAGAGGCAAACTGAAAAACTTCATAAAATGTGCTCAGACACTGTCTCAACTGAGATAAAAATCTAGATACAAATTCCAGATACAAATCCACTGCTGAGGGTCTAACATGTTTGTGAGTCAGGCACTAACCTTGCATACACTGCTGCAGATAGAGAGCAGTTACGCGAGACCCTGGAATGATCATGAAGTAACACTATTTCCTGCTTTAATAAATTGAGGCCATGTGCAATCATAGCTCAAAACCCCACATAAAGGGAAATGGAAATATAAATTGTGCAGTGAATTTACTATTTCTAATTATGGTGTCTTGTAATTTAGGTGATTTCAAAAGGGTGAGCTCAGGAAACTTGACTAAAGTCTAGGAGAGGGAGAAGGGGTGTTGTCAAAAAAAATATCAATTAGCTGGACGTAGGAATATCGGTTATGGTTTTATTAGGAAGAATTTCTCAGAATTATGATGGATCTGCTGCTCAGTACTCTGGGGACACACGAGTAGCTGACTAATTGAGGACTTGAATCTAAGTTTCCTACATTGAAGCTGTCTGCCCTGACCACTAAGCTATTACCTGTAGAGCACTGTGTCTGTCTCACACTTTTAAAGTATTATTTCACGGCAGAACTGGAACATATTTGAAATACCAGAAGTAATTTCTAGCCCCACTGTTTTGCTATGCTTTGTGCCATTGACTTATTCTCCCAGGGAGATTCAGGTTATTTATTGTAGTACTTTCTTCAGCCAGAGTTAAATGCACTAAAGAATTAATGCTTACGAGATGTGCAGTTCCACAAGATTTTTACATTTTACAAAATATCCCTTTTTTTGTGAATAAGTGGTGGAGGAGGCAAAACTACTCTGGATAACCCAGTACACAGGGAGTTCTGGCGGTAGAGCTGTGCAGTTTCATGCACACTAAACTTATTTTACAATATGTTCTTAAAAATCACACAGACCTGGAAAACAGGATAGTGCAGAATTTTGAGATCCACTTTGCAGTGGAGATGGAGTTAGAACAACGTAAGCACACTCTCTTGAAATCCCATCCAGGGCATGTGAGGACAGATTAAACACCCTGAAGACTGTAAAGGACCTGGTCTTCATGAAAGTGTCTTACACAGTCTGCTTAGAGCATTTCATTCCTGCATTTTCTAGTCATGAAGAAAAGCCATTTTACACAAATATTTTTTTTTTAAATCATAGTCATTTAACTTTAAAAATCTTCATAAAGACTTAAAATATGGTGGTTTTTCCTTGTTACTTTACCCATACTTTCGTATGCATTTTCAGACAACAGCAAAGACTGTGGGCATACCACGTTTTGCTCAAGACAGCAAAGAACCACCAGCTCAGCACTCACAAGATGCATTCAGGTTTGACTCCAAAAAGGAAGTCTGACCAATTCATACAGAGTATAATTTCTTCTCACATCATTTTCATTGGGATTACATAACTATTTGAGCTACATGGGAACAGTGAGCATAAAGCCATCTAAATTTTGCTTTCCTGAATCAGACCAGAACACTCTACTTCATAGTGTTGCCACCAGTCCCACCAATGATTCTGTAGGAGTCTACCAGGACAGCTGAATTGGGAAGTAAGAGAGAATCTCATTCCAAGTAAACGTTTTCTAACTTCCAAATACAGACTGACCCCAAAAGATGTATCACTTTGTGAGGAAGGCTCATGCAGTAAACGTCAACATTAGTGAACTGCAATTAAGTGTACTGAGGAAGCACTGTGGTAAAAACATACCATGGAGGCTGGGCATATGAGTCCGTCTTATCTGGACCTAAAATTAAAAGGAGATAAAAACAGGTAACTCAGACATACAATACTGTACACAGTTACATAAATTTGAAATGTTTTAAGCAAAGACTATACTTCAGAACCTTCACTTTTCATATTTTCAATCTACTGAAGTCAAGATTGACTATCACCACACCTGAAATTGGATGTGGACAACAGCAAGCTGCTCAGCTGAAACACAAAGTGGTCTTGGTCCATTTTGAGACATAGCTGGGTCAACTAAGTTCTCAAGTCCCTTGAGAACTAAAGGTTCTGTGAGCCTCAAGGGCTCCGTGTCAGGGGACAGTACTAGGGAAGAGATTCCAACTGTTAAAGGCTCCTTGTTGGGGAAAGGAATTAGGGAAGAGATTCCAACTAGGAGGCAGCTCATCAAAACTTATGAGAAATCCACAGAGCTTGTAGAATAGAAAGACACTTTGTCAGTACTACACCTGAGCATGCCCACAGTTAAACTGCAGCTGACCTCTGGCTAAAACACAAAACCAAACCAACAGTAGTAAAAGCTCCCAAAACCTAAGCCCACCTGTAAACTTCTACCAACTCATTTGCTGTGTATCAAGGATTATCGTGCTTACCATAAACAATGCAAATGCTAATATGTTACATTTCTTCACTTTGCAACCCCACCAGGAAACCTGGGAACATGGCTGAGCTATATTGATTTGCCAAGGTACCTCATCAGCTGCATTGATATAACAGCCTATATTGCCCCATCTCTTAGTTCATATGTGTGTAACCCTCCATGCATTCTCCCAGACCTTGGCAGTAGTTGTTTTCCTTGGGGACAGAACAAGATAATAAATAGTTGGGAGGAGAGAATTAGGACTCCAGATCATGTACCAAGCACTTCTCTCCATTTTTGCTTAGTTAAATGCAGGTTGTTGTCTCCCAGTGAGATCAAAGTTGCATTCACACTGTTGTCACCTACAAGACTAGAAACTACAGTAGACACACGTGTAATAATGAATTTGCAAGATAATAAATTGTGCAAGTCATCAACAAACACTCCATAAAAAATTATTTCAGAGTCTTTACCTCAGGGAAAAGAATAAAACCATGTGATGGATGATGCCCTGATTTCCTCTGTGTTTTGCAAGGAAAAATCCACATCTAAATGCTTGGACTTGCCACACCATTCAGGGTGACCAAAAGAATCTATTTACACACACACAAAAGCTGCAGTGAGAGAGGGAAATAACCCATTGACCTCACTTCAATAAACCTGTCAATAAACACTGACAGAAATTCTTCACATAAAAATGAAAGCTGAAGAGACTGGATAAATGCAGAAGAGGAAGCTGAATAACTGCTGGTTGCAGACAAGACAATACCATGCAACCCTGTCAATTAAAAGAGTATTTTCCCCCTCCTCTTCCACTTTCCGCTATGGGAACTTGGAGAAAAAATGTAGCTCCTGGAACAAGATTGTCTATATATGAGATGATTGCATGGATTTAAAAGAAAATGTAGTAGTTCTGAGCCACTTGATTGTCTGCTAGCATCTTGCAGCAACTCCTATGACCTGATTTAATTGATAATGAAAGAATTAGGTATTATAAATTGTGGTTAGGTAAGTGGAATCATCCGATTAGTCAAGTACATTGGAAGAGAGTGCCCTTTTTACTGACCTGTACTAATCCAAGAAAGAATGCACGCATTATTCAGAAATGTGGTCAGCATCTGAAGCAAACATATACCACAACTGACTTTGTGACCCCGGTTCTGCATCATGTCTCAAGGCAGATGTACCCATTACACAACAGAACGCTCACCACTTCAGGGAGAACAAGTAAGGATCAAGTTTCATGCTTTAAAAAAAGGCTTATTGAACAAAATGTCCCTTCCTATAAAAAAAACAGTTGAATAGGCAACCTGTGGAAGCTCCTTCTACAATAGCAGATTGGAACTTACAGATAAAAAGTAGAGCTTTAAGCTTGAGGGACGTCGTTTACTGAGGGACTTGGCTCGTAGCGTTAGGTTAACAGTTGGACTTGATGATCTTAAAGATCCAACCTAAATGATTCTATGACTCTAAGTGGTAAAGGCTAGTTGTGGTTCAGAGGATCCCAAATGTAAATCCTCCTGTTATTGATATTCTTGTCACAGAGCAACAGCATTGATGTGAACCTAAAAATCTTGCATCAAAACGTTCATTGTTGGGTGCGTAGGTAACCCACTGATCTTATGACTTCAGCTGCAGTCAGCAGCTGACGATTTCATTATTTAATTGGGTCCAGTGACTTGCTTACCCACTGACTGATGAAATTCCTCTTTAGTGTGGTTGCTGAAGGATGCATGATTTTGCGGCTAAGGCAAAGGGCACCAAACTGCAAAATGAACTGTATATGCTAATGCATATATGGATCAGGTCAACCTGAATTATTTAATTTCATTAAGCTGTTTTCCCCTGTACAGTTTAGAGTCATGCTTCTTTACTGTACTTTCCTGGTTCCACAAACATAGATACAATTTTGTTTCTCAAAAGGGAGCTGTTACAAATATAAATGTGCATCCCGTGTTGGTACTTAACAAATAAAAAATTAATTACTGATTATAATGACAAATGAAAAGTTTCCACTGGCTGAAATTAAGATCTATGTTCCAAACATATGAAGGGCAAAATCACAGTAAAAATGTAAAGTTGGCTTTAAAGAAAGTTGTTACAAAGCATTTGGATAGCCTTTTTCCCATCAAACCAACACAAAGCTTTCAGCTGTAGCATGTTACAAGGTATCATTAAATGAAGACAGAGGAAAATAATGAGAAAAAGAGAATGTTTACACTGAGAACACAACAAAGGATATTTTAAAGGAATGTCTGTGGTGCACTGTGCTCTCTCCTGTAAACTCTTTGCTGTACCTTGAACGGTGAGCTCTGTAGACACAGATGCCTTCCCAGCGCTGTTTACCACTGTGCATGTGTAAATCCCTGCATCAGCAAGCTGAGCATTTTGGATTTCCAAGAACTGGATGCCTGTTTTCTCAAACATGTTGAAACGCTCATTTTGCTGCAACTGAATATCACCCTGCAAATATCACAAGACACCATGAGACAGCCAGCTATTGGTAAGAGAAGGGGAACAAGAATTTTTTTTGGTAAAACATCAGGTCAAAATGCCTTTCTCCGATCTTTTCGCCAAATTCCTTTTATGAATAATACTCAACTGGCATAAACAAACAACTGTGTCCAAAAGTTCTGTAATTCATACCTGCAGGGGCTGTTTTTTCCTGCATTTTGCCACCCACTCACCTCAGTTTGGTTTTGGCTTTTCATTATTTACTATATCCATATTCCTAGAAAAATTTCTTTTCACTGTATGTGGGCTCAAACAGCTTTCTGTTCATGTTTGTTCCAGGAAGTCAAACATCACACTTTTAAGCAAAAACTTCCAGCTTGGAGAGTAGTTCCTTATCTCTCAATAGCTCCTTTATGCTCTATCATTTCAGGAACTGGATTTTTTTTTTTTTTTTTTTTTTTTTGAGAGGCACTGCTGCAACACAGTTCTACTGCAGTGCTATATTGGAGTTAAATCAAACGGTATGGCTTTGAGGCAGGAAGAAATGCATGCAGTTCTATGCTCTGTTTGCATAAATTAGATGATGAGAACAACAATTTTTGCCTTAAATTCTATGCAATAGTTGACAACACCTCATCTGTGAGCAAACCTGTGCTTCTGTTTCAGTACCAGACATTAAGCAGGAGTCCCTTGCTATCAGGCACTACAGCTTTTCCTGTCCTAAATACAGGAAGGGAAAGCGTACAAATTTAAGATTTGTAAGGCTTTGGTCAGTAAACATTTGGGAAACACTACAGTGTTTTCAGACACTGTCATGCCTGAAGTCTCTCTCAGCATCCTGCTGTCTGGTGGTACAGTAGAAGCCTTAGTTCTGTGCAACTCGGCAAGTAAGAAAAGTGGAAAGAATAAGCAGAGTAGGACATTTACACAAGAGCGTATTTATTGGTTCTGAGAAGTGCCGTTCTAATTGTTTATAAAGCTTCCAGGCTGTGTGGAAGGGGGATGTGTGTTGGCTTTGCAGTAGGCAAGCGTGGTCCAGCAGCCATGTAAGTCCTTTTCCATGATGCTGAGGCAGAGCTGATACACCTGCCATGCAGCAGGACCCTGCAGTGCCAAACTGACATGACCAGAAGCATCTTGAGCCTGAGCTTGTTCGCAGCTAGCCAAAGCTCGTGCATGATTACCTGCTAGGCCACGACTTACACACAGGAATGCAAAACCATGCTTCACAACAACAACCTGCCAATAAAACTCTTAAAAAGAGCAACAATATATTTCCACTTTACAGAGCATATGAATTATTGAAAGACAGCTTCAGGGTGCTCAAAATAGATGTTAAAATAATATTATGAAAGCCTAAAGAAAACCAGTTTAACTAAAAGCGATGGACTGAGGGTAAGTTGAAGAGTGTGGATTGGGTGTCTGCAGGGTGTTCAAAACTCTGAACAAGACACCCCTGGTATTTTACAAAAAGATACATGCAGACCTGCAAATACTGAAATACGCTTTTAAGGACATAAACATGAACAGAACTCATGCAGCTGCTAATAACAAGAACTTTGCATACTTTATTCATTTTGAAAGACAATGAATGCCAGATTATAGAATAGCTCATTATAGAAGCTGACAATCAATAGCAAATATATAACAGAAACCCTAACAAACTGCACAAACATGTATGAAGAAGTACCACAGCGTAGATCCAGGTTGCTGGACTGCTAAACCCTATTTGCTGTTTACCACAAAGCCCTGACCAAAGAGAACTGACTGACAAATGCTGTTTTGCACTGAGTTGCATGGCTGGGAAGCCTGAGTCTGGCCAGACAGGAAGCAGGCTGCTGTGGAGCAGCTGCAATGCAGACTGCCTGGAGAGCCAGCGGGCCCAAAAGCGCTGACAGAGGCTGGAGGGAGAAGCAGACTCTAGATGGAGCTGCCAACTGAAGCTGTCTTAGTGAGTGCTTCCACAACGCGAGGCTGCTTGTTTTCCAAGATGCACCCTGGCATTCCATTACAGACTAGGGTAAGTCAGGAATAAAGCAGACAATGACTTGGAAGCATTTCCCTGCTCAGTGAGCAGCTTTCTCGATTTTTTTTTTGGGGGGTGGGGGGGTGGCGCCTGGTGGTGGTGGTGGGGTCTTTCTTACTCCCGCTTCCCCACCAAAAACCTCTGAAGGGGAGCAGGATGCCAACACAGCAGTTACATATTTGCTCTTCCAAATTAAAGAACGTAACTGTAATTCTCTAATTACTAATAGTTTCAGTGAAAATGGCCTAATGAGTGTACTATTTAATTATCACCTGAAAGCTCACTCCTTACTAACAAAAAATGGCTGGAGATCTTGTGTATGCCCAAGGGGAGCACTATGACTTAGATCTTTGAAGCTTTTTTGGTAATGAATTTTAAGTCCTGCTCATTTATAAAGGTTTTTTGTAAATGACAGATGCTCACAATTCCCAATTCTCAAGCTGACAACTCAGGTCTCCTTTATTGTATGTCAGACACTTTTCTGCTACCACTGTTACAGCAGAGGTCAGACTGCAACAGGTGAACTGTAGTTCATTTGCCTTGGACTTTTTTTCAATTTGCAACCAACAACTGTGCATTCCCAAACCCAAACATGTCTGTCAGTTCCTAAAAGCGCATTTTCTTTCCAATTCCATTTCATTTCTTTGCAAACATCTTCTTTATTCTAATGTACAGGTAAAACCCAAGTGAGTGATACAGAAATGGCAGTTTAAAACTGAGACACTGACACAAAACTTGGGGAATACAGCTGTAATTTTCACAGCTGCCAGAGACTCCACCGTAACCACAGTCAAACCATCAAATCCCTGGAGACCTTCTCTATAAAACAGAGATGATGAAAAGATTCACATTTCTCATCCTTTGTCTATTTCTCTTACCTGGTTAGTAAGGTCTTTGGGCAATATGTCCCATTCTCGCTGTGTTTATAATGGAACCTGGATCTTGTTTGGCTCTTTCAAATGATTTTTTTATAACAGTATTTTCAACAATGAGACAGATAAGGCAGAAGTTTGTACTGATAAGTGACACTATTATCTTTTGTGAGTTTATTCAGCATGAAAATGACAAAGAATATGACTCTCCTTATATTTAAATTCTCACCATGATAATTTGCAGTGCCAAATGTATTTCAACCTTTCAAGTCACAAATAAATCAAAAGAGAAAGAAAACATTAATTTCTTGGGAAATCATACCTTAAACCAAGTTACTTGAGGCTGAGGTCGGCCTGTTATTTTACATGAGAATTTGCCTGTCTGGCCTTCACGCACCACAACCCTGTTGGGTTTTGTAGCAAACTTGGGTGGACTCTCTCCCCAGATGCTTGGCCTATGCTCCACAGGCGGGACAGTAAGTCTTCCCCTGGAAAGGCAATTGAGATTCTGGTTTTACAGAGGAACTGGTAGCTGTTGTGGTTAGAGGACACTTCAGGAAGCATTTTAGTGGTCTGCCAACAAAGACATATAATTGGTGGTAAACAAGATTGTAGTTACACAATATGTTTTTGGCCAATGGAAGAAATGGAAATGCTGGTGATGACTGCTCTTGACTCCTCATGCAACGGAGCAGTATGATGCTACACACCCTCAGCCAGCATACTCACATCACAGATCCTGGGGAAAATTTCTGTTGCTTATGAGCAGAGCTGGGCAAACCAAATGACAGGGAACACTGCATGCATTCAGATTTTCCCGTTTTCTGTTTTTTAACAGACTATTTGTGAATACTTGTTCACAGTTCTTTATCATGTCATTTGTTTTGACTCTGAGTGCAATGACAGTAATTTCCAATCTATGAATCAGCAACTTGTTTTTGCAACATTTCTGACATGTCCTGGTAAAGATTTTTGGTTTGGGGAAGGCTTCTATTTGGAATCTCATTCACTACGGTGTTTACACAGCAAACATGGAAAGGGCACAAAACGAAAGTACACCCCTCCTGGGTGAATGTCTGTTAAGCGTAAATGCCCAGCTCTACTGACATGGATGGCACAGCTGGGAAACGACACGTGGAATGAAACTAGTATGACATCAGTGACTTCAATCCAAAACCCACAGTTGCACAGCCATAAAACATGAAACATATCCAGCAGTATCATATCAAGAAGGAAAAACAAAGGTGTAACTTCAGGTCTATTAATGTCAAAGGGAACACTCACACTCTGCTCTGAAGCATAGTACAACAAAGACACACATTAGCAATGGCAGATGGTGATTTCTTTTTTTCTTTAACCTTTTATTTCAAGTAAACTGAACCATTTTCAAGGCCGCCTTTTCCAGATGGCCTTTTACCACATGCAAGTAAGATGTGTCAGTACCTCACCATTTCTACCAGATGTCAGATACTAACAGAGAGCACATCGCCTTAGTCCAAGGTGCTGCCAAGACATGATGGTTGCCATATCGGCAGCTCGAGGTTTCTAAGTAAGAGATGATACCATAATGAAAGGATTTGCATGGACAAGAGGACCAGCAAAAAGTCTTGGGAGAGAAGGGTGACAGTAATATGCTAAAATGGAACACACTTCATCATATAAATAAATATCTGATAGCTTTTAATGTCATCTTCCTCATGCAACCACTCAAGAAGAACACAAATGTGTATTAAAGAAGTTGCTTAGTGATCATCTTTAGGTGATATTTCTGTATTTATATATCTGTACACATATAGTAACTCATTAAACCAAATCAAGTACTAGCTAGCCTGCAGCTGTATGACTGTTTCCTACAGACAAACTGAAATGTTTTTTTTTCTTTTCCCTTTTTCCTGTTTATAGAAGGCATAAACTTTCCATACCACAAAATTATTAATACTGAATAGGAGCAAAACACATGAGAATTAAAAATTAAGACAATCACTCTAACTCCATGCAATGCAATGGATTAGGATAGCACTTTGGAAAGTCTGAATGTACAACAAAATCTACCAGCAACATTGACTGTCCTTTCTTGCTTTGCTTATTTAGCATGTCTGCATTTCTGTAGCACATTTGCAATACAGATATCATCATGTCATTCACTTAATTGTAAATGCTGACTGACTGAAGTGCAGAAAGAACACGACAACAAGGCTCTTCTGTGTGCCAGTGTGGATCACCCCATCAACCCATTCTTGCTAACAGTTATTCCGAAACAGAACAATTTTTTCTTCTGGACTATGGTTTACCCACTGTGTTACTTGGAAATAATTAAATTATACGTGAGACAATGCTTATTTCAGTTGATTTCTTTTCTTACTGATGACTCTTAAAGCAGTACTTGTTTTTCTACCAAAACATATTCAGGTGTCTGTAAAGCAATATCAAACCTAGTGGACTTCTTACCCAGGGGTTTTGGCACTGGATGGCAGGCTGTATTTCTTCAAGGAGTTTCCTGTAAGCGTAGGACAAAGACAGGAAGTCAGAAGTTTTGTCAAGACCATTGGGAATTACAGATACTAAAAACTATGTAAAATATGCATTCCTCCAGGTTTGAAAAATAAAGGAGGAATGCAACACCTGCAGTATTATGTCATCTGTAGCCCAAAGTTACGCTCCCCAGTTTCAAAACCAAGTTTTAGCAGAGTTACCATCTAACCCCTGGCCTCAGCAGTAACAACACTGCAGATTATTCCTGCAAAACTATTTTTAAACAAGTGAATGAAGCACTGTGTTTAATTTCTACAGTGCAGCACTAATTTAATTTTAAGATAGCAAAATGGTTTTTGGACTCCGAAAGAGGTTTTACTTCACTTGGTTTGGTTTTCAGCCCTGCGCTAGCCCAGACTACCTTTTCTGTCAAATGATTCTTTTTGAAGCACAATAGTTCATCATGCTTGCTCGCGTGTGCGCAAG
The DNA here is from genome assembly GCA_027574665.1 of Rhynochetos jubatus. Lineage (NCBI taxonomy): Eukaryota > Metazoa > Chordata > Aves > Eurypygiformes > Rhynochetidae > Rhynochetos > Rhynochetos jubatus. The sequence continues at coordinate 31,900,033 of CM050654.1, forward strand.
AGGGAGATGGGCATGAAGTCGTGTAAGCCCAGCGCCATCTACTGCAGACAGCATTCCTGGTAGCTTGGGCACGTTAAAAAAGGGTAGTGACCTCGGATAGAGCCAGAGTGGCAGCATGAAACCAACAGCTCTGATGGCTGGGGAAAAAAACCCAAAACCCAACCAATATTTGTTCTTCAGCCTTATAAGAATGTGCATTACTGTCAGAGAGGAGAGCTGTGCAGGATGGAAAGACTAGACTGTGTTTCAGTCACTCATTTTTTCAGGTAGCAGGCAGCCCTACATATTTGCTGAGAACAGAAAAAAAAATCTGTGCTTTGCTTTCTTGATGCACAGAGGGATTTTTAGAATGAAAAACATAATTCTTAAACTCTGAGAAATTCAGTCATGGGGTACTGCCATGAAATTGCTTTTAAAATGCAGCAAAGCCCAGGTCAGAAAAAACATGTAAAAGCAGCTTAAAATATATCTTCCACCTCCATGTAAGTTGTCACAGTTTAAAATCAGGGAAAAAAAAAAAGAAACATTTTGCAGAATTTTGACAACAGAAGGCAGTAACAATCATGCCAGATCTCTGCATATTTCAGTGTGTACTCTGAGGATATCTGTTAGGTATTTTGACTTTGAATAAACCCAAATGCTGATTGTTTCAGGACTGCTGCAGATTTTTGTTTTGCTTAAAGGATTCAACACAAAGTTGTGACCCGAGGAGCTTTGATACTCAACAGATCTCTGACATTACCAAATTGCAAAGAGAGAAGCCGTACAATTGGTTTCCATCCTTCCCTGGCTTTGTGTGACTTTTTACATTTTAAATTTGGCAGTTTGCAACTATCTAATATGCAGATGTTCTCTTAAAAATTCCTGGGTTTGATCTTGGCTGTTTCCCGTGTGACGTTAAGCATGAAATTACAACCAGGCGTTCAGCTTAGCAAATGGAAGCATGCATGGAGAACTCCAGAAACCCGCTGCCTCGGTGTGCCTATCTGATAGGCTGTGAAGCATCCAAGTTCACAACAGTTTTTACTGCCTGGGACAACACTCTAACTTTCCAGGCCTTTGTTTCTGTCTGAGTGGTGGCTTCCATGAAAAGTTTATAGCGAAGTCTTCAGAGCTAGAGCTTTTGTTAACTGCGCACCATCATACACCTCTGAAACTGAATGCACACTTTATCTGGCTATAGACATGTTGTTCCCTGCAAAATGTCTTAAGCTGTGAAATGCAATTAATGAGTCTTAGTCTTGCACAAGTGAGAAAACGTGTGTACGTCTGTGACTTTAACCAGGCAGTTTAACACAGCCTGTTCATTTCATTAACCTCTATACAGCATACAACTTATACTTAACGACAGAATTAAGTACCCTTTTTACCTTCCACTGTCAGTTCCACAGTCACTTGACGAACCCCACCATCATTTGCAGCCTCGCAGGTGTATTTACCACCATCGCTTTCCTCTACACCTTTGATTACCAAGCTGAATATCCCCCGAATGCTGCGGTCCACGACATAATGGTCTCCCTCTGGGATAGGATGTCCATTTCTGTACCACGTGATCTGAGGCTCGGGGTAGCCTCTGACCTGGAGAGATATGAGAGAGAGTGAAAAAAGAAGGTAAACATAACAGATGGTGGGATTAGGAAGAAATATTGGACATTCAGCAATGCAGTGGAAAGTTCTTGACACAGGAGCTGTTAAACACATACTCTGTGCAAGCCAAATGGCAGAATATAATGAAATGAAAAAAAAACCCTCTTGGATAAGTCAAACTTATAATCACAAGACCATTCAGGCAGATGGTCAGAACCTACACAGAAAAGTTTCTCAGTAGAAGTGTTTACCTGCAGAATCACAGTAAGGGTGCCAGTGGAGAATCCTGACACCTGGGTCCCCATTGTTCGGAGACTCAAGGGCAGTATACCTCTAAGTATGCAAGACTGAAAGGTTTCTAGACCAAAAATTTCCAGTATGGTTGCTGAAGGTTAGGCTTATACTGTAAATCTGTATGGAGCCATCTAGTTTTCAAATGTGCTGAGATACAGTAGCTCCTGACAATGTACAGGCAAGAAACGCAGAGGCATACCAAACGTTGTCTTGATCTTTAAAAGCAGAAGATAAGGAGCTGCAATTTGAGAAAGTGTCATTAAGGGTCGTTCTCATGTTATGGTGGTAGGGGGACTATAAAGACCTAGACACGTTCACACAAACACGCTGCTCAACTTAGAGCTTTGTGGTAGCCTAAAGAAGAGTTTTCAACAAAATGAAGCAGTCCTGTGCTTATTAAATAACCACAATAATACATCCGTGCCTCCTATGGCACTAATGATACGTTCACATTTGCAGGCAGATTCTCAGTTGGTATAACCGAGAATGAAGTTACTGATTTCAACTGAGCTGTTGAAACCTGCTGAAGGTCTGTGTCTTTCATAATAAAATAGGAAAAGCAGGCATACACCACTTTCCACCATAGAATTAACTCCTTAGGCAAAGGTTCTTCCTCTGCTTTATGAGAGATGCTGTCCTCTTTGAAGGTCGCTTTATATGTGTTAACTGTTAGCACACTGGCCCAGCCATCATAACAGCTCCTGATCACAGTATTTCACCCTTCCTTCCTATTCTCCACTCTGACAGCTCTCCATCTTCCGACTCTTTGATCCTTTGCCTACATGTCATGAAGTAACTGAGAGGGTCAAGATGAGCTGGGATGAGTAATAGTTGTGGCTGCGTTTGCTTACTGGAAAATGATGCATTTTGAACTATGTTACCAAACCTTGGCAACGGAACAGGAAGTCCCTTCAACCTCCAAGTGGGCAAAATATTGATGATCTGTCTTGATGTGAAGACGGCTTGGTTGTGGCTTGCCCAAATTCCTCCCAGCATTCTCGGTTTGCAATCCACATTTCGGTTCTACTTTCTTCTGACTGCACAGCACTTACTTTCCAAATTACAATCTTTAGCCAACCAACCTTATCCATTCTTTGCTTCTCTTCTTTCAAAACCTGTCATTTTTAGTCCAGCCACACCTCACTCCAGCTGGGTTTCTCATCTGTTGGCACTGAACCTACAGCTGTCAGAAATTTTTCTCTTTCCTTCAGTTCATTGGGTATCAGTTCAGACAAATTAATTTTGCCAGTGATGTGGTGATCTCTTCTTTCTGGCACTACTTACTGAATGTAGAAAAAGGACATTAATATTTGCCAAGAGCATGAATATGCTGAATAAGCATTTCCAGCTCTGGTACAAACTTCTCAAGTTCTTTCTGAGTCTATCTTTACCTAAGTAAGAGCCATGTCCCATGAAGAATACATTGTGGGGTCCTGCACATGGGGAGTCAATCGCCATTTAAAAATACCACAGCATCTTTCTAAAACTTTTTTGCAGCACAACTTTTCTTTCCTGTGCTTCCTGAAAAACAGCAGCTCCCACTCAGCCATGCCCCCTAATGCAACTCCAGCTAGTTTAGTGCTTACTCAGAAGGCAAGGGCCCAGGAATATCTTTCTCAGCACACCTCATTTTCAGAAGAAGGGAGCTGTGAAGCATCAGTATGAGATTTTTACAGTAGTGTAACTCCTGTTAATTGTTAATATGCTCACTAGTACAGAAAGTGACTTGTACCAAGTAACTGCTTCTTACTATTAACTTGCCAATGGCCTCTGACCTATCGTTTAATTTTACATTAAGAAACCAACAGATTCAGTGGCTTACCTAAAGCCAGAGAGTATATCAGTGGAGTTTCTAACTTTCATTTTTACTTCAGTCAGTATTAAGATTTCCTTGAATTTGACATATTTGAGGCAGAATGGCTTTGTAACTGCTATTTCGAGTAATACAATAGAGTAAAATGACAAAGTAACACCTGAATTGGTGTGAAGAATGCACCTTTTCAATGCATTACATCACAGTTTCTTTACCAACATTAATCTAGCCACGTGTTTACAGCTTCTGAGATTCTGGCCTGTGAATACAAGTCATCAATTACACATCACCTAATAGATTTACTAATTTTTCCAGTTCACAATTATTCCTTCTGGTATTTTCCTCTATCTATTATTCAATCCAGCTTCAAAGCTCCCAAGCATAAGCTTTCCATCACTTATCCCAAGGAACTCTTGGCATTGAAGCAATGGGAAACACCTTCCTTCCATATTTATTTTTAATTTATCATATTAAAACCCTCTTGGACCACACAAGGCTCTTTTTAACTGACCCCTCAGGCTCTGGTAGACCATACACACCCTTCCAGTATCACATGGCCAGGCCTACATTAAGTATTTTTCCTTTTCTTCCATGCATGTTTATTTTATGCTTGCTATGTCTGTATTATTCTGTTCATCCACACCTCTACACTGAGGAAATGCCACACAGAAAATTACAAACACAGGCAATCAGCATGCCAATCCTTTCAAAAGGTTGTGCCATTCCCTTCCCAAGCTCTGTATTTTTTTCTTTCATTTGCTGTCAAAAATGAAATGATGGGAAAGCAGAAGTTTACAGAATTGCTCTGTTGCAAGGATTTATTTCAGGTTTGGGCTTGGAATGTGTTTCAGACTGAGCCAGCCCTCTCTGAAATACATAGTCTTGCCATAAAAGTGTCAGAGACCCTTAAACGAATCACTGGTTACTAGGTTTTGATCCTAATGGATCAATTCCAGAACTGCAGCAGGTTTTATATTCCTCCCTAACCTTTCCAGAGCTCACTAAAAACATCTGCCTTGAATAAATCCACAGCAAAGAGAAATTTATCCACTTATTTAATGCCCAGCAGCAGAAGGCTATAACCTTTATTTACAGCTTGGCCTCTGTGAGCATTGCCAGTCCCAGTGAGGCTACAGTTTTTCTTTACCGCTCTACAACACTAACAAGTGGAAAATTGATGGCAAGCAGCAAATAACCACTGTATTAGCACAAACATGAGTTTTGAGTTTTTGACTGGCCCCATCAACTGCTTAGAGTCTTCCTGGAAAAGTCTGCTAAGATAAAGCAGGCTGCCTGCTCCATGCCTCATCACAGCAAGTGGAAAGAGCTGAGAGAGGACCTGTTCCCTGTGAAACTTCCTGAGTTAAGATTCAGTTCTGCCACTAGGTCTGGGGGAATGCTATTGAAAAGGGATGGCACCGGCTTCCCAGATAAAAGAAATAAGGAGAAAAAACACAACAAATCTATTGAAGCTGCCCACTAAAGGACAGTATTAATAAAAAACATCCTGGTACAAACTAGTGTCCCTTGTCACAAACCTAAAGGCATTCAGTGACTACCAATGTCAAATATATTCAGTGACCCTTTTCCTTCTTTGAAAGTGCAGGGAAGATTTCCTAAAGCTTGGCCTGTATCTATGCTCCATAGAATAGTGTTTATATACCAATTTCAGAATAACACAGGTTTGCCTACTTCAGTGTGTCACAGTTGCAGTAGTAGCTTAGGACGGAAAGATGCACTCTTTTGGCTCATGCTTTTAGCTTCAAAGTCATATCCTGCTTTGTAATCGCTGCTCCTGGCTCCAGTGGGGTTAACAATGAACACAAACCTGCAGCACCTACAAAAAGTCAGCCATAAGTGACAATAAACCAAAGTGTAAGTAACTGTGAAACACTGATGGGGTGTGTACTGTTACTGAGTGCTGCTTGCTTTGACAGTAACACCTGAAGACAATTGGGAATGATGGCAAACATTACATGGCATATTCTAGCATTACATTCCTACACTGGCAGAGATGTTCGGTGCTTGGCGTTAAGGACAAGGTAACTGTCCCATGCTGATATTCAGGGTCACAGAAACACCCTAGCAGTGACATCAGGAAGTAAATAGCTATCAAAAGGATGACTTGGATTGCAATATTCTCTATTCAACTTTCTACAGTTAACTCGCTTCTCTATTTCATGCCCACCTTCAACCAGAAACCAGTCATTTCTGGGAGCTACATCTCAGAAAAGGCCAGAGAGATCTGACATTGCAAAAAGATAAAAAGAGGATAGCCCCAGTTACAGTGTCAGGTGCTATCACTGAGCTTCTCCAAGAGTATGCTTTGGGCAGATCATTAGAAGTCACACCAGGAGGAGATATTGAGGGAGATGCAGAAAACCATTCAGAACATGTGACAAACTTTGACCTTTATTTTGCTGCCTGCAAACAAAAGTGTGACACAAAAGAGATATGGCCTAACAAATACTCATTACTAGCATGGTGTAAACTGCTTGCACCTTTTGCAAAACTTAGAGTATTGGTCCGCCAGATTGTATCAAGAAAGTAGCAGAAGAAATGCAGTTAAGTAGCTTGACAAATTTTGTACATGAAATTCTACTCAAAGTAGTCAAGATGTAGGAAAAAACAAAGTAGAGCACTTACACTTGAAATGTGGTAGAGACTGTACAGTGTACCTCTTCCAATGTCTAGGTATCAGCAAAAATGGAATATTATTCTCCCAATTGCAAGTTATGCATTAGATGGGCTCATCTGAAAGTCATACAGCTGAAGGCCCTCATGCAGCCTCAAGAGATTCAATCCTGACAGCAACAGCTGCTCTGTGGATGTGGCTTAGGTCCTACAAAAAAAGAGGTGTTTCCCATAGTCATCATCCTCTAGCCATTGAACACTACCTTCCTTGAATCAAGAGGTTTTGGATCTGGACCTTGATCAAAAGACCCGAGGGGAATGAAGTACTTCAGAGCAAACTTCGAGGATGTTAAGAACTGGATGCTCCGTAACACGGGCTGAGCCCATGTGGACAGAGCTCCGCACCCTAACAAGAAAAAAACAAACCAAAACAATCCCACTTCTTTCAGTAATAGTACATACTGACTTGAACTCTTAATGTCAGTCTTAGGAAAAGGGGACTACAAAACTGTGGAGACTACAACAAGAGCATCATGAATACAAACCCACCTATTAGAAGGTATATTTTATTTTAATTTTGGGGGGTTTTTTGGTTAGTGCAGGTGGGAAACATGGTTCTGGCCAGTGCAGCTCTTCTGTACGTGTTGTAACAAAGATTCTGTCAGGTTCAAACTGCAGTTTGCTTTAACAAACCAACAGTGGATGTTCTTGATAAAGGAAAGTGGACACAATACATTGTTAAGCTCCTTCCGAGACTTTAAACACACATAAACCATACCTCAATAAGAGTTTATCCATTTGAAAAGCTTGCTTCTAAAACAGAGAACTTGCCTAGCAAGGTTAAACATGAAAATATTAAATATTTGGATAGTCAGTCATAACCTTGCAAACAAAGCAAAAAACCTACCACTTCTACGGAGCAGTCTGGAATCTACAATTGCCCTGTTTAAAGTGAAAACGGAATACATACGAGGACCAAACATAGCTCACCCCAAAGCTTTACCTATTGTACGTACAAGAAATAATAATGGTCTTTCGGTAAGACTTGGGTATGTTTTGGTTTAAGTGCCGAACTCTGATACAATACATCTGGTTTCTTATTTCTCATGTACACAGTCCTCAAAGTTAGTTCTTTGGGTGTACCCTTAATAGGAACACAACTCTGAAAATGTAACTCTTCATAACTGGTGTGTGCAATTATCTGCTTCTTCTCCCTAATGATGTGGAGCAGGGAGAAGAAAAGGACAGCACAGGTCTTCAAATGGACCCTTGTCTTGGAGGGGAAAAAAAAGGCAGCAAAAAAGCCCCACAAACAAACCCAGGAACAATTAAAAAAAAAAGAATAAAAAGTAGAATAAACCATCGGCAAAGCACTAAAATGCTACCAGTCATTCTTTAGGCACCCATCCCTTGCAACCACTGCATTCTGTTCTTAGGCAATCTCAGATCATATTGAGCTCCTTCTCAAGGTTTCACATATAGAAGTTTCCAACCATGCACAATTTGCTTTATTCCCGTTTGTAACAATGAAAAGAAAACCTTTGGTGAGTTGAACTCCTTGATGCTTCTAATGTTAACGTAAGGAGTGAAGGAAATCTCATGTTCCTTTAGTCTCCAGCAGAAAAAGCATATACCACAGCACTAGCATAGAAGGGCTGCAAGTTTTGTCATTGTCCCAATTGCCTTGACAAGAGAATTACCTGAAGATGCAATTCATAGAATTCAATGCAAGGGTAGGAGACCCAGAAGGTAAAGAGAGACTTCCTATTTTTAAAAGCTATTTAAATTATTATTTCAATGCAACAGTTAGTGTGCCATATGAATTTTACCTCTTCCTAGTCCCAAGGAAATACCTGTGGTTCAGTGTCAGAGGACACTGAGTAATGTCGTTTTCACTGGCTTAAGACACGACAGCAAAGGCTGGTAACTTCTGTCTCATTTTGACTGCTGTATCCAACTATGGGGATACGAATGAAAACCAGTGTGCTTTAGTTTATTTTTAAAAGTCCACTAACTCCCCCACCCCCAGTTTCATAAACCTATAAGGACAGAGTTCAGATTATGGATCCTGGATCCAATCTGTTGATCATAGGGTACAATGACAGAATTCACACAAGACAGAAGCTAGAGAAAAGTAAAGGGGTAAAGGATTCCCTAGATTTTCACATGACAGACCTTTTCATAGAGTTTCCCTTTGCTGTCTGGCAATATTCAAGGGATTCTGAGGGAGCTTGGCAAAAAGTCTATTCATCCTAGAAAGCGTGGAATGATTTGATCACGTGGAAGAACTGTCTGCCATGCTTCTGTGCTTATTCCCTCCCTGACACCAATACTGACAATCTAGAATGCTGTAGCAAAAAGATGAAAGTTTATTTTACACAAAATTCTTTGACTCTGATGAAAACACATTAGATCTTGCTTCATTAATTCTGCAATGCTCCATTTGGCTGGAAGCATGCTTTCAGTTCAGATCATAAACCAATGCTGGCATTACATGCACACTGCTTAGATAATCTAGAAGAAACATACCTAACTGGGTCTAGTAAACTACTAATGCACTTCACAGTTCCTAACTAAGAAGGAATTCAGGTACTCAAGGACAAAGCTTCCATCTTAAAATGCATAAACACACACACAGAAAAAGAATGCACAAACACAGCCATTACGGTGCTCATGGGCAAAAGATGTGACAAGAAAGCAAAGGCGCTCTAAACAGCCAGAAGTACACTGAGCATACAGGCCTGAGCAGTGCAGTACCTTAGCATATCACCAGGGCAGGCTTAGGCAGGCCTCCCAGACTGTGCATGAGGCACCGTCTGTTTAAATCTTGCTTGACATTTTATTGTGCCTTCCTATTTTTTCTGTTTTGGAAAATATCAAAGAAACACTGCTTACTCATTTCTACATCATTCATGATTGTATAAACCTGTTCCAAATCCTTGTCTGCTTGTATTTTCAGGCTGAAGGGCCTTTTTGTTTTTAAATCTGTGCTTGTACTAGGAACCATGACATACCTCCAATAATCCTTGTCAAATTCTGTCTCTTTTCTAGCCTCAGATAAAGACAGATCAGAACTGATTGTAACATCCAAAACGTGGGAACCCACAGACTTGCAGACTGACACTGCAGTCAGTTTCAGGTTTTTTGCTGGTTTTTGTTTGGTTGATTGGTTTGGGGGGGGTTGTTTTTTTCTTTCGTTTTTTTAAGACTATTTGCTTTTTTTCCCTCACCTTCAGCTTATTAGCTAAAAAGCAGTTCAGGGCAAGATAATAACAGTTGGATAGTAACAGTTACTAAAAATTGAACTAAGTATATTGTATTTTCCTACTTTGTACTCATCAATGCCAAACGGCATTTGATGTTTCGTAGTCCAGGCACTAAAGAGAATGAGATTGTTTTCCAGATAGGACCCCACCAATTTTAATTCTGACTTTATAGCAATTCTGCATGATCTGCAGAATTTGCCGTCTCACCATTCAACCCTTTTTTGCAGACTGCAAACGTGCTGAACACTCCACATCCTACGACCGTTCTTTAAGGGAATCAGCATTCATGGTACTCCCAGCAGGGGAGAATTTATTACCTATCCATGGAAGATATGGTCTGCTAACTGAAAAGCAGACAGCACCTGCAGATCATTTCTTCTTCCATCTTCTATGTTTAATCATATTTTCTTGTAAAATTCAGTGTGGAGAGTTCCCAGAGGTGCACAGAGTATTGGCTTTGTGCTCAGTCACCAGAGTACAGCTGTTTGAATAAAGCATTGCTTTCCCAGGTACTGTAACATCTACAAGTCCATTTGTCCTACATTATTTGTGAAGGACTCAAGTGGAATTTCAGAGCAGCACTGGGTGTCAAGCTGCTTTGAGTTTATTTAATTTCTAAGTTCAAACACAGGCCCCACAGGAAACGCTTTTAGAATTAATCACATGCAGAGGTGCTTTCCCTAAATTAGATTTTATTTCATTTAAAGAATAAGTTTCAATTTATTGCATTTAAAGTAACATCGTTATAGGAGTCTTCAGACAGCCTCAGAATAACCTGAAATGTCACTCAGGTGAATACAGAACACTATCAAGGTGGACTCTCCTCTTTCTAGTATAATGGACAAGGGGAACACACTGTAGAGAGAAACACAGTTCCACGTAGTTACAGTGTCAATCAGCAAGGGAATTGGAGGTTGTAAATCTGTTACACTAATGGGGGCATTTTCACACAGGTGTTGCAGTCTCAGAGTGGCAGTGTTGTTTTGATGGAGCTTCAATAAATCATTCTACCAGCAGCAACATCTGCCTTTTTACTTTCCCCACACTGTAGCCAGCTGACCTGTAGCCATTAAGCACATGAGGAGAATTTCATGCAAACCACCCATATAGCTCACCTGGACCTTTTTTCCTGTAAATATGAGTTTTCTGAACTTAAATGGGACTGTAAATAGACTGAATCTCTGTCCATCTTTAGATTTATATTTATTCATTGTCCAATTTTTAAAAGAGTTTATTTAGGTTGGCAATTCAAAAGCAGTGAGATACCACAAACCTTGGCTAGGTCTAGGCGAAAGCTTAGGCTCTTTCCCCCATTGCCCCCCAGATGCTGTCCTGGCTCCCTCCCCTGTAGCTGTTATACGTGGTTATGAGTTACAGTGGCACACAAAGATGACAAGGTCTCTGCAAAGTGGTGAGATTCTGAGACTTTGTCAAAGGATGGTGCAGGATACTGAGTTGTGTACAAACTGAAGACAATTTCAGATCCAAAATAGGTAGATGACACGTGGGAAAGTGTCGCACTGACTTCATAGCTGAGGATCAGGTTGCAGCACAGGAGGGCAGCTGCTTTTCTTACCCTGAATAATGACTAAAGCCATCACCATCATATTAATGTGTTTGTACACTGGTATCAAAGTGCACAGTGGTGAGTAACAGTAAAGAGGGTCTAGACAAGAGTGTCCAGAGTCTTAGCAGCAAAATGAGAGGCATCTAAATTAGTGTTACAAATAAGAGAATGTTAACTCACCACCATAGGAGAGTGTGAACAACAAAATATGATACAAGTCTCTCAGATCTCAGTAACTTCAGTATGACTACCATACAGCTCTGCAGAGTTACAGAGCCTGTAAAATTGGCCAAAATGATTTCAAAGGCAAGAACAAGCCCAAGAGCTCTCAACAAAACAGGGAAAATAAACTTGGCAGCCCTTTCTTGGGAGAAATTCTCATCAATTTTAATGAGAATTTTCTCTGCTTCTGAGTCTCTCCTTAAAGAAGTAAAAAAAGGCAAACTGCAGAGGAAGGTTTCTTCCCATGGCCTGACTGATGTTAAGGCTTTTTAAAAAGTGTTAGATTTTATGAGGTTTGAATAGTTTGAATAGCCTAAAATGCAAAAAAAAAAAAAAAAAAAATCAAAGAAATAACTGATCTTTGTGTGTGGTTATGGGTCATTTAGGATTATGCAGTAAGAATGTAAATCACTTCAAAGGGAAACAACTGTGGCTGCTGAATGGAAAGAAGACTCTTGCTAACTGTTCCACGTAGCCCAGCAAGCCCCTAAAATGCGCTCTCTTTCCCCATCCTTCTCTTCCTCCCCATCTTTGGTGATTCTGAATCAAGTTGTCTACCAAATGAAGCAGCTGCCTGAAGTCGGTAGCAATGAGTTTAGGAGCATGACAGAAGTTTCCTGATAGGATGAGTTTTCATATCAGAACAGCAGTAGCATTTACTACAGAAACCAAGATTTTAAAAAAATCAGACCCGAGTTTCACTGTGCTGTGAGAGCTGTGAGAACAGGAGCAGTTCATTCACTTCCACTGCAATACTGACAGCGTGATTTACTGTGTTTGCCACTACTTTTGTTCATAAATTCTGTTTGGCAGCACTAGAAGAAAGGCTGAAACATAAACCAGTTTAACATAAAAATACATTGTTGGGCACTGTCTCCCCTCTTCCCACCACAAAACCCTGAGCTTTTAACACTTGACAAACATTTGTACTTTCAGTTGTGAATCCTTCATTCAGCAACAATTCAGAAAGGTGATAACGATTGTTTAGACCAAGCACAAGCACTAAGGAGCCCCCTGAAAAGTACAGGATGAAATTAGCCTCAACATTCCCCTCCATCATTAGAAAAATGTGTCTATGTCCCCACTTAGAAGGAAAAGCGTAAACATTCAGCTGTTTTATCTCACAGAACTGATTACAGAATTCACTGAGCCACAGCTTGAGACTAGGACACCATCAGGTCAAAAAACTGCTGATACGACACTGAAAAAGCAAAATTAAACAGGGTCAATTATTTTCAGAGCAATGATCCCTTCATAACAATAATACTTGGGGTTTGAATTGGCAGTCACTTTTTAAAGATGACAATCCACTCTGTTTCTTTCCTTTCTCAAGAGAATGAGCATCATTCACTGTATAACACTTGCAAAAAACTAATTTTTCCATTGTATATTATTTCTGAAACACTGAAGATGTGGGGTTTTTTTTTTTTTGCTTACCTATGTGAAGTTTCTGACTTAATATCTTCTTGTAGGAGGTGTGTCACAGACCAAAAGAGCTTCCTACTTTCCTAGTCTGGGAATGCTGTTCTTAGGAATTCAGTATCAATACACAATATCAACAGGAAAGAAAACTTCATAAATTCACAGGAGCACACAATATGCATGACCTACTATGGAAAATTAATAAAAAAACCAAAATATGTGCTTCATTTCTATGTCCAAAATGCACAGCTACAGGAAAAAAAATGTTTGGAGGTATGAATTCCTAATTAAGGGCAACAATCCACATCTACAATGTAAGGTGGTAACAAAACCTCTTTGCTCTGAATGAACGTGCCCATACTTTATCAATTTCTAGCCACACAAGATTTATTCCCTGCAATTTAGAAGCCTGGCAGCAGCTACAGAAAATGCTAAGATTGGATTTTGTTGTTGAGTTGAATGCACGATTGCATGTTCATTTAAAGACTCTCTGCTGATAGTGACGAATGCTACTGGCAGAGACAGTGCTCTGGATAGGCTATAAAATTCTCCAGTTATGTGTACTGCTTCGTTGTTACTGCTGCTCGGTAGGGCTGGCAAGCACTCTGGGCATGAACTGCTATTTGTTTTAGATTTCATTTTAAAGTAGAACTGATGTCATTACAAAGAGGTGTAAAACACAATGTTGGGTTGTGAAGATACAAATACATGAGACAGCCTAAACATCTCGAGGTTCCCACTGCATTGTTTATTCCACTGCATTGTTTATTCCACTACATGCAACTTACTGCTATGCATTAAATAATTAACACTTCCACAATTAATTAATTAACAATTCCACTTCCCTATTGAAAACCATCAGCTGTTTATTAGCAACTGTCAGTAATGCTTTTATCCTGTAATTATCTGTAAAATCTATGAGCTTTCCAGGCTTCACACACATCCTTTTTGATTAAAGCTTAGAAGAGGTAACTCAGAGTACAATACACAAACTGCTGTGTTTAAAGTAGAAATAAAAAAAATCACAATCAAGGCCTGAGCAAAAACTGTTTAAAAGAAAAAAAACCCTCAAAGCACTAACTGAAATACTAAGTATAAATTGATGTGGCTATAAATTTCCAGTTCAACAGTTCAGAATAAATATTTATAGACATGCTGAGTTCAAGAGAAATTTTGCGGGCTCGCCTCTTCTTTCTAATGCTTTCTCTCAAAACTAAAATCGCTGTGATCTTGGTAAGAGCGACTCGCACGTGCACTCCAAACTAGCTACATTTGTTTAGGTTGTGGAAAAAGTGCTTACTCTGCATATGCTTTCAATAGAGCTCCACTTAACTGCAGTTGCTGGCATTCCATGCGGAGAGATCCGAACAAATCCAGCAGAATGTTTTCCATCAAACCTGTGTGTGTAACAGTCTTCTGAGCAGACAAATCTTTGCCCATTAAGACATGCCCATTAGCATGTCCCAACAGGCAAACAAACTAGCTTTTGTGCCAAGGCACTGAGGATCTAACTCCGGCATCGTGTTTTCAGTGATGTTCTTAGCCCAACCGCAGTCACCTAGATATTGGCGCCACTTGCACCTATTGCAAATCTTAACTTTCTCTTCCAAAGTCAGAGGCTATTTATCTCCAATAAGGACAAGTTTGTGTCTAAGGTACTGGGTGAGAATTGAATTTCTGGAAGACAGCAGTTCAGTTCTGAATCCAGGTGTGCGTTTCTGTGTGATCTTGCACAAAGCAATAACGGTCACTGGCCTCAGTACTCCACACAAAGGTCAAGGGAGGTAACAATGACTATTTCCTCTGTTCTTTTAGCTAGGAAAGTCATCAGAGAAGGGTCCAACTCCAGACTGGCCTCTGTGTGTGCTAAATACTGCCAGCAAGCACACACGAGGAGTCCAGTCTAACTTCATTGTTTAAGTGGTACCATGAAATAAGTAAAAAAATCAATGCCATTTGCCATAGTTCTTTAATCTGTATTTCCAAGGTTTTATCAAGTTTTTTTCTTCCAGTGCCCTGGCTTTTACCATAAATATTTCAAAACAAAGTTATATTTGCCTCCCTGTAAAGGCTAACTGCCGAGTTATTCGTTTATAAAGGAACACCAGAATTTATATAAACCAAAGAAACAAGCTTAAATATATTGAACTCTTGTTCCAGTGTGTTCAAAGAACAGAAAAATTTTTTATTCATTGTTGCCTGATGAGTATGGGACTGTGATATAAATGAGTCACGTTTCAGATATGAGATACCAGATACTACTGTGTAGGGGGGTGCATTTACAAAGCTTTTAGAATATGGTGTGCGTTATACTAATATTCAAAGCTTTGCAAATACAGTTTCTATAATACGCAAGCAAGCCTATATTTATGGTGCACATGGAAAGAATGGCCACCTCTCAAGCCACACAGTTACAATTTGTCTCTACAGTTCAGCTAGAGGAAAATTACCATCCTGATTCAACCTGAGTCGAGAGAGCACAGAGCCTGACAAAATAAGCTCAACGTTCTGTTGCCAAAAGCCAAGTAATCATGAACAGAATTATTTAATTTGTCAGTCTTTGTTCTCAGTTTTCTTTGGGCTACACGTGCAGATTGTTGTCATCTTTAAATTAAAAGTTATTGTATGCATTACACGTCGGCATATGGTATGACTTTTAATTAGTATTTTAGTAAGCTCTGCTGTTGTATTTAAAATAAACAGTATATTCCAAAGTAACATTTACTATACTATTTTTAAAAGGTGCAAAAAAGCAAGGAAATTTCAGAAAAATATAAAATAAATTATTTTTCCATTTCACCTCATCCTGCATGAGTTACAAAAGTTTTTACATAACTGATAAAAACATGCAAAGCTGACTTGGAATTTGTACCAATTTCAGCCACAGTATTTTCAGAAGACAAGGATTGCTTTATTCTGACAGGCTGCAGGTTTACGGCAATGCACTGATTTACAGAGAATAAAGCCATCTTCATCATCAGAAAGCCTAGAAATTTTTTTTGTTGTTTTGAAAATGGAACATTTCCAGGATTTCACTCTCTAATACAGAGTGGTGTCTATTCTCACTTAACTCCTCTAAAGACAAAAGTCATAGGAGCTTACACCATCTCTAGAATCTTACCCTTAATGTGAAAAGGCTAGCCCAGAGTTCAGGTTACTAACTTGTGAGTCAATAACTTCATTTCATCCCCAACCAATAACATGTCTGTCAAGCTTCCTAGAAGAATAAATTCAGCATATTTAGGAAGGCAATTCAAGACTCTCATACTGGACTAGTCATCTCAGGGATGACCAGTCAGTGAAATGCCTTGATTTTCCAGCTCCTACTAGTGCAGAGAGCTTTGACACAACCTCTGACAGCAACAGGAGTAGCAGTGTCTTCCTCATCACACACTACCCCAACATATCAACATCTCTTCCAAAGGTTATTTCCTCCAGGTTAAAAGAAGAGATGTGCATTCCTATGTGATGCTGAACTCTAAACTGGGATGATTTTTGTCTTAAAAGTCAAGATGAAAGCAGGTTTGTCCCCAGACACTAAACAATTAACTCTGGCAGCTTAGTCACCAAAATATAGGCTGTTTCAGTCACCTGCTAGAGATTCAGTAACCTCCAGTAATAGAACCATAATGTCTTACAGACCAAACATTAACAACTGAACTGGGCATCTATGGAAGGACAATCTGGCCTTGCCTACTTTTGCTCCTGACTGTACCCTCTGGCTGGATCCTGAACGTGGTTTGTTGCCTGCCATGTCTGGGACCATCAGTAGTCCCTGTTAGAGCACACAGCACTGCCTGCTGTGCTTGGAGCCTGTGGGACTGAAGCCCACTGGTGATGGCACAGCCCATGCATGGCTTACCCTCAGCTCCTGGCTTGCTTTCCTTTGGGGAGTGGCCAGACCTTGCTGCTCCCTGTCAGACAGACTGGTTTCTCTCCTTCATGAATGGGTGAATTGTACACAATTCACAGCAATGCCATTTTCTGTTCAGCGTGCACATAGATGCCAGGGAGTCCAGATGTTACATGTAAAAGAAGTATGTTGTCTGGCTTTGCCCAGTAGGTTTCCAAGCCTCATAGTGTATCCATGAGCAAATGGAGCCAAGTAACATGTCAAAAGCAGAAATTCTTAGCTTTGGAGTCTAGGTGCTAGAGTGAGTGAGGACTGAGCAAAACCGCAATGAGTAATGATGTGTTTTGATTATAAACCTTCTCCACATGTGGCCTTTTGCAAGGACTCGTAAAGCACCGTGCTTGCTGTCTATTAATGACTACTTTCTTTTCCTACAGGGGAAAAGCAGAATTATATCAAAAAGTGTGATTTGGTGTCATTTGGTGTAATTTAGTCTCGGGGACACCTTTATCGACAGTCAAATGCATACTTTACTATTTTACATGCTCTCAGAGTTACATACAGCACTGAACCCCTCCCTGACCTTTGTGGTTTCATCAGCCAGATGAAGACAAGGTGCTGCAGTAAAGTTAAAGCCTCGCTTACGATGGGAGAAGGCAAATATATTACTAATTGGCCAAATGCATGTCTGATGATAAGTATTCCATCTTACCATTTGGGTCAGCTAGAGAAGGGAAATTTTAAGTTTTTCCAGCTAGGGACATATTTCTGGAAGAAAATAAAGGACACACACAAAAAAAAAAAACCCATAAACCCCCCAAAACCAACCCAAAACAAAAAGAAAAATGACAAAGCCTCCACTTTTCGTCATTTCATCCCTCTTACATCACTATAGGCTTGTGCTGCAAACAGCACAGGGGTGAAAAAAAAAAAAGCATTCCCACTGTTCCAGTCACTAGGTCTTCTTTAACCTTTAAATCTATTATGACCTTCTATGTGAAAGGAGTCAAATGCACGATTCCCCAAAAAGGCAAATTTAAAACGTTATAATGATAAATTGCAGTCATGTTTCACGTACTTCTAAGAACACTAAGAACTCTTTCCACCATTGCACAGAGCAGCAGAGAACTCCTGTCCCCAGCTGGTGAAAGATAAGCAATTAAGGTGGGAAAGGAGACAGAAAGCAAACAGAATAATAAATGTGATAGTGGGAAATCGCACATTGCTTCTACAGTTCGGGGTTGGTGGGTCACTGAAAACAGGATTAATTATTAAGAAAACCAAAAACCAACCCTGAGAAATGGCAACTGAGAATAGGGATACTGTATGTCCAGTCTTCCCCAGTCCTGGCCTCTTTCCGGCTTAGAAATTTGAGGATATTCAGCATTGTCTAGGGTTTCTGAACATCTGGCAGAAGGGAGCAACTCTGCTAAGGTCCAACCAAACTTTGCTGCCAGACACCCAGAGATCTTGGCTGTTGCCTCATGCACAGAGCAGTTGCATGGGACAGTGCACTATGTCCAGCATTTCTGAGAATCACCACACGCACTGCACACAGGCTACGCAAGGAATGCTTAAATACTTCTACCTGGAAAGTCCTGAGTGAGGGCCATAGCGCATAGGGAGACAGATATGAAGTGAATTTATGAGTTAAAGAGACTGAGATACAGAACTGGAGCTCACAGACCACCACTCCCATCTAAAACCTAGAAAATTCTTGAGCAGCAACTTGCACCCCTGCAGTTTTTTCTAAAGGACCTATGATGCGCAAGGCAGGAAAAATGGGTGTCAACACATGGGTACTTGTGTCAGTGGACGAACAAAGTGTCTGGGTGTAGATGATACTGTGTGAGGAAACAATTTTGCCTGAATCTCACCTTAACCACTTCCCCAGCAGAGCAGCCACTCCCATGGTGTCCTTGTCTAAAGCTGAAACTTGTCTGAGCCAAACTGTTTCTGTATGCTAATACGGAGTTATACAATAAAATAAACTCAAATAAAATAATGCACGAGAACATGTAAATGGGTAAAACCCAGCACTGGGCTAAGTGAATCTTAGTAGTAGATCAGTTACATCAAGGAAGAAGCAATAACAGAAGATCCAAACAGAAAAAAGCTGTGCAATAAGCTGTTCACAGCCACCTAACTTGTGTTTATTTTCCTTTTTTATTTCAGCTGTCTATACCCCAATGCCTGTTTGATACGAAATGTTTCAGTAACTTCTGAACGCACCACATCTTTCCCAAGAATAATCACTGGTAAGTGGAAAGAAATTTTAAATAAATTCTCCAGACAAACCAATCACTTTTCCAATTCTTTGCTCCCAAAACCATGCCTCTGATTCATACCAGGTTTCTAGGGGTATCACAGTGCATGTTAGTTCTACAGATCAGCACAAGTCCTCCCACAGCATTCACTTGCATCAGAAAACTCTCTCCCATGAAAACATGGATCTTTCCCGAGTTTCTTCCTCATATGGCTCAGAACAGGCACCCCTCCAGCAAGTGCAGATCCAAACCCACTGGCAGCTTCATGCAGTTAGCTGCCCAGTACATTTTGTAACAGCAAACGTCTCATGCCGACAGCAAAGGATTTTATGCCATGTCATCATCCTCGTCATTATATGGGCTTCTCTCATTTCAGATCCTGCCATCTCAAATCTAGACATACAGTATAATTAAGGCATACTTCTGGAGTGCCGGCTGACAGGCTTGGAAACAGAGCACACGTTGCTGCTTCAAGTCCAGAGCAAAGGGGAGATAATAAAGGTTTTGCCATGCAAAGCTGGTGCAGCAGCCACAATAAAACAAATTGGTTAGATCTCAGTTTTTTCCATTAGCAGGTAGTTGAAAGGATTTACAAATGCTGTGGAAATGTTTCCCTTCAATGTTTCTTTCAACATTTCCCTACTCGCTCTCTCAAAAGACCACATAAATGGGTCTCACCTCTATCTCAGAACAGATGGCAGAACCACTGTCAGTTTTCCCGTTGCCTCGTTTCTCATTGCCTGATCCCAGTTTATTTTCTCAGGCTCAATGTTTCAAGGTGTACCTGTACAACCAGCAGCAGCAAAAGCAGCTCAGAAATTGGCAAATTGATGCCCATTATTGGACCTAACTGATTTGAACTGATACAGATAGGATGTTGCAACAGCAGGGTGATAGAAGGACAACCAGAAAGCACATTACAAAGGGCAGAATTTGATACTGGTCTGGCTTGCCTCAAGATTTACCACCCAGCTCCCTTACCTGGAGGCGAATCAAAGGGGAAGAGCAGAACATTAACTATGCAGTGGGCAGCAAACTGAACTAAGCACCCCAACATCTACTCAACTATGAATTACATGTGAATACATGAAATCTAGCTCCCTGGGATTAGAATACCAGGCTAGATTTAGCAGACTGATATCTCAGTTCTGGCAATGGACCATATATGATGGTTCACACGAAACAGAAAAACAACCTGCACTGTTGCCAACTGTGCAATGCTTTATCCAAGGAGAAAAATTCTTTCCTGACCCCTAGGCAATCAGTCTGTGGTCTGTAGCATGACATTTGGCTGTTTCTCTCAAGCAGAGCTGTAGCACAAGTATTCTTCAGGCTCATAAAATTAATGACCGTCAATATTACCCTCAAAAATTATACATGTGTGCGCCAAAGCAGATTGAGTTAACTGCTTGCCACAATCAAATGCAGAAGTTAATATCACTCTAGACAGGGAAGGGTTTGCTGAAAACTGATGGTTCTTTGGCTTGTCATTTTTTACTGCTTGAGATGCAGTGATGCTACAGTAAAGAACCAGAAGTATTCCTGCTATATTTTTGAGGTAGTGAGTGTATTGCTATGTAAGTTCAACAAAATCATGTGTGGTCAGCTAATCACATAGTTATCAACTAAAAATGGTTGTTTTGGGCAACCACCTTAATTTTATTTTAAAGCAACAACCCTGCTGCAGACTATTTTATTGATCTCAGAACCCGAAGCTTAAAATAGGGAGGAAAACATAAAGTGAATGTGGTTCAGTGGTAAGAAACCAGTAAAGACCCTCATTTTCTGTTCTCAGCTTCTCCATAAGTTTGCTGCAGAAACCTAAGTAAATCTCTCTATGCCTTGAAGTATTTTTCTGTACAGAAGTTAACACAGCCTAGGGAAACCTAGATGAGAGCTCTGACATTCACTGACTCCTTGTGTGGGCAGTCCCAGTGCAGAGCCCTGCTGGGGTCAGTCCATCCTGCTGCTCTAGTCACCTACACACATCGTCAGGACCTGAGTATCCCAGTGTATTTTTCTGCCACAGAAAGCCAACCTGCTTTCTAAGACTTCCACAGACAGTCGTGAAAGAACTTTTCAGTTCAGAAAGGGAACTGGGGGATTACCTTGCCATCTTAATACTCACATGACAAGGCTCACAAACCCAAGTGAAGGCTGAACCTGGGCTGTAACACTAGGATGGGCCAATTCAGGCTGCAAGCAACACTTCAGCTGTGGGTATCAGTGGATGCAGAGTGGAGCCAGGGCAACATTTAAATACCTGTTAGGTTCTACAATGAAGACATATCTTCCCTTCTGAACAGTTACAGCAGGAACTTAGAGCAGTATAAATAAAGGTGTCTGATACTTAGAAGTCAAATTTCTGAATATGAAGGTAGAGGTCTTCTCAAAAAGGATGGAGTTAGAGACGTAAGACAGACTTCAGTGTTCAGTCACTGAGCCTGTAGTCTCTGAAAGACCAGTAAAATGGATACTAAGAAATCAGGTAGGCAAAAAACCACACTAAGTTGTGGAAATCTGTGGCCACCCTTTGCCCATCACAGGAAATGAAAACTTGCGCGGATTTGCAAATTCCAGTGAAAAATATTTGAGGGCTTCTGCCCAGCTCTCATAATATATGCTTGCCATCCTCATGAGAGTTAGAAAAGCTAGTGAAATTTATGGAAATGTTTGAATGCTTTATTTCGTTTGACTGTATGGAAAGTTATATGATTTGCATCTGTTTTGGTCTACTGTGATGTTCTGAACCTCTGCTATAGAAGAGTGCAGCTGAGTTTCAGAGAGTGAGAGACACAAACAAAATTTTAGACTAGATATATGGCCAATCATCTTGTACGTGTAGGTCAGCATGGTAATGTGTTCCATGTAGTAATTAAAGCATCCTGCACAGTTTCAGAAAGTGAAATTTAGGAACATCCAAAGTCTGAAAGAATTTGATAGGATACTGTGCTTGGATTATGAATTGTATAAATGTTATCAGTAGCATCAAAATACCACCTTGCCTGATAATTTACAGATGCTTATTCAGGTGCTATGGCTGAAAAGGATTTCCTTGTCCTCTCATGTGACACTTGCCACAGAAACCCCCAAGATAGCTGCTACAAAGAAAGGAATCTTCTTCATTGGTATGCTATTGAGCATTACAAAATCCAGCGATGTTCAGAAGAATTAGAAAGATAAAGAGAGAAAATCACAGTCTGATGTTGCAAAGCACTGAAATATTCCAGTGATTAATGCAACAGAGAAAAACAGCGTAAAACAAAGCCTGGTAACATTTTTGTCTGCTCTTCTTTTCCAAGAATATCTTAAAAGCTCTGATGGACAAGCTACAATGCCTTAGCACAAGGCAGAGGATTATTACCCTGAGCTGTTCACCTCACACATGATGTGCAATTGAGAAACAGCATATCAATCAATTCCTAACAAGCTGGGAACCCACAACACAATTGCATAATTATCTGGGATGGTTTCCCTAAAAATCACCTCAGCAATTGATTGATGAACAACTGAGATTGTCACCAAATGTCTGCTGCACGGACATCTAGGGAAGGTAACCTTGCCTTTGCCTTACAAAGTGGTTCCACCCCTCAGTCAGTGCTCCAGGCCAAAATCATGCTCATACACTTGAAAGATGATGAGGTAACATTCTATGCTGAGGTCACATTAGAAAACAGATCTGCAGTCAGATACAGATAAACTCGCTCAGATTTTAGTATGAAAACCCGGGTGGCAGCGAGGTGAACAAAAAAAAAAATTCATGTTAATGGCAACTCCAGTTCCTTTCTACCTCTGATTTCCTACATTTATGGGCTATTTCTCAATTTCTGCACTCTCCTTGATCTCCAGTTGCCATTTCACACACCTTACCTGCAGGTGGAAAGAAAAGCGACAAGTTTGACTCTGTGACCCTCTCTTCTTTGTTCACTTAATGAGAGTACATCATCATCATCATGATGTCAGATTTATATCCTGTCTTGGATTCTCAAAATGTTTGTTCTTTCTGATAAGATAAATTCCACTGCAAAGGAACTCTTTGAAGAAAATCTCCTGTCTAGCCATTTAAAAAACTTTTTATTTTTCTTTAGCCTGTGTCTAGTTTAATATTTATACTGTGAGATGAAGCAGAGTATCAGCAACAATCCATCATAACATCTGCAGCCTATTTTCCAGGCTAGAAAAACCTAGGGTATGTTCAGTAGCTACTTCTATTACTAAATCATAATAAATTGTTTTTATTAAGATTGTCCTTCTGAACATGCCCACTGTCCTTCTGAACCCCTGGAGCATTAGCAACTACTTCTGAGTTTTGGTTTTGCACTTTAAAATTAATGTACTCCAAAAGTTATTTTTCTGCTCAGTCCTGTTGAAAAATCCCAGTTCCTGACCTGCTCTTGCATAAACAAATAAGATAAATATCAGGTGCCCTCTACTGGCCCTCTGTTTAAGTTAGAGTTGCAGAAGTTATGAATTTCCCAAATTCCTTCTAGCCCTTGCTTTTGTTACAGTAAATTTGCAGTTTCCTGCCTCTGTCAGACAAGTCCCACCACTTCAAAGATTAAAAGTGCAGCCAGTTTGATGATATAGCTGTGAGCATCCAATCAGAGCGTGACATGGACAAAAAGAAGCTGAAAGGGCTGAGCGAGAAAACTGTCAGCTCCAGAAAAAAGATTTGGGTTACGGGAAGAGAAAGGAAGATGGCCAGGACAAGGAAGAGATCATAGCAGGCTTGAAGCATGAACGAAATACGGATGCCAGGAAGCACAATTCGTGTGCCATGCATGAAGGGAAGGGGAGAACCTGGGATCCACACCCCAATACACACCCTTATAAACCCCACAAATTTCCTTGAACAAATCAAGTGTTTCTTCTGAAAATGCTTTTTTTGCTTTGAGAATAACAGCATATATGGCAGGTGGTGCAGCCAAAAATGTTGCAACTCTTCTTACAGATTCCTAGCTTGGCTGCTAGGAAGAACATGCTGTAGCAGGGTTAGATTTGGGTTACACGTGAAGCTTCACAAACAGGCAGATTTGGGATACAGGTAGATGAATATGCAGTAGGAGAATATATTCACTGATTCAAGACAGCTCTTGAAGCAGTTTTCCAATGATACTAAGCTGATATTCCACTGATACTAAGCCTGATATTCTCAACTAGGCTATAGTTAACACGTACTCAGGTTTTGCAACACCCTCTGCTCAGAAACAGACCTGTAATGCTCCAGCTACCTCAGGGAGTAGCAGAGGAAACTCACCCAGCACAGCAGTCTACTAGGCAGCTTCAGGAAACGGCAAAATCAGATGGAGAAGCGCTCCATCTCTGTTTCTTACCTTCCCCTCAAATCTTGCAGTAGCTCCCAGCTGCACTCGAATATTCCGAGGAGGAAGAGTGAATGCTGGTGCTTCAGCAGGGACAGGGGGACTGAGCATCAGGGAGGTTTTGGAGACTCGAGTAGATGTCACCAATTTCACATCCCCCATGATGTTGCCTGTAAAAGAGAAACAAGTGGTAATATAGAAGTTAATGACGATTAATTAATTACAGTAACAGCTAAGAATTAGATCAGGTGCAGATTGTTCTGTATGTCTGCTGCATTCGTATACATAGTAACAGTCTCCACCCAGGAAATAGGGCTTGTCACCTTAGGCTGGAGAGCTGAGACCCAGGAAGATTGCCTGGTGTGACGACAGTTGTGGTCAGGGTCACAGCCTTGAGCTGAACTCAGTTTGAACTCAAGTCCCAGGCCAGAGCCTTAACCAAGAAGTTATCCTTTACAACTGCATTAAAAGGTAATAACTTGGTTCAGGAGGATATTTTCACAACATGACTTTGATTTTCCTGGCCTGGAATACACCAAAATCAATAAGTCTCAAAAGTAGAGCCAGCGTTAAACAAGTACTTAGGAAATAAAGAGACCTCTGTTTGCACTGGATTTAAGTTGCAAGCGGGAATGTGGAAAATCTGATTTTTCATACCATGCTTTCAAGATCTTAAGAAATATCTGGATATCTCCCTCCAAAGTACTGCTAGTACATAACAAATACTTTTGCAGAAATTTCAACTCTCTACTGCAAATCCTTCTACAACACATCGACTGGTAAATTAGCATGGAGACCAGATTTCATAATGCTACCAAAACGGCATTTTAGACACCTCATTACAGGTACCTGCTTTAGAGGCGATTCTTCTGCTACACATTTCATACTCCCCAGCAGAAAGCAAAAAGTATTGTATTCTTGAAAAGTAAAACTTGAGGTTTTCCAGGAGGGGAAAAGAAAAAAGCAGTAGCTGACCCTAGTACTAAATCCTTGAATCATCTATGTAAATTAGAAGCCCCACTGTAAAATGCCTATTTAAAAATCAAGTTTAACACAAAAAAGAAAAAGAGCAAGCCTGAGGAATGGCATGACCCATCATGGCATGACCATCAACTGGTCATGTTGAACCAGTGAAGAACACTGGGCTTCCAGCCATAATCCTCTACCATACATACATATGGTCTATCCATGACAGACTACATATTTATTCATCTGATTCTGATGAAAGTTACCATAAACAATACTGAAATAAACAGTGAAACTTCAATTTGAACAAGACAGAAATCAATTAAACTAAGACCACATATTCCTGACTGTATGAAGGATACCTTTTCTAGAACAGGCTGCAGTTGTCTGGGGAGGAGGGGAGCACAAAAGTTCACTGATTTCCAAATAGGACTTACATCCCAATGTCACACGTACATTCTGAGAATAGTTTTCCATATAGCATACCTGACATGCTCCATAAACATACATAAACACCTTTTCTACATTGATTCAAAACAGTTTAAGAGGGGAGATCCTCTCATGGAAGTTACTAGTCTAAAAGCCAAATAATTCATCTGAACTACTGAAGTTTGGGCTCCCCCACAGTCAGAGAGAGGCTCCTTGAGAGGCTGTTTTGTTCTAAGGTGTGGGAGCCACAGAACTTTCTGCTTCACAGTATCCGCTTGTCAAGAACTATGGTTTAGAAGGCAAATCCTTCCAAGATCTCAGTCAAATTATGTGTGCACACAGATTTTCAAAAATGCTCAAAATCTCCTCCATCATAAGAATCCAGATGATGCAGACTTTGGATTTCTTCTGAAGTGTTCCAGAAGAAATTTCTATATATATTTCTATATATTGACATGCAAAAACCCCTAAGAAAATCCTCTAGCATTTATAACAATCAAATTGCTGAAACCAATCATAAATGGAATAAAGATGATTTCTTTAAACATGATGCACAGCTTTAAATTGAGAAATTCTGGCTTCATTTACGTAAGAGTTAATCTTCAGTGAATCTCTGTATTGGCACCCAGTCCCCTGAGAGCACAGCATGACTCTCCCTTTCCAGTATAAGCAACTCCTTAAAACACAAATAGGGGGGGGGGGGGGAATCTTTGTGCTTTAATTTATCAAAGAACCATATGAAATCATAATATAATTTAAATAAGGAAAAAACTATTCCAGAGAGAAGAGATGAAGTCAGACTTACTTATTTTCTAACAAATTTATTTAGCACCCTAACAGACAAAGAATGACAGTCTCACAGCTAGTCCCTGCCTTGAACAACCATTGGCCTGAAAAACTGAGTTATTCTTTCAATCAATCGTTCTTTCATTAAGAACCCCACACTTGGTTCTCCACACAGCTAAAACCAGTTTATCCCAGGCAGACTTTCAATTGCTTACACATCTGCAAACTGATGCACATTGAGTCCATATTTGCCAGAATTTGTTTAAAATTTCTTTTTCTTTACAGAATTAACTTTTTTCAAATCTCAAGTTGCCATAAATATCAATTGTGATCTTTTGTCACCTTTAGTATATGATGTTGATAATTTTGTATCTGCTTATGCCTTCTGAATTTGCCTAAATCCCATTTTAAGGCTTACTTCTAATTTTCTTTTTCTTCCTGTCCTCTTTCTCAAAACGCTTCCTTGAATTTGACTTTTCCACAGACGATCTTTTCGTTTTTATATGCTCAACTAACTATTCAATCTTCAGTTTTTCTTCCCATATGTTCGTCTCCTCTGCTAAGCTATGCCTTTCCATAGTCTATAAATGTCAAAGTCTGCAACATCTCTCCACCTGTGAGACTCTTAACTAACAAATCGGTCTGCCAGTACAAGCCTGCAATAACATTTTTAGACCAGCAGTAGTAACAATGAAGTGCCAGGTATAACACAGATGCTATGAAAACCTTCTCCAGTCTGAAGACACTATAATGCATTTGTTTCAATAAGATGTGTCATTCCACACACATCCGTATCAACTTTGCAGAGAGTTTACAAAACCAAAAAAAAAAAAAATCAAAAAATAGCATATACCACCTAAATTATGGTTTTAAAATAAAAATGCAAGAGTAGTAAATTTGAAAACAAAACAAAATTGAAAGACCCAACAACCACACTACAGAATGCAGTTCAAGACTGCTTGATGTTGAAAACGGTCAAGAAATTGATGTCTAATATACTGAGACTGTAAAGCAGAAGATAAAGTAACGGCTCGTCATTTCCATCAGCGCATCTTGCACGGACATATGTTTTTCCAAATAAAGTGTCCAAACAGGATGGAATTTACAAATGAATGTTAGCCCAAATCAGCACAAGCAGTTTTCTAGCAACATAAGCCTCTAATCATCCATATTTAGCAGTCTGACTTTAATTAGCTATGTATGCTGAAGATGTTCCTTGTAAATAATTAGGAAGTAAATTTTTTTCAGCTTAGAGGCTACTTAACAGTTATGTTTCCAAACAAATAAATAATTCCATGTTGTGTAGTCTGGTATTACTATGGAACTACCGTGTACAAATATTTTTAAAAAAATAATGTTCCAGAGGAAAAAATCTTGTTCAAGCTAAAATTTGGTAGACAGGAAAAAAGACACTTACAGACCCTGGAATGTGCATATTTTTTCCCCTTTTCTTTTATATAAGCAACTTTCTAGAATGAGCCTATCCCTAAAATCTTTTCCTTAGGAATTTCAAGCTTGCAGCTGAATAAGATTAAGGATACTACATGAACTCCTAACATTTCATTTCACATGCTGTGCACACCTAGACAATGTCCTTAAACAAAACCAACAGTAACTGAAGCTAAATACAAACATTGTGGTATTAAGCATAGAAGAAAACCACCATGCAAAATGTTGGCTTCCAGGGTAGTGATGTGGTTAGACAGCATTTCTAATCTGGATTTTTTTTATTATTATTATTCTTAATCCTTTCTAAAAAGTACATAAATCCTTACAAATTCTCACAGTGTGCCCTCTAATCTTTCTAATACCAAAGCAGAGTAATGTGTTTCAAGCATTTTCTACTGGGAACAAATCTCTGTCACTCAATACTCCACTCACAAAAATAAACCCAAAAAAGCAAACATGAAGAAATCCACCTCATAGTTTTTTCTCCTCCACTTATTTTATATAAGTGAATACTTACCATCAGACTCCTACATAACCATTTCATTATACTAATTTCCTTTCACCAAGTCCTTCCTCCGAGGCAGAAGAAAAATGAGTTGCAGAGGGCATGTGTATGAGAGAGGAAATGAGAGGAAACCAGAGCTGCCAGCTGAAAACCCCTTAGTTGACTTACTGATATTGCAACTCTACACCTAAGCGGCACATTTTTACTTGGTCCAGCTATTCTATTATTTTAGACAGACTGCCTTCAATAACCTCTAAACCATTTATGAAATCTGGGTAGAACCTTTTGAGCTCTTTAAAAATAGGAGCAAAAGGACAGACAGCCCCTGGGTTGGAGTATGTGTCTGTTGTTTGAGAGTCCTGGTTGAATTCCCCGCTCCATAATGGGCTGCCTGCATGACCTCAGGCAAGTCACTAAGCCTCTCTCTTGCCACGGCTTCCCATTTGTAAAGTGGGGATTACTGTATATCCTTACCACAAAGAAGTGCTGTGAGGATAACTATACTAGAGGGTGGGAGTCAGGCTACAGTAACAGGACCACATAAATAGCATAACTAGCAAAAGGCACAAAATTACAGGAAGCTGGATCTCATTATAGGTTTCTTTTTCTATAAATCAGGGGGTGTTTCCAAGAAGTACACATTTTAAAACACTAGGTAAAATTTATTCCCTTACACAGATCCCTGTATTCAGAGGTTTGCTAGGGACTAAATATTATCCACTATGCTTCAAAACCTGCAGTATTTCAGAGTTTCTTTCATTTCTAAACTTGCTTGACAGCTTCCCCTTTTCACACACCTTATTTCCTTTCCTATAGCTTCTTTCTTTACCACAAGTTCTAACATGTGGTTACTACACTTCTATACAAATCTATAACCGACCACATTCTCCACAGAACTGAGTTATCACAGCCATGTGACTTGACTATCTTTTCAGTCTTGCCTTACGAGACCACACACAATCATGCTTGTGTGACGTTCAGATCTTGTTGTGCCCGTGCTCTATTTGTAGGTCTTGCAGAGGTCTTGTAGGTTAAGCAGGGCCTCAGAATGTGTCCTGACACTAAGGCAGCAAGCGAGATTTTGTATCAGTCCTGACTCAACTAGGGTTTCTTCCTCTGCTGTCTCATCCATAAATGACTATCATCATCTCACTTGTTCCCTACACACTTGGTTTCTAGAAAATCCCTTTCATCATAAATTTTCAAGGCATTTTCAACCATTTTCAAGGCATTTTAAACTTTGACACCAACTATCAGATGTGGCAGTAGGAACAGGATCAGATTCTAACTCTTCACACACAACTCCATGATCCAAAAATTTTGGAAGTTTAAATTCTGGCAACTCCATGTGTGTAAAATCCCTGGGTATATTCCCACAGTATGTATTTCTGTAACTGTCCTACACAAATGGGTATTACAGATCAACTTGGAAGTTGTGCTAAAGCTTAGGCTCATTAAAGTGACAACAAAAAAAAAAATCCAGACTAAGTTACAATTTCATTTGGGACCATCCTGTCAAAGATTTTCCCAGAGGTAAGCAAGTTCTTCAAAACTCATCATTTCAGTACCTTGGATTTCACACTCAGCAAGTCAGACATGAGGCTTTGTGTTAGCTAAAATCTTGTACACAGCAAAGGGAAAGAACCAGTTCAAACTGGCCCAGGTGCTCATTTTAACAAAATACTATTGCAGCGCCTGTGCTTTATTCTAATACAATAATGTTCTCCAGGCTGCTTTAGAGACTGAAATACCGTTAAGTTCCAAAGGAGATGTACGTATGCGAGATGCTGACACAGCGTTTGAGCTACATGGTAGAAGCATTCTGAAACGAAGCTAGGTTATTTTCTTACATAGCACTGTACAATATCTTCTAGGAGTTGGGGCTACACTGAGGTAAGATGAGAACAGAAATGTTTTGTAACAGACTTCCATCAGTCTACTCTATGACTTGGGTATCCTTCCAAGAAAAAGGACAACTCTTTCAGGGCTTCTGCGATGCTCAGTTCATTAGCTTTTGTTGACTATGTAAATCACAACAGTGGTAGGAGTGTCCATAAGTAAAAGTGGCTAACCTGGTGTGACTGAGAACAAGCTTCATAATATTCAGCTGACAAGTCTCCAAAAGAAACAAAAAGATATTGTCATACAGCTAATATGACACAGGACAGAATTGCTTTTAGCAGAGAGGTAAGAAGAGATTCTATTTGGCTAATCAATAAATTTGGTGCTTATATTATATTTGCACAACTAACGCAGCATGGGCTTTAACCTGAAATGGTTTCCATGGTACAATCACATAGCTGGGTGAGGAATTTCATCTTGACCATATATAGAAGAATAACTCAAAATTATGCTTAGTGACCTACACTTATTCAAAGATAGGTTTATTAGAGCAAGAAGGATGGCAATGGAAACCCTTTATATAAATCATATAAGGAAAAGATTCCCACTTGTTCTTAACAAGGAAAAAGAAAATCATGCCCTCCCCAGCCCTCTGTGCTAGCCAAAAAATCACTAGCAAGGATGTGACTTTCTTGCAGAAATACAGACAGTTCTGAACATCCTCTAATTTTGCTCAATTTCACAGTGCTGTTTAGGATACTAAAGATACTGGACCCACTGGATTTGTACAGATATCTAACTTCACCTACTGTCAGTAGTCAGGTTGCTGCAAAAGAACATTTTAACACAGCCCTGGTACTTGCCCTTAGACGATTATGCCTTAATGGTTTATTGATATATTAAAGTAGCTGCAAAGGGTATTTCAGGTACAAGGAAGGATTGTGGAAAAACATATAAAAGAGAAAAGGATGTATACCTTTGATAACATACAGTCATCTTGATTATAAACAGACATGCTACATTATTCAATTATTCCATAACCACTAAGCATTAAACTTTAAGAAAAAACATGCCCATTACAAAGCAGCCGAACATGTGCCCTAAAAGAATGCAATGACATTTTAAGACTCAAAACCTTGCATGTTTAATTTGAAACATCAGATTAAGGAGCAGTAAATCAGGAGAGACCACAAGAAACAGCTTCTTTGCAGCTGTTGGGTTAGAAGAAATATGAGTAACTAAATGTGACATGCATTGGGCAGGTTCAGTACAGCATCCATACCTAAGAATTATTTGATAGCAGCAAATTGAAGCCAGAGGGAAACCCAGATGGCATAAGGGATGCAAGCTGGGCATGTTCTTGCTGATTCCAAAGTGGCTTTCCTATAGAAGCACATTGAGGAGAGTAATTCAATCTGACTTCAAAACCTGCTGCAATTCTAGTTTATAAGCAACATTTAAAAAAGAAGAAAAAAAAAAAAAAAGGCAAGACCTACAGAAAGGTTTCCAGTATCCTAAGCAGCAGATCAGTGGCAATAAAATTCTACTGATTTTCCTTTAAAGGATCATCCCTAGTACTCAATATACCAAAAAAAAAAAAAAAAAATCGAAACACCTTAGCCTTGGGACGGTTTGGACTAAAAATCTCAATCTGAATTTCATTGGCAGCTGGTCTCAAAAAGGAACAAGCTGCTAATAATACCTTCTGTAGCCCTTAAAGAAGGATTTTCCTATGCTTAGCATGCACTTATATCTGAAGAAAGAGATCACACCAGTCCTCATCTTATCAATAAACCTTTATACTTAATTTGCACCTTATATCTTCTGCTTTACAAGTATGGAAAATAAATTATGGAATTTGGTATTTATGATAAAAATATACATGTTTCAAAGATCATCAAAAATTCAGGGGCTTGTGGGTGTGGGTATGACTCTGATCACTGAACAGCAGGACCTGGACTACTAAGCTATTTTTGCAGGAAGGAAAACAATTTTCCCAGGGCTGATACACCTTTCCGGACATACATCGATGCAAGTAGCAGAAAAACCTGTATGAAGACATTTGTTTCAGATCATCTTCACATAACAGATGAGAAACTCCAACCTGTTTCCTACCTCCAACTCACATCCATGTGGCATCAGTGACTGAACACCACAGAATACCAGAAGGGAATCCCAGCTGACTGGATTTAAAGGCACTTTGGTGAAATATTTCAAATAGAGACTCTTGAAGCCTTCTTGCAATGTAATTTGCTATTCTAGGATAAACTTTCAGCACCGGTGGCAACCATGTGGAGGTGAAGCATGTCAGTTTGATAACATGAAGTTTCAAGTACACAAGCACAAATTTGCAGTCACAGCTCTGGCTTCAGACCTTAATACTCAAGATACGCAAGCCCAGTAATACTGCTTTGCTAACAGCAGTACATAGCACTTAAGTGGCTCGGGTGGAAGGTATTGTTTAAGTCATTTGTATGTATTACTCTCCCAGAATTAAGAAAAAAGTATTCAGTACAAGACCATAGAGTTGGAAAACAATAAAAAAAAAATAATCAAGATGTCAAAGATCCAAGTACTGAGTAAGAAAAAAAGACTAAATAAAAGTCTTAAAGAAAAATCTTATTTCCTATTTATTTTGTAAGGTAATTCCTTATATCTGAGTGCAGGTTTCAACAAAGCTACCAAGTTTAATTCTGGAGCAAATTAGCATGCAGCAAGTTTTGAGAGGTCTGCTTACCACTCGATGCAAATAAGAAGTTTTATAGAAAAAGTCGTATTTTTGCGATGTCTTAGTGGTGGTAGAACGTTACGCCAAATCAGTGCTTTACAGTGAAGCTGTCAGGTTTTTTTAGGTTCCACATTTCAAGGAGTAACCACATTAACTTCACTTGATGTTGATGCTGCAGGTGGTCAATGCTATTGCCCATTTCCAAGCCAGTAGGGCCATAAAATTGCATGAAAGGTGAGTCATGGAAGATCTGTGGTTCATAAACCACAGAATTTTTAGTCTCTAAATTTTGCTTTCTGCTTTAGTTGCAAATTTAGCCAGAACTCAAAAAAAAAAAAAAAAAAAGAAAAAGACACCCAAATCTGCCAAGTTGTATGCCATTTGGGAAAATGAACACATGCACTCTCCTGGCCGAGGTGTGTGAACCCTGGGGTAATGTTGGAAAGAAACCTGTTTACTTCAGCCAGAGCTAGACAGGGCCATGGACAAACATCACTAAATTTCAAATTATACTGCAAATACTTAATACTAAAGGAATTAGGCTTTTTGTTTGAAAAGCCACCAGTTCTTCATGCTGAGATACTGTGCACAAGGCCAAATCCTGTGCTGCCTTCCATTCTGTGTAGTCCCATTAACTGTCAGCAGAAAACCTAGCCCATAAGTTCTCCTGCAAGCTTATTTTCTCTGGAAACAGCAGTTTTGTACATGTATGCAAGCCAGCATACTCCTGTAATCTTTAGTTATACATCAATCCTTAACAATGCATTTGGCACTGGAAGAAAACAGAAACACCACCTTGCTGAAAAGGTTATAAACTAGGTGTGAGATGGAGCTGCACAATGACCATACCTTTTTTTCTTAATTAACAAAGAATTGGTTTTATTCCATAAAAGCACTAGATAGCATGCAAAATTTATTGCAGCAAGATGCTCCATATAGTCAGATAGAGAATTGACAAGAACATTTACAATTAGATTACAGAAGTAATTTTTCTGCAGGGGCAACCGCTCTCCAAATTTCAGGATGAAGCAACGTCTACTAGAGAGAATGAGCCTGTGGTTGGTCCACAACACCCTGAAGCCCAGATTACCCATCTGACACAGGACAGCTTCTTGTGACTTTCTTCCTGTCTCTATTCATAGAAAGAACTGAAAGCTTTCAGAGTGCCATCCAGGAGAGCTGTACCAGAGATCAAGAAGTTAAAGCAGTTCTCCCATGATGAAATGTGAACCCCTACATGCATCTTTTGAGCGTGAGACTTCTTTTCTACTTTACTAACTCCTAAGACTGAAGACATCTCCTAGCTAGTAAGGTTCCACATCCAGCATTGCATGTGGCACTCCAAGCCTGAACCAATTGGAGACTTTGGAAACAAGCAAACAAAGAGCAGTAGAATTTTTATAAATCCTGAAATGGAATAATTGCCCAAGTGGGCCCCACTAGGTGGAGAAGTTAAGGTGGTAATTGTACTCAAACACTTAACAGATTTCTACAAAGAAAATGAAGACATATATTCCAAATGTACATGGGAAATAAGATTTTAATTGTACCGGGAACAACTTAGACATTAGGGAAAGAGGTTAATAAATAAGAATTGAAGCTGTCCTGGAAGAGATTGCACAAGAAATCCGTAGATTCTTGAGATTTGGAAGCCACACAAATGTGTGTTAGGAACAACATGTACAATTGATTTAGCCTTGGACATGGGAAAGACTCAATGGCCTACTGAAGTCCCTTTCAATCCCATGACTGATTCATCTGACAACTGATGTTAAATTTGGACCACAATATAGGACTTTCATATGCTGGATACGGGCCAGCAAGAACTATTATTCTGTAGAGAACACTATAAATCTGAAAAGAAACAACTGTTAGAGGTAGAAAAAAAATGCAGCCTGTGAAAACGATGATATCAATACATAAATCATTAACATTGCAGAGCTTAGCGAGGAGGGGGGAAACAGAGAATCTGGTTTAATCTCACTTAAACACCAGTTGGCAAATCTCAACCAAATGTCCATTTCTGATAAGTGAACACAGTTTTCATTTAAGACTGTAGAATGTGGGACATGCAGGCAAAGAAAAATCAATGCCTTTAAAGACATTTCCATTTTCAAGCATGAAGAAGCTGCCCTGTTACATTTAAACATCTTACCGCATAAAAAAGTTTTTACATACTTTTAATGGGTTTGTAAATTAGAGGGTTGCAGTCTTAGCTGAACCAATGTGACGTGATCTATGTTCACAAAAGCACACAAGGCGCATTCTCGAAGCTATCAGCTTAAAAGTGTATGTAAAAGAAGATTCAAATGTAAAACACAGTGGTTTGGAGCCTCTTCACGTTTCAGTGTGTCTGGTATGAACAGAAGAATGGTTGGAGTCAGTCTGAGATCCAGTTCTGTCCCAACTGCTCTGCTTCCAGTTGGGAGACAATCCTAAGAAGGGCTCATTTTCCTTCTGCACAAAAATTCATTAGAATGGTTCTTCTTATGAAATTCAGGCCCCATCCAATCCTCAGAGCCTTTTCACACAGCGTATCTGTCCAATGAACACATCAATGTTTACCCCATCAGCAGGGAAAAAAAAAGTAGCAGGAATCATAAAATCTTTCCATCATGTCCACAGAGCAGAAGCTTTTGGATGCCCTTCTGAAAAGCCAAATAGCACTGTGATGCTCTTGTGAAGATGTTCTCTAGAGGCTCGATCCTGTCAGTCACATCAACCTGTCTATCACATTGGGAGTAACTGGCCTAGCTCTCCTCATGGGCAGTGAAAGCTGGGAGGTGAACACCATTTCATGCCACTGCAGGCAGAGATGATCCCTAGCAAGGGGAGAACAGCGGAAAAATAGGAAGAATTGAGATTAAACCAAACAAAAATGTATAAGAAGGAAAATAATCAACAGGAGATTAAAGAGAACTCTGAGGATACAGAAAGGCACTGAGGAGTGGGGAAGAGTAGTCACACAGGCAGAGAGAATGTTAACAAAGAACATATGATGAAGGCTGTCACAGGACAACCAACATTCAGTGGTACTGGCAGTATGGTTGAGAATCATGATGGCCGTTGTTGAATTCTACAGATTTAACTGAATGAACTTCAGGACATTATCTTTCATTCCTCCTGCCCCATATAAGAGCAGACAAATAATCCAAGAATGACTGAGGTTGAGACAAACCTCTTTTGACTGACTTCCACCTACAAACTCGGTTGTTGAAAATCCATTCCCCCCTCCATGCCCTCCCTCCCCGTTTTTTAAAGCTTTGTTGTTCGCGAAGTGTTTTATATTACTCCCCACCCAAGTGCCTCACTCAATCTGTCCAGTTGCCAGCCTAGGGCAGTTCTCCTTTATCCCAACAACTGCTCTGGATGCCAATAATGAAAGTGAGCAGGTCAGAAAGGCGCCAGTTATCCAAGTGTTTACACAGATGTGAGATGTGCAGTGTTGGTATCAGAAACAGAGAAATGCATTCTTCACTTTTTTTAAGATAAACCATTAAAAGGTTTAAAAGAAAACATGTATGAAAAAAGCTAGTTCTTCAAATGCTGCTGACACTTCACATCGCATTACCTCTTTTGTATATACAAAATTGATCGTGTTTTCTCCATTCTCATATCAGTTCCTTTTGAATGCAGAGCCTACCAGAGATTTCTTCTTTAATGACAGATTAGGAGAATCAACCCTTTCCTCCCCTTAAACCCACCACCACACTGAGATACTTACACTTTTAACAGACCAGCACATTGAAACCTTGAGATTAAAATTTGATCTCTGTCAAATTTACTCTGACAGCCAGTTTCAGCCATGAAGGACAGAGGGCACAACCCAGGCAGTTTCTGTGTTTTGCTCCTGGTCACACATTTTATTCCATGAGTAGTACATCTGAGGTGAGCAACAGAAAAGGACTGCCAGTGCCTTCAGTGAGACCTGAGTAGGGAACCAGCTCCAGGCAAGCTCTACACTGACAAGCTCTTGCCAGGAGACTTCAGTGCGCTCACTACAGAGCTCTGCAGGCTCTGAAAACCAAGTTTAGAACTGAGTGCAGTTTTAAACCCTGCAGAGAAGCTCTAAACCAGATGTGCCTCGGGGGATCATTTTCCCATTAAAAAAACTAACGGTATGCCTCAGTTCAAAAAGGTGTTCATGAACAAAAGATTCTTAATTAACCTGGAAATAACAAAAGAAACAGGAAACCAGATCTTTGATTGGTATTAATGGGTAAAAAGTTCAAAGAATTTGGTAAAGCTTGGGGAGGAGGTTTGAGATGATATCAATAAAATCCATATCATTTTCCCCTTAATCAGAGTGTGTTTTCCTACATCAGGAACAACAGGAATGTTACCCTACGAAATTGTCACAGAAAGTGACAAATTGCAATGAGACTTCTGCAAACCACAGAAATCCCCTTTCAGACAAAAAAATCTCCATGTCACAAATCTAGAAACCAGCACCGAGGGGTAAGAGAAAAGGGTAGAAAACTGCATTTTCCAGAAGACCCACAGATACAGCAGAGGCAGAATTCTAGCAAAGGGCGGTTTGGCCATTTCCACAAGATTTGGATTTCTCGTGGAGGTTATTGGAAAAACACTGTTTTAATAAAAGACAGTTGTAAGGATAATCTATATCGAGAACCAGTAAATAGAGTAGAAATAATTGCCCTGAAAACTGCAAAGGTACACGAACAGAAAGTTCTTTGGTATTACTGAGGAAATTCCTGGAATATTTGCACCTCGTGATACATATCCAAGTCTGCTGATCATGGAATGCTTAGGCCTCAGTTTTAAAAGATGCTTCCAAAATCACATGCAAAATAATTGATTATTGAAAATATTTTGCAAACACAAGCACTTGTGAAGGGAAAGCAAGCATCTTAGTATCCAACTGTTTCAAGGAAGAAAAAACCTAAATCACATCTAAGGGCATCAGGAAGAGGATTTTTTTTTAACATCATATATAGTTTCTGAAGAATCTAGCTGTGAAGATGGAGGGACAAAGATAAGGTAATGAATAACAATAAGACCTTATGAATATATAAACTAGATACGTGTATCACTAAACGCCTCCAAATCACTATAGCAATATTTTGACAATTATCTGCATATCCTAAACTCTCAGTAACTAACTCCAGGATCCCTGGCAGAGGAAACTAAGGTGGCAGTAAAAGCACAAAGACCTCTTCTTTGCATAGCAAGTGTGAAGTCTGTAGTGAAATTCCTGCAATGCCACAGCATCAGAGTTCATATCATCCAGCCCCAGCCGTGCATTATGCAGACAAACCACGTAAGGATGTCACACATTACAGGTTACACCACAGGCAGACTTCCCTAAGCCTCAAATACTGTTCCTACATTTCCTGTGGCCGCAGTCACTTTGCTACTACTTCCAATGGCCGCGGATCCCTTCCCTGACAACACGTCTCCACATTCCCCAGTTAAGAGAAGTGCTACAAAATATTTACTTGTTAATTAAATCACACATTCCCCTGTGCTGCTGCTTTGCCAATTTTTCCAATATCATATCACTGGCTACTATGGTGAAGCCACAGCTCTTTTTGCTTTTAGACAGTTTCTTGGATTTGGATTTTTTAGGTGGTTTTTTGTTTGAGTTTGGGGTTTATTTTTGGCACCAGCTGGATCTCTTCCATGCATCTTTGCCATGTCAGCTTCAAGCCTGAGCTCTGAATGACTACAGCTAAGATATACAGTACGTTCATATAAGAAGCAGGACCCAGTTAAATTGCTGTGGCTCTTTTCTTCAGTTCTTAAACAGCAGAATGCAAAGCCATTTGAGAATTTCCAAGTTCCCATGTTTATCATCATCTTCCCCTGCATTTTTCTGCATGGCAGTATTCAATCTACTGGACTCTGAAAGGCTTCCTGAGGTTTCTGTTTTGGTTTATTTGTGGGTTTTGTTGAGGGTGTGACTGTTCTTTTCAGCTTAAAGGTTTATTTTGCTGAATACCTTCTTGATTCCTCACATCACTGCTGAGATGATCTACTGCATATTCCTGCCTCTTCTGTCCTCCCTTAACAATGACACAATGTTCCAACGACATCGCTGTCAGATGCATTTTGGCCGTATGGGAGTACAGTGATATATTCTACAGACACTATTACTGATCACTGAAACAATGCATGGTTTATGATGCACCAGGCAACTTAATAAAAAGTAAAGCATAGAGGCCAGACAAACAAAGGTAAATTATGCTTTTATGATTATTTCATTATTATGATTATCATCTTTTCTTAAGGGTGAGGAATGTCTTGAAGTAAGGAGCTAACTTTTAAACTGGTATAAACCAGTCTATTTTCATAGGGTCACAAAAGTCAACTAGTTTACACTGGCTAGGGATCTGGTAGCACATCTTTCTGTAAAAGTTTTGGCAGCTCAATGTAAACCCATTAATCATGATCTACAGTACTACAGTTCTGCAAGATCTGCAGTCACAATGACCCTGCATTATTTATTGTCTTTTTTTTTTGTTTTTAATCTGGCAGGAAAAGCCAGCCTCCAGGAATCTGCCTGTTGAGGTACGGGACAATGGATGGTTTCTGCCTCTGAGCAACAGCCTCATATTTGGAATGACTGGGTTATCTGAAACCAGAGGTAGAGTAGCTAGCAAGAGCTTTCGTCCTGAGATTAAACAGCATGGTCCTGTTTTCAAATAGTGGAGAAATTTCAAAGCACCTTTCTCACTGCTTTAATACATAACCGGTAAAGAGAGTAACTCAGACAAATTCCACACAAAATATAGTGATTTGAAGAAACGTAGCCCAAACTTCTAGATTCTGTTTCTGATCTTGATTCCCTCTCAGTTTGTGATGGTTTCCTGCCTCCATTCTCTCAATCCATCTCCTAGTTGGTACAAGAATGCTATTCATCTCAGAGATAGCTATGAGAGCTGGCCTTTGTTTTTATTTTAAAGGATGTTTGACAACTCTGGATCAAAACCCTGCTGCAAGAAACCAAGAGGGCCCGAGTCTTCAGGTTTTTATCATCTTCATTATTTGCACAGTAAGTGCCATTCATGTCAGCTTTGTATGACCAGGAACGACAGCCAAACAATTTCTACATAAACCCTTACCAGGCAGATGTTTGGGCATTCAGCAATACAGACTGGGTACAAAATAGATTACATAAATTGTGCAAGTTGTCATGAGGTGCCCATTACAGTTTAATGATTTGTCATTAAAGCAAACACCACAATCCACTCTGAAGCTTTGAAGCGTGTGGCCAGATGCAGTTTCGTTTCCAGGACATTTCAGCCCAAGTGATCAGAAGCAGCACTGCTGCTTAGGTGTGGTTCTACAGCATACATCTGAATAACTCGCCCAGCAAGTGACAAAGAAAACAGGGTCCCAGAGATGACATTACACACACGGTATGTTCAGCAAAGCAACAGTATTTCTAACACACACAGAGTCATGAAAACAAAGAGAAAAATAATTCCCTTCTTGAGGAGTCAGAAAACAAAAAAAATAAAAGCAGGGGCAATTGCTACAGCCAGGACATACTAAAAAGACCCGCTACTGCCCTATTTTCTACGTTTCTGATGGGGAATAACAGCAAGAACAAATAAAACGATGCAGCAGGATTCCAAATAAGAATTAGTGTGTTGGTTTAACAGACAAGAGCAGCTTTTCCCAGCACTATTATCTAATCCCATGAGATATCTGAAACAATTATTAACAACTTACTACAAAGAGGTAGTTGCTCCTATGCTGGAAGAGACAGACACTATCTGGATTTATTGGTGCTACGCATGAAGAGAAATCTGGGAGAAAATGCAGAGTAAACCAATTTTTACATAGTTTTTTTATATCACAATTGGAAATCCTCAGAACAAAACTTGAATAAAGAAAATTGCCCAATTTGAAATGGTTTCTTGTAAATCTAAAACTGAGGCCAATTTCCTGAGGTTGGCAAACATTTCAGTTACCATTGCCATCCCTAATCACAGTAAGTTTTTCCTTCCACTATTGGCTTTTCTCTGAATTTGAAACCCAAGCTTCATGCAAACCCACATCAAGCAGAAACGGGATAAAACAGATCCATGCTGAGCCTGTATGGATAAAGCTGCAGAGATTCTTGCTGCTCTAGTCAAAATAATTGTTTTTCATCTGAAAAACTACTGGTCCAATTCAGCAAGTGACTGCTTTACTTCTGGGCCACACAAAGCCACAGAAAAATGAAGCTAGCCTTCTGCTGGTTTTTTTAACATATGTTAGCTGGGACACAGCAGCATAAAATCTTAGAAGCTTGTAAAATGAATTAAGCAGACAAATGCACTGTATTTGTTTTCAGTTCAACAGGAGGCTCTAATATTGAATACATATGAAGGAAGAGACATGCTAAAT
Organism: Rhynochetos jubatus; assembly: GCA_027574665.1. NCBI lineage: Eukaryota > Metazoa > Chordata > Aves > Eurypygiformes > Rhynochetidae > Rhynochetos > Rhynochetos jubatus. The sequence goes on from CM050654.1 coordinate 31,941,342, forward strand.
TGAACGAGCCTGGAGGCTTAAAGTGATATTAATTCCACTTGCATTCATCCATGTGGATCCAATGATCAAAGGGATTTAGAAGCAAGAAGGGAATAATGGAAATATCAACACTCAGCAATACTCCGTTGCCTCAGGGCAGCACAGGACAGTAACAGATGTCAGGAGAGCAGCAGGGCTATCTCTTCTCCATCGAAAGCAGACAGGAACTACAGTCACGCTGGATTTTCATGCGCCAACCTCAAATCTCCAAGACGCTGTTATGAAAAGGTGCCAATTGCACACCTAATCTTCTGCTTCATAAGCTTAGAAATTTTGTATTTGAAGCACCACTAGCGATGGCTAGTTCCTCTTCACACGACATTGGAGAGATGGGAGAAGAGCACCAGAAGACTGTTATAGTGACTGAAAACTAGCAGATAAATCTTTGAATAGACCAGAGAGACTTATTTCAGCAAGAGCAATTGCCACAGGAGAGAATGCTGTAAAGCTGTTCAAAAAACCTTCCCAGATCCAGCGCATGTATTTTCCAGAAGCAATAATGTACTACACTAGAAATTCTAGCTGATTTAAAAAAAAATTAAAATAAAAATTCAGAGTAAGCTTTTGCTGGAAATAAATTCTACTAGCATGTCAGAAATCTTCAATTATTCATTATTGCATGTTATTATTCTAGCACTTCATTATCTGTCCTGGGGGTGGGGTATCATTCCTATATGGTCAGTCAGAAAAAGTAAAAAAAGTAGAAATTCACTGCTGAAAGATATTCCAAAATAATGCTTTTCCAAATTAGAATAAAGATAGAGAATATAGAAAACAACTGGTTTGGTTTGATTTTTGGGTTTGGGTTTTGTTTGTTTCCTGGATAACAACACAAGGGTAACTGCTGCGAAAACCCTAATCAAGTGATGTATTCTTAAAAGTCAATATTATTTCTCTCTAAATATGAAGTCCTTGAAATGGTAGATTTGCAGAGTTCTCCAGCACATGCTGTTTTCCTCACAGAAAGTGAAGTAACTCCATTGGTGTTGACAGAGATATAGAGATGGAGATATATTGATATAGATTAATAAACAAATCTGAACTGGCCAGGTATGTACATGTGCTCTTGTTTTCTTTCTGACCTCTATTACTCTACATACATATGGGGTTGGGGGGAGGAAATCACAGGAAAACGTTCTAGGCAAGAACCTAACTTCCTTGTAGATAGCAGGTGCCATCTACAATATTAAATTAAGACAAAGTAAGAGACTACCCAGTTGGAAGACTGGCACTCATAATTATCCACTTCATTTATTTTGATCCACTGAGACACAAGACTAACAGTCTCACAAGTGACACGCTGCCGAATGATTGAGGCTTACCAAATGGTTATGTCATTGACTTTATTCTTTGCTGTGCTTGCCACTGACATAAGGTCAAAAGGCAAACAAAACGTTCTTATGTTTGAGGAGGAAACAAATCACTTGGTAGCTAGAAGGAATCAGTCAACTCTCATCCATAGGCCCCTTCTCTGGCAGTCCTGATCATCACCTGCTCAGTTTGCAAAGGTTTGTCAGAGATTCTCCCATAAGCCTTTTTGCATAACAGTAAACAACGTTAAGGCTTGCAGAGAAAGAGTTTTAGCCAAGTTCAATATGATTACACTTGTGAATCTAGTAAGTTTTTCACAGTATTAAGGCCTAAATTGCTCTCTACATTCTTGTTGAGAGACAGCTCAGCTGAAGGCTGATTATTAAAACTTTTTAATTATACACCAGGCCTTAATCCTGTCAAGGAACAGACCAGATTATGGCCAAGGGTTGCGAGTTTGTAACAAGTAGTCAAAACTGGTCACATAATAAATAATTTCATACTTAACTTTAGTATTTATCCTGCCTCAACTTAAAATAGGGTTAATACCTTGCGTTCCAGTTCTGCTGAACTGAATGGGAAGGTTTCCCTGATTTAACAGACTTCTGATCATGCCTTTTGGCAAACTTCATCAGTTATACTCTTTCAGATTCCTGTATGCAAGACACCCACCCAGAGAAGTGGAAAGTATTCTTGCAGTAACTGGAGACTGTTGGAAGAGTGTTTGATGAAACACTCCTCTCCAAGTGTGTGTTTGGTTTTTAAAGTAGCAATTGTTTTGGAGGAGTAGAAGATTTGGATTTTGTTGTTCTTAAATGTTCAAGTTCTTTGTCTTTTTTTCTTAAGTTTTAAAAAAGTGTTGGTGATAAAAATGCAGAAGACATCAGGAAAGTTAAAATATTTTAAATTTACTTAGGGAATGTTCTGTGGTACCTTATAAATCTCCCAGAGAGCAGAAAGAATTTTTGTGGGCTTTCTTTTTGCCAGATATCCCCATGCAATGTGTATTTTAACTACTACTTTCTTTAGACTGAAGTGCTGCCTACGTTTTAACCTCTTACGCGGACCTGCATGGAAAATTCAAATCAGAGCCCAAAATGGTCTGTTCGAGGCAAAACCGGTACATGTCAATTAAAAAACTGTTACATGTCCTTACTGTTCCAATAAGATCAGGATTGCTAGTGTGAAAAATAAACAAGCAACTCCTCAGAGACCTGTAGCTTCAGGAAGAAAGGTGAATGATGAAAAATAGATGTATGACTACTTACAGGTTTCTACCCTCTTCAAGCTGTCTGTGCTGTTACAAAGTTATTTCTTTCCCCATTCTTTGAGGATCACCAAGTTGATTTGCCTTTGAATCTGAACCTACAAGGCATGAAAAGCACCCCTGTAATGCAGACTGGGAGCACTGCTGACAAGTTTAAGGCTCAGGAAGAGATACCCAGTAAAATCTAAGCAAATCAATACCCAGCTAAGCGAGACATCTGCTCCAAGCTACTCAGTTCATCCAAAGGGTGAAACTGTTTTGCATTATTTATTATATTTATTTGTAAACAATCAGGCAAATCTGTTGTTAGTTAAAGTGTTAGAAAAAAACCCTTTACAATGCTTGTTGCAGAAAGACATCTGTTAACTCGAACACAAAGAGCTTAAGGAAACCTCTGCTTGCGTATTTGGGTTTACCTTTTCTCTCTCTTCCTATTCCATTTTCTGCTCTCATGGGTCACTTATTTATGTTTTACCACAAAACAGGTTTTCTAGCAACAAAGATCATAATTTTGGCTGTATGCTTACCATTACACCAGAAGCTCAGCAATCAAATGTTATTAAATAAAAAAAACATACTAATGTTTCCAAAATCCTTTGGGGACAAACTTACTCATACATAGAGAAAACATACAACTCGCTTGTACTACTACACAGGTAGTATTTCAAACTAATGCGCTTAAAAGACCGAACCTTTCTTTAAGATAATCCGAGTAAGAAATTTAAAACGTGAGCTAAGTTTACAGTTGTAAACTCTTCCCAGGACAAACAGTTTTCCTATTAATGCATCTTGTGTAAGCATCTGCTTTCTGTAGTGGGACTTTTCATTCTGATCCCATTGAGAAGAGAATTAGCCATGGCACAGTGGCTTCTCTTGAGCTGAGCCAAGTGCAGTCCATTCAGCTCTTGAGTATTAAAAGCCAGATTTTTAAATTTAATTCTTATAACTTTGTTCACAGAGGTTATTAGGACAAACCAATAAGGAGAAGCAGCACATATGAATGTCTTCCAGTGTTTTAAAGGAGAACAATCAAGATCAGCCTCAAAGTATTAATTTTCAATCCTAACAAATGGTTTAACCCAACTTTCTGAACTGGATTGATTCCACTAGACACAGAATCATAGAATTGCCTAGATTGGAAAAGACCTGTAAGATCATCATTAACCTAAGACTGACAAGTCCCCCACTAAACCATGTCCCTAATCACTACATCTACATGACTTTTCAAAACCTCTAGGGATGGGCACTCCACCACTGCCCTAGGCAACCTGTTCCAAAGCCTGATGACCCTTTCAGTAAAGAAATTCTTCCTAATATCCAATCTAAACTTCCCTTGGCACAACTTGAAACCACTTCCTTCTGTTATATCACTTGTTACTTGGTTGAACAGGCCGACCCCCACCTCTCTAAAACCTCCTTTCAGGTAGTTGCAGAAAGCAATAAGGTCTTCCCTCAGATTCCTTTTCTCCAGGCTAAACAACCCCAGTTCCCTCAGCTGCTCCTCATAAAACAGACCAGACCCCTCATCAGCTTTGTTGCCCTTCTCTGGATATGCTCCAGCACCTCAATGTCCTTCTTGCAAACAGGAGCCCAAAACTGAACACAGTACTCAAATTGCGACCTCACCAGTACGGAGTACGGGGTAAAATCACTTCCCTGGTCCTCCTGGCTACACTATTCCTGATACAGGCCAGGATGCCATTGGCCTTCTTGGACACCTGGGCACACTCCTGGCTCACGTTCAGCCAGCTATCACTCAAACACCCCCAGGTCCCTCTCTGCTGAACAGCTTTCCAGCCACTCCTTCCCAAGACTGTAGTGTCACCAGGGATTTTTGTGGCCAAAGTGCAGAACCCAGCATTTGGCCTTATTGAAACTCATACAATTTGTCTTGGCCCATCAATCTAGTCTGTCTAGATCCCTCTGCAGAGCCTCCCTACCTTCAAGCAGATCAACACTTCCACCCAGCTTGGTGTCATGTGCAAACTTACTAAGGGTGCACTCAATCCCTTCATCAAGACTGTTGATAAAGATGTTAACTAGGGCTGCTCCCAGTACTGAGCCCTGGGGATACCACCCGTGACCGGCCACCAACTGGAATTAACTCCATTTACCATCACTCTCTCTGCCCGGCCTTTCAGCCAGTTTTTTACCCAGCAAAGTGTATGAGGATCCAATCCATGAGCATCCACTTTCTCCAGGAGAATGCTGTGGGACACGCTAGTTATACCTGCATATCAGCTGCTTCAGAGAAAGTACATGATAAACCTCATTCACTGAGAAAGGATATAAAAAGAAAAAAAATAACAGAATCCATGTAATTCTGGGGCATTACAGGATATTTTATGCTAATAAAGTTATGTATTAACATTCTAGAAACCGGTATATTTTCAGTATTGAAGACTCATGCAGTCTTTTGGTAACTGGCAGGGACAGTGATGTTACCTCACTGTGGTTAAGCTGGAGCTGTCTACCTCCAGCAGCTAGACTACGCCTCTAACCAGCTTCCTCTCTTAATCAGAGACCATGCATATAAAACAATTAGTAAGCGATGAAGACTTGTGTATTCTCTCTAAACCCCCACATCACAAGAATAAAGGTAATGAAAAGAGGAAAAAACTCAACCAAAAGACCCAATTAAGCCGCTGTTGACAGCCCGACACCAATGCACCTCCTTCCTTAAAAGCACAAAACACTCTTGACTGTTCCTGGCACGTTACACATTTCAACTAGGTACAGAAAAGGAGATATGTAACTTGAACTACTGCATTTCTTCAGAATACCAGGAGCTATCTTGACTGGCCTTCACTCAGAATAACTGCTATTTTGTTTCTTGCTGAAAAAGCAGATTTATCACTGTAACGCAAACTGGACATGTGAAACCACAAAGAAATCAGGATTTTACAGTTGCTGGAGGATCAGAATATCTGCACTTGATCCTACGGGGATCATCAAGATATTGGCTCTGCAGTAGAAGCACTGCAGCATCGACAAGCAGAGAAAATAGGTTAAGCAATACCTGCTTATGACCGGTTTCTGTCAGCTCCTGACCTCTCACTGGTGCCAAAACTTGGAAAGTCACAATACTAAACAAAAACCTAATGGCTTTAAATACTGGAAAAATATACTTACTTCTCTGGAATGAACCTCTAATCCAAGCAAAAAAAAAAAAAAAATTAACATACTCTGCTCTTGTGAATTTTGGCTGTTCCATCTATATTCATATTTTTTCTTTCTGCCTGTCATGACATCACCCAATAATAGAGAAAATGGAAATTCATTGCTTAACTCAGCCCTTTAAAGGACTCAAGATCCAAACTGTACTGAATTCGTGCATTTACAGAAATGGGGCTACTGCCTTCAAGTTTTTTTTTATACAAGTGTTATGTAGAGGTTCAGACACACGAGCAGTGGAAAATAGAGTAATTGAAAATGCACTCACTGACATCTCTTTGCCCAGAAGAAAGCTATACCAGATTCAACTTTGAATCTTAAAGGGAAGAAAAAGAAGAACCTCAGACCTTTTAGTAGTTTAAAAACTGATAAGACTACTTGCAAAAATTTTAGTCTGTAATTTTCATGTTTAATGCTCATAATAGTTCATTGCTGCTTCTTTTATTGACTACACAATATAACTTTGTTTATATAAATTTCTTTGGGGATTTCCAAATCCACTTGAGAAGCAGACATTCACATGAGGGGACTGTAAGGCTTACAATCACTTGCATCAGTTTTTTTGAAGAGGTATAGTTCCTTTAACGTAGCCTCATAAATGGAGCCCATATTTTTTTTACTGCACTGTAGGAATCTTTGGGTGGGGGAGGGAGCAGGGGAGGAAAGTCCAATCACATAAAATATAGCAAACTTGCCTTTAATCAGGATTTAAATTATTCAGACCTGAGCCATGTCTGGCAAAAATATATGCTACTCCTTGTTCAGAAACAAACCCGAAACACTCCTAGTCCCCATGAGATCTTCAATAGCTAGAAAAATATTCCCTTGTACACTGAGTTCTCCAAAGAATTATTTTATTTCTTCCCTGAAGAACTGTGCAAGGAAAATTGTTTCCCACTTCTAACACCAAGCTGCCCACAGGAGACCCTCTCCTCCCTCCCGTTGTCTCTAAATTCCAAGACAGCCAAAGTAGACAGTGCATTGCCATATCCACAGCTACTGTGCCACTGCTGAATCTCAGTGCTTCCGCCGTAACTTCTGCCCCTAGCTCAATTTTAGACTGGTTTTGGTGCCTTGTTAATGAACTGAGACTTGGGATTAGTCTCATGCCCCATTCAGAGCTAACAGGTACAGAAGACAGGTACAATCCAGCTTCCTCTTTTCCTTTGCAACAGCTAACTCATTAGACACAAAAGTGGCTGTTACGCCTAGAACTTTGCAGAAATACAAAAAAATACAAAAAAAGAGAACCTGCCTGGTAAGACAGTGCGTGCCTTAGCCAGAAACAGACTATCCTCTATACATTACTGAGCAATCTGCAAATAGAGAAGGTAAAAGCATCGGCCTAAATTATTCTTCACTGTGCCAATCACCAGACTATTCAATTTCTATGGGTCAGAGAGCCCAAGGCCATTTCCAACCTAAACAAGTAAGATAAGTTTATAGTTTTCACCCAGGATGATTTGTGTATTTTGGAATAAACACAGTCTCATGAAATAAGGTTACTTGAAAAAAAGAATGTGTTTACATGAAAAGCACTATCCCAGGCCAACTTTTCACTCAGTGGTGGAAATAGTGGTGTGCTGTTACTCTTGAAAAATCTGCTTAATAAAACTTAATTGCTTTTCAGCTTTTTCTCTCTAACTCAGATCAATACATTCTTAATTAGATGTTACATAGGCTTACCTGTGACTTAAAGAAGTTGCAGCTGTTATCAAAGACTGCTAATTACCCATAAAATAAATTTTTCCCCTTGTGCAATACCATAGATGTTTTCATTATCAGCTGCTGACTCTTCAGACAGACTGAGGATAAAGACAGCTTATTCTTTGTGTTTCAGTTTGAGTATGAGCTGAGAAGGGAGGCATTTTAAAAGAGTGCCAGTTCTCCCATAGCCCTGACAGAGTCAGCAGGCCTTCCTGTGGCTGAGACACCTAACAGTAATACTCCCCAGCTGCTCTTTGTGGCTCTCTTCAGTCAAATTACTATTATCACTTTTAAAGGTCACAGCTACAGTGAACAAAACAACCCACATCACCCTTATTAAGCTTGAGTCTTCCCTAAATTTCTCGGTTTCACACAAAAATCTAATACGAGATTCCCTTGCTTCTTCCACACAAGTCTCACGCTTGAGCATGTTCTGGGCAGACACACACTTACACTCACAACACATTTAACCAAAGTGAGTTCTCAAAAATTGTAGAAGTGGAATTAAAGCTCAAAAGTTTGTCCCTGTCCTGTGCTCTAAGACTGCCTGTACACTCCAGTTTTTCTCTAGCTTACCTATGCTGCAGTACAGAGAGGACCTAGCCTTCATTTGGCCTGAGTCTTTCAACATGACTTACAGGAAGAGCCTGCCGTAACTAAGGAGCTAAAGCAACGTGATAACAATTGAGAAGTTAACTATCAAATTCATGTAGGCTGTAAAGAAGCTTTCCCACAGCGCCAGTTATAAGGATGTTTATAACATATCTGTCCTCCAAAATTAAGACAACACTAATTAGCTTCTTAATAGGTCTTCAGATAGACTATAAACTGGACCACAAACTGGAAGTTTGAACTGAATTCAAACTGGCAACTGAGAATTTATACTGAGTTCAGAGTTAGAAGAGGTTATTTCAACTGTTTTGTCTGAGCTTGGTGGGACACAGCCCAAAGAAAAAATGCAAGAATTTCTCCACTTATTTAAGACCCCTTATAGAAGATATCCAGTCACTCTGAGATGTCTCTAAAGCCAAATTATTATTTTTTAAAGCCATTAAACATTTTGGCATCTCAGTTCTAGTGAGAATTAAACTCTACTTCAGAATCCAGCCTCTGGGTCTAATTCTACCATCAGTAACCTCCTGTCCAGGTGGGTATAATTATAATAATTTAAAGTCACATTTCCTTATAATAATTTAAAGTCACATTTCCTTCCTTTTGAAAAGTTAAATGGACTGAGCTTCTTTATTCTTTGGCTTCAAGGCATTTTTCCAATGAATCATTCTTTTATCTCTTTCCTTAATCTTGTCTAATTTCAGCCTCCTTCATGAATTGTGGCTACTAGAATTGGCTAAGTATATAGTGGTCTCCATGGTGTTACAAAAAAGTAACATCTTCACCTCAATGCTTCTTTCCCTTCTCTACCTCCCACTTTGAGCTTAATCAGATCTCTTGCCTACAGCATCACAATAACAGTCCTTATTTCCTTGTTTATCCAGTACTAGTCCCAAAACTTTTTCAAAGCTGCTTTCTCAGATGTCACATCCCATTTTCTGTGACCCACATTCTGCTACCATATACATGATCTGACAATACACACAAGTCTGCCTCGCAATAAGATCTATATTAGCACATATTATAGGTGCTCCTTATCTTATTGGTTTAAAAAAAACCAAACAAGGAAAAAACCAAATCATCTGCCCCACTGAGGCCTGCATGGTGTCAGTAAGTCCTTAGAACTAACCACCCACCTCGAATCAGAACATGGTGTACTGCAGTCAGGGTGCTTCTGATATGAGGGCACTTCACATAAGACTTCAGTAGAAGCAAGGGTCAGGAGACATTAATGATTTAGTATGTATTGTATAGAAACACTAATTGGAAAGTGTGTGGATAAAAATAAGCTTCGAATGTGATCCATTTCCACTGATTCTTGGAAATTAGTCCTAGGTTTTTACTGATGTATGAATAAATGAACAAAATCTACCTCTGATGCACTTGAAGCCTGTGATGGATTTATTTGGAGCACCTAGGCTGCTAATCACATTAGCGAAAGTCCAGCTGACAGAAAAACCATCCCTAGAGATGTCGCTACTTTCCCTTCCAGAAATACTAAGAAACAGCTAGTGGGTGATTTAGGGATTTTCCATGCATATCATTTATACAAGTCTTCCATTGCTTCGTGCTAATGACAGACAGGTAGCAAATATCACAAACTGGGAAAGACAATTTTAGCAGGAAAAAGAGCAGGGATTTTGCTAAATCTGTTTTCTACTGAAAAAAGCTCATAAATGGAAACTTATTTGGCATCTTTGTTGGAGCTGAATTGGCAGAGTAAGATGGAAAGCAGTTCTGTGTCTCATTACTGCCTCTACTATCACTAGTTGGAAACTCTGGAAAAACAGGCCCCTTTCTGTTTAGATACAACTGTGCTGTTGCTGCAGGGAGTGTCTGGCTTTCTCTTTCCTTCTCCTTAGTACAGATGACATCTGCATAGAAAGGCTCTTTGTCTTTTTAAGGCTTCACCTACTGCTGCTTATTTTCTACCTGACATCTATTTGTGATATCACAGGCATTTCCTAAGTAACAATTACAGTGTCAGCAAAAGACAGGTCAAATGCTACCACGCACATAATTAAGTGTTCATGACCTAATTTCAGTTTAACTTTGTGTCATATGCATTTTCATTAATTAGTTAAATGCAGATAAATCTAGCTTTCTAAAAGAGGACTGGAAATTAGCACACAGAGCAATATCAACAGCTACCAAATTTTCAGTCAAACTGAAACAAGACCTAGATTTGAGGTGAGCAGTAAGTGCTGGGAAGAAGCAAGACGGGTAAAAAAACACCCTCTGCTTTCATGTCAGAATCCCCCATAAAACAGATGATGGGAAAAAGATATCAAAACCCATGATATATGCTTGATGGCAGTAGGAGATTTATTTCTAAATACCTGCACTGTTAAAGGAGACATATCAGCTATTGATGAGAACACAAAGGTGTTCTGACACCTCATGTAAGCCTAATCAGGGCAGTACAGTGTTCTATAGACACATCCAGGCCAGTTCCAAAGCTAAAATAGCAACATGAGCATGCTAATCCACTGAACTAATTATCACTCTTGAGACCACAGCTAATTTACCAGGTGTTTCTTTCCATAACAAGTGTCAGAACAGAAAGCAAAACTGGGGACTCGCAATATTTTACTTGCTTTTCTACTTTAGGAAATGCAGTTTCCATCTAGGAGCAGCAGAAACCTGAATTCCATCATTACACTGTTTAGAGCATAACACTGGAAAGACAACATGGTCTATCAGGCTGAACAATCAAGTAGTAGGAATTCAAACGTCTGACACTTTCTTGATAAAAAAGCAACAGAAAAAAAACCCCTTCATCTTTGGTTTATGTATTGAAATTCTGTGCAAAGAATCTGTGTGCTTGTAGAGGGACTAGCACAATGGCATCACAAGCAGTCTTTTTTCAGTGCAAGAAAAAAATACATCATCTTTTGTTTCCAGGTTCTCACAGTAGGGTAGGGCTCTGTCTCACACTTAAAGATGTCTGGAAAATGGAATACTATATCCAGATTAACACACAAGAAAACAAAAGCTAAAGTCAGCCATATAACACAAAGAACCATAGTCCTTTTGCATGTCCCCTCTTTAGCTACTCATTTCACAGCTAACACTGGAAATTAGCCCCCCACCATCCTCTTCTCTGACTAATAAATTGACTGATTTCCCTTAAAGTCATATACATTCAGAGGGCACATTTGTTACAATTGTGCTGTATGTGTTCAGACAAAGCTATCTCCAGTCAGATTGGGCTCTTTAGACACAGTGAGATCAAACAGCTCACAAAATCCTTTGATGGAAATTTAATTCTTTAAAAATATGCACGAGGTAATTGAAAACACATTTTACGATATTTCAGATTATAAACAGTAGATCTCTGGCTGGGTTGAACAAATAGAATTAAGCCTTTTTCTTCCTTCTGAAAAACCACAGTGCTTGGCAGCGATGTGTTTTCTGTACCAGCACAGGGAAACCAGTGTTAGGATGCAAATTGCACTCCAAAGAAACTATTTGTAAATATCAGTTATTGTTCATTCAAAGCCACTTTGTGATATTAGCATGTTTTTCCAAGATCTAAGCACAAGGCCTGTGTTTATTACATTTTTCCTCCCTTCCTTTCCCTTGCACAAGTTTTCAGGAAAAAGCAAAGATGGGTATGCTTTGCTCACAACCTCCAGTCTTATCAATCCTATGCACCCTAGAATGTAGAGACATTAAAAATCGTAAGATAAAGGTTCAGAGCATAGAATCCAATTCATGCTCTGCTCACTTGATATTTCAACCTCTGTCTTTGCTATCCTTGTGAAACACTGATGGAACAAATCTGCATGAGTGCTTTATAGAAAGAAAAGTTAGAGGGAGGCACACCGCTTTATCCACTAGCATTTCCACTCACATCAGGAGATCTCTTTGGTTCCATCACTGGTACTTTGTGCGTTTGCTACATGAACAAGGAAGCCCTGAGCAGCAAATGCCATGGGCAGTCCAAAACTCTAGCGCTTCATGCTGCTGGCTACTCTGACTTTGCTTCTATTTGTGTAACATGGGAGAGCCTTCTGCTAGGTGTCAGATACACATGTAAGAACAGGACAACTGAGGTCTCATGTTCCTCTGAAGAAGACAGGATGTCAATGGAGTGGGGTGAATGAGGACTCTCCTGTCAAAAACATTTACAAAAACCATTCCTTTGCAACAGCTAAAGCATTTCATGGAAAGGTACAAGCTAGTGTGAAGGAGGTCACTTCTAGTCAAAGAAAAACCATGTAAAACCAGCCTTAACTTAGCCCAAAGGAGTCAGGACCCAGGAGTCCACAGGTATGCATAGGCTGTGACAGACTGCTTCAGACCTGCCTGACCCACCGGCTATGAACCTCAGTCTTCCACACGAATTAATGCATCTGAAGTGCATGGGAAGCATCTCAAATACTTAAAAGGTCTTTTAATAGTAGGAGTATAATGAGTCTGTATCTCTTCTTTCTCCTGTCCTTGAGGGAAAAGAGGTGAGGGAAATCCAGAACCACCTGGAATTTCCTTCTGTAACAGAGCCACAGAAAAATCTGCATGCTCAACACACCAGGAGCCAGGCTTGACTTGAGTGCATATTGCTCGTTGTTATCAGTCACATTTTTGACAGACACTGAGTATCCCAGCCCTTACACTTTCTCCTCAAACAAGAGATTAAACTACCTCAGTCCTAAAAAACTGGAACAGATCTGATTTTTACTTCCATATAATTGATGTTTCACTTCATTGTCTTCCAAGTCAGTGACCCTTGAAAAATACAGCTGTTTTACTCCTGAGTTGAAACAACGCAGACCAAGGAAAGCTTGAAAAACAGGCCGAGACTGAGGTAGGTTTTCACTAAGGTAAAACACACCTTGTTCCTTACTTCAGCTTCCTCACTGCTTGAGCCACAAATGACAGCAAACACAAATGTTTGGTGAAACAATGGTCCTTGCCCACTCACTCTGCCTCCTCTTCTGCCTGCTTCAGTTGACAGAAGGCTTTCCATTGTGCAGGAGTTAAAGAGAAGCCTTTATTTTATGGAAGATGCTTCCCCCACCTCAGGAAAAGCATTTGTTGTTTAAGGCTTCCTGGTTTGTTTCACTAGAACACATACAGTGACTTAGAAATGTATGAATTTGAAATGGTAGGGTATCATTCATGCTACAAACCGATGCTCTTGTTTTCCCTGGGTCACTGAAAGCATGCGCTGCCCTTTGTACGACTGGAATAATAAGTTAACGTCTGAAGCCTAAAAGGCTCTACTCTTGCATAAACTCATTTTAAGGGATTTTTCATCATAACTTAAGTTTTGAAAAGTGAAACAATCTGGAAGGACAGTGTGATCTAGCAAGAAATCAAGCTTTAGAGTACTCGAACTGTGGAGGAATTGCAAGGCATTGTGTAGGGAGGCATCTGTGCCTAGGTAAAACCTAGCAAACCAGTGGTAAGGCAAAACTGAATAGGCCACTTTTTGTTCTGCACCACTCTCCCTGGGTGAAGTGAAAGTACAGGAAGATGAAGTCTTTCCCTCTCACAACTAAAGATAGAACAATGCAAATCCCAGGGCAGCATTGACTTGTTAAACAGTTTCTGCCGGCTCTATTTTAAAGCTCTAAAGACTTTGAAGTGGAGTTGTAAACTCAATTGATTTCAAACAAAAGGCTAATGTAATCCACTTTCAGCACCAGTACCATGCTGGCAGTGAATACATCCTTCTCAGTAATAGAAATTACTTATTAGGCTTTAAAGCAATTCATTTCAGTGTTTTCAAGTCACTTAAGGAGTTGGATAGGAATGATCTTGGCTGAATTCAGCCACAGGGAAATGAAGCCAATCTCTGGACCTGTTTTACTGAGGAGAGAGTAAGGCCTCCAGGAACACTGGCATAAATATCAGACACACTCATGTGCCCTTTTTGTCCCAAGCTGCTTTCCAGGTACTGCAGTTTTATATGTGAATTGTTAAACACAGCCCTGAAGCGCAGCCGTCTCTGAGGTGGGATGCACAGCTTTAGCTCTGCAAGGTGAACAGGATCAAGGAGGGCAGTAGTTGACACTGCATCAGCTTAAAGGACTGGGCAGCTGTCAGATTCAGAGACTGGAAAATGAAAGGAGAGTTTGGGAAATACTGACCACCCTTAAAAAAATTTTACAACACTTGCAAGTCATGAAAATGAACCAGTTTAGGAGTTCGTGGCAACAAGATCAGAAATCTCCAAGAACAGCCAAATGGAAAAAAAGAAGTAGGAGGGAATTGATTAAAAGAATATGGGACAGACTGAATGGAATTACCAATTATAGATAGTCTAAAAAAACCAGGAACAAGTGGAACATAGAACAGGTCAAAGATTTTAAACCCTTCCAATGAGTTTCACAGCATTTGGCCCCTTCCTTTGGAAAGTCCATGTGCTACAGCAGGGAAAGTAATGACTCAAAGCAGAGAGTGAAACTAGGCAGATTTTAAGGTGGCCCTAGCAGAGTTTTACATCTACACATGGAAGATGCACTGCCAGTTCAAAGGCTCAATAAATACAATTAAGATAATTTTGTCCAGCAAATGTATTCTGGATGAGATCTGCTATTTGACCTTGCAGGCCGCTTGGCAAAAACCTCCTATTCCATTAATGTCCAAATGGATTTGAACAAGGAGACTCTGCATTCAAGAAGCGGTGTGAGGGGATTTTGCTATAACTATTCAAACGAATATTCTCATATCGTTGGAAGTTTCCAATGTCTATCTGCTCCTGGCTTCTGCAGAACTGACTTCCATGCAAATCCAAGAGATCCTTTTTGGAGAATGTATCTACACTGAACGTCTTAGAAGGCTTTACTACTTTTCTACTTTCATACCACTTCATTCCAGACCAAAACCCTTTGAAGCTAGGAGTCTTTTCCCCAAACTACGACACTGAAGTCCCTTAACACAACAGCAATTTGAAAAGTGTCAATAACAATCTGTAATTAGAGCAATTAAATCATGTTTGATATAGAGAAAGATTTTTAGATGCATCTCAGCTTCTCAGAGCAGTTATTTAGCAGCTGGAGCTGCCTTAAAATAAAAGCTCATACAGTAAATTTCTTCCATGTTCCGTAACTCAGAGGAGCACAAACCCATTTTTAAAGGGCACACCAATTCCTCCTGAGCCTGACTACACAGCAACAGCACTCTCCCTCTTAAACTAATCATTTTGTGCTAAGTGAAAAATAGAAATCACTCTTTACTTCTGTCAGCAACAAAACAGCATGAACTTCCTTATGTCAAACCTCTGTTTATCAGGTAGGAAGCATACTTGGTCTCTCCTCCTTCAGACTAGATAGGTACCAACCCAAAAACCAGCAAGTAGGCAAACCTTTTTACATGCCACAGGTGTCAAAGAATTAAATGAGCATGAGACTGCCAGCAGGCCAATACATGACTAACTCCAGTTGAAATGTTATGACAAAGTTCTTTTTTCCCCTCCCTTCTCTTTCTTCCCTTCATACTTTCCATTGTTTACTGCTGCTCATCGATAGCTAATGTTTCTTTAATTGAGCAGACTTGGGCTACACAGATACACAGAAGCCAAATGTTTAGCTTGCCCCATGCTGTTAAAAGACTGATCAACACAATACTAGTCACCTTCATTACATACCCTCCCATTTTTCCAGTTGCTTTGATACACAATGAAACAGTTAATGTTCACCTTTAAATTTGTATGAATGCCATCTGAATTAGCCATCCATTGAATGAATGAGAGGAATTCACATCTCGAGGCTTATTGTTTCAGGCTGCCTGCCAACTCAGGTGGCTATGGCCATAGCAGTTACTGCACTCCTCAAAAGGGTCCTTCAAACTAACTTTCTATCTTTCATAGTTGTGAAAACTTCTGGTCATAGAAAATAGAGTATAACTGTGGTATCTGTCTAGCCCTCAAACTTTATCCAGCCTTTCTTAAGGAAGCCTGACTCACTACTTTAGAAGTCCTGTGTTTAACTCACAGTTCTTCAGTTTTCCACAGGACAGTACTTTTCAACATAACATCCTTCTCAGGAAGACACAAAAGTTTCCTCAGCGCCCTGAAGATGGCTTGCCTAGCGTGCATATGGTCCCACTGTATGCAAGCTGTATCTTAATAAGCATACCCAGGGAAGAAAGCAGTCACCTCTGCACCCCCAGAGGAGTGTGAACGCTGGAACATTATATAAACCACAGAAATAGGCAGCGGGCCAGACACCAGATAGGAAAGCAATTCTCATTCTTAAGTACTTTCTGGTTTCCTATTGATTACAGTGGGAAATTTCCAAGTTCCCACTCCCAGTGTCTGGGACAGCAGCAAAAATACACACTTTCTGAGCACACCACTACAGAGGTTAAATGAACCAGCATGCCCCTGCAGCTTCACTGCACTGGCTCACACACCCCTAACGTGACCCTGGCATTGACCTGGAATTCACTCATGGCAGTTACAGGATTAAACAAGCCAAATCCAGAACAACAGAATCTCATGTGCATTTTGCCCATGTGGAATACAACTGTCACTTGTCAAAGGACCTTTACAGACGTAACAGCTTACAGTATCGCTTCCTTCCAATTCACAAATAGGAACCAGAACACCACACTTCCATCCTTCCATGGCAAAAGCAGGCAATTCCCCCCCGCCCATTATTTCAATGGAGGAATGCTTAAAAATGAAAGTGAACAAACAGAAAGGTTAGTAGGTGGAAAGAAGCCCAGGTTCTGACTAGGAGAGCAACAGCTACATTACCTAGAAAACAACAGTAAATAACTTCAATCAGTAGACACGAAAGAGGCATCAAAGATGATTAAAGCAACAGCAAGTGAAGCTGAATTCTGCATAAGAATTGGGATCAGCACCTCACAAAGCTATTGCTCATTAAATTCATGGAGTCACACAGAATAGGTATCTCAGAAAAGTTCCTGGATGATGCACTGTCGGACAAGGCTACTGTATGTCTTGATGTACGAAGAGAGGAGTACAGAATGAAGACGCAGTTGGATCATTAAGTGGAACATTACGAAATTATCTTGTCTGTAAACGGAGTCAGACAGCTAGAGATGTTGGAAAGCAAGCTATAAAAAATACCCTAATGTCTCATTCTTATGCATATCCTATCTCCAGTGACCATCAGCAGCACTTGCCTTGGGAAAAAACACTTAAAGCCAGGGTAAGCTTACAGCAATTCTTTCCCAGATACACCCTCCTGGTTTCTGGCAATCGGCATTTTATGGACTTAAGAAGCCAGACCATCATGTTTCATAGTCCCTGAGTTTAACCTCTTCCTGGACCCTTTTTGGACTTCTTGACATTTTATTGCAGCAAGTTCCACAATCAATTGCACATACCTTGTATTAAAAAAACAAAATATGAAAATTAGACTTGTTTTAAGCTTTTTGTCCAAGTTTTACTGAGTTCTCCCTTTATTCAAATGAAGCAATGACTGATTATTCTTTATTTACCTTTCTCCATACCATGTCTAGTTTTATGACACCCTCAGCCTCCCAGATTTTTTCCAAACTGAGGAGTCCCAGTTTACTCTCTGGAACTATGAATGTCATTCCATACTTCTGATTTTTCTGCCCATCTCTGAATCCTTCTCAGTTCCACCAAGCCTCTCTGGGTTATAGTCAGATCTGCAGGTATGAATTTTGAGAATGCCAAAATAAATGGTTCTCTCTTATTCTGTATTATAACTCCTAACTTTGTTATTTGGCCACCCTTGGAACTGGCAATTTCAAAAAGCTACCCACAGTAGTGCCCAAACCACTTGCTCTACAGAAGAATTTAAATTACATTCTCCATTGACATCTTGCATAGGCATTCACAAATCCTCAGTTGTATTTATTACCACAATACCTTTCCAATAGTCAGTCTAGAATTAACCCAGACGCCATGTTCAGCACCACAACATCTCCCCAATACTGTAAACACAGGAGAACACTCATTCTACTTCAATAAGTTTTTCAAGTAGAAAGTTGTTTTGGGAATAAAGCATACCATAAATTAATCTCATATCATCTCTAGCACTTGTGACATTTGACACAGAGCAGAGACAGAAAGCTGCAAAACTCATTCCCTCCATTTCTTAACAGTCAATCTATAAGGAAAAGAAACCTGGAGAAATGCTGTGTGCTTGATTCTCACTCTCTGCACTCTTGCTTTTTCCCCTTCTCCAAGGGCAAGATACGGGGACATAAATCAGTAGCCTCAATTCTTCACACGCGTGCACATACACACCCACCTCCCAAGTTAACAGAAAAGATGAAAACCAGCTGCCTTCTAATTTGCCTCTGTTCTAAGTAAGTGATTCCCACATTCATCAATATTTCATCTAGCTGTTTTTTGGCACCAACATTTTCCACATCACTCAGAAGTAGAGGGCTGACTAAGGGTGGGAGGGGAGAACATAAATATAACCCACACACAAAAGAAAAAAAACAAACTCACTGGTGTCAGGTTTCACAGTGGGACACTTCCTTTGCAAGATTATTCATTGTCTTCAATAATTTCCACCCCCCCACCCACAACATGAATTTAAGTCATTCTCTTTTTGCACAACTGGAACAAGCAAAACTAATATAGAGTCCTTTGGAAGTAGAAGAAAGCTCCTAATTCACTAGTTCTTCAATGCTAATTCAGACAAAGAACGACCAGTATTAATCCACTCTTAAAAAAACAAATAGTCATTCAGTATATACCTCAAAGGGTACTTGGAAGAAATTGCTTTCTTTCTCACCCACTGAGAGCTTCCGGGTTCTGTGCACGCAACACTGGGTTCCGAAAAAACAGCTGGCTCAGGACGCTTCTAAGATACCAAACCCACAGGTTGAATACTGCTTGCCTGGACAGCAAGGGAGTGAAACTTATTTCCAAAGGCAGAACTGTAGTTTTATCCTAGGAATAGGATATGCACACATATATCTCTCCCGCCATAGCACAGAGAAGGTGTCTGCCAGCTCCCTGGTAACCAACATTGTTTTGCTGACTAAACTGTTAGAGAACATTAGGGAAAGAAAAGCATGGCTTGGCAGTAACGCCCTGGACTCAGAAGACATAACTTGAGCCACTACCAGATTGTATGAGAAGGGGTAACCACAGTGACCCCAGTGAAGCAAGGTACATCATCTGTCCAGGACAGAGTCCCTCATCTCTTTGCTTGTAAAGGATGGGACCTGTGTGGTTTTCAAGTAGAAACTCCTTAGCCCAGGAGTTGTGCTTGTTACTGCTCATACAACAACATGAACAGGTTTCTAATCTTCAGTCTAAAGGGGTCTTGGATGCCCACCTTAAGTATCAGCTGCTACCAATGACAACACTCCCCCACCCCCCTGTTCTCATATTCTTGCCCTTCCCTTTTACTAACTAGCATTCACAGCACCGGCAGAGCTGGATCAGGACTGAAAATTAAATCATATTACATTTAAAAGGTCCCAAATTTGGAGACTGAATATCTTCCTCTGTTCCAAGATGCAACTTTTCAAAGGTCCTTGCTTACATGCTCTCTCAGCAATAAGTTCTAGGTTAATGTCATAATACTCAAAATTCTTTGATAAGGAGAAGACAGCATGTGGATGTAGGTCTATAATGCCGAAACCACGTCTGATCTCAAGTGAGAGCTGGTAGCATGCTTCACTAACTAAGGCAAGCCTATCTTTTTGTACAGTTCAGCAGTACAATATGATGTGCTAATATGAAATATGTTTTCTGCAATACTCATCCCACCACACAGTGAGTTAATAATTTGGTAATAGGATGGTAATGTTTAGATGTCTGCACCTGGCCTACCAAAGTGACAACAGCTCATCCAAAGAAGCAGATACTTTCCATGTACCACTGCGGAGAGGCAAAGCTACCTCCTACTGAACTGTCAGATGACCTGCCATCCTCCAAGAAATCCCAGCCAAGCCAGAGGTAAAACCCACAAGCTACATCAAACCAAGTTTCTTCTGCATGGATACACATTGGACAACTGCATTGTCAGAACCAGTGTAACATTCATTTCCTGTTTGTTAGATAAAGAGTTGATCTGGCAGGTAAGTATGATTTTTCTCAGCTTTGTTACCCATGTCTTTTTAAAAATCTTTCTAACAAAGTGACCTATTTTGGATTTTAAAAATGAACATCTGTATGCAGTTTAACTTGATTCAAAGCATTAAGGATTAAAGGTAAAAGGCATCCCATTCTTATGGAAGGAGTGGTCAGCTTTAAACGCAAGCATTCCACAATGTGCTTGTCATGCTCAGCTTTCCAGTACATTTCTCCAGTATCCAAAAGACACAGGAGGCACCTTCAGTGAACTGAAGATGTCCACACATGCAGAAGCAAACTCTCAAAACAGGGGTCATGTCAGGGAGCCTTGCTGGCATGGAGTGCCACAAACCCCGGCTGTAGAGCTTGTGACAAATCATCTCAGAGAGACTGTGATTGTAGCTGTATCAGCAGCTAACCTATACCATCGTATCAGTTATTTTTGCCATTACCCATTTAGTAACAGACTTTCATAATAGATTACAGGTGTAATTATGTTTTAACGTGTATTTGCTTCAGAGACAAGTGTTTGCCTGCAGAGAGCCAAGCTGACATTAACAAAGCACTAACACAAGCTCCAGAGGGAAAACCTGAGTTATACTGCTTAAGATTCCAGTCAAAACCATAATGCCTCTTTCATGTTCAGAGAGAAATTACCCAGCTATTATAGAAGCAAATTGTTGCAGAAGCTCTATGAGGCAGACAAAGTTCAGATGCAGCTATTTTCCTTCTACAAAAGGACTTTCAAGAAAAAAGGATGCGCTGCAGTGAGGAACACAACACTGAATGAGATTATTACTGCTTTTTAAAGTATATATGATTTCACAATCTTTGAAGTCAGGACCACTGGTCTTTCATACTCCAAACAGCTACATAGATGTTCTACAGCTACCATGTGGACTTTTAAGAACACGCTTCTTTATGCTCACAGAATATAGATTAAGAAATGATTTTCATGAAAGATCAATAAATAGGTTTTTTATCACATCAGCAAAAAACCCACAAGTGAAAATATATCAACAGGTACTACTGTTTGCCAAGATACAGGAAAGTTCAGAAACAGGATGATAGAGCTTAGTAAACTTCAAGATGAATGAGCTGTCCAAATCCATAAACTATGAACCAGGACCCCAGAGAGACTGAAAGTTCACCAGTTTTTGGAGACACTCTAAGAGGTATTTTTCTTAGCCAGGGATGAGGATGAAAGAAGGAAAACAATAAACTGATAACAATGGCAGAGTCCCAGAAAATTTAGGTGGAAAGGCCCTCTACACATCTCTAACTCAACATCCACAACATTTCTGGGTAAGCAGTTCCAGTGTTACACTACCCTCCTAAGCTTCAACGTTAAAAACTCAAGCTGCAGCTTGCAGACGCTGCCTCTCATTTTTACATCTGCCACTACTGAGAAAAGCTTAGCTGTTTCGTCTTTGTAACTCCCCTTGAAGTAATTGTAGCTGCTATTTGACTGACAACTCAGTAGCAAGGCTACATATGAAATCTTTGAAAATCTCCCACTAGAGTAGAGACAATGAAATCTTTTCAGAAAGGAAAGAGTGAGATGGAAGAGTTCAATTTTTCAGTTTCCCACTAATTTATAGAATGTTACATTAAATACAACACCACAGGATAGAACAGCATCTTTCATTAAAAGCAGAGCTGAGCTAAAAGTGAGGTTTTTCTTCCACGCTATTTTAAGAAAAATAACTTTTGCCCTAATGTCTGATTGTGGCTCTCTACTCCTCCCAAGAAGGGACATAAGGACATAAGAAATCTCAATGGAACCTTTTTTCCCCTTAAAGTAGAGGGAAAAGAGGAATCATTTAATGAATATTTCCTGGTCTGTTGGCACTCAGAGGGGCTATGATTGGGAAAAAAAAACCCCACACCCCATAGAATACGTAAAAACTGATTTCATTACAAAATAAAATTTCTGCAGAAACACGTGTTTTAAAATTGATTATCTTCCAAGTTTGTTGTCATCATTGTGGTCTAAGCTAGACACTCAAATTTATGCTATTACGGGACATTTGTACTAACCTGTTTCCTTAACCAAAACAAACACACAATCTAACTAGAAGAGTGTGTTTAAAGTTAGCATGTTCATGCCAAGACACTGCACTTTCACAGTTATTTTCTTCCCTCTGCTGCTGAGCACCTTTGGGATAGGTCTTCACAAAGCAGTTGTTGAATCAACATGCAGAAAATTCACATTTTGCAATATGCATTCAAGTTACTTTAAAGGTAAAATTGTGGGCCAACTTATGAGTTTGGGGAAAAAATTTATTCATTCACCTCACTGAAGCCAAAACCCTTCCCCAGGTAATTCTCCTTAACTCTAAAGGTCAATGGATTCAATGAGTACAGAATGTTTCCAATTCAAACTACTTGTGTTCTTAGATGAAAACAGGCTAATGATCAGATCCAGATTGAGTGCTGTTCCAGTGACTCCATATGGTCCCAAACACTTCGAGAAGAACAATCAAAGTAATATAGCATCAGCTGATCCATCCAAAATATGAAGCTGCTAGTCTGAGAGTTGTCTAAACCTGGCCATTCTCATCAAAATCAGTATTTCCATACCGCCCCAGTTGTCTGTGTTATGTCTGTGAAGTCAAGCTGTTAGAGAAGCAGAGTTTTTCTACCCTCTTTCTACATATTTTTTTCTTATTATGTTGCTTATTCAGCCTCTGCTAAAAAGTTGAAGTCCAAGAATTGCTGAAGTTTTATTTAAAGATTTATTTTTTTTAAATGTATCATAATTTAGACAGAGACGTGACTGGTATGCTTTTAATCTTAAAATATGTCCTGTACAGCTATAACCTAAGGGTTTTGTGCTTATTTTCAGAGGACAGTTAGCTAAGAAAATTTTGCAGAATAGCAACTTTGAGAAGAAAAATGGAAGGAAGAACTCCAGCACTACAATATCTGTAACATGAAACAACTTTTTTCTAATCAGAGCTTGACCCTGCTTTTCAAAAGGAAAAGCACCAGTTATGGAAAGAACGTGATGCTTGATGAATTTCCCAGTGGATATAGGGTGATTACAACGGTGGGAAAAGGACATCCTAAATGCAGAGTGTTACACTCACACTGAGCTCACCTTTAACTAAAATGGTTCAGTTGCAGCTTTTTATCAAACAAAAACAGACATGAAGGACCATGTATATTTGAAACCCACACTGGTATAAAGTTGTGATTGCCACAGAATAAGCACATAGGGGGTGGGGGGGTGTCCAATTCTATTTCTAAAAACACTTGAATGCAGCTTTTAACAATTACAACATTCAAAGTAAAAATGAGTGGAGAGGGCATGTAAAATGCAGAAAGCAAGAGCTGGAAGGAAGCGGTAGTCTGTAAAGCCAATTATTGGCCTAAGCCCTTGTTTTCCCCTCACCACCTTTTTCCCAAATCCAACTAATAGGGAAAAATATCAAACAGCCAACACCAGCATCCCCATTGGAATACTGGTATCATCTATAGAGTACAGCTGCAATGGTATTCATGTTCCTTTAAGCCTCTGTTTGAACAATGTCACTATGGAAACAGATCTGTGATGCCCTGCACCTTATCAAGCCTTCTTTATTTAAATTCTTTTCTTGCATTTTTAACAAAGCCATTCACTGAACCTCAACTAATCCAAGACTCTGTTAGGGGTGAGGGTTTTTTTCACTCTTCTTCCCCTTCCTCTTTCACTACCGTGTTTCTTCCAAATGGTTCTCTCCCCCACCGATGCCATCTGACAAGTAATGTTTGACTCACAGCTCTTCAGTTCCTAGCTCAAAAATATTATGTCTGTATTTATTGCCAAACAGATTCTATCGTTTTATCCCTCACCCTGCCCCAAGTGACACAGTTTTCAATGAAAATTTCACTCATTCAACACCAAGTTTTTCATTTTGGTTTTAGCTGCTAGGAATCTGCCTGCATCTACATCAGATGTGCCTGCAAGTTCTCTCTAGAGAATTCCTAGGTTAAAGGTATAAAGGGTTACATCTCTGCACTGCTAACAGTTTATCAGTTCCAGATGCATATGGAATCCCAAATCCTGTGTTTACAAATTCCAAATATTAGAATACTTTTGGGGAACAGAGAACAGGAGGGGAGCTGGGAAGCTTCAAGGTTACTTTATGCAAATGAAAGAGGGCAAATCTGCGTTTGTCCTCACCGCATCCAAATCTGGTGCGGAGGCAAAAGCCATAGCAGTGCTTTTGCAAGCTAAGCAAATGCTACAGCCTCTGCAGTAGTAAGTGAAATGCATGCTATAATCCTCCACCTAAGTAGACACGAGCCAAACATTATTTAACCTTTGAGTTTTTGTAATCCTGCCCATAACTGTAATTTAAAACAAGGCTACAAGAATCTTTAAGCAAAGTTTCTGCGGGTTTTTTGGGGTGGGGGGTGGGGGTTGGGTGTAGGAGGGGTCTTATCAGCTTGCATGAGAGTTTTGTGGAGGTTGTGAGTTTAAAATTGTTTTGTTTTTATTTGCCTGCAACCTTTGATATTCTGCATTGGCTGAGGAAGCATAAGATATTGCAACACAGTAGCATAAGGCATGCTGTGGCTCTCAGTTCCCAAGGCGGACTGTTATAAATGCAAAGGCAATTAACTATCCAAATGAACTTCACAATGAAGAACTAAGCAAAACCCCTTTCTGACTTTCACTGGGACAAAGCAACTCTGTATGTTGATGGTTTAAGAAAAAGTAAAACTGGAATAAAGCACACAACTCAAATATTTCCCCTCTATTTATTTCACTGCATTATTTTAGGTTTTCCTTGAGCAAGCTGCCTGATGGAGGCAGGAGCAGCACAATTCATAGGCATTAATCACTGGAGTTCGTTACTATTTCAAATGGAAATAAGGACCATTTGGAACTTCATAGTAAACCAGTGTCTTTGGTGATGTTGCTACTGCATATTTATAATTTCCTTACTTTTATTATAATCTACCCCCTAACAGCTTTTGTGAGGTATATACATGACACGTTGTAGTAATGAATTTTAAGTGATATTATCCCTGATACTTGCACAGCTTATTTTGGGTTACTGAGGAACAAGTTTGAGATATGGCCAAAGAAAGGACCTGCATACCTGAAAAAAACCTTACATGTTCAAGTCCTTCAATCCAAGAAGGTAACCAAATTCACATTTTCACCATACATCTAACCATGGAACAGCAGCTGTGTCTCCTGTTTCCACACAGATCAGGAACTCATGGTTTTATTTCAGCCCACACTCAGAAAAACCACCGCAAAGCAGGTAAGATCCCTGTTCCCAAACGCAGCATCGACTCCCTGGAGAGTCATGACAAATGCATGACAAAACCAACATAGTTCACATAGGACACATTTTTCAGGGAACTCCTCAGATACTTTATGCTAAATTCCAATGATATACAACAGATCATAGATATTTCTGAAAATGCTACTTACACAAAGCAAAAAAGGTAAAGACCAAATAATACACATTCCAGCTACATCCATAGCATACTAGCCGGGAAATTTTTCGTCTTTATTTTTTATTTATTTTTAAGAAATACTAGACTTCGCACAAAATAAAGTGTTACTATGCATTACCCCTCACGTTCTTAAACTAACCATTCTGAAGTCATCTCTAGCAGCTACAACTCTGCATCATCAGCTCTTGCTATTGAAAGACTAAACACACTGCTGATTTTCAGGGACTTAAAAGCTGGGATATAAAGTGAGGAACTAGGAAGTACCACACTAATTCTATTTCTTGCCACAGCTCACCTTTCACTGGGTAAGATCAGGGCACTTCCAGGGACCCTGCGCACAAGGCCATCAGCGCCTCCAACTTCCTTTTGCACAGGTAGCAAAGGAGCACAGCAAACTGTCAGCTGTGCCAACAGAGAGGAACAGTTTTATACCCAAAACTGCCATTTCACAATCTAATTGGGTTAACTTCCATGTGTACATAACATGCTTGTTCATTTTCTCACTGTAAACAACCCTCTGCTGGGTTTCAGCCCCACTCAATAGCATACTATCAACAGATATCAAGCAAAATCAAACAAAAAAACCCACTTAAATAAAACAACTCTGAGTAACAAGGAGTGGGGATAACCAGAGACATAAAAGTTATGGGTGCAAAATCAACCATGATTATATTTAGGTTGGAAATCAGAAGAATGCTTCCAGTGTGGCAGAGGAACAGATTCCCACTAACTAATGCCCCTTAAAGATCAGAGGATGAAAAAGGTTGTACAGCACAGCTACTGTAAATAAGGCCGGACAGGGCCCCCTGGACCACTGGGTCTCATTCCCTGCAAGGATAGTGCTGGCGTTGGACACTCCTCTGTAGCATGTTAGCCCTTCATTATGTTATGCAGTTCCCTCTGAAATTACTGAACATTGTGCTTACATTTCTGAGGGCAGAGCTGGGCAATTTGCCTTTAGCCTCATACCACTGAATGCACTTCCCTTTCTCCCTCCCTGCCCACAACTTAAAGAATTAAGCTGGGAACATAAATCTGTATTTCAGATTTCCTTGGTTTAGACAGATTAAGCCAAGATGCACCCCGCCCCTTTCAAACGTCTAGAGCGACAAACCTATTTTGGAGCATATTCTCCTCGGGAAGACACTAGCCAATGACATTGCTATGTATCTTGTCTCCACATTAATTCAATTTTGTAATCCAAACTAGAGCAAGACACTGGTTGCTTCTGTATTCTCCAGGCTGCTCTAGGTCCTCAGAAGATGACGGAAGTGCTGAAATCAATTTGGAACACTGGTTTTCCTTGAAAGTTTTCTCACACAAAGTGATCCTTCCTCTAGAAGTTGCTCACCAGACAGTTGCCATTAATTACTGCACAGGAACATTTGGACAGATACACACAAGACACCAATCACGCGCTAGGGATTTAGTTGGTTTAGAACTATGGCAGAGGGAGTTGGCTTTCTCCCCTTGGGTCTTGTATGCATCATTTCAATTTCCTATGGCATTTTTACTGGCCTGGCTGTAGACAGAAGCAGGTAGGACTCAGCAGCAAAGCTGATGAAGGACAGGTCATAAAATGAATTTAAGTAAAGTAGGTAAGTAGAGTTTTGCCAAAACCATGAGCCTCTCTCTGCTACACTGCACACTGCCAACCTAGAGCTGTAGCAAGTTTAAACCCACCATTAATCCTGCATCTAAATAAAAGCCTCTATTTCATGGTCTAGAAGAAAATTAAGTCAATGACTAAGAGAAAACCAGAGTTAGAGCCTTGTTGGTGCAAGCAGTAGTAGAACCAGCTGCCAGTCCTCTTGGAACAAGGAGGCATATTGCAATAAGAACCACATTTTCTGTAAGAAATCTCAGAGAACATTACTAGCAAGCTGTCTCTAACATCTCAGATTTATATCATGTCCTGGCTCAGAACCACTGCAATTTCAGAGCTTCCTTGCAACAAAAACTGTTATTAAAGTCTGAAACTCTGGCCAAGGCTTTCATTCCGATAGCAGTTTATTATCTCCCTCTCTTCTAGTGCTAGAAGTCCAACAGTACAATTGTCTCCCTAGGTTGTATCTTAAAACATGTGCAACAACAGTTCAGAGCTACAGCATCCACCTTTCAATAAAGCATTTTCTGTGCAAGTCACTGGGGGCATGTAGGGTCCTGAGGTCAGCAAAACACATCATCTTGTTCCATCTCAACCTCTTCTGATGTTAAAAAGAGATCAACAGATAAGAAAGGAAGAAAATTGTGCCCTAACATGTCCATGGGTAGAACCATGCATTTATGTGGATGGGGTGTAAAACAGTAATGCAATGAAGGTGGAAGAAAAAAAATAATCCAGTGAATTGTCCATCTCATTCCTTATACATTATGATGCACAAAGCCTCTGTGCAAACAGTAGTGTACATACAACAGCTCATCTAGACACAGTCGAACTGGTTTTAAAATGAGTTAGTGATGGTGAAACAGTACAGCTCGCAAATCCTGCCAAGAAAGTAAACTAATTTTCAGTTTATTAGGATAGGGACTTCCCACCAAATCCAGCTCCTTCCCCTTCACAGAAATGAAGTCTTTTTCTAGGCGTGAAAGAACTCAGATCCAAGGGAGGAACTGCATTGTGACACTCCCAGTTTCACAGTGAGTCCTTCTGCCCAACAAGTCTTCATTTTCTACATTGATGTATGGAAGAAACTCCCTTGTAAAGAAAGGGAGATTAGAGGTTAATCTTTAACAATAAAAAGCCACTTCACAAGCCATCAAGATGGGTTTAGGTTGGAAAGGACCTTAAAGATCATCCAGTTCCAAGCCCCTGGCAAGGACACCCTCCACTAGAGCAGGTTGCTCAAAGCCTCTTCCAGCCTGGCCTTGAAGACAGCCAGGGATGGGGCATCCACAGCTTCTCTGAGCAACCTGTGCCAGTGCCTCACCACCCTCTCTGGGAAGAATTTTTTCCTGATATCTAATCATTTCAGTCTCATGAGTTAAATGGAACCAGGTATACATGCGGCCATTGTCAAACAAAACAGCGTGTCCCTAAAAAGAAGCTGTTTCTTGGCAGCAGTGGAAGTGGGTAGGACCCTACACTGTTGTCAAAGGGACAGGGAGGAAGATTGGAAGGGACAGTTCAGTCATTTATTCTGACCCAATGGATACTGTCAGCAATTCAGTTTAACCCCTTCACACCTATATTGAGACTGATTGGTGCTACATGGGTGAAGCTCAAAATACAGGAAGGCAATTTCTAACAGCTGCTGACTGCTACATTGACTAAGCTCAAGCCTCTGAATTAAGTCCTGCAAAATCCAGTATTTGCCCCAAGAAACATGTCTGGGATTATCCCACGGATTCCACATTCATAGGATACATGCAGCTCCAAAAGACAGCTCACTGCTGACTGAAGGAGGAGCAGGTATTACAGGGCTTTTAAGTCTCTGCAAGCAATATAGATATCATATCCTTTTACTGTATTACCCTATAGGCTCCAATAAATCTACAGAATTCAGCTTGCCACAAGGCTACTGTTTTTCTGAGCAACTGACCCAATGACTGGTATTCATTTGCTGAGACAAGCTCCATAAAAAAAGAAAAAAATCCACACTATTCCCTCTCACCACCACAAAGATGACATCTTGTTGCCAATCTGCTTGCCAGGAAACCATCTGGAAACAATATCAATACCACAATCTATAGGCATCCCTCCAATGCATTAATCAGGTCAGAGTTCAATAACTGACAGCATCTTTAAGAACTAGAAAGGATAAAGCTGTGGTAATAAGGCAGTCAAGATCAATCCCCAGGGCCTAGTTAGTTGTTTTTCTCCTTTGTTTTTTAACTTTTTTCTTTAAAAAACATACAGCATTAGCACTTTTTCCCTCAAGTGTTTGGGTTTAAATTACTATTCTGGAGAACTTCAAAGTGCAAGCAAGGTCTCTCAGCTTGGCACACACAGACGTAATAGAAATTGTCTACCACCCTCACTAAAGCAAATGCAAGTCTTCTCACACAGGAGCCATCAAGAGTCATAGACTTCTGCCTTGACAATAGAGTTATCCATGTAAACCCTTGAAAGGGCATTGAAAAAGTCTGGAGAGAATTAAGTAGGGCATGACAATGATTTGGAGATTTGGAAATATATTAAAAATACAAATATATACGTATATGTTTACTGTAGCCAAAAAATGTACAAAGTTCAGCTTAAGACTGTTGCAAGGTCTCTTATCTCTCACAGCAGCAGTACTTTCAGGGAGAGACTAGCAGGGCCAGATGCTGAAGTTATCTGAGAAAGACATATCAAAACCCAGGGACTAGACACTGAAGCTGCAGAAATCTAAATTTGAGAGTGCTTTTCTCCTAAAGCATGAGAAAAGGTAACAAATTGGAAAAAAAGACAATGTTGCATGCCATTTTGCCTTTTTTTTTTTCCAAATGCAAAACCAGGTGGTTTTGTAGGAGATACTCAATAACTCATGTTGTTAAAATGTATGTTATAACGCTGATGAAAAGCGGGGAGTAAAAGCAGAAGCACAGCAAAACCCCCTAGATTAAAGAAAGAAACAGATCACAGCTATTCAGTTTTATCAGTTCAATACAGCTCTCCATACAGAAAAACTAAAAAATAAATGCATCAGTGCACTGAACATAAGCAGATGTTTGTTATCTTGGACAACACTCTTTGAAGCAGTGACAAGGACTTCCTCAGCGTTTGCACA
Source organism: Rhynochetos jubatus (assembly GCA_027574665.1). Classification (NCBI taxonomy): domain Eukaryota; kingdom Metazoa; phylum Chordata; class Aves; order Eurypygiformes; family Rhynochetidae; genus Rhynochetos; species Rhynochetos jubatus. The sequence goes on from CM050654.1 coordinate 31,971,616, forward strand.
GTGGTTGGCATAGCACAACTCAAAGTTAACTGTAGTATTGTAACTCCACAATTCAAAAGGGAGCAGTCAGCCCTAAGTCAACCAGAAATGTTCGTCGTAACAGCCTCAGGTCCTGACACTGTAACTAAACTGAGGTTTTATTTCCACAAGCTGAGATTCAGTATTTGTCAAACAGTTCAAAGTTTTTATTTTTCTAGGAAGCTCATTTGTTTAGTTTCCAGAAGTCTGTCTGTCTCCTGTAAGCCTGGAAACTTTGCAGAGCAATTTTCATATAAAGCATGTTCAGGTTCTCTCACTTTAAGATGGACAAGCTTGGATTAACTTGCTCTTTCCAGATGACAGAGTTCAGGGAGTCCATGTAGGAAGTTTAAAGGTTGATTTTTGATTTTTTTTATTATTATTATTTTTCAGGCTACAAAGTTCCGAAGGTAGCGAGGAACAGCAACATGTCCAGACTATAAGCATGTAAAAATCTTTGCAGATGGGGTGGAATAGCTATGGATAATAAGAAGCCATAGTTAACCTCTAGAAATTGTTTTTTCATTGAGCCTCTCATTGTGGAAGAAATTAATATTAGTTCTTTTTGCACAGCTGGATTAATTAGCTTTAAAATATGCAATTCATTTAGTGACAAGTCAAAATATTAATGCGAGTATAGGGCAAAATCTTACATTAGAGACAGAGAATTGGGCTAAAAAAAAAAAAACCAACCACTCACAAGTAATTCTCCAATGAGGTCCAGAAATTCTGCATATGAATCATGCAGTTTAAAGGTAAGAATATTTGATAATACCAAAACATTCTCATGGGTATAATTCCATTTTTAAACGACTTTTCTATTTGTATGGGGTATTTGCCGACTACATTAAGACAAATCTAGACTAAGCTTACATTGTAGGTAATGCAAGTGTATTCACTCCCAAGTTTTACTTGGTGAACTCCTAAATGGATTTTAGTCAGAATTAGACAGCTTTACATTCAGACATGGGTTCACCTTGCTTACCTTTTTTTCAAGCTGTGGAGACATCCTTTCAAAGTCCCTTCCCTCTCATACTTTTGTAAAGTGTTTTGAAATCTAGTGATGAGAGTAGTAAGAACTGTGTATCTGATGATACCACTTGAAAATTATTCTAGTAGAAATCCTGCAAATACTTCACATTAATGAATGTATTTTACAGTTAGAAAAAACGTAAGTTAACATGCTGTTGAAATTATCTATACCTCAGTATCACGCAAGTTAAGTCTTGACTGGAGTAGCCACACCAGACTAATGGTAAAGTAGAAAATGCTATCTAGTTAACAAGCAAAATTCATCTGAAGCCTGGCACTGAGAACAATTCCACAGCTAAGTACCTCCACAGAAGCCAATGATCACAAAAAGTCCTGACAGCCACTGATGTTTCATTTGCCATGAAATCACTCAAGAGAATGGATTAGTCAGATACAGGACTGTAAGAAGCCTTCTGTATCGTCAAGTCCAGTTCCTCTTTATGGCATGCAACTCTCACTTAACATCATCTCCCTTGCCTGTGTTACAACCAAGTGATGAGGTACAGGTTTTCACCACACATGTTATTCCAGTCAGCTTTGATGCAGAAGTTGTTCTGGACAATTTCACTTTTTTTTTTTTCCTGCAGTAACTTTTAAAGTATACAACTCTACTTCATTATTTAGCTCCTCATGTGATGGGGATCTCCTGCAACCCATCAGCAAATCCATCACACAGAGACGGTGTGCACAGTTCCAATAGATTTCTGGTGCAGGCAGATATGTAGTAGACTTGAATCCATGACCTTCAACAACCAAGCACAGACACATCACTAGTTTTGAAGCAAGATTGGTCCAGCACTCACAGGTTTAAAGGCTCAAACAGACAAGCTCTGCAAATTTAGGTGTTTCTATTTACAGAAGCAAGGTGACTGCTAGACTAGGGGACTGGATGTGGCCCAGAAAATAAACAAACTGCAAAAAACCGCCACAACACACAAAAAAAACCCCCACTCCAGTCCTGTGTTTCTAGTAAAAAGATTATATGCGATTTTAGTGTAAAGAGAACTCAGTACCAGCAGGTATTGGTTAATATTAGTTTCAACTAGCTAAGCAATATTAATGAACAATAACTTCTTGGCATATCTTGTTTCAATACTGGATTGAAGGGCTGTTTTTACAGATGCAAAGTGCATCTGTAGAGAATGAACTTCTGCACTGCTCCTTCAGATGCATGCACACGCATTATGGAAGAAGGACAATCTTCCAACAACTGCACAGAAATTAATATAAACCCACTACAGCTTTTGCAAATGTGTCCACAGAGACCTCTCATCCAACCACAGAATATTCTCCTTCAGTTTTTTCCATGTCTCCAAAACTGGAAAAGCAAGGTTATCTTTTTCCTGGATTTTTTAAGTGGAGAAGGTTTGAACTGGATGAAACCCGGGGCTAGAATATGTCTAGGTCCAAAGTTTTAATCATCATTGCATATGCTGCGTGTATGCAAAAGGCAGCATGTACCTCCATTAGCTCCTAGAACAGCTTTATGCCCAGCTCACGCCTCTCAATTTTAATAGCTGGCTTCCACGGATTATTGAAATACTAATTGCTGCCATATATCAACAACACATGAGGACATTCAGGAATACTTAGTATTTGCCTATGTGGAAAAGACAAAGACAATACCATATCAGTCATTATTCTAGATCCATATACAGTTCTCCAGGGGACAAAAGAGGCTGCCAAGTATAGGGTACAATCCAAAACAGAAAAAGCTCTAAAGGCTACCTGTTAGGTTACACAAAGAACGGCACTGATACTAAGGGTCATCAAACAAAAACTGGTGTACAGCTATTCAGTTTTAAGAATGGGAACTATATAAGGATGTCAAAAGAAAGAAAGAGGACACTGAAAAAGGAGCAGTTCAAAAAGCAAGAAGCCTCAGGGAGAGTTACGAGCATATTCCAGGGCAGGGGTCAGCTCTTAGAAAATGGATTGTTTAAGTAAAGACAGGGAAGCCTATAAAACATGGCAAGTCAAATGTAAGCAGGAAATTAAGAGGGCGAAAAGACAACCCATAAAGTGCCTGCAAATGAAGATCACTGTGCTAGTAAACAGCTCTTTAAATACATCAACAGGAATCCAGCTAGGAAAGCTGTTCAACTGCTGGATGACAAAGGTGCAAAAGGGGCAGATGGGGATGATAAAGCTGTAGCAGAGAAGCTCCCTGACTTCTTTACATCAGTCTTTACTGCTGAAATCTTTGGGGAGATTTCCACACTTGTTGCACTCTTTGTTGATCTGTTTCCTCTACCAGATTTGCATTCTGAAACAAATTCAGGAAATACTAGACCAAACAAGTTAGATGTCAATAAATCACTGGGACAGACCAACGTTCACACAAGTTCTGAAGAAACTCAAATGTGAACGTGAAGAGCCACTAGCCAAGGTGCATAAGCCGGCATTATTGAAAGCCTCTGTACTGGAGGACTCGCAGCTGCTGCCTGTGTAAGTCCCAGCTACAGGAAGGGCTGTGTGGGGAACCTGGGAACCACACTCTGGCAAGTCTGACTTCATTCATAGTTAAGAGTGATCACATCAGAAAGAATAAGAAAGCAAAGGAGTGTTTAACAGACACTTTTAAGATGGAGAGGAATCAGCAGTGCGACCCCTGGGATCAGTGTTGGGACTGGTGTTACTCAGCATGTACATCAATGACAAAACTGACTGGGGAAAAAAGTTGGCAGTAGGCTTTAGTGTAGACAAATTTAGTGTAATCCCCCTAGGAAATACCAGCTCTAACCATTCCTACTCAGAAGCCAGACTCATCCTTAAAAATTCTCTAACGTTATTGGCTTAGTGTTCATCAGCAGTCAAAAAAGCCATCAAAATAGAGGGACTCATCAGAAAGAGCAAGACAGGGCATTTCTGCCACTTCACACAGCCCAGCCTCCCACAACTCTAGAGTTGTGATCTGCTCTGCACGTACCAAGGAGGACACAGTAATGTTAGAGGGGTGCAGAAAAGGGCAGCCAAATGGAAAGGGAGGAGATATTTCACATGGGGAGACTAAAAAGGCTGGGACTCCGCAGCTTGGAGAGAGGATGTCTGAGGGTGGATACGACCAGGTATAACAAAAGCACCAATGAGGTGCCGAATATAGAAATTCTTTGCCAAATCCTACAACATTAGAACAAGACGATACTCACTGAAAATAGCAATAAACCCATTGGAATAGAAAATGCTTGTTTACCCAGCAGGTTATAAGCTTCTGGAACTTGCAGTCACATGAGGTTGTGAAGGCAAAGAATGTTCACGGGTTCAAAAAGGGATTAAACAAGCTCCTGGACAACAGGTCCATAAATGGACACTTAAAGGACTAACCAGGTACATATCCTCTAATATTCTTAAAACAAGAGCTGCAGAAACTGGAGAGGTAGGGAGAGGACTGGATCTCAAAAACGGCTGTTGAATCTTCTGTCAGCCTGTCGAACACAATGCTGGGCTAACTGAAATGCTGAGGCAGTTTTAGTGTTATTCATTTTTTAGGTAGACTCAGCATTGCCACACATCACACCACTTCCTGAGGATAAGCAATGACCAAGATTCATCAGGGCTCCAGAAAAGGACCTCCTGCCACTGTGACAACCACACTAGAATTCACACCCTTCCCCCTAAAAGCACTTTTTACATCTCCACATACAGTACAGACACCCATAAGTAATTTTCTCATGAATGGAGGTAAACCAAGAATTTAATTTTCAAATCATCCCAAAGCTTCATTTCAGAAGCATTTTTAAAAAATGAACACTGTGTTTGAAGACAATAAGTTATTTATATCTCAAAAAAATTTAATCAGCAAAGTTGTATTTCCTGTCTTGTAAACGAAATAAGCTTGGACAGAAGAAAAAAAAAAAAACACCACCAAAAAAACACTTTAAAAAATGCAGTTGGAGCAAGTTTGTCTTCAAGATAATAATTCCTTTGTTTTGAGGTTCAATTTAGTTCATTACCTCAAAACTTACAGTTTTAAAAGAAAGCATTTTTGTTTGGTGCTTTGGGGAAAATTTCTACGTGACACAAATACAATTAACAAGATTTGACACAGCTAAGCTAACTCTTCTGTCTGCTCCTGACAGTCCGTCTCAAAAACTTATGCTTGTAATAGAACCAGCTAGAAAGGAACTAGCACTGGAAAGCTATATAGTGAATTCCATTCATCACAGAACACAAGAGGCATGAACGGACATGAAACACCATGCGTTTCTCTCCTTAATTTGGTGAGAAGTGGGCTATGTTACTACACTTCCCCACACCAATATCAATAACCATACATTGCTAATGCAATATAGAGATACCTGTCACACGGAGGATCCTTCACAGTGCTCATGCGCCGATGAGCAATCGCAACAGGTTCAAAGGAGGTTACCTCAGTACAGTACAAGAAATAAAAAACCCCACTGCAATATAATGTCAAGCACTAAAGAGTATTTACACATTTGCTTTTACCATCTCAGACAAAGCGAAAAGGATAAAGTGGTAAAGAGCCTTCAGAGGATACATTAAATCTAAGGTCAAGCTCATGCAGGAGAAAGGAGTAAGGTCCACAAAGTTTTACCCAGAAAATTATTTGAACACCTCTGACTTTCTGCCCTTGCTGTGCAAATCATTAACTTTTGCAACCTCATTTTCTGGATGTCAAAAATGGTCCAGTCAGGAACCAAGCCCCCACTTCTGTCCAGGCTAACCAGAGCTACCAATATGGTCTCCATATCTCAGCATCCACAGCTATAGCATGGAAATACCTTGGGGAAGGAATATAACCGAGTTTCATATCCAGTAAGAGCTAAATAGATTGAATGAGAACTAAATACTTCGTAAGTCATCTGAGATGAACTAGACAATGGCACAACTTCAAGTAAAATGAAGGACCAGTGACCACTGACTAAGTTTAGAGGCATTTGAAGAAAACCCATATAAAACAGCTTTTTAAACAGCCACACTGACTTGTACTCTGCATGAGGTGTGTTTAATTGATCAGTAAGCAGGTCAATATCTATGTTTGAGTTGACTTAAGCATGTAACTTGTTGCAATAAAGCCTTGGTCCCACAGGTCAGGCCTGAGGCAAAATGGAGTGAGTGCTTTTGAGCCTGCCTTGGTAGGCGTTCAGGCCAGCCACGTCTGCAGGATGGCTGTGGGATCCCCACAGCTCCTGGGATTCCCTCATGGATACTCACTGCCATCCCGCAGCCGCACTTCCTTTCACATCTCACACGACGACACTAACTGGTGCGAGGGATAGGTTGCACAGCGGGGTCGTCTGTCAGGAGGCCATGAGCCACGCCGAGCTGGTCTTGGCTGGTTCCTGCCAGCTCTGGCACTGAGGGGGGCCTCAGCAGGGAAGAACACCACGCGCCACAGCCCGACCATCGCCAGAGAAACACACGGATAGAAGGTGTTAGGGAAATAAAACGTCAGCTACTGGGGGATAGGGACACTCTGTGGGGCCCTCCATGGCGAAGGGGGCGGGGACAACCCTGAGGGACAGCCTGCCTCGGCGCCGCTGCGACTGCGCGGCAGGTGGAGACTGTGAGGCAAAGGGCTGAATATATATTTGTGTAAGCGACCTCGTAATTGTTTGATTCAGATACTGAGGCATAAGACCACCACAGTGATCTGAAGTTTTTACTGACTGCCAAGAAAACAACAACAAATTTAATTCCCTGACTCCAGCCTGCTTTGCCAGCAGCACAGAGGTAGCTTGCCACGAACTCTCCTGCAAGAGTACTACGTGCTGGCAAAGCATGGCCCTGAGCAGGGCCAAAGGAAGCACAGAATGCAAACTCGGCACCTCCCCTGGGAATGCTCAAGTTCAGGCTTCAAAAACGTCTTCCATTCAAACGTGTTAACTCTGCTCACAGGCACGGACATTTTCACAGTGACGTGAAAAACCGCTGCACTGCAGAGGAACAGGGGAGTGTTCCTACTGGAAGAAGAAAAGGAAATGTAGATAATGAAACAAACCTCCTTTCACCACTCCCCTGTCTGTAAGAAAGAATCACCCAGACATGCACAGACACACAAGCCACAATCTCTTCCTAAAAAACCTGCGCAATACATGCTCAGATATTTACTTGCCTCTTACAATACAAGTTCAGTGAGCACTAAATACCTCCAGCTGGTTTCAAGTTACAGTCAGGGGATGTTGTGCCATAAAATTCCTCACAGCCACCCAAACCATTACTCTTCTATTTTCTTCCATGTGGGGTCATCACACCCCCTCTGGAAAGCTGAGAGGTATGATACCACTGCAGGCATCTTCAGAGGGAGCCTGACAATGGTGTATTATGAGGCCTGTTGTAACATCCTTTCAATATTCTTAAGGTCCAGTGATTTAGAGAAGAGGGTCTTTTGTGTCTCCTGTCAGTTCCAGGAAACTCCTGTCACTGGCATGGAGACTGCATATGGAAAAGAGCTGCTAAATAGACCAGTTAAAAGAATATAGGCCCAGTTTTGCTCCCACATTACTGAAAACCATGAATGCTGCAACTCTGTTGAGGTCAGAGGAATTGCAGTGCTCTGATGCTGGGGGTGAGACACCCATGCACCAGCTGTTACATTTCAAAGCCAGGGCTCCCTCTGTGATGGTCTCACAGGCTCTGCCCCAGATGCACCCCCTGAGGCCACCACAGCCAGAATGTCAGCACTTCAACAGTGGCAGCATCCCACCAATCTAACCGACAACAGCACTGCAGTAAACTTACACTGCAAAAACGAGAGGTTTCTCACCTCCAAAACTAGGTTGGCTTGAACTAGTGCTGCAGACAGCTAGTAACACTTTCAGACATGAAGCATTGGCTTAATACCTTCCTCTTTTTCCAAAGGCTAGAAAAGCTTATTCTCATAAAAGATCTACGGTAAATACCCTGAGTAAAGCAGGCCATTTTTGACAATTTTATCTCTCCTGTGTATTTTAAATACAACCTACTTACTGCTTCTGTTTTGTAACATTCAGTATAATCAACAGTGTAAACCCATACAGATAGTAGTTCCCTGACATAGACTTTGTGAGTGCTTCTTACAGAACATGCCCTGGTACTTTTTGTTTACCCAGTCAGACGGTTAATCCTTGTTCAGGATAGACAGTTGTTGATTTTTTTTTTTTAAGCAACAGATTCCAAATACACGACATAAAAGACGTGAATGAAAAAAGCCTTTACTTCAGTATTTAACAAACTGTTTGCATCATTGTAAGGAATTAATGGAATGATATTTTTATTCCATTAAGAAACAAGCAACTTCTTAAGAGTTACACTGCAGAAAATATGTTTACACAACGACGTATCTTTTATAAGGAGGTATTAAAGCAGGCATCCTTGTTATTTGCACTGCACATCTACACAGTAGATGAAATTGTGACGGTCACTTAGTAGGTATGGGAAATCTCACTTCCCTGTCTCACCTTGTTTATCTACTGTTTTGCACCATGAGTATTCATCAGTTTATGGCACTTAAAACACCATCTTGAAATCAAATGCAACAATGTCCTAATCATAACTAAGAGCTGGTAACTGTAGTTCCTTTGACTGCCTGCAACACACAACTCTTAGAGGCCTTGGAAGCAAACAGGAAACTTGCAGTGCTTCCAGGCAGATAAGAACACCAAACTCACAAAACAGGGTTCCTTTCATTGTTTGGAACAGCTCAGAGAGAGTCTATGCCAGACCAAGTACCAATGTGTCTCTCCAGCCACTCAAATCCTGATCCTCTTTGTAAGAGTATTTGCAACTCAGCCCTTGGTCCCCCGTTACCCACTCATCCCTTTATTTTGCTGAGGTTAACAATCAGGATAGTGATTTTTGCTACTTAACAGCATTTCCCACTAAAAGCTGGATTACACTGGTTTAGACAGTATATAAAAGGTCTCAGGATGAAACTACAGGCTTGACAGTCAGATTACCCTTGACTACACAGTTCCGGCATCATTTTGGGTACATCTTCCTGTTCACATATTATCCTGTCACTCTGCAAATAGCCCAGATCACAAGATAACAGAAGGAGCAGTAAAAAGACAACTCAGAGCAATGGTTTTAACTTCTGTGCAATAATTAGAAATAAACCACAGTGGGTGCATAAAATGGAGCACACCATCACTCACTTGCCTCAGCCAGGAGGTCTGCAGCTCCAGACCACCTGTGGACTCACAGCTATTTATCACATTTCACAAGAAACAGCAAGTGATGCACATGACTGGCAACTACAGCATCTCTTCCTTCTCCCACAGGTTATATCTTCTACTTTGAAGTTCTGTTTTAATCTTTTCTTGATGAAGAAAATAACTGAAATCATCCTCAGTGACAATTCTGTATCCTATGGCACACCAGCTGCATCACAAACCCTAAAAATACCTTTGGCACCAAGAATCCTGTGCATACAAAACAACACTTCAGACTGAATAATTAATATACCATCATCTGGCCATGTTTTTGGTGAGTGAGTGAATTTAATCCAGTTAGAGCAGAGGTGATGAGGTCAAGCTGACTCTTACTGGAGAATCAACAGCAAGACTGTCCTCAAAACATAAGAAGTTGCAGCCTGCTAGACTGACTTAGGGAGCTGACACACTGTAGTGAAGTTTAGCAATGCTCAGACTTGTTATAACAAAGGTAAGTGCCAAGAAACTGCTTTGTGCCAGCAAGCAGAAGAGGAAAGGGATTCAGCAAGAACACACTTTGTAAAGCACACTAATCCTAAAGCACTTAATTGCCTTTGGCAAGAGCTGCATCCCATTGCTCTCTCAGAAGTCGTTTTATCTGCAACTTGATGCTCAGAGCCACAGCAATGAATGGAGTGGGGGAGGAGACGAAACTGGGGAATCAGTAAGAGAACTACAGCTACCAGTCTGCCTGCTGAAAGCAAAATACATAAACTATGGGTATGTGCGAGGTCTGATCTGCACATGCGATGACTTTGGAGAGCTCCCAGAGAAGCAAATGAAGACTGACTTGCATCCAGGCTCTTGAATCACCTGCAGAGGCAGGGAAATTTGTTGTAGAGTTACACACCTGTATTTAGACTTTAGTATTTATGTAGGAGTGGCCTCACTTCAGACATTCTGAGTGGACCCTTACAGGTCAGTGTAAATTTGAAGGAATAGCCACGGTTTGTTTCTGTTCCCTGTCTCTGCTTATAACACAGCATTCACAAATATTTTACAATACGTTAACTCCAACTCATTGTTCCCACATAAATGGAAGACTCAAAGGTAAATAATGCACCAAGCCTCTTTAATTAAATAAGGAGTTTGGGGGAGGAGTTTCTGCAGACCCTTTTAAATCTTAAAGCCTGCCAACTGGATGAACAAAAGGTAGATTAGGCTCACATGATAAATCCCAGTAAACCTGAAAAGCCTTTGTTAATAAGTCACTAAGGGAATTTTTTTCCCCTAGAATTTCTACTCCCCAGAAGTGAGAGTTAAGATTATTCGAGCGGGTTTGGTTTCCAGCAGCATTAAATGGGTATATGCCTCATGGAGCTCTAATCTCCTCATTTCTATAGAGCTCAATTCTCCTTTCATTTCTACTAAAGGAGAACCAGTTATTTCTAGCTTTTATATAGGAAGCAGCTGCTGAAACTTCAGAGGCAAAAAAAGTTTATTAAATTAGTCAAGATTCCCAGGAAAATTAAAACTGGAATCTGTATCAGCTTTAATAGCAACAGCAACAACAGAGGTACAAATGTATTTTCATTTTGGTATTTCTTTCATGGAGCAGGTTGCTAATGATCCTTTCAAGTTTCCATTCATAAGTTAGTGTTCAGTAGCTTGTCGCGGAGCCAAATGACATGTTAGTCTGGCAATTAGTATACTCTTCTGTTTGAAGACAGGCTTAATGAAGACATTATTGGAGACAGACCTTGCTGTAGCACATTCAACAGGCCCTTTACAATTGCTCAGGAATGACCTACATTTTAGCAAAACCCCTACTGTAATCACAGACAACATAGGTCACATTCAGAGCTGTGATAAATTTTTAAAAGAGCCCAGAGTCCAGCCTACCTGGATCCATCTGGCTTCACTAATTAATCCTTTTAAGCACTACAGATTAATCATATCTTCTCTGCATCCAGTGCTGAAATCCAAAGAGCATATATAATCCTAATGTACACCTCAGAAGCATTTCCATCAGTGGAGGGGGCGACGGCAGCTGTATAAGGCTTGCTAAGATCCAGTCTGGAACAGTGGATGCCGCTGTCATCATTCAGACTCCGAAAAAGTTTAATAAAAAACTCCACTGCAACAGGTGTAGCAACATGTTACTAGAGCAGTGAGAGACAGGACATCCTACCTTCCAAGGGGACGTTAAAAATGAATAATTTAGCAAAGAAAAAAGGTGGTATTGACCAGCCAAGGGGGGGAGGGAACCACACCCAACCAAAAAAAAAAAAAACCCAACAAAACCAAACCCAACCTTCGTTAAATTAAATTTAAAAAATTACCTTTGTTACTTCCTAACATACCTGTAAAGTATGGAAAAGCTATTGAGTACAGCTCTAAAGACAGCAAAGCTAACAACTGCAGCATGTTTTAGTATGAACCTGACAAGTTTATGAAGAGGAGATGAGTCTTTCTGCAAAACCAGGATGAAACAGCCCAGGATCCCCTCCAACCCATGCTCAGGCCTGAACCCAAACTACCTAGAAGAGTCCAACAACCACAGGCTGTGGCTCCCAGTTCTCCAGAGTCTAACAAAAAACTTCAGCCACCTCCCTACACGGCTCTGAAACAGAGCTTCTGAGCACATTTCCACATTTAGACATCCACAACTTTAAGGCACAGCATTTGGAGCAGTTCTGAACTCTCTTTACATCTGCATTTTGTTTTAGGAAAGCTCTGAAAGTAATTTGTAGCTGTCAGTTTATAGTCTTTCTAATACAGCGTATTTGGCCTGCGTAAGGATATCGGTATGGATTTTGATTGACTGTAAAAATAGGATCATCGCCCAGAGGAAGTCCTAATGATGTTAAAGGAGGAGTCAGGGAGAACACAAAACAGACCAAAAGCTGGTGAAAAATCAGGCGTCTCTCACACTGAACTTAAACCAATGACAATACGTAATCACTGCTTATTTCAGACTTCATAAATTCCCTTTTAGCATTATACAAGCAAACCAAGAGAACTTCACTGATTTATTTCCTTCATCCTCCTTTGCACCATGTAGCAGGGCAACCAAAGCTATGGAGAGATGCCTGCAACAGCAAAGTATCAGATTTCTAGCTGCCTTTGCAGCAGACCTTTTAAGATTTCCCTACAAGACCAATAAAAATTGGGTCAGTGATAACAACTAGAGTGAGCCTCCGACATTCATATAAAATCCTAGCTGTGCTGTGTATTAAACCAGGCATTTTCTTTCTGCTCACGTCTCTCTCAAAAGGTTAAATGCCATTAATATATCGCACACCAGCACAGGACACGCTGCCTGTCCTTCTAGCGGCTGGTCAACTGGTGGCAAACATTCTCCTCCTGTGACCAACAAAGTCACTCCGGTTACGGCCGGAGTTAAACCACTTGTCCTGTCAGGTAAGAATGCAAAATGCTAAGGATGAGTAACGTAAGTATATTATGGAAATGTGCACTACCGTGCACGTAGCGACTAGCTACAGAAGAACAGTATCATTTGAGGAAACAGAAAATGCTATGGATACGTGCCAGATGAAAATTAATTATCCATGCCATCTGACGGTTATTAGTAAACACAATTCTGGTTTAAAACCAGAGGGCTCCTGAAATGTGCTTTCTGAACCTAGTTCCAGGAACACCTCAGCAAATACAAAGTTGCACAGGAAGACACATACCATATTTGGCAAATAATAATGCAAGTCATTAGGAAAAAAAAAATAGAGACACGTGTGCAGGAAGTAGGGGGAGGGAGACAGTCGTTCTGTTTGGGATTTAAAATGTGAGAGAAATTACTCCCTCCCTTACGGCGTCACTGACACAGCAGTCTGCTAAGAGGTAGCATCAACGTGGAGAGTCTTAGTGGGCAACACACCTCCTGTTTGTCACGTAGCTCCACACTCACCCTCCATAGGGTTCAATGCTTGGAAACCCTCAGATGTCGGGTGTGAGGAATCAGGTATTTCCACTTACCCTTTCAACCACACCCTCTGTAGAGAGCATAATCTAGGCTTCAAAACACTCTTCATTCTGCTGCCTGACTCTAGGAGAAGTATTCCTATGGATTTACTCTGCAGAAGACGATGCTAGGGATAAGTATCTTTAAACTGTAAGAGAAGGGAAGGATCCTGTATCTTTTTGTGCCTGGTCTCCAGCCCCTGCTAGCCTGCCATGCCACTCCCTTCCCATCCAAGTGCATGGAGCAGTGCCAGGCCAGAGTCCAGATGTGCACACGCAGGAAAGAGGATTAAATGGCAAAGAATCCCAAAAAACATATTGCTCCAAAGCATGAAGGCAGCACTCAGAGAACTGATTTCTCCTTCTCCTCCTTCCCTCCCAGTTAATGATTTTAAGCATTCATCTCCTTCCCCCATCCTTATGCAGTATGTTTAAGTGGTGTCACCAGGATTTATCCTTCCCTGAGACCTTAAGTCCGTTGTGCAACACGGTACAAATTACTATGAAAACAGCAGAAGTTAAAAAAAACCACCCAAAAACTAAAAAAAAACCAAATCCCAAACAAAAAAAATCCCCCCACACACATTTTGACCGAAACACGAAAGATGTAGATGTGCACGTTTCTTCACGTGCCTCCACATACGCACCCTGATGCTCGCAAGGCTCACAAGCCCAAGGGAGAACCAGAGAGATGACCATAGCCGCCTAGCCTACAACCGCTTGCTCCTAACAGCCTTTGCTACTTGCCGACAGAGAACAACAAAGCTATAACCGATCACTCGTAAAAGGTGACAGTACTTACCGCCGGGCTCGCTCGCTCCGATGAACGCACTCGGGGAGGGGAGCCGTAGGTGAGCGCTCCTCCCCGCCGGAGCCCAGCTGCAGCTCTCGCGGGTCAAGGGATGGGAGCTGGCTCGAGGCACCGCAGGAACCCCGCGGCTCCGATGCTCCAAGCCCGGCATGTGCCCGCAGCCCCGCCGCTGGGCCGGCCCGCTGCAGCGCGGCTACCTCGGCCCTCCGCAGAGGCAGGTTTCCCTCCTCCGTCTCCGCCTACTCCGCCTCCTCCTCCGGAGGATGCCCCGGTACCCCCACCCCTGCCCGCCCCCGGGCTTCCCTCCGCGTCCAAGGGCGCAGGCGGCAGGGAGAGCCCCGCGGGTGCGGGAAGCGCTGCCGGAGCTCCCCCAGCCCGGTCCGGCGCCGCAGCCCACCTGCTGCACGGCTCGGCTCGGCTCGGCTGGCAGCCGCCACCAGCCCGCCCCGGGAGCGGGGAAGAGCGGAGCCCGCGGGGGAAGCGGTACCCGGCGGCGATACTCACTGCGGCCGGCGCGGCTGCCGTTAACTCCTTCCCCGCCCCGCCAGCGCAGGCTGCCGGCCGCCTCGGAGCCTTCTGAGCCAGCGGCCGCGGGGCCGGGGGACCCCCGGGCCCGCTACACAGAGCGGCCGTGCGGGGAGGGGCCGGCGACCCCGGCCCGGCCCAGCCCCTGTGGGCGCGGCTCGCACAGGTGGGGCGGCGAGGTACGGGGGCCTGTATGGGGGAGCGTATAGAACTGGGGGTGTTGGGGGTGGGTGTGAGGAGCGCGCATGGATGCTGTGTGTGCACAGAAGGGTGTGTAAGGGTGTGGTGGCTGTATAAGGTGCGTACGGGGGGCGTAGGCAGCGTGTGCATGGGGACTATGGGGTGCGTGCATGGCAAAGCACAGAGGGGCGTGTTTACGGGCATGCAGGAAATCTGTATGGGATGGATATATGTTCTGTGGGGTGGGTGTATGGCGTGCATAGAGGGTGTATGTGAAGGTCTGTATGGGACCTGGATAGGATGCCTAAGGGGGTGTTTACAGGGGTGTGTATAGGTGTATGTATGGAGAGCATAGGGGTCCGCATGGAGCTACAGCTCTGATCCCAGCACGGGGCACACAGGGGACTCAGGGCTGCCCCTGCCTCCCCACCCCCAGAGCCTTGCTAGGGCTGGGGCACCAGCACACCTGCCCCGAGACATCCAAATCTGGGGCAGGGGATTTAGTTTAATAAACCGTTTACCGTTAATTGCGTTAAGTCCTAAAGTAGTGTAGAAGGAAGAGCAAATGAGAGATGGGGACAAACTGAATCCTCTTCAATACTGACCTTAGAACTGTTGTTTTATAATGTGGACCTAGAGATCCTGGAGGGGAGGGGCAGGGAAATCCAAGTACATTGCAAACAAACCCTTTTTCTCTAGTACTTTAAAGAAGTTTATACGTTAAAATAAACAAACAAAACCCAACCAACCAACCAAACAAAAAAACAACAAACCAACTGACTTTTTATCTGGAGTGGGTTTATAACCTGATCATAAACACACATGGAGATAGACACCCCCAAAGCCCAACTTCTATGGGTAAAGCCTTTCCTATCTGTCACCTTGCACTCTTCTGTGCTGGGCTCAGGTCACTGCTGGGTATCTTAGAATGCGGTTCCTAACTGCTACAGAAAAGATAAAGCTCAAGCTGCAGAGAACTTGCCTCCTCACAAGGCTCTACAATACCTCTACGGGGGATGGAGCAAACCACAGCCCAGGCTCTAATTCTTTCTCTCCCCCTCACTCTGTTTCCACTCAACAGCAGTCAGCCCAGAAAAGCGTGGCCAAGATGAGCAAGTCACAGCAGAGCTGTGCTTTGCCGCAGCGGTGTCAGTTTTGCATTTTTACAGACCTCAGTGGTTTTCATTTTGATCCTGAGATGAATTTTGAAGCCATGGATAGAGGATGTGCTCCCCAACCTGAGAAGGGTGTACGAGGAGTCAGTGCAAGATGCTGCCTTTCCTTGGTACATCGCGTGTCTCTCCGAGCACAAGCCTCTGCAGAGGATGAGAGCAGGTACCTGTATGAGACCCTGAAAAATTGTAGCCACCCCTTTTCTAAGCTCTTTCTCTTCCAGGCGCAGCATAAAGTGAGTGAATGAGGAGGAACTGCCACTTCAAGAGGAAGTTGTCTGCTGGGCAGTGATAATTTTCTTACTCCTAATTCCCTCAGAATGACTATCTGCTAGGAGCACAAGATGCTTTCACTGTTTTAAAGGCTCTGGGACTTTGAAAACAGATAGATACTCTTCTTTTTGGTTTGTTTTTAAAAGCCTGAATCACTGAAATGGGAGTCCTAAAGAAAAATGAGTTTATTTTCAGAGGTTCTGAATACCTCAGCTTTCACTGGCATTGTTGAACTTCCCTCTTCAGATTTTCTTTTCTGTGAAGTCACAACAGAGTTTCAAGGAAATTTGAAGAATATCTGTAAAGTAAAGCAAACCTATGAGCCCGTACAAATAAACAGTAGACAGCTATTAGCCAGTTTACCTCACAGGTAATCTGGTGCCAGGTAACACCACTCATAGCGTTAGCATTCAGCTCTACATACACACTATGCTAATTATGAGCAGCCAGGCTGTTACTCCTAGGCTGTTTCAGTGTATGGTGGTGGCATGTCCTGGACTGTACAGATGTTGTTTCCCATTGGTCCAAACCAGATGCACGTACATCCCTGATCTGTGTGGCAGTGCATAACGCTCTGCCTGTACTTGATTCCAAATGGCAGTGCATGTGCACAGAGTCCAACAGCTACATACCTGTTGGCACATGAGCTGTGAAAAGAAAGGTGCTTAGTGTATGAACATCTTTCTGCAAATAAATGCTAATTTGCATTAGAATACAGAGAGAATATGAAACCTTAATATACCCACACACCCCCTGGCACAGGCTTGCTTTGACCTTTTCCATGATTAAAGTCTGTACTGGCAACACCTTTTAGGAATTTTTCTTCTCAACATTTTTAAGCATTCACTTCAAGAAGATGCTTCTCTGTATCATGCTCACAGGTCTTATTTTGCTGATTTCTAGCCTAGTCTTCATGAAATTCCTTTCTTGTAAATGTTCTCATGTCTTACCAGTTGGGAATTACTGCTCTAGACAATCTTGTAATAGCATCACCGTCTCTGCTTTCAATTTAAAATGATTGCTCAGGCCTTAAACACTCACAAAGAACAAGGCCCAGTGTTGCCAGTGAACCCACATCTGCCTTCAGCTGAGAAGGAGGAGTAGGAGGCACTTGAACCGGGATGAAAGCCACTGAGCTCCATAAGGGGAGCAGACGGTGCCCCTGCTGGGTTTCAAGGGATTGACTCATACTCAGCGGAGCTCACATATTTCTCTCTTTTTTCCTGTTTGGGGTTGGTTTTTTTTTTTTTTTTTTGATTGCACAAGTCAGATCAAGAAGAAAAAAAGTGAGGGATCTCCCATCCTAGCAGACACCAGCATGACGTAACACTTCACGTCCAGTCAGTTTCTCCCCAGAGTCCTTGCTAGGGCCATTTATGTTCTAGTTGGGCCTTTGTCCTAAGAGCCCTCTAGGATGCTGAAAGCCAATGGTGCCACGTTTTGAGATGCTGATCCTGAATTAGATCAAGCTCAAGATAATGAATGTTCAGATATGACATTTAATGAACGCTACTGGCTAGAATAATCCTGTGCATTCTTCACTGGCTACTTGAGGGTTGGTTTTTTGTTTTGGTTTTTTAATTGTAAACATCCTTCATGCAGCTGCTCTAGGGACATGTTTAGGAAACAGCGGCTGGCTGTGTTTAAAAGATTTCAACTCATCTTGACCTACATTTAGATTTTTTGTAGCTTACAAGCCATGGACTGTAAGCAGCAAAACCCTCAGAGAGCTTATATAGCTTCTGTAGGGCAAGGCACAGGAAACAAATGAAAGATGAAGTTACGCAGCTGAAGTGTTTGGAAAAGTGAGTTATTGAAGCTGAAATATAGGGTTCAGATGATTATCAGGTGATTAGGAGTACAAGGAGCAGAGGTCTCGTGAGACCCCATCTGGAGTACTGTGTCCAGCTGTGGAGCCCTCAGCTTAAGAAGGATATAGACCAGTTGGAACGAGTCCAGAGGAGGCCACGAAGATGCTCAGAGGGCTGGAGCACCTCTCCTGTGAAGAAAGGCTGAGAGAGTTGGGGTTGTTCAGCCTGGAGAAGAGAAGGCTTTGGGGAGACCTTGTAGCAGCCTTCCAGTACCTGAAGGGGGCCTACAAAAAGCTGGAGTTGGGGGTGGCTTTTTACAAGGGCCTGTAGTGATAGGACAAGGGGTAATGGGTTTAAATTGAAAGCAGGGAGATTTAGATTAGATATCAGGAAGAAATTCTCCCCAGAGAGGGTGGGGAGGCACTGGGACAGGTTGCCCAGAGAAGCTGTGGATGCCCCATCCCTGGCTGTCTTCAAGGCCAGGCTGGATGAGGCTTTGAGCAACCTGGTCTAGTGGAGGGTGTCCCTGCCCATGGCAGGGGGCTTGGAACTAGATGATCTTTAAGCACCCTTCCAACCCAAACCATTCTATGATTCTATGATATAATCCCTTATTAATCAGGGAAACTGGTAGAATCAGATGCTTAGAAGTAACTTTGTTGGGAAGGAACACATTCATCCATCTCCCAGAGGCAATTCTTTCTTTTCTCTTTCTGGTATGTGAGTGCCTGCTTTTGCAGAATGTAAGCACTCATTTTGGAAAGCAATGCTGCTTCTAGCATCTTGAGATTAGAAGATAATCTTCTAAAAGTGAGCCATTATAATATCTTCCCAAATCTGCAGACAGATTAAACTATCATCCCCCATCCTCCTGTTTCTGTCTTTGCTGACCATGAACTTAGACAGCATTGAGAAGGCTGTGAGTTTCATGCTGCAGAGATTGAGTACATAAGGAGGGAGGAAGCCAAGAGGTCAGGCACAATGTGGTACTAACATTGACATAGAACGCTTAGACCAGCATTAGTTCACTCAGCTCAGGAGCAAGAAAAATGAATTAGATCTGTCAGCATAAGACCACATAGGCAGTTTGTGCATATCTGGTAACACGTACAGGTATCTGGGTCTTTACACATTTCGTTTTGGTGGAAAAGGCAACAGAACTGTAAGCATTTGGCTGTTGGGGAAATTACAGATTTGGAACCACAGCAGCTGTTTTATTCTCCTGTATTTAGAGGTTGGAATAATGTATAACATAGCAGCATAAACAAGAAAGAGCTGGAAATGTCACTGGTTTTAAAAGCAGCTAAAATGTACCACTTGCGTTTCAAACTGACAAACTGTCCAGACTAGCAGACCAAACATTTGGTTGGACTGCAAAAAGTCTGCACTGTCATTCTTCTAAGGCCAGAGGTGGTGGCAGGGAACTTCTGCATTCATACAGTAAAGCATTAAAAACATTAAGTACTTCTGACTGTTGCTGAATTAAAGTCATCAGTAGAGTACTGATGTGATGGGTAGAGGGAGTGGCTGCTGTGTCGTACGCAAAACGGCATTGAGAAACAGGTACTGGCTGAAGCTAGACTGACCCTACAAATGAAAGCACCACTGTAAAGACAATCAACAGAAAGATGGCATTGCCACTCCGCATCATGCCGTTAGCTTCACCCTTTCCTTCATGAAATGCAAACAGGTAGTACCTGCACGTACGTGGAAGACACAACTTCTTTCCCCTGAAGGTCTCACTCCAGCAGAACTAAGTTCAAATTGACAGAGAGTTCTGAGATGAATCAGTCTTCAAAAATTCAGAAAACATGTTTATTAACCACTTCTACCAGAGCATGTTTATGTTCTGCTCAAGTAATAGCCCAGAACTAGAAAGCTTCCATTACATACGCAGTTAGTGCCCATTACCATTCCGTACAGACACCAGCCAAGCTAGCTACAGAGTGTAATTTACTGCTATTACAACCCTCAGTCTCTAATCTCCGTTTCTAGCCTAAAGAAAGAAGCACTGGTAATGGCTACATGGCTGCAGCGTGATTACAGAGATGCACAGTATTCTTGCTTTTTCTTTCTTCCTTTTTTTTTTCCCCCTTTTACGAAGCTTCAGAGCGTCATGCAAATAGTCTAACCCTTGGGAGTGAAAGGTATGAACAGTGTGACAGGAACAACTGTTGGGAAGTCTCACGTCATGCAAATTTGTTACACTGAAGAAATAAATGCAAGAAATAGAGAAGGTCTATTTGAAGGTTGCCTAGTTCATGGCAATAAAGTTATTTGACAAAGACACCTGACCGTGCTCGAGTGCATGTTTGGGATTGCCAAGCACCCACAGCAGGAGTTCCATAAATATTTCACCCCCTATATTTCAGAAGCCAACCCCAATTACACTGTACATATAGCTAGGCTTCTGCATTTATAGCTAGACCTCTGCTGTAGAGCAAGTGAAAACTTGCAACTTGCAGAGGGGAATGCTTCACACAGGATTTCCCAGGCACTTCCGAAACAACTGTATTTCCACACCATTCACATACGGTACACGCCTCTCGTGATACCAGAGAGATGTAGCTAGCACAACTTCACAGATCTAGGGAGAGAGAAAATGAATGTTTTCTTTACTTGTCCCCCTTCTTTTTCCTTGAGAGAGAAAAACATTTATTCTTACCAAACATAACGAGAGAAACCAATCCTGCTATATGAGTGCCCTAGCTGAGAGTATTGTCAGCAAATTCCATCTAGAATAAAAACTTTAAGTCCCTGTGGTGTGTCAGATTTCTAAGACTTTAAGCTAAAAATGAGTTTGAACAGATTAACTAGCTGAGACGTGAAGATAAAGCTGGCTTCTCTGAAAGAAATGTGTTTTACATAGCGTTAAGTGTTCTTGGTTCCTCTTTTACTCAAAGGAAGCAAAGGAGTTTTGTGAAAAGTCTTCAACAGGGTCTTTTCCTTTTAAAACTGTGGAAGACTTCCAGTCAGTCTGAAGCATTGGCTGGAACTTTGTTTTTCTCCAGAGCAAGAACCCTTTAGCTTTCAGTGGCTTCCACATTTTTTCCTCCTCCTTTTGTAAAATGTGCCAGTGAAGTCAAGTGGGTTGTATTAACTAAACATTTTTCCAAACAGTCACACTTAGGACCAAAAAAGGGAATATTTAATACACATAACCAGGAATATGTTGGAATGTTGATCTTCTGATGATCACAAGAATTTTCAGTCATAAGGTCTGATTAAATATCCCTGGTTGGAAAAGCTTCCAGTGACTGTTACGTCTCCTTGTTATCTGGTCAAACATTTTTAAGTCAGCCCAAGTAGTTTCTGTGCCAAAGTGATATTTTTAATGTGAATAACACACATGCACAAGAGACTGCATTAAAATTCACCTAGAGCAGTGACATTTTGGCATCGCAAATTTAATCTGAAAGCATGAACCTATCTTTATGTACAAGGGGCTAACTGGCAATGAAACAGCGCTGCAGTGGTAATCATATGTGTTTGTTTGTAACAAAAAACTTCAGTCTAAGAAAAAAAATTGTCTGCATGGTGTAGTATGAGAATTTGGACTATCATTGCTGATATCCTTGAATTTTGATGGAATGGGATTAAAGAGAAATAAAGACATCAGGTAAAACAGTTTTCCGAAAGAACCATGCGATGTTGTTATCCAAGAATAAAGCATTTTGGCCAAGATAAAGAAAACAAAAATGGAACCCAGAGATAACAAGTGACTAATTAACCACTTCTTCTGATGAGGAGCAATAGAATTCCAGTAGCACTCAGAAATCAGAGCTGCTTTGCATTAACTGATAAAGCAAAAAATATTTTAAGAGACAATCAGTGCCCTAAGGAGCATCTAATCCAAGCAGAGAAGCCAGACAAAGGAATATCATTGTTTTAGAATTAGGGACTGAGGCACAGAATAATTGTCTTGTCTGCAGCCAGCCTGTGGTCTGACGGTAACTGAATGCAGATCTCCTTACCACATGCACAGTCTCTATCTGTATTCCAACTGGTCAGCTGAAACAGCCTTTCATTACTGCTCTGTCAACATACCAAGAATTACACAAGATTGTGAACATCTCATGTGTTTACTTCAAATCCACTTCTCCTCCCACCACAGCATTTAAAAAGTTGTAGGCAGTGAGCAAATACTTACCACAGACACGATACGTTCTCAAACCCAGAGCGCAGGTTGGAAGTTCACAGTCCATCTGCAGACTCCTCCCCCTGCAAAATTCCCACCGACTTTGTATTTTGGACTCCAGCTTCCTTTGCAGGATCAAGTTTTTCTTTAAATGATCTTTAAAAACATTTCCTGCTTTTCTTCCTGTAGCTAGAAAAGGAAGCTTCATTTACTTGATCTGCCCTCTCACAGTACCTCTCCTCACGGAGTGAATGGCGCTCACCTGCCCAGCACAGTGAAGTGTCATTCATGGAAAGAGTAAGACCATCACAGCAGCCCTAAAGGCAGTATATGCAATTCTCAGCTCTACCAGCAACCAGGGAATCCCAGGAATTAATCCTATTTGTAAGTGTGAATATAGTCTTTGGAGGAATTAAGCAAAGAAATAACTACAGGAAAGTTTTGGGACACCAAAGAAAGTTAGCGCCTGGCCACTTGTTTGAGCTCACTGACTCCAGATAAAAGAGGCAATTCCCTGTCACTCTACTTCTAGGCTGTAATGCAGAGAGCGCTCAAGGTGTTCCCCAGCTCCTTCTGAAGCACAGTCTTTTCTTTCCTGTGAAAACACCTCACCCAGTGGGGCTTCACAGGCCTCCTGCAGTACAAATAACCGATTGCCCAAAGTCAGGCCATTTGCTTTAGTACACACAACCTTCCCCAAAGCATTTTCATGTTACACATCGGTGTATTTTATTCACACACAACCTACTGGGAACGAGGAAGGAGACAGCACTTTGAGAACTAAGTGTGAAGGCTTCCATTTGCTCACAGGAAAACCAAGTAGCTATTGAAGAGCTTTGGCACAGAGGCAGTGATATAAATGGCATTTCAGATGCTTAAAATGAGGAATAGTTATAATGAGAAAAAGCAACGGAGAACATTTTGATTCCTGCTTCTCTTTGCTTAAAATCTAGAACTGACTCGATCATACTTTGCATGACAAGAAGCTAAGGGAAATTTTACCAGTCAGGAAACAAATCTGTGATTCCTTAGAAATCTGGGGGTCCCAAATCCATATTTGTTACCTTCACATCCTTTGGGGTAATGTTCCAGGTACAAGCTTTAGCACAGGGATACTATAGGATATAGAGTTTGTCTACGTGGCACATGAAGGAAGAGCTGGGCAGAGGGACTGCCAGTGTAGCATGATGCTGACAGTGGGGCAGCCACGTTAGCACAGTGCTGTGCCGCCTACCTGGTGCTTTCCAGTGCAGCACAACCACCACACAGTAGGCAATGCAGGACAGCAAGTCCCTACATGGTTTAGACTGGATATTAGGAGAAATGTTTTCACTGAAAGGGTTGTCAGGCGGGAAGGGGCTGCCCAGGGAACTGGTTGAGTCGACATCCCTGGAGGTATTTAAGAGTTGTGTGGAGGAGGTGCTGAAGGACACGGTTTAGTGGTGGAGTTGGCAGTGTTGGGTTAACAGTTGGACTTGATGATCTTACAGGTCTTTTCCACCTAAACCATTTTACATGAGACAAGTTGTTCCTTTTTTTTCCACTGCACAATGGGTAAATCACAAGTCATGTTACATATCCTTCTGCTATCAGCTTCTTACACCAACACAGGAGGCAGGTCTAAAGTACAACTTTAAAAGCACAATCGTTTGCCAAGGCATTGGGACATTGCAAACTGTAGTATTCCTGCACAAGCCCTGGTGTAGAGGGGAGGCAGATGACGTTGAACAGTGCCCTCTCCTGACTGCCGAAGTAAAGACCCTGGGTACCACGCAGGTGGTCTGCTAGATGGGATGTGCTGCATCGGCAGGCTGCTTTGTAAGAAGATGCAGGGCAGCGTGCAGGGGAGATAGTTTTCATTATGGATAGAAAATAAAGTCACTGTACTCAAAATAAAATCATTCCCTGGCTAGACAACTTCCAAAGCAGCAACCGGCTGATAGAAAGATCAGTGATCTCCATCTACCAGGAAACAGCAATGATCAGAGCTTGCGACATGACAATTATTATTATACCGTTAGCAGTTGCGGAGGACACAGTTGCAGTTTTAATGTGACACCTAGGAAGCAGCTTTTTCTAGGCTAATGAGCTACTAGACATACCTGCAAGCCTGGCACACCACCATCAGCATATGCACAGCTCAATTCTTGTTTCTAGCGTTAGACCTTCTCCTCCATGCTCTTAGGAAGGGCTCCCTTCTCTGCTAGAAGTGGAATAGGGTTCTCCAAGGAGAAGGAAAGTAGATGAAAAGCAGCTGACTCTGCCACGTGTTCACCCTTAAGCTAAGTACAGAATGACTTCAGAGCGTCCCTGAACTTCAGGGCTGAAAATGGGGAGAGAATGAACAGAAAAATGAGTACCAGCCCAGAGATACACATAGTACCAAAAATGAAATGCAACTACTTTCGTCTCTGATCTTTCTCAGTGTCTTCCCAGCCCCATAACACATACTCCGTATAGAATATACCATACCTGCTTGCACTCTCTCACAGCACTGCTCTAGTGCAGTGTCACTATGAATTACACAAAACTTGTGGTAGCTTAATTATCTTGTTGTTCCCCCACTTGTGTCACATTAGCTTAAAATCAGACAATGAGTTCAAAAGTCATTAAGGGGACACAGACAGATACCAGGCTCATATAAGCCTCATTTCCTTAATAAACTAAATTAACATTTCAGATGGTGTCTGGTTCTCATTGCTCACAGTCTAGACAAAACAGGCATACACAGGGCAGGCACGGTATTAGAGCCCAAATTTATTTTTATCTTTACTGCATTTTCACAGAAAAGAAATTGTAAATTCACAATAAAAATCATTCTAAGTGATTTCGGGGACAGCTTTTCATTGCTGTGTTTCCAGATTTATCCCAGCATAGGACAATACTGATGAAAAGCCAGGCTCATTAGATGGATACCCACTGCAGTCAGCTGAGTTTGAAATGGAAAAAACAAAGAGGGAGAAAAGCAGACAACGGAGTAGCTTTGAAGTACACTCCAGTGTCACAGCTGAAGGACTCCATCATCAGAAACAAAAAAGGAACGTAGATGGATATTGCTTTATAAGTGCTCATAAAAACTGGATGTGCAGTGAGACAGCTATAATAAGCTGAATGCTGTGAGTTAATCCATACTTTTTTCACAAGAGCACTGAAGCTAATACATCCTGGCATTAGCTTTGGTAATTACTCCATGCAGGTGCATACATCTGCTATGCCTGTAGCCGGCTTTGATGCTGCTCCAACACAAGCTGTTAGCTGGGAAAGGAAGGCAGCTGTGGGTAGGTATTTTGTACCTGGCATTCATTACGACATTCAGTGTATATCCACGCGGGAGGAGTTGGAATTTGACTCTGTTGAAAGTGCGTACTTTGTGGATTTTGTTTCTGGAAGTGCTTCTGATACAGAAAACTGTGACTAATGCTCTGTTATTCCACCGTAAGGATTAACAAAATATTAGAGCCTTTTAAAAATAATGTTGTGGCTGTAGGATTATCTTGCCTCTGGATGCATATATATATAAATCTACATGTGTGTGTGTAACTGTCTTTGGCACTAAGGCAATAGTTAGTCATTAAGCAGAGGACTCAGATCTTTGCAAGCCTTGATCTGGAAAAAGGATGCTAGTTTGCCTTTTTGACCTCCAAAACAGACTAAGATGTCATTGCAACGCAGATGTCAACTCTGATTATTATTTTCAAAACCAATTGTTTTGAATGAGCCTCAAGTATCTGAAGATTGACGGCTGTGACAGCTCAAAAGGTTAAATATGTTTTTGGTGAACTACAGAAATAAAGGAGTGGAGCAGAACAGAGCAGAAATATCGTAACCAGCAGATTCTTACAAGGAAATCAATTTTCAAGCTTTTCCCAAAGTTTGCAAATGCTAACCACAGCTTGCTTCCATCCCTAGACCTCCAATAGAAACATTCCATTAGGGTGGATGTTTCTATTGGAGTGTTGCAAAATGTCTACCATAAAGACGAAGAAATAAAAGCAGGCCCAAAATAAGACAACATTTAAGGTGTAAGAGCCCGGTGAATTACAGTAATATGTGGCTGTTTACCAGCATGCTTGCTGAAACAAGTGAGATTCAGTCTTTCTCCCACACTCAGTAACCTACTTTCACACAGAAAGCTTTATCGGTGTCTCTTAAAAGGTACCTTCCTAGTTTTATGAAGTGGTGTGTGGGGTTTTTAAGATCTAGAAGCATTTCTGGTATAAATTAATTATTCTTTAATTGGATTATTGCTCAGACTACTTATCTCACTAGCAGTACTGATTTAGCACTCTCATGGGCCACCTTCTCCGAAACGGCAAGTGTTTCAGTAAGAACAACAACCACACGGCCATCTGTGGTTTGTAGATAGGGGTGAGAAGCATAGAACAGAAAGGGACATTTCCATGTGTGAACAGAAAGTATTGTTTTTCAGACTTTGCCAATTCCCAATGCTTTTTTAGACAGTGAAAAGAAAAATCAGTTACAATTTTACCCCTTAATGAACAAGATAGAGACTCCTTACCACCTGTCTTTCTTTGAATACACAGGAGTTGGAAAACATGCTCACTCCAGTTGAAACACTGCAGTCATTTCACCCTAAAACATCCAAAAGGCTGGGGTTAGAAACAACCAAAAAAGACTCCAAAATCACCCCCCAAAATAAAATGCAGAAAACCCCCCTCAGCCTATGTTTTGCTGCCAGAGGTTCATGTTTAACTGGTACTGGTTTACATCTTTGCATGTTGCACGTACCACCTTTATTCTGGAGTGTGAGTCCATCAGTCACAGAAATGTGTCTCTCATGGTAGCTGAAAATTAGAAATTAGAGGTAGCCTGGTCACATCAAAGTGATGGGTTTTCACCACATCTGTGCAGCTCAAGAAACATTTTCATTTCTTTACCACAGACTTACAGTATGATTTGATTTGGGCAGCTTTCTAAATCTCAGCTTCCCTGCTTTTTAATGGAGTTCTGATAATAATGAGTTACACATATTCTTTGACTATTTGAATGAGACTTTCAGGGATACAAGATTTACGCTGTCTTTTCCTCTATACATATCTCTCATCTTCTAAAACAGAGTCTTGGTTGCAGTCTTTTAGCCTCGTAACAATATGAATAATTATTCTGACTTCACAGAAAAATGGCCTGAATTAATTAACCAAATTAGCTAGAGACTCAGACTCGGATATGATTCCTATTCATCACAAGAGGCATTCAAGTGCTAAATGATTTGCAACAATCTTGTAATAAAAGCTTTAGCAGTCTCTCCAGTACAATAGATATTTTTTCTCTGAGAACATTTCAAAATAATTTGTTATATGTCTAAAGAACTGAGCACGTGAATTAATTAGTTTATTCATGGCACTATAGCTTTTAATATGTTAATCTCATTAAGGCAAACATAATGATAGATTGAAAACAACCATCAGATCTAGGAGGATGTTAAGCAAAAAAAATTACATGTTTTCATTATATATTGAAAACTGCCAAATCCTAACAGATTGACTGTTGTTAACACACCTCTACCTGAGGATTCAGGCTCTAGAGTTGCTATTGGAAAGCCCATTTCCCCTACACACAATCTTCATCTGAGGCATCAGCACTGTCCAGAACCCATTTGGTTTCAATAAAGCTGAATAACAAATTTTAGCATTTTAATGCAAGTTACATCATCTGCTTTTAATGTGGCTATGCATGTGTGCAGTTTAGAGAGAAGATAATTAAGAAGGGACAGTAGGATTGTGAGATGATGTATGGTACCAAAGAAAGCATGTCAAGCTGTCCCATCATTTTGCCTGCTAGTCCAGGACTATGGAATATCAATTGAAACTTCAAGGCAACATATTTACAGCTGAATGAAATACCACTTCTTATCACAGCATATAAATAGCCCCCAAAGCACTGTCTTGTGTCATGGAAGCCAAAAGGCTAAAAGAATTAAAAAACCCCAATTAGCTACCTGTTTGGGTATTGAGAATTTCTCTAGTTTTGTTACAGACGGCACGAGTGCATACAGGATATAAACTCATGGTTCAGGATGTATCTCTAGTTGAACGGAGCACTATAGTCGGACTGAAAGTGCCCTGAAAGATGGGAAACAAGCTGTGATGCAGAGCCAAATTTAACTTTACCAAAATATTTAAAGGGAGATAAACCAGAAAATAGTTAAATCTTAAATGTACAGTACATTGGAATTGTTGCAAAAATAAGAAGAAAACCATAAAATAAGAAAAATGTAGTTTTTGAAAATATAAATTAATAGATCTAAGAGAAAATGATTGTGTCAAGAAGTAGGAAGGAACTTGGAATGCCTCACTAGTTAAAAAAAAGCTTAAAAGATTTGCTGAACGATGTAATGAACAGAATGTGGCATGGCACAGAAAATAAAACTCAAAATAGAAGAGGTAGACTGCAGGAGTACCGACCGTGTGGGCAGGGTGTCACTGCCAGGGAGGGTGGTTCCCAGCATGGCCCTGGGATGGCTGTCTGCGGAGAGCTGTGTTCAGTCACCGCTGCGGGGCTGACATCCTGAACGTGTGTTGGAGGAGGATGGGTAGGGGCTGGAACCTGACTCATGAGCAAAAGGAGTAAGTTACTCAAGGGTTTGGGTAAACTGTGCCTACTGGAGCAGTCAAACTGTCACTAACAATTAATATTTAAATAACGTTAGATGGTGACAGTCTAGGGCTTCCCAATGTCACTGGTTGTCTCTCCATTTTCTGACCCTTCCTTGAGGGTGTTATTAACACCTGGCTTCTCTGGGTCTTGGAAGGTGATGCTATGAGTCCTCAAAATGACCTTTACAGACTGATGAGAAATTATCCCGTCTCCCACCATCCCAGATATGCCCTGGGTTGCAGGCACCCAAGGGCATTATATCTGCACTACCATTTTAATTAGGTTTGAAGTTTCCAAAGAAAGAGCATACCTCATGCCTGTTAGAGCTAACTGGAATCCTGTGGAGGACCAGGCATGCTTGAACAGAAACCAAAGGCATTCTAGCAACAATTCTTCGAAAATAAAATTTCAGGGGAGACACCTAAAAGTAATAGAATGTAAGTTGTGATGACGTCTAACTGTGAAGTTGTTCCTCAGGTGTTTCAGGCACTCAACCATCCTGGAAATGGAAAGACAGATGATCTAACTGGCTGGAGGAGGCTGGGGATGCACAACAAGCTGGGAGGGGACACAGCTGGGACAGCTGACTCCAACTGACCCAAGGCATATTCCATACCATATGGTGTCATGCTCAGCATATAAAGCTGGGGGACGAAGGAGGAAGGGGGGACGTTCAGTGTGATGGCATCTGTCTTCCCAAGTAACCATTACATCTCCTGCTTTCCTGGAGATGGCTGAACATTTGCCTGCTGGTGGGAAGTGGTGAACGGATTCCTTATTTTGCTTTGCTTTTGTGCGTGGCTTTTGCTTTCCTGTGAAACTGTCTTTACCTCAACCCATGAGTTTTCTCACTTTTACTATCCTGATTCTCTCCCCATCCCACTGTGGGGGGAGAGAGCAACTGCCTGTGTGGGGCTTAGCTGCCGGCTGGGGTTAAACCACGACACCCCTTTAACTACAAAACAAAACTTCTCCTATCTCATCTGATTCTCTCTCTCTCCGCTCCCCCGCTTTTTAGTCCCATCCTGACTTTCACTGCCATTCACTCTCAGTGTGGTAAGATGTGCCCAAGTCCCTTCCTTGAGCAATGAGGGAAAAGATGGTATTTCTAGATATGTATATCTAATAAGATAGGCAGTGCTATCTTACCTTGCAATCTTTAGGGCATTCCTTCATGCTCAAACAACCTTTCAGATGATGGAAATGATACTGGGACAGCCACAAAGCTTCAAAAGTCCTATAGCATTGCAAGTTTTTACTGGATGTAGGTCTTCCAAAACTTAGTCTTCACTTTGCTTTGAGCGCTTCAGGAAAACTGCATATGGAAAGATGCAGGCAGCTGGTCCAGCATTAGAGCTCAGTGGTGCAGGAGAAAAACCTTTCCCAGGGCAGCTCCAGCTCTACATGGGAATTTCTCCTGAAAGACCAGGATCATCACAGTCACCAACTTGCACCTTCTCCAGATGTCTACAGCATAGTTTAAGAAGCTTGTCTTTCTCCAAAACATATACATTAGTTTAAAGGAAACTAATGGACAAAACTCAAATATCTCTGTTAGTAGTAGAACTAATGAAGCACAATCTCCTGCAAATATGTTTGGTCCACCCAATGCTCAGGGAAAAGACTGCTGGCAGGGTCTTGCTGTCAGACAAACCACAACACTGCTTAAGTAAAAAATGTTTATGAAAAATCCTGCTGAAAACTGGAGTTTAGTAAGAATTTTAAAAATAATTCCTTGCCCAGCCTAATTAGAAAAAGTGGAAATATTCAAAGAACTCCTCAGTACAAGTAATATAAAGCTACCAGGAGCTGCCACTGAATGTTGACTCCTGGGACACTACAGCTACGCTGGCATTTGCTGGTCAAAACAGAATGAGGTGGAATGTAAGTGCTGATTTACACCCATCTCAGCAAGTAAATACAAATAAAGTTGCTACTCTAGGCCTTATTTAGTAGGGATGGCCAAATGGTTAACAGAAGGATGGAAGTATAAGGTCCAGGAATTGGTTGCTGTAGTTAAAGCTTGTTCATGTCTCGGCTTGTTTTACAAGTAAGAAATTGAACATTCTTTCAATTATTTTCAAATTCTGGGTTTTAGGTCTTGTTTTAATCCCCAAAGTCTTTGCTTTGTTGAAAGTATGTACTGTAATGACAACTTCAGTGTTATATAAATATATGTTGTACATATTCTTGTATTATGTATAAAGCCGCTTTAGAGCTGTGGTAATATTTCAGTGGCTTAGTTTTGAAATGCGTATGATGAAACCATTCATCTTGCTCTCACCGTTAAAATGCATTTAGCTTTATACAGAGCTTAGCTCTCCCTCATCAGGGTTAAGGTAGTGATTTTTGTTTGTTTTTATGTACCGACAGAATGACTGGCCAGAAAAGCAAAGCTTTAATCTTCAAAAAACCCAAAATAAAGCTTTCTAGCTTGTAGTGATGCCACACTGCTGGGGTGATTTTTACAGTATTTCTTTGGTTTTCTGTTACTAGAAACAGGTGCATAACTGCAAGGGGTATGAAAGATTTTATTTAAAAACTATGCCTCAGTTTCCTCTCTTTTTGGATAGTGAGTAGCTGCACTAATAGGAATCAATCCTTGATCTGACTGGAAGCAGATTCAGAATGGCTGTGCAAAGGCAGCCCTTTAACATTATAATAAATGACTGATTTGAGTACATTTCCAACTAGCAACCTGCCTCTTTTCTTCCAGAAGCACCAGACACACAAACCTGCATTTATCAGAGCCTCCAATATCTGTTACTTTGTGTTAACCTTTGTTGTATATAGGAACACTTTCTCTTGTAAGAAATGGATGGGGAGATGTTACCTTAGCACTGATCCCTTGGGGAAAGTGACGATGAAAGAGTAACACAGCACTTCTGAACTAACCAACAGAGCACACATACAAGGGTTGCACAGACTTCAGGGTGGTGATTATCGCTGGGTGTGCTCTGTCTGTAGGTAAAATATTTGCTGCCTTCAACAAAGGAAGCTAAAGAGGATGGAATTAAATTTTCCTTCCTAACTGTTCTGGGATGACCCTTTAAGTTCTTTCCTGCCTGTGAAAAATATCACTTTTCACTAACATCTAGATACTTCCAGTAATAGTCCTAATATTCACTAGATCAGTGGAAGCCTTTGGTAAATACATTGGGACTGAAAAATGTGACTATTGCTATTTGTTGTCAACTACGTGTGGAGTAGGAATAACAACGGTGAGCTTAGTTAAAGCATCCCTTCAGCTAATTAGTTTCTCTTAAACAATGTAAGCACTGAATAATCTAACCAATACAGTTCCTGATCCTAAAACTGAGATGCAGAGTGCCTTCGCAGGCTTGGAGCCCAGATACTTACACTGGTGTCAAGCACACCAACTTTTATGAGAGTTCTTTGGGAAACTTGGCATGGAAATAGTGTCCCTGGAAGTCAGAGCCATGATTTACAATGAACTACCCACAGACATTCAGATGCCATTATGGTAAGAATTTGTTTCCTCCAGTGGGTAACCAAGGAAGACTCACATCCCAGTAAGTGTTGCATTGCAAGGAAGATGGGAGCAGAACCATGCACAATATGATATTTGCAAGGAGAGAAGGAACAGCAGGAAGGAAAGGGAGAGGTTTAAATATATAAGCCTAAAGCCACAAAGATTAGACCAAGAAATGCACAACTGTTCCAGCAAAAAATGTGTCGTCTCCTCCATGTTAATGGAATGGTATTTCCAGATTTGATCAACTCTTAAGTGCAGAAATGCAGCGAAGGAATGCATTAATTGTAACCTTGGATTTAATTGTCAGTATTTGCAAGAGGTGGATGGGAACAACAAGAATAGTTAATGTCCCCTTAAACTGTCAAAATAACTCCTTCAGAAACTAAGAATCCTGCAAAACCACAAACATGAAATCTTTAATGACTCGGCGTACTACGCAGCCAGACTGTCTAGAGCATAGGCTGAGAATGATCAACTTCAAGCCTTGTGACCCAAGTAATGAATCTTCTTGCTAGCCTGTAAAGCAATCTTCAAACAGAGAAGTTTTTTTGGCTAGGTTTTGGAGCCCTGGATGATTTTTTCAACTGAACCCAGGCACTGTAAAATGACTTTCATTTGCAGTCCTCCCAGGTCTCTGTAGAAGGAGTACTAGCCTTTCAGTAGGTTGAGGCTAGGTACGCTCCTACTTCAGAGGTGAGGAAGCTGCTGCTCAGAGGCTTCAGCAGAGGGGATCCAGCCGAAGAAACCAACTAGGGGAAAAATTCTAAAATTTCAGAAGCGGGCTCTGAATTTTAGAAGCAAAATGTTTCTGATTGTGGCTTCTTCTGTGGGATGAAATGACTGATGAAACAGTGTATTGGGAAGATGTGGCCGAATGCAAAGTAACCACTCTCTGTAGCCTGGCTGGATGACAACAGCTTTGGTGTTTCAGAAATGCCCAGAGCTGTTTACAAAGGAAGAAAATTAAATCAGCATCAGATAACTTTTAGAATCTTTTGTACTGTCATGGGCATGAAATTGAGAAGCCATGCAAGATCATACTTGAAGACCCTTAATCAAGAAGGGGCTAGTACTGCAAGCACAGGACTGCATCCTACTACTTTTGGAACCTTTGGTGGAAGTTTCTAAGGAGGCCAACAGAATAGATTTTAAAAACATCTCAGTAATTTAAAATATTAATGGTGAACATGTGTTGTAACTGCAGTTCATTAAGCGTTGATAAAAGAATCTGAGCGTAAACAATTACACACTCCCTAGACTATTTCCTGAGTGGCACTAACAATAGCAGCTCTTCCGTACATGGCCTGAGACAGTCTGTGTGAACGGTGTCTGAGGCTCCTCAGCGGGTTTGTGGTGACGATTCCTGCTCGTGTTTCCACAGCCAGCTGCTAGGAGAGCGGCTCTGCTGTAGTGAGCGTGCTCTGAGCCTGCCTCTCGAAGCGATGCTTTCTTGGGGCACGATCTTAACCTTTTTGTAGGATTAGAGCCAGGTTATGAGATGGCAGAGACAAAGGCGGAGTGAAGACGGTGGTGGTGTGCCAGGGAGTGTTCAGTGCGGATTCACCAAACTCAGGGAATGGCTGGGGCTGGGCTGTGACCCCTTGGTCCAGAGGCACGCTCCCAGCTGTTGCCTCAGTTGAAGCTGCAGTCGGTATGCTGCTTACACGTGCAGGGAGAAGGTAGGTGTTTCTGACTCCTTAAACTGGGGCATCTCAGAGGCTGCTTAAGAGCATAACAGTGGCTGCAGGGCTTTCTTCAGGGACGCTCCTGGGAAGAATTCAACTATGAAGTGTGAACAGGCAAATCCCTTTATTTGCTCAGTATATGATACACAGAGCAAATTGGATTGAGAGACAACGGACAGTCTTTGTTAAATAAAAATAGGAAGTACTTTTGAAAGAACTAACTTCAGAATCTGATCTGAGCTTGCCATTGCTTAGTCAATGGCTGCTACAGCAGCAATCACTTGAACTCCAGCTTCACTACTTACAGGGAGGTTCCACCACTCTCTCACACAGAGGGTCATGGTTTAAAAGATGGACTAGGTGGCAACATTCCTGTGTGCTTGGTGTTACAGAGCGAAGGGGAAAATCAGTAGCCCCTAAATTTCAGGTCCTGGCCAGCGTGAGACATATATATGCCATGGTGAAAACTTCCTTGAACAGCAATGTAAATTGAGGTTGGAGACAACACTGGTGCTGGAGACTGCCCAGTGTCACGGTGAACTGCTGCATCTGCAGATCGGGAGGGAAGGGGGATGGGACTGTATGGGAACATCCGCACAGAGCAATAATTCTATGCTGCCTGTCTGAAGTCTTGGGGGGCAGAGCAGAGTTCTTGGCCCTGCTTCGTTTGTGTTTCTTGGAAAGGGGGCGCTGGGACAAGGGTGATGTTGGGATGACGTTAGTATTGAGACTAACTATGAAAGAGAACTGGCATTCTCTAGGGGAACAAAGAGAACCTGAAACTGATGTTAAAGCTATTTATATTCTAGCTTATGCCAAGAAAAATATTTTACACTTAGCTTAATATCATAATTGCAAGTCCAAATCCATCACTGCTAGCTTCTAAATACAGAATAGAATCTGGGAGGAGGCAGTAGGAAAATATATGTTTTGGCTGTATGATTGCAGCAGAGAAGTAGCCAGACTTCCTCGTGGGCTTGGACAAAACCAGGAGCCTTAAAAGAAATACTACTTCTAAGTAGTCTTTAAACATGCAAATGCTTCAAGGACCTATAAACCACATAATGTTAACTGTAGCTCAGACGGCCACTACACTTTAGCTAGTATAAGCTGCTCCTTTTCCAGTCAGTGAAGCACCATTTTTACACTCTCTTTGGAGCACAGTGTGTAAAAACTTCAGAAATGGATGTTCAGATGCATGCAAAAAGGGCATTTTTTTCCAACATGGGTAATTGCTGGTGAATTTGCACTACCGCTGGTGTGACTTTCTGTCTGGGGGGTTGTTGTATGGCTGTGCACTGACTGGAGTCTTGTGTGTGGCCAGAGTACAACTGGAGAACCTATGGGATAATATTCTCTCTACTCTGTGTCTTGATAAACAGAGTATGTCTGGAAAAGCTTTTGGTTTTCAGTGCAGCTTGGTGTTTGGTCTTCAAACAGCACCATTCACTGAAGACGCATTTAGGTCTGACCTAGATCTGTGTAGATCTGAAGTTGCCAGCTGACACACCTCGTTCACATGTGATTTCATTCCTGAAAAAGATCACCATGTCACTGTGGCACTTCTGTCAAGTGTTGGAAGGGAAAGCAGTGCAAGACCATGGGGACTGGCTAGCCCACATCTGCAGGAAGATCATCTGATGAATACTGCTCTCCTCACAGCTGAACCAGTTTACTGGGGAGCCTTTGAGGACTTCTGACAAGTGTAGCAGGGAAGTGGTAAAAGCTGAAGGTGTGGACTGCTTAGAGAGGTACCCTTCCCTTACCTGCACTGCAGATGAAAAGACCTAAAGCAAATATACTTACAGAGAATGCTAAAGATTGCAGAAATAGTGCATTTTCACAGATTAAAAGAAACCTGGAGAGTAAAGCCTGAAAATTTTTTTTTTCTTCTGTAACAAAAAGATTTCTCAGCTTATGCACTGTGTGGGTATACACCATACATGCACAAGTGTGCACCTTTTTTAAATAAAAATAAGCTTTCTGAGGAAAGACCTGAACAAACGTAACACTAATTGGAAGCTGGAGGAAAGGATAGGTTGTTCTGTTCAGGCTCCTGCCTGGTTTACAGCTCAGATCCTAAGCACACTCATGAAAGTTACCACCATTCTGTTTCACCTTAAAAGCAGTTAAGCTAAAGCAAGCTCAGCCGTAAGGCCTCATCTGTGATTTGCTTGACTCCCGGTACCTAAAGCAAAGCAGGCAAAATCACTCACGTAACTAAAGACTACTGAATATCCCTGAATCTGGCTGAAGGAAAATTGACTCTAGGACTTCATTGTGCAAAAAAATTACTGAAGCAATTCCCTGAATTTTGGGAAGATGGACACTCATCTCTAACACTACTTGCACTAGTCTTGATCAAGAGCTACTTGACACAGCCTGCTTGAGCTTAATCAGAAACAGCTCATTAACATGGGCAGTCTGATCTACCCAGGATAGTTTAGAGCTAAATCCGTGTTTGGAGTGAACTGTCTGTCACAGCCGCTTTAATATCTTACAGCTGACAGGACATTCTCATCTCCTGTTATAGGTTCTGGTGCAGTGGTAAGTGTGCAGACCTGGCCTGGCTGGCCCATTCAAGCTTGAATCTTCCTCTGCCTTATTTGGGGAGATTGTTGAAGTGATTAAACCTATTATTTTTATTTTTTTCCTTAATCTGTTTCTCTGATCTAACCGGTCAGATTCTAACCAGGGAAGTATTTCTTTCCCTTCTAAGGAAAAAAATTCACCCTTGTTAAGGATGTCTGTTAAGTCCATGGCGTAAGAAAGGTACTCGGCCACTTGGACCAGTGGCAATCAATGTTAATCTGCAAAGTGCACCATGAGCCGCAAAACCTTCCATCCATACAGAGCTGTGCCACTTGAGCACAAGTGGTGTCCCAGGTACTTATTTACACACACAGATGCAACCCCAGCTTCACTTCAGCATATAAGGCATCGTTGTTCCTTACGAGGACTTTGATCGAATTGGACACAGTAGTAAAGCTGCAGTCCTTTGTGTCTGCAGGGAGCTATCACCATTCCCCAGTTCTCCGAATGAGCCACCGGATTACAGACACTCATTGCTCAAGAAGTCACAGGAGGGAATTATATATGGGTTAAACTCAGGTATTCTGGAGTATTGCCTAATATTTTCACTTTTCCATAGGAAAAGTATTCATAAAAGGAAAATTACTGTTAGGAGCTTGAAGGAACATGTTTTAAGAGTTCCTTTCCACATGACTGGAAAGTGCAGATGTCAACTTTACACAATATGCTTTGTAAAAAGAAAACTCCTGTATCTTTTCTCTGTGGCTATGAGAAAAATCTAGAGCAGGCTAGAGTCACTGAAGTTGCAGTTCCTGCGCTGGTCTTTGTAAGCTAATCCTTGGAAGAGATGAGGTGTTTCAGAGCAGCTATTACTGAACACAACAATGATTTCACGTTCAATATATAAATTTCATATATCCCTTATATTTGGAGGCTGTTACAGTGACAGACATAATCTGAAAGCAGCTTTGCTGGCCAAGCTGTAAAGTTCTGCTGAACACTTGTTGGGCTGTATCAGCTAGTTACCTGTGATTAAAACTCCTCAGCTGTGCTTTTCTCAACTTTCCGTCTTAAATTTCAATTGTAAATCTTTGTAACTATTGAAAATATAAAATAACTTGTAACAACTCCCAGTGCAGTGGAAGAAAATCTTAAGCTGTCTTTTCCATGACACAATAAAGCAGCAGGTGTGGAAGAACAGGTCTTCAGACATGGAGATGGTTCCTTTTGAACCGTCTCTACTATCTCACAGCTGTTTATGCTACTGCTTGTTCAGACATCACCTCCTGGCTGCAGAAACTGAGGTACCACACCTGGTTGCCCTTTGTCTGATCCTTCAGCTGAGTGAGGTCCATGCTTCCCTGAGACAATATATCCACCTGATTTTAAATACTACCTTTTTTGCTTAGAAACAACAGCAAAATTCCATGTGCAACACAGAAATTACTTGCCCAGTTGACACTGTGATCCAATTCATTACTGTATTCTCTTGCTTCTTCCAAGCTATCCTCAAGTTTCCTTAATAAACCTGGACAGAAATGGAGCTTGAATTCTCTATCACAAATGCACTTTGACTCCTCTACCTGTTATGTGTGTCCCTCATCGTAGGGACGTGTCAACTCAAGATTGTACTGCTCTTATTAGTCAGCATGAGTGCTGGCTTTCTGCAGGTAAAAATTCTATCCTGCCTCCAAATTGAAAATTGCAGTTTTCAGCATGTTTAACTAAGTGGTAGAGAAAAAAAGTTTGGTGTTGGAATGTAGCCATCTAGCTCATCCGGTTAGATCAGACTGAAAAGTTCTTTAAAACAGCATGGAGAAGAATGTATCTAAGTCATGAAAGACACAGGCCTGAGGGTCTACTTGCTTACAACAAGGATGAACCCCAGTAACTCTCAACTTACGCAATCACAAGCACTTGTCACATCCTGAGTGATGAAGAGCAGCGATATAGGCTGCAGTAGGAACTACTCCCAATGTTCCAGGCATTGGTGGTGACACAGGTGATGCCTTTGGTCCATGGTGATTTCTACAGGAATAAGAACAATTTGTAAAGCTCTTTTAGGCACCAAAGACAAATATTTCTCTCCACTCAGGCACTTGGGATCTTATTTACTACGCACTTCTGAAATCACGGAAATTTGAGTGGTCAAAATAGGTATGTGACACAGTGTCCAAATTCTAGAATTTCCTTTATTTTCTGCAGGGATGTTTACTACATAAGATCTCATTCTTTTAATGTGTTGTAAGAGATGTTACCATTATTTGTCTTCTACTGAGCCTATCTGAACACCAGAGTCATGCTGATGTCCTTTCAATACCCTTGTCTTGGGTTGAATCTTGGAAGCCTTTCCCACCTTTTAAAGGCTTACATATTTGATCGTGCTGGCTTTCTCTTCCACAACAGGGCACGTTCATAGTGGGAATTTTGGATTTCATTTAAAGCTCCTATAGCTCTGATGAACATGTCTTGGTACAAAACAAAGAACTGCATGAAAGAAGATTCTTTCTTCCTGTGTCGTCTTCCTAGCTTCTTCACCTTCTAGGAGAACGACACACATTACAAACCTCCTCATATCTCATTATCCTGAAAAGGGTTTTCCAGTAATCATCTCATGCTTTGATGGAACTGTGTAAAGATGAACAGGACACAGTAAGATAGTGTAACGTCTTGCCCGTTGAGATAAAAGTGAACGTAAATGCTCTCAATGCGAGAAGAATGTGCTTGGGCATCTTGACACCACGTCTGCTTTATGCAGATTGCAACAAGCTTTGGCCAGGACAAATATCCTCCTTCAAATGGAGTAACACTTGTAGCTGCAAGAAAACTGAATTAGTTAATCTACTAACGAATATTCTTCCAAACTTCTCTCAGCCTTCTCGTGAGTTTTAAAGATGAGAATTTATTGCAGCTTGTCTTTAATCCATGCCATAATAATCGTTTAAATCTTGTGTTGCTCCTACACTGAAACTGCGTGTAAATATTTAATTAAAACCTGTTCACTGTTATACCATCAACCTTACTTTGAATATGAGCATGAAGTGTGGAGAGTAATAAGAAATCCAGGCCAAGCTTTAAAAGCATTCTAAATCACTGAAGTCACTATTTAGTCTAACTTTCCTCTTTCGACACAGGAGTGCCAGTTGGCATCTTGTGTAGTATGTGTTGTCTTCATACCTTTTCATTGCTCAGTTACTAGTAACTAAAATAATCACAGAACTGCTCCACAGCACAATGTAAGGATAGCGCCCTAACTCTAAAATGTGTTCATTCACGCAACTAACCATGGAAAAAAGTTAAATTCCTCAAAGTGGTAAAACTTGAGACTTTTGTCCTACATGGAAACATAAAAGGCCAGCACCAGGAAGCACAGTAATGTTTTCTAGGAAAAAAACCCCAAAACAAAAAACAAGCAACCCTGCTGCTGTTCCCTTTCTAAAGATGCTTTCCGTGGAAAACCACAAGTCATGAAAAACAGCATTCAAGCACTGCTAAGGGTGTAAAAGGAGCAGAATGGCAGCGTGTCGTGGAAGATACCACCAGCTTCCCATACCTGTAACTTAAAACCTTGCACGATACACATTCTTGACACTGAGATCTGGAAAGACCTGTCAAAGAGAACCACAGAATGAAGCCATTCCCACTCTCCACTCCCATTCCTGTGAGAGCCAGGTTGGGTAACTTAGTCCAGACTGTCTGTCTGACACCTCAACAACTGTGGAATTTCCATGACTTCCTTGCACTGTATATTCTGGTGCTTTGTTAACTCTACTGGTTTTGTCAGCTTTCACTAATGCCTCATTTGTCTCTTTTGTGTCAGCTCAAGCCTGTTACTGCTTCTGTTTCTCAGCATCGGGCTGTTCTGTGTTTATCCACTGGCACTTTTCACTTTAGACAAAAAAAAAAAAACAACAAAAACACCCAAACATCTGTAAAAACGATGACCTAAAGCAGAACTGTAGAAAAGAACAGAACTTCGATGATTCTTCTCTTGCCATCACCTGGGCTCTCCACTTAATCAACTTCTTTCTTCAAGTACAATACTCAAACCTGAAAATTGAGGTTTACCAGCAATGAGTGAAAAGGTTTACTTCGCTTATTTTGTAGGATCTACCATATCCTGCAAATCCCATATGATGGCTGCATTATTTTTTTTTAGCATGATACTGGCTTACCGTTTGTAACTCTCAGTGTTCCTAAAGAGCTGCTCTGCAGTGAGCTCTTCCCTGGCCTCTACATGTGGAGCCTCTTGCCCATGTAAGGTATCTTGCACTTGTTATTCAAAGTAGGGAAAAAAAAAAAAAAAAAAAGCACCAGCAAGGAAGTTTAATTTAGCCTTCTGCACCTAGGTTCCTCTTAAAAAATAACCAAAACCAACTTGAAGAGACCTACCTAGTCAAGGCTGAACACTTTATGTTCAAGGCAGCTCCACCTTCACCAGTTAAATTTCCACTTCTTGATTAAACCCAATTTGGATTAATTACTCAGCAATGCAGCTGAGTAAGAAGTCCTGTTCTTCTGTTTCTTTGATGTTGACATTACTGTTTGCACACCTTCGCAGTGAACCAGAAGAAGGAGCTAGTTTCTTGAAACACATGGTCATAACCAAGGAAAATAACTATGCATCCAATTTTAACAGTCAAATTATAGTGAAATAAGAATTTCTCTTTATCATATCTGTGCCTGACTTCAAATGCATTTATTCTCTCAATGCTGTTCTTACTACTTTGCAAAAGCACACAGAAAAACCACACAAGTCTACTTTTATCATTTAATAGAAAAAGTGTATTGCTAACAGCACACCAGTTTCTTAAACAGTTATCAAGTACTGTTCTAAGAATTAATTTTGCAATTTGAAAGAGTATAAACCTAAGCCATAATTTAAAAAAAAAGGCATATATATCAGTTATTCAAGTTATACACATCCAGGGAAGCAGCACCATAGCTTAATGAGGAACAAATGCCATCCATAGTTTAAACAGCTAGAAACAAGTAATTTCCTACCAAAATATACAAAGATTTGTATTGGTACCGCACTTAATAGACTTCAGAAAAGCCTAGATAATCCAAACAAGTGCACCCCATTTTGTTTCCTCATACTCACTGTTTCCTAATGCTATTTTGCAGAGTTCTTTGTAGCCTAGCTATGTTGGCATCCAAAGCTGCTAAGCTGTTCCTGAAGTCCTCCTCATCTCGAGAAGTAAATGTTGAGAAAGAGGATGCACTCCATTCAGACTTCCCTGACACATCATCAAATGAAATGGAATTAAAATCAGCTATTGCACTGCCTTTTTTCTGAGAAACCTCCTTCTGAAATAGCACCGGCATGCGAGGGTATGTACCAGGCTGAGGTTGGTCTGGTTTGTCTGTGAACACTTTTGCAGCCCCACCTGGAGTGCCTTTTGGCCTCATTTGGACTTTGTCCCCTTCTGGCTTCACTTTATCCTCCGCAACTCCAAGTGTGTTTTCCAGAGTCTTTTCCACACTGTACCCAGCACTTAATTCATCCAGAATAGCCGGATCCTTTGCAGTCTCACATCCATTCTGCTGCACAGAGTTTGAGAGTTTGTGGTGGTAGTCCAACATCTTACAAGCCCCTCTACTTCGGGGTAGCACACCAGTCCTTTCAGAGACTGCCTGCTGTTTTTTAGAGGCACTGCTTGTCAGTGGAATATAAACAGTCTCATCCAACTTGTTTTGGTCATCTAGTAAAGTCCCAGAATCACTAACGGTTTCTGCATCTTGCCTCAGTGAGGTTAGTAGTAACCTGGGAGCTGATGGTCCTTCTTCTGAGAAGGTACTGTTTATTTTACCTCCTTCAGCAGCAAACTTCTCATAAGCTAGATTTCGCATTTCTAGTCCTCCACTTTTATTTGAGAGCTGAAATTCTGTATCCGTCAGAATATGGTCCATTTCTAGCTTTTTAAGGTAAGTCATTACCGAAGTACTCCCAGGAAATGGATCAGGTTGCATCTGCTTTTCATGGTCTTCCAAAAGAGACTTGGAGAGACCTTTTTCAGGTTTGGGTTTCATGTTGTCTACTGTGAGGTCAGACAGAAGCTTGGCCATACTGCCCTGCAAGGTTCTGTTAAGATCAATTAATCAGATTAAGTATTTTTAGCAACTATTTAAAAAAAACTTTTATATAAACCCAAAAGATTAGATTTAGACTGCAAAGTTACAATTCTCTTTCTATATACTATCATAAAATGTAGTATAACCATGAACCACTTCCAAGTGTCCTGAACTTCTTTCTTCCGCTCCGTGTCACTATAAAACAACGTAGCACAACCCACTTCAAGATTATTCCCTATTTACCTGCTCAGAGTCCTACAGAATGAAACAAATTGATGTCAATAAACTGGTAACAAAGCATATATAAACAGCTAACGAAAACAATGAGAATTTTCTGCTTGCTACATCAAAAGACACAAACACTTAAAAGCTTGTGTAGGTAGCATGTACATACAGACGTAATAAAATACCATAATACTACCATCTGGTGGTCAGTGCAATAGTCACAGAAGTGTGTGATGTGTCTGAACTTCTCACGAATCTGATGTGTTGATTAAAAATGCTCTGACATTTCAATCAGCACCGGCTATAAACATGACAGACAACAGTTGGACTTCCTGTGCATGTATGTTCAAATGCACTTGATACATACCACTTTGCATGTGCAAAAAGCTCTTTAAGTCTCCCAGCTTGTCACCGTATTAATCGTAAAAGGCCACGATGGAATCAATTCACAGAAATAGTTCAAAAAAATTGTGAGTAGCACCACCTTCATTCAATGATCCAAGAACTCCCACCTTTAAACATAATTAATGTCTGGGCATAATCTACATCAAATGTGTGTACAATTAAAGAAAGGAGTGCTCGTTCCCACAAGAACAGCTTGCTGTGGGTCCCGAAGACAGATCTTTCCGTGAGTTCTTCTCAAAACAGACCAATTTCTGAACCAGTGTAAAGAAAGGAAAAAAAATAATCCCTCCTTAATTCAGGTTAACATTTAGTTTCCAAATTCCACAGCTTCAAGGGAAGTATCAGTCGGTTTTCAGGTCCATGCACTTCCCATGGAGCTCCTTCTCAGCAGCTCTGCTATTAAGAGTTAGACCTTCACCCCTATTACAGCAGACAGCATTTTACTGTACAACAGAACTCCAGTCACGGAGCAGGACAGCTCTGTTCTAACACAACTACAGCACCATTGCAGGAAAAGTAACTACAAAGAAGTTTTAGCCTACATGACCTACCACCAAGATACAAATAATACAATAATCTGAAGTACGAAAAATTTTAAAAAGCACAATATCAAGAGGCAAAAAAATAGCTTAGCCAACAGTACCTCGTTAATTCACGCAGTCTGTTAACTTCTGCATCACGCTGACGTAATGTTATGCCCAGAATCTTGTTTTCTTTCTTTGAAGCTTCCAGCTTAAACTGAAGGCTCTTCACGTTTGCTAACGCCTCTTCCATTTCTAAAATGCCAAGATGAATTTATGCAACTATTTAAGTTTTAAAACACTAAAAGAAGAATAAACAAATTCAAAATACGTACCAATCTTGAGTT
The DNA here is from genome assembly GCA_027574665.1 of Rhynochetos jubatus. Taxonomy (NCBI): domain Eukaryota; kingdom Metazoa; phylum Chordata; class Aves; order Eurypygiformes; family Rhynochetidae; genus Rhynochetos; species Rhynochetos jubatus. The sequence goes on from CM050654.1 coordinate 32,015,554, forward strand.
TGGTGGAATGAATGTCATAATGCTGTTTGTTTTCAAGCAATTCTTGTTCTTTATCTTGAATATCTTTTGCAAGATGTTTATTTTCTTCTTTCTGACTTTCTATTATTTTAAGTAGTTCTTCATTTTTAGCCTGCAGTGACTCAAGGCCCTTCAGTGATTCTTTCAATTGACTCTGGAGCATCATATTCAAGGACTGCAAAGAAACTACTGTCAGAAGTAAAACATAAAAAGTTTAAGTGGTTTTTTTTGGTAGAGTTTGAATTTCTAAATCAAATAAAGCTTTTAAATAATCTTAGTAATATAAATTTTGCTTACAGATATAAGGTTTTTTTGAGGGAGCAAGATAAAAAGCTTTCTTCTTAATTATCTAGTAAGTCATCTTCATTTTAAGAGGCACATAAGGAAAAAATCAGCTGCCAAGTAGATTAAGAGCTGTATCTCACTATGTGGAGTCTAAACAGGCATAACAATCCATGCAAATGCAGTTGCATAATTCAACCCACAACGCTTAATGCAGTTGCCACTAAAGGCCACAATACCTACTGGCATTTTTTATTTATATATCTATGTCTTTATATGTCTGTTTAAATAAAGCTTTAACATAACTGCCCCTGACAAGCATCCTTCTCTATCAGTACTTTACATTCATAGCTGCAGCTCTGTCCAGATGCCTTCTCACTTCGTTCTCCTTCCCCAAGTTGCTGGTTTAATATTCTTATTCTCCTAAAGATAAATTGTGAAAAGCCACAAACTCAGAAAGCTCAGAATAAGTTCAAAACCACTGCATTTTAAAGTAGTTCGGTAAGAAGGTGGTCCTGAGAATTAAATGTCACAGAATGTTTCAGAAATATAAACGTTTTAATGATGCATTTTTCTTACATTCCTATCTTTCTTCAACACAAAAGACCCTTTGCAAGTTCTGGTCAATATCTTTCCCTCTGTTCTGAAGTAAAGTTCTACCCATTTACGTATTTGGGAGCTCCCCTGATATGAGAGCTGTCCTTGCATTTGAGAACATGCTACAAAGAACATAAGCAAGCTAGCTGTGTTGATACTGCACTTTCCAGAGATAACGATACGCTGAGTTACTAACCTACGTAGCTGGGCATTTTCACTTCTGAGAGGCTGCAGAGCTAGTGCTATTTCAGCTTGTAAATTCGTACTTCCCACTACAGCTGGGAGCAATGATATGGAGTCTTCTATTTCACTCATCAACCTTAACATTTCCAAATCATCTGCAACAGGTGAGGGAAAAAAAAAAAAGACCCCATAAACATGTAAGCCTGTAATATGACAGTAATATTTTAAATGCAATTAAGCAATCTACAAAGTCATATAATAGTATATACTTTTTTTCTTTTTCAAGAAAACATCATCTTTATTTTGACTATATTTTTTTTTAATTTTTAAGCATAACTATGAAAACTACGCTTTAGGTTCTTGATAAATCAGAAGCCTTCATCTTCTCTGACCAAGCTTGGGGGGCACTGCTGTTGCAATCTGTCTGCACTGCTGCCTTTCTCAGGGGAAAACTCTGAATATGAAATGAGGACCATGGTTATCCTAGCTGTTACGATAATGTTAAAATACTCCAACAAATAATTCAATGTTTATGCAGAGTGAAACACGAAGCTACTAAAGTTGTGGAAAACCACTCTTAAGATGTTACATACCACGACACATACAACTTCCAGAAACTGCAGTGCTGACTCATTTAACCTCGCTCTTATGTTATTTGTATGTAATCACTCTGCTGCACAATGTAACTGTCCTCACCTTGATCTGTTACCAGTGCTCTGAGCTCTCCCAGAAGGTATTTTACAGTCTTAACTTTATGGTCTGTTTCTTCTGGACTTTCTTTTCTGGATTTTTGTACTTTCTTCACAAAACTCGTCTTACAGCTTGTATCTCTCACTGGGGCTGCATCAAGTACATTCATTTCATCTTCGTCGCTGACCATGTCCTCACCGAGTTCTTCAGAAATACCCTCCCTGTTGTTGCTTGAAGCATTAGGTTTTGCTGCACAATGATGGTGCTTCTGCTCAGTCCTGCCATTCATCATTTCATGTGACTGTAACAGGGCCAGGTGAGCCTGTATGCACCTTATCAAATCTGCTTCGTTTATCTGTTGCCCGTGGTTTGGGGTCATCTCTCTGACAGCAGACGATGGGACAAATGTAGGCACTGTAGAGTTACCTGATGGACCTGATGCTACACAAGACATCACACTAGGAGGAGCAGTAGCAGACTGTATTTGCGCAGCAGTAGGAGCAGCAGCAGTAACTACCGGACACACCACATGTCCGCCGACTGCTGGCACACATTCATTGCCACCATCTACACGAACATCCTGCATAAAAAAATATTAATATTACACAAACAATGAACTTCTTTTTAAATCTTAAAAAAAAATAAAACCCCCTTGTCTCACTCAATGTAGTCAGATCATTCTTTGCAAGTTAGAAAAGCAACTACAACTCATTAATTGCATAATTTTCTAGTATATTAAGGAGTAATTAAAATATAAATCTAGTTTAGATTGCCTTTGTCTTAAATGTTATTGGCAACATTAAAGCACAGTTCTTTATCAGCTGTTCTGTAAAGAAAACACCTCAGCAGTGTTTTGGTTTTTATGAACACTCATTCCGGAAATGAAACCAGAACAGGGAAGAAAAGATGAAACACTTATCTTTCAATATTTTAAGTAGATGAATTTCTTAAAAGTCAATAACAGCACTAACATGGACTGCCTGCAGATGGAAGGTAAATCTACAATCTTACAGTTTCAAGGTGCCAGCCCATAACCACACTTCCCAACCTGGCAGCTGGTACCTTCCGATAGTTCTATTCTATATCCTGAAATCCCAAAGTATTTTAACGTGTGGCTCTAAGATAATACACATGTGTCTGAAGAAATAATCAACTTGATCATTGGCACAATAAAGCCACATATGAGATGATTTCTTTTTTCGGGAATTGGTTGATGATCCTAATGGGTATTACTGAGAATGTAATTATTAACAGCAATGAATAATGTCCTGCACCTTCCATGTTTGCTGCCCATTACAGAATGCACCACGCAGAAACAGGCAGCCACTTAAAATATGTCTGACTTCATTTTTTGGTGTGTATATAACATGCAGTTGAAATAGCAGCGTTTTCCCTCATTATTTACTCTGTTCATCACTACAGGTTGAAACATGCAAATATTTTTCTTTAAGGAAAATCATTACATAAACCCAAGAAAACCCACATGCTTAAATAAATGTATAAATAAATAGGCAGTGCTAATTTAAAGTGTTTAGTAATAGTCAGAATCAAACTTTCACTTACTGACTGAGTAGACAAGGGATTAGCTGAATGTTGCCGGGACAGAGTTGATGTGAAAGTAGGTAACTGATAATTAAAAGCGGTAGCATTTTGACATCCTGAAAGACAACAATACTCATAAACCAGGACAGTTTTGGGCAAAATTCATCCAGTAAAACAGCAGGCTCTATATTTATAGTTCCACTAACCGTGACTTAAGGTAGGAAAAGGAGTTACAGTAGGAATTTCGTTACTGTTCTCTGGCAGTTGGCCAGTTAATAGAGACATCTGAGTTTGCACATGCTCACACAGTTTCTGTTGCATCACAGGAGAGAGTTGAGTGCAAGGCACATGAATTGGTTGAACCACCCGATTCTGTGCTGCACTGCAAAGTTCCTTCTCAGTAGAAGGTGTGGTGGACGAGGCAAGTTTTCTATTTGACACTGGCACTATAGAGAAAGACAGAACAAAAAACACAGTTGACGTTGTCTGTCTTCTTGATCTACAAAAAATGTGTTGTCAGGCAGACTCTCGCAGTCTCCTTTGAAAAAGAAAACAGAAGACCCCTCAGCCTAAGATTCCAGTCAGATTTTTTACTCACCAGAAAATGAACCCATCATCTTTTTCTTCCAGACAGAGCAACCTAACCTGGTTGGACAGGCTGCTGTCCTTCAAGGAAGCACAGAGATTTAATCCTACAGAAGGCCAGTTCTAAAATACAGTTTTTAAAATCTCTGCTTAGCTGCTTCCTAAACTCTTAAACCAGTAGGAATAACCAAAACCAAAGCACTCTTCAAACCTAATTTTTTTATGTTGGGTATCATTAAAACTCCGTATTTTTACAGTGCTGGAAAGATACCAGCTATGTGCTCAGCTTCTACAATGCACAAAACAGGCATTCTGCTACACACCTGGCCTACAGCCCCCACCTGTCTTCCAGATCAGAAATGACACACAAGAAACAGGGTGGAGAGAGGGAGAAACACTAATAAGTGAAATATTCCAACTAAGAGCCACTCAACCTAGAGCACTCCATCTACCTTTCCATTCAAGTCCTCTGGCTACTAAACCATTTGAAGTCACAATTTATTGCAATACCTTCCTGCTTCCAGAAACCGAACCATGAGTTCTGAAACTGAACCATGACTGAATCCCTGGTTCAGCCTGGCTGGACCACTGGACACCAACCTCCAGGACAGTTCACAGCTGTGTATCCCAGAGACTAAGCACTATAATGCTTCCCTGTCCAAGAGAAATGGGGCATTAGTATTATCATTCTCCACGCTTCCTGCCAGCCAAACCTGATGATGTTGGTATTTGTAAACACACTCAACCTTCTTCCAGGTACATTAAGCTCAAACATTTGTAAATTTTACTAACCATTTAGTAAACATTTAAGATTTGTAAAAGGCAATGAGTAAAGCCTACATCCTTTTGTGGATCCAGCCCTGGATCAACCCATAACAAACAACAGCAATTATCTGAAGTCTTGTTATATCTCTCCTCAAGAAGCTGAGGAGTGTCTCAATGTTTGAGAAATAAATGAGCCCAAGAAAACCCACTTACCAATTTCTTTTCGGATATGGGCAGGAGTAATATTTTTTTTCAACCCTTTCTTCTTGGAAGTATTTCCTTTTATTAGCTTGGAAGTATTTTTAATGGAAGTTGTTTTCCCAGGTTGCTTATGAATAGTCTCCCTTCCTAATATTAGTCAAAACAAAGACTAGTCAACAAAATCCATCAAAAGTCTTACAACCACAAAAAACATGAATTTTCAATAGTTACCACCTGTAGCTTCATTTTGTAAGATATTCTTCAGTAAAGCTGCACAACGGTCAAGTCCATTATGAATAGTATCAACCTGCACAAAGAGTACTGCAGTCAGAAAATGAGCATCACTGTTTTCTTTCAGTAAACCAAGATACTATTTTGGAGGGGAGCGTTCCCCACCCTGTCACCCGAAAAAGAACCAGCAAAACCACACAATTTTCCATCTATGACTTTGCAATTGCATGAAAGTTTGCAAACATGCAAATTTTGCAAAAATTCTCAATTATGCTGTTAAAAAATTTCATTTATGCTATTTGCATGCATGTCCATTTGCTGGATTTTATGTTTCGGTAATTGCATGTACGTGGGTTTTATTCTTATTTCCATGTACAGCTAAGTTATTATCTACAACCTATTTCTATTTTGGAGATAACTGAGACAACACTACACAGAAAACAGCGCTGCAGCATGGACTCCATACAACTCACTTTTTGGCACAAATCCTGACAAATATGGCTATACTTTTGCTAGAATCAGCTCAGGTCCACAAACATCATAGTTGTATTTGTAAAATATATCCTGTGCCTTAACGAGATTTGTCAGAGCCAAACTCACTGCACACAAAGCCAACCTGCATTTACCTGCAAGATGCAGCACAGAGTCTTGCTAGCTTTGCAGGAGCTATTTCTACTCCAGATGCGGTAGTATCTAAATTAATCTGATTTTCTTCTATTACTCTAGGTATTCCAATTTCCCTTCTCTTCAGATAACAAGAGAGGACTCTATTAAAAAGTCCTTTAATTACCTGATCATCAGAGTCAGTGGAATAGAGAGAGTAACCAGAGTCCACATCAGAATGACATCCTCTTCTTAAGCCGAACCTGAAAAAGTCAATGTCATGGTACATGGTCCCTTACTATGCTGGAAAGTAAACATTTACTTTTATTCAATAACAGCAAAATAAATTAATTTCATCAAGAAACAAAGTAACTTTCTCTTTGTGAAAACTTTGCATTGCTGCAACAAACATGTTTAGCAAATACTAACAGTTTATGTTAAAGGTGAAGCCAGTCTTTAATCAACACACATACGGCTAGTAACACACAAATTCAGTCTTTTATAAATAAAACAGAGAGAGAGAGTCAGCCCTGTATTTCCACAGGCAAAAATTTTATTGTCAGTTCATGGGCTGCTTGGAACCTGGCCGTAATGCCTTTCAGCTAAAACTGCTTTCTGAAATAAACAAAGGATTTTTGGCTAGTTGTGAGGTATGACAAGTATCAGGCTCCCAAATGCTCACACGTACACTCAATCTTAGATAGTATTCATGATTAAGGTCTTACTGTTTTCTTCCATTTGTTAATTTAGCTGCTCCTGTTAGCCTTCCAGAAGACAGTGCCTGTTGATTACAGAAATATACTTTGATTTTCATCAAGGAATTTCACAATGTAATTGAAGACTACCACTGCCCACTAAATCCCAGGAACTCATGCTGAGGCAGATCAGTTAAAGGTAATTTAGAGCTCTCAGAACAAGAAGGGGGCCAGTGCTACCATTAAGGCCCGAATCTTGTAGTTTTCATTTCACAAAACATGCCCTTACAGTCTGAAGCCTCATTAATTCCCACAGCACCCTGCAGATACAGTAATTCACGTGGTGACAGGGTCAAGGGCTGACATACGAACATACATTCCAGACTGAAACCAAGCTCTATAAAAACACACCTAGGCCTTGGGGAGTTTAAGAATAAACTACGGTCACAGCACAAACCACGGATACACCCAGGGGAAGAACCCTTGGACAGAGAGCCTGCTGCGGTGCCCCTCAGCGACACGCACAGACCCGCCGAGCCCTGAGGAAGGGCTGCCGGGCTAGGCCCAGGGAAGCAAAGGCATTCCGGGCAGGAAGGAGCGACTCCCCCTCAGGGGTCGTCACGAGGATCACCGGCGCCCCACTTGGCGAGAACAGCCCCCCTCCCCGCTCCAAGCAAACTGGGGTCTAGTCAGGCCCCTAAAGAGAGGGCTGAGACCTGACTGCAGACCAAGGAGGGGCTCTAAACGCCCCCGCTCCGCCTACCCCGCACGCACCTTGCAGGGCCGCGGCAGCCCCGGCCTGGCCATAGCCCCACACCCGGCCGACACAGGGACCGGGCCGCTCACCGCCGCGCGCTGCCACTGCCCGGGGCACGCGCGCCCCGCGCCTACCAATCCTGAGCCTCCTCGGCTGACGGACAGGACGGCCGTTCCGGGGGGGGCGGGACTAACAGCCCCCTGACCCGCCCCGCTGAGCGGCTCCGCACTGCGCGCCGGCGGCAGCTGGCGCGGGAAGGGCAACGAGCGGCGTTACGGAGCGCGGTCGGTGATTGGCGGAGAATGGGAGTGGAGGAGCCAATCGAAGGAGAGACAGGGGAATGGGCGGGGCTAAAGCAGTTTATGTGGCTGTCCGTGCTTCTCAGCGCTCAGAGCCCGCGCTTCGGCGGGCAGTAGAGGGGGGCGGTCTTGTGCGTAGGAAGGAAACCCGAAACCACCTCACGGCCTCTGCTTGTCTGTGTCCGGCAAGCCCTCAGAGGCAGAAAAGGTAAAAGTAAGGCTAGTAGCACGTCAAAGGGAAGTGTTGATATTTTGTGTGCGAGCTAAAGCTATCAGTTCTCTGCTCCCCATGCTGGCTTTCAGCTACTGATGGATCTTGTCTGGCAGTCCCCAAAAACACCTGTGTACTCAGGGCGTAAAGGATGGTGGCTCGTTTCACACACACAGAGACAAGTTAGTATTCTGCATATCTTTGCTTTTATTAGCTGAATAAATAGATGTTCTGAGAGCAATTAAATTACTCAGGCTGAAAACGTGGTTATGTTACTATCTTACTAAGTACTATAGCAGAGGTGCGTGTAAATACTTAACATCTGTGCTCTCCCAATGTGTAAGTTGTGTTGCTATTAGGTATTGCTGCGTTAATGTTAGCACTGAAGCTATGCTGAACTTGAAGTAAAACTATATTGTGAAGATACATTATCAGCTTGTCAAAAAACACCAGAGGGTTTTCTGGCAGGAAATTGGAGACTGCTTCAAGTTTTCATTTTGAAAAATTTAAAAATAATTAAAAAAGAAATTGTAATAAAACAGCTGAAGGAAAGAATACAGACTAGAAAAATGGAAGAAGATGAAAAGACCTCAAAAGAATGGGTTAGAACTACCAAACCACTGCCAGAACCATTGGTATCCTTTTTTTGTAAAGGGGTTTTATGGAAGTTTATAAATAAATTCTCATTGAACCAATAGCTGTGAGTGCAGTAACTTAAATAAATAAGGAAGAAATATCCCAAGTTATTTAGCAACAAGTAACAGATATAAAAAAACCCTCAATCTTGCCCCAAACCACAATCCCATGCTTTAATTTGATGTATTGTTTGAAGACACATAGAGCAACGCTCTATGAAAATTAAAATGAAAATTAATACAGAAGCCTATCAAGTTCCATTCTTCTCAGCTGAACCATTTTGAAATGTTGGATACAATAGTACGATTGTCTTATAAATAATTTTTAAAATTATAACTGTAAAGATGAAAAAAACCAATAAAGAATTAATAATGGGGAAGAAATAAATATACTTAGAACTTAGCTTTTGGGGACCAAAGATTTTTGGGGGAATGATTCTCAAATAAAGTAAAAGCTGCCTTTTTTTTTTTTTTCCCAGGAAGGAGAGAAATCAAATAAAATGAAGCTAATGAAGGCCAGAGAAGATGTTTGTCAAACAATCCAGTTTCATCAGAAAATGGTTTTTCAGTACCTACCCAGGAAAACGAAGCTCTGTTCTCATACAATGTAAGTTCTGCAAGTCTCTTGCTACACCTATCCTTCAATCTATGTATAACCAACAGAAAAGGGGAGATGAATAGCGATGAATATCTAGTTAAGAGTACAACCTACAGAAAACAAGTAGTTCATTTGTCAAAATAGTAGTAGAGGAAGCAGAAATTTAGTAGAGATTTTTCAGTTTGATAGGTAAAGATATAATAAAGAGACTAAACTGGATAGCATGGGCCCTGGAACTGTGGTGCAATTGTAAAATAGGTCTGAAACTAGTCTACAGAATGTTCTACTAATTTTCAGTGTTTTAGTCAAAGATACACTTCAATCATACATATTGAAAGCTTCAGTAGGACTCGCTGCATGGAAGACCTGTGATCTGAGTGGTCATCAAAGTTTGGGTTTGTGATGTATTTGGAATGGATGGGTGATAAGCCATAGATTTCTTTTTCCTAATACGTAAATACAGTGGAAAAATCAAAATAACTTAGTTTTGGCCTGCCTGCCCACATTGAAGCGGAGTGTCTTACGTAAAGCACATAAGATTCTCTTCACGTTGAGCAGTTCTCGCAAGGACAAGATAATAAGGGTATTGAGTTATTACTTGGAGGAACGATCACTAAGATTCAAGCTGCTTTGACCTTTCTGAGCTGATGACAGGTCAAATAACCGCCCAGATTTTTCAGAAAGCTGGTGACGTTATGCAGCACGCAGCACTTGGGCGTGACTCTCACAAGATGGCGCCACGTGAACATAAAATAATAAGAACCGCATTTATACCAAAATGACTCCTTATTTCCTTAAGATAAATCGATGCAGTTTTTTATTTAAGTAACATTAGGACAATGTTTTTCATAGCATCTTTGTCCATACTTACAGAAATAATGTTTTCTAAGTGAATGTGTGTGTATGAAAATAGTACTTTTTGGCTAAGTCTTCAGGGCACTCTTTATTTATTGCTCTACTAAATATAAAATTTAGCATGACATCAGAATGATCTTTAAAAACAGAGGCTGTTTTCACATTCAGTAGGTGTAATAGCAGAACTAGGATCTGATGGCTTTAGGGGAAGAACAAACTAACAACAGATTAATTTCTCAAAATATTTCTCATTTTCATTCTCAGAAAAAGAAATAAAGCAAGAGAAGAACAGCAAATAAATTATCTAGAGAATTGAGTCTAGAGTGTTTGCCTAAATTTCCCATGAGGCAGGTTTTGGAACTAATACTAGTGGTGAGGGCATCAAAGACAAAGGTCAATGAAGCTTGTCCCACCAAGGTTAAGTCTTGTAACCCTTGTTTCAGAGCAGACTCATAGATAAATAAGTTATAATATCTGAGAGATGTTTAACATAATATACTTCTGTTGCAAACAGCCAATAGAGCTTTTTGCACAAATACCTGGTTTAACCTTTAACTTCTGTTTGAGCTGCACCAGATCATTCAGATGATCTCAAGGGGTCCCTTCCAAGCTAAATGATTATGTGATTCTGAATCACAACTGTTTCCTTCTACTTTTTCCTTTTCAAATCCACTCTTGATTACCTCCATGTAATATATTGCCTTGCTCACATCCATGCCTAATCTCATCTGAACTGAAGCTTTTGAATATAAAATGTAGTCAGTTATACCAATATAATAACAGTGCTATAACTAGTGCTCTGCTAATCTTCCAAATGGCCCCACGTATGAATTATGGAACTATGCAGTCTTCAGTATGTAAACATTTGCCTAACACTGGTATTTGGGATGGGAGAGAGAGGTTCTTAAGATCTGCGGGGGAATCAGTCACGTCAGCTCAGTAATGTGGCTGTCTTCCACTGACCATAGAAAATCACAAATCCACTGTCCTTTCTCTATTAAATGGCTAAAAGATTTGAAGAAACAACACATTTAAGTGCTGTGAGGAGTATCTAGGTACTTTTCTGAATCCATAGTGAAATCTGTGCCTCTTTGCTGGGTTATCAACATTAACTGGTAGGCTTTTATGTTCTGGTTTCTTGAGGTCATGCAAGAAGACTGCAGTCTGCTTCCCGTATGAACTGACTATCAATTCCCATTAGATCCGCAGCCACTACCTACCCTTTGGTTTTCTCAGTAACCGAAAACACATGTTATGGTCCTAAGTTTCCCTCATATTCTTGGGTTTCTTTGACAGAGATTTTTCTGACTATTTGGTAGTGGTGAAAAGGTGCTGCTCTGTTTCCTTTGTCATGAGAAGTTTGCTCCAAGTCACCTATACTAACTATACACAATCTGAGAGACTGAAGAACGTGAAGACAGAGTCAGGATACTTTTAATCAGTCATATCTGCTGGGTGACACTGGAAACAAAGGAACTCTTTTGGACTTACCCTCATAGCCACACCTCTGTACAGAAATGGCTTCAGCAAATTCTTAGATGAAGTTTACAACCTTTGTCCCTGTCTCTCCAACTGTCTTCCCCTGTACTTAATATTCAGTGAATTGTCTGGAAAGGAAAAAGCTGGAAAAGAGCCTACTAAAAACATTCTAGCTCCATTGATCCCTGAAAGAATATAGTTAAAGTAATACCCTTATTCCTAAAAAAAGATTTCCTCCTGACTTTAAAAACAGCAGCTGGGTTAGTGGTTAGCTGCCTAAAACATGTGATTACTCTGTCTCCTGTTTCAACAAAAACATTAACTCAGCATCAGAATATACAGCATATTCATCCAGGACAACATGAAAGCATGAATAAACTTACAACTCCAATCAGTTTACATGCCAGGGCGAAAAACTTCAGCCACTCAATTTCTTTAGTAAAATGCCCAATATTCATTACACTTGCAAATACGTCTTCTGGGAGATTCAGTGCCTCCCACATGTGAGCCAGTCCTCCTCAGTGCATTACAGCTCTCCCTTCCACCTGGAGATAAGCACAAATGAAAAATGCATCACAGGAAGAACCGTGCAATTTTGCCCCATTTCAGAGGAAGACAAAGTTTTCTGTAATCCAATATCATGCCCAAAATATTTTAATTGGGCTTGACCAAGGCTTTTCTTTTTGAAGTGGATTGTGACGATTAAGGGGGACATATATAGGGAGTGTTGGTGATATCAGAGACTAACTGGATGCCTGAAGCACACATTTGGTGGGTACAGTTAAGAAATATTATAGCAAAAACACTCCAGAAGTAAAATGAGTGGAAAAAGTGGAAGCACATAAAGATTACAAGTTATAAAAATACAGGTAAAATTAACAGTGTGAGTACAGGAAATAATTACTTCTGTAACATCTGGAAGGATGTTAATTTTACAGAAGGGTGGCCTGACTGTAATTTTAAATTTGTTAGTGAACATTTATTCATGCATATTCTTTCATTGGCAGCAGTGGTATGACTTGGGTGAGCAAGTGATCTGAGTTTGAAAACCATAAATCTTCAAGTCCAAAGGAAGCACAGCTGAAGAAATAGTCTACTTTTTCTACTATATAGAAACAGCTGATACATTAGTATTCACCATCCTTTGTATTTATATTAACCATATAGACTATTTATGGACATAGAGGTGAAAGCAGATTATCCAAACTGAACATGTAGTCAGTCTAACAACATTACTGGAATAATAAATGTAATTAAAAGCCTATGGATGTAAATTATCAGTCTCATATATTTTCCCCAGAAGTGGGAAAGATATTTCTCGGCCTTTGAGCCAGGACCTTTGAGAGCTCTGGTGTGACATGTTTCCATGCTGTCCAAGGGATCCCTTCCAGATGTCTGGAGGAACATCACCATGGCCCACCGCAGTTGTACAATAATTCAGACCTATGGCATCAAACTTAAGATGTCAAAATAAAGAAGGCAAGCCTAGTGATCATATGATCTCTCCTTCTGCCCCAAGGCTGGATCAGAGATGTCTTTGCCCATCCTGCCAGGACTTTGTCTAACCTGATCTTGAAGACCTCCAGCCTTTCCATGTGGTGGTCTACATGCCATGGCCCTGAGGCTGTCAGTGGCCTGAATGGCCCTGGCCAGCATCCCCGTGGAATAACCCCCATGCCTGCCCTGGGGCCCAGGACCCATATTTGCCCTGGCTGGTGGGTCTCTGCCCAGCCGGCTGTGGCATTGCGTGGACCTCCAGCCTTCCCACCCCTGAGGGCGCAGCTGACCCCTGCTGCCATCCCCCTGAGCATTCTGTTGCAAGTGCTTCACTGCCAAAAAGGTCCTGCTCCCAGCTTAAAGCTTCCCTGCTGCACTTTAACCTACTGTTTTATTTTCTATTTTCCATGAACTTGGACAAGATCACCTCCCTTCTTTGCAGCAGTGTTTTAAAGATTTGAAGACAATTACTATGTCACCTTTGATATTCTATTTTCTATTGTAAACAACCTGAAATTGTGCAATCCTGCCTGTGTTGTGTTGCATAAAATTTTTGTTACTCTCATCTGGAATGTTCAGCTGATACACATCTTTCTTGAAATATGATGCCCAAAACTGGTCAAAACACTCCAGCTGAGACCTTACCAATGCTAAGAATAACAGAAGGATTACATCATCTGTCTATAAATGATACTGCTGTTTATATTACTCAGTACAATTTTTTTCTCTGTTGCACCAGCACGTGTTGTTAACTAATGCTGAGTTTGAATTTCACAACAGTCCTCAAAACTTTCTGCAGTAGTATGAGCTATCCTGTTATTCCTTAGGTTGCGTATATTGTTGCTGAATCCTGACTCACTGTAGAATTTTGCACACCCTTATTGATCGGATACCTTTTATTCTTCTCTATTTTGTTAAAATGTGCTAAGGGAATTTTTAATCTACGTTCCATCCCCTAGGTTCCTGGGATTAGAATCTGCTCCCTTTAATCTACTTGCATGTAGCTGCCTCTGCACACTTCTACCAAATACTTTCCCTTCCTATCAGCAAAGTAATTAATAATGCAGCCATTTCAATTATTTTGATTCAATGTTAACACCATGGTATGATGAATAAGTTGTGTCAGAAGACATTGTAAGAAAAACTGTACATCTGGTATACTGCTTGGTTATTCCAGTTTAGGATTGCTGCTGCAGTGCGTTGGCTTCAGAACATGGCAGTGGGGTGATAAAGAAACAGGTTCCCAGCAAAGCTTGTAATTAATTGTATATACTGTGCTTGTGTAATTTTTACTTATGTTATTATTGACTGTTATTTTTGTCAATTTGAGGAATTCCCTGATAATTTAAAAAAAAATTGCCAGAATCTACTCCCTGTAAAAATGATGAGCTTTGGTTATCTTTCTGGTGAATCAGGTAAAACATGAGCCTGATGCTACAGTCTGTTTAAAATAGAATCTCAGTTGGTCCAGATATGCAATTGATATAAATCAGTACAACTCCAGTTACCCCGGCCAGGAAGCTGACCTGTATTCCCAGTTCAGCCACTGGGAACTTTCTGAATCTGATTTTATCAGAGGTCTAAGTATTTTTCTACTCTTTTTAGACCTTAACCTAAAGTATTTGAAATAATTAGGAAACTTAGTGTCTGTTTAATAGTAGGTTTGTGATTATTTCCTTTAAAAACCAAATAATAGTGCTGAAAATGTATCATTATCTGCTCTGTGAAACAATATAGGAAATGACTGAAAATAAGCATGTCTTAGATATGCCTCCTTAAGCCTGGGACTACATCAAAGGATGCAAGTAACAGCTTGAAGGTAAAATGCTGCCTTCACCTTAAATTATTATGTAAAAGTAAAGAGCATTAAATCATCAATATTGTCATATACACCTTAATCATCTTATCAGAAAAAAACAGTCATTGATGTAAAGTAGACCTTAGACATGGAAAAGCATTTATCCTCTAAAACAGGGCTCTCCTAACCTGTTTTTTAGGATGGGAACTATGCTTCACCTAGCTCCAACACAGTCTTTACCGGGAAGGTCTGCTCTTGATCTTCCATTTCATTTCAGTGTTTCTCAGCTAAAGTTCTCAAGCATGTAAATCCTTCAGTGATATTCTCCATCATATTTCTTTAAAAGTTTGGGCAAATATGTACAAAAACTTCCTCAGGATCTGTGTCATATCTCTTTTATGGAAAAAATTATAAATAAAGCACCCAAGAATCATTGTCTTCACTTTTGCCCTGGTACTGAAAGTGGCTGGAGATATTTTCCTCTCTCATGACTGTTTGTTGCCTTATGAGAAATGAATTTAGTGATCTCACTCTGCTTTCCAGTGAATATGTTAGCATAATTTATGACTCCCACAGCAGAGAAGGCTGAAAATATAAAGACTTGAAAACAGATTTTTCTTTTCTAATATGAGCCACCTCGGATTACCGCTGAGAGACATTCTCTGGCTTAGGCCAGGGAAGCCTGAACTCTCAGTGTCTGTGCTGCTCTATATGGAGAGACATAAAGAAACTATATAGGATAATTTCTCTAAGGCAATTGCTACATTCTCTGTCCTTCTCCAACAACTGAAATTGCCTATATTGACTTTAAACTCAGGCATGTTGTAATGCTTATTATACCGTATGACTGGCTGTTTCTTGAGCTCTAAGTCCTGCATCAGGTGGATGAGGGTGTCCTTCTCAGGGCTGTTTGGCTAATGTGACCTGATATCTGGGTCATACAGAGGATGATCTGACATCCAGTGACATTCCTGGCTTTGGAGTAAAACCCATTGGATTTCCACACACATACCTCCCCCCAGGTGGGCTACTATCAGGATGTTGGATTTTCTCCCTTTCCCTGTCTTTGATTTGATTTCCAGAGCTATAACTTATTCACAGCTTCAATTCCAGTCTCATTCTCAGAGGTAGAAGTGGTGACCTCAGTCAGCACCTGTGTCAGCACACATGAAAGAAACTTGCTGACCTAAAATAAGCTCTTTCTGTGCTCAGTGCGTCCCACTGAATCCCTCACTTTCCCTCAGGACTCTAATCCCCATTCTGACTCCAGTAGTTGTCATCTCCCTCAGTTTGTTTCCCATTCCATTGCCTTTTTCTTGCTCCGAAAGTGCCAGCCCTTCTGTTATGATGGACCTTCTTTTACAGGGTTCAGTGCTGGCTTCTTGCTTCCTGCCCCATCTGGTCTCCTCCGGAGAGGAGTTGGACCTACACTATCATGTTACGAGCTTAGTGAGCACTTCAGGATGTACAGGATAGACCTTTAAAAAGACTGGCTTCTACTAGGTCCCTTAGGCTCAAAATGCAGGCTTTTTCTAAAGATTTCCAGAGCTTGATATTAAATAAATTAGTTATTTTTTTAACAGAAAAGTCAGGCAGGCAGATCTGATTTTAAATATTTGATTTAGGGTTTGGATTATATTTCTGCATGAGAACCAGAGGATGAAACTAAAAGCAATTGTTTACAGTCTTGAAACTTATTAATCTACTTTTGCTGTTCACTGTGATTAAAAGTGAGCTGAATTTTAAAAAATTGTTATAATAATCTCCCATGTGATTACTAACAGGCAAAATAGGACTTGGGAAGTATTAGCTCAAAAACAGTAAAAGAAAAAACACTTCTGGAGTTGAATTCCTACTGTGCAGAATGCTAATGGAATTGGTGAGTCAAGCAATCATGGCAAGAAAATGGTATTAACTTCCTAAAGATTTACACTGAAAAGTGACAAAAGAAAAGCGGACACCCCAAAAGCTTGAGTTCCTTCAGGCCTCAAACATCTGTATTTCTACACTTGAAAAATTACCACCCCATATGACATTACTACTTGCATTCTTTGCTCTCCTTAGTGGAATTTCCTCAGTGTAAGTCTCATAGTTCCCACTTTGCTGTTCTCAAGTCAGCTAGTTCCTTTTCCTTTACTATTCCACCCACCTATTCTTGTTTCACTTCCCAACCCTTTGCAAGTCTTCATCGTGAAATACTTCCCTGAACTCTTAAACATACAGTTCACACCAAAAACTGTCCAGTGGCATGTAATGTCCTCCCATTCCATCACCAATGCCCACGCAGGTATCCCACCTCTTCATAATTTTCCCACCTTAACAGCACCCTTTCTGCCACTGTCCTCTGCATTCTAAGTTGCAAGGTACTAAGGTAGCATGGGGTGTGCGAATGCAGCGAGGTGACAGGGATGCTGTGTGCAGTTTTTCAGGGAACTGGCAAACAGGTTTGTACAAATAGAGTGGTCCTTGGCTCGGGGAGCACTGTGTCTGAGAGACAAAGGCACCACTGGGATCAAGGAGGTTGGGGAAAAAAGAAGGACAGCCTGCAAGTGTATTTTGAACCTGTGTGTGACTGTCTGAGGGGACAGCAGCATGGTATGATTCAAGTGTCCAACTGGGTTGTCAGCTTCTAGAATTGTATTTAAAGTAGGGCCTGTTTTATGTTAAAATATGTGTTCCCAATATTTGTGTACCACTCAAATCCCCTGTTTAAAATCATGATACTAGTGGAATGATTTTAGGCAGGCAGCCTAAAAGCAGTAACTCCAGGAGGTTATCTAAGCTCTGAAACATAAAAGCTTTCCAAGAGAAGGCAGGGGTCATGGTAGGGCCTGATTCCTATCCATTTACTCTGAAACGATACATAACATTAGTCCTGAACCAACAAAGAAGCATGCTGCATGTAGCTCCCCCTCGTTGCTTTTTGCCTTTGGATGTTTCGGCCAAAAACCTCCAAATGCAAAACACCTTGAAGGATGAAGAGTTAGAGTCAAGAAGTACTGTACATACCTTCTCAATTTTGTGCTGTCGGTATATAACACCACATATACAAAGACATTGATGTACATATAAACTACAAAATATCTGGCAAAAGAGAGCTGTAAATAATAATGTACTAATCTGAAAAGGGATCATTCTGTAATTACAGCAGAACAACTACAGATATTGTACATTTTTGTAGTTACTGCAGTACAAAAACATCAGAATATTATCATTCCTGCAATCTTCCTGCAAGTTTATGGGAGGCTGGTGTCTTCATTTGAGGTGGCAGGAATGGTGCTGTGTGTAGACTGCAGTGAGGTTGGTCCGGAGGTGACTCCTAAATAACTTCCAGTGGAAGCTGGCAATATGTCTTTATGTGGCTTTAGCCTGCAACTGAAATAGAAATGCTTATTTTATTTCTAGAGACAAAGGTTTTTCCCTTCCTGATGCTTTTGTCTAAAATTGCATCTTGGCATATCTTTGACGGTCAGGAAGTGCAGGGGACATAGCCTGCTGCTTATGGAAGTGAAACAACTTGAATATACAATTCTCTTCTTTCAAGCAGGTTTTTTTTTCACCGATACAGGAAGCTAAATAATGTTGCGAAGTCGTTGTTCGCCGAAGTGTACTGGTTATTTGGTTTTAGCTAGCTGAAGTCTGTGCTGAATTGGTTCCAGACTTGCTGAGGATTCTTGATGAAGTTCTCATGCTCAGCGCTATGTTCCCCTATGTAACTGTTTCAAGTTATGAATAGGCTTTATATGTCCCAGAGAGATGTGTTGCTAACCAATTAGCACTAATAATACTACTTTCTCTTTCCTATTGATGTCAGAGTAGGCTTTTGTACTTGAATGTGGTGGGAAGAGGATGGGCATCTTAATTACTAAGAGCTGGATCATGCTGCCATGTAGGAAACTCTGTGGGAGGAATACAAAAGTGAGCAAGATTCCTCCATTGGAAAAGGAGTAGTGGAAGGGCAACTTCTCCTTCCTTGCTGCACAGAAGGCTCAGGCAACCCTGTCTCTAACACTTGTAGACAATCTGCAAGAGATAACTGGCCTCAGCAGCATTTGGACTTCGCTCTCTTCAGGTGAATCACTGCTTAAATAAAAGGACATAGGAGCTTGGTATAAATTAAAACCAGAAGATTGGTTTTATTTTCTTTGTAGACTCCCCATATCACCTGGGAAATGAACAGCTGTCTCTGGGCTTCCTCACCTTCAGGATTCTCAGAAACCATTTCAGAGTCATCTGAAAATATTCACCCCAACTGCATACACATAATTATTTTTATCTAGGTATACATATTTATTTTTAAACTTATTGCTAACTAAGCTGGCTTTAACAGGCAGGCAGTTTTAAGTCATGTTTTGTGTACTGTAATAAGGCGGAATATAACACAAACATCGTGTTTCATTCTGTTTTCCCTTTAAGATATTTTGTGATACACCACTGCCCCAAGGTTCAAAAAAATCCCCAAAGCAATAATCTGTAAGTATGGCACAAACTGTCAAGGGAGCTTAATAGCATTTATGTCACTGCTGAGAAGGTGTAAATGCAATAGAACACTGGCAGAGTAACTTTTTTTCTGCGGATTGCTAAGAGCAGAAACAAAGCTTATGGAGAAAGAATTAAATAAATCTGAGAAACTGCGAATAGAGACACTTCTTCCTTGAGAAAATTAAATTAAACAAATTTTATTGGGGTTTGATTAAATAATCCACATCATTTTTGTTATGCTTCATATGTATATATTATTATTCTTTGCCATACTTTCTTACTATGCAGAACACTTCATAAACCTTATTGAATAGGAATGTGTTTAATTAATCTACAGAGAAACATGAATTCTTGATTTATCACAGCACAGAAGTGCTGTGATAAAACCAAAAGCTTAATAATGATGAGTGGGACAAGGTGTGCAAAGGAAGCGTCTCTCAGAAAGCTGCAGCGCGCTAACCGCGTTACTGCTGGTGGAAGCAGGTTGGCAGGAGGTTGCTGTGGACATGCATGCTGCTAGCGTTAGGAAATCTCTGCTTACGCTTCTTCCTCTCACAGTTTGCTCCTAGTGGTTCACCCTTTAATCTGTGTTTTGATAAGAAGGGGAGCAGAGAAGAGGGGCTAATCACTCCTTTATGGGTTGGACCACTGGGATTGTTTGACAGCAGCAGAATGAAAGCAGATTGCCCGGGCAGTGGGGGCATGCTGTGTTTGTATCCTGTCGTTGGGGAAGAACAAACAGTCTGTGAGAAATATGGGGAAAAGGCAATGCAGAGGAGCTTGCTGGTTTTGTATCACCATATCCTTAAACAGAGAGGGGAGACTTGAGTGCTTATTATTTCCCTATTTGTAGCCATAGCCAAGGGGAACAATAGCCTTGCACATACAGCCTTGCATATATTGTCTGCTCTTGGACCTTAGCAGGGTGCAGTATGGATGTCGGTGGAGGGCTTTGAATACTGAACACATTTCTGAGACTCAGATGCTCACATCTGCATCCCAAGGATACATCTTTCAGCAAGCCTGGAGGGTCTAAGTCAATTATTTACTGTAAGTTACCTGCTTGATCTTGGCTTTTTGCTATTCAATCTGACAATCCAAGGACAGCAAAATTCACTAGAGTTCTCCTTCAGGCTGCAAATTTTTCATTCCTTAGTTCTCTGGTACAAGTGGGATGACCCAGGGATGGCATGTGGCCATGGCTGAAGCAAAGTGTGCTCTCACTCGCCCTAGCCACTTTCTGCATCACTGGCTGCTCTAACACTTGGCAGGAAAACAAAAAAAATGACAGTTATGGCCTGGTTGCTGGGTTTTCTTATTTCATGACCCCTAGCTTACCTGAGTGGCGGGAGGGAGCCTGTTTATCACAGTTCATTTGGATCCCACCATTTGTTCCTCCCCTCCAGTTCTTCTGAAAACTCTACGCTTCAAAGGGAAACACATAATAAAGCAGCTGGAGTGCATAGTTTTCTCTCTGCTCTCCATGACCCAGCCAGCATCCAGCAGAGAAGTTGCTATACACCTGTAGCAGTGAAGGGACACTGGTGCACCTCAGGTGCACCCTGAAGCTACTGCCCAGCTTGCTGGGGGGGAGGCAGAAGGGCTATTGTCCGAGGGCTTGCCAGCTACAATGATAACAACTGATCCTATTGAAAACTTTCATGTTTTAAACTGATCATCAAATACAAATTTTTCTTCAGTCAAACTGGCACCGCAGCAACAAGGTGAAGGTGCAGCACCTCTGACATGCTGGTGTGCCAACATGTTTCCTTTCTGGCCTTGGCTTCAGAAGTTGGGGAGGAAAGAATGAAGGTCAGCATTCTTTGGAAGATGGAGGAAGGAGAATCATAGAATCATTTATGTTGGAAAAGACCTTTAAGATCACCAAGTCCAACCTTTAACCTATCACTGCCAAGTTCACCACTAAACCATGTCCCTAAGCATCTCATCCACATGTCTCTTAAATCCCTCCAGGGATGATGACTCAGCCACCTCCCTGGGCAGTCCATTACAAAGCTTGACAACCTTTTTGGTGAAGATATTTTTCCTAATATCCGATCTAAACCTATCCTGGCACAACTTGAGGCCGTTTTCTCTTGTCCTATCGCTTGTCACTTGGGAGAAGGACATGATATTCTTCATGGAATGGAATGACGTTCCTGCATCTTCACACCAGTTCTGTGCACCCACCTCACAGCTGCTCCCTGCCTTTCAGTCTCTTCCTGCTTCTGCCCTTTGTGGAGTCCCCACTCTCCTTATCTGTATCCCTCAGTGTCAAGGAGGAGACTGCAGCATTCTCCTGCACCTGCCCAGGTGTTCCTGGGCACAGAAGAGAGCAAAACTGCCCACTGGAACATTTTTTGATAGAAGAATCTGTGTGTGATGGTGTGTTACATTGCAGACTTACAAGGCTCTAGGGCAACTTGGGAGAGCACACTCCTGAAAGGAGATTTACTCTGAGGACATCTGTGGACCATATATCACTCCCTCAAAGAATCCACAGTGAAGAATCTAATTTCTTCTTGGGCTACTTGGCACACAATCGAGGGGTGCAAGAGCCCAAACCATGAGTGCAGTGAAGCCTCCACAACCGTTGACGTCACTGGTAAGAGCACTGCCATGCACTGAGCCACAGGGGGTGAAAACACACTCATCTTCAAGAATCAGCTGTGTGTCCATGTGGTATCAGTCCGAATGTATTTGTCCTGGTTGCTCTCTCAGTCCTCTTTCCTCACCACAGCTTGCATGAAGAGATCACTTACTGACAGCATTACAGCAGTGCCAAGGGACTGTTGATCCTCTGGTGTCAGAAGTTCAGCGAGTACGACAGAGGAGGCCTCAATGTTATAAGTAGAACTCAGACATCCATCTGTGTTTTCTCTTTCACAGAGGTTTAAGCTAACATGATTCCTCTCATGCTTTCCACAGGTTAAGTGCAAACATGAAGGATTACTATGGTGTGGTTGTTGTGCTGCAACTTATTAAATCACAGCAATTCGGTCATGAACCTTAAGGCAGATGATGATATACATCCAGTTGGTGTTGACACTAGGTTTTAGAGCAATCAGTCAGATCCATGATTAGTAGTTTAATAACAAAAAGAAATAGCCCACAGAATTTCTACTCCATCAAAAAAGAAAAAGATGCTGTTACAAATGTTGCTGAGCACATAATCTTTCTGAGACCAGTATCTTGACTTGAGACATGCAGTATGAGCCAGAAAGGCTGTGAAGGTGGTGCTCAGAGACCGGCTCAGACAGCGAGGAATGTGGAGCATGTGAATTCGCCAAGGCTGTGCCTTGACCCGGTTCAGCAACTGAGAGCTGCTGTGAAACCTCTCCAAGGCTTCCCAGCAGGTGAAGGGGTGCTGCTACAGTTACCTTACAGGGCTTACTGCTTGATGGAAACCTAACAACATTTCTCATATGTATCTGAGCCTCCGTGTAAGCCTCATAAGGCCCAAGCGTGCAGCCGGTGCCTTGACAAAGGCTCAGAGCCCGGTTTGTGATGAGGTCCGTCTGAGCACTGCCTTGTACAGAGACCTCACTTCAAAGCGCACCGTGAAACGGGCCCAGCAAAATACATGTGCTGAGCCAGGAAGCTCACACAGGCAGATGTCTCTGTGCAAGTCCAGTGAGCTAAAGGAGGTTAAAGAGGGGTAAAACTGAGGCAGGGAGGATGGGAGCACAGCTACGTTTTCTTTGCTAAAAGATTTGGGTCTTGCTGTGGCTTTGGTAAAGCTAATTTTTCTGTTCTAGTCAGGATTTCTTGTGTTTTAACTGGGAACTTGCTGGTTAGGGGAATATTTAAGAAGAATGGGATGTTTTGTAAGCTCTTTGTTACCAGTAGACTGGGGGGGAATGCAAGTCTGGGGAACCCAGTCTCCTCTCTTGTAGGAAAAGCTTTCAGCTGCTTTTTTACCTAGCACACTCAGAAATTTAAAAAGAATCAAGAGGGTGAGGTAGACTCCTTTTCTGCCTTGGCAGATCTTTCTGTGGAATCGAACAGAGTGGTTTGGGTGGCCTACCCTGCCAAACCTGTGAGCTAAGTGCAGTGCTGCATGACAAAGGCCATTGGCAAATGTTGCATTCCTGACTGATTCTGCCATTGCGCAGCTTCGTCAGTCCCCTGCCCACCAACAGAAATCTGCCAGTTTGGATAACCATCTCTGGGTTTAGTCTGCTTTAGCTATTCTTTTTATTGCTAATGTAAAGAGACCAGAGAGTTACAAAGAGCAGTACGTAGTGAAAGAAGAAGATGCTGTGTATACATCCAGATATAATTGTAGTTAATATCTAAATTAGCAAAATATCTAAAGGATCTACATTTTGCTTTGGCTTTTAATTCCTTTCAATTCCTTCAGTCCTTTACCGTGTAACTGGGACTCTGATAGTGCTGCATCAGTATACCATGAAGTGGAAAACCCCAACACCATTTGGATAGAATCCATACTGAAAAATCTGAAAATAAGATTAAAGATGACGTTTTTGACTTCTGGGCTTTATCAGGCTCTAGGAACAATTTTACATTTTTAGCTGAAGAGAAACTGGGAAGTCAAGCACGAAGAAAGATGAAAGCAGTTGAGAAAGAAGAGGGAGGAGGTAAATGAGGGGGAAAGGGGTGGAGGAAGTATAAAGGGGTCAGGTGGCTTACTAGGAAGGCAAAAAAAGGATCAAAGGGTAGGAAGCCAAGTACTAGAAGAAAGTATTATAATTTTCAGCAGCTGGGGAGAAGACTGGAATAGAAGAGTCTTAATGGTGCACAGTTGGAAAGGGAAACTGAAAGGTACTAAATCAAAAATGATAGTAAAACAGAACTTGTGGGGGAGATAGAGAAGAGCAGAGGAAAGTAGTTGCTAAATGAAGAAGCATACTGACATTGGTATTGAGGGATGGTGGCATAAAACCAGTAATAGCTTCATCTTCAGCTGTTGTGTGAGAGGTGTTGGAAATCCTTTAGTGGTGGTGCAAAGAGAAATAGACTTTCAATGTTATGTTCAGCTGAGGCTCTTCAGCAAACTGGTGGAAGCAATTAGCACAGCTGATCGGTTTAGCTTTGAATACTGCTGTGCTGGGCCTCTTTTTGCCTAACATGGTATTGACAAACATTTATTTCAAACCATTAAGTTACAAATCAAGAAATTAATGAGACATTCCTGGTAAACATGATCCTGCTTTTAAGGACTTGAGCTTGGTGGTAGGGGCTGAAAGATGATCTTCAGGTGGGAATGGGTTGACTTTCTGGAAGGTTATCAGGTGGGAATGGGAGAGAATCAAAGTGACTTTTTTCTGACTGTAGTTTTTTTCTGTATCAGCTTTTGTTTCAATCTTTTTTGTAGGTAGTAGAGAGATTTGGGCTTTTTGCTGTGGGATTCTGCAGCAGAATCCATAATTTCCTTAGATTCCTTGTATATTTGTGCTGAAAATTATAAGCAAAACCACTTCCTATGTATAGGGTTTTTTTGCTGACAACTTTTTTTTTTCCTACTGTATTTTTGGGAGGTAGTTCTGCATTCTCTGCTACATGCAATCTTTTGTGAGGGTTTTATCCCCATAACGTCTCAACAAATTTTCAAAAGTTTTAGCACCTCTTCTGGGTTTAGTCCAAACCAGGAACACAACAGACTAAAATAAGGTTTTCCTCCCTCTAATTTCTATGATGAAAATAAGAAAAAAAATCCAGAAAAGTTAGGCATAGACACAGTGTTTTTTTCTGGAGAAAAGAAAGAGGGTGCCAAGAGAGAAAATATATTGGTTTAAAATAGGCTCTGTTCACTAAATCATAATTACTGATGAGATTCCAGCCTGTTTTCAATAAACAACAATATTAATATTTTCAGTTTTAGTGCTGTTAATGTAAATGGCAGGAGACCTCCAGTTCACCCTCCCTCTCTGCAGCGTTTTGTCCACTAACAAGGAAAGTATGTAAGGGATGATACACCAGCAGAGAAATACTGAAATCAGCCCCAGTCACAAAATACTGAAAATTTGATGAAATAAATTATCTGGCATCAGGCTGTAGAAAGGCCTCAGAGGTAGTAAAAAAAAAGTCAGTGGTATTGTTAAATTTTGAACAGATCCTTTAGCATCTCCACAGGACTTTCTTCTAAGGGTTTGACTCAGTGCTGAACCCAACCCAATGCAATGAAATGTCAGCAGAATGTGCTTCATGGGAAAACCTAGTTGCTTGAGATACTTAAAAGAAAACTGATTAAAGTGGAAAAAAATGGTGGAGAATCACGTATCCTGAAAGGGAGATGGAAATAATAGTCTGACTCCTTGTACTCCTAAACCCCCTCATACTATTCCAATGGTAAATATGGGTAATAAAATGGCAGGCATTTATTGCAGGAGGTGTTATTCCCCTCCAGTGATGACTCTAACGCTTGTTATCTGGTGCGTATCTCAGCAGAGTAATCTGTAGCAGACTTGTACATACGTGTGTGCATGTAGCGCAAAGGAAGCTGAAGAGAACAGCATCACAAAAATCAAGAACAGAATTGGTTATTCACTATCGCAAAAAGAACAAGCAGACAAAATATTCAATGGATATACATTGGCAGACTGTAAAATTGGCCATTGCCCTGTAAAGAACCTGTTAGTTTGCTCCTTTTGACCCCTTTTGGTGTTCACCTCCAGTTGTCTCAGATCGTGAGGTGTCCTGTACGCATGCATGAATGTCCAAGAACTCTGAAATGGGTCCTGCTCAAACACCATTAGGAAAAAAAAAAGTATGTGGAAACTTGTCCCATGTTCTAGTGAGCTCTTGCATGCTGTAGCAAGTCTCTATAACATGTTGAGATGGGCATGTGGCAACTGAGGCTGAGCATGAAAAAGCTGAGGCTTCTGTCCACCTTTTGCCCAGGAGGGAGCTGTAGCTGGAGAGTAGCTTGTGGCGAGGACTTCCCAAACGGAAATGGCAACCAAATGGAAGTGCTCTGTAAGAGTAATGTGGGGTTCAGTCCTGATGCTTACAGGCATCGATGACCTCTTTGGTCAGGTGTTGGAACGGGCTGCCCACGGAGGTGGTTGAGTCACCATCCCGGGAGGTATTTAAGAGACGAGTTGCTGTGGTGCTCAGGGACAGGGTTTAGTGGTGGGCTTGGCATTTTTAGGTTGATGGTTGGACTCGATGATCTTAAAGATCTTTTCCAACCTAAACAATTCCATGATTCTATCATCTTCTTGCCATTTGGGCTTGCCTGGGACCTCATCCACAGGTTTTGTGTACTGTGTGTGACAGCCTTTAAGTAGAATATTGTGTTTGCATCTTCCTGCTCTGCAATATGTTTTTCTGAAGTTTACGTGTTCCTGCTGTCCCACATTTCGCCCAGTATGCCTCTTTCTTGCTCAGTTTTAAAACTCCTAGAGTTCTGCAGCCAAAACGGGAGTTTCTTGCTCTACCATGCTGGGGGAGGAAAGATGTTCTGGGACAGTGGGGATGATGACGGGGTTAAAGTGCCAAATTAGCCCCAGGACTCATTCCAGTAAGTGGCACTGTAAATTATCAAATTAGAATGACTTCTTTCTTGCCATGTTATTTTAACATAATTAAGGTTCAGAAAGACTCTAGGGCTTCTCTTCGATGAGCAAGAAGAAATGCAACATGACTGCAAACTTTGTAGTGAAAATGAAATAAACCCTTGCCCTTTTGTGACCTTGAAGTGTATTTTAATGAAATTCTTTACTGACTCAGCTACTTATCATAATAAATGCTTCAAGTCCTGAACGTCTGTCTCCTACCTTTGCCTAAACAAGATGAAATCAGATGAGGTTCTTTTTAAAGTTTTGTATTCAACTTAAATTACAATTCCCTGGAAGAAAGGTTAGGTCTTGAAATGGGGCACAGGGAAGAGGTAGACCAGGGGGAGGAGGCAGAGCGAGACAGTGCGTAATGTGCAGTAGGTTGCTGCGGGGCCAGTGGGAGGTGGAGAGGAGCCCTGGGGTACCCTGGTGCAGAGCTGTGTGGGAGGAAGACTACCCCAGCAAGGCAAGTCCTTTGCTTTGAAGATGAAGTGGTCAAACAAAGGGGCACAAGGTGGGGTCCTGCTGCAGGTGATCCTTGCCAGCAGAGAAGTGCTGGCACTGCTT
Organism: Rhynochetos jubatus; assembly: GCA_027574665.1. Classification (NCBI taxonomy): domain Eukaryota; kingdom Metazoa; phylum Chordata; class Aves; order Eurypygiformes; family Rhynochetidae; genus Rhynochetos; species Rhynochetos jubatus. The sequence goes on from CM050654.1 coordinate 32,042,647, forward strand.
GAAAGCAAGGAGCCAGAAATTTTAGCAATTGCCTTCAATTCCTAACAAGGGCAAATGATAGAGTCTAATACTGATACTTAAATAACAGTCAAATCTTGCTATATAGAAGTTGTTTGTTAGTCAGGAAGGCTACTAAATCACAGCTTTAATTTAGAAAAAGGAACTCATGTATTTGCACACACAGTGGAACTTGAGAATCATGTAATCATGTTGTTACAGAGCTCAGCCCTTCTTTTGTCTGCCCTATGCTATTTGTCACTTTTCTCTTTTGGGTCATTTGAAAAGGAGAGCCTGATTACGCTTCTGCCAGTGGAAAGGCAATCCAGTGTGCCTGCACAAAGTTCCTTTGTGTGACTGTGAGTCCATCCTCACAGGTCTGAGATTTGGTTCTCCCGTTGCCTATTGACACTGGCAAAAGGAGCAGTGTCTTCTACCTTTGTAAAGTCACTATCACTGTACAAATAACAATATAATGAACACAGGAGGAAATGACTTGGCAGTGGAAACTTGAAAGAAACTATTGAACCAAAAAAAAAAGCCGCTGTTTGAAGTATTTAGCCTAGCTGCAGCCAGTCAGCTGCTTCCACCTTTAGCTTTGCAAAACGTACAGGCATTTGTTGTAAAGACAAGTTGTCAGTAGCATAGCTTTGTCCACACCGTGTAAGCACCATATATTATGTACATGGGGGATAGCTATGAAGACACAAGGAATCTGCATATCCACACTTCATGTACTGTGGGTTCAGTCTCCATCAAGCTTTTAAAGGACCATCTCCTCAGGGAAAAGCAGGTGGAGCAAGTTGTATGATGCCAATGAGAGAGAAATTCTTTATTGACTGAATCAGATTAGTTAATTTAGTTGTACCCAGAATCCATGAAAATACAGTGAAAAGGCAAGTTTTGGATTCAGTTAAGAGAAGGGGAAGGAAGCTATGAAAAGGCAGAGCCTTGATAAGGCACAGTACCTACAAATTAAAACAGCAGTTGTGATGACTAAATTGGAGTCCGGAGCTTTGACAATGTATATGACATGGAGGTTTATTTTCTTACCACCACAGACTTCTTTGTGTCTGGAAATCTTTTAAGATTATTATTTGAGAACTATTTCTGAGTGATGAAAGGATGCTGGTGCCTGCCCAACCTGCTCTGAAGCTACCAACAAGTGTAGAGAGAGTTGGGCTTGTCCAGCCTGGAGAAGAGAAGGTTCTGGGGAGAATTTATAGCACCTTCTAGTGCCTGAAGAGGCTGACAAGAAAGCTGGAGTGGGACTTTTTACAAGGCCCTGTAGTGACAGGACAAGGGGTAACAGGTTTAAATAGAAACCAGGGAGATTTAGATTGGCTATCAGGAAGAAGTCCTTCCCAGAGTGGGTGGTGAGGCACTGGCACAGGTTGCCCAGAGAAGCTGTGGGTGCCCCATCCCTGGAAGTGTTCAAGGCCAGGCCGGATGAGGCTTGCAGCAACCTGGTCTAGTGGAGGGTGTCCCTGCCCAGGGCAGGGGGGTTGGGACTAGATGGTCTCTCTGGTCCCGCCAAACCCAAATAATTTTATGATGAATTCAATCTTGCACAGCATTACAGTGTTGTAGCTGTGATGATCCAGCCTAAAGGTACAAGCAAGGCAGATGATGCAGCAAAATGTGCTACATTTGATTAGGTCAGACGGTATTACTGGGAAAGACAGACATATTTTGGGGAATGTAAACCTCTTTTTAGATAAAAGTATTGCAAAGACCTGAAGGAGGACTTATGCACCCAAAAACATATCTGGTATTTCCCCAATTATATCTGCTGAACTAATAAAAGATATTCCTTGTCTTTGCAGACTGTATCTCTCTTTGTGATAGCAGTGTGATTTAAGATATAGGATCTTTGCATTTTATTCTGTTTATTTCTGCTCATCCTTTGTAATGTGGAGCAGCTGGAACAGCCCATTGTTGCCCAACCTTTAATCTACCACGGGTGAAGTATCAGGTGAGGTAAGAAATCATGGTGGGAAGAGGGGTTTTAGCAAGAGCTTACTGTTTTCTTGTGAACCAACACGGCACAAGGGCTGGAATAGCTGTGAGGCTGTGCTAAATGCCTGAAGCAGGAGGAACATTAAGGTAGTGAAAAGTCATATTTGCATTACATCTCACTTTCATTTTTTTCTTGTCTTTAGATAAGGAATAAACAATGTGGAAAGGATGTGTATATAGAGAAGGAGTTTTATCTTGCCTCCTTGTATTTTAATGTGTGTTTTCTCTTTGCTTGAAATAAATGGCTTTTGTTAATTCAGTCAGTGGTTAAACATCTGGCACTTTCAAGGCTAACTTAAGACAATAATCTTTGTGTCTAAAGACAAGCACACCTGAATCCCAAATCTTTCTGGCCACGTTATGAAGACAGTTTAGAAGTAAAAGTTTTGAAAGTATTTCCAAACTTTGCCAAGTCTATCTTCCATACCCAAACCCCTTTTATTCTCTGTGGATGCTTTTCACTGTAGTGTGGTCTGAAATACACAACTTTTCCTTTTATCTTATTTTTACCTTTCTCCTCAGTGACTTACTTCCTTCCTCCTCTAAAATGAAAAACCTGGGTGGAGGGAAAAAAATGTGTAATTGCATGTGCTCGTTAATCCCTGTGATTCTAATTATTCACAGGGCAGGATAATTGTAGTTTGAACTCAAGGCTGTCTGTATAGGTCTCATTGAATTTTAAAATATGTTTCTGACAAATGGTTTTAATTAGATTCGAGTGATGGTGCTGCTATCTTGCGTATGTAATCTTCACAAGCTATTTGTCCGTGAAGAGTCAAAAGAAAAAAAAGAAAATGCTTTTAAACTTTAAAAAAAGTTTTTATCCCTAGAAAAAACTGTCTAAAGTGTGGTTGGTGACACACTTTAAATACGCAGCCATGGTGTTTCTTATTCTCAGTCATGATGACGTCAAATTCAGAAATGCTGAGAAGGAATACTGAACTTGTGTTGTCTTTCACTAGCTCTGAAATCTTAGGCTAATGATTCACATTCATATACTTTAAACTGATGCAGATTTATGGGACTTCAAACACAATGAGCCATATGCTTCCTCAAGCAGCAGAGCATGGAGTGAGTAAGACACTTGAAACACAGGCCCCAAAGCGCCTGACACATGCTTTCTTGCATAAAAGAAAAAAAATTCTGTATGTTAAAATACCATCATGATTTCACATCCTTAAAGGCTGCAGAGAGCAAAGATCTGGTTCAGTGAAATCAGTGAGGATTTTCCTATTGATTTCAATCAGTGGTAAAATGAGAAGAGGAGCTTTCTCCAAACCTAAGAATGGAGAGCGTGTTAAAACAAATCGACCGAGAAGCCTTATCCTGCGTAATTAAAATTAGTAGAAAGTGAAGTTTATCTCATTCCTTCCTGTAAAGAAATATTATAGATGAAGGATAAAAGGACAATTACATTTCAAACTACTCTCTAAATAGCTGGGAAATTTGCGGGTGTGTGAATCTTCTCTGTTTTGCGGATCTCCGGGATGTTTGTCAAAGATGCTGCTGCTCGTGCAAGTGCCAGCCAGGTGCAGAGGTTACGCTTCTGTGTGTGCCTGCCCTCGGCCCCTCCTGTGCGTGACTCTGCTTGCTGCTGATTGCTCTAAGCCATAGCAAGGACCGAGAAAGAGGGAAGGCAATTTTAAATTGCCTCCCAGCAGGAATTTCATACTGAAAATCTAGTGGCTACATTCTCATTCTCCATTACTATAATATTGCAGAAAAGATGGAAGAGGCTTTTTTCTTAAATTACAAATCTCTAGTTGCAAAAGAATAAAGCCTTTGAAGAACGCAATTTGGTGCTGAGGCAACTTTTTTCTGTCCTCTGCTCAATGGCGAGCTATTTTTAGATGGTTTGGATAAAATTATGTTCAGCCTCTTTGGTCTTTGACAGAGGATCATAGTTTGTTTGAAGATTTTCTGTGTAAGCCCGGCACCTCGGCAATGAGTGCGTTTGGTTCCTGAGCTGAGGAATAAGGTGGTTCTGGTAACGAGAAGCTGTGTGTTATTCAGTAATCTGCTTTCCCATGCACATAGAGTTTAGCCCTGTAAATCTCCTCATGAATCACCTTCTTGTTTATTTTCCAGACTCCCTGATTAATTCCCTGAATTCCTCAGTACCGATGTTCATAATAAGAGGCTGTTCAGAAGGTCAAAATACCTCTCACTGGGCACTTACTATTACTGTTTTCCCTTTGCTGCTAGGAAGCAACAGTGTGATCAGTGACAGAATCATTGGCTCATGTGTGTGTTTTTTTAAGGTAATGGATGCAGCTACCCATGCAATGTTTACCTGTCGCTACAGCTAGAATGAAAACCTACCTTGCTGTTTTTTTATTTATTAAAAAGAAGGCATCTTATTTCATTGGATAATCTTTCCATTGCTAGGGAACATAATTTGCTTATGCCATTCTGAAAACATGAGTTTTGTTGTTGCCTTTTTTTTTATTAGTTGAATTATGTTTAATTACATGGAATGTATCACCTGTAATGAGGAATAATGAATATTTACAGTAGAGGGAGCAATAGCACCATTGCTGCTCTGTTTCTCTTTGGCTATCTGTCAGTTGTTATAGCTTTATATAGCAGATTTACAGAAAATCAGCAATTATCTAGATGAAATAATGTGGTCTTTTCTGTAGTAAGGTTTCTTTCATGATTCATATTAACTCTTAAAAAATACTTTATTTTATAAGAAACAGAAAAGTTTGCTTAGAGAGTTGTCTTACAATACAGCTGGATGAGCTGAACAGCAATAATCTTTCCACCTGAAAGAGATTTCCTTTTTCAATTGCTACCTTAAAATGATGTTCTTATCAGGAATTTCACATTCTAATCAGTGTATTTGGTACCTTCCTTTTGAGGCTTACAGCATGGTTTAAAACCTTTGTGAGCGTTTGTGCTACCTGTAGTTAACAAGACCCTTCTGGTGTTGCTATGGAAATTGTGAGGTTACAGTATGCACACACTGGATGCTCTTCGTGCTCAAATGGGAGTGGGAGAGGTGACAGTGGTTCAGCATCTCTTTGTTCAACCACACAACCCTGAAGTGGGAGGCCGTCAGAAAAATGAGGAAATTATTTGGGAAAAGGCATTTTAATACAGGATGTGTCTCAAGATTTCTATTCAGTGCAGTTTGCCTTCCAGGCTATTTGTAACATATACATCAACCTTCCCAGATTGGACTTTAACTGCAGGTCAAATAAAAATCAATGCCATTACTGGAAAACAATTTTCACTAATCCTTTGGGTGGTCACTTGAGAAAGATTTCTGTATAGGAGAATATATTTCCTTACATGACAGAGCCTCTTGAAAAGGAGGAGGATAATGTGTTTGACACGTCAGCTGAAGTTTTTGTGGGAGGCTGCGGTAGCTACACACCAGTAGGGTTCGGAGGTAGTGCTCTCCGGTGCACAGGTCCGGAAGATGCGGATGAGAACAGAAATGTACCTAAATGCTGGTCTGAATTGCAGCTTCTGCACCATCTTCACTTCAGAGCAATTACAGGAAGGATATTTTTCCTATATGGATTGGGATTTCTGAACAGATTGGCTCTGGCAGCATGTGGTGGCTTGTTTAGGGCAGAGATGTGACACATCATAGGAAGTACTTCAGGCTGGAGTTCTAATCCTTGGTGAAAATGGAGGAGTGAGGAATTTGGCCTAAATGAAACAAAGAAATTTGGATTTTTCCTTCATAAAGTGGAATTAAAAACAAAGAGGGCAAATTGGGAGTTTTCCTTTGGGGAAATTTTGAATTTCGGAAACTATTTTTCCTTGAAACGTAATAGTTATAGTGAAACTTCCCAGTGAGTTCCACTGTTCAGCTGCAAACTCTTCCAAACCAGGTACTGTCTGCAGTCTAGATAGTATGTGGCAAGATAAGGCTCTGATCTTGGCTTGGTCTGTAGATAGTACAGTAAAAATGAGACAATATAGGCAAAAAAAGTAGGAACAGAGCTTCTCTCTGGTGGTCACTGGCAATTAATAAATATTGATTTCCAGAGTCCTGTCTTCATGAAACTGCTCTTCTTACCAGAAATGCACTTTATAATCTCTTTGGAAGGTAATTAGAGGAGAAATTAAAAAAAAAAATAAGGCTTATGTTTCAGATGATCCACTTGCCATTCAAGATGAACTGTCAAAACATTGGCATTTAGTTTAACTTATTAAAAAAGCTGAATCACAAATGCATAAATGAGTCTTGTTCACAACACGAGTTCAGTGGAATGTCTCTGACTTTATTTTATTTGGACATCACACCATCTTTGCAGAGTCATGTTGGTGTCCCTTGCATTTTCTTGATAGAGGTTGCTCAGCAGCGATTCACAGCATCGTCCTTTCCTTTCACTTTGACAATCCAGTTACCTCCATACCTGCACACTGACATTGTTTCATTCTGGTATCTTGGTAGAACCATGGAAACATGGTTTTGTCTCCATAATGGTGTTATAATTACATCATCATGTCTTGAAGCAATTAGTATTACAACAGTACGTTACAAAAAGTACACATGGCGTGTGCATAGCAGTTCGTGCTGTAGCGTTTGCAGGTCTTCAAAGAGTGGTAGTTTGTAATAGATGTTTACACGCTAATTAGTGTTTGGTTACGTTTCAGAAAAAAACCCAAACAAACCCAAACCTCCAAAAAACTTCCTACCTTGTCGTAAGTAATTGCCTTTTTCTATTTTAACTCAAAAAGAACTGACTTATTAAAGCTATTTTTAACGTAGAGGTTGACCACAAGGTTGACAGTTTATGAATCAATTAACTCTCCACTTTTCTTTAGCACTCCTTGAGCATCTTGGAGCACTATAAATTGGAACGAGGGCTCCTTGCCACTCCTGTGAGGCAAGTAAGCATCACTATAACCATTTTACAGAAGTAAAAAGAGAGGCACGGGGCTGTGAATTTCTTGAGGTGATTTTGCAAATCCATTACAAGATTCAGTGATTCCTGTGCGTGTATAAGAACGTGTGTACCTGCACACACACAGAGTCACTCACATACATGCAAATCACCCAGAAGCTTTATGTATGAAAATATGGTAGTATTTGAAATCTTATGAATGGCAAAATACCTTTAAAGAAAAAGCAAGCAAACAGAAAAATCTCTGTGTTCGTGTTCACGTTCAGTATGTTCCTCCTGACCAGAGCTACCCTGTTTCTCCCTCATAGACAGCGTAATTGGAAGGCAGAGATGGGCACAGGACCGAGAGCCCTTCCACCTACTTTTAACAGCTCTGACACGCAGTTGTTGGGTTTACTGATCAACACCCAGGTTCAGTTTTTATGCAGATACTTTGCCTTTCATTAAGATAATAGAGAAGATGGGAAAATGAGATTTCTAAATAAAACCCCCATGGGTAAAAAACTGCCAATTCCAAGGAAACAGAATGCATTGCCCTGAAAAATCAGAAACTACAAATCAGAGTCAAACCCTGCAGTTCTTCTCTGTCTGAGATCTGGAAGAAGGTCAATGGCCATTTTGCTTTAGCTGAGAGTATTTCCAGAACGAATATGGAAGTGACAGCCCTGGAGCTTGAGCTGTCTTTCTGTGGACTACTGTGAAAATAATACTGGGCTCTGAAGAGCATGTATGTTTGGTTAGGGGTGGACAGAACGCAATGTCTGTTGGGTAGGCCCAGATGGCAGTTACTGAAACCTTTTCATGGGTCAGTTTCTCAGAGGCTGTGGGAAGCTCTTTTCCAGAGGGAGACTTTGGAATTAACTCCTCTTAGTTGAAAGTTCACAGCAGATTCTGAGTCCGTAGCTCCTCTGCCTGATGTTAGTGTCTAAAAATGTCCACCCACACTGTTACAGGCAAAACTATAGCATAGCAAGGAGGCAGCTCCACACCTTCGCAAAGTGTGGCAGGTATTGTAATTTCTTTAGGGATTTTTGAAATAATTTTCATGGTCTTTGACACTTAACTTCTACAGATCTGTAATGGGAGTTGAGTGCCTAAGTCTTACCAGGCTCTTGGCATAATCCCAGTGCGATGATGCTTTCCTTCCCTTCTCTTTTCCCTCTTGCTTATCTCCCTCTCCCCACCTGGCTTCGCAGGAGATGGCAAAGCTCCTAGAAGGAAGGAGAATATGCCAATGATCAATGTGGCCTTTGGCTCTCTCTTCAGGTACAAGGAGGTCTAAAGCAAACAGGCACCGCTGATACAGCGAGGATATTCAACTTGCACTGGAGGAGTTGGAAACATCAGGCTCTATTTTAAGTGTGTGCTGTTTTGTTAGCGTACCATAAACCACAGAGTGTTATGGGGCCTGGAACAACAAACCACTGTGCTCCTGGTGACGATGGGAAGTCCACCTAGCTGTCGTTTTCTTTAGGGATGTATTCTGGAGTATTTTTCTTTTTCTAATGCTTTCATGGTTGTGTTTCTTGCACCACTAAATGTATTACAGCAAAATCCAATTCAATCTTAAGAATAATCACTTTGTAGTGTAAAGAATATACCTTTCAATACACTTCATAATGGTCTAGAAGATTAATTGAATAATGAGGTGGTGAAACCAAGCAAGAAAGTGTGGAGGACTTGGAAGATGTCCAGAAGGATTTAATAAAACTGGATGATTGGGCAATACAATGGCAAATGAAATTCAGTGAAGATAAACACACGATAATGCATTGGGGAAAATAATTCAAGCTGCTCATGTGCACTGATGAATTCTGAATTAGCTGCAACTTCTCAAGGGTAAGAACTTGGTTTATCGTGGGTAGTGCAAGGTCTAATAACTGAAGCAGAAGAAAGTAGTGGGGGAAATCCTGAAGCACATTAGTACAGGGTGGAAGGATAATTTTCTGAACACTACCCTTTACTGAAAACATAGAGAATGCAAGAAATGTTGACTTTAATTCAAGTAAGAGAAATTGCTCCTGACTAAACTTCCTAAGGTTAGTTTCAGTTTCACAATCTAAATGGATGATGAGTTGTGGTGACAGTAGTATCTGAACCTAGGTTTTTCAGCAATAAAAACATACTGATCAGACTGAAAAGCACTTGGATGAAATCTGGCCTCCTTGATGTTAGAGAGACTTTTGCTTTTAATTTCACTGGGCCTGGGATTTTACTCCAGTTCCACAGCTAAAGTGAATAGCAGACTTGGGACACTTATGTACACTACTGACTGAAACTGAACACTGCTGTTGGGCCAGTGTTGCAGTCACAAGGCGTAGAAAACCTATATAGTCTAATAAGTTAGACAAGATAATAGCTATTGGTAAATAAAAACATTTAGCAGAGAACTTTAATCTTCATTTACAAATTTGGTTCCCCCCACTTAAAAAAACAAAGGAAGTGTGTGAAATTCTCCAGTGACTGGGGGAGAATCAGCCCAAATATGCTTGTGTATATCACATGTGTATAAAGGGAGCAGGAAGGATGGCCTTGGCAAGAGATTAAAATAAAAGGATTAAAATGCCATTACATATAAACAAATATGAATTCGTAGATTTCTAATGATATTTGACTGCGTGTATGATAATAATGACTGCAGTGTTTACTTCTGTTGTCTGGGAAAGCCACGTATGTTTACAATATTGACATCTGAATCTTAAATTCAGTTGTCGTGTTGTGCTTCCAGAACGTCAGACTTGGAGCAGGGGTGGCTGGTTTTTGGGTGTCACTCCTGTGGGCAAATGGCATTAACGTGGCGGTGGCTCAGACTGTGCCTGCAGTGCTGGCTGGAAGGAGTAAACCAAAGCTGGAAGGGGAATGTGTGTTTTTTGGGCACCAAACTATCCTGATATAGCTCTGTACCACCCACCATAAATGTAAATGTAGAATTCACCTCTGTGCAAAGGTCAAGGCTTCTCATAGGAGTAAAATTCACCCTAAAGTAGTGTGTCATTCAGCTGTAGATCCAAGAATATTTTACTAAACCATAATAAATTTAGTCTTTCCCTGAAGGTAAGACTGCACTATAGCCCTATTGCAGAGAGGTTAATTATTATCTAGAGGGGTAATTGTTCTCTGGAAGGTCACAGTTCACAGCACACAGAAACCTTGGATTTGAATCTAAGAATCCTTATTCTCAATATTTGTTTCTACCTAATATATATTCGTTGTTCTGGGTTTGGCACTGGAGTAGAAGTGTTTTTTCTTTGGCTGCATACCAGACTGAATACCGCTGAGCATGTACTGCATGTACACAGGTTCAGAGTTTTTCCAGTAGCCATAACTGTTTGAGGCACCCTGCATTTGTTTTACTTTCAGGTTACTTGGCTTGTCTTTAACCGTCTATCATTTAAACCAAAAGTCTCTGAAGGAAAAAAAAAAAAAAAAAAAAAAAAATTCAGAGAGTCAAAGTGTCAGATTTCAAAAGCAAAACATCTGAATTATTTCTTGGTACTTCTAGTGGAATTGTTTCATTCAGTTTTACCAAAGTTGTGTGTTACAGCAAATGTGTTGGATGTTAAAGTTGACATTAGGCCAACTCTGCCTTGCACTGAAACAAGAAAGGTTGCCCAGCCTTCTCTTTCTGGGTATTTGTTTGATACCCTGAGCTCCCTGCTGCTGCCCTAGACAACTCTACCCAAGAAATGAAGTCCTGATGAAACGAGTTATGCTTTCTCTAATCACTGCCAAGATAGTGTATGAAGGCCTTTGTGGACTTCTGTGTTATACACCAGGTCTGCTGGTAAAAAAATGGTTCTACCAGGACCAAAGATGCTTGGTCCAAATATGCTGGATCTTGTAGCCAGAGGGCCTGTGGCCTATAGCTTGGACTTCTTGCAGCTCTAACCATGAGCTGTCTACTGTGAAATAAAGCGTGCCAACATAGCTAGCATGGGTCTGGTCTCTTCCAGATGTTCACCAGAGTACAAGGAAGAGCTGACATGACATAGTCAAAGAAAGGAAGATGATTGGTTCTTGTGTACACTTTCTAGATTCATTATATCAGTCATAATGCTACAGAGAGCTTCCTTTTAGCAGATATCAGTGTTTCTAAATAGATCCAGATGACCACAGAAGGTCTACCCTTTGAAGGAAGGGAGTAATTCAGCTCCTGCAGCTGTGAGGCATTATGTTTTCAAAGATACTCAGAATCATGTGTGGTCCTTAAGAATTTATAGCACAGCTTCCCTGGAGGGCAGTTGTGATACCAGCCACTATCAGACTGACAGACCAGGCTGTAGAAATACCTACCTTGAAGGCAGCTCTTCTACTGCAGAAATTGTGTCAGCCTTACCCACTGTCATCTAAATGATCAGAGCAAGTGTCACAGTGGCTAGGAACAATATTGTTTGGAAAACAGTATCTTCAGATACTATCTTGTCCCTTCTCCAGAACAGTATCATCTGTGACTTCCCATCTGGTTCCTAATTTTATCTCCTTCTAAGCTCTCAGCATGCCAGATCGGCACTTCTGCCTGAATCTTGGTCCCATCAGCCTCGGAACTAAAAATACAGATATCAAAGTGGCAATTTGTACTAAGGAAACAAATCTTACAGAGGCTTTTGGATGTCTCTGTGGTACTGAGGTTCTTCCTTGAATGTTCTGCCACTGAAGCATCTCGTGGGGTGAAAAACATTCATATCTGTAATTATCGGAACTGGCACAAACCTCGCTAGGAATCTCCATACACCATATGCACATTATTATCCCGCTGTCTGTCTAGGTCTGCTTGTGAACTATGGGAATCCATCCCTGACCTTTTAATACATGCAAAGTGTAAGATACCCCGAGCAAGATGTGGTGGCAGTAGAGACCTGCTTTTAAAGTTCGGAGCTAAGTTGAGCTTTGAGCTGTGTGAGATCTCAAGTACCGCTGCAAGCAGCTAAGCGCCAGGTCTGTAATCACTGTGGAGTGGGGTGGAAGGCTGGCCCTCAGCCCAGGGGGACCGGGAGGCATAAAAATGCGGCTGGTTGGGACACCTCTTCCTCCTTGCCTAGTTATTAGTCTTTGGTTGCAGTCACATGTGCTTGTCTTGCACTCAAAGTATCCGAACACCTTCCCTCCTTCACGCTTGCCTGTAGCAAGCAATACTGGGAGGAAGCTGGAGCTACTCTCTGTGCCTATGAAACCCTGTTCGTAGGCAGAGGAGTAAGGAGACCTGCTGATAGGTGGCAAGGTAAAAGCCAAAAGGATAATAAATGAAGGAGAACATCTGGAAACTCTCCAGCCATAGCTACAAGCCAGGCTGAAAAGATATCTGGGGAAAGTGGCAGAAGAGGAGATCTGCTTAGCAAGGCTCTTAAAGCTCTCTGGAGAGAAGTAGTTACTGGAAAGCAGGGAGACGTGGAATAACCGACCCCTGCTCCTGGTGTCAGGAAGAGTTATGACTGCCTCTGAGATCTAGTGGAAAGAATAGCTGTGTGTGCTTGCAGGAGTGTGGGTGAAAACTCAAAGTCACTGAACGACTCGGTGCATCAAATTTGGCCTCAGTAATACACTGATCGCTGCCTTCAGTAACACTAATTCCGTGTTAAAAAAACCAGACAATCCGAACCACCACAAACCAAAAAACAACTGAGAGTCATCTTGTGACAGTGAGGCTCTGCAGATAAGATTTATCCAAATTTGTTACATGAGTGATACTATGATGTTCACTTAAAAACAAAACAAAATTTATTTGATTAGCCTTATTCATTTGGGTAATTTGGGAAAATACATTCCAGTTGCTGGATGGAGTCTGGTGTGAACACTATAAGGTACATTTTCAGTGTTATAGATATTGTAAAGCACTGTGCAGGATAGACAGCCACCAAGTATAGGGTCCATAATGATTGCTGACAGGATTTATGAGGATTGTGAAGTGTAGTTTGTAGGAAGGTCGAGGGGATTTTGAAAGGTTTTCAAAGATGACACCATCCGATTCAATAAGAATGCATGAACCATTTGATGCCCTAAGGATATTTTTAGTGTGCTAGTTGATTGATTTTAGGTTTACTAGGGCTTCTTAGGAGAATCCAAAGCCTAAATACTTTAACAAATTTAGAGATCAAATAATTCAATTTTCTAACTTTAAAAAAACAAACAACCAAAAACCCCCAAAAAACCAACCCCAAAACCTGAGCTCACATTGGTTTTGTTTTTGCATACAACACCATGACTTTTATCCCAGAAGAAACTTCTTTCTCACACTAATTTATACTAGTGAAATGGAAAACAGGTTAGTATTTGTGTCCAACCATGTGTGAAATTAGTATCCTACAAGTGCACTCATATGAATGCTTGTGGTAATAAAGTAGTAGTCACTGTTTAATTTTAATGCATGCTTCACCTTAGAATTGGTTTTCTGAATAGCTACTATGTACATTTACATTCTTCCCCAAACACTTTAATACTTCCTTTTTCTGGTCTAGTTCTGTAATGCTTTCTGCACTGGGCAGAACCTGCCTGGGAGGTTGCATGGAGTTTAGGAACTCCTGGTAAATAAATACTGTTCAGTATTGCTAAGAATCCATCAAAATTGCAGAATCAGTATTAAATGTTTGCAGGAAATTTAGAATAAACTGTTACAGCTTAACAGTGCTTAAGACTGATGTTCTTTATGTACATAAAAGTACAGCATAGACTTGGCCAACACAAGCTTCTCTGTTCTACACTGCTGGAGCAAACAGAGCCCAGCTGAGGGATAGATACCACCTTTGTGATGAGGGGTTTTTTTTCTTTCATTAGTTAACAGAATCTGTGATCCACTAGCACTGGCAGAAAAGGATTTTCAGTCACAACTGACTCTTTCCAGGTTCGTATCTGTAAACTTGGAGAAAGACCTGTATCTTCTTGGATGCAGCAGCTGTTCTGCTTGCTACTAATTCAGTTTAAGCTTCTGTGGCCAGAGTGGCAAATGAAGTTCTGCATCTTACAGAAGAGGCACGTTTGTCTGTCTGCTGCTGCTACCAAACTTCTGCCTTGCCACAGTGATAAAACGGTATTTTTTAAATTGTCTTGCTAATTGTTACCATTTTCTTCTGGAGGGGGTGGTATTTCTGAAGAGGAGTAATTATTGCTCAGCTTTCTGTCGAGGTTAGGGGAAATTTGAACAAATGTCAACTCTGGAAGCAGGAGGCTAGATGGCAACTGAGTAGACATTCCCACTTCAACTCTGATCCAGATGGGGAGGATAACAGCAAGAGGTTTAATACTGGGACAATGGCTTTGGCTTGGGATTAGAGCTTGATCTATGTCTGCCCATACAGCTGTTCCACATCTGAGAAAGGGTAGACCTAACCTACATGTGTAAGCATATATGTGGGTGCTGCAAAGCCAACCTTGCTGTTCATGTGCTGTCCACTGAGTGCAGAAGTGATCTTTGGCATAAGCGTGGGCATTTGAGTCTAAGCATATGAAACACGCTGTCTGCCTCCTCCCTCATGCCCTAAAGGCTTCTCTGCACGCCGCGTTTCTGGGAACTGGCAGATTTTCCCTTGCAGCATTCCTGATAGTCTAGAATATGGATGGAAACTTCCACCCCCTGTGCCTGGCCCTATTTAAGAGCATAGTAATTTCAACTCTAATACCTAGACATAGGCCTGTACAGGTCTCTGGGTGTGAGAAATTCTTCTCACATACCCCAGAATGTAGCTGCAAATAACTTATTAACAAGGCAGCCTTAGGTGCTTTTAAGACTTATGTTTTCCTGCTCTGCTATTCAGGTTTTCTCTTTGATCCTACCTATTAACACTGTATATTGACGTTGCTGCTACACCAAAAGGGAGTGACTTTCTGCACAAATAACAGTCTCTGCAGCACCTCGCAGACTGCAGCTGGATTGCTGAGCCTGGCAGGATGGTTTTTCTCCCTGTCCCTTTTTGAATGAGAACCTTTGGCACATGTACTGTGTTTTGCAGCACTTGACTCCTGATCCTTTGTGCAGGACACCCACGTTGCATGTGCTTTCCTGGAACGCTGTCCTGTTGCCAGCAGTGCAACTGCCCTAGAGCCTTCAAATACATTTGACTTGGATCTGCTATCTTGGGAAGATGAATTTTACTGATTTCTTGTTCAGATTCTTCTCTCTCCTCCCATCCTATAGTTTGCAAGCTCATGAGATTTAGATAAAACCTGTTTCATCTCAGATGCCACCTATTGCCATCCTATTGGAAAACTTGACTGTAGCAGAAGCCTTAAATCAGAAGATGTTTGACAGTTTCTGATCTTTGAGCTGCTTTAAGGGCTGTCACAAACAAAAACATTCATACCTAGTCAAACTAAGTTGTTTGGTATGGATTGAGGCATTTGTCAAGTAGAGCCATGCAAAAGATTAAAGCAGTGTCTGTCAGTGAAACTAGTCTATTTTGGCTTATGTAATTCTACAGTGGGGTTTTTTCATGTTCTGTGTTGCAAGGAAACCGTAGGTGCCTTCAGCGCCTAAGAAGTGAATTATACATTGCAGAAAGTATTTCGTTCTATATTTAACAGCTCTTCTTTGAACAACAACAAAAACCGTAAACTCATTGCCGAGACTTGCACTGAAGTCATGGTGGTTCCTAGTTGTTAATGATATTTTACAGTGACAGCTCTGTTCTGCTTGCAATGTCAATAAAAATAGTAGCTCGCTTCATGTCTGGGGTTGCACTAAAATTTACTGATATCTGAATATGGTACTCCCCGTCCTGCATTGCCATCGTGTGTGTGTCAGAGGCGTGCGCAAAATGTGACAGCAGGACTGTGGCTTCAATGATAATGCCATGAAAGCAGTGACTATATTGTGCAGGGCTTCCCTGGCCAGTGGACATGCAAGCACAGTAGAACAAGCTTGCTGTGGGCAACAAAAATGCATGGCTAAAGCTTGATATACTTTAATGAAACTGGATAAAAAAAACCCCCTTCAAATGCCTTTATTCTTTAACCAGTGGAAATTTCCGTTTATTTCACAATGTGAGAGCTCTGGGACCATTCGTGTTCTAATGAAGTTGTGCTGTGAGAAAAAATCCTTTGTTTTCGGAAGATATCAGTATTTTATATGGTTAAATATAAGTGCCTTAACTGGTTTAATCGTTAACCAGGAATCCATGTAGGTATCAGGTTGTCAGGTCAGCTATCCCTCCCTCAGCGTTTTCTAACACGTTTGATTTCAGGTTACACAGAAAATGTACAGGTGTTTTCTGTAGCTTATAGGATTTCTACATCTGATGCTGTAGGTCACTCCTGCAGGGTTCATAATGAAAAGGGAATATAAATTTCTCTGTCATTGACAACATTAATTCCCTTTGGATGAGGCAAAATCTTCCTTGCTTATGGGTAGCTTCTGTCTAAGGATGCTCCTGAAGGAAGAATGCTTTGACTCTAAAACCCACCTGATTGTATGAAATCCTGAGCGGATTCAAAGAGCTTCACAAGGAAGCCACGTCCTTGCCAGCTACCAGAGCTTTAGACCACACTTAGAAATCAACGTATATGTAAGAGTCAAGGGGAAAATGAGGGTTAAGGGGTGAACTGGGGTGGAGGGTAGTGAATATTTGGAGATGAGATCTTGAAATGGGATTTGAAATGATGCAGCTGGCTTAGGCCAGAAAGAGAGAAGGATTTTCTACATTGTGGTGTGGTGTGGAAAAAGAGGTGGATGGTCACTGAAGAAACAAGTCTGGCACTTGAAAGACTGTAATCTGGTGATGTATTGTAGTAGTGCCCTACTGCTGGAGTTGGGGCTGGTCCTGGCACGCTGTTTGTCCTATGGAGGTAAGCTCAGAGGCAGCACAGAGGTTGGCAGTGAGCTTTGGCAGCCTGGAAATAGCTTTAGTGTTGATATCTTCTGCGGATAGTTGTGAAATTACTGTTTTTATCCATAGGCATAAAAAGGTAAATGGCTACAGTTAAAACCAGCTGGTGTTAGGCTTGGGACATGGGCAGTGGATCAGAAGGGAGGGAATAAGGCAACCAGGGGGAAACTATAGATCTCTGTAGGATGCTTGTTCATATTTCTGCAATCCCCAGGCACGACATGATTTGCTTCTCAATTCTGTTTCAATTCCAGTCGTAAACAGTAAGGTCAGTGAAGGTGTGACTGGGATCCCTGTGCTCAGCCTGCCTGGTCAATGCCCTTTTGACAGTTAAGTTTCTGCAGGGAAAATTTCACCCCTTTTATCAGCGCAATGTGTCTACTCAATGAGCATACATCCAAATCCAGCCTTCCTCTGCGCTCTGCTGAGAAGAGATCAGATGGAGGAAACCCATGTTCCTCTGTTTCTAAAATATTCTGGGCTGAAACAGGAAAGGTTCTGCCAGCCTCAGCTGCAACCTGCCTGACAGATTGATATCTGATCCAGTGTCACTTACAACTGGTTGGCTCTGAGATTTCTGCTATTGGGAGTATTTTCTTTCTTGAGATGCACTAGACTGATGCTTAGCTCTTTCGAAGTGCTCCAGTGCGTCCCTCTGTGGTGCCCTGGTTCCTGGAGATGTTTTGTCCTCATCTTCTACAGCTGACTTCCTCCTGTGCATCTACAGTGTCCCTTATACAGCAGAGTTTTCAGTGACCAAGGAGTGGTGATTGGGCTACAGGATAATGACACTGAGGATACAGGGATGTGTGGGCTGGAAGGCTTTTGTTCTGCAGAGGGGGAGATGCTATTTTGCAGCAAGGATGGGTTCTCCCAGGGTAATACAGCCAGACAGGTGATTACTCCAACAGTTGCTTTTTCTTTCTAGTGGTAGCCGTAGCAAAGGCAAACAACTGTGAGGTGTGAGAGTAACACCTCCTGTTTTACAAGGGTGTTTTGAATAGGTGGAAGAGCAACATTTCTCCTTGAGAGAGCTGCTAGTTTTGGAGCTGTTACATGATTATAGAAGAATAAGGAACTGGTGAGACTTCAAATAGGTGAATGGGAGAAGAAAGGAAAGTGCCCAAATGGCAAACACCTGTCTGTCTATCTCTGCCTGTCTGTGCTTGAAATCGTGATAGCTGGGCTCAGGGAACAGCATTGAACACAGCTGCTAACAAAGTACAACCAACTATTCCTCACAGCACTCCTTTTGAGGCAACAATTATTGTCCCAAATCACAAATAGTGGAGCTACAGCACAGAAATAATCATTTAGCTAGTTGAATCTGTGTCTGAACTGGGACCAGTTGGCTTTTCGAACTCCTTTTTGGCTCTCTAGTCGCCTGGGACTGTAAAGAATAAAATATGAAGGCGTACCTGCATCAACATGCAGTTTCACTGATCGCTTCCAAAGCGATTGTGCTCCACAGCCTATGAACAAAACAACCATTCAAAAAACCAAAACCCACACGAAACCCCAAAACAAAGCAAAGCAAAGCAATGTTTTTCCCTGTAAACACACCGGCGCTCACTTTCTCTCCCCGAGTACCTGCCCAGCCGAGCGCTGCGCCGTGCCCCCCCCGGTTATTCAACAGAGGGGAGACATGGCAGCGGTGCAGCCCGGTGATGCGCATCAGTACGGCTGCCGAGCGCACAGGGGTAGGAGATAAAGAAATCCTCCCCGCTGGGGCGCCCGTGCCCGCACCTGTGCCCGCTCCGCCCCGCCGGCTGCAGCTGGCCGCCCGCCCGGGCGCGCTGTTGCGCGGAGCGGCCGCGCCCCGCGGAGGGGCTGCCCCGGCGGCGGGGGGCGCCGCAGCCGCCCCGGCCTGGCTCAGGAAGTGCCGGTAGGGAAGCGGCGGGGGCGGCCGCTGGGGGCCGGGCCGGGCTGTCAGCGCGGCGAGGGGCAGCGGTGGCGCGGAGGGGGGAGCGGAGCAGGTCGGAACAATAGCGGGTGGAGGGGAGGGGGCCGGCGGCGGCGGGGCTCGGCACCGCACCCCGCCCCGGGCCGCGCCGCCCAGCCCAGCGCAGCCCGGGGGCAGCGCAGCCCAGCCCCGGGGCAGCCGCCCCGCAGGCACCGCGGAAGGGATGATCCGGACGGCGCTCGGCTGGACTCGCTGCTAAACGCGCCTCCATCCCTCCCTCCCTTCTCTCCTCCCTCCCTCTTTCTCTCTCTCTCGGCTCTCCTCCTCCCTAACTCACTGGATATTACCAGCCGCCGGGCTCGCCGCCGCCTCTCCCCCAGCCATGAATCCCGCCGAAGGGGCGGCGGACGAAGGCGCTGTCCCCGACTCCGAGGTGGATGCTTTCTTCCGAACAGGTAGGGGAGCCACGGGGAAGGGGCCGGGGTAGCGCCGGGCCCTGCCTCCGCCGCGGGATGCGGGGCTGGCGGCGCGGGCACCGCCGGCAGCGGAGCTGCGGGGAGGAGAACGGTGGGTGTCCCCGCCTGCCTCCTCGCTTTGTCCGCCGCAGCCCTTCGGCTCGTCCGTGCCCCGGTCTCCCCTCGCGCCTCCGGGAGGATGCTACTGCGGGGCTGCGCTCCCGCTGCTGGCCGCCTCGGGAGAGGGGACCGGCCGGGCCCCCGCCTCGGCCACGCACAAAAGCCCCGCGGGGATGCTTGGGGAGAGCCGCCGCGTTGTCACCCCCGCGGGAGGCTGCGCCGGCTTGGCCCCGCCGGGTCCCCCCTCTGCGGGCGGTGGCTGCCCGGGTACCGGCTGTCTGTTGGAAGCGGAGCCGGCTGCCTGCCTTGCCCGCCCTGCTCGGCGCTGCCCGGGCGGAGCGCCGGGCACTGCCCCTGCCGTCCCGGGGTGGGCAGGGGCGCCCCGGACAGCGCCCACCCGCTGCCGGCCGGGGATGCTGACCTCGTGGGGACGGGCTCGCGAAGTATCTCAGGGCTGGGCGAGAGCGGTGTGTTTCGCTCTCCGGTTTCAGAGGATGCTGAAGTGGAGCGGAAGGGTAGCTGGGCTACAGCAGCGTGTGGTGTGGGGCCTTTGCTAGCGATGCAGTGGTTAATTAAATTCTCCGGGCATTGGGTACGTGCTGGGGGTCCCTCACTGCACCTCTAGTTCATAGGGTGGTGTTTGTGTGAAAGCCTTAGCTCTGAAACATGGCTTTGCACAAGATCAGCATCTCAGCTGAAACAACTTGTGGTCTGCCCCCTTCCATAGGCAAAATCTTAATAAAGTGTTATAGGGTTCTTGGTAGATTTTTAATTAAAAATTGTAAAGGATGAGATGCTTGTTTCATAAGGAGCTTGACCCTTTTAGGGTAGGACTGACACTTACTGCCACAGCTGTTTGTCAAGACTTTGCTTTTCAGCTGTTTTCTTCCTTCTACCTGCTCATTAGCTACACACACTGCTTTGAGCTCCAGTTACAAAAAATCAGCTATATAATCACCTAAAGTTTAAAGCAGTAAAATCCTGAAGGCCTGCAGCAGCTCCCTGCTAGGGTAGACTGCACCCCATTTATGTGAAACCCCTTTGATCTAGAGGATAACTGTAATAAGGTCTGGCTGTGTGTATCTTGTGATCCGCAAGCCATTAAGCCATAGGATATTTGCCTGTTGATAGCCTACCTGGTTACAAGCTAATTTCCTCAGTCTGAACAATGACAGATTTGTTTAAAAAAAGGAAGAATAACCCACTGATTTTCCTTTTAAAAGGAACCTGTTAATTAAGATTCCCTATCTTTCCTCTTTCTCCCTTCACCCAAAGCTGAATCATTTCACTGAGAGACTGCCTTCTCAACATGAGCATGTCAGCAGAATTGAATTTGGAGGAAGTCTGTCTAGCTTGAATGGAAAAAAAGGATTTCTAAATGAGGGAAAAGCACAGGGAGCCATGTGGCTAGACACTTGAAATATCACCTGTAGATCCACAAATACATTTGTCACCTGCCTTGTACATTTAACCTAGAGATTTCTGAAAGTCTCCTAACACTTCTTCTTCTTGAGGAAACAAAATTACAGGAACCTGGGCCTGGAAGGGATTCCTAGGCCACTTCCTTGCGCTGAAGCATGTATGCATAGTCCATCCCTGCTGGCTGTCTCATCTACTGTAAGCTCCATTGATGGAGATGGCAAAATTCTTGTTTCTGTGCTGTTACGTGGCATCTTGTGTCCAAAAAGATGACATGAGGAAAAACAAGCCAACCTATTAGTAATTCATTTTTATTGTCAGCTCTTACAGTGGCCAGGCAACATCACTGAGAAATGGGAAAATGCACGTGAGAGCAGGCACGACTCATGGAATTGCACTGGTGGTTTCCTGCGTTTTGTGCACGGTTCACTTCTGGGGTGTGCGCTGCTCTTGTGCCTGTCTGAAGGTGGTTTTAATGGGTGGCAGAGAGAACAGCTGTAGACAGGACACAGCTGACTCTCCCACTCCTCTTTTTGGCTGCCAGCTGCAATCTTGACTGAGTAAGGACTCT
Organism: Rhynochetos jubatus; assembly: GCA_027574665.1. Taxonomy (NCBI): domain Eukaryota; kingdom Metazoa; phylum Chordata; class Aves; order Eurypygiformes; family Rhynochetidae; genus Rhynochetos; species Rhynochetos jubatus. The sequence continues at coordinate 32,063,811 of CM050654.1, forward strand.
GAGGTGGAACCTGATTTCTAGTAACTGCAGAGACCTGCATTCACTTAGCATCCTTTTCCCCTTAATTTTTAGCTTTTTTTTTTTTTTTTTTGCTTTTATTCCTTCTGACTTGTATTCCAGATTTGTAAAGCATAAACGTTGTGGCTTAAGTGTCCTAGTACATTCACATCAAATAAAAAATGGATTTGTGTGGTTTAAAGGTTAGCTGCTCCAGCAGCATGAGTGTACCCTAAACTCTTACCGAATTCACAGCTACTACACCAAAAAGGATGAACTCATTATTCTCGGTGGAAAAGAAAAAAAAAATGGAGTCCAAACAATTCATATCTCACTCAGAGGCTTTTAACAACCAGCTGAGCTTTGCACTGAGCCGGGAGGATCGATCGCCTGCCCCATGGTACCAGCAGAGAAGGCTAGTGCTGGGAACGGTGTTGCGCGCGGAGCAGCTCCCCCAGCAGCACCCAAACCCTCAGATTTGGCAGTCCCTTATCAGCGATGACAACTGAAGTAGCAGCTCTCTGAGATGTACCGGGAAAGTAAAACTGAAGGGATTAGTGTAAGGTCATAAAGGGGAGGGTCTGTTCTGGTGCTTACACTGGTGAGAACTGGGAACGGCTTTTAAGAAAAGGGTGAGATTTCACACCTGTGTGGTTGATGCTGGCAGTCAGTTAAACCTCCCTGGCAACAGGCAGGCTAGTGCCTACTCTAATTTTCACCTTCAGATATATGCAGAGAGTAACTTTTTTGTTACAAAAAAACCCAAGTATTTTTTGTTTTTAGAGAATCACTCCCATGTAATTGGGATAAAAATTAACAGGCAGAGGGACTTTAAGAGCAGAAATGACTATTGCAGTCTCCAGCTCTGATTTCTGGGATAACACTGGCTGCTGAATTGAGGCAATAATTTCTGCACAATGTCTATCACTTCTATTGGAGCTTAGGTTCGAGTAAGAAACCAAATCTGTGCCTAGGTATGCCTTATTAAGTTTCTTATGTCTGCTTTGGTGACATAATAAAATATGAGCAAGTTCTCTCTGACTCTCAGTAGTCTAGATTAAATGTGCACCGGGACTTTTATATTGCATGGAACAGAATCCAAATACTTGTTTCAAACATCAAGTAACACACTTGGAAAGCGTGCAAATGACAGATATCCCTTGGATATAGACACCGAGGGAAAGCTTTACCTTTGAGCCTAAGCTGCAGGAGTTTCTGTGGTGTGTTAGGCAATCCTGTACCAAATCTTTATATGTTTGTGGAGGTCAGTGACAGAACAGTTTAGCGAACTACCAATTACTGGCAAGCATAATCATCAATATTTTTTATCCACTAGAAGGTACAGTTTTATTTTCTAATTTAGTTTTCCAATGCTTAAGTACAACATTGATTATGTCTGATATGAAGAAGCTGACTTTGTCATCAATACTTCCTGTGAGTTGAAAATTGATATTGTTCCATCTCCTTTGACTGCGATGAATTATTCTGTTTGCTTTCTTCCAGCTGGTTATACTCCCAGCATTGTTCATTTGCGCACGAGTGACTGGCAGCTCCACTACTAAATAACTTTAAAATGATTGGCAGTGGCCAGGCTGTTTGATCAATAGATGTGCTTGAAATGATGCCTGTGGAGGAGTGCTCCTCGAGGTTGATGAAATCAAGTATCTCCTTGTAGAGCGGATAAATTGATTCAGTCGAGTTATCACCGGGGGCGAGGTGTTCGTGTGATGCCTGTCTGCCTCACCTTGAGACCTTATAATTTATAAGGCCCGGTCTGGTAATATGTGCTGATAAACGAGGCTCTGCTGTAGGAAAGACTGTCAGGTTGTGCCTACCATGTGGAAAGCTCCTGTGTTCTTTAAGGTGATGCTGATAATTAAAATCTGTACTGCCTTCTGGAGGCTCTGGCCCTGTCAGGACTATGGGTTTTGTTCCTTTCTTTATTCTCTGCTGTAGGCATTTTCTTTGCATGATTGACGTGGGGAAGGAGGATAGTTATCTTACTACTTTTAGGGACCCAGACCCTCCCAAGTCACCTTATAGCTCAGTGCATGGGGAAGGCTGTGTGGCTCTGCCCTGCTGTTGTCCTGGCTCTTCCTTAGCACTCTCGTGGGGCTCTGCTAGTCTGGAAGTTGGAATGTAGACGTGGCAAAGGACGTGTAGGTGAATCAAGAGGTCTTGGTGGGAAAGACTGTCCTCTTCCCCCTCTCTACAGATGTTGCTTAGAAATGGACAGATCCTGCTGATTTGTGGGGTGTTGTGACAAAAGGGAAGGATCTCTTTTTGTCTGATCCTGGAAGGGAACAATATAAATTGCTGATTTATGTTCAGAAGAGCATTTCTTTCCTGTTCTTCCTTCATCCTCACTCAGAAGTATGTACAGGGCAACAGGAGTGACATCTGATAGTCATTTGCAATGTGTTTTTCTGGATGAGATTGCGTTGTATTATAGGCCTGTAGGAAGATATTTATTCTATTTGATATTAATTCAATTAAGGCTGAACAGAATTACTTCCAGAGGAAGAGGCCTTTCACACACAGCTTCTGTTCTGAGCTGGTATGTACTGAAGTTCACAATCCTTGATTTCCAGGACAGGGTGCAATAGGGAACATAAGCTCATGGCATAGACACTAGGAAAGTGCACAGGTGATGCCTTGATATGGCACCTGCGGAAGTTACTGACTGGGGGGCAACCTGTTGCCTGCACTGAGTTTTGGGATTGAAACTCTGAAAGAAGAAAAGCACTATCCCAAAGCCATCAAAGGGAAGACCAGTAGGACCCTCCTAGTGCTTGTGTAGACCATTCTGCATGTGGCCTTAGATGGCCGTGCATGTCTTGGGACAATGAGCTGCGCGGATACAAGTGAGCATCCAACGTGGCCAGGCAAATATAGCTATCTCTGTTTCCTCCCTCCTTCCATAGTTTATTTTATCAAGTCCCATATAATAACCTGATGGGGACACCTGAGGGTTAGAAATGGGATCAACTTCGATGGCTTTGTGGGTTTTTTTTTTCCTTTTCTGGTTTTATTTCCAAGCACACCCTTGCATTAAGAGCCTGCTGGGGAGTCCTCAGGCTAGACAGGTGCTCTGGGCCTCTTGAAGGTTGGGCATGAAGTATTCTGTTGTTTCAGCTGCTGTGACCTTATGGTCCCTAGGAAAGTTGGTTATGGATGTATAGCGGCTTTATTGCTCCATAGCGACATGTACCGTACAGTACCCAGTGGTATTTTAAGTACTTCATAGTTACATCAGAGAAAATACTTATGGAGTATTAGGCCTTATAAACCCATAGCACTGTGCATTTTAAGGCTGGAACTTAAAGTAAGCCAAGAAACAACTTCAAGGTATTTGTGGTTTTGTTTGATTTGGACTGGTGACCTGCTTTCTGTATTTCTGTGGATAAACAGCTCCTGTTTTACAGCCTTGTATGGCACACGTGCCCTGTGTTAACTGAGAGAACTCTGCCTCTTGGGCAACTTTGCCTAGAGGGTCTGGTGAGAATAACAGTGAATGTTATATGTGTTGCAAAAGAAAGCTGGATATGAAAAGTCAGATATGATTGTCTGAATGGAGAAGCCTAGAGTGTAGGGGGCTGTATAAGAAAGAAGTCATAATATTTTAAATTATTTTTTTCCACTCAGTTCTGGGACGGACTGTGTTACTGTTACACAGATCCAGAGGACTTCAGAGGAATTGTTTTGGGGTTTTCGTGGATGTAGCTGAAAACATAAGTCTCTGGCACCTCAATGGAAATCGTAAATCTAGGTTCGAGTGAGTCACCTGTGCGATATATGGACTGCAGTGTGTTGAAATGGGATTTTGTGTGTTTTGTGCTAAGAACAATAATATTTCAGCAAAAGATTCAAGTTTTCACGTCATTTCAGACTTGATTCAGAGCAAGCCCGGTATTTTAATTTAAGCTTTTATAATTTTTAATCTAAGCAAAGATTTTCCTCTATTGCAACTAATTGTGCAAGTTGTTATGCATATGACTACTGTGGAACAACATTAGTTTCAGTTGCTTTTCATTTATTTTGTTTTGAACTATTCAGTGAAGATTCAAAGTAGTATATTAAAATAAGGTATGTTCAAAGCTGGAGTGTGAAACACAATGTAAAACATTTATTGATGCTTAAGTAATTCCTGTTTCCTAATCAAGGTCTTAGGAGATAATTCTGTTTCTACTTTTAAATATAAATATTCATTTTGTGTGCTCCTTTTCATTAACTAGTGCCTAGAATAAATTGTGGTTTATTGGGATTCTTTCTCGCTTATCCGTGTGTATGGCTTTGTACTAAAATCTAGCAGTTTTCTGTTTCTTCCAAATTACACAATTAACGACTGAGGACATATCCGTACATAAGCCTAATTTGTCGCACTCTCACTTCAAGGCAACAAATTGCCTTTAAAACTAAAAATTAATTTTTTTTTGTAAGCTTAATTATATGAACCAGCATTTCGATTTCACTGATGGAACAAAACTACCGTAATTAGGCAGAGTGTAATTTTTAGCGTAAGGTCACATCATGCTTTGCTGAGAATAATAAGAGGAAATGATCTTCAATTTAACATCATGGTGACTGGCAGACCAGCTGCTCTGGTCATTTCTGTTAGTGAAGTGGCCTTGGGAAAAAGGGTGAGTGTGTGGTGTTTGTAAGAGAAATTAAATTAACCTTGTTGCGTAATTGGTACCCATGTAGACTTAGCGGAGTTTTCAGGTTTTTAAACTACATTTGTGTGCGTGTAATAAGCGGCGCTGGAGTGGCAGATGACATGTTACATCTGAAGTAAAAAAAAAGGTCATTACAAGGAAAGATTTGACTCCAAGGTGTTGCTCTCTTCCGGCGATTGCGAGCCTTTCTGTGCAAGGTGAGTACCTGGTGAAACAGTACAGGCAGTAGGTCAGGCACACTCTGGTGCAGCCAGGGTATGAAGAGTAGTAGTTGGTCCAGGTTGGTTTGTTACTTGAAACTGGAATATATATATAGCAAAAGAGCTTTGTAAAGGTTCCCTGGTAATATCTGTGTTGCTGGCGTGGCTCCTAACTCCTGGAGTGTACCCTGGTGCTCCTGCTGTTTAATGGCAACTGGCAGCCTACGCTGGGAGCAGCATCATCAGCTGGAAACAATAGTGTCTGATTCTTGTTTGTCAGCCGGGACAATAGCCTTGCTGACGGGCTGCAGTGGAGGAGAGCGGGGTCCCTTTGTATGGCAGTGCAGGCATGGCAGATGGCTAATTGGACATGATAAACCACGGGGGCAATGGGGGAGAAAAAGGAGATCTGCAGGGATTATCGGCTTGTATCCCCCACATTAGCGGGGAAAAAATAACAACCACCACAGTGTATTTTAAAGATGTTATCAACTTCAGCTCTTTTCCATGAATATATGATTTGAGAATGAAGAAGGGGGACACCCTAACTAATGTCTCTCGATAGCTGATATGAAGGCTGCTTTATTAGCTGGGAGAAAATCATATTACTGTATGGGAAGGTAGGCAAATGCACAGCCCCCAGAGACACTGGCATGGCACTTAGGAAAATTAGCAGTGCATATTTTTCACCAGTCTTGTAAGTGAATGTCAAACTGTTGTGCCAAACAGCATCCAAGCTGAAAACAAAGAGCTTTGCAGCAGTGCTTTTCAGGAGCGGGAAGTTAAGTGCTATCACAGTTCATCTTGATACGAACAGACATCCATCAGTGTCGGAGCAGTGAAAAGCTAAATTGATTAATGAACACTATTTATTTAAATGTATTTTATTAGACTTAACGCACTATGAAGCCCAAACTGGAAGCCCCTGTGCAAACAAACTTTTGCTTATTTCAAGGAGGTTAGTGAAAAATGGAATGAAGTCTCACGTTAGGACTACAAAAAACAGAGGGCTGGAACACCTATAAGAACAGGCTGAGAGAGTTGGGGTGGTTCAGCCTGGAGAAGAGAAGGCTTTGGGGAGACCTTATTGTGGCTTTTCAATAGGGGGCTTCTAAGAAAGTTGGAGACAGACATTTTAGTAGGGCCTGTAGCAATAGGACAAGAGGTAACGGTTTTAAACTCAAGAAGGGTCAGTTCAGACTAGATGTAAGGAAGACATTTTTACAATGGGAGTGGTGAAACACTGGCACAGGTTGACCCCAGAGAGGTGGTAGATGCCCCATCTCAAGAAACATTCAAGGTCAGGTTAGATGGGGCTCTGAGCAACTTGATCTGGTGGAAGATGTCCCTGCTTATGGCAGAGGGATTGGACTAGATGACCTTTAAAGGTCATTTCCAACCAAAACTATTATATGATTCTAAGGCGTGCGTCAATCCCAGGTAGTTTTTGGTATGAGATGTGTAGGCTTAGCTAGTGGCTTTGGTGGCGGTGCCCGCAGCTTGGTAGCTTCAGGCGGGAGTTCATCCTGTTGGATGCATTTTAATTCCTTTTTTAGCTCCCTTATAGTTAAACAGCAAGGGGAAGCACACCACAGCTTTGGGAGTAATTCCACAATTTTGTTCATCTTCCCTCTGTCCACAGAGGAGGTCTAAGAAGCAATGCCAAAAGGGGTCATGTTCATTGGTGGCTGCTGCAGCGATCTGCAGTTGTCGCTGGCTTTAATTCTCTTTTTTTGTAAAATGGTATCAAGTGCCTAGAATACTGTGCTATTTTAATGTCTCATAATAATAATGTTATGGCATATAACAGATACATTTAAATTGTAGTAAAAATAAATCTGCAAGAGGTTAAAAATAATAGCTAGGAAGAAATATGCAGTACTCTGGAAGCAGATTTACTTTCTGTGGAAATGTCTGGACTGTGTTTCTCTTCCACTGTTTACTACTGTCTTTTCCCACGGGATGAGTTTAGGGGAAACTCCAGATGAAAAGTGTCAGCAGCCCCTTCAAGTGCTGTACCTGTCAGTTTGTGTAGCTTTGGAAGCTGTAGGTGCTGCAGGCCATTTGAAGGGTTGTGAGTGGATGCAATAAAACTTCAAATAGGGCCATCTTCCTATAGGACCTACAATATTGTCATTATGTTACAATGGTTCTCTATCAGAGTTTTTGTGTTATTGTCTCAGTCACCAATTGGTTCCTTCTGCAGCAGATGCTGTGTGAACACTGAACAAAAAGATGATCCCTGCCATCAAGTGCTTACGATAAAAGCTGTCAAGTGGATTGTGAATTCATTTACCTGCCTTTTGCTTTGCTTTCCTTTCCTTTCCGACATATCTGAAGGACAACCCAGAGGAGTTAACGGAATCTAGCACTGGGTATGAAGCAGAGGGAATGGCTGAGAATAAGGTACGAGCAGAAAAATAGAGACGAAATGAAAAAAATGTAGGGAAACCTAAAACACCGTGGAAGATTGCAACAAAGTTCTCTAGCAGAGCACTTCAGGGCTGGAGGGCACTTGGCTGAGAAAAGGAGCACAGCCTGCATCCTCAGTGGAAGGGAAGCGGGTGATGTCAGTGTGGGAAGGTCAAAAGCCAAAGGAAATAACAAAAATGAGACAATAGAAGTTTTTAATGGAGTTGTAGCTTTTGGGATGGAAAGCCAATGTTTTCTGCCACATTGGAAAGAAAATCTGGCAGACTCTGGCTGGGTATGTAGTGGATGGAGGGAATAGGCAAACCCTGTGCATGTGCCATGCTCCGAATGGGGGTGGCGGCCATAGGAGGTGCTGCTAAACACAGGAAAAACTCGCAAGGTTTTCCCTTCTAGGAGATGCCCCTCACCATCGAAGACCATTATCATCACACTGCAGTCTTTTTGTGGTGACTGTACCAAATGCCTGTCTCTCTTTGATGCTGTCGAGAGAAGGCATTTTCCTATGAGGTGAAGACACAGAGCTCAAATTCTTGGGTGTGTTCTCTTCACGTTTAATGCCTCTTGTGCACAGAAACATGTCATGAAGAGCCACCCTCCTTGGTTCTGACTGCCACTGTGTTCACAGCAATTTAAGTTTCCTGCTCTGCTTTTCTGTGCCGAGGCAGACAGTTCAGGGGTGATGCTAATAGAGTCGGTCTGAAGCATTCAGATAAATTTAGTCTGAAGGAGCAAGTCAGGCCTACTGGGTAAATAGTAATGATCTTGTGAGCTTCGAGGACTTAGATCTACGGTGTGTGAATCTCACGTTAACAGCTTGCTTCCATTCAACTCAATCCTGCTTGGAAGTTAGCTGGGGTTAAATAGGTCAGCTATCTATTACAGATTCCTGTTGGTCTGTAATCTGTCTGCTGCTTCAGGTTATTTATCAAATTCCTAATGAGATGGACTTGGACTATTTGAGGCAAGGAAAAAGTTGTTAACACTGGCTTGGTGTAAGACACCTCTGGGACTAAAACTGAACAGAGGAAAAGCCTTGTTCATTACGTGAGTTCAGATCAATTAAAACTGACCGGTGTGGTAATAGGAGTTTGTAAAAATGACAGTTCCCAGCATGTAAGCCCTTATCATGGGAAAAGATTTTTAAAAACAAACAAACCAAAAACCCCAGCTGCTTGTCTTCATCCTTGAGTTGTGCGATCAGGAGTAACTGGCAGCTTGGACCTGGTTACTGTGATTGGGATTCATGTCAGTGCTTGATTCAGCTTCAGCTCCGTCGTGATATTTGTGCCTGGGAGCCTTACGATGCTCACGTGCGATAGTTCAAAGCCAATGGCTAGTAGGTTCTTACTTGGGTAGTCAAAGGACAGGTTTCTACAGCATCCACCTTCGATGTCAAGCAGTGCCAGAGAAGTGCAGAATGAACAATGATTGCTTTGCTTGGCTCAGCCATCCTCAGCTCCCCTTGGTGTGCAGTAGTAATGGAGATAATGGTAATTAGAACTAATACGCAGAATTAGTACAGCATTTCAGAACACTTAAATAGTCACAGCATTTCTGTAGAATAGGGAAGTCTCATCAAACCCCTCTACAGAAAGCAGACAATTGGGCACAAAGCTGTATTAAGTGGTTTTCTTGGGGTTGTATGGACTTTGTGCCCGTGTTCTTGAAAAAGCCACATCCTGGTGGTGGAGCAAACCCTGATGAGGCGATGCGTGGCTTTACCTTCTGTTGGCAGGGCAAGGGCCAGGAAAAGCACGCCAATCCCTTTACTGCAGGGTTGTCAAAAGTCGTGGCTGAAGTGACAAGTGAAATCAAAGAGATGTACAAACACTCTTCTTAGACCACTGGTATGGGTGCCTATATATGGGTGCAGGTGACCTACTTCAGACAGGTTGTACGTCTTGGCCTTAGTCCTGGAAATGGGATTAACACGCCTTGCCTATGTCCACACCAACCAGTCAAATGGTCTTAAGATTTTCATTACACTGACCCTATTTTTAAATATACGTTGGTCAGAGCCACATCTGGTATAAAAAAATGGCCTGTTGCCTGTGACAGCAGAGGAGCTACAGTAATTTACACAGGAGGAAATTTTGGCACATGTTCAGCTGACAGACTTGTGTGGGGATGGGGCCAAAGAGGACTGGTAGCAGAGTAAGGATATTTCTAATGTGTTAAGACATCCAGATGATTTTTCTCATCACCCTGGTACCTGAGTACTGACAAAACAGGGCACTTGGGCTCTGGGTCTGTTCTCACTATTTGGTAGGGTCCCCTGTGCCTTTTTTGTAACGAGCGTGCTGCTGTGAAAGTCACATCTATTAAATGCTAAATGTAAGAGAGATTTAATGACATGCTATTAAAAAGTTCCACCTACCTAAAAATGCTTTGCTTTCCAGCCCAGGTTTGCTAATATATTCCATATTTCACAGATCTCTTCATGAAGAGAATGCTGTCAGGGGCCATTTACCGCTCTGATCCTGCTTTTGTTGTCTTTTACGAGTGCCAGATTCCCCTTCATGGCAGAGCCAGCCACTCTGCCACGAAGTTTATGCTGCAGGTGTCTCCAGTGGGTGCGTTAGTTACGTGGGGCATGGGAAGGTACCTCCCGACTGGTTCCGTACAGCAGAGTTTAATGGAGCTATAAACATACTATATGATTTCCTTTTCTTGGTCTCATTTTTCCCTCATACTTTTTCTTCTTGGAATATATCTAGCAAATGTAAAACCTGTATGTTGCTACTGCAAATGGGGCCGTTTGCTTAACGTGGCTTTGTCCAGAGTAGAATAAATACCCATGGCCTTCTGAAGAGCGCTGAGTTGATTGCACATACCACCTGCGTTTACCAGTAACATTACCAATAACATTCACCTGTAACATGTGCATGAGAGGACTGCAAGAAGTTGAAATTCAGTGCTACTCTAAAGAGCAATTTTCATGCTGACAAGAAATAGAAAGTCATGTTGCATCTTCCTATGGGAACATATAGACAGAGGTAAGTTTCCTCTTTGGAAATTATCTTATCTTTTGTCTTTGAAGGCAGCAGCTGTGGGAGGTCGAGCACAGGCAGTTGTCATCAATCGGTGGATTGCAGATTGGTGCAGGAGTGCTCTCACCCTGTAAATGCCACTGCCTTTCCACTGCTTCCCAGTCCAGAGCACAGCCCTTACTTTTTGCTGTCTGCAACTCCCCAGCAAAGGCTTCCTTTGGCTCATGTGTACCTGGAAGGCTTAAGAAGGAGCAGACCTGCTCCCTGGCTCTGTTTTCTAGACATGCACGTTCCAAATGAGTCTCTGCCTTGTTGAACTGAACAAGGGAATGCTGTGCAGTAAGTCTGTCACTCCTTTTCCTTTTGTCCCGCTGCTGGGGCGCACGGTGACCACTCTTTCCACACGAAATACCTCAATAGCAAATGGTCAAGACAAATTTTAGACAGATTAAACTGAAAATCTTGAAACTAATAGGATAGCGCGGAGGGCAGACTTAGGGTGCCTAACTAGCAGGCATGCAAAGCGCACAGGCGAACAAAGCAGGACTAAGCTCCTTTTCCTTTTTTCTTTTATCTAACATGCAGCTACGTTGACAGCTGCAGCTAATGACTTCTGAAGGGATCTCCTCTCTTGGCTCCCTTTTTGCTCTTCCGATCTGTGTATGTATTTTCCCTGAGAGCTGTTCCAGGAACTGAATTAAAACCTCCCTAGTCATTACTTTTCCTTTTGGTGTGCAGACACCCTGCAAACAGTGGCTCAGGCAGCAGCCTGAAGCAGTCAAGTTTCAGAGGAAGCCAACTGTAGCAATCTATTTTTAAAAGGTTATTTTGATGAATTGGATTTTATGACCTGATTTGAACTGGTCTTGGGCACCCGTGTGTTGTGCTGTCACAGCCTGAACCCTCAAGAGCGTCAGTTTGCTGTTTTGCCATTGCAATCCTATCTCCTTTCTGATGGCAGATGGCAACAAATTGTTCTCTCCATCCTCTAGTACTGCTTGTCGTGTGCGTTGATGGTGGAGAGTTGCAGATCTTTTGCTGGGGAAAGTAAAACTCTGCTTGTCATCTTACAGTTTCTTGGCTGTCCTGTTTCCCTTCAAGCGATGGGAGTCTGGAGTTGGGGCTGTCATCTTTCATGAAACGCTGTTACATCTTTTTACATTATCTCTAAAAAAATGATTTAAAAATACTCCATGAGTTTGCATAAGTTTCACCCTTAACTTTGCTACAGTTATGGATATAGGTACTATGTAAGACCTTAAAACACCAGCGTTATGAACATCCACATCTCTCAGCTACAGTAAACGGAACTGAAACAGCCTTGATCCAGAAAGCCATGGGCTGTTGCAGTATCAGTCCCTGATGCCATGTCTGAAAACATCCTTGCATAGCTTCTCTTAACATCAGTAGCAGAGGAGCTTTACAGTTGGACTTTGGCGGGCACTAGCCTGGGCTTATAGGAGGCATTCAGCATGTAGGAGTGAATATAAATCTTGTATTCAGTCTCTTGAAACCATCTCAATGTTTCTATTGTGCAATTCTAAACAAGATTTCTATTATGCTGAAGTAACTTGAGTTTATTCTCGATCCAGAAAGAGATGGGAACGCTGTAATGGATTGCTTTGGATGAGGTATTCATGCTCAAGAAAACAGTTTTTTACACACTGATGGGTGTGTAATAGAATGTGTTAGTTTGGAAGTTTAGGACTTGTCATGGAGGTGTTTATCATGCTGTAGTCCTGCTGGAACTCTGCTGATAAATGGGATTTTTAGATAGGAAGCCTTCATGGATGAGTAGGTCCTGATGGCTCTGTTGTTGGCACCCATCCATTTGAGCCCCTAAGAGGCACTTGAACATTGGAACTGCCCTTTTTTTAAGTTGAAATTTGAGTTTCACAGTTTTGAAGCTCTTGATGCAACTAAGGAATCCCCATAGCAATTCCTGGAAAGGAAGGCTGGATTCCTAATATCCTGATTCTTTTTGGGACAGCTGTACCCTTCTCTTGCTTTTCTGTATTCCTACTCTGAGGTTATGCTTTGCGATGCTTGTGTGCATGAATAGTTGCTGAATTTGACTGCATGAATTGCCACATCTTAGTGTGGAGAGGTAATTTGTATCTGTGATTGTTTCATAGGGCTTTAGGGTGATGATCCTGTTATTCTTAGCACCTCCACTGCCTTTGCATAACCTCTCTTGCTTTAGGCAAGGTAAAACAAACACAGCCTCTGGCAGCTCTGTGTCAGGAACAGCACACGCATACACCACATCCAGGCACCTCATCCTTCCCGGCTGCTGCCCAAGCTGTCCGGGAACTCACGGGCTTCCCCTGCGTCACGCCCCAGCCTGTACGCCAGAAGGAAACCTCCTCCTATCTTCAGCTCTTCCTGCCCAGCTGCGCACAGGTCCAGCGTGTCACAGCTCATTGTTTCAGATGGTGTGGTGTGTTGTGCTTCTGCAGCACCAGAGAGGCTGTAAAACATGAAATGATGTTATTGTTAAAGAAGTTTATAAGCTGTTAATCACCGCGTATTGGCCAGGCAGAGCTTTCCTATTTCCAGTGCTTGATAAGAGGCTTGTGAGTGAAGGCAGAGGAGGGGAAAGGCAGGCTCTGGTTGTCTCCAGCATCCCAAATCAACGGGTGCTTTTTCAGTGCTGGCTGGAGCCAAGTTCCCAATATCTCAGCACTCTTCTGCTTTTTGGTGTGTAGTGGTCATGTAGGGTTAAATTAGGGTGCAGTGGTTGAATTGCAAGCTTTTCTGATAGGAGCTCTTGGGTTTCTGCATCCATAGCTTTCCTGAGGGCTCCCTTGGGTAAGGCCTGGCATGCTTTATCTGACAGACAGCCTGACTGATATTTCTGGTGGCTTAATCAGCTGGTGTCAGGGTGTCTAGGTGCAGCCAGAAACTTTCATCCTAAAGTTGTAGGTATCCCCAGGTTATATTTACAAGTGGCAGTGTGGCAATAGAAGTTGCCTCAGCAGCAAGGCTGTGCTCCAGGAGTGATTACTGCATCCCTGCAAGATGAAACAGTTGTGCCTTTTTGGGTTACAATCATAATTTGGATACAGGAATCTTATGTGCTGGAACAGCATCTTTTACAGGGCTTTTAATTTTATGCATCTTGTCTTTTCTTGTCTATGTCAGGCCAGAAGGTTCCTCAATTATTCTTGCTCATCTTAAATATCAGTTATCCCCTTGCTGTGAAAACTGATCCATTGCAGAACAAGGATTTTTTTTTTTTTTTTTTTTTTGCATTGGAGTAATCCTAAGAGAACAGATTGTTGCTGTGAAAAGCAAAGCTCTTGGTCCTGTTGTTCTGTGTTCCTCTTGTCGTCATTAAAGCTCTTTGTGTTAGACTGTGAGCGGCCCACATCATCACCAGCTTTCCCTGCTGCTGGAGCCTGCAGTGAGACCGTAATCCTGCATTTGCCATCACAGTGTCTTCCCATATAGTGTGATTTTTACAAATCTAATATTGTGCTTTCTCTGCAGGAACAGCAGCAACAACAAGATAGGCTCCAAATAGCAATTTTAGCAGAAGTAAGGAAGTATCCTGTTGTCTCACAATGCTGGACAACAGCAAGCTAATTTTCACCTTGTAGTACCAAGGTTGTAGATAAGCTTATTAGATAATGTAAAATTCTGGAGGTGAAGGTCTTAACTTCTGCTGTGGCCTGCTGGATGACATTAAGCAATTAGCGTTACTCTGTGCCTCAGTTTCCCTCTGAGAATTGGGTAATTGGCTGTGGATTAAAAGCCCTATAAAATAACAACACTTAAAGCAGTGCATGTAACAGTTGTTAACACAGAATGCTGTCATCATCTCCACTTTATAAATGTGAGGAACTGAGGCAGAAAATGGCTTGCCAAAAGCTATTGATGTAGTTGGGGCAAGAGTCCTCATTAGACCTCTGGAGCTGGTGGCTGCCTGGCCAGCCCTCAGGCTTCGTGCTGCTCATCACCCTCCTGCCCCTGCTTTTGAGCACCGTGATGATGGTTAAATGCACAGGACTTTGGTGTGGGTGTGTGTTACAGATTTAGGCTCATTCCTTTCCCCGTTCCTGCTGCGTGAATTGGAAAAGTAATAAACAAAATGGTTTTTATCTAGGAAAAAGGTTTGAGTCCTCCGTTTTTAACAAGCATATGTTAATAGTACGAAGTATATGGGACAGCATTGTCCTAATTAGTTTTCTGTCGAAATTAACAGCCCTTGAATTCAATAGAGAGATTTAGGCCAACACAGTGTCTTTGAAAAATTCACAGGACTTTTTGCCCTGTGGTTTTGAATATGAGCTGAAGCTTCAACATCATGGAACCTCCTCTGAGCAGAGCTTTACTCTTCATTTAAAATGTTCTCCCTCTTTAAAAGCCAGCTTCTTAGTGTAATTTGAATCCATCTTATTTTAGGGTATATATTTAGTATGCAGCTGATTTTTTTTTTTTTTCCCTCTAAAGTTCTTGGATAGCAAGTCCATTAAGAAATCTCAGTGTTGCCAAACCAGTTTAAGACATTTGGAACTTCAATTACCTGCTGAACTCTTAAAAAGTAATTTGGTCATGAAAGCAGTGAATGCATTCTGTGCTGTTTAAGGATTGCTTACAGAGATAAAATGGGTTTGGCTGGATGTCAGATAAATACTTTTATGCTGAAGCATATGTGCAACCAGTTTTTCTCCTTTTTTTTTTTTTTTTGAATGAATCTGAAGAGTCTCTCCTGAATATCCCCAAACAGATTCTGGATTGCAAGGTCCTGTGTTCTTAAGTGAGGACAATCATTTAGTGTTTTGCACCTAGGGAACATCTTTCATCTCTGGGCCTTAATGTACTTTACAAAGCCAAGTATGTTCAGCCTAACAAAACTTCTGTGAGACAAGAAAATACAGTTTCCCATTTTACAGCCAGGATAGCCAGCAGGAGGACGTGATCTGCTCTCACATCAGGCTGGTAGCAGGGATTGCTGGAAGATGATAAGAGATTGGCATGC
The DNA here is from genome assembly GCA_027574665.1 of Rhynochetos jubatus. Taxonomy (NCBI): domain Eukaryota; kingdom Metazoa; phylum Chordata; class Aves; order Eurypygiformes; family Rhynochetidae; genus Rhynochetos; species Rhynochetos jubatus. The sequence continues at coordinate 32,079,091 of CM050654.1, forward strand.
CTAGGTAAGAAACTTGGGGAACAGATTCTTGGAGTCTGCTGCTTTTTGCACTGGCTTGAATGTGATCCTGGACACAGGTCTGATGCCTCTTGCAGGTTAATAGAAGACGAGTGCAAAACTGTTCCCTCCCCAACGCTGTGTTGTAGATTCTGTTTGCATGGGTCCCTTGGCAAGCTCTGCCATGCCTGGGAAGCCAAGCAAGGGCTCTGGTGTGTGAGACAGCAGCTAGTGCAGAGGGAAAGAGCTGAACCGTCTTGCTACCGTGCAGGTAACAGATGGTGTTTGGCTTATGGGAGAGCAGCTCCTCAGCTCTTGCAGTGTGCTTTTCTTATAAAATTCATCCGTCTGGAGTTGTGTTGGCTGAAACAAATACACAGTTAGCTCCAGTTTGAGCGGGGATTGAAGCCATGCCCTGTGCTGAGATGCATATCTCTGTGTGTGGCTATGTAGTGTTAACAAGCCAATCCCAGTTACTCTAAAATGAAGAATTTAGTTGAAAAATTAGAACCATTAGTACCAGCATATCTTTTTTTATTGTGATAATGGGACCCAAAGCTGAGTAGTGTTTCCTGTGAGTCATACCCTAACTTTTTACACTATATAGTTCATCTGTTACACCGAATGCAACCTCATATGCCACTTTTTTTCCTGAATAGTATCTACAGCTGTGGCCAGTTGTGCTGCTTGGCTTGCAGCTGACCTGGGTTCAAAGGCCTTGAAGCCGAGCCAGACTCAAAATGGCTGGGCAACTGTCCCCACTGCTGTGGGGTCAGTATCTGCAAGCATAGCTGCATGTGCCATTCTTCTCTAACCCAAATCAGTCAAAATGATCTGGGTTAAAGAAAACCCTCCATGTTTTTAAATAGTAAGCCAACCTGGATCATTTTGACACAACCGGGTTAGGGAGCGACTGAGTACAGATATAGCGACAGATTGGAGGGGGCGGCAACCCAGCTCTGCCGCAGCCGAGCTGTGGGTTGGACCACAGGCTGGATAACATTAATTGGGAGTGAGCACAGTAAGCTGCCCCGACTTTTGTCCTGTACAATAGCCTTGTTTAGAGGAAATAATTAAATAGTATGAAGGCTAGAAATGCAGCTGATGTTTCCCTGGTTTGGCCTCTGATTATCAACCAGTAGATGTACTCTTAGGTTCCTGCCCAAGGACCTGGTAGTGGCTTTTTTTTTTTTCCCCCTACAGGCAATTCAAAGCAACTTCAAGTTTCTTCTAAACTGCACTTGCTTTCATGGGCAGTAAGGAAGCTGCCACCCAGGTGATATTTTCTGGATAACAGCAGTGATTTTCAGATGTTTGGGCACATAACTGACACATGTAGCCTTGAGAGATGCTCTGTGGGTTTTGACAGCCTTCTAAACATGCTGGTAATGGACAAATATAGCAAATATTCTGCAAAAACTGAATGTAAACATTTGAGAATCTTAGTTCACAGAGGATAGTACAAAAATCCCTGTAATGCTACCTTGGGCAAGTGTGTAAGTGTGTGTTTGACACTGGACTTGTCAGTGATCTCATTCATTGCTGCTGTGCTGAGACTCAGTTACTGTGGTTTAGCATCAGCGTGCATGAGAGCAGAGTTAGGCCTGCTGAAAGGATGGATACTATTCTTTCCCCTCAGGGAACCTGTTGGCAGTGGTTATGCAGGTCATGTCCACATGCTGTGACCTGTCTGCACAACAAGCCACCGCTCTGTGTCATTTGCCAGCAGACACTTCCAAGATACCCTCAGCTATAAAAGAGCATCTTTTCCCCTCCACAGGAGATATGATCCCCTTGCTCACAGAGTGCACACACTGGATGCTGTGATACAGCTCCTCACCAGGGCAACATGTTCTGGCGGACATGAATCCTTTCAGTTTCTGGTGGAGGCAAGAGTAGGGTAATCCTATTTTGGTGTGTAGGCTCGCTAAGGAGAGTTGAGCATCTATATAAATGGTGTATGGCATATGGTGGTGAGGGAGAGATGCCCTTGCCATTGGATAGAGTGTCCCTGAACACTGGGGCCCATCTCATTGCCTTTGTTATTCCCATCTGGTCATGTTGCAGGTGTGTTGGTGATTGTGTGTGACAACTTCATGTGTTCTATCGCTGAAGCTGATGACAACAAAAGAGAAATTACTTTCCCTTGTTGATGTTTATTTCCAAATGCAGTCACTGTGTGGCTCAGTGCTTCCTCCGTGTGATGCAAAGGCTTGACCTCTCCTTCTTTCAACTCTTAACATTTACATGTAACGAACAGACCTAGGTGTTGCAGTATGTTTGTCTGGGTCGTCAAATGCATATTATGCTTGTCCTTCACAGCAGAAATACAATATCTTTCATCTCAGCCCGTCAGCTCGTTTTTGTTGGTTTTAATTTTGTTGTAGTCATTGAAACCCAGTGATTTTGTCAATAAGCATTATTTATGTGGGGAGAAATAAATTGATTCATACTTGAAGCACGCTCCCTTGTGCACACACTCATGCAGGGTTGTAGCCTGAGACAACAGCCATGAGTCCAACCCAAAGGGCTGACTCTGCTGCTGTGCAACCTGTCCTCCTGCTTGCTGTGTTATATGCAGAGAGAGCTTACAGACTGTCTTCAGCGTTTTGGAAACCTCTGTGCATGAATGGTTTATCTGCATTGCTGGAAACAAGCTTGATTGACACAAAAACACAGGAAAAGCTGCATCCCAGATGGTTTTGCTATGGTTTGATTGTGTTTTCTGGGAATACCTGGCATTCGTTGTGCTGTCTGGTCTCCTTCAAATCATATACCTGCCTGGAGGCTGGGACTCTTGTGAGCTCATGGCTTGAGCTGGAATTGGCTACCTTCAACCTTAAACACCACTTTCCTGCAACAACTGTCTTTCATTTGCAGAATTTCAATCCAATTTCATGGTATTCAGGTTGTTCCACTTACCATTCCTCATGTTTTTTCCACGCTATCTCTGCATCCCAGTAGTGCAATGGTCTCTACCATCTCGTCCTGAAAATCTTGGTTGTAACAATAAAAATAATCATGTACATTGCTGGTTTCAGGCAAACTATCTTCAGCCTCCGGTCAAAAAAAAGAAAACCAGGTAATTATACATGCATAGATAAAACTGCTATTAACTGAAAAATGTTTGGAAACTTCTCAGAAGACAAGACTAGAAACTGTCAGTTCATGAGTGGTTTGCGTTTTCCAACAAAAATATTAATTTTTTTTGTGAGACTGAGGGGCACTTTGATTATTTTGCTGAGTCAAAAGCATATTTCATAGTGAGGAGAAAGTTTTGCTGGAAACTCCTTATTCAGCCCTGTTCCTCCTACTAGCTGGCTAAGCATCTGCTAAAAACCCATTCTGCTTGCGTCACCAGTAAGCTACCAGGCTTTAATATTTGTTCAAACTGAGGCTGATAATATTTTAAAAAACAAGCAAGCAAGCCTGCGACCTGCACATGCCAGAGGTAATGGAGCTGTCGGCTCCGTTCGTGCCATAGTGACTGATGGGCGCTCCGATGGAGTTGCCTCTTCCCTCTCTCTCCACCTTGTCGGCATGTTAATGCCTCCACTTGCTGAATAAGGATGCACTTCAATGTGGATTTGTCTTATTTTTGTTTCTGAGCACTGGCAGGACTGGGGGTATATCTGTGTTTCTCTAAAGCACCCAACATGCTTCTGGTCAGTTGGAATAATTCAACAGGAAGCGTTTCACCCAGAGGTGAGTATGACCCGCCTTGTGGGAGCACCAACCAGTGAAACCAGTTGCCATGTTGTATTTCAGTGAATCTGCAAATCTGGTACCAGGGGTAGCTGTAGAGAACAGGCAGATCTAAGCCTCTTCTGTACTTATGTCTGCTCCTGAGCCCACTTATTTGTGGGCTCCACTCAGTGTGGACACAGCCAGGGGAGTTGGGCATGATTCCCTTGTGGGTGTGCTGGCTGAGTTACACCTTCCATGATGGATGCACGTGGCTTTTATGCTTCATGTACAGTCAGCCAAAGCCCATGTAAACCCTCAGAAACAAAGTTTCTCTCTGGTTGTGATTCCTTATGGGAAGATGTTTGTAATGCCCAGAGCTTTTCCTGTCACAAAGATGCTCCAGATCACTCTTTACTCAATTCTCTGGGACAGGAGGGTGGTAAGCCTCCCTGATGCCTCCTGTTTGTCCTACTTGATACTGCTGAATCTAACTCAGTTATTTTATGGTGGAGCCAGCTCAGCATGTTATTAAATTGTAAGGCCTTGGTTACATTATTAGTAAGAATAAATACTTTAAAAGGCAAGGGCAATTTAGAGATCCTGGGTTAAGTGTAGCAATTTAAGCAGCAGAGGCAAGTGGGGAACTGATACTCTGAAAAGCACATGCGAAGACTAGAGATCTAACAATGCGGGAGGAAGGGGGCTTCAGGGACGTATGCCACCAGTGGACAGGGAATGGTTTCAAGGGCTGCAGAAGGACCTACAAGGGTCCTTCTTAGGAAGAGGCCTACAAGGAAGCTGGGGGGTTACTTTTTACAAGGGCCTGTAGTGACAGGACAAGGAGTAATGGGTTTAAATTGAAAGTGGGGACATTTAGATTAGATATCAGGAAGAAATTCTCCCCGGAGAGGGTGGTGAGGCACTGGCACAGGTTGCCCAGAGAAGCTGTGGGTGCCCCATCCCTGGAAGTGTCCAAGGCCAGGCTGGATGAGGCTTGGAGCAACCTGGTCTAGTGGAGGGTGTCCCTGCCCATGGCAGGGGGTTGGAACTGGATGATCTTTAAGGTCCCTTCCAACCCAGACCATGCTGTGATTCTAAGATTCTATGACCTTAAGGTATTTGGATCAACTGTTGTCTGTACGATTACAATGTGTGACAACTATATAGGAGACGGAGAAGGGAAAGCAAGAGTTTTACTAACAATGTAGGTAGTTTCCTGCATCACTTCATAAATTTTTTTAAAATGTTTTATTTTGGAAATCTGGTGGGTCAAAGAAGTCCTGAGGCCACTGTCTGTGTAGGATACTTGGAAATCAGTGGAACTAAGGATAAGTAATTCTTTCACAATGGCATTTCCCCCCTCTCCATTTACTTAGAATTCTTGACATAACCCAAACCCAGGCATGCTCCTATTGAAGAATATGGCAGAATATAGCATGAATATACTGGGGAGCAAGGCTGAAGCAGCAACTTATCACATAGCTGCAGTCAATTTTCTAGCTATTTGAAACTCATGAAGTATCTCGGTTCCAGAAGTACAACAGAGGCTGCAGTTGGCAAACTCCGTTCCCTCCTGCTCTCCTGCGGTATTTATTCACCAAACCGAGCAAAGTGCTGTTAGCCACCCAGGCAGCTTGGGATTTATCTCCCTTGCTTGCTTTGTTTCACTAAAGGGTATGGAGCTTTCATCCCTTCATCAAGCTACTCTGGAGAGGTTTAGTATTGCGAATATGCCAGTGCATGGTACAGCTGTCATACTCCTGCTGCTCAAGCAGAAATTTATGGCAGGAAAGACAGATACATGTGGTGTTGGGTTATGAGACTCACAGATTTGCTGTCATGTCTCATAGCAGTTTAGGTGAGATAAATCTGTTTTATTTATTTTATTTTGTCATGGAGTGCAAAACTTGAACAAAAATAAGGGATATTTAATGAGTAAATGGAGCCTAAATTTTCTATGGGTGTGAATTTGGAATTCCCCCCCTGAAACAGATGATTTAAAAAAAATAAAGCTCAGCTAAATGACTCAGAGCGGGGAGACAAGGTACAGGGCAGTGATAAGCACAACGTCTAGCACAGTGGGGATGGTGTCCGAACCCTCACTTGGGACAATGTGAGCAGCACTCATCTGCAACAGGGTTATCAAAACGGTATTGAAATTTTTTTTTTTCTGCTGTGAATTGTTGTATTCCTTCCAGCAGCTGTCAAAATCCTGCCTTGGGTAACCCATCAGAGCAGTCTGGCCCCACTGCAGGAGGCCACCCAAGCCCAGTCCCCTGTGAGTTTGTTACATGCGGCTGATCACACCGAAAGATGCCACGTTAAAATGAAGCATTTAGGAAAAAAAACCCTGAAAATTTGGTTTCAAGCCAATTTTGAATAGCTTCTACCAACTTCTTAAATTTTCTGGGGCGTGCTGCTAGTTCCTAAAAAGGTGTTTAGAAACCAGGGCTAGTCCATGCTGTAGCGTCTTTGGTGGTGGGGCGCTTTTTTTGTGAGTATTTATGTTCTGAAGCCATATATGTGACTAATTGTGTCAGAAGCTCTTGCCTTAAGCAAACCCAGTAGTGAAATAAAGGTCAGTTTACTTCTCTTCCGTACCTTCACAGGAGCTCCGTATGCCCATGATCTGTCCACTGGATGTGATTTAGGATGTTTAAGAAGAAAAGGGTATTTTCCTGTATATATGAGTGGATTTTTCTCTGAAGTAAAATGTAAAGAATTAAAAGGGAAAAAAAAAAAATCCATTCATTATGTAATTTCCTCCCCCACTTATTGTATTTCCTTTGAAAAATGGAATCCATATGACACTTGGATGTTACAGTGAATTTGTTTTAAAAATCTTGCAGGTGATTCCAGATACTTATTACTTCCTTAGTGGAAAATCAGTTTCTCGAGACTTCTTGGCAAATGCTTTTTTTCCCCTACATCATAATCACACTTTCTTGTCTAATTTATTGTTCAGCCATTTAGAAAAATAAATGAATCTAGGGAAGCAGGGTTTATTTGCTCAGCGCCCTGCTTGGGTATCATTCAGCCTTGCTCCTATTTGGATAGTTCCAGTTTTTTAACTTGTCTTCACATCCTCTTTGTTTCTGCGGGTTGGATTGTGTTACGCTCCTCAACGCTTCTTCACGTGTTTCAGTATTCACACAGCAGGCCTGGTCAGCGTAAAAGCATGGATGATTACTGGCCTTCCCCTGGGAGAATGAACAGAAAGAATTAAGACAAACACAGGACGTTGTGCTTTGGAAATGCAGCAGTCTGGAGTAGGAGAACTGTAATATCTATATTTCTGTAGATATATATACCTATAATAATATCTAGATCTATATTATTATAGGTATTTCTCTATATGCCAACTACGGGCTGTATCAAGAGATTTAAACTGAGAGCAGATAGATTTAGATTGGATATCAGGAAGAAGTTCTTCCCAGAGAGGGTGGTGAGGCACTGGCACAGGTTGCCCAGAGAAGCTGTGGATGCCCCATCCCTGGAAGTGTTCAAGGCCAGGCTGGATGAGGCTTGGAGCAACCTGGTCTAGTGGAGGGTGTCCCTGCCCAGGGCAGTGGGCTTGGAACTGGATGATGTTTAAGGTCCCTTCCAACCCAAACCATTCTATGATATTTGTATGACTGGGAGAAGATGTGGAATATAAATCTTATGTATTCTAGGAGTTTTAGATTTGCATTTAAATAAATAAGATCAGCTTTTTTTTTTTTTTTTTTAACTAGTTCCACTGGCAGAGCCAGAGTCATAGAGAGAACATTGAACTGGTTCTGGGTTAAAGCATCAGAAAATGTGCTCCATCCTTCAGGCTGGGTGCTTCCTTTGGGATTTCTTACATGAGCTGTCAATAGTTATAGCCCCATATGCCCTGGACATACTTACATGTGCATGTTGAAGTGCCTTGGTATTAGTGCAGGTTCTGCATTTACCACGTTGCCAGAGTGGCATCATGTATTGCTATGATCCGTCTCTTGTAACACTTCATCCCCTCTGTAGGACTTCTGCCAAATGTAATTTTTTTCCCTTTGTCTTGCATATCTCTCTGTGTCTCAATAGAGGAACTGCTTTGTGTATAGATCTTAAATAATAGTGCTTTTCTGATATAAATACTCAGCCTCTGAAAAGAAGACCCCTCTACTTTGGTCTCAGATGTTTCAAAAAGAAAAAAAATGTATAACCTTCATGATTGCTTTGAAAATCTTGACATTCATTGCCTTTTTTTCAGGGAATGGATTTCTTAGGTGCCTTTGCCCATAGAGGAATCAGAAATTGAATGTCTGCAATATTTGCTGCTTTTTATTATTTGTATATTTTTGGTACTTCAGAAAGAAATTCTGGTATTGGGGAAAAAAAAAGCCTGAGATGTTGTTTTCTGCTCACCTTTGAAGTTGTCAAGCTCTGTTGTTTAAAAACTGATATTCACAGGTGTTGGACACCTTGTGGTACCTTTTGTTGTGAATTGGCATTGATTCATATTGTGCCTTGGGGTGAGGCATTTTGTTCTTAGCTTTCTGAAGGTTCATTTCCACTTTACCTGAAGTATTCCCTCAGCCATTGCAGCAGTTTATGGTTATCTATCCTTTTTCCTTTATATCAACAGGAATCGTTGGCATCTGAACACATTTAAGTAAAATATCTGACCTCACTGCTTCATTCACTAGGCTGCTGAAGTGTACATATGCTGGCAAATGCACTGTGTAACTGTGAGCCTTTAACTTATGTACTATGTATCACCTGTTCATTAAACAAAACCACAAACAAGCACACAAAAACCCCCAACCAGCCCTATTGAGTACCTAAAGTAACCCAATAGCTATAAGCACCAAATACTGCAGTTTGTAAGCAATGCATAAAGGTCTCTTCTCCGTCATGGTGAAAATCTGTTTTGATACCAGAAGCCTTATGGATGCTTAGGCTAAAAGATTCAGATTGCAGTTCCTAATATTAGATGTTTACTTACATTTTGGACTTGTCTGTGAGTTGAGACTGCATTTTGGAAATGAGCAATAATGCAGTTCTTTGTGCAAATAAAGCGACTTATTCAAGAATGTGAAATTGTTGTCCAGTGTTGAGTAGCCCAGATGTTGGCTGCAGCTTTCAGAGTGCACGAGCAGCAGAATAACTTACACTGCTGGTTAGCTGGAACACCCCTGTGCCCACCGTGGGGGCAGGACGTGGGAAGAGCAGCCCGTGGTGGTTGTGCCGAGTGTTCGTGCAGCACAAACAGTGAGGTAGTTTTGTGTTTTCTGAACAAGCAGACAGACAGAAACACTTCTGGTCTGGTTTATTAATGATGGCATGCTTGAGCTTCCGCACCAAGTAAGGCTGTGGTAGCAATAAAAGGTCAATTTTTGGTGACTTTTGCTTTCCATGGTTGCTGTTATTGCTGAGTTTGGTGATCAGGTGCTGTGCTAGTGCAGTTCACCCAGTGCCTCAGACATGCAGCCTAGAGCCTAGTGCAGAGGAAATTTAAGAAGGAAAACTATGTTTTCTCTAAATAGTGTAATTAGCTTAGAATGACAAATGCAGCTCTGGCAAGTATTAGATGGTGTGTCTCAGACCCTTTTCTGCCCCAGTTTGCGTTTTGTGGGGTGAATTAATAACCTGCTAAAATGTTCATGTTGTAAAAGGTTAACACCCTTTAAAGAAGGAAGGCCTTTGTAGGTTATTAAAATATTAGAGTCTGGGTTCCTGACACCTTCAGTGTAGCTGTTTTCAGTCATCCTCCTTCCAGTGGAGTCAAGGAGAGCTCTGCCACTGCCTTCAGTGGGGTTAGATCATTCTGCAGCAGAGAGGAACAGAAAGAGCAACCGGGTCTGCTCCAACCACCAAAAATTCCCTTTCCTGTAGTCTCCTGATCCTTTCCTTCATTGCTGTTCTAGCAGAGATTAAAAGCAGTAGCATCGCAGCGATCCTGTAGGCTTGCTCAAATTTCCATCTGTTTGCTGATGTATCAAAGCTCTGTGCCCTGCTATCTGTAAGTTCTCCTCAAATTATAAAGCGTGCACATACAGAGAGGTTTCCCTCTGTCTCTCCCCGGTGCCATCTGGGCTTTGTTTAGCCGTGTGTGAAGTGGGGGATTTTATGTGGCCTCCCTGTGGGTAGCCTGGTGAAAGACGTGGCTTTTGCATCCTGTGATGGAGGCACTAGAGATCATGATCTTGATATTTATTTTTAATTCTTATTTTAAAAAATTTGTTTTGTTTTCCCCAGTGTTTCCATTGAGGGAGCATTGCCTCCTGGAGAAGCAAGGACCTAATTTGCAGTGGTGCAGTGGGTTAGGGTATAAGCTGGGGTGAAACCCAAGTCTCTAGGCTCGGTGTCCCATTTTGCTGTGTCATCCTGGTGCGTGAGGACTTGGCTAACTCACATGTGAACTAATGCCCCATCCCTGGTTGCCTTCAAGGCCAGGCTGGATGAGGCTTTGAGCACCCTGGTCTAGTGGAGGGTGTCCCTGCCCATGGCAGGGGGCTTGGAACGAGGTGATCTCCAACCCTAACCATTCTATGGTTCTGAGCCGGGTGCTGTGACTCCCAGCCCCTCAGCACTGTGGCTTTCACAGGAAAGTGAAGGCTCAGTGCGTCCCCACGGGGTTCGGCTCTGTCCAGAATCAGCACCAGCTGCTTCCAAGCTGCCCCCTAGACCTGGATCTTCCCAGTCTTGAGGATGTGGTATGAACAGTCTGGGGGCTGTTGGTAAGGTAGCTGAAATGTTTGAGCTTTCATTTGGTGTTTTGTGTTGTGGTGAGCCTAGATCTACTCTCCTTTCTCTGGTTCCATCCATTGCAGTTTATTCACAGTTCTCCCCCTACCAAATAGCCTGTGACAGTTTACACGAGCTGAAGAACTGCTCCCGTCTGTAATTTTGCCTTTGTGCCAAGTCACACAGTGCTTTTTAAACCAACTGAGGACCTAAAAGTAGATCCTCATAGGAGTGTTGTAAGAGGCCATTGTCTGTGCAGGAAAAGATGAGGGTCTGCTCCTCTGTCCTTCATCCACTCTGCAGTGCTGCCCATCCTCCTGAGTGCCAGGGCTGAAAACGTGCACTCTTGCTCTGCGGTGGTTTCTCTCTCTGCTGCTCTAAGCTGGGCTGGGAGGATGCAGTAGGAAAGTTAGAATTTAAACTTTAAATCATGTTCCTACAGAGTGATGATCGGGTAATATGGAAGGTGAACTAATTGTGTTTATTTGGTGGTTGTTATTTGGCCTTTTTTTAACAATAAAATCCAATTCCAGTATTTCCAATTTCTTGAATCTCTGGTCACACTTTCTCAGAAGCAGAGTATGATCCAAACTGGATTGCAAAGGCTGTTCTTGCACAAGTTGCAAGGGAATCACATTTGTTCACAAACCTGATCTTCCTTGAGATCATTTGAGATCTCTTTACCCCACACCATTTACATTAAAGCTTATAAGAGAAATGTGTTTCACGGGATTTCCTGCTTTGAAAGGAGCTGTGTATTTTGCTGACATGGTTTGATTTTGCTGAAATGGTGCCAGAAGTTGGACCTTCCCCAGGGTCCCTGGTGTGGAGCCAGCTAGCTGTGTGAGCCGCTGTGGGGCTGCCGATGCCTTCTTGGGGAGAGCACGTGGTGCCAGGGCAGCTGGGCATGCAAACCGCCGTGGGACTGAGGATCCTGGCACCACAGGATCTGTGGCTCAGGAGCAGGCTGCCAAGCCACTAGGGCCCCATTTTTCTTTTGGAAGAAAACCAGGTTTTTAAATACTAAAATCCTGCATTAGGCAAGAGCTTTTCTCTTCCCAGCTCTAGCTATTCCTGACCCAGAAGGAAGAGGACCATCCCAAATCCCCTTCTCTCAACAGTTAACTATTCCTTGGATGTTTCCCATTTAAGTATCTGTTTAAAGTCCTCCTTAAATCCTAACAGAAGATACAGCCCAGACAATGTGAGAAGTCCATTTAGTCTGAAACAAACTGTACCAAAACTTCCTTGGTTATTCCATGAAGAAGTTCTGCAAAATCTACCATGACTGCTTTTAATTTTTAGGATCTCGTATGATTATAAAACTGTTGCTGTCTCCCATTTAGGAAGCTGACTGAAATATCTAATATAAACAGTCACTTCATGCATGGAGGCTTATCTGTTACAACAGAGGGGTGAATGCTTTGGGCTGACATCATCCCGTTACAGAACTGTTTAATAGGAGTCCAACAAGAGACATAACTGCAATCAGCAGCAGGTAGCAATACAGCAACACTCATTAAACAGGGTGAAAATTGTATATTGATCAGAAGTTTGGTCGTATGCAAGAGTGTGACAGATGGCTGATTTATAGGCAGGGAAAGGTTTTATTTGCTCCCATTTATTTATTTCAGCCATGAAAACACATTCCACTGTAAGAATATGTGCAGTAATGAATGAACTACAAAGAAAAGAGGTGATGTTGTGTATGTCCTGTTGGCTCCCATCACGGGTACCAAAACAACACTGAGCCCTGGCGAGTTAATTCATAGAACAGCTGTGAGACGTGGGGGATTATTAGTTAGCATCCCTGTTTTACAGATGGCACCGAAGCATGGAGAGGTGGATGAAATGCTGGGATTTGTCAGTGGTGGGGGAACAGAAATGGATCCAATTTTCTCTTGCTTGACTGCAGGACCTCCTTTCTCCCACTGCAGCCTCACGTAATAGAAAGTAGAGCTTGGCTCTGACATGGTCCAAGTTTTGCTTGAGCATTTTGTCTGATACTCTTTGAGAAGTAAAGGAGGTCAGGGAAAGGCTTTCACAGAGCTGGAGCCTCAGAGGGATTGCTGGCCTGTTAACGGGCTGGATTACAACCAAGAAACCAGTGAGAAGCTGGTCAATCTGGATCCCTTAAGCTTCCTCCTCCTGTTGTCCCAAGCAAGCAGAAAGCTGCTGGCTGTGTTAGGTGGAATAACTGCTCTGTCACCCATGTGGTAACCTCGGACAGGCTGTGGGAGACTAATGGTCAGAAAAGCTGTCTGCATGTGATGGAAGTGAAAACTGAAGGGAATATATCTGCCCATTTTGGCAGCCTTACGTGTGTATTTCCAACAGAAAGATGATCTCTCATGTAATATACTGGTGCGGATCCCAACAGCCTGAGCCTGCTTTGCTGGATTTCGAAGAAAAGAGCAGAAATGCTATAGTAATAATAGCTACCCTTATGGGGTACCTTATCTGGCAGGCAGTTAAGAAAACAAGGTTTTCAGCACCAAGCCCTCGTACTGCCCCATTAATGTAAGCGCGTTGCCTAGATTCCTCCATGAGCTTGCTTGCCTCACTTCTCTGAAAGGAGGCAGAACTCCTTGAGACCCCCTCACTGATGGTGAAATCATTACCCTTGTGGTTTGATAGCAAGCAGAGGTACTTGACTGATTTATTTGTGGTAAATAATTTGAGGCCTTAGTCAGATACAGCTGTATTGGTCTTTCAGTTGGCATGTGACAGTGTACACCAGCAAGCACTGAGTTCACTAAATGCGTGAGATGAGACGGATGAAGCTGAACAGTTCAGATGAGCAAGGAGGGAGGAGAAGTTGGGCCTAACAATGATGGATTCATGAGATGATGTACACAGTCGTTGTCTAAATGAATGACAACTTGTAAATAACAGTAATTTAAAAAGCTCATTATCTCTGGGAATGTGTGGTTTGCTCCATGAGTTTACGTGACTGCCTGGCATCACTGTGATAAGCTATGCTCTGTGGTTGTGTTGGTTTTTTTTTAATTATTGTTTTTAAGTGAAAAACACACTCTTTGGGTGGTGTCTGTGTTTCCTGAGTGCTGGCGTTAGCAACACTCAGTTCTAAACAGTCATCGTATAAATAGGAGACAGTGATCTCCAGAGAGCTGCATGCTAGTCTTAAAAAAGAATAACAGCTTTTAGGGAGCAAGATGTTGGATGTCCCTCTAAGCTTGTCCCTCTGGAGCACTGGGCATGTATGACTGAAGTTCTGAGATCCCTCTTAAAGCCATTGTCTTCATCTATCCGCCAATGATAACCACTGGGATTCCACTCTCCTTTCTTTCCTATTCTCTGTTGTCTTGTATTGAGTTTCTCTGTATCCTGGGCACATCTATCCTTTCTACTACTGACAGATTTGGAGAGTGAATTTTAACAGTTGAAGATCATCTTAATGTCTAAAGAGTTGGTGGATTAAGAGCTTTTCAAATCTTCTAAAAGGGCTGAAATTCTTGAAGTTCTAGTTTCAGATTTCTCTTTCAGACAAAGAGCGATGGATGTGGTTTCTTGTTCAGCACTGTGTTGGTGTATAATTCTAAAAATGAGGTGAGGGAAGTACCCACTTTTCTGTTTTTCTATGTGTATGATGAACTTCATGCCCAGTTTGTCAGTACAATTTGTTCAGCACCCTCATGGGGTATTTACATTTACAACTGCTGATGTAAACAGATTCAGCTTGCAGAGGGCCTCAGAAATCTTCAAAGAATATTTACCAAAGGTCCAAGAAAACAAAGTTCTTCTAGTTGTACCCTAAAGTCAGTAGGGATGTTATGCTGCTGGTTTCATGCTAAAAATATTAGTTGTATTCAAGGAAAGAGACACTTCCTATTTGCACATCTATTGCTTCTTACAGAGCACAGGTGTTTTCTCAGGATATTTCTTACCTGCGTACTAATAAATAAATCAACAAACACAACTCGTGAGGTTGTAGAATTTCTCTGAAAATATGGGCAATGCCAAACCAGCTTGCATGTGGGCTAGGTGGTGATACCAGGTGGTGTAGAGGACTAAAAGGTAGTGTATCAGAGCCTCTAAAATGACATAAAGCAAAGCTACTCTTCTGATCATAATTCTGGAGGGATTGTGTTGCCCACAGTGTAAACATTATAGCACTTCTTTAGTGGTTGCTTTTGTCTGTGACACAGTTTTTAGAAAGTTGTAGCTAAAAGAAAGAGATATAAAGACTGGAAATGAAAATCTGATGTTCTTGGTCTAATTTTAGGTAAGGGGACAAATTTTGCTGAATTTAGAAGATGAAGATTTCTTGCTGAGTAAACCCCGGCTCACTAGCACCATGGTTTATCCATTACAGCACTGCTCATCTACAGAGAATCCATTTTTACCAGTTAGTAAGTGGTATATCAGTGCTAAATTTACTGCTTTAGGGATTAAAATGGCATAACAGTGCAAAGCTGAAAGGAGTATTTGCCTGGTGTACTTTCAGCGAGTATGTGTATCTAAGTAAGGAAAAACAGCTTTCTGTCATCTTAGAATTCACATAATCCAGCTTAGTCTCATTGAGGCATCACTACAAGAAGTACAAAACCAATTTTGAATGCACTTCTTCGTTGGCTCTGTTGGGAAGTCTAAAGGTCAAGTTAACCAAAGGACATCATGAGACGATACGGAAAAGATACAGTAGGAGAAAATAATTGAAAGCAAGTACCCAATTACTTGTTTCCATCCGCTTCGTAAGTGTAAGAGAGGGATGGAGTAATGTCATTAGTGCACAGTCACTGTAGCTGTGGCTGAGATCCTGCCATACACTGTCATGTTGAAGCATGTAGGTTAAAAACCAAACCACAACAACCACCCTACCCCAACTTTGCAGCCAAAGTAGATGCTTTTGTATTAAGTGTTTGGGAATTACAGTTTTTAGCAACAGAAGGTCCTTTCTGTGCTGACTTGTCTTTGTTTTGGTGTTACAAGTGAAAATAGAGATGTTATGTAGCCCACAATAAGGAGGAGAGCATCCTTTGATTGGTTTGCAAATGTAGAGCTGCTTATCACGTCTTGTATCTTCTGAGCTGAGTAGGAAGGTCTTTATCATGTCCCAGTGAACATCTCAAAGGTGTAGTGTTCACCTAGTAGTGACTTAAACCAGACAGTGGATACCACGAGGAATTACCTCAAACATCAGAATTTTTCCTCCTTTACTGGGAAAGCTCATCAAGTTCTTGGGGAGTCACTGGTGACATCTGTAGGCAACCATCAGGGTGATATCTGCCCTGGGAAAAGAGCAATTGAAGTTTCTGTGGGTGGCGTGTCCCAGGGAAAGCAGAGCAGCATCTGAAGTGCATTGCTCGATGATGTCTTTGGCATACTGCACACTTGACAGGTCCCAGTAGGCGTCTTCTGAAAATTGGTCCTTTCAGTAGTTATTTTGTGGAAAGGTATAAACGAGGTTTGCTTGTCGGGATTTTACATGTGTTTCTCATAAAGTCCATGTCCAGGTATCTAAGGAACAGTTTGCAACTTAGCAATATGTGTGAATGGAAAATATTATTTTTGTTGTAAGTATTATTGGCGGAGTAACTAAGTTTCTCAAAAGCATCCAGTGCTTCTGAGGTGCCTGTGTCCCTGTGGAGCCTCCATGCTCGGAAATGGATGTAACTCATGGCTCAGGAGTGACTGCATCACACACTTGACAGGAATTTGAAATTTCCATAGGAACTGAAATGCTGTATATTGTTCAAGCTGAACATTTTCTGGCCTTTTGAAAGTCTTCAGTGTACACAGGCCGGGTCTGATCTTGCTCTCATTAAGGCTGATGGGAGCTTTGCCATCAACTTACTACAAGTAGGAAAGAATCTGTCACAAGCTGTGCCTATCCAGGCCATGGATTATTTTGTACAAGTCAAAGTCTTTGCTTTAGTTGATCTTTTTTGTCATTGCTAGTTTTTTCATTATTATTTGTATTCCAAGTGTACCTAGACGCCCTGACTGAGCTTTGTCATGCTCTACACTGTACAAACAGGTACTTGGAGGGGAAACCTGCCCCAAAGAGCTTGTAGTGCAAATAGGCAGATAAGGGGAAGCTGGGAGGTGAAGGAAGAGGGGAGTGCAGAAAGGGATGCAGCTTGCTTGGAATGGCAGGCAAGGATGAGGCGTGCAGCCAGGTCTCTTCTGTCCAGGTTCAGTGATCACAAGCACACTGTTCTGTGCTGGACTAGTTTTGGATCTAATCTGATGGAATTGGGGGAGTTTTCAAACTGATTTCAGCTGGACCACTATCTGCCCTTTGCTGTCTGAGGGCAGCAGGAAAAGACAGAGACTCTTGTCTAATGTGGAATTACAGTGCCTGTTATCACAGGGAATGGAAGCCACCTGTGCCATTTCTCTTTGACTTATCCTGTCCTGTGAGTAACCACTTGCCTTCTCAGGAAAGTTGTCCTGATGCTGAATGGTTCAGTGTGCTGTGTGGTAGAGTGTTGATAGGACAAACATGAATAAACTGAAGCTCTTCCTACAGGCTTTTCAGAAATGGTGAAGGTCCTTGTTAAAACAGGAGGGAAGTCAGGCTCCTGGAAACAAAATCCACCCTTATAATTAGTCTTAGATGTTTTCAAGGTGGCTGTCATTTGGGTTTATTCATTAGCTTGTGCTGGAGAGGAGGAAATGTATATTTTCATTTAGTTCATTATTAGTGAAAGTTCCTTCACTTTATCAACTACTGTGGAATGTATTCGTTTCATTCCTGTACTCGTATTTATTTTCTCTGCAGCTCTGTGGCGTTACATGTCTACAGTTCTTTCAGGAAAGGAGATTTATTTTTTGTTGTTTCACAGGGGCTAGTTTATTCCCTGGACCAGTCTTCACCTGTTGGAGAAACGAATTAGCAAAACTTAACAGGTTCTGGGTTTGTCTCAACTCATTCATCTAGTCTCTTCAGGGCAATATCCCAGGCTTTTTCTGACTATAGGACAGACATGCTATCTCTTTAGCACAGGAGAATTTCAGCTGTGAGCAAAGTCTACATTGCCCATGCAAGCATATTTATATTAATATGTTGTTAGCAGACTTGATGCCAGGATGAAAATCACTTTCTGCTTTCCAAGGTTTAGAAATGGCTGAAAACTCACCTCCCAGGTTGATGTTGGGGGACATTTTTGTGCTAAATTTTGAGTGACATTAATTCACTCTTGCAGTAAGACTACAAGCAATCTGCTTCGTCCCCGTAGCGAAAGTCACCAACATGTACAACATGACAAGTTGGTTGTTGCTGTTAGGAGCTTTCTTCTGTATGTGATGCTATTTGAGAAACAGAATGCTATGGTGTATTTAAAGACTGTGTTGTAAAATGCATATGCGCGGGGGGGTAAAATTAAGGTTGCCTGGGCAACCTTAATTCTGGCATTTCCTGATATTTGAATGCTATTTTGTGCAACCTTCTCATTGCCTCGGAGTGGTGCTTGCACTGTTCTGTTTATATGCATACAGTATAAACTAAATGTTTTGTAGTGTTAGTGTTGGATTTCAGCTAGTTACTTGTTCTTCATTTCATGCTGGAGTTGTTTTGTCTTTTGGGGTTGTTCGTGAACATTTTTAGCAGTTAATTTTCAAAGGAAAATGTCACTGATTTTGTCCTTCTCATACTGAAGACAGCTCTTTTCAGTTGGACCTGGTTGTGCAGGGGTAAATCAGGAAAGAATTTGGCTCAAGTGATTTCTATTTCCTTTGGTATTTTTCTCCCTGTTTTGCAGTAGTTCCCTATGCAGCTTTTCAACAAGCAGTATGTTTCTCCTACAGTTTCACTTAGCTAGAGATCAGGATGGAAAACATAACATCCAATCAAAGTGATGTAATCTCCAAGGGAAAAGTTTCTTCAGCTTGCTATAAGTAGAAATTACGTTTCTTTTTAGCAGGTCTCCTGGATCAAGCTGTTAGTGCTTCTAGAAGGGAGCGAGTGCATCCAAATGGAATTTCTCCAAAGTAAAATGTTCTTTTTTTTTTTTTTTTTTTGCTGTGCTTTTAATAGCAAAAGTTATTTTAACCCTCATCAATTTCTAGTAAGTCAGAAGAGTGAAGTTCACTGAATCATCTGAAAACATAGCTGATAGTCTTAAAAATTGAACCGAGGAAACAAGGACTGCAGGGTAACCTGTGATGTATGGGGAACTCATGGAGGAAAGGTGAATGAAATGAGTTGTATTGGAGGTTGGAGTGGGAAGGAAGCAGATGGGTAGAGCTAGCTCTAAGTCAGATAGTTGTAAATATGGTCCAGGTTATTTTTAATATTATGCCAATGTTTCTTTTAATGTTGGGGAAAGTATTTTGGTTTCCTGAGGCCTGATGATTGAACAGTGAAACAAATGTTATCCACAGCCATGACTGATGGTGAAATCAGACTTGCAGGATAAGTAAGGGAGGAACCAGGTCAGTAATTAATTCATCTTGACTACCAAGCTCAGTAAATCTCATTGCCCCTTTTGAACATGAGGGATGTGTGTGAGTAAGCACCTTCCCAAAGATGTGGAGGAGTGCAGTGCTGGGGTAGCACCTCTACCCACGAGTACGTGGCTTACAGCAGCCCTGTGTCCAACCCACTAGACATGACCTCTTTCTAAAAATGTTTGCTTGTACTGTGATTTAAAATTAGCATTCCACCCCAGCACATCATATGATTTTCTAGCATGGGTAGAGTGAATAAGAGTGTTCAGGACACTCCCAGTATCAACTGTTTTAATCTAAGTACGATTAAGGGAGGGGTTCGATGTCCTTCAGACCTGCTTTCTAGGCTGGAACATGCTGTTCCTTTCTCCCATCCTGAGCTTTACAACATGCTTAGGGCCAAATTGTCTGCTGCAGTAAACAGCCAGAGTACCATTTCAGTTTATACAATCCCCGACAGGTCTTCCTCCCTGTGGGGGCTGGGGGAGGGTGGGGAGTATTGTGTCGTAACTTCCCCAAATCTAAGTACTGCAAGCATAGGGAGTTTGGAGTTAAGCAGACATTTAAAATAAATCACTATGATATTACAAGAAATGCACAATTAAGTCAATCAAATAATCTACTTTATACTAATGCCCCACAATAATGCTAAATATGTGATTAAGGCATTTTAGTGGCTGTGGTCCTAGAATAGATGTAACTGATTATAAGACACATCTGAGTTATTTCTTCTCCTTGTGGTATCTTGTAAGGCAGAGACATTTCCTGCAAGACAGAGGAATTGAATCCTTGATTTAATTTGCAAAATGAAATTCAGCCCAAGTATTGATTTGCTCAGGGTACTGTCATAGTAAGACCATGCAATGACCTGCAGCATTTTGTGCCGGCTTCTGTTTCCATCAAGATCATTGCGAACTTTGTCACTGACTTCCTTGGGAGCAGCTCTGGGCTGTTCATGTGTACTTGTAGTGCTCGTGCTCCCACTTAGCAGGACCTGAGGACAAGCTGGTCTTGAAGGTGATGGTTCATCACTCAAAAAGCCAACGGAGGGAGATGTGGTTTTTGATGTGAGGTTTTCAATCAATTCCTGGACCAGTTGCAGCCTCAATGCCACTGTTGAGGTCTGTATCCATCACAGCTCTTCTGACCAAAGGCCTTTGTACAAGTGCACCTCTACCAGCACAGCGGTGCTCATCCTGCCCTGGAAAAGACTAGAATAAACCTGACAAGAAACTTTATCTTTTTTTTTTACTTTAAATGCTGCATCCACAGCTCCATTAGCACAGTTGTCCTGCTTTAACTGCATCAATGCAAAACTCTTGGACTGGCACAGCACTGTGAGCTGGAGTGAAGACCTCAACACATCCCTGATGGACACAGTGTGCAGGACAAAATATGTGGGCATTTTGGCACCTCCTTTGTGCTGCCTTTAGCCTTCACTTTCCTGTTTCCTTTTCTCCAGTTTATGACATCCCAGTGATTGAAATACAGTTCTTTGTAAAGAAATGACATTAACTGGTCTCGATCCAGAGATCTGCTCACTGCTCCCAGTGAAAGTCAAGACTTGGAGTTTGTTACTCTGCTCTACAGACCCACCACCACTCTGACCAACAAAACTGAAGTTTTTCCTACTTTATACACTACTGTTATCTGCATTTATCTTGAAAAGCCACCTGTATAAACTCATTGTCTATAAATTTACAAACTCATTGTCTTCATATTATGCTCCCAGTGACACATGTACAACCCCAAAGAAGGAAATAGGCTTGGCCAGATGACACAAGAGACATAATTCACTGGTAATGGATTTACCCAGCACTGGTCCTGAAAGCATTTGTATTATTACTGATGATGCGTGAGCCAGAAAAAAATTGAACTTGACTTCCAGCTCAAGGTTAAGTTTGCAGCAGTGTTGTTTTACTTTGAATCTCAGCCTCTTGCCGGAGTGGTTCTTACTAGCTGTACAAGCCATGTAAACTGCTTGTACAGAGTCACAGTGTGGGGCTGAATGACACCACACAGGAAGAGCGCAACCCTGAATGAAAGGAAAGCTCTTCTGAAAGAAGCAACAGTCCTCTGATGAGGAAAACAAAATCTTTTTTTTTTTTCTCCCACTATGAAAATATGTAATGGAATCTGAAAGTCAGGAATTCTTTCCATCTCCTAATTCACAAGTTTCAGATCAACGTCAGGGTATGTCATTGTTTGGAAAATTAATAGCTTCAAGCTGAGTTTTGTCACAACATCCACAAGTTCTCCTTTATAGCCCAGCAAAAGCATAGACAGTGCTGGTTAAGCTTTTCTTAGTCAAGTCTTCTGGTTTATTTACTTCAGCATTGTTTAGTTTCTAAATGTAGTTTTAGGGCCTAAATTTTTACTGCTTAACACTTGAGCTTACTCTGTTATAATTAACTTGCAGCCAGTGATGCTACATTGTCATAAGAATGAAGTGAAAGAAATCTCTTGCTTCAATCTAAAGTGTTATGGGGTGCTAACAGTTATGAGGAGAAAGGGCCAATATTTCCAATGCAGCATCCTAAAAACCTTAGACACTTCAATCTATATATGGACATGTTGTTAACACATGCCTACTTTCAGACATACTGAATCTTTGCAGCTCTTGTTGACATAAATGGAAATGGAGCTGTTTGTTGCTTATGCTCGTGTAAGGCTTTGGGTCTGCTTTACTCATGTGCATGCCCAGTACTGGAGCATCCAGGACTGAGCCAGACGCAGAGCTCCCAGCTCTGGGCTGGGTGGCCTTGCCACTCCCTCTTCCTTTTTGATGGGCTTCCTCCACCAGCCCTCAAAATTTGTGAGCAAATAAACCAGCTTGGAAGCACAGAAACCATGGCATGGCTTTCTTTAAATCTTTTACTTACCATATAGTTTGTCACTCCCAAACCGTAAGACTGGGGCAAAAGTTCTGAACAGGATGAGGTGTACCCTTTTCTGAAATTAGCTGCTTCTGTTGTCTCTTGAGCGCTCTCAGCCTCGGGAGCAGCAGACAAGGACCATGATTCAGACGTGGCTTGGCACGGAGATGCAGTCACTAAGCTTCTAGGCTGGATACAGGTTGGTTCAGTTGAGCAATTTTATACAAGGCAAATGCAATTATTCTTTTTTTTTCTTTTTTTTTTTTTTCTTGTAAAAGAAGAGAAAAATCAGATTGTTTGAGCTTGATTGGGAGGAAAATGATCCTCTGCTAGTGGATTTCCCAAACTGTCACGTAATCCAAAGAAATCTGGATTTGACTGAATTCCTATAAGAGGCTTAGTGATATCTGAGCCATTGTTTTAACTTAATGCTGTCTGATGGGTTGATTATACCTAGTGCTGTGATACTCACAGGTTTGTTTTGTTTGTTAAATGGTGGATAAAGTTCATTTGAAGATAAGGTCCCTCTCATCGCTCTTAGAAGTGAACACGCCCACAAGGTGCTCATTTAACGAGTAACAGTTTGTGGTATGTCTCACTGCACGGACTTTTCAGGTTGCTTTCCAAATCTGCATTTCTGATGAAGGATCTGTATGATTTTAGTGGTGCTGCGTGCATGAAGCATGGTGATCTTCTGGTTCGGTTCTTTATCACAAGTGCCTTTCTCAATGGGAGTCAAATTCCTCCCTTCCACTGCTGCAAATGTACTGTAAAACCTATCCAGAACACATCCTTGCTTTCTTCTTGTCACGGATGAGATTCACTGGCATAATGTTCCTCGTTTGTTCTTGGCTAGCGGTGTGATTTGCTGAATGATTACCTGTAGCTGCCAGACCTGAATTATGTGTCGTCTTACACCTTGTGAGGATAAAAACATGACAAAGCATCAATCAAAATGTCGACTCTCAAGCTGCTATTAGTAAGCTGGAACTGTCAAAGGGCATATTACTAAAGGCAGAAGAATAACTCTGCACAGGTCTTATAGTAAAGCATTTTAGCCTGAGAACTTTACCATCAACTCATGGTGTCAGGAGAATATAATAAGTTGGCATCATTATAGCTGCAGTGCCCAAATCGTGCTCCCACTCACGTTGGGTGCAAATGACCAGAGCATATTCACAGCATAATGACGGAGTTACTAAACACTGAACCAGATTGTGTCCTGGTTATTACCATTGTAAACGTGTTCTGATGAAGTGGATATTTTGGGAGGAGATGCGCACCCGTCTGGTCGCGTGGCAGGAAAGGCACGTGCCTTGCGCCTCTGCAGGGTTCCCAGCATCATCTGTGCATCCTGCCCTGTTGCCAGGCCTGTCCTTGAGATGCTGGATGGGAAGGAGGGAGGATTTTGCATCATGAGGGTCTGGGAGTCACAGGGTGTTTAATTATAACATCACCTGGCCAGGAGAGAGTTGACACCAGTGTGACATGTGAAACTGAAAACCAGAGAGAGTATGGAGAAAGAGGCGAAATTGATTCCCTCTTCTTGTGCAGGTATTTTGTCTGATATTTCTGTGATATTTATAGTGATTAAATAGATAAAGAGGATCTGTAAACCTGTAGTTTAAGTTTTTGGGTTTTTTTAAAATTTTTATTTTAAAAGAAGGTCTTTGAGGATTTGGAAGAAAACCTTTATGATTGCTTTAGTTATCAGTAGGGGCATCGTAGAAGACTTGGTACTACACCAGCTCACTGGAGACTGGCCTCATGACATCTCTTTTCCTGAACAAATAACCGTTAGCTACCTCAGCTATAGTTTGAACTAACCAAAAATGTATTGCACACTGGGGAACTGCTCTTTCCAGTCTCACTTCTTCCTGTCATTTGTTTGAATAATCCCATGTCTGACAAAAGCATGTCATGTGTTAGCATAATATATGCCCCGTGTTCTTGCCGTGTTTTGTAGCATCAGCTTGCTCTTTCCTTCTCCCATCCTTGATGGTTTCAGTGCTGTTGCATTCCTGGTGTTTCATATCAATCCCATATGAACTAATGACAGTGTTATAATTCTGGTATTTTATCATTTGGTGACATCAAAAGCCTCAAGGAGGGTCTAAAGTCTTTCCCAGGTCCTGTACAGGTGCTGCTGCCTGGCATCCAGATTTGAGAATGTATTTAGGTGTCTAACTTTTGTTTTAGGCTACTACATCCCTACTGAAATGAGTAAGAATTTAGGATCCAGATTCATCAGAATATTTAGACTTTTATTTTCCATTGATTTCCGTACTTAGAATCTTTATGTATAAAGACTTACGAAGTCAGGCAGGGAACATGAAGGAGGTTGTGTGGATACGGAGTGAGCGCTGTAGCCTGGTAAGTATTTTGATAATAGTCCATGAGTAAACTCATAAATGAATGACTCACATGTCAAAATGCCTTTTGAAATCTGTGCTTTGCTGCATTAACTGCTGCAGCTGAGGCACATACGATCCTCTCGATGTGGCCTGGCAGCAGGGGGACAGCACACCGAGTCATGCTCATTGTGATCAGGTACTCCCAGCTGTGATAGGTCTTTCCTTGCCAAAATTGTAACCTCTACACCTGGACAGTAGTGCTGTTACAACTCCAACAGAGACATATGAAGCTAATTTTCCAATTGGCAACAGCAGTTTATTTTTATTTGATGGCACCTGAGTCCTAAGTGGCGAATATGCTGTTATGAATAACTTACTGAAGGTGTTTTGTAGTGAATTTATCGCTAATGCAAAATGTATTTTTCTTTCTTGGAATAGCCTCTTGATGCTTGTTGCATACTGATGGATATGGGGGCAATGGCCTGTTTAGAAACTTGGATTTGTGGTAACAATTTCTTCTCTGCTGACTTTGAGGCGACTACATTGGAAACTTACTGGTTTCATTTTGTCATTATTATTAATGTAAATCTGAACTGAATCTTGATGTTATTCACCAAATAGGTACTGTAACCAATAGCTGAATTTGGCAGGGAGGGGGTTCTATCCAAAACCCACGGACAGCAGGGAGGTAGAGATCATGTTGTCACACACAGTTGTGTTGCTGGTGTTATGGTGTATATGAACAGCCACATTTAGGGTCCGGTTACATTAGCTGCTGCTCCTGGAATAAGAGGTGTAGCTCTCACCTACCAGGAGGAACTTCATGTCTTACTACACAAGACATAGAAATTGTGGGGGAGAGAGATTCTATTATACAGTCTTAAAAGCTGGCAGGTGACACTCCTACTGTCCGTGCCTCTCTAAAGCATTTTATTTAATACTAAGGGTGACTTCAGGGCAGGGTCAGGAGGTTCTGGTCACCAGCTAACCTTTGAGGGGAGAAAATAACCTTTGAAGGATCAAGTGATTATTTACTCATTGTGCTGTACGTCCTTCTCAGCAGGTTTTTATTTAAGGGCGGAACATATGGTATCCCTCTGCCCTTGCCTGAATCTGT
Organism: Rhynochetos jubatus; assembly: GCA_027574665.1. Taxonomy (NCBI): domain Eukaryota; kingdom Metazoa; phylum Chordata; class Aves; order Eurypygiformes; family Rhynochetidae; genus Rhynochetos; species Rhynochetos jubatus. The sequence continues at coordinate 32,104,248 of CM050654.1, forward strand.
TCTCTTAGATTTGTCTCGCTACAGCCTTGGAGTTGCTGCTCCAGTTTCTGTGACACCAGAGTCAGGGGCGTGTAGGATGCCTTGTGGATGGGTACCCATGCCCCAGCAGCAGTGGCTGCCCTCGGTTGGGTGTCATGAAGGACCCATGACCCATGTTACATGGCACAGATCCTCACTGGGATTTGCAAGGCACAGCTTATCCATCTCCCTTTATTTTCAGTAAGATCTCAATGCTGTTTTACCTTCCCCTGGCTCTCTTGGAAGTTTCAGCCTGACTCCTTCCTGAGCTGGGTAGAGAAGCTGTGCCCTGCATGCAAAACTGATGTTTCTTGTCAAGAAGGAGGACTGAGGTGCACGCTGAGTTAAGAAATCTCCACTGATGTTTTCCAGCCCTAATAAACACTTTTAATACAATCTCTCAGGCTGCTAGAGGAAGGCACCAAGATGGAACTAGTGTACAGTCTTACACCTTTGAAGGGAAACAATAAGCAACTGTGCTCAGTAAAGTAACTTCATCTGCCTTAGCTCTCAGGTCGGTTCCTGTGCCATCAGATGCCTCGCAAAGCACAGTGCTAGTTTTGACGCCAGCACAGCAGGGCAGTGGTACCCACACTAGCAGTGGGCATCTGGGGCAGCCTCTTCAAACACAGCCTCAAAACCTGCAGCCCATCTGTGCTGGCAGGAGAAAAAGGCTTGTAAGGTCCTGTGTCACTCCTGCGAGCGCTACGTTTAGAGGGTCCCTGTGTCTTTACAGATAGGTTTGTTTGTAGGCAAAAGAGGTCATGCTGGAGACCTCCCCTTTTCACAGACGTTAGTTTGTCATTCATATCAAAGAGCCTATTTGTGCTTCTCAACCCGAACATGGGGCCAAAGTGATAACTGCTCTTACTCTTACAAAATACTTCAACCAGAAAGAGGAAATGTCTGAATTAGTATAGTCCAGCTTTGAAAAAACATTGGTTTTCCCTTTATAAGAAGAAAGATTTTGTGTCGCAGGAGAAATGAAAAACATTCCCAGACCTGGGTAAGGCTCTTACATAAGAGTCCTTTCTTCTCAGATGCCCAGCAGTAAATGATGCAAATGAAAAAGATACAGTGTGGGGAGTACTATTTCAGTGTAATCTTCCACCTCATGACTGATGCCTGAATGATTTTATTATAAGAACAACATGGTTTGGGGCACAGTGTCAGAAAGTCAGCTCTTGCCTGGAGCACGCGTTTGAGTGTCGGTAACCCCTCTGTTGCCAATTGTCCAGAGAAATCCTTTTTTTTTAATTTTTAATCTTTTCAAACTTTTTCTCTGTTTCTGTGCTGAATTCTACCACTCAATTGCAAACACAAGCACACTGAAAAGTGAAATGCCTTCATGTGAACTGGCTTTTCAGTGGCGTTACTAAACAGTCTGTAACATATGTAAATCGTTTCTTGTTAGTGTAAATTAATAGAACCATAGAATTATAGAATGATTTGGAGGGACCTTAAAGACCATCCAGTTCCAACCCCCCTGCCATGGGCAGGGACACCCTCCACCAGACCAGGTTGCTCCAAGCCTCATCCAGCCTGGCCTTGAACACTGCCAGGGATGGGGCACCCACAGCTTCTCTGGGCAACCTGGGCCAGTGCCTCACCACCCTCTCCAGTATTAGGCATCAGGGTTTATGGTGTGACTAGGTCTTACCAGTTTGTGATCTGAAAGTCTTTGCCACTGTCACTTGCTTCAGGAGAAGCCTGAAGGTGCGTTTTGGGAGGGTGCTATGTTAGGGAGAAGCTGCTAGGTGTGCTGTAACAGTGGTTTGCAGCCCTGCAGGCGTGGGCAGGTGAAAAGGTACTGCACTAGTGACGTTGGGTTTCAGTCTTCCCCCACGAAGGGATTTTACCTCAGAGAAGTGTGCGCTGTGCTGGTACTACAGGAACAGTTTGTCCCCGTCAGGGAGAAGATACAATCCCAGAGACCATGTGGAGGATGAATGAGCATCAGTGAGATTTACCGTATGTAAACATATTCCAGGCAAACTGTCATTGCTCTGTAGTTTGTGCTGTCCTTCAGGGGTGATGCCAAAATCTGTTTATTTTGGGAAAAGGACTTCCCGTCTTGACCCACGTGTGCCAGCTATATTGAGGGATGTAATTAATTTTTAGTATGTGGTCAGTCCATGACATCTCTTACCTTCAGGTCAGTGTCGAAGTGCTGTACTGAATTACAGCCTCCCACAGCGAGTGCCAAAGGGCTGTAAGCCACAGGAATAGCAACCTTCCTAGGACAACACCTTGGATTACCCCACACTCCTCCCTGCTTGGGACATGGAGACGCTGACCTGAATTCTCTGTCGTTGCTTGTCTTGTTTCAGATGTTAAGTTCTCTGGAGTGCATATTGTCTTTGCGGTGTGTATGGCAGCCAGCTCAATTTTGGTGGAAAGCTTTAACTGCTGCCGTAACACAAACAATAGTGAAAAGGCTGATAGCCATTGCTGGGAGGAATGCAATGTGTGCCACTGACCTAGAGCAGTGGGGATGAGGGAACCTCTCCCACTCTGTACGGATCGTGTTGACCCTCTGAGGAGAGCAGCCTTCCTTGCCCAACACCATCGTGCAGGCCTTTGTTTTCTGGGAATCAAATAAACCCTGGGGTGACTGGGACGGGAGAAGCAGCAGTGGGAGCATGAGGAGGAGCAGGAAATGTTTGACTGGTATACAAGACGGGGAGAAGAAGGTTGGCTTTGCCTTCAATAGCACGTGAGGAAGGTTGCAGTGCAGCAACTGCTGTGGAGGGCATTGTGCACTGATGAGCTGATGGGTGAAATGATGATTCAGTGTCTGGTTTCTGATATTCAGGCCTGCTCACCTAGCTCTTCTAGATAATAAAAAAAATAGGATGCTGTCTTGGGTGTAATTTTTCACAAAAGCATGATTTCTCCAAAACTATGCTTCCTTTCCCTTTCCATCATCCACTTCTGTTTGGTGCCCAGCCCCAGGCAGCAATCGATTCCCAGAGCCGTAGAGCTGAAGCTCTCAGAACTTTTCAGCTTCTGCACTTTTGGACCTCACATTAAAACCTTTACTCTTGCTGGCTGTGTAGGGCACAGCACATTTTACAAGTCTAAGGGCATTTTGCACAACAGGGAAATATTAAGGAGAAGTTTTTCCACCTAGCACATAGTTGAACTAGAAAATTAATTGTCAGAGGAGGTTGTAGGGATCAAAATTATAAATGTATTCAGAAAGGGATTAAATGAATCCATGAAAGAGAAATCCAGCAAAAAAGATTACAAAACAGATGAATTAGAGTTTGTTTCAGAGAGAACTCTTAGACCACTCTTTGTTGGAAGAGCATCCTTGAGAAGGGTCACTCGTCAGGTGTCTGGGTCTGATACCCCCTGTGTGAGGTTTCTCTAGTTGTGAGTCCTTCCTTGGGTTGGGCTTGGGGCTGAAGAGGTATAGCGCTTCAGCGCTGATGTTCTCCAGTTTGATGGCAGTTTCCGAGTGACTTAAAAATATAATTTTTTTTTTTTTTTTTTCTGTGTGAAGTATGAGGATAAAAAGAAAAGAGTTAGTGTTGTGGTGTAATCAGCAGAGTTTCTAGAATGAACAAAGGTGAGACAGGCATGTATATTCTCTCTGGTCTCAAGAGACCAGCACAAGCGAGGGCTGTCCCGAAAAACAGAAGCAGCTGCTTGAAACCTGTGGGCACAGGAGTCTCGTGGATGCTCTGTTCCTACTCACGGTTCTGTGTGTTCTCTAAAGACAGCATAGAAGCATTTTTTTTTTTTTCTGTCTTAACTCACTGTACGGTCATTATTTGACAAATTATTTTAAGCAGCAGCACATTTGAAAAAATGTGCAATGTTTTGTTTGAGTACTCTGTAAACAAAATTAGCAGCTTAATTTGGCAAACAAATTAATTACTCTGAGGCTTTTGCTGGTCTCTGGTTTTAGGACAGGTAGTATTACTTTTTTATAGTCGATACTGCTTATATACCTATTTAATGTCATCATGCCTTATCAGACTCTAAACATGTCACCTGTAGTAATGTGTAAGGAGTCAATGTGCTTTGTTTTTTTTTTTATCAAGCATGGGAAAATACTGATGTATAAACATCTTGCAATCTGGATTTCCTTTACAACTTCTTGAAGCGCTTAACAACTGCAAAAACCCAACTTCAAACACTTCTGCAACTACTTAGGGATTAATTTGAATTAAGATAATTCAAGTGTTGGCATATAACTACGAGTCAGGCTTTAAAAAAAAAAGTCTTTGCAAAATGAAAGGATTCAATATTTTTTCTTAATAAAAACAAACAGCTGTGTCTCCCATATGGTATTCTCTTGTAAAATATTTACATTTGAAAGGCGCCCAGACTCTTTGCAGTAGAATACAATTTAAACAATGAGCGTAAGTGAACAAAAATCTATTGTTGTCAGCCCTGATCACAAAGCTTTTTAGCATGCACCTTCCCCCTTCTGACCTCTCTGTGCTCAGCATTAGGCTATCATCTCAGTGCTGGAAGATATTCCTTGTCGAGTAACCCAGTGTTTCCCTTTCTGAAGAAATAACAATTTTCATCAAGGCTCAACCTGGTGCAAGGCAAAGGGTGTGTGTGAGAAGGATGTTATGTAGGAATTGGGGGGGGGAAAGCAATGAAAGAAGGGAGTGAACTATTAGTACATGAAGTTTTGTAATGGTTTGCTACTCTGAACTGCAGAAAAGTTGGCGGTAGGACAGTCTCCCTGGAAGCACCATTGCTCCTTGGTTAGTGGGAGCAGTTTCCTTGGCTGCGTGGCTGCCAGAGTCTGTCTTTTTTAGCCTACTGCAAGGATAAATGTTAACTTTCCAGCTGGAATTGCTCTGTTTGCTTTCACAGTGAAAACAGAACTAACAATTCTGGTAATGTTATTAAAAAATATTTGTCATGTCAAAAAGTCTTGCTGCCTGTAATTACGTTTAAACATCCCAAACTGAATAGCAACATTCAAACTCAGCTAGAGTATTTGATTAGGCTTGGTTAATAGTTACTAATGGGTGTGCAGCTTTTATGTATGACTCGAGGGAGAGAATGGGGGAATTAATGGCAAGCTTATTTGCAAAGCTGTGAATGACTGGAGAACTACGAGGTCTTGAACCTCATGCTGTCCTGTGTATGGGGGGGGGGGGGGGGTGGGGGGGGGGGGGGGAAGGCTAGTGTCAGGCCTGTTTCATAAAGCAAAGGTTCTGATTTTACCAGATTAAGGCAAGATCTTAATAGGAAACAAACCACTTCTTATGTCTGATCCATGCAAGGGTGATGGGAGTTTCTTTGTTCTTGCCTTTTTTATTTTAAAAAAGTTTCTGTTTTGTCTCAAGCCCACAGCAATCTCTTTGCTGGCTGTGTTTGCTGTAGACGTTATGCTCTGCAGAGCAATGGGGACCTCAGTCTGTAGCGTTTCGGCAACAAACAAGGATTACGGGCTCTTTCGTGTTGTGGGACACGTCATCTCCTGAGTTTGCCAGACACTGCCACTAGTTTGCTAAGGCCTTGTCTCTTGGGGAGTTGTATCACTAGTAATGCCACCAGTGCTGCTCCCTGATGTAACCACAGTTTAGGCTGTTAATGGTGTTTTTCACAGAAGAGGCTGTTCCCTGAGGCAAGACCTACCTGCGTGGTCAGAGGTGAGCACTGCGGTCATCTGATGGTGCTCACAGCAGGGCTTACACTGGGACAGTGTGTGTATTACAGTATTGGTAGGAAATCACATCCCTGGGCAGCAGTCACACGGGGAGGAAAACTGGGTGCAGACCTGGCTTTGGTAATTAGAGAAATCTGTCCAGTTTTACGTTTTATTTATGTCACTCTTGTTCCCAAGGCCCCTTGTTGTGAGCCTCGCTAAGCTCCCTGCAGTCCATGGACATATAAGTGTATGGTGAAGGAAGCTGTTTTACCCTATATAACGTCACTGTGCCATCCCAAAGAGTTAGCTTCCAGCACAACTTTGTCTTTTTCTCGGGTTTTTCTGTTCTTCCCATTCTGAGTGAGCACTTTTCTAGTTGCAGTAGAAGTGTATTTCCTTTTTGAACCATTTATCGGCTCCATCCAGTGCATGTTACTCCTCAGGAATAAATATGGACTCCTGATAGGAAGATAGTTTTATGCTTTTTGGCAATAAGCCACAAGATGGTCTAAAAAAGCTGCATCTTTTTATTATATTCAGTGTTTGGGCTTTGGGAATAGTTTATATTCGGAAATAATATATTGCCAGTGCCTTGAGAAAAGCCATAAGACTAAAGAATCTTTGTTGCTTAAAAAAGATTGTAAGGATAATGTTTATGACACATCTGATGTTAGAGATAAACTTGTCATTGGGGTGTGAAGCAGCATGCTGGTTTACTTGCTGTTTTCTATGGAGAAATTCAAAGTTCTGCATTTACAAATACATTTTTTTCTTAATTGAAATGGAGAGTCTCAGAAAGTCAGAATACACAGGCAGATAATCTGCGTGCTAAACTGATGGTGTCTTTGAGTAAACGGATGAGAGTTTTCTGACACGAGTGCTAGAAACTAGTGACCATTTAAAAAGAAAGGCAGGAAAGGCACAGCTATTTTATGCTGGAAAGGAAAGCACCTGGCACGGCTGCATTTATTTCAGAGACCTACATCACCCGCCTGGGTTTTGGACAGGTCTGGAGGAGATGGCAGGAAGATAATAGCAAGTTCAAGGGGTGCTGCTTACAGCAAAAAACCCCAAAGCAACGTTTTTAACCCCTTGCTGGCTGCTGCTTTTCTCTTTTGCCATGTGCTGCCCTGGAACAGCTGTCGGCAGCTCTGAGCGCACCAGGCTCGGCGCACACAAAGGCTCGGCGACACGGAGGTTATGACCTAATGTTAATAGTGCTGCCACTTATTGTGTGGCTGCCGTGGGACTTCCCCTGCTTTGTCTAGGGTCCTGCCTAACCTAATATTCTCTTTAAAAGGTTTCCTTGAACAAGGAAGAATTATGAAATCAAACTTTCTCTTTTATTGTTGCAGCTTGTGTTTACTCTTGATGTGCTTGCTCAGAAAAGCTATTTTTGTCACCGCTGGGGAGAAGAGAGTAGGTTCCTGCGCATCCCGTTTAATCAGAGTTTCAAATGGCTGTTTTCTAGGGGACAAAAAAAAAAAAAAATAATCAGATCAGCAGTCAAGGGATCTTTTTATGTTGCTGGTGATGTTTTTTATTCTGCGGGAGTTACAAGCTAGATGAGAGAGGCAAAAATACTTGGGGACAGATATCTGGCTCTGTAGAGTAAAAATGTTAAGTGTTGCTGCAAGGCTGAATGTATGTCTTTTTCACTCGAGTGCTTTCCTGTATTCAGTCATGTAGTGGTTTAATTTTTCACCGTAGATTTTTGCTTTCAAAATTGCCTGTTGAGATCACTGTGTAAAGTCTATGAACATCTGTTTTAAAACTAGCCCTTGTTTGTTGCTTCCTACCAATCAGATGGTGGGAGGCATATATTTATTACATGCTTGGGGGTGTCTATCATATTCCTGCATCAATAATGTGAATAAATACAGCAGGTCAGCTAAGATTAATGATGATGATGATTTAAAAAAAATCAGTCCTTAGATATCTACAAGATACCTATCTGTCTAGAAGATCTAGCTTACCTGCAATAGAATATAGTTCTAATTCCGAAAGGGCAGCAAGGATGGAACATTGCTCTCCAAATGTTCCAGAAGCACAAGCTCTTTGCTGTCACTATCTGTTCAGATTTGTCTGTGGTTATTAACATATAGCTGACAGTAGTCCACATTTGGGCAGTCCTTTTGGTTACGGTGCAGGGCTGTATTGCATATATATGCTGGCTAATTCGTTATAATTAGTTTTGCAAACTGGGAAATGTGGAAGAGCAGAGGTGGATTAGGCACAGGATAATCAAAGCTGCAAAATTTGGTAAAATACTATTAGGCTTTTACTGTGCCCAAGGGATACCTAGGGTAAAAGCAGATTATAGATACATCATGGTAGAGACAATGGGATACAGTTCTGTGCAGAATTATTCCCAAAGTTTTTATTCAATTATGTAGTTAAACTTGCCCTTTGGTAAAACAGATTTAATCTGAGATTCAAGTGCTGGAATGAGTAACATATAGAACAGGTTCTTGTATCTCCTCTCTAGCTGGTGCCTCAGACTGAGGTGCCTGAATTAACTACGTGCTTGTTAAAAATCTTTGCCAGGTTTTCATTCAGAAAATGATAAATGGATGGGCAGGAACAGGAAACATTTAAATCCTAGGAACATAAAAGCCTCATGTAGCAGTAGAAACAGAATAGCGGCTTTTTGCCAAATGCCTGGGACAGACGCAGGGCCCTGAGCACCCCCACATACTTGCGATGCCGGCGCTCAGCCACATGGTGAAATTCTAGCTCGCCAACTTTGTTTCATTACTTGGAGAATCTGTTTCAAATTTACTCATTAAAAAAAGCCAACCTATTAAATATGGCTCATTACCAAGTTTAAAGGATATCTGTAATGGATATTTCTCTAACTTGCAGGTAATAGAGGCTACCCTTTGGAGAGTTACCTAAAATGACCCTTTCCATGTTTAAACCATTTGCTACCACCACTGCAAAATGAATTATAAGGATATTTTAAAGGAAACACGTATTGATTAAAAGACTCTTGGGATCTTTTAGCTGTGGTTCAGATTTGTCACGACGAGGATGCTGTCAGGTGTCTGATGTTTCACAACTGGATGTTGCGTAGGGAACACTCCTGTTTCATGTCACCGGAGGTATATGAAAGCTGACTGTCTTGGACAGGGGACACTGGTGTGTGGCCTATTGATCAGCGTCAAGATATCACCTTTTGAAAAGTTGCCTGCAAAAGTTGGTGACAGGCGATTTGCAAGGTAAATAGTAGAAAATATGAACCTCAAGAGGTTGTCTAGTCTATCCTCTACTTCATGTTGGCAACAGCAACTCTTGTGTTACATCTGACAGCTCAAGCAAGGATATGGCCACAGCCCTTGCAGTGGTGGCTATTCCAGCACTTCGCTATATCCCATTTTCAAATGTTTTTCCTAAAACATTATCTTATTTGCTGAAATTTAAATAGGAATCTGCAGGTTTGAAACTGTCATGTCATGAATTTGTTTGGATACCCTTACCTGTGTCTTTTCATAGTCCTCTCTGATTAAATAACCCCAGCTCTTTCAGTTTTTCCCAGGAGCTAGTGTGCTCTGGACCTCTGCACATCTGCCCTCCTCTTCTAGCCTCTCTCCAACATGTCCATGTCTCTTAATTTTTTCTTTTCTTTTTTGTTGTTGAGTGGGGAAGGTACAGTGTTTGCAAAGAGTTGATTGGGTAAAACAGAAGGCCAAAATGAAGAATTAAGATTTCATTATTTGGCTAATTCAGCTTGTTCTGGGTGGCCCAGTGCCAATTTAAGGAATTTCTTGTGGTTCTGATGCAAGTGATTGGGATGCCTTCATTTCCTGAGTGTTGTAATTCACTTATTCTCTCTTTATTCTCTCCTGCTCCATGCTATAGTATTTACTTGCTGCTAGTTTTCAGATGGGATTTTTGAATAACTGCGAATGGAAGGAAGAGACGTAGCACAAGAAAGTGGAAATTTACTGGCTGCTCTGTTCCATCCCATCCACATGGTGATTTATCTCTATCTTCATCTGCAAACCAGCTGCCCTCTCTAATCCCTAACTCTGATTCAGTCCTCCTTGCTATTGTTGCATTAGTCTGGGACATAAGAAAACTTCTCTTGTGTTTCCTTGCTATCCTAAGACTGTTGAGGTTTTATCATAGCTTGTCCTTTGTGTCCAAGAACAAAAGTTTCAGCCACAGGAATAACCTGAACCGAATTTTTCTGTGATTTGTGAATGTAAATCTTGGATGGCTGTTTGCTGAGACCAGCGATCCTTACGGCTATAAATGAGAACAGAATATGGTCCTGCTTGTTTATAGAAAAAAAGAAAACCCACATGGTTTGGGCTTTCAGTGATGTTATCTTTTGGTTGCTGATCTGTCCCATGGTTTTCAGATTATGATTTCTATGAAGTTACTCATAAGGCATCTGTTGAAGGATTTTTGGCTTAAGCAGTTTGGCAAAGTGGTGGCTTTATGGGATCTGTATCTGGGTTCTTGACTATTATTGCTTCTACTGGCTTATCGTTTCTCTGCTGATTTGCAGCTCTGAGTTGTGGTTACCTGTGGTAATAATTTTGGCCCTTTCCACTGAAGAAATGGGCCAGAATCCGAAGTGGTGTAGCTGAGAGGTTGCAAATCAGGGCCACATGTATAGACTTAATATTTGCAGGAGTATGGTTTGAAAGCCCATTTCTGTCAGGGGAAACACGCCAAACAGGATGGAGTCTCATGGAAGCCAAACGTTTGGGCTCTAAAGTGAAAAGGCTCCAGTTGCCATGATGCTGAGATGACTTGGAAGAACGGCTCTTACTTAAGTTGGCAACAAGACCGTGAAAAAAACATCTCAAAGAACACAGCCCCTTGTGAGAAACAGCCACCCTTGTGCAAGCCTCTGAATGAAACAAACTCCTGTGATGGCTGCGTGTTCAAGTATTCTGGGTTTTTTAGCAAAATGTGGTAGAAATTCCAGTTAATCTAATAGTGTAGAATAAATTTCTGTCATATCTGTGTGCAAAAAAAGAAGTAGAAAAAGCGCTGAACTTTCCCAAACCTCAGTGGTGGATTGGGTTGATGAAATGGATGATGGAGACCAGTGCATGACTGTTCCCTCTTCTGCATGTTTGGTAGCCACAGGCTGCAATGTGGTGACAACAGGCATTTCCTGGCAGGGCCTCTAATGCTTAGAGTAGAATATTTTCCATGCCTAGCATACGATAAGATCTGAATGTCCTCTTTTCATGGCTGAAGAAAGCCATGTATCTGACCAATCATTTTGTTCACTTACTAGCTATGCCAAGCACTTCCCAATCCACAGTCAACTAAGTGATATAGTTAGATCAGATTTTCAGTCTGGAAAAATGCATCTTGTGGAAGGGACCACATGCTGTTTCTGCTTTTGGAGCTCAGGACTCTCAGAAAACCCCAACTGGCATGAGCTGCTACATGTACCGTAGGAAATAGTGTGCAAAAGGGAGTGACTCTGGACCAAGAGATGGTTGGTGTGGAGGAGCTGATGTTTGCATGTTGTGCATTTTGGCTGTTGCACTTTGGACTGGCCCCACGGACATCCAGATCCTATGTTTGTGGTGTGCGTGTGTGCATCAGCCATTTGAACGTCCTCCAAAAGAATGCAGTTTGGGTGCCCATAAGACCCCTTGGCAGCACAAATCCAAGCACACCAAGTGGGAGCAGTTGGGAGATTTCTTTAGAAGTGCATTCCGGACCTGCGCTGTGATGCTCAAGTAGCTGCACATACTCTCACACTTGGGAGGATCCACTGCCTGCATGGCCAATTTATCACTGCTGTTAAAATTCCCAGCGTATTGTGGCTCTGAGGGATGAATGTACCTCCAAAATTCTCCTTCTTTATATGCCCCTTCCTCAATGTAACAGGTTTTCCTCTGGCATTATCTGTACACCTGCACCTTGCCGTGCAGCCCTGGCCACCCGCCACGTGGGTTGTGCTCTGTCCCCTCAGCCAAGCGAAGAGCAGGCACCCAGTTTCCCCCGCCCAGCCCCTCCACCTCCCTCTCCCCCAGCAACATCCGTGCACACATCAGCGCTGCTCCCACACAAGTGGTTGCTATTTTGGAAAAGAGCAGAGGGGATATCAGACCCTGTGTAGAGCGCTTACTGGAAGTGCCTCACTGACTCACAGCAATTACTGGGGTATCTGAGGTTAAGGGAGTGATGAGTAATTGAGGTCTTTTTCACTTCAGGGATGCCAGATCCTGTCTCCTTGTGCACTCTATGGAGAGAAGTAATTTGCAAGCCTTAAGTAAAGAATTTATAATAGGTGCATTTATTTTTTTCCCCCAACAAGACTAGCAGGGTCTCTAAAATGTCCCTTTGCATTGATTGGAGGTGTTAGAGGGTGTTGCATACTGCATCCTCTGTGAGAGATGTGCAGGGCTGTGCTCTCTACCATACCTGCAAAAATTGTCCTGATACCTGACCTTTTCCTGTGTAGCCCCTAGGAAATGTAATTTTTCTATCACATACAACATGGTTCATGCCCAAAATTTACCTCTGGGTCAGCATTTACGAAGCAAGAGCCCAGTGAAACCAGGGAGGGTCAGAGTCTTGTTGATAGTCTATCAAGATTGCCGTGTGCCTCTTCTTTATCAACTGGTGTGCCATGTCCTCAGCAGACTAACGATTGATGCCTGATAGCAGACGTTCCTGGGAATACAAATCCCCACGCTGCCATGTTATGCATTCATAAGGCAATTATCAAAATGGAGGTGATCTTGCTGAGCGTATAATTTGCTGAGCTGAATAATCTCACTCAAATGTAGTATCAGTGCAGAGTGAAGGAGGTATTTTTCATGCCTGAATATGTGTATCTCGAAGCAGAGAATATAGCCCAGTGGATCTGGTAGCTAAAGCTTGTTAGTGCTGTGCACCCTCAGTCAGAGTCTGTTTACTGTAATTGCCTCACTCGTTCTTCCCGAAGCAGGTTATGTTGCAAAAATGCTCAGCAGTTTATCCGACACTATATATTCCTATAGATTATTGACTTCCATCTGACATACCAGCTGGCTGCTCCTCCTTTTCATACTGAACATGTTTTTACTTTGGTATTTCCACACGCCTGTACAGCTTGGCTCTCGTTAGTGTCTTGCCTGCCTTCCATTGCCAACTTCCCTTCCCTTTGTTGTGATGCCTCCTGTGCCATCTTTTCCTGGAGGATGCCTGCCACAAGGGACTGGAGCGGCAGCCCCTACACATTTAATTCTCAAACTAAAAATACAGAGATGTCATTCTGGTTACTTCTACCCTGAGGCCAGACAGGCTTGTGGGGATTTTTATCATGTAATGAAATGCTTCCAGTGACACCATCTAAATGCAGAATAATATCTTATGCATCTTGTGGAAATAAATTCAAAACTGAAACGTAATTAAAATTCCATTTAAAGGAGGAAAAATCATGCTGAATTGAAAATATAAAAAATTTCCTTTTAAACACTCAGTTTTCTGAAGAATGTTGGGTTTGAGTGTGATTCATTGGAGTAATGAGAGGTTTTCAGAGATCAATGTTTGTCTAAGAAATACTGGCTTCCAGTTATGTAGACCACAGGCAACCTGAGTGGATGAGACCTTTCACTGGAGAGCAAGTCTTGGTGTCACTAAAAGCAAGGCAAGCTAAGCAAACTTTGCTTGAACAAAAACCTTCATCCCAAGCTCTGGGAAGAGGAGATCTGGTACTGAAGAGCGGCTCGTAGGGTCACAGCTTCATCCTTTCCTCAGGATCAAGACACAGGGAGTTGTGGGGTTCTGTTGCTTTGTGTGGCCGCATACAGTGTGGGTTCACACAGCAAACCTTTTCTGGCATCACACTCCCCAAAACTTTTGGAACTTGGAGAGCGTCTTCGCTCACACTCATAAAGCTTGAGATATAAACCCAGAAATGAGCCAAAGCAAAGCATTTTATCCTTGGTGGTACTAAGCCTTGGTTATGCAGGGTGGTTTTCTGACTCTGTTTTGGGGCACTTGCATCATAAGCCCATCATGGCCCTTGAGCTTTCTCTGTCCTGAGCATGGTGCAGAAGCACTGACCCTGGGCAGACCCAGCTTTGTGCACCAGTGCTTGTTTAGTCTCAGCCTGGTAATTGTGAAGCCAATTAGTCTTTTTTGTGAGCATCTGTGACAAAATACACTTCATTTTAATAACAATAATTATTTGAAAAGCCACTAAAAATTAAAACAGATGCAGCCATTATGTAGCTGCTTACATTTGCATGGCTCTACCTGCTTTCCTCAGTCATGAGTGAAATTGTAGCTTGTTCAGGGAATATGACAGACCACTAAATATGGTGATGAGGCAAAATATTTTCACCTGGCTGCCTTTACACACAGGAGCTCACACACGCCTCTGCTCCCAGTGGCTCAGGGTGAGCCAGCGAGCTGACAGATTTCTGAATTCAAAATAAATTCAAGTCAGCATCAAAGGCAGTGATGGGCGGGAAGCCTGCCCCTCTCTCTCTCCCTCCCCCTCTTCCCTTGTGTGAGTGTTAGGTCTCGGTAAAGCTCCAAATTAAAATGTAATGTGCAGGTTATAGTTATGTAGGCATTTGTGCTTTTGAAAAATGTTCTCCCAGGAACTCATATAAAAAAATCTTTACCCTGCCTGTAATCGTGGAAATGTGTTTTCTCATAATATTAGTACCAGTAGTCATCGTTACACCGTTCTGAGATTATCCGTTATGTTCAAGGGACGAATGCATAAGAAAAAATTGCATCAGCTATACGGTCATACAACAGTATGAGAAATACTGTTTCAAAATGTCTAAGTCATGGTTAAGAAGAGGGCGATGTCTTGTCTCAAAGCCTGTGACTATATTCTTCCATTTTCTTAACGTGCCCGTTATGAGATAACGCCGAGTGGGTCATATAAGGAACGCTTCTATCTGCCGTGACAAGTAATGGGGACTTGTTGAATGTTTCCAGTGTATCGTTTTCTGCAGAATGAGGGACCAAGAAAGAACTTAAGTGAGATGTCTCAGTTTAGTACAAGCCACACTTGCTTTTTCCATGTTGGCCCTTATTTGCCCAAAGTTCCCTTCCTTTTGGTGCATGGTCCGTGCCATGAGCTCGTGTGAACAGCAAGGTGTCTGCTCTTCATTTGCTAAGGCATAAAACAATGGTATTCTCTTTCTAAGCAGCATCTTTCACATCAGATCCTTTCTTAGCAATCTCTCTTCCTCATCTGTTCTGATCGTGTCCCTTTTCCTGACTGTTCCCTGGAATTACAATTCTCAGTAACGACCACTGGTTACAGACAGTGTTTCACAGGGAGCACCAGGCCAACTGAAAAGAGAGAAACCCATATCTTCATCTTCAGTTGTTCCCTTTCATTCTCCTTTTCTTGGTATTTCCTGCTGTGCTGTGTGTCCAGTGACATCCAGTTAAGCCAGTACCTGAGTATTTCCATTAAAATCAGTGGGATGAATACTGTCGGCCAAGAACTACTCACCCAAGGAAGATCTAAAGCATTACACTGGGAATTGCAAGTTATATCTCCTTAGGGAACAATTGGTTTTCACTTCTATATTCTTAACTTTGTAAGGTACAACAAACGTTGGTGATACCAGGGCGATGATGTGAGGAGATAACGCTCCTGAGCAAATGCGAGTGCTGAATTGTGGTGCCTGGCAGCGGAGCAGGGAGGCGATATGGTGGAGTGGGTGCTGGGCATGGGCCAAGCTCTGCCCGCAAGGGATGTCAGCCACGAGCCTGTAACCCCTGACAGTGCTGCCCCAGTTCAGGGCCTCGTCAGTCTTTTGTGCAGTATCGTTGCAGTGGGAAAGAAGCTTCTCCATTGATGTTCCTCTGGATGTCAGTGCTAAAAAGATCCTTAAAGACATTTATTAATTTAAAACCAAAAATCCAGTAGAGGAGGAGATGCCTACCCAGAGTGTGTGACTTTGGAAAGTTGTTGGCGGACAGTAGGAAGTCTGTTAGAACTGTATCAGCAGAACTTACAAGTGTTTCACCCAAACGTTTAAAAAGATAATTGATCCTAACCATAGCTTTGTAGAGGAAGTTGCTGAGTAGAGACTTTTTCACATTTTTCAAGTGATAAACTGGGATGCAGTCATGTTAGTGGCCTCGTCCAAAATGCAGACAGACAGCTTCAGAAGCAGATTAAGAGAGCGGGAATTCCTGGCTCTTGGCCCTGCATTCAGACCGTTTGCCCTAATGGAGAAAAGGAAACCACAACACACCAGGCACTCGAAGTACACTCCATTAAAGAGAACATGAGACTTTTAAATTAGGCCCTATTTCAGCAAGGTGCTTTCAGCATGCACTTAACGTTGTGTGATTTACACGACGACTTCGCATGTTTTCCACAGGGTTACTCATGCTTAATTTTATTTGTTTGCTGAATCAGGGCCTAAATCAGATCTTCTTTTAAAACTTCCTAGTTAATTAGCAATCTTGTATTATCTTGTGCCCAGAGCAGTTTCCAAACTGATATTTTAGAGCCTGTGGGTACAGTTAGCTTAAAGTAATCAAGATAAATGTTCGATTTGGAATGCTAGTCCTATCCAAATTGCATATTAACTAAAAATACTGTTTGGATAAACACTATTTAATGCATATAATATTAAAGAACTGAACTGGCCTATCCATATAACTTAGGAAATGTTACAGATCAGGAAGAAAAGGGAATAAACAAGAAAGCTGTTGACATATTAAAGAATAAACCACTTATTTCTATCAGATCTGTGACACAAGGTTTTGTAGTAATTATGAATAGCATTTTTCTCCAGCTGTTGTAACTTGGCTTAAGCATAAGGTTAATTTGTCAGTTAAAGTGGAGGCATAAGATGATGGAGGAAGAGTGGTAATGTGTTTATACTACGTGACGGAAAGTCTGTGTTCAGCTCTTGTACTTGCTATAAATGTCCTGTTGGACAGTGGGCAAATCGCTTGAGCAATGTTTGCCTCAGCTCTCTGTCTTCTGCTTCATGTTTCACTTATCCTTCGGTTGCATATCCAGAGTTTGGTCTTTCCAGAATAGAGTCCTGTGTATGCATACAATTTTAGCACAATGGCAACTACACCTGGTTACTATATGCAGGTGTCTCTGAAATACAAATAATAACATGCAATTTACAACATTTAGGCCATAAAATGATATAAACTACAATGTTTTGTCATTTTTATTTGTTTGGAAAAAAATTACTGCCCTATCTTCATTTCTTTTGTGATAGTGTTCTACCAGCAGCGTATCGTTACCCTAAGCGATATGCTGAAGTTCCCCCCAGCTCCTCCCCATTACCACTAAGATAACCTCCACTATCCAGGGCTGCCATCTCAGATGCAGTGCTCCCTTGTTTTACCTCACCGTGCCCCTAATCTAGATCACAGCCCAAACTGTGGTTTTTGCTTTTACAGTATTTGGTGTGATCAAGATGCCGTTTGGTCTTGTTCAAAATGCTTTTAAATCTTAAGTGACGCTGTTATTTAAGGTGAATATTAGGTGGTAGAAGTAGTTGCTGGCATGTGTGGAGCTGTGAAACAGATGATTTTTCTTTTGCATGTACATTGGACAGCATCTTTACATTTCTAAAAGTTCTCCCTTTAGGGCGGATTTGTTCTTAGGGCTCATGGTTATCCATTACCATGGTTCTCTATATCGAAAATATGGTTGTTTAGATAGAAAATACCTTGGGGTGTGGAAATACCTGAAGCAGTGGTGAAATTTTTTCGGCCTCAAAAAAACCTACACCTGGGAGAGGCAGTGGCACTGAGTTTCTGTAGGGTGTTTGGCTTGCACATCTTCTTCCCAGTTGCTGTGTAGCGGGATTGAACCGATGTGCTGTTGTTTGGTCTTATCTTGAAATGGAAAGAAAAATGGTACCTTGTCATTTGTAAGATTGCCCAGTTCCATTTTCTTTCACGTTGGTTGCTTGAAGGAGACCTAACCTATGAAACTAAATAATCCCAATTACATTTTAGAAGCATCACAAAGTTCAGATAAAATGGTTATGGAATGAATGCCCTACTGTCATTATTTTAATATTTTGGATATAGTAATAAGATTAGATTTGTTTGCTTGTCATTGGTGTTGATAGAATATATTGTGCATTAACTCTGAAAGCATGAGGATGTATTTAAAATTCATCTTTATCACTTAGGGTTTCAATTTTTATCTGATGTAGGTTCCAAATCAATTAGGAAGTATGGAAAAAATTACTGTGCAGAATTTTTCTATTAATTTGAACTGCAATAGAAGTCTGTATAGGTGATTTTAATCTCCATGGTACCAGTAGTTCTCTGTGGTGGAGCAAGATGACATTTTATGATCTACCAAAGTTGTCTGCATTTTTGACACAGATATATGGCATTACTAAGGTTTCCTTTACTAAGTGAAAGGAACCTGAAGGATTTAAATATGAAAAATTTATTAAAGGCAGAGGGAAAAATGTTCTTGGCATAACATAATGACAGCCACCCATCACTGATAGGCAGAAACTGCAATAGATGGGCTTTATTTTTTTTCTAGAATCCTTGCAAAATAGTCCTGGAACCATCCAGGAAATGTCTTTATAGCAAGAAGTATCAAAATTCATTGCAAATCTTGCACCGTTTTTCAAGCTGTTAAATTAAGCATTGCTAAGGTATAGAGAAGGAATTTCCAAATGTCCTCTTTGCCAGCCCGTCTAGGCCTCCCTGAGTTTTGAATTGAAGTTTTACAAATGGTATCTATAGGGAAACCTGACCAACAAAGAGCTCAGAATGCTTCCTTTTTCCTTTTATACAGCCAACCCACAGATGATCCAGTGCTATTGGGTCTTGAATATATATTCATCTCCGGGAAGACACAAAAGAAAGGAATTGCATAATGCATAAGGCTTCACGCCATAGAACTCATGAATGCCCATTTAAACACAGGGTTTTTTTACTGACACATGAACAGATGTTTACAGGGGTTGCATTACTGAGGATGTAGTTATTTGGCCAGCACTATGCAGCTGCACTAACGCAGACCCTAAAGCATGATTTGCAGCTGGAACTGGAAAAATTAATCTCTGGCTTTAATACCTGTATATTAATCTCAGGCTTGTAAATACCTCATTTGTAAGTTTGTACAGATACAAAGACAGCTAAATGATCTCTCCAGAAAAAATTGCAGGTGTAAAAAGGTCCTTAACAATTCTCCATGAAAATACAGGGATAAACCAGATGCCTAGCTAATTGGAAATTACCTTGAAATTGTAGGTCTTCAAGGTTTGCCTGAAAGTCCGTTGAACTTGATGGAGGGATTCCCATTGCATTACCTAGGACTTGTGTTTGAGTGCAAGCGTGCACCAATATTTTAGAAGCGTAAAATATGAATAATCGTCAAAGCGGCGTATGAAAATACAGCAAGCAGTCTAAAAAGCTGATGAACAAATTAATTAAGGGGATCCTCCACAGGTTCTCTGTTTTGTATTACGGTGCTGAGAGTTTGTAGATAATAGTATGTGAGATAGAATTAAAGGGCTTTTCAGTTTAATGCTTCAAAGTTTGAGGTCTGCATGGTAGGTTATCAATCACTCAGCCCGGATTTTATGTGCCCTACGCAGCTCAACAACTTCTGAAGAATACTAATTTAGATGCTCTGCAGTGTAAAAGAGCAATATTGGTTTGATGCATATCCTACTCGATTTGAAGGTGGAGGGCAAAGTTAGCCTCTGTGGTCTCTTTCCTGTATTCCTGTGGACAACACATGGTATCTCTCACCCATGAAGCAATCAGTGAAATCAACAGTTTCTTGGGCAGAACAAGCGCAGGGTCCGCGGTGCTGCTTCCCAAGGACCTTCCTGGCTTTCGGCAGACCAGCATTCCCTCCTGCCATCTGAGTAAAGACATTACCAGCGAGGAAAAAAAAATCCAATTCTCAGTTAACCTTGTGTAAACCCCTTGACATCACTCAGGTTAAGGGGGATTTAACTGCATGGGAGACTAACGGCATACAGCACTTAGCAAAAATGGGAAAATTATATGGAAAATATCTTTTGGGTTTGGGAATAACTGGTCAGCACTTGTGAACATTTGATGGATAATTTTCATTCATTGCATGAATTCCTCCCTTCTAAATGCTGGTTATGCTGACTTGTGGATTATTTTTTTTTTTTGGTTTGGCTCGAAAGTTTTCTCCCCTCAACAGCTTTGTTTTGGATCAACCCATGTTGCAAAGATTGCCTCCAAGGGGGGCACAGTAGTGCCCAAGTACACTCAGAATAGGCTTTGGACAATACTTGGCTGAACTGTATGTAGCGGGGATGCTCCCTCATGCAGATCATGTCCAGATGCCAATGCAGTTGTACAGGTGTGAAAAATACATCTGTGGTGTAGAAATGGCTCAAACCAGCCGTTCTTTGATAAAGTATTTACAGATCCTTCTTTTGCATTTAGTGCCGTATGGTATCACTGAGGAGGTGCAAAAGGTTATTGCCTGCAGTTACAATGGCACTAGTGCTCATGGGACTGAGTAAAGCGAGTAAATGGACCAGGTAGTGAAAGGCTTCTCTGTATTTCTGTGTGAGGGGTACAGTAATAATTTGCATTTTATTTTTACTTTGTGGGAAACTGCCAATTCCTGAGGAAGCATCATTACTGGCATGGGTCTTCTCGTGTTGTGTCAGGAGTTTTTTTTCTCATTGTAGTGGGATATTGAGTGTGTCCATTAATGAAGGCGTTTGAAAACCTGTAGATCTTTGCAAGGAGTGTTTCATTCTGCCTTTCAGATGCATGTGAGTGCCCAGAGAGGACAGCAGCAAGTCAACAGTCTTAGGGTGAAATTTTGCACGATGTACATGCAATAAGATACAGAAGAGTTTGTGCAAGCACTCGGTGTTGAATGACAGAAAAGTCTGTGGGAACCACAGCCAAACAGCTTGAAGGTGCTTTAGGGGAATGAAGGAGGTTGACAGCAACTGAAGGAGTTAGAAGTTTTTAATCATTTAGAAATGTGGGTGGGACTGTCATCACCAGCCACTGCTGACCGTAGAAGCCCATTCCTGCAGCCCTTAGGCAAGGCTTTCCTTGCCTGGAATAGTTGCATAATCACACCTAAACCGCCCCATTGGTGTTAATGTCTGGCAGGTCGTTTCACAGAGCAGCTTTGGGTTATAATTACATAAGCATCTTTGAGCTCTCAATAACTAAACATTGTTATTTGCTAGTGGTCAGGAGCTTATAGCTTGTTTTGCCTGTCCACAGACAAGACTCGATTTGTTTACATTTCAGCACAGAGGCAGATTATATTGGGGTGCTTTAGTAAGCTAAATGCTCACATGCCATAAAGAACCACATAAAAACAACGTTTCTTGACATAGCCCACACAGTTATGTTTGATGAACCTGAAAATGTTTGGTACGTAGGGACCTTGCAGTGTTTTGTCTAATTGTCACAAAATAATAATGATATATCCAAGTTGCTGTTGTTTTCCAAAATACAGCAGTAATAACGAATAAGGAATCAAATCTTTCCAGAATCTTGCAGAATGATGTAATATGTTTAAATATGTAAACTGTGTAAGCGGCCCTCCGTGTGGTTTGAAGGACGTCTATAAAAAGAAATCCAACGTCACCCTTGTTTGCCATGCAGCAAGGGTCCTGCTCAACATTTCGGTGTGTTGGTGGTGGGCACTGGGGCCCATGGGATGTCCTTGACTGGGTACTCAGTGCTACTCTCTCCATTTCTCAGAAGGTTACGCTGAGGCAGAGACCATGCCAGCTGCTGTTTCTTGACTCTCCGTCATCCCCAGGCTGGCTGAGCGGGGGATTTATGTTGTTAAATGGCAGTTGAGCACTGGAGAGAGGCTGAAGTCATTTATTTACACAGGGATCCATCCTGCACACAGCAGCGTAGCACGTCTGGCCCCACATGAGGAAGCACCCAGGGCTGCCTTTGCGGGACCTGGCAGTCCGAGGCGTCCTGGTGGCTTTCTGACATGGATGTGTGCCCAGAGGAACCGACCAAAGGCACTTAACGTCTCTCCCATCCACCCACTGTTCCTGGGCTGAGCTGGGAGGATGCTTGCTGATGGTCCCTTGGGATGAGTGACTCACGCAGCCCGGAGCAGCGGCCGTGCTTCCAACTGTCAAAGCGCCTTGTGGGGTGGCTGCAGAAATGCTGGAGGTTTCCATGTAAGCAATGGCCAGAGTAAGCACATCTGTGAATGGCAGGGGAAGTGTCTACTAAATGAGAGCAAAAGAGAAGATGGTTTGGGAAAATCTGGGAGACACTGATGCTATGCTACAACCTTCAGGCAGCACAGGGCT
Source organism: Rhynochetos jubatus (assembly GCA_027574665.1). NCBI lineage: Eukaryota > Metazoa > Chordata > Aves > Eurypygiformes > Rhynochetidae > Rhynochetos > Rhynochetos jubatus. The sequence goes on from CM050654.1 coordinate 32,126,145, forward strand.
TTTGCTCCTGGGAAACCTGAGATAGGCTTGAACTGGTGGCATGGAAGTGGTTGTGTGCACTGCTCCCAGTGCCCGGAATTGTCCCGCTCCGCCTGAGGGTTTGCAGTAACATATATTGGCATTGTTGTAGCTGCAGTGATGGTAAACAGTTTCCTAAGGCAGGCACGGACTGGCAGAATAGTTAATTTGAGTTGGGTTTTTTTCCTTTGTCCAGTCTCTATTCCGCTTCTCACTGGAAACCAAGATGTTTACAATCAAGCTGGATTACCATACTGCAACTGATGCTATCAGGAGTGATGATTTAGCATGTATTTATACCCACCCATTAGGAAGTGATGGACAGTGATGCTTCTGGCAATCTGCACCCCCTATTATTTAAAGGAGACAGTCACAATTTCATGGAATCATGGCTTCTTGTTGTTGTCTCAGAAAGCAATTAAAAGTTTAATTAAAATCAGCACTGTCTTTATTGGCTACAACTGTAAATATCCTAAAATGATCAGACATGTGTCTGCAGCCTTTGGAATTGTGAATAGTGAACGGTTGCCAAACACTGAAATGAAGGAAAGTGTTGGCATGAATTTAAAACCCATATAAATGCTAAATTAAATCTTTTAGATTGGATAATAATCTCCATATTTTTTAAAAACTATTTTAAGTATATCTGTCTCAAAATAAAGCAAGGAGGCAAAGGGAACGACATATACTTTAGACAGAACAACATTACTCATCAGACCTTTAACGTTAATGTTCACAAGGCTTTTAAAAGACTCTCTGTGCAATACTGTAATGTAGACCATATTTTCAGCTGAATATTTAGGACAACTAGAGTCAGTTGCTACAAGATGGAATTAAGTCTCCAAGAATAAGCTTTTCAGAGGCACTGGGACGGCACCGAACTAGGGAGAAGCGACCAGCTTCTTGAGTAGTTCTCTTCCCCTCCCCATTATGCTGCAGTCCTGGTTTAAAGCTCAGTAGATTATGAAGTTAGATGATGTTTACTTTTTAAAAACTAATAAATTGTTGTTGAATTTACATTTCTTCTATTTTAATTTATGTCTTTAATTTAAGAAGGTTTTGGCATATATTATAGGCCAAAGAGTCTTGTTCAGACGAAACACTGGTTTGAGGAGGAAACCCTACCAGCGTGGCCTGGGTCTAAGTGAGTGCAGATGTATAGATTTAAAGTAATGTGGATATATGTCGGAAAACTTCCCCTATTTTGCTCATTAAAGGTTAAATCACAGGCTCGGTAGCTAACCTCTCCTTGATTAAAGGAAGCTGTAGAGGCAAGGAACATCTGCATTCACGAGGTGCCAGGCTGTCAGCAAAATGGAGGAAGGAATCAAAGACAATGAAACCTCAGAAATGTGCATAAGTACTAATATTAAACAGACAGCGTGTGGTAAAAAGAACATTAGATCTTGGTGGAGTTCTATCCACAGAGCTGTTCTTGCTGGTAACAGCCACACGCTCAGCCGCTCCACCAGATTATGTCTGCCAAGAGCCCGACTGTTCTGCGGTCTGTATGTACATGGAGACTGTTGCTGTGGACAGAACTGTTATTAAAAAGGCACAGAAATCATGCTTTCTGTTTTTTCTGTCCTACGCTGAAACTGCCCTCCCAGTGCCCATTGCAGGAGTTGGTTGGTGTGAGAAGTCAGAGGGACAGGGAGGAAGGAATTTGCATTTTCTTTTCTCTGCATGGGTGCCCCATTCTTCTGGCCTGGTTTTGGTAATCATTATCATAAAAATTCCTAACTGGGCCAAAAACCTCATCTCTCAGGAAAGAGAAAGTAGCAACTTGGTCAGTGATGCGTCGGAGGAAACATCAACAAAAATCCTCGACCTGAAATTTGGGAAATGTAGATGTGCATGTTTTGAAACGTGTAATATGTGTGGTAGAGAGCAAAAGAAAAACTGAATTTTAAAGGATTTCTAAATCTTAGTTTTGCAGTTTGGACTCTGCACTGGTGAAGTTTATTCCTAGAGTAGTGTTGCAGATGGGCTCCAGGCAATGAGTTCGGTTAACTGTAAAGTTGATAAGCATCAGTAGTGTCTTGGTACTAGGATAAAAGCAGTAAAAGTGACAGAACAAGATGTTCAGTAATGAAAAACTTGGAAAATATCTTGTGTTGTGTGCTTATAATTGTTAACGTATCTAAATTGAACCTTTGTTTCTCATCTTTCTATCAGTAAAGAGGTATAACCAGGCACGAGGTTGTTCAGGCATGCAATGTTTCACCTTCCTTTCTGGCATACAATAGGGATCATTTAATAAATGTAGTTACCTAGAAGCCTTATGCAGTTGTGAACCTACAGCTTCCAAAAATTGTGGGTTGGGTTCACCGATGCCTTAAAAATGAGATTTGCACACACTATACCTTTGCTTGCTTTTTGTTTATGTGTTCTGGACTTTAAACCTCTGAGATCTGTCCTTTTAAAGTTTACACTGACAACCAAGTTTCAAGGAAAGTTTCAGGAGGCTTGTAGTAAAATCAGGGGAAATTCAATCTCTCTTTTATAGTATGTTAAGTCCAGTACGAATAGTAATACAGAACATCATTTTCTCTCGTATGCACTATATGTACTTCCAGATGAGACACGAGTGGGACTTGCTGATATTCATCCAGCACAATGCACTGATCAGAATTTGATCGTATGCAGTAATATTTCACAGATTTTATTGAGATAAAGTTTTGGAGTTTGGAAACAAATTAGTCTGGCTTCTTTGAACACATTCAAAGAGACACTCTGGGAGCCTGCAGAGCTCTGGGTGTTTTCTGTTTCTTGTAAGATCTCCAAGGCCAAATTGGAGCAAAATGCATCATTAAAAGGCCATACAACTGCCAAGATTGTCTCTCACCAACCTGTAATTACAAATAGTTCCCACCGATTTGCCCCACTGACCTCCCATGAAGGCAAATGAGCGTTTATTTGGCATCGCGTTGCCAATTGTCGTGCACGTTTCTTGTTGTACATTGAACTTTTTATACTTTCCACTTAGTTTCTTTGTTTCTGGGGGAATCAGTTGGTAGTGTTTGCCTAAAAGGTATAGAAACGAGAGAAAGAAAAATTTAAAACTGAAGAGAGAATGTGTTAGCAGAAAAAATCCATTTGAAGCCACCGGGGAATTCCTACTGTCACTTGAAATGGTTGTGGTGGGGGAGGAGAATAGAAAGGCCTGGATTTTTAAATGTGATTAAGATAAACAAGCAGTGTTTCTTATCCTTGAACTGGTTACAATCTAATCCAAGCAACTCAGTGTAAAAGTGCATTTTTGGCCTTCATTGATATTTTTACTAATGTCAGCGCACAGTTTGGAATGATCGCATTTTGCTTTGACAGCGTGAAGCGTTGTGTAAGTTTTCATCCGTACCACTGAACTATAAACATTGCCTTGGCCAGCCCAGCAGAGCTTGAACGTTTGAACTGGGAGCCGTCTTGCCGCGGGAAGGGCGGGAAGGGAGCTATTTTTCTTGCCGAGAGCAGAGTTGTCAATGGCGGTTTGGGGGGACGTCAGCAGGGACTGGTTGGAAGAGTTTTTAGCTCATATGGGTCTGATCCCATAATCTGCCTGGCCCTGAACTCTCAGGGGACCAGAATAAGTTATGTGTGTGTGTGAAAGTCAGGTAGAACTAGACCCTGAGATATTTTGATGTTATAACTGCCTGTTTGTGATGCAATTTCAGTATTAACCGTGAAGAGAGACATTCTTTAAGTGCCGATGGATGCTAAAGCTCCTGCATGATGCTCATTGCAATGTATCCTCCCTGGTTATTTGCTTTAAGAGTGTTAAGTCCATCTTGTTTCTTTGTAAGTCTGAGTCTGAAGTTTTTGTTGGAATCTGTATACATGAGCAGTGCCTCCACTGCTGGTGAGTTATTCCTCCTAGCCCTGGAGCACACTTACTTCCAGCCAAACAGGACTTTTGCCAGAGGGTGCTTCTCTCTTACTCAGAGTCACACTGCCCTGCACCTAGAAGGGCAACAAAAAAAGAAGGATCTCAAAAGATAAAGTAAATCCTTATTTTTTTATCAACTGTGCAAGTCAAGACTTTGTCTGCTTGTTGCTGTCCCCAGGGTGTGTGGAGCAGGTGGTGGTTGGGGAAGCTGCTGTGGGTGCTGGGAACCATTCAAGCTTCTTCTCTGGGCTTAGATGCTTTGGAAAGCTTTGGGTATCAGAGCATTGCCCCCAGGCTGCTACCCCAATGCAGTGGACCTGTCTGCTCCAGACCCTGCTAAAATGATGCTGACACAGGTAACAATATTATATATTATAGAGAGATTTGTAGGCTTTCTGCAGCGATTTCCATCACTTGAGTTCAACTCTTCCATTTCAGTACTTAGGCAACTCAGCTTCTGCCCTGTCCCCATGGCCAGGAGCACAGAGGGGGGAAATCTACAGGAGGTAAAACCTTTTCCAAGCAGTGGTTATGGTTTGATTTAGAGTTGACTGAGGGAAAAACAACCTCACCAAGAAACAGAAAACCAAAAGAAATCAAGGCAGAATGCACCAACACTAAAGAAAAAAGCAGGGAAGATAAAGTAATTTTCTGTTTGTTTTTGAGTTAAAAAAAAAAAGGTAGTTTTTGACTGGCAGCACCCAGAGGGTGGTGGTAAATAGTTCCTTTTCATATTGGCAACCTGTCACAAGTGGGGTCCCCCAGGAATCATTACTGAGCCTGACACTGTTTAATATCTTCGTAAGTGATCTGTATGATGGGATCAAGTGTACCCTGATGAAGTTTGCTGATGATACCAAACTGAGTGGGGAAGTGGATACTTCAGAAGGGAGAGGCACCTGGCAGGAAGACCTGGATAGGTTGGGAGAGTGGGCTAGCAAGAACCTGTTAGGATTAGGATGCGGTTGGCTTTCTGGGCTGCAAGTGCACATTGCTGGGCCATGTTGAGCTTCTCATCAACCAACACCCCAAGTTCTTCTCCTCAGGGCTGGTCTCAATCCAGTCTCTGCCCAGCCTGTACTTGTGCTTGGGATTGCTCTGACCTTGCACTTGGCCTTGTTGAACAACATGAGGTTGGCCCAGGCCCACCTCTTCAGCCTGTCCAGGTCCCTCTGGATGGCATCCCTTCTCTCCACCGTGTTGACCGCACCACACAACTTGGTGTCATCCCAAACTTGCTGAGGGTGTGCTCAATCCCACTGTCTATGTCACTGACAAAGATGTTAAACTCTATTTAGCACTTGTCAGGCCACACCTTGAATACTGTGTTCAGGTTTGTTCCCCACGATGTAAAAAATGATGTTGGGCTGGAAAGGGTCCAGAGAAGGGCCTCAAAAATGATCAGAGGACAGGGAAGTCTGCCCTGTGAGGAAGGGCTGAGAGAACTGGGTTTGTTCAGGCTTGAGAAAAGAAGTCTTAGGGGAGAACTTATCACCGTGTTCCAGTATTTGAAAGGTGGTTACAAAGAAGATAGAGACTCCCTTTTTAAAAGGTGTCACATGGAAAAAATGAAGGATAATGGGTACAAGTTACTCCTGGGGAGATTCTGATTGGACACAAGAGGAAAATTTTTCACAATGAGAGCAATCAGCCATTGAAATAACCTCCCCAGGGAAGTGGTGGTCACTTTTAAGATTCAGCTAGACAGGTGCTCGGCCATCTTGTCCAAACTGTGCTTTTGCCAAGAAAGGTTGGACCAGATGATCCTTGAGGTCCCTTCCAACTTGGTATTCTATGATTCTGTGAAATTTCATAATGCTATAAAACTGTATCAGTTTTGTCTTACCCCAATTTGTTTATTTGTATTAGGAAAAGTTTTTCCTTGTGTTTATTTACTTAAACATCTTTTTTATTTTGCTGTACTTAGTGTTTATGGGTGTGCAGGATAATGTTGGTGAGAGCCAAGCACCACATCCAAACATTGCAGGCTCCCCACACCAGCATTCAGTGAGGGCCAGGCTCTGAGCTATTTAGGACATTTATAACTCCCACTGAAGTAATTTAAAGTTCTGCCATCCCATACTTCCACCTATATTGGTTTTCCTTTAAATCTATTTGCAGCTTATATTTGTCCTTTTAAAATAAATTTCTCAATACTTGTTTGCAGAAGCATGAGATCATTGTTTTTGATGGTTAAGGTTTTCAAAAGAGAAAAAACACACTAATTTGCTTCATGTAGTTTGTTTAAAGAAATGAGCAAAGACATTCTTTTTTATTATTACTGCTTCATCCTAAATCCATGTATCTCTTTTAGAGTTTTTGGTGGCCTAAAATTATAAATAACTTTTTAAAGTTAGTTTGCCTGTGTGAGAAGAAAACTTGGGACAAGCTGGCTGTGCAGTCATCAGGCCAAACCTGCAGCGTCAAGATGAAAGAGCTGAGAGCAAGCTCTGGTGAGCAGAAGGGACAGAAACGAAGGCACAGTTGGGCCAGGAAGGCATGAAGTGGGTTAAGCTTCAAAGCTGCTGCTCATGGGAGCAAATGAGAAATAAGGTATGTAGATGCCATACCTCTGTATCTGTATGAATGAAATGAAGTTCAGCTTGAGCCTGAGAGCCGATATTGACATGACAGAGCCCATTCACACATGTTTAAGGCTGGTCTGCACAGGGGAGAGCACTGAGGTACCAGCATGTCCCTTTGCCTTATTTTCTATCTCTCTGAGAGGAGAGCTGGCTGGGATTTTAAGAAAAAGAATAGCTTAGATAGCTGTGTTTGCATCCAGGGGCTGCTACTGTGCATGTCCTCCTTCTCCCTCTTTCCAGTGCTGTAAAGCACAGGGTTGCCCTGAGTTTCCTCTCAGTTCATTGCTCCCAGCGTACAAGTGCTTCAATTCATTCAAAATACAAAGTCAGGAGTCCCTCTGGACCAGTTCCTCCTTGCTCAGTGAGGTATATACTAAAACAAACAAAAATTGGTACTGCCATGTGAAATCCTGTGCTCGCTGTGTCTGTGCTGGCTCTGTATCACCAGCCAGCTGGCACCTCAAGAAGGATTTTAGTCCCCTCTGGAACCTGTGAAACACTTCACAAGTTCACACAGCCTCAGTAGCCAGATCTTGCCGAGGTTGGCTGGGATCCACGCCACCTTGCACGCGTGTAGTTCAGCATGCCAGACTCATGAGCAGTGCATTTGGAGCTAGTTGGTGATTGTGTATTTACCGAACAAACCTTGTCTGATTATAACAATTCGTATCCTCTGTATATCATTATCAAATGACAAATTAATGTCTCCTTAGTTTCCATGACACACGTCTGCTCGGAGGTGGGGAGCACAGACAGCTGTACAGAAACTCCAGGTCTGGCGTCCAGCTAAAAACTGCCTTTTCACTCAGCCTTCATATGTCTGTCTTGCTATCTTCCATGCCAATTAAGAACTCTTTCTACTGTCTGATAAAGTCCATACCGATCCAGTGATCAGTGGTCACATGACCATGATGTTGACTGCACAAGATCTAATGCGTTGCACCACATCCTTGTTTATTTCTTCACAACTTCCACATCATCCAAGAGGATCGGTTCCCTGAAGGCACTCTTTACGACATAGGTTTCCAGAGGGCAAGGCAACCTGGCCAGCTGTCTGAGCAGGAAGTTTATTGGCAAATATGAATCATCTCTAAGTAATATAGGTGCTATTTTTACTTTAGACCTGTCTACTAGCAAGGAAACAAAAAATATTATTACTTCTGGGATGGCCAGGGCCGCTCTGGGATTTGGACCTCCTATATGTGCACCATCCCAACCCAGGGATCTTCAAGAAAATCAGAAAGCTCTGACTATTTTCAACTTTTGATATTTACACTCTAAGGTTTCTTATAATCCTGCTTTTAATCCTAAATGTGATCTCTCAGAGACAGGGCCAGGCTCTGCACCCTCCATCTCACCAAATGGATGTTGTTGAAAGGCTGTGTGGCCAAACAAGTCAGGCCCCCCAGCAAGATCACCAGAGTTCTGTTTTGGAAATGGTCTGGTTTTGCCTTCTGCAAAGATAAGAGTTCAAAATATTTAAGAAAGAAACATGCACCTTCCAGGGCCTATAACTCAGTCTTGATGAGGCTTCTGAGAAAAATTTTGCAACTTGTGGCTTCATTCTCTCCATTCCACTTATAGGTGAATGGGAGAGCTACAAAGCTTAACAGCAGGGCTCCTTTCCAGTCTTTTATACGCATATATCGCATAGAGGCCTCCCAGACACCTACCAAAAGTGATCTTAGAATTCCATCCAAACTGGCCAATGTATTCATAAATATTCTTTCCAGAATTTGAAGAAGCGTGGAAAAGCCGATCTCATAAGATACTTGGGTACGGTGGACTTCATAGAGACATAAGTTTTTGATCTACTCCTTGAGTTTTTGCGCCTTCTGTAATAATAGTTATCATCTTCTTGTCTATATCAGCATAAGGTAAGGTAAGCCCAGCTCAGCCTGTATTTTGGAAACATCCTCTTCACCAGGCAGCTTGTGGCACGTGCGGGGCTCAGCTCTTGGTCTGTCTGCAGTGGGTTGTTGGAAATGCCTGAGCTAACGTGGGTACCAAAGCAGCATCACTGCAGCAGGGAGTTCGCAGCAGGCTCATTTCTCAGAAAAACATAGATGAATTCTGGGCGGTTGCAACTTTGGTTGTCCTGGTACTCAGACTATCTCATTTGCACTGTAGAAATACTCTGTGATTTCTTTAGGCTGAGTACAAGTTTGTGATAATTGGGCACAGTCCTGATGAGCCACACTGAGTGTGCAGGTAAATAACCATTTGGATTTGCTTTGGTAAATTATCTATTTCATCATTTTCTGTTTCTGGAGCGTATGAGTCATGACCAAACTGATCGAAACTATTCACTACTGTGTTGATGTGTCCTCTCTCTGATCTACTATACTTTGTAGTATTGAAATTGTCCAAAAGCAAATGTGTCTCAAGTTGTTTATTCCTCAGTGTCCAACTATACTTCTTTTGCTGGCAACTGCAAAGAAATGAAGACAAGAATTGCTTAAAGTTGAAACATGCCTTTGTGACAGTTCAAATTAATGCTTAGTTAGGGGATGAGGGAGGGTTTGGCCGTTTGGGTTTTTTCACTCAACCGGTCTATCAGAAGAGCATGCTGACTTGCTGCGTTTCAACTGTAGCCTGTGTTGGTTATGGTACAGCACCACATTTGCTTCAGGCCTAAGTGGCGGAGGCTGGTAAAGGGTAGGTGACTGACAAAAAAGATACTCGGGTTACTGAAAACACCCAGTAAGTGGGTAACTTCTTTTTTTCATGGTGATGCATTTCCCTAAATCAGTTTGCTTAGACTGAGTTTTCTGCTAACAGCTTTGCTTGTTGTTTGAGAGGTAGAGATCTTTAATTTGTGTAATCAGAGTTTAGATAACGCTAAATCAAGGCGACTGTGCTGACAGAAGGGAATGCTTAGTCACAACCAGGCGCTCCTGGAGGCTGTAAGTCTATGATCTATCAGCACAAGTACCTTTGTTTTCTTACAAATCATAAGGGAACAAGAGGCCCTCTATAGAAGCATTGATTGGGTATTATTTTCTCTCCTAATGCCTTAAAGTTCATCTGATCCTTCGTAAGCACTTGTGTCTACTTATCCTATTTAATTTAATGGAATACTTTAAGCCATTCAAGTTATCCACAGGTAGTACAGAAGCACTGATAAAATGGTGATATAAATGTCTCCTTCAGCAGCAAAATTTTCTTATTTTACTGAGGAGAAACACACTGACACTGAGAGAAAACCCTGCTGGTATGCTGGATGCATCCATAGCAATTAGTCAAGGAGTTATCAGCAGGAATTCTTACATTTCTTTTGTCTGTGGCATCTTGAGAATATCCTTTCCCAAAGTACAATAAACTTTGAGGGGGAAAGAACGTTACAAGAAATTCCGGATATGAAATACAGTGTTTCTTCAGTGCTATGTTGCGGACAATATTGGGGCTGGTAAGAGCATGGAGACTACAATACTAGGTCAGACTGATAATCTTCAGTACAAAATTCTGGGGTTTTTTTCTGTGCTTTTTATATTCTTTTTTTTTTTCTGGGTATTTTTTATTTATTTCAGGGTGTTACATTTGTCATATAATGATTATTCGGTGGAACAGTTTCATAACATGCTTTGTTTGCAGCAGCTATTGGGAAATGGAGGTTTCTATCAGTATGTCTACTTGTTTTCTTTAATGATTACAATCTTCTGCCATTGAAATTCAATATAAAACTAACAATCTTAGTGGAAACAGGAGAGGAGGGGAGCAAATGCAAGAATTACAGGAGGAAAAAAGCGTTAACCTGTGGGCCTTGTGATCTCCTTCGATGATGCATTTAGGGGCTCACCGCTGTAGAGGGTTGATGGGTACCTCAACGTCCCTTGGCACGTACAACAGGTTGTGGTGTAGCACTGTATCCAGATGCTCCCAGAGCAAAGAACTCGTCTTCTGTTACTGTCCTCTGAAGACTGCTGCTGACTGAAATGGTATTTGGGTTCATTCCTCAGCAGACTCTTTTGTAACCTCAATTAAGAAAAAGTTCAAGCAAAAGCTGTGTACACAACCCCGTGAAAAAGCCACTGTGGCCTTGAATCTTTCCTTCCTCTTCAGATGTTGCTGGGGATGCATTCTTTCAAACGCTGATATCGTGTTGCTTCCAGACTGAGCCATTTTAGGATTGTGGTTAAATATCATATTGTTAAAATTACTGCTGTTGATATTAAATTGGCTGGATGGTGACTCTTGCTTGGGGTTAGCACAAGAATAAATTCCTTCTCTAACGATTGCTTTCAGGTTCAGCGCCACTAACATTGTGCAGCAAATCTGTTCTGAATGTGCTTAACTAAACCTCTCGGCATTAACAGATGTGTTGCTTCCACTGGTGTACACAAAACAGATCTTGCAGAATTTCTTTGTTTTGGGAAATCTGGACTCTAGAAATTAAAGGGGTGAACTGAATGTTTAGGATGGATTTATATATGTATTAATTCCTGCCCTGTGGAAATACCATGCTGTCTCTTAGAAGAGATACCTTTAGATTTATGTTCGATACTGTTGACAAGATGTCTCTTAAAATTTGACATCTCACTACAGTGCCAGGTACTATTTCAATGTGGAATTGTTTTCACTCAGTTTATATTCATTTAAAACCTGCTAGTGCCAGCAAAGAACCCCTAAAAATTAGTACTTCTCTGCCAAAGTAAGCCTGGAGATACACAGGGGATATAGCATGAGAAATGTGATGCTCTGCTCTACTATTTCTTGTTTGCTTGTTAAAAACAACATTTCCATCTTGGTTCTTCTCTTTGGGTTGTCTGATGTATGTGGATGTTGCTGTGTATTTGTTAAGCACTTGTAATTTTCACAACACTGTATGAGATGCAAATATTGCAATGATCCCTTCCTCAGGGATTTCACAACCTAGAAAATGGAACAACAAAATAAGCATCTGAGTTAGTGAGTAGATAAGTCGTCCAGCCTGGCTGAAGTCAACAGAACGCCCTATAGAAAGTTTACATGTGTACATGAAATGTATATTCTGATCTTGGGAAAGAAATGAACCTTTTGGAGAAGTCAGTATAAATGGGGAACATGAACTCTCTGTACCAGTGTTTGGGTGAGGGGAGAACTGGTGTATCTTACTGGGGGTAGTAGCTGCAGGGAGGAGGGACAGAGCGGGAGAGGTGGGGCCTGCATATACTGCAGTGTGAAAGCAAAGGTAGTAGGTGGGCAACCCACAGTAAAGGGGACTGGTGAGTACCGTCGTGGGATGCTCAAGGATGAGCTGTCCTTGGGTGGGTGGTGGAGAGCCCATGGTTCAGCTTGAGGACAGGGTAGCAGTGGTCAGTGTTGGGTGTCTGCTTTAGGCAGCGTTTTAGCCATTGCGTTTAGCTCAAAGGTCCTCTGAGGGGATTTGCAGCCTTGCACCTTCTAGCAAGAGGCCCTGTCTTCAGAACGGAGAAAAGCTGGATTGGAGAGGATTCTAAGGCAGAAAGTGGTTTAATTTGATGATGACTTTCTGATTGTTGTTTACACTACTGATACGTAAACTCTCTCCTATCTCCTCCTTCTCTTTTGTACTATCTCCTGCAATTTACAGCATCCAAGTGACACTAGTTATGTTTATTTAAACAAATTTTTATATTCTGCCCTCTTACAGCTTGCTTCAAATTTGTTTGGGGGAAAATGATCTTTAGAATTATTCCTGGTGCCTATAGGGACAGTGTGGGGGTCACTGTCTTAACGGACCTTCTGGAGACTAACAGAAAGCAATTGTTTAACCAAGGGGGAGTCAAAATGTATTCTGCACACATAAAGCGATTCTGAGGTGTTCTCTTAGTAGGGGAGATGGCTTAATGACAAAAGCTCTGCTAGAGGAGTTCACTGTGAATTAAAAAGTGTCAGATTTTTATTTATAATGTGAAACTGAGTAATTTGCTCCTTTCATTAACCTGTAAAAGTGCAACTGCCAGAGGTCTAACAAAATCAGCAGAGCTGAGGCCTCCCTAATAATTACAATCAGTTTCCAGCTTTAACTTACGAAAAAGAAACACGATAGTATTAAGTGCAAAGACATTATTAACTGTGTAAATCTTTGCAATTAATTTTCTGTCTTCCCCTAACAGTCTTTTTGCCTTGGTCATTTGCATTATAAATCTTTCCTACAATGCCACGGGTTTAAATTTTTAAAACTGAATGTAATTTGTGTATATACAAGTCCCTTTGTGTTGTAAACAACACTAGGAATCCTGACTGAATAACTTAACAGATCTTTTACTTCTTCTGTTGTTACCAGACTACCAAACACTGTCAAGAATTTTAACACCGTCATCCCTAGTGATGGATCTGATATAAATTGCTAGACAAAAGTCTTCTTAAAGCCTAAGCTTTCAGTTGTTTATATAGTCCTAGTTAGCTATTCACAAAGCATAATCAGCTCAGATAGACCTCTGGCATGTTTAGAAGTAGCTGGGACATGAAAACTGTGACATCTCTAACCAGGGCAGGAGAAGATGTAGAAATGGCTTTGCAAAATTTATTGATAAGCAACTGAACAAATCCAGTTTGTTTCTTAGCACAGTTCTGAAAGACCAATGTCATTGTGGTGGTTGAGAGATACTGCCAGTTCTCTGGATAATAATTTTGAGCCCAGTGGGAAAAGGCGGAGCATGAATCAAGTTGTATCATTACTAGACCGCAGAGAAGCCCTATTGTAAAGGGCGGTTCCGAAAGCCCAAGCTGCAGAGAAGGCTTAGGATCGAAATGTGTCTTACACCCCAGGGAACCCCTCCACAAGACAGAAACCCATAAGAAATGGGCATTGTTAATGCTAGTGTTGATTGTATTTAATTAGAGCATGAGGCTAGGAAGCAGTAAATCTGTTTTAGTTGGGGGTTTTTTCCTAACTCTGGCCTTGACTTGCATCAGCTGCTTGGGTAATATTTTTTATTCTCTTGGATAATATTTAAAAGGATTAAAAAGTTTTGCTGTCTGTCCTACTCACGGCAATGACATTGTGCTTTACGAAGAGGAATGGCGTTTATGTCACTTAGACCCACTTTTCAAAACTATAATTGTGATATTCTCATTAACGGGGATGTTCCTGGAGACTTATTCAGCCACAGAAGAAGGGCAGTGTAACTGAACCTGGATACTTACAGCTTTTTTCACCCTACAGGTAGCTTGATCTAACATTAGCATAAGGCCCTTTCAGAGGTTGGAAGGACAAAAAAAAAAAAAGCTCTTTCGTAACATCATATTATTTCTAGGGAAGTACAAACACTAAGCCAGTGTTAAGGTTAGGGTGAAATGTTTCCGAGTCGAATCAGTGGAAGCTTTGGCAGTTGCTTTGGTAAATCCAAGCTTTTAACATATTGATTGATTAATGAGAGAAAAATCCTCACAGGGAAACTCAAGAAGCACATTGTCTACCCTGAGAGTTCAAACTCAACCTACACTTTGATGAAAACAAGGGAATGTTAAAATGTTTGGAAATACCCGCTGGAAATGGAAATAACATAAACCTCTCCCTGACTATGCTTTTCATCCCTACTTCAGGCTCTTAACCTAATAGGAACTCATTGATAAGAGCATTAAAAACCTATTGATAAATTGATGAGAGAAGTTGTGGAAAACAGGCCTGGGAAGACTCCCTTCCCGGCTGTGTATCAATCTGCAGATGCTTTCCAGCCTTCCGAGCAACCAATCTGGAAAACCATTTGCCTGGACCCATAGCAAGATGGAGTTCTAGCAGCTGGAGCTGAGTGAATAATTACTTCAATTAAAATGCATTCAGCAAAAGGTCAGTGAATATTTGGTGTAACAACATATATAGTACTTAGCAGCTTAAATGTGTGCAGATTTTTCAGCTTTGTATATATACAAAGCGTCACTTTGGGCAGGTTGTGAGAAACTCAGGATAGCAGCTAGGAGGTCTGGTTTTCACATCCTGGCTGTCCGGTGGTGCTTGTGGTGGGCTGTGGGGCTGGAGGTGCGACGTGGGGCCAGCGGCCACAGAGGAGGTGCTGCCCTCCCTGTGACGGGACTCAGGGAAAACTCCATCGCGTGTCTTGGGGTTGGACTGCAGACTTAGTGACACCCGAGACATTACGTTGGAATGATACTGAGCACGCACATGGGTTGTCCTCTGCTATTATTTTGCAATAACTGCACAAAAATGCTATTAAGCTACACATGAAATTAATTGTAGATAATATGGAACAGTCTGTCTCCATGGTCTGTCTGAGACGCTGTGGTCTGGTATCCACAAATACAGATTTATTTCTAGGTCTTGTGTCCTGTTTTAGTTGTGACAGGTAGTTAAGGCACCTGACAGGGTGGTCAGGGAAAAGGCTGTCCTAACTCCTCGGTGACCCACTTGCCCTATTTGTGGAGATATTAATTCTATCCATCTAAGCATCGGGAGCACTTTAACTAGATGGAAAATATTATTAATTTCAAAGCATTTTCCTTTCCTCTTATTTTTGGCCTTTCACTATGAGATCCTTCTCTGCAAATATTTTTGCCTTTCCCCCTTTTTCCTTTTTTGTCTTGCAAATTGAATGGTTCAAATTCATTGAGCCTCCACCATCTGAAGGGCATCAGGGTGCTGTCCAGGTAAGGGGCCCAGTCCCGAATTCTTCATGCACCAAGCTCACAAGAAGTCATCGAGGAGTCTGTTGCATGACAAAAACAGAGGCTCACACCACTGAGCTTTGCTGCTGTATGTTGGGTCAAGGAGGAAGCTGTGGGTCAGAATGCATTCATTGACTTTCATCTTGATTGCACAACTTTAAAAAGGAATACGTTTTACTCAGCCAGGGTCAATAAAGATTTGAGCCTTAGCAGTTCAATTCACCTGACTACGTTTTTATTTTTTCTGGAATAAAATCCCATATGAATCAAAGATATTGAGAGCTGGAAAATTGACTTAAGTCTTCCTATGGTCAATCATGCTCTTACACAAAATTTCGAATAGGAAAGACTAGAAAGTTGCAGTAGTTAGACCCTGTAATGCAGTCAGAGGTTTTATTGCTGGTAAACGATGTAAACTAAGCTTTGTAAAGTCACTTTTTAAGATTTTTTTTCCCCTATACCTTGATATTTTTTTATGTCAGTTTTCTGCATCACTTCCAAAATTTCAGTCTCACTGTAGCAATACCAATTATAATCCACAGTAGTTTTCCAGCTCTTCTTCCAGTTTTGCTCCTTTTGCAGTCCTCTTTGAAGATCCCTTTTGCAACACCACTGAATAAAGGACTTGGGTTCAGCTGCTGTAGCTCATTAACCTAAATTCCTTCAGAGTTGCTGCCTTCCAGAGACAAGTCCCACTTTCCTGAGCACCTTGTCTCTTGTATAATTTTTCACCTTGGTTTGTAAAAATATGTGGGTTTGGAATGGATTCCCAAGCAACCCAGATTGCTGCTGTGTTACTGTACTGCCTTCATCATCACTTGCTGCTTTACCAGCCTTTGTATCCATCAGACATTGTATTAGCAGCAAAGATACTTTTACCTCCTGAACACTGATGAAAATGTTCAGTGGCTTCAAGCATAATAATAATTCCTGAAGAACTCTCTGCAAACACCAATCCCTTGTATGCAATTCCCCACTGATAAATATTTTTGAGATCTGTCAGTTATCTGGGTCTGAATTAATTTACTGTGCTCTTTATTGGTACTCTGTCATGCTAATTTTTAGTACGAGTGTTGCACCACACTAAATCAAACATTTCCTAAAAAAGTAAGTGCACCCTTGTTAAAGAATGAAGTTGAGTTTTTTTGACAAGGTATTTCAGTGACTGAAGTACGCTCTGAGGTATTGACCAAATTAATCTTTATCAATTGCATTTTGTATTAACTTTTACATTCATCTGCCTGAGGTTGATGTCAGACTCTGTAGTTTATAGTTGTCCTAACTGTCTGCTTTTACTTTCTCGGTGTTGGCACAGCATTAATTCTCTGCTAAAGACTTTTCCCTGACGTAATTTGCAGGTCAAACTTCTTAGCTAGGCTTCAAGACCTTTGGGTCTTGCTGCTTTATGGGTTTTTTTTCTTTCTCATAGATGCTGCCTGACAATGTTTTCACTGTTTCATTACTCAGAGAGCGGTTCATCATCTTTACATGATGGGAATTCTTTGTCCTACTTCTTTCAGAGCACGGTGCTTTTGTCACTGGTAACAATTCAATCTCTACTGTCTAGCAAAAAGGGCCTACATAATTGCTAGGGTTATAATTGCTGGGATTTCTTTTTCTGTAGAAGTTTATATCAAAATTTAAAGTGTACAGAAATACAACCGGGGAAGAATAATTTACTGTAGGAAGTAGATGAGCACTCTCTTCTTATCTTTCTCCTGTCTGAAATGAAAGTTCAGCTTGGCTTCTGGAGCAGCGTGCTGGGTAGTTTTCCCTTTAAAGACTTTTCTGCCTTTTGCAGTGAAACCTTTTCATGCAGGGCTTTGCTTCCTTGAGAAGATCTCATGCTGCTTAATGTCAGTAGATACACCCACGGCTAGTCAGGAGGTAGATGTCAGAAAGGCATCCTGCCGGGTTTGGATGCCCAAGGCAAGCTGGGTGCCCTGCTCAAGGGAAGGAAGGAAGTTGAATGCTGCCTCATGTAGTAGGCAGTAATTTTCCGTGGTTAAAATGACCTTTGAGTATACAGCCCTGTACTCCCTCCCCTACGATCCTAATTGAAATACTTTATTTCTTTTGTTTAAAAAACATAAATCACTATCATTTCATGTACTTGCAAAGTTCTATATTATTGTGACTTGAATTATATTTGCTTTTTGATGTTTGAACATTTAGTCTTTGTTACTGTGATCTGTAACAGTGTGGCCAGTGACTTGTGGTTCCTTCTGTCCTGTCCAATCCTATCCAACATGTGTGTACGGTGTTCATTATATCCAGGGCTGACTGTCTTCTAGTGGTGCATTAGGCAGTCTGAAGAGGAGATGAAACACGTGACAGCATTACCATAGCTTAAGGTATTACTATGATTTAATGAATAACCGACTACTACAAGTATGCAGTATTTCCAAACACAACATAAGGTGCTATTAACAAAATAAATACAGAAGCCTGGACATCTCTGTTCCAGAATGGTGTCAAGAAGGGCTATTAGGATGATCAGAAAACTGGAGAATATATGAGGATCACACTGAGAAGATGCTAAAGATGTGGCTTCTTTATCTAGAATAATGAAGATTGAGGGTAGACAAGGTTTGTTTTTTCTGTAAATGCAGGAAGAAATAGTTTATTGCTCCACCAATAAAAGAGATTTAACTCCATGTTCTTGTCTAATCCAGGTTGTCCCACAATATCAGATAAGTTTAGATTGGGTTAGTAGCTGGTGCTCAAACTTCTCCATGAGTTTTTCTAGGAAACAGGAGGCTTGAACTTCACAGTGTTCTTACAAATGATGACGAAGTTCTTCAGAGGTCCCGGTAGATCCTTTCAAATCACGACCAGGGTCTAGTGGGCTGGGTCAGATGTCTTGCGGTAACAGTTTCCTGTGGCTTGCAAGCATCCCGTAAATACTTTCAGTGACAGACAGAAGGAGAAGATGGAGAACCCAGTGACCCACCAAGTACTGGGTACGTGTACTGCATGGCTCGAAAGGTGCACAGACATGACCTGTTTCCATCAGGCTGTACAGAATGTGAGAGACTGTGGGAACCACAACGGGTTATTACCTACGTGAGAAGCAAATCCTGGGCTGTGGCCAGTCATCATGGATTGGTCCTCCCCTTCCTATACAGCTGAACCCTGGGCTCAGGAGCTCAGCTTTTGGAGACCGTGGCTGGTGTTGCTCAGCAGGGGCTGCAGTCAAGGATGGTCCTCCTGTACTCCTTAAGTCCCCACAGCTCCTGCCACTGCTGGGAACACAGCAAAAGCAGGCACAAAGGTTTCAGTGAGAGCAGCTTTGCAGTGCTTTTAGTTGTCATCCACTCGATCATCTGCCTTTCCCCTCAGTGTTTTCTGACAGATCAGTAGTTTGATAGATTCAGGATGATCCTGGAAATAAGCTTGGAAGGCTTCTTTGTCTTTTGTTTTGTTTTGTTCAAAGAGAAATAATTAATTCCTCTCCTCTGAATTCAATTCTGTTGCAACTTAGTTTTTATGCCTCATCTTACCACTTGACAGACAAATATGTTTGTGTAAGAACTGGCTTATTAAAGTGGGATAGCCCAATAAACCAGAAGTAAACCCATTGAATCCCAGTAATATCCTTGCCTAACAAAAGCCAAATCCCATGCAAGTGTCCTTGTTTATTGTTCCAGATTACATAAAAGTTGTGCCAGCCAGTGATGGGAAATAAACTCTTTTTTTTCTTCTGATACTTGAGTTTGTGGGTAAAAGAAAAGAGGAAATATTCAGCTCTTTGAACAGGAATGCCATCTAACCCCAACCCTGAGGTGGGAAGCCAGGCGTCTGGGTGCTGTCTGTGTGCCTATCCTGGAGGTCTGCCGGGAGCATAATTTAAGGGCAGAGATGATCCCAATGTTGGGTGCCAGATAGCTGGATACTGACCACAAGTATGCGGCCACATTTGGATGGCCGATGTTTGTGTTCTTCTGGAGGTAGGTGTTTCTTTTGGCCTTTTCCTGCTGCCAGGAACATCTCTGGTGAGGGGGAGGCAGAGTTGTTGAGTGCAGTGTGTCGGCAGCAGCCCCATCATTTGGAGTAGTCTCAAGCTGTTTGTAGACAATAACCTTCCTTTCTCCTTATTTAATGCTAATACCACATTGGCTTTTGAAAACCATTCTTCCTCAGGTATTTGGCTGGCATCTGAGAATCCTGGAATTGTATGGAGGTGGGCTGAGTATTTCAGTAGCTGCAGAGTACTGTGTTCCCATAGCAATGGAGAAACCTTAGTACCTTGCACAGGCACTTGCATGATTCACGGTAAGGAAAGGCAATCAATGCAAAACAGCAGTAAATCCTACACAATCCTACTTCTTTGGGATGGTTTGTCGTGTCTGAGCCTTGCTGAGGGGGAAATGCTGACGTGGCAGCACCTGATGAGTTGATGAATCAAGCTGAAAAGGAAGAAGGCTGGTGTGATTGCACATACGGGGGTGACAGTGCTCACCTGGATACGCGTTTAACATCCTGGCTGTCCTGTCCACAGCTGACGACAGGCAGGGTTGTCCTATTTGTGTCTGAGCACCACACCTTGCCTCAGGAGAAGGAATTTGGGGACAGCATTTTCTCTGTAGTGCCAGTCTCCACTCAGCCTTCCTTTTAATCAATGCAGAGTAAAGAAACTACGCAGTGCGAATAGTGACGCACCAAGCGATTTGAGCATACAGCTGATAATTATGGTTTTTCCAGCTTTCAAGAGCAACCAAATTTGGGAGAGGGTCTGACACAATGAATCAAGTGAGGGAAGTATCTGTGTATATTTTCTGTAAAATAATGTTCCTTTTTTTTTTTTTTTTTGCTTGATAAAACACAGAACCAGAAAAGCAGGGGACAAGGGAATCTGGATTGTATAGCCAGATTGTCATCTTCTGAAGCATCAGTCTTAACAGACAGCCCTGAGCAGGGTGGAGAGCACTCAGACTTCTCCCTGAGCAGTCTCTATGTCTCTGGGAGCAGAGGTTAGAGCCGTATGACCTGGGTTTGCTGGCAGAAAGGTTTTCTTGGACAAGGACACGGATGCCATTCAGTACTTGAGAGCAGGTTAGGGCAATTTGTGCCCTATCAGTAGTGCAGTGGGGTTGTGCCAGGATGAGTTACTGTGGCTTGACAGACAAAAGCAACCACAGCTTTGCACGTATGCATGTGTAAGAAGGAGCTTCAAGGGCTTCTAGACAGCACAACCCTTGAGACCACCTCCAAGACTTTTTGTGAAAGCAAGGCTCAGAAATGATCCATAAATACTTAAAGTATGCTATACTAAAGAGTTGTTTAATTAGGAGGAACAGGCGTATGAGAACCCCTATCTGGCAGCTGAAGTCAGATGAATTGAAACAGGAAAGATGGGCACCACTTTAGCAATCAGGTTTATAGCATCTGCAGTAGCTTACCAGCGGATGTGGAAAGTTCTTAATTACCTGGAATATTTCAATAGAGATTAAGCACCTTTCTGAAGTAAATGATCTAATGTGACCACAGCATGTAGCTTAATTTCTCAAGAACTGCTAGGAAGTTTCTGCAATTTGTCTGAAGCGGTGGACCTAAATTCCTGTGCTTCTGATAGTCTCTCCTTGCTTCAGAACGTAGCTATCTATCCTGCTTTCATTATTTCTACAGATACATAAGTAGTAAAACTAAAGGGGTTGATAAAGCAATTGACTGTCACAAATACCTGGACTTTGTACTTTTAGACCTAAAGAAATCTCAGCATGAGTTTCAAAAGACTTTTTAAATCAGGCATATTTATTATGTATGTCTTACTGATGAAAAGAAAAAGCATGCTGAAACAAGGTGCCTTGCTTAAGGTCTCACAGGAGTCTGTTATATGACAGTCTGGAAACCTATCTTTTCTTTTCTTTTTTTTTTTTTTAGCACTGAGTCCATAGCATCTGTACTTATATGTTCTCTGCAGTTAAATTAGCTTGGTAATACTGATACCTGATCTGGAGAATTAGAGTTCTCTGCCCCTTGCTAAGAAATAATGGGGAAAAAAGCAAGACAAGTCTCATTTATTTTGCATCCCATTCCTGAACTGAAAGAAGTGTTTAGCTTGTGAATTTAAATCACTGTTAGCAGATACTCTGTAGCTGGCTGCCTGAAAGAACCTTGACAGTAGTTATAGGAGGTGAAAGATGTTGGATTTTTTTCACTACATATAACTTTTGACCATCTGTGCAGGTTTACTGATTGATTCTGTTGGCCTGTCTTTGTCAGAATCTTTATGTACTTGCCATTTTTTTAATTTAATAATATGATATTTCCTCTATGAAATCAGCAGAGGTGAAGTTTAAAGCTCTTTCACAGGCACAGTGTTTAGGAACACTCTGTTCCTAAACAAAAAAACCGCATGATCGCACCTTTTTACTACATTAATTAATAAACAGAAACTAAACAGGAATACGTTTAGTGCCTTTTGCCTCTCAGCTTTACAATGACTCAACAGAGGTTAGATAACCTTCTGGATAAATTCAGAGTGAGAAAAATAAAGATGAGGACCACGTAATTCAATCAAATGGTGCTAAGGTGGCAACAAAGATCCTCCAGTTCAGTTCCACATACAAGGGGTTGTCAGCTACCAATAATCAATCAATTTAATCATGACTTGTGGCTTCTGTTTTATGGTGTGACTAATGACAGTGCCATGCATAACTTGAGCTCATTTTCAGAGTCCGAGCTATAAACAATTTTAAGGGCAAGTCTTAAATGTCTATCACCTGCCATTTTTAAATATTCAGGCCCATTTTCATGTAAATGTTGTTGATCTCTTTGTCTTCTCAGGAAAATAACGTGTAATTTGGGGCTGATTTCAAGCCGAGAAAAGCCAAGCGATCTTAATCATTCTCCTCTGGCAGAAAGAATAATACGCTGTTAACTGAACTATCAGGGGAATGAAGTTTAGCTTTTTGAGGAATTTAATCTAAATCTTGAAATGTATCAAAGAGCATGGTGAATCAGCAGACCTTACCTACAACCTTCTAGAAGTTCTCCTTTAATGTGCATTCTGCTGAACTTCTGCTTCTGAAGGTTTTTGGGAAGTCTGAGAAGTTGGGGTTTTTTTTCCACGTAAACCTCTCTTGATTTAGCCCATGAGCAACAGCTGTGAAGATCAATAGCCCACCGGTGGCAAGGAATAAAATATATTGGCAGGTTTTTTGGCAAGAAATAAAAAAAAATAAGGTTTTAGAATAAAACTAGGAGAATGATAATGCATTTCTGGTGCATTAATAAGATTTTCTAAGAGCTGCTGCATAGATATGTACAGACAGATTGGTGTAATTCTTAACCCAAGTGGATATTAGAATAAATATTTAATCAAACCACTTATAATGTGAATCATAGAGTGAAACATAAATCTCATGTACAAACTTTCTATTTCTTATTCTGAATTTTGATGCAATATTTATTGACTAAGATCAGGTTAAATCATTTTGGCTATCATGACTGGATTTCCCAGAGTTATATGGACTCTGCTTGTTGTTTACCCAGCAATCCACCCATGGACATACGTTGCTTGCTGTCTTTCCTTCAGGAACAAATGAAATAATAAATTTCCTAGTATTTTTGATTTCTGTATCAATGAACTTAAGTAAATAAGTAAAACTAAAAGTAGAGGCAGTGTCAATAGGTTAGTCAGTAACAAAAGGGGAAGAAAGCAAACCCCGCTGTAATTCATTATGTTTGTCTCAAATATCTCTTCAGCAGGTTGATTCTGGTTTTACAGACTATTTGTGTTATGAACAACGTTAATGATATAAACCAATGCATACTTGCTTTGTTATTAGACCAGAGGGACTTTCAAAATGAGTGTTTCAGGACACTGGGCTGTCCCCAACCATCTGTTAGAGAAAGTAGGACAGTTTGAGCATCTGATGTCTGCTGAGGGGGGTACACTCTAAACTCATTTTTGGTTTACTGAAAGTACAGGCAAGTGCCTCTTCTTCCTCCCAACTCTGAAACCTGAAGACGTTTCTGTAGCCTGGTGCCTTACCTCTTTTTCTGGACATATAAAGTTCCCAGTTGTCAACTGGCCTTGTGGGAACACAGCATTATTTATTTATTTTGTTACTATCAATATCTATAATTTGAGACTAAAGTGATTCCTTGTAGTCAGCTTCTTGCAGAGGAGACGTTCTGATCCAAGTCCAAAGTACTTCTGGTTTGGTCCTTCACTCAGTAACCAGACAGATGGCCCAGATATTGAGAGCTGCTTTCCTGATGTGCTGCTCACAACTAAACATTTCATCCTGCCTCTAAACCAAATTCTGAGGCTTCCTGTTCAGTGCTGTTGCCCTAGTGGTACCAGCGAAAGGGTACAACCTGATTTTTGGTGTGAGACACTGAACCTTGTGTAGAAGACCTCTGTGTGACCTGGTGAGTGTGTTTGACCTCTGAAGTGGAGCGATTTTCCTGTCAGTTGCCCTGGCTCCTTGCTAGCCGGATACTTTAGTGCTAAGCATAGTATAAGCATTAGGATCAAGAAGTTAGACAGTCAGGAAAGAAAAAGAAGCAGAAGAAGGAATTTTGAGCACTGTGGATAAAGAAAAAGCTTTTGAAGGATTAAAAAAAAAATTGAAACGTTTTTGACCATAGGAATCTCAGATACCAGATTTTGATTGGCAGCTAAATCTGTGCTTTATGCAGCATAAACATACAGAGCAGCAGTGACCAAACAAAAATGAAATCTCTCTTGTCATTGAATTATAAATAATATCTAACACATGCATGTAATTATGACTGGGATTACATATACACCGAGAGCCAAGGGAAAGCTGTAACATCGATGCTTAAAGAACCAGCAAGATCTTTCCAGTTCTGTAGGGATTATATGACAGCATGTTCATTTTACAAATGTGTTTGTGGTCCTAATACGCGAATTTTTGATCCTGTTGAGTTACTGTTGTCTTACCTCTCTTCTTGACAGATGTTTAAGCTGGAGATCTTTGGTCACGTTGTCTGGGGGACCTGGAAAACTCAGGAGATAGATGAAAGGAATGCCTCTCCCTTGGTAGCAGCTGAGCTGCTTATTGCACATATTACTGATACTTGTCCCTTAAAAGCCATGTATATCACTTGTTTAAGCAGGCAGTGAAAGTCCATTAGTTTTCCCTGCTGCCTCTTGGAATAGAAGGATTCAGTTTGTGCTTAGTTGCTGTTAGGAGAGGTGGCCAGCTTGCAACTCTGCCCATTAGAAAGGTCCATCCTGGCATCATGAATCCAGATGTATCCTGCTGGAGAAATATCTTGCTCTCCCTGACATCCTGTGCCTCTTAGCCATACTCCTGGTATGAGATGCTGGCTAAGGAACACAACAGCCATGTAAGGAGCATGAGAGGATGGAGCCTCCTACTCCCATTGATTTGGAAAACTGCTCAGATCCTTGCAAACTTCAACACCTCAGTATTTTCACAGCAAACCCACTAATGTTCACAGCTGTGATGGTTGAAAATCAATTATTTGTTTGTATTTTTGGTCACTACCATTCAAAACAGAAAAAGATATCGATTACCTTAGATTTCCTACCAGCATAAGGCAGACAATTTTCCCCTGCAGTTTAGCTTTAGCTCCTTAGGGACTAATAAAAATTACGATACTATATCTTGTTTAAATCATTAAGTAACTTTATCCCGTTTTGTAGAAGAAAATATTGTCAGATTATCTGCTTGCTTTGATGTAGAAACTTTTCCTTGGGTAAAGCTTTTTCCATTGAAATCTTATTCATGTCGCTTTTATTATTTTATTGTTTTCACACGTGGACCCTATTATCAGCTTAGGGATGAAATGGTGCTTCTATATTCCTTTAAATAGGAGTTCAGTGAAAATATTATTAATCTTTCTGGGATATTTACCCAGCATTATGAGTAGCATATCTGTGGCGTCAGTGTTAACGATTTTTATGTAGGAAGGAATGACATCTCTCTGTTGACCCTAAAGCGCTGTGGGTTTGCCAAGTATTATTTTGCAGTGCAGACATCTACTACTGATTACTCTGGTCCCATGAAAGGGTGTATTAGCTGTAACATTGATTTTTCTTGTGCTCTTACATAGATAGGAAAAAATGTGTTTGGTACAATTCATTTGAAGGGGAATAAAGCAAGGTTTTTGCACTCCCCTAGCCTCAGCTTACAGGAGAGTTTGGGTCCTCCCTTCCTAGGTTGATACTAAGGTGGTAGTGCAAGAAAGGGTAGATTTTTAAATCATAGGATAATGAGCTCCGAGTGAAACTTACTGAGCCTATGCTGCCGTGTTCTACTGGGAAATGGGGTGGAAAAAAGAAAAAGTTGGCCTTCCCCAGGAAAAAGTATAGCCAATGCCCATAGTGGTGGATACCAGAGATAGTTACAGGGGTACCTGTCCCTTGAGCAGATCACTTCTGGAGCTGCAGGAGGCATGATGGGCCCCCAGTGCTGAAATTTAACTCTTGTCATGCTGTCAGGCCTCAATCTGGCTCTTGAGTTTATTTTTAGAAGCAATTTGACAGAGAAAAGTGTGGAGACTTGTTGCCCTTTCCCTGTCAGAGGGGAGCTGTGATTATCCCTTTAGCTGAGGCATTCTGGTTTGGCTGTCTCTAATCTAATCTACCTCTGGAGGCATTTCTATACTGCTCATTACTGTGGTATGTGAGCACTTTGTGCAGTGAGCTGAAGAGCAGAGTGAAAAGCAAAATCCCCAGGGCAGGAGCCTGCACCATATTCAACTTCTGCTTCTCTGTTTTTAGGGAGGTGGTGGGCCAGGGACTGTGGAGTTTGCCATCTTTGCCTTCTGTATCTGGCCCTGGGGTGATTACGGCTTGCTGTGTTTCCCATCCCACCACAATGTGCTGGAGGACTTCCTATATGGGGATCTCCACCAGAACCTATAGGTCCAGCATGCCATAATGACATTGACTGGGAGGGGGCCACTGCAGCTCTGCCCAAATAGCGCCCTTGAGCTGTAAACCAATGATATCTCCCATTAGCCAGCAGCACGTTTTCTCCTTTGGACCATTTCAGGGTGATGTGATTTTTAAAGTCTTTTTTTGTTTCCGCTGTTTGAACTACTGATTGACCTTCCTTCTCCAGCTTGGACAGCAACATAGCTTCCTGCAACCTGTGGCACACCCCTGACAAACAGGTCTTTACCTTTTCCCTCCTGTAAGCCTGTATGATTCTTTAATTGCAGTGTCGTGTGCCCATGCCAGGGTTTAGGCATGAGGCCTGAGTGTGTGCTTAATTCCTGGAGGAAAGCGAGTTTTGTCCTATTTCGTGGTGCAGAGGTGACTTGCCCCACCATATATGTGGAGCAGAGGAGAGCCACGCGCAGAGAAGTGGAAACACAACCAGCTCACACCCTTGGTGACCACCTGGCATAGTAGGGTCATGTTTTCCTGCAGTTTTCCCCTGTTATATTTAGAAAGTTGGGAAGAAGAGAGGCTGAAAAGTGCTAGTCTGGCTGGGAGCCTGGGTCTGCAGAAGATGCGGTTCACTGTGCTTCCTACCCACCACCGCTCATGGTGCTGTTGAAGTGCCTATCTTCTTCCCAGCTATGTCTCCCCTTGCAGCATTGCAAGGAAATGTACTTGTCCGACGATTCAAATGCTCGGGTAAGTGCCAAGGTGTTTCTTTTTTCCTCCTTTTTGGCAAGAAATCCCTGTGAGGTGGAATATTTTTGTTTTCAGTGGTGATGGAGAGAATAAGGTACTCGTTCTCCATCTGCTGAGCTCCACTTAAATTGTTATTCCTTCATGCTTTCTCCACCCCTTTAAAACATAAAATTGGAAGAAACAAATGAAGCTGTGAAATAACAGCTCCGAATTAATAAAGCGTAATTGTGCCAAGTGCTGTGAAAAAGAACATTGCCCTCAGCGTGCTTTTAATATTTCAGCTGTTGCGGCTTCTGACGAGAGCAGAAAGTTGTTCATTTTTACCTGCCTGGATACTGTGGGGCTAATGGACCCCACGCTAGGTCTGTCAGTGTTAAAATCGTTGTCTGGAACAAGTGGAAATCCTGTGGAAGCAGCTACAAATGACGAATACCAGCTAGTAGCCAGACTGTTAATACCTGGATCTACGGGATTGCCAGTGAAAATACCCAGGAATGGACTGGGCACAGCTTAAATGGAAAGCCTAGGAGGGGCGTGCACAGTGCTGCTGGGAAAGGGGTGGGATTTTTACTTGAGTCACCAAAGACTGATGCGGGTGTCACGTCTCTTGGACGAGACTAGCTGAGCACTGTAATGCTGATCTATCATAAACATTTGTTTAAAGTCTACCAGCAGACACCCAAACCCAGGCAGGGGTCCCGGTGCTTTAGCTGGCTGTCAAGCAAAACTGCTTTGTATTCGTAGGCAGGTAGCAGCGTGTCTGAAAATCTGCCAGATTTTCTATTTAATTATCTGAGAGGGCTGTATCGCCATTAGGGCTGTTTTCTGTTTTGCATTCTCTGAGGAAACACAAAGACAGGCTCCCTCTGCCAGGGACAGGGAAATTCGAGGATGCTCAGGAAGAGTGGCTTTGCTGGGGCTGCAACTCTGTTAGGGATGGTCAGAAAAATTTTGGCAGAGTCCACACACTGTGCATTGAAGCTGAAATGTTTTATGGTAACATACTGGTCTCAGGGATGTTTTCTAAAGGAAGGATTTGGGAACCAATGTAGACCCTGTTTGCTTCTGAAAAGAAGGAGAAAGAAGGTCTCCATCATATCTCTCACCTTTTCTACCTTGAAATAGATATTTTGACTGTAGTGGTTTTCCTGTAAAATTTGAGAAGATTTTCATTCCAGTGATGGACTCAAACAAAAGAAAGGGAATTATCCTTTGTTCAGCTCTAGGTTATGTTAGGGCAAGAAGATTCACAGGCCAACACGTCTGAGATCCTAAAAGTCTATCTTTTCTTTTTTCTTTTTTTTTGTCTGTAAGAGGATGCGTGTCCTGTGAGGCACAAGCTGGAAAATGTCTTTACAGACCGATGTTGCTTTTCACTGAGGCTGAGGTTGTTTTATTTTCCTTTGATTATTAATTGTTGATTTTCTCTGAGGTAAGGAAAACTGGTCGCTCAGAGCAATAATTTCAAGCCTGCACCTGTCAGATAAAGATATGTGATTAATTGGCTGGAGTGAGAAGGAGGTCTCATTTAGATTATTAGTCTGGTGATACTGTCATGGGGCTACAGGTAAGATCGCTGACCAGCTATTTCCAGCCACCTGAAGATCCTATAGAGAGACTTTGTTGTTTATAGGTACAGTAGGTCTGGAGCTGCCCTGCACTTCCATTTGTATGTCAGGTCTGTGCGCTAAACAGGATTTAGTTGGAGTCTGATGGAATTTTTAGACAACGGAATAAAATGAACAATTCTACTTGCCAGTGTTCTGATGTCGTGGTTTGATCCCAGCTGGCAACTAAGCACCATGCAGCTGCTCGCTCATTCCTCCCCCTGCAGTGGAATGGAGAATCAGAAAAAAGGTAAAACTGACGGGTTGAGCTAGAGAGTTTAATAGGACGGCAAAGGAAGAGAAACAAAAATTATAAAAGAATATAAGAAACAAGTGATGCACAATGCAGTTGCTCATGATCCACTGACCAAAGCCCAGCCAGTTCTCAAGCCGGGGTCGCTGCCTCCCCCAGCCAACTCCCCCTAGTTTATATACTGGGCATGATGTCATATGGTATGGAATATCCCTTTGGCCACTTTGGGTCAGCTGTCCTGGCTCTGTCCCCTCCCAGCTTCTTGTGTACCTCCTTGCTGACAGAACATGGGAAGCTGAAAAGTCCTTGACTGAGTATAAGCACTGCTTAGCAACAACCAAAACATCAGTGTGTTATCACCTTATTCTCATGCTAAATCCAAAACACAGAACTGTACGAGCTACTAGGTGGAAAATTAACTCTATCCCAGCCAAAACCAGGACATCTATTTGAAAAATCAAATTAGAGGTCTTTGAGTGCAGTGCTCCCAAGGAACACTAAAATCCAGGGAATTAAGCCAAGAAGAGCTGAGCTCAGTCTCCAGCTCCACGACTGACATAGTAAATAGTGTTGGGAAAATAATTTTCCTTAAAGTTTTTCAAAGGTGGCCATTTGCCTTGGGTGCAGAAGCTAATGTGCCGTGTGCTTGGTTTTCAATGCCAGAGGCAGGAACTGGTGCAAAAGCTTAGGGCTTACCACAGCTGAGAATTTGGCATGGCCATCCTCATATTCAACAAGAAGACATTAAAGAGCTCAGTTACGGGTGCCTTTTGAAGACTCTGGTGATGGGCATGTGTAGAACTGGGGTGGCAGCATGTGCTTCAGCATCTTTCAGTCCCTCACACAAGTACTGAAGAAGATGGCAGCAAGGATTTTGGTACATTAAAGCAATTAGAAAGATGAAATTTGCAGAATTTGCAGTGGTTCAGCCTTGAAAGACTTTGGAAATGAATGGGAAGTGCAAGATTTAGATACTTATTCAGACAAACCAGGTTCCTGGTATACCCTTCCTTCAGAAAGGGCTGCTAGTGAGTGAGCCTTGGTTCAAGAAGTGTATCTTAAGAATGAATTTTTTAAGTCAGCAAGGGAAAAATCAAAAAGCTTTATGGACATTCAGAGAAACTTAGGCTGAGAAGAGGTCAAGACACAAAGAACCTGTACCCTGTCCCTGCAACTTCATACTAATAATTGGAAAAATACATTAGCAGATGCTGCACTCTTCTGAGGAGAGTGAAAGATGCCATAATTAAGAGAGGCCTGATGTATTATTTAAGAGTAATTTGCAATTAGTGTTTTTAAGTGCTGTGCTGTATTATTAATTTCTTCTCTCTTGTTCAAATGCAGTTGGATAATCTGCAAATTACCAGTGGTGGAAAAATCCCTGTGAGCACAGCTCTGGCTCTCTGGACTGAAAAGAGCTGGTAGATAGATTGGCAGTTTGCTGCTCTGGTTGGAGAGGGTGGGTGGCAGAGCGGTGTCCGTGGGACCCTGGGGCACCATGTGCCTGAGAGATTTTAAAGGAAGTTGGTGTCTGGGACTTTTCAGCCAGTCCAAAGTTGTTATGGCAGGGCTGGGAGGGCAGGCATTTGTGCAAAGTTCCTGTGGGACCACATTCCTGCAACCACTTCCCACCTAGGGTGGGATCTCTGCACAGCAGGAGCAGCAGAGCTTTGCTGTCAGACCTCCTGGATGTTTGCTGGAACAGAAACCCACCTGATACCAGGTCTCTCATCCCTGCCTGTACGGTGGCCATCTCTCACTTCACCCTGATGTCATCCCTGTGAATTAACTGCACAAGGTCATAATTATGCTTCAAATGCCCAGTGATAATTGGGCAAATGCCCATGGCTTAATTATTTTCCTTAAAGTTATTGGCATTGAAGAAATGGATGTCTAAGCGTGCATGCTTCTCCACTTAACGTGCTTTGAGACCACAGAAGAGTTTTCTAAAGTCTGTTGGAAGCTCTTTCTCCACGTAGGCAGGAGGCGGCACATGTTGCCACTGTCATGTCATGCCATATGAACAAGTTTCTCAAGCTCTTTGTCACCTTCTTGCGTTGTCACGTGTTCTTCTCCTTTGGTAGATTTATCCTTGCAGTGGCTGAGGCTGAGAATGATCAAATATAATTGATTATTTCTGTGTATTCCCCGCTGTTCGTGGCTTTAATAATGTGGTAGGAATATAAAAGTGTTCAACCTGCAATGTCAGTGCAAGGAATTAAATATTTATCATAATGATGGTATTCCGGAGGGTGGTTCAGAAATTCTTAACATGTAGATTTGCATACATGAGCATTAAGAAAGCTCATAAAGCAGATAATTCATTTCTGAAAATATATGCAAAAATATGGTTTGGTTTTAAATTTTCAGATATACATGTTTAAAAGAAACCTAAAGAACTGTCATTGACACGATCCTCTAATTCTACTGGCTTCAATGTCTGATTATGCTATGCATCCCATAGGGCAGCTATATCAAAAGCTTTTGGTCTATCTGTGACTGTCAATCTCAACTGTTTCTGTCTGAATCAGCAGCAGTTTTAATTTGAGCTGGTGTCACTGTGAGCACCTACTCTTTCAGCTAACAGGGTAATGGTGAATTTGCATGGTTGGAAGCAGTCAAATAGCTGTGGCTTAACAAATTCTAGTTTATCAGGCAAAACATGCTAAATTACTCTTAGTGTGCTCTTAGCAGCACTAATGTGGTGGGCTTAAACCTCTTTGAAACAGCTGCAGATATCCCCTGAAACACATTTTCAACCAACATATTTTATTTCGGTACTGAAGTGGGCTTGAAGTGCACACATAGTTCTTCAAACTTGGGATGGGCAGTAAATTGCCGAGCTGTAACAGCTCGATCATTTTTCATTATGGGAACGTACCTATGCTTTCTGGTTTTATTAAGAGTTTGTTTTTTTGTTATAGGCCAAATTTGACTTGGCAAGGGCAAGCTGGAAATGATTTTGATTCTTTTTCAAAAATCAAGCAGAACAACGTTATTGCAATATCTAAGTGTTTTATATTCATTGTCACTAGTGCTACCTGCTAGTGACAGGTACCTGCTAATGAGCTCCTCCTTCTGGGAGCTTATTTCTTCCATCTGGGCAAATGAACTTGCTACACAAAATAAAAAACCAGGAGGATTTTAAACCCATCATTGCTAAAATGGTATTTCAATTTCTCCTGTGTTTAG
Source organism: Rhynochetos jubatus (assembly GCA_027574665.1). Classification (NCBI taxonomy): domain Eukaryota; kingdom Metazoa; phylum Chordata; class Aves; order Eurypygiformes; family Rhynochetidae; genus Rhynochetos; species Rhynochetos jubatus. The sequence goes on from CM050654.1 coordinate 32,157,862, forward strand.
GTTGGCAGTGAGATACACATCCAGGGGTTAAAGACCTGTTTTTTCTCTAAGCTGGGTCTGTCATGAAGATGCTCAGAGGGCTGGAGTGCCTCTGCTATGGGGACAGGCTGAGAGAGTTAGGTTTGTTCAGCCTGGAGAAGAGAAGGCTCCAGGGAGACCTTATAGCACCTTCCAGTACCTGAAGGGACCAACAAGGAAGCTGGGTGGGGGCTTTTTACAAGGGCCTGTAGTGACAGGACAAGGGGTAACGGGTTTAAATTGAAAGTGGGGAGATTTAGATTAGATAGAAGAGAGAAATTCTTCCTGGAGGGGGTGGTGAGGCACTGGGACAGGTTGCCCAGAGAAGCTGTGGGTGCCCCATCCCTGGAATTGTTCAAGGCCAGGCTGGATGAGGCTTTGAGCAACCTGGTCTAGTGGAGGGTGTCCCTGCCCGTGGCAGGGGAGTTGGAACTAGATGGTCTTTAAGGTCCCTTCCAACCCAAACCATTCTGTGATTCTATGACTTGATACTGGCCTGGTTCGTATAATTTGTGCTGAATCCTCCTGTGGACCTGGCAGTTCTGTTGTAGAGATCACATCCCACTGTCCTGTTGGAGACTACGATTGATGGATGTGTGTGTTCTGTAGCTCTCAATTATCTTTTTCTCTCCAGAAAGGTAGGAAAAGCTGTCTTTGATCCCACAAAGCTGTACAGATGTTAAAGGGGAATGCAGAATAGAACTGAGCTAACTTACAGGTATTGCAGTATCTACTATGCCATCAAGTCTTAACAGAAAACCAGGACTTTCAAAAACCCTTTTGCATTTAATGGAAGTAAAGAACTGCAACTAGTGTGCCCCATCATAGCTGTAATCCTAATAATACCAATTTTCAGCATATTTGCAACAGTCAGCATGGCTTGAAGTGTTTAAGAATCGTAACTAGTCAGGATAACCTCTTTTACCTACTATTCCCTCCATTTCAAGTTTCTCGTTTCCTGGGGGAAGTGTTGGGTACCTCCAGTGACCAGAGGCCCAGAGATGCACCTCATAATACCTTGTTTCATGTCTTACGGACAGTATTGGTTCTAAGCAGCAGTGTCTTTCTTTTTAAACACTGCTTACCCCTAGAGTGATGGTGTTTATTTGTTGCAATAGGTATTTCTTATGATAGACCTAGTTTAAATGTCCACAATCGTAAATGTCTGATACATAAATGTTTTTGTTTTCTTTCAACTGTTCAGAGCACCAATGGTGCTCACCCAGGATGATGGAACTTTGGTTAATAATAATGGATATAGCGAGGTACAGACAACAATGTGCATTCCATTTCTGACTTTCTTATAGAATTCAGATTAATGGGGAAAAAACCTGATAGAGAATTATAATTTGTATGTTCCTCTTGAGCATGATGGGGTAGCATGCTGTTGAATCAGCTGTTTTTAGAGCCCAGGTACCAGTTCTGTGTTGTTGAAATTCTATAAAAAAGAAAAATAAAAGAAATGGAAAAGAATAAAAACATGAAGTAAGAGTTGAAATATTTTATGAAACACATGCTAAATCTCCCTGCTTTAGGACCAGTGGCCTACAGTAGAGCAGAGCACTGGGCCAAAAAGAGTAAATCTTAGTCTAAATGACTGAGACAATTTTAAGCACAGCATGAATTTAGAAAGGGAGGAAGGGAGTGGGCCATAAGACCAACACAAAGCTTAGCAGGAACAGAAAGAGGTGGAATATGTCTGCGAGAGAATGCAGTCATAAAAGGAAAGGAAAATTGACACGATATGAGCAAAATAAGATGAACTTACTTTTTTTTTTACTCTGGGGTACTTTGTCTTCCATGTCAAAGCCCATTATACCATTACATCATTTGTGTGCTGAGTACTAAACTGTGCTTTTGCTGGGTCATGTGTTGTTCCCAGGAACTTTACTACCAATTCAGATCACCTTGAGGCTTGATTCTGCATTACGTCGGTGACCTTGGGGTTAGTCCTGACTTATATCATTCTAATCTTACAAAAATCGCACACTTCATTGATAACACTTAGCATTTCTTTAGGCTTTATCATTCATTGATCTCTGAGCAGTCTGTGGCAGTAAATAATGATCATTTCCAGCATGTGGCAGATAATTAAAAAAACAAGAAAGCACAGAGCACTTGCATGTTTTGCCTGTGATCACACGGGATGGCAGGGAACACAACACAGACCTGATGCCTTGCCTATGAGATCATGCTGCCTCCCTAAATAAAATTAAAATGGAGGTCTGCAGTAAAAAGGAAGGACTCTGCTGTGATACCAGTCTTAGTGAGATCAGCAGTGAGTCTCTGTTTAATAACACCACGTTACTGCCAGGTGCGCTGGGAACCCTGTTAGACTCCTTCCGTAACTGGGGAAGAAAGTTCCTGAGCTTTGGCTCCCATTTATACTCAAAATGCTGTGGCATATTGCAGCAGGAGCACTTCCGCAGGTGAAAAAACAGTTGGTCACCTCACGGTTTACATATCCTAGCCCAAAAAAAGCACTGTTGGTTTTTTACTACGGTGGCAGTGCCCCCATATTTATTTGTGGCTGAGGCTCAGCTGCCTTCACTGGAATGCACGTGTATCTCACTACCTCTCTCCCGTTTTTTTCTGCCCTGTTCTGATTGGAAAATGTGGTTTTAATATAGTGAAACAGAGGTGGTGTTTCCACGCTGCCAGCGCCACAGGAAATTCAGCCCGTACTACTAATAAAAGAAGACTTAGTGATTTCACTTGGAAGGGAGTTCAGGACAAGTGCAGCGTGCACAGGGGCTGGTTCGGTGTCCCACCACGGGGATGCAAGGACGTGGGAGCTGGGCGACGATGGCCATTGGCAAGGGCTTCAGCCGTGTGGGATGGTGGCTGAGGCCCGTTCTAGTCCATCTGCTCACATGCTCAGTTGGCACAGCGTTGCTGCTGTATGTTGATGCCTCATGGAGAAATGGAGGTGATGGGGTCCTGTTGCTGAAGGACACTGAGCTCCTAAGTTCCTCAGTCAAAATTATAAATTTGGGTCTCCATGCTCCGAGTGATGTGTCCTGTAGACAAAACTATTTATGCCAGTGTTTCCTGTATGAAAAAACAGGGAGACAGAGACTTTGTAGCTCTGCCATTTATCTGTTTTTCCCTGGAAATGTACTTTTTTTGCCTCCTGGATTCTTTTCTTTTTTCCCCTCAAGAAATGCTTTATATCAAAAGGTTTGGACAAGTGGTCCTAGCAGATGTTTAGGCCACCTTGGTGCACATCTGTCTGTGTGACTGGTTGTGCTCTGTGTGGTGTGTGGGCCACAGATCCTGCCCACCCTAAGTAAAACAGTTTTGCTTACAGAGAACAGAGAAGAATATCTGCTCCACGGCGCAGACAGGACCCCAGTTCTGCTCACCTTTTCCCTGTGTGTAGCCCGTGGCTAATTGTAGAGGCATGAAGGGGCAGGAGGGTTTGTGTCAAGCAGCCTGACCCCAAGGTATCTGCTGTTGACTTCTGCAGTGAAGCTGGCCGATGTCCATGCAAATGGGAGGGTGTCCTGAATTAAGATGTAATTTGCTCAAAAACAATAAACTGAGGGGCAGTGGAGCATGTACATGAACACAAAGTAGTCTGTGATAAATGACAGGGCAAAAGTTTAAGGTGGGTTCACTGGAATGGAGCCTCTGTTTTTATACCTTTAGAAAATACAACTATGATTCACCTTTGTTGATCGGGGTTTGTGATCCAGTAGAGGAACTTACAGGAATTTGACCGAAGATTCTGGCTGAATCTTAATATTGCAAAATGGACCTCTAATACTGCATTCCCATGGTGGCATGCAGTGACCTATTGCACTTCTACATGCTTCTTCACAGCTGTGCACGGTCAGGGCATCTCTTAAGGCACTCCTTTAGTGATAATGTGTTCGATGTGTGGCAAGCTACGTCTGCAGCGGTGCTTTACAATGACTGATCATGAGGGCTGTGTTTTCTTAAAGGGTTTTAAGAGACGTATTTAATATATTTACTTGATGGCAGTAAAATATTTTGATTGCTTTAAAACATCGTAATAGGAACAAAGAACAACTTTGAAGTTGGCGTAGAGTTCTGGCCTTCCTCTGCTTCAGTACTTCAAGTTTATACAGAAAAGAAATACTGGGTTTCCATGGTAACTGATTTTTCACAGGTTCACCCTGTGTAACATGCTATAAGTCTTTCTTATGTGCTAGATGGACAAAGAGAAGATAAGGAGGTAAAATCTAGGGTTTAGAGATCAATGTATGGAAAGATAAGTTTAAAGTGTGGTCACGTGAAAGTAATTCAAGCAGTGCAGAGCACACAAACTGTGCCAGCCTATCTGTGCATCTCTATTTTATTTAATTAATATTCCTCTCTCAGGAATACCTGCTTCATTGAGTTCCTCGTATTCTTAGGCCATCTAGTAAAACTGAAATTGGAATGTTATGGCTCTTTCATGTGGCTCATGGTTTTCTTAATAAACATTGCAGCCATCTATTTATTAATGGGATTTGCTCAAATCAGACTGATAATGAGTGTCTGTGATGACCTCTGTGGGAAATCATTACGGCCTGGCAAGGCAGTTAGTGTCCCATAAACCAGTATGGTTATAACTCCTGCATTCTCCACAAAACACAGCTCTGCCGTAACAGTGGCAGATTTTCTAAGTTTTTCAGACCTATTCAGCATATAATTTGTTTCTAAATCATAGTGAGGAAAACCTTTAGAACACAACAGTGTATTATAAATGGGAATCTTCTCCTGGTCATTTTTGGTATTGAGAGTGGAGCACCGTTCTGGCATAAGAGATTTCTGTCTTGAAAAACTTCCAGAGCGGATGGAGGCAGCAAACAAAAGCTTTAAGGGTAAAGACAGACATACAGGGCAGGGGTGAAAGAGCTTGCAAAGAACGTAGGGATGTAGTGGGGAGCAGAGGGAGCCCAGCCCTGAGTCTGTCTGGCTGTGAGGTGTGCCCCAGGTTTGTCCTCAGTGCGGGATTCTGTACATCTTCATGGTTTTGAATGAGACAGAAAATTGAACTTCTCGATGTCCCCTGGTGATTGTAACATTGATGTATGTTTCAGGGTAAGGACACTTGAAGACTCCAGAGAAAGAATCTTTCGAATGAAAAAAAAATGAAATGGTTTCTTAGCGTTTGTCCCAGATTTCGATGACATCCTGGGTGCTTACAGAAGAACATGCAAAAAGGCAGTCCTTGGCCACACGCTGTTGTGGTAGTGCTCTTAGAGGACTTTGAGGACCTGATATTTATGAGTTTCTCTAGCTCACCTCATCTTTTCACCATTTTTTCTTTATGGAGAATGTGTTCTTGGTGAAATACAGCATGCGAGACAGTACATTAAAGCATGAACAATGGGGGACATACTGTACTTCTCTGCAACAGGTAGACCAAAACTACCCAGAACCTCCAACAAAAAGCCTGGCTTTCAGTTCCTGGTCTATTTTCACTGGTGGCATGAAAGCTTAGTGAGAACCTTGGCAGAAAGCAAGTGCATGTGGCCATTTGGCTTCATCTTTTTCTTAACAGATACAGAAAGGCAGTTTTACTAGAACTCTGAAGTCCTGGTCTGTGCTTCATCAGCTTGGTATAAAGTGAGACCTGACACCTGCAATACTGATCTCAAAGGCGACAGTCCCGTGTTTCTCTGACAGTCTGCAGCACTACAGCACCACAGCACCACATTGGTTTTCACCAATGAGATTCCTTTTGCTAGCAATAAACTGAGTTGAGGAAATTACCCATGTCATGATTATAAGTGTTGTGACAGATTGTGAATTATCCATGTTGTCTTTAGTTATTCTGGACCTAGGGAGCAGCTCAGACAAAATCCCTGAGATACAGACTCTACTTGGTGAAGGAAAAGGTTGGACAGCATCTGATTTTGTTTGTATCGATTGCTTTATCCATTAAGCTTAGGTACAGAAAAGCTTTTGTGAATGAGTGTCGGGCTGTAGGTAGGCAGCACAGAAGAGCTGCTAGCAGGATGCCTTGCTTATTACCAGACACGCTATGGATGGGGGCAGCAATTGCCAGGAAAGTATTGAACGGTAAGACAAATGGCTGACCTTGTAACGGGCAGCGTTAGGGACTTGTTATGGCCTATTTCCTCCATGAGTCAGGCACTTTGGCACTGGTCTCATCCCCCGTTGACACTAGAAACGAAAGTGCCTGAGAACCAGAGCTGAGCTCAGCTGCCAGTTTGTTTCCAGCACAGGGCAGGGTCCCTTGCTCAGGTCTTGGGAGCTTCTATGGGTAAAGAGAAGGAGCTGCAGCCTTCACCAGACCCCAGAAGTTTGATCCTTAAGTAAGGGTGACAAGTATTCATAATTAAAAACTCCTAATAATGTACATTCTAGAGGATAAGGTTGCAAACTGATAGAGCAGATGTGGTTGGGTCATTAAAGACCTTTATAAGATTCCTGGGTACTGAGTTTATTCAACCTTCTTTGAGTCTGGAGTCCCAAATTTTTTAACTGGAGCCAAAGCAGGCAAGGCTGTGCTGCAGTCCTGGTCATTCAATGTGTTAGAGCAATACTTGGGTTTCCCGAGTTACCCAGGTTTTCCTCCAGTTGAAAACAGGATCTGGAGAGGAGACAGTGGGACTTAGCACTTGCCCTGACATGAAGTTGGGACGTGGCCAGAGTATACATCCAGAGTAGGAGCTGTGAAGATTTCCCAGACACCATAGTTTAGATGTGGCCGTGTAAACACTGTCTGTGTTTCCTGATTTATTTGATGGTGTCACCTGGACAAACTTCTAGAATGCTAGGCAGTGCCTTTGAAACTCGATCTCCAACAGGCAATACTTGCATCTCAATTTTAGGCATTTGATCTGAGTACTTAGCAACTTAGTGATCAGTATAAATCAGCAACTCAGGTGATCTCCACTGGAGTCTCCAGAGGCAATTCAGAGCCTCTAAGTATCAAAATAGAAGCCATTTCTAAAGGGCAGTGGTTTTTACTGCCTTTTCCTAAATCTGAAACAATGCAATAATGCTATTTAACTGCACTGTAGGAGTCTTACAAGAACTCATTCAGTGACCGTTGTGAGACACCTGGGACAAAAAGATAAAAGCCACCTTCTCTCTTACTGCAGCTGACTGTATTGCAGCCAGATGGAGGGTAATTCCAGTTATCTGTGTCTCAACAACAGTATTAGGTTCCTTGGTGGTTTGACATTAGAGAGAGCAAAGCACAAGGTGAAATCGGTATCAGAGATGATGAGGATGTTGACTTTGAAGATGCGCAATGGAGTAGGGATGATATTTTTCTAGTGGTTGCCTTAAGCGTTGTTAGGAGGTGGAAGTGAGGCCTTCTGTCTGGTTGAGCTCTCTCAGCTTCTGCATGAAGAGATGAAATCTTATGCAACTTCTGACCAGCTTGAAAGGTTTCCTGAAGCACTGAATATCTTTTCAGCCTGAGTCTCACACAGGGCATGGCACAGTGAAACCCTCATCTGGAAAGGGGTCTTGTGTTGACGCTGTGCATGTACTGCATGTGCTTCTTGGCTAAAACTTCTTGGGTTTGTTTGCATTTGATTGAGCTTCATGTAGATGTTCCAGATGCACCTGTGGTTTTGGTAGTGAGAGTACTAACACCAGTTTACAAACAGAAGCCATTCTCTGCTGTTGTCGTGATTCTCCTTAATGCATCAATAGAAGATGATAGAAATTTTTTCCAGAGAACATGTTTTTCATGCCCTGAAGTTCACTCCTACTGTCATTTCTTCAAATGGGGGGTGAAAAAAAAGTTTGTTTGGTTTTGATCGGTGCAATCATGAAATAATTAACATAAAAAAGGATAAAGCAGCAATGAAATGGAAATAATTTAAGTGACTCAGATTGTAAGGTTTATCACAAAGCTTCCTTATTTCTGTTTGAGTGCCTTTTTCTTTTTCTAACTCGAATCTATTGCAAATTGCAGAAAACGAAAAGCATTTCTTCTTTCTCCACCTTCTAGAAATCTGTACGGTAGACAAAACATATAGGCACATGCACAACACTGTTTATGGATTAACATCCTATTTGATTTTAAGGACTCCATCAGGAGACAAAACAGAAATAGTCAATTATGAAATTGTGTCTTTATACACCAATTACCTACCACATTCCCTCAGAAGATTTAGTCCCAATGAAAATTATATGCCTGTATCCTCATATATCCAAACACATAGCATAACCTTTCCTTTAAACTTTTATAGTGATTAAATGTAAGCTCATTGTATTTTTGGAAGTATCCATAATTGATTGAGATTGCCAAAGCGTGACAGCAATTCCTCTTTTAGGAAAGTTTGTTGCTTTGCATTAATCATACTTGGTTGCAGGGAGAAGAGTGGGTGTGACTTTTCAAATTAAGCAGCCACAGAGAAAAACACAGTGATTTTCTTCAAGTAAGCTAATGTTTTGAAAATTATTTTAATTTGAAAGCAAACAATCTTGAGATCTGGGTTGGAGAAGGAGCAGCGATGTTTTATTTTTATTCTCATTTAGTGTTCTAGCCTCTTCCTTGCCATTTTTGTTGCACTGAAAAAATTAATTAACTTAATTGCGTTGATTTGGAAATAGTAACAGAAGGATGACAGATGCGTTTGTTGCCCCTCTCCCTAATGAGGGAGCATCGTCTCATTCAGTAGCTGCCCAGTGCCCTGTGTGTGTGGAAGGAGGTCCCACTCCCTCTGCCTCTTAATGAGCAGAAAACGTGTGTGTCCCCCCCCCCCCCCATTTCCCCACCGGTCTGGCAATAATAACTGCAAAGATGGTCCTGCGGGTCCCCTGCTGGGGACCATCTCTCTGGTGCCCCTCTGGGGGCTTCGTTCTTTAAGTGTCCAGACCAAACAACTTCCAGTAGGACAAAATTCGCTTGGAAAAATGAAAAAATGAAGAGGGGTGAGGGGGATATTTTCATCTGGAGGCAGGAGGTGATGCCTTAGCCCCCCATCTCTGAGCGGCAGGCATTGGCATCCCCTCCAGTCGTGCCTCTCTAGCTGTGGGTATTTATGGTTGCAAACTCTGTGTCAGGCTTTTACTGGGTGTTTGCAGTAAGGTGCATGCTGGCTCCTGGTTCTGTCTGGGCCTCCCAGTGCAACTGCTCTGTGCATAGTAATTCTGTACACCTGAGGAAAAAGCATCACCTGGAGCAGGAGGTACACCTGGAGGGATCCATCCAGTGTGAGGTTTTTACTTTGTGCTGGGATCATGGACTAGAAGCTGACTAGACAGAAGGCTGAAATAATCACTCGGGCATTAAGTCTTTTCACTTACATGGATCATCCTTTAAAAAAAATAATTTTTTCCGGTTAATTTTGAAGCTGAAACTGAGGTCACTTTTTTTTTTTGCTCTCCCTGTCTGATCACAGACATCCAAGGAGACAGTCCAGAGGTCAGGCATGGGTACAGAGGAGTTGGGGGGTTGTCCTTTGTGGCACATAACCCTCCCTGAGGTTCAGGCATCCTCCTCCCGACTGTGGCTCAGTCGCCTGTGTTGGGGCAGCAGTGCAGGCATGGGTGAAGGCAGCTTCTCTCTCACATCAAGCATCACGTGAACCTCCAGAGATCCAAGTTTGCCTCATCGGTTACGGTTTCAGCTTGGATGTTGAAAACATCTGCTAACCTGTCCACAGGCATGAAGACAAGGGGATTTATGTATTTCAGTCAACTTGATTTAAAGGGGAAAGAGTTACTGTGAGACAAGGAGGTGTCAGCTGTTCTTCCTCACAGAAGAACCATCACCACATGGTCACAGTAGACCGATTTTGGCAAGCGCAGCTGAAGTGCAATAGTGTGCGTGTTTCCTATGAAACACAGGAATCAGCCATGAAAAACGCCGAGCAGCTTTGCAGGGGCAAGGCACACTCGGCTTTCCTTGCTGCTGAGCCCCGTACCCCCCGGGTGCTTTAACTCCTGAGACCTTGGTTTACCGCACCTCCGCTGTGCAGCAAAACAGAGACACACATGCTTGATGTTAAACCTACTCCTAGGTCTTACATAACTCGTTAAACACAAGCATACGCGTTTAAATGCTCTCCTGAGTGACACCCTCACAGCACATGCCAGCAAGCACGTATTTAATTTCATGCTTTTGGTGAAATGTTGATTTTATTTTATTTATTTTTGTGCCTGGTGAGAAGGAACAGGTTTTTTTAATTTTATTTTTCTTCAACTTTCTGTGTAGGGAGTGTTGAAAAAAAGGACTCTACACCGTCAGTTAAGAGCTTTGCTACCTACTAAATCTAATTACTTTCCCCTGCGGTTTTTAAAAATCAGTGCTGATTTCTAAATGAGTGTGGTATGTAATAAGTTAGATTATTTTAATGGTAGCCTTGTATCTGGCTACAAGATAAGAGGTGTTAACGACTGGGCATGGTGTGTAAAGGAGATGCATCATTCGCAGTGCCCAGTATGCCTTTGACAATGAACATGCGGTAACATTGATGCACGAGAGAAGGAACGTGTAGTCCTGCAAACGAGATGCTACCATACCGTCCCAGGGAGGCAGAAAACATCCTGGCTTTGCTCGAATGTTGCATGAGCATGGTTTTACTGAAGTGAGGAAGGATTTTGAGGAGTTTCCTCATACACTTGTCTTCCCAGTGAGCACCAGTTTCCCCCTTGCATGAGCTGTGTGGCTTCCCTATTTAGATTGGGCTCATCATTACAGACTTAGTTCAGCAAACCTTTTAAGCATGTTACTAACTTCAGTGTGAAGTTAATGAGCATGCACTGATGGTTGTGGTTCCATTGCTGTCCTACCTGTCACTCTGACTTGAAGCGAGATTAAACTATTGCTGAAGCAGGACTAGAGCTACCGTGCTTCAGATGTGTCCAGGTCTGACACTTCCAGGGATTGTGGGGTGGACCTGCTTGGCATCTGCTGATCAGTTGTGCTGCATGTGAGCAGCAAACCTGGCACGTCCGAAACACCTCCTGGTAGTTTTCTGTCCTGGAAGTCCCACACAGGAGTGTTAGCTGCATAAAACTCAACTGTAGAAATTTCCAAACTCCAAGTGAATGGCAGTAGGCTCTGGAAAAGAGGAGTAGAAATCATGGTGCCTTAGATCTCAGTGCTGGTAAACCCTCTGTAATATTTATGTCACTGGTGGAGGAAGGAGACTTGGGCCTAATTGTTAGATGCTAGGTCTGACCTGCAGCACTCCTGTCACTGGGAGCAAATGTGTTAAATTGGCATCAAGGTCTGGTCAGTTTTTATTAGTGTCATATAAAATTGTGTTAGTCATCAGGCAGCTAAAAAGGACCGCTAACCCAGGTCCTTATAGCCTTTAACAAATCTGAGAAACATTGGTGTAAAGCATCTAACCCTTCTACTGGGCATCTTGCCCGCAGAGCTGGTGGTACTTTGTAAAGGGTGTCAGTGTGATACATGAACGTGTCAGGTCTGGTCCTTTAGACCTTCTTCATAATGTACATCTGAAATAGCTCCAAAACAAGCCAGTGTAGTTGAGTTTTGTGAAACCTGTGTGAGGGAAAGATTACAGAAGGATCCAGAGTAGCCTGCTGTGGCTTGAGTAGGGGTGGTTTGGGACCTGTGGTGCTTCAATAAAGTTCACATGGGATGGTGCCCGTTCAGCTGGGACTCTTGGGGAGAGACTTGAAGTTATCATGGGTCTGAAACGTCTGGAGTTGTGGCCTTTGCCAGAAGCCTGCTGTTAATATAACATGTTTTCTTTATAATAATATACTCATATCTAAAAAGATAAGAGGAATAACAAAGGAAAAAATGAGACCTTTTTTGGTAGTAACAGTGTGATAAGAGCTCTTAAATTAATAATGGTGAGCCAGTTTATATCAGCAGAGGTTTTGGTCTGGCATCTCCATGTGGAAAGTTGTAATGCTTCCACTTTTCTAAGAAGTTGTGTTGCTGGCTTGGTGAAATTTATACATTTATCCTTTAAAATATTGTCAACCAGATCTGGACAGTAAACCCCCTTTCGTCCTTTAGCATGAATATGTAAGGGGGTTGGTGAACCAGAATGGTTTCTGAGGACTGTGAAGTACTGGACAACGGTGGGTTTTTTATGATTTTTAAATGGTTCAAGAGATGATCCACATAACTGTAGGCTAGTTTACTTAATAACTGCCTTTAGGACAGGAAACTTCTTGGAAGCTTTCTCAAGTCATGTGGTAGGAAAACACTTGGAAAAGTGTATTTTCACTGTGGGCAAGGAGGGTGAGCATTGGCTGGGGAGGTCACGCTCAGAGGATTTTGTAGAAGAGCTGCACGTAGATCTAATGGTGGTGGAGGAAGGAAGAAGGCAGGCTTTGGAAAAAGGTCTGCATGGATGAGCAGTATCAGAGGAGTGTGTGTGTGCCGCTGGAAGGTGGCTTTATACCAATAAACGATGACTGTAGATGGAAAATTCCAAATTGAAAGAGGTCAGTGGTGCTGCATGGCTCTGCTCATCCTCACCAGCTGGTGAGGCAGCAGGATGGGTACCCAAGGAGTTGTGGTGGGTGCCTTGGGGCTCTTAGCCGGCTAGACCTTCAGCAGCTCTGCTCCTGATGGTCCTGCAGCTGGGATTCCAGCGTGCACATGGGACGGTGCCTCCCCTGGGTCATCTGCTTGGCACTGAGAAGCACAGTCAATGGTTAGAAGGAGTAAGGCAGCCCCTCCTTGCCCCTGGGTATCATTGCTTTTATTAAAACTGCAAATAATCAAGATTGTGAGCTTTTGGTTATATTTTAGTTTTGATTCTGTAACAGAGGTTCAGATTGAAGCAGTTAACACTTTCCTAGTCACTTTTGTCTTGCCAAAATAAGAAATATTAGATGGCCATGAGGTCTTACATTCAAAAACTATACTGATACAAATGCATATAACTGCATGTATTCACCTCTTTTGGACATAGGAGGGAATTCTGCTTGCACATCTTTAAAGGTCGTTGTCTCTAGTCTGCCCAATAACAAAATATTAATTAGGGTAACTAGTATAATCCTCTTTTATCCCTGAGAGTCTTCTCAAGCCCGCATAACCTTGCAGGCTTACTGCCAAATTTTTACTGAGTGCAAAAGATGCCTCGGATTTGTGGTCCTGATCATTTCTGGTGCTGTAAGTAAATTAAATGATCAAAATGCACACACAGCGTCTGACATTAATTGCATGAAATAGGGTTCTATTGAGAGTTAAATAGAAGAGAAATTCACTGCTGGAGACTCCTCATCTTTAAGATTGATGATATTTGGGACAACAGCCTTAAAGTTCATTACTTAAAGTTCACTGGAGGCTGCTGACAGGGGAGGCCATCTCGATGAAACGCACTCTTCATGTGGGATTTCCCAGTTTTCCATGTTAATAGGAGTTAGATCTTTTGGGTTTTCCTTATGGTTTCCATAATCCCCAGCAAATCTATGCTGCTGCCTCATATTCTTGCATTCAGAAATGAGGTGGTGCAGGCATAGACAGGTGCTTAATGCACTCTATTTAAAAAATTACATTTCCATCCCTGTTCGGAAGCAAAAGCACTGTGAAGCTTATTAGTACTCAATTAACATAATATATGGCAGTTATTATTCTCAGAATGATACCAGACATGCCCCTTGGAGGGGGTAAATTGAATCCTGATAACTGGCATTTAAACAAAACTGGAAACCAGCACTTAGTAATAGGCGGTAAAAATACAGAATATTATTGTTACTCCTCTGAATTCAGTGAAGTCTGGTTGTGGGTGAAGAATTAACCACAGACTTCCATTGTTTGTTAAGTAAGAAACAAAACTTTAAGCCAAAATAATGATTATACTTTATAACATGGTTTGCTGTCAGTACAGAGCTTAGAAGAAGGAAGTTTTTATGGTCCTCAGCTTAGCACTTGATCGACATTTATGGACTTTATTGGGTATTTTTTCCTAGACCCTACCCTTTTTCTTAAAAGACAGGGATAATTTTTTTCAGCTTACTGTTATCTCCTAGACCTCTTAATGCAATCCTTTACTGCTCATACAGGAAAAAAGTGTGCTTCAGCTAATGCCTTAGGCAGAATGCTCTGTGTCCTCTGCAACATGATGGGAGAAAAGTCTGGTGTTACGTTAGTGCCTCAGAAAGTAAAATTCAATGGCTACTAGGTTTTCCACAAGTCAATATGATTTTCAGGCTTCTGATTAGAGGTTGGAAATATTTTGGTGTTGTAATGAAGTGAAAATCTTTTTTTCTGTGTGTGTGTTCTTCCCATGATCCCCAGATCACATTCTTTTAAACAAAACCATTATTACAGATGCAGGAATTTTTAAGACATTAAAATGACATTGCATTTAGTCAGTTGTTTCTCATACCTAAAAGCGATGTTGCCATGGCAAGCTGCCAAAGCTGCCTACATGGATTGGTGTGCTCGATCGGCTTAGCTCAACGGAGCAAAGACTTTGGTTGGGAACGTCCTGTTACTTCTGTTAGAGAGCAATTGGGTGGGAGGTTCTCCTCTTGCTTCACCCTGTGTTGTCTCTCCGTTACGTGGGGTGCTACTCAAGTAAGAGCATTCAGCGCAGGAAATTTTGGAGAATTCTCCTTGATTTAAAACGTAGTCACTTCTAGAAAATGTCAGCTGGAAAATTTGTCAGTTGGAAAACTGGAAAGCATGCAGGGAAAGAAAGCTGAGTTGCAAGACCTGTTAAAGGTGTGGGGATTTATGGAACATTAAAAACGTTGATGGGTCTGAGGGTACGTAGTTATTTTCATCTCACATAAAACCCCACTAAAACAACTTGCTGGGTTATTTCACGTCTAACCTGAAGCAACTATGACAGATAGACGGCAGGGAGGAGCTGCCTTCGCGGGCCAGTAGTGACCATGCTTTTCCCAGGTCCTTCTTCACCACACACATTTTGCAAGATGCTTGAGGCTATGCTTAATCCTACCTGTAAGTGTGCCTTAATGGATGTAAGTATTTTATTAAACAGAAACCTTTGCTGAACTGAGATGGTCAGTACCAAGCCAGCCTTTGCTCTGACGTGCTGCGATTCACCCCATCCTTGGGGCTGCATGCACTCAGCCAAGCTGGTCCCTTCCCTCTGCAGCAGCTTCTCAGCGTGTTGAAGGCTTGATGTTTGTGAAGTGATTTGAAATCCATGGAAGGAAGTTATCGCAGGAAGGAAAAATATTACAAAATATGTCTGTTCTGCTGTACTTGTTAATGGGTTCTGGGATCCCTTGGAGATGGAAAATGTTACATAAATGTGAAATTTTAATTATTCCATGTAGCATTACTCATGCAAAGGTACTGCAGACCTACTTCTGTCTGATTAACATCTGTGCTGTTCAATTTCAAATATGTTTAAATATAATTATTGGACAAATTGAAACTACAGACAAAACCTAATTTGTTGGTTTATATTGATGGTAAAACTCCATTATTATTTTTATGTAACTTAATAAAGGTTATGTGCATTTATTAATTATGCATAGAACTGTACAGTGGAATGGGTGGCAAGTTCAGTATTTCAGTGACTAAAATATCAAAGCACAGTGGAAAGAAACATAAATAAACCGAGAGCCATTTTTAATTAATATCAGTCTCTTGAAACATGTCATGCAGGTCTGAGAGTGCTGCTGCCGATGTCCGTTGCAGTTTAATAGCCTCTTTTGTGTGGTTCCAATTTGCATGAGATTTACTTGGAAATTGATTCTTCTCCAGCCCTGCTAGCTGCTATTTTGGGAAGACAAAAGGGACCAAGTATGGTGCTGTAGCTCAAGCGTAGGGCAGGATTTCAAGAGCTGAACCCCGACAGGCTTTGTATGGCTGTCAGGCTGCTTTGTTTTCCTGAGCTGCTCTGGTCCGAATGCTGAGTTTGTGAGCTTTCCATCTTAGCAAGTAGAAATAATAATAGTTCAATTATTATTTCTAAAAATAAAAATAATAAAGTCCAATTTTCATTGGACTCTAGGAATGTAATAATCTTTTATGATTTTAGCAAGTTTTGAAGATGGGGTATTGCACCTTCTTTATAGAATGTGAGTAAGTGACTGTATGAGCTCCTTACTTCTGCCCTGGCAGCCCCGTTGCTGGTGCAAGCAGTGGGGCAGTGCCTGAGCCTCACTGGGGCAGCTTTTTCCCTACCTGGGAACCCAGCTGCCTGCCCAGGGTCCTGCGGGAAGGATGCTGGATAGGAGGCAGGGCCATAAAAGGGACATGGATTTAGTAAAGGGGAGTGTGACTGTATATTTCGCATACTGCAGTATAACCACAGCCCACAGAGCAGACTAGAGAAAAGGTAGTACTGCTGAGAAATCAGGACTGAGTTATGCTCATGGCCTTTCCAGACCCAGGGTGGTAGGATCTGGGGTGAGCAAAGAGGACTTTGAGCCACCCAAGTCTCCTCTGCCGCATTATCTGCTTTATGCTGAGGTTGTAGCATGGTATTATGGCTGGTGACCTTACTGAAGTGGCTTTTCATGGGCAGCCCATTGCATTTTATTTCTGTGGCACTAGATTCTTCTGGTTTTTTATTGTTTGGGGTTTTTTCCCCTCCTTCATGACACTGGCTGAATCTAACTGTTATGTAGGTGTGAAGATGACTGTGTGTGCATGTAACACCAACTTGACAAGCCTGCAAAGGAGTCCAGGTACGGTACCACTCGTGTCAAGGGCACCATCCAACAGAAGATCAAAGGTGGGAAGTGTAGTTTACACCATAGGCCTTGACATCTCTGTGACTTTGCAGACAAGGTTGCCGGGCAGTGCTGGTTGTAAAGTGATTTTTGGGATATAAGACCTATTTAGCAACATGAGCACAATAATATTGCAAATTTGAAGTGGCTGAATAGGTAAAATCTAAATAAACAGAAAGAAAAAGTCACGTGAAAAATTGAAGGTCTTGTGACAGGGTTTCTATTCATTCTTCAAAGTAGAAACATAACTCTAGCACCATCTGAGGCTCTAGGAGAGTCCAATCCTGCACGATCCAGATTCTTGTAGGAAGCAGAGCGTTGGCGGGAACGGAGATGACAGAGCTCCTGGCAGGATGAGACCAGGAGCTGGCATGTTTCACAAGTGGCTCTTTTTGCTGTTAGCAACCAGCTCCTCTTTGACGAGTAGCAAAATAAAATGAGTGATGTGCTTTTTTGGTTCAAGGAAGAGTTTTAAAATGTGATGGAGAGCTGCCAGAATAGGAGCAGCACTCCTCCCTTGCTTTGCTTTTCATGTGCAGCAAAGATGAAGGCATTGCCTTGAAATAGTCTCCTGCACTGGCCAAACAGGAGAAGATGAAAGGGAAGAAAAGTGGGAAACCAGTCCTGGTTTAGACCATGGCAAAGGCACTGTGCAGAATAGCTTCTGAAAATGTGTCATGATAGGAAATCGATTTTGAATTACACTATGTGATGCATACTGTATTTTCCATCCTTCATTATAATGAGCAAGCACACCCTTACATAATGATGGCTTTTTAAGAGATTGCCTTTGGCTGAATTTATTGCCAGACAGATCTATCCCATGGCATTTAAACTTCATAATGCTATGAAATGTGCAAGCTGGCTGAAGCGGTGGGAGGATGCTTGTAAAACTTCATGCCGGTGAGGGCCATCTTTTTTTGCTCTTACGCCTCATTGATCTCATGTGATGGGTGAAAAACAACACAAATCGATGACACAGATCTCTTGTAGGAGCTGAGTTTCACCTCCTTTTCTTTGTACCGCGGCAGCAGCAATGCTGCAGTAACAGGAAGAAAGGGTTTTCCTTAGCACTAAGGTCCTATGTCCACATAGTGTGTCCTGTGTGTCTGTGCCAGCAAGGAAGTCTGGATAGCTGGTGTGGCTGAGCATGGAAGGATGGTGGTGATTGTTGAAATAACTCTTTGCACAACACTGGGTAGCGAAGCTCGCATTGTCTCTGGAAATCCCCAAAAGGCTTGGAAATGACTTGCTGAAAGTTGTTAGCATGTAATGTTTGCAGTTTCACAGTCCTACTCAAGATCTATAGGCATATTTTCCAGTGTTATCCCTGTTTTGAAGCACTGAAGTGGCCCCGAGTGAGCCTGTTGGGAGCAAATGGAGGGGGACACATGCTTCTGTGCACATTTGCTTCCTCAGCCTTGCAGCTGAGGCTGCTGGCGAAGATGCAGGTTGGGACAGTGGCTTTTATTATGTGGGCACCTGTCCTTTCCAAAGCTTGTAGATTGATGGAAGTTGTTCCATGGAAGTCAGGTATTGCATGTGGATAGTGACTTTCACGGGCTGGGTTTGAACCAGACCGTTGCGGAGGGAGTGCTGTACTAGTTGGTTCCTGATTTCCAGCAGCCAAGCAAATGCACGGAGTTGTCCTCATTGTTTTAGAATGTATTCATAATTGACATGACAGATGAGTTATTCACATTTTCTGTATTTTTGTTACTAACTCTCTTTCTACATATAATATGATGAAATCCCTCTCTCTTCTTTCCAGGAAACAAAGTAATATTTAATGAATATGAACCCTGCTTTCAGCTTGGGTGACATTTTCAGCAATGCCCAAAATGAAACTCAGTGATTTATTTACTTCTGGAAATTTTAGCTAGGAATCACTAACCACCCAAAATTCATCCTGGAATGTCAGAATGCTTCTCACTGCATCATGTTATAACTCCACTTGGCTGCATGAAATGCTGCTTTACTAAAAATAGAAAAGCTGAGGGCCCAATTCCAGGTTTTATACAGTGAATGAAAAAGATATTTTAAATTAGAAACGTTTTTGAGTTTCCATATTGAAATCTAAACTGGACCTGGTTAGATTATTCACTCTTTCTGCAAATTCTTTGAAAAATGCTTGTATTTGTTCTACACTTGTCCACTGAAATGAGGAGGTATCTCCTGGGTCTGAGGTGGATGAGGGGTCCCCAGCATGGAGCCTTGCCCCGACAGGCATACAGAAGCCCTTCAGTGTAAATATACTCTGCATCCCCACTTCGCCGGCTCCTTAAGGGTTACTCCCCTTATGTTGAGAAGGTCAAAACGCCAGGAGGAAATTGAACATAACTTCTTGACATTTGAGATCATGAATTTTCCTTTGGAATAAGAGCAATAAATTTGCAAGTTAGTAAGAATAAACCTCTCAACCCTTCAGATGATTTGGGGAAGGGGGGAGAGGCCCCACATTAAATCCTGCAGGTCGAGCAGTCCTCGTTCGTCTGGTTTGATTCCGGTGAGCTGCCTGAGCTGGTGCATACAGAAGCACGCCCCTGTTGTGTTTTCCAAAGCACCGCTGTTACACATCCCCCAGCAACAATAGCGGACGCGGACCTGCTCAGCTGTGGCAGGTTGATCGACTCAGCTTGCCTGCGCACTCCCCTCCAAGTCACTGGATGTTTGCATAGCACGTAGGGATGGATAAATATCACCCTTAGAAGTGCAGTGAGCTGGAGAACCGCAGCAACAGAGACTGGGGAGGCTTACATGCAGATTTGGTTTGTACCCAAACAATGTCATCCCTATCTCCTTCGTGTCATCGCGTTGTCCAGCTGGTCCAGAGGGCTGTAGGGTTTGTGTTTGGAAAGCGGTGGGGGCAGGACTTTGGTTTGCTCAGCAGAAGAACACGCAGTTTGTACAAGGTGGCTCTCATCCTAACATGAGTAGGTTTGTGCACGCGATCTCTTGATGGGGAAGGAGAGCCACCACCAGAAGCCAGCATCTCTCTGTATGCGCTGATCTGAGGTGGCACAGAGAAGTAATTTCCATACCACAGCATAAGGCTGATTAATAACCATCTCATTGAGAGCCACTGAACTTAGGCTTGGGAGTATATCTGGACCAGCAAGTTGAACATTGTCGAAACCCTTCTCTAGCAGTGGGGGCATCTGGCACGGGACAATCCAGGTCTGTGCGGATGCCCTGGTTTAGTCTCCCAAGCAGCGTGGCTATATGCAAATTGCTTGTGGGAAATGGTCCATGGCCTGTGCTTCCCTGCTTGGAAATTGTTTAGGCAACTGCTCCTCAGCCCAAGACAAGATCATGCCAGGTACCATTTATTCAACAGCAGGGAGCATTGACTTCCAACCTGCCTTTAGTTTATCCATCAAACACAGCTTGTGTCGTCTGAGTTCAAACAAATGGCCGTGTCATGGGCTTCTCCAGCTTCAGGAGGAGGCAAGAGGAGCTGGCAGCTCACCAGCTCCAGGAGGCTCCAGGCCAGGCACTCCTGGCACATCCTTTGAGGTGGACTGGGAGACTGGAATTGTCTGAAGAGAAGCGTGAGCCTTGTTCTTTGACCAGTCTGACTGGTATCGAAAAGCAGTGCACCAAAGCAGAATAGCACAGCTGTTTTATTAGAATTTTCCCAGGGAAGCATGGGGTGGTCAGTGAGAGTGTCTGGAAACAGAAATGGGCTCTGTTTGATCGGCTTGTGTAAACAAGTGGTAAATCTAAAGTCAAAATCAGATCTGGTTAGCAGTACATAATCCCCCTTGACTTAACTAGGGTTAATGAGGTCTAACTCTGGACTGGTAATGGAGGTTGCTTCTCCTCTCCATAATGGACCATAGATTTTTGCCTCACTCACTGATAATTATTTTGACAACAGTGCTGGGTCCAGAGCCAGGATATCTATTTGTTCTACATAACAGAACAACTTGCCAAATTATCTATGTGGTTTTGATTGCTACTTTTTGGTAACACTGGACTTACCCAATCAGTCTCTTCCAGTTCCAATTTCTCAAGGTATTTGCAGTACAACTGCATTGAAGATACAAATATGACAGCATTTCTCATACCTCTACTGTCTCCTATTTGGGGTTTCCCCAGATTTTTGGTGGGTTTTGTTATCCTTTCCTCTGTTCCAACGTACAGTCCCCACTCCATCCCCTTACAGGGTCTTTGTGTCTGAGCAAGGCAGGGAGTCTTCCTGGCTCCTGTCTGATGTGGGAGCCTAGGAATATTAGGCATCTGAATGGGACAAACATTAAGTTATATATTTTCTCAGAACTACTTCTATCTACTTTCCTCTATGGTGTCACATCTTCCAAGATTTTAACGACTTCTTGTTTTCTTTTCAAAGACAAATATTTCCTTTCCTTTTACATGCTTCGCACAGCTTTTCAGAAACACACAGGAGAATTTGAAACACCAGCTGTTCCCTTTCAAAATCTGCTTGAAGGTCCCTGGGCCACGTGCTCCTTACTCAGCTCCCGGGTAGCTGCAGGGTCCACGCTCCGTGCAGACTGCAAGGGAGGAATTTCCAGCCTCTTAGCCTCACCCAAGGGTACCTGGGGCTGCCTTGTCTTTAACTCAGGACAACTCAGTCATCATGGTCCCACTGGCGTGGAAGCAAGTAACACACATATGACTGTCATTGATGAAGGTTTGTTTCTCTTGTCCTGTGAGATGTGCCTTCATGTTAAAGAGCAACAAGGGAAAGCGTTTATTGACAGCAAGAAAATGCATTCCCATGCAATTTGCAGTCAGGATTTGGATAAAAATTATATAAAAGAGTTGGAAATTATCACAGCTGACTGTCCTAAAGAATGAAGGGCTACAGCAGATAAAATGTGCTCAGCCTTCAAAAGGTCTAAAGACACCTGCTGAGAGCAGCCAGTGAGGAAATGTAGGAACAATAACATCAAACTTGCTCTTGGAAATGTCCCATTGCAGTCACGGGAAAACTGTAGTGGTTGCCAGGATAATGTCCTGGCTGTCCCCTGACACATTCCTGGGTATGCCCTGGAATGTTGGAGCTTCCCCATGAGCAGCACTCCCACTCCATGACAAATATGTGTCTGATGGCTGCCCTTGCCTGAACACAGCCCACCATTCTGGGGTGATTGTTCCTGCATAGGTGGTGGCCATCCTTTCTTACTGGCTCAGGGCCAAAATTTTCATGCAGCCAAGAGCCTTGAGGTAGGTTTGAAGCTGAGAAGAGGCAGACTGCAGCTTGGTCTCTCCATGAAGGGGATGGCATTGCGTGGGCAGGTGATTGGGTCCCTGGCTATGCTGTGTATATTGGCCTCCATGGTCCCGCCTAATTCCCTCCATGCCTCCCTCGGTCCCACAGAAAGGATTTAAGGTGCTCTGGCTGCTTCTGTGCAGTTGCAGCTCTGCAGCTTGGACATTGATGCTGTCATGGCATCTGAGCTCCCTCTAAATTTTGCAGCCAGGACAGAGACATGGGTTGGCTGTCTCTGTGCCGGTGTTCCTGTCACCACACAGTGCAGCAAGTTTTCCCTCTGAATGGTGCTCCCTCATTAAGAATATTAGCACCAGGTATAACTATTAAAGCACAAATATGAAATATTTGTTCTAATGATGAATTCATAGTATTGCTTTTGTAGTTCTCAACAATGGCAATCGCTTGGGTCTCTGGAAGACCCTGCAGCTACCAGATAACCATGGCCTTTCTACTGCAAATATGCCTATGGGTAACTTTGTACGTATATGCAGCCTCATTAAGCCATCTGTAGAAAATTAGACTGCTTACTGCATAATTGTTTGCAGGAACAGGAACTGGGTTCATTGCCTTTCTAACAAAAATTGTGTATCTGTCTAGAGACTGATGACTTTATTTTAATTTGCATCAAGGCCATGGTAATGAAGTAGATTTGGTGAAAATGAGAAGCAGACTATGAGAAGGTGGCATCAGTTGTGAACTGCTGATAACAGGGTCTCATTTTCAGTTCATCCTGAGACTGTGCAGTGCTAGTGCTGGGAAAGGGTCAGCTCCTTCTATCCTGAGAACATCAGTTTTTAAATATCTGTATACCAATACTGATGCTGTGCTCTCACTACTTACATATACATGCCCTTTCTTTTTAAAGCAACTTTTTAAAGATACTGGCCCTAAACATGTTTGTTTACTACTCATGGCAAAACTCTGGGTGGAGGAAACTCGAAGACACCCAAGCAGCTCAGCTCTCTGAAGCTGGATCCTCCTTCAGAAGTTTACAACATTTACACCTGCATCTAGGCTAATCAGGAGTCTCTTTATTGTTAATTAGGACATATAGGCACTCTTAGAGAGTGATACATCCTGGGTTTTTTTTTTCAGATGACTCCTTCAAATAAGTTGAGTTGCCCCCTGTATCGCCCCATTTCTCTGTTCACTGCTTTGATCCTGTTGTAAGCTGTTTGTAGCCAGCGAAGGAAAACCACTGCATGTTGGCCTCTCCAGTTGATTTTCAGCACCCCGCTGGCAAGGGATGGCTGGCACCCGCCGCAGCCCTGTGCACACGAAGGCTCAGTAGGAACCAAGGAGTTAGGAACGCCCCGTAGTTTCTTTACTGAGAAAGCAGTGATCGAAACCCACCATTGAACGTATTCCCGAGCCCACACAGTGCCATAGGGCTTTACCAATTTCCATGTATTGCATCTTTGCAACCTACTCTATTTCTCTCGCTTTTCTTCTGCTTTCCTTGATCAAGGAGCATCTTTGACTTGGAAGGAAGCAGTGAGAGACTGCAATGATCCACACTCTTCCACTGTACGCGCTATTTGCAGCTCTAAGAGTAAAGCTACCACAACGTGCAGCCATGTATTACAGTCAGGGGATCAGGTATTGCAAACAGGGCGCTGATTTATTTCATACCGTGCTCTTGCGAGGTAACCGTGGGCTGAAGTGGAAGCACAGAAATAGGCCAGCACCATTAGAGGGCCTTAATAAATATTAATATAAGCGCATGCTTTCCTGCTGGGAAAGAGCGACTGGTGAGCAGAGTGCGTGCTGGCAGCTGTGCACAAAGTAAGCTTTTCCATTTGCTGAGCTCATGCGTGGCCACAGATTTACATGGGGAGAGGAGATCCACCAAAGTAGGCGGATGCATCCTTAACGTCATCACACTAGAGAGTCTGTCTGCTCTCTAGAATTATCATGAGAAGTGTCTTTGGTTTTCATTTTTACTGTTTGATCTTTTTGCAGCCGAGGCTTGGTATGACATTATTTAGTAAAATGCAGGACATGATGATTTCCCAGAGTACGTAATTCACACCCAATTTGGCAGTTTTTTTCCAGCAAGAGACTATATTATACACAAATGTAAGTAATTGTATAGCTTCAAAGTATTATTTCTAGGTAATAAACTACACTCATTATTTTTGGTCAACCTGTCCTTCCAAATGATTAGATCCCAGTTTTCCACAGCCTTTTTTTTTTTTTTTTTAATGTATCAGAAGGAGAAAACAAATCTTCCTGCTTGTGTTTCGTGGTTGGTTTTGTTTGTTTGTTTGTTTTTTCTTCCAATACTCAGTCTTTTTCTTAATCCTGGGTGTGAACTGATTATGTTGACTTTATTGAACTCAATTAACCTAAACTAACTGGGTTTTTCCACTGAGACAGTAAATGTTTGCCAGGGTGACAGAATCTGGCCCTAGTGATAGACAAAGCAGTATCAAAAGGAAATACATGTACTAAACTTTAACACTTCCAGTACTTGACAGTTCTTTTTCAAACCTTGAAATGTTAAAGTTTTCTATAAAACTGTATTTAACTGAATGTGTAACTCAGTTGTTCCTAGGCCCCTAATGGTGAATTTGGTGTTAGCTGTTATTGATTCCCAGTGCTATTTTTGATCTAAAATGGACAAGAATTGATTTTAGAATTGTACATAATACTTTTAAATGAGGTGAAAGGGTTGTAATGTTCAGAAATACTCATTAAGAGATCTAGCCTAAGTGAATAACCATCATATGATTTCAGAGTTGAATATAAGTATAGACTGAAAGACTTATCGCTAATAAAGATAACAGCTGATTTTTAATACAGAATTCTAATTATTTATCTTTAAGGTTTGTAAAGCTAAGAGTTGTTTATACAATGAAAATCAAATACCAAGTAAGTATTTTATAAGCAAAAGAAAAAAAGACATGTAAATATATTGGGTTGGATTTGGTTGAGACAGATTATTAAATTATTCAGTTCTTCATGTGATATTTAGATAAATAAAGTCTCATTTTCCACTATGGAGCTGATCTCATTAAAGGGGGAAAAAAACCCCTTTAATGTTTAAACCATCCTCTAATTCTGAGCAAATCCCTAAGAATGTTCTAAGGAGAGAGCACTCTTAAATCACTGGATTTTGTATCCTAATTAAATCTCTTGACATCTCTCTGCATTATGTGCAGCAGTGGCTCAGTGCAGTACTGGAGGTGGAGTTCAGCTTTTCATAGTTCTCCTTTTTTACAAAGTAAGGCTTATATTTCCTTTTCATTCTGTATACTGAGGAGCTCTGTTTCCGTGTGATCCAAGTGCAGTTACTCCCTGGAGGTGTATGTGTTTGGGATTTTTACTTGGACGGGAAAGGGGGACTGTCCAAAGGAGGGGTGGATGTTGCTAGTAGTGCAACAAATTAGGAGGAGGAGTGGATCCATTTCTAAAGTTGTCTTAAAAATGAAGTATGGGATCTGACTGATAGATTTTTAACTATAAATGGATTAATTAGAGTGTGACTGAGGTCGTGTATAAAAAAGGAGCTAGCTAATTAAGTCTGAGCGGTACTCCAAATGCCTTTTGTACTGATGACTGGAGATCAAAGGCTAGAGCAAGTTTTTTTTTTTAGATTATATTTCTTTAAATGAATAAATGGGTCTTACTAAGGGTGGACAGAAAATTCTTTTCAGAGGAGCACTGGCAATCCAGGCATATTTTCTACCTGGTTGCTACACTTACAAGTGTCTGGTTTTTAACTGATGCTTGGGTATTCAGATATATTATGCTCCCATGCATTATGACTGAATAGATTTGTACTTTTGCATTTTCAAGCTTAATTTAAATGCAAGGATTTCTCTCCTTTGCCTTGGGCTCAGTTGTCAGAGGTTCTGGAAACTCTGTTATTGTGGTTAGGCTGTAGCTGCACCAGTCCAGGAATTGCATATGCCCAAGAGATTCACACTTCCCTTCTTTTGAGGGATGCAGTCAGATATTCTATACTCTGTCACACTTCTCTGCTGTATGCTTTCCTTTCTTTCTGCTGCTACATGGAGGTGGCTACAGATACAAAACCAAATTTGGGTTTTGTGGAAGTTAACTGGGGCCAAGTTACCGTCATCTTGTACCTCTTTGTAATGTCATTTAGGACAAACAACACCCGTGCCTTCTTGTTTTGCACTGGCTTTTTGAAGAGTTAGGGATTCAAGGCAACAGTAATGCACAATAAAAAGCATCTCCCGTGATGTGCTGAATGCCTGCAATCAGCGCTGAAGTCAAGGGAAGCTAAGGGCACTCAGCTCGCTACAAAGGAGCCCTGAATGTTGGTGCGGATTAGGAGCCTACGTGCCACCTTAGTTTGTCTTTAAAATTCCGTTATTGCGGTTTCAACAGAAGTGGTGATTTCCCTGAGCAGAACAGACCAAACCTAGACACAACCTTGTGAAAGTCAAGAGTCAGTAGCAAGGCAAGTTTGGGGCAGAAGGACAGTTGTACATCTCACTGAGAACTGCTTCCTTCCATCAACAGTCATGATGAACCTATTTGTGTAGTTTCATACATTGTGTTTGGGGATGATTTTGCACAGTTATTTCCCCTTTTTTGACCTGATACAAATGTTGACTTCGGCATTTCCACACGTTTGATGTTGAAGTTGAGGGAAGTTTTCTCTTCTAGAGAAGAAAAAGGCAAGGAGGGGGCTGCTAATTTTTGAAAACTCCATTCTGAAGTGAGACCTATTTCCATTTACAAAGAGTAGGGTTTTGCCACTTGCGGGGCTGTCATAGACCAAATTATGTCTTGAGAGCCTGGATTTTGATTTTGCTAAGTATGTCTGAGAAGTGACATGGCCATTCAGAGTTACATCATTTAATTCATGAGGTTTATGCCTTTTCCTGTCCTGTGATTCAGCTACCAAAATTTAAAGGATCATTTAAGACACTGAGAGTCACTGGCTGATGCCCAAGTGGATGTGCAGTGTCTCCTGCTGAGGGTGTTGAAAAGCTGGACAGCAGATGAGGTTTATAAGATATCGCTTCTGGCAATATTACCAGTCAGACTTAGTGTGATGTGCAAGGACTTGTGAATGGAATTGAAGGAGGATTTATTGTCCTCCAGCCCTGGATGGCCCGAGGTGGAGTGCTGTTCTCCAGTCTATGGATTGTTTGCAACATCCCTGTTGCTTCCCATGCATCACAGCACAAACTGCTTCAGTCTGTAATGCTCTTAGAGAAATACAACCTTTTGATGACAGTAAACATCAATTGATGGATGCTCCAAAAGACATTTTATTGTCCTTTTTGTCTTTTTATATTTTCTGATTTGTTTCTTTTTTGGAAAATTGTGGCTGGGATAATCCATTGTAGAACTATATAGCTTCAGAAACGAGAGTAGCTGGAAAACATGTCCTATTGCCAGATTTAACCAGCAACGTAGGAAAACAGGACATAGCTAGCCCCTTGTCATCTTCCTCCTGTGTGCAGAATGACTTGATGCTTGATGTCTTTCAATTCTTGGCGTTGAAAGCCAAGAAGGGCCTCCACCTCGCTCTTTACAGATAGGTGCTCTGCAAGAAACTTTCTTTCTCCACCAAATGGTTGCAGATGCTGACAGGGTATTTGGACACTGGTGAACCCGTAACACAGCCTTCAGGCTGGTGTTTTTTTAAACCTACTCAATGACAGGGTCCTTTTGAGTATCCAAATCAATAGGAGGACAGATCTGTATGCAAAGAAGTGTAAACATAGACTTGTGTGTCCTGCCAGGGCCACTTAAACATCTTTCCCATATCTGCAAGCAGTTTTTATTTGGAAGACAGATGACTATCAGCCAGTGCTTGAGCCATATCTGCCTTTCTCAGGGCATAATTAAATGAGATGATGCCTTGCAAGCATTTTTATTTCCAAATAAAAACTGCCAGAAATCATATTATGGACAAAGGAAAAAATCTGTGGAGAGGGAGACGGGATATATTATTCCTGTTCACAGAAATTTAAACTGCGTTATTCAGAGGGGCACAGCATGTATCCAGCTGCCTGTATTATGGAACATTATTACTCTATGTAACAGAAACAAACTCAAGTGCTATTAGATAAAAATGTTATCATCCCATTATTCTAGCACCGATGGCCATTTTGCTCACTTCAGGTGCCGTGAAACAGTGCTGGAGCCACTCTCCAAGCGTGCAAAGGCATTTAGGTAGCAAAAAGCTGTTTGTTGCTCAGTTGCTTGTTGCATACTGAGGCACTAGTCTACAGTAAGGTCTTGTATTCAGGTAAATAAGATGAGAAAATCTGTTATAAAATTGGGATGGTATTTCCATTCTCTGCAGAGATGTTAAGTGAAAGTGCATTAGGTACTTCGAAGTTATCAGGAGTTACAGTGGAAAGGACAGTTCATCTCTGTGTAAGAGTACAGCATTACTCAGCCTCTGGAATGAACTGTGTCGCTCACATCTTCATCAGCTGGCAGCCGAAAAGAGTTGTGCTGCAGATGCAATACGACCTGCTGCTGGCCATACAGAGTACGCCATCCGGGGAGCCAGAGCAACACACAGTGAGTCCGCGTTCTGTGCAAAGCCAGATATCTCACAGATACGGGTAACAAAGCAAAACACCCCTACCATGCAAGAGCATCTCCAAATATTGTCTCTCATCCCCTATATAAAAGAAGTTGCACTTCTTTTATACAGGCTGGTAATCTGACGTGTTTATACCATGCATGTCTATATATGTGTGTGTGTATATATATGTATGCATGGTGTAAGCACATGTGTGTATATATATACACACATGCTTGTTTTTCTCTGGCTGCCTTTCACATCTTTTGACTTTTGCAAGCGGCCTGTACACCACTTTTATAACCTAAGTTATGGTCTTTGATATTTTTTGTTTCTTGTTGTCTGGCTGAGTTCCTAAGCAGAGCTGTCACCGCCTTCTCTGAGTCGTGCTGGTGACTAGGAGCTTGCTTTAACAAGATAGGAGCAGAAACCTGAGTGTGATCTAAGTCCCAAGTAGTCACTGCCATTTGAGACTATTGCATGGGAGAGGTGATGGTTAATGCAGAACACTTGGGTATGGCTTTTGAAGTCCTGAGCCTTTCTTGTGCTTTTGAATCTTCTCAATGTATTTAGGGCGCAGGATATTCTCTAGGTATTTGATTTGCAGCCACACAGAAGCGGGAAGTAGCACACGTATTCTGCCTGGGTCTTCCTTCTCAAAGGCTGGCACACACAGGGGATGCTCTAATGATGCAGGAAGCAAATATACCCCTGCAAAAGGCAGTCCTCATTTGAAACCTAGCCCTGTGTGAAATG
Source organism: Rhynochetos jubatus (assembly GCA_027574665.1). Taxonomy (NCBI): domain Eukaryota; kingdom Metazoa; phylum Chordata; class Aves; order Eurypygiformes; family Rhynochetidae; genus Rhynochetos; species Rhynochetos jubatus. Next base: position 32,187,000 of record CM050654.1, read on the forward strand.
CAAGGTGGAAAGGAAATCTGGTTTAGTCAGTGAACTAGGAAAACATGGAACTTAGAGCAACTGTTCTTATATGTGCTGCTGCTGTTTGTCTTTCACGGGCATAAAATTTAATATGAATATGTTTATTATTACCTCATAAAGTTAACCAGCATTTTAGAGTGGAGTGAGTATCTGTGATAGATTGTTTTCCCCCAGTGGAATGAAATCCCAGTGAAAACTGTAACATGTTTAAAGAGTCCTTTGGGAAGCAGAGGATGATGGGGCTGGAAAGCCTTATGCTGTTTCACACCCGTCTGTAAACAAGCTCACATCTCTCTTCTGACCCTTTGTGTCTCTATCCACTTGGGAAGAGGTTTACTTTTAGGACACTACCTATGTTTATATTACTGTCTCTGGAACTACAAGTAGTTGTTTTACTCATGGGATTTATCTTTAAACCTGTGGACATGTTAGAGTTGTCCTGTCCTTTTTTAGAGTTACTTGGATGTGAAAGTCACCGTGTATTTCACACCCAACTCCCTGTAGGGCAGGGTAGCATGTGTGTGTGCTGGGGGTAGTTTTGCAGATGAGAGTTAGAAGCAAAGGGAAGTGGATTCTGTTCTCAGGGCATGTAGGCAGCAGGGGATATGTCCACTCCTCCGCCTGCGTGCTTTGATCACAGGGAGGTGATTCTGGGTTTTTTTGATGGCAAAAACCATGGTGCTGGTACTTCTATTTCTCTGTACTTTAAAGATTAAAGGGTAACTTCATTGATTTTAATATACATTGGCTCTTTACCATCCTTGATCTCTTCAAATCACTGTGAGATCTTCAAATGAAAAGTGCTAAAAAGGTGAACAGTATTTTCCCTCCTACACACACTGAAATGACCTTGGTTTTCTGCTTAGTGATTTGAAGGGTTGATTCTGGACCACTTGGTAGAAGAGCATCATAATCTCTTCCTATCTATACAGAAATATGGGCAATTTGAGTAGAAATACCCTAGCAAACACAAATAACCTTCACTATTAGTCATCAAAGGTATTAGTAAATAGAGCACATAAATTTTATGTTGACTATGTGTCTTTAAATATTGCGACTCCTGCGAGATAAGCTTCATTATAAGGATTGATCTGTCTCTTTGTTGAAATTTTTATGGAGCTGTAGCAGTGCCCTGAGCAAGGATTACATGGGGGAAGCAGCTTAAATTACCTGGAGATTGAAAGATTTGGGAAAAATAAAAGCAAAAAAGCCACCACAAAACCAAACCAAAGAAAAGCCAAACCCATTGCTGCAAGATTCATGGGAGGAAAAAAAACCCTTATAGAAGGATAAAATTTAATTAAGAGATTGGGCTTGAAGGCAATAACTAAATCAGATCTCTAGTCTGAAGATCTAGGACACCTCTCTGTCTCTTCAATCTGGATCACTATCCTATTTGGAAATTAATTTTTGTTCTGTAGATGATTTACTATTACTAAAGGCACAACTAACATTCATAAAGCAACCGCAATGAAAATGCTTAAAAAAAAATGAAAAAAAAAAAACAACAGTTTAAGGCAGTGAGGTGCCCTAGCCCTTGCTGAAGGTCAGCTTTGGTTGGGATGCTTTCACTTGTGTCTTGCTACACTCTCATACGAGGCCACTTTTCTCTTCAGCCTGTCAAGAGATGTGCATCTCCTCCCAATCTACAGCAAATCTTTGTGCTGTAGAAGCCAGAGAACTAGGTGGTCCTGTCTTCCATCTGTTCCTTGCAGAGAGTATTGTTCTTTGGTATATTTAGTATTTGCTACTTCATTATGTTAAAAGTGGGTAAGTGGACACACTGCTGGAAATTAAAGTAATTTGAAAGTGCTGGCTTTCAGTCTTGAGCATCCTCATGTCCATTAAAGTCAGTGGGAGTTGATAGCACTTAACACCTCATAGGAGGCATTTAACATCCCGAAGGGTCTGAGTTGTACATTACAAAGCCCCTCAGGGAGGGATTCTGTCATGATTTATTTGTCTTTGATTCTCCAAAGTCCCCTATGGTGTTATATAAATAACAACACGCTTCTGGAAATGCCATTCCCAGTCTTTCGTAGTTGACCCACTTACCTTAAACATCTTAAACTTCTTGAGGGTGCAGTGTTGCTACTCTCAGTGTGTTGAACAGGACGCTGCCGTTGGACATCTGGGACACCCAGCCTGGCAGCCTTCCCTTCAGCATCACGGCTGCGAAGCTGCATGGGCCCAGGGGCTTCCCCTGCACCGGCAGCGTGCAAGTGCCACACTCAACATCAAAAGTTTAGCTGGAAACTAGTTTATCAAAGAGGTGACCTGCAAACACTGAAGGACAAAGAATTTTAGGACATCATCTCAATGTCTCAAAGACTGAGCAGGTGTGGGAGATTCATGGCTTGTTTTTCCCCTGTCCTCATTAATGGGTTCCCAGCTGCTGGTTTGGGTGGCTGGTGCAGGATACACTCTGATGCTTGTATCGTGACTCTGGGGCAAGCGCTCATCCTCCACTACCGATCATTACTGTGTTTTGCTAGAGTTTGGTTTGAATGGTACAGCAGACTAGCTCACCTTTGCCTTGGCATCCCGCTTCCAGCCTGTGTGGGGTATCGTCATCACTAAGTGATGATGTTGGCCTTCCCCTGAGAGGTTGGGTCCCTCTGGGTGATCCACTCAAGGTACATCACTGCTCATTTCCACAAGCCTGATCAAACAGCCATGTCCTCAGGTGCGAGCACATGAGACCCACTGTCTAGACTTGGAGGACAGAAAAAACAAAGATAAAATCTGACATCTGTTCTGTGTCAGGTGCCCTCCTTATGCTGCTGCTCAGCACGTCGACTGAATTACAGATTTACTGCAGAGAAGGAAGACTCTCCCTTTTAACACAGCCTGATTGATACAGGCTTAGAGGGCTAGCTCCTTCACATAGAAATATTCCTGTGTTCATAGCAACTGAGTCCTCAGCGAGCACAAAAACCCTCAGAGCGGTGCTGCTGGTGTGTTCGGCACTGGGGGCACGCAGGGTGTCGAGGCAGGACGCCGGCTCCTGTAGGAACTGGTGTGTGTCTCTGTGAAATTGGAGGTGATGCATTTTTGTGGTTTCAGGGAATGGCAAAGAGTTTGGATTGACTTCACTGGGGCTGGGGAGGGATCTCAGGCTCCCCTCCCTGCAGCGCCAGGTGAGCGCCTGCTCTCAGTTCAGCGCGGTAGGTCCCGATGCAACCCAGGCACTCTCAGCGCCCTGTCGTCTCTGTGACCCCCCGTGAGAGCAAACCCGCTTGCTGCTCACCTGCGCTCAGCTCAGGATGGGGCTGCCCTGTGGCTTGTGGTTCACAGCAGTGAACACAGCCGTTCAGGCAGGAGTTTTGCACTAGGTTTTGGACATTTTGTGTTCCCCAGTTTGAGTTGTTCTGGTCCTTGATTAATTTAAACTTTGATTTTGTACTCTGCTGTCGTTTCCTCGAGGGGTACGTGTAGGCTGAGCTGAAGCGCTTTTTATTTCTAGCCATACCAGCCCCACAATTTCAGCTCCATAAAAGCTTTTATATGTAGGTTACAAGAGGATTGCTCTGTACTAAGTGCTTTCTGATCAATGGCTACCAAGGCTGGCTATTACTCTGTAGAAGTTTTAAACATACTTGTTAAATTAGGAAGTATTTTAGGCTTGCAACCCTGGAAGTGCTGCAAATCAGGTGTGTGCAGTCCTCTGGCAGAAAAAGCTTCTAGTCTAACTCAGAAATACATCTGTTTTTCAGTTGTTCTACAGCATTCTTTTCTCCTCCTTGTTGCATGTTCATCACCAATTAGAAAAAGGAGAATCTAAAATCCAAAGTTCACTTCTGTGGTCAAATAATTTTTTTGTCTCATGTGGAAGCGTTTTGCTGCTAAATGCGTTATCTGCTGTGGGAGATAGAGCTGACAGCCTCTGGGCTGGGAGTTGGACTGTTAAATCCCACCGACAAGGCTGTTGATGACTTTGACAGATAGCACGGCTTTTCTGTTGTGGCTCAGCTTCACATTCAGATTTTCTTAACCTCATAATATCGAGAACTTCTCACGAGGAGATGCTCTGACAAGCTGAAATATTTTTTCAGTGGTTGCCCACCACACACACCTGCTGATCAAAAATGAATCCTTTTGGCTTTTTCTGTAACTATGCGATGGGACAGGGAGGCCCACAAGCTGCACAGCGAGGGTCAGTGCCTTGCTTGGGGATGTGCCTGTTGATGCACCCACTCTCTTGCTGAGTTTCTTTTGGAGGCTTGTCTTTACCTTTGCTCTGTCGAGGGAAATCATGCCCACACAGAGGCCACGGGATGCTTCAGGGATGGGATGTGTCACAGGGTGACGTGATACCCAACCTGTAAGTGCAGAAAAGGGGCCCAGGGGTAAACTGTTGTGGGTTGCACACCCTCCTCCCCACGCTGCAGAGCCATGAATAGCAGGAGCTTTTCTCCCGCTCTTATGCAAAGGGATGGGTTCATCCATGGATTTTGGAGACACTTCTCACCCCAAGATCCTGACAGCCATCCATCCCCTGCACAACCCTCCCTTTTCCTGCGCATGCATTTCAACTCCACGGATGGTGGCTCTCACCCGTGGCACAGGAGCCGGTCCTGAGCATCCTGCAAATGCCCTCTTCTCTGCTGTGGCACGTGCACTGCCACAAACTGGGGTAGGAGGTCTCCCCAGGCATGAGTGGTACACATCAGAAAAGCATCAGAGTGAGACCAAGGGAAAACCACCAAAGTGTAGGGGCTGGTCTGTGAAAATATATCTGAGTGGTGTCATGATGTCTGTCCAGGTGAGTCTTGCGCAAAGGACCTTGAGGTTCACCTCTGCCTGCGACAGTACTTCCCAATGAGCTCACAGCCTCCGCTGGCCATACTTTATGTTGGATTTTGGAGAAAAGTAAAAAGGCTGCTTTTTCTCCTTTTTCGGTGTAGGGGATTCAGATCTGCAAAGTGCTGAGTTTTATTTAGGACTTACTTGTGCCAGTGAATGAATTAGAGTGTTGCGGTGATGTGGCTGATTTATATGTGATGGATGCGGTAATGTAGAAAAATTGCATTGCATTCTCTGGTGCAAAACTGATGCTTCAGTGTTCAGAAAGATCCCAGGCAGGGTTTTATCTCCACACCCAAATGTGGTGCAGGGTTGCACAGCCAGGTAGCAGCTCACTGGAGTCTTTCCTTCCTCTCTTCCCTTTAAGGTGTCAGCATCTTAGGCTGCAAAGCCAGATGGCAGACTCGATGGCTCCACAGCCTTGCTTCCCAGTGAAGCTCTTTCCCTTACGATGTGATCTTTCTCATACTGTGGACCACATCCTCAGCTGGGACAAATCGCAACAGCTCCCTGAGTTTCACTGGAGTGATGTGAAATTACAGCTGCCGACTCCAGCTGCTGAGGATTCGGCCAGTACCAAAGAAAGAGCCCAATGAAAACCTTAGCTCGTGGAGAAGGCTGCCAAAAATTCAGATAAACAGCTGTAGATCCAAAAGCAAATCCAGATTGTCATTTCATTGCTCACCATTGTACCAGTGCTCTAAAACCTGATGTTGTGATAGATGTAGTAGAAGTGCTGGACACGCCTGCACAAATGCCCTTCCCAAGCCAGTGCCTCGCAAATCTACACAGACGTACCTGAAGTGAAAATCTGGCACTTGGCCTTCCACCTTGTGCCTTTGACTACTATCAGCTTCCTTTGAGAGGCGCTGGCTGGCCCTTCGCTTTCTGTCCGGCTTGGTTTGGGTGAGCACCACCTTACCCCCGCGCTGTAGGTGGACAGCCAGTTACAGCACGTTTATGCGTGTTGAACTGTTGAAACCCTCGGCTGGGAGAAAAGCCTGCCAGTCAGGTTGGTAGGAACAGGACTGTTTGTCATGTTGTGCCATTCCTGATGTAAAATCTGTGAGTTCCCCCAGACCCGTAGGAGAGGCTCTGGGGTACAGGTTCGTGCAGGGATTTGGAAGATGCCCACAAGGCTGTGAATGAAGCGCTCCAGTTGATTTCAGCATGGCTTCAGTCCCAAAGCATCCAGGGTTTCTGGCAGTAGACTTCTTCCAGCATCACACTTTATATATATGCATAAATATATATATTGGATCTCACTTAGTCGTGAGTGTTTTTCTTTTACAGGAAGGAGGAGATGCACAGAAAGGAAATGTAACGGCTGCATGCAGGAAAAATATTACTTTTTTTGGCTTTAAAAGTTGAGTTCCTACTAACCTCAGGAATATTCCTCCTCCCACTGGGAGAGTCAGGTTTTGTCTGGGTATCATGTCATCTGTCCACATTTATTTTGGATCCAGAAGAAATTATTAAAAGTGATTGAAAAATCAGGCTTTGAAACAGTTGGTATGGAAGTGTGAGACCTGTCTATCACCTTCCATCAAGGAAGTCTTGGCACCTCTGACTCCATCTGACAGTTGCCCTCACCCTGCTTCGGTAAAACAGAAATGCTGGCTGCTTTGGTGGGGGAGCACAACCTGGCTGGTACCAGCAGACACGCCGTGCTCACCATGTGACCTGTTGGCAAGTAGCCTCATTAGAAAATTAATCCTTTTAAAAGAGAATTAAGGAGACTGGAGGCTGGTGCTGTGCCCTGTGAAACATATTGGTCTCTGGGATATGGTCCACAGAAAGCCTTTTCCTACTTTTTGTAAAGGAGGTGCAGTCTGTTCTCCATGACTGGCTTGTTTTGTTGGGGTTTTGTGATACTTTCTTGTTCAGCATCCTGCACCACCATCAAGGTAGCTGGGTTTAGCCCTTTCAGCTATTTGTTTTCCAGCATTATCCCCCCCCCCCCCCCTTATGTTTTCAGGGGTGAGTGATTGACCTATTTTATTGTTTCTTCATGTCTCTGGATCTAGTCTTCCCCTGTGTTATTATTAGCAAGCTGAAGCATCGCTAACTCATGTAGGAAAACAGCCCTGTTCCAAGCCGGCAGAGCCATATGCCGAAGTGCCTTCTTGAGTTTAGACCTAAATCCATGGCCTTCTCCTGCTGTCCCTCCCCGAGAGAGAGCTGTTTCCAAACTAGGACTCCAGTCGCAAAGCCAAGGCCCCTTCAAGATCAGTGTGCAGAGTCGGTTTGGCAGCCCCAAGCTGTGATTAGGTTAGAGACTGAGATTCGGAGCTGTAAACTACTCTGCTAAACAGCTCGTAGGCAGCTGAGCGGCTGCAAGATGGGAGCAGCAAATTTGGGCTTGGTGCTGACATGGCCTTTCAATTACCAGATGTCCCGGGCGCAGAACACCTCTATACACAATAATATATATACACCTTTATAGACAGCAAGGAAAATTAGCCCACATATATTACTTTTTCTCCACCTGAGAAGCTGTCACATAACTACACTGTCTTCTTCGCTATAATCCATTGATTATAGAGATGGTACTTGCCTGCTGAAAACCAAGTCAGCGAGATTGGCTTATTCATCCTGGGTCTGTCTTCATTATCATCTTCCTACAGGAAAAAAACACAGGTCTGTCCACCTTGACGTCTCTCCTGTGACTGTATCAAGTTACTCCGAGTAGCTTTTCCCGGTGCTATGTCCACTGATGTTCCCTGCTCTCTGTCCCAAACCTGTGCTCTCCTAGTCTCTTGTCTGCTCCTCATGGGGAGTTAAAGGCCTCCCACCATACAAGTTCTTCAGACTGTCGCTCCTGCCTTGCTGATCCTCCTGACACCTTCAGAGCATTGCCTGATTTCAGTTGTTCGTATCCCTTTTTTCTTCCATTTGACATACTCGGGTGTTGCCTAGCATTTCATTAATTTTTCATTTTCTGCCCCCGGGAAATTTCTCTCCAGTTCTGGCATGTTTCCCTCATTCTCCCTGCAGAACACTGAGTCAAAGAAATCATTTAGTTTCCTAGCAATATCCGCCTCATCTGTCATCGGGAGATAAAATTACTAAAACAATGAACAAAAGGTTAAAAAAAACCTGGATGTCTCCAACTGCCAGATTGTAGGTCCCTGCAGTCAAATACGGGTCACGTGCGTGTTTTCCCTGTATGCCTTCACGTTTACCTCCTGCCCACTCCCTCCCCTCTGCTGAAACAACTTGGTTTGATCTGACCCATCTTTCGTGTCTGGCGGAAACCTCTCCTGAAAGCATCGTTTTTGCTGACGTGACATCTGGAAGGGTATTTTTTGGGGATGTCTCTCTGTTGACTGTCATTAAAAGGAAGTATGGAGTGGTTCATAGCACTAGAAATTTTACTGGGATGCTTGCGAGTGGGGATGGGCAGCACCTTTGCCTTCTCCAAGCATGATCAAAACATTGGGCGAACAAAGCCAAAAGTAAGGAGGAACAGGAAGTGGGTCGGCTTAGTAGAAAAGGGGGAAATTCTTGGGATATTATTATTCATACTGTAAATGAAAGTGTTTTTCTTGGCCAGCAGATTATGCACAGCACAGTTGTTATTAGTGCTGAGGACAAGGATTTCCAAGTAGATATACCTACTGTCAGTGGTGCAGAAACTCCTTTGGATGGCCGTGACTTACACAGGTGTGATGTATGCAGTGACTGAAGGGCGGTTTCCCCCAGTTTGCCTTCTGGATGTTGGGAAAGCAGTTGTTAAATGTCTTGTGCCGCGAGGTCCTTGTGGAGCTGGGTGTGGGAGGAAAGCGCCAGGGCCAGGCTCTGCCTGCTGTTGTGTGGGTGAAAACCCAGAGACTGGATTGACACCCATGTAACTCAAGTGTGCTTTCTTCTCAGCGGGAATCAGTTGAAGATCTTTAGATCTTCAGAGATCTTCAGGTCTCTGGAAATTTAACTGCACGTTTTTCACAAGTGTTGTAAGTTAGTAAGCTTGAACAAAACGTTGTCTGCGTCATCTAAAATTTGTACTGGGGAGATTGCGTTCAACAGAACGAGACTATCTGAGAGGTTCCAAACAGCTGTCAGGCAGAAGCTTGCTTTTATCCCAGATGTGTGAGTTTTCAGCAATGTTATTAACTGGATTGTTCATCCTGAGCGCTGCATGGAGTTCTGCCCTGGGATTGCCATTGAAGGAGACAAATGAAGAAGGAAAAGGCTGTGTGTGGGGTTTGCAGGGCGTCTTCTGCTTTCCTAGAATGAATACATTTCATAAGATAAAGAAAACAAGGCAGGGAAACCCTCTGAGTCAGTTCTGAGAGTTCTGTTTAGGGCTTCTGGTAATTTTGGTGGTTATTTTAAAGGTGGAATCCAGAAAGCGTAGAAGTGTGTGATGGCTTCGTGACGTGTTAGTACTGGCCAAAGCCACCGTGTCACCCTTAGTGAATGGGGAAGATGTATTTTTCAAGCCTTGACAGCAAATATCTTGGTGTTTTTGTGTTGGAGCTGTGATTCAGTTTGCACTCTTTGAAGATCTCCTCTGGGATGAGTTTTTCTCTGTTAATATGCGATAAGGAACTTTCCCTGATTGAGAAAAGGCCATGACCATGTCCTTACAGTCCATTGTTGAAGCACATGCTTAAATAACCCCTTGGAGCAGACAAGTATTACCGAATCATGACCTTTATTTATAGACTCAGTAAATACTGGTAACCATCAAGTTTATATCATGAAGTCGGAGGAAAGACTTGTGACCGGTCATGGATTGTCCAGAAAGTATGTGTGTGGTCTATCTGCAGCTCGTTGCCATACTCTGTTAGGAATTTGCCAGATGAATCAGTCTTTTCAAAAACTCCTATTTTTTTCCAAACTGCTATGGAAGCAGTCCTGGACCACTTTGTATTCCATAACTCAGGTTAGTAAACCCCTCTAAGTTTGCTTTTCTCATTTTAGCTTGATGACCTGTGATAAACAATAATTGAGCGAGGTATTCCAGTTTCTTTCCCAAGTGCATTTTAATTCTGCATCTAATTCATGCTACTCCATCAATCTATATTTGTCTTAAATCAAGAGTTGCTGTTTAATTTTTCCAGGTATTTCAGCTCTGTCAAATTTTATCTTTTAAATGCCCCCTAAGGCATCAGGTTGATAGTTGGTCAACACTTGGAAGTCTGTTTCATGGAAAATATGAACATTACAAAATTTGTTTTCTTTCAAAATTAGAATAAAAATAACATTCTTCAGATTTCCCTTTGGAACAGAATTTGCAAAGCTAGAGGAGAAATACCACTCCTTCCCCCATAATAAAAGCTGTCAGAAGGCTAAAAAAGTCTATGGGAATCAAACCTCATCTACTGACAGCACGGACTGACTCCACTGCTTTCTAAAAGGCGAGGGAAGCAGAGGGATTGCACAGGAGACCTGAATTTTAAATCCACCTCCGTGGGGTGTGCCCATATTGCTATTGCTTCATTGCATTTAGCTTCAGTGTGCCCATCAAGGCCCTCTCCTTGTCTCTGCAAATGTGGCAGATGGGGACAGGGACCCGGAGAACAGCAGGACTCTGAGCAGAGCACCAATTAGGCAGGCGCTAAAAGCACCTTTCTGGGAGACCTGTCCAGACAGCAGATGTCCCAGAGGGACAGATGTTTGTCTTTTTGTCTTTGTCTCTCTTTCATTTTCTTGTTTTTAAATGGACAACTCCTGTGAACTGTTGTATGCATCAGCAGAAGAAAATATATGTCTTCTTTTAGGTTTTTATGCAAAGGGATTGGAATTCCAAGGTGACATTTCTGGTAGTCTCTAATGAGCAGGTTTATAACATGCGTGAGCATATGTATCTTCTAGTACAAAATCTCTACATCATGCCAGGGCACTGTGTGACTTAACACTGTAAATGTCATTAGGGCCTTGTATGTTAACAACCCTAATTGTTTCCAGTGATCTGTTGAGAGTTGTTAAGTGAGGACGCTGGCTCTCAACAAGAAAAGTCGCACTAATTGCCCAGTTTTCACAGATTGGTTAAAACCTTTTGCTAATGTAACTGTTGGCCTTTTGTAGTTTGTGTGTGTGTATATAGTCTTTGTTAATGGCATATAGATCATTAATAGAGCACTAAGCTGTGCTAACATCCTGTAACAGGGACTATAGACCTCAGTGGTTACTACCAGTGAGCTCCTGGGAAGAGACAGCCAGATGATGACTTGACTCTCCACTCCCATTAGCTCAGCAGCTTCTGCGAAAAAAAGGACACTACAGGACCTCACAGCTTAGCATTTGTGTGCGCCCATGTTTAGCTTTGAATTATTTGGGATCTTGTTTCTTGGAATCTGGGGTCACATTATAGGAACACACTTCAGCCATAAATTCTGCGGTTTTGTAAAAGAGGTTAAAAAAACCCCCAATGCTCTGAAGTGGTCAGAGCCCCCCTTTGTGGTCCTTCAAACGATGTCTCAGTTACCTGCAGCTGGTGAAATCCAGCTATAAAAATTCTCTTTGCAACGAAAGGAAATTCTGTAGGAATTGATAGTGACATCTGTAAAGCAACCCAAAATAACAGCTATCTTCAACTTAATGTGACTTACAAATTTCTGGTTACTTGCAGCTCTTTTCTCTTGTCCTCTAGGAGGGACAGGATGTAGAAAGCCCATTTTTTCAGTTTCAGGATGAGGGCCATGATAAAAAAGCTATTTCAGTGTGACTCTGAGCTTCACCTCTGGGTTTTCCTGGCTGTGGTGGCTCAAGTTGCTGTAATAGTTGGGTGCTATTGTATATGTCTGGTTTTGTTTAGGTCATCGATTGCTGTTGGCTTTCAGATTTTTCTTGAGGGGGGTAGAATCATGTGCTTTCGGGACTCGTATAGGAGGTATTGATCCCTCTGAAGAGCACTAGCTGTTATCAAACAGCTTCTGAGGACTGGTGGTAATTAAACAAGCCACTGTGTGTTCGTGGCACTTTTTTGAGCTTATTACTACAGATTTTAGGTAGGTAGGATCCAAAACCAGATGGAAATGTTGGTGAAGTGCACTGGTGTGCACTGAAGTGTGACCATTTGTCCTTGAATCACAGACAGAATTTCTCTATATGAAGATCGTAGAGATGATCCAGGATGGTATGGCCATTAACAGATAAAAATGTGCTGACCAGCTCTCTTATTTCTTCAGTAGAGCTGATAGGAGATTTTCTCATCTCTGTAGGATGTGCTGTTACTCTGGACCTATCAGCATAAAGATCTCATGAGGGTAATTTAACGGCAAAAGGGGATTTGGAGCAGAAAGGTAGGAAAAATTACTTAGGGGACAGAAAGCATTTCTCTTGCTGAGCAGCTACTACAGTGAATCCCTCTCCTGCCTGGTTCAGCAATTCCCCACCTACAGTAATTTTGTCCTGCTGTATTGTGTCTGACTGTAAGGTCCCCTGAGCCAGGCTTGTAGTGGTGATTTCCCTGTCCACAGCATCACTCCATGCTACTCTGGGGTGACAAATAGCAAAGCTGACAGGAGATGCCTGGACTCAGGGAGATGCCAGCAGCGAGCCCTCCTCAAGCCTCTGTCCTTGGGCTGCAGGCTGCCAAGGGCTGGGGTGGAAGCGTGGGGGGAAGGAGCCCAGCATGTTGTACTGGGCAGCAGTCTGCAAATATCAACTCAATAGTTGTAGGCAGAAAATGAGACAAAGCTTGGGGGGAACTCTTCTGGTTTTAAAGAAATAGGGGGAAAAAAAAAAAAAGGGTTTTTTTTTTTTGGCATAAATTTGGATTAATCTCGGTTTCCATCACCTTATGTTAAAAGAGCAATGGTGACTTTCTCAAACTTGTCCTGTAGATTTTTTTCTGAAGAAACCAGCAAGTAATAGATTCTGAAAATGTAAGACCTTGCAGTGCTTGTGCTTTGATTTATGGCTTCTAAGAGCAAAGGAAACAACACTGTGTGAACAAATTATTCAGAGATCAGAAAAAGTCAGGAGGAGGGGGAGAGGAGGGAAACAGGAGACCACTATAGGAATTTGCCTGAAGAGGCACCTAAAGTGATCCCTGTTTCCCAGTGGAGCGCTGGGAGAAAGCGTGCAGCACTGAGATGCGACTGAGCATGTCCCAGATGTATGTTCAGCAGTGCAGAAGGAGGAGGCAGAGATGTTGAATGTGAGAGGAGGAAGGATGCTTGTTGGTTGAGGGGGGAGAGGATTTTTTTTTTATGTTATGCTGTGCTGCTCTTACAGCAGTGGGAATTATGAGGCTGCCTGGTACCACAGCAGGGTCTATTGAGGACTCCAGTCTGAACCAGTACTTTAGCATTCGTGATACATGGACTGTACTGCTGACAGGCCATTCAGCAGGGCGAGTGAAAAGGATAAAACTGCCCTGTGTTCTGCTCAGCTGCACTGCGCTCTGTTTCGGACTAATCGAAAAACTCCCTTCCAACAGTAAAAGGAAACTCACATCACAGTGTAAAGTCTGACTCTCACTAGCAGTGCATTCAGCAAGCTTTGGTTGTATCTGACATTCCAGTCCAGTGTGGGGTGGGATGCCAGAATGTTGTGCATTTAGAATTGCAGGTTGAAAGAGTTTGTCATTCGATAATCCGATCTATACAATTCTCTTTAATCTCTTTTCCTAGTGGAGTCATTAACTACATGGGAATGTTTGGCAGAGAAATGATGGCGTGTGATATATCTTATTTTGGGAGCTGACTTTCCTTTTTAATAACAATGAACATTTTTTCCGCACATCACTCTTGTGACTGACACAGGAGATGTAGTAAAACTCTTGTTTTGAAGAAGTGTTAGGTCAATCTGCAGCATTTCCTACATACAGAAACAGCTAACATCATTGTCTGGATAAAACCGTCAGATTTACAGCCAAGTGCTTGTTTGAACTTCCTAAGTGTGCTGAAAGATTGATTTTAATGGAAACAGGACCTGCTTGCAGCACAGACAAAACCACCTATTTGCTTTAGTGGCAGCAGGAGGAGGATGCAGAGGGGGTACAAGACAGAAGGCTGTGCCTGATACAACGGTGGGGATGAGATTTGGCCAGTGGAAGCAGATGTTTTGAGGGTTTATATATTCAAGTTACCCTACTGGAGCCTCCTAGCAAGAGGCTAAGTTTTGAGCCTACTCATCGCTTGTCTTCTTGAAATCTCTACTTGTTAAGACATCTCCTGCAGTTGCTAAGAAACTAGGTTCCCCAAATGGACATCCCTTTGAAAATCCTGGTCTATTATCAGAGGGATTTGTGGTATTTCAAAAAAAGCCACAAAATGTTCAATAGTGCTTTTTCTTATTTTTGGTTTGCTGCTATGGGCAAGAACAAAAAGAACCATCATTTCTCGTAGAGACACCTGACATCAGAAATTTGGCAGAGGAAATTGTCTCTCATCACTGGGCTTAGGAGGGTGGTGCTTCTCTCCTAATACAAGGAAACTGGTCCATGTACACAGGGCCAACATAACACAACCCCACCTCACTGAGGTCTCTTTTCCAAGCCTGCATGGCTAATACCGTTGAGGGGGGACTGGGGACAGAGCAAGGAGCATCTCCATCCTGAAGCCATATCCAGTTGTTGCTGCTCAGACTCTTACCACTGTCCTGAATATCTCCATTCCAGACCCAAACTCTTGCAGTCAAGAGGTGCAAGGAATGCTTTCTGGATGGTAGAGTTGTGGTACAGCGGCAAAGGATGGCTGAAATGGGGTTAACTTGAATGCTAGAGACACAACAGGCTGGGATAGTCATTTCTCTTGCCTGGAAGATGGGCAGTGGCTCTGCCAAGGTTTTTACTATGGTAGCTTCTCAAGTGCACTTATAGCTGCTTGATTATCTGTACACTCCATTGCTGTTTGACATGAAGACATCCTCATGACTTGTGCCCAAAATCCTGCCCTGCTTCTCCTCTCTGCACCCACAGAAGTGGAAAGACATCATCGTCACCCTTTGCACTCACATGGTTTTGGGTTTGTCCCAGAGAAAGCAGCCATCATTTGAGCCTACCACCAGTCTCCATTTTTTTAAGAGACATGTTATCTTCAAAAATATAAATGAAGGGCCAACTCTGATTTATACACTCCATACTACCACCTGGTGCTGAATGTCTAGTCATTCCACGTCAAGATTTCCCGTCTCTTTCAGATGGTGTTTCTTGCAAGGATTGTATGTATTGACTTCCTTGTAATGATATGTTTGCTTGCAGTATGTTATTTATCTGCTAGTTATCTTTGCATAATGTAGGGAATTCAGACAAGTTTTGCTATTTGGTAAACAGGAAGGCAGGGTAGGAACCAAATCGTTTAATTCACATCAACTCCTCTCATATTTTCCTTCAACAAATACCTCCTGTTTAAGAAAAGTGTGTGTGACAGGAGCAAAACGAGAACAAAGTGATCATGAATTTTCAGCTTGGGCAAGAAATTGCATACAGCTTTTATTCCAGATTCTGGATTTGAATATTATCTTGTCTGGAAAGTTTTGATGAGGTTTTACTGCTAAATATCAGCACATTCTTATCAACCCCACACCTTGTCTTCTGATCACTATGAAAAAACTGATCAGTCAGGCCTGTTTTGTGTCCAGAAAGGCGGTTTATAACCTAAGCAAGCTAGCCTGGAATAAAGAATTATGTCTTGGGTGTATGTCTGCCTCATCTGCATGAATTTACAACACTCATTTGCACTGGCACTGATTTATAATCTTTAAAATAGCACAGGGCATTTAACTGAAGAGAGCTCACAATATGCAAGGAATAATAGGCTGTGAAAGGAATAATTGCTTATGAGGTTACATTGCTAGAGGTTTTCTTCTTCTTTGTAATTTGCCTTTGAGCCTAAGTTAAATTTCCTTTTCTGTGTATATAAGATAAGCAGTAGCTATTGGTCTTGCTTGAAATGATTTCTTGACTTCATTAAAGGTCCAAATCATCATTCTGGAAAAAGAGAGACACAGACCCTGTGCACAACTCACACAGTGCCAGGACTGTCGGTCTGTAATGATGCATCCGCCTCAGACTCATGGATGCCTCCCTTGGTTTCCAGATCTCCTTGCTGTACTGGTTTCTTCTCTTTAATCTTTTTTTTTTTTTTCCCATTCTTTTATTCCCCCTTTCCTTTTTTTTTTTTTCTTTTCTAAAACTGCTTCCTGCTATAGCATCATCCTAGGATATTCACTGGTTGTTGGGTGTCTCATACAAACATGGATGTAGGTCCTATCCATGCATCTTGAGAAAGTGGGCTGTGAATATTCTCTTTCCCACGAGTTGGATCTTGGGGCATAGCTGCAAACAATGACCCAAGTAACTGGCGGGTAAGTTACTAGTCTGCCTTTAGGCAGTGAGAAAGAGGAATAAAAAGAAAGGACACTCGTGTTCAACAAATTATTCTGATGCTCTTTCCCATCATCTTAATTGTTAGTTCCTCACCATTTCCTTCCATAACTAATTATGAAGGAGAAAAGTCATAAATTATAACTTAATTTGCCCCAATTAATGTTGAGTGATCAGTGCAGTTTTCAGAATTGAGTGATTCAGCTGCACTAATGGATTGTGGTGAAAATGGGTTTCTGTCACGTTATATAATGCTCTGTTATTGTCTTTAGCTCAGTTCAGGAGATGCTAGAAAATTTCTTGTTTGCGCTTGCTTGGAAGCTGGAGTCTGTCTCAGTTTGCCAAGCAAACTATGTGGCTTTTCTCCTCAATGCTGTTAGCAGGAATCCTGACAAAGTCCAAACCAGGAAATGGCTGAATTTCTTATTCAAGGGTTATCTTTATGGCAAAAAACCAGTATGGACTCATTACAGATAAGTGTATTTGCAATATCCTTCTCTAAGATCATGATCCTATGCATTAATTTCAAGGACTACTGATTTCCCACTGACTGAGATCTGCAAAAGCCATTGATAAGAGTTTATTTCCTGTTTTGGGACCAGACTCTGGTTCCAATTACCATTCTACAGTTTTATGTGCAACAGATTATTGACTGTTTAGAAGACAGGATTTAAATAAAATCTGTATAAAAAAGGAATTCTTTTAACTTTTGCCACGTTCAAATTTTCTCCTCTTGACGTTCACTTCTGCAATTTAGCAGGACAGTATTTTCATTAAAAAGCATGAGAGTCTTCCTTTCTCACTTTCTCTTTTTTGACTCATTCTCCTCATTTTCACTGATTAACTGTTTTCACCCCAGCTTTTGACTGGAAAGGCCTGGCTGTTCTGAGCTGTCGTGCAGTCATTCTTTTAGGCAAGTCCCATGTATTCTGTTAAATTCCTATAAATTCTGATTGAGTTAAAGAACATGGGGTAGCTGGATTACTCTGTTTCCAAGCAATAATGTGTATCATCTGTGGCTTGAATAAAAAAGTATGCAGCCTGAATAAATGATAAGCATTGTCTCCCAGATGGCACAAGTTCCCTAACAGGAACCTCCTATAAGCAGATAGGGCTCTTTATGACTCGCTGACTGACTTTCAGTGCAAGTCCCCTCATCATAAAATCTGGTTCTTTGAATTTGGGCTTCTGTGCCAGAAGAGCATGTGGCAAGGACCCATTGTGGTGGATATGCATTTGAGATCTTGGATGCTTCTGTCTGGAGGAACAGATTTGAGTCACAGCTACAACAAGCCCTGCGTGAGACACGGTTTCGCTCACAGGAAAGTGGGACAAAGGACAAAGTTCATCTGGTCATAAATACCTTCATATAACATTTCTCTGCTGCTTGTTGACCATTTTTTCCCCACTTTTGGTGTGAATTTCTATTGAGTTTCTTTGGGCACATCGTTTGTTAGCTGACCCAATTTAATCACAGACTCCATCAAACCCAGCATTTCCAGAGTGGGAAGCTATAGTGCTCCTTATGTGTCTCCTCTTTAGCAAGATTAGGTTTGGTCTAGACGTGAAGACCGGGAGCAGGAGGACTCTGTCTTTTCTGAAGCTGGTTTAGGTTTTTAGCCACACATCAAACAGCACTGACTGCCAGCTCCCTCTCCATGCCCTGCTTAGCACCACACGTGCAACCATATGGCATGAGCACTTCAAATGAGAGGTAATTTGGTGCCAGTGCTGCTTCACCTGAGCAGAGACCAGCAACTGATTGCTCCAGATTTCAGTGTGTAGGTTTTTCTGTTGTAGATCTAATCTTCATCCTCATTTCACTGAAAATCCCACACAGAATTGGGGCATATGTCTCTGAAGTGATAGTTTTGGCGACCAGATGTTCTCGCTTCTGCAAAAAAACATTTAACAAGAGAGTTGGGCTTGTTGCCCCACGCTGCAGCTCCTTTCTGCAACTGCATTGGCAACTTTCAAGCTTGTAAACAGAGAAATGATATGCTCCAAAACCCAGGTGATTAAGCATGTGGTTTCATGTTTTGTTTTCAAATCTGCCAACTTTTGGAGCTGTTGTTGCTCAGAAATTTGGTGCAGTCATTGTCAGATGTAAGGAAGGCTTGAGGAGGAAGAGTTCTCTCTGCTTAAATGCCTCTTCCACCACCCAGACTTTCCAGCATACTTTCCAAAGTTCACCACGTGCTGTGGTGGGAATTTCAGATCTAATGAAATGTTTGAAAGCTCAGAAGATCAAGGATGTGTAAACAGACTCCTGAGTCAAGAGCCTTTTTGAAGTGTTTGGTAAAAACGCCTGTAAATATCTGCAGCATGGAGGATAAGCAGGTTCTGCTCTTTGTCAGGGGAGGCATTGGGGCGCATGGCACAGGGCTTATCCTGAGCCTGTGATAACCCCATGCATGACCTCAACGAGAGACCTGGCTTTTCCATGCTGCTCTTCCTTCACCCACACTTTGTCTCCAAGCACACTGTTCTTCGTGGTGGCTGCTCTGGGATATGGGTGACCCTGCTCAAGGGTGTGTGTACTGAAAGTGTGCGGAAAGCTCAGGGATGACCCAGGCAAGCTGGTTTTCTTTCTGAATGAAGTATTCTCCACCCTTATTTCTCATTTACTCCACTAAAAATTGTCATTGGATAGCAGGTTGCACCTTAAGGTCTTCACTGGGTCAAAACAGGCCAGCGGAGAAGCTGAAAACAGCTCTCTCTGACCACCTTGTGCTGGAAACGTCCTGTGGCTTGGGCTGATGGTAAATCAGATTACACCCAGTGAAGTTCAAGAAATCAGCAGACTGATTGCTCGAGACTTTACTTGGCAGCATTGCTGAATTAGTGGCACATGAATATCTTTCTCAGTTTTTCTAGAGATGGACATATTTTCTTTCAAGAACAGCTTTGCAGCTTTTCTTTCTGGCTTTTAATTTCCCTTTGAGCAAATCGTACAGAGAAAACGCCCACTTACTGCTGATGGCAAGAAATTTTCTTGGCCAGTGAAAAGACAAGATGCTGCTTCCAGGCTCTGTGGCTGCTCTTGGAAGGTAAGGAAACACGCTGTCCTCAGCATATGGGTGAACCGAGATGCAGGAAGAGCAAAGGATTTGCGTGTGATCACGCGTTATATCTGTGGCTGGGATTCAACAGCAAATGTTTCAGGCTAACCCCAGTAACCATCATCCTTCCTTATCTCGGGACCATCAGGGAAAATGTCAGAGCTTCCTGGGGACCAGAGCTGTTACAGCAAGACCCAGGCAGAGCCGCATGGAGCTGGGGGGGGCTCTACCATACTGGACCACCTGCAGCTTTTATCATCTTCGCTGTGACGCGGATTACTTACCTCACAAGTGTTTGGAAAGGGTATGCCAAGGAAGAGAAGGCTGTTTCCTTTCCAGGAATAAAACCCAAGTGTGGGTTCAGTGTTAATTTCTCTCTTAAATGAGACACAAAAAGGGTTTGGGACCTGCGCTGATTTCTGGGCATCTCCACCATCTCCTATTTTTGCAGGAGAATAAGTAAATGGAAGGTTATAAACATCCCATGTTTATGAGGCAGTAACTGTTTCCTGGGCTAAACTAATTTGTAAGCAACTTTTGAGTACGATATACATCCTGAGGCTTTGGGCCAAGGAATTGTCCATGATGGCTTTATTGCCAGATTAATGTGGTATACCTCCATCTTACTCATAGCGGACAGATATGTGATCTCCTTTTCCTCATCCTAAAATAATTCAATAAGGGAAAGATAAAAAATGAAATGGGCTTTCAATATCAATTTAATCTGCAGCTCTCAGTAGTGCTGCACACTAGCCGTAGCTGTGCACTTGTTCCCTGTATCCCTGAAGGCTGCCTGCAGCTTTGCCTTCACACCGAATTCCATATCTTAGCCATCTTGGTTTGCTTTCACATTTAACTCATCTCTGAATTTTCTGGATTTCTCTTGATTGCCTGGAATAATTACAGCTTCCCACAAAATGCTGCTTTTGCTTTCAGATATCTGAACTGACTCAACCTAAACTCCAATTTAATGTTATTTTTCTTGGGAATCCAGCAGTAACCATTCAGGTCTGAGTCAGTAACTGTTCAATGTCCTGCGCTGTAAATGGCAAGGCAAATCCATTACTACTTACAAAGAATTAAAATAATTCAAAGGGAAACCGTGAGGAAAGTCGTACGGAAGTGTGGAACTGAAGGGTGGTTTCAACGGTGTGAATCTACAGGTCTCTGAAAACTGTGGAGAGCTGCTTCTCTCTGCATCATCATGACTAAGGGCAGGGTATAATCCAGAGTCTAAAGCCAGTACTACTGAGAGGGCACTCTTCTCCCTCCAGCCCATGCTTGCCATCCTGCCATTCCATCTGTAGGAGGCCCCTTCCCCCTGACGTCGAACAGCTGTCCAGGTCCCAGCTCATCTGGAAGCATCGTGAGAGAAGCTGAGCTCTAGGCCTGCAAACAGCAACGCTCTATTACTGGTTGGGAACTATTTGCATTCTCAGATGAGGATGACTCAAATAGCATGAGCTGTGACTACATGCTGGGAAAATATCATCCGGAGGATGGAGTGAGCCACAAGTACACCCCTTCCTTCTCACTGTGCTCCTTTCAGAGTCCCCCTGACAGGTTATGAAGGCAAATCAGCCGTGGCTTCTTCACAGGAGCAACAACCTTGTCTTGCGTGACTGTGGGTTTCTAAAATCTCCAGGCAGATTTCATCATCACGGCAAGGCCTTGGCTGGGCAGGGAAAGGATTGGCAATTGCCTGGCACTAAATAGCTCTGTGATTGAAGGGGCCCTGGAAGGAGCTCCTTGGGAGTGAGTGTGTCCTAAGCAGAATAATTAGCATTTGAGGCTGCGTTTTCCTTTGCTCTACACCTGAATACACAAAGAGAGCCAGAGAACAGAAATACATCTCTCTGTGCCGTAACCGCTGTAATTGGCCTGATGTTACGTTGATCACAGCACTCCTTAATGATGAAAGCCAGGCACGGTGCTTTCCAAATCAACAATTTTGCACTTAGCTAAAAATGATAGCGTTTGGATTTAATTAAACACCCTTGCTTGCCCTTGTTGGAGGGGGATAGGAAAGGGAGGTGAGCCACAGTAAAGCTGCAAGGATTGCCTGTCAGGACCATCCCTGCAAGCAGGCACCTCCAGCTTGTGAAAGCAGTGTGGCAAGTCTGGGTGTGTAAAACTGGCTATTATTTTGGAAAGTTTCTCCGAACTTGTTAACTCAGTACATCTGTAAACGTTGGCCATGTTCCCAGCCTTTATTTTCAGCCCACTTTTCCTGTAAGCTCTTATGCATTATCTCTTTGGTTGCCATCAGATGTTGTCATTAACTCCCAAAGGTGCAGGGCAGTAGAAGGCAAAGCCCAGATCCAGATGGGGTGGTCAACATTAACGTGTCTGTACCAGTGCTTCATGCCAACTGCTTAACAGGGCAAACAATGTTTGCCCCTCTGCCCCTAATAAATCTGTGTTCCAACATGCAGATGTTAGCTAAGGCTCCTTCAAATCCTTTGCAAGGCTCAAGGCAACCGTTGTACTTGGGTCCACAGAGCAGCACTGGGGCTATAATATATGTTTGACCAGTGGCATCCAAACCCACTTGGCACAGGAGCCCAGAAGGAAAGAGCTGGATGTTTTGGGAGGATGAAGTGGGACAAGCCAACGCGTGGCTGAAAAGTGGAGGTTTTGCTGTAGGTAACTCACAGGGGGCGTGACAAAGAGTTGGAGGATCTGTGTGTCAATGTGGTAGGAAGCTAATCCATAGCAAACTGGGTTTCGGGAGTTCTTCCGCCCCTAGAACAGCTTGTTTCTTTCACGTGGATGATTTTGGAGCTCAGAGACCTAAATACAACCTTGTAGGAGCTGCCATGAGGGAAACCTGCTGAACCCCTACAACGCTGAGGTTTTATGGACAGACAGCTGGGAAACGGTTAAGTTGTATGTGTGCGCATGTGTCAGTGTAAGCAAGTTGGTGGTGTTTGTGATGCAGTAATTTGCAGCTGTCAAATGGTTAATGTAGACTCAGCTTGCGGACTCATAAATTTTAGTTTAACACGCAATTCTGCTCCGACAAGTGTCTCTATAAAAATAGCACCTTCCTACTGAAATGATCTGCTATCTATGTGTAATCACATGCAAATCTGATTAATTTGCTGACTAAATTAAGGGGAACAATTTTGAAAAATGGGTGCCTAAAGTTAGGTACATACTATTTAGGTACCTAAATATGCAGTAAGATTTCAAGTAGTACTTAAGTCTTGTCACTTCGAGTTGCCCTTGGAGTAGCTTTTAAAATAAGATTACCTTTCTGGAGCCCTGAAGCGCAGAATTAGGTAAGTGGGTTTGAAAATATTGTCTTCATTTTTATTCCTTATTATCTCTGTTGAAGCTGGAAACATGCAGCCGCTCTGGGAGTGGGCGAGCAGGATTCTTTTTCATTCCTTTTACAATTGTACAAGCCAAAAAGATGACAACTTAACTTCTAGATCCCAGCATGAGTTTGTAGACCTGGTAGTTGGAAAAACAAACCAAACATCTTTTTTACTTGTAAACTGACTGCGTTTGATCTGGAAATCATTGGGGCGCAATAAACATGAACTCCATGATCCTGTTTTTATGGAGTCAGTTTTCTGAGTAGAACCACACTTAACAAAACAGTCATTATAATTGAATAGCAGTGCTTGTGAAAAGGGCTGGATTGAAAACACTGATGACAGAAGCCTTCTGTTTATCCCTGGAACAGCAGTGACAGTGGTAGCGTAAGCTACAACACACTATTCCTCAAACAATTAACACCCAAGGGACTACTAACTGGTGTTACAGCTTCAAGTGCACGATTTTGCCAGGGACCTGTTTTCTAGCAGCGGTGGGTGCTCCTGAGCCTATGGTAGTGTAAGTGGTTGCACAGCCACGTTGCTCAGCAGGTACCAGTGACTTAGGGTTTCACCTTACTGGCACTTTTGCAGCTACACTATTGTTAAACAGGTTTTGGAAGCAGAGGGGTGAGGAGGTAGCTCAGTTGCCATTGCTTATTTGGTCTCCACACACAAGCTCACCCTTGTTTTGTCGATTAGTGCTGGCTGTGCAGAGCCCATCTTTTTATGCTGACATCTGTCTGTTGGACATCAAAGTACAACCTTTCAAAGCCAGAAAGTCATATGACTTACCAAACACTTAAGTGATGATCTATATAAATGCGGGCCAGCTCGCTCCTGGAGGAGGCATTCTGCTGTCGTGATGCGTTAAAACAGCTCTTTGTATTTGGGCAATAACAAAGATTCATTGGAAAGTGTTAGCTATCATCAGGGCCTGACCTCTTCAGAAAGTATTCTTTAGCGAGGGTTTTAAAGTGGATTTGGAAAGATAATTATTCTTGTCCTCGGGTAGAATCTGGGCAATTTATGTGCTCAGCTGACTTGCCATTTTGGCTTCAATGGATATTTATTCCTGTAACACAGGATTTCTGTGTGTGGTTGTGTTGCAGCGGCTGAGGATGATGGTAATGGGCAGATTAGATATGTGCAGACAGAGTTACTGCTCAGGGTGACACATCCTTAATTGTCAGTACTCTTACAGCAGGCAGTGTGCTCAGTTCTGTAGCTTTTCAGTGCAGGGGAAGAAGAGACCATTTATCTCTTTGTTTTTCTCTCTGTATGTGAGTTCACAAAACATTTCCAAAGAAGCATCTCATGGTTGTGAAAAGGTTGTTTGTGTCATTTAAGCCAGTGTACCATTTCGAAAACTGAGTTTTGTGCTGCATGGTAACTTTTTTTCCATATTTCAGTATGCGTTTTTATTCACAAGCGTGTGATTGTTGCTTTATCCTGCACCTTTCATTAGGAGTCAGTGTTATGTATCTCGACCTGCTGGAGTTAATGTACACCGTGCTCTAAGTGGATATTGCAGCATTTGATAGTGCTTCCCAAGAAAGTTGGAGAGAAGGTGGGCTTATTTCCACCGCCTCTGTTTTCATCACAAAATTTAAGCAGACGTTACCAAGAGTCCCATGTAATACCCTGAACCTGCTGGTGGGCAAAGTCCTGTGGTGGGATCCACCGGATGATCTGTGGACTCATGAATGTTTCCGTGATACGTTCCTAAGGAACAAGAGTTCTGGCTGGAAGTCCTAGCTCCTTTTCCAGCACAAGTTTATGAATATCAGGTTTATGGAAGGTTATCTATGTCCTGCCTCAAATCCCTGGCCATGACACCTGTGCTTTGCTACCAGTCAGCTGCCATGAAATATGGGATATATCATTACACGTTTGGTGGTCTCCAACCATAGCTGGCTCTGGCCACTGTAGGCACTTTTGGGTAGAAACTGCTCTCCACGATGTGTTTCTGCAGCCCTGCACCAGTGATGCTGGCTGGACCCCATAACAAAGCGGCAGGCGGGGCAGGATGCAGACACAGGGTGGATGGTGATGGGCATCAGCACAGCTCCTGTTTCCCATGACTGACACACGCATGTTGCACCAGCTGGTGGTGGCAGAGGGGTGGAAACACATCTTCTTAGCGTGCACCTGCTAATATAAATTAATTATTATAATAACGAAGCCAAAGCGTGATGAATCTGTTCTCTCCAGCCTGTCTTTCATTCTGCCTTTATGCTGGAAGCAGGCAGAAAAATATCAGTGCTTTTCTTTCTTTCCCTTTGAGCAGTTAACTTGCCGTTTTTGTTTTGTCATCGCTCCTAATGTTTCATTGACTTCTGTGTCATTTATTCAAAGCCATATTCGCGTGGTAGTGTCTAGGAGTTATTGAACAACTGACATAATGGACAAGCGATTCCAGCAGCAGAGCTGGAGTTTACAGAAAAAGGTCACGGAAACCCCAGGCTGAGTCATAGGCTGGAAACATGGACAAGGGCTGTTCTTTTATCAGCAAATCGAGAGCTAAAATATGAGAAGGTGTGTGTGGGTACATGTTTGTGTTGGAGAGCAGGGATGCCTCGAATAGAATGTGTATGCAGGATGGATTCCTGGCTGGGGAAAAATATAGAAATGGGTTATTAAAACTGGTATAAAATCTCACCTGCAGAAGGAGACATGGGGGAAAGCAGGAGCTGTGTTTTCCTCATGCCTCTAATTTACTGAAGGTAATAAATGTCCTTTTGTTGACTGAAGTAGGTTTAGATTGGGGTCTACTCCTCAGTATTGTACTGAAATGAGGCTCGGCAGCTGCCTGTAGCAAGATCTTGGTGAGAAACCGCAGGCTGCAATGGATAAGTTCACTGTCTTTAGGAGACCTTTCTGATGAACTTTGGGGACTTTTACTGACACTTTGCATGTGACAGTTTTCTCCTGCCTGGAATTGCTGTTTATTGTGGAGCGTGCTGTTCAGTGAAACTGAAATCAGGGAAACCACCAATCAGTAAAATCCCTTCAGAAGAAGGGAATGTGCATGGGAAAAGATTTTTATAATGCTATCTGTGAAACTAAAAAATTCTTGCCAATATATTGCACTCCTGCCACCTCTGTTGGAAAAAAAAAAAAAGAGGAGATGATGTCTGGTCTGTGACTGTCGCATTTGCAACCTGGCAGTGGGCTGGCATGAGGGGCCCCAAACTACTTCCCTGTGTTGTAAGGATGAGTCGGATGGTCATTTGGCTCCAGCTGTCGTGGGTCTATAAAGCAGCAGCTTGCACCCTCTGGAGATCAGTCAGATCCCATTAACCTGTAGCCAGTTATTTGTGCAGCTCAGAGCTCCCCCTCAGTGAAAAGAAACTCATTTACCGAGTTTAGGCGATAATCTTATTAGATATATTTTACCCCCTTCCATAAAGAAAAGTATGTTTGGGATGAAGAACGTATTTCTGGTAACTCTGGCGTCCAGTCTCACAGTCTAATGGGATATGTAAGATGAGATTAAATGCATATCCTCTGTCTTTGAAGGCTGCCCAGTGGCTTTGTGTAACGCTACCTTCTGGTGAGTATCATTTCAGCAAATTTAGGGACTGCTTGTCTAGGAAGAGATCCAGACAGCTAGTGAGGCTTTAATCCCAGTCATCTCTTTATATGTGTCCTTAGCTGGAACAAACTGAAGGAAAGCTGCATTTTCAACCCATTGGTGATCCTTTTCTATTCATCGTTACAATAACATTGCAGGTTTTTACCACAAAAATGTCAGGTTTCTTACAGCAGTAAGTCTTAGGGCTATAAACATTTATACTAGCATGCTAAAGAGATTTGGGCATAAGGGGCCATACTGGCATTAGGGAGCAGCTGAAAATATGAGTAGGCTAACATTAGATTAAACAGAGGCAGGCAGTAATTTAATTGGCATTTATACATTGAGAGAAGGAAAAAATAGTAAGGTTAAAAAAAAATGCAGCTAGAAAGCTTTTAGGAATCAGGGAGGTAATTTGCTTTCCAAAATGATTCACAGCATCTCGTGTTAGCTAATTAACAAAACAGCAGGCTGGTGAATTTAACAGCAGCGGGGTTAGGTCTCGGTGGGCTCGGTTCTCGTCCATGTGTTTGTTAGGGTCTGTTCAGCCCCCCAGTGCTTTTGCCCTGCTCTTTGGCATCTGGGGGAGCCCAGCCTCTTTCGGGGCAGGGTTACAAGTGGCTGTGCTCCACCACAGGAGCCAGATGAGGGTGAAGGGGGCAGGTGGAGAGGCAGCAGATTATGCATCGACTGGCATGACTCAGCCATCCACAAAATGATTTTCATTAATGTTTAATGTGTGTCAAAAATGTCAGCATCTGTAAGAGAAGCAGATAAATTATTTAGTCCTGTGAGCGTCTTGCCTTCCCCTGCCCGCTGATGTGCGTAAAATGTTTGCCCTGGTTTTGTCTGGATTTAGGATGTTGTCGGGGATGTTAAACCGGTCACTGTGACACCCGCAGCGTTTCCTTGCGAGACCCTCAGAGGAGCTGCGGCCGCTTTGCAGTTTGGTGCTTCGTTAGCGAGGTCTGGGCGGGCTGCAGTGGGTTATGCTCACTGCCAGTGGGCTGGGGTTGTTCTTAGGCTGGTTTGCAGAGGAGTAGACCCTGGGAAAATGGAATAAGGTCAGAGGAGTGGGGTGTGAAGGGAAGTCCTGCTCTCCAGGTAAGGGCTGCGGGGAGCGGGTGGTGGAGCAGCCCAGGATCACAGCGTGTGTGCCCGTGGGGATGTGCTGCAGCTCAGCTTAGCTGGCGTGCTTTCTTTTGCCATTCCTGCTGCCTCGGTTTGTCCAAAGGTTCATCACCCAGAGACCTGTGCCCGCCTAGTCGGGATGCACCGTGCCCTGCTCAGGGGTGCAGAGAGCCTCTGCGATCCCGGCAGGGCTTCAGCTGGGATGGTTTCTACTTGTCTGCCCCATTTCAAGAGCTTAGGGTATGGATCTTGCTTTGTCTCAAACTGCGGAATTCGTGCACAGGAAGGGAAAACTCCCCTTTGAGTTGCAGGTTTGGGTTTTCTTTTTGTTGATTTCTTTTTTTAACTCAGCTTCACCGATGACCCAATAGCTGCAAGCTGGAATCATAAGCCCTGACAGAAAGAAAGAGGGACCCAAGGGGATGAGCAAAGGAACAAATGTATCTGATCAGATTGGATTTGGGGCATGGTGAGACAGGGAAATGTCAGCCTTATTACCAGTGAGGCGCTAGTTTGTGAATGTTGGATGAACCGCAATAAAAAATGACTGATTTAAAACCCGTCCCGACGCTCACACTGGACACAACCAACCTTCCCAGGGAGGGATCTTCCTGAAGGCCACGGGAACTTTGTCAGTCTGTGTGTCTGTTTGGACGGGGCATGCTGAACCCTGTCAGAAAAATTAAAAAGAGGTCTTTACATTAAAGGAGAAAATGCACAGATTGTTTTTAAGCATGGGGGCAAATGTAATTGCTTTGTTTGTTTGGGATTTTTTTGTCTCTTTTTTGGGAAGTTGCAGGCCTTGGGACAAGGATCTCAATTGGCCTCTAATTAAAGTTGCTTTCTTACTGTCTGGCATGAAATCCCCCTGAGAGGCAGATGTTTGCAAAGCACACTTGAGGCACTGGCATATGGTTCCTTTGTAAGGCTGGCGTTTCAGCAAAGTGCCTCCTGAATGTTGTACATAATTAGATATTTTTTTATTTATCTTTTTTTGTCCCAGAGAAGTTACTGGTGGCTGGGGACTTCCAGGATCCAAGAGGGAGGCTTTCTGAGAGATGGATGGGAAGCCCTAAGCTTGTCACTGATACGTGACAGGTGCTGGCAGATGCCCTGCTGATGCTTTTTGGAAAAATCCTGTTGACTAAACCAGTGCCACTTAAAGGAAATTATTCTAACCTACAGAATTTAATAGAGGATGAGACTCTGGGCACCCAACCCCTACCACTTCACCGAGGACTTGCATCCTTCTTAAAGCAATCCATCAGCAGGTCTAAACTTTTTACAGGGCTATAAAATTCTGAGGAATGTTTCCATAAAGAATCCGATTGTAATTGAGAGGGGAGTGAAATGAAAAGAAAATATTCATGCACACTAGGCTTGGGTAGAAACCATGGCAATGCTTAAAATGTAACCAGATTATAAATGCCCCATAGCTCTTTATTAACACCATAAAAGACTTGCATCTGGGTGGTCACTGAAGTGCTGTGCAATCTACAGCACGACACTTAATGACTAAAAGCTCAAGGTGCTGAATACACTCATTTCCCTCTGGGGCACCCCATCTATCCATTGCACACCTAAGAAATAAAACACAGGATTTTGTGTCAGATGACCTAATTTTTCCAATTCTCTTAATTTCTCCTTTTCCTGCCCAAAAAGCCCATTCTGTGATCACCAGAGCAAGTCTTTCCTACTGTCAGTGCCGTGGTTTTGCCTGTCGACAAGAGTACTGCAACAGTTCCCTGCCTCAGAAAGGTTTTTTGAGACAAAATTAATTCATGTTTGTAAGGTGCTTTTGAGGTCCGTGGACCTGACTGTGCTGTACTAATGTGGGCAGTCATTACTTCCCTTCTGCAGAGAGGAAAACCAAGGCAGAGCGCAGTTAAAACAGCTTGTTCAGGATCACAAAGCAATTTAGGAGCAGAACCACAAACAGAGCCAAGTCTTTTGACTAGCAGTCAGATGTGCTATCCACGGGGCTACCTGTAATGTCTGATTATTTTCTAAGGGTAGGAACTGAAAGATCTCAGCCTGATTCCAAAGTCCTGATGAAAATGAAAAGGAAATGCATAAAAGATTGGCTCACAGTCATTGCATTCTCTTAGCATCTCTATTAGTGTATGTTTAAAATGAAATGAATAAAATCCCCCGTGGCTGCCGATGAAGCAGGGCCATCGCCGCAGATTGTGTGTCGATTCTGTATTCTGATGCTTTGAATGGTTTTGTGTCACGAGTGAAAAGGCAAAACCTGGCTGTTGGCTTAGGTGGGGCGCACAGGGTGAGATGTTTCAGGCTTCAGATGCTGAGCACAGCTTATTAGAGGCCACATGTGCACAGAGGCTAATGAATTTGCATGCTTGCTGCAAGGGGCTGTATCTTTCCTGAAGCCTTGCCTATTCTTTGGCCTGCTTTCAGGCTGAGGCTACTGTTTAAATGTGCGGACATTCAAAGGCTGTGCTGGGAGGCTGGATGCTGCCAAGTACCTCGTGGAAGGAATAACAATCCCACGATCAGCAAGCTCCCCCAAAGCCCAGCCCTGCCTCTCTCGGGCAGGGGTGGGAAGGGGGCTGTGCTGACAGTGGCAGTCCCTTTGCAAAGGTTCCAGCAGTGGGGAACCAGAGGGACTGACCTGCCACTGTGCAGGGGGCAGAAAAGCAGCTGGACCTCTGACAAGCGCTGGCAAAACTTGGAAGTCTGTAATATTGCCACCCAATGGCTGTGACCAGAAGGATGTTCCAGAGAGCAGTAGTGGTGTATAATTAATAAAATGAACGACAGAATAAGGAAACGGAGAGAAAATAATATTAGTCTTGGACTGAGTGTAAGTATTACATATAGAGACAACATTCATCTTTTCATGTTAGAATAAATTCAGCAATATAATGAGCATAATTTTGTCTCAGCTGGGATAAAGTGCTTGGCATGTGGTGCAGTGGGATTACTCTTCTATGCAGACAATCTATTTGATGTCTGTTGTTCTTGCAACTTTTGAGGCTATCGTGTGGGTCTGTGTGTCAGTCTGCAAACCAGATCTGGTGGCATAAAACCATTTACTGCGCACAAGACTGACAGGAGTACTAGATATCAGATTCACAGCAGATTTATGGTTGGATCCTCTATGAGAGGTACCTGTGCCCCACTTTGCATACCTCTATGTCTATAATCCTGTGTCTGTATACACTCATAGATGCAGAAACAAGTAGACTTCAACCACAAGCGTAAATGCCATGTGGGTCTTTAGTCATATAGCAGGAAAGCCATCAGAAGTCTGCGGAGGTCCCAAGGATTATTTACATTTCCATTGCAGAGCTGAAAGCAAGCTCTAGCCCTGGCTCTGCATGGGGTGAGAAACACAGCCAATGCCAGCCACGCTTCCATGGAAAATACCGACAGTGTCCATGTTGGCTTTTGCTGGTCTGCCCAGATGAGTGTTGCGTGCTGCAGCCATGCTTACTGCTCAAGGCATGTTGAGTGCAGACAGTCTGTTTGTAGCACTCCTTCGTTTAGGATGGGTGGGCATGTCAGGAGCACCAGCTGAGTTCTTGCTTGAGAAAGCGAATCGAGGATGGAGGGGGACAGCAACCATCCTTGCCTAGGGCTACGGTGCTGGTCAAACCTGCCTTTCACCCTGTCCCTGCCACACTCTGACCTGCCGTCCTGGGACTAGAAGTTGTGGATGCCCCAACTAGTACCCTCAACTAGTACTAGTTGTGGATGCCCCAACTAGTACCCTCAACTAGTACTAGTTGTGGGTGCCCCAACTAGTAGCCCCTAGGACTAGAAGTTGTGGATGCCCCATCCCTGGCTGTCTTCAAGGTCAGGCTGGATGAGGCTTTGAGCAGCCTGGTCTAGTGGAGGGTGTCCCTGCCCATGGCAGGGGGGTTGGAACTGGATGGCTTTAATGTCCCTTCCAACCCAAACCATTCTGTGATTCTATGATTATAGATGCTTCCTGTGAGGCCAGGTATTACCTGTTATTGAGGAGAGTAATAATCTTTGTTAGTGAAGTATATAGCTCTGGGTTAATCTTCAATAATAGTTGGTTATGTTATTTACGGATTAATTTTGTATTTTTTTTTTTTTCTGGCTGGTACTGCCTTTAGATTCTGTTCAATTCCATCTGTGCGTCCATCCTCTGTGAAGGCAAAACTTGTTCGTCTGCTGCCTGCAGCAGCAAGTGTGGCAGGAGAGCCTTGCAGGCTCCTGGAGGGCTCAGGGCGCTAAAATGCTCTTTCTTTGCATCAGTGATCAGGCTGTTGCCTGCAGAGGAGCGATCGGCAGATGCAGGGTCCA
This sequence comes from Rhynochetos jubatus, assembly GCA_027574665.1. NCBI lineage: Eukaryota > Metazoa > Chordata > Aves > Eurypygiformes > Rhynochetidae > Rhynochetos > Rhynochetos jubatus. Next base: position 32,218,500 of record CM050654.1, read on the forward strand.
GCCCCATTTATCTCTGCCAGATGGTGCTAAAAATACTAGTCTGGAGCACATGTTGCTTCTATTCAACCAAATGCTTGTGCCATGCTGTGGCGTCTCTGCCTCTGAACCACTGAGCCTCAGACAGCAAAACCCTGACAGCAAAGGCCCCGGTAGCCCTCAGCTAAGCCCCTCTCCATGACCTGTAGAAAATCAGAGAAATCAAGCTCACAGCCCTGCGGGGACAGACAATAGCGTGCGAGAAAGGAAGGAAGGGGTTAAAGAGGGTTTAGCACACACAAAAAGTAAATATTTGAGGCAGAAATGCAGAAAGAAGGAACCATGGCGAGAGAAGGGCAGGAGGAGGAAGCAAGAAGTGTGAAGAGAAGAAAAAGGAGGATTATATTGTACCAGAAAACAAAGGGATGGTTGTATGAGGAAAGCATTGGGAAAGCACTGGGGAAATGAGGGTTCAGCTCTGCACAAACTTAGGGCTGACACTGGACAAGTCAATCTCTCTGTGTCTCAGTTTGCAAAGGCTACGATGGGAATAATAAAGTCTCCTTTGTTCTGCCTCTCTCTGCTCACACCAGACGTCCCTCCTGTTTGTATGTTGTAGAAAGCCAAGATGCTACCATACTGCAAACAAAAATAATATCCACCAAGGTTTTGAGGGGAAGAAAAAAAAAGAGGTAGGAAGGCAAATAGGCTATGATAGACCTGGGAGGTAGCTGCTCCACAAAGCAATGTGGGGAAAAAAAAATACGGGAGAGGCCTTTGCTGAGGGAAGAAGAAAGAAACAATGTGGACCAGATTAATCCTACTGTTGCCTCCTGGACTCCAGTGGAGTTCCTCGAGGGATGGGTTTAGCCCAAGGAGTTCAGTTTTGTTTGGTTAAAGAAACTTCATGCCAAAGTTTTTAAATAGTCAAATCTGTTCTGAGAAGTATGAGAATGTGGGCTGCCTTTCCTGAAACATTGCATGGGACTTGGGATGAACAACTCCCGCTGAAGGCATCAGGAGCCAAGTGATTAAGCCCCATGCAGTGCTCTGACAGGAGGCCTTCTTGCCTACGCGTACTTTTTTCAGTATAGAAAGTATTTCCATATTTCCAGCAGCTGATCTTTATGTGAAGCCAAGAGCTGCATTTTTCAAATTCGAGCTGAAGCTGTTCTAGGAAAAGCCACTCTGGAGCAGACTGTGGGTCCATCTAGCCCAGGATGGTGTCTCCAGCAGAGCCCCTGCACTCTGCTTAGAGAAAGAAATCCTAAAGCCTGCGAGGCTCTCTCTGGGGATAATTTATATTTCACTCCAAGAGTTAGAGTTTGGCTTCCACTCCGAAGTTTGTAGGCTTATATTCTTTCCAAAACTCTTGCTTATTTTATTAATCTTTACAGTTCCCTGGAGATGTTTCTTGTTTGCAGATCTCTAACCCGTTCAGGAAGCCCCTTGAGCTGCTGACCTCCATGTCCTACGGCAGTGAGTTCCCCAGCCCAACCGGGGCATTTTGTGCAGGGAAAAAGGAATTTTCTCCATCTCAGGTTGGCTGCATTTATTGTGGAAGCATGCCTTAAGCTTCCCATCTCACCCAGCTGCCTTCTCATTACAGCATCTCGCCTAAACCCGTGAGCTGCTTCTGCCGTGCAGGGAATCCCTGCTAGGAGATGGGCTGTGCGTGTGCGACGCTGCTCTGCCCTGAAAGGCGACTCTGCCATGCAGATGATCCACTTCTTTCATTTTTCACTGCTTCCAAGTTTACAAGAATACATTATTCTGTCAGCAGCTCCTGCAGTCATGGTGTGTTTTCTTCTCATGTCACCGGAGGAATAAAGGTGTGTGGATAGTCAGTGTCACTGCTCTGTAGCTAGCACAGTAAGCCAGGGCATGAGAAAGGCATGGGGCGCTGCAGGGTGCCTGGGACATGACACCCTGCTCTCTGCACCTCTCTTTTGGTAAGGAGGCTATTGCGCTGATCGAGCTTCTTTGCCTCCCACGGTGAGACTTGAAGGTAGAAGGACAAAAGGAGCACTGTTGAGTAGTCCTGTCCTTCTGATGAAGGCAGACCAGCCCGGGACAATGAGCAGGATAGCTCTGTGTTCACCCTGCCCTTCCTTCATCCAGATGGGCTGGAGACTTACAGCAGTAGGCGAGAGGTGTAGGACAGGATACAAAGTGCAGCCTTCATCATCATCCAGTAATGAACTGGCTACATGGTTGTATACTCAGGGCTCTGTGGCAAAAAAAATCAATGGTGCTATGCAGACATGGCTTTGGATCCAGCACGCAAACAAACAAAATGAATGTATTAGAAACAGCTGGGGAATAGGATGAAAATCAGCATTATTAGGGGTATGCTTATAATAACTTATGAACTGGGGAATGCATCATTGCTGCACTGCACCCTCCTGGAGACAGATTTGCTGTTGCTTTTGGAGCCCTTATTACAGGCATTGGTTTTCCCATTTATGCATCCCTTCCCTCAGCCCTTGCTGGAAAAGCTGACAGTATGCTCTTGTAGCTGCTAAAGTGAGGATTTTTCAGGAGCTGGAGCGAGCTCTGGAAGCAGTGCCCGTGGCCTCATCTGCGGGTCGTGACCTGCCACTTGGGTACATCACCCCGCTGAGGGGCATTGCTTTAGGCACTGATCTACCTTCAGGAGTTTCCTCCCTCATCCTGAGGGAAGTTTTGCAGCTCTTGGGAGTTTTTGTTGATTCTCTGCCTGTAGGACAGGCTCACTATTTTCCAATTCCTTCGTTGTTTTCGAGCGTGACTAACCTGGCCAGGGGGATACTAAGAAAGGTGAAGCTGGAAGTATCATCCCCGTTCATGTCTTTTCTTGCCCTTCCTGTAGGCACTCAGGACATCGGGGCTCCTTGCCTGCAGCCTGGCCTGCTACAGCTCAGGAGGTCACCAGCTTTAAAAGTCATGCATTTTTTTCCTGGTCTCCGTGTGTGTTACCTCTGTAGGATGCAGTGCTTCCCTGTGGGAGAGTGTTTGGAGCTGTCTGTCAGCCCTCAGTATGGTGGGCTCTAGTTAAGGGGTCTGTACTGTGTGTTTTATGTATACGAATCCTGCACCCCCTGATTTTTTTTGGTAATGGTCACTACGACTTCAGTTGTATAATGCTTATTGCACAGTTAAGTGCCTTAGAATTGACTTTGCTGTTTCCCTGACAAATTTAACAAATACTGGCCAAAACTCAACTTGCACTGACACTGCTGATCTTGCAGCTGGAGGAATTTGGCCCAGTACTTGCTTCAGTGTCTTTAAGCCATTGTGATGTGTGTAGTGTGTTGGCTGTTCTCCTTTGCTTCATGGTTGGATGAGTTGCTTACATACAAGCTGCTTGAATTCCAAATATTGCACGGCTGAATGGTTCCTTCCTTTGATGTGAGAGCTAGCCCTAGCCTGGGATCTGAGAGGTTATGCTTGTTAAGAGGATAGTTAGTAGCAAAGTCTATCTTTAGCATAGAGTGCACGAAGTCCTGCTTACTGGAACATGGAAAGAATTCACAGCCAGGACTAGTTTTCCTGGTCCCAAAATACTTCACTGACACCAAGTGCTCTTTAGGGATTTCTCAGAACTGTGCTCCAGTGCCTGTTGAAATTGCAGTTACATGGGTCTTGGCCTTGCACTGAGTTACATCACTCTTCTGTGTGCTACTTTTCACAAGCGCAGGCTCAGCTGGTGAGCTTGCTCACCTTCGGGAGCTGAGTGTCCCAGGGGTGACACCTGAGAGCATGTGGGGACACAGAGAGGTAAATCTGGTTCCTTGATCAGAAATTTGTTAACCTTTCAGAACCTCTGAAGGGTAAAACGATGAGCTGGTTCTCTGCATTTTCTGTTTGCGAACATATCTCTATTGATGTTAATGTTATTTGTGTATCAGCCATTAGGGTCTGGCTTTTGGTACTTCATGTAATTTAGAGACTTTCTCCAGGCTGATTTTGGGAAATATGAGGTGTCCATGAAGCTGGGAGAGGGAACATGCTCTCTTCTAATGTGGCTTTCCTGTTTTCCTCTGTTTTGCAGGTTCTTTTCGAAACGATGGCTTAAAAGCTGCTGATGTCCTTCCTATACTAAAGGAGAAAGTGGCCTTCGTGTCAGGTGAGCACATCTTTTCTGGATCCCTCCAGCCCAGCACAAGCACCGCCTGCTGCATCCTGGTCCTTACGGTGTTGCAGAGTCACGAGGGACCAGTTCTGTATTTGGACTTTGTAGTACTTAAATTAGCTCTTCTGCTAAGGAAAGGCCTGTACATGGAACAGGGCTACCCAGTATTACTCAAAAGGGTTGGAAAGTGGCCCATGGTGTTTTTCATTGTATTCTGGGAAACAGGTAAAAGGTCAACACAGGTGGCATGAAATGCAGCTTCTGAGCTCCAGCCCAGACCTGTGCTGTCTCAGCATTCAGGATGGTTCAGGAATGTGCTTGGGCCTCTAGGTCACTGAGTAGCATTAATTCCAGTTTGTAGGAAGCACTCAGACCTATAAATCACTGGTGTTTCATTTGTAATCCCAATCAACTTACAGTTAAAAGCACCATTGATGCTGCATTTACATAATCACAGAATCATAGAATGGTTTGGGTTGGAAGGGACCTTAAAGTTCATCCAGTTCCAACCCCCCTGCCATGGGCAGGGACACCCTCCACTAGACCAGGCTGCTCCAAGCCTCATCCAGCCTGGCCTTGAACACTTCCAGGGATGGGGCATCCACAGCTTCTCTGGGCAACCTGTCCCAGTGCCTCACCACCCTCTCCGGGAAGAATTTCTTCCTGATATCTAATCTAAATCTCCCTGCTTTCAATTTAAACCCGTTACCCCTTGTCCTATCACTATGGGCCCTTTAAAAAGTCCCCCCACAGCTTCCTTGTAGCCCCTTCAGGTACTGGAAGGCTGCAACATCTCCTGCTGTCCTGTACAAAGATTTACAGCCTTCATTCGGGAGACAAATCTCAAGGACCTGGGGGTGGATAAGGACTAGAGAATATGGAAAAGGCTTTGAGAATGGCTTGGATGATATTGTTTCTGGAGTGAATTACGTCTTGTCAGGGAGAGGGAGGGAATAGGAAGTCTGAAGAAATCATAATCTTGCATGAAGTCACTTAAATTGGCAGCATAAAACTGGGATATTTCCAGTGCCAGTGTTTCTGTTGATTGCAAATCATTCAAGCTGCTTTTGGTGATCTTCCCTGGTGCAATAAGAAAACCTGCATTAAAACCAGCCCACCCCCTCGTTTGCAGTCTTTGCTTTTTGTTTCCTTCATCTCCACAGTAATGCTAACTGCAGAGGGGAGGAGAACAGTAGCAAGGCCATTAGGTGCCTGGGTTCTTCTTTCCCAACTCTCTTCCTGGATGCTGGAACAGGGCCCATAAGGATGGGGCTTGTCACCCTGCTGAACCCTGGAGATGCCTGGCCAGGCAGGAAAAGCTTTCGCCTTGACTAATGATTGAGATGTCTTCCCATATAGCAACTGTTTAATGGTCCAGGGGTCACGAATCCAGTTATCACTTGGGCAAAAGATCTGTGGTTCTATAAACACTAAACTTTCTGACTAATGACATGGAAGTCCAGGATGGTGAATTTTCATGGAAGCAGGGACAGGTAGCCTGGGATGAGTTCAGGGAAGTTGTTCGAGACGTCAGAGATCAGTTTAGGAAAGCCAAAGCCCTGACAGAATTAAAACTGGCCAGGGACATCAAGGCCAACAAGAAGGGCTTCTGTAGGTACATAGGGGATAAAACAAAGATCAGGGAAAATGTGGGCCCTCTGTGGAAGGAAACAAGAGAGCTGGTTTCCCAGGATACGGAGAAGGCTGAGGTGGTCAATGATTTTTTGGTCTCTGTCTTCACTGTCAAGGGCGCAAGCCATACCCCCAGAGTCATGGAAAGCAAGGACAGGGACTGGGAGAATGGAAAGCCACCCATGGTCGGTCAGGATCAGGTTCAGGAACACCTCAGGAACCTGAAGGTGCACAAGTCCATGGGACCTCATGAAATGCATCTGTGGGTTCTGAGGGAACTGGCGGATGAGGTTGCTAAACCTCTATCCATCATGTTTGAGAGGTCATGGCGGTCTGGTGAAGAGATTGGTGTCTCATTCTGAATGTCCTGAAGTGTTTTACATGGTTGTTGTCTTTCACTGCTATGAAGAGGGGAACATAGTCATAAGAACAACGTACCTGCAGACTTGTTTGTGACACAAAGCTGAACCAGACGCTCTGGGGAAGTGAAAGGAAGGAATTTATGCAGGGACTGTACTGGAATTTAGTTCTTGGCTCCTGCTGTTCCTTTGCATGGAAATGACTGCAGGATCATTTGGTAATTCATGGAATATTTAATAATAATGACTTGTCTGGATCGTTTATATAGCCCCTTCCACTGACGGTGCCTCCATTCAGCTCTGAGCCAGAGGTTCTCGCACCAAATCATCAGCTCGTTAAATGCTGTCCTGGGCCAAGCTTGCCTTGTGGGAGGGCGTTAAATGAGCAACGCCAACACAATCCCCCGGGGTTCCGCACCGTGATCCGCTGCAGACAAGGGACAACTCGCTCCTTGTAGTCTCACCAGCCTCACAGCTTGTATCTGCTGAAAATGTGCCTGTTCCTGGCACAGCTATGTAGACAGCGGTCCTAAGATTTACACCTCCTCTCTGCGATCTCCAAACGCAACGACTATGGACAACAATTGTCAGGGGCCTTTGCAGATAAAATGCTCTGAGCTGCTGGTGTCTTACTGCAATAGCCCCAACATCACCCTCCAGCCCAGGGTTGGAGTACTGCCCAGTCTGCCACTGCATTGTTGTAATAGAGCTGATTAAGAGAAGGATTTGAGCACTTTAAGTGATGGCTAGGTTCTTTTTAATTAAAATGGAATAACTTCCTAGAGTATGCTTTGAGCACAGAAGAGAAACTGTTTGCCAAAATAGAGAAATCAAATAGATGGACTTTAGAAGTTTTAAAAAAAAAAAAAATGTTCTGTAGTTAGCACAGGTTCTGGGAGCACTTTCCTTTGTAATCAAGTTTCCTTGAGGAAAAGGAGAGTTTTACTGAGTCTTCTTCAGAGTTTTATACTACAGTTAATTTTAATGGTAACAGTACAGTAAAGTTGTCAGGGGGGTTCTCCTTACACCAGTAGAATTTATCAGCACACACACAAAAATCTCAGCTGAACATCTCAGTTCCACGCTTTATTTCTTTTCTCATCTGCTGTGAGGAAAAGCAGCACGCTCACCAGTTTGTCCTTTAGCCCGTGTTTCAACAGGAAGGCTGAGAGAACAGATGAGCTCCTTCAGGCAGGGGCTATCCTGACCTTGTGTTTCAGTGGTGTGGTTGCTCCACACCTGGACCAGGCAGAGCAGTAGGGCAGAACAGGGGAGTGACGCCGGCTGCCGCCTGCTCCAGTGCTGGCACAACAGGACCTGTCTGCACAGCCCTGGAATCTCAGAGGAGCACTCAAGCTTTCAGAAGTGCACTTAATTTCAGAGTTGAAACACAGCTCTAACTAGCTGGGCACAGATTCATCCAGCTTAAATGCCGTCTGGGGCTCTGTGCCTGGCGCTTGCCCTCGGCTGGCTCAGCCAGCAGCAAGCAGCATCCGCCTCCCTGTGCTGCGGGATAGTTGAGAGGCAGATAATGTTGGGATTTTTTCCGGGAACTGGACCTTGATTTCTTCCAGTGATCTCATGTATGAGCTCGACTGAACCCAAGCAAAGTTCACTGTGTGTGTCTAAACGGCACCTGAAAATCCCATTTTGGCACGCATCAGCAGAGAGAGCCCAAGCAGTCAGGAGCACAATGCATCCCGCCTATCGCCGTCTGCTTCCATTGCGGACCTTGTGGAAGCAGATTAAGCAGGGGGTTGGCAGGGGGAAGGCTTTGGCCGCCTGCTTGTTGCCTGAAGCCCAACAAAACCTTGGCTTTGCCTGGGTGGTTCACTGTGTTGCTTCCAGCAACAGAATGGCTTTGGGAACCACTAGGAAGCAAGCTACAGGCCAGAGACGGGTTTGTGTGTTCCGAGGAGATGAGCGCAGAGGAAAGGAAATAAAACAGGTTGTAGATTATTTTGAGTGGTTTTTTTGTCAACGGGAGGTGGTAAAGTATTTTGGAAGCTGGGCTTATAGTCTTTCCTAGGAAACACAGATGCTGTTTTAGAAGACTGGTTTAACTCGGGGTGTTGTTCAGCTGCTTGATTATATTTATAGGAGGTTTTCTATTGATCGGTGCAATACGGGAGGATGTGTACGAGGCTCTTGGGAGAGGGAGGGAAGTGTGTTACCGTGTTCCCATCCCACACATGGAGCTTTTCATACACTTAGGCTATGAAAACCTTGTTAGTTTTCAGCAAGCGGTTGGACTTGCTGATAGCCTTTGCCCTTTCCCCACATCCCACCCAGAAGGGTTTCTCAGGATCCTTCCCAGCACTTCCCATTCCCTGGATTGCTGAGAAGAGCAGCAGCGTGTGGGCTCCCATCTGTCACCCAGGTACTGTCAGGCGTACAGAGGAGGAGGATGTGTGGGGTTGTGAGAGGGGGCTGAGCACGGAGGAACTGTCAGCAACAGGGAGAAGGGTGTAGTGAGCCGGTGGGCTGCTGCAGCTCTGACCAGCAGAGCTCTGAAGGCGTGTTCAGCAAAGCGGGACATTCCTCTATGGACTTTGGCCAACATCAGCCAGAGGGCAGGGAGGGGTGGATGGGGTAACAGTGCCGCCATCTCCACCCTTCAAAAGCCCACTGTCCCCAAGCCCACACAGGTGTCTCGTGAGCTGGGTCACGGTGACGTCTGAGCCTAGCTGAGAGCCTGAAGAGAAAACAGAGAGAGATTTCCCAGAAGGTCTTTCAGAGAAGGAGTTTCAGTGAAAATAGATCAGATGAAAGGACATTTTGCAATTAGGTTTTGCTATATTTAGGCGTCCAGGATGAATCAAAGAGGAAGGCTCAGAGGGGAAGACACTGACCTTCCTAAAATCATGTCTGAAGGCGCCAGAGGTGGCAATGCTGGGGTACATGGGACCACGTGTGGAGTGGTGTGTTTTTCTTTATTTGCGATGGATAAACTTCACTCTGCAGAGAAAGGATTGGAATGAAATCCTGGAGCCCTCTGGGCACTGGAAGAGCGGAGATCCAGGTTTCAGGGAGTCTCAAAAGCTGATTTGTGGACACTGGAATTTGTATTGGGTTGGGAATAGAACTAACCAAAATATTTAATTTTTGAATGACATAAGCTTTTGTATTTACACAAGAAGTTTTGATTTAAACTAAAAGTTACCATTCTCCTTTTCCTCTGGAATGGAAATTTCAAATGAAACAACAACAATTATTTTATATTTTGTTACAGAAAATATCTTCCTTTTCATACCATTCCCTGATGTAATTTGAAATCAATGGAAATTCCAAAAAGAGGAAATATGCTATTAAAAAAAACATAGCATTGTTTGGCTATTGAATTTTTCTAGTGGTTTTGGGCCATCATACTTTCATCTAGAATTTGCTGCGGCATTGATGCAGTTTTTTTTGAAGAGGAAGAAAATGGGGAAGTTTAGACTGTGGAGTTTCCAGGTCTTTTGATGAGGTCTGAGCCTGCTGGGGTTTGTTGCTGTTTGTTTCTTTCCTTTGTTTTTTCAAGAGTGTTAGGTCATTTTTGAGGCTAGAGAAGAGCCTTTACCTATAGGGGCTGTTTCGATTTCCTCATCGGGACTCTAAAGTTAAAGCAGAAATCACAATGTTTCCTGGGATTTCTGATTTCATTTACAGGTTGTAAATGTAGTGTGCAGAATCAGTTACCGCATTTCTTTCCATATGTTTTACCTGTAGCCATGGACTAAATTAAACAATTTCTGTGGAGAATGTCTAGTTACTGCCAGCACTTACTGTCCTGGCGCTTGGACACCAGCAGCTTGCCTAGATCCACCAATATCTCCTTAGAGCAGGGAGATTTCTCCTTTATGTACTTCCTTAATTGGATGTGTGAAAGTAGTGACACAACCTGTGCTGCCTTGTGGAGAGGCAGAAAGGTTCACGTGCCTTGCACAACTGGGCAAAAAATCAACCCAATCAAGATGTCTATCCAAAAAGACTCGCAAGAACTTGTGGGATCACAAGCCATTGATGGGGTGTCTGACCACCTCCTGGTCGATGGGTCCTGTCACAGGGGATGCAGGGTATAGCTTCTCAGTTAATGATAGGGACTTTCAAAACAATAATGAGAGGAATGAACTGAGCCTGTGAAGCAAGGAAGTCTATATACATCCCATCTTGTTCCAGCGCACAGGGGTTTCTCGTCCTTAAAGACACGATGAGCTTCATATGTATCTCAGCAAAGGTCTCCACTCACACAGGCAGTCGAGAGCTGTCCCTATGTAGAAAGGAAGGATGGGAGCCTATGAATCAGTGTAAGGACCCAGGGAGGTGACTGTAGCCCCTGAGATAATTAATACTGTAACAACCAACCATTCTGGTAATTTTGCAGTAAGGTGTGCTCTTTTGTCCCACTAGTGAGCGTCGTCACCCCTGAAAACTTCCTTATTCCTGTGAAAGCACTTTGGTTCATAGGTTTATGGTTTTGTCCGAAGGAATCAGTTTTAACTGACAAGAATCACTGAAATTCACAACTGGACATCCTTTCTGTATTAGCAATGATTGGGGGTTTTTAATACTGCTTTTTTTATTTTGTGGGAAAATACTAGCTATTTGAAACGAAAATACTTTGCTAGGATGTGCAATTTCAGAAGCATTTTCATCTGCCAGTATTTTCCAGCTCTAGGCTGAATTTCTTCTTAAAACCAGAGGGGAAGACCGACTTCTGAATAGCAATTATGTAATCCCAGTAGCTTGAACTCTCCCCTGAATGTTCATTAATTTGGAGGATCCTCTACTTGTCTGTAGCTGTTAAGGACTTACCTGCTGGGGATGGGGCAGAGCTCAGCAGCCAGTTACGTCAAATCTGTTCATCACCTATTTCGCTTTGCTGATGAACACCAGAAACTTTGTCACAGCTGTTTCCCTGTGCCCATCTCAAATGAGGAAGACAACAGGGCGTGATCGGTGTGACTATGGCCTCTCTTTGTGTCTCCTTATTCTGTACAGCTTCTAGTGTTATGCCCAGTGGCAAGGGTTTAGAATGCCTGCCAGTACTGCCAGCAGCAGGGTGACTGGCATCACCACGTGCTATTTTGTTCCCTTCCCTTCTCCAGGGACAAGAGGGCGTGCAGTCAACTGTTTTGTTTTAGAAGATTTGGGGCTTATTTTATTCATTTCTCTTGTTTTTTCTAAATATATACAGCTATTCCCATACGCCTGTGATAGAGGAGACAAGATCAAAAAACCTAACTTGCAGCTGGGGCAAAAGGCAGTGAGGTTTGCATAGGTGTGACCAAGGGTCAGCACTGGAGAGGAGGATATTGGCGCTGCCTTGATACTTCATGGCAAACCAGCTTCTCCCAGAGGAAGAAATGGGCTCCTCTGGACTCTCTGGAAGTTTTGCCTTCCACGCAAAGAAGGTCTTCCTTGGTTTTAATGAGTCTCACTTGTCCCTAGTTTTGCTTTGCTGGGACAATAAATTTCTCTGTGGGAAACAAGACAATTCTCCTAGCAGCTTGTTGATAAGTAAACATTTAAAATTAAAGAAGTAACCCAAAATACTTTCATAAATCAGTGAAGGTTTATTTCAAGCCATGACAGGTCATGTCTTCAAATCCATGCAGTGGATTTGGGTGATTGTGGAACAAATCTCCCTGGTGGGAAATGGGATCCTCCAGTGGCTGCACTGAGCATCCTGTCTGCAGACTCTGATCTGCTCTGCCAAGGGATATTCTGGTGGGAACAAACAGCCTTGTTTTTGGAGTCATTAACCCTAAACGTAATGTTCCAAATGTTGGCCATTAGGATCTGATTCAGGCAGTTGATTCTGGGATATGGGATGCTGCAATGAGCAACACACGAGGATCAGGCCCTGGTGACTGCGCTGCAGCTGTGGTAGTTTGCAGGGGGGCTTGTTGTGGGAGCTTAAATTTCGATCACGGTCGCACTAGAATCACCTGCTTTGGAACCAACTGAATTTGGGAATGGTCATACAGATAATCCTATATATGACCCTTACAACAAGTTGGGATGAGTTTCAGTACAGAGGTTTGGTAGCAAGCAGACTCTCATCGAGCTCAGCTATGGAAAAGAATATTATTTTAAGACTCGGTATACCAATTATTTGATACTTCGCTTTCCTAGGAAGTCTGTCATTTAGATTTAGAAATCCAGACTGTATTGTTTGTCATTTTACTGAGGCGCCTGACACCAGTTGAGCTCCTTCTGTCTCCTAGTTCTCTTCATTACCATTCATTTTTTTCACTGTATTTTGGACTGAAATACCTTTTGAGGAGTATTTCAGCTCCTCTGGAAACTCACTTATGGTCTCGGCAGAGACTGCAACATCAAGATTGATCAGCTTACGGTCTGCAGGGGTCAGGTGAAGCAGCGCCTTCATTTGGACTGTAGGAGACATCTGAACGGTGGCCAGAGACACCGTGTACTGCTCCTGCTTCCGACGCATGGCAGGACCTTAGACAAGGTTCTCGGGAGCCTTCACGTGTGTGGATATTTGTGTGCGTCTGTGGATCTTCCTTGTGAATTCGTGCTTATGAAGAGAGTGCCAGGGAGACAGAGGGCTGGAATCCCTTAAATACAGATACATGTAAGCAGGTAAGTGTCGTGTTAGAATGGCTGATAGAACTGGAGAGATGCAGCTTGAAAACAGAGCCCGATAAAATCATTATGTGTTGTATACAAGAAGCCTGCATTAAAGGAAACTGATAATTTCCTGTCCTGAACAGGGTTACGCAGAGCTGGAATTTCAGCTTTTTGTGTATAATCACGGATAGTTGTGCCTCAGGGCTTGAAATTGGGAAGGCCTCTACACAGAGCTCACATTAATAACACGCTGGGTTGGCCACCATCTTGGCTTACCTGTGGGCAGTTGCAGCCACCATAGGCAGAAACATTTGAGCCCACCACTGAGAGGATTAAGATGTCAGTTCAAGCAGCTGCCAGGACAGGGATCTTGTGGCCAGAGTCCCTTTCCTCTTGGTTGCAGGCTTGATCAGAAAACTGGTCATCAGAAGGTCACTGACTGTGTTGCCTGCTTCCATGAAGGTTTTTTGAGGTTTCTTTATTATTTTCATTTAATGTGGTATGCATCACGATGCCTTGTGCCATCACTGCAATATCCCCTGTATGATTTGTGGAGGAAAAATGAGGTAATCCTGCTTCTGGGAACAAATGCTGAATTTAGCAATGGTTTCTGTGTAGGCTAGAAGAAAGGGAGATGGGAAGAACTGGCAAGCAAGCTGCTGATAGGCAAGGTCATCAACAAAGGATATTGTAGGAGGAATGCAAGACATATATAGCTAAATATTTGTTCTCAGTGTACTTTGTGCCCTGAAGAACATGTGTTTTTCTAACTCTTTTTTCCAGAGCGCTAATAACTAGACCATCTGTTTGTCTCTGTAAATCAGAGCAAAGCCCACGAAAACCCACCTTGAAAAGCAATTAGAAATTATCAGTTGTTTGTTTTAGCATTTAATAACTGTAATTAGAAAACCTAATAACATGTTTGATTATTGCATCCCATGCCTGTGAGCCCAGTGGGAGGCAAGAGATGGGACATATTGATTGGAACAATTGAGACTCTTCCTTCCACTTCTTTCATTTGAAAACATTATGCTGGGTAGTGCTCTGAGGAGACTGTGCATGTAACATTGGTGTTGAGCTCATGGCTGACCTGGGGCATGATTAACCTCCTTGGGTGGATCACTAACAAGCAGAGGTAGAGTTTAGATAATGTTTTTAGTTGCTGACCTTTAGCCTAAGTACTGTGAAGCTCAAACACAGTGGACTAAGAGACAGAAAACCTAATTTCTACTCCTGGTTCTTCAAGTGACTTGCTGTAGGTTCTGGGCTGAATTTCTTCCCTTTTCTGTACCTCACTATTCCCCTCAGTTAAAAAAAGGTGGAGATAATAAAGAAAAGGAAAGGTGTAGACCTCCAGTACAGCTAATGCCAAAAGATTTTCTTCTCTTTTAGTGGCTGTTTCTACCTGTCTGGACACTTCGTCAGAGGATGTGAGGGTCCTAATATTGGCATGTTAGGTGTCTAAAGTTTAATGGCAGTAATATCCCATTTAACCTGCCTAGAAAAGCTGAGATTTGCAGTTATAAAGTGTAATGGAAAAGCTGCATATTATTGGTATTTAAGAGAGCAAACCACAGTTACCAAACCCTGCAAATCTTATGGTGAATTAAACATACCATGGTTTGTTCTGGAAGAAACCTGACTTTTCTTCATAAAGGCTCTTCATAAAATTGTAAATTATACAGACATTCATAAAAATTAGGGATTGCTCATGAATAATTTGGAAACAAGCGAAGGATTTTAATATGTATGATGCACTTGTAATAATTATTTCACCCTATTGCTCGATCCATAGAGCAGTAGTTTTATTGAAAATGAGAATCATTTGTTTCTGAACCTCACATTTCTTGAGATTTGCCCCATGTCTCCTTGTTCTTCTGTGCCACAGGACTAGAACAAATCAGTCCAGACGCTTATTTATCCTTCCATCATCCAGAAACCTCCAACTGGGTCATCATGTAACCTTCCCACTCCAATGAGAATTAACCCATTTTCCGTGGTCTGTCCTGGTAACTTCTGACTCTGCGCTAGAGCCTTATTTATCCTGCTTCCCTGAGGACAGTTTAGAGGAGCTGTTGAGGGACAGTTTTTATCCTGAAGCAAAGACAGGACAGGAACGTTCTGGAACCTGTTTCCTTTTCTGTAGCAGATAGAGCTGCGTTACTGTTAGTAAAAGGGTCAAGAACTTTCCGAATTAACTTTCTCAGCCTACCAGAATTTAGAAAATCAATTATTTGTTTATTTTTCAGAGCCCACTTTGGTGGAACTGTAGGTGGGATCACAGTCCCCGGCCAGAAACACAATTTTTGGTTCACCAAGCTGAGGTGAATGGGCACTATCAGAGCAATCAGGGCTGCTGGGCTGTGGGAAGCTTGTGACCTTTCCCAGGTGTTTCATGTCCTGGGAGATGATTATAACTGTGGGCTTGGATGTCTCCTCATCTCATCTCTTTTAGTGCTTTTCCACTTGGTAGAAATATTTAAATAATTGGGAATAGAGGAAGAGAGAGAGCCTGACTCAATAGTGGGTGGAACTGAAGAACTGAAATGTTCTTCTGGGACGCAATTCAAGTTCAGGTCTCTGCTTCAGTGAATATCTGGAAGCTTTTGAAATCCTTGGTTACATCTTGATATGACAGGAAATTTTTGAAAGCCTTGAAAAGCTTCCTGTGTTGAAAAAATATTTCCCTCCAGCTTCAATTACTACATCATTTTGCCATTCTATAGGCTGGCTTGTTTTTCTCTTGGACAGATCATGTATGATATAATGATTTTGGTGGCTTTACGGTGTGTGAAATAATCTGAACAAAGGGAGAATGTGCTTAACATGAGAAATTTTTAAATATATATATATGGATATAGGTACAAAAATAAAAATAAGCCTCTTTCCTTGTAAATTGAATCCTTGTTACGTTACACCTCCATTCTTATGCTATGCAGCAGAGACATGGATCAACCAAGATGACACCGAATTCCTGCCAACCTTCCTCACATTCATGGTGCGAAGCCAAAGGCAAACATCAGGCACAGGGGTTTGGGTGGAGATTAGGCAGAACAGGTTTTGTACTCCGTATGTACCCCTGGCTGCATGAGTCCTCAAAATGAAGATGGCATCTCTTGTTTGCCTCTCTGTACCCCTGGACAAGTCAGACATGACCTGGCTCCACTGGAGAGTTGCGGGATGTAGCCCATCAGTTATATAGCATCCGTTGAAAACGATGGGAATTTCAGTGCTGATGAACTGTAACACAGGGTAACACTGGCATCTCTATCTGTGTAGATAAAGTTCATATAACAGACTTTGGTGCACTCTGCAGTGCTGTAGAAAACTCGTTAGACAGATCTTAGCAATTTAAATATATATATAGTTTTAAAAATGTATGTATAGTAACAACATTGCTGTTTTGGGCTGCTTCTGTGTGACTATGGTCATGTAGCGAGGCTGTGCTAGAAGGTGAGCTTGTACCTCCTGTGGCATCAACTGAATGGCCAGTTTCAGAAAAAAGTGGGCAGGGAGTATGTTGTCAGATGGAAGCTGGACCTACAAGTGACTTTTCTGTTCTGTAAGCAGGGCCAGCTGGAAAACCTGAGCCTTGGGGGTATTTGCGTGTGTCTCATCAGTTTGGTTTCTGGTTTGTCCACCTGCAGCAAGGCTCTCCCTTGATTCCTGATTTAATTTTGCCCAGAGCAATCCTTTGTCCTCTGGTGATCCAGGATACGGTTTTTCCAAATGCACGTGTTCTCGTCCTACTCTTACAGCACAGCCTCTTAGGACTCTTCCTACTGAATTAGGGTGTTTAGGATCCCTACAGAAGTCGTGGCCCCACTGAGGGCGGACGTCCTGTGTTCTGCAGGAGGGAGCGCAGCACGGATCAGTGCTGGAGATGTCCTTGCATAGCTTTTTCATCTCATTGGCCAGGTAAATTAGTTCAGAGATGCATGTGATTTCCCTTTCTCAGGACTGATACTTGTGTTAAAGGGATTATACTTTCCACTGACAAGTGCAAGCTCATCTGCATTTTTACAGATTATTTAGAAGGTCTTTGCAGTTGTGTTCTGACTTTTTGAACTGTAGCTTTGCTATCATTTTTTTTCTAGATAACAAGGCAAACACTATCTAACAACACAGAATTCCTGAAAATAATCCTGTGATAATATGTGGAGAAAGAACTAAACGTTGGGTGAGGCACTAAATTTCAGGTTCAAGCTTATTAAACTTTATTCACAGTGGAGAATAAAATAAGGTGCTGTAGAATAGATTGTATTACCCCTATATTTGCAATTGTATAACTCAGGGTAGAGCCATTTCTTTATGGCTAAGCTTTTTGACAACTGCTGTAAAGGATGAAGTGCAAGACGCTGGCAGTTTAAAAGGAGCGCATTTTAACAGGAAAGCTACAGGAAAAAACCAAACCTAAATCACTCAGATTGCCAACAACACTCTCTAAATAGAAGGCATAGGGGACATGAACTTCTAATCAAAATTTCAATTTCTAATTAATTGCCAAATAGATTAGAATGTCTTATTGCATAAACATTACTGGGATACATCACTTCTAACTGGTGGGACGTTGTAAACTCTCTGGCAATGAACGATGCGATAAACTGAGTAACAGTGAAAACCACTTTCACTTTCTTGGTGTTGACCAGTTTAAAACTACCCCCACAGCAGGAGTTCATTAGCATTGCCCGCTTGGACTGGCAGTTATGTTAGATTTGACGGGATTAAGTGAAAGTCGTAAGAAATGCTACTAACAATTTTCCTTGTGTGTTGTTTTTCTTTAATTTCTCCCCTTTGGAGCTCCGGCAAATGCAAGCATGTCTTCCTCAATTAGGCAAGCCTGAAAGCCACAGAGCGCACAGGCTCTTGAATGTGCCGTAATTTATGTTTATCAATTCAGTGCACATAGTTTTTTTGACGTGTGCTTCCTGCCTGATTTTCTAACAATCCTTTATTTTCCGCAGGTGGCCGTGATAAACGAGGTGGTCCTGTCTTGACCTTCCCAGCCCGCAGCAATCATGACAGAATAAGGCAGGAAGACCTTCGGAAACTTGTGACTTATTTGGCCAGCGTGCCAAGGTAAAGCTAGAAAGAAAACACTTCAAAGCCTAGGGTGGATGGGTGGGTGGGGAACTTGTTCTTGGCAGTTGTTGATTTCCAAGTATTAACATTTAGTACCTTCAGTTCTTGAGACGCAGAAACAAGTGTTCCCTTCCTCCTCCTGTGTATGTGATGGTTTTGTCGCGCACAAGGCAATGCAGGAGTCCCAGCGCGGAGGCAGTGTGAGCAAACCTGGGCTTCAGGCTCGTGATGGCAACGAGGAGCAGCTCGTTTCCCCCATGTTTCTGTGTGGCTCTTCTAGAGGAGTGGGAAGGGAGAAGAGTGCTTAGAGTCCTGCAGTTAAATATAGCAAGCTGGAGAGAGCCTGCTGTTGCTTTGTAAAACCCTGTGGGAGTTCAGGAGAGCTGGGGTAGAGGACTGTAGTTGCTGGGATGGAAAGCCTGCCCCCTGCAAGGAGGCAGATCTTCCTACTCCAGCACTTCCCAGAGCTTTCTCCAGGCTCAGGAAGGAACATGGGTGGACTAGAGGGGAAGCTTTCAGCGAAAGGTCTTTCAAATGCGTCTGCGTGTAAAGCAGCACCTTTCCCCCCATTAGTCCCCATGTGCCTCCTGCAATATGCAGGTCCGAATCCCTTTCCCAGGGGCGCTGCAGGGAAGGTCTGTTGCCAGTGCCTATTTATCTTTACAAGCTTTGGGAGACACTTTATAGGGCTCAATGCCCAGGTAGGTGTTCTGAGCCAGTGTGTAATGCCTCCAGGAGTACAAGGCTATGTACGCCCTCGTCCAGCTTCCTTTCTCTATTTTCAAGCTCGCCAAAGATCTTTACCCAATAACTGCTGCGCCGGTTATTGAGGTGAAGGTTATCCTAGAGTGGGTGAGGGGCTGAGAAGAGAGGAGCTCTTCTGAGGAGCTGAGTTCAGGGTTGAATAACACACCCTGTGCCACCCAGGAGTTCCTTCTTTTTAAACTAAGGGTATGACATGTTACACAGTGCTCATAATTTTGCAAAGAGTGTGAAGTTACCACCTGAAGGGCAGAGGAGTTGGCTGCACCTGGAAGTCAGGAGGTAAGGGTGTCAGAAATGCACTCAGTTCCTTACACAGGAGATGTGCAGAGAGCAAAGGTCCCATGTTTCGTACGGAAGAGAGTTGAGGGCTGTTTGGAGACTTGTCACTCAGCTGTGGAGAGTGAAGGGCAAACGCAGCCGCGTGTGTCAGATCTGCCAGGGCTCATTTTGGGGACTTCACAAGTCCTCCGGCGACGTCTTTTTTTGCTGTGTTGGACTTTTGCTCATCAAGGTTTTACTAATAAGCTAAATTGGTTTGCTTTTGTCCCCCCTCCCCTCTCCCTATTTCCAGCCATATTGTGAAAGTGATTACGGACATACTGTGGGGCTGGGAGAGCAGTAGGTCCCTCCCTGGTTGTGTGTGTCCCAGGGCTTGGCAATCCCTCTCCAGCTGCTGTGATAATGAAACTGCTGCCGTACATCTTACCATTTTTTGTATGGTCTCAAGTATGAAGATATGACATTGCTTGGGGTTGCAAGCAATTGCACAGCAAAAATTACCTTTAATATGAAAAACCTTCAGTTTTAATTTCTCTTCCTTCATGGAGGTGGCAGTAATAATGAGATGCATCCCTTCTGTTCCTCACTCTCCCACAACTGAACCAATTAACTCAGTCTTTGATGCTGCCTTTGGTTGCCTCGCTCCGAGTCAGTCCAGCAGTTTTTTCTCTCTCGATGCAGAAGCTGGAGAACAGGGTTGCATGCTGAAGGAGCTAATGCAAGGCCCAGCTACTTGTCTCTCTAGAAACACTAAAAGAACATTCCCCCCTAGTGCCCACTGCAAAGCCTTGTTCTGCCCTGATGGTTCAGGCCTTTGAAGGACGTCTCTCTAGTTATACCAGAGAACATTCCTTCCTCTGCGGTACAACCTCCCGTCATGAAAATGTGCCCCGCAGTGAGGAACTGGCTACTCATGAAGCACTGTCATCAGATTCCCAAGGATCCCCGCAGATTGGTTCTGCGGAGACGTTGGGCAGGGTACTGTCTCCCGTTTGGGATATTGCACGTTAGGAGGTGCAGAGCTGAAAGCAGCAAGAGTGATCGGAGGTGTAGAAAAATCAGCCTGTCAAGGAAGGATTAATAGAGTACAGGTTGCTCAGCCTAGAGAACTGGACAGAGTGAGAAGGGTCTCTGAAAGCCTGTCGTGATGCTGCAAAAGGAAAGGGTTCGTAGGGTTAGGACAAGAAACAGAAGGGAAGCTTAGGCTGGACATCAGGAAAAGATTTCTAATGGATTCCCCTTAGCATTGAAAGAAGTCATCTAATTTCTTCTTAAATTCCTCCATAACTCTATAGGCAGTTCTCTGTCATGGGTATGAATGTTAGGGAGAGGGGATGATGAATCATGAGGTGACTCCTTTAGGTTCCTCCTAGTCCTGTTTTGCCTGCTGCCACAGCTGTGAACTCAGTGCTGTAGGAGGGAAACTTGACCACAGACTTCGTGGGTTTGGCATGCGGGATTGTGTAACCTGTGTGGTGTGAGAAACCCCTGAAAACTCGTTTTCCCTCAACATTTTGTTCACTTCAACAAAGAGCAACCAGCAGAGCTTTCAGGCTTATTTACTTTTTGGAAACAAATCTATGGAAGGAACAGTTTGAATTCGTATCACTAGCTCCCGGTTCATATTTATTCCAAAACGAGTGCTGTAATGAATAACAGCATCAACCATCCACCAAAACAGTTTCATTAGCAGAGACTCTGAGCAGGATGTCAGGAGAAACTGCTCTGATGTTCAGAGTGCTGAAAGATCGAGAGTTTTCTGTGCTAGTAAAAAACCTAGAAATCCTTCTTTAGGGAAAAAAGAGAGTGTAATTTATCATATTGACACCAGTATAATAATTCTTTCTTTATTCCTGGTGCAGTGGTTTCTGAGTGAGACAGATTGCTCCCCACATTGATACTATCTGTCACTTAACCCTTGTTTTATATCTTAATGGAGAGGGCAGAGGTGGCGCGTTGCCGGGAGCTTTGAGCAGGTAGGAGATTGGTGATGAAATCCGATGATAGATTAGGGTAAGTGAAACCAGGGTCTTGCAAGCAGTTTTCAAAGTTTCTGATTCAGCTTTCCGCAATTCCTTCTTCAAAACCAGAATAATAATGCGGGTTTTCTGAAAGCAGCAATGTGTGTGTGAGTCAGGGCAGAATAGTGAGTGCTTTCATGCAGCTGCGAGTCCCGGGCAGGCAGGTGCCGGCGGTCCGTGGGGTTTCCTGTGTGGCTGAGGATTCCCGCACAGGAGGTTCCGACTTCAGATGTAGGAACGTGCTTGTTCTTGTCCCAAAATGCTCACCAGGCAGTCCGTAGTAGCTGAGGTGCCTTAGGGCTGCTGGAAGATTCAAAAGCCTCATCCTGCAGTGTTGGGTAGTTGCGAGTGGGTATCCGACGCTGCGGACAAACGTGATCCTGGTTGGGTGCTGTACACCGGTTCTTTCAGGCGTATTACGAGGTCCTTTTCTCCGAACAGTTCCACTACAATTAGTTACTAAGAAACTAAGGCGCTATTCATTAGAAGTAAAGATAATTGCCAGGGCTGCCAGGTTTCTACCGCTCTACCATTTTCTGCTTGTTTTTACATCTGCACTATCGCTTTCTGGGTAGGCGAAGCCGTATTTCTTGTGAATCAGGATCGCATCCCGTTTAAATTTGCATGTAAATAGGAGCTATGTTTAGAAATTTGGAGGGTGTGACTGAATCTAGAATAACATGGTGTTTATGATTGTGGGAGCCGGGAGGGGGGAATTTTCTGGCCTCGCTGAGGTTTTATTTTTTAACACCAGTGCAGTGCCATCTATTCCAGTAGACTGAGTTTTGATTTATATGTGTGCAAATGAAACTAACACCAGGCCAATCTCCTCTGTGAGCCCTTTGGAATTAAGAATTAAGTTATGCGTAGGCTATAGGAGGATAAAAAGGAGACAGAATATTATTAGCCTGAGTTATCTCCTTGCATGGTGAAGCAATACGATGAAGGAAATGTTCTCTGTCAGCTATAGTGAATCTTCCAGCTGAACACATCAATCTGTTTTGGAGCCAAGATAAGCAGTCTTCTGTGCTCGCTGCAGAGGGGGAAACCCGAGATGCCTCGGAGGCCTGTATTTTTAAAGACGTCTACTTTTTATTTGTCCTCTGTTTAAAAACCTGATCAAATATTTCCCTGTTCTGGGGGACATCCAGGGCTCATAACAGCAGCAAAATGCTTCCAAGGGACAGCCCTGCGTATTTGAACAGCTCCTCAGAACTGCCAGTGTTAGATGAAAGGTGCTAGGATCAGTAAAACTTAAGTGCCTCTAATAATTAATTCAGTGATCAGGGCTTTACAAAATTAGAAGAGCAATACAGGGATGGTAAAATGTAGCAATAGTCACCCACTCTTGGATTTATTTTAAGCTCTTCTCTGACCTGTAGTACTGTGTATATTAGCTCTTCTGGCCAGGAGTCGTGTGAAACTCATATTGTTGATTGATAGGAATAAAACCCTAGAGCTCTATTTTTTATTACACGATCCTAGCACAAAAGAAGCTTTTGAGGATTTTTTTTTTTTTCTGGAGGCTATTGTACATCTATAAAAATAACCATGTATTTTAAAAATAACACCAGGGACTTCATACTAATTTCAGCAACTAAATATCTGGTGCTCTCTACAAGAAAATTATTCCACCATACACACGTATCAAAATACCACAGTATAAAATGAAGTGAAGCTAATGAGGCTAATGGAGGTTTAGTATTTTCTTCAGATATAATTTGATTTTACTTTTTTTTAGTGTTTAAGTGTATTTTGGAGAAAGTTCATTAGAAGTATATAACTGACATGAATGCTAGTGAATGTAAGAGCCTTTGGCCACTCAACAGCCTCCATGGTGCGTGGTATTGGTATGTGATGTTCTCACCGTCATCTGTCAGGGATCCGGAAGGCTTCTGTGTGCAAATAGTTGGTGTTCTCACCTTGTCCTGTTAAAAGGCTTCTGACCACTCTGCTCTGCTCCCTGCATCCCTTTACTGTCCACCTCAGAATCATGTTCACCTCCTGTTGGAGATGAGCTCTTCAAAAGAGGATCTCTGATTTCCTTCCAGCTGCAGTAATGACCTGGTGAGACATTTTATTCCTAGATAGTGGACAGTGGCTATAATTGATGTTGAAATTCTGCAGTAAATGCCTACAGCTGCCAGCCCTGCAGGCTCCCTTGTTTACCAGAAGCTGCTAGGAAGCGTGGGCTTCCTTGGAGTGCAGAGGGAGCACCAGGAGCTGTCAGAGCCGGGGCAGCAGGAGTTGTGAGAAAAGATTGAAAGTGTTGGGGCTGCTTAGGTTAAAGAGAGAAAAAGTAAAAGTGAGTCAAAACTGAGCTACAGGAAACAATTTGGTCTTGGTGAACATGGCAAAGGGGACAAAGAAATGGATTAAAATCATGGATTGAAGAAATGAAGCAGGTTTCAGTAGCATCTCCATCTCTGAGACCCCGTTAGAAGGTGTATTAGGGATGACCCAGGTATTGTCGCTCCTGTCTTGCAGCAGGGTGATGAAAACAACTCTCCAGCTCTTGTGACACTTCTGTATAAATCTGTGGGGTTTTTTAATAGGTACAAGATTTTCATTTCACGTATTTCTTTATTTTCAATCCCCAGAATTTTTTGAAAACTAGTCCAAACCTAAGGTAAATGGAGACTTTCCATATCAGTTTCCAAACTACTTCCTGCTTTCATTGCCTGTTGCTGTTTTCCTGGATAGCGTAAGGACAGATCTTGTGCAGCTCTGGTCCCAAAGCAAATGTACCCTGTTCCTCTGCCCTCCATGGCAGCTGAAAGCGCTCTCAGACTGATTCCAGCCTGGATAGCTGCTGAGCTCCACTCTGCCTTCCGGCTGGGTAACAGTGCAAGTGTTTTCAGCCTGGTTTTGTGGTGGACAACACATATAACATGATACGGAGCTTTGTAGTTAATGTACTGTGAACTGCACAGCTCACATAGCCTTTTTGTTCTAAAGACTAATAAAAGGCAGGGTGAGATGGGCTCTGCATGCCACTTCTCCCAGTGACCATCAGTATCTTCTGTTTGGTCTGGCAGACGTCTCTCTCATCTCTGTTGTGAAATAGAGGGAAATGAGAGAAACAGTGTTAATATTGAGACAAACTCATGGAGTTTTGACTGTCTTGTTTCAGAACATGAGTTCAGGGACTCAAATAAATAAGTAAACTAAAGGTTGATGATATTTCAAGACTGCATTCCTTATTTGAAATAAATTCCTTAAAGGACATAGGAAACACTTTGCAAATCCCTTTAAGTTTTTTGTTTTATCCAAAAATATTAGCATCATTTTGGAAGACCGGAAGATCTGTTTCTGGTTTTTTCACATTAACTTATTCAATATTTCTATATTCTTAAGTAGTAGCTTGCTCCATTTTATTAGATACTAATTGTATTCCAGCAAATAACTGAAATTACTGATTACCACATGCAGAGAAACTAGGATTTCAACTTGCCATTGTGTTTTTAAGCATTCTATTCAGCACTCAACATCTGCTTAATTTTAGACTATAAATCTGCATTTGAAAACAGTTAATATGAAGGAATCCCTCATTTATTGTGTCAGAATTATTTCCGAGGCAATTGTTCTTTTTTACAGGGTGGAGGAGGGAGCCCAGTTTTCTCTTACTGCCAGCCATGCAGACTCATGCTGAGATTTCAAAGTCATATTGGGTTCTTTCTGGTCCATCTAACGTCTCCAACATACAGATTCTTCAGCAGGTTACCCATTTGTAGATTTAGGATTGCAGAGGTAGCCCTACGGGCCAAGTTTTATGTACAAAGAAAATGCACAGGTCTGAGAGAGATGCTCCTTTTCCCTGCACTGTGCTGCTTTTCCAGCCCCTTGAGAGCTCAGTCATGCCTTAGTCAGCAGGGTCAGCGGATAGGGCTCAACAAGGGGACATAACTGATGACATGCAAGGTCTCTGTTTTACTTTGTGCTTTCCCAGACAGCAAAGCAAGTGTCTCTACCTAGTTCAGGCCCAATGCCTTTTGGTTTTACTGGTCTGGTCTGGTTTTCCTCCTGCCCTACCCTCCCAGCTGTGGGCTGTTTCTCCTCACCACAGACAGCAGTGCAGGCTGAACGTTCAGAGCAGCCAGAAGGACGGCACTGAGCAGAGTCCTTCTCTGCAGTCCTCATCTTCTCAGGTGTGCACAGAAAATGGCCAACAAGCTGCTGTTGCTGAGCCAGAGCTCCACAGCATCACCACGCCTGGCCTCTCCCTTTTTCACTGGGAGAGGAGGGACTGGAGGGCTCCCAAAACCTACTAAACAGAGGTAGAGATGCATGCTTCCCACCAGAGGCATGGCCAAGGGGGGCTGACCTGACATCCTTAGAGGTTGATGGCACAGGGGTCTTGAGCCTTGCCAAAGCACTGAGAAAACCCCAGCAATCTTCTCCAGGAGGGCTCCACTGCTGCCCAGCTCCCCGGCACAGGCTGGGGCTGCTGGTCTCTGGCTCTCCCACACAGGAGGGGTGCCTCCCCTGTGCAGCCGCTCACCATGTTGCTGTATTTCTGTGAGCAAAGCTGTAGGCATTGTCCAGCTGTGTTTCCAACAGAGGGTTTGGGCTGGGAAGGATTCTGCTTGGACTTCTCCAAATCTGGAGCAGACAGCAAGACAACCCCCCTCACCTTGCACACAGCCACTACTAGTGTGCAGGAGCCACCGTGATGGAGTGACACCCAGCAGCACCGGTGGGGTCCGGGGCCTGATCCCATCCCCTGAGCTGTCTCACGTAGAGCTGTGCTGCCGCACTCTGCTTTTTGAGCCCCATCCAAGCTCCAAGATCTGGGGATTAGATCAGCATTGTTCCTCCTTGCTAAATGGCTTTTGCATGTGGATTGTACCGGCATTGGCTGTCTGGAAGAAGGAGTCGAGGTGCCAGAGAAAAGGCAGAAACTTGTAAACTAGGATACATCCTGCACCCATTCACTGGTGAGGGAGCAGTGGGCACTGCAGCCTGCTTATAGATTTTAGGTGGAGCATCATTTTCTCCATCCTCTTCCTCAGTGTCTCTCTGAGAAGTGGTTTGGGTCTTTGCAGCACACTCGCCGTGGTGCCCTCTCTGGCCTTTTCCACACTAGTGCTGATTTAAAACTGTCTCATCCTCCTCGTGGGCTGTTTAACCATCAGATCTGTGCTCCGACAGGTCCCAGCAGCTGCAACCTGGAGACCATGGAGAAGGCAGGTTTGCGCTAATGCGAGCAGTAATTCGGAAGAGCTAAAATTAGCAAACACAGACCTTTTGTGGGAGCGGTGTGCTGGCAGCAGAGCCAGCACCGGCCGCGTGCGGTTCCCTCCCGAAGCTGTCAGCAGCCGTCGGCAGAATATGCAGCAGTCCAGCCAATCCTAATTTTCTGGTGATCTCTTTCCTACAGTTTTTGCAGAGACTGTAAAATAGTTTTGTTTCATTCCAGCATGGGTGCTTGTGTTCCTCATCAGTAACTTCAGTATGTGCTACATCCTTTTCACTCTTAGAAGTTATTATAATTTGGAAGCGTCTCATGCCACCCTCCTCATGGATGTTAGAAGCAGGAAAACAACTGCTGTGCTTTCCAGTCTGCTTTGTAATGGGAATACTGTCAAAGGTATCCTAATGTCAATGGAAAGCTTTTCTGAACTCCCATGGAGAATGGAGGAGACCTTTACTGTGTGCCAATATGGAGCAAATAATGGGAGACACAGAAGTGGAGCTGTCTCAGTCTAGACTGCCTGGTCCTTATCCTCACTGGATGGAAGGAGGTGCTATGGGTGCTGCTCCAAAGTCTGGATTCCCAAGTACACAGCTTGGGTAGGACAGGATGTGTTTTCAAGGATATATTTTTAGCCCTGTCTCCAAATGATAAAAAGCTTATGCAATCGTGCTGTCTGTCAGTCACTGTTTAAACCAAATCTGTCAGAGAAGACTCTCAAGAATATTAAATTCCTACAAATTTAATGAGAATAGACAACTGCGTCAAGGAGAGAGACCTAATTAGTGTCCCCAGAGAGGGAGAGGTCGTCTGAATTCACCCATTCTTAGAGACTGGAGGTAGAGGGGATATCTCCAGAGGCAAATTTGTTATTAAAAATTAGAGAATCAATGTGCAAACCACTACCAAGGATTCTGCAGTTCCCATGCTCATAAAAGTGCGTGCTGGTTTATGGCATGAGAAGATTGGATCATACTAAAAGAGAACAATGACCAGGTCATGGTAACATATGGTATTGAGCAGGCTGATGCTCTTATAGCATGGAAAGTATGGGTTGGGACTGGCAAAATTTGTCTCAGAGGTTGGGATGCTCAATTCAATGCTGTTTGCAAAGGGAATTGGTATCCAAGTTTGGTAGGCAGTTGTAAATCTCACTAACGGTTTCCTCTCATTTTCCACAAGGTGCTCCTAACCAAGTCAGTCTGTGGTATTTTATGTTTTCCTTGTGGATCCTGGCGCTGCTGCAGAGTTCCCTGTGGATCCTGTAACACTGTGTGCAGCAAAACGTAATTGTAACTATGTGGTGTGAGGCTGTTGGGCTGCTCAGATTAAGGAAAAAATAAAGGAGAGAGAGAAAAATACCTTAACACAAAATAAAATCATAAATAAGAAAAAGAATTCTAGAATCTCTCCTTCCCCCCGCCCCAAGACAAGGCAGAAAAGTGTAACTCGAACGTTTCTATTGGCTCAGCAGATATTGTCTGGTCTGCAACGTGTGCCACAGTGTACTTTCCTACTATTAACGAGGGAGCATGGGGTTTTCTGTCTGTGTACACAGGGCTTTACTTTATGTGTAAGTTTAAAGAGAAAGTCTCTGGAGAATTTTCCAGCGATGTAATATTTTAGAAAGTTCCTTTGTGGTACTCCCCCAGAAAACCAAAGAACCAAACCAGCTTTCCCTTGTCCTGCAACGATATACAGGGAAACGTCCTGCACCTCTTCCACGCACCCCCACTACAGTGCAAATGAGAAAGTAGGAACCTGCTGTAGGCTCAATGCAATATTTACAAGGGACATCTTTTGGAATGGTCCCTTTGGTTGAAGTCATTGAACAGAAATTGCAGTCGAGCATTGGCTTTGTAGAATAATTGCATCTCTCTGAAAATTTAGCAGCAGCAGCAGTTCATCTCCAGCCAAGTTGAGGCTGCTTTCATATGCCTTTCCTCTGCACTACTCAAGCATGTATGTGATGTTCATATGATGCAGCTTCCCCCCATCACCCTGTTTCCCATGGGAATACAAGAAAAATGGACAATCTCTAATATCTACGCAGTGATACTAGCACTTTGTCTTTTACTAAAAGTGTGAGTAAAGTCTGATTGTTCACTTATTTATTTGAGCATCTGGCAAGCCAGCTGCTTCTGCTATTGATGTTGTCGTTGAGGATCAAATAAATATTACTTTCTGAAATTTAGTTTGAAAGAATTACTCGTGAAAAACCATTGCTTGGTAAAACTCAACCCTTCTTCCTCCCCTAGTCCTAAACCAGGGTCTAGCATTCCAGCAGTTATTAAATATATCCTTTTAAGGACTGTATCCAATAAGGATACCAGCACAACACTAATACGGAGATGAGTGGGATCCTTAGCAGGAACTTTATGGCGTTTTAAAATACACATTGTACCCACACATGGTGCTGTGATACTTTGGAACTCTAGGGAGTGATTCCAAATTTTCTCTGCAGGTTAACATTCTGCAAAGCATGGTAAATGGCTTCGGTGATCCTGTTCGGCACAATGCTCTTTCAGGTCAAGAATAACTGCTGTGTTCCGAGGTGCTGTTGCATAGTATTAAGCAGCTCCATGGGCAAACATCCTGTCTCACTAGGAATAAAAGAGCTTTTTTCCCTTAGAGAACTCCAAACGGGCTTCCTGCACACATTTCATCTATGGTGCACTTACACTTTGTATGTCACACAAACAGCCTACCATCAGTAAAGGCCTGTCCATCCAGTAATAGCGGATGGACGCTTTTGTATTCCATCTTTTCAAATATTCTTTAAATTATATTTGTATAAACTACACCTCTAAAATAGTTTCCTACCATTCCTCTTTATTTGCATGTTAATTTGATGCTAGTGAAAGATTAGCTGCGAGAAAGGTAGGATTATGGTACTGATTACTATTCTTTCTTGGCACAGTACCAACAACATCCCTGTCTGGGGTGATTTAACAGGTCTCTTCTATCTTAACCTTCTGTGATTCAGCAGTTGACTGCCCGAGAGGCCAAAGTCCTCTGCTAATGCAGCAATACAAGTTTTTCCTTTCATTGTTTTTCTGTTGTGAGTCAGACCCAATTGGAGACTAAAACTGCATTTTCTTTTCAGTAGACTTAGCAGCTCTGCTTGTGTCTTTTGTGACCTTGGTCAGTGGTAATCAGATGAGAGCCTCAGGTTTAATTTAGCCACCAATTTAGGTCACATTTGCACTAAGGTAGGTGCCATCAGGGAGGACACACAGAGCTTCCTGAATTTTAGCTCTGGACTCCACACTGAGTTCTCTTCTCCCTTGGTTTAACTGTATAACAAGTGAATGGATGGGATATACCAGTCCATCCAGGAGATACCTCACAGAGGTTTGGGAAATCAGATTAGCTAATGTTTTTACATCTTGAAGTCAGAAAATCCTAAGTGGTTTTATTATAGTTGTGCTGCACGACAGGTCCCGTTAATAGTAAGCACAGATTAGACCTCTCATTTCTGGGAAGAAGGGGCTTTAACGTTGCGTTTCCCAGTCCTGTCTTGGGAGCACTGCGTAAGAAATTGCCATGTACTGTGTCCCCTCCTGACCTTAGAAAATGCACTTGTTAAGTGTCTCATTGCAAATGTACCATTTTGCCATGCAGAGAGTTCAGGGAGTAGAAGAACTACTTACGGAAGAACTGTAATTCCAAAACAATCTGAATAAAAAGCAGGTACCTGATAAGCTAATGGGTGATCATACGCATAAGAAGAGTGGCTGGAAGTGCTGCCTTGGTAACAAACTGTTAGTTGAACAATTAATCAGACAGGCAATATGTTCTTTTTCTTTAAGGCCTCTTTTCCTTCTTTCTCAAGGCAGAATTCAACTCTTACAACACTGATTAATCACATCCAATTTTGTGGTTACGTCCCCTTATTTCTCCATTCTTCTGTTTCTACAACATTTGTAATTCAGTTCAGAAACTGCATCTGGAGAAGCAAACATCTCTGGGATCACAGATCAGTTTAGATTTTGTTTCCCACTGGAGGCTTGTGGGTAGGAGCTGCAATTCCATTCCAAAATCTAATTAAAAAGCAGGTACATAGGAAAGTAGCTGGGACAGTCTTACCCATAGGAAGAATGTCTGGAAGCTCTGCTTTGTTAATGAACTGTCAGACTAGGAATCAGATGCACATGCAGTATGTGTGGGTTTTTTAGGGTTTCTTTCTTCTCCGTTCGCAAGGCAGAACTCGACTGTTTTATCTTTCCACACTTACCAGGCTTACTGGAAATCTTGGTTTCTCCTTAATTTCCAGAACAGCCACCCCAGTGGTTTTGCAGTGTCAGATGGTATATGGTAGGTGACAGGAAAATAGGATCAGCTAAAAAGGTTTCCTGGGATTTTCATTTAGGAATGAATTCTGTAGGACACTTCATCTCTGTAGTTTTATGGACTGTTAAATTGTGCCTGCGGTACATTAGCATCGGCAGCACTTTTCTGACAACTTGTTGGGCACTACTAATTATATGAAAAAGGCATACATTTTTGTTAGGTAAAATCAAGTCAGTCCCTTTGAGAAAGTGGACACTTGAGGATCCACCTGCTTTAAATCTGACATTACATCTAGACATATTTGCCTTAGCAAATAAGATGCTAATTGTCCTCTTGTTAAAATATGTTTTATATATTTTGTACATTCCCAGTGGCACTTGGAAAATTAAAGCAGACGTGTTTGAATAAGGTACAGAAAGTGGAGCAATATAAATCAATGAAATGTATTGGATACAGTACAGTGCAAAGTTGTCTTGATCTCTATTCCTAGGCTTTTAAAACTGGTGGCAAGTCAGTATTTCCAGAAGCTGAAGTCCGTCTTGCCAATGTTGTGCTCCCTTTGCCCACTTAGAGGTAATTGACTTATAATTTTTTGCAAACGAAACACGTTTTTGCCTTTCTTGTGGGAGGACACAAATGCACAAAAGAACTTTAACTGTGTTCATGCTGCCTTGAAAAGATGCCAAAAGTCAGATGTGTAATTAGGGATTCTGTTAAAAAGTCTAATTCCTGCACCTGTGAACATTTTTTGGCACATAGCTTTTTAAGCCCTTGCTTTTCTTCTCATATTTCTCATTTTCTTGGCCAAGAATTAAATTCCTTTTCAAAGGAAATTGTCAAAGATCTTCTGGGGTGTATTTTGTTCTTTGTCTAAGCCCAGTACAAAAAGGCAGTTCCTTCTGCTTTTCTTGTTGAGTGAAATACTCTGAAGCATAATATTCAACCTTGTTTTATTTAACACCTGATTACTCATGGCAAAGCTCTTTAAGATCCTGCAGGATGCAAGTTACATACCCCAGGTTCTGACAGCATTCTTGTAAGGTAGGTTGGTTCTTCCAGTGCTAAAAACAATCTGTGAAGCACTTCATGTTTTGCCTCACGTAGATTCAAGTATTGGTCAAGTTCTAACAAAGCTACTGATAAACTATTAGTTGGATGAGGCAGAGAGAAGAGCAAAAGAAGGAAATCATCAAGGTGGAAACATGCATTCACCCCATCTGCATTCACCCTATCCCCTATGAAAGAAGGATATCAATACCTTTCTAGACTAACGTATTAATTTACTAAAATAAGCCTGGAAATTGATGCAAGAGGTCAACTGAAGCAGTAAAAGGCCTGTCTGGCCTGCAGGCTTCTACTTCCCGTGTCCTTTTCCTAATTCTTGTTTAAGTGCTCTGATCATCTTTCAGAAAAGCAGTCAAGTGCATACTTAAGTCCATCCATACCCAACAAGTGTAAACATATGCTTCATGCACCTTCTTAATTGCTTAATCAAGCTCCCTATACTGTGAAGCACAACCGTACAAACAGGAACCAGATGGAAGATATTTTTATCAGACAGACGGTAGAATTGGAGAAGCATGGTCAGTGAACATTGCTGTCCTTTAAAAACCCCAGTATCAGGATATGACTGCATCCATGCAGCATCCCCAGAGCGTGATAATTCAGGCAGTGACTGCTGACGTAAACACGGACTCAATCTTCCCTCTGTATTTTCAGCTATCGACAACCTGTGTGAGCTTGCTTGATGGACATAGACACACATTATTAATGATTTTAAGAGAGCTTTTATCAGAGGGTTGAAACAATTATTCATGTTTGGAATCAGTAATTGCAGAAAATGCAGGAATAGTCCGCTCTTTTAGAGTCATTAGTTTTGTGGGTGATTTTAGCACTGAAGTGCTATGAACTGCTACAGCATCACTCTTGTAAGAGACCGGTGCAGTACTATTATTTTCAAGTAAGACTATTTGAGCTGTGTTTTCTATGTTGTTTGTAAGGCATGTCATAGCAACAGAGATTTTAATCTGTTTTCCTTGGTTTTATATCATAAAGGTCTTAAAATTATGTATTAGGCTAGTGCTCCTGTGGGTTCTACGTCAAATCCAAAATAATTGTGGTTTTGCAATCTTTTTCTCTATAGGCTTCTAGTACTCATTGTCTGATTACGCTATGAACAATGCTATTACTCCACACACTAAAAAAGAACTAAATCCCTTGGTTATAGTTGAAGGTGTGTATATTTGGCCAGGTGCTTGCCTGGTCCTAATTGACAGCCTGAATCATCACGGTCATCAAAATGGGCAAGAGCTTATGTGAATAATTCAGGGCACTGACAAACATTTTGTCTGCAGGTTTGGCGGCAAAATCAACAGCAATGAAATAGTTAAGAATCCTGGTATTCAGGCAGTCAGAACTGGCTTTTTAGTTAACACCCCAACAAGAAGGAGGGTGCAAGTTCACTGTTCTCCTAGTCTCATTGTTTCCTTCCACTGGCTGCAGACTCAGCAAGACAAATGTGCATTAGTTTATATTGTCAAGGCTATCTTTGCAAGCAGATGGGCTGGAAATCTAATTAAAAAACCCAAAAGCTTTGATTCTGGCAAAAAATAGCAAAATCTGTGGGACAACCCTAAATCCTCTGAATTAAATGGATGTTCTGTGTCAATGCAGTTCTATTGTCCCACTTTATAAATAAAATATGAAGGGCTCTACTTTCACATAGGCCCACAAATGTCCTCATTTATGTGTTTAATAAAGCATGTGTATTCAGTACAATTAGATAAGCATATGTATAGAGCAATAAATGCTCTCTATATAAAATCAGCACACGTGTAACAGAGAATATGGCCCAGCAAGGATAAATAAGCACGCTTTGATTATTAAGTTATCTCTCTTAAGCTTTTGTGAATTAACCATGAAGTGGTTGTGAGTATTTTCAGTTTGTAATTCTGCTGCAATTATGTATCCTACCTGTGTCTTAGTATGTAGTAAATATAATACATTCGTTGGAAGAAAATAAATAAGTATGGTAACACCCATTTTACAGATGAACAAAACCGTATGAATATGGTTGAGCTTTAACACAGGAACACAA
Organism: Rhynochetos jubatus; assembly: GCA_027574665.1. Taxonomy (NCBI): domain Eukaryota; kingdom Metazoa; phylum Chordata; class Aves; order Eurypygiformes; family Rhynochetidae; genus Rhynochetos; species Rhynochetos jubatus. The sequence continues at coordinate 32,251,888 of CM050654.1, forward strand.
GAAGGAGGTGAGCAACCCAACTAGGGTTGCCTGACTCTCAGTCTCATCCCCTCAACTCCAGTGGTCCATCCAGATGTAACGCAATAATAAATTATGAAGCTATAATTGAAAGGAAAATACTTACATTGATTTGTGTTATCTCAGTGTCCGGGAGTTATACTTCGTAGGCTTTTCTCACACTGGGTGATGTGTGCAGTGTGAGGCTAGAGGTTTGCAGAGTGAGTGAAATGCTTCCTGATGTTTCTCATCACTTTTTGTCTGGGGGAGAGGCGTGTGTTTGTGTGACTATGGTAGTTCAACTTGCTACAGAAACCCGCTGCACTAGGCTCCTTTCTTCACAGGACGTTATATTACATTAGTTTAACTCACAGGTAGGAAACCCATTAGTCTGGTGGAGTAGGTGCGGCCTGTGACATCTCTCTGATGTGTCTCTTCCAGATCAAATGAACCCCTCAGTATCGGGCCAGATATCCTTAGGTGCAGTGCTCCATGAATCTGCTCTATGATTTTTATTACCATGGGCTGGCTGTTACCTATAATAAATGTAAGGGTTTTCAGACTGTCAGATCACTCCTATCCTGGTATATACTGATTTGTCAATATAATTTTCAGGTCTGGCAGCAGGAAAAGCACCACCTGAGTTACGCAGTTCCTGAGATGGATGGGATGATGTACATTCACATGTAGCACTTGTAGGTGGACTTGCCTGTGAATTTTTGTTGTGCTTTTGATAGAGAGGCAATATAGCTAATAGGGGAGAGGGAGCAAGCAGCTGAAACGAGGCAATTACTTTTCAGAGCATTTATTTAACCCTGCTTTAGTTGATGAAACCGTCGCTTTGGGTTTTTCCAATTAGTGGTGACTGATGGGAAGAGATACTGGTAGAGAAATGAAATTATTAGTGGTTGTGATGCAAATTCAGGACCATAAGGGTAGCAGCCTTAAAACTGTGTTGGCATGACACCAATATGTGAGTTGCCATCAGGGTGGGAAAGTGCCTTAGCATGACGGACTGTAAAACAGAGAGGACCACACACGGGCATCTAAGGAGCTCCATCTTCTACAAAGGTGAGAGCATTTGAGGCTGGAGAAATACCCCAAGTGCTCTTGGGAAGACAGGCAGTGTTAGCTCTGAGACAGTTGAGGTCTGCACGGTTATTGCCAGGTTTAGGTTCTGTTATTCAACTGTTGGATTCATCTTTTCTTTCCAGTCCAACTTCCTTACTCAGGGGGTCAACAGTATCTTTTGGGTCTTCTGTTCACATTGAAATACTGAGTTACTGACTTGTTTAAGCACAGTCAGCATCAGTGACTTTGATCTATCACACATTTATGTCTCCACGCAAATAATAAGGGATACTTCACATCACGTAGCTTCGTTGGTAAGGCTCAGTCCCCCTTGCTAGACAGAGCAAGAGAGGCTGGCCTTGCTAGGAGACCGATTCAGATAAAAGTGGATGTGAGCGAGATCCTTCGAAGCCGGGCTGTGAACAGCACATCAGTATCCACTGTCTCTTGAGGACTCAGTAAAAAGGACTTTTTCTCCTCTCAGTGCCATCATGGTAGTATGTGAGAGAACGAGTAATGTCTGCTGTGTAAAGGAGTACACAAAGATTGATTTTACAAGTGTATCTTATATCATAGGTTGATTCTGTAGCTTCAGAGCAAACCCTCCTGGATGTAATACCACAGGGAGCCTTCACGCAGCCTGGTGTGGCAGGAAGTGCCTATCTGATAAGTGAACTATTTTGGGTAAATCATTGTGCCTGCAAAGACCCGCTTTGTTTGTATGCGGGTGGAGCTCAAAAAGAATGGGTACCACTGATTGATTAGTCATGGTCAGCCCTCATTGTCCAACCTGGGGAACGTGGAGGCATCAGCTTTTGAATTGTACATTTCTAAAGAGAGCTCAAATTCTCACATTGTGTCTTAGCAAAACAGGCTCGTTGCAGGGACTGCGCCGTGTTTCTGGGATGTAGTGCTCAACCTTTCCTCCTAACAGAGGCACTGGAATCCAGTGTGTGCCCTTAAATAACAGGAGTGTGTGGGCTCTAGCCAAAGTCTTGCAAGCCTCAAAGAATGGTTGTATCTGTTCTGCTTAGGAGATAAAAAGCGCAAAGCAAATCTGGTGCTGAACTCTGCACTGCGAACGGGCAGAAGCTACGTTACTTGTTTGCAGAAGAATCTGCTGTTTTGAAGTGCAGATTTTTAAATGAGGAAAAATCCAAAAGCTTTAGATACTTCTCACCAAAAATACCTCTAACATATTATGTCAATCAAAATATTTTGATAGTATTCAAAGATTTTCTTCTTTTTTATGTGGTCTGATCAAAAAAGGGGAACAAAATGAAAGAAAAAGACATTTCATCTGAAAAGGCCTAAACAGAATATTTTGCTGCCATAAAAGCCTTTTCCAGTTTTTAATTCAGTATGCACTTTCCTGAGAACCTGCCCTCATCGTGACACATCTAATTTTGACTTAATGTGCAATTTCTCATCCTCTCTCCTTAGTTCCTTATTTTAATTACAGCTCTTCTGTGCATGGATGTACGTTGCTCTCCTGTACTGCCAGGAACAGCGTATGAGAACTGATGAGTGCTTACTGCAAGAAATGTCAGTGCTACTTAGAAAGAGTGGTTTTAGCGTCTTTGAAGAGTATTTTTTCCTATCCTGATCTATAAGCCCCACTGAGCCCTGGATCAAGCATTCTAGTCCCAGAGCGGTTCTACCTGCTTACATTAGGACTGCATTTGGCACGGTGTCTGCCTCTGGACATATGTTGGATTTCACCAGGTGCTGCTGTCTATTGTCTAAACCTCCATTAATCATTCTTTGCATGAGCCGAGCATGTTTGCAGCCTTATTTATGCTATAAAAGTTCTTTCCACTGTGGGCAACTGCCTCCCACAACGCATTTCAACGACACGTATGTATTTGCAATCTGAAGGCTTTCCACTCTGGGGTGACTGTGTTTTACTGTGATGACTGGGATTCCTGGAGCTGCTCACCGTGCTCCATTCACCCACTTGTTAAGTCACTTGAACAGATAAATCAGGATCACGGGTGTAAGAGCTCAAAGAAGTCCCTCCCCAGATGAAGTATCCTTTTCCTTGTGTGAAAATCTGGCAGTGCTGACTGTAGACTAAACTATACAGTGACTGCATGTGAAATGGACTTCATGCTCTCCTTGCTTGAACTTCAAAAAAAGCTTAAAGTGCACGCAAGAAGATATATTTATTTTTCAAATTTTACTAGTTTGGCTGCGCTAAGCCAACCATATATATTTATTTCTCTCCTGGAATCCAATGGATTTGAATATCCACACATATTCTCAATACCCCCTGCTCATCCAAACCTTTTCAAGAATGATGTGTTTATATTTCAACACAAGTCTAATATTTATTTTTTCCAGCAAACATCAATAACATATAATTTTCATTTAGTAAAACATTTTTGTTTTGTTTCTGCTAAATCATCACAAATACAAGACTTTAAATGCTCAAGAGATAGTTGAATGGTACTTACTGTTCAAATATTTCTTTGTTGCAGTAATAAATCTTTAAATGTAGGCCCACTTCAACAAAAACAAAGCCCTGATTAATTTCATATTTATCTCAGCAGCTGTTTCAAGGAAGACCTGCCAGATATTGATCCAAATATAGTAGATGCACAACAACAAAAGGGGAAGAGGGTAAATGGGTTTATGTGAAGGCATCATTTACCAGCAGAAACTTAATAGGAGTGTGAAAAATTATAATATTCGTCCCCCAGATTTGGCTTTAACAGCTGCAATCATGTATTCTTGGACACAGCTGTGTTTTATATCGTTGCTATTTGGATGAAGACAGGAAACTACCCAAATAATTCTTATTTGCTCAATTAAATAGGAGGATGAATGCCTGCAGAACTCTGGGTCCTAATTCTGGTCTGGGGCATAATGGTGTAGATCAGGATTTTTACCTGGGTAGAAGACAGCGCAACCCAACCCTGCTGAATCCTGCCAGAGATACCATATGGGACCTACACCTCCCACAGCAACTCTCAGGAGCTCACGGGATACTGGTGACATTTTGGGAAAAGGTTTTCTGAGTCTGAGTTCTTCCTAGCTTACATCATTGTACAACAGAATTGCTTTGACTTCAGAGCCATTTTTCTTAGAAGTAAAAATCAAATACCAAAATAAGTTACTTGCTTGACTATAGCAGCAGCACCCGTTCTGGCACCGGTTAGCTTCTGCCAAAATATTTGGGCTTTTTTCTGTCTGTCTATTCCCTCCTGTTGACATGGGGCCAGAGGCAGGGGTTGAATGTGGACATTGTGCAGCCCACACATCTGCATTCTTGTGCCGTTCGCAATCACACCTCATGTCCCCTAAGAGCAGTTGCTGGAAACCAGAGACAAGAAGTTTGTCTCTGACCGGACCTCACTGGCTCCAAGTCTTTTTACAACATGTCACTGAAATTTCTCTAGGTTGCTGCTTTATGTCCAGCTCCAGCCAGTGTGAAACTGGCTTTGATTTCTTTCTCCTTTTAAAAAAGTGAGAGTGAGTAATTCCTTTTCAGCACTGAAAGAGAATAAACAAATTTAGGTCACAGCAAGGAAGAAAGGATTAGTTGGAAATGGAGGCTGGATGACTGTTTCTCCTCTAATTACAAAAAAGCATTCTGAAACCAAGTTAGAATAAGCAAGAAGGACAATTTAGGTTGGGATGTGATGATTAGCAGTCACAGGTGCCCTAGGGTCTTTGAGAAGACAAACTGACTCATCACACCGAACGGCCACAGTCATAAGGGGTGTGGGTTACGACTCAGACCAACAATGTCAACGTTCAGGAACGTACCTGGTAGCTCTGATCCTGAACAAGGTGCATTTTGCTGAAAAATATTAAACAGAGTAAAATATTTTAACAAATAATGCTGATTCAGGAGTGCTTGACAAACGGGTCTACTAAAAAGGACTTTCTCTGGTCCTCTAGATGTATTGGAAAGTGTATTATGAGTATAGATGATGGACAAGGTGAGCTTCAGGCTCAACACGGCAAGGTAGAACCAAAGTATGAAAGTCAGTAAGTGATGCTGATTATAAACCTCCCCATCTAGCTTCATTTTCAGGCTGAGTAAACAAACCACAGACAAGATGAATGAAAAATTGCAATTTATCAAAAATATTAACACATAAGTTACTGGAGTGGGCCTTGGCACATTTTGATAGGGAAACCAGGCAATGGAGTTAGTTTGGTCTCAGCTTGAAATAAGGCCTTTGGGATAACAGTCTGTGCTTGGAGGCTTCCATATACCCATTTTTCTCCTCTTCCTCTCCCTATTCCAGCTTCTGAATCAATTGGCTGGCTACAACCACATTTGACAGAGGAACGGTGAACTCAAAAATAATTAAGTTCCTGCAGATTTTGTGCTTACAAATCGATGCTTGTAGAGCTACTTGTTATGCTGAGAGTGTCTCCTGACAAGGTTACGCTGACCCTCCAGATCTTGCTCTCACTGTTAACAAATCATATTTTGAATGAGATGCTATACATGTCAGATCTGTGCTTTTTGTGGTACAACAGGCATGCTAAATGTGCTGCTTTGCCATTAACCCACGACTGTGAAATGGCAACGGGGATATTATGTTATTTCAGCTAATCAAGTGCTGAAGCTTCTAATTGCCAGAAGCTTTGGCCAGACCGTAAGGATGAAAAATGCGCATAATCAATGATAGGTATTTGAAAGATTAATCAGAAAGCATGAAGTCCTTAAACTCATTTGGTACCCTACAAGGCATCTCTTGCCAAACAAAATATGATTTAGAATGTGCCTGAAATAAAAGAGGAAATTTGAGAAAATAACCTTATGAAAGAACACTAGAAACCAAAATAGAGGCATTTATTTTGACAAAATTATCACATCTGCTTCTGAGTTTCAATTTTATGGTGTTTTTTTTTTTTTAATCCAGATCATAAGTATTGTTTTCACAAATATTCTAAGGTATTTTTACTAAACGTAGAAGCTGGTCTTTGCTTAAAAGCAGTGTAGCAACTGAAATGACATATCAACTATCAAATATTTTGTGCTCACCATTGCAAATCTAGTCCAGATGAGCACAGTCAAAAGGCTGATGGATTGTCCAGATACCTTGATCGGAGTGTTCTCTCCAGTTTCTAGCCAAATATCAATACCGGAAAAAATTAGGCATCACAATCAACATTAATTGCCATCCTAAAATGATTACTTGTGCATAATAGATACGTGGATTGATGTAGCGTCTTGGGAGCCAGGGATAAGCATTGTATTGCTTGAACAATGTGGAGGAAGCTTGATTGGTACTGATGCATTTCCCGATCAATTGCTAAACTGGGAAGTGTTTGGGTTGTTGCTTTTAAACAATAAATTTAATAAGCATGGCTAGACTATTCAAAAGGAAACTAGGGTCATTTCCTCAATACATCTTGAGGTAACCGAAGAAAAACGACTGACTGTCAAAGATGATGAATCTTCACAGATTGCTCTGACTCACCAGAGTTTATGGATGCTTCGTTATGTCTACACAGGGCCAACCTTTCTAGGACCCTATCAATAGCTGTACGTATTTGGCTATGTCAACTTACATTTTGGCCTTTTTTTTTTAGGTAAATTTTAACTAAATTGCTTATGAGGTGTCCCCACATTTATAAAAACTTTTTGTACTTTCACATACGTGTTCAGTTGTGTTCTTACAGACTGTTATTACTGATTATTTTTAATTCTTTGGATTTGCATGTATGGTTTCCTGAAGTGTAATTTTTTTTTAATTCATTCTAGACAGCTGACGACTGTAGTATGAGTATAGGTACCTGGAGACCTCCGCCGAGGCAGGCTCTGTAGACAAACAGAGCATGGCAGATGGTCCCTGCCCTGAAGAGCTTACAATCTAAATAATTTTCTTACCTCCTCCTTCTTTCTGTGAAATACTAGTACCTGATTAGTATCGGGCTGCCTACTCGTATAGTACAAGTGCTCTGAAAGGCATCCCTGTCCACAGCATGCAGCTGAAACTAGAAATAATGAGCAGATAGCTTTCTGGCTTGCAACAGTTTAAACACTATTAAATAATATTTTTTGACAAACAGGTTTAGAAATCAGGTGCTAATTTTCTGCAGAGTCAGAGAAGGATTTGTGGAATTATCACTGTGTTGGGGAGATCAAATTGTGTAGATGAGACTACAGACCCACAGGTCTTGTTACAGGTTAGTACCATTCATCTCATTAAAGAAAAAAATTACAAGCAGAGCCAATTCTGCAAGACTCTGAGCAGGGTTCTTGAAATAGAGCTGGGTTTGCTCAGATTAATAAATATCATCCGTTTGTCCATTATCTGCACTATAATTGAAAAGGGGTACCCATCTTTTCAGTTATTTCATATAGGAACTTACATGCCTGGGTGAACAGTCAAGTAGGGAAATCCTATCTGTAATTAAGACCATTGTACTGAGTTTTGTAATACTAGTGAAATGGTTGTGACTTGTTGATAAGTTTTGAACCCAAGAAATCTATGATTATTCTCCATTTTGTCATTTGCCATCCCTGCATCCTATCAGTTTCATACTTAAAAACATCCTAAGCTTGTTGAAAATTTGCAGTAGTTGCAAGGAGTGTGGATAGTGCTGGTAGCAAATGACTGCTTATTGCTTGTTTTATGACAAGATTCAAGAAGCATTTTGACCCCCACCGGTGGGCTGATATTCCAGCCTGGTCTGCAGGGTCTGTGGCTGCTCTCCTGTGTCCACCAGAAAAAGCTGAGGAATTGTTGTCCTTTCTTCTTCCTCTGAAAACATACTGTGAAGTCTCCAAAGACCTGAAAGTAAGGATCTGGGATGTTGGGAAGCCTTTTTTCACACATGGATGCTCTTGCACGGTGTGCTGATGGGAATGGGTGGCAGTACTATCTGCCCCCTCCACTGCTTCTCTGCACCTCCAGGGTCCAGAGAGGCTGTAAACCTTCAGTAAACATGGTATCCAGCCCATAGTAATATCTCTTCGTTCCCTATAGGGAAAATGTATTTTACTGCAGGCTGAACTTCTAGTCACGGTGGTATGTAATCATGGGTATCAAGATGGTATCATACTGCCTTTGCTCTAAAGCTGGGGGCAGGATCTGATTTTGGGTCTGTCTGGGTCTAAGACTTTAGTACCAGTTCATAAATGGAAGACTTCAGTCCCTCAGGACACTCCTGCATACTGAAATAGGTTTTGTTGTTGTTCATCAGTAAGTATTAAATTAAGTTATCATTTTAGATCAGATTTGGTAAGTTGTCAAGTTGGCAGCAGCTATGGGGAGTTGGAATGAAGTGAATGTTGGCTATGCCTTGCTGTGGTTGCAATGGAGGGGTGGGTGTTTATCTATTTATGTCAGAAAAGACAGATTGTACTTACCTGTTACTGTGTCTGTTGCTGGGGCTCTCCACGTGCCTGTGAAGCATTGAATCAAAATCAATGCTTGGAAAAGTCAGTTCAGTGTAACAGGGATTGGTGACTTGCCAGAAGTTACTGAAGACCCTATAAAGCTTCTGCGAGGAAAAGAAAACCAACAAGGAAACACAAAACCCCTTCTATTCTTCCCTTTCTGATTCGATTCTTTGTCTCAGCTCTCATTCCAAGGGCAAGAGGCAGTAGCACCAACAACAAAGCTTCTTTTACAGCCTTTTTTGGCATTAGTTATGGAAGGATCAGATGTCTGACCTTTCAGCAGTAGGTAAAAGGAAAATAAAAAGATCTGTATTCCTGACAGTGTTTGGAAGTGCCTGCTCTCCCTAGTTTTCCTTTGCACTGACTGTTGTATGCAGTGTGCTCTAGGTGTGCCAATAATGTCAAGGCAGAGGACCAAGCTCGTTGGCTTGACTGCTCCTTCCTGGCGCTAAGTTGAGAACGTTCAAGTTAGCAAACTCTCTTGACATGGCAAAATCCGCTTTGCCACAGGGTGGTCCGTGTGTACACAAATCTTTCTGGACACTGGTAAGGTCACCAAGGACTTTTATTTGTAAGTTATATGTGTTAATCCAGTGTGCCTTCTATGAAGGATATCCTTGTCCTTGTTCCAGCCCAGAAATGCGGTTCTAAGCTTTATAGAGTTGTTTTAAGTGAGATATGTAGGAGTATTATTAGCAGAAAGAGTGCTTTAAGAATTTAGAGTCGTAGAGTGTATTAAAATCATCCCGTGTGCACTGAGAGTATTTGTGTGGAGGCTAAACAGAGCCTTACAATTTCTGCATCATAATCATACTTAATAATATCTGTCCTTATAATATTTCAGATGCTTTCCAGTGATATCAACATTTGCTATTTTAAATTATCTTACCTATGCCTTTATGTCCACAATATTGACCCTATTTATGTTGATGGTCAGAGGATTTCTTGTTCTGTACCTCACTGTTGCATTCATTATACAAAATATGGTCATGTTCTGCCATGTTTCTCTTCCTTCTCAACTGTTCTTTCTGTTTTCATCTCCCTTCCTTCCACATTTCCTTTCTTCCAACAGCTTCTCTTTCTGTGGAACAGGCTGTGACATCCATTCCACTTAGACCATTCTGGCGTTCGTTTTTAGTGCATCACCAATTAATTTTATTCATTTAGCATACCAATAATATTGCTGGGGATGGGGAATTTCACATTTTGTGTAAGCACTTGAGACCTAAAGCAGACACCGTGGTTCTCAAGACTTCAGTGCCGTGCACGGTGGATTAGCTGGTCAGGCAGAGGAGTAGACGCTTCCTAAATCTCATCAAATGTTGGATGCTGCAGGAGGATGACACTTTTGAGCCATACCTCTTTTTCTAAGGAGCAATACTATATTCCTGGAAAAGCTATGCTGAAAGCTGCCCAGATTTTACTTGAATAATTCAACACGTCCTTTTATTCTTTCTCCTCTCTTCTCCTGAGGAAAAAGGGAAGGTGTGTTTGCAAGCTAATGCTCTGGTGCTCCTGGGCCCCAAGCATTGCCAGTGACTGGGCCAGGTAACTGTCTTGAGCTTTGGAGAAGGGAGGGGCACAGGCCGGCAGAAAAGTATGACTGCAAGTTGAAAACGATCCTGCAACATTTGGAAGATCGATCAGGAGGGAAAAGGGCCCCAAATTTAACAGTGCACATGCTGAGTCACAAGGACCTTCCTTTCAGGGAATGATTGCCAGGCACTTTTCTGGAAACTACACTTTTTTAAAAGCCCTTAAAGGAGCCTCTAAAAATGAAGACACACAAATGGCCAGGAGTGTTAAGGCACAGGACCCTGCCTGTTGGCTTTGGCTGTGGATTGAATTCAATATGTTGAAAGCAGAATCTGTCGTACGTACGCATAAATAGCTTCTATATAAATATATCTGATTCTGTTTTCAATTGTGTGGAAGTATGTATGTTTTCAGTAAAAATTTGAATTACATATATTTGGGAAATTAGACATGAAACTCTAATATATACACTTGAATTTCATGTACATTAGATTGTGTTAAAACTTTCCATATAACCTTTATGCAGACCTGTATTTTACATTTTATTTGGAAAGCATATCATTACTTGCTTTGCTCTGAAGCACGGAACATCAGAACGAAAGTCACAGTGTCTGTCCACAATATTAATTTTCCTGATACGCTTTTATTCCTACAGCGAAGATGTTTGTAAACGGGGATTCACTGTTATCATCGATATGCGGGGATCCAAATGGGATCTGATCAAGCCTCTCCTGAAGACCCTTCAAGAAGCCTTTCCTGCCGAGATTCATGTTGCCCTGATTATAAAACCTGATAATTTCTGGCAGAAACAGAAAACAAACTTCGGCAGCTCTAAGTTCATCTTTGAGGTGAGAGCCACATGAGGGATGTATGGTAAGGCATTACCTCTGGTAAGAAATTTTCTGGTAAAAAAGAAATTCCCAAGCCATGTGATTGAGAGCAAAAAGAGACGTCTGAGGACTGTTTGCAGGAGTGGGCTGATGCCCTGGCATCAAGGTTGCCGTCTCAGCACACTGGTGGAACGGGGATGCATGTTTCGTCTCAGAAGTTAACTAATGTAATTCAGTTTGATGAGGGTTTTTGAGGTTTTTATTATTGGTGGTGTCGCATTTAGTCTTTCCTTTTTTTCTCTTAGGGGAAAAAATGTATCTCTATATTGTCACTGGTTTAATTTAATTGAGATCTACAATTCAGAGGTAGGATTAGCAACTCCTCTTAATGATGATCTGTATCAGGCAGGTTCTTTGAGAATTAACCAAGATACAACAACTGCATAATTAAAGGGAATTTTACTACCTTTGTCATTGATGAAGACAAGCCAGCTGTGTTCTCTTAGTGCACTTCAATTTTCTGTGAATTTCAGCTTCTTACCCAAAAAGAAGCAAAGTTCAGGTGCATTAAGTGCACCTACATCAATCATTCCCAGCCATGTCAGTCGTGTGTTGGGTTTTTGTTTATTTGCTGACAAACAAATTGTTGGCTGTCTTACTTACCAATCCATTGATTTCAGAAAGGTACTCAGATTTTGCATCTTGGAACTCAGAAGAGATATTTTGGCTATAATTTTTAATGTTAACTGCAATGGAAGACTATGTTTAAGTATATATTTAAGTTCTGTTGAAGTTGGTGTGATACAAATATGTCCTTATTTTCAACCTCTTCTTCAGAGAACTCTTGAATTGCAGTAGGCAACCAGATTGGTGTTAAGCGTTAACAAACTTTTACATTATTATAGAAATTTAAGTATTTGTACTTCTTTTTTATCCCTCTGTCTCACAAAATCAGTGTTTAAGCCCTTCATTTAAATGGGTCTTTACCTTCCTTGGCTACCTATGAGAACTCAGCCATCAAAATAACTTCCACTTGCTATCCCCTATGCACTTTTGAAAGCAAGGCTGCCTTCAGCATAGGTTTATGTCACCTCCAGAGATTCCTCACACTGAAAATCACTGCTCCTGGCAGAAGGGGTTGACGTTACAGTGCAGTGAGATTGGCAGTGCTGCCTGTGGGGAATGAGAGTGACCAGGGCAGTGGGAAAGAGAAAGGAGACATACAGGTACAGAAGAATGTGGAGCAGGAGGGAGCCTGTGCAATAGAAGAGCTTTTGGGGATTCGGAGCGTCTGTTTAAAATTTATATGGGCACGAAGGGGCAGTCCCATAGTATCCCCAAAAAAGACAGCTTATGCATGTATATCCATCACTGAATTTCAGTCCTCCAGTGCTTTAGGAACAAAACCAATGTCTTCCTAAAGCTTCAAAACCTAGAAGTGATATCACAGAGTTCAAATATGTATTTTAGAGCATTTGTTTGTTTTAAGAATGAATTAATACTTTCTATATGCTTGGCTTCTTTTATTGTGTGGAGTTGGTGTGATGATAGTGAGGAGTAAACTGTGGTCAAGCTATTCTACATAGTTACAGCGCTGAGTCTGTGTTGTGTTAAAAGCTCTGGACTCGTTTGCTGTACGTGCTGGCATACATGAAGGGTATTTTCATTTTGTGTATGTGCCTTTGAGTCTGTCTGCTGGGCTGTTCCCATAGGTGTCTGTAATAGTTCACGTTTTTGGACCGAAGGAGGAGAGTCAGTGAGGTTAATGTCCATTGGACCACCGACAGACACTCAGAAATAATGAGCCCTTCAATTCTATGATATTTAAAATATTTCTTAAGCTGCAGTCCACTGTACAGTAGATGCCCTGGAATATATACTCACAATCCAGGAATTTCTATTTTGAAGGATCCTTGTGGCTGGTGCTGCTTATCATTAGGCTCAGGCTCTGGGGCACCTCATGCTTTCTCATAAGAACTGTGAATATCAAATAAGCGTTGCAGGTCAATATGAGTCACATTTGTTTCGCTCATGCGGGGCAGCACACGGGTAGCCTCTCTGCACTGAACCATCACGGTGCTTTCCCACAGCTGTGGTCGGACACGAGGCCCTTGGCAGGAACAGACTGCAGGGGAAGGCAATGGGAGTCTCTGTTGAATTACCCCGTCTCCAAACCCAGCAGTACCCAGTGTCAGTTTTAAGTCCAGATTCTGCTTTTGAGCTTAATGGAAGCATTATGCATGTGCCAGGGCATTGCATTACCCTTAGTGGAGGCTAATGGTCTGGATTTTGTGTTGTGAGGCTGGCACAGACAGTCTGTGTCAGTCCAGAGGGTGAAGCGTGCCCGCATATCATGACACAAAGAAAAGAGACGAGAAAGCGTTTGGTTGACGTATGTGGACTCCAAAGCTTCCTGTCACTTTGAGGAATGAACCAGGCAGCTTAGTTAGCATTAATTCAGAGGCGCCTTCAAGATTATTTTCTTTCTCCTGCCAAAAGGGTTTAAATAGTGGGAATCGCTTTTTAAAGTGATTTCTAGAAGAAAGACGGGTGAGGCCTGAGAGACAGTTACTTTATCTTACCACCTACCTGCCTAGCTAAGGTCGTTTTCATGAGAGTTTCAAGAACTCCTTAAAGAAACAAATCTGAATAAAGAAATTTGCTGCAGAACTCATGAAATGGGAAACCTTTCTGCTGTATCATCATGTCAAATTCTGTTCATGATAAAGGCAGTGCTCGCATTAGCTTGACACACTGCAGAGGGAATGCCCATGTATTAGACATGAAGAGAAGCCTTTTCCTGGCAGGCATTTAAACTCTAAATGGAATTATCTTCAAGGAGTCACTGTCCAAGTCAAGAGGTTTGGAAATCTGAAATCCCTCTGAACCTACATACTTACCTTTCCATTGTACGTTGGCTCTTCCCTCCGTCCTCACCCTTTCCAAAGGCGAGGGACATTGCAAGGAAGTTTTGAAATAATCTTTCTGCTGAGCGTAAGTTCAATACAATCCCAATTTTAATACACTGCAGAATGCCTGATCTTTTTAGATGGATACAAATTGGAAGAAAAGTCTATTATTAACTTTGAACCAGAGGGCAGGCTGCTATTTTGGACATAATTCAGGATAATAGGCAGGACTTGAGATATTTTTCTTTGCAGATGACTTTTACAAGATTGCTATGATTATTGGGTGCCTCCAGTTCTGAAGAGCACAAACTCTGACATTCTTTACAGGTGGCCTGATCTTTAGGGGATAGATGTGCAGTCACTGATGACCATCACAAGCCTTTAAGGGCTGCCGAATTGGGTGTTAACATGACAGTACTGAAAATCGCTAGTAACATGCGAAACCCTTTGCTTATATTTCTGAAAAAATTAGTTTGTCTAAAATAAATGGGAACAGCCATCAGTTGTTGTGTCCTTAAACAGTAATCAGCTTTCCAGGCACCCAGTGCATTTCTCTGTCACTGATGACCGAGCCTGAATGAATGAAAACCACATCTCATTGATTATGTATGATTTATGAGCAGTACTTTTTATTAGCAATAAATTCTGATTGTTACTGCTCCAGTGAAATTTCACTTTTACCTTGATTTTGGCTTAAATACATTAGACATTAATAATATGGAAGAGATCTGCCTGTGACAAAAGCCAACTGGAATAATCTGGAAGGAAAAACCAGCATATTCTGGGTTTTGGCAGGTCACAGTACCTGCTTCAATTCATACGGCTGAACCTTTTGCTGCTGTATAGCCACTAGCCTGAATATGACAGAAATAGCAGAATCCCAGCAATACCAGATACGTGTTTAGTGAACAGTCATGTCCAGGTATCAACCAGCTGCCCTAAGAAGTCTGCAGTGTCCAACTGGGTTAATGTAATCTATGCCAGAAGCATTCTCACAGTGGGTTTTTGATAGTCAGGCCAGGTGAAAAAGATAGACATTATTCCAGTAAATCTCATGTCTTTTAATAAAGAAATCAATAATTGTTATTAATAGAACAGTTTTCAATCCAATTAATTCATCAAAATTAAACATAGTCCTCACCATCTTTTCCAATGTTCCTTCAATGATGTACTGATGAGGAAAACAATCGCTGTGTGTATTGATGAATTGCACTGTTATTTCTGATTAGACAGTCACTGATTCAAATGCTGTCATTTTCCTTTCCTCAGACAAGTATGGTATCTGTTGAAGGCCTGGCAAAACTTGTAGATCCTTCTCAACTGACGGATGAGTTTGAAGGATCCTTGGATTACAACCATGATGAATGGATAGAGTTACGCGTCTCCTTGGAAGAGTTTTTCAACAGTGCTATCCATTTATTATCAAGGCTGGAGGATCTCCAGGAAATGTTGGCTAGAAAGGAGTTTCCAGTTGATGTTGAGGGCTCAAGAAGGCTGATTGATGAGCACACTCAGCTTAAGAAAAAAGTGATTAAAGCTCCTGTGGAAGAACTGGATCGTGAAGGTCAGAGGTTATTACAATGCATAAGATGCAGTGATGGCTTTTCTGGCAGGAACTGCATTCCTGGAAGTGCAGATTTTCAAAGTCTTGTGCCAAAGATCACCAGCCTTTTAGACAAGCTGCATTCTACCCGGCAACACTTGCATCAGATGTGGCACGTCCGCAAGTTGAAACTGGACCAGTGCTTTCAACTCCGGCTTTTTGAGCAAGATGCTGAGAAGGTAAGGCACTGTCTGCTCCTTTCATGCTTTAACCGACACTTTATCACAAGGACACTGAGACCATTTTTTCTGATTAACAACACGAGGTGTACATCACAGGTGTAAATCTCGTGTTGCCAGCAGATGTAATTTATGTTCCTCATGAACGAAATTCACTGAACTAATCGTTGGATGTAGCAGGAATAACTCTCCAAGAATAACTTGTCGGTGTCACTTTTGATGAAAGTTAATCTGCTTTTTTTGTGTCACAATGGGTACATTTGGTAGACATTAGCACACGAAACAGGCTTTTTTTTCCAACTTTCTTTTACTAAGCTTATGAATATATTTATCTGCATGTCACAGCACCTAACGAAGAATGATTTTAGGGTTTGATTCGCTATGATTATTGTTTGCACTTCTTGCAAGTCTGTGGGAAATTTGTAGTTTAAATCCTCCTAATTGTTATCTCAAACAATGTTTTCAGTTTCTGTTTCCTAGGAGATCGCAACAGGATTTGCAACTGGTAAAATCTTTAGTGATGGTTTTGTACCAAGGACATGGCCACTTAGTTCCCACAGCACGAGAGCTGAGACTGTGTTTAAGTTAAACATATAAACAGACCAAGAGAAAGTATTCTGAAGCAACAGGAGAATGCAAAACTCAGTGTGCCTGTTTTGCATTAGAAAGGACATAATGATGGCATTTGAATTCATACCTGACAGTGAGTCAGTGGCCACGATTCCTGTTCACCAGCACAAGGCCTTATTTGAGAAATATTTAACGTGAAATCATTCCATAGAGATAACATTGCAGCTTCATACTTCTTAGGCATTTGTAAGGTAGCGTGTCAGCCTGAAAGCACATAGGGTGTCTCAAAATGAAATGCTGTGTACAGAAGTATTTAGAGCAGCAGAAGCTTGGGTAAGTAGCATGGCTTTAGGAAGCTGTGGTTTCACAGGTGTGCAGTACTGCTGTGGAGCTGCATCCGCCTTCCCTGACTCTTCCCAAGACACTCATTCAGGAACCTGTAGTAGATAGGAAAGTCCCCTGCAAGCCAAGCATGACAGCTTGTCATGTTTGTTGGGAAGACTGGCTGAAAACCAACCAGAGTTCCCTAACCAGACCTTATACACAACACCAGCTACACATTTCATTGGTACATGGTAAAGCAGGCTTCTTACTACTTGTAGTATTTGTCTGCTCTTTGCCTCTGGAAGCATATGCAGGTAGTGATTTTGGTGAATTTATCTTAGACAACTGTGTTTTGCTAGTCTTCGCAGTCAGGCTTTGTAAATGGACAAGTCCTTGATATCTTGCTAGATGGTTTTGTGAGACGTCTTTGCTGCACATTTAAAGTTCTAGGCCACAGAAGTAAGCTATTCTCAGTGGAAAGTAGTGAGTTCTCAGACTCATGTTTATCCAGTCCGTATATGCATCAAAAGCACCGATCTTGGAATCTTCTCCACTTAATGTATGATGCAGTTGTTTCACTAATGTGTCTGCCTGGACCCAAGAGGACTAGCCACAGAAATGCAGACCCCATCTGCAGGGGGATCTCACTGAAGATGATTATTTTTAATCACCTACAAGTTAGTATTATTTTTAAAACATCAGGGAAAAGCACATTGCTGAAACAAATATCATCTTCAGTAGTGCAGACCAAGACAAAAGAAACTGGTTTTCAATGCATGCACTAAATGCCTTGAAGGGATACTAGGACTGACAAGGCTCCATCATTGTATAATCAATCCTCCTTTTGGGAAAAACTTGAATTCTGATGAGTCCCTCTAAAAGGAGAGTCACTGCAGTGTCACTCAAGAATGCGTAAGAGCAGACTTTTTCTTCCAAATGCTACAATTTCTTCTTCTTCTCCCTTTTCCTTGTGTGTCACATGCTATAAAGAGATCACTCACTGCTGTCCTTCCCAGCGGTGGCTGTATTTCAGGCAGTGTGTCAGTTTGGATTTTCTAATTTTGGGATTATTCAGATGACCACTGCTCACTAACACATTTTTAACTATTTATTTATGATTATTATTTGCTAATATTATTAGAAAATTATTATTATTATTAATATTCTAATTTGAAAGGATCTTAAATCGTCAGTGTCTGAAACATTTTTGCTCCCAAGCACTATTCTGTTGTGTTTTCTGTCTCCTGAACAGTCATTGAAGGATGATGTGATACAAGTTGGAGCATTGTGACAGTTAGGTTCTTCGCATGTGTTACTCTGAGGTTGTTAAGTGTAAGGTTTAGGCAAATCACCACATAAATGAAACTTGTGAGGTGAAGGAAGAAGCAGGGAGAATGTGATTCCTGCCTTTTTAACACTGGCTGTCTGGAGCAATTCCTAGTTGGCAAAACTGGCATTTTGACCTTGAGATCTCTTACTCATCTACCTCACATTAACTAAACACACAGTCTTGCTGCGGCTTCTCAGGGTAGCTCTGCTTGCCTTTCCTTGACTGCTACATTTTCCCAAATAATAGAAAATATTTTGTTGTTTTATACTCTCAAATGAGTAATTTTAATCTTGTCAGGTTGTGAGTCCCTAAAATTCTTCCAGTGAAGGTTGCAGACCCTTTTAATTCACATTTCACACATGTGGACTTATGTTAAAAATTGATGGCTTGCTCTCCTTAGCCGCCTTTTGCAGATCTCTTTGAAGCAGTCTGACCATCTCAGACTGGAAAGTACTTGTCTCATAAAATGTTCAGAGCTAAATCCAGCCTGAGCGCTGTCTCCACTGTGTAAATACCACAGCCTGTCTGTGTATTGAATTTTAAAGTTTCCTGCTACCTCCATTTGCTCCACTGAACTCTACCCTCTACAATTAGGTATGGTAGCCGAGCCAGGATGGCCTTCATCTCCTGGGGAGAGGGACAACTCTTTCCATATAACCTGGATATGTCATTTAGTGCTAATCAAATGACAACTCCAATTCCCTGTGAAAGCTCAAACTTCAACATAAAATTCTGAATACAAATAAGGTTTTAAGGCCTTTTAAAATATCTTTATATACTCATTGGGTGATATTTTAGGAAACATGTTTTAATAAGGAGAAAATGGAAAAGGACTTTCCATTTTCTGGACACCTCTGATTTTAAAAATTACAGGTGTCCTCATTGCCTGAAAGGTTCTTAAAGACAGTGAGGAAAAAAATAAAAAGGGACACAAGAAGGGAAAACACACAGTATTTTAAGGTAGCTTAATTTTTTGACCCCTTGGTATTAAAATATCCCAAATGTTCAAAGCAGAATAATTCACTGTTTTCCCTCCTATAGGTCCCCTCAGTTGGAACATTTATAAATGACAGTCATTGCCTGGAGACATGAATTAATCAAATTACAGGTATTACAACTTACAGAAGGTCTGCACAGCTGTGTGCTGAGCAAGGCATGTTATTGGCAAAATGAAAGGAGGGGGTTGCAGTCGTACCCTGGGCTTCTCCCACGCAAATCAGTGGGAGAGAGCAGAGCTGTATGTGGAGAAACTTTGTCTCCAAGTCAGGCCTTTAGGGGTTTATTTTCCTGTGCTGGGGATGAGGGAGAGGAAAGGTTGGTCAACCACAGAGGCACAAGCAGTGCAGTGAGATTGAATCCCCAGATGTAGACTGGAAGCTCCTTGAAGCTCAAGTCAGCCGTCAGGTCAGCCACGTGGGGAGCTTCGGCAGAGCGGCGTGAGGAAGTTCACATGCTGTGCAGTGCTGGCCGTAATGATCTGCTGATAAATAACACATTTCAGATGCTGGTGTAGCCCTGACCCTCACTGTTCAACAAACTCATTCCTCACCAACTAAGGCATACATATTGTGTACCTATATGGATGATTTTGAAACTAGAACTGAGTCTTCACTGTGCTTTTACTACCTAGCAGGGAAAATATTTTTATCTATCAGTAACATGAAAAAAATGTAGTCCAGTCTAAACTGAATATTGTTTAAACCATGAAAATGCCCACCATCAGCATAGATCCAACTGTTAGAGCTATCTGAGAAATGCTAATTGGATGGTTGAAATCTGGACAGGGAGAAGAATTCAGGCAAGAATCCACGTTTTACACTTGAGTAAGTACCAAAAAAGTCAAAAAATTATCCCTGCATTCTGCACTTTCCAGCTCTTCTGGAAAGCATTTGTAACTGGCACCCAACTTGACTTTCGTAGGAATTTTCCCATCGTTCTGGGTTGGTTCCATATCACTTTTACTACCCTGGCATGTATGTGAATGAAAAAGAGCTATCATGATGCAACCAGTGTTGGCCACACGAAGTATAAACAATATAGTCATCAGCTGGACTGAACCAAGGATCTCTACTGTGAACTTGTAACAGCAGAGCAAAGACAGAGCAGGCTGCTGCAATATGGGGCGGGGGGGGGGGGGGCAGCCTCTAATGGGGGCAGAGGAGACTTTGCACAGTCTCTCTGTCCCCACCTCTCCTTCCTGATTCTATGGATTCCGCTACACAAAGGCCAACTCCAAGAGACGGCAATGGTAGTTAGAAAATGCCAGAGTGAATTTCACTGGAAGTTCGTGATGGGAGAAACATTCTATTTGGATAGGGCCAGCTTTGTAGCAAGTCTCGTGGCAAACCACAGGCCACATCTAGTCTTCAAGGAGCAGTTAAGTAGCAGCCTTGCAGTCGAAACCATCTGCCTCATCCATACTAAACCTTCCCTTTGAAAAACACAGCTCTGCCTGTGATTTTCCCCATGGAGCAGGCTATGGGAAGCAGTGCTGGGGGCTGCCATGGTAGTGCTGCTCTGCGGGTGGCTGCAGAAGAAGGAGCGAAGGCCATGGCCTGCAGCTCCTACCCCACAGCAGCTGTTCCTCCCATTTCCCAGGTGATGGAGTGACAGAAAGATTTCAGTGAGTGCAAGAGTGCTCGGAATGTGATAATAATGCAAAGTTCATCTGACAGAAGACGACTTTGGAGGGTGGGAGGGTAAGCAAAACGGTGGAAGGGGAATAGGATGGAATAACAGCTTCAGCAATTCACCTGCATCCTGCTCCCTGTGCAGGTGTGGGCAGTGAGACCAAGGAGCACACACCACATCCATCCTTTCTCACACACAGTGCTGCTTCAGGCCCCTTCTTTGGTTTGGTCTTAAATAAGGGAACTGGTGTGTTATTCTACTGGATCGATGCTATTAAACTCAGCTCCCATTTAATGAAGTAAATAATGGGGCATTTGGTTGCTAAAGGAGGAAAATCACAGACACACCAGCTGTACTAGGCTCCTGTCCAGTGTCCTGTTCCCATTCCTAATGAAAGTATTGTTGAAGACTCCCATTGATTTTCAGCAGAAGCACAATATACACATTAACACTTATTCTGAAGGGCCAGGTTAAATTTAGGAGTTCCTGGTTTAGAATCTGATTTAACACCATACAGTGTTTGTCTAGAAAAATAGAGAAGCTCTAGCTCCACAGCAAAGTCAGTGGGTGAGAAGATTACCCAAGAACCTTAAAATCTGCGTATTTGAACCATGCTCTTGCTGTTGTTGGAGTATGGCACCTGCCAAAGGTGCGCATCCCTCAGAAGGCAGGAATGCTCTGCAAGCTACTCTTTGTCTAAAAAGATGCAGGATGACTTTGATGGAATAAAAGAATGCAAAATGTGGAAATTTACACTATAGTTTGGGGGGGAAATATGGCTTTAAGAAAGAAACACTAATACCTTGATGTTTGAGACATGGGAAACTATCAGCACATTTGTGATTGTATGATACTTGTCCACTTTGACCGTTTCATACATTAATTCCCCTTATACTGCACTTAAAAATTCTGATGCTGCATGTTCTGTAATAAAATGCATTACAAATCAGATGATATGATCCTTCTTGCTAATATGAGGCAGTTTATTTTATTACAGTCCATTAAGTAGAGGAATTGTAGCTGCTCCTTTAGCCAAGTGATACTGTGTGGGGAAGCATTTCCTAGAAATGGGTCTTAGTTGACTTTCTGGAAAAGCAGAGTAAGAAAGATTAGAAAGAACACCAACATCTTCACTTTCTTCCTCATTTCCCATCACCTCTACGTTTTCTTCTTCTAGCAGTGTCAAAAGACCCTGAAAGTGATACATAAGCAGTTTTCCCGTTTACATGATGTCATATGTATCCCGTGTGTATCAAGGGATAGACAAATCCCTTAAGTATTTGTGTAATGCCAAAAGGCACAGCACCTGGGACAGACACCGCTGACCGAGATAAAATCCACTTTGTGAAGGACCATTTCCCCTCTCTTATTTCACTGCTGGAAGCACTCGGTTTCTTTGATCTGTTCTATGTGCCATATATACAATTGCCTCCAAGATTTCGTGTGAAACGTTGCCTTAGAAATGACTGTAAGGGGGATGTCTCCCAGGGAATGAGACCGGGAAGCCCATGAGGAAAGTACTGAGAAGCTGACGGAGGGAGCTGTTGTATGTGAAATTACTACAAAGCGAATGAGTTCTGGGGAGGTGGTTAATTGGGGCTGGGGAGGAGGCAGAAAGCATATTAAAGAGGGGAAAGAACCAGAATCAGGATTAATAACGAGAGCACATCCTTAGTATCTTGCGCCAAGGAGAAGTGTATATGCCCCTTGTGCTGTTTCACTGTGAAAGGATTTGTTGCCGAATGAATGGTATTTAACAGTTAACAGTAATAATCATACTGGCATAATAAGCATGGATTAGACATGGATTTTTGCGTAGGATTTAGATTTCATTTAAGTTACATGAACATTGCATTGGTGTGCAGAACTCAGCATGCCCTGGATTTTCCATCTAAGTACTTACACCATGGATATCACAACAGCACAGTAAGTGAGCATCACAGTAAGGAGCTTTCCTGGAGATTTTGAACACAGGGGGTGTTGTTAAACGTGAGGTAAGCTCCGTAAGACTTCTGCAATAAAAGGAGTCAATAAGCTTAGTGTCTTCTGCGGAGACGTTTGGCTGAGGGTCTAAGTGAGGCTCATTTAAGCATGTTACTTTCATCCTTAGCCCATCCATTCCAAATGTCTGTGCAGACAAGGACAGAGGCCTTGGGGTACAGCTACTGACTGGGAAAGGCACTGAACTGGGGTCTGTGTTTGTGCAAATGCACGTCTTTTTAGAGAGCTTTATAAGAAAAGTGACCAAAAATTTACTGCTAGGCATAAATTAAATCCCTTACCCATAGTCCCATGAAAAGAAGCAGCTGTACACAGCTTCTCTGGGCAACCTGTTCCAGTGCCTCACCACCCCCTCCGGGAAGAATTTCTTCTTGATATCTGATCTAAATCTCCCCGCTTTCAATTTAAACCCGTTACCCCTTGTTCTATTACTACAGCAACTTTGCCACCCACTTACAGAAACAGGACCTTTCCCGCCATCTGTGCTGGTGCCCCTCCCCAGAATTCCAGTTACGTTAGCACACATTTGCAACATGATGGGCAGCGTGATTTGCCAGACCTTGCAATAGTCCTAATATATGAAAACCAAGCTTTGAAAATATTCCTGACACAATAGGTTCTTACTTTTAAGCTATAGAAGAAATATACAGATCTCTGCATCTATGGATCTGGAATAGACAATGCTCAAGAGCAACATTTAGTTAAAGGATTCTAAGTTGCTTTAGCATCTTTTTCTCTGTCTTTTCTTATGCATATGGACTCTTGCACAGAGCGCATAGTGTCTGTTCTCTCCTGAAACCTTGTTTCCATATCTGGTGTCTACTCTCTCATACTGCCAGTGAAAAATATTTTTTTTTATAATCTGAAAATTCCCTTAGCATATGGTGCCTTTTTTGGTATAGAGATTCTCACTAGACAACTGTTTTATCCATTAATAAAATCAGACTTGGTGTGTCAGTGCTGGGAAGGAAAGTCAGAGTGGAAGATCGTCATCTCGTGCCATCCTTTGCACTTCAGCCCACTCTGAAGCCAAACAGCAGACAGGACAAACCCCATGTTCAACACCAAGTGTTTGCTCTGACAGAATTTCTAGGCAGAACACAGAAAATGGGAGCAGATAGGTCCCTAAATTGTTGAACTGGCAGACACCATCTTACAATATCAGATCTTGAAATGTCGGCAGGATAATTATAGAGATGAGTGGAAAGGAGGCTTCACTGAGACTGAGCTGGGTGCATAAGCAAAAGTTGAATGCACGTTTGTATGGCACCTAGTGCAGCTAGGTACAGAATCTGTCTGGGGTACTGGCAGTTTGCAGCAGAGAAATGCAGATTTTCAGTTGAAAACTGCCCTTGGGGGTGTAAGGCTGTGGGAACATTCCTACTGAATACAGGTATGTATCCACACATGACTTGGGTTGCTCTGTTACAGTGCTGGGAACATTCTGCTTCGCTGAAGATGTTTTGTGTAAGACCTTTCTAATAGCATCAATCAAGGGCAAAGGATCAATGCAGGAAATTCATCTCAAAGGGAGAAAAATGTACATCCGTTCTTAAAAATCTGTGTATTTCCCCAAATGAAATTATGCCAGCTCTAATCACTTTTATTTAATTACTTCACACATCTCAGAACAAAGGAGGCTATAGTAAAACAGGTGAGAATGGAAAGCATGTAGCAATAACTCTATTGTAACAGCAGGTTTTCATTAATTTTCCATGTTTATTCAAAAGTGATCTGTCATGCTTTTTTTTTTTATTTTATTTGCATTTAAAGTAATTGAACTCTTGCTACTGAATCCTGCTCCTCCTTTGTCTTCAAGCACATCAGCGCTCTCTGTCATGGGTAAGCCACTGTGAGGTGTTCAGATGCAGCTGAATAAACAGGATGACGTTCTCAATACATCTTTACTGATTTTTTTTCTGAAGCTCAGTGGTGGCAGAACACGGCTTAGGCTCACGATTCCCCACGTTGCTGGGTTTACCTGGTCTCAGACTTACTATTTTCTCTTTTTTTTTTTTTTTAAACAACCAAAAGAACAAGGTTTGCCTAGATGCAGAAAAAGATGTTATAACAAGGGGTGGTTGTGCACAGTGTGTGTCGACAGATCCCTTTTGATGCTGTGAGCATAGATGTCATGTGCTAAAGAGATTTCAGAGTGAGATCAGCACCTTTCACTTTGGGAGGCTCCGAGAGTGGCAACTAAACTGTCAAATCTGCAATCCCCCTCACGTAGTCACGGACAAGAATGAATTATTGGGGAACTCCGGGGCAAATCCTCTTCAGCATCTATAAGGATAGTTTACTTGCAAAACGCAGAAGATGAATCCCACATAGTTCCTCTCTCTGTGTTCCAGAACCTGCATGCTGGGACGTGCAGTCTTTGCAGGCTATGCAGCTAGCTGACATCTGCTCTGTTTAACATGAAGCTGGCTTCTGACAGGTCGCTAATGCCATCCACAATTTGTTGCCCCCAATCTAAAGTGAAGAGTTGCTGGAGTGGGAAGTAATCCCAAGAGGCTCTGTGGGAACTGTTCATTACTTTGACCACTGCTGGTCACACCTAACAAGATCCTCTTCTTGGTATCTGTAGGAAAGGACAGATTTTTGCAGGACCAGGAGATCATTATAGAAGTTTTTAACTTCCCTCAACGTACAAACAGAGCTCATTTCTGCTAATTGGATTGTAAAATCAAAATGTCTTCATTATTAGCGATGTTCCAAAGGAGCTTGCAGCTTTTTCAGAGTGTCTGGCTTGTATCCTGCCACTTTCTTATTTATCAGTCAAGGCCACAGGGGGTCTTCCCCTGAGTACCGATTGGGTTGTGAACGTTTGTTTTTCTGCCTTTCCATTGACCAGTAGAAAGCCTGGGGACAAATCTAGTAACAACAGGACAAATTCACGAGTACGCACCAACTGCTTTGTGCTGCTCCTACACGGAAAGCAGCTACAAACCCAGTTTTGCCATCTGGTTTGAGAAAATGTGGGAATGCCTTGCCTGCTGAGCAGAGCAGTACAGGGAACTGGATAAATACATCGGAAATCCTCTTCCTGGTGGATGTTAGTCTAGTTGTGAATGTCACCTACCCTTGTTAGAACCTTGTTTTCCTGTGGAGGAGGGCGCAGGACTCTGCTTGGAGCTTACTGTTGACGTTTCTGTTTCTGCTGTAGTGAGTGTTGCTGGTTTGACAGCTCTGAGGGTACAAACTTCCTTCCGTAACACTCCCAGGACCTGAGTTCACACTCCACAAGTAAAACACATCATCATCTTCTGAAAGCATTTGTGGTGCTGAGTTTTCAGATGTGGACAGCTGTCCATCAGGAAGGGCCATCAACTGCCAGAGACTCATTGCTGTTGAGCTGAATTGGTTTTGGAGCAACAAAGTGAAAGTACAAAGGATGCAAAGCTCAAAGATAAGAATTGGGAATTAAAAACCACAGGTGTTAACTGCCTTGCCTCCTACCTCACAGGAATCCTGTCCTGCTGCGGGAGTCCTGACCTGATGTGTAAAATAGATACCTCAGAGCTTTCCATCTATCTTTGTCAATTCATTCTGCCCTGTGCTGCCAAATCTGCCTGTTTTTATTTTTAGGCACCTAAATATGTTGCTTCCACAGCACTTGGAATTGAACCTGGTCTTTTTGATGGGAATGTAAAACCAATAACAATGCCTTGCTCCGCTGCTGCAGCTAGGGATGAGGAAGACTTGCGCACTTCCTTCATCCAAGTGTTCCCTGTAGCATGGTTACAGCAGTCTGGGGCCACTTTCTGTCCAGCTTGCACTGGATCATCCACTTGTGACCTTCAGTGCCAGAGGGCAGAACATTAACCGAGCGATGGCGTAGTTCCTGCTTTATGTTTCCAGACTCTGGCAGCAGCTGCCTCACAGTCCGTCCGCTCCTGACTGTAAGGAAACAGCTCTGAAGCCTGCTGCTGCTGAAACTGGAACATGGTGTGCTGTGCTATTCGTAGTTTCCTGCTGCCGACACTGCATACGCAGTTACTATTCCTTTTGCTTCCTCCATGAACATTAGAATGGGTCCAAAAATAATTGAAGGCAGTATGTTCTGATGGAGTATTTTCTCATTTACACAAATTTCCTCTTTATTTTTCTTGCCAATTTTGATAGGGAGCATTTTGAGTGTGTTTCAGCTTCTCCAGCTTGGCACTGCTGGGAGGCACAGGCATGCTCCTCAGATCAGTATGCCAAGAGAAAGTGCTTTGGTACCTGAATACAGACTTAGAGCTCATTTTTAAGGATGAATATAACATATTATAACCATGAAGATTTTTTTTAACCAATGAAGACAAGAAGATCCAAATGCGCTGAAGGGTAAGGAAGCCCACACAATTGGAAAAAGGGAAGAAAGAGACCTACACATCTAGAAAAAGAGAAGAAAGCTGCTTTGTTTATTTATTGCTTTGATCCTCTGGAAGGTTAGGTGATAAGAGCCTAACTGTCAGGAAATAATGTAATTAAACTGTGCATGAGTTTCACAGACTTATTGTGCAGCATCTTTCAGATATAGCCATGTGATTATTCCTAAATGAATCTCTTCCTGGCCTGGCTGAAAAGCTTTAAATGGCCCACACTTGGCAGAGCTTGGGGTCTTAAAAGTATTTCCTAAATTAGCCTTCATATCTATTTATAGGGAACACATGAGGGTGAGTGTGGAGATGAGAGGTTGCTTCCTCAGGAGCTGGTGATGGTTTCAGAGGTGAAACCAGGAGCATGGTCTCTGGATAATTTCCAGGAATCTCAGTGTCATTTTAAACCAGGACTGTCAGGCTTTTCTTCTTACATATCATGCATGTTATGAAAATGATTTCAGAAATGTTTTCTAGAACCTTCATTTATTGCAAGGCCCCTCCATATTATGTGGCATCAAAATCCTGGGTGCCTTACATCCTATGCAGGTGCTGAAAAGGTGTTGCAAGTGAAACAGTCTTCAACTTGAGGAATTCTTCTCAATTTATTGCTAATAAACACAAACTTCTGATGTCAGTTTGGGTGCTGAGAGGAAAAAGTAGGACACCCTCCCATGAACACCTATTCTTCCCCAGACTCAATTTCCCTGATTTTTGTTGTGGTTTATACCCAGCCCATCAAAATTCTTCTGGTGGGGTGACAGGCAGCAGGGGATGTGTGGGATAATACCTGTATGAGTTTCTGCTGCTGTTACAGTTATTCTGTGACGCTTACAATTTTCCAGCTGCTGTTCCTTACTATGCCTGTCCTGGAATGGGCCACCTGCCATCCCCCAGGGATGTCCCTGTCCCCTTTGCCATGGAGGGCCCCACAGAGTATCTCCAGCCCTCAGCAAGTCACCATTTTCTTTCCCTAATACCTTGTCTCCAGGTGCTTGTCTGGCTGACCCTGTGATGTTCAGGATCTGGCGTGTGGTGGTTTTCCCCGCTCCCAGCACCACAGCAAGCCTGGGGCGGCTCACAGCCTCCTGACAGTCAGTGTCACTCACGGTCATGGCACAGGGAAGCGGACAAGCACCCTTACAGACAGCCAAATTAACTTTTACAATCCTTTCAGCTCTGGGGAATCAGAGGTCACTCTGAGGGGTGAGTTGGATTTTAAGGTCTTTACCAGCAAGACTGTTCACTGAGATAGGCCCTGAGGCAGCCCCATGAGAACCAGGGGCACTGCTGAGGGGGCAGCAAGGCCCAGTGCCACCTGCGGAGCATGTGTCCCCAGGAGGGGACACCGTCTGCTCTCCCAGCTTGCCAGGTTTGCCAGTGTCATGGGAAAACATTGAACTGGTTAATTCACGGGATGGGGAAATAGCCGGGGCACAGGGGTAGGGAGTGCCGGAGACCCCAAAATCCAGCAGAAAGCTGATGTCTTTTGCTGAATGAAGTTGTATCTCACAGATTCTGATACATTTCCTATCCAGCCAGTTAATTAATTTGCACTTTAGACAGCAAGCAGTTCTCTGTGGATGTTCCGTGCCCAGCAAAAGCAGTTTCCATTTTAAGGAACAGAAAATCCTTTCCAGGAATGCCCGAGTGTTTGGTGTCACTAAGTGCTGTGGAAAGGTGCAATATTTTAAAAAAGTGAAGCAAACACTCGAATGTATAAAATAGGCCCAGATATCATTAGTCAAATTTATGTGTTCAGTATCTGTAATTTTTTCCCACCTTCAACAATAGAATTATTGCTTCTCTATCCAGCATTACAGGAATCACATGCCTGCCTTTGTGCATGGCTATGGTTTGATATCTGTCAGGAAAAAAACAGAGATCTCTTGCTTTGGCATTTAGTACGAACATTCAGCAGAGTATGATAGAAATGGTGCTCTGATATTAATACAGAGCTATTTGTCACATCACACATCCAGCTAATTTTCTAGTGGGTTGACAGTTGGGCCCATTGTCTGGAATAATTTAATGTGCTGTAGCTTAAACTTACTGTACTCTATGAATCATATACACAGATATTTATAATGGAAAAACTGTGTTCATGCAGCGTTGAGGTTACACAAATACAGCTGTGGGTCTGAATCTTCAGCTGGTGTAAATTGGCCTCATTGGAACAACACCAATTTGCCCTGGCTGTGGACCCTGCTGAGCACATGTGAAAGGGAAAGATCTGGCTGAATATCGGCTTCTCTGTCACTGTCTGTAAATAAGAGACAAACAAACAAACAAAATACTACTTTGCATTTAGGCCTTGGCTTAGCAAAGCATTTAGATGTACGCTGAGTTCTATTTTAAATCTGCAAGTACTTTCATTTAATTAAGGCTGTATTTATAGAGCAGCAATAGGAATTACAGCAGATTGGGTTTTTTTTCTCTTGAAGCAGTTTTCATCAGATATGTTGATTCATAAAAAAATTAAATGTGCTATCAAAGTTTTCTCTACGTCCTAAATCTATTCTGGGGCTAGTACACTCCTGCCTGAGAACAGCCGTTCTCCCAGTGACCCTTCATGTAACCAGCCCAGCGTCAGAGCCCTGTGGGCACTGATAGGTGTCAATAGCCCTGACCAGCCTCACCTGGGGCCTCCCCAACCCTTTCCCATGGGCCAGGAGCCCTGTTACAGTTCAGCCCTGGGATATCAGCCTCCAGCTTTGATCCTGCTGTGTCCTGCCTTGCCTGGCCATCGACTGGTTTTGTGGCATGACCTGGGACCTGCTTTGTCCCTGTGGACCTGTGCTGCCATCATGGGGCTGTGTCTGAGCCTGGTTTGCCTCACTGGACCTGATCCTGACCTGACTTCTTAGCTTAAGCTTGGGGTTTTGTCAGCACAACTTGACTGATGGTATCTTGATTAAACCTGGCTGCTATCAGTCTTCAGGGGCTGTGGGAGGGGCTATAACTAATGAGGTCCCTGCCCTGCCTG
Organism: Rhynochetos jubatus; assembly: GCA_027574665.1. Taxonomy (NCBI): domain Eukaryota; kingdom Metazoa; phylum Chordata; class Aves; order Eurypygiformes; family Rhynochetidae; genus Rhynochetos; species Rhynochetos jubatus. Next base: position 32,281,594 of record CM050654.1, read on the forward strand.
CTGGGATTTTGTTCCTCATTCTTTAGGGAGCAGCTAGCCTAGACAGCCAGCATTAGCCCTTGGCTCTGCTGAATTTAGCTCAGAGGCTGAAGTGGAGGGTTTTTTTTTTCCTGTATTTGAGGTAAATGTCCTGATTCTCTAGACTGTTGGCTCTTCTCACATGCTCCTTTGTGGAGGTGGTGCACTTCTGTTGGTCTTTTCCAGGTGTGTAGGTGACCTAGGTATGGCTGGTTCCAATTAAACTGTAGTTATGGTTTTTTGGAGTCACTGGGTGGCTTTTTTCATTTTATAAGTGTAGCTCACAGTCTTCCCAGGATCAGGCCCCCGAATATTAGGATGGATTGTGTATATATCACCCATGTGTTGTGTGGTATTCTTTTTGTTCAGTACTGACTAAATTCAATTGCAAGAGACATCAGGAAGATAGCTTGATTTATCTTTAATTGAATTGTTGTGAATACTTCAACTCACTCAGTGAAATAGGAACAGACCTTGCAGTTGGAAACTTAGTAAACCTCGAGAGTGACTCTGGCAGTTACTGTTGTAATGTGTTATTATTTCGTTTATATTGTGGAAACATATGAAAATGAACTTGCTTAGCCATAGGTGTCCTCAGCATGAAACTTTCCGCTTTCTGTTGTAGGTTAAATTTAATGCTGGCTGGATAGTTCTGAAAATCCAAAATGCACATGGACTCTTATATGGGCCTCTCTTTAATAAACAATATATGCTTATCTCTAGCGTTTTCCAACCTGTGATCATGGATATTAAATTCCTTAGTAGTTGGTAAAGGTATGTGTTACAACAGTTTATTGTGTACAGGCTTTCATTTGCTATAGCACCTGCCTTGAAAAAATTTATGGAGTCCACAAATTGGAAGAGATTGAAAAGCACTGGTCTAACAGGGATTTCATCTGGCATATAATTAGTCATCTGCCCTCTACTCAACTACAGGCAAGGCATTCTTTGAGATTAACTTTATCTTTCCTCTTTGTTAGCAGCATATGGAGGCATAGTGGGAGAATATATTTACGCCTGGTGAATTACATGTGAGACTGACTGGAATTTATTACAAAACCCTGCCTCATATTTCTTTCTAAGCGCTTTTGAATTTGCTCTTCTTATTTGCACCATAACCTGAATTGTGCTTGTCAGAGAAAATCCTGCAATCACAACTGGCCTCTGTCTATATTTATGCAGGAGGCTACCAAGAGAAAAGATAGTGAGGTAATGCAGAAGGTACTGATGTTGATTCAGTCATCGTTCCTCTCCCATTTTATATCTTCTTTTATAAAACTGATGCCAGAAGCACTGCCCAGGTGATCCCAAGTTATGTCAGCTGGAGTGTTTCCAGAAAAAAAGTCAGTGTTCCCCAAAGCCCTGTTAGGACGTTAGCTTAGATAGAAAGATAACCACGGACTAGAAGACGTGCAGAGAGAAGCCGTGTATCTTAGGGAGAAATAAAAGAGCTGGGCTCTAGTAAAACAAATACAGGAGAGACAGAGAACACAGCAGAAAAGTTAAACACCTGAGAGAAAACTTCTTTAACCTAAAGGACAGTGTTGACCTAAGAGCAAGTGTGTATAAACTGGCCATGAGTCTGATTTAGGTCTGAGAGCATATGAAGAGTTCAGTAATGGGAGCAGAAAGTTTGTGGAGCTGCTTCTCATAGGAGGAGCCAAGCTGTAGCATTTAACTCATTTTCAGGTGGAGCGTCATCCCTTTATGAAAGGAAATTTTATACTGTGGTTAGGTGCCAGAAACAGTGGTTGGACTTGACCTGAATGTCCCTTTGGGACCATTTTCTTGATACGTACCCTATACTGTGATTCAAGATACTGTGGTTGTAATGGTTATCGTTCTGCTCTTACATAGTGGTGTGAGTTTGATATTTATGGCTGGCTCAGAACTTGCAGGGAAGATGATCTGCTGCAAGCAGGTTCATAATTAATTCCAGCCCATGTGTAGTGGTAGGTGGATTTGGGTTTTATTATTTTTAGCATACATAGCAATTTCATTGATAAATTTATTCAGTTCACTGGCTGCCAGAACCGTGAGGGCTGTAATCCTCCCATCAGTAGCACTTGGCATAGGGTATGCTGCCAGCCCTGTGATAAGAACATCATCCTGTGGTGCTCTGCACCCTTTCAGAATCCAATGTGAATGCTCCTCAGTGAGCCTTGACAAAAGCCAGAGAGCAGAGGTTATTATTTGAAATTATGTTATAAATCTCATTTCATCTGAGGTAGGGCTGGACTGCACACAGTCTGCATACATGCCGTTCCATATCCGTGTGTTTGTTCTCAAACAGCTGTTCTCACCCTGTACTCACTAGCCTGCCAGATGGTACAAGTCCAGGGAAAGTACGGAGTCACAGGCTCTCTCCATAGGACTTAGTCATGACCAGCTTGAGACCTGCTGTTTGGTCTAACACTTAACCTGGATTTTCTAGTAACTCATCAACTATGATGACAAAACATGAGGTTAAGAACTCACTGTTGCCAGCATGCCTGATGTTGGAGACATGGTCTGATACCCTAACTCTCAAGTGAAGTGGTCTCAAGGCCACATGTAGAATAATTAGACACATGTATGATCGTTGATGTCAGATAGGGTACATGCTTTAGCGAAGCATTGGGTGGAGACCCTTGGGATCATTCTTAGTTCTTCTGACTCCTTCATTAAATGTAGCACTTATTCTTCAGTGTACGTGTTCACTTTATGTATTGTTAGAAACAGAGGCTACAAGAGATAATCACTGGAAGTTTATCTTCTGTTTTGAGTATGCATAACCCCTCCCACCAGCTACTCAGGCACTGGAAAACTCTTAACTACTTAATTGGTCTCCAGATTATCCACAGCAATGTGGAGAAGTGCCAGTCCGGGAGACATTGAGGACAGTTGGTTTATGTGTTTGAAGTGATATAATGTCCAATCTTGGTTATTCTGTGCTCCTGTTTAGTGCAAATTCATGACTGCAGGAATGATTACAAGATTTAAAAGAAGAATTAATCCACTGGCAGTCAGCATGACTCCAGATAAGAAGTCAAAGATATAATTAAAGATCCATTAATTTTATGATAATCACTAGGCTAGATTTGTTAAGGCAGTCTTTTTTGTGAATGGGATGAGATCAATTGATACAGTGCTATATAGCAAGGTTATAATGACATGGAAAATCTCAGCTGAGACACTGTGTCTGGTATAAATTGATCTCACAGGGCACATTCTCCAGACTCTGCTATTGAATATATTAAAAATTCATTCCTGTGACAGGGAAGCTAACTTGTCAATGGATGTTGGAAATTTTTCCAGGAGCCCAAGTTAGCCCCATGAAACTGGAGCAGTCCTCACAGGTTTGAGTAAAATAGCAATAGTTGGGTCATTGCCATGCTTGCATCCTTAATGGTGTGCTTTAATTAAGCAAACTAGGCAGCACACTCACTTCAGGAACACAGGAAGCATCAGTATTTCTCATGTGGAAAACATGTTTAACTTGAAAGCTTCCAGGAAATATTGCTGGTAATATGGACCAGACGATGTTGACACACTTTCATACTACAACCTCCTGGCCACACGTTGCAAACTCTCACAGCATCATCACGAGTCACGCAACATCTGTTATTTTCAGATCCCCAACTTCCAGTTGTGTTATTATGGGAAAATTGTGTAAGTCCATTTTAGACCTGGTGGTCAAAGAGGAAGGTTTGAAAACGCAATCCATTAGTTCTCAAAAAACCAAATAAGACCCCGTTTTTATGTATGTGTGTATTTAAATCCCACGATGGTTAAGCAAATCTTGTGATCTGTGGGACTGTGTGATACTTATTGTTTCTATGCATCCTTGTTTAGGAGGATGAAAGTACGGAGTTTCCCATGGTGCCAGGCCTGTGCAATAAAGAACACCCAATACCCTCTTCTGGGTACTTGGGAAAATCTCTGCAGTTAAGTAAGCATTAAGCAGAAATGCTAGAGAAGTCTCTGAAGGAACCAGCCATGTAGACAAATCCAAGCAGTACTGTGCCCAGGCCGTGCTGTTTTGAGGGTCAGGTTAGTATTTCCGCACAGCACTGGACTGTGCCATGCAGAGGTACCAGCACATCTGGGACTTGTTTGGGTGTCTCAGATACAGTGATGCATTGCATAAGCCAGGCACGTCTGTCGTCTTGCAAAGCCCTGGTTGCTGTGTAAAGCAAGAGTGGTTGTAAATTCTGCTTGTTAGTCACTAAGACTCAAGGGCAACAGAAGATTTACAGGGCAAAGTGCATCACTAACCCTACTTTGGGCTGCAGTGAATCGGCATCTTTTTACACTGCGCTCATTTCTAGGCATCTTGCTTGATTTCCTCCCTGCTCCAAACCACATGCAATCTCTGGGCTTTCAAGTGAGACTTGAGAGTCAGGGAGAGACTCCAGACCATACTTATGGGGGATAATTTCCTACGGGCATAGTCCAGCTGAAACCAAAGTGATTTATTATGAAATGATAGAAAAATTCAAAGTCTAAACTGAAATTGAATATCTTCCAAAATCTGCTATTGTCCCTGAATAAGAGTTTAAATATCATGTTGTTTTGGAAGTTGGTACAGATCTCATCATTGAGGTCTGTTGCTAAGTCTTGCTCAAAATTCCTGAAGGTCATCTTATCAACTGTTATTCTGTATTTCAGCTGATTAAACCAGACAAAAAGAGTCATCATCTCTTAAATTTCCTTTTTATTTTTTCTTGGTAGTTTATTATTGTATTTTAAAATGCAGAAGAGTGGTTTAACTTGACCTAGATTCTCAGCCAATAATACGTGTGTAGATCAGATGGAGGAAATGCACCCTATCCACGGAATAATAGATTACTAGTTTAAATTACTTGTCTTAAAGATCCAGATTTGGCTTTGCTGAGCATAAAATATTAGGTTTACTGTTTATTTTTTGTGGATTGCTGCCAGTTTTCTTCTCCTTGAATGTCTTAAGATTGTTTAAAATATTAAAAATTGTTCACATCAAATATATATCTACTTACAAGAAATGTGTGGTGGTTTCTCAGCAGAGATGTAAAAACTTGGTGTTGGGACATAAACTTTTGCTGTTACGGAATTTTTCTTGCTTTATGTCTTTTTTTTTTCCCACAACTATTTTGTGCCTGTATTTCTTATTAAATCTTAAAGTGAGAAAAAGGAATCCAGCGAGAAAGCTTTAGGTGTCTCTTTAGGTTATAGTAGTTTGCTTCAGTCTGTTTAATTGGCAGTAATGTTTCAAACTCCTGACCTCATCCCTGCAAAAATCTTGTTATATATACTATCTGAAAAAAAGTGGTGATAGGCCTGATTTTAATGTGTTCCATGGGTACAAATGAGAAAGTAGCTGTGTCAATGGTACTACATTGGGCTTGGCATCATTGTAACTTGAACTAAATGCAGCCTTTAGGAGTATTCATCAGCACAAAGTACAAGCTGATATAGACTCTGCAGTTGCAAGTGTATTTTGATTTATAAAGATTAAGAAGTCAGGCATATGTGACAGATTTTTTTGGGACCGGGTCAGCATGCTGTGTCTGGTGGCATTGGAACACTTCCAATGTTTATTTGCCGTTTGATGAAAGGGATATTCAATATTATTTCTGCAAATCCCCTGCATAAAGCAGTGCACTCCCATGCTGAACTGAGTGCTCAGCCTGAAACGCTGAGTTTATTGCAGGAATTTAAGTGACCCGTACAGGGTCTTTTCTCTGCTCTTAGGAGCACTGTCTCTACAGGGAATGGGTAACTGACCCTGAGAAACTACAGCAGCGTGCAGTGCCTGAGCAGTGGGCTCTGAGGGTTCTTCAGCTGTCACTGTCTAAAATTGTTATTTTGGTGCTAAAGATCAAAACAGCTCTTGACTGGAGAGCACGTAAATGTCGTAGCAAAGACCTGGACTGATCCTTTGGCTGTAAGGTGGTTACTTAGAAGCTGCATTCACTGCCTTTTCACCCTAAACCACTTTCTTTAACACCAGGGTCTATGCTGACCTGACTTCCACTGCCTCTATAATTGGATTTTCTTTCCTTCTAAATAATTAATACATTGGGTTTTTTATTATGAAAAGTCCTTATTAAATGGATAGTTCCCAAGCTTGCTGGGATGGAGATGAAGGAACATGGTGTGAAGGGATTCTGTAAGAAAAATGTTTGCAGAAAAGAAATCTGAGATTGTAATGCCTGCAGATCTGTAGACAGGAATAAAGAATGAAAGGTTCTCACTTTGAATGCATTTAGTCTCTAACACAACACAGAAAGAGCCGAAACGTAAACACGCTATCTCCTGGCTGACTTGTGAAATGAATGAACATGCCGCAGATTGAAGTGTCACATTAATGTGCTACAAAATAAGGAATGAGTTTCATCAGCTTTATTCAATATATTTCCATCTGTGTCTGAAGTATTGAACTATCCATTTTGCCTGGAAATACATTTGGAAGTGGGAGAAGTTGAAATGTGTACTCTTTATAGATATTAATAATACACTTCTTTTACTCTCTTCAACCCAAAAATAATAAGTGGAAGATAGTCTGGGGTTCTGGCTTTGGAATTGGAAAGATTTAGTAAATATAAGTGTAGGAAGTCAACTGGTTATTTGAATGTAACATTTGGAAACTTCATGTGTAGACAAAACAGAAAGGGAGGGTGAGAAAATCGCATCAATAACATTTGTGGAATTTTTGGTCCATTTCTGGATTAAGGGTACTTTACGAACTGCTAGATCTCCAGTCAGTGAAGAAACCCTGGATTTTAGGTCCCTCTGCTGCCGTCTTTCTATATATGAAATTCCCATTACTTATGGGAAAAGACTGTGGGATCAGCTTACTAAAGAACATGCTTTATGAATTGGGTTTCCTGACCTATCATTCCGTTAATAATGAAATAAGGTGATAACTTAAATCCTTCCTTTGCTCAACAGCAGCTTATTTTGATGAGGAACATAGATGAGGCCTTTTTTTCTGTGTTGTATATACATCTGTCTCAAAATTGTGATTTTTTTGTTTTGTTTTGCACTGTTTCCTTTTTGGTTTTCATCCCAATCTAACGCTTCTTCCTCTTCCTGTGTGAATACTTCTAGATGTTTGACTGGATCAGCCACAACAAGGAATTGTTCCTGCAGAGTCACACGGAGATCGGCGTGAGCTACCAACACGCCCTTGACCTACAGACGCAGCACAACCACTTTGCCATGAATTCCATGGTGAGTCGAGGGCGCGCTGTGAACCGTGGGTATGTGCGCGAGTGAGGAAAGGGCTGATGCGTGAGCCCACCCCCGGTTCAGAGAGCACTATGGTCCTGTGAGAGGTGAAGTACAGTTCAGCCTGGGCTGCCTTTCTGGAAAGCAGAGTGTTGCTCTGTCCACCCAGATGCTGATATATGATTATTTCCTTAAGAGCAACACAGTCCTGCAGAATTTGTTTACATTTTGAAAAGCAAATGCAATTTTTTTTAAAAAATGTTTTGGACATTTCTTTGACCGGGAATTAATGAGAGCTGTACGTGGCATGTTAATAACTTATGCTTCTCCCTCCCCCCACATTCTGTTAAGGTACTTTTAAAAGCCTTGAAAAAGAGATACTAATCAAGGTGTCGGTTGTGGCCATAGTGGTGCTTTTGCTTTCTCAGTCATTAATCGGTCATTCTTTCTGAACACAACTCAATTTACCTTAGTTGTTTGTTGGTTTGGGTTGGTTTGTTTGTTTTTTTTTTTTTTAAAGGCATCATTATACATTTTTAAGTGCTTTGCTCACTTATTGTTTGCAGGCATAAGGTGTTTGTTCTTGAAACTGCTCTGCTTTCAACACAGAAATGAGGACGGAATTGATTGATGTTTTGATTGTTGCTTTGGGTTAGAAAAATGCATGCATACCCCCTGCTGCAGTTGCACGATGCAGAAATGAGCTCTGTTTGTCAACTACACAAAAGCTTGCCCTGAGTAAACTCACACCTACAAGTGTACCTCTTCGTGCTTGTGCTGGGGATGACACCTCAAAGGTGGTGGTTGACCTTTAAGTTGGTGGGGTAGGTCGCTAGGGACCCACACCCTGCTGTGGTGCCGAAGAGCAAGGTACCTGAGAGCAGCTGTCTGAAATGTGGAAAAGGGCTCCTGATTACCTGAGGGCATTACAGAGCACACACCACTTTCATAAGATTATAGGTGTTAACCCTGGTATTCTGGCCAAATTCCAGATCAGGTTATTAACTTCTTTGACCTAAATTCCACCTGCCATTTCCACCTACCTAGTTATTCCTCACCAAAGCGCTGTGCCTCACTAGGGTGTTGCTTAACAGTGGAAGATGAGAAATTTTTTGTTTCCTAATGTATTTATTGTGGTTACAGTTGAAAGGAGGACTGAAAAACAGGCTCTAAGCATCTGATTGTTAAGCTTGCCATCACAATGCCATCCAGCAAAACACAGGATATCATGGCCTCCATATAACACTGCTGCTCACAGACCCCTAACAAATAAACATGTCCTGGAGATTAGTGTGTTACAGTCATTTGGCCTAGGAAAGATGTAAAGTCAGTCATAATTCTTCAGAAAACACCATTAGAAGAGTGAGGCTGGAGGACGTCTTTGTGTTTCTGTCTGATACTATCTTCTTAAAATAACTGGGAGCTAAACTTGGAAAGAGATAATTGTTGTTAATGGAAAACGAGCAAGTGACAGAGAGGTTGTCACCTAATGGAAGGCAAATTGTTTTCCTCCATTCTTCCATCTGTCCTTAAGTGAACTTCTGAGAATGAGGAGCGCGAGGAGGCATTTGCAAAGATCTTGGGGGAACTTCTGAGGGCAGAGACCTCTCAGTGGCTGTGTTGTGGCTCGCAGCTGTGCCATCTCACCATCTCAGTGCTGCCAAACTCCCATCTAATAGACCTGCCCAGGACAAGGACCTTTACAGCTGAGGAGACAGTGATAGATGAAGCACCTCCCAATTTGTGTTGTCTCCAGTGTAACCCACGCGTGTATAGTTATAGGGGAGAGCGTACAGTCAGCAGGAATCAAGCTTCAAGCTACAAGGAAAATTGACTCCTTGATCTCTGTGGAAGGGCAGGGGTACTGGGCACCTTTAACTTTCAACCTGTAAGTGCGTGAGCAATGGCACTCAATTCTGCTCTAATCCATTGGGCTGAAATACGACTCTCGGAGGAATCCCACGATACAGCAAATATGCCACACAATATAAATGTGTTCTCAGATAATCCTCCTTAAAGGAGTAGAACTCAGAGAGCAGTACATCTGCACATTATTTTCCATATGCTACTTTTTCTTTTTGCTTTAGTTGAATTTTAGACCTAAAATCCCCTCTGACGATACGGTCACGTCTTCCTTTTGTTTTTGAATCAATGTTGTTTAATTCTTACAGGCACAGCTCATTCAACTTGTATTTCTATTTTAAAATATTCTTGTGATATGCTCTTTTAGTAGAAATTAAAAAAAAAAAACCACACACACACACACAAAACCCCAGACTTGGATTGTTGAACAGATGCTACGTAAGGAGCTGTGGTATTGTTATGGGCAGTACAGCAACATCAGGGTAACAGACTATAGAAATATTTCAGGATACAGATGCAAGGCAGGACTATACTTTTCTTTTTTTAATCTAAATGATGGCTCCTTGGTATTAATCAGAAATATCAGAGTTTTACTCAGTGCTTGAAATTCCTCATGATCAAATAGATTTCTGAAGACTTTCCATACTGCTGAAAGGCCTGTATTTGGGTCATGTGTTGGCACAATGGCCTTTCTGGAGGAGACTTCAATGCTAGGGTTGCACAGGCAGACAAATGAGGCGAGTTTTACAGGCTGGTGAGGTTTACTTCCACACGCCAACAAGGCTGCTGTCTTGCAGAGGGCTGGGCATCCTATTTTTGGAATAGCAGATGTGGGGCTGTATCAAGCTGAATAGTGGGGAAAGGGTAATAACCTTGAAGTTGCAGACTACTTGAACTAACCTGGGGCTGCTGCTGTTATGTCAGTATACAGTGCTTATGTCCGCAGTGATGGTCTTTTTATTAAGATGGAAAAGATTCTAGAAAAATGTGGAGTGGCTCCTGGTGTCCCCAAAAGTCAGTGTTGTGAATGTGAGGGTGTTAGCTTGCTGCATACGGATGTCGGGCTGCATACTAGTCACTCTATTTGTGGTAAAGCACGAAGGAAGAGCAAGATTGAAACTGAAATGACCCTTTTGTGGCCACAGCCCAGCTCCTGTGGTAGATGGTAGTTCTGTCTGTTGGCACGCGCAAGAGCTCTATGGAGGCCTAAATGAAGGCATTCTGTGGTGAGGATGAAGCCCCTGCATTTGTTCAAGGCAAGAGCCAGAGGTGGTCAGCAGTGGACTGAGATCAACTTACTCGAATGAAGTAAAACCAGAGAAAGTTGGGCAATGACCCTGAGCGTAGTGGTAGGACTTTACATACCCCAAAATTACCCAGCAGACTGAGCTGTACTTGGGCTGTTGGAGAAGTGGGGTTAGAAATCCAGATCAGGTCTGTTTATGTGGGCTTTAGGTTTTTTGATCTCCAGAACAGTTTTCTCTAAGAAAACTACTGTCAGTGCTTGTTCCAAAGGCGTAATCAGCAATTGCACCTGCACAGCTGTCTTCATTCAACTGTCTTTTATGGCAGCATCTTAGTTGACTTGTTCATGCTACCATTTGTTACCTGTTGGAGGCTGTGAGGAAATGGCTAGTGCATATTATTTGACAACATTTATATAGCAGTACGAGTAGGAGGTTTACACTTTGAAAATAAGAAATGGTCTTTGCCTTGCGGTCTGTTGCCAAAGGCTCTGCTACTGCAACATAAACTACTCTTGCACATCAAGAATCTTCTTGCATTAAATTACCCACTGATAAATATTTGTGAAGTTAAGGATTAGGATTAAGTAATTTAATGATGAAGGTTTTAGAAAACTACGGCTATGGTGAACTTACTGTTAGGTACGTACTCATTTGTGGTGTTAATCCAGTATTCCTCAATCTCTTAATGAAATACCCTTGTCTGCAAAAAGAAAATTACACAATCCTTTCCTGTTTCTTTACCAGAGTAAGTGGGAAGTTGTTATCATCAGATCTGTTTGCAATCCCAGGTAGAGTATTGTGACCCACCTAAGTTTGAAAACTTAATATTCTGGTGAGCTTTAATAAATTTGAAGCATTTATATTGGATTCATATTTGATGAGCCTTCGAGCTCTGTCATGCTAATTACAAAACTCAAATATTTAGCTCTCTGGCTTAATGCTCAAAACATGGAGATTGGGGTAAGAAGAATGACTTTTCAAACCCAGTTAAATGGTGCTGCATTTTTTTATATAAATCTTTTTGTTTCTGAGTCTTGAGGGTGAACTAGATCACACTAATTCTCTGGGAATTTGCTTTACAAATGTGATTTTGCTAGAAATTTGCTTTACAAATGTGATTTTGCTAGAAATTTGCTTTATAATGTAGCTAGATCTTTTTATGCAATATGTTTGTCCCAGCAACTGTTGGGTTGAGAATACTTGAGCTATCATGAGTCTGAGTAACAAAATAATGAAAACTTGAAGCACAACCAGTAAGTTGTGGGGCTTTGGGGGTTTGTTTTGTTTTGTCAATACATTAAAGTCAGGATTGAGAGAAGATGTGGAGGAAGAAAATGTAGCTGAGGATGGTTATATATACTGCAGGGAAAAACCCTACAGACTTCAGTGGAAGCTGGGTCAGATCTTGGATCTCTAAGGTGTTTTATGTAGATTTTTTTTTTTTCTTTACACTATGCCTAGGGTCCTTTGAGCCTGGAATAACTAATGATAGTTAAAATACTCTTTAGTTCCTCTAGAAAGTACACTCTCCAAATGTTTGTTGGGTCATGCCTTTTGCCTGATGCTCTCCCTGTGCATCTCTATAGGCATGCTGTGACCAAAGCTCCTTCTTGGAAAAACAATTTGTTACTCTCTAATTTAAAAGGAAGAATTATTATTGTAAAAAAACAATGTGGGATGGGGGGAAGTCATCTATTTGAGGTAATAAACTGTAACGTAGTATTTTTCTTTTGAGTAAGGACAATAGACACTCCTTTTCTATGATTCCAGGCAGTGCTTGTTTCCACTTCAGTTTCAAAATATATTATGTTAGTCTTTATCACAGCTGTATAATGTTTATACTGAAGCAATAATACTTTTCACAAAGATGAATATTTAGCTTCAACATTTTGCGAGTTATCTCAATAATATACTACATTCACTAGAGGGGAGGAAAAAAAAAAAGCAGTTTCAATATGTCACAAAGCGTACTGCTTGTAGCACTGCGCTTGGATACGTGGCATAAGTGCCGTTTGTTCAAACTGGCGTTATTCGTATTTCCCGACAGGACTTTTTTACGCCTGGATCCGTTAACCTCCTTAGAGAATGAATTACCACAATGGCAGTGTTCAGTGCTGGCATTGCTGCCTGTCCAGCTGTCAGGGGGTCAGCGCTCTGACACTGGGTGGAGGGGCGTGTTGCCCTAAGAATGTCACAATATATTTCAAAGACGTTACGCTTATCATGTAAAGGCTAACGATGCCTGTTGAAAATTCCAACGTTTATCTTAAATGAACGATACTTTTCTGTATGTAGGCTGAGCTAAAATGCCATCCAGCATTATTCTGCAGCAGGCTACATATAACTGGGTTTGTTATAGAAACTGAAAGGTCCTAACGATATCTCAGGAGTTTATTTAGTCACTGAAACGTTCTGCTTTGGATTTATATGTCAGGTTCATTTCACAGGTGGTTTTTAAACTCACACTAACACAGTGAAAGCTGCTTAGTTTTTATTTTAAATGAAATTTCACCTTCAATTACTCTGCAAAACCCTTTTCTTGCAGCCCACCTTCACTGCTTGCCATCACAGTGTCTCAACTAGTTCTCTAGTAAATGAGATGAACACAGCCAAGTTCTTTGCAGATTTAATGCTTCTCACTGCTCATTTTTCTTTTGTGAGTGTAAGGTATTCTTTTTATGCGTGTATTAGAAGAAAGTATTGTTCCAGCTAGAGTTGGAGGGTTAATTAAGAGGGAAGGTTTCCCAGCGTGATGATCAGGGCTGACTTAGTGTATCTCCCTGTGGGAGCTCATTCTACAGTTGAAACTCCACTGCTGTCCCTTCTTGTTGCTGAGACGGAGGGCTGTTACCCTACCAAGTGTTAGGGACCTTAGCGGGGGTCACTTGCGCTGGAAGGAAAAGCAGTGTTAGAGACACTGATGACCAGAGTCGAGGCCTTGATAGGTGACAGAAATGGACTAAGAATTGGCGGACAGAGTGGGGTATGTGCACTTGCAAGGCATTGCGCAAGGCTTTCCTAAACTCTTGCATATCGTGATGCTGATGTATGTGTGGGGACTTTTTTCTTTTGTTTGCCATTCAAGTAGAAAGCAAAAATCCCCTTTTTTTAACTGCGAAGTTTCAAAGTTGATAGGAAGTCAATGAAAAATTAACTCTAACACAGGGAGTGCTTTTGGAAAGTCTGCAAAAAAAGGTTTTCCAATGCTGTGATATTTTAGCCAAAACTTGGGTGTATCCTAGTGGAACTACAGCAATGTCAACTGAAGTGCTTTTAGCCTTACTTCTAGACATTAATATATTGTTTTCTCATTGTTAACCAATTATAGTCCTATATAGCCATAAATCAGTGATCCCTTGCGGTCTTTTTTGAGATCACCTCTCTGTTTTGGGGGGAAGAGGGAGGGAAGCCTTAGGTTATATTTAAAGTGAGACACTGAACTTGCTAGTAGTAGATTTTCCAGCCTAAGGGAAAAATAATCACAGATATTAGTTGCTCTATTTAAGTTAATTCCTATTAGGATATAAAGATCTATATAATAGTGACATAGAAATATGTCATGTTTTAAAAACCTCAGTTTTTACAGGTGAACAAACCAGAGGGAAAGGAAGGTTTAACTTCGTGAAATGTCAACAGTTGAATTTTGGTGGCATGGATTTTTGTTCAGTTTTACTGAGAAGATTACACATTGGTAAAGATGAAAAAAGTGGCTTATGCTTTTGTTCTGCTTCAAGGTGGATAAGTCTTGCATTTCTTGGATTCTAGTCAATTAAATGTTTTTATCCTGAAACCAAATTCTGAAGTGCCTTGAATCCACATTGCATTTTACCTCAATCCACAAGGGAGATCCCATTTTTCCCCAATAATAGTGACACTGGGTAAAGGTCCTGAGATTGTAAAGTGTGTTATGTCTGGTAGGATGTGCTATCCCGAGTTCCAAGTCTTTAGCCAAGTGTTTGCTTGTTTTTTTTTTTTTTTCCTATGAGACCTTGGATAAGTCTTATCTGTCCAAGCCCCACTTCAATGTCCCTGCTTCACTGAGGTGGGACAGATAAAGCGGAGATAAAGAACGCATGTGTCCAGAAATAAGAGGTATCCCCATTGCACTACCTGTTAGAGCTATACAGAAGAGCACATCGCCTGTGATATTGCACTTGAAGCCATTTATGGCTCAGAAAGCAACAGGGCAAGCTCAGGAGTCTCTGTTTCCTGAGACAGTTCTACTTGGTGCACTAAGAATGAAGGTATAAGCAGGTGACTCCCAAAGTGCTCCTTGTTTTGTGCTGGGAGAGGTATGGAGTTGGAGCATTGGCTACAGGACAGGTTGGTACTCTTCATGAAAAATTCTCATATAGGAAAGTGAAGTGTCATCCACAAAAATCCTCATCTCTATAAAAATGTAACAGACATAACAATATATAAATCTCCCTAACTTATAAAACGGACTAAGAACATCTGCTGTATTTCAGCTAATCTTACCTTTACCATTCTGCTAGTTAATGCATCTGTATACCATAGCTATATGGATCCACGGAATTCAAAGTTGTTTTCCTCCACCCTCTGCATTGCTCATCCAAGCTCTAGCAACTGTAGTGATGCTACACTGCTTTCCACCAGAAGAGCTGACCTGAAATGTTGCAAAATCATCTTGGTTGAGGCTCAGCCATGAAGACTATTTGGGAGAAACGCTTAAATATTCAGTGTAAATTACAGTTTCTAACCTAGAAGACACAGTGAAGCACCTGACTGCGGCTGGTGGTCAAAATTCCAAATCATAATATCCTTTTCTAAGTATACTTTCAATCCCAGAGCAACTGTGATAGGTTTATCTAATTGTGCTGGAAAAAAAAAAATCTCTAAAATTACTCTGAGAATTTTGAGCTAAACCTGATTTTTAAGAAAAGATTATGTGATAAGGGGGTGAAAAAACCCAAAACAGGAGGCTGGGTATTGCTTTAGATCCGTGACAGCTGTCACAGTCATGGTTCTGCCAGGGAGAGCAGAGTGGCTGTAAGAGCTGTGGCCCCATCCTTCTTTCCTTTAGCACCTACAGGTATGAGGAGTGTACTTCGTAGTTATCCCACACACTCTGCAGACATACTATGCCCTGCTTCACAACTTAGTTTGGACCTGTGCCTGCCTTGGCAGTGCTCTGTTGTGTTTCGTGTTTGGATTGGCAGTCACCTCTCCACATTGTGCTCCCACTCACTAGGATGAGATCCTGCGCCAACAAACACTTCCACCTCTGATTTATTATTTGCCCATGAGTAATACTGCTAAAATCATCAGGGCTGTGTCTGTCCTTGTGCATAAGGATCTCATAGATTCTATTTGCTGGAATTCCTGAAACCCTTTTGAAATCCCTTAGTGAGACAAGAAAGCAGTGAGTCATCATTAGCAAAACATCTCAAATTCTGAGGTGTTTCTTTCCTCTGATGAGGAGGAAAGAGAAAGGAGAAGTGTTTGCATCAAATGACATTCCAGAAATCCGTAAGACACCTGTCATTTGTCTTTTGATGGTGCATCTTTGTAAGACATTGTCATGATGGCTCTTCATTTTCAGGTTTGCGTTCCTGTACAGAACGGGGGTATTGTAATGCAATTACATTGCTGTCCAGTTCAGTTTGAGAAAAAACTATCCTACTGCTTCAAGGCTGAATAAAAACCATCATGGAAAATTATTATGAAAGAACAGAAAATATTACCCTTTTAGTAGGCTCTTTGAATCCTTCTAAATTCAGAATGTAGTTAAATGATATCTCTGCTGGAGAACAGCTTAAAATAACCTACAGAAAAGATAACATTTTAACTGAAGAATATAATTTAATAGACATTTCGATGGAAACTCTCATGTTTCTACAGAATATCCTTATGAGCACTTTTAAATTCTGTCAGACTGTTTGGTTTGTTGACACTGCATGTCTATAAAGGATTGTCAGAGAGTTCTCTAAGGACAGAAAGCAAACATTTCACTTATGAATATGTGGATATAGCATCCAGAAATATGAATTAATGCAACAGAAATATCAAGAATAGAATAGAAGCAATGACTAGACCCTAAGAGGTGAGCAAATAGCTAAAGTATGGCGAGTTAGTTTTACTTAAATAAATTCAAGGGGAGAGGGGGTGATAACAGTGTTAGATAATGGCATAGATGTGCAAAAAGATTCCTCAGGGATGCGTTTTTACAGTGGAAGGTAGTATGCCTGCTATTCATGCATATTTAAGCGGGTGGTTGATTGTTCTCACTGAACTGCTTGACTTTGCCCCAAGTGATGGTGTTTGGAATGTGTAATGAAGGCAGAGGGTGGTCATGGTTCCTCCTTCTCTTTATTTACATGTGCTTTTTAATTTTCAGAATGCCTATGTCAACATCAATCGGATCATGTCTGTTGCATCAAGGCTTTCCGAGGCAGGCCATTATGCTTCCCAGCAAATTAAACAAATATCTAGCCAGCTGGATCAAGAGTGGAAGAGTTTTGCTGCAGCTCTGGATGAGCGCAGCACCATCTTAGCCATGTCTGCTGTCTTTCACCAGAAAGCTGAACAGGTGAGCTGCTTCCCTGACTGGCAAAATGATCCACTGCTACTTTGATAATGATGAGGCTGCAATTGTTGCCTGATGGCTTTTGGCTTGTATGCAGTGAGGTTAAGAGCCTTGTTTATAGTGGATCAGTGTCTCAAAAACAAATAGTAGCGTTTCCCCCCTAAACTGGTACATCTTCCCTGAGTGGGTAAGAAAGTATGTTTATGCCTAAGTGATGAGAGAGAATCTCATCATCAGTGCAGCACACTGGTGCAGTAACATGCTGCCTTATTTTTATTGCATAGTATTTCATCAGTGCTGTGGATAAAATTCAGGATTATTATGGTCAGGAGATAAGTATTTATCTGCACTTGTGTATCTGTGTTCTGTGCTCTGTGCACAGGAATATTCACACATGTGGCTGACCCATACTAGCACACAATTTCTAGAAGCCAAAACACATAATTATTGATGAAACTTATGGAATTCATTCCACCACCTACTCATCTAATGGTCTCCATAGACTCAAACTTCATTAGACCTCACTAAGTAGAGACTTCAGAGACAGCTAGGAACATCCAAGGGAATTTTCTGTGTCCCCAGACTCTGATTTGTGTCTTTAACAACTACCAGAATAGGTTCATAATTTCATAGCTACAAAAGAGTTAAAATATGTCAGTGACTAAATCCTATGGTTTTTTTACACCTAAACCAGGTCCACCTAAGGTTCAGCTCTGATCATGTGTTGATTACATTCATTTTCCAGTGACAAACACTGCTTTGGGGCTCTCTTCAGTATTGTCATGTGCTTGTTTTTCCAAGTAGTTAATATCAAAGCTACTGAGTGGGTGTGCTTGATGTTTACAACATGACCCATACTTCAAGTGTCTGAAGAAGAAATTGTAACTGATAATCCAGAAACTGTGCTTGTAAACCAGAATATATTTATGGAAATGTTTAGCTCAAGCAGTAAATATTCTCTTTATTGTTTCTGTCTGTCTGTAGAATTATAATGGATCTTTATTTCGTGCTTCCTCTTGACAAGAGGCCATAGCGTAGTGCAATTACTCACCCTACTGGGCACTTGCTCAAGTAGAGCACACTCAGTGGCTCTGACGGGACTGATACACCAAGAAGGTGTCCAGTGCAAGTACTTTCATCTCAGTAGAATGGACACTGTACTGTTTAGGTACAGTCTTCATTTTAATAATTGTCAGTCATTGTATGTTCATAAAGTAAAGTGAAAAAAAAATTATATCCAGTCTGTAGGCACAATGACAACGTTTAAGGTTTATTAATCTATTAGTTCTTGTTTGTTTTGGTTTATTTGGGTTTTGTGGGTTTTTTCCTTTACTTTTTACGAGTGATCCCCTATTTTTCTGAAGTGTCAGTCTTGTTTGCGACTGAAGGAGTTGCTGAGGTATTGTATAGCATGAAAGGCAGTAAAGCAGAAAGCTGTACTGAACTGTCTGTCAAGCTAGAGGTAAATGTTTGTGGTTGGTTTTTTTTTTTTTTTTTTATCTTCTTACCTTTTGAGCACTGTCAAGTGGGTATTTTGCCTCACCCTCAACATGAAAAAAAAGCTCCGCTAATGTCACTTTCAGCTTTGAGTCTTTTATCTTCACAACTGTATAGATGGGTCTGAAAAACCCAGTGCTGCCTTGGCACCTCATCATAAAGAACTGAAGTTTGTGCTCCCTGACAGAAGCCAGTCTCGCTCCTAAGCAGGAGAATTTGCTAATTGTGAACAACAGTTGCTCCTCACTTGTAATAAGAGACAAACCAGTAGAAGATAATTGCTGATGTAAAACCTATAAACACAGACTGCTGCAAAATGAAATGTGGGAGTCAGTGTGTCCATTAGCCAGGACTAAAATTTTGGCCTTGCTTAGTAACTCTGGTAGGATAAACCAATGACTTGAACACTAATAATTTAGTCATTTGACCTCTGTATAGTATTAAAAAATGAGGTGTTTGGCATTTAGTCTATAACTCAGTCTGTTGTCTTTCAAACACTCATTCCAAATATGACTCTTTCTTATTTGGCATCACTCGGGTTTTTTTTTTTAGACCTCAAATCAGGGTTTTATTATTTTACAATAAATAAGGCTTAAATCTCTGAAGCAAAGATGTAGATAAACCCACCATTTCCTCAGTCCCTGATAAAATCTTTTTTGCTCCCTTTGTTCTGTCAGTAAAGGTAGTCGTGTTGCAGATCCAACCATTTCTCCCACAGTGTACCTCTGCGTCCCTCATACTGATCCGATACGCAGATTGCCTTTCCTTCTCCCGTGCGATAAGCTGCTACAGTCCCTTTGTTCATTCCTTCCTATTGATTGAAGCTCTCTGTGAGTGCCAACAGGAAGCAAGTCTATTAGGGCTGTAATCTTTCAGCCTTTGGCACACCCCAGCCTGCAAGGAAGTTGTTGGCTTGGGACGGAGATTTCTGAAAAGCGCTACGATCTCTGTAATGTGCAAGCTGAGCAGGAAGCAACTTGTTTTTCAAGGTCTCTTCATAAAGACCCCACACAGAAAACTGCACAGAATACTATTTGTCTGGCTTGGAAGGATGAAAGCTGACTCAACCCTGCTGGGAATTGAACCTCACATCTGTCTTCACGTGCCTCAGAATCACATTGCTTTCCTGGCTCTTACAGCAGATACATGTGGCGTGTTGAATGGAACTCGGCTGAATGGGTCTCTGGATCAAAGCTTTTGCTTTTTCCTTTCTTTTTTTTTTTTCGTGTGTGTGTGCACACGTGTGCCTTAATTTTTTTTAAACACAATTTGTACATACTAAACCATCATCAAGAAAAGAACAAAGAAAAGGGAAAAAGGAAAGAAAAGAGACAAATTTCGCCAACTCAGCCTCCAGCCAGGCTTCCTTCAGCACGTGTGTTCGATCAAAAGCCAGTAAACTAAACTCCAAGTAACCACTACATCCAGGTCAAGGTGCAACTTAGGATATTCAGTGGAGGTGTTTCCCAAATTTCCCTTAATTCCACCTGCTACAAATCTTTGGTGCCTTTTTTTTTTTTAACTCCTTTCTCTCTGCTCCCCCTCCCTCTCCACTTGGCTAGCATGGAGGTATTTTAATGCCAAAAAGAATCTGTTTCTGTATCTTTAGGTTTGTTTGAGGCCATTCAAAGTTGCACGAGAGCTAGGAGCACATGCCTTATCGCACTGTGATTTCAGGAGAACTGTGCTGGTTACACCAGATGAGATTCCAGCCCTCTGACTGCCAGATGGGGGAAGCAGGCATACCAGGTGTCCTCCCTTTCTTGGATGTAATCTCTGAAGGTGTGCTAAAGTATTCATAAGATGCTCACTCTACAGATCCTGTCAGAAAGAACAAACTGATGTCTTCAATCAGCTAAGAGACCTCAGGCAATTAATTCGGGGTCAGAGCCTACCCTCCAAAGTGCACAAGCAGAATTACGATGTAAGGCAGTAGCTGTTAGGTGCACATGCTAGACACTTATGCTGATTCTCTGAAGGCTGAGCCCTGACCATTTGTTTTGTATTACCTTATTCTCCAACCAGGGGAGACTACTGTTCTTCTCTCTGCCTGGAAATCTCTGAGCACATCCTGAACTCCCCTATTTGAGGAAAAGTAAAAGGGAGGAAGAATGTGAGGGAAAAGAAGAAAAGAAAAGCCAATTGGCATCTGTAAGATGCAGGGATAAGACCAAGATAACTTCTGACCCCACCTGGAGTACTGTGTCCAGCTGTGGAGCCCTCAGCTTAAGGATATAGACCAGTTGGAGCAAGTCCAGAGGAGGCCACGAAGATTCTCAGAGGGCTGGAGCCCCTCTGCTATGGGGACAGGCTGAGAGAGTTGGGCTTGTTCAGCCTGGAGAAGAGAAGGCTTTGGGGAGACCTTGTAGCACCTTCCAGTACCTGAAGGGGGCCTATAGGGAAGCTGGGAGGGGACTTTGTACAAGGACCTGTAGTGACAGGACAAGGGGTAATGGGATTAAATTGAAAGCAGGGAGATTTAGGTTAGATATTAGGATTAAATTCTTCCCGGAGAGGGTGGTGAGGCACTGGGACAGGTTGCCCAGAGAAGCTGTGGATGCCCCATCCCTGTAAGTGTTCAAGGCCAGGCTGGATGAGGCTTAGAGCAGCCTGGTCTAGTGGAGGGTGTCCCTGCCCATGGCAGGGGGTTGGAACTGGTTGATCTTTAAGGTCCCTTGCAATCCAAACCATGCTGTGATTCTATGATTTGATAGGGAAATTCCAGAGAGGACAACAGGAAATATACAACTAGCCTCATACGAAAAATCCAGGGCATCAGGAGATCACTGAGGAAAACAATTTCAAGGCCGCCTTCCCATCTTTCCCATTCTGGAGCATGAAAGTACACTAGAATTTTGTTTTACTTTCTCTGGGGCCTAGGAGAACCACCCTGGTTATCTTGCAGCTTTCATGCAGAGGCCTAGCAAGTGGTAAGAAAGGACTGTTCAAAAAGTGTGAAGAAATATGGACCACAAAAATGCCTGCGCTGTGTTTTGGAGCCACCATGTGATACAGCACAGCAGTCCCTCAGGAAAGCAAGTAAGAAGTGGCCTGAGAATCCATCATTACCTGACCTAATAGCGAATTTGCAACTTAAATGAATGTTGTGAGTCAGGAGTAAGTGTAGGTCATTAAAGTTTCTGTTGGATTGGATCAGAGATGCAAAGGTACTTTAGGGACCTTTTTATTTTTTTTAGGAGACGTTTTTCTTAATCTTGCCTGAAGTCTTGAAAAACACAGACAATTACTGGAGCCTGTCATTTCAAATCATATTTAAGCAGCTTTTATGTTCCCAACAGGAGCGGTTCTAGTCTACAGGCTAAGTGGAAATTTAGGCAATTAATTTAAACGGTATTGAGTATCCAGCGGACAGTAACAGCTCCTATTCCAACCTAACAGTCAGCAATTTCCAACTTTAAATACGTCTTTTTTCAACTCAAACAAATGGTGGGTTTTGTGACATGAATGTTTCTAGCATAGTTATGTTTAATCAAGTTTTTTCTCTGCCACAGTGTGTGACAGGTAATGAAAATTAACATAGCTGCTTTTTTCAAAATACCCAAATTAATAGTTCTGTGGTATGAACTAACACTTTGCAAAAATCCTTTAGAAAAATTTTCTTCTTTCTACGTGGATCTACACACAGCACAGGCCACCATGTCCTGTTCCAGGGTATCAGAGTGAAACACTGACAGGCTGCATTTCCGAAAACTTCTTAAAACAGATGACATCTGCTGCTGCGAGTGGCAGAAGTGACATTATAATGCAGTTATTGCTGTGACTTTTTTTAATGTACAACAGATATACAAAAAAGACATAGATGTGAGACAACAGGGTGGGAATATGGTTGTGTGCATAGGATCTTCTCGAGGCTTCTCTGACCTACTGTGCAAATCATAGTCTGAGGATATGGCAGTATATGAGTAGCATGAGTATAAGAGCTTGTACTAAAATCGGTAGAATTCAGCAGTTTTTGTAAGAGCTGTGTGATTCCAGGAACACTGGTCTATAAGGTGTAAAGGTCTTTTGTTCACAGTTTGACCAAGAGGTTCATGTAACAGCCCCAACAGGGGTTGATCTCAGCTCTGTGCTCTTGAAACTGCAAGGAGAATACTGTGAATTCCACTACCTTGGCACGAAATATGACGACTTCAGCTTTATGCAAGGATGTTCAGGGATTTCATCTGAAGAGATTCAACAGATCGGCAGCCAAGCCAACCCAAGAGAACCTGCCATCCTTACCTCCAGTCTTCTAAAAAGCACAGTTTTCACTGGTAGATTTGTACATTGTAGGTGTGAAGGTTTAGGAATTCATCTTTGTCACTGACTCTGTGCACCGAAAAGAAGTGTTTACAATGCAAATGCTTTATAGCCTTGATTACACAGCAGCAGGGTGAATAGCTTGACGCTGCTAATAAAAAAGGATGCTGATGCCAGAGTTGAATTTAAATTCTTCACTTTGAATCTCCCAGCCCTTCATGCCATCAGGGAGTGCTTTACTAACAAGCCACAGGTGAACACTCCAGGAGTGGATAAAGCTGTGATCCTGGCAGTGGTTTTGTGGCATTATATGTTCACTCTGCAGGGCACTGCAACTGTTGTATAATTAGCTGTTCTTTTTTATAAATAGCCTCAAAGTATGGCAGGCTGCTTTAACAGAGATGGAGGAAATGTTGATGAGAAGTAATGAGGTGGCATTAGGCGTTAGTATGGACAAAATATGAACACGTGAGCTGTGTCATTGAAGTAAGCCCTGCTTAAAAGAAAACCAGGATGGGAACCTTAGAGACAAAATTACTCCTTTCTTTTACAGAACAGGCAGCACCCAGGAGAGCTTCCCCTATTTGTTCTGCCAAAGTGCATCAACATTCCTCTGGAGACATTTAAGAATGGAAAAATACTTTTTCCATCCTTCTGCTCCCCAAAGCCGTCCAGTTTCTGGCTGTCTGTTAAGGCTTCCAACCAAGGTGCTAAATCATATCAATTGCAATGGCAATGCTTTTTTGTGGATGTCTGCCCACCAGGACCTGGACCGAGACAAGCAGCTCATTTTGCATCGGCTGCTTAGCAGCCGTCAGATGGTAATGGTATCCGTTCGCTGCTGACTGGGGCCAGAATCAAATGTGTGACCCAGGGGTTTAAAGCCTTGGTTATCCTGTTATCAACCCCACTGAGCTGGCCCTCGGTTGGGAACTGCTTGAATACACACTGTCTATTTTTCACTGTAATGAATGTCAGCATTGATTTTAATGGGAGTTTTCTATTGCTCAACTTAGTGGCATTAAGGACAGGTAAGGGATTGAGGGAAGATTGACAGTGGAGACAATGCCAAATCCAGCTGGACCTGTAACTGTGCCCTCTTGTGCTTCATGCTGGTTTTTTCTAAACATGTTGCAGCCTCACTTTTTGGAACGCAATGTTGTAACCTTCCTGCAGAGACTCGTAGAATGGGTGTCTTCTGAGCCTGGTTAAAGGAGCATTTGTTTTTAATCCAGAAGAAACAGAAAACATTCCTTTGGATCTTGGTATTCTTCAAGTACTGAGGTGACAAGAATGTGCTGTTGCAGGGTGCCCAAAAGGACTCCTTTGTAACCGTTAGTTTTTCTCAGTCCTTGCTGCAGTCATACGTAGCACTCTACGAACAAAGTTTTCTAATGCTGAGATGTTCTGTGTTGCTCATTGTTCCTGGAATTGTTTCAGTTCCTTTCAGGTGTGGATGCCTGGTGCAAAATGTGCAGTGAAGGAGGCCTCCCCTCAGAAATGCAAGACCTGGAACTGGCCATCCATCATCATCAGACCCTGTATGAACAAGTAACGCAGGCCTACACAGAGGTATGTGCTTCCCAGAGAAGAATGTATCTGTTAAGTGATAACAGACATTGCGTTTTGGAGCTTAGCTTTTCTAAATGACAGTGTTCTGCTTTCCATTTCTGCAACTTTTTCAAAGAAGGAGTCAAATCTAATCCTAGGCTGTAGGAGGTGAGTAAAGAATTTAGCCTGGAGAAGAGGAGGCTCAGGGGAAACCTTATTGCTCTCTACAACTACCTGAGAGGAGGGTGCAGAGAGGTGGGGGTTGGTCTCCCAGGTGACAAGCGATAGAACAAGAGGAAATGGTTTCGAGTTGTGTCAGGGGAGGTTTAGATTGCGTATTGGGAAAAATGTCTTCCCTGAAAGGGTTGTCAGGCATTGGAACGGACTGCCCTGGGAGGTGGTTGAGTCACCATCCCGGGACGTATTTAGGAGATGGACAAGATGCTTAGGGACATGGTTTAGTGGTGGAGTTGGCAGTGCTGGGTTAAGGGTTGGACTTGATCTTAAAGGTATTTTCCAACCTGAAAGGTGCTATGATTCTTATCCATTCCGTTCTGCTATTCATGTCTCCAAGACTGAGGCTTGTTGGAAAGTAACCCACAGGTCTCCTGAATGCTTGAGTTTAGTTGTATTTTTCATTTCCCTGTGCTATGCTTGATTGTCTTTCTGGTCATCGAGGGATTTTGCTCCTTGTGGTTTTCCAAGCTGGACAGGAGGACTGCGGTAGTGCTTGCTATACTTGGTAAGTTACCAAGTGAAGACTCCGGAACAGAATAGAACAACTCTCTTCCATGCTTGGCCCTTGGTCCGGTTATCACATTCTTGGAAGAATCTATACTATAAAACAGAAAAGGATTTTCTAATCAGGGCTTGGTGGTAGGTGCTCATGCATACGCAATGAAGTTCTGCAAGTACCTTGATGATTGTAAGGGATGTTCAATAGAAACAGTGTTTTCCAACCACCTGCAAGAATTTGGGAGTTAGTTAATTAGAATGAGCAAGTCTGGGTTGCAGTCACAAAGGGCAATTCTTTATTCAATGCTCAGGCTTCTCAGGAACAGCAGGTTGTGTGAGGGAACACAGGACAGTCTTCTAGTTGCAGCTGTGAATTTTATACCTGTGCCCAGTCTGGTAAAACTAAGGTTTTTTGATTGCATTTAAAATATATTTCTAAAATGTAAGTCAAAGTGGGTTTAAATACAAAATAACAATGTTTGGGGCTGATTAATGAAATGTCAGTTTCAATCTTAGTTTTTGTGAAATGAAAATGCATTTAAAAGTCATTTCCAAAAGCAGCCTTTAACACGCATATCGCTTTTGCTGATGCTTCCTTAGAAAGCTGTAACTTGTCACAGGCACAGCTGTTTAAAACATTTCTGTATTATTTTACTAATAAGTGCATTTTTAAATAGAATGTAGAATTGCCAGAAATGTTACAGTCTATTATTTCAGAAATGTTCATCCCTTTTCCCACAGCTACATGGTGAGCTGAAACGCCTGGATTAGACTTGGGAGTCCTGCCTCCTATCCACATGCCTATTTCCAGAACCTAGATAACGCCCCTTGCCCATAGAAAATTATGTTTCTTCCCTCAGAGCTCTCTATGGTGGGATGAAAATTGTAGCTTTTTCTTTCTTTTCCTGCAGAGTCGCTGAAAATCTCTGTTTCTATTTCTAGAATTCTAAGAGATTTGGAATAATGAACAGTCCTTGGAATAACTGTTTAATTTGGATATTTAATGGGGTATTAATTAACATTTAATAGGATATATGGGCCTCTTCTGTTCTGTTACAGAGTACAGCAAAGCAGTTCAGATTCACTGCAGGAACCTATGAGACAACCAAAGAATATTAGGGAGACTTTTTTCCATCACACCATGTTCATAGCCACAATTATTTGCCTTCTTTCATTTATTGCACTTGAGTGAAGCTCAGAAATACTGGAGGCAGAGATCTTGGGCCTGATATGCAATCCACAGCTAAGCAATCCCCTCCTGCACTAAGCCAAGCTGCTGGCAAAACAGGCCTTCTTTCTTTGGAGAATCAAGTGGTGCTCTTCCTTTTACTTTGGGTAGAACAGTACTGGAGGGAGAACATACACGAGATGTGTGATTTCGGCAAATTCCACTCTTGCAAGCAGAGTTTCTCTGGATATCTGTAGCCGGGCTGTGTTTATGTTGTTCCACCAGTGTTTCTAGTGGATGAACAGCAAGAGACAAACTTGAGACACACCTACTGGGGACTGTACTGGTTTGGTAAAGATAAAGAAGGAGAGAGAGAGAGGTTTTCTCCAGTCAGGCTTGAGTCTGGTGGAATTGTTCACTGTGACTTGATTAACTGCACTTCACAGTCTGTTCCCAGAGGTATAATGTATTTGCTCTAAAGACCGATTATTTTTTTTCTAGTGCAAATTGTAGCCGTTTCACAGATGGTATCATTGCTCTAGTCACTTGGAAGGCTTTGGAGGTCTTTCTGACCCACTATATAGGATATCTAGAGATTTTAACTTATACCCTAGCTATGTATGTAGCATCTGTGAAGATTATTCCACTAGCACAACAAAATAACTTTTGGTTCACTCGAGGTCACACAACTTCTTACAGAAGCAGTGGCATACTGCCCATCCTAGCCCTTCTACCATGAACCCAAACCACAGGAATATCACCACATGACAGGAGCTTGTATGTGTATTGTGTCAGTTGGTGAGTTAAACCTTCCCAGAGAGTCCAGCAGCAATTCTGTATTTTTCAAAATAAGTGAGAAATGGTCAAATTTGCTCTGACAAATGCAGCGCTGGCACTTACACCCTACAGGAACTGCAAGTCATGCTGGGCGCAGGTCCATTCAGTTTAAGACTTTTGCAGTACTTAAAAATGTATCATAAGTGGGACATAAGTGAAATAGTGCAACTAAGCAGGGCTGTTGGTGCTTGTCTCCTTGCACAGTCCTTGAAAAATTCAAAAGATTTACATGAAAAGAGATTTGGTGATTTGCAGTTACAAGGAGAACATGGTAATGGCTGAAAGAGCGCAGTGGGTAGCTTCTCCATTTGTGAAGCTGTTCCTTGTTCTCGAAAGGAGTAAGCCTCAGAAAAGGAGTAAGAGAATGCAGACGTGTACACGCTCTTTCCCTTACACCACAAATCTGGGAGAACATTGTCCTGTCTCAGCCTCAGATGAGGCAGGGGCATACAAGCTGTTGCCTTTGAAACAATCTTTTAGTTCTGCATTGCTCCTACCACAGAAGCTTTCTATTGCAAAGGCCTTTTTGGCCGTATTCACCCAGCTCTGGAAGAGCACCTTTTTGTAAGAGGACTGAATTTATTCTGGTGTTTTGATCAGTCATAATTAGTATACAGGATATTTGACTCAAGTTTCTGACCCCTGAAAGTGAAAGAATTGCAGGATTATACCACTGGGAAGCAAAAAACTGACACGCAGGGCCTGCACTTTGGAGATGGTGTAGGTATGAATAGGTCTGTATTATGGCACAAAGTATCCAGGAAAGTTGTCCTGAGTAAAGCATGTTTGTCATATTGTCTGTGCAATTCCATCTCTCTCACTGGTAAACTTCTGAACCTTTACTGTTAGTCCTGATTCTGCTGTGATTTCTAGCAGTGTAAATCAGCAGGGCCTATACTAAAAGCACTGTAACACCACCCAGGGACAGCTTCAGATCAAGTGTAAGCCCAAAGGCCGGTAACAGGAACATAGTGAGTTCACACATTGATTTTAGCCAGTGCAAAGTGTGAGTTTCTGGACTGATAAGCTGCTTCCAAGTGTGCGCATAGCTTTGGTTTTCTGTTCCTAGTGGTTAAATTGTTGCTGATTATCTTCCCACAGATAAAATAGCATGTAGTACGCCTTGTCTCCTTCCCTGTCTAGAAGCTGCTTCTTCCTGCCTCACAGCTATTGGCACCTCAGTAATGTTGCCAAGGTAACACCTGTGCTTCAGTGTTTCCACCTAAAATCCTCCCTCACATTGCCACAATCCGCTGCTGTTGGCGAGTACAATCGCTGCCTCTGTAACTCCAGCAGGCTCCAGCATGTGCAAATTGTTCCAGTTGGTCTTCAGCAGCAACTGAATTTGAGTATGGAAAGCCACTCGCTATGGACTCTCCAGTTACTTCCTGATCTAATTCCAAATTGCCCAGAATATTTAAAAAAATCTCCAAGGATTGCCCAAGCCCTGCTAATAGTCACATTGTATGATGAGATTTGACTCCCACTTTTGCTAGAAGAAATCTCTCTTGATTTCTCTGAAAATGCACCAGACCACACTGCTACAACAGAGTGGGATGTGGCATGGCTTGCCAAAAGACACAGGTATGGGTATTACAGGATATTCGCTGCATTTGAAGAAGCAACTTCTAGAAATAAATGAGCTTCGGAGGTCCTTCCGATGTGTTTCAACTTTGGCTGATGTAATTCAAAATCTGAACTGGATGAAAAACATTCATTGAGCCATTCTCTAGCAAGGTTGGTGATTGTGATTGCATAGAACTAATAACACTTTCAGAAAATCTTACCTTTTCACTGCAGTTTGTTTCAAAGGGAAAAGCGGGCTGGGAAGAGGAAAGGATTCCACTTGTTAACAGCAGTTTGGTTTTTCTAGTTCCGTTTTGCCCCTGCAATATGAAAATGCTTCAGGAATGTTCCAGGACAAAATCTGGTGTTAAAATATCTGGCATTCTGGGTTGATTTTTTTTAATGCCCAAATGCCTTTGCATCTGCAAATGTGTTTAAATATGCGCAAAAAAGGTTACAGGAGTGCAGAGGGCTTTGCGTTTGCCAACACACTTAGTAGCCCGTTGACAATGGAGACTGTAGGTCCTTCTGAGATGTTCCTAAGGAGGAAAAGAATTGCTATCATATACTAATTTATTTTTCACTGCCACTGAATGAAATACAGAATCAGAATGTCACACTTCTCAACGTATGTACGTTCTCAGTAATCCTACGAAGAAAGGACTCTCCCTGATCATACAGAATATGAATGACTCTGCCATCTGTGGTTTTCTTAAAATGCCACCTCCTCACAAAAATAGGCCTTCTATTGCAAATACCACCTGTCATCAACTAGTATATGTCAAGAACGTTCAGTGCCCGAATGTCAGAACGTAATATAGTCTTGGGATCTCTGTCTCTATGTATTCAGTCCCAGCGGTGAGTCTGTGCTCCTGCTGAGTGACACAGCAGGCCCAATAGGAAGCGAAGACAAGTGCTGAATGTGTAAGTACAAGTCAAAAAGAGATGTTATGAGTTCTTTCTTCATTTTTGAATAAAATAAGGAAATTGCACAGGGGAAAAAGAATCAGCTAGACTGTTCTCTGTCAGCTGTTGGATATTTAAGTATCAGTGCAGTGAAGTAGACCTACTTCTTTACTCAGGTGAGCCAGGATGGAAAAGCCTTGCTGGATGTCCTACAGCGTCCCTTGAGTCCTGGGAATTCTGAATCCCTCACTGCTACTGCAAACTACTCCAAGGCTGTTCACCAGGTGTTGGATGTGGTACATGAAGTCCTGCATCACCAGCGACGCCTAGAGAGCATCTGGCAACACAGGAAGGTCCGGCTACATCAAAGGCTGCAGCTCTGCGTTTTCCAGCAGGATGTTCAACAGGTAATATCGTTACTAATGCAGATAAAGCATGGCCCTTTCTTTGCAGCCATAAAGGTTGTTCGGTAACTCATCTAGAGGATATTGCCATAACCAAGATTTCACATGATTGAAATATGCTAAAATCCTAATGTGCCTTTCAGTATCTCTCAGTGTCGTGTTGGAAACCACCGATCAGTACATTGATCAGCCCATTCCCCGTAAGGATGTGACACTATTTTCAGTGGTTAATTTTTCACAAGTGAGCAATTAGCCCTAGGTACTCTACTGTTCTTGAGAAAGAGATGTTTAACAGAAAAAAGAGTTTTAAGTGTAAAAAGTAGTTTAACTGTGATGTATTTCACCTTCCCATGTGGACACAATGCAGATACAGTCCTTTTAGTGGTGGCCTTCAGAAGATCTTTGCATTATTACCACTTACGGAGTCCACATACCTGTGCTATGAGTTTGCTGGCTCGTATGAACTGCACACCCCGATGTGCAGAGCCCACCTCACAGAAATACGGTTTATGTGGTACAGGCTCATCTCTGAGAACTCAGGCTCCAGGTGAGTAACTTTCCTCTCCCAAAGGAATCCATTTGAGTAGCAGCACAACAGCGTAACTGACAGTAAGTATGAGATGCCGTGTTTGTAGCTGCCAAATATGCAAGCACAACCAATAGATGTTACACAACTATGCTCATTCAGGCTGACGTGGTTTGTTTAAGGGCCCCAGTACAGCCCGAAGCAGATGTTGGTAGCAATATGGTACTTGGTTTAAATGAAGAGGCTGTATGGTCTAATCATGTTTATGAAGCATTCTAATGTCCCTGGGGTTCTCTATGTCATTGCCTTTCTCCAAGTGAAAAATGAGGGAGTGATGGAGCAACAAAGCAGTCACACGCAAAATAGGTATGAACCAGCAAGGGGCAGGAGACAGGAACGTTTACTCAACATGCAAATTTGTGGTCCTGTTAGTGCCATAGTCGAAGTGCACCAGCACAGACAGAACTGCAGCTGTAGGCTTCGTTTGCAAATATGTATGACCAGTTCTTTGGCAGTCTGGAAAAGTTTGCCAGAATTTCTACCTGCTTAGTTTTTCCTATAAAACCATGCAAATATTCATGCCATATAGATAACTAAAACTGGGATTGAGTGTAACCAGATGCTTAATTTAAGCAACTTCACTTTTGTTACATATCAGCAAACTGCGTGGTAATAAAATTCATAAGCTATATATTAAATAGACCACAGACATGGAATTCATGTAGTATACTCTCTGTAAACTAGGTGAAGTTAATACAATTTTGGGGTTAAAAGCTCAAGAATCAAGGGTTGTAAATTCTGTTGTTATTAAGCTTTCCCTAATTGTGGTATATATTGTCAATAAGAATCCATATTATCTTAGGTATCCTTTATCCCTGAGGGTGATTTATGCTTTTGTTCAATCTTTCCAACCTGAAACTTTCACTCATACTTCTTCTGAAATCAGTGGAAGTGTTTATGAGCTTTATTCATGAAAGTCATTCAGACTTTTACTTCCCACATATGCAAGGCAATGAGGCTGTGTCACTGGTTTTCAAAAGGAACAGGTCTTTTGTCTGCACTGTGACTTTTGGTGAGAGGAAAAGAAACACGCGGTAAGTCACTGGAGTACAATAGCTTTGGAAAGCATCACTGTGTGAGTTCTATTGGCAGCAATCTTTCAACATTTTTCTTCTAATGGGTAGTTATTATCTGGGAAGCAACAACTTAATGACAGACATGTTTCTGTCCTAGCACACACTTACTGGAGGCATCTCTTTGTCCTATTTAGAAAGTAGAGAGGAAGAGATGAATCATTCTGTTCACTAAACATCTGTACTATTCAACATAAATGCTTTGTAACTCATAAATGAAATTATCAGCTAAACAGAAATATGAAGCGTAGATTCCATGAGGAGGAGGAAGATATCTGAGTATGTTGATGTGGTTTTTCTTGAAAATAATCACCTCTCATATATCTGTCGTGCAATTCCTATTATCCTTATTTTGTTAAACACCCAACAGTTGACAGGTGAAGCCGTCTACCTGTATGTTGTCACTAACCACATGTAACATTTATCTACAATAACTTGTTGCCTTGTCAGAATTTAATAACCTTTAACAAAGTTCTTCCTCATTCAAGTCTAAAAAGAAAAGGTCTGGGAGAACAAATCCTGACAGGAGACCCCTGACTTTACTGGACTTCACGGTCTTCTGGACAAGTAATGGTATAGTGTAGTTTCTCTAAGGAAGACGCTCCTCTTCCCTTTCCACTCAGTTCAAAAGGAAGCGTGTTCTCATCTTTCTCAGATGCAGCTCTCCCTCTCAGGACGTCCCATGGCTCATGCTCTCCAGCTGTCGGCCAGTGCAGTAAAATTTCTGGTGAAAGATGATCTCCGTGTCAGAACTTACACTCCCTCGCTTGTTCATCTACACCTTTCTCCTCGTGTCAGCTGTTCTGTATCAATCTTGTCTTAAAAGCAGATGTGAATAGGGACAGCTTTATTGTGTTGCATGTTCTTAATACAGACTCCAGGATTATTTTGCATCCTTTCAGTCTGCCATTAATGGCATTAATAGCCTTTGGTAAAGACACATCTCCAAGAAGAGATTCTTATGAATCTTGAGAGACCATTTTTTCTTCCCATAACTACTCTAGTTAGTCTGTCTAGAGGGATCCAGGTATTTAGGTATGCAGTATCAAGTGTTCATAGGGAGGTCTTGCAAAACTGGTTAGCTGGATGAAGGCTTTATGTATGTGCCTTTTGGAATGGATTTAAGGGTTAAGCTGTGTTAAACAGGGCTCATTCATATAATTCCTGGTGTATTCTGCACCATTTGCAAGGCCAGGCTATATGCTGTATGCATTACTAGGAGGTCAGGGCTATGTTCTCAGATAGTTTCACACCGTCAAAGAAATCCTTTTCATTCTAGCTGGGTTTCAGTTTGAACTGCACAAAACCTGAAAACATTGAAAATGATGTATTAAATGAAATAAAAGTCATTTTTATTCTGAGATAGAAAGTCAGGCATCTTTACAGTCAATAATGTCATAACCAAAATGCAAGTTGTGCAGTAGAAAAAAAAGGTGTAAATACTGTGGATTTCCAAGTTACAGTGTGAAGGTAAGAAACGTTGTGCTATAAGATGTCATTAGTAGTAATCGCTACCTCACACCACCTCACATTTTACAAGATTATTTGCTATTACATCTGTCTATTAATACAATTATATCAATTTGCACATGTGAACCAAGGTAAATAATGGTGTGCTAATGACAATGAGTTATGAATATATAGCACTTTAAAGAAGGAAAGAAAATAAATGGTGTGAAACTGCAGTTGCAGCCTTCGCAGGAAACAGAGCACCATTCACACCAAGGGGATAGCACAATTTGTGAGCTGTTATGAGGTTCTATGCAGGCAGAAACTGACAAGGAACTCTTTAACACTGAAAGTATTTAGGATCATTATAAAAATGTTGGATTGCTAAGTGTGTAAAATATTCATTGCTTCGGTTGTTTTTCAGAAGTTCTCTACCATCTCAGACAGGGAAGAGCTGTGCTGTTTGATCCTTTCAGAACACAGCTGTGGGAGGAGGTGCTGAGATTCTGTCCTGTAAGGGAGGAAAAAAATCCCTTTGACATTCATACCGATATTCTGTAATTGCTGCAGATGCTTCAGTTAATTTTTGATAACTTTTTTTTTTGCCCCTGTGTGCTCTGGGGCTTCCCCTTATGCTGACTGCTTATCAGCAAATTTACCATTTCCATTTCTGTTGAGGTTGAGATTTGAAATTGTTCTCACATTGTCTTCAATTTCCACTATTACATCCTGATTTACACTGTTCGCCTGCACATGCATCTCTCCACTTTAATATGTTCCCTTGGCCCCCCTGAGCAGCAACCCTGTGACACAGCAGGAGTAGCAGAGGGGTTGTACCATGAGCAGATGTTACCAGGCAGCCTTAGAAAGAGCTGAAGTTAGTTTGTAACACTGTTCTTCACCCCACTGCCTTCCCCGTCCCCTTTGTCTCGTGTGGGCAAGAGTTTTGTCTGAAATCTCTGGCTTCATAAACTCATTCAAGTGAAGCTGTAAAGCCTGAAGCAAACCTATTAAAGTAGAAGGAAGGAAGATGGGGACCCATCAGATGCATTATTGAAAGGGTGCGTGCAAGTCTTGAACTTGGTATGTTAAAGCACTTTCATGGCAGAATAGTCAAACTGCTACTCTTATTCTGCTGGCTTCATTCCCTCTCAAAGAAATTCTCAGTCTTTCCATCATTTCCAAACATACACACCAATATTTAGACTGACACAGGTAGCCGTTTTCACCACAGATTCACGTGACTCTCTCAGGGTCACCGCTGGTGCTCCTTCCTGTTGCTTCACTCTAGGTTGTGACGGTTGCCTGCAAAGGAAGAGCTGGAAAACAGGTGTATGTAGAGGTACTGTGTGTGCTGGTAGAGGTTTTTTTGGCTATGTACAAAGCCTTGAGCTAGCTCAGGTGGCTCTGCATAACAAAATGGAACAGGCCCATCATGCCAGATGAAGACCAGTGATAAACAACAAGATGACACTATCAAATGCTTCCTGGCAAGAGGATAAGCATGTTCTAAGGTGGCTAGGGCTGCGGCCATACCAGCTGTAGTGGTGTCTCACATCCTCTTAGCTATTGAAAAGGCCAAGATTAGACCAGTGTTAGGTTCACCTGGATTTCTCTAAATTTGTGGATCTGCCTTCTGTTGGCTTCATGCCCAAACACATTAATGGACATATCTGTGGTTTCCTTGTGTGGTTATCTGCTCTGGTGATGGATAGAAAGGCCATGTGGCCATACTGATATCATTACATTTACCAGCTGTCATTGCTGTAGGAGACTGCAAAGAATTGCAGAGGAAAGGCTGTCTCTCTTCATAACCAAGCACTTCAACTTGTAATGTGTCTGGCTTTTACTGGCCAAGAAAACAGATCAGGGCATGATCCTGACATCACTTGTATGGAAAAATACCCTGACAACATCTATCTGTCTCCATATACTATCTGAGAATGCTGAACACTTCATGTGGTGCATGTGATGTATGTAGTCCATTTCCAGAAGAATGTTAGGATATTTGAGGCAGTTCATGATTCATTTAGCACTCTCACAAGATTTTAGAAGATTAGGTCTTCATATCCCCCCACACATGCACGCATATGCTTGGTGGGTTTGGTCGCTTCAAGGCAATGAAGGATTCTCCAAAATTCTGTTGTTTTCCAACTTGTCATAGTTTGTTTCTAAGACAGAAGGAATCAGACTATGTATCTCCTTTTATGCTTTGTTTACAGTAATATACCTTCTCTGGGTCTTGTGAAACAAGAGGTTTATTTGTAAATAATTGCTAAGAAAAAAGACTGTGATAATCAAGTCAAGATTATATTTACTACCATATGACTTCAACCACAGCACCCTGCAAAAATACATCATATGCTCTGTGCGCCATCTGAGTAGAGTTAGCCTGTAAATAGCAACCACTGACAGATCAGTAATTTAAAACATTACAATTCAAAGCATTCTACAGAATTTTTACAGCCCCTTTGGTAAAAATATCAAGTAATGAGATGCACTTAATGTTTGTCGCTTACATGTTTACGTTTTCAAAGTATTACTGCTGTACTTTATCTGAGCTTAGAAGGTGTATGTGACCTTACCAGCCATATGGTTGAAGTATTACTTGGTAGCGAGTGGAGGTTCTAATTCTAGTTGTATTGTCCCCAAATAGTAGTGAAAAAGGAACTCAGGAGTCGATACTGGTGAAACTACTTGGTAACCTTCTCCCAGCGGGATGTAACGGGAGAAAACAACCTTTTCTTATCTGTGACTGAGAGATAAGTACCTCTGTTTTCACTAACCTCATCCTCCCAGAAAATGTTGAGGCCAGAGTGTCCACACCTGGTTTATTATCTGATACAAATAACGCACCTCACAATTCTGATTGACCATACCACTTTTTTCTTACTCATGGTAGAACTTTTACCTACACAGCTCTAAGGAACTAACTTATACGATGTGCACGTGTTTCCAAGCTCATGTTATGTCCTTAACAGCCTCTTATTTAGTACTTGTCTGCTTCATAATTTATGCCGTAAACGATGGTGAATTTGTAGTAAAAGGATTGTTAGTTTGTTTGTTTCCATCCACTCTTCGTCTCAAAAGATGCAATAAAACATCTTGGCAACTGCTTCTTTAGAGCAATTTTCATTCCATTCCTTTTGCTCCTGCCAAAGGAACCGGCACATTTTCAGGCAATGTGAGTGCAAGTCTAGGGAATGAAGAGATTTGGGGACCCACTCATCTTGTGAAGAGGTCTAGCAAGTAACCAACACTGGCACTGATTTGAAAGTAAAGTGGTGGCATATTCATGCTGATTAGTATCCTGCAGATGATATAAAATTAATTAATAATGGCATGGACATTTAAATAACACAAGGGTTGCTGTGTTGACTTAGTTGCTTATGTTGAACTGTTACAAAAGGACTGTCATTCCTTAATTTAAACCCACAGTGGCATGGGATTGTGCAGGAGTTTTAGATGATTTCTCCTGGCTATATGTGTATCTCTAAGCTCTGGTGACAGCAGAGAGTAATAGAATAAGAGCATCCTGCACAGCTATACAATCCCTACTACTCGGTAACCAGATTGTGTTGGGTTTGCCACACAAGGTAGCTGTGCTAGGAAAGAGAATATTGCCCACACACTTCTTTAGTATCTGATGACTTCATACGGATGTTTCTCAGGCTCCTTTAGCTTGCAAAGACATGGAACGTTTATGGACAGTGTGCTTTGGATTGTCCAAAGCAAACAGGACAGAGTTCTTGGAAAAAGAACACAGCTGAAAGAAATAACATGCGTTTTTCCTCTTTACCAGTGACTGCCGTAGAAATCTGACGTTTGAAGGGCCACAGCAGCGCTTCCCAAGTGAGGAGTGCTCATACGTGGCATCTCGATATTTGAGCATGTTCAGACAATGGCTGTTGGTAGAGGGGTGGGCTCTGGGGTTCTGCCCAGGCGCTTACATTTGCACCCTGTAACCAGTGATCTCTGTATGGTATCAGAACCTCAGGGATGTCTCAGGCTATCAGCCTAAGAAGGTAATTGCTTTAAATAGTTCAAACTCATGTGAGAGAGAGGAAACTCTGTTCAAACTTCTGACATTGCTGTTTAAATATAGATCAGTATTATCTTGCATTTTTTCATGCCAGAACTATAGGTTTAAATTATTACGTTTTCATAGAATTATATTTATTCTGTAAATTCCTTAAGGGTTGGTGATTAACAATACTCTATCCTCTTTATAATTTGATTTAAAGTGTAACTTGAAATTATTTGGAAACAACGTTTGTGTCTTTATCCCTCTGTATCATTATTAAGCCAAGCAGACAATTGTTCTTTGTGCTTTTAAAGAGTCACTGATTAAAAAATAATAATGATCACTTTTTAATTTACACACAGAGCAGCAGTGCTAGGGATATCAAACTTCAGGGGCTGGCTTCAGTTACCAACTGAAGTTTACTTAGCATTGATGTACAAGCAGTGTGAGAAAACTTTGATGAGCTCCACAGCTGCCTTGGGAAAAAGGATCTGAAGTAATCTGAACCAGCCAGCTTGATCTCTGAACCTATTGAAGTGAGAAGTGGAACTGGGGGGGGGGGGAATCTTTTGTGCCCCAAAAAGTGTTTTTCTTCTTTAGAGCACTGTCCTTCAAGACCTAGTCCTTCCAGATAGTCTGTTTTGCTGTTTCCTGAATTACAACTATTTGGATTCTTACTTAGCTTAGGAACCTCTAAGAAGGCCTTCTGAAAACCCTCTGAAATCCTACTGACTCTTTGAGGTTTGGGATCTACTTCAGTGGATTAAGAGGGCATAATGCACAGAATGAAGAAATGGAGAGGGTAATATAAAGATACAGTTAATTATCTGTAGGTGGATGCAACTATCCATGGTCTGGATTTATCCTGCCTGTCTTTAGGAGAGTAACTGAATCATCCAAGTCAGGAGCCTAATGCACAGACTCCTTTTATAGTCAACAGAGAGACACTGGCATCTTCAGAGAATGACTCAGTCTGTCTAAGATCTGAATTGTACCCAGGATACTTCCCTCTCTTACTGTTGACTGTCGGAGAAATAATTATAAGGTAGACTCTTCAGACAAGACCTTCAGTTTATTAACCAACTTTGGGTGAGATGTATTAGGATGCAAGAGCCTGATCCTGTGTGGTGCAGAGCACCTCTAACTATCATGCCAGGCCACTCAGTACCTTTCTGTTCCATGATTTGCTTTGCAGCAAACTGCAAGGAAGTCTGTCGTAGGGAAACTGCTAAAATTTGCTGTTACGCTTAAGCAGAATCACCCTCCTTATATAGCATACCCTCACTGTCTATTTCTATCCCAGGATTGTTTGTGTGTCATCATCCCTGAAAATACCATGTGTAGTTTATTGTTTCTGAAAGACATTGTCCTGGTAAAGGAGGAGAAGGAATCAGGCTTGTCTGTTACCGATTAGGCCTACAAAAATAGTAAGGCTACAGTGGTGAAGGCAGAGAAATAAAGTAGAGTTTTCTCCAGAAATATGCATATTTTTTGAAAACAGTTGCTAGAATGAGTAATTGTCACCAAGAACAGGGAGAAAAATAAGATATTTAAATAAACGTAGGCTGGAACGCCAGAAGGCTTTCTCCCCTGTAACTTTAAGAAGTAACAATAACAATAGTACTTCTTACTGTGGTTTCTTTCATCTCAGGATTATGGGTTTTCTAAAAGGTTGATGTCGACCAACTTGCCAAAGGTCACTGAAAGCTTCATGACTAGAACTCATGTCAGGATGTCTGATCACAAATCCCTGCTCTAAACCCTCATAGTCGTTGCTACTCCAGTTTTACCCCTTATGACAAGGTCTTCTAGGATATATTGGGACAATCTAAAAATGAAATAAGGGTCTGTTGTGCTAAGAAATAAATATGCTCTTTTAGGCATTGGTTTAGGAGTCCAAAATAGTAATTCTTTTCTACTCCATTTGTTTCCCTTGATCTTTCCTCCCAGTTATCTCCTCTCATGGCCTCCCAGCTTTTTCACGATCCTGCCTGTCACAGAGAAGGATCAATGCTCTTTCATATTGCTTTTGACTGATGGCCAACAAAAGGTATTTTCACTAAAGTGAGAAAAAACCTAGCCAGACAACAAAGAGGGTAATGATAGCAAGTTACTGGAGCATAAGTGTAACGATTTCACTGTGTTTTCCTCCACAGAGCAGTTGCTCAGCCAACTGGATACTCTCCCCCTCTGGTAATGAATTACACTCATGGTGTGAGATTATTATGTCTTGCTTAGTAGCAAGGCCCAGTTTGGGTTGAGCTGATCTGGTGCCATGACCTGTTTCTGCTAGCTGCTCCTCTCCACGCTTGTTATCCCCACCAGCTCCTGCTCCTCCTTCTAGCAGCTCTGTCGCTCCATATGTCTGCAGCAGCTCTTTGCTCTGTTAGCACCTCCTGTTGGACGTGCCTTCTTTTGGTAGCTGCCCTACTTCAACTTAAGGACAGAAAAACTACAGCTCTTAGGAGAGATGACGTGCACTATTTAGGACCAAACACATGTTTTAGTTCACAGGAGACTTTTAAGCAGCTTCTTTTGTTTCATATTCCTCGTAGGGAACTCTTACACAAAGCTTCTTGATTGTTTTTTAAAGTTGTAATCTTTGGATTGTAGTTCTGGAAGCTTTTGCCGAGGCTGGGGTGACCCTTCAGGCATATTTAGACGGAGCTGGTTGGCTCGAACTCCTGTATACTATTACAGCTATAAACTTTCTTTTATGTTACGCTATGGTTCCCTTTTAACAAAAATGTCCTTCAAATGTAAAAAACACATAAAACACATTTCAGGCCTGTCCATTGGTCTTTTACCTTTCTCCTCCCTTTGTTTTGATAGTTCTTTACTTGTTTCTTTCCTGCCTTTTGGATTTTTTGGATGCAGCATGTGGTGAGGGACGGAGAAAATTACTTTTATTTTTGGCTTCAGCAACACACAAAACATTGTGACCTTGAGATACTTGCCTTCCCAAATAAGGAGGAAAAGTTGGAGGGGGAGGGAACCACAAAATAAAACTTTGGTTTTTTTAATTCCCCTCTCCCTCCAGCAAAAAGTTACTTTAAACAATTAAAATGTATTTTGGGTTATTGTTTCTGTTTGCTTACCTCCTTGGGTTTTCAAAGAGCATGAGGCATTAGAAAGCCAGAAGAGAAGGAAGTTCAGGATGAGGGGGTGCCATGTTCTGACAGCCACCGAGCTAGGAGAAAAGGATGAGAAAGCAAGCAGTTTTTCAAAACTGAACTTTTCATTAAAAAGGTGCTTCTAGGGAAAGTCCCAAAGTTCCAACAACTTCTGCCCCTCACTGCCCACAACTCACTCCTGGAGTCTTTTAAGTGGCTCCTCTTCTTTCTTTAACATCTGAAGGTTGTTCCTTCCTGAAAGGGCTTTTCCTAAGTCTGGTCCTGCTTCCACATATATTCTAGTTTATTATTGCACTGTCTCTACCAGTCTGCCGGGGGACTCAGGGCTCAGCATCCATTTGTTTGCCTCCTCACAGATTTTCATGGCCATTATCCATGGCCTCTTTTGGTGAATCTGTAAGGTCATTGGCCTTTCACCCTCCAGAATCCTCACAGGATCCATTTGTGCTGTGGCATGTAGAAGAAACCAGCCATACAGTTACGGGTAGATTACACAGTGATGCCAGTGTGCACAGCTCTGCTGTGTCTTGCATACCGAGTGCCTCGCTCAACATGGGATCTGTATGCTACATGCGAAGCATCTCACACACCGCAGCAACTTAGCCCTTGCCCCACTTACTTGCAGCACTGGGCTGTGCCTTCTCTGCCCTGGGACACCATGTGTCCAGGGCAGCCAGTTTGTCTGAGCAGTGATTGACAGACAGGCAGTCAAGCAGAAGAGATGCTGCAGTGGCCATACAGCAGGAGAAATGCTGTGGTGCGGGTTTGAATCCCTGGGCAGGAAGCAGTGTGAGAGGAGCCCCACCGGGATGCCAAACACAACTTTGTGCTGCATTCCTTCCTCCCTGTGCATAGTCTGACACACAGAGTATCTTAAACTGGGAGATAAAATGTTTGAGACATCAAGCTGTTTATTTAAAAGACAAGAGATCCTAGAAAAGTCGCTGATGGAGAATAGCCACTCCTGGCATTTGGGGCACTTCTTTCATCCTTCTTCTATTTCTCCTTCCCCACATGGTTTTCTCTTCCATATTTTGCCTCTAGACTCAAATCAGGTCAGAGCCTCGTGGGGGAAAGGTTATATTTTCCTGGGTGTTGGCATGATGCTCAGCCCCAGGTGGCTCTGACCCTGGTGGGGGTATTTAAGACTACTGCAGTGCTGTACCATCCTGGTGACTTTTTCTGCTACTGGCATGAGATATGTACCAAGACCCATTTGTCCCAGTTGGGATTTGTTCTCTTACTAAACCTGTCTTTGCTGTGTGCTGCGATTATAAGCCTTGTTAAACCAAGTTGATTAAGTCGTCAGCTCTCAACAGTAACCTAAAGCAGTGCTTTATTTAATATCCTGGTCAATAAGGAGTTTTCTCTGGGGTGAAGCAGACAACTTAAGCACAGTGGGGAGTGCCTGTATGAGGCCTGGAGCATAGTGCTTGCATTAAAGACTACTCTGTTGTAAAGCTCATCCTTGCTTTATCAGTCCTTTCTAATTGTTATTTGCCTTTAAACATCTTGTTTAAGCTAGTAACAGTTTAGGTGGGTTGATACTATCAAAATGTAGATGGTACTGTCTTAATTCATGTCTAAATTAGGAGAGCAGTCTCCAGTTAGTACAGTGGTTAGCAGTTCCAGACGGTGACCCAGAGCTCTGAAATGAGGAGCCAGCCAAGTAGGTTGCTCTTTTTCTACTGAGTAGACGAGGAATGTATGGGCAGGGTATGTGCCTACCCGACTTACCATTATACTGTTATACTTCTGCACTAACACAGGTGTGCTTCTGGTTACAGCTGGAGCTGAAAAAACACACAGTAAACGTGTTCAGGGTTATTTTGTTTTGGTCATGTGTGTGTCCCCTGTCCCAAGTGTTTAGTGGCTACCACTGAATGTTTAATGGTAGCAGTAATGATTCTATGATCTCAGGCTGACATTTATCTATTAGTGGATTTCTTTCTTTGTGTTACAGACAGGGAAACTGAGGCACTGAAAGGGGCCATAAAGCAAATCAGGGTTGGACTGTGTTCTTTTTTTTTTTTTTCCTGAAAATTTATCCACTTTCTTAGTTTTGTTTCCTCTCTTGAAGCCTGTAGGCACATCTGTCGCAGAGCTAAAACCAATTGCTCTTACTTACATACCTGAGGATAACATACCCTTCTGAAGAGTTCACATAGCTTGGTTTTTTCATTCTTGTGTACTTGCTGCATTTCTTGGGGACCTTTCACATTTTGGACAGACCCACTGGGAAATAGTTGAAGAAAACATATGCAAGGAAAATACTTTGCAAGTCACGAAGGCCCACTCTTTCAGATGCACATATTCCTCTATAGGAACAGAAGGCTCTTCCTCACAAACATGAAAATCACTGTGATGACAGCTGTCATTAGTAACAACAACTTGGAGGTCAACACCTTAGAAGTCTAAATCAGAGCTTCCAATCAGAAATCTAAGTCAGCTGTGTCCTGCAGGTGTCTCTACTT
The DNA here is from genome assembly GCA_027574665.1 of Rhynochetos jubatus. Classification (NCBI taxonomy): domain Eukaryota; kingdom Metazoa; phylum Chordata; class Aves; order Eurypygiformes; family Rhynochetidae; genus Rhynochetos; species Rhynochetos jubatus. The sequence goes on from CM050654.1 coordinate 32,324,124, forward strand.
ATCAACAGGGCTGCAAATGCTGGTCTTCTGTTGCTGTGATGCCATAGCAGCAAAACAGAAATACTAGAGGTAGGAGGAAACAGAAGATAATTGAGGAACAAAAAACCTGCTGTTACATGTGGTCATAGCATAGTCTGAGCACTGTTAACTCAGGATACAACAGCTTTCTAATAATTAGGATGTTGTTTCACTTGTTGGTGCTTAAGAGCTCTAGAAATCCCCTACTTCAGTGCATATGAGGCAGAAGCTGGGCCAGACGTTGAGTGTACTCAGGTATTTCTCTTCCTGGGAGCTCCAGAACATAAGCTAAAGTGGTAGAAAATGAAAGGGATATTTGCTTGAGAAAAAAATAATGAGTTTTTCAGATTGCCTTTGCTTCGGTGCCTACTCTGCCTGGGACAATGTTCTTCCCATCCATTTGAACTGTGAGAGACCTGGGATATTCTTTCAGAAAGCTCTGATTATGTCCAGGCTAACAGCCCAGATTAGGGAAAGTCAGACCTAAGGGCAGAGCTGGCGCCAGCCCTGACGTAGCTGGCGCTTGTGCCAGCTGATTTGAAAGGACAAGCATGGGACAAGAAATGGAGACCTGAGGAAAGCATATGAGCCTCAGAAGGAGCAAAGTCACTGTTCTAACTAGTGCTGCAGACAGCAACAACCACAGTCTTCTATGTGTCCTAGGTAAGAAAATATTTCTGTATTTCTGAATATTACCACTGATAAGAGACTGACAGATCCGATTAGTTGTATTGCTAATTCATCACGCTACGGCTAAGTGCCAGGTATGATTCCTGAGTTTTGAAGCGAAGACTCACCAACATCAACACCAGCAGTATAACTGCAGAAGAAATCATCTCTCTGCCAACCTTGAGAAGCCTCATGCGGAGCACAGCAGCATCGTTCTGTGCTGATGAAGAGCTCATTTACCCTGTGTTGTACAGAAGGAATATGCACAAATGTGGTTATTTATAGCTTCTCCACCCACACACATCTTTGAAAATTGCTCCAAAAGAAGTTCAGCATTTAAAGAATATAACAGGGTTTTTAACCTGCAGATATTTTCTTCTTCCTTTTTTTTTTTTTTAATTTCCTTAAAAACAATATTCTGGGAACATTAGTAACAATCCAGGCATTAAGGAAGAAACATTAATTCTTCATTTGTCTGTCTATTGTTCTCTTACTTGGAATGTTTTTAGAGAGGCAGTTGCCAAATTTTATCAAGTAAAACATTTAATCAAGAAAATGAAAGATAGTGATGAATGGGAACTTTACCAAAAGAAAGCAATGTGAAGTTGACGGAAGTTCTTTCTCAGGGTAAGGCAGGCATGTGTAGTCTCACTTCCTTTTGGGGAGCTTGTACCCTAGATGACAGCATTTAGTGAAGGAGCTGGTTGGGGCTGCATGACCTCAGCCAATGCCCAGAGGAAATGGGCAAGTACAGCTCTCAAAATGCCCGGCCTACACCCAGCCAACCCTGCCAGAGCCCAGAATTGAACGTGCTGTTCCCAAGAGAGAGGCATGACTACACTCTGCATCTCCGTAACAACTGAGGCTGGGATCAGCTTTCTTCGTTACATGGATTGAAGGTGGATGGGGCCAGAACACATCATATTCTCACTCTTCTCCAAAAGCATGTCAGTTTTAAACCATCGTAACATGTTGATGGATGTGAAGAGCTGAACAAATACGTAATAGCCATCTGCAGAGAGCAGATGCAAGGTTATTTTTGCCATGTAACCCTGTGAAAAGGTAAGGAGTGAAGTTGGAGCAGCTGTGTGGGAGACTGCACACACCTCATCACGACATGAAGTGAGCAGCCATGTTGCCCATGGAAGGGTGGCGTATCTGGGAGGAGGCAAGAGTATTTGTGACTGTTGTACAGGTCTATAAGTCTACTGTAGTGAAAGCTCTTGGAGGCAGGTGGGCGGGCAGTGAAAGAGCAATGCTACTGCAAGCCAGGGCCTGAATCAGCAAGTCACCAGGAACTTCCAAGTCTGCTAGAAAAGTTGAGAACAGTCTTGGTGGTGCTCAGGCTATTGCCATGGGAGATATTTAGGATGTCTTCGCTTAGTCATGCTGTTAGCTCTGGAGCTCTTTAACAACTAACTGGTTTTGAATACTGTTGCACCAGAAGCTGCTAAGAAGGAGGTAGCTAGGGGGTGGTGTTATTCTGTAGTGATTTCCACTGCAGAAGCTTTCGATGAACAAGGATCCTGCTGCAGGCACTGGCTTGTCTGGACAAACTCCTACAGCCCTGTTTCCAGATGGGCCTGTAGGATATCTGTGGGTGCTAGAAGCAGTGAGGAGTCTGAAGAAGAGTATGTGTGTGTATTTTTGCATATCTGACACTATTCTAAATTGGTGGACCCACATGGCTCAGTGGTTGTATAATTTACTCAGATGTGTTCACTAGTATCAGCTGTGCTCTGCAAGGCTGCCCCTGCTGCAAAGAACATGAATTTTCTGCTTATGGCAAACCAGTGAGTGTTTTTAAAGGCAGAGGTTAGATTTTTGTTGTTAAAATGAGAAATTGTGCAAAGGTGAAACTTTCACATGATGTCCAGGAAGCTCATAAAATCACCTACAATCTGATTTCATGGGGACTTCTTTTTTTGGTTGCATGTAGACAGGAGAATAAAGAAAGTCTTCAAAATGTTATAATTGGCTCTGCATTTAATTCTTCTTGTTAATTTAGTTGCACTGTGCAGAAAAATACTGATAGGTCTGTTAGGTTGCTTTTCCCTTCAAGGGTAAGAGGGACTGCATGTTTTTTTCTTTTTGAAAAGACCTCTTTAATTATGTGGTGGTATTTGGAATAACTATAATTAGAGGGGAAAATCAGGGAGTGATTAAAAAATCATACTTAATAGCAGCTGCATTAGTTCTCTGGCTTTTGAAAGAGACCCAGGCACAGCTGAGTACATACATACCACACGGAGGAGTTGTGGTGAAGAGGAAAGGCAAAATGGATGGGACAAACTTTTGACTGACTTCAGGGAAGGTTGTCTGTTGTACCATTTTAAGAGTAATCTTCCTTGAGAAAAGATTGAAGTATAAAAATTCATCTTTCTTGTCCAATCCTCAGACTGTGTTGATGAGTGTAGCTCTGTTCATTCACTTCCACCTCTTCTTTAAAAAAAACCCCAAACAAACAAAACAAAGGGGAAAAACCCCAAACAAACACAAAACCCACCAAACCCAACCCCACTAAAAATCCCACCCTAAAACCTCAGATTGCTTGGTTGGTGATAGTGGGATACAGTGATTAGGTCTCAAGCCAATTTGAAAGAAGTGACTCTTAGGACTGACGATCTGAGCTGAATTACATACAGAAAACATTGGTTGGCTGGCTGTATTATTTTCTGCAATTCTCAGCAATTAGGCATCTACACCGCAGTGAATTTGGGGCAGCTTACACCTCATTTAAAGCCCTGTCTTTCAATTGATTGCCTGATCACTTTTGCACAGCTACCATGATGTTGGGTACTGTTTATGATATTTCAGTGTATCTTCCTCTATTGGAAAAGGTTCCTAGAATACCCAGACAAATTTGGAGCCACATGTTGTTAGAGGATGCAGAAACTTAAAGTAAAAGGCAGCTTTTACTCCAAACGCTTTCTTTGTCAGCTTTGTTTTGACTCTAAGTGTGGTTAATGTAATTTTAGAAATGAGAATGGAGGCAGGGAAGTTGAACCACTTGCTGAACTGCAGTGCTGGGCATTGAACCAAATCCCTTGAATTCCAGACTACTTTTGATATGAAGGCCTTGTTGCTTTTTGTCTTATTTCTTTAAACTCTTGCAGAATTTGACATGCTTAACCAAAGAGAGTGATCAGAGTAAGGCGCTTCCGCTGCTGCTGAACTGCATTAGCAGAGCTGGGTCTGTAGATCAGGAGCGAACTTATCTGCATTAACCTGTGCAGCTTGAAACATACTGTCATATGAGCTATGTTTGTTCAGAAATTGCTAAATGGGAAAGAACATGCTGTTCAAGCCTGTGTTTGGAGTCTCAGATTCCACTGGATGCATAACTAGCCCCTGCCTGTTAACTTTACAAACATGGGGTCTTTGATCCGTGTTTACTGAAGTCAGTTGAAACGTTGCTGTGGATTTCAGTGGGAACAAGATCTGAGTTTTAGAGTCAGATATAGATGTCTCTTAAATTAAAAATAATGTCATGGGAGCCAAAGATTATGTTTCTGGTTTAAACGTGAGGTGTGATTCCATTCAAAAAACTGTTTATTTAAAAATACTTTACTGTGCCACCAACTTAAAATTATAATGAAGAAAGAAGTGAAAAAGATCTCAGTTTTTATTGGGAGGTAAAAACCACAAATGAGAGTGGCTGAGTTTTGTTTTGGATTCTATTATAAACTATTAATAATAGCAGGAAAAGCCAGAGGATAAGTTCCTTTGTATTTTGGTGTATTTTCTCAGCTAGACCTTTACTTGACATTACCCTGCTGTGACAGGGCCAGGAGGGAAAAAAAAGTCTATTTTTGGTGATGATTTGGAATACAACAAAGAAACTATATTTTAATTTAAATCAGACTTGGTCTGCATTTTATTCATTAAAGAGGATTAGGATTTATTAAGTTTCCTTGAGTTGTCGTGGGTTTGGGGGGATTTTTTGTTTTGTTTTTCTACTGATTCTCAGTGTTCGGTCTGTCTTCCCTGGTGCTTTTGCTGACACCAAATTCTCCTGGAGTGCCTGATAGCAGGCCAGGGGTTGGGCTGCCCACGCCAGCCTGCTCAGAATGACGTTGTCCAGGAGCAGATATAATTCCAATGGATGGAAGTTGACAATCCCACACTGGCTACTGCCTCCGCAGAGAGATTCAGTGGTCTCCCTGGCAAACATGCACTCTTCATGGCTTAGTGGTTTGTGGGTATCCTGAGAGCATCCCTGCTTTGAATTGTGTTGCTCATGAATACATACATGATGTGTAGCTTTTAGTTCTTCTGTTGTAAGAAAATGGATTATATCTGTTCTGCAAAGAGATCTCTGTCTTGTATCTGCAAATTCTAGTTCAGCCAGTGTTACCAACTAGGCTTGTACAATTTTTTGACAGAAAAGATCACATTTTGCTGCTGTGCAGGATAACAAAACATTTACAATGAACTTTGGATGTAAAGTATCTGTGAAAACACAGTCTGAAACGTGAACCTTTTATCTATACTTCCCGGTTACAAAATGCATGTTTGACAAAGGCAGAGTTTCTGGGAAAATAGTTTCAGACATATAAGGCCTTGGAGTTACTGAGCATTCATAACAGCAGCTACAGGAAAGGTAAAAATAAGGTTTGTTCCTCGTGAGTGGAAATGGTGATGAGACTATAAACCCACAAGTTTTGAAGTGCCATACAAATTCCTGGTATCAGATCAGAACTCCAGTTAGCCCAACAAGGTCTCAAGAGCAAGCAATAAAGTGCACGCAGTGGCAACTTGATACCGTTTGGCTTCCTTTCACTGGCATAAGCCTAGCAGATTTTGGAGACTCTATGCATGTGTTTAAAGTTAGGCAACACTTATGCACCTATTTGAAATGAGGTCTCATTTAAAGCTGAATAAATTGGGTGTACTTCACTGGAATTGCTCTGGAATTTATTAGAGCTCTGTGAGAGTTACCAAAGAGTTAATTTAACCCCTTTGAGTTATGCTAGGCTTGTATCGTTTTGAGATCAAGTTCGGACTCTTAATTGCTTAGAGTGTAAAATGGTATAATTTATTTTCAGTGTAACCTAGTTTTAGGAGTCACTGTGGCAACAACAGAGGGTCTTAGAGTCACGGAGATAAATGATTCCCTCAGCCAAGGCACTACAATGGGTCATCTCACTCAGGAGCAGTGAAACTGTTCAACAGTTGGGTGCCCCATCGCTGCTAGCACAACACACTGCATCTTACTAACGCTGCTTTAATCACCAGCTTACACGTCTCACCTCCTTGCTGTAGGATGAGGGCAGGGTTCAGTGACTGATATATTTGAGCAAGCCTCTCTGTTCTTCTCCAAGTCATTCTCGTTTCATCTTCCTTCATTGCTGCTAAAAGAAATACAATATAAAGATGTGAAAATGCAGAAGTTTTTCAGCTGATTTCGGCAACATATAAGGGTCCTTGAAGTATTAAATGTACTACTCCTTTCATGTTTTGCATTCATGTAAGATGGGAGCAGAGCATGGGGACTTGCTAGGAAAGAGTTGGTTCCCAAGGAGATTTTAAGTCAGATAAAGTTATGAGGTTCTTCTTAGTTTTCGCATTTACTGATTATGAACGATACCTACAGAAAGAGGCTTCTTTTTCACAGAGCTACATTGAAAAGCCTGCCCTTTAAAAATAGTGCCCATTGCTTTTTTTAATTTAAAGACCAAATTAACTTTTTAAGCTATTGAAAGAGTTGACCTTAACTGTAATAATGCAATCATCTCGCCATATTCCCATCATACAAATTACCCTAGAGGAAGAGCAATTATCATCCCAGAACTTTGCTTAATTATTGCCTGATTGCTTCTCCAAACTTTTTTCTTTAAAACCATTCTGTTTTCTTTCTTCCCATGTCTTCCTGCCTTGTCCCTTGCAAACTACCACCTATTCCCTGCAAATGGACCCTGAAGTACGTTTTTCCCTGACCTCACCTGGGCAGTATTTATTTTGCCAGTTCAGGTGTGCCACAGGGCTTAGACTTCCGTAGGGAAGAGTTCAATCATCAGCAAAGAGGAGTGTGGAGGGGCCTCTGGAAGCGTTTCTCTTCTAAGCACTTGCTTCCTGATGCTGTGCTCAGATGAAACCTGCCTGAATTGCCACTATTACTCTTTCTGCACTTACACAGATCATTCAAAAGGGACAGTTACGGCTATTCTTCCTCCAGGTAGCATTTTGAATCTTGTGGTTATCCAGCCATGTGTAATAGCTGGCACGTTCAGCCTGCTGTAATTGCACTGGAGTTTTATTTAATTTTCTTGGTGGCCTGGGTTTGCTGCTTATTTCGTTGGGTGTGTAATTATGCCCCTGAGGAGATAAGGAGACAGGACATGCACACCGTGATAGAAAGAAAATAATGCTCCTAACACTTTCGATCTTAAGCTAGGTGAAATAAAAAAGAGATATTAACGTCTTCTTTTTAACACGTGTGTGTCCTGCAGCATTCCTGCCAATAAATGTTGCTGACATCAGAGATGCTTCTTGAGCATTTGGTTTATACTTTCCTTGTAACAGGCTCCTAGAAAACATTTCATGCGTTTGAGCCTGATACTTTATAAACTTTTACTAGCTGGGAATTAGAAACAGAATTATGAATCTCTGCCCAGAAAAGAAAGGGAGCCTCCTTCTCACCTCCTAGCCTCGGATGCACACTTTCTGGAGTCCCATGCAAGCTACCATCAGAGTAAACAAAGCAGCTCATTTATTGCTTCCTGTGGACATCATCTGGGACTGGGTGGAGGAACAGCAGGAACACCTACCTCGATCAACTCCCCAGTAGCTGTGGGGTCAGTAAGGGGTGGGATGGGAATTTGCCACAGATGAAGGTAAAATACCAAGACTTTATTATCCTACAGTCCTTTCAGAAGCTGTCTGTGAGTTACCAAGTTTCCTAGGTAATTCCAGAGGCAGCTTTTACCCATGCTTGGAGATGTGCCTTGAAGTTTGAACTCGGCTATGTATTCATTAATGTAGTAGTATCTAATGAACAGCATTAATGGACAACATGGGTTAGTTGGAAAATGCTGCCCTATGTGGGAAGTGTGTCCACGCAGCGATTAGCCTGTATTTCAATTCCAGTCATGCATGATCAGGCTTTACTGTGCCAGGAGCTGCAGTGCAGGAAGCCGGTCCTGGCCCCTCTCCTGAGCAGCTTTCAAACGAGTGGAAGTAGAATAGTAAATGCATACTGGGAAGAGAATTACCATATAACGCAGTTACAATATATATTTTGTTTCAAGAAACAGCTTAGATGGTGGATCTATCTGTAGCGTGGTATTTTCATTTCAAATAATTCATGACTTACAGCCTTTTTCTAGCTCGGAAAAAAAAAAAAAAAACCACCATAGCTTGGAAATAAAGGACAATTAGGAAATGTGAAGATGTCATTTGGAAAACACACAACTGCATTTTTAACAGCATCTCCAAGCTGTTTATGTTTTTGAGAAGCAATTAAATTATTTGAACTAAGTCACTGTAACTTCTATGGCTCAGGATGTTAATTTTTGGTAGTAGAGTAAGTTATACAACTGTGCTCTCAATTGAAATGTTAACGTTTATCTTGAATTATTGCACACTTGTGCTAGTTCTGAAGACATTTCCTTTCTTCAGGGTAAGGGCGAATGTCTCCAAACATGCTGACAGGTAGATGTTTACAAGTGCTGGTGATTTCAGGTTTTTATTGTGACCTTTCAGAGTTGTTCCTGCATTTGCCATAGACTAATTGCTTAACATTTCTCATTGTTTCCACCGGGGACTGTTTTGTATCCACCCAGATTTATGTTCTGGCTGTTGCTTTCCTCACTCGGTTATTCCCTACCTCAGCTCCTTATTTAGTTCAGTCTTGCTGTGCCTTGTATGATGGAAACAAAGCTGTTGTATTTCTCCACATTTGCAGATTATTGCGAGCTTGTTAATGGCAAATGCTTTATATAAGGAAAAATATATGTTAGCTGCTTAAATAAATGCTGAGGATTCTTTTGATAGTTAGGGCTATTGGATTATCAGAGCCTCATGCTAACATCCTATCTTCTGCCAACTTCGTGGGACACCTCAGCAGTTCACTTAGGCTCTTAATATATATTATGTAATTCCCCACCCCGCAAAATGAAACTACAGCATTTATGTATTTCACAGAACGGTTGTGAAAACAAATGCACTGAAGGCGGGAGTGGTCAAATATGCTAACAGGGGTTTCAGAGCCATAGAAAATGCTGTTAAGCAAGTTATTTTTCAAAAAGCTGTGGTTTGTTCCTTGCAGGAATGATGGCAGGAGTAGAGCTTATGGAACTATTTGAACCAGAACCTTTTAAAGAGCAAATAAGGTCTGTGAAATCTGAGAAATGGCATAGGAAAGAGGTGGTCAAATAGAATGTTACAGCCAGTGTCATTAGTGGGTGATTTATAGATTGTGTTTTTTTAATCTTGTATGCTCATGTACTGTTGATTTACTAAGTGGATGTACAATTTTGTCACCTCAAGGCGTGTGTTATATCTAATCTCAGGAACCGAGGGTTTTGAAAACCTGATCAATATCTGCATAAATGACTTCAGAGGGAAGCATTCATGTTAGGCAGGATCCCGTGAATCACCAGATGGTGCCCTTCTGTGTCAGGCAGTATGGAGTAACTGCCCAAATGCAACATGAGACTGTGCTGCAGAAGTTCCAGCTCTTGAATGAGTCCTGGAACAAAGGGTTATTCCTTATGGATTAATATTCTAGCGCTTTGGTTGGCTGGGTATTTTTGTTGAGAGTAAAGTATCTATATTTTGGTCAGTCCTAGAATCATTGCCCCTTTTTTTTTAAACTTTGTTTAAAGTGGGCATCATGTGTGTTATTTCTTGTTTTGAGTCAAAGCATGTAAAAAACCATCTGTTTATAAAATGAAAGTGGCAGTCTCTGTCAACAACCATCTAACAGTGACTAAAGCAGCCCAGCATAACGTTAGTTGGGCTAAAAATTTTATTATTATGTGATTTCTACTTAATGCTATAAGCATGAAAGTGTGACTACAATAGTTTGCTGTACAGGTACAGTGAGTGACTACCAAATATTAATAAATAAAAAGCACATACTGCATACTAACTTCATATGAAACATTGAATTAAAACTGCCATTTAAAAAATAGTATTTTAAAAATGGGGCCTCATTAAGTGAGATTTTTTTAAAATTGGGTTTTGATCTGGTTCCATTTTTAATAGATAAGTTGAAAATTCCTGACACGAGTAAAGAGGGTGTTAATGGAATTATCTACAGACTGTTAATGGCACAAGTGCTAGAAGGCTCCTCTGCAATAATTAATGTTATTATAAGGTATATACAGATTCCTGGTCAAGAATATATTGCAGAAAAGCTCTTAGCAGACCAGCAGGCACGTGGCTGTCAGACAGCCTGAAGGAATGTATTTAGGATTCTCTCCCTAGAGCAAATGGGAGACAACTCATCAGAAAAAGGGAAGCAGGAAGCAATGATTGAACTGCCAACACACCTGGTCCTGCTTCCTCATCCCCATGGTGACACTTATGCCAAATGTGTGTTGTCCCTGCAGGACATAAAGTGCTTTGATAGCCTGTTTTGCGAAATGATTTATACTCTGTGAGTGAAAAATACCTTGTAAGCACAAAATATTAATTAAAACATTGCTTTTTGCAGCAAAGAAATAGGGTTGGGGAAATAAGTATATGTGTATAAAGCTTAGTTTGTACTTGGAACTTCTTATAAAAATATGCCTGGGATCTACAGTGCAGAAAAGCCTCAAAGCCCAGGTGGTTTAGATTCTGTACCACCAAGCCATGAAATAGTTTTACTTGCCTGAAATAAAGAAATAATCACATCTTCCATTTTTCCAGTCTTAGGTTTCTGTGCTTAGTCAATGATATCTGCTCATTTATCAGCCCCACATAAGACAAGTGGGTCCCTACACAACAGCTCCCTCCCACCCTGGTCCTGTGCCCTGGTACCAGACCCCTTCTCTGGCTAATCTGCCATGAGCTGCAAGGCATCCACAGCCCCTGCCCAGCATCACTGGGGCTGTGCTTGCTGCTCACACCCCAGCACTGCCCAGAGAAAGGAGAGGCAGCTCTGAGGCCGTTTGCAAGTGCAGCACTCTGTGGTAGTAGCACTGTCCTGGGGATGCTGGCAGTGTCTTCGCCCTTCTGTGCAGCAGAAATACCAGCGACTGGTTGCTAGTCCCTTCGCATCAGCAGCAGTGAGGATCAACAACTCACTGTGGGTGCAGGGCTCCTACCTGAATGAAGTCCTAGCTACTAACGCAAATACCAGTACTGATCTAGTACTATTTATTCTCTTAGTCTCTGCATATTGGGAAAGAGACGTAGAAGGCTGGGGATCACATCCTGAAATTTCCCAAGCTCATTTTGTCAAGTTCAGGGTGGTTTTTTTCCTGCTTTCAGTAGTCCCCAAACTGATTTGATCTAAATTTTAGTGTCAGTGTTATTGTGAGAGGGAGCTCCAAATAGATAGTGCTCATACAGTTGATCCGTTTGTAAAAGAAAATCCTCTTAAACTCTCAAAATATCGGATTCATCACTTTACATTTGCATAAGGATCAGTTTTATTTGGAACTGAATACCTGAAAGACTTGGAAGGTGCATACTGTCAATGTTTTATGGCCTGCAGCGAAGGATTCTTAACCTTTTCATTCTAGTCACTCTGATAATGCTTTCTCCCCACATCAAAATAATTTTGATTCATCCATCATGCTTTTGGACTCATTTAAGATGCTTCTTATTGAAATCTGCTGTTTATGTGAAGTCAGCTATCCCTGTTTTTCAGTTTACAAGGAGCTCTCAAGAAGAGGTTCTGGTAAAAGATTCCAGATTTCTGATTCCTGTTACCTGAAATTAATTTATGTGAAAGTAAATATTTATTATCTGCCAGACTCAAGTAACTAAGCTACATTTCAAAATAAATTGAATGGTAAAAATCCAATAATCCTAATTTACGAGTAACATTCCTAAGCATTTATCTTCTGTCCAGCCAGAATGGACTTTGACAGATGTGCCTGTGTTTAGCCATAGCAAGCATAAAGCAATACCTCTGCAGCTGTTTTAGCCTCACCCTGAGAATTTCTCGGTGCTGCTGAGACAAGAGAGATAATAATTGGATGTTCTCCTTTTCTGGCAGGTACTGGACTGGATTGAAAATCACGGAGAAGCCTTTCTGAGTAAACATACAGGAGTGGGGAAGTCGCTACACAGAGCACGTGCGCTGCAGAAAAGACATGATGATTTTGAAGAGGTAGCACAGGTAAGAGTCTGAATCAGACACTGCTGCTGTCTGGTTTGATTTTTGTTACTCCTGTTGTATATCGAGAAAAAACCATTGCTGTTTTGGGGCCCTCTATATTCACGCTGCCCTCTTCACACTTTTGGAGCTGACCAGGATGCTGTCTCCCAGGTTTGAAAGTTAGCATGCACGCTGCAAGTGCATGGTAACAGCAGGATTTGTAATCAGAAAATCACTGCGTTGGGTCAGAGGAAAGTCAGAAAGCCTATGAGAAATTGCAAGCAGTTTTGTGGGACAGCAACACAAAGTGTTGGGACATAGGGGAGGTTGGTTATGAGTCAGAGTGACAGGAAAAATTAATAGCAACTGCTGCAGTGGCAACTGAGGACCTTGAGAATAAGGTAGAAAGCAGCAGGTAGTAAAGCAACAGGGGAAACACCAGAATGTGTTTGCACCAAGTGCAGCTACCTTTCCACTGTTTCCAAGAGTACATACAGAGTATTGTGTGTAAGGGGGTTTTTGGGTGTGTGTTGGAATGAGAGGCAGTCACTGCAGGTTGACATTATTTATTATGATGATTATGATTATTATATTTTCCTCAGCACAATGTAAGCAAGGCTTGTCCATGAATTTTGGTAGATTATATCAGCATGCTTGTCTGTGAACAACTTTTAGACAGATTTCCATTCACTTCACAAAGCCAAATTCAGAGCAAAGGATCTAGTTCACTGGATGACCACGTGTTCAAATGGAGGTCTCTGTTTGGGAAGAGGATGGAGAGGAAAGAGAAAAGTATAGTTTGCATGGGTATAGAATCTCTTAGGTTCCTCTGAATCTGATTCTTTTACATCTTATGTGATATCATCAATAAGCATCTCATTCCTTTGCCTGGACAACTGTGAACAGTCACAATCAGTTCTGCACTCCGAGTATGAAGTTAATGGTGCCTCCTAGTTAGAAATAACTGACACAAGTCAAACCCGATTACTTTTCCTCGTCTTTGACAGGAATAGTTTCCTCCAGTGCATTCACACCAGAATACCATTGCTAATTTATGAGGCCTGTCTGCAGTGTGACACTGGAATGTGGTGTTAGCAAATGGACGTGGGGACATGTGCTGAGGGGAAGTGAAAGGAATCTCAGGCTTTATCCGAGGTCAAGGACTTGAGAATATAATACTCTGTGCTTTGGAAAGAGTAATAGTGAGGGTAAGAGGGGAGGCCATAAATTTATCACACCTGGAATTCTCCTGCAGAAGCTTCTAGTAAGGTCGATTTTGTGGTAGGGGAATAAATTTCCTCCCTAGGTTGACTGTGACCAGCTTTTATTCTTCCTAATTCCCTTCTTGATGCTTAACTCTTTAGAGTTGGTTGGTACTTAAGTTCAATTATTTGTCATTTTTCTCAAGATAGTGAGCATCTTTGCCATATCTAGGGTGGATAACTGACATCACTTATTCCCAATATAACAAGACACATGTGCTAAGATCCTGAAACAAATTCATGAGTTGGCCCATTTCCCTCACTGGGATGTAAATTACTGGTGTTTACAACAATGAAGAGAGCTGTGCTTGTTTTTCTTAAAAAAAATAAAAAGCGTAGTACTGACATACCTGGTGAGAATGACAGTGTAAGCACTCGTATTTGCTATTGGCAGTTCTCTGAAGAAAACCCAACACTTAGCCCTGCCATACGGTATAAATTTATTCTCTAAAATGTACCTTCTTTTGGCTCAGATATATTTGTTCTTATCTCCTACTGTTTCAGGAAGGCATTTGCAAAGGTCAGACTAGAAGCAATTTTCATGGGTTTTCTTGATATTTTCAACAGTGGCCAAAACATTCACATTTTTCAGTGCTACCTAACTGCATATAAAGAAGAGTCATTTATCTGGGGTTGCTGTGCTGAGAAATGCTCTGATTGACTGACCTGCCAAGGCACTAGATTGAGAGGTGGAACGTGCTCCCTCTCTGTCTGATTAGAAACTGCACAGATTTATAAATCTGGGTGTAATGATCCAATCAGGCATGGCCCAGATAGAGCACATTCCTGCATTCAGCTGTGCTCAGAAAATGTCAGGGATGCCGGAGCGCTGCACTGTGGGCAATAGGAAATATAATTTGGGGTCCCTTTCTCTCGTAACTCCTGTTTAGACAATGCTCTGGCAATTTTTTCCGTCTGTATTTATTTTACATGGAACGCACAGATGGCAAATGTTTGAATTTGGATTAAAAAGCCTGAGCTCCTGGGAGGGAGGTGGTTATCTTGTATATACCTGCATCCGCTTCTCAGCCACTGCTGGTACTGTTCACAGGCTGCCACCCTGAAAATGCCAACCTCAGGCACAGTGCTACCACACAGTGAAATTTCGTAGTCGGGCATTAGCCATGAGGTAGGTATCAAGATATCACCAAAGAAATACCACTCTGGATGTAGCTGCGGTGTTCCTTCTCGTAGTGAGGGACCCAAAACCGAACACAGTATTTGAGGTGTGACCTCTCCAGTGCCCGGTCCAGAGGTACAAGGTTCAGCCAGTTATGATTGCAAATCCAAAGATAATTTCATTTTAGACTCTAACTTTTCCTTATTCAGGGCTTTTATCCTGAAAACCAGTGTGCCTTCCAATTGGAAAATGCAACGGGCTTGCATTCCCAAAATCTCCCAACGCTTCAGCACTAGTCGAGCTGCATGTATGGGAAACCTTTCTCGTGTTCTCTGTATATGAAGAGAGGGGGCACAGGTCATTCTCTTTCCTTCCGGCGTTCCCAGCAATCGACACCCTCCTCTGCTCACAGAGAGCATCAGCGCACTTGTGCCGGGGCAGGATTGTAAGGATACTGGGGAAACAGCTCTGCTAATCCCACTCGCTGTGCTGAAAAGTTTTGTGATTTGAGTGATCCGAAAGAAGCATTCCTTTAGTGTTTCTGCCTTAATGAGCTTTTCCATCAGCTGCGCCGTCAGGGTTTTCCTAGCCGGCAGGTGGATGCGCGCCGCGGGGCTGGGGACGCGCACGGTCCGCGTTTCAGCCTGCAGATGGCACCCGCAATGCGCCGTACCGGCCTCCGGCTGCGCCAAGGGTTAACAGGGCTCGTGTTCCTCCTCCAGCCGAACTTGTCTCCAAGTGAAACGAACCAGAAGTGGAAGCTGGCTCGCACGCTGTCCCCTTGGTGTTCTCCAACCCCTGCCAAACCCCGCGTTGTTCACGATCACCCAGAAAAACAACCTTTTTGTTTTTTCTTTTAAGTGCAAAGCTGGGTGGTCGGTGCTTTCGTGCAAGGTGGTGCTTGTCATCTGGGATGAGCTGCTGTCGGATCTGTGGAGCGGTTCTGAAGGCTCTTGGGCCACGTTATGCTCACAGTTTTAGGCTGAGTTTTGTATTCAGTACCTGAGTGCACGTGGCATGCAGCAGTTGTGTTGTTTTTCACAGTAATCCTAAGGCACTGATGTTTATAAAGTAAAATATCACAACTCCAGCTTGCAACAAAGCCGACGTTCTGAACGGCCTCGGTTCAGAATGCGTGGCGTTGCCCCTCGTTATCAGCCACAGTAAGAAGGTAAACTGGAGGCTGAGCTGTGGCTGTCGGAGTTCATGGGGCTTGTCTGTACATCCACTGCAGTTTGATTTAGGCACACAGCTGGATCCTGTACTCCTGACTTTAAAAGTTTTGCAGATGCTATTTTGCCAAGGTATACATGCAACACATGGACGGTTCTGGAATTATTGCAAAGAAGGAGAATTGGACAAAATGCAAGCAAAAATCCTGAGCTTTGGGAAGCTATTTAATTTTCCTGTTCTCGGGCATCTATCCTTGCTTTCCTCCAAGTGAACTTTTACAGATTCACCGAGTGTTAGGGGTTGGAAGGCACCTCTAGAGATCATCTAGCCCAACCGCCCCGCCAGAGCAGGATCACCCGGAGCAGATCACACAGGAACAACTCCAGGCGGCTTTGGAAAGTCTTCAGGGAAGGAGACTCCCCCCTCCCCGTCTCTGGGCAGCCTGTCCCGGTGCTCTGTCACCCTCACAGGGAAGAAGGGTTTCCTCATGTTCCATTTGAACCTTCTGTTTTCCAGTTTATGGCCAATGCCATCTTTGGAAGATGGTGATTGAACACCTCAATGCTGGCTTTGAACCATCAAAGTTAACTTGATGTGCACATGTAGGGTACCTTTAAGATTCAGCTCTTCCTTTTATTCTTCTCAGGGAGGTACATGTGTTTCCTGCAAGGGAAGTCTTCCAGAGGAGATCTTGAAAGCCAAGGGCCTGTATCCCCCACTAGAAATCAAACAGCAGGTGATATTCTTCATCTGAGAAGCAATTTGTGTTGTTCCTGTCTAGAGTATTCTCTTCCTACATTTTTCTGTTTCTAAGATGCTGTCAGTTCAGAGTTTTCAAAAAGTTATTGGAGATAAAAAGAACTTGAAGTGTAAATATGTTGAAAAATATGATGATCTTGTCATGTGAAATATCCAATGGATTCAGTAAGAAGTCCTGCAGGTGAAAACAGTATTTTGTGATCTCTCAGTCCCACGTAGTTTTGTGTGAACTGCTTTAAAACCAAGTGAGGTAATGGAATAGTCAGGCTGAAGCTGAATTGCAAACAGCTACTTGTTTGGCCTTCAGACTAAAAACCTAGTGCTTTCCCATACAAATTCCAGCTCTGTTGGATGTCATTGTTCTAAGGTTTGGCATGAAGTTCAGTCTTGATGTAAAACAGCTAGGCATCATTTCGGAGCCTGTGTTGATAATGAGCACTTAATGAGCTTTGTCCCAGGGTGAGTCTTTTTTTTTCAATAATTACTATTACTTTTTCTTAATTTTGTGACCTACCTGGTTGTTCATCACCAGTCGTACTGGAATTCTCCCTCTGGGTTGGCTATCTAAAATCCTATGTGGGATGAAATACCAGGCCAAAGCAGGGAGAAAGCAGGCAGTTAAACCTGGTAAGAACTATGTTCTAAGTTAGCAATAACAACTGTGGTTTCAGTCATGCCAAATGTTTCTAAAAAAACCCTCAAAACCACGAGATTGATATCAAAAAATCAGCCCTACTCTTATCGTCATTATTTGCATGGTCATTAGCAAATCCTGAACCTATAATCTTCAGTTTCCTGTTCCCTTCGTTTATGTAAATATGTTCACTTCTACACAAAGAGGAAAAAATACCCACTGGCAGTAGATTCCACAGGTCTTTGTATGGTGCTGCAGGAAGTCTGGGCTCCAGAGCTCTTGATTTCTTCTCGGGGCTGGCAGCAGGCTGCATCTGGCAGCCTCAGGCAGCAGAGAAAAATGAAAATGCCTATATATGGGATGTCTGTGAAGGTTATCTTGGGACTTCTGGATCTCAAAACTTCTAGCAGCATAGCTTAAGAGCCAGATAGTTTATCATGGAAGCAATAGTATAACTTTTTGCATGAAGTCAAGCAGCTTCGAGGTGACTCAGGACATATCCGCATCCAAGTGCAGAGATACTGAAACTGTTCTGCACAGCCTGAACCAGGAAAGCTGGGAAGGGCTGAGCAGTGCAGCGCTGTTAGGTGGAATGCTGCGGGGACTTGGCTGCCAGACCTAGGTCAGAAGCAGCTCATGTAAGACACGTTTCCCCTCAGGAAGTGCGATACGCTGAAGAGTGCGCTGTGGGTATCAGTACCGTGTTCCGTTGCACTATCTAGACGTGCCCGTGGAGACTTCATTAGCAGGGGTTGCTGAAAGAGCATCTTGGCAAATCTTCTGAAAGTTTGGGTGTAATGGAATTGGTGGCGGTTGGTGCTCCACAATCCAGTGGTAGTGAGGAACCTGCTTTTAGAGAGGACCTGTAACAGCACAGGAGTCTTCGGGGCAGTCTCACAGAAGAGCTGTTATGCCGTGTCTCTGAGTTTGCATTTTGGCGTATTTCTCCTCGAGCTAGAGGTGATTTTCTTCCCTACTTTTTCCTTTTCCAAAATCACATGACAGCTGGATCTTTTCATTAAACCGCCTGCAGCATGATTCACAATCTAAATACTCCCTATAAAATCTCAAGGCTTGGCAACACAATACATTTTTGATAATTGCCAGGAGCTAGCTTCCTATTGCTGGTTTATTTGGGTAGGTTTATTTTTGTGCCTTTAAAATATGTTCCTTTAATTTGCCTATAAATGCAAAATGCTGTTCCCATGGCAGACTGAGAGAACAACGAAGCCATTTAAGAAAATACGTATTTTTAATTCTAGAGGTTCTGGAAAATGGAATCTCTATTGTGTGGGGAATTCTGAGTTTTTTAATTAATTTCATTTTGAATTAGAAAAGAAAGCCAAACTTTCATAAAGGAGAAAAATCTTGGAATTTGATTTTTTCAAGGCCATAAATTTCTTAGAGAACATTGGAAAACCGCTACACTGATGCACTATATAACATGCATACTAAAAATACATTCAGTGTGGTGCTCGTGGCTCAACTGGAAAAACCTACAGCTGAGACAAAAGATATTTACAATTGATACACACTTAGACCACTGCCGTTTGAACTGACCTGTGTACGTTGGTGAAAACCATTGTCATCTGCGGGCTTTCGATCCCCTCTGATCATTTTTCATTGGGGTCTTCTCGCTGGCAGGTCAGTGGGTTATCAAACTGTACCTATTGATTCAGGAAGATTAATTGCAGCAATGTCCAAATCTCATTTGTAGTGATGGTTGACTAGTACTCATCGGTTCTATTTCTTGTAGCTGGCTATAGTGACTGGACTTGTGGGGAGAAAGGTGACACTATGAGTCCCATCAGTGCTTTTACTTTAGGATTCTGTCACAGGGCAGTAGGAGCTGCCGCTGGCCGTGCTTCTTTCCCCGGCCAGGCAGTGGTGTCTTTAGGAGAATGGCACGTTAGCCACAGCAACTGTACTATGACTCTGCTGCAAATCACAAATATGCTGCTTTGCAGACAGTCAGTAAAGGAAATTTCGTGTACATTAAGCCAATATCAGAGAGATTTGTATTCAGTGACAGAGCAAAATAATTTTCAAGGGTTTAGCTATTAATTATCATTGGGCAAATGATCTGGGAATAGACTAACTGGGTCTGATTGATCACTCTGCTGCACAAGATTTAGAACAGTATCACCCTTCCAATTTCAGAGAAATTGCTTATAATTAATTTGTTTTAAAGTGCGGAGAATCCACTTCAGTGGCTGTATCTATGCTACAGAGGAGCTGCTTGGCAGTGTGCTTGTCCCTCTCCTCTTTTCCTGTCACAGGGCCCTAATCGTCCAGATGAAGGATGTCCTGGTGTTCCCACATCAGGCGTTTGAATTGTCTAAAAACTACATTTGCATTGTGAGACTACTGCACATGTTTTATACCGATTATATATAAATAGAAAATATTCAACCAATGTTTTATTGCATATAAACTTATTTTAAAAATTTATTTCCCTGGGATAGAGTTCAGATCTCATTTTCTCATGTATAGAAATGGGGCAACATCAGTGGATTTATAGAGGTCTTTTGGAGTTACATGTGTGCGAACAGGGATAAAAATCCTAATGTGTGTCTAAACAATCCACTTGTTGATTCATTTCGTGTAATCCAGCCATTAATATTGCCCTCGGTAACTGTGGTCTCTGAGGTCTGGTTTTGCATAACCAAGCCGCAGGAAAGCACTGGTTTGTGTCACTATGGAAATACCATCTGGTTTGAGGCGTTCAGGCATCTTTGTTCAGTGTCTGGTTCAGAGCACTACCACAGGCAGAAGTGCGGGTTCCTCTCCCGGCACTGCCTCTGCTGAGCTAGGGAGAGGAATTCTAGGACTGACATGAGAAAAGCAAGCAGAATCAGCCTTCTCGTGTCACTGCACTTAAAATGAAGCTTGTCTGGGGAGAAAGAAATTGCGGGATTTGCAAGAAGTCGGGGACTGAGACAGGAGGTGTTTCTGACCTGCCAGCGCGTATGTGCACACGCGTTTGTCTAGCGTGTGTCTGTATTAGTATGCAGCTAGTACAGCAGAAACCAATACGGGCTCCAGAACAATGACACCGTGTCCTATTAACATGCAGCCCTCACTGTAATTAGTGTTTTGTTCGATGCATGAGGGTTGTTTTTTCTGCACTGTGTGGGTAACTCCTCATGACGTTAGTAAGATCCACAGCAGCAAACGGAGAGCAGAGCCTGCTTTTCCCTCCCCCAGAGTAGTAGTAGGGCTCGATGCAAAAGTGCCCAGTGTAAAAGGGCATTTGTGACTCATTAAATATCAGGGAATGGGAAGTGCAGCTGTCACGTTACATGTGTCAGCCAGAGAGCTGAAGCGATGCACTGAGCGTTTGGTGAACTGAAGGGTGTTTCTGCACGGAGGGGAGAGTTGGCTGAGAGCACTAGGTTTGGTGAATGGCTCCTGGTTGTTTTGCCTGTGGCCAGGATTTATATTGACAAGCAGAACTTGGATTCGTCAATGCCCGCACGTCAAAGATGAGTGCAGGAAGGGCTTGAAACCTACAGTGCTCCACGGTGGGGGAGAGAGGTCTAGTACAATTTCAGTGTTACTTTCTGTTGTCTTCTGGGGTTTGTTTTGGGCTCAAAATGGACTTATTTGAATCCTTTTTAAAATCAGAGGTTCCCACCACAAAAGTGGCTCACACAAACGCTGCCCCACCAGGAATGCATTCACATGGTTCATCCTTTGCTGTCCTTGCCAGCGCCAAGCCCTTTCCCAAAGGGTTCATAGCTTTATGTGTGCCAAAGCACAGATCCTCAGTGCACACCAAGTGATGGGCTCCGTTCCTGCTCCACTCTGTCATGCACTGAAAGCCGAAGGGGAGAGAAGCAGCCTCACAGCAGAGCCGGGGCTGTGCAGCCACGCTGAAATATCAGTCAAGTTCCCCTCGGGACTGGTAATTGGGTCACTAGGTCAGTTAACCACTGTAAATTTAGTTCCCTTGTAGTTGCATGTATATGTGGGACAGAAAAAGGTAATTCAGAGCACAGAGCAGAATCCAGTGTGTGTGCTAGGATAGGGACACAAAATAAGGAGATTATTTGGGGATGAGAATGGTGAGGGGAGTGTGAATTGCTGCTTGGACCTGCTGAGCATGCCTCCAGGGGTGGGGGCAGGTGCCCAGATCCCAGTGCTTGGGGTTCGGCACAAAACTGGGACTCCAGGATAGCAGGCAGAGAGATATCAAAAGACAGCTCAAAGAGAATTTCTCTGATCTTTGGTTTTGTCTCATATTGTGTCCAGTCTTATCCTTTGGGGGCCTGATTTGTGATTTTTTGGAGGAAGGGGGATTGGACAGGGAGAAGGAAGGATTTGGCAACATTAAATAAAGAATACACTAGAAAGCGCTCAGGATTTTTTGAGTAAAAAATTTGGCAGATGTTGACTAGAGAGACAGTGTCTCGTATGCCTGCATTATTCTTGGAGATCTACTCCATGCCAAAAATCAATACATTTTATAGAGCTAAGATTTCTGGTGGGAATACTGTTCTGTACCAGATCTCTTGTTATAAGTCATCATTAAGATATGTGTCTCAGATCCTGTGTGGCAGCCTAATAAGAGCCAGAAATTTAAAAAAAAAAAAAAATTGTTATCTTTCCAAGTCTTTGTTGTGGTTATGGATAACCTGAGTTGAATTTCACACGGTAGAAAATATTTTTTAAATGTGCCCCATACGAATGCTTTCTGACCAACGTGAAAAATGTTAATTCCTGCCTGGAACTTTTCTAAAGCATGTGAATAAGGCTGGTGTAAAATAAATAAATGGTTGATTACTTTCAGGGTAGCAAAACCCCCTTTTATTTTTCCTCGTTATAAACATGCAGTACATCTTCCTGGCTGTTACAGAAGATTTTAATGTTTTCAAGTTTTAGGGAAGACTAAGCTCTTAGTCCGTTTTACTTTGGTGGCACTTCTGAAGAAATAATTTGATGGGTAAGCTGTACGGACAGTTCACATGTCAGGGAAATAACGGTGGTGAAAAATTGGTTTATAAATCTAATAAGATACAGAGAATGGTTTCTACTCACTTGAAACAAATTCCAGTGTGTAAACCATGATGGAGACCTGAATTGATGTGAAGAGATTCTGAATCCAAAGGGACCATCTTGCTGACCTGCTCCTAAGGATGCTGAGCTGGAACAGGGAGATGAAGTAAAAAGTTACTTCAACTCCCATGGAGGCTGCTTTGTTCTTGCAGATAGCAGAGGGGCATTTGCCACCAAGTTATCTGAGGTCCAAAGAGCAGGTGGATGGGGAAGGAGGTTATCTGAGTGGTGGGCAGGTGGTGTTACCCTTCCTCTTCACAGGGTATGGTGAGAAACCTCCTTTTGATGAATGAAAATACCCAAATTGTCAATGAAGCAGAGGTGTGGTGGTGTATTACCACCAAGTGTTCTGCCTCCAGCAGGCAGTGTACTGAAGGGTGAGGTTTACTCTGGATGGAAGGACCAATTTTTAAGTGAATCTTTACTGCAAGTTAAATGTACCTGGGCAAATAGAAGGGATCCAGGAGAACACCAAGGGAATCCCTGCCTCCCTCTGAGCCTAGAGGGAATATAGACAGTGCTGGCACATGGTACTAGCTCAGCTCCACCACGAGACACGATGCCCATTTCCTGCCCCACCCCACCTGGGTCAGTGTATGGGGCCTGATGCAATGCAGTGTGTCAGGGAGGCGAGCTCTGTTTCAAAGGGGCAGCAGCAAAAATTTCATGTATTTGGCTATATAGGAATTCTTAAGCTGAAAGCTTTGGAGAATTTGGGCCAAAGTTTTGCTGAATTTTCTTCTGTTAAGCATTGTCTCATTCTACAAACAATCCCACGTCGCTCAAAATGTGCTTCAGGAAAGATGTTGTAACCTATCTGTCCATTAGTGGAAATAAAGGCATAGCTGAGTTGGGGTAGTGACTGGGGGGCAACAGGGAGATGAAATGCTTTGCTGTCTTATTTAAAGCAGGCTTCATAAAAACCTAGACAGTAGAAACAAAGCCAGGCAGTTTACAGATTTCACATCCTCGTAGATTTTCAAGGCAGAGGTGCTGCCAGTTGTATTCGTTACTGACTTTTTCCAGTGCTGTTGACAGTCCAAAGCCTTTTAATACTGTTGTTGCTGTGCCTTTGAAATCTCCAAACTGGGAGCATGATATTAAACCCAGAATGCCTGAAGTTATTTCAGTTCAGGAGACCGGCAGGACTTGATAAAGCTGTCATGATTGTGCTCATGTCTGCAGGGTTTGGAAAAGAAGCGAGCTGAGCCTTTGGGACCGAAAGCACTACTGTGCCCTTCTAGATTGCTGCTGACCTCTGAGCTGCCATATGCTTCTTTGTTTCTCCACTGACCTTCCCTTTTCCCCCTATCATAAAGAAGTTGTGGGGCTTTGCTGTGAACTATCTGGGCTTGTTGATGATATTTATCATTTGAGAAGCTTTCGAAGTGCTGCATTTCACTCCTGACAGTTTGCCGCCTTGTACCGCCTTGTCATCTCTGCCAGGAAAAAACGATGCTTTCCTCATCTTTGGAGAGTTTCAAAGGCTCAGTTACCTTACAGTCACTTGAGCAGCTCTCATTCATGCACTCTGCGAATCAACCAATTATCAAGTCATTGCGCAGTGATAATACTGTCTTGCTGGTACACTCCCTGTACTGCATATCGCCAACCAATATCAGATGACATTGATTTTTGGCCTTAAAATCAGTTTGGTTTCATTTCTGGCACAAGAACTGCTGTATAATGGCATCTCAGTCAGTTATGTGGTCTTCATTCTTCTGTTGTCCTTGCTGTTGCTCACTTTTCATGTGCCCATTACTATGCAAGGATATTCTCGAAGAGAAGGGATCAAGCTCTTTTTATGGATATTACCAAGGATCAAATGCTAGGATAAAACTTGGCCAGTAACCATCAGTTTCAGAAATCTTCCCTAATTCTGGTACATCCTTGTGGAGTCCATTTAATATCTAACAGCAACGGGACTATTTCATCATCTCATTTTAATATGCTGTTTAGGTATGCTGCTTCTCCTACAAGTGCAGTAGGGTGACAGAAAAAGAAAAGATTCTGAAGAGTGTTAATTGGTCTTTATCTACATAAACCCTTTAATCATATTACCCACTCCTTCCCCTTCAAGCACAAAATGAGCCTCCGTATTAAGCAGGCACTCTTCAGGCCTTAAGGTGTCAAAGTGAGGTATAACTGCTGGCTTTGAAGAGCTGTGGGACCATCTCCATTAAAGCTGTCAAGTTTTTTCAAGGCAGTCTCTGAAAATTATTTCTTCTGATGCTTCCTTGGTTTGTAAACAGAGTAGTTTGTGTTAGACCAAGTGGATGAGCCTTCCTGAGGCGGCACTGCTCTTATCCGGCAATTTCCCTTGCCTCAGGAAAGATGCTGAAGATGGCTTTATGGGGTTAAAACTTCATTCTTGTGCCAAAGGGGTGTTCTTCCAGCTCTGATGTGGAGTTTTGTAGGTCAAAACTTCTTCAATCCCATCTCACAAAGTGTAAAGGTGTGTGTATTTCTGGTAGTTTACACTGCACCTTCTTCAAGGATGTGTATCAGACTCTGGTGTAATCCTACAGTGATACATTCTCCTTATAACATGAAGTATAGAGATTGCTTCCCTGGAAAGAGTAGGACTATTTCCTTACCTCATATCGTAGAATCACAGAATATGAAACAAGTGCTTTGTGGTTTATTTAATAGAGGAGATTGCACATATATACCCGTTAAAATAAAACAGAGGATGCTTGCCAGGCTCCAGGTGAAGCCTTTGGTGAGTGTAATCATTCTGCCTACAAAAAAAATGAAACCCCTTGTCTTCCCCCTTGCAATGAAAATAAAATGAATCTTGCAGCATTAAAAAAAAAAAAAAGCAGAGGGTTGAAATGGCTAGATCTTTGCCAAACATACTTTTGAGAACCTGATTTAGAAGAAAATAGCTCTGGAAGCATTCAAAGTGAAGTCCTTGCATAGATGGTACTTTTCAGTACTGACAGAAAAAATTCAGTGATGGTTAAGTTGACCACACTGAGCTACGAAGTTAGCTTGTTCTTTGGTGTACGTGGCATCTGCTGCACGTTGCATCTATGTGTCTTTGCATATTATTAATATATATGTTAATATATATATGGATATAATGTGTGATATTAGATGGTATTTAAACATTATTTCACTTTATGTTTCAGTGGCATTTCATTGAATAATGGTTGTGATCACACTGGAGTTAATGAGCGTGATTGTGGTAGTAAGAGTATTCTCTACTTGATGAATGCCTGCACTCCTGATTGAGATGAACCATTGATGTGATAAAATATACCATAGGCAACATCCCTTTTTAATCTAAAGTAACCATTCAATATGAAATAGCACAAAGAGGAATTTTTAGCTAATATATTTCCAGCTGTTAATTCTAATCTTGCTTATTTATTAGTTTGAGGGTCTAAGTTAGCTTTTAAACAATCTATCTGGGGTTTCAGCATTTGGTGTAATGTGTAAATGTCATTCTTCTAAATTGAAATAATAAATTCATCTCATTTTGTATGTGAACCCTGAGGGGAAAATCATAAATAAAAGATAACGATACACAAAAAATATATGGTTCTTGGCACTGGTTAGCGAGGATGCTGTGCACTATCCACCTTGTCATTTCTGGGAACTGTTTATTTCCCATTCGTGCCAAAAAATCCCTTATGCTTAGATAATCCACTGAAGTCATAGAATCACTGGACGTGTAAAGCAGGAATTAGCACCAGCATGCTATTGTTTCAGGCCTCTTAGCCATCTGAAATGGGAGCAGATTCCACATTCTGCAAATCTGTGGGTATTCCTGAACTGAGGAACTAAGGAAAAGAAGTAACAATGGATCAGTAGATACAGATGCTCAGCCAGAATATGTCTGGAGAAAGACAATTTAAAACAGTGTGAATGAGCCATAGTCCCGCTATGGGAAACGAAAGGCATAAGGACCTTTCAACCCCATGTATTAGCAGCAAAGATGACTTTTGCAGGAGCTGGGAGAGAGGTGTTCAATGCATTGGTGGTGTGCTGAAGCATACACAGGTGACATTCCAGGCATTCTGGTTCCCACACTGCATTCGCAAATGGATGCAGTTCTGAGAATAGTAGTAACGTCACTGAAATTGCCAAGTGGTTGACACTTGCACACACATTCACACAGGCTTGCACTCACAAACTTACCTGAGACCCTCATTTGTTAAACTACTCAAAACACATGTGATTCGCTCATTTAAAGGTAAGCATGTGCTTATGTGTCCATCAAAAGATGAATACAACAGGCTGTAGTATTTGGAGAGCTCAAACTTCAAGGGCAGTGCAAGGGGAACTGGTGCAAAATCATAACATGAAAATCTTGAGATGAATTTCCATATATAAGGGAAGAACAGCCTGCAAAAGAAAGTGATGAAAACTTCCTTAACCTGGGTGATTTTTAAAAAGGTCTGAAGAAGTTTCCGTTCTAGCGTAGCGTAGGGAAGAATCCTGTACTGGTAGAGCAAGTGGCTACATGACCTCAGAGAGATGTTCTGCCTTTAACTGCTGTAACTGTCATTCCTGCCAAGTCTGTTTTGAATTAGAGCAATAGAGCACAAATAAGAATACAGGTTGTGATGTGATCATGTGAAATTCAAACAGAATAAAATCACATCTTACATTAGATCATCATATGCACTTAGCCTTTGCCCTTCTTAAGGGAGGAGGAATTTTGACAAAGATGGATGCTTCCTGAAAGCACAGATTTATTTATCAAAGAAATGCTTCATTGTGGTCACTCATTTTAGCTTTAGAATATCAAATTACTAAAGATATAATTCTCCACAAAAGCCTGACTGTGAGATCATTTAACCTAAACAAAAAACTGGAGCTAATTTTAACAAAATAGCTTGAATAAAGAATCTGATAGCAGTAACTAAGCTTCGTAATTAAGGATAACAATAGTTTATCAGGTTTGAGAAGAAATCCAGAATCACCTCTGTAATTATCATGTTGTGGGTGTGAATGGTGCTGTAGTTTCTGCAAGGAGGAGTGCTACCCACTGTCTATGTGCAGAACAGGGGTGTGAGGCCTCCAAATTCTGTTTTTAGCCCTTTGCCATTTTTTGCCTTCTCCTGCGATCTTGAGTAAATGTCTCAGAGGCTGACCCAGTTCCCACTGAAGTCAGTAAGACCCTTTTTACTGTTTTCAGTGAGAGATGGATCAGGCTTTGAACTTTGTCGTTACATCCCATCTTCACAGCACGAGTATTAATACTGCGATTTCATCAACTTTGGTGTTGAAGAGTCGAGTCCCAACTCTAAAGAACTCAGATACCGCATCAGAGAAAGCTTAACAAGCCTCCTAAGCTTCACCCTGAAGGCATAAGATGGGATCGACATGACTAGTCTTTAGTCAAGAAGATCAGATCTAAGCTAGCCACCTGAGTGAGAGTCAGTACTTACTGGCCTCTAGAGATGCCATCTCTTCCGTGCCTTTTGCATGGTAAAACCTAGGGGATAAAACCCTCGGAATCAATAGGAGGAACCTTTGCCTGGAATGGTCTTTCACAACTCCAGAACTTTATTAACACAGAATAAGGCAGACCAGTGCTGCCTCAGCATATCTAAACTTGTACTCAGGAAGTGCAGTGTCTAAGGTCCGTCAGTTGTGTTCAGTGCAATAGCGTGTCTGATCGCCTGCCACAGTCCCCTACCTCAGGTTTCTCCTGATGTCTACAACTAAGCATCTTTCTCTGGCTGATTGGCGTGGTTCACAGCACACTGGAGATCCTGAAGACAATTACCATGAAAACCTCTCCAATATAATAAACAGCTTTAAAAGACTGTGCCAGGGGAGATTGTTCTGGAATAAAATTGCCTAGATTTGGCCCACAGACTCTGCCCTGGACTGCCATTGTACACAGCTATTTTCAGTGCAGTCTGACTAGTACATGCAGCAACAAACTAGTGATGAGCATAGTTGCCAGCAGAGGGAAAACTACATGGAACCATTTCCTGAAAATGAACTTGGGTTGAACCCAAAATGCTGCTCTACGTTGATTTGGCAGTGAAAAGCACAAATATGCATGATTGGTACGTTTCCCTCTTTTTTTTTTTTTTTTTAAGTTAAAAAGAATGTTCATGTACTTGAATGCATCCAGAAGAAGGGAACAGCACTGGTGAAGCTGCTGGAAGGCATGTCCTGTGAGGAACAGCTGGGACACTGGGTTTGTTTCGTTTAGAGAAAAAGAGGCTACGATAAATGTAACAGGGAAATTTCACATCAGCTTTTTCATAAACCATTTTTTTTCAGTTTCCTACAGAATATCAAACTGTTAACAATTAATGAACCAATGTTATGGGAATCCTGTCAGTAAATATTGCCATGGGATAAGACAAAAATCATCTCTGATTCCAATTGTGGTAGGGATTGTCGTATAGGTTTTGTTAGTCTATTTCTTTTCCATAATTGTGTTTCTTTTTTGTTATTTGCAAGAAACAGAAGAGATATGAAAGCCTCCTGGTTCTGTCTAAAATGAATTCCAAAAGCCATTTCCATTCTAAAACCCGAAGGGTGCAGTTTCATTTTCTTGTGATTGCAGGTTTCATGATTGGAAGAGGTGATTATGCAAAGATTAGTATAGAAAGATTATTGAGATTGGAGATGGAAGTTGGCTTTGTGCTTGAAACGGTGCAGAAGTAGGTAATGCCAGTTAGCGGATCACTGAGTATTTCAAGGATTTACACGTGCCAGTTCTCTCAAGGGTTAATGCAACATTAGGAAAAAGTACCAAACACCCCTAAAGTTTCAGAGAGCATATAATTTTGTAACTCATAGATTATTTTTATGTGGAACTCACGCTATTGCTGTTTGATGGGAATGAATTTCCACAAACGTAGAAGAGAAATTATGGGTTTTTCCTCTAGAGGGATTAGCCATTTTTGGTGTCACCTTCCTCAGGATGCCACAGAAAACCTTCCATGGGTCTGTGGTTTGTGGAGCAGGGGGCAGCCATTATTATACTTCTAGCAGGAAAACTTCCTTCTGGAGTTGCATTAGCTCTTACCTTCTTCCAAAATTTTGAATCCTGATGCCAGTTTGGAGATGTACTTAGGTCCTGCGCTCTTGGTAGATTCTTCCAGTTCTTGGAAGCACTGGGAATCTGAGGTAACCTCTTGTGGCTGGGGGTAGCAGGGCAAGGAGGCATTTATATGCTTTTCTTCATCATGAGACTTAGTTCTCTCTTGGATTCCGACCCTTCTTCATCCGGGGTTATGTCACACCAAAAAAGTACAAAGTGCTTCAAACAAATAAAACAAGGGTCTCTACTCTGACGAGTTTACTAATGAGAGAGTGAGCTCAGGATGAAAATGTACAGAGCAGACAAGCAGAAGAGAAGTAGATGTACATGGAAAATATTCGATATGCATAACATCATCTGATATGGTTTTATGTGCACTTGGAACAAATGAACAGAAGTAGAGCAGGCCCTCACCAAATAACTAACCTCTAGTTTATTTGGCTCGTGCTCCCTTTATCTTGTCTGACAGTAGATGACAATTCTTTCATGAATACGTCAAACTCTGAAGTTCAAGGAGAGTGTGGTTAACTCCCAAATGTGGTGGCTTATCTGTTATGAATCTAAACCTCTTAAATCTGCAACAGTGAGCTGGAAATCTCTCAGCAGCAGGCCTTCCTTTGAGAATGACAGGGATAAAACCATTAGTGTTTTCCTGTCATAAACTGCACCTGTTTTTACACCCCAGACAGTTAGCTGGGAACTCAGTGGACAAAGACAGAAAGAGAGGTGAACCAAAATTTCACCATACTTAATGTGCTGTGTTCAGGCTTCCTGTGCATGACATTTAAGCCAATGTGTCCAAAATTTGGGATGAATGCTTCAGGGAAGCATCACTGTATGCTGACAGTGCATGACACAGCCCAGGGGAAAGTGTGTGGAAACACAGCATCCTTCCACATCCAGACGGCTTCCTTGCAGAAAATCCCCTTTGCTTTTGGAGAGCCTTGTGCAATGCAGAGACTGTTGCAGGACCACTGCATCCTTTACTGTCTTTGCAGTGTGGCCAGAGCCTCTGTTGCAGCCAATCTGCACTCTGTTTCAAACCAATATCTAGGGCTCAGCCTATGCCCTTCTCACCATGCAACGTATTTGTATCTGACCATCCTATTGGTGAACTCACCTCATCTCACATGTCGGAGTCAGTAAACTTGAAATGGTTTTCAGCAGAGACAAACGTGTGTTAGGGCCAAACGCAGCAAAGCTGTATTCCTGCTGTATTTCAGCAAAGGTGTTCGTGTGTGTGCCGTAAGCAGAGAGTGAATGTGTTTAAAAGTATACTAAATATTATAAATAAAAGCAGGGGACAGCTTTCTCCCCAGGGAGCTGGACTGGTGTTGGAGCTGTTGTAGTGGTGATGTGTGAAAAACTGTACAGTGCAGTAGACTTTTAAAAATAGTGCTAACTTTGGCATTTGCTCCAAATACTATTGGAAGAGGATCATTCAGAAAGGATGGTGTTAAGTGAAACAGACCCTAATTCAAATCATATTAAATGGAACATTTTTTACAAATTCTCAGCTGAAGAGGTTTCCAAAAAAATATTATTAAAACATAACATTTTGCCACTGTTAACAACCTAACCATTACAGCAGCGGCCTGAAAGTGAGGGAATAAAAATTTACTATTGGTAACAAAACTGTCTAGAATATGTTCTTCGCAGTCCAAAAGGAGGAATGCAAATACTGTATATTTTTAGTCAGCCCTCGGAAACTGGGAAAATGAACAGTGAATAAGCTGTTTTCTTTCTGCTTTTTATAACTGGAAATATTTTCCCCCATTAAACACTTGGTGGGCAGTGTTTCATCTTTGTACTGAATATTTCTCCAGCAGCAACTATGGACTGCAGCAGGATATGATCTATGTAAGAGCAACATGACTTGATTCATGGCTTTGATGCTTGACAGTGTTCCTTTTATACACAGTATGTGTGTGTCCACAGTGCTCAAATGTATTTTGTGTATATGTACAAAGTTAATACATTTTTTTAAACTGAGGAGGAGTCTCAGTGGGATTTTTAAAAGGAAAGTTTTAAAAGTAAAGTGCTACAATTTCGCTTTTACTGATGCGGAGGTTAAAATTCCCAGTGAGAGCAGTCTAGGCCAAGGACAAGCATTTCTGAAGATCTCACCCTCTACTAGGAACACCCTTAAGCTGACATCTTTGTCTCTCCTTAGTTTTGTGAAGCGTTAAACACCACAGAACTATTGGCCTCAACTTGAGTGAAGAAAGGTTTTCTATGACAGCGAGGGCTGGCTGTGTTAGTTAGCTAAGCATAGCTGACTAAACCATGGCTCCATGCCAATGGAGAAGATGACCGCACTCCCTTTCCATCTATGCTGTTATTTATGAGACCTTGATGTGGTGATTTTCAGTGGTGATTTCCAGAAACATGAAAGAGGGAGAGAAAGGATGGGCGGGTAGTTTGAAAGCGGAGATGAGTTTTAAGGAATTCAGCTCTGTTCTTCCACAGTCCAGCACGTCTTGGGTACATCGCTTAGCTGCTTCGTTACTCAGTTCCTTCTCTGTAGAGCAGGGGTAATACACCCCATATCGCAAAGGCCGTCGCTGTGGGGTAAATCTATTCAGGATGGTGAAGTGTTAAAATTCTTATGTAATGGAGGGCAGATACGTACCTTGGACAGACTGGAAATGATGCCTCTCCAGAGCAATCTGAGCATTACCTACTGGCAGCTACAAGCTAATCAGACTTACCCCATGTAGCAATATGATGCCAAACAGTAGACAAGAGGAAAAAGTACAGAAGCAACTTGAAGACACAATCTTCTCAAATTATCTCACAAAAGCCCATGGAAGGCAAATGTTTCTCGAGGATGAGACATCTCTGGCTAACATGACTACGTGCTGTAATGTGATAGCCACTGGGAGGCCTTTGCAATGAGCTTTTAGCCAAGTGTCACGTGAGGCACCGTAGGCTTCTGAGGTGGTTAGTCCCACTTGCTTCATTACATTATCTTTGAGAAATTCCAGGGAACTTGGAAATAAGCAAGTGCACAGTCCTGCACTGTGCCTGGCTGGATTGGGCTGGGGTGGTGTGTTTCAAATAAGGAATTATTTCATGTGTACTTGGGGATTAGTCTGTGTGGCTTTATACATGTTCCTTTCGCAGGTGGCAGTGCCAGTAGGAATTCTTACTATTGTTTTAGAACTCTGGTAATCACTTGCTTTCATGCCTTTGAAAGTATAAATAGCCTGTTTCAGGGGTTTACTTGCCACAGTTGTATTACTCATATTCCGTTTCTTGCTTTGTTTTCTGGTAGAATACGTACACCAATGCAGACAAGCTTTTGGAGGCTGCAGAGCAGTTGGCTCAGACTGGGGAATGTGACCCTGAAGAGATCTATAAAGCAGCCCGGCATCTGGAAGTACGGATTCAGGACTTTGTTCGGAGAGTGGAACAGAGGAAACTTCTCTTGGACATGTCAGTCTCCTTCCATACCCACACCAAAGAGGTAAGGCATGCATGAAGGGATTTTTCGGTGTATTGCACGGTGCTGCAAGAAGCTGACTCTGAAAACTCAGATGACATAGAAAAGGCATCTTCACCACACAGGGCTGATATCAGGTTCATTTGATGGATATGACTGTTGTAAAGAGGGAACAAAATGTGCATGAAACATAAGAATGATATAGTCCACTAAAATACAGGGACAACTTATCTAACATGTCAAGCGGTGCTTAATTCACAATGAGAATGTATTGTTATAAAGCAAGAATTCTCTTGTAAGAACATGAGTTGATAATAACGCTTTAGGTACAAACATGCTAGCAGTATGACAGGTGTCCTCAGAGGCGTTCTGTTTGAATGTAATGTTAATTAATGTAGCCATTGTTATTAAGTGTTACTGGAAATCCGACATTGTTTAATGAGGCAGACTTCACTTTTCAAAATTACTGTTAAAGAGCAAATAGCCACATACTGATACAGTGAATCAGCAAGGACCTGAATAAATGCTGTTTAGTGTAATCGAAAAATATCCAGATAAGGCTGTCTCGCCAGATACAGTGGACAGGACATCAAATGGGAGGCCACTGGGGATGTAATTAAAGCATACTTCACATTTTTCTGCAGTCCAAAGGCCATTCAGTGATGAGTGACTTTTAAAGATAGGGTTTCTGCTGAGAGAGATGGAATTAGTCAGAATAGTTGTTTTCATGCTCTGCAGCATCTGTTTGCAAAAGCCCACTTGATCAGAAAGATGGTCTTAGAAGCTGAAAGCTTTGCCTGTGTTTGTTGATTTACATGTTTCAAAGAAGTTGTGTGTAGCAGGCTTCAGCGTGTTGGGGAGCCTCCTGAAATAAATGGTGTATGCACGTGTTCGTATATACGTGGAAGATAGCTGGAGCTACAGTGTCTCCCTTATAGCTGTTGGTTGACAGGAAAGTTTTCCTTTTACATCCTGCTTCTGCAATATACTGAAATCTAGTTACTTCAAGCTCGTGAATAGTACTATTGTTTATCTAGAGTATCTCAAACGCTTGCAGCTATGCTTGTTTGCCGCAGGGGAAACTTAATTGGTTATTTCCTCAGTCAAATTTATTTCATAACAGTTTCCTACTGTGATTAACCTCGCTTCACCTATGCAGGTGGTGACTAGTAACACAAAGATAGGCAGGACTCCAGGAAGTTATCAGTATAATATGTTTTCTATCATCTAAATTTCTTCTGATGATTACTGGTATTGTGTAGCCTAGTTTGGGGTTGGGAACTACAGCTTCCCTGTAGGAAGGGTTTTGGATTGCTGTGCACTATGCTCACTTCTACCCTTCTTCAACAAGAAGGGAATTTTCCTGCTCCACTCACCTGGATTTAATGAGCCCTGTTTAGTGTAGAGAAATGCAGATGTACAAAAATGCACACTTTTTTTGAAACTATTAAAAACCCAGTGTTTTGTGACAGCTGATTACTAGATTACAACGCTGTTTACTAGATACTGAGTGTAAACACTAAATCTCTGCCTTATTGACATTTACCCATTGGACAGATCGGTGTGAAGCCTTTTTGGAAAGTTCACTAAGTACTTTCACTCAGTTTTAAGGACCTGCAGAGTGGTCAGACTCTGGGTGCCTCTCTCTCTCCAGAGGGACATACGAAGGAGCTGTAGCACTAAACTGTGAGATCAGCAAAGTTGGGGTGGACCCAGGAATCCCCACTCATCAGAATGAATGACAGCTGTTTGGTTGGGTGCAAAGAGGCTGCTGAAGTTATTGCAGTCACCAGCAGTACCCCAGTGTCAGAGGATACACAGTAGCTCTGCAAGAGAAAGGAATTTTTCACTTCCTTCCCTCTGTGTTAATTCACTCCTGTGGGGGCCAAACACTGGCTTGGCTCTCCACGTATACTGAAAAATGGAGAGTTAACCAATGTAATAGTCATTCTTCAGTACGAACATAAGACAGCTGGATTCCTCTAAAAGTAAGAAATGCAAATGTCCTTCCTTCGCCACCATGCCTATGACAGTATTATGTCATTTCTCTGTTTCACACGGACTGACCTCAGTTGATTTCTCCCCGGGCTCTGACTAGAAAATGTGCTCAGCCCAGAGACCTCACAGAGCTGACCTGCACTAAATGCTTGTCCTTGCTCCAACCACTCACCCGCTTGTCCAGGTCAGGTCTGCACCATCCATGCTCATTTTATGAAACTGCTTAAAAATAAATTCACTGTGTTTTCTGGGATTTCCAAAAGAGGTAACATTAGATTCCCATTTTAAAGTCTGAATTTAACAAGCAAATTTCCCTTTGAGTCAGTAGCAGTTTTAGTGAGTTAAGAGTTCAGAGTCAGATTTAAAGTCTAGCATATGTCAAGGGAAAAAATCCTTTTGCTGTGACAGTAAAACACAGGGAGATCTGAGATCCACTGCTGACACTAGCCTTGCCCCTCCTGCCATGCTGTGCCTGACGCTGGACTGTAGTATGCCCATCCAAACCCAGCACCTGGAGGGGCTGGGGGTAAGGAGCTAGTAGTTTGGCTGGCCTTGTTAACGTGTTTAACGCCCGGCGTATTTTGCATGACTCTAGAAGGCATTATTAGTTACTTAATAATAACCAGTATTATTCATTTCACCCTTTCTAGTTCTTAAGACCATTTCTTAAACTATTAACAAATGTTTCTCTTATGTCCTTGGAATTGAATAAACAGTTCCGTTCATGTTTTCTTGGCAGTAATGCAGGAAACTATGGGCTGGATGTATTTTTCATTGAAGTTTCCCAAATTCTCATTATTTCTTGATATATTAATCTACTGAGACAGAACTGGTGAAAGAGAGAATAAAGTAGAAAAATCGGTCTTACTGACATGGTTTTTATGGAAATATTCTAAATATGTTCCTGCAATGAACATGTTGCTTCTGACAGTCTTCCTAGCACACAGGAATTGCATTTCTGATGCAGTAATTCCTAGGAGTGGATGAGAGCATTGATTGGGAACTTCTCACTGCCTCACCTGTACTCTGTCCATCTCCTCATCTCCACCTGTGACTGCTCAGACACCCAGCATCTGAGAAACTTTTAACAGCTCCCAGTTTCAAAAAGTGATCTCGTTAGAGAAATGTTTTTGTAATCTACCTTGCTAGAATTTCTTCAGGAGAATATGTAGTGTTGAACTAAGGAGTCATTTAAATCCAGAGATCCCATGAGCAATGAGAGTTAAGAGTGGGGTTTTTATACTACAGGAGACTTGAATCACTGCACATTTCATGTGAAAGCATTGTAAGAGGATTCTTTCTGGTGAACAATGACATATGCTTGAAAGGATATGGGAAAGAGTGTCAGTTAAGCATAACAATAATTATGACTTTTTTTAAGTGGCCTTACTTAAGAATCCAAACAATAGTGTGAAATAATGACTTTCTGGTACAGTAAAAAACAGTTCAGAGGAATAAATTTAGAACAGTCTCTTAAGTGATTATTAGTGTCGTAACTGCTGAGTAATATTTGTCCTACTGCCCTGCTTATAAAAGAGATGATGTGTCCCCCACTGTCCTGCACTATTCATTATGCTCTCTTAGTTCATAGTCAATATTTTCATACCCTTTTGTGCCAAGGCATTCATGATGGTGCGAGCAGAAAGCTGGTACCTTGGGAATCAAATTCAATTATCTCTATGGCAGGGTAAAGTTATAAATTATTATACTGGGATAAATGCGTTCAAGAGACTTGTACCCAAATAATTTCTCTCCGGGCTAAGTGTGATTGAATTCAGGTTTGTTCTTCAGATCTGAATCAGTTATTGGCAGGATTGTGAGATCTTGCAGTTTTATCACAAATCTCATGATAGTTGATGTTTTTCTGTGAGCTCTCAGCTGCTGGGATCAAATGATGATACGGATTCTTGGCTGTCATTTCATTTGTGTGAAAGAGAATAGTTTCTTGAGCCTCCTGGAGAAGAGGTTACAGATGTGCTAAAATCACACCCTGAAGACACAAAAACCTCAAGACAAACAATAAAACCATCTTCTAATTCATTGTCTGGATCTGAATATTTTACATGGGTCTCAGTTTTATACTCATGGTTCTGAAGTGTACTTTACAATTCCAAGTATAAAAATGTAGACACAACAGAGCACTGTCACCATTTCCTTATCATTAAAACCTTCTGAAATCCTCTGCCATAATTAAATGATGACTTAGCACCTTGTAAATGTCTTTACTTTCCATAAAGAATTTCTCTGTTTAGCAATCAGAGTTTTGTTTGCCTGCCTTAAAGTGACAGAAAATAGTTACCAGCAGTTTCTGATGCTGCTGGTTTAAAAAGCATAGAAAGGCCAGGGATTTTTGTCAAGTAAACGTTGAGATTAGGCTACACAGAGGTAGTTGTGGGGTATGTCTACATGCAATTACATTCTTGGCTACAGAAATTGGATTTTAAGCTTGTAGGGTTAATGTAGGTTTTCAAGAGCAAGTATAGGTACCTCAGTGTATTCTCTGTATAACTGGAGTAAAGTTTTGTTGTATTACCTGTTGTATTGGCTGATAATGAAGTCCCTAATTTAAGAACAAGAAGGAACTTCACTGAATTTAGATCCATTTACGGTATGTGAGCCTTACCTGAACTACAAAATTGTTCTGCAGTTGCTTCATAGCTCTTCAGGGCATAAAAAGCATGTTTTACCACCTCTACATCTCTTGTACCTCAGTGGGCTTCAGATTACCACCTTTGTGTTGCCTTGAGTCCTGCAAGACAGCAGCAAAAAGCAGGAGAGGCAGTAGTGTGGTTTCAGGCCATGTGCCCTGTGCTTTGTTGGCCTTGGTAGATCAGAACAGCAATAGGAGGAGGTGCTCGGTGCTTGCAGTTCCAGGGGGAGCCTGCCAGGTCTACCTGGCACACTGAATGGGGGGATGAGTATGCTCATTACATATTTAGTGTTGAGAAAAATGAACTGCCAAACTCCTAACAGGTTCTTTCTGAACATGTGCAAACTGGAACTTGGCAGAGGTCTTTTGAGTGACCAAATTTGGGCAAATTTTCACAGGGATGACATAATGTATATTCTTAACATCAAGGCTATGCCCTGCAAAATTTCAAATCCTTGCTTAAAAGCGTGGAGGGTCTGGAGCATCTCATGTGAGCAGAAGTAAGGCTCTCTTTCTAATGCAGACAAAGTAAGTCCTTTTTCCCCTTCCTCTCATTCTGGATATTTTACCTCAAAATTCATCAAGTTCAGCCTTAGGCGGATACCTGGTATGGAAAGTTTCACTCTGAACAGCTTGTCTGATAAGACCATGACAAACTGAGAGCCAAGTCCTGGACCATTAAGTGTCAGGCAGCTTCCTATATAGACCTAAATTGCTTGTGTTCATCAGGTCACCTTGGTCACCCCATAGACATCAGTGGGGCTAGTCAAGTGGGTAATGGGAGTGGGTTTACCCTATCAGTTAGGAACTGTAACTGTTTTATTGCAGGCACTGCTGACTTAGTTTTTCTTGATAACCAAGGCCTGAAATTAAATTCTCTCTGCTGTGGATGAATAACATGATTAGGAGCTTATTTCAGTGTAGGTCACTAATTTTGCCAGGGGTTGGCCCTCACGTTGTGGCAGAGTTGGCGGGAAGCAGGGAGCAGAAAGCTCATGGTCTGGTGCTGTTGACTCTCGTCAGGAGAGTTGACAGATGAATCAAAGTTAATCATGGAGCAAACATGACAGTGTTCTGGGATATAGTGTATAATCCTGCCATCGTTGTAAATTGATCCAGGATTCAAAGTTGATGTTACTGAAAATAAATTATTTGACTTTAACTGTAAATATTGACATTGCAGAGCAATCTCCCATTAGATAATAGAGACTTGTGATGAAGAGGATAATCAGTTTAGCAATTCCACTTGCTGGCAACTTCTAGGAGTCCTGAAAAGTCTTGGTCTCTGAAGATGTCTACCACGAAGTATTTGCCTTACACACTTGTACATTACTCCTGTCCTGGACAGTGCTTTTGTTCCTTTTCTCATATTATGGCCAGATTCCATGTTAAAAAGCCAGAAGTCTTGTTCCTTTGATGGGATAAAATGAACAGCTGAAATGCATACAAAGCAGCATACAAAATTGGACTTTGAAAATATCTGTCCCTCCTCTCACTGCAGGGCTGTGAAACCTCAAACCTTAAATTCATGCCCCTTGTAAGTATGAAAGTTGGTTTAGCTGGGAGCTGAATCAGTGTAGCTTAAGGGGGAGAGTATTATAAGCAGAGAAATCACAAGACAAGGGGGTGAAAAATAGCAAATGCTTTTATAAAGGATTAAATAAATGCTGATTTTTAATTTTTTTTTTTTTTAATAAGTACTCAGCTGGTAAACATTCTGATGTTCCCCTCAGAGTTGGATTTGCAGGCAGAGAACATAGGAGAAGTGGACTGTCAGAGCTGCACATACAGGTACTGTGTGTGCAGTCCTTTGCCTGGATGGCAGATTCCTTGGAGAAGACAGATACGTTGCCAGCTTACTGTTATCATTCTGATAATTGTGGCTGTAGAAAGGGCTCTGCTGGTCTAACAAGAGTTGTTTTTGTGAGCTGTGTAAAAGTTCATTCTGGGTTACCAGCAATCAATTACCATCTCCAAGCGGGGAGCATAGACTGTGGCTTTGACCAAAATGCAAACATTCACCAGTTATTTGTGTTGGTGTTTTCTTTGCAAAGTCTTGTCCATAAAGCTACCAAAGACCTGGGACTGAGGAACCAGGACAGCTGAGGTGGTGCAGGGTGCCTCTCTTTCCTGTCCGTTTGTTGTCTAGAAGGAAGGTTTTTTCATGATGGATTAAGAAGCTAGGGACGGAGAGAGCTGTGCTATGCTGGCAGCACATCTTGCTCTTGAGCTGGGGAGTTTGAAGTACGGCCAGACTGCTCACGAATAAAATTCTGCCATCTGTGATGGCAAAAAAAAAGTGAGGTAGAATCAGGGTAATAACAATTAAATGTTTGTAAATGCAGACGTATAGACCAAATCTCAGGAAGTCGAACCTGCAGCAGTGCATGGGCAGGTGCATGGAGAGCAGTACTTTCCACCATTCTGCCTTTTGTTAGCCAAAGGATTCCTACAGAGTGCATTTTAGTTCACACTTTGCTATCTGCATTTTTCAGGCCGTTCACCAGCATTTTGACTGATGCTTGGCTTCACTCAAATATTGTCACTGGCTTTTGAGGGCCCTTGCAGGTGTTTTGGATGTTGTGGAGACAGGTCTCCAGACTGTATGCCTTGTGCTCCACGTAACAGTGGTTCATGCTGCAGCTAGAAGAGTGTTTTATGAGCACCTTTAAATAGGATGTGCCAACTCTCATAAAGTGCCCTTTTATTAGTCATATTACAGACCGTTTTCCTGACTTCCTGAAGCTGAGGAAGATGAGCTTCTCCAGTTCCAGTGTGTGGACTTGCAGCTTTTACTGTTTTGTACAAAGGCAACTGAGTGGGCAGCCAGTGCCTGTGATAGATAATTTTTGTACTGAGTAAATCTTCATCAAAGCCATAAGGGAACACTCCTGTAATCCACTCATCACTCAAAAGACACCTCCTGTTGCTGCTTAAGTACGTGTATGCAACAGAGCCTACACAGCTAGTTTAGAATGATGAGTGTCAGTGTAGTGGTTCAAGTTGATGGATCCCATAAGACTGTTTAGGGAAAGGTCCCACAGTTTGTTTAATTCTTAGCGAGTTTCAGAGTAATTCAGAATTGTTACCAATTATTTCTTTCTGAGATTCCTAGAGCATAGTGCATGACGTTGCACAAAAGGCTCAAAGCAGCAGGTCAGGGTAAGACTGCAAGTGATACGGCCAGTCACTGTAAAAAGCACACAGGGAAGAGGTGGTGCAACTCTCATTTGAGAAGTGGTGAAATGTTTGGAACCAGTGAACAATTTAGAGGAAAACATAATGGTACCTGCATTTATTTAAGTAAATTGCTGAATTTATAGTGTATCTTTTACAGCTGTGGAAAGCTCCTCCTGCACCAAATTGTACGTTATTACACTGGTATAAATCTGAGTAAATCTTCTGTTGTAGGAAGAACCTTTCCAAGCCTGTTATCAGTATGATCAAGTGTAGATTTTGATTTGCTTAATACAATCACTGCAGTTAATTACATTCATAATTCCAAATAACTTGTCTTAAAATTATACTGGAAGAGGAACGTGTTTGCAGTTCACGATGGTAGCAGAAGCAGCACAGAACATGTCCATCTGATTCTACAGTTATAAGCCATCTTTCTCTCCTAGAGCGAATAGTCCCTGAATTACATTTACATGACCTTGGGCGGGGGATCTACATACTCCCTGATGTAAGCATAGCTACCCAAGTCACGTTTCCCTTGAGAGGAGATTATTTTGTGCTGTATCAATCTGGTCTACGCAGGACTTGGAACAGGCATCAGATGTTTAGGCACTGCAAATCCTTTTGCCATAGGCAAGGTTACTAATTAAAAAGCGTCAGCGTACAGAAGCACCAGATGCAGCCCAACCAAGGATGAATGTCAAGAAATTGGCGAGGAAAAGAGAAAAAAAACAAGAAAGAGGTTAGGAAGAGATCAGATGGGTTTTTTCACAGAATGTTCCCTTTCTTTCCACTCCTCGTTTCTTCCCCACCAGTTTGGTGCTATCTAACAACGTTACTTCTCGTAGCAGGGTGTCTCATCAGCTGTATCTTACCGTGGAAGTCGCATATTGTGGCATTTCGTATGTAGTGCCTGGTCATATCCCATCTTGTCACATTTTATTAGGTATGCTGTCACTGCGTGACACTTTGCTGGTGGCATGCGGTCATATTACAGCTCATCGTTACAGACATGGTTTTCTATGTTGCTGTTGACATTTCCATGAGACCTTGAATGTGACTTTGGAAAACGTTGTTGGAATATGTTTCCAATTTATAACAACTATCAGTTCTTTCAGCTGAAACGGCGCTGGATGCATTCTTAGCGTGAAGACACATCAGCTGATGAAGGTTAATTGTTCTGAAAAGTTTTATCAGCTGCACCGTGTTGGTGCGAGGAAATCAAGGTAGAAAAGGCAACTTCCTAAAGGCTGCGCAGTGAAGCCAGCTTCACATCAGCGCTTGAACAGGTGCTTAAACATAAGCACAGGCTGAAGCCCTGCCATAAATTAACCTGTACTTGGTGTCTATGTGACTTCCTAATGCAGATTATGAAAAAGCTAGCTGTTACTGCTCAGAGTAGATTTGTATATGCCTGGCATAGTAGCAGGGGAGAATAGGGTTGATGGATGTCTCTCTAGAGCAATTCTCTTTGTGTTTGGGGTTTTTTCCATCTGCCCTGAGTTCTCTGCACACATACTACAACAGGTGGAAGCAGCGCAAATCAGGCAGGAAAAGAGGATCCCTGTATCCCAGTGAATTCTGCGGCGTTCTGCTCTAACCTTCATCGCTGTGATGGGTGTTCGCTTTACTGTGGTGGCATAAGCATCATTCTGGGGCCTGCCCTGCAACACATGACACTTCTCTGATATAGTAAAGGGGTAGAACTTATACCCAGGAAAGTTGCTTGTTTCCATTAACATCCTTGTTTTGAATGACGAGCAAAAATGATGTACAGTGGTAATTCACATGGGTTGGAGGGACCGGTTCTTTGCTTTTCACTGGTCTCATTACTCAGTGTTTTTAAACTGGTGTTTAATAGTTATTCCAAACACGCAGGCAAGATTTTCTTAGCAATCTCTTTTAGGTTTTAGATTTTGTTTAAAGTGGTCCCTTGCTCTAAGTCAGAAGCATTAATTTGTAGGTAACAGGCACAGATGTCCTTCAAACCTCCAGTAAGTGGTCTCATTAAGTACTTGAGTAAAATGAAGGGCATTGCATCAGATGAAATAGCTAGGAATAAAGAGCTGTATTGTCTCTTGGATGGAGTGAAACTGCCTATGTTTTATGTCCATGAACAACGCAGAAGTTGTTACAATGCATGAGAGGTGCCAGATGCTCCCCCAAAAAGAAGGGGTTGGAGGGGTGGGAGTCATTCTTCTTTTTCCATGGGTGTAGTGATCAGAATTGTTTTTCTAGTTTAAAGCCATGGTTACCTTGATAAATAACGCTTCAGTTCTGCAGCCCCTATGGACCTTCAGCCTGGACGTTCTGGGGCTAGGTATTTGCCTTAGGCTTCTGTGTAGCTGACAACTCTTGCGTTTTTAGATGTAGTTTGCATGAGTCAGATTTGTGGCTGGATATCTCTGATGGACTTAATTCGGGTTTTACCACTA
This sequence comes from Rhynochetos jubatus, assembly GCA_027574665.1. Taxonomy (NCBI): domain Eukaryota; kingdom Metazoa; phylum Chordata; class Aves; order Eurypygiformes; family Rhynochetidae; genus Rhynochetos; species Rhynochetos jubatus. Next base: position 32,366,800 of record CM050654.1, read on the forward strand.
ATGCATTAGTATTCCCATTAATCATACCAAAGCATAGATCAATTTGAAGGGAGCACAAAAATTATTTTTGTGTTATCTCTTCATTGTTTTCCAGGATTCTGTATCTTTGGTTTAGTAAACGTTAAGTAATACAATGCAGAGATTACCTCCTTTTCTGGTCACATGCATCACTGGCAAGCTTAGTAAAAGTCACCACAGGTGGATGTGGAAGTATTGTGTTAGTATCTGGAATGTCTGCACGCATCTACACACACAGCCGGTACAGGACAAGCGGTACGTTAGCAGTGGCTTGGAGCACGTATGTGAAGGGGACAGGTGCTCACAAATTTTGCTCGTGTTAAGAATAAAATAAGAGAGTCAGTTTCTGCAAATACGAGATATGTGTTGTCCTGTGTAATATGTCCAATTTCAGTGAAGAACTGAAACGGTTCACTTGCTCTGAATAGCTGTTTAGAGTAGGTCACGGTGTGAATTAGGAAATGCTGGAAATAGGAAAGGTTTCTGGTGATTTGTGGCTTTTAATAGTCAGGATTTCTTAAAATCAGTTGAATTAGTTGCATTGGAATTCAACATCCAGCCCTAATAGGGACTGATTTTCCTGAGGTGTGACAAGCAATGTGATTTCTATTTTATGATTAACAGCTTTTCTGACTCTGGTGTTGCAGTGACATCGAGTTCATCGTTTCATTGCTGCGGCGTTCACGAGTGGGGCTTGGTAGTAATTTATTTCAGGTGCTGTTAGTCGTAGCACAAAACCTAGGAGGTTTTTGAATCAGGTCCCTATTGTAAATTGTTCCTGAAAGGTCTTCCTAATCTTATTAATATTGACCGATTCTTTGTATTAGTATTTCCCACGGATTGGTGGAGTCGAAAGGATTAAAGGCCTCTGAGTCAAGGATGACCTAGATTCTGATAGATTTTATTATGCAAATCCTTACGATCAGGGGTCATTAATGGAAACATCTGAAGCTAATATGAGTTAATATAGCTGAGTGCGCTCTGAAATTAAGGAGTGTTTCGGCTCCAGGTGAGAACAGTACAGTTTAAGTATTTCAAAACTGCTTTGATTTAGAAGTGACCTAGGATCTTAAATGTTCACATCCTTTTGGCTGCTGCTGAATTTTGAGTTCTGGAGATATTTTTGAAAATGGTTTTCCTCTGAAGTCGCAGAGGTGGTGGGAAACTTTCTCCTCAGCCATTTCTAACATGATAATTTCAAGAAAACAGCAGATTCCCACTCATGAAGCAAGTTCTCAACTTCACTTTCATTTTTGTAAACGAAATTCCTTGAGCTATTTTTTATTATCTTAAGTGGAAAATATTACATGAAACAGCAAGCAATTAAAAAAATACTAGCTTTTCCAACTCAAAACAAAAGGATGTTTTATACACATGGCCATTTTTCTCTTCTGTATTTACAAAAGGCTCTATTACTTGAAGATCTGATAAGCAAGGAAGTAATAGCCCCCAACAACTTGGTCCTCCCCTGTTACAGTCCAGCTGTCCTTCCTGTTTGAGTGGATGCAGGGATCAGATCAAAACCAGGAAGATTCTAAATGTAATTCATATATAAAGGCATTAGTGCATTTTCCTTTATGGTGGCTTCTCAAAGTTCAGCACCTGGACCTCAAGCCACAAATGAAAAAGCTCTCTACTTGGTTCTTTAATATGTTTTCATTCTTTCATTTATTTCACAAGTCTGACTATTTAATTATATTTGGGTTTTTTGTTAAAGTTGCCTTTTTATATCATGCCTTTCTTCTGAGAACGTGAAAACATGTCAGTAACCTGAGCAAAGACATTTCATTTCAGGCCAGTAGTAGGAGAGGCCTTTATTATGATGATGCTATTTAGGAATAAACAGAGGCGTTTACCCAAAATATTCACAGCTGACTCTGAAAATCTAAGTGAAAAGCCTTCAAGTTAAGCATATGTTTTAAAACTTGTTTTTGAAAGTCTGTCAAACAAGGGGTCAGTAGCGGAGGTGGGGACACAGCACAGGGAGCTGGGCACTCCCTTTTCTGCTGTCGTTAGCGGGGCTGGGACAGGTTCTGATTTTGATTATTTTGGTTTAGATCAGGGCGATATCCTTGAAGTCAGTAGTTGCATACCATGTAACATTTGAGGAATGACCTTAGTTTTGGACCCTAATTGTGAGAAGCCTTGCCAGCTGGTGCCTAAGACATCCCTCTCCTTCTCTCATTTTACATGGACAGGCAATATTTTCAACCGCTGAAGAGATCCCGTAGGATGGGGATCCAGCGCGCCTCGTTTTGAACAGGAACGTTTTTACCAGCCCTTTTACCACCCCCACACAACGTCTGTCGTCTGCTTTGTGTGTACCTCCAGCTCCCTTTGAGACAAACTGCTTTGCAGCTCCCTGGAATGGGAGGCAGGAGCACAGCCCCGCTCCCGCCAGCACCACGTCCTTTGACATTTCCCAGCGCACTGGTGCCACTCTTGTACTTCCCCTGCTACTGCGCAGAACATACCAGCAGAATGTGGGTTAATGGGGCAGGCATGGCACAGAAAATAGTCTCTCTGGTGGAGTCATTAGGATTTGCTGGCCGCCTGCCAGCTCAGTTGGTGCAATTTTACACTCACTTTTCAGAGCGAGCTTAAAGGGGAATCCTGCACTCGCTTTAAGCCTTTCCAGCCCACGAGAGGCTGCTGGGGCTTGCCTGCCCCGTCCAGATCTCCCATGAACAGCTGGCTGAAAATTCTCATCTAAGCACTTACTCAAATGATTTGTTGTTTCCAAATTGGTAGTCAAGGCTATTTAAAATGAATGGATCTGCATAGGATTGATGGCCGCTATTGCTGTCTCCAGTGTTTGGATTTTCCCAGAGTTAAAAAGCAGAGGCTGAGGTGTGTTTTGAGGGGGGAGGGTGTTGGGTGTTTAAGGGACAGAAACCCACAAAAAACCCAAACCAAAAAGAAAAAACAAAAACCCCTCCACAAAACGTTCTGTTCGGGAAGGCATAGCTGAGCAGGCACAGCTAGGCTTCAGCCACTACCTTACTCACATACCCAAGATTTTAGGTCTGTTCTGCAACAGGCTTCGGCTGCATGTGAAATTAATAGCAGCTGATAGCACACAGCTCCTGAAAGGGTTAGGTTATCACAGCTGTAGGGCATTGTAATTGGTTACTTGTGTGAAGAGTTAATCAGAATAATATAATTAGTTGTTGCCATATAATAAACTGAAATGCAAATTAATTTTGGAAAAAAATTATCTGACATTATATTCATATAACTTTGTTGCTTAAAATGGAATTGCAACAAGCAGAATCAATAACCGATGTATCTTTTCAGTTTTAGAAAGTCGAGGTCCGTTTTCATGTGAAACATGCAGCCCTAGTTAATGCTTACTGATCTGGAATTAGAGAGCAAAAGGGTTAAGTCTCAATCCCTCGCTGATTTATATTTCCCTCCCCTCTTTCCCAGCTGTGGACATGGATGGAAGATCTGCAGAAGGAGCTCTTAGAGGATGTCTGTGCTGACTCTGTGGATGCGGTTCAGGAGCTCATCAAGCAGTTTCAGCAGCAACAAACAGCCACCTTGGATGCTACCCTCAATGTTATTAAAGAAGGGGAAGATCTAATCCAACAGCTCAGGTAAGCACCCACCTGGAGGACAGGTGCTGAGAAAGCTAAACTGTGCTGAGGTTTAGGTGTGCATAAATAGGGAACTGGAAGTTAGGATTAATTGGGAGAGTTTATTAATTCTTTGCTTACTAATGATTCCTCAGATTCTTTGAGTGTTTTATTGAAATTGCGAGGAGTGATTTGTGTGGACTGATTAGTGTGTGGATCAGCATGGGTTCCTGTTTGACAGAGAGATTATTTATAGGCACAGTGAAGTGAATTGAAACAAATGTGTGTCAGGTGAATATTTTTCGTTGGTATTTATAGAAGATTGTTAAATGGTTGTGAGCCGGGGCCTCGTGATTTATATGGTTACTTCTGATGTGGAAGTGTATTCCTCTTAATAAAATATACACGTGTCTAACAATCTCCACTCTTTTATTTTGCATGCAGCACCCTTCTATTTATAACTGTCCATATAAGGCTTATTCATACTGTCAAAGGGGGTCTTATACTGCTAGTTCTACTTGCATTATCAATTAAACCAGCTCGTTTTACCTGATTTAAAATACATGAAGAGACTGGCTCTAAGAAGTTAGGGTTTTTTGCTTTCTCAGTCTGCAAGTGTAGCAGAACGAATGTTTGCAGATTAAGCTTAGGCAAAAATTGTACTTGTGAGATATCTCTCATTTTTTCTTATTTACAGTGCTTTTCGGTGCCTTTAACTTTGTTGACAACAGTGGAGTTTTCCTGCCTTTTAGTGACGTTACTGAGCTCAAAACCAACTCCAATACGTTGCTTCTCTTTTAGATCTTTGTATTGTTACAGATTTTTCTGATCTACATGTCCGTAGTGTGTATGTTCTGTGTGTATATATATATATAATATGCAAATCTGACAGTTCTCATGCATTTCATCAGAGACTATCCCAGAGAGTTAGGTCACCCACCTCACCCTGAGCCTTCTTAATCTGATATCTCCAGCTCTCGCATGAGAAGTGCAGAAAACTATGAGCCATCACAGGAAAAGCCTGAGGTGCTCTAGAGCAGAGGAGATAATAAAGGGCCCTGATGAAGTTCTGCCTGTAGGAGCCCCCTGGAGTCCCTGAGTCTTCTGCTACAGCCATGTGCTGAGCTTTCCTCTATACTTTTTCCTTTCACCCTGGATGCAGAGTCTTCTCCACTGGGTCAGGGAGGGGAAAAAAAAATAAGAGATTGGAAAGGGCTTCTCTGGGTTTCAATTGCCGTTCAGCCCTAGGCAGCCACACAGGAGAGCCTGGGTAAATTCCTAGTCCTGCTGTATGTGGCTTGCCTGCACCACAGAGGGAGAGCAGGGAACCCAAACTGTGGTATTGCTTGCCAAGATCAGAGTGGGAAAGCAAGGATGAGGAATAGACATAGCTAAGCTCCATCCACCTATTCGTCTTTGTTGATGAGGTAAGTAGGAAAGAAACATGCTGTGTTTGTAAGTGAGCTGCCAGAAGGAGGGAGGTTTAGATAAGAATGTATGTATGGCCAGCAGTAACAGGTCAGTCAATGGTCTGCATAGTAATTTCCCTTTATGCAAACATTCTCTTTGCAAAGTTTAGGGAATTTCTATGAGATCACAAAAAGGCAGTGTAATTGTGGACTAAAGGTGTTTAGTTGTTCATCCCACCTGTCAGAATAATACCATTTCAGTGTGAAAACTCATGGAGAGGAGCCTGAAAGGGACCCTGTATAAGCCCATCAGCTGGAATGTGGGGTGTTACAGGCTTTTTCCTGCCCCCGAATCAGCAGGAAAGCGGCATGAGGAGCTGGAGAGTGACCAGGACAGTATTTGGAGCTGAGAAGTGAGTGGAGCATCAGTATGAATAGCAGTTATTTGGGAAAGGCTCGTTGTAAGAGCTGGAAGGTTGTGGCAGGGGAAGAGTTGAACCGGGACGTGACCTGTGGGACTTCAGCATTTTTTCTATGTAAACTTAGTTCTTAGTTTCAGTCTTTAAAAAGTAAGGGTGGCCTCAGTTTGAGACCTCTTTTTGAAGTGGTGTCATGCCTAGACAAGACGGGTTTTCTGGTGGCTGTATTTTACAAAGAAACGTAGGTTTTGGGGTCTGGTTTGCATTCTGTGTAGTGGGCAAGGTGGAACAGGGTGAGCGTATTTGTGCAAAGTGATCTCCTCCTTCTGATAAAGATAAGACCAAACACGGGGAGAACAGTTGTCCGAAGGACAGAAGCCCTGAACACATGCAATGGTTTGCAGAGCTGAACTGTCAAGATGATCTCTGGCTCAACTGCTGGTTTTGAGCCCTCTGACTAACTGCAAAGCCTGTAATGCAGTCCTGGACTCTTTCAAAAAGTAAAACAGGACTGTGTAAGAAAAACATGAAACCACCTCTGTGTGTGCCCCCTCCAACAGCCTTTGTGGCTGCTGGCAAACATGAAGAACGCACGGATAAAGGAAAGGAGTTAAAAATTGAGTGGCTGCAATCCTTCCCTAACACAGCATTGAATTCACAGTGTACCTGCCGTGAGGAATAGCTGAAGATTGCAAACACTACAACAATGAGGAGAATGAAACTCTTGTCAAGCGTGTCATAGCGCAGGTTAAACCCAATAAAATTAATGGGGCTTTGAAAAACGTTCTGTTTCTTGTCCTTATCTCTGAGAGAACAGATATTGGTTTAGAGTCGATCATTTGTGTAATAGCACTCTGTGTCTCCTCCAGATAGCTTAGGAAAGGCTCAGCTGCCTGGGCTGGTTCAGTGTGGTGCCCAGGACTGCTCTTCACAGGAGGCCTTCAGTGACTGCATCAGCAGACCATACCTTTCAGGGATAAAACAGGCCTGGCTAGCAACAACGTACATGTCATGGTTAATGTTGGAAATACTTTTTTCACTCTTGCTTATCAGTGTTTTACTGAGGTGATCATAGTTTTCAGCAGTCAGCACGAAGCCAAACTTTTGAACTACATTGCAGGATGCTGCTGGGGGCAATATTTCTGCACATCTGTGAAAGGCAAAACAATGGCTTGCTCCAGTGAGATGTGAAAGGACAGGGATGTTAGGGGCAAAAATAAAGACATTGATGAGTTCTCTATCTTGCCTTCTTTACAGTAAATAGTTCAGCATATGGGCCTTTGATAATGGGTATGTTTCACTAAGCTTTCTCCCCATTAAACCACTGAAAGTGGTTTCAGGAGCACAGTGTTCATTCTGAACAAACTCAACAGCAATGCACTAAGCACAGTTTCATGTTGGCCAAGGTTTTATTTTGTTGTTCCTTTTTTTTCCCCAATAATTTCCCTGCATTTGATAACTCTAATCTGTAACCTTTCAGAGACTAGTAAGGATCTCTTATGAACTCTTTCCCAGAATTTCTCATCACCAGGCAGAGCAAGAAATCTTGTGGTGGAAGCATCCAATCTCAGAAATCTGTTTCTCTGGAAGGTGATCTTTCTTAAACCAGACTATATAGGGATTGTCAAGGCCTTGCCTGAAAAGGCAGTGAAAGAATACGAGATTATCACACTTCAGTTTCTGTATTGCATCAGCCACTGAAATGCAAGTGTGGCTTGATTGGAAGAGTGAAACGCTTAATGAAACAGAATTTCTAAAACCAAGTGTGTCTTTAGATCCCATGAGAGATTATTCAACCCCAGTCTTGAATAATTTATTGAGTCATTTAGATAATATATGAATAGTAATAATCCTGTATTTGAATGAAGACATATTTCATCTCCTTTTATAGAAGACAAGTGCTGACTGAAGGAAACAGAATTTGATTGCATGTGGCCTCAGATTAAGCTGTAGTTTCAAAATCTCACCTTATCTTCATTCATCCTTCCTCTGTACAGCTCTCATGTGGAGGTAGAGAGAGAGCTGGTGGTCACCAAGAAGGTGAAAACACAAGGCTGACCGAGTGGGGCAGAAAGCTTGTTACCTGGAGAGAGTAACATTGGTGTAATATTCCCTTGCAAGCAAGTGAAGTTGGTTGTACTTTCTTCTGGATAATGCTGGAGTATCTGAAGCTCAGTGTATCAAACATAAAGTGTTTGAGGAAGAAGAGGTGAAGCACAACCAAAGAACACGTTATTATGCAGTTAATGGTATTCTGTATTTTTATTTATTCTTAGGCTTCAGATGTTCAGGCAAATTCTTGTTCTCTTCCTTCAAGACACACAATGAAAGCAGAATAAAGTCTCTTTTGTTGCCTTAAAACCTCAAAGGTGTATTTTAGACTTACTTAAAATGACTCCGTGTTAGTGCCTAGTTTCAATTTAAGGCATCTGTAAAAGGTTATACTTTTTTTTCCCCTCAATTATGCTCAGTGATAGTGTTCAATTAACATTTAAGTTGGCTGTACGTTGTTTTGATCTGACCCTACGTGATGATAATTTGCAAAGAGCAAAGCACAAGCATTTCAGTCAAGTTGTGTAGAAAAAAACAAATGCTTTGCCTAGATGCTTATGGGGGGAAAATTTAACCCAGGAAAGGGAAATAAAACTCTAATTTGTAATGTATTAGCACTCTTCCACAGTGGGGAGACTCTGCGGACACCTCTACTCAGCAGCCCGTGTTAGCTGGCCAGAAGAATGGCTCCTGGCTGCATTTGTTCCCTGTAGGAGAACGCAGTGACCTGGCAGCATTACCTGACATTTTGCTTGTCTTCTAATGTTGTCAGCCGGTTCCCCGCTCACGTGGGAGTTTGTTGGGACACCAGTAGCCCAGTATGTGCTGTTGGATTTGTAATTGTCTCCTCCCTTCTCCAAGATGAAACGGGAGACTGGTAGGAAATATTAATGGTAAGACCTGCTGGCTTGCCCCCTTTATCTTGCTATCCTGCCAGTGAACATGTCTTTCCAATGGTGCATTTGATCAGGTTTTCAGTACGCCAAATAATGCAGCTGCTGTCACGCGCCTTTGAGCAGGATGAACAGAGAAAACCATTGCATCTATATACTGTTTTAGCTGAAATACCAAAGCCAAAATTAAGTTACAGCTTCAGTTTCCATTCTGGTTATGTTAAAGTTGAGGGACCTTTTGAGTCCATATTTGAGGATGAATGTCAGCTCTTTATGTCTGTTTATCCATAAAACACCCACTGAAAACAATTTACTAAAGATGTAACAGACTGTAGGTAAGCCTATTAATATATGAGAGCATGGGTAGAAAAGAAACCGTCGGGACTGTCCTATGCTTAGACTTCTTTCAGGTACAGCAAACTTCCCCTGGCTGTGGCCCACCAGTTAAAGGTCTCTCTCCCTTCTGCTGCCTGTGTATGGAAGGTGCAGATGGAGCAGTAGCTGACCTGACACTGGCATGTCTCGTTTTGCCCTGGTGGAAGGACAACTCAACGTCTGTCTTACAGTGTTCAACACATCTGTTCCTTCGGTGAAGATTTTTGTGCTGTATTCTGTGTCTGTTGCTGTACTGCGTAATCCAGAGGAAATCAAGGCATCCCTAACCTCTTAACCTATAGTGGTAGTGATTCTGATTCAGTTAGTCTGTGAGTAATATAGAAACTGCACAAAATTAACTTCTAAAGGTCCAGGTGGCTAAAGAGCATCTCTGAGCTCGGTGCCTCTGAGGCAGTGCCGGCGTAGGCTGGAGCAGGTCACTCTGTAGGATTAAAGGGGATTGCCAACCAGTCTCCCCAAGAGAGCCATGGAGATTGATATGTCCTTCTCCCCCTTCCCCCCCTCCAAGTGTATAAGGTCACAGTGTCACGAGAAAGAAAGGATGATCCCCTTGTTCCAACTTTGTGCTGAGCTCGGGAGCTGGAAGATTTCAGCTAGTAGAAGAGACGAACGTTGCATACACCTTCCTCAGCCCTTTGTGCTTGGGTTCGCTTCTCATCAGCACGCAGAATCACAGATGTGTAATTCTTGCTCTTTTGCCTGCCTTAAAGCTCAGCTTTAACCATGCTCTCTGCCTTGCTACAGGGACTCTGCCGTTTCCAACAATAAGACTCCACACAATAGCTCCATCAGCCACATTGAATCTGTCCTTCAGCAGCTCGACGAGGCCCAGGTACAGATGGAAGAGCTCTTCCATGAGAGAAAGATTAAGCTAGACATTTTCCTTCAGCTTCGGATTTTTGAACAGTACACTATTGAGGTAAGAGCGGGCTGCGTGAGGTGAGAAAGGTAGAGCTGTGGGAGAGGGGGTGTATGGAAACATACTCTGGGAGGATACACCTGGAGCTTTTTGATTGTGCTCAGCTGTCCAGTGACGAAGGGAGAGAGTTACAACCAGATTTTAAATTTGGCATGTTGAAGCTAAAAATATGCTTTAGGATATACTGCTAGAATGCACTGAAATAAATTCATGTCTGCCTGACTATGCTGAGAACCTGCCTGCTTTGCAGGGAGGCTTTATAAGCTGCCTCTGTTATAACTCTTTATCGACACTGGTCTCTCAGGGATTTGAAAGTTCAGCATCACTTGTTAATGAGTTTTGTCTCTTCAGATACAAACATACATGTATACAGAGATATATGCTTGGCTTGAGACCACTGAGTGAAAAATGTTATGCATGAAATGACAGGTTATTTAAAAGTTGGGCTTTAAGCATCACAGTGGATTTATTTAAAAGGGGGGGGGGAAGTGAGGGGATAGTTAAAATATCTTTTTAGGTTCCTGTGCAAAAAAAGTCTTTCAGTTCTGTTTTGTACTGCTGTTTTGAAATTAAAGCACTGGATGGGAAACTCATCAAAGCATTAATAATTGAGGTATTGTTGGGCAGAGCAACTTTAAAGAGACTCTAGCCAATCTCGTTAATTACTTGTAATTCTGATAGGACGTGATGCAAAAAGAACAACATGTAAATTAACGTGCACAAAATCCCTGAAAATCGTGTGTCAACACTTATGTCCCTTCTGGGCTATGTTCCTCCTGCTGTATCCCACTGGTGCTTGTTCAGTTTGTGGAGCATGGTGATGTATTCCTGAAGGTATCGTTTGTAAATCTGTAGGTAATCTCAAGATGGGTGCTGATGATTAATGGGAGCCTTAGAATGCTGTGTTATACTTTGTGTTTATTTTAACACGACATGATGAATTGTAGTGGAACAAAAGGTTGGAAACAGGGTTTTAGTTGTCTTGATCTATAATTGGATACCAGAGATACTCCTCACTCGTTTCTACCTGAGTTTTCTGTTGTGACGGCACAGTTAGGTATTGTACTGAAACCTGTTCTACAGTGCTTGTTTTAAGTAAGTTTGAATCGTTTCATTTTACTTACCAGTTACAGTCTCCTTGATGTTGAGAGACAGTATTCTTTGTACGCTTGTGTGTATAAATGTATGCATTTCATGTCAGATAACATACTTTGCTGTGGGAGCAGGGGTTGCCTTAAGAATGCTACATTCAAAATTTAGGAGCCTGCAATAACTGTAGTATCTCCCATACTTAAATAGAAGGTATTTTGCTACAACAGCGTGACAAATGTTGAATAATTGAGACTTTAAAGATATAAATGGTGTGTGGATGCATATATTTTTACACACCTATAAATGCCACCTGTGTTTTTGAAAATGAAGCAAAAGAAATGAAAACCAGTATGTGCTTCTGGAACACCCAAATGTATCTGTAGGCAGTACATGACGAACCCATGTGAGTCAGTCATTGAGATCTCAGTCTGTTTCACCGCAAATTCTAGGTCTCAACCTAGATTTTAAGTAAAGAGCTAAAAAAGTTAAAAATCGCTATTTTCAAACTCTCTGTCTTTGTAAATAGTCTTTCAATCAAAGATTTCAAAGACGGCTACCACCATGTGTTGCTTTACTGATGGGACAACCAAGGCATCAGGAGACCCCGCTATATGTGATGCCAGAGATGGGAACACTATGTGGATCTCTGTTTTGTTTCTGTTGGAATCCCTACTGTGTATTCACAGACATTTGGGGTGGCTGTGATACGTTAAGATATTTAAAACTGGAAATGTGCTTGAGAGTCTTCTAAAATCAAACCAGCTAGAAAGGATTTTAAAGGAAATCACCACTTAGTTGTCACCGTAGATTTGCTATATTTTGTCATAAGAACATTTGAATTCCCTCTTCAAGATTAATATTACAAGGAAATATAAGAACATGTTTCATAGGGAGTCTATGGACAGATGATTTTATTTAGTAAGCTGCCTCTTTCTGAAAAATATTTTTTAATTTTAGAATCATTATGGCAATTTATAACTGATCACAAAATAAAAAATATGTTCAGGACAGCATCTTCAAATTTATAAGTACATTTAGTGCTTAAACAAGAAAAACAGTTTGATGGATAATAAAAAAAAAAGATGATTTGAAATAAAATATTAAATGACACGTATGCTATGCATTTCAAACAACAGCTGAATTGGCTCAAATTGACACAGTAATGATCCTTAGAACATAAATTGCAGTCAGTTGCCTCAGCCGTATAATGAAGATTCCACGTCAGTCGGAAACTGTTATCAAAATTAACAAAATTATCTCACGCCATTGTTGAGAAGCAAAAAGACTTTTTCATCACCATAATTAAAAAGCATGTAGTATTTCTGATGATTGACTATTCTAAGCTTGTAAGGGAAAAAGATGATGAAATTTAAACCAGGAAATTAAATATCTTTTCTACTAAAAAGAAGTAGCTTGAACTATGAGTGGAAATGTATTTAGGTTTTCGTTTTCCCTAATAGCCTAGATCCTACATAGATTGAGAATAGTGAAATAATTTGTAGCAGCATGATTGTAAAATGAGTTTCTCCCTTTCTAGTCTAGATAAGCCCCCTTCCATGTGTCCGAAGAGCAGGGCCATGTTGAACACATCCCTAACGAAACCCCTCTACCTGCTGCAGCCCTGTTTTCTCCTTCCTCCCCTCGCAGAAACTGTTGGCGAGACGTGAGCCCAAAGCACCGTGCTGTTGTAGTCAGACTGTGCTCTGTAAAAGTAGTGCTGTCTGAAGACCGGAAAGTGGATGCTCTTTTCAGTGTGCTGGAAGTTGTAGTTATCAGCAACCTGGTTTGAAAACAAGAGCTGAGGAAGCTGAATTTTGAGCTGGGATCCTCCAGCCTGCTTGTCTAAGAACATCTTGTCCATCTCCCCAGAGCAGGAAGGCAGCAAGAAGAGCTGGCTGGCAGTGGGCAATGGTTATGCTGCAGGGCCAGGTTTGCTCAAAGGGAACTGGGCTGCCCCAGGCTCTCTGTGTTGCACAGTTGAAGCTGACCCTACTTTTAAACTGCAAAGTATCTTTTTCTGTCGAAGGGAAGTTTCAGCAGGCTTCCATGGGAACCCTGATGTTTCACTGAGCAGAGCATTTTGCTACACGGGTTCAGAGGTCCCCTGTATTTCCAAAACGAACTACTTGATTGACATGGGTTTCCAAATGAAAACTCCAGTGGATTTCCAAACACTGGCCAGCAGATCTTGGTCTGATAGCAAGCCAGAGGCCAGGTGATTCTGCTGCAGCCATCTCATTTTCTTGTCTCCACCTCCCAAATTTTAACACCTTTGTCCTCTTTACTGCTTCTGTCTTGTCAAGCGTTGAGTTTCCCATTTTCCTCTCTCGGATCTGTGTTCTAACCCATGGTTTTTGGGTTCTTGTGCTCCAGGGAATCCCTCATGATGACGACCCTTCCCTGGGAACTCTGGTGACAGTTCCTTGCATCTCCCTAGTGGAAGCCAGCAGGATGCAGCTGTGGGAGCCCATCTGCTTCCAACAGCTTTAGGCAGGGCTGCACATTAGAGCTCAGGCTCAGAGTATAGTTACATCTTGTGTTGACTCTTTCTATCGAGTTTTGGTACCAAACATTTTTTTATTCCATTAATTTTCCCTATTACTGTTATTCTTTCTTCCCCTTTTCTAATTAATAAGGCAAACAAAGTATTAGGGATTTTTCAAACTTGCAAATGACAATCATAGTTTTATTTAGAAAGTGTCTGACTGTCATTTGTTCTTCAGAAATGTGGCTGCTTTTACAGTTCTCTCCAGATACTGAAATCCATGCCATAGTCCACATATCCCTTTCCTTTGGCACTCTTTCCTAAACTTGTGCTGTATCCATCTGCTTTGTAGCCCTCCTGGTTTTTGGGCTTTTCAATAATCTTCTCTTCTTGACAGAGGTTTGGAGGCCAGCCAGACTTCAGAATTAATGATTACTACACGAGCAACACTCACTTCCATCTATTTAGGCATCACTGAACCTTTTCTTTTACTTCAGTGAAATCTGCCAACTATTGTTGCATTTTGTCTTCAGGAAAAGTATTTTACGTAAAGAGAAGCCACCTGCCTTTTTCCTTGGCAGGGCAGACCAGCTGCCATCATTTAGGACTTCTAAAGACTTCTAAACCGCACAGGCACCTTTTGTGTTGTACTTGAGTCAAGGCAGGTTTGGCAGATATGAATTTGGATAGGAACCCACAGGCACATAGCATGTGCTGCCTGCTCTTTCTTGCCTTCATCTCATTATATTGACTGATATTTACACTCTGGGTTCTGGGGTAAATTATGAAATCCAAACTATGACAACACCTGGAAACAGACATAACAGAAACGTGAGAGAGCCTAGCTATCCCTCTGGGAGGTTATTCTGCCTTAGCTTTTAAAACCATCAAATGACAACCCATTCTTTATTTAGGAAACGTGTCTAACTTTGATGCCTGATATGTTTTATTCCTTCACCAAGCCATTGCACATTTCAAGACAAAATGGGATCATTAGGATTATACGGTTGGTCTTTCTATGCGCTGCAGACTTCAACTGAGTTCGTGCAGCCAACCAAGTAACTCGGGAGATTTCATGCAGTGTGAATGTGGTAGCTGATCCACCACGAGGAAATAGGGTGTAAGACTCGGGGGACGATAGCTGGCAGACATTAGAAGCAGTGCTGACACCACACTGAGCACATTATCCATGGGAAGCACGTCTTAGCCCACAGTTATATCCTCAGTAAAATCTCTCAAGTATTCTTTGTCCCTTGTTTCAGAAATAGTAATTCAAAGCTTATTAACCATCATTTGAATGAATGCTAATATACAGCCTAAGAAATGAATGGTAAAACTCAGAGTTACAACACCAAACAAAATTACTGTCATCCAGAGTCTTTCTGCGTATTTTTTCTTTACGTCTTTTGTAGAGACACAATCAAATTCACCTACAGACCTCTATGAAACTCCGTGACTGAGAAGAGGAATGATATAGTCGTTACCTGTCTGGCAACAGCTTTTAGTTACCTCCAAAGAAACTTCCCTCTCCCTTTCCCAGAATTGCCCAGCTCCTTCCTTAGTGTGCGTTTTCTCCTGCAAGACCTGTGGATCTGTGCAATGCCAGACAGAGCCTACGCGCTGTAGTCTTCGAGCTACTTGGTTTCTAGGCCAAGATACAGTCCTGGAAGATATTATGGGGGTTCCCTCTGCACAATATAAATTTGATCTTGTATGCTGTTGTCGTTCAAAAAGCACCGTAATCACTGAAATCTTCACCTGCTGGTTATCTAATTTTCCACCATTCAGTGTCTTTGGATCCATTTCACTTGCTAATTAAATTTTTCAGCCTTGATTTCACCTTCTGGCTGTTCTGGCTGTTTGCATCCATCCCTGAGCATGAGTTTAGAAGGGAACAGGAGCCAACTTTCAGACAGTAGTTTGCTTCCCTGTTATTTACAACTCACTCAAGTTTCCCATTCCAGGTTTATAACATTAGCAGAATCTTTCAAGTGAATTAGCTGCCTGCTTGAAGGTACAAGATATTTTATAGCCCCTCGCTGACTTACAGCTGACACTCAGACGTAAGCTGCTTTATTAGAAATATGAGTTACAGAGGTATTGAGATACGTTTGAAAGAAAGGGAATGCTAAGAAAAATATCAACCTCTTCTGTCCACAAGCTGGAATCCTATAATGTCTCAAGCTTGGTGAGCTTTTGTTTTTCTTTTCTATGCGTACCTTCTTTTCAAACTGTACATCAGTTCATTTTAAGGAAAGGCAGGCACTAAACTGTCCTGGACACCCTGTCTTTTGGAGCTGAATTCAAATGTTTCTCTTGATATTTTTGGGATTCAGGAGGCAAAAGCACTGGAGCAGAATCATCACTGTGACAGCCTTTTCACACTTCAGTGGCCTAGGTCTCCACTAAGCCAGTGTGGGACTTCTGCCATCAAAAAAACGGGTGACAGTATTGTCATACTGCACAGTGTCAGCCCAAACCGAGGCCTGGAAAGGAAGAACAGCAAACTTTCTGCTTACATGATCTGCAGAAGTGGCAGTTTCATTCACCCCTTCCTACCTACATCTCCTATACCGTATACCCTCAGTATTAGTCTGCTCGTAGATCCACTTAGCCTGTCACATCCACTCCTCTGCTCTTCCAGCCTGCTGTGAATGCTGAAGCAGAGCTGAGTGCTATTGCCCCTGGCGTCCCTGATGCCCAGCTTCTAGTATGTGCCTTAGAGATCTGGTGTTCCTATTCCATTATAAACCATTTCTTTCTGCACTCGCAGACACTCCCTCAGCATCCAGGAGTCAGAACTACCTTATCATATCTGACCTGTCATCTCATCCTTCCTCGCTCTCTGTTCCTCCCAGCTGAATGGCTGCCAGTCTTTTTTTCTCTTGAAATGAGGTAGCTATTCCCTTTTCTTGATTCTGAGCTCTGTACAGATCTGCTCTGTGCCTCTGTGACTGTTATTCCTGTCCTGCCTCATCCCCATGCTCTACCCACTCTTTTCACCTTTGCTCCTCCTCCTACTTGCACCATCATTTCTCTTGCAACCTGCCTCCTACCATTTGCTCATTCTTCCCAGGCATTTTTACTCTTTTTCAGATCCCTCTTGCAAAGCCCACTCTTTGTGTTGATATCTTCTGCTCCAAGGATAGAACTTTCTTTCCTTGTTCCTCATATGCCCTTCCTCAGCTCATACTTCAAAATACCAGCTCTTATGTGATTCATTCGCCATATAACATTTATTTTCTTGTGCTTGATTCCTCGTTTCCCCTCTCCACCTCCTTCAATTTGCAAACAAAATTTTCTGGTTGGCATTAAACAAGATGACTTTAGGTGTCAAACACTGAATCAAGGCTCAGCAGCACCATTTTGTAGAAAATCTCAGCAGCAATGGGGGAAAAAAAAATACTTAGGATTTAGATATGAAATAATTGCAGATGTACAATTGCCCACACAGCAGCTGCTGCAGCTCGGGTGGGCTCTTTGGCCTATTTCACAAGCAGGCTGCAATGTAGGCTTGCGATGGCTGGACTGCTACTCTTGTTATTACTTATTACTGTGATTACTCTTCACCTGCATACCTCTCCTCTATACCTCTCCTCTTTCTCCAGAATTGCAGATGAACATGTCTGTCTTCCTTTGGTCATGTTATCTGCTGGTGTTGCAGCAGGATAAATCCAGGGAGCGGCAAATGCAGCAGTATTGCAGCAGTGAGAATTTGGGTATATTAAGTTGCTGCTGTAGGAGAATTCCTGCCTAAAGAGTATGTGGTCTAGACTGTGGTCGCTGTGTCTGCATGACAAACAGACCTGGCTGACACTCTGTATATCTATTATAGCCTTGTGATAGTAGCTTGGAGCCCAGCACAAACAGTACTCGCTCATGTACCGGTTAACTCTTGCGCCGCTTCTGTTGCTCTGATCAGGACATCTCAGGTTTCTCATTTAACACGAGGTTGGGTTCACTACCAGCATTAGTTCCTCTCCTGTTATCATGGCAGCAGGAGCATCTATTTCAGGTGAAGAATGAAGAAATGGACTTTCCAGGCTCATCAATCAATAGCTTTGTTGTGTCTTTCTCTCTCATTAGTACTCTGGGGTCACTTGACCTTCCTTTAATAATAGGAAGCTGTTTCTTGGCCACCAGCCTTGTATGGCCTGCAAGGAAGGAGCATGGCTCCTTCCAAGGAGTCATCCAGAGCGTGGCTGACAATGGGACATGTATGCAGCTTTCCTTGGAACAGTGCGGGCATCTGGGGATAAGGCTGCTGTGTTTGCTGATGAAGACCTGTGCGCTGCCACTGTGGCTGCCCTCGTCACTCTTCGGCTTTAGTACGATTTCACTCTCATGCCGCGGCAGAACAGGGCAGAGCTGCTCTTCTCATAGGGCATGTGAGGGATGCTAAGGCCTATTCAGAATCACAAACACTGGGAAGTAAAGTGAATAAGCATAGGAAGTGCTGTCAGGAATTGTCCTGAGAACTTGGTTCTTATCACAGCTTAGGACACTTTTGGCTGATGCACTCCAAGTTTTACCATACATGTGAGTGCCTGACTAATCTCTGAAAGCTACCAAAGTCCTTCTTTAGACTTGAAAAATATATATCTGTAGGTAACAAAGCTTTTTAATTATAGCTTCTTCATGAAGAAATAAAAATGATTTTCCCTGTACCCAAATCAAACCAGTTTGGGACTCAGATTCAGATTCTGGGACCATTTCCAAATGGTCTGGTTTGAAGTACAGAAAATGCTGGGATTTTGAGGCACTGGCTGTACGAACAGAAAAGGAAATGTCTTAACGAGATTATGCAAAGCAGCATGATCTCTGGGATAGGGCACCAGATTGGGATTCAGGAAACCTGGTTGTTATCACAGCTCTGCTGTTGCTTCTTTGCCTTCATGTGCTTCAGATTCCCTTCTAGCCATCTGTTTGTCTCTCTTACTCAGAGCAACGTACCCAACCTTCCTGTACGCACTTTGTCTGAAAAATTTGGTGATGTTCCACCTCTTGCTGTGCCTGACGCCTTCCTCTCTTCCCCTAACCCAGCCCATGAGATGTTTGTCAGTCCATCAGGAGGCAACTTCCCTCCTCCCTTCCTTCTTCTCTCCGTTGGTGGCTGTGCTCCTGGTTCTGACAGAGCTAACAAGGCTCTGTTAGACCTGTCCGACTGTCCAGAACCTCTCAGGTGCAGTTCCCGGACCTGGCAATGTGAGATGGAGCTCCCTGGATTGGCCTTGCATCCCAAGGAATTTATCAATCATGTCCTGGCTGCCTGTACTGTCCTCCCTAAACTGGAACCACTGATTTGAGATGGGGAGTGTGGATAACGGAGCATAAACCCTTCAGTGCCTTGCAATGGCTGATAGGACAGGTAAATATTTAGGTGCAGCTGCTCCTGCGTGGGGAGCCTGGTGAAAGCTGGCTGCCAACATGAGCACAAGGAGTGCTGGTTGTCTCTTTTGAATGTCGGTGCCTCTCTGCAAGTGACCTGTCTTGGACACTCATGCCTAAGAGAAAAAAGCAGTACAGTCAGGAACAGCCATTTCCCTCTGCTCGAGTGGCAATTGTTGTAGATTTAATAATAAAAGCAATGCTGCTCAGTGTCCCTTCCACAGCCAGGTGGGAAAGTTGCTAAGAGAAACAGCACCACAGCAGAGAGGCAGTTTTGTAGAAGGGCTGGATCTCTGCATACTTGTGGAGACTTTTGTTTCCTTCATATGTCCATCATCGACTCCACTGACAATTCAACCCCCTGAAAGATTTGCATTTTCCTGTCCTGAGGATCATATCCATAGACATGAATGGGATGGAAGGATTTTATTTTGATCAGAATCCCCCAGTTGTAATATCGTGGCTGTTAGAGCAAACTAATGTAACACATTCCTTGATTGTTTTAATCTTTTTCTCTTCCTGGCACTTATAAATGTCATTAGACATCTTTCTGAGTGTGTGTGTAGGAAATGTTCACACGAAATTGGGAAGTACTTTGTGAATCCATGTAAAATTTCAAATAATTATGTTTTAGCAGCCTGATAATCAGTGCAATGAATTCAAACAGACAGTATTTGTAACAGTTCATAAAAAATAAACCTCTTCTGATTCACTTATGTCCCATGCCTTTCCATTAGAAATAGCAGAAAAGACTTGGCATTGAACTTTAGGTGTTATTGTCGTGACTGTAGGAACCTGCGCTTACTCCAAATTCATTCTGCTGTTTGTAGTTTGAAACAAGTCAAGACCACCTCAGTTCTGACTGCTGTTAGCTGGGGATCTGTCTCTAAATGTAAATGTACCTAGTAAAAAGCTTCTCCAGAATCTACTTTGACCATTTCTCCATAACTGTTCAATCTGCTAATAAGCCTCCACCATCCAGGAACTCTGGCCATGATGCGTGAATGAATCAGAGGCTGCTGGAATCAGGAATGGCGCCAAAGAGACTGTAGAGATAGCAATTATTTAAAGGTAATTGAGCGGAATGGGCGATGGAACAAGCTGAAGAAAAATAGAAGCCCCTCAGGATCTCCACGCTCTCTGCCTTTCACCTGGCAGCTGAGGTCCCAGGTTCTTGGTTGAGTAAATCTGCTTTTCTGCTTCTCTCAAAAGTGAGAAGAGCTGAGAGACGGTCTGTGGGTTGCCTGCCTGTGCCTGCGTTGGATATGATGTATGCTTTCTGGAATGGAAAACTGGATAGAAAATTGTGAATCTTGGCTACTTAGGACGTTAAGCATCTTGCTGCACACAGGCACCGCAGAGCACCTGTAGTGAGAAACAGAACTTTTCACTACACACAAGTGGGAGTTCAGATACCTAGTTGTAGCTCTCCTGAATCTAGCTCTGAGCAATTGACCTATGAATCAGAATGAAGGCATTTATTTAAAACAATTTAAATACTTACACAAATTACATTCTGCGTAGTACTATGCACGTGATTTACTTCCCATTGTTGTCCCCCCTCCCTTATTCATTGTCACTGGCACGTTCCCTCTTTTTTGTCTGTAGTAGCAGAATCTAAGTTGAGGTGAGTGTGCGCTGTTTGGGGGGAGGCTAGGTCCTGCTTTAATTGAACAGACAGAACCAGAGAAGGGCTTTGATACAGGCTGGCTACCTGTGGGCTAAAATACTGAACATACAGTAAATGGACAGCGAAAATTATCAGACTGTGTGTTATAATCAGGAGGCAAAGAAAGCAACAGAAGATATTGCATATTTGCCAGTAATGTAGGTCTTTGGTTAGAGCCAGGTACCGTTTGTGATTCACCTGGCCCTTGAGTATGATGTTTCTGTGCTGTACTTTCCCCATCTGTATAGGTGAATTATATGTATTCATTCACCAGTGTAAAAGCTTTCAGATCCACAGGAGAAAAAAGTTACACAGGGCCTGTTCCCAAGCCCACTGAAGAAAACAGAAAGGCCCTTATAAAGCACTGTAAGTCCCTGAAAGCACAGCATAGGACTCATTGTACAACTGCAGTCAACACTGGGGCGGGGGGGCGGGGGGGGGCTGTTGCAGAATGTTGTTAGAAACATCAGGCCATTTTGGGGTTATATGGTCACAGGTGTTACAAGTTGTCTTGCAATTCCATAATTCTTCATTTAAATTTGAATTTATTCAGAAACATTATCTCTACCACCCATGTGAATATAGTGAGTCTTCTCTGCCAGTGCCCTTTGAAACGTGTAAGGGGAAAAAGAAGGTGCCAGACTTCTTGTTGGACCAATAATATTTTCATGGATCTTCACCTAAGCAAAATGTTAAGTGGGCACGATCCAGAGTGTACTGAGGCTGTGGTTTGAGGGTTTCTGGATCAGAGTAAAATATTAAGTACTTTCGTGATCCAAACATGGTTTGAGAATAATATTTTTCATTGAACTTGAGTGAACACAGTGTCTGTCTTCTGCCCATCAAGGTTACAGCAGAGTTAGATGCCTGGAATGAAGATCTGCTGAGACAAATGAATGATTTCAACACGGAAGACCTCACTCTGGCTGAGCAGCGTTTGCAGCGTCACACCGAGCGGAAGTTGGCAATGAACAACATGACCTTTGAAGTCATCCAGCAAGGGCAAGATTTACACCAGTACATCATGGAGGTCCAGGCTTCAGGTGAGCAGAACAACTTGATCTCTATTTTGGATGAGAAAAGCACATGAAAATCCCCAAACCATAAAAACACCTATCAAGCAAAAATATCCCAATATATACCAAATAGCTCTGCTTTTAACATAAGTGTTGGCAATACCTGTCTCTGCACTCCCAGAACTGTTCCACAAGTTTGGGTAATTCTCTGACACAGGATTGTATGTCCAAATTGCTGTTTCTTTGAGACTGAAACCCACTGAGGAAATGAAGCTGACTTTCAAGTTTCATTGAGAACGTTTCACAACTGCAGGATGGAGTTTTTGTGATAATTCCAAAGCGGATGGTGAAGGCCACACAAGTTATGCTGGTAGGTGTAGTTACTGTGGCTGGTCCTTGCACCAGCTCAGAAACAAGCACTGCAGGGAATCAGGAGTTAGGGATACTTTGGCTGGCTGGTGGGGGCTCACATCTGGATGAAGTCTAGTCACTCTGGACTCCTCAGCTTGTTGACCTTTCTGCAACTGAACTTTGTAGAGAGGCAAGCTGTCCAGATGTGCTGGCTTTGTTCTCCACAGACTTGAGTACCTTTTCCAGGTGCCACATTTCAGGGTGTAGACATACATGAGGGACAGAGAGAGAGAAAGAGAGAGGTCTGAGGGGAGAAAGAAGGTAGTTATCCAAGAGCCCTCTGGGAAAGAGTCCAAATATGAGAGCCTAGAAACCGGTCATGAAATGGAAGTCTTGTATCCAGCCAGCTCTAATTGGAATTATACTGTATAAAAAGGGAATATGATAAACCATACTGGAATTTTCCTTTTCGGTGTGTATTGAAAGTTAAAGGTAGCAACCTGGATGTAAAAACAAAACAAACAAAAAACCAAATAAAAACCTTTGGCATGTTTTCTTAAATGACAGGCTTGATTCATGTTGATCAGGAGTCTGATACTTCTACTCTGCTTCTCAGCAGTAGGATCCTATTTCTGAGACTTCCTATGAATCAGGATTTTTGTATCCTTGTATTTTGCATTTGGAAAAGGAATATCATAATTCAGTTTAATCATTGCA
The DNA here is from genome assembly GCA_027574665.1 of Rhynochetos jubatus. Taxonomy (NCBI): domain Eukaryota; kingdom Metazoa; phylum Chordata; class Aves; order Eurypygiformes; family Rhynochetidae; genus Rhynochetos; species Rhynochetos jubatus. The sequence continues at coordinate 32,389,202 of CM050654.1, forward strand.
TAAAGTCCAGAAGTGAATGTTACTCGTGAAGTGTTTTAACCTTCTTAAATGTCTGGGAAGAGTGCAAAGCAAGAGCAATTCCTGTTCCTTCCCTTCCGTTTTGCACTTTCAAAATATGAAGGATTTTTATGGTTTTATTCTTTGGCAAACACTTTACCTCTAGGCACCCACCTTTAAAAAAAAAATCTGGCAGCATTCAGCCTGATTTGGCAAGCTGCACTCAGCAGAGGCTTAAGGGCTGCTACAGGAGTATATTGTGAACTAGAAAATCCAGTGCATTGTGTGACCCATGAGCATGAGCGTCTGAGATCTGCCCGCACTACGCCTGGTCCTGAACTTCAGCTCCCTTGCTTTCTGGGGTAGAAAACTTGTCCTAATTATGATGCTTGCCTTTTTTTTTTTTTTTTTTTTTTTTTTTTTTTTTTTTTTTTTTTTTGTAACCCTGGAAGATTCTTAATATGAGTAGGAATCCATGGGAGGTAGGGAATATGATCCAGAACAGAGCACATTCAGGAGTCTCAGTGACTGACTTTTAGGCAAAAATATTCTGTGTTTCTCAAGAAGTTAGAAACAACATCTTTTGGATTGCAGACAGAAGATTAGTAAGCAAATGAAGTGACTTTTAAAATGTTTTTATAATATTATCTAAGATCACTTTCTATGAAACCTACCCAATAAAAATCCATTGCTCCCAAAGGCAAGGAAGCAGAAGCCTCATGGGGATGTAGAGTAACTGTAGTTAATCAAAGATAATGGTCATGTCTGCCATGCACAGAATGCTAAATGCTGGGAGAATGGCAAAATAAGGGAGAGAGATTGCTCTTGGGAGCCTACTGTTTCTTCTTTCAATAAAGGACAGTTATACTCCATAAAAAATTCATTTAATTTTACTCCTTCTTCCTGAATCCTGTGTCGTAGTCGTTCAGTGCATAAGTTAAGGGATGATTGTTCTTACTGCCAGAGCTGCAAACTTGCAGGGGTTCTGAGAAATCAGCTGCTATTGCTGCTTCCTACTGTACAGTGTCACCCCCGCTGCAATCAAAACTCAGCTGTAGCCGTAGAAGATAAAGCCAGAAAAAATGCAGTTTTCTTCAGGGACATTCTGCCTAACTAGTCACTCTTAATTGACCAAGTTTCTTCCCTTTCCTATAATTCTCTTTGAGCTTTATTCCTTTTATCATGTCACACAGGAAACTGATTCATTTTTGATTACTCTGACGTTTGGCTTGGAGGTCTTTAAGCTAGTAAGTCTGTCAGATAAAATTACATCCAGGTTTCTCCGCACATGATGCCTTTTTCGCTTGGAAATCTTGTGCGGGCAGAAAAAGAAAGTTTTAGACACTCACCCATGATTTTTGCATGTCCGATGCAGATTTGAACCATGATTCTTACCAGGCTGTGGAGTGTCTGGAAACCCCTGTGAACATTGTCGTGTTGGTACAGTAAATACAGTCATCCTGTGATGCACCATATCAAAGTTTGTACAGATATCGAGGGCATCTGTGCATGCGAGGCCTCTACACAAGTCCAGTATTGCCAGAGGTCCGTACAGCTCAGAGTTATGTTCCTGTGGTTTCTTCCACTACTCCAGCACGTGTGGGTGAGCCTGGTTTGGAGTAGTCTGTTTTCACCATCAGAATTTCCCCATTCTTCAAAGAAATGTTTGTCTTTATTAGGGGATATGGAAGAGCTGGAAGTCAGGTTGTGTTTTCTGAAACGTTGTGGTACTTTCAAATTGTCCTCAAGTCTCACTAAAATCTGAGTCCTTCCAGAACTGTATTTATATTTAGAGAATATTTTATCAGTGTTCTCAAGAAGTCTGGACTCTTTAATGAGCCATCGCTTTTTATTTCAATGAACCTATCTTCTATTTTTCTAGTTTGATTGTAGCTCTACTGGTCGCAAAGCTAAATATGCGGGCAAATGTTCTCAAAAATGTTGATTTTTGGGTGTCTAACTTGGTATGTTGAAAGGGTCTGGTGTCTCCGAAAGTAGCAACTCAGACATTTCAGAGAAATCCATTTCCTACAGAAAGTTTAGGATCATAATTCAGCAGCAGTTTAACATCTCGACCCGAGCTACAGTAATGCCGCATCCGTGTAATTCATTAACAAACACACTTTAGTTATTTTATTTCTAGGTACTAAAAGTAGTTGCACTCTAAAAGCTGATTAATTGGTTGCACAAATCTTTTTGGTTGTTAAAGTCCATTTGTGTTTTTGGTATCGTTGTCACAATGAGCACCAGAGTTAGCTCTGCAAATCATGAGTGACTCCTATCTTTTTATGTCTCAGAAGCAGTTTGTCTAAGCCTGTAACACACTGCAAAGCTGATGTTGGGCAGAATTATACAGTCCCTACCTGTTATGTGGAAAATTCAGAGCCTTTTTGTTTCCTGGTTGTCAAGCTAACATCTTTCGCATCTTTTCCCAGCATTGCCTTAAAATGGAAATGCAAATCTATTTCATCTTGTTTGTGATGTCATTTATAGTTACTTAAACTATAGTTTATATTACAAGGAAGAGGATACTAAACTTCCCTGTCACCAGCTTTTAATAGTTCGGCCTGAGAACAGGTTCAAAACAGTTTCTAAACCAGCTTTGTACAGGTCAAAAAGCAATTCCTTACACAGAATAGTATCTCACATCGCGAATAGCTCGGGTGTAACTAATGATTGTTTTATAGGATGCCAGTTACTGTGGCTCACTACTCTTTTCTGTAATACTTCTTTAAAACATTTTCAGTTCATTGTCCTTTATTGGCTGCAACATTAGAAAAAAATGGCAACCAAGTTTGGTTTATCGGAAAATCAGCTTTGCTTTTCTACATAAAAACACAATGTAAAGATAGTAAGTATGAAATGATTCTGAAAACAAGGCTTTCCATTTTGCAAACCCAATCTTTGAGAAGAATAAGTGCTCTCACCGCATGCGCTGGCACCGCAGAATAAATCTGCGTGACATATGACAAGGAAGAAAGGGCAGATCATTCATCATAGGGAGCACAGGCTGCCCTTGGATAGCATCCCAGGCAGTTCACTGGTTGCTGCTGATGAGTTAGCACAATCAAAACCATACCAGCTGAGTGTGCGTGAAGGAAAACTGCATTTAATATCGAATAGGTGTGGTGAAGTCAAGCATACAAAAAGCCATCATGTCCTGAGGATACAGAACCATATGCACGCTAATTGCAGCAACAATGCCTGGAGTCTGGCAACTGAAAGGAACTTCACTCCCAAGAATAGAAACATATATTAAATTTCCAGTTCTAAATGGGAAGCCAGGGGCCATTCCACTTTATTTGGTAATGAAGAAACTGTTTTGTTTTGGCTGGAAAAGGGAATAAGCCAGTCACATTCCCGTGTACTTTTTCTGATAAAACCAGGAAGAAGAGGATACAGTCACTCATAAGGTCACATTTATTTTATGTATTGTCCTCTGTAGATATCACTCTGAGAGAGAAAATAAGTCACAAGTTTGGAGGAGAATAAAGGGGAAAGAAAAGGCATCTTTCTAAATGAGTTTTTTAAATAGTGTCCAAGCCTTTTCTACAGCAGTTCTAATTAACACATTTCTTTTTTTAATGTCCTATTAATCCATGCAGTCAAAAGGCTTTGGTGGAAAGTGTAGGGTTTTCTCAGCATTACTGCAATCTGATTATTCTTATCTTAGGTTCCTGATCCTCCCTGTATTGAGGCCAGTGGCATAATTCCAGTAGACCTCAATAAGGAAAGAGTTGGGTCTTTATTAGTTTATAATCACAGGGATTACAGTAACATGGGATAACATCATATTTCCTCCAGGCCAAACTTTCACAGTTACACTGGTCACGTACCCAGCAACGCTCTCGCATCAGTGCAGTAAAGGAGGAAGGTGTGAATCTCTGTGTAACCACACAAGGCTCATAGGGTCATAAGACAATTCAGGAGGAAGAAGGGACTCAGGATGTCTCTACTCCAACCCCCTGATCAAGTCAGGGTCAGCTGTGAAATCAGACCAGGTCATTCAGGAGTTTAGCAATTTCATGCAGGATGCAAGGGATGGGGAATGTGGTACTAAGCCACCTTTTCTCTCTGGTGTGTGAGGGCTGGATGAAGGTCAGTCTGTGGAATAATTCTGAATGAACTATAGGTTAGTTTAAACTACATTGTTGTTAATGATCCTCTAAAGTGTCCGTATGGAAAAATTTTGCACTGTGGCGTTCCACACACTTGTAACGCTGATGTAGATCTGACAACTAGAGTTTAACGTCCTTTATTTCACTTTTCTATTTTGTTCCTCATCTTTTTTTCTCTTCTAAGTTCTTTTCCACATGCATTTCTGAAGTATTAAGTTAACAAATCAGTGTAAGAAAAGGAGGTTTTTTTCCTGTCTTTTTTTTTTTTATTATTTGATGCTCATACAGGTTTTTGAGCAAAGCTGTGCTTAAATCATGTTCTACTAGCCAGATGCTGATGGGTGAGATGAGCAATGGTCACCAGAGAAACCCTACTCTGTAGAAGAATACAGTGATACTGAATAGGAAGAAAGCCAAATATTACATGTCTAAGAGTTTAGTGAGAAAGAATTACTCAGAGAGTTGCAAATGTGTTTGGTGCAACAACTGAAATTTCAGATAAGTGTAATGATCTCTCTCTCTCTGTTGCAGGCATTGAGCTGATCTGTGAAAAAGACATTGATCTTGCGACACAGGTTCAAGAACTGCTGGAATTCCTTCATGAGAAACAGCACGAGCTGGAGCTTAATGCTGACCAGACTCACAAGAGGTTAGAGCAGTGCCTACAGCTCCGGCACCTACAGGCTGAAGTCAAGCAGGTGAGTTTTTAACCACAATTAAGGGTCTTAAATGCATCTTCAGCCGTTACATACATGCAAACTGCTAAAACATCTTCTGCCAAGTCACATACCTTTAGGTGGACAATCTTAATCCCCCTTTCCTTAACAATACTTGATGTGTTGATAAATTGCAGCATGACCCTTTAGAAGTAACGAAGGCTCTGTCCCCTCTAGTGTGCATATATTTGGCTTCATGAGTATGTATGGGAAGCCTGGGCAGAACTGACCCTGTAACTTCTCAACTGAGGAAGCTGCCTTCCACTCCATGTGTTCAGGGAATATAATGATTTGATTTGGGATCCAGACTTAAGCTGTTGTGGAGAATTGGCCCAAAGCAAAGGATAACTGAGCTGTGAGGTCCAAGTATGATGTTACAGTCATTTCACCTTTTCATTTATTGCAATTCCTCTGTTGACCTGCAGGAATCTTGTAACATCATCTGGGTGAGAAAAAACATTCTGTCTGTGGTGTCTAGATCCTAGGACCTGTTTATACATCTTAGTTTTGTTACATTGCCTTTCTTCCAGATTTCATCCTAGTGTAGGCAGGTGTGTTCTGCCTCCCTATGTTTCCCCTGACATTTAATTTGGATGCCTCACATTTCTTTGTTTGCCTTTGCTACAGCAGGATAACATTTCACTTCCTGCTTCCTAATCCACAGGTGGCTTCAGACTTCAGTGTATGTCTGGATTTCAATGGAATGGTCTTGGTTTCACTAGGAAAACCAGGAACATTTCTCCAGACACCTGGAATAGTCAGGTTTCTGTTTTACGTGTACAAATTGGGGGGTTTGGTCTGGGTTTTTTGTAGTTTTGGTTTGGGTTTTGTGTGTTTGGCCCACTCCCCCACCCCCCCCAGTTCCAACCCCCCTGCCATGGGCAGGGACACCCTCCACTAGACCAGGTTGCTCCAAGCCTCATCCAGCCTGACCTTGAACACTTCCAGGGATGGGGCATCCACAGCTTCTCTGGGCAACCTGTCCCAGTGCCTCACCACCCTCTCTGGGAAGAACTTCTTCTTATGTCTAGCAGAAATGCTAAACATGCAGGTTGTCGCCATCTGAGCAAGTGTCACTACCCCACTTGACCAGGGTGAAGTGCCAGTCAGCCCCCCCTGTGGCCGCTCCTGCGGCCGTACAGTGGCAGTGCAGCACTCTTTGCAGGAACCTGACGATATTTGCCTTTTTATCAAGTATCTGCTGGACCTTAACTAGGTTACAAAGCAAAATCTAACCAAAGAAAATGGTTTTAGGACTGAACTGTCTAATGCTTACTGTGAGAGGAGAACAGCTGCCTTGAATTAGTAACAGAACTAGGGACCTTCAAAGCCTTCATTACTGTGCGACCTTTCAGCAAACCAATAGCGAAGAATCATTTTATTTGTTCAGCTGAATACTAAGGACCCCTTTGCTTATTAACCTATAATTTACAACTACAGTTTCCCTTAGAAAGGGGCAAGGTGAAATATATCTGTGCCCTATCCATTTGGTTTCCTCTAGATGAGTCATATTCCCAACCCTTTAGTGAAATTGGGAAATATATTGATTTTGGCTTGTAGTTCATCTCCAGTCTGTTCCAGATTTCCTTCACTTCATTTTAGTGCTTCAGAGACGATGAATGATCTCATTACCAAATTGCTCTCACTCCTGTGAGTCAGTTGAGATGTGGTTGCAGCAAGACACCTACCGTAGCTGTGGTTACCTTCTGCTGACATAGTAATATTGGTCAGGGCTGCTACATGTACGTGTGTTTGCGCTTTGATATAATGGCTCATGGAAATACAAAGTCTTTTAACTGTCTCTATCTATTTAAGTTTCATTTACCAGGGATTTCTGCTTTATATCATATGCACCAAAAGTTCGAATGCCAGGACAATGAATTGAAGTTTGCGGTCATTAAAATGGAGCAATTCCAAATGAGATGTTCTGTGAACTGCTTTAGAGTGGGAACAGTATAGATCAGTGATTTCCAAACTCTTTGTTATTAAGAAAGAACCTGACCAAGACTGATTTCCCCTCATTTGGATCCCACTCATTTCCGATAGACGCTACAGAGCTTGGATTGCTTCCATAAAAGTAATGGCAGAATAGAGTCGTGGAGATCAGTTTAAAAACCAAACTCTAATGCTGTGCTTGTAGCTGTTTGGCTTCCCTATCCTCTTATCTTGGTATGGTTTATTTCTTTTCTTTTTCTTTTTTTTTTTTTTAGTAAGTGTTGAACTTGACCTAATTTACTCCCAGTTATCCTCACAGCGTCTCACCACACTTATTTTCCAGGTTGTTTAGAAGTCTATTTTTTTTCATGTGCGTGTTATCCATCCAGTTTTGCTGTTTGGCATTAGATTTGCTTCCAGATGAATATACCCAAAGGATATTGGGAACCAGTCGTTTGAGAGACGCTGAATATATTTGGGTTTCCCAATTGAATGTCACAGAGCTCCTGGAAACCTGATGCAGTTTTGAACATGGCTGAAATTAACAGAAGGTGGCCTTGCTGGTGGTTGTGTCTTGTGGTAGTAAGAGCCTCCCAGAGAAGCTGCAAAGGGTCCAGAGATATAAAAGATTCACTTATTTTGCCTTTTAAACTTAAAAATCTTTTCCAGCATAACTTGAAGGGTATCATTAGCAAGGCCTTAAGTCTTTTTTAGGAACATGAAGGAAGGCATTCTGACTGAACAAAACCAGCAGACAGAAACACTAGGTGGTGCAGAGCTCTCGTTTCTGAAGGAAGGCTGCGCAAGAGGTGCCTCACACTTATTTTTCCTGTAAGGTCTGATTCTGTGTTCAGTGAAGATGGCAGTTTCAGGGTATGAACATTAGAAGAACTTGGTACTATTGTTTAATTTCAGAGGATCCATAGACAGAAGTGGCCTGTTTTAAGTGAATTGGAGTCAAAGGTAGGAGTTGTTTCAGCACCGTGGGGCTTGCCATGTTGACAACCTGTGCCTTGCAGTGCAGTTGTTCTCAGGTGGCAAGTGGCTTGTCTAAGACACTGTCAGTGTGTTTCTGCTTCTCCATTATTTAAAAAAAATGGTTGGGCTTTTTAAGAGAGTCTTTGTGGATTTATTTAACTCTGGAATTATTTAATCACTGGTGTACAAAGTCGATAAAATCCGTAATTTGAAGGGAATGTCTGTTTAAAGCCATCTCTTGCTGTTGGCCTGTCTGCACATTGTCAGATGACGGTGAATCCGTTAATACAGGAAAGGATCAGAGAAGCGTCTTGGTGCTGCATTAGCAGCTTCCATGCGTATTTGAATGAAGAGGAATAAAGCACCGTATAAGTAGGAGTGGATTTGTGAGCAGGTCTTGCAAAGCAGACACAGATGTGTAAAAGCCCTCTCCCAACCATCTCACCCTGCTCCCAAACCAGTGGCACAGTGCAAGGCTCTGCTGGTTACTGGAGTTTGCACTCAGACTTAAGCTTTTGGCATGCAATTGTAATTTTTTCGTACAGTATGTAAACAACACGCACAAAAGAAGAGAGGAGAAATAAGCTAAAACATTACTATGGAAAAGTCTGATACAATCCCAAATGAGGCCCTGATATTTAAGTGTTAAGATTTTTGGAAGTAGAATGGGATCATTAATGAAGTTCTTTTAAGAAAAATTTGCTAGTGCTTGGGTGCTCGCTGGCCTGGGAGGGGGAGTGCCTGTCCACACGTTCTGGGGAAGGCGGGAGGGGCACAAATCAGGGGTGGCTGCAGCCTTGGTCAAGTGTGGTGCTGTAAGCATTGCAGAAAAGGTGTAGTCTATTAGTGCCTGACCTGAACTGTTTCACCCTGAGGATTTTTGGGTCCATAAGGCAGTTGCACAGAGGAATGCACGTGTATCGTTAACACTAGAGGAAACCTGGCTGCTTTCTGTTGTATGGTCCTTCTCCCTCCTTACTCAACCTTGTTGCCTATTAGCTTTTTACTAATTTGGTTGCTTTAAGACTGAGGTTTCCAGTGATTTTATTTACTATTTAAAGACTCGGATATTTGTATGAAATCTGCATCAAAACCTCTGTGGCAGGGTTTGAAATTTCAGCTGAAATGAAAGCTGTTCCCAAGAGAACACTGTCGTGCCCTGATTATATTGCTAAAAAGGTTCTGCAGCATTTTTAGCTCCCATATTCAGTAACTTCTACACTCTAAATGGCCCAAGCCAGGATATATCACAGTATATAAAATGTGAAAGCATAACTTGCTTTATGATGTTCTCACTTCAAGTTTTGCCCAGATACAGTGATCCTTTGGATAACTTCAGCTTTTGGTACCACGTAGTAGGCAATAATGTAGTGTTCTTGACTGATGGATTATAGAAAATGCCAGCCAAAAAGATTGCCATGTGATAACCCGATTCCTTTTCCTTTAAATCTTTGTTGCATTTCCCGCAGGAACAATAACACCTGCTGATGAAAGGAAGAAAGCTGACAAATGAAATCTTCCACACTGTTGTACTGAGCAGAATGTAATTTTCTACAAATTAGGGTCAGCTACATGCATAGATGGCTCCCCTTTCTTTCTCTTAGGGAAAACTCATTTTCATACCCTACAGGGAACTGAATGGCTTTAACTAGGGTGATACATGATGAAAAACAAGAAAACAGAAAAGCCCTATTTCTTTCAGACAATTTAATGGATCACTTGGTGAAAATGATGGCACAAAAGGGAAATTACTATGTAGAATATTGCAGCAAAGTCAATCTTGGAGCTTTGTAAATCATGAGCTGAATTTAGGAGAGTGATTGGGCAGTCTGGATTTCCTGTGCATCTGTGAGTTGAATTCAGAAACTTTCTGGATTTATGGGAATAATTTGACACCCACACAGGTAGAAAATAGGCTTTGAGACAACACAGCCAAGAACTTGCACATGTGTTCTGGGTGCTAATTTTCAAACACGTGTCTTAAAATAGCAGAAAATGTTGCTGCTTAAATGAATAAATACAAGCTTGATAGATTAATTATGTATATTTAGGATTTGATTCTGCAGCCATTACAGCATGGGTTGCATGCCTACAAATAATCAGAATATCCCTGAAGTAAAGCCTCTTGATTAAACATAAAATGCAAGACCTGGGACTTCTTCCTAGCTCTGCATGCAGGTGAAAACTCCAACAGCATCTTAACTCTGTGTCAGATGAAGCCAACTGCACTTACTCCCTCTTCACCCCTAAGCTCTGACTTCTGTGTGAAATAAACACAGGCAAGTGGAACAGAAAGCAGTTGGAAGGTTCATGATTCCAGCTGGAAATTTGAAAAAAAGAGAGATAGTTATGCTTAATTTCAAATCTCCCTCCCTTTGTGGTTTTGCCCTGGGGTATTTGCATTTGGGAACATTCACTTTTGTGATCAAACCCTGGAAATGAAAGCTCTTTGCTATATGAATGTCCATGTAAATACTTTAGGAGTTTAATTCTTCAAGTGATAACTTCCTGAATAAGATCTTAGCTCTGTAAAAATTTATGTCATTAAGTCCTTATCCTAGAATTTCTTTCTGCTCACTGATTCAGCCTGAGACCACACTTGGCAAAATACCTTTTTGTTAGCTGGGCTGGAGCATTTTCTGATCAATGACTACATAAACCTTTGTACTGGAAAAACCTTTCCATAAGCATGTCCTTTCTTTACAGGTGCTTGGCTGGATCCGGAATGGTGAATCAATGCTGAACGCAAGCCTTGTCAATGCAAGCTCCCTCTCTGAAGCTGAGCAGCTCCAGCGAGAGCATGAGCAGTTTCAGCTGGCCATAGAGGTAACACAAATAACTTAACTTTGTTTCTCCTTCCAAGGTGAACATCACACAAAAGGTTCTCTCTTGGACATTGCTTGCTTGAAGGAGGGGAAGAAATAAAAACTTTAGAGATTAAGTTTACCTCTAAATTTGTATTGCAGCCAGAAGTTAATTGTGAAACAAATTATATCATCTACAGCTAATTCTTTGGCTGTCAGATATCATCCTTTCCATACAGGAAAATGACAGTCACGCATCTTCTGATAATGTGTTTGGTAAAAAAAATAAGAAGATTAAAATTCACAAAGTGATCTGAAAATGGGAAATGTTTGTGAAGTCAATATCTTCCCACATCCACTATTTGCAGATCATTTCACAGTATTCATTCATGAATACCTTTGTTACTGGATAATGCTTTCACGTGGAATCTTTGTTTCATTCAACTCTTCCTTTGTGGACAGCAAAAGAGATGTTCTTTCAAACCCACACTCCCAAATAACTTTACTTTGAAGAAGAGGCAAGAGGGGTGTTTTTTTAAGAATCGCCTGAAAAAACAAGCTTTTGCCCTTTCTTGCTCTGGAGCAGTACATCTTTGAGCTGGCCCTTGTGAAAACTAATTCTGAGCCAACTGATTTGCCTGCCTCACCGGGCTGGGACACGGCAGGAGGAATAGCACCTCCTCTGAGCTGCTCTCCTTTGGGGGAGAAGGCACCGTAGGGCTGTGGGCTCCTCTGAGTATGGCACTGCAAGGTGCAGGCTCAGTACTTTATCCTTGTCATTGTGAACAAACCCTACACTCACAGGGTGTGCTGGCTCCAGTTGTGAGAAAGAGGGACCATTGCTTTCTCCAGTTGCTGCTTAGCAAGGTGTATATGCTTCCCAGATTATGTTAATTGTTACCTTTTTACAGAGCAAAGAACAAGTTGGAAAATCCCTTTCTGTGGTTTATATATATGTGAAAATAACCACAACTTAACCAAACTTTAAACTATAAAAACATTATTTCAATAATGGAGACTTGAAGAGATGCCTGGGAAGGGGGAATGTTTTTATGTCTCCTGGTAACCTTTAAATAAGTCAATGTACATTATAGTGTTGATAGTAAGTATAAAGTTTAAATCTCAGCTAATGACCTATTTCGATCCAGCTTTGCTCACACTAAGGAAGGAGCAGCTGTTGCAGCTCCTAAGGGAAAAGGAAGAAGTTTTCTATCAATTCTGAGCTGGCTGGGACCAAGCTGTGCTGACCACATCTTGGCAGCTGTCACCAGACAGCAGCGGGGAACAAGACACCCACTGGCTGTGTTATCGCAGCTTGCTGCCATTGGGGAAGTGCTTGTATTTGGTGGTAAATGCAGATCACAGAGGGAGAAGAGAGTTACGACACAGTAAGGGGAAAGTAAGTTTTCAAAAGGAAAAAACACTAGATTAAATATTTAAAGTGTTTAAGGCTCAATATGGGGAAAAGATCAGCAAAGCACACAGGGCAGACCATTCTCTAAAGGCATTCTAGATGTGGAATTGATTTTCAGCTGAAATCCTTTAAAGTCTATTTAAAACAAGTATTACAACTCTAACATCGGTAAAGCAGCTGGATATTAAATTTAACCAGTTGTTCTTGAACATCTTCATAAACGTTTCTGCCAAGTATTAATCCTTTTGTTGCTAATAGCTTTCTCTACATTGCATTATTCATCAGTGTATTACCAGATGATTTCAAGCTTCTTTCCAGGTTCAAGGATTAGATCATAAAAGTATCACATGAGAATTTGTCAGCAGCAGTTACAAATGGAATGCAGAACAGAGAAGTCTTTGGGAGATTTTAGGGCTTCTGTTTGGAAAATTAAAATCAAATATTGAACTAAACCATGCCTGAACACAGTTACTCAGGAGGCTGTGAAGAGCTGGGGGCTATTTTCCTCTCAGCAGTCCACAGAGGAAGGTGTAACCACCCCGTGGTTACTCTGAGAGGAGCTGGTGTAGGCTGGGGAATGGGGCAGATAATTCAGTCCTGCCTGTAAGGTGGCTGCTGTGTAAATTTGGGAATGGTGGAGAAAATGTCTCAACTTCCCCCAGCTCTGCTCTTAAAGGTAGTATAGTGTAGCTCCAGTATGAGTGAACTGGCTTTCAGAAATGTGTCTTGTAGGGGCTGATGTCTGCAATCCACTTCATACCATTTAGTAAGGCATCTTCATGTCTTCTGGGCTTGATGTTTTGTGTCCTACACAAAAACACATTACACACATGAGTAAAGCTGCTGATGCCAGAAAACTGCCTGGCACAAATCGAATTAGGGCAGTTAGGTCCATAGTTTGCCAACTCTTTGGTGTTTGCTTTTGTATGTGCAGACTGTGTGGGATGCAGTCAGCACTGAGCACGGGCTGGGTGGGAGCTCAGCACAACAGCTGCCTCCACTGAGGCTGGCAAAAGGGACCCACTGGGAACACCACCCCGGGGCTGTTGCCCAAGGGTCAGTAGCTGATCAGTGGGGCTAACCCCTCTTAGCCAGTGCCTGCTTGTCCCAAGCACTAGTAACTTGTTGCAAATGTGTGTGAATAATTGAAACTGAAATGCTTTGCAGAAAGTAACTGTTAACTGAAGATAACTCTCTGAAAATGTTTCACTCTCTCACATCTCCATGGTCACACCTTGCTTCACCTTTCTACCATACATCTGGCACATCTATACAACCTCTCTTTCCTCCCTTCATACACAGTCCCTCTTTCATGCCACTTCCTTACAGAAGACACACCAGAGTGCCCTGCAGGTCCAGCAGAAAGCTGAAGTGTTGCTACAGGCCGGGCATTATGATGCCGATGCTATCAGAGAGTGTGCTGAGAAGGTGGCCCTGCACTGGCAGCAGCTGATGCTGAAGATGGAGGACAGACTCAAACTTGTCAATGCCTCGGTGGCCTTCTATAAAACCTCTGAGCAGGTGAGCTGAACAGTCACATCTGTGCCATGGCATCTTGCTACAGCCGGGGGTTTAGCTCCCAGTGTATAGTGCAGCGGTCTCATCTCTCACCAAGATCAGCAGTGCAGTCTCTCCACTCTTCCAGAGTGCCGTACTGTTCCAAATACCTGCTCTGCTAATACCACTAAGGAGCAGTGCTTGCTCTTCTCTCTTTTCCTTGAGTAATCCCAAAAGTAGGAAGAGTGTGGCTTCAGTCAGCCCTGTTTGCCCTTAAAAGCTGGCCTTTGTCTTTTTATGTATGTTTGTATATCTTCATGCCCACACTAGGTACATATAAACCTTTCTGCCCCCTGAACAGGGCCAGCGGTGAGCCCTCAGGTGACTCCCAGCTGGTAAACAGCGATGTGAGTGCACTCCACGGTGTAGCAGTGCTGGCACGTGTGGGTTTTCTCCTCTGACCCTGAGTGCAGAGGGTCTTCTGCCGGCAAGGGAAGAAGACATTCTCACAGCACTGGCCAAATTAATTGACCGGACATGTACTCCATTGGCATAGCAATGCTAAGTCACACATGGAAACCAAAGTTTGAACTAGTCAAAATGGTTTCTTTGATGTGTATTGTAACAAACACACCCCACCCCCCAAGAAAAAAAAAAAAAAGGCAAAAAGTGGGAGCAGTTTGCAATAACTTTCATCTCAAAGTTTTCAGTGAAGCAGTGTAATTCTTGAAGTTGTGTTTTATTTTTTTTAATTTTCCCATTTCCAGTGGAAGAATTTCTGAAATTCCACCATTTTTGTTTCAAGTTTTCATGATATCGGAAATAATGTTGAGGAATATAAATCTGCTTTTCCTTGAGAACTCCTTGCAATTAATTACTTGTTACTTTGGGAGCTGGACTAGACAGTGTTTTCACTAGCAGTGAAACACCACCATACCAAAAAGGATGCCAAGATAGGGAGGGATTTCTTTTAAATCCATCTGCAACACAATTACAGCAGTAACCATTATATGTTGACACAACTTTACTTCATTCCATGTGTCCATGAATTGCCAAACACACTCCAGTTGGGCAGTGGTTCAGTGGGATTATTCATCTCTTGCACAAACAGGTGCCATTTATACTCTAGTCGGCGAGAATCAGTGTCGTAGGGTGGATACGCGAATAGCGTCGCCTGATGTAATTTACTGCAGCCCGCAGTTCCTGCTAGCATGGACATTGCAGGAACCTGAGGTTTTATACAAAAGGCAGCAGTGGTTTCCATTAGATTTTCTATTGTTGTTATCACACAGTTAGTTCCTCAATTCGTGAACCAGACATGGGAAGTTTTTTAGCACAACTAAATATATCATTATGGAAAGAGATTATTTTTTTCCTTAACATCGAGGCTGTAGATGATCCATGGACCAATTTTTGGTGTCATTTGTTTAATGCATTTTTAACATTGTTTAAGATGAATTCATTCCTTATAATGAATGTCTTTCACTGTGAAGAGTTTCAAACGGATTTACAGTCCCTGATGGATTCAAGATTGAAATGAATTACTGCTGGTGAAGGATCGTGAGAAATGAAAACCATTAAGGGATTCATTAATGCTTTAGACAGTCAAATGTGCTGGCCAAACTATGCATAGTCAGTAATTTATCAGTTCAGTCTCTCTTCCTGTTTCCAAGCATACTGCAGTGCCCACCAGTTCATTCATTCGTTGTGTCTATTCAGCAAATGTTTAGGGCAAAGATCATTGGGTGTTTGAATGCTCATAAACTCACTGCTGCAAGTAGGCTGTCGTCTTCTCCTAGGCTGCATGACCTACGGTCCTTAATCGTCTGCTCCCTGACTGGATGGTGGTGGATTGAGTAATTTATTGGATCCTGAATTTTCTGAGGATCTAGAAAAATCAACTAAAAGGGTGGAGAGACTGTCACAACCGGTCAGACATGCCTGTCTTCCCCAAGCATACTATGTTCTTGATCTAACTGGTGAAGCCCTGGCTTTCAAACGCTCCAGTTTTTCTGACTTCAGTGGCAGCCCACTTTATAGCCATTTCTTTCATCGTCTGAACAGAGAGATGATATCTACGTGTGCA
The DNA here is from genome assembly GCA_027574665.1 of Rhynochetos jubatus. Lineage (NCBI taxonomy): Eukaryota > Metazoa > Chordata > Aves > Eurypygiformes > Rhynochetidae > Rhynochetos > Rhynochetos jubatus. The sequence goes on from CM050654.1 coordinate 32,404,747, forward strand.
GGGGCCACCCTTTCTGAAAAGATGTGGACCCCCCAGGCAGTCCATCCACTTTCATTTTTTAAGTCACCAAAATCCAAAAATATGAATGTTTTCAAGAACTAAGGAGTAAAATGAAATGATTTTTTGTGCCTGAATAATGCATGGGGCACTTGCTGTCTGATAAATGGTTTAGGGCGAATGCTGGTTTGCATCCAAGCAAGAAGGTGATTTCAGACTGTCAGATCCATAAGGTCCATCAACCACCCTGACAGCAGGGTAAGCTGGTCAGTTCACCTCAGGTCACCAGTTTTAAAACTGAGTTTGATGTGTTCATGAACGGAGTTGTATGGAAATGGCCTGCGATAGTGGGGAGGATTGGTGGGTGATGCAGGACTCTCTTCCAGACTATGCTCTCGAGCACGTAGGGTCCTGTGAATTATAACTGTGTTCATATAAATGTTGCAGGAGTGAGCTAGAAAAGGGTGAACATGGTTAGCTGGACCCCCAGCAATAATTAACTGGATCTTGGGTAATCTCAGCAGTGGAGTGAAGACGAAAGCTCCAAAAATCTTTCGCAGTTCTTTTAGTGTCTGCAGAGGCCACTAAGAGTCACTCTCAGGATCTGCAAGGCAAAAGACTCAGCCTTGTCCGAGGCCACTGCATGCAGTTTCCAGACTGTGTTGGTTTATTTACCTCATTCCCATTATTCTACCAAGATGGAAGATAGGTGTGTCAGCTCTGTACACTGGAACACCTGCATCCACCTACGTTGTGACACTGACCTAATGCCTCTTGGTTTCCATCAGTCTTTACGAAAGCTGTATAGGCAGCAACTAACATGCAGCTGAAGAGAATTAGTTCCAGCTTCAGGCTTTGTTTCAGGAAAGTATTTAAGCATGTGTTTTTCTTTAAGTATGTGCTAAGTCCCTTGACTTCAGTGGGATTTAAACACATCTAAAGCACCGTTCCGGAATAGGGATTGTTGACTGAATGATCCACTGAGGCCAACACTGACCCCTGCCTTGATTCAGCCTTTTGAGCATCTCTCCAGTTATTCATTGGAAGAAAATAAGTGTTTATTGCCCTTATAACAGATGAATTGCATCCCAAACAGTAGAGAGACCTATGGGGAAAAAGAACTGCTACATCATTCTCTCTGGGGCCTGTTTCATATCCACTTATCCTCCACGTCATGACCCATAGTTCAAAACATTTAGATTTGAATTAATATTGGACATAGGCTATTACTGAAGATGTTCCTCCTAATTGTGGCTGTAGATAATGAACTGTTCTGCTGTGGGCGTGTTTCAGGTGTGCAGTGTCTTGGAGAGCTTGGAACAAGAATACAGACGGGACGAAGACTGGTGTGGAGGTCGAGATAAACTTGGACCAGCAGCTGAGATAGACCACGTCATCCCTCTGATCAGCAAACATCTGGAACAGAAGGAGGCTTTCCTCAAGGTCTCGTTTTAGTTCTCTCTAATAAAACAGGAAAACTCCCCATTAAGTAGTCAATTTAGAGCAGTGTTGGTGGGTTTGAGAGGACGTGCTGAGGTGTAACTCCAGTTCAGCTACTGGCAGGCTGGATAAGCCCTAGGCCAGTTTCACATTGTTGTAGTAGGGGTAACAAGCATTAACATAAATGCATATCTCGGAGAGATGTCATCAGAACTAATTAAGTGGTATTTTCATTGCACTTGGAGGATGTTAGCAGTTGGGGTGGTTCAAAGTTCTAATTCTCAAAATTGCATATGATGAGCATTATAAATGACAGGTATTATTCAGCATTTTGGTGTTGGCTTATAGAAACCATCCAGCATTTCATATTCTCACCTCCAAGCCAGTAGCTGAAGAACTACTAACAACTGATGCACTTGGGTCTGTGCAGGGCAGCACCAGGATGGAGACAGATTTCCTTCCAGGTGCCGCTTTCTAAGAAGTGTGGAGCTGCCAGGCTGACAAGTCAATTGACAGCCAGCCTCCCACCTTCCACTAAAATTGATATACAACATGAAACTGTGCTTGCAGGCAAGGCTTAAGTAATTATGCCTCTAGAATGTAAATTTTTGAAACAATGAATAATTTTCTTGAAAGATGGGTTAGCTTTGGTTAGATTGAAAATGTGTGATGTACTAGCTCTTTCCAGCCAGTTGTTTTATTACTGTAATTAATTTGCCTTAATATATAAAATCAGCCACTATATTCAAAATTACTCGTGTGTTTTAATACATTTATGAGGCTGTTAGTTTATTAGTTGAGTTTATGACTCTTAGCTGAAGCTCTCGTGTTCCCATATGAAAGAGAACTTCTCCCTGCAAAATAAGCGGAGAACTCCTGTGGGTCCCCTTGGTTTTCTTTGCTCATCTTTACTGACTCTTTTTGGTGGGGGCTGTTTTTCCTAGGCCTGTACGCTGGCACGAAGGAATGCTGAGGTTTTCCTCAAGTACATCCACCGGAACAACGTCAGCATGCCTGGAGTAGCAAGCCATACAAGGGGGCCCGAGCAGCAAGTGAAAGGTTGGTGCGCTGGTGCAACATCAACGCTGGAGGTTGTGTTTCCTTCCTCTCTGCTGTGTGGTCAACCTAAAGCTCGGGAATGTGCAAACCAGGCACCTTAAGCTTTGCCATTTGCTGTCCCTAAAATGATACGTATGCCTGACACCTTTAGCGATGGTAGTGAGACCGCCGATTCCTCCTCTGCTAGGCAGAAGTTGTTGTGCAGAACTCAGCTGTTGCAAGTGGTAGTGGGGAGAAAAAGGAAAGGGGTTTGAAACATGGGCTCTCTCTGTCTTCTCTTGTCGGGAGAGTCCATGGGAGTGACACTGTGCCATCTCCCATCATGTGGATTGTCAGCTAAGACGATCAGACATTATTTTGCCTTAATATCTAAAACTGTATAAACAAATAAGCTCTTATCAACAGCATCCTGTTGCTGCTGAGCCCTGGAAAACAATGAACGCTACGCTTGTTTGTCCCTAGGATGAGTCTGCTTTTTTTATGTGTGTCCCTGGAATTCTGTTTGATGCCCTACCACCTCAAACAGTCACCAGCAAAAGTGTCTGCCTGTAGTTACTTTCCTTTGGTCAAAAGAGCACCATTTACAATCAGATGATACATCTGAGATGTCTGAAATGTTTCCACTCCTCTGCTTAGTTAAACAGTTGTTAATCTGCGCCTAGCAATGTTGCAAGGTACTGATAAGAATGAGCAAAACTATTCTGCAGAAATAAACCATTTTTTGTTATTATGATTGGCTTTCTTACAAGCTGCGGACACAGGTTGAAAGCAGTGCAGTCATTATATATGTGGGAGGGCAGCTTGTCCTATGTCAGCCAGTACCAGGCTCCCGAAATAAGTGACAGAAGAGAACGAAGGGACTAGAAATCATGTACCCCAGTGTATGTACTGGGGTGAATCTCAACCTCTGTTCTAGCATCTTCTCCTTCACCAGAAAACAACCCTGCAACTGCACTTTTTTGGTATCGTTTGTTTTAAAGAGCCCCTTTGAATCAATGTTTGCTTTAAAGAAGTACAATCTCAAGGGCTCTGCTATTGGGGATGTGGTCCAGGCAGAGAGAGTAAATTCAGCTTTTTATGGCTTGCTTCTGTATGCAGTCAGAGAATCACTAATCATGCAGATGTTTCCTTTGCTGTACAGCCATTCTGAGTGAGCTGCTGCAGAGGGAGAACCGGGTCCTTCACTTCTGGACCCTGAAGAAGCGAAGATTAGATCAGTGCCAACAATATGTTGTCTTTGAGCGCAGTGCCAAGCAGGTATCGTAAAAACCCCACTTCATTTTTCTGTCCTGGCAGCGTGTAAATATTCCCTGTAGCTGTGTAATGCTTCTGAGTGGCGTTCCTGTTGCAATCTCAAGTTGTATTTTAAAACTGCAATTTTTGAAAAGATGCCAAATGTAGATTTTAAAAACAATTTAAGAAAATGGCAAAACCCAACAAAACTCAGTATTTTTTTGCCAGGTCAGATTAATTTCTGGATTTGTTAATTTGTTTGAAAATAAATATAAGAGCAAATTTGTTTTATTGAGCTATTACAGATAAATCTGTACCCAGGGAAAGCAGCTTTCTCATTCGGTATGTAGGTAGAATTCCCTACGCTCCTTTTTCTCCTAGGAAACATACAACTTTCATACCCTCTCCCACCTGCTTTGATTGCTATATTCTTTTTATGTTTTCCTAGGAAGTGTTTTAGCATACACAGTATTAAGTTGAATGGATTTGATATCCTTTACTTGGCATATCTTTTTGTCAAAGGATTAGTTCTTGAAATACAAAGCCTGTTTGTTTTGTTTTTCCTTTGGTTGTTTTTGACATTCACAGGCCTTAGACTGGATCCAAGAAACAGGCGAGTATTACCTCTCTACTCACAACTCCACAGGGGAGTCAACAGAAGAAACTCAGGAACTCCTGAAGGAATATGGGGAATTCAGAGTACCTGCCAAGGTAAACTGTGACTTTAAGCTAATTATGGCACCTGCCTTTGTCTGTGTTTATGATTGTGCTTCACAGCCTTAAATCTCTGTAACAGTATTCTCTTGTTTTCCTCCTGACGTTCCTAGCCCAGAAGATAAATGCCTTTTGAGAACTGCGATCTTTCATTTTTAGCTAGACATAGGCACAAAAAGGAGGTTTTCTCCCCTTTGGTCTGTACTGGTTATGGAGCATTTTTGTTCTAACCAGAAGGAAGAGAAAGTCCATTTGCACAGAGTTCACAGCAACCTAATGCGACATAACCTAATTCTGTCCTCAGACACTCATACAAGAATGGTGTAGAGCAACTAATGGATCTGAATATATCCAAGGTCATCTTGGATTCCATGTCTCTTTCTTCTGTCATTACAACCACGATTTGGCTCCTTAATTCCAGCTGGGTTGATCACAGATGATCATTTATCTAGTTAGAAATAATCTGCTGATCCCAACGAAATGCTTTAAATAAATGGGTTTGTAAACTCCGGGTGAACATTTTTAATACAAAGCTGTGTTCCCAAAAATGTATTCATTTATATGGAGCAATTCTAAGAAATCTGGTGGGGTTTAAAAAGGAATGGTGATTGGATCTGCTTCAGACAAATTAATTCAAACCATAGGTAATTCACAGACAGTGAATCCACAGGGGTATTAACAGTCACTGATAAGGATCTGAATTGCAAAGTTGGACTGCAGCAAGGCCATGGCTTTGGAATTATGTAGCTTCATTTCACTATGTCCTGAAACTGGTCTTCTGTAATCCTTAAATTCCTCATTAGGCTGTCCATGGGTTTGATTCACAGGCTTTGTGGTGTTCTTGTCCCCTTTCTTTTTCCTTAGCTTGCATGTTTGTGAAGATGGGAGATAACTAGCAATGACTGGAAGTTAGTTCAGTCAGACAGGACCCGTACAACACTCCTTTAACAGTACTTGTCGCCTGTAACCACCCTTAATCACTCTACCTGAAATCACGTTGCAGTTTATAATTTAATTCTGATCGGAATAATCCCAGTTCATCCTGAATTTTCCAAACTGTATCTACTCTTGACTTAGCCTAAGACTGAGTTTTATACCTTGATCCTTATTGACCATTATTGGCTGTTCCTTACACTGATGCATCTAGTCATGCTCCCTAGGGCTGTAGTCAATCACTTTTCTACTGCTGACCTAGAGTATTTTCACTGCCACATGCAATCTGGTAAATGCATGTCACTCCCAGACTGATGCTATTCTCAAATTAAGATGTAACTGAAAGCCTTCCTGATCCAAATCACTTCCTGGCCAAACCAATTCTTTGGAAAGCAAAACACCAGTAGCTTTTGGGAATGAAACACCCTTTAAATGTGACAGGAAATCAGATTTTTACTCCTCCATACCTAGCCTTGCTTAATTGCTCAGTTAAAGTGTTAAGGTGGCCTCTGATTCTGCTGTTAATTTATTTTGCTGGTGACATTAATTCAGTTTGGTGTTTGAAATCTGCTAGGTATTTTCTGGGCTGACATGCATTTGTCCCTTTGTGGCCAGTTTGCTGATAATGTCAAGTACCTAACAGCATCTCGCTTCAGGCAGAGCGGAAAGTTCTCCCCCTCTCTGAAAAGCAACTTGCCAGTACCTCTGGGGATATGACTGATTCTTCTTTCGCCTTTGAGGATCAACATGTGCGTTACAGCTGTCTGTACAGCTGATATCTCGGTTTTTATAAGTATTTCGTACTTAGGTTGGCTCGAACCTGGGGTCCAGGCACTTTCAGTCCGTGGGATAGACTTGGAATCTAAGCTGAAATTTATAACTAACTTTTTTGTGCCAGATTTGCACAGAGGGTCTCAACATGGAAAACCGTAGTGACTAAGGGGCAGTCAGAGCCCAAGTGAAACAGAAAAAACCTGGAAGGTCTGGGGGGCCCAGTGTATGTTTTGGAGTTTAGGCTCTAACTAGAACTGAAATACTGATAGGGGATTTTATAGTAGACCAGGAATTTGGATTTAAATTCTGTTTGTTTCTGAAACAGAGTTGTAGTGTCTCAAACGTACTTTCTGGACTGGTACGTGGTGTATTAATGACCTGCCTACACAGGTCTGCAGAACCACCGAAGTATAGATTCAGAGTAGCTTGGTGTGTTTTATGAGGTATGATTTTTAAATCCTGTCTTCTGCTCTAAGGCTCACAGAAAATGTTTTTGCTTATGGGAAGGAGGCATGCTTAACTTCCAACATGTTTTCCTTATGTGTTTGTGTGTGTGTGGCTTCAAAAACTCGACTTTTTCTATCTCTGCAGCTTCATAAGTGTCCTTATAAAAATGTCATTCCTTTCATGTTTTACTGGGCAAAGTTTAAAGCATCTGATTCTGTGTAAGATGAAGTACAGGCACTCTTTAATGATGTATAAAAAATTGTGAGCTGCTTCTGACTGCTGTGTGAATTAAAAACAAAGGAAATAATAATAATGCAACGTAACCGAGGACCATATTTTGGGCAGCAAACAAAGGAGAAAGTGAAGCTCCTCATCCAGCTGGCTGACAGCTTTGTAGAAAAAGGACATATACACGCCACCGAAATTAGGAAGTGGGTCACCACCGTTGACAAACGCTACCGTGACTTCTCTCTCAGGATGGGGAAATACCGCTACACCCTGGAAAAAGCCCTTGGAATCAATACAGAGGTACTGTACATCCATGTCCTGCTGGAGGATGAAAGTCTTTTCAGCTATTAAAGCTGAAAGTCACAGAGGAAGTGATGGTCATGGTATGAATTCTGCAGGTTATCGTGTGTCCATTAGAAACACTTAAAGCCTAGCCAACGTACCCAGCTGAGCTCAGAACTCTTTCTGAAGAGAAATTGAGGGTTTGTGGCACATCAGTGATATGAGGAGGAGACATGAAAATCAGAAAGACTTTCCAATCAAGTGTTTGCACCATTCTCCAGAAGACCATACAGAGACTGGGAAGGAGAGGGAACAGATTATTGGAACAAAAGTCTCTGTTAATTTTAGCATAAGACATAAATCCTGCTCCCACACCATTATTTTGAATCCAACTCAGGCTTTAACTGTAAGTTTCCATTCCCTCATCCTTTAACTGACCAAAAAATTGATCCCCAACCTCGTCTCTGAGCTCTTCTAGGTGAAATAGAGCAACACAAGAGAAACAAAAATTAGAACCTCCTGCTATTCCCTGGCCACAGTATTAAGTGTTTCTGCCTCTGGCACTCCACCTTACACTTTTTGGTTAACCATCCTTCAGAATTAAGTATCAAAGCAAGAGGAGTAAATTCCCTCACACCCTCAAGATACCTTAAATGTACTGTTCCTCGTAGGGTCTCTGATTTACACAACGTTACTAACCACAGTCTGGAAAGGTATTTCGATGGCAGGCGGCCATTGGCAGTTGGGATTGTCTCTGCACAGAGCCCTGCTTTATCACACTATTTATGAAATCCCATATGAGGCAACTAATTTAGATGTGAAGGGGTAAGGTAAAATGTAGACATTTGTCATCAATGCCTGTTCCTAGATAGGAGTAACTGTGAAATCTCATAGTTGGAGATTTTGAAGTTTTCTCTGCACCTTCTGACCTTCTCCCTTCTCACTGTATTTCTTCTAAACCTCTTTGAATTTCCTTCTTTCTGACGATATCTTTATTTTACTTTTGTCTCTTCTTAACCGTTTTGTTCTCACAAAAATCCTGCATTTTGCACAACAGAAGGATTACAGTTAATTTAAAATTTGTACTGTCACTTTTTCTAGGATAACAAGGACCTAGAACTAGATATTATTCCAGCAAGTCTTTCAGACCGGGAGGTGAAGCTGCGAGATGCGAATCATGAAGTCAATGAAGAAAAGAGAAAGTCTGCCAGAAAGAAAGAGTATGTCTCCAGATGCTTGCAGTCTGCCATGACAAATTATCTAAGAGTGATTCAATGATGTTTGCATGACCAGAACTGACTGATAGTCCTGTAACTCCTTCCAGCTGTGGAGCTGTTGAGATGAGTCTATGGGTGTAGGGCAGAAGTTGAGACTTGTGGACTGGAGAATTTCAGGACATACAGGTTGAATTTCTTTTGGGTTTAATCAGAAGTAACTTTTGGAAAGGGAAAGGAGGGAGTCAGGCACTTTGATAAGACCCTGACGTCATGGAGATACTGTCATGATTTCTTTCTGGCTGTATGTGAAAAGTAAAATGAACAGAAAAAATGAAAAGCATCTTTTGATGTCTAGGTATCCTCTAAACTCCAGTGACACCCAGAGCCCTTAACAGGGTTTTGGTGACACAAGAGTTCACCTGAAGTTCAGGTTCAAGCTTCAATGAGTGTAAAACTGAGAGAACTGAAAATATTTCATGCTAGAGGAAATATTTGGAGAGTGCTTGTTGCACTGAAATCTAGAAACAATCTTATTTCACAGTATTTTAATTTTTGTGTGAGAATATTCTGGAAAGCATTGACATGTACGATCCTTCTCAGCCCTCTGAAATTGTCATTATAGTGCATTTCCTTGATAAGAAGCTGTTTCCCCTTTAGGGAACACAGGTTACACTTCGTCTGCCTACAGTTTCAAAACACTGGGCATTTCACCTTCGAAACGCCCAGCCTCAGGCACTGCAAATGTGGTTCTTGGGCTTTCCAGCAGCCTAGATTTTCTTCAATCAGATACCAACCTCTTGAAGCCTCTTCAAAGTGGTGGTGTCTCCCAAATCCCACCTGTATTGCCACTGAAGGTCAAGTTTCAGGGTGACTTACCGTTGATTATTAGTGGAGATGCAAATGTTGTCAGTGAATTTCAAGTCCTTACTCCTGGGGGAAAAAAAAATTCTGAGAATCAGTTGACTGTGAAGGATGGGCATGTAGATAGTAAATCGCACCTCAGGGTTGCAGAAATACAACTTAATGGAATTTTATGCAGAAAAGTTATTTAGAAATAACCCTACAAAGGCCTAGAGTATGAAGTGGTATTTCACTCATGGAGCTGAAAGGTGCAGAGTGAGGCAGCTGAAGGTTGCGAGTGCAAGTACACTGATTCATGGAGATAACAGGAGGATGGCCTTTTTCTGTTCATTGTACAAATGCCTATAACATCCAAAACACCTCAAATACTTTCTTTTTTTTCAGATTCATTATGGCTGAGCTGCTTCAGACAGAAAAAGCTTACGTCAGGGATTTACACGAATGTTTAGAGGTATGTTACAGCCCAGGAAGTCTCCAGTATTTTCAGGAGGGACATGGTATTGTTTGCAGTGATGTTCACTGTACTGCAAAGGCTGACCTTGACAAGAGTCTGTGTGAAGCTACCACCGCTGGTGGCTAGCCACAGAGCCGTGTCCTGCTGGTGGTGGGAGCTGGGTGGGCAGCAGGAGGCACGTGTCTCCCGCTGGTAGAACCGCTCCCACGTGTGGCTGTATGTCTGCACCTCCAGGGACACCTGAGTTTGCTTTTATTTGCAAAGCTGCCCTCATCCTGCAGAGTGAAAGCAATCTCCTGGGACGTAGTAAAGAGTGATATATTTCTACGTTAACCTGAAATTTGTTGGTTTCTAGTCTTTTTTTTTTTTTTTAATCATGGAGCATTTTATTAAGAATTCAAATCTGTTCCTTTGGATCATTTCATGCTAGAGAAAGAGATGGATTTGCACTGTCAAATACCTCGCCTAGATCTACAGCAGGATGTTCCTGATGGGGACTGTGATATTCACGGCAAAAAGCAGAGTGTATTTCAGTGAAATCTGTCATCTTTCACGTTCCTGCAATTTGAAAGAGATTTTTTTATTTGCTGCTGAACTGGCAAATTCAGCTTATCTTTCAACTGTTCCTGCTTGCAGTTTATGGACACCATCAGTTGGACAGCAAAGACAGGTGGTGTTGGAATGGTTCTGCTTTTTCCTCAAGAACTTCTAGTTGTTAGCACTTTGAATTTCTCTGGAGAGCTTTTGTGGCACTGAAACTGGTTGTTGTTTTTTTTAGCTTGTTTGTTTAATCTCAGAGTACGTAGTTCCCTTGTCAGCCTGTGTCTTTGGCAATAAAACAGGGAGATCTATTCTTTTACACTGCACTTACTCACAAAGCTAAGAATTGCTGGTGTCTTCCAGACTTACCTTTGGGAAATGACAAGTGGAGTGGAAGAAATACCCGCTGGGATCCTTAATAAAGAACACATCATCTTTGGAAATATTCAGGAGATATATGACTTTCATAACAAGTAGGTTTTCCTAACAGTTCTGTTAATGTTTAGTGACTGAGGAAACCAAAGGCGTGTGTACACCTGTACATCTACGTGGTATCTGCAGTGAACGCCTGCAATACAGTGCACACAGGAGTGCAAAGTACTTGATCCAGATTTGCAAAATAATGTTTGTTTTCTTGTTTTGTTTCTTTTACAAAAATGAATTGCATCTTAGTTTTAACTTTGCCTTCAGCTGCTTAACAATGTTAAAGCCGTATTATACCAGTGCTTTGTAGTCCTATGCATGCTTTCCGTCTCACAGCGCTAGATCGAGTCGGAAAGCTTGCCATCAAAAATATGATGTCTTGGGAAAAAGGAATAGTTGACATGCACTGGGTTAATAAGTAGCTTTCATGCCATAACTTGGAGACAATCTGTATTTAATCTGTAATGAGCGGTGCTCCCTCTTATCAAGATCGGACTGTGCCTAGATCAGCTTAGGGTGCATTGTTTCCCTGTTATAATGTGAATGCAATGGCAGTTAGAAACTTCACCTTTAGGGGTGCTGAATCCCACAAGTTCAGTCTGAATTTCAAAGTCTATCTTCAAGTTACACATCAAAACCAAAGCAGTTTGAAAAACAAATCAGAAAACTCTTCCCTGTTGAAGTTCTGGGAAACTTTCAGTGCTTCATCCAGATAAATGTGCCAGCACATACACATAAATATGATCAAGCAGAGGCTACCATATGCATGCTTTTGTGCAAGCAGCTTCAGAGCATATCAGGATAGTAAATTCAAACTACACATTACATTTAGAAGGCCTTTAAGTAATAGATGAATTGACTTCCAGGTCACAAGAATTGCACTGTCATACAGGTAAATACTCTTCTCCCATTTAAAACTATGCTAGAGTCAACAAATTGCCTTCCCACTTCCCCTCTCTTTGTGGTACTATGTTTTCTCTTTACCAACCCTGCCTGATTCCATCAAATTACTCTCCCTTTTGACTTTCCCTTGTTCCCAGCAATCACCCCTTCACCCCTCAGTCATACCCTACAGCTCCCTGCTGCTGTCATTTCTCCAACCCATCCTCCTCTAGTCTGATGCTTCTGCATAATCCTTTTCCCACTAAAACTTCTAGCAATGCTAAAATAAATGCCTCCCCCACCCCGCCTCCACCAGCATCCTCCACAGTTTTCTCCTTTGGCTAATGAGGTTAAAGCAGACCCCAACCTGATTCAGGGCTGGGGAAACAGCACATTCAATTGCTTCTCCTTCTGCAAATTCTGTTTCACATTCCTCTTTCCACCCAGGCATCGTACAGGGCTCCATCTGCAAACAGAGATGCCACTCCTGTACGCGGTGTTGGAGAGAGTTGATTACAAAATCTGTATTTTGGGAGTTTACTATTTACCTATGAAGTGTCAAGCTCGTTTAAATGGCTCTCCTTTGCCCAGTGTGCTGAGTTTGGTGATGCAAAGCTGGAAGCTTTGGACTTCTGGTTTTGGTCTTCCTCTGAACCACTGCACAAGATCTTTCTGAAGAATTACAATCTGGTGCTTGAATATCACTTGGCAGTCCTGTGTGCACCGACCCCCTACTACGGATTGCTACCTCTTCCTGTCTAATTGAGTCGGGGATGATTGTGCTCAAAAACCGAAGCGTACCTTGGCAAGGATAGGCTTTCTCCACTAGCAGGACACTTGATTAGCCTCATAATCAACATACAAGTATTGATCATTAGCACTGATTAACTCGCTGGTCATTCTGCTTCTCCTGGGTATTTGACTGTAATCGCATCGGTGTCTTCTTTTTTCAGCATTTTTCTGAAAGAACTAGAGAAATACGAACAACTGCCTGAGGATGTGGGCCACTGCTTCGTCACCTGGGTAATGAGGCTTCTTCTTTTCATTATTTAGTCAAATTAATTCCTCCAGCGTAGACAGAAACAAGCTGGGAATTGGTGCAAGGGTTACGTCCGTAGCGATAAGCAAGATAGGAGCTAATTTGGAACTATGACTGCTTTGTTCTTCACTGCTCCCACGGTGAAAGGTTCTCTCTCACCCTTAACTCTTCTTCTGAGGAGTGGTGTGAAGGCTTTCCAGAGACTCTCTCCTTGCCCTGCACTGACCAGCACAGCTTTGACCTCTGCTGGTTCCTGTTTTCCTTCGTCAAATGAAACCTGTATTTAGGGGTGGCGTTCATTTCTTTGTGAAGGGCCCTGGGAGGACAGACGTTTAAAATCTTAATATACCCTCCTTAGAGACCTTTAGTCAGGCCGTGAGACCTCTACAAAGGTGCAAGCAACGTATTTTATCAACATTTTTCTTCAGAAATTAATGTCAAATTGCTGAGCCCCTGTGCTCTCTCATTCCATTACCCAATGCCAAGATAATTTCCAACAGAACTTTGATTCTAAGAGTCTTCATGGGTGTAGGAAGCTCCAGGCATTGGCTACAGTAATTTATCAGTATGAAAGCTGTTCTCTTTTCAAAATATTTACCAGGCAAGTCAGCCACCTTCATGTTTTCTTGATGATTTTATTCGTATTTCAAAGCTGGGAATTAGTATTTTAAAAGTCATTATGGAAGGTTTTCATTTACCAACACACCAAAAAAATTGGCATGTGTGGTTGATTTCAAATGGGTTTTTAATGGGAAAACATGACACAAATATTGATGAAATGGACTCAGGAATATTGTTTACAAAGAAAAGATTACATATTTATGAAAGATGGCCACATTTACCTATTATTATGTGCAAAATCTTCACGGCACTTTTAAGGTACTACCACATCATCTCAGCAATAGTACGTGTCCAGAGCTATGTGTATGTTTACAAACGTACATAACAAAGCTGCCTGCCCGATTGCAAGGTCCTGTTATCTACGTAGCAGGTATAAAAAATGCAATAGTAATAAAAGGAGGCCATCTTCCTCATCTGTTTGCCTGCCTCTACCTGAGACCAGAGGTCAGTAACATAAAACTGCTCTAAGGCAGGTGTGCACAGATGCTTTTAATTTCCTCTTATAAATAAATAAATTAGGAAATGAAATGCAAAACACTGCTAGCACAACATAAAGTTTGAGCCATTAAAGTCTGGAGTGAGGTATGAAAGCCTAGTTTGGGCCAGGCGTCAGAAATCTGAGCCACTCTCAAGTCCAAAATGTTGGCTTGAGCGAGTTGAAGCTAGGTGAGTCTCTTGTGCAGTTTCTATACTGGGTTTATCTGCAAGTAGATGATAGAGCCCACACTTCATGCCTAGGCTTTGAGACCTGCAGACTTTTGGATACAATCTGTACAAACATCATTAGAGCCCTTAGAAATGATTTTATAGCTGAATTAAAGTTTTAGGCCTTTCCTCTGTGACACTGGTTAAAGAAAACCTCCCATCACATTACATGGTGCACCTCATTCCCCTCAGAACTGCTCAGCTAAGGTATGAACTATGTCTTCTGTTCTTAGTTTGCGATTCTTATGTTGCTTTGAGAGGTGGGGGTTTATCACCTGTGTTTATCCTGGTGAGCCTTAATGAAAGGCCGTGTGGGAGCAGAGAAATAGCTTATCTTGCTTTTCCCTTGTTGTTTGTTTTCACAGGCAGATAAATTTCAGATGTATGTCACCTACTGCAAAAACAAGCCTGATTCCAGCCAGCTCATCCTGGAACATGCAGGGACTTTCTTTGATGTAAGCAGCCATTGCCATTTTCCTTCGGTGCGCATAGTGCAGCTGAAACACCTCCTCTTTACATCTGAGCAATGGGTTCCTTTCCGGGCTTCAGCATTTGGGTTTTTTCATTCCACTGCAGATACCACATGCTGTGAAAACTGATAGGCTATAGTGTGATGTGTGATCTTCAGTAGTGCGGCAGGTTGTTTTTAATGGACACTCATTCCTAGGGGAACTTTTGTGCATTTTTCAGACCAAATCACTTCTAAAGGTCTGGTTCAGATGTACACTCTACTTCCAGGTTTAGTGGCAAAATGCAAAGAAGATCCCATTATATTTTATGACCTGAAATCCCTGAGTCCGAAACAAAATCCTGTCCTCCTGTTCCACAGATTTTACCCACCCTGTTAAAAATTTGTTTCATCACACTTGTAGGGGACTCCACTGACTGCAATTAAACTATTTCCCTTAGAAGCACTACACCTGGTGATAAACATTTGCAGGCTGCAATCCCAGTTTTGTAGGCTGAGAAAAACCTTTACAGTTTTTGGATACTTTTAAACTAAGCTTTCCCTCTGATTTTTGGAACCTCATCCATTTTTTTCATGCTTGTCTGCTACCTTATAGCTTTAATTAGTTGCCTTTCTGGAAAAAAAGCCAAGACCTCTTTTCCAACGCCTTGAAAATCCTTTTACAAATGTAACCACGCAGCAGGATCCAACCTGTGATGTGGTTGGCGGACATGAATCAGCTCCTCTGGGTTTTGCATGTGCCAACGGTAGTAGCATTTCAGTTAAACTCAGCAGTGAAAGATTTCACGTGAGCCAGAAGTGATGAACACCTTTTTCTTTTGCCTTGTTACCAAATGGTCTAAAAGTAGAATTGAACTGAAAGGGATTTTCCAGGAGGTGGCGCTTGAGCCTGTTGAATGGTTTGTACTGGTTGGTGATGCGGGGAGGGTTTGAGCCGCCGTAGGTGTCCCTTCAGAGTTGTTCACACAGGATAAAAGTGTTCCATCTGCTAAGCTTTTCCACTCCAGCTCTGCATCTGGGCTGGAGACCTGCCTGATGTTGCTTGATAATGAATATTTGTGTGTCAGCGTCTTCTCTTTTGCAAGGGGGGGTGTTTTCCTTCCGTTGGTGGGAGACGTGCAGGGCTACCCAGTGATGCCTGTGCAAAAAGAGAAAGCTGGCTATCCCCCAAAAAAATCCTGTACGTGTCACTGAATCTGAGTGAGAAGTACCTGTAGATCCTTCTTATCTTGATCTTGGAGTGGCAGTGGTGAAATGGCAGGACACGGGACAGTCTGGCCAAAGGAATAGAGTGGAAATGGCTGGTTCTTTTCTTCCAGAAAGAACTTGGAATTTCCCAAAACACCCTGATGATGAGCATGAGTTATGTAAGATAACACTCCTTAGTAAGCCCGCTTGAAGATGTGCAACCCCTTAAATTGCATAAACGTGATATAAAGCCATCTTCTAGATGAAAACAAGTAGTCCCAGTAATCTGTCTGACCCCTTCATGTCCCTGGAAAATTTGCAGCTTCACGGCTCATTGCAAGGGTTAGCTAATTAGGTGAAGGAGCAAAGATAAGTGACACACCTCATTTGAAACTATGAATTGCTAGCATGGTAAATTCAGCAATTCTTACGGCATGAAATTGTATTCAAGCACCCCTGTCACTGTGTTGTCCATCCAAGGGCCTGTGAGGGGCCTGAGCTGCCCTATGCAGAGGATGTTGTCCATGTTTGTCTGGAATTCTGTCATTGCATGTCAGACTACACGTTGATCCTGTTCTGCAGCTCATCTGGTTTGCAGCACAAAACTGCCAGCACATGGTGCCTGTCAGATACCTTAATTTCTTCCAGGCCCTTGGGATACTTTTCCACCTCAGGAATAACTAAAGTTGTGTTTAATGCTGAGCCATGGTGCACTATAACGTGAACCAAGCTTGCTACAAACAGGGAGCAGGGCAAAGTAGAGAGCACAGAGCCCTGTGGCTAGCTTGCGTCTGAAACCTGCCAGCTGCTTCAAAACTAGCTCAAATCTCTCTGTTTCATGTTACTCAGAGGTGTGTGAAAAATGTCTGCACTACCATGCTCTACCTTGCACAGAACTCTCCAATTTCCACTTCCACCTACTGTAAGTCTGGATCTCTCCAGCTGTTACAAAGCCAACCCAAGACACGTTCCAGCAGGCTGCCATCTTACTCCATCACTTTAGGGACCAGAGGGAGGAGCCACAGGGAGAATGTCCCTTTCCAGCTGTACATTTGTCCCATTGCCATGTAGCAGTGCTATTGCTTCCCTGCTGCGGGTTCCTGAGCAGCACCAGTGACAGCTGTCACTCCAGCAACCCACTCTGTATCCACACAGTCTGACTGGGGAGCATCCTAGCACAGCAAGGAATGCCTAAAGAGGAGGCATCTTGCTGGGAGCGTGCCTTGCTATTTGGAGAGCTGGGAGGAAGGAATAGCACTAAATTCATTACTTGGATCCTACAAAAACAAGTGTACTTAGCCAGCTCCAGGAAGTTCATAGACGTGGACGAGGTCTTGCTGGCTCCTGCCGTTAGTGAGTCTCAGCCATGGGCTCTGCAGACACTGTCCCTGTTTGGAGCCAGCCATGACTCAGCTTCATGCAAACTCCATTAACCACTACGCAGAGCCCCTTCCCTTTTGGGTCTTGTTCATGGCACCAGAGATGGGGTTGGTTTTTTTCCTAAAACACACTTGCCTAGCACCAAAAATAAAAAGGTCTTGGCACATTGTGTGAAAAATGGCTATTTTTGCATCCCAGCATAAACACCGGAGCTAAAAAAGCCAGTAACCTCCCTTGTACTCAGCAGAAAATCAGACTGTATACATAAAGAAAATCTCCATTCTTGGCAGCTCTTCCCCCTTCATTTTCTGTAACTTCTTTCCTTTACAGCCTCAAATTTACTCTCCAGTAGCTGGAGATAAGTCCCTTCCCCTCCCCATCTCCTTCCTTAGAACCTGAGGATTTTCTTATGGCCAGAAGCAAGGAGAGGCATGCCCAGGACCCCGTGAACAGAAGGCATTCCAACCTGTTCTCTTTCAGCAGAGAATCCACCCCTGTAGGCCATGAGTTGGAAGTCTTTTAGACAGCTAAATATGTGGTTCAGAGTCCTGTAGGATTCTCAGGAGCTCCTAACTGCCACTGGAACCAGCTGGAGGGCGGCAGCTGGACCCTTTGCAGACCTCCACAGTGTCTCCAGATGTTCATGAGCACATCACGCTGATCAGCACAGACATTCTGGTTGAGGTTCAGGTGACAAACCAGAAGTATTCAGTGCTGTATAAGGTATCATAAGGGTATCTCTCCTGGCCTCCAGCTGGCACCTCAGAATAGCACAGGCCTGTCAGCACTGTGTCAGACCTGTTACTCCCCTGTGGATGTTTCAGCTACCCCAGGGTGCTCAAACGGTACTAGATGCTTATGTTGAGACAGCTAAATTACACCTTATGCATGCAATTTAATTTAATGTCGCTCCATTTTAATTGAATGTTAAGATTCTGCTTTCAGCCTTCATAGCTAAGAGAAACCAGTTGACATGACAGATAAGTCATATTTAAATCGAAGCCCGTGTAGTTTACTCAACATAGCCTTAGCTTGACTTGCACAGGGCCCCTGCAGTTGAAGTGGCCTTACGGGGACTCTGCAGTTTATTGCCAGCTTCTCTGAAACCACAGTTATTTGCATGTGAGCTTAAAGAGAGTTAAACTAAACAAAGAAATGCAGAGATCCAGAGCTAAAATTAGTTATGGGTGGTTCTGTCTGGCAGGGGGTTAATAGTTTTCCATGACTGACTGATGGTTTTATCTCTTCTAGGAAATTCAGCAAAGACACGGTCTGGCCAACTCTATCTCTTCTTATTTAATCAAGCCTGTCCAGAGGATCACAAAATATCAACTCCTGCTGAAGGTACCTTAGTGAGCTGCCCAAATCAGCTCATGCAGAGCAGTTCACAGGTGTAACGAGTTAACTTATTCTTAAGGGAGCTGCTTCCTCACTTGTTCATGACCTGTAAGAAGCTGCTGCTCTGCTCTTAATTCCCAGGCCTGAGCACAGCAGCAAAGTGTGAAATCTGGTTGGGTGTTTTAAAGGAAAAGACTCACAGAAATAAAAAAACAAACAGTAAAAAGCTGTTTCAACTGGAGTTTTTTGTATCCAAGTGGATTTAACCCTGAAAAAGCAAGAACTGGAAAAGGGAAATTTGAAGGGATGACAGAACTATTTACTTTCCTTCTTGCTAAGTTTGTGGCATGCAATATTTTGATTAAAGGCTTCCATGACAGCAGTAATGAACTTGGGGAAGTTACACTGACCCTTGACTGATACTCCTTCACTGGCATTAGATGCTGTTTGGGAATTAACATGTTTGTGTTTGAAAAAGAGTCAAAAGCTTCATGTACAAAGCAAGGACTTCCAAGTGAAACATTAACATTTCCCATTAAAAAAAGAAAATGTTGGTTTGTTGTGAACTGGTTACAGTTTTTTGCAGTATCTTGTGAGGAGGTGAATTTTAGATCTATCTTAACCAGCCACTGTTCACTTCAAAACTAGTAAGCCAGAAAAGAAATAATACCTGGGGAATAAGGGAAGAGACAGATTCTGACTTTGAAAAGCTAGGATCAGGTATGACACTTGCATCTCTTTAAAGCTTCCTGTGTACATGCCAAAGGAGTGATATGCTGTACTAGGAAGGTACTTACTGAGTACATTCAGTGTGTTGGAAAATCTGTGCGTTGTACCGGTTTAGTGACACAACACACAGGTTTACCACAGTCTTGTGAGTGCTGTGGGGCAGCGAGCCTGCACTTTATCTGAAATAAAGCCAGCATGTTGGTCAGAGTTTGTTTATAGGTGTTCTGCATTGCTTCTTAGGAGCTGCTAACCTGCTGCGAGGAGGGCAAAGGGGAACTCAAAGATGGTCTGGAAGTGATGCTCAGTGTCCCAAAGAAGGCCAACGACGCAATGCACGTCAGCATGCTGGAAGGTAGCAGATGGGCAGGTGGCTGGGGCAGGGGAGGGACACGCCGAGCAATGAAGCCTTCCTGTAACTTGTGTAGGAAGTTAGTACAGCTTGGCTGTAGCAGTACTGTTGATTGGTCATAATGTTCAGGTCCTTCCTAGCTCCTTTCTGATATTTCTCCAAAAGGCTTGGAAGAATGAAGCTAGCTAGGAAGTTTGGAGTTTTATTTATTTCTATCTTAGGTGTGTGTATATATGTATTTATTATGTGTGTGTGTGTATATATGTACATACACATGTGTGTATATATGTGTATATAGATACAATGTATATGTATATTTGATTAAAACATTCCTGATTAATGACACACATACACACACACACAAAAAACCCTCCTGAAACAGTATCAGTGTAGCTGCTGGCAGCCATAATGATTATTGGATGAAAACATTTCTAAATCTTGTCTCCACATTTCAAAATAAAAAGTTCTGGTTTTCTGAGTCAAAACAGCTTGTGTTTCAAAACATTAGTATAATTATCCCAAAGATTAAAAAAGGAAAAAGAAGTATTTCAAAATTACAGAAAAAAAAAAAAAAAACCCAACACATTTTGATTGCCCAAAAGTTAAGTCTTTTATTGGCTTTTTGATGTGTAGACTGTTTCTAAAATTTAAAAATTTTATTCTGGACAAAGATGCTTTATTGTCTCTCAAACATTTTCTTGGCCTGGGAAAATAATTTCCAGCCTGGCTTGAGTCAGCACCAGGAAACAAGAAGAGTACTTAAACAGGCAAGAAAAAGGAAGTGGTGCCAGTCGCTAAGCAGCACATTAAGACCAAGTTATTAAAATTGCAGGGGGGCAAACTGACCCATGCCTGGATAATCTCTCCGCATGAGATGACCATCACCACACAATAATAAAGAAGCAAGGATGACTTTGTTAGGGTAGACAAGTGCTTGTGTGGTTGTCTTCTGAATAAAATGCTATTCCTGAATATTTGAAGCAGGGATCAGGACTGCTTGGTGCTCCTCCAGGTCTCTCTGCCATGAGCAACAGCAGTCTGGGCTGGTGGAGGAGCTGGTCCCCAGCTCTGGAAGGAAGTGTGACCCACAAGCTGCTGAGAGAGCAGCTTGGAGGGCACTTTGCACTATGGATTCCCTTTTCCCTCAACCCTCCCAGTTATGCCGAGGGAGTCCCGTGATCCTCAGCCATGTGAAGGTTTTTGACATGCAGCTTGGAAGATGAGAAACTCCTCCTGGAAAGCTTGTTTCAGATGCCATGCCAATTTGCCCTCAGATGTAGCTCCCTCACGCCACAGCTGTGGCCTCACAGCCCATGGGAGGCTGGGTTAGCTAGCATGGCTTGAAGGCATCAGGGCATGGTGGGCCACTTCCAGCCACCGCACACTGTGTTTCTCTGAGTTTGCGCTGACGTGCATGAGATTCCTTGCATTGCAGTTCTGTGTACAGTAAGCACCACTGAAACCTTTATAATATTTATCTTTAAGTAATTGCTACTACACTTAGCAGCAGTCTCATTGAGCACATAGGACACATCTGCCTCTGGTGAAATAATTATATCACTGCAGTAGAAAAAAAAAAAAAGGAAGATATGTTCACTGGCCAATGGATGTGCATTAATGTCCTTTAGAATATGCATTAAAAAAGAGAAAGGCCCTTTTATTTCAAGTCCTAATTGCTCTGGTCTTTCTGGGCATTAATGTTCCCAAGAATAAATCCAAATGTATTTTGTGGTTTTAGGGTTTGATGAGAACCTGGATGTCCAGGGAGAGCTGATTCTTCAGGATTCCTTCCAAGTGTGGGATCCCAAGTCTCTCATTCGGAAAGGCCGTGAGAGGCATTTGTTTCTCTTTGAAATCTCTTTGGTGTTTAGCAAAGAGATCAAAGATTCTTCAGGACACACAAAATATGTTTACAAGAACAAGTTACTGGTAGGTGTGGCTGCAAAGAAAATATTCTGGGTGTTGTGTTTCTTGTAGGTAGAGGTGGAGTTTGGGGGATGGCTTACATGTCCCCATGCTGGGTTGGGGATACTTGTGCCACCTGGAAGGGCTGGCTCTGGGCCCTGCGAGGCTCACCTGGAAGCCAAGCTCACAGTGAGTCTGGAGAGGTTTAAGATAGTGAGATGTGAAGGGTGGGTGGGAAATGCAAGGAGGATCACTCAACCCATTCACTTCCCTGCCGTTCCCTGCTGGTTTTCGGTTTCTTTTACCTGCCTGTAGCAAAGCAGAGACAAGATCTTGCTCCCTTATCCATTCCTGCCTCCCCACTTCTCCCTATAAACAAAGTTTTCTGGACTCATGAGGCTTCATATATATAAAATGTCTCATCCTCTCCCTCCACACTAGACCTCAGAACTCGGAGTGACGGAACATGTTGAAGGAGATCCCTGTAAATTTGCTTTGTGGTCTGGACGAACACCATCCTCAGACAATAAAACAGTATTGAAAGTAAGTCCTTTCTGCTTGTTCTCTTTGCCTTTAGAGCTAGTTGAGGCCTTGGGAGGACTAAATGAAAGGTTAGTTTGTTCCCTCCTTGTATTTGCATGCCTTCCATGTCTGTCAGCAGGGTCATGCCTGCATCAGGAGCAATTTAGCTCTAAGGTCTCAGTGTGAATCAAGACAGTGCGGCTGTGCAGCCTGAAATGGCATTGGCATCTCCTTGTGCAGCCTGGGTTGAGCAGCTGCACACTGACACGGGGCACATCTCAGGGTGCTTGGCTGGGAAATGTAATTCTCTTAGTCCTTTGCCACCGGGCTTATCGACAGTCAACCTGTTCGTCAAACCTCCAGAGCTGACAGCCATTTCTGTCAAGTGAGTTTTTAATAACGAATCCATGTTATAGTTATTTTGTCTGTGGAAATCTCAGCTGTGCACTGATTTCCCCTCCACAGTGTGTGCTGTACTGCAAGTATTAAACATATTTATCCAGGGCTGAGCTGCTTTGCTGTTGCTTGCCAAGTAGGTCTGGTAAAAATTCTTCTGGGGTTACCAGGTACTCCAGCAGCTAAAACAATCTAGCAGAGAGGAGAAACAGTTAATCATGCATTTTCAGTAGCCAACCACGATTTTTCTACATAGGAAGTGACATGCTGGGAATATGATAGTGTCTGTCTTCCTGCCTTGTGGAACTTTAGGCATCCAGTATTGAAACAAAACAGGAATGGATCAAAAATATCCGAGAAGTCATTCAAGAAAGGATTATCCATCTGAAAGGAGCTCTGAAAGAGCCAATTCAGCTCCCCAAGACACCAGCAAAGCAGCGGAACAACAGTAGAAGGTAACCTCAGTCACTCCATACAACATGAAATCCCTAGCGTTTTCTTGACCAGCTGCAGTGTAGTGTCTATGGGATTTTTACTGGATTCACTTTTTCTTACTATAGTCAAAAGCAGTTTTCATCATCTCTGTTTTTCACATGTCTTGGCAGAAGTAGCTAGAAAGCTTTTCTATGGTATACATACAAAGGCCTTTTATTTTAGTACTCCAAAGTATCGGGGACAAATGAACAGTACAAGTTCTTCAGAGTACAACGTTATGTTTCTTTCCCAAAGTAGAATTTACTTCTTCACATCTGAGTATTAACAGAATTGGAAAAAAAAAAAAGAACCAGTGGGTTTTTCCCCCTGTTTGGCATTTTGAATTGTTTGACAGTGAAAACCACTGCTGCTTGTGATGATATATTACTACACAGGAGAATCTGTGTTTCATCGTGAAATGCAAATTCAGTTTAACCTGTGAAGTAATAGTAATTTTTTTATTGTTAACTTCTCTGAATCCTGGATTAAGTAGAAATTATAGAAAACGAATTGTTCTTTTGCTGTCATGCTGGCATTCCCAAAAGCCACTTGTAAGTTGAGGATCTCCATTTCCTCATCAAGATTTATCACCCTCTTATTTCAGGCTGTATTATAGAGGCATCCAAAGCGCAAGTAGCCAAGGTCACCCAGGAGATCTGTAGCAAGGCAGAGATCCAGACATTTCTTCTTGGGGACATGCACAAGAATTTTCTAGTACAGAATGGAGATCTGATTTTTTTTTTCCTCTCTTTGTCCTTAATTATGTATTTTGTATTATTTACATGTTTATTTTGAAAGACCAGTAAAGGTTTAGAATAAACATGCAGCAAAAGGGAAGAAAATACCTTCTGTTAGCAGACACATAGAGGTAGTAGACCTCTACACTGTCCTTATTTATGTTTGTTTGGATATATTTTTTATGGTTTAGTATTAAATTCCTGAAAATGTTGTTCCTGTGAGGCAAGAGAAATAATTCTTCCTTCAGTGTCTCATGTAGCCTGGGCTGGATGGTTTTGGTTAAGAGAGAAATCTAATTGAAGGAAAATTTCCGCCTGACACCCTCATTACAAAGCTATTTCTGAACACCAGAGCCTTCTGTGCTGTAAATACAGGCAACAGGCATCCTGTTTCCAGCACCAAACATTGGGATTATGTGCTAATCCCATCCCTATGGTTGAGGGTGACATAATTTTAAATTGCAAACTACATAGCAACAGGGCTTGCACCAGTACGGGAATTTTAGCACAAAGCCAGCTCTGGCACGCTGACTCGGCACTTCTCAAATCCGCCTATAAAGCTGTGCACATTCCAGGGTGGTGTGTTAAGGAAGCGTCGTTGTTTCCCTGTTATGTCTTTCGCAGAGATGGAGTAGATGACGCAGACAGCCAAGGAGATGGCAGTAGTCAGCCTGACACCATTTCCATTGCATCCAGGACATCGCAGAACACAGTGGACAGCGATAAGGTAGGACTGAACTGTGAAAACATGCTGCACTTAATCGTCCCCAGAAAAACATGAGTGAAGAGCATAATAGGAGGCATAATAGAACCACCTGTCTTCTACTGAGTGAGTTGAGTTTGTATTCCCCTATGCTAGGCTGTTAAAATCCAGGCTGTGTCTAGGTGCTCATCAGAACTGCTGGTTTTAAATCGTAACATCTCTGTCGCTGCAGCTTCTTTGTAGTTAATACACAAAGGTTGAATTGGCTCTGAAGAAAAACAGCCCAGAGCAACATTTTCGTCCTATAGTAGACTGTGCCCTGTGGGAGCCAGCTTCTGAATTGGCAAACAGTTGGTTATGTTCCATATTTCCCTCTGAGCTAAAATCACTAGTTTGTTGGAGAGAATACAGGTGCTTACACGCCAATTAATACAGCAAAATTGGGATCCTGGCTGGTATCTTGAGAGCCTGGGAGACCTACGCTTTCCAGAGACTGTGATTCTGGACCCCACTCCTCGTGGACATATGGTGGAGCATATGGATGGCCCTGAGACACGCTAGATTCTGTTGGAATGCTGCATGCTGTCGGCACGTATGTACTTGGTGTTTTAATTATCAGATGATCTGAGTCCAGATTCCTAGCGCCACTAGGATGCCTGACTTGAATTTGTCACCCTGATACCTCCAACTGTGGTCTTCCGTGAATTAGCAGTTGGTGGTAGGAGTAAATGGACTGTAATAATTGACTTCGGCTATGCTGATGGGGTTTGTCATATCCACCAAGACAGTGTCCATATTCTCTTCATGTGTTGTTTTGAAACCATCTGTAAAGTGCAAAAGGATGAATTCTGCAGAACCATTCTGGATTTATCTGTTTGTCAGGGCTTTAATTATGCTGCCATTCACACAAGGTAGAAGGGTGTCTTCACAAAATCAGAGTTCAAGTTTATGGTTGGAAAGCAAGGTTCAGTGCAGAGGTTGTTTTGAAAGCTAGACTCAGAAATAGGAGTTAATTGCAAATAAATTACCTTTGTAAGACTTCCTGTTATATTTATCTTAAAGGCATGTTCCCGTGCTTTTGCTTTTTCTGACCAACCATGTGTATTAGGAAAGTATTAATCCTCACAATACAAAGGCCACTGTAACGTATGCAAATACTTTGCCCGATGCTGAAGAAGTGCTTTCTTACATCTTCAATTTGCATGGACTCACCCTGCTTTTCCATGTTTTTCACATTTATCATTCCTGAGAAAGGCCCTGACTTAGTAGAGTACTTGAGCTCATGCTTAAATTTAAGCGTTTGCATAAGCTTTGCTTGTTTGCCCCAAGCCCATTGACTAAGTTGCATGAATTATGGTAGACAGGCAAAGTCTAAATAAGGTGCTCCATACTGCATGCTGTAGCTGCACACAAGATCTATAGTGCCAACAGCACATGAGAAGGTCGGGCTGTACCCTGAAAGACAGCCTGTCATGGTAACAAGTGGCTTAAGGATGCAAAACTGGAAAGGGTTATAGGAATTTCTGTTCAAAACCTTGTTTGAAGTGAATGTGTATGAGAAATGGAGAACCAGATCATACGGAGGAAAATTTGTTACTACTGGGGAAAGGCTAAATCAGTTCCAGGGTTGTGCCATGGTTTTTATGTTTTTAAGGTGGGTAGGTTGGCTTGCTGACTTCGCTACCTGTGTGTTCATGTGTCCTCGTATACATTTAATGAATAGAAACACATTCCAGTGTAGAGCTGTGCTGGGTTCAGTCAGGAAAGGGTTAACTCCCTTTACTCTGGTTTCCAGGGGACTCTGTTGCTGGATGCTAAGAGAAAACATTGATAAGGCCTCAGCTGGTGCTGGGGATGGCCTGTACTGAACTCAAGGTCTTTTGTCCACTTCGGATACTGTAGCTGACCCAGACTGATCAAGGAAGTATTTCATCCCATAGTACGTCATGTTCCGGTCTCTTTGGGTGGGGGAAGGGGGTCCGGTAGCCATTACTCTGCCCTTCTCTCTCTCCCTCACTCCCTTGCTCATCTCTCCGGGCACTTGCTAACCCTCCTGCGTTAGCTGCTTTGCCAACTCCTATGCTGGCTCATTTGTGTGGGAGCTGGTGGATTGTTTTGACTTTTCTGGCTGTGTTATCAGTGATAAGGTTTGCTTGGAATCTGCTGCGTAGGCTCCCGGGCTCTGGCCTTCAGGCCGCGGCTCTCGGGCTGTGATCGCTCTCGGGCTGTGGGTCTCGGGCTCTCGGGGTCTGATTTTCATCCCTCAACATCTGGGTGTGCATTGGTCAGTGGATGGTGGGAAATTGTATCATATTGTATATATTGTATCGTGTGTTTCATTTTCTACTATTTTAATTATTTATTAGTAGTAGTATCTGTATATATTTAAATTTAATTGGTAAATAGTTCTTATCTCAGTTTTACGAGCTTCCTTATTTCTTTTTCCTCCAGTTCTTCTCCTCCACTGGAGGAGGGGAGGGGGATTTGTGAGAGCGGCTTCATGGTATTTTGCTAGCCGGAGTTAAACCACAACAGCTTAAGTATACTTGTATGTGCTTTGTTGGATCTGAGCAACTAGTGTATCACCCTTAGATAGAGAGGCAGTTCCTGCTGAACAGTTTCCTTATTGACACTGATGCTAATGCCTGAATACTGTGGAGAATTTAGCCCCAAGAGTGCTGCATTACTCCGTATTTGCTCCAAGGAAAATTAACTGCCTGCATTGCTTTATAGTTCTCCCTCCGTTTTTCTACACGTTACCCAGATTAATGACAGATGGAGCAGACTTGCCTTACTCTCCATCTCCCTTCAAACATGGGCTCTTACACTGCGTGCACGATGCCCTGAGCGTGTGTTAGCGTCCGCTGTGAGGGGACTGTGTTAGCAGATCCCAAAGCTGCGCAAGGACCCAAGCCACAAGACTCGTAGGGAGGACGTTTCGCCACATGGGAACAATTCACTGTCGTTCCAAGTTATTTTAATCTCCAACCTTAAAATGGGATTTTTTTTGTCCAGTATGGAGTTAAGCTTATCTTCTGAGATGGTCTGAGTGAATCTCGTGGACTGGGACAATTTCTCTTCTCACATAGACCAGTACTGAGTTACCGGCACTGGAAGAGTGTACCGTATCATGCTCTCTAGTTAAGGTTTCTTGGCTCAGTTGGTAGTGCTTGGTGAACACTAACATACACGATACAATTAACTCGTGTGGTACAGGTAACAGCATGGATAGGAATTGTGTTCAGCAAATAGTGGTTTCCCTGCCTGTTTAACTCCAGCGTTGTCAGCAGAGTTATTCTCAGGTGTTCAGATTCAGGCTCTGAGTGTTTTCATGGCTTTAGCCTCCGTGGGTGACCTTTCTGTGTGCCCCAGTGAGATCCACATCTGCAGGAGCCAGGAGAAAGAGCTCCTACCTTTAAAATCTCTGGCTGTTATAGCAACCTCGTTTACAACCACATGCAAAGAGCTTTGCAATGCTAGATGTGTGCCAGGATGGCAGCAGATTAATCCTGCACTGGGACCATCCATGTATTAACTCCGTGCCAGAAACAATTCTCAAGTAACATTTAAGTGTTGATATTACTCTTTGAACACAAAAGAATTCAAAGATTTAGCTGACACACTTTCTCCTTTCCCTACATCTTGCTGTTACATCCAAGGATTACCTAACGCATTAGTTGAATGGTCAGAAAAAAATGCCAAATAACATTTTAGACAACAAAAAATACAACCTCTCAAAGATTCCCGATCTCAATTAGCACTTCTGATTAGTAACACTCCTTGTGCCTCAAGTCACGTGTATTTCTTTCAACTTATTTGTGAGCCAACTCCTTCTGGGTTGCGAGTATCCATTTCTGTCTTCTCTCTCATCATGGTACAGCCCTAGAGCAAAGCTTTACCTTTGCATTCCCAACTCCTAAAGAGACAGAAGGGTTTTTGTTGTTAAGAGGGAATGAGATAACATTACTGTAAATCCAGCAAGGGTTTTGCTTTCTCTCAAGGCAGTTGAACCTAGCCGTAACACTGATCAGGGGTATCGTTTGGTGCAGATGATATAGCACTTGGCTGGGGGCAGAAGAGCCAAGTCCTAGTTCTGCTCTGTCACTCACCTGTTGGATGCCATCACAAATTACATCTCATGGCACACTGCACTTTTTCTTGTTTGAGTTACAAAGTTGGAGGGGAGACCGGAATTCTTACAAACATTACATTTGCACGTTAATTACAGCATTGCCCTGTGTTGTCCCAACACAGAATACAAACCCAAATTCAGAGCTGGTTTTGTATATTGAAGGAAATTCACAACAATCTTTAAAGCAGACTCTGCTTTGAAAATATTCTTAATTATATGCCTGACTCCAGAAGTGTTACTAAGTCTTTAAATATTAAGGCCTTCCTGGCTGCAGGTGGTTATGTGAGACTCTTCAGATTTAAAAAAAAAAAAAAAAAAAAAAAAAAGTACAGGTATGTTAAAAAAAAATTACTTCTGTCTTTTAAATTAAATACGTGTTTAGGTACCTTCTGAAATCTGGATCTTAGTCTTTAATATCTTTAAATTTCTTGGATTTTTTTTCTCTCAAAAATATATAAATCAATTGTCCTTGGGCTCAAACATTTAATTTTCATTAAACACTATATAGTAGAAACACAGACTTCAAGTAAGGTCTGAAGGTCTGCGCCTTTGCAAAAGGAAAGAAAGAGAGAACATACAAAACATTTCTTTGTTCCATTTGTGATCTGTGGCTTTTTCTATATGCGATCTATAATCTGAAATATTCCATACACAGAGAAAGAATGATTTGGATTGTCATTTGGTATTAGAGAAGTATTACAATGGGGGAGAAAAAGTGGGTTCATGAACCGGACTCAGTGCTAAAGAATCAGTCGATAATGAACGCTTACAGTAAGCGTCATTGAGCCCCCAAGTGAGGTCCTAGGTAACCTACTATGCAAAATTGCTTCATCCTTTTCCAAAAGGCAAACTAGGCAGCTTTTGTTCTATGCAGTGAGCCCTCTTCAACAGCCTAGCTATAAACCTCTCCTTAGGGAGAAATCCTTGCCCTATTCAATTCACGGCAGACAGGATTTCAGTCTTTATATTCGGATTCAAAGCAGCGGGGAGTTGCATAAAGAGAACGCTCGCATGCGGGACAGTCTCATTTGTTAAGCCCATTGATCTATTGGCTTATAAAACAGCTGTTTCTGGCGATACTGGTCCGTCTTCTAATAGCTTTTTTTTTTGTTGTTGGATTTTGCAGTATGCTGAGGAGAGCAGTTCTCATTTCCTCCTGTTGTTTTTGGATGTGGAAAAAAGCTCTGAAATGTGAACTAAAAAGTTTTTACTCTCTAAAAACAAATATACGTGATATACTTTTATCTTTTCTATTAGATACTGGGCTCGGCTCGTCTTTCAGCAGTCATGAGACTGGGATCTTGACCTCTTCCACCTGGGTGGTATTATATAAAATCTGGGAATAATCATTTTTCTGACTGAAGGTAGTTGCTATAAGAGGGGTGATTTTAGAATTAAGGCTTGTTGGAACAAGTCACCTGGGGTGGCTTCTCTTTATTTCTTGAAAGGCTTCTAGTCAAGGTAAAGTAGCTTTCTCCCTGTGGTATTGCTACTGAATCAGAAGTTAGGATCTGATGCAGGAAGTACTGCATTCTTCATTAGAATTCTCTGTTCCTCGGACGTTTCCTTTACAGGCAACACAGGTCTGAGGAGCGCCTTCATCCCCTACTTTCTTCCTTGACGTTACTAAGCATTTTGGGTTTGAACTCCACAAAGTTGTGCACCACCATGCTGCATGTCTTCCCAAATGGGTAGCATTTCCTGGAACAATTGCCTAGTGCTAATATGTGCTGATTAAGAAAAAAAAAAAAAAGACAAATTACCAAATGGAAATGCTTACTCATTCAAGAGTAAAGGAAACTTGTTCTGTTATGTACCTCACAAGGAGGACATAAAGAAAATTACTGTGTTTATTAGATGCCACCATCAACATATACAATACAAAGTGGTTAATCATTGCTTCCCAGCATAAATCAATCTGGAAATTAAGTATTAAAACTAAAGCTTCTAAAACCAAAGTTGAAAAGCTGAAGATCCCACTCTGACTGTGCAGCTTATAAAGAAATGAAGTATGTCAGGGGGAGCAGGAAGTTTAGAAATACTCCCTTCTCTGAAAGTGTCCATCCCATCAGCTGGAGTTCAGCCACTTGCTGAAAAGCAGTGGGAGTTGGAAACCTGACTACAGCCAGTAGGGAGCTTTCTCTGGTTTTGGTATTAACAACAGTCATCTCTCCTGTGCTCTGACTGGCCTGGAATCAGCAGCAAGCCTAAGGCCCCTCTCAAAGGTGGAATGACCTGGAAAAGCTCAGTTAAAGAAATGAAAACATTTTCTACAAAATAATGAAATAATAATATCTTTCAGTGAAAACCCCCGTAAAATAAGAACATCAGCATAAGGAAAAAACCATTTAAAAACCCCTGATGTCAGTATGAAACATTACTTTGTCAAATACGGAAAATACAGATCTGAGATAAAAATGAGAGGTATCCCCATTGTCAGAGAGGAAATTGAATACAGAGAAAATAAAAACAATACCATAAGGAAAATGTATGTATTAATATTGCTAACGAGCACTCTGAGCTGCCAATTTAATTTCTGCTTAGTTTCTCAGCAAGGGCACTGATATACCAACAGAACTGCAAACTGTATAGCAGATCTCTGCCTGTCTGCAATGCTACTGTCTCTTCAGTGCTAGTAAAGTATTCTGTAGCTTTCAGTTACATGCTTTACTTTCTGGAGCTGCTTTTTTTTGTTTTCTGGTTTGAACCCCTGGTACTAGGTTTTTTTTTTAAATCATCTCCAGGCTCTTACAAAACAATTACACAGCTGGTGATCCAAGCTCTCTATCCCTCTGGCATTATTATGGCACAATGTGTGCATCCCATGATATGAGTTTTCCACCTCTGCGAGTGAGTTCTCTACTGATTCCTGCGCAAGAGACACGTTTCCTCTGCACCACTGGAGTGGTTGTCTATGGTCAAAACATGTATCACTGTGGACTGGACGCTATGCGGTACTGGAGCAGTGGGACTGAAGCGAATAGAAAGCACCCATCAGTGGGAAGTCCCTCTGCCAGTGGTTAATGGCTGCTCTGGGTTGTTGTAGCTGATGGAAGTTGGTTGATGGAAGTTTACATCATCCCTTGATGATGTAAACTCTGAGTATGGCAGAGCCAAGGGAGAGCATGATCATGGGAAGATGGAGTGGGTGGTCAAGAAGGGAATCACTTAAATACAGAATCTAGAGTATTTATTCAGAAATATTCCTGTTTTCTGGAGCCCTGTGAAAGGTGGTGCATGCCCAGGTGAGGCTGGGCATTGACTTGAACAGATCTTTTTCCTCCAACCTACATATTTTACCCTCAGTAAATTGGATTAGATTTAATGCTTTGAGTTTCCAACGGACAAAGGAAGGGATTGATTTGGTCTCATTTATGTAAGCATTGTTGTGGTTAGTTGGCACTGATCCTGTCCAGGCAAGTGATGTGCCAGAACTCAGTAGTGTACTGTCTGGAGTGCTGCCTCTTTATAGTGACTGATGAGTTATGGTGCTACAAGTAAAATTGAATTTATGTAATAGAAAATGGCTGCTAACTGTTAAGTGAAATTTTCCTTTGAAGATATGGTAAAGGGGAGTGAATTAGGACCCCAGAGGATATATTTCTATTGCTTGGATGCTGCCAAGCATTAGTGCAGTTAGCACACTGAGTTCTTACTGCCCTCACCTGTGGAAAAGGGAGAACATGATAGCTAGCAAATCATGACATAAAGTACTTTGGTGTTTTCATTAGCCTTCTTGAGTGCTCACTTGCTGTAGGTTGTTAACTCCTTTCAAGATACTGTCATGTTGTAGCAAAATGTTTATCAAGGAAATAAATTGTTCAGCCACAAGCTGACATCTTTCTCTCTAATGGTATTGTCTTCAAATTTCCTTTGGTTTTGTGAGACAGTCTGTCAATTCTCACTCTAAATCTTGGCTAGGGCACCTGTAAATTCAACTCTTCCCTGGGAAAAAATATACAAATGTGTATCTTTTTTTTTTTTTTTTTTTTTTTAAACTATGAACGGCTCCCTGAAACTCAGGTCATTGAAGTGACACTTGGAGCTGTTTTATCTCTGCTGGCAGTGCTGCCTTTGACATGAACTTGCCTTTCTAATCATTCATGCTCAGCAATATTACTTTGACACTTTTTTTTCCTTCACCCCTCTTTTTCCTAAGTATAAGTAAGGCATTTCCATTTGCTTCCTGTATTTCTTACCAGGAGTGCAGCACCACCAGCATCGTGAAATGTTCCAACTTTTGAATTGCAGGGCTCTACTTGCCTGTCTCCATTCGAGATTTATTTTTCTGTCTCTTGGACAAAATTCTTGAGGCTCTTGGAGTGAAATATAACACTCTCAAACAGACAAGCTTTAAATTACATCCTTAGATTTCCAGATGAGGTCACCCCAGGTCTGAATTGCCACACACACCTTATTTGAATCCTTGTGCAAAAGGTGCATGGGAAACTCCAAACCCCAGATGTGATCCAGAGAGTTAAAACCATCCCTTGCTCAGAGAGTCAGTGCCAGGCCTATGCTCTGCCTTGGTATAGCTTAATCTCTGGTTTAGGAACTTGGATGATATGTCTCACGTTGCCTTTCTTGTCTGTACACTGGTCACTATGACTTGTAGCTCCACAGGAATTTACTCACCTGTCGACTACAAGCAGAGTCAGCCAAAAGCTCTTTTTTTGATTTATAATGCGTGTAGCACAGCATCTCCAGCTCCCTCAGCACAGGTGGTAGTACTGGCACTGCCTACAGCACAAATCTCGCAGTACAGTTCTGGGGTGCTTCCCCTTTTTATAGCTCTGAGAACACTGAAAAAAAATGGACTTCAGTCTTCCTTGGATTGGAACCAGATTTCATAACAAGGGAAAAAGTAATTCTTACCAACCTTGGGTTTCAGCCAGGTTTAATCCTGGCTTGAATTACGTGTTACCTGTCTTTTCCGGCACCTATTTCTAACTATAACAAGTAGGTGATCAAGAGGTTTACCTCTGAGAAGTGATCTGTCAAGGGTGCAAGTGCTGCTGAGAGCAGGGACATTTGTTTTGTGCTGTTGCCAGCAAGTATTTGTTGCAGCTGTGGGTGGAGGCAGCACTAAAGACAAGCTGTCTTGTTTCAGAGAGCTTTCTCAGAAAAGGTGTGTGTGTTCTTTTGAAAAACAAAGTAAAACATGAGCAGCTGCTTTTAAAATATCATCTTGTTGCAAGCACTTGCAAACTTCACAGTAATTCCTCAGGAAACTTTGTCTAAAGTCCTAACCAGGTAGTGGAGCCTTAGCCATTTCTTAGTGTATTGCATGGCTGGACAACTTCCTCCGCAGCTACCCAAGAGATGATGACAGTGATGAACTTCACCAAAATCCCCCTTTTTTTACCTGGTAGTTGAATTTTAGCAAGAAATTTCCCAGGGATTTGAGTGTTTCACACATCCCTGGCTTTATCACTGTGATAATATAGCAAAGCCAAAGCAGGAAAGAAGGCGGCACAAGCTTTGCAAGGGCTTGCTGGCTGTGGAGCAGCCTATGGTTTCATTTCATGGACAAAAATGAATGAATATTTGGAAACGGAACAGCTTTCGTTGCTGAGAGGGTGGTTGGTCACTGGAACAGGCTCCCCAGGGAGGTGGTCACAGCACCAAGCCTGTCAGAGTTCAAGGAGCACCTGGGTGGTGCTCTTAGTCATACAGTTTACTTTTAGGTAGTCTTGCGAGGAGCAGGACTCTTCTTACGTGTCCCTTGCCACCTGAGATATTCTATGATCTGCAATGTCCATGAGAACAGAAATCAAATTGCTCATCGGGTAATATTCGCAGGAAATAACTTCATAACAGGCACGCATTAAATTTGCCATGCTTCTTACATGTATCTCAGCTGGGATTTCTGAAAGTGCTGTTGAACTTTAGCGGGACCTCTGCTCTCAAAATGCTTGGACGCAATTCCATTCCAAAGGAAAGCCATTCCTTTGGTCATCTGTGAAGGCTAAATGGTCGGCAGTCACAGGGGTTTTTTCCTATACCAGTGCAGAAGCAGCAGATACCTTCTTAACACCTCTCCCAGATTTTTATTTCAGCTATAAATAACTGCAGAAATGAATCCAGATTCAGTTGGGTGATCAGATGCTGATAAGAGATCCAACTGAAAGTCCCTGAAAGTGCAGCCCTAGGGCAAGGGATTCTTCAAAGATCTGTTTTCAGCATTTTCCTCCATGTGTAACTGGCAGTTTCACCCAGGGTAGATAAAGTATGCTCCGCTTCTTTTACACAGGGAATTCTGTTGTAAATTTTCATTTCTATCGCTATCCATTTCATAAAGAACCTTTGTTATTGTTTTTCATGGATTTTTTTTTTTATATTTTTTTTATATTTAGGAAATAAGGATCAGCATTCAATCTGCTTTCTCGCTTCTTCTTAGGCCATTTCAGTCAATGGTGGAAAATTAGTAAATCGGTAACATTTGAAACTCTGTCAAGTCCCTCTGTGATAAAACAGGTGTATTCCTTCAGGCTGAAGCACTCCTGAGAATATTGTAGCTGTAAATATCAAGGGTCAACACATTCATGTGAGGATATTTAAATGTAATTTCTGTGGCAGTCCACTTGATATCTCCTGTCTATTCCTGACAGCAGTGTGAAAATCAGATTCTATACTAATGTGCTGATGAACACGTTCCCCTTACAAGCGCAAGGCACGCAGCTAAAGGTTGCCTTAGCTGATATAACGGATATCTTAAATTCACTGCAAATGTGGTATCTCTCAATCTTGTGATCCTGCTTAGATGGGATGGCTGTAACTTTAAAGTGTACAGGATAAGGTGCAGAAGGCTGCCCTTGTAAAGATGGTTGAAACTCAGCTGTGGACTACACTGTGGCATTAAATGACAGGAAATATATCATGCTTCATAGCAATAAATCTATATTACCAAACAAAATGATGCTTTGATACCTGCTGCGAAGAAAGAGGACGTTTAAGTTATGAGAATGTTTAAGTGAATCAGTTTGATACAATCAAAACAGAGTAAGAAGGAAGGAAGTGCAATAAAATCCCTATCTTTCTTTGAAAGACATCACCAACACTAACTTAGCACATTTGAAAATAGGATTCAAATAAATTATTGATTTGCACAGAAGAATTCAAGGGTATTCTGTTTTTCAGCTCTAAAGAGATACCAGCTGATGTTTGTTAGAAATGTGCTGTGATTTTCAAAGAATCAGATGTCAAAGATTTGCTGCCATTTATGTTGTATGAGAAACTGAGTTGGACTTCAAATGTCAGTTTGTAGATCTGAACTGATCTTTGACTGAGTGGGAAACAGTTAAAATCGATTCACGTTAGTCAAAAATCGTAATTTTTTTTCCAACAAGATTCTGTCTGCAATGGTTAGGCAAAAATGCATGTATTAAGGGATCAAGTGGCTGAGTTCATTTTTCCTCTAAATATATGCTAATGAGAGTGGAAGCTGAACTCAAAAGTCCTCAAGGGCCATTTCCTCATTATTGCTTATCAAAATTAACATTGTGACCTGTAAATTATTCAGTAATTCCTTCCCTTTCTCCTCATGAACAGTTCCTTTTGACTTCTGTTCTTGCACAGCCTAGAATGGCAGTACTGTGCTCTGGCACTGGTGAGGGGGTTCCTCGGGCTGCCCTCAGACCTACCTGCCTTGTCACACCTATTGAGACCACGCTGGCCCTGGGCTCGGTCTGGAAGGTCCAAGCACCGCTTTGTAAATAAGCCTCTTCGAGACATGAAATAGATACTCCTGGTTCAGCATCGTGATGGGTTTGCAAATTTGTTGATAGAAGGGGCGAAAGGGATACTTAAAAGTGGATAGATTATATGGTCCCCCACAAAATGAGGACATAAACAGAATAGAAAGTGTCCATCAGTATTCTGGGGTTGTCTCTGTAGCCATTCTTGGGCCGGGCACTACATCATTTAAGTGATGGGCTTAAAAAGAAAGGGGCAAGCAGGATTCAGAACTGTTTTAAAGAAGAGTTTTGGGGTTTTTTAGATTTAATCTCAAACTCTACCTTCCCTGTTGTCATTAAGCAAGAAGCTGTTCCTCATCTAAACCTGATCATTCTCCTCCTGCTCTTCAAAGAACTTGAGTTCATATTTATTTATCCTGTGCTGTTTTGAGTTGTTTCTGAGGTTTCATTCTGGTGATTACAGAATGTTTGTTTGATTTGGCTGTACAATATTAAATATATCCCTCTGGAGGAACAATATGTTTTCTTGTTGGCAAAGATTTTTTTTTTTCCTTTTAGAATTCCTCATTTTTGTGTGGTTAACACTTATTAGCTGTAAAGTGCCAGGTTCGTTCAAGAAACTCAGGAAACCTTGGAACGGCATGGTTCCAGCCATAAAGGACATATAGGGATAACACCGAATAACTGTCTAGAAAGGAAGAAAAGTTTAAGTGTGATCAGAAATTAGTGTTCAGCACAGGTCTTTGAGCAACACCGTTAGAGTTCATTGATCAAGAACATTAGAGGACATTGGAGATCAAGTTCAGAGGTAGTATTAGCAAAATTTTTTATATCGGAAACAAAACTGTGTGGGAAGGAGGGTGATAAGGGACAGTTGCAAATTCCCTTTTTCTTCATATAGGAGATTGAGTCAGAAAAACACAGATCACAGCCAGTATTTATAAGAACAGCTTTAATTCAGGAGTAGAGAGTTGTACTGGTGTGCAGTAGCTCTTTGGTGTTCAGAAAGTCCTGGTGGAGGGTCCTTTCTTTCGTCAAGTGTATACATATATTTGCATGCAGCAGTGACTGCTGCCTTGGTTGTAGTCTGAGTTATACAAGCAGTTGTTGATGCCACTGTGTGCTGGTGGCCTTGTCCAGATTTGGCTGACTCTCGGTGCACTGAATTTATCAGTTCCTGGTGAAACTTGTATCCAGAGCTTGGGAAAATTTCACAACGTACTCTATCAGCTCATGTTTTTCCTCTTTTCAGGTTGCAGTCTGCTGGTAAACCTTTCTCCATTCAAACCTGTATCTAGAACCTTTATAAAACTCATTCACACATTCTCATGTGGAAGAGACCCTTATGGCATGGCCTAATAAAAGGTGCAGTGCCTGATTATGAGCAAAAGGGAGCTGACAGACAGCGCGTTAATTGAGTTTAACTCTTTGAACAAGGACACAGTCTTTGTGTGTTGCCTGGTGGAGTACAGCTGTGAGCATGGAGGACCACGAACCATCACGAGCACAGAAACTGGAACATGAAGGGCAAGCCACAGGGAAGCACAAAGCTGGGCAGACAGCTGAGGGAGGAGAGAGCTTTCATGAGAAATGGAGATGTTAGCTGTGAGGGAATCAGAGGGAGAGATCACACCACTCAATCTGTCATTATTTTGTTTTCTTTTTCCCCTTTGATCCCAGTAATGGTTTACCTCTTCTCACCCCTAGGTCAGTAGGGAGAAAAAGGCTTTAGGTTATGGGGAGGGGCCTTCTGGGTGCTTCTGCTAGTCCACAAAATCACAGTCTTTCAGTGATGTGAGGCAGTGTTTATTCTGGAGCCAAGTCTTTTTGCGGCAGGATGCCCCAGGAGGCACCTCCCTGCCTTGGAGTCAGCATTCTCCCCACCTTGTAAACCACAGGCATGCCTTGCTACTGGCAACCTACAGCTGAGAGAAACATCCAAAGCTTCCCCCGAGCCTCAGTTTCCAGAATCACAGTGCTGCTGCTCTCCAGACCAACTTTATTTTCCTGTTTGGATCTTGCATTAATTTAAAATCCACCAACAATCAAAATCAAACTCGCCCTCCTCAAATGTGTGTGGGCGAGAAACAGAGGGGTGTGAAACGTATGGCACAACTCCACAACTCCTCTTCTCCTTGGGTTCATTTTTCCTGACACTACAGCATCACTTCCTGACCATACTTGCAAATAAACAATTACTGAAAGAACATGGCTGGACCACACATGCGTATTTTCCACTCTCGTGGAGAAAAGCTGTGTGTCGGCTGGTGGTTATTTATTTTCACAAGAGGTGGTTGGGTTTGTTGTCGTGTCTTTAGGGCACCATCTCTCGAGGTGCTGAGCCTTCTCAGCTTGCAGGAAGAATTGAGGGTGGGAACCAGCTGTGCCCCGCAGGTCCCGGGCCTCAGTTGGCGTTATTACTTCTAAAAGTTTTCCAGTGTTGATATTTACTGCGTGATCCTGAGGACTCAGTAGAAAAGGGCAGCAGGGGGTCTGCCCAAGGGAAGGAACACTTTCCTTAACCAAGCCATGTGATGTTCCTTTAAAATTGGAGTTGGAGCTGTTAAACCATCAGTTAACAGTGTGATATTTATAAAGAGAAGAATGTGAATTGAAACAAACACAGAGAAACTTCAGCTTTCTGACTTGCTGCAGTTACTGCAGCAAGAGCTGATTTTCATATGAATTTAACTGATTCTCTTTAAAAAGGTAAAGGGCCACATTCCTTACCTGTTGCTACATATGAAATGGGAAAGGTGGCATTCAGCTGGCTGGCCTTTGCCTTCACAGCCAGGCACCGCACATCACGGGGCAGCCTCCACTGTGCAGGCTGCCAGTGTGTGCTGGGGCACTTGGAAGGCTGAAAGCACCCTATCTCTGCTCCCCCCATACCTCCCCCAGCAGCAGGGGACACCTTCCCCCAGCTTTGCACTGGCTTCCGCAGCTGCTGACTGCAGGGTGCAGGTTAGGGGCTGAGGGCTGTGGTTCACGAATCACCTTTTGTCGCTCAGCCCTTGGTTTTGTGGCAACGGCTGAGCAGACTTTGGCTGCGTCCCCCCTGTCCCTCTGTGGCTGAACTACAACAGAGGTGTGAAGCAGCCCTTCAGGGGTTGTGTTTGTGGGTTACCTTTTGAGGTCTCTGAGGTTTTGTGTTCTTTCAAAGGTCCTGGTCTTGGTGCTACATCCAGTTATTTTGCAGAAAATCTCTTCCAACCCTGCAGTTGTGCTCCCTCCCTGCCAACCGAACATTTGGTACCTTTCAGCTTTATGAAACCTTTGCCCTTAAAGCTTTCTAGAAGAGACATTTCAGGAATGAGAAAGGACTTTAAAAATCAAACCTTTCTCAAGTTCATTGAGTTGGTCCTTTACGACCCTCTCATTGCGTGATGCCTATGTGTTATTTATGAGTACTTGGCCACCTATCTTCATGACAAAGATAACATTGTTGAAGCTGAAATGCAATTAGTTATGTGATACTGCAAAGAGGGAGGACGGGGGACGGACGATGAGAGCTGTTGCTCTGGGTTAGGCAGCTGCTAGGGTCAGAGATGCAAGGCAGAAAAGATAAGCCATTTAAAGCAATGGAAAGAAAACAGGATGAAATGTGAGTTAGGCTTGTTTCACCAGGTCAAGGAAACCACCTCACTGTGCACCCGGTGAATATCTGGCTCTGAGCATCTCCTAGCCCTGCATTACCTCCAGCCCTTCAGGAATCCACTGGCTGCTCTGGGTTTTGTTTCGGTAGTAGTAGGGTTTGCCTCCAGTCTTTGAATAAAACCTTTTCTTTGTTGGGGGAAGGAGGAATAAATGAATAAAAATAGTAAGAACTAGGCTAAAGTGGATGTCTTCTAAACAAATATACAGCTTATTTTTCATCTGCTGGTTCCCAGTCCTTGGCTGCTGTGAGAGAGAAAGAGCAGCACTGCTGTGTTTCAGGAGAAGCAGGATGTGCCTCCCAGGGTTCAGATCTGAAAGGTGGCCACTTGCATCCGTGAACCTGGCCTTTTTGTTGATAGGAGTGATACAGTAACTACTAAAATTGATCCTAATGAATGATGGCTTTCTTTTGCATTTTGTAATGTTATAACTGATAAATTCCCCAAAGAATTCTTCTGGGCATCCCATCCCTGCGTAAAGACTAAGGTTAAGTGACTTAATAGGATAAGTGCTTTATAAAGCAGCTCTGTAATATTCTAGTTGTCTTCTTTCATTTCAGTAACAAGCGTAAGGGAAGCTAATGTCCCAGTACACAGGGATTTGCAATCACCATTAATGGAGATAATTCCCCTCCTGGGAAACAATGTAAAATACCATTGCGAGAGCTACAGCACTTTTCTCGTTTTTCTTTTTAGTTATAACAGATTGGGTCTCTCTTGCTAA
Organism: Rhynochetos jubatus; assembly: GCA_027574665.1. Classification (NCBI taxonomy): domain Eukaryota; kingdom Metazoa; phylum Chordata; class Aves; order Eurypygiformes; family Rhynochetidae; genus Rhynochetos; species Rhynochetos jubatus. The sequence continues at coordinate 32,444,995 of CM050654.1, forward strand.
ATTTCTTTGTACTGTAGAGGAGAAAATAAATCTCGCAGGGAAGTGATTTTAAATCCTTAAGACAAACTCTTGACGGGGGACAATAAAGGAGCGATTCTGAGTGTCCCAAGGCAGTATCTATATGATTGAGGAAAACAAAACAAAATCATGGCAGCTATTAGTAGTTTAGCGAGTACTGAATTAGTCCTGAGAGATGGCAGAATTAGGAAGAGTTTTTACCTTTTTCACATTGTCATCACTAACAGAAGAGGCCTCACTCGCGTTTCATTCTATTTTGATGGTAAACCCCAATTTAACAAATACGAAGACAAGACGCAAAGGAGCAACTGGCTTCACTTGCATGGCATGTCTGTCTTACACACTGCACTCATAGATCTCAAAGTCTACTGCAAAGCAGTCGGCGCCGCTTCATGGCTGAGAAAACCAGGTGACAGAGCAGTGACGCGATTTGCCAGAGTTCATACTGCTCCCCCAGCAAGAAGACAAATCCTCTTTCAGTCCCACTTTATGCTGAACCCACTGGGCACCCTTTTGTAAGGTAGATCGATGGATGGTACTTGTTCAGAGATTTTCCCGACATCTTTATGGGTGGTGCAATTCAAAATGTCGTTTGTGTGCAGCTTGTCTGCCCTGCCTTCGATTGGGTCTGAATTAGTGGGCCAAATTTACCTGTTTTCATGATTCACACTCTAGTCAGGCCAAACCTTCACGGACAGGGTTTGCATTTCTGTTTTGAGAAATTTAGCCTATTTCAGGAAGGATTAGATAGCCACCCCACCTGGAAACCAGTTACCTGCTCAAGGAATGTTAGTGTCCATGTATTTAGGATCTATTCAAAGCTAAAGGTGAGCCACAAAATTATTTCTGGATCCAGATGTTATTTTCCCACGATCATAGTCATTCCAAGCTGGAATTTCAACTCAGTAATTTTGTTAAGCATCTTATTTTAGTGGCAAGTAAGATTAATTTAGTTTAAAGCCTCACTTTATTAACAGGTGATGCAGCTTTCTGTAAGGGGCCTGAGCAGCTACTGAAGCAGCTAGCAGCAAGGTTAACAAGCCAGAAGAGACTGTTTCTACTGCATCTTGAACGACTGATGGGAGGCTTGGCATGTAATGTGACCCATTACAGCAAAAATTAGAAATAGATTTTCTACTTTGCTTTATTGGAGGAAGGGCAATAACAGTGAATCAGACTGTCTTACCTCTAGTCAATGATGGACAATGAACTGTGAGGGGTTTTTTTTAATCCACATTGAAGTTTTTCATCACAATAGAATTTCATACGAAATTTCTTACTTTACTGCTTGAGACAGAGCTGAAGTCATGCTCTTACCTGCATTTACCTCTGCAAAGAGCAAATCACTTTAGCCGGTGGCTTCCAGCCACCATCAATCCACCACAGGGGCTGAGAGAGCATCGCTTTCCGTGTCTTACTTTTTTTTTCCAGGTACTTTATGTTCTTAAGAAAGCACTGGTCAAGACTTTGTTTGACACTGCAGATTTAGCGAGAAAGTCTAAGTGTAGCAAGAACTTTGTTTTGTTCCTGGAAGCATTTTTGAGTTGGGAAAAAAAAACCCAATAAAACCTCTTTGGGGCTGAATGCCAGGTTACAATTGAAATGTGCTGTAAGAACGAGGACATGCAAAGGAAGGAGAAGCCTTTGAAAAGCCGATTCAATGTTATTTCTTCTTTCTTTTCAAAATGCGGAAACAGCTTGTGGTGCTCAGAAGCTCTTAGAATCTGTTTTTCATGTCTTTAAAATATACAGCAGTGGAGATTAATACGTTGGTTTGTTTTTTAACTAAGTGAATCTTGGAACTGGATTTGAACATTTGCTGCAAACTCTTCTATTTAAATGCTTTCTTATTTATGGCGCCATTCTTGGAATGTTATACATAGCATTAGCTGACTATTAACTCTTACAACAAGATGGATTTTAGGATTAAATAAATTGTGTGCATTCCTTTTAAATTGCTGGAGCCAAAAGGGTTAGAAGTGTTAGATTATCCAGCTGCAGCCATTCCCCCTGCATAGCCCAGTGGCATGTTACGGGGGCAGCGTGGCGGAGCAGGAGGGAAGAAGCCGCTGGAAGCAGCAACTGGATGTGGACCTGGAATTGCACATCCTCTACTCAGCACTCAGGGTAGGTGGCCTAACTGTTTGAGTAGCAGCAGGCAGAGAGAGAGAATGGTAGCCTTGATTGAGCACAATACAGGCTCAGCGCTGAGCATGTATTTGTTGCCCTTGGAAGTCAGGGAGATTTGAACCTTATGTGCTTTGCTTGCTAAGTTGTGGCCAGTATGACAAGTTAGTTTTTTTGCATTTCCACGTTAGAACCAGCATTGTGAGCTGGTGTAATGTGCTAACGTGAGCGATGATTCCAGGAGCTGTTGGAGGGACAGCGTGTATGACTGGTCACAGTTATCTTTTTGGGGCAGAAAAATAGATGTTTTCTCTCTTCCTTGATTACAGTATAGCAAACACAGAACTCACTTAGGCAGAGGGGTTGTGTAAATGTGCACGTATGAGCTGTCTTGGATTTAGCTGCCCATCGCACCTGTGTGTTCCCACCTCTGCCTTTGGAAACCAGTTATGGGTGCAGGCCAAACTCTGTCCCTTTTAAGCATTTGGGGACTGACTTTAGCAGGACCTGAATTTCTCTCACCTCCCAAGCAGGTTATTGCATTGAACCTTCATGCTTGAAACTGGAGAGTTCTATGAGCCTGATGTTGGCTTTGAGCCAACACTAATCTTTTAGTCAAGCAAGGAAGAGTCATGTTATTAGATCCAAAGATTAAACATTGCCTTCCTGCTGTCACACCTGTTTCCCTTGAAGAGTGTTAACTGCACAGAAAGTTGCTACCATTTACAGTCAGCTGTTCCTTGGAGCAACTCCTCTTCTGCACACTCCAGCTTCCGCTGAAGTGTGTTCCTGGATGATTAAGTCTTATGCAAACAAACTCTTGACTGGGTGACCATCTCCTTTCCTGATCTCTCATATTCATGTGTTACTCTCCTGTCTGCTGCATAGTGCTCTGTGGTTCGCTTCCTCTGCCTTTTTTTTTTTTTTTAAGAAACAAATTAGATTTCCTAGCCTTCATTTCTCATACATCTCAGATGTAAGATTCAACCTCTTTGTTGCCAGGAACTTTGTTCGCTAATGCCAGTCAGTGAATTTAGTCCCACCACCTAGTTTTTATTTCATCTAGTGTTTTGGCTGGCTGGCATAACTGGCACGGTTACTCAGGTTGGTATGGCTTGGTTGTACAGACAGGCAGGGTTTTTCTTGTCAAAAAGTGTAATGAGGAAAAGGTATATAGTTTATCTTATTTTATTGACTTCAAACACAGCAGAAGTCAATGTCAATTCAAGTGTCATTGTTGAGTAAGTCTTTTGTGTTAATGGGAAAGGAACAGGAAGAGGGAGAACAGTAAATAATGAGCTGCTCAGTTCTACGGAAATGACAACAAGAGATGTGAATTTTAATAACAGAGAACTAGCAGAAGCAGGAGGAGGAATCACGTGAACCTGTCTCTTATGTCAGTGAATAAATTGGGTGTGTTTCAGCAAAAGGGGCAAAGGGAACAATTGATCCCCTGACCTTCTGCTCTGTTCTGTAGACTTGAATAGTAATGGGGCTATTTTGTCTGTGATTACTCATAAAACAGAGAGCACAGGGTACTGGTGACAGCACTTTGGTATGAACGGCGTGGTTGGTATTTTGCAAAGATCAGAAACACTTGTCGGGCAGTGTGACTGGGTAGCAAGAGGTGGAAATGAGGGATCATGTGTAAAGTGCAAAAGGTTGGGGGTCAGGAGAATGGGAACAGCAATAAATCCTAAAGGCTGAGAAAAGCAGGGATTGAGGGCATGTGGAGCAGCCCCAAGCAGTAGATGGGAGTCCCTTCCAGAGAAGAGAGATGGGCAAAGCCCCACCAGGTCCACAGCATTCTGGAAAACTGGTTATGCCCAGGTGGCCAAATGTGATTTGCTTGCCTGAGAGGAACCTGGTGAGAGCAATCATGGGCAAAGGACCCGCTGATTTGATGGTCCAGCTGCAGCTGAAGAAGGATCTGGCACTTCCAGAGATACAAGGGAGCCTGTGGGCTGAGATTCCTTCTCTAGAAATGGGACAATATCACTTAAAGATGCATTTTGCACTCTTGTGTTTATGTCTTTTGCAGAAGAGCAGGAGCAACAGCAGAATACTGTCTTTTGGAGTAGGCTCATTGCAAGCGAAATGCAGACCATGGGTAATGAATGCGTTTGACAACAGGGCTTTTTATTTTACACCGCATTCATAACACCTTGGAGCACTTAGTACCTTGTTAAGCCAATTAGCATACGCTAAAACTGCCAAAGCAATCTGAACAGCGATTAGTCACATGCCAAGCTGTCCAAGATCATGCTTTGTTATTACCGCAGAGGCAGCTAAGAGCAGAGCGGGACAGAAGCATCTCTGCGTGTCTCAATGCACATGCAATTGGTTACAGTAAAGCCAAAGAATACTGAATCAGAAACTGATACAATAAAACAAGCCATCATACCATAGACTGTCTTGCCTCCTAGGCAGGGGGAGAGCTATAGCAGTGTTTAAGTGGAAGTCGCTTATCCTGAAGCTATAAAAAAGAAAAGAGCCTTAAGTGTTTTGTGCTGAGCAATCACTGGTAGTACGGTTCCATCCCTGTTTCTAGCCTGTCTCAGCAAAAGGAAGCTTTGGCAAAACATGACTGCAGTGTGCGAGCAAACAGACATACATCTACGCGTGCGCTCACGTCCTTGTATTGAGCAACTTCAGATTATACCCATCGTGAGTCATTTGCAGTCTCCGGGGTTCACAGCCACCGTTAAAGTACAGTTCAGCTGTCAGGCACAGGCGATCCTTGACCTCTGTGGCAAGACAGCTTGTCAAGGTGTTAATGTAATGGGACCATTTGGCCCTGCCCAGAAGGAAGGGGACAAGGGATCTGTGTCACAAATACCACGTCCATTAGGGAATTGCTTTCCAATTTCTGTTCAAGTTCCCACGGCAGAGTCGCGTGCTAGGTTTGTCTAACTTACAGTAGTCAAAACTGATATAATTTTTGAGGACATAGTAATGGGTATCTGTGTTTCTGCATGAGATAAGGATAGCACAAAGGATCCCGAGAAACCTTCAGAAATTGCATTTGACCTACAAATGAAAACAGTAAGAGGATTCATAAGTATCAAATCATTCTACTTCACCTGTGACTTGATGAAGAGATAGCTGTTCTCAACCTCTTCTGGGTCTCATTTTTAGCCAGTACAACTGAATTGCAAACCTGGTATACTGACTGCAGGAATCACAGTGAAACTACAAATAAAGAGCGTGAGTTCATGCTGGATTAAATCAGGTCATTGTAAGTAAAGCCAATTAGCACCTGTTTATAGAAAATAAAATTAAACTACCGTGGTATTTTTTTATGAGGTTATAATGCAGCTAATAGAGGAAATAGTGTCTCAGTGACAGACTCTGTGGGCATTTGATTTGGGCCACGTGATATTTTTACTAACAAAGCAGAACAATAGAAAATTAAAATGGTCTGTATTAAATGGATTGAAACCCGGCTAGTTGACAGATGTAGATATAAATAGAATTATTATAGGACAGGCAAGTCTGTAGAGAAATCCTGAAGAGATTTGTCCTTACCCATGTGATAGGAGAAAGGTTTTAACTTCATTTTCTAAGGAAACAAGGTTTTCTTTCATGTTTTCCACATCTGTGTTCTGCCCTCTAATAACTTTTGTACCCATTGGACAAATTTCAAGCAAATTGACAGAAGCTTCTGATCTCCAAAATTATTTCTGTGGAGATCAGCAGAAGGACAGGGAGAGGGACCCAGAAGCTGCTCTAATTAGGAGAAATGCAGTCGTATGTACACACAGACATCATTGGTGTGGAGGGGAGCTTATCAGCCACACTTGTGGGTACAAGGGCTAGCAGTGGTGTTGAGGAGACCAAAGTCCTGGTGGCTTTTGCATTGCTAGAAATGTGCTAAGCCAAGTTGAATGTTTCTTGCAAAAAAACTACCCCTAGTTCAAATGCAAGCTTGTACCCTGTCTCATGAAAAGGTGACTGGCACTACCCCTGTTTCCGAGACACAGAAGCAATATAGGAGAGGGAAGTGATTCAAGTTAAACACTGGACAAAAGGCAGAGTTGGAGTTAAACCCAAGGTCTTCTATGTCTCAGGCAATGGCCCTCTGCTAGGTTATTTTAGCTTCCATATCTGTATGTTCCCATCTTAAAGCAGCACACCAATCCTTGTGAGTATTAAAAAAGTACCTTCCTTATATGCAAGTTCATAACAGCTTGGGACACTGAGCACTCTTGGGACACGATTCTGCTCTGCTCTGTTGCAAACTCTTTAATATTTTAATTATTTTGAAAACACATCTGTCACAGCATATACAAGAGCAACAGGGTAACAATAACAATAAAGTTGTGTTGTGTTCTTGGTATAAACTTTGGTTTGGGGTTTACGATTTATGTGTTCTGGAACTGGATTATTGCCTCATAAAACAATGCAGCAGCCTTTTCTCATTTAGTTAGCCATCCATTTTTATTAGGGTGCTCTATAGAATGCCTGCAATAATATTATAAAGGTGCAGAAGGTTCATTATTTCACAACAAGCGGCTAGCCAAGACCATTATTATTTTTACAACAGCCGGGCTTGCTATTGAAATATAGTTTTGATTATAACCTTTTTTCCTCCTCCCTCTTTCTCTTTTCTCTACCCAAAGCAGAGATGTGCAATTGTTCCTGTTCAGATTGCTTTTCCACTGCCCCACAAACATGTCATTTTCAGTGAAATGGATGGATTATAATGGGAAGAGATCAGTGATAATGCATTACTGGAACACAGCCATCCCCAGGAGAGCTTATAATAATATCCAGTCTTTCTAAGCTTTAAAATCTGCAGTTTGGACAGCCTTTAGCTCTTATACGGAATCTAGTTCTGAATTTTCCCTGCATTTACAATTCTTTGATGCTCAATTATTGTTTGGGTTCTCCCTTCTCCGGCTCGTTGCCATGACAACTGCCTTGTGTAAAATCCAGCGGTCAGACAATACAGCCACTGCTTTAGAGGGGCTTCAGGCTCATAAAAGTTGAAGTTGTTGCTCAAAGAGATTATTGAAGATTAATGACACTGCTCTGAGCACTGCAGAGCAAATTTTTGAAAATCATGGTAATTAAATAAAAAAATATATGCAGGCAATGTGCTTTCAGAGTCCGGAGCATTGACACTTGCTGGGAGTGGTGCAGTTCCTGTAAATCTGTAGTAAAAACACCTGTGGGTATTACTCCCGCATTTAGTTTCTTTATGCTAAACAGCTATGGTGTTTAATTAGCTGCGGTGCTTGTCCTGCGCCTGTTCCGCGGCTGCAAACGGGACATACTGACCAGGGCTTGCCCTGCGCTGGTGCTGTGTGCTGTGCTGGTTCAGCCTAATGGCCCCAGCTGATGAGACCAGGGTTCTGCTCCCTGCCACCGGCCTGTCGTAATTTCAGGGGCATATTGCTGGCCGTAAGGAAGATGAATACAGAGCTGCAAATTGCTTGCGCTGAATCATAAAACAGGACTTGTTTCACGAGCCCGTTAAGCACATGCCCCTAATGTTAAGCATATGCTGTGCTCCGCTCAGTAGAAATAGTTAGCCCTGGCTTGAGGTTAAGTGTATGTTTTTAAGTCCTGTACTGGTTTGAAGGTCTTAAGAGCTGTGAACCTCACTGGGACAATGAATTAAATACGTTGATTATATTTGCAAAAGCCTTAGCTATTTTCATATTCAGCAGTAACATCTTTAATATTGCATGCCACGCTAGCTGTAAACAGCTGTCGTGCAGCAGGATTTAAAATGGTTTTAACGGGAGTCAAAGAAAAGCGTTTTGTCTTCCCCAAAGACAATAGTACACAGTTGGTTTAGCGTTCTCTTCCATCTGAAGGTAAGCAGCACTCCTCGGGATAGGCTCCAAAATCACAGCTGTTCGAGAGCAGAATATTACAACCTTATGTTACTAAAATCAGAAGAAACATGTGTACGAGGAAAAGCCTAGCTTAGGAAAAAATCTTGTGTGTTCTAAGGGGATAAAAATATTAACTCAAACCAGATGCATGAGGGCCAGGGCCATCTTTGTTCACTACAGCAGATCTTTCAAAATCTGTTTCATACTGGGGCTCTCTGCCACATAAGATCTCTTTGCGCCCAGTCGGAAACCTGAAAGTACGTGGAGTTCATGAAAAACTCAAAGTGTCCATGCTGCCGAGCAAAGAAGAAATCCATGCAGTCTGAAAGGGAACAATAATATTCATTTTGAGATCTAAACCTGTTTTTAAATTAGCTGTTTGTTATTCACTTCCTCAAATCAGCAGCTTAGTCTCCTGTTTCAGTTAATTGGTTAGCCTTTGGCTGAAGTTTAATCATTGTAGGGAGAAGAGGTAGGGGAATTGCAGTCCTAAAAGGTTCACAGGGACTATGCCCATGAGGTTGAATTTAGCATCTGGCGCCAGTGCTTAAATGAAGGGTGAATTGGCATTGCTGCACAGGGTAAAATCCCAGCTGGGACCAGGGCAGTAAGGCTGGTGGGGATGCACAGGTGTAATGAAACATATTTCTTTGTTCCATGAAGATCCTTTAGGTTTGTTTCCATACCCAGGATGTGATCCTCTTTGAGGACTGCTAGGTTCCCCCTTGGTGCAGTGAGAATAGCAGTGATAATAAATAAATCTACCCCTGTGAATTTGCTAACCTGGTGTTCATGGCCAAACTACTCCGGCTTCTCCTGCTTGCGGGGAGCTGTAGGACGGGGTAAATTGTAGCAAAAACCTAAGAAGCATCCAGGCAGCTGGGCCAGCCTTGTCCATTGGGGTGATTTCATGTCAATTCCTGAAAATTAGACACATACAAGATTTATAATGTGTGGGTGCCTGTGCACAGAAATTTAGCTTCCTCGGTATTTACAGAATATAAAACAGTCCTCCTTGTTTAAGGCTGGGATGAACGTTCCTGTCACATTAGGAAGGAAACCTTATTTCATTCTGCAGCTGCTATTCAAACACTACGAGATTTCTTTTTAATCTTAGGCAAAGTTCAAAACGAGATGTTTCAAACATCTGCTAACTATTACGGGCCATGCCTGCTAGTAGAGGTAATAAATTACAGCCAAGAAGAGAGTCAAATGTCTTAATACAGTGTTTTTGTTCATTGCTTCAAAGTTTGTCCCCTTGCAGTGTTATCTGTTCTCTTTTTCAGCATGGTAGTCAACATGCCTGCAAAGGCCATTGTGCTGTGGGTGAGGTGGGTGGGATCGCAGCAGGAGGAGGGTGACACCCTCTATTTTAAGTTAGGAGAAAAACAACAAACAACTTGGTTTCTCTTTTCCAGAGCAGAGAGGAATCAAAATCAATCACAAAAACGCCCCCTCTGTGCTACGTGCCAAAACCAAGATGGGTGGTTCTAGCAGAATATGGGAGAGAGGGCATTTCAGCTTCCGTGGAAAGGGAGATAACAGATCAGCTTTCTGGTTTGTCATGGAAACCTTTTGTCAACCCAGTGGCAGTGACGTCAGGGTGGCAGTGGCACGGAGACAGGGTTAGCTAATATAGCACACACCTGTTGAACTGCCAGCGGGGAAGGTATGTCGGCTTTTCCATTCTCCATCCCTGATTCTAAACAACTTTAGAGGGAAGGTTTAGAAAATGTTATCTGAGTCCCAGCACAGTTTTCCTGACCTGCAGGAGATTGATACTGTGAGTGGGTGGTGCTGGAGCTTTTGCTCGCAAAGAAGTCCAGCTAAGAGGCGTTTGCTCACGCAGTGCCATTCTACAGAGCCTCCTGTTTTGGGTATCCTCTTGGAGGGTGGTGAGAGGAGAACTTGTACCTTGAAAGAAGACCACCAAACTCCTTCAGCGTGTTTGCTTTGCTTGAGGGTAAACGTTTTGCTAGTGCTTACCGAAGGAGCTTTTCAGAAACTCTTGCATAAAAAGGGAAAATCGAACCTATATTTATTACACCACATCTATGGCTGTAGTTGTGTTGCAACAAGCTGTAGCCCATTTTTGGAATGACTGTTTTCCTGCCAATTTTTTACTGTAAAGCTTTCGTGTTTACTGTTATTGACTGGCTATATTTTCTTTTTGTAAAGCGAGATCAGATCACTTTTTCACTTGAATCAGTGTTCCTTTTGTGACTACCTTCCCACTTTTAATAATTAAAAAATGCTTTAACAATTTCTTTAAAAATAAGCCTCTTCTCACAAGAAAAGTGTGTTAGCAGGGAAAGCCGTTCATTTTTGATGGTTCATGTTTACCAGCAAAATCACAGATGTGTTTGCAGAGGACTTTGAATAAGTTAAAGAATTGCACTGTGTCAATAGTTGATGCAGCTTCTGTTACCATGGCTAAAACCTTAATTTACATTACTTGTATTTCTTGCCTGTGGTAACACATGATAATTCTAATAAATTAAAGTGTGCCCTTGCCATTGTTAAACAATATGCGACTGAATATTTCCTATCATACAGTTTGTAAGAGGAGAAGAAAAACCCATGATATGGATGGTGATTCACATCATACTGAGTTACAAAGTGGAATTCGGACTGAGAAAGAGAATGGCATAAAGTGACGTACGGTGATCAGCAAAGGAAAATGGAATCAGCCAATGTAAATGACATTTACTACACAAATGGAAACCAAATGTCTGTAGTGCAGCCAGCGAGCTGTAAAAATCTTTGCAAGGGAGAACCATCTGGGATTGTAATTTTCCAAATAGCCAGTGAATTAAGATAAGTGTTGAATTGATAACCCATGGCATCCTAATAGAGATGGATGCTGTCAAACGTCTGCCGAGTTTCAAGGAGGTAAAAAACATAAAGCTGAGTAATAAACATTTCGTTTTCCGCAGAAGATGAATGTGGCTTCATATGAAAGAATCAAGGTTTAGCTACATTAGTAGTATTGCCATTATGATGAGTATGCATAAATACCATGGAAATATCTGTGAAGAACCATAATTCTCTTTGGCTTCAGTCTGGAAAACGTTGTACACTCCTCTACATTTTTTGGTTTCTTTAAAACCTTACTGGTAATTTCAACCTGACAGAAAGATATTTTGTGTTACCTGAAGTTTCTATAGTATCATTTACTTTTATTTGGGGACTTTGTTGCTGGAAGACAGGAAAAGGGCTTTATAGACATTCTTGAAAGAGGATTCGAGTTCCTTGTTGCCACTGATAGGGAAACAGCCAAGGCAAAATGTATGGTCTAGTGTTGAAGGTGCTCCTTTGCCTTTTAAATCAGTTCTCTCCTTTTCTTTAAAGCCCCTCTAGCTGGAAAGTGGATGGAAAGGCTGTACAGAATGCACCCTTCACTTTTTGAGACCAGCAAACTCCAGGAGTTTTTTCAGACTTTCAGGATTTAGCCATTTGACTGATATTTACCCTATCCAACATTAGGCTTCGAAAACAGGTTACCTGCAATGCCAGGGAAGGAGCCTGCCCTAGAGTACTCTCGTGCCTCCTTCTCCCCATCCCCAACAGCCACAGCCCAGCTCTCGGGGCACAGGAAGCACCACTGTCCCCTGCTGCTCCTGCCCTCCGTGGGGAGAAAAGGGGTGAATTCATTCATCTGCACCTTGGATCAATCCAGGCATTAGTTATGGTACCCTACAGAGCAGTGGGATAGAGTCCCTTTTTTGCTGGAGGGACAGAAGGGGGAATTGGTGAGCAGGGAAGGAAACAGTGTAGGCTGTGGTAAGTTATGTACTTGTTCTTCACAGGGTCACTGCTTGCTAAGGCTAAGCATGTGAGCCCTGAAAAGGAAAAAAAAGTAAGTTTTACACTGTGTTTTCATAATTTTCTTGCAGCAATGTATCGCTGAAAACACCACCAGCCCATGATTATAGTGTTATGTGTGGTGATGCAACAGTAAAATCCCTTTTCGTGCAGTAAAGGCTAAGTTAATTCTCTTTTAGTTCAAGCCTTAAGACTCATTCTGACAACCAGAGCATTTCAGGAGTTTTTTCTTTAAATAGGTTAAGGGTTAATGACATTTGGACAGACAGCTCTGCTACTGTATTGCCTGGGATAGAGGAAATTGCTTACTTATTATTTATCATTATCATTCTTGTCCAAAATGTGCTTGCATTTTATGAAAGGAAACAGATGCTTATGCCAAAAATCTTACAGCATAGATGAAGAAATAATGAATTAGTGAAATTAAATTTATTAAGGGAACATGATTCTGTGACTGGAAAAGGACATATTTGGCCAAGGAAGTGTCCTGGTCAGGATAAGTAAGTGTAATTAATGTAATAATATTGTATAAACACATGTATGGAGAATAGGCTGTGGATTTTAAGCGTAAGTGGAGTTTAAGAAAAGGTTAATAATTTCTTTCTTCATTCTAGTGTTCCCTAATATGCAGTTTGGGAAACTTATCTCAAAGGGAATCAAGGTTGTGTATGGAAATTGCTCAGTTTCATTACAAGAGCTGTTCAGCACTGGGGGCTGTTTATTGACCTGTTAGTTACAGCTGCTGGTACTCACCATCTTCCTTTGCCTTCCCCCATGGGCTCCTGTTGTCCGTCTCGTTTGCAGCTAGGATGCCCCAACATCCCTTGCTATTCCAGCTGAACCAAAGCGAGTCAGATCCACTGTCAGACTATGGATTCACTGTCTTTCTGCAGTAGGATTTCTTACACAGTTGATTTCCCAGTTACTAGCAAAACCCCAAATGTAGCTTCCCTGAGCGCATATCTTTATATCTGCCAATTAAGGATAAGACAGAGATTTAGCCTAGGATTTTCAAAAGAAACCCGGGGGAAGTAAATGTTCAATTCACACTGAACTTCACTGACTTCAGGCTCTATCCCTGCTCTGTGCCTCTGACATCCCCAGCAGTAGCTCTCTAATTGAGCTGCCCTCAGCATGGCCTCCACATGGCTTTGGAGACTCGCTGAATATGGTAAATTCAAACTTTACATGCACTTGGATCTCATGCTGAAAATTTCAGACTCGCCTACCAAAATCTTTTGTTTATCCTGGACACTGTTGCATTTCACGTTGTCAAATACCCCGAGGATGCTTTAAGCTCAGTGCATATCACTTTCCTCTGCGTGTGTTGTGTGCAAGAGAAATGTGGTTTGGGGGAACAAAAGAACACATGCATGAGAGTTGTGAGTAAACATGGACATCTGTCGTTGAAAATGGAGGCCTCTGGATTGATCGAACTGAGTCTAGCAAGAACAGACGTGAACGTATTCATCCGGGAACCATTTACATGTAACAGTGATTGCACAGGCCAGAGAATTTTATCTGAAGTGTCTTCAGTGAAAGAAATGAAGCAGGAGCTGGGAATGTGCTTATCAATAGACCTTATTATTCTGCTCATCCTTTGATAAATGAACATAGCAAGTTCTTTCAGGCTCCCCTCAATCTTCCACTTGTTTGTGCTGGACTTCATCGATCCATATTTAGAGCTCCCTGATAATGTGACATGACAGCAAATGTAAATGGCAAAGTCAATGAGCATTGCCTTTCAGTTGAAACAAAGCAAGCCAGATCGACTGTCCAACTCTTTGGATTTCCATTCTTGTTTGAAATAGAATTCACTACCTTGTTAGAAACTAAAACAAAACACACACAAAAAAAGAAGTGTGCAAGCATTTTTTGTTATTGTAGTTAAAGAAGAAAATTTTATGGGAGGAGTGTCCTCTGGGCATGCTCCAGTCAACTCTACCAAACAGAGAGGCCAAGAATGATAAAATTCAAAACCTGCAGCTGCTGGTTCCTTTGGGAGCCACGTTACAGTAGCACAAGGAAAAGTCTTTCATTTCAAAGAGGGAAGCATATGACTGCAGCCAAAGGCCTTTCAACGCTATTTTAGGTAAGCTGATCTGCATAAAGGCCATTGTAATCTCTTGTGCTGCTCAGGTTTTAGGCAATGTTTTCGTTTCATAATGCTGTTTCTGTGTCCACTGAAAACATCTGCTTAGACGTGCCAGGCTCGATCGTGCACCCTGTTACATCACTTGGCAAATGAGGTCACCTCAAGTAAATAGCGGTATTATGGAGAAGAGAATGAAAGCCCCAGATTTAACTGTTAGGACCCAAACTGCAGCCCATCACGATGGCTTAACATCATGCAGTAATGCTGAAAAGGCTCAGTGGGTGTAGTGGACAAGGCAAGAAATAGGGAGAATTCAAACACAAGCAATCACCTCTCTCAAGATCCTTTTTCCGCAGTGCCAAACACTCACTGAGAGTACAGGCATCCAACAGTTTTGCAAACTCTCCTGCTTGAAGTGGGCATCGCTTTGAGCAGAGTTCAGCCCTGCAGCCTGTTGGCAGCAGCAGTGGCCTGTTTTCATTTGGTGGTTAACGGGAACACTGAGCTGGAGCACAGCATTAGGATGAGACTTCAGTGTAACAACCAGTAAACTACAGGCATTAGGGAAAACAGCTTGGGAGAGAGGGAGAAGTGTCTGTGGAGTTGCATGGCTGCCTCCAACCGCCAGCCAGGACCAGATCTTCCTTTGGCAGCTTGGGGATGAATGCCACTCACTGTCATCGTTCCTCCCCATGTGTTTTCTGTCATCTCAAATCTGCATTTCCCTTTATGTTCGATTAGACTAACCTACTACCGAAAATCATTAAAAGCAACTTATCCAAATCCACCTTTGAGTTCATTATGGGCCTAAGGCCCTGATTTATAGTAACAGGACCTAGGGACCAACAATAAAATAGAAAAATAGCAGCTATTAAATCAGTAAAAAGGAAACGACTTGGAAAAGGAGAGGGATGCCAAGTTAGCCTCTCCAGCAATGGCAGAGGGGAGTCAGCCTTATGGGACCATATGGCTTAGACATAGTTTGAATAATCTCCTCCAATTAAAAATAAAGCCAGTTTTATATAAAACATCTGTTCTGTGTATTCAACAATTTGGGTAAAAAAAAAACATTGGGGGATACTTTAAATCCTTCATTGTGTTTTTGGTTTCTCTGTTCAGATCCTTAGCCATTTTGCGGAGCTAATATCCCTGAAGGAGGAGTGTTGTGGTTTCCTATGATGCTACCAAGCATCAGTGCAGGCTCTTGCATTTCTGCATGCTGGGCTCCTCATCCATGCTGCAGTCAGATATCCAGCCTTCGTTGCTAAGGTGTGTGTGTTTAGGAGAACCCAGAGCACCTGAGGCAGGTCAGGAGATGAGCAGAGGGTCTGCGAAGGACCAGCATCGCTGGAGCTGGGCTGAGACACAGGAAGGCAGGTCCTCCCATCTGCTCATAACCGTGCTGGGAGCTGGGCATGGCTGACCACTGCACAGGGTATCTAGCTAATGTAATCAGGCTTGTATGTACCTAAAATACGGTGGTACTTAGCCCCTAAATCCTGATCACTGCATGCTAGCAGAGGTAAAGAGGAGAGTACAAGTTTATCTCCTTTCTGCCTTCACATGCTCATTCTTACAGCAGGACCATAGCAGGGAAACAGCTCTGAGGCAGTCTACAACGGCTCATCTTGGACGTGTCTGGGTTTTATTTGGCAAGGGGGGCAAGACCTGTTGCAGGTATTGTTTAAAATTATATCACTTTTCATAACTCCATTGAAAGTGTAACTGTGCAGACACCAACCCACCTGTCTAAAATAATTATCGAAATTACAGAGGAAATATAACCTGGGGATATGTGTATCAAGCAAATTTGATCCAGTGCATAAACTGAGATTCGCTTTGTTCTAAAGTATCCCCAGGGGGATCTCTTTGTGCTTTTCCTCTGTATATTATTTGCTTCCTTCTCAAGAGGACGTGAGTCTGAAGTCTCTCTTCTGGTTGTTGTGAGCCATTGTTCCTAGTTCTTCATGTAACTTTTTATTTCAGAGTCATTTAAAAGCAGAGGTGGCTAATCAGGGACCTGTAGTTCCTAATCATACCCTGACGTTGACATCAAGCAAGCTGTAGGTCCTCTGCTGACCAGCAGTGGGTGTGATTCTCTGGAACACTGTCCAATGGGGGAACAGGGCTGCTGGAAGATTATTTGATTCCTCCCTTCTCAGAACTCTGGCCAGGGCAGAATACCCTGGTTAGACACAGACAGATGTGTGCAGTGCACACCCTTGGCCTTTGTCTTTCTAAAGCTTCTGTTGGACTTGAATTCTCCTTCTCCAGTGGTACCAGGTATGTGACATAGACAACTGTGTTTCTATTTGAAACTCGTCAGCTGTGTAGACCTTTTATTGTGTGCACTTTGCCTGTGCTGTTTGTACCTGGGGATGTTCCACAACATTCCTGGCCAGAATCCCTGATCAGATTTTGTGTGCTCACTAGCAGTGTCTTGGGAGTTGATGTCTGATGAATCATCTGTTGACTGAAACCCTTGACCTCCCCGGGTCAAGACTGTCTGCTTTCCCTAGACTATGCTGGACATACAAAAGAAAGCAACTAGTCAGTTCTCCCTGATTTCAGTCTGTTCTTGTGCTTTTATTAACCCTGGGTGAGTTTAAAACATCTGGTGGCTGTGAAATACGGCAGGTGGGGGGTTGGCCATCTGCCTTTCTCACCTTCTGCAACACTGGTAACAAAGGGGTTTGGAGCCAGTTGTGCTGGCTCTGTGTCACCGAGGAAACACAGATTTTATCTGCTCCATTTTTTACTTCGCCAGAAAAGGAACGGAATTTGGGTACCAGCTCTCTGAATCAAATGCCATGAGAAAAACCTTCAATCTTACAGGTTCGAACACAGACTGATGCTCTGGTTCAGTTTGTTGGGTGAAAGAGTCTCGTTGCTTTGTTTTCAAAAGCACTTTTTATAGTTGGATGTGCTGTTTAATTTAGGTCAACTTTAGTCTTACTTTCTGGGAAAAAGGCTCCAGGAATAATGTAGCCAGCCCCATTCAAGCTGTTCTGCAGATGTCAGCGTATGCTGGAGTGCAAATTCCAGCACAATCAGGATATGGTCATCTAGCAGGGACAGCAGCAAGAGATGCTGGACAGGAAAGGTATGTGCTATTTGAGAACACTACACCAGATTTCCTTTCTGTTAGCATATTTATGTCCCACGTGCCATCTCCCTCTTCTTCCTGCTGTGGAATAACTTACCGTGTCTTGATTTATAGAATGCTGCCCATCCAGATCCCTCTGTTGTTATCTCCCGGCTGAGAGGAGCACAGCTGGTACATTTGGGCTACAGGGCTACCACCATGACCCCAGTAATGTGTTTGACTCATTGCTTAAATACAAAGAGACCTCCTAGTGAAGGTCAGGCAGTGTTCCTCTGTGTTTGGTCAGGCAAAACAGAAAGGGTGGGAGGTGATAACTCCATCGTAATGGAAGATGGGTAGTGAGTCCTGAGTACCAAGCAAGACTCAGAGATGAGCCAGGTACTATCCACTGAACTTCCAATTCTGAACTCAACCCAGAGCAATTCTGCTGACTGTAATAGGTTAGCTCTGATTCAGCTCATAGCTCCTGAAATGCAGTCCGTCCCCATAGAAACACCTCCGTGCCAAGCAGCTAAGCATTCACCAGAATTGCCAGAGCTCTCAGCTTAGCATCCTTCAGAGCTGTAGAGGCTTTAGAGGGAGGAACGTGGGTGACTCCAAACAGAGCCTGTTAAAAGTAAGAAAGCTAAAGCAATTGTTTAGTACTGAAATTCCTCAAAGGCTTCTTCTGAATTTGATCTCTCTCTCTCTCTAACCTCCCAGTACAAAGAAAATCTCTGCAAAATTACAGAAATTTTCACAAAGAACCTCACAGGGGGTAAGATTGCTCGTGCCTGTCCCCCAGCTAGAATGACAGCTCCTGGATCTGTTTCAGTGCAGACAGAATACACGTCTAAGCAGTCCTATTCACCTTTTTTAATCTCTTGATAAGAATGCAAATGCCATTCTTGCTCCCACTGCCTTTCTCACCCTCTTGAAATAGGCTGCTTATGGTGACTAAATGTTTCTATCCCAAACTGGCTGTCATCCAAAACCGGATGGGCAGAAAGCCTAAGAGGAACAGAAAACCAGCAATTTATATTAGGACACAGTGCTGCCCCACACAGAATGCTTTGTTTAAGCCAGCAGAGCTCTGTGTCCTATTGAATATATGTAAATAACCAGCTAGTGTGGATTTCTACAACGCTGTTGGCATATTTCAAAATACTTAAATACTCTGAGCAGCTCTACTGACCCTGATAGATTCATTCTCCATTGCTGATTCTTTGACTGAAAATCAGATGCTGGCTTGCGATTTGCACTGCAGAGTAAACAACTTCTTACCTGCCTGAAATGTATCAGGTTTTACCTACATCTGCAGATGCTGTGCACCGCTGATTCTCCTGAATACGATTTTATGATTGGAAAATATACTGAAGGGGAAATTGAAGCATTTTAGGAGGAGAAAAAGGAAAATGAGATAAATATGAACAAATGATACAGCAATTTTCTTAACAGTATGTTGGATAATTTAGTATAGCGAGTGGGGCTGGGCATAGTTCTTTACATTATAATCTATTTTGAAATAGCTTAATATTGCACAAGAGGATTCTCGTAGTTATGTACTGACACAGCGTCTTTGGCAGTCAGGATAAAGGCCAGACAAATGACAGCCTATAGGCTTTGGCAAAGGTATGGCAGTTGAGCTTACTGTGTTTTCAGGCAGTTTGATACTCAAAAGGAGTTGATGCAAAGGTGAGAGATGGGTATAATGCGCTGACATTTATTCTCCTGTTCTCTGCTACTACTCGGTTGTGAGAAGGGTCTGACCAACCTGTAGGTGTATTTGGAAATGGGAAACTCCAGGTATAACCGACCTGTGTACTTCAGTGAGTGGCAGTGACTGGCAATGAGATTGCCTGAGCTGTAGTCACTCCTCAGCATCCAGCCCAGCGATTCAAATACCGCACTGAGCCAAAGGATCTGCTCAGGTACATGCAGCATCTTCCCCAGGGCTGGCTGGGAGGAGACAGCAGCATCAAAACCCTGGCTGTGGTCCAGCTCACAGGGTCTTCCATGGGCATCAAATGCAGTTCCCTGACAGAACAGGTAGCCAAGTCATCTCTGTTAAGTGCCCTCACATTCACAGACCACAATGTGGTTCATGAGCCTCTACCAAACTTAAGAGCTTAATTAAAAAGGTCTAAAACCTTAATTATGGCACTGTGCCACCAGAGGGAAGACCAAGCACACAAGTATTTTGCACTCTTGTAAAAACAGACAAATTAAATGGAGCTACATTTGCTGGGGAAGCTGGCTTTTAGTCATTGAGGCTGATACAACCACACAGTATCACTATTACCAGTTCTCTGCCTCTCAGATCTTGGGCTGATGTTTTAGAACCAGTGTGAGATCCACTGCAATTTGCAGGATAAACCATTTAAATGCCCATTTAAGATGTGCTCGAGGAACCCTTCTTCAGACACCCTCTCTCAGCCCCCTGCTCACCCTTTTAGGCAGCTATTCGTTCCCACTTTCCTTTCAACTAGAGTGGATTTAGAACTACTTAAGATCTGTTTTAGAGGGAAGGTAGGACAGCCTGTGACCTGACAGGTCTTTTTTATCTGCAGTATAGTGATAAATATGCCTCTCATGTTCAGCCTTACTTTCTCTGGCTGCTTCTTTGAGGCTGACAGCTAAACAGATGCAGCAGTGGCCATGCACACGTACCATGATTCAGGAAAGACCATCTCATAGTAATCCTGCATGAGCTGGTACCCCAGAACTGCGCTGACACCTGCACTTGGAGCACCCTGGATGGTCCTGTAGCAGGACATGACCATGCCTGGGATAATTTTGGTTGCTTGCAGCTGACAGGCAAGCAACCTGTTGGGTTTAGTTGGGTGCTCCCAGACGCAAAAAGGCTTGTCTGAGTCATGACAGAACTCAGTCACCAGAGTCAGTGCCTGAGAAAAACTGCTCACACCAATGCTCAGAGGTTTGTGAGCAATGCCCTGTGGTGGAGAGGGGAGTGCTCAATGGCTCCATGGTTGGGTCCCTGCATGCACTGGTGGCATAGGGCAGGGCTCCACGCTAGCTCAGGTTTCATCTGTTGTAGAACATCCTGATGAAAACACACACTGAATGCGCAGTGATGCTTTCTAGCCCAGAAACACGTGAAGGCAGAGAATGGGAGATGGGTTGCTGGTGGCAGGCACGGTGGAGACAGGCCTGGGGCTCCTGCTAGCGTCTCTCGGGACATACGGCACATTTGCTTGGGACTGCTTTGGGCATTCCTGCTTCCTCATTACATTTTGCTGTTTGCTTCTACCATTCTTCATGATTTTAGGGCTGTTGCTTGCTGCGTAATTAATTGGATTTGTCCCTGTGTCAGATCTTTCAGTTATGCCTTGTGCTCTGCAAAGACGTGTTGCATTGTTTTTTTTATTTTAATGTCTCTCACCAATCTTCTTGTACCATTCGCAGATTAAACTGCTGTCTGGGTTTTAAATATATCCAGTCAGTGGCTTTAATGGTGGGTTTTACCACAGGAATAATAAAAGTGAATGTTACATGTTAAAATATGAAGCCATTTAACTGTGAAGTTCAAGCTTAAGGGCATTCTCTATTTTCTTTCTCTTTCCAAACCAAACGCAATATGTGTGAGAAACCAGCAGCCTACCTGTATTCCAATTTACATGCTCTGACATAGAGAGAATCATGATGTACTTCTCTGAGATTGGAAAACTACTCTCTAAAAACAAATTAAGTAACTAATAGCTTGAGGGATCACTTCATGGTGAAAGGATTTCTGTCATCAGGAATCAGATGTATTTGCATTATTCCTCAGTGGCTTACAAATCGTGTATGTATTAGTATAATATGAGCTTTCTAGAGAGATTTCTTTGCTGTGGGTTAATTTGTAAGCAATGGTTCTTTGTGGTGTGGTGATATGTAAGACACACAACAGGCATGGTAACACTTGGTAGTCCTTGGGCAAAAGGAAGGAGCTCTTTTTCTGTTCTTTGCGGCTGGCACCTAAAAATGATCTGTGGGCCCTTACACCTACTGCCTGCACCTGTAAAAGGGAACCTGCTTAATTTTTCCTGCCAAGGAGGGAGTCTTTCCCTGAAAATGTGTTATTTTAGCACTGGCTCCAACCGGAGAGTTGGAGCATGGGGAGGCCCTGGTCCGTGTTTGCATCCAGAGGGTGCTGGAGGAGCAGGTGATACAAATTCATATGGCTTCCAGGGAGCCGAGGGAGGTTAGCTCCCTCCCTCCCACATCAAAGGTAGGCTTCTAAGGCTGGGGGTGTGTGCGGGGGGTGCAAATATCTCCCCTGCTGAGGAAGAGCTTGATCACACCAGGTGCCAAGCAGCTCCTAGAGGGGGTGATTAGTTCCAGTTCTTATTATATTAAATTGCTATTTTTAATGAATCAGAGAAAACAGGAGCTCAGGGTAGATGGTACCTGAGGGTCATGGAGCACACCTGCCTCCTCTGGATAGTGTTTACAGGCATTGTCCTAACTGAAGCATCTGTGTGTATCACAGTTGTTCAGTTATTTGAAAAGGGACTGGCAAAGGCCTGTGATAGACTGATTTGAGGTTAGCAGCCCCGCAGCGCGGCGGGCAGCATCACAGGCAGGGCGTGGGGAGCTGCTTAGGGCAGCAGTTCCCAGGGTGATGCTCCCTGGGAAATGCCTTGTTAGTCCCAGAGTTTGCCAGGTTCTACCTTCACCAGGCCTTTTTCCCTGGAATATTTCAGGACTGTTTCACCTGTCCCCCTTCAGCAATAAAAATTACTTATTCTTCAAAAATTAACCCGAACCATCTGTAGAAATTTTTAAATATTCTGGAAATATTTAAATATTTCTGTAGAAATTTTAAAATAAATACGTTGCCCGTATCATTGGAAGCTATGGGTCTTGGGATCCCATCTGAACCAGCTCCTTCGTGCCCAGACACCGCGTATCACACTATAAGATAAGCACTTGGAAGACAAGCGAGAGTTAATTCTTTACAGCAGAGAGCTTGCTGTGTGATGGCAAACAAGGACATCTAGTGGTACTCGAGTGCGGGGCGTGTGGGTGCTTTAAAAACGTCTCTGGGAGAAGAGTACATACAGCAGGGTATTTGTGCACATTTTTCCCTAAGAGAAGGAGGGGTTTGTATCTTTTCAGAGAAAATATCATAGGTGACATAATTTGGGAGATAGAAAATTTACTTAGCAAGGAGTAGTGGAAGAATTAGGGGAAATTCATCACATTTGGTAAGATTTGTCAGTGTAATTTACCAAGAAGTAATCAGCTTTTTTCTTGTGTCTCAAACATCTCATGCCATACCAGATACCGTATGGGATCAGAAAGATTTTCTACTCATCAAATTAGTCCATGGCAAAGAAACCTCAGCAAATATTGTAGCAGAATCTTATTCTTACCACACCTGTGAATGTTTGTACCCAGTTATGGGGAGATTATGTCAGCATGATGAATGGTGGGTTTGCTGACAAACTGCATAGCTGGGTACTAAACTGATCTCTTATGCGCTTTCATCAACTCACTGAGCTTTCTGCCAGGATTAATGCCAGCACTTTGTCTGAATGGCCTCGAACAGCTGCCGTGGTTTGGTTGGTTTGGTTTTTTTCTATTTATTTACAAATAATCTTTCAGAGAAATATTTCCTTCTTCTTCCCCAAATCTAGCATTTCGTCTACGGCAGAGACACAGGACAGGTGAGAACCAGTCCTTGTCCACTGACCCCTTTCTGTAATTGTAAATATCACCCCCGTGAACGGGATTTCTTTCGCATCTACACTGGGACACACAAACGCCTGTGGCACTGAGTGGGGAGAGGCTGCTCCCATGGGAGAGTGCATTCAGGGTTGCTTGGGCTAAGATAAGGGATATGGGGATTGTACCAGATGAAGTCTGTAGAGATAAGCATGCTCTCCTCAGGGGCTCCCCCATTCAAGCTGATAAGCAGATCCCAATTTTCACCAATTTCACAGAGGTATTCAGCATCTTACAAGATTTCTTCCAATACAGCTGGATTTACAAGTTGTTCTATTAAAAACATTTTATAATATGCTTGAGTTTAGCTTCATATCCTAAGAAAATGAGGTTTATGGTATTACACTCTTTTGAATCAGCTTGATTACTATTCTCATCTTAATAACTTTTGAATCAGTGAACTAATTTCTATGAAATTTGATGCTGGAATAAGGACCTCAGAGATTCCTGCATGCTTCAGGGAAGCAGGCAGCACACAGAGGAGAAATACCCAAAGGAGGGCCCCTAATGACAGGCAGACAGCAAGAAATCTTAATAGAAACATTCTTCACACCAGAAGAACTTAGCTTTGAGCTCACACCTTTTTAGACACCTGCAAATCCAACTCTGAGATCCAAATCTGTAAAAAAAACGAGCTTTGTTAGCTCTGCTGCTTGTGCAATCACTTCTGTTTTGTTCTGCTGTATACACAAACGCTTATATATCCGGTCTCCGGTTATATAGAGGCTGTGTTTAAACAGAGACCAGTGTTGTTCATCGCGAGTCGCAGGGTGTGAGGCTGAAGGAAAGCAGCAGGTTGCCAGCGCTCAGTACGGAAGTAAGACGATACATTTATTCTTAGATACAAATCCTGGAAGTCAGCATATAATCAATCACTCCACGTTTATATATTTACACCTCTGCTTTCCATCAAGAGCATGGGAGGAGGTTTTGTGATCTGCCCCGTCAGGATTCCCTAGTTTACCAAGAAATCCTTAGAGCAAGTTTGGGAAGATGAGGGCATGTTTCTTGTCTCGCAAAAAACCCCATTCCCACTGCAGTGGTGGCATGTGGGAATGTGTCTAAGTCATGCTGTAAAGGGCGAGCTGGAATTTGTCCTGCCATGAGGCACAGCACCGAGGCAGCCTGGCCTATTGCCAGTCTGGAAAGTCACCCCACAAACTAAAGCAAGAAGGAAAGTAAGGTTTCTGATGGACACCCACAGCTAGAAAATTCACCCACAGCTAGCATTCAAAAGGTTACTGGGTGGGTAGCTTTGATTTCTCACTTCAGCCCAGCAGAATCAGTAAGAAGTAAAGGAAATCAGGGCCACATCATGTTGAACTTTGACAAAAGAAATTATTAACTTGGCTTCTAAGGAATACAAATCCTGTCTTTGCCAGTGTAAATATGATGCAAAGATGATTGCCTTCATCCTGCCCTCTCTAACTTCTATTACTGCTCTTTTTTTTTTTTTTCCCTGTTGAACGTGGGCAGTTGTCTGGAGGGTGTGAACTAACCGTGGTGCTCCAAGACTTCACAGCGGGCCACAGCAGCGAGCTGAGCATTCAGGTGGGGCAGACGGTGGAGCTGCTGGAGCGGCCGAGTGAAAGGCCAGGCTGGTGCTTGGTCCGGACCACGGAACGGAACCCGCCACAGGAGGGTCTGGTCCCCAGCAGCGCACTCTGCATTTCCCATTCCCGCAGCAGCGTGGAGATGGATTGCTTCTTCCCTTCAGGAAAAGGTAGGCAACAACCCAGCAGGTTTAAGACTGTTTGGGATTTCTCCTTTTGTATCATGTAAGTGCAAAGCTGCTTGGGCTGCTCTTGCAGTCGGCGTGGGTCAAAGGCTGTTTAGTCCTTAGTGGTTCTGTTACCAGATCTCTGTGAATGGGCACAGCACTAGCCTAACTCCATTTCCATGAATCAATGTTTGTATGTGTGCGTCTTTTGCTGTGTGGCAGTCATTATTGTCTTGAGATTCTGGGTTAAAAATAAGACCTTTAAACAACAAAGGGATGGTTTTCAGTGCCTAAAACCCTAGAGGGAGCGAAGGTCATTGTGTACATACACCCAGGATGCCCCCAGTTGTGGATATGTTGTAAGTGCCACAGCGCACACTAGTGCATGATCTTTTAGTTTATCCCTGCTGCCTGTCTGTTATTGCAAAGAAGCCACCAGTGAGTACTGGTACACTCTATTCACTGGTGAACTGGAGACATTGTGTGTAGTGGCACAGTAGGATGAGGAAAGAATGCTTTACAATTAGCCTGTAACAAAACACATCCCTGGTGTTATCCTGAGACCTTGGGCTTCACCCACAGTGAATGGTGAAATATTGTTCGTCTCTGTGATGTCTGTGGCCTATTTAGTTGATGTTCTGTTCTGAGCAATGTGTGTCCCACGTATAGCGTCCGTGTAACCAGGGACAAAAGATGGTCCAGACTGATAGACCAGAACCGGTTCAGGTCAGCAGGGCCAGAGCAGGTCCCCTCTTGGCTGTGCCCCTGCTTCTGGCCACACACAACGCAAAGAAGGTCCAAGGAGGAAAGGCTTCTGTCACCCCACTCCTGACTTCAAGCTCGCAGCCCGAACTGGCTTTTTAAAATTTATTTTTCCTCTCTGCATTAAGGGAAATAGAATTTGATCCGTTCTTGTTTGAGCAAGTTAAGCTTGCTGGTTTTGTTTGTTTTGAGAAAAAGCATTGAAACCAGGCTGTGGTCCGTCCTCGCTCCCACTGGGGAGGCTGGGAGGGGGACACACCCCTACAGCACGGCAGGGCCAGGGTCTGGACTCACGAGTTTCCCTTAAAGAGCCGTCTGATCCAAACCTGGGACAGGAGAGCTCAGCTTTTCCCCTCAGATTTGATCCCCACAGCAGGTCTGTTTGGTTAGGTGCTTCCCCTCGCCAGGCTTTGTGAGACGGAGGAGGTGAAGTCAGGGCTGGTTGTCAGCAGCTCTGTCAGCGGTGCAAACTCCAAACTCATCACGTGCTTCCTAGACCCGCTGCCCACTCTGCTCCCCGCCTCGCGCCCAGGGCCGGGCCCCGCTTCTGCTGCCACAGGAGCCTGGCCTGGTGCTCAGCTGTCCTCTGAGCAGCACTGCAGTTGCTTACATGCAAATTAAATCTGTGAATAAATGGAAGGATAGAGCTGAAAATCAGCACGGTCTGTGTAAGAGCAGCCACTGCCTGACATGACTCATAGGAAGCCAGAGACTTCTGCTGGGTGCATGGTCCAGCAGTTGGGCTTGGGTCCTCTGCTGCAGGATGCTGTGAGACACCACTCAAACCACATTCGAGTGCCCGAGGTTGAAGAGTTTCTCCTCAAAGCAAAACAAACAAATGGCAGGAGTAGGCTGTGGAAAGGGAGGCAGGAAATCCCGAGGAGGATGGAGACAGCGTGGTGCAGGGGCTGAGGGCTGGCAGGGGACATGGGTACTCTTCTTCCAGCACGATTGCGTGAGCTTCAGGGCACAATAAACCGCACCATGGGCGCAGTGCCAGGCTGCGGCTGGTGGACCACAGTCGACTGATGCCTGGAAGCCACCCGAGCCTGTGATAGCATGCTTTGCCTGCCTGTGGAGCAGGTTAACACCCTGCAACCGCTTCCAGGTTGGAGCTGGCTCTTGCCCCATCATCTCCAAACAGGTGCAGAGTGAGTCTGGGGCCGGCTGGCTCCAACTGTGTATTCATGGCCTTTATTTCCTCTTCCCCCGGCCTTAGTTTTCTTCCCGCACATACTTGAGCTGTATCAAGGAGCCTCAGTATTAATGGAATCTCCAGGAGTGCTGCTGGAAATAATAAAAATAACCACCCATTCCAGGGGGTTGGCAAGAGTACAGCAAAACTGTGTCTAATCAGTTCTCCCTCTATTAGGAAAACAGGAAATTGTTTAAACTGAATGAACAGATGCTGAGAATGAAGAAAGAGGGGTAAGTTTAGAGTTTAAAAGGCAGTGTGCAGTAGCCACTGGAAGAGCCTGCTGGTGTCATGAGATGCTGGAGGATTTAGCATGATAAATGGCTTCTGCCTATTCAGATTCCTGTCCTTCTCTACTTCCAGTAGGTTTAGGCATGGGTTGGATTCAGAATCCCAAATTTCTTGGCTTCTAAAATTTCTGGCCTTTCTCTACAACCCAGAACAAAGGCTGGTACGTTTTATATCAACATCAAATGATGTCCCCTGTCTTTTTCTAGTATGTAAACATACACAGTTGCAGAAGAACAGGTTAATAGCTGATTTTTTCTTGCAATTACCAAGACACATAATTCTTTGTTTTTACAAGCACTGTAATTTCAAGAACAGGAAGCATCTAGATTTAAAAATCAACATTTCTAGTAATAGAATTTGCCATCTGTGATAGAAACACACAATCTTGGCAAGTATTAAAACATAGTTACATCTGCTTAGTGGGAAAGGTGTAATTACTGTGTTTGGTCCTATTATAAGTTATAGTGGACTATAAATGTAAATCATGTGGCTCACAGAAGCTACCTACTGTCCTTAAAATGAATGAGGAATGTAATATGTCAGCCAACACCTGAACAGATGAAGGCTTGAAAGATTTGATGGGATCACCAGAACATTTTGTAGAGCATCAATGCATGTCCTCATCAAACAAAAAAAATAAGCCTTTTTAAGCAGCATCCATGGAAAGCCACTGGAAGTACAAAACCATACTTCACAACTGAACATATGCTCTGGCTCTTCCTCACTTTTTTATGCTACTCCTTTGAAAATAGGTAAGGAATTAACATAAAATATTTCAAAAGGAAAACCATGGTGTGAATATAAGAGAACAAACCTGAAAGAGGACACTTCCTAGCTTTTGTAATGAAGTGTCTTTACAGATTTCTCTTGTTGATTGGTAAAAGTGCAGAGACTTTAAGGACTGGACTCCCAGCCTTCCATCGGACTGCTGGCTGTGTTCCTTTGGAGCATACACATTTGATTTTTTCATGACTTGACTACAGTGCAGAGCCCAAGTATAGTCCTGCCCGACCTTCCTTTCCAATAATCTCACAGTGTTTGCAGTTGCCCTCTGTAAAAAGGCAAACAAGGTTCTGGGATTCACCTTTTGCAAGTGGTTTACAGATAAGTGAGTAAAAGGAGCTCATCTGCAGTCTGTGTTACTGTACTTGAGAATTTGTGGGATGGGCTTTTTTCCTGACTAGCATTCCTAGGAAGGAAAAAGAAAGACCTGTAACACTAGGAATCACATTCTGTTTGAACTATTCCACATGGCTGATTACAGAAAAGCTGTGACTTTTATTCCTGTCTCTTTTACCCTATAATTGAGCTCTAAGGTATTAAGCTATAAATTTCAAATTAAGAGAGAAATCCACGTGGATAGAAAGCAACTTAATGACCTAGCCAATATTCATTAAGCACACCGTGACAAACATATTCCTGGTGTCAGCTGCTAGCTTTGACTGAGTGATTCCAACTTTTAATTTGGCCCATGAAGCATTTAGATGAAATCTTGAAATTACAACCTTTCACCCAGCATTTTTCCTGTAACATCAAAGTCACAGTGTAATTCAAAGAGTGACAAAGGCTAGTTCTTGTGGTAATTTTAAGCAACCTCCATCACCAAAGGACAAAGAAAGCATTAAATAAAAATAGGATTTTATGGCACTTGTTTTGAACATATCGTATGCAAAAAGAGTCCCATTGGGGGCCCCAAACCAGATCCTTCCCACAGGATGCTTGCATCTGGTATGTATCTCTGGAGGATGTGAGGCATATATTTTTTTAAGATGCTATGCAAACATCTTGCTGTGCAGGCAGATGGCCGCTTAACAGCAGGGCTTTGGTGGCAGTGGCAAGTCCTTGCAACAGAGCAAACTGAGAAATAGTTCAGTTTCTTCCAACTGAAGAGGACCATAGGGCTTGCGAGGTGTGTGTTAGCAGGGCGAGCATCTCTCCTGCCCTTCCCAGTCGGGTCGCATTGGCCCTGGTGCATCAGCTGGGAAAGTGCCAAGCTTGGGGCAGGAGGGACAGGAGTGCCAGTGGTGCTCCGGTGACAGCTTGTACATTTAGGGAGTTGTCTACCCAATCTTCTAGCCAGAGACAGCCTGTGGCTGGTACATGCATTGGCAGGCCATGCTGTGAAGGAAAGCAGCAGAATCGGGATTTAACGGGGCTGGTGAGAAGAAGAGCGGTATCAATGAAAAAGCGATCACACCAAGACCTGCGTTTTTGTGACCGTTCTTGTGGGAAAAAGCAGATAATTTAATGGATTAGTGTGCAAAGCGGTGTGGCTAATCTGGCTCTTGTTGCGGTTGGAAGTCTCTTTCTTTCCTCCAGTCCCTGATCTCAGAAGGGTGACCTGTGTAGGGAACAGCATAAATGTTTCTTCCCACATCTCTGTTTTTAAGAACATCTTGGATTTTAGTGGGGGGAAATAGTCTGGGCTGCTTTTATTGTGTCCCTGTTCCTGTCGAGTATTAAATTGCGATCTGCATTGGCTCGCGCACTTTCTCTGTTGTGCTTTAAACAATCTGTGTTGCAAAACATACTCGATGGTAATGATTCCTGATGTCCTGGGGGAGCTGTGTGAGGACGATTCAGAAGTTTTAGTGCACTGCATTAAACTTTCAGTCGTCCTTGTAGAGGCTGAGAAATTGGTTTTGGTTTTGAAAGTCTTAACTAAGAGCAGTCGATCAAATTGTTTGTAAGGCTCTGAACTAAAGGAAACATCTCATTAGGTAACACAGTTAATTTAACTGGCACATAAACAGGTCATGGGGTTTCTATTAAGCAAACAATGTTCAGGCTCCCATTGACAATATAAATATGCAGTATTTAAATAAAAAAACAAAGCCTCACCTCTGTTCCTAATACCATTCCAACAAGGGTGTTCAGGGTCAAAATTTCATAGTATAGACTGTCTTTCAAGAGAGGTCACGTGGACCCCTCCTGCCGGCGTTTACTGCCTCGTGGCATCCTTGTTAAAAGTTCAGGACATGGCTTACATAGAAAGAAACACATCAGGGAAGTGTTTTTCACTCCTTTTCAATTATGACAGAGCAGCTGGAAACAAGTCAGCTAACGAGCGTGGTGTGACACAGCAGCTCCCTATGGACTGGCACCAGGGGCTGTCGGGGCCCAGCCTGGGAGTGCTGCTCTACCTCAGTATACAAGCGTGGCTCCATGCAGTCAAGAAAGGAATGGAAAGATGAAATAACTCAGAACTACTTTGCTGTTTCAATCAGGTCACCCTTATCCTTGTTCTCCCTCTACTGTGTCTCCCTCTTCTCTCTCATTAAATATTGGCTGTTTTCTTCACTTTCGCAGCCCTTCGCAGCTTCTCACCACGTCACTCCTTTCTCCCTTAGTGGGCAACGTCTGCCCCGGGGCTGGAGAGCTGGTGATGCCTCACTCCTCTGCCTACCATTATCTTTTGATTCCAGACCTCTCTGCTTTCTCCTACTTTATAGTCACCCTGTGGAAGAACTCAGATACCCATAAAGTGTCTACCCTTGGTGCTGTCCATATTTATGCCTTGTCCCGGACTATGTTTTCTCCAAAATAATAGAAAAGAAGAACAAATATTTAGCAACAGTTGGCAGTATAGGTGATGAGATCTGATTTCTGTTGTTTCAAAGAGATAGGCCAAGTCAAGCCTGAGAGGATGAGCAATACCTGTGTAGGGGCATTCATATCACTATGACCGTAGCTCTACCAGGAATTTTCCCTGTTGGGTACATCAGTACATCAAGAAGATGAAACTATACTGACGAATCCTTGCATAGTCAAGCCCTAGAGGCAGCGTCATTCCAGGCACCACCTGAGTGAATAGATAAACTAGGCACAGCCTGCCCAAGCATGGGAAAGACTTGTCCTCCATGGTAAGTCACAGCAGCTACAAGTCACGGACGCAGATTATATGCAGGATGTTGGAAGCATGTTCTGATAGGTTGTGAATACCCATATTTCCCTGGCTTGGGGTTTCTATTTTATTATTTTTTCTTATTTTCAGTATGGCATCAATAAATATTTAAAGCTAGATTCAGCCATGTGGACTTGTTTAGGACATATCAGGTACCAGTAAAGTCAATTATACTTATTGCTTCAGCTGCTTGGTTATCTAATCAAAGCAAAAGGCTTCCAGTGCTCTACCTGGAACTTTATTTTTATGGAGAAGCACAATTTTGATGAATGCTTTGATAAAACAGGAAAGGCTATTTTGGGGGAAGTTGCTTTGCTTTCGTACAGTGGATTTTTATTATTTTAAACACAGGAGTCTTTGTTTAAAAGAGAGAAGGCCTGCAAATTTTCTTGTTTACTTTGCCTTTTCTTCCCCTTCTGATAGGGGGTAAAACTTTATCCACCTAGTCCCCTGTCAGCTTAACCCCAAGTTTCACTGCACAGTGGCTGTGCTGGTTTTTTCACTGAAAAAAGGGAAAAAAAAAAAGGAGGGAATTTAAAATTCTGTGGCCAGCTGAGCTCATAAAGAATTCCAAAGGGTTCAGCACCTGGTCTGGCAGAGAGACTAGGGGGAAACTCAGCAGTGATACACACAGTGCTGTAATCCACACGTGCTGTGATCACAAATGATCTGATCAGGATTAGACCATTGATGCTATAATGTTCGAATATGTCACCATTTGTTGGGCCTGATTCCCCTTATTGATGCAGGACCTGTCTACCTGCTTTTCCTGCTGCTTCTTCCATCGTTTTCACAGGTCACCCTCGCTACATGTGTACCAGGAGGAACTTGGGGAGTACAGCAAATGGGGAGAGCACAGGATAAAACCGGGCAGAATTCAGTAGCTGATGTTGCATAAAGGTCAGGGCACCTGAACTAAAGGTCCCTGCTGGCATTACAGTCTCGGACAGTTTTATTATTGTGCAGCTCATGCTCAGTTTTCTAATGCATAGCTTACAGCACCTTTGGGACCTTTGCTTAATTTGGCTGGGAGGCTTTCAGAGAATAGGGTTTCCTGGTAGCAGATATCATATTGATGACCTGTATCTCATCATTAACACACTGGCACCGTTATCGCAGGCTGTGACTGAGTATGGGATAGAATTGCTGCCTATAAATCATTCTGGGTTTAGCCAGAGATTCGTCAAGGCCAGCTAAAAAAACAGAGGAAAACTGGCAGAGACACCCTAATAGTGGTCAAAGGGGAAAGCATCAGTGAAAAGGAGTGCAGGATGTTTCCAAACTCTGTGTGGATCTGCAAGAGGGCAGAAACATTCCCATTTCAGGAGGGTTAAATGCTGGTTTCTGCAGAGGGAAGCTACGACCATCGCATATCGCTGCTACGCAGGTTCCTGTCAACGCTGCTCAGGGTGGTGCTCATGAGATGTCTAGTTCCAAAACGAAGAATCTTCTCTCTCAAGATAAAGGGTCATTTGCTTCCTTTAGATATGCTTGTGGGTTTGTTAGAGAGGCAGTTTTTGGAAGAGGGTAGAGTTACTCATTCCAGCCCTTCTGCTTGGTGGAGAGATGGCGGTACAGCTGGCCAGGCAGGCTGGGTCTCCCTGCTGAGGACTGGAGCTCTAGGGAGAGAGGGGAAGGTAGAGAGGGAACGCAGCTCTAAAGAGGATTTCTCTCATGCCCTCCCTGGACCTGTTTTACTTGCCTTATTTCTGTCTGTTTGAGGTGTTGAGAGCAACTCTCAGGGAGACGTGGCTAAGCTTCTTAAGATGAGGCAGAGAAGGAGAACTGAGTCGCTGAGACATACCCACGGCATTCTTCTAATTCTTTGTTGTTTCTCTAAGAGTCTCACATCCTGCTGAAGTTTGCTTGTAAAACCCTTGTTAGAAGACATTTTCATGCTTCCCCAAAGGAAAAAACGTCTAACACAGACTGTCGTTCC
Source organism: Rhynochetos jubatus (assembly GCA_027574665.1). NCBI lineage: Eukaryota > Metazoa > Chordata > Aves > Eurypygiformes > Rhynochetidae > Rhynochetos > Rhynochetos jubatus. Next base: position 32,477,532 of record CM050654.1, read on the forward strand.
GTGTTAGGCTCAGGACCACACTTCTGCTTAAGACCAGGGTCATAAATTTGGCAGGCCTTCCTGGTTCTCCCATCTGCCTTCCCAGCCTTCTTTCCTAGGGGATTTCCAGGGCCAGGTTAAGCCAAGCCACATATCCAGGGCTCTGTGCAATGGGACAGTGCAGGTGCTGAGAAACCCCAAAGCACTCCTTTCCCTGTCCTGCAGAGAAGGAAGAACCTCCCTCCTTGGCCGCAGCTCGCTCACAAAGGGGAGGTTCCAGCCAGTCCCTGCTGCCAGGACCCAGCTGCTTAGGTGGTCACAGCCCTCTCCTGGCCCCAGGAGCCACCTGAGAGGTGACAGTCTGAGAGGACTTCAGCTGTGCATACCTGGACAAACAAGCCTGCATGGATCCTATTTTCCCAACTTGTCTTCAAAGAGATGCTGGAAAAGGAGTCTTTAATTTTTATTGCTCACATATTGATGTCCCAACTGTTGAGACATCACAAAGGCCAAAGACAGTTCTGCTGAGTAAATACTATACTTTTAATTCATTAAGTGAGATAGTTTCCTGGAGTAATGTGGACTGTGCAGCATCCCATATGGCCTGGGGAAGACCAGAGGCATCTTCCATACAAAAGACCTTAAGCCAGGAAGGCCCTGTCCTGCCCAGTCCCTGGCTCTCCCAGTGGTCCCAGCACATGTCCTTTCACAAAGTGGCTGAGCTCAGCCTTCCCTTGTGTTAGCACAGCCAGAGCACAGTGAGGGGCCTTCGAAGGGACTCCGCAGAAAGTGCTGACTGAGCCTGAGCAATGGTGGTTGTACTGGGAAAGGTCTCAGACTCCTGCTGTGGGACTGAGGTTCAGGAGACCAGGTCAGGTATTATCCAAAGCTCTCCACACAGTTATCCAGAAAATGGTCTCTGCATCTCCTGAAAATGCTCTGAATATAATGCCTGTTTATTTTTATTAGCTGCATGGGAGACTTCTCAGTGCCTTTCTGGTTTTCCTCCTTGGAGCTGGAGTACCTCGGTGCATTGCAGACACCACAGCAAGCAGGTGGAGTAGAGAGCTCCGTCTGTAGCGTGAGGTTTTATACCAGCTCTGACCTGAAGCCAGCAGCCATACCATCTCCACGCCTCTGCCCCACTAGTGAAAAACAAGCAGCCTGGAGAAAGGGTATAAAAATAGCTCCTTGAGTAAAATCTATTTCCTCTGTATTTAGTTGTGTGTCTTGAAATACGTGTAGCGTGCTGGGAAGGGGGGAATTGTTCTGTAGCGCTTGGCCCATCCAGCTAACTAACAGGAAGGTCATCCTGAAGGAGCGACAGGAGCATGTGGATGGCTCGCGTCTTGTGTTTCCTCAGAGGCCAGTCTAAATTTAGCAGATTCACAGATGGACATTGGTCCGTAATCCATCTGGGACTGTGGGGGGAAGAGTGGGGTCTGGGTTGTTTGCCTAGGCTTTTTGCTGTGTAACCAGCTTCAATGAGCCACCATTCATTATTATGCTCCTCCTGGTTTTCTGCCTTGCTGAATATGCTGTAACTTACTGCCTGACCCTTTTCCCTGAAATTTTTAAGTTGAAGCATGAAGGAAAAATAAACTGCTGGTTCTGGGCTCACGCCTAACAGCCCTACTAACTTAATGTCAAACTGTGGATGTACTTTTTAATAGCATCATCACAAAGTTTGGACCTGTAACGGTACTTGCAAGAATTGCAGTAACACAAATAGTAATGATTGATGATTTTTGGCTTTCCCAAAATGTTGCCTCCTTGCTCTTTCAGCTTCCAGGCAGTTAAAGAGACTAATCCTAAGTGCAGTATTTGCATCTTGCAAGGCCTGCACACTGCTGGGCTGGTCCTTCCACTGCTAATCTTAAACAAATATTTTATGAGTATGTTTTGAAGTGAACTAGCTCTGCTAGAAATCCCATTTCCCTGACCAGTCTGAGACGGAGATAGGCATACCGCAATGCAAAGCACATGTGTATTAAATAATGTATTTCAAGTAATTGAAATTATGTTTCTGTATATCTGCTTCAGCACACTGCACAGATTTGACATATTGATCCTGACACACGAAGCCTGATTTTCCTGTCGTTTACGCAAGCATTTTGTCAGAGCAGTTATTTCCAAGTTACACATTTCGTAAAAGAGGCTGAACCAATGTCAACTTTGCTTAGTTCAGAGTAATCCCAAATTCTAGACAGTAGAGTTAATGTTATTGTCACTATGATGGTCTGAAAGTCTAGGGCAGGAGGTTATTTACATAAACGCCAGTGTATTTTTTTCCATTCGTATTAACTGATCTCATAAAAGATACTATCTCTTCTTAGAAAAGTTGCCTTTAACTTCAGAGTTGCATTTTTCTTTTCTTTAAGGCAGAGTCCATATTTGACCATATTTTCCTGAAACCTGTTTAAATAAGTCTCTCAGAGCAGAAACATTCAGTCTGTTACCGCCTTTCCTTATTTTGAAGAAGATGTGTCTTTCTGCACGTAAAGATGCAAAAAATGCACATTCCACTCCCCATCAGCTTGCTGATTGCCATCACAAAACGGTCTACAGGACACGCAGGCACAGCAGAGATGGGCCTGATCTCAGCAGCACTGGGTGGGGGCTGGTGCTTCTCTCTGCTGAGCAAAAGGCAGTCAGCCAGATGGAAGTTCCCTTTTCGTCTCACATGGGGAGGCTGAACCTCTTTGAGTATCAGGTGTGTGTTCTGTGCCTACCCCAGCAGCCAGGATCTGCAGTGGGTGGGATCAGAGACCAGGAGATAGTACAACCCTACAGTCATATACCTTGAGGCTTGGTGTCCCTGCCCATGGCAGGGGGTTGGAACTAGATGATCTTTAAGATCCCTCCCAATCCAAACCGTTCTGTGATTTTGCAGTAGAATCTGAACAATGGTGATAGGAGAACCAGGGCAGATCAAAGAATCTATCTGGGCTAAAATGAACTTCTTTTTTCCACCCTAGGTTAATTTTAACCTGGATCCATTTGCGGATCAGATTCACTGTGAGGCTGCACAAACATTTCTGTTGGCACAGGGGAAGCGGCAGGAAGGAGCAGGCACCTGGGTGAGACAGAAAAGGCAACAAAGGGTTTTGGCAGGGCTGTTGGCTCTTGACAACTCAAAGTGCTCATGGAACTATCATGTAATGTGGAGCTGTTACATACCAAGAGACTGGCTGAACATAGGAATTAAAAAATACTCCATGGCGTCATGGACTTGTCCTTGTCACAGACAGACGAGAGGTTTTTCTTGCGGCCACTAGAATTGCCAATGTGTAGAAGTTCAGTTTGTGGTAATGTCTGATGGAACCAAGCAGAAGGGGGATTTCTAGACTGTTTGGTGCTAGATTAGCAACTGCTTACTGACATTCCCAGGAGCAACATTTCTGTACTGGACATCAGCAGAAATCCTGCCTGTCAGAGGGCTAGCATCCTAAAAATGCCGCTATTGCTCTTCTGCAGACACTAAAAATTGAAAGTGGGCAGAGGTGCTCCACACTGGTGGAAGCAGAGGGGTTGTTTTCTAGCTGGTCATTCCACCAGCACATAAAAATAGCTTACAAACTTTTCTTTATTTTTTTTTTAATTCTCCACACAGCAGGCTGCCTGTTATGTGTGCCCTTGTTATTTATACTCGCCATAAGTTTCAACAGCAGCTTTACAGATTCTTTGGTGCTTGTCTAAGATCTGGTATTGTAAATCAGAAAGCTTTGCCATCCTAAACATTGCCTGGTAAGAACTCCTCTGTGTTCTCTTTTTACCCTAGAAAGAAAGGGAAGTGGAAAATACAGTTAATGCAATCTTTTGGCCCAAATAAATAAAGGTTTTACAATATTGACATTGAATTTCTTTTTAATTCCAGTCCAATTCCTCCAGACTGGCCAAATAGAGAAAATTTTCTCCATGTGCCAGTTTTTTAATTTTTCTTTTACCTTGCCTTGAATTTAAGGTACCAGAATTTTACCAGCCTTGAATTGTGCTGGATACTGGGTGGGGGGTGGGTGTTGAACACGAGGTGTGATCTTCTGCAAAACATCGCAGGAAAATAGTCGAAGTACTCTTCCATTAAAAAAAAAAAAGATAAACCAACAGAAAGAACCCCAGGTGACAACTTACTCTAAGGAAAGAGAAATGCCATTTAAAGAGAAAATTAGCTGTGGTTTCTACCATCCAAACAGAACAACCTCAGGCAAGTTGAGGCAGGCAGGCCAGGAATACTTTTGATACACTATTAGTCTGTAGTTGCTAAATCAACAACTCACCTTTGTCATTCACAAGTGGGTGAGGCTCCTGTTTGTCTTGGAAAGCAGACCGTGATGGGCTGAGACAGGCTCATGATTTCCCCACTGAGGCCCAACACAGTAAGACAGGAGCCAAAACATGTCCAAAAGGCAGCGCTTTAATGCTTTGTGTCTTCCATCACTGGGTATTGCAGTAACTCCCGGAGATGTGTCTCTGCTCTAATGGAGATAAGTGCTTCAGGAAAGGAACACAAAACCTGCTTTACATTTTTATTTCGCTCTTCTTTGCTGAAGGGTTGGGTTTTTTATTCTGACCACTAGCTTGTTCAGGATGTGTCCACCATCCAGCATAGCTCTCCAGCAACCGGCTAGTGCAGTACTAACATAATGTTGTACATGGCTACGCTTACTGGGCATCTGCTATCGAACTGGTTTGTGAGGTGAGGCTCTTTGCTGCAGCCTCATCTGAGTGTAACTCCTCTGGCGGTGCTGGTGGTGGGGCAGACAACTCCTCTCTGCTCACACAAGATGTTGCTGAAGCAGTAGAGCCAGCCCAGAGGCAGGTCAATCTGCGCCGAGGTCTTGGAGACCAGCAGGGCAAGACTCTATGCCAGCTTCTAACCATTCTCGTAGGCAACTCGCTGTCAGAAAATGCTCGCTGCTTAGGATGAAGCTGCGTATGTAGCGGGATTGGTCCTGTGCTCAGGAAACTAGAGGAACTGGACAAGGTAGGAATCTGTTCTGAGATACCTGAGCGGCCAAGTAAGGCTGGAGGTTGAAGGGGCACGTGTTTTGCAGTTCTGTTCCGCTCCTGAGAGTGAGTGAAACTCTCCTAGAGTACACCTATGTGAGTATTTGGGGGGCAACTCTAAGTTCCATGGAAACAGACTGAATCAGATGAAAGCAAACGTATGTATCTTACTCTGCAGTCTGCTCTACAGCTGTCCAACTCGTGCTGTTATTTGATGATCTTTTTCAGATACTTTTGGGGATAAAGCTCCAAAGCAACTTGTCTTTTTTTTTTTTTCGTAGGCTCTTCCTTCTGCATAGGATGCACAGGAAGAGAGAAGATGGGTTGTAAATTAGGAAAGAAAGTTAGGCTAGCGTCAGCAGGGGAACTTGTGATGTTTGGGAGAGGTGGGTTGTACAGGACATACAGGTGAGGTCCATCTCAGCAGAGCAGACAGGTCTGGCTGTGGCCTTTAAGGCTTTACAGTAGTGTTGGTGGGCCAGCATGATGTTTGGTCATGGCAACTCTTCTGTTGCTGTAAACCCACCCCATGCTGATGTTTACAGCAGAGGGATCAGCAACGATCTATTCTAACATTTGCTGAACATATGCCTACATTGCAGTTGGAGTTTGAGCTGGACTGTCTATATTTCTTCTTAATTTGTTTGGTTTAGCTAGTTGAGAATGTTCTTTTTTTACCTACCACTGTGCTGAACTGAGGAGCCAAAACCCTCTCCTCGGCGTTGTGCTCCCTTGCGCCAGGAGGGAAGATGACTCTATTTATTTATTTATTTTTAATTAATTTGATCTGTTTTAATACCCAATAAAGTTGTTGTTTTTTCCAACTGGCACGACAAGGCTCTGGCTATTTTTAAAGAACATGGCTCATTTGATTTAATCTAATGAATGTTTAGTGCTGTTGAAAATAGTTGGAGCCAGAGCCAAGAATAATGTACTGAAATGTGCTGGTTGAGCAAGGATTGCTTCACTCTGCCAATCTGCTTTCCCTCCAATTGTTCAGATTTACCTAGTTTTGTGAGTAGCATTTGCAAGCAAGACATATTGATTGAGGTGCTTTTTATTACTAAATCTAAAGGCTGATAATGTCAGAGCCATGTTTTGCCACACTCGTTTCAAGACACATCAAACAATAAAAACTCTTCTTCTTGTTCAGTGTAGGATGTCTAATCTCTGTTTCAGACCACTTTCAAGGGAAAGTGAAATGGTGATATCCTTTTATTACACACAGTAAAGCTGAGGCATGGAATGGTCATTTTTTTCTCCCAAAGTCCCCCAGAAAGCAGATGGGAGAATGAGTAGTGAAACTAGTCAGCTGGCATCTCCTGGGCTCCTTTAGCCGCTGTGTTACTCTTGACTTCTTCATGAGCAAGGCCATAATCGGAAAACAAGTTCTGCTGAGTCCTTGCTCCTGGTGTTTCTCACTGGTTTCTCGGCACATCCATGTTTACAGTCCTGCCTGCACCATCTGAATTGCTCTGCAGAGGCACCTAACACTCCCTATTGACGGCGCTTAAATTTCATGCATGTCCTTGCACTATCTCAATATGTCTTTGCAAGTGATACCACATATTTAAATGATGTATAGAAAATTGAATGAATCCATCTTCCTTTTGCCACCCGTGAGTTATTTCTGTTAGATGGCTGGTTTCCTATTCCTGCCTAAGAAATAAGTAGCTAATACTTAAGCTTCATTGGATTAAAAAACTAAATCAGCCATAATACATCTTACTCCATGATAGTGGTGCCCGTAGGGATGGATTTTCTGCAGAGACCGCTTTATATCCTGAAGAGCAACGTAGGATTGACTTGCATAAGTAATGAACAGATGCTCCTGACGGCTCTTACATTATTCAACTCTCTCTCTATGTGATGGGGGAAGGAAACAGCACCTGTTATTATGGGAGAAATGTTGCCGCTGCTGTTCTGCATTACAGACCTCCAGGGCAATCTGGGACAGGCATATCTCGCTGCGTTTCTGTTGACCCAGATGAAGCCATGCCAGTTTACATCCACTAGTTATTTTGTCCTCTGTTTCCCTCAGACAGGTCCCTCGGTTTATAACCCAAGAATATGAAATAGCTGCTGCAGGTATGAAGGAGCACTGGAGACCGTGTAAAAGTTGATGTGTTCCATCTTTCACCCCTAAATTTCCACAAGAGGACAGGGAAAAAATATTTGAACTTATTCCCTCTCTACAGCAAAAGTAATTTCTCCAGACTGTCTCAGATTTCATATGAAAGCAGCTCATATGGGACTTTCTAAAGGTGTATTTAAGAGCAGACAGAACGAATTTCCTCATCACCCTGACATTAGACTGAGATTAGTCCCCTTCCATCATCCACGTCGTGCAGGGCAGCACGCTTGGCCTACGGTTTAGGGCCACAGCTTCAGATGCAGCGAGTCAGGACCCTAAAATTTTCCGAGTCACTCCCTTGCAGGTAACAGCGATTGTGTTTGCAGCATGGAGCCGGGAGACGTTTCCTCGAAGAATCCCTGCAACTCAGGCATAGGTTAGAGCAAGGGCAGGAATGTTTTCTTTGCCAGGCGACATACAGGTTATTCAGGAACCACACGTTAACGCAACCAGTCCAATAATAACATGAAAAATATAAAGCGAAGATCGGAAGTGAGGTTAAGGATCCTCTCTAGTCCCAGGCAAGTGCCTCCTCACCCCTCACCTAGGATGAGTGGACTGTGCAGATTATTTTTTCCCCCCATGTGATCTCTGCAACACTTCTACTTCCCCGTGGCAGAACTCCCTGCTTGAAACTACAGGCTCACCCCAGCTGGCAGCATAGTTCCCACTGATGCTGGGGACAGATGTCATCCTCGGCCAGGGCTGAAGCTGAGCCAGGCTGTGCTCGCAGCTTGTCACCTCTTCTGTTTATAGGAGCTAATTGATACGATGTGATTATTAAGAATATGTCTTTCAGTCTTATTTTGTGAAATATTTATGGTATGTATAGTTCATCAGCAAGTATGCATAGTTATACTTATTTGTGGAGTCACTTTTCAGATATCACTTTTACAATATTGCTAGAAATGTAGATGGGGAGGAGGGGAGGAAGCCTGCTCCCCCTCCCCAGTAATGACTTAAATTCTGTTTCAATTAAGCAAACACATTTTCGGGGTTGAGACTGCACCTTAATTATATTTTAAAGTAGGCTGCAGCCGACAACAGCTACAAACTGGCTTCAAAACCCTCCGAAGAATCTTGGGCTGCGCTGCCTTAGCCCAGTGTCACTGCAGCTACTTTTAGGATGTTTTCTGGTTTCTTAAGCAGACGGTCTCAAAGATTTTCTTAGGGTGGCTTTTAAACTGCAGCAGGGCAGGGCTCTGGGGTGCTAGGTGCTGCAGAGGCACTCGGCCAGGGACTGCACCCGCCTCAGAGCCTGTCTCGCCCGCCCAGGCAGACGCAGGGCAAAGGCCACGGGAGCAGCATTATGCCAGTTAGGAGCATGGTCGTTTTACCCGTTTGTTGCTCAAAGCAGGCTGAGTTTAGGTGGGAGGCAGCCAGGCCATAGCGCGGAAGGTGGGCATGGTGTGAGAGGGTAGACTATGAAGCAGAAAGCAGAGAAGAGATGCTTTCTCAGAAGAGCCCTGCTACAAGTTCCCTGAATCACTCACAGGCCCTAAGCTGGTGCTTTCTTACTGCCTGGCACTTCAGGAGCTCAAACAGCCACCAGAAGAGCTGCTGCCTGGGGTGCCATGGCAGGGGCGAATGGCCTACAGGGAAGGGGCGAGTGGCAGAACGGGGCAGGTCCTAGCTGAAGACAGGCTGAGAGAGTTGGGCTCGTTCAGCCTGGAGAAGAGAAGGCTCCGGGGAGACCTTAAAGCACCTTCCAGTACCTGAAGGGGCCTACAAGAAAGCTGGGGGGGGGGGGCGGGGGGGGGCTTTTTACAAGGGCCTGTAGTGATAGGACAAGGGGTAATGGTAGTGATAGGACAAGGGGTAATGGGTTTAAATTGAAAGAGGGTAGATTTAGATTAGATATCAGGAAGAAATTCTTCCTGGAGATGGTGGTGAGGCAGTGGAAGAGGTTGTGGAAGAGGCTGCCCAGAGAAGCTGTGGGTGCCCCATCCCTGGAAGTGTTCAAGGCCAGGCTGGATGAGGCTTGGAGCAACCTGGTCTAGTGGAGGGTGTCCCTGCCCATGGCAGGGGGGTTGGAACCGGATGATGTTTAAGGTCCCTTCCAACCCAAACTGTGCTATGATTCTATGGTTCTAGCTGGTTTCCAGTCCACCTCTTCCTTCTCCAGCTGCGGTTTCTGCTTCCAGTGGGACATATTATCTCCCTGCTACAGGCACAAGAGCCCTGAGTGGATCCCCGAGACATTGCCTTGCATCTCCCAGATGGGCAAAGCCCCAAGTCAAAGAAAGACACAACACACAGCAAATTGGAAACAGAGTTCAGGTTCGCTGCATTCTTATGTATTGAAAAGCACCTTGGTGCTCAAGGGCATTGGCAGGAAAATTTTCACGCTCCAGGCTTGCTGTGAGGTTGCCAGTGCTTCCAGTGAGGCTGTACTCGAAGAACAGATCCTACAGCACTGTCAGAAGCGAAGCAGGAAGGTTTCATCTTTGCAGTCGCTGTGTAGGAGTCTCTAGGGGAGGTCACTGGCACTGTCCTGGCACCAGGTGCTGGGGTCCTCTGCCAGGATGGCTCTAGGGTCTGCAGGATCCCACCTGGTAGCTCTGTGAAACTACCCAGCACAGGCCTCCCTTCCCCCAGGAGCAGACACAGCACGCGCTGTGTGGGTAGGTGCCACCCCGCGTGGGTTTGCGAGCCCTGTGCCGAAGCTGCAGCCCTCACCTCCTGCCCACAAACGGCCCTTGGCCCCACGAGGTGTCACTGACTCCAAAGCTGTTACACAGCAAACCGAGATTCGGATCCCCAGCCTGCGGCATGGGCACCACCACCCCTACTCCGGCTGAGCTCCTGGCACGCGGGCACAAAGCACAGCACCTCTCCGCTGTTCCCTCTCAGTACGTATTTACACCTGGGAGAAGCAGCTTGTTGGGTTTGTTCTGCTTTCAATACCAGAGCGCAAAACTATGATGCTGCCGCTCTGGAATCCTGCCCGACCTCTCCTACCAGCCACCTCCAGCAAGGGTCAGGACGTCTTTGCCACCTCCAGTTTTCCATGCTTTAGGTGGGAAATCTAGCACAACAGCCTGCCACCTTCCAAAGCAAGTTGTGCTTCTGGACGTAGGGCATATCGGTCCGTGTCAGAAGGGTGAGCGTTCACCCCAGTGCTTCGGGCACAACTGGCAGCAAGCAGAGGGAGAGCGGTTGGGATCGCGGCACTTGGGATTGCGGCACCCGGGATCGCGACAGGCTGGTTGGTGTTTTCAACGAGCTGTACAAAGTTTTAGCTGTTGGATGCTTAAGCTAAGGATGGCGCTGGGAAGAAAAAAAAAAAAAGATGTGAACTTTAAAAAACACCCCACAGCAATACAAGTTTTGCCTTTTAAAGACATTGGAGGACCCCGCTCCACAGCGTATCGGAGCTTCACCAACTTCCTCCGGGCAGTTTTTCTTTCTCGGATGCCGCCCACACGGCCGCAGCCTCAGCGAGGATCCAGCGGTTTCCCGCACCCCCCCTCCCCGAAAACTCGTTTTCCTTCCAGAGGGCGGCGGCTGGCCGGCTGGGGGTGCGGGCGTTCCGCGGCCGCGCAGGGCGCTCCGCCCGCTGCCGCCCCGTTGCATAAGGCGGTGCAGTGGCCGCCGGCCGCGCTCCGCCCCTTTCCGCCCCGCGGAGGTGCTCGTCGGGTACGGCGGGGACAACGGGAGCCGCGGCCGGGAGCGGCTCGGCCGCTTATCACGGCTGTTTTTACATCTTTTTTTTTTTCTGGCTTTAAGGCTTTTTTTTTTTGAAATTGTGGTTTGTTGTTTTTCCCAAGCGGGCCGGTGGCTCCTTGCCATGAGCAGCCCGAAGGCAGCATGAAAGCGGGCAGGCGCGGCTATCCCGCCCGCTCCGGTGTAGGATGGCTCTTGGCGAAGTGCTGCTGCTGCTCCTGCAAAGGTCGGTGGGGTCCGGGGGTGTGTGTGTGTGTGTGTGGAGAGGCCCCTCGGGGGACCGGCAGCCCAGCGGTGCCCTCGGCGGGGCAGCCTCCCCGCGCCGCTGTGCCCGCTGTGCCCCGGGGGCGAGCGGAGGGAAGGGGAAGGGGCAGGTGGAGGCGGAGGGCAGCTGGGCTCGGCACCGCGGGTGCGGCCGGGGGCTCCCTCGGCCGCGGGCATCGGGAGGGAGAGGGCTCAAGTTGACAGGATGCGTTTTATCGTTGCTGGTAGGAAACACCCTGGGACTGTAAGGTCAATAGGGCGGGGAGAAATATTTGCTTAAATGAGATTTCTTTCTTTCTTTTTTTTTTTTTTTTCCCTTTCTAGCCTTCCTTGGGCTTGGATAGGAACAAAATGCTTTGAGAACATCTGTTTCTCACAGTTCACAAATCTCTGAATGGTGATGTGGGAAGGTCTGGGATAGCTGGCTGAGCTGAAACACAGAGATGTGGGAAAGCCACAGCAGCTAGAGCGCCTTGTAAAAATAAAATAAAAGTCTGGCTTTTACAAGGAACAGTGCGGCTCGGACGCGCTGACTGACGATTTCCCAGCCTGCAGCCTTCATGCCGTGCTCTGGCTCTTGAACTTGTTCTGGATTATGTGAGTTTTTTGAAGATGTATGTGTGTGGTATTTCAGTGTTTCCTGTTCTCTGAATGGCCAAGCAGAAATGTCCCAAACAAAACTTGCCTTTTGTTTTGGGTCCTTTTTGTTAAAAAAAAAACAAAAAAAACCCCAAAAAAAACAAACAACCACTAACTCTAAAGCTTTTCAGTGCAGTTTTTTGGTAATCGTGGAACCCATCCCCAGATAAAGATGACTGAGGACGGGTGAGCTTACAGATTTTGCAGTGCGGGAGCCCTGTCTCCCTGGTTATTGAGCTAGACTCACGCCTGTGTGGTGACAGCAGCAAACCAGAACTAGTTGGTGATGGAGTTTGCCAGGATTTCATAAGACGTTGGTCTCTCGTAGCCTGAGGAGAACACATTACTTCGTGCCAGAGAAGTGAACTGTGAGGTCGATCCACAAAACCCCCGCTTTTTTGCAGGATTTAAGAAGGAACGTGTAATTTGGTTGTAGGGGTAGGGCTGCCAACAGGCAGGTTGTGGTGCTAAATTCCTGTGAAAACCAAGTCTCTAGGACAGCCCGTGCTTCAGTGTGTTGGCCCATGCCGCTGGTGGGAGCAGGCTTCAAGCTCTCTGACCTGGCTCTGGTCTTTAAAATGTAGATTCTAACGGATTAAAATCTTCCTGCTCTTCCCCCTCTGGAAGGGGGAAGGGGAGACAGCTGACTCTTCTCTCTCCCTTTGAAATGTTAACTGTGTTTGCAGTTGTAGTTTATCGGCTTAGTAACAGAAGTTGTTTTGTGGTACTGATTGCTTGACTTTTTTCTTGTCCTTGGTAGTACACTTTGGGGGAAAAGTTGTAAAAGGTCACCTGTTACACTGTGTTTATTAAAGAAAACCGGAGGTAGTCAGACAGTAGAAATACTCCCTGAGTATAAGGAGGTACCCAACCTGACATTTGATGAGGTACTTGGATGCCCCAGACTGCAGCATCAGTGTGCTGCTGTTGATGCTTTGATGTGGCAAGCAGATCTTCGAAGCTCTAACTTCATGTATTCTGCAGTGTTAGTGATCATCCTTGCTTCTGGGACACACACTCAGTCCCAGGGCTTCTCACTGATGTGACTTGCAGTAGAAGATGTGCTATAGGTGACTGTATTTAAGGTGGACATGAAGCACCGTGGAGCTGTTCTCATGGCTGCCCCGTAAATGATCTTCCCTTTGCCTTTTTCCTGGTGACACACGCCTGATGTATCTTGCTCTTTTGCAACAACTGAGTAGGTTTTGTTGTGCCAATAAGAACCGTCCAGTGAGAGGAATTGAAAAGATGAGCCTGCAGTCTGTGCTCAAGCAGAGGTTATGTTGGTACAAGCTGTGTCGATGCTTTTCGTGTCGTGGAGCTTGGAAGCGATGCGGATGCTTGATCTCTTAAATAGCAACAGTAATGCAGAGCTGAAAACATCCAAACCCTAGGTCCCTAGTGTGGCATGAAATATGTACGTTTCGTGTAACTGGGCATTTCTCGGAAGGATTTTTGACAGCTAACGCAAACCACTCTTTGGCATCAGTCTTATCCTGTCTTTTGCAGCAGTGGAGACCCTGATACTGCTTTTTTGCTTGTTTCGCTTGATGAGTTTCTGATCTTGTCAGCTTTGCCCACGTACAAATCTATTGGGATCCGTCCAGAGAAAGCAACTGACACTTAGTAGCATTTGCAGTTTTGCTCTGACCCTGGTAGTCCCCTGCGTGAACTAAATAAGGACTACTTGTCTGTTCTGAAGTATGGGGAGATATGAATCCTAATATAGGAGTGCCACAGAGCAAGGGTCTGTCACTTGCTTTCGGCCATAAAAAGGGGTAGTTAAGAGCTGTAGACTTGCACAGCCTTCAGGCCAATAGCCTTAATCAGCCAAGAGTGGGCAAGCAAGGCTTTTTGCAGTATCTCCTAAATGCAGAAATGCAAGGTGACCTAGTGTAATGGGATACGTTTCAGTGCTGCAAAACTGGCTCCAAAAGCAGCCTGATAAGGGGTTCAAATTCTGATGGTCTTCTGGTAACTAGAAAGTAATCGAACTCTTCTTAGATATCAGCCCAGGGTTTGCAACTGAATATACCTTGTTGTCTTTTAACATGGAGTCCATCTCCTCAGTTTTCTGTGTGGTTCAGATGAGAGGCTCCTTTAAAAGGGTTGTGATGAGGGAAAGGGAAGAAGTTGGAAGGATTCCTGCTTTGTGAAAGTCTTTCCTAAAGCAAATGGTCAGCTTCATGCCTTGAATGTGCCAAGGTCAAAACTTCGTTGCCTTTAAACACGGAGCGAAGTCCAGTGGGTGAGTGCCATTACCTTCAGCGCAGAGTTCAGAAGCTCAGCAGTGGGTGCATGGAGCTTGGGTCAGGTGGAGACTGAAGTCAGGCTCTGATGTATGGGGAGCTGTAAAGAAGAGTCAGTGACTGAGATTTAACCTAGAAGTTAAATTCTGTGTGCTGTATTATATCCAGGGTCTTACCTAGAGGACCTTTTTTTGCCGTAGTTCAGCTCATTAGGTTCTAACCCAACCTGGAGCACGCTGAGGTCTCATTGCCCTAAGGGGCACCAGGAGGGTGGAAAGTACTAACAAGGTGTAGGAAATGCCTTTTTTTTTTTTTTTTTCTTAGAGCACAAGGAGAGAGACGTTCTGATCTGTGGACTTGAGAAGCTAGCTATGGGTACATCAGGTACAGCCCAAAAAGGATCTGTGGTTAAAAGTAGCCTGTTGTCAGCATAACTTTACAGTGCAACACCTTACACCCCATTCCAAGCCATATGGTGTGGCTGTAATCAGCTGTGAATATAAAACACTTCTTATTTGAGGGTAGCCAGAAACAGGGAAGATGGATTTAAATGGATGCGCTGTATCAACTTCGATAAAGAACATGTCCCTCTGCCTCCTTGAACAGTTGCTCTGCTGAGCAGGCTGCTGGTCATATCCAAACTTTTCACTTCAGAACAAAAGAAACTTAAAGTGAATGTCAAACCTTTCATCTCAGTGTGTTAAAAATGAAGGATTGAGTGGGTTTGTGTCTGTGCTGAGCTCCTGGTAAAGCCCTTACTTAAATTTCCTGTCCCTCCAGCTTCTTCTGTATATCTCCTACAGTTTTGCTATTCCTTCTGCATTTTTTTTTTTTTTTTTTGCTGTCCTCTTTTCTTTCCTTTTCCGCTTCTTGCTATCCTTCCCTGAGTCTTTTGATTGGTTACTGGCTCAGCCTGGTGAACCTCTTTGCTGTAAGATTAACAAAATAAGCTTCTCTTGACAGAGCGATGGTGACTAATGTGCAGTGAAGGGAGTTCAGCCAGCCACCTTGTACATCTTTGCTAGCTGGTCAGAAACAGAGCCTTAACTGGAAGTTGGGCAAACCAGCATCATTACAAGGGCTGTCAACAGCACGTTAATAAAAGTTATTTCTTCATTAGGTAAGAAGTGAGATCTGATGGTGCTTTTTATAGAAGGTGCTGATGCTGTGTTACAGCGAGCTGCAGAGCTTTGCTAAGGAAACTGGTACCTTTGTGCCGAGTGGTAGCAAGAGAGTGATCTGCAAGAATATATTCAAGCCCATAACATTTCCTAATTTGAACACATTTTATTAAGTGTTTCGGGCTGAGCCATGGTTACACTGTGTAAAGCATGATGGAATGCATGGCCGAAGCTGTTCCGTCAAAATTGAGGCAGAGGAGAAAACAATAGTAAAAATAAAGTTGTCAGCCAAAGCTTGCTTAGTTTCCTGGTCCTTCCTGTATGACAAATATGAGGAAACTGTTACCGTCCCCAAATACACTCCTTCGGTGAAGTCCGTCTGTTGTTCGCTAGTTGCATCTCGGTGAAGTCAGGAGGATCAAGTGCCCTGGTCTGCTGTGGGCAGTCTCTCTCTCTCATGCCAGAGTTGTGCTCGGCTCTTTCTCCTGGCTGGTTCACAAGCAAATGGCTGTGGTGAGGTTTGAGAGAGTTGTTGTTTTCTTCCAGTTCTATTAAAAGAAAATTGGTAAGTCCATGGCAGGAGCATCTCTTCTAAGTCCTGTGTTTTCCCTCCTCCGCAGGCTGAGTCAGGAGTCGGAGTGGGTCATGGCAGATAGTTATTGGAAGGGACAAAAGAGTTGATGAAAATGCTGCCCAGTTGAACAAGTAGGATTAATGTGACAGGGTGAATACGGGTAGCAAAAAACCGGCTCTTTCTGTTAGTGCGGAGATGTGCTCTAGCACACCTGCTCTACACCCTCCTGACAGATAGCCCTGAATTGAGCGTGTCCCAGAAGCGTGCCCGATAGTCACCGTGCCAGTCTTTTGGAGTAAATACAGACTCACTGTCCTGAACCTGTTAGTGTTAGGTGTTGTTAAATCCTACCTGTTGGCAGGAGGGTTTTTGGAGGGTAGAAACCTTGTTCACGGATACAGCAGTTCAAGTTTTCCGTGGGTCTGTGTTACTGCAAAGTACAAAGTGTCCAAGGGCACAGGAGGTTTGAGGTTTTTCGGAGGGCTGGTTGCCGCACGTGACACTGCTCACCGCTCTCATCTTCCGCCAGCCACTTTCTGTAAATCTTATGTTTATCGTATCACTGCCAGTGTTCAGGAGGCTTTAACAGCTTTCTCTTGCTTCCCAAGATCCAAGTAATACTGGCATTACTTTATTATTTTTTGAACCTTGCGCACTCCGCTAGGCAACTCTGACTCTCCCAACACAAGGTAGCCCCTCGTCCTCCGGCTTTGTGTCTCCCTTTCGCGACTGATCTTGTTGCCTTATCTTTTGTGATGTGGTTATATACGGGATGTGACAAGAGTTGTACAGAAAACAAACTTTAAGATCTTAATTCTTATGTGTAACGTAGATAACGAGTTCAGCTGGCTTACAAAGATCATCTTCCAGTTACTAGTCTGGGGGTGAATGCGGGGTGGGGATCTTTATTATTCAGATTGCTGCATTGTTTTCAACTTTCATAAATTCATCCAGTTCTCAAGAAACATGGGGTTTGCTTTTATGCTGGCAAAGCGCCTAAGCTTCCCATTCGCTCCAAGAAGCTTGTAAGAATTCATAAGGCTTTATTCGTCTTGTCAAAAGCCTGAAGAAGGGAGACTTTATTCTGAGGGAAAGATTACAGATAATGGTGAAAAATATAGCTTGGGTAATACCCTGTTCACTGCAAAGAACATGGGCCAACTAAACATGCTGCTTTCCTATAAAATAAGTGCCAGATAGATGTATTATTTAGTAATTCAATGCACAGATGCTGAAATACAAATCTACTCATGTTGAAGTGAAACAAAAAGGGCAGTTCACACAACGCCTGAAGGTTTGTTTGTTTTTTCTTCCAAACTGTTATGTTTCATCATACACCTTGTTAAAACTTGTGTATGTATTAGGAAAACTAATGTATCGTTTTAAGGTTAAAAAAAACAAACCTCAATGTTTCAGTCTAAAAATAGTATTGAGATACTTCTCCAACACACCAGAACACTGTAACATCTCAGTGCAATCCTCTCTTAACAGGCTGTATGGAAACGTTTTCATCTTTGGCAAAAGTTGCAATTTCTTTTCAAAAGAGAAGATTGGTTGGGCAGTTAGTGATTACAGGAGGGATCTATAAATCTGGTTTTCAGTCCATAAGGAAATCCAGTTCTCCGTCAGTTTAGCCACTGCATATCATTTGCCGTTGCAGAACAGTTCGATTGCTAATATTGCATCATGCAACTCAATGTCACGTAAAGGGGCTTTTTGAAACAACTACAGAAGTGCATCTGGCTGTTTTCTTGAAAAAAAGATCTGTGTATCATAAGTAGGACTTCAGCACGTGTCAAGAATTATTAGAAAGTACCTAATGAGATATGCTCAAAACCATCTCCCTTGGCTAGTGTTCTTTCCCATTAGAAAACCACAAACCAAAAATTAGCCTGTTTGCTTTTAGTTAATAATGTTTGATGTGGCTGATTATTCTGAAACGCAAACCGGTCTTTGAATTAAAGGTAGTTAGTGCATCCCGTTGGGTCTCCGGTCGAGTTTGATGTGCCTCCCAATCTGTCGGCCTCTGTCCTAGACCAGGACATCAGACATTTCACCTGGGCTCTTTCAGATAATTAGGTCAAAATATGAAATTTTCACAGTGAAGTCCTGATGAGATGTGAAATAGAACCTGCAAACTGAATTACAGCAGTTAATAATAGAACCCACGGGGGTTTCTTCTTTTTGGTGGGGAGCGAGCCATTATATACACTTTGGTTTACGTACTTGTCTTTTGCTTCTCTCTAAGGCGGAATGCGTAACATCACGTTGCAGAAAGCCCAGTATAGCTGTGGTGGGTTTCTTACTCCTTTGCCTCCCAGCACTTCCCAATCCTTACACGTGCTCCTCTACTGTACAGGAACTTGTACAGTCACTGCTCAGTACTTTTGAAAAATGGAAAAAATACGTCTCCCGTTTTGTGTGTTGCCACATGAGGACTTAGTAGTTGCTCTTCTGTTGCCCCTGTTGCGGGCACGTGGGGGTTCCGTGTGTTACAGCCGTTGCTAGTCCTGGTACAGCTCAGCGACTTTCAAATCTTGGATCCCTGCGGAATTAACTTCCAGGCTGTGCAAGGCTGTGAAGTTGCACAAAGGGGTGAGTCTGGGGAGCCAAACCTGCTGGGAATCAATTAGCAAATATGATCCGGAGGAACCAGCAAGTGGTTTCTGGTGAAGGTTTTGTATCTTTTGTATTGGGCGGTTGTAAATCAAACACGGAAATTTCACGTTGCTGGATATGGGAAAGCACAAGTACAGTCTGTCTGTCAGCTTTGAGCAAAGATCCCGTGTTCATTAGCACAAGACAGCACTGAAGTAAACATTTAGGGAAGAGATGGACTGTGATAAGAAAGGATTGGAGGGGTCTCCACTGTTATGTTTTCCAGGCGTTTTTCCATGTTCAGATTGCACATGGAGCAAGCAGCTCTGAGCACAAAAGGAGAGCTGGGAGTGGCACATCCCCAGCTACAGCTAAATCCACTGAGGACGCTTCTGCATGCAGTCCAGGCCAGCAGTTACAGCTAGAGTATGTGCCCTGATGTGCTGTGTTGGTTTTTTTCCTCCTCCCTTCCTAATGCACATGTAGCTTTGGTGAACAGAGGTTTATTACATCCCCAAGACACGCAGTACAGTCTTAACCTATCTGCAAGCACGTTACAGTTCAGCCAGCGCTCTGAAACTTTCCTGAGGTCACGTAGGAAATTGGTGGCAGAATGACCATCAGATAGTCAGCAGTTACAGCTTCAAGATTTATATCTACCAATTGATTTCAGCCTTTTGATAGGCCTGCGTGCCCTAGGAAGCGCATCACACACGTACCCCAGTTCGTCTCGTTCAGCAGTGCCAGTTAACTGTGGCTGGAGCAATCCCCGCTGCGCGGCGGGGAGCGGCAGGATTGCGTTAGGGGGGAGGGCAGCATCGAGGTGGTGGTGAGGCTGAGAGCACGGACCAGCATGTGTGTTCCTTCTCATCGGCTGGGGTTCGCTGCGGTCCTGGATCAGATTTGCCCACGTTGAGCACCCCTGACGAACGAGGCCCCAGCTGTCTGCTGCCGCAGTGGCATGTGCCAAGGCAGGCTATGAGAAGTGTTGCACAACCCAGTATAATTTAACCACATGCTGAATAAATACACTTTTGAGAACTCTTTTGGAGAGATGTTGCCTAATTAATCCTGCAGGGGGTATAATATGTATATTTTTGAAATCCGGTTTTAGCATCATGCAATTAGCTTTCATGGCCTAAGGATTCTGATTTAAGACATTCTTTAGTTACTAATGGTAATCTGTTTTAATTAGAAATGCAAATGTATTTTAGATCCAAATGTATGTGAGTGGTACAGTGTAAAGAGATGATTCACAGCTAATACCACTGGAGTGCCTCGAGTCTGGTATTCTTTGTACCTTCTGTAGTTTGAACCCTGAGGATCAACACGATATTCAAACATCGCTCTCAGCTGAAGCATGTGGAGGCTGAATAGACTTTGTTAGGAAATGGAATAAGTATTAATCAACAAGGATCCTTTCTAGGGCAGCAGAAGGAAAATCATAGCTTTAGGCAAGAAGGAGGCAAATGCTTTGAATAGTACAGTAGTAACTTCAGCTTCGCAGTAGCAGAGCACCGCTCCTGCCAGGACACAGGTGCTGAGCAGCCGCCAGCATCTTGGTTGACTTCGTCTTAGTATCAGAGAAAGTACTCAGGTTTGAACATCCCGGGCTGCTCAGGCTGGGCTGTAGCTGTTCAGAGCTGTGCTGCCGTAAAATCTGATCTGGCAGCGTGTCTAAGAAAAGCCTCAAGCAAGGCAAGCTCCGAACAAACATATGAAGGCTAGCACTCGCTGAATATGCACAGCAGTCATTTGTCCTGGAGATACTAAATTATCAGGCAGGTGGATGTCTGTGATCAGACATCGCACACTGCAGTAAGAGATCACACAAATTTGACACAGTCCTTCCAGAATCAAAGAGCCTCTGCTGCTAGGCCAGTCCAGCCCTAGCGCTTGTGTTCAAATAAGTGTTTCTTTTCCCTAATTACTCGGAAAGATGGGGGCAAAAGAAAGCAACTACTCAGCACTAGTGAAGATGGCTTTTGTATTGATAATTGCTTATTAGACATATTGCTTGGTAGACCCTTTTTGCAGCTATTTGTGATGAGGCGCAGTGATGCAGCTGGGAACGAAGCAGTGCAGTTTAAGCAGTGCACCTCTCCCCATCTCTGCTAAGCTGGATGTAGAATTCTTTTCCGTGAGGAGGCTGCTGGTAAGAAGCAATGGTGTAGGCACCGTAAAGGCTGTGGGATGCTCCATGTTGCCCTCCAGAAGTCAAAATCCGAGAGTTTCTCGGAACTAGCCTTATTGGGAAGACTGGTGGCTGGGTCAAGGCACTTGCAGAGCCTCAGACGGCTGAGACCTCGGCAGGGTGCTGCAGAGAGCTCTCCTGTTCCCATGCAGCAGATGCTCCCTGAGACTTCAAGTTCCTGTCCCATCTTTCTTGCTGACGCAGATAGAGTGTAGTGATTTCATCACCTGAAATTTGATAAACTTGTTGACTGGCACCACGGGGAACGTTCCTCACAGAACTGCTCCCTGCCCTGGAGAGCTGTCAAACGAAAACCCAAGACGTAGATCGCGTGAGCCTGTTATATGGATCGGCAAGTGATGTTCTGATTTTCCTACTTAAGCTGAGTGAATTAAAGCTTCCCACAAGTCTCACTGATAGTCTTGAGTGTGCAGTTAAAAGTCTCTGAGCTGCTTAGCCGTTTCCCTGTGCCGTGTTCAAAGAGCAAAACATCACCAGCACCAGCAGTTCTTATCTGTGTGTTTTATTTCCAAACCGCTGTTTGCATTTACTTCATTCATTACTTTTAATTCATCCCAACCAGTACCTTTGCTGTGAGCTTGTATTTTCCGCTCGTATTTCTGGAGGATGAGGGCGTGGAGAAAGCTGCTTTGGGTACCAGCCCTGGAGGCTCCGGCTGCAGTGTGTCTGTCGTCAAACACCCCAACCTCGTTGTTCTTGGTGGTTACGTGGTGTCCGCTCTTGCCCTGCACCACTTGCAACTTATTCTTATTCCGTTCTTTTCTTTTCAGGGGCTGTCAGAGCCTGAATAATTTAAGAGTGAACAAATGAGAGACGTTCATGGAGGACTCTCTTCTTACCTAGGCACAATTTGACAAGCATGTAGATTGCCTTGGGTTTCCACTGCACCTACCACAACTTTACTAAGAGAAAAGCCCCCTTTCCTAGACATCTGTGTCCCTCTTGCTTAGTAAAGTTATTCAAGATCAGCGCCTTTGGAATTGGTTGGTAAATGGACAAAGACTTTCTCTTTGCCCGGAGCTCCTGACAGCCTCCAAGTACCAAAGAGAACTCCACAACACTAGAAAGCAAGAGACAGCTGCTGAATGTTGGAAGCTACTGCATTTGGCAAAAGAAGCTGACGCTAAGATGCACACAGTTGTGTTTGTTTGTTCTGCTTGTTTTCTGTGCTTTCTGAGCCCTGTGTGTGCCTGGAAAGTTTAATGACCAATTCCTTCTTTCTCAACATGCAGTTATTCTTCCTATCCCAAAAAGCTTTGGGTTCTGTTCTTGCTTTTTTTTATTTTCCCAATTCCAATTTATACTGTCACCGATACCCTTCTGTTGTTTCCATGAGGAGCTGTTTGGGTACGTAGCCACAGTTTCCTTTGAGGTAGGGAGACATAAATACGATACCCAAACATTGACCTCCTGCCTCCTCTCCCCTCATTCAGCAGAGTGGTCCACCTTGTCATAGAGGTGGCTGGCTTCAAGCGTAAGGCAGAGTTGACCTTAGCAATGATGTCATTTGACTGAGAAATCACTTCAGAATTCTTACAGCAGCTCAATTTGGGAGCTGCTGAATGAAGCTGACCCTTGACACTTCGCAGAAGAATAAGGCTTGTGTTGTACTAACAGCTGCTTGGAAACCATGTGTAATAAAGTTTGGTTTTGTGCCCACCACCAGGATGAAAGATGGTATTCGCCGACTCTGGTACCCTTACGCTCCCAGCAGAGCAAAACTGCTTAGATCAAAGTTTAAAAGTCTGCTTCTATGTGGGTGTCTAAGCATTTCACAGTTCCTTATGCTAAAAGTAACAGTGTACTTGCAAAGGCCAGCAAATGCTGCTCTTCTTGTTCAGCTTCAAACATGACATTTCCCCCCTCGTCATCCCATGTAGGTTTCCATAAAGGTTCAGGGTTAACACTTTTTTTTTATGGAACATGCACAAGTCTCCTATGAAAATATATCAAGGGGGATTTTTGCTTTGTGTTTGGGGCTTTGTTCTTTTTGCTGCTAGCGGCACTTATTCTGGAAACTTCAGGGTCGGGGATTACTTATTTTTGTCAGAGAACGAGGACAGTGTAAATACAAAATGTAAAGTAGAACTTAGAGAAGCGCTTCAACAAGTTGTTTGACTAAATTGAAATAAATGTTGATTTGTTCAAAAAAAAAAAAAAAAGCATGCCCTTTCTGGATCTTGTTAGTCTTGACTTTTTATTTCCTTTCTTTGCTAAAGCAAAATGCATGTCTCTTCACTTCAGAAATCTGCTCTCCCCGCTGTGAGGCATTACGGGAAGGCTGCTCCAACGTACGCTCCCAGCAGATGCGTTGGACTTGCTCTCGCTGTGCCCTGGGCTGGTCTGGGATGTGTGCTTGGCACAAACCTGAGGCAAGAGAATGGGTGAATCAAATCGAGTGCGTAGAAATACTGCATCTGGCCTCAAACTCAGCTGTGTGGAGCAACTGCTCTTTTTCTGAGCTTTTCCACACCCTTTTGTTCAGTAAAAACCTGTTCTAAAAGATTGTTGCTCTATTGGGGAGATAAGCGAGGTTCCCTTGAAGGACTCAAGGCAGGCCAATAACGTACCTCTCGTAGTATTTTGGGATTGGAGCTGGCTAGGAGTATCTTGCTTACTAACGGGGTTGGTGGATTCACTCTGTGGCTGTTTGTTCTCTTGTTATTCCTGTCATGAACTCACAGCGGCTTATGTGAGGGGTCAGATGGGGCCCTGGAGCAGGATGAGTTTGTCAGGCTGATAAATGGAGAGAAGGCGGCTCAAACCTCCCACCGGAGAAGTCGTAGACACGCATCACAGTGTTACATGAAAATACATTTCTGAGCGGGACACCCAGAGAACAGGACTGGAGATGTTTCGGCTGCTGTAAAAGCGCTCGGTGCCGTGGGGTTGGGTTGCACGCTTTCCTGAGGGTCCCTTTCAGAGGCGCAAGGACATGCGCTGCCCTCGTGGGCAGCAGCTCCTGGGTTAAATGCTTGTCTGGAGGAAACGAGACCCAGCCCTGTATCCATCGGAGGACTCGTCTTCCTCTTTTCCCAGTGCCATCCCTACAGTCACCTCTGACAGTAGCTTTAGGTCCCCGTGAAGCAGCAGATAGGACAGGGATGGCTCCTGTAGCTGCTGCTCTCACCAGGCACTCTTGGACAGTAACGAAGTCATGGTTTATTTCCGTGGGCTCTCTCTCCGTGTCTTCCCCTTGTGCCGTTTCTCTCCCTGGAGGCTGAGCTCACTCATTCAGCACGCTCTCAGGATTTCAGTAACTCTTCTTGCGGGGTCTCTCGAGACCGCGCGCCTCTCTGCTGTTTCTCCAGGCTTTTGGTTTTATCTCCCTCTTTGAAACTTTCCCAGAACTGCAGTGACTTTTCTCTGACCTCCGGGAACTGGAGCTCTTGAGCCCTGACACTCCGACTGGCACAACCAAGACCTGGAGACTACTTTGGGATGTCAGCTTTCCCAGCGCATGCTGGATGAAAGCCGCATCTGAGCAACACCAGCTAAAAATAAAAGCTATTCAACTGAAGCTAATGGCGGGTTGCCATGAGTTATTGCTCATTAAAGTGAATTGTCAGATGCTTAACTTCAGCTAATCATTTCCTGCTGCGAGATGGGCCTGGTACGAAACATACTCAGATGTGGGAAGGGGATTCACAGTAACTAAATTTAGTGAAGGGTGTAATTTCCTCGGACTCCCTCTGTAGTTAATGGAAAGAGAGAGGCTCCTACGGGGTGTGATTCCCGCTCTGCATCCCCTTAGGCAGCAGCGTGCACGGCCCCTTGACTGCCGAGAGCTGCTGCCTGCTGCAAAACCGAGCTGCTCCGGGTGATGGTGTTTGCCCACCCCAGCTAGGTGAGTGCTTGTTTCCCTCAGTTTAGGTTTCTACCTGGAAGTAATGGTCAGGAAGGTGAATATTAAAACCAACAAATAGGTGACCATTTCCCAAAGGCAAAAACCCTTATTCAAAATCCCCCAGGAGCATCCTCTGCTTTTCAGTGTAGCTATTGGAAACTCTGCAGATCATCCTTTATCTCAAGGCAGCTGCTCTTTCCCATTTCCAAGAAATATCAGCTATTCAATAAAGAAATGCTGCGTTGGGAATGTTGTGTGATTAATTTAGTATAGTCATTTTTTTTCCCTTGTTCTTGGAAGTTAGTCTTGTTTGCTCGTTTGGTTGTGAAACAGAAAGTAAAATTTTGAGTTTTTACATTACAGTGATTGGAAACTCTGTCAAGTACATCTGCTTTTAGCAGTGTAGGCTACTTTGTCTTTTGGACTAGAAACTTTTGCATAAAATATTTAACTCCATACCACTCTTCTTGAGTTTGGACAGAAGTCTGTTCAGCCACGTAAATGGAACTGTGAGAATCCTGCCAGATTGATTTGTGCCTTTTGATGTTACTTCCAGCTTAAAGCTTCAAATGATATGACAAGACACAAACAGAAAATCCAGTTGAACCTTCTCAATTCTTCTCATTTACAGGAGATTATAAAGCTAGGGAGAACATTTGAACCTTGGAGCAAAATTTGCATTTACATTTCAGTGGTATAGTTTGAACGTGTCTTTACCCTCTGGTGTGAAACCGGGTCCTACGTGGTCTTATCTCATTTTTCCCTGGAGCCGAAGCACGGGGCAGGTCCGTGGTTGGGCATGTGCAGAGTAGCTGAGCAGAGCTGGGGGACGTGGGCGACTCCAGGGCAAGTTTTGCAATTCCATTGCGCAAGTTTAAGGTACTTCTAATCTGAAGGGCTTCGCAAGCCAGTTGTCCTTTGTCTTTGTCTGACATGGGCACTGAAAATTTCCTTGTGTTCACTTACGTTCTCCATTCCAGCCTTTTTCGGAGGCAGTGCCTGAGGAGAAAGTTTATCTGTTGACATTAAGAGTTGTCAGATTCATTATTTGCATTGTTACGAACCAGTACTTTTCACTTGAGGAATAGATGTGAAGTGACTTTGTATTATCCAAATGTTTTACCTCCCAAATTTTTGCAAATCCATGCCAGGTTTTACAGGCAGAATAGGCTCTAACACTAAAATTGGGATCAGTACTGTCATCTGCCTAGGCCACAAAGTTTTGTAACCCTGACTTGTGCCAATAAAAATGTTTCACTGAGTGTGTTTTGGATATTTCATACAAAAGCACAGAAGAGACCAAAGAAGCAGTTTTCATACCTCATTCTGCCATCTTTGCATCCGTTGAGTAGAGCTTTAGCCTTGAAGCCCTCAAGAAGATCCAAGACGGCTTTCACAGCAGCGTTTCCCAGGGCAGAGTATAAAGCCTCAAGGGACGCAGAGCTGTGAACTGAAGCCTGCAGCCTCTAGGGTGAAGGAGATGCTCTTGGAAAGGGCAGGGGAGGGTGCATTTTGATGTTTGTTTAGTGTGAAATATTAACATCAAGGTTTTGTTTGTGCATAGGATGTGTCTAGATGACTCCTGCTTTCCAAGATTTGCTGGTACAGAGATTCCTGTTTTTCAAGAAATACTAGCTCGAGTAAAGACTGAGTTAGTCTTTCACCCACATCTGATTCAATTCCATCTTTGTCAGAAATGTTATTTTACAGGAATCACTAAATATGGAAAATGGGCTCTGTCAGGCACAGCGGAGCTGATTTATGTGCTCATGGGTCAGATTGTCATTATTGGCTTTCATTCATGAGTGGAATTATTTCTGCAAAAAAAATTGTTTATTTAAATACACATACT
The DNA here is from genome assembly GCA_027574665.1 of Rhynochetos jubatus. Taxonomy (NCBI): domain Eukaryota; kingdom Metazoa; phylum Chordata; class Aves; order Eurypygiformes; family Rhynochetidae; genus Rhynochetos; species Rhynochetos jubatus. The sequence continues at coordinate 32,503,677 of CM050654.1, forward strand.
AATAGGATTGCAGACTTCCCATTCTGGCTCATCTTCCTCGACTTCTGTGGAAAAATCCTTTTCTCTCAGGCTGTTTTTCTGGGGTGAGAAAGGGAGCCATACGTAAATCTGAAGAAGATACACCCCTCCTCACCAACAGCAAGGTTGTGCCCTGCCATAGTCACCTGTCTTCACAGCTACGTTGTGTACTAACTGCTGGTTAAGGAAGTGCATTTCCGTCCTATCATACGTGGTCTGTGGTTAGTATGGATCAAGAAGAGAAGCCTGATGATTTCTACTGAGTTGCTCTGAGAAGCCTTTGCCTTTCCCCGTTAGAGATCTGAGTTCCTGCAGAGCAGTCCGGTGCTGCATGAGCCTGATCAGACAGACCTCCCCTCCCATGAGTGTCTGGGGAACAGGGAGGTAAAAATAAAATGTCTTGTATTTATGTTCCAACAGTAATTCCTACTGACTCAAATGGGAATACACCTGTGCCTCTGAAACAGGTCTATGAGATTTTCATTTTTCCTTTTACCCAAGGTTGCACAGAACTGGAACTTTGGGTTTTTCAAGTAAAAGAGCTGTGCTTTTATAGACGTCTGTTCATTTGAGCAACAACAAATCTTTCCTGCCTCCGGTGCAGCAAAAGCTCTGAATGTTAAAGCTCTTCAGTCTGGCTGCGTGTCTGTTACAGTCCTATTGCCAGAAGTTTCTTGGAGGTTTGCTTAGGGGTGTTTTGGAAACCATCATTTCTTCTGTCTGAATGAATGGTTTGGCCAGGAAATCAATGTAGCCGCACTAGTCTGCTGACCTCCCTACACCCGTTTCGCTTCACCAGATACCTTTTTTTAGACACGTGTGTCCAAGCGTGTGGTGGCAGGGCGACTGCTGGCTGTAGCTCTCCGCTGAGCCCTGACGTTGCTGCAGACCCGCTGCAGCGTGAGGGCACCCACGGCTTTGCTGTGCTTTGCAGGCAGCGGTGGCTGCCCGAGTCACCATGTGATGTGCCGCTGCGTCTTTTCCAAAGTGCTCTCTGGTTTTTCTTAAGCGAACTGTGTTTCCGAACAGCTCTGCCAGTACAGTTTGCAAAGCACGTATGTGCTAGAGCTCTGCAAGAAGAGCACAGTAGCACAGCCTTCTCTTCCGCTCGATCCACCCTGTGCCTGGATCTCAGGCTGGTATCGAGTGTCGTGATTAATGTGTTTGTAGCCGTGTGTGCTGCGGAAGCAGTGCAGCTCTCACAGGCACGCTTAGGAGGCTGTCTCCAAAGTCCTTCCTGGCAGATTTTTTGTGTTGCATGTTTCTGTCTCTCATTTTGTGAGCTCTGCTCTTCCTTGAGCTCCAGTCCTGCCTCTGCGACCACGGCAAGGTGACCTGCTTTATGTGCAAAGGAAGGCGTTCTCAGCAAATGGCAAGGGTCATTTGCTCACAAATGTGTTCATATTCGCAGTTCCTTTAAAAAAGAAAAGGAAAAAGGTGATGAATATTGTGTGTGGACTCCCACTGTGGTTTTTGGACAGTTCAGCAATGGTGGGAAGTGGGATGATGAGATGGGATTGCTTTGTGCGTGTGTAGGGTGCTGGGTAGAGCAAACTCGCCCCACCTCGAGGGGCTCTCTGGGTGGCTGGGGAGCAGGGAGTTTTATACCAGACTTTCTCTTCCACCTCCCTGCCTATCCTCCAGCCAGCAGAGACTACATTACCATGTAGAGGCAAGGTAAGGCCACGTTTCCACTCTTGGGCTGCATGGGTCAAGTGAAGGCTAGGCTGTGTCCCAGGTGCCTTCCAGTGGTCAGCCGGGGCACTTCAGCAGACAAGGAGAAAGAAGGAGACTTCATACCTGCCAGGGTTGTGTGCGGCATGGCATGACCGAGATTTAGTCACCCCTCAGTAAATAGCCTTTTTCATCACCAAAGGCATGAACTGGAGCAGGGAAAATCCAGAACCTCGTTCAAGAGGGATTGTTGCACAGTGTAACACACCTCCCTCTGGAAACCTTTGGGTTGGCTTTCATCATGACCTGTGGCTCTGGAGGCCTGATGTTTGGTCTGCGGGGGTTTCTTGGCTCTAGGTTAAGCTTCGGACAAAATTCCTGCAGGTGGGCAGGGTGGGCTGTGGGCCAGATCGGGACTTGGGCTCGCCCCACCAGCTGCCTTCCGGGATGATGGGGCACACTGACTGACCGTCGCTTCCCTCGGACAGCCTCGAGTAAAGAGTCGGTGGTGAGAGGTGCTGTGTATCTGTTCGTGGTGGCCCTGCTCGTAAAACCAGGAGCAATTCCTGGTGGGAAGGGAGGCCCCTGCCTCCCTTCGGGGTTCTGAGTTTGGCCCTGCCTTGAGCCCACCACGTGGAAGTTGGACTGTGCGTCTCAATAACAGATCCTTGAGGTGGATGGGGCTGTCCCAGGCTCCATTTAGACTCCTGTCAGCTCCCTTCCCTTACTAAAAGTTACACTGGCAAAGTGCCGTCGACTGGAGGGTGGGGGTTTAGACTGTGTTACTTCCAAGCTGCAGTAAAAACCTCTCTGTACATTAATCGACCGAGATGTGGGAAGATCAGCTGGTTCTTGGTTCTCCTCAACCCCCCCGAGCCCAGTCCCCAGCAAAGGCAGGGAGCCCGTGATACGGCTGCTTGCCCCAAATCATTCCTGAGTGGCAGCCTCCACAGAGCGATTGCTTCCAGCATTTCTCCTCCTGTGACCGCAGCCCTGCTCCCTGTGCACCAGTAATTCCCCAAGTTAATCCTCCTGCTGCGGCAGTGGGAGCGCAGGCACCCGAGACCACCTGATAAACTCCTAGAGCATCACATGGACCCTGCGGGAGGAGGCTGCCTAACGCCTATTGAGTGGAAGATAAGCTGGCCACTGACAAATATTATCTTGCGTTTGTTGATTTAATTAACGCCACTTCATGTGCATGAAATAACATCAGCGGGCACTGGCTAAACCCAGGCCTTTTTGAGTTAAGACTGCTACTTTGCCCTTATGGAGGAACGTCAGGAAAACCCCAGCAGTTCCACCTGGGATCCGTCCTGCTCCCAGCCCCTCTCACACTTCCTCCCGTCATCAGAAGACAGATGATTTGGATTTTCTTCCTGTCTGGGAAATGAACTTTGACTTCCTCTAGCTTCTTACAATTATTTCCGTATGTTCTAAAAACCTAACTTTTGACCTCAGGTATGTAATAAATTATTGGTTCAACTTCTGACTGAGGCTGCCTATGGTTATAAAATGTTATATTATATTATACTGTCATGGTCTGAAGACCATGGATGCTGGCAGACAAGGCAGACTGCAATCTCTGCTCGGTGCGTAGCTGGCTGTGAGCAGCAGCTCTGCATGCAGGTAGCAGGAACTGACTTCGAAACCGATATAGGTAATGATTCTCTGGGACAGCAGCTCTCCCTCAGCATGGGTACTACACAGTACCTCTGATGATATTTGTTGCTGAACTGAGCATATATGGATGCACCAGGCTCTCTTCATGTGTTGTAACTTATATTTTTGTTTCCTGCTGGGATGGATCAAAGATTCAGAGGTAACCATCTAAAAATATTTAATAACACCAGCTGGCTGCTTTCTGATGTACAGTCTGAGATGTATCTTACAGGAGTGTCATGATTTCTGAATTCTGTTTTAAAAAAAAAAAAAAAAAGACATCTTAAACTGTGTGGGATTAAACATCTCGGTCCCAGATTGCTCCTGGGAAGGGAGTTGCCTTGCCATGGTTTCAGAAAGGTGAAAGCAGGGCACTTGTTCCTAAAGGGCGATTGAGAAATCTTCGAGCAATGTGTTTGCTTTGGTTTTAAAGATTTATTGATATTGGCACATCTTTGGTCAGTTGCTTTGGGGGGTGTACGGGAGGTTGCACCCATTTTTAAGGTGCTAGTCTGAACATGTGTATTGATAATTGTGATTAGATATAGTTCAGCAGAATCTCCTGCTTGGATATAATAGAAATCCTTTTTAATTTTAAGCCTGCTTTCTGTCTCCTTCTTGGGAGTTTCCTTTGGTTTAAACAATTTATCATCTTTTGTGATTGCTCATTCCAGTTTCTTAGTTCGAGGGAGGGTGTGAAGTCTGCTGACAAATTGCTTTCAGGGGCAAAGGAGATAATGTTAAGGTGCTTCAAATAACCTTCAAAAGTTAATAAGTAGTCTAACTAACAGTGATGTCACTGGGGCTGGAAACACCCGAGAAACGTTTATGGAATGGGAGCCTGACAAAGTGTTGGTGGCTGTCAGGTCTGCTGTAGTAATCTGCTTTTTGCGCTTATTTTCTTCCTGGCAGTTCACAATGAAATGTGTGGGAAGAAGCTGAGAAGTTCAGCGCTTAACATGAAATTCAGGCTTTCATAAAAACTAGGTAACTTTGCAGTCTGCGTGTGATCTTTCTTAAGGACAGATAGCGTGGTAGGAAAAGCGTGCAAGATCATGAAAAATGTTGCAGAGCATTTTTCTCTCTGGTGTGCAATGAAGTTTAACCAATGTCCATAGGTCACAAGACCTTTCATCGAGGCGGCTTGTGCGTCCATGCTTAGGGCTGCCAGGCGCTCGAAGTGCACTAGGAAATAGAGGAGGTGCTGGTACGGTCTCTCACCTGCCTTGTTTTCTTCCAGATGCATATTCAGTCTCTTCCAATGACAACGGGGGCAAGTCTGATTCAGTGGCCAACTTACAGCCTCAGCCATCCCTCAACTCCATCCAGAGCTCTCCTGGTCCCAAGCGCTCGACCAACACCCTGAAGAAGTGGTTGACTAGTCCTGTGCGCCGGCTGAACAGCGGGAAGACGGAGAGCAACATCAAGAAGCAAAAGAAGGTGCGAGATGGCAGGAAGAGCTTTGACCTCGGCTCACCCAAGACCGGAGACGAAACCACTCCTCAAGGAGACAGCGCAGATGAGGTGTGTGTCGGTGTTTGTTGCAGGAAAGACCGTATTCTGATAGTCTCTTCTGTGGTGTGTGATTCACGCTTGAGTAAATGCCGTTCCGTTAGGGTGTAGAGGGAACGGCAAATCATATCTCACGTTGCACTGACTGAAGCTGTGTTGCAAACAGCATTGTCATCCAAAGAGCAGTGGAATACATTGGGAACAGCATTTCAAAGTCTGCATATATGATTGTCCTTTAACTAGATATTTTTTAATAGCCTATTAAAAAGCTGTCAAGGATAGAAGTGGAGTTATTCTTGAGCAACTGTTATCACTTTTTGCTGAGGTTCATATCAACTTTATCCTACCACGGCAGCGTAATTCCATGTTGAAAGAAAACATTCAGAGAAATAGCCATGTTTTTCTTAAATCAGCTGCGTATTTGTAGCTGCAGTTTCTCTGCAGGCATGTTCTTTGCCAGAATGGCTCTTTACTGATAAAGTGAATAAGGAAATACAAGCCAGAAATGGAGAAGATACTGAGAATAAATAGAGGAACACATTTTTAAAACTGTACATTGGGCCGTTCCCATTTAAATTAAAAAATCCTTTTCCATCAGCACACAGACAGCTGTAACTGCCTTAGCAGCTTGGGTGACCTATAAACTGTATTTCTGTAATGCTTGGAATGCACCAGGATGAACTGGCAAAACCTTATGTCTTTATTGCTTCTGTTCCATTTTGCTCAGCATTACCTGCCATCCTCTCCACCTAACGCAGTATCGAGCCAGTGTTAGTGTTAAGAGGCTCAAAGCCTGGTGGTAGGGCTCAGATATCTAAAAAGATAAAAGAAACCTGTCCCTGCTGCTAATTATATTTAACTTTCCTTCAGAAGAGCAAGAAGGGTTGGGGAGAAGATGAACCCGATGAAGAATCTCACACACCTCTTCCTCCTCCTATGAAGATTTTTGACAATGATCCAACCCAAGATGAGATGGTAAGGCCTCCCCTACTATATTAGTTTGCTTTTTCAGTGCATTTCTCACGTAGGCATCTCACAGTGGTTTTGTAGAGGTCTTCCGGTATCCAGGGCCTAGGCTTGTTGTTGTAAGAGTCTCCTATTTGCAAATCATAATCTATTACCTTTCACCAACTGGATTTACAAGTAGTGCTGGATAAGCAATTTAGCGCTGGCATCCTCTTTCATGACAGGTCGATCGTGTGTTTGTGTTGTGTGTGGTCCGGAGTTCCACTCAGGCTGGTAACACGTGTCTGTTTTAGAAGTGCTGGTGGTGCCTGGCAGTAGCAGCAGAAATGGTCCAGGAACGTGGTCCGTCTGTGCCCCACCATCCACCCTCCGTTCTGAAGGGCTTTAAAACTTGCAGATGGCAAAGCCTACCCAGTGCTATCGTTTGGCATTGTCGGTATATGTGGCTGATCATCACTGACTGGTCCATCAGCTCCAGTTAGTTCCCAAGCCCACAAGGTACCTGAAGTCCCTCCCAGGAGGCTGGGAAAGGCTTTGGTCTGCCCATCTTTGTGCTCCATGCTGGTGGTGGTAGTTCTCTGCCATTAGCTAGGGTCTCTTGAACGTTGTCAGATTTTGCTGTGGTAGATGATGGAGTGGCTTGCAGAGTCCTTCAGTTGCTCTCTTGGACTTGGGGTGACAATCCATGAACATGGCTATGACAGTGGTTTGCATTCACGGTCAGTGGGGCTCCTGTCTGCATGGGTCCTGGTGCTGTCGTCTCCCTTGTAGAAATCCATCCTCCTATTTAGCTGTTTCCTGCTCTCCTGCTGGCATCTGTTTTTAGCACTGCCACTTCTGTATCTCTATCCTCTGATTGTAATTACTGCATGCAAAGAAGCAAGGATAGGGGAGATTAATGAAGTGTCAGGAAAAAAAGAACCCAGAATGTTCTTGGGGAAGGTTCAGGCAGGAGTTTGGAAGTACAGAGAGAGACAGGCGCAAATATTTCTGGGACTCAACGAGCCGAATGATGGAGGAAAGGGTTTGGTGGCTTGCTGCTAATCTGTCAGGAAATGTTATGACAGTGCGGTGGCAGCAAGACCAGAAGGAAGCAGCTGGAGTCGTGGACTCTCGCCCTTGGAGTGCGGCGTGTGCTGCTGGCTGTCTGGTGAGGGGCAGAGGCGAAAGGTCGGTGAAGCAGAGCCGTGGTGGATCCATGCCCAGCACAATAGCGGTTGCTCCTGGCTTTTGCCCCTTGGTGTTTAGCTAAATGTTTTGGGGTTAGTTTGCTTTTTGGGTTTTTTTTTTGGGGGGGGTGGGGGTGGCGTTTTTTTAAAAAGAAAAACAAAACTACTTTAGTTGGGTCACTGTTTTTGATTTTTAACGTGCCATGTGATCTCAGTATTTCTTAAATACGTTTCTGACAGCGCCAGTGTTGTGGAACTAAACTGTTTTCCGCTCCAGATGTCTAAGCTTTATAGAGCGTTTTGGCATCCTGTTTCTTCACCCGCTCCTAAAAGAGAAGATTACATAGAGCAAGATGCATCTGAAACCCTTTTTCTCTCTCTTTTTCTACCCCTACTCACTTTTTGTCATGGTGGAAAAAAATGGAGGCTCACAAACATGGTTCCTGAATTCCCTGACGCAGGAATACCACGTTAGCAATGTCTGAGTCCTGCTGGAGCCAAAAGCTCTTCAGTGGTGTTAATTTGGGCAGAGATCCCTGCTCATGTCCTGCTTACAGGCACGGGCTTAGGTTGGACCGGTGGCAGCGTGGGGAAGCAGCAGTGGTAGGTGGGAGATGCCTGCACGGTGTGGGGTGGCACCTTTCCCCGAGCCCATCTGCAGGGCAGGAATAACCAGGCCTTCCTGCTCCTGGAGGCTCTTATAAAAGCACATTGCAAGAGATCTTCATATTAGAAATTCATAATTTACTTCCTGGGAAATAGAAATACCATTTCTTGATTTTCCCCACACAAACCAGACTTTCTTGTCAATCACTGAAGAGTTTTATTTTACCCTGAAAAACTTGTAGGCAGCAAATGTTTCCATGCTCCCTTCAAAATACTGCAGTTATTTACTTCTCAGAGATATTGAGCAATTTCAGTTAAAAGCAGTGAGAGCAACAGCTGTTCAGTGCCTCCAAAAACTGGACTCCTGCTAGAATGGTTATGGTTGATGGTTATTGTCTGTGTATTTGTCCAGTACCTCTTCAGAGTCCCTATTTGCAGCCTGTTATTTTTTTCCTAGACACGTCTGTCTGCATCGCAGGTGAAACGGGCTGTCTGAGCTTTTCCATTTGTATGAGATTCCTGCATTACCAGCCTAATTCCTCAATTACCAGCCTGATTACCTGGAGGTTTTGTTGTTGTTGTAATTAGAACTGTTGATTAGATGTATTATTTTTGAAAGACAAGCTGACGAGTGGCAGGCTGTTCATACTTCTGCTGTGTCACAAGATTGGTCTTGTGGACCAATTGGGATTGGTCTCCTCTGCCTTTTTTTTCCTCCTGCTGGGGCTGTGTCACTCAACGTGAGCAACCTCGCCAAAGGGCCGCTTAAAGAGGTGGCCAGCTGCCTAATTCCTGCCATCACATTGCCACGTCTCACTCCCCAGCACTGTTTAATCTCAGATGCGTGTTCGTTGGCACTTGCACGGTGACTTCGCTGAAATAGGTGCTCTCCAGAAGATTTTTATTAAACAGCTGAGACATGAATAAGCTTGTTAATAGTTTTAATGCAGAATTTATAAAAATTCAGCCATGTGTCTAATTAGACTTGTCAGCCTGCCAAAAGCAGGTTATCAAAGGGCTTCTACTTTTAGTCAGTGCTTGTAATGTGTTCAGGGGTGTACGCAGAGGTGAGCTAATAAATAGCAGTTCCCATAGCTGTTGCATGAGTTTGGGTTTTCAAAGCGAGGTTTCTTAGGACAAAGACCAGGGGGTGGAGAGGCACATATAGAGCAAAAACCCTAAAGTAAAACTGAACGTTTCACGCAGAGGCCAGTCTGCAGCGCCACGGGGGATGCTTGGGTAGCACGTTGCTGAGCTCTCGGTGTTTCTGGAGGTTTGTAACAACCAGCAGCTGTGGCTACCTGGATGTGGAGACATCCAAAGACATTACATGATGTCAGGCACCTAAAATCAAATACCTGCCACCAGCTGACAAGCATAGAGAAGTGAGACTGAAAATATTCTAACTGATGTCAACAGGGAAAAGTGGGCATCTCCAAAGTGTGTTTCTGCCCTCCTGTGCCAGATACCTAGGGTAGATGAGATACGTAGGGGTGCCTCTTGCAGTAAGATCAATTTTCTGGAGCCTGTAAGACTGTAGATGTCCTGTGAAGGAGGAACCAACAGACATTAAGCGTATTGGAGCTTGGTTGCAAGGAACTCAGTTCTTTGACGCTGTTCCCGGGTTCCCAGCCTTGGAACTGCTGCAGGGGGATGTGCAGCCAGAAGCAGATGGCAGTTCTGTGCTTGTCTGATACAGTCTCACTCACCTGACCATGCATGCGGTCCTCTAACCCTCCTGCTCCCCTTCCACGTTTGTTCTCCTGTCTCAGTAGCTGCTTCACTGACCGCTGGTTTCCTCCTGCCTTCTCATCCTGCTAACTTGCTTTTCCTTTGCAACCCGGTGTCTTGCAGTCCTCTTCTTTGCTAGCTGCTCGACAGAGCTCCTCCGATGTCCCAACTGCTGCGGACCTTGTCAGTGCAATAGAAAAGTTGGTCAAAAGTAAGCTGGTAAGTTTAGTGTCGTGAAAACTGTGTACACAACCGGCCTAATATGACTCCAGGGAAGGACTTTGAAGTCTACCTCGTGTTTCTGGTTTCCTTGCTTTCCACCTTCATCTGCTATGCTTTTATTAACCCTATGCGCTCTGCTTCAGTAGAGTATCTAATATTTTGGCTCCCCACGTGAGGTGAAGCCTACATCTCACGTTGCCATGGGGGCTCTCTGCTGCAAAGTTGGAAGGTTCTTTTGGAGCGGGCTTTGCAGAGTGTGAGCTGTTGTACTGTACTCTTTCTGGGGTCTTGTTGGTATTCTTTAAAATATTGTATGCAGTGGGCTGTTTTGGTTTTGTTTTAAAGCTTGTTCTGAGGCACAGGAGTTTTACTACCCAACGTGTGGGTTTGGTATTCTGGCTTCCCTGAAAAGACCCTCTAAGGAGTAGAACTGCTTGAAGTATCACAGCTGTGCTTTAATTTTACAAAGATTCATGTGTCGCTTTTAATCTGCCTTGTCAGCTCTAGCTGACAGGGAGTGGAATGAGCAATAAAAATGCTCTGGGTTTAATTTGTTCAAAAATGTCAGTATTGTGCACTCTCCCTGTCTGGTCTCATATCTGCTGGAGAAGGAGTAAACCCTGTTTCGTATCTTGGCTTCTCTTACGTGTTCCCTGAAACAGTTCTGTTAATATAATGTTAATATAAAAACTAAACCTTTTCCTACATGTCCCAGTACCTCTAAAATTAGGTAAGTGCTTGCTTTGATCAAGTTTAACTTAACAAGTCAGGATTAAAACAGGGTTATGATGGGCCTACAAAGGTTCATTTCCTCATGTATACTGGAAGGATGAAGAGAGTTAATCAAAACAAGAAACCCCACAGTGCTCATTAAATTACTGTAACTGTGCAAGCAGCTTTATCTAGCCAGGCATTTCAGAGGGCTTTGGTATGTTCTCGGTTGGAGATTTTGGTACATGAAGAGAGTCAGGGTTCCTAGGGTGCTTGATAAGGAATAAGTGCTGAAGGAACGCTGCGCGACGTGGGAAACTGAGAAGGACATTCCCAGAAAATTTACTCAAAATAATTTTATTCCATCGAGGGACTAAGAAATTGAAAAGTATTTCATTAATCCAGTTAGATGTGTTTTCAGAGTACATTTTATTTTCCTTCCCTGCATGCAGGCTGTTAGGTCATTTGTAATTACTTTGTAGGGATTTGGGGGAAACTTTAATTATTGTGGAATGTTACTATGTATCCATCTATTTCTAGTTTATTTTGTGTTTTACTTCACTACAAAGAATCCCCATTCAGTTTTTGGCAGAGAAACAGTGACCACGCGTAGCCTAATGCTGGTTCTGATTGAGACACCAGGATATTTTCACGTTGTTTTGAAATAGTTTGGAAGCGTTTTCTCATCCTGGGGCTACTGGAACATCTTTTTCCACCTTCTGGCAAAAGGACACCTTCTCTGTTTTAATGCTTTTTTTTGGGGGGGGGGCGTGGTGGGGGTGTGGTGTCTCATATCAACTCACAACCAGTTTGGTTGTATTTCACAAAGTGCTGTGGGGAAGTATTGCTGAATACTCTGCTTGGTTCTAGACTGCAGTGTTGATCGCAGAACTGTCTTGAAACAGAAGATAACACTGATGCTGTTGTTCAAGGATAATGTTTATTTTATCGTTCTTTGGGGTTTTTTTTAGACCCTTGAAGGAGGATCTTACCGAGGAAGCTTAAAAGATGCCACTGGCTGCTTAAATGAAGGAATGATGCCTTCAACTCCCCCACGAAACCTTGAAGAGGAACAAAAAGCCAAAGCAATGCGAGGCAGAATGTAAGTTGTCTTGCTGGTTCTTCTTTCTGAAATATGCACCCAAGGAGGACACGTAGCTGCACTGGAAGAATACCTTGTAGTCAGTGACTGAGTACGAAACTGTGTTCTGCTCGCTTCTGGTTTTTCTTAACCTGTAAAAATACTTCATTTGCACGCCCAGGAAGTTCATCATTGCTCCTTAAAATTTGCAGCTTTTACCCCCGATAGAAAATATCTGTTGCTGTAAAAGCCTCTGAACAGCCAGATAAGTATGACTGAGATATTTGCCTTGGTAATTGCTGTGTTGCCAGAGGTGAAATCAACTCTCGGAGGGGGATATGTACTTGACCTTGTTAGCTACCTTCAAGGAAAAGAACAAAGAATTCCACTAGGGTTTTTGAATGAGATGATAATGTTTTGCCTTAGCTATTAGCAGAGAAAGGGGCACAATTGAGATACGTTTGTGATGGGAACATGACATTGAAGAGAAAGTTTCATCTGAGAAACCCTCATGTTCATGGTAATGGAAGAGGGAAGAAATGGTGACAGCTCATGAAAGTTGTTTCTTTTAATTTATCTGTACACTCCCATAAATGTAACAGAAATAACACTTGTGCCTTCAAAGCTTAGCATGGTTAAAGCATTTCTTACATGTCTGGTTAGGCTGAAAAGAACTGGGGAAACAGAGCTCAGGTAGCAGTTTTCTTACCCTAACAACAATAACTGCAGTCACCCAATCCAGTCGTACATTGATGGGGAAAGTAACGGTCCGTACAGGTTTCATTGGAGTGTGGTAAGGCGAGAGCAGCCCATGCGGGAAAGGTGCCAAGCAGGGAAGGAAACTAAGTCAGGGGAGGACAGGGACGTAGTTAAGTAGACAAGGAAGCAGGAGCGAAGTGTCACAGGTCTGTGAAAGCCGTTATTTGCTCCTGCAGTTCACTGTAGGAAGACAGAGAAGCAATACAGTGAGGGACTGGATCAGGTCCCAGCAGCAGGCAGGGACATGGTGCTCCTGGATGTGTTTCTGCATGGCAGAAGTTTTCTACACACAGCTGTCAGCCTTCCCGCAGGGAACTTCTCTGCCCACGCCTGTCTCCTAAAACTTCCTCTGTATTGCATGTTCTTGGGTTTCTCTGGCAGCAATTCATTAATTAGATAACTGGCAGCTAACTGCAGGTTGCAGTTTCAGCGCAGAGACCTTTGCCACTCTGAGCATGGATACACGACGTTTCTGGCAGGAGGACTGGCAGCGTGTTACGGGTAATTAGTGTCTGCCTCCGTCTAGATTTCCTAAACGGCAGGATGTTTAGGAGCACCTGCTAGTGGCTTTCAGCACAAGACGTGTCTCCTCTCCAGTTCCTTTGCGTCTGTATCTCTGTGGCTCGCTGTGTTTAATTCCATAGCCGTATGAGAAAGCCGAGCCCCAAACTTGAGCTGTGCCCCCCCGGTTCCCCACAAACCAGCAGCTGAATCCCTGCACAGGCATGGGCAGTAATTTCCTGTGTCTGGCAGCATGTGCGTGTCAGACGTTAGCCCTGGTGTTCAGAAACCCCTATTCCATCAGGCTTGATTACTGCATTTCTATGAGCAATAAGGCAATAGTCTCATCGAGTAGCGTTGTTCAGTATAGATGTAATACAGAGTTACCAAGATATCTAGACCTAGTTAGGAGCGAGGAGGCTCTATCCTTGTTCCCATTCATGCCATTTTAAACACAGCTGTGTAGGCAATACCTGCTGGTGACCAGGGCAGGCACTTCCCAAGGAACTGCCTTGCACCGTGTTATCAGATGAGGAGAGGAGTGAACTTGAATTTTTGGCAGCATCTTAGAAACCTTGAATTTGGTAGCACCTAAGGTCCTGTGTCAGGCAGGCTTCAGAGAACTAACAGAGAGAGTCGAGGTTGATTTTTCTGCTTGCTAAGAGGAGAACTGTGGTCACGCTGGTGCTGAGTGTAATGTAAGCGGCGGAGATGCAGATCCTTGTTCCTTATAGAGGTATAGATTTGGGGGTTTGGTCTGTTCACCTGCTAGGCACCTGGTTGCTGCACTGATCTTTAATTCACACCCACCTGCCTGCGCGTGCCGCAGCATTGCGTACTCCAAGTACCCACTGCTTCGTTTTTAGAGCAGGACGTGGCCAGGTGTATCCTTGCACTGGCTCAGACCAAAGGACTCCGGCTGTGGGAGGAGGCAGCCGGCAGAGAGGTTCTCCCCATCCCCTCGGCAGCTCTCCGTGTTCACGGGGAGCACTGCAGGCGGAGGTGGCGCGAGCCGAAAAGTAACCTCCCAGCACGCCCCCGCGCGCAGAGGAGACGTGGCTTGCCTTTCGCAAGGGCACGGTAGGTCAGCCAGCGAGAGGGGACTGTACGGCGTACGCTTGTTCAGGCCACACGCTGCTACTTTGTGAAAGAGCAGCCTTTTGCCCCGCGTGTGTTTACTGCCCAGGCACACAACTTGGCAGGGCGCTTCGGAGAGCACAAGCATCTGGCTTCGCCGCTGCCAGCCCTGCCTTCTGCCAAGGGGGCTGGATTTCACTCTCAAATGAACAAAAAGCCATTTGACCTCTTTTTGCCACGTGTCTTAAGTGTTCCTCCTCTGCTGTCTCTGAGCAAGGGACACGTTGGGAGCGCAGCAGGAGCAGGATTTCTTTCCTCCGTGACCTCTCATAACTGAGTCTCTCCTTGCAATGCCAGCCTACTTGTTTTTTCTTTTTCCCCCTAGATATTTTCAACCAGGCTTTTATCTTAGCACTATTTGCCCTCAGCCCTATCATTTCAAGTGGGTCAGCCTGCTGATTGATGCAAAGAGAGCGATATTAGACATGAAAGCACTCCTCTATCTTGTTAGCCTTGCTACTGCTGTAGTGAACTTGAGCACAGATGGAGTTTATTTGTCATGTGCCAAATCTGTGTATTGGCATAACTGAGAGCCAAACTGTCTGTAGCAAGCTCTAACTTTTTGAAATTGTCCTCGAAAGAACATTATGTGATTACTCAGTTAGACTTACGAAAGAGGGGCTTTTTTTAGCTTGCTGTCGTTTGCATGCATCAGGCCTTCATTGGGTGACACTCCTGCCCAGGATTATGAGCTCTGAAATCAGTGTAAAGCATTTGACACACACACACAGACTACCTAGTCTGAAAGATTAAACTCTTGGTTATGACAGGAGAGAGGTTTTGTTTGCCAAGTGGTTGAAACTTCCAAATTAAAACTTAATTGCTGAATCTTGGGTAAAACCAGAGGGTCTGGGGTAAGAAATCCTCTCCTGCTTGCTGCAGGAGGGGTCAGGACACATCTCCATCGCTATCAGCGATGCTGCATGGGGGGTGGAGGAGAGGGGAGCAGGGAGAGGTAGTTCAGAGTACAGGCAGCTGGTTGTGCTGCTGGTCTTGCACTATCCTGGGATGTGGGGGGGAAGTGGGATAGGAGGTAAGAGTGGAACTGAAACTACCCTGACCTGAAGTGTGTTGCGTTTGTCATTTACATTCCACTGAGCTATAAGTGAGCGAAGTGTTACGTGACCTGGACGATGGTGGGGTTTTATGGAGCAGTAGTAGGTGGTAAGAGAAGCAAACAGTAACATCAAGGAATTTGGTCATATACGTGTGTGTTCTGTTTTAATTTAGGTTTGTCTTAAATGAGCTGGTACAGACTGAAAAAGACTACGTCAAAGACTTGGGAACCGTTGTGGAGGTGAGCTGAAGCAAACCCTGCTACACAAAATGTTTTCCCACTAAAAAGCACCATGCTGACAAGTGACAACAACAAAAAACACAGCATGAGAAACAAACTGCTTTATTTTGCACTCTGCTTCCATGGTCCCTTTCTCTTGTTGACAGAAACAAGAAGAAATGCCTTTGGAAACTGTTTTTGTTTCCATTTAACAAGCGTTGTATTTTAGGTTTCAACTTCAGCATGCAAAGGTTTTTCTTGGCTACCCTGCTTGTGACAAACTCTTCCTGCCGTAACGCAGCCTTGAGGACATTGGTGGAGAACAACTTATGCTCCTACCCCTTATTTTGTGCTTTTCTTGCTGTCATATCAAGTAATGGTAACATATACTTGAGTTTGCACCTGGACTAAGGTCCTGTGTCTGAGTACCTTTCCAGAAGCTGGGTTTGGATCTGTGCTGAGGTCCGTGTGTGGCCTGTGGATTATCGTTTGGCAAAAAAACCCTTGAGATAAAATAGTGTTTTGGGTTTTTTACTGTTAAAAAACAGTCATAGTTTTTGAAGCTTCAAGTTGTAAAGACCTGGCTGATCCTTAGGGATCACCTGTCAGAGCCAGCTCACATGCAGGGTCCAGTTTTTTCCCAGCAAGGCCTCAGAACTGTAGGCATGTGATGGAAGTGGGCTTTCTGAAGTGCCTTTGGCATTCACTAATCCAAGGAGAATTATCAGCCCATCTAACAGTGATTTTCAACAGCTTCTAGACTTGAAGACCTTTGTGTTATCTTCTGTTTACATCATGTTGCACTGACAGGGCTGCAGTGCTCCAAAGACTTACAAAGAAGCTCTCAGGGGGTGTGAGAAATCCTATTCATGTGACTCCTTAAATGTACTGTTTGGCTTTATGCTCCCACAAAATACTCCTGATGATGAATGGAAAAACTCTGTACAGTCTGGCTTCCTCCTCTTAACAGAGAAGCCAGGAGCTTGATAAACTACTTCTGTTTTATTTTCATCTTCTAATTGCACTTGTCACTTCAATGACCTCTAATAACGATTTGTGCAAGTATTGTAGGTATTCAGAATAACTCCTTTAAAGTTTTCTTTTAAGCAAACTATGTGATTTAACATCTCTAGGTGGTTTTCTGGTTTTAAATTGTACAAAAGGTGTTTTAAGCATTTTCAGTGTAAAAAAACTCCTGATATTAAACTTTTGCTTCTTTGAAATCAAAGTGTAATTATACTCCCCCTTGAAATGAACCCTTTGCTAATCACTGATCATTAATCCTAAAGGGCTTCATGAAGAGGATAGAAGAAAAAGGGGTTTCTGAAGATATGAAAGGGAAAGACAAGATTGTATTTGGCAATATTCACCAGATCTATGACTGGCACAAAGAGTAAGTTTTTGGTTTAGTTCCTTTTTAAGCACATTTCTAACCACTCCTCCAAAGGATTTGGGGTATGTGATGTGTGTATGTCTAAGCTGCTTTTAATTGAACATCAGCAGGTCATTCAGGGCTGAACTTCCAAAGGACGTTGCCTGACTTTAAATGGTCTCTGTTGGTTTGTAAGTGCTGCTTAATAACTTCACAAATCATGGCTACCTCGAATCCCGAAAACATGTTCTAATTCATGTGCTTTTAGCCACGGTTCCACAATACTGTAGACCCTGACACAGGGCTTTGTCTACTCAGCCAAAAACAGCACAACTGCATGATGCAAAGCATCGATCTTGCATAAAATCATTTTTCCCAGTGAAAAAAGACTTTGGTGGGCTATAGCTTTGCACTGCCTGGCTTCATGGGAGCGTGTCATGCTGTCTCTGATCACAGATGGAGCTTTACGTCAGCTCAAACACCATGCCAGGAGTGCTGGTCAGTGTGACAGAAATGTTGCACACAAGAGAGTCTGCTCCGTGTCAGTGCTGTGCTGCCAACAGCTCTGCCACCCCTTGCTGGGGAGCCTCAATGGGAGGTGTCACTGTGGTCCACCCACAGCTGAGCTACGCAGAAGCAGTCCCAACAGGGCTCCTAGAGAGTCACTGCTTGTGAGGTACTTGCTGGATCCTCAGAAAAGCCATTGAGGCTGCCATAATTGCGTTTCCTGGGTCACAGCTGTAGGCTCAATTCATCCCACTGATGAGCAGTAGCAATGCTGGAATGTCACGGTTTCCTTCTGACGTCTTATCGTTCCCTGCAACATGACCATCTCCGCATGCGGCTGATAGGACCACGAAGGCTGGCCATGCCAGCAGTATTTGCCTAGTAGGGTGATAAAATGCAAATACCTTCAAGATCCTTCTGGCATGAAAGCTCTGACATGCTTTGGCCTAGTTGATGCTTTTGGCTCCGAGTTAGGAACTCTGTTCCTTCAAAATCTTACTCGTACAAGTAGCTTTTGAAAAGCTGCTGGAAACACGAGGCTTATTTCAAACCCTGGCCATTTCCGCTGCAACATCACGAACAGCAGTGTCCTGCCGATGGACGATATGGTCGTGTCAGCTGCCTGCTCGGAACCACTCGACAGCTCCAGCTAACTCGAATTTGAGCATGCGTGTGCCGACTTGAGCAATGGACACCAGGCTGGATCTTCCTTCAGCTCTGGACATTTGCCTCACTGATACCCTTCCCCTCGAGTGTCCCACAGGTGCTTATCTCATGGCATGAGCCTGTCCTTATCTTCTGACAGCTGCCCTTGTGAGCACAAACCAAAAAATGTCAGAAAAAGCTTCACCATGTATTAAGCTGATACCAGCAACGGAGGGTTTCTGCCAGTGCCATTCATTGTTTCAGTGTGATGATAGGAGTTTTCTGGAACACACAGAGAGGGATTCCCTATTTTTAGTTCTGCATATCTGGGTCAAGAAATCTATTTAAATGCAGATGAGTTTAACATTTATAAAGGCTCGAGTTATGGAAGCAGCTATATCTGATGGTAGCAATAGGGATGTTTAGTTGGGACAGCTGTCCAACGTGCATCTTTTTTTGAGGTTCTGGGATTTCTGGGGACCAGATCATTGCAGGCATGTCCTCACCAAATCTGGCTACTGGACCAAGTGCATGGTGGCATCTGAGACAGAAATCCTGCAGTGAAAAAGAGGAAGCTCATGGACGGGGAGATTGTCAGGATTTGCCTACGAGTTAGAAAAGTCTGCCAGTATTTCCAAAGTTGAGTTTAGCTGCTTTTACCTCACTTTTGAGCATCCCAGTATATTCTTGGTAAGGGCATTCAAGCTAGAACGAATAACCTTCCGAAAGCTGCAGGTCAAGATAAAGACGGTGTTTATGAATTGCTCTTACTCTTTTGAACGACAGTATATTACTAACGGTAAGAAACCAGAACATACCAAAAACTCCACCAGCAAACAAGTGTTGATTTGTTTATTCAAGCAGGAACTTGTGCATCTCTTTCACTTTGACCAGTACTCCAAAACTGCTCGTGCAACTGGGAACTCCTGGTAAAGCTTCAGTTGAGTTTTCACAAGTGTTTTGGTATATGGCAAAGTTTTACTTTGGGAGTTCTCAGTGAAAGAAAGCAACTCTTGCAGTTAGATAGTAATTGGCACTTTTAAAATATTGAAACCACTACAATAGTTACAGTATTAACTATTTCAGTAGTTAAGAAGAGCAGATAGTTTGCAAGACAAGACCTCCATGTTTCACAGCTCTCATCTAACGTTTTAGAAATCCCGCCATTATCGGCTGAAGCCCAGCTTACCTTTTCATTTATTATCCAGCACTACAGCTAAAATTGCACGGGTCTATCTGAAGGATGATTACTTTTTCTGCTTCTTTAGGATGACCTAAACAAGTATTCTGAAATGTTGATATCCTTTCTTTTAGCTTTTTCCTGGCTGAACTGGAAAAATGTCTTCAAGAACCTGACCGTTTAGCACAGCTTTTTATTAAGCATGTAAGTTTATTTTGTGAAATATCTCTAGTATAATTGTCATTTAAGGTGTGATGACTCATTCCAAAAGCATCTGTTTGTGCAGACTTGACACTTCTACATGTCTAAGCTTAATTTATACATAAAGTAGCCCTATAGTTACGCATCTTTGGTGAGCAGCTGGGTTAAACTAAAGCATTAATCATTGCCTTCTTGCAGACTTCTTATTTTGGGGGGTGAAATTGATGTGGCCAAGGACATCTGCCAAAATATAATTATGGCAGGTACTTGCCAACTGCTGTGGTTGACATGTTCGTGTGATATTAGCCAGAGCACAGCTCTGTAGCAAATTTCAGACCTACCAGTGCGGGAATGACGTCTTTAACCGACTACCCCCATTGAAACCTCCCCTTGCCTACGGTGCAGGAGTGGAGAACAGAACCAGTTGTCAGTTTACTTTCCTACTTCAGCAAATCAAATCTTTGATCAAACAAAACTAAGGAAGATCAAGCAGAACAGCTTAGCAACTTTCTGCCAGCTTTTAATAGCAGAGCAGAACAGTAGCCAGTATCTCACCGGGCTGCTGTGCCTCTTACTTTCACAGGAGCGGCGATTACACATGTATGTCGTATATTGCCAAAACAAGCCACGGTCTGAATACGTAGTAGCTGAGTATGAGGCATACTTTGAGGTAAGCATTGCTGATTATACATTACTGCTCCATACAACTGAATCCTAGTCAAGTAGACTATTCTGTGACCTGCGGGGTTTGTCCAAAACAAACTGGAAGATTTCACGGCTGCACGTGCTGCTAAAGTCTCTGCTATGAGAAAAATGTTATTATTTCATTTATTTCAGATTGTCAGGTTGTTAGTTTCTAATAAATACTTAATCCAGTACTAACTGTTTGTGGCCCTCAGGGTGCCACAACTGCATCAATTCCTGTCCAAAATAAAATAAGACTTTTTAATCTGTGGTTTACAAACAGGGGAGGAGGTAAAAGTCATTGGAGCTGGGTGGTGCCTCTCATAAATTCCCAATGAGTTTGTCTGTGTCAAGAAATGTTTGGGACCAGACACATTTAGATATTAATGTGAAAGAACTTGTTTAACAAGGGAAAGACCTTTCGTTTCACCCAAGGGCATGAGGCATGCTCTGCAGGACTTGTTTGTGAGCTAATCCCTGCTGCAGTGGAAAGAGTGGTCTTCAGACCTTACAGCCCTGCTCAGATAGCTCGAAGGGGGAAGGGATCCTGTGCTTTCCAACGCCTTGCAGCTCAGTCATGACTTTTGCCCAGCCCTTGCCTAAATAGGATATGCCAGAGTTTTAAATCCTCTAAAATTCCCTCTTGCAAACAAAAGATTAAGAACAGACCAACTTTCCGTGGAAATAAGTCTCTGCTGAGACATTTTGTCATATTCTCTGTCTTCCTCTGTGGTTGTTTGCAACTGTTTTTAATCCTCAATTTTTAGGAGGTTCAGCAGGAAATAAGCCAGCGGCTAACCATCAGTGACTTTCTGATCAAACCAATTCAAAGAATAACTAAGTATCAGCTTCTTCTCAAGGTGAGTGAAAAGATACAGTTTGGACTAAACTATAGTCTGCTTCTTGCATTAGATGCTGTGATTTTAAATCACTCTTAGTTTTAACAGAGGAGTAACTTCATTACATTAGGAGGGAGGTGGCTTAAACATGGGCATACAGTAACAGAGTCCCATGGAAAATGTCCAGAGAGCAGGAGGGCCACAGCTATGGGAGTTTACAATTTAGCATAATAGAAAGATATATATCTTTTT
Source organism: Rhynochetos jubatus (assembly GCA_027574665.1). Lineage (NCBI taxonomy): Eukaryota > Metazoa > Chordata > Aves > Eurypygiformes > Rhynochetidae > Rhynochetos > Rhynochetos jubatus. Next base: position 32,524,382 of record CM050654.1, read on the forward strand.
TAATTTTCTATTGGATTTTTTTATAGAAGGGTACAGAAGAGTAAACTTCAAATGGGAATTTTCTGCTTCTGAAGTATCAGAGCAGACTTTCATTTGATTTTTTTAACACTGCAATAAAGGTGCACAAGTGTGTTAGTAAAGCCCGTCTTTGGTGCTGAATGGCATGCTTCTGATAAACGCCTCAGCCTCCATTTCTGAATATCTCTTTTCAAATTAGCGTAAGAAACTTATTTCCAAAATATTCTGATGTCTTAAAATCTGGGGAGCCACCACAGGTTTTTTTTCCCCAAGGACTTTGACCACTCTGGCTTCTGCTGGCTTTATCCACAATGCCAATTACTCAGCGTTTTTGTAAATTCATCCCGAGGGGTCTCAAGCTAATGCCTAAAATCAGGTGTGTCTGCACCCTACCCTGTAATCTCCAGCAGTACCAGGGCTCCAAGCTGGTTTCTTCTCTTTCTTGGACTAGTCTTAAGCAGGCTGCCATCAGCCCACAGTTTGGTAATTGCACACTAGCAAAGAGACAGCAGTGTGTTCCCTGAAATACCAAAAGGAAAAGAAGAGTCTTCAAGTGTGTGTGGTCTTGTGCCTTAAGACAGGGACCAAGTAACCATTCCCTACTTTGTCTTTTTTCTGTGATGTTTTCAGCAACCACCCACACCCCTTTCCCATATCTACAAAGTGGTTATAACGTTCAGCAACCTCAGAAGATGAATTTGTTAATATTATCTAGTCCTTTCTTAGAAAATCACATGCTGAATATGCTTTTTCATTTTCAAACTGTCTTCTTTTGTTTTCTCTTTCTGAAGTGCCTTAATGCAAACCTTTCTGCTCTCTCCAGGACTTCCTGCGGTACAGTGAAAAAGCTGGTCTGGAGTGCTCTGATATAGAGGTGCGTTTTCATGTCCTGGACAATAGTGCCATGCTATCTGCTGGCGCTTTATACAGAGGAATGAAAACCCCAGTATCTTTGACAATAGCTGAAGATCCTGTTGGTATTCTAAATGGGGTGTTTCTCTTAGCTTAAGTCAGAAGTAAAAGATGAAGGGACAGTCCTGCATTGTAGGTGCACCATCCTCTTTTAGACATTACTGTACACCGTCGGTGCACGAGGGCCTCGCCATGAATAACTGCTAGCAGTGATCGCGCTATTGAACTTCATTATTTGGCACTTCACTTTTAGGAACCCTCTGATTCTCTTGTAATAATACAACATCCCTTTTCCTGAACAGAAAGCCGTTGAATTAATGTGCCTTGTACCGAAGCGCTGCAATGATATGATGAACCTGGGTCGCCTCCAAGGCTTTGAGGTAAGCATTTGCATTCTGCTCATAATAACAACTAGGCAAGGAAAAGTATGTTATCTTTCTGTGATTGTCTCTACAATCTGCTCTACTCCAGGCTGTTTATTTAGTGCTTGTGCTTCTCCCGGGCTGAGCTGCATGCTTTGATGAGGTTTCAAAGGTGGGGTGATACACCTTTCACTCTAACCTTGTGACAATCTATCTATTGTTTCTTCAAAACGTGGGGTCTGTAAAAGCTTCTGCAATTTGAGTTACACTTCTTATATCTATTGCCAGAGCGAAATAAGTGGTGCACCAGACTGCTCTGCCTGTTAGTAAGGTCACCTAGCATTAGGATGTTAACAGCTTGCTCTGAGTTTGGCAACATCCAGAAAGGGGCTGGTGAGTTATAACCCCACAGGTTATAGCTCGTGGTTTGTAACTAAGCCAGTGTAGGCTTTGGCAGTCCTGGTGAGGTGTCTCATCTCCAAAGTGAAGTCAAAGTTACTGTCTTCTGCATCGTAGCATTCCCGCAAACAGGTAGGTCCTGGTGTTTTGCACCTTCAGAGGTGTTGTGTCACTGGCTTAAGAGGTGATGGAGAGCTCCTGGCTAGAGGGAATCCAAGGCACTGCAATAATAAACTGCGTAATAGGAATGGTGTTTGAAATTAGGTGCAAACCAGCTACTTGAGACCTCTTGCTTTTCATTTTATATGCACAGTCAGTGGCAGTGAGAACAAAGAACATCTGTGTTCTTTTCCTTAAACTGAGCTCTTGATTTACAAGGTTTCTGCTTTGATAACTTAGGGGGGCTATGTCTCACGTGAGTTCAGTGCTGTTTGGGAAACTCGGACTGCACGACACAGCAGATCGTCTCATGGGATCATGGTGGGTCGGGGGTTGTAATGTTGGTGCCTTGTCTGCTTCTCAGGGCAAGCTGACAGCCCAAGGCAAGCTGCTGCAGCAGGACACCTTCTACGTGACAGAGCAGGATTCTGGAGTTCAGTCTCGACCGAAGGAGCGTAGGGTGTTTCTCTTTGAGCAAATAGTTATCTTCAGCGAACTCCTTAGAAAAGGATCTTTAACGCCAGGCTACATGTTCAAGAAAAGCATAAAGGTAAGAAAGAGGGAGGGAGAGACATACTCTGTTTGATAGCCATGTAAGGAAGTCTGAACAATTTTCTGTATTGTGAGACTGGTCCGTCCTGCCACGGGTGGCCAACAGTTTGCAGAAAACATAGCATTTACCTTCAGTGGCTCAGAGGCCATTTAAGACCATCTCTAAATAAACCACTGGGTGTCTGAATTTACTGGGTAATTTTTACAAGGAACACAGCCAGGGCAGGTCCTCTGTCATTCAGAGCTCTGGGTTAGCGCATACTGCTCCGACGCCTGCAGTAGTCAAAGGAATTAGGTGCTTTTAAGCATGATCATCAGAGGTAGGGGAAGGTGTAGTATCCAGAACAGTCATCTTAGCCCAAACTGTAAGTCAGTGTTAAGCCTCTGTGGGACGTTACTGGAAATACTCTCCCTAATGGGGGGAGGGCTCTCAGTACAAATGTGAGTGTTGCAAGAAGATAGAACTATTTCAGAAGCAAACCAAACACACACGATCCTCACAGCGCAGCTATTAGGAGTTATAAAACCAGCTAAACTACAAAGAAAGTTTTAAGAAATTTATTTTGGTTTCAAATAATCTTTCCAGATTATGGGATTGGAACTAAAAGTGAAAACTGGAAGTAACCAGGGAAAACGCTTACGCGTTTATCGTTTGTTGAAGGGGTTTTATGCTTGTTTAACAAATGCAGAGTTAACCTCTGCAGTGGTGAGTGGAGGTGAATGAATGCTACACCTCTCCTGGTAGAACAGCCTTGGCTGTGCCTGCAGAAGGAGCAAAATCACTGATTCATTTCAATGCTGTGATTGTTCAGAGCTGAGAAACCAGTCTGGCATTGATTTCCTTTTAAAAGATACAAGTTAAAAAGAGATGTGGGAGAGTGCATTGCATTTGCTTTAAATTTTAAATGGTACATTAATGTGAAATAGAAGAGAACAATATCAGGTGAAATGATGCATATTACCCATATACAACTACACAAATCTATGATAAACAGCATATTTACTGATATGAAGGCATCTCCTTGGCTGACAAAAGCTGCACTATTTACTGAAAAGCCTATATCCATTTGCAAGTCAGTGTATCTCATAGTTTTCAACCAAATAATAAGCTATAAAGGATAAACCTAAAATGTACAAATAAACAATCACCCTGATTTAGATGATCAGCTTTGATTTTATCTTAATTCTGATTTAAATCATTACTGAAGTTGGAGATGGAAATAACATGAATAATTTTTACTTTAGTTTATTGTATGTATAACAATGAGGCTTTTATCTGCAGGAAACAATTCCTGAATTGTATATTGTAGATAAAGAGAGAAAAATAAATCTCTCCTAATGTCAATAAAATTAACTTGCCTCAAGGGTATGAGTTGCTTTTCTAGTTAAACAGCCTGTGAAAGTAATGCTGTTCCCACTGCCTGCGTTTGAAATTTTTGTGTGATTATTTTCCAGTCCCTCTTTTCTTCCATTTGGCAAACAGCTCATTCTGCTGTTGAGTGCCTACAGCAAGTGTGGGGTCCCCCGTGGCTCCATGTACATCTCCCTCACCACAGCGTGGAGTCTGTGTGCCGGCAGCTCTCACACCCTGCCTCCCAGCCCCTGCTTCTGGCTGCTTTGACTTTTCTCTCACGCTTTCCCACAGGGAGGAGCCGTGGCCTGCAGCAGAGCAGGACCATTCCCTGTGTCCTCACCTTGCAGTGGAGCCTCAGCCTCAGCTGGGTGATTCCCCGGTGAGAGGCACGTTGTCCAAAGGTGTCACATAATCAGGCTGTCTCGTCACCTGTCTTTCATGGATGATGCCCTAAAAGTGCATCCAGAAATTGGACCTGGTGTGAATTCATGAGCCTCGAACGAGGAGGCTTTAGCTTGTCAGCTGGGACCAGGTTTCTTCAACCTTGGTTTGAGTGCTGACAAGATACTGCTGGGCAGGTTGAACCCATCTTCGCAGCCGTCATCAGGACTGACTGGCCATCCTTGGCTAGCATTGGTACCCACCATCTGTGGTCATGGTTGTCCAGTTCTCTGGGAGACACTCCCAGGGAGACGTGGGCAGTTTCCCAGCTGGCCACAACCTCCCACACAGCAGAAGGACCAAACAAGCACCAGAGATCCCATTTCTTTCCTCTGTGTCATGGCCACTGCTGAGCACTGAGGTCTCTCCATTAGAGTAAGAAGTTCATATGACTTCAAGGGCAGCTTTTCTGGTCTGTCAGGGAGATGAGGCTCCCAAATATTGTCTTCAGGGTCTGTCACACTCAGACTGTGACAAAAGCTTCATCATGGTGTCCTACATTAGCAAAGAACCCTTCTTTACACAGTGAGGTAGTTGGTGTTCAGAAATAGCACATCCTTTCTTGGATACTTCTCAGCTGGATACCTTTCAGACTCAAAATACCTAAGTGGGTAATCCTGGCAAATGCATGTCCCTGAGACACAAACAGGAGGTTAGGGACTCTGGCCTACAGGTCTTTTTCCTGGAGTCATACTGGGATTGACTTGTTTGCTTTCACTATCGACCAGAGCAGCAAGAGCTCAAAACAAGAGGAAGAGCCCTGTCCAGGCTCACCGTCTGTCCCTCTCCTTGTCCCCATGTCAGAGGAGCTCCTGCCTGTGCCTCTGACTTCCCAGGGACCCCCAGAAGAGAAGGAAGAGGCTCCTTTCATCTTGCAGTTTGAATGCTGGACAGCATGCAGATGTGGAGTGGATCTCTCCCTACCCTGACAGATATTCAGAGGAACTGGGGCTAGACTTCTTCTAGCAGGATGTTATTGCCTTAGCCTTCGGAGCTGTCTGCTTTTGACATGGAGATTGTCTCTCTCTTTTTGTGAAAGGCTATGCCAATTTATTCTTGTTTGCTCTCATAGATAATAAGTAGCTCTGGAAAAGTTAAAAGTTATGAGTACACTCACAGGGGCAGGACAGCAGCCAAAATTGCCATCCATGAGATTTCTTGAGTATCTGTGACTCCAGTCAAGTGAAGCGATTGCACACAGATGACAGTGTAATCTGCTAGAAATAAGATCTGTTGGAGCACTGGGGGAGAATTGCTCTGTTTTTTTGGTATATCCCTGTGCACAGTCCGTTCCATTTTTAAAGCACTCTAATGACTGAGAATTTCTTTCCCATGGAGGGTAAGAAATGTAAACCCTTATTTAAATTGGAGGATTGATAGACTTTATTAACATCTTAATAGGAACATTTTAACTCTATTTATGGGTTACAGTAAATTTTTAGCACGTCAGTCAGGTCTATGTTACCTTAAAATAGAAGTTGTAATTCAGGACAGGGCAGGCAGATGTCTGGTACATCTGTCAGAGCTTTATTAAGCATCATATTTACGCTTAAGATTTATCTGTCTAAATCTAGATGAGGCAAATTCTTCTGGTTATGATCTGACAGTCTGTTATTGGACTCAATTATTTTCAGGAACTTTTCACAAGAATCTTACTCTGATTGTTGAGTGATGTTAACTCATGCTCCATGTAACACATGTACCTTGGCTTGTTTCAGATGAACTACCTTATCATTGAAGAAAATGTGGACAATGATCCCTGCAAGTTTGCTCTAATGAGCCGGGAAACATCAGAGAGAGTCATTTTACAGGCAGCTAATCCAGAAATTCAACAAGCTTGGGTACAGGACATCAACCAGGTCCTGGACACACAAAGAGATTTCCTAAATGGTATGTACATGGTCTTTTCTCTGTTTCCCAGACCGTGACACTAAATAGGATTTGGAGTCTTTGTCACCTCTATGAGAAAAATATTCAGCAACTTCTTTACATAAGGAAAATCCCAAGGAGAAAACTAGAGCCCAGTCTGGCTGTTATTAAGCACTGGGTCAAGTGGTATCCGCAGAGTACATGAGAAAGAGCCCTCATAATTTACAGCTGGTCTTTGAAAGAGACCACTTCAGTGCTTCTGTACAGAGGTTTCTGTCCTGCATGCCAGATCTGCCTGGTGGGAAGGCGGAGAACGGGAGAAGGGCTGGGCAAGCCTGAACTGAACTGCCGTGGGGCCCTGGAGCCCGCCCTGAGAAGCTGCTGGAGCCCCGTCTTCCATTAGAAGCTGCAGGTCATTCTGGCCTGGCTCCATTAGCAGCATCTCATGGTCTGGTTTTGGCAGCATATCAGCTCCCTGTTTAGATAGGTGGGGGTACCTGTGCAGTTGCCCTGCATGTATCAGTCATGTCAGGTCTCGAGTCCCTCCATCAGTGATGTGCCTGTGGTGGTACTTTGGGGCAAGATCCTTTAAAAATAATGGGGTTTACAGGGCTGTACCGCCTGGTGCTTTCCATTCTGCAGGGGGATTTTAAATGTAATCCCTTCCCAAGATCATGTCGAAGCCAGTTTGTCATTGTATCTACACAGTCTCTCTCATGTACTCAGAGCATGGCTTATCCCCAAGAAACTCCTACTCAACGTCACCATGTGCTACAGGCTGAGCACAAGAGGTGGGATGAAGGCTGCCTCACCACCCATCCCCTTACAGGTCCAAACTCTGTGGGGTAGGAACAAACAAACAAACAAACAAAAATGAAAGAGAGGGCAAGGAAACATCTGGGCTTGTTTCTTCTGGGAACCACAGGAGCATGAACATGGGCCTTTCCAAAATATCAGCTTTGCCTTAGGGATAGATTGGGGGTGGTTTGAAAGAATACTTCAAATTAAAGCTGTGTTTCTAAAAATAACCAGACAAACACATGATCAACAGAAATGTGTATTTTGAAAATATAGAGGAGTCAAATTCAGTTAACAATTTTAGCTTGTTCTTTTTCATGACTGGATGAGGGAAAGAAGAGGAGGAACCAGGACTAGAGGAAAAATCTAAAAATAGTACCTCTTTTGTTTGTTTGGAAGCAACAAAGAGGGTATCATTGCTTTGGGTACTTCTAAATTGTTTTGCACTATTCATTTAAACAGCTTTTTTTTTAATGGAGCTTATATTAGAAGAGTTCTATATTTAAAAACCTAATACATGTTCAATAATGAAACTTGCTTGAATCAAAATGTTTTGGCTTGGCACAATCAAGCTTCTTTAATTTTTGGGGTTTGGTATTAGGTCTTGTGGATTTTTCTTGTTGCAAAATCTGAAGAGGCTCTTTCAGTTCACATCAAAACAAAGGTTCCCTTTTCTTCAGTGTGGAGGATGTAAAAATTTTGATTTAGCTGAGTCGTACTTCTCAGAAGTTAACTGGGAAAGGGTTAAGTGCAAAAGCTCTTTGTGACAGTTTGAAAACTATGGCTGAGCTGAGAAGGGAAATAGTGTTTCGCCCATGATTCCAAAACTTGATATTGGGTTTGCGTGACTTGGAATAGAAAGGGCCTCATACAATCACTGTAAAATGCTTCCTTAAAGACATTGGTGAGGAGAGCAGTCTTAAGTTCTCCGGCTTGACCAGTTGGTACCAAAACTTGCCGGTTTTGTATCAGTGCAGTTGGCTTTGAATGAGGGATTATTGGAACAAAAATAAGTTCCCTAAAGGTTAGCTACAGAATTTTTTTTAAACCTTGTGAGAACTCCACAGACGCTACTGCAGGGGTTTGTCCCTTCCGCATCTTTCTTACCAGTTGTTTTATTTTTTTATATATTCACTCTTACTCTCCCAGGACTTACTGCTCTGTAAGCCCCTTCTTCTACTGAAGCGTCTTCGTAGACCCTCTTTAGCCTATATTCTGTGAAGCCAGCAAGGAATTTGATGGGTTAGGAGCATAATCGTCAGCATCTCTAAAACTAGAAGTAAAAATAGTTTTATATTAAAACACAGGCTTAAGGGTTTAATTTAAACCTATAAAGATCCAAGAAAATGATATTGTATCTAGTAGAGTCTGTCCAGTCCAGAACAATTTAAGTGGCTTTTAGAATGTAATCTTATTGAGGCTGACTAATCTTTAAATATGTCCTTTAGCTTTGCATTTCATTAAAGCGGATGTTTTCTGTCTTTAAAATGTTAAATCCACACTGAGCCAATGCTGTGTAAACTTAATAACAAAATACTCCTGGTGAGTTCTTGCCCAGGCTGTCTCTGATTTTCTCTCTTCGTCAGGGAAGCACTAAAGAGTATAGTGCTGCGTAGGTAGCATAGTATTCACATCCACAGTTCATAAATGCAAAACTTGGTGCAACTACACTGCAGTATTCAAGTTTTTCATATTTTTTCTTGGAAAAGGAAAAGCTGTTAAGCTTGAGAATCCAACTGTGCGCCAAATGATTGTCTATAGTGACTGTTCCTGTGTTTTGCTTTAAGCAGCATGCTGTAAAGGAAGGATGTCACTGATGGATGTATTTCATGTGGAAAATGCCATTGATCTGTACCTTTTTCTTAATCACATTTTGTGGGGTTTTTTGAGAGAGAAAGAAAGTACGTGGGCACTGATTTCAAGAATACTAACAGATGTTGAACAGGAGGCTGGAAGCCAGGCACCGCTGTGATAGTTCACGGTGGAATTAGTAGTCGCACGTGAACTAAATACCCTTTAAAAGCACTGAGTAGGGTAGATTGTTTCAAGGTAGTTTGATAAGTATACATTCAGGTTTTACTGCTAAAGACCTTGCAGCCTAATCTGCTGTATATGCTTGAAAAATGTCACCATCACTGTCAAAGTCGCTGTCAGAGCTCTCCCCAGCCTTCCTTCTCCGCTGCGGCTGATCTGCAGCTGGACCAAACCGTTTGAGGTAAGCGAGTGTAACCAGTAGTCACTGTGGCATAAATCCAAAGCAATGCTGTGACGTGGGTCACTGCGTAGGTTTTGGAGCCAAGTGAGCGTCCAGATTGCTACAGGTCTATGTTTGTGTCCTTTTGAGGAAAACGATGCTCTGACATCCTCCTTGACTTTTCATTTTTTAGTCTCTTGTTCTGTAGTATTAAGTGATTTCTTGTTGGACTAGTCCTGCCTTTCCCTGGACGGGGTATGCTAGAGAATAAGCTGTGTGGTGCTGAGCCTTTCTGTTTTTCTTTCCTTTTCCTCTTGTTGGGAAAGAATTCCTTCTGTTGTGGTTCCCTGGTTGGGCTGATGCGGTGACATTATGTCCTCCGTCTGCCTCTTGCTAGACTAGTCTCTCTGCATTCCAGTAGGTTTAGTCTGGTGCATGTACGCAGTATTAACTGACTATAAATCATCCATTAAAGCCACATGAACGTGCAAAAAACCAAACCCGTCGGTCTGGGGATGGTAGTCTGAGCCTAGCAAATGTGTTCCTTTCCCATTCACTGTTACTCCCAGCCCTGATCCCTTCTCTTCCAAACATAACAAATCCTTTATTTCTTTACCATCTGGCATTTTTATCCTTCCTTTTCCCAGCATAAGCTCTCTCCATGACTATGAAATGTATAATCTAACAAGCAGACTTTTTTAAGGGTAATGAAGCTGTTTAATGTTGCTTGTGGGTGTTTTCTGGAGAAGTCTAGACTGCTGGGATTAGTGTCTTTGTGCCATCTATAAGTCCTCACTTGCTGGTCATTTCCAGCAGTTCCCTTCCACCAAAGTAGTTAATATAGAAAGCACATAGACAGGCAAGTTGCAGTGAATCATGTCTGGAGAATATTTAGTAGTCACACTCTCTTGAGAATATGCAAATGAGTCTTATGAGTCTTGACCCGTGGTTTGTGATGGTAGCAGAATTCACTGTACATGAGCTGTGCTTCTCTCACTCAGGCTTTCATTTACTTTGACTACAGGATGCGATTAATTTGTGCATTTTCAAAGAAAATGAATGCAATTATGTATGCTGTGAATGGCAGATATCGTAGCCCACTGTGTTGCTTAGGGAAGCTGTTCTTCGCGGCAGCACCGAGTGCTGTGTCCAGTAAACGCGCAGTACAACGCAACATGCTTGTGTCCGGTCTAGCCATGAACGTGCCCTGTGCTTCCATGGGTGGCGTCTCCTGTTCCTGTTCCGTTTGCAACTTGCGTGCCTGCTCCAACTGAATGGCCCCACATGCTCTCTGCAGCCCTTTGCTACGTCACTGACGGCGTACCGCTAATTCTTGTCCTCTTTTGCAGCGCTGCAGTCTCCCATAGAGTACCAACGCAAAGAGAGTAGCTCAGCCGTGCTGAGGCCCCAGACCGGTAGGGTCCCTCAGCCCAACAGCAGACCCTATTCTTCTGTTCCGGTAGGGTCTGAGAAGCCTTTGAAGGCTACAAGCCGTAACCCATCTCTCCCACCCCTGAAGATATCTACCTCCAACGGCAGCACAGGGTATGAACACTCACAGCCCGGAGACAAGTATGAACAAAGCAAGGTACGGAGCTCATCTGGTAAAACGTGACCTCACAGCCCGTGTCTTAGCGCACAGACTGTCTGTGAAGTTAGCTTTAACTCTCGGCTAACCAGGTCAACCGGCACTGACATACTGAAGCAATGGTGTGAAATGTGATTAAACAGAGACGCTGAAAGCTCTGGCGTCCAGACAGGTGGCACTTCATGTGGGAAATGGAGACAGAGCCTGGCCCTGGGGTGCTGAACCCAGTGTTTTTCAGGGCACTGTGTTTGCAGACCCGGTGAACTGAATATCCATTTGCAGTACAGGCAGCAGCAATATTCAGGCTTCTCAAATACCCATTAACCCACCCAGTCTTGAAGTCTGCTCTGATGGTAGAGAAGATTTTAGACCTTTTCCCACGCAACAGCTCACAGGGTGCTAGCTGAAGGTTGTAATTTGGGTGTATGTGCACTGCACACAAACCACGAAAGAGTCAGTAACCATCAGCAGCGTTTGGATCCTGCTGCTGGTTGCGGTTCACCAAAGCTGCTTTCCAATACAGCCTGTATTTAAGATCATGAGATGTGCGAGTATTGACTTGGTTTCTAATGCTGAGCCCTCGTTGGTCGTTTCCCCAGTTTGGCTCGGCACCGATCATTCGTCTCTAACACCACAGAAATGAGCACGTGGCTGGGGCACCCGTGCTGGCAGCTGTGAAATCTAAGATGAAGTAGGAGGCTGGTTTGTATCAGGTTCCTGCCACCTTTCAGACCCTTAAAATCCTTTTCTACCCATGTGAACTTTAAGTGTTTTGTATCTTTTTCCCTGGTACAGTTAGGCTGGAAATGAAGTGGTGGGATTGCTGCTGGAAAAAGCAGGTTCCTCAGCGGCGCCTGCTCACCGGTTTCTGTTGTGTCCGTTTCCGCAGACTGATTTGGGAGGGTGCAATGGGACCTCTTCCATGGTGGTGATTAAAGATTACTATGCACTGAAGGAGGATGAGATCTGTGTGAATCAAGGAGAGGTGGTTCAGATCCTTGCTATCAACCAGCAGAACATGTTCCTGGTGTACCAGCCTGCCAACGACCACTCTCCAGCTGCCGAAGGATGGATCCCTGGCAATATCTTGGCTCCCCTCACTAAATCCACTACAGATAATAGCGACGGAAGCATCAAGTAAGTGCCATGTTGGCTTCGCTGGGAGAACTATGTGGATTTTCTGAGGAAATGAAATAAATAAATACATAAACAAACCCAAATGGTAGGGAATTCCTGCTGATTTTTCTCTACAGTGCCATTGGAACAAGCTGAGTGGTCAATCCGCAGCGTCGGGCAGCCGTGGTGGATAGCTCGGGTTATGCTTATTTTCGTTTTGTGGGGTTTTGTTTATACTTTGGAGAGAAATAAAACCATAGACGGTTAAAGACATGTTTTACGTTACACCAACATGGACCTGCTTGGACTGGACTTATATTTATGTTGTATTAAGTTACTAATCTATATATTGGTTATAAGAGCATCTAGCAAAAAAAAAAAAACCCCACAAAAAAAAATCCAGGCCCGGTGTTGGACTGAGGTTCGCTTCTCAAGGAGGAGAGATTTTGTTGTCTATGGCAATTTCCTTGTACAGCTTGTATTTTTTTTTTTTTTATTTTGTTTTATTTTGTTTGGGGTTTTTTTTTCTGTTCTCAGTAACTTTTGTAATATATTTTTTGGTTTGCAAGACCCCGATCCAAGTACATTCCTGTATAAAGTATTTTGCACTATTTAAAAAAACAAAAACAAAAAAAAAGAACCAACAAACTGATATTGATGAAGACAGGTTGTGCAATATGATAGATAGTTGCAATGTTCATCATTGTACCTGTAATGTAACTAATTTTAAATGTACTATTTTAAATATGTAAAATAAATTTTCACCATGAGCATGTTTTAATGAGGTAAAGGAACTAGTTTGACCCTTTTTTGGTTTTGTTTTTCTTTTTTTTTTTTTTTGTTTATAACATTTTGTTGCTTATTTAACAAATGTGTGGATATATATTTTTCTTTTCTGATTTTTAGAAATTTGTCAGTCTGAAATGACTAATGCAAGGAAGTGGTTTTTTGGTATTAAATACAGAAGGTACAACCCTCTTTTCAGTAATACCTGTTGATTTCTTTTAACATCTTAAATGACTAGATGGTAATGCATGATGTATGCTACAAATTGTGTTACCTCACACAAGTACCTCGAGGCGCAGAATTGAACACGAGGAAAGATTTTGTGACAGATCCACTAAAAATAATAGTTCGATCTCTGCTGCAGTTTCAGTTAAGAGAAATGATGACTTTACCTGTCAGTCAGTAGTGAACGCTACTATGAATTGCATGTTAAGCCAGAGGAACCGCTTAGCACGTCTCTTGCACGTCCGCCATTGCCGTTCCCAGTTCCCCTCTAACCACGATACGCAACCACGTGCCCTTACACTCATCCACAGCACCAGGCTCCTGGTGAAGACCGATTTCATGGCAGCTGTACAGCCAAGTTCTGCGATGTAGTCCTGTGAATTGTGACCTGGAAGGCATACCAGAATTGAAGGACACATGTATTGTGCTTCTCTCTCTCTCACTGCAGTGAGCTTTTAAGTCTTAAATTGTGTTTTCAGACTCAAACAGCTAAAACAACCCTGAAACCAAAAGGGTGCTTGAATAATAGAAGTCCTGTGGGTAAAAAACGGTGTAGAGTGGGTGTTATCTTCAGCCCTGTCCAGCCTGCCAGATCATATTGACTAATTAGTATAATAAAGCTATTTATTCTGTTGACAAATTCACACAAACTATGTGGTCAATCCAGTGCTGACACCATGCATTACTCACCGGTAGGTCAGGGTCAGGGATCAGCCACATCCTTGACTCTTACCATATCTTAAAGGAAAATGTAACAGTCCTGAAGTGTTGGATAACTTCCCCTGCCCTGCCTATCTCATTTGGACCCCCACCAGAAGTGCCCAGATATCAGGCAGCGCTTACTGGCTGGCTGAGACGCGCAAGGTGCCGCCGTGCTCCGTGTGCTCAAGCGTGACCGCTCGTGCCGGCTGTTTGCAGCGGAGACACTAATCCTGGTTGCAAAAACAGTCTGTATGACCCGGTTCAGTCTTGTGTCAGCGGCAGTAGGCTGCTGGGAGGCTGTTGGTTTACTTTTTCTTTAATTTGAGCTATTGTAAAGCTCCCATCAGGGGCTGAAGTATAACCAAAAACCGCTTAGGAATCAGATGCAGCGTTCATGGGGGAGCGTCGGCTGTGTGGGGCGTCCCTTGAGTCCTACCCTGCTAACATACTGCGTTTTGTTGGCATCGCAGGTGATCGTTGGATTACAGGCAACTTGCTTTGTAAAATGTGTCAAGGTACTGTAGACATGACGTGTGCCAAGCGTTGGGCTTAAACATGCAAATCAAATTTGCATGACTTAAAGGTGGACAGATGCTTTGAACCTGGATCCCAACTCATCACACTGCTGTTTGAGAGCTTTCTGCTTTGGACAACATACCTCTTCCCAAATATCCCTTCAACCTGTCCACTATTTAAACCAAATGTAACCCATACGAAGAACTGTTTTGGTTTTTTTCTTAATTTTTTAAGTCTGCTTTGATATGCAATTTCTGTTGTCAACACAGCATTGCTCTTACAAAGGGGGACGTGGTCTATTATTGTTTTTTTCCAAGAGTAAGGTCAGAGGAGCAGTAATGAGGGGTGATAAAGGTACGGGAAATCAGGCCTGCTGTGATGCTCGCCGAAACCCGTCGACTCATTGATGTCCTCTCTAACGCTATTGGCAGAATCCAGAGGGAAATTCTTGGTCTTGAGAGGCACAGCAGAGCTTGTCATTCTAGGAAATGACTTACCTCTTGGAAAGTTAACGATGTAGCTCCTGATTCATAGAATCATAGAACCTTTTAGGTTGGAAAAGACCTCTAAGATCATCAATTCCAACCGTTGATTTGTTGAGCTATTCTTGTTCTGAGCAACACCTTGATTTTCTTAATTATTTTAATTTGCTCTACTGAGTAATCTATTAAGACCATTCTCAGGTATTTGCATTTGTTTCACTGCTTTTAACCAAGACTGAGGACCAGATTGACCTTTTAGCTGTAACAAAAATGAAATAAATGTCTATTTGTGGCGATGCAAAACAAAGTCCCTGAAACCAGGTGACCAAGTTCTAGTTGCCTGCTTCCATCATGGACATTATTTTTCCTGCTCCATGCATTCAAACAGCAAGCGTGGCACAACATCTGCTTCACAGAACTCTTTGGTTTGGTTTTTAACTTCAACTGTCATTGCTCAGATTGAGACAGGCGTAGTGCCGCTGGCTTTCACCTCCTAGGGAACTGCAATAATCACAAATGTGGATGCTGGTTCCCCTTGCCAAATTCTTCCTGCCTGCTATGATTTGCCATTTGATTGCTGCGTTTTTTGGTACAACAGGAAGTCATGTTCATGGCATACCCTGCGCATGAGAAAGCGGGCGGAAAAGGAGAGCAGTGGCAAAAATGAAGCCAATGGGCCACGTAAATCCAAGGATATTCTGGGGAACAAAGTCTCTGTTAAAGTGAGTAAGGCCATCTGAAAGATGTGTGCTGCTCTCCTGCTTCCCATCCTTTTCACCCCCTATAGTATCCTCTCCTGAGAGAGGGAGGGGGCGGCAGTTTTGGGTCTGGTTTTGGTTTTTTTTTGTTGGTTTATTTTTTCCACCTTAGTTATCTTTTTTTTTTTCTTCTTTTTTTGTAGTCTCCATTTTAGCAGGATTTTTGCATGCAAGATAAAATGCAGCCTTTGTTTTTTTCGTTTTCTTTTTCCTGGCATCCCACATACAAGTAAGTAATCTTCATTAAATACCCACAACTATCTATATGAAATAACTGCTCTTAAAACTGGGACAGTAGTGATTTACTGGTCTCTGACCTAGCCCGATGGGCAGCTCCCTCAGAGCAGCTGCAGCCGTGAGAAAGCCGCTGGGTGACCAATGGCCTTACTGAGGTTGATGAGTTTTCTTTAGGCCAATATTTCACCACATTTTAATATAGGGGGTTCTCAACCTTGAGATGCTTAAGATTTTTGGTCTGGGGAGATGGTCTCAGTGACCTTTTTCTTTCCATATTATCAGACAGGGCAGAGATGCTGACTCTTTGTCTTGCCAGGAGAGGGTCTCGTGTGTGTCTTGTGTGTGTGTGCGTGTGTGTCTGTGTCTGTCTCTCTCTCTCTGAGATCTCCCACTATGGAAAAGGTTGAGAACTGTGGGGTTAAGCTCCATCTTCTGCTCTGGGTGCCTGACTACTGTGCTCCAATTCTGAGGATCCATCCCCATAAACCGACCACGAGGCCTGCTCAGGACTAACCTGGGGCTTTCCCTCCCAGCAGAGGCAAGCAAACACTTGTGATTTTGACACAACCAAAGCCCAGCCTTGATTCAGGAAAGCACTTGAGCATGTCCTTTGGATCCACCCCTCTCCAGGAGAGCCCGCGATTAAGTGTTTTCCTTTGCAGAGGCTTTCCGAAGTCTTGTAAGCCCAGTGAAATAGCCATGGCATGTGCAAAGGGAGGAACCCTGCCACTGCAACCCAGCCGCCCCTCGCACCCACTGGGCAGCCACCCTGCAGCCAGCCGGGGAAGGACTGTGCCCAAGGGAGGTTGCTCCAGCATGGTGGCCACAGTTCTTCCTCCTGTTGCTTCCTCGCTGTTTTTACTACCTGAACAACTTGCAGAATCACTGCCTCTTCCTTGGCAAAAGCATGTCTTTGCCTTTGCTTCCCTTGGTTTGTTGTTGGTTTGGTTTTGTTCGATTGTTTTAGAGCATTTTCTGTAGTGTTACCCATTTCCATGCTGCTCACAACTCCTGTGCTGCTCTGCCCTGTCTAACCAATCGCTCTTCTAATCTCTTGTTCTCTTTCTTCCTCTTCATGCTGCCAAACAAGGAGACAAACAGCTCAGAGGAATCAGAGTGTGATGACCTTGACCCCAATACTAGCATGGAGGTAGAGACAATCATCCTTGTGATTAATTTATTTTTACCAAGAACACGTGACCGTGTTGAAATGCCTTTGCGGAGGGGGAGCTGGTGGGTCTGTATTGCTCGTGGACAGAGGTACCAATCAAGTGTGAGTCACACAGAGCACCAATTCTGGTTTTGCCAAGCGGTGAACTGGAGTTTGGGCTGCCTTTGTGATGGGAGCAGTGGAAGAAGCTGAGGAGCAAGCTCCTGCGGAGGTGGAGGCTCACATAGCCACCCCCAGTCACTGTTTCCCACCTGGGGCCTCATTCAGTGAAATGATAATGCATGCATGTCAACTGCCCATAAATGTAGCAGCTTTCTGTATTACAAACACCCCTCGTCCTGCAATACATGCTGAGCTGCTATAAACCACTGAAGTAAATGTTGCACCTCAACTAGTACTTTAAATTATCTAGAAGATCAGAAAAGACATAATTTCTTTTTTCTCCTAGCAGAGTGGTAAATTACTTTTCTATAAAGGAAGTGAAGGAGAATGGTAAAACTGGTTGTGCAAATGTACCCATATCACAGGCAAAGCTGATGCAGAGTTGGACCCAAATTATGGTGCATTACACTACTCTTTGTTAATGTGAAGCCACCGATTCTAGTGGAGTGATCGAGACGTGGCTCGTTGAGAGAGCCCGAAGGAGCTTAAAATCGTAACAGTTATATATCAGGTTCTCCTCAATTAATATCTTGCAGGACCCATTTTTTTTCCGTAATGACCACACCAAGGACTTGTATAAACTGTACCAAGGCTGAAAGAGCTTCCTACTGAAACAGGCAAGGACAAGGGTCAGAGAGACCTAGGTGATTTTGTAGAGATGGCAGGGCAGGTCGTTGGAGAACAGGGGTATCTGTGTGTCCTAGGAGATCTCTGGGATGCTGTTAGCCAGCTGCATGATAGACATCCGACAAAAGAAAGCTGATATTCCTCCTGGAGGAAAAAAAAAGGGACAAGTGTATTGAGATGCACCACCTCGGCTATTAAACTGAAGGCCCTCTTTTATCTTAATTGTGTTGGCACAAATAAACACATCTTTGAAAGGGGACTTGTACTAAAGGAAAGCTGCTTACCCAGCCGACATCCTGGAGATGGAATGGTGCTTACCACTAAAGCTGCACTGTTCTCAGGGGCGTTTTTGCATTTCCAAAGAGCATTTTGCCAATCACAGGTAACAACTAGATGTATTTGTTACAAGGCAGTGCCCAGTTATTGCACGTTAGTCTGTGTAAGCTTTAGATCACTGGAAATTGTCCTGTGGAGTGAAAAGTCACTGAGATACAGGTCTGATGTACAGAGCTGGGTGAGAATCGCCGTTCGTTTTGCAGAGGATTGTGTTTTGGCCTTGCTCAGTAAGAGGAAAACCAGATGTTTTGAAATTGTCAGTGGAAGGTGTCTGAGTCCTTACACGGTGGGCATTTCTAGTCAGCTCTGGCATGCTCCACATGGGTGGTCTTGTTAGATTTTGGTGTTTTACCATGGTACAGTCTACTGTTCTTGCTTGCTCCTCAGTTCAGGAGGTACGATCCTTTCTATTTAAACCAAAAGATGCTAATTTGACATCTTTGCTGTGCTGTGGTTCTCCTATAGAGGAACTATGGGCCTGGTATTTGTCTTGATTTACACTCAGAAACCCCATCCTCCCAGGTCACTTACTGGAGGTGACAGTGACACCGCAGTCCCCAGGACCCACAGTATCCCTCATGGCTTGGAAAGATCAAGTCTTGCTTCTGAGCAAAACTCACAGTGTTTTGAAGTTGTGGATGCCCCATCCCTGGAAGTGTTCAAGGCCAGGCTGGATGAGGCTTGGAGCAACCTGGTCTAGTGGAGGGTGTCCCTGCCCATGGCAGGGGGGTTGGAACTGGATGGTCTTTGAGGTCCCTTCCAGCCCAAACTGTGCTGTGATTCTTAGGAGCTGAGCAGATGTTTACAATGGCAGAGGGGCGGAAAACAAGAGTGCAGTTGTGGGGGTGGTTTACTGAGGTTACACGGCCCTGCAGGGAGCAGGGCAGCCCTCGCTTTGTGCTGGTTTTAGTACATCTGCAGCCTGGAGTGAGTGTGGTCAGCTCATTGATCCGGCCAAGAAATAGTGGGGGGAGGGATTGCCGATACCCTGTACAAACTAAACAAAATCATGCGGAGGGAGGAGAGCAAGGGCGGGCTCATAAAATGCTCCTAGAAGTGGCCATGAGGAAGTATGGTCTGTAAAGGTCTGGGGTGTTCGCTACAGGAAGCCACAGTTGTTCTCTCATTCCCTTCATTATGAGTGTTTTGATGCTTTTCAGACGTGTTATGAGAAATGAACTGTATTAAGGCCCTGGGAGCTGAAGTGCTTTCTCATTAAATCACAGGCAAGCTACTTCCACCAACGGAGCCTGGTTGAGGTCTTCATCGGGCCTTGTAGGCTTTGTGTCCCAGGCTTAAATAATCATTAAACAGCTGTGCTACCCTCCACCCCAACCTGCGTGTGCACTGAAAATCCGCATCTCACCCGGTTTTCCTTTCCCTGCTCCGCCTGGTATGTCCCAGCAGAGCCGGTGACGAGCTGCCGGGGGAGCTGGAGACAACGTGACTGACTGCCCGGGGAGGGGGGAGACCGTGTCCTCACACCTGGCTCAGCTCGTGATGGATTTTCTAGACACTGGGAGTGCTGGTAGGAGAGCTGTGTCCTGCCCACCAACATTCAGAGGTGCATGAGGCCCTACCTGTGTCGTTAAGGTGGAGTCATCTAAAGCTGTTATTACAGACAGGCAGTAGCCGGGCAAGCCACCTGCCTTCTCTTACGGGACTGTCACCCCTGACATCCCTCTTCCTCCCATCGTGCATGAGAACGTGCACCCACAGAGCAGTCCCTAAATGCAAAGCAGACATTAATTACTTGGAAATGCCGGTGCAGTTTCCCTCCAGCCTACTCACTGTGCAAGAAGTCGGTGAGCTGGTTGTAGTATCCATGAAGTCCCACAGCTGCGGTGGACTTTCAGATCTAGGTTTGCTCGCTCTTCATAAAACACCGCGTGCCTGTTCAGGAGATTCCAGGTTTCTGAAGCGCTTTCGTTTCAAGGGGAAACACAGAAGTGTGAACATACACAGTGAAAGCAGGAAACTGAAATTTTGGGTGACTTTAAAAGAGCTAAAATGCCATTACTGTGGTTTTGCCCACACAGGGACGTTCTATCCCTAGAGAACTTTCCGTTCATTGTAACTTTGACTACAAATAGTATCTCTCAGTGGCTGTTTCTTTCCTCTTTGTCTGTTAATACGTAATGAAAGTGCATAAGGATGGAAACTAAATTTGGGTTTTTTTTCCCCTGGTTTTCTGCTTTGCGCTGTTGTTTCAAAAATCAGAAGGTGCAAACCCAGCTGTTAGGCACGTGAGCGTAGGAGCAGGCACTGAAGGAGCATGTGTAGCCACCTGAGGGATGGGAGGAACCTATATTTAAGAAAGATCGGAGACTCCCTTTCCACATGTAATTGCACAGGGACAGGCAACGCCACTTCTGGGAAGAAGGTGTATGCCCCTGTGAATCAGTAAATATCATCCACACCCAAGTCTGGGGTCCTGGACAATGACACAACTAATTGTCCTACAGTTTGGTGTCGTAATGTGTTACGGGGTTTTGATATTGCTGAAAGGGTCATAAGTCAACCATGCAGGTCCCATCAGGCCATCTCTCCTGTCTAAGTGAATGTTCTTCCAGCAGTCATAAGACCTGACTGAGCTTAACCTTACTACATTCAGCAGCAGCTCTTCCGGGCTTTGGGGTGGACCTCACAGGGGGGGCTCTGACATGGCTCCAGACGGCTTGTTCTGCACAGTGTGACTCCAACTGCAGTGCGTTAGGAGTAATCCTGACCAGCACACCACTGTCACCATGTGTTTAGCGGCTGTTCCAGTTTTTCTCCTTAGCTGTGCAAAGAAGAGATGAGGTCCAGGCCCTCCCCGAGCCAGTGGAAGTGCCATCATTAGATTAGAGAGCTGGGCCAAGGTACACAAGTTGGGCTTCATACTCTATTTATTTTTTTTTTAGTTATGACATTTTAGCATGTTAAGAACTACTCAGGGACACCTAGAGCAAGATAAGCAGCAGGAGACACCCTGTAGGGAAGAATACTGTGTTAGCACCCCTCTGGTCCGAGTGGCTGAGTCAGTAATGGTTTGGTGAATACAGCATTGGCTCCAAGTCAACGCTCAGCTCAGGCCAAGAATTCCAAAGTGCTGTAGGCAAATGCCTTCACCCCCTGCCTTGAGCTGTCCATCTCCAGAGCAGATCTAACATATTCTCTTGGTGAGATCTTGCACAATACTGGAAGAAAGCCTTTGCTCCCTGTTGTCACTGTATGAACGAGTACAATCCCAAGAACCTCCTGTGTTTCCCTGGGGTGGCCTCCATGGGTGACACTGCTGTCCTGCTGCCCTGAGTTGGCCAGGGGTGGCTGAGACTGACCAGGAAGGTGGCTCATCAGGTGTGATGTAGCTGAGCTGGCAGCACAGGCACGGTGGTTAGCTTTGGGGAGAGGAAGAAGTGACCTACTTTATCTGTGGGAAGGGAGTAGGGTGCTACAGGACAGTGCCTGGAGCACTAGAGATCCCACAGCTACAGCTGCTGAAACACCAGCCATTAGGGCCTCACCGCAAGAGCGTGATGAGGGCAAGAGGACTTCTGCTTTGCACAGATGCACATACAACAGCCAGCATCCCTTGTGGCTTCTCCAGCAGTCTCAAAGGCAGCTGATCCCATCCATGCTGGGTGCCAGAAGGCATCCCACATCCCCTCCCAAGGGCTGATGCCATGGGACATTTCATCAGATACCATTCTCCCATTTAAAATTATATTTTCCCTTTGGTAGCATCTGTCCATGGGTAGCAGGATCCTTACTTGCTCCTTTTATCAAGAAATTTCTCATTAATTGGTTTCTTTCTGGGGCAAGGGGAGGCTGGTGACACACTGAGCTTGTCCCTCCAAAATTCTCAAAGGTTGACCTAGTCAGAGACTGATAGATCTTTTCCTACAAATCCGAGTTGCCTTAATTCCTCTATAACTCATTTAATTGGTTTCTGAGAATCCTTTTTTTTTTTTTTTTTTTTTTGAGTGAGGGAGCAAGGAACACGCTGCTGACTCTGCTACCAGCATGTGCAAATACGTCAATATTTTATTTTAACTCGGTGGACAAGAAGTGCCATGGTGTTTACAAAACACTGAGCTGCTTGTCTTGGAGTTAACATGCCCTCTACTGTTCGGATAAAGCATGGATCTCATTACAGGGGCTGGGTTTGCAGCCGTATGCTTTGAGGGGAAAAAATATTCTCACTCCTGGTTTTGATGCATTCCCTTAAAATGGGACTGAAATGTGGCTTTGGAAAAATCTGGGCATCCACTGGGCCCAGGAGTGTGTCTGGGCTGGGCTCAAGCCTCCTCCGGGGGGGCGTTAGGGATGGTGAGGCCACCTCTGCACGGAGAAGCCCGAGCTGGCAGCCAAGCTGGCCTTGCAGAGCGTTTCAGGGCCAACCACTGGCACTGCAGAATGGTTTCTCGCTCCCCACCAGATAACAGCGTGCATGGACACATGAAAGACAAGCTCTTGCTAAGAACTAGGGCAGTTGGAGTCACTTTGCAATCAGACGCTGCTGCTGCAGACGCCTTTCTATCTTTGTAACATGAGTTTAATGAACCAGAGTAGTGGCCCAGTACTGCAAAACACTGTGTTGCGGGATGCAGCACCTGTGTGGCTTTTCTAAACCCTGGCTGTTACACCAGGTTACAGTGAAGTCCCTTGGATCTAAGTCCCTCAGATCCCTGCAGGTCCCCAAGGGCGTTCCAGTACGCACCTTGGGTGGTTTGAGCCCCAAAACAGCGCTAGCTGGAGGAGGGGGAGCGAGGTCCATTTCTGGGTTTTGTATTGAATAACCCTGACCCGTCCTCCCATTTCTTTATCTCAGCCCCTCCCTCCAGCTCCCTGCCTTTGCCTGGTCAGCGTTAGACCCCCCCATCACTTGAGCAGAGGCCGTTTCATGGTCTGTGTTCACCTTGTGCGGGGTTTCCATTTTCAGCCGTCACCGTACGGGAAACAGAAACTCTCCTGGCCACAGAGGGAGCGTCACAAGTTTTCACCCACCCTAGACCAGGCCACAGGTATTTCATCCAATGGAGAAAATAAATCTGTCTCATTTACACTAGATTTATGTTCCAAGAAAAAAGAGCCAGCTGTGTTCTTTACCTGAGGAGTGACTGCCCTGCCAGCCGCGTTTCATCCCTTAGGGTTTGGGTTCGCCTGGTGTGGTCCGATGCTGAAGATGGTGGGAGAAGTTTTTGCGTTGGGAAGTTCCATCCCCGTGGATGGCCCCTGAGCCTTGGCGGCTGCAGGAGAGCTGCACCCCCTGCCCGTAATCCCCATCTCAGCGCATGACACCTCTCTCTGCTCACCAGCAGCCTGCCCCGGCCCGTCGCTGGCAGGGAATTCTGCTCTTCAGAGCAACGTGGCCTGGCTTTCATCTCTGTTAAAGCCCTGAGGAAGAGAATTGGGAAGAGTTACTTGCATGGATTTTGACAGCTTTTCCAGCTTTCTGCACACACCATCGTTTTCAAGAGGCCTTGGGAGGTGCTTGGCAACTCCATCCATAAGGGAAACCAGCCCTGGCACCAGCTGGAGGCTGTGCGGACACGCAGTACGTGAGCTCCTGTTTTCCAAGGGCAGTGGGGCCACACTCTGGACCCCTCTTCTCCACCCACAGGGATTAAAATCCTGTTTGGCAAATGAAGAAATCATCTCCAAAGGTCTTGCACTTAATCTAGAAGGACTCTGTCATCTCCTGCCTTCCACCTATAGCCTGGAAACCCAGCCAGCTTCCAGGGAGAGCCAGCACAGCCCCGGGGCCTGGGAGCGGACGTGTGAGCCAGCAGAGCTGACTTCTGACCGCAGATCTGGCTGTGAACCTTTGCTTTCCTATTTCTGCCCTTCTCACCCCATCACTGGAACCCCTCCTTCAAAGCAGACCAGATCCCGTTCCCTAATTAAGCGATGTATTAAATCAGTTGGGTAGCACTCAAACAAGCTCTTGCTAACAGGCTTTTACTTTTGTCTAAGCTTACAGCAGGCAAAACCTGTGATGTAGCTGCAGGGGTGTTGTTAGGTAACATTTTATTAATTAACAAGTGAGGTTTTAGCAAAGGAAATGTAAATTTTACCCATAAACTCTTCCAATATTATCTAGCAGTGGTAATTTTCTTTGTGATATTCCCATGGTGAGGCAAGGGAAAAAAAACATTGGTAAGGCAATTATTATAAATGATTATGCCTTGGAAGTAATTAGAAATGTAGCATTATTTATTTATAGATATATCCATTACATTCATCTTTGTAGCTGCATCTTCTAAGGAATCCTTTGGAGTTACACAATTAATATAAAGTGTAGGAGCGTTTCTTTCTCCTAATCTTTAATTCTACAAGGGTGGAAATCGGTGAGTAATAAGGGAATTCAGTGCTTGCTGTGGGGAAGGGAGAGCTTCGGAGGATAGATGTGTATTCCCGTTAAGCCAAAAACTACAAAAATGAAGATGTATGTGCAAATGAGCTGATGACTGGGGTTACTCAGCTGATACGGAGATGGTCTCGCTGATTGAAAAGTGGCAAGCAACGGTTATCCAAGAACAGCTTCTTCCTCTGCTGTGTTGTGTGAGCGATACCTCTTAGTCACAAAGATCCATCTCTCCTTTTCCACATGCACAGGAAGGAGAGATGTTCTTCACCCGCTGCCCTGATTTCCTCCTGCCTGCAGGATCCAGGGTGTGCGGGTCCTGGACCCTGCGGAGCAACGATCGCTGCCCCTGAACCCCTCGCCCTCTCAAAGGTTCCCAGGGCAGCTGGCCCAGAGGTCCGTGTCCTGGCACTGGTGCCCATCTGCACCCTTCGGAGGGGGCTTTGTTTCCCGAATGAAACCAGGACCAGGAGGTGCAGCCAGGAAGAGGATGACCTGACATGGGACCCAAAGAGCCTGGCTGGCTCTCGCCCGCTCAGGCTCCTGCCTGCTGAGCCATGCCATCCCATTGCAGGGGTGGCACGCTGTCCTGCGGCCTCCCCGCCGCAGAGCTGCCCCCAGCATGGCTTTCAAAAATAAGAAGCCCTAATTACAGTGTTAGTGCTCAAAGAGTCCTCTCCGGGAAGGGAGGCAGAGGGTGGCTCCTTCCAAGATGCTGGGAATGAAGCATTTGAAATCTCAGTCCAAACCATCACGCTTTTGCTCACTAGGTACAGACCGTTGGGCCTGACTGACTGAGGGGTAGGGACTGAACCTGCTTAGCCCACAAGGAGCAGCCCCTGCTCATTTACAGATCACAGGGTGTAAAGAAGTGGCATTGACCGGTTGTCACTGGCACTGTGTGAACGTTGCGTTCTCTGTAGATGTGTCCCGAAGGACCGAATTCTACCTATTGCTAGGACAAAGGACAACCTCAGTCTCGGGTAGTGAGGGATTTGTTGATGTAGGGTATGATTCTATGGGGGGGAAAATGAGCCTTTGTGCATGGCAAGTCCATGTTATACCTGGTTCATTTGGGCTTTCTGGTGGTGACAGGGGAAAGCAGACTCTGAGGTCTCACGCTGGTACCAGAGGTTTCCTAGCCTGGGGCTATGAAGAAGGGTCATGAAACTAAAATGAACCTCAGTATGCCCTAGTGCCTCCTGGAATGGCACCCTGAGCCATTCACCTTGGAAAACTGTTTATAAAGCCAAAATATAAATACAAATCCTGAAGATGCTTTGAGATTATTTAGAAGGGTTATTGTTTCTTCTTTGTGGCCTGGTTTCCAAGCCTCTGCAAAAACTCCCATCAGCTTTGGCAGGCCACGAATTAGGTCAGTGCTTCATTGGCATCTTCCAAAATAGCTCTGAAATAGCTGGTAACAAAGCTGTTTAAGGTGAGATAAACCACACCGGTGTTTATGGTGCTTGATATCAAATTATTAGTTTGAATTTGGATAACAAGGCTTCATAAGATTATTAAAACAGCTAACGAGGCTAAAACCTCTATACTGTTGTACACCACTGTGTAGTTTGGGTTGATGGTGCGTGTAAGAACTTAGTGGTGTTCTCTTTACTTTTCCCAACTTTGCTTCCAGGTTTACATGAGGCAATTGGCATATATAGGCCACGGAGAGACAGTAGCTTTTCAAGTCTTTGCTAACCTGATCAATTAACTAGTTAGGTAAAATAGCTCTCAGTTATCCCAACCTAGTTTCAAGCTGGAAAGTTTCCAGCAGTCCAATGAAGTGAGTGAAATTGTACTCATTGTGATAGACCAAGAGTTGTTGCAGGACTGACACTTGGCAGTAGGCAAAAAGGAGGCAGTATTTCTGTTTTAGTGCTTTACCTTATCTTCCTGAAGCTGAGAAGAAGTTAAAAGACATCTTCCCAAAGCTGGTTAGTGGCCAGAGTGCTGGTGAGACGCCCCAGGTGGCTGCAGGTGTGGTGTGACATGGGTCTGGAGGCAGGCACGACCCACCTCTGGGAAGAAGAGTTAATGGCTTGAGCATTGTCACCCAAGCAGACAGAAAGCACGTCCACCCTGCTCAGCCTGAGTGTTGTGCCTGTTACCTGTGATGCTTTATCGGAGTTCAAGAAGCCATAGCTCTCACGTACTTTCCCAGCTGTGCACAGGCTTGTTCTGTTCTCGCCAGCACTTGCTGCGCCTGCCGGTTGTTGTAGCCACTGGGCAGTGCGTCTGTGGTTCTGGTCAGGTTCACCACGGTATCTTGTGAAACCAGAGGTCTCCTTGTCACTGTCCAGAAAAATAAATGCTTTCATTTCTTTGTATTTTACAGATAATCAACCCCAATTTCATTCAAGAAGGTGAGTTCAGGACAGCTGTGCGCTGACTGCCACGGAGGGGCAAGTCAGCAGCCGTGATTTCCTCGGGTGCAGCAGCATGCTCTGCACCCACCAGCGTTTACAGCAGAGGCAGCTCTCCGCTGCTTGGGCCCCAGCGAAAGCAGTCTTCCTGCTGGCTGCTCCGCTCAGACAGCCCGGGGCCACAGGCGAGGCTGAACCCCCCAAACCTGCCTGCACAGTCTCACCCTCCTGCCAGAACACAGGGCTGGGGGAGGGACAGTCCCTGCTACCACCTACTGAAGGGGGAGTTTCAGTAACAAAATCGCAGGACTCCCAGCTGTTTGGGACCCAGGTCCCATAGTTGGTCCTACAATGCATTCTTTAGACTCGTATGGGGAGCATCCTGCCCTGTAGTTTAGAAGAAGCTGTCATGTGTGTGTCCCCATGTTTTCTTCCAGTGGCTCCAGAGTTTCTTGTGCCGTTAGTGGACATCACCTGCCTGCTCGGAGACACAGTGATGCTGCAATGCAAAGTCTGTGGACGGCCCAAACCAACTATAACCTGGAAAGGACCGGATCAAAACATTCTTGACAATGACAACAGCACAGCCACGTACACGGTGTCATCCTGGTAAGGTCCTGCCTGTGGGTCCCAACGATGGTTGTGTTGCCCTCAAACACAGCACCAGCCAGGCTGTAAGATTCATCAGAAATGCAGTTAATCCAGTCTGGCATGGTGTGTCGGCACATCGCTGCGCCACACATCAGCTAGAAAGGGTCAGACTCTGAGGCTCAGGTAGCTCTATCGTGTCCCGAGCTGGCATAGGGTATAGCCACAAAGTGTGTTGCTGGCAGATAGATGTGAGCTTGCTCCTACCGATCTCCTGAGCCAGCTGCAAGCCAGAACCCAGAATGTTTCCAACATATTAGTTGGGCTAATACTGCCTCTGCGTTGCTGGGGCTTCTCTGCTTGAGTTTGATGCCATGCTCACCTTTGGTAGGAGCGCGAGTCGAGCAGAGCAAGCCCTTATCAGCTTGCAATACCCATGTCATTGGGAGTTTTCTCATCTCACGGGCAGAGGTGGTAAGTGGTCCTGCACTTTTCCTGACCCTTTACTCAGCTGTTCCTAAAGGAGCCTATATGTGCTCCTGGGAAGTCTACATCTGGCTGTGCTTGGACAGAAAGATGCTTGTCATGATGTTCCCAGCCTGGCTAAGAGGGAGGAAAAGCATCTTTACAACAAGCACTGGGAAGATCTGGAGTTGAATTCGGGTCAGGTAACAGCCTGCTGCTGGATGGGATGCTCCTCTGCAGCTTACGTAAGCGATTTGGGCCAAACTGCAGTGGAAATCTCCAGCAGGCAATCGTTCACACGAACTTTTCAGCACTTCTGGCTCAGGCCGAGATGAATGCAGGGAGCACGAACTCACTGAAAGTGAAAAATGAACACTAAGAGAGAAGGGATTTTACACCCTCAGTTAAAAAAAAATAGGTTTGATCGAGACCTTCTTTCAGAGACCATCGGCCTGGCAGCCACGCCAAAGCACCCAGAATTGTCTTTTTAGCCATTACTCAGTAGATCATTGGTGCCTCATCTTCAGGCTCTGGCTGGGGTTGGGATGGGGGGATATTTCCGTACAGGGTTCTGTTTTCCATCACAATCTTTCCCCTGTGCACTAGCAGCACTGGTATTGTCTTGTTACTTGTATTTGTTTTCCAGTGAAGACAGTGCCTGCCAAGGAGAGGCCCAGCGGATCGGTGGCTGTCTTACAGAACTTGCTGGCATGAGTGTCTGGCTTGAGGGGGAAGGGGATATTTCTGTCTTGTTTTAAACCAGCATAGTCAGACCCGCAAAAGCTGCAGCATCCAGGCAGCTATATCAGCAACCACATTCTTCTGCAGTTTCCAATAGATTACGCATTCAAGCACTAGTCTACTTTTGCCATCAAGGGAATTTATTGTTGGCACTAAGCTGGGTCTCCAGTACCGTTTAAGCAGTAAAATCCTTTGATTCAGACCAAGTCCCCTAAATGGCATATTGAAGACTGCAGTGCACAAACCAAAGTGACTACGTACAGACCTGCTATAAATTCACTAGACTCCGTAGAGCTGTTTATTTGCTCAGATTGGCCCAAAGATTGTCTCTCATGAACTCGGCACTGACATTCTTTATCCCTAGCTGT
Organism: Rhynochetos jubatus; assembly: GCA_027574665.1. Taxonomy (NCBI): domain Eukaryota; kingdom Metazoa; phylum Chordata; class Aves; order Eurypygiformes; family Rhynochetidae; genus Rhynochetos; species Rhynochetos jubatus. The sequence goes on from CM050654.1 coordinate 32,553,026, forward strand.
TGTGAGATGTTGAGCCTTCTGACCGGGGGCCTGGCAGCCTCATTAGATCAACGGTACATGCTCCAGGGGCCTGAAGCTTCCCAGAAATGTCAGGCACCCTGTGCTGTGTGACTGCCTTCTGCCTCTGTGGGAAGCCAAATTTGTCCAGAGTGTGTTGGACTTAACTGCAGAGGCACAGCAGCTCAGCATCTTCTGTAGCAGGAAGCATGTGCCTGGGGAAATCTTTCCAGCAATATGGAGTCTAAGTATTCAGCTCTGGACAGGCACAGCAAGTGTTCAGCTCCTGCACTTTGCTTGGTGCTTGAGTGATCCTTTCCTACCTCCCCCAAAGCCACAGCAGACAAATAGATTTGTCTGGCAGGCAGGTTGGACCGTTCTGCTCAAAGGTTTCATTAACAGCCTAGTCCTGACATAAGGAGGAGCTGTATTTGGGTACCAGATTGCTGGAGGGATGTTCCTTCAAATGAGTTAACAGGATTTGTGTGCACGGCTGTTTGTAATGAGGCAGGGCAGGAACTGGTATAAGAAGCATTAGCAAGTGAAGCTTTATAACTGGGGCTTCTGCGTCCACAGTGACTCTGGGGAGCTCTCCTTGAAGATCTGCAACCTGATGCCTCAGGACAGTGGCATTTACACCTGCGTGGCAACCAACGAACACGGAACCGCATCGACCTCGGCAACCATCAAAGTTCAAGGTAGCGCATCTGGCTGTAACAGCCGGGATTTTTCCTGTGTGGGGTCCCTTGGCGGGAGCTGGGAGCACACAGGAATAACTAGTGCAAAGGCAGCCGGACGTGGAGCTGTGCCAGGTGAACCTAGACGTTAAAATCATACCTAAAATCCTTGGCCAAGACTCCCACTGATGGCTGAAGGCATCGCAGACTCAGCGCTTGATTAAGTCGTGTGATCACAAGCATCACATCTGGGAAATGAAAACGCGTTGGCACTGGTTCAGCTCCTGCATCCTGCTCGCAGGCTGCTTCCTGGGGGCTGGGTAAGCTCGGCCAGGGGAAACTGGGCTCCCAGGGACTGTTGAGCCCCCTGAGGGACGATGCCCTGGCTGCCCATGGGGAGCTCTGTGCTTTAGAGCCTGCCTGGAGCTGGAGTCCTGGGATCCAGTGATTTTCAGCCTCCCCTTCTCCGGGGAATGTGGAGGAGGCGAGAGTAAGGCTTGGCCTGGGTGAATCGTTCTGCAGGGATCCAACTCAGAGACACATCTCTGAGCCTGAATTCTCAGCGCTGTAATTAGTGACCCATCTAATTGTAATGAATATGAAATGATGAGCTGATTCTCGTGACCTCCAGCTCCGGGAAGGGATCTGTTAACATGAGAGATGAGGGGTGCCTGCTGCGTTGAAGGGAATAGCACAGGGATGAATGTCCAACTGGTGACTTACAGATGCAGGAGTGTCACAAGCATTTAGAAGTCAATTTGTTTGGTCTTACAAACTGCCCTAGAGATATAATTTCCCCAATTTATCCAAGCAAGTTAGTGGCTGCTCTAACTACTCCTGTGCTGAAGGGAGCCCTGAGCAAAACGCAGAAGAATTACCGGTCATTTGTCAATCTGCTGCCCAACATATCAAGCACCATACACCCAGAAGCACTCTGTGTGGCTTTGTCGTGTCATTTTTGGACACTTCAGGGTGACTTCCCACCTCCAGAACCTCACTCACTGCTTGGTGAAATCCACAAGAATATGTTTTATCCTCAGTTCCATGAGTTTTGCATCAGGTCTTGAGCTGGAGCAAAAATTAGCAGCGGAAGGTGGCAGGTAAAAAGGCTCTACCTTTACAGCAGCTGGGCTTAGAGAGATCCTCTGCAGCCAAGGGGCCATTCTCCTGGGCGATCTCCAGTTGACCACCAGCTGTGAGCAAGAATATATTCCCCTGCCCCGTAGTACTGTGAGACCACGTCAAGGCAGCAGGACTTGCCAGTGGCACAGTTCTCTCCTAGCTGCCAGTATGGAGGTCTCAGACCGCAATGGTAGGTGAGCAGGACCATGACATTGCCTCTCTGGCCATGCTGGTAGCCCAGTGTAAACCAGGACGCTCTCTCTGCAAGACACCGCTGCCTCGTAGCGACCTGACGTGCCTGATACACGTGATCTTCAGAATAAAGCACTAGCGTTTGTTGACGAGATGCCGGACTTGGTGCTTGTTTTCTCTTCCCAAGGTGTCCCAGCTGCCCCAAATCGCCCCATTGCTCAGGAGAGAAGCTGCACCTCTGTGATCCTACGCTGGCTGCCCCCGTCCAGTACAGGCAATTGCACCATTTCAGGCTACACTGTGGAGTACAGAGAAGAAGGTAAGGGGTTTGAACTGCGCTCACTAGCTGGGAGAATGAGAACCAAGTAAGTCTCTTTTATGGCACGACAGGTCCCAAAAGCGTCCTCGGCACCACTGAGGTGCCACTAGGTATCGCACACAGATCCCAGAGTCTAAGGCCAAAAGAATCCCTTCTATCATCCAGTCCTTCTCCTCATATATTACAGACCTTTCTGTTTCCTCCAGTCATTTAGGGCAAGTAAAGTGTGCTGAGCTAAAACACACCCATCACTAAGGCATCCTTTCATCATTCTACCACCTTGGTATCCATCCTTCATGGTGGATGTTTCCTGGGAATGTAACAACAAAGCAGCCTCATTATTTTTTTGTTCTGGATAGAATTGCAGATCCCTGCATACTTTTCAAGCTCAGCTCTGAAATCCATTTGTTCTTATATCCAACCATCCTTTTCTGCTGAAGAATTAAATAGATATTAAATGCACTGATTTCCCAATATGCACAGGCATGTGCTCTTGAAAAGGGCATTTGAAATGATTCACATCCCCTTTTGCATTCTTCCTGCAAAGGTGTGAGGGTCCCTGGGCAGTAAACCTTGCCTTAGGTACGTGGCCTCTGTTTTTTTCCCCTTCATCCTTCAAAAAACATCTACCTCATGTTAGTAAACATGCAAACTTAATCACTCCATCATATTAATAGCTTCTCTTAGCAAATACTCTGCCTTGACCCTCACTGTGCCATGAGTGTGACTGGCATTTTTGTGAAAGAAAAAAAGCTCTTCTGTTAACGGCAGCTCCCAAACCAGCAGAAAAGCAGCAGTGTTTTCAGTACTCCTCCCACTCCGAAGGAATCACTGACTCTTCCCTGTAAAACCAACCATGACCTTGTGAGACCTGGCAATAGGAATTTACCCACAGCACACACAAAATATATGGGTCATGGTAAATAATGTAAAGGTTAAAAGCCCTGAACTTACTAAAATAAGATGAAATGTTATATATTCTTGAAAGAAGTCATAGGCTGTGACAAGGCTCAGAGTCCCAGGGGTCCCTTTCTGTTCTGTGACCCTGTGCAGATGAATAAAGTACTGCTCCTTTAGATGCTGTAGGTTAGGCAGTGGTTGGGTTTGTTTCTGTTAGGAGCAGAAACGCATGACAAAGTCACCATTTCTTTGCTACAGTCCTGCTCATCTGCAAAAGTCCATACTAAACCTCAGAAAACTGGTTCCCCTGCAGCCCCAGGTTTCACTGCAGCCACTCTGTCTTCTGAAAGACTTCAGCTGCAAAAGCACTTTGATTACACTGATGTCCTGTCTCAGCTTCACCTGGGACTCCCTTGTCCATATTGGGTTTTTTGCAGTATTTCTGCTACCGATGCTCTCACAGCAGAGCTGTCATCAAATCAGCTTTCCATTCCTGTCTTATCATGCTGCCCTGAGACATCACTTGCAGTACACAGCCACGGCTAGACTGCTGGTGAGATCAACACGTCCCCTGGGCTGTGGTTTTTTTCATTGCTATCGGTCAAGTCAGGGGCATTTCCTTCTTCCCTCATTTAGCCAGACTGGAAGGTGGCTGCAACACAAAATCCCTTCCTATGGTCCGGTTCTGGTTTAACAGAAATACATCCATCTGCCATGACACTGCCTTCTAAAAACCTTGTGGATTTTAACCTCGCAGGGTACTGCATGAGCTGGGCAGAGAAAGCCTCTGCTCCGAGTTCACCTGTTGAGACTGTTTCCTTCAGCTCTCCTTCTCTCCCTCCGTAAATCACAGGCTCGCAAGCCTGGCAGCAGTCGGTAGCCTCCACTTTGGACACATACCTCGTCATCGAGGACCTGGCCCCGGGCTGCCAGTATCAGTTCCGAGTGAGCGCCAGCAATCCCTGGGGGATCAGCTTGCCCAGTGACCCGTCCGAATTTGTAAGGCTCCCAGAGTACGGTGAGTAGGGCATGGCGAGGAGGGGCTGAGGCACGCAGGTGTCCACCGGTGCAGTCCGTGCTCAGGCTTTGATGGGTCCCGATAACAGCGTTGGTCCTGGAGCTGGTAGAAATGCAAGGGAAAGCCTGGAAGATGCTCAGAGCCAGCTCCTGCCACTGGAAAGGCTTTTCATGTCTGCTCCTCCAGCCGGGCTCACAGCCTCCCGCTGTCACAGTTTCCTGCTTTCTATCCAAAGAGTATTTCTTGTCTTCATCTCTGGGCAACAGACTCCACATCCTGCCCAGGGTGTCCCCTGCCTTTCCGCAATGCCAGTAGCCCCAGGGGCTTCTGCTGGGCAGCCCAGCTGGGGTCTGCAAGTCAGCTTGCAAAATGTAACCCCCCAAGCAATGCAGCTGGAATGGGAAGGCTGCAATGGAAGTGAGCCCCCAGTGCGTGGTGCTGCAGGAATTTGGGGTACTGCTCACTCACGACGCTGCTGTGAGCAGAACCCACGTTTCCCCGTGTTTTAGCAGCTCCAGTGCTTAACCAGGTCTGTGACTGGCCTGAATAGCCTGTGCTGGATGAAACAAGAGCTCACATGGCATAGCTCTACCTCCCTGAATAGCCTGTGCTGAATGAAATGAGCTCACATGGCATAGCTCTACCTCCCTGAATAGCCTGTGCTGGATGAAACGAGCTCACATGGCGTAGCTCTACCTCCCTGAATAGCCTGTGCTGGATGAAACGAGCTCACGTGGCGTAGCTCTACCTCCAGTTACACACAGACATGGCTTTAGACTGTCCATATGGCCCTCTTCAGCCCAAAATTGCAAGGACAGATCTAAATGCACCACACCTTCCTCTGTGGAGCTCTGGCTTTTAGTGGTGCAGCACACTGAAGCTGTCCATGAGCAGTACGAAACTGGGCTCCTAGTGGTAATATCTGCTGTTTCAAGTAATATAGTATCCCGTAAATTTTAAATATGCAGTTTATAGTCTGCAGAAAACTGTCGTTAATTTTATCCTTTCTTGAATGTCCTTTGTTCTCCCAAAGACTCTGCTGCTGATGGTGCCACTATTTCATGGAAGGAAAACTTTGACCTCGCTTATGCAGAGCTGCACGAGATTGGGAGGTAATATTAACCCCGCTTATCACTGCAATAAAACACCAAAACAACGGCTTGGAGCTTTTCCCTTGGGAGGAAAGTTTAGGGCGCTTGTAGTTAGCTTGAAAACTGCTGCTCCTTGTCAAATCACGTTAAGTACTGATTAAAATATAGACTGAACTCAGCCCTAAACATGGAATAAATCCCATCTTTCAAGATCAGTTGTGATTTGAGGACCGCAAACTGGCAAACTTGTGAGCAACTAGGCAGCCAAGTCTCTGAGAGCCACCGCTAGCTCTCACTGCTATCTCCTCTGTCATCTCTTTGTGAGCTTTTGAAGTCATGACAATGTGCTGGTTCAGGATAAGCTTAACCTCAAAGACTGTTTGCTGAAGCACGTGAGGCATGTGACTGACTTAAATCACACGCCGAAGCGCTTTGCTGATTGGGATGGTCAGGAGCCTGAATAGGAGTTGCCTGTTTGCCTGCATGCTCGGCGTAGACAAGCGATAAGGGGTGTGCAAACAGTTCAGGTTAATGCAGTTAGTTCTTCAGCTCAGAGATCAGAGGTGAATAATTCTGAGGCTGAAAGGACAGGAGTCTCTCTGGCTCTCTAGAAAGAAGAGTGAGGTGTTAATAAAAGGCCAAGTTCAGCACACGGTTTCACTGGGTAGTTTTACTTTCAGGAATGGTACTAGGCACTAGTCTGTATGAGTTTCCTAAATGCTTTCCTGCCAGCTTTTTTCTTAATTTCATACTGTGTGCCAGAAACAGTGAGACAAAATGATAAGTTAGTGATTATTTAACAAAGCTTGTCTGTTGGTTGTCTGAGAAAGTTTGGGCAACTGGAGAAGGGAGACCCACAGCTAAAAACAGAGACAGAACCTGTAAAAGTGGCAGCAAATTGGACCCAGGGGAGATTGTTAGAGGACGTTAGGATGGCTTCACAAAGCAAAGAGACACCGTTTGCTCTTGGTGTTTGCTAATCCCCAAAGAACCTCTACACCCAGGGTAAGAGACGGAGGCTCTTTGTTGGGAAAGGTTATGAACGACTAGTTAAATCTGACTCCTTGTGAAATATTAATGTGCTGAATCAAATAACACTTTGAAAATCAGTCTGTTACTGCACTGAAAACTGTGTGTGTGATTTATTCATGAGGCCCCTTCATTATTCTTCTTTCTTATTTCAGGGGTCGATTCTCCATAGTAAAGAAATGCTTTCACAAAGCCACCCGGAAAGACGTTGCTGTAAAATTCATCAGTAAAAAAATGAAGAAGAAAGAGCAGGCAGCACACGAAGCAGCTTTGTTACAGCACTTACAGCATCCTCAGTACATCACTATCCACGACACCTACGAGTCTCCTACTTCTTACATCTTAGTGTTGGAACTGTAAGTACATGGAGTTTTAATTCCAGTGTCTGGGTAGGAATCACAGCCCTGCTAAAGCCAAGGGTAAAATTCACCCTGAGTTCAGCAGGGCAAAGATTCTGTCATCTGTTCTTTATTGATTGCGACGTCAAATGAAATAGCCATTTTCTGCAGAGCTTCCACTGACGTTTATTTACAGTAAATAAGATTCAGAGGGACAAATAAAACTACTCTCTACTCCGGTGAAGCTTGGGTAATTGCATCAGCAGTTAGTTTGTCCCACTGAATAGCACCAGGTTTATTTGGGCAGTTTTGTCCACTTTTTATATTTGGGTAAATGTGTTTCAGCTCGCTTGAAGCCTACGTTGTTCTAATCCTTGGTGAAAAGAGCTGTGTAGCAACTGTGCTTGCCCCTATGTGGAGAAATAACAACCAAAATCCAAAATGCTTCTTTGTTACAGTTATCCAACAAAATATATTTGGGCTATTTGCTTGTTTATTTATATAGATAAATAAAACTAGGTGGAAAACTTTTATTGGGTTAGTTTTCCCACAGAACATATTACCAGCTGAAAATGTCAGTGATTTTTTTTTCTGCATTATGCAACCAGCTCTATAAATAAATAGATGAATTCAAATAATTAAGAGGGTCTCTCTTCAAAGGAATTGCCTCCGTCTATTGAATCCATCCTTAAGCAAATGAGTTTACTTTGAGACTGTTGCTAAATATTTCAAGGACCGGAGATAACAATTGAGGATTAATCATTCTACCGCTTCCATAGCCTGCAGTATCTTGAGATATCATTAAATGCTCATCAGTTCTTGCATTTTAGTTTCCTCCATTTTTAGGTCACGAAGTTTCCACTGCAATTTTGTTTTCAAATATTAACTGTTGCTAGAGACACCATGTGATCTTTCACGTGCTGGGTTTGGTTTGTTTGTAGGATGGATGACGGTCGTCTCTTAGATTATCTAATGAACCATGATGAACTTATGGAGGAAAAAGTCGCTTTCTATATCAGAGACACAATGGAAGCCTTGCAGTATCTCCACAATTGCAGAGTGGCTCACTTAGACATAAAGGTAAGAAGAAAAGAGAATGATGCTGTTATTCAGTGCCCTGGCACAGCGAGTTCCCAGCTGCACAGACAGGGAGGAGGTGCAGGATGTACCCTGGAGAGATCATCACTAAATGGACCAGCCCTGTCTTTCAGACCTGCTGACCAGAGAAAGGGCTTACTGACGTGCAGCACAAGGTCTTTTTCTTCCTTCAGACGAGAGGCACCTATTTCCCTGATTCAGTGGTTTGTTCTCAAGGGCTTTCTGGATTTAATGAAGGAGAAGGAGGATGGCTAAGACAAGAGTGAGATGTCACTAGCACCTGACCGAAGAGGGATTATAAATCCACAGGGTGTGGGTTGGGCTTACACCTGTACCAACTTCCTGAGCAGAGCTGGCTTGCACCCAGGCAGCTCAGGGGAGGCCAGAAGGAGCGTGTGTCTCCCTCACATCCGCAGCAGTGCCCTGGAGAGCCCAAAGTGAGGGGAGGGCCCAGGGGAGCTGGAGTTGGGGAGGGCTGGCAGGGGCAGAGGAAAGCATCGTGCTGCATTGTGCTGCAGAGCCTGAAAGGGAAACTGGGTGGGAAACACTCCCAGGGAGAGGTTCAGAGGAAGAACAAGCTGCGTTGTGGAGGAGAAGTTCAGGCATTCTCTAATGTCACGCTCAGTTAGATTAGCACAGCTCGTACCTCCTTTTGTTAGGCACAGGGCAGGAGGCACTGTACTGTCCTGGGTTTGGCATTGTACTGCTGTCCTCACCAACATCCCAGTTATCTGGGACAACAGAGAATTAGTGTTTGAAGTTACGATCAAATGTTTTAAGTTCTGTGATCTCCACCATTGATTCTGGTTGCCAAGGATATCAGATAATCTGTAATATTTTTTTCAGACTTAAATGGCAATTAAAAATGGAGAATGAGAGATGAATTTAACTTCCTTGTATGGTGGACAATCCAGCTCCAAGGAGGTCTCTTCTCAACTCTCCAACCCCCAGGCATGTCAGATGAAGTGATGCTTTCATTCTTCTGATGCCTACTACGATGAAAAAAAACCAAATTCCTTCTGTACAGTACCCTATGTGAGCATTAGTCCCAAAAGGCTAAATCATCCTGGTTTCTTTCACTAAGACTGTATTTTTGGCTGTATTTATAGGACCAGTCAAAAGTAGGTATCACTTGGATGTAAGAAACTGCACTGAATTTTCTATTTGATCATAAGATACTTCCCAGAAACGAGGTGGGAAGCCAATTTTCTGTGACCTATTTACAGTTCTCCTGAATGAGGGATGCTAAATAAAGCTCCTTCTGTTGCTAAGTGTGTTGTGGTTTAACCCAGACGGCAGCTAAGCACCACACAGCTGCTCGCTCCTCCCTGGTGGGATAGGGAGGGAATTGGAAGAGTAAAAGTGAGAAAACTCGTGGGCTGAGATAAAGACAGTTTGATGGCTAAAGCAAAAGCCACGCACACAAGCAAAGCAAAACAAGGAATCCATTCACCACTCCCTTCGGCAGACTGGTGTTCAGCACAGGAAAGCAACGTTCCATCAGGTGTAACGGTTACTTGGGAAGACAAAGGCCATCACTCCGTATGTTCCCCTTCCTTCTTCTTCCCCCACCTTTATATGCCAAGCATGATGTCATATGGTCTGGAATATCCCTTGGGTCAGTTGGGGTCATCCGTGTCCCCTCCCAACTTCTTGTGCACCTCCAGCCTCCTCGCTGGTGGGGTGGGGTAGGGTGAGGAGCAGAAAAGGCCTCGACACTGCGCAAGCACTGCTCAGCAGTAACGACAACGTCCTTGTTATCAACACTGTTTCCAGCACAAATCCAAAACACAGCCCAATACCAGCTACTGTGAAGAAAATTAACTCTGTCCCAGCCACCACCAGAACAAAGTGGGAAGCAGGAGAGGCATTGGTAGTGTCAGCAGATCTAGCCATGTCCCAGGATCCTGGTCAAGGACGTGTTGATTTTGTCAGTGCAGCGTACACAAGACTGGAAGCGGAGAGATTTGAACAGCGGTGTAGTGCACTTTGCTTTATATATATAGCCATGGGGCAGCAGTAAAATATGCATGAGGATGAGGGGCTATGGGACAGAAAAGTGAGTCTAGAGAAGGTGTGAGAAGTAAATTCAGAAATCATCTGAGAGCCAACAAAGGAAGCAAAATCCATGTCAGGGCCCCAGAGCGGAGGGTATAGGCAACGCTCAGCATCTCCTACTGAGAGAGAGAGATCTTAAATACTAAAAGTGTTGGTAAAACAGAGGGAAAACCAACTGGGATGAAATGTAATTGCACTGTGGCTTGGAAGGCATGACTGTGTGCTGATGTTTATAAGGGAACACTGGCAGCTCCATCCAGGTCAGCTGACTGCAGCAGTAATGGCACGCACCAGGGTCCCTCCCAGTGGTAGTGGGAGCAACATTGAACACTTCCTCCATGAAGAACATTCCTGCTACAAGTTATGCACATTTGTGTAGCCAGCTGTCATGTAAACAAACAGAACCTAAATAAACCATTCCGAGACAAACAAGTCTTATCAAAATCTAAAAATCCGTCAGTGCTCTTATTCTGTAGAGATTGGCTTGGGAAAATAAACCGTGAGTATTTGGGACAAAGTGCAAAATCCCAGTGTGTTGCCCTAGTGCAAAAGAGGATGTTGTCATTGCAGCTTCAGCGTTGATCTGAATTTACAGCAGCGTAAACAGTAGCCGAGCTGGTTCCTTGTCATTCACTCTCCTGATCTGTACCTCGTGCATCTGATTAAACATGTTTTCATTGGCTGTTAAACCTAAATGAAATCTACGCATTTTACTTGCAAAAATCTAATATAATTAAGTTCTTGTTATTGTCTCTTCAACAGCCAGAAAATTTGCTCATTGATTTAAGAATCCCGGTACCTCGTGTCAAGATCATTGATTTGGAAGACGCAGTTCAGATCACAGGTCATTACCACATCCACCACCTCCTTGGAAACCCGGAGTTCGCAGCTCCTGAAGTTATCCAAGGCCTTCCTGTATCCCTCAGCACGGATATCTGGAGCATCGGGGTCCTCACCTACGTCATGTTAAGCGGTGTCTCTCCATTCCTGGATGAAAGCAAAGAGGAGACTTGTATCAATGTGTGCAGGGTAGATTTCAGCTTCCCGCCCGAGTACTTCTCCGATGTCAGTCATGCCGCCAGGGATTTCATCAACGTTATCCTCCAGGAAGACTTCAGGAGAAGGCCAACAGCAGCCACTTGTTTACAGCATCCATGGCTGCAACCTCACAACGGCAGCTATTCCAAGATCCCACTGGATACCTCCCGCTTGGCTTCCTTCATCGAGCGCCGCAGGCACCAGTACGACGTGCACCCGGTCCCCAGCGTCAAGAGTTTCCTGATGAGCAGGCTGAACCCAGGCACGTAACACCTTCATCCCTGGGGTCCTGAGGCAAGGCTCAGGGAGCGAGCAGGCGCAAGGCAGACCTCACCGTACATAGTCCCGTATTCGGCGTTTGCATTTCGCGTGGCATCCCTAACTGCAGGGTACAAATCATTGTGGAGGTGGCAGTTCCTGCCCAGTTCCTCGGGACCAAAGCAAAGGGGGGAACGGCAGCGGGTGCCCGCTCACTCCCCTTGGCAGGCTCCTCTTGGGACACGTGGTATTGTCGCATCCACCGCCAAGAAAAGGACCGCGGGAAGCAAACACCAACTGGAAACGCGAGCCAAAATCGCAGTTGCCTTAATCTTTGTGAGGCAGCCTTATAAGAAAACCTCTTGATCTTGCTGAACTGGTTTCAAAACGTACGAGAGATTAGGAGTAGGATAGTGGGGGGTGAGACTAGGCTACCTTACGTGTACTGCAGCGCTGCACTGAAGTCAGTTTTTGCTGAAATCATTGCAAGCATGCTCCAGGTTAAGACATGGAGCCCGCACGCCCCGTATGCCCGAGCCTGCCATGATTTCAGTGAGGACTTTTCCTGTATAGGACAGGCAAGTTCAGGCCCTAGTCACTGCTGGATCGGCTTCCGCGGTGGCGTGGCTTAGGTACACTCTCATTGCGTGGTAGTATCCAGACCAAAATCCCCACTTAATCCTTGGGCTTTCTGCTGTGTCAACATGCAGTACCTTTTGGGGCTGCGATTAAGGCAATGAATTCATGGGAGCATACAGCTGGTTTTGACTAAGCACAATGGGACTATGATGGGTTTTTTAAAAGCATTTTATACACACTGTACAGAAATCTTTTGCAAAACCTGTGCATTGAGAAAAGGCTGTGTCCGATTTTTGCAGTATCTGTAAACTAGATGATGATGATGAAGACAATTTTTTTCTATCACAGGTTTTCAGTATACATATATTGTATCATATATATAAATATATATATATAAAGGATCCTGTTCCATTTCTAGCTTCAGAATTGCTTGGCCCAAAGTCCATCTAAGCCTTTCAGAGTGCAGTAGGAGTGGTGAGTTCATCCTTGTGCTTACAGCTTGAAAATTGTTTTCAGTGTTTCAAGTATGTCATTTGTTTCATTTCCAAACTTGTAAATATCTCTCAGCCACCCTTAGCACCTCATCACCAAAGCATTCGTGAGGATATTTTTATGTCCAAAGCCTAATTTGTAATGAAATTCAAAATATTCACAATTAAAACATTTCTCTCTTACAAGCCAAGTTACAACATCATCATGTTGATGTTACAGTGACGGAGCCAGCCTTAAGCATACCTAACGCAGGGGGTCTGCAGTGGCACATCAGCAGTTTGTAGGCTGGCCAAATCTTCCTCTCTAGCAATGGGACTGGGAGGTCAAACACCTCCCCAGCTGGTGCCGCACTGTAAAACTCTACAGCCTTGTAGGGTGATGGTCAAAGAGATTTTCCCCCCCCCCCGGCATGCGAGGACTTTGTCTCGGTGCTGAGTGCTGTTGCTGTGCTCGTAATGGGAAATATCTGTTGTTACCAAAGGTTTTCCTAAGGAAAAGGGCTTGATCTGACTCAGTATAGACTCTCCTAAGGGCAAGAGTCAAATTTAGTTTGCCATCCAAGTGACTGCACTGCACTGCAATGTATCTGCAGGAACAGGAGCTGTCTGTGCCAGCAGGTGCTGGAGATCCTCCGCGAGTGCTGGTAAATTCTCAGGCCTCTGCTAGCCCTTTTTTGATCCACCTCCAAGCTCAGTTTCATGGCAGGTAGGAGACCTCGCCCTTCTCCCTGTGCTTGCTCTGGCAGTGGTGGCAGTGACCACGCTGGAGTGGTCAGTATTTGCTAGTGGAGAAGAAAGGGGGCACAGCAAAAAACCCCCAACATTCAGCACTGGGTGCGTGCAATACAAGAACAGACCTTGAAGTCGGGGAGCCACAGACAGAAGGGTGTGCCTGAACGGTGTACGAAGCTGTGTGGCTGATGGAGAGAGAGCTAACGCAGGGGGAAGTTGTGGAAAAGCTTGAAAGAGACAATGTTGACAGAAGGCCAAGCCTTCTGGATCAGCTAGAACCTATCTCCGTTCCCCTCTGTAGTGCAGCAGCTGATTTTGTAAGCAGTCCAGCAGCACCTCTTAGGCAAAGACCAGGCTCTCGTCCTGAGCAAGAGTGCGATGTATGCGGTTTCTTAGCAACCAAAACTTCTTCAGGCAGCAGTCATCAAGGGGTGTCTTTAATTAGCACCAGCCTCAGGTACTTTCTCACTACACGACTGTTCTACTCCTTCCTGTTTGTCAAAGCTGGCTCTTTGTGCTGTGATTGTGCTGCCCTTAACAAAAATGTTTATGGAAGTGTGGTTTATAAAACCCACAGCTTTCATTAGGCCTCTGGGTACAGTTTAAGCCACAGTCTTTCTGCTTGGCATTAATACAAACAAATTCTCATGTATCACGTGAAATCTGGAGTTATTTATCACTTTATTTTCCTACCTCCTGCATTCGCGTCTTAAACTGCAACAGCACTTTGGATGCACAGGGGGGAAAGCTGGATTGTTCAAGGAGGTATTTAAGCCTCTTATTGCTATCAAATAACAGGGGAAAACCCAGCACCACCAAGAAAAGGCTAAAAGAGGATGCATGTTTAGGTATTGGTGCTCAGATTCAAAAAAGAGATTCCTCATCAAGGGAGAGCTGGAGGAGCTGAACTCTCAAGATTTCGAACGTTATGGGGTTGCTTTCCTTTATGGATCTGCTTTTTCCATATTCGTGCCACAGAACTCCTCTCTCTGGGCACCGCTCTTTTTACAGCACATTCAGGAAAACTCGAACCGGTTAGTACTTGCAGATACGTTTGTGATTTTCAAGCATTCTTGCATTTTATCTCAAAGATTTCTTTTGCCTGAATAGTATCAGTAGTATCAAGAGATGAAATGCTGCTGTATGATAAATACAGAGGAACTATTCTAACCTTGCTTTCTCAGAGTCTTTTTCAGCCAACCTGTGGCCTCTCTACAGGTCCAATAGGTTCTGTAACTGTGCTGTAAACTGTAACTCTGTTGTGAAGGGACAACAGGAGCTCAGTAGGCCTCGAGTGAGCCCGCTGGGCGAGCAGCACCACAGCCAACGCCCTTTGCAGCATTCTCCAACATTGCCTGAAACACCGCCTGTAACAAACATGGGGAAACAGTTTCTCATAAAGCTCCCCAGAGAGCAGCTGACTCCAAGGGGAAGATTTCCACCCGCAGCTTTACCACTCAGGGTATTCCCAAGACAGCCCCAAGTGAAGGCGTGATGGTAGCTGCACCCTCTAAGTTCTGCAGCAGCTTCAGAGCAGCTAGAGTGACCCACAGCAGCACTAGCAACGGAGCACCACAAGCTCGGTGCAGACTGGCACCACGCACACAGCCACCATCCTCAGACACCCTCACGGTGCTCTTGCCCTGAGCCAACACCCGAGTGCACTCGCGCAGTGTCCCCCGGCGCTGGGCCGGGTGACAGGCCTGCAGGAAGGCAGCAGCAAAGGTGCCAGTGAAACAGAGCCTGGAGGGCACGGCGGGGTGTGGCGCTCGTTATTTGAAATGGCTAGGTTTAATGAACGCGCGTGGCAATCAGAAACTAACTCGCCTCTCTGTGCTCCGCTCGGAGCAGGCAGGGCAGGCCGGTTCACTCTTCGCCTTGGAACAGGAAAGCAGGCTGTCCATGTAGCGCTGCCAGCTCCCGTCAGGTGTCCCAAGCACTTGCTGTACTGGGGTGATCCCCACCTCTCCATCAAGCCCCCTACGCATGCTACTACAGGAATGACACGCAGCCAGTCCGGGGTTTTAGACTTTATATTTTGAAGCAATCCAGGCTTTAAAATTTATGAACTTTTTCTACTTGTACCAACAAGTCTTGTTCAGTCTTACTTTTATTTTAAATGACTGTTTTTTTCAGTAATACTTACCTTTAAAGTGTTTAACTTTTAAACTGAGTTAATGCTGACACAGAGTCTGTGCCCTCAACTGACCTGTACAAGTTCTGTGGCTTCAGTGGAGTTCAGTAGCATTTCAGACGATGCTATTAGGCCTTTGTTACCACACATTATGACTTAGCTATATATAACCATACTTTAATACCCTGGCAGTGAGGGGACTGCACCAAGTGACCTGGGATAATACAACCTTCAGAGGCAGATGTAAAGGCCAGCCTGTATATACAAAGGTCTAACAGATAATTCAGGCACACAGGGGCTAACTACCTGGGTTTGGTTCTGTTCCTTTCACTGCAGAGGTAGTTCTGCTCTAACACAGGGCTTAGATTTATTTTCCAGCTCATTCTTTCATGTCCCATCAGAAAGTGGTGCTTTCCCTAAGGAAACAAAATCCCATTTTACTAGGCTGGCTGCACACTGCCATCAAGTGATGAATTCTCTTTCTGGGATCTGTATAGTGGTGAGTGTTACCATAGCGTCAGGATGCTGAATATTCGCTGTAACTGTAGTCCTTACTATGAAGCTAGTGAAAAGCCAACATTTCTACTCAAGCCATATCTCACCTTCATGTCCAACTTCTGATGCTGGTGCTTTTACTTCTCTTTCTACCAAACTGTGCAGCGTTGCTCTGGCACTGCAGTCAATTTGCTGATAACTTTCAGAAGGCAAATGCAATAGAAAGTGCAAAAAATACATTTGCGTCTCAGACTTATTCACCGAGATACGAGCAAACAGATGGAATATATTGACACTTTTCATTCTTGGCAACAATCCACTGAAGGAGGAAAAAAAGAAACAGTATTGCTAACAGCTCAGCATTTTCAAGGTGCAAAGTAATTCCACAGCCTTAATTATTTCAGTGTATTGCTGGTCTGCCTTAAATGTATCTTCAGTTTTATTGCAAATTTCATTTTGTATGCACACAATGTTGTTTTGTAAAGGTAAGTTTGTAAATACTTCCTTTGGAAGTCTAATCACTCATGTGTACTGTTGTGAGGTGATGACTTGCTGTCCCATGTTGTTATTACTATACTGCAGTATATATGACCATCCACAGATGTAGCTTCCAACTGTACATCTTCTGTCCTTGCATTCCTATAAATAGAATATACTGATGATTCCGTTTCTGGGCTTTTTTGATTAAATACAGTTGTTCAGAGAAGACCGCGTCAGTCTCATTTCACGCGTACTGCAGTCTTCCTGCGGCCCTGACGACTCCGAGCTTGCCGGCGGGATGCTGACGGGGAAGGGCCTACCACTCCAGCCAGCCCCTGGCCTTGGCGCAGCCTTTCGGAAGCCGCCCCGAGAGCCGGAGCAGAGAGAACGCCTCGGGTCGCATCAAAAGCTCCCTGCAGCAGCCCTTTCTGCTTCCGTGTGGTGTGAGAGGGTGCCGCCCGCGGGGACGGCCAGAGCCTGAACGTCCCTCCAGCCGAGGGGTCTCTCCGGTCGTGCGGGGCCGGGCCGGCGAGAGGCCGGGCCCTGGGGAGGCGGCGCGGAGCCGGGGCTCACGTCCCGGGGAGCTGGGAGCGGTGGATCTGGGCCCTGTGCCGTGCAGGACTGAGCCCCGCAGCGCGGGGAGGGACAAGATGAGATCGCATGGGGCCGTGCCCCTCAGGAATCGGTCCCGTGCATCCGGGACGCGCCCCGCCACGGCGCCCTCCCGGGCCAGGGCTAGGCCCCGCCGCTGCGCCTCCCGCGCATGCGCACAGCGCGCCTGCGCTCTCTCGTCATCTCCGGGCGCCGGAGCGGGACGCGACGCGTGAGGGGGGTATGGCGGCGGGGAGCGTGGCGGCGGCGCTGCGCGAGGCGGGCGCCCTGCGCTTCGGTGACTTCGTGCTCAAGAGCGGCCGGGCTTCCCCCGTCTACATCGACCTGCGCGGCCTCGTCTCCCACCCGCTCCTCCTCCGCCAGGTGCGGGGCTGGGGGCGGTGGGGGCGAGGGGCCGGGCCCGGGGTGCCAGGCAGCGCCCGTCCGGGCCGGCGCCCCGGGGGCCTCCCTGACTCCTGCGGGGTAGCGGGTCTCTCTTGGCCGGAGGAGGCAGGGAGCGCTGCCCGGGCCTCTCCAGAGAGCCCGCCCTAGGGCTGGGGTCGTGTTCTGCTGCCCGCAGGCCTCGGGCTCTCCGCTCGCTGCAGGGACGGCGCCTGTCAGGTCGTTTAAAGGAGAGAGTTCTTTGTGCAGTGCCGTTGTTTCCTGGGTATTCAGTCGCGCTCACACCACTCTGACCCCCAAAAAACGTTTGGTTTTCCTTGTCAGGTCGCAGGTCTTCTCTTTCAAACGGCCAAAGATGCTGGGCTCCGCTATGACTGCGTGTGCGGCGTTCCTTACACAGCGCTGCCGTTGGCCACGATTATCTGCTCGGAAAATCGGATTCCGATGCTTATACGGAGGAAGGAAGCAAAAGACTACGGTAAAACCTTCAAATCAAGGATTTGTGTCTACGTGTTGGCTTGTTCGGGAAATGCCTTGATGTCTGTGGTTCTTTTGTGATGTGCAGCGCTGCCGTTCCAGTTTAAGGTTACTACCCCAGTTCAGAAAGAAACCCCTTCCCTGAAATGTACTTCCCACAGCATCCCAACCTGATCACTGTCCAGGCTGAGTGCTGATTAGGCTGCAGCTTGAATTTTGCTGCAGTAGGTTTGGAGACTTGAGGGAAGGAGGGCGTTGCTTTTCTGTTCGTGGGTGTTTTTTCTTGCTTCATCACTCTTTTTTCCTTGACACCATTACCATGGTTCTGGGTTCACGTACGCTGAGACCAGTGCCACATTTCACCCTCAGACAGAATTTTTTTTGGGTTGACTCTAAGAAGAACTCTTATAGTCTCTTCTTAATTTAACTCTCAAACCTCTTTTTCTTTCATACCCTGTAGCCCTGTAACCAGTGGGCAGGGTGGACTAAGTGAGAAGCGTTCTCTACCCAATGAACCATTTATTTGATTTTGATGAAGGAGGAGTTGCTACATGTGATAAGCTATACTCTTCTAACAGTATTTAATTGGAAAGTATGCTTGTCAAAACTAGATATTACTGCTGTGTTAGCCAGTGTGCCAGGCATGACAACGTTTGCTGTCCCTTCTTGTGAAGGACAAGTCAATTGTGACAGTAGCTAACCGCCAGGCACCAGGCTTCTGGTGGATTGCAAAGCTGTACGTGTGCTTGTTCTCTAGGCTGTCATGGTCTAAGCTTTGCACTGACTGCATCACGTTCTGCTGCTCGCTGCCTCCTGGGCAAGCTAGGCATCCTTTGTTGTTGCCCCCCGGGGGGCCTTTCATGGACGTGTGCCTGTGGTTGGTTAGAGGAATGGCATTTGGGGCTTTACTCCTTCTAATTGTTCTAAGGGGCATGTTAAGCACAGAAAACTGCCGGGTGGAAAACAGGAAATGAGCTGAAGAGTACCAAAAATCTGGCTGCTTTAAAGATGTTTTAAATAACTGGAGAAAATAGTTTTGTAATTTTCAGCATTCTATTCATGGCAATAATTAATTTCTGTAGTCATTATCCAAAGATTTAAATTTGGGCAGCTAACAATTTGCCAGTTCTGTTAATGGAGCATAACTTCTGTAAACATAAAGAAGTATTATGTTAACTTGGAGAATAACAGTCTTTACAAATTGAATTACAGTGACTGAACTGAGATAACCGGTATCCCGTAATAACTAAACAAATTACCTCTCCATACTGACAGTGAATGTGAAATTCCTATTCTCTTGAAGTCCAATTCCATTGGACTTCAGCATATGCTGCAGCCTATGCTTGCACGTGGAACAAGTATGATCTTTACATTAGCATAACAACTTAAAGTTTTGATACTTTAAGGGTTTTTTGGACTTCAAAACTTTGTTGATTTAGTGGAGCGTTTACCTTGGTTTTTTGTTTGTTTTAAGGTACTAAGCGGCTGGTAGAAGGCACCATTAATCCAGGAGAAACATGCCTGATCATTGAAGATGTAGTAACAAGTGGATCTAGTGTACTGGAAACTGCGGAAGTTCTGCAGAGAGAAGGATTAAGAGTCACGGATGCCATAGTGCTGTTGGACAGGGAGCAGGGCGGGAAGGCCAGGTTAGAAGAACGTGGAATTTGCCTGCACTGTGTGTCCACGTTGTCCGAGGTGCTGGAGATTCTCCAGCAGCAGGGAGAAGTGGCTGTTGAGATGGTAGAAAAGGTGAAGAAATTCATTCAGGGAAATGTGTTTGAAGCAGTGGCTCAGAACGGCCCTGCTCCCGTGAAGAGACTGTGTAAAGAGCTGAGCTTCAGCGCTCGTGCCGAGCTGCCGGGGGTACATCCTACTGCAGCCAGGCTTCTCACGCTCATGGAGAAGAAGCAAACGAACTTGTGCCTTTCTGCTGATGTCACCAGCTCCAAAGAGCTGCTGCAGTTAGCTGCCGTCCTGGGCCCCAGCATTTGTGTCCTGAAGACTCACATAGACATCCTGAGTGATTTCACCCAGGAGGTAGTAAAGGAGTTGAGAACACTTGCTGATCGACACGAATTCCTGATTTTTGAAGACAGGAAATTTGCAGACATTGGAAACACAGTGAAACATCAGTATGAAGGTGATTGTCATCAACCTCGATTTACTGTAACTTTGCTGCTCGTGTGTGTAACTGCGATGCTGGCACAGATTGCCAGGAGGAATTGTGGAATCCTCAGCCCTGGAGAAGGCTCAAGGGGACGAGACCCTGAGCAACCTGATGTAGCTGTGAAGTAAACCCTGCTGAGAGGGCATGACCTCCAGAGGTCCCTTCCAACCTAAACCTTTGTGTGAATCTATGGTTGTGCTCAGTAAGTACTTCTGAGTAGTTGTTTGCCGTGAGAAAATGCAGCGTGCTTGGCTGCTTAAGACAGCGTGTGCTTGTGTGCTCGTTACGGCTTTCATTCAGTATTGCATCTGCAGTCTTTTTCTGGTCCGTATGATCTTCATATTGTATTAAAGGGTAGCACCTGTGACGGTGGATTTTTAGGTTACCACAAATGCCTCAGTGAATCTTAAAGGCGAGATCCTAAGAAGCGTTCGTGAAAAGTAAAACTGAGAGGTTACACGCTGTGGTTAGGCAGCTGTCAGGACAGTCGGGTGAGCCTGAACTTGTAACTGTCAAGCTTCAGTAGTAAAACTGTCTTTTAAAAAGTGAATGATGAAGTGCGCAGCTTGTTTTGTTTAACTCGTGTTTCCCGTTTAATACATTTCTAGTGACGCTTCGCCTGTGTCTTCCTATCCGTGTTCGCAGGTGGTCTGTTCAGAATCGCATCCTGGTCGGACATAGTCAATGCCCACGTGGTTCCAGGCTCTGGAGTTGTGAAAGGTCTGAAGGCAGTAGGTCTTCCTCTCCAGCGTGGCTGTCTTCTGATTGCTGAGATGAGTTCCCAGGGGTCACTTGCAAAGGGGGAATACACAAAAGCTGCAGTAAGTAGGCAGTCTTGTTTTGGGGTAAAAGCTTGTAAAGTGTTGGGAGGGGCAGGTTTGGTGTGCTTCTAATATTTGGGGTTCCAAAGGTCTCCAGCTCTGTTAGACTTTCCCCCCGCCCATGGAGACTCGGGAATCTAGCAGTGTGATGTTTAAAGGTTGCAGCTGTAGCCTGGCAGTGTAAGGTGGTTGGAGTTGACAGTGTGAATTCTAGTAAACACGCCAAGTGTGCCATTCGCCCCTTATTAGAAATGTATTACTTTTCTTAAAAAAAATAAATTGGTCATTGGTTCATTCATTGCATCATAACATAAAAAGGAATGTAATTTGGCACTCCTGGCTGCAAGCACGGCACCGCCAATGAGGAGCGAGTCAGCTCTGAGTGACTTTATACTGGTAAAACAAGAACTTGTTAGCCCAGGAGTTTCATACCCCTGCCTTGAACAGTTTGATGTGTCAGCAGGTGGACCAGAAACAGGTGGCTAGTCAAGCTGAATTTTAGGTATGTCAGTTGTAACTGTTTACTGATCTTCAGGTACAGATGGCTGAGGACAACTCGGATTTCGTCTTTGGATTCATATCTGGATCTAGAGTTAGTAATAAGCCAGAATTTCTTCACTTAACTCCAGGGGTGCAGCTGCAAGCTGGAGGTAACTTTTTCTGAAGTACTGTCAGTCCGTTTGTAAATACAGTAAGTGATCTAGCCTTCAGTGAAAAAGTGACTTCTGAAGAGGGTTTGGTTGCTGATTCTCTGGTGGGAGGATTCTGTTTGCCATTATGGGCTGCCTTCTCTATCACTGGGCACCCTGACCCCTTTTCTGGGGGCTCTGAAAGACACCCAGCAGCCTGTGCGGCTCTGTTGGATCTTGTGCTGCGGTCTGTGAATGCCATAAAGCACAGTCCTTAAACGTGAAATTCTTCAGGTGGGTGTTGGGTTAGATGCACCAAGTACTCAGTAGGACTAGAAAAAAAGGCTTTCACAAGGACAGAAGTGTAACTGTTGATACTGAGGTAGATGCAGTATCAATGAGTTGGAAGTCTTAAACTAACAAACAGGTTATCACTGGACCAGGTAGGGGAGATGTCTTTCTCTTCGATACGTAATTCTTACAAAACCTGAAGTGAAATCACAAGCTTTTACTTAAATGCTTAGTCAGGGCTGCTCTGTTTTAGGCAGGCTAAGACTTATGTCAGTAATACTGATTGGCACGTCTTTAACGTAAGTAACTGTTTTATCTATTGTAACTAGTAAATAATGAAAAGATGCACTCTGTCCAATTTGATCTGTGTGGTAAGTAGGGTTGGAGACAGTTTCTAGTTAAGTCTGTGGCTTGTTAGGGTGAGAGCTGGAACAGCATACCTGTTCTCTCTGTTTCAGCACCACTTTGAAGGTTTGTAGTAGATACAATTTTGTACAAACTAAATTAAAAGGGTGTCTCTGTTTCAGGCGATAACCTTGGACAGACGTACCTGAGCCCCAAGGAAGTTATTAGCGAAAGAGGTTCAGACATCATTATTGTGGGACGTGGCATCTTGTCAGCCGCAGACCGCCTTCAGGAAGCAGAGAAGTACAGGAAGGCAGCCTGGGAGAGCTACGTAAGCAGGCTCGGTGTTTGTGTGGAAGACTGAAAGCAGGCCGCTTTCCTGGTCAATAAGCAAAGCTCATGGCTCTGCAATCATTGTGAGAATTCCAGTTACATACACAGACAGTCCAGCCAGCAGAGAACTGCCCTTCTGGAGAAAAACCTGCTAACAAGTAATTTTTAATTGTACACACGCAGATGAGGTTGTACGTGCCACGGTGGTTCTTTTATATTTCTGTGTATGAACCCGAAACTTGATGCCCAGTTTTTAGCCTTAATGGCTTTTCTCCTGGAAAATGTGGAATGAAACACTCCAAGGGTATTTTGTTTTCTGTTGTTGCTTCTGTTTCCCCTCCCCACGTAATTCTTTCTGGCTCTGGAAGCAGTATTTGACTGTTCTCTGTAAACTTCACGTGCAGTACGGACCTGCTGCCGCACTCACAGGATTACTCAGCTCTGCCGTTTCCAAGGAGCGAGTATGCGTGTGAAATTGAATGATGTGTTGTTTAATAAATACTTTTGCTACTGTTTTCCTTTCATTGGATCTACAAGTTGTCTTTCTGCTACGGTGTGAAATACCGTTTTCGAAATCCCAGTATTGTAAAAGTCGTGCTAGTGTAGTTGCAGGAATTACTTATGAATCTGCTTACCAGAGCTACACAGAATTTGTCAGAGCAGCTAGTTGTGTGCTTAATTACAGCAGAGCTGTTGATTCCTCTAAGGAGAAACAGAAGTGTACTTTCTGGTTTTTGACTTTGTTACAATAACTGGAATGCTTCTAGGAATTACTTTCCACTCTTCAGCATGAAGAAGGGGAAATAGAAATCTTGTATGATTTGTTTGGATTAGAAAGGATGGAATAACCTCGAATGTATCTAGTGTATGTGTGGTGAAATCAGCTATTTCCATTGCTAACATGAAAATGAAGGCAAAGACAAACGGTGATGCTGTTTTAGACTGTTGCTGTCTCTGTGCTGATGCAAAGCACACAAGGAAAGCTGGGTGCCTTTGTTAATACACTTACCTGTCGGCTAGGAACAAGTGTATCCAGTGAGAAGAGTTTTTGGTGTTCGTACTGGTCTCTTCCCTCACTGGGCCTTTCAAAACAGGAGATAGGAGTTATGCTGAAGGTCAGGAGAGGTTTTGTTGACTGTCGGTTGGATTAATCTATGCAGAGTGTCTATGACCAAAGGACACAGGCTTGGACTTGAGGGCTTTGCCTTTGGCTGCCTGTATTTGTGACGTTGGGCTCTGGCAGGCAGATTTCAGAAACCTTCAGCTGAAAGGCTTCCTCACTGTCGGCATCTCGGGGCGCGGCGACCTTACCCTTTCACACTCCACATTCCCCAGAAGTGTGTTTCCGCTCCCCTCAACGAAGTGGCATCTTGCGGGGCTTAGGCGTTGGTTACTGTGGAGGGAGTATTAGCATCTACTCTGTGTGTGTGTTTTGTTTTCCTTGGGCCTACTATTTTGTTAGGGAGTTGTCTTATGTACCATAAGTTGCATCTGGACAACTGCATGAAGGAATGGTGAAGGCTCTCCTGGCCAACTTTCACAGCTGGAACCTGAGTGCATCGAGCCTTGTGCAGCCACCTTGTGAGTTATGATGTTTCACCTCAGCTTCTAAGGAGCTCCAGTCCTTCAAAGTGAACAGAGGATTTGGGATTTGTTTACTCTCTCATCTTAATTATCTCCTGGCTTTGAGGCCTCTAGCAGAAACAAGACTTTCTCAATTAAACTGTTTTGTGGGAAATGACCTTTTCCACCAGAGGGAGCAGAGACTCTTTTTCAGGGTAGTCAGTGCCCTAGCTGTGATCAGCTAAGAGTTTCCAGTGACGATAGCAACTCTAGACGTGCTCAAAATGATTATCTGTGTTTTCAACAGATCACACCCTTGTGATGCCCTAATTTCAAACAGCGGAGTTTACCAGATGCCTGCCTCAGGCTGGAGCTCAGCACTGGATGTTGTTGTAGGCTCACTGTTACAGCGCAAGCAGAATTTTGTGAGTTCAGTGTTTTCCACTAACTGCGCTGAATCGCGTTAAGCGGCTGGCTGACCTCTGTGCAGCTAAATCCCTGAGCGGGGTCTTCTGACAGCTAGTTTGTCAGGCCTCTGGCTGAAAAAATAGCAACCGCGTTTGGCGAGGCTGAGGTGATCTAATATCCAGTCACTCTTAGAGGATCGTTTGCAATTCATTTTCTTCACAAAACAAGTTCTGAGGAACAGATCGATTGGAAAACTTCATTTCACAGTCCATTGTGCGCTGGGTAAATCACCCAGAAAGAGCTGTATTCTGGCGCTTCGTTTGACACCAGTGTTGCAAACATTTCAATTAGTAAAACAAAGCCATGATACCTCCTCTACGCATTCTTCTGTCAGTATGATTCTAGTAAACAAGTGTGTGCACTTTCTTTGAGGCACCTGAAAGTGATTAAAAATCCATTTCAAATTAAGAACAAACGTTCATTTCCTTGCTTGCCCCCGCTGCTCACATTCATAGCATGGTTCCTGCTGTTGGTCCCAACTGTTCCTAACATGGGAACTAGGTCACAATTTACAAAACTCATTTGCATCATAATATATGAATCTGAAAGTCTTGCAGTTCGTTCTCTGATCCGATCAAGTCTGGGGTAGAGGCATAAGGCTATATTTAAATTTCTGGGTCATCACGTGATTTATGCTATCTGGCAAGTAGGCATTTATATGAAATTGTGATCTTAACCCATGCTGGAGCGTGGTTTGTAACAGAATGAAAGAACAGCGAGCTTTTCGCGGGGACTGCGTGAGAGACCAGCACAAGTTGGAACCATTAAGGAGTTGTTATGTGGTTTTGGATATTTGAATGTAAAGTTCACTCTATCTCTCTGAGGTTGTGGCTGTCTCTGTCTAACACAGGGAGCGCTGTGTCAAGGGAACCCAGCCTGGGCACTTTAACTGGTGTAACGGTGTAAGTACAGTGCTGTACGCACTCAGACTTAAAATTCTTGCAAGATCTTGATAGAGCCATCACTGAATTAAAACCAGCTGAGTTAAAATTTTTGTCCTTGCAAGTATGATTTGTACATCACGGTATTGGCATTGCTTCATTAACCAAAAATTGACAGGTTGTATTAATGTTTCCGTAGCCTATTCTATGAAAACTTATTAAAGACTTAATCCCAGAAAAATAACTGAATCACTTCTCTTGAAATTTACTTGGAATGCCTGTTGTTTGTGTCTCTTGCTAAAAAAATCCACAGCATTCCATTTAGGGAACAAGACCAAAGGAATGTGAACCAGCCAGAGGAAATTTGCTTCCAGATCTGAGTTTTGGAGGTCACAGACTCGGGGAAATGGTCTGGTTTGGAAGACTTGTCACTGGACAGCAGGCTAGACAGGCTGGATGTTTTGTTTGTTTGGAATCGCTCTGTTGTTTCTCGGTCAGGCTGTACCACAGTGACGAGTACACTTTCACGTCTGA
Organism: Rhynochetos jubatus; assembly: GCA_027574665.1. Classification (NCBI taxonomy): domain Eukaryota; kingdom Metazoa; phylum Chordata; class Aves; order Eurypygiformes; family Rhynochetidae; genus Rhynochetos; species Rhynochetos jubatus. Next base: position 32,578,577 of record CM050654.1, read on the forward strand.
ATGCTGCAGCAGGTTAAAACTCAGCCTGGTGCCTGCTCCAGCTTCAGGTTTTGCTCTAGCCCTTTTGGCAGGCGTTTGCAGGCTGGGAGCCGTGACCCTGCCTGTGTGTCTGGGTTGACTTGTCCTCAACCTGGGTTCTCTGTTTCTGCATGACTCCTGTCCTCCGCTGAACTTTTTCTCCTAAGCTGATGCTATCTGCAGTCAGGCTGTGAAAATGCAAGGCTGCAAGTGGAGCCTGACTGGTGTGGGTAACCGGAGGAAGCCCGAGCAAGGCTGTGACCGCAGCGTTCTTGCTTGGAGCATGATTTCCTGAGCAGAAGCGTGAGAGTACGTCATAAGTGTTGTGTTTAGCCTGGATGGGGAAAGCTAAGCTAGCGCGGTGGCTGTTGATCTGTTCCCGAACAACTAATATTAGCTACGCAAAAGGTATTTTCACCAACAGGGCTGCTGAGATGGGGAAATTCTGCAGGGTTCCCTGTGGCTGATCATTGCTGCTTTCTGCAGCAAAGGTATCATTTTAGACTGATGATGGGAGCAGCCATAAGAGTTGTGAGGGGGAAAATACTGCACAGAAGATGCCTGATCAAATACTGGCAGAGGGAGTGCCCGCTAGCCTGGGAACCAGAGGAATCCTTGAGGAGTGCTGCTGGTATCTTTCAAGTGCAGCTGGATACCAAGAAAGCAGATTCCAGCCCTAGACACCATTGATTGATAAGTGCAAAACTAAGGAACTGCAACAGCAAATTGTCATCTGGGAAGGTAAAAGACTGGAAAAGGAGGAAAACAGCCTGAGGAAGGAAGCTACCATTGGCTATTCTAACTCCCAGAGCAGAAAAACCTCTTCTGTCTCATTATGTGCTTTACCTACTATACCCAGGGCCTTGTCCCTGTTCTGTACGGGTATCTGAGAGGGTAAGGAGGGGTTTCACTTACAGCTATGTGCAGTAACCTTCTTCCACCCTTTCATATCCCTCATAATATTGCTTTTTCCTGCTGCAAAACAGATCCTGGACCTGCTTCCGTAGTGGCCACACTGAGTTGGGTTGCATCAGAGGTGGCAGAGCACAGCTCCATTGGTCAATCCCCTTCGTGGACTCTCGAATGCTCCTCAGTCTGCCCGTATCCTCCTGCAGCTCGGCAACCATGCACAGCAGTTCATCTGCCTGGTCCCACCTCCCACACGCCTGTTTGCTTGGAGCGAGTCCAGAGGAGGCCACGAAGATGCTCAAGAGGGCTGGAGCACCTCTGCTATGGGGACAGGCTGAGAGAGTTGGGCTTGTTCAGCCTGGAGAAGCTTGTAGCACCTTCCAGTGCCTGAAGGGGTTACAAGAAAGCTGGGAGGGGACTTTTTACTACTATTTGCCTGTAGTGACAGGACAAGGGGTAATGGCTTTAAATTGAAAGTGGGGAGATTTAGATTAGATATCAGGAAGAAATTCTCCCCGGAGAGGGTGGGGAGGCACTGGCACAGGTTGCCCAGAGAAGCTGTGGGTGCCCCATCCCTGGAAGTGTTCAAGGCCAGGCTGGATGAGGCTTGGAGCAACCTGGTCTAGTGGAGGGTGTCCCTGCCCATGGCAAGGGGGTTGCAACTAGATGATCTTTAAGGTCCCATCCAACCCAAACCATGCTGTGATTCTATGATCTATTGGCTGCTCCAGGTGGTGGTGTCCTACGTCCCTTTATGTGTCCATGGTATAAAAAGGACTTCACGTTTTTATCCAAAATAGAGACTCTTTCTCTCATAAGTGCCTGTGTGTGAACCCATTCACCAGAATATTTCCTTGGCAGAACAGACCCTCACAGGGACACCTGGCTGACTTCGGGCTCCGTGATGCGGATCATCATCCAAGTGACACTTCATCCATTGTTGATTGGCCCCACTTCTGGGATGGGTTTGATGAGCACTTGGTACAGGTAACATTTGATACTTATGTGTGTATGTATCTATAGACATACAGGCATATACACATATACGCACGTATAGGCATGCATGCAATCACAGAATCATTTAGGTTGGGAAAGACCTTTAAGATCATCAGATCCAACCATTAACCCAGCACTGCCAAGCCCACCACTAAACCGTGTCCCTGAGCACCACATCTACACGTCTCGTAAATCCCTCCAGGGATGGTGACTCCACCAGCTCCCTGGGCAGTCCGTTCCAATGCTTGACTATCCTAAGGATATTTTTCCTAATATTCAATCTAAACATCCCCTGGTGCAACTTGAGGTTGTTTCCTCTTGACCTGAATAATAATTACTGAGAAGTATATTTGCTGCTTTACTAGTGGTAAATCTGTAGTAACGTGTAACACTGAAATACGCACTTGCTGCTGATATCCATTGCTGCTAATACTGATCTCTGCTGCTATTGAAATATCTATTTGCTTTGGTAGTAATCTGTAGTATCGATAGACTTGTTTCGCTAACCGTCTTGCCTTGATGGTGGTGACCTGCAGTAAAATGCAAGAAAGTGATTTAGGAAGTAAAGTCTCTGTAAACTTACGCATGGCAGGGTCCTGAGAACCCACAGTTACGAGCTTTGTTCACCTGCAGGCTGGGTAACTCTTCTGGGTCGTGAGGGCTGAACAAAGTTTCTGTTGGGCTGCATCCAGTGGACACCAGCACTAACTAGTGGGCACGGAGAAAGGGTTTGGATGAAATAAACCCCTGTGTCGCTGTTGCGTTGTTTGGACTTTTGCAGGCTGGCAGTGAAGAGGAGGTAGAGGAACACCAGTCAATTCCAGTTCAGCGACTGTTCAGGTATGGAGATGCTGCTGGGATGTGAGGGCTAGCAGTTGCTGCTGGGCTGCAGATGCACTCAGTTACCTCGCCTTGGTATTTTTTGCCAGGCATCTCAGCCACCCTCTCCTCAACACGCTAGCTCCTTCGCCTTCCACGTGGCTTCAGAAATGCAAGGTTAAACAGGTTCAAGACCGGCCATGCCTCGCCCAGGTTTGTGTTACAGCAAAGGGTTACGGTGCCTCTCCACAATTAACAAAGCAAACAATGCTGCTAATGGCCTAGACTTTTTCAGAGGCATGATAGGATGCTTCTCTCTCCCAGAAACACCGGGAAAACGCACTGGGGAGCCCCAGCTCCAGTGGCCTCGAAGCAGCAGCCTCCAGCTGTGGCTGGGGAAACAGGAGGAGCTGCCGTTGCAATGGCATCCGGATTCCAGCTTGGCCAGACAAGCGCTGACATTTTTCCATCACATGTGACCCGCTGATGCCTTCTGCCGGAGTTTTCATTCAGGAATGCTAGCTGTGGTCAGGCTGCCGGTATGTACAGACACAAATAAACTGCTGCTGACTGAAATACACCGTTCCCATGACTCTGCTTGGCGCTAACCTTGCAGGGGTGAAGGCAGATCTGCTTACACAGTGAAGTAGCATCGCTTCCTTATTTTTGTTGTTTTTTTCAGATGCGACCTTGTGGAGAAGCTAAATTTGGGGGTGCTGCTCTGTGCTGCCTGGCCCAGTGCGCAGGCAGCAGGCTGCTCTTCACTGACAATAACCAACCCTATTCCTTCTTCTTGCTACTCTTTCTTAGGTGCCCAGCCTGTGGCACCCTTCCCTCGCCTACTCGCTCCCCACGTTACTCCCTGTAGCCCAGTTTGCTGTACAGCTGTCTCCCCTTGCAGGGGAAGGAGGGTACTTAGGTCCTGTCCCTTTCTGTCCTCCTCTGCACTCTCCCTCCCCAGACCCTTAGTGGCAAGTCCAACCTCGGCTCCCTACAACAGCCTCTCCGCCCTAACCCACTGTGCTGGGAAATGCCACAGTGTAAAGGAAAAGGGTGGACAGGGGCAGTGCCTGTGCCTTTCCTTTTGGAGGGCAAAGGAAGAAAGCAAAGGGGTTGGGTTTGCTTTTGAACTGCTTGGTGCCCCGTGCATTAATGGCAGCAGAGCTGTTTTCCCAGCGCTTGCTGCTTTGGCTGGCAAAGCTGGTTTAAAATGTCCCTGCCTTTCCTTCCCCACCATTTTCCTTCCTGCTCCCCCTTTCCATGCCCAGGGCAGTACAGCTTGCACAAGGCAGTCACACGAACCAAGATAACCTTGCTCTGTCTCCTTGTGATGATTATTTTTTTGACTGTTTTCTGTTTTTTCTTTTGTGCTAGTGATGAAGTCTATCTTGCCAGCCAGGTGGGATAGTCATGAAAACTGAATTTGCCCCATGGATGCTCCTTCCCAGGCAGCAGCATTATTCCTAGATACTCAATACGCAATGTCTAAGCCTGCAGACTTTGGCACTGACTTTAATATTGTGTAGGAAACATGGAGCGCTGAAGAGCTGCCCCTCTGCAGTGCCCCCAGCCCACGCACCGGTGGGTTACACGAGGGCGGTACCAGAGTCTGCCCTCGCCTGTGTTTTCAGAGTGTGTGCACTCTCCTCCCCCGCTAGGGCGGATTTAGTGGAATCAAGTGGGAAGACAGGGCACGGGTTTCACTTATTTGAGATTTTGAGTTTTTTACCCTACCTGATCAGCGTCGATGCTGCCGGCATGCCACTTGCTGCACTTCTAAAAATCCCTGGTTTGAGCTATTTTTGGCATGGTCTGCTGCGTTTCTTCAGTACGTCTGGTAGGAGGAGTGGGGGACCATAAACTTCTCGAAGCAGAGCTGTTTATACTGCGCAAATAAGAGCTTCTGTTTATAGAGGCAAAACCAAATAATAAGAAAAAATAAATCCGGAAGGATGGGCCCGTGGCCCTTTTCCAGTGAGAAGAGCGAGTCAAAACAATGAACACCATTTGGTTTTGCTTTTCCCTGGCAAGCTTCCTCCAGCTGACTATTGCATGATCTGTTCAGGGCACAGAGACAAGAAAGAAAGAAAGAAAAAAAGCAGCAGGCAGTAGCAATTGCTCCGTCTTCTCGCTCCTGTGGCAGCTGCAGCCCGGCTGCAGCCCTGGGAGGGTTTAAAGCTGCAGCTTAACCCAAACCCCAGCTCCAGGAAAAACAGATGGGGCTGGGGGAGCAGTTTAGGAGGGGCAAAAAGCAAACCCAAAGCATGTGAAGCAACAGCGCTGGGGTTTATCCAGCTCCCTTTCCAGCCAAAAGCTCAGCATTCCCTTGCTCTTCCAGATGGGCTGCACTGGACCCAACTGCTCTAGTGCCTGCGGGCTGGGTGAGCTGCTGTGTGCTCCCAGCTGCCCTCCTACAGGCACCCAGGCCGGATGCCTCCTTGCACACCCCAAGGAATGGGTGTTTCATTTAGTTTCCTCAGCCTAAACTCCCATTTCCCTCGGGCTCCCACCAGTTTCCCATCTGTTTTAACACCACTGACACGGAGCGAAAGCTCCTTGCGGCACTCCCCACCCTGGGTCAACACCAGGGTATTCAATCAACATACCTTCTCCGGCAGTCTGGGCGGCTCCAGCTCCTATTTTTATAGCCATGCTTTGACTGATAAGGCTCTATTAATAAATCAATCAGGCAGCACCACTTGCGCTTGCAGGAGCAAGCCCCCATTCAGTCTGTCAGTGGGGAGGGCTCAGCCAGGAACCAATGAATTCTACTCACAGCATCATATATGCACAATAGTTTTATTTTTTTTTTATATAAAAAAGATTTCTAAAGACTGCAGAACCTTTGTATCCTAATTTCTTACACAAATGCTTCCAACACCCTCTTCTTTGTAAGCTAATTCCCCCCTAACAACTTGCAATGGCATGGGTTCCCCTGATTTTTGACCTAAGACACCCTTTCTAACGGGATATGTCTAAAGCTGCAATATGGCACTTGGTTGACTTGGCAGGTTTAATATGTCCAGAAAGCTGGGGTACGGAGTTGCGCACGGCTCGGAGTCCATCAGCACAGGCGGGGAGCCTGCCTTCACGTCCGTGCCTCCAGAACGAACCAGACTTTTCTCCTTACTGTGCAAATAACAGGCTTGGGTCATCGACCAGTCCCGTCGTAAGGGATTCTCACCCTTGAAGAGGATCCCATCTTCACGTGGGGAAGCAGCACGTACGGTCAAGCAATTGTCCGCAGCAGTCCCGGGCACTGAGAGCCCATCAGTCAACTGTACCGTTGTAAGACTTGTTGAGCTTGTTGAACGTGAACTCTACGTTATGCGTGGAAATAGGCTTTCGGTAGAGAGGATTGGATGCCTTTGGAGAAATGAGCAGACAAGAAGAACAAAGGTGAGGAGCGAAGTCCGTGTCATGGGGAAAAAGTGTATAATCTCCCTTCCTGTGCCAATTAATTTGGAGAGAGCTCTGCATTTGGCTTTGACCGAGATGTGCGTTCGGATCCAAAAGCAGTGCTGTTTGTCCATAGTTTGTTCATCAGACCCACCTTCCAGCTTGCCTGGAGGCACCGTAACGCCCTCAAATGCTGGGCAACCCCACCTGAACAGCAACCCTTCCAGGAGGCCTTCCTCATAGACCTGACCCACCTCCGGCTGGAGCTTGGTCCCCGCTCCCCCACCTCGTTCAGCCCTCCAGCACTGCTGGGAAATACGTGCTGAAAGCAAACGCTGGGATTCATTTTGCAGACTATTTGGGCTTGCCAAGGGGAAGGGCAGTTCAACACGCCAGACCCTGGAGCCCTGCTGCGTGGCACCGCAGGGCAGGGGCACCCGCATCCCTCGCGCCCACCTCCCTTCTCCATTGCTGCAGAGCTGATTGCCGCAGGCGCATCCCGACAGCCCCCCTCCCCCATACCCCAGCAGCACCCCTGCAACCGGGGCTCACCATTTCATATCTGGCCCGGGAGCGTTCGCTTTGGAATCGGTCGAATTCCCGTCTGTCGTGAATGGTGACGAGCAGCTTCCAGAGCCCCAGCAGGATGATGCCGATCAGCACCACGCTGCCGATCACCGACAGCACGATGGTCACGGCACTGGGGGCTGAGCTGCATGCTGGTAATGAAGGGGAGAAGGTAATTAACGGTGCGAGTGTATCCTGGATGAGGGTACTGGGATGTAACGACCTCGACCGCAGCCACTGAGCAACTGACCTCAGGGCAGCACTAACAGCAGTGACTAAATTAAAAAAAGCAACAGGCTTCTCTGAAACCAAAGGGATTTTTTAAAAATTCGATAAATTCCTGGCTAGAGGCAGGTCAAAGACATAGCTCTCGTGGACGTCACCGGGGCTGGGATGTTGTCCTGCAGAGGAAGAGCTGTGCTACAGTGCCACCCTCCAACAGTGACACATGCTGGGTGACCCATGTGGGACATGGAGGGTCGAGGTGCTTCTGGCAAAAGCTAGCTCAGCTTCTGGCCCCCGTGGAGGCAGGTGATCACAGGCACTTTAAATAAGTACATTAACTGTCAGCAAACCAACTGGTCTTTCAATTAAGTGCAAGCTGCTGCACAAATCAAATAAAACGTGCAGTCTCTCAGCCTTTCCCATACCGGCCTGTGCCTCGGAGGACCAGAGCAGATTGCGAGAAGCTACTGCTGGGTGCTCGCCAGCACATCCTGCAGCACCACGTGGGGTTTTCTTTGAGAAAACTGCATTGCACATGATATTAAAATAATGCTGGGAAACACGGCTGTCTGCAGCAGCCCCTGAGAGGGGAGCAGGGACACACAGCCCTTACACTGCCTGGCCCAGAGATAGAATTTCTATTTCTTTGGAAATACAGAAATCCATAGGTCATGTAGGGCTTTCTTAATAGCTTAAAAAGCAGCAAAACTGAGTGTGGCCGCCTGATTTTTTTTGCTCCCAGTGGCTGTATCTCCAAATCAGCACAAGGCATGGTTTTGCTACGTAACTAGGCTGGGTTTAATTTCAGCATCCCAAGCCGGCAGAAAGCCCTTCAAGCCGCTTGCTAGCAATGCTGGCAGCTCAGGTGCATGTTTCACTCCCAGAATCTTATTTTACAGAACTGGGAGAATTTGGAGATGTGTTTCAGCACTGTAAAGCATTCTATTCTTCTAAATCATCCCAGTCCATGTGCTTGCACATGCTTTCGAGCAGCCAGTGAAACCAGTCTTCCCACAACCCGCCAGGCTCTCCAGCCGCCCATCATCTCTCCCCGGGCAGCCTGTGCTATTAAAAGGAAACCCAAGAGAGGGCCAACCTGGCTCTTTGAGGACGGTGAGGTTGGATTTCCCACTGGCAAGCTCCAAGTAGGTGAACTTCATGACGCAGTTGTTCACCGGGTAGGCACAGAGGATCGCGTTCGGGTCATCCGTTTCTGGAACGAGATGCAGAGTTTGATTTAGATTTTTTTATATTAAAAAAAAAAAGATTCCTAAAGACTGCAGAACTCTTGTAACCTAATTTCTTACACAAATGCTTTCAACACCCTCTTCTTTGTAAGCTAATTCCCCCATAATAACTGGCAATGGCATGGGTTCCCAGGGTTTTTGAAAATAGTCACCCTTTCTAACGGGATATGTCTAAAGCTGCAATATGGCACCTGCTTGACTTAGTTGGCAGGTTTAATACTGAGAATTAGCACGCTTCTCCCCTGCAAGCTGAGCAGGGCTTCCCACGGGATGCCTGGGAGCTGAGGAGCAGGGAGCGAGCCTGGAAAACCGCACAGATTGATCACAACTCATGCAAACTGTATCTAAGCAGCATCCAACGTGACTGACTGAGCAAATGTGGCACTCAGCAAACATTGCACGGCAAACAGACGCAACCTCACGCATACACACCGCTTCGGCAGTAAACGCCGCTTTCTTGTTAATTTGCTGAATTTCTTGAAGTGTGGAAGCTGAAGGGAAAGCGAGGGGCAGAGCCTCAGCCTGTGAGGACATGACTGGGACCAGCAGCAGCCCGTGGCTGGCTCCTGCTCCAGCTGTGCTGCGGGGCTCCAGCTCCGGAAACAGTTGAGGAGTTTGTTTTTAAAGGGTGAGATAGAAGAGGAAAATGGGGAGGGCAGGAGGGAACGAGCAGGAAGAGAAGAGCTGGTGAAAGGAGATTAGGGGAGGATGCGGTGATGGGGGAGTTGCAAGAAATGAAACTACCTGATTTCCACGGCCGTATGGATGCTCTTTGCCTGTTTCACACACTGTAGCACCAGGCAGGGCCTGTTGCTGCTCTCGTCACTGTAAAATGCTTCCTGAGGAAGGCTGCTTCACAAAAGCCATGACAAAGTTTCAGCAAAGCCATCATCTAAGGGTTGCAGCTCAGAGCAACCTCAGCTTCAGAGCTGATTTCAGCAGACCCACTGCCCTGCAAGGCCAGAGCCCATGGGGTGCCCCTGCATCAGGGACAGTGCCTGGGGGGAGATTGGGCAACACGGTAGCTCCGCAGGAGCCCATCTCTGTAGGCCAGCATGGGCTGAAGGTTTCAAAGGAGAGGAAGGGATTTGGGCACCCAGTACTATTGGCTGGCAAAGACGTGACCTTGGCTAAGCACCTGGAAAACGCTGCCCACAGCTCTCCTCCTCACTCCTATTCGTGCCTGCCTGTCATGCTGAAAAATGTTCGTCTTAATGACCACTGCTATTCCAGCCCCTTCTCTCTCTCCTGTCTTTCCTTTCAATGCCTTTGACCTACTTCCAGTCGAAAGATTAATACCCTCCATTCCAACAGCTCAGAGCCCAGATAGAACTGCCCCTGTGGTGAGTCCTTATGGGGGGTTCCTGGTGTGGACAGAACTCAGCTGTTCCTACCTCGGGACAGGAGAACCTGCCCTACCTACACAGTGGTATCAGGGCTAGAGAAGTGCTGACAGTTACAATACAAAGTCCTAATTAGATGAATATTGATAAAACTTCCATGCCTCTTGACTAATGCTCTTGGAGTTGAGTAGAAAATCTTAGTTCCTTTAGACCCAGCTGCTTTCAATCCCATCCTTGCACCATTATTCTGCTAAAAGAGACTGTGATTACAGTCTTGATAGTAATGATGATCTCTTGGTCTTCACTAGGTTTCAGAGGTCACACATCATAGAGAGAGGTGTGATGGCTCCATCGAGCTTTCAGGTCCACTGATGTGTGCTGTTGGCAGGTTCCGCTCAGCACTGGGCCTGTCATGCTCCTCTCCATGTTGAAAGCCCTTCTCTGGAACCATCAGGAACGGAAATGTAATATTGCAGAAGTGAAGGCGATCCTGCAGAATCCAATGCAAGTCATAAGACTCCCGAACGGCATCGTTCTGGCTCACCAGTCCAATGACAGATGCCTCTGCTTTACGAAGCTTTGAAGCACTGGCATACCCAGAGCCAAAAGGCATGTGGGATCTTCCAGGGTGTGTTCACTGCAACTCAGTATTTTAAAAGGTCCCATCCTCGACTGCCAGGACAATGCAGACCTATGTCTTCTGTGACAAATATCAGTGTTCAGCCTCCCAGCACGAACTTTTAATACGTGCTACTTAACACAAAAGCACTTTATTGGGCTGAGTCTGTCAGTAAAGAAGTCCGTAGTCCCCAAGCATTTTCTCTAGGAATATTTTGCTTTACCTTTCTCTAGTAGCCCAGATCTCCGAGGTGCAGAGTGCCCTGAGCTACCAAGTGCTCAGCACCACCCGCAAGCTGACTGCAGTAGTTTAACAGAGGAATAAGTGTAATTCACCAGAATGTCTTAAACCAGAAATTTGGCTGTGTTTTTCTCTGAAAGCCATGCAGGGAGTTGGCAAACCACAGCCCAGCCTCACCTCCCAAGGCGCAGTCAACACAAAAGCTGGCTTTAGCATGGTGCAACACCCAGGCAGGAGAGTTGAACTTTAATCCCTAGTATTTGCTGGCTTCTAAGAAACACAGGCCAGCCAGGCATCAGGAAGGAGATTTATGTGGTTTGGAAGTGCCTCATAACCTCTTGCAGTGTGCTGGTGTAGGTGCACACCTCTGTAAACTGCAGGGAGGATGGAGAGAACAAGAGCAAGTCTCCCAGAAGAAAAGGTAGGAAAGCCCGCTGCTCGTAATTTAAAAGCTAGACACTGGATATGAGAGGAGTCAATGGGAAAAACATCATCGGCAGGCAGCTCGGGAGGAAGGGAGAGACAGGGCAAGCAAGGCAGAGCACTCCTACCTCTATAAACTATGGGAAGAGAAGGAGGAAGTGTCAGATGTGGAAGGCAATTTATCCCTATTTGATCTAGAAACACCAGCCTCTCCATCCCTCCCTCCAAACGGTATTGCTAAGGCCAGGGTCAGGGTTGCGGTTAAAGCTGTCAGTGTTTGGGTCCACTCTGTGCCCCCAGAAAGCAACCAGGGACTCCAGAACGGAGCTTGAGGAGGAGAAAGTCATCTGCTGAGGGACACACTTGTGGGATGACCTCTAGAAGAGAACACGGAGGGCAGAAGAGGAGCAGTCCGTTCCACCAAAGCAGAACTCACCATCTCCAAAACAGCTTTGCTTTCTCACTTCATCCCAGATGAATTCTCAGAAGATGAGAGATTGTCTTTTTTGAGTGATACTTTGTCCTTTTGCACTCTCTCACGCTCCCCTAATCTGTCTCATCTGATCTCACCCCACTCTCTTGGCTCCTTGCACTAGTGGTCCCCACACATCTTCATTTTAAGATGTAAGTTAAAATCAAAGGTTTTTTTACTTCAGTATAGATTACAGCCCAGAGAAAGGGTCATGCATGCCCTGTACGCACATGTACACACTACATACACACATCCATTTCTAAATACCAGCTGTTCCCTGAGGCTTTCTTTACAGGTATGTCGGTCTGGTTAAGGGCAGTTCAACACCACAGCCGCTGGCTCCCAGCGCCTGCAGCCCTGATGCACCTACTTACCGAGAACATCCACAGTGGTGATGATCTCGTCCTTGCAGTGCTTTTGGCAGGTTTGGTTATCAGCCAGTCTTCCTGAGTTAAACAGCTTGCATTCAATGCAGTCCCTGCAGAAAGATACGTGGAGGGGACGATTAAGCACCTGTCAGAAACCGCATGAACATCGAGATTACACCCTCGGAAAAGGGATCTACGGGTGTTGATCCAAAGGCTGCACATGTGCACTGCAAGGAAAGAGAAAATTCACGGCCAAGCATCTCCATCTCAAGGATGGATCTATTCCGAGGGACGGATTCAATGAAGGTGCAAAACAGCTGGTAGGTTTGGGGACTGCTTGCCCTTTGGATGCTGCGAGCTGCATGTCAGCTACTGCAAAATCCATCCTGCCAGAGATCAAGGCAGGAAGCATTGCTGCTCTGCACCGGTCTGAGGATCATGCCCAGGGCAACTCCGTCGCTGTGAGGCAGGCAGGCATCCCCATCAGCCTTTCCTCTGCAGCTTGCAGCTCTCTGGGCACAGACGTTTGCAGCTCAGGATGCAGCAAAACTGGAGTTGCTATCCTTTCCTGCCAAGTGGGGCAGCGCTGGAAATGAACCGGGACATGAACCTCCATGAGGACTTGGGCAACACCGCTTGCTTCTCTGCCTGGGATGCTCTCAGGTTGCTTAGTGCTGCCGCCAAGCAGCGGCAGCCTTGCCTAGGGCTAATCAACCCTGTTTAATGAAGCGGGTGTAATGCCTCAGCTGAAAAGTCTCCCAGGAACCAAAGAGCTACCCATCCTACCAGTGAAGTCCCTTCTGAACCTTCCCCCCGAGAGTACCGTTTAGTGCTGCAGATGCCTGGGCAGGTGGGACACTTCTCGCACGTCTCTCCGAAAGCCCCAGGCTCAGTGCACTGACACTTCCCACACACGCAGGTGCCCCTGCCGCTGCACATCTGCCCGTCGCTGGACACGCAGCCGTCCGTGCTGGTGGAGCAGTTGCAGTTGTCCCCGATGTAACCGGCGTGGCACTTGCACTCCCCGCAGTGACACTCTCCGTGGCCTGAAGGCGAGAGCAGAAGGGAACGTTAGCAGCATCCCCGGCCAGTGTCGGCTGCTCCTGTGCAGGATGGACCAGCAGGAAAAGCTGCCAGAGACCTTAGTTAGCAGAACATCAAACAGGTGGCCATGGGAAACAGCTAGATATCAAATAATTAACTACATTTAGCAATAAAAAAATACATACTTGCAGGTCCTCCGGCTTCCCTCAACACAATCGGTCACCTCTCCCTTCCTAGGTGGGACCAGGTGGCCAGGACAGGGACACAAACTGCCTTGGGAGGTACCAGCAGTGATGGTGACCATGGGGAGAACAGGGCAGCTCCCTTCGAGCAGACACAGCCTGCAGCTGGGAGAGGTGACTTCAGCCCCAAGTCCCCCTGGGACCCCTGCTCAGCATAGCACTTTCATCCTTCTGTGGATGGAGGCCGGTAAACTGCATGGGTCCATGTGAGGAACACCCACCTACTACTGCCGAGCCCAAAGAGGATTAGCTGGAGGGACCACATACTCCGGTCAGGTGTCAATCTTGTTACCCTCTTACTTTTCTCTCTCTCTGGAGGAGGGTTCCCAAGTATCCCCCTCTTTCCAGGGTGCACAGTTACACCTCCCTGGTTTGCAGCCATTCAGTGCTTGACACCACCAAGCAAGCATTAATTTGAGGCACCAGAGGATGTGACAGTCGATGCAATCTGGCTGCTCTGTCGCTGACGGACAGCAGGCAGCACAGCCAGCCTGCAACCACCTTTCTGCTGTCTTGCTATGGCATCGGATTTTGGTAGCAGAGACGCTGTGCCAGTAAATGAGGGGCCCAAGCCACGCTCCCAGCCTAGTCTTCTCCAGGCCACAACACTCAGCAAGAAGTTTTCTCCTCCTCCACGCTTTCTTGCTCACTGCGGACCCAGAGCTCTGGAGATCAGTAGTACTGCTGGGCCCTCAAGATGGTGTAAAAGAGAGGGCTCCTGCAAGGGCTTCCATTTTTCCTGGACTGGCTGGTCTTCTGCATGGATTAGTATTTTCTGTCACTGTCTACACTGAGAGAAATGAAGATGGGAATAGAGCAGTGCTTCCTTCTTGGTTTTGAACTCAGGATTTAGCAGCAAAAAGCCCAACAGGTTGAATATGTCATGAGGTCTTTCCTACCTCGCTTTCCTAACAGCTTTATATGAGAACCCAAAACCTTAAAACTCTTCACAGAAATCAAACCGACAAGCACCATGTCCTGTGTCCAAGCGAGACCTCTACATCCCAGCCAGCACCACGAAGGTTGCTGGGACCAGCTGAACCTCCCCCAGGGCAGCTCACAGCAGAGATGGATAAGAAACCGATCCAGGAAGGGCACCCCTCTACCAAAGCATCCCCTTGCAGCTATGGGGTTTAGTGATGGGCTGAGAAAGTCAACAGGCTTCAAGGCTTTCAGTGACGGTAAGTGGAGCAGCTAGCTGTCAAGCATCTGGTTTCAGAAAGGCATCCATCAGCTCGCTGGAAATACTGCTCGGATTCCTCCTTGGTCGGCCCCTAGGAGAAGGGATGCCTTTGAAGGCATAGTGTATAGAGCTGAAGGATTTGTGTATAAGGCTCATCAGCAACCTAATTACAGCTCAGCTTTCCCACTGGAAACAGCCTCAAGCGCCTCAGACAAGATAAATTATATACATGCTCCTTTCATCGGCACAAAACCGCTGATCTCCCCGCCTCTCCCATCACTCAGATTAGCCGAGAGGTTGTGGATTGTCGGGCTACATCCCTTGCCAAGAGTCATGGGAACACCTTCTGTTTTACAAGGCATCTCATATGTCCCAGCACATCGCAAGATGCTCTCCTACTGCCTCTTTTGCACTCCCACTGTTTGCTTTGGATCCAGCCTGCAAACTCAAACATTACTAGACAGAGGAGGTTATGTTTACAAGATCTCTAGAGGTGACCTCCTTCCCTGCCTACATCTGACGGAGATTAAAAATCCCTCACCCTGTTTGCCTTCACGACAGCCTTGCCCTTTCCCCAGACACATCCGTACAGGCAGGTTTGGTTTGCACCTTCCCTGCAAAGCTCTGCTTTTGAGCCCGTGAACACAGCTATGTTTGCCACCGTTGCCGCTCGGGGTGCCGCTGCAGAGCAGGGACCTTGCACCCTTCGCTTCCCGAGTGAACCCAATGGGGTGGCTGGCGCTTATTCACAATTAATTCAGGTGATCAGGCTCTCACACACAGCCTGGTGTGTGCCTCCATGGTAATGCATGTGTCTGAATTAGCCATAAATCATGGGTTTCAAGAAATCCAAAGCAGCTGGCATTGGGAATTCATGAATATGGCATTTAGTAAATGTGCTCATGCTTGAATTTGAGATGTGAGGGTGAAGCAAGTTGATTGTATTCACACCACCCCATGGTCCTGACCTGGGTGGGAGCCACCCTCTGCTCCTGGGCAGAGGGGCAGAGCCCCTACACTGTCAGCCTTAGCTTGGTCCCCCTGGATACCACAGAGCCAAGCACAAGATGCGAATCCATCGGAAATCTCTCTTTGGGTGTGTTATTGCTCACTAACTGGCCCAGATTTTAAAGCCATCAGTGCCAGGCCAGTATAGGAGGCTAGAAAGCCTGCATGTCTCTCCCAGCCCCAGGCAGGCTGGGGATGGAGCCTGGAACAACTGTCCCAGGGAAGGGAAACAGTCATTTCCAAATAATGCATCCTGTTAAACCGCTGCCATTGGAAAATTTAAAAACCAGCATCTTAAGGCAAACAGTTTCATTTATTGAAGGGGATGAAGAAAAAGCCCTTGTATATGAAGGTGACTAAGTGTGGGGTGTGAGCTTGGAATTTAAAAACATGTTGAAATATGTTTTCTGCCTCGGCCACACTGGCTCAACATGCAAGAAGTCACCGGCTGAAGCTTACTATGGGGAATGTGCCAAGAGTGGGAATTTCCATGTTGACCTTTAACGGCAAAGATGTTACCATCGTCATTGCCTGCATCAGCCTGACACGGAGGCCACTCCTGCAAGCACCACGAGCTCCAACTCTGGTGCTCTCCACCCATCTCCCACACAGCCTGAGGACTGCAGTAACGTGGGTGAGCGGGGTACGTCTATTTCTCATGTGGGCATGACAAGAATCATGCATGTTTCCAATCTCAGCTATCCTACGGTCACACACAGAGCTGATGAGGTTAAGCAGCCTCTGTGTCATGCAAGATCACGCCTGTGGGAAGCCTTCCACCACTATGCCGATGAGGACACTAGTTTCACTTCCCAGTTTCATTTCCAAGATGGAAATGTGTCCTCGAGGAGGGTGTGTTTCAAGACACCTCTGCACCAGCCGCAGTCTCATGGTGCAGGTCACTACCCTGGCCTTTAACCCCCTTGAACCCTTTGAGTTTGCAGTTCCCTGTTACAGCTGGTTTGTGAAGCCAAAAGACATCAATTATATTCTCCAAAGATAACAAGAGATGTTTTCTTCTGTTCCCATCCTTGAAATGAGACGAGCTTACATGTCTAAAAAATCCAGATCTAATTGGGAAATGAAATGCTCCCTCTGAATTTGGTAACATACTTTCCAGCCAGCTCTTGACTATTGTGGGGGGCTAACATGAAACACATGTCAGGGAGGCTGCAGGAACACGCTGGGAGGGTGTAGCAAAGGAAAGCAATGCTTCTGAGAGGGGAGAGCAGTCCCCAGACTAGCTCTGGGGCTCCAGCAGGGCAGGAGGCGCCCTCTTCTCAAGGAAGCCAACAAGGTGGATCGCGACCTGCTGACCAGCTGGTCCCTCCGTCTCTCTCCCTGTCCTGAAATGCATCCCCATCCCACTGCCGTGCCCAGCTGGGCTGCACATCTCGCTGTCACTCAGGCGGCTTTTGGCAGGACATCCAGCCGTCCTCATTTCACCCCAGCTGCCTCTGCCCTCCCCCTCGCTGCCCGCCGGGATGAGAGCTGCAGACCAAATCCTCCCTGCGCTCACCCCGGCACCACACAAACACGGCTCGGGCGGCCCAATGCCAGCGCCGCATGTCGCGGCTCCAGGCCCCGAGTGGGGTCATTGCTGGCAAGCAGGAATCAAGATAGCAGCTTCTGGCAGAAAACGTCCAGCCTCTGACCCTGATTTCAGCCCAGGCTTCCTGAGAGCAGGCTGCAAAGTGGGACCTTGAGGCGGCTGAGTGCTCGGCAGGACAGCCCATCTGCCCTCCACGATAACCGAGCCTGCCTTTCAGGAATTGCACGACGACTGCTACACCAAGAGGTCTGAAACTCCATGCACTAAAAGCTCTATCGCTAGATCTTTTGATAGAAAGTGTTTTTTTTCTAAAGCCCCCTATTTCTGTGGACTACAAAATTACGCAAAAATATCAGCTTTCTTTTGAGAGAAATAAAAAATTATCCCAGCCTTTATGGAGGGGGAGAAAGGGTTTGAAAATAAGCCCTTCCACCACTCCTTCTCCCACCTTCTAGAAAATTAAATTGGTGTGCCTACCATATATTAAAAAAACCCAACCCTCATTGTTTTTAAGCCAGTTTCTTGGTTTCTGAGCACTTGGGAAGGGAAAGTTCATACTGCATTTTGCTCCCATTAAATCAAGCCTTTGTACTCACATCCAGGCTGTGGGTCAGGACCTTCAAAATGCCATGCTTTTGTCACTTTTGGTTACTTGAAGAACTAGTTTGAAAAAAAAAAAAAAAAACCACAGAAACCCCGCAGGAAAACCAATTAAGAGAAATAAGTTATGGCAAGCAATTTCCAGATTCCCCAGTGTCATCCCTTTAACGAGCCCTGGCCGCTGCGCCCATCGCCCGGAGAGCCCCGACGCAGAAGCCACATGTTGTACTCCCTAGGGGTGGATGCACCAAAACTGCTTATGAAAGAAGAAGTCAACCCCTACCGACACGGGGCACTACTTGAGCATCATTTTTGTACCAGGCTGGCCAGTGTCTCAGCAAAAGTTCTTGCTGGCTGCAGGAGCGGCTCCAGGAACAGCACACTTCGAGTGGGAGGAGGAAGGACAGCGGAAGAGGCTTTGAACACTTGGAAAACATAGACCTTTCCATTTGGGAAAAGGCTATGGTAAGACACAGTGCCTGCTAAGGCAAATAAATCATTGACTTCCCACTAATCTCTTTCCATGACTCAAAGCGGCCGGCTGCACGTTCAAGAGGCCAGGCAAGGCAGCCTGCCCACTGCACAGCTCAGGTTTGAGGCACCGTCCTGCTGCCAGATGGTCAGCACCAGTAGGAAGTCGGAGAGCTCAGGAAATTTTAAATACTGGGGATGGGCTAAGGATCCATTCCCTAGGTCACACCAGTCTGACAGGGAAAACAAGGGTTGCAGGTTGGAAGGAGTGTCCCCAGCTCCTACAGCCGATGGAGCATAACCACCTCCTTGTGAAAAGGAAATTACTATATAAACAAAGACAGACAAATGTCCAGGGTCCAAGGTTTCTGTGTAAACTGAAATGCATCCACCGACCGCCTCCGTTCACACCAGAAGAGAGCTCACCCACACTCATTTATCTGCAGCGAAACACTGAAACACCAAAACAAACAGTAAGAGGCTAGTAATGAGTGAATAGTACTTTTCTGTATGGCTTTTACACCAGACACCATGGATCTGTACATCTTCTTATTGCATTAATTTCAATGGATATTTATATCTTGAGGCATATGGGTTTGCCCAACAATCAACAAGGCTTTAAACAAGCCTTTATTTCAATCCTAGTGCTGGTTGGCCTCACCAGTTATCAAAAACAGCATCAGAGATGCAGACTAATGAAACCAAAGGTGAAGGAATAAATACATGCTTGATCTGCTAATTCAGACCTTGGGTACCACAAGCCCCATCACCAGCTCCACACTACTGCCGGCACCCCCTACACTGCAGCACTGTCATGGCAAAAAACCACCCTCACCCTCCCAATTTCTCACTCACTTGGGAACTTATGGGTTAAATGAGAACTGGGCAGGGAAAACAGGGCTTTGGAAACTGCTGTCTCATGAAGGCAGCTGAAAGCAATCCAGGGCAGGCGGATTTCCTGTGGCAGCCCTGGCCAGCCTTTCCTCATTTTCCTTCTCTCCGCTACAGAAGGGGAGCTGAAACGAAATCACGAGATAAGACTGATGATCCACCAGAAAGCCAAAACGGGCAGCAAGGAGTCATTTCCTGAAAGAGATCTAAAGCTGCATTTCTTAAAATAAAGCCTTCAGGGTTTGGCTTTTTTTTTTTTTTTTTTAAAGTAAGCTCAGCACTCCACAAAACTCTCCACTTTTGCTTACGTTAGCGCCTCGGCCAAGCCTGCCACACGTGGCCTTTTGGATGAAGACCCAGAGCTGGGAATTGGAGCTTTTAGGTCCTGCTGCCGACTCTGCTACTGATGCAGGGAGTGATACGGGGCAAGGGCTGCTGCCAGACCCTCCAAGAGACACAGCACTTCATCCTGAATGGGGGCAATCGGGATGAATGCATTGGTTCCCTTTGAGCCGTGGGTCCAAATACCATCCCACCATACTGGTCACGTGCTCATCCCTGGCTTCATCTCCTCTTACGCACTTGACATGGAAGGCACTGCAAGAGCTACTACGAATTGATATTATTCCTTAAGCCAGGAATAATGGGGGGAACCCTCTGGTTTTTCCTCCTCCTGTGTTTCCATCCAATCCTCTAACACAAAAAGGGCCCTGTGCCACTGCCCTTTTCCACCAACCTCAATCCTTTCTGATGCAGGTGTTTATTGGGACGTACCAACACCTCTCCCACCACGGTGGTCCTCTCTCCATCCAACTCTCCAACCCTGTGAGCACATTAAGGAATTTCTCCTACAAACCCCTAACAGATGTGTTGCAGTGCACAAAGCACCCTCGCTGCAGCACCCACCATTTGTTTTCTCTTGCTCCAAAAAGCCCAAGAAAGAAAACTGTTTGGCAAAGAGCTGTTTCCACTTGGCTCTCCCAGTCCTGCCCTGATACCACCAACACCCATGGGTCCGGAACCAGGGGCTTCTCCCCCACTTACATACTTCTTGGTCCACCTCTTAGCTCAGGTCTGTTCACACAACTCTACATTTAGCCTTCAGCTTTTGTCACTGTGAAGGGTCTAGAAGATTTAGAAAGATGAGAGGACATATGGTGACCATGCGTTAGACGAAATGCAGATGAAAGGCTTGAGAACATTACAGTGCTGCAACCCTTCCACCAATGCATGGTGCCTCCAGGATGAGCTTTGTCTCCCTGCTGTAGTGCCCAAGCAGGCTCCTACTACTGCCTACCACTCAAAACCCTCCAGATTTGTTCTTCAAAAAAATCTTGGCTCCAAAAAGAGCTGCACGATCCCAAATGCCTGAACTCCAGGGCCAAATTCTATGGTTCAGGCCCATCCTTCAAGTGAAAAGCAGGTTAATTCCCACCCTGCCAAAGCTCAAATGGGCCAAATGTCCTTTCGGCTGGACCTAGTTGAGAGAAGCAGGCTCTGGAGCACAGAGAGATTCTTTCTCTGTACAGTCCTGTGCCGTGGGATCCTTGCCCAGCTCTGTGTTTGAATGCAAACACATAATCTGGTGCAAGTTCACCGAAGGTCCATGGTTTTGGAATGGATTTCTCCCTTCCCAAAGAAGCTGGAAGAAGTCAGAGTTTGATTCAAAATAAGACAAAAAAAAGGAGAGAAAGAATGAACCCGCAGCCTGTGCTGCACTTCCCTTTCAGGTCAATTGTTTAAATTCAGAATTTTAAACCAAACTGAGCAAACATCATGGGTTGTCAGTGCATGTCAACAAGAAATGCAAAGACCCAGAATTTCGCTCACCTGTTGGTTTGAGGCTTTCATCTGCCTCTAAACTCCAAACACAGCATTTGTGTCCAAGTGTTTACTTCTGTTAATTACCATAATCAGAAGGACTAAACGCAAGCACCAAACTCAGCAGAACATCAGCCTTAAAGGCTGAGGGTTGAAGTGAATCCATTCTAAGACCATCTTCTCTCGTTGGAGAGCGAGTGGGCAATGTGCTGCGTAGTCAGAGTTCATCTTGTCTTCTTCTGGAGCTTCCCACTTTCCGAGATATGAGCCTCCTGGCAGTGGGAGGGGGTGGCTGCAACAGGACAGGGGGGTCTGGGTATGTGCACGCACCATCAGATGACACCTCCGGTTGGGACGCACATGCTCTGTCGCTTTAAGAGCTGAGAGCCACAGACGAAGCTCTGGCTCCTGTAAAGAGTTCAAAGACGTCACTTCTTTTTTCTTTAATTCTGCCCTGGCATTTAATGCCTCATTAGCATGCATTAACGCTTGCAAAAGGTCCGCTCAAGGACAAGAAGAAACCCCAGTGAAAAGAGGCAGGAACAGCAGCACTCTGTGCGGGTCGGTCCTCCAAAGAGCCGCTGCCAGGTTTGGGGAGAGCTGCAAGACTTTGACAGCAATGACAGCCCAGGCAGGGGAAAGGAGCGGTAAGGAAAGACGGCCTTGCCCTTTCGTGCCAGAAATGGAAACCCTGACGAAGCAGTACTCGATCCGCTGGGGAAAGAAAGTCCAACCCAATTGCTGTTTCCTCCACGAACAACCAAGACAAGCCGTTGGCATGAGCAAGGCAGGGCAGGCAGGGAACGCCTGCCGCCAGAAACATGAAGAAAGATGAAGAATAAACACAGCACCGAGCAGAAACATAAATGGAAATATCATTTGTGAGAAACCCATGCAAAGATCATAAAATATCTCGAGTTGGAAGGGACACATAAGGATCATCAAGTCCAACTCCCAAATGTCAATAATATTTAGCAGGGAACGATGTAACGGTACTGCCTGGTGGTGTAATACCTAATACTGGGTTTATTTATTGTGAAAGACATCCAGAGGAGCATATACATCAAGCATGGAGCATTCTAGCTAAGAACCATCTACCTGCACTGAAACACAGCCATCTCTGACCCAAAACACAGCAGCAGTGCTGGGCGACAGGGGAAGTCATTAGCAGAGCAATCAGAGGAGGAGCCAGACATTTTTACACAGCTACAAGCACTGGCCATGCTTTCACAGGTCACGGCCAGTGGGTGAGGGTCACCCTGTGCCATTTGTGCCAGGACAGTGGCCATTTGAACCCCTTGGGATCTTCAGCCTTTTGAATGGGCATGAAGCAGGAGGGGGAGGCACACACTCTCGGAGGAGAGCAGCACGTCTCAGGATAAAATAGGAAAGAGAACAGAAACCAGGTTAAAGGGGAAAAAAATAAATTTGGAGAGGAAGCAGAAGAGAGAGATTGGGCAAGGGTAGAAATGAAGGTGCAGGAGGAAGAGGCAGGGAGGTTTCAGAAGCCTCCCAAGGGCTGGAGATGTATGCGCTGAGTCACCTCCAAAAGGTCACCAAGGATTTGCATGCCAGAGAAATTCATCTTCATGAAGACAAAATTTGGGAAGCAAACACCTCCCAGTTGGCTCTCACCCTTCTCTGCACCGGAACTACCAGCCACGGCTCCTGGAGATAAGGACAACCAGAACTATATGGGACACACTGCTGAATTTGGTACCTTAGGGCAGACAGACCTCAAAGCCACCAGGGCAGGAGTTGTCAGGAGTGAAAGGCTGGCTGCATAGACACCAGCACGACAGCGTAAGGACAGGTCCCTTCCGAGGTGATAGTTTATGGGGTGCTCATCTCTCTTGATTTAGGGCTGCCAAGAGAAGGGAGCTTGCACCCGAGCCAAAGCCTGTCTGCATGACCCAGAAAGCCTGCATTGGTAGAGGATGTGTTTTAAATAAAATCCTCCCTGGCTTCTCTGTTACAAATAGCAAGCAATCCACTAACACACAGTGACAGGTATCAGTCATCAGTGTGAGTGCCCCCATTTCTCTGTCTCACCACAGCCCTCCAAAATAACAGTAGTTGATGCTTGGGAACCACTGGCTTGCAAGAAAAATTCAAACACTGCCGAAGAGGGATGGTAATGCCAGCCAGCCGCTAGCACAGCTCCCAGGGAGCCTCTCTCTACCCTTTCAAATTATCTGGGAGCCCAGGGCTGGGCGTCCCTGCTTCCCATCTCAGAAGGTGCCACCCCCGTGCAGGGCAGGATGCAAGCGTGGGGCACCACAGGCTGCCTGCAGCGAGTGAGTCCTGTATGCGTCCTTGTGGTTTCTCATCCTCTTCACACTGTAAAGAGCAGAGCGTTTCTCAATGACATTCCCCGTTACAGGCTGAGAGGTTTCAAGTGTTGCTCTCAGACCTCCCTGCCCCCAGGCCAGGCATGGCCAGACCTGACCTTTCGGGTAGGCACTTCGGAGAGCAGCCTGCGGTGACCCCAGGGCTTGGTCACCAACTCCCCTTGCCAAAGCCAGACCTAAATGCCAACATCCTGCATATGACAGCAGCGGCGGGCTCCTCCACAGTTCCTACCCACTCTGTGGAAACGTTTTCCAAATCACCGCTTGAGCAATCAGGTTCTGGGTTCCAAAAACGTTGCAACAGGCATTGCAGCTGAGACACTCTGCAGGAGGTCAAGCAGGAATGCAGGAGTATCAACAACTGACTTCAGAAAAGATCTGTTCTATACAAACACACTTCAGGAAAAAATAAAAAGAGGAGGTTTTCCTGATTTGGGGCTCAGATATGCAGACAAATGACATCGGATGCATGGTGAACTGCATCTGCAGGGAGTCTGTAAGCAGGGCGAGAGGGGTGCCAGTCTGAACAGGATGAAGGTGAATTCAGTTCACTGCTCTTCCAGTTAATCCCCATCATGGCCCTCAGCCCTGCCTGACCCAGCTGACCTGGACCTTACGTTTCTTTAGGCTGGCCCACAGGATGTGAGCAAACCAAGCTGACCTAAACCTCACATTTCTTCACACTATTCCACACGATGAAAGTTGAACATGCCCAGCTTTGCATTTTAACCCCCAAAAAGGAAGAGACAGCCAGTGGAGGTCCCCCATTTGATTTGTTTCTTATTAAATGTTTGCAGTCTACACAAATTCTTGTTGGAGCCAAAATGTTTCATGGGTGGAGGAGGGATGCAAACTGGAGAGGGGATGCCCACCCAGCAGCAACACCAGGCACGGGCGCTCTGGCCTCGGTTCATCACTGCTATGGGACACAATAAGTCAGGGTCTATATTTCCCTCTTATTCAGGGGGATTTGTTTTTGTTTTCTGTATTTCTTCTCAAGTGTGCAGACATCTTGGGCACAGGCTTCTGCAGGTTATTAAAGCCTAGGCCAAACGGGAATGCAGCAAGGAGAAAGTTGTTCAGGAAGCTCGAAGATAAACGTGCAGCCTGACTGAGTCTTGATCACATCTTAAGGGAGAGATGCTACTGCAGTGCCATCTCTGTTACTTATTCTGGCTGTCACATCCCCCTGGGCCATGCAGTGGCTATGTAGGCAGGAGAACCCAAGATGCTTGGAAACAGGGTTGCTGGCTGCTAAGGAGCGATGGGCACGCAGCACCCACACAGCCTGACAACACATACACACCTCTCCGCTTTCTGGCTCAACCTCACCCGGTGTTTGGCTCCCTGGCCCACACTCTGCCCTTTGGTGGGGAAAAGATATGCTTGTACAGCCTATACCCTAATCGAAAAGGGGTTTGGCTTAGAGGATTTTACCAGGTTCACCTCGCCCCAAACCGCCCTCCCATGCCCTGCAGCCCCAAAGCACACGCAGCTGCTGCCTGGCCACCCACGAGCCCACCGCTGCCGCTAACGACTGGGACCACTAACGAAGTAACCGGTGCCGTGAGGTGGCACAGTGATGACCTGATCTGACACCACACCCTCTGTCACCAAAATAAGCCTCAAAAATGCTGGTAGACGTGTGCTCCCCCATCCTCCAGCAGCCCGGGGAGCGGGGCAGGGGTAGCCACCCCAGAGACGGAGCCGCATGTCCTCTGCAGCTGCGTGGCCCATGGCTGCGCAAGCACTTAGCAACATCCAACGGATTATTTTTAACTTCTGTGCCTGCTACGCTCCTTTTGTCTCTCCCCTTCAGGTCCTGCTTTACTAGGCAGTGCTCACATTCCGCTTTATTATACAAACTAAATGAAAAACACCCAAAATCCCCCAAATCAAAAACTTAAAGATAACAAGACTTGACGTGACTTCAAAGAAAATATTGCAGATGTGGTTTAGGCTCTGTTCCCTACACTCTTTCTGCTCCAGGCCACCCTCTTCCCTTCTGGCAGGGGCTACATTTGCTTAATGCCACCCTCACTTGGCACAGCCGCAGGCAGGGGTCACAGGCAAGCTCCCCATCCTTCTCAAACCACGCTCAGTCCATCACCTGCACCTCAGAGGTTAATAAGTCCAATACTACCCATTTCTTTCTTAACATCAGCTTCTGGTAAAGCTTACACACTAGGAATGAAGAGAATGAAGACAGGAAAAGGGGCTGGGGCTTTAGTGCGGGCTGAAAACTCACAGTGCTTCCTCATTTAACAAAGCCAAGAAAGAGAAGCATTCAGAAATAAATACAGGGGCCTTGTACGTCCTCAGCAGTTTTTGAAGTGCTTCCTGCAGGGCAGCTGGAGTCACAGCACACATCAGCTTGGCTATTCTTTGCGAAATAAGCCATGGATTTTCAATGAGCTGTCACTTCCCAAATCCCATTTCAGAAGCGATTCTGGCACTTGCATGGATTTGCAAATTTGACATCCTATGCTCTGTTGCTGACCTGTGCTTTTCGTGTCACTGGAAACCCTGTATGCGCAAGCGAGGTCAGGCTCCCGATTCCTGCGCTCCGAGGCATCGCCATCTCGACACGCTTCAGCAAGCCACATCTAGTCGTCTTAACCAGTTAAGATGCTCTCAGCTGCTTAAGAGCTAGAGAGAAGTTGCAAAGCTTGATTTACAATTGGAATGCATTTATAAACCTGGTTTATCATCTAATTCTAAAAAAATGGAGAAGAGAAACTACAAAAGACCTGATCCCACAAAGCTGCGCCAACATCAGCGGTCTGCGTGTTGCCCAGGCAGTATGGATTTGCGGAACGAGATCCTTTGTGTTTTAGGGGGAGAAGCAGCTTGCAGCGTGGCGAGTGCTCCTCACTTACGCCTCGGTAATGGTGTTCCTGCCCCACAACCACAGTGCTGGGCTGAAGAGCGCACAAATGGCACCCACATGGGGAGCTGGGTAACAGCGGTGGTGGTTAGGGGAAAGTCTCCCTAGAAACACCAAAGACAATGCCGTACAACCCTCCTCCAGAACACATCTGCAGCCCTGAAGCTAATGAAGCTTGGCCTCTGGCGAGCCAGTCTCTCTTCATTAGAGGCAAATGCGTGATGCCCTCACCGGGGCCTCTCCTCCCTCTTGCCACCCAGTTTTATGGGACCTTCAGGAATGCAATTAGCGCCAAGATGTTTCCTCCTTTGTCAGACTGCCTGGCAGGCAGCCAAGGGGTTCAAAAGCTGCTGAGCCGCACAGCCAGCTGCCCCTTCCCGAACCCGGCTGCAGGCAGGCGGGGAGGGCTCTCTTCCCCTCTCCCACAGCCACCCACGTTTCAGAGTAGAGGCCAGAGCGATGTGCTGAAGGTCTCAATGCAAGAGGGCAACTTCTCCATCCAGAGAAAAACTGGGAGTGAAGCGTTCAGCGCTTTGGGAAGTGACTGCCTGCTCTGTTGGAGCACGATGCCATGGATAACCCAGCTGCATCTCTTTTGAAGGAACAGAGCACTTCTGCAAGCTATCCCCGCTGGCCCTTCCAAAAGCTGGATTAATGGCTGGGAACAGCTACTCTGGAGCTCTTAACTGGACTCAGGGAGCATCAGAACCACTGCCACTTATTAGTGACTAAGCAGTATCAACTAAGAGTTGGATGCAACTTGAATCAACATTTACGACGTGTTATAAATGACTATTTTTCCCGCTCGTCTCACAGATGCCAGAGACACATTAAAACTCCCACTAATTGGAATCAAATTCTTGCTTCTCTTTTAGGTATCTCCCACTCAAAATCTGCTTCTCCACTTTACGGGGGTCACGAAAGGACAGGATCTATACACTGAACTGCAGTCATCTCTCCTCTCAAACCCTCACATAATGAGGTGCCAATGTTTATAAATGGACCTGGGAATGAAAACGCTTTTTCTGGCCAAACGACTGAATACCATGAGATGAGGAGTTCAAAGTTCATTTCAGATTACTTCAATCCTTTGGCTTTTGCCAGGAATACATGACATCTGAGCGCAATCTGCCACCCAGCCCTGTGTCATGGCAGTGACTCAGTGGGGACAGCTTCCCTCTGGATCGTGAAAGGAAGCAACATCCAGGCTGGTTGGTGATGGGCTCGTGGTGCCTCTGAGCTGAGGCATGCATAAAGCACGGTCACGTACGTGCAGAACAGTTTGCATGCATGGATTTTTACTTCTCAGCTTGGAAAACTGCTTTCCTCCTCGTGCTCCCCTAGACCTCGGGTGGGTGCTCTTCCACCTGCTCTGTCTGGGATGAACACTCAGAGGTTTGTGATAGCATCTTGTTCAACAGCTTGGGCAGGCATAAATGCATTTAATGGGGGACACCCCAGCCCATGTGCTAAAACGGAGGTTAGGTGCTTTTGGGGTGAAAATGTTGTTCAAAACATGGTCGTCAGAAACTCACTGAGAGGCATGAAGCACCTTCTACGCTACCAAAAATTAACAGAGTATAAATACAGCCCTTGACAACAGTGATGAATTCCCCTCATGGGTCCAAGCCAAGCAACTCCCATGCAAGGACGGAGGCAATAACAATCTGCAGAACAACCCTTCCCTCCATGCTGCTTTTTTGGTTTCTGCATTTGCTAAAACCTGTCGGTCTCCCCTCATGGTGGGATTCAGCCTGCGAGAGTGGTGGGCACCAGGATGCTGGCGCCATTCAGGCACAGAAGCTGTGTCCAGGAGAAGACAGAGCAGAGGCAGGTTGTTACTCCTTCCCCTTGCAGAACAAAAGCAGCAACCAGACCCTGGATGACCATGCCACAGGACCTCCTGCACCCAAGGTGAGACCCAAACTCCTCTGGCTGCCAAGTCTGCACGTGCTGGTGGTCTGAGATATTCAGTGCCAAGCTAAACACAGGGTCTTTTTCAACAAGGCCACATCTGCAGTGAGGAGAGAACATGCATCTGCTGAAGCCACCAGCGACACCTGTGTAGCAGAGGGCTCTTTGTTAGGGCCAGCTTTGGGCACAGCCCTCTGTGTAAGTTCAGACACTTTTGGTGGGCTGGTGAAGCCCCAAACCTCCTGGGCTGACAACACCACCACAGAATGTTATGTCATTTCATCACACAGCACTTGCTGCAGCTCAGATTTAGTACCATAACTGCTGGAATTTAAGAAAAAAAAAAAAAAGAAAAAAAAAAAAGCCAGCAAAACAGCAGCAGTGGAAATACCAGCAGGCATAAGGAGAACCACCCCAGTGCATGGAGCCATACCAGGGTCCATCCCACCCCTGGAGCAAAGAGGAGGCCACTTGGCCTCAGCCTACCCTTTCTTTTCTTTCATAGCTATAAAAAGGACTTTTAAATGACTGTAGAAAACTGGCAAATCCCAAACCAGCTATGCTGCTTTTCCCAGCACAAAAATCCCTCCACAAGGACAGAAGAAAGCAGGTGCAATGCAAGACGCACAGCTTGTGGAGCAGCAGAGCTCTGGCTCTCCTGATGACATGGAAATCCAGGTAAGGAGGTGTCCTTCTCCTGCAGTACCAGAAACTTGCAACCAGAAGGTGCCCCATCACTCCCTGCCCAGCTCAAAGACATGCAGGGCAAGATAAACAGCGGGCGAAAAAACCCACCACTGTCCCAGAGAAAATGTGAAAAAAAGCTATTTTTCCAAGCTTACACTTATTTTGGAAATTTTGTCCAAGATTTTGAGTTAAGAAAATAAATACTTTACTTGCTTGAATGTAGGGAAGTTTTAAAGAATAGCCTTTCGCCCAGCTCCAACTGAGGGAATTCTGTCTGAGGGCTAATCCAGGCAATTATGTGCAAGGTAAACTGTGTGACCTTGGACTGGCAAGGAATTAAAGCCCTTTTAGCAAACACAGCCAAATAACTCCTCTACCTCTGCTTAAGCAAAGCTGACTGGCTACATCTTTCCTAGTGAATGACTTTTTTCCCCAGTGGGCAGAAAAATCCACATGTAAAATACCTTCAGTAATCTTCAACAGAGATTTTCTCTAATAATTAACAGACTGAAACACAACCTTTCCTTTCACCTGTGCTGCATCAGGGGATTACTTCAAATGCTCCACCGTTAAGAAAAGATTGTTTCTGCCTATGCAGGGATGGCACACATACAAGAAATCCAACCTAAGAAGACACTAAAAATCGTCAGAGGATGCAAGCCTGCGCTGGTTTACTCTTTCATAGGGATATGCTTCAGTATGCAGGAAATATGCATGGTTATGTCAAAACAACACCACCACCAAAGCCAAAACTCTGACAGTCTCCATGGGACCCAGGCAGAGGACAAGCCTGCCAGGAGAGAGTCTTTCTCTCTAATGCTGGAAACTCAGTTCTGATGGGGAAAATGCACTTTTTGCTCATTGGTGTGGATGCACTTAAACCTCTGCCCCATTTTTTCCCTAAGGAAAAGAACGGGAGCACAGACTCCCTCCAAAACCCAGCCACGTTTCGGCAGCACATCCTGCACACACCAGCCCAGTAGCCTTCCCCATTTTGGGGTGGTTTTCCCAACCCTATGTCACAGGGGGCATGAGGGAGGACAGCCTCCTACCTGAGCAGAGGACTCCCTTGTACCTGGCGCAGGAGAAGTCGTCGCACTCGCAGAAGGGCCCGTAGATGTTCCCGAACTCGCTCTCGTAGCAGAGGCACTGGTTGCAGCTGCATTCCCCTCTCCCGCTGCAGAGGGGTTTGCCTTCCGCCTCCCGGCACATGGCGTTGTGCATGTCCCCGCTGGCACCCTCCTCGCACTCGCACCTGGCCCCCAGGTACCCCGCGTCGCACTCGCACAGCCCACAGGCGTAGGTCCCGTTGCCGCTGCATTTGCCGCTGGCTGGCGCGGCGTGGCCGGTGCAGCCGCAGAGGCAGTTGTAGGTCACAGCCACCTCCAGCGTGTCCCGAAAGCCAGCGGGCTTGATGGTGAAGGCGTGCGAGGTGTCCTCGGCTGGGCAGCTCCGTGCCTCCACGGACACCTCAAAGGAAACCTGTGGGAGACGAGGTTGAGATGCAAGTTAACACGCAAAACAGCTTCCAAGGGTGTCCCGTGATGGAAGGCAGGAGGGAAGGGCAAATGTCCCGAGGAAAAGCCACCGAGCAACTTCCCGGCGCAGGGCCACGCTCAGCACATCAAGCCTTACTGCCAGGTGTGCAAACCCCCCCAAAGAGAATTGCACGTCTAGTGAGGGCTTCTGCAGCTCAATGCACCGACATCTGCCAGCCCCACGAGGGGTTTGGCATCCTGGCCGTTTTAAAACTCTTTACAGCCAGCCATCAGCAGTGATTTTCCCCATCAGGGACCGTTGGTGAAGCGGGAAGGAGCCAGCCTATTCCCATGAAATACACAGGGAAAAACTCTAGCAAATAGCCTGGCTATCATTAAAAATAACAAACTCTTTTGAAAACAAGCACTAGCAAGGATCCAGCCAACGCACCACAAGGGCCCGAGGTGCCTCTGAGATCACGGATTAAGAAGGTTTTATGAGACTTCTGATCAGCACATCAAGCTGTGCATCAGTCACACAGTCCCAAGCTTTCAGCACGCTGCTAACAGGCCATTTTTGACAGATACTTCTATTACGACTGACTTCCGCAGGGTTATACATTATATGCTTATACATCACCCCCCAACTCATTTTCTGTTGCATCCAGCATCAGGGATTTTCTCTTTGGGAAAACCAAGACCGTCCTATGACCGCTTGCTTGATTGAATCCTGCTGTTCGGTGGGGGTCTCGGGCCAGCTGGTGCTGCCCAGAGCTGCTGGTTAGCAAAGAGGATTAACCTTAAGTGCCTTTCCTAGGCATCAGGAGGGAGTGATTGTTTTCTGGGGTCACCTTGAGCTCTTGCTCACTGCACCATCCCATGTGCCAAGGGGTTGAATTGAGAGATGCACCCCCAGTAAACCTCCCCTGACCCCCTCCCTCTTCCCCATTCCCAAGGCCTGAAGCAATTAGGGAATGAGCTCAAATTACAGAGGAAAAGGCGATCAAAAAGCAAGCTAAGGGGATCAGGGTAATCCTGCTCCCTTTCACCCGCTGACACCCACGTCCCCGGCACTAAACCCCAGCAGATTAGGACCCACCGTTATCCTCTTTGGGGAAACTTTCTTAGCAGAAGTCAAAACTTCATCAGCATGGAAGCAACAGGGCTGAAAGCAGCTGAACAAGAGGGGGCAGAGGGATGGGACCCCCATGATGCTGCAGCATTGCTGCCTGTGCAGGCACCTCAACACTCAGGGGCAGTTAAAATATGAGAGGTACCCAATGCAGGCTTCCTGGTGCACCCCAGATATTCAGCTGCCTGGGCAGAAGGTACCCTCAGTTCATCTGGATGGGGAGAGCCAGTCATTCCCGCTCACGACATCACTGCAAATACGGGCATGCACCTACCCGCTGCCAAACCCCTCCACGGCATGAGCTCCAGCGGCTGGAGTGACCCCCTGCTCGTGCCCAGGTGGGAGCCCAGGATCAACCACCAGATTAACTCTGTTACCTTGGGGCTCAGGCTTTGCTGTGGGAACAAGGAGGGCACGTGCCCAGCGTGGCAACGCTCCAGGGATTGCTTTTACCCGGGATCCAGTCAAGTCAGCTAAAAATGCCGAGGCCACCTCCCTTCTTAACACGTCGCATGGTCCTTATTTGGCAGGGGAAAAGTCCAGCTACTGTTGATTCTTTCAAACTATTTTTATGTGCCTCAGCACTTAGAGCTCTGGTATGTTTGCAGAGCCGCTCTCCTCAAATAAGGCAATCAGAATGCTAACGAACCCACGTCCCTGCAGAAAGCCTGGAGAAGGGGAGGGGGTTCCCTGACAGTCTAAACCCTCCTGCCCCAGCCCTGCAGCTCAGCAACTCATTTAGCTGTATCAATATTCAATTTTAAAAGAGCAAAGATTAACTTTTTTGGGGGTTTTGTTTGTTTGTTGGGGTTTTTTATAAAAAGCACAGAATGGATTACGCTCTGTATACATTGAACATTAAGGGGCAAACCACATTTGCAGTCTGTGCTGCCATCCAATAACTCGAGGAAGACAGGAGAGGAGGGTTGCTGCCTTTCTGAGCACCCTGTCGTTCTTTGCAACCTCCAGGTTTAACTGTGACCCTCGCAGTGACAGGTTTAGATTCTCCAACAGTAACAAGAAAACCTTGAAACCTTGCCTGTTTAACAGACCAGGAAAAGACCAGCAGACCACGGCAATAAAAAATTCACAGGCGAGAGTGTGACGTGACTATCTGGGATTAGTCAAGAATGCACGCTTTCTTTATTGTATTGCATCCTGCTGCCTGATCAAGACATTTTGGCTCAGGGTGCTGTAGATATGATGCCTGTATTCCCTCTTTCCTCACAGCTGACCTTGGGATGATCTATACCACCCAGAGCCACTGCCAGCAGAGCTGCCCTCCATGATTTTCCATATTAACATGACACAGTGTGAGGAGAGCGGCGGAAGAGGAGCAAAGGTGTGTTTTATTGCCTGGGACCACTCATCGAGAGAGGTAAGCAGCCACACGGGGTGTGAAACAGCCTCTCCAGGGGACGGACTGAAAGGCAGACTCACCGTATCTCCTATTTTGAGATCCCCACACTTCCTGAGCCCGGGATAGGATAACCCGTCCTGGCACGTGGCAGTGAAGGTCAAGCCAATGTCCTCAGGGCTGTCCCAGACTGTGAGCTCCACCTTGGACCGAATACTCTAGAAACACAACGGGAAAGAAACCATTAGGTTCACAAAGATGGGCGGGTTTCTCCTGCGTTACGACTCATCTCCTGATGTTTCCAGAGGGTGGCTAGGCCATCTCTGCATGGATACAAAAAAAATCACATGTGCACGCAAACAGACATTTGGGTTTGACTTAACCAGCTCAGAAGACTTCTGATGAATGCAACTTGAGTCACAGGGGGCTGCCTACAGCCCATGTGGGTGGCTTAGGCCCCCTAGGACAGATGAGATGAGCACTGTAGCCAGCACTGAAAAGATATGGATGCTTAAGGAGAAGGAAGAAAACATTCTGGGCCACAAATGGAGCATCTCTGAGGTGAAGGTGGGAGTCTCGTGTGTAGAGCTGCACCTCCTCCTTCCCACAAACCAGCCTCTTAGCGAAGCACAGAGCCCAATTCTCTGCTGGCAATCTCCTGTGAAGTCCCTCGTACTGCATAGGGAAGGTGTAAAACTGCACTACCTCTGTCCTGCTCTCCTGATTTCACCCAACTGGCCAGAAAAATGTATTTTCTCTTTTGAGAGAAAATGCCAGACAAAAAGTACCCTTTCAGAAGTGTCAGCTGGGAACAACACCACGGGAAAATATAAATGAAAAATCTCTTTCTTTGTGACACTTTTCAAAGTGAAAAATGTTTTCCATCAGTGAGGTGTTGGTATGCTCCTACCCCCTTTCTTCTGCTTCTCATCTCTCCGCCCTGCTGCACACAGACTTTTAAAGTCAAAACAATGTGAAGTTTATATGTATTAATTTGGAATGAGGTTGTTTTGTTTCATTCTTCCAATGGCTGGAACTGATTTTTTTTTTTTTTATGAATGGTGTCCAAAAAAGACAAAGGTTTTCAAAATGGAGCTTTTTGTACAAATACATTTATTTTCCAAAGCCAGCTTGCAGCTCCATCCTTCTCCCCCTTGTCCTCAACCCTCACTGAAGTGGCCAGATTAAGGAAAAGTGCTAATTCGGTCCCCTTGCCAGTCCATGTGGTGACAAAGCCAGGGTTCACATGCCAGCAAAGGGCTAACGCTTTTGGAAACAGGCAGGAAATAAATGAGTTGTGGCCAGATGGATCTAAACAGCCTTTGAGGAAAAAAAGGAATACTTTCCTGTCTCTCTGCTATAATGGGGAAACCACTCACACAGTGACAGTTTGGACCATACAGAGCATCCACCACCTGTGGGCTGAGTGCCGTGCGTGCTGGTAAAGCTGAACATGCTGCCCTGCCCAAAATTATCACATAGAAATTAGCTGTCACACCGATACGCTCTCATCTTCCTGCCCTGAGCATCTGACGTGGGGCACAGCAGAAGACAGGTCACCACGCCAGACCTCGGTATGACCTTGTGTGGGCCGTTCCTATGTTCTTACACAGATGCCAAGGTTTGTTATCAGCCCTATATAGTAATGCCTTTAGCCTAATTGTAATGCTATTATTATTAGCCCGTTATTCGCACCGTTAGACAGCAATACCTTCTCACAGCACCGCAGCCACCACTAAGGGCAATGTGGGATTTTGCTACTGTGTTGTTTGGTGGCCCCAAGCCTGCTGAGCCCTCAGGAATGAGCAGAGAGACCTAGGGGAAGGACCTGGCCCTCAGGTGAGGCAACGTCTCTGCCTGAAATAAAGGTGTTTGCTACAGACCAGGGGAAATTCAAAGGATGGATAGTTTCAGTGTAAAAACAAGGAAATCATGAACTGGCAGCAGCTCCAAGGATGGCTGATGTGAAGGTCACCCACCACCTGCCACAGAAAACCTATTGGTAGTATAATGAGAAACACATCCAAGACGTACCTAGATTGGGTTTAGGAAAGTGGGTTTTAAACCAGTAACCCATTTGCTGCCTCTGGTCCAAACCCAGCCTGTGTTCCCCAGGCAGAGAACTCCAGCGCTGCGGTAGCCAGGCAGCAGCACCACCCTGAACAGCCCCCCAGCACAAAACCAGCCCCAGCCTCAGCAGCCATTCATCCTGCACTGTTTCTTCCATGGGCACCTTGGTCTCAGCATCCTGGCGTTTTCCAGCCAGCTGCACTGGAAAGTTCACAAGCAAAGAGAAGAAGGAAGCAGGAGTAGGGGAATCAGATCCCCAACAGTTTTCCTCAGCTTGTATCCTTTCTGCCAAGGCTCGAGGGGTGGTGAAATGGGGGCATGGATGCATGGGGGAAATGCTGGGGAAACAAGGCACAGGGAGGTTTTCGTGCAATGGCACCGAAACCACATGCAAAGTCAACGTGGAGTGAACATTCATTTCTGTCTCCCCAGCCAAGCATCTTAGCCACAAGATCTTTCTTCCTCTGGGGAGAAAATGGGATAACTGGGCTTTTGTTTTGCAGTATCTCCAGGGCCTCATTAGCAGCATTAGCAGCTCATTGCCTTTCCTCAGAGTGAAGCTGTGGGAAGCACTTTTCCTGAGAGCATAACCAAATGCTGAACGGCTAGGGGAAGGAAAGATGAACATTACAGGTCATGCAAAGCACAGCACAATCTTACGTGACCTCTGGATGTGTAAACTCCTCCAAAAAAGTCCTTCCTCACTCCCTTGCACTAATGAGCATAGTACCAAGAAGGGCTTGCAGCCACTGGAAGCTGTGTTCACAAGTCCCATGCATGAAGAACCCTACCCATTACAGGGTCAGATCTCACATGCCAATCATCAAAAAAGCAATATCCTTCCAGGAGCATGAGAAATCAAGCCATGAGAACTCAGGAATAAGTCAACAGAAATGCTGACAACTAACTACCCAACGAACATGTGATTTAGCTGCTTCCAATCAATCTGCTCCCCTGATACCCACAGAGACGGACAACATCAGGTCAGCAGTACAACTGCAGGTCCTTTGCTGTTCCCCATGGGCCCCATTGCAGCAGGGCAGGCTACAGCAGCAATGCTGCGTAGGCAGGGCTCCTCTGGGACCCAAGAGATGCTCACAGGTTGCTGAGGACCAACTTGTGCTGCATGGAGATCAGTGCAAGGATGTGACCTTAGTCAGAGCCCGGTCACATCCTTGGGAGGCCTCTGGATTTCAGGTAGCTAAGATAGCTAATGTCAAATAATCTATTTGATCTACCAGTAGGTTGCTCTGTGAGAGAACTGGTTTACATCAGGACTGTATTTTAAGGGTAATGCTGCACACCAGAGATGTGGGGTGAAATCTCTGCTTTGCCACAGGCTCCCTTGGGCATCCCCATGCTCCTTCTCCATCTCAGGCCTCTTGTTTCCCTCCCCAGAGCGGGTGCCCAGCTCCGACAGTGTGCGGAGGACCGAGGATGGAGGACCCAGCTAAGCTCTTGGTGCTGCGCATGAGCGCAGCTGTGGCATCAAAAGGCACTTACGTTGTAGGCCTTGACGATCAGCTCGATGATGTTCTTGGAGTCTTTGTGCAAAATCTCCACTGTTGTCCCAGGAATCAAGGCGGTAAAGTTCTTGAAAAGAAAATAAACCAAAAGAAAATATTGAGAGGCAGAGAGGAAGGTGGAGGGTGAGGAGGGGCCAGGGACAGTGGCCACGCACCCTGCCCTGTCTGGTGGTGTACACGGTAGGGCTCGGCTCCCGTTAACATGAGCTTTGGAAAGCGAAGCACTGCTAACACACTCGGAGACCCGGCACAGCAGGGCGGGCAGTGCGGCTGCCCCGTCCTGCCTCACCGACCCACGAGCATCCCCGGAGAGGGGGTGGAGAACAAGCTCAGCCCTCCCGAGCAGCAGCTTCTCGACCATAGCAACACGGCTACTTGTTGTTTCTGCTCCAGCCTCAAGAGCCGGAGCAGAGGTTTCCAAAAGCAACCTTGCCCAAAACACCCGCAGGGGTGCAAAACCCCGCGGGGCAGCTCCAGACACAGGCCGGTCCTCGCAGCTCAGGTCAGCTTTTCCTTTCGAGGCAGCTCAGATTGTATGTGGCGCGTCGGGGCCCTGGACTCCGTGATGGAAAAACACAGCTGGGCAGAACCGCTGCACGCGATTAGGTAATGGGATTAAGTCACTGCAGAATGGGTTGAACAGGTTCCTGCTCTCTCGCACGCTGCACGGCTGGCAGCCATCCGAACATCGAGATTAAGCTGGAGTCTATTTTAGGTCTTCACATGCTCACTAACATATACATCTTGTTTGCTCTAAGAAGCTTCAGTGCTTTTCACTGGAAGGACCAGCGGGGAGGGACGGTGGGCTACGCCTCGCCTGCCTGCCCCTGCCTGCCTCTGCCTGCCCCACAGGCAGTGCGCGGCCATGCGCTCACAGCTGCCTCCGCTCCACGCTGCCAGCTGGGAGATGCTTTCACAAGGCATTTAAATCGCCCGCCAGCCCAGGCAGCTCGGCAACACTTACCTTGTACAGGACATAATGACTTTTTGTAACAGCAAAAATCAGGTGGATGTTGTTTTCGGCAAGTTTCTCCCCAAGAAGCGCCAGGGAAGGATAATCCTATGGGCACAAAAAGAGCAGAAAGACTGATGGGTAACACAGAAACAAGGACTAATTTCATTGCTCTGCTCTCAACAGCAAAATTCATTCCAGACACGTGGCGTGTTTCGCTGCGGAATGAAGTCCCTGATGTACCAGCACAATCCCAGCTGAAATAGTAGAAATTCTGTCATCCCTTAAATATTTCTGCTACGTCCTTCACTAGAGTATATGACTGACAACGCCATTAGCTACAACAACACCTGAAACACTGGATTGCTTTCTTTCCTCTTTCTGCTTTGCCTTCAGCAGACACATGTGTGTAATAAACTGGTGGCTATCTCGAGGGATGCGAGGCAGGGAGGTCTAGAACTGCAGTAAGTGGAAATGTATGATTTTTCTCCCAAAGCAGAAACACCCACTGCCTGCTCTTTCTGCATACCGGAACCATAAAGAGATTAGGATAAGCTCTTCAGTTCTGCAGACTCCCAGACAGAGAGGATGGCAGGAAGATACTGCTCTAGCTACCCACAAGCAACAAAATAATGAACCAGGGCTCACTTTCAAGAGACCAGCTTGAGTTTAAAACCCTAGGCTGCTTCTGAAGTGCCATCCTCATTTAAAAGCACCTCGTTTACTTGCAGACTGGAGAGCAGATTGAGAGCCTCCAAGACTCAAACACGGAAACACCAAGGCAGCATCCCCACGCCAGCTCCCCAGCGTAACTCCACGTCAGAGTGGGGGTTGTGCTCCCTTATGGATACACTTCCTAGGATTGCACAGGGAGTGGGAAGGGAGTTTCTCCAAGGAGCCTAGCCTCTGGCCATAAGGCAGCCATCCAGAAACACCTCCCCTTAGAGGGTGACATTCATCCAGGAACAAAAATCATAATTAGTGCTTGTGATCTGCTGAATAAAGCACAGCTCTGCAGAAGGATGCGCTAATGAGGCAACAGGCGAGTGCCCATTCATCCCAGAAGTTTCCTCCACTGCATTTGAATAAAAAAAATAAAAAGGCTAGTCTGCCTATTTATTACTAAGACCTATGTTAGTGTTGTGCTCAAAGGCTGTGAATAAGAGAGCATCCCGTTGTGCTTGCTAGTGTAGCCACATCAAGGTAGACTCAGCCTCCTGAGAGAGAAGCTGACAGTCCACTGGACATTTTAGAAAAGGGATGACATCTTTTATGTTTCCTCTACACTTTGCAGGAAAATCTGATGCACTTCAGGACACCCAGTCATTTTTCCCTCACTCGCGATGAGCCCTGAAGGAACTCGCCAAGCTTCTAATTCATTTTTGAGCATCGCAGCGGGTGCTCAAGGGGAACAGCCAATTTTATTTGCAAACTGCAGGACCAGGTGAAACCATGCTGGTCAGGGGCTGCATTTGCCAAAAGCTGCTGGAGTCGGGGGTGGCTGGTCTCCAGAGAGGTCCACCAATACCCCGAGGTCCCTGAAGACTGGCCCCCCACATGCCCCCCCTCACCAGCTGGCTGGACGCGCTGTACTCGTTGGCTTCATTCAGGTGGCACTGGCCGTCGTGGGGCTGCACCAGACCCCCCAGCTTCCCATCCAGGGCTATGTGGGGCACGTCATCTGTCGTGAAGACCAGCAGGTGAGATGCCTCCTTACGCCAGCCAATCTTCTCCTGGGGGAAAACAAACCCCATGAGCAGCCGCTCTGCCCCTGCCAAGCCCACGCTTCACCCCACATCCTGCACATGGTGCCAGCCATGCACCCGTTCAGCAGCAGACCCGTTAGCACTAATTAGAAGACTACCATGCTCCTCTCCACCCATCCTTGGCAAGAAAACAATGTCAGGGGCCCACCTAGCATCTCCCAGCATCTCCTTCCAACACATTTACTTAAAAAGGCATGAGGAGGTTTGTGGACTGTCCACCAGACCTTGCCTACCCAGATCCAAGAATAAGAAATTCAGCTGCTTTTATAGCCAAAGGAGACCTGCCAAATTCCTCCACACACATTTAATCTGACCTTGTTTCCTCAGCTCTCTGGAGCAGCCAAAGCAACAGCAAGAGCTGCAACGTCCCCGCTCAGCAGTTTCGTTACTGCCCGCCTGTAAAGGCTGTTTCTGAGCTGTGACACGCAGTGAGGTCCCTGCCCGAGGGCGCTGGCTTTGGTGCACCCACCTGCATGCACGGGCACCCTGTGCAAAGGCCAGACAGTATGACTGTCTTTGCATGGAGAGAGAAGCAGAGATAGATTTTTTTTTTTTTTTTTCAGATAAAAGGATAACATTTAGTGGATAAATGTTCCCCTCCCATGGAGCTTCCCCAGGTTTCCAGCGTTGCACCATGCTGAGAAGCAGATCTGTGCCTATGACAGCACACTGAAGCTGTTTGCTGCAATGGAAGCAGAGGGAATCAGAGAAGCCCAAAGGACATTTTTGGAAACCATAGCACTGCAGCACACTCCCCTGCGCTCGCCGGCTGCTCCCACTGCCAGCTCATGCCAAGCTGGGCGGGCTGAGGTCCTGTCTGCCAACCACGGCATGGAGATCCTGCCGCGGCAGAGAACGGAGCCAAAAAGCCGCATCACCCAGAGCTTCCTCTTGGGCTGGCCACCCTGCCCGTCTTCAGAGCCCCACGCCTTCCCTCCCCACACACATCCTGCATCCCCCTTCCTCCAGCTCCCAGCTCAGAGCAACAGCGCTAAATCCCTTAGGAAGGGATGAGGGGAAAGCTGGGAAAAGCTCACTGTTGGGAATGCAGTGCAGATGAAAACACCCAACTGCTCAGCTTATTTAGCAAAATCTGAACACCCCTTGT
Organism: Rhynochetos jubatus; assembly: GCA_027574665.1. NCBI lineage: Eukaryota > Metazoa > Chordata > Aves > Eurypygiformes > Rhynochetidae > Rhynochetos > Rhynochetos jubatus. The sequence goes on from CM050654.1 coordinate 32,618,262, forward strand.
TTTTCAGCAAGATGCTAGCCTACGAGCTGCCGCAGCCCAGCTGCAAAGAGGCTTCCCTTGGAAAGCGCTGGTGCGGGCAGGGCAGAAGGCAGAGCAGGCAGAGCAGGCGGAGGGATGTGTAATCATGGCTGCCAGTGAAATTTTCGCCTGCAAATGTGAGTCACAGCCCAAAGCCTGCTGATCTTTCCAATAAACATAACTCTTGCTTCATGGACACTATTCCAGAGTATATTTTTCCCCCCCCCAATGCAGAAGGTATTTTTTCTTTAATGGCATTTTAAAGACCCACACGATGCAAGTAAGGCCACAGGAAGAAATCTTTGGCAACACACACCCTTTGCCATGTTACGGTCCAGCTCAGTACGCAACAAGGACTTTTTTTTCCCTGGAAAGTAGGGGTCATTCATCTGAAGCAACCCCACTGGACAAAAGGCAAAACCATCATGCCAAAAGGCAATTTCTTAAGAACACAACCCAAAAGCGATTACAGCTTTAACAATGCAAGAGGCAGTTCTTGGTCTACTCAGCCACCAGACAGAAGTCTATCCAGTTCACTTTTCTTTGTGTATCCAAAGCTGTTTTTTTTTTTTTTTTTTTAATGATTAAGGGCAAAAAACACCCAAAGAGATTAAAAGCATTAATCTGAGTTTCATTTCCTTAGATATGTGCTACACAGAAACAAAACGAGCTGCATTCAAACAGCAGTTATGAAGCCACTTCAGGGATGATGCTTCTGTTCACCTGCCTGTGAAGCCCACCTTTAAACCAAGGGCTAGGCATCCCTTACAGACAAAATCTCCACGTCTCCAACACACACCTTCCCACACAAACAGTATCAAACCCACTCTGATTCAGTTCAGAACCCACTCAGTTCAGGAGCCCACTTCCAAAAAGCAACGAGCTCCAAATGCCACACCAAAAGGGCTGAAGACTTGGGAAAAAGCACCCAGCGAGGCTGGCACGCCAAGGACCCTCCAAATCTCACGCTGCATCTGCCAGCGGCTTCCAGGCGCTGGAAAATACAGCTCTTCAGCACGCAGTTTCCACCACAAAACCCAGAGTAGCACTCTGCTCCACTTAAAACAAATAACCAAAGAGACTTTCATTTATTTTTACTGGACTGGGATCGCTGAACAAAAAAACCTGCACTGACATCTGCCCCCTCATTTGGTTTTTTTTTATCTCCATGGCATACAAAGGATTTTGAAAGCAGTGGTGAGACCTGACCCAAAGCACAGTGAAGTGGGAAGACGTGTCTCCACAGGGCTGTGCATGCCACCGATCCTGCCCCTACTCCTACGTCTAGCTGCAGTTGCCTCCCGTACCCAAAAGACTAGCTTTTCATTCCTTACAGCCAACAGCGATGGGCAAAACTGCAAAAGAGCTCTTAGCACAGCCCTCCAAATCCTATAGAAAAGGCTGCAAAATCCAGCATCAGTATTTCCAAGCCTGAAATAAATATTTAAATTCACTTTGGGCACTGAATAAAAGGGGTTTAATTTCCAAGGCTCCAACTGCCAGGAGATCCCCCTTGGTCTAAAATCCCACCGGTTTCTCAGGTGAAGTCCTTTTTAGAAGAAAGAAAAAGATACAGGTGCAAGACAAGCCTTAGTGGCTACAAAGCTAAAACCTGCTTCGTTTTGCACAGCTCTGAAAGGCACCTCAGTGTCTCCCAGGTGTCTTGGCCATCTCCATGTACCACTGTCAAGCAAGCACCAATCAAAACTGTCCCAAAAGACACATCATTGTCTAATCCATCATTATTTCCTTGCTGCAGCTTAGCATATAAGATCCAAAACTTCTACATATCACCAGGCCATATGACGTGTGCACTTAAAGAATGGCAGAAAACCAAAATACTGCAAATGGAAAATGTAATTACAGGAGGTTGATTAATATTCCTGGCTAACCATTTTAGCATCAGGATAAAGGCTTATTGTCTCTGGCTCTTTAATTGCCTGCAGAATAACATTTAGTATTATCTTCATCTTTCAGAAAGGAGCCAAACCCCGGGCCTGCTCGTTAGTCTGTATTAGCTATACAAACTTTCCTCACTCCTTGGGTTGAAAACCAGGCCAAAAAATGACTCGAGCGTTACAGAGCTCTTAGACAGCTCATGCAGAAGAAATGTTTGACATGTATTACAGCATAAAAATACCTAGTCAACAGGGTAAGTATTGTTTCTCCCACCTCAATGCTTGAAGGGGAGAAGACGATCACACTTGGCCACTACGGCTTGGAAACAGCGAGACTCTGCCATGCCCTGACTGGCTCTCCCCAGGATGTTCCCCTTGATGCCACAAACTCTGCTGCTGAGCACAAAGTACTTCACGGTCAACACACTGCATCGCCCCAACGGCGGGGGACTTTGTAAGGTCATAACTGCCCTGAATCTTGGGGTTTGAATATGGTAGAGAGGGTGAAAGGTGGTAAAAGTCTCCTTCCCTGGAGACCTTCCAAAGCTGCCTGGACTTGTTCCTGTGTGTTCTGCTCTGGGTGATCCTGCTCTGGCAGGGGGGTTGGACTAGATGATCTCTAAAGGTCCCTTCCAACCCCTACCACTCGGTGAATCTGTGTAAAAGCTGGAGCATGCTGGAGAGATGCAACAGGGTGCCACAGTAGTGATGAGGAAACTCGACCTAGAAGTCACCAAGGTATCTGTATGCTGCTCCTCCTGCACTGGGGTAAAATAGGTCCTGAGTTACTAGAAACTACTGTCTGTGCAGGGTTTAGTCCCCTCGATACTTCATCAAACACCGCTGGTTGCAAAGCACCGTTCGTTGCAGCAAAGAGCATCCTCACCAGGAAGCGGCAGATCACTGCCACCTTCACCTGCCTCGAGGGTGCTGAGCCCCACCACAACCCACGGCCACCGACCGGTCTGGGCCATCCCTTGGCCACCACGAGGGAAATTAGTCACTAAGGTCTTGTTTTGGCTATGGGGCTTAGGAGGTCAATCAGCTGGCCCAAAATTTTGGCTATCATGTAGATGGAGGGAGCATTTGCTGCTCACGCCTGTGATCAGCAGGCAGCTGCTCCACCCACAGCAAGGGGCTGCCAAGGCAGCACGAGATGCGGCACAGCCGGTTCTCCTGCCTCACACACCAGTCCCATGGCCTTTCTCACCCACCCGCGAGCTCTGGTAATTAATTAAGCACTGTGGCTGTAGAAATTCCTCTGTCATGGCCTGCCCCGTCATGCCAAGAGCCACACAAGCTCACACACTCACCTCTGCTCACCCTTCCTAGAGGATGCTCAGTTTTGAATTTAGATAGTACCAGCACCTAAATTCATCTTCTGAATTTAGAAGGGACCAGGCTATGCATTCCAGAACCACCATCACAGATTTTGGTCTTTACCAACACTGAGACTGGCACAAACATGCAGGGAATATCTTGCAGGTCTCCTGCCTTCCAGCAGCACCTCCAAAATGAGCCCTTGTGATACGTACAGCAGTATTTCTGCACCATAAGGAAACACTGACCGATCTTTGCAATAATGTGGTGGAGAGGACTGCAAAAAACCCACATGGTGGGTGGCACAACTGAGTCACCATCCTGAGATGTCTCTGCTTTAACCGTGAGAGCCACCTCTCCAAAACTGAGGAGTAATTTATGCCCAGACGAGCACTGTCGTCGTGCCAACAACAATATCTGTGCCAGGCTGGGAGAAGAAAGATGACTGTTGGGTGGCATCAGATCCAATGGGGCAGATTCAGTCCTGCCAAGAGCATGAAGCGTAAATGAAGCCAACCCCAGCGAGGGAAGATCTGTTTTCCCACAAGCCTGCGTCCCATCCATCACTCCTGCAGACGATGCCTATCTCCTGGCTCCCAAAATCTGGACCCAGGAGAAAACACACCCAACCAAAAGGACTACACAAGGTTGGAATGAACTCTATGTCAAGGGGAAAAAGCAAACGAAGCCTACACTGGCAAGCACAGCAGCTCAGACACACGGCAGAGTGTAGCAAGCACTTCCATCCCTGACTCACAAAGGGACATGGAGCAACCCACTTCCTTGTTCCAGAAAGATCTTCAAGCAAACATCTCCAAAAACCCTAAGGACATGACTAACATGGCACCAAGCAAATGATCTCTGCCTTTAATCACTGCTCACAGCTCCAGTTTTGCTGACAAAGAGGGAGAGCAGGCTATCAGCACCCAGCGGTGGGATCATCCAGCCCCAGATGCCAAAGGCAGCAGGTACGAGCAGTACGAACAAGCTCCATCCCTCAACGTGGGTCAACCGCCGCGAGATGTGTTTGACACACACTTAAGACATACGTTAAGCCAATGCACGATGCTGCTGCATACCAACATACATAAATCTCCAAGGATTTCATCCCAGGTGCTCAGGGATCAGCACCAACAAGTCTAATCATGCAATGAAATCTCAGCCCTAAATTTGCATTTGCAAAAGCTCCATCTTCACCTCTTTAAACTAGAAATTACATTAAATTTTTTTTCTTTGCCCGTTCATGTACAAAAGCACATGAAAACAATAGCCTCTACTTTTCAAAGCATCTTTCATGGTTTCTGCAAGTAAAATTGAGTAGTTACTTCCAAAAAATCCTTACCCTGGTCCAAGAACAGAATAGAAGAAACCTCCCCCACTTTTTTGCCTTAAAACCCCAGAAATCAGAGGACTCACCTTGCACACAGCAGCCTGCAAAATTGCATCGAAACCGCCCTCTGGAGCATCTCGGTTGCGGGAAACCTTCTGTTTCTGAACTTCTTCATTGAAACGGTCGACTTTATCCGTTAGGGACAAGAGGTGGCGGAAGCCAAAGGATGGGACACAGCTGGGAAACAGCTTGTAACTGCAGGAAGAACAGAGGAGTGGTCAGCTGGGAGGAACCACACCAGCAGCCAAGAGCTGCAGAAGCTCTCAGCTCAACCAGGCTGGTCTCCAAATCTTTGTTCGGAGGGATGAAACACTTCTGCAAGGCTTCATGTTTTGGACACTTTGATTTCTGGCTGTTTACCTAGAAAACTCTACAGCAGCACTCATATTTTTGGTCTTCCCCCTGGAGGCTTTGAGCAGCTGAAGTTTCCAGAGATCTCACCTGGGCCAAACATCTCTCTCCATGTAAAACCTGAGTGGGGACACCACGCACCCCGACATGCAGCTCTGGAGTTTCAGCACCCATAAAGTGGTTTTCACACTGCACTCTTGCAGTGCGGGATGATGTGGTGGGTGGCCAGAGTGATGCGGTGGGTGGCCAGAGCCACCCTCCCCAGCAGCCCAGGACAGTGGGCTGGTGCCAAAGGGCACCACACGGGAGCATCACTACCAACAGCTACTGTTCCCCTATTTTTCATTACGTGCTTTCACTCTGCTGCCTAATTTTCTTGGCAGTGCGTGCCACCCCACACCCACTGCGTGTCACCAAGCACCTGGCAATTGCGTATCATGAGGTGCATTAATAACTAACGCCACTCATTAATCCTCCCACTCTACTGCAAGATGGTGAGCAAACACCAGCTCCAGAGTGGAAGGTAGGAGTGGCACTCGAAGGCAGAGAAATGCCCTGGCAGGCTACCAGGAAAACTTCTTTTTCCATATACAACAGGAAGAAGGCAGTTCTGGTGCTCATGGTGTGGCTGGAAGAGCTCAGCAGAGTAGCTCCTGTGGCATGGTAAATTTGTGAGTGTGTGCAGGGGAGAGGGACAAGAAGGGTTAAGAAGAAAATGTGTTTAAAAAGGAGTTGGGCTGGCACGAATTCACTCTTATCTGCAAAGATAAAACCCGAAGAACAATTAAAGGCCTCTGTTGACACATGACCCACTATGGGTAAGTTGTAAGAGGCTTTTTGCATAAAGGAGTATTTAAGATTTACCACTGCTGGGAACTCAAATCCCTCGCAAGGGACCCCAGAGAAGGGATTTCCACCTGCATAGCCATGCACACACCTAACCACGGGGCAGGTCCCACTGCCCAGGGCCCAGCTGGCAATTGGAGCCATCTCTTGCGATCAGCCCCAAGTTCAGACTTGCATCCCGCTCACACCTAGGGCCAAGGCGAGGAGTGTGCGATGCCTGAAACCCCTGCACTGCAGGGTCTCAGCAAGCTGCCCTTAACCCACACGATACATCTCGGTGAGTGGTTTGCCAAAGTCCTGGTCCAGAAGGAAAACACTGACATACTGCAGGAGCCAACCGCTTAGGGTTTCAGTGCTGTCTACTCTCTACAATCCCAAAAGGATCTATCATTTAGAACAGAATGGAATGGAATACAACAGAATTAATAGAATAGAATAGCCTACAATACAATACAATATTATTTAATCCTTTTTTGTTTGTTTGTTTTACACTCCAGGTTTGCTGGCAGATGCTCCATGCAGCAGCAGGACAGACAATGGATGGCTGAGTGACTGTACAAGGGCATACAGCAGTGTGGGTGGGTTATCTCAGGCTGTAACCTCCCCGGGTCTCATCACAGATGGGTGGGCAATTGGGTGTTCAGTCAAACCCTCTGCCTTCCTTATCTTTTTAAATTTAGTGTTTGTTTCCTTCATATTATCTCTCTTAAATGACACCGTGGCTGCAAGAGGCCACGTCCTGGCTCCCTGGGAGGTCCCAGCCAAGATGCTGAGCCAGGACCAGGGACAAGCACTGAGACAGGGTGGGAGGGAGAAGGCAGGGATCCCAGCCAGGTCCTGCATGAAAACAGGGCCTCACCCCACCCAGACCTACAGGACGGCATCACCGCGAGGAAGAGGAAGAGAAAGCCTGGACCAGGGGCAAATAACACCCATCACAGCTCATGTTTACTTGCAGCTTGTTTTAGATGCGAGCAGACCACTGGACAAAGTCCTCTGACACCAGAAATAGCTGCAAACAAAACCCCACCTCACAACCCACCTCGCTGTCACAGCAGCAAGCCACTTGGCAGCAGAGGGCAATGCCATCGGAGAACAGCAGGGAGCCAGCACTGCTGGTTTGGATGAAGAGGAGACAGATGGCAACTGGAAGGGAGCACCCACCACCAGATGAGCTGCCTGGCCAATCCTTCTTATGGTTTTCCAAGACCAGGTTGGCTTAACATAGCCCATAAACAGAAAAGCAACCACCTGAGTGAAACCATAAGACATGCAGGTAGCCTGATCTTGGTGGGAGAAGACGAGGCAGCATCTCGGGATGACCCCGATGAAGAGGCTTCGGCAGTTTCAGGCATGTCTTGGTGCAGAGTTGTCCAGCTCCACACCCTCCTTCTCCCCCAGTCCTCCCCTCCTGCACATTTCACTCTACTGCACTCAGCCAAAGTCAAGTCGCTTCAATTAAATCACACCAGCCAAAGAAAGTTTCCAAGATTACCCCAGCTGGAGTGAAACCCTGTCCCCAGCCTGCAAGCAACACGAGCGGGTGATAGAGACTGAGGACAATGGGGATGACTGAGTACATCCCTCTGAGACCATGCCAAATTTCTGGGGGAAAAAGCTAAGAAGATCGTGGTGTACAGTGCTGTGGTGGCAGAGAGCCACCTCCCCGGCTCAGTCAGCGTGGTCACTTTTGGCTATGCTTCATAGCATTCTTCCTCTCTGGACAGAACTGGTGAAAAGAGAATACAGATAATCTTGTCTGGCCAATGGTCAATGTGTGATGAGATGCCAAACACTTGGTCAGTGCCAAAAGTTGGCCAACAAATTCATAGCTGATGCAAGCTCTCTTTAATCTGCCTGTCATATGGAAAACCTAATGGATGGATGCTCACAGAGCTTGGCATCCATTCTTGTGGTGATCTTACAATGTAAGTATCCATGAAAGGCTCGAATAAAAGTGTTAACTTTACTGCCCTTACAAGACTAGAAAACACCCCAATGATGGATGAGGTGAAGGTGAGGGCCACAGAGGTAAGAGTCAACAGTGACATTCTCCCAGGAGGGCATTTGCTGCTGTATCCATCCCTTTGTGCCAACATCCAAACTCATCTGAGCCTGGACACCCACCACTACACTCCATTTCAATCTGGCATAATCCCCAATTCAGTGGACTTGATCCTGACTCCGGCAGTTAAAAGACTCTAGCAAAGACACTAACAAGCAAAAAAAAAAAACCACACAAAACCAAACCAACACAGGAGGAAGGCTCCGATATCACCACAAAGCAAACCACACCATTTGTGTCTTCTGCAACTGCCAGTTTGTGTTCCTTCTGCAGCAACAAAGATGAAAAAAACTTCCTGACATCTTCAAAACATTTTACAAGAACTCATTAATCAGTACTACAGGCCAACACAAATCTCACTTCCCCCAAACACTTCTGTTGGGAAGGACTTGCATTGCCTCGGTCTTCTTATCTGTAAAATGGAGACAAAGAGCTTAATTGATTTACTGAAGGCCAAACTATGACTCAGAGCTAGGATCAGAAATCAGGAATTTCTGGCTCTTACTCCTTTTTCTTAAAGCCTATAAAAAAGCCTGTTATGCCTGCATCCTCTTCAGGTACCTAAAAATAGCTTCAGGCTCTTGATACAACAGTTTCCCATCTCTAGATGCAGAGATCTCACAACAGCCATTGCAAAATTGGAAGTTGTCTTATTTTGAATTGCTCTGGAGCATCACAGTGATAGCTGCAGCTAATCAGCATTCCCAAAAGCTGGGGCTTAAGTGTGGTTCGTTATATAAAGCAAGAATGGGAAGAGGCGACTGCAGCGAGGCTCTGTGCAAACGCGGGGCTTGTCCCCTTGGGGTACACCTATCACTTACCCAATGCAGGGATTGTTTTGGTATCTTGGTGCCGTGTAGGAGAAAGGAGAAATGTTTTTGTCCACGAAAGAGCCAAACCCCAGCCGGAAATTGCTAGTGAGCTTTCGCATCTCTTCAGCCAACTTGGTCCCCAGATTGCGAATATTATCTAGGTCATCGTTCATGGACAGGGAGAGATCCATCAGGTAGTAGAGGTCCACGGGATAGTCCTCCACTTGCCGAACCTGAACTCGGAAGGAGGTCCGGTCACCTGCACACACACAAGAGTGGAGAATGGTAAAAAGGAAACTCCTAGCACACATAAAATCCAGACTGCAGGCTTTTCCCCCGGCAGACAGATTACTTCCAAAGAAGATGGTGAGGGGAATAAGCTTTTCCAAATCCATCCCTGGGGAGACTAAAGGAAAGCAGGTAATTACTTTGGGTCCTTTTAGCCTATGTAGTGTACTGGTTGGCAAGAAAAAGACACATCTATAAATAAGGGCATATCTCTATTTTACTTGGGAGATATGGGATATGGCCTTTCCATCTCAGCTGAGAGAACATCTAAGGGGACACACATGAAAAATGCTGCTGTCACAGACTGTACAGCTCAAGGGTATTTTCTTAGAAAAGTGGCAAAAAAAAAGCAAGCAGAGTGAACCTCTAATGGATGTTTCATGGACTACCGAAAGAAGGACCCTGCACATGCTTACTTGGGTACATCCTCAAAGCAAACCACAAGCAGTCCAAGAAGTCCTGCACAAAAGAAAGAAGGAGGTGGAGCAGGAGAAGGAAGCAGGCCAGGAGAAAATAGCCAGCAAGAGATGAATGCAAGATGTCCTCTGAGCTGTGCAGGGAAGTCAAGTTGAAGCAGACACAGAAGAAAAACCTTTGAAAAGGACCTCTCCCCCCCCCCCCCCCCAAAAAAAAAAGAGCAGTGCCGCTGTCATTCTAGAGAAAACAGGTGAAAAGGGAAGGGAACTGGAAAAAGAAGGGTGTTAGGGTGACCTGGGGAAGTATGGAGGAAGAGATGAAGCTTCCCGAAGTGATGAACACAAGGGAAGTAGCAGGCAGGGCTGACTCACAGGTTGCACAAATGTGAAGAAGAGCAGAGGAAAGCCCTTCCCCTGACCTTCCCCTTTGACAAACCGCTTTCAACACAGATGCCCTCCAAAAGGAGTGCCAGGGAGGGAAGGCCACTACCAGCACTTCCCACGCCTCAAAAAAGGTGAAGTGGTTCAAAGTGAACTCAACTTCACACCAGCTGGACCACGGTGGAGCCAGAGAGGAGGTGGCAAATGTTTGCCGTACGCTTTGCTGAGAGGCATCTAAACGGAAACCCCAGACTCCAACATCCTCAAACCTCAGGCTGGTTTGGAGATCCCATGTCCCCAGCTGCCACCTTGGCCCCTTTTCCAGCTCAGTGGGGTCTCAGACCCAGGGATGCAGATCCTTTCACGACCAAGTTCCCCTCCAGCCCACCTCTCCCAGCTCTTCATGGCCAAGGCTGTACTTTGGGCACCGTCAGGTTCTGCAAAACACTTATGGCTTCCCCTTCTCTTCCCCAGAAATGAAACGCACATTTTTTAGTATTGTGAAAATATTTCCCTAACTGTTTTATTGTTCTGGTTGTCCGGAGCAGCACAGCTGCTCCCACTTACTTCCAGCCCAACAACATGCAGCAGCAGCATCCCAAAATGACCATGCTGGTGACACATGGCACGAGGGGCTTTGCAGCCCTGCAGGCACCTGGGATCACACTGCTTAGCCAGCTCAGTGCCGGGATATGGAGGGGTCAGCTACAGCTCCTAAACCAAGACCTTCCCTCTATTTAATGATTAGACCAAGGGTTGCCTCCAAGCCAGGGCCTCTTTTCTTGCACCCACCCGCAGCCTGCTACAACCCTGCCTGGCAAACATGTGCACGTTTTCGTGTCCACAAACATGTGCACATAGGTGTTGCCCAGATACTGGCTGGCGGAAACAGGAAACTCCTGTCATAAATACTCCTCCTTATTCTGCCCAGCTTTCTCTTCCGGCAGGAGCAGGACTTTCCCGGCACAGCACTGAGATGTGGGATGCAGCAGGATGCAACTCAGCACAGGGCCTGCAGTCAGCAAAGCAATCGAGGCGGCTCAACCAAACCAGGTGGGCATGACGCTGTACCCGGCACGCATTTTGAGGAGGAACACAGGAGCGTATCGTTTATATAGTGCAATGCCTGTCAGCACCGACTGCAGGGTAAGAAATGGTGATTGCAAGATTGACTTTGATTCAGATTAACGCTGGGAAAATTCCTTCCCATGCATATTTTTTTCATTCCTACGTATTTTTCCCTCTGGAATACCCAACCCTTTCAATAAAAGAGGATGTGTCCTTCTGCATTTCCCAATGTTTCCATTTCCAAAATACTCTTCTTCCCAAGTATGTCCTAAAATGGGAATTCCTGTGCCAGAAAAGGTATTTGGGATGCTGTAATGAAACCTTAATAGTTATGAGTTTATTAGCCCCTGAGAAGCACTAAAAATAGCAGGAGCCTGTTTCTTCTGTCATTCCTAACTGCACAAATCGATTATGTCAGAGAAAATATCGCTAATGTATACAGATGTAAGTGCAAAAGAATTTTTCATATTCTCTGCACGATACTATGCTCACACTACTAAGGACAATCCAGCACCCTTCTTCCCCATGTACCATCACCACCATCCTCTCCTTAGAGCTTTTACTGGGAAGGTTTTAATCAAAACTGAGTTCAGAAATGTTTCTTGGATGTTGTCACACAGAAGCAGTGCAGGAACTGGAAAAACTGCTTTTGGCCACCTTAAGAACACAAACTTGACAATCATTTATCCATGAAATGTTCTTTTTGCTGCTTGGTAAGGCTTATGGCTTGATGAGCAACACAACTTACAACTATTCATATTTTTAAATTCCTTTTACAGTCTTCATATTTTTCATCTAACCAGGACACAGTGCTTTATAGCTGGACCCAAGATTAAAAAGCAGTGTTATAAAAATTAAATTATCAATCTCAAGGCTACCCTGTAAGGACATCAATTTAAGGCCTTTGGAAATTAGCTGTGGGCACTGAGATTTGGGAATGTGACTTCAGCCATGGGATGCTTAGATCAAACTGCCTGGGTGGGATCAGCAAACAATTGGCAATTCACTGCCTTCTGCTTCTGCTTAGGAGTCTAAGAATAGAAGATTATCATCACCACAGACCGCCGTGTGAATTCATCTTCGAAATACTACGCTCTTCGTGCCCAAATTTAAGCCAACATTGTCTCCTTTTTGTCTTAGGTTCACAGGGTGAAACCCTCAGGACCCATTTTCAAGCTCAAGGATTAATGGATCATTTAAACAGGGGATGCTAATACAAGGGTTTCGGAAGCCATCAGCCCACAGTAAGATGGTGTGCTGCCCAACATCAAAAAACGAGCAAAAATGGGAGATATGAGGCATACCTAACCACCTAGGTATGTCCCTCCTCCTGCAACGACTCCAATGCTCTGCAACAGGCGCACAGGGAGTGGAGCTCCCTGGCCCAAAAACATCCAACAGCACAGCCCCCAGGAAGCCGCAGGGAGACGGACACCCATGCCCTACCGCAGACCAGAGCAGTGGGCATCCACACCTCTGGCTGGGAAAAAAAGACAGGGATTGGGAAAGGGGAATTTGCTGAGCACTGGGCAGGAAGGAGGGTCTGTGGGAGGTGAGATGGTGAAGCTGAGACAGCCCTTTCTGACAGGAATTGCCTCAAGAAACAGGAGTAATAATAATTCCCTTTTTATATAGAAGCAAACCTGTTTCATCAGCAACATTCAGCTGCAGAAGCCACGCAGCTCGCCACGCATCCAGTGACAACTTCCCTCAGATAGTGGCTTTTAAGGCTTTGAAGCAAAATCTCTTTACCTTGAGCCCTACTGCTTAGGAGGAGTTAATTGAGAAACATGAGGACTATCCAACCCATAGAATTAAAACAAAAAATCCTGCAGCAACTGGTAGGCTCCGGAAAAGCACTGGTAGTATGAGCACCAGCTGTAACTCCTGTTTTTCTTGGGCAAAACATCGTATTTCATTTTTCTGTATGCTCATGAGAGCTGTCACAAAACTGTAAGCCTTAGAAACCCACACCAATTGCTTATAATGAATCGAGCTTTTATATTTGCTTCTTAACGTTGCAATAGAGCCTTTTTTCTTTTTTCCCGCTTCAGAAATATCAGCTGCCAAATTTTTGCAAGAATCCTGAACCCACATTAAAGCCTCCCCCCACCATGCAAAAACTTTTGATAACAAGCATACTCGCATGGCTCAGCCTAGCCCTTCCCTTCTAATTTTTAATTAAAAGGAAAAGATTGAAGAAAAGTGATGGCTCAGGGGAACGAAACAGGGACCTGGCTACAGTCCAAGGCCTGAGTCACAAGTTCAAATCTCCATCTTCAGCCTTGATCCCACGTCTCTTTTGCATACCAACAGAAAACAGATATGCGTTTTTGTTTCCAATTTATAGAAGGAGCTGTCTCAGTTTAGAGTCAAGCACTGTCAGCTTGGTGGAGGATCCAAAGTTATTTTAACTCCTTCCACCCAGTGATTAGAATTTTTAAGACGAGCAGGTTCCTTTTAAACATGTGCAAAGGTTAAGACTAGTACTGACAACAGTTTTGGGTGGGATGTGATTGACCTTGCGTAACAGCAGTGTCCTCTCATAGAGAACATACACCTGTTTGTGATGCACCAGCGAAGCTCACGGGCTCTGGAAGAGGCCAGCAGCCACCTTCTTTTGGTGGTCATGGGCTATAACATGCTCTCGGCATGTCCCAGCCACCCTTTCTCACCCCCAACCAGGACACCCTCGCATATGGCTCAGAGCCACTGGGGACTCACCGGGGCGAAGATTCAAGGCGACCTTCTGAGGCGTGATCTGCGTGACGTCCAGGTGGGTCTGGCCAGAGCCCTTGCTGCTCAGAGGGACGTTCTTCACCACACTGATACTGCTGCTGGGGTTCTCGATGGCTCCGGCACAACCATTTGCAATCAGGTTCTGCAGGAAGTCGCACCGGGACGTGATGGACTTTGTGCTGCCGAACTCCTGAGGGGGTGAAGGATGGACAAAAGGGAAAGGGAGGGAGAGACATCAATCCCACAGCAGGAGCTTTGTTTTGATGTGCTGCTATCTGTAGCAAACAGGAGATGACAAGGAGAGGCTGGTGTCATTTGTGGTGGCTGTACACAAAAGCAGCCCGCACTGACCCTTGAGCCTGTCAAAGGTATCTACAAAAAAAGAAATCCTGAAAATGGAATTTGTTCACAGACCCCCACAGCAGAAAGCTAAGTCTGGGTTTTCACCCCAGTCACAGCAGCAGCACTTGCTCCCTGACCTGTGAAAGCAAGGCAAAGTGTTTAGTTTGCTGCCTGGACAGCCGATTCCCATCTTGTTGAGGAGAACAGCTAAGAAGCCGTTATTTTTTGCACATTCATCGCCTTGAAAGAGCTTTGCAAAGGAGAGAAGAGACCAGGGGGTGGCACCATGGAAAGCAGGACAAACCCACCAACCCAGAGAGCCAAGTCAAGATGTGGAACTGGAGACTGAGGCTGGGTGGCTCCAGGGACTCTTGCCCTCTTCCCAGGGTGAGATGCCACACGTCCCCGCAAAAGCACCTACTGCCACCTCTCCCTCACCCCTCTGCACTGCAGGCCTTGGCATGACACCGTCCCATCAGAAAAAGTGACCGCAGCAAGTGGTTACAGAGGCAGAGCACAGCCGGAGTGGTTGGACATGGACAGGCTGTCCGGGGCAGCTTTCCTGGAGAACAAGGGAGGTGGGAGAGCCTGCATGGGAGGTGATCGAAAGGCAGCCTGTGCCGTGCTCACTCCTGGAGGATGGGCTGCCATGGCAGGCAGGCTCCCAGTGCCTGTCCCCAGAGCTCCAGCCCTCGCTGCGAGCCCCAGGCGCGGTGCACAATGCAGCCTTGTGCAGGGCAGTGCTCAGGGTCAACCAGCCACACAATGCAGCCTTTTGCAAAGAGCCCATTCGTTAGAATGCCTTTTTTTAATTATTTTTTTCCCAAAAAAAAGGGCCAAAAAGGAGTGAGTTGCATGCCCAAAACTTCCTCAATTTTCAACAGCCCATTACTAGTTATTTCTGCGCTGTAACAATAGAGACAACCATCTTCTGCTCCAGGCTGGTGGACTAAAATGACATGAAATAATGCAGAGAAGATGCTCGCAGCCATGCCAGCCCCTCCTTCAGCTGCGCAGCCGAAAACCAGCACTGGGCTGAATAAACCCCACTTTTTGCAGATGCTCCAGCATGACAGAAGACAGGGAGACATCGAGGAGGGAGAGGTCTTCCAACAGACCCGTAGGGTGCTCCAGGGATCCCCCAAGGGCAGCCTCAGCCACAGGGCTCGAGGACGCAGACAGAGGCTCTCTACTGCATTTTCTCACCACGAGGTCCCATTGCTATTTGAAAAATGCGAGATCTGCATTCCAGCATCCAGCGGTGGGGTCCAGCCAGGGAGACGGCATATCAGATGGATGTGAACACGAATTTCTTGGAACGTGTCGTGTAAACAGATGAACTTCCAGAAAGGAGGTCTGGGACTATTTAAAACATCTCCAACATGACAAAATAAAAACCAGAATCCCTCACAAAGCTGAAAACAACACCTAGTGTTTCAGAGCAGCATGTTTAGGGCTGACTTTGAGAAAAGTTTGTCTCAGATGTGGTTTGACATGAAGCCAGTGAAAAGCCAGCAGGGTCCAGGTGCTCTTCTGGGCTGGGCACCTGTGAGGAGATGCTTTCCTTCCCACCCTCCTGGTGCCTGGACCATGGCTCCAGGTGACCACCTCATTTCTGCTGCCCACCTATTAGAAAGGACACTTTGGTTGTGCAAAAAGCAACACAAACAGCACCAGGAGTGCAGCCAGGAACCTTTAGATTTTCCCCAGGAACGAACACTGGAGAGAAGTATCCAAACAGGACGACATTTAGGGCTGCTCGTGCAACTGCAGCCTTTATCAGGCGTTTCCAGTCCTCCCCAGGGTCTGCTCCAAAACCTCTTGATGTGAACGGAAAGACTCAACTTCAAAGGGCTTTGAATCAGGGCTTAATTTTCTGGCTGGGGCTGGGGAGCAGAACAAGAGCCAGGAGGGGCAGGCAGCCCAGGAGGGAGGAGGATGGCGGCTGCCTCCCCCAGCTGCTACTCTTTAACAGGAGAGCTCGTAACACCACGAGTGACAGCTCTGGCTCTGGTACTGTTTATACCGACGTTCATCATCCCAGCGAGGGTTGCACACGAAAGCAGCATCCACACGCAGAGGATGAGACAGCACCAGCACACGGGGCAAGGAGCACACTCGTGTCCGTCCACACACAGTGAGAAACGGTCACTGCTGCAAGGTGTGACAGAAGTTCTCTGGCAGAAACCCAGGGGGTCAAGGGAAAGCCCCTACACAACTTCCCTGACAGGAGCTGCACAGGCTGTCAGGTCAGCAGCACCTCTGCACCTCTCCAGTCCCTGGGTCCCCCTCACTTCACCCAGCTTTTTTCTCCTAAACCTTCTTCTAAAATGAGCCCAGAGGACTCTGATCAAATCCAGGCCTGTTCTTGTCCAGTGAAATGCTGCATTACCCGGGGCAGAAGAAAATAAACCCCTCGGGGGTGTAAACACTGCAGGGAAGGGGGTGCAGCACAGCGTTCAGGGGCTGTAAGACTCACCCCTCTTTCTGCTTCGGTTTCTAACCCAGGTAGAGTGACACCAAACAGGGGAGTGACAGTGGCCTTGGGAAAGCCCCAGCAATGGCCACAGCATCCTGCAAACACCCCTCACATGCACCCGCAGGTGAAAACCCAAAGCCAAAACTGTGGTTACTAGGTACCATCCAACTCAAGCACAAAGTTTTCTGCAATAGAGAAAAATTGAGGCTGCCAGAGGTTAAGAAGGAACCATGCCAAGCACTGCTTTGTGCCACCAAGAAGGATCAGTTCGGGAAGATCCCACCTTGCGAGGGACTCTTGTGAGCAACGCCAGCTGCTCACAGCCTGGTGGGCACTTTGCGGCCCGGCCTCTGCACGGACAAGCTCACAAAAGCAAGTGCACGTGAGCGGACAGAAGTGAATGCAAACCACAGTGTGACAATTACATGCTCATCAGTTTGATGGTTTTAAGACAAATTGCTTGGTTCACACCATAAAAACGGAGACTAGCACTGACTGTATCATCTGGCTGACTATATCTAACTCCTGACTAGACATGTCCCTACCATTTTTGGCTTTAATTGATCCACTTCTGCATTAGTTCAGTCTGAACTATGTCTGCTTTCTCCATTTCAAAAAGCTGACATGCTCCCGCTAGGAACATCCTTGATTTTCCTTCCTCATTCTCCAGGCACACTTTCCTGAGATAGGAGAGGATGGAGTACAAGCAACCTGCTGGAAACCAGAGGGTGTCATTGGGGAAATTTCAGTTTAATTAATGTAACTAATCTGTGTCTCTATTTGGCATGTACACACATAAACGCATCCACATAGGTAATGCCTGGCTGAACGTATGTACACACAATGTACACACACCTAACAAACAAGAGGAGCCTCTGCACTCTGGTACGTTGCTCCCCAAAGCAGCAAACAGAAGATAATGGCCACATGGTAGTGTAATTTTTCCCTCTATACTGGTACTGCCAAACACTCTTTTGGAGAGCATTCCCCCTGCAGTCACTCCAGGTAGGTTTATCACAAACACAAACCCAATCCATCTGTCACACCCCACCTGGAAGCTCAGAGGACGGTGCTGAAGCTATTTCCAGAGCTCCCTGCTTTCCCCAGCAAGCCCAAAGAGACCCAGGGAGTCCAGGCAACCTGACAGCAACAGGCATCCTCCTCAAAATCAAAATCAAAGATCAAATCAACAAGCATCCTCCTCTCCCAGCCATGAAAACCAGGCTGCCACAGAGATCACAGCAACACCACGGGCCAGTGTGCCGCTTCCAGCCAGAGTCTTTCACCAGCAGCGTGTCAGCAATTGCTCATCATTGCCAGCTTCTTCTGGAGTTTGCAGGACAAGCTGAGGAATCTCCTCAGATTCCAGCATGGATGGAAAGGCAGCCGCAGTCTCCATCACCCAAGTCACCTATTTCCCCCAGCCAGCCCTGTTTCAAGGCAGGCTCAGGCGATGGTTAAGGCCACACATACATACCTCTTCTTTTAAGTACCATTTAAACAGATCACACCATTTAATTCCTGCCTTTCAAGGTATTCTTCCACAAGCCAACAGGATTGATGTCTGCTTCCAAATTTCTAACAGCCCAAAGACTTGTGGTTAGCTCAGCATCCCCTGGGGCTCCGGGGCTGCCGGATACCAGAAACTGCTATCATCAACTCATCCATCATCACCCTCTCGGATGGGAGCAGAGATGCTGAACACAAGCAGAAGCGAATGGAGCCGATTCAAGCCGAGGAGATGTGATGCTCCCTGTACTAACAGGTTGGGAGGTGGTAGATATAAATATATAACATGCTGACTACTCTGCTCTAAGCAGCTATCTATACGCATGCTCTTACCCTCACAGTTCAAGGCAATGTAAATACAAGGAACCTTATCCCTCTTGGAAAGCCATCGGGATAGGGCTCCTTGTATCTACACACAGAATTGCTTTTGCACACTCCTAAATCCCATTTCCAGGCCATGAGCACCCGAGACTTTCTGCTCCTCTGCAGTCACACGGAGCCTGGACCCAGGAGTGTAGAGGGCGATGGAGGAGGATGCAAGACTGCAGGAGGTCGCATGAACCACGGTCATCTCTGGGGAACAGCATGGCTTTCCTGCTCGTACTGCTCCTCTCCCACAGTCAGGGTGTCCCTCACAGCACTGGCAGTGCCAGGCACCCAGGGGGCAAAGAACAAACAGGTATGATGGCATCACCAAGTGATGTCATTCCTCAAAGGGAGAAATACTATATATAACAAGGTATATATACACAGGAAAGGATAATAATAATATCTAAGTATGTTTTGTGTATCTATATTATCTGTCTTATACACATCTCTACACTTTCTGTATATATAATGCATATATACATATTATAATAGATAATTATATATAGAATTACATTATATATACTTATAGACTTCTATTATATATACTTCCTGACAAAATTATTAATTTTTGCCTACAAAGATGACAACAGCTGGCCCAAATTGCTCCCAAACACGTTAAATAAATGCAAAGGGAGCAGAAAATACAAACCAATCAGCTGACCGTGTTCCTACCACAACAAAACTGGTGTCTGCGGAAACGCCTCTAATATCTTAGCCTTGATGCTTAAGCAGCAGCAGAGCTATAGAATTTGACTGCGATATATGTTCCAGGGCAACATACCGCTGCGAATGACAGCTAATGGAAACAGAAGGAAAACAGACTGAAAGCAATTTAGTAAGTCCACTTGATGAGGCTGCGGCAGAGGGAAGGAAAATAAGGTGGTGAAATGACAATGCAAAGAAAGCGGATATTAAGAGTTCGCAATATCACTTTAAAACTTTTGAAGTCAAAGACGTCTAGATATCTTTTGCAATCCCATTGCCTCACCTGGTGACCTCAGTTAAATAGAGTTTCAAACAGTAAATTCTAAAAAAAATAGGCAGAATTAGAATAAGAACTCCCTAAGTTTCAGCATGCAGCGTGTAACAGGGACAGCGGCCTTTAAACACGTAGCTCTTGGCACGAATCACCTTGAAATGTATTTTTAAATAGCTGCTGCAGGCTAAAGGTCAGGAAGTATTACTCCACTTCCCTGTAAACATCTGTCTTCCTTCTTGAGCCCCCCCATTCCATTTAGGAATAGGGTTTTTTTGGTAACTCTCCTGTTTGCAAGATAAGAGTCGGGCCGCCAGTCCCATGGGCTGCCATACAATTAGTGGTCACAGCGACCACCAGACAAACATTTCCACTGACAGCATTTTGCAAAAAGTTGTCTTTTGACGCCAAGAATTTTTTAAAACCCCAAACAAAAAAAATGCAAGCTATTGGGTACCCATAGCTTAATAGCCAGTGTTGCTGGATCCAGTCTCACCACCGCAGATTAGCTGGCTGGAGGTGGAGCTCTTCCAGCTGTTTACAAGATGTCTCAAAAGCAGGATCTATTGCTTTACCCTTTCCCTTCTGCACACCATTCGCCTTGCTGGAAAAAACTCATTGAAGCTGTCACGCTGTCAGCTAGCAGGGTGTTAGTAGCACTAGGAGTTTTTCCTTGGAGAACTGCGACTGTGCCTACAGGTAAGAGAAAACCCAGTAAAATAGACCTGGAGAACCAAACCAGGGCACCCCCTGGGAGCCAGACAAACTGTGGGGCACGGGAGTCACCCTCACCCTATCCCCATTTCCATCCCCACTCCGAAGGGTGCAGCTGCCCCAGACAGGGCTGGCAGAGGAGGGACAGGAGCAGCAGAGGGGCAGGCAGGCAGCACCCTCAGTTCAGCATCACTAGCTATAGCTGGAAGGTGAAGTGTGTGTTCAACCCCACAGCTTGCCTCCCCCAAAACAAGAACAGGACAGGGATGGCCATACTAGAGGAAAAAGGGTCAGCAGGGAACAGGAGAGCATCGGAGCGATGCCATGCCTACCGAGGGGTTCAAGATCATCCACCACTCTGGGGTTTCTCACAGCCCAGAGCTGGTTCCTGGCACAGCAGCTGTGTCTGCAAGTAGGCAGGGTCTTTCCCTGCATCTGTAAGCATCCGTATTTCTCTCTTAAACACTTAGGACAGATGCAGGCACTAAGCAGACAACGGCTATCTATGCATCGGACATTACCAGGTCTTTCACACACCTTCTTCCCTAGAAATTAGTCTACGTCATAACACGTATATTTCATTAGATGTATATATCTCTCTCTAAACTCAAGAGCCTTCCTTTGGGAGCAGGGAAAGATATTTGCAATTTCTCACAAACCAAGGCGACACAATTAAGTTACAGGTGAGCAGCTTCGGCACTAACATAAGGAAGCATTTTTCACCCCGAAGCGTACAGTTAAGCTGTGTAACTCATCACCATGGTGCGGATGCCAGGAGCATGGGTTGGCTCCCAAAATGACACAATAGATTCAGAGAGGAGAATCATCTTTGTTAGAGACAAAGAGCCTGTGCCATGCCAGGCCACGCAGCAAAGGACATGTAGCAGGACACCAGCCAGGGTCTTGGGGCTTTTTAGGGAGAGAGCTTTCGAGCAAGGCTCCCTGCAACACAGGGTCCGTGCAGGGACCCTGCACCCACCGAAAACAAGAAGGTAATTGAAGGGACAGGACTGGAGGAACAGCGCTGCTCTGTTGGGCATGCTCAAGGGCCAGCAGGGTCAGAGACTTCTTTCCTACAGTGTCAAAGAGCTGGAGTCACATACGCCCAAGCTATGGGAGCCCCCACCCCTCACCCACCCTTTCTGGCACCGGATGGTGTCAGAAACAGTCAAGAGGGGGATTAGCTCTCTTTCTGCATTACAAAAAGCGTGCAAGACAAATTAAGTCTGCCCACCTACCTCCTTGGAGCACCAGGCACACTTGGGATGGATGAGGAGACACTCTTCACAGGATGTGGCGCTTCCACTCGTGCACAGATTGAGACCTTGAGCAAGAGAGAACCACAGAGAGCAGGGTGGGCTGAAGAGTTACTTCACTCCAAAACAGTGCTCAGGGGTCTTCTGGGATGTCCCTAATGCTAAACATACTCTAAGCTCAGGCAGTTTCAAGAGCTAAGAATCTCCTGGGAGCTGAAAAGGCTGGAGAAGAAATAAACCTCTCTTCACCTGTAAGGAGCTCTCATTTTCTTTTACTCTCCCAAGAAAAAGAAAAAGGACAGATGGGGGGGAGAGGAAAGGGGGCTGAGAACTACCAAAATACAACTCTGGTGATTTTTCTTCCCTCTTTTTCCAGTGGTTTCTGGTTAATCAAAGAGATCATCTATTCATCTTCCTAATGAAATACTTCCATCGCTGTGGACAAAATGCAACAGCTGTTCAATTAGCCTGAAATACAGAGGTGGCCATCCAAAATGCCCTGAGATGCCGATGTTTTAACTCAGACTAGGCACATATCATTTTTTCCAGCTGAATATATATGGAGGCCCCATCCCCAAAATTTTCATCTTAAAGCAGCCTTGGAAGATACTCGTCTCCCCCTTCAACAGAGGTGATTTCCATACTGGAATCATGTTACAGTAAATTACTTTTAATTTTACAGGAGTCATTTCCACAGGATATCCAGGTTAAGCCGGGCAGTATGTTTGCACTGGGGCACATCCAAGGCTGGCTGGGGTGGAAGACAACATGCCATGATGCTCTCCATGGCCAAGGGCTCTTTGTGCCTTCAGCGCCAGCAGAGGCTCTGTGCCCACCGAGGCAGCACCAAGGCAGCAGGCGTGCTTTTTGCTCCTGGATTGCTGGTGTCCAGCAGCACAAGGGGCACCGAGCGAGTTCTGCTTGCAAAATCTATGATTTTTGGCTTTGGGCTTCAAAAATCAAGTGCAACCACATAAGTTAAGCTGAAGCAAACATCAATGGTATCGGCTTCAAATGCAGCAGCTTGTTTAAGCGTGCCTGTGGCTATGAATGTGCCCTTCGATACCACCAATGCCCCAGTTCCCCCGGGTGCAGCTATTAACTTCTACTGTCAATAACTGATTAAACAAATCTTCAACTGAGGACTCAGCACAGAAGCTGCACACTCCAAACAAAATGCCTCGGGCTCGAACTCCAAGTCTGCTATTTTTTTCCAACCCAAATGTCAATAAAAGCATTGTCAGGCCCCTATTTTCAACCAGTCGCATCTGCAGATCCCATTGCCCCACGCTGCTGCTGGGTTTAAACTGCAGATTGCACAGACTTGCCGATGGCTGTTGAAGAGCCACACAGAGTTTTCTCCTGTCCCAAGAACTTTCTGCCTCAAGAGCTTTGGAAAAGGGATTTTCTTGCTGTATCCCATGTGAATATTTCACTGAAAAATGAAAAGCAGTGGCTGCCTGGGTCGCTCCCGCACAGGGCCGGGCTGTGAGGGCAGGAAGCAGTGAATCGAGCTGGAGGAGAACCTAGCATGTCCTAGGCTAAAAGCAAAAAGGGGATAAGTAGATCCTGTCAGTAATACTCAGTCAATGCCAAGGCGTCACCACCTCAGACCCGGCATTGACAGATCTCTGCTGCCCGCAACGTGGTTAACTCCAACCCCAGAGTGTGAAGTCCTGGATTTTCTCTACGGTTCACATTCAGGCAGGCTGCTTGGGCTCATTCATGCTGAACAAGAGCCTTCTTAGGGTTGGTTTTTTTTTTTTTGCTGGCTGTTACCACAACCCAGGCGTTTCATTCCTTGTTCACATTCAGAAGTTATGTTCCAGCTCCTGGCCATTGCAAGAGCTCAAAACATATATGGAAAATAAAGTAAAATGTAACTTGTTTGACTGAGTTATAACTTGCCCAGAGATTAACACTTGTATTTCTAAACCCTACAACACAGCTGAAAGCTTTTCCTCATGAGCCGCTTCTCTGGAAACGGTGCGCTGGGTAACGCAGCCAAAATAATGGGCTTTATAAAGCAAACACTTGCGTTCGTACCCTGGCTACCCAGCCCTGGCTCTCCCACGACTTCACTCGCCTGTCTGCATGGAAATAGGATAATATTTACCTCCATTCCTGACTGCTGGATTTTTAAGAGTTTACTTAGTAAGGGTAATATCTGAATGAAAAACAAGGTCTCCTCCTTCCACCGTGTGCCATGACCAAAGCAGCCCATGCTCCTGTGGCTGGCCATGGGGTGACATTCCTCCTGGTGGCAGCCTTTGAAGTTTCCAAGGATGTTTTTCTTTCCACTTTAGAGCAAAACCAAACCATTTCCAGCATTGTTGTGAAAACGGAGCTTTTTGAAGCCCTCCAATTTTGGACTGAAACACGAGTTTTTTGAGTTGTTGTGGAAACACGCAGGATTTTCCAGATGGAAGTCTTTGCTGTGCTCGATTCAGCGCAGTCTTTCCTGAATAGGGCAAAGGAAGGACCTAAAGATGCTCAAGCTAATCCAGATCCTTCCAGATTCTGGGGCGAGTCACCCAGTAAGATTGGAAGAAATTCCTTGATTCTGATATATTTAAATGAAACCACTCCTAAACTTTGACTAAACTTCTTACAATGGAGGAAATACCATGCAGGATTTAGATGGAATTACTCCAAAGGAAAATAATCCACACCCCCTGGATTGCTGAGCTCCACGCTACACATACCATCCTTCACACTGATGCCACTGAGTCCTAAGCCCTGCGCCCAATTTCATTTGGCAGAGCAGTGTCCCACAGGCACGAAGAGCATCTCCAAACGATGCCTTTCGCTTGGGCTGAGCCACAGGAGAGTCCAAAAAAAGCAAAGGAAGACAGTGCATCCCACTAGACACCCAAGATTTTAATACATCAAACTACTGATGCAGAGCAAGAGAAGAAACTCTCATGAAAGGTACTCAACACATTTACCCATAAAGATGCTCTGGGCAATCAGACGTCATTTTAAACCTGTTCTGCAAGAAATCCTAGTTTGGGCAGCTCCTCAGGCTGAGATGAATGTACCGGCTTTCTTGGGTGGGAGAGAGGGGAGGGGAGAGTGATGTGCTTTATTCTTTATCCAGCTAAGGGTGAAAAAAGACCATTTTATTTATGCTTACGATGTGCATTCTAATAGCCTCTTCCATGAGACGGTCAACTGTGTTATCGAGCTGTTGATTCTAAGGATCAGACCCTCAAAATAAATAAACAAAAATCTAAGAAACCCTCTGCAGAGTTTCTGCAGCTGCGTACCGCTGCGCTGTGTCAGATGAGCCTCTTGCTAAGAAAACTCATTACAGCTAAGCACGGAGTTTAAGTGCCGGGATGGTGGACTCGGGCATTCTGTAGAGTCCCTTAGTGTGAGTTTTTCCCGAGCGCTCAGAGAGGGGAGAAAACCCCATTCCCCCTGCACTGAGGCACAAACCGCCCCGGGGCTCTGAGCGCGTCCCGATGGGGACCAGGGCCGCTCCCCGGACACGGAGCGATGGAAGGGGAGAGCGTGGAGACGGGACACTGGCAGCGCGAACGGACGCCTGCGGCTTCCCGCTGCTGCTCTTCAGCCCATCAATCCATACACCCTGCTCAGACAACCCCAGGGAAGCGCTTTTCCCTGAGCACGAGCGGCTATAGCTGTTCCATGAACGTGTAAGCACGGAGAGGTGCACGTACAGCGCTGTAGCGCGGAGGTGTGCGAGGCAGCGCCGCAAAGCCCCAGGATGCGGTCCACGCCCGCCCCAGGATGCGGTCCATGCCCGCAGCTGGGCGCACGGCGGGCGGGGGGCGGCTCGGGGACGCCCCGGGGCCGGAGGGGGGAGCGCTGAGCCCCGGCACTGGCCGCCCCCCGGGGCTGGGGGGGCCGGGGCTGGGGGGGAGCAGCCAGCCGAGTCCCGCCGGCAGCGGGGCTGGAGGGGGAACGGGCGCGCACGCGGGGAGATGGGAGCGGGGCTGAGACAGCCGGGCAGGGGGCAGCGCAGGAAGACGCGTAACTCCTAACAAAAGTGCTCCGGAGCGGGTTTGGGGGATAATCCGCCTTCCGGGGCGGCGTTCGCTGGGCCCGGGGCGGCGGGGAGCGGAGCGGCCCTTACCTCTGCCGGGCTGCAGCGGGGCCGCCAGGAGGAGGAGGCGGAGGAGGAGCAGCGGGGGGGGCCGGCGGACGGCGGCGGGGGCCAGCAGCCCCCCTCGGCGGGGCATGGTGCGGGCGGCCGGGGCGGCCGGGCAGCCCTTCCCGGCCGGGCCCTCCCCGCCGCCTTTTGTGCAGCCGCGGCGGCGGCGGCGGCGGCGGGAGGAGGAGGAGGCGGAGGCGGCGCCGCGGAGCTGCCCCGGGGGCGGCGGGCGCCGCGCTCCGCTCCGCGCCTCGGCCCCGGGACGGGGCGGGCGCGTCGGTGCGTCTGTTTGTCCCGTGTCGGTGTGTCCGTCCCGAGGGAGCTCTGCCACCTCCCCGCCCCGCCGCGCAGGGAGGCGTGACACCGTCCCCCGCGGGCGCGGAGCGGGCAGAGGCGGGCACGGCCTGGCCCACGGCACACGTGTGCAGGGATGGACACACGGACTGCATCCGCACACGCGCCCACGCTCACACACATCCCCCAAACCCGCTCCGGAGCACTTTTGTTAGGAGTTACGCGTCTTCCTGCGCTGCCCCCTTCCCGGCTGTCTCAGCCCCGCTCACACACATCCCATGGATACACGCGTGCACATCCCACACGCGCACGTCCACACACCCACCTGCCTGCGCTGACACACCTGCACACCCTCGTGCATAGCTTGCGCGGACACACGGATGCACCCGCGCGGGCGCATCCACGGACGTAAAGGTAGACGCGTGCACGGACACCCGTACACACGGACACCCGAGCATTGGCATGCCCTCCTCTCCTGGCTCACGGCAGGGCTCGCTCTGCTGTCCCCACGGGTCACTGGTTGCTCTTACATGGTTTTCCTGCTTCGGGCATTTTCTCTGTGCAAACAAGCTGTGTCCATCTGCTAAAGGGCTCCCTAGGCAAGGGCACCCGGGCAGCGCTGCCCTGCCTGCCAGCTTTTTGGCACCGTCCGCACATCCCACTGCCTGTCCCTGGCGCGATGGGGCGTCAACGCTTCAGATCTAAAGGAAACTGCGGATTTATGGTTGTGTTTGGGCTGCTAGGGAGCTTTTCTGTTTTTTAAAAAAAAATCATAAATCAACCGTAGAGCTGATCCCTGATTTTAAAGGCCATTTATAGCAACAGTTAACTGCCCATGGCCTGCAGACCTCCGTGCCACTTACAGCGTTCACTAAATCCCACCAGTAGATTTTGCTTGAAACACACGCCCTCAGTCCAATACGCTGCATGGCTGGGCGCAGAAAGCAGAGGTTAACTGTAATGCCACCTGCCAAGACTTCCCCTTGATTGCACTGATTCCGGCACTGCTTTCACAAACCTTGCTGATTCCTTCAGCCTCTCGCTGTCCCTGGGAGACACCAGGTTTGGGTCTAAAGCGGCTGTTTGTTGTTTCAGGAAATACCCGCCTACAGAAGTTGTAACATTGTAACTGTCTCAGTGTTGCCAATCAGGGTAACTGGCTGGAGGAGCATCACAAGCTTATTGCTGTCACCAGTACAAGCCCCTCATGGAATGCCTCACCAAAACTTCTGCTGCAGTGGGAACGTGATGCATGGGCCAGGCTGGGATCTACAGGCTGCTCTCGAGCCGTCGGCTGTGCGTGGGCAAGGGGCAGCATCAGAGATCCCCCTTATCCCAAGAGCCTGACAAGGTGGATCCCGTCACCCTCTATCGATAATAAAAGGAATACTGACCACGTTGTGGCTGATCTGGAAACGCGAGACATGGTGTGCGGGGACTATAAAGCGGGTTGTTCCTCTGCGGCGTATTTCTGGAATTTCTGTGGAGAGAAAGAAAATGAAATGCAGATCCTATGTTGGCATGAGGTAAAATGCCTGATGCCAGCCCTAGTACCCAAAGAACCCTCATGTAGACCTAGAAGTCTCTTCTCAGGTATTCTGACCATGCCCAAGCACTCCGAGACACAACCGTGTGTGCAAACATACATGGATACACTTGTGTGTGAGAGCTTTAATCACCTTCATCATAGGAGCAGGGAGACCCTCATCCCTTCTCCTTCATCCCTGCATCCTGCCATGCCATCCGGGCAATGCTGGGGGAAAGGAGCAGACGCACAGGGAAAAGTGGTGAATGAGCAATAGGGAGAAGGGAAAAGCAGGGTCACAGGAAGAGGAAACTACTTGGAGGGAAGAAAACCACCTTGCGAGACTCGACTGTGGCATCTCAAGTAGCAGAGGATTTGAGGAAGAGGGGGATGACTTTCAGAAGGAATGTACTGCCACGGGACCAGATCCAGACAAGGCATAGGAGCTCATCAGTCGCCGGTTATATTTAGCTGAGCTCTGGCTAGGTTGAACGCCCACCCTCGCTTTCCGTGGGCCCTGTGGCAACACCACAAGCACCCAATGTCCATCATGCCCAGGCTGGCCTCGTCCCGCAGCCCCCACGAGAAACCCCTGTGAGAAGGGGAAAAAGGTCAGGAGCACTACTACGTGGTTGTTAAGCTGTGAGCTGTTGTGGGTGCTCAGTATCTGCTATCAGTCACGTACCCTTATCATCCTATTTTTCAAGCCAAACCCCTGAGAAGGTCCCGCAGCTTCACAGGCTGTATATCTCATCCCAGTAGACCACTGCTGACCCACAGACCACCGTGTGGGCCCAGTGCTCCAGAGGGAAAGACCCTGCAGAGCTGTATGGGAGGAAGTGCTGCGGCTTCCCCAAAGACAATATTAATACCCTTCTCCGAAACCAGCACTGGGCTCTTGGCTCCCCACGCAGCATGAAAGGGGATGTAATTGCACTGAAGACCAGGCGAGCAGCTGTAACCTCAAGAGGGGGACCTTGCAGTGGTTGAACGTGGTTAAGCATGGGGAATGTACCCACCACAGCTGGCAGCTCAGCTCCAGAGCGAGCAGGCAGGCTTGTGTCCTGAAGTTGGCTGCAGACCAAGAAATGAAGCATTAGCAGAGGCCGGAAATGAGGTCCCCAGAGAGGGTGTTTGTATCATCCCTTTGTGCTTACCTGCGATGAGAGTGCTGGACCTATGTGTGCTGGATGCTTTTCCAGATTCAGCAATGAGGTGACAGCAGATGCCAAAAAGAAGATTGCCTCTGTGTACGAAACCAGATGAAGCCTTTCATCTTCCTCCTGGGATTCCCTTGTGCTGAATAAGGGACTGAGAAGAAAAGCTTTTAGTGCCCATGTATTAACAAGTTTATTAAGGACAAAGGGATCATACAGACCAGTAGAAGATGAGTTTAAGGCAGCACCATGATTTTAGGATAGGAACCCAAAGAAAGGCTCTATCTCCTGGAGCTTGTGAAAGGACAACATGCAACAGACTCACTCTTGATCTCCAGGAACAGTCATCGCCACTGCCTGTGTCTTTTCTCTCTTGACCATCATGTCTCCTGTCTACAAAATGCCATTTCTGAGGATCACAGTCCATGGGACTGAGATCCCTCAGGTTCCTTCAGGTATTTAGGTGCCACAGAGGCCCTTGAACTTGGGTTTTGAGTATCGTTGCACAGTTGTGATGGAACAGGGACAGGAAAAAACCCAGGCTGGAAAGGCCTGATCTTTGTGCTTGCTTTCTTATCACTTGCATTTTAAAGCTATGGTCAAAGCAGGACATAAACCCAGTGTATTTGACCTAGCCATGCATTTGGCAGCAATGCAATTGTAAGTTAGTTCTTTGACTCTTCTACTATCAGTCAAAACAAATAAAAGTTTTTATCAGAGATACTTGGGGTGTTTTAAAGATAGGTTTTCTTTGTCATATCTTCCTCGTGGGAGGAAGGGTGGATAAAAGTTTCTGAGTCACATCTAGATGTCTGCCATGGCACTGAAGAGGTTCTAGATTTTCAACGATGACTCCTTTTTCTGTACCAGTCTAAGCAAAATCCCAGAGTCCCAGCCCATGGCCACAGGCTGTTTCATTAAACCTCTGGCTTAATGTTGCACAAACTATTGCCTTGATCCTGCAGTAAAATCCCAGGACACCTCTGACTTTCTCCTGTTTCCAGACTGTGGCATAAGTTTAGGGCTGCTACCTACTAGCAATTCCAGCTGGAAGAGGCAACTTCTGACAGGATATAACCCATTGCAATCTCATTATTGGATATAACTCACTCAACCACCATATCTGCAGTCAGTTCATTAGCCATAGGATCTCGAGCACAGCTTTCTCATGAGCCAGAAAAGCAGCTGAGATTACCTGTTTCCAGAAGTCCCAATGAAGCTGGTGATGGCTGGAAGGTGAATTCAGACACAGCCTGGCCTCGGGCACTGCTTGTGTGCAGCAGGTCCTGAATGTCCCTCTGTCCTTTGGTCCAAGCAGGTCTTCATACAAGAAAAGATGGGCAAAACAGGAACCTAGATGATGATCAAGCTGGGTTGATTTATGGTTTAATAAAAAGGAGTTTTGGGGGGAGCTGGGGCAAAGGTGGGGGATAGGATCAGGGATATGAAATAAAAGACAAACTCGTTTGAACCTTGGGGACCTCCACAGTGTTACAAACAGTTTTTGTACCAGGAAAACACTTTATCTTACTTTCTAAGAAGATAAAGGCAGCCATCCCCACACTGCCTCCCCCTGCTAAGCCAGCCCACAGACCTGGCTTCTGGGGTTTTCACAGCCATGGAAAAAGTTTGTCTCCTGCTTTTTCCATGGAAGCTACAAAAAAAATTCCAATTCACACAAAATCCTTGTCAGTAACAGGCAACAATGGCATGCCAAAAAATGACAGTCATTAATTTCATCCTTTCTTACACAGTATGTGCTATCATCTAGCTAAAGATGTTGCTCATGTTGCTGCTGCCTGCTATAAAAATCATTATAAAAATATCTATTTTTACCATCTCTGTTCTCAGCTACTCAAGAGCAACGCTACCACTCCCACTCTGCTGAGTGGAAGCATTACAATAATGCTGGGAAGCAGAGAATGGCACCTAAAGTCACCTTGCCAAGTGCTGTCCCCTCCTGAATAAAAAAAGACAGGGTTCAGAATAAATCTCTGTGCAAGTCTATGCCTGGAGCTGCTGGGCTGGAAAGTAAGGGAGGTACACGGGGAGAGATTTTCCTCATGCCCCTAAGGTGGGTAAACATGAGTCCTTCAAATACTGGTGATGGAGCCAGACCAAACCTGGCCAGTTTTGGTGTTCATACAGCTCACGGAGCAGGCTAGGCTGCCTGAGAGGCTATTTTCAGGAGGGTGTCACTGATACGCTGAGTTGAAATAGGTGACAGATGTCTCCAGCTATGGGCCACCCCGAAAAATATGCCCCAATCCCTGGGGTTAAAGAGCTTGCCATCAAAGGGATGGGCATGGAGTTGCACAAGGCTGTGACACAGGAGAGGGTTAAAAGTCAGCAGATGATTGGGAACCTGCCTGTGGTCTCTGTTAATGGTTAGCCCCAATTAAAAGGTGCTCATCAGGTTTTGCCTTTGGTGTGGCTTGTCCTGCAACTGCAAAGAGCCAGCTCCACCTTGTGGCCAGGGACTCTGCCAGTCGCAGACAGGAGAGAGAGGGAGGAGGGTTTGGTAGCTTGGAGGGTCCATTCCTACTGCCTTGCATGGTGTACTAAGAAATATTCTTTCTTGCACACCTTGCCCCTAATAAACTGCACCCCTTTCGATTAGGACAACGGGAGAGCCACAAAAGCCAGAAGCATTTACCACACGCATCTAGCAGAGGTTTTCTCATAGAACCCCAGTGGAATGGAAAGCCCAAAGGGATTCCCTTCGTATGCGTGCATGTGGGTAAGCATCATTAAATATGATTTAATATGTCAGCAGGTAGAGCCAGCTAGGCTCAGCTCCACTGAAATGTCTGGCAAAATTCCCACCGAGGGGAGGAAAAGCCCAGGTCCCAAGCACTCGGGCGAGCATAGTGCCCTGGAGGTACAAACGGCTTTCCAAGAAATCCACCCTGGATCTGTGTGGTTTGGGCCTCCTGCTACCCCATGCCACTTTTTCAAATCTCAGCTGACAGTTGGCTGTTTAATCACTCTCTGAAATAGGTCATTAGACTCTGGTTTTTTGCTTATTTTTCTGGCAAACGGTTTCTGCCCAGCATGAGCTTGCTGCGGACGCTGTTCAAACCAACCTCAGAAGGACAAACCAGTTGAGAAATGATGAAAAATCTACAAGGAAAGGCCTTGCTTTGAAAAGAATAATAACGTACTGTTACACATGTGCAACACAAGCCCTGTTTCATTTATAGGAATGATATGTAGGCCCAGGTCCGTGATTCCTCCCCAGAGACTCTTACTCCCATTAATGTCGATACAAGTTAGGCACTGAAATACCTGCCTGGATTTGACCCCTGATTCCCACCAATTTAAACATTCCTCTGCTTGAGAGGGAATTAGGTACCTTAGCACTATAACAACCTCTTGAATTCATTGACTGTCCCAGACATGAGCCATTTTTAAATTTTTTTGGCTGATTGACCCCATGAAAGGATCTCTAAGGGTGAAAGACTTCAGAGAAAGCCTTTTTTCCAAAGTCTCATGCCTGCAGCAGACCTTTTTTCCCCAACTACACCCAGATATCCATGGCTAAAGGAGAGGCAGAGACTCCCTAACGTTTGTTTAACCAGGCTCATGTCAGCAGGCACGGGGCAGGCAGCAGTGATACCGGTGAGGGTCTGGGGGAGCTATCTCAGAAGGACAGAGAGCTTTCCTCACCCTCCCCACCTCACCAAGAGGTGATGGACGTTACTCTGGGAAGTTGTTAATGTCACTTTAGCAAACTGACTGCCAAAGTAATGACCAAACTGGGAAAACAGCAGGGACAAATGTCCCTCAGGGTCCTACCAGAGGTATTAGTGTTTCAGAACAGGCAAAAAAAAAAAGTAAGAAAATGCTCGGTTGCCATAGGTGACCACCAAAGGCAATGCTGGTCTCTCCACAGTCCTCTCTGGAGTCCTGGGCAAAATTCCTTATTCCTCTCAGTACCTTTTCTCTTTTCCACCTTATCTGGCCCTGCAAGTCTCCCAGCTCCCCTGGGGAAATCCCTGCTGTGTTTGGGCCAGCAGCTGGGCAGATATTTTCTCTCCCCACCCCTTGATGTCACCCACATTGGCAGGTGCTGTGGGGGACACTGCCCAGAGTTTGGGGACAGAGAGAAGCAGGTGAGGCACAGCTCCTTCTCAAGCTGTTTTGCTTTGGAGCTGTTGGTCTTGTTTTGCTTTTTGTGGAGAGGAATAGACTTTGCTCTCCGGAGGCTGCTCTTTGGAGCTTGAGTGTGAATGGCAGGATCTTTCAGGCTTGAAAGCAAGAAGCATTTTGAATTTCTTGAGTTATCTGCTTGCAAAAATTTTCCCTTGTATTTTTTATGAGGTTGTATTTACATAAACAGTGAACAGAACCCAGTATACAGGACCTTACCCTGCCCCTTCACGGTTTATGAACAGCCTGGGTGTAATTAGGGCATGCAAGACACGCTATGTACTCACCCTCCAGGCATCACCTTTCAGCCCAGTGCTGCCGTAGAATAAAGCTGGTCACTGAGTTCAGAAGGTGAGAAATGTCCCCCTGGCCCAGACTGTCCACCCAGCCCCAGGCTCTGCTCCAGGGGCTGCAACAGGAAGGGCTGCTTTGGAGGCCTGGCTCCTTTTACAGCCCCTTCCTTCAGCAGCCCCACTTTCTCATCCTGGTGTTAGAGGGGACATCTCCATCATGCATTTGCATCCTTGGATTTGCCTAATCTCTCTTCGGACCTGCAGACACAGCATCCGCAACCCCCTTTGGCAGCAAGTTCACCGCCTGCACCTCTAAAGTGCTTTACGCTGACCTCCTTCAGCTTTGCATACCCCCAAATCCTGGTAGGTGTTTGGCTGCCACCCCAAGTCAACGGCTTTGGAGACCCATTGGTGATGGCTTAGCACGTCCCAGTGAGTCTGTGGAGTGCAATGGATTGGCTGTGCTTGGGAACACAGCTGGGTACCGCAGCCCCCCGTGCCGCAGGGCTGTGCCACTCCTTTGTGTCCCCTGAATCAGTGCCTCTGGTCCTGGTCACTCAGTAACAACCCCTTTATATATTTGACTTTGTACCTCCTGTGACCTAGTTACTTCACTTACTGTCCTTTACTCCATGTCACTTTTTTCTTCCGATTGCCCTGGCTCCTCCAGCTGATCCACTGCAGAGCATGACAGATGTGGGAAGCTCCCCAAAAGCTTCAGCTGCAAAAAGAGCCACAAAGAAATCACTGAGCTTCTCTGCTACACCTTGATCATCTCCATCTGCCCCTATACCCTTGTCATCGGAATTCCCACCGATTTCCTAGCTGCCTTTGCGGCTTTCGTGTATTTAAAGAGCCTTTTATCAGCAGTTAGAGTGCACTTTGCAAGGCAATTTATGGATTCTTATTTTTAGCCCTATTTATTTCCTGTTTAATTGTGACCTGACATGTTTTATGGCTTTCCCTCTTTTTAGATCACTTTGGGCTTTGGGAGCATTACTGGGCTGGGGAAAAAAAAAAAAAAAAAAAAAAAAAAAAGAGTGAAGGGTGAGGGGAAAAACAAAACCAGGAAAAAAAATAGAAATTGATGACTT
Organism: Rhynochetos jubatus; assembly: GCA_027574665.1. NCBI lineage: Eukaryota > Metazoa > Chordata > Aves > Eurypygiformes > Rhynochetidae > Rhynochetos > Rhynochetos jubatus. The sequence goes on from CM050654.1 coordinate 32,652,134, forward strand.
TGCAGTTGCCAAATGACAAATGACAGTCCTCCTCTCTCAGGAGTGGCAGATGAACTAGGCTTGCCTTGCTTGCCTTTCTGTGGTTTGTGGTCCTGGGCTAATGAACCCCAAATTTCACACAAGATCCTTTGTCTCTGGCTTGTACCAGGGTTCAGCCACCCTCCTGAGCCTGGGATGAAGCCACAGTGGTCTCCCCAAAACCAGCTAGGGACAGTGACTTTCACTGGGGCATCTGCCTGATTGCCTTCCGCTCGCATCTGAGTTCCCCTGAAAACTCTCTGTACCCAGGGTTTCTGCTGGAGAAGCTGTTCCCAGTGAGGACGGGAGCACTTCTCCTAGAGAAGAGGCTTCTTTTCCCTTACCCATGTTCCTTCTGTTGGAAGGAGCGCTATCTTTCACCTTGGAAATGACAAGCCACCAAAGTCAAAGGAAGTACACAAGAAGTGAACAGTCAAGCTCTGGAGTCCGCATTGGTGTCTTACCTTCATTGCTCACTCTTACTTGCTTATGCCTCCATCCTGGCACATCACACACAGGATCTATGTAAAAGCTGTCTCATAAAGGAAACAAGAAGGGGTTTTTGGCAGCAAATAACCAGAAAAATGCAAAATGCTTCCTGCTTTCAGGAAAGGCAGCCTGAAATGTGCTGCCTTTCACATGCAAGTTTGGATGTGGGCTCTGCTGCAGTGTTTGGACTGGCACGTGACATAACTCCATATAAGCGTGTGCTACAACCGTGCACACCTCTGGCCCTGACCCATTCAGCATTTTCCAGTACAGATGTGCCAAGCAATCTCTCCAGTGTAATTTTTGATCAGGACAGAAGTAGGTGCCAGAAGCTAGTGGCAACATCTTCCCATGTCCTCTGTGGGTTCCTTGACAGCAGGACACCCTGTGTATCGGGGGAACAGCTGGATGGGACATCCCAGACATAAAGCAAGTTGTGGCAGTCCCTTGCAGCCTTTCACCCTGCCTGCAGGCATGTCCTCTCTCACACCAATGAGTGAGGGTCACACTCGGCTCTCTTTTCCATGTCCAGGTGGATTTTGAAGGATGGGCAGCTGAAACAAGGCATAAGCCAAGTAGCAGCCGTCATAAAACACCACAAAGAGCTATTTTCCACAATGGTATTTCCCAACAGAATCACACGTTGCTAATAGCCAAACAGAAGTGAAATAGCTGAGAGTTTGCCCTTTCGGTACAGAATTCCAGTCCAGATAAAATAGCTGTAACAGCCTTTGAAATGCTAAAGAGTAGTAGGCTTACAGTAGTATCTGATAGCCCCTCCCCAGCACAACTAAATGAGAACTGGCTGCCGTTGCAGAAATTAGCTTTGAACTAGAGCAATGAAAACTCCTCTGCAGTTAAATGACGCAAACACCTGACTATTTCTGCGGCTTTTATTATCAATAGCAGCGAATGTCTAGGTATCACACCCTCAATAAAGTTTTACTGCATTAAAGTTTCGTTTATCATTGATCTTTCAGCTTTATTTCCAACCCCTATTGCTTTGTGAAAGAATGAGATAACCCTTAAAAGCCTTTTCATGTGCTTCCATAGCAGGCTGCTCTTATGTGTATTTTAAGGATGCTCTGCACAAAGCTGATGGAACCAGGCAACTCACCGCAGTGAAAGACCCTGGTGCATGGGCTGTTACGCTTGATAGAGAGAAATCTTTTTATTAGACTGCACAGAACACACAGGGAACATCTCCTTCACCCGGGGAATGGTGGGAGGGGACAGGGCTCAAAGAAAAAGAAGGGTGCATCAGGCATGGGGGCCGTGCATTAAGGAAACTCTTGGGGAAGGGAGCTGGTTTCCCTTGGTAGGGCTTTTCCAGCTGGAGGAAGGTCGGGGCCCCTCCACCTCTTTTGCTAAGGCTGGCCACCATGCCTTGCTTTGCTCCTCACGGGTGAGTACTCCCAGCAGAAAAGTCGAGAAAATAAGACCAGACCTCTCCCACCCTGTGAGTAAGGTATCAGGAATAGCATGTAGCCCCGCTCGCACGGAGGAACGGTTGATTGTGCATGTTGGGATGCACACAGCCAGCGGAGGGTGGCTCCGGCCACCAGACCCTGGCCTCCTACAGAACCTGCCAACGGCAACAACAGGAAGACAATCGCACATTTCTCACCAGGCTACTTGTGACCGACTGGTCATTGCAAGCAGTTCACAGAAAGCAGGCTCTACCTCCTTTTGCTGGAGAAGCCACATGAGAAAGATCAGGAATGTTCAGTTCCCAGTTTTCAACCACATAACTGGAAAGTGGAGCTGGGTTTGATCACCAAGAGCACTGGAACGATCAACCTGCATAACCTCTCCAGGCACTTACAGCGTTCGCTACCACTTGCCCCCGGACTTGTCATTTAAGCTGAAAGACACCTTTTCTTCAGCTGTGAGACACTAACAGACCCATACACGCACAAAGCTGCATCACGGAGAGCAGCTTGTCCAGCACTTTCAAAGGAGAACCAGCTGCACAAACTACTCAGCTCCCGCCAAAAGCAATCACAGAAAATTGGTGCCACCTTTACAACAATAAACATTTCAGCTTTGTTAACATTTAATAACATTTCTGATTGGAACCTCTGAGTGAAAGCTGGGTGCTGATGCAACCAGTGTGTGCACACTTGCATCTAAACTCTGCACAAGTTTTAATGTAAAATCACCTCTGCATTTGTAAAAAAAATACCAAAACACTCTTCCACAACTGGGCAGCCACATAAGAAAGCCTTGGTACTGAGGAACAGTAGTATTTAATAGCAAAAGTTGATCTGCATATATAAAAACAAACGACAATATATAACATGGAATTAAATGATGCTTTAAATGAACTTAACCTATAAATATATGTACATATCTGTGCATATATATACTTTATATATAACGAAGTATTAATGCTAGTCAATAGATTATGCACTTAGTAAAGTATGGCAAAATGTGGATTCTTTTATAAACAGATTTATTGAGTATACGTAAGAAATTAAAAAAAAGCCCAAACTTAAGTTCAATCAAACCATGAAGACTGCAAGAGCAAGAAAAGCTAACACTTTTCACAGGAGCTGAGGATGTAAAATCAGTGTAGCTGTGAAAGGTGGAGAACAACAGTGTTTGATGGAAGATGTTGTTTCTTGTCATTGTACTGGGAAGGAAGGCTGCATAAAAGGTCAGATAAGTACCATTGTCTCACACAATGTCAGCAGAGGTCTGAACTGAATGCTTCCAGATAGGAAATACTGTCGGGTTGAGGAGGGGAAAAAGACTGTATCTGATACAGTACAGAGAAGCAGGTCAAGTTCTCATGAAGAACAGTTTTGATCTGCCCAAAGCCATGCAGGCTGCCTGTAGCTGAAATGCAGTGAGCACAAACACAGGCAAAGCTCTGCGTGCTGACATTTTTCAGCTTCACACGTATTGACTAGACCGTCTTGCAGAAGGACTGAGAAACAGCGGGGTTAAAGTCCTGGTACCGTGTCTACACTCACTCTCTTGCCAACGTATTGGCCTCCTGAAAGAAGTCTAATGTTTGTCGGAGCCCGTTAGTTCTTCCAGAAGTCCTCTTCTTCTCCCTACCCTCTGCTTCACTTTTCCCCTATTTCAGAGAGTTGTCCATGATCTCTTTCAGTCAGGGGTCTTCCTTTAGTAAATCTTCAGAGAATCTGGGGTTAGGGACTTTGTTGTCTCTTCTGCTGAAGTGACTGCATTGGTGAGAGGCTGTGAAACACTTTGGTCTGACCGTTGTCGTGGTGGTCGTCATCCTTCTGCTGCTGTTGTCGCTCAGTATCTCTTCTGCATCCTAAAGCCCGCAGGCTCCCGTGATATTTCGTACTACAGAGAATTTGGGCAAGAAAAGAAAAGAAATAAAGGGTAGGTCTGGGTCAGAAAGCTCCCTGCTCAGAATAGTTCAGCATGCAGCACACTGTACATGACATCCCTCTCTGTGTGACACACCAGCCCTCAAGGAAAACCAGACAGATTTTCATTAGGGAAAAGTGGACACCTTTGGAAAGTTAGAAATGCCCAAATCCACATGAATCTGATCAATCAACTGACTAAACAGATGTTTTTCTTCTCTTAATTGGTAGCCTTTTGAAAGCAGAGGGGTTTTTTATACATCAGGTTTTTGTGTTGCTTCTATCACGGTTTAGACCTCAGTTCTGCAAAACATGTAAATGTGTTACAATTAAATGGGTTTTCTTCACTAAACAAGGAGAGTTTCTTGCACCACAGAGGTGGAGTTAAATTGTCATTTAAGTGCTGTTTCAATGGACAACATGCTTCCTGTTTCCTCGATGCATGCAGAACCCAGCAAATCAATCCTACCACAGCGTATCACTTCTCAAGCCTCGCTCCCTCCGCAGCTCCCTGGCAGAGTTCGAGGGTAAAACAGGCTGTTTTTTCAGAACACACCTTCCAGCTAATGACACACCTCTGCTACACAGGCTCCCCTGGGCCATATGGATGCAAAAGCTGTGTACTTTACCCCTTTGCCATGCTGCAGCAACTGCAGAAGCTCTTGCTGTGAACTAGGCAGTGGCAGAGCGGGTGGGAGGACACCGACCCTCTGGGCAGCTCTGCCAGCTTAAACTGACTACGAATCTTACACGAGGAAAGTGCCACTGCAGCATCTCTTGACTCTACAACCGGCTTTAAAGCAGTGCAGGTTATAGCAGCCCCTGAGGCTTGCATTCGTGCCTGTGTTGAGGGATGTGTTCGGTCAATGTTCTACGACACAGCAGACCGCTGGGGCAGCCAAACTGTTGCTTTGACCCGTGCTTTTCATACATCCCTCCGGTGACTCAAGGATGACTACCGGGGCTTTAGAAAGGTCTTCATAATCTGGGTGTTCATCTCTGTATTGGGGAATTTTTTGAACTGCAGCCAGAGTTATTTTGTTGATTTTATACCACTTTGTCCTTCTAGATCGAAGGAGGATGGACAGAGTGAAGTTTAGGTTCCAACAATGTCTGTAGCCCACAACGTTACAGTTCAGAAACACAATTCCGTATGCCTGTGTGAAACACTTACCAAATCATCATAATCCTGCTCCAGAAAATGACCCCTATTCGAGGAATGCATCTCATAGGGGTTGTTTGGCTGATACCCTGGATTCGCGTGGCCAGAAGTGGTCTGGACTCTGGGGAACATGCTGGGCTGTCTGTCATCAGAGGTATTTGAGTTGGAATATCCTGACTTAATCAGGCTCCTCTTCTCTGGATCTTGTTTGTGTTTGGCTCTTCAGAGGAAATGAAAGAACAAAGAAGGTTTTAAAGGACCTTTCAGGGTGCCTTACTCATTAAGTCCAACTTACGGAGTTGCTCGCTCCCACCGTATTTTGGATACTCAGTCCTGTTCTGAAACATGCAACAGATTTTTGTAGTGTACCAATTGCAAAACCCTTTTTGCCAATGACAGAGCACGAAGTTAGGTGTCTTTTATCATTGATGGGGCTAAGCTGCTAGGAGAGACAGAGGGAGACTTTGGCCCCTTTCAACAAGTTCCTAGAATGAAGGAGTTTCTTTGACCATGACTAGCTCTAAGTGACTACCCAGAAGAAAAAATGAGGCACATTCATTAGGCCCAGTTAAGAAAAGCTGCCCTTGTGCCTGCAGCCGAAGCTGGGCACTCAAATGATGCATTTGAATTGCCTGTGATCACAGGTACAGACACCACACTTGGCACCAGCCTGTGCACCTGATGGCAAGCTGTGCCTGCTCTGGGTAGTCTTGTAGGTGTCTTCACCTGGGCAGCACTGAGACAAAAGGCAGACAAGCTGCTTGAGTGTGTATTTATTGTGTGGGGGGAAGTGAGGAGGTGCAACTGCAATTGAGAATTTGCCAGAACACCGGGAATAGCAAGCTTTAAAGAGAAGTTTGGCTGAAGTGCCACCTGTACTGAGCTGAAAGGGGCATGCCAAGGCCTTGAGCTGAAGTGCCACCAGAGAAAGCTGCAGAAGGTCGGAATTTGGGCGACATCATAGTCTTGTGATATCAGCATCCTTCTCCAATCTCATCCAAATGCCGTATCAGTACTGGCTAGGGCAGGATTAGAATTAATGGGTCAGGTGTGTATTTTGAAAGACTTGGCTGCAGCTTTCATGGTCAGAGACACAGCAAGAGAAAAAATACTTCTGGGGATAGCACACAGGTAAAACCAAATTCTAATGGCTACATGACTAAAATGAGCTTCTCTGCCCATCTAGGCATGCAACCACATTCATAGCATTCTCTACATCTGTGCTTTGTTCTCTAGGAGCATGCAGTGATTGCAGCTTCTATTAAATTGTGAGAAATAATCTTACCTTACTGAAACAATAGAGACTGCTATCACTAAACACAGGATAATTGCTCCAAACACTGTACCCACGATTATAAGGATGAGTTCACTATCTGGAAAAAAAACAAACAAACAAGAAACAGCAATTGGAAACTCATGGTAAATATCGCAAACCAAGACCTGTCTCTTATTAGGAAAAAAGGAGGAAAGGAAAGAAGGAAAGGAAGATAGACAGATAGATAGACAGACAGACAGACAGACAGATGGATGTTATTCATCCCCAGACTCCTGGATCTGTTTCAGTATGACTGTCTGTGGACACGAAACCGGTAAATGTAGGAACTGCTCTGCACTAAAGACCATCTGTTCAGGATGGCTATTCTGATCCCAGCTCAGGTTCCTAATCTCATGCACTGAATGGTTTCACACTTAGTTGTTCCAGTAGAGCTGAGGGACAGGAACAATTGGGAGGGCATAGGGGTTGCTTAAACTAATATTGCTGCTAAAATATGTAGTTAGGTGTCAAATAGGTTCTTCACATGCTCTAGGCATATAAGGCACTCTGATTAGAGATGGTTGTTATGTGGGACTATGAATACAGAGGATATGAGGCTATTAATGGCATTTATTATTAGCAGGTCCCAAATTTGTGTTTAAATTCACGATGCATTGATTATGTGCTAATTTAGTATGTTTATTTGCTGTATGAAAAAGGCCTTAAAATTCCCCGAACTTTCTCTAGAAAGGTATGTTCTGTGTGATGAAAAATAGCTTACCTGCTGAACATTTATCCCTGGCAAGATTCTCTGTGCTGCACTACACCTACCATTAGCTAATCTCCAAAACTCTTGAAGGTCTCTTAGCTGCAGACGCAGGTATGTTAAACGTAAAAGTTTAAGAATGTAGCAGTGTGAGACTCCAAAGGGCCACCTGAGGATATACCTTTTGCTCAAAGGAGTTCTGAGAAGAACTGTAACTGTTTGTTTTTCAACCTGCCTTTGACTGTATTAGATGTTCTGAGTTTTGGCACATACAAACACTAGAAGGTGTGAAGAATGTCTTCTCCTAATCTGTACCATGGTGGAAACTGGAGAAGGTGCAGCAAACAGACTCAGAAAAGGGAAAAAGCTTTGGAAGTCCAGTCTAGCTTTTCCAGATCATTACAATTATAGGATAACACATTCAGGGCCATCAGCTCTTCATCAGTATAGAATACTAGACACTACGCAGTGCTTGCTTGCAAGGTAAAGCACAAACAAGAACCAGTGGCTGGATATCAATGCAGGAACATTTCAAATGAGAGTAATCTACAGATGTTTTAACACAGGGAGTGATTATTTACAGAAAAAACTATTTCATTAGTGGAGCTGAGTTCAGCATTGCATGTCTTTAGATGAGGACTAAATACTTTTCTATCAAATAACGTGGGTTGGACTAAAAACTACTGAGTTTAAGGCAGAGGTCTTTAGAGAAAATGCTACTGTCTGTCTGAGTTTCGAGAAGGATTTTTCCTTCTAGGCAACAGTGGAATTTTTCTCATTTTTTTCTAACATCTTCCTGCTATCAATACAAGATGCCCTAAAGGGTACTACTTGTTATTTTTGTTATCTTAGTCAGATTAAACATTACTGGGTATTTTTCCATGCTGTAATTAAGAATTAGAAATTCTTGTGCTTACTGTTATTGCAGTTCTCTCCGGAGTAGCCCACTGGACAACTACATGAGAGAAAAAAAGGAAAAAAAAGAAAAGAAAGATAATGTTGTTAAGCAGATGATCACAAAACAATAGTATATTTCCAGCTTTTATCAGTAATTTCTCTACAAGGTGTGTTCATTACAGATTTCCTCTTCAGCGCTAACAATATCGAATGACTTAGTTTCACTGTTAGAGTAAAACAATCTGAGATTTTCAGAATGATTGGTGAGCTGGACACTCAAAGTTTCAGGTTCTCGGCCTGAAAAATGTTAAGAGTCTAATTTCTCAAAAGAACTAAGCCCTACACCTCTGAACCACTTAGAATTGCTACCAACTGACTTTATCAAAAGCCTCAACATAAGGTCTATAATCACTGGCAACTCCTTGCCTTCCTTCCACACTAGTTGTTTATATTTAAAATATATTGACTTTACGATAAGAACCGTTCAGTGTGTAGCAGCAGTAACTACAAAAAGAACTGAATTGATCGAGATGGGGAGTAAGGTCCTTCTGCTTATCCGTGGGAGTGGAGCACAGTCACCTACTCAGCTTTACCCGCAAACAACACTGCTCTGTTCTAATCCTGAGCTGACAGAAATACCCGCAGAGGGAAAACCCAGGCGAAATAACATAGGTCTGAAAGTTATCAGGAAACAGAGTCCGCACTGATGTTAGTAGAAACGTCCCAGGGATTTGAGGCAAATCTTGCTCTAATGCCTGTTGCTTACTAAATGCTTCGGCATACCACTTTCCATGCCTCAATTACTCTGAGGGAATAATTTATGTTTATGTGGGCGACCCACAGAATAAGCGTGAAGCTGTTTATCCTCTTCACTGACTCACAGCTGATCTTGGATCTCCTTGACTTTCCTCTGAGGTATTATGAGTGCACACCACCGGCTAACGCCAAGCAGTTAAAATGCCATAACTTGTGACACTATAGGAATTTGTCCACCTGCAAACCACCTTGGGCACCTTTCTGACTTGTGTAGCTGCAGGCTGCTCTTCTAAATTGAGGGTGACCCTGTGTTAGATGTTCTTCTCTCCTATCTTTGCCTAGAACTCAAGAAAAAGCTGAGTACTCACGATACACATGTGGCATTCTTCTTTTCAAAGTTAGGCAAGCATTTGCACATTGGAACCCCTTCTTCTTTTGTACAGTACTCGTTTTCTTCTTTAGAACAGTTTGTATTGCAATCTGTATTCAGAGGGAAAAATTACAGGGTGACTTGAAAATAGCCCCAAAAAATCAACATTGGAAGAAATTTCACACCCTCTTTTGTTTGTTTTGGTTTGGGTTTTTTTATTATTATTTCATTGCACTGTAAACACACTTAGCTTTGTTACGCATCTAAGTATCAGAATGGCTTTTTTAGGGCTATACCTATGTAGAACAGAAACTGAAATACAAGAGCACATAATTAAAGGTAAACTGTCTTTGTTCAAATCATCCAGCTTCATCAGAATAGAAATCTGTCTAGGCTGCATCTTACATAGGCAGGTGAATACCTGCAGTTTGATCTCAGAGCAGATGAATACCTGCAGTTTGATCTCACAGCAGATGATTTGTATCCCAACTGGTGTAAAACTGGATCAGATTTAGACAGATTAGGGGCCACAAAGGACTACACTGGATCACATCTCACTGGCCTTTATTGTAGCCAGCTTTCATGATTTTATCATGAGTGCTTGCAATACTTGTTGCTTTTCTTAAAATCTCATATCTTAGACTTTTCTGTAGTGTGAAAATCTTAGTTTTCATAAGAAAATAAGGCATATCTCAGGGCTGTGGAGGATAGCTAAAAGTATCAATAGAGGAGTGCTCATTAAAAGATTCAAAACAAACAAACAAACAAAACCCCAACAACTAACATTTCCTAAAACCCACATAAATAATTCTTTCCACAAAAACCTGTCTCAACACAAGTAATGCAACCCTAGAACTACCAACAGAGCTTGAACATATTGTGGTAGTGTATCATGAGACTTCCAGTTTTGTCAGTGTCCCCATAGCTGCCTCCAAGTAGAATGTAGGATTTATTCCCAAAATATGTCCTAGCAGAGAAGGCTGTGAATATAGGAATCAATTTGTTCCATACTTTACCTATTTAGGTTTTAATTCTTACACAAAGTTTGACAATGCATTTAAAGAGTTGCCCACTCATTGGTTTCAGTGATAATTTTCTCAGGCTTTAGTAGTTTACTTTACTGGAATAGAATTAGGGATGTGTATAAAGTAAAACATGAGAATGTATTTCTATGGCTTTCTTAACATGACACATATTCCCTGATTTTCTGAGGTCGGCACATTTTCAGAGTCACTGAGACAGGGAATAACCAGGTCAGCCTTTCAGGTATAAGTAAAGCAGCAAGGTTCTTACCTGAACAAGAACGATCATCCCAGGCTGTTTTTGCGTAACCGTCTTTGCACATGCATTTTGGAAACATACTTTCCTCGCAATATGTGGTGTTAACATCACAGTTAAAAGCAGCACAATACGTTGTAGCTTTAAAGTAGAAAGAGTCAGGAAGCAAATTGAGTACTAATAATATAATTTCAGAGAAAGCAGTGCATTTGCTCAGTAAATCATAAACCAATTATTTAGCAATTCTGGAAAAAAGGTGTAAGTCTTTTTTTTGAAACATTGGTACTCCAGGCATTTGGACCAGCCCTTTCTTTTCCCTTGCTCTTTACCACTTAAGGTCCTGTTTCCATCCCGTCTTCTGACCTTCTGTTTCTCAGCCTTCTACAACTGCCTCCAAACCTTCCTGCCCCCCCCAGTCCATACTCTGAACACCGAATTTCTGACTCACATTAAAAAGAACTATAGGAAAACCCCAGCACTATTCCCTTAATTATTTCCACAACTGTAAGGCCCAGATTCCATACAGTTCTACATAGATATAAATGTTTACGATCATGTGGCTCATTTCATGAGCAATATTAGCATGCTGTTTGCCCAGCATGTTGCTCCTTAGATCCACATCCCGGTGGTGGCAATGGTTTACAAACCCCAGTGCTGGCATACGGAAGAGGGACATGATTGCACTGGCGCTTTGTGAGCTCTCAGGATTTTTCATATTTCCCCCTCACATTTAGGACTAGCACACAGGAAATGTCATGATTGAGGTGGATACAGTCACCTTCAGATGGGCTTTGCTGCACATATAATTGTTCTAACCTGTTTTGAAGATAGGAAACTCTGTTTCTACTGATTATTTACTTCTACAGTAAGGAATTACGTACCTCTGTACTGAGAGACATAGGATGAATTTTTCTCTGCTTCAGTTATTGCAGAAATAACTGTCTTATTTTCTACACCTGAGTTCTCCATAAACAGGTTTATCACTGTTACGCTCATTGGAAAAGAAGATCTGTCTTCTTTTACAGGTCTGAAAAATACAGATAACATCAATGTAAAGTCTCACGTAATCCATGTGGATAGCAAGCTAGATGTAAATACAAGAGAGGACTTCTGCCAAACTTCCCTCTCTCCCCTACCTTCTTTAATCCCACAAAGCAGATAGTTGCTCAGACATCTGAAATTAATTAAAGTCTTGCTTAGGAATACATTAATAACCATCTTTCCAGTAGATCCAGATGCAAATCAGTAGCTGATAATCAAAGGCTGTTGGATTTACTGCTAACACCATCACTCCTTTGCATGCAGTTGACATGCAGGTGATATTTTTTTTACTGGGCTAACCTCAAGCCAGCTGCAGTGTGGAGGACCTCATCTGTTAGACCCTAACTTTTACATGCTCACATCAGTCTGTGGTGCCATCCAGGCATGACGTAGAGAACACGGCCTGAAGTGCAGTGAGGATAATTCAGGGTATGACCACAATGAATTCAGAAGGGTCTGTGCTGACTGCATGCCAGCTGAGTTGGGTTCAGCTGGACAGAAATCTCCCTGGGGTGAGGTGGAGAACAGCAGTGACTACCCCATTCTTCAGCTGAACTTCGTGCTGCTGGGATACATGCACAAACACCTTTAAGTGGTAGATCGCTATAAGGCCTTAAGGTGTTACTGTGCCCCATGTGTCTGTCACAACCACTCTGATGGAAGTGACTGCCCTCACAACTCTGCTTAACTGCCTCACCCATGGGGTTCACTGAGGGGGTTTACACCACTGCGTGTGCTAGCATGCCAGGCTTTGCTTGACGTGGATTAAAGAGCACTCACAGAGAAGCTGGCAGAGCTCTGGGGACAGTAATCCATAACAGATGGTGATGGGAAGAGAGGGACACCTTACAGTGTCCACCTAGACCACCAAAGGGCCTACGCCCACAGCTACAGACACCACAGCCCGTTCAGTAACACCTTGGCTCAGCCGGTCCTCAGGAGAGACCAGCAAATGCACAATGAGATGTAGTGAACTTCTGCAGTGAGGGTGCTCCTTAAATTAAACTGGGACTCCAAGCTGGATTTGATCAGAGGAAGCTCACAATTAACTGTTACCATTTCAGATATCACAGGGACTACTGCCGTATCCTACATGGTGCTACAAGTGGGAGATCCACTGTGAAGAGATCACAGCCAGCCCACTTCACAAACATAACGGAAATCCATGGATAAAAATGGGGCCAGCATCCCAGAAACTTTAAAAATACAAAAAGAATGCCCTCATTTAACAGGAGGCGTACTGAACTGAACTCATCCCATACGCTTTCTTGAACTGAGTACTCCATGGGAAACAGATTAAAATGAGGTGTGTGTGAAGCACGCACTGTGAAAAACCAAACTGGCAAACTTACTGAATTTCCACAATGACAGTCTGTCTAAAGCTTGTTAAACTTTTGAAGGCATGCTTAAACTGTAAAAGAGAAATGAATTGGAATTAAAGACAAGCAGAAACATAGACCAAAATCACATGAAGCACTGAGGCTTCAGCTGTAAAGTTTTAATCCAGAACATGCTCCTATATTCACAATTAAAGCAAGCTGATCTGTCACCTCCACGGTGCAAGGTATTGTAGAAGAGGAGTGGTGGGATGTACCCTGTAAAACAGGGAATATGGGAGAGCAGTGGAGGGATGGAGAGACACGAGTTGAATGAGTGTCAGGCAGTGCTTTGGGGTTGCCTGGTTGGATAATTACATATACACCCTTGCAGACTCATCGCTCAGAAGGGCATCTCTGCGGTACCAACCTATGCACAATTAGAGGGAAGAGGGAGAAGTAAGCATCCTTACATGTGGCATGCGTCCCTAAGACGCAGTGAAGTGTGATTGTCAGGGGCTGATCTTATGGGGAGAAGCACAAGGCTGATGAAAGCCCTGGGGGTTGTATGGGGTCAGTAGAAAAGTCACTGCTGACTTTTAGCAGGACAAAAAGGACAAAATGTTTAAGTCAACTGAAACGAAAGACAAACTATCTTTCTTTATAATAAAATAAAAATTATTTTCTATGCTATTTTCTCTCCTGCATACTATCACATAGCTATTCCAGTGCTGCATATCATGCATGTCTGTAGTCATATCATGAAAAAATGTTGGATGAGGAAAATATTTTTTAACATTCTGGAGGGACAGTTTTTGGTTACTTTCTGATAAAACATTCATAGGAAGCAATATAATAACATGACTAATTTGATAAGCATTTTTGATCAGATCTGATTAATATTTAGTGTCTATTTTTTTATCAGGTGCCTGGTAGAGTTGTATTTGCCTTCTTCCTTACTTCCAGAAAGTGCCATAAGCAAATTCACTTGTTTCAACATGGCAGGGTAAATTAAACTGTTCCTTTTATTTCTCCAGGAAATCCATTGTAAGATTTTATGTATAATCATAAAATGCTCAAAACGTGTAATATCCATTTCACTAATAGCATTAAAATACTAATACTGGTATGCTTATGGAAGGGGCTTGTTATTTGGGTATTTAAACACAGCTGGACAGCCATTCTGAAAAGTTTGTGCTTTGTGGAAACAATAGCTTTCTTCAAAAATATATTCAAAGTTCAGTTTTACTCATACCACTGACCCCTCAAGCAAGCAGCAGAGATCAGAAACTAAATGGGTGGGAAAACCTGACTCAGCCCATGGTTTCTGAGAGGGAATGGTCAAAGAAACAGAGCAATTTATGTGAGAACTTCCCAGAAATGGCACTGAAAATGCAGATATTACTTGTTTCAGGTACATCCCTTCACTTGAGCAAGAGCTACGCATGTACTCATCTGAAAGCAAAATTTAAGTCTTTTATGAATAGGTCTACGTTAGTGTGAAGGACTCATTGACAGAAGTAGATTTCTCAAGTGAAACTATCCTAGGCTCCACATTAAAGGCAGTGTGTATCCCCACTGCAAGACATTCAGAAAAGCCTTAAATATACAAAAAAGATTTTAAAAAAATCATCACTCACAAAGTCTGTTATATTTTGGAACACCTCTTCATACTGCACAGAATCTACACTTGGAACACTATTGCTGTAAAATGCCAGTGTAATGACGCCTGGGAATATATCTCCTGGAATGAGAACAGAGAACATTAGTTAATTAGAAATCATTCAAGTCAGTCAGGTTTCACCTTGGAGTTCTCCAGCCTTCAGAGCCAGGGAAGTACAGTGCAGAAATAAACCAGTACTATTTTTCATATACTGGAGGAATCATCAGTGGACAAATGTTTGCACAGAGAATTTAGCCACAATGGGGGACGTACTCTGGCTACCTGGAAAGAAGCAGGCAGGGTCCTGGGCTCAACCAAACTGGCCAGACTATGAAGCTGAAAAATGTTAAACTGGCCTGAAGCTAACAAAAGACTCCATCTGCTGTGTTACAGCATTTAGTGAGAAAATACCTATATTAAGGAATCCAAATTTGCAGGCACTAAGCAGCTAACGTGGTTGACCATATCTGAGAGAGTGATTCAGTGTCTACCTGCTTCTTTAGGCTCACAAGTAAATTTGAGAAACCTGCTTGCTGGCACTTAAATAAGAAGCCCCATATGCCCACACACGTGGCCTTCAGCAGCATCTCAGAGATGCATTTCAACAGGACTGTGATAAGTGTTTAGCAACAGGTAAAATCAAGCTTGTTATTCAGAGGTCTTCATGGGTTTGGGCCTTCTAAATCCTGGTCATTAATATTGATGTCAGGTTTACACTTGCATTTTTTTATGGCTTTTCACTCATTTTAATCTCCAGAACCCCTGACAGAAAACTCACCTTCTTCTCCTAGCCCATTAACCTCTTTGGCTGTTACTGTTTAGCGAGATAATAATCTAGGTCATGGTAGCTGTGCCTGTCTGCAAAGCAAGGCATTATTCAGCAGTCGCTTTCCCAGACTGATTAAGTTTTCAGCTATAACATGAGAACAAGGGATATGGGAAGAATAAAACACACGAACAGTCACCTGTGAAGTAACTAAAAATATAGATTGCCCTTGCGCAACTCACCTCTGTGACAATCTTTGTCGAAATAGTAGAATCCATATGAGCACTGGCAGGTAATAGTGCTATATAAAGCAACACATCTAGCCATATTTATTCCACAAGAGTCAGGTTTGCATACGTTCCCTGATACAAAGATGAAAGATATTAATGTCACGATTTCTATGAAATTGCAATAGCCAGTTGCAAAAACCCCAAAAAGTGGAAAGGAAAACACCTAATGAAATTCCACTGGCTACAAAGCTCAGAAACAGCTAATGTGTTTCCAGAGCTCGTACAGAAAACAAATTCTTCCATGGAGACAGAAATACCAAGTACAATGAATCAAAAGCTGTGAAATCATCATGAACACATACAATTTACAGAAAAAATAAGCACAGAAAGTGCAGAAGTCAGACAGACTAGACAGGGTGCACTGTCTCCTGTACAAATTCTATCTGAAATGGGGTGGGTGGGCACGAAGCACTCCTGGGTGAGACTGCTCCATGGGGCACAACTAATGCCCTGGCACTCAGGCACATGATGGGGCGTGCCCAGGCTGACTCCTTGCCCATGCTCCAACAAGTCAGAGGAACAAAGTCCTCAAGAGCCAAGTCTTTTCACAGCCAATGGGCCTACAAAAATAACCTGGGGCCCTGGACCAGTGCATGAAGTAAAGATACCAAGCAGGAAAAGAGCAGCCTCTTCCAACCATTGCCAACACTTTCCCCTTGCAGCAAAGGCCAAAGGAAAAGAGGGAAGAGTGGAGAGGATTTGCAGCCTTCACCTGGGACCTTTATCTCCCCTGAGAGAGGAAGAGTGCGAAAACCCCATGCAGGAAACACGTCCTTATCGCTGGGGGCTGCAGAGCTCCCGGGCAATGAGCTACTGCAACCTCTCCTCACAAGGGGATGCCAAGCGCTTTTTCTTCCTTACCTGTAGTTGTGGTGGGTGTCGTCTCAGGTGGGGCAGGAGTTGTTACGGTGCCGTTTGCTGATGAAGGAAAAGAAGAAACATGGGGAAACTGCTTGATGTCGTATAGAGGAAACATCCCGGGGGACACTGTGTGGCCAGGACAACCTCTGAGCAGGCAAGTGGGGCACCTGCACGGGGCCGAGCAGCCAGAGCCCTGGGCAGCCTTGCCCTGCCCTTCGGCTCTCCCTGGCCCTGACGCCTGTCTGCCCTGACATCTCCATGACCCCTCACCCCCCACATCGCAGCGCTTGAGCACGTGCCCAACACAGCACTGTATGGCCCCAGCTCAGCTGCACTCGCTGGCCACAGCTGGCTCAGTCCCTGGCACACGCGTGCCTCCCTGCCGGAAACCTCCCTCTGGACGCCCAAGGCAGCACCACACGTCCAGCACCGGCTGCCGCAGCAGGGCGAGGGGTGCCATCACCACCCTGCGCACAGCCTGCGCACCCCCTCCTCCCCCAGAGTGGCATCGCGCAACGCTCATCCAAGGGAAAATAGGAGGCAGACTCTCTTTCCCGTGGCGGGCTGGAGCTAAGGGAAAGTCAGGCTGCTGTCAGGAAGGATGCGCTTGACCAAGACCCTGATGGACAAGAGGTGAAGGGGTCCACAGCCTTCAACTTTACAGGCTGATCCCAGAAGGAGATTCACCCAACCAGGACGGGGATCCTCAGCACCCTGCTGGAACGGGGCTTGCTGGGGCATAGGGGATTCTTTGCAGGGAACCTCCAGATCCTAAGCGTGCTGCCCACTGCACTCAGACCCATGATGGTGTATCCCCGGCTCCCTGCCCAAGCTCCAACGAGCCAGAGGAACAACTTCCTCCAGGGCCCCGTCACAGTTTTTTCTTGGCAAACGGGCCTACAGGGATCCTCTTGGATGTGGCAGTGGTTCAGGAAGTAAAGATACCAAGCAGGAAAAGAGCAGCCTCTTCCAACCATTGCCAACACTTTCCCCTTGCAGCAAAGGCCAAAGGAAAAGAGGGAAGAGTGGAGAGGATTTGCAGCCTTCACCTGGGACCTTTATCTCCCCTGAGAGAGGAAGAGTGCGAAAACCCCATGCAGGAAACACGTCCTTATCGCTGGGGGCTGCAGAGCTCCCGGGCAATGAGCTACTGCAACCTCTCCTCACAAGGGGATGCCAAGCGCTTTTTCTTCCTTACCTGTAGTTGTGGTGGGTGTCGTCTCAGGTGGGGCAGGAGTTGTTACGGTGCCGTTTGCTGATGAAGGAAAAGAAGAAACATGGGAAAACTGCTTGATGTTGTATAGAGGAAACATCCCGGGGGACACTGTGTGGCCAGGACAACCTCTGAGCAGGCAAGTGGGGCACCTGCACGGGGCCGAGCAGCCAGAGCCCTGGGCAGCCTTGCCCTGCCCTTCGGCTCTCCCTGGCCCTGACGCCTGTCTGCCCTGACATCTCCATGACCCCTCACCCCCCACATCGCAGCGCTTGAGCACGTGCCCAACACAGCACTGTATGGCCCCAGCTCAGCTGCACTCGCTGGCCACAGCTGGCTCAGCCCCTGGCACACGCGTGCCTCCCTGCCGGAAACCTCCCTCTGGACGCCCAAGGCAGCACCACACGTCCAGCACCGGCTGCCGGAGCAGGGCGAGGGGTGCCATCACCACCCTGCGCACAGCCTGCGCACCCCCTCCTCCCCCAGAGTGGCATCGCGCAACGCTCATCCAAGGGAAAATAGGAGGCAGACTCTCTTTCCCGTGGCGGGCTGGAGCTAAGGGAAAGTCAGGCTGCTGTCAGGAAGGATGCGCTTGACCAAGACCCTGATGGACAAGAGGTGAAGGGGTCCACAGCCTTCAACTTTACAGGCTGATCCCAGAAGGAGATTCACCCAACCAGGACGGGGATCCTCAGCACCCTGCTGGAACGGGGCTTGCTGGGGCATAGGGGATTCTTTGCAGGGAACCTCCAGATCCTAAGCGTGCTGCCCACTGCACTCAGACCCATGATGGTGTATCCCCGGCTCCCTGCCCAAGCTCCAACGAGCCAGAGGAACAACTTCCTCCAGGGCCCCGTCACAGTTTTTTCTTGGCAAACGGGCCTACAGGGATCCTCTTGGACGTGGCAGTGGTTCAGGAAGTAAAGATACCAAGCAGGAAAAGAGCAGCCTCTTCCAACCATTGCCAACACTTTCCCCTTGCAGCAAAGGCCAAAGGAAAAGAGGGAAGAGTGGAGAGGATTTGCAGCCTTCACCTGGGACCTTTATCTCCCCTGAGAGAGGAAGAGTGCGAAAACCCCATGCAGGAAACACGTCCTTATCGCTGGGGGCTGCAGAGCTCCCGGGCAATGAGCTACTGCAACCTCTCCTCACAAGGGGATGCCAAGCGCTTTTTCTTCCTTACCTGTAGTTGTGGTGGGTGTCGTCTCAGGTGGGGCAGGAGTTGTTACGGTGCCGTTTGCTGATGAAGGAAAAGAAGAAACATGGGAAAACTGCTTGATGTTGTATAGAGGAAACATCCCGGGGGACACTGTGTGGCCAGGACAACCTCTGAGCAGGCAAGTGGGGCACCTGCACGGGGCCGAGCAGCCAGAGCCCTGGGCAGCCTTGCCCTGCCCTTCGGCTCTCCCTGGCCCTGACGCCTGTCTGCCCTGACATCTCCATGACCCCTCACCCCCCACATCGCAGCGCTTGAGCACGTGCCCAACACAGCACTGTATGGCCCCAGCTCAGCTGCACTCGCTGGCCACAGCTGGCTCAGTCCCTGGCACACGCGTGCCTCCCTGCCGGAAACCTCCCTCTGGACGCCCAAGGCAGCACCACACGTCCAGCACCGGCTGCCGGAGCAGGGCGAGGGGTGCCATCACCACCCTGCGCACAGCCTGCGCACCCCCTCCTCCCCCAGAGTGGCATCGCGCAACGCTCATCCAAGGGAAAATAGGAGGCAGACTCTCTTTCCCGTGGCGGGCTGGAGCTAAGGGAAAGTCAGGCTGCTGTCAGGAAGGATGCGCTTGACCAAGACCCTGATGGACAAGAGGTGAAGGGGTCCACAGCCTTCAACTTTACAGGCTGATCCCAGAAGGAGATTCACCCAACCAGGACGGGGATCCTCAGCACCCTGCTGGAACGGGGCTTGCTGGGGCATAGGGGATTCTTTGCAGGGAACCTCCAGATCCTAAGCGTGCTGCCCACTGCACTCAGACCCATGATGGTGTATCCCCGGCTCCCTGCCCAAGCTCCAACGAGCCAGAGGAACAACTTCCTCCAGGGCCCCGTCACAGTTTTTTCTTGGCAAACGGGCCTACAGGGATCCTCTTGGACGTGGCAGTGGTTCAGGAAGTAAAGATACCAAGCAGGAAAAGAGCAGCCTCTTCCAACCATTGCCAACACTTTCCCCTTGCAGCAAAGGCCAAAGGAAAAGAGGGAAGAGTGGAGAGGATTTGCAGCCTTCACCTGGGACCTTTATCTCCCCTGAGAGAGGAAGAGTGCGAAAACCCCATGCAGGAAACACGTCCTTATCGCTGGGGGCTGCAGAGCTCCCGGGCAATGAGCTACTGCAACCTCTCCTCACAAGGGGATGCCAAGCGCTTTTTCTTCCTTACCTGTAGTTGTGGTGGGTGTCGTCTCAGGTGGGGCAGGAGTTGTTACGGTGCCGTTTGCTGATGAAGGAAAAGAAGAAACATGGGAAAACTGCTTGATGTTGTATAGAGGAAACATCCCGGGGGACACTGTGTGGCCAGGACAACCTCTGAGCAGGCAAGTGGGGCACCTGCACGGGGCCGAGCAGCCAGAGCCCTGGGCAGCCTTGCCCTGCCCTTCGGCTCTCCCTGGCCCTGACGCCTGTCTGCCCTGACATCTCCATGACCCCTCACCCCCCACATCGCAGCGCTTGAGCACGTGCCCAACACAGCACTGTATGGCCCCAGCTCAGCTGCACTCGCTGGCCACAGCTGGCTCAGCCCCTGGCACACGCGTGCCTCCCTGCCGGAAACCTCCCTCTGGACGCCCAAGGCAGCACCACACGTCCAGCACCGGCTGCCGGAGCAGGGCGAGGGGTGCCATCACCACCCTGCGCACAGCCTGCGCACCCCCTCCTCCCCCAGAGTGGCATCGCGCAACGCTCATCCAAGGGAAAATAGGAGGCAGACTCTCTTTCCCGTGGCGGGCTGGAGCTAAGGGAAAGTCAGGCTGCTGTCAGGAAGGATGCGCTTGACCAAGACCCTGATGGACAAGAGGTGAAGGGGTCCACAGCCTTCAACTTTACAGGCTGATCCCAGAAGGAGATTCACCCAACCAGGACGGGGATCCTCAGCACCCTGCTGGAACGGGGCTTGCTGGGGCATAGGGGATTCTTTGCAGGGAACCTCCAGATCCTAAGCGTGCTGCCCACTGCACTCAGACCCATGATGGTGTATCCCCGGCTCCCTGCCCAAGCTCCAACGAGCCAGAGGAACAACTTCCTCCAGGGCCCCGTCACAGTTTTTTCTTGGCAAACGGGCCTACAGGGATCCTCTTGGACGTGGCAGTGGTTCAGGAAGTAAAGATACCAAGCAGGAAAAGAGCAGCCTCTTCCAACCATTGCCAACACTTTCCCCTTGCAGCAAAGGCCAAAGGAAAAGAGGGAAGAGTGGAGAGGATTTGCAGCCTTCACCTGGGACCTTTATCTCCCCTGAGAGAGGAAGAGTGCGAAAACCCCATGCAGGAAACACGTCCTTATCGCTGGGGGCTGCAGAGCTCCCGGGCAATGAGCTACTGCAACCTCTCCTCACAAGGGGATGCCAAGCGCTTTTTCTTCCTTACCTGTAGTTGTGGTGGGTGTCGTCTCAGGTGGGGCAGGAGTTGTTACGGTGCCGTTTGCTGACGAAGGAAAAGAAGAAACATGGGAAAACTGCTTGATGTCGTATAGAGGAAACATCCCGGGGGACACTGTGTGGCCAGGACAACCTCTGAGCAGGCAAGTGGGGCACCTGCACGGGGCCGAGCAGCCAGAGCCCTGGGCAGCCTTGCCCTGACGCCTGTCTACCCTGACATCTCCATGACCCCTCACCCCCCACATCGCAGCGCTTGAGCATGTGCCCAACACAGCACTGTATGGCCCCAGCTCAGCTGCACTCGCTGGCCACAGCTGGCTCAGCCCCTGGCACACGCGTGCCTCCCTGCCGGAAACCTCCCTCTGGACGCCCAAGGCAGCACCACACGTCCAGCACCGGCTGCCGGAGCAGGGCGAGGGGTGCCATCACCACCCTGCGCACAGCCTGCGCACCCCCTCCTCCCCCAGAGTGGCATCGCGCAACGCTCATCCAAGGGAAAATAGGAGGCAGACTCTCTTTCCCGTGGCGGGCTGGAGCTAAGGGAAAGTCAGGCTGCTGTCAGGAAGGATGCGCTTGACCAAGACCCTGATGGACAAGAGGTGAAGGGGTCCACAGCCTTCAACTTTACAGGCTGATCCCAGAAGGAGATTCACCCAACCAGGACGGGGATCCTCAGCACCCTGCTGGAACGGGGCTTGCTGGGGCATAGGGGATTCTTTGCAGGGAACCTCCAGATCCTAAGCGTGCTGCCCACTGCACTCAGACCCATGATGGTGTATCCCCGGCTCCCTGCCCAAGCTCCAACGAGCCAGAGGAACAACTTCCTCCAGGGCCCCGTCACAGTTTTTTCTTGGCAAACGGGCCTACAGGGATCCTCTTGGACGTGGCAGTGGTTCAGGAAGTAAAGATACCAAGCAGGAAAAGAGCAGCCTCTTCCAACCATTGCCAACACTTTCCCCTTGCAGCAAAGACCAAAGGAAAAGAGGGAAGAGTGGAGAGGATTTGCAGCCTTCACCTGGGACCTTTATCTCCCCTGAGAGAGGAAGAGTGCGAAAACCCCATGCAGGAAACACGTCCTTATCGCTGGGGGCTGCAGAGCTCCCGGGCAATGAGCTACTGCAACCTCTCCTCACAAGGGGATGCCAAGCGCTTTTTCTTCCTTACCTGTAGTTGTGGTGGGTGTCGTCTCAGGTGGGGCAGGAGTTGTTACGGTGCCGTTTGCTGACGAAGGAAAAGAAGAAACATGGGAAAACTGCTTGATGTCGTATAGAGGAAACATCCCGGGGGACACTGTGTGGCCAGGACAACCTCTGAGCAGGCAAGTGGGGCACCTGCACGGGGCCGAGCAGCCAGAGCCCTGGGCAGCCTTGCCCTGACGCCTGTCTACCCTGACATCTCCATGACCCCTCACCCCCCACATCGCAGCGCTTGAGCATGTGCCCAACACAGCACTGTATGGCCCCAGCTCAGCTGCACTCGCTGGCCACAGCTGGCTCAGCCCCTGGCACACGCGTGCCTCCCTGCCGGAAACCTCCCTCTGGACGCCCAAGGCAGCACCACACGTCCAGCACCGGCTGCCGGAGCAGGGCGAGGGGTGCCATCACCACCCTGCGCACAGCCTGCGCACCCCCTCCTCCCCCAGAGTGGCATCGCGCAACGCTCATCCAAGGGAAAATAGGAGGCAGACTCTCTTTCCCGTGGCGGGCTGGAGCTAAGGGAAAGTCAGGCTGCTGTCAGGAAGGATGCGCTTGACCAAGACCCTGATGGACAAGAGGTGAAGGGGTCCACAGCCTTCAACTTTACAGGCTGATCCCAGAAGGAGATTCACCCAACCAGGACGGGGATCCTCAGCACCCTGCTGGAACGGGGCTTGCTGGGGCATAGGGGATTCTTTGCAGGGAACCTCCAGATCCTAAGCGTGCTGCCCACTGCACTCAGACCCATGATGGTGTATCCCCGGCTCCCTGCCCAAGCTCCAACGAGCCAGAGGAACAACTTCCTCCAGGGCCCCGTCACAGTTTTTTCTTGGCAAACGGGCCTACAGGGATCCTCTTGGACGTGGCAGTGGTTCAGGAAGTAAAGATACCAAGCAGGAAAAGAGCAGCCTCTTCCAACCATTGCCAACACTTTCCCCTTGCAGCAAAGGCCAAAGGAAAAGAGGGAAGAGTGGAGAGGATTTGCAGCCTTCACCTGGGACCTTTATCTCCCCTGAGAGAGGAAGAGTGCGAAAACCCCATGCAGGAAACACGTCCTTATCGCTGGGGGCTGCAGAGCTCCCGGGCAATGAGCTACTGCAACCTCTCCTCACAAGGGGATGCCAAGCGCTTTTTCTTCCTTACCTGTAGTTGTGGTGGGTGTCGTCTCAGGTGGGGCAGGAGTTGTTACGGTGCCGTTTGCTGACGAAGGAAAAGAAGAAACATGGGAAAACTGCTTGATGTCGTATAGAGGAAACATCCCGGGGGACACTGTGTGGCCAGGACAACCTCTGAGCAGGCAAGTGGGGCACCTGCACGGGGCCGAGCAGCCAGAGCCCTGGGCAGCCTTGCCCTGACGCCTGTCTACCCTGACATCTCCATGACCCCTCACCCCCCACATCGCAGCGCTTGAGCATGTGCCCAACACAGCACTGTATGGCCCCAGCTCAGCTGCACTCGCTGGCCACAGCTGGCTCAGCCCCTGGCACACGCGTGCCTCCCTGCCGGAAACCTCCCTCTGGACGCCCAAGGCAGCACCACACGTCCAGCACCGGCTGCCGGAGCAGGGCGAGGGGTGCCATCACCACCCTGCGCACAGCCTGCGCACCCCCTCCTCCCCCAGAGTGGCATCGCGCAACGCTCATCCAAGGGAAAATAGGAGGCAGACTCTCTTTCCCGTGGCGGGCTGGAGCTAAGGGAAAGTCAGGCTGCTGTCAGGAAGGATGCGCTTGACCAAGACCCTGATGGACAAGAGGTGAAGGGGTCCACAGCCTTCAACTTTACAGGCTGATCCCAGAAGGAGATTCACCCAACCAGGACGGGGATCCTCAGCACCCTGCTGGAACGGGGCTTGCTGGGGCATA
Source organism: Rhynochetos jubatus (assembly GCA_027574665.1). Classification (NCBI taxonomy): domain Eukaryota; kingdom Metazoa; phylum Chordata; class Aves; order Eurypygiformes; family Rhynochetidae; genus Rhynochetos; species Rhynochetos jubatus. Next base: position 32,676,270 of record CM050654.1, read on the forward strand.
GGGGATTCTTTGCAGGGAACCTCCAGATCCTAAGCGTGCTGCCCACTGCACTCAGACCCATGATGGTGTATCCCCGGCTCCCTGCCCAAGCTCCAACGAGCCAGAGGAACAACTTCCTCCAGGGCCCCGTCACAGTTTTTTCTTGGCAAACGGGCCTACAGGGATCCTCTTGGACGTGGCAGTGGTTCAGGAAGTAAAGATACCAAGCAGGAAAAGAGCAGCCTCTTCCAACCATTGCCAACACTTTCCCCTTGCAGCAAAGGCCAAAGGAAAAGAGGGAAGAGTGGAGAGGATTTGCAGCCTTCACCTGGGACCTTTATCTCCCCTGAGAGAGGAAGAGTGCGAAAACCCCATGCAGGAAACACGTCCTTATCGCTGGGGGCTGCAGAGCTCCCGGGCAATGAGCTACTGCAACCTCTCCTCACAAGGGGATGCCAAGCGCTTTTTCTTCCTTACCTGTAGTTGTGGTGGGTGTCGTCTCAGGTGGGGCAGGAGTTGTTACGGTGCCGTTTGCTGACGAAGGAAAAGAAGAAACATGGGAAAACTGCTTGATGTCGTATAGAGGAAACATCCCGGGGGACACTGTGTGGCCAGGACAACCTCTGAGCAGGCAAGTGGGGCACCTGCACGGGGCCGAGCAGCCAGAGCCCTGGGCAGCCTTGCCCTGACGCCTGTCTACCCTGACATCTCCATGACCCCTCACCCCCCACATCGCAGCGCTTGAGCATGTGCCCAACACAGCACTGTATGGCCCCAGCTCAGCTGCACTCGCTGGCCACAGCTGGCTCAGCCCCTGGCACACGCGTGCCTCCCTGCCGGAAACCTCCCTCTGGACGCCCAAGGCAGCACCACACGTCCAGCACCGGCTGCCGGAGCAGGGCGAGGGGTGCCATCACCACCCTGCGCACAGCCTGCGCACCCCCTCCTCCCCCAGAGTGGCATCGCGCAACGCTCATCCAAGGGAAAATAGGAGGCAGACTCTCTTTCCCGTGGCGGGCTGGAGCTAAGGGAAAGTCAGGCTGCTGTCAGGAAGGATGCGCTTGACCAAGACCCTGATGGACAAGAGGTGAAGGGGTCCACAGCCTTCAACTTTACAGGCTGATCCCAGAAGGAGATTCACCCAACCAGGACGGGGATCCTCAGCACCCTGCTGGAACGGGGCTTGCTGGGGCATAGGGGATTCTTTGCAGGGAACCTCCAGATCCTAAGCGTGCTGCCCACTGCACTCAGACCCATGATGGTGTATCCCCGGCTCCCTGCCCAAGCTCCAACGAGCCAGAGGAACAACTTCCTCCAGGGCCCCGTCACAGTTTTTTCTTGGCAAACGGGCCTACAGGGATCCTCTTGGACGTGGCAGTGGTTCAGGAAGTAAAGATACCAAGCAGGAAAAGAGCAGCCTCTTCCAACCATTGCCAACACTTTCCCCTTGCAGCAAAGGCCAAAGGAAAAGAGGGAAGAGTGAAGAGCCTTCGCCTGGGACACTTGTCTCCTCTTGGAGAGGAATTTGGGTAATCCCAAGGCAGGGAACACATTGCTGTCTTTGGGGCTGCAGAGCTCCCAGGCAATGAGTTACTGCAACCTCTCCTCACAAGGGGATGCCAAGTGCTTTTTGCCCCTTACCTGTACTTGTGATGGGTGTCGTCGCAGTTTGGCTTGTAGCTGAACCACTGCCTTTTGCTGATGAAGGAATAGAAAAAACATGGCAACATTGCTTAATGTTTTATAAAGGAAACTTCCTTTGGGACACTGTGTGCTCAGGACAACCTCTGAGCAGGTAAGTGGCGACCTGCACAGGGCTGGACATTGTTAGGGGCCTCCCATTAGGTTCTGTGTGTTCTTCCTGACAGCTAGCAGAGCTCTGATATGACCTACTGCCAGTGTGGCACCTTCTCTTGCTATGATAGTTGCCTTTTCACATCCTCTAAACAAGCAGTGATATTACCCTCTTGCATCTTTTGTACCTGCACCTTTTTTAATTAATTTCCATGACATTGCCCTTCACGGTAAACATCTTCACAGTGACTCTTTCATATTCTGCTCTAAACTTCAGCTAAATCCATAAAAAATACATTTGCTGCAAGATACAGATATATAGCTATTTTATAACTGTGGAAGATGCTTTCAGGGGAAGAAACATCTTTAAAGACTATATATGGACTCTTTCAGAGCAGCAGTGAAAGAATGACTGTCTTTGCTAGTACTTTCTCCTGTGCCATACCAAATTTAAGTGGACAGTGACAGCAGGATATTTTTATTCAAAGAATGCATATTCTTCTAAATTATTATCAGTTGTATCAAGACTCTTTTTATGACTACATTTCCTTGGAGCTATGACAGCATACATAATTTTTTGCCTTTTTTTTCCCTTCCTTGTTATAATTCCTTCTGAATAAAGAGGAACCTGAGTGGTAACAGCCAATAGTTTAAGAAAATTTTCCTCACATTTTGGTTTTAGCATTGCCTTTTATTGTGTTTACTCTTTCAGAGTATTTTATCTATTTATTTTTAGGATGTTTATTTTATATTTCAACTTTGTCATTCTTAACTCCTGATGTAAGGAATGTTTTGGGGAGCTTTTTGTCTAGAAGTAAGGAGAACAAATAATAAAATGGCCTTGATTGATAAAGTGATACTGAAAAATGGCCAGTGTGGATCACATGATGTAATTTTAATCTTAATTAGTTAACATATGCGTTAAGAATAAACACATTTACTCTGAGTTAATGCTGCTGCAAACATAATTTAATCTAAGTCATTAAAAGGGTGCAGCTGTTAGACATGTATTTGTGGCTAATACCCTTGGCACTAACCACACTTTTATAGCTGATATATTAAAAAAACATTGCAAATGTCAACAGACATTTGAAAAAGAACACACTTTTTAAGAGCTTTGTACAGCTTTGAAAATCTGAAGTGAGGCAAATTTTAGAAACTTTTTTCTTCTCATCCATTCGGATCAATAAAGCAGATTTAGAGAAGTCATACCAAAAAGACAATACCTGAAGTAAGCCATTAGTCTCCTCTAGGTGAAGAGGAAACATAGAATCACAGAACAGTTTGAGTTGGAAGAGGCCTTAAAGATCATCTAGTTCCAACCCCCCTGCCATGGGCAGGGACACCCTCCACTAGACCAGGTTGCTCCAAGCCTCATCCAGACTGGCCTTGAACACTTCCAGGGATGGGGCACCCACAGGTTCTCTGGGCAACCTGTCCCAGTGCCTCACCACCCTCTCTGGGAAGAATTTCTTCCTGATATCTAATCTAAAACTCCCTGCTTTCAATTTAAACCCATTACCCCTTGTCCTATCACTACAGGCCCTTGTAAAAAGTTCCCCCCCAGCTTCCTTGTAGGCCCCTTCAGGTACTGGAAGGTGCTATAAGGTCTCCCTGGAGCCTTCTCTTCTGACACATGAGCAGTTGTATCAGTTCTCTGTCAAGGCTTCTGCCTCTACTGGTCACTGAGTCCTACAAGCAGCATTATTTGTTCCTGTCAGTGTGAAGAAATGTACATTTTTCCTATAACCCTGATAATATAAATCTACATTTTCCGTAGGCCATGGGTTTAGAGTATTAGAATCACAGAACAATTTAGGTGGGAAAAGACCTCTAAGATCATTGAGTCCATTCTTCAACCCATCACTGCCAATCCCACCACTAAACCATGTCTCTGCGCGCCACATCTACACGTCTCTTAAATCCCTCCAGGGATGGTGACTCCACCACCTCCCTGGGCAGCCCATTTCAATGCTTGACAACCCTTTCCGTGAAGAATTTTTTCCTAATAACCAATCTAAACTTCCCCTGGCACGACTTGAGGCCATTTCCTCTTGTCACGTCACTTGTCACTTGGGAGAAGAGACCAACCCCGACCTCTCTGCACCCTCCTTTCAGGGAGCTGTAGAGAGCGATAAGGGCTCCCCTGAGCCTCCTCCTCTCCAGGCTGGACACCCCCAGCTCTCTCAGCTGCTCCTCACAGGACTTGTGCTCCAGACCCTTCCCCAGGTCTGTTGCCTCCTCTGGAAACCCTCCAGCACCTCAGTCTCTTTCTTGTGGTGAGGGGCCCAAAACTGGACACAGTATTCAAGGTGCGGCCTTCCCAGTGCCCAGTACAGGGGGACAATCCCTGCCCTGGTCCTGCTGGCCACACTGTTCCTGACACAGGTTTACATTTCCTTCTCAAAATTGATGTTGGGGCAGTACCCTCTTACAGAACCAGTCCTTAGTCTACAACAACTGTTAGCCTTGCAGAGGCTCTGGCTAGCGCTGTGCAGGAGTACCCTTTGAACTTGGGAAGAATCGCATCTGTGGCGACAGCAGAGCACATAGGCTGCAACTGAACCTTGCTCATGGGCTTGTCAGAGGTAACCTGAGCAAAGGTGGCTATTTTATAGCTTGGTCTGCCTAGACCCAACCTTCTGTGTAAGGAAACAGGATGTGTTAACAAACTCTGTTTAATGTGGAGGTAGAGAAATGGATGTTTCGACTGAGGATATGGAATAACAGAGACATCTGGCTGCTGAGCAGGGCAGGGCCTTTGCCAGTAGTAGTCAAACAGACACATCCTGCAAATCTTTTACAATGTTTGCTTAGAATGAGAAAGGTTTCTGGGCAGGCCCATCCTGATGCAAATTCTGTTCAAGCAAGTGAAATACTCACATTGCTTTCAGTATCTCTTGAGTCAAGATTTTTCACATCTTGCTGTTACCCACAAGCCTCCAAACAGAAAACCAACCAACTGATATTCTTGAAGACTGCTATGGTTATAATTTATAGCTACAAATTTGTCTGTAGTGTGTTGTAGATGCTACTGGAAATGCATATGTTCACTTGCGGTAGTCAACAGACACTCGCAACCATCTGTCCCCAGTTGCAAGCTTATCAGCATCAGTGAAGGTCTTAGTTTTGCTCATATCTCTGCAATTTTATCTCTGTATTAACTGGGAGTTCCTGTCCTCTCACAGCTTCAAGTAGCCACAAAACCCTTCATACAGTTTCCTTAACTCTACTTCAGCTACTGCCTTTGCTCTCTCATATCTGACACTGAATGCCAGGGTCAGACAAGTTTTGGCATCTGGCCCACAACTCCAAGTTTGTCACTATGCCAGAAAAAGTAGTAAGCTTAAGGAGTGACACCTGCCCTTCCCTTTGAATAGACCACAGTGCAACCTCTGCCACCCAAGTTCATGTAATTAATTTCAACAGGAGGGAACAAACGCTCCGTGAGTCAGCTCAGGCAGCGTTGCTTTCCACACTGATTGTTTATGGAGCCTCTGGCTGGAAGGCCAGTGGCAGCACTCCTTTCCCTGGGTACTGGGGTGGAACAGTTGCACCTTTTGTGATGACTGTAATAGAGCTTAAATTACCTGGGTTTAGTGTGCAGGTCCTGAAATCTACTCTTGGAATAGGCTAAATTAGGTTAATCATAAGCACCAGTGCTTTCGCATTGTTCTGTTAACAAGGAAAACTGTTGGCTTGCAGTGACTTTTTTTTTTGTCGTTAATTAATCAAAATCTAGACATGCTGAATTGTGTATTGCTACTGACCTCCAGCCTCTCAGGAGCTGCTGAAAGTACTAAGCAACCCATTCACTGCCACAGAATAGCTGCCCTGATAAATCCCGAAACAGAAGATAGTGTTTCTTACCTTTCGGAAGGCTCACCACCAGGCTGAGCAGCACAGCGAGGATTACACAGCGTCTCATTGCCGCTTCTGTGGCTGCTGCTACTTGCTGCTAAACCTAAGGGAAAGTGCTTTTCTCTTCTGGCATCAGCCCATTTAAGGTCCCAGCCACAGGTAGAAAGTTCAGCCCCGCACTGACGTCATGGTGGCAAGTGGCAAATGATAGATCCAAGTTGTGCTTTTCTTCCTCCTCAGGCTGGGAGGAGGCTACCGGACCTGCAGTATTCTTCCTTTAAGTCGTCATAAATGCTTGAGACCTGTTGACACCAGGAAGTCACTGATAAATAAGCTGACGTGGGAGCTGACAGCACACCACCTATCCGCTGCCAGCTCTCCGTACAGACACCTTCAGTGCAAATTAAAAGGAGGGTGCTGTATAATCTGTTCTTAAAGTGGAAGAAGCTACCCCACCCCAAGGCTATTCACTGGAAGCAGAGTACATGGGATCCAGATGCTCACTTCCTTTCCAATAAATTACCAGTAAAGACAAGCTCTATGCCTCAGACCCCAGTTGTTCTTTCCTTATAAGCAAAATTTTATGCCGGAGCACTTCTTACTGCTCAACGGGGTAAAAAGCAATAGACAACACCTGCATCTGACATCAAAGAAACAGGACTGACCTTGGCCCTTCTGACAGCAGTTATGGCTGTTTTGTTTGCTGCTATCTTGTGTGTAATGAGCTCATGAAAGTGGTGTGGCAAGAGAAGGGGGAGCAGGCAAGACAGCCAGCAGGTGTTTGACTTTATCTGGATGGCAGGTCTCCTTCCTTGAGAAGAGGTATGTTTGTGGCAGGGAGACATTTGGAAGCAGGGATGGTCAGGCTGGAGCAGGGAACCTGCAGCAGATCTAGCAACGGGAAATAGCCCTGAAGGCCAGGGAGCAGGTAACCTACCTGTGACACAGGGCAAATAGGTGGGAGACAGAGACTTTTTGACATTGCATCCCAGGAAGGCTCTAAAAATTGCCAGACAGAGACCAAGGTGGGTAAAAAGGTCATTACAGGCAAGATCTGGTTTTCCCAAACTCTGTTTTTTAGCTGCCTCACCTACCAGAGTTCTCCAGCTGAACAGTGTGTTTGTTCTGCTTTGTGCTCCAGAAAAATGCACTTCCTGAGACCATGAGAAATTGGATGGCCCACAGTGGTTTTCAGTTCCCCCTTCTCAAGCAAAGGTATAATTTCTCTCACTTCGAAGGTCTGGGTGACCCTGGATCCTGCCACAGCTGCCAGTAACATCTTTCAGCGATATAAACACAGGTTATCCTGTCATTATCAGAGATGGACCAGAAGGATGAGCAACCCATTGGTGTACCCCCCACTAACAGCTGTGGAGAAGGTCTCCTCTGGCAAACTCCGCTGACAGCCACACTGGCGGGTTGTGAAAACATTTCTGAACAAGAAGTAACCGCTCTGTGTGTTAAACACCTCTCCCCTTCCTTCACTTACCTTTGTTTGACTTTCTGTTTTAAGAACAAAACACGCAGTCCTGTGTATTAATCTTACATTTTGAGGGTGGCTCTCCTTGTATGTAGGAGGGTGGGAAAGACTAGAAGTATTACTCAAGTCATCCTGAGTTTAGGGTTGTCCTAAACTTTTAACTTGCACCTAACCAGGAAACATCGGTGCCTTACAGACAGTAAAAATAGTTGGGTGCCTCTCTGCCGGCACAGAGAACGAGTGGACTCAACACTCTGCATCCTGCCACGCAGACCTGCTCAGAGCACCAAGCCCAAACTGTGGGGTGTTTTGTCCTTTGCCCTGTCACCATCAGGGAGCTGTGGGGCCAAAGGCAGTAGGATGGGCCCTAGCTGTTCCTGGTCCCCCATTGCCTCCAGCCAGGGAGCAGGGACAGCCTGCGAGGGTGGCCAGGGTCAGAGCCAGCCCAGGGGCAGCTTGGGGCATGCTTGGGACCCTCACAGCCCCCCTCTGACTCCAGCCACCCCTCTGGGCCATGCTGGATCCAGGTCCTGCCCCTGCTGCTGCTCATTTCCATGCAAGTCACCCAGCCCAGCCCCTTCAGTTCCTCCAGACCCCTCCTTAAAACTCCACTTTCCCAGGGTGCTGACAGAAAAAGGGAAAGAAATGCCTGGGAAGTGCTTGTCAGAGTGCTGTGCCTCCCTGCTCTGGCAGCATCCGCCTTCTGCCCCAGGCCACTACCACCCTCCCAGTTTCGCCTTGCACAGGGCAGGGGCACCCGAATACGAAACTTGAAGTCTCGCTCAAATAAAGCATTGGAGTCCTGAGCAGATTGTGCTGTGAGCATCCAGGGAGACCCAACCATTTTGGGACTCACAGCCTGTGCTTCGGCTGGAAATTCGGTGTGCAGAGCAAGACAAACCAGGCTGTGAAGGGTGTCTGGCAGAGCTGCATGTCACCAGCCCTTTTGTGATGTCCATATCCTATATCTGGACTCTTCAGTCATCATGACAAGTCCCGATTTTCCAATGCTGCCTCAAGGTGCAACTAGGCTAATCTAGGTCTTAAAATCTCCCTGTTGGCTGTGAAGCGAGCATGTGGGATCAAGGGAACTTCCCAGAGCACTACTGAAAGCGAAGGTCAAGTCTTTGCAGGTATAAACAGTGCAGTTTTGCTGGCTACACTGGTTGACTGTGTAGTGCTCCACATTAAAACTGTTCCCTACAGTGAATACACATCAGGAGCTAGCATATTACCTATATTTTTTGAGTTCATGTCCCTTCTTACCTGGGTGTTTCTGTTCATCACGATCACAGTTTGGGAAGTGTGAATCATTTGCAATGCAAAAGGCACCAGTTCCTTCAGGAAATAATGCGCTGATCAGATGTACTCCTTCACATACCAGATCTCTTTGCCTCTGCTCGCCCTTCCCTGTCTGTTTTGTGACACACCGGTGATCACAACAGGCTCTCTCCAGAGAGAAGGGGGGTGACAGGCTGTATGTGCCCCATTGGTTGCCAATTTGTGTGGGAATTAGTAATAGAGATTTGATAGTTTAGGAGAACAGACACAGAGAATTACAAAAACATCAGGAAAACAGATGTCAGTGAAACATCAGCAGCTCTAATGCAATTATTAATGAAGTTATTAAGCACACATTTAGACAATAGATAGTTGACAGCTAGTCCCAACAGACTCACACAGCTACAGCAGTTGTGATGGCCTGTAAAGAATCACAGAGAAAACCTGCTTTGCAGAAATAACTTTCCAGATGATGTAAAACCAAACCGTTGTGCGTCAAAGCTCAGATATGGCAATCACGAACACTGACAAATTATTATTATGAAATAAAAACTGTGCCATATTTAGTAACAAACACAGCAATTCTCTTGTCTTGATCTTTGCTTATGGCAGGGAAAAGTAGTATCAAAGGTAGAAGGCCTTATCTGTTAGAAGGTACACAGTCCTGTGTAGCCTCAGTATTTAATTGTAAGTTGCATGTAATCAACGGGCAATCATGCTGCCAGAAGTCATACAATAAAGTAGAACCAACTGTCTTTTATAGCACTTCACATGCGTCAGCTAGTTACTTTCTTCCTGTGTATTTTTTCAATCTTATTCCTTACAAGATTCCTATACATTTTGCTATCTCGTGTAAATTTAGTTCGTCCACTGTATTACATAAAAAGTAGAAATATATGTTGTAACTGGCTAGAAGTTAAAAAACCAACCCCAAACCTCCAAAAAGTCTAAATCAAAGGCTATACATACAGAATCATCCATAATCAGGGGAAGCAGATGAACTTTGACTTCTTTTTAGGTAGTTCCCTAGATGGCTGAGGGCACAGACTATGGATGCATTCAATGGTCTTAGGGGCACCGGTATGCAAATCTGAAATGGGCAAGACTGCTGTTAAATCATGTGCTTGTCCGTAACTGCGAAGGTCTTTTACCTAGTCTCGTGGCAACATTGTGACCAATTCTTTTCCACTGCCCATTTCCTTAAAAGGTACCAATGTTGTACAGAAATCAGAACAACTTGCAGTAGCACTGGTAACAAAACCGAGGTGCTGTTAACAGTCCCTCCCTTGCAAATGAACAGAACCTCAGGATTTAGTCAGGTTACTCTCTCCTTTATTTTCCCACCAGTCTTACTAAACAAGGAGCAGGCATGTAACACAATTCTGTACTATATCACAGTAGAAAGTAGACTAAAGTTTCAGGACATAGGAAGAAGTATGTGTTAGACTCACCATGTCTTGGTGAGGGGCACTCTCTTCATCGAGGGCAGCTGTCAAGTGTGGGGTCTTGTGACACTGCTGTCAAAGGTGAGGGATACCTTACCATGGGCTGAGCTACACTCTGACCGTGTTTTGTCTCTTTTCATGGCTGCTGGGGGAGCCACATGGAAGGTTCAAACTGAATCATAGAACAGTTTGGGGTGGAAGGGACCTTAAACATCATCTGGTTCCAACCCCCTTGCCATGGGCAGGGACACCCTCCACTAGACCAGGTTGCTCCAAGCCTCATCCAGCCTGGCCTTGAACACTTCCAGGGATGAGGCATCCACAGCTTCTCTGGGCAACCTGTGCCAGTGCCTCACCACCCTCTCTGGGAAGAACTTCTTTCTAATACCTAATCTAAATCTCCTTGCTTTCAATTTAAACCCATTACCCCTTGTCCTGTCACTACAGGCCCTTGTAAAATGTTCCCTCCCAGCTTCCTTGTAGGCCCCTTCAGGTACTGGAAGGTGCTATAAGGTCTCCCCAGAGCCTTCTCTTCTCCAGGCTGAACAAGCCCAGTTCTCTCAGCCTGTCCCCATAGGAGAGGTGCTCCAGCACTCTGAGCATCTTCGTGGCCTCCTCTGGACTCGCTCCAACCAGTCTATATCCTTCTTATGTTGGGGGTTCCACAGCTGGACACAGCACTGCAGGTGGGGTCTCATGAGAGCAGAGTAGAGGGGGAGAATCCCCTCCCTCAACCTGCTGGCCATGCTGCTCTGGATACAGCCCAGGATATGGTTGGATTTCTGGGCTGCCAGAGCACACAGCCGGCTCATGGCCAGCTTTTCAGCCCCCAGTACCTCCCAGTCCTTCTCCTCAGGGCTGCTCTTGATCCATTCTCCTCCCAGCCTGTACTTGTGCTTGGGATTGCCCCAACCCAGGTGCAGGACCTTGCACATGGCCTTGTTGAACTCCACGAGATTGGCACAGGCCCACCTCTCCAGTCTGTCCAGGTCCCTCTGGATGACATCGCTTCCCTCCAGCATATCAACTGCACCACACAGCTTGGTGTCATCAGCAAACCTAAAAAAAGCAGCCACCTAACTTTTGGTAGAGTAGATGAATTCCACGTTATCCCCTTCCAATTGCTATCACTGTTTAGTGTTGTACTCCTTTGAAGCAATAGAGGAAAAGATTGTCCCATATGAACATACCTGCCATTACTCCTGATGCTTTTCCACACCACACCTCTTCCCAGCAGCCTGGGCTGAACATTGTGTTCATCTGGATTCAAGGCACCCTCCTCCTTCTTCCTCTGAGTGACACTCAGCTGTATATTCTTCACAGTCCTCATCGTTGTCAGGTCCAGTCCCTTGCCCTTGCAAACAGCCCCGCTGCACCAACATCTCCAGAGGTTTTCCTCCCCTCCAACATGCACTCACACGTGCAAACACATGATTTCACCAATTCTCTTGCAACTCCAGCAGGATGAAAAATTAAGTTGAGGAAGAAAAAAATTAACTGTGTTGCTTAACGCTACTGAAATAAACATATCAGTATGTTTACACACACTTGTATTTGAGCTGAGCAGGATTTCATTTAGCACAACTAACAGAACATATCCATTTCCTCTTTGCTTTTCCTTTTAGTTATTTGATCACCAAGAACCACCACAAGAACAAACGAACTATAAAATTTCTTATGTTCTAGGTTTGATTTCTAATTAGAATTAAAACCATCTAAAAGTGGCTTATGTATCTTTATAGGGAAAGTCAAAGACAATAAAAAAGCTGAGGCATAGTAATATTCTTCGTTTTATTGTATCCTTTTATAACACTGACTAGAACGCCAGATTTAATAGTATTGGATGCAGGTATAAAAATAATCCAATCCTTAAAATTATATTTTGCTACTACAGTACTGTATAATTAGCAGAGGCTGAAAATATGATACAACTTTAAATAATACTGGTTTGGAAAATGTCCTTAGAACCCCAGCGACTTGGAAGCAAACATTCAGAGATACAGGGAAGGAACCAGGGCAATGTCAAGAACCAAAAGAAGGTTTACATTCAGGTTGATAAAAGAAGCACAAACAAATGCTGAAAATCTACCTTTTGAAACAGAGGTCACCAAAGGTGAGCTTTACCACTGCAATTCTGGAGGCTGCTCAAATAAACCATTATGATTTTACACACCAAGTCTCACCTTCTGCTAGGAGAAAGTCCTGTAAAATTTAACAGGGCTTAAAACAAATGACTGAGTTTAACAGAATTTCCATTGAAAAAGAAAACTATTAAGCACTTACTCTGTTGTGTTTGGGTTTTGTTTTCATTTTTTCTTTAAGGTAAACACATTCTAGCAGATTTTACTGGAGACCTTTTGTATCAGGTGAATTTTATAGCATTGTTGAAGAGAAGTGGTCAGTTTTTACTGTATTCCGCAGGACTTTTCCATACAGAATTTCAAAGATCTGGGGGCTGCCTGCTGCAGTCATTAACCCAAACTAGACTCTCATCCCTTTTTGCATTTTACCAGTATAACGACTGAGGGACTTAGCATTTATATACTACTTTTGAGGAACATTTAGATTTAGATTAGATATCAGGAAGAAGTTCTTCCCAGAGAGGGTGGTGGAGCACTGGAACAGGTTGCCCAGAGAAGCTGTGGATGCCCCATCCCTGGAAGTGTTCAAGGCCAGGCTGGATGAGGCTTGGAGCAACCTGGTCTAGTGGAGGGTGTCCCTGTCCATGGCAGGGGGGATGGAACCGGATGATCTGTAAGGTCCCTTCCAACCCAAACTGTTCTATGATTCTATGAACATCAGGCACTGTCTCTAGGTTTTCCCTCAAGAAGGCTATTATGCACGTGCAACATGAATTAGACACAGAAGAGGTGTCATCCCACATATGACCTTACAGTACAGAAGCCACGTTTGCTTTAGACATTTACTTCTGCAAAACAAGCAAGCATATTCCTTGCTTCTTTTTATTTTCATTCTGTTATTTCTTACCCCTTCATGGATTTCTGTCCTGCTTTTCAATTTGAGCACTTTAAGGGAACAAAGAATTAAAAACACATTGCAAAGCTCTCTCTCTCTCAAAAAAAAAAAAAAAAAAAAAAATCGTACGAGCACACAGTGCGTACCCCTTTCAAAACCGGGAGATCTTGTTTCATTTCTGAAGGGACAAGAATGAACTGACAAGTAGATTTTATCTGTGACTGCAGAAATCACCTCAACATCCCCTAGAAGTTCTTAAATGGTAGGACACAGATTAGCTGACCAGTAAAACAACTTCACAATATTCATTCGTTCTCTTTTGAGGAAGGCGTTTCAGATCTTGAACCTGGTTTGTTCAATCTCACACAATACAGGTCCTGCTACGCTAATAAGTATACTTGTAAAAATAAATATAACATGGAAAGGCAGCAACAATATCACAGAAATAGGCAGAACAGAGCCATGGGAAAGCATGTACTACACACAGGTGACCCTGGTGGTAAACAATACTTCATTACAGTCCATGGGGGGGTTACCCCGGTCACTATATGGATGCTGGATTAGGTCCTTTGTGTGTAAAGAGGAAAAAACCTTAGTCAGCATTGGAAGAATATTTAAGTAAAATGCATCCATTTTTGTTAATTTAAGGAAGAAAACCAAAGACTAAACATCACTATGAGGGAATGAGAAGTCCAGCTGGATTTGGAACGGATATGGCCATTGACCATGTGCTGGGGAAGCACTTGGTATGTCTGCGGCAACGTCCAAACCCGCTTAGCTGCTCACTCAGGTCCTGGCAAACAACCTTTACGAGTATCGGCACTACCAATTTCACTATGACAAACACCTCTCCCCAACTGCCATTTATTGCTGTTTTTTAAAGCCTTTTACTACCACTCAGTGTGGAGGCAAATATCCTTCATAAGGCTGGTCACAAGGTGATTCAGTACCTGACCGTGGCAGTGGGACTCCAGGGAAATGCCACAACAGCAAAGAGATTCATTGCTGCTGTGTTACCCAAAGCTTCAAACGTGGAGGGCAAAGGGCATCCAAATGCCCCTGTCCTGGTTTTTTCCTCATACAGCCCAATTTGGTGCTGTGAGGTTTCAACAGTATATGAAAGGCCCCTGATTTTTCCAGTACAGGTGGGAGGACTGGCCAGGGCGAGCAGCAGCACACGGCAGGGACACGGGAAGGGTGCATGTACAAGCATCCCTTTTGAACAATCCCTCAAATCTGTGTTTTGCTGCTCTGTTCACTGGGACTGCTTCTCCTGGGTCGGCTTCTGGGGGTATTTTTGTGGGCGAAGGGCTTTTGTCAGTGCAATTGGCAGAGCACCATAGCACCAAAAGTGTGCCTCCCACATCTTTTCCTGTCAAGCAACAGAATTAGCATTTTTTTCAAAGTTAATCGAAAAATACACCCACACAACTGCCCGTGGGCCCTTGCTGACTGCTTCCCTAGCTTTCCACAGCCGCCAGGAGCAAGAGCGGATTTCTGTGCAGTGTTGGTTTAGCTTTTCTTCCTTTCCTCACATCTGGCTGAACCACTTGCATCCTACTTACAAGACACATGCCACTTCTATCTCATCATCTTGGAGAGTAGAGAGCAATTCCCTTCGGCAAAAACATCCAGTATGCTCATAATTTGCAATTTGGGGTAGTTAACAATAGTCTGAGAAATAACCTGCATTTATTTATACATCCTAAAGGGAGTTAGGTACTAAACAGAAGGGCATCCACATTTAAAAGTGAGCTCGAGGGCATGTGAAGAGTCCTCTCACATCTGACAGGAGTGACACACCCCACTTCACTGCCAGAGGGTGCTCAGTGTATGGCAGAGATGGAAGCAGGCGGAGGGGATCCCGGTGGCAGCTTTAACAGAGGCAAGCTGCACAGAAGACAGGTCACATCCCTGTCACAGCCAGGCAAGCCCATTGCTGCTGGGATGTGGAGTAACTCACTGCAGTAAAATAACGGCCGTAAGCTGTGGCAGAACACACTGTGCTGCACCCACCCTTCTGTCCTAGGGGAGCTGGGAACCAGTGGGGCTTGGGTGAAGACAGCCCATCACAGCACAGGGAGCAACTGGGCTGGTGGAGACCCAAGGATTGAATCACCCTGGGCTGCATCCACCGGCTCCTGAAAGACTTCCTGGATCACTGCATGGGAAAGCACCTGCACACACCCTGGTGCTGACACCTGCCTAAATTCCCCTCTGCCTGCTGAGCGGGGTCTCCTAAGGACACCCTGAAAAGGTGCTGCAGGCCAGCGGAGACCCTCTTCCTCCTCCTCCTGTGGACCATGCATTGGCTCCATGACTCCTTTCCTAAAAGGAAGGTCAGGTTGCAACGGATACATTCTCTTCAGAAGTTTCCCAATGTTTACCTGCTCTGGCAGAGAGAAAATTTCAGTGCAATGAAGTTCTCTCTTTTGAAAAATGCCAAGTTCTGCAGTCCTCACTTAGAAAATCCTGCTGGATTTACTGAGACCCTTTTGCTCCAGATACAGCATTAAGAAGAATTTGACGATCACTAAGAAATGTAAATTGATTACTTGTAAACTTTTGTGTGATCTCAATTAGGAACAATCCTATCTCGTGTCCACTCAAATCCCTTGAAATTTGCTGTGAGATAGAGACCAGGAGTTTTGTTTATATAGTTCATGTATATAGAAGGATCAATCTGCAATTTTGAGTTGGTATTTCCTGCTTTGTCCTTTGTACTTGGCACACACAGGAACGTTTCCCAGTCTTTGAACTAACCAAGCAATTAAACATTTGCCTATAAACATGTGCCTAAACTTCCTCATTCTGGCAAAATGCTGTCATGTGGTTAAATCCTACCATCATTGCTGGACACTCTTCCTTTTTGCCAAGCTACTTTAGTAAATAGAGGCAGAGCCCAGTGCTCATCTGTACGCCTTGGATTTAGATTTAGCATGAATCCCAGCTTCTCTCTTTTGTAAAACAGACAAAACTCTCCTCCACACCATGGGAAAGGCAGTCCTTTCTGTCCTAGGCATTCTCAGAGGCAACCCACCTGCACAGAAACATCCCTGCAAATATACCAGTTTGAAGGACCCCACAGCACAGTAGAGTCAAGCCCTTAGTTCACATCACCCAATGGATCCTGTGTAATTAAGATAATGGCTACTAATGAAAGGGAGAAGAACATCATCCATGGACTGGGAACAGTGATCAGTGTGGCAGGGAACATCCAGTTCTAGTGCTTTACCTGTTACACTATTTTGGATACTGTGACTATAGTCTTTCTTAAATACAGCTCCTTAGGCAGCTGTACTTCCCATGCGCATCCATTCATTTCCTCCCGGCGGTTGACATAAGCCATGTACTACCACCTGCGAGGTTGATTATTGATCAGACAGGCATGAAGTTGCATGCATCGTCACCAGAAAATCATGTAAGTGCAAAGGATGCTGCCCTAGGCATCCATAATGATCTCAGGGCTCCTCATTACCCAGGTTTATTGCCCGGGAGCAGCCACACGACGCATCAGCATCTGAACTGCTGTTCTCACTTGGGGTTAGGCACTTTGGGGGACGCATCCCGTGGTCTTTAGTGTTTCAGTTAGCTGAACTTACTTGTAGGCACTGTGTCTTTCTAAGCACTGCAGGGAAGAAGGGAATATCAGAGGGTATGTGCCCTTCAGTGAAACTAGCACTACAGAGATGGAGGGTTAATGGCTAAGGCATTGTGCTGCTTGCTCACGGCTCCTCATGCAAGCAGTCACCTTGAACTAAAAGCAGAGTCACATTCAGGGAAAGCATCCATATCTGGACCCTGCATTTGGACAGGGTTCAGATGATTCAGGCTAACAGTGCAGTAAAGATAAGCAGTAAATATACTTGATTAGTAAGATCTCTTTCAACACCCAGCTCAGGTCAGAATACAGTCTGTGAGCTTACGATCTGATCTCTGGTGAGAAATTTACATTCTTCAGCTTTTGCAGAGGTGATTAGTATGATTTAACACACTAGGTGAGGAAATCTGCCTGGTCTGAATCACTCGAAACTAGGATGGAGGAAAACACTTCAACGTAAGTGATCTTTGCTCCACTAGGACTGAAAGTATCACGTCTTTCTCTCCCTTAATTGCAACTGAATGCAGTGAGCCTTATTTTCCAATATACTGAAAGTCTCCACAGCTACAGAAGCTGAGGTGGGCTGGGCAGGCTTCGAGACCGTGTCCCACCAGCAGTACCCAGGTCCCACCTGCCCACCCAGGGCTATACAATTATTGCTCCTTCTCAGATACTTCATAAGAAGCATGCCGAATTCCCAGCTCATAATTTTTTTTCCTGTGAGCAATTATTTAACATTACATTGCTGTTTCTACAGGAATTTAAAACCCTGCGGGGAAACAGAGCCCCGTAAGATGGAAGCACTATGCTGACATGTAGTGGCATCAATTCTGAACAACACTGGTTGACAAAACAACAACGTACTCAGACTCTTCCCTATATACAGGAAGTTCTCAAAGCAGCGCACAGGATCAACTGTGTCTTTTTTTTAGTTAAAATTGCAGTGGTATGACTAACATTCCCATACTCTTTGGAGACAATCAGCCCATGAATTCAGCCAACATTGCCAGGCACCACGCTTCAGCAAGGACCCAGTCACCTGGAGAACTTCCACCAGGAAGAAGGTGAAGGCCAGAGGACAAGCCAGCTCCTCTGGCGTACACGAAACAGAAAGCAATGCATTAATGGAAAAGGGAGTGGCAAAACTTGCCCCACCAAAAGCAGTTGCACGGTGAATCTTTGCATGAAGGTTGGCTGAAGACAAGCACAGTCAACATGAACAAGATGTGTAAACAAAACACTCCCTCATGGTATTCAATGCAGAGTGCTGGGCACAGTTCACCTGCCTGTGCAGATCCATGCTTGCCATGTAGCATAAAGAGTGAAGAAGCAGCACAGAACCAATCCGGAGTACGTGTTAACCTGGGTCTTTGAGGGATGTGCACCTTGAGCCATTCCCTCCTCCTTCTCTCTGCTGCTCAGCAAGTGCAACCGTTCTTCGGGGCCAGCAACGCTCGGCATGGAGCTCAAAGTCCTTTGTTTCATGGGAAGAGTAAGATTGATGTGGGCCGAACTGCCAGGGAACAGATTGTACCTGGGGATCAAGGGCCACGAAACTGTGTCAATCTTCCACTCCCTCTCCACTCCCTGCTAAAAATAGTCTCTTCTTCTGGTTTCATCGCTAATAAAGGATGGATTGTATTGTCCAGGGTAGATGCATGAATGTCGAGATCCAGGCAAACCAGTGTAGGGAGGATAAAGTCCATTTCTTTCCAGTTCAGGGTTTCTCAGTCCAGTTGGCTGTGTTAGAAAAAAAAAATAAATAAAAAGGGTCTTATTCTCACGCAGAAATCGTACTTTAGGCACAGCCTTACCGCCTTTCCCAGCAGTAATATCAGTAGATAGAAGGAACAATGTGATTGCTAATGATCTCTATAACCAAGAGTGATTTTTACTGTGGGAGTTATGCATTGCCTGAAGGGGATTATTCTGATGCAATCCAGTTTCGACATCTTACCAATTAGCAAACCTGAAGTTTACCTGACTTCACCAAGTGCAGTGTAAGTACACAGTTAATTTGTAATCCAAGGGAATTGTGCTGATGAGTTTGGGCATTGAAACAGCTCTCACCAAAAGGATATTGTCTCAGAGCCATCCCTAAAGATAATGCTTCTGGAAAATCAAAGTTAGTTTCCTGCTTTGAGTATTACCTGGGAGCATTCCTCTCCCCATTAACCACAGGCACCTGCTCTTCCAACCCAGGCACTTGCATTATTTCAATTACAAAGTGACCTGACCTTTATTTCTCTTCCCTTCTCTTACTTACAAGTAAGTCCCTTGGGGACCCTTCATTGAGGAACTTCAATGTCTAAGGCCAAGACTGTACAAACTTTTCACCCAGTAAATAACATCAAGACACCTGGTTTGATCTGTTACAGAGCAGATCCATGCAAAGCCCTCATCATCCACTCCTTGCTAAGCAGCGTTCCCTTCTAGTTGCCAGTATAAAAAAAAGTCTTTAAAAAATGTATAGGAAATGTATTTGCAGTTCCAAATCTCTCATTCTTACTGGAAGCAGGAAGGAGGATTACTTCCCTTCATGTTGTGCAACACAGTAAACCTCCTTACTGGAAAACTTAAAATACAAGCAAGAAAAAAGTATTGCTCTCTGCTCTGGAAAGCAGGAGTCCAGAATCTGTGATTTGGGTGAAATCCTGCAACCTTCATTCACATGAGTAACTCCCACACGCATTAAGTACATCCAGTATGTTGCTTAGTGACAGACGATACACAAACATCACAACTCTGGATACAGACATTAGTAGAGGGTACCAACCACAACAGCAGGTCTTGTGCTTGTGTCTTTCTGTGCCCTACACAACCTATTGCTGCTCCACCACTTCTTCCCTCAGAGCGGAAGGGATGCTCCTTATGCAGCCTTTCTGCTGCAGGAAGGGGCTTGTACCCTGGAGAGGGGAGGAGTGGAAGAAAAGAGGGATCCTCAGTGACCAGCACCTTCCCATCTCAGGGTGAAGTGCCCTAGGCAGAGGTCTCAACCTTCCAGAATCATCAGTGAGGGTGGAAGGGCGAAAACTACCTACAAGGATCCATAGCAGTCTGTCCAAAACCTTTAACTGTCCTTGTCTAGGACTGGGCTTTTTGGGGATCTGCCAAAATGTTCCTAGACATTTCCCTAGCACTCTTCCTAATGACATCTCTTTGTGATATTCACCACGTGTAACAGCTAGAGTCCATAGGACTCCCAGTGCCCTGCTGCCCTTGGAAGTCATTTGCTTTGCTCTTTTATTGTGCAGGAAAGGGATTTGTACTTCCAAAAATAAAGGAATGTGTCTTTCCTGTATCAGGCACAAAGGATTAATAGTTAAGCTACAGATAGATACCGAATAATACACATCTGTCATCTGCAACAGGTTCTTGGTGCTTCCGTTCTCCTGCATCTCGATGGTCTCTCTGCCCCACTCCTGTGCCCGGGGGTTCTTTGGATATTCAGCATACGGAGACATCTGGAAATCCCCACTCTTGAAAATGAGTTTACTTATGTCATTTTTATTCTTCCTGTTCATAAAAGAATGAAGGAAATTGAAAACATGCAACTTATCCTGCTATCTGGTATGCACTTCTGACGTGATCTCAGGAGATTTACTTCACGTTATGAACCCTGACTTTGAACAAAGATCACCTCAGAAGGGCTACAGTCCCATCTTCTGCTCCAAGAAAAAATCAGATATTAGGTCAGATCATGCTGCTCAGGGCATTATCTGTTGGAATTTGAAATCTTCAAGGATGGAGATGGCATAACCTCTCTGAGCAACCTGTTCCACTGCCATACTGTCCTCTTGGGTGAAAGGGTTTTTCTCTACATTCAGTTTGAACCTCTCCTGTTCCAGCTGATGCCCGTTGTCTCTTAAAAATGTGTGTGTTCACCTGAACAATGAAAAAGTCACGGAAATCTAGGAAGAAAGAAAAAACGTATAGTGCATCTTGCCTCTAGTCTGAAGCTACCTGCTGGTGTGGGAACTACGTGTGTACATGCATGTGTGCGTCTGAGAGGGAGAGACACAGAGAGAGAGAGCACGTGCAGGGCTTGTCCATAAACAAGTATGAAAATAGCCTTAAATAAACTTAAACACCACTTGAGCAATGGCCAGCAACCCTTCCTATTGCCTGAACTTCTCCTTTTTACTTAGCTTGCATTTTTGGAGCCTGCTCCCTGGCTGCCTTACAGCTCTGAGTGGGAAGGTCTCCTTTGCCTCCCCATCCTTAGAGGACATGATTTCCAGGTGCATCCTTAAGAAACACTGAGTTGCCTTTTTTAGCCTGGTTACTGGGAAAAAAAGAAATACGTATATACATTTCCCCAGATGAAAGCACAATGTAATACTCGAGTATCTCTGATTAACCCACTTGCTTAGCTACCCTAGGGGGTCACCTATGATTTGGTCCTTCAGGGTTCACGTGTGGAGCACAAAGTGTGGTGTAACCCCCTGAGAGGATGCCACGCGAGCTGGGGCCAGCCGTGGTACCTACCGGCAGCAGGTGACAATCAGCGCTATGCCCATGATGAGCAGAAGTCCCCCTCCTGCGGCCGCGATCACCACCGTGATGAGCTGATATGCTGCAGATAGGAAAGAGAGAGATCCACTCAGAAACAGTGACGTGGTTGTAATATACAATATTTATGTATTATATATATAATTCTAATGTAAACATTTCCACAGTCCTCATGCAAAGGCGTTAACTGTTTATTTCCCATTTTCCCTCCCTCTGTAAGTAATATTGCCTTAAATTTTCAAGTGAAATGGATGGAGTTGGGGATCTCTTGCTGAAGGAAGAACAAGCTTGTGTTTCCCTAGGGGCCAGATTCCCTTCACTGATAGATCAGAATAATTCAAAGGATAGGTCATGGATTCACCTCCAAATATCTTGCTCCAAGAGCGCCCACTATATGTGCTATCATGACAGAGTATCCAGAGAAAGGAGGTCTCCTTTCCTCAGGAGATAACATTAAGTCAACTTTGTCAAAGAAGGTCAACTATATAATTTTCAACAGAAAATGAAGAAAAACGCTGACAAGAGTAGTGTGTACCTACTGCATTTTAGACATAGTTATTTGCAATTATTTGTTTCAAATTTGCTGTTTCTGATGCTGCGGCAATTAAAAGAAACAAAACTCGGTACTTACGGTTTCCACAGTTGAATCCACCTAAGCCAAACGGGCAGCTGGTAACAAAAAACAACAGGGAGTTTCAGCAGCTCAGCTGTGCTGACAGGTCACCAAAGCAATATTGGGAAGGATTATGGGGTAGGAGGAAGGCAGAACAGTCACCATACCTCACGCAGGTCTCGTTTTCCAGCTTATATCCATCTTCACAGGCTAAAAACACAGGAGAGAGAAGGGCCATGAGCACTGCGTAGTGGTGCAGGGGAGGCATTCCCCACACCGCTTCCCATGGCAGCATCACCCCCACAACCATGGGGACCGACAAACCGGCCTGTGCCGCTGGCACAGCAAGAATGTGATGCACTCTGATGGGATGCAGTATCTCCTCTGGTTTAGGCAAAACACCGTGTGCTCAAATTCACACCCCGCTGGCTTTGATGGGACCATTTCAGGGCATCCCAGCAGAGCTAGCTCGGAACCTGGCACGGGGTGTGCAGCTGGTAACGTAATTCCCAGCAAAACCTCTTCTTGCCCAGATGGAAACTCGCTGCACACTTGCACTGCTTCCCACAAAATAGCAGTGTAAAAAAAACTGCAGGTGTCTCCAGTTTTTGTTTTGAAACCTCATTTGAACAGTGCTACTTTAGCACTGATGCACGTTATAATTACTTTTAAATGTTAGTATTGCAACAAAATGTTATGTGAACGTAGCCAGGGTAATCCACAGTGGTATGTTATCTTTTACCTCATGTCACCTTTTTTCCTAGTCTTTCAAATTTGGAGCTAAATCAATGGAAATAGAAATTAAATATATATATAATTATGTATAACTATACCTATTTATAATAGAATAGCAATTAAATTTACTAGGCCTAAATAACCCAGAAAACTGCTGTGTACAAAATGTTGGCGAAAAACTAAAACCATCGCTTCAAAATAAAGTAATTTCTGTGCTCATGGACAGCTCTCTCATCACCTGAATCACCTGAGAAGCTTATACTGCCCCTTTGATGAGTGCAAAGGTGATGACACATGGGACATACAATGATACGCTTTGAATTACTGATTAGATCACCGCTTTTTCTCAGCGATAGTCCCACCGGAGCTCCTGCAGATCTGCTGCCTTTCGCAGAGGCAGCGAAGGTGGCCGCTCCAAGGGCTGCGCAGGGGTGGCACGGATGGAGTCGCTCTGGGCAGAGGGACAAACCAGGGCCAGCACATGCAGCAGCCCCTGGGGGTCTGCAAGACATCACCCAGGGGTCTGGGAAAAGCCTGCAGCACGCTCCACAGGGAATAAAACTGTGAAAACAAAAATGCCCATGGATTTTTTTTTATTCCCTCAAACACCATATGCTTAAAAATGTCGAGGGAGCAGCTCTCAAGCTCTGTTCCCTCTGCCTTGCTCTCTAACCAGAGGGATAACCTGCAGCCGAAAGCTCGGGCGGTCTCTAACCTCAGCAAGTGTGAGGAGGTCTGTGGGGAGAGAAGGGGGCTGCGCAGCCGAGGCCCAGCTAAGCTGCAGCACAGCCCTCCCCTCCTCCTTGCTGCTCCCAGCACACCGAGTGCCTCGTCCCCTCTGGCACAGCCAGTGGCTGTATTTTCAGGAACACTTAGCACAGGAGGGGAAGAAGGAAGAAAAGAAGACAAATGTGTAACGTTGTCCGTTAGCATGGGCTCGCAATATCATAGTAAACCAAGAGAGAGCACTAGTATTCTGACTGGATTCAGAAGTTATGGCTCTTCCAGCACCAATAACAAGTGATACTGATGCCAGCAGGGAGCACTGTGACCTCCCCCTCATAACACAGGTCACAGAACTGCCATAAATTTGATTCCAGTTTCAAATCAAATAGTTGAACTGGAGCTACATTTTAGAGAACCATCCAAGATTGATTTTAATATTTTCAGTGACAGGCAATCAACCACAACTTTGGGTCAGATGCTCATAAAGCTAATTTCCCCGGCCATTAAAAACATTCACCTTCTTTCTGGTCTGAATTATTCCAGTGTCAGATTCCAGCCTTTGGATGTTTACTTGCTAGATTGAAAAAGGTTAGATGATCACATTCCTCCTCCTCACCATCAAATTGCTCCTTTGCCTTTAATAAAACCAAGTGCGCCGAGATCTTTGAGTCTCCCTGGGTATTCAGAGGAAAGCTGCAACACTCACCACTTCTCTGTTGACCCTTTTGATTTCTGGTTCCCAAAAATAGATGTTGTAAGCCCAGAGATAACAAATCTTCCCCTCTTCTTCCTGCCTGTGCCCCCTAAATGCACTCAGGCACAATATTAGCCTTACAAGCCAGAGCTGGGGACCTCTTCTTTACCCACCAGGCCCCCTTCACAGCTCTGCCCAAGTCTCTGCTTTCCAGCAGACACAACCCAGTGTGCCTGGCACTCTGCTCTTGGATGCCTGGCCTTACTTGTGGCCATACTGAAATACTGTTTGCCTATACACCACTTACTTAGCATCTCACGTCACTCAGCATGCCATTTTCCCTGTGGGGTGTGTGGATGCAGATGGATGATACACTCAGATCATGAATATTGCAGGTCTACGCACAGACTTACAATGGTAACTGACAACAACAATGACAGGGGGGGCTGATGTCCATGGTAGCTGGACTTGCACCTCTTTCTCAGCCCTATATAGCCTCACTACTCCTCCGCTACCTCTTTCACTACATTTATTCCTGCAGAGCTGGGGATGGGGAAGGTGAGGCTCTTTACGTAGCCCACGCTGCTGCATCTCATCATGATGCTTTTTGCAATGGATTTGGTTTTCTCTCTCTAAAATGGTTTCTTTGAAGTCAAGAAAGAGATCAGAGGTAACTGGACAAGAGTTCAGAGCCTCAGTCAGCAAAAAGCCAGGGCAAGGGTAGTAAATCCCAAAGGATCCTTCCCTGGCTCGCTCATAACACCAATGCATTAGCAAAATGTGACTGGATGGGTTGCTCCTTTCACTCACTAACAAAAGCAGACTGAAAACATTATGGAGCAAATGTCCTACTACAGTGAGCCACAAGATCAGGCAATAATGAAATCTGCAGTGAAGGAGAGGAAGGCATCACCTCCACAGCTCGCTGGAGTTCCCTTCTCTAATAAGTGCAGCAGCCCCGTGTACCCCAGCCCCAGCCTGCCACCTGTGTGTTGGGAAGGTCTGGAGGAGCCTGCAGGCAGATGCTGGAGCCCAGCCTAACCTCAACCCCTCAGCCCTAGCCCAACAGCGTGTGTAGTGCACATGCACCTTGAACGGTCTCAAAGCTGGAGCCGTGCCTTGCACAGGAGCAGCCCTGGACCCCACTGGCACACAGCTCTCAGGCCAGGAGACTACAGTGGCAGCGAGGAGGAAAAGCAAGATCCTGAATATGCATCTCTCCATCTTACTTAAACACCCAGTGCTTATGTCTTTTCCTCTCCTCACCCTGCCTTTTCCTGCCACTTTGCTTTCTCCTCTAGCATCTTCCCTGCTCCTTTGAACATGCTCCCAGGAGAGCTCACACTGTCACACTCGCTCGGCAAGTTTTCAAACGTGAGCAGGGAATAGAGGAAAGGCTTAAGTGTCAGGGGCCAAGCAAAGCTATCCAGTTGTGCTTTTCTACTCAGGATACCTTTGCCTTTGCCATCCCGAAAGAGACTCAGGGGTCTCTTTGGAAACGTGCTTTTCTGCTCCTTACTTCATTCCAGAAACACTCTGTATTATTAAAAATAGCATGCTCTTGAAAAGCTGGTACAGTGGGTTTGTTGCCCTGTTCCTAAAACAGCCCTGAAGATACTGGGAAAGTTGACAACTCACAACATCACAGAAACAACCAAAGAGAAGTTGCATACCGAAAGGTACCACGGCCAACATGTCAAAATTCCCGTGGCTCGGAGACCCAACCCTTCCGTGGTCCAGGAGATGCCTTTTTGAGCATGCCCCAGGAGACAGACAATGCAAGGCAGGAAAGAACAAGCCCTGGGGGTCAGGGCGGCCGATCCCCCATGTCCCGGCAGCTCTCCCAGCTGCACCCATCTTCCCACAGCGGAGACCGGACAGGGCAGCACAATAGCCATTTCCCTCTTTGCAAATTCTAGAATCGGAGTTAGCATGCCACATTTTCACAACCCACAATAAGGGTCGGATGCTCAGGAGACATTGGTTCCTGTTTAGTCACTAAGAGGGCAAAGATTTTCAAAGAGGCTGGCATATTGTATGCTATATTTGTCAGAAAATAGCCCTAAATATCAAATGAGGGATATAGCTTGGCTTTTGAAAAAGCCTTTAAAAATCCCAACCACCTGGCTTACCCAGATGGGAACAAAGTGATGCTGAAACTCTGGTATCTTGTTGGATCATGGCACCATGCAGTTGGGGCTACCCTCATACCACTGCAGCTGAAATCCTGCATCAACCCTGTCCCTCTGACACCCTCAAGCTGGTCAATAAGACGTTTCCTACTGACAGCAGCGAGCTGAAGGTGGAATTGAGGCCTCACTGTGTGCAGGTAGGCAGGTTTATATTTTGCACAGCAAACAGGACCCGTAAGTAGGGAGTGACCACATGTACAGGATGTTAGATCTCTTAGCCCTCTGCAACCATCACAACTGGCTGCCCTACAGCCTTTCAGATATTTTTCTTCACAGCACTGCTTGGCAAGAGACGTGGACAAGAAAAATGGAGTCACTCACCCTAGGTCCCCACCACCAATGGTGGAGCAAGAATTAAGCCTCCCAGATTTCAGCTCAGCTGCCTACTCACTACATAAGCCTTTCTCTGCCTCTCAAGGGTTGGTGGAGATGGTCACTGTTTCCTGATAGAAATCCTTCCCCTGATATACAAGATGAAGGGAGGGAAGGAAAACACAAAGGAGAAAGGTTTTGCCTGGAGCCACAGAGCAGAGGAGAGACAAGACCATGACCTGGGACCCAGAGATGTTCATCTCTGAGATGTCCATCCCAGAGCCAGCAGCACATGCGTTATTTCCAGGCTCATCTTTCTCACTCTGTGATGAGATTTGGAATTGACAAAGCATCTCCTCCTATTTCAACAGCAACCCAGCATTCTGTGCCAGAAGCAATATATAACCACTACTGCAATTCTTACTGATAATGTCATCAGAAAACTGCATTTCTTAAGAATCCCTACAACTACTGAAACTAGGGGATGGACACACTGACCCTACAGAAGTCATTTTGACCACTGGCACATGGACAAAGACCTTGTTTAAAATGTAGCAAAAACAGATATCATGATCTGAGGAGTAGCTAAAAAATAATGTAACACTAAGCTTAAACTTTCTACCAGGAACCCAGCTGGAAAATAAATTCATAATAACTTCCAGATACTTATTTTAAAAATATTGATGATGTATTAATAAAAGCTTGTGAGTTTAAAGCACTTCTAAGTTCGCTGAGAGTTCAGACAAAACCAAAACAGGCAGAGACGCACGTCATCTCTGTTCTGTGCCACTGAACTGGAGCCTAAAGCAGTCAGGCCCCTTTCTCCCTCTTCTCAATCACTGTGATTCACAGCATGCTCCAGAAAGAGATAATATTATTCCTTGAGAGAGACTGTATCTTCAGCGTCTGCTGAAGAGCCCCCTAAGTAAATAAGAGAAACTTGAGCTGCTAATATTTATTCATAGTGTTGAGCTTCTTTTATGCACAGCAATACCCACATTCATTTCCAGTGGAAAAAAAAAAAAAATGTTTAAGCAAAACCCAGGCAAAATACTGCACGTAAAGAGCAATACCTCTGCAGGAGTGGTCCATCTTGTTGTATTTGAAGTACCCGCTTTTGCACTGGCAGAGCGCGACACCATCGAAGTCGGTGCATTCAGACGTTTCCTTGTCGCATTCGGGGTCTTTCTGCCTGCACAAGCTGCCAGCTGTTGGGAAGAGGCGGCCAACATCAGCGCGGTTCTCTCCGAACCCACCGTTACGCACATTTGCTTTCCCCAGGCAACAAATTCAGCTCGTGTGATGCTTTAATCTCTCTTCTTTTTTTAATATTATTTGTTCCATTAGGAAACAGTCAACATTACACTATGTCACCATTTTTTTGCGTATCTACCGCCGTTTGTACAGGTAAATAGAGGGGGTCGAATAATAAATGTTTCAGCTCACAGGCAGAAAGGGGAAATGAAAAAGAAAACTTTGGTTTGGCTCAAGCTGAAACACATTCACCCCCTGAGACAGTTCAACAAGTCCATTTTTAAGTTTATGTCAACCAAAACATTTTGCTCAGCCCGAAACAACTTTTTAATCTGTTTCAATATTAAACACAGAATTTTTTCATTTTTCAAACAAAGAATTTGTCCTTTCATTTACATTACTTTGAAGAAGTGTTTTACTTCACAAAGTCAGATTTGTTACAACGAGCGTTCAGCAAAACTGTGGGTAAATGATGAAAATTGTGTCACCGAATTTACATTTTTTACTGGGAGGTCAGACTAAATGGAATGAACAGATGAAAAACTATTAGTGAGAAAGAGGATTTTATGGAAAACATAAAGCCTCAAACCCTGAAGTCACAGAGATGCACATGCAGGAGATTTCTTGCAGGAGCCCATCTTTCAAAGGTGCTCACTCCCTGCATCCTGCCAGTACCTCTTGTGTCTAAACCTCTTGTGTCTAAACCTCTTGTGTCTAAACCTCTTGTGTCTAAACCTCTTCTGTCTAAACCTCTTGTGTCTAAACCTCTTGTGTCGCTCCCTCAGAAAGCAAGGGCCAGGAGGTGCAGGGCACAGGGC
The DNA here is from genome assembly GCA_027574665.1 of Rhynochetos jubatus. Taxonomy (NCBI): domain Eukaryota; kingdom Metazoa; phylum Chordata; class Aves; order Eurypygiformes; family Rhynochetidae; genus Rhynochetos; species Rhynochetos jubatus. The sequence goes on from CM050654.1 coordinate 32,704,543, forward strand.
CACCACCACTGACTGGGTCCACCTGGAGAAGGTCTTGCACAGCACTGATGGGCTTCTCCAGGTGTCTCTGTCCTGCACCCATGCTCCCCTTCGGCAGGTAGAGGATTCGGTTCAGAAATCGTTAATTGTCAACCATTTCTACACCCTGCAGCACTGAAATGCATCAGGCTGGAGAGCACAGCTCTGCACACAACCTCCAGTGGCTCTAATCGACTTCACTGGAGGGTCTCTTGGCTTTCATGCCATTTCCCCAGCTTCCAACTGAGCGCGTGGAATGAAGACTTATGTTTTTTTGATCTGGCTGGGGCCTGGTGTCACATCCCAGAGATGAAAGGCTGCCCTACAATGCCTCTAATCCTGTGCTGTGTGATGTTTTCACAGAGAGGCAGATTTCTCACACATGTGGCAACGATAAGGCTTGATATCTGCATCCCTTTTGTACTGCGAGGCTCTTAAGATGACTCCCATTTAAATGAGATTAAAAAGATTTGGAGGGGTTTTTCCAAATGCCAGAATCTTTCTCCTCCTGTTATAAAAGAAGCCAAATAAAACATCCCATTCCCCCCCCGTCACAGTCCCTCCAGATGCTATTTACCTCTGTGGAGTGGTTTCAGGCTGGAGATGAACTGACAGGTTTCGGTGGGGGATTTGCAAGCTCGAATGTAGCTTTTCACGCTGCTGACAACGTCATAGAAAGTCACGTTGGATGCTAAAGAGAACGTGGATTGCACTGAAACATGCACAGAATTTGCCTCCCTAACAGAAAACAAAACAAAACAGCCTTGAGTATCATGAGTCAGTCTGATGTCATCGTTAGCACCTTATACACAGGACTCTTATTAACATACATTATACACAGGACTCATTAACACAAGCGATGCTCATCACAGACGCAATATTGCATACGTACTGAAACAGCCGTGCATTGTAACAGACCTTAAAAACAGGATGAACTTACAGAGTGACAAATTTTGGGCTGGAAGGGGTGCTGGTAGCTCACTTTGTAACCAGCCATAAATCCCTCCTGGGCAGCTCAGAAGCCTGTCCCCAAGCCACTCAGGAGGAGGGTAGCGGGAGAGCAGGGCAGGGTGGTCTGGCACTCCCCATGCCCTGCACTCCCAGCGGGCCAGATTGCAACAAGCCCAGCACCGACTCAAAACGGAGAACGTGGATCTTAAATTGAACATCCTGAATGCTCGATCAATCTTCCCCTGCTAGCCATAGCCTTACCTGGCCGCCCTAACTGTGGAGTGGCGGTACCCCGGCAAGCCCGACAGCGATGCATCGAGCTGCAAGGAAGGAGAGAGCAGCTGTTAGTGCCTCGGGGGATAAGGGAGGGAGGCAGCCCAGCGGGACGCAGCATGGGACACCCCTCCTTGGTCACCGACACCACCCCCTGCATTCGCCAGGGCTGCCTGCCGAGGCCAAGGGGGCTCTGAGCATCTCAGCAGTCCATCTGCTCAATAAGAAAGATGCACCATCCGGTTACCAGCAAGGGGGGGCCAAAGTCGCCATTGCACAGCCTTGGACAAGAACTAAAACTTGGCACGAGCATCTGCCTGGGGCCCCTCTATGCCATGACCACAAAGGCCCACGCAGAGACAGAAGCCAGTGAGGACAGAGCCCCACATGAGGCTGAGCTCAAAGCGGCACCCTTGGAGACTGCACATCTTCCAAGAAGCCTCCCTCTCCCTGGATCTGTGTGGTTGTTGGTGTTGACTCCCTGGCACAAGCCGTACTGGCAACGTCAAGGTGGCTCCCCCCTCCTTTGGTGGCATCTTCAAATCACAAGCATACGTCTCACCAGTCCTACTTACACCAGACCAGTGTGGTTCCATGATTAAAAAGGTTTTATCCACACTACAGAGTCTCATGGCTCCCCATGAAAACTGTAAGAGGAGCGAAGGGGACCCGTCCCATCAGCACTGCCAAAACCCTGGCAATGACACTCACCATCCCCAGGATTTCACCCTCGACGTGAAGAAGATCTGCGTACTTCCCGTGGGTAACATTAAGTTTCAGGGGCACCTGGCCGATAAATATTCTCACTGAAAAAGGAGAGTAAGACAAGTTAGAATACGTCTCTGTGCCACGTGTAGCTGCAGTTTCATCTGCACGAGAGGCTGCCTGCAAGGAAAACCCTGTCACACAGTGGACAGAAAACTCATGTCTGAGAGTCACTGCCCCAGTAAAACAAAGTCCCGGCCTTGGGATTTTTCCCAAGGGTTGCTGCGATGTTCCCACAGCCCCAGTCAAATTCCAGAGCTCAGCACTGCTGAACCGCCAGCATTTCACCATGCTGTTCATATATTTTCTACAGAAACACAGACTAATTTACAAGGACCCCCTGAACACAGAGAGAGCTGGGTAGATTTAGTAACAAAACATTTTCAGGTACCAACCAAAACTGTTTATAATAATTTGGGGTAAATGCGTCAAACCTCTTGCCCTTCCCTGCAATATAAGGACAGCAAATCAGCAAGTCAAAATGAAGTACTGTAGAAAGGACATGTTCATTTTTCAAATTGTTGGACAGAACAAGCAATGACATTTGAAAAGAGGTCCAAAAGATGCATTTTTCTGTGCTTAGATTCATATTTGATTCATGGCAGCAGAATGAAATAATCTGAGTTGTCCAGACTCTGAGAGATAATATCGCTAAATCTTGTATTAAGTGTCATGAGATACTCGGTGGAAATGAGAACTCGGAGCTCCAGTTTTATGTTCCACCAGAAAAACAAATACGGTTGTAGATAACATTATAAAGCATCCAATTCTTTCTCATTTTTTCCCATCCACAGAGCCTATCTTCACCACAAATTTTATATCAGACAGCTCTAGTGTAACAACTCAGGGTAAAAATTTTATATCAGACAGCTCTAGTGTAACAACTCAGGGTAAAAATAAGATGAGAATCACCTTCACTGTATTTATATAATCTGCCCATATCCCAGTTCAAGGTATAATCAAAACAACCCTCTAAATTAGAAGCTGACACATTCCAACTCAAAGAAATGTTTCAAAACACCCTTCAGGGGCACCTCACCCATGTTTCCCTAGCGAAATTTCCATGCCCCTAATCCTCACTGATTAAGGGTCAGAAGAAACTCTAGCAAAACAAATTCCCCTTTACAATGGGACATTGTAAGACCTTGAGAGTCCTCTAACAGAAAGGAGGGGGTCAGTTCCAACTAATAACTGTGCTGCATGAAAAATGCTAAAGGTACGAAAAAAGACCTTGATCTTACAAAGGCTTTCATGGCTGCTTAATTTTCCGCTCATGGCTGATCCCACTGAAGTCAGGTTACACAATAGCCCCTCTCACTTCTTCCAAGTCAAGCGCCATCGCCCAGGTTTGCAGGGCTGGGAGCGACGATAAGCTGCTGAATGCTTTTGGGGGGTTGTAAAACACATTAGGAACAGAAGGGGCACATCTGTGTTTCCTAACAAGCCTGAGCCCACCGCCCTGTTGCTGTGTTTTTAAGAAAGCTCCAGCTACCACTGCGCCTGCTCCCCAGGGCACCCCAACACGACGGGCATTTGACGCTGCACTTGCATAAACAGTAAAAGGCTCTTGCTAAAAGTGGTGGTTGGGAGGAACATTAAGGTCCTGAACTAGTCTGAGCCTAGGTTAATTTATTTTAGAAGATTACAGATAATTATTTCCATCTTGTTCTCCCCTCTTTTTTTCACATTCGTTTTCTTACCTAAATTGCACTTTCCTTTTTCCAGCTCATATCCAAGAGGACACTGACAGATATAGGAGCCATGGGTATTGTTGCAGGTGGCCAGCGCAGGACAAGGGTTGGAAAGACACTTATCCACATCTACAAAATCAGAAAAACACCCAAACGGCTATACTTACAGAATCACAAAAATCAACCATCAAATGTTGGGCTAAGAAAGATCAACTTGGCTCCTTCTCTGTGACTGCCTGAGCATTGTCAAATGCATCATTGCATCATTTGCACTATTTATCCTGCTCTTAATTTTTCTGTTGGAGCTGAAAGAATAAATAGTTCAATTGAATATTCATTCAAAATCCCTTGGGATCCAGTGTTGATCCATGTTAATATGAATACCCAGCTTGTCTACAGCACTGCTCATCTGCAGAATCACAGAATCACAGAATGGTTTGGGTTGGAAGGGACCTTAAAGATCATCTAGTTCCAACCCCCCTGACATATGACACTCCTACAGACCTCAGGGTGCTCTTTAAAGACATGAACTGTGAAATACAGAGTGTCAAGGGTTAATGACTGTAGTCTCAGATGCTTGGTAGAGTAGCAAACTCACACTGCCAATTCTGGAGAAGATATCCAATACTTCCCCTTGGAAAAAAATGCACATTCTGGTCAAAAATGCTGCTCTTGCTGTGCGTATGACTCACACGAGAGCAAACTCACGCAGATGTGCAAGGGCAGAGGTAGGTAGGACTGTGCACTTGTCGGTGACAATGCGCTACACAGTGAGCAAGACAGCTCATGCCGCTCGTACCTGTTTTGCAGCTGCTGCCAAGCACTGCAGCAGAAGCAGGAGAGATGGGCTTTGCGGTTAAATGGCAAAACAGTATTTAAAGGAAAGAGTAACCTGGCAAAAGTATGAATCAGTTGGTAAAAACAAAATGTTATCTTAATGTTTTGATAAAAAAACCAATCAATTCCTTTACAGTGAATTTTGTTTGCATGGAGCCATAGCTGTAATTAAAACCAGTCAGTCTGATAAATAACTCTTAATACTTAATTATTAGATGGAATATATACTATTGCCAATATTTCACTGAGATCAATGCAATTCGCACACACAATGCCGAACAGTGGCACGAGGGCCAGACTCCTGAACTTTAAACACACAGTCGATTTCCTTTCACATAAAACTTCAGTCAACGTGTTTACTTGAGAAGATAAGGAGCCTGGCAGCGGTAATAAATGATTCTAACAACACACTTGGCAAGGCTACAGTATGTAGCCTACCAGGAGAAGCAACAGTTCTCTGAGTAGGAGATTATTTAGTGAGGTGGGGAGAAAACGACCATAGGTCATAATAACAGAAGTTCCAACACAAACACCAAGTGCTGGCCAATCGTCTTTTCTCACGAATAAGATAGATACTGATTGATATCGACCAATATTGTCAACCAATCAACAAATATAAAATGAATCTTATGCTTTGCTGGAAGGCCAGTAAGCTTTATTTTCTTAAAATTCTCAAATTCCACCTTAACTTTTCTATCAGAAAGTTCACTAAAATGCTCAGCCTTTTCCAGCAGTTCAGCTTGATTGCTAAATCCTTAGTTTAAAAATACCAGCATGGAGACCAAGTTCTTCTCCTCAAACCCTGCTGATCACAGACTTGTCATACATATATATGCAACCCTTTGAAAACCCTTAAAGTGGGACCGAGGCGCTCCCAGCCCCCTTGTCCGTGGCCCCACTACTGTTGAGCACCAGTAGACACACTACCTGTTGCTGGAGACGACGTCCTTGGCCTGGCTGTGCTACTCGATGGAGGAACAGTGGTTGGTTTGGTAGCAGCCAAAGTAGTTGCAATGCTCACAGTGGTCTTGCTGGTTGGAGGGGCTTCAGAAGGACTCGTAACAGGGATGTTTTCTTTGGTGACTTTACCAGGCCTTGCAGTGGTGGGATCCACAGCTTCTGTGCTTTGACCGGTAGTAAACACGTGCTTAGTGACAGCAGGTGTTTGAGGGCTGTGGGGTTTTGTGGTGCTAGCATCTCCTGGGGTTGGCTGGTGGCTGGCTGGTGTCGTCAGCACAGGAGGTTTCATCGTGGTCAGTGCCACTGCAGGGATTATGATGCTGTGATTTGTTGCACTCGGTGAGGGACTAAGGGGTGCATCTGTTGGCCCAGCCTGTGGTGCATCGCTGGCCGTGGTGGGCAGCGGCACTGTCTTCCCAAAACTGCCCCCCTGGGTGGTGGTGGCTCTCAGTGAGGTGGTCTCTGTTACCATCGCGGGAGCAGACACAGACACGATACGTCCATCAAGCTGCTCCATGGGCGCTGTAGGGAGAGGAGAACCAGTGGAGGTGAAGGTGGTGCTGTTTTGGGGCTGGTGTGTGATATTGTGCTTGCTGGTCCCTCTGGATGAGCTCCCAGCCGCAGCAGCTGTGGAGGGCACCTGCCTGACCACTGTCGTAGCTACAGAGGTGCTTGCTTGACCGCTGTCATTGGACTGCGAGACAGATGACGGTGACGAAAACAGAGGTAATGAAGATGCTAATGAATAAGATGGGGAAAGCATTGAGGAAGTGGGCAAGGAGGGTGACAAAGCCTGCAGAGGGGGTGACGATGCCATCACAGAGGATAAGGGTGGCTCAGATGATTCTGATGATGTAAACAGATACGTTGGTGGTGGAGTTGATGACAGCGAGTGACGCAGTGATGACAACGAGGAAGAGGCTGGAAATGCTGATGAAGATAAAGATGATCTGCCAGTGGTCAACAACTCAGAGTCAGTGTTGAAGAGAGTTGTATTTTGTACGCTGCCTGAAGAAGCAGAAGTCAACAGTTCGGAAGAGTGTACCAGCAACGGCTCAGTAGATGGTCCAACAAATCCACCATCACTGGATGCATTGCCCCTCCTGTCCTGTGCCACAGAAGATTTTGATGAATCAGAAGGATTGGAAATTTCAGAAAAAAAGGTGGAACTTTCTGAGGACTCAGCAGAGGTGCTGCTATTCGAGATAGACAGGAGGGTCCGTTCTCCTCCTCTGGTATATGTGGTTGAAATGTATGTGCCGTCTGTATGAGAAACCGAGGTCCTTTTCTCAGCATCAATGCTACTGGCTGGATGATGGCTACTTGAAAAGCCTGGAGTAAAAGGACAAAATATATTAGAAAGCAATAATATGAAAGTATTTTGATGTCATATTAAAATCACTTGCTAAATACATAAAACGTTCTCATCTGTGAACTGGCCCGTGCTCTTCTAAGGATTTAGAGCACCATCCAAGCATGGGCTATTGAATTAGGAGACTTCTGCACTCCTTAATTGATTCTAGAATGGTGAACTTGGACAGACACAAGGCTTCCCTGAAAAGTGTAGGTTTCTAAAACAGTGTTCCTCCAGTATTGCTTTTCTTATGTGATCGAGCAGTTATCGTTCTGTGATACTTTGTGGCAAGCTAAGCAGGAAAACCCATCTGTTCTCTTTATCACACGTAATTTATAAAACTCATATCCTCTCCCTCTTATCCTCCATTCCCAATGAAAGAATATCCATCTTCTTCAGTCAATTTGGTTTTAGAAATAGTGAACTCCACGCCTCTTCAGGATAAAATTACTACATTGTGTTAATTTGCAGCTTATCATGAACTCATTGATTGAAAACTTTGCAGTCAGGAAATCCTAAATGAATAGCACATCAGTCTGCAAAAACATCAGATTATTTAGCATAAAAGGTGCAGTCAATCTTATAATATGATTTTCAGGATGCACAGCTAAGTTCAACAATCTCTAATAATAAAAAATAGTGTATTGAAAATTTGGTTTAATTCTACAATTAACTTAGGTCATCATGGAACACTTCTGAAAGCATCAGCCAAAAGAAACCAGTTAGGATGCAAAAAAATAACATGGCCATCAAAACAAGAGAGTTTTTCTGCTCAGGTTCATGGCTTCATTTCTGGAATGGGAATCCCAGCTAGGTGGGGTCTGGCTTTGAGTCCTCTGGTGAGAACATCCCCCCTGAGTGAACCCCCAGGTGGCACTGCACATACCAGCGAATGAGAGCTTTGTATACAACCTAAATAAACACAGGACAATGCGAACTTCCCCCCCAAAAAATGTATGTTGGGAGACACTTACTTGTGAGATCGTTCTGGAAAGAAGAGTAAGTGTGTATTTTGGAAGAATGTGTGAAGAGTGTCTCCGTCGCAAAGCCCCTGCTGCTGGTGGAGGCGTTGGCCGTGCCGCTCTGCTCCACTGACACCGGCTGAGACGACCCTGGAGAGCTGGTGGTTTCAGAGTAGGAAGCAGAGCTTTCCGTGCCACCAGCCAGCATGTCTTCCGTCATCGAGAGCACTGTCCTCTCTGCAGCGCCAGCAGATGAGGATGAACTGTACACAGGATCAGTGATGGGGCTGGACATCCTCTCCTCAGCACTCGAGCTGCTTAGGGAGTGATGGCTGCTGCTCATGGCTGGAATAAGATCGAAAAGCAGGCATCTGATTTTATCATTTCAGAGCAGAGAGCACTTGTGACTTCTACAATAATTCTGTTTGGAAATGCTGGTTAATAAAACTGCACAAACACTGATTAAATATAGAGTAAGTGGATCTCACAAATCTATCACCTTAAATGTGGATTTAACACACAAAGCCTACTTCAGAGAAACAGGACTGTCCAAATACAGAGGGACAATCAGTACCATTAGATTCATAACAGCATATTAATGTTATTTGTAATTATCATCCCATCCCAGGCAGGTAGTAGATGAGTCCTACAGCAAGAAGCTACATGTCTCATTATTGAGACTTTTTTGTTAAGCATCAATAGCTGCAGATATACGACACCAAGGAGCAGAACCACCACTGCTTATAAATCCTGCTCACAACACCTGCAACAGCTCTGCCACATGTTGGTGGTCATATCAATCCCACAGAAAAGGGGAAGGGAGAGGCAATGGGTTTTTTCCTAATTCAAACACCATCCTGGAGTTCAGAAAAACTCACTGGAAGGTTCACCAGCAGCTGAGAAGTAGGTGGACACCCTGGATGAAAGGGTGACCTTGGTTTCTGGGTACCCTGCTCGGGCGGAGGACACGTGTCCTGCTCCAGGCCATGCCGTGGAGGATGAGAGGGGGCTGGTGCGGGGCTCCCCGGCTGTGTCCGGATGAGACGTGGGGCTTGCCACTGCTGTGCTCTGCATGCTGTGGTTAGCTGCAGGCTGAGATGTCCCCTCAGTGTGGCTGGAGAGTGTGGTCAAGACGAAGGCAGTCTCAGTAGGAGCTCCAGACACTCTTCTTCCTCTCTCTGGAATTGCAAAGCATAGATATATATGTTAAAATATGGTTTGTATATTAATAATACCATTGAGGCCTCTACAGGGAATAAAATCTGAATATTTCGGTCCCCCCAGCACAGGTGGCACTTGGTAACCAACATCGCTTATTTACTAGGCGGGGTTTCCAGGCGATCTCTACTTTTCCTCTTTACACCAAAAAAATGAAATGGGTTGGGGTGCATGGCATTTTTGAAGGAGAACTGTGGCAGGGAGGTAGGACCTGGTCTTGAACATCCTGCAGAAAATGCCCTTGGGCATTTCAAACCAGCTCTGCTGGGACCCTGGCAGCAGAGGTGGGGCTGAAACACAGGATAACTGGGATATAAGGAAGAGCAAAAGGTCTACCGACCCCTCGCCATGTCTCATGCCAGCTTCCCCTGGTTCAAGGGCTGAGGTCAAAGCTCCATGGCAGCCTTCACACATGGCCCAGAGGAGCTTCCTGGCCATCTAGTTCCTGACAGAAGAGCTGCCCCAAGTGCTGTGGGGTGAATAACTCACCAAATGTGCAGTGCTCAGATGCCTTCACTATAAACAAGGCTTACTAAGAAAGCAAACCTAGTTTAAAGCTAGAAAAGGGAGGATGGGAGCTTGGGACGGGGGTGAGGAAGAGCGATGTCCTCCATAACAAACCAGGAACCCACAAGACCCACCTGAAGCACTTGGTGAAGGTGAAAGCACTGAAGTGCTGGGAGAAACTGCAGGCAGCAGCTTTGTTGGAAGCCCACCAAGTCCAGCACCACTCTGCGAAACACTGCCCTGCCTCCCAGGCTCTGTTGCCGATGAGGATGGCAGAAGGACCACATCCAGGGAGCTGGTGCGAGGCGGAGTGGAGCTCCCACCCATGCTGGATGCTGCAAGAGTGTCTGACACGGGCACTGTGCTCCTCTCCCCACTGCTGGTGGCTGTCACTGAGCTGGGCGTACTGGTGAGAAGAGCATCACGCAGGCGCCCTCCTGTAGCCGATGTCCCTTCTGCTGAGGAAGGGCAAAATGGATTTATATACCCTGAGCTATAAACAGGTGGCAGTGCTCTCTTTCATCACCAGCCTTAGGCTGACAGCACAGATATAATGTGCCGTAATGAGCCAGGTTCTCCAAACCTGAAGAAAACACTAACCGTGAAGACACAGCCCTACCCTGTGCAAGGAGGACACCCTGAAGAGGGCCCCAGGAACAAGTGGTGGGAGCGCTGTTGGGTTTGTTTCCCTTCGGCACTGCTCCTGGTGCCGCAGCCCAGCCGCGGGTGAGGGGGGTTACAGCGGCACCTAACTCCCCAGTACGTGAAACAAACCACGTCAGGCTGGTATGGAATCAGTAAATACTGCACCTGCAGCCCAGGGTGGGAGTCAGGATGACACAGCCTATGGGGCACTCTTGAAATTGCGCTGTCTCAGAAAACACACAAATGCTCTTGCAGTAAGGCTGGGGTTTTCTGGTGGCTAAGTTTGAAAAACAGCTAATGCATTTTTCTCTGGAAGCTGAAATTTTCCTTCATAGTGCCCAATGTCATTGCCCAGCACCTTCTAGCATGCCCTCACTCCTCCACACAGAGCAGATGTTTGAGGTCTGCAGGAAGCAGCCCCATGGGGACGGTCAGAGCTCACCTGGGGAGGTGTTTTCCGAAGCAGTTGGTGAGCCTGTGAGCAACGGGTCCGTGGACAACACAGTGACACCTCTGCCACCACCATCCTGGGTTCCCAAAGTCATCCCAAGGGACCGAGTCTGGTCTGGAGAGCTGATAATTTCGGTACCAGTGGTGGAAGTCTCTGTTGTTTGGGCCAGCTTGGTGCTGGCTGGCAGAGACCTTAACGTCCTTCCTCCACTCTTGGTGGCTGTTGTGGAAACGGAGGTACTGGTGGTGGGGAAATCCGTTCTCTCTGTTGACAAGATGCTGAATGGCACATGGCTGCTTCCAGCAGCTAAGATGTGATAAAGAAATAATGTACATTTTTACACATGAACCATAAACAGATGAGCTTTCTTCCAGTAACATCCAGAGGCAGCAAGTACATGCACAAGGAGAAAATATGTCAATCCAGAGAAAATAGGAAATATCCATGCACAAGGAGAAAATGTGAGAAGATGTCTATCCAGACAAAATAGGAAATTTCCAAAGAAGTGAATCCTTCCTACAGAAATTTGCCTTCTAAAAAACATGATTTGATGCCAAGAGAAGTGCTATTATATAAGAACTGTTGAACTACTAACCCTTGTGCACTTTATTTCACCATTATGTGCCTGAGTGCACTCCATGCTGCCAGGACAAACAAATAACCATAACAACCCAGAAAAGCCTGGCAGTCCATTCAGACAAGGCACAACACTGAGCAGTGTGAAGGTCTTACAGAAGAAGTGTGAAAAAATGGGGATCAGACCCCTGCAGCATGGCAGCAGGGCCTAGGACCAACCAGCAGCAATGAAGGACCTCAGAGATCAAATTCAGAGTTGCCTTAAGCTTGTTGAGCTGGTTCAATTTCTGGGAGGCAGCATGGTCCAAGGAGTAGGGCAGAGGGCAGAAATTGAAGTCCAGTCCCTGGGACTACAGGGATATGATCTAATCCTTGCTCACTTAGTTCTCATGCCTATAAAATGGAGATAACAACTGGAGATAGTAAAAAAAAAAAAATCACGATTTGAAAGTTAATTATTTTTCTTGGCATAATGAAACTTTCTACACATCTGCCCTTTCTGTAAAAAACCCAAACCACATTTTTTGGTCAAGCTGGAATATTTCAGACACAAAATCACACTGCAACCTTCCAAAACCTATATTCTGCATAGCAGAAGAGAGTGGGGCAAGTGTAAGATAGAGTAACAGTCCTCTTTTTACCTACAAGAAAAATGGTGGTTTATTTCTAACTCGAGCTCACCTGGGGAAGGACCTTCTGAAGGAGAGTGAGAGTGTTTTAGTGAAGGGTCTACCACCCACTCAGTGAAACCCGTGACTCCTCTGGGCCCACGAACTCCATAGGTCTCTCTCTCAGAAGATGCGGACGAGGATGGGATCGTGCCCAAGGTCCCGTCCGTGCCACTACTGGACGTGGAGACTTCTGCTGTCCAACGGCTGGTGCCTGTGGCAGAACCCAGGGGCTTCCCACCACTGCTGGTGGCCACGGCTGGAGAGAAAGCGCTGGTGGGAGAGGAAGCAAGGGAACTTTTCTCTGTCATTGAGCTGTAAGCCGGTTGGTGGCTGCTTCTGACACCTAAAACACAATAAAACCAGGTTTGATTTATGCATATGGAGCTATACATTTGGGGGATTGTTCGTACAGCATACACTTCTATACTGTTCGTTGAGAAATTGAATAGACCAAGCTCTCAAGCTGGAAAAAGCGCTGCTCTGGGAAGAGGTGAATCCCTCCCGTTCAAGCACGTGGCTTACAAAAAGCCATGAAAATCTCGACGTAAAACCATGGGTTTTATCTGCAGGCTGTGCACAATACCCAATTTATGCATTTAAGCTGCCTTCAAGCGTATATATCAGGAGTATACACCTCTAACTTCAAACCAGATCTAGAGGATGAGCTAAAACAGGTCTGATTTAGGTTTTGTAGTGACAGTCCGGAGACCCAAGTTACCATCTGAGTGCCGGGCTGATGGCATGGCCACGGGGCTGAGCCACTCACAGCACCAGGCACCCAGCGCCATGCAGGGCGGACACAGCCTCACCCATAAGATGCTCAGAAACACCCAGTGCCCTCCCTAGCCTGGCATTTGTTCCAGCCTGGTTTACCCCATGTTTAGCAGCCGTGCTGCCCCAGGGCTCTCCCAAAGAGCACCGCTGGGGATGTCGATATTTCACCAGCTCACCAGGAGCAGGACCTGCGCTATGACTCACAGAGCAATGGGCTTAATTGTGAATTGATGGCGAATGGTGGGGCAGAGCTCACTTGGGACCACTCCAAGGAAAAGGGGTGAGTCAGCATGGTCATGGCTCCTGGGGACTCCCACAATGCCACCTCTCTTGCAGACCAGCCTGCATGGCAGACAGCGCCAGGCAATGGCTGCAAATCCCCAGAAAATGTTTCTGGCAGGGAAAAAGTGCATGCACATATTCCTAACTAATGGGTGCTCTTCCCAACACGGGAGTTTCATTAGCAATGAGGACCCTGATGTTCTTACTTTTTCACCCAAAAGCTGAGATCCACTCCCACCCTTCTCACCAGCCCCCACTGCCAGCCCAGTGCAACCAGTAATAAAAACATCCGTGTATCCAACAGCGACTGATGGCCGTATCAAAAGAAAAACAGCGCAGGGATGTGAAATCTCATCCGGTCCCAAAGCAACTTTCAGACTAACAAATTTACCTCTGAAAGTATTTTTGGAGGCGGAGAGGGAGCTTGTGAGGTCCCAGAGAGGCACTGGGAGATCGGTGGCTTCCTGTGAGCCATTAGGACGGTGTGTCCCAGCCCCCGAGGAGGAGAAGGTCCCTCCCAAACTGCTGGTGGAGTCAGTGTTGGTGGCAGAGCCCCCTGTCACCTCGCCTGTACTGCTGTTTGCGGGGGACTCCGGTGCCCCCGCTGCCGTGCTGGGCATCTCAGCACTGTGGGCATCCGAGTGCAGCGTCACCTCTTCCGCAGCTGGGATGCTCTTGGGTTCATGACTGCTGCTAAGGGCTAAAAAAAGGAGAAAGGAGATATAAAACCACATACACGTGAATGAAAACAGCTGGGGAGGTTTCATCCCGCTATCAGTAGATGTAGACAACTTAGGTGTGAATATTCAATACGGAAATATTTAATACTGGGAAATCATTAGGACAGGGAAAATAATGGTCTCTGTATAGGAACTCCTGAAGTTATTGCTTGCAAAATTCAACTGAAAGTTTTCAAGGAAAATCTATCCCCCTCTTCCAACAAGAATAATATTTATCCATACTTTCATTTCTGTGAAATGTTTTTAAATGTACAGAACGTGCCAAATACAATATTATTCCTCCTTTCTTTAAAATAAAAAGGATGTATTTTGTTTATAAAGAGTCTTTAAATAATGCTCTGAGTTATACAGCTAGCTATCAAACTCACTCGTGGAAGCGCTTTCCGAAGCAATCGGCGAGCCCGTGAGCGATGGGTCTGTGGCACCTCTGCCACCACCACCCTGGGTTCCCAAAGACATCCCAGGGGACCGGGTCTGATCTGAAGAGCTGGTGATTTCGGTACCAGAGGTGGAAATCTCTGCTGCATTGGCCAGCCTGGTGCTGGTTGGCAGAGACCTTAACGTCCTCCCTCTACCCTTGGTGGCTGTTGTGGAAACGGAGGTGCTGGTGGTGGGGAAATCCGAAACCCTCCTCTCTGTGGCCAAGACATTGGATGGCTGGTAGCTGCTTCCAATGGCTACGGCAGAATAAAAAAACCTGGATTTATACGTATGAAATTATAAACAGATGGATCCATTTTCTTCCCAGATGCTTACAGCGCACACACGGATATTAAGCGTAGGAAGTTTTCAATCTGGACAAAGTGCTCTTTTGGAAAGGCATGAATCCCCTCACCGTAGGAAGGCCTTGCACAAAACCCGGGGCTCGCTGCCAGGACAGCACAGCTTCATGAGAGCCAGGGTGGCTCAGCCAGCAAGAAACCCCTCGGGACAAGGACTGCAGGGACTTGCCTTCAAATCCCACCTTTGCTCTCAGGCTGGTGGAAACTGGCTCATGCTCTCTAAGCATTTTTTTGTAGCTTGAACATGGCATCAAACAGCAAAGGGTGGAAACCTGATCGTGGCCACATTCCCATATGAGCCTGCAGCTCACTACACGTCCCAGGGCTTAACTGGACACAGGGAAATATGCTTAAGGAAGCACAAAATAGGATAAACCAACAAATCAAAGACTAACTGAGCTCACCCGTGACAGTGCTTTCCAAAGCTGGGTGAGAAGGGGTGAGCTGGTGCTCCATGGAGGACCCAGGGAAGCGTTCCTGTGCTGGGGCCACAGAGGAGGACACCGAGGCCAAGGGCTGAGTCATGAAGCCGGGCACTGTGCTTCGGATACCGGACCTTGGGCTTTCTGCAGCCCTGATGGTGCTCCCAGCAGCTGTGACAGAGGGAAGGGGCAAGTCAGTGTGAGAACCCTGGAGATGTGTTTGCTCTGGGCAAGCCCCAGGCACCAGATAAGGACCCAGCAACACCAACATTTTCAATAAATTGATGTGGAGTGGGGCAAAGTCTCTGTTTTTGAGAGCTCCAGAAATCAGCTGCTTACCAACCCCATGCCACACTACAGCACCGCTCAGGTGGGACACACAGCTTGGGCATCCCTGAGCTCTGCAACTGGGACTGAACTAGCTGGGATATCTGCAGAAAATACAGTGATAAGGTCCAAAGACCTTTTTTGTTGTGGGGTTGGTTTTTTATTTTAAGTGGAAAATGTCTGGGGGGATTCTGGAGCAAATGATTGTTTCCATTGATTTTTCCTGCTTTCGGCAGGGAATTTCAGCTAACCATCCAAATAGTAACAAAGACAGCACATGCAAAACACCACATCATCTCTGTTTCAAGGAAGCAAAAGCTATATAAAGGCATTTTAAAGCTATAAACCAACTCTATGGGCCAGCAAAGCTCACCTCTGAAAGCGCTGTCTGTGGCAGGCGATGCTGTGAGTGAAGAGCTTGTGGAGTCCTCCGTGACATTTCTGGGGTGTAGCATGATGTGGTTTGCACCAGTCTGGGTACTGGAAGCTTGAGGGGAGGACTGGGGCTGTCCTGGAGAGCCAGGCAGCAGGGTGCTGGGGAGAGGCTGCAGTGTCCCCCTACTGCTCCCTGAGGGGCTGGGTGAAGTGGATGCAGTGCCTGTGGGAGGGCTGCCAGGTGGCTCTGTGCCCACCCAGCCGCTCGCCAGTCGGGAGGGGACACCGATGCCTGCAAGGCAATGAGGGAAAGCAAATGAGGGCACAGAGATGGGCTGAGCTGCACACTATCCATCCTCCGCTGCCACCCTCCCTCCGCAGCCCGCAATCTCCTCGCCTATACTCGGTCACAGCAACTTCGTGTCTGGGAGCTGCCCTGAGTAACTCAGAATTTCCAAGGCTGCAGAGATCCCTCTCTCCACTCCAGTGCATGAAGAAAGCCAGAAAAGCACCCTGAGCACATGGTGAAGATGGAGGGCCGGTTCCAGTGCACAAAGTTCTACCCAAGTAGGGGAGCCACATTTAATTGATGCCCGGTGTCTCTGGCGAACAGCATCCACCTTGATCCCAGGCTGAACTGGGATGGCCCACCTTGGTGACGAGTCTCTGTGGATGAAGGCAGCAGCACTGTCCTCGTCACACTGTCAAACCCCACCACGTTCCAGGCCTCTCGGTGCCCGCCCAGCGTTGTCTCAGCCGAATCGGTGCTGACGGCTGCAAAAACCGGCAGCGTCCTCTCCACAGCTGCAGAGATGCTGGGAGAAGCCAGAGCCCTCTTGCCCCTCTCCCGGCTGCCCGCAGCACGGTGATGGCTTCCAGCAGCTGGAAAGCAACACAGAGAGAGTCATGTTCCCCCTGGACAAGTCAGTTTGTCTCGACTGGGGTGGCAGCAGCATCACCTGCAGTGGTTCCCAGCCCCAGCATACGCAACAGGGAGGGTCACAGCTGCATCCCCCATGTTCCCTCTGTTTAACACAGAGCACACTGTAAGGACAGTGGGGAACAGAGGGTTTCTGACACTACAAAAAAAACAGTATTTCAAAATTTGTCTTCATTTGTGCATGGCAAAAGAAACAGATTTTTTACAAAAATATTAAAAATGCAGAAGGCAGCAGGGAGTTTATGCCAGGATAGTCAGCCATTGGCAGCCTGGGCATGCCAGCCTCAACTCCAGTCCCTAAGCAGGAGAAAAAAAAGGAGGAATTACAAAATTAAAAAAACCCTCTATGCTCATATCTCAGCAAGACACTTCTTTCATCCAGGGATATTAAGAAAAAAACCTGCAGTGGCGACAGGGCAATTAGCACAGTCCTGCTGGTGTGGGAAACAGGCTTTGATTTAGCGCGTGCTTAAAAATGTACATTGGTTTACCCATGACCACAGTCCCACCAAATGTGAAGATTACAAACAAGCCCAAAGGTAAGTGTTCACCTGCACAGTTTCCACGGGGGGACCTCAGCTATGAATCATGGTGCAGCTGGTCAGATAGGTTTAACTTGGACACTTATAATTTAGGTTGGGCTCGCGATGGGTTTTCAGCTCCTCCTGGGAGGAGGCGTGGGGTTGCCGGGGGTCTCTGCTCTGCGTGCAGCCTTCGAGCTCCGTGGATGGGCAGGGCTACCTGGGCTGCTGCTGGTTGGTGAATAACAATAGCAGCAGCTTCCATGAATCACCTTTATTGTAATGTTAGGAAAAAATCAGCTTTCCTGGGATTGGATTTCCTCCAAAGATCTGAATTCCTAGCAGCAGGGCAGGTCCATGGCCTAGGTGTGTGAAAAGGGGACTATTGCATTGATAAAACTCACCAGGAGGGTGGCTGCCGGTGGGCAGGTGGGTTGCTGTCCCGGCAGAAGGGCTGTCTGGGGGTCCTGCCCCTGGTGGGGTGACATCCCCACCGCTGGCGGGGGGACCAATGTGTCCTGTGACCTCGCTTGCCACCAGCACCACACTGTGCCTGGCAGGCAGCGATGCCCGCTCTCTGCTCCCAGCCAGCATCGTCACCAGCTCCACACTGTCCGTGAGAGCACCAGAAGTCCTTGTCTCCATGTCCAAACTTCTCGCCTGATGGCTGCTTTTGATGACTGAGAGGAAAAACAAGAAAAAAATTAAAATCCCATCAGCACTGGAGGTGCAGGCTCACCTCATTGCAGTAACACCAAGGCCAAGCTCTGATCTCATTTACACTGGAGAAAATTTTGCATAATCAAAACACAGACATGGAATTTATTTTGGATGCACACCAATGGAAATTAGATTGGTCTGCGAGGCCAAATGCCAAAACCCACCTTACTGCCCAAGCTTAATTCAGTTTGGCACCCCCGTGCTTCTTTGGGGTGTTAGGAGAAGTAAATCTTTAAAGGAGCAAAAAGAAAGTCTTAAACAAATAACCGATGGAGACAGGCGCAGTGTGGTGTCCATAGAGGAGTGTGTAGGTCCCCAGAGCTGGTGGCCAGCTGGAGCCTAGCACAGCCAATGCAACCCATCCCGAGGGTCCCCATCCATCCTAGAAGTGTTTGGGGCTGCTCCCTTGCTCCTGCTGGAAGGCTGCTCCAAAATCCCACCTCCCCCATCATCCAGAATAATTTTCTCATTTCCTTAGAAAATGAATGACCATATTTATGGAATAAATGTTGGTTCCCAAGCCAGCATTACATTTTAGCTTTGCTAGCTCTTAGCCTTCCTCCGCTTGCTCCCCACTGTGCTGATGTGTAACGGCAGCAACCCCAACCTTTCTTTGCACAAGTTTCTTCTGCATTTCTACCATCTGTTATATCTTACAGACCCAAAAATGACTTCTCTCAGGGACGTAAACAGGCATTACATGCTTTAGAGAATCTCCAAAAGCTCAGATGGCTGTGTGCATCTCTAGAAGATAAACATGTTCCCAAATCGGGCCCTAAGCAAGGACTGAAGACATTACTCAGCAGACAATTTCTCTGCTCGGCCGTTAACGCTGATTGCTGGCAGCAGCAGCAGGACTGGCAGCAGTAGCTGTAGCTTCAGCCTTGAGTCTGCCATCCAGCCTGATACTGCCTGGAGCGGAGCATCTAGTGACAGCTGCCGTGAGCAGTCCCAGTGAGGTCTGACGGGTAATCGGGGTTTCCAGCCTGCGGTAGCGGCCAGGGCTGTGCAAGGATTTCCCTGCACATCGGTCACATGAAAACCAGCAGCAGCCGCCCCTGCCCTGTGTTACAGCCCCAAGACTTGGCTGGCACTGCAGCCTCAGATGCTCTTCCAAGCCCATAACAAGTCAAAGCGAGTCCAAATCACGTCTGTGTCATCTGAAACTGCAAGATCCCAGTTTTGCTCATCTTCTTTATAATCAAAACACAATCTCTGGACTGGAATAGCCCAACTCATGCTCCGCCTGCTCAGTGGGCAGAATTGGAGTCTTGCTAGGGAAACTGCAACGTAGGGCGACAGGTTCGGAAGCCTCTCAAGAAACTGAGAAAAGTCATATATTTTGGGAGGGAAACTCTCCCCACTTTGCAGCTCAGAGATCCACCAGGCTATGGGACAAGTCCTGCCTGGCATCTCAGAACAGGGCTGCGGATGCTACACAGACAGCAGCTAAAGGCACCACTCAGCCTCTGCTCAAAGGCTCTGATGCTGAAGGATAAGCCTTGCACATGTGTCCTCTGCCTCCAAGCAGTTTCTGTAAGAAAGCTGTGCCTCCGAGAAACCCCCATGGGACACCTACTACTCCTTGCCTCACATGTCTCCTCTGGGGTTGCTGTACCTGCCATGCCAGATGTGGTGGTCCCCTCTATCCACCTGCAACAGCTACAATGGGGACCCATCAAGGAAAAAAGAGAGAGGTAGGTAGGTAGGACAGTCTACATTTAACCCTTGGAGTCTGAGCACCACGAGCTCCAAGGAGACAAACGCTGAGGTGGAGCAGAGCCCCTCGGGTACCCTCACTGACAGCCCCAGCCATAGCTGCGATGCCCACCTCGATGAGCAGCCGCTGCCGTCCGGAGCACACCCTGAGCCACCTCCTGTCCCATGTAACAAGCTGCTTGTTGTCACCATTTGACCAGTGGATACGAAGTCACTGAGGACACTTGCTACGCTCATTTCCAAGCCAATATCCAGCCTGTCATTGCAGCCCACAAGTTCATTTATAGCAGCCCTGATGCTGAAAAATTTGGGTGTGCTGGAGGGCAGTGCATTGGATTTCTCCCGCTAAAAGCTTTCAGCTGTGCAACCCATGCTTACTGTGCCCCAGCAGCTGGCCTTGCTGCACAGAAAAAAAGGCAAAGCAGCAGATGCTTAAAGAAACCCTTAGGGGATGAGTATAGACAGAGGGAAATGTGCTTTCTCAGGTTGCCAGGTCATTTGTCAACAAGGGCTCCAGCCAGGCACACCAAAATATATAGCGGGGCACTGCAGCAGGCATTTAATTGCCACTTCTTAAAAACAACCCTGGAAATGCCAGCAAGCAGTACCTTCAGCTACAACCTTTGATTGAACGCACCCGGTTCAAAAGTAAAATGCTGTTGGTTACTTGTCTGGTTGTTGTTTGCCCTGCAAATCCACCTCGGAGTTTTCCCTATCCTCTTCTGGCTCTGCAGAGCTGCTGGGAATAAACCAAAGCAAAACCCTTCCCCTTATCATGGGCGCCAGCAGACCTGGCTTTGAGTGCAGCCAGGGACTGGATGGGCTGAATAAGAAGCTATTATTTACACAGGCTTTTTAGAGTCATCTAGCATTTTTAACTCTGCCCTGCAAGGTATTCCAGGTCCTTATGCAGAGAGGAAAACCTCGTACCAGCACGAGCTCAGCTCCTCAGTTCTGTGCATGCAGAGCATGAGCCGCACAGGAAAATCCAATCCACAGCATGCAGCAAGGAAACCCCCGCAAAATAAGGCTGTTCAACAAAATATACACGAAACCTCTGCTCATCACACAGCCATCAAGCCTGCCAGAGACAACCACAAACTCCTCTTTGATTTGCCTGTGGAAATTAGCCTTCGAAGATGACCCTCCGCTGGAGCGGATGGACCAGATGCAGACTTCTTCCGAAAAAAATACGCACGGGACCATCTGGCCTCCACTGATGCATTAAAGGCTTAAAGTAGAGCGACCCTTTAGCTCAGGTACTGATTTGTCACTAACAATTTCGTCACATCCTAAGCTGCCAACTGCTTTCCGCGGTTGAACTCCACGCGACCACAGCCGTCAAGAGAAATATTTGACTTCCAGCACAAATCCCTCCTGCCACCCACCACACCGGTGTTTTCCTTCCCAGTTAAAACTATCAGTGATGCTCACCAGACAGGTCGAGGCTCAGAGTTACTTTTTCTTCGTAAGCATAACAAGTCCGTGGCTTGCTGGGAGCTGAGTTATAACACAGCCAGGACAAACAGATCAAGTTCCAGCTGATTTCTCAAGGCTTTGGGTTTGCCCCTGGCAGCCCAGCTGGATGTCTACCTTGTGAGACTCCTGAAAAAACCCTTTTGGACCAGTGATTTTCTTCCTCCACCCCTGGGTATGGCACAGGTATTGCCCTGGCCAGAAGGCATCTGCCAGGGGCAACGTCGTGGTGATGCTCAAGGTTCAACCATGGAACAGCACACCACTGAAAAGCACAATACTGCAAGTTTTCAGCAGCAGCTGTGATTGCTCACGGACATTTTAGGGCAGGGAGTGAGGAGGGGTGTATCCTGCTAAGGTGAGGTGAGCAGGACCCTCGCAGACAGCATTGGGCAGGGGCATCGCAGCCAGCCAAGGTGCACCACGAGCTATCCCAGCTCTGCTGCTTTCCTTCAGAGGGGACTTTTCTCCTCAAAGGGCAGAAAAAATATGCTTTTGACCAGGGAATGCAAATTTAATCTGTGTTTGCACACAAGGAAAGCTGGTTGCTTGGCTGCCCAGAGCAGCCCTTCACCCCAGAGCAGTCCCTCCCTGAGAGGGTGGTGATTCCCTGCGGACCGTTCCCAGTACAGCCGCCCATGCAGCGGCTGTTTTGCCAGGGCTACGGCCACACTGGGAGCATCTCATACTGAGCCGAGCACGCGTGAAGCTAAAGCAGGCTCCTCCCGAGGACAGGCAGCTATAATTATAAAACCCACATCTGTTAACATTGCATAATCTTCACATTACCCGAAGCTCACGGAGGGAAAAAAACCATCTCATCTCAACTCGGAAAACTCCTTGCTAGCTGTAGGAAAAGGTTAGGAAGAAAAGCAGGCTGTGAGGGAGGAGAATCGGGGACCCAAGCCAGGGCTGATGGCCCCGCAGCTGGTGGCACGGGTGGCTGCCGGTCCCGGCCGGGGCCAGGCTCTGCACTGTGTTTTGAACGGCTGCTGCGGATGTCGGGATCATGGGTGGAGGCCGGTTAGGAGCCAAGTGAGTTTGTGCGAACAAAAGCTACAGCCCTAAATCTGGACTGTCCAGGGCTCTCTGGGATTTTCGATTTCCTTCCTTGTTCTTGCCCTGAAAGAAGCAGTTCGAGGTGGGGGAGAGCAGGGGGGGGCATTGAAATGGAGCTTAAAAAAATTTTTTCATACTTGAGACGGGTCAGTTGAGCGTAAACACACTGATAATATTGCTTGGGGAATGTCCCTCGTGTGCACTAAGCATGGGAAGAATGCAAGAGGTTTTTAACCACATGCAGTCAATCCTTTTTCTGCTAATTCTTTTGATATTAATAAAAGGAATTATTCAGGCTGGATAAAGAAAGGTGGTGAGAATGGAGGGGTGGGAAGAGAAGAGGTGCAGGAAAGCCCTGCCAGCACCCTGGATGGGGTGTCCTATAGACACAGCCCCCAGCAGTGCCTTACTCTGGTCCTCATGCTCTTCGTTCTCTCCCCGTCAGGTCCCAGGCAGAGCAGGACAGCAGTTTGCAGGATGTTATATCATTTTAACCATCATACGAAGGATTTATCCAGCCACCAAAGGTGACTGGAGCTTTAATAGATCAGCACAAGAGAGGGGGATGGGGGCTTAATGCCAGCAGCTGACTCTGCAAGCTCTGAGTGCCAAGGTCTGGCTGCCAATGTCTACTTGGCCACCTCGGGTGATGGGTGCCCACAGGGATGGGGACATCGGCATTGTCTTTAGCACCTCCTACACCAGGCCATGGCACTTTGCTTGCAGTGCTGCTTTATGAGACAAAAACACACTGCATTTCCACACCACCTCCCCTCTGGGACCTGTAAAACCACAGAGGATGCTAAAGACCATTTTTGCTTCCTACCCTTTATTTTCATGATCCCAGAGCTTCATGCTCAGAGATGCCACAAGAAAAAAAAGGATCCAATTATTCAATTATTGCTCTTAAGAGTAGTACCCTAAAGCACAGAAACAGGTACTCCAAACTGAAGAGCACACAGGAACCTGTGGTTGTTTCCAAATGCATGGGACGCACGCAGACGCCCTACCTGCAACCAGGGATAAAACCTGCACGGTGCAGGGACAGGATATTGTCCTGCTTACCCTGTGTCCCCAGCCTCTTACTTCTGGTGTCCTAAACATTTCCCTGGGTTTCTTACTCATTCTTGGACAGTTTGGGTTCAACCCACAGATCCCGGGGACTGCATGGACCCATGCATCCTGAAAACCCCCAGCCCAGGGCTCAGAGCAGTGTCTGAAACCTCTGAATTAAAAAAAAAAAAGTCCTGGTTTATTGTCGAGTTTTTGGAAAACTCGTTCAAATACAAGTCCACTTCCAACAGGGATAAGCTGCCTCATGATTATCCATACTCCTAAAAAAATCCATAACCATGCTGAGGCTCCAGTAAAATCCCAATCCATCCACCCAGCCAGCAAAGACGGGACTAAGCCTTCAGCTTCAGAGAGGCCTCACAGGGCCCTGGGACCTGAGTCCCTGCTGCCTTTCCTAAGCAAAAAGCCCAAATTAGCTGTATTTTCTTGTTTGTCTGTTCATTTATTTTCTATCCCAGAAGTGTCCCCTCCGGCGCTGGCTCCGAGTGTTAATGTGGGAAATGTCGCTGCAGAACCAGAGGGTGCGAAGGCAGCTCTGCGCACTTACCAAAAAGATTCCTTTCTCACCCTTTTCAGCAAACATTAAGAAAAACAAGCCAAAAGAAACCTACCGAATGGCACAACTCTCTGAGCACCCACACGTCCTCTCTCCCGCCGCCCTGAGATGCTGAAATGCCCTCAACCACCCTGCCTGCACCGCAGATCCCAGACACCAAATCCCAGCACCACCCAGAACCCTTCACTTCTGAAACCCTCCCAGCATTTTCTGCAACGTCCTGCAGAAACGTTACAGAAAACACCACCCACACAGCGCTTCTCCTTCCTCCTTCTAGGGTTTTTAAACTCCCCTGGAAGTTCTGCTCGGCGGGAAGGCAGCGGTACCCTCGCTGGCGCTCGCGAGGGCAGAGCGAAAGCCATGCAGGGTCCCAGCCCGGTGTCATCGTAACTCGCGCTCCCATCCGAGGGCAGTGCCGCTGGAGACTGTCAGACGGCTCGGGGAGGAAGTCTCCTGGCAGGCCTCCACCAAAGTGGAGTTGCTAGGTCACTGGAACAATAAAAAGGCAAGAAAAAACATCCTGGCTGCAAAAAAAGAAAGGCTGAGGGGGGAGGGGGGGGTGGGGGGAAGGAAAAAAATGCATGGCAGTGTGTAGAACACTGGTTAAGTAGAAAGAAACGGGGCTGGCGAGAGCAGGACGATGCCACTGCTGGCTTTCATAAAGCATGAGACAGTTTCTAACATGGACCTTCCTCCAGAGCTCTCACACAAATAATTCCAGAAACCTGGAATTTGCCTGCGAGGTTTGCAATTGGTAAAAAAACTCACGTGGGGCTTGCAAGAACAATATTTCCAGGGAAACTAGCCTGTTACTGCTACCGAGAGGTTAATTACCCTTTGCATGTTAACTAGGGCATCACGCTCCATCGTACAGCTTTCTTGCACCATCACACTCCCCCAGCAGCTGCCCGCGTTCCTTTAAACTGGGTAATACATGAAAACCGCCTCCAAGCAGAGCTCTCTTTCAACGGTAAGGGGGTGAGCAGCTTCACAGGGTGCAGAGCGCTGTGCAGCCCCGGGGCTCGAGCTCCTCTGTAAGGAAAGGTGCTAGCAGCTTAGAAGCCGCAGGGTGAAATTTTGCTGTCTGAAAAGTTTAATTTCAAGGCCAGAAGAGAGCATTAGCTCATTCTGTCTGACCTCATGTATAACAGAAGTCTCTCAGTGAACATTTTTTACTCCCGATATAAGCTCAGTGACTTGTATTTGACTTCAACGTATCTTGCAGGGGAAAAGAAAAACCCAAAATATTGGTATCTGTGATTATTTGGGATTGTGCTTAAACTCACCAGAACTACAGGCTGAAAGCACAGGTTTTTCTGTACAAAACCTCAATGCAAGTCACAAAGTGATGCCCAGAGGTATGAGCTGCCCACTCCAGAAGCCAAGGTCTCCAGCCCCTTGCACACCCAGGAAAAAACAAGGTGGTATTTCCACATCAGACTCTGGAAACAAAACCACAGTTCCCTACTCCGAAGAGGTCTGAGCCCAGATGCTCCTTCCCACAGCCAAGAGAGGACAATAAATACCAGGAAGTCGGAGGAGGGAGCAGGAAAAGGGGCGCTGCCATGCCAAGAGGCCACGCTGGGAGCAGGTGGGGGCTGCCACGGAACCAAGCGATGCTGCTCACCACCTCAGGGTGGGCTTTGCTCCAGGTGTCTTGACCAGAGCCTCGCTCCAGCAACACACTTAAGAAAAGCTCCTCAGGGAACTGTTCTCTGTGCTTCATTCCAAGCATGTGCCAAAGAGCTTTGCTGGCCGGTGGCCGCACCAGGGATGATGACCAACCCGGGAACTGAATAACTTCTAAAGGACGTGGTGGGGATGAAGGGTCCCTCTCGGGTGCAGGAGGATCACAAGGCCACCAAGGGGTGGGTGCAGTGTGGTGACACACAGACACAAGGCTTGCTGGATTTTTCCCTTTGTGTGACCTAGCAAAGCCCAACCCCATCCCAGGGGAAAACCGACAGCAGTCCCAGCTGCATACCCAGGTCTTGCCTTCCAGATGAAGGTGGGGTGCAGGACATGGTGCCATGGTGTGGGAACCACAGATCCTCTCATGGCTCCCGCTCTTCCAACAAGGGATGGTGAGACTTTGGAGGGGACGGAGAGAAACACAAACCGGCAAAAAAATAAAGCTACTTAAAGAGAAATTAATCCCCAGAAGAGATAAGGGCCTCCACCTCCCTTCCCCCATCTGCTGCGAAAGGATGATGATCTAAATCACATTTCCTAGATGACACCACACCGATCTGCCGCCGGAAGTGAGGGTGGCAGGGCTCTGGATGGCCTGGCCTCCTTCTTCCAGGGGACGAGCCAGGTCCTTCCCTGCTAGCACCCGCTGGCTAGCCACCACTGCCACCACAGAGGAGCAGCATGCATCCCTCCTGCTGCCTCCCACCGCTCTCCCACTGCCTCCGCAGTCACATGTTTCCTTTCTGAGAGTCGGGGGGGACAGGATTGGCAGGACAGGATTGTGAGATTCTCTGTCTGCACAGTATGGACAAGGCTCAGGGGCCATGAAATTGCTGGTACTCCCATTGCCCAAGTCAGAACCCTTCTGGTCCATACTTGGATTTCTTCATGCATTATATTTGCTCCATGTCCCTCAGGATAGACCATCTTCACTATCATTCTGCACTCTCTGATCAAGTTTCCCTCCTAAGAAACATCCTTTCAAAGGGCTTTTATCTGTAGCATTGGCTGCCAGTCTAATACTGCAGCCCCATTCTGTATTTGCTGAAAGAGCTGATAATGTCCTAAAAAGAATTAACATTTAGATGTTAGTCCTGTAACCAAATCTGAATCCAACAATGATGACTGTTCAAATGCCTAAAGCTACTCAGGGGTATTTTCCTTTGAGCTCTTCCAAGCTTGTACCAGGAGTAAGGAGCTTTCTAAAGATGCCTTTGTGAGCACCAGCTACTGAAACCCTTCCCCTTGTCCCTCCAGACACAGATACAATTATGCCCAGCTCCGGCACAAAGATAAAGGCTGAATTACAAGAGCAGTATTATGCTCCACAATCAGGGTGCTTGATTCCAACTGACAAGGAAAGCAAATCATGCACAGTTGGTTTGCTGATGTCTTCACTCCTGAAAATTCATTCCCATCACAGGGGTAGAAATTGTTTCAACACACAGGGCTATCTTTTGCGTTACCTCCACAGATGGCTAAATTACCTTAACTTGTCATTTCATGACCTATTACAGGTTATGCAGAGTCAAACCTGGACAGCATATGCTTTGTATGGCATATCTTCCTTTGCAGAAGGTTTAAATACCAGCTGCTACAGTATCCCTGATAAGAAGGTGTTTTCTTACCTATAATGGTACAGATGTAGTGGGACAGCTATTCAGAAATGCTGTGAAACCCTTCTCTGGAGCAAATTTTAAAGAACGTGTCAGATGATAAACATCTTCTGGGGTGATCCTGCAAGAGGAGATGCCTTGAGATCCCTTGGGAGACACCTCGAAATCCCTTCCAGATCTACCTTTTGCTTTTAGAGAGCACTCAAAACTAAAACCAAAGCAAAACCCCATCAAATATCCAAACTCCAACCTCCGCTCCCCAACATACTCCAAAAAGTGCTGTCCACCCCAAGGACAGGTCCTGCCGCCCTGGGTGGGCTGCAGTACCCTCCTGCTAGGCTGACACAGAAGGTGTCTTTCCGATAATATCTTGAAGCCAAATCTTCAACTTAGTGTGATTCATCTCCGCTTCAGCAAAGTTCAACACAGCATGACGTTTCACGCTGGTCCTCGGGGCTTAAGAGATTTTCCACAAGAGGAAGGGTGTTAACG
This sequence comes from Rhynochetos jubatus, assembly GCA_027574665.1. Taxonomy (NCBI): domain Eukaryota; kingdom Metazoa; phylum Chordata; class Aves; order Eurypygiformes; family Rhynochetidae; genus Rhynochetos; species Rhynochetos jubatus. Next base: position 32,731,989 of record CM050654.1, read on the forward strand.
CCAGCATCCTAACAAGCGGTGACGTGGATAATTGTGCTCTATAGATCCACATTCCTCTGGTCACTCCAGATGTTGAAGTGCATTTTAGTGTGCCCTTCTGGGAAAGAAAAAAAAAAAAAAAAAGAGAGCGCTCCTTTGCTTAGCAAAGCCTGCCCAGCAGCCCAAAACTCCTGCACGGAGTTTCTTCCATGGTCTAGAAATCCCTGAGGGACTCTGAGGGTGGTTCTGGTAGCAGAAATGACAATGTTTGCCTTGTTAGAAAGGCAAGAGGTCAGGCTGATTCCTGTAAGGTCCTTTAAAGCCTCTGCCATCACACCACACTGAAAAATGCTGAGAAAAACGCCCCAAATGTGTGTGCAACACGATGTCCTCTGCGAGATGCACCCCTGGGACCACCATCAATCCTGCCCAGTTAACCCTTCATCTGTTGGAGCACTTATGATTCTTCCTAGTCCTTTCCCAGTTGATTTCATCCCAGAGATAAATTAGCTCAGGCTTAAAAAGAAAAGGGTATTTTCTCCCAAACTCCAGCTGCAAGATCCTCATTGCCATCTAACCTTGGTGCTAAAGGTCCCTCAAGCATCTCTGCGTTTGCCTCGGTGAAAGAACCACAAAGGTCACGGCGTTTGCAGAGGACTTTCTGCAAGCACTGACTCGGGAGCCCAAGACGGGGTGCTCATGCAGAAGGGCCGAGGGAAGGACCTGCAGCATCTGGTCACATTGTGAGTGACACGGTCACCCTCAAACAGCTTAAATCAGCCAGACCACAGTCAGGGTGCTGCGAAGGTAGTTTTAAAAGTCCTCCTAGCTTGCAAAGGCAGACGGAGTTTGCTTCTCCCAGTGGAGAGTCAATCTGCCAAGGTCAAGGCGCTTGCACAAGGAATTCGGACAGCTGGGCAGAAAACAACTGGGTTTGCACCCAGTTTGCTGCTGCCTTGCCCTGCGCTTCTTTGCACACCCTCTCTTTCCCTGGCAAAGCAAGACGATTAAGATGGTTGCACTTTTGCAGAGCCCAGCCAAGCAGGAGTGTCTGAAACGGCCCCTCCACCTGGTCCCAAAAGCCTCTGGAGATCAGCCTTGAGCTAGCCTTATTTTTAAATACAGCCAACCTGGACTTCTTGTGTGCCTCCTCGATTTGCAGCTCACGTTTTCAAGGGTATTTTATCTACCACCTTGACAGCCACGATCTCTTCTCCCTCTCTAAGCGATTCTCCTCTAACGACAACTCCAGGAGCTGGGGTTTTAAGGAAAGCCAGCCAAATCTTAGGAGGTTCTCAAGACAGATCCTGACTTTTGGCAGCAGCACTCACTCGCCCACAGCTGAGATGCTGACTGCAGTTCAGGAGATGCTTAAGTAACCAACTGCAAAACCATTTATCAAACAACTCCAAGTCAAGGGTACAGTGAATGCAGAGCAGATAGGACCCCCCTCGACAGCCCTCAATGGGGAATACCTTCATCCAAAGCCACAGGAGGGGCTGGGGAGAGCAGCACAGGAGCAGCGACAGCTTGTAGGATATTTCCTCTAAGCACCCTGTATACAGGAAATAGGTTGGGTTTTGCAATTCAGGTACTTTTAAAGTAATATTTTTATATCTCATCCATTTTATACTGGTTTCTGAAGAGATGAAGCTCCTGAAATGGATTTTCTGTCCTCCTGCATTGAAACAAATCAGCCTGGAAGGCAGAGACCTCCGAGACAGCAAGTTCCTACGGGTCTCATGAAGACAGGCACTTTGCTAGAGACGATTCTAGAAAGTGTCTGGCTTGGGGAGCTGCTGCACCCAGACCAAGGAAGGTCCCTGTGGTTTGGTTCACACATGGGACCCATACACACTTGACACTCACGGAGCTCAAAATAGGACATGTTAACACCACCCACCCCGTAGCAAGCAGAAGAGAGCAAACCACTGGTCCTGCTCGCAGAGTAACTTTATCACGTGTCTCTCCCTCTCATGGGTTTGCCCAAATACTGAGAGCTCTAAAAATGAACCTCTCCTCCTCCCTGGTTTTACCAAACCAGAATTTTGATCCCTGCATACCAGTCAGTGGAAACCTTGGCAGTTGTTCCACCTTCCTCCAGCCGATCCCTCTCCTCACCCTGACTCTGCCTGACCCTTCTCCAAGCTCTTCATGACCAGGGATGGCTGTCACCACGTCCAGCACCCAGCTGAGATAAAACCCAAATTAACATCGAAGAAGGGATGTGAGCCAAGATCCTAAAATCTGTATTGTAAACTTCACGGTGTTCAGATCCTACAAGAGGTCCTCATTTTAAGCAGGAACTAGATCTTATTCCCTTTTTCCCCAGTGCTCCCCTGAGCACTTCAGTAGTCTGGGTTTGACAGCAGCGTTACTATAACACAGGCAACAGCTTTGCTAACAGCTTGGAGGAGCTGAAGTTTACAGAGCTTCCTTTACTCGAGGGAACTGCATTTTTCTAAGATTATATTATTATTGCTTGGGCTGGTCACTCAGTAATGCAACATCATTTCCCTTTTGGGTGGGAAAGTTCTCTCCTTGTCCTCGGACGCGAATGATTTCAGCCTGAAAGGATGAACATGAACCCTCTGCATAATCAAAGAGCCCTAAGTGAACCGTGCCCCTTGCTGAAGCAGCAGGATGTTATGGTACAACACCTGGGCATTAAAAAATACAGTGATGAGCGTACACACATTAGTATGAACACAGCAAAAGGTGAGAAGGGAGCGTGGCCACATGTGACAAAACCATTTTCTCCCCACAGGCACCCCCAGACTTCATTTTTTCACCAGGCCTGTGCTCGTAGCCCTCTTGCATCTGCTCCAGATGAATATCCCAGCAAACAAACCTCTAATATTTATGGAAACAGCGAATTACAATGCAAATGTCGCAATGCTCAAAGAAATAAAAATTTGAATTTGTAATCAGGTCTACTGCCACTGAAAATTGGATCCTGCCTTTTATGCTCCAATGATCAGGAAAGATGAAAAAAACCGTATCATATGACCTACATCTTCAATCAAATGTAAATAACAGGGTCTGTGGTTGGGGTATTAAGGGCTCATGACAAGCTTGCTCACGAGCTACAGATTATGGATTTTGGATCAGACATCAGGGGAATATTACAAATGACCAACGTTAAAGTTGCCTGGAGCACCTTCTGATCCTTTACCTGGTCAAACAGCCCCAAAAGTTTCTTTGCACCAGTGCATCAGCAGAAAGACACCAGAACAGGTACCCAGACTCCGGCATGCCTCTGGCCAGAGGAGCTCCATGTGTGCCCGAGCGGAACAACCCAGGCATGAACGGTGCCGTTCATCCGCACTCAAGACACCCGGACTCACCCAGGTGCCCCTCACGCTCCAAAAACCCTCTTGAAAGTATGGGAGGAAACAAAGCCAGGATCCCAAGGGTTTACACTGGCTATCGGTGATCCATCCAGCTCCGGATCATTTCCCAGGCTGTTCAGGAGGTTGCAGCCCTGCCCTGAGCTCCCCAGCGCATGGTGGCAGCACACAGAACAGCCTGTGAGCTCAATCACAGAGAGTTTCTGACTCCTAGCTCAAAATATTGGATCCGTAAGAGCAGGTAAAAGAACACCACATCCCTCTAAACCCACCACTATCTGCAACTTTTGATACTGAAAATAATATTCCCTGAGGAAGACACACCTGCACCTGCAAGACTTGTCCCCAACAGACCCATCTCCCTCATCCTCCCAGCCACCAGAGAAAACTAAAGGAAATTACATTATCCCTCTGAAACGGTGATGGCTGCCGGAGCAGAGCACGCTGCGAACGCCTGCTGAACGGGCACAGGCTGGCTGTTTGCTGCTGCGAAATTAAACAGTGTGGAAAGCCCAGTAACAGGCTTTAGCTACAGGTATCCCCTGACCTGCTGTGCCCTGGCCACAGCTTGGCACTCGCATTCACTGCATATGGGGGCGTAAATCAATACGCACCACTGTGCTCCCTGCCAGTCGGGTTACACGATTATGTCTTGGACCGTGTTCATTTACCACTTAAATATCACACAAAGTGCTTTTACAGACTGATGCGAACCCAGCCATTCAGTGTACAACCCTCGTTATCTTCAGGGGCTCGGGGCAGGGAACAGACAGGGAAGCTGATCTCTTATTTCCCTCCTTTTCTGAAATGCTTTTTTTCCCTTCACTTCTCTTTTTTGCTTTTCCCAGAGGAACAGAGCTGAGTCTCTACAACTCCAGGGACCTCACGTTCACAGCACACCAACCAAATCCACTTACAGCTCACAGAGAGGAGCTACAGAGATGCCCGGGACAGAAAAGCCCTGCAGCTTATGGGTCTTTTGATGGCAACGCAAAGGGGCGGGAGGCGATCCTTCCTTGTCCCCATGCTGCGGGGGGAGAAACCTCTTTTCTGCACCACCCACAGTCACCAGAATCACAGAATCATTTAGGTTGGAAAAGACCTTTAAGATCAACAACTTCAACTGTTAACCCAGCACTGCCAAGCCCACCACTAAACCATGTCCCTGAGCACCACATCTACACGTCTCTTAAATACCTCCAGGGACGGTGACTCCACCACCTCCCTGGGCAGCCTGCTCTAAAGCTTGACAATCCTTTTTGGGGAAGAAATTTTCCCTAATATCCAACCTAAACCTCCCCTGGTGCAACTTGAGGCCGTTTCCTCTCATCCCATCACTTGTCACTTCAGAGAAGAAACCAATTCCCACCTCTCTGCACCCTCCTTTCAGGGAGTTGTAGAGAGCAATAAGGGCTCCCCTGAGCCTCCTCCTCTCCAGGCTGGACACCCCCAGCTCCCACAGCCGCTCCTCACAGGACTTGTGCTCCAGACCCTTCCCCAGCTCCGTCACCCTTTGCTGGACATGCTCCAGCACCTCAATGAGTTGTATTCAATGCTATGAATCATATCAAAGCTGAACAGCTGCATATTAACACCTCTGCATCAGTGCGATTGCATGGAGAGACAGGCTCCTGCCCCCCAGGAGCCACAACATACACACCGTAAAATTTGAGGCAGGTTTGGAGGCAACGCCTCACTTTTGTGCAAACAAGCATCCTCATCATCTTCTTCCCTTGCTCCTAAATTTGCTTCTTCCTCACACAGAACATTTCAAAGATGGAAAGTTAAAAAAACCCACAACCAAACATAAATAAATGCAGACTGTTCTGCCCCTCTTCAAGGGTTGGAAAGTTTGTCCTAGCAGCCAGCCTAAATCTCTGCTGCAAGCTAAGCTGATTCCTTCTTGGGTGATTTCCCACCTTATTTCCAGGGCTCCCACCAGGGAAGCTGCAAAGAAAGGTGACAGCTGGCATGGGACAGAGGAAGAAAGGATGGAAGGACGGACACAGATGGCAGAAAAGCAGATCAACTTCTCAGGGCAAGCCCACTGCCGGCGGCCCCGTGCTGTGCCGGGCAGCATGGCTGGGCATCAGCATGGCCAGAAGTAAGGGAAGAGGGACACTGCAGAAACAGAGGGAGACCCCAGGCACAGGGACTTTGCTGGGGACTCAGATCTCTGTCTCCAGGGAGTCACTGAGTTTATTCCCATTTTACAGATGGGAAACCTGAAATAAGGAGACCTGCAGGAGGACAGAGCTTGGAACTGAGCCCCTACCCAACCCAGACCTAAGCTCGAATGGCACCCATGCGAAACAGTGGCCAGGAGGAATTTCATGGCGGGGTCTGATGATGCTTTAACTCTACTGTCACCAGCTTTCTTGCTTCTTACTTCTCCTATGTTTTTCCTACGTTCCTCTCCCCGCATTCAGCCTGTACTTTAAACAAGAAGCGAAAGCCATCTGTCCTCATTCCGTCCCCCGACAAGCCCACAGTGGGTTTGGCAGGGGGGCGACAGATGCGGTCCGAGGCACAGGGAGACTGGGGAAGGCAGCAAGGCTCTGCAGAGCAGCCCGGAGCCCACCCCTCTCCCTTGCCCCACACTTGGCAAGAGACTCAAAAGCCCTGTTCCTACCCCCACTGCCTCACCATCTGCTCGCTAAGCCCTGCCTGAGAGAAGGCTGGTGGCGCCTAACCTCAGGCTCGTTTCAAAGGGAGATGTAATCTTAATTTCCACGTAACGCCAGGGTGATGGGTTCACGAGAAATGTCCTCCCCCCGCTTCAAGAAAGTGTTTTGAAAGGTGGCAAACATCTCGGAGGGGTAAGAGCAGCAGTGAGACAGCGAACAGTGATTTCCCAAGCGTCTACAGCTCAACCTGAGTGTGATTCAGGAGAGCCCATCAGCCCGCTCCCGTAATGCCAAACAATCCCCTTGACTGACAAGCATAGAGCTGTAGCTAACAGCGAGTGAATCGCAGCTGTCAGGACCCGGCGTAATTCATGAAGCTGTTTGCTAGGGAGCGAGCTACTGCCGGGTTATTTATTGCTCCTTCACGATGCGTCCCCCTGTTCTTTCTGGATGGGGTTGACATAATTCAGGAGCACCTGTAGCTGCCGAGTACGGGCTGAACAGAGCGAAGCCTCCGCTGCCGAGCGGGGCGATCAGGCGCTGGTAGCCAGACAAATGGCTTTTCCAGCATGTGGACAGCTAGTTTGAGCTTTTCAGACTCTTAACAAAGGAAACACATTCCTCCGCTGACTCTCAGGAGTCATCAAGGTCACAGGAAAAGATGCCAGATTGAAAGCTGAGATGAAATTAAATAGGTTTTTTTCTATCCACCGAGGAATTTATGCAGCTCTCGTCAAATAATAGGCGAGCACTTTGCTGGCAAGTTGCAGATTTTATCTTCATGAGGTTGATAGCAGGTAAGACAGCATTATTCTCCTCCAGTTTGGAGACAAACTGACACTTGGAGGGGCACAAAGAGGTGGCTGAGCTGGGAACAGACCCAAATCTCCTTAATTTCAGTGCAGTAGCCTAGTCACCAGGCTGCTCTCCCAAAACCACTGTTAATTAGAAGCTTTCTAATCCACTGCAGGGTACATTCCAGTCGATACCAGCAACTATACATTTTGTTTAGCGTACCTATATCTTACAAAGACATGGTCTTCGTGAACAAAACTAAAATGTTACAAATGTAGTTTTGTCGCACCTCCTGAAATTCTATAGCTTCATGGAAGTACACTTAACCCCGAGCATCAATGCAGGGTACTGTCTCCACATCAGAAACTGAAAGATGAAATTGGTCGGTCCAGCTCAGGCAGGTGATCAATCTTCCAACCTACTTAAAACCTATTTAGACTACTTTGGCGTATTGGATTTCCTTGTACCACCTGCAGAGTTTCCAAACTCATCGAGAATTAGTCATCCTTCGAGCTATGTGTCTTTTTCAGCAAGTAAATGAACCCATTTACTGGGTGACACTTGAAATGAGCCCTGCTTGTTCTGGGAAAAATACAGTTTATCCTGTACCGAAACCAGTACCATTTGTAAAGCAGCAAACTAGACATTGCTCCCGATAACAACACTGTAGATGTGGCATGCAAGGAAAAACGTGACCCTGTACATGACTGATCTGACAGTCTGTAGGCGATGGAGAGAGAGGGGTATTTATAGAGAGCTGATGGCATCTGTCCCCACACCTGGATGTGGGTCAGCACCTAAGGTGAAATGAGGGCGCGTCTGGAGATGAGCAGCAGGCAACACAGAGCCTGAAGACCACCTAAGGGAGCCACTGGTTTCCCACCTGGGAAGCATTTTGGTGGGTGGATGCATGTTGGTTCCCCTGGTACCCACCACAGCCTTCCTCTGTGCAGTTCCACCACTCGCCTTCAAGTCAGTCCACGCAGCTACAGCGTGTTCAGTTTCCCACCCACCGTTCCCATCCCAGACCTTCACCCGCTGAAGCGCTCGCCTGGACCACGATGGGCTAGGTGAGGTTAAAAGTAGTTGGGTGAGGGATGCGTGGGGAGGGGGTGTTGCACTTCGAAGCCGACGCGGCTCTGGGTGACGCCGGGATGCTCAGCAACCCTCGGTCGCGGTGGAGAGCGCGCGGGTGCCACGCCACGCGTGGCATGGAACCAAATCCCATCCCCACAGCGGAACGGGGACACTCACCCGGGATGCCGGCGTGTCCCGCGGCGGGAGGCGAGCAAGGACGGCCGAGACGACTTCGGGATGGAGGAGGAGGAGGAGGAGGAAGACGCCGGGGGGAAGCGACGGGTAACGACCCGGCCGCCGGGACCAGCCCCAGCAGCAGCAGCAGGGTGCAGGCTGCCGGCATGGCGCTGGGGGTGGACGGAGGGGAGGGGGGGGCGGGGAGGGGGGGTGGTGGTAGTTCACATGCCCGGAGCGGGGCAATGAATAACCACGTAAATAGCGATTTTTAATTAATTCACGGTACCCCCCCCTCCCCCCCCCCCCCCCCGGGGCGGCGCACAGGGCGGCCGCCCCGGCTTTAAAAGTACGGTGTGCCCATAGCGGAGGGGGCGATGGGGAGGGGGGGGGTCCCGGCCAGCGGCGGCAGCAGCCTGCGGCCAAGTGCCGGCGCCCGAAAGTAAAAGGGCAGGCGGCGGAGGCTCCTCCTCGAGCCTGACATCACCCAGCCGCGGCTCGGCTCGGCTCGGCTCGGCACGGCCCGGCTCCGCACGGCCGCCCCCCCACCCCACCCCGGCCCCGAGCGGCCGCCCCCTCCCGCCCCGCGCAGCCGTCGGGCTGCCCGCTCCCTCACCCGGCTGCGTGCGGAGTTATTAATTTGCTTTAATTATTTTTACTTTAATTTTTCCTGATGCATCCGGGCGAGCGGCAAAACACGAGCGCACAGCCCACCATCACCCCCAGCCGCACGCCGCCGAGGAGGTGCCCTTAAACGCAGACAGCGCGCAAGTTCCGCGCCCGGCGCAGCATCTCTCCCGGCACGGCCACCCCCGGGGCATCGCCCCGCGGCACCGGCTGCCGCACGAAGGCGTTTTGTTCCCCGGGGGCAGCGCTATCCCCGTTTGCTTTCCGCGCGCGGCGGAGGTGGGTGGGAGCGGGCTGGACCGACCCGGCTGCGGGAAGAGCATCCCGCAGGCCCCCGGCCCGGCCCGGGTCCCGCACACGGGTGCGGGGATGTCGGCCCCGCTGTGCTCTTTGAACCACGGACAAACACAACCACGGATCGAGTGCAGCGATCGTGTCCCCAGACTGCGATCGACAAAGTGAACCCGCTCCCTTAAATGCCAGCAGCAGCGCTCCAGGCTGCAGCTTCCAGCGGTGGGGAATTTCCCAGGCTGGGCTGTACGGGAGGCAAAGGATTTCCCTTCATTGTTCTGAAATTCCCTGTCGGGATTTCACGCTCCTGGTCCTGCAGGACACGGAGCAGCAGGTCGGGACTCGCCAGGGCGCTGGCACCCCGCGCTGAGCTCCCCCTCCCCGGGAACACACACCCGCTCGGGGCAGCCTCTCCCCCCTTTGCTTTTCCCTCCAGCTAATTCAGGATCAGGCCTAATTCCCACAGCCCAAGCAGAACCCGACCTTTCAGAGTTGGGGTGACAAGTGACAACGCACCCCATCCACAGGGCTGCAGCCTCGGGCAAAGCCCGCGTCTGGTCCACGGCCCCCCGCTCCCCATTGCAACGCAAACCCCAAAACCGCCTTTTTCCACCCAAAAGGTGGCACTGCTGAGCCCGGGGCAGCACGTTAATGACTTGGTGTCCCCAGCTCGGGAGCTGGGGAGTGTTCTGATGCTTTGGGAGTCGGCGCAGGGAGTGAGAGCAGCAACTCAAATACTCGGGGATACCTTTATACATGAAATGCAGAACTCCACGTTACCGATTCCTAAAATCGGTCATAATGAGGATTTTTTTTGTTAGTCCCTGGAACAAAAGACTCGCCAACAAGAAACCGGACATTTTCCTACACCCTTTAACAAATGCACTATAGGTGGGGCAGCACGGGCAGAGAAACCTCTCCCGGGTCAACGATACACCGTCAGGGCTGCGTGGGGCCCATCAAAGCCAAACCCAGCCCTGGAGTGAAATGGGTGCTCTCATGTCTGCTCACTCTCAAGCCTGAGGGCCATAACACTGAGCCGACAGCCCTCATCCCTCTCTTCCCACCTTTCCCAAGAGGCTTTCCCAAACACTGAAAGCCATGTAGCAGCTCCCCGCTCTCGCTGCATCCTCCCAAGCTGTAAATCCAACCAGCAGGAAGCACGGTATCGAACGCTTTTCCAAAAAAATCTCAATAAATCCTACTGTTTTTCTCACAAGGTGCATCGAGAGCAATAGCAGAAGCAGACAAATGCAAAACAAACATTGATGAAAGAACAATCAGTGTCCATACTGAACAGCTCCATCTCCCCATGCCCCTGTAGCGCATCTGTGGCACGACCCACTGTGCCACTGGCTATGGAAAGCAGTGAAGACCCAGATTAATCCTCTCTGGGTTAAGCCCTCTCCCAAATTGCCATTAAGCCTGCTCAAGCTGCCACAATGCTGCATTTCTGAACCAAACAGGGCATTAGTGACCATCAGGGGGTGACCACAAGGACCATACACAAGGCTAGCACTAGGAAACGCTGGCCAAAGGGCCCTGCGCTGCTGTGGAACCAGCCACATCCCAGCAGAGGATGGAAAAATAGAGGTGATATAGGTGGAAAAACATGGCATGCCAGCCAGGGGGGCTGGCCCACAGCAGCCTCCGACACACACCACACTGGTGAGGCTGCTGCCTTCGCCGGCCCCAGCTGGGGCAAAAGCCCCACAGTGCTAACCCATCCCTTTAAAGCAGTATTTAACATCAAAAAACAATCTCTCTCCTATCTCCATCATGGTTCCAGTCACGAGCAGCACACTATTAACAAGTACCTGGAAAGGAAACACCGATATTCAGGCAGTTTCCCAAATGCAATCCCTTCCCCGCTGCAGGTGCCTAATTTGCCAAGGTTTAGTGGCTGTAAATTTAAGGCTACTGTTTTCCTGCCATGCTCTTTTATTCTTACCTTCACCGCTTCGACAGAATACCCCCTGCACTGAACAAGTCAATCTGTGACTGGTATTTTTGAGCACCAACTCCAACAGCCATATAAAAACATGGAGAAAAAAAAAAAACAAACGCTTTTTTTTAATGGATTTTTTTTATCCATTGGGACTGCAGAGGGATGCCACCCCTGCCACCCACATAACACATTACACACCCTTCTGGGAGGCCAGGGAAGAAGCGCCAGTGGTAGGAATAGGATGCGCTGCAGCAGGATGAAGGTGGTTGCTTGGAGCATGAAAACTCAATGAAGCCCGCTGGCATCTGGCTTTTCCTTATGTGGTCCTGGAGCTGTTTATCCCCGTGGCGTGACTGCACGCTCCGCTGCTGCATCCCACTAATAATCGTTACAGGGCAGCTCCGGGCTGAGGGCTGCTCCCCTCCCTCCTTCAGAGCACAAAACTAATAGGAGATTTAAATGCATGAAGTCATGCCTGAGGAATCGGATGGGCCAGGCAAACCCTGATGTAAAATAAAGCCATAGCATCCTCTTGAAAGATGCTGTGACCTCAAATGCCTCCCTGAATTATGAATAAAATACATTTAACACTTCCATCTGAAAGCAACCAGCACATTCAACACAAAAAGGAGTTAAAACCAAACAAAAACCTCATCAACACAGGAAGCCTCTCACCTAACTGTATGAAACATGATTGATATTATACCGCAATTAATTGAATCCCACCCATCACCTTCTTTTGGAGGAGGAAAAACATACTGTAGTTTTATTTCACCGTGATTTCCACTCCTCAGATTGACGGGCTGGAGACACGTGACCGAATTTGCCCAGTTCTACATTGTTGCAGTCTGAAATCACCAAAAACCACGGAAGTCTCTACAGAAGAGGCATCTCTGTAGCACTTCGTCAGGATTACATTGACCAGTCCCTTCTCTCGGGTTCTCTAGGAGCCTTCCGCAGCCCCAGCCAATGTCACAAAACTCCTGCAGCTCCCTTGAAACTCAGCCCAGATCTGTCCAAAACTTGGATCAGGCTCATAAAGCTCAGACAAGTTTTAAGCTGATGATGAATTAAGGTACAAAGTGAATGTTTTCTACTCCTGGAATTTGTTATTAAAAGTCCTGAGTTTCCAAAGTGGACAGACAGTTCCTAAGCAAGCCATTAATTACCTTCCTCATCTCCTCTCAATGCTGTAAGCCATCCATTAATGGATCCCAATCATCAAAAAGGCACTTAGTACCTGACCATTTTTCTTCAAATTTTGGGGATGGTGGTATTTTATTAATTTATTTTACAAGAACTGCTTGCCTTCTACCTCCCTCGGAAGCAGCTTGTTCCAGATACTTGACATTTGGAGGTCAGGATGGATACAGGTCTTGTGATCTCTTCTCATCCTTCACAGAAAAACACAAAACAAATTAAAATGACGTTACATTTTGAATCCTGTCACTGGAAATAAATCCTGTATTTTCCATTGGTGGGGGGAAACCAGTCACTTAAATCTAGCTGGGAAGAAGCAATTCTAAATTTCTGATTTTTTTTCTTTTAGGACACTTTTCAGCCAGCTCCGGTTTGGAGCGTGTCAAGAAAAAACAGTCCATTTCAGAGCTGAGCAAAACAGTGCACAGCAGCGCCCTTAAAATCCAAAAAGAAGCCCCTGCCAAAGTTTACGAGCAACATTTGGATCCAATGAAGTTACAGGTGCACTCCTTGGCTGCTGGGCTTCTGGGAGTGTGCCCACGCTTCCACTCAAACGAGGGGGAAAATCCCAGGTATCGTGGGGCACAGGCTCAGGCGGGTGGGGAGTGAAAGTCACGTGAAAAAAGCCATGAGAGGCAGAAGGTGGAAAGAGAAGGAGCCTTTTTTGCACCGTGTGGCTTTGCAGCTATATATTTCTAGCCTGCAGTTTGCTGCTGGAGCCTCTCATCCACAGCTTTTAAGGCTGTTACCGCCAAGGTCTCACCTCGTCACAGGTTTAAGTGATGCTATGCCAAACCTGGGTCTCAGCAACACACCACCGTGAAATCATTATATTCCTCTTTCATAGGGAGTTACCAAATTTATAGGTTGTCTACAACATTTTTTCTCTTTTATCCTGGTAATTGCCTCTTCTAAAATTCACCAGTCAAGGGCAATAATTCAAACAACCTCGGTTTCCCACCAACCTAAATGTTAACCCTTGGTTGACTACTGTGATTCAGCAAATCTCTTCCAACCTTGCAGGGCCCCTCACCACAAGAAGGACACTGAGGTGCTGGGGCGTGTCCAGAGAAGGGCAACAGACCTGGGGAAGGGTCTGAGGCACAATTCCTGTGAGAAGCGGCTGAGGGAGCTGGGGATGTCCAGCCTGGAGAGGAGGAGGCTCAGGGGAGCCCTTATCGCTCTCTACAGCTCCCTGAGAGGAGGGTGCAGAGAGGTGGGGGTTGGTCTCTTCTCCCAAGTGTCAGCAAGTGACAGGTCAAGAGGAAACAGCCTCAAGTTGTGCCAGGGGAGGTTTAGATTGGGTATTAGGAATAATTTCCTCACCGAAAGCGTTGTCAAGCTTTGGAACGGGCTGCCCAGGGAGGTGGTGGAGTCATCATTGCTGGAGGGATTTAAGAGAGGTGTAGATGTGGTGCTCAGGGACAGGGTTTAGTGGTGGGCTTGGCAGTGCTGTGTTAACATTGGACTTGGTGGTCTTAAAGGTCTTTTCCAACCTAAACAATTCTATAATCCTATGTGCAAGTATGATGCTTTCTAAGAGCCTCTGCCTGTCTGAACCAGAGATGCCTGGGCGAGAGCATACCAGCTCATGGGGCACCAAGAGCCTCCCTGGCCTAAATTCAGCCATGCACAGAAGCATCACTTCATATTTTGTCATCATTCTTTGCTACTTCAACGCTGTGGTCATGACTATCTGCTATGAATAAGTGACCGTGGCAGCTGTGTGATTTTTTTGGCCACCGTACACAACAAGGACCATCAAGGAACCTCAGAGCTGATCAAGAGAGGGTCATGAAGGCAGAAAAACCAATGGTTTTGAGCTAAGCTATGGATATAAGGAGCTTGGTTCTCCCCATACAGACTCCTAAAGGGACACACAGCCAGACCTGAGGGTGTGATGACAATTTATACCAACGGAGGAACTGTCTCTTAATGCCAGTATCACAGTAAAACTCACTTTTCTCCTGCCCACTCTTTGTCTTCACTATTAGTGCTGGAAGGTTTTTTGAGACAGAAGATTCTGATTTCCAGACCTGTTCAGTGCTGTGGGATTACAAACGCAGCATAAGCTTCCAGGCAATACATCAAGGCAAGTAATAAAATATTTATCCTCCACTTCCTTCTGTGCTTGTGTGCTCTGCAAAGGAAGCCATCAAAACTAGAGCCACCAATTTACATTTGGAGTCTTCAAAAAAGAAACAAACCCAGAGCTTTTACATCCACCTCTCTCAAAAACAAATGTTTTCACACCCTGACCATTGCAAGCCATTCTCATTTTTTACATAATAATAATAATTTTAAAAATCAAATTTCCAACTGAAAGGAAAATACTTACAGATTATAACAAAGCTTACGTGGCTTAGAAGATAGGAGGGCCTTTTCATAACTACATTAACCAAGCTGCAACCTGTACGGGACTTAGGATGCTCAGAGCTGGGTCCCAAACCAGGGGGAACATTTTTGACACGACACCCCAAACCCTGGCAATGCAACCGCTCTTTCTTGCTTGCTGGAAAACAGTCCTTGACATGCAAAGCCCTGCACACCCACACGGCCTGAACTCATCAAATATCCGGCACTACCGAGTCTGTGGGGTTATCGGTGCTAAACCAAGGCTTCCCTTCACTCTCACCATGAACTACACCAAAGCTAACACTGCAGGAAAGATCACCACATCCTTTTTCAAGCATTAAACAGGAAAGTTGCTCTACACTAACCCGTAACAGCAGCAAGGAAACCAGCCCTATGCAATGCACTCCTCCTCCCTTGCAGATATGAGGGAAGGACCTAGTGCCCATACCTACCAGGCGGTGGAGGGAGCTGGTTCCTGCTGTGCTGGTGGAGGAGGTGGGAGAGTTTCTCCAGGAGCAGAATGTGGAGACCAGAAACACCCGGCACGACGTGCTCTGCAGAGCATCTCCGCTGCCAGGTCCCGATCGCAGCTATTGCCATCCGTCGCTGATGCCAGGTCTGCCACTGCCTTTTTCCAGAAATACTGAGGCACGACCCATCCCTGCACCCCAGTGCCCTCGGGACAGCCTCTCACAGGCCCCTGCCAGCAGGCAAACACAACCAAAATAGTTTCAGAGGACATTCGGATGCAAAGGGCTGCAGGAGCTGAAGGGGCAGGAGGGTGGTGGCAGGAGAAGGGGACGGCTGCTGCAGGCTTAGTCGCCTGAAAGCAAAGCTGTGGGACACCTTCCCCATACTGCTAGAGCAAGGGAGAAGCTGCTTGTATTCTTGGCCCATCACATCCTCATCTTGAGGACAAGCAGGGACCACGGTGTCAGAGAGGCAAACACTCTCCACCACCAAGCCACCTGGCTTCACTCAGTGCAGCTGCCCAGTGAGGTACACAGCCAAGAGACCTTCCCCATCCTCCCTCTCTGGATCTCCTCATTGCTGCCTTATTTTATGAAGGGAAGTAAATTGTTTAGAACCTAACAAGTAAGTTAACGCAGGAATTTCTGCCCATTAATCACGTCATGCCGTGCTCTGGGGTTTTCTTTTGTTCAAGTTACAGAGAAACACAGGGCTAGGCATTGCCTGTCTTGGAAGGGAGGGCACCCCGAAATATTTTGATGAGACAGGACTTTATGAAATGGCATATTTTACAGTACTGGCATTACGGTTGTGCATCAGACTGTAACAGGGGATAACACAGCACTATGAGGCTTGCCAGTGGTGGATCAGGACCAAGGAGTGTTTGAGGTTTGCACAACAGCAGTAACTGCCAGGGTCAAGGATGCTACAAGCACAGGAAGGGCTCTCTGGAGCCACTAGTCCCAGGGCACCCAACAGAAGCTTCAGCACCGAGCCACATCCCCACACCAGATCCAGACTCTTTGGAAACCAGAGCAACAGAAGGAACCAACCCTGGAAGGATTATTCCAACATAGGACTTGAGATGGCTCAGAGCTGGCCACGCAAGTATAACCTGCTTCTTGCTCTTTTGAAATAACTAAGGTTAAAAATACTTAATAAAAGACCTGTAACCTTGAAAAATGAATATGCTTTCTGCAGCACACAAGGATCATTCTCTTCTTCATCTCAGCAGAAAACCTGCTTTGTGTTGCTTCCTCTGTAAGAAAACTGGGAGAGCCAAAGCTACAGCCAACCAGACCATCAGATGGGATGGCAAGAAGAATGGCCCCAGTGCTCAAAGGCACTGAGTGCGCCCACAGCAGCACAGAGAGGAGCTCCTGGGGTCTCAGGTTTTATTGCACAGAAGGAGAAATAAATAATCTAAAGGCTGAAACGCTCAGCGATGAAAGAGAGTGAAAGGCAGTGATTTCCCCTTCCTTTTGTCATCAGAACAGTGTGTGCTGCTGGGCCCTGCCTCAGCCCAGAGCCCTCCCTCACAACTCCCCAGGTCTCTGCCAGGGGTTTTTTCCCTGGGAAGCAGAAGCGATGGTGACAGGGGAGTCCCTTGCAAGACCTTACCCACAGCCACTTCCCATCAACCCTAAGGTTTGCACTGGAAATCCTGCAGCATCCCCAGCTGAACCTCCAGCATCCCACATCATGGCAGCAGGAGAAACAGCTCCTTGTAGGAGCTCACTATGGGATGGGCTTCAAGCAAATTAAGCAAAGATGAGGCTAAACATATTTTGTTAAGGCACTTTGGAATCATCTGTCCTTTCAGGCAGGAGATGCTCTATTTGGACCCAGCTATGTCGTTGCGTCCCAGGCATCACGTCAGAAAGGATGTGGGAAATCACTGTGAACAGCTTCGAAGACATCATTTTACAGTTTCACAGTAGAGGTCATTATACTGCATTACTGCATTTAAATGTGCAATTCCGGTTGTGAATATATTTCAGAATCTTCTTGCACTTGCCACTGATTCTGGCCTATTGTCTAATGCCTTAAAGTACTTTCTAAGACCTTGGAAATGTAAATGCTGAGGTAGAAAATTACTGTATTACAAGCAGGCAAATTCACGCCGAGAGGAGAAGTGAATTGACCTGGAAGGTCGCATCCATCCGTGGCGCAGCTGGGAGCGGGGCGCTGGCTCCTGCTGCCGAGGTCACCGCTCTCAGCACAAAGCGTCCCTAATCACCCAGAGGACTTTTGCAATGGGGTGTTGGACGCTTTTATAGAGGAGACGCTCTTTAGAGCTCAATAGCGCTTATAATTGAATTCTTTAAAAGGATTATATTGTCCTCAGTAACTCATCACTTCCCTGGATTGGCCCGTTCATTTGCATTTTTTCCCCCATTTTGGACAAGATTTGAAGCCCAGCAATGTTGTAGTTTGCATAAACAAACAAGCCTCGAATATATAAATAACTATTCACATCCTTTCCATATGTATTCAAGTATTTCACAAGGCACCAGTGGCAGCCATTAGCATTTCCAAATGCTTTTTGAACGGCTTGATTTTTTGTGTGTCCTTCACTGGAATTGATTCCCAAACTCTGCTCTGCTGATAAGCGAGGACTGGTGATAGCGGTCCCGGGAGGCGAAGTCTGCGTTCTCCTCGGTGAGCTGCGTGGTCTCCATGCCAACTGTTGCAAAGGACGGTGTCACCACGATCTGGTCCTTGGGAGATGGCCTTCTCCTGCAAACAGAGCAGCAGAGGCACCTGTGTCACCCCTTGTTTGCCATTCATTAGCGGCTGCTCAAACAAAACCAGCCAAACCGCTCCTATGAAGGGGCTAAATCCTTCTTGGTGCCCCTGGGAGGCATAGAGCTAGTCTGAAAATATTTTTCCTAGAAGGTACATAAAAAAATATACTCCCTTCCCCCAGAAAACCCTGGAAAATATACATTTTCTTAACAAATAAGTTTCCTCCTTGGATGCTGTCTACGGCAAGCACTTTCCACACCATGCAGGAGAAGGAGCTTGAGCCATTTCTAAAGAAAACTTCTACCAGTTTCCTGAGCTTTAGTGCAGAGTTCAATTATTTTTGTAACTCTTTTAAATGAAAGAGGAGATATTCCTGCAGTCTCTTTATCCCGGAAGCTGATTTTAAGAAAACCTTATTGCACATCTGCGAATCAAAACGGCAAGATCTTATAGCACAGAATCAGACCTCACTGAGTACCAAAGAGCCTTAGAGGTGCCAAGGATCCTTGGTCGCCTCCAACTCTCTAGCAGTCTAATGAGATTTCTGCTTTACCTCCAATTCATTAAAATGTCTTGCCTGGATTAATAAAGCTTAGGAAAAATGCAAATCACTTCAATGTAATTTCTTGCAGCATAGCAAAGGCTTCAGAACGACCCACCTGACCTTCAAGAAGAACCAAAATCGTCTTTGTGCCCACGTGAGCAGGAGCCCTGGCATTAGGGTAAGATGGCCAAGCTGGCTGACCCAGAGACTGCACTCTGAGGAGAGAGCAATAGGACCAGTCTCTGCTTGGGCAGTTGCCAGCTCCCCACTCAGCCCTCCTTGGCAGGGTCTTTGCTCATCGATTGCACTGATGGAAGCACTAAGAACTGGGTCTGGTAACCCACAGGAGAAACCCCCCTGTGACAACGGCAGCTCCTCCCACAAGAAGCGGAGCTGCCACTGCAGGAGGGATAGTTTCTCCTTTCCACACAGGGTAACTCTCCGTGAACCCTTGCATCTCAACCAGCCTTCTGTGGGGAAGCTCTGACAATGAGCAGGAGACAGGGCTGAGGGGCACCGAAGGGCAGACAGGAGGGAAATCCTGCTCTGTCATCACAGCTGCATCGAGCTCAAATGGCCTGCCACAAATCCGCCTGGACGCTGAGGTGGAACCGGACAGATGAGTGCCCAGGACACGAAGCAGCGGGGTCCGACTCCTACGCCATGACTAACTCCGGCAGTGCCTCTGCGCAGCCTGTGCGCCCTGCTCCCATCCTCACCTCCTCGGGTTGGGCTCGCGTTGCTGTGAAAAGCTGGGGGCACAACCCCTTACTCCAAAGGAGATATGCAGAAAACATAGTGCACACCTTCTACACCCCCCAAGAACCCCTCTTCTGTGTAGTCTGCTAACCTGGGCTCTCATCCCCTGACGCTTAGGCAAGCATGCCGCTTTATGCAAGTGCCGTGAGAGGCAGCAAAGCTGTGTGAACGAAGATGTTCATGGCAAGAGGTGTGCAGCACAGGTGGGTCTTCAGGGACCCAGTCCCATCCTTGGAGACATCCACTGGTCTGGCAGACAGAGGGATGGATGTGATGCGGGAGAAGGGACTTCTCTGTTCTCAGCCATGCCACAGACCTGCCCTGGGGATCTAGAGAGATCCCGTCACTCCCGGCTTCTCTCCTAAGCCACGTGGCCATGTTACAGGGACTGCAGACAGAGGCAGTCTAGTCTAGTTTAAAATAAACTAGTTAATAACTAACTGAACAAACACCTGGAGGTCTTTGGGGAAGAAAATCCCAAGACATTGCTGTTTCAGTCCCCTACAGACTCACTACTGAATGGTTCCTACACTGAACTCCTCGCTCACTGTATTTGCCCCATAGCTATTGCAGCTTCCCCCTAGATTTCCTCTCTGAAACTTGAGCACAGCTGCCACATGTGCCTGTTCCACCACTACCACAGCGAAGAGATGGTGTCTCCTCTTCCTCCTCCAGTCCCACCTGAGCCACCAAGGTTGAGCCCCATTCCTTTGGGGTAAGATAAAGCCTCAGTCACTGAGATATGGTTAGAAGCTGTGTGAGCACACATAAGGCAGAGGAGACTCCAGCTTTCCCACTTACGTAGCCAGCCATATGCTGGGCTAACGGGAGCAAACAGCTATTTTTGCCATTAAGAATAACTTTGCGTGTGCAAGAAGGAACTGCTTAAGGCAATGAGCAGGTCAAGTCTGTCACCCCTCGCTGTGCACATTAGCGGGTCATGGGAACAACGAGCACCGCCTCGGTCCCCGCCAAGTGACTGGTACCAACCTGCACGAGGTGATCAAAACCGACTTAATCCAGCCGAAGAAACTGAAATTCGCTGCTGCTCCTACAGAGAAAAGGCACGAGAAGTCAGTGCGCTGCTAATTCTCTCATAATAGCATTACACCATTGAATTTTTGCATAAAATCTCAAACCGACATGCTTGTTACTAGCCTTCAGTACACAAAGATTTCGCGATGGTGAGAACACTCCTGCAGTCTCTCCACACGCTGCAGCTTTTAAATGATTGTCAAGAAACTTAAACCAAATTTCCCACAGAGAACAGCCATCCTTTCCCAGACTGACAGCTTGTGAAAACCCCAGCAAAGCAGGGAGCAAAGCAGACACCTGCAGCAGTGCCTTTTCCTCTCCGGACTGCAAAGCTCACTCACACTGCAGGGAGGGGGAGACAGGAGAAGCCACTCAACCGACCTCAACCAGGGTGGCTGTGGTCTCACCATCCATTCCCTCTGTCTCATCCCATGGAGAGCTGACAGCTTATTACCCAACACTAATTTTTTCTGGTTTCTCTGGAGGGTTAGTTTCCTGCACTGGCTCACTGCAAGGGCAGGGAAGTGCTGGAGCTGGCGGCGAAAGTGGCAGAAGTTTGTGGTGAGGGACAGGGAGGAGAATGGAGACCTGGCAGTGGCTGTTGGGTTTGGCTTAGGTTGTTGGGTAGGAACAGAGAGAAGGGACATGGTAAAATCCCACAGCATTTATGCTCCCAAGGTTTTCATCTAGTCCTTAATCCAGAGCATTTCTCAAGTCAGTGTCTCCCAACATTTCACAGAATCATAGAATTACAGAATCATTTAGGTTGGAAAAGACCTTCAAGATCACCAAGTTCAACCATTAACCCAGCACTGCCAAGACCACCACTAAACCATGTCCCTGAGCACCACATCTACACCTCTTTTAAATCCCTCCAGGGATGGTGACTCCACCACCTCCCTGGGCAGCCCGTTCAGGTGCCTGACAGCCCTTTCCATGAAGTTTTTCCTAATATCCAATCTAAACCTCCTCTGACACAACTTGAGGCCATTTCCGCTTGTCCTATCACTTGTTTCTTGGGAGAAAAGACCAGCCCCCGACTCTCTGCACCCTCATTTCAGGGAGCTGTAGGGAGTGATAAGGGCTCCCCTGAGCCTCTTCTTCTCCAGGCTGAGCACCCCCAGCTCCCCCTCACAGCACTTGTGCTCTAGACCCTTCCCCAGCTCCGCTGCCCTTCTCTGGGCATTGTTTTACTGTAGGCATGGGAATGCATGTGCAAAAGAAACCAAGAAAAAGATGTCTAATCGCATTGCTATTTCTTTGATCACCTTCCAAAAATCTCTTACGCGCTGAGAAACTCTTTTTAAAGTCATTATTGGTAAATATTTCAAAAGCAGTTGACAGAGATATAACATAGAGAATTTACAAAGGCAAAGAAAACTCTAAAGCCTGAAAACATTTTAATATATGGGGACTGTAAAACACTTTGGAAATCTGAGTTTTAACAAAGATACAAATTAGCAAGTGCTTTCCACAATCTCAGCTCTTTTCTATCATCTCATGCAGATAAATAGAAAAGCAGTCAGTCAGAGTAGAAAGAAGAGCACTGGTGAGCGATGTCGTGACGGTTACCAAGTGACAACTGCTTCTTGGTTTCTCACCGTTTGGGTTTCTGAAACCTAGTACCTACTTCCCTGTTTTCTAACAATCTTTCATTTTAACTAAGCCCAGGTAGCTATTTCTGCATCGCCTAAAAGACACGTGAACGCAGGCTCTTCTGACTTTTCTGATCTTGGACAAAAAACCACACGTCCACGTGTGCAGGTACTCCCACACAAGGAGCTGTAGGCTCTCCTGAGCTGCCTTCTGAATGCGCTTCACTGTTGAATTTTGAACTTGTTTAAGCCGATCACATGCACAGGCCTTGCTAATGCCCTCTGCCTAAGAGTATTTTCCCAGATTACGTTCCCAACATATTCAACCCGTTTAGTTCTGGAATCAAAAGGCTCTATTGTTCTGCAGTTATGAATTCTGAGGTTTAATGAGATACTTGTCATTATCCCCATTTTCCTTCAAGTTTTCTCAGGTGGGTTTAGATTGTTTAATTAAGTTTATTAAAACGTATTTACAGCAGATTGTTCTCACTGCTGTGGTACATTTACAATCTGCCATGGCTGTTCAGTATTAGTATCTGGGTTTGCCATTTAAAGTACAATACGTTAAAGCAGTACGCACAATGGTCAAACTATCAAACTCATGCTAGTTGCAGTTAGCATCCAACATAAAATCAAAGAGCCAGAGAGAAAATGTATTAAAACCAGCAACGAAACAAGACCACATCATTCACTGTGTCACCTGCATACTAAACACGAGTCTCAATTCCTAATTAAGTTAAATTAAAGCTTAATGAATTTTTAGGCAGATTTAATAATACAGAAAAAAAAAAAATATATATTCACCAAGGGGGAGTCCTGGGCTCACTTGGCCAATGTAGAAATACAGAATAACCGCGGCACCCAGGCTGACAAGGGTGTAGATCCACTGAATGACAAACATTATGATGAGGGACACTATCGCCTGTTGGAAAGACACAGTTTGGGGTTACCCCGGAGTCTGTAAGATAATACATTGATGACAACCTGACAGTCCTTTTTCTGCAAAGCAACTCCTGGGGAAACATGGAACCATAGAATTGTTCTGGTTGGAAAAGACCTTTAAGATCACTGACTCCAACCATCAACTTAGCACGGCCAAGTCCACCACTAAACCATGTTCCTGAGCACCACATCAACTCGTCTCTTAAATCCCTCCAGGGATGGTGACTCAACCACTTCCCTGGGCAGCCCATTCCAATGCTTGACAACCCTTTCCATGGAGAAATTTTTTCTATTATTCAATCTGAAATTGCATTTCCTGCCTGAAAACCACCCCAGGGTGCGTGTCTTTTTGCCACATAGAGGACTTCCACCCAGTGCTATCTGAAAAGACTCGGGTATGGCATGGGTGAGGTTTCTCAGGAATGAGGTAGGGACCCTTGTTCGGTCTCACTGTTAAAAGGAGGGACAGCACAGGAGCACAGTGCCATCCTCAGCGGGATGGAGGGAGATTTCAGGGAGCCACCTTGAATTCTAGAGGCAGCGTGGGCCTCAGGTCTCTGCCTTGCCTACTCCAAGAGGAGTATCCAGAGGCTCACCAGCTTACAATGTAGGTTTGGCTCAAGGGGCATATGAACAGGGATAGCATCTTCACGGATCAGGTTGGGAACAGCAAGGGGCAGCACACAAAGAGATAAATGAGTCCAGACTGACAGGATGGGTGAAGCTTAAAGAGAGCGAGGGGAAAGGAGCCAAGATGAATAAATGCACCTGATTTTTGCTTCTGTGATTTTATTTTGCATTGTTGACCCCTTCTCAGGTCTGCTGCAACCTCCTCCCAAGTCTGACTATTGACACTAAACCCAGTCTGCTTTAATGAACACTTCCATCATCTCCATAAGCAAGTTCCCTGTGAAGGCAGAGAGGTGACCATTCCGCGATGACACGCGTCGGAAGCCACGTTAGTTACGGGGCCCAGAGACAGCATCAGCGCGCAACCTCCTAAAGGTGTCATCGCTGGAGGGAGCCTCCACATCCATCCCACCCCGGCACTGCTCTGCGGTGGGAGCCCTCCCCAGGAGCTGGCTGCTGGCAGCAGCGAATTTGAAAAGTAGGTGTCAAACTCCATCTGAGGATTAAACTAAAAGGGTTTGGTGTTCTTTTTGAGTAGGTTCGTTACATTTTCCACACAGCTATGAAATCCCCATCCATGCAGCAAAGCCATATGGTTCATTCATTATGCACATCTAACCCTTTCCCTGTCAATCTGCCCATTAATCCATCTTCCCAAGATGAATTTAAATATCTTAAACTCCTCAGCAGCTTGAGACAAAGCTATTTAAAAATTATTTATTCTTTAAAGTAACATGCTGGAGGACTGCTCCCCTTTCCCACCTCAAAAAGAGGGAATTGCACAGCCAGGCTGCTGGTATCAGGATAACAACACTAATGAAACTCCACCCTGAGCTTGCAGAAACTGGCTCCTAAATAAAAGTAACACAGTTTTGAAGCTGGTGTCTCACTCCATCCCATGGCAAGAAAAAGCAGGCTGGCACACATTGAAAAGAGGTACACGGATTTTTTTTTTCCCAGCTGGCCATGAATCATTAAATTTCTAAGAAGCCAGACTTTGAATTTGTGCCTATTTGGTTTGGGTTTGGTTTTTTGCTGTTGTTGTTTTATTTGTCATCTGGCTTTCTCCAAATTTGAATGGCTGGAAGCATGGTACCTTGAGTACTTAGTTCAGGTGGCCTGGAATACTAGAAACAAAAGTACTGGAGTGCATTTACACTGCAGTAAATGAGGAATTTCCTTCTGTTTTCTACAATCACAAATTGGTGCTCAAAATAAAATACTTACACCAGCAAAGGAAACCCAGTGGTTGCAGAATTTGGAGTAGAAGGATTCTGGTATTTGCTGAAGTCCCAGCTCTGGATTTTGTTGCTTTATAGATGATTCTACAGGGGGGAAGAAAAAAAAAAAACCAAACATGAGAGACATTAAAAAGGAGCTAAAGTGGACTTTTTTCTCCTGCTTTACATTACCAGATTCCAGAAAACCAAAGCAGAAATTCTAGCTGACAGCAGGGTATGGCAGAGTTAAACCAAAACCTCTAAAATAAAAACAGTTGCCAACTCTGGTGCCGAGTCCATTTGAAGGCCACATCTGCCTATCTCTGCCTCAGTTTCCCTATTTGTGAAAGAAGAGAAATAAAGCTTTTTTCCATTGGAAGCATTTATGAAGCTTAATTGACTAAAGGTGACAAAACGCTACAGCACTTAGATGACTACCCCCAAGCAAACACACAGGATCAAGCACACATATCTCCCACACAACAAATTCAGACTCTTAGCTGTGGGTGTTGAATTACAGACCACACCTGCGGCACGGGGACCATGGCGTTTTGATAGCCTGAGTTTCAGCCTCTCATGGCTTCATCCCTCCTACCCCACACCAGGATGAAGTAAACCCCAAGATACACTCAATTCCTTTTTTACTGTACAGCATGTACAGTGTATGTGTAGAATAATGAGTGCACTGTAAACAACCCTACACTAAATACAGCCCCGCCTGTTTTCCTGTGATTAATCTTCCACAGAAAATTGCATTGGAACCTCTCCTGCGATGCACTGCAATGAGCTCTACGCTCACCTCGAATAAATGAGACGATTGCCGTGAGTCACTGAGTGACAGCCCTGCATAAAGCTTCAGGAAAGCACCACGAGGACCGAGGTTATAAATCATTCCCCCCATGCCCATGGAGATGTCCATCTCCTACAGCCCTTACCTTCTCTTCTCTGGCCGGGCAGCGCAGACACCTCGCTGCAGAGCTGCTCCCCAGGTTCCAGCAGCCTGGGTGTCCGCTGGGCATCCTCGGATGAAGAGCACGGACCCGTGACATGCTGATGGACCTGCTCAGCCAGGTCCTGCTGGCTCTTGCTGCAGGGCTCCGTGGTCTCATCCCAGCCATGCTGAGTCTGGGGAGCATCACGAGGGAGATCCAGGAGAAAGCTGTCTTGTAACGTCTGCTTGGCTGGCTTCTTTGTCTTCTTCTGTTTGACCTTTTGGGTTGAATTCTCAGCTCCTCCTTTTTTGCAAGTACCTGGCTCAGTACAAAATGGTTTAAAAAGCTGGTCCATGTCTTTTGTGAATTCCAGTAAGGTGCCATTTGACCTGCTTTGAATGACTCCATCTGCTGCACGGCTGGAGGGCTTGTTGAAAATTAACGGCTGGGAAGAGTGAGCAGGCCTAGCGTTTTCCATCTGGGTCTCGTCAGGTTTCTGCTGAACGTTGTAGCTCAAGGATACCGAGAAATAGGAATAGTCTACAGCAATATACGTCAACATGAAGATGATGGTGACTATGGGAGCAAGAACATTCACTTGCCCAATGAAGACGAAAGCCATGGTGATGAGACTTGTTAAGCAAATTGCAGCCACTGGAGTCTTGTTGGGTCCTTTCTATTTCATAAACAAAACAAACTTACATTTAGATTAAAAATCATGAGCCTTGCCATGAGGATTCCCCTCTTGCTCAGCTGCCGCGGGTGGTTACCTGGGCGGCCTGCAGTACCCCCTTAGTCATGAAACACATGCGTACGCGCAAGCAGAAGCTCACCACCTTAATAAATTAAAGAACAGGCTGGACGCCAAAAGCTGCTGAGCCCCCACCTCCCCTCTGAGTCTTACTCAAGCTTTTCGTTTGGAAAACTCATCCACTCTCACTCCGTATCTCCGTGGTAAAACAATGTCATTAAAGCAGCAATAAACCTTCAGAGAGCTTTGTGGGGCTTATGGGAAGTCTGGCAATAAAACGCATTAATTAGAGTTAACTGTTCATCTCCAATTTCTCTAGAGGACTCGGAATCACTGCCTACCCAAAAGGCTCCAACGCACTGCCGTGGGAAAGGCTTTGACTGCCAGATACAGTCCATGAATCTCTGCCTGCACAGAGCAGTGACACCTTCACATCAGCAGCTTCTGGCCCTGCCCTGGCAGGAGACTGAGCTAAATCCATGGGCTGCTGAGCTCCAGCACTTGGGGTTTCCTGTCCTGCACCCCAACTGCAGTACTGTGTCCAGCTCTGGGGCCCCCAACATAAGAAGGATATCAACCAGTTGGGGCAAGTCCAGATGAGGCCACAGAGACCATCAGAGGGCTGGAGCACCTCTGCTATGGGGACAGGCTGAGAGGGTTGGGCTTGTTCAGCCTGGAGAAGAGAAGGCTCCGGGGAGACCTTATAGCACCTTCCAGTACCTGAAGGGGCCTGCAAGGAAGCTGGGAATGGGCTTTACAAAGGTCTGTAGCATCAGGACAAGGCGTAATGGGTTTAAATTGAAAGTGGGGAGATTTAGATTAGATATCAGGAAGAAATTCTTTCCGGAGAGGGTGGTGAGGCACTGGGACAGGTTGCCCAGAGAAGCTGTGGGTGCCCCATCCCTGGCAGTGTCCAAGGCCAGGCTGGATGACACTTGGAGCAACCTGGTCTAGTGGAGGGTGTCCCTGCCCATGGCAGGGGGGTTGGAACTAGATGATCTTTAAGGTCCCTTCCAACCCCAACCGTTCCATGATTCTATGATTTCTTCCACCCGAGGCGCACTTGCCCAGGGGCAGGAGGACAGGAGCAGGTTGGGCAGCCGAGGATGCGGGAGGGTGGGAGTCAGCCCCAGCAATACCAGGCATGTGTCGGAAAAGCAGGCAGCCAGGAGAAACACTGCTTGCTCTTCTCCTTTGGGGTGAGGTGAAGGCAGGGAGAGGAGGAGAAAAAGGGAGACAAAGCAAAGGGCATTGGAGCTGGAAAGAGTTGAGCCATCAGCTCATGAACTTTAATCCCACACCTAACTTGCCCTTCCTTGGATCAGGTACTGTCTTGCTGGTTTTGGTACTCGAGAAGATTGTGCAGGCTTCATAAAAACCTCACTGGAAAATATTTTACAAGGTATCTTACAAAATATTTTAGTTTTTCACTTACTGCATGTGCTTCTTTAATAAACTCACAGCCCAAATGGAAACTATTTCTGTTTCCTCCACTCTTATTTATTAATAGAAAGGGGGACCAGTTCTGGACCCTAGGCCTTTTCACAATGAAACAGAAATATGTCTCGGGGATAAAGGAACACAGTCCTCAGGAAGCATCTTCAGTATCAGAAACCCGTACTGAGATGGGGAACAGATGGTACCATCTCAGGATGCCCCTGGTTTGGGTTTAACTCTGCAGAAAGCAGCTGTGTCCTTCCCATCAGCTGGGGTTACGGTGACTACAACACAGTTTTCAACCATGGAAAAGAAGAACTGATGTGGAACAGATTGTTAAGGGCAAACTAAATTTGTTAACTCTCCATAAACCAAATCTACGCTTCAAGGTGGCAGAGAAAAGGAGAGGGAGGGGGAGATGATCTGCCTTTGATTTCTCACCTTTTTTGAGTCAGTCCCATTTTGGCACTCTGCCAGGACAGAGTACCGAGCAGAAAATTTGACAGAAAACTTTCAGTTGCCAAGTGGAGAACAGCCCGTTCTGGGATCGCCTGACAACCGCCTTCAGGAGCTGGAAGTGTTCGCTGCCATTACTGTTCCTGCTTCCCCTAGGATTGTTGCTATTTGCTATTATTATTGGAATTATTATGACTTTAATTTTAGAAATATTTTGAGAAATATAGAACAAAGTGTAGAAAATTATTATACTTATAAAATATTTAAATATTTTAAAACATTCATAAATACTGATATTGAAAATATTTTTCTGTATTTATAAGCTGCTCTGAAGGAGCAAAACATCGGAAGGTTTTTTTCCAGCTGCTCAGTACAGCCAGTTAGGTGCTGCAGGTTGAGAGCAAGGGAATTATTTTCACCCTGTTTAGAGGAAGGGCAAACCATAAACATAGTTTGCTCTGAATGTATAGCCTGAGACTACAGAGTCCTTAGCGACTGGTACTCTGACTGATCTCAGTGGAACGACTCATGTGAATGAGGATTATTTATGAGGACAAGGAAAAAGCCTCTTGTCATATTCAAAGCAAGGCTTTGTTTCAAAGCATATCTAAAGCTTAGCAGCCCCCTAACTTAACCTTTCCAATCTATTCTTTGTTTTTGTTTTATAGTGTCCAAAAGGCACCTTATCTTACAAAAAATTGTCCTCTTCTCCAGTGCACACAGACTGAATCCACTGCACTGCGACCAGTCACGTACTCACCTATGAGATTACTACAGAGGATAGGAAAAGCTCAAAGAAAAAGTGCAGGGGAAAAAAACAACACCCACCAACAAAACCCCAAAAAACCCCGAACAAACAAGTTAAAAAAATATAAAGAGGCAGTTACCATCCATCTCACCAAAGTGCCTGGACAAAAGTTTCAGGTCTCTGCCCTGGATGGGAGGGCAGAAAGAGCAGGGTAGATCCCTTGGCCACCGTCAGGATCAGCAGCAGCATAGATAAGGCATTTGCAAAAGAAATTGCAGGCAAAGTTGTATCCTTAACTGCTGTTTTACTGGGGGCATCTCCCAAGATGTGGGTCCGAGGGAAGGGGCCCATGGGCTGTATTCCATACATCCCCCATCTCACCCTATGGACACACAGAAATCCTGGCTTCTTAAACTGACAGTTTTCCTTCAGGGGAAGGTTCGAGAGCAATCTCAGCAAAAGGCTGACTGACCCCACGTCCAAGGAAGGTGAGCATGGGGATCACGTTCTCCTGGGCGATGCACTGCAGGATCCTGGGTGCTCCATACAGTCCCCCCATGCAGGAGGCCAGGGACGAGATGTACAGACCTAGCAAAAACAAGAAACCCACCAAGGATACCTGGAGGAAGCAGAGAGAACGCAAGGTTGATCACGTTGTTCCTTAAAGATCCATGGGCAGTTTTAAAGACGTATTTTAAGAGATCACGTATGTTTTGTAACACTGCGAAATGAACCGAGCAAGCGCTGGGAAAGCGGCAATTTAACTGGTCTGTCGTATAAAGTGCAAGCAATTAATACAGGAAAATTATCCCATAAAAGTAATTTAATACTGAACATCCTGTACCAACAGAGCCATTTGACAAGCTCATATCCAAGAAATTCTTTGTCACTTGGAGCAATTGCAGCAAAGTAGCAGCTATTAGATTCCCCTCAAGTAACTGGAAGTGAGTTTATTTCAGGAGAGATCACTTATATACAGAGCACATCATGCAGGAAAAGCTGCCCATGCTTCCAACCATCCAAAACAGGAAGACAAACCCCTATGTCCCAGAGGGGAAAAACAATCCTGAAAGAAAATCCACAGTAAAACCAAATCAAAATTGCCACTTAAACAAATGGGATCTCAAAAACTATGCTCTGAAGGATATAATACAATGACCTTGTTTTCCTGTCTTCAATGAGAAAAGAATTTCCTTTGGCCAACATGAAACTTTAAAGAAATCTTTAAAGCTGGAGTGCTAACAAGGCTGGGGTTATTAGGGGTTTCCAGCGAGCACCCTTTCAAACATGGAGCATCCCCTGCAGGCGTGGAGGGAAAGGAGGGCAGCTCAGCGTCTATCACACAGCAGCGAGGACTGGGGTCCCCCTCCACAGGTCACTGCCAAGTGCAGCAAGCATAGGCAGCACATCTGAAAAAAACCCACCCGAATACACAAAACCTCTCACTGTGCAAATCTTTGCCATGGGAGTGCCCTTGGCACCACAGTGTGAGGACGTGGGCACACAGCACCAAGGTCGAGGGTCACCGGAGCCATCCCCAAGTCCTGCAAGACCACGTGAGTCAGCCAGCCAGCAGCCAGCCACAGAGAAAGGCAAACCACCAGCAGAATGGCCAGGCAGGGACAAAAAAACCCACATTCTGGCCCAGATCCATCCTGCCCATACTCCACTGAAGCGAGACACTGGAGGTGCCCACAGATACCTGTGGCAGAGGATGGCAGGTCCACAGTGTCCCACGTGCCCTTCGCTCCCACCCCTCCTCTCCTGGAAAATAAGGTCTAAACGAACATGGGTTCTCCCAGCTGCTGCCCCCGCTGAAGTCAGGCAGCCCATGCTTTATCAGAAGGAATCATAAAAATTTACATGGCTAAAGCTGATTCAAGCTACATCTGCCCTTTCCTTATCTACGAAACCCGCACACAGCGAGGAGGAGGTTGGGTAAAAGGCCACAAAATACTTGTTGTTTGGGGGAGGCATGTAAAATTAATGTCATGGTCCAGAACTGTACAAACCGCCTGCCGCAACATTCCTTTTCCCCATGAAAATCCACTTGGCCTTGTGAATTTTATCTCGTGGGACAGAAGAAACTTGAAGGATGAGCAGCTATCAGCTTCCTTTAGACCAACGGACTTGATGGGGAATCTTATGAGCCTAACCTCCCTTCCGTCTCCCTTAATCCTGCCCTGCTCTGAGAAATACTGGGAAGAAACAATCACTTGTGCCAGGCATCATATATTATTTTAGCTGCCAAAAATTCTTGCATTTAAATGTACTACTTGACATTCAAATCAGGGTTAGAGGGGAAGAGTCCTTTTCACGGAGGCTGATGAAAGGGTTTGCTGGTGGTTTTGAGCACGGAGAGTGTGAATACTTTGTAAGAAATTGGCACTTGGAGCTCATTAGAAGGGAAATTACTGAATGCCATTTTTATGTTTAAAAAGCCAAACAAGTATTGTAAGGGAGAAAAGCAGCCAAGCACTTGCTCACCTGTGAGTGACAGAAACAGAGTGTGCATGTTGGATGTGTAATGATCTCTTTTCCCTCCCTCTCTCCAAAGTCATTAAAATCTAAAGCAGCTTGTAATAACTCAGAGCTGCAATGTGAATGTTGGGATTGCACTATTGTTTTGTACCATGCTAGGGAAAAGAAAACTGAGTTTGCTTTTTTGGGGGGGGTTGGGGTTTGTTGTGGGTTTGTGGGTTTTTGGGCGTTCTTTTGTGTGTGTGTGTTTGGGGTTTTTTTAAAACATTATTAAATATCTTCATATTCTTTACTGGGAGAATTTTCATTCCACCCCACGCGAGGGTTTTGAAATTTTAATAATCTCTTTCCCTTCAGCTGATTCATTGAAAGCTGATTCTTTTAGTTACTGTACTTTTCGCCCACTAAGTCTGTCACACTGATATACAAAGACATTGCCTTAAAGACGGCAGACTCATCCTTTTTTTCCCCTGAAACAGAGATGATTTTTTTCACCTTAGCAGCAGTTGGCAGGAGCCCCACCAACACTTGGGAGTTTATTCTGGGGGCTGGAGGAAGTCTAGGGCCACAATTACTGAGCAAGAAAACAAAGCCAGAGTTTCAAATTGATATTTTAGATTAAAAGCATGTTACTAATCAAAAAAATGGCAAACATCTCAATTTTAAATTAATCACAAAAAGTAATCTCAGATATGATGGACCGGTGATTTTGGATAATGCTGAATAAGAGAAAATTACATCCCATATCCCATTTAAAATAAGACAGGGACATACACCAAAATCTTTTGCTCTCTTTCTCAAGGCCTGCAAGGAGGAGGTTCGTTGCCTGTAAACACTACAAACCTCCCTCATGTATATAGCCCCATGTGGAATGTCTCGAGTTTAATAATCCTATTGCTCGCCCTGCAATTACAGCCCGCTAGATATGGAAATGTAAGCTTCGCTTGACTTAGTAAAGATAAGCAGTGGGGTTCTTTAGAGATTTCAATTTGGTCTAAGCTTTCACCAACCAGAAAGGATACACTGAATAAAATACAGCATTTATCATTAGACCACATTAGCATATTTTAGCTCTTAAAGCTATTGCTGGGTGATTATGCCAAGATTCAGCATTACTGGGTATGCTGGTGAATGCAAATCTATTCAAATCAATTGTACACTGGGATTTGCAATGGGGAAATCCCCCTGAATTTCAATGAGGGATGGGTACCCAAATTCCTTAGGCTTTTGGAAAAGTTCAAGCATTCAGTAAAGCAGATGGCAACCCAAAAGCACCATTATGTAAAACCACGCTGGGTTATTTGAACAAGTTACCTTCTCTGCGATCATGAAGTCATAGCGGAGTGACTGACGGGTACAAATGGCTCCCAGCAAAAAAACAAAGACCATGTACAGAAACCACCTGCAAACAATAAAAATAAACTATTTTTTTCCAGCAAGACAAGACCATTGAGAATTCTGCCCATTAGCAGAGCCAGGAGAAGGTCAAGTACACACAGGTTGGGTCTTCAATCATGCTGCATGGGCTGTTCCTCCATGATTCAGCCTCAAGGCTAAATTTAACACTGGTCCGTGTTACTTACCTACTAGAATGTACCAGGGAGAGCTGCAGTGTGACCGAAGGGTACCCTGAGGGGAAGCTACCTGCAGTCCTGATGTGTGCAGGGGGAATAACCCAGATCTGGGGACAGACTTTTTAGTAGGGCCTGTAACAACAGGACAAAGGGTAATGGTTTTAAATTAAAAAAGGGTAGACTTAGCTAGATACAAGGAAGAAATTTTTACCATGAGGGTGGGGAGACACTGGAGCAGGTTGCCCAGGGAAGCTGTGGATGCTCCATCCCTGGGTATCTTCAAGGCCAGGCTGAATGAGGCTTGGAGCAACCTGGTCTAGTGGAGGGTGTCCCTGCCCGTGGCAAAGGGGTTGGACTAGATGATCTTTAAAGGTCCCTTCCAACCCAAACTATCCTATGATTCTGTATTGGGTTTGTGTGGCAAGGTTTTGATAGCAAGGGGACTACAAGGGTGGCTTCTATAAAGAGCTTCTAGAAGCCTCTCTGTATCTGACAGAGCCAATGCCAGCTGGCTCCAAGACAGACCTGCCACTGGCCAAGGCTGAGCCAATTGCAGTCATAACACCTCTGTGATAACATGTTTAAGAAGGGGGGAAAAAAAAACCCAACATAAGAATAAAGAGCTTTTGCAGCCACAGAGAGCACAAGATGAGAGAACAAACTCTGCAGACACCAAGGTCAGTGGAGAAGGATGGGGAAGAGGTGCTCTAGTTGTCTGAGCAGAGATTTCCCGGCAGCGATAGAGGTAACAGTGGAGCAGAGACCTGCCTGAAGCCAGGAGAAGACCCCACGCCGGAGCAGGGGGATGCCCAAAGGAGGCTGTGACCCTGTGGGCAGCCCACGCTGCAGCAGGCTGCTCCTGAAGGATGGCACCCCGTGGAAGGGACCCACGCTGGAGCAGTTCGTGAAGAACTGCAACCCATGGGAAGGATGCACATTGGAGAAGTTCACGAAGAACTGCCTCCCGTGGGAGGGAACCCACGGTGGAGCAGCGGCAGAGTGTGAGGAGTCCTCCCCCTGAGCGGCAGATGTGTGATGAACTGACCACAACCCCCATTCCCCATCCCCCTGTACTACCGTGGAGGAAGAGGTGGATAAAAGGAGGAGTGAACTTGAGTCTGGGAAGTAGGGAGGGGTGAGGGGAAGGTGTTTTAAGATTTGGGTTTAGTTCTCTTTTTTAACGGATTTTGATCGATGTTAAATTAATTTTTTCCCTAGTCAAGTCTGTTTTGGCCGTGATGGTAATTGCTGAATGATCTCCCTGTCTTTATCATGAGCCACGAGCTTTTCATCATATTTTCTCTCCCCTACCCAGCCGAGGAGGGGAACGATAGAGAAGCTTGGTGGGCACCTGGCCTCCCGACAGGGTCAGCCCTCCAGAGTCCATGGGATTCTGCACGTACACGGGTCCCCTCATCTGGCAGTAATGTTCAACACTGCAGACAGCCTGCTGTACAACCTCAGCCCTCATCCTCCCTTGGTATCCCTGGCATTCCTATTCCCCAGGTGTAGGGATAAGCTAGTCTGTCTGCAAAGACCAGACAGCAGAGGTGTGAGTGACCACAGTCCATCCCTGATATTTCTGTGTCCTGTGGAATCTCCTCACTTAAAACAAGCACCAATTGCTGCAGGAATCCCTCTAAATTCAGAAGATCCTTCCTTCCCGTCTGAACTCGGGTATGCAATTATATGTAATAATTTCTAAAGCTGTTTAGGTGGCAATGAAAATAGGCAGGAACCTACTGAGGGTTTTTTTTTTTAATATGTAACAGTATTTTTTTCCTGGAAAGCACCATTTCCCAGGGAGAGCACTGCTCGGGGATGCAGGGCTCCTGCATTCCCCTGGCCTTCCATGTGGGTAGGTCATCTCACATGTTTTGGCCCCATTTTCCTCAATAATAAAAATGATAATTTAATATAGATATCTTCTATATAGAAAAAGAACGCACTTTGAAATCAACAGCAAGAAGTGACAAAGCTGCATACCCCAAGCCTTCGAGAACTTTGCATCCCGCTCTGGGACAGCTGGGCTGCAGCAGTGTAACCGCTCCAGCACCAACACACATCCCAGCAGGCGGAGGAAGGACTGATTATATCCGCGTTAATGAACCTCTTCTCTAACCCACCCAGAGTGGGTGGTGGCAATGGACGATAATTTGAATGAGAGCCAGACTTTAATTTTCCAGATGGCTGAGTAATAAAAGGTTGATGGGAATATGAAATGGATTGGTCACATCCAGGGCAATCTCCAAAGAGTAAATTTTCCCCAATCCATGACTTACGAGGTGCCAATAGCGGCCAGAGACCCCAGGGGAATGTTGGTAGCAGGCTTCTGGAGATCTCCGCTCATATTGAAACCAGCCATCACACCTGTATTTTGGAGACATAAACGCAATTTAGAGTTAATCTAAGTTATAGCTTATATAATACATATTACAATATGTAATATAATTTAATCAATCCGTTGATTGCTTTAGAAGAGTAACTATATCACTTCGTTGCACCTCCACACACACAGACACTGGCTGCCATCGCTTGCTTGGTAAGAAACTGTTCATGATTAACAGAAGCGAGGCACCACTAACATCTACAAAGAACCCTTTGTCCCATTTGAACAATGCTGGGGGAGAAGGAA
Source organism: Rhynochetos jubatus (assembly GCA_027574665.1). Lineage (NCBI taxonomy): Eukaryota > Metazoa > Chordata > Aves > Eurypygiformes > Rhynochetidae > Rhynochetos > Rhynochetos jubatus. The sequence goes on from CM050654.1 coordinate 32,767,370, forward strand.
AAAAAACACCACAGAAATCTGAACAAAACCCATCTTATCTTAATGCAAACCTCACAGAAGACAGTGCTGTCCAATTGTTGAAAAGAAAAATGCTACCGTTCATCACGGCAGCGCATTCAGCTGGGGGTACCACCCCCCCAGGCCAGATCTATTACAGGTCCCTGCATTCATGGGGGACAACCGCCATTACAAAACAGCCTGTCCTGTCCCTGTTTAATGACTGTCACACGCACATTTAGCAGAGGGGGTAACAGCGCTCAGCACGTAGGTGGTACCTCCCAGCCAAAGGATCTGCTTCGGAAGTAGGCACTATCTCGACTTTGCAGATGGGAAAACAGAAGCACTGAGAGGGCAAGTGATTGTCCCAGCATCACGTAGAAAACACGTGATAGGGCTAAGAATAACGTGCTGAACTGTTATTTTAGGCCAGAATACAGGGTATTGTACAATAAGGAACAGTCCTTAGCCTAAAAAATTACCATCTAAAGATGCAAGAAAGGGAAACAGGATGGAGCAAAGGATTACAGTCTCCACACTGAGGCTAGGAACCCAAGGTACAAATTGGTTAAGAGGCTTTGCCCGTAGCTGAAGGAGGAGTCATACCAAACCTGGCAAGAAAACACAACTTCTCTTGTCATATAATCCCCAAATTTTTCCTACAAGACCTCAGATATCTGCCATAAATAATAATTTTTTTTTAATATAATTCACTAGGAATCCTGGTGAGAATTTGGTCAATTTGAAGAAACAAGAGCCTTTTTAAGACATTAACTATTGCTCATCACTGTCCTACCCCTTGGATGACAAACTAACATCTTCATAAGGCTGTGCAGGCCAGATGCCAGCCAGCAGTGCTCACGGGACGGGTCCTGGGAGCTGGGGTGACATCACCACAGAACAACAATAAGGAGGAGGACGCCAACGCCGTGGCTCTCAGCATCTGCCAGCCCCAGCAGCAGGGGACCGGCCGTGCATCACTCTGCCACGTGGCTGCCAAGTCCAGCAGTCACTCCTCGCTTTCAGAGGGCACACAAATGTCACAGTCTCTGGGGCTGCAAATCTGAGTGGCTACAGCTCCAGATCAGCAACAGCCCATTGCATTTTAAGGCTCAAACGCTGCTGTTTGGGAGGGGTTTCTCCCAAGACAAAGGGTAGACAGGAGCTGTGGGACAAATCTCACGGTAAAGGGGCAAATTTAACTCAGCCAGGTGGATGCCTTCCCTACAGACCTTGGATGGCCACTGATGGACTGCTAACAGGGACCAGCAGTTGCGTTGCTAATTAGGAAACAAAGGCTGATCTCCCTGCTCCATTCCAGGCTTTGCTGTGCATCTTCATAGCTCTGTGTCCCCATCTGTGAGATGGGAATTGTAACACTCCCTCTCCTCGCTGTGCTGTCATGAGGATAACACATTAACGAGCACAAGGCACTCACGTGTTGCCAAACACATCAGCTAAGCCTCCAGGGCTTTATTTATTTATTATTAATATTTCTGCCTTGATCATCTTTTGTTTTTTTCACCCCTTGATCATCCCACCCAGCAGTCATCTTTTTCTATCATCCTCTCCACCACAGAGCCAGAGCCCCATCGGTCCCCATGGGCTCCTGGCATTCCTCAGCTCCTGGAAAAGCTGTCTTCCAGATTCAGACCACATTTGAATCCTTGACACCATACCGAAAACATTACAAATCAAAATGAGTTCTTAATTTTCTCCTGGAAGACTATCCTGTGGACATACTTCTGAACAGCACTGCTAAAAGCCTGTCAGCTGGTGCGTTTTTCCCTGGATAAAGCTTCCATGCGTTGTTCAAGCACTGCTCCTTTCAAACAGCTACACAATAGGCTTAGCTGGAGGCGAGAAAAGTTAGGAAAGCAGCAGCCCATGGAAATGGTCACGAGCATCGTGCTAAATGAAGCCTCTATGAAGCACTTTCCGGTGACATGTTACTTCGCAACAGGGGGGCAAAGCAGAAAGCTGGAAATACTCTGGAGGTTTCTTCCAAAGGGAGCAAACTATTGTCAGAAGGACTGCTGTTGATCTCCTGTGCCTCTTGGCCAAGTTTCCCAAACATCTGGCACCACCTCTAAATCTTCCAGCTTGAGATTGACTCACCTCTTCCTCATCCAAATTCCTACCTCAGCAAAGCACTGGGGAAACACCAAAATGGCGTTTTCTGGACCGAACGTGAAAAAAGTTGAGGACGTGAGTCATCTGCGCAGCGATGACTGCACAGCCCAGGCCGCCCCACTGCCTCCCTCCCGCAGACCCACGCACACTCAGGAGCAGCCAGAGCCCACACAACCAGGATCCTGAGATTGACGGCTGACCTCCTGCCCTGCAGCGACCTGGGGTCAGACCATTAGCTTCTGTCAGGTCTGACCCAGGAGGTCACCAGTGGCTCATGGTTTCCACTGCCAAAGGCCAAGGCCACCCCAGAGGGAACCAACACGGATATTTTCAGTTATTCAGGCCAAAGCCATCTCCTCTGTGCTGTGACAACATCTCAGACCTCAGTATTACATAAGGTACAGTCGTATGGATAATGCTAAAGACACCTCTCCATCATCACCCAAAAAGTAATTTTCCAGAGAGGATGACAGCTGCCAAAGAGCAGTACTGGGAAGGTTCTTTTGTGAGCTGCAGACTAACCACCCCACTTTTCAATGAAAGGACAACCTGATTAATATTTTGAAAAACCTAAACAATGTTCACCATCCATAGCCCTGGTCACCCCCTGCAAGAGAGACGGTCTGACTTGTAAGTAGCCACAAACAGCCTTTCTAGAGACTCTAGCTACTCAGCAGAGCAACCACTCTACACTTGCATATAAAATTCAGTGACGTAGAGAAGCTTGGACGTTTCTTCCTCCAGACACAGACTCATCCCTAGGGAAATTGCCAATCCCTTCTGAACTCAAGCAAGCATATCTGCAGATTGTCCACGGAGAAAATTACCCACCTCTCTGTTTCAACGAGATAGCAGGCTGGATTTTCCACACTGGCTATTATCTCAGAGAGCAGTAGATAATGACAAAGCTTCTGGACAAGGAAGTATGAAAACATGGTCAATTCAGCCAGGAAATTATGGCTGAGACAGTCTGTACATTGCTGCTATTCCCAGCGTAATCCTGTCCTGGGCATCATCCAGGCAGTGGATACGTGCACGAGGGGACCACCTACATTGTACATTAGACACAACCATCAGCTCCACCAGCTCTGGCTTCTAACTCCACCAGCTACGGTTTATAACTGTAGGTATGAATGCTTGCATTGCATTTTCCAATGAATTTACTACAAAATATAAAGGGTTTTTTTTTTTTTCTTCACCCAAGAGATGGAGAATGGAAAATCTTAGATAAGAATTGTAGCTAATTTTCTGAAAGGGCCAAATTCTCCACTGATGTAAGCTGGCACGTCTCCATAGACTTCAATGGAGTTGTGCCAGTTTACATCATCTGATAACTTAGCCCAAAACTTCTAAATCTATTTGCTGTCATTTTGCAAGTGCCAAATATGGTTTATTTCAGAACTGGTTTCAGAACGATGATATTTTCCACTAACACCGCTTCAAACGTCGTCTTACTTTCTTGTATCACATGACAACACACTTCTTTCATTAGACAGAAAACCTCGGGGATTTAGCAGAAAAACACTCTCCACACAACAGAAACGACGTTTAACTTCATTTTTAAAATGCATTGACAGTTGTGTGGCTGCTGCTAGGAGTTGAATGTGGGCAGGCAGCTCCCAGGGCTCCTTCCCCATGCAAAGCCCTGAATAGATGGGTGTTCACGGATCACAGCGTGACAGAAAAACATGCATTAAGAAGGTGTTTACAATCAGACAGAAAAACATCTGGTTAACGCACAGAATTTCTATAGGGGTACGTTCACATCTGCCGTAGGGGGTACGTTAGTCTGTTTGACTGAGGCTGGCAAATCTGGGTCTTCCATGCCCATGCACTCCCATTCAGGCCAGCTCTAGATGTATGTTTTGGATCGCTCAGCTACTCCTCTATCATTAAATGACAAACTTGGGGGAAAATAAAGCCAGCTGCACTGCACATCCAGCTGAAATGGTTTAAACAGCTATTACCCGGGAAGCAAATGGACTGGCCTCTGCTTACCACCACTCAACCGTAAAACCAGGATAACTTCACTTGTGTTGCTGGAGTCGTACCAATAAAATATGGAGAAAGAGAGGAAACAAAACCCCAACCTGGACCAAAACGATCCAAAGAGGAAGGTTGTAGGAGGCAGTATGTTGCTACCGGTCTACAAAAGGCTGGGATGACTGTCCCTTCCAGCCAACGCACGCACCCAGCTGCTCCTCCCACCCATTAGGTCCTAGTAAGGGTTCACAGGTCCTGCTCCCCTTTCCCCAAGTGGCTGCCCCTCTTTGCTTTTATAGCTACCAGCCTGTATTTCTGAAGTTTCTGTTTCACTTCTATTTTTGGTGGAAATGGGCAACTTAAACCCACTTTTCTGAACATCTCAGAGTCTGAACTTAAACCAGTTGAAATCAGATAACCATTTCAGAGGAAGAGTAAAGAGCTTATCCTGAAGAGATCAAAATAGTTGCACTTCAAAGGGGAACATTTCATCTCAGAAAGGCCCAAACGTCTCATTTCACAATTTCATAAACTTTTTTTTTAAAAACTTTGTTATCAACACAGCATCTAAGATTGCAAACTAGCATATGCTAAAAATTAAAAAGAGTAAACACAAGGTTTAATGATAAAAGATAAACAGAACATTGCTGTGGGTCACAGAAACGTTTTAAACTGTTTCAAAGTAACCCCTCAAAACCAAACAACGTATTGTGTCAGTGAAACTCTCCCTGAATTTCTGATGCATCTTAACACGAAGGATTTTGCTTCCAGTGCTTTGGCTGGGTCACTGCAGGGCTCCAGCAGAGGTGGGTACCCCCTGGGGAGCACAGGCTGGAGGTGACAGCCTGGGAGTGATGTTTGGCCACCCCTGCCGCTCCTTCTCACGCAGAGGTGCTGGGGACTCGCAATCTGTATCAGGCTGCCTGCCCTGCATCCGAGGCGCTGGCAATCCTATCGCATCTCTCCAGCCTGCTGTTAGAGCTGCTGCCAAACTCATCCCTGAAACGTCATCTCCGATCCCACAGACTGCCTGTCCTGCTGGTGGATCAGGCTGTGTCCAGGCAGCGCCTGCAATGCGGTGGGAAGCAGCTCTGAGAAACCTGGGGTCCCCTCTGGGGTCCTCGCACTGCACCCCCATTGCGGGGGAGGAGGTGAGCTAAGCTAGCGTGGCTCAGGCGGGACGTGGAGGACTGCAGCCCTCACTCACAGCTCCAGCCCTAGGAGATGTGAGCTTTATTCCCAGCACTTCTGAAGTTGCACTAAGCTCCCCGTTTGTGATCTGGAGCAGAGGAGTCTTGACTCCCACCTTCTTAAAAATTTCTTAATCGGATCACAAGTTCCTGCACGTAGAGCACTGCATGCAGCCCTACCTTTTACAAGGCTCCTGAACTCCGCGGTGCTACAAAGAGCAATAACAGGAGCAATAGTGGTGTTATATGGTACTGCTGGCACTGCTACTCTGAAGGAATAATTTAAATCCTGTACATAACCAAGCAATTAAAAACAACGCATGGAGAAGCTGTGCAGCAACCCAAGTGATTATACATCAGCCCAAACCATATATTCAGAGAATGTTTAACATTGCTACTGGCGTTACTACTGTTAACTAACAAAGCAACAGGCTGCCAGGGCTTTAAATAAATTATATCTATTAGCTTTGGCCTTTTTCCTAGCAGCCAAGCACTAGCAGTGATGAAGAACCATTTAATGTGGCTAATCACGGTAATTTTCTGCACAGCTTTGTCATAACTGTTCCTTCTTCTATCATCAAGGAGTTGGAAAAAACTGCTTTCCTGCACCAGAGGCAGGGCTCGTGGGGAAGGTCTCTTTCTTTGGCCAGGGGACTCGCTTGGGCCAGGCAGAATGACAAAAAAGAGGGCAGAAGTCAACTTCTCCATGGTGCCAATAGTTTAGGCACATGAGTTTTCCAGGAGGAAGTCTACACGGAAGCAATAGCCAGCCTGATTAGCTGGGAGAAAGGATTTCAAATGAAAATTTGAAGTCCTGCACTGAGTGCACCTGACGAAGTGACTTCTGCTACCAGATCGTTCCTCTAAGTCCATCTGTTTCACAAAACCTTTTAGTTTGTCTCCCTGTACCGCAGCAATTCTGCAAACAACTTCCAGCGACTTGCTTAGAGCTAATCCTCTGAAAAAAATCATTCTGTAATCCAAGGATTCATCGCTATGGAAACTGCTTATAATCGGTACTTTTTATAGCTTAAAAAACCAGCATCAACAAAAGGTATTGTAACTCCAATTGATAGTTATTTCACTCCCACTGGAGATGGCCAGCTTTGGAAAGGGGACATGGATCTTCCTGGTAATTGAAGAGAATGAATAATATGAAAGCATCCAATGAAGCTCATAGAAGTGAGCTCTGCTGACAGGCAGAGGTGCGCCCGTGACACCATACAGAGTGTGGTGACTTAGCACCATGAGCGATGGCATCAGCCCAGCTTGGCCATCTCACCAGGGCAAGGATGGAGGGAAAGCCCTCCTGTGCTATTCCCACCCTCCCAGTGCAATCAAGTCATAAGGCTAGTAAGATAAATCACGATCAGCCCTTTGGAAAAGGCTTGATATCTTGTGCCCTGACAGCACTGGCCAAGATCAGGGCTTGAGCCCTGTCCTTGGCAAGGAAGGATCTATACCACCACATCAACCCGTAGCGTTGACCAGCAGTTTCTGACCACAGAGACCCAGAAAAGCACATTCAAGCGAACAGGGCAGGACTTTGCAAAATCTGAGGTGCCAGAGGAAAGCCTGAACATTTTGAATCGACCGCATGAGTCTGCTACGGCAGAGTACGGTCCCGCTCGCCGCGCAGCCCTGAGGGACTCCCCTCGCTTCTGCACATCTCTGAGACGTGACTGTGGAAGGAAAGAGGGAGAGGATAAAACTTAACTGTACCTGTGGCAGCTGGGAAAAACACTCCAAAAACAGTGAAGAAGGACTCCCCCTGGCTGTAGTCCGGCAGGGTGTTGTTGAACATAAGCTCTTCGGAGTAACCCACGAAGCCGTGCTCTGCAAAGACACGGAGGGCGAGACGAGAACCTCAGAAACCAAGGGGCTGCAGGAGACCCTCCGTCTGCTCCCAGTGACCACCCGTGTCCTGAACACATGCAACAGCAGCAGCTATTTCCAGGGATAGTTTGAAAAGATGAAAGTCAACTTATTCCTGTAAAACCCGTCCACAGAAGAAAACTGGCTCAGGGATCAGCTAATATTTCTACTTATTTATCCACGCCACTTCAATCACCTTTCCAAACAGAGCATGCTGCAATAAGACAGGTGCATCCTCGAGCAAGCCCGCGCACCGCATCCCAATTCTGTGCTTCTGCCAGTCGAGCTCCTGCAAGGACAAGACCTGAGATGTGCCCGTGCTGCGAAGCTGCTCCAACACACACCGTTTATACACTGGTTGCCAATGAGCCCAGAGCCAAAACCAGAGTTTATTGCAGGGTGAGCTCTCCCCTACAAGATGGGCTTCCCAGTGGAGAAGGAATAAGGTCTAAAACTGCCCTCTGATACGTTGTGCACTTACCCTGATGGCATTGCTCTCTTGTTCCTGTGTTACCATCTCCAAACCAGGGCTGAACACGGGGCTGTGCATCACAACCAGCTGCCCCCTTCCCAGATCTCCTGCAGATGTTCATCACTTGGCCAACAAGGAGCAAATGCCGAGACTGCCCCACTCCCCACACTGACTTCTCCCAAGTTTTTCCAAGGTCATACACACGAGTTTTACTTTCCAAACAAAAAGTTTTACAAAAGATGTGAGAGAGGGAAAAGCAATGGGTTGTATCAACATCGTAACAAAGGATCCTGTCCCCTCACTTCACACTGGAAGGACAGGTCAAATTCTTCCACGAACCTGGATTTGTCAAGAACAGTTGAGCCCAACAGCTGATGTGCCCGCAGGGCATTTCTTAGGAAAGGTTTCAGATGCTTATAGGCAGAAAAGATAACTCAGGAAACACAGGTTAAGGAATTAATGATATGTCTATGAATGAATAATTCCATTTTCAACAGGCAAGACTGTTTTTTAATGGAGTATCTTAATCTGTGGAAACTACTCCTCCCTGTCAGTAATCCAAATGCTCATGCCAGCTGGGGCGGGAGGTGAGCAAAGTCGGTTTCTTTTTTCCTCCTGCCACTACAATCTATTTCCACAAGACATGTGACTGCAATAACTTGAATTTTCTCATTAGCAGGCAGGATGTCATTTACGGCTGCACTGGGTGATGTCCAGAAAATAAAAAAAGACTCCATCAAAGTTGTCCCATTCCTCAAAGACAATATTAATGATGTTTGGACAATAGATTAAACCGGAAAATTAAATCAGAGCTCTGAACGCAAGACATATCCATTTATAGTCTCAGAATATAACCAACCACAGGGCTTTGAAGTTGCCACAGAAAAATCATATAGATAATCAGAAGTTTCCTACTACATCTGCAATCATTGTGTTGCCCAAACATGGGTGGAAACACACTGATAGAAGAGATCTCCTGCTGCCAGGCTTTTTAAAAGCATCAGCTATCTTCACTAGGAACAAGTCTCAGGCGAGATTTAAAGGGAATAAGCTCAGCGCAACACACTGACCTCTAGAACTCATAGATGTCTGCAGAAAGTGCAGCTTCTGGAGAAATAAACTGAGGATCTGTGTAGGCTGTACACTCCTGCAAGACCAGACCTGTGCTCCTTCAACTGGAATTTGTGCCCAGGACAGCACAGCACATGGGCTGGCTGTAAAGCTCACAACAAACTGCTGGAGGAAAATTTTGTTCCCTGGACAAGGGATTTTTCACTAAGTATGTGGTCCTCACAGAAATGTCAATGTTGCATTAGTGAAACAAAAGGAGTGGGCAAAATAATTCATCTTGCCCCAAGGAGACCTGCAGACCTTCTCCAACGTGTGCTTCACAGCAGCAGCATCATGCGTATCTATGTCACTCTCAACAAAAGTTTGCCCCACCGATTCTTAAAAATGGACTGTAGCCTCTCTTGATGGTTTAACTCTCGTATTTTCCTGTCTTTATCATTTTGCTTTCCCCTACTGTCTAACTAAAATCACCCTGTTAGAAGTTCATGATGCTATTTCTTGCCTGATCCATATGCTATTTGCATTTTTTTAATAGCATCCTTTCACCTACTGGAAACAGTCCCCATCCCACACTGGCACGGTCGACAGTTTCTGCCGGGCTGTAAAACTTTATGTTTGTCTTCAATCCACAAACAATCCTTTTCACACCACTGCCCCAGCTTGTGTGAGGTCATCTGGAAGCCTGACCAGGTTGCTGTGAGCCCTCCCCAGCTGGGGCTTATCTGCAAATTGAATCTGCATATTCTCTTTTCCACCACCCAAGCAGTTAACAAAAACACCAAATAACACCAACCCAAAACCAGACCCTTGCAGAACATCACCAGGCACGGCATCCCGCTTTGCGAGTGAAACACCTCCAGATGAGGTCTTCCAACTGTGTTTTGGAGCTAGATAAATCAATGATGGGCTGATCCAGGCACTTTGGGTGCCTTGTCTCCTTTCTCATACGAAAGCCAAGTATACAACCACACTACATTTTCTGTGACACCACTTTGGCCCTACCATGGCCAAAGAGAGCCCGTGAGACCCTTGAGTCTGACTTCTGACGTGCACCTGTGTGCATCTGGTCCCTATTGATCTTAAGAAGCCAAACGAACCCCCGTGCTCCATCCATTCGTCTGCTGCTCCCTTTCCTACTTTTCTCCACTAACTGCAAATCCTGTGTGGAAGAGACAAAGCCCAAAACCATGGCAGATGTCACTGGAACTACAGAAAATGACAGCCGTGGATTTGTTGAAAGAGCCACCGGATGCGCCTACGACTGTATCCCACTTCTGCTTCCTTTCCTCGCGGCTCTGGCGGGCGAGAGGAAGCCCAGCCGTTCCACATTTCCCTTTATACGGAACCAGGAGCTTTCTCGTCTAATTAAAGAAAAGTTTATCCAAATGTTACTTGTTACTGCAACCTCATTTCTCAGTCAATCACCCGCCCGTGAAGCAAATCTCACGTCCCCTTTGATCGGTTTTACGCCAGGATTTGCAATCGCCATCAACTGAAGCAATCAGCACGCGACCGCGGAGCTGAGAACAACTTGCCGTGAGTATCTCCTGGCTGCCCTCGAGCCTGCAACCAGAGGGAGTCATCTGTGACCTTTCAGCTGTCATATTCATGGGACTAATTGTAGCTGACGGGGCAATTGGGCTGAAAATCATCCAAAACAAAACAGGAATCAGCAACTGAGACCAATCGGTTAAACCAACACAGCACTCGGTCGGTTGTTCAGAGAGTCAATTATCCACATCCCATTGAAAGTGCACTTCAAAAGGATGAGCTTCGGAAGGAGGAGGGAAGGAAACACGATAGGGTCTATATTTGGCTCTCTGATCTCCAAACAAGGCAAGATCATTTTATTAATTTTTATTTTGTTTTGTAAGAGGATCTTCTCCTCCAGCTAACTGCTGAGTACATGAGATCCAAGCCAGATTCCTCCCTCCTTGCTCATTACAAAACGTTTGTCTGAGAAATCTTGCTCTCGATTAATTTATGCAGCCCCACAGCCTCTAAATCCTGACTTTAATGATCCTGCTCTCTGCTGGGTTGCAGAGGGCCGGAGCTGAAGTGCTATAAACAGTCTTCCCAGTGGCATGCTGGAAGGAAAAGAATCTCATTCCTTCTCTGCGCCATGTCAGCCTTACGGGAAATGCACAATAAAGAATGGTGACAATTTATTTTCATCATTAGATGCTCAATAAGCAGCAGGCAAATAATGGATTTCTCAAATGGTTGAGCTGGAGTAAATAAACAATGGGGGGAAGCAGTGACTTAGAGCAACATCTGAATTATTCCTGTGAATTTTGACAAATTAAGTCCTTCCACTCACCCTTATTAAAATGATGTAATAAACAATAAAAACCTGCTAGCAAGTTTCAAATGGAAGCCCTTCCATCCTTCATTCACAAGCGCAGGGAGACCACAGGGAGCCTGATGCACGTCAGCACGATGCAGGCGGAGGAGGAAGGTGGCCAGGATTCTCATGTCCCCCTGGCCACCACAGATGCCTGGGAGGGAACACCAGCCTTCACCTGGTTGCCATCACTGCATCCCCGCTCCACCCCAGGTGGCTTCCATGTTTGAGCTTTCCTTTCTTTCTCCCACCTCTTGCCCCATGGAAGAGGATGAGAGCAGCCAAGGAGGTTTTTGGGACTTGGGACACCCCTTGGCAGGGCAGCCCCTCTGTGAAGCCTGGAGTTTGGAAGCAGGACTCGAGGAGGTTGGAGAAGGGGCACGAGGAGAAGCCATGGTTACGCGGGGTCAGGCCATTATACAACGGCACAGAGGACGACGGCACTGCCAAGTTCCAGGCAACCTGGAGCTCATTACAGATTAGTCCAGTCTTCGCCAAATTCAATAAGCCTGTTCACAAGCTTAAGGTTAAGTAAACCCTGGCACCGAGGCTGGGGCTAAATAATGCAAAAATGGAAAACCACCTTAAAAAACAGCTCCCAGAAGACGGTCACGTATTGCACTCTGCTTGTGATTAGAGATTTTAATTATGAAGGTGAATGCTGAAAGCTTGAAATAGTGAGGGTTTTTTTCTTTTCCTAAATAAGTAAGCCCACACATTCCCGCCTGGAAGGTACTTGCTGAGATTTGCTTTCAAGGGAACAGCTGGAAGTGTTTGTCTTGCAGCACATTTCCCAGGTCTGACCCCAGTGTTTGCAGGATCCTGTGTGATGTAAGACATGGAGAGCCAAAGAGTAATTACATATCCTTGGCATAATTATCTCCTCTCTCTCTCTCTTTCCCGTTTCTTCTTCCATCTCTAAATCCTTCTGGCATAAGCTCCAAAATCCAGCCGCTCCCCCTCGACACCAATCCAGACACACGCCTGGAGCGAGGTCCTGGTACAGGTGCTGGAGATACCCAGGCACACCAGTGTGGAGGAAACAGGAATGGTCCTCACAGCCCAGTCCCCCAGCTGCCATGCTCACCTCAACACACGCCTCTACAGTAACATAAAGCTTCGCTCCTCACCAGCCACAAACTTGCATTTTCCTCCTCCACACTTAGCTGAGGGAAAAGTCCAAGCCCAGGACTTCCGAGCTGTTAAGTCCCCGGTAGGGATGTCAAGCCCTGCCAGGCTGGTAAACCTCAGAAGTTGCGGTCTATCAGATGACTGTTGGAGTGGTCTAAACCAAATTAATTTCTACATAGATCCAAGTGTCCTACAGCAGAGAAGGAGTAAAATTCTCCATTCAAAGCCCTTGCAATACTAATTCTTCCCCTGCCTGCAGAAGTAGTTCATCCATGGATGGTCTGGTGGTCACCAAAACGTACTTACTACCCACAGCCTATCACACAAGAACAGCATCTCCACTTGCCAAGAGAAAGTCAGGCATGACTGGCTCTAATGAAGCAACATTTTGATGTCAAACCACCAGGCTTTTCAGCATCTCAGTGTGCAGTTGCAGATACACTTAACATCCACACAGAAACTGTGGATGTGAAGAGATGGATGCAAATCCATGACTGTAGTCCAAACCCCACGGTCTTTTTAACTCTGTGGTCTCCCCACACTATGCAAATGCTGACATTTAATTCGAGGCAACAAGCAGCACAGGATCCTCTGACACAACAGCTCTGAACGATGCTCTGTGCCTCCATAGCCACGCTCCGGGTGACTCTGGGCTTCTCCAGCAAAGGGGGTGCTTGCACGTGCCTGAGTACAACACGGGTCTGGCTGACTGCAACCACAGCCCAGCAACACCCCACAGCACACCCAAGGAAGGTCACTGGAAACGCTGCACCTCTCCGGAGGCATGAAGAGGGCACCGGGTCATTAATAACACTTGAATCACCTTTCCCAGCAGAATGAAAGAATAAATCAAAGCGGTGCAGTCACAAGCCCCGTCCCTCCGCATCCCTTCACGCACACGCTTGGCTTCCTGTGTTTGGGCTTGTTTAACACTGACATTAACAATCACACTTCCAGTGCTCTTCCAAGGCCTGGCCACTTCTGCAGCTGTGCCTTTGCAACTGCCCAGCTCCAGCTCCCAATACTTTTTCCCAGGCAAGTCCAACACTACCATGACTACTCCCAGGCGTTGCCCTACTCCTGCCAGCCTGGTACAGGGCAGGTGGAGGCAGAGATGTACCAGAAAAACATGGAAAGGTTGGGAATGGAAACAGTGAGAGGGAAGCGGTGCCAGAGACAGACAGGGGGGACAGTACAGTGTTTTTTCCATGCTACCAGTCCACTGCTTAACTTGCTGTGGGCTGATGTTCAGCCTGTGAGATGCAGGAACAGATTTCCACCAGAAATTCCCAGTTCTCTAAGAGACGGGGAACTGGTGAGTCATGAAAGCAAAGCAGGTTAAGACGCAGAGCTGAGCTGTCAGGTACAGAGAATAAACATGACCTTTGCTGAACTCGTTTGGGGATACAAAAATGTTTTAACATTTTCCAGGACATCTCCTCCTTCACCTCTGAATATACAAGTGCTGGCTGGAAGACTGGAAATAAACAGAAGGAAAAGAGAAGAGCTGCAGGGGAGCAGAGATGTTGAAGAACGGCATGGACTGAATAGATTGATGCCCCTATCACCTGACAGCTATTGATGGACATGTCTACCCAGGGGACCACACTCACCAAACCCGTGTGGCCCTGTTCTGCAGCCCGAGTGCAACGCATGCACCGTGTGAGTCAGCGTAGATCACTGCACACTCACTATGGCCCAGGAGCGTGTCTGCCCCATGCTGGACTTGTGGGCAGCAGCACAGCTCCATAGCTGGAGATGGAACACGTGTAGCCCAGACAGAGAAGAGCAAACACAAGACTTCTGATACCTGTCCCTGCAGTTTCACCCTCCATATGTCACAAATGACATCACGCCTTGGGCATGTCACAGTCCTCGGGGCCATGTCCTACCTGCTGACAGTTCCCACAGCCTCAGTATTTCTGCTTTGGGAGCCTTAAACTAGGTGAGGGCAAAAATGGAGAGGAATTTTTGTGTTGAATACATGCAGGTCAATGATCATGCAGTGATAAAAATGCAGCTATTATGCAAAAGATCAGAGCACGAAGACTGCAGAGCATCTGCTCGAGCTGCCAGGGCACTGAGAGATGGGGGATGCGGGAGCTCCCCAACTCCTGCTCTACCCCACACCCCAACCCATGCGGCTGTTGGCAGCCCTAAGCACAAAGTCCTGGGAAGAAGAGGAGGTCAGAATGGGAACGGACTGAATTCCCTCTGTAATTTCACCCTTAGAGCCCACATTTACTACCAAGAGCTGAAAGTGATCACACACCCCAAGCCACAGGCAGGAGCTCTGGTGCCAGCTGAAAATTAAGCGCTGGGTGCCACAGCCAGCATCTCCCCACGCCTCGCTGGCCACGGCAAACGGCCTCTTCAAAAATGCCAAACCAAAGTTGAGCAGCAAGAGGGGCAGGGAGAGGAGCCCATTGGTGTTTTTCCACTCGTGGTGCGAGATAAGCTCCTATTCTGTCGTTAGCACTAGGGAGGTGGTTTCATAAATTAGGACAAACAGCATACTTACGTTTCAGTTTCGTCAGAGCTGCAAGTAGCAAAAAACAGACAGCTTTTAGCGAAAAAAAAAAAAAGTTGGCAAGACTACAGGTGGGGGGAGAAGGATCAGAGCAATTTTAGAGAAAAAAGGAAAGGAGTTCCCCTGCCCAAGACTTTCTCTGCATCCATAATAAGCTCAGCAAACCCAAAATGAGAGATTATGTAAAGTCTGTAATTGAAGGAGCAAAAGCCACAGTTAAAACAATCCAAAAAGGCCAAGCCCTGAGAAAGGCAACTTGAATCCCTTATCTTTTGATGGAAAAGAATGTGCTCCCTGAGATTAATGACGTGTTTACCCGAAAGGAAATCACCGCCCTTCTGAAGCAGCGAGTGTTTGTTCCTCCCGAGCCCCTGTTTTCTGCTCCAGAGCCGATCTCCCAAACCTCCTGTTTAAAGTCAACACACAATACGGCTTCCTGCTGCCAGGGGCTCTGAGGGATCCCACCATTAACCCTCTCCCGAAAAGCACCCTCCACCGCACCTGCCAGTCCTGGCCACCACCAGCAGGGCTGGAAGTGGGGTGTTTTGGTGATGTTTCCAGCTCCAGCATGGAGACAGGCATCACGCTGGGCTGCTGCCAGCAACCCTGCTGCGGGGTGATGAATCACCCCCGTGCATAAGTATTTCTCAGTTGGGCAGAAAAATTAGCAAGCCTGGAGACCGACAGCGCTGCTGAGGGGAAGCACTCACTGTCTATTTTCCCGTCTTGCTCTTCTCCGAAGTCTCAGGACCCAGCAGGAGATCTCTTCTGGAGTTTCTCAGGGTTTCGGCAGCGAGCCCTGCAGCCTGGCCTGCCGCACAATGCTCCTTGAAAGAGGTTTAACACTGGCCGGGACATCGTTCTGCTCTGTCACAGGAGGCATGGAGGGGCACGGGATTTGTGCACTGAAAACCCTCGAGCCTAGAGCAAGAAGTGCAGGGGGAATTGAGGAAACCTGCAAAAAACACGCTTGGGGACCATCAGTCCTTTGCCTATGTGACAAAGCAAGTATTCACATCCTATGCCCAGCTCATCAGGCTTGGAGACCCCGAGAAGGGGACTCAAGCCTCAGAGGTGGCTGACTCCTGGTAAATGCACTCACACCCCACCTCAACCTCCTTGTGGTCCAGGATGCTCAGAGCATCCCTTGAGACTCATCAGGTCACAAGCGTCTTCCTCTCCCTAAAGCCAACGGCCCTGCAATAAGGGGTCCTGGCCAACAGCTAAAAATAGCACAAAAGGCAGAATAAACAAAGGGGGCTGCTTAAATTGGTCTCTGACATTTGTATTTAGCTAATGGGGCAATTTTCATCTGCAGGATGCTGTCACATCTCTCAAATCATGAAGCAGACTCCACTCCCCCCAGGCTCTCCCCAGCCACGTCGTGCCTCCTGCAGGACTGGGCAGGAGGAAGCACTAATTTCTGCTCAACTCCCATTCACCTTCTTTATCTCCCCCTCAGCTTCTCGAGAGGATGACAAAGTGAAAAACCACCGCGTATGGAAAAGGACACACAGAGCCCAAACGGGCCCAGGTGGGCACCTCCTCATCGTGATAGCCCAGTGCCTCAGCACTGCTTAAATAAAGGAAAACTCAGGAACGAGCTCGTGGCAGTAGGTAGTGGAGCCCTTTGGAACTTACTCTGTCTGTACAGGTTGGTGGGGTTTAATTATTTTTTGCAAAAATGCCCCAAAAATGGGTATTTTCTGCAGCTGGAAAATTCGAAATTTTGGTTAGGAGAAAAAAGGAAGATATTTTATAACATGGGTATTTCAACTTTATAGAGTCCACTTATGTTTTATATTCTTTAATGCTAAGCACCAGGCTTGCTGTAATATATAAAATCCTTCTATTACTGTTTTATTTTTTGATGTGGTATCCGCTACCTGGCTTGTTCAGCAGTATTCAAACTAGCCAGCGGAAATGGTTTTATTCATTACAAAGAGAAGAAGTGAAACGTCCCTTGTTTCACCCTTTTTCTAGGAAAATAGTTTGCATCAATGGGATATTATTATTAATTACAGAGTGGTATTTCTTGGAAGTCATGCCCAGACTCCCTGGTTGTGGGAGGCTCTGCAGAACCTCTCCAATGAAAAACCCCAGCCTTGAGAAATCAGAAATTAGGCTGAGTCAAGGCACAACAATTGAAGGAAAATAAACGGCATGTGAGTGGCAGCGCCGATGACACACATCCTTTGGGCTCGTCGAGGTGAACTCCTTTCTAACTCGGAGCTACTCTGTGTATTGCCTGGGACAAATCCCTGTCGATCAAATCCACATCTTCCAAAAGAAAGCAGTTAACCAAAACGTAGCATAACCCACCGGACCCTGCCACGGTCTACGGAGTCTTCTGCCATACTCGTGACTAGATCATGCCGTACTTCCAAGTTATGGATATATTATCCAGATGACAACGGTATTCCAAAGAAAACTACTCTGTTGATTTTTTCATTCTGTGTCCAAAATGACAGTTTGATTTTAGTTCTGGGAGGTTTTCATTATCCTCTGTACAACACATACAGCTACAGCTTCACATCTAGTCTCAGACTGCAAATCAAACTGGAAATCAAACACTCTTTGATTTGGGAAAGGTTAAGCAAGATGTTGTCACCTAAAAGGAATTTTTTTTTTGTTTGCTTGAAACTATTAACTCAGTTTAAGTCAGAGAATACATTTTCCCTAATAAAATCACATTTTTCAATGATTGCATTTCCCCCTTGCGTAGGACAGAAAACCAGCAAGAACCACTGGTCCAGCATCCAGGCCAGTGAAGGTACAACCAGGCTAAAATCTCTTACCTACAGCTAAAAAAGGCCAAAAATTGCTAACACAAGCCAGCAGAGAAGATGAGGAGCAGTAGATAAGGACTCATGCCCCACACAGAGTTTGCTCTTTAGCCTAAGGGAGGAATGCAAGCTAGAAGGGAAGCGGCTGGAGAAAGAATCTAATATCTAGAAATCATCTTCACAAATTCAATCCCTAAATAAGGAAAGCTGATTCAGGGCACAGCTAAAGTGTGACTGGAATTAAACACCAAGGGAATGAAAAAAGAAGAGGTGAAACATCACCATCATTTGAAAACAATTACGTAGTGGCACCAAAAAAAAAGGAAAATAAAAAAAATCAATGCAATTAAATAAAACTGTCCAGTTTAAACAAAGCAACAGGGAGAGATGAGGAGATGGTGGGATGATATGTATCTTCCTCGAGCCAGTCGGTTTTCTTAGGTCTCTAGCATTAAACGAGTTGCTGCTAACCAGAGAGCCTGCATGGGAGGTTTTATGGGGGGACCGGGGGGGTAAGCCCGCATGAAGGCAGCGTCTAGCAGGGGACAAAGTGAGGTATTTCAGGATTGATTTACAAGATGAGCTTAGCATCGCCTCGCAGGGAAACAGCAAAGAAATTAAAGGTTAAACTGATGACGTGCAAAACCTCCTGCAGAAACGAGGAGCGGTATTATCCATTAAGCAAGTTTAAACCTGTAAGAGCCTCGGCAAACCCACTCCTGCCCCAGGGATGGACCTGGGCCAGCCCTGCCCAGACGGCACTGTGCAGCAGCATGTTTTAGGGTGTCAAATGAGGGCAGGACCCTCCTCCTCCTCAGCAGCACGTGACAGAGGGCTGCTCACCCCAAGCCCCACACGGCCGCTGAAGAGGCTTCCAGGCAAGGTGCTTTAACTCAGAAAGAACGGGCATCATCTGGTCCCCCAGCCTTCGAGACACCCAAAGGGGTGGGTTTTGGCTGTAGGCAGGGGGGGCCGTGACATCCCCATGGATGTGGCGGAGGATCCAGCACTGGAAGTTGTTTAGAGGTGGTTAGATGCACGCAGCATCCTTGGCCACGCAGGAGGGCAGGGTCCCCGAGCCCTCCTCCCCACGCACCTCCTGGGACATGCTGCAGGGTGGTGGGCTCAGAAATCCCACCTGGCCTCGGCGGAGCTGGGACACAGGGATGCAAAGCCCCGACCCTCGGCAAGCGGTGGCTGTACCGACACCCCGAGCAGGTAAGACCCATGCTTCTCAACAAAGCCCTACTGCTGGGACCCCTTCAGCAAGGAAACACTGTAAAACCTACCCACAAACAGGGCGCAGAGTGGAACCACACAGCAAAGTTACATCGCAACCGAATCTTTAAAAATTTTCTTTTCTTTTTTTAAATAAATTGCTTATATACCGACTTCAGAGGGCCTGGACAGAGTGGTGTAGCTTTCCTCTCACTATCTAAATAAGGCCCCTAACAATGTTATCACTTTTCAAAACACATCTGTCCCGCAGCTCCTAGCCCAGACAATTGGCAGGTAACCAGTTAATAAATGTCTTCGCCAGACTGTTGAATAGGCTGGCCCCCGCTCAAGAGTGATGTCAGGGCCATTCAATGCGCTATAATTGGAAAAACCTGGGGAAAGCAATCCTGTGTTTTTTAATAAATAAAGAGCGTATTAGCAGCCTCCTGCTTTTATTCACCACGGTGTCTACCTAGTTCGGTAGCAAAGTGGGATTTTTTTTTTTCTGCTGCTGCTCACTCAGTGATTTCTACTTGGAATTTGATGCCAGTTTCCAGATGTGTCTCAGGCCAGGAAGTCAGCAATCAGCCTAGATAAAGCCTCTGGGATTAGCTGCAGATCATCTTCTGACACACACATCCTTCCTGCACCCTCTCTTATGATATTGGGGCACACCCCTTGTGCCCAAAACCAAAATAAAACAACCCAGAGCCAAGCAAAAGCCTCTGATTAGGATGCTTTGATCACTTCCTTATTAACTATGTGGGAATATATTTAATTAATTCAATCCATCAAAGCCCCCGAGGCACAGTTTGAGGGATCTTTACAACACCAGAGTGTTTATATGCATAAATCACTTTAACAATTGCAGGTCCCCTGTCTTCTGGAGCAGCGCCAAGCAAAGCTCATCTCTCACAGTTCCTCACCAGCGGTAACCACGGGAGAGCATCAGCTCCGCAGCTTGGATGCAGAATGCAAAAGGGGGATGAACCCCACACAGGACCCACCCTCAGAGGAAGAAGTGAGGATCAAAAATGAGTTTTCTGGGCTCTGTGTGAGCAACTTTGGGAAGCTAAAACCCAAGCTGGTGACATGAAGGATGTGGCTGGTGTGGAAAATAACCCCAGGCAGAAACACCCTGATGGCAACATGCATTTCCAATCTCCCTGTGTCCCTGAGAAATGAGCTACCCAGATCCCCAGCCAGGAGGAGAGGGGCTCAGCCCCACGCAGCCGGGCTCCACGCTTGCCCCAGCCACGTGGGTCCATCTGCTGCAGGACGTGGGGTTCCCAGACCAAGTGGGACACAATTATTGAATTCTCAACAAAATCATTTATTCCCCCCCGCTCCCAGGCATTTCAGAGGCTGTTGTCGGGCCCCTTTTGTTTGCCTTGCGATTCCTTTCATCTCCCCAACAAAGCGCAACCAAACGAACACCAGCCCTCCCCAAAATAACCGCCCCTCCCATTCACTCCCGCAGCCGCTCTGCTCTACCAGGGCACCTGAGAGCCGCTGCCAAAACAGGAAAGCAGGCGCCTCATTGAAAGGGAGTATTTGGGAGTCACCCTACACAAAAATTAGCAGAGATATGCTAGGAAAATAAAAGAGTGGGCATTAACGGCAGGCTTATCTGCTTTTTCCGTGACTCTCATGTTCGGGACATGAAGAGGCCAAAAAGTTTCACATACTGTTCTGAGGAGCTGGTCACGGAGAGGAGCATCCTCTGCCTTGCGTTCACTGCTCCCCCCCAGAAGACATCAGGCTGGTTTTGGGGTACGGACCTCCAGAATGGAAGTGCAAACGTACGCAAGCCAAGAAAACCCTGCATTTGCTTGTGTTGTGTAACGAGCGCTGGGTCTTGGCCGTGGGTTGAGGCATCGAGCGCCGCCTGATTTCAATTCAACTGTGGTAGGTTTGCTCAAAGCAGTGAGCTGTGCCTAGGGAGAAAGAGCATACGGATGTTTTCCATCCCAAGGAAGGAGTACAGGGGTCTTCGTTTCTGGAGGTGGGACTGAATTTTAAGGTGAGTGGCCAAAGGCAGCCCAATGTGGCTGGTTTTTAGAGACCACAGGGAGCCTCTCTCCTTGCTACCCACCCCCTGGCCAAGAAACCAGCCTGGGACCATGACCCGTCCCCAGGGAAGCGCCAGCCTTCAAGGAGAGGCTTTAGGATGAAGTCCAAAAACCAGCCAGTCCCACGCCACACTGCAGACAGCCTGCAGAAAGGACCAAAAGCCCTCAGGGCCAGGCAGAGAGATGGGGCAGCCTGGCAGTGAGCAGGCAGGCCTGCCTGCAGTCTCCAGCAGGGATAGCAGCATCTGGACAAGCGACCTAGAGCACTCCTGTCTGCTGGCACTGCGCAGCTCCTCCAGCCCCAGCTCCAGGCTGCCGAAGCCCGGCCGGCTCTCCGAGCAGGAGCAAGCCACAGCAATAGAGAGGAAAGAAAAAAAAAAAGAAGGAGAAAAAGCAGCGGGAAGGCCTGCAGAGAAGCCCCCTTTTGTGTAAACACGCTCCGTCCTCAAGCTAAAAATAAAGGCAAACCACAGGAAGGGAGTGAGTGCTTGGACAATATCCGATTTGGTGTGTGCCTGGGTGTGAGCTGAGGGAATGGGGAGAAGAGCAGGGAACTCCACCCAGCCCAACCACACAAAGGCAGGCGTTTAAGACCTTCAAGATGGACAGGCATTCCTGGAGATTATTTAAATCCAAATAACTGCTGCTTGGCAGATGCGCAGTCCTTTGGTATGTGCACAGCAGTTGGAAATGTGAAATGAGGGAAAAGGCTGCCATGGTAGGAGCAGAAGAGGCAGGATGACTGCACGAGGCCCATTTTACAGGTTTGGAGACCTGATGCTGCAAGGTGACACCCCATAAACATGTCATAAAAGAAGGAAGCAACCCAGGAAAGACGTCAGCTGAAATTTTTCCAGCTCACTGGTCCATCCCCCAAAATCAGCTCTCCCATGGCTCTCCCTGAGCACTGCCCTTCACATCTCAGTCACCGCTGCAGCCGAAGAACCAGCCCCAACACAACTGCATGCACATGGAGGCTGCAGAGAGCTGATCAGTTGACCACCCACACCAAAGGGGTCTCAAAGGCTTCCCCAGGTGCAGGGGTCAGGTGCACGGCACCCCACCACTGCCACCAGCCAGGTCTCCGGGACGGAGCTTCGCCAACACCTGCACAACCCCTCCACAGCCCCCTGTGCTGCCTTGCGGGAGGGATGCTTTGCAGGTGGGTGCAATCACAACCAGGGGTCAAGCATCCATCCAGGCCTTGCGGAAAGCGAAGAGGCTTCTTGAAGCCCAGAGCTCACCACTGATGCTGACACACCACTCAGAGGCCTTCTGGGGAAATGCAGGACTTGGGAGGAACCAACTGTTCAGCCTGGACCTGCAACAGTTCTGTCACAGGGAAGCAGTCTGTAAAAGCAGAGAAACCCACCGCCCTCCCCAAGCAGCCCTGTGGTCTCAGGTCCCATCGTACGGGCAGTGCTGCCCTGGGGTACTGGCATCTGGGGCTTGGATCGGGTCAACATCAGCCCGACCCACACCCTGCAAACCCTCCACGCTCCAGCCAGCCACAGCTAAACTGAGCATCGGTGATGCACCACTGCCTCATTCCTTTCCTTGCTCTGTTTTCTGTCAGAAGCAAATGACATGGTGCTCTGCAGTGGAGGAAATCAAACATGACTACGTTGACCTCAACTTGGGCACGCTTCCTGCTGATGTTTGTGTGCCTCCAGTTCTCTCCTCCTGCTCCCATGAGCACTTTCCTACCACCAGCTCTCACCCCAAGCATTCATTTTCTCTCTACTGTTAGAAAGGTCCCTATGTCCGCATTAAAGGTCTCCTCTGAGCACAACCAAAATACAACCTCCCCCCCCCTCCCCGTTTCCTTTGGAAAACAACTTCCTATGAACCGCAGCTGTTTGGAGCAGGTCAGTTGCTCTCCCTGCAAAACACGCCACGTTAAGCACAACCGTCCTCACTTCGCTCTCATTGTCAAGTGTCTGCTGAGACCTTTGTCAGCTTTCATTGCGGCATTTCTTGCACGCTAAATACCGAACACAAGGCTCTCGCCGAGACAGGAGCAGCTGCTGCTGCAGCAGCTTCTGCCTCCACCCCACCGTCCTTGTACACCCTCCAGCAGCACGAAACAACACATGGTGTGAAAATCATGTCATCGGTGCTGCAGACACCTACAGGACTTACCTTCTGCCGCCCGACTGGGCGGCTGAATCCTAACTAAACCAAGAATGAAGATTTTGCCTTTAAAGCAACTTTAGCAGGCTGCCTGCATCCCCCTAAGATGCTGCTGGACACAGGGGAAGCCAAGAAAAAGGTGACACCTTCTGTTTACTCAGCTAATTACACTTCATTATTGCTGGAGTGGCTGCTGCGGCATTCACGGACCCCTTCCACCACAATTCCCTGCACCTTGAGATGGGTTTCCCTGCAAACACCTCTTGGGGATGAGGACAGAGGGAGGGAAAGAGCTCGGGGTGCAAGCAGGGCTGCAGGTGGGAGCCCTGAACCTCCAACTTGCCCGAGCTGGAGCTGCCACCGCAGGCTGAAGTCAGGCTGAGGAAGATTGGCGGGGGAGACTTGCACCCACAGTTCCTTGAAAACCCAGTAGCCACCTGCCCCAGCCCCCCAACACAGCCCTGGCAGCCACTCAGCGGCGTGCAGCCCAGGGCGAGCCCTGGTGGCACAACTTGCCATATCCAGGGCCTAAGGGACCTCAGGGGCCTTTGGGCAGAAGAACTCCTTAAACCAAAGTCGCAATCCTTTGTTTTCATGGGCACAATGCTTAATGCAGAGTTAGACAGCAGGAGGTTTTCTCATTAGAACACCTGCGAGTGCAATACAAGTGTAACAAGTGCACGGACTGAGAGCTCGATTCCTGCAGTTAAACACCCAAATTAGTGAAGATCTTGGGTCATGCTCCGGAAACACTTATTCCAAAATTATTGCAAAATTACAGGTTGCCTCTGAAAGATCGGTACCAAAGGAGGCACATGTGCAAGTGCTGAACTCTATCAGATGTTCACAAAGACACTGAGAAAACCCTGGGCGATTAACACCTCCTGACCCCAACGTGATGAACATCCAGTTTTACCTGGATCAAGGTGCGTAAAGGACCCGATGACAAAGTCCAGCGTGGAGACAGCCAGAAGGAAGAGCAGCAGAAGCTGAAGCCTGATGATCCACTTCACCCCTGCCAGGTTGATCCCCAGCAGGCCCAGCAGGACAGCCAGGGAGATCCCACGCACTGCCCAGATGTTGCTGAGGCTCAGCACGTCTGCGATGGACTCTGCAAAGCCGGTGATGTACATGGCACCTGCAACACACTGATGGAAAGAGCTATGTAAGTGCCCAGCTGGAGAGCAAGCGATCCCCTTCCACAGCCCCTATGCCAGGCCGGGGGTCTCTGCGCAGACAGACAGACAAACATTCACTGTCACAATACAATTGTGGATGTTACTGTGGCCTACAGGGACTGAACCTTACTGCTGTAAGACAGCACGCTGCCCGGGCAGCGTACCTACTGCCCGGGTAAAAGCAGCCAGCAGCCCAACAACTTTCCCCTGGCTTTCAATTTTACCCTCCATTAGTGCTCCAGGAGAAACCACACTGGCTTCTCCAAGGGAGAAAAAGACCAGTCAACCTCTAAGTTTCTTCCCTTCTTCTGTTTCTCTGAAAAAAAAAAAAAAAAAAAAAAAGGGGGTCCCAGGTTCAACACCTGCCTGAAGAACAGCAGTTTGCTTCCCCTTCATTGTCTCCCAGGGCTTATTTTTAACTCAGTGTTTGGTTTGGATGTAAAGGCTGATGTTTCACTGGCTCCCCATCGTGTTGCTGGAACAGAGCCCGCGCTTTTGAGGAGAGTACATTGTGCAATCCATGCCCCCTGAGCTCCTGGGAAAGCTGCTCGTTTGTCCTGCTGCAGGGCAGGACACGCTCTGCCCTGGGTGGCTGCAGGAGGGGACATCTGCAGCACAGGAAAGCCTGTGCACGTTCAGGCCTCAAACCCCACTGCGGGTCAGCAATCCTACATACCAGGGCATTGCCCTCCAGAGGTTCCCACTAGCTGACGTTTCAGCAACAGCCCTTTCCAGTATACGGCATCCCTGGCAAACCAGATCAGGGCTCACAGCCAGCATGGATGGTGTGACCTCGGGTCCTGCGACCCCACTACCCCTGCCCATGGACAAGGGATGTGCGGCACAGCTCCCCTCATGACTGGAAACAAGAAAACCCCCACCCAAGCCTGCAAGAATCAGAACTGACCCCTCCTTCGCTGCAGATGCCTCTAGGACCGACCCAGCACCAGGGTGTTCAGGGCATCCCGACCCGTACCAGGAACCGCAGGTTCCTGCATGATTTTAAGCAAACAGTGTGTGTGGAATTCACCTGTTTGGACCCAGGCACCTACAACTTGGAGAACCTGGAGAAGGATTGACTTCCAGCACAGGCAGACACCTAGGACAGATCAGGTGGATTACACCCTGAAAGGCTCTCTAGTAGCCCCACTGTGAGTGTCTCCCCCACAGAAGTCTCAGGCTCTTCAAGGCAGTCCTCAAACAAGCGGGTATATTCTTGTTTACTTGTGTTTAGCATGGCCTACACCACCGAGTGGGCCACACACATCACACACGGGTGCTCTCTCCAGAATACGGGTCCCCCCCGAGCTAGCAGAGGATGATACCCCACGCCGACACAGCTCCGCTGTGGCACCCACAAAAACTGCACTGGAGACGTGAAGCCAAAAAAAAACCCCAAACAGAATCTAACTCTGATAAAGGCATTAAAACCAGGTGCAGTTCTTGGCTCTCACATGAATAAAAGCCCTGGAGACAGAAAGCCATATTGCCTAACCCCAGCTCCCTCTAACTGACCAACAGCAGTTTTTGAAGGAGTTTCCTTAACTCAGTACATTTTCTTTCCTTTCACGCCAAGGACCACAACGTGCAGGAAGGACACTCTGAGGGGAGCTGAACAGAGAGAGCTTCAAACAGCCTCAGCACCACAAGCCCCCTTGAAGCCTTCCTCCGATGAACCATGAGCATCACCAGCAGAACGGCGGAGATGGGTGCCCACGAACACCCCGATGCTCCACACACAGCAATGGCCAGAGCCCCAGCAGCACTGGAACACAGGTGGGTTTCTCATGAACTGCCCATCTTGAAGTGAGAACTGAGTTCTAGGCTGAAATTTGCAGAAAAAAGTCCTTGACGATTTCTGCACATTTTACTGGGTGAGGAACATAATTGCTTTTCAATACCCAGACAAGCACTTTGCTTTGGGGATTTTAGGGCTGGACCCTGGAAAACCTCCGCTTGCACAGACAGGTTTTACTGCAAACCACTCCAGAAAAAGACTCTGCAGAGAAGACCACCAAACCCTGGGCTCAACATTATGCCTGCAGTGACCAAACACGTGTTGGTCTCTGTAGGAGCTGGTAGGTGCATGCTGCATCGTTCAGGCCAGTAAGATTAAACTGCTCCTCTGGAGCATCTCAGCAGGACAGCAAAGCCCAACAGGGTCTCCGTTCACCCAGGCTGATGCAGAAGGAGCCCATTTCTAGAGCAGCCCCAGGGCACTAAGCCACCTCTCATCTCCCAGGGCATCAGTAGCACATGGTCAGTCATTCCCCACTTGCCCCAGTCAGACCAGGGAATGGAGAATATCCCCAGACTCGGCTTGTGATGGAGGTTACAGCACTCCAGGAGCACACCTTGCAGCTGAGGAGCAGGCTGCAGTGGGTGCAAAGCAGAAAACAAGGCCAAAGAGAAGCGAAAGGCATCAGCTCTCGGGAGCAGGCAAAGTGTTCTTAAGCGAGCTGCCAGTTCCCACCCCGCAGCCCCCCGCACACACGGATGCCGAGGCAGGGGCCGGGCTGCTGCAGCCCGGCTTTTATGACCCTCAGGACACGCTGCAACCTGATTGCTTTCCCAGACGGGGTCCGCTCGGAGAGCGAGAGTGGAAAATATGACAGGAAGGATTCTCATGTGTGGCCCATTTCCATATCTTGGCTTGTAACTGTGTTCAGTTTGTATTTTATGGACACTTGCTTTTAATCTGGAGTGAAAGGAGAAGAGGGGATTATTTTTGGTTTGGGGGTTATTAAGGATTTTCAGAGATTGCTGCAAGCCAGTCAGTTAAAAAGAAACCTCAATAAAAATGCTTCTCTGCTCACCACATTTTATACTGTTCATAACATCTTTATGGGGGGAGGGGGTTAAGTTACTGCAGGTTTAAGAGATTACTTTTCATTCTTTATGTTTACTACTTGTGTATTTCAGTTTCACCACCACAATGACTCCTCAGGGCCTTTCAGAAAACCCAGAACTGTGACTTTTGGACCTGAAGAAGGCAATTAGCTGTGGCCCTTACCACTGCCCAGCTCTCCTCCCACACCAGTTCCACTTCTGCCGGCTCCCGCAGAGGAGCAGCCAAGGCTTGCCCAGTCCCTAAGGGCATGGGGAGCATGCCAAGGCCAACCTGCCAGCCGCTCGCTGTGCTTTAGCTGGCCACCCTGGCCTGTCCCGCTTCAGCTTAAGCCAAGTCTCTCGCCAGCAAGGGCATGTCCTGGCAACGGGTGTAATTTGGGATGGGAGGGCATGTCCCGCACAGTTCGCCTGTTCAGACACCCAGCTCCTCCACTGCTGTGACCCACGCCAGGTGGTGCATTGCCATGCATAGGCTTGCTTTTACTCCCCATGGTGCTCTCCCACGCTGTCCATCATACTGCAGCATGACATGGATTTTACTTGGAACATTACTTCCTGCAGCAGGCAAGCACAAGATTATCTGCATTGCAAAGTTCCTAAATTGTCTTTAAATAATTTTTTTTTTAATTACCTGGCCAAAAATATAAAGGAGGCCAATGGTCCCCCCTACTTGACCTCCAAGGACAGTAGAAATCATGGAGTAGACTCCTCCACTTCCGATGCTGCACTTCTCACAGACCCCAATTCCAGATAAGACCGTCACCACAGCAACCAGGATGACAAAGGACACCAGAAACATGCCCATTACAATGCCAGTGTTTCCCTGGAATGACAAAAAAAAAAAAAAGAAGGAACTAAATGAAGATCAACTGACACCATCAAGATTAATCAAGGCAGAAACAGGACCTAGCTGCTCCAAGTCACTAGTGATCAATGAATCTGGAGTCACTACAGGTGAGAAGAAAAAATACATACTCCACACTTATCTAACTAACGTAATTGACTGCCAAATTTACAGTTGCTATTAACACCCCCCTGAAGGTCTGTCTTATCATGGGGCTGGACAGACCTTTGCATGATCAGGTTCTGCTCTGTCACCAGGCTCCTGCATGAATCACTGCTTTTGTCCTGTGATCTAAAAAGAACGATGTCAAACACTGATGCGGCCACCCTGGGGAGAGGATCACTGCCTATTTGCATGTTTTAGAATTATAAACTTAAAAAAAACCCCTCACTTTCATAACAAAAAGCAGTTTCAAAATTGAACAACCGGGATTTGCGACAGCTGATTTATTAACAGCATTAAACTCACATTTTAATTTTTCAGAACTTTTACCTTCAAAAGCTCCGATCCTTCCAAACAACGAGATAACAAAGAGCAAAACCCCAAAGGCAAACGGCGTGGAAGATAAACAACGTGCTCACAGACCACCACAGGCTGGCCCTTACCCACAGAACGGACGCCGAGTAGCAGGCACCTCTCGCTCTCCCTGTACTCGTGGGGAGTTTTGTGCAGAGGATCCAGCCCTGCCAAAAAACACCTTCCTTCCTGCTCGGGCGAGGAGCAAATGCCTCGCTGGGCAAGGAGCAAAAGCCTCTGCACAAACCTAGCTGCAGCCTTAAGGGCCAGCATAACCTCTGTGTCTGGGGGTTCAGTTTAGGTTGGATTTTCAGAAAGAGAAGGCACTTTGTACCTCCAAAAGCATTCAAGCATCATTTCAGAGCTTGGGACCTTCCAACCCTCTTGCACACGGCTGAAATTTGTTTTCCAGGGTCAGAAGTTTTCCCTGGTGCTCCAGCCCACCTTCCCCTGCTGACAAATCGCTCAGCGGTGCGCAGTGATTCCAACCGTACGGTCAGCAATCTCCTCCAGTGCCCGGCGCTTCGTTAACGTCTGGCTTCGCTTCCCCTGCCGGTACTCGTATTACAGGCCATGTCCACATCCCTCCTTTCCATCCTGGCTCCTGCAACGCTCGTTTCTGAGGTCATGCTAGCCTTGACGGGGGTATGTTTACCACCAGCGCTAAAAGGCTGCTTCTCAGCTTTGGGGTTGGTTGAAATCCCAGATTATTTTTTTTTTCCTTTTCCCCGACTTTTTTTTTTTTTTTGTGTGAAACAACAGAAACATATCCAGGATGTTGCTATCAGAAAATCCTATTTTGGTTCAGCATCCCGCTGCCTTTGACAGAGGCTTTATCTGGTCAGGGGGGAAGAGAGCCAAGGTTTGCTATAAACACAGCTGCTGGCTGGGTCAGCACCACAGCCCAACTACAATCCCATCCTCCTTTTTAAAAGGGCAATTGTTCTTTTTCTTCAACAGCTTACCCTTGGGTTAAAAGGGTTAATAAATACGACACACTTCAGTTAAGAACAAAAAAAAAAACTCCCAAAGAATAAAAGCACACACACGCAAATGTACACGTAGCCTTGGGCTTTTCCAGAATCTGCTGGTGGCACCAGGCTACGGCAGCAGCTAGTTAATGAGCAATCCAACGGGTCCCTCAGAAGAAAGAGTTAACATGAAGACCAGGGAGCGAGGCTGGACTCACAGCAACAGAGAAAGTGGGAAGACAAAGCCCCCCCTTAAACACCGATGCTTATTTATGTACTCGTGCTGGAAGGGGTTAGCGCAGCGTTACAACAGTCGGGAACATTTGGGCGAGATTAGGCTGCCCTGGAATGGCAAAGCTTTACCAGCCCCAGCTCTGGAAACTTATAGCAAGAGCCCGACTGCGATCGGCTCGATATATGGTTGTCCGCTGCCAGGGGAGCTCTCTGCCAACCCCGACTTCCCCTCCCTTCCCTTCTACGCTGGCTTCCAGCTGTACCAGGTTTTCTTTTATTTACTGGCTTTATCTGTGTTCGCTCCAGCAATAACTAGCTTTCAAAGGAGACGTGGAGGAACTCAGATCAGGAGGAAAAGGGAGCTAGGAAAACCCTCCCGATTTCTCCACCACGATGACTGCAGCTCCCCTCAAAGCCTCCAGCGAAGCCATTCTCAGTACAAAGTGCAAGTGTCTTCCTGCTCCTTTTGGAAGATGTCCACTGTGCCTGTGACATGAACTCTGCCCAAAGCTCAAATTCCACCCATCCCTGGGGGAGCTTTCCTTCTTTTAAGGGGAAATTTTAAGGGACAATACCACGTTTTGCATCAGGAGGGGAGCAGAGACACTCTTCCAGGCTCTGGCCCTCAGCGAGGTGCTATGCTTTCCGAGCGGAAGACCCTCTGGCAGTGATGACAATTTCACCCAACCGAGGGTTGCCGTGGGGACTCCGACACTGACACGTTTGGAAGAGACCTGCTTCAGTGCTGCTGGGAAGATGGCCAAGTAGCTGTAACTACAGCAATACGCTTTACCTGAAAAGCGGTTATTTCATCTCAACAGTACAACACAAGGGTGTCCCTGTTCACTGTCAAGGTTGGTTGTTGTGTTTTCCTCTTTCTTTCCTAAAGCTGAAGTAGGAAACTGCTTACAAAGACCACTTCAGCTTTTCCATTTTAGTGGAACTTTTTGAAATGCTACAAAATACCAGAGAACATAAGCAATGCCTACAATGAACAGCACAGAATCCAACACACCCAGGTGGTGATGGAGATAGGAGGTAAGGAGGTGTGTAGGAAAACACCTATCCACACGCTCAACCCAGTCACCACTCACCACGAGCCATCCCGTCCTCAGGAAAAGCACCACTCCAAAAATGTTGATCATGCAGGAGGTGAAAACGCCATCCCACGTTCCAAAAAGCACCGGCTCCCACACAAACAGCTGGATCTTCCACCAGGGCTTGGTCTGCGTTTGAGATACCTAGAGGAAAGCACAGCCTTCGTTTTTACCTCTCGTGCTTCACGGGCAGGCTGCAGCAGTGTGCAACAGCCATTCACCAGCAGTGGGATGGCCACCAACGCCTGCTAAAACATCACATTGCTGCAAGTGGTCTCTTAGACGAAGGGGCAGCAGAGCTGTTGGGATCACTGGGCCTTGGAAGAGAGGGTTCCCAGTAATACCCTATTTATATTCCTGCAGGATAAGCAGCAACCGAACCCTACTCCACCTCTGTGAATTAACCCCATTGATGATGTTACATGAACCAAAAACACCATTCAAGGGGTCCTTTACAGAGACTGCATCTACAGTATGTGCTGCTTCTGTCCCTGCCAAACACTCCACCAAGGCAAGCAGGGTCCTCAGGGCACTGGAAAAGTCTCATAGATGGGATGACAAACCAGGCTGGGACCGACAGAGTAGGTTAAGATGGTCTACCCATCACACACATCCATCTCCAACAGATCTGGGGATCAGGAGACTGTATTTCTAGAGAAGATACATGACTCAGGTACTTGGGGCACCAGTGAATTTCAGAGCTGCTAGAATCGAGAGCTGAAACTCCAGGGAAACCGCAGCTTTCTCACTGCAACTCTGGAAACAAGCCCCCTCTATCCCTTTCTAAATAAAGCCCCTCGGGTTTATGTAGCAGAAAGAAGGGCAGTCTTGCTACTTCAGTCCTTTCTACCTGCCACAGAGGTGACCAGGAGGAGTTGCAGAGACCATGGGGATGGAAACTTGGCCTATGAAGGAAAATGGCTCTCCGACATACCTGCTGTGCTTCCTCGTGGAACAGCTCTTGGACAGATCCCTCACTTCTGGCACCATTCAGGCTGAACATGGTATCCTTTCCGTTGTCTCTGCCTGCCCAGCACGCAGCTCGAACACTACAACAGGCGAGGCTGATCCGAGCAGAAGGTCAGCTATTCTCCTCGGTCAAATTCCTGCGGTGCTGGATCCTTCGTTGTAGAAGATTCATGGTTTTATTGCACTTTACTGTGAAAGCAGGAAGGACAGAAGACACGACTGTTGCTTTCTTCGTCTGCAGAAGCACGTATTACCCAGACGGAGCTGACAGCGGCTCGTGGCAGATGCGGAGCCACAGAGTAACACTACGGCGGGCAGAGAGCCACACTCCCCCAGCACCTTCCCAGGGCCCACCCACGGCATCAGCCCTACATTTAACGGCCCTTCGTGGCCTTTTCTGGATCTATCCACAGCCCTGGCTCCCCAGCATCCTGCAGCACTAGTTCCACAGCTTCCCCACATGCTGTCTGGGAAAAGTATTTCCTTTCACTGGTTTTAAACCGGGTGCCTGGTAATTTCATTGCATGCCCCCGTGCTCCAGTGACATGGGACACATGGACTACTTACTTCCCAGCACCACTAATCACTTCACAGCCCTGATCACATCCCCTTCGGCTGTACCTCTCACAGACTAAAGTCCTGACAAAGTAACCTCTCCCCTGACAAGTGACCTCGTTACCTCACTCTGTCCCTCTCCAGAGTTGGAACCGCAGCAGCTGAAGGTGTCCACCACCACAGACCCACGCTCTGCATTCCTGATGCTCTCCGCCACATCCCCTGCACTGATGCACAGGGGTCTTTCTTCATGGTCATACCCACCCGTGGCGGTACAGTCATCCCCCCTGCAGCGGCCCAACTCCAGATCCGTACCCGCCACAGGCAGACTCGGGCAGTGGGTCAGGCTTAGCTCAACACCATGTAGCAAGAAAGCAGCATCAGGCTTTACTTCAAGGATAACTTAGCACATCTTTACAGAAGAGGACAGCTAGCACAAGCATTTCTCTGCCTCAAAACTGCTGGCTCCTCTCCTCATCAGGGTGGTTTACATATGAAGTTTTCCCTCTAATTGTGGAGACCTGCTTTTACACACCTCCCTTCCAGCTGGCTGCAAGTCTTAACTTCCCCCAAATGGTCTTGTGATGGCCACCAACCAGTTAGCCACAGTCTCCCACACCGATTGCCAACAGAGCCTTTTGGGCCATTCCTCAGCACAGCCACGCCACCCCTAAGTGAGACGAAGAGGGCTGCAGCCAGAGGGGAGTGAGGCATGCTCCGCAGACGTGGGGAGGGCAGTTTGTCTGGATCACTGGCTAGTCGAGCTCACATGTTTATAAGAATCAACCATGATCACACGTGGCTTGTACCAGCGGCTGGACACCATTCCTGAGACCAGAGACCAAATTCATCACGGGCACAGTGTAGGAACCCCCGACTCCTCAAGTTCGCAAGCTACAGAGACAAGACAACCAACAGGAGCGTGCTTTTCCGATTGCACAAGGACAGAGACATACAGCAACTGCTTTGGCACACTCTGCAGCAAGGTCTGAATCCGCTTCCAGGTCAGCACTTTCACCATCCTACCCTTATTATTCTGCTTTTAAATACCCAGTAACAAGTAACCGACACTGCCGCTGCTTCGCCACGGTGTCTCTCTCCCGCACCTGCGATACCATGGCCAGCACGGGAGGCTTTCCTTCACCCTGTCCACACGGCCAGTGGAGCAGCACCGAAGCCGTAAGAGTTCATTGATTCCCTGCTGCTCCCTCCCCTCTTTTTGGAGCAAATAAGCCTTCACAATATCACACGTGGCTGCTGTTACGGAGGGTTCAAGCAGGGCAAGAGCAGCAGGAGCAGATGAACTCTAAAACAAAGCTCGTGTTTCTATGCGAACAGCCAGAGTAGTAAAAAAGGAAGAAAACACACGACACGGAAGATTACAATTGAATGGCCATATTCTCCTAAGGTTCCCCGCGGCAGCCCTTCCTCGCCAGATTTCACTCAGTAGAGGACTCACTGCGGCATTCCCAACTCCTATCTTTCACAGCAGTTCCAGACAGGTGTAGGAAGAACAGGGAGTCACCAGCCTGTGTCCCCTGGCACGCCTAAACCCCTCCACCGAGGGAGCCCAGGGGAGCTGGCGCCGACCCCCGGCAGCAGCGTTTGAGGCACACGTATCATCAGTCCGAAACTTGCGCAACAGACAGAATCCACGCATGGATTTCAGACCTGGCGCTCACCTTGCAGGAAACGTGACTCTCCTAGACACTTAAACCCCTTCATCTCACCCTTTCCTTCCTTTTTCTCAGCGTTAAACCCCCTCTCCTGCCCTGTGCTCCCGTGCCCTTCCCGCTCGCCTCGGTGCAAGAGCTTTTTCCTCTGCGATCGCAGGAGATCGCTTCCCCGCGATTGCTCCTCCGCGGCGTTTCCAACCGCCCAGTATCGTATTGCTCGATTCCACAACCGTTTACATCCCTCTCCAACGTATGGATCCGCTCGGCCCTGCGAGGCAACCGCCGCAAACACAGGACGGGGCGTAAAGCGCGGAGGGGAGAGCTGAACAAACACAGGACGGACGACGCACGCCCAGCCGCGTCCCGACCCACGCGACGGGAGCCTAACGTTTGCGATTTAGGGTTGGCAAGCGGGTAGTCCTCGGGGCAGGAGCCGTCCTCTCGTCCCCCGCGGCTTCCAGCGGGGTTTCCACGCAGCTGCTCTGAGAGGTACTTTTGCGGCAGCGTTATCTATCTAGGTCGGTCACCAACCCGACGGAGCTTTTTCTGCTCTACAGGCTAGTCTGCCAAAAAACCCAACCAGGCACAGTCTAAGCGAGCCTCTAACTCACAAGTTAATTGGTGTTATTTTTCCTCGAGTTTCTCCCAAGGACGCTAGCCAGTCTATAAATTAAAGGAGAATGGCTGGTTTAATCCTCCCATACCATTTAGCGCCCGAGAGAGCGGAAGAGCGTTAGCAAACCTCCTCGTGGAAACGTCGCGAAGGCTCGTCTTCTTTTCCCCGAGTCGCTTCTGTTTTTAATTACAAACCCAGATTCCTACAGGTGAAGTTTCCACGCCCTCCGCACCCTTTCAAAGCCACGGTATTTTATTAATCGTCACGTAACAGCCATTATCTGAGCCCAGAGCCACTCGACAGCCGGCCGGTTTTAAAGAGGAGAGGTGAACGCCGTCCCAAGCGCGGCTGCGTGTGGTCCCGCGGCCTCCGAAGCCTCCGCTCCCGCCAGAGGATGCGCTTCCAAGCCTCCCTCCCACAAGGCACCCAGCAGCCAACAGCACTGGAGTTTTAATAAATCCCCTTGACCTCCTCTCCAGGTCAAGTCCTTAAAAACACCTAATTTAGGGGACCCCGAGGAGGGCAGGAACTAAAGGGAAACGAAGCGGCCGTCAGCGCAGCATCCGAGCGCGTGGTTATCTGCCGTTGCCCGCTCCCTGCCGCAGCCGGGACGATTGCCCAACCCGCTCCGCTCTCGCGTGTCTCCGCGCTAACCGCGCAGGTGGGACAGGCGCCCGGGCTGGCCGCGGCAGCCGCCCTTCCCCGCCGCGCTCGGACGGCTGCGGGCTGGGCCCAGAGGCCTCCGCGACTCCGCGGCTCGGCGCTGCCGCCCGGCCCGCGCCCTCCCCCTCCCGGAAAGGCTCCCGGAAAAGTACCTGCACCCTCTTCCTTCTTCTTTTCCCTGTTATTTTTGCCTTTTTTCCATTTTCTTTTGTCCCCTTTTTTCCCTTCTTTTTTGTTTTCCTTTCACCTTTTTGTCCCCTTTTTTCCCTTCTTTTTTGTTTTCCTTTCACCTTTTTGTCCCCTTTTTTCCTTTCTTTTTTGTTTTCCTTTCACCTTTTTGTCCCCTTTTTTCCCTTCTTTTTTGTTTTCCTTTCACCTTTTTGTCCCCTTTTTTCCCTTCTTTTTTGTTTTCCTTTCACCTTTTTGTCCCCTTTTTTCCCTTCTTTTTTGTTTTCCTTTCACCTTTTTGTCCCCTTTTTTCCCTTCTTTTTTGTTTTCCTTTCACCTTTTTGTCCCCTTTTTTCCCTTCTTTTTTGTTTTCCTTTCACCTTTTTGTCCCCTTTTTTCCCTTCTTTTTTGTTTTCCTTTCACCTTTTTGTCCCCTTTTTTCCCTTCTTTTTTGTTTTCCTTTCACCTTTTTGTCCCCTTTTTTCCCTTCTTTTTTGTTTTCCTTTCACCTTTTTGTCCCCTTTTTTCCCTTTTTTCTTTTTTAGTCTTTTTTTTTTTTCTCATTTTTTCGCCTTTTTTTTTTCTCTTTGGCCTTTTTTCTTGTACCTTTTTTTATTTTTCCCTAATTCCCCCCAGCCCCCGGTTTTATTTTCGAGCTTTCCTTCCTTTCCTTCCCCCCCTCTCCCCCCCGCCCCGAGCCACCGCGAGGCCCCGCCGGAGGGAGCAGCGGGCAGAGCAAAGCAGAGGAAGGTGCAACCCGCGCGGTGCCCCCCGGGCTCCCCCGCCGCCCCGGCCCCACTCACCTGGCTGCGCCCGGCCGCCGCCCCCCCCCCCTCCCCCCCGCCCGCTCTCCCGCGGCGCCGCCTCCGCGCGGGGCCGGCCCCGGCCGGCTGCCACGTCTGCCCGGGCAGCGCTGCCCTCCCCGCCCGCTCGGCACCGTTTCCACGCGCACCCGGGGGAACGCGCCGGTGCCTTCTCCCGCGGAACCGAACTCACGCAGCCGCGGGGCAGAGCACCACTGACCATTTGAATTAGGGGCCGTTTTAATTTTCAGTCGCGCATCCACGCAATCCAGCGAACCCGCTCTGGTTTTCCGGCGCGTCCTGCCCGGCGTGGGCAAGCCTTTACCCTCGGACACACACCGCAAGGACGAGCGAGTGGCTGAAAAGGAAAGCAAGAGTCCGGTCCGGAGAGGGCAAACCACTCCTCTCGAAGGAGGATGAAGCCTAACTGAGGAAATCTGCAGATTTCTCCCACAAATACCCCATTCCTGGAATTTTCTGGAAGCTCTCCTCCAGCTCCCTTCAAAGAGAACACTCCACGCAATGACCAGGGAACGGGTTCAGCCAGATTCTCTCACCTTGAGGGCAAAATCTGAAATAGCATCTTGGGTTTCTTGCAGGGCTGGCCAAGTCCCTGACTCAGGAGCGAGCCCCGCGGCCGGCCCGCAGGCACATCACCCCCTGCTCCGCACGTGCACGCTAAGCAAGGGCCACCGAGTTTCCTGTGGCAGTTCCCACTGCCACCCCCCACTGCTGAACACCCCTGTAGGAAATCCTGTCTCCTCACTGGAAACGACTGCAGAAATCCAGCAAAAGATATTTAAGGACCACAATGACACGTTGAAATCATACATCGATTAGGTTGGAAAAGGCCTTTAAGATCAACAAGTCCAACCATTAATCTAACACTGCCAAGTCCACCACTACACCGTGTCCATCAACACTCCCACCCAGCTTGGTGTCCTCTGCAAACTTACTGAGGGTGCGCTCGATCCCCTCATCCAGATCACTGATACAGGTATCAAACAGAACTGGTCCCAGGACTGAGCCCTGGGGAACACCACTGGTGACCGGTCACCAACTGGGTTTAACTCCATTCCCCACCACTCTTTGGACCCGGCCATCCAGCCAGTTTTGTACCCAGGGAAGAGTACGCCCGTCCAAGCCATGAGCAGCCAGTTTCTCCAGGAGAATGCTGTGGGACACGGTGTCCAAGGCTTTTCTGAAGTCCATGTAGACAGCATCCACAGCCTTTCCCTCATCCACTCCATTCTGGGCTCACCGTGTCCCAGGAGGAGATCAGGTCAGTCAAGCAGGACCTGCCTTTCATAAACCCATGCTGACTGGGCCTGGTCCCCTGAGTGCGTGATGGCACTCGAGATGATCTGCTCCGTAACCTTCTCCAGCACCAAGGTCAGACTGACAGGACTGTAGTTCCCCGGAGCTTCCTTCCAGCCCTTCTTGCAGATGGGCATCACGCTGGCCAACCTCCAGCCAACTGGGACCTCCCCGGTTAGCCAGGACTGCTGACAGATGATGGAAAGGGGCTTGGTGAGCTCTTCCACCAGCTGCCTCAGCACCCTTGGGTGGATCCTATCCAGCCCCATAGAGCTGTGTGTATCTAAGCGGTGCAGCAGGTCACTAACCATTTCCCCTTGGACTGGGGGGGCTTCATTCTGCTCCCCATCCCTGTCTTCCAGCTCAGAGGGCTGGGTACCCCAAGAACAACTGGTCTCACTGTTAAAGACTGAGGCAAAGAAGGCATTGAGTACCTCAGCTTTTTCCTCATCCTTTGTCACCGTGTTTTCCCCACATCCGGTGAACGACGGAGATTCTCCTTAGCCCTCCTTACGTTGCTAATGCATTCACAGAAACACTTTTTATTGCCTTTTCTGGCAGTAGCCAGATTAAGTTCCAGCTGGGCTTCGGCCCTTCTAAATTTCTCCCTGCAAAACCTCACACCCTTGTAATCCTCCCGAGTTGCCTGCCCCTTCTTCCGAAGGTCATAAACTCTCCTCTCATCCCTGAGTTCCAGCCAAAGCTCTCTGTTCAGCCAGGCCAGCCATCGCCGTCTTACGGCACACAAGGACAGCCTGCTCCTGCGCCTTTAAGATTTCCATCTGGGAGAGTGTCCAGCCCTCCTGGACTCCTTCGCCTTTCAGGACTGCCTCCCAAGGGACTCTGTCAGCCAGTCTCCCAAACAGGCCAAAGTCTGCCCTCTGGAAGTCCAAGGCAGCAGTTCTGCTGACCCCTTCCTGACTTCTCCAAGAATCGAAAACTCCATCATTTCAAGATCACAATGCCCAGGATGGCCTCCAACCATCACATCACCCCTACGTCCTTCTCTGCTCACAAACCCATCACCGAGCACTGCTGTTAAAAAGCACATCCAGGAGCACATGGTGCTGGTCTCCGTCTGCTCCTATTTAAATATCACGGCAATTGTCAACATCTTCCTTCTTGGCGAGAGGATGCAGTCGGCAGCGCTCCTGCAGCGGGGCTGCATGCGTTTCCCAGGAGCACGCTGCTTTCCCATACTTTGCATGTGAGCAAAACCGCCGACTGACATACCCTGTCACTTCTCCAAGGGCAACCAACAAGCTGCAGTCACGTGCAAAGCCGTTTGCTTTCTTCAGAGCAACCAAAGAGGTAACCCGACCGCACGACAAACGGTGCTAACAGTCATAACAAACGTGTGATGATGTGGAATGGTACAAATTCCCCCAGCGCGCGCTTGGGATGGCTGCGTGACTCACAGCTGGCTCAGCCACTGGCGTGCTCACGCGAGCCTTCCTCCGCACCGCCTCGAGGTCTGCGCCACCTCCCAGAAAAACCACAGCAAACCATTTGAGAAAGTGCTCTAGAAGTCCGAATTACAACTCCTCTCTCCTTATGCCGAGGACCTTAGCTCTACTGGGAGGAAAAACATCCAACTAGAAGTTGTTTTATCAAAGTCCAGTTCTTGGGTGCTTTCAGGGCTAGCAGTGAACACGCCAAGTTCCACAGACCAGCAGGATCCTTTCCTTCAAGCTCGGTAGGTCCTCAGGACTGTCAGATGGACCATCCAAAGCCTGGCAGACCCAAGTATCCGACACCCCAAACCGTGGTTTGAAAAGACTTTTGATAGTCCACGTGGTGTCACTTGGTGGAAACTGCTCCAGGGGATGGAGTCTGGAGATGGATTTAAGAGAGTGAAGGAGGTGGCAAAAGGTTATGTGGGATAAAACAGGTAAGGGAAAAATACAGAGGTGTCAGAGATACAAACGTGGCCCCAAACACGGGGAAAGGGGCAGCAAGAGGAGTGAATTTCAAACACCCACAGGTCTGACCCATCCCCTGAAGTGTGGAAAGGATTGATTCTTAGTAGAATGGATGTTAATTACCACATACCTCATCACCATCTCCTTCAGTTGCCAGACACACCTGTCTTCCCTAACACAGCAACAGGCAAGCCGATTCCCGGCTACACACACCGCACAAACTGTGAATGACCGACAGGAGTTAGCTGATCACACCACTTAATGACCTTAATGACAACCCCTGATCAACAGTAAAACGGGCTGTCACACTGAACAAAGAGCCCGCCTTTTCCGAGTTCACTCCCGGCTGTAAACTGTAAAATACTTCACTTGTAAAATGCATTTTTACAAGTTTATTTTGTTCAGCGTGTGATAACACCGGTTATCAGTACAGTATAATCACCACAAACAACGTTCTTCTTTCAATTCCTTGCGATGGAGTTTCAGGCAGCAAGAACGACTCTGAGAGCCAACGCTGCCCAAGCGCGTTTCCGTACCGACATGGGGACTCCTTAGCGCACGTTTTCAAGTAGCTGCACCATCCACCGCTCTAGCTACGTTTGACTAGGGGAACAACCATCCTGTTTACTTTGACTGACACTCTCCTTTGAGCTAACACATGCCATCCTAAAGAAAATCCTCCTTTCCCGGTCCTGCTTTGGAGGAAAGATCACTTTGGCATACTGGTATCCCTGCCCTTGCTTATCCGTCTTCCCGAGCTGTACCCTTCTTAGGCTGTTCTGGTCTGTCTACAATTAACTTTATAACACAGAAGCTTTCAGGAACTGACAACACAAATAGAAGAAAACACAGGACTTGAGAGAAAACAAGTAAGTCATCCTTTGAGTTTCCAATGACATCCTCTTCTTTGTTCCTACACATTACTGCATGGTCCAGATTACCTTGCAATTACCCTGAAAATACCCTGTCGTCACTGCTTTATCATCTCTCCTGACGCTCTCTTGTGACAAGACAGACCGATTAAAGTGCTGCTCCCAAAGAGCTTTCGGAGTATAAAAATTACACGACTTGAACAGTCGTTATTCATATTGCAACACAAATATTTTGTTAATAAATTCTACAGTTAAAACAACGGAATCCTCTTGGTTTCACTTAGGTCAGGCTGGTGCTTTTGGGCTAACAGCAGTTACAAAAGCTCTGTTACTTCTGCCTCTCTAAAATGGCTCCAATGATCACATTTGGCCATGGAAAAAAAAAATATGGATGCAAATAAAAGTGAAAAGTAGCCTGCGTTCAGTGGCACAGCCTGCCTCCCTCCGTCTGCAGAGCCGAGAGGGTATTAACCTGCTCCACGTGAAGCCACCTACGTACAAGCTACCACCAACACTGACCAGCACAAAGCTTGGTTTGGGACTGGGCACCCACATGTCCAGCCGAGAGGCCTGAAAGGTGCAGCCGCTGGCCCAACAAGAGCCAAGGCGCTTTGCTACCAGCAGGCAGCAGCGCGCGATACCCACACAGAAGCATGGCTCTCCTCTGTGAGTCAGGCAGAGCTGCCCGGGGAGGTGGGATCCAAGCGCAAAAAACACGTTACTTGTACACCCAGCAAACACCCAGAAGTAACTGCAAGCAACGGAGGGAAGAAAGAACTGGATCCCATGATTTTTGTGCGTCATGTGCATGGCTGCCGACACCGGCGAAAGCGCTGTAGTTGGTTGGACCGCAGAAGATCCCTCCCTCCGTTTTTGGGATGGAACCTCATCAAATCACCCTGTTTAATTTCTGCCAGTGACTTGTCCAAAAATGCATGTGACAGCCTTCAAAATTCAAAAGATGCTGCAGCGGGGATGACTGAACCTGGAGACCAGCCCTGCCGTGACGGGGGAGGGATGCTGTAGGAGGCAACTCACCTGAGCGAGCAGGGCAGGGCTGCTGGCTTCGGAAAGGACAGCACACATGGGCTCCGCGCTAACCCCCTGTGCCCGTGGCAAGCGCTCTTCTTTAAACTCCGTATCTTGACAGCTACAGCAGACAAAAGAGCAAACAATGTTCTATAGGAGACTTATCTTCTGTTGATTTGGTGAGTGCAATACACAAAATAACAAGTTGGACACTCTTCCAGGCTGAACCCCTAAACCACCCCACCTCCAAATCTCTCTGCCTCCGTAAGCTGCTGCCCATCCTGGAGCTATGCACAGTTTCTCCTGTGCAATGCAAGAAAAAGCTTAATTTCAGAGAGATACATGCTTTTTTAACCCTCTAAATAAACAAATAACCAATCATTTTAACAGAAAACTATTTCCTTCTCCTAGCAAAGAAAAAAAAAAAGGATAATTTAATGGATTATTTTTCTCACTCAACACAAAATGTACGTTCTGGCAATTGTTTTTAACATCAAAATATTGAAAAATGTCGTCTTTTCAGTATCGCTTTACTATTTGACAAGTTTAATCATGAAAACCAATACGCAGAAACTATCAGTTTTTACTTATTTCCACCAGATAATCAGAATAAATTAAAATCAGTATAACTAACGTAAGCAAACATAAGGAGACTCGAGACAAGCAGGGCGGGTGAGTACGCAGACACTGCTTACTCTGGCACATTGCAAAGTGCACCCACAATTTAAACCTATTAACATGAACCCATTAATAACAGTTAATTCCCTGGCTGGATTTACCATACCACATTAAGCTCTTGGTGGGCTACTTCAACAAACAACACCCAACATGCACACTGATGTGAAACAAAGGCCTGTCGAGCCCTGTTGCTGTATTCATCCCATATTCAGAAAGGCACTACGAGGCAGCAATGACCGCGGTCTCACGTAGCTACGAGGGCTGAGCACGGGCCGCCTTCCCAAGGCCCATTTCGGCAA
This sequence comes from Rhynochetos jubatus, assembly GCA_027574665.1. NCBI lineage: Eukaryota > Metazoa > Chordata > Aves > Eurypygiformes > Rhynochetidae > Rhynochetos > Rhynochetos jubatus. The sequence continues at coordinate 32,809,562 of CM050654.1, forward strand.
CGCCCGTGCCGATTTCACCATCCTCGTGTTGCGGCTGCGCGTGGCCATCCCGGCTGCCGGCCCTTGGGCATCCGAACAACCCTCAAGTGTCCTCCCGCTGCTACCAGGGATGCTCTGCGGGCACCGGGGCTGCACCAAGGCGGTGGGGAGGCACCGGCACCCTGGGCCCAAACATCTCTTTCTACAGCGCCCATCTGATCGGGGCTCAAGGTTCAGCACAGAACGTCACGAGGGGTTTTCTCCTCTTTAAAAGGTGGTGTGCGGCTTTTAATAATAAATTTTTTTAATACGTAACTTGTTCTTACACAAAGTAAAATCAAGAGAGCCACGCATTTCACAAAAATCGAGTATTTATCAGAAGTGATCCTACCAAAAGGTTCAGGGAAAACAACGCCTTCAACACAGTAATAAATAGAGGTGAGAAAACGAAACTATCAGTAATTAATGCTACGGGGCACATTTCTGGGTTTGCGAGTGCCGAAATGCCACACTCTTCAATATTTTTTACATAATTGCTTGAATGACAGACAAACCTAAGTAACACAATAAATACTCTACACACACTACAAAATTACGTAGTGCGCACATGGCATACCGTTATCCCATAGACCAAAAACTCGAGTCATCAAGTTCACCTTTCTTAAGACTGAGCTTAAAACAAAGTCCTGGTTCTCATTTACGTGAAGATTCGCTGGCACTGAATAAATTCCCTCCAGCGTAAATGAGAGTCACAAAGGAAAAGCTGGTCTAACGCTTGGTGTTTCTATTAAAGTGATCCCAGTGCAATCTTCTAAATAGACCAGGATTAAAATTAAGGTCAGATATTCTGTTTTCTATAATCAAAGGAAGCAAGAACGAGATGCAAAGAGGAAGAAAACCCAAGTTTTGTGTGTCTCAAAGCAAATATTTAAATATTTCATTCCATTGCTCAAAGCAGCCACTTCAGTTCTTGCACAACAACAGGTATCCCTACATGCCTTCACCTGTCTCATTAAGAAAGGTTTCCTCTGAAATGATCTAACATGAAAGATACTGCTAAGTCTATTCATAAAACAGTATTCTATATTTTTATTTTTCAAACAGCAAGTGACCACATTTAAAATGCATCATTTGCAAATATAAATTATCAAACTATTAGTTTAATTAAAAATAAAGCAAAACCATAACTTCCTTTAGTATCACAATACATAGAAGGGTACTACAAACCCAAAAAGACTAAGTTAACCATAAGAAAACAATGTCAAAAGTGATGAAACTCATTAAGTCACTTAATGAATAAATCAATCCTAAGAATACAATACCATTCACCATGATTATGTTAAAAAAAAAAAGCAATTTTTCATTGTATTATACAAATAAAACAATCCAATCCTTCATGCCACATTTTGTAAACCATGATATAAATTACACTCACAGTCAAATGAACAGGAAGAGTAACTTCCAAAATATTTTAAGTTGCTTTTAGGGCAGAAATAAAGGCAGAAATAGAATCATTTAAAATATATCAAGTTTAACAAAACAAAAAAAAATTCATTTGGTCAAGCCTGCTATCCAAATAGTTTTGTTTCCTGCAAAACTATTTTTGTCTTTTTTGAATTACGAAATTTAAATGTTTCTTTTACATATTAAACCTAAGTCATGTGTTGAACTAAATTAACTCCTTTTATATTTGTATCATTTTCACCACGAGACCCAAACATCTTTCATGTACCTACACACACACTCACACACACACACTCTGTCTCTTGGTATCAGGAAATTCCTCATTTCACAGGAATAAAGACAGACTCACGTACTGATTTCTGTCAGAAACATAAGGAATATACAAACCCATACTTCTCAGGTTCCTACAAAACCATCTCTCACCTATACACATACTTTGACTGATGGAGTTCAGGTTACGGTCTTTTGTCTGATAATAAAGGGACGGAATAGATGTTGTAGGATAGAGAAATACTGTATAGTCATTGAAACAAACCTATTATCCTAAATTTATCTATGTGGATTACTTTTTTATTATTGTTAATTGAAATACAAAGAAGGCATGTGGACTTCAGGAAAATAACACTATATCCGAAAATGCACCGTAACAGTGTTCCACTATATATATATCATCAGGTTTTCTGTAACACAATTTTTTCTGTACACTATATTTTGTACTAATTTCTCTGTCTCCAAATTCACCATATTTCCAGATCCAATTCAGCACTACGTAATAGGCCTTCAGAATAAACGGAGGTCACTTGCTTTATTGAATACCAAGTTCCCTTCCAGACAGCATTAAAAGAAAGACAGGACTACACAGACAAAGTCCAGTATAATTCATTTCTGACAATGAAAATTTCAACCCCTCATACTGTTGCAAAATTCCTCCTACTGAAATGCTTTACTACAATAATAATAATAATAAAAAGCATACATTACATATAAAAGATACCAGTGTACTAAAAGTGACAGAAGTGGACTAGCAAATCCTTCAAAGCACATATCATATAAATGACTAGCATTTAAAAACATTTTTTTTCTATAAAATGTAGGTCATATACATTTATAAATTGGGGGTGGGAAGTTCTAAAGCAGTGATGACTGTTCAAATAGTTATGCTGCTCTGTACAGTCTAAAACCTACTCAATTCAAACTATAAGTTTGACATTTAGTTTATTTATCGGAATAAACCCATCTCATCGTCTCATAGATGATAACTGGAAAAGTACGCAACTCAAATGAAGAGGTGACTTGTAAGTTCACTGTTTATCTGCATATGAAATAAGAGAACTACTCCTTTCTACTGGAGGCCCAAGTCTCATCAGTTCAATATCAGGACTTAAAGACTCCACATTTAAGTAGAGGAATTGTCAGGAATCAGCACAGAAGCAGAATAGTATCCCTCATCCTGTAGAGACACAGCTATTCAACTTTTGCAGTCTTCCTCATCTTGCAGAAGTGCAGCCAAGCCATTCATCTCTTACTCAAAGTGTGTACGGATGAAGCCATAGCTCTAAAGACTGTCCCCTCCGTGACTGAAATTGTGCTGTGTAAACAATGTTATATACGCCAGCAGGAGGACGTTTGAATTTATTTGTAAAAAAAAAAAAAAAAAAAGATTAAGAGTATTCATTAACTCAAACAAGGCTATTAACTCCCAAAGGTATTTTTGGAACTTCTCCTTATGCTACTCGTAAAGTTAGCACTGTCGTGTATTATTGCTTACAAACAGTACACCATCCTATGCCTTTCCAACAGAGCGGTACTGTGATCAGTTCGTATGTATTTACAGGCTTTTTTGTTTGTTTTTTTTAAACAAGCTATAAAAACAGTACATACTTTACAGACAATACAAATACTCAAGTCAAACAAATGGAATGCATAACAATAAGAAACGTCATAAAGGAAGACTGACATAAGTCCTTGATTGTCAAGACACATTTATATTTATATATAAACTCTAGCTGTGCAGAATCAAAGATTCAATCATACATCCTTATTTGATAAATCATATTTACAGCATGATATTGCATAAAAAAATAAAATAATGTTGTTTACACAATTATTACCTTTCCATCCATTGGATTAAGGAAAGCAAGAAACAACTCTTAGAAAAGTTTGCTTGCCTCAGTTTGTGTTTCCTACCAAAAGATGCAATTTTAAAAAGGAAACATAAGGTTTTATACGCCGAGTAGAGCAAAAGCGACTAGAAATTTATTTCCCTGACACAAAGCAATTTAAAAGTGATCAAAAGTCTAAATTGTAACGACATGTCTTTTCATTAGCAGTAATACTTTCTTAGTACTTGTCCTTTGCCAAGTGAGCTTCCGCTAAACGCGTTACATGCCTAACATAAACATGCATTACCGAGAGTCGAATGAATTTCCCAAGTTACAAGGCTTTGTTTTAGTAGAACATTCAACAACAGGAAACCGTAATGTGATTCATCGGCTTCGGTACCGACCACGTAATGTGAAAGTTCACATGTGTACTGGTACCGACTGCATAAGCATATTCCTGCCTGCTAAAATTCCCAAATGGATTCCCAGGAGTATTAGGATTTTCCCTGCGATTTGTAATGGTATTAAAACAAGCAAACGAAGAAGAATGAAAAATCAAAGCTCTCAAAAGCCAAGAAAATTTAGTTAGCAAATATACATAAATAAAGTAATCCAATGCTGCAAAATTCCAGAGTGGATTCATCCAAATATTCCGGTTCATTTCAAATAGTCACTACATACGATACAAATTCTATAAAAATATTCTGAACAAGCATGGAATATAAGGTATCTGTCCGGGTGGAAAGCTTCCATAGGAGAACACGAATATTTCAGAATAAACTCCAAAAGTTACAGTAGAACCCCAATAATTCGCAGCAATGCCTCTGAATCCCTTTGCAAATGACAATTTTGAAAATAGCGAAGAAGCAGGCAATGAAAGCAAGGATGTCACGTCACAAAATGTCTTTGTTCATTTATTTTGACAACTGTAATTTAGTTTTCAATACTTCTTCTACCTCCCAGTATACTAACAGGGATTCTGTAGTATACTTGGGTGAAGTAGTACAGTACTACTAATGTAAAGACCTCGCTACAGTACTTTTTAGACCATTGCAGAGAGGTGGGGAAGAGACCAAGGGGGATGTATAAACCTATCGGATGCTCTGATTAGCGGTCAGCGAATTAGCAAGATTTTACTGTACTTCTCAATTAACAATGAAAAGCTCCCGTCATCCAAAAAACTGACAAGTACAATATAAAAATAATACAAGTGTTATTTCACATGAATACTTTCTTGTCCTATTTTCTTCTCGAGACACAATTTTCCTAAAGACAACACTAGGAGACACAAGATCATAAACATAGTTCTTTTATCATCCAATTTCAATTGTTTATGCTGTTATTCGTAAACCAACATACAGCGATACACATGGTTAAGCCTTCTCCCCAAACCTTGTAATTTATGATTAATTCATTCTCAAATCAAATGAAGAAAATGTAAATGCCTATTAGTATACCATTACAAGCTGATTCCTTCAACGTCTGTTATATTAATGGTAAAACATATCAAAGGATTCATGCTAAAAGGGACACTGTCAAGTAATTTAGGACCAAAATATGGCCTATTAATATGTGCGTATATAGATACGCACACATATTGTGTATATATATAGATAGATAGATAGTTTGGTAATAAATGTCATCAATTTCCTCTTTTTTTAAAATCATCATCACTCTATCACCAGGAGATATCCCCAAAAAATTCCACCTTACACACACACACATTCAGTGCTTGCGTGACCTTTAAGTAGGAACATCGGTTGTTAGCTCTGTGGAATATAAACGCTCACCCCAGCCTTCGGCTGACTGACTGAACAGTATCAGAATTATCAAGACAAGAACAGAACACCCAAGTCACTTTTTGCCAGACATACACGGAAAACTAACAAAAATGAACACTGACCAGATCAAAATGAAGAGTGTGCATATGCAGCAGATTCAAAGCAGCAAAACATGAGCAGTGGAAAGTGTTATTAAATAATGTAATTATTAAACAAGCAAGAGCTTTTTACATAGTCAAACCTCCCAGAACTACGGACACACGTACTCCAGAACAGAAGCGCATGTACTCAGGAAATCACAGCAGTATATTTGGTTAACTCCTCCGGTACACAAAGCTTCGAGCATCAGCGGGTCAATTCCTCACACCACCGCTTTAGCTGTACATGTGGAAGAACCCCACGAGACAGTCGCTGTGGGCTAGACAACACAACCTGTCCTAAGGCACAGAGGATAGCTGTAATGGCTCAGCAGCAGGCTAGGGAATGAGCTGCGACTTGAGGAGTAACAGTTCCTCAGGTGACTCCAACTCTGCTCCGCGGAAGAGCAACTTCCATCACTCTGTACAACAGCTTACACACCCAAGCGGCGATTCTTAAGGGTGAAGAATACATGGAGCGAGAGCTACTCCCTCCTCCTCACTCGCTTTCTCACAGCGGAGTATCAACGCAATAACCTTTTAAAATAAAGCTGAGTCCATCTCCTTAGGGAGAAGCAGCCTTTATTCCTCTTACCTCCCTATGGGGCCACACAAGTGCAGTAATAATCTGGCCCTTTCATTTTATTTTGGCTTTGGCTGCTTGTTGCATTTAACAAATAGTTCTATTAATGGCCATCTACTTGCAACAAGAGGGCATCAGGACAAAGATACCAGCACAAGCTAGGATGTCACAGGAATGAAACAATGAAAACGAGCCATGTGTTACAAGAGGTGCCTTCCTGGGATATAGGGGCCAGATGTGAAGTAGAGGCGCTACTCCCCCTCTACTCTGCTCTTGTGAGATGCCACCTGGAGTACTGTGTCCAGCTCTGGGGCCCCCAGCATAAGAAGGATATAGACCAGTTGGAGCAAGTCCAGAGGAGATCACAAAGATGCTCAGAGGGCTGGAGCACCTCTGCTATGGGGACAGGCTGAGAGAGCTGGGCTTGTTCAGCCTGGAGAAGAGAAGGCTTCGGGGAGACCTTATAGCACCTTCCAGTACCTGAAGGGGCCTACAAGGAAGCTGGGGGGGGACTTTTTACAAGGGCCTGTAGTGACAGGACAAGGGCTAATGGGCTTAAATTGAAAGCAAGGAGATTTAGATTAGATATCAGGAAGAAATTCTTCCCAGAGAGGGTGGTGAGGTACTGGCACAGGTTGCCCAGAGAAGCTGTGGATGCCCCATCCCTGGAAGTGTTCAAGGCCAGGCTGGATGAGGCTTGGAACAACCTGGTCTAGTGGAGGGTGTCCCTGCCCATGGCAGGGGGTTGGAACTAAACGATCTTTAAGGTCCCTTCCAACCCAAACCGTTCTGTGGTTCTATGATTCTATGTATTAAGTCCCTGCAAAGTAGAATCGAAAATCAAAAACCAAAACTGACCAGAAAGGAAGAAAAACAGACACACATGGATCAATTTATAAATATTCTTTCAGATAAATTCCTTTACATGTATCATTAATCATCCATAAGGAATTTACCTTTCTCCCTTGATGCTCAGTCTTGTTAACTCAGGACCAGATATTCAGACAAAATTTCCGGTAGGGGACCGCACGCTGAAACACCTTCCTATATTATACACAGGGTCAATGAATCAAACCAGAACTTGTTTCCTTATACAACACTATGGAGTAAGGAGTTTACATAAATTGTTTTTCTTGTCAATTTAAGAAGCAAGCTATGGATAACAAATGCACTTTCTCCCTCAACTGTACCACATGAAGTTAGTGCTGCAATAGTGCTACCTTAAGGGAAAAGGAGATGGAGTGGGATCAGTTTTCTAATAATGACAATTAAGAAAGATATTGCTACTGCTTTGGGAAGAGGTAGGAACTGTTGTATGTCCTGCTCAACTCCTTTCCTAAAGGACAGGATATATTTTAGCCCCTTGAGACGCAGTCTTTTCTCCTAGCTGATGGCTTCATCTGAGAGACACCAGCTAGCAATAGTGCTGTAAAAGGATGTATGTAATACTATTAAAAAATGAAACAGAACATATACATACATACCTATATATATACACGCGTGTGTGTGTATGTGTGTGTGTTTTTCCCTGGTTAAATCAGCCTACATTAGGCTTAAACTGCCTTAAACTACCAGACAGTGTCCCTTTAGGGAAGGTGCAATAGAATGAACATACAGTTCAAAAATCTGTAACTTGTTAACTTAAACTACACAATAGTTATGCTACTCAAATCTTACCACCTTAAAAATGCACACAAAACTACTTATCGTACCATACCGTATACTTCAAGACAAAGTACTATTCAAAAAAACATATTCATGGTACAGGGATAAACTTTGTTGTTTATTTATTTATACTGAAATGCAACGAAAACTTCTGATCACTCAGCTATGCTGGAAAAAGAAATCCTGTTCACTACCATGTTTCAGCAGTTTGGGTTGGTAAAATTGTAACAACTGTCACTAAGCAAACGCTAGAAAAAATAGGGAATTTGAATGCCCACTTCTTCAGCTTTTGGGGATACTTCAATAAATTTCATGATCTGAATTGTCAAAATTCTAGACAGAGAATTAAAACAGTTTTTACTGAAGCTAAGAATACCCCCTCTCAAGTATACTGAAAAGAATAATTGGAGTTCTATGAGATGAAAATGATGCAACCGTATCAAACCTAAAAAAAAATAAATCTAAAAATGGTTTTATTTTTTGAGAAATCCAAAACTATCAAGTTGACTAAGTGCTCTATGTTAATCATTATGAGTATGTAGGGTAAGGTACAATTAAGCTTTCAAATCTTGGAATACACAGTTTGTGTAAGCATTATGCAATTGGGAATGTCATCTACAGAGTATTTCAACTAAAACTTGAAAATCTTCATATCTGCGTATGAAAAAGTCATTAAAAAGTTACATCTAGATTCAGCTGTACAAAGAAATACACATTACTTCAGGAACGAAGTAAAGGCTTTAGCAGTTAGGCATTTTGCTTAAAAAAGTCTTTAAAGTATTTTAAATTAATTAGAATTTTAAATAGTAGAGTTAGTCTATCGGAATTCATTTTTTCCTCCAAACACAATTCAAGGTAATGCAAAGCAGAAATAAAGGGCACATGGGCTAAAAATATTTTTAAGAGAGATAGAAGATTATTTTTCTAGAAAATGCCATCTTTTAAAGCCGTATTTGCTTGACTTTGAAACTCATTGTTTATTCTGCGTGTTTAGTACATGTTGCTTCCCTGCTGCAGAGCAATGACTATGCTGACAAAGCTTAGAAATGACAATATGAATAGTAGCAGACAATAAACTGTCCTCCCAAGGCATACAAGGAAACCGGTAAGGAAACAATCATGGGGGAAAGTCTTACCTGGGAATTTTGTTTATTTAAAATTTCACAGAAGTTAAAATATTTTCTGGGTTCAAACAAGTGAATAATAAACTGCCTTGGCTAGGGGCACCAACAGCAGGCAGGTCAATGACTGGTGACTAACCAAAAGAAAATAAAAAGAAGCAGTTATTGGTCTTGCTAATATCACCTTACTTTTGTTTTAACATAGCGCTCTTAAAAGCTGTACAGAACTCCATCTTATACAGAGCAACCCTCTTTTGACAAATGTGTTCTAAAGTGCCAGTATTATTTACAAAGATTTCTCAGCCAAAAGTCTGGCCCGTTGTGGCATCAGGTGAAGAAGTCATCCCAGCTCTGCTATCGTTTACATTCACCAAGGGAAATTCTGGGAAATCAGCACTTGTCCCTGGTCCCCGAAGGTTCACCTGTCCATTGGCAGTGCTAAACTGAGATGATATTCCAGCTCTTGCCCCATGGTACTGAGCTCGAAAGGGCTGCTCAAAGGAGCTAATCTGATATGCTTGGTGAACAGGCTGTGCCTCTGCTTTCTTCTGAGAAGTTACTTGATCCAAGAAGTCCTGTGTAGAGGAGGAAGAAGAATGATTTGCCTCGTCACCTGAAAAGGGAAAAGGGTGCTGCGAATCACCAACCATTAGTCCAAAATGAGACTTGTCTGGAGTTGTTCTTAAAGGAGAGTTCATTCCCGACCGAAAGCTATTGACGGGTATAGACGTGTAGACCTTCTCCATGGAAGGAAATGCTGGCTGGGTTGTAAGAGTCTGGTTATCAGTCACAAAATTAAGGCTCGGGTTGTTCAAATAGGCATCATTTTGGCTAGTTCTGTCCAAAGCTTGTTGTAAAAACTTTGAATATTCTTGTAACATACTAGCTTTATCTGATGAGGAAGCTTGAGAGCTTGTTCCAACTGACTCAGATTGGGTGACCTCAGACACTTCAGAAGAATTAATTGATATACTGGAGGTCACCTCAGTGTCAGCCACGCTGAAAGATATCTCATGTTGTCCGTTAGCCTTGTGTGAATAATGATCTAACAGAGTTTGCAGTACCTCGTCTGGAATGACATTTTTGTCATGGTTACCTTTAATTTCAACATTCAGCGCCTGTGTGTCTAATATTGAGGCTGTAGCAGTTTCATCAATGACGCTGGCCACAGCTGCCTGTGTTACCGAAGGTTGAGATGCTATGGTACTTACATTCAAGGCATATTCTCTACTGTTATTACTAGCTGCTTGTAGATACCTCTTTTTCTTTAGAAACTGCATTGCATCATCATAATTAGTGCTGCTGTGCACAGGTTTACTGGGCCCTTCCTGCAACGTGTCAACTTGATCGATGTCAGCGTTACCTTCAGAGTCCAGTAAACTCTGCTTATCCACAAGATCGAAGGCATACTTCGAAACCTTGTTGTCTTCATACGTAGATAAAGGTGAAATGGTTTGACTCTGCTCGAGTGGCTGTTTCAGACTCCTCTTGCTGTTAACTTTTTTGAGAACGAGCTTAGGCGGGTGTATTTCTCCAGAATTTGCTTCTTCTAAGTGCGACCCACTGACCGAAGAATGGGGCATCTCAACAGCGTATTCCGCTACCATATACTCATCTTTTACTTTAGTGCTAGAAGAGTACAAAGGCAAATAGTCATTTTTGTCCTTCTTCTGTTCTGATTTATCCGAACTGTCCTTATCCCCAGATTTCGTTTTCTCCGTTTTCTGCCTTTTCTTCTTTGGCAAGGAGCTGTCTTTCATGGGCGTAGAGAAACCAGAATCTTCCTCCGATGGCAAAAAGCCAACTTTGGTGGCACTTCTGTTCGGTTTCTTCTCGCGGTTCTCATGGCACATACGTTTATGTTTCAGCACGCGATCAGTCCTGGAGAAATACTGCAAAAGATTTATTTTTATTATTATTATTACTATTCTAGAAAAATCAATATATTAGCAGAAAGAAAAGAAACACTCCATTCTAATAAATTAACTCGATTCATCCACTTCACCGATTTCTAATGAAGTGTCAAACAACAGTATATAATCAACAAAACCAAGCAGAGTTGTGACTCCGCTCCGCCAGTGCGCCGACAGCCCACCTTAACAGCAAAACCCCACTCTTTATAGGTTTATCTGTACGCACATGACTAGGACACCCGGAGAAAGTCCTATCTGTACAACCTGGGAATGGAGTGGTGCTTTGTTTTTCAAACGTGAAAGATTTCGCTGTTACCTTACCTGCAAACAATATTCACACTGGTAAGGCTTCTCTCCACTGTGAGTTCTTTTGTGCCTTTCCATGTGATACTTCTGAATAAACCTCATACCACACTCATCGCAACGAAATGGCTTTTCACCTGACAAAAAACACGTAGCAATGTTAATCTAAAGAAATAAATCAACGTTCTTCCGCACAAATACCAGGTCAAACACTACATTCTCTAGTAGAAGTAACAAAGAGGAGGATTTAGTCTGTTGTTACTGAGAAACAACACAGGGCTTGCTCATGCTCACATCACTATTATCCCAATACCGAGTAGCTGATGCCTCAAAATTATTTTAAGCTTTACACTAAAAAAAAAAGCCCCCACACCTTTAAAACCAAATTCGTACCCCCTCTTTCTACTCTAGGTGCCTAACAAATGAACCTAACCAAAGAAGAACTGCAAAGACAGCCTTCCTGGACTGCTGCTACATGATATTTTTTTAGGGCAGATGATTGTATAAAAATACCTCCATTCTCTCACCAACTCATTAACTCAAACCCATCCCTTCTAGAAGGGAATTATGCATTTCTAAGCTTTTAATTTAACATTTTGGTAGGGTGTTCTGTACTTTCCATATTTTTTTCCCTTACTTCTATGTAGAATTGAAATAATGCTTTGAAAAAAATCCTACTATTTTGGTTGAAACTAAAATATTTTTTAATTGATAAATTAATTTTAAAATAATTTATTTTAAAAAATAAGCTGAAAGTAAGAAACCTCTGTAGCTGAGCTGGCGTTTGCATACTTACTTTTTTTTCCTGTTTGAGTTTTGCTTTTTACTTTCATGAAATACTTGTTCAGATGATATTCATGACCCTGAATTTATCTTCAGTTCTCCCCTCATTTTTCCTTACAAAGAAGCCCCGCACTAATCCTTTCAGAACATGGAGTAACTCTGGGTTTATTTCTTTTAACTTTTGCCTTACATCTTCCCTCCGATATTTTTAATTTCCAGGTTTCTCTGACAAAACCTAAAAATTCCAAGTGCATTCAAAAGTTAGCTTTGCTTTTACAAAAGTTCACTATTATTTAATAGAACTCACCCTGAACAACAGTAATTTTTCCTCTTAATACTTACTATGAAATCTTTTGACACAGAGATCAGGGATTGTCTCGGCAGCATCTGTCAACATCCTCTTTGTTCCGGATACTGTATTGCACTGATTTGGGGGATATAAACCAACTACCTTGCGTTTTCACAAACACGCAGAATATTTCTATTTCTCTGAGGTAGTTTTATGGTTTAAAATTATTTTATTAACTAATTTTATTAAATTATTACTTATAATGAATTATTTAAATCTTAATAAATTTTAATGTATTACTTAAAATGTTGCTAGAGTGTATATTATCCACTTAGAATAGAGATATTTAGCCACATCCTTCTACAAATGGAAATACGGTATCTTGAAGTAAGACGCCAGTATTTATAGAAACTAGAATGGAAAATATCTGTATCACCGACACATTTGCTCCTCGTCAGATCATTAATGCCCAGAGTTTCAACCTTCTTAATTCCAAGCAATTTCTAAATCTCTCTCTTTGTAAGCCTATGCCCTATTTCCAATTATTAATTCTTACCCCTCCACGTGGCTTCTTAGCCAATCCCTTTCTTGGATGAAATTATTCTAATTTATTCTCTCCTAAATCAAATTATCTCCTAAGATCTCTCAGCTTCCATCAGTTTTTTCTCTACAGGCTCACAACCTCAGCATCCTAACTCTTCTTTCACATTTAGTCAAAGACTAACTTTTACTATTTCTTGCTTACTAATAATCACCATCAAATTGTGCTTTTTGTCAGCACCCTTTATAAAGGATAACACCTATCCCATAATCCTCTCTTGTACTGTCCCTAAGCAGATCCTACTCTCTGGCCTATTTCTTAACTTTCAAATACCAGTTTCATCCTTGGCGTTCTCTTTATTCATCAGGCACCCTTACTAGTACCGTGTTTTACTTGCATCAAGCCTGTTGAGGCTTTCTGAATCAAATTCCAATCTCTGTCTTCCCTGTTAAAGATGAGGCAAGAGGTTTAGGTCCCGTTGTTCTAGTTTAATCACGGGAACATTTTCACTCCCCAAGACAACTACTTAATCCTTGTTCCTAACCGGTTCCTTTCCCTTTGCTCCACTATTCTGCTTTGTGTCTGTTTTAAATCACCCCTTCGCACAACTCTCCTTACGCTGTCGGGAAGTTTGCTTGCACACTCTCAGGTTTCTAGAGACAGGAGCAGCTGTTCGGGATGACAACTACCCTGAGCCCTACAGAAGCCAAACCAAGTCAGAGAAGCAAGACAGCTCAGTCCTGTTCTAGCTCTGAAGAGCCCTCTGAGGGGCTATCCCGCTATCCCAGGAAGGCTCCGCTTCACTGATACACTTACCTTCAGCCTTATACCCATTCCTGTAAAGTGAACGGTCACGGACTTCCTTAACATTTGCCTACTCAAGCTGGCTATTTGCTGGCAGAAGACTCATCCAGCTACCTGTTCCCTTTTCAAGGCTGAAATGGGGCCAAACAGGGTTTCTGAGGTTTTTACCAGCACCAGAGAGACTTTGAGAGTCCATACGAAGGCACTGCTGGCCATGCCTCAACAGGAGGAAAAGTCTGGGGACACTGCCCTTGAACTACTTGGCACAACACAGAAAATAACATCTTTCAGTAAAACTCCAGAATGCTCTGGAAGTGAGATTAAGAAGCACTTCGTGAAACTGATACCATACTTAATACTTGCTTTAATCTTCAGGAGGAAGATAATATTAGCAAAAGATTAAAAATTAATATGAAGCTATGCTTCCTATAATAATCTCTTCCTAGCGGAAGCCTGGAACTTCAGATGCCTTCTGAAATTTTGTTGTACTTTTCAAACAGGATCTATCGCAAATGGAGGAGATCATTAAAAATAACCTTTTGCTAATGCAGGGAGAATCCAGGACATATTTTTCTGAAATGTCTTGGGGAGTGGGAAAGAAACAGATGTAGAATTAAAAAAAAAGGTCAAAATTTAAAAATACAATAATTATATGCATTATTTACAAAAAAAGACTACATTTTGTGTCTATGTTGGAAAACTATTAAAACTGAGCAACAGAACTATTTATAAAGTATGGTACAAATGTGTGGGAAAGCTGCAACAATTATAAACGCCCAGGTATTTAAAAAACTAAACAGACAAAATAGAAATGATAAAATACCAAAGAAGGCAATCAAAAAGCAGCATGAACAAATAGTAAGATGCCTGAATTGTTAGTACCAGAGTTGCTATTTTTTTTTTAATGTAATCTCATTTTTTGCGTTTAAAATGGAAAGTAGGGTGGGTTACAGAATCATGAATGCATGAGTGGGTAACATGTACAGAAACATCTCTAGGCAAAAAGAAAGCAGACATTTGAAAAAAAAAATCAGCATCTTCACAAGCCTAGCAAACTCAAAATATGACAATATTTGTGCAGCAAAGGCTTCCCTCTCTTACAACTTGAAATGGCCTTTTTCTGTACCATTAGAGACAAGTTTAGCAGCAGGGCTCTAGCACTGCTGCCCTCCTCTACATACAACTATTTCTAGCAAGTGAATTTTGTATTAATGCAATGTCTGCTTTTAGATGCAACTATTTAATTATTTACACAGAATAAGGCTGTTCATTGATTGCTTCCTAACTCCCTCCTGATATTTCATTTGAAGGAGTGGTTCAGGGAACAGAACTCAAATCACACTGGAACCAGCTGGAGCACCTGCAAATTCAGGGCTTGCAACAGGCATAAAAAGGGGCTCCTGACTGTTACTACTGTGTTCAACTGGAAAATTTGATAAACAACTTTCAAAGGATAAGAAACACATCCCGTTCTTCATCAGTGTTTTAAACACTGTACAAAAGCTGGTGCTAAAAGCGGTTGTTCAGAGAGATAAAAAAATGCAAAATGACAAGTATTTAAGAAATGTTTCCTAAAAGAGCGTGAATAATATCAACAGCACTTTCCTTTACTCCCATCAGAGTGAAACGCAGACCCGCTGCTCACCTTCTGGTGAGAGAAGCAAGCTGAAAGTTCAGCTTTTCAGGATGGGTTCAATTAGGCAGTCCCGGACAGCAGAGTACCGCTACACGAGCAGCTACAGCCCACTACTGAACACTGTCACAGGAAGTGAAAGCACAGGCAGGTATGTAGAATGCCAATTAGCTACACTATAACTGGGCCATGCCAAAAATTAAACACTAGTCAAATACTTGCTAATAAAACGGACTTTCAGAAAGCTTTTTCCACTCCTGGAAGCTGGGCCTTACGTCTTTCTCCTACTCATCTACTAGCTGTCACCTAGGAAAACACTTATAATTCAACAATTAAGCACAATCACCATTTTTAATATTCTGAGAAACAACCAAACTATTCCTCAGGATGCTGAGGAATGGAGAAAAACAGTTATCTAAAAAAGACAGATAACAATATGGTTTAGTTATTAAAGGGCAGCTTTTTCTCCACTAAACAAAGACTAGTATATATAAGAGCTGGCAGAAAAACCTGCAACGCCCCCCACCACCACCACACCCTCCCTCCAAAGCTTACCATCAACACACAATTCTCATTAGAGCTAGAAGCTGAATTTAAAAAGGTAATTAAATCCATTTATAAAATATTTGCAGTCAAGTGTTAATTAACTATATTGCCCAGACTCTCATTTTCAAAGCCACGTACAGGGAATAATCCTCATTTAAAACAATACCAAAAAACCCCACTTCTGAAAAACGTGAAGACTGCACTTAAATTTTTGCCTTTTTTGGGGTGGGGCAGGGAGGCAGGAGGAGAGTGAGCAGATAGATGGAAGAGAGTGAATGAGCATTCCTTTTAAAGAATAATATCTACACAAAGTGAAGGCAGCATGGTTCACCAGTTCAGAGCCAGAGGAAAGACTAGGAGCAGAACAAAGACACTGGCCAGAAGAATGGAGGACTCTTCTGTGGCTGACTGGCTGAAGGAAACCTACTTAGTCTGGACTCATGGCAACCTAGGATACAAAAAATCCCATAAACAACAGGGCATTTGTGCATGTAACTCCCTGTACACTGCTCTGAAAATTAGTTTTGCAGAGTTTTTTTCTCCCTCTCCACTCTTACACATGCACACACTGCACTGCGTGTTAGTAGCTTTCATATCCATTTAAATGCTACAGCCAAGAAACACTGTGCACATTCACCAGCTCTGCTTTTCTGAAAAAGAGGCTGAGAAATTGGCATCTAGTCCAAAGGGACCATATTACAAAATATTTAAAGAGGGATTGAAAGGCCATGCACCAAAATGCCAAAAACCCAACGAAGCCAAACCTGTTAAAGAATGTGGTTTTGTGCGGTGCAAGAAGATAAACAAAAATAAACACATACAAACTTTAACTCTCTGACTTAAAACTTCAGGCCTTCTTTGTCCTATATTGCGTATTTTTAAACTAAGGCTCTCATTTTTAGAACAGTTTTGAATTAAACCTTTCTAAAAACAAAACAAGGGAATAGTAAAGCTGATGCTAATACCTTCGAGGTTAGGCATTTTGGCCATTTTAGTTCTGGCACTTTTCCATCAAATTCCAAAAGAAAGAAAGAAATAGATAAACAAATAAATAAACCAATCTACCAAAATGTAATTTGGAAGTCCCCATTGTCCGAATTAACTTGATACAATAACAGACAAAACTCTTTAACAAACCTTGACCTTCATGAATGCACAGACTTCAGGCTTTGCTACCCGGGGGTTGTTTGTAGAATATTACTTCCAGATTTGCTTACTAGAGTTTATACTCACTTTACCGCCAAAGAAAAGTGGAGCAAGTTGAAAGCACAAAACTGATTTATTTTGAAAAGTTTTATAACATCTGTTAAGCTAAAACAAACTACAGCAGGGTTTTAGGCTGCATACGTAGTACCAGAAACCTTGCCTGAGTGGGGAAACAGTTTTTAAGCACGCCAGTAAAGATACTCAAGGGACTATACTCACCAGTATGAATCTTCTCATGCCTCTGTAGCAGGTACTTCTGTATGAAACGCATGTCGCACTGACTGCACTGAAATGGTTTTTCACCTTGAACAATATAATTCCACATCCATGAGTTAATAACTACACACTGTTGTTTCTGATAACTACTTTTGAGGAATATTAAAATGGCTATTAAAAAAAAAAACCAGCATCTGAGCGAATTCCAAAAATACTCTAACACCAAAAAAACATTAGCCTTACTAAGTATATGAACTGCAGAATTCTTTCCATGATCCCAAGAGTCACATTAAGACTAGCACGGAATAGTGATCTGAAATGGCTGTAATTTCCTCATGAACAAGATCAATCACGATGCTGGCATAAGACTGCATTCAGGATACTGGCAAGCTATTATAACGGTAAGTACCTTTTTCACTTCTCCGAACCAGAGAGATACCTCATCAGGCAAATAAGCAGCCGGAGCACATTTTACAAAGGGGTCAATTTTGGCACTTAGGCTACAAGTCAACCCATTACTTTCTGATAAAGAAAGAAAAGAAACCTTGTAAACAGTTAGGTCTTCAGTTTATTATACATATGTTGATTTTTTTTTTTCTTTTTTCTGGTATTCTTTTGACACTTTGGTGCATGGAATCTCTAAGCTTAGATGCCAAGTTAGCTACACTCTTAAAACTGAAATTCGCATAGAGCTGAAAACATTTTTAACATAAGTAAACAACTCTTTATATAGTAGAAAAGACAAATTTGAAGTCAAGCAGTACCTGTATGAATGAAGACATGTCTCTGTAAATGGTAGTTGGTTCTAAAGGCAGCATTGCAATGCTCACAAACATGAGATTTGTGGGTTTTCAGACCAAGTGATCCATCCTCATTTATTGTAAGGATCTATTTTAAAAAGAGTAAAATTTGTTCTCACACTACCCTCTAAAGATGTCTTATGAACTACAAAAAAAAAAACCACATTAATTTTTTTCGATGCAGAAAATTTAAATATTTCAGGTAAAACAGTGCTAATTTCTACACAGCTACGTGTTAGGCTTTTAGTACACATTTCCAATTGCAGTCCAATCCAACTTGTGTCTCACTGTGTATTAAGAGATATTTCAACGGGATGGAGACAAAAGCAGCTCATGGAAAATCAGCTTAGAGCTCCCCTATTCACAGCTGAGTCACTTTATATGCTGTTTACTTTGTCCGTCTGTTGGAAAGGATGCAAAGTAACCAAACCACCTCTG
Organism: Rhynochetos jubatus; assembly: GCA_027574665.1. Lineage (NCBI taxonomy): Eukaryota > Metazoa > Chordata > Aves > Eurypygiformes > Rhynochetidae > Rhynochetos > Rhynochetos jubatus. The sequence goes on from CM050654.1 coordinate 32,827,866, forward strand.
GGCACTGAACCACGGATAATTGTATTTTAAAGCAAAAATGAAAAGTTATATTCTTTTTTTCAAATCACGACTGTTAATGTTTGCTAAAAGGCAATAAAACTTATCCAGGATAGTCATACAAATTATCTATATCTACATAATACCAATCGTTTCAGAGGCAAAATTGTATTTTAAAACCCAAAATCCCAAAGCCAAACAACGAGTAGTAGTATTGTTCTCCCCTTTCAAGTTTTTTTACTCAATAAAATATAGCTCACTCAATATAGATATTAGAGCATCTCTTCGACGAATTCAACCTGCCACACTCAATTGCTCTGCTGTCAAAGCAAGCTGCTATTATCTATCTTATTTAATAAAGCTCATCGCAGGTTCTCTAATTTGTCAAAAAAAAACCCCCGAAACAAAACCCAAACCCCAAACTCTCTACTATCTCTGGCAAGAGAGTAAGAAAATCAGTTAACAAATTACATTTCCAAAAGTCTTACTTAACTGGAAGCAAAACTATGAAGAAGAGCTTAAGTAACCTTAAGTAAAACAGTTTAGTCCCTTGTTATTAACAAAAAATAAAAGTCTGCTGGGGAAACACATCTATAATTTGATTAGCTACGATGTTTTAGGTTTTATGATAATGACAGTGATGAGACAGAGAGTCAATAACTGAAATAGTATCTCTGCAGTAGTAGCAAATACTGTAGGATCTACTTAAACAATGTTTAATTCTGCTGCATCAGAACTCAGCAAGAGTGAAAGTCTCAAGCTAACAAATTCTTGTGCATTCACTCTGAAGGACAAGCACATTCATACGTTTGTGAGACTGGTATGTTACAGCTCCAGTAAGTCACAGATACAGACAACTCTAAAAAAAATCTGTTCTGTAACAACATACGGCTAATGAAATACTGACTGGTCATTTAAAATAAATGTACATACATGTTATGAAAAGTTTTTCACGTAGTGTATTGGAATTTTACAATAATTGTGCAGAAAACAGGCTTAACTTCACAGTTATCCTAAACCTGGGCTCTTCCACTGCGTCCATTCATCGTACCACCTCTTAAATGAAGAAAGTTAACTTTGTCAGTGCAGTTTTTCTAACAGAAGCAACGAAAAAGCTTACGCGTGTGTGTGCACGTGCATGCGTGCGTGTGCGCAGATGTGTTTGTGTGCATGGAAGAGGGAAGAGTAGACAGGATTCATAAAAGCTATTGAGTTTTTATTGATATGATGACTATATTAATATAAAATATGATTTAAAATGTCTCGGTATGTTAATTGACTTCCATTTGTAAAAGTCCCAGCTGCCGTTAGGATGGAAAATCAATCCCATCGCTCGGGGAATACTAACTTCAACTGCGGTGGGCTCTCACCTATGTCAGTCCCTCAGCTCCTTTCTGCCTTCCTACGCTGACAAGTTCAAAAAAAGGGGAAGAGACTGAAAAAGAACCTGTTTTAACGATGCTCCTGATAATTTCTTAGCCTTCTGTCATCTCGAAAGACTAACACTGACAACCTGGGAGATAAAAAGGAAGCATGCAAGTACATGTCTGTAGAAAGAGGGACTCATGCCTCTCCGACCTTGCCATGTTTCCATGGAAGTGATCTGTGGAGGTACTCAACCTAGACGTCCTTTTTCTATCAAAGGGATAAGTGTCTCGATGCACGGGATTTGGAACTCGCTTCCACACCCAATCTGAAACAATTTCTCAACTTTCCAAGGATACTACAGGTGCAGCCTAATGTGACAGTGCTTTGAGGAGGACTGAGAGTTCCCACTCCCAGGCGAACAAAAAAGAGGTTTTGGAGTTTTTCTTGTTGTTAGGATGAGTTTTCCTTCAACGTATACACAGTCTGAGCTGATTTCAGAGTAGGCTTATTTCAATGCTGCTGTGTGATCATATGTAACTCATTTTTGCCTATCAGAGCAGCCTGTATATGTTCTACTTTAAGACTAAAGATTAATACTGATTTGGGGAATTACTAGAAGACGTAACACCGCTACCTCATGAGGTGAAATGATTCTGGTTTTATCTGAAGTGCGTCTCAATAGAAGAAAATTGTTTTCAGACATACAGGGATACATACTCTTCATGAATGGATCTACAAAACAAATTTTGAAGTAACAAACCAGCAGCTATGGTAAGAATCTTCTGATATAAATAAATACATATATGAAGATGATTATGACCACAGGAATATTCCCTACTGGTAAATTATTTTTTAAAAATTAGTGAACTTTTTAGAATTTTCAAAACTACCATTTTAGATTTCTTTTTAAAAACTTTTCACTACTATGCATGAAGCATATAGAATTATCAGGCTCGCAGAAAAGCACAACTATTATTAGATAGGTACAGAGTAATCATTTATAAATTGTCTACAAAGCTACTGACTCATTATTTAAAAAAAAATATATTTGGAGAGAGAACTGCCTGGAGAGACAGATGTTAAAATATGTCAAGGATTCATGTTGCTAAAAAGAGTTCAAAGAAAAACACTGTTATATCAGGTTTTGGTCTGGGTCTCTGGTGAACTTCAGAACTGCATCTTTACTGAGCAAACAAACAATTTCCAGCCTAACTACTTCAAATGCTAATGAAATTAGTCATAGTCAACCAAATCTTCAGGTTCTTTTAATCTTGGTTTTGCCAAATCAATGTCTTACTTTTGCTGGTGAACGCTGTTTTCTTTTCTTCTTTTTCTGCAAATCTACTGGCTCTCGTATTTGTTTTTTGTCTCGTTTCTGTTGTTCAGATGCATCAGTAAAGGTAATTTCTTGCTTTACACTGATCTGTTAAGATACCAAGTGCCAGTTTCAGGTAAGGTTCTCACTACATAAAAGCAATTTTTCAATTTTAGAAGATGACAAACTGCTGAAACAGAAAACCTTTTCCTAAGGGAATTATCTTGTGGCTTCATTCTTTCAGAAATTTAAGTGAAAGGAATAATAAGTATCTCAAAAAAAAAAAAAAAAAAAAGGGCATTGTTAATTTCTACAGTGACATTTTGATGTATCCTTTCATTCACCTCCCAAAGTCTTTTTTCCTTCTGACCTGGGTGATTTTGAGATCAGTTCTTATATGAAAATCACTTCCATCTGTAAAACCATTCAGTTTTTCATACCTATTTTACTTTAGTCCGTGTGTTGTCAATGCAAGATTTAACGGAATAATTTATTATATATTTAAGACAGAAGTATTTTTTAAGAAAACAAGAATAGTGGTAATGAAGTTTTTTTTCCAAAAAATAATCTAATGTAAGCTGTAATAAAGAACACGATACTCTTACATTTTTCTAATGCCTGAATCACCTGATCTACAGCTAACAGTGTTGTGTTTTAACAACGCTCCCTTTCTAAAGATTATTCTTCGTATATAAGGCTATCTACTTTTAAAGTCCTGGTAATTATCCTTTACGTTTGAAGGGTAACAGTGATGATGTGCTGCATTACAGACAGATGCTCTGTTTTCAAAAAGGAAGTCATCTATATCCTCTCTGGGAAAGCTGAGGTAGACCTTCTATGAGATATCGAGGAGGGTCGTATTTATGGTCATGTATGAAGTGTCACAGTCCAACCTGCAGTGTGAATGCAATTGCTAAGCGTCCACATACTTTGAGAACGTACAAGATGCTTCCTATAGCAAAAGGAACTACATAGCACTATGAACAGCATAAACAGTGTGCACCTTTTCATAACGCTATTTATTCTGGTTTGTAGTTACCCTCAAACATTAGATATATTTAAACGAGCACATTTTAACGCATTAATTCTATGGTAACAGCCTGCTTATAAAATATTTATAAAACAGATACTTAAAGATTATGCTTAAGTGGCAAAATATATCCACAGCCAGAGGCAAATGACATTTTCATAAATAGCATCCATTCATAAATATTTTGATAATCAAAATCCAAACAAGTAATTAATAGATTCTTGCCAGAGTACGATTACACTACCAGATCAAGCTTCCTAGTAATTTCTCCAATATTTCACAAAGAAAGTGCTTACAGGGACATTAACAGCATACTGCAGCTCTTGAGGAAGTCTATCTTGCATCTCCATGTCATCATCATTTTTTACCGTCTCCTCATGGACCATGAGTTCATCATGTGAAATCATCTCTTGCTGTCGAAGTTCACTTTCCTGTAACACTTCGTCTGTTGCAAGAATTTCCTGGTGTGCCATAGTCCGATCTTGAAGCACTGCCTCTTGCCGTTCTCTCGATACTCCAGACTGGTCAGATACTGCACCCATCCCTACCATAGCCCTGGATGACTGCATCTGGTCTATGCCACCACATTTAAGAAATAATCCTCCCAGCTTGTCTTCAATGTTCATTCTTAAGTGCAATAACCTACAAAGAAAGTTTTAATAGTAAACATCTACAATTGGTGCTCTCAATTAAAATTTTGTTACTTAAAAACATTTTATAAGAACACAGTCAGTACTCAACATACACACATGCACTCCTAAAACTGACATCCAAGTGAACGCGAGAAGTTGGATGTCTTGGTTCAACACGGAAAGGTTCTCCTTTCACACACATGGGTGTGGACACAACTGAACACTTGCAAATAAGAAGTTGCAAACCAAAGTGCCTTCTGATTACTGGCAAAATTCTGGTAATGAAATGATAGCTAATTCCTCCTTCTCATTCCCTAGAAAACTGGGGTTTTTCTTGCATGCCCTTTTCACTCCATTCCCTTTTTCCGTTTTGACTGTTTTTTACAAATGCCTCTTTCATGTTGCTCCTGTTCTCGCTACTTCCTTTTCCTTAAAGTGCCCTTTCAGTGCTGCTACCCCAGGGCACACTGTAGTGGCTGGAACCTCGTAATACCCACGAGTGAGAGAAAACCAAGCTGCATCATCAAGAGCAGCGTGGCCAGCAGGTCAAGGGAGCCAATTCTGTCCCTCTGCTCCACTCCGGTGAGACGCAACCTGCAGTACTGCATCCAGCTCTGGGGCCCTCAGCCCAGGAAAGACATGGACCTGTTGGAGCGGGTCCAGAGAAGGCCACAAAAATCAGAGGGTGCGAGCACTTCTCCTACAGGGACAGGCTGAGAGTTGGGGTTGTTCAGCCTGAAGAAGAAAAGGCTCCAGGGACACCTTACTGCAGCCTTGCAATACTTAAACTGGGCTTATAAGAAAGATGGGGACAGACTTTTTAGTAGGGCCTGTTGTGCTAAGACAAGGGGTAATGGTTTTAAACTAAAAGAAAGTAGATTTAGACTAGAAAAACAGAAGAAATTTTTACACTGAGGGTGGTGATGTACTGGAACAGGTTGCCCAGAGAGGTGGCAGATGCCCCATCCCTGGAAACGTTCACAGTCAGGGTGGATGGGGCTCTGAGCAACCTGATCTCATTGAAGATGTCCCTGCTCATTGCAGAGGGGTTGGACTTCGAAGGTCCCTTCCAACCCAAACTATTCTATGTAAACACAACTTGCTGGATAAAGGTATCTGTCAAATAAAGACTAGAGATAAAAAAGCCATTCACACCCACTAAGCAGGAACGTAAGTCAGGAAATAACTCTAGCCATGAACGGCAATACCATTACATGGACTTGTGGTACACAGACAGATATAAAATCACAATCCAACGAGTGTCATAACATTAATTGTTTTTTAACACTGGGCAGCAGGCTTCTATGAAGCTGGAATTGGCAGCATCTTCTTACTCTACTTATTATTATATATGCAACTGTCCTAAGCCTCTTCTCCTTGGCATACTAGATGTCCACTCACAGCAGTCAGCCTCCTTCACCCTACACCCCAGACCCATTAACCCCTACCTATTCCACAATGCTCTGGTCTACTCCGACAGACAGACAGACAGACATCCTTCCTCCATCCCTCTGTCTTCCCACAGCTGGAGGGCAAAGGGTATACAAAGGCTACAGCAGACACAGGGAGGGGAGCAGAGGCACACACATGGACAACACACAGCAGGCCTAGCCAAAGCACAAGACAGGTACCTCCGGGGGGTATCCCCATCCCAAGCACGAGCACCTTTGATTTTGATGCATTCAGAATTACGATATAAATGTGATGTTGATATATCGCTAGTCAGCAGTTTGAATTCTGTCCCCCTAAGAGTGCAGCATGATGAAAGGCTGCATCTCCATTCAAAGTCAGAGGCTACGTTTCTTCCCCTGTAGCTCTCAGTGACAACTCGGAACCAAAGGAATCAAGTCTCTCTGTCCAGAACAGGAAGGGCCATCACCCCTGCCCAACTGCACCACTGTAACTCCCTGTCAGTTTAACAGCCCTCCAACAAGCAGAAAGTCTGGATCAAGCAAATGTACACGAAGTGTTTACAGCTCGATTTTCAGTTTGATTCATTTGACCAGTTCCCAGATAACATTCTCCACCAGGAAAATATTTGGAAAATGCTCATGTATCTTAAACATCTGTGAAGATTTGTTTATATCAAACTACACTGAGATTACAAAATAAATAATGGTCTTTCTTTAGGTGAGATCCTAAAGTACTTGGTAGGAACGCAAGCCACCAGCAGAAACAGCTGAAAGATCTCAAAGATTTGCTACATTATACTTTGTTTCTAACACTACTATTAGTTCTTAACCTTCCAAAAGTCAAATTCAGTCAATTTCTTAAACAAACAAACCAACCAACCCACCACACACCCCAACAAATAAAAAAGGCCCATTAATACCTTGTGGTAGCAACTCATGTTGTGTAACTGGAAAGTGAAAGAACATTTGTCCCTATTCTCTGTTGTGAGAGGTTCTAAATTTCTGAATAGATCAGAAAGGCTGACAGACGGGATGGCCTGACTTCTCTGAGTTTCAAATATTGAAGAGGCATACCAAAGAAAGAAGCTTTTCAGCCATTTATGATTTTTTTAAATAAGCCTTCCTCTGCTGGAAAGCAGGACAGCAGTCACCAAGCTAGATCTGTTCATGTACGTTACCAAAAATGTTATGTTCTTCCTTCCTATGTAAAAGGAACATTCTAGGGATCAAAAAAGCTTGTGACAGGAGGAGAACACGGTGAAAATTTCTGTTCAGAACATTCAGGCTTGCAATTTGTCCTTTTTTGTTCTTCTGCAATTCTAACATAAAGAAGTTTGAAATCTTACTGTTGATTTTCACACCATCTGCCTTCCACTAGGGACAACAATTCCTCACTGCCCTGAGTGAGCTCGGGTAGCGCTAGGTGACGAGTTTACTCCCAAGTTAATCCACTTCACAGTAAGAGAATGAGATTTCACATGTCTTCAAGGGAAAATGCACAGCCGGTATGCCACCTGCAGGCATTATATAAGCCAGGAAGTATTTTTTGGAGGTAACTGGGAAACCATACTGATAGTTTCTCAGCAATAACGTAAACAAACAAACGAAAAGCAAGCCTGGCACAGCACTACGGCTGTGTTCTTTTCCACCAATGCAGATCTCCCAGAGAGATCTTGCAACATCAGACCCTAGGGCTCCTAAACGAAGAAAATGAGGATGAACGTATCATTTTATCAGAATGGATTATCTTACGCCAAATAAGAAGTGGGAGAAGGAACTGAAGTTCTTAAGGATCTGTCTCCCACGGAACCATCATTTGATAAGAGATGGTGCATAAGATAAAAGGTTGAGACTGGTTTCTTAGGTAGGGTTGTTTTAAATACGTACTTTGACAGATAAGATTCCAAGGAAAACTGCTGATACACTTTCAGCCTTTATCCCAAGTCAATCCATACCCGTGTACATCGCACACAGACTGTCATTCACTAAGCTTTCAGTCCACACTACCAAAATATGACAGCCCAAGCTCACTGCAGATTCTTTAGAGGAATGACGTGGACAGGTACTGGAGTACAAGAACTCAAGATGCTCAAGTGCATTCAAGGGAGAACAAACGGTATCAACTGCGAGAACACGGTGGCCCTAATCTGTCTGCTCGAGCCACTGACAAAAACAGCACAGAAGGTTGTTCCGCATGGAAGATGCTGCCACATCACTCAAATTAGGTATGAATTGAGGAAATTCTAGATTTAAAGAGAAGCCCTGGCAGGAAGGTAGGCAGGCAGACAAACTGAGTGGCTAAGAGTGCAGAAGAGCCTGCTACTCTTCCCAACTGAGGCGGGAAGACTTGTGACATGCAGAATCTTATGACAGCTGGCAAGATAGAGCAGCTGCCCAGAAGACAGGCTAGCAGCGCACTGGTATTTACTGGTCTGGTTAGTTCTCTCCATTGCCAAGGATATGGAATATTTCACCCTGACTAGTATGCTTAGCAGAGTCATGCAACCAAAAGCACTCAAGTTGTTTTCCAGTCATGATCTTGAGTCATATCAGAACTTGGTACAGTGAGTGTACTGCTTATTAAATCAGGCTTTCAAACATCTGGTTTTTCATAGAAAAATAATGACAACTCAGAGTGTGGCTGCATATTCTAAGTGACGAAACGCAACGTAAATTATACGATATGCAGGTACTGTTTTAAAATGAAGAACCACAAACAAAACTAAACTATTAATCCAAATGAGAAGTACCCCAATTGCAATCAATTCAGTAAAACACGTGTAATTTGTTCACCTTGTGGCTCACATAAAAGGAATCCTATCATTTAAACTGAAGATGAGGAATATTGTTCTTGGAAGAAGGACAGTGTGAATTTAAAGAAACTCTAAGTTAAAAGCACTCAAACAAGATCACTTTACCAAGCCTGCAAAGATTAAAGAAACATTTTAAGTGCACGTGTGAAATAAAGATCAACTCATTTTGAGGTTATCTTGAGGGAAGCTACACTAATACAAACCACACGCTAACACACACAAGGACGTTTCTTGGCATAAAGCCCTGTTATCCTTATTGCAGAGCTGTTTTCCGAGGAATTTCAGAACTCCTCTTAAGCTCCACCAAATAATCCCATGATTTTTCTTGAAATATATAGTCTCTCTATACACTGACAGAATAAGAGCTGTCAACAAAACCTTTAAAGCAATCCATTTTGCTTGCCTGTGGTTCTCCAAAGCCTTATACCCCAGGCAAAGCATTTCACGAGGCATCTACAGGCAAAGCTTCCTAGGTGTGCACACATTTTGGGGGAGAAGGAAGAGGAAGGGGAGGGACAGCACAGAGGTCTCTCAGACTACCCCAGCACCTTCTCTTTCCACACAGGGCTCCACAGCTGCTTGCAGAACCTCCACAGCCAGTGAACCATGCCGCTTCATTTCACAAACTGCTGCTACGCCAAACCCTACGGCAGCACTTCTGCACTATTCATTTCAGCAACCCTGACATCAGTTTTTCCAAAGATTACTGGTGCAGTAAGTTGGAGAGCTAAGCGGTAAAGACAATATTCCTAATTAAAGAAACAGCCATTTAAACAAAACCAGACTAAACGAATAGTGTGACAACCTTTCCAATTCAGAATCAAAAATTGAAATACAATCAAAAGAAAACATGAATGGATTTTAAAAAGTCTGCTGGGTTGGTGGCTGCTGTGAAGTCAAGCTGAACAGAGACCCTGAAGGGGCCAAACCTGTGAGCTACCAGGGTGCAACACACGGTCCAGCTCTTTTCCTCCACTTCGACTGATGGGGATGATTCGGCCTTCTCCCTTCTTTTCTTAAGCAAGCAGTAAAGCATTATTTAATTTAATGAGCAAGTACACGGCGATTGTGTGAACTAACTGGGTTCCCTTTAAAAATGAAATTCATACGTGCAGTAGTGGGTTGCGTTTCTGTAGTTTGGGTTTAAAAGGGTATTTATGAGAGATGAAAAAAAATATGCTTAAGGATTAATGAGAGACAAAACAGGAAAATCATCTGCATTTCAATATCTATTTGTAGAACAGAACTTTTGCTCTGTTTTTTTAAAGAGGGACTTTGTTGTTTTAATATTTTACTCTTTTTTTTAAAGCTTTTACCTTTTTTTTTTAAGACTATTTCTTTTTTTGAAGTGTTCAAAAGCAGGATTTGCTACTTTCTATATCTATACCCCACTCCACGTCTTTCCAACATTAACTGCTCCCTGTTTTTCCAAGCCAAAACAGAACGAAGGAAGGTTGAGGGAGACAGGAAAATTAAGTTTGTTAAAATGTAATTATTTTTCTGGGTTAAACCTTAGATACTTCTAAAGGATTCTACCAAATACTTCAGATAGAAAACACGGTCAAAGAGCGACTGTGGCTGTACATGGAAGTAATATTTCCAAGATTCAGCAACCCAAACACAAGAGCCAGGATGCAGAAGAGCAATTCTAACACACCTTTAGCAACTCAAAACCATTCTGAGGAAAACTACCTCCAAGATTCCCCTCACAAAAGCTGAGACAGAGCTCAACTCAAGGTACTAAATGGTTTCAGGGTAACCTTACACTGGAAGTAGCCCGATGACATTATTTTAGTTCCACATTTTTGGAAGTGTGTTTTTGTTTAAGGTAAGACGAGGCAAAATTCCTAAGGAACAAAAGCCTGAAGCTGCAGAATATGTACCTGAGCACAGTCCTGCCACATCCTTTCTTCCACAACAGCTGTTAGAAAAATAGGCCCAAACAAGCAGCTGTATAAAGGGTACTAGCGCAAAATGTACATATAATAACCTTTAAAAATGGGAATCTATGGAAACCTCTAAGCATATTTTGCTCCTTAGGGCTCATCCCTATGGTCATACTACAATGACTTGTGCTAAACTGCAAACCTGAGTGAATACAGCATATATAAATCTACCAAACTCCCAGAGTAAACCTTCTTATTCTAGTACAGAATTGCTTTTCTTTTTCCCTTCCCTATTTAGTGTAATTCACACTGGAAAGGTTTAAGCTAAAATAAAGGCCAGCCATGATACACTCAGAGCACTTTTAGCGGCACTGCTCATATTTTTAAGTAGACAAACTCCCATAAGAGCAACTACAACTGAGACCCCAACCAGACTGCTGCCATGCCAAGCCAGGCTCACATCCTTCCATCAGAAAGTGAAGATTAAAATAAATCCGTTATGAAATTCAGATAGGGAAACACACAACCAAAAGGCCATTCCAGTGAGACATCTGGTGTCTCTTCTTATTTATAAAAAGTCAACCCAACACTCGACGAGAGAGTCGCAAGAATCAATCTGATAGATGGGCTACCTGCCCTGCACCTCTCCCCCACCGAGACCTTCTTGTTGCCGACACCAGGTTGAGCCCAGCACTGTGCAACTAGGGAGCTGGACAAAAACGTACCCACCAGAAAGGGCATCAGCTTTGCTTTGGATCAGCAGGACTGTGCAGGCAGGGCATGCAAGAGAGGCAGTGAAGAAGCAGGGAGGAGGGAAAAAGGACCGCTTCCTCCAGCAGCAGTCAGCGGTTAGATTAGATTAAAGCGTATTGTGAAACTGCTCCACAAGTGCAATGTACACACACAAATGAACCAATTACAGCTGCCACACAGACATACCTCACAGCTAGGCCAAATTTAGATCAGGGGAAGAATGTATATCTACATTCTCAAAGCTTGCTTCCCAAAAGGAAGTATAAAAGTCACAAGTAATTCTGCAGTTCCTAATGCTAATGAAGAAAGAGATAGCAACATGGCCCAATAGCCTATTTAAAACTACTTATGTTTAAGCATTACCGTGAATAAAACTGTCATCAACGCAATCCTCTGTAAAAGAAAGAATTAGAACTTGACGGTTCCTAACATCCAGTTAAAAACCCTATCAGACCGTGAAACGTGTTGAGCATTTTCACATCAGAAAAGATATTTATTTGCACTTTCAAAATATGGATATAGTCCAATACAAAAGGAAACACAGCTAGCTTTTACAGTATCAAAAGGTTTTAATGTACGGCAGAAGCCTGGAACGTAAAAAATAATATCCTACTTAATGGTTCTAAATAAAGAACATTAAAATTACCTCTTCTCCCTACTCAAAAAATAAGTCATCGCTAAAAGATCTTGAAATGAACACACAAATGTCTGTAAGGATGAATTCAAAAGGTGTTCACTCAAACATAAATCATTGTGAAGAGGTTCAGAGATCATAAAATTAACACATTCTAAAATGTAACATGATACAAACACTCTTATAGACTTGTTGCACAGTTATTTCTAAAAGCTCCATGTTGCAGAGACAGTACAGGTCCTGATCCCACAAAGATTTACACTCATACTGAGCTGTGAATAGTCCTATTACAACCAACAGGATTACTCACAGAAAATCTACTTATCATGCATAAAATTATCCATGAGTGAAAACCTTTGCCACCTTGCTCATCCTAAAATCAGTATCAGATCATCACCAGCATAACCAGAATCTAATATCAAACGTGTGTATTGGAAAGCTTTCGATACTGCATCAACTGAGACACAGTTACATGTCGAAATCCACAGGGATGTCATCAGTGTAGCAAACATACTTCAAATAATTAAAAAAAAAAATCATAGGCAATGGTACTTTTTATCTGGGAAAAAAAAAAAACCAGCATTGTTGTGGCTCTAAATTATAAACTACTAAAACCAGGTTTTTGAGAATTTATATGGGAATTTCTACCACGGTACAGGTAACCCTCAAAGAACAAAACAGAATTCCTGCCCCTGCACTATGCAATTCAGGCACTCGGAAGTGCTCCTTCCAGAGACTTCCAATGCAAATTATATGCAGGAAAGTACTGTATGTAACTAAGGCTAGTCAGCATCTTCTCCATAGTTTTAGTAGTTCCTAACTTCAGTCCAGCTAGTTCAAATTCTGTGAAATATCATGTATCACATGTATGCCTCAAGCTGAATTGTTGTAAAAATATTTCAGATCATGTATCAATTGGTTTTTTTTAATTTTATTTTGATAACAGGGCAATTACCTGACATAGCTGAGCCAATCTAACAGCTAACTGTCACTGAAAGGGGTAATCCTGCTCTCTCCTCTTAACTGTGAGAGGCCATCCTATCTTCCGTGCCTACATTGATGCTCTAATAAACACATACTGATTTATGCATGCCACCAGCCTGGCAAAAAAAAAAAAATCCAGTTATTAATCTTCTGCCAGGTTAACTCACTGACTCAATTTATGACAGAGTGTGACAGAAGCAGCTCAAAACAGGCTGCGGGAGCAGGCCCTTCCCTGTTCAGCATTCACAGCCTGTCTCAGCTCACATCATACAATTTCACCTTGAAAATAAACAGAAAAGAAAAATATGTTGCTTTTTAAAAGCTGTGGGGTGTTTTGGTTGTGGTGGGGTTTTTTTGTTTTTGTTTGTTTGTTTGTTGTTTTGACAAGCCCTTGAACTCCTTGGAGAAATTCCTGGGTCTCACCACTCCTCTACTATCTGCAAGTACCTGTGAAGCATCCCTTCTCATCACCAGCCCTATGCTTGCGGGTTTTTTACTGAAGGCAACAACCTGCTGTTGCTATCAGTTACCCTACTGGCCCAAACGGCAAAGGTCTGTATCTACCTACATATAACAGAATTACCAGTGCTTCCTTCCAGATTGCTTTTTAAAAAAAAATCTTTGAAACATTATGCGCTAAAAGCCCTGAGAGAATACGAGAAGTTGCATACAAACATACAGAAGTTTCAGGGACTACCATGACTAAGGTACCTTGGTTCGTCTTTGAACATTGAAAATGCAAGGATAGATGCAATGCTACAGATTCCAGTAAAAAAAACAAAAACAAAAACAAAACCCACCAACAAACAGCAAACTGTAAGAGTTCAGTGAACATCCACACCAAACACAGATTTTTAGCTTACTCCCAGGCATCAATTCTCCAACCATAAAATACGAAGCGTCCCCCTCCTTTCCCTAAGGCACAGTGAAATACTTGTAAGTATAAGCAACGTTCAATACACGTCACAAAGGGTGAACTGAGGAGTTTGCTCTTGGTTCCTGCGGCCAGCAGAGCTCCTGAGGGGACAAGGTGGCACATGTAGGATGGAAAGGTGACTGCCATCGTGAAAAGATAAGCATGACAGTGAGACTGAAGAGAGAAAAGCTGGTTACCACCAGGCTGTGGTACCAGAACTTGAAGAGATTTGGTTTCTTTTCTCAGCTCTGACACTGCTGCTGGGCAAATCTGTTATCTCAGCAAATCGTTCCCTGCCCTGTATATCCACTTCCTTGTCTCCAAAACAAGGGCAATGACCTACCTAGGATTTAGGTGTGAGGAGAGCAGTAGGAACTACCTGAGGGCCTCGCAAGCCTTCTGACAACCATTACAGAAACTTCACAAAGAAATACATTCAGTCTGCCTTCGGAGCAGGATTAAGCAGAGCACAGTAAGAAAGCCCACGTTATGCAACAAGAAGCAAGCAAATTACAAAGCAGATGCTTATTCACTGAGCAGCATGTATCCTGTATGTTCAAAACGGCTGGGGCTTCTGAGGAGCAAACTACTGTGTTCACGAGTCATGAAAGACTACAATATAATATGAACAGTATATATGAACTTAGAGTATAATATTTTGGTACAAATTGTTAGTAATACAGCGATGTACACTCCGCATGGTAAAATCAAGGTGGCGTAGGTAAAACTCAATGCTGCTAAAGTTTGCATGCTTGACTTATACATAAACCCCTTCTTTAAGAGCGTGCTTGTCTTGCCTTGCAACAGCTTTACTTCAGCTTCATTGTTTTCTAAAAGGCCATCTACATGCATTAAAGACAGAGAGTAACTACAGAAAAATTCAAGCCAATTACCTAATACATCTATGTAGGCTAAGGAACACTGGACAACAGCTAGCAGAAGTGTAATCAAGAAGGTTTTGATGCAAAAGCCACGGGAAAGCTGTCTCAGGGATTCTGGAAGACATCCCTCATCTACATACGTGCCAGCATAAGGAAAACTTTCAGGAAAGCACCAACAGTAATCTAAACCATAGGTGAGAAGGACATGAATAGCAGATACAAAACAGATCTTACGCCAGTATTTGAAAGCATTATTTCAACACAGGTTCTTGGGCTGTGAGGGCTATGCAAGTGTTTTAGACTACAAGAATCATTCTCCTAAGCTGCAATTTCAACTCTAGGACACCAGCATGCACTAAGAACACATTTTTTTCTCCTAATTCTATTACAGTAAACTTATCGAGGGTAAGATAACATTCTGTGTAACACCTAGAAACAAGGTCTGAGAAATACCTTTGGCTCTCTGCAGACTGGCTTTTCACGTTTAAACCTGCTGAGGAGGCAGCGACATACTCCAGCATAACTTTATTTTTAATGGCTATTTATCGCATTTCAGCTGAACTTCAAACATATCCTTCACCTCCACGTGCTACAGTAACCTCAAAAAATCCGCTTAGTCCGAAACACGAACGAGGGGACACCTCTGCAGTCAAAGATTCACTGTGGGCAGACCCAGCAAATCCTACGCTTTCTCTGCTGTTTTCCAAACACCAGTGTCACCTGCAGTGGCCATCTTTCAAAGCCACCAGCGGCCTGGGCCAGAATATCTGAAAGAGCCCTTCTACAGCTCAAAGACATGGAGCTTGGTTGACTGTTCCACTCCACTCCTCAAGCACCATAGGTCTACTCAAAATAAAAATAAAGGCCTTGCAGGGACCTATTCCACAAGACTAATACACTCGACAACTAAAATGCTTTGAAGTAAACACGAAATATAGAAAATAAACTGCTTCAAGCACAGAAATGAGCTTATCCACTTCTGCTAACATAAATACCAGGCAACACACATGTAACAGTCGATGGAAAAAATAAGCCCATATAATAAACCCCTGAGGAAAGGAAGAGAATCACAGTTACTAATCATAACGCACACGACATTTCTATAAGGTGTTTAGACCCTTCAGGGATGGCAGCTGTGTAAGAATAAAACGCAGCGAAGCGACAATGACTTAGGTATCGTTAGAAGCAGCATCTCAGACAGTATGTTCTGGTGGTAGCCCTTTCTTTCCTTTAATGCACGATAAAAAACGGAGCGGAGGATCTCGCGATGCTGCGTTAGGGAGACCGCTGCTAGTAGTGACCAGAACAAAAATATCTAGCACTGTCTTCAAGGTATTCAACCAGTTATGAACTGGGTACCAAGGAGCAGTTTTCATCAGTGGAATCAGGGATTGTTGGGCCTAACCAGCACTCCGTTACAACGGCACCAGAACAGTATCAAGCATCTTCATCGAGAATAAGCAGAAGAGTCAGCAAGTGAAATGGACACTTGTTAGTATTTAAAGACCATATGGAATCAGCCAGAGGGGGAAGGAGCAGAAATAAACTCCAAATTCATGGAAGTGAGCAACTAGGATCACCTTCTCAACTCCCTCTTGGAACCTAAGCATGTTACACAGCAGGTAAATCTGCCAAGACAACAAATGAGTTTTTGAAGGGTACACTGAGTAAAGACAGGATTTTTTTTCCACATTGTTGCAACAAATCCACCACCTCCCTACTGATAACTAATGTTTGTGGTCAGATTAAACCAACTAAGAACTATTCCTCTCCTGCATACAGAAAATTCCAGAATTGTAAATCAACTTCTTTTAATCTGGTTGATCCTCACTCCAAAGGGAAAAAAAAAAAAAATCATCAAATCAAGTATCTACTAAACCCAGTGGGCTTCTGCGGTGTATCCTCTTCAAAAGACTATCCACAACCCCAACAAGAACTTCCAGGTAACTCTTCACCTTGATACTCCGAGAACTGTACGAACAAGGATCCCGTCTGACTTCTAGCACATACCCCAAGGTGATCCCTCCTCATTACAGTTTTACATTTCTCCAACAATTTTAATACACTTCAGCCCATTTTCAGATCAAGGCAAGCCAAAACACGCGATGTCTAGAAGCCATTTTATAAGAGCAATAATAACACAGATATCCTGGCCCATTAACTAACACCAAAAATATTTTAAAAAATAAAACTCAGACTTCTCAGGATTGTGTCCTCTTGACTAAAAAGACTGTGGAAATTGGATTCTACCTCAGTGACTTTGGTACCCTGCAGCTAATTCTCACTAATTAAGCGCTAGAATACGCTAAAACAGAAATTCAGATTGATCAAAAGATATGATTCATGTTTATAGTAACTCCTATAATTATTAGCAACAACAATCTTGAGGGTTCTTGATGCCATTAACTCACAGGCCAACGATTAAGAGCTACTGTCGCAAATAGGTCTAAAATTTCTGAGAGCCCATAGCCAAATAACTTCATGATGAAGCCAAGCCTTAATGAAATACATTGAATGTAACCCATATTACTAAACAAGCAGGAAATCAACCTGTAACGTAAGAAAATATTCTGACAGGACTCTGATAAATAAAAAACGCAGCATGGCCTGTGTTTATGGACTGCTTTCCAGACACTGTTTTCTCATCCGACCATGTTAAGTCTCAAGTCCTGGAGCTCTCAACCAGCTGATCTCGCCCAGGTTGCCTCAATGCCCAGATGTGCCCTATAGGCAACAGGGCACCGATTTCAGGCACCTACGATGCAAGCACTGGAGCCGCCCACAACTGCTGTGCTGCACTTGTGGCCAGCCAAAGAGGGGAAACGAAGAGCTGCCCAACGTTACAGCAAATTATAGGCATGCAACTCGTAGCTACAACAGATCCCATGCTTTCTGGGTATGCAGCCATGCTCTCATCACCACCACAACTGTGAAAAGCCCCACGCCTGTCTTGTGACCTATAAGGCATGCAAGCCAGGGGCGACACAAAGGCTCACTAGACAGTAAACTGCAAGGTCCTGTAAAGAATCAAGAGATTAGGGTTTCTATCAATTTGTACTTTTACACTGCTGTTTCCTGGAAAGTGATCGTAAACTCACACTTAAAGCTGCCTTATATTCAATCCAAGTGTATGTAACACTGAGTATAGGTTCCTATCAGGCACCAGAAAAGCCTGAATGTGCCTGGCCTGCATGATCTACTTTTAACTGTCAAATTAAGACAAGAAGCCCACTGGTTTTGTCTACAAATTGCCATCTATTCCACATATTCAAGCAATATACTATGACAACTGGATGATCAGTCTCTGCATGCTCCATTTCTACAAACTATTCTATTCTGCTCCCCCCCCCCCCCCCCCCAATCCCTTCATTTCATGTCAGGTATAAATAATTGGTGATCATAAAAAAATACATTTTTAATACATAAAAATTCTTTTCTATGAGTCATTTAAAAAGAGAAGTTCATAATCTCTACATGGAAAAAGCTATATTAAAGCCAAGTAGCTTTCCCTTAGTTCCTGATACCCCCCAACAATACAAGCTTTCCTGATCCCCAGAAGACAATCACGTAACTTTCACATCTTTTTGCTGACTCAGACAAAAATTCATCAGAGTATAACGGTCAGGTTCACCAGGGACAGAGGAAGCTCCTGAGAACAGCAGCCTAATAAAGCTTTCCTCCTCAAGGGATGACAGCAGTCTTTCTCCTACTTGAATGATTCATTTGTGTTTGATATTGTTAAAGTTAAATATTCACGCAGGGCACCTTCACACTAGATTTTATATTTAAAAAATAAAGGTTATAAGGTCAAAACGTAAGTTGAAAACCAATATTCTGTGGACAATTCAAGAAAATCTGCATGTAAATGTGGTCTAAAATAACTGTATCATATCTTGGTACCCTGAGGATTGACCATCTCCCTCTGCAGCTGACCTACTGTGGTCATTACAAAAATTTTCTTCAAGGTAAGGATTGCAGGATTACTGTAGCAAGAAGGGAGTTAGGTTGAGTTTACCAATCTTTCATGAAGAACTTCTTTGTTAAAAGAAGTTTTAAGGACACAAAATGAAAAGATTTCTTAATTTATTAGTTAGTGTTGTATCTAGAAAAGCTCAGTGCTATCAACACCCCAACTTAAAAGCCTGACAGTTGTCCTCCTCACATACACTTCATCTGACAGAGACTCACATGTAACAACGACCTATGTCAGGCCCACTGTGCATGTGGTCAAAAACAGGGGAGAACCATACTTCAGGGGGTCAGTAACAGAGATGATCATTTTCTTTAGAACACTCTTATTTGAAAAACTCTGAAATCATGCACTGCACCTGGAAATACTGTTACAATGCTTACGGACTAAAACTCCATCCATGGGTCCCGTGAAATCTACTCATTTCTTGGACTTAATATTCATTTTGCTCCCTCTCCCCTACCTTTGCAAAACTGAAGAATGTTTGCAATGCAATAATACAGATTCACTTGCTGAAAGCAAGACTAAATAGCTTTCACTACGAAAGGAAGCCTGCAGAAAGCTGGGGAATTTGTAAGTTGCTTACTTGCTTTGCCCCTTCCCAGTAACGCACAAAACGCATCCCAGACAGCTAACCTGTGTAACATCGCTGCTCACTGTCTGGCAAAATAAACTTCACTTTATGCTGAACATTCCTCGTACCTGATGACTAGAGCTTTAGGCCAGAGATCATCATGAACACCTGCTAAAAGGGCTTCACACAGACGCACATACGCACACGTATCTTTCAGGAGTGTATCCCCACTGTCTTTTCAAACCCAACCCGACAGTAGAAAAAAAGAAACCTGACAAAAATTCAGTGCAATCAGATGGCAGTTAAAATTCAGAGAGTGTAGGAAGACGCTAGTTTCCCCTTTCTCATCTCCTGCTAGTGAACGATGACAAATCTGCCCAGCAGCACTATTTCTCACTTCACCTCTTGCACTAAGGTAACGTGACCCGGTCGTGATGTTACTGGCCTTAAACTGTTTTAATGATGTCTTTTCTATCCATTTTGGGGTACATAAGCAGTAAGAGTTAATGTTTTTGTAATAATTTCCCATAAAGTCTGTATTAAGGTACTTGTCACAAATTTTTACCTTACGAACGCAGCTGCCATTTGAAACAATTTTAGAGCAGAAGGCTTATCAGCCTCGTGTCTGAGCTCACTTACACAGGTATCGCAACAGCTTTACGCACTATTAACATCACGTGTTACATCGAGAAATTATTTTGTTTTACAGACATTTTACAGGCACCTCGATTTATTTATTTCTTGCCAACGCAAGAGATGCAGGCAGTTTATACTGGATAGGCAACTATACCCTACTGCTGTTTGCAGGTTGGAACTTCTACCCACACAGATTTCATTTTATCATCAAGCCTGTTTAAGTCTGCGCTTATAAAAATGTCACCCTAGTCATAAGGGAAGAATTAGACGGTACTGCCTTAAAGTTTTCTGCACAAACTGTGACAAGATGCAGATGCTGTAATAGTAATACGCCAGTAGAGTATATCAATTCCAGGATCAGCCAATATACATAACCCCGCTCAAGAGCTATGTCCTGCTGTTTTCCAAAGTGCAATGAAATCATAAAGTAATATAAATTAGTAATACTTTAACTATATTACAGTATTCGCACTGTTACCTCTTGATATCGTAGCCCTGAATACATTAACACACTGATAGTATCGTAAGGGCATGCTAAAAATTATTTCTGAGCAGAAGCAATATTGGTCTCTACATTATCTCCCAAAATAAAATTCTGACAGCATGGAAGAAGCTATCAGGAGAGCCCAACCCTTCTGCATGTTGTGCTTTCCATACTCTTTCTAAAAGACACCGAATTTCCCCTTAGGACACGCTTATAATCAAGTTCTGTGAGAACATATTATGGATTTTTCCAGATATTTTATCCAACATGCTGAATATCTGTATGGCATATGAAAAATGTCTCGCTATGTGCAGTCAGGGGAAGACAATTTAATCACTTATAATATTGGAATACTCACATATGTCACTGTATTTTAATTTGTACAATAATTTGTAATTTGAATAGGTTAAACCTGTCACTTGCATAGTTTACGGCATTATTGTTGATGTATAAAATACTCTGTTCTATGCAGATGATGAAAAAATTTTATATTTAAAATGTACATAGACTACTAATGAGCTAAACAGATGGAGTTGTGGTTTTAACTTAATTGGAAATTGCTGAAATAAAGTAACTAACAGCATTTGTGTAAATGTAATAAATCTCATGAAAACCTGAATGGATTTTCTTTTGCTAGGCAGAAGTTTGCACGTGGCCTACAGCTATACATTATAGCCAATGGCTGTGCTTTGCTGACCTGTTCTGTCAATAACTACGTCTCGGCTTAAAAACCAGCCAGTTAAATGTGAAAGAAAAAGAAAAGTTTAATGAATCTCAGTACTCTAGGAAATACTGTTTTTCTGAAAGTATTTCTGTAAAGAAAACACCCAAACAAATACAAATGCAGGTTAATCAGAGCACTGATCCTTTACATAAGCCGTGCAAGCTGATAAAAGCAGACACCCATGTCTACTTACATCCATGAGACTTTGTGGGACTTCACTTGTCTTTAAACATTCAGTTGCTCAGATCAGACTGCAAGCTGAAGGCTTGACTCTGTTTCATCATAAGTGATGCTGGTTTGAAAGGCAGGTATCATTAAAATGCCAGGCAAAGACACAAAACCCACTTATTTTAAATAAAACATACTATTTCTCCGTTAGGTCCACATAAGGGTCTTCAAAGTAAAAAATATTTCCTCATCCAGTTCATTCCATGTAAAAGACAATGTTAAGTTTGGACAGCTCAGGTTCATGTTTAGGGTCTCCAGAATAACAGCAGTATGTTTATTTATCAAAAACCTTACACCAACATTACTATTTCTTATTTAACTTTGGTTACTTCGCGCAGAAAATTATTTTGTATTACAGCCAAAATGAAACCAAACTTAATCCGAAACTATACTGAATAATTTAAGTGGTTTTCACAGATTAAGACCCTCTCCATCCAGCCGCTCCCCACAGACAGGTCTCCTTTGTAGTATTTACAACGCGACAGCAGCCCACACAGTGGTCCTCAACAGAGGAAGACTCTACAAAGATCCTAGTCAGAAAAAGCATGACAAATTTCTAGCAGCAGATTCAGAAGACAATCCCACTCTGCTTTTCCCCAAAATACTAGAATACAACAAACGCTCCCTCCTCATTAGTAAATTTTGAATTGTTTTACCCAAATCCATACACTAAAAACCGATATCCTGAACTTCACTACTTGCAAATTTACATTATTGAACCTGTGGTGCAAAGAACCCATCTAGAAGTGCGCTAAACCATTTAAGATGTACTGTCACCACATTTCACTGGAGTAATATATTCTTAGTACTCTCGTAGCTCAGCTCTAACATAACTGGTACGAAGAAGTTCTCAGCTGGAAGAACTTCCAACCTCAGTGGTTTTACAACGCCAACTGTCTCTAGAATACATACATGCTCCACAGAGCTTGAAATCCTAACACCAATAAAACTGTATACACTAAATTGAAAGGGAAAAATCATCTTTTGGGAAGCTACATAATAATAGTACAGAAGTAGGTGCTCCTTCAGGTGAACAGCTTAGCCTGCAACATAACTTTTCACATTCCCAGTAATTTTTTTTCCAAATTTTCTTAACCATTGCGGTTCTTCAAGCAGCTACTTAACCTACTTATGATTTAATAATCCATTATATTAGGGATTTTCCATAAATAGAGTATGTTTGCAATACAGCGGAAATGAAACACATATGGACAAGGACAGTAACAGAAACACCAACTACATATACATCTGTTCTCTCGCCTTAGCCTGAGGAGCAAAGGCAGAAAAACTACACGTGCACATGGCAGCTAAATACAAGAGGTCAGCCTCCTCCTTTTTAGCTTTATGCAGTTATGTGAGCTCACTGACTAACTACATGGATATTTGGGGGAGAGAGGCATGCAGACATCCAGAAACAACTACAAACAACATACTTTTGAAAACCGAATACACACGTACATTCAGCTGAGTATGTATCAAGAAAGGCCATGACAACTGTTTCCAGGAAATCGTGTAATTGAAAAATTAATTTTATAGAGTTTTCCTTAATCACCACAACAAGAGCGGAGTTTGCCTGCCTCTGCTATGAATCTGACTGTACCCTGCACCAGGAGTCCGCAGATCCCATGAGATCCACAGGAAAGCAGGCCTCGTGAGCACTGGAGCTTCCCAGCACAGCCAAAGCTTCTGCAGATGACAGCTGTCACCGGACACATGCACGAATCCCCGGTGCGGGAAGTGGAGCACTGAAAAACTAACACTGCCTGAAGGTATGCAAACTTTTTACATAGCAGGACAGATTTTAAGCCTAGA
This sequence comes from Rhynochetos jubatus, assembly GCA_027574665.1. Taxonomy (NCBI): domain Eukaryota; kingdom Metazoa; phylum Chordata; class Aves; order Eurypygiformes; family Rhynochetidae; genus Rhynochetos; species Rhynochetos jubatus. The sequence continues at coordinate 32,850,915 of CM050654.1, forward strand.
GCAGCCTATCAGTTTATCTAGCCTGTTTTTGAATCCAGCTTGAGAACACCTTCAAAAATTTATACAGGTTAGCACTATTTTCCCACCTCTTCCTTTCACAAAGCATGCATCACCAAACTCATGGAGAACGACTGCAAAAGTTGTAACGCCTTCAAGGACGAAATCTGATATGGGAACTCCAGAATCTTTAAGCATGACAGGCCCAGGTACATACACCTAGCAAGCTTGTGAAGTACTACTGAGATCTGTGACCAAGTCCAGCAAATAAACAAAGGAACTGAGACCCTGCTCAAGAGAAAAACCATAGTCCTCTGTCATGTGTCACGTACCAGTGGGGAAGATGCTGCTCATCAGAAATAAGACACCTAAACGTTCTTGGATCAGAACGTCAGGTGTGTGCAGGGTGATAGCTCACACTCCAGGTCTACTTTCAAAGCAAGACTGAAGCTGTGATCACTGGATTCTACATATCTACTTTTTTCTATCATGGTGCCAAAGCCCTCCCAGCTGCTCCGAACAGTTCACGAACACGAAGTGACCGGGGAGATGATTTACGTTTGCTACATAAATGTCTTCCCTTTCTATGAGCCAGCTTAATACAGACATTGCTGCACTCATCCCAACGGAGGTTTGGCTGGAATCGAGGGAGGAAAGACGATGAAGAGTGAAAGTGTTTAAAGCCCGACTAATTTCTCCTCAACTCCTGCGGGTCCCCCCAGACCTCCCAACCACTTCCAGCCCGGCACTTGTTAGCAGCTCCCGACGCTGCAGAGAGGTCCCTGGCAAAAAAGCTTCCTCCGAGGAGCCGAGGGGATACTCGGAGGTTACTCGAAAACCGAAATGACATTAAATACACTTGCAAAAGTCGGCACGCTTTCGCCTATCTTACACCAGGAACAATGGAGAGGCGGGAGGATACGGCCTCCGGGGAGGCCGGGGCCGGGAGGACACGCCGCCTGTCTGTCCGTTCGTCCGTCCGCAGCTCCCCCGGCTCTTTGTCCGTCTGTCAGACGGCCCCGCCGGCAGCGCCGGCCCCATCCCCACCACCCCAGCGAGGCCTGCGCGGCCCCGCCGCGGCTCCCGGCCCGCTGCGCGCGGGGGGGCCGGCTCCACCGGGGAAGCCCCGCCGCCGGCCGGGGCGGGGGGGGGGGAGCGGAAGGGAGCTCCTGGCGCCCCCCGCCACACACCCCAGCGGCGGAGGAGGGCGCCCGGCGCCTCTCTCCTCATCCCCCGCTCGCCGGCCTCTCCGCCGGCGGGGCCAAGTGCGGCCCATGCGGGCGGGCCGGGCCGGGCCGCGCCGAGCCGCGGGCCCCCCCTTCCCTTCCCTCTTTCCTTCCCTCCCTCCGTGCACCTCCCGCCGCGGCGGCGGCGGCGGGCGGGCCGGGCCGGCCCCGGCCAGCTCCCGCTCCCGCCCGCCGGCACTTACCGGCCGCAGAGCTGCGAAGAGAAGGCGGGCCGGGCCGGGGCGGCGGCGGCGGCGGCTCAGAGTGCCCGTGCCGCGGCCCCGGGCATGGCGGGGCGGCGGCGGGGCGCGGGGGAGGGGAGGCGGCGGGGCGCGGGGGAGGGGAGGCCGAGGGGAAGTTGGCGGCGGCGACGGCGGCTTCTTCCTGCTCCGGCGGGGCGAGCGGCGCCTTCCCTCAGCCTCCTCCTGGCGGTGACAGCGACAGCCCGGCCAGAGCGCCGCCGCGCCGCGGTGCAGCATGGGAAACGCGCCCGGAGGACCGGCGGAGCGAGGAGGAGAGGGGAGCCGGGCCGCGCCGGGCCGAACCGGGCCGAGCCTCCCGCCGGGGCCGGGGCGGTGCCGGCGGCCCGGGTTACGCACGGGTCAGGAGGCTGGCGCGGCCGTGGGAAGCCTCGCGGGGCCAAGCGCTGCCCCGGTGCCGGCCCTGAAGGGAGGTGGGGCGGCGTCCGGGCCTCGGGCGAGGGGATGGTGCTGCGGGGGAGTGCTGGGGGGCGGCGTGTTGGCCAGGACCGGTGTTGGGAGGAGAGGGGGCCGGCAGGCCGCCGCCGGTGCCAGGGAGGAGGCTGAAGCGAACCCCGATCCTCCCCCGGAGCCCGGCTCCCCTCCCCCGACGCACCCCGCTTCGGAGGGGTGCGGGCCCGGTGCGGGAGACCCCTGGCCACTGGCGTGCGCACGGAGGGGGTGGCGGTGCGACTCCCGGGGCCTCCAGATCCATCAGGAAGTCCCGAGACGAGTGTTGTGGGCTGTAATCTCCACGATCGTGATGTCCTCCATGACCCCACGCAGTAAACAATATGGGGAATCGCTAGAGGCTAGATCTCCAGGCCTGCGCCTCCCATGGAATACCTCTCCACCCAAACCGGCTGCGCCTTTGCAGCTTGGGCCGTGGCTTGGACGCGCTTGCCATCTCTCAACTACATCTCTTTTAGGAGTTACCAACTTCTCCATGTTTTTCTACATGAAGTCTTTAGCCCAGCATCGCACTTAAACGCGCGCTTAACTAAATTGCTTTATGTCACTTGCTTATAATTAAGCATGTACTTAAGTGCTCTGCTGGATTGAAGCCAAAATCTGCATAAGCTCTATTGGGTAAAATTTACCAGCTTCATAGGGTTTAACTTTGTGAGTCATTCAATCAGCAGCAGCCCAAAGCTTTTTGCTACAAACTTAGTTATTCCCAGGTTGTCCTACAGGATCACCCCGTCTCCCGGACAAGGCTCATGCCTTTTGTTCAGGACCTGTTAGCAGTGAGATGCATCTGCTTGGTGAGTCAGCTTTCTGTAGGGTTTCTAGTTCCTTTAACGAGGTGCATGAATAAGGTTCTGCATCCTTATGCAGGTCATAGTGCCGTCTGGTTACAGTGTAATAAATTGCTCTAAGAAGAAAATATTAATGACATTAAGACCCAGTTTAAAGGTCTGCCCTGACTTCATGCAGTGTGTGTCTTTCAAAATAATTGCACCGAGTATTCAATCTGTACGAACAGAGGAAGGAGTTAATAAAATGTGGCTACATTTTGTGCAGTCATCTACAGTTTTACGTAAATAAAAGAAGTGTCATGAACTTGCTTGCTGAATAAAACGGGAAACTTTTATTTTCCAAAAATAGAGTTTTAGAAACTGAGGGAAGATGTACAATTATGCAGCTTTGATTTTTTTTTTTTTTTTTTTGCCTTCAAAGACAATTAATTTGGTAATGTTATTCATTTTTACCTGTCAAAAAAAAAAAAAAACCTTCTGAATTTCATTAAGTCTGAGTCAGGAAACTCAGCGCTAAAACCTTATTTTAAAATACACTGAGGAATTACAGCTTTCTGCAGGGTGAGCGCAAGTCTTTCTCCAAGGACACATCAATTGGAACCTGCCTTTCAAAAAATTTTGTTTGGCAATTAGCAGTGTAATATGAAGAAGAAAGACTGTTCCGTATTTAAAGCAAAGAAGTAAGACTCAGCATGTTTGGGTTCTGTTCGTTCCTCTCCTACCATTCTTCTGTGACCTTAATCAAGACATGCTCCAGTTTTCAAACGTCAGTTTGGGTTAGGGTGGAGTTTTCTGTTGCTTTAAGAGAAACTGAGCACCTACATGTTGTCGAGTTCAGTGAGAATCTTGCAGGGCTTTGTTCACCTGGAAGTTCCCCCCCACCGAGGCAGGAGTAGTACAGGGACACGTACTACTCGGACCTTCACCTCTTTGCTACCCATATTTTCAAGCAATATGGGCAGCATATTGTGGCTTGTAATGCATAATCCGGTAGTGTAAATACGTAATTCATCATCCAGTCACAGAGCTGTGGCACTGGTGTCGTTTGTGTTAGCGCGTTGACACACATATAATACTGCGGTGTTTGTTTATTAATATTAGTGTTTTGGCATAACAAAATATAAAAGGAATATGTAAAGCCAGTAGCTTGAGAAGCTTAAAGGAGCACTTGCATTTTGACCTATATTTTTGCTTCTTATGCTGCTCTGTAAATAGCAGACAAGCTCTGCTTTTCCTAAGGGAAAAATTTAATAGTCTTTAATATAGTCTTCCTCCTCTCTTCTGAATTCCAGAAGTTGCCCACCCATAAGAAACCCTCTAAAAGGCAATGTGAGCGCAGCATGGAGCTGAGTACATTTCAGTTTCCTTTTTTTAGGAAGGCTGAATAATAGAAAAGTAAAAGGCACTTCCCCCTCCCCCTGCCTTTTTTTGTATAAATCCAGAAACCAAGAAAAATAGGAAGCACACATAGCCTATATATTAAAAAGAGTGGCTTTGGGGAATCGTTGGAGAATATATGTGTGGTTTAAAGGGTTTTAACCAGGAAGTGGCGTCAGAAATAACTGAAGCACAAGGAGAACCGTCTCATTTGACCTCCTGCATGACAAATTAAAGGATGTCATTCAGCAATTTCTGCGTCAGGCCAGTAACCTCTAGTGAAGCAGCAGCTTATTCTGGAAAGTTCCAGTCTTGGAATCTGAAAAGTCCACCGGTTAGGAGGTTTTTATGATGGCCACTTAGCCTGACTCTTAAATTTGTGTCTTTGTCTGAATTCATCTAGCCTGAGCTTAAAAGTCTTATTCCTTCAAACACAGAAAACTGACTTTTCTACAGTTTAAAAGACAAAATCCATTGAACTGTTCATGTCTGTATGTGGTTGCGGGATCAGGCCAAAGGAAATGTGGAAAGCGATCTGCAAGTCAAGCATCAATATTTTTACTGAGGAGTTTGTAACCATGCTAAATCTCAAAAGGAATAGACTTCAGAACTATCAGTGAAGAATTCATGTCAGTAGTTTATAGAGAAGGCTGCTTGCAAAATCTTTATGCTCTCTGAAAAGAGTATTTGCAAGCAGAAAGCTCAAAACCAAGGTAAAGCCAGAAGAAAGCAGTAAGGTGTGGAAATACACAATTCATCTCCCCAAACAATGCTACACCAGCCTTTCATGTCTTTAGAGTCATCAGACAACCAAAGTTACTAACTTGGGTGCAGGATGAGCTTAACCTGACTTTCAGAGGTAACAGACGTCTTCTCCACCACCCACTTGAGTGATTCTTTTGGTGTGAAGGCTTTAGTGTCTGTCTGTCTGCACGCTGGGCATCACCTGCAATTTTGCCTGGAAACCCTTTGTCAAAAACGAGTACCAAATGCTGACTGCGTAAAGAAACAGTAATTACCATTAGGAGTAAACCCAGGATGGCGAGCAAGAAGTACATATAAACTGGTTTATTGTGGCTACAGAAGTGGAGATAAACACTACTTAGTCCCCAACGCAGCTTTATGTCTCATTCTCTGTTCAGCAACAGAGCCAAGCACATGTGTAGCTCCAAAAATGCAAATATCCCATTGAATTAAATGGAGCTATCAGACACTGGCTCAGGAAGAAAACTAAATGCCTTCTTTCATTTCTCCCCTCCCCTCCTTCCTTGGACCACCAAGGTCACTGTAGCCCTGGTTAATATTGGTGTGTGCCGGTGATACTACGCGTAGTGCTTCAGAAATGCCTAGATGAATGCCTCAACAGTGGATGCAATCGGGGAACGATTGCTAGTGAAAGCTAGAAAACCTCCTTCCATCCATTTTTTTCAATTCAAATACTTCAAGGCTTTAACTAGCACAAATGCTCAATGCAGAAAATTAAATGAGTCCATTGTCTGAGCATCTACTCGCATTGTCTGTAAATTACTCGTCTCCATTTCAACATCCCTGATTGAATTTGTGGTTTAATTATTGTATTTTACAGCAGGCTTTCAATTCATGATCCCACGTAAGCCTGACTCAAGTGAGTCTGCGTTGCCCTACATTGCTAGCAGATCAGGAATCGGGCATGATGCTACCAGTCACGCTGTAGGGTATGCGTGTGCTGACATAACTACCGCAGAGACGTGGGGCGATACGGCATGTCTCAAAACACCTGTGCATCTGACGCTTGTAAACAAAGATCATTAATTATGGAAAATACGGGTCAGAAGGAGAGGGTGCATGACAGTCACCTGGCCCTATTCCCACAATCTTTTCTGTTCCCACATCTCTTTAGGGGGGAACGCTGTTCTGCTTCCGCCTGAGCCCCGAAGAAGTCTTCCCATCAGATTAGTTTCTAATGCCACAAACACACCTGACTTGACTCATTCATTTATTTTACAATAATACAGCAGCTTGAAGTGCTTTAAAACTTGAGCTGAAGGCATCACAGAAGTCCCAGAGAAAATGAAAAGTAAGGTACATCTCTCATCAAACCGTGTCTGAAGAAAAGAAAGATAGCAAGTCAGCGTCAGTCACGATGGTTTTGTGTAGACACAAGACATTCAGGTGTCTGTAATATGTTTGACTTGGTCCCACACAGCGTTCCTGTGAAATCAGCATTATAAATCTCCAGATTAAAAGAAAAGAGGATGTTTAATGTCCCATGCTGAGATGCCTAATAGGCAGAAAAAGCAACAAAAATGATAATGTGGTACTCTGCCTAACAAATTGTCAAATGACACAATGAGGCAGAATTTAGAGAACCAATTTCTCTGCCTTAAGTTATAAGCAGAGCAGAAAACCACCTACTCCTCACTCAGATTGGCTGTCTACCTAAGATATTTAAGTTGAATAAACTGCAGATGGGAAAATAAGAGGGCCTTAAACCCCAGCGTGAACATTTTAGGATTAAGCCTTCCAGAATTAAACATAAAGGAAGCTAGGGATATTTTACCTCTAAAAGAGAGAGCATCCACACAGGGATTTGGTGGGCTTTACCTAATGCAATTTAATGTCACACCTTTACCTCATTCATCTTAATCTTTCCCAAGTGTCCCGCTGCAGCCAAGCTCTTTAGTGTGAAGTGCTACAGTGGATCTGATCTGAAAGATAGCATTAGCTGAACCGTTAGCTAAAGGCTCGTCCATACGGGCAGGTTACTTGCTGCAGAGTAACCAGCTACTTCATATCTACTTCGTGCCAATACTCGTAGTTCACATTCAAGTGGTGTAGGCTGCATCACACCACCTAACGTGCACTGAGAGCTTGTGCAAAGCTACTGTATTCTACACTCAGATTCACAACTCTTCACGAGTCTCGCCTTCACCCCGTTAAAAGCGAGACTCAAAGATGCGAAGAGCAGGTAGGATACCAGACTGTCGTGGGAAATCAATGCTCATTAACCGGCAGTTCAGCGTCAAAACAGGAAAACTACAAAAAGAAAATAAATTAAACCTTTTGGAGGTGACATGGATACTTCAGAAGACAATGAGGCCCGAGAGGATGTACATTCCCAGGGTGACAAGGATCAAGTTGTGATGCTAAATGGGACATTTCCATACGTTATTTAAGCCAATAGGAAAGCCAGCAGAGTGTAGAAATCTGAATCTATGAAAGCTCCTAAAAAGGAAAATCTCCAATGTCAGTTGGCAGTGAAGAAAGAGAAAATGAGAAGGGCACAAATGGACCTTGAAGACCAAATGGGGAGAGATTCTTGAAGAAGTAAATAAGCCTTAAAAGGCTGGAATTGGAACTCTAAGTTAATTGCTCAACACAGAGAAAAAAAAAAAAAAAAGGAAGGGGTCAGGGGGTTGTAGTCTCATAATAAAAACCATCATAGAGTTGCCCTCCCTTTACCGGTCTCCTCTAGTAGTACTCTCAAAAATTGCCTCAGCATAGTAAGCAAATGTTGGAACGAGAGAGGCTATGAACCATTCTCCAGATCACATAGAGCATATCCATGCCTGTCTAGCTGAAGCTTCTGCAGCCACACATCTTTACTGGCAAATCGCTCAGAATGGTCTTAGATCATGTTACGGCAAGTAAGGTTTTGCAAATGAAAATCACATCTCACTTATCTCAGAATTACTGATTGTATCAGTGAGGTAAGGAATAGGAAAAATGTAAGTTTACTTTGTCTCCCAAAATATATATGACAACTTAGGCTGTCAGAATCTGCCCAGGAGACAGAAAGCAGAGAGGAGGGTTAAGTGGTCACTTTTCATCAGGGCATCAGGTTAACAGCAGAGGCCTCAGCCTTCCATCCTAAATCCATTATATTGACCAGTTGGAACGAGTCCAGAGGAGGCCATGAAGATGCTCAGAGGGCTGGAGCACCTCTCCTACAAAGAAAGGCTGAGAGAGTTGGGGTTGTTCAGCCTGGAGAAGAGAAGGCTCTGGGGAGATCTTATCACAGCCTTCCAGTACCTGAAGGGGGCCTACAAGGAAGCTGGGAGGGGGCTTTTTACAAGGGGCTGTAGTGACAGGACAAGGGGTAACGGGTTTAAATTGAAAGTGGGGAGATTTCAGGAAGAAATTCTTCCCAGAGAGGGTGGGGAGGCAGTGGAAGAGGTTGCCCAGAGAAGCTGTGGATGCCCCATCCCTGGAAGTGTTCAAGGCCAGGCTGGATGAGGCTTGGAGCAACCTGGTCTGGTGGAGGGTGTCCCTGCCCATGGCAGGGGGGTTGGAACTAGATGGTCTTTAAGGTCCCTTCCAACCCAAACCATTCAGTGATTCTATGATCCATTTCATGTTGTTGGTTACAGTACAGATTGTGAAAAGAGGAATGCTAAACCGGGATGTGATAGATAGAAACAGAAAACATAGGTATGAATTTATTAAGTTAACCAGGCCCCAGAGGGGACTAAAGGAAACTTCAGAGCCCTTCGGTAAAGCTAGATGAATGGATAATATATTGGCCACGGAAGTTCATAGTATCTGCATGAAGTTATGTGTTTAGGAGGAAAGGCAAACTGCTGAGATACCTTACAAATGAAAAATGGCAAGGCACAGCTTCAGGTGGGGCGTTCTTGGCAGGGAGAGGCAAGAAGGTAAAGCTGTTGATAAGTCATTTTCTCACATGCCTTTCTCATAAAATGAGAAGAGGGCTAGATGAAATTTCTCTAAGGCCCATGCAAGCTACTTATTAAACCCTTCTTGGGAGTAGTTATGAATTATTTTTCTTTCAAAATGCAAGGATGCATAGAGTGGAGTTGTTTGGGACTTGTACCAGACTATTCAGTGGTACAACTGGAGGATGAAGACAGCTACATTTTCCAATTGCACCGAGCTGGAGTTGGCTGCAAGAATGGCTGTGGTCCATGTTCAGATTCAGTCTCCTCTTGATAATCTAGGAGTAAGCTGGAGAAGACAGAGCTCAGCTCGGTAAAGATGGAGGAAAGTACCTGCGCTGAACGTGCGGCTGGGCTGCAGAATAGCAGTTATTTCAGAAGGTGGTTTAGTACGGCAGTATGGTTGTTCACAAGCTGGGCATGAACTGATGTGCACATCATGCTGTGGTGTATGAACTGGCTTACACCTTGCGAGACACAAAGGAATCATTTCCCTTCAGTCTACACAGCCTTGTTAAGATTTCAGCTGGAAGTATTCTGTCTGGTTTGAGGCATGAAGCTCAGGAAAGGCATGGCCCTGTCAGAAATGACAGTAAGAATGATTAAGAGATCTAGAAAACACGACCAAAAAGGTCTAAATGGACTGCACTTGTTCCCAAGGAGAATGCTAAAAGGGAAACATGATGAGAGTCTTCAACTGTGCACGAGGCCATTACCCAGACAAGTGGAAAAAGCTGTTTTCCCTGCCCATGGGAGGTATACAAGATGTAAATTGCAGTAAGGAAGCTTTAGGTTAGGCATTTTTCAGTCACGGGAATGACTGTGGAGTCACCAGAGGTCTTTAGGAATAGATTGGACAAATGTACAAGGAATGCTTTAGGAAGTAACCTAGACCATTGCCTTTGCCCCCAGGCTCTACCTAACCTTGTTTTCTGTTGTGCCACAGAAACCTCAACAACTCCATCCTTCCAGCACGCAGATTAAAGGAGCAAGCAGATAAAATAGGATGAAGAACAGTAAAAAAGATAGAATAACTTGACACAGACCTGTGGTACAACCTCAGGCAGACTCCTGTGGTCCAGCCAGCTCCAGCCATCTCAAAGAGAGTGGGAACTGCAGAGGATTCAAAGAAGAGCAACATGTAGGATCAAGGGCATGGCAATTCGTGAAAGACTGAAACGACTGGGATTATTATCTTCAGGGAAAAACAAGGGAGACGGAATAAAAGTACATGAAGTAATGTCTGGTACAGCCTGAGCAGGAACTTCTCCTCTTCCTGTCTCACACTGCGTAATAAAGGGACCGTCTCTGACCCAGCAAACTGAAAGTGGGATATTTAAAACTAAAACCGAACCAAACAAAACAAATAAAACCTAAAACCAACAACCAAAAAAACCCACCACCACCAAAGGAAGTATACAACAAGAAATTAAACTGGGGAACTCCCCTGCTATGGTACATCCAAAGCACTGATGCTAAAAACAAAAGAATTCAGAAGGTGTCTTACCAACATAGGTACGAGAGGGCCCTTTATGGCTGCACTCCATCCCTCTGGAGCTGGTCTTTAGGGAAACACCACCAGACACTGACGAAAGGATGCATGGCCTTCTGCAGAGCTCCTGCCAGTGTGCAGACTGCGGCAAGAGCCACCAAACCCATCCCGCCGGCAGCCCCTTAAACCACACGGAGGTCGCACCACAAACCCACTAGCTGCTCGCAGCCGCAGAACAGGTGGGCAACGAGGGGAAGCAGGCAGAAAGCCTAAGTTTCAGACACTGCTCTTTTAAAAGACAGCAAAGGGGCCAAAAAGAAGGTCTGCTTGTTTCTAAGAGGGCACTGTTCATCCGGGTAGGCTGGGGACTGGCTGGTCGGACTTGCTCATCGCTGAAAGGACACAGGACGGGTCTGATCCAAGCTCTTTCTGTGTGTCTGGTTTATCCAATAACGAACCAACAGTGACACAGGATCTCCAACTTGGGCAGCAGCACTGACAGTACCTACAAACAGAAGGGCAAAGCTCTTTGTCACAGAGTCTGACCCAAAGTGAACTTAACAAACCTATTTATTACTGAATAACTTCCACCGTCCTATTTTCAATTATTTATACATTTCGGCTAGTGCCTATGAATAACTGAACTTAAGGGGGGATCCGTTTAAGGACACATCTCAGACATACCAGAAATTTTGCCAGAAATGTGTTTAAAACACAAAACACCCATCAAGAGACCATTTTCTGGGAAGGAATGCAGTCCTGCATGTGGGCATTATGAAAAATGTGACCTTTGTCATGCTGATGTGTCACTGTTTCACACGAGGAGAGAGGTCCCTCCCTAGCTTCTCTCCATGGATCCACTTTGGTAAGGAAGGGATGCTGCACGTGATATGATCTCTCCGTAGATGATCTCATTAGTGGCAGCAGTTGCTTTTCAACGTTATAGTGCTGTAGCAACAGCAGCCTACGTTCAGCCAACAGCACTGATGCGGTTTTCAAATTGTACACAACTTCCAACTAGCTTGATGGAAGAGCACCGTCTCTCCTGGTCTCCTAGAGCTTACAGGCCCTGGAGCATCACAGCTGGCGTGGCATTGCACAAGTCCCTTTCACACTGACATAAGCCTCTAGAAGGCTTTGGTGAGGAATAAGGAGGACCAACAGCATCCTACAGATGAGATCCTGAAGGACAGCACGTCCTCACATCTTGTGCCCAGGCAGGTTCAGAAAGCCCGGGAGGTTGGTCAGGAGGCTGGCTCATATAATGTCAGCTCAGAAAGCCTCCAGAACAGCAATTACCGCCTGCTTAGAAAATCCAGGGAGCTTGGCTGAGCCTTAGGGACAGCGTAAAATGAAAGTGGTCAGAAGAACATCAAAACAATTTGACTGTGGGCTGGAGATACCCCAGACAATAAAGGCTGTTTGGTAAGTGCTGCTTCCCATCTGCAAAGCAGATGAGAGTTCAATGCTGAGGATAATTTAAAAGTCAAATAAATTATTTTAAACGGCTTGTAATAAATAAAACCAAGTTCCTTTGTAAACTGACCTTGTTTGCTGGCTGGATGTGTGCGCACCAAACCAGACAAGCAGATGAAGAATAACCGGTCCCTGAGTGGAAGGAGAGACTCTTGCCCAGCCTGAGAGGAGCTGCAGTACCTGGTGGAAGAAGACATCCCATCAGGGCCTCAAAGGAGAGGAGGAAAAGGAGCTGGTTGGAGGGTAAAAGCACACAACTGGCGAGGACAAATGGTTCTGGGTCAAAGCTGTGGGGAAAAGCGTCGTCCCAAGACCAGAGGGAGCTTCCCTTTCCCGCAGCCCCTCCGTTGGGCCGACAAGTGTTGCAGAGCGGCTGGGGGTTGTACAGTTGGTCCTAACTGCCAAAGTTCACTCTCCATTTTCCGAAGCCAGAGGCACGGCGGAAATAGACCCTGATAAAATACCTAGCTGATGACCTTGCCAAAATGGCAAAAATACATAAGTAAATAGGGGCAGGAGATTCCAGGTCACTCATTGAATAGAAAAGGGCAAACCCAACAAGGTGACCCAAAATCCATACATCTCTGGGTGAAAAAAATAGCTTTACTTTTAAAAATCAACGTATTATCAAAGACTTTATCAACAGCAGTAGATGGAAGCTGGCAGGCTGAAGTCAATGTCAGCTGTTGGAATATGAAGGCATGATAAAAAACTACGACTTCCTTTGAAAAATGTATATTTAGATGTAGATCAAGGATGCTTTCATTTTGGCAGCTTGGCCATTTTTGATCAACTCACTTAGCATATTTAATTAAACATATGATAGTCAATCTCATTCCTAATTGCACAGGAAGTGGCAATGTTTCGCAGATCGGCTCCTGCTTGGGAAATGTGTCCGTTTGTAGTACAGCACACTTACGGGCTGGAATGGCTGCCTTTTCCCCACGGTTTACAGGGAAGTTTACAAAGCTGGAGCTGTCAAAAAAATCAAACATCCTGTGTAATAGCCGTGCATACTAATAAGTAGTCTTAACGCTGGTGAAATTTGCATGTAGAAATCAGTAAGTCAATGTCCTTATAAAGGAAGAAAACCAGGCTTTATTTAGTGCCAGAGTAGAGAAATACGATTGTTTGGTAAAAAAAACCGAAACCAAAACAAAAACCAAAAACCAAAACAAACCCACAAAGTAAGCTCAAAACATCATTTTCTCTAAAATAGAAAATGTTATCAAAGTGAGTTATGTTGGTAATAGAAAAGTTACCTGAAATAATAAGAATAAATAAAGAACTAGAAGAGTAGGGTGTAGCATAGGGTGAGACAGCGTTAAAATATTAACTGCAAAAATAGCGGACAGGCTGGGTCAAAACAGAAAGAGGATGTGTCTTCATCACAGAACCGATCGTCACAGGCACAAAAATGGTTAATATTGCAGCTCCAAAGTTTAGCCTAGTGAAAGACGATTTTCACAGTAATTTGGAGCTAAAATAGGAAAAGGCAAACGCGCAATAATTTCACTCGACCTTGCAGGAGCAGTTTCCTGAAGGCGATGACAAGCACCAGCCGCTCACAGGTACATCACACCGGAATTCCAACTTGGGGTGGTACCACCCTGCAAAGCAACACCTAGCAAAACAACCACGGATGCTGTTTGCTGTTGGAAATCATGAATAGTCTCAGCTTATCGCATCTTGTAATACGTCAAATCAGTCCTAATTGGTATTGTGGTACCACCCGAGAGACCGAAGACCTGCTTGTGCTGGACACAACCATCAAACGACACACGTCTGTCCGTCCTCAAGTCTGTTTAACACGTAAAGATGCAGCCACCAACAGGAATACAATGTTCTCCATCTCCTGTGGCTGAATTTGCACATCCTCTTACCATTCCCTGGGAGATGTCTATTTTTTTATAGCTGCAACTAAATTAACGTTAACCTTAAATCACCCACCGCAGCTAGGGAACCTGGGGAGGAGAGAGGGAGAGCAGGGAGCTGCTGCGATCCTCCCCTGCCGTGTGCCTGACCCCGATCAGCAGCTGCTAGTGAAAGCACCACCTTGCGCGGTCAGGCTGTCCCTCTGTGTGTGCATAGTTTCTAGTGAGGGTCATGGCCTCCGTGTCCAGAAAAAATCCCTGCCTTGCACGGTGGAAGTTTTTTCAGACCTATAGAAAAGCAAAACAGAGCACACACCTAAATGAATTAGCAAGTTTTTGTGATTCATCTTAGATGAATCCTTCCCTTTAAACTTAAGATCTACTAAGAGGAAAAGTAATTCACATCAGAGTGTGGAAATCTCAGTCACCCTCTAGAAAACGAGATGCTGGCCATTAAACCCTGCCCCTCGTTTAATTGTCATCTCATTGTCAGTAAGAGCAGGCACGCTGGCCCAAATTGCTGTTTAATTGTTCACAAAATACTCAAACTGCACCACACGCCCCCGTGTGATCCCAGAGCCACCCAAGCCTTGACACGCGCTCACAAGCCCTGTTTGAGGAGCGGTACCCCTTTGGAACACCACCGGGGCTGTCGTCCCCGCTACGCTGCTGACTGCGCTGTGCCCAGCTCCTGCACCTCCCTGTGTCGTGCTGTCTCCCCCTCCCCCCGCAGTTCACCAGCAGTCCCACCAGATGGAAACTGGTCCCCTACAAGGCATCCCTTCCCTGCAGCCTCCACGCAGACGGGCACTCCCTCGTGCAGGTGGCCACGAGTCCTGTTTGTCCTGGGAAAGGTGGGATAAGCTACTACCCGCTGTCACAGCACTGAGCACACCAACTCACAGCTGGGTTTTATTCTAGACCCCTGGTAAGATTCCCTGGCTTTGCAATTAGCAAAGAATACAGATAGCCAGGGCGCAGCAAGCACGACACCAGGGACACAGGGCCACGCCAGCTGCAGCATCCCCTTTGTGGACTGAAATAAAGGATTTCCGAAGGGGTGCATGAAGAGGAGGCTGCAGCCAGGAGCTGTACCCAGAGGAGCAAAGCACACGATTTTGCAGGGAACAAGAAGAGGCAGTAAGAAAAGCAGAGGAACCGGGGGAGAGCAAAGTGGGGACCAGCTAGCAGGCACCGTTCTGGAGACGTCCTACCTCCGTCGAGCAGCTGCCCTCCAGCCCCAGCCAGGCAGTGTTGTCCACTCAGGGACAGTTCCTGCTCCCCAGCAGCTTGGGAGAGACCCAGCAAGCAGCGGGAGAGCAATGGATAGGCAGGGGAAGGAGAAGCCCCCGGGGCCATGGGCTGCACTGGGCCATGCTCACAGGAATCCGATCGGTCGCACGCTTACCCTGGGAATAACCGTATCTGCTGCTGGGGAGCACTGGTTAAACTGCTGGGAGGAAGAGGGTTGAGTAGCTGCCATCTGCAGCAAGGAAGTCACAGAGCAGGGAAATCCAGACAGAGAACAAAATTTGGGCAATCTAAGCCCAAGAGAGCCTTACCTGCCATCTCATTAATTGTAGGCTGGTCATATGTCCTGTGGCACACCCTCAAGTAGCGTCTCGGGGCAGGTTTTTCCCTCCAGATTCACAGCATCAGGCACCAGGCACTGACCGGTATGAAATGCAAGTTTAGGGGACCATGGTACGAAGAGGGAACTTGCCTTCAGCTTATTTCCTAAAGCGGGGAGGCTGCGGCAGCCACGGCACCGGGCGCTTCA
Organism: Rhynochetos jubatus; assembly: GCA_027574665.1. Lineage (NCBI taxonomy): Eukaryota > Metazoa > Chordata > Aves > Eurypygiformes > Rhynochetidae > Rhynochetos > Rhynochetos jubatus. The sequence continues at coordinate 32,866,290 of CM050654.1, forward strand.
TCTCTCCATTTCCCCTTCCTCCTCCTGTAACTTTTGCGGCCACCCGGCAGGGACAGGCTGAGTTGCACCTCCCTGGCCCTGAGGGATGGTGCAGTGCATTTCCATTGGAAGGGTGCCCAAGGAGCAGCCACCCCAACCTCTGGGGACACTCCTTACCCTATGGAGAAGCTTGGAAAAAAGTCCGTTCTGTTTGCAGCGCTCAGACACAAGTCTGGGCGACTCTGAAAATAGAATTTAAGGATGCCAACACATCCCAGCGTTGTTGTTTTCATCAAGCAGACCCACGAGAGCGTGTCTGTCTCTACATGAGCTCCTTCTACACCTCAGGATTGATGGGCACATCCATGCCACCAGTGCCTTGGCCAGGATGGCTCACCTGTACCTTGGCTCTTTTAGCTGCTCTGAAAAATGGCAGAAATAGTAAGAGACAAAGAGCACTTCACAAGGAACAAGGAGGTAAATTATCAAATAACTGGGGAAAAAAATAATACACACCCAAAGAAAATTGAGGGCTTGACTGTAGCTGATATGAACGAGAAGAGGATGGGAAAAAGCATCTCCAACCAGACTGGAAGAAGAGGGCTGCAGGAGAGGGGAGCACCTTGACTGCACACTCTCCACCCTGGGGTGTTTTGTTTGTTATTTTTCTAAACAAGATACAAGTCCAGGCTCTGCTCCTGAAGTTCCTGCTGGAGATGGTCCCCAGCCAGGCAGGAGATCCAAAACTCCTCTCAGAGCAGCTGGAGCGAAGCTTTGCATCTGGAGCCACGTACGACAGAGAAGCTCAAATCTGTCTGCTCCAAACGTTGAGGAAGTTCAGATGGGGGTGGAAGCGCAATGGCCAAGATCTGCCACTCCTCTGACAGGTTAGCCATAAGCAAAGAAGTGATTCCTCTCATTTTAACTCTGCGGGCCCAGAAACGGACGTGGCTTCTCTCACGCTGTCCCATAGGAAAAACTTGAGCTGCAGGGTTTTGTTTTCATGGCCATAGCAAAGGCAATATATCAGCTTGCAAGGCAAGGCCAACAGTCAGTGTGTATCAGATGGCTTTTCTTGGGGTTTAGATTACTTTTTGGGGGGTTTTTTGTTGTTGTTGTTTTAAATTTCTTTCACAAACCAGTCTGTCCAGCAAGCATCACCTCCCTGTGAGTGCTGGTGAGTGGTTTCTCCCGGAACAGCTGCCATTTGCAAGTGCTTATCCCATAACAGCAACTGCTGTGCAGCAGGCAAAGGTCTCCAGATTTATTTCCATTCCCAAAATCCATGCCGAGTAGTCTGATTTTCAGAGAAAAGCTAAGGGCTGGCTAAGAACACCGAAGAAGAAACCCAGAAACAACCGCTCACCTTGTGAAAAGCGTGCCTTGAGTCTTTCCCGGGTTTTTTTTCTGGCTTTGTTTAGTCTAGTTCTGGGTTTCTCCGCCGAAGCCCGCTCAGATCAAAGGCGCTTGTGTGAACACGGCATGCCGCGCGGGTTTGCTTCGCCCACTCCCTCGCCACGCCGCGGGCATCGTCACCGAAGCCGTGCTGGGGGCTCACCCGCCGCGGGAGCAGCCAGGGGTGCGCGACGGTGGCAACGGCGCTTGTGCTAAAACTCGAGAGAATTCAGAGGTGTGCTCGCAAACGCTGGGAGGCGAACGGACGATGCCACGGCTGCGAATGACGTCAGCAAGGACAGCTGGAGAGCAGCGATCAACGAGCAGCGCCGCGGATGCCACGGGGCGGGTAAGCGAGCACCGACGGAGAGAGGTCACACTGCCAAACCGCGTGCGGGCTGTGGCTTTATCCTGGGGCCTGCACACACATGCAATGACCCCCCCCCCGGGTCATGCTCCGCTCGCACAAGACCCTCCGACCCAAGGAGCGACGTTGACTTGGAGCCTGGCAAGAAACGCGCCCGGCAGTGCCGGGAGCGCGGGAGCCAGCCCTGGGCCAGGCTGACAGGCAGAGCTGTAGCTTGGCTCGGGCGGGAGGCAACGAGCACAGACACGATTTATTTTTCCTGTTGGAACACATTCACCTGCAGGTTAGTGGCGGCCCTGCTCACACCGAGTCTAGATACCGCCCGTTAACTCTTCTCTGCCAGCCGGCCCACTCAGCACAGCGCCCCGCTCGGCGGCAGCACCCAGCTCTCCAGCCAGTCTGGTTCCGCGGGGATTGGTGTCCTACGCATCCAGCGCAAACCCAGGTGCCAGAGCACGCTGACCTGCAATTCTGGGGTTTTTTGAAGGAAAGAGAGAGAAAGAACCATCTCCACAACATGAATTCCCTTTCCTGGAGAACAGCAAAGCTGGTGTTTCTGGACCAAATCCAAAAAGGATCTGTAAAATTCCCGGTTTCTAATTTTTACAGAGAAAAAGAGGCCAAAATCTTCAAAAGCAAACCCACAGCAATCCACTACATCTTCTGTTCCTTATTTAGGGCAGACTACATCTGAAATCTAATTATCTCTCTGCAACTCCCTGCGCAGTCACGGCAGACAGAGCGGGATCTCCAGGGAGCAATTCCTTCAACCTACCTTACACCCCTACTGCGGGACGTGACCGACTCCCCCTCGTACCCAGCACCCAGAAATAGCTCCAGATCCCGTCTTCTGCGACGCACGGGTCAGGCTGTCCCTTGACACATTGCGGAGCAGCTTATCCTTCCAAATACGAGCCACTTCAAACACTTGGAGGCGAAGAAATACCTTCAGCGTACGTTGCCCCAAGGGATTGGCAGCGATGGTGGATCAGTCAGCGAGAGAAAGCAAAGACCATGAAATCACCTCCTTTTCTTCCTTCTTCCCCCAGATTCCCACAATCTAATAGCTGGATTTAGCATTCCCATACAGCCACGCAACAGTTTGCTTTTCCATTCACTGAATCCAGACACGTCCCTTGTTCAGGGACAGCTGCCGAGACGTAAAGAGAACACAGCACGCGCCGGCCCGTCGGGGAAGCGCCCCTCTTGCCTGCTGCAGCCTGCCACGTCCCCAACCCGCGGCAGGGCAGGTTTCCTTGGTGAGAAGTGAACGCTGGGCACCGCGCTACGGGAAAATCAGTGGTTTGGGAGACAGATGTTGACTCAGCAGTTGGAGAAATTTGGACAACAGAGCAGGAGAGGGCTTGCCACCCACTCCATCAGAAAGGTGGGGGAAGCAGTGTCTGCGAGGGGTACGGTTCATATCAAAGCTAAGTAGGAGTCTGTGGTTTTTAAACATGAGATGAAAGGACAAAGCACCACTGGCTGGAAGCAGAAGAGGAAAGGGCAGACAGAAAAATGGTGAGAGGAAAAGCATGACCGAACATGGCTGCTCAACCCAACCTGAAAGGCAATCCTCGCGGCCTACGGAGAGCTCTTCAGTGACTGCAAAAACTACTTCTTGCTCGATAACAGAGCATCATCCTTCAAGGGACACAGTTCCTGCCACTCCAGAGCCAGTACATCAAATGTAATCAAGCTTAAACTTCCAGGGACAGTTGGTCGTGGAGCCACCCGTAAAGAAGCAGTGCCGTCAATGCCGACATACACCCCAGGAGACGGGGCACGTTGGTGAGGACTTCAGAGGACTCTGCACAACAAGAAGAGGCAGATAGCCTCATTTCTTCAGACCCTTCCCATCGTGAATCAGTGAAGTGGCATTGCGAAGCAAGAGGTGAAGGTTTCGGGGCACGCTGCTGCAGCAGGAGGGGAGGCTGTGTACGGTGCACGGCCTCCGTATCGGTAGAAGCCACCCCAATTTTGGAGCAGCAGGGTCCGGCACGCCAAACAGCTCAAAAAGGCATCGAACTAGCATGAAGGGAGGATGAAAGGAGCAGCCATTGCGCCAGGATGTTCAGAACAAGAGCGACGAAGGAACCCGGCCGGTCGCCTACGCAGCAGTGCCACGGCGCAGGTAACGCCAAAATCCGCCATTAGGACACATCTGCCGGCACAGACTTGGCACAGCGGTGTTACCAACTCCAGGCAGAAAGATTCACGTGCCAAAGCTCGAATACCGATGGAAGGCACAAAGGTAGGTGGGGCAAGAGAGGAGCGGAAGGGGCACCCTTTGCCAAAGATGATAGAAACCACTTTTGAACCAGCAACTGTCTCTACCCAGGTAGCGCAAACCACTCAGGGCACCAAAATGTGCCTCCCCACCCCACCCGCCCCACTGCGGTGCCAAACCCCGCTCTGCCTCTCGGAGCCAGGGCACCTGCATCCCACGTGTTGCACCCCAGATGAAAAAAGTAACCCCGACTCAGCTCCTGAGCAGGGCCATCGCCCAACTACAGCACGTGCACATGAAAGACAGCCCTAGCAGGCAAATGTATAAATAAACTCTTCCAGCAGCTGAGCCCATGTTTGCCAAACCTGCCCTTACCCAAACCTCCAGCTGGGCTTGCTGAGCTCCGTGGTTTCTTTCCCGGTGCTTATCTGCAACCCTGCTCCTATTAACAGCTAATTTCCCCTCTACACCCTTATCTGCCCACCCAAATTGGGATCTTGCGATGCAGAGGTTATCACCTCCCGAAGCCGACTCCTCACAGCTGGGCTCCTACAGCAGCTCACCACCCGCCGCTCGTGTGAGCCTGGAGAAATCCTGCCAACACCCCTAAAGCAGGCACCTGCTGCCCCATGACCCTCAGGAGCATCTCTGTCAGACCTGGCTCCCCGATTGCGAGGGATATCCCGTACTGCACAGCAATCCCACTCTGGCAACGGGGTGTAGGGACACAGGAAAAGCTTCACCTGAATCAGGTCAAAAATTCCCCAGGACCCTCTGCCGAGGACCACCACCGAGGCGCCTGTCCTGCCGCTCACGCGTTCGCTGGCAACGCTCCCTGGTTTATCATGTGTTTTATGTAACTCCAGCGCAGGGAGCTCTGTAGTGGACGTCAACATGGGAGGGAAAAAGGCAATGTTTTCAAATTTAAAAGTAACGTGAAACCGAGCAACCACTGAATTGCCTTGTAATTGCAATCATTATATTTGTTGGAAGGAAATAGAAAAAGACCCAGCTAAGCACTATGTATTTAGCATTTTTAAACTAAAAATAGCAGTGACTACATCAGCAGGGAGAAGGAGTTGGAGCAGAAAGTGAATGATCACTAGCAATCGGTTCAGAACATTCCAAATAAGTGCCCTGGAATTGGAAAAGGCAGCACGTTAAAATCCCTGTCCCACTTAGAGGAGAAATAGAAACAGGTAAAGTATTATGGAGCGGGCAGAGGAAGGGTAAAGCCAGCCATGAGGAGAAGTTAGAGGTGACGAAAGATCGATAAGGAAGCAAGACGTACTTAGGGAAGATTTAACACTGACAAGGATTTTAGATTTTGAAGGGAGAATCCCTCATCTCCTCTAACATCTCAGCTTCCCAGCCTACACGGTGTCCCCTGGTCCACGAACGAACCCCCTCCACCAGTCAACTTTCCTGACGCAACACGCTTCAAAGGTTAGTTAAGCACTTCAGTTCTGAGATGTCAGAGTAACCCCAGGTCAACTACGCGAGGATATTCACTTCATTTAGGAGGGTGCTAAAGCCTCGTCGAACTCCGTGTGCTCCTCGTAGCTCCATCACGAGGGGGTGCGTTCTCTGGAGTTACACCAGGGTGCAGTGCAGACACCAGCCTCGTGAATTAATGCCTGAGTCTGCAGAGCCACATAGCTTCTTCCCAAGCTTATAGAAACCTCGCCGTAAGAGATCTGTGAACCGCGGACGCTGATTTCCAACAGGTCTTTAATTTCAGGAGGAATTCCACAAGGGTGGAAGAGGCTAATGTTTTGCCTATTTATAAATATATATAATTAGAGAGATGGGATTATTACTGGCCTGTCAGTCTGAAAGTAATCCCTGGGAAAATAATAGCAGAGTTAAAAGAGGTTAATTCCAATCAACATATTCAGGGAAAACAGATCTTGCCAAATTGATTCTCACTTCAATAGATCCGGGTTTCCTCAACAGAGCGATAGTATTAACGCATCAATCCACCACACCGCGGCTTTCCTCACGCAGGTTGGCCCAGTCCAGCTCCAAATAAGAAAGCAGAGCCTAGAGCACCTTAAAATAAATTAAAGTCTGGCCAAGGGTTTCAGGAGGGCACTGGAAATGGGAACCCTCTGGGGCAGTGGGGTCCCACCTGGGCATCGCGCTGGCTGGCATGTTTACCAACAACCTGGTCGGCAAGAGCGTTGCTGAGAGCACGGGTGACAGTGAGGAAGAGGAGGCCGCGCTGCCGAGAAACGGTGACCTGATGGAAGCTCTGCGCAGCCCCAGCGTGCTTGGGCTGGGGGAAGAGCCGCTCTGAAAGACAGCAGGAGCTCCCGACACGGCTTGAAACGAGGAGCGACAGCCTCGGGGGCTGACGTGATCCACGCAGGAGGGCAGGGAACGTCACGCAGGAGGGCAGGGAACGTCACGCAGGAGGGCAGGGAACGTCACGCAGGAGGGCAGGGAACGTCACGCAGGAGGGCAGGGAACGCTCCTGTGGCTATTGCAATGCCTGCTCCAGTTTGGCAAAGGCGGGATGAGGGGTGCACGGCTCGGCTGCGTGGTCCAGGAGGGATCACGCTGCCGCACAAGGAAGGAGCCTGTGGCTCTTCCACACTGCCCTGGAGCATCCAGGGTCTGCGGGGCTGTCAGAGGTGAGCAGGCAGGAGCCCACCAACTCCTCGCTTAGAAGATAAAGCAGACAAACGAGGCTGGAAATAAAGTCTGTGCTTTTAGTCCCTGGAACAACCATCATGAGAGTTGGCCTCTGTGTCACTGGAGACTCTCAGAGCTGGGATCAGAGAGCACGCGCTGCCGAAAAAACTAATTCAAAGCAGCACTGGGCAAGGGCGACGACCCCACCTCTTACACGGGAGCGCGGCTTACAGTCACGGGTCATTCCTTCCCACCGTGCAGCCTGCACCACAGGTTATGAAAAATAAATAAAACTGCTGCTAAGCTCAGAAACTCGTGTTTTAAGCCCGGCCAGTGCCAGCGTTTGCCCAGCATGAAAGGCGCCCGAGGAACCGGCACGCGAGCTGCGAATCACGGCGTAGCACACGGCATTACCAACAGCAATACACGGACTCATCCCTAAATCCTGCCTGGACATCTGTTCCAGTATAACCCTCCCCTTCTACTTAGGCCCTCGCCAGGCTACGGCTGTCACGATGGCCTTGGCCCCTCTGGGCAGAGGGTGGCATCTGCCCCCTCCCGCCGCACAGTTTTGGGCTGGTCGCTGCGAGCCCGAGCTGCGGACCCACAAGAGGGCAGTCGGGGTTGTCTTTTCCCTTCCAAGCCATCGTTTCCCAACTTAGCATCCTGGGATCCGGGTGTCCGCAATGTTCATGCTGGGCTTTTGAAGACTGAAGTTCCTCCTCCTACTTTACTTTATCCAGAACATTGGAAGTGATCATATTAAAAATAGAAACAGAATATTAGACAAAATCAAGCCTCTCCTCCCGAGCGCAAGAAACACCGTTATCAGCGCTGAACTCCGCTTTAAGACCACGGTCACCACCAATGTGTTTCGTTCAGACCTAGATACTATCGTTAGTATTACGCACTCGTACCTCTGGCAGCTCTTGAAATTTCCCTATCTCCCGTTTCCACCTCCCTCAAATCCTCCCCTCCTCCAAAATAAAGGTTACGCAGCGCTGCTTTCCCCTTCTCCCGCACGGCCCAGCCCGCGGACACAGCGCCTCCACCCATCCCATCGCTGGTCTCTCTCCTGCCTGCTCAGTCTCTCGTCTCAGTACAGCATCGGGAAGGCCAGTCTTTGTAAGCCACGCAAAAGCAACTAAAAGGCAGGAAGAAAAGAGTTTCTCCTCTGCATTTGGCCCTACAGAAGCCACAATCGCAAAATCCTTCTGGTAACCCCGTATCACGCCAAGTAGCATCAGAAACGGCAGCCAGAGAGGCACAACCCTTCGCTTACGCTCCCCAAGGCAGGAGCTACTCGCCACACCACGGAGAGGACGTACGTGAACCCTCCCTGTTTCAGCTGGGGGGGATGGTGAAGCCTCTGCCATTAACAGAAGGCACTTCTCTGCCTACCACAGCCACAGTGAGCACCCTCCCCTCCCCATGGAGCACCCACCGGAGGGGAGCTGCTAACGGGACCCCTCCAGCGCTGCCAAGCAGGAGCTGGACCAAGAGCGCGCATCCTTTGCGCCACGGCCCTGGGGCGACGCTGCAGCGGCGCCCAAGCGGCTGCTTTTGCCGGCGACGTGCAGGGGTGCCGCACTCGGGTTTGGCACCCGAGCCCCTGCTCCCGTTTCACCAGCTCTGGCTCCGCTCGCCTCGTCCGTTCACGTTATTCCCGCAGCAGCCCCACACCAGGCTTTTCACTGCACAGGTCGTGTCTCCCCGCAGGGCTCTCAGAGGAGGCACCAGGGACGCGCAGAACGGGCAGACGATATGGAAATAAGGAATTAGAGCCCTGCCTCGCCATCCGGCAGCAAGGGCGCGTGGGAATTAAGACAACGTCCTTCCCCATAATCCTTTGAGGGACATTAGAAAGTGTTGCTTCAACCGAAACACAGAGTTTCGGTTGGCAGGGAGTTGTACAGGAAAATAAGGTCTCCCCTTGGCTACAGCCGCTTCCCTCTGGCTCACCTGCGCCAGGACGGCTCCTCATGGCCCGAGCTCTGCCCTGCGCTTGCCAAGGCAGTCCCCGCACACGGCTGCTGGGTTAACCCTGCTGCGGCCAACACGCCAGATATGGAAATCGCACAGCATTTTTACGAGCGCTCTCTATTTAACTTTCTCCTTCCATCTCCGCTGGCTCCTTGCCCCCGCTGCATGTCGGGAGCAGACAGCAGCAACTGGAACAGGCCAGGGTCCTGCTGGTAAGGGGGAAGGTCAGGGACAGCACGGGCAGGGGCGACGCACCCAGCAAAGCTGCCTGGGACGCAAGTGACGGCTCTTTCAGCAACGCAGCTGATCCACATAGGAAAAGCCCTTCGTACACAGCGTTTCGTCGAGCCCGAGTTACCTGTCTGCTGTTATCTCAAGGCCTTCCGCTGATTTTCCATGTTTACTGGGCAAGCGAAGGAGCTCATGGTGGCAAAGCGGACTGAGCTACACATTAAATCCACACGGTAACCGGCCAAGCGCGCATTGCTCACGTGGACCATTAGCAACGTGGAAACAGCCACTGACTAGACGATTTCCCTGTTAAAAGAAAGGGAGAAACCTTTGTTTGCTAAGATCCAGACCGCACGCGATGCTTTTCTGCAAACAGCCGAAGAAATAGTTACTGCAAGATACCCTTAACCCCCCCTCCCACCCCATTTCTGCCAAACCCGTTTCAGACGCGTCCTCTCTTACCTAGGCGGAGGCACGCGTGACAGACAGCAGGTTCTGGCTGGGTAAAAACGAAGCAGGGATGGGAGCTGGCTTGTGAGAAGCATCCGAGTTTGGCCTTAACACCACGTTCTTCACCCAAAAGGCAAGTCGGCTAGCTGTGGGCAATTCACTTCTCAAATTTTAAACCCAAGTTTGGAGGCCACTTCAGAGCTAAGAGGGCCAAGAACCGATTTCAAGAAGCTGAACAGCAGGTGTCAGAACTGGGAAGGCAGCGTTAAAAAAAAAAAAACACGTAACAAAAATATCAAAGAGCGAGTTTATTTGGCACAAAACTTACAAGAACTGTTTTGTTCCCTTCTTAAATTTAGTACAACTAGCAAGGAAAAAAAAAAAAAAAGGCATACTAATACATTTAAGAAGCTGTACAGCAAGTGAAATGTGGAAAGAGGCACCAGAAAGATCTACCAAAAATCAAAGTGCATGAAAAATACCTACTCTGAGCGCCTCACGGTATTGTATTAAGGCACCACTCCTTTAGAAGGTTTACGGAATACATCAAGTGTGCAACTTCTTGGTTTGGAATGCAAGAGTCCTTCAGCCTGTATCCGAACCGGACACCGCAACCTCTGAACGGAACGCCACCTCTCCTTGTAAGTGTTACCCGGAGAGACCTCTCGCTGCCCGGCATCCTCTCTCAGGCAGGAGCATCGCGGCCCGAGGCTTTGAAGAAGCCAACGTAGGTTATCAGTGACCAGCGTTCTACTTCAGAGCTCTAGGCTGTAGCGTACACCAGGCCTACAAATTCTTTACAACAGTTTTACAGAAAAGAAACGCTGCGGAGACAAGAGTAACACGGGACACATCAGTAACCGCGTTCTTGATAATTTATCAGAACTTCTAAGGATTTCCTGGAGTATCTCAAGAAAAAAAAAAACCTGGGTAGTGTTATAATCCAGAATAACTAAACACACTTTTTCAAAAGGATTACAAAGCTTCCTTTAGGACTAGCGACCGAACCTGACAAATTCCACAAGACTTCAGGAACTTTAAGTACATACAAACAGCCCAACAGTAGACAGCGGTAAGTGTTTTTCATTACTGGAAACATTTAATGCGAGTACCTCTAACTGCAAACCATGTCACACCGGTGTATATGCATACACACGCTCACAGACAAGCACCGACACGTCGTTACAGACAGAGCCAGACAGACACGGCGGTTCCTTGCGGATTCTGCACATCACCGCCCTCGGGTACTACAGAAGTCGCACCAGGTTTTCTATTTCAGCATCTTCCTTACGAATTATCTTTTCTAAGAACCAAACCGCTTCAGTTACAAGAAGAGGTACCACGGGCCAGATCCACATCTAGTGTAAACAGGTTCACAGACAACCAAACCGAAGTTGCATCTGCTTCTTACCAGCTTTGACTTTGGTTTTGCTGCTCAGCTGGATCACCAGTCTCCTTTACTTGCAGGAAGAAGTTTGATAAGAAATCAACGCCCGTATCAAAACGTAAGCGGGAACCAGTAAACGCAGGATATTGTACCAAACCATCGAACGCCACCTCTACTGTAGAGAGTTTCAAACATCTCAGGAGCTTGAGACTGCTTAGCCCACACGCTCCGGAGAAGCGCGGTTCTCTGTGCACGTGCAAAGGCATTTAAACACGACCCGAGGCGTTACGGGCGTTCGGGTTTTGTCCTCTTACGGCGTAGACCTCAAGAACACAACAGTGTCCCCCGTTATAAAACCAGAGCGCCCTTGAGCATTACAAATTCTAAGCAGCAAGGGCCGAAGCGAAGGGCATCTGGAAGCGATCTACACGTTAGGGAGCATGGTGTTTCACAAGTCCCAGAACAGTTCAGTTCATGCTTTCTGGGATAACCTTCCCTGTGCCTTTGCCCCAGTACAGAGCTGTAGTTTGCAGTAACTCTTTTACCCCTGAATTACTTGCTACCACATATAAAACACGCCACAGTAGTGGCTGTCAGGGCTAAACATTTAATAACGTGTCCTTTTTGTCCTTTATTAACAATTACAATCGCAGAAAGAAAAACTATTCACTCAACTCATTTATTTCATGATTTATACGTAAGTCATGTAGCAACTTAACATTGGTGTTATACATTTGTGCTTCCGGTCCCTGGCACTTAGAGGAGGAATTCATCTCCAGGTAATCACATCTTGCTGAAGCATTCCTTTGCATTTGTCCAAACTTGAATTCCCTTTAGAAACAAAAAGTTAAAAAAAAAAATAAATAGGTGGAAATAGACTTTGTTCGCAAACCTCATCGACAGACTTTCTCCCACAGACAGTCCCAGAGATCTTCACGCAAGAGTAGGGCAGAGACCACACTGGAACTGGACCACACTGCCTATTACACACCAACATTAACGTGTGACTGAGCTAAAGGGGGACGGAATACGTGGGAGGGTTCACGCTAGTGACTCCCAACCTCCTGTGACTGCAACGTTCCTCGTTACTGAGTTTGCTCTGGATCCCCTGCCGATAGGGTACGTACACCGGCCCAGCCTTCCGCAGATGTACCTTTTTGCACATGCTAATCTGCATGACAGCGTAGCTTATAAGCGCCTCCTTCAAATCCCGATTCTTCTGGTCTTTAAACCGTTCGATGTCAGCCCAGGCACTTTTCACAAAGTCTCTGCAATTAAAAGCAGTATTTCTGTTAGCAAGTGTTTTACACGTTCCATCCTCGGCTGATCTTGCCTCCTCCGAACCCCCGGCGGAGCAGCTGCGTACGACAGAGTGCTCCATCTTCCAGCGAGTAAACCACGTTCTGCAGTTATGCATCCCACAGCATCCTCGTTTTATAACTGGCACTACTGCCTAAACCATCTTCTGAAGGTTTTTCATCTAGAGGACCAGTTTCACAGGATGGGTTGGGTTCTTTTGGGTATTTTTCCCCCCAGTAAGCATGGCTGCCACACAACCAGCATAATTCAGAATATACTTTTCCCCTCAGACTCTGTGGGGGTAACTAAGGATCTTTATGCTAACATTCAGCACGCAACACTGCACGTTTCTGTCGATTGTCAAGTCAGGATCTTGGGTTTTCCAACGTGAAAACTTACTTGTCATCAGGATTTGAGACACTTGAGTACAACAAACATTTACAATGCAAATTTGACTTGGACAATTCAGTTCGGGAATTAATTTTGTTGGTCTGGCGATGCATCTTCGGGACTCCTTCACTACAGTGGAGGTAGATTTCTGTAATTCATAGCTTTCGTTTGTGCTGGATTATACATACAAGGCAAGTATTCGCTTGAAAATTGCTTCCAGAGCTACAAAAGCAGATCTCCGGTACTTCTGTCAAAACAATTACGAAACTGCATTGACTGAGCGTCTTGTTGTTCTGAACTATTCGTGAACCAGTCTTATCTTTCCAGCTCTAATCCTCACGCATTAGGAGATTCCACGTTCACCCTTGTCTTACACGACGAACGTGTTCTGATACAATCACGTTGCTTTAGGAATGTTAGTTCCTATTTTTCACGCTTGTATTTCCTTAGAGCACCGAGCAGCACTTACTCAAACACAACTCAGCAGAACTTCTAATCTCTTGCAAACAGGAGTCAGTTGTCCCCCATACGAGAAGCTGCAGAATATGAGCTCAGGACCCATACACATAAACCAAACTAAATACTCTGTTTGAAGCAAATCAGCTTGTGAGTCTTGGGCTCTTCAGCTGCAGACCTACAAGCCCACCTGCTAAACATATTACTAGCTGAACATGAAAGTGTGCACGTCAGCCATTAGAGTGGGCTCAGTGGCTGGGAAAGTCATCAGGTTTTACATAAGCCATACACTCAGACCAGAAGCTAACTGCGTGTACTGTACTTTATTTCACAACTTGCAGCTGACAGGAGCTTTTATAGACAGCTCATAAACACCAAGAATATATTAAAAACACTTATGAAATGCAAACACCTTCAAGAGCATCCAGTCAAGGCCTTTTGCTAAGACAAGCCCTGTGTTTTCTTTGAAAAAGCCAAGCCCATTTACCTGCCCTCCAGATTTTTAGACTTCAGTTGTTCTTCTCCTTCCTGTATCTGCTCTTCTAGAACCTTTATCTTGGCTTCCCTCTGCTCAGGGGTTTCCTGCCCGAAGAGCTTGCTCGTCATCCCTTTCAGAGAGAACGTTCTCACAGTCTACAAAAGACAAAAGACACTCTCGGTTTGGGATTCTAGAGCGCAGCCACAAGTCATTGTGTGATTTTTACCAGCATTCAGGCTTATTCTTCTTATTCAGCTGATTTTTGGCTTTAATTTCCATTTCATGAATGTCCCATTGATAAGCAGCTATAGAAGGTGGCTCACGTCAGACTGAGCCAAGTGGGGAGGAAGTAATTTCGTGTTCAAGCTCTTGAGGCTGCTCTGTGGACTGGACCACAAGTGAGTCACTCCACTGACAGGGGTAACCTCTCAGAGCTATTTTCTTACTGAAGTAGGAAAGAACGTAAGTCTTGTGTTCTGTATGAGAAAGAAAAGCCATGAAGTAGCTGTGTATAGAGCACCAGATAGACCCAACAGCAATATTAGGACTTCTCAACACTATCTTAAATAGATAACGTCAAAAAAAAGTAATATTATCTTCCATATAAAAGGGACTAGCCACATATCAGTAACGTCCACCTTTCCAAAGGCAGAGGAAGCCTTTCAGAATTTTGATCTTTAGAGCCGTTTGTGTTACTCTGCTCAGGTCACGTTTCCCGCAACCCTTCACTTGCTCAGCATTCAATAAAAGAAGCTTGGTATAAACACCTTACGTCACCAAGAACCAAGTTACTTTAAACCTCAGATGCCTACAGCTCATACGATACCGTGTCTCGTAAGCGGCAGCCAGCATGTTAGCGCCATTTAAATGTCATTCTAAGTAACGTGGCTCTAAAAAAAAAAAAAAAAAAAGGCATCTTGGAGAAGAAAATGGAAAGACTCACTCCTGTTGCCAGCTCCTCACACTGCTGTTTCTTAGATGTTAGGTCCTGTGCAGCCATTTCCAAGTCATATTGCATAAGTTCGTGTTTCCTGCAAACCGCCCTGAAAAGTAAGCAATGGAAGATCTGTCACGTAATACCTTGTTTTGCTACGTTTCCCTCCATTTAAACTTTACAGATGGCATCGCTCTTCTTTTTTGGCAGGCAGCACATTTGGTTGTTTATCTAGCTCAAATTCAACAGCCTTATCACAGAATGCATAACTCTGCAAACGCAGTAGCGGAGCAAGCTTGGATCAAGGTATAATGGAAGTCCTTAGTACGGCAGCATTCCACACATCCGCTCCTCTTCTTAGGCTCAGCCTGAGACACTCTCGGCAACGCGAGCCCTACTACCTATTTAATGATGTCACTGCAACATAGTTTTATTTAAAATATATTACAGAAAAATCACAACTATGACAAAAGATCCCTGGAGATGGTACCTGTCACAGCAGCAATGTATCGGTCAATCATAAAATTATTGACATTTTATCTTTTAAACAACAAAACAAGAAACTGGCCTCCTAGATTCACATAGTGCCTTTCATCTGGAAAAGAGAATTTCCTCTGACCACCTGCAATAATTCCCAGTCCTGTGTGGGCTGACGATGCTACATCCGTACTCCAAGGCCGGATGCACACGTGTCTCCCAGGAGAAGCTACTTGTGCTCTGGGTTCCCACACAGCGGCCACCACACTCGCCAACCTGATTCCCTACAGCACTACTGGACCTCTCCAAGAGGTTCTGAGCCAGCCCGAGGACAGCACAACAGCTTTGCGTGCAATCTTATGGCATAAAGCAGTTTGCTTTTGTATCCACGCTTGTAAGGGAGGACTGCCCTGTAAAGGCTGATGTAGATAAAGTAGAATCAGTGCTGAGCTGCAGATGGTTACGTAAGGGCACTCTGAAACTTGCTGGAATTCGCAACGGCTGCAGCAGCTCTGTCTGGCCCGTCTCATCTGAAAGTTGATGCTTTCAGCACACTGGGGCACTATTATACCAGAAGACAAAGCACCAGCGTAACCAGAGGATTAAACAGCGTTACCTTCCACAGTATTCAGAGTTCAACATTTCTGCTGTTTCCCTACTGACCAGCTCAGCTCTACCCTAATTTTTCTTGCCACCCACATGGCAATCAAATACGAGTAAGCAATATAAGAGGTGAGAACATGGAGATTCCACAACACCGACATTTCCCCTTCCTGGAGAACAAGAGGATACTAAACCAAATTCAACATCAACGCAGTATCAGAGGAAACGATTACGGCGTCTCTTTGAGCTACGTGCTTCTGTACATACCGTAGTGCTTCTGCATAGAAGAGATATTCCTTCAGCTGGTCTGCATAATGTTCCTCTTCTTCCAGAATGTCATCGATAGAAGCTGCATATCTGGTGAAAAACAGCCCTGGTTAAATATAGAGCTCCTTATTTTAACCTTTAAGGACTACACACACAGTGAAACAAGGGAGGACACCTGATTGACAGAAGCACCCATCACTAAAACACTGAAAGGCGCTTCCAAAACCAGTTTTTCCTTTGTTTTTAACTAGGCTCTGAATCAGCCAATATAAACACTCCTGCAGGGCTGTTTCTTCGGTTGTTACTACAATGAACCTTTAGACAAGTACAAGATCTATCATAAGTTTCCTGCTGAAGATGAGGCAGCTTTTATTACAGGAAAGAACAACCATTTACTCCTTTTCTTCAGTGGGCTGTCAAAGGCAGCACCAAGGCAAGAGACACATGGTGCAGAAGAAGTCCTGCAAGGCTTAAAGCATCAAGGCACAGGAACATGAACATCATACCTCCTGAGAAGCAAAGGGGCTGCTTTCATTGTTCATTATTCAGCCCGAGTACGAGAGAATTCACAGCGGTGCTTTGAACATGACAACATTAAATCCCTCAGCTCCTTGGAAGTCTGTTGCTTTGTCTGCTGTGTAAGTCAGGCATATCAGTTCAGAGCAACAAGAAGTTTAAGCCTTCTTCTTAGGGAGAAATCTGATATACAAGGGCTTGGACCAACTCTGCAGATCTTGCATTCAGTAAGAGCTTTGTGATTTAGGCTCATGTCTCCTAAAAATGGCAAAAAGCACTTTATTTTTCTAGTTTATATTGCTTACTGGACAGTACTAGCGAGTTCTCACTAACCAACATGACTGTGCTTGTAAGGACAGGCCTACAGCTCAGGGTAACTGCACATCTCACTGGGCACAGTGACAGAACTAGGACGCCACTCCAGCCAGCTACGCGGGGCGTGTGCCACTGGACATACAAAGGATGAATGAACCCTCACCACAAATGCCTTCACCTATTCTGCCAGCTCAGGCTGGATTCTGAAGAATGTAGCAGTCCCTTGCGCAGCTGCCAGCTCTCTGAAACCAGCGTACGTCCACACTTGCCTAGTGATCAGCACAAAGCAACCCCAACGTTAACTGCAGCACCTCTTGCCTTCCAAGTTGTTGTAAAGTCTGAGTTTTCCCCTTTTTTCCTGTGCCTCTCCAGTAAATGGCCCTATGGAACCAGTGGCAGAGTTTCAAGCTGAATGGGAACTGGTAACGTGACTTGGGAGAGAACAAGAAATCCCTCCACACAAGCTTTGAAAGCACCGTCACTTGGACCCCTGGGAATCTAAGGGAAGTATCCGAGGGAGACAGTCCTGCTGAAAGTTATCGTCATCCTCAGGCCTACTCAGCAGGGCATGCAAAACAAGGCTCCTCAAAGCGGGAATGGCTACTTGCAGGCTAACTGGAAGAATGGGGCGACTGAGGAAGAGCTGTAGATGTGTCCATCTGCTCAAGTGTGAATTTTAGAAGTATACGAGCAACCTAAGTTGTTTTGAAACCCTGCAAAAATCAAAAGACGTGGCACATCTGGGAAAGGCCCTACCAAGGCTATTTGGGATAAAAAAGCCTAACATACAAAGTGACCAGCAACAGCAGATGAGATTAAGTAGAAGGGATAAAAGAACAGGCAGAACAAGAATTCACGTTATGAACCAAAGTAAGGAAGAAGTCCAAACTGTTGGAAAACGTACTTGTTCTGCAAAAATCCTGCAGCTACACAGGTCATAAAAGTCACTTACCCTCTCTATTTTTAAGTTCCAATGTGCAATAATTTTAGTACAGTGGTTTGATTTCTCAGGGCAGCAGATGGACCACATTTCAGTTTTAAGTAAGTTCTAAGTTGAGAGCAGTGCTAGAGCTCATCTGTGGCAGAACAGCTCTCCAAAAAAAAAAACCCACCAAACAAAAACCCACCTTGCCCAGACAAGGTTTTCAAATGACAATTGAGTTTGATTTGGAAAAAAGTAGTAAGACACGCTATATTTCTGACTGCCTATGCTGAAGTTTAAATACCAGTTTGTCCTAAACAGGTAGGTAAACAGGGGGAAATGATAAGGAGAAACACTGCAGTAATTTCTAAAAGGTATCTAGTATGTTCCCACTTTTCACAGGAATCATCAGCTAAACCCCTGTTTTCGTTTAGGCCGCTTCCACCTGCAGTGACAGGCTAGTTGATACAGAGAAAACGGATCACTCATTAATAGCATGAATGACAGAAGTCGAGGGTCTGGCCTTTTTTCCTTTCATCTCCGAAATGATGGCATTACAGTCATTCACTCGAGCTGTCTCGGCGTGCTCCGCTGTCTTCTGTCACTTCAGCAAGCCTCACCCTGTTATCCAACACACACCCAGAGGTGCTCTGGGATGTCTTCTCCAAGTATAAGGCAGTTTTAGATCATACTAGACAATAACAACTCAAAAGTTTAACTAAACATCTAGCAAAGACCACAGCATATGGGGTAGATAGAGAATAATTAAATTAGCCTTGAAGTTTAACATCTTTATTAGGCAACATTCTTGAAGTAGCTTTCTGTTGCAATGAACTCGTGCCTCATGTTACGGGAACGGTAACTGGCCTGGTAAGTTATACTTCCAGGAGATCACAGATATGATCCTTACTGGTAGGAGACCCCATGGGTCACTGAATGAGTTCCTGAATCTCACAGCTGCTGCTTCTTGATTGTCACTAAGAGATTATTGCTGTACGAGAGTGCCAGAGCAGAAGAGGTGACAGGCAATGGAAGCGGCCTCAGACTTCACGCCGTGATTAAAGTTACCCAGAAACTCCCTGCCATTACCCTGATCTCTAACCCTAACTGTGTTACAGACATTAAACATCTCGGATGCGTGGAGAGGGTTTAGCCTCCTGCCTGAGAAGCGAGACCCACTTCTTTTAGTTGGTTACGTATTTCTAGGTGTTTGGCATCTAGGGTGATCCATCTGAACCACTGAAAACCCACTTGTGCCTCCTTAACTCCTCTACACCACACCATGTTTTCATCATCTCTTCAATTTCTGCACACTGTAGAATGCAGAAATTACACTTTATCAGTAAAAATCGTGTATGAAGAAGTGTCCAACAGCTTCCAGCTCTTGCTGGAGTTGTTCCTTATTTGTACTACACAACTATAGAAGAGGAATCGGAGCAATGAGAAATTGTACTGCTTCACTTACTGTATACGACTACCTGAAAAGCAGAAAGCCTGAGCCTAGGACACCACTGCTGTGAGCACTCCAAAGGGCTGGACTCTTATTCTGAAGGCTGTGTTTTGCATACCCTGCCAAATGACTCTAAAGACGCAAAGAGGGAGGATTCTCTACTTTATTACATCCCAGTCAGTGTTTGTTTCAAGAATCCATTTCAGTTTTGGTGCTGATTAATTAAATTTCTTAACTTTCTGTAATGAAGTCCAAATCTGCGTACCATCTACCGCATGGTACAAAATGCTGCTATCAAAACCAAATGGGTCTCATCAGGTCTGCAGTACATTAAAGTTGTATTCCACCAGTTTCTGGCATAGTAGCTTAAAAGAAAAACTGGAAGAATTCCAAACACTTCTACAATTTCAAAATAATAATAAAAAAAGAAACCCCTCTGGTTCTCCTGAGACCTTTTGAGCTACTTAATACAGTACATGGATGCTAAAATTGCGCCTGCATCCAAGTCACAGAAACACTGCATACCCAAAACCAACGCACCCCCAGCTTTCTTGGTACTCGTATGTACTTTGGGGTTGAGGGAAAAGAGAGGAAAGAGGGAGAGTTCTACATCTGGCTTACATCAAACTATCAGATATTCAGTCAGTACTTACACATCCATGTGGTGGCCAGCACTCTGCAACCCATCCCCCATCTCCTTTTCTATTGCACTCCACTCACTGTAGGAAAAACAAACGAGAAACAACATCACACATGAAGGGTAAGGGAAGTTAATAAGCTGCATCCTGTATATAGTTTCTTTCCAGGTGACACCTGACTGGAAACTGCCTCAAAGTTTGACTCTGCCAAACCGATTTCTTCCTCCAAGCAGCACGCTGACAATGTGGCAAGGCTAGTTAACGGCACTCTGTGAAACAGTTGTCCCTGCCACCTAAACGCATCCTCACAGACAGACTTAGCTGGGGATTGCTTCTGAGTCTTGTTTAAATAGCTAAAACTCAATTCACAATAAAAAAGACCACCTGATACTAGCATTTAAAATAAAAGGGGGTGGGGGAGAGGAAACTTTCTAAACCAGAATTTGGTGTAACATGCTCATCACGGAAGCTAAGCCTTCCAGATCCACAACACAACAGACAGAAATCATTTGCTGTACGTTGATTTCTAAGAGCAGCAAAACACGCGCAAATGTCAAATCCCAATTTCTGTTTTCATAGTAGTTTATTTCTATTAATTAAAAAGCCATCAGCTCTCGTTACTGTAACTACCTAGTCACATTCGGGAGATCATTTAGATAAAGAAACACAGGGCTACAAGAAAGACAGCAAGAGCCTCACTCTGGACATCCAAGTACGTACACTGCAACTTAACTGTGTTCTCAGCTTCGTGAAACCTTGTGAGGTTCCTTAGTTACAAGAATTACATCCACAACTTTAAAAGAAAAAAGGAGGGGGTCCCCTTACGTTTCAGATAATTTATGTCTAATGCATCTATTCTGTCCCTCACTTTTTCATAAACATTCCACTCTGCTGATGTTGACATTTGTTTGTCTTTGTGTTATTACAGAACTACACCTAATTTCACTTTAAAACCCCCAATGAGAAAGACATCTGCTATCCATTAACCCAGAGAATTAAATTTAGCACTTGAACAGTGTGTAGAAGCAGGAGGTTTCCCTTAACCAGAAGTTTAGATTCTTTAATTCTCCAGTGAGATGGAAAACTTGAGCGTGCAATTCACTCATATAAATCAAAAAACGATTGGCAAATTCACTTAAAAAAGGTACTAAAATTGGATATAGCTGTTGATGTTTAACCATTAAAAGGACCTAGAAGCTTTTCGGAGACAACTGCATGAAAATAGGTAGTAAATTACTTTTCTGAAGAAAGAGAATGCCAACACAACAGCAAAAGCCCCAAAGGCCTGGAATAAAAGCAAGAAAAAGCTAAATTCTTCCACTAGAGACTCCGCTCAGCAGACCAGAGATCACTGGATCCAACACAGAAATATCACTAGTACTGCAACACTAAGTTTTTCAAGGCAGACACTGAAACGTTTCAGATATGCTGCGATACTTTTCAAAAGTATAATGAACAAATTGCCTTCCCTCTCTCTCCACATCTCTACGTATATACTTAAAAACCAGATGAAGTCTTACCTGAATACTCTTCCATAGTTGCCATGGACTTTATAGACGCCGTATAGCCGGTCTGCTACCCTCTACAACATTTCAGAGTCAGGTTTTGGTCATCAACATGAAGTGCAATTGCTTTGTGAAAACCCACATACAAACTTCAAGCTAAAGCCTTCATATTTTTATACAGCTAAACAGGATTAGGCCTAAATCTAACCTAAGGCACTACTGAAGGAAAAATCAACAGCATTGAAGTCTTCGAAGACTGAAGTCATAATTAAGTCTATATTGAAAAGTACCATTAAGTATTTCTTTGGAAGCGCTCTTGCATAGGATATGCCTGTGGAGACCACAAATAATCAAGTTACCTTCAGTTTTCAACAACTGAATGTCAGGCATAGCTTCCTTTACCCAAATAATGCCAAATTGATACATACGCTTGCTTATTTAACATTAAGATGGCAAGGCAAAAGTCCATCCTGTCACAGAGACTAGGGAAAGCTTCAGTAAAATTCTAACAAGTGACTTGATTTTTCCATGCAGGTCAGTGTAATGAAGGAAAGGAAATGAGGCATCCACTGCAGGACTTATTGCTGAAGCTAGATACGTCATTTCAGCTACTTGCAGAGTCAGTACCTGCTGCAGCCAGCACTACGATGCTGGCAACAGCCTCAGCAGAACAGACCGCATGCACACTCTGAAGCATGACCTGTAGTCCAGATAATGCCCTTGTAATTGTGAAGTACCAATGAATGAGGCTGCAGTTCGGTAAGGGTTACAGTTACTGGCCTGCCAAAGCAGCAAAAAGGAAACAAGTCGCCCAACAGATCTCAGGCCCATACAGCCCTGAGAAAAAGGCACTGCCAGCAGAACACCAGTGATTAATCCTCTCGAGAACCACAGCTCAACAGGGCAATCCATTACCATCCTCTCTGCCACACAGCTTCCATCAAAAATTAAAACCCTGTTGAACTTTTGAGTGTCGTGCTCCTCATTATTGGCATTGTAATTCCCTATTTCCTTTTTGTGACTTTAAAAAAAAAAATCTTCCATTCTCAACCCACGGAGTATCTTCATGCATGACATAATTGTTCTCATCATTAAAAAGAACATTATGCATTACAAACTGAAGAACAAGCCAAAAAAAGTGGTCCGGGAAGCATACACAATTCATACTACAAGCTCTGGAAGACAAAGTATTACATGTCTGAGGAGAAAACTGTGTTTTGGGGCCTTTCCCAGCCCAGACATCCAGCAAAAGCAATTTGTCTAATGAGTAGAGAGAAGCAGACATCTCGATTCTCTTTCAAACACCTCCCTCTGACATGCGACCATCAGGGGAGAGGGCAGATTAGCAACATGCATGTGTTTGCTCCTCCAGTGACTGTCAAGCTCAACCACCACATTGGGAACTCCCTCCCCTCCAGATCCGTACTAAGTCAGCGCCCCCTCCTTGCCATCTCCTGCCCCATGCTCCACAGCCAGACTCTCTCAGGCAAACTGCCCTTATTTTACAGCACACATACATTCTCTTGCCTAAACAAGAAATACTGCCTTAGAAATAAGTAATACTGTTTGTCATGACACACATGGGAAATACTTACAGCTCTGACTCGCAGGAGGTGTGATATGACAGACTGCAGTTCATCGCTATAGTGTTTGAGCTCAGTAAATCTCCTGGGAGCAGGAAACAGATAGTACATCATTAGCCATCACGAAAAGCAAGCTTTCGCACAACGCAAGCTAGAGCCACGACGCTACAGCCAGCGAGACGGAGCCTGGACTGTTTTGAGGTGGAATTAGCTGAAGACTCCTAAAGAAGTGACTGCAGAGTTTAATTTCCCTAAAGTGAACAACCCAACACTTGCATAACTCGGGTGGGTTTTTTTTATTATAACGTAAACAATGAAGGTTCAGAACAATTTAAGACAAATGTTTGCGAAATGTAAGTAGTTAAATGAAATTACTACATCATTGTCTTGGGTTTCTTTTAAAAATGGGATTTATAAAAGCAAGCATGAGTGAATAGGAAAGCTTCAAGTAAGTACAAAGCCAAAATCTGCTGAAGTGTACATACTTCTTAATAAAAATGGGGTCACATTTCCAACCTAACAAAGTCACTTCACTTTCAAGCTGCCATCTAGCCCGTTTCGAGTATAACCTTTCAGAAGTTCAAGGAAGCATTCACAACTACCACAATTCCTCTGAGGCCAAGCCGTATGGTAACTGAAACCCCTGTTGAGACCTGTACCTGCACAGGAGTCAGTCACGGCTAAGAGCAATCAAGTGTCTGCAGCTTAGCAAGGTACCAGTCAGGTAACCCACCGCCAGAGACCACGTGCACGCTGCTGGCCTGCCACTCCTGAAGGAAAGAGGCATTTTAGCCGCCAGCCCAGTTCAGCCTAGTTTAAGTTAATACACTCAGCTCATGCTAATGATGAAGCTGAATCCGTTGCCACAGCTCTGCTAGTGACAGGTAACCAATTAAGCCACAGCAACAGCCACTTCTGTATACGTAAACCCTCCTTACTACAAAGGAACCTCACTCGCGTCCTACTTTGGGACATAAGAATGTATTGCCATCCAGCTGGGAAGCCAGAAACAGCTTTACATAAATTACTAAACAATAGGTTTAAAATAACCAAACACAGAACACCACAACTAGAACTAAGGAACGGGAGACTAAGATTAGTCTTCCAGGTTGGTGTTCAAGCATTCAAACCTTCACTCCTCCTCCCACTGCAGGCACACAGTCAGGCTTTGTATTTCAGAAGAGTTTGTACCCAAGAGGTCTTACTGAAATGAGTCAGGTCACTTGTTTTGGGTGACCATGTATGACATTCCAAGGTTTTTCATTTAACACCTCCTCTTCCCCTGCCAGGAAGTCTTCCTCTAAAATATTCTCCTCCTTACATTCAGGAAGTAGAAGCTTTATTGCCATTTCTAATATTTTTGATCTCCAAGGAGCATCTTTTATAAGATTATGACACACACAGGGTTAAAGTACACACAAAGATTTAAAAGTCAGCAGAGAAACTGCACGGGAAAAATAAATACAGTCATTGATCTGCACAGTGGGGTTTAGAGAGCAATCTTTTCAGTTTACACTTTATAAAATATGCACCAGGGCTGCGTGTCGGACAGCTGCAGACACGTACAGTGGAGATATTTGAAATAACTGAAGTAAAACCAAAAGATTAAAAAGCATGCCTTCAGCTCAGGAAGACTCCCCTTTCCACTCCAGAAATTTATAGTGAAAAGTTTTATTTATCCTGCTTTGTGTCAAAAAAGCTTTTAGGAGTACTGTACTCCCTGAAGGCAAGAGTCGGGAACCCAAGAGAACTTTCAGTATCCTGGACTCCAGCAGCAATACATCATCTCCCATTCCAACTCCTCCTCCCTTAAAAATTAAAATAATAATAATTTTAAAAAGAAATAACTACTTCAGAACAAAGCTGTCTGCCTTTTACTGTTTCAGAAAAGCAAAAACCAAAGCGATGCCATTTTTTCCCCAATGTTTTGTGAAGGTTGAAAGTTTCACAAATACCAGTTATTAGGAAAAAAATGATTTTAAGAGTCTGGTGGTGTTACTTGAGAAATAAACCTCTGCGTTTGCTTAAGTCCTACTCGTTGCTCATGCAAAAAAAAAAAATCACGTCAGTATGAAGTAATTTCCAAACGGAGCTCGGCAAGGCACACCAAGGGGTGTTCACTTTCCAGCGCATCATAACACCAGAAGTGTGAACCAAGACAAGAGTTTTGGCACTCGGTAACTAAAGGAAGCCTAGTGCTTTTCCCTTTGTTTCACAGGTTCTGCAACACTACCAACAGTCTAATTATTAAAAAGAAGTTTGGGCTATTGAGTTGAACATCGGATATAAATGAAGAACGGATCAGGTCACCTTGCTGTATGGGTACCACCAGGCTTCTTCTCAAAAATACCTTTTACAATAATGTCAAAGAAGAAAATTCCATTTACAGCAGTAGACAGCATTGCAACATAAGCTGTTTACTTTGTGCATTTTGCTCGGCATTACTCCTCCCATTATCAGGGTGGGCAGTACCATCTTCCTGTTCGGTGAAGGAAGAAATTACAAAAACGGGACTGTTCACTGAAGGACAAGCCACTTCTCTGAGTAAGCAGAGGAAAAAAAGAGAGTTACTTAAAAACAAAAAAATCACCTGCCCTAGGAAAGGATTTAGTGTTTTCTAAAGAAAGCTTTCACCATGATAAAAGCTATTGTTTTGATTAAAACTGAGAAGGACAAGAAGAGGATGGGTGCCACGAGGCCAATTTGAGGTCTGCAGTGCATCCAAATTTACCTCCGAGTACCAGAATACCACATGTTTATCACCATATAACTTCATCATTGAAGATATTAATTGCTTCCCACAGGAGGAGGTTTAGTTTCCAGTCTACATTTGAACTCTCAGAGCAACATCATTTCAGCTGTTTAAAGCTCCTCCCGTTGCTCTAAGCTGAAGGGTGCAGCTCCACTGCAATCTGGACCGAGAGCTGCAGCTATTCTTCACCTGAACCCTTCCTGGTCCAGGAACCTGATGCTTGGTCAGATCTTTTGTTTCAGCAAGGTGAGCTTGCTTGACCCACTTTACTGCCCAGTCACACAAGCGCCAAAGGGAAATCAGAGAAAGCATGTGCCATCTACCGTGAAAAAATAACCACCTATTCCTCATCTCAGTCATAACCAGACTTGTCCGGCTGTCTCGAGGCTGACCACTGGCCAATTTTCCCTGCTGTGAAAGCGGGAGAAGCTAAGTCCTACTAGCCACAGACAGATGCAGGGTGAAGCATTCAGACAAGGGGCCAATTTCACCTGTAGCTACCAAGAGGACTGCTGTCTTTTGATCTCATTCGTGAATGTTATCCTTTATACGAAACACAGCTAAAAGCTTCCTTGCTGCCACAGCAGGCTGCAAAAGCAAAACAAATACAAACAGAGGTTTAGAAAGGTATGTATCCTCTAATGTCCTTAATACAATACCCATAGATGCAGGGAAGGACAAAACAGTCAACAGAAAGCCGTCAGGCACATGGGCTCTCCCTAAATCTCCTATTGCCGCTACTGGACAGCAGGTGAACCCAGATGGCACTTCGTAGGAGTCTCCATTGCTCACGGGTGGCAAACGGCAACACCCCTTCACCCTATTGCTGCACACCGGTGTTCCTAACCACTGGAGAAGTAGAAACTCTCACTTTACCCTCCACACGTCACCTAGGGCGCGATGAACCTGCTGTTACACACCCTTACACTCCTGAGCGGTTTTTTGATCCGGCAGATCCTGGATCTGCCTGTCCCAGAGCTTCTTAAACCACAACAGAGCCGAACTGACCTCCAGACTTCCCAAAGTATCTGTGAAATTTGGCAGCTTGAAGAGAACTATGAACTGCAACACCAGGGTGCATGCGTCCAGAACTGCACACTCGCGGATTTTTGGAAAGACCGATTATCGACCTGTACTCTGTTCACGCTTGTAGAGATTTCTTTACAAACAAATACTAAGAGGTTCTTTTTCCAAGTCTGGGATTTTTTTGTCCCTTCCTTTTAATCTAGCTAAAATGAAAGACTCGTTTTGCATAAAGTGGTGGCATTTTTCTGAATGTTTCCTGCTCCTAGAAACAGGATTTATCAAACCTTTTCACACTACCTCCTTACTAGGCTTCTGGTAAGATTTGAAGTGCAGAAAGATAATTTTTCTTTTCCAAATTTATTCTAAGGATATAGAATATTCTGTCATCTGAAGTTACAGTTGTAACTGAAAAAGGGAAAGGGAGGGAGGGAGGATGTGGAGTCTTACTTGTCTGGGTTTTTCACTCTGAATGTTGCATTAAGAGCTTTTAATCTGGAATCTGCCTGAAAAAAGGGGAAAAAAAGCTTTGTTAATTTAATGCAATTAAATTTCAGTGACAAAAAAAAAAAAAATCAGCCTTCTGGCAGCAACATTAGAAAAAAATTCTGCCTTCCTGGCGTATTTAAATCTTCAAACATTGAACAAGTTGACATTAGCTGCCCAGCATGTCAGATATTTTTATTAAAAAGTCAAAAAACTAAGCTGGTTTTGTGAACTAAATGTGAACTAGGATGTAAACAGTATCCACTAAAATTAAGATGGTATAATCCAAATCCCATAAAAATAGACCCTTCTTAAAATGTTACACAAATCATGGAGTTAAGATACACAACCCTACATTCTTTTTAGATGAAGCAATTAGGTAACATAAGACCATATGGACAAACTATTCTATATTTTTCAAACTAAATAAAACCAGTGGTAGAGTGACCTCTACATGCTCTTTATTACTAGGAACAGTTCCCCAGTGAAATCAAAATCTTACATACGGTGTTCTCTTGTTTTATGACTTGCTTTACAGAAAATATGTAATTTGTCTATCAGAATAGAACCACTTTTAATGCAATGTTCTTTTCTATAACAGAGCATATATACATCTCTAAGGAATAAAGTTCAATACCTAACTAAAAAGGTAATTGGCTACTTTACTTTTTGAGAGGTTGGTTTACCAATGACTGCAGCAGCGGTATGGAACCTCTCTAAGGAGGTGGAGTTTGGGTCAGGTTGGTTTTGGGGTATTTTTCTTCACTTTAATTGAACATTAAACTCCACAATAGGTATTTACTCTTAATAAGACACCCACACAGATGAGAGATCCCAGCCTCATCCACAGACATCCCACATTACCACCCCTTGTCATTTTGCATACAGCTCACTCAGGGCTCATCTATACTGCATTAAAACTCCAACTCCAGGAGAAGGACTACAGTTCACTTTTGATCAAAACACCCCTCTTTTCAGGGAAAGAAAAGCAAAACATCTCGTGAGGTGTACAGATTTCCTACAGTGTACTCTTTTAGCTAACAGACTGTGCCATGGCTGCTAGCAGTAAGTTACTTAAGCAATATTTTAGTGCTGGTTCGTGACACAGGAATATTTTGTACACTGTTACAGCCAACTCGGAGCTTGAAGAGCTATTTTGAATTTGACAGTGATGGGAACACAGTGTTTTCCCAAACCACGAACAGAGTCCTGCCTTCGGGCCCTTGCAATAACTTCTACAGAAGGTAGAAGCGCAGTAACTCCCACACACAACTTCTGAGCACCTGCCCCACGCAGTTACGCTGTCAGAAAAACATCTGTCCTGTCAAACTTAATACTAATACGTATTTCAGAGATGAACTCCCCATCAGGTGAGGTACATTCGAGGAGCTTTCAGACAGTTAATTCCTACTATGATCCTATAATCATTTAAGTATGCTAAAGGGAGACGGGAATTTTCTCCTTCCTAAAGGAAGGGTCAAAATCCCAAGCGACAAATCCCTTAAAGAATAAAACTAAGTGCTGGGGGTGGGAGGGAGGAAAGGCATGATTTAACGATACAGTTGGCAGAGTAAACAAAGTCTCCGACATCACCATTCAACTATAACATGCTACACTGCATTAATGCCTAATTTGAAGTTTAGTTAGCCCAGTTCAAACCCTTTGGGACGAAAGACACATCCTGCTTTAATGCATCAGCAGCAAAGTCAGCAGCAGCACGTAAACCAGTGGTGTGATTCTAGTCTAAGACATGTAGTGAACAGAGGTTTGTCCTCCAGTGTCGTGCTAAATAACCTCCAATCTTGAGGGGTTTATACTTCAGGTGTTGAATAAAGGAAAGACAATTTTTCCCAGGTTTTTACAAAAAGTTTTTTTTCCCCCCTAAGGAAACAGGAACTGTAAAAGGGAAACTGTACACACAACCAAATCTAGAAGGAAATAGAACTTGCTCATGTGTCCTTTAATCTACAATATGGTTTCAGGTAGGCACATATTCTCAGCATTCTGCTGAGTCTTTACATACACAGATCACTGTGAACGCCTGAACACAGCCTGCCAGTACAAGCATTCTGAACTCTGATGAGCGTAAGCTGAAATAAAGATGTGTTGGCTAGGAAAACACAGCTTGAGCGCTTTACATTTTTTGCATTACAAATACTAGCAACGTGCAAGCTCTACCATGACGGAAGGGAA
This sequence comes from Rhynochetos jubatus, assembly GCA_027574665.1. NCBI lineage: Eukaryota > Metazoa > Chordata > Aves > Eurypygiformes > Rhynochetidae > Rhynochetos > Rhynochetos jubatus. The sequence continues at coordinate 32,895,236 of CM050654.1, forward strand.
TCATTATCAATGCTAAGTGTCAGTATCAAAGCCCTTGGACACTGAGGATAAGGGCACCAGCGATTTTCTTTAGCTCTCACCATTCAGAATAATTCTTTATCATCTACCTAATTTTCAGTTGTGATTTCATGAGAGTTGATCACATTACAGTGAAAGAAGAGCTCGGTATTTGTCCTCATACAATAACCATTCCAGACACAGCATACAGACACACAACTTTTGATTGATTATTCCTGCAAATCTTTTACCAGTTTACCCAGCCACAAACTCACTGGTGTCAATGGGGATAGTACTACTTCAAGACACATTCTATTATACACTTAAGGGGCACCAAATTCATCTGTCAGTTCCTTTTAGCAATTTACCTGTGTAGAGAAGGCCTACAACTCAGAGCCCTTTGCTTGCCTGTTTTTTTGGACACCTTGCACTTCCTGCCAAGCTAAGTATGACACCCATCTTTAAAATGACGCTAAACTAAACTGACAACATACAAAAGCACTGCTGTGGGCTCAAGTTGGCTAGTTTTAATGCCTGCAAGGATCATAATTCTACATTACTAGCTGAATTACAAGGTTGAGCATTAAACATAGGCACATATTAACAAGCCTGCTAGAGAACTTAACAACTGATCTCTTACCTATTACATGTTAAGAACACCACTGGTTTTTGTAGTTACAAGTACACATAAACCAATGCTTTTAATAGCAAACAGCCTTTATTAAATAGCCTACAACATGTTTGCTGGAGTATGTCTGTGTCACAGCAGTCATGAGACAATTACAGTAATTACCTTTAACTGAAATCCAGTCTCATTCACCATTTCTTTCCATCCACCTTCCTAAAAATACAGCAAAAGAACATTCAGTTAGAGTGATTTAAGAGTATCCACAGCTTTTTCAAGTCCCTGTATCAGAAGAGCTTCTCCAGTAAGTCTGGGTTCTGTCTCAGCTACCTTCTCCATGTCTTTTCAAGAATCTGAGTGAAGAATAACACGTCATTATGTTTTGCTTACATACTAACCTCCCCCAAAAATAAATGTGTCCTCTGCACTACTCCGTTACCTCATTCTATCAACTGGGGGCAGGAGCCACCCAGCTCCATCTAAAGAAGCAACTCAGCACTTCAGAAAGAAGGGTAGTTATCATCTACTGCTTATTAGATTAGCAGCAGCTCCAAGGACCTTTAGCACTCTTTGCAGTGCACACACAATCACCTCGCTCATACACAGTGGCTGGTTGTCCACTGTTTTCACTTCCCACACATTGGTTCATCTACGTACTATACTGTGCTGTGGTAAACGTACCTGCTCAGTCTGCTATTTGGGAATATCTCATCAAAATACAGAAAAAAAATATCCAGCATCTCCTAAAGTTGAAAACCGTAGAATGCTTCAGCTGACAACTGGATCACAACTTCTGTGATAACATGCTGCACTGGTTTTGGACCACGACACATACGAGTGGATCATGACTCAAACCGCAAAGCTAAAGAAACCATGGATATCCAAGAAGTGAATTGGAGGCCAGTGCTGTCTCTGCAGCCAGCAGTATAGCATGCTAACTATTTCAGCTTTAGTCCAGGGAAGCTTTCCCAAACAACACACATTAAAGTTCCCAATATGCTGTTCCAAAGAGGTGGAAATTCTCTCCTAGGAGCCTTAAAATTAGACTGGAAAAAAAGTCATAAAGTACATTTGAAGGCCAATTGTACAACTACAGCAGGGTCTTACAAAGCTTTTAGATGGACAAGCCTTTTCCACCTCAAGTTTATTCATGTTCCCTATCCTCCTTCTAGACACAGAACCATCTCTGGGTCAACAGGAAGGAAGAAGGGCAAAAGGATATTATCATAAATACATAATCATTAAAGAACGTCTTTAGAAAGCAGATGGCTTTACGATACCTGCGTTAAGAACGAATAAAAGATTTTGTCTTGGCAAAGAACAGGATGTGAAGCCACACGTAACAAGAAGTTTTCCAAACCAATTCTTCGTCTTTCCACAAAATCTGGATCCATGTTATCTGCGGACAGCTTATGCCAAACAAAGTCAGCCTATTTAAACAGAAGAGTGTTAATAGTAAGTAAATAACGAATGATACAAAGCAAGCTGCAGCCTCAGCTTCCTTACCCTTTTTTCTGGCAAAGGTGGAACAACAATATGGGGATAGGTTACTGACAAATAATTCCTCAACAGCTCAAATTCACTGTAACGTCGCCACAGGGAGTCCACTGGGGCACACTGTCCCTCGCTCTGGGACTCAACAGCTCTGAAAGATAAAATGGCAAATTTGAGTGTTAGTAAGCTATTGCCTTCTCCCTCACATGCACAGTACAATTATAGCAAAGGCCCTGAAACCAGTTACCCAGTCATGATTACTGCATAACCTGCCCACAATCTAAAGTAACCTTAATTATTTTTAAACTGAGCACATAGACATGAAATTAGAAATAATTTCTGCTTGACAGCACTCACATTTTTTAGGAACACAGGAAAAGTCAATGCATTTTTAGATATCAGGAAGAAATTCTTCCTGGGGAGGGTGGTGAGGCACTGGAACAGGTTGCCCAGAGAAGCTGTGGATGCCCCATCCCTGGCTGTCTTCAAGGCCAGGCTGGATGAGGCTTGGAGCAACCTGGTCTAGTGGAGGGTGTCCCTGCCCATGGCAGGGGGGTTGGAACTTTAAGGTCCCTCCCAACCAACCTGTGATTTTATGCTTTTCATCACACCACAAACAAACAGGTAGGTCACAGTCAAGTAAATAGTCACACAGTGACTTTGTTCACAACACTACAGAATTAGACATATTTCTTTTGGAACAGTGTTAGGCTTCAAGCCAGCACGGTTTCATGAGCAGCTGAAGGATAGAGTGTTACAAGAAGGAATTCACTATTCAGTGGGAAAGTCTTCCTCTATTTGAATTTGTGGCCACTGTCTCTTGTCTTCTCTGTGCATCACAGAAAACAGTCTGACTCTCCTCTCCTTTACCTCCCTCACCCGGTATTAACACGAGTTGCCAAGACCCCCTGAGCTGCCTCTTTAAGAGGCTGAACAACTCCATCTCTCTCAGCCTCTCCCTGCACCTCAGACACTCCAAGCCCATAACCATCTTCATGGCCCTTCACTGGACTTGCTTCACCCTTCTTGTGCCGTGGAGCCCAGAGCTGGGCACAGCAAGTTGTGAACTACAAACACTTACTCATACGGTACTTGGTAGAATAGGCTACTACATTATTTCTCCCAGCAGAATTCAGGCTATACAGTTCTTGAATTCATAAGAGCTTTCTGGACTAAAGTTTCAAACGTCTGAATAGCACGCAAATTATTGATTTTAGGTTTTTTAAAACTATTTTTAACCTACAAGGTTAGATTTCTAAGGACTTTACTGAAAAACAAACAATCCTGCTCCAGAGCGGCCCCAATTATTTGATACACTTAAAAGAAACCTTTGTCATCCACTTCTGAAGCCTCAGCAAGAGAGGAACAGCCTTGCTCAATCCTCGTTACACAAAAGCATGGTTACATCTTGATGTTGGAGTAATGTAATACAGGATTACGCAAAAAGAATTTTTTTAAATGAGTAAGGCAGAACATTTTCTGTGTATCTATCCTTGTCTTGTGAAAAGGACGTTTATTCCAGGTGACTGAATTTGTAGGGGGAAAAAAAAATCACAAGGAGGAAGAAGAAAAAGGATGTATTCACAAGCCTTCAGCACAAACTGCTGCAGATTAAAACTGTTGGAGACTGATTTAAGAAAAAGAGGTGAGCACGCTGCTGACAGCCAGTAAATCACACTGCCAACATCCCACAGGATTCTTCCCTATTACAGCATTCCGATTAAACGAAGTTGCAACTGCAACCAGAGTTTTGAAGAGGGTAGGCTCAGCTTAGCGCTAGGCTGACAGGCTGTGCAGCATTCCTCCCTACAGGAATCTTGCACAATTTAAACACTTCAGCTAAAAGCAGGTATCCAGCGATTGTACTATTGACCAGTTGGAGATAAATTTAAATAGATGAAGTATTAAGCTACTGTGCCCTGAAGATTAGTTGCTCGGTTGAAAGCTGAAGGCAAAACTCCCAGCAGGGTCTGCTAAACAATCTGGCCATTCAAGACACTCTCATAAAAGTACTTCACGACGAGAGATCCTTTCAATCCCTAGGTGCAGCACCTATCAACTGGTTGCACTGATTTACACCATGGGTTTCAAGAGCACTACTTCTGCATGCATTATTAACAACCCTTAAGCAAGGCTGCCTCCATCAATACACCATAGGGTTACGTGGACCCTGACCAAGAACTTACTGGACAAGCAAACACGAACAGGGAGACGAGAAGAAACACAGGTCAGGGCTGCCCAGAGAACCCAACCCCATCCCAGGAGGGCCCAGCTGCGCCACAGACAGATGCTGCTGCGCCAGCAGAAAACACGGGACACTCACCTAGAGCTAGGCAGACACACGGCAAGAAGCAGGCTGCGCCGCCCTTACTCTAAAGGCAGGAAGATTACAAATGCAGATCTAAGATCTGGAACAAGGAGTTCTTCAGAATAGAATGGGTGTTCTATCAGACAAGAAAGAGGAAGAAAAAAACTCCTGCAGGATGCATTTGGTATGTTGCTATTATACATCTGTCACTCCTGTGCATAACCATTCCCCGGTCACAGCAAACGCTGCCCTGGGATGGGCACAGGAGTTGTGTTTAACTAGCTCCTCTTCCCAGTTCCGAGTTTTCTGTAATAGGAGAGTTTCATTATTCAGATTTTTAAATTTAACTGACTGACCGCATCACCTCGTAAGCAGAGGCAGGCTGGGTGTGCACACACTACTGGCAGTTTATGGCAGCCTAACACGTTTCAGTCATACAGCAGAGTCAGAGGCTTAAGAAGTTACCACCAAAGGTAAACCGCAAGAACAGCAGTTCCCTTTATTTTTTAAATACTCTTACTTTTCTTGTCAATATAAGCCCCTAAGGAAAAGCCCTGCTAGCTGCAATCATTTTTCCATCTCCACTTAACTTATTCCATGGGCTTACACTGCCATGGGCAACTTCAAATAAAGTTTTCCACCTCTTGAATACAAAGTACTTCGAACAGTTCATTTGGCTGTTCCATTTCAACACAGCATTTACTTAAGGGTTGTCTTCTGCCTCTAACCCAATCGATTGCCAATGCAGTTCAAGTCTGATCTTAGATTTATCACTTACTGAATAACGTATAACATCGATGAGGGCTGCACAGAGAAGAATGAGGAGTTTCTGGTCCAGATATCCCTACTCCATTTTCAATTGCACTTCTGTAGAAATGCGATTTCACAAGATTATGCCTCAATGGCCTCAACACAGCGCTCTCATATCAAATAAAATTACAGTAATATACGTTAGTAGTATAAAGTTAGTTGGCTTGTCTTCCGTAGCTGATCTGCCTTAACTCATCTCGCTCTGCTTTGCCATTCCTCCACAAATCCATTTTTGCCAAGTCAGCTTTGTCATGTGAAAGTTGATCCGTATTTTTCTCAGCACTCCCACTTTCTGCAGCAAGAGAGTCACACTATCGTTAAATAGGTGTCACTGGTTTTAGTTCTTTTCTCACACTTGTGTTAAAGAACAGTGCTCTGCTACAAGCTAATAGGAGAAAAAGAAATTAGATCAAGAACGTCTTTAGAAGTTTAAGAGCAACTTCCCACATTCGTCTGTTTGGGGAACGACACGTATTCTACATCCACAGTACAGATTACAGGTTGGAACTGAATGCACTTACATTTCACATTCCTATCCTACAAATATACCAACAGGATCATCGCATATTTTAACAGTGTAGCAGTCCATTTATCATTTGTAAGGGTTCAGGTCAACACACCATCAGTAAGCTGTCACTGTAAGAGATCACAGCCTTCTGACAAGAGCATGTTCCAGCGTGAATTATGGTCTTAATGCTTCATCACTGTTTTGCAGAGTTTATAATTAACTAGAAGCAACAAAAACCATGTGGAGCCTTAACCGTGCAAAACATTTATATCAGCTTTCTATTTGCCAGAATTAACAAGAACACATCAGTTATTTAAAAAAACCTGAAAAACACCATCATCAGAATAGTAACATCTCAGCCCACGCTCACGCATATCAAGCGGAAAATTAAACAGGAACCAAGATTTTCAAAGGCCATCAAGAGGCGTAGCACTTCAGCACGGAAGGACCCCAGGTTTACAGAGAAGCCTAGTGCTACGCCCATGCAAACCACTACTACCCCAACAAGGGAGAAGCAGGCACCCTGCTACGTGCAGGTTTATGTCCACAAAGGGGGAAGGAAGCAGACTGTCAGATCTGACCATGCCACTCACCACATCTTCCCTGCCCAGGGTGAAGAAACTAAGGAAGTTTACTAGATCTGAAGCCTACTGCCAATTTATTCTGTCAGAGAAGACCCATGGACAACAAGCTAGGCTTGCTTGAGTCTAACTTAATCAAGGCTTACAACCCTTATTAGGGACACACAAGCCTCACATTATACCCTGAAGAAAACGTTTAAATTACCACTAGAGAACCTTGAAGGTCAAACCTGGCTGCATAGTCTGTTCTTTTCTAAAAAAGAGATAGCATTTGATACAACCTCCTCAGTGTAGCCTGTGTTAAGCAGCCTGACATTATTTCTCTTCTCAAATCGTACTTCCTTTACTCCAACACGCCCTTACTCTCACCGTCTTCGAATTGCGAACGCTGCCTTTTTTGGCTGTAGCTGTTGCTTTCATCTTTATATTACACCGTCCTTGTCTGGGGGGGAAAAGCAGTTAAGAGACAACAGGCAAAGCAAATGTGATAGCACAACAGGTAGACAGACACTTGCCCAGAGAAATGTCCAGCTGTTCTCCTTTATCCAACATCCCCCCGCAAAAAGCTGCCCCTCAGCGAGAGTCTGCCACCACGCTGCCCCTCCTCTGCAGGATGGGCATCCCTGCTGCCTCTGCCTCTCGAAGCGCCCACTCCAGCAGGGTTCGGGGTTTTTTCCAACGGGCTGTGAAACACCAGTTTGGTGACTTTCAGTGACTCGAAGGGGAAGACAACTTTCCAGGAGGGCAGCTGAGTAGCACCCAACAAAGCAGCAATGCTTTTTAAGTTCATGAATTTCAATAAATTTAAGACCCATTTTGAAATTATTAAATCTAGTTTAAGATTCTCCCTTTCACCCAGGCTCTGATACAGCAAAAGCAGCCAGATTTTGCTCTCCAGAGGGAGCAAAGCTGTGGTGGGAAAGTACTGTAGAGCCCTCAGTTATGAGACTGCACCACTGCCTTTTCAAGGAGTTAGTAAGTGTTTGAAACTGCATGGATGGATTTGGGACAGGCATATAAGATGAGAAATTATTTTTTTTTTTTAATCACACCAAAAATGTCTCCACCTGGATGCATATGAGACCATAAAATATCACCAATTACAAGAGCATTTCTCCCCAGGAACCCCATTCCAGAAAGGAAGTAGAAATCCACAAAGGTACTCATTACACTTAATACCTTCATTACCATCTAATTTTTTAGACCACATTATGAACTCCACCATTAAATGCCACTACTGCAGACCAGTTTCAATTAAGATTATAATCATTTGTTGACATTCAGTCAAACTTCTCAATTTGTTTTGGTTTTAAAAGCACAATATAATACTTGTACAGTCTTCAGGCAGGAAAACCATATGTTTCCCCTCAAAGTACAGTTTTAACAATGCACGTTATTCATTGAATGAACCAACCTGCCTGAAAAAAAAAGGTCAAGAATCAAAACCTTCAGCTTTTACGTTCATAACTGATGTTATCATAAGTGATTAGAAGATCACATTACTCCAAAAGTCACGTTCATTTGCCTTAATTCAAAGTGCCAATGTGAAAACTTTAGTCCATCTAATTAACCTCTGCCCATTTCCCATTTAAAACTAATTATCTTAAATGAGCCATTAAACAGTTCTGAATGCAATAAAAAGAGGGATGGCTGCAAAATACTAAATCAGACGAGGAGGAAATACATGGGTTTATTTCCTTGTAAAAGCAATCGCGTCTTCAACGGCAGCAGCAGCGACCCAGCTTTCAGCCTGGGACCTTCCCCTGTAGGAGAAGGGACACTTCCACTCCCCTGCAGCGGACAAGGTTCACTCTCCATGCAGAGGAACCGTGTCAGAGGGCTGGGCAACTTCTTCCCTTGGCTATTTACGCCTCTCAACAGCCAGAGGAGCAATCGTTACACATCAGCGATGTACTTTCGATGGTTTGCAAAGTCACCTGCCAAGTTGTGTGACAGGGGCAGTTCTCCTGTCAGAAGATTTTCACAGCCAGGTGGGGTTTCTTTCACTTTGTTTTTTTGTTGTTGTTAGCCTGAATTCAGTATGCGGTGACAATATTTTAAAAAAAGGCCTGAAAAACTTTCTTCCTTTTTTCCTAATACCTACTTTGGAGGGAGCAGACAAGCCTTCCTGACTCTCAATGACCAAAATCTGCGGTTTTTTGTTTTATCAGAAGACTGCATACCTCTGCGGGCATTTGTTCTGTGCTTCTGCCCAGGAAATGCATGCCTGGGCTCCCAGTGTGGAAGGAGAGACTTTGGAAAAGGAACTCAAAACATAACAAAGGAGAAAAAATCCTGAAGACCCATGGTGCAGCACTGCTGCCACTGAACTGCGACCTGGCTGGCTACCGATTTCCAAGTTCACTTCTCTCACAGAGACTTTCTTTCGAAGTCCTTACACCTTGGATGGGCAATCCAAGGTCTTAAGGGAAAAGCAGGTATCACTCATGTCACACTTTAACTAATGGAAAACTTTCCAAATAGTAACTTCCTCAGCCACACTGGGCGAGTAACAAGCAAACACGGTGAGCCACCCTGTCAAATTCCTTGGAAAGGAAGTAAAGACTAGTAGGGCTGGAAACCAGGGAGCCTGCTATTAAGTAGTCAGCTACCAGGCTGCACAAAGTTGTGTTACTTTTTCCTAAAGCCACACTGAAAAATTAAACAAACCCAAAATACACACTCTAGTCATCATATTGCGTGACCAGGAGGACCAGGCTAGAGATCTGAAAGCCTGCGGGGACAGAAGCAAAGCTAACTAAATGGAAGTGTCCTACAACTACAAAAGAAGCTGTATACTCGGAGGCAGAATAGGAAAAAAGGCATCACTCTAAGTACCATAAGTAAAAGTCCATCAACACAGAGCACTCAGGGGTGCTCTACATTCTGTCATGGAAAACACGGGGTAGAAGACCAGTCAAATTCTGGATTTTATACTATCTCAGTTCTTGTAGTTTCTTGCAGACCCTGGTATAAGACATAGCTGCCAAAATTTCTAAAAAGCAAGCAAATCTGAATTTAAGTGAGGTCCAGATACTTGCAGTTTCCCTTACAGAAAGCAAGTGATACGCTGAGCACTACATCTCAAGGAGGAATATTTAGTTACACATCTTAATCATGAGAATTTGTATTTGCCATAATGCCATTTCCCACAAAGAGGTGGACGCATTCATCTGTTCTCACAGGGAGAGTATAAAAGCTAAGTTGTTTTTAAATAACCGTACAGTTTAATGGGCGCTGTGAAACAAACTGACTTCAAGACTAATTGAATGGAAATAGCTCACCACAAAAATCTACTTAGCTAATGCAGAAAGGTGTAAACCAAAAACTAAATGAGATGCTGTCAGGAAGCACGACCCTCAGAATTTGCTGAGGCTTCACAGTCTACAGCAGGGGAGTTTGTTTTGTCTCGGAGAAAGAGATCTACTTGGAGGTGTAATATCACTTAAAAAAAATAAACAAAAGTTTCACAAAAGTGTGAGAACAGTAAACCACCTTTTCATTTTGAAAAGAAAAAGGAAGCAACACCACCACTTGCATTTTGAAAAGTTCTAGTGAAACTAACGTGTTAAAAGTTTAGGTACTCGGCTCCTGTTCTGTAACAAACACACAGTGGGTGTAATTGCATCCATCTCACGTCCCTTATTCACCCAGACGCATGCAACTCCTCCATTCAAACTGAAATTAAATCCTAGATAGCCGTAACGGCAGAACCCCAGTTCACAAAAACGTAATGCAAATATTATTAAGTGGTCTTCCTTTTATATTACTACGAACCAAGTTTTATTCTTCAGCTACAAAATATCCTGTTACCCACAGACAAATTGCAGTGAAGCCCACCTACAGCTACAGGCTCAGCAGGAAGCACATTTAATAGCCAGCAATTATATTTATGCAAGAAATTTTGCCTTCTCAGCGAAAGGAATAGAGAACCTATTTTATTAGGGATGTGACAAACCCACATTTTCAATAGTTCTGTGAACAAACATGTAATTGGTCCTGATATTTGCTGACCACAGAATAAAATAAATCTTGTCGAAAGAAAGCAATCTGGGCAGCAAAATACAGTTTTGCCACTATGAAAGAACCACTGGGAAAGACCAGCAGGAGTGAGTTTGAAGAAATGTAAAAATTGACTGGGAAAGGAGATACAGTCAGTATGTTCTGGGGCTGCATAAAGGTGCCCCCAGAGTACACTTCACACCACAGTGAGACACCAGTGAACCCAGTTTTCATTTATTTCCCTTCAGAAATATCATTAGAAGAAAAATAACATCACTTGTGTGAGAAGATGTGATCTGTACTATCAATGCACTGTAAAAGTATTCTTTCAAACACCTGAACAACCGCCAGAGCGCTACAGGATTTCAAAACTGCAATGTATGTCTATTTCGGATTTTATGGTTAAAGCTTAACGAAATATAGTAAACGTATCCCAGTAGGTCTGTACTTAGCATGACTGGTGCGCCCCCTCATCAGTTAAACGCGTTACGAAGCCTTTTAACACGCAACTAGAAGACTTATGTGATAGTATTGCAATTTGAACCTTTGCAGAGCCTTTGCAAAATGCACTGCTTTGTTTCAGAAGGTTTTATCTGTAGAGCAGATCATTCCCGAGGCAAGGCCCAAAGGTTAAAACTGTTAATATAAAGAAGAGAGAGACAAAACTCCTAATAAAGACTAATTTTGAAATTCTTGCTTCAGCTGAGTAACATGATCCTGCATAACAGGAGTCATCTGTGACTGTTTGGGACTTTTGGGGAAGTAACTGTTAAGTTAGAAGAGATTCAAAAGCTTTGCTCACTACTCAGTACTTAAAACTGCAAGTTGTCTTCGCGGTACTAAGCGTGTTTACCGTACTTCCATTATTAACCTTACTACTTTCAATCTCCTGTTAGCAAGCTCTCCAGTGAAAGTTCAAGCTAGTATAAAGGAAGGAAACAGTTAATTAACCCCAACCCTTAAGAGCATCTACAAGGAGTATGTGGCAATCAGATCAAGCAAAACACTTCAAATATTAGTGGAGCAGTACATTTTGACCATGTGACATAAGTCATGAGGCTTGTTTAGCTTCTTGTGACCCCAAACAAGCCTACCCAATACTTTAGACCACAACACACGACCTCTCTCATACACAAGCTGCACCTACGACCTCATATATACGTATATAAGTGTACCCGACCCACGTCAAAGAAATAACCAAGCTGCTGTTGACATGGTATTAAAGCAACATCTTTCAAGCACACATTTTGCCACCTAGCTCCAAACGAAGAATTACAGTACTGTCACACAACACCAGCATTAACGCTGAATTGGAGATCAGATGCCAAGTTTTCACAGGGAAAGATCCTCCAAGGTAGGCTGACAATCACGTAACAAATCATAAACTAAATCCTCTCATCAACGGTACCTTAACGTTTATGGGCGGAAGGAGAGAACCTGTTTAGAACGGCACATCCACGTTCTCTGAGAGCGAGCTCTCATCACCCACCTTGTCTCAATGAGGTAAGCAGTGTATGTTTCTTGCATGTTCATGGCATTCCTCCCAGTCCGTTTTTCGGCTTCTGAAACGGTGATTTCCATTTTTTTTGCCAAACAGTCTTCCATCTTTTTAGAGGAGGAAAATAAAGATTCATGTAACATTAGCTACACAAGGCAAAGGTTACTAACCCTGCCTCCCCCTCTCTCACACCACATTTGTTCAACAAAGACAGGTCTCTATAGGATAAGGGCTTTGGCAGCGCTTCCTTTTATACTCACCTTCCCTATCACATTTGCAAACGAAAACAGAAAACCTGTTGGGAGGGGGTAAGTCAACAAATAGACAACTTCCGACACCAAACGCCATCATGAGCCAGAAAGATACAAAAAGGATAAATATTTTTCCTTACAGGTAACAAAGTAGCCCTTTTTTTTTTTTTTTTTTTTTGAAAACAAACAAATCCCAGCACTTTCTACCCAAACACTTGCCCAACTACCGGAGAATTCCTCCTCGGGACACACGGAACCTCCTCTCCCCCTTCACAGGAAACACAATACATCCAGACCGAGATGTTTTTCTTTCAGTCTCTGAGAGGAGGATCGTTATCTTTTACACGCTGGCGGGCAGAGCCAAGCAGGACCACACGCCCACCCTGGAAAGGCACAGCTCTAGGCACCTCCAGCTGAATTCAGCAGGGAGGGGGATTTACTTGTGAAACTAGGGCCACACACAAATTGAGAAGCGTTATCCATAATGGTAATTAATAATCATCTGGCACAAGAGATGAGGGCACACAAAGCCCTCCAACAGTAGCCAGAAAGGGACTGGGAGGAAAGCCCCCCTGCTCAGAGGGACGGGCTGCACTGCTCAGCCCCGGGCAGGGGCTCGGCCCCAGGCAGGCAGGCGGAGGGCTCGTCCCACCTGTAAACCCTTCCCGCTACCGCCCGGCCCCGGCCTCGCCGGACGAGCCCCGCGCCCCTCCCCACCCGCCCCGGGCCGGCGGCGCGGTGGCCGGGCAGCGCGCTCAGGAAAGCCCGGTGCTCGGCCCCGGCGGAGTAGGCCGTGCCGAGGCCGGCGGCTCCCCGAGGCGAGGGACGCCGCCCTGCCGCCGCCGCCACCACCACCCTCCCCACACCCTCACCGTGGCCGCCGCGGCTACGGGCTGCTCCGGAGACGGGAGACCGCTGTGGGGTGCGGCGCCGTCCTCCTCCGGGCGGCTATCGCTCGGCTCGACCTCGGCGCTCTCCATGGGTAAAAGCGGTTCGGCCGCCTCCCTCCGCGCAGGCGCTGAGGCCGGCTCCGGCGGGCAAACTCATCGCAGGTCCTAGAGAGAGCGGCCGGGGCGGGGGTGCGTGTCGGCCGGGGGGTGCGTGTCGTCCCGGGGGCCGGCACTGCCCACGACCGCCGCCCGGGCGCTGGGCGAGGCGGACCCTGCCGGCCCTCTGCCTCCCGCGGCCCCCCGCCGCCGCCCGGCTCGGCCGCAACTCCTCGATTGCCTTGCTCGAAGCACCTTTCTGGGCTGCTGGCGTCCTGCCCGCCTTTCTGCCAAAACCTGGCTGTTAGGTACCCGGCGGCGGGCACCCCTGCGTGAGCACGGGGGGTGAAGACACCCCTCGTTGTTACAGTGCTCCGCTCGCCCGAGCCAGGCAGCATGAGCCTCCTGTCCAGGAGAGGGACAGACCTTCCACCACCCCTGGGCGCTCACCCCGCTCACTTGTACACGGCTATTTCTAAGATTTATTGTTGTTGTTCCCCTCTCACATCACTGAAGAGTTTCTGATGCACTCATGCTCCGTCTTCCCTTCCCTCCATACCAGGACAACTTGTCATTTTGCTTGTTAGACCCTTTCAGCAGCTATTAACATTCCCACAGGATGCTTGTTAACATTAGGCAGCTTGGGTTATTTTTTATAAAGCCCACCAGCCTGTTACTTCTCCCTCTCACTCCCTTACAGGCAGTGAAGGACTCGATCGTGCTGTGTTCGCCTTTATTTACGCTCCTGTCTCCCCTGCCTTCCCCACCAGCTCCCTCCCTGCCATGGTACTACATCCAGAGCAGTGTTCCCTGCCCGCCCTAACACCTAAGAGTGACCCGTCCTGCCACGCTTCCCCAGGAGGTACCCGAGTAGTGAAAATCCCCCGAGTTCAGCTCTGGGGAAGCTTCGGTTGTTTAGTTGTTAAAAGCCCCATCTGCCTCTTTTTCTTCTCGTTGACCAGGAGCAAACCTTTGCTGGGTTTTCCTGTCATTTCTGGGTCCTTTTGGAGAGATGCTCAGCATGTCTGCCCCACAGCCCCAGCTGAACATCAGAGTCCGTTAGTGTATCACACATTTCACATATACATATATTCATTATTGCAGCCCTTGGGTTCGTTCCCTCACGACCCCGTGGTGCCCAAGCAGTCCTTCTTGGGCTGGCAAACTGGACAGAGAGGCCCTTCCTATTTATTCCTCATACTCCAAACATCATTTTGGACACTTGGGAGCCGTCCCATCGTTCTCTGGTTTATATATCACACCGCTCCCTTGAGATTTCCCATTTTTGCACAGATTCTTGTCCTTTGATTCAAGCACTACATTTTTTACTATTCTCATGTAGCTTTTTTTCTTTTCCTGCCCTTTTCAAGCCTAGGTTACCGGCCACCTCAGGGAATTGAAGAGTTGGTATTACGGGTTTCTTTGCTTTTTTTTCTGCTTTGAGTAGGAAACTTTCTTTAGTGTTGACCAGAGTTGAATTTGCATACATTTTTCATCCAAAAATTAATCTTTTTCTTTCAACAACAATTAAAATAAATCTCAAAATCCCCTTTGAAGACCCCATGAATTAATATTTGGCATCTGGTTTCTATTCTGTTGTCTTCAATGTTTATTCAACTTTTTCCTCAGATTGTTTGAACTGATACCTCAATCCCTCCTTTCCCACCCCTCCACCACTGTCGCTGGATGGAGTTTCCCAAGCTTTTCCACAAAAGGCCCTCCTGGACAAAAGTTTTTCACAAGTATGTGAACTGTGATTTGTCCTCTGAATAGGTCCGATTTAAGATTTGTTTTCTAAACCCAAGGTCCAGCTTAGACGTAAAAGCATGATTGCACGTTGTAAGACAAAGTCTGTTTTCCATTAGGGTATGCTTTTCTTATGTTTACTCAAGATGTACATTAAGATACATACCTTGTATCAATTACACTTGCATTTGCAGGATGTGCATACTGAAATTTTTCTGATCCATATCAGCGATATAATGGAAATATTTATGTGAAGCTCATACAGGATATGATACTTTGTACTAAATATTTTTATTATGGGAACAACATTATCAATAAAGTACAGTAATATTTTGCAGGTCTAACATGCAGTCATTTCAAAAACTATTTTCAGCTCTGAATTTTCTTAATACTACCAAGAGATGTGGAGAAGACTTAACACACTATATGTGTGCAGGGGGAGGATAATGGAAGACCCAAACCAAGATGACCAACAGCCTGGGTAGCCCTCACTTATAGCCTGGGGAGCTTTAGAGAAGAGTGTAAAATGTCCTGACAAACAACTGTCTGAGGAAGAGGTCTTCAGCAAGCACCAAAGGCTCCCACAAAGTGCTCTTCCTGAGCCATGCTTCCCCACCTCAGCCTGAAAAGCGAGCTAAGAGTAGTTTCTCACAGAAAAATGATGCCAGCACAATACTGCTCACAGGACTTGCACTACTTTGATCAAAATAAGCTTTAGTGTTTCCCCCCTCGCTAGGCACAACCACTAGTGAAGTCAGGCTCCCTTTGAACCCCATCTTCTCGAGACATGGGTCTGATTTCCTGCAGGTTACTCTAGCCAGGACACCCTCCTGCTCTTCAGCATCTTCACTAGGCAGCATGTGCCTTGCTCTTCAACCATAAGAAGGCAAGCTCAACTCAGCTTTCTGACTACAAGTCCCTTCAGACACTGAAACTGTCATCAGAGAGGTGTATTTTCTCAAAAACAACCTTTTCCCACTTGACTTCCTTACCACAGAGTCACACACCTTACAGGAGAGAAAGCAATACCCTAAGTTCACCAAACACAGATGCTGTCTTTTGCAGGTGTTAGTATGCCTTCTCTAAGCGTGACACCACGTGGGTTCCACCCTAAGTGACGTTGGTAGCAGTGGTTTCCGTTCATTTTGTCAATGACCTGAATCCATGAACAGAAAGTTAGCCAAAACCAATCCACATTTTTGAAAGAATCTGTAGATGCACATCAGTAGTATCAATGACAGTTTACTGAAAGTGTCTTTAAAGGCAGCACAAAGAAAGCAGTGAGAAAAACTCAAATCTTCATAGGGAGAAAGCAAGAACATTTGGGACAGAACTGAACAGGAAAAAAAAACAAAACAAAACCAAAAACAACTCAATAACATTGTAAATGGTCGAGATGGGAAAAACACGCCTTCGATTAATCTTGATGCAGCTTTGGTCAAGGAGGCTGTTGCATGCAGTCTAAGAGACATTAGCAGTTAGGCCAGCGTTTCTGGACTAGACAGACTCCAACAGAAGTCAGGCATCACTTAGAAAGTGCATTTCTCCTACGTGGCTACCAAAATGATCATGAGCTGAGATCCAGGGACATGGGGAAGTTGGCAGGGGTAGGGAGCAGTGCCTGGGGCAATGCAGACAAGGCTACCCGTGCCCAGAAGCTCTAGCTGTGTCCCTGAGGATGCATGGCTGCCTTCGACTGCACTCTCGTGTTAGCATCACAGGTTACCGTCGCTGGGACAAGCTGCAGCAAGGGAATGGAAAATGCCAAAGTTCCAGTCATGGTGTTTTCCCTTAGGTGACAGCAGGGAGCACAAACCGTAGTACTGCTTACGTGAGCTCAAACAAACCCCAGAACAGCGTGAAACTGGCAGCGGGAAGGTCACGAGAACTTTTCCCAAAGAACAATGGGCATCTGAATTTATTCCACCCTCCCAGGACTGGAGCAGCGTCCTTGTGAATGCAGGGTGGAGATGCTGCGTGGATCGGATCCGCAGTGCAGGATGCACATCCTTCTCAGGCAACCCAAGGCTGTGCTTGTAAGATGCAGAAGTGATGACAGTGACATTCCTGGGGTTTAATTAACTGCCAGGACAACTTGGGAGTAGTTCAATGCAACCACACAATATGCACATGTAAATTGAGAGTATGGATTTGTGCTCACTGATAGAAGCTAAGCCCTGATCCTATCAGGTGGCTGTTTTCCTTAGACCCACCTTTTAAAACTTTGAGGTATAAAACAAAATCTCTACACAACAGTAACACTCATGGACCTTACAGGAAGCCCACCATCACTGCTGATATCAAGAGATTAACAAAGAACGAAGCAGACGCAACAGATACAAGCCCAGTGGTGTAACAGGCAAGCAATCTATAGGGCCAAGGGCACATCTTCTGATGCAGAAGTGAACCCAACATCTTTTGTTGCAGCCAGTCATTTTAAACCCAACACCCCTGCTACAACCTCTGGGGTCTGGCGAGCACGGAGGAGGTCCAGGGAAGCTCAGGAGCCTTGGCCCTGGCATGAGAACTGTCTGCGGCATGGCTACGTGGTTCCCTTCTTCCCCTTCTCTCCCTTCACACCCCCTGTCACATGAGGGTGGTCTTTGCCCTGGGAAGAAGAAGAGGTTTGACTCACCTGCGTCTGGCACATGTCCACCGTGATGTCACCCTGCACGAGCATATTTAGTGCATATGTTGGGAGCTACACGTCTATTGACTGATTGCAGAGCCTTGCCTCCCGCGGTGGAAACCCAGGCTGTTTGAAACCTTCATTTAAATACAGGCTGTATTGTTTCAGGTGGCCAAAGTTTTATTTTACTTCTCTAGTAAATATCTTCCAGTTCCTAAACGAGAACTTTGGGAAAACTGCTCCCACAATGCAACTTAAAAATCACCCTTCAGAGACCTTCTGTTCCTCAGCTTAAATCCAGCCTTCAGTGTGCCTTGAGTTATGAGGTTGTCCAGATCACTAATAGAGGAGCAGGGGAATTTACACCAAAAGGCATAAACAAGTCAACAATAAAAATACCCATTTATCTCTTCTTCCTCCCCAGTGTCTTACTCCAAAGGTCACTGTGCTCTCTCGTGGAAGCAAAGCCCTGTAAAGTGAGGTTAGACACTTCAGGCTAAATCCCAGAGTTCTTACTTTTCCCTCAGTAACTTCGGTGGATTTTTATTTTGCGGTTTTTCCTTGGATAAGGAAAAACCTCAAAGGCTGAGAAATAAGCCGGGGCTGCAGAGCAGAGCTGCTGGTCACAGAAAAGCCCAGGTGAGTGGAGCACATGCTGTGTGGCTCCTCATTCAACCCAGGGTGACTCATGCCATAGCGCTGGGAAAGAAACAAGCTCTCAGCCTCTCGTTCTTCCTATTTTGCAAATGAGGTTTGTTTACAATAGCCTCAGCTCAGTGGATCAAAAATGCAGTTTATAGGAGGGTACATCTGGCTCTGTGCAATCTTCCATGCAGCAAGGGCTGAACAGGTAGGTTCCCTCTGTGCAGAACACAGCCTGCAGAGCCCAGCAGCCAGTCTGTGAAAGCAAACCTTCGCCCATGTCACCACAACATCATGTTTTACCAAGCAGCAGGTCTAACATCGTCTAGAAACAGGTACAGCTGTTTAGGAAGAGCGAGAGAAACCTCAAAATCTTCCCCTTGCAGAGCTTCCTGTAGAGACCAAACTGCCTCATAAAGATGCGGTTGCGTGGGACAGCTACAGCCTCTCATTGCAATGAGCTGCGGCCCCAAGTCTCTCCCTAAGATTATTCTGCAGACAGGATGAAGCATTTCACAGGGTTCAATTTGGCCCAGAAATTGTTTTGGATTGCCCAGATTTTGGAAAATGTGGCTCGCAGGGCTTGGAGGATCTTGTGTTGGCTTCCTGCTGCCTTCCTAGGTTCTGCCACTGAAAAAATAATAGCCCTTACTTCCCTTGCACTTCCAAATCATACAGCATGTTTTGTCAATGTCCACTGTTGTTTAAAGCCCCTCCAGGCTCCTGCTGGAGACATTATTTCTCTCTGAGTTTCGCTAGGCAGCGGGGGATTCTTCCTGATTTTAAAGAGGGCTCCCACAGATCGTGAATAATCTGCGACGTTCCTAACACAGGCCTTATCCAGCTGCCTCATAACGCACAGAAGGATTCACGTCTGAACACCCACCGGCAGGCTGAGAAATCTGGGGGCACCGTGCAATGCCCTGAATCAGCAAGAGGAGAGTTGGCAGGTCACCCAAAGAAACCGCTGTGGAAACGGCAGCTTCGATACGCCGATTGGAAAACAGTGTCTTTCTGAAAAGTGGCTAAACAGTTGCTCATCCTTAGTCCTAAAAGGCCACACCTCAGCTGTTGTAACTCAGGCCAGCCCTCCTCTTCTTGATGCACACTCCGTGGCACACAGCAAGGCACCCAGCTTGATGGAAAGGCAGCCAAGCGATGGAGAGCACTGGTGCTCCTCGCCTGGGACTCAAGCTGATACTCTCCGGGGCTGGGAGCGAGAGGCAGCTCCCCAGGTCAGACAGACCTTTCCAGGCTCCTTCTTCCAGATACATTCTCTGTGTACCCCAGGTGGTCTCTTCCCTCCGTGCATCCACCTGGCTTTCTGCTCCGTTATCCCAGGGCTATGTGGCCATCTCTCCGTGGTGGATGGGCTACGCTGGCTTGCTTTGGGCACTGATGCAAGTGGGAGCAGACCAAGCAACCCTCTGCAGAGGCATGCTGGTGTAGCCGTGGTGTAGGAGAGCCCCATTGTATTGATCAGCTACGTCTGTACCTCATCTGACACCTCTTCTCTTTCCTTTTTAAATACAGAAGGGAAAAGAGACACAGTTAACTCCCTAACAGCGCAAGTTGTATAAATAGATTGCAAAACAAGTGGGTGCAATTTATCGGAAAAATTCACACAAAGAAAGGAACTCCAACTGAGCAAAATGCTCACCAGTAATAACCACACATACACAAAGCATATACAGATACACCACGTATCCACCACACGCTGACTGATGAGCTAACAGATGAATTGTAAAATGAGTCAATAAAAAGCTGGAGACTCACTGAGTTAGAATGCTGCAAATGCATTAGAAAGCAATCGATGTATTTACCAACAGCTACAAAAAAATTAGCCTCACCTTAGGGCAGGTATTTTGGCTGCAAAAAACCTTAATAACAACATCTCTTTCTCTGCCACGCTCGATCACACTGATCAGTACTAACACAATCTGCAGGATTGGCGTGGATCACAGGGCAAGAGTTTGAGGATTTTACTCCTCCTTTGGCCACTGACTGATTGCGTTAACAACCAAGGCCAGTCAGTTTTCTGCTGTGTTTCACAGTTTCCCTTTTGTAAGTGGGGATAATATTTCTTACACGTTTTTGTAAAGCAGTTTGAGATCTTGGGGAGAAAGCAGCTATTTAAATGCTTTAAATGTTATTATTTTAGGCCCTGATTCAGGAAAACATATATGTTTAAATCCTGCTGCTTTAATGGGTCAAAAGCCTACTTTGGGTAAGCTCATATTGATGTGGTCTTTCTGAAAAAGCTGCCCTAAACCTTCCAATTATCCCTATTAAAAATACAGCCCGTTGAAGCTTACTTAAAAGATACGAGTTAATTTCTAAGAGGAGGACAAAAAAGTAGCAAACGAAGGGCAGCTCAGCATCTCCAGGTGTTACCTTCCGTGTTGAAAGCGGCACGCAGGAGTACCCATGCCTTTTGGATTAGACCCGTGCAGTAGACATTAGGTCCCCTTCAGAGATCCTTGGGCTGTACGGAGCCGGGAGAAGCTTCACGCTGTCATCGGGGAAAAAAAAATAAACGCTTTTATTTTTTTCTTTGGAGCCAGGCTTCTTCCCCTGGCTCCCCCCTCCCATATTTGTATATATCTCGAGAGGAGAGCCGGGCTTAGTTGGTTCATAAACCGCAGTTCCTGGGCGGACCCCACACACAGCTGGGCTTTAGTGGCTGGATCCGCCTTCCTGGCAAGCTTAGCCGGGAGCCTCGCAAAGTCGGGGCTCCGGGCTTGACAGCAGAAAGGCAGGAGGCTGGCTGCACCCGGGGAAGATGAATTGGTCAACACCGTGAAGCCGGGCTTCTGGTCGCTGACAGGATCCAGAAAATGGGTTACTGGAGGAGACCGGGTCTGCTTTCCTTACTGCTGCTCTCCTTCTGTGAGTAGAAAACTGTTTCGGGTTAGACAGCGTTAAGCAACACACTCCGAGAGGTCGTTTGTTTTTCCTTCCTCCAGCAAAATAGCTAATCTTTGATTTCTCCCCTGACGGCGATTAGCCAGAGGATTGGAAATAGCTGAGAACTGAGTAGAATACGCTTCTACGGCTGCATCAGCCGCGTACTTCTCCTACGGCGAAGGGCGAGCGTTTGCCTTGGTGGAAAGCGCTGCGTGCTCGCTTGGAGCAGCTCGCAGATGTCAGTGTTTACAGTGCAAAAATATATATAGGTCAGCATTGCTTGTTGGAAGTTTTTATTTTATTGAGGGAGATTAAAAGCAACTGAAGTGCAGCGCTGAACGATCTGGCATCGACAGTGTCCAGATGTGGTGAAGTTTGCAGCTTAGAACTTTTATCTGCCCCGGTTTATGCGCGGAATTAATCGAACTATTAAAGAAGGAAAGAAGTGGGGAGGGGGAGGAGGAGAAGTGTCTCTGCAACATCTGGTTATTCGGTAAACCTTTCCAGCACTTGCGTAAAGATTTCTTTGTAATAAGTGCCCTGTTTAGGTTTTGATAGCACTCCTTCAATACTGCAGATAAAACCCTCCAGCAGCACTTGAAAACGTGCCCATCCACGGTTTAACTTCTCTTGTTTATATCTCGATGATTGTTTCATAACAGGGAATAGATTTGTATATGAGTGAGTGTTATATACGCATCTCCTAAGTATGTGCGTGTGTCTTTCTGTATATACAGCGCCTATGTGTGTGTATACACACATAAATCCCTATATAGTGTGTATTTATAGATTTGCACGGGCACTGGCACTTCTTACAGTGAACTCTTTTACAAACGCAGACCCGTTCCCCTCGCTACAGAGACTGTGATGCGACTAAAATTGCTTTTTGCTCAAAGCATTGAAGTAGGAGGATTACAACTCCTGTATTTTTGCACATCCAAATGAAATAACTGGGGGCAGGGAATCTGTATCTGCATTCACTTTACATGGGTCCCCCTATCTACAGGAACAGGGAATGAAAGAATATGATCAGTCGGTAATTTGTGTCGGCAAATACGACCCTTGGTGCAACGGTTGAAGCAGAGAGACCCGGCTGAGGGGATTTAGGACATAAGGTCTGGTTGATTTTTCAAAAAGCTGCGGAGCTATATAGCTTTCATTATTCCAGATAATAGCCTAAAACGTGGTTTGACACGTAGGACGCTATACCAATAACATCCTGCTGAATTAATTGCATTTGGAGCAAAACTGAGGGAATTACTACACGGTATTATTTAAAGCACAGTCTTGGGTTGGTTTTGGTAAGAAAGAAGACCACTAATTATCCTTCAGAAATACCTAATTTCGGAGTTATTTAACTTATGGTTTCCTTTTTCTGAAAGGCAAGGTTTTAATCTGAAAGAAGCCAAACCAAAACATACCATGATTACTAAGTTCATCTGAAAGGTTACGTGAGTGATATGATGACAAAATTTGCCTCCGTACGGGGAAAAAAAAATAAACCAAGGCTCGCTGTCTCTGATTCAGCTCAACAATGATACATGTTTTCTGGGGCTACATCCGCTTCCCTTGCGTATTGTCTTAAGATTGACCCTACGGCCATTCTGAGACAATTAAAGTACCCTGGGAGCCCACTTTGCTGAGACATTAAGAAAGAGGGGAACAGCAAGTGCCCCAAAATGACAGAAAATACACATTCAGTGCAACATAGCCCACCACTCATCCAGCATCTCTTGAAAGAGTGATAGTGCTGGCTTGGTGAAAGCAGCGAAGTCACTCCTCTTTATATATGGCACAGAGATTTAAGACTTGCCATGGAGAACATGGCCCCGATTGCATCTCAGGTATCCCAGAATAACTCCCTCAAGGCCAGCTGAGCATCCTCAGGGCCTTTGCTGCTCTCCCTAAGAGGTTTACACCAGGGCAGCAAAGACCGCAGTTTGAGCTCCACACTCTCTGTCTCTTTAATCACCAACATGGTTGAGTGGTCATCAGACAGCACATCTGACACCTTTTGTCCATGTGTGACGCAAAAAAGGACGGTAGTCTGACAGACCGCTGAAATTTCAGCTGCTGGATTTCCTTAATTCTCCCTGGCCAGCCCTAACAAGGCTTCAAAATATCTCCCCCGTGGCAGTGGCTGCTGGAGGGCAGCGTTTCTATGTGCCTTTCCCAGCAGTAGGTGCAGACAGGAGCGCTATTTGCACCACTAACGCAAACCCTCACACAGGGGAGCAGGCAATCCTTCCAGGGCAGATTGCTCATGTGATTCTAGATGTACCAAGCCCAGGACAAAAAAAAAAAAACAACAAGGATCATTCAGGATTGGAAGACCTGTCTTACAGTGGGTGGGCTGAAGGCTTTCAGCATCTTTGGTTTGGCCAGGAGAGAGCTGGGAGGTGAGCTAGTCATCACCTATAACCAGGTTCCAGAAAGCTGCTTTCTGGCAGAGGGCTTCCTCTCCTGTGGGACAGAGGAAAAACAGGATTTACATGCTGGAAGCTGAAACCGAGCGCTTTTGTGTTAGAGCACAACACAACACAGTTGTTCCACTCAGGCTCGGGATGTGGTGGATTTTTGCTGCCCAGAAGCCTTCAATAACTGCCAAACTATCTGCTCGGTAGACTATAACCTAGGAGTGAGGGACATGATGTAGGGATTACTGTATTGTGCACATGGAAACACTCTGGCCTTAGAGTTACAATTAGGAGTTTTCCTGCCCTGCTTTGCATCAGAATCGGGAAAGTCTCCCTCGTGCTCTGTCAGGAATAGGGCTCAGGTCAGGGCATGCAAGCATGGGGCTGAGCAAAACCTCAACTCATGGGGAGGAGAGGAAAGCACGACAACTCTCTGAGCTGTTGAGACAACCTCAAGAACGTGAGCTAAGTGTCACTGGTGTGACAACAGCTCTTCAGAGAATGAAGAGCCCCAGGATCCCGGCAGAGCCTTTGAGCATCCAGCCTCCAAAAGAGGACACAGAACCCAAAATCTGCCAGGGCACATAGCACTTACCAAGGGAGAGCTGTACCCCATGGGATTTGCTGAAGCTCCAAAGAGAGAGAAAGAGGATTTGTGAAATGAGAGAAGCTTGCAGGTCTGCTGCCCTGAGCCCAGTGCTCCAGCTCCTGGGGTTTGGGTTTGCTTCCCCATAACTCGGTCTCCCATTAAAATGCTGCCCCAGTGAAATATCCCAACATGTTTTGCTGTGAGTCTCCTGGGCTCCCTTTGCCAGGGTTCCTCAAGGCACTCTGATGGCTCCGCAGAGATGCTTTCGAGGGGGTATCCCTTGGTAGATGGTGGCTCTCCGAAGTCGTATGCTCTTTCCTGCCTGCCCAAACCAGCCCCTGTTCCCCCAGTGAGCCTCTTTGGCTAAACATATAGAGCATATATGATTCATAAATCATGATAGGGAGCTCCGGGCCTGTCAGAAAAACATCTCTGGCTTTTGATCTGCTCAAGAAATCTCTGACCTATCCCAGGCTCCTCAGGCAGCTCATTCAAGAAGTCAGCCTCTTATTTCTAAGGCCACCAGAGCTAAAACCAGAAGTCGTACTGCCACTGAAATGCCAGCCCGCTCCCCAGGCAGGGGAGCTGTCAGGATTGCACCCCAACGCCAATGCACGCACAGTTCAGGAACTTGGGGTGAAAGCTGACCTGGGAAAGGACGAAGGAAGGAAAAGAAGGAAGGAAAAGTCACCCTCTCTTTCACAGGCAAATACACCCATTTGCAGAAAGAGGCTTTGCAGGTCTGAGGCTGAGTCGGAGCTGTGGAGCAGAGCTCTTCTCCCAGGCTACGCAGCACATGGAGGCGGGTGCTGCCTGCCCTGGTACACATGGCTGCAGGTCTGGTCCTCAGGTAGCACCTTAGTTTGCCTTGGTGTTGTTCTAAAACAGCCAAAACACCAAGGAAGGAATTATCAACCCCGAAACAAACCAAGAGGCTGCGACATTGCCTGGGTGTAGGTAGCTGGGTTGGGAGCAGGCGCAGCATCCCACTGCCTGAAGGAAAAGCTTGTGCATCCTACCATGAGGATAAAGAAGAACAAAGTCACAACAAATTCTCTAGTTAGGAAATTAGAGGGGAAAGCACCAGAAAAATCCTGACAATGCAAAACCGGAGTCCTCTGCAGTGCTGTAAGCGTCACGAGTCTCAGCAAGGCAAGTGATGGATTATTTTGAATTCACCTTTACACTTCTCCAAACCTGATACTACAGTTTCAGCCCTTGGCATAAGTTAGACTAACTGAAGGCTAAGAAGGGTGGCAGTGTACAGCTGTGTCAGATTTATGAAAGCGGTCATTTCCTCTCCCCTTGCATCTGCAGCTTTGCTCTGACTTGAGACAGGCTGGTCATCATTACAGCTGCTCAAATCTGTATTTTAGTGAGGGGCTTTGTGGAGGAAAGTCCTTTTTGAAATATAATTCCATGGAACTTGAAATTAAAACACACGGTTTTCTCAAAAAAAAAAGCGTATTTTTACTGGTGTTATCACTGTTTAATGTCAGTCACAAAGACATTTTTGTGTACCGGTAGTAAAAACGTTCAGCCAGCTGCAATCCTGATACTTGTGACTCCCATTAGAGATGGAGTCCTGAACAGATGTATCCCACTTATTCACTGAATATGGAGAAAGCAAACATTGGCATTAAAAACAGGTGACTGGGGGCTTTTATTCTTAGAAAGTATTCAACTCTACTGCCAGTCCTCCACATCTTTATATTGTTCCATGTTTTGCTCCGTTGAGTTTATTTCCTCGGGACAGTATTTTCCTCTCCCCTCAGTGATAACTCCTTGCAATAACATTTGCTTTCAGCCGAGCTCCTCAGTGCTGCAACTCGCCATAAACTAATGAACTCTCCCATAGATTGTCGTGTTTTTAAGGAAGCGCAACATCTGATCTTTTTATTAAAAAAAAAAAAACCAGTCCCACCAAGGAGACAAAATCAGCAGCTCCCACACACTTTGCTCTTTTCACATCCAGTGTTTAGGGCTGTGTGCCAAGTGAAAGCCTCGTGCTGGAAGGGGCCTCCGTGTAGAGGGGAAGATAACACCACTGATGGCTGCCTGCCTTATCAAACCTGTGGATTACCGCTACCTTATCTCCGTGCTGGACCCCAACCGTGGGATAACATTTCCTTAGGGACCTTCAGGAGGAAATGAAGGGGTGGCTGAAAGCTGTCTTGGCCCTGCTTGCATGCACATCCCTGAATTCAGAGATGACCGTTGTGATCCTGCCTGCGGAAAGGATCTGTAAGGTCCATCAGAGTCAGATTTCTTGTCTGTCGGTTGTTACAACCCGTGTAGGGCTGAAAGTCTCCTGCCAGCTGCTGGTAGCTGTCAAGCTTTTAGGAGAAGCGGGAGAGCCTGCTTATCGTGCAATCCCCTCTGCATCCCAGGCTCCCACCAACTACACCACTCCAGGCCTTACCCTTTCACGGAGCCGTTCCACTGCAGTGTTTTGCTTCCCATTGATAAGCCAGGAACACGCCTGACAAACGACAGCTGATTTATACTACAGCAAAAGCATCTTGGCGCTGGGACACTGAGCACGTCCAGCTGTACACCACAGCCTGCCCTGGATGGAGGGCTGTCGCCCACGGGGGTTCTAGCAGCTCCCAGTATATACCTCAACCCAAGTATTACCCTTGAGGAGACAGGATTATTTACAGCGGGACTCAAGAATAAAATAATAATAATTAAAAAGCCATTTTCAATATTTCTGCCGTGCAATTTGCAGCCACCAGCAGTAGGAAGGTGTTCTACGGAGCTGATGTGCGGCTCCAACGGTGGCAGCTGCTGGGGGTCCCTTTGCAGAGTCCCACGCTCCAGTTCCACCCACGCCTTGGCCATGACTCCGGAAGCGACTGGTGCAGCTTCATGCTGGACACCCTATGGGCCTGTGGCAAAACCTCTCACCTTGCCATGCTGTGGATTGAGATGTTCCCTTAGCTCCATGTCACTTACTCTCCAACAGGTCCAAAACTCCAGCTCTTCTAGGTAAGCAGAATTCCAAAGAAAGCCATCCCAGCAGCTTCCAGCCCGGCTCCAGAGTCAGCGCTGATGAGGCCTGAAGGCGTCTGAAGGAAACGCCTGCCCACCTTCGCTCAGTCTGCAAAGAGCTGTTGTTCTCCCCTTGTGACATAGGATGGCAGGTTTTTCTTCCCTGAAAGGGCTGTCAGGCACTGGAACGGGCTGCCCAGGGAGGTGATGGAGTCACCATCCCTGGAGGGATTTAAGTGACGTGTAGATGTGGTGCTCAGGGACAGGGTTTAGTGGTGGGCTTGGCCGTGTTGGGTTAACGGCTGGATTCGATGACCTTAAAGGTCTTTTTGAACCTAAAAGATTCTGTGATTCTAAGTCCTCTGACCATGCCTGGGAGCTGGAGCATCCATGACTCCAGGACCATCTCACCCTGTATGCAAAGTAGCACTGATGAGTGCGTGCCAGCAAGCATGTCAGTCAGCAAACGGGGCTGGCTTGTTGCGCTGGCCTGGGGTCCAGGTGGGGCTGAGCCCTGAAGCACTCACCTGAAGTGACACCAACTGGTGAGATCCACTCATTGATCAGGTGTCTCCTTGCCCCAGCGTCTGAGCATCTCCTAATCTTTTCAGCTCCCCCAGCATCCCGGTGAAGATGTTCCCTCTGGGAACAACACACTTTTGTTATCTCTATGCTTCTGGGAGGCCCAGAGACCTCTGCTGAAGTTCCTGGCCTGCTGGTTGTTACACCACTAAGAGGGGCCTTTTCCTTAGACTGACAATGCAAAACCCTGAGATTTTGATAGGGATCCCTTCTCACTTCAGCTGTCCCAAACCAGACAGCTTGTGTCCTGCATCGCCTTGGCACACTGTGCACCCCATCAGAAAGATGATGCTGCCAATATGAATTCATACCATGCCTGGCACTGGAAATCCAAAAAAAGATTTCTTCCCTTTTCCTGCAAAATAAGGAGCTCAGACCCATTCCCAGGAATGCTTCTTGGGAGTGCCATGACTACAAGTCCTTTGGGTGTCTTTACAACTATTACGTGCATAGACATTACTTTAAAAAGATCAATTGCTGTTTTCAGGTGGATCACCTCATAGAATTCCGCCGGTGCAGAATAAATGCCCGTGTCCCCTGACAAGTGTTTGACAGAGCAGGTCACCAGCCAGCACAGCTGGGACACGATGAGGAACATCTGTCCAGTGTTACTGGATAAAACTTCCTGTCTGGGAGACTCTGAGCACCAGCATCCAGCATGGAAGAAACTGAATCAGACGTTGTCTTGCTCCGTAAAGCATTTTTTCCACGCTAGATCCATCCCAAAATTAGCCCCAACCAGTCCACGATAGCAAACAAGACCCTTCTTACAATAGGAAGTGACACACGGAGCCATAAGCAACGAGCAGTTGAATGAATCATCCTTCTTCAAATAGACCCAGGGTACAAGCGTCCACAGAAATAAGACCAACGGGTCCCCTGGGAGCACAGTTCCTGCCATGTCTTTAATATGTCAAAAGGCACTCGGTGGTGGTAGAAAATGGTCGCAGACGTTCCCACCAGAGGCACAGGATATTTGCCTGGGGGTGAGATCTCCCCGTCACACGTTCACTCTCTTTTTGCCTGTTTGCCCTGTGCTCACCTGTTTGTAAAAGAGCGGCACAAGCTTTTCTTTCACCCTCGCTGGGGCTCTTGGCTCTGCAATAAGCTGCATCTTGGGAGGCAGCTTGTGGGCAGAAGTACTGTCAGCAACGTGCGGACATGGCGTGTTTCAAGAGGTATCCTGGGGCAGGACACCGAGTTGAAAAGGCAAAGTACAACAGCAAAATGATGAGATCTCAGAGTGAGAGACGGTGAAGGAAGAATATTCCCTTCTTTGCCCGTTCCTCCATGCTGGAGGAGCAGCTTCACCCACCGTCCCTATACCCTCCAGCCACCGAGGCTCCCTGGAGCTGTGCTGCAGCTCTGCCGAGTGGCTGGGGCTTGCAGGAACCCTCTCCTTCCCCAGCAAGAGGGGTCCCTGTGGAGGCATCGTGCAGACACACAGGCTCCCGTTACTTTCCCGAGTGGAGAAAAACCACTTCAGGCCCTGTCAACAAGACTCTTGGTCTTATTCCTGAAAAAATCCCTTTCCACAAACCTGCTCTGCCCTCCTGCCATAGCTCTCTTCTGCTTTAGAAAAATGGAAAATATTCAAGCTGAATTCAACCCTACCGAGCAGGGCTTTTTGGTGGGTTACACCACAACCTGCTTAAAAGATTTTAAGAGATCACGAAAGAAAGGAAAGAGAAGAACACACCATCCATTTCATACTAACGGTGGGACTCTTCAGGAAAAGCAAAAAATTTTTTAGCACCTGTAATCCAGGCTAGCCTCAAGGTCAAGTTCCGGTGACAGCACAAATTACCTAATTACTGTTAGATCCGGTCTAAACGAGGGCAAAACTCGTAATAATTTTAACAGACATAAATAACAGGCAGTGCTGGAACGACTTGATGACAGCACATTGACAGAGAATTAGCAGAGCATCTCTGCCCCGGCAGCTCGTCGCGCAGCCCCTTGCAAGCCTTGCTTCTCCTCGGGAATCAAAATCACACAAACGCAAAGAAATACAAACTAGTCAATCACGAGAAATCCACCCCAGATATGAAGAGCAGCTCCAGTCTAACGTCTCTTTGTGGACTCATCAAAGTCCTTCTAGCAGATGGTAAACCGAATGTGTGCCAGGAATTTCAAACACTCCTCAGGAAGTTCATCGAAATCGTCAGTAAACCATTTGCACTTAAAACAGAGCGAACCCTGTTGCCCAAATGTGACCCAGATAATGTTTCTGACATGTTTACCTATTTGGATGATATCTTTAAATTTCAATTCCATCTATTCACGGAGATCCAGAATTCCTGCAGAGCCTGAAAAATATACATAAAACTGAATTCCAGAGTAGAAGATGATGATAATAGTCAAAAAAAAAAACCCCACTGCTGTGCAGTCATTTGACTTGGATTGCAGTAGTCAAGACACAGCAGCGTCCACAACCAGTTTGTCTCAGGGTGCAAACTGGTGTTAATGGGAATGACATTGTCCGTACCCCCAGAAAGCGTGCTCCTGGAAGAGTCTGAATTCAGGGTCTAATGGGAGTCCGGTTTTTGCCTCATCTGGTACTTCCAGCCCTTCCAAAGCTGAGCAAGGGCAGAACATCCTCCCCATCACGTTGGGCCGGGTCCTGCTGGGCTTCAGGACCGCAGGGCTGGCTTGCTCTGTTTTCTCAATCTGTAATGCCAAACCCTCTTTGGCAAGTAATTTTCCCATTTAAAGGAATTCAGCTAAAAGAGAAACAACATGCCAGCGCAACATGTTTCAAGGAGCAGCAGAAATCCACAAAGATACTTAAAAATAATTAAGTAAAATAAACTTTATCTTAATCATTTCATGCGGAGAGTAAACAGAGAGGATTTGCTTATAACGCCCTGTCGTGTACGAGATGCAGTTTTTCCGTAACTCTTTCCTAATGGGTTGCATGAGAGCCTGGATGCAAAGTAGCTGCCTGGAGATGGGGGAAGATCCTCCAGGAATTGCTTTGCATGTGGAAACGAATTTCAGCTCAGCCACTTCAGAACATTTTTTTTGTTTACTTTCCACTGACATGAAATCAGCCGTGATTGCGTCGCATGCGGGATTGGTTAGCCGGTTACATAATGCTTAATAAATCCAAGAGAAATAATATAAACCACATCACCCAGTCTGGGAAGAGTAACAGTATCTCAGCCGGTGTCACTAACCCCCCTGGGCCAGGCATCGGCGAAGCATCTGAACCGACGCTGTGGGGACGCAGGGCCAGGCGGCTGCGTGATAGATGCGGTTAGGAAAAATGCGTGTGGCATGTTTAGAAGCCGTGAAGACAGACAGACTGCCCGGGCAGGCCTGTAAGGGTAAGGGTATATCGAAAAGCAGAGCTCACCCTCCCAAGGGGAGGGCAGCTCACCCCATCCCACCGGGCAAGGTGAGCACGTGCTCGCACACCCACCTCCAGCGGTATCTGCTGCTTGTGTAAGGTATTACTTCACCCTGTTAATTTTCCTCTCGGTACTTAGTAAGATCGTTACGGCCCTGTAAACAGAAAGAGCAAGGATTGGCGATTCAGTTATTTACTGCAGATTATTCCCATAGTGGTGACATGGAGGAGAGGGGACGCTGTGCTGAGATGTCAGCGCTGGCAGTCC
This sequence comes from Rhynochetos jubatus, assembly GCA_027574665.1. Lineage (NCBI taxonomy): Eukaryota > Metazoa > Chordata > Aves > Eurypygiformes > Rhynochetidae > Rhynochetos > Rhynochetos jubatus. The sequence goes on from CM050654.1 coordinate 32,926,422, forward strand.
CCCCAGGGAGCGAGAAGGAAGGGAGGTGACCCAGGATGGGTCATCTCATTATGCCAGGAAAAACACGAAACAATGGTGCTGACTTGCACCCCAAAAAATGGGGTGTGCATGAAGAGTGCAGGTACCCCTGGCTGCGCAGTGCCAGCGCCTCAGCTCTCCTGGGAAAGCTGTCCAGCCTGTGGGTGCATCTCCCCACACACCCTCCGCTACTTTACACAGAGCAGCTCTTCTCCTCCTGTCCCACACTTCCCTGCCTGCTCTGCTCCCCCGCTTTGCTTCTAGTCCCAGGGGAGACCCGCCGTCGCCGTCACCCACGCTGTGGTTAAATACCAACAGAGGAAAAGCCGGGGACAAAGGGGTTAATTACTACAGGCTCAGCACAAGCCAAGTCTGTAAGTGACTCCCTATTGCTATTTCGAAAGGAGGCTGCCTGGAAAGGGAAAGGAAAAAAAAAACACCAGAGAGGTTTACTTTACAACCATCATTATTTCATCTGCAGAGTTTATACAATGGAAAATAAAAGCCAGGGTACGTGAAGTCAAATCATTTCTCTTTCATTAATGGTATGGAAATCGTTTTGTTTTTATAGGGGAAAAACAAATGTGAACTTGATGTGTGCGTGTGCGCGCGCACACGCAACTCCCTTCATCGCAAAGGGCAGAGCAGTGGAATCCAGAAATAAAAAATGACTCAGAGGCCGTAGGATCTATGAGTCAGTTGAGCTGTTGTTGTTTTTAAACACCAGCGAGAGCACAATATGGCAGATAAGTGCCCGTGCAGCCCGCCCGTCACAGCCGTCCCGTGGCAGCACGCCCGCTCCCTGCCAGCCCGCGCCGGCCGGACCCTCCGCCAGCACCCAGACCTCCGGGACAAACAAGGGTGCGCGGGGATTGGAGCGTGGGTTGTCCCAGCAGGAGCAGCTCTGGGGGACAGAAAGTGAAATCTGGGGTGGGAAACTGGAAATCTCTTGGAGGGGAAGCATCTTGCTGCCGGTGGAGAAGGGTCCCTGGCGTTGCCTGATTTCAGTGCCCTGGGCATGAGCAAGATGGGCTGTCACGGTGGATGGAGGAGACAAGCGGCTCCAAGGGCAGACGGAGGAGCGTGGGGTCAGGCACGCTCCCCCTGTCCTCACGTGCAGGCACAGGCATCAACTGACCGAAATCAAAGAGAAACCACTCCGGCCACATCCTCCCAGATGAGTGACGGGCATCACCCCGCTGCCTGCTGGTGCTCCAGCTCACCCGGACCGTGCCGGCTCTGCCGGGGCATGACCCGGGGGTACTTCTGCATCAAACATCCCAACGCCCCAAAAGCAGGGTCGTTGCGCTGACGTGTAGACAACTTGCAAAAGGTACCTGAGAAATACCGGACGTTACCGGAGCAGAAGGATGGACAATATTCTGCAGAGCTCGCCTCTCCCCGGGGTGAACTTAGATCACGATGTAATTTAAGCATCTGAAAGAGATTGGAGAAGTCTGGTATGATCCATACCCAATTTACTTTGTAATGGGACTAAGCAGCATTTGCTAAACACTTAATTTAAAGGGATATTTTCACAAAGGAAAAATAAGTGGTGGAATAAGTCAGTTACCAGCCTGTTTGAAGAAGGTCCAAGCAAACCAGAAACGTATACTGCATGTCTTTCTGGCACCGGGAAACACTGATGTCTAACGCAATCAAAATCAGTCCCTTTTTATTCACCAGGAAACTTCACTGGCTCGTTCCCTGCTCCGTACTTTACTCTGCCAAGTACGGTATTTATTATGCAGGACCATGTGGGACTACATACCTGAGGGCAGAGCCTGGTCCTCTGAACTGAATGCAGCGTGAGCGCTGCTGGGTTTTTGCCGGGCGCTGGGGGCTTGTGCCTCGTAGGGGCAAAACCTGGGATAATAATAAATTTTTTTCAGCTCCATTTGGCCTGCCCTACCTCTCCTATGAAGATGAAGACACAGTGTTTGTAAAACTCATGGATGGAGAACAGTGGCCCCATACTAAAAACTTTCGGCAGCGGAAAGCAGCACCAGATGCCATCACTGGAGAACAGAACTAGGCTGGAGGAAGCCAAGCTCCATCCAAAATAAAAGTACAACAGCTTGAGGTCTAGTTCTAGAGAGATCCTGCAACACTGAGGAATGCCACAGCAAAACCGGGCACTTTCCAACGGATCGGATCTAGCCCAAGCCAGACCTGACTGTGGGAAATCTGGGACCTCTGTTACACAGGTCACACTGGACAATTGCAATGGGGACATCTGACCCTGCACACCCCTGGAAATCAGGGACGTAGGAACTACCCTGACGTAGCCCATCCGTGGCACCGATGGTTGCTTCGTGGAGGAGGCAGCTCAGGAGTAACCTGCCAATAGAGAACACCAAGGTCCTGGTGCTCTCACGTGGGTCAGGGAGAGAGCGGAGCCCACCAGCCCTGCTGTTGTTTTCATCTTAGAAACAAGTACAGCATATAATAGGGAAGGAATTTGTTTGTTCTCGTAATAATTTTATGAGAGGCTCTGTTATTGTGCAGTCATGTCATTAGCCATGGAGGAAAGCCCAAGGCAAAGCCTAATCCAGGACTCGGCGGCAGACGAAGGACTCGCTGCTGAGCCCAGGCTCGCCCAGGTGGGAAAGCGGCTCTCAGCGCAGGTTGGGCTTCCATCAGGGCACCTACCAGGGGCATTGCAGGAGCAATGTGGGTACAGGGTTGAATCACAGAATCATTTAGGTTGGGAAAGACCTTTAAGATCATCAAGTCCAACCATTAAGCCAGCACAGCCAAGCCCACCACTAAACCCTGTCCTTTGAGGTACAGGTGCTGCCCAATCCTTCATTTAAACACGCTGCTGGTGAGAGAAAGCCGCGCAGCACGGCAGCCAACCTCCCAGGCCGTAGTCTCTCCGAGTGCAAAGCCTGGGGATTACCAAGTGACTGACCTGCATGGAAAAGGCGACGCAGAGAGCTCCCAGAGCTGCTGCAGTAACGGCAAGCTGGGAAGCCCCCTGCAACTGCGGAGTTAGCGTCAGCTCCACCCTGGGGTGCTAGAGATAGACAGGAAAGAGGGCGCAGACCTCACTCTGAAGCATTTATGACCTAAAAATGATCAACTTTCCTTGCCCTTGTAACATAAAAGCCATTAAAAGACCAACTGCCCTTAAATAGTGGAAGGTGCCATTCCACCTTGGGAAAGGGGGAGCTGGAGGGGTGCAAGTGCCTTAGCATCTCACACCAAGCGCTTTTCCTTAAGCCCATCTGGTGTTGTCACAAGACAACATGCCAGAGAGAATACCTGAGAACGAAAACTGCTCATTCTGCCCCACAGAGAGGATGTGTGGCATGCACGTGCCATCGCTTTGGTTACAAAGCGCCTCCTCCTTTCCCGAAACGAACGCACCGTGCCTCCACCTCTGTGCACCCCAGGCTTGCTCCTTCCTTTGAGGCTGCAGCGTGCAGAAAGCTGGAGCCAAAGTTAGGTGGTGGATGACCTACCTGCTCTCGGGGGCTGCACTGGTAGCGACCAGCTAATTAGAGCCCTTATTTGTCCCGATGCGTACTTAGAGCTGCAGTCACCGTCGGCAGCTGAGCAGCTGACAAGCGAGCAAAACAGCTCATCTGTTGGGAGCTGACTGCTTCCGTGGCTGCAGTGATGGGACTGGTATGAAATTCCCATGGAGAGCTGTTTTAGATGACTCTTTTATGGGGAAAGACTTTTTGACTACGGCGGTGGTGCTTCAGTGGGCCTTGCAGGGGGCCAAGCGGAGAGCGTGGGTGCCCTGTGGGCAAGGAGAGGCTGGAGGGCTGCCCCAACACGACTGACAAAATATCCTGGTGCCCTTGGGCAGTGGTATCACCCCCACTGGTCTTGCAGGAGAGACTCAGGCACTTCAGGCATCTTTTTCTCCTTTATTCCTCTGAAAATCGCCTCATATTCTCTCAGTCACCTCTCTGGGATCCCAGTTATGGATACCAGAAGACCTGATCCCGATCTCGTGCACGAGAGAACAAGCCTTCCTATTGACAGGGAGCCAAGCTCGCTGTGAGCCCACCTATCGGTGTCTTCAAACCGTCTTTCCAACTGTCATTCCACAATCACTCTGACTAACTGTACTATTTATTGGCTCACATCACATCCTTATGGCTTCAATTTATTTTTGGAAAACTCAGCCCACATTTAATTAGTTTATAGTTTGTTCCAAGTTTTGCTTATCCAGCTTTTTTTTTTTGGTCCTTTTTTTTTTTTTTTGAAGTTTGTATTTTGATGTTTAGCATTTGCCTTGGCAACATCTGGAACCCCTTTATGGAAGTGTATTGTTACTTTTACTGCTCGTGCAGCTTTATTAAATCATCCGAGTATTAATATTGAAAGTGTTCATCTGGGTCTAATCAGGGCCAAGATGAGTGATGTGGCAGTTAAATTGTACCTACGAGCTAATGGTTCAAGGACACAAAGTCCTGAAGAAACTTGCAGCGGGCTTTGCTCTTCTTTTTAACTTCCTAGAATAAGAAAGAGGAGGGGAAAAAAAGAGATATTCTTGCTCTGACCTTTCTTGCAGGGCAGATAACAGAATCGCAGCCTGAGCTAGTTTAGTACAATTTGTCTCTAAAGAATTTTGTCCGGTTACCACTGTATTTCTGGATCTCGTTTCCATATTTAACTCTTTCATCCGCCCTGGCTTCTCCGCTCCGCAGTGCAAACGACTGCCAAGTCAAGATCCCCACCACGCGCGCCGCTACGAAACTGCTGCGGACGATGTTTTGGTCCGAGACCTCAAGCAAACCCTTGATATAAAGAAGTAAATAACATACCCAGTGGGTATAAATTCATACCGCATCGCAATTCTGCATCAGCGACACCTACAACCTGGATTTGTCCATTTGCTCCTCCTCCACAGGGCCCCCACGTGTCCCTGGGGTGATGGTGCGGAGCCCGCGGTCCTGCACGAGCATCCCGCACGAGCCGGGATGAGGATGGGTTGGTTGAGCTGAGGGGGTGAACAGCCCTGGGTGGGGGGGATACTGGCTTGTGGGGGAAGAAACCGATTTACCTCCGATTCACTGTTCCCACGTAACACCACTGATGGAGTTTTAGAGCGTGGCGGCTGTCGCTGCAGATCCAAATCCCCACACAAACGCTTTTTTCTCACCCACCCCCAAAACTCTTGTCCGCAGGGGAGTTTTGCCCAGGATCCTGCGAGTCGTGTCCTGGCAGAGCGAGGCGGAGAGGCCAAGGTGGCTCACGCTGACTGCGAGTGCTTCAAATCCTGCCTGGAGTCACAATTTCCATAGCTAACCCTTGGATGGGTGCAGGGCGTTAGGTCTGTTGAGGTCACCCACAAATTCCCCAGGTGCCTCAGCAGGACCAGAGCAGCCCCAGGGGTGTGGGAGGATGCCGAGTGAGAGGTTGTGGGCAGCATCCTCACCCGCTCGGCTCCTGGCTTCGTCGCCAACTCACATGACATGGTCCCTGCTGAGACGCGTTTTAAGCCTCATTTGAGGGTCTTTTAACCCCAAATTTCCTCCTTCCAGCCTTCAGATGCAACAGGCTTCTCTTCTGCAGCCAGGTTTCCCCTCCGCCGTTAACCTTGGCCCTACGTACGAGGCCACGGGAGCTTGTAAATGGTTTATTTCTGTGTGGGAGCTTTCCAGCAGCTCTTTTACGGCTGTCTCGTGGAGGGGGGTCTGGGTTGAACAAGCAGAACAAGCACGCAAGATGCTGTCGGAGCCGGCTGCGCGCCCCGGATTTGGGAAGCCGGGAAGTTACAAATCCCTTTTTGCTGTTGGCACAGTTTGCTTCTTGTTCGAACTGAAGGCTGGAGATGGAGAACACCTGTGATGGCTGGGGAGGGCCATCACGGAGCCCCGACTTCCCTTCCCACAGGGGCTGGCAGCACCCAGCGCTGCCGGGCGGCTCGGGGAAGCAGCAGCCAGGGAAGCACAGAAGATGACCCAAACCTTCAAAACATTAGCTGCTCTAGTTCAGGTTCCTACCTGTACACATTTGAGTGTATTTATTTAGGTAAAAATTTATAAATATATATTTCTACATAAGCCACTTAGTGTCTTTTTTTAAAAAATAAAATTAAAAAAGGCGTTTAGCAGCCTTAAAACAGGAAGTTTAAATTTAGCTGGGATTTATCCCTTAACGGAGCATAGTTCGTTCACCGTTTGTACAAAAATAGAGATAATTTTATGCCTGTGAGATACACGCAGAGCAGCTCCACATGGGCAGCAGTTATTCCAGCCGCTGCGGCCGGATCCAGAGCGCGGGAGGCAGGAGAGCTGGGGCAGAGCGGGCAGCGGAGCTGGGGCAGGAGCAGACCCTGTCACACCGAAGCTCAGGAATTCTCAGCCCATCGTTTGTGGCCAAAAACCCAGATGCTCAGGGCGCGGGTGGCAGACACATTTCCCAGCTTGGGCTCATTGAACGGGCAGAGGGAGAATGAGGAGAGAGCTGCCCCAGCCTGGCCGTGTGTCCCTCCCCAGCATCTCTCTCCCCCCATGGAGGGGAATAAATAAAGTTTTCAGGCACAAAGAGACCCAGAGATGTCCTTTTTTGGACACTCAGAATGAGGGAAGACACCACTTCGAGCCTAGATCATAGGGGAAGACGTAAACTTCATCTTGATGATAAAGGATACGGGAAATGCAGAAGGAAAACACGGCTTTTTGTGGCTTCCTGGGCTTTGCAAAGCTCCTGTCCGGCAGGACCTGCCTCCGCACCACCAGCATCCTTCCATCTCCTCTAGGCTTTGGCATAACTCAAGCGCATTTGACCAAGCAACAGAGCATAATTGAGAGCTCTAAACAACTGCACGTAGAAATAGGGACACACCTGGGCTCGCTCTGCACTGGTTGTGCAGATCACTGAAAACGGTGGCTATTTTCCCCCCCTCCGCTCACCACACTCACCCTCACCCCCTCTGTGCCCCACAGCCTGCAGTGCTGGCGCCCGCCGCAGCCTGAAGACCAACCTGTGCAAGTGGTGCGACTCCACGCCGCCGGCCTGCGAGGAGAAGGTGTGCTACAGCAACTGCAACCTCAACTCCTACTGCGAGGACCCCTACGAGATCTGCGTGGCCATATGGTAAGCAGCAATCCCCTCGTCAAGGGAGGACGGAGGGGAAAAAGGCGTTGGCAGGGTGGCAGCTCACGGGAACGCACATGGATGAGCCCCTGCGCTTGAATTACTGACCATTCAAATAATTCAGGGCTTTCTCTTCCTCTCCCTTTGACTCCATTATAATCAAAATTACAATTCGCAGTAAGAAATTATTTGGTCTGCTCTATAATTTGTACCAGTTTACTTTCTAAATCAATTAAGCATTTGAGCGCCTGGCACCAAGTGTGGCAACTTTGCTGCGGGACCTCTAAACCCCCATAAACCCCCGAACTGAACTTTACAGGCTGAACCCGCTGGGCAACACCAGCAGCCCTCATCCCTGACCCCCTGATGTCCTCCTGCGTCCGGCTGGTGAAACCCTGGTTCACGCGCAGGGGCGCAGCCAAGGCCTGTCCCCATCCAGCGCGCGGATGCCTGACCTGGTACCAAACTGGGGTTTAACCCACCTCCATCCCACCCCCAGGAAAAAGCCCTTTTCTGCTTCTCCTGGAGACGCCTGGAAGGGAAATGCAATCTTGCCCTTCAGGCCAAGCGTACACCACATTATTTGCCCAGAAGAGTGCCTCCCCCAGCTTTTTTGGTCCCCGTGAGCAAAACCAAAAAAACCCATCCATTTTGGGTCTGCCCAGAGTGATTTTCTCCTCTTTCCCTTTTAATTTGGCTGCCAAAGTGAAAGCCAGCCAAGCACTTATCGCTAGGCTTTATCTCAACCTGCTAATTAGCGTCGATGCTGTATGCCCCACTTTCAGTAGGAGTTTGCCTCAACATAATCGTTGCATTATGGACTCAAAAAAAACCCCCAAAACACAAATCCAACAAGAAACCCAAACAAACAAACAAACAAACTCACTCCACCCCCTGTCCCGAATTCCCCTGCACACATATGGACAAGCCACCTTAAATCCTGGGCAGGCAACACAGAATCTCACTGGGTTTTCCCACTAACAGGCTACAAGTACGGGAAAAAGCAAGACCCCTGCAGCATAAATCCCCACACCAGGAAAGCAATCCCACAGCACGGCATGGGGCTGCAACCTCTCACCATGTGTCGGGTGGGGTGAGGCAGCTGCTGGGTCACAAGTAACCCGCCAGCCCCATAGCCTCCTCCCAGCATCTCCCACCCTGCAACTGAGATCCCTGCAGGCAGGGCTCAGCTCCAAGCCAGCCTCGCTGCTCGTTGCTCACTTGTAAAGGCGTATTTGGATCATCTGAACTTGTCCCACTTGGGAATCGCAGTCACAGGAGCAGCTTTGGCCCTGCGCTCACGGGCAATGTGCTCATGTCCTTCAGCGTGCTGAGCTTGGGCAGCCCACGGAGCAGGGATCACACCCTCCTGGGACTATTCAGCTGGAAGCTCCTCTGACCTGGGAATCCCAAGATGTGGGGAGCGCTGAAACCAGGGGACTTCACCAGGGAGAGGATGACAAATTTGTGTTCTTCCCCTCGCTTTTGTGTCTGACTTCCCAGCTGACCTCAAAGGCATCATGAAGCCCCTCCATACCTTCAGCCTCCCAATTCATACCGCTAGGTCAGGAAGCAGAGGCTGTCCCTGGAAAAGTAATTAACAGTTGTAATTTCCTTCGAACACCCCCAGGAGTAGCTGCAACGCTCACCAGCCACCCATAGTCCCTGCGGGTCCCATCATTCCCCACCACTCGTCCTCACCCCGGGGCTGTCCTGCAAACCCGACCAGTGCCGGATTATCACACCTCCTCCGGGGAAGGCTCCAGAAACAAGGGGGCAAGCCTGCTGCTCTGGTCTTAGCTCTCAATTAGCTTTTAATCACTCCCTGTGTCTACAAGGCAGGCTGGTCTTCCCCACAGAAGAAGGACCACATCCCAGGTTGCGTTTCTGCAGTGGTGCTGGCAGGGCAGGCTCTAAGGACATCAGCACTGCAGAGGTGGACCTGGTGCGATGAGCCACCTTTCACGGAACCATAGAATCACAGGATGGTTGGGGTTGGAAGGGACCTTAAAGACCATCCAGTTCCAACCCCCTGCCATGGGCAGGGACACCCTCCACCAGACCAGGTTGCTCCAAGCCTCATCCAGCCTGGCCTTGGACACTCCCAGGGATGGGGCATCCACAATTACAGCAAGTAATAGGAATTTTGTGAATGAGACGTTTTTGTAGCAGGCCTTGGAATATTTCACCTGCTGTCACCATGCTTGTGCGCCGTTAAACGCAACGCAGGCACTGGGTATTTTGCGTCTTTGCTCCATAAAGGAAAAAGTGTCTTGGGAAGTCTTCAGCCCCGGGGTCCCATCTCTCAGCCAGTGGGAGTGACATCTCGGTCTCCCCCGATGTTATGACCATCTCTGACTTGGGAGTGTTACACAGAGCTGAAGAAATACGCAGTGACTAAGAAATAAAGCAGGTCTGTCCTTTCTTTTTGAAACAAAGCACAAATTCCCTAGAAATGCCAAGAAATTATGCTTTTACCTCCCCTTTAATTATCTAAATGACAAAAAGGAGGAGCTAGGGCTTATTTGCCATCACATCCCTGTCTGTACTCAGCCCCAGCCCTGGTGAGGACCAGGACATCACCGGGTGACACAGCAGGTTTCATTCATAGTCGCTCAGTGTCTGAAGCCGTGGTATAAACGCAGACACAGCCCCATGGTCTAGGGGTCACATCACCTCCACGTTATAATTTGGCTGCTCCAGAGGTCGAGTCGTTTCTTGAAATAGCCCTGATCAGCGACTGCAGGTCACCAGAGGCAGGAGCAGGTGGCCCTGCAAGGGCAGGGCATGACAACCAGCAGTGAGCCCAGAGAGAGCCACGGGGAAGAGATGGCACTTATGGGCTCCAGCTGCATGCATGGGTCCAGAGGAGCAGGGGCAAGCCAAGCTGTCACTGGCAAGCAGGTGTTTCGTCCCCCACACCCTCCACCTCGCCCCTGCACAGGTGAAATGTGGGCAGCAGAGACCCCAGCCTCCCCTGAGGCAGAGGTGATGGCCAGGCTGGATGAGGCTTGGAGCAACCTGGTCTAGTGGAGGGTGTCCCTGCCCATGGCAGGGGGTTGGAACTGAATGGTCTTTAAGGTCCCTTCCAACCCAAACCGTTCTGTGATTCTATGATGTACGAGGTGGGACCCTCGATTCGGAGGGTTTCCTTAGGACCACACAGCCCCAAAACCTGCTGCTTAGCAGCTGGCGTTGGTAAAGGAGGGATTTTGCCCCAAACCCCGCACAGGGCACTTAGCATTAGGGTTGACACTACCTGATCCAAGGCGTGATTATAAACTGGTGAATTATCTGCTGGAAACAAGCAGAGTCTCTGACTCACATCCTGCCATTGGCATGCGCTAAACATTTCTCTCTTCACCATTTGGAAGAGATAAAGGGCTTTAAAAAAGCCCTTCCAAAGCACATATAATCAGAATTATACCAGAGCCGCTGCAAACAAGGAATTCACGGCTTAAAACAAATGATCTTAAAACCGGGTTTAGGGTGACACGAAGGCTGAGCCACTGAGACTAACGCTCTGTCGGTTCATTTGGTGCGCAGGAGACAGGACAACGACAGCATCAGGATCAGCACCCTCTGCCACAACCCCCACCGCCCCATCGAGAACCTCATGGTGCCCAACTACAACACCTCGCGCTGCATCATGAGCCATCAGCCCAGCGAGGACGGGATCATCTACATCTGCGGCTGCGTGGACGAGCAGGAGTGCAACGATAAGCTGATCTTTGAAAACCACACCAATGGTGAGCGCCTTCGTTAACGATATTGACAGGGGGAGAAGAACCCAACGCTAATGATAAGTAACTTGTGTGTCCAATAGCGTGGGGGATGCCGTGCCAGAAGGAGCTCTTTCAGCACCTTCTTTGACCTCCCTGTGTAAAACATAGCTAAAAACTGTACCCTGTTCCTGAGCCCAGTATTTCGCATATAGCTAAACCATCCCTCCCAGAAAGCCTTCAGCCTTGGTCTGGAAACATCAGGCGATGGAAAATCCACCGTCTCTCTCGCTAGGCTACATCCTTCAGCACAGGGCGAATCAGCTGGGGAACCCAGAAGGTGACGTAACCCAGCGTGAGTCAATGCTCTGAAAGCTTTAAATAAATTGCACCGGAGCAAATCCTGCCCCGACACACCCACAGGAACCGCTGGCAACCCAAAAAAGTCATGGTGCAAGGGCGGGGGGCTCGGCACGCGGCGGTGCCTCCCCTGATGCTCTCCTGGTGATATCTGCAGCGGCATTTCCGCCGGGCAGGGACAGTCAGAGTCACCTCAGTGCTGTGCGCGTACGTGAGGGCGGCTTGGCACGACTGTAGATGCTTCTGCAGATGGCTGGAGATCCAACAGGAGCTGTAAATCCACCAGAGGGAAAACCAAGAGGCAGCAGCTCGTTTCAGTACCTTGGGAGGGTTGTAGACTTTGGAAATGCTGCCAGCTGGATCCCAAGCCTTTGGGGGCTTGTCCAAACCTCCCTAACTCCAAATGGACCAGGTTTTTCCAAGTGTCCATCAAGAACTTGACCTGTAACAAAAGCAAAGCGAAACCTCTCCGATTTTCCTTAACTGCAGAGCAATGAAATGCTGAAAAAGAGCCTAAGCATAACCTGCAAGTCAGCGGCGTAGCTTCTCCCTCAGTGCAAGGAAACAAGAAAAAAAAAAAATCACCTAAAACACCAATTCTCAGAACAAGCAAGCCACTCTTAACGAAGGCAAATGATGCTAAATTTGGCAGTTCTTTGCTGCTTCCCGAGCCAAACATAACAGGTACATGCACTTCTAGGGAGAGATAGTCAAACCCCAAAGCCGAGGCTGGGATATGTAATTTCACACAAAAATGACAACTGGCTCATTGGAAATGCCGCCCCCACCGAAGGCTTCCACAAACAACCTCCTCCTGCCTGCTGGCACGTAAAATGCTGAAACCCAGACCAAGAGCAGTGCGGGCCCTTAATTATTACCTCCACTTTGATTTGGCTTGTGGGACCAACTTGGGCAGCCCCAGACTCAGAGACCCCCTTCTTTACTTTCTTTTGTTCTGCTTTAAGGGATCGTTTGCATGTTAATTGTTGACTTACGGTCATCTTCCATGGTACAGACAAACATGGAGCAGAGAGATACCCAGTGCAGATGAGCACTTCTCCGGTCAGCTGTAGCAGGCAGATTTTTTCCCATTTCTTCATTTCTTAAGCCCTGCTTTCAGTGCTGGGCTGCTGGAGGGGCACTGCCCTAGCACCGGGGCTGCAGTGACCCCATCAGACCTCAGAGACCACCCTAATGAACACGCAGAGGCATCATTTCCTAAAGCCATGCAAGCCGGAGCCTAGCAGACATCCCAGGAAGACACCAAGTAGGGTCAAGCAGCATTCCCTCCACCCCTGTGCCGGCTGAGCCTGGTCCTGGGGGTCCATCTCCCCTCAGCAGGGACGGAAAGACCCACGCAGCGATGGCGTGGCTTTACAGACCCGCAGTTATTGCCACAGCAGCTACATTTGCTCGCCGTGGAAGGGGTCTAAGCCGTGCTGCAACCCCTCCGTGTCAAAGGGCTTGCATCAGGAAGGAGCATCCTCACGGAGGAATTGGCTGAAGCTGTGTTAACTTCCCCTTTCCAGGGCTCGTGTGTGCAACTCCCTTAAAAATATCTTCTTTCTCTTCAGAGTTTCAGAGATGGGATCTTAGGCATCGGGTAAATCCATTAAAGCAGTAGGTGATATCCAGGCCTAACGCTTTCCAAAATAAACACATCCCTGAGTTAGTTATTGATTTATATCAGTTTAGGTTGATCTTGTGGTTTGAACCTGATGCCTATTTTAGAAACGCTTTCACAGCCTTGCAGAAATTAACTGCAGCACATTTTTTCGAAATTTGCCAAGGAAAATAGCTAAACGCTCTGTTTTTCCAGAACCTGAATTATGATCCGCACACACTGAGGTCAAGCAGCGAGAGTTTTGCTTATGGAATGATTCTTATCCCTCTTCCCCTGGGTTATTATACTTGGCAGAAAAACCTCTGAGTAAGATTTTACTTGAATATCTCTACTGAAGTCAGCATGTTTATTCCAGGAATCGCAAACATCAAAGGATCACACAATTATATGTTGTGCGAGGGTTAGGGCTTTTTGTGTCCCCCACCCCCACCGACGATCTGAAAGCTGACAGGGGTTTAAAAGAAATAAAACAAAGGCAGCCGTGCCCGGTCGGTTGATGGGGGTTGGCGGTGCAACGCGGCGAGGAAGGAGATGCCAACGCTGGCAGCCGGCGCTGAAACGATGCTCCTTTACACTAATTGTCCTGCAAAGCATCCCTGCGCTCCCCTGGGCTCGGTGGTCCGGCACGCTGCCCACCCCACAGCATCCCTCCTGGCACTCCGTGCACCACAGGGGTCCAGCAAGGCTCCAGCCCCAAACCCCCGCAGATATTTGCCCCGTTCAAGCCTTGCCTCAGCTTTATCACTGTTAATTCCGCCCCGGCTCCCCTCGCCGCAGTCACCAAAGGGCAGCCCAGCCGTTCCGGCAGGGTCTCCCGCGCCACACCGCCCAGCCCAAGTAACGCCGGCCAGCATCCTGAACCCTCACTTGATAAACGGAGCCACGCTCGAGGCCTAAACCGAGCATCCCCTTCGTAACTGTCCACCTCCGGGGTCTTTGCCGGGCTGGGTTTGCGTGCAGCGTGCACCACACCCCGCGAAGGGCTGCGCTTCATCAACGCTTCCCGTGTTTTCCTCCTCCGCGCGATGAAAACGAGCTGTTGCAGCCCCGCGGCAGCAGCGGCCTGGCCTTTGCTTTCCTCCCCGCAGGCTACTCCATGCTGCAGAGCAAAGAGGTGATCCCGGTGGCCGCCATCAGCCTCCTCCCCCCGCTGCTGGTGGCGGTGATGATCACGGTGATATTTTACCTCTGCCGCACGCAGAAGCGACGCAAGAGGGCCAAGGCATGGGGCGGGAAAACGGGACAGCCCCCGGCGCTGCCAGAGACGGGGAGGTCTGCCGAGCGGGAGGAGAAGCTGTCCGTGTTGATGGACGAGTGCCCGGCCAACACCAGCCCCACCTGCACGGGCAGCCGCCCCGCCGAGCTGCTCCCCATCGAGCTGGACGAGATGGTGGGCAAGGGGCAGTTTGCGGAGGTGTGGAGGGCCAAGCTGAGCCACAGCCGCTCGGGGCAGTATGAGACGGTGGCTGTGAAGATCTTCCCCTGTGAGGAGTACTCCTCCTGGAAGAACGAGAGCCAGATCTTCACCGATGCCAGCCTCAAGCACGACAGCGTCCTGCGGTTCCTCACCGCCGAGGACCGGGGCACGGGACCCCGCCGGGAGTACTGGCTCATCACCGCCTACCACAGCCGGGGCAACCTCAAGGACTACCTCTCCCGCCACATCCTGAGCTGGATGGACCTGCAGAAGATGGCGGGCTCCCTGGTGAGCGGGGTGGCCCACCTCCACAGCGACTACACCGCCTGCGGCAGGCCCAAAATCCCCATCGCCCACCGGGACATCAAAAGCACCAACGTCCTGGTGAAGAGCGAGCAGGAGTGCGTGCTCTGCGACTTCGGCATCGCCATACGCCTCGACCCTGCCCTGACGGCGGACGACTTTGCCAACAGCGGGCAGGCGAGTATGACCCGATCGGGGGGACCCTTTGCAAACTGCCCCTGGTCACCCTGCGGCCAAAGTCCTTGCCCAGCCCTGCTAACACCTCTCTCCTCTTTGCGGGCAGGTGGGCACCGCCAGGTACATGGCCCCGGAGGTCTTGGAGTCCAGGGTGAACCTGGAAGACCTGGAGTCTTTCAAGCAGATGGATGTCTACTCCATGGCCCTTGTTCTGTGGGAAATGGCCTCCAGATGTGAAGTGGTGGGAGGTAGGAGCAATGCACTGGGGTTGCCACGTGCCTTTTTGCTCCCTTCCTCCCCGTACAGTGACGTGGCTCGCTCCCACGTCCCCAGCAGTGTCACGGGACCTGATTTGGGGTGGCTCAGGTCTCTGCAGGGCTGCAAAGAGCCGCCTGCCCTGTGTGCTGTGGCTCCAGGGGGCTGGCTCAGGGGCAGAGAAGCAGGACGGGACCCCAGTGGGTCATCTGGTCCAGCCCCTGCCCAAAGCCGGCCAGCCGCCAAGGCACACCCGAGTCAGTGCTGGCGATGCAAAGCAAACCGCGCGGAAAGAGCCCAAGGTGCCTCCCCCTCCCCGGCCACAAGCCGCTTTTTTCCATGCAACACCAGAGTTTATGTTGCAACGGGGACTCGCGAACTCCAGCCTCCGACAGAGCCACGTCCCTCCTCATGTCCCAGAGCCACATCCTGGCATCTGGAATCGTGCGTAGCAAACCATTTAATTAACTGCCCTGCTGTTAGCCCCTGCCTGCCCTTCTGCCTGCTCCCTCTTCCCTTTCTAACTCTCTCCGGTTCCTTCCCTACCCCACCTACTTGCAATACAAGCCCACGAAGCTCCAGCCCTCGCCAAGAAAGCTGCCCCAACTGCCATGCACACCCCACGCTGGGCGGAGGGAGACCCCCGCCTGGCTCAGATGCCCCTTTACTCCCGAGCCAACATCCCAGGCCATCCCTCCCCACCCCTATTTCACCTGCATTTTATCTAGGCAGGAGCTGGCAGAAACCAGGGTGGTCTCTTGTCTCTGCAACAGGGAGTTTCTCCCATGACACGGGGTTGCTCTTCTGGAAGGGCCGTTTCTCCTCTAACCCCATCTATGCCCGCAGCAGGAGCCTGGATGCTGGTACCGTAGCCGCCGCTCCCGTCTTTCACCAGCACAAGACGTTTTGCTCAACATATGTCTCACCCAAAGACAGACCAGGTCCTTTGTAGCGCATCTCGTGGGTTCAGGAAGGTGGTCAGACAGTTCCTTGGTCCTGTCTCTGAAAAAAACCTCTACATGAAAACCCAGCACCTCGTTTCTATGTTCAAATTCTAAATTGTTTCCAGATCCATTTATTTTTGCAGAGCGATAAAAACAAACCTGTTCTCCTCCGGTGGACCGTACCAAAGCAGCGCAGTGAATGCATTAAAGACATCCCGTAACGCTGCTGTTGCTTTCTTGCAGAGGTAAAGAATTACGAGCTACCTTTTGGGTCAAAAGTCCAGGAGCAGCCCTGCGTGGACACCATGAGGGACATCGTGCTGCATGGCAGAGGGCGGCCCGAGATCCCGAGCAGCTGGCTGGTGCATCAGGTAAGCTGGGGGCAGCTGGTTCACAAAAGAGCGACACACGTCGTCCCGCCTCACTAAACCAGCCTGGAAAATTATTAAAGCTGTAATCAAAGCAAAAATGGACTCAACTTCCAGCTCTGTTTTGGCTGGCTGAGTCCACCAGACCCGTTTCCCTGTTGTATAAAAGCCACCACCCAGGGGTACAGCAAAATTCATCATCAACAGCCCCGATCAGGAAACGTGACGAATGCCAAGTGGGGGCATTCAGTTATCTTGAGGATAACAGCAAAATGGAGCACTTCACTGCAGGCTCTTCCCATGAACCAGTAAATCACTTGAGCCCACCCCACTTCCCCCCTAACCGCCATCCAGAAAGCTCTAGCTCAGAAAACACAGTCCCTCACACACATGGCAGGGACAGAGGAGGGGAAGGTGAATCCAGCCTTCTGCCTGCTTGGCTGTTGAGGTTTCAAGCTCAAAATTACCTCTAAAATGAGAGGTCAGGACCTGGCGTGTGAGAAGAAAGATTTCCACAAGGAAAGGAAGGCTGGATGAGGCTTTGAGCAGCCTGACCTAGAGGAGGGTGTCCCTGCCCATGGCAGGGGGTTGGAACCAGATGATTTTTAAGGTCCCTGCCAACCCAAACCCACTTTGTGAAACGCAAACCAGTAAGCATCTCCCTTGAGTGAAACAACCAGACAACACGTGCAACACTGAGCAGGGAACTGCTCAAGCTCCCTACTACTAGGCTCAAGTCTTGCCAAGGGGAAGCCTTTCACCAGCCTTTAGCTCAGAAGGTCTGAAAGCCTTTTGGCACAGGAAGCATAACCCAGTGCTCTAGAATAGAAACACTTCAGCAGTGATGAGATGTGCTCAGTTAAAAGCATCCACAAGCACACCCAGACCAACCAGCTCCGGATGCACACCAACCTCCTGGCCCTGACAGGGTTCTCTCTCCCCCGGTCCCGTCCTTTCTTCCACTCGTTGAGGACAAGGCCAAGTGTTCCCTACAGTATCTCCTCTCAAAACCTTGTTTGTGCAAAGACTGACGGACCAAAGCTGCCAACAACATCGCACAAATCTGTGGTTTCGGCTGGACCGTCAGAGTCCGCCGAGTCCGTTCCTCAAGTTCACCCAGCCTTTTCCCTTGATGAAGGCAAATACAGGAACTTCAATCAGCACTGAAGTTTGAAGCCTTTGAGTATTCATCTCGGACATTCACCTCCCAGAGTCTCTGACAAACTTTGAAACCACAGGAAAAATATGCAGAGGCTTGGACCGTCAAAAAAATCACACCCCGACAGAGCCTGACCACCGCTGCCCTGCTTGCGGGGCTGAAGGAGGGCCGACGGCGGTCGCCCCCGAGAAGTAACGCTGCTGCCGTTGGGTTGGTCCAGCACGTAAACAGAGCAAGGCTTATGAGGTGGAACTTTTATTAGACCACCTGATGCTCGCTGGGGAAGAGGAACAGAAAAGCCACGTTGTGTTCCTGCAAGTTTGCCTCCGACTAATCTTAGCCGATCTAATAAACATCTCCTTCCAAGCCTGGCTTGACGTGATTTTCCAGGCATTTTGAACCGGTCTCCAGGATGAGGCACAGGGCAGCAACATCCACTGGGAAGCAGCAGAAAGCCACCGGTTCACCACACTCCCGGGGCCACCACCTTCCTGCAGGAGGGAGCGCTGTGTGACAAATCACCCCAAAGGGAAGCGCCCACAGACACTCCCACCAACAGAAATAAGTCTGACGCAGAGCTCCAAGCGCTACTTCCACATTTCAACCATCAGGATCACCCCCTGCCAAGTGAGGGCCTACGTTGGTGGCCACGGTTTACGATTTTCGGCAAACATAAGCATCCACTTCCCCGACAGAGCCGACTCGCCCAGCGCGCTGCCCATCAGCGGCTCCAGGCCAACCGTTTGCAAGAGCCAAAGAAATGTATCCCCAGAGTTTCCCAGATAACTGAGAAACACCCGAAGCCCATGCTTCTATCTCGATTCATACCCCCCACATTTAAAAGAAAAAGGAAAAAAGTGGTTATTTAGGCCAGGTAAAGCCCTGGGTCTGGTTGATGAAGCAGCTGAAGAGACTTTTGCACCGGCACAACCAGAGGGCTGATGCAGGATGGGAAGGAGCAGCGGAAGTTTAAGTCAATCTTGCCACTAAAAATGCACTTGTAAAACTCAGCACCCTTGGGAAATCTGAGAAATCAAACACAGACCCCAAAAAATGTCCAGTTTGTGAGCGTAACAAGATGCTCCAGTGGTACCGTTCAAAAGAGCATCATTGCTACTGACAAGGCAAACTGCAAATAAACGTCACGATTTCAGGGCAAACCGAGCACAGAAATCTAATGAGCGAACCATATGACAGTGCCACGTTCTGTCTGAGAAAAGGCTTATTTTAAAAGCCTCAGCTAAGCCAGCTCATTTTCGCATGTTAATCAATTATCCCCAAATCCTCTCAGCTAAGCTAATAAATGAGTGGCATAAGAGGTGCTGAAACGCACCATCTGTCAGTTTTACTGCACAACCCCGTTCTCTCTAATCGCTGTCCGTTATGGAAGATTTAGTACGATGAACCAACCTGAGCAGAGAGCAGCGAGTTCAGGACAGATGTACTGTCTGTTCTCTCTAGAACTTGCATTTGCCTCTTGTGTTGGTCCACGAGCGACGTCGGGGTTCTATTAATGGCACGTTAGGAAATACACAAAAGTCACTGAAAAACATGAAGCCTTATTTAGAATAATGATTTTTCCACTGTGTTGCAACCATGGTTGACAACGACGCAAAATGCAATAGCACATGATAGGAATTATGTAGTCAAAGACGGTCCGACATCGCTCCTGGTGCTGTGTTACTGGCTTAAGTGTGGGAAAAATACCAGCTGAATACGGCCGTTCTAAGCCCAAAATATCGGGACTCTTTTCAGAGCACTACACAACTGGAAAAACATATTACCGAGAGACGTAACCGTTGTGACTGAGAGGAGCTGAACGGGTTCTGGAGCACAGGGAGAAGTGCCCAGTCCCACCTAAGCCAAAACGCTATTTTGTGGTGAGAAAACGAAACTCAGCTGCACACTCACTGAGTATTTAGCACGGCGTGTCCCTTCAGAGAGCTGCTAAAACAAGTCAGATTTAAGAATTTTAATTCCAAACCTGTCTTTGAACCCACCCCCTACCCTTCTCTTCCATCTGGGCGTAACAGCCGGGGCACAGAGACCCCAGCTCAGCTGCCAGCCTGCAGGTCAGCACAGCCTGCAGGTCAGCACTGCACCTCTCCTGTCCCTCCCGATTTTGGGATGCTCTGATCTGAATGGGCAAGGCTGAGACAGGAGATCATAGAACGGTTTGGGTTGGAAAGGTCCTTACAGACCATCTAGTTCCAACCCCCTGCCATGGGCAGGGACACCCTCCACTAGACCAGGTTGCTCCAAGCCTCATCCAGCCTGGCCTTGAACACTTCCAGGGATGGGGCACCCACAGCTTCTCTGGGCAACCTCTTCCACTGCCTCACCACCCTCTCTGGGGAGAATTTCTTCCTGATATCTAACCTAAATCTCCCCACTTTCAATTCAAACCCGTTACCCCTTGTCCTGTCACTACAGGCCCTTGTAAAAAGCCCCCACACACACACACCAGCATTCTAGAGGGCCTGTTTCCTTCTGACCCCTATTTAAGTCCCACATTCAACACAAACCAACTTCAGGAGAGCGTGGGAAATGCTTAGGACCAGATCCCAGGTGAGCCCAGGCTGCTGCTCTAACCACAACTTACCAAGGCCATTTCCTCCTGTGCTTAAGCCTGGCCAACAAAAGCGTTTCTGCAGGAAGCTGTCAGTAGGGTAAAACACCGCGATGGCGTTAGATCAGCTCCTGGCTCCTCTTGCTCCTGCCCTCAGATCTTAACCTCAGCCCTTCTGACTGCAGGGGATGCGCTTTCTGTGCGACACCATCACGGAGTGCTGGGACCACGACCCCGAGGCTCGCCTCACCGCCCACTGCGTGGCCGAGCGCTTCAACCTGATGGCCCAGATGGATTGCGATGACATCCTCAACAACAACACGGACAACGAGGCCAGCAAAACAGCTTCTCCAGGCGGGGAGCACCAGGACAGCGACGGGGGCAGAAACACCCAGTGACGCTGCAGGCAAAAAGCCTCACCACGAGAGACGAGAGGAGAAGTGAGAAGTACTTAGCTCGTGGGGGAAAAAACCTCACTCCGTCTTTCAGAATGGAACTAAGATCTAGTACATAACTTATTTATAAGATCTGTTTCCTCCCACAGATACAGTGAACTGTGGAATCGATACTTTGGTTAAAGCCCAACATTATCTATGAACTGGTTTTGTACTTACTTCAAACGTATAATGATGCAAAGCATTCCTTTTATTATTTTTTAAAATAATAATGTTTACTCTTTTATTAATAAGCACCTGAATTCCATGTCTCTCTTTTCAAGTCCTTCCATATCGCCACCATGAATTTCTCTCTAACTGCTTATGCTGCAGAGATCAAGACAATTTTCCATTTCCCTACTTTTAATGGCCTCGCACACACACACAAATCTCTTGTAGCAGCAGCAAAAACATCCTGAAGGTGTAACACGCCCTCAGTGGAAGAAATGCTGGCGCCCAGGAAAATTACTCATTGATCAGACGGTCCTGAACAGAGCGTAGCGATACCCAACAATTCAGTTTGCAACAGCCCCATTTGCTGCATCTCCAACGCACCCTTTGGTCGCTGGAGAATTCCTGGGTGTACCTGAGAGTTCAGGTGGGTGCCTGAAGGGTCTTCAACAGAAAAAAACCAGCCACCAGCGCAGACACCGCCGCCTCACGCCGAGAAGTCTCCGTGCAGGGTATCTACACAACTCTTTCCCCGTGTCAGTCAGGTTTCCAGCCGCCTCTACCCAACGGGTTTGCGCCACGGTAACGGTATCAACACAAACGTGTTGGGTAATTCCTCCTACAACTCGTTCCCATCCCTCTGCTGCGTTACTCATCCTGAAGAAACGTGATCAGACGGATCCGGGACCTTTGCTCCCGTAACCACCGGACCAAGCCAGGCTGCCTCCGCGGCGGAAGGGCCTTTACGGAAAGGTAAGTCACACCTCGCTCTGAACCCTGGCACTGCGCGAAGCTTAAACCCTGGGGAACAAAAGGTAACAAAACCCTGAGCTGCTACTGAGCAGCTACAAGCCCACACCTGACACGCACCTACACAGGGGTGTATCTTCCGGGATCGCGGCGCAGCGTACTTTGCTCGCCAGCACGCAGCTGCACGGATCAACCCCTACGAGAGGGGAAGGGGGAAAACCACACAACAGCCACAGGCTTTCCACGGCCGAGGCTCCCCGACGTGGAGCGGGGAAGCAGATCTGCCGGGCTGTTTTCGTTTCCTCAAAAGCACAGCTACGACAGCGCCCGCCCATACAGAAACCTTTTCTTCTCTCGCTATTGCTTCCGCCTCTTTGGACCATTTCCACGGCTCCTAAAAGAAAAGCCCGTAGCGAAGTCGTCTCTAAACCCTTTGAAGAAGGATGGAATTAGGTTGCATCAACTCTAATAAAAACTTGCTTCAGTTACCATGTAGCATCTCCCCCTGCAACTGTGACCTTTCACTCTCACCAGTCACCCCCCCGGCCGCTACCTCCTGTCATCCTGTGGTTTTTTTCACCCTAATCCTTCTCTTGAAGCACATCCTCACCCAGCTCACCACAAACACACCCTTTTCCCCCCCTCCTGACTTCAGCCTCGCTCCTTTATTAACCACTGCTCTACTCTCTGTACGCCCAAGAGGAACAGAGAGCACGGGGCAGCTTTTCCGACGCAGAGATAAGAAACCACGGGAGCACACCGAACTGCCCCCCAGGCTGCCCAACCTCCCCTTCCCATAATATTCGGTGTGGAATTTCCCCTACTTAGCACCAAGCTGTTGGGATGCAACATTCATTAATGTATTTACTTGTTCTTCCAAGTTCAGTTCAGGAGGCTTTAAGACGCTCCGACCTGTTCTAAAATCCTGAACACTCCAATCTACATATTGCACGTGTTTTCCCTGTCCACAAAAACCAAGTCCAGAACCAACTTTCAGGATTATACACCCGAAGGCCTGTGGTAAACAGGAGTGACTTGTCTCACTCCGTTTTCCATGAGCCCAGAGCACACGGCACCTCTGGAGCGAGACACTTAGTTAAGCTCCAATACGAATTTTGCTCTTAACTCCAGTGGAGCCCAGTCAAACCATAAAGACAGGGAACAGAAGCCGAAATCCTGCGTTCTGCCACGCTCCCTGCTGAACACACTGCGGTTCTAGCAAGTATCTCCACAGGAAGCAGCAGAGAGCCCTTCCCTTCGCTCCAGAAGGTCCGAGATGGAAACAACAGCAGTTTATACGAGAGAATCAAATGTGGTCGGAGTTAAAAATACACCCGTCAGTCCGTAGGGTGCTTGCAACTCCCAGAAGAAACACAGAAGTGTCTTACAATTTAAGGTGGATATTCAGTGGGCAGATTTATTTAAGTTTTTTAACTGTTTTTAACGACGAAGTACCTAGAAATCTGCATCATGACTAAACCCACGTCAGGAAGCCATTCCAGTTCTTGTGACCATCCCAGCAAAGGAAGCTTTACCTTTTCTTTTAGCACCCCCACTTCTAGCAGCACCCCCATGTTAAAAGAAATCATTTCACATATTTTAAAGTCTTCCTCAGCGTCGGGCCTATTTTTACCCAACAGAAATCAGTAACAGCTTTCTTTGCGTGAAACCACAGGCGTACCAGATGAGGGTGGAAGAGTAAACTTGACTAATAATACTCCATAAGGAACACAAATGGGTTTATGGTCAACAAGGGAGCTGCTCATTCTGTTTCACAGCCACTGCCCTTGACAAACTCCCAAATCAAAGTTTTCAGCACAGCTCAGTGACCGAGCACTCAGCCCACATTTTAATAAGCAGAAGTTTGGTCCCTGGAGCACGCTCAGCTGATAAAGGTTCGTTTTCCACTCTGATCGAGGCAATATTAAGAGCTGGACCTTGCCCCACAGCCCTTGCTGTTTAAAGCAAATCCGCCGTGCGACACAGACGAAACAACCCTGAAACGCGTACCGTGTCGTCATTTTATCGTCTGCCCCTCTGCCACCCCCAGTTTGGTGCAGGTATTGACGATCCATGATGCTCATGCATGGCCACCGTGATTCCTACCCCAAGCCCTGGAACTGGCCAAGGGTCCCAGCCCCAAACATGCCGCAGACCCGGAAACAAGGAAGAACTAATCCCACTGTTTTCATTTTGATTTTTATTCCTGGTTAAACATGAAAATGCCCAATGGATATCCAAAACTAAACACAACAGGATGGCTGTATAGAGTATCACAAACAAGACAGCAGGCCCTAAAACGTTCTTCTGCTGGAGAACATAGATACTACTTAAGTGCAACAGTGCCAAAATATCTCACGATAAGGGCCAAGGAAAGCCCAGACAGACAGATCGCCAGCACAGAAGATAACCACCACCTAGTTTTCCTGGTCACCTGATCCCTAGGAAAGCAGACAGAACAAATGAATCTTTTTGTAGGTTTATTATCCCCATCCCTGCTTCTCACAAACGGCCTACGACACGCGTTGAGATCTCAGTGCATTTCACAGCAAAAAAAAAAAAAAAAAATGTACAAGAGGATCAAAACCGTTGTGCATAAACCCAACTCTTTTTTTCCTCTTTTTGCACAATTTACCGTTTGTGTTGAACGTTAAGATGGTTATTTAAACCTTCTGATGCATTCTTACACTTGTATCTTCTCCATGGAAAGCATCTTACCAGATCACACAGTGGTGAGTTCTCATGATGCTGGATCAGGGGCAGCCACTGCCACGGCCGGGAAGTGGCAGATAATGTTATATACACTGACTGGAAGACTACATCAGAAGAAAAAACAGATTAAGGCACCACTGTTGGAAAAATTAAGGTAGCTTGTAGTTACAACATTAACGAAAGCCTTAATAAGTACTATTCTTAATTGCCAGCAATTCTTAGACTTCAATAAAATAGTTATAAAAAAAAAAAACCCAAGGATGTTTGTACCTGAATACAGTTTCCTGATATCTGATTGTGTTTCAAACCAATACCCAGTCCTCAGCATAATCAGCTTTTTTTTTATGGTAAGATGAAAAACCAGGACCTACAGTCCACGTATTCACAGGTCACGTTTCACTGCTTTGTGCCGAGTAACACCACAGGAAAAAAACCAAAACAATCCAAAGGACAGTTTGTAACACTGATATTTCACCTCTGAGATGATCTGATGGGCAGAGAAATTGAAATACAAAATTGTACGTTTTCTGATCATTTCGAAAGCCTTAGTCCTGGGGAAGGGAAGGTGGAGGAGGGAAAAAAAAAAAAGGCCAAACCTCATTACATTACAACATGAGAAAAATTGAAGTCACTCAAAGAGATTTAATAAAATTAGGAGTTGAAAAGTGTTCAAATTACTTTTCCAATTCAAGTCAATTATTTCAAGTATATTAAAACGTTTCAGAGGAAAAATTTCTCCATGGTTACAATTCTAATTGCTTTTATAAATCCATAAAAAAAAGAAAGGTAGTCTCTACATATATCCCATATTCCTCCGATGCATGCACATGATCTCTCTGAAGAAAAAAAGTCATCACGATCCAACTGTTTCGTAATACTGATTTCGGGTACATCTTCCAAACAACCCTCCAGTTTTTGCCAAAACAGTTAATCACTGGGCATAAAAGCAGCAAATTTTGTTGCTGTTGTCTACATGGGTACTGAGCAGGTTTCAGTTCCTAAAAAGCTCGACGCAGACTCTGGAAAAAGTTCCCATGTTGCTCCAAAATCCAACAGTTCCTTCTCTTAGGCAGCTTCTGCAAATCAGGTCTACTTAGAAGAATCTTACACAATTCAGATAAAATCTCTTGGTTCATACAAAAAACGAGTTGGTTGAGTGTACCTGGCAGGTTTGTCTCTACAGCTTTGATTCTTTTTTTAATAGCTTTAAAGTGCCCTAGCATATTCACTTCTTTATGCTCGTTTAAACTTTCACAATTACATAAAAAGGGGACACTCGGTGTGATTACTGTGTTTTGAGAGACAGAGGAAAAGGAGAGCAAAATCAGAAAACCCATCTTAAAGCAGCTTTTCTAGTTAGTGTCCGTTTGCTGAGTTTGTGCACCAGACACTATTTTCCAGAGGGGTTTGTGATAAACCCAGCCGTCTCCCTGCAATTTAAAGAGAAAATATGGTTATTATAAAGACACTGCCCTGGGAGAATTCCCTTCACACAACCGTTAGACCGATAGCTGTGAAAACCAGAGGGACATGGCTGGTGCCTTTAACTCCCACAGATGAAGACACAGAGATCAACGCCGCAGACTCCTGAGATGACTTCAGAACATGTACGGACTCTTGCCGAGACACGACGCTCCCTGGAAATCAACTGCACTTGTAATGAACCCAGACAGAAAGCCACTCTTCTCAACTCCATGATCCAGGGTACTTTAAAAAGCCAAACGAAGCCAGTGGAGAGGCAGCTATCTGGGATTACCAGCTCTAACGGAGCCCAACTGCTTACCCAGAAATGAAGTAGCTCAGGATTACTTTTAAACATTTTCTGAGTAGATCTGTATCTCGAATTAGCAACAGAATTTCACCTCTTCTACATCTAGATACTAACAGTACAAATGTCTAAACCTGAGCTAATCACACTACCATAGCTTTAGAGAACAACTTTTATTGGAGCTAACACAGTCCTGAACTTTAAAAAACAAAACTGGAAGAAACCCCAGAAAAAACCCACATTTTTAGCCTATTTTTAAACCACAAATGTGGGAAGAAGGAGGAGTTATGTTACTGCAGTTTAACAGATAAAGCTTTCACTACACGGAGAACCTAAACTACTACAGCATAGGTTATTAGTTCAGTCCCTGCCTCTCGCAAAGGCTCAGCAAAGCTCTCTACACAAGCAGGGTCTCATCATCTGGATCCCAAGGAAAGCCTCCTTCAAAGCCATCATACCAGCAGCCCCCAGTCTTCCTGGACAGGCTGCAGTTCACCTTGTTAAAAACCTTACTGTATTATTATTACCACCGTTATTGAAATACAGGTTAAGCTGTTGAACAAATAAACTCCATCCAAAACACAACAAAAAGTTCTGAGAACGAACTCAAATTGCTTCTTGCCAACAGAAATATCTTGTTGCCCATCACATAAGCAAAATTAGTACTACTGATTATTTTCTTTGGGTATTTACTGTGACAGCCTACTTAGGCATGCACATGTAAAGCTGTTTTCCCTGTGCCACGAGGAAACGCTTGGTAAAAGCAACCGGATCACAAAATACACAAACATTTTGTTGCAAGCGAATTGCAAAATCAATGTGTTTCGGAAGTGAAGGGTACAGTCACTCCCTTACACATTTGGGAGTGCTTAAGTCACCTTACTCCTATGGATCCCGTGGCGCTAAACCGTAAGACCTATGGCCAAATACTTTATTCTTACAGGACACGGATCCATATGTGCACTCGCTTTCCTTGTAGCTCTGGCTCCATCAACAGCTAACTGCCTGGGAACTTACTTCTTTAAGGAAGTATTTAGTACACCAAGGTGTTTCTGTTTCAGCACGAAGCCTCTCTTCATTCCTCTGTCGTTCCTCAAGGGCTCGCTTGTGCTCCGTAGCCTTATCGATGTCTCCATCCCGCAGAGACTCTGTTACATGCTGCCACAGCCTCCTACGAAACAAGGTGTTCACTTTACTTTTCAAAAGTTTTCCACAGCCTGGCACCTCGAACTACGGGATCGCCGCGTGCCGTTCCTTCAGAACGAGAGCACTCCCTCCACTCACACGTGACACACCAACCCGCCCGCGCTGTGCCGTCGTGCCGCGCGGAAGGGCGCACGGCAGAGCCTTGTAGCTACGCTGGAGCAGATAGGAACGGCTCTGAGGTTTTAGCTGTGCCAGTCCAAAGTCTGTTTGTATACCCTTTGAAGTTGCTACGGAAGCGTTAGTCAACAAACAGCTTCTTGTGAGAACCTACCTTGTCAGCAGCTGCCCCGCTGTGTAGCTGGTGGTTAAAAAGAAAATAAGGAAGCTCTGTTCTAGCAGGCACTTTATGAACTCCTAAGACAACTCTGTCCATGAACAGAAGAGACCAAATAAACAATCATGTGCCTGCACTTGGTTTCTGCACTTTTTATGACGCACTTGTTTGTTTTTTAGAAGTTAAAAGCCAAGATCACTGCTGCTAAGCACTACCCACAGAAAATATCTGCTTTTGCAGGTTTTCCTAAGGCATTCGCCGCTTCGGACAAGGAGGGTCAGACACCAGTAAACACATACTCTACCTAGATTCAAACGGTCCTTGTTTCTCAAGGGGCCGGACGCGTTTTCTCGTCACGGTCAGCTTTGTCAAGTCCACGTATTTCGTCTCCCCATTGCTGTAGGTGAACTCAAGCACGCTGTTCCACTCCCCCTGCACTCTGCACACCACTGTGTTCGTCAAGTTCTGCTTCACTTCGCCCGTGACTCTAGGAAAGCAATTCACATTTAAAGCCCGTGGCTGAAGACACCTGAGGACTATTCCTTGCATAATCACTCAATTCTGAATGTGTTTGCAAACTTGCCACACCGTCTTGAACAACTTTAGTTACTGGAATTGCATTTGCAGGGAGAAGCTCGAAGAGAGTTTCACTCGTTGCTGTAGTTCTCTTCATGTTACCCAGGAAACTCTTTTTTTTTTTTGGCTTCAGCTTAAACGTGTTTCAAACTTTTTGGAATTGAAAATGAAAAACCCTTTTGGAATTGAAAATGAAAAACCTTTTTGGAATTGAAAATGAAAAAGAAACTAACAAAGGCTGGTTCACATGTAACAAGTTGATCATTTCCACTTGAAATATCACATCAGCTACCTAGTTCAGGCTTAAAAAAAAAAGAAAATCAAACTTTCTAGCAAGAATGTATCCTGCTAGCTGCCAGAACTTCACCTCACATCCTTACATCTCAATGTTTTCCACCTGTAGGTGGTCTCATTTTTATGTTGCTCACATAAGCAGCAAAGGCAGAAAGCAAGGTAGGAAACTAGGAATCAGGAGAACTGCTGATTGGCAGCAACTTCTGCCAATAACGAGGTATTACAAATGCCTTTCTAATATGCAATATTTCAACCACACAGATGCTCAGGTATCACCACAATTACACACACTGAGGCTTATTTTTTTTCTCAACATCAAGACCTGTCCAAAGACCTCCCGACACGCACTTCA
This sequence comes from Rhynochetos jubatus, assembly GCA_027574665.1. Classification (NCBI taxonomy): domain Eukaryota; kingdom Metazoa; phylum Chordata; class Aves; order Eurypygiformes; family Rhynochetidae; genus Rhynochetos; species Rhynochetos jubatus. The sequence goes on from CM050654.1 coordinate 32,954,937, forward strand.
TCCCAAATCAAGGAGTAGAAGCTTACTGAGCATTGTTAGGCAAGCAAACTGCCACCCTCAAACACAACCTTTCTCCTGGAAAAAGAAACAGAAGAGGCTGCACACTACGTAAACAAGACTGGAGACGTTCTCACTCCTAAGGTTGCGCAGGATTCACGAAGGACACAATCTTCAGCTCCAGTTAAACTGCAGTTACCCGCACACAAGCTCTGTACAACACACCACTCCCCAGCTCCCTTCCCGCTCACACGAAGTAGCACTACAGCTCCTGTCACACTTACACTGTGTGCAGCTAACAGCAGCTAGCTCGCACACCACCGGTTCGCTCTGCTTCCTTTGAACAACTGCACACAGAAAAGTGGAAAGCAGCACTTCCGTGCTCCCACCCTGCCCACACGGTGCCACGCTCAGAGGAAGAAGGGAGCACAGGACGCGTAGATGCCACTTCCCTTCTTTCACATGCACTGGTCACTTCCAGCTGTGTCTGCACCTACCTGCCCCTCCACCGAGCCTGGCATCAAAACAGAGAAATTAATTTCTCAGGTGACGAAGCAAGTATCACAGGCCAGACCTTCCAGCACAGAGACACTGGATGCCAGTCAAACCAGACCTGCGGCAAGCAGGGAAAGCTGCAGCTGGCCCAGAGCAGGAGGCAGCAGCCAGAGCTTCTGACAGACACTGCAGTGCGGGAGACAGCTGGAGCCACACCACAGTCCAGCAGCTCAAACCTAATATAGCTTTATTGGAAAGACCTTCCCAAAAACCCAGACTGATGCACATGCTGCTCAGGCACAGTTTTCTGTTATAAAAATGTAAGATTCGTTCCAGAAAACAGGCCAGAGTTGGAGCCACAAGAGCAACAGAAGCATGTTTACATTAAACTATGAAGCTTCTTTTTTGTGGAAGTTAACAAGCACCAACAGTTTCTGAGAACAACTGAAACAGTAGGCGACAAGCAAGCAGCCTTTCTTTTGTGCTGCTTTTACATCCTGTGGCTTCCACACCTCACCAAAGCTATTACGCATGGTGAAGTCCCCCTCCTCCTCCTCCCAAGAGATCTCTGCACAGGCTCAATCCACAGGTTGCCAGAGACCAGCCCGTTGGGATTTGCAGTTACATCTTCACAAGTTTAAGAGGTTAATTTTTCCAAGTGCCGTGTGGTTACAACATAATACCGACACCCAGTATTTTAATATCAATCACAAAATTACTGTCTCTGAGCAGCTTAATCACTATAAACTCTCATTGCAACCTGTATTTCTTGAAGTTGCACTGCTCTGTGGCACACAACCACTCCCAGCATTGAAGATCATATCTGTGATGAAAATCTGTTAATTTTTAAGTTTAGCATGACTGATAAATGCTTAACTGTTCGTTATCATCATCCTCTGTTTCATCAAGCTAAAGAGGTCTAGGACCAAGGAGCCAATATCCAGCTGAGGTGTAACAGCAAGGGTCACTGTACGAGAAAATCTATAACATTGCCATAGCAACACACTTGCGCTCTGCGAAACCATGACAACGCTGCTGCTTCCCCATCAAGAGATCCTTTCGGAGATGTCCAATCATCACCATGTCAAATTTTCAAGAGTTACAGTACCTTGAGCAGATCTGCCTTTAAAAAGCCTCTACATCTGTGAGTAATTTCGGAGAGATGGACAACAAAACCGTTTCCAAAATTAAATGGTTGAACTAAAACTGCAGCCTACGCTTATCTCTTATGGCACTACAGGAGCTATTGCAAGGTGGAAGACACACTAAGCAATGGGAACAAAAACCCCAAACGGTGCATCACTTGAAAATTGGCCCAGGTCAAACAGAGCCGTGCGTTAAGCTGCAGTTCTCCAGACGCCGCTGGCACGGGGGAGCTACGGTTGCAAGTGAAATTTAAAGCATGTATGGGAATTTACAGGGCAAAGCGCTTCAAGACGGAGGTTTTGGACTGGGTTGGTGGGTTTGGGTTTGGGTGGGGTTTTCTTCCTTTAAGCAATAAATACAGCCTTGCCCTACTGTTTCAGGAAAAGTGATATACAGAAGACTGCTGATTTTTTGCAACCTGTGAAAGCAAGCCATGTGTAAGTAAGAAGTTCTGGTATTCCAGGTTGTTACATATTTCATTCTTATCTCATTTAATCGAAGAGAGCTTTAAACAAGCACTGTCCAGTAAACAACTGAGTGCAAAATGCTCTGGAAACAGATATTCTTTGTGTGATTACTACTTAATTTTCTCCTTCCTCGATTAATTGTCTCTATAGTAGCACGAGGCTAATCTGTGGCAGTCTTACCATAAAATATCTAAAAACATCAATGTCTGAGCTTCAAAAGCTTTTGCACCAAGTGTGCAGACACCTCCTAGAATCTGCTGTAAGTAACCCTGGATCTTCCTTCTTACCCGTTAGATTTTAAACATGCATACACACAAAGAATTATCACTACAAGAATTACCATTTTTGTCTTTTAAAAATAGGTATTTTAACCTAGAGGTTTTCTGTAAGTTGCTTAAACTTGATAGTCTTACGTTTCTTGTAGAGAAATCCTAAGACCAGTAAGTAACAGAAGGCTATTTACTCAAGTTCCTGGCAGTGCAACTACAATGCGTGTTGCAAACAACGTGCAACCCTTTAAGATAGCAAGATCTACCTCATTTCAAAGAAAGAGCAAACCAACTTCTGTCAGAAATAAGAGAACCTGTGGCAGTCAGGAAGCTGTTTTCCCAGTGGCTTGAACAGTCAGATAAACATGGAATTTCCCTACTGTCTTTAACGGCAACCCGATTTCTCCTTGATCTCATAAGCTGCACTTGTCTAGCTACAATATTAAGAGCACAGTAACAATTCCAGTTTTTATGAACAGGAAAAACTACGTTTTCTCAAGACTATCAGATGAGTATCATTCAGCACACAGAACAGGGGAGTTACACAGCTACTACACTTCTAGGCTGCAGGCTACGTGGAAAAAAATAGGAAGAAAACTAAGTGTTCTCACCGATGCAATTTGCCACCATAGAAGGGCTTGGTGTGAAAGTTAATACTTGCAGAGTACCCAGTCTTCGCGCAGTTAATGTTGACTTTTCCTCCCAGTTCTACCCAGGGAACAGTTAAAATTGACCGAGCATACGCACAGGGCAGAGAGAAGGTGTATTCTTCCCCGTGTTCCAAGAGACTTAAGAGACCTGTGTGAAGAAATACAAGAATCCCTAAATCAGCACCATTTTAGAAAAGATCAAACAAGTTATATAAACAGATATCCACTACTATGTGCGACTACATTTCCTCATACACACAAAGAAGAGCCCCGTAAGTCCATGAAAGTAGCATTTATTACAGATTCTAGATACAATCATTTTCCTGAAATTACTGACCTGAGTAACCTGCGTTTATGCTTCTTTTGGGAAAAGACATTTATCCTAATACTACTGCTCCATAAAGCACAATGCAGCACACTATCCAGCACACTTTTCAGTAGTATGTAAAAAGGCTGGTCGCTCTCTTACGGATGGTTCTGGAGCACAGCAACACTAGGCTTATGCTGCCAAAAGGAAACAACGAATGAATAGCCTGAACTGCAGATCTTGAGGAAGGCTAATATTCCTGTTTGGTCTTCCCTCCCCGTAAAATACATCCTACCCTATCTGAAGGCAGGCAGGGGAGACAACGCTCCTTACCGCACCTCTCTGCCAACATAAACCCAACTGTTTCCTGACAGCCGCTTTTGCCATGCACGTCAGGATCTCAAAAAGCTAGAATTTTAATATATGTGGGTTTGTTTGATTCTTATTAAAAAAAACCAAAACCAAACCTCCAGCTCTACCTCTTGCTGTTACAAGAACAGAGCGCGACAAGTGACTGCTGCCCGCATCAACCCATTCCTCTGGAGCACATTATCCCTGTGCGTCCAACAGACGTACGAGAAGTTCTGACATGATCTGAGAAATGCCCTAGAGGAGACATCCGCTTCAGAAATCACCTGGTACAGCCAAAGCACCGAGATGTGCCTTCCACATCCCCTGCCACACTCATTCCCTTACCCAGCATGCAGTTGACATACAAGTGCCTGGAATCCCCCATTGCTGGGCAATACACAGGGGGCACAGGACGGGAGATGCTGTCTCCTCTCTTGCAGTGAAGACTAGCTCGAAAGGGAAATCGCAGTGTAAGGGCAGTTACCCTTCTCTGTCCCTAGGATCTGGTTTCTGTAGTTTGAATTAAAACCTGCACAGTAAGATGCATAAGTGCAATATATGCAGATTGAACAACAGCACTTCTATTTAGTAAGTGTTGGACACAAATCGGTTTGTCCAATGCTTGTAAACTGGTATTTATGAATGTTTCCAATTAACTGCCCTTTGGTTTAAAAGTCAAAATTTCATTTCCAATATAAACCTGTTTTTTGACAAAGCATAAGTCTATCTAGGTTTTTTCCCACACACACATGAAAACTTGCTGTTTATTATGAGGATTTGTGGAGTCTTCTGTACTTTGTAAACAGTAAAGTAAGAAATCACTGAATGACTGTGCACTCCAGTTTACAGATCACAGAGATTAGAGGAAAAACAAAAGTACATTAAGAAAAAAAAAAACCCACACCTGAAAACCCACAATAGCAGCTGACATCTCTGCAAGCAAATTTTTTGAAAGAAAACTACCAAGCCAAATTCATCTGTATTTCTGCCAGAAGTGTGCAGCATCAAATTTCCTCCTCACAAACGAATATTTCAACAACCTTCTAAAATGAATACAGGACAGCAGTTACACTTACCCTCACCAACCATTGCCACTCCTATTGACATTCCTAAGAATTTGCTTTTTGTCCAGACATGGGCATTGACACACATCTTTCTCTCTACACATTCAGCGTAAAACCCTGAGACGGGAGGATGGTGGGACACTTGCTCAGCTACGAATTTTACTGTATAGTAGTCCAGCTCTGGTTGGCCTTCCAGATGTTTAGAGAGCGTTACTTGTTCTGAGGGGGAGTGAGCAGAGAAGTTGCTGCCAGCATCAGCGGCGACGTCGCTCTTCGGCATCCTCCAGGAACAGTGGAACACTTCCCCAATGATTGGATTGTATGGTTTCTTTGCAATCGCTCCTTTGCGACCTTCATGAAATGAAGTGAGATAATACTCCACAAAGCGGACCATCCTCTCCTCAGGGGTAGTGCCATTTGTGATTGCAATGAAGAGGTCTGGGTGGGACATGAAGTCGGCGTACATCTCCAACAACGATCGCTTCTCTAAAATGAAAGTGGGAAGAACCACCTGAAAACAAAAGAAAACCCAGAAAGCTCTTGTAAGTAAAACAGAAACAGGCATTTTTATAAGGAAAGAAGTTCTCAGATGGAGGATCCTGCCCTGTTTTGGACACCACACTTTCAGATTGAACTTTCTCATCCAAGAGCTCTTTTTACAATGGCCCTTCACTCATACTGCAGCCAGTCTTCACACTTCAGTTACTTACTCTTGTTAAGTCCATGCCAAGTTTCAGCTGAGACAAGAGATGCAAGATAACACTGCGCTGTTCTTCCACTGCTCCTAGATCATCTTCTTTATCATCACCAATGTCCTCCAGCTCCTCATCTGGATTTATTTCTTCATGTTCCTGGGATGAGAGCCATAAACATCAGCTCAAAGATGTGACTGACCAGACAGTATCCAAAAAGGACCTCATAGGGTATTTAACTGTCCATGAACGAAAAAAAGAGTAAATAAACCCCTGCAGAGAGCTACACAATGGAACCTACCCCCAGGATGAACAACAGCTGAACAATGTAAAGGGGCATTAAGATCACTCAGTGCAGATCTCATCTACAGGATTCAGGCTAAGATTTCTCACCCTCTCTCACACAGGTCAGGGGGGCTGTGTGTGTCTGTGTGCGTGTGTGAAAATGACAGCCAGCCAGTCCCCAAGCAGTGATTTCCCCCCACCAGCCAATTCCTCCCCAGCTTATATAATGATCACGACGTTTTATGGCATGAAATATCCCTTTGGTCAGTTTGGGTCAGCCCTCCTGGCTCTGTCCCCTCCCAGCTTCTTGTAGAGAAGAAGCTGGGAATACAAGGGCAGTATGAGAAACTGGAAAAGTCAGCCTAATGTAAACATTGCTTGGCAACAAGTAACACATCAGTGTTACCAACAGTGTTCTCAGCATAAATCCAAAACAGCCTTAGATTAGCTACTGTGAAGAAAACTAACTCTACCTCAGCACCTCTGAAACACCCCTCCTCTCCCACACTACTTCAGACTTTCCAGTGTTGCCATCATGACTCCAAAGGCTGTAGCAAATGGTAGCTCCTAGTTACTTGCTTAGTCATGCCCCATGACAAGCAGGTAACACAATTACAGGCTAATCTTCACAGGCATTATCAGTGGTGCTGCTAATGCCAACGCGGAACAGAAAGGGAAAATGGAAAAGTACCTTGGAGTACTTTTACAAAACCCGCAACAAAAACCCTACACATACTCACGCTGGTTCTCTGTACAACTAAAGGACCCATCCAGACGAGCAGAAATTATATTAGCACCGTTCTAACAACAACCACTCAGCAAGCGCCATTTAAACAACCATCACCCCGCAAGCAGAAAGTCAAGTGCTTCAGGTGGAAGGGATTGTGGTGTTCCAAGAGCTCTGAGCACCCTCTTGCTGGGGCAAACTGCTGGAGGGAGGCAGATGCAGAGGGGAGACGAACTGAATGCACAGGAGGGTAGCAATAGGCGTCTGCCTAGGCAAAGCCCTTTGTCCTGGAGCAGCTGCCCTAGCTCAGGGCAAACTTCTGAACAGTCAGCCACCAAAATAGGGGGCCAAGCCCTTACACAGAGCCCAAAGTCTGATGGAAACTGCAGTATCACACAAGTGACTCCTTTCCAAGGATGCTACGCTGTTCTGCTATCATAAATAAGGGAGCTGAAAATATCTAAGGGGAGTGATAAGATTAGTCATATCCCACATACAGACAATGATATACATTAAGCCCTTGAACTGTAACTTGCTTAATTATTAGGAGGAAGGAATTCAGTGATTTATTTGAAAGCTCCTGGTTTATTTAATTTTTAGTTTTCTTTTAAACTTAGCAGCAGCTACTCAGATCCATTTAAAAAGAAAATCTATAAGCTACAGCAACAGAAAAGAATCTTTTCTGTTTCGATTCTGCTATAAGATAGCACAGTGCTGTTGCAGAGACATACAACTGCACATTATCTTTTCACAACACTACATTCTCATCCCAACAACTGTGTGAAACCAACTAGTATAAAAAAAATGTAATTATGATTTTCTACCTTAGTTAGGAAAACATGTTCTTTATCGTAATCCCTGCTGGTTTTTTACTTTAGTATTTTGCACTTCAAATCAATTTTGACAGTTGTAACGATATAGACTGTAGCTGTATTTCAAATACATTAAGCCATCCTCAAGTCAAGTGATGAGAGTTACTCAGATTAAGAAAAACAGACACAGCAGGAGCTAGAAAAGAAAGATGGGGAGATTCAGTAGCTGGAGACCAGCAATTTTGTCTTTAGTCTGTTTAGGCAGTTCTTCTTGGGCCTATTTTGAGAGTGTTATGAATTCCAGTCAGATTTTTTGCGCTTCAATTCCTAGTTGGTTTTGATCAAAATGCAAGGGAACGCTGCCTGTTTCGACACCTTGCATTACCAGCACAATTGGCTCCCTCCACTTGACAGCTAGTCAGAAAAAGCAGCAAAAATTACTGCAAAAGCAATTAGAAAGTTTCATTCAGTGCAACTGCACTCACTCTTCCAACAGAGCTAATCGAAAAGTGTGAGAAGAAACACTGTTAAATCGTTTTCACGTAATACGATGGAAACATTTACAGATACTCCTCAAAAGAATTCCCCACAGAAATGGGATGTTCACATTACCTTACCCTTGTTAGCTGGCAGGGCTCCGCAGTGCACTGCTCTTCTCTGACAGATGCTGGCTTGTTTACCTCTGCCGGGAAATTCTGAGCTGCTCCATTTTTGAAGTGGTTTGCCAGAGAGATCTTTGGTTCCAACCAACTGATCGTCGTTCCTGAAGCAAAAGAAAGTTTGCGCTGAAACTTGCTCATCCTCTGGAAGGTCAGTAAATGGCAGTTTTCACAAGAGAGCTATTTTTTAAGGAATAAGCTGAAAGCAGCCAATTCCTCCTGCAGCCAATCCCTTCAGCAGCCACTAAACAAAGGTGGTGCAATGAGACACCACCTTCAGCGATCATTAGCACAAACACTGCGATTGGCGAGCTGTAATACATGCAACTTGGACTGGAGATACTAGTTGGTGTCATGAAAGGTGTAATCAGACACTACAGGAAGAACTCAGTACCACGGGAATGTTAAGTAACCCTTACAATTTTCTGTAACTGGTACTAAAAAAAAAAAAAGCCCACCACTTACCAGCTTCTCAAACCCAGCTCAGTTCCAGACTAAAAAGAGCTAAAGCAGAAAGTTTTGTTGCCTGTTTTTGCTCTGGAAAGGGTACTCGCCTTTTCTCAACTGCAAAGGCAGCAAGCACACGCTGTTGAATAAATAATAGTTGCTAAAGAAAAAAAAAAGGCTGCAGGGCTTGGAAAGCTATTACCCACTTGATGATTCCAGCATCTCTAGTTACTCCTGGCTAATTTATCAGAACAGATCAGGTTCCTCATTAATAATGCAAATGTTCCATTCTTTTTCAAAGGCTAATAAACGTACAGGTGACTCCAACCTTTACTGAAAAATAAACAAACTATCTTGGTGAGGTTACAAACACACAAGTTATTAGGGAGTCTGAATTCCTACCACCACAGAGCATTCCTGTGCTTAGGAACCTACACTGAGGTGTCTGTCATCTCTTCCTATATAATACCCAATCCTTTACTTCCAGAGCTCTGTTAGGTGGAACCAGGTCACATCCTCAACCACAACAGGCAGAGTAAGATTAATCCAGATAAACAGCAGCATTTCCACCAGGAAAACACTGGGACAGGAAAAAAGTCCAGCTCTACTAATGGGACAAGACAACTTTTCAAGGCAGTTTCTTTTGATAGACACTATTACTCATTAATCCATTACACAGTAAGAAACCAGAATCCCTCAGCAGTTCAGGTCTAAGCTATTTAAACAGAAGTGAAAAAATAGGATGCTTAGGGTGTCAGTCATGCTTACCTTTTTGAAAAGTTTTTACTCATCTTTAAAACCTCTTTGTGATACCTGTTTCCGAGCTGTTCAATACAATAATCTCTAATTGCATGTTCTAGGCTGTATTTAATCCACACTCACTGCTTTTACATTAGCTTGAATTTAATAAGTAGCATCCCTTTCATACTCCCTAATAAGGTTATTTTAGAAGTACCTGTTAAATTTTGTTTAATTTTTGCTGTTAAATTCTAGGAGTTTAAGCGATTTGAGCTGCCAGTTGTGTTTTCATCTTTGCGAGTGGACAGGACACCACCTTAACGCTTCTTTTCCACTGGAAGATCATATTCAAAAAATCAGCTCTCGACTATTTTGGGTAAGCACAAGCTATTCTCTTTCCTTGTGATCTCCTCCTCCCCTAAAAGCCTTCATCCCATTGGTGGTGGGGGTTTATTTAAGCAGTTGTCAGCACTTCCTCTCTGCTACAGCACAGAGTCTAAAGGCTTTCAACATTTTTCTTCAAGAGGTGCAAATTGTTGTGGCAATTCACCTTTATGAAAAGAAAGCACTTTTTTTTTTTCCCAAATCCAGTACATTATGTCACCACTTTTGACATGAATTTAGTAAGAGTTAATAGCTGCAACTTTCCTGTTCAACTTTAAGCCTGTGATTTATGGCACACCTTGATGCACTTGGGGCAGCATTTTCACTTTTTCTTTTCCCTTCTAACGATCTATAGCAAACTGGCACTCTTACATAACTTCTATTCCCTGGTTTTTAAACCTGACAAGCACTTGCCCAACACATTCGTAGCACTCAAGTACCACTTTAACAGGCCCAAAAATACTTTTTTTCCACATCACTTAAATTTATGTTCTGTTAGACAAGTCTCCATCACTTCTTGCTGCATCTCACCCATATCTAACTGAAGTATGCTGACCCGCCTTCGTGACCCTAGGAAGATTAAATAGTGCTTGTATATATTTTATTAGACAGAACAGTCTGTATTCAAGATTTTTTCCTATATCATTTTATGTTTTCCTACACACAGAAGTGTCTCCTGCAGCATTTGAGTTAAGCCACAGCTCTTTTCCATTCTATGTCAACTTCTGAAGCCTACCAAAAAGACTCCAGCAGTTCAGTGAGAAGGATAAGTATCCCTCCTCAGTGTGTGTGTAATCCAAGCTAAACAGACTTAAAAAATAAGAATTTCTTCACAATCCTTGAAAGGGACAAGTGTATTACAGTGTCTCTAGAAAGGCCACACCAGTGGGAGAGCAGCAGGCTGCAGAAAGGCACATGCATTCTTTTAATGGCCTGGTTTTAACTCTGGCCCCAATAACGCATCATCCAATCTGCTGCTCCTCCCCTCTCCATCTTTCTCTCTCTGATACCAGCAGAAATCTTCAAGAGTTGGGCATCTTCAAGGAATGTTTTTAGATTTGGCCATTTACAGGCAGACACCAACTGAATAGCAGATGAATTGAGCTTTGCCCTGCATAATTTAAAAATTGCAGAAACAATAAAAGCACTCGTCAAAAACAACCCTGTCTCCTTCATAGGTCATTACAGTGGTGCTCACTGGGCCTTACTTGTTTCCCCAGACACAGTAATGGGTCAAAAAAACCCCACTTTAGCAGTACACACGCAAAAATGCCAGAACAAAAAGGCTTATGATGTGCACCTCCCACAGTTATGAATCAATAGTTACAAATTCACAGGAAGAATTCTTTCAGTGTGAGTAACTTTGGAGTTCAGAGAAAGATTTGGAGAGGTGCCATGCTGTTTTTCATTTTTAAAATGAAATTTTGAACTGAAATACAGAAAAAAAAAAAGTTAATTCATCCTATTCACATATTCTCTTTTTAATGACGGTGGTGATTTAAAAATCACAAATTGTTTTTATGTAGTTTTAATGCTTTTATACGAGTTTTTCTCATCTTGAAAGATAAACTAATTACCCCTCCTAAATAATACACACTGGCAAAGCAAGTACCACAAATATGATAGGAATATGGGAAAGATAAGGTGACAGACAACTTATGAGCGTACTTTGTTACACACTTGCCGTATCTACCCTATCTGTTTCACAAGAGAAGCATCTGAGAGTCCTCAAAAGCTTTTTGCTCACAAAAAAGCCACAAAGTAAATACATGAAAAAAAATATCACAGTAAGATGCAGAATAAATTACAGACAAACACACCTTCTGTTCCATACACTGCACACAGACTGGATGGAATGATTCAGGTCAGCACCTACTTGCATGGAAGCGACCAATTGTGCAGACATAGGAACACGTTTGCCTGCCCTTTGTGAATGCACGTTATTCCACACCCTTTAGCAGTGGGGTTTGGGTATTTTTTGTTGTTGTTTGTTGGGAGATTTGGTTGTTTATGAAAAGAGATATTTTTTTTTCACCTTTAACCAATTTGCATTTGATTACACGTCTGTTCTGACCTCAGGATGGAATGCAACACTTAAGATCCCCATCTAAAACATGGGCTAACTCAAAATAAGAATATTCACATATAAACAGTATTAATAATAACCTGTTCAAATGTAGGGCTTTGTATTTTAATGCTTAACTAGAAATGAAAACTACACACCTGTAAATTCTTCTAATAGGGATTTAGTGTGTAAAAAAAAGCGTGACATTTGACAGAGCTGTACTGATCACACCACATATCCTAGAATCTGCAGTCCCAAAAGTCTCCTTCCACTATTACTGTTCCTGAGTAGCCAGTTACATCCCAAAGGCAGTCATCTTGTTGCAGTGCTTTACGTACTCTATTCTGTTGTGAGAAGCTCCCAACAATTAAATATTACATTTATACAGCTGCTGCCGGAGAGTTCTTGATAGAGAATGCAACATTAAAAAATACAATATGCACAGGAGTTTTACCCAACACCAGCAATTCAGACTCTAGAAAAACTCACAAGAAACCAGGCAGACAGCATTTTTCTCTACCCACGTGAAACTGGATTTACTGCAACAACGATTTTTTGCAAGAAGGAAAGGATTCGTATTCGTTAGAGCGTTCTGCTCTTTGTGAGCATCTATACCCACCTGCTGGCAAGGATCCCTTTTGTTGAGAAGCATGTTGTAACTGGAGAATATGGAAACAGTCGTTTAAGCAGTTCATGGTTGCCATGGAAGTTGCTTTCAGCATTAATAGGTCTTGATCCAAGGATGTAAGGTGACCGGAGACAGGAAGGCATTCTATGCTCCGGATCAAGTCTCTCTGCTGGCCCTCAGCCTGAGACATCATCTGTCAACCAAAACAGCATTTACCAGGTGATGGAAGTGTGTTGTGTGGCACACGTTTAGCTGAGCACACAGGGGATCCCAAATGATTTTATGACAATATTAAAACTAAAAGGTCATGAACAGTTAACTGTACTTTTTTTTTTTTTAATCTTGATGCAGCTACTAGGGAGTCACTCAATGCATGGCAAAATTCCCACGGCAATGCATGGCACCTTATTAACAAGCAAAAGAATATCAAAGTGACTCCAAAAAAAGGCAAAGAGGAATTTGATCATGATACCTGCTGCAGTAAGTATCAAACACTTTCATGCTTGGTTGACAGGGATGGGGGAAAACCACCCCACGCACTCTGTGTGAGGACTAATTAAGCTCGGTGTTCTACACAGCCTGGAAGAGGATCTATGAGGTACTATCTTTTCACTCCCTACAAGGAGAGATCCAGCACTTTAAAGGAAAATACCTGTAGCAATCAGTTCAGCCCAAACCATACAGGATTCTCATTTATTGCTTGCACTGCCACCACGCTTACAATCACTATCTCACTGTTTACTTTGCCGAAGGGGGAGAAAAAGCAGGATTTTCCCCTTCATTATGCAGTCAAATTACTGCTTTCCTGGTGGTGTTGTCCCCCTTCTGCCCCCAGGCTCCCTTCCTCCTTCCTTCCGATGCAGAGCACCCCTACATCACAGAACCTACAACAGCACGTATGCCCGCACGAGGTAGGGCGGCAAGGCACACCAGCTGTCTCGCAGCACGCTGTGGGCTTCCAAAAACCTACACGCTTTCCTCCCTGCACTCACAGGAGCAAAATGTTGCCTGACTTTGAATCCCAGGGATGAAGGCAAACTTCTATACGTGCTAGACCTTTTCTGGGGAGGTACAGCAAGAGGCATTAATGTACCTGGATAGCGCTACTCTGCAATCATTACATGCTCCAGCAGTTGGGTTAAATGAAAGAACAGACTCATTTAGCAGAGCAGAAGAATTTCTTTAAAGAATCTGTGATGCGTTCATGCTGTTTAACTGCTATGGCACTGCTTAGCTTTTAATTCACCAGTACTGTTGTTAGAGGGTATCAACAGGATGGCAGCAGTTTTGCCTTTTGCAAGACATCTGCAAGAACAGTTTGCTGTGCACAGAGATTCACAGATTCTAAGGTCTGAAGAGGCAGCCCCCTCCTCTAGCTTACTGAATAACCACGCCACAGCACTTGACTTAAACCAAAGAACACTGACGATGGCAGCATACCATAGCAGGGAAAGGATTTTCAATACCCATTTACAGCTTCCCACCGATGAACTTACCACAATGCTCAGCCACATAGTTTTAGGTTACTGATGCTCACAATACAGAGCACCCTCTGTCCCAGTTTGTCCAAGTTCAATTTCTAACTATTCAGGCTTCCTAGATCTTTATTTGCTAAATTAAAAAGCCCTCCATTAGAAACTTCTTTCTGTGAAGAAATGTACCACGCCAGACTATTACACTGCTAATATGAAAATATCCAATTATATCAATACTACTACTAAGTAACACAGGTTTGTAATTCAGCAATGAAATTCTGGTCTAGTATTAGCTTTAGATTTGCACGATCTACCCTGTAAATATTCACAAGTTAATTCAACCAGTGCTCAGTCCATTCCGACGGTCAAGACAAAAAGGTAATTATTTCTGTTCTTTTCCAAAAACACACTACACCTGAATGTGCAGTGAAAAAAGCACACTTCTGAATTGCTCATTTTGGTTTGCTCTCTTTTCAATCACATCCACCTCTTGATAATTCGTCTGCATGAATTAGCATACCAGAAAGCGGTATTAGCATTCTCAAACATCTGTCCTGACCAACTTCCCCTTAGTCACAGCAGACGCAAGTACAGCTTAGTCAATTCTTCTGTGGCTGGATACAGGAAGAAAACGGTGTATGATATACCAGTATCATAGTATGGGATGTTACAAGGATGAGAACATGCAAAATTCTGCCTTGAGCATCAGGGCATTTACGTGGAGTACAAAAGTCCCAGAGTGCACACCACATACTTCTACAATTAGCCAAACCAAGTTACTCATCCTCAAACAGCTTAGGACATGCTATTGTATTGACAATATATCCAACTAAAAACAGGTTTCTCCACAATCCTACAAATAACAGGACAGCTCGTTCAAAAAGATAACTTATGGCATACAAACCTCTCTAACATCTACAAGGTGATCTGGCTGCATAATAGGAACTCTTTTTCCAGTTGGCAATCTGTGATGTCCAACGTTGAAAAAGGAAACTGCATTTTGACTGGGTCGTCTCTGCACACCAGGAGAGTTGGCACTTCCTTGGGATGCAAGGGAGAAGCTGCGAGATTTCAGAGGAGGGTTGTTCTAGTGAATAAATAAGCATATTGAGAAACGTTTAATTCCTAATAAGCAGCAAATATTCTAATTTGAAGGATACAGCAGAACAGTTTAATCCTTGGTTTTTTATAGAGCAAGGACAGACGACAAAGCCCTAATAATACATTAGTAGCAACCGCTAAACAAATATTTTGCACTATCTGCTGACAGTTGCCCTGTTTTATAGTCATTATGAACAAGCTGTGAAATGAGATTGATCAATACCTACCGCTTCTCTGACTTGCAAATTAGTCCTTGATCTGCAACAGTACTAGAAACTGACTCCTAACAGATGCTGCAGGGATAGAGCTCACATTTAAGAGAATGGGATTTTATATTCATTGAGCTTCTCTCTTACAACAAAACCATCTGCAAGATGATGTTGATCTTATCTTAAAAGGAAGGTTTTATTCGGCTATCAGAATAGGTGCTCTGGTAATCAGGAGGGTCTATAAAATACACCATATTCACAACCACCCCATGGTTAGCAAACGGAAGCAACAACCCTCAGATACAGTGTTGAGGAGTTGCTTCTCAAACTCAGGATTTCATCCTAAATTAATTTGCAGGCTGAGTGGGTTTAAAAACAGGTTAAAATAAAAGCAAAGCTTCCAGAATGAAAGGGCTTCAATAACACTGAAGACCTGTTTCCTTACTCATTAAAACAAATGCAAAATCACTGGAAAATACTGGGCTTTCAGGTCTGCCTCCTGTTCAAACACCAGCTAACCAGTATCTGACAGGGATGACCACTCAGCCCGTCAGAGACAAACTGCCTTCGCTTTGTGCCATTCCTAAAGCATAGTTGTGTAACAAGTCAACTATTACTCAGAAAAGCATTTCCCTACATAAGTGTCAAGCCCAACCACAGGCCCTTTTGTATTATTTGTCTCAGATAACAGGATACTTGTATTTGGAACTATTTCTACCACCAGCCTAAATTATTTTTGCCCACGAAAACATAAGTCATACGATACCTTTCCAATAGCTTCTGTGTGATGCTGTGTGCATATCTGTAGCCTGCTAACCCAATGTTGCCGTTCTTTAGCATCAGTAGCTAATAAAAGCAAGCCAAAATGATTATGTATATAAAGACACTTAAGTATTGGCCAAAGGTTGCTTAATTCTTTAAAACAGACAGAAGACTTACAAAGTATGTTTTATCTAAAAATTGCTCAGCTTAACAGAAATTAGCTATAACATTAAATAAAGTCCAGTATTAGTGGTATGTACTTGGTTTTTTCTTTTCATTTTGTAACACAAAAATAACTTCAAAAAACAATAACTCCCCTCGCACACATTTTAATTTCAAAAAATGACACATTTTCCTGGAATTAGAGTAAGGTACCCTGAATTAAATAATGACAGCAAGTCTTCAAGGGAATAAACACTTAAGCTTTTAGTCCAGACTTCCATAGCCTGCAACATCAGAGAAAGGGCTTCTATAACCCTCCCAAGAAGGCTAACATACTGAACACTAGGAATCACGCAGTTCTGTGCAAGCATCAACACAGTACTGTTACCGACAGTGATTTAGAAAACCCTGAATCGGTACAGTTTAAGGACACCGTGCATGGAGGTTCAGCCCCAAGCTACACATCTTGAGTTCATGGTCTTCTGAAAGTCATCAAACCCAAAAACCATGGAACCACCACTAAAAAAGGACAATTCCCAACCAAAGAGTAGGATGAAAGTTTCACACTGCAGCAGTCTGCCAAACAAGCTCTCCTGCTGTGGCCACGCAGCCAAGCCCAGCAGAGCAGCCACAGGTGAGGGCCAGGAGTGTCCTCTAGTGGAAGAATCCCCTGCCCAAGAATCTAGGTCCTACCTCTTAGTTTATACTGCTCTCCGCTGGCAGCATTGACGGTAAAAGTGTGAGAGTCTTCATCACTGGGTGAAATTACAGCGCCAGCCAGCTGCAGGGTACCCCTGGGCTTTAGATGTCTAGACTGCTCATTCACAAAGTACTCCAACAGGCCAGCATCATTGTTTAAAACAAAAAATCTGCAACAAGAAAGCAAATCCACTAAATAAAACCATCTTTTTCCTTTTTTTTGGGGGTGGGGTGGGGGGAGGCGCGGGGGGAAGGTGGTGGTGTGCTATTGGAAGAAGTCAAGACTTTCATTACAAGCTGGCACAAATGGAGTTGGGACTTAAAGACTTGAGTCAGTACAACCCCAAACATATGAATTATGTCCCCAACAAGACTGCACAAGAATTAAGTTCTTACCAATTTTTTCTCAGAGACCAGGGATTGCAAAACAGAACAGCTTGTTCCCACAGAGGAGTGTTATTGCAAGATTTTGGGAATTAAAGGAACATCCCAAATCTCTAAGGCTTAATACATCCTTAAACTACATAAATTAAGGGTAAAACAGCCCCAAATACAAAACAGTCAAGATCTAAACCTGTGAAAGTGAAACAATTCCAGATTAAAAAAAAAAAAAGGCGGATATTACGCTTCAACTATTCAACTGAGTTTAACGATAACTGTGCTGACACAAGTCACAGCAC
This sequence comes from Rhynochetos jubatus, assembly GCA_027574665.1. Lineage (NCBI taxonomy): Eukaryota > Metazoa > Chordata > Aves > Eurypygiformes > Rhynochetidae > Rhynochetos > Rhynochetos jubatus. The sequence goes on from CM050654.1 coordinate 32,972,208, forward strand.
GCCAGCGGTAGCACGGCAATTTGGCCAGTGTGGTGTGCTAAGGTCTCGTCTCTCCAGTATTACTTTGGTTGCACTGTGCTGCTCTAGGAACAGCATCAAGCAGGAAGCCTGACCAGAGCGTTTCACCTGTCAAAGAAAAGCAAGTTATTCCAGGGGAGACTGATACCCAGGGAACTAAAACGAAAAGCTGGCTTGAGTTTGAATTTTCAGTAGTCTTTATTTTTTTTAAAAACGATGGCATGATTTGGCATAAACCTGAAGGTTCTGCAGAAAAAATAGAAGACAATATTTTTAATGGAAAAAGGACAAAAAAATAATGCTGTACATGGGGTTTTTTTGGAGTTTTTTTTTTTACACATATAATTATAAGCCACAAAATTCTTCATACTTTCTAGGCATTTTTTTCTTATTCATGCCGTAATACTAATATTATTCATCTACATGTTAGCTTAATCTATACTGAGAAAAGCATTAGCCTCTTCCATAAAGTTGGTCTAAAAGAAAAAGGAAAATCCAAGTATTATTAAAAAAGTCTGAAACGTTTTAATTTAGATGCTACGAAGACCAGTATTACTAAAAGCACCATAAAGGACTTACCGATATTGCCAACCAGTGACAAGATTGGTATATTTCATTAAATAGCCATAAATATTTTCCATGTGATCACTGTGGAAAAAGAATATAAATAATCAGACAATAAGAAATTGTAGATCTTCCAAGCTTTACCTATTCTCAGAAAATGAGTTTTCATCTTTATTTTCAGAATGGCACTACCATTTTAATACAACTACCAACACTTAACAGATATTCCAGCCTCGTTTCAAAAATAATTTCATAAGACAGTTCAACCACGCTTACTGAACTCCAAATAATTTCAAGGCACAATTAGCTTCACCAATACTTGAGTTTTATTTAGCAGGCATTTCTAGACACATTTGTGCTAGTTTCAGGTAATTAAAGACTTGGTATCCAAGCTGCTTCTCTTTCCTGCTCCATCTTCCAAGCAAGCTTTGTATTTTGGGACTCCTGAACAAAATTAACTTTCACTAGTTTATTAACAGAAACGTGATTGTGGTCACCAACCAAAGCCAGTCCCCAGGTATTCCTACACCCGTGGGGTTTTATTTATCCTTCATGCCCAGAATCCTTCCCAACTACACAACCAACCACGCTCTTGAACAGATGCTCTACGGACACAACATGTGGGTGCAAGTCACATCAAGATATTCTGGAATGTAAAACAAGAGCCGAAACATCTCCTCTGGCCTGGCAGGAAAATCAGGTAGTTTTGCTTTTGAAGCCTCAGCTTGCAACATCCAGCAAAGGCAAAAACCCATCGGAGCATCGGGCACAGAGGCACTGCAGGCAAAATACATTGCCACTTCTGAAAATCAGTTCTCCTCAATAAGGCTTACAAGTCTTAACATCTATGAACTAATCATCTTAAAACAAGAGTTTGAAGACTTATTTTATACTCTATAATCCCATAATTCTAGAAATGCCACCTCAATGCCCTTGCCTCAGAGTAAAGCACAATGCTACACCGAGGAACGCGCTCCTGATAAACCATTCAGCTCCAGCATAACAAAAAATCCTACTATTGCGATGAAGAACTGAAACAATGACCCAAGTATCAGATACCGACTACCTGCTTTTTAAAAGCAGCTTATATTTAAGATATCTTATTTAGATTTTAAATTAATATTTCTTTAGCTCATAGTGTGTTGAATATTAAATGAAAATTATTCAGTCCACCAGAGCAGCAGCCTATCTTGGTTGTTAAGAAATTCAAAGTATCCCCGTATCCGCAAAAGCGGGAAGGGGAGGAAAAACAGGACAAGTAGAGCCAAGGGATCACCTTCATGAATGGATTTTGGTTGCAAACATGGTCAGAGCCAGTCAAATTGGGGTAAATTTTAAATAATAGCTGAAGCTGCTGTCGACACTTCATTTATACACAGAGTCAGTATCATCAGATTAGTTAGATACCTGACAATTCAATAAATATAAGTTTCATGCTAAAGGAGGCTATTTAGGATACCACTAATGAAGATAAACTCAGAGTAAATTACTGTCCTATGAGCCAATGCTGTAACACGCCATTCAGTAACACTAGTCAAAGAAGAGATGCAAGAATGTACATTTTTGAAGAAAAACCAAGTTGCTGATTTTTAATGTTACATTTAAAACCAACAATATGTGTCCTAGTTATTACTGCAGCAATCAGTATTGCAGTAACATCCTGCAATGGAGAGCAGCCAGCGAGACTATCTAGGAATTTAATTTCTAAGAGCTCATTAAGTGGTACTACAGATAAAAATAAAACCAAGGAGAGCAGAGGGTATTCAAGCTATCTTAAATGTACAAAAATGCTAAAGGAGACATAACCAAACTCGTCCTCTGCAGTCGCCTCCCATTTGTTATTATTGGCATACAAGGGAAGCACAGTTTAGACTTGCTCGCTCTCTTAACTTAGCTGAGTATTAAGAGATTGCATAGTAATAAAAACGTACAAGCTTGGTTTTAATGGTCTGAAAACTGTCCCTAGTAACAGTTAATTGTTTTTCAGTTTTAGTGAACGCAAGCTTCACCCTTGTTTTTCAGTTAGACATTGTACAGAGCCCTGCACACTCAGGCTAGAGTTGCTGTACTCTCCCATTAACTAATGAGCCTAAATCATAGGTATGTGTAACAGAACCCAGGAAAAATCAGAAAAAAATAACTTCAGACTGCAATGAATACAGCAGGCTGATACGTATGTCCTTGGGAGTCCATTCATCTGACGAGGGTAAAATAAACAGTCTTTGATCAAAATCATTTGACAACTTTAAGTGTGACAGATGAAACAGCTGATTTTGTCAGTCTACAAAAAGGGAAGGGAATGAAGCCCTTGCAGTGATGTACTGCCACCCTGAATTAGCACTTGCCTACATTCTGCTTTCACCCGCATGTTCCTCTCTGTTCAAGGAATTTACATGCCAAACATGGGTACCACTAGGTTTGCTTTATTAACAACTCAGAGTTGGGCCACCACCTCAGTGCATGGCAAATGGCCCAAGATCTCGCACAGTTTACATACGATTCAATACCCCTTACATAAGGTCCGAAGCCTTTGTATATTCCCACTCGGCCTTTCAGTCCCCAGAGTTCATCGTTTATCAAAGACCATCACAATCCCCTGTCCCAGCTGCATTCTTCTTTTCTGGTTCCAATTCTTGTTTCAGTTTCAGGGTCTTTGGGTCGCCGTCTCCGTAATCACTCTTCTGCCATTTCTGTCTTGCACGATTCTGAGACAGACTTCGACATGTACTATTAAGGGTTTAACTAAAGCAAGCAGTTTCTACCCATTAATTTCCTTTTGTCTAGAAAAACACCTGTGCTTAATTAATTAATCACTCTTTGTTAAAACTGTCTCTTCATGATTAGCTTGACTGGGTTTGAAACCAGCCTTGGGTGGGTCTGTACAGGGAGCAGGTTGAGAACAAACATTCTAGGCCTGTTGAGCAGTATTTCTGCACTTGCCACAAGACCCCAGATCTAAACCTACACCACAGACGATGAGAAATTCCTTTACATTCTCCACTTGAATTTTCACTTTAACTAGACCCAAACTTCCCCAATTGCCTCCTCTCCTCCCCTCTCTTCCCTCAGTAGTCCCAAAAGTTGATGGTTTAACTGAAAAACTTCAAAAACAGCCCTCAAGAGAAGCCTGAGAGTGACTGAGGACAAGCAAGCCAGTCGCCTCCAGCACTGGGGACACTGCCAGTCTGGAAGGAGCACGTTGTGGCAAATGAACGTGAGCGCAAGTGCGTGGCGTTAAACACACGGACCCCGCTGTGTTTCAGAATCCCTAATGTTGCATGCAGAGGGTCCCCAAACCCCTTACCTCTCACAAAAGAGCTATAATTCAACAAGGTAAAGCTCAGAAGGACGTTTAATTTAGCAGGTGTCTCCCATTCACAAGGGAAAAGCCTCACCCTCCCGCACAAGATCACAGAACCGTACTAAGCACCGATGGCCAAACCTCGGTATAGAAGAGCCCAACAAGCAGCACCGTTGGCTGGTGAGGATCCCAAGACGCAGGACAGTCAGCTGCAGGGCCGGATTCCTCACAGACTAACCTCTACAGCAAGGGAGGAATACAACATGCCAACTGCCAGATGACAGACTGAGCTGTGGCTTGCTTTTTGGGAGACCAGAGTATGTCAGAAAAGCCAAAGCCCAAAGAGAGGGAGCGTGAACAGAGGTCCCTGCTAAATGAGCCGACTCTTGGACAATACCAACTAAATTATTTTCCTTCCTGTGTTCATGCGTCTGCAATAGAACTGCACAAACCCAAAAGACCATATTTAGTTTCCACCCTGGCAAAGGCTTGGCAAGCTTTTAGCACCCATGCGAGTAACAGATTGGCCTGCGTGAAGGGTATGAAAAATTTGGTTGGTATTTAAAACATTTCCCGTAACAGTATAAGGGCCTAGAGGCAAGCAAACAAGTAAATGAAACTGAAAGCACAGACCTTACAGGCACTAATCACACTCTCCCAGCACAAATTCCCACGCTGCGTGAGCCAGGCAGTCTTCAACATTTGAAGCAATGCTTATGATTAAACAAGTAACAGTTTTATACACTTTAAAAAAAGAGATTTAAATCCAGTCTGCAAGCTGCAATTGACAAAAGGCAGATCCTATAACTGTGCACAAACCCATTACAAAACTACAGTTAACTTCCTAATCTTCTTCTGGGTAAGCACTAGTACTTTCCTATGAAGACAGAAAAACATCTGCAGTATTAGTTATGAACGAGGCCATGGAATTGTAACTACAGCATTTCTCCAGTGATTTTAAGATTAGTGCCTCCACAGCAAGAGAAATGAAAATATTTGTCGCTGCTAAAGCAGTGTGGTAAGGCAGTTAACACTGTAAAAAAGAAAACACCCACCACCCCCACATAGCCCCAGTAATGTTTCACTAGTCTGGAATTAGCAGCAAAGCTCTTCAGGGCACTACAGGAAGCTTTTAAGATGGTAGACTGAGAACAAGAGGTTGAGGTTCAGGCACTGGCTCTGCTCACAGATAACCATGGTTCATAAAATACGACTAAGATCTTCCTTACAGCCCTTACCAGCGTTGTTTCTAATGAAACAACAGTAAAACCTGTCTCAAAACCATGTGTGTACTTCAGAAGCCTCCACAATTCCCTACACTGGAGTTTCTGACATCTAGAAAACAGATTTCTTAAGTGAATTTGACACAAAGCGCTGAGCAACTTGAATCTCAACGTTGACAGTGAGGCCTGGCTGCAGCTGGATCCTTCCCATCGTTAAGAATACCTTTGGATTCACGCTGCTGCCTACGTGTACGTACATGTACCTATGGGTACGTGCATCTTTTCACAGCCAAAATGCTGCTGTTGCTATTCAAAATGCTCATGCCAGTCTCAGATTGTCAAAGGAACAGCAACGATGAGTCAACAACCCCCAAAGTCCCTATTTCTGTAGAAATTCATGCATCCTTCTTTCAAAGAAGGACAAAAAAAAAAAAAAAACAACTCAGATTTAAGTGTTGCAACAGACCTGTCACAGGCATAAAGATGTAAAAAAAGTTTCATTTTAACTTTTGCTGGACTGCTTTAAGTGAGGATACTGCACAAATCACAATCCAGGAAAAAATTACGCAGGAACTCATGGTACATCTGAACTCCAGCCTAGCACATTTAGCACCCCCCTCAAATTTGGGCGTTCTTTGGGGTGGTTTTTTTCCCAACATCTGAACACCACTGAACCTGGCAGCCCATTTTTTTAGTTTATAAATATTGTGAGTTGGACTGAAACTGTCCCTGTAAGCAAATGACTGAAGTCTATTAAAAAATTACAAATTAGTTCCGGAAAACTATCCCTCCCCAGCTTCAAAGATATTTACACTACCTGGATTTCTACATATCTAAGTGCTACTAAAATACAATAGGAATAAAACATTCACAAAGGATTATTGTTAGTTTATTTATCCTTTGCTAGTTGTATTTGTCCTCTTCTAGTATGCCCCTTAAGTTGCAGCAGCTGTCAGTGCCTTGCAGGCTGGTCTCCTGTCCTGGGGGAGGAATAAGATAGCAATAGTCAGGCCAAATTCCCCCTGTATCCTGTTTATGTGCAGCACACGAGCCTTGAACACAGATGCTGAGGAACAGCAGTCCCAGAATGACGTCTTTTGGGAGCTTCAGCCAAAACACCCATGTTCACACCTGACAAGCACTGGGCCAACATTTTCTCCAAGAAGAAACACCAACGCAGAAGGCCTCCCCAGCCTTTTCTCATACCTCTCACAGGGCAGCTCTCCCCAAAAGCCCCTCTCAAACAAATCACCACAAGCAGTGGCACAAAATCACACCCATCTGGAAAGACAGTACTGCGTGGGATACTTTGGGCAGCCAGGTCTCTGACGACCCAACAGCTGTTTAAAGAGCAAACACGTCAGCCAAAGGCTTCCCCTCGGACTTGTCTAAGGCCTGGCTTCCAGCGGTAGCTGAGTATGCGTGGATTTGCTTCCAGCAGGAAGGATGATGAGGAGCCTGGAGCCCATGCAGATGTCGGGGAGGGTTCCTGCAGGGAGATCCAGCCTCCATAGCTGCCACCGCTGCCGTTATGATGGTACCTTCAGGCCCTGGGCAAGGGAAGAGGCTCCGTCCTACCGAGCTCACAGCAAGATACAAAAATGTGGTGAAAGAGACTGTCTTCAGATTAAAAGCTAGCAAAGCATAAAGAAAAGGTAAGAAAGCAGAATCCTAACAGTGCAAACCAATGACTGGATTTGACTGCATAGTTTGAAAAAACCAATCGTTTCCACTGAACTTGCTCATCTCTATCTGCCCATGGGCTTGCTTTTTCCTCACTGACCACTGCAGTGCTTATCTACCATGCACCCATTCCCCTTTCTGTTACATGGAGAGGAAAGGCAGGGGAGAAGAAAAAAAAACCCCTATGTCAGCAATAGAAACTTTGGCCATATCTTCTGCAAGTACAAAGATCATTTGCTCCCAAGCAACCATCACCACGGTGGTTGCACACTCCAGCCCCGTGGCTCGTTGGTGCAAGCGTGGGTTCCTCAGTACACCCAGCAAGGTAAGGCAGAAGCCTCCATGTTGCTTACAGGGTATCCATATCGATAAATGAGCTTTGCTTCTCCAAACGGATTTTGGAAGAACAGAAAAGCAAACCTTGCTGTGCAATTCACCAGTAGTGCCCTACAGCCAACTGTAAAAAGTGGCAGCAAAGCTCCTACTCTTCAGCTCACGTCTTTGCCTATTCAACTGGAAGTTTAGAAACCAACCAGTGCAAGGAAAACCAGTCCAACAATACAACAAGAACACTGACAGCAGACCCTTGGGATGCTTCAAAATACCATTTGGCTGCAAGCGTGCTAGCAGCGAACGCATCCTCGTTAGATATTAAAAATTCTCTTAATACGTACTCCTGTAAACCCTGGAGAGCACAACCATGCACTGGAAGAGAAGTGCAGACTTGCCACAAAGGAAGGGTGAGGCAGAGCTGCAATGAGCTGTCAGCCCTCTGTGAGCCTGGCATGGCACAGCCCAGGCTTCCCGTGCCAGGGGTGAGGGGGTGTCCCACTGCCCAGCCTCCCCAGCCCCCTGCTATCAACACGGCAGTTGTGTTTGCACCTCAAGTTTCTATCAATACTAGTTCTCAAGGGGAATGATACATCAAGTCTACAGGCAGGGGTTTTTTTTAAACCATCCTAATTAAACTTGCATTTGATTCTCCTCTTTTGGGCATTAATGCCACAGGTCAATTATACACAAATGAAACTGCACTGTAACGCTTTTGCAGGGTAGCAACAGGAAAAAAGGGAAGAGATGATATTTAATTAATAAGTAGCAAAACACAGCTCTCACTGGACCACTGCAAAGCTGATTATTTAACTACTTTGTCATTTAGAGAATTCTAATTGTCAAAATACACCTACCGGGAAAAAAAAACCTGCAACGAGTTTCAGCTTAGCAATTTCTCTTCCGTGTACACAAACACCGCAACTCAGCAAGAAATCCACTCACGTACAATTGATTTGCGGATTTGCGTCAAGCGTAACACAGGTGAAGCTGGACCCGAGAGTCCGTAGCCAACCCTGCAGATCTTTCTGCAATGACATCTACTACTCAGGCCACTGCTACAAAAATAACCATACGTTTCGCCAACATCGTAGAGCTGGAGCGTATTAAAAACAGGCAAAGGTCTGGACTCTTACTGGGGATCTCCCTGCCGTCTCCCCTACACACAGAGAAGACTGAGACAGACTTTTCAGAGACGTACAAACAGTGACCATCTCAAGCTCTAGCAAAAAAAAATGTCCTTGTTTGACACAAGGAAAAATTCTTCACAATCGGGGGGGTGAGCCCAGAGAGGCTGTGGCATATCTCCATCCTTGAAGACACCCAGAACTCAACCAGCGGCCGTGAACAACCTCTTGTAGCTTTGAAGCTGGTCCTGCTTTGAGCAGGAGGCTGGACTAGAGATTTCCCAGAGGTGCCTCCCAACCCAAATTATTCTATAATTCTTGGATATAGAGAAATTAAACAAAAACCATTTCTACATTAAAATTGAGGCATAAGGTACTGAGAAGGTTTAAACTCTAATTAAGAAAGCTCATGTGTTAACCACCTACAATTATGACAATACATAAAAAGAGCAGGATTTTCTTGTTTGGTGCTTTAAGTAGACAGTGATTCCCAGACAAGGAATTCTTCAGAACTGCTCCTTTCCATTGTGCAATGAGCACCAGGTGCTGTTTATTTGGCACTCATGCTAATAAGGAGTTTCCTTATGGTTTTCTTCTCCTGTGACCGTCGACATTTATGAAGGAGTCTTGTATCAAACAATAAAAGGACAAGGACATTTTCATCCCATTTTACATATAGGGAACTGAGGTGCAATGAATTTTCAGCGTCTAACTTTGAGATAGTTGTGGCCCAATTTTTATTTTATTAATACATTCAAATCACAGCTTCTGCTGATTTCAGCTGCAGTTGTGACCCCGTGAAAGTTTTTCAAAATCAGAGCCAACTGTTCCAAACTAGGCCTCTGAGAAATAGAGGAACACATAGTTAGTGATTGCAGGGGAAAAACAGTTTAAACAATATGACTTTTACCACAGAGGAAGTCAGAGCCAGGGTCAGAAACCAGCTCCTTAATATAGCATCCTGGAGTTCTGCCCAGCAGATCTCATGCTTTGTTACATCTCCACTGCAACGACTGAAACCAACTTCCCAAGGCAAACTGGGCTCTTCAGGAAACTGATCTGCCAATGCCTAAACGTTAAATCAAGATTTTAAAGATTTCCAGCCTCATCAAAACCCCTGGAATTTACACCCGGAAGGAAGAAGAAAAAAATGCAGACCCGTAGCAAAAAGCTTTCCCCCAGCACTGATACTCCTGCTCCAAAACAGGCTGTCATATAAGGTTGTCAGCATAGCACAGACGAAGAAACATTTCTCCTACCTCGCTTCAGCCTGCCCTCTCCTCCCATTTCAGCATCAGACACAGAGCACCCTACAAAGTTGTCAGGCAGCGTTTCCAGCAGGCAGTGATCCCCTACCAGAAGAATTCATCAGCACTGGCAGGCAATCAGAGTGCATGTCAAGGCAATGTCCTTCAGTAAACAGGGGTCCTTGCACACATGCCTTGATTTCCATGGCACGATGAGTCCAGCACAAGAGCCTACCCGGGATAACCTAACAGCAGCAGCTGGCACTTTCTGCTTCTGCATTAAGCAACGTGATTAGGTCAGCCACATGCAGTTTGTTTTTCATATTCTCTCTGGGGAGAGAACGTGTGTGGCAGAGCAGGATGTTAATGTTGTAGGCAATTTTAATTAACTTGCTGCTACATAATTACATTACAAAAGGTGAAGTTGAAAAATACCCTTCGCACTTAGACATTTGTAACAGTCATTAACTCCTACAGAAATCTATTCCATGGAAAGCACAAATTATTTGCTATTTAAAAGCTATTTAAGAGTTTGTGTTTCTTCAGATTAGCTTAACTTGAACTCTAAATGAATATCCCAGTATTAACACAAGTATCCTGCGACACCAGAACCAAGTCCCACATTTGTCAGCCCTGCCCCAGGGAGTTGTACAGCCTGCCCGTTCCACAGGGGAGTGCTCTGAGAAGCAAGAGAGTCACTCACTGAGGAGTCACAGGGGCGGAAAAGGGAGCCCAGACCTTGCTGGCCTGGTTCAGGTTCCCTAGTACAGCATCAGCCATAACGAAGCTCCTGTTTAAATTACCCCTTGAAGGAAAATGAAGCTCCTGGTAGAAACAGACAGAGAAGATAATGGCAGCACAGCATTCAACAACACTTCATGTTGCAGCTGCAACAGGGCTTCACTAAGGGCAGATCCTGCCTGACGATCTGGAGGCCTTCTACGATGGGGTTACAGCACTGCTGAGTAAGGGAAGAGCAACTGACATCATCTACGGGCACTTGTGCAAAGCGTCTGACATTGTCTTGCATGACATCCTTGTCTCTAAACTGGAGAGACACGGATTTGGCAGATGGACCACTCAGCGGATAAGGAACCAGCTGGATGGTCGCACTCAAAGACTTGTGGTCAATGGTACAATGAATGGAGACCAGTGACGAGCAGCGTTCCTCAGGGATCGGTATTGGGACAGGTCCTGTTTAACATCTTTGTCACCAACATGGATGGTGGGATGAAGCACACCCTCAGCAAGCTTGACGATGACATTAAGCTGTATGATGCCGTCCATATGCTGGAGGGAAGCGATGTCATCCAGAGGGACCTGGACAGGCTGGAGACGTGGGCCTGGGCCAACCTCATGGAGTTCAACAAGGCCATGTGCAAGGTCCTGCACTTGGGTCGGGGCAATCCCAAGCACAAGTACAGGCTGGGCGGAGAATGGATCAAAAGCAGCCCTGAGGAGAAGGACTTAGGGGTACTGGTAGATGAAAAGCTGGCCATGAGCCGGCAGTGTGTGCTGGCAGCCCAGAAAACCAACCATATCCTGGGCTGTATCCAGAGCAGCATGGCCAGCAGGTTGAGAGAGGGGATTCTCCCCCTCTACTCTGCTCTTGTGAGACCCCACCTGCAGTGCTGTGTCCAGCTGTGGAGCCCCCAACATAAGAAGGATATAGACTGGTTGGAGCGAGTCCAGAGAAGGCCACGAAGGTGCTCAGAGGGCTGGAGCACCTCTGCCATGGGGACAGGCTGAGAGAGTTGGAATTGTTCAGCCTGGAGAAGAGAAGGCTCCAGGGAGACCTTATAGCACCTTCCAGTGCCTGAAAGGGCTGACAAGGAAGCTGGAGGAGGGTTGTTTTTTTTTTTAAAAGGGCCTGTAGTGACAGGACAAGGGGTAATGGGTTTAAATTGAAAGTGGGGAGATTTAGATTAGATATCAGGAAGAAATTCTTCCCACAGAGGGTGGTGAGGCACTGGCACAGGTTGCCCAGAGAAGCTGTGGGTGCCCCATCCCTGGGAGTGTTCAAGGCCAGGCTGGATGAGGCTTGGAGCAACCTGGTCTAGTGGAGGGTGTCCCTGCCCATGGCAGGGGGTTGGAACTAGATGGTCTTCAAGGTCCCTTCCAACCCAAACCATTCTGTGATTCTATACCCAAACCCACCTCCACAGCTCTCCCTTCACACAGAGATTTACTTGTCTTAATTTATAACACATCTGAGCTTCCATCTGCTCCAACCCCATCTTCCAGGTGGTAAATACATGTGTGAACATGCATGGCTCATCTGCCTTTTGGGCAGTGCTTGAGGCTTCAGCAAGGGTAAAATCAGCTTGATAAGCAGTGACCTTAACATTTTAATAACACAGAATGAATCCTGGGGTGGATAGAATCAGCTGATCATTTTAAACATGGGCTTCTTGCCTAATGAGCACATTGTGTAAGGTGTAACATTCCTAAATTGGTGTTATGAATACGGTATATTCTTTACGCAAAGACTCAAATTAAGTAAAGAAATCCAGACACCAGGTTTTTCAGCCATTTTCCCCCAGCATACCAAACAAATGTGACGGTCACCCTAATCTGATTTTTAGTTTAAAAAGAAAAAAAAGAAATACAACACACAAAATTGCAAAAATAAATTCTGAATTTCACAGCAACCATTTAAGAAACTCTTCATCTCAACACTGAGTTCATCACACCTCAAAAGGCCAGCAACAACTCAGAAAGCAAGCAGCTAGGGCTTTCTGAAGGCCACGCAGTGATGAGGTATCTCCACAGATCAGAAACAGAAGGAAGATCAGGGCCGTCAGCCAACTCCAAACCTGCCAGCAGAAACCTAACAGCAGGGGCAGTGGAAAAGCCATCCACCGGCAGCCGGTGCCCCAATGTCACAATGCCGACAGGTTCTTAGGACAGAGGGCAACCGAAGTGGGTTGTAAGAACAGAGGAAAGTCGAAGCAGGCACAGCCCTCTCGCAGGTAACACTGCTAAATTACAGCCTCTCTCCCTCTCTGTGGTTGTACACAACGAGAAAGGGGTTTGCAGTCGATTACAGCAAATACATAAAAATTCCACCTAGCATCCCAGGGAAGTTCAAGCAGTGCAGAGAGAAAACCCAGAACAAGGGAGATGAGTAATGAAAAGGAAGTACCAGGAGTACCAGCATTAGAGTGAATTGCCCTAGGAGTACACAAACAGTTACATGAAGGTTTGGGTGGTTTCTTCTACTTATCAAGTGACAGGGACTTTAATTCTGGCCTGCTCTCAGGAGTCCAGAGATAATTGGGTCAGCTAACACACTCTCCTGCAGCCTAAGCAAGAATTTGATGCTTATGTTAATACCACGAGGAGAAATGTTAAGAGACAAGAACAGACGACCAGCAGGGGAGATGTTTGCAACACAGAGCATCGAACACTGTGCTGCCATTCCCACCTGCGTCTGTTTCTACCAAGCTGGCTTCAGCTTTGAGGCCAAACAGATGAAATTTATCCTCACAAGATCAAACCTTCTTGGAATGTGATTAGAAATGCATAGAAATTAGAAAAACTCTATATGTTTTCTTGCAACTAACACCAGCATCAGTGCTGCCTCGATAGAAAGGATTCTTATCAATATCCACCCAGGAGTATTGTCTCAATTTTTAGACACTTCTCTTTATTACTACTAATTAGATCCTTTTTGCAAGATAGCATGAATAAAAACCATAAACACTTCTACAGTCTAGCTCAGCCTCACACGTTTTGCTTCCGTGTATTTGACGTGCAAAGGATTGTCAGACACCCGCCAAGTTAACTGGGATCAAGCAGATATAAGCATTTCCTTTAAAACACATTTCCTACGGGATCACTTTACAAAGCAGAGATCATGATCATCCTGAAATGAATAATCTCAGGGGAGACCTTATCGCTCACTACAACTATCTGAAAGGAGGGTGCAGAGAGGTGGGGGTTGGTCTCTTCCCAAGGAACAAGCAATAGAAGAGGAAATGGCCTCAAGTTGTGCCAGGGAAGGTTTAGATTGGATATTAGGAAAATTTTCTGTGCCAAAAGGGTTGCCAAGCACTGGAAGGGGCTGCCCAGGGACGTGGTGGAGTCAGCATCCCTGGAGGGATTTAGAGACGTGTGGACAAGGTGCTCAGGGACATGATTTAGGGGTGGTATTAGCAGTGCTGGGTTAACGGCTGGACTTGATGATCTTAAAGGTCTTTTCCAACCTAAGGACTCTGTGATTCTATGACATGCAGAATTAAAATACATTCATGTGTTCCAGCTACCAGTTCTCCTCTTACGTCACCGCATGCTGACCTGCTCAAACACAGAAGACAATTAAGGTCAGTAACTGTTTACTCGTTATTTTGGTATTTATGAAGAGTTCTTACACGGTGTCAATTACAAAATAATCCAAGCCCTTGAAAGACAAACGGTGACCATTTCACTTGCTTTACGTTTGTTATTCTTTTGCATTTGATACAAGAAAAAATACAATGTTACTCTTTTTGCCAAAACATTCTCCAATGTTTGTTTTCACTTCTGATTGCTTATTCTCAGCCTTTACTACTCCCAAAGTCACACGGAGGAATTCTGTGAGAATCTGCCTTAAGCTGATAACCTAATGACAAACAGAAGCCATCCGGCATGCAGAACCCTCTTACCTGCCATTGTCACCCCTAGCCAAAAAAAAAAAACCAAACCCAAAACACACACTTAAAAAAAGGTAATATTAGTCTAGCAGTTGAATTCTTTTCTTAGAAGCTACTTTCATGCAAGTGTTTTGCTATTCTAATTCACAATTGTGAATAACCCTGCAGCACTTCAACTGTTCCTGAGAGTTAACTTGCTTCCTTAAAAAGATGAGCAAAAGACATAATCTGCAATATTTTATAAATATATGTGGCTAAATCCATAGTAAGCAGATGCTAAAACCATTTCAGAAATAAGGAACAAAAGCAGTTATCTACCAAAATACATGCAGAGGTAGAAAGGACATAGGTTTTGAAATATAACTTGTAAGCTTGAAAGTCAGCAATCGTCTGGGAAATCCATGAATGTTTCACGGGTATTCCTACCAGCAAGGGAAGAAACGCTGGGAATCTTTTAACAGCAGCCAAATTGATTTACGTATTTGAGAGCAGAACCACTAAGAAAAATATAAGAGGATGGCACATTAGCACACCTCCAACTGGGAAAGACAATCTCGTTTCTCTGGTCAACTACAGTGCTTTAAACTTTTAATTCTGTAGATAAATGAGAACCACTTACTGCAACTAATTTCTCCCAAAATTATCTGAAAGCCCCTGAAGCCAGGCTGAAAGGACTCGATACACTCCTCTGGCACATATTCTGACCAGCTCTCTATTATCTCACAGACACGGATTCTGCTTTCTGGCTGTGAAATCTTTGTGTTATTTGAATGACTACAATTCACGTGTCAGTGAAGCACCTGCCAAGGCTGTCTCCTTTCCCTCAGTGCTTTGAAACTACTCTGTTCATTTGTGTTCTGGTCTGATCTAGAGCAAGGCAAAACCAAGAATTAGGATGGTCAAGAGTAAAAGCAGAATTGTTGAATCCAATTCTTCATATGGGCACTGCTACACTTACTTCCTAGCTCTATTACTGCTGCAAATAAAGCAGCTGTTTAGAAAACGTTATCATCTTAAATGACTTTATCAAGTACTCTTTTAACAATTTGAAGTCATTCAGCTCACCTCATGGCACCTGTTCCTCTAAATGAAAATGGGGATAAAGAGTTTGGCGTGCAGCACGGCCTCTCAGGCTCCCTTTACCTACCTAACTGCAAGTTAAAATTCACCCCATTCCTGACCCCAGTCAGGAAAACGCAGACGGGGGTTGGTTGCTCGCAGACGCTCTCTGACGCAGACAGTATATTCGTAAGTAAAGAAGATCATTTCCTGTCAGATGTCTAGAAGAGCAGTTGCTCAAGAACTCTTAACTTCTATTAAATTAAAAAAAAATAATCCTCCTGCCTCTGGAGAAACTGAGCCCTTACAGCTTTCAAGGGAGGCCCTGCCATACTGGCTGCCTGAAGGCACCGGGCACAGGCTACAAGCAGAAAGCCTGCAGAGAGGTTCAGCTGTATCTCTGCATCATCTGAAGTGCTTGGCTGCCTCTGGTTGTCTCAAATCTCCCCATTACGCCCCACAGAAATATAAAGTGTGACTTTCTGCTTCATTTTTTATTTTCTAGGCACACGCTTTACCCCAGAGATGTGTGAATTTCCACCTCTGAGAGATCCAGTTTGCAATATTTCAGGATCCAGCAGTGCCGGAGATTCCTTCCCCCCATAGTCATAATTCCCCATTTGGAACATTAATGTATTAAGGACCTGTTGCCCCATCTGTGTTACAACTACACTACAGATGTTTTGACAAGAGGCTTCACCAAACGCAGAGCTATACACTTCTACACCAGATGCAGTCTGTGCTGAGTCTGTTCAGGACTCTGCTCCTACCGCGCTGCGTGACCACACATTGCTCACCCTCCCTGCTATAAAAGTTACAGATCAAAATTCCAGCAAATTCTGTTTCTAAACATATTTTAGGCACTGATTCATTAGAGAGGCCTTTCTTTTGTCAGATAGATTTCAGAATAGAAGCAATCCACAAAGTGAAAACTAAGCTACAGCATCCCGTCCGGGAGAGCTTCCTAGGGAGGCACAGGGGAAAGGTGGTATTTTGTGGGTAATTAAGACACAGAGACAAATGTAGAAGTAAATAATTGATCCCCAGCAGAGCAGAGATTAACAGTGAGGTACCTCAAGTGTCCACAATACTACAGTTAGTACATTAAACTTGTCCCAGTGATCTAAGGGGGTGAGGTGGGGCAGAAATACTAATGTGTCGTAGAGTATTAGATCAAATTAAATCAGATACCAAGAGCTGCGTGGTATAATGTGGACAGTTCTCACAGCTGTCAAGCCATCAAACAGGCTATCACTCAGAGTGTCAGTTCAACTTTTGACCTGCGAGCCACAGCGCTGAAAGAACACACACAACACTTGGATGGATAATTTTAACAAGCGGAATTTCATTGCACAGCCCTGACCTGCGACCCTCATCTCAAAGATACTATAGCAAAACGGAGTTTAGGCAAATTGGGCATCTCATCCTTTCCACTGCCTCCAATTCCACATAAAAACATAATATACTTTCACTTTGATTGTATAACTCCTTGGATTTGTGTGTGAAACACATGGACAGTAAGTGCTTGGTCACAGTAAGGGCAATTTTCATTAGAATAATCACAGTTAAGCTGAATCCAGAGTCTTAAAAAAATGTATGTATTAGAAGTGACTAGAAACAGCAGATAAGGCAACCAATAACTGAATCAGACAAGAACCTTTCCCTATTTAACAGCCTGAAACACTGGCCCTGAAATCACCACTTCTCCTTCCGGCACTAGCCAACGAAAAGTAAATTACTCGTCACCCACATTCTGAGCTGTTCACTCCCTATTAAAATCATCAGGCACCCCGTGCCCACACGGCCTGTGCCCTCCCTTGGCTAAGCCATCCGACGGCCCTCCATCCTGTGCCAGCACACAGATGTACCACGCTCCGCTTCTGCCGTCTCCGCGCACAGGAAACAGAAAGCCAGTCCATCTGGGCTGGCAGATGACGGCTCTGGAGAGTCTCCATTTGAAGGAGAAGTGTGCAAACTTCACATAACAGCAGTATTTTCAACAGCAACATGGCAGCGCTCCAGTCAAGGATGAGAGACCTAAAAGCAGCGATTCGGAAGTCTCTCAGGCGATGCCTCAGAGGGCTCGCTACCAGTGTGGGAGTGGAAACTCGCTCAGTCAGAAGGCAAAAGTACGTGAAAACCTTCAAATCCCAAGAGCACACAGGCAGGTCACAGATTCACACAGATTCACCGAGTGTTAGGGGTTGGAAGGCACCTCTAGAGATCATCCAGTCCAACCCCCCTGCCAGAGCAGGATCACCCAGAGCAGATCACACAGGAACAAGTCCAGGCAGCTTTGGAAAGTCTCCAGGGAAGGAGACTCCCCCCTCTCTGGGCAGCCTGTCCCAGGGCTCTGTCCCCCTCACAGGGAAGAAGGGTTTCCTCACGTTCAGGCTGAACCTTCTGTTTGCCAGTTTATGGCCATTGTCCCTCATCCTGTCACTGGGCACCACTGAGAAGAACCTGGCCCCATCCTCCTGCCATTCAGGTCATTCCAAGGAAGCATTCTAGTTTGAATTAGCTTCAAATTAATGCTCTGTGCTCAGCTTCTCCCGCTTTCTCCGCTCTCTTCTCCTGTATTTGCCGTACCTGAGTGATCACCCTGACGCATGCTAAGCGCAGCAGTTCTTAAAATAAGTCAGATAAGACAGAAACTGTGCGTACTCAAGAGTTTCACTATCAGCGACAAATAGCATCGATAAAAAAAAAAGACTGCCACTAAGTTCTTAAAGAAGACACGCCAAGCTAAAATTCGGCACAGAGCTTAGCTTTTCGGGAGGGCTGGAAAGCAACGGAGAGCCTTCAGCAACTTTAAACCGCTCTCTGCATCCTGCGAGGGGAAAAAATAACCACTAAAAGGAAGGAGCAAAGGCGCAACCCCCGGCAGCATCCGCAGCCCGGACCCGGGGCTCTGCGTTAACGCACAAGCACACAAACCCGGAGCCGGCTGACAGCCCGTCTGCCGCCCGCCACGCCGAAAGGGCACTAAAAGCAGAGCGAGCGGCCGGGTGCAGCCCGGCGCCGGGGGTCTCCGTGCCCGTATCCCCCTCCCCGGTCCCCCGCGGGCATCTAAAGCCGGGGCAGCCGCGCCGACGACCCTCGCTCCGGGCAGACAGGGCGCGGGCAGCCCTGCGAGGGGAGCACGGGCGTTCCCGGCGCCCCACGCCAGCGCTCCGCAGCACCGGCGGTGCCCGGGCCCGCAGCCCCTCGCCTCGCCCCCACCGCCCCCGGCCCGCCGCGCCCACCTGTACTGCCAGCCCTTGGCGCCGCGGCCGCCGGTCCTGCCGCCCATCTGTCCCGCCGCCGGCGGCTGCTCCGTCCTGCCCTCGCCCTCCGGCCCCTTCATGGCTGCCGCGGGGTCCGCGCACTGCATGGCGCCGCGGCTCCCCGCCCCCCTCAGGGGCGCCCCCGGCCCAGGGCGGGCCGCCTGCCGGGGAGGGGGCCCGCCGGCCCCGCTCAAGCCTCGCCGGGGCTCGGCCGCGCCCGCCCCATGCGGGTTGCGATGGCGGCGGCTGCCGGCACCCCCGCGCCCCGCTCAGCCGCGCTCGGCTCCCCGTACGGCCGCGGCGGGCTGGAGAAACCCGCCCCGCCGCTCCCTCACCCCGCGGCCCGGCCCAGCCGCCCCTTCCGGGTCAGCGCCGCCGCCATCTTTAGTGCGGGCAGCAGTGCCCGCGGTAGGCCGCTCTCCGCTACTACCGCGCTTAAAGCGACAGCGCACCGTTAACAGCATTGTGACTACAAGCATCACACGATTTCTTCCCCCAAAACCAGAAAAGAACAAGAAGAGTGAGTGATCCAAGCTGTGTTCTATGTAGGTTGTTACGAGCAGGGACATGGTCTCGCTGAGCAGTGTCACAGAGACCCATAAACAGGCGAAATTCAGCGGTTCACTCACCAAGCAAACCCACGGAATGGCCTGGCCTCGAGAGGAAACCCATTTTTCCTCCCATTTTGTCACTAATTACTGCGTGTGAGGAACGGCTAGGCTGGTTTTTCCTTCACGGAACAGCAGCAGAGCTAACTGGGAGAGGCTGCTCCGGTTGTGTGTAATCTTTCAGGCACGGCTTTTGCACAACCAAAATATCATTGACCGTGGCTGCCTTATTTCTTAAAATCAGGGGCAGAGGATCCTTGTTCTGGCTTTAATCAATCAGCACGTGAAGAAGAGGAAGGCAGAATCAGACTCGGATGTGGTTAGCAAGGTTGGGGTTCCGCTCCACACCCCATCTTACCCAGATTTCCTCCTTCTCTCTCCAGCTGTTCTATTATACACCAATAGTATTGTGAACAACTGCTACACAAAAGATGCTAAAAACGCCCTATGTGAGAACCTACATAGTAGCCAAAATGTAAAGGAGAACATATTTCAGGCACATAGCGTGTTTACCCAGAGCATCCCTCCTGGCAGCAGCTTCGGACCCCGTGATGGCTGCCCTGATTTTCCCATCTCCTACCATCATGTTCCCACTTTCCCAGTGACGTTCACAGCACCCTTGCCTTTGGCCATCAAATGAGGGCAATACGTTATGATCACCATGTCTTTAAAATATATTTATAAGCTTTCATTTGGCTTTAAATTGGCCCACATCCACCCCTCCTTGCCAAGCACACAGACAGGTAAGCTCCGCTAACAGACCACAGACAAGGGCTGCCTGTTGCGCCTACACCTATATTCTCAACGTATTACCACTGCACAGGCATAAAACCCCCACTTACGGCTTTTTAGAAGCACGCTTGTCACTGCAGGAAAAGAAAAGGCAGCTTTTTCAGCTGCATTTTTCTTCAGTGGAACCATAAGAGAACTGATCAGCAGATTGAAGAAAGTTTTGGCCAGAACTACACTCTTCTTGCCCTCCAGACATGTTAGTTCCTCCTCTGATGATCACTTGACATTCTAATTGAAAATATATTATAATTGCACTGTATGGTAATGCATCCCAACGTCATCACAATTTTCCTGGGAACATTTGAAACAAAAGCAACTAGTTCAAGAATCCCACTTTTGTGTTTTATTTCCCCCTGCTTGAGGACAACTGGTCCCAACAGAGACATAGCTTCACGCATGCCAGACCTTTCATATCCATCACAGGCGGTTGGTAGGACGTTCCTCCTCCTAGAACTTCTCCAACACCCGAGAGAGGCCAGTGTCCCTACTGCATGTTTCCGGAGCCCCCCAGGATCTGGTCCCTGAGCACAGGGCAGTAAACTCAGATTTGGTTCCCCCACGCGTTTGCTTTTTTCTCTTTAAACAAGGTGTTGCACTCGCAGTACCAGAGGCTGTCGTAAGGTGGCACTGACAAAACGCTTAATAGCATGGAAAGGCTAACAGCTTAACCACATGTGCTAAGGGTTTACAGTTCAAGCTGTCTTCAGTCTACATTTACAGTTCCTACTAATTATATCTCGCATTCAGGTTCACTGCTCTCAGTCTCCTTCCCAATTCTAATTTAGTGGCTCAAAATGATCCAAATCCCACCCTGGTGCTCGGAAGGGTGGCAGAGGGAGAGCACTGAGGTCTCGCAGCAGTTGCCCTCCTGCAGCCTGCCCGAGCCCTGTCACTTGCTGTGATTTCTAGGTGCAGAGAAAGACATGAGGAAGAGCTGCAGATCTGGAGGAGGAAAGCGTAAATAAGATAGCACACATTTATCGACGTTTAGCAAATCGAATCCTTGTAGGCCCCGTTATGGCTACAAGCTGAAATGGATCGTTATTTTATTCTGTGATTCTATTATTATAACTCATGATGAAGCAAATTTGCCAAATTTGCAGTAACCTATCATTCTGTTAGTTTTAGGAAACTGATCAAAACCATATACCACTCTTGCCAATTTTTTCCAAAGCTTATAGTCTGGCTGTACACGATTAGCATCTCTTCAGATCAGTATCATTTCTTCAGAGCAGCAAGATCTATCCATGTGTCAAGAGTAAATCTCTCTAATCCAGCACTTTTCATCACTTGTGAGCTTTTTATTTTTTAATAGGAACGTTGATACAAGTTTTCTACCACTCCCTTGTCAGTTGGACAGGGTTTGGTTTTTTTACTGACCTAGAAAGTGTCTTTGGACAAGATCAAGTTGAACGTAATTTTAAATCTATGTCCTCCTCTGGTAGTTGGTCTACAGAAGACAAGCAATTACTGCTGTCTGGTAAGGGAACTGCATCCTCTGCATGCATGCGGAGGAGTGACATCAGTCCTGGGAAAGGAAAAAAAGAAGCCTGCCTTTATCTCACAAGGAGTGTCATTTTTCATGTGAGAAAATAGCTAATGAGGAAAAAACTGAGAAAGTAAGATTTCCAATAGCGCTTCACATCTGCATTTGTTAATTGTGCAATCAGTGGTGCTTAGGGTTAGATTCTTTCCCAAGGACAACTGATACTTAGGTTTGCTAACAATCTGGGAAACATTTTATGTTTTCTGGGCTCTTCTAGATAATCAACATGAAAGAACTTCCTATGCTTACTGAGAATGAAAGATACCTGCCTACTAAAACTGCAGGTTTCACACAGAACCGAGAAAGGAAATATGATAAAAAGAAGAGCCTTGCTGCTACAACATACTGAGCACGTGGCTGTATTCTCCTGATTGTAGGAGAAAATGGCCAGTAAGGTCAGGTAAATGTTAGACAAATTATTTCACCCACCTGAGTATTTTTACTGTAGCCACCACTTGAGAGAACACACGGACTTTGGAGCTGTACAGATACCACCAAGATATCAGGCCTGTGGCTTTGCTCTAACTTATCATGCGTATGAAACTGCTCGGTTTGACATGCAGGATCTCTGGTGCTTGCTTTCAGTGGTTATTCATCATTCCTTCTGTAGTCTTAGTGAGTCAAAACCTTTTAATTTGGGCTTTTCAGTCACTGCCAGTCATCTCCCTATTTCCTTACTCTTCTCTATCAATCCCTACACATTGTATTCTGCTGTAATGCTGAAAGCACTGGACTCACAGACGGCAGCACCGCACTTTGCCTACAGTTTCCCTCCCCATCCACAACCCATTCGCATCCTTCGCACTCACATTTGGCACCGTTTCCAGTTGCACTCAGTGTGACTTTGCACTGAGTCACGCTCTGGGCTCCGGCATTACGTCACCCCAACATGATCCAGACGTGGAAATGTAAACTGGGACAGCAGCAAAGGCTCGATCTGGCTAGAAGCTGGGACTGTAATCCCAATAGCTTCCCCCCTTTGAGGCACCCTCTGAGAAAAGGACCGTGCCCTGGCAGCCCAGTGAGCTGAAGGACCTTGTGTCTGCCTCCGGAGCAGCTTCTTTGGGGTCGCTGCCTGTGTATGGATATTTCTTCTGTAATGCTTCTGTGTGGGGAGAGGTTTGCCACAGCCTGAAGCTGTCATCCTTGTCATGTAAAAGTAACTGGAGCAACACTGCTCTGCAGTCATTGCACGAGAACCGAGCCCACGGCAAACCCATCCCTCCCCACACCATCATATTGCAGTCTGCACGCCCACATTGCCGTTCATCCTTTAGACCCTGGCAGCCTGCGGTTCTGCCCACCACCCACTTCCCAACTGGGAACAGTTAAAGCACTTACACCCGGTCTCACCAGGGACTTCCCAGTGTCTGCACAGACCTAAGCCTGTCCCAGAGAGGCAGCTCACCAGCAGCAGCAGGAGATAACGGTGTTATGATCTGAGTCTGAGGCATTTCTGTAGCCTCAGCACCAATGAGCACTCCGGCTCAATCCCTTTGCCCTCAATTGCACAGCTGCGTCTCTAGAAGCAGGCATGGCGTTAATCCAGCCATCGGCTGGAGCTGCTGCTGCTGCCAGCTGGATGTCCATCCTGGGTCTTCCCTGAGCGCCAGCCCTCTGCTTGCTCAAGTCACACAGGGATGCCCCCCTGCCTTTTCCTCTCCAACTCATGGCCTCACTGCCTGCTTCAGCAGAGTGCAAGCTGTTCTAGCACAAAGGGTGATGGCTGGAGCCCATCATCACCTCGATCTGGTCCTTCTGTACCATGGCAAGGCTCGCCTTCTACCGTGCCTCAACAGCCCCCAGCTGACTCCACTCTCTGAGCTTAAGGGGATCTTTTCCCCCATGTTCAAAGAATCACAGAATGGTTTGGGTTGGAAGGGACCTTAAAGATCATCTAGTTCCAACCCCCTGCCATGGGCAGGGACACCCTCCACTAGACCAGGTTGCTCCAAGCCTCATCCAGACTGGCCTTGGACACTTCCAGGGATGGGGCATCCACAGCTGCTCTGGACAACCTGTCCCAGTGCCCCCCCACCCTCTCTGGGAAGAATTTCTTCCTGATATCTAATCTAAATCTCCCTGCTTTCAATTTAAACCCATTACCCCTTGTCCTGTCACTACAGGCCCTTGTAGCCCAGCTTCCTTGCAGGCCCCTTCGGGCACAGGAAGGTGCTATAAGGTCTCCCTGGAGCCTTCTCTTCTCCAGGCTGAACAATTCCAACTCTCTCAGCCTGTCCCCATAGCAGAGGTGCTCCAGCACTCTGGGCATCTTCGTGGCCTCCTCTGGACTCACTCCAACTAGTCTATATCTTTCTTATGCTGGGGGCTCCACAGCTGGACGCAGAACTGCAGGTGGGGTCTCACAAGAGCAGAGTAGAGGGGGAGAATCCCCTCCCTCGCCCTGCTGGCCGTGCTGCTCTGGATCCAGCCCAGGATCTGGTTGGCTTTCTGGGCTGCCAGCGCACACTGCTGGCTCATGGCCGGCTCTTCGTCCACCCCAAGTCCTTCTCCTCAGGGCTGCTTTCTATCCACTCTCCACCCAGCCTGTTCTTGTGCTTGGGATTGCCCCAACCCATGTGCAGGACCTTGCGCTTGGCCTTGTTGAACTTCATGAGGCTGGCAGTGGCCCACCTCTCCAGCCTGTCCAGGTCCCCAACAGAGAGCGAAACAGGCACTTCCTCCAAAGAGCCCCCTACTCCAGCCCTTTTTGTGAGGAATTAAAACCCACACAATTGTCTACACGGGGCCTGACCCCTCCTTCAGTACACGCAGCCACACGTGAGTCCCTCACTGAGAACTCAGCCCCGAAGCACTGTGGGACCACCCGCTCTGCATGAGGAGAACGAGCAGGTACTGAACGAGCAGGGCTGGGTCACCTCCCAGGCACGCAGGGACTTGATGGAGGGAGAGACAAGGCGGCCCAGGAGGGCACATCCCCTTACCACCAGCCTGGGCAGGCGCCAGGGGAGCATGCACTGTGGTTGCGGTTGAGGGGCTCCCCAGCTTTTTCTTCCACCTCATGGCCACCTCCAGCCTTCCTCTGAAGGATTTTCCTGCCCTACCCTATGGCACAACATGGCGTTTCTGCCTTCAACTGTTCCGCAGCTCGCTGTTAGGACTCCATGATTCTCAATTACCTGAAAAGTGAATGTGTTTTTATTAATGTCTCAACTAACCTTAACAGCTGCTGAGTGAATTCAGCTCTTCAGTCACTAGCCCCTTCCCTTAGAAGCTTTCCTGTGCCATGCTTTACGCCTACTCTTCTTTTTTTTCCCCCAGGGTTTCTATGGCAACGTGAGTATCTCTCCATCTGCTGTAGATCTCCATTATCGTGTTTAGCTGCTTGGTATCTCAGTCAAATGCCATTACCAGGTGTATCCTGATAACAAGAGCAGTCTGGAAACCAAGTCAAAGCACTTGGTAATTTTTGTAGGCAAACCTGTCCTTCATAATTTGACTGCTCTGTTGCTATATAAGCTCTGCTTGTGAGATACTGACATTGAGCTCTTCTCGGTACCAGATCTCCTACCTGCATCTGCACATTCCAACCAATTCAGCAACCGCTTCATAATTTCCAAATTACATCTTTCTGTCTCATTGCAGCCTGTACTGCCTACACAGTAGGTATATTTGGATTCTGCAAAGTCTTTGTAGGTCTGTTGCCTGGGGTTTGACATCTATTTTATAGAAAATTAACTCCAAGTTACCAGTACTGTTTTTCTTCCAGCAAATGCATTTTTCAGTTCTGCTATAGTCCCGTTGCTTCTCCTGAAAACCTTCTCCGTTGGATTACGGAAAGCCCTACAGAGTACAGATGGTTTACAATTGGCCTCTCAGTCTGTTCGGCTTGAATTCCTTAAATTACTTGGAATTATGCAGATTTCTATAGGGCTAAAATCCAGTCTCATTTTCTGTTAAATACCTTTTGAAGAACTAATTTAAGTGGGGAGGGGGAAATAGTTCTTCCTATATAATCCAACCAGAACCTGCAGCAGAGAACTCAGCTAAATAAAAGGAGTGGAGTAAAATCTTCACTGTTGATTTGTTTTCTCGATCCCATGAGTCAGTAAAAGCAAACTGCAAGAAGTCCATGTGGAAGCTGTAAAGTTGTAAGTAATTTGGACTTAAGGACATAAACTGACATTATTTATTTGTACCTAACATCCTGGCAGAGCTGCTTAGAGATACGACATGCTACCTCAGTATAAATGGTTATTATTTGCTACCTATAATTGAAAATAATTAAGCATACAATAATTTAGTATTTATATATATATATATTTAAAACCATGCAAATCTTCTGTTTAGAATATAATTCAGGGAAAGCTTATGTGCAAAAATTATCCAATGGAAAGCAAACAGGCTCAAGGTATATGAGTAATTTTGCTGCTAATACCACCCACCAGGCTGTCTAGTGTAAGGTGAGGGTCACGTGAGGTGCTTGCAGTTTGGGTAGAGTTGAAGGGATAGGTTTGTAACCGAGGAAGGTTTCTGTGGACACTCGCAACAGGCAGGCTCCTCCCGCACACTTGGAAACCCTTGTTCTAAACTCCAGACCTACCCCAACCTTAACTCTACTCGTGGCCCCGCAGGTGAGCAAATTAAATGTTGGAGTCCTGCTGACGTCAGCCCACAAGGTTTGGCAAAAAAAAAGCTCGATTTTCACCTCCTCTTTCACCAAAACCTGAAGCCTGTGATGGTAGCAATGCCAAGGAGTGAAGCTGTCTGGTCACCACCCTAGGGAACCCAAAATTCATATTCTGCTTTGCGTCCAAGTAGTCACAAGACTGAAGAGGCTCCCTGAATCTTACTTCTCTCCAAAGAGATCAGACAACATAAGGCAGAATATTACCTGTAGCTTCATACGCCCACACAGGATGTGAACTGTGATGCAGATAGTGCAAGCCTACAGGAAAAAAAAGAGAGAAGGGAGTGATATGAAAACTATCCCTCAAACATCCCAAATTAAAGGTACAGCTCAAAATCAAAACAAATCAGACCTGCACAGAGAAGGAAAATAAGAACAAAAGGAGTTTAGCTGCATGATTACAAAGAAAACAAAGGAAAGCATCACCAACAATAACAGCAGGGGAGATACCTAAGAGGTGAAGGAATACGTTGCTTCAATTTCCATAAGGAAGAAAATGTAACCCCAGGGAGCAGAGGCAGCACACTTAATGGCCTAAAGGGCATCGATATGGAAATTACTGCATGCAACACCACCACAACAATCAAGAGCTTTTACCCATTTCTCCTGAAGACTGAATAATCTCCATCACTGAAATCTATAGGCTTTTTAGCACAAAATCCATAGGCATTTTAGAGCAAATGTTAGCCATGAGGAACAAAAGAGATGGAGGGAAGCAGAAAATGGGTTAAAGTGCAAGTCAGGCATGTTATAGGTAGGCTAACCCGATATCTTTCTTTGATAATTGCATTTGCAGACAAAGGAAAACTAATAAATCTTATCAGCCTGGACTTTGGTAAAGTATTTGATTTGGTATTACTTGGAAAATCATTAGTTAAACTCAAGAAGATGAGGATTAGCATAAGCACTATAAAATGCAGAAGGAATCTAGTACTGGGGGTGAAAAGTGTCGATGAGGCTGATAGCAAAATATGGGACTGGAGGACCTGGTCTTGCTGAATAATTTCATTAGCTTGGCACAAAAAATCAAGTAGGGTAATGAATTTTGTTAATGACAAAGTTGGGAGATGTTTTCGATAGAGAGGAAATCCTACAGGAAGAATTATATGATTGTTATGCCCTAGTAACAGAGAGGGGATGAAATGCAACAGTGTAAAATGCAGGGACATGCACTGAGAGTTTGATGAAATTTCTGCTACAAATTAAAATTTATCCGCTATGAACAACAGAAGAGGAAGAGCCACATGCCTGATGTATTTATTAAAAAGGTAAATGCAGCCTTAGACGTAGCAAGCCACGTATTTCCAGGAACAATAAGTAAATATATACAAGGCACAGGGTAAAATTCAGCTGAGATTTTAAGGCATCATTCAGGTTACCAGTGTTCAGCAAGCCTGAATTCCTGCTGGAACGGGTACAGAGAAGTGCCACCTGGATAATCAGGGGAAAAGAGGAGATAAGAGAGCATGTCTTGCTGAGCTTGGCAAAATGAACAGTGAGAAGGGATATGATTCCTCTTTGTAAATACACTCAGGGCTTAAGGCAGGCAGAGGGGGAGAATAAGCACCAGGGGAGAAGAATCATTCACGTCTAAAGACTTGTGCTAGAGCAGATGTGCATGTTAGATATGAAATGGGGAGAAGGGCTCTCGCTGTGAGAGGTGTAATGGTCTCAAAGAGCTTCCTGGAGAAGAGGGGGCAAAAAAACTAACCAGTTTTAAGATGGATCATGATAAGGCTGTGAGTTGGCAGCAAGAAGTGGGCAGAGAGTGTCCTTCCAGGCCCAGCTCCAGCTCGCCCGGGGAAGCAGAACAGAGAACTGGCCCCATCCCACACTCACCTGGTTTACCCTACGCACCCAGTAGTGTAGGCTGCCCACACATCAACCAGTGGGCAACGAAGCAAAGCACACAAGGGTTACATCTATACCTTAGGGCAGAGCGTACTGCCCCGTACCATGCCCTCAGCTCCCTCTCTACAGAGCCCCCAGCCCAACCCCCTGCCTGGCACCTGCCAAGGCCGCCGTCTCTCAGTCACGTTTTTCGGGGTGTTCAAAGACCGCATTGTCACCTTAGAAAGAGCCACACCTGGCTTAGAAAAATACCACCCGTCAGCTGCTCTGGCTTTGCAGCACTGACAGTGTGGTTTTTTCCGTTTGCCACAGCTGCTAGGCAGAGGAAAACTGTTCGGCTGTGTAATCTCCAGCTGCTGACACGTGCATGACCCAGTAGGTGCAGAAGATCAGGTGAGCTTGGGGTGGGGGTTGCCTTGAGAGGGTTGTGTTTATCCTCGCTATAAAGCAGACTGAGTTTTTATGTCTGTTATGTAGTAATGACTCACACTTGAGAGGTACTGCTCCTGGGCTTATGTGAAAAACAAACATGGTGCCTTTGTGGGAAAGAGCAGATCCTTCTCCTTACCTGATAAAGCAACAGTCATCAGCACCCGCTGGTGGGACTCTGGGGCTCTGGAATCTGCCACAGGACCCATTCTGTGTCCTTGCAGAACACTGCCACGGAGACAGACTTGAATCTGAACCTGCCATGTAAAACTGCCTGCAGACTGCCTGGGACAGCCTTTGTGCATCAACGCTCTCCTATCCATCTCTGCAGAGCAGCGACTGCACAGATCCGGAGGACAGTTCTGCAGCAGCAGAAGTTATGTACCTCCAGGACCAATTAGTGTCAGGGATGTATAAGTTAATGCAAGTACTCGCAGCCCCAAGCTGCGGCCTCTGCTCTTCACAAGTGCTGCTGCATCCACCTGCCTGCCCGTCCCCTGCCCATCTCACCCCTGCCAGCTTCTGTGCCCGGTCGGTACAAACTGAATGTGAAAGGCACATAAACCCATCAGGCCAGAGGCCACCAAACTGATACAGTTCCCCTCTATAATTAAAAGCTTCCACATTAATTCAGGTGAAAGCATAAATGTGTGTATACCAGGGACATCTGCCGTTGCACGCATTAGTTGCAGAAGCCAGTGCTTCAGTGAGCGTGTCCTCCTCCCCTTTGGGCCTGGGGCTCACCAGGACAGAAGAGCTTGCAACAAGGGGCTGGACAGGGCAGGAAGGGTGATGGCTTCTCCTCACCTCTTCTTCACAGGAAAGGGAGTAAGTTAAAGGAAGAAGAGAGCTGAGGCACAGAGGAGCTATACAGCCAGGGAAAGAACAAATCATGGAGAACGAGCAGGAGACTGGAGAAAATGCAGCTGGAACTGGAGAAAGGCTCCTGCGCTTTGGCTGGACTCAAACTGTGCATGTGGGTACTGTCTGCCCTTGCAGAGCTCCCCTTCAGCCTCCACACATGCCCAGGGTCCCGGCTCCACCTTCCTTTCCAGGAACCTGTCCCGGTCATTTTCCCAAGGTATTATTTTGCAGGATTTTGTTTGCTACGTCCCCAAACGCTCTCACTCCCATCAGGACACACCAAACAGCTGAGCCAATGAAGCCGAGCAGCAGAGCTGAGCATATGTGTACCTCCAAACCCACCCACGGGCATCTGAAATGCTGGCAGCCAGCCTCCCTCTGAATCACAGGGTCAGGCCTCCTGGTCAGACGGAGTCAGAAGCCCATCGAGCCAGGCCCCGGTGCGAGGCCAGCAGATGTGGTCACCGCTGAGCCTACAGCCCCTCGGCGGGAGGGCACCCTGGGTACAGAGGGACGAGGGGAAGCAGGGCAGCAAGTGCAGAGAAGGTGGCAAAGGCAGCTCTCTGGCTCAGAAACCAGAGAGAAGGCTGCTCTGAAGAGGAGACAGGGTGTAGGTGAGGGCTGAGAGGTGAAATTCGGTAATTTGTAGGATGTCATGGACGATTAGACCATGTAGAGGAAAAGAATGACACTTCCCTTGCAGAGAACTTTGGTTAGAACTGTGGTATAGGCCACCGCTGATGGTTTATCAGCTGAATTTGGCTCTGCAAGTGCACCCATAACCTGTCCCTGGCGGTCCCCTCACCCACCGGCAGAATTCAAGCGTTATCACCTGCCTGCCGGCACAGGCGGCACCTCGAGATGCTTCTCACCGCCCCTAAGGGCCCAGTTTATGTCCCTCCCAAGGGATACGAGGGCCAGCTTATATCCCTCCCCAGCTCTGCCACCTTCCCGGTCCAGACGCGCTCCTGGGGCAACCCTCGGGGCAAGGACCGAGCCGGGCAGGACAGTCACCGGCGCTGCAGGCGGAGCCGGGGGCCCGGCACTGCCCCCGGGGCCGCCGCCCGCTCACGCCCGTCCCTCCCGCAGGCGCCGGGGGCCGGGCCGGGAGGGGCGGTGCTGGCAGCCGGGCCGGGCCGGGCCGGGCCGAGTCGAGCCGAGCCCAACCGAGCCGAACCGCGCCGAACAGAGCCCGGGCGAGCCGATCCCAGGCGAGCCGGGCGGGAGGGCAGCCCGCAGCATGTCGCCGCTCCGCGTCTGCATCGTCGGTTCTGGGAACTGGTGAGTGCCGCAGCGCGGGGGGGCACCCCCCCGCACCCCCTGTCCTCCTCCCTTGCCCACTCTTCCCTTCTTTCCCGTTTCTTTCCTTTTTTCCCCTCTCCTTTTCCCGTTCCATCCTTGTTTTCCACCTCCCCCCGCAGCAGAGCGGCACACCGGCACCGCCGGGCCGGGCAGCGCCCGGGACCGGCTCCATCCCCCCGCCGTCGCTGCCGGGGGCTTCGCAACAGGTGCGGGGGCAGCGGGGCGGGCTCCGGCCGGCCTCCATGGTCCTGAAACCGCCGCTCCGGTCTCGTGCCTCAGCCGTAAGGGCTCCTTGGGCAGAGACCGGCGACCCCGAGAGATGCACCGGCCGGTGAGGACCGGGAAGACTCGGCTGGGGCATCCCTGGGGCATCCGGCCCGTTTGCCGGCCGGTGACAGGACAGCGAAGTCCCGGAGGGACCAGAGCTGTGCTCCTGTAGGTGTGTGTGCCTGTGGCAGGGCCCAGGCAGTGCAGAGCTAAGCACTGAGGAGAGCTGTGATGCTGTTTGGTTCCCTCTGAAGGAACCAGGCACCGGCTTCGTTTAAAGCCCTGACTTACTGGCACCTTTCACTTCCATCCTCCCCGGCGTTTTGGTGCAGACACAGCCCTGTACCAGCACTGTGTCAGGTCCCCAGATTATCCTTATCCCCATTGACAAGAATATGTCTGCTACTGCTCGGTCCCTTCTAGCCTGGACAAAAGCACGGCTCTGCAGAGCTCCTGGGGTCTGACAGACCACTGAGGTCAGTAAACCCTATCTCGCTGGACTTGGCATACTACTTTTCTTACGGTTTATGTAAACTGCGCACAACCAAACAGAACACCACCTGTGTGCCGGTGCTTGGGATTAACAAACCCAGCCTCCAGGTAGTTCTGTGGGTTGTTTTCGTACAAGGAGGGCAAGCTCCTTCAGATTTTTTAAATATCTGACCGCCAAGTGGAAGCAAATGCCAAAAAGAATCAATAGGCGAGGGAGTGGTTGCTTGTGAGCATAGTTAAAGCATGGCTCTTTGCCTTCCTGCCTTGCAAAACCAGTCCACCGCTTTCTGACCCCGCCATGCATGCTCCCACCGACCACAGCCTCTTTGTGCATGACATCTCTCAGCCTTTCACATGGAACCGCGCAGCTATGTCTTCCTCGGGAACTCACCATCACACGCCTGGCTTTCTTGGGCCATGCGGATGCAGTTTCTGCACCACCATTTCCCCGACCACTGCTTTCACCGTGTCCTTCCAGCGCTTGTGTCCCTCCCCTTCTCCCTCACGGTAGCCACAGGCATCCAAGCCTGTGTGGGCAGCTCGTTGTCACTTCCAAGCCTCTCAATGGCCACGGCTGCACATCTGGGAGTCAGCTTGTACCTCTGGACGTCCCACAGCGACAGCCTTCATCATTCTCTTGTTGCATCCTCAAGCACCTCCTGCCTTTCCCAGGCTACTCCCTTGCCATAAGACATTCTCCAAAGCCACTCAGTTGTCTTCCTTCAGATCTGTATCTGAGAAAGTTCTACTTTTTTCCCCACATGTACCTAAAAACTTGGAAAGAGTCATGCCACAGAGACAGAGAGACACCAGCTCATTCATACCATACACGTACTCGAACTGCCTGTCTGCCTGGGCCCATCTCTTGCTTCCTACCATACCCATAGACTGCAGAATCTTTGGGGAGGAGGTAAACCCTGTGCCCTGATGTTTGAATCCCATCTTTTCACAGCCTCTGCGGCAGAACAGGTTCTTTTAGCACAACACAGAAGTAAGTTTATCTTTGGCAAACATTTTTTTCTCATGTTCCTCCTGAACATTTGGGTGACAGTTCAGATCACCGCTCTCCAGTCCTTCCTGCGGCTCAGAAACGTGGCTGACACGTGACGCAGCATGTTGCAATGGCTCGTGTCGGCTGCATGAGTTCAGCAGGTCACAGGGACTAAGACAACACGCCCAGGAGACTCACGAGGGAGGTGGTTAAGAGACCTAAGTGCTGCACAGCATTTTGCAGTTGTCAGCCAGGTGCAGGAGGGGTTGTGTTTACGTTAAATCATGCTTCAGGTATCTGTTTTTAAAAAATAGGGGTTTCATTCGCTGCCTGGCCTTTCAGAATACAAGAGCTCTCCTGGTTTTCTTAGATTCATTCGGACTGCAGAGTCCTCAGTGAAGATCCAGCTTGAACTAGTTCCTGTCTTCAACACGGACAGATGGTCAGGCTTTTTACGGAGGTGTGCGGAAGGAACGCAAGAGCCAGTGGTCATAAATTAAACCAGAGGAGGTTCTGACTCAGTATCTGAAGAGAGAAGGAAAAAACCCCTATGAGAATAATAAAGCATCGGGGCAGGTTGCCCAGAGAGGAGGTGGTCCTTGGGGAGTTTTCAGGACTCGACTGAGCAACCCATCTGAACTCGGTGTTGTTCCCACTTTGGAGACCTCGCATGGTCCCTTCCAACCTGAGCGCTACTGTAATTTAAAAGATTTGGGGTGGTTGGCTAAGAAAGAGACTGGAAAAGACATGATCCCCTTCAAGCATTTAAAGGAGAAAACCAATATTCCACCCTTCTAGAGTAGAAATGGGCTTAAACGGCAGTGAGAAAGACTCGGGTTAAACATGAGGCTGATCCTTCTAATGCTAAGGATAGCAAAGTCCTGGGATGGGCTGGTTGGGGAAGGGAAGAGACCTGCAACTGCTGAGTCCTGTAAGACCTCTTCGGAAAAACTATTAGGAATGGCATATTTGACTGCCCTTTGCGTAGGGAAGGGACAGGCTGCTTCCTGGGGTCCGTGAAGCTCTCATTTTTCACCAGATCTGATGTATGCCACAAACACTTGCATATTCACTTATGTAAACAGTGGGTCTTATTTGAGTCATTCTACATCAAAGCTTTCTCATTACACTGATAGGAAATCTCCAGATAAAAGCTTTCTCTTAGCAATATGTAAATCACTTCCAAAATGAATGAACATAATTGGGGAAAAAAACCCCTTGATTGGCAGTTTTCACTTACTTTTAAAAATTATCTAAGAGGAGGTCTCTGCCGTCCATTAATCTTCACTAAATTGAGTTTTGGAGGAAAAAAAACCATGGCAAAGTCTTTATATGTGAGCGTCCTTGGTTTTGTTTGCATAAGCAGCCCCCTTGTGCCATGCCGAAGTCTCGTAGTCTCCGAACACCGCCTTCACCGGCAAAGCAATTCTTCCCAAGGCTGATCAGCGGTGACTGAATTTTGAATGGACTGAGTAAAACAGAGCATCAAGTTTTGTGGCGAGGTATCTTCCCTGATGACTGCACAATGTCTTTCAAACATTAAACCCTTTCTCCTCCAAACCTTCATTCACCTGAAGAGAAACCAAACAAAAAAATCGTCATTATGAAGCCCCCTTTATGCCCGAGACACCGTCACTGGCACCTTGCCAACAGGAAAACACTTGAGTGGCAACATCCAAGCGCGGTGGTAACGACAGCTCTGCTGGGAGATCACGTTTTTCTACTGAGAGTTGCGAGTGCCACTCAGCATTTTGGAGGTTAGAGCTGGAGACTGTGTCTTTCAACAGAAAGTCACATGAACTTGGTACATAGCTAGAAAAGTTACTTTTATGGGTAGGCTAGAGGTCTAAGTTCATCATCCTCGTTGTGCTGGAGACTCCAGCACAGGCTGAACAATGGATTCAGGTCTCAAGTTTAGCCATTAAAATAAAAAACCTTTTGTTATTAATATACATTTCGTGTGCAGAGCCACAATTCATGACTAGCTCAAGCCTTGATTGTGCTCTCTGTTGACAGCAGGGCAAAAGAACCAGAATATAAGTACATTTGTAAACGACATGAATGTACGATAGCACTGCATGCCTGCCTTTCAAAAAAGCAGAACTCTTATGGTAAAGGTCCACCCCTAAAACATTTCCCTAAATATTTTAAAGGATCAAAAGCAATAATCCATTTAAAACAACCAATAAAACCCCAAACTAAAAAAAAAACCCAAACCCAAAAAGGCATTTCAGCAGCTCAGGATATAGCGTGTAGTCAACACTGAGTGCAGTGAAACCTGATCTCCGTAGGATTTTTTTATCGTTAAAGATTAAGATGAAGCCCTCATTCTTTTATTACTCTTGAGCAATTCAGCCTTGTGCAAAGCTCTTACATCAAACCTACAGCGGAGCCAAGGGGAGCCAGCTCCAACCTGGCTTTCCTTTGAACCACTGACAGCACAGACCTACCTGGACTTCGTCTTGGGTACACTTTATCAGCTCCAGAAATCATGCCACAGCGAAATCCTGTTCATGGTCCTTGTTGCAGGTGT
The DNA here is from genome assembly GCA_027574665.1 of Rhynochetos jubatus. Classification (NCBI taxonomy): domain Eukaryota; kingdom Metazoa; phylum Chordata; class Aves; order Eurypygiformes; family Rhynochetidae; genus Rhynochetos; species Rhynochetos jubatus. The sequence goes on from CM050654.1 coordinate 33,006,986, forward strand.
GTTACAAGGCGTCAGGGGACACGAGTGCTGTAACTGGAGCTCCTCTTTCCATTGTGTTGGTCAAATGGACATTACCTGAAAGAACTAATGCAGCGTTAAAATGGAAAGAGAGAACAGAGGAGTAAAAATAATCACCCCTCCTCCCCGTATAATTTAAAGAGCACTAAGCAATGCTTCCAATATTTTCTGCGGGGTTTTTAATTCTCTCTTGCCAAGAAAATAAGCGAATGTCTGCGAGGCTGCCGTGGTGATGGGGAAATAAAATTGTCTGAACTGAGATTAAAAAAATGCTCAGCATGACTGGAGAAGGGTAAACCGGATGGTTAAAATATCCTCAGGCTGCTACTATTACAGGTCCCGTTACAGTGATAATTAGAACAATAAATAAAGAGAAACCATCGGTTGAAGTTCTTTTAAGAAAAGAACGATTTCTGAGGATTTAGCTCTTATATAAAACCGTTATTGCAACTGTTTGGTTATTGGTAGGAAAGTGGGATGCATCTATTTTAGATACTGTCACAGCAAGATCGCTCAGCACTGCTTCACCACCTGGATTATTTTACATGTGTTGGTGTTCAGGAAAGAAGAAAAATAATTATCCGAGGAGCAAGAGAGATTTTAACCGCAGATACTGTATTTTTAGTGCTGCTGACAGTACATCACAGTCCCAGTCTATAATCTTTGGTATGACTTCAGATCCCTTATTACATTTAAATTGTCTCTGGTTCTACTTCCTGTGTTCTTAAACTGAGGGGTTTTGACGGAGGGTTGTGGGTAAAGCTTTCCGAGAAATGTAGGAAGCACCTGAGCAGCTTTACTGCACAGCTCTTTCATGAGTTCCTACATTTAAAATAGCTTGTGTTCCCAGTTCACCATAAAAGTGTGTTTCCTATTAGTTATTTCAATTTTTTTCTTTTAAAAGGGGATCAGCCATAGCAAGAATAATTGGCAAAAATGTCCAGAAGTCCAACAGATTTGATCCTACTGTCAAGATGTGGGTATTTGAGGAGATCATCAACGGAAGAAAGCTCTCAGAAATAATCAATCAGGAACATGAAAATGTTAAATATCTGCCTGGATACAAGATACCAAAAAACGTGGTAAGTTGGGGGGGGGGGGAGGGGAGAAATCACTGAAATATTTTATTTTTTATAAGGGAGGCGACATCTGGCAAAATTAAAACTAGGAAGTTATTCACTGCTTCGCCACCTCACTCACTCCAACATCGACATACAACTCACGGGAACGTCACTCACTTCTGTGACTTCTGCTCATCTCGCATGTCACCCGTGACTTGCAGCACCCAACGGCGTCAGGTGCTGGTGACGCACCACCCTCCTCTCAGCAGACATCAGCGTAACTCTGGAAACGGCAGGCAGAGATCTGTCTCCACAGACAGGAGATATTTCAAACCCACAGCATCCTCTGGAAAAAAAGGGAAAGCTACTGCTCCCCCTTCTCCTAAAACAGAAATCAACAGCACAGCTAACAGTTGTGGCTTACAAGGAGATGAATAATGAGCTATCAGCTCATGGGTGATTTCAGGATAGCAACACACTGCTATAATAATATAAATTCCACCAGAAATATAAGGTATTTAATTTTTCATGAACATGTAAAACACCGTTATGCATCTCCACTCAAATTAACCAGCTTAGCTAATTTACTGCTACCGAACCAAGCAAGGTGAGGGGTTTGGCTGTTTAAGATCTTGCCAAATGCCACTGTTTTGTGAATTAAAGAAAGTAGTGCTGCGCTTCTGGAAGAGTTGCAGTTGTAAGAGGAAGTTAAGATGCTGCACTTGGTGTGTCTCCTTGCTTGGCGGAGCGGTTATATTTAGTGCTCCATTTAGTGCTGCGATCGCATATTTTGCACTCCCGTGGCTTGAACTTGGCACACAGTTCTCCTGGGTTACAACTGACTTGTCACTGTTATTTTTACAACCCCCCCAGCAGATCAACAGGCTTGTCAGCATCACTTGAGATCAGCCTCAGCCTGTCCGTAGCGAACCCTGAGGCTTTAGCAGCAGAAATCAGCTGGTTGCAGTAAAGCCAGAAGGGCCCCTCACATCTTCACCTCCGACTGAGGGAGGGGAAAAAACCCAACTGACTTTCTCCATGCATTGCTCTGCGACATTCTGGAGAGCGCTGCCAGCCTCTGCTCTGCTCCCGCTTTGCTGTTTGCCTGGAGAAGCAGCCTTGCTGGCAGCAGTTCTGGTTCTCCCGCTGGATTCCCGCTTGCTCTAAGGCTGTGTGTTCTGAGGCTGCATCCCAGGGCGATGTTTTTTCTGACGGTGAACTGCCTGTGGTAGCAGGTTCAAATTCACCTGCCATCGCCTCTCTAGCCCGGCTGGAATCGTGCTCAGTAATGCTAGCATTTGGAGGAAGACACAGCTTTGCTGGTTATTAAGCGTGTTGCACAGGTGTTTGCTAACTATTCACCAAGTCGCTGTACATTTAAAACAGACACACACGCCCCAAAGATAATCTCTGCCTTCTGATATGGTTTATTCCTGAGTAACTCTCAGCTGGTGACCGATGGAAACTAAAGGCTGCCAGAAGAGGCTCCATCTCACCACCCCGGCTTGCTCCTGTGCTTCCCAGTGCTCCCACCCATTCCAGAAGAACCGTATGGTGTAGGCTCAGTATCTTCAGGAACTACCTGAAGAAGCTGAACCAGCAAAGGGGCTTCCCAGGATGGCGCAAGTTTTGAACGCGCATCATCTTCCCCAGATTGCCCACAGAGGGCTGGGATGGGAGGCAAGTTGAAATTGAAAGAAAAATCCAAACCTAACCAAAGTTAGGCTGCTTTGGATATTTCAGAAGAGAGCTGCAGTTGCTCACGTGAAGAGCTAGCACCTGCGCAACAGCGCCAGTTAAAATTAAGGACATTCGCGAGGCATCTGCAATGGCTTCAGCACGTTGGTATCTTGCACGGTGTGAGGATTCCTACCCGGGGCTCCTTTCAGTTCTCACTCTTGTCCCAGGTGGCTGTACCGGACGTGGCCGAAGCGACAAGCGGGGCAGATATTTTAGTGTTTGTTCTGCCACATCAATTCGTTGGACGAATCTGCGAGCAGATCACAGGCCAGACAAAACCCGGGACATTCGGGATTTCACTGATCAAGGTAAGTTGTCATCTCCGCAAGACTCATCCTGCATGGAGTAAATAAATACCTTCCGTTTAAGGGTAGGAGCTCCAGTCCTCAGCTGCATCCTCTGAATAAACACAAGCATTTCTGCAAGAGTTAAAACTTACCCAGCCTCTGCCAGCCCTTCTGCTGCTCATATGGCCACGGGGGGGGGGAAAGGATGGGGCAACCCAGCGGGGCTTTGCCAGCCTGGATCGGTTCCCACTTGGATCAGCACAGAGGTGAAGATGGGCAGAGAGAGGGCTACGTGAGCTGGTGCTGCTGCCAGAAAAATACTCCTCAATTAACTCTTAACTGGAAAGAGCGCTGGGTGGAAGGGCCTCTTCCAAGTAACTGCTAAAGCTGTTCTTGGCAGCGTTAAAACAGCACAATAACGCTAATGCTTTTGCAGAACTGAAGCAATTTCAATCTGGCACAAACAGAGGAATCTCTTTTTAAGGTTAGAGGTACCAGATTATCATAATCTTAAAAGGAATTAACATTTGAAGAGAATCTCAAACTAAAAGCCAGCGGCAAAGCACAGGAACATAGTCTACTGCTGTTACTTTTGATTGCATTACAGGAAATACCCAATTCAAAATTGTAATGAAAGAGATGTAATTTAAGTTTTCAGACTGCAATACCAGCTCTTCCCCACCCCCCACACCTAAAAAAAGAAAAAAATCTCACAAGCAACACTACACAGAGGAGAGGAGGATGGGAGAGGAAGGAAATTTCTGAAAATTTACATCTTCTTTTAGCATAAAAAGCCCCAAGACAGTTCAGTATACTCCTTAATACCAGGGAAGCACTCAGATTAATACCTAGATCTTGCAAAAAAGCCACTGCTTGTAGGCTTAATTTAAAAGCCTGGCTCTCAACCACAGGAATTGAGCACAAAGGAAAAGCACACTGCCAAGGAAAGCCCCAGGACAGCAGCAGCGGATGCGAGGCCTCTGGCAGGGTTACCTGTCACTGCCTTCCCCCGGCCTCGCCTCGCGTTTGCAGTTATCAAAGATTCCTGTGTGATCTGCTCTGGGTGATCCTGCTCGGGCAGGGGGGTTGGACTGGAGGATCTCTAGAGGTGCCTTCCAACCCCGACCACTCGGTGAATCTGTGAAACTGGTAAGACTCATCAAGTGCCTTTTGCCTAAGATTCAATTTAAGAATTTAAGTACAAACCCGGAGCATTTGTGTTAATGGTTAATGCCAGTGAATACGAGACCCAACTCCTTCCAATTAAAACCAGAGCGCTGCAGGCAACAGGACACCTTCTGCTGCCATTTTCCTACTCTAATAACTTGGCTTCGACTGTCTTCTATTCAGGGGATCGACGAGGGTCCTGATGGCCTGAAGCTCATATCTGACCTCATTCGAGAGAAACTGAAAATAGAAATCAGTGTGCTTATGGGGGCCAACATAGCCAGAGAGGTGGCTGATGAGAAATTCTGCGAAACCACCATCGGTAACTATCGCAAGGAGCAAACCAGAGCCGCCTGCTGTGGTTTAGCTTCACCACTGGCTGGGCAGCAAAACAACCTCTGCAGGTAGCAAGGGGATGCGACCGATCCCAGGTGGTTGCCGAGCGGTGCGGGGGAGCTCGTTCAGGGAGGCAGCGTGATTCCCAGGGAGGCTGGTGCTGACAGGATCTGATCTGAACCGACAGCAGGTTGCCGTGCTGAGACTCAGTTTCATCCATTAAAAAATTACAGCTTAATCCTGTTCCTGCAGGGGATGGCACGAGCCACCTTTCATGTCTGTACAGCTCCGTGCTGAGGCTGTCAGGGTCTGATACGGCCTAGAGAGGTGTAACCAGAAGCTCATGTGTGCCCAGGCTCCCTGGGGTGTATTTCTCCATCTCTAAATTTGTTTGGGGAAAAAAAACCAAACCACAAACCCAAAGAACAACAAAAAACCCCAGTAACATTCTGTTCCTCCCTCCCTCTCAGACTGCTTGCCAAGCTGTAGCCTCAGATCCTCCCAGAGCTGGGTCTGACCTGACTTGGGAAATTCACGGAGGAGTTTTAAAAACACACTGATTTTTAACATCAGCAGAAATTCAAGTTCCCTCCTTCCATAGCCAGGCAAGACAAAAATAAGTTATTCTTGCACTACTGTTCCTTTCCCTTGCAAATGTTACCGTAGCAGCGAAATCTGTCTCAGCAAAGTGGTCCCTGGGACCTTATTTCAGGTTTCAGTTAATTGTGTGTACGCTGAAACACTGAAAACACTCTGACTTTCATCCTTCCTTCCTTCCTGCAGGCTGCAAAAACGAAAAACAAGGGGAGATCTTTAAAGAATTAATGCAGACCCCCAATTTCAGGATTACCGTGGTGCTTGACTCTGATACAGTGGAGATTTGCGGAGCCTTAAAAGTGAGTGGTTTCAAGTTGAATCATTTTTATTAGGGCCAAATTCTACCCTCACCCAAGTTTCCTGTAAACCACAGGGTCTGAAGAGTCCTGCCACCTTACGATGAGATGTTCATGTGCCAATTTTCCAACCTGTTAAAAGGGGAAAATATACCCCAAAATATAACTGCTGGCAAAGCATTTCAAAATAGTTGCATTTTATCTTTATTTACCCAGAGGCACTTCTGCTTCTGAGGGCAGAATTTAGTCTGCAGCATCGTCTTGCCTGTGAATTGCAGGCACATGAACTCTTACTACATAGAGTAGCTCCCACTGACAACTTATTTCCATGGTTCAAGTAGTAACCTGCTAGAAAGCTTCCATCAGAAGCAGCGCTCAGTGCTGGCAGCACATCTGCGTGGTGTTCAGCGATGCCCACATCGACACCGCAGCCCGCATCAGAGCAACACCAAAATCAATTCCATGAGAGGGCACCGGAGTGAGACGCAGCGATTGCTTTTGAACGTGCGCAAAGTGACTCCAGCCCGTCACCCTTCCTACTTTTTAATACATTCAATCATTTGTGCTTCAATAATTCACCTCTCCTTGGGGGAGGGGGGATTACTGGCTGGGAAAGAATTGGTCCTGTTTAACCGTACAGGTTAAGGAAGGTTTCTTTACATACAAAACCAAGCACCCCCTAGATTTTGCTTTCAGCCACAGACTGGAACTGGGCGCAGGCACGGCGGGGAGAGAGGCTGTTTCTGCTCTGTGGGCAGTCTTTGCTTTTCTTGAAGTCATTGCTTGGGCGCTCCCTTTGCTAAAACAAAAATGTAAGTAATCTACCCTGGGGTGTGTGCGTGTCTGCAGCAAACGCTTCCACGGCAGCGCTACGTGACATATTACTCAAATGCAGAGAACTACGCTTATTTAGGGACTTATTTAGGAGCTGAGAGTTAGGGAGGGAGGTGTGCAGGACAACAGTGAGGAGCTGGGGAGACGTTTACACTCCTTAGAGATTTGGTTAGAGCTGTAGAAAAGGGAAAGTCTACCGACTTTTTTCAGGGAAACCCAAAATTCGATCGACTGCAGCATCAGTACATAGAACCCGTGTCTGTTTAAATGAGAGCGCCACAGAGAAAACCTGAAAAGGCGTGACTCCGTGTGAGATATTTTAAATCGTTAAACCAGGAAGGTCAGTGAGTCCCAGCTTGGAACCAGCAGGAAACAAAACATTAATTGCTGTCACGCGATGGCAGTACTGGCAGCTCAAACAAGCTGCTTTGATTTTTGCCTGTGTGAACAGAGGGTACTTATAATGATCCGCTAGAAGCCCAGCTGCTTTCGTTCAACAACAATTAGCTGCCTACCTTCTTCACAACAACCTCATGGCCGTTGGAAATGAGCCTCCTTTCCGTGAGGGGGGCGAAGACGGGTTTGTAGGGTTGTCCGTAAGCTCGGTGCGCGCTGATGAACCACGCGTCTTGCCTGACCATTCCCTTTCCTGCTCCGTATTTCGCGCTGAACTGCTTTCAGAACATCGTAGCAGTGGGAGCCGGGTTCTGCGATGGACTGGATTTCGGCGATAACACAAAGGCAGCAGTTATACGCTTGGGCCTTATGGAAATGGTGGCCTTTGCCAAGATGTTCTGCAGGGGACCGGTGTCAATAGCCACTTTCCTGGAAAGCTGCGGGGTCGCTGACCTGATCACGACCTGCTACGGGGGACGCAACAGGAAAGTAGCAGAAGCCTTTGCTCGCACGGGAAAAGTAAGGATTTTGAAATCGTTTACGCTAATGCTTGGAGAAGTCCTTCTGTGTTTTACAGAGGCATCATTTACCTTCTTGATAACTGCTGGTATCGCAGCAGTATCCCCTCTGACACAAGTAATCAGTCTCCTCTCTTCTAGTCCATTGAGGAGCTGGAAAACGAGATGCTGAACGGACAAAAGCTGCAAGGTCCTCAGACCTCGGCTGAAGTCTACAAGATTCTGAAACAGAAAAACATGCTCGATAAGTAAGTGCTTTGATTTAAAACACAACTGAATCAACAACAAACGATGAGCGATTCATAACCTCCTTAACGATACCTGTGTTCATTTTCTGCTTCGTTTATGCAACAACTAGTTTTTACACCTTGGGCCGCCATCAGAGCTCAGCTGACCCTGGCTCCTCGATGCCAGGGACAGAAGAATGGGATGAAGGCTAAACAGCCTTCGAAGGGAACAAAAGAAATCACAATCCAAGGGAGCTACCCAGACATCCCCCTCCTGCTGAACAAGCCTGCAGGCCATACACAGAGTCACCTTGCAAAGAGAATCTGTGGGTCACAGGCTTTCTTGTTCTCAGTGTATCGCGGTCACAGCTTGCAGCAGTGCTGCTCTCAGGGCAAACGTTACCTGGGTTATCTCAGCATAAAATTCGGAAGCATCCTCCTAACCTAAACTTTTTATTCGCAGGGAATAGGTAACGAGTGCTGATATCAACTCTCGAGTGCCAACTAAAGCTGAGATAAAAAATACTTCTAGTTGTTTGGGATGGTGTAAGATTGTTTATAATTTGAAACCTTCGTCTCATCTCCCACAACAGAAGAGCCAAACTTCCCTCCATCCCAGTCCCTCTCATGTATTAGCTGCACTTAGAGGTCAAACACTGCTAAGTGAATATTTCTTAAAAAAACCCTGTTAGAATTCTAACAGACAAAGAAGATTTGAGTGGCATTATCCTTCAAAAAGGAGAGAAAAGGAAAGCTCATTTTGACAGGGTGTGAACTTTAAATCAAAACTTGATCTAGTAAGTACCCCTGTAACTGCTCTTGGCTACACACTCGGCTCCAAGTCATTTAAGCCAGGAAGAGAAAAATCATGGGACGTTTTCATTCTTTTCAGTCTTCCAGATTTCAGTAACGAATGCAAATAATATCTGCATTTTGCAGACGGGAGGAAAAAGGGGATATGCAATCCAAGATTTTTTTGGTAAATGAAAACATTGGGTAGGAATTTTAGCTCCAAAACAGCTCTGCTGTACTGTCATCCCCCAAAATTGCCCCTGGCTCCTCTTAATTGCCCTAATTTCATTCCTACTGCTTTGGGTTTATACTGGTCAATTACAGTCAAGGCACCTCCAAGTTAGAGTTATATAGTGGAAAATTTTTCTTTCTCTTTAATGTAATATTTAAAAAAAAAGATTATTTTTTTTTTTTTCACTATAGAATCACAGCATGGTTTGGGTTGGAAGGGACCCTAAAGACCATCTAGTTCCAACCCCCTGCCATGGGCAGGGACACCCTCCACTAGACCAGGTTGCTCCAAGCCTCATCCAGCCTGGCCTTGAACACTCCCAGGGATGGGGCACCCACAGCTTCTCTGGGCAACCTGTTCCAGTGCCTCACCACCCTCTCTGGGAAGAATTTCTTCCTGATATCTAATATAAATCTCCCTGCTTTCAGTTTAAACCCATTACCCCTTGTCCTGTCACTACAGGTCCTTCAAAAAGCACCCCCCCAGCTTCCTTGTAGGAAACGCTTATACAGACTTGAAAACCTATTTTAATTGCTACACTCTTCTCTTAGGTTTCCACTATTTACAACCATCTACAAGATCTGCTACGAGGGTCGATCGATCCAGGATTTCATCGCGTGCCTGCAGAACCACCCTGAGCACATGTAGAGATCCCGCTCTCCTCACCTGGTCACGCTCTCATCTTACCAGGACTTCGCAGCAAATAAAGTAGGGCAACAGGTCATGTGCCAACGCTTGCTGTAACAGCAACAGAGAATGTATTTCAGCATCCTCATTCTGGGGGTAAAATCTGCCTTTAATGTCAACGTTACACTCAAGGAACTGGAAGTGAATGTACAGTTTAACGGTATTTGAGTTCTGAGTTAGTAATGTGGGTGTTTGACTAGAAATACTTCTTAGTTGATTGAAAACAGTTCCCCTTGTAACTTCCGTAACAAGAGCTCGATCTAGCTCATGTGAGCCTCAGCGTTTTGCCTACAGGACAGCACAAGATGCTGGAAAATCAAAGACACAGCCAAACAGAAAAATCACAGTTAAAACCCCCACAGTCTGACGGTTATAAGATGCAATCAGCAGGCAAATGAATGGTCAAACACAAATAACATTTTGTATTTTGTGACATTTAGTCCTTCCATTTTGGTTCCCTTTGGAAAACCAGGTACCGTTACTGTGCTTAGACAGACGTGAACGCTCAGCAGACGCCCAAATAAAAGTTTCAGAGGGGAAGGAGAAAGGAGGGGATTTAGGGTTGGTTGGTTTTGAATTCAGGACAGTAGGAACGCTCAGTACTGTCTGACCTTCGTTATACTCACCGTGCTCCGTCGAAATACAGAAAAACATTGGAATAACCACGTACCTTATGTTAGCGTCAGGCTCCCTCGGTATGGCACAGGCATGGACCCGTACTAGCCAAGGGGAGAACGGGCGGCTGAGGAGGAGGATGCACGACAGCTTGCAGCTCGTGCAGCGCTGTTATTCGGAGGGCGTAACAAGTGACAGCGGAAAACGCCCTCTGACACCTGACTTTTTACACCCGTGTGAACACGACCGCTGCAGACGCACAGAAATCCTGTAAAAGGGCACGTGAAACCAAGCTGCATATTAACTCTGCCAGGAAACTCCACTGGGCCTACGCCAGCGCAGCTCCCCGCTTCTGTCCCTGATCCCGCTGTAGCTTAAGCAACGCATCTTACACTCCAGAAGGGAGATCTCTGTTTCCGAATTTTAAATACAACCTGGTTGGTACACCAGGTTTTTCATTTTGCTACCTGCGACGTCAGTTTTAGAAACACGGACGTTTACAAACCTGACAGCTGTATTTGGGGAACTCCACACACCGGACACTTTTCAGAGCTGAAGCCGTCTAGGAAACAAACAGCAGCACGTTTTATAAGCTTTAATGCCCTTTTGAAAACCTCCTGTTTTGAGACAAGGCAACAAAAAGGAAGAGTAACCTACTTTGGCTTTGCTTTATCCCATTTTCCAAAACTGCAGAGAGGAAGGCAAGCGGTTTTTTTTAATCTCCACGTATTTGCTGACACACAGTTTAGGGGGAGGGAAGCTGGATTATAAAATTGTCTCCACTCTGCCTTTTAGAGGAATGTTGTGTCTTTCAAATTTATCAGAGTAACATATGTAAAAGTGTATTGTACTTAGAAACATACTGTAAGAGCCCCAGTCTCGCAGGCAGCGGCGGAGCTCGGGTGCCAGGAGCAGCTGCAGCGCGGTCCCTGCTGACCAGTCAAAGGCAGCTCAGCTCCTCCATCGCGGGGGCTGCGCAGGGCAACGCCGCCACTCCTCCTGCTGAAATGGGAATCGTGCGGCCAAATTCTTTACACAAAATAGGGAAATTACAATCTCCCATTTCAAGTGGGGAAAAAAAGACTTAAATATCACATAGTTTTTAAGAATTAAAGTACATGAGGACAGGACAGAGAACTGAGGAACCTCCCTACTTCACCGTCAGGCCGAACCTCTGCGGCGTCATGTACGAGCTAATAACAACATAGAACATTTTACATTCAAAGTGTATCAAATAAGGGTTTAATAAAGTGATCAATATGCGGACCTGATGTAATTTCATCTTTCAGAATTCTCACTGTTGGAAGGGTGGTCCTTCATTGTGCTTGTTCTTGCAGCTGATAGCTGGCCGTTCTCAAAAACAAGGACAAGACAAGTCAATTTTCTACAGACATTTTATTGATGAACAATTATTTCTTCTTTTCTATGACTTTTTACACGGTAAAATAAGGAAATTTTTACTCCATAAATAATAAAAATTAGCCCTTTTAGCTCAACCCAGCCAAAATCTATGTAAAATAGTTTGTTCTATATTTACATTCTGTACCAAAATAGGAAAGACATGTTCAAGCTCAGCTCAAAACAGTTGTTTTATCTCTAAGGTAAGCTTCCCATTAAAAAGGCAACATTTGCACTTGGAAGTATAAGATCCCACTACTTAATGCACAAACAGACCCAAATCCGAGGAACACTACAGGCCAGCGGGCACACACGCCTTCAGCCCAGCAAAAGCTGCGCGTTCAGCCTCGCAGGGGAAAGACCTCGAACGGACACGCGCCTCACTCTCCACCGAAACCTATCCAAACGGAAAGATTTGCGGGACAGGAAGGTTTACAAACAACTGGCCCTTGAAAGGGATTGTGGATATGTCTGGTCTTAAGCGACATCAGTCTCCCTAATTTACTAGTGCTCGGCCGAAAGAAGGAGCTGCGTTGGACTGAGAGTCAGTTCACGGGGTCAGAATTTTCTCTTGGGGATTAACCTACATCCAAGGCCATCGCAGTCTCCCGGGACCTCAACTCCTTTCAGGAGGAGCGAACTGCCTGCTTTTCAGTGTAACTCCAGCTAAAAGCTCTCCTTCCTCCTTGTAATGGTCTGAAACACCAGAAAAATGTGTTCCTAAGGTCTGACTGCCTCAGCTTCCTGTGGAAACTCCAGAGGTCTGAGCTACCGGGGTAACAAGCGACCGCAAGACTCATTCCCTTCCATCAGCAAACGTGGAACACCTTTTAAAAAAATTAAAACTGCGGACGTGACGTACTGCAAACGTTTCCGCGCAGCCGAGCTAACCCATCTCTCTCTCAGCGCTATTTCCAGGGCTCCTGCTGCCCCGTCTGCTCTGGGGAAAACACAAAGGCTAGTTTGGGCTGTATCTCAGTTTTTTCATGTGAGAGATGCAATGGGAAGGACTTGCCACAACATGATCGGGGCCACAGAGTAGCTGCCTGCAAACGGTGTTTATTTAAAACCGACTTTCACAGGGGAAGCCACACTTCAGGCTACGTAACTGACTGGCCTAAGCTACAATTTTAGCTGTGTTTAGGGTCAAAAATGGCTTATGCTCCCTACTGTATTTACTCTGCTCTTAAAAACCTGAGACGTGTTTTTACTTAATTCATCTTACGAGTTGGAAGTTCACAGCAGGCTGGAATCTCAACTCAAACACAACCCAGGTAGCCAGTTTTACTCCAATATTCTGACAGCCACCAACTCCTTCTCACTTTCAATTGAGCTTGACACGTTCCTCGGCAGTTCCAACATGCCAACACGCTGACAGGACAGAACAGGTTGGATTTCGCTGGCTAAAGTACCTTCCCCCCGGCCCCGACTCCCCAAAGTCACGTCCAGCTCTGCAGTTCACAGCCAGCTGAAGAGCTGCACGTCAAAGAAATTACGACTGCGATCTCAGATTATTAAGGCAGTAATAGTTTTACTTCACCGGAATCACTGATGCAGCTACTCAGCAGGTAGGTACAACGCACTACAGCCTCTGTCTTTAATTAACACGCACAATTCAGTAGTAGGTAAGCATCGACTTGTTAAGCCATCTCTCAGTTAATTCTCAGGAAGAGACAATGAAAGAAGAGCCCTCAAGATAAACAACTGTGTAGAAGATAAAAATATTCAATTAAATATGACAAAATCTCACACTTGCACTGACAGGAGACTGGCATATCAAATACCGAGCACAATAAATTAACACCAGTAAAAAAGTTCAACAGTTATAAAGTTAACCAGAAAGTTCAGACAGTGCAAATATTTCACAGTAAGAAAAAATAACCAATAATTTCTTTTCAAGTATCAAAAGCATTGTTGAGGGATACCATTTAAACTGCATTATTGCACGACAGACAGAAAACATGCTACCGACCTCTGGGACCTCAGATGTCTTCTCAAACCTTTATGGTTTCCAGGAGTCAATTTACACCAGCTGTTGATTGTGCATATATTAAAATGATCCACGTTCACTTCTTACTCTTAGTGTGTACAAGTTCGAATTAAGAAACATTTAAAGCATTTGACTCCTAACTTGTATTGCTTCTCAGAAACACCTGTTTAAGGCCAGCCTAGGCCTTGTATAAGTCAAAGCAAACTTCACCTGCAGTTAAGACCAGGAACTAGCCCAGTGCAAGATACTCTCTCAACAGTGACGCCTTCGGACAGTTTTAGGTTGCAGCTTACTCACCTCAGTAGTGTTGTAAGAGTTTCTTTAAATAAAACAAGTCCAGTAGGCACAGAGATTTTCCTAAAACTACAATGGAAGTCCTGTTATTAAACAACTTGAAATGGAGGTAAATGAATTTTACTCCGCACCCCTTCCATTCCCCTACCTTTCATTGCTGAAAGGGATCTAGTCACTGACAATTCTAACATCACAGCACATTTAAGAAGCAAAGCAGTATCGTCTTTCTCCCTGTATTTGCCTTTTTTAGTGCGTGGGGCACATCTGTTCCCTCAAGTTTAACACTCCTCCAAAAATGCAAACTACCCTAACAGGACAGACAACGGACTGGACCACGCAAGAGTGTCTTTTACTCCGAACAGGATTATTTGTAACACTTTAGAGAGTCAGGAACAAATGAAAACATCCTTACAGGTGCATTATGGAACAGCTGTCCTTAGCTAGGCAGACTTTGCTCATCTCCTTCCTCTTGCATATTCTGTCCATCAAGTGGCACCAAGGTGTGCCCTCACGTGGTTCAAAGTGTCTGATTCTCAACCTATTACAAATAACTCAAATAATCCATAGTATTTATATGTCCAAGAAAAAGTGAAAGGAAAAAAAACCAAACAAAACAGATCAGACTTTTCTTTACACATTCAATATAGATTTTGGTCTAGAGAAGTCAGTATGGTCCTGGAAGGTTATAGCTGCCATCGCTACAGTGTGCCCTTCAACAAAGAGTAAGAACAGCTGCATTCATGTTCATACTGTTTAAAAAAAATAATAATGCTATTCAGAAACCAACCAACAAAATTAAAAATAATGAGAAATCTTATCCCAGTTTTACAGACTGGATGTCAGTACTGAAATGCATTTGCCTAGCAAATTATTCTGAGAATATTCAAAAATTTGATGTATTAATTTCATGATAGAACTGGCACATGCTAAATGAGAATAGGATTTCTAGACAGTTGTCTTGGTTACCAGGCCGAAATTCCACTTTGTGCATGTAGGAAGGTTTAGGTGAACCCCAAGAATTCGCTACTCTACCACAGACTAGTATGAATTCCAAGAAGACTCCAAGCTGCAGAATCCAGTTGTGGAGACAACTGCCAACCAACCACTGGTTTATCCCATTAAATTATTTCTTCCTCTCATAAATTGTAAGAATTGACAAACCACACAAAAACACTCCCCACCCCTCGCTAGGCCTGGGTTATTAGCAGTGATGACAACTGATTTTTACATGGCTTTTGACTAAACCACTGAGGTATATTTCCGGTTTGAGGATGCTTTGCTACCAGTCACACAGAGGACAACAAAAAAAAAAGAACCAAACTAACTCTCAGTTCCATTACAGAACAGTTCTCGTTTCACATCTTGACTGAGTTGCCAGATAGCCTAACACAGTTGTCATGGTGGATCTTGTTACTGTGTCAAAAAAAATAAATCAAAGGTTGCAATTCAGGAAAATACTGGCACTTATTGAGATGACAAGGTACGTTTTCCTCTTCTCAAACTCTGGCTGCTTTCGCCAGTACCTCCCCAACTACTGTCTGCACCGATACTTGCCAGGAGAGATGAGGTTCAGCAGCAGACACCTGCCTGCAGGGACAAAAAAACTCCGTGCTCCACAGTAAGGAGTGCAGCATGACTGTGTATCGCCTTGGAACATCTTCCTGCCCCGTGCTTAACTCTATGCGCAGAGAAATAATCCGGTAAGCAGGGGAATTAAGTTAGCCATCAATAGCCAAAGGGTTACCACCAGGCTAGACGAGCAGGAGCATAAGTCTAAAATAAAAAACAACACACCATAAAGCTTTTAAATTTTATATTTAAAGAGAAGATAAAATAGCAAAGAGAAAACTAACTCACACCAAAGAGCAAAACATATTTGCAGTAACACGCACTGATTTATTCTAGCTTTCAAGGCCAGGAATTCAAACCAACCAAATAACGTGATTATTCCCTCTACAATAAAACACATTTCTGCATTTCTTCACTAATAGCAATTAGGAAAACAAACGAGGAAAAAAAAAAACCCTGGATTTGCAAGAAAAGAGCAGGAAGTTCCCTATGGCATGGCTGGGGAGAAGCAGCATTTCAAAACCACAGACTCCTAAGAGATTGTTTCATTAATACTTTTTAACTGTATGGCTGTAAGTCATGAAAATCCAAGTCACAAAACAGCAACCTGAAAAGGGGTGTGCGGAAAAAAGGTAGGGGGAAACCCCAATATGTGAATCAGGGAGTTTGTCCGTATGGTAGTTAAATCACACGGCCATGAGGATAAGAAAACCAGGGACACGACTGTAAACTTGCACAGATAAAAACCTTTACATACACACAGACACACATATACACACACAGACACATGTGAGAAAGACCAAGCATGAATTTAAGTAGGTACTCGGAGACGTGAGTCTCCTAGGTTGCAGCTTTCTCAGTCTGAAATCTCACCTACGGGACTCGCTCCACCAACCACTGAGACACAACTGTTTGAAATGGTACACACAGACCCGAGCGCACCACTCTGAACGAAGAAAGGAGCGTGCAGGTCAACTGAACAGGTCTATTTTTTCCTTGAAAATGGCAACACAGACAGCACATACAACAACTAAAGAATCAGCTAAAGGCTTAAAAATAAGCCACTAGCGCAACATGCTGTAAAGACTGTTCTCTTTCATCAACTGGCTTTTAGAAAGCCACCTGTTCTTGACAAAGCATTACCTGAATTAAGCTTTTTTCCTCCCCCAAAAAGCAAACTGACATTTATTTTCATGCTCTGGATTACAGCACTAACACTGTCAACGGGAAGTTATACAACTGAGAATTCACTTTCCATCACTGTGATAATTTTGAAGGTTATAATAACGGTACGGGCTTCAAAACACGATCAGGTTTGCTGGTAAGTGGCTAGGCCAAAGCTAGATTTTGCTGGTACGATCACCAGAAGGAGACGTGCCACGAAGTAGTTACGTTTGAGAGACGTCTCCTGCACAGGAAAACGCAGGGCACCTTTGCCATCTGCCTTTAACCGCCATGACTGGGATCTTACAACAGCCAGGCCATGGCTCTCCTCTCCTGTCCCCAGCAGTCACAGCTGACAGAAACCTTCACAGTTGTCACACACTTGTATTGTTTCACTTCAGCAGATAAGGAGGTGATTAGCGACAGTCCACATGGCTTCACTGGGGCAAATCGCGCCTGACAAATTTGGATGGAGTTACAGTATTGATGGATAAGGGAAGCGCAACTGATGTCATCTGCCAGGACTTGTGCAAAGCGTGCGACACTCTCCCACATGACACCCTTGTCTAATCTGAGAGGAGTACATTTGACGGATGGACCATGCGGTGCGTAAGGAACCGGCTTGATGGCTGCACTCAGAGAGTGGTGGTCAACGGCTCAATGTCTGAGTGGAGACCAGTAACGAGTGGCGTCCCTCAGGGGTTGGTACTGGGACCTGTCCTGTTTAACATCTTTGTCACTGACATGGATGGTGGGATGAAGCACACCCTCAGCAAGCTTGACGATGACATTAAGCTGTATGATGCCGTCCATATGCTGGAGGGAAGGGATGCCATCCAGAGACACCTGGACAGGCTGGAGAGGTGGGCCTGGGCCAACCTCATGGAGTTCAACAAGGCCAAGCGCAAGGTCCTGCACCTGGGTCGGGGCAATCCCAAGCACAAGTACAGGCTGGGCGGAGAATGGACCGAGAGCAGCCCTGAGGAGAAGGACTTAGGGGTGTTTGTTGATGAGAAGCTCAACAAGACCCAGAAATGTGCACTTGCAGCCTAGAAAGCCAACCATATCCTGGGCTGTATCCAGATCAGAGGGCTGGAGCACCTCTGCTATGGGGACAGGCTGAGAGAGCTGGGCTTGTTCAGCCTGGAGAAGAGAAGGCTCCGGGGAGACCTTGTAGCACCTTCCAGTACCTGAAGGGGGCCTACAAGAAAGCTGGGGGGGACTTTTTAGAAGGGCCTGTAGTGACAGGACAAGGGGTAACGGGTTTAAATTGAAAGTGGGGAGATTTAGATTGGATATCAGGAAAAACTGCTTCCCACAGAGGGTGGTGAAGCACTGAGACAGGTTGCCCAGAGAAGTTGTGGATGCCCCATCCCTGGCTGTCTTCAAGGCCAGGCTGGATGAGGCTTGGAGCAACCTGGTCTAGTGGAGGGTGTCCCTGCCCATGGCAGGGGGTCGGAACTGGATGATCTCTGAGGTCCCTTCCAACCCAAACTATTCTATGATTATACAAAATAAGGCAACCTACCCACTGGTGCAGCTCTCGTTAAGTTAGAAGCTGGAGGATCCCGCTCTGGGGGACAGGAGTCACAGAAGTCCGAACAGGCTGGGCAAATCAGATTCCCAACATGTATCCAGCCATTCATCTGGATGCTCACAGTTAACACCTGACCGGAACGGCTGCACAAGTACGCAGTGTCCTTGACCCAAACGTGCAGCCCTTGTGGAGAACAAGAAACCTTCAAGTAAAAGAGAAGTCAAGTCAGTATTGTAATTTATCAGAAATACGTTTTGGGGCGTGGAGGCTGTTTCACTAAGTAAATACTACATTCAAAAAATGCCTGGAAATAGAACATAAGTTAACTGCAAGTACTTTAATGCACTCAGAGCAACTACTTGGTTCAAGAACACTTTAAGCATTGACTGTACTCTTCTCATGCAATTATGCACATCAGCTAGGAACAAGTAAAATCCAGCTTCTGCTAACGACTACTTTTTTAGAGTTGTGCTGTGTTGGAAGTGACACCTTTAGCAAGACAGTCCTGACGAGAAAGAGGATAATGAAAAAACAAGTGACGTGCACAGCGCTTTCCACCTTTGAAAAATCTAGGTGACTAATTAATACCAAGCTTCAACAACATAAAATTCCAATGTAAGTATTCCCACTTAGCTGTGGAGAAAGTGTCACAGGGGTAAGACAGATGAAGTCCGTAGACAGCCTGGAGGTAACGCACAGGCCATCCCAGTGGTCAGACCTTAACTTGATGCGTGACCTAAACTACAGGCTTAGGCTTATGGTTGAAAGATACCTATTTTCAAACTGTACACCACATCATCTAGTGAATTAAGACAGAGACGATGGCGTGCAGGGTCCAGGTGAAAAATTCTAACAGTCACAGCCTACGTTTTATGTATGACTTTTCCCTTTACTGTTATTTTTTAAAAAATGGAGATAAAAATGCAACACATACTTACTTGATAACATCCACTACCCCAGTCAGGGTAACTGAGTTTCCTCCTACACTGTTCCATGACAAAAGCAGATTTCTGAATAAGACATACAGAATTTGGTCCATATTTCTCTGCACCATAGTTTTTGGTAGGATCTACGGTAGAAAGAATACACTGAATTGCAGCTTACTAGGGGAACAAAGTCCCCATCAACTTAATATGCTACAATGAGTCAATGTCTCCTCACAGAATTCAAGGTTTACTCTGGGGATCTTTCAGACCATTAATCATTATCAGTTTGGGAATTATACTGTCTTGAATATAAAGTGGGAAGAAATGCAAGATTAAAAAAAAGCAAGCAGGTTCCATCAGAACTGTGTGGATGTGTTTGCCCCCAGGGAGTGCCAGCTGTGATTGCTGGCTAGAGAGCACAGCCTGCGTGTTTCTGCGACAACTGCACAGACAGGTAATACCCTACAGCATGCTGGAGCTGCGCGACACTGAACGTTCATGCGCCACGCTAAGAGTCAAGCCCGTGCTCTGGTAAATCGCAAAGCTCCTTGCCTTGAACAAGAGCCTACAAAGGTGGAAAGTGGAATTATTTTTCAAAGACTCAAAATAAAACCAACCAGCCCAGCCACTCCCACCCTTTGTCTTACATTTGGATCATCTGGGGATAATTTCTGTCCAGCTCTTACGCAATTCCTGTATTAGATAGGAGTGTTTGCTTCCTAGGTGTACAAGGTAGTTGTGCTGTGCTTCTCAGTCCAGCGCAGCTTTTACACAGCTACTAGCATACAATTAATTTCACATCAAATTAGTCTGGATATATAGCAAGACCATTCCAGATTAACAAACATACTCTCTTAAATATCACACTGAAGTCCTGAAATACTGACCTGGTTGGTTTTCAATTATTCTACAGTCTGAGCTGCGTTGAAATTCACCACTTAAATGCCAACTGAATTCTTGACTAAAGGGACAATAGTCAGCAATTTCTACTGAGCCACCGTAATAAGGCAATTCTTCTGCTGGTACTCCGTTAAGATTGTCAAAATACTGCAAAACAAAACAAGTAGTAAAGCAGTTTGCACAAAGACAAGTGTACAACCGTTTCTTAAATAGAACTAAATCACTACAGCTCTAAGAAATGCTATTAACAGCAGCTCACAAACCAGATGAGCCATAAGTATTTAAGAATACTTATATAATGCAGAGATTTACATGTATCACTCCCCACCCCTTCCCTTTGCAATCATAGCATTCTCTGAGATGAAACAGAACAAATTCCTTAGCCCACAGGGACACAAGGCAGCAGCCTGAGGGAAGAAATACCTCACACCAAACATTCTGAAGGACCTTGTTACACAGCAACGCTTCCATCTGCTATTTGGTTAGATGGCCAAGCAAGTCCTTATTGTTTTACTAAGATCACAAGGCTTTTTTCAGGCTCATAATAAACTTAACAGACATTTTTCACAGTATCTACTCTTGTCTACTAGTTCAGAAGGAGAAAAAAAAAACAAACAAAAAATATAATCACCTGGCTGCAAAGCACAAGAATGAAAACACTTAGCTATTTGGTAAATTAAGACACATTATACCTGATATTCCTGAGGTAACTGCTTTGGAAACTTCTGCAAATTGCACACTGCCACTGCTCTTTGGTCCTGTCTGCAGGTTAACTGCAAAGGATTACTCCTCAAAGTGTCGCAGTATGGACTGATTAATTGCCTCCTCAAGGAAAAAAAGAGAAAAAAAAGAGAAAAAAAAAATCACACTGTGTCACTAACTGCTTGTCATAACTTAACTAAGCAGTCTGTCAAGACTGTCCCCGCTCGCCTCCACATCCAGTTAATCACACTGAGAAGCACCGACTGCTTCTCTGGAGACTAATTATTATTTGTCTGGTTATGACCCTCCTAATTTAAAGAATATCAAGGCAGCAAACAGTTACAATGCACTCGCCTCTGTAGTTTTAATGACATTGGTATGTAAACTTTAAAGAAAAACAACATACAAGCAAAACAGGCCCACTACACAGCTGTGTCCGAGCCACTTAACAGTACTGTAGCAAGCACACAGGGAAGGCTTTGTTTTGAGGATGGCTATCATCATCCCCTTCTGTTGCTTGAAGTACAGTCCAGTAACATAAAATGACACAGGCTGCATTTCCAATTGAAAGGGAGAAAGCAAGAAAGCAAACACTTTTAGATTAAGTCTCTGCCCTCCCTCTCTAAAGCACAGTCCTCTTGCAGTACAGATGCACTCTACACCCTCAGATGTGCGGCTCTGCACCACTGGGTGGGATACTTCTGCTTGTACTGCATTTGGTGTGCTCCTTGGATGTATCCTGACGATACTTAGGACAGCATTCCTCTGTCTCTATCTACCTCTCCTTCTTTTTAATGAGTAGCATTTGAAGGACAAATGTAAACAAGCATCAGAGTTTCCTCCATATTTTTTTTTAAAGACTGAATTCTTACTTTTGCCGCTTTTGGTCGATCCAGAATTTACAGCTCTTCATTACAAAGTCACAGCCTTTATTGCGTCCCCAATCTAGTTTCTCTGCCATGCTGTAATTGGCTTTATACCAGCTGTAAAGGTATTTTGAAATGAGAATTTGGTTACTTCAAAAATCAGCGTTCTGATTAATAAAACAGCAGTTCAAAGAACTCTGTACTATGCCTTAAGGTCTTCAAATGGAGAAAAAGGGAAATTGCATCCCTTTCTGCCTATAAAAATAAATATTGCAGTTTCACTATTTTCAGGTCACAGCGAACTAAAAGAAAATTTTATTGCTTATTTGTTCAACAGCAACGCATCGTGATCTGCAAAGGAACAGCGAATACAGAAAGATGAAGTTTTAGACAATTTATGCTTTCTATCTGCAAGAAGAGCTGACCAAATAATGGTTACATACTGCTTGCAACTGAGAGAAGACTTCCATTAAGAAAAAAAAGTAAACAGACACTACAACCAGCACTGTGCATGCACGATGTTTTTAAGGCTACATTAGGAATGGATGGGTTTTGAAATACGTGAGGAAAAATTAACATACTAAGTATAATTCCTTGTCTAATGTAATGCTAATTACGCTGATTATCTACTGTGTTGCAGATGGATAAGCACAAGTGCATCATTTCCAAATAAAATCAAGTACAATGAAAAGCAAACAAATGAACCCAAAAATACACCCATTTCTTATTAATTCTTACCCTGTGTCTTCCATTAATGCTAAGGTGATCCTGGAAAAGACTCGATTCTGTGTATGGGATCCAGTCATTGCTTCATTCTGAAAGGTACCAGTTACTTTAGCAAGTTACTTAGCGAACCCCTGCAAATCATAGAATCACAGAACGGTTTGGGTTGGAATGGACCTTAAAGACCATCCAGTTCCAACCCCCCTGCCATGGGCAGGGACACCCTCCACTAGACCAGGTTGCTCCAAGCCTCATCCAGCCTGGCCTTGAACATTTCCAGGGATGGGGCACCCACAGCTTCTCTGGGGAACCTCTTCCAGTGCCTCACTACTCTCTCTGGGAAGGATTTCTTTCTTCTATCTACTCTAAATCTCCCTGCCTTCAATTTAAAGGCATTACCCCTTGTCCTGTCACTACAGGCCCTTTTTAAAAGCCACCCCCAGCTTCCTTGTAGGCCCAATCATTATTGTAAGAAAATGCTTCCTATTAAAAAGCTTTTAATTTCCAGTCCCTTCTTACTATTGGGACTGTCAAATCCCCACCTCTTTCATAAAAGGGATCAAAAGTGCAAGTCCCTTCCCCACTCCACTCGGCTTCAGAATTCTAGGGAGTCAGAAGCCTCATTCCAAATTTTAGCCAAACCTTATTTAATGACCAACATGTACTCATTTTCCTTTAGGTAAAATAGAACTATTCCTTCTTCCAGCATATTTATGAGTAGCCACTGACCCTTAATTACACAACTCTGGGATTTCTACAACTGAATTTCATCTCATTTCTATTATCTCTTCAAAATACGCTGTTTCCCAGCCTTCCCTCTTCACTAGGGTGGTTAGGAGGAGTTACCTACGCCAGCAGACTTACTAGTGCCAAATCTGCTACCACTACAGTACTTCCCGAGAGTTGGATCAATTCCAAAACCGTACTATACGTGTTACTTTCCGGACACAAACTTCCTCTGGAAAGGTGTAAAGGAGACTAGTGATTATCTCCTTTTTGCTAACCTTAGTCCACCCTTAGAAACATCCACATTCTAACGGCAGTCTTTCCAGTTGGCTTTAAACTACTGTTCCACCCCAAAGGTTACTGAAAAGCAGGAAAAGCTAACAATTTCGGCCCCAAGAAATATGCATTTTTCAGAGTACTTCCACAAAAAGGTCTGTCCTGAAGCATTTCCTTTCTTGTCTCCCTCACTGCACACAGCAAGAACTACAAAGTGTATCTCTGCCCAAAATATCATACCACACAAAGCTATAAATAAAAATAAGCTTAAGTGTCAGGAGGGAAATAAGTTTTTCCTTGACCAGACGAGGTTCTGGCGTAGAGATGGCAAAAGCTAACACCAGGGCACATGAGTAAAGATGAAGTCAAGATAATGAATAGAGAAAACAATCAAATATTTGATATCCGAGAGGCAGAGGGTGACAGAGTTGAATCGACCCAAAGGATACTGCCTTTCCCCTGAGAAGGGAGCACACCTTCTCAAAAGGTAAATGGCAGAAGAGACATTTGGGTTTTTAGTAATCAGCTTATCTCAAACTCGTACTCTGAGCCTTAGCAGTAAGGTTAAAAGACAGATTTATCTAGCAATTGGATGTTTAAGTGTGTGCAGTAAACCTAAAAATAAAGGCGGGGGAGCAGATATTCCCACACCCCCTCCATTCCCAGTATCAGCACTGACCTCCAACAGTCTCTTCTCCCAGTGGTTGAGCTCAGTACCCATGCCACCTTGATTTTCAAGCTCCATTCCCTCTAGAATTGGACAACTGAAATGTTTTCGAGCTTCTTCCTGGAGAGAAAACATTTCAACACAACCCTCGCATTACTGAGATGGATACCCACATGCAGTCCTAATCTTCCAGAATTATCTTTTAACAGTATTTCAGCCATTCTTTTTTCTACCATCTTGTTTTCCTCCAAATGTAAAACACTTCTGCTCAGAGGCTGACTAAACCATCAAGTACCCCGCCACCAAGCCTAACAACCTGTCTGCTTATCTCCTGGAAATAAATGATGGAAGTCGACAACAAAACAGGACTAGAATTAGGTGAGAATAGCGTGCCCACACCATATGAAAAAAAAGCCCGGCAAACCCAACCAAATGATGTAGGAACACTACAACCCTGCTTCTGTCCACAGTTTCGGAGACAAAACACTTTATTAGGCAGCTGTACGCGTCAGTTAGTTCCGCACAAAGTGCTTTCTGCAAAATATTTGAAAACTGCATTCATCTTGCATCAGTATTTTGAGACTCTGGCCTTACAGTCAGGAGTCAGCCCCTGCAGCACCACCCTCAGCGCAGAGCACTGCCTCCAGCGCCCTCCGCAGTTTGACCAGCACAGCCAATTTTCAAACCAGGGCTACTTAAACCAAGTTTGCTCTATACCCCACGTTAGATCTAAAACAAACAAAAAGATTATTTGTGGCCAAATATGCTTAACGCTCTAACTTAATTCCAACACCAGTTTATTATGCTCAAGCATATGTTCTGTTGGGGCGGTGGGGGGAGTCAGAGGTGTGGGAAGATTTCCAAGAATACTTGAGGAATTTCTTTTTAAACATGACAAAACATTAACTGCAGTATTCTGTAATTGATAAAAAAAATATTAATTCTTTTAAAGAGAAAAGTAGAAAATAGGATGAACTTCTGAGAAAAGCAGTGACCACATAAACCATGTTAAGGCAAGGGGAGTACTAGGTGTCTAAGTCTGTAGGAAAACATCTGAAAAGTAGGATTAGGGAATCTATTCAACATCAGTTTTGCTTAACCTTTTATCATTTACTCCCCAGTCCCCTCACTGTCTCTTACTGTGTCAATTTGTTTATTTCCTACTGTGTCTGTCAACCGTTTTCCACTTTACTCTGGACACACCCTCTCAATTAATTATACCGTCTTTGTCACATAGTCTTTGGGCCATCAGGATATGCAAAGTTAGGCTTTTACTTCTTCAAGAAATACTTATGACTCGAGAATTTACAGTAACCTTGGCATACAAAGTGTAAAAAAGGTTTAAGCTAATCCACACTTACGACGACACGAGGCGTTACCAGAAGATGAACAGCATGGCGCAGCATTTTGCCACCCCGTACGTCCCATAACCTCACTGCTTTATGAACGACTTTACTGCTCCACTGATACAAACCTAGACTGCAAGAAGAACGTTCTGGTTACAAATCCTTCCCACAGATACACGCTACTGTGCAACAATTTATCTCCGTAAGAAACTGAGTAATTCCTACACTTCCTCCTGTTTTCTGAAGTTTAAATTTATTAGGAGAAACGTTTCTCCTTGGCAAGACGCGCTCAGTAGACACACAGCTCTGATTAAATCAGCCAATGTAAGATTGTTAAAAAGATGTCTGTAGACCAAGATGCATTTTCTACAGCTACCAGAAGTGTAAGAAATGAAATAAAAATTCTCAGAATCCCTACTGTAAAAAGGAAAGTGAACAAAACCGAAAGCTCTCATCCTTCTACCTCCAAAACGACTGTTGAAGGACATTTCCACAATATCAACTAAATGAAGAAATACAAACTCTTCCTTCAACAACAGGTCAGAAAAGTCACACAGCAGAATACACACATTGTCAGTTCAGAAGCACCATAAACCTTGGATAATATACGGCTTAAAAATGAACCGCACTGACATCAGACTACAGAAAAGACAAGTCTCAATTTAATAAGGTGTCCAGGAAGCATCAGAATTCAAGCATGGGGAATTTTAGTGCTTAACTTTAAGCCTCTTGATAAATGAAATGCTGCATTAGTTTGTAAAATATGTGGATAATACAAGCACTTAATGCCAATGTAAGAAAGACTAAAAAAACCACCACACACCAATGTTTAAACATAATAAAGGCAAAGCATTCTAATAATGTTGGATTTTCCACAGGCAATAACACATCCTAAAAAGGCAACATGAAAGCATCCTTCAATGGGTACCAAAAGGTCCAAACAAATAAAATACCTTTCATTAAAAGGAGGGAGTCCATCTGCATATCTTGCTGTCAAAGGTTTCCCATCATCATCACGGTAAAACGCAAACAGTCCGGCGGAGAAACCCTTCAAGTTAAAAACCAAGCACATGGAATCCTTTGATAAGGCATTCACGTACAAAGTCAAATGCCACCAAGCAGTTACCGCTCCCACAGCGGATACACGGGAAGTAAGGCAATTAGCAAGGCAATGAACACACAAACTGAAGGAGGCAAAGCAGGAGCTTTCCTCCACCAAGCAACCTTCTCTTGCAACAAGGTGGAGGTGTGAGGAAGCAGGCACAAGTCTCAGGGAAACACCTTTTATAGCATCAACCCTTACCAGCGCGTGGATAATTTCATGTTTCACTGTAGACAACATGCCAATGAATTCCTGAGCTTGCGTTGAAATCATGTTTGGACACAAGTTAGCATATCCTGCTACAGGCCTGGAAGACAGATTTAAAATTAAATTGTTTTCAGTAAAACACTAGCAAATTCAAATCATATTCCCTGGAAGAGGCTGAGTATTTAAAATAAAATGGAAAGTAGTGTAAAAATAAGTCCTTCCAAACACCTTCCCCAATCATTAATAAACAGTCTGTTAATGATACAGTGACTAGTTTATTGCTGAAATGGGGCAGGATGGGCTCAGTCTCTCTATTCAGTATTCTGCACTGGTGCTGGTGACAGCAGCACAGGACATCTGAATTTTAGGTTAGTCACCATGGAGGTACAAAGCGTCTCTCACAATGACTACAACCAAACTATAAACAAAAGCCACAGAAGTAGGGGCCCCCATCTGCTTCCTTCTTTAAACTTGTGGAAGTATGGCAGAAGCAGGATCTTGAGATAAAGTTTAGGTAACAACAGCAGAGGGTTAGCTTTGACTTAAATGCCTCAGCTTGGCAAGTTAAGCACTATTTGATTGTTTTGTGGTTTTACATAAACACAGAGCGCGTCTGTTTCAATACTGACTCCTACTTCCCTATACAAGACAGGCCAGCAGTTAAACTCACATCTAAACAATTGAAAACCTCAAAAGTGTAGTTTAAAAAAAGAGTTTGTACCAGAGTGAATACTTGCCTGTCCATTTCAGCTTCCAGTTGGCAGTAGGCTGCATATGCAATGATGTTTTCATGGCCACATCTCTCAGTAGTGAGAGCACTAACGTAAAGCACAAAGTCAGCATCTCGCACCCCTTCCTGGTCCGGTAAGCCAGTGGGTCCGCTTTCATTCTCACTGAACACCCTGCATTGCTTTGACAACGTTCAAACAGAACGGTTAAAATACATCAGCCGCGACAGAAATTTCACACTGCACAATTCAATTAGCTTGGAGCCAAGAATAAATCCCATTGTAAGACAGCGGAAGATAAGAAAACTCCCGATGAAGACAGTAAACAAAAGCAGACCCAAGGAATAACCCTCAAATGACTAGCTACTCAGATTTATTAAACACCAGGAAGGTGGCAGCTTTTGGAAAAATAAAAGAAG
This sequence comes from Rhynochetos jubatus, assembly GCA_027574665.1. Taxonomy (NCBI): domain Eukaryota; kingdom Metazoa; phylum Chordata; class Aves; order Eurypygiformes; family Rhynochetidae; genus Rhynochetos; species Rhynochetos jubatus. The sequence goes on from CM050654.1 coordinate 33,034,329, forward strand.
GGTGAGGCCTGCCAAGCTAGATATCCCAAAATTAGCACCCATTTCCTACAAACTGAAAAAATATGGGCTCACAGAGACCATATACGTAAGTAGCAGTTGCATTTCACATGTAATCTGGTACATTTTTAATACTGCAGTTGAAACTTCAAGCTAAGAGAAAAAAATCCATCTACTGATCACACACTGTAGTTGAATCAAAACTTCAAGTAAGAAAACAAGTTAGAAGCATTTCCTGCACTGTACTCCTGGCTCAGTGGATAACCTCTTCAACTAAGGTCTTAAAAAAAAAAAACCAAACCCAAAAATAAACCCAAAACTTATTATTAATTCTGTGAAAATCTGCCTTATTGACCAAGGTGAATAATGAAGTGATGAGTAGCAGTTTACCAAGCTTTGAATCTCATCTTCTCCACAGAGTTCATCGTAACACAGGCTTAGAGAACAGCCAACAGTTCAGTTTTACCTGACTTTTGGTTCAACAGCACAAACTAACGACACTCGCATTAACTGTTCCATTCCGTCACTCAAACATAGCGATCTCCCGCAGCAGGTCACTTATGCACAGTTAGCAATATTAACTTTTTAATTAATTTCCACAAAAAATATTTCAAAGCTTAAGAAGCACTTGGATGGCTTAGCTTACCTGGAGGTGTTTCTCGGGAACTATAACTGGCCCACACCTTGTATGGTTTGCGCAGGCTCCTCGGCAGTATCTGTGAGGGTCAGCTTTCCTCCTTAAATACTGGTTTGTTGCACACTGCCTTCAAGCAAACATGAAAGACAATCAGCACTGGTTTACAATGAAAAAGAAACTGTAGGATAGTCTTACAGCACCCAACGACACTGTAATACGGCCATTTAATGTGAGAAATGGTGAGAAATGTTATTTACCCTGCCCTGGAAGAGCCAATGCTTCCAGTTGTTAATGGAGCATTCACAGGTTCAAAGAGAGGTTAGGAACAGGTTCAGGAATGGAGGTACATGTAAAAGGAAACAGGCAACATGTACACCCTTTAAAAAATCTCTGACACCACAAATGTTGATCATGGAAGGTCAGCAGATTTGTGTATGCTCCCTAAATAGCACGTGCTACACCACTGGGTCAGATGGGTCACTAGTCTGATCCAGGAGGGCATTTCTAACCCTCCTATTCTTATTTTAAAGGCTATACAACGCAGTGTTAAATATCAAATACAGCAAGTGATTCGCAACAAACTTTCACATACCTGCTCAGTAATATAGTACCCGTGGATTTGCGCACCTGAAATGTCTTCTCCAAGTAAGATATAGCTTGTGGAAAGAGTTTGTTCTGAACAGAACAAAAATAAAAGTCACCCCGTGGCAGTACAGACATAACTCACCTTAAAAGCATTAATTACCAAGTTACAAGAAACGTGCTAGATGCTATGGTACAGCAGAAGAGAGGAAATCCAGACTTCCTAAGTTCAATTGTTATCATGGAATCACAGAATGGTTTGGATTGGAAGGGACCTTAAAGATCATCTAGTTCCAACCCCCTGCCATGGGCAGGGACACCCTCCACTAGACCAGGTTGCTCCAAGCCTCATCCAGCCTGGCCTTGAACACTCCCAGGGATGGGGCACCCACAGCTTCTCTGGGCAACCTCTGCCAGTGCCTCACCACCCTCTGTGGGAAGAATTTCTTCCTGATATCTAATCTAAACCTCCCCACTTTCAATTTAAACCCATTACCCCTTGTCCTGTCACTATAGGCCCTTGTAAAAAGCCCCCCCCAGCTTCCTTATAGGCCCTCTTCAGGTACTGGAAGGCTGCAATAAGGTCTCCCTGGAGCCTTCTCTTCTCCAGGCTGAACAAGCCCAACTCTCTCAGCCTGTCCCCATGGCAGAGGTTCTCCAGCCCTCTGAGCATCTTCGTGGCCTCCTCTGGACTCACTCCAAACAGTCCATATCCTTCTTATGCTGGGGGCCCCAGTACTTTGTTTAGGTATTCCCATATTTTGTTATTGGAATGACAAAATGAGAAGGGAGTCAATATTAATTTGAACGCACAGCTTCAAAGGGGCTTTAAAAACCACACACATATCGCCCACCGAAACCTTCGCACCTTGGGATTTAGCAAACACCTGTGAATCAACGTTCAACAGAACACTGTATGGAGGCATAATCTGTACACAAAGCCTTGGTTTCCAGGACTAGAGGATATGAAATTGCTAGTATTCAAAGCCTTTAATTAAATTTGCCTTGAACTTAGCTTCCTCCATGTAATTAATATGTACAAACAAAAAGGGGAGGCAAGTATGACATACCTTTATCAGGTGTCTTTTCTCAGGTAGCAAACTATGATTAAAGAAACAAAACCAAACAAGCTTTGGTTAATAGGATTTCCCCCGTCAGATATGGAGGAACAAAACAAAAAGTTGCCACAGCATTATACTCACTCCTCCACACTTCTGTCATACACAATCTTAATTCTTAGCTGTTGGTCCACGTTTCTCTTCAAGACGTGGTTTTCCTTTAGAGGAACTTGGTAGACGACCTGGCAGGGAGAGGAACAAGCCGGTGGCTGGGGCTGGAGAGCCACAGGAAGGCGCGCTCCCACGCCCCCCACCCCTCACCTACGGCAGCACCTTTCTGTGAGGCCGCAAGCGAAGCCCCTTCCCGCCCTCCCCCTCACACACGGCCGCGCCCGCCCGCCGCCGTTACCGACGCCACAGCCCGGGGGCAACCGCGGCGCCACACCCGCACAGCTCGGCCCGGGGCAGCCGTGAGGGGCCGGGCCCAACAACGGCAGCGGGAAACGGGGGACCCCTCGCCCGCCGCCGTCCGAGGATCTCCCCCCCCCCACCGCGGCGGCCCCACCTCCTCGCCGCTGGGCACGCGGTGGTGACAGGCCGAGGAAGGAGAAAGGGCGGCAGCCGCGCCCCCGCCCAGCAGCAGTGCGGCGGTAAAAGCGGCGAGGAGCAGCGGCCGGTACCGCCGGTGAGGCCGGGGGCGCCCACCGCCCGGCTCGGCGGCCATCTTCGACTGCCCTGCCGCCGCGTCGCCATGGAGGCAGCGCTGTTGGCCGCCGTCTCCGCCAATAGGCGAGCGGGGAGCCCCAGGGGGGGGCGGGGCGGAGGCGATTGACACTTCTGATTGGGCGCGGCTCACTGAGGGGTGGGGCAGGGGGTGAGGAGGTGAGGTGGAGGTGAAGGTGAGGGTGAGGGCGGGCGAGCGCAGTGCCGGGCCGGGCAGCGTCCGGTAGGCACCGGGCAGAGCAATGCAGTGCAGAGCTGGGACACGGAATGCGGGGCAGTGCAGTGTCGCTCAGTCCATGTCAGCGCGCTGGGGTGCAGTCAGCGCGGTGCGGTGAGGTGAGGAGCTGTGCGTGACGTTCAGCGCACCCCAAAGGGCTCTGGTTGCCTTGCTGGTGTTAAAGCCAGTTTCGGGTTGGGGTGGCAGGTCCTCAGCCCAGCAAGGCCTCTCATTCTCGCCCCAAGACTGAGCTCTTTCTCCCCGTGAGTCCCGGGCCTCGAGGAGTTCGCTCCAGCTGAGAGTCTGAAATCCTTACGCCGAGAAGCAAAGGTTCCCCTACGGCCAGCCCATCCCAGCACCCGAGTCCAGGGCTGGGATTGCGTTTTTCATACGCGACGTGGCCTTTTCCCACCTTCTCGGCCCACAAACAGCACAACAGGAGTTTCCAGTGCAGAAACCAGTAAGGAAACTTCCACCACCACCACCGCCGCTGCCGCCGAGGATAGGAATTGTCTGGGTTTTTTGTAGTGCCTCGCCCTGCAGACCCTGCTGCTTTCCAAGGGATTCAGTTATCGTGAGGGTCACGCCAAGAGAAAGTGGCACATCCCGGCTCAGCCGGCAGCTCAGTGACAGCAGCGGGAGAAGCCAGCGGGCGCCTGGTGCGCTCGGTCAAACCGAGTTCCTCTGGCTCCTCCAGCGCTCGCACAACGCAGAAAAGCACCCCAAAAAATCAGAGGAGGGAGAAAAACATCCTCACCTTTTCACAGGGAGCAAAATCCATTAAAGCAGGAGCGGCTGAAATGCTGTTTTGCCTTAAGCGGGCATGTATGCAGCACGCGCGTCTCAAGTGTTGCATGGGCAGCAGCTGCGAAGAGCAGAATGTTTTTATATTGCCACCAACAGATCCCCCGAGCGCTTTTTGCCTTCGCAGGCAATAAGAACATCGCAGCGAGGCTTTTGAGACATCCTGGCAGCTATTTGCAGCAGAGGTCTCCTTTGGACCAAGGCGGAATAATTTCACTTGGAGTCTGTATGCACAAATCTGTTCACTCACACAATACAAGGCAACAATTTTGCCTTCTAAGCCTTTTCAGCTTCTCACAATTTATAGCATCACTGTAACAAAGATATTCAAAGGTAAAGCGACACTTCTAGGTGAAGTGCGTTCCTTTGTGTAAACAACAACCCAGTAATGCAATGGAGCTGTTTGAAACTACTTTTATTAAAACCACGTGTATATGACTTTTCATTGGCAGTTGTAAGATCATCACTGTAATTAAATGTACAGCTTGCAAAGATGTACACGTGCCCTTATTTACCCACTTTACAGAACTTCCAAAAATTTCCAGATGGTTTAAGCATAACTGAGTTATGCCCCTGTAGAGGACTCTCCAAATCGGTAATTCTACAGAAGGGTTAATGTTTTGGTACTGACCAGAAGAAATTAAAAGTCCCTCTTTACTGCCCTGAAAATTCCATAAGCCATGACTTTGTATGTGGGAGCTGGATGGACGTAATGCTGGGGCCCGCAGAGAATGCCCCTAAGAAAGAGGTTTGAACATGGGAATTTATACCTAGAGAATAAAGGGGGGGAAGTCTGTGAAACAATGAGTGCAAAGTGTATGTTCAGTGTTGGGGTTTTTTTCTTTCTTCAGGACTCTTAGCACCAACAGGAGTGAGTAGATGCCTAAAGATGACTGAAAACTCTACGGGTGAGAGAGGTTATTTCCCAGTCATGGAATATTTTAAATACATCCTCCCAGGCAGCCAGCCACTTGGTGTTTTACGGTTAACACTGGAAACAGGAACGTGACCTACCCTGCCTCTCTTACTTCAGGCCACGGGTGAGGCAAAGCAGCTCCCTCCCTGACCAGCCTCCTCTGCCTTGTGGAGGAAGAGGTCGGGGCTGTTCTCACAGTTCTTGCCTACACCTCCGCAGAACTCAATTTGAAACGTGAGTATTGAAATAGCATGTTCTAAAATATTTGCTTATCCTGGCCTCATTGTGTTCATAATCTGAAGACATATTTAAAGGCATGGATAGATAATTAACCACTTAGTTCCAGAAACTTGGATGTAAACAAGAATCAAGAATTGCATTGTTAATTTCCACAAGTAAAAGGCGCTAAAAATTTTCTAGACTTTTAAGAATATTCTATTTTCTGAAAGTAATAAGGTATTCAGGATATGCCTGAATGTCATTAAATATGACAAACATTGTTGGGCAATTCACGTTATCAACCACGCTGTCATACAGGTCAGTAGGATCTGCTAGGTTTCTTGGTGGTGGAGTGATCAGTCCTCCGCTCCCAGCACAGTACTGCCCAGTGAGGACCCGAGCCAAGTACATGTATCTTCTGCCATCCATATCCGGTCTGGAATAAGCTTCCTGAGCAGAGTAACTTGCATCAACAGCAAAGTAGGTTCCGTTTCCAATGACTGCAGCTGTTTGGAAAGATGTTTTCAAATATAGTTAGTGTTCTTATTCCCATAAGAATCTCTAAAGCTACTTTTTTTTTCCCCCCACTCTGCAGAAGTTACACATTTGGTTAAACAGCAAATTCATTAATAATCCTGATATAAAATCAGAATCAAGTATGAATCCACATAGATGTCAGGTAAGTATCAACACACAGGTTTTGACTGCCCTTTCCTATGGGGAAAAGGGTTCCTCTCTCTGTTTAGCCTTTTTGTTTAGCCTGCAATCCATCAAACTGCAAATCTTCATAGCCTTTACAACTTAACATTACTACGATTGTTGTCTCTAACAGCTATTAAAGGGGAAGAATTAATTAATGAATTTCAACTGATTTCATATGCATAAAAACGGTAGGGGAGTGGAATCTTCTCATTATTTGTGCTGTCCTTATCTTTGGAGACAACAGAAGTATCTACGCCTCTACGTTGCGACCTGCCTTTGTCTGAGAGGAGATACCAGCAGCTAGTGTTGGTATCTCAGCTGGGGATGCTGAAGAGCGGTCCTTGTTCCCTTCTGAAGGCAGACCATACAAAACATTTCTCAAAAGCTGCCCAGGCTTGATTTCAGAGTAGGTGAGCTGTTTCTGATATCCTCTAGATGGTGGCATTCATCAACAAGGGATTAACTGAACAGATTAATTCCTCTGTCCATGTAGATTATGCTCCGGTGATACTCTTTTCTTCTCCAACTTTATTAAGTCTTCTTATTGTGCTGACAGCACTATAACACCGACATTCCCAAGCACCTCTTACATGTCTGGCTAATTAACTGCTTTGGATAATGACTCACCATTCCTTCCAGCAAACCCACGATTAAATCCATTGTAGTTGATGGTGCTCAATGAGGATGCAGCTGTCCCATGAAACAGCAACTTCTCATTATTTTGATTTTTGTTCTTTGTACAGAGAGAGATTTTTTTAATTTGGTATGTCTGCCAGAGGAAGGGATTTTGTATTCTTTCAATCTGCGAAGTTACAAAACAGAACTGTATTTATACTGATAGGGACCAACATTTATCACAGCAGGAAAGCATTAAAACCAAACCAAACTGAAAACCACAGTAATTTACACTGTGCCCTGTCAGCGTGTGGTTTGGGTCGGGGAACTGAATACGTGAAAAATCAGAAACCAAAGTAGCTTACAAGAGGCTTTCAAGCGTGGCAATTTTTGGCATACATTTGTCTTGCCTAGTGTACCGGGTACCCAGGCAATCATGGTAGCTGTACGCTATCGTTTTTAGAAGTAGACTGTTGTACCGCTGCTAGAGGCAATGATGCAAGACGCCTTCTGTACATCCTAATCATCTTTACTGATGATTTTCTCACTAAAGGGTAGACTGTAGCAACAGCATTATGTTGAATTTAAGTTTCTCTTCTAGATTTCAACTGGGAAGTCAAAATCACTGCCTTTACTGTGTAGCTTTGTAACCCCTAAGAAACCCCTATATAAAAATAAATTGCTGGCTCCCTGTGCCAGCAATGTGACTACAGCTCAGGGAGAAACTGTGTGTCTGTGTCAAAGTATAGTCTTAAAGGCATTGCTGTAACAGCTTTCCATTAAAAGACTTCATGCCATTACCTGATTTTTTTCTGTTGTACACTAATATTTTGTTATATAGAATTTCCGAACTGGAAATACCACGTTAACTGGTGAGTGCCGCATTAGTTGAACACAGAGTCAGCCTGAAGGCTGACCTTCACTGCTTTTGCATTATTAGAAGGCAGAAATGGCAGGGCAGCTCCTAGGAAATTTGATTTGGGGAGACTGACATGTGAAAGGTGTATTAGGTTGCAAACACCTCACAAACAAATATTTAGAAAGTACATTAACATTTTCAGCCCATGAATTCACTTCCCCCCATAGGATTTCACCTTCTCTATGGCAAAGCTGGGACAGGTTTTCCTAAATTTGTTCTGAACGTCCACGTATTCCTGATGTGATGGCTTGAGATTCACAAGCTTGACCCGTTGCCCTTGCATGTCTTCCCACTGCACCGGGAGCTCTATTGACTGCTTATCTGCAAATCAGGGAGCGCATTATTATCACACACACCTAGCTCAGCCTTGTAGGCACGTCTTAGAAACTGACTGCATGTAGAGGGCTGAGAGGCCAGCACCTCATGCAGTAATTTATTAAAAACCACTGTCTCTGTAATGCACCGTTAAGACTTTACATTTTCTCTAGTCTAATTATCCCCATAGCAATATCTAACTAAAGTTTGAAAAACACTGAAGAATTTTATGCATTATACACCACGGGTGTAGCCCCTGTCAGCAGCTAAGCACCAACCTCCCCCCCTCCCTCAGTGGGATGCGGGACAGAATCAGAGGAAAAATGTAAAAGAACTTGTGGGTTGAGATAAGAACAGTTTAATAACTGAAAATAAATGAAGTTATACTAATACTATTCCTAATAATAACAATAGAAGAAAATAATACTACTAATAGTAATAATATCTAATTAAAAAAAGGAAAAAGGGAAGAAAAGAATGAAGCAGCTGGGAGGACAGGGGCAGTATGAGAAACTGAAAATGTCCTTGGTTTAATATAAGCATTACCTGGCAACAAATAAAAACATCAGTGTCTCACCAACATTCTTTTCAACACAAATTCAAAACATAGCCTCATACTAACTACTGTGATAAAAAATAACTCTATCCTAGGCAAAACAAGCACAGCCACTTCCTTTGTCAGATGTAGGCATGAAATCTATGCTCACTAGCCACATACGTACAGATACTCGTATTTAAAATAGATGATCTGATTTCAGTCATGCCTACCATTAATTATGAAACCAAACCTGCTGGCTATGGCATGCCCGGGGGAGGAAAAAAAACAAAGGAAGGGGGGGGGAGGGGAAGGAAAAAAGCTTTGGAAAAGCTTACTTCCTTGGTATACCTTAGTTTGTGTTTATCTAAATTATCATTCAGTAATTACTCTTAAAGGGTTGGGGTGTTTTAGCAAAGCAGTGATTTACCTTCATTCTTCGGCACACGTTGAATGCTTATAGTTTTTCCTTGGTCATTGGTAACCTGTAGAGTATTCAGATTCACCTTGCAGTTCTTCTTGTTAATTTTGATGGTAAGGTGTGGTTTTTTAGCTATTTTGGCATCCTCCAGCTGCATATTTGTCAGTTTATCAAAAGGGACAAAGCTATTATTGCTTCCTGGATACCTCCATTCTACCAGGTTATAAACAAGTTCTGCCTTGGATTGTTCTTCTTGAGTATCCTTCATTTTTTGGATCAGTTTTTGAACTTCCATATAAACAAAACAGACGTCCCTGCTAATACCAGAAACTTTAATGTGAGGGGGGGAAGCTTTCTTTTCAAGCTGAATGGTAACATGCTTTCTTCTCTGGAGATCCGCCAAAGTGTCAATTTGCTTCTCATCAAAGTTTTCAATTAGCTCATCTGAAATAATGTTTTCAAGCTGTTCCTTTAAAATTAAATTCTTGATCCAGGACTCAGTTGCATCCACATTTTTTTTGCTTTCTCCACAGATTTGAAATATGGCTATATCAACTTTCTCCTTCAAAACCACGGGCTTTTTCTTCTCCGGGGTTTTGTTTTTTCCCCGCCAAAGGGCTGTGAAGAAAAATATGTTAATTATTAGTTTTAAATCAGAGATGTTTAGTTTTACGTGCACATGGACACAAAACAACACACCTACTTACATTTAAGCAGTCCATGAACCCATGAATCTGTTGTGGGTGACTCCAGATTTTCTCTTTTCTTCATGCTGTCATAAAAGTCTCTGAGCATATTTGTCTGGAAGATGACAATTTTAATTTTTTTCAAATGCTGTACTGATCTGTTGCTTGCAAATTCCACTATGGCATCCAACATGTCATCAGCTACCTTTGCTGGACTCTGTCCTGCTTGACCTAAGCAAAAATGCAAGGCACTTATCAGTGAACAGCCCATAAAGCAGTAACCAGAAGAGAGAGACCACGTCCCCAGCTCATGCAGACTGGTGCCTCTCTCTCCTCCCCCATTACACTTTCTGGGCAAAGCCTCCGGCTTAACTTCAGCTTTGCACCTAAGCCTGTGAGAGCTGACACCCTACATGGACCCGGGAAGCCCTTCTGGGATTCACCCCCAGTTTACTTTGAGCCTCCAACAAGCACTTCAACCTTAGCACCCTCCTGATATTTTTAAACCCACACATCAGTGACTTTATCCTCATCTTTAAACCGGGTACCAAAGTAAAACTAAATCCAAATCAGCGGAGGATTTTGGCACAAGCCTGCAGCGTATTTCAACAAACAGGAGCACCAAGCTCAAAACAACTGCTCTCAATCCCCTACAAGCCTGAAGTGCACCTTAAAGCTTCTCCTGAAGTGTTGGTGGGACCCCTGCCAATTTCAGCCGCGGCATCCCTTGCACAGCCATCGTGACACCAGCACACAGATGATGCTGGAGGTCCAGGAGACCTGCTGTAACTGTCAGTGTGGAGTCCAAACACCGACCCACACATCAGTTCCACACACCCTAACCTGGCACGCTGAGCAAGGACCAGCTCACCATTTCTTTTTCCAGTCAAGGGGAGCCGTGATCCAAGAAGGATACCCTGCTTCCTTCAAGCCCCGCTCCCCAGGCTCCCCAGAAGCTTAAGCCCAATAAGCTAGCCTGCCTCTAGCCCTCTGCTGGAGGGGGTAGGCTGAAACAAGACCTATAAAAGGTGTAAACTGCAGGTATTCTGTACCCAGCCCACAGTTTCCGTAGCCAGCTAGGCAAGGTTTTGGGTTCAGGACAGCTCCAGCTTTTTTTGCCTACAAGCCCCAACCCCAGCCCTTCCGTGTGGCTGAAATCCCAAAGCAAGGTCTATGGGAAGTTTGAAGAAAGGTGTGGCCAGCTGAGAGACAGTCTGTTTTGGGGCAGAACATCTTTTATGGAACAATTTAAGTGTTCTTGCTCAATCAATACTGACTGTAATATTTATACTTTAAAAAAGCAGTATTTTTTAAGTCTCCAGATGCTGTTTGACCAGAACTACAATGAACTTTCACAAATCAGAGTTTCTTGTACAAGCCTACTGCAATCCGTATCAGAGGTATGAACTTTGTCCCCGTTCCTGAACTATCCCCCATCAGAGCCCTCATCGCTTTGCCAAGAAAACGCAAACCTGTTCCAATTGCTGGGAAGGCGACGGATTTGTACATCCTTAGCTCACACTCGTTAAGCACTTTGGAGACCTGTGTCTTCACACTGACACTGTTACTGTGAATCAAGTGGATGATTTTACTGCACAGCAGCTTTCCACCTTGTGTTGTAATAAAGTCACTTTGAGGCTGCTCAGCTGGAAGAGAGAAGGTAAAGAAGGAGGCATAACATTTTCAAAATGGCTATCTCTTCTGATAAGACAGCTGGTCATATCGATGCTAGAAGTGGAAAAAGTGGAATGAAATCCACTGTGAGCTATATTATTCTCAGTTTTAGCTGATTCCACTCTTCTCTGTAAATACTCTGATTGCAGAATTTCTTTGAGAAAGTGATTCAAGTCATTGTGTGTTTCCCAATTTCCCAAGATCTCTGCTACAAAGTAGTTTCCTACTAAGTACAGCTTAAGGACTTATGTTGAATGTAAATGCAGCTCACTTTTGTTTAACAGCCTGCCAATAGAATGTGCACAATTCATGTACCTGAGTAATCCTTTCTTATGCCGGCTGTTCCTTGAAAGCTCAAACTCCTATTCTGCAGAAGAGCTGAATGGTTAAAATAATATCACTAAGATAATGACCAACTGACCTAGGAACTGTGCTACGGAATCTTTAAAGGGACGTTCGTGTTGTTTCTGAGCGCTCACGTTTGATTACAAACACCTCAGACTGGAGTCCTATTGTGAGGATGAATGGACTGATGAACACCGTCACATACCACCTCACCGGTCACAAGGATAATGATTGATCGTAAAATGCTCTGCATGCGCCGAGATCAGGCTGATAAATGGGGAGAGCCTGCAGAGACAGAGGCTGGGAAAAATATCCAGGAAACTCCATCTTGAAAGTTGACTTTTGGACTCAGAGCAGGAACGTTTTGTTTATGCAGCCAGAACGTGTTCCTTCCTGTGCTCCTAGAGGCCAACCACAGGAGTTGGGATTTTACTGCTCTAATGGTCTGGCAGAATGCAGGCCACAGAAGAACCCAAGATCAGGGGGACCAACAGAGTTACGTTATTTCAATTAAAAATAATTATGTATTTGTGAATATAGGTTTGCTAATAGGTTTTAAAAGCCAGTGCTGCACGTGCTTACACCAAAAGACAGTCTTCCACCACTTTGTTCAGTTTCAAAGCTTCAGCTCTCCAGCAGCTGACAAGAGATGAGCTTAAAGATTATGCATGGCACAGCTTCTATTCTTTAGTCAGGAACACACTTGAGTAATTTCAGGGGTAAAGACCATAAATTACATTAACTTCCCAGCACTTATCAGCATCAGAAAACTGTATCCGTCTTCTGTTCGGTTGTGAAAAGAAAAATTCTCAAAGTAGGTGGCAAAACAACAACAGGACTTTTCAAAATTCCTAAAAGTGAAAGCTATTTTTTCAGATAAAATAATTATACTGTCAGTGGAGAGAATTATAAAACAACTTGAAGTTTTCAGAGAGAAATAAAAAAAAAAAACGCTTTACCATACCATATTCAGCACATTCGTCTTCTACCTTGTGACCAGCAGCATCCATAATTGCTCTGAAGACCCCTTAAATTATACAAGAAAGCACACACATTCATCTGTACTCTGCAAATACCCCAAATTCACACAGGGCAAGATCCCACGAAGTGCAAAACCTTGCCAGTCCCCCTAAGTATCCTCCATGACACACTGCGCTGGCTGCAAAGAGAACACTGCCTTCATTATTGAGCAGAAATCATTAAGAATAACTCCTATTTCAACGTTTCACCAGCCAACAGAACACCCCTCACCAAACTCTGATTGCTTTGAATCACATGCAATTCACAGTGTCACCAAAGAATCCTCTGCTTCTTCCATGTCAATTTACTTCACCAGGGCTTTGGCTTACAGTGAGACATACTAGGACACGAGCAGATTTTCAGAATTACATCTGACCTAAAAATTCCCTTTTATTTAAGCATTCTTAAACAAGAAAAATCAGCCTTCTCTTTGAGTAGTTTTGAAACTGAATGGAATATTCAGGACACGCAAAAAAACTGTTTAAGATCGATTTCCTGACTAATCACAACTCACTCTCACTCATCTAAGTAATACTTCCTCAAAGTTTCACATATGGACAATTCTTTCCCCTCCCCTCTTCTAAAAACTAGCCCAAATTTATCACTGGAGAACTACATATTCAGTACATTACCTGTTGTGGCATTAAATGTTGGATTCGCTATGTTTACGATAACCTCTGTATCTTCCTTGGTAATATCTCCACTAATGACTTGGAGTGCAATGGAACCAATCTGCATTTCATGAACTCCCAGTTCTTCAGTTGAAACAGACTTAATGAAACCTGCAAGGGGAAGAAAGATACTGTAAAACACTTCTCCTCTAGATTGGGGTATTATTCTCTTCCACGGATGGAAACTTCGACATATCCTTCTAAGCAATATGCTCTAGATCCGTTTGACGAACGTAGAGAGTCTCCGCCCTTCTCTCTACTCCATTTCTGAAAGCAGGAAGGTGCAATATTCTTCCAGTTTCAGTTCTGTGAAAATGAAACCACTGCTATTCCTGTAAATTCACACTGTATAAACTCAGAAAGGACTCTTGGGGTTACCTGATCTGACCAGCTCCGTAACAGAGTTTCCTTTTATTCTTAAAAGAAATAGACTATCCAGCTTGAGCATTGCCAGCAGTGGAGATCCCATCACACCACTTATTTCATCTTTACCCTCACAGGTATAAAACTGTTCCTTCTAGCCTACACTAATTCATATTTTATCTGCACACTCTTAACTTCATCTCCCTGATACTCACAGCAACTGAGAAGAGCGAGCCATATATTCTTAGGAATAAGCCTCTGTCATTGCTGCAGTGCCCTCATATGTTTTTGCTACTGTGTCACTCTACCAATTAATACATGGAAATTACCCATCTGCATATCCCTACATAGGTGAGAAACACGTTATTTATGGCTTGCTGCCAAAGTGATACCAACTTCTTATACCCTTTGAGTAGGACAAACTAATGGTTCTCCTACCAGGATATCCTCTTCCATGTGACAAGACCAGCCTCACTCAGAGATGAGCACGCCCTCAACAAAAGAAATTCCTCTTTAAGATTTTTACAAATGGAGTTCAAGAATGTCAGTCCATTAGGAGGGAAAAAATGCTCTGCCTTGAAGACATTTTGTCTGTTTCCTGACACGTATAAAACCACTTTACAGTATTTGCATTCTCCCCTGTGCCCCACACCTCCTGCCCCTAGGCAACTTACTTGATGGTGGTACTGCAGCATTGCAACTTCCAGCTAGCCTACGCTCTAGTTCAATGGTAAAAGCCTAAGAAGAGAAAAAAGGTACCAAAGATAGCATTTCAGAGTTTATGCAACAAATATTTCTACAATTAACATTAGCAGTCACGTAGCTCTTCCTGAGCCACCTGACGCACTTTACAGTCGCGTTTAGGTATCATTAACAACAGTGGAAGCCTCAGCGTGGACAGTGTGATAACAGATACTGTCTCTGTGTTGCCAGAACTCCACCATCAAAAGATGATCTACAGGTGTTTACAGTGCCAGCAGCGAGGCCAATCTGCCTGCAGCTTGTGCTTGCAGAGTTTGTATTTCAGAGAGACACTGAATGAGACACTGGAGACACATCCCACTGCACTGGCCCACAGCAGTAGGAAAGTGCTGCTAAATGGTTCCCTTAAGGAAGCAATAGAATTAAAATATATCATTAAGGTGTAATGAGAACAGTATGTAACATATACAGCTTTGTCCTGAGATGAACTACCTGAATGTTATCCGTATCTTTTGGATTCAAGAAAAATTGAACTTCCTGGAGAGTATTCAGAGTGCGACTACTACTGAACTTGAACACCACATCAAACATTAACTTAGAAACAACAGTTTTAGGAAATCCAAATCCTCCAGTTCCAATAGCTGGGAAAGTGATTGAACTCAGTCCAAGTTCTTCAGTTTTCTCCAAGCAGGAATGGATTACATCTTCTAGGATCTGTAAAACATAGCAAAGGGACTTTTTTTTTTTTTTTTTAAAGGCATCATTTATTATTAGTTCCATAGGGACCATGCTGGTATGACAAAAAGCTCTCAGTGCATCAAGGCATCTTTAAGGTCACTCAAACAGAAGTAAATGGAGTCGAGTCATCTAAGCTAACTATTTTAAATCCTGAAACTTCAGGACAGGATCCCAAATTAAAAAAAAAATAATTGAAAACAGATTTAATAATTAAAATGTACCTTCAGGGTCTGTCCTTTTCCTCCATCCCACAGGGGAAGTATGGCATGAAGCACGGACTTGCAGGCCAGAGCACATCCAGTGGTGCAGAGCACACGCCTTTGACCAGCAACCTGCAGTTGTGCTTTTTTGTCAAATTCTATTTGGAGCTCTGGTCCAGCCTTTCCCAGCAAGGCTTTGCAAAGAGGCCCCACGCCAAACTTCAGATCCGTACCAACACTGTTGACAACAACATCCGTCTGCAACAAAATGACACCGTAAATATCTATAGGCAGACTTCAAGTAAAAAATATGCATCGAGGCTAACGGCACTACCAAAGCAACGCACAGCACGGAAGACAAGATGCCAACAGAGAAACAACCTGGTTTTCAGCACAGCTTCTGCATACGGAGTAGTCCTGGACTTGCAGGAAACCTACGGTAGGCAGCACAGACCCACTGTGAGTACCCACACCACTGGTATCTATGTGTGAGCAGGTCATCCATCCGTCCGTCCGTCCATCTCTCCATCCGTCCGTCCATCCATCCGTCCAAGCAGAGCTGTCAAGCCCTCCATAGAGGTAAGGCTGTGACTCACCTCAGCCCGAGGGATGCTAATTTCTGGGCTGGTGAAAATAAACCCAGCCTCCGCAGCCTGCCTCATCCCCTCTCCCCAGACCCAGCCTTTCCTACATAACCTCACAAAGAACTGCTGCAGTATTTTTCTTTCTTCTCCAGCTTCATCACAGGATGCAAAAAAAAGATGGATACACGTAATGTTGGCAGTTTAATGTCCCTTTTCTCCTTTTCACTGAAGTGGGATTGTCTACACCTTATGAGGAACGCAGCACCTTGTGCACCAAAACGTCATGGAGGGAGAGGGTTGTGCTTCCATGAAGTAAAACAGGCACAGGCCCAAAGCCTGGTGTTTGCTTTGCAGTTCCACTGGAGGTCTTTTAATTACTGAGTATTTTAAATATGTGTCGTATTGAGATTTTTTTACATCTACTATTGCTCTTTTCTTGGGATAGGCTTTTACAGGCACCAAAATGACAACAGAACCAACTAATATTGAAACGAGAGTACAATAATAAGAATTTAGGGAGATTTTAAACTCCCAAAGCAGAAAAATCAGGGGCAGTTGAAAGAGAGAAATTTATCAAGATGCACTTCACATCACTGAAGGAAAAAACCCATGAGGGAAAGAAACCACGTCAGAGGTGTAAAGTGAGTCTTGATGGTCTAAATGAGTAGTAAATAAACTCTTTGTTAGCAAAAAGAAAAAAAGAAAATGGGGACAAAATCAGTAGAATCAGGTCTAGACTTTGGCAAAAGAATCCGAGCATGCACTCTTCTATAGGGTCCCTTTTCTAGAGCCCAGTAACTTCTTCACAGACCATGTCTTTAACCCATCCAAGGAGAAGGGAACTAAAAAATAAGCTACATCTCCCTGTTAGCATGATCCACAGCAGCAGCCCAGACAGGTGCTGATTTCCCGTAATATCCAATCTGGATAGCTACAGAACATAAAATATTTTCTAAAAGCATTTATAATATTTCCCTTTTGGGGAAAAAAAAAAAAAAAAAAAGGCAAACTGTTTTACATGTTGACCTTAAATCTAGAGAACAAATAAATCCTAGCCGGGAACGAAACATCCTAAAATTCAAAGCTGCCCACTAAAACCAGATCTTCACATCAAGCTTGAAAAGAACCGGAAAAATTAAAGACCCACCGTGGCCTCCTGAATGTTTTTCTTCTCCACTCGGATGTGCAGTCCTTCATCTGTCGTAAGCATGTGCAGATCCTCTTTTCTGCTCTCCTTCTGGCTTTCTCTCAGCTTACAGTTTACCAAGCGTGGCATCGGTGGTATGGGGGGTGGTAATGTAGCTGTGAACATAGTTTTTACCGTCTCGCTCAGAAGGTGAATCGTTTTTTCTGTGTTATCCACAAGATGAACCTCCTTCAAGCTGCTCTCCCCCATGGATTCTCCCAAGGTCTCTTTGATGGAGGACACAATGGAATTTGCACACTGTTCCAGTGGGAAGCCAAAAATCCCTCCGCTTATAGCGGGCAGAGCTACGGAACGATGATTGTACGTTTCAGCTAGCTGCAGACTTTTCTTCACGGTCTTCCTTAACAAGTGCACGCACTTCTCCGCTTCCTCCTTGCTCCACCTGGGCCCGACAGCGTGAATGACGTTCTTGCAGGGGAGCTTCCCGGCGCCCGTGATAACCGCGCAGCCGGGATGCAGACGACCGTTCTTCCTCACCAGCTCGTCGCACTCCTGCTGCAGCTCTGGACCGGCCGCTTTTAACAGCGCCTCAGCAAGGCCGCCGTTGTGTTTTAAGTCTTCGTTAGATGCGTTTACCACAACATCAACAGGGTAATTACACAGGTTACCCTTGTACACTGCTACCACAACTCCATCTGGCAGCACTTTCTTGTAGCAGAGCTTACTTTTCTCTTTGTCATCAACTTTTTCATCCTTCTGTTGCTGCTGCTGCTGCTGTTGTTGTCCTCCTTCTTTTTCTTCCAGCCTAATCAAACAGCTAAACTTCTGCTTCGCCTCAAAAACACATGAATCCTTCCTCTCAGTGAAGAACTCTCTGGCTCCCGGTTTATCAATTGGCACGTTTTTTGAGTAAAGGGATGAGAGGATTTTTTCCAACGTGGTGACTGCTTTTGGCACTTCCGCTCTTGGTCCGCCCAGGGAAATACACGGTGTCTTGGTTTCAAAACGTACCGTCACACCTTTCTTCTGCAATTCAAGACAAACGCCGGATTTTTCCTTCTCTACAAACTCCACTACCACCACCGACTTTGCTGGGATTACTTTTTCCATGTGTGTGTTTTCATCTATAAAATCATTAATTTTCTGATAAACTTCTGTTATGACGTTAGACAAGCCAGCAATAATCACTTTACTTTCTTTTCCAACGAGTTCATCAATTGCTACCGTTTCCTGGGAAGAATTGTACTTCTTACGCACGGAGGCAAGAAGACTCCTCCACTGCTCCTTTTTAATGACCTCACCATCTTCCACGTTGATGCACTCATATTTTAAGTCTGTCTTTATTTGCTTTTCTGCTTCTAAAAGATCTCTGGGAGAATCTCCAAACAGCAACACAGTATCATCCTCAAGCTCATAAAAGGCATTAATTCTTTTCCCAGTGAATAACGTCTCTGACATTGTTTTATTATCTACATGCTGTAGATAGCAGAAAACATGAGGCTCGATGGTGATGGATGTGCATGGCATGTTCAATACCTTTTCCAGCAAGTCAGCTTTGATTTTATATACTTCCGCAGGCAATCCACACAACTGAACAGTTTTTTTTGTGTCATCATAACGGATCTTTAAGCACGGATATTCTTTGTGAATATTGTTTTCTAGCCCAGCGTTGTGCAGAATGGCATACTTCCCCGGGATCATCGACACAGAAATTTCTATGTTTTGTTTTTCCCTTTCGCTTTGCTTCATGGCTTTTTCCATGCATTCCCTTACTTCTTTCTCCGCGCTGTCCACTGCTGCTCTGTTGCCTGCAATCACCACCATCTCCTCAGAAACATCAGTGATGGTCAAAGCAACATCGTTCACCAATCTGTTTTTCACGTCTTTCCAATCCACTGTATTAACTTTACATTTTATAGCGATGTAACGTGACATGATACGCGAGAACTCACTAGAAGCATCTTGCTTCCATGTCTTGATCACCTTATTCATCGTTTTTTTCTGCTGGGAGAGAGAAGACGACGGGCACAACATGATTTCGGGGTGTTCACAGTCCGTCTGTGGCCATTTTAGCTCACAATGGCAAATTGCCATTTCCTGGTTTATGTCTTGGATCAGTTTGTCCTGCCTTTGTAAAAACTGCCAGACATACGGGTCTAGCGGTACCCCAATGGGGTCTGGCATCTTGACAGTTGGTCTTTCTTTTCCATAGAGAGCTGTTCCCAGGGAGTGGTAATACAGATGCACGGAAATCGGAGTCTGTTCCAGTAAATGATGCTTTTTCAAGATAGCGTTTAGATCTACAAGTTAGCGCATATACATACAAACACACGTAAGTCATTAACTTCAAATCAAGCAAATTACCCTGTTCTCAGAAATATTATTGACTATTTCTATTATTTCTAATACATTTCTAATATTGAATAAGATAACTCTTTTTTTTCCTCATTTCCAAGTCTTTCTGATTTCCCAACTGCTATGTAGGGGACCAGATGAGAGGCTTGGCTCCCACTAGTTTGGGAAATAAGCTTGTGCCTGCATTTATCTGTACAGCTACAGCTTGCTCACATTTCCTAAGGAAACCCCACTGCAGAGCTGTCGTGGTTCAGGCCCAGTTGACAACCCAGCACCACGCAGCCGCTCGCTCACTCCTGTCCTGCCGGGACGGGGAGGAGAATCAGAACAAAAAGGCAAAACCCGTGGGTTGAGACAAGGACGGTTTAACAGGACAACACAAGGAGAGAAGGAATAACAAC
Source organism: Rhynochetos jubatus (assembly GCA_027574665.1). Taxonomy (NCBI): domain Eukaryota; kingdom Metazoa; phylum Chordata; class Aves; order Eurypygiformes; family Rhynochetidae; genus Rhynochetos; species Rhynochetos jubatus. The sequence goes on from CM050654.1 coordinate 33,053,875, forward strand.
AACACTAGTACTAATGAAAGAACTTAAAACTCTGTGCCAGTGCATTTTTAATTTTTGGTTATTTTGCCATTTCAGTTGGAATGGACAAAGGAATTTCTAACGTTGGCAGGGACTTAAAACTACATTACAGTGATCTAAATTACATATTAACTTAATTTACCAAATATTCTGAAGCAAATTCTGAGAATCAGAAGAAAAGCGATCACCCATCAGATATCTTTAATTAACAGTAATTGACTAAGCCAGGAGTCTCCTTGCACAAAGATATTTACCAGAGGTTGCACCGGCACAAAAAGAGGACAGTGATCCAACACAAGGAATACTAAGGAGGTTGTTCTTGAGCTCTAGTATTCCCCGATAATGAAGATATTTGACCTTAATTTGTTTCCAAAAGCCGTGAAAGCTGAAACCATTGACAGATCCTGCTTCCTCTACCTGTAAGTACAACTAATGTTGCGCTGCAGATAAAACTCTCTGTAAACGGGGGGAAAACCCATCAGTGGGAACAACCCATGCACAAAGCAGGTATCGAACCTCTGATAACATAAAAAACACCCCAGAGAGATTCTGAAACCCTAGACATGCAGCAGTATTCCTAAATCCAGCGCACTTCCCAGGAACAGGACAGTGTACGCCGGCTTCAGCAACAGCAAGCCGGGCCTCTCCTAACGCCCAGACCGCGTTAATTTTCTTTCAGGTCCCGGTCAGGCGAAGGACAGCGTTACCTTTGTGGTCGCAGAAAGTAATGATGGCCGAGTTCTCCTCAGGGAAGAGCTGGACGTCTGACACGGGCACCCCTCCGTTCCGCGCGCTCTCAAAGTAAATGGTGATGTAGTCTTTGGAAACGCTGGCCGGTAAGTTTTCAGCCTTGATGCTCTGGGTCCTCTCAAGAAGCCTGGCAGTCATTTTGAACTCTTTAACTCTCTTGTTTTGTGAACATTCCTTGACAAATTCTTCAGTATCTGTAAACAGAAGAGCAGTGAGAACCAACCGTGTTTTCCTGCGTCATTATCAGCCCTGGCTGTCACTTCTGGCAGAGAAACGAGCTGAGTGTACTTCTCCTTGTATTTGGAGCAAAGCTGTCTTTGGTGCCAAATAAATCCATGCTGTAATAAAAAGGGAAAATGCACACAGCCATCTTACTCTCTGCTATTCACTACCACTATGTCTCTGTTCCCCTTACTCCTCTCTTGTACAAGCTAAGCTCTTCTTGCTGTTTCACTGTCTCCTCAAATGGAGACTTTATATACTTCAGTAATTTGCAGAACTCATCTCCACACTCAGGCCGCTTCTGACTCTTCTCCATCTGTCCCAAACTACGACAGAGACAATGAAACATTCTCATCCAATTTCACTTAATGAAGATGCCACAATTTTCCTTATTTTCAGTGTAACATCTGGATCACTGGCATTTTCACGGAGCTGCATGCAAGACTTAGACCTTTCATGAGAGACTACAGCCCAGGCACTCTGAAGCCGTCTGGCTCTCTAACGGGAGAGGAATCGAGCTCTGACAGCTATTGCTCCTACGAGGTGTTCGTATGAAGTTGCTCATATGAGTTCCTATCGCTCATAGGAAATGAATGAGGTGTTCATCCTGTCTTACCAATACTTTTGATAAAGGTAGCTACGGCAACATTTATTTCAGGTATCACTTCCACAGTGAAGTCATCATCTATCGTCAGGCCACTGATGTTCTCCAACAGCATACATAAGCATTTTGGACTGCAGCCTTGTATGTTTTCAAACACCACCGAAGGTGAGGGCACTGCGGACTTCTCTGCGACGTTCTCCTCAGAGCCAGCTTTCTTCTGGAGTTCACTGTTTGGAACAAAACTCTCCGCTTTCTGCGAGGCTTCTGCATCATATTCAACAGGAAGAGAAATGAGCCACATGACATACTGGTACGCATTTCCTGGAATAAACAGATTTTGCTGACCCTTTCTCTCCTTCCCCAAGAAAAGAGATCATCTAACCCACAAAACTCTGCAGGGTACCCCAGGACACTTTGGGATCCAAACCAGCCCAGACGGAATATTCTGCGGGGCTGCAGGCAGCTTCTTTGGTGGCACAAAAATAGCCAGGAGTAAACAAGTCCAAGGTCAGCGGTATGTTTCCCAGTTGGAGACATAAATAAAATAAAATCCATTGAGATAATTGGCCATGGCTGCTCACGCCTTGGTGAGGGTTGTGAGAGACCCTGCAGCCTGTTCCTTAGCCCGGGTGCAGGCGTAACAAGCCTGAACATAGCTCGGGACAACCACAGGTACGACAGGCCACCAGCAGCTCTGTGGGACTCAATGCAAAGCCTCCCGACGACCACCGTGCCCTCGCGTGAGTGCAGCACAACAGCACTGAAGGACCCATTTGCACTGGGGTGGAAAGGGTGCAACAAAATTTTGGGGATAGAAAACAGGAGAGGGATGCCCACCGAGTACCCCAGAAGTCCAGCGGCTGCTGGAGGAAGGCAGGTCTCCAGCTTTGCAGACAGGTGAGGGTGGAGGTGGGAGAGAACATCTGCACGGGAATGGCACGCTCGCCCGCGTGCCTGAGTAAACTAAAAGCGTCACCCAGGTACGGGGTGACGCCACTGTCCAACAAGTCACAGAAAACAGTGGTCACGGAGCGCTGCAGGGTGGCGGGGGACTGGCGCAGGCCACGGGGCACCCCAGGGTGCTCAACACAGCCATACCTCACAACAACGGCAGCTCTGCTTGCTTTTGCTCAAGAACATCTCAAAATCCCTTAACCCTGGGGTGGCGTCCAACAGGCTGTGGGGAGCAGCCCCAGGGAGAGAGACAGAGAGGTGGGAAGGCTGAAGCAGGCACTGGCACAATCAGGCTGGCTCTGCCCGCTTGCCGGGTTTACAAGCTCTCCCGAGGTACAACAGATACCAAACCCATAACACCGACGGGAGACGGCTGCCTTTGAAGGCCTACCAGCGTAAGCCCAGCGAGAAAAACAAAAGCAACAATCGCAGAAGCAATAGCTCTACAGATGCTGGTTATTCATTTCTACATCGCCGACCGGAATCATCTGCTCCACCACGTCCAGTGAGGGAAGTGCAAAAAAGCCAAAACCGAGAGCTAGGCTGGCCCAAGAAACCAATTAAGAGCAGGAACTGGAGATTTTCAGGGTCCTCTCTAGAGGAACTAAAAAAAAGAGTAGATGACAGCTCTGAGCAACTAATTTTGAAAGAGGGAAAACCACCCAAAACGGCACCGAACAAGACTTCATACGGAAAAGATAGGGGGGTAATTACCGAAGAAGTCCCTGATTAACTGGTCTGTCCTGGGGTTGAGTGTTTACTCTTCACAGATGTGGGTATATTTGGGTGTGCAGTACTGTTTTCTAGACTGCTTTCTGAATCCTCAAGCTTAGCAGAACCTTGCCGAAGGAGGAACTAACCAAAGTCACCGAGGGACTGGGCAGACGCACCACCCACCTTTACAGGCTCTCCTAACTGTAAGGGCACGACACCAGGTCTGGGCTTAAGACCTTCAAACCAGGTGTTTCTACACAGATAGCAGTTATGCAGGACTCGGGGAACTAAATCCCTCTCTGGAGATGCTCCTCTGATTAAAAAGGCTATTTTAGAAGCTAAAACCAGGCGTGTAGTTGAAGTCTGGCAAGGTGAACTCCACCCTTGGTGATCAAGTCTGCAGTGTCCCTGGCCGTCTTTCCCTGTATGACCTGAGTCAGGCTGCCAAACACAGACACCTCCAGCCCCGCTCCCCACGGACCTGGAGCTGGGTGTAGAGAAAAGCACCACGTTTTCGCGTTATGAAGATTCAGCACACAGAGCGATGGGTAACATTTTACCTTTTGTTTGAAGGCTGCTCGTGGCATTCGGAGCCTAAAAGGAAACGAAAGCAAAACATCAGTGACTGATTTAACACTGTCACCAGTTTCAGAGCTGGTTAGGATTATAGTTCTTATTCACCTTTGTGGGAACTGATTTTTCTTTAAACACCTCCTCTTCAGCAGCTGTTTCAGGCTCTGTGACAATCAACTTCAATTGTCCCTTTTCTCCCAAATACAGCTCATGAGAGCGCCTCTCAAGAACTCGTTGCTTCACTAAACAAAACCAGAAAAGCCCAGTGACAACCTGAACAGAAACACAACTTTAAATGACACAACACCCTTCCCCCGTTACAGTGGGACACGCGTAGTGTCTCCCAAAATGAAAGCTCACGATGCTAACACAGCACGCACGAGGCTTTCCTCCTGACAAGAAACCGAAGAACGGCAGAGGATAGTATTTCTGCAAAGAACCCGAGATGCAAAGCTCGGCCAACCCCCGCAACGCTTTCTGGTTGGTGTCCGGCAGGTAGCCCCGAGCACCAGGGTCCCCGTACCAGCCCCACGCACACCCTAATCCAGCCAGTATCAGTATGGATCGGGGCCGTACGTCCTCAACTTACCCGCTCAGCCAGTCAGCAACCGGGAAGCATGATAGGGCAGAAGAAGAAAAGTGTGTGTATGTGTTCATGTACATGCACGGATACGTATACATTCCACCCAACTGCAGCTAAGTGCTTTCCACCCAGTGCTAAGTTCATATCAACACGTATCATATCTTCAATATACGTCTGTAAGTGCAGTGCACGTTAAGTTATACCGACATAACCTTTGTTATTCCGAGTGCAAACCAGAGAACGCTGCCTGGACCAAAATTAATATACGTGTACATACACCCGGTAGGATATACTCATTAACTTATGGCCTAGCGTTACTCCAGGTGCAATCCAGAGGCCAGTACAAAGCACCGAATTTAAGCACATACATAAGCAACTACAGATTATGCATCCGATACGGCGTACGGCAGGATGCGCATGACATGCTGCGCACCGCAGGGGTGTGCATGGCATCCCGGATAGCAAACACCACACCCCACGCCAAAATTAAGGCACCGTACCGATTTGAACTTGCCGGCAGTCAGGCTTTGCGAGCTACAACTCGCCACACGCCCGCGCCCGCCGGGAACCGAAACACCGACCCGTTCCCCGGCCCCTCCGCCCGGGGCAGGCGGGCAGCCCCCGCCCGCGGCGCCCACCCGGCCCCCGCCGGCCCCTCACCCCGCCCCGGCCCGGCCGCTCACCCTCGGGGCGGGCGAAGCAGACGAGGAGATGCCCGGGCTCGCCGCCGGCCCGCAGCTCGCACTCGCCGCCGCCCGAGCGCTTCTGGCTCTGGAAGTAGCAGAGCAGCTTCTTCCTCAGGGCGGGCGGCGGCTCGGCGGCGCCCCAGGCTCCGCGCACCAGCAGCGGGAAGCCGCCCGCCCGCTGCCCCGCCATGGCCGCTCCGCTCCTCTCGCTGCTGCCTTTCGCTTTCGTTTCCCGGGGCGGGGAGGCCCTTCTCCGCACACACCCGCGCCGGGAGGGGGCCCCCGCCGCCGGTCACAGCCTCCCACCCGCGCCCTTGCGCTCCTTCCCCGGCGCAATTCGCACACCCCCAGGGATGCCTCAGGCGCTCCCTCCACCCTATGGACCCCCCTCTCCCTCCCCGCGCTGGCAGCTGGAAGCCCATCACGTCGCAGGAGGAACAAGGTTCCCTCCCACCCTGCCGCTCCCCCCCGGTGCCTTTCGGTTTTCAACCCGCTTGGAGAAGCACTTTCCCTTCCTCATCACCTGCACGGAGCCCAGTGGCACCCCCGCGGCACCTCTCACGCAAGCACCGCTGGAAAGACACCCGGGTGTTCTCCTCAGCTTCTTGGGGTGCTGAAGCGGAGAAGAACTGCATCACCTTCCGCTGGAGAGACGGCTCGGGCTGGTACAAGGGACCCATCAGCTGCAGGGGAGCACCCTGAGCTGTCACCTCTGGCTCCCGTCACACTGATGAACCGGTGCGTTTCTTACAGGCATCGATTAACTTTATTCGTTCTAAAAGCAAAACTTAGGACTTTTGGCTCCCATGACCATATTCACCGAGTGGTTGGGGTTGGAAGGCACCTCTAGAGATCATCTAGTCCAAGCCCCCTGCCAGAGCAGGATCCCCCAGAGCAGATCACACAGGAACAAGTCCAGGCGGCTTTGGAAAGTCTCCAGGGAAGGAGACTCCCCCCTCTCTGGGCAGCCTGTCCCAGGGCTCTGTCACCCTCACAGGGAAGAAGGGTTTCCTCACGTTCAGGCTGAACCTTCTGTTTGCCAGTTTATGGCCAGTGCCCCTCGTCCTGTCACTGGGCACCACTGAGAAGAGCCTGGCCCCATCTTCCTGACACCCCCCCCTTTAGATATTGATAAGGATTGATAAGATCCCCCCTCAGCCTCCTCTCCTCCAAGCTGAACAGCCCCAGCTCTCCCAGCCTTTCCTCAGATGGAAGGTGCTCCGGGTCCTTCACCATCCCAGTGTCCCTGTGCTGGACCCTCTCCAGTAGCTCCTTGTCCTTGCGGAGCTGAGGAGCCCAGAACTGGACACAGCACTCCAGGGGAGGCCTCACTCAGTAGAGGTGGGGGGATAACTTCCCTCAAGCTGCTGGCCATGCTCACCTTAACACACCCCAGGACGCCACTGGCCTTCTTGGCCGCGAGGGCACACTGTTGGCTTATGGTCATCCTGCTGTCCACCAGGACTCCAAGGCCCTTTTCCCCAGAGCTGCCCTCCAACAAAACAGCCCCCAGCCTGTACTGATCCGTGGGGCTGTTCTTCCCCAGATGCAGCACTTCACACTTGCCCTTATTGAACTGCATTCGATGTCTCCCCGCCCAGCTCTCCAGCCTGCACAGGTCACGCTGGATGGCAGCACGGCCTTCTAGTGTAGCAGCCACTCCTTCCAGTTTGGTATCATCAGCAAACTTGCTGAGAGGACATTCTGGCCCTTCGTCCAGGTCACTGATGAATATACTGAATAGGGCTGGACCCAGCACTGACCCCTGGGGGACGCCACTAGCCACAGGATTCTTGATACCTTGATCCACGCACTAGGAATTCCACAGCCAGCGTTTTTCAGCAGCTAGAAAAGTGCCATAAGCAACAGCAACAAAGCCCAAAGCAGGTGGTTTCGGCACCGTTGTGCAGGAAGCGATGGGGCGGGGTGCCAACGAAGAGCCCGGTGGTTGCGGCTCTACCGAGAAACGCGCGGGTTCACGTTATTTCACACCATCTTTGCTAGCAAACGAGCCACGGGGACCCTGCAACAATCGTTGCTCACAGGGACGCGCTCACCCGCGGTAAAACTGTAAAGCAATAGCAACGCCACTGTGTAAAGCGAGTGTCGGAAGGTTTTCTTAACCATCTCACCAAGAGGTCAAACCCGGCGTGTTCGGGGGCCAAGGGTGTTTGCAATTTGGAGGTGCTGCATCACCCTCATTTCCACTGGAAGACCTGACGCTATCCAAGGCTGCGAGAGGCGCGGGTTTTTTATTCTGTCAACGCGCCGCAAAGATGACGTTGCTTCGCTTCCCCCTTGAACTCTGAACTCGGGCTTGCTGTCGATCATCCCTTTGGGATAACCTATTTATTTCAGCCCGGGTACTCCCCCCTCCGTGCTTTTCTTCGCTCTGTTCATTCCACGTTAAGAGCACAGGTGGGTTGCTGGAGCTGGTGTATGAAAACAGAACCACCTTCTCAAGATTCCCTTTCCTGTCTCTCCTCGGCTCTGTGTAATTAACTCGGGCAACCTCCATCACCTCCCGTAAAACCTCTTACTAACCTGCCAGGGGGGGTTATTGTATGAAAAACAAGCAAATCCCTATCTGAGACATCAAGTTCATTGGCTGAAAACCAGCGCCAAACGTCCGGAGAGGTTCAGACAAACACCAACGCCTGGAGTTAGTTCTTTTATTGGAAACCACCGGACTGTAATCCACGACGCAGGCTGTCATTACAGAGCCGTCAGAAACGCAGCGTCGAGGGGTCAGTGGCCGAAAGAAGATCCCATCCAAGACCCCCGCCAGCACTCCCCGCGTCCCAGCGCGACAAGGATGGCTGCAGGGAACGGCTGATACAGCACACAGGCTTCGATACGCAACCTAACAGCGGTTTACGGTAGAATATTGAGCTCAAGTGTTACATCTGCTCAGCTACCCCGAGTGCAAACAAGCAGTCGAGTTTAATGGTATCAAAAAGTGCTGGAGGCTGTTTAAATATCAAGTTAAATTCTCAATGCTCGCTTACAAAACTATTTCTTGTTTTCACCATGTATTCTGTTGTAAGTGTTCCTGTCCCACATGCAGTCATGCGACCTTGGCTGCAATCAAAATGCTTACCTAGTGAAAGTGATAAGGTATTCTGGGTAAGCTTGAATGTCATTAAATATGATAAACATGGATGGCTGCTTCACGTTATCAGTTGAGCTATCAAACAGATCTATGGAGTTGCTAGCGTTTTTTGCTGCTGGAGTAATGGATCCTCTCGTCCCCTGAGAATATTCTCCAACAAGGACTCGAGCCAAGTACATGTACTTCCTCCCGCCCACATCTGGTTTAGAGTAGGTGTCGCCGGCAGAATAGTTGGCATTAACCGCAAAGTACGTGCCATTCCCGAAGTTTGCAGCTGTAGGCAGAAAAACAAACGTTAGAGTGTTTCAGTCGCAGCAAACGCTTATCTGTCACCTTTGGAGCCCGCGAAACTCTCGGCAATTTTGCTTTTTATTTGCAACGAGGAGATGTAACAAGACATCGTTCTGTATACGAGGCAGGACTATCGAGATGGCACGGCAAATCAGGCCTAGCCCTTATCAGGAAAGCAAGAGGTGTTTTGAAATTCACATTACCGTGCATTCCAGCATAGCTTCGGTTAAATCCGTGGTTGTTAATTAAGGTTAACGACTCCCAGCTTGTCCCATGAAACAGAAGCCTCTCGTTATTTTTGTTGCCATTTTTGTTATCCATTTCACGCTTTTTTATTTGGTAAGCCTTCCAAAAAAATGGGTTTTGTACCCTTTCAATCTGCAAAGTTCGAAAGCGAGACAGAAAAACAGAAAGTAGGTTGCTGTCAGGAAAAACCATCAGCGCGTCGACAATCCAATCTGCTTCCAAGACTCCTCCTGCATGTAACCCAGGCTGAAATAAGTTAGTCCAATCACTCCAAACTTTGGCATGACGGACCGGGCAGAACCCAGCCCAAAACACAACGAACACTCCGTGAGGGACAACACAGGGCAGTTTTGCAGGTTTCTGGGCCGCAGAGGAGAGGCCGACCCGCACGGCGCCCGAGGCTTACGGCAGCAAACGCTGTGCTCTGCTGCAGCAAAACCGATTTACAGAGCAAGCACGCTCACTGGGTGCTGAAGGAGCAACTGCTTCAGGGTTGTTCCAAATACCTCCCTGCAACATTAAACTGATGCTGCTGGAGTTAGTGACAGCCGTAAAGACTTGTCCAGCTACAGAAACCCCAGCAGAATGTACCTCTCCATTGTTACAAGTATTCTTCATCACTCGCTACCCAAGAATTTATGCTCAGAAACAATGACACGCTTTCACCTTTTCAATTTTTAATGATGGACAGGTCTTCAGAAACCTTTCCTGCACATCCTTGTACTCCCTTGTTTCTGGATTCAGTTCCACTATTTTGAGTCGCTGGTTTTGCATGTCATCCCACGTTGCAGGGAGCACTGTTGACTCTTGGTCTGCAGAAGAAGCACAATAAAAAAATCATATTTACTCAAATCCTCTGCTTAAAGTAAAATATGCCCTGCTACAAAACCTTCATGAAAGCCCATACACCTATAACTTGTCACCAGTGCCCACCGCTCTTTGTCAGCCAAGAGTATTCCACGGGTCTTTTACCAGAGGATTAGGGTGGTTTAGTTTCTAGTCTGCCAAAAAAGAAAACCTGAAAATACGTACAGGAGGCATTGCTAAGGCACTGGGAGCTGCAGTTACTTTCAAGTGTGAAGCAGAGTGGACGAAAAGGTTGTTCCCATTAAGATATAAAATGTGCCCCTGTAAAGCTGAGTCACAGCAGGACAAAGGAAAATAATATGCTGGGCAAAGTCCTGTATGGCTGAGTAAGAAGGAGGCAGCTCCTCACATTGTAATGGACTGGAAGCGAAGAGTGTATGTCTCAAGAACAGAAATGAGCAGTTGTCATTCTAGATCGCAGCTACAAACGTCTAATTATCAGTAAGCCTGCTAAGAGCCTCAGAATGCATTAGTTACATTTCAAAAAAATTTAAATAACTGCAGGATTCTTTTATTTTCATTTCCCAATTCAGTTCCTTTCTACATTCTCCAGAAATGGGCCTGCACAAGAATATTTTCCATACTCTTACTATTTCTTACTCTTACTAGGCTGGATGCAAGCTGGTTTTAACGTGGGAACGTCAGTCTGTCAAGGTGCTTTTACTTACCTTCAGATTTATCCACACGTATAAGGGGTGTACAGTTCCCTTGGTCATCCACAGCACGTCTACTTTCTATATTCACCGTGTGTTTTTTCTCATTAATGACGACTGAAATGTTTTTCTTCTCCATGTAAGCATTTTCCAAGGACATATTTGTGAGACTGTCAAATGGCACATAGGAATCCTTTTCAAAATATTTCCACTCAATTAAGTTCTGTAAAAGTTCTGCATTAATCTCTTCCTGCTTCGCAGCTTTTACCTTGTGGATCATTTTTTGAACAACTGAATAAGCCATCCAGACATCTTTCTCAACACCTGAAATTCGAATACTGCCACTGCCCAAATGAAGAGCAATTTTTAATTTCTTTTGTAGGTTATGCAGTTCCTCGCTCTCCGCTTCACTGAAATGAAAGATAGACTCGTCTTCGATTTCCGTTTGAAACTGTTCCTTTAAAATTGCACTTTTCAACCAGTTTTCAGCTTCTTCCACTTTCGTTTTGTTTTCACCACAAATCTGCACAACAGCCACGTCGATTTTCTTTTCCAAAACTGCTTTGGGTTTTTCCTCTGGGGAACGCTTCTCGGAGCTCCAGAACGCTACATTGAAACGCACAAATGTTGTAATTAACATCAACTATTACCAGCTCGTGCTGAACAGATCGATCCATACCCTTTATGTAAGTGACATCTACTTACACGTTAACTTGGAAATCAATGACTTGGCTGTTGTTTTAGCAGGACTTTGTCTTTTCTGCATGCTTTTATGGAACACGCTCAGCAGATGGGGCTGAAAGATGACTACTTTGATAGTTTTCACAGACGGAGCAGAGGTACTCTTTGCAAAGTCTGTTACTGCATCTATCATCTCCTCAGCTACTACAGTCGGATCACGGCCTGCCACACCTGAAACAGGTCACAAACATTTTACAAGTTGTAATCATTTTTAGAGAGCGTTAATAACTGTTACAAATGGTTAAAACATCTTTAAAAGAAGAGGTATCAACATGCCCACAATCACTCGGATCTTAAACAGGTCAGAAATAACTACAGGATGGCAATTAGGAAAGGTTTTATTTATCAGGAAAAGGAGGTTCAAGCCCACCTTTCCAGCAAGGGAAAAGTGGAAGTTTGCTTTTGTTAACGTGGCGACTGATCAGGTAACAATAAAGATGTCAAAGGCTTGGCTACCTAATAGGCCACAGGCCTGATGCTCAGTGGCCCAGTAGTCGACTCTTCGCTCAAAAAGCAAGCCTAATTTTATTCATGCGAGGGGTCCCCGCGTGCATGGGGCCTGGTTCTGGGTTCTCTGACTCTGGGGATTTCTGCTGAACTAACTGACAATAACAAGAGAAGGAAAAGGGACAATCTGGCCTTTTTAACAGGCTCACATTCCATCCCTATCAACCCTTCTGTGCAGCTGCTAGCCAGAGTTGCATCGTCTACTGATTTCAGGAACGGGATCAGAGCTCCCTGGATGTTCTCCCAGGAGCTGCCCACACATACCAGCCTGCTCCTGCTGTGACAAATATTTACGGTTCTCCAGGAAGCACAGACGTACTTTTGAACCCCTATTAGCAAGGCAGTGTCAGCTCTACAGCAATCATACTCCGTACATACTAGCTGACTGCAAGGAGTAGCGCCTTCTAGGTCTTCATAAGCTTCTAGTAACAGTTTTAAAGTCTGCAGCCTCTACATATATTTTCACCAAGGCATAATCCCTCCAGATAAATCAAACTCATTGCCTGAAGCCCGACATGCACTGAACCTATTTCAAAAGGGAGACACCAACCTGTTCCAATTGCTGGGAAGGCGACAGAGGTGTACTGCTGTAATTCGCACTCCTGAAGCACTTTGGTGACTAGCATCTTGATATTATCTTGGGCAACAAAATGAATTATTTTTTTGCATGGCAGGCTTCCTGCTCGGGTGGTGATATATAACTTGTTAGGTGGTGAGGCTGAAACACAAGTAGGAGAAAGTAATCGGTCAACAATTAATCAGATACAGATGCGTACTAATCCTCATTAGGAGATAAGAAGTGATGACAAATAGGCCCCGGGACAAGCTTCAGGTCTCCTTTCACAAACCACGTAACCCCCTCTATCCTTACTTTCAAGGCACGAGGATTCACTTTATGTTTGGAAAATACTTGCCTCGTTTGGCAAATAAATTCAGTGTGAGCCTTCATTTGTCAAGTTTACTTTGCAGACTTCGAGAACTTCACGCAGGCTACTACTATACTCTGTCTTCACGCGCACACAAGCATGCCATCCATCCTCAGGCTGGATCCTAGCCCGAATTACCTTCTTGGCCTGTGCAACAGAGGTTTACCTCTTATCTGCTCCTCGTAATTCTTTTCCTTTGGTTGGTCTTCCAAGCTGACCTCCACACCAGCAATTTTCCCCACTTCCCTTAGTTAAGGAGTTTTAAGCCACATACTCATCCACTCCCCATTATTGTATTTGCTGTTCACTAGCTGAATCTGGTCTGCAAATAAATGCCCCTTCGGAGGCAAGAACCCAACTTCACTGGTTTTCCCTCTTGGTCACACAGAGGATCCGGTAGTAGGTTGCTAGTTCTGCCAACAGCAAACGTTTTTTCACTTGGGAATGACAAAAGGAGTTGCAGGTGGACAGTTGCTTCCAGTGAGGTATGGCTTCGCTATGAACATTTCTGCCAGCACCATCCCTTGCTCATAGCTCTGTTTGATGCAGACCCAATTTGCTTTTGCCACAAAAGCTTTACTGGAATAAGATGCACTAATGAATAGATTTAGTTCTTTATGTACGCTTAGAGCCCTCTCTTCTGGAAAATTCTTACTTTCCTTCCCTCATCAGATGTTTTACAAGTATCACATGAAGTGATTATAAACTAGCTGAGGTAACACAGTGCATAATACCGATGGATGTATAGTAGGCGCTGAGAAAGTAACCCAACAGATTCCCTGCCGTGCACAAACGCCTTCAGAAAAGAAGTCAGAAATGCTGTACCATACCTAGTTGAGCACATTCATCTTCAACTGCTTTTCCAGCACCGTTCAGAATTGCTCTAGAGACACCTTAAACGAGAAACGGCATATGAATCCACTGTTTCTGCTACTGCTGATGCCATTAAAGTCCCATCTGAGGCAGAACTGTGTACCACACAGTACCTAAACGGTCTCAGTCCTGATAACCTTCACCACTACAAGTGAAAAGCGCTGTTGCCTAAATTCTAGGCTTATGCTTCTCAACTCAGAGCGATGTCTAAGTACCTAACAAGTTTCACTGAGGTCAAAACTTCATTGAGTTTTAACTCCTTTAGTCCCAGAGACGTTCTATAAAAAGATTCTATTAAAAATATATATATACACATTAGTTTCCCTTTCTGCAAGTGTCTTAAATGTGCCATCCTGTAACACAGATTAACAAGAAAGTTTCGGGCACGCCCTAATTGAACCTTTGTACCCTAAGAAACAAAACAGAAACCACTGTGAAGCACAAGGGTTCGAAACACTAAAAAAAACACCCCCAAAACCACAAAACCCCACCTTCCCACTCTCCTTATCCAGCCCTTCCAACCACACATACTGTTTTCACACTTAATACCAACCACAATACCTGTTTTTAGGCTGAACGTTTGGTTTGTGATATTGACAATGACATCTCCCTCTTCCTTGGTAATATCGCCTTCCGCCACCCGGAACACGAGGGAGCCAATCTTCATTTCGCTTGCATCCTGTGCAGGGGTTGAAGAGGCACCAGAGGAAGCTGCAGAAATAAATACAGGCCCTGATCAGCAGGAGGCGATGGGGTAAGGGATTGCTCAGGGGGACAACGCCTACAGGCACCACGGTTTGGCTCCAGACTCAGGCTGTGAAGAGGACTGCCAGCCGAGCTAACTGAACATCAATCCTTCTCGCAGGATTGATCAGCCTTCACCTACTCCCATCACTGCTGCTCGTGCTGAGATGGCAGACAAAATCTTGTTTGGCCACGCACCTGCTATACAGACGCTACAGTTCCATCAGGCTGGGTAACACCAAAGATAGTTCAGTTTGGTTTCGCTGTCCCTCTGAACGTGTGAAAGGTTTAAGAATATTCCAAAGAGGCCACTTTAAGACACGTAACCAGGAACTCAGCTGCCTTCCCAGGGCATAGGAGGACACTGACCTGTTCACAGTCTAATCGAGTACAAAGCCTTACTTGTGCCCTTCCGCTGTCCTGAGTTGTAGGGGCACTAGTCAGATAATGAATTAGAGGTACTGGGTTTTTTCTTAGCATCTCCAGCACAGTTTCAGACGTTACACTCAGCCTGAAAATACCATATGCTGTCTTTACAGCAGCTGCTTCGACCGTTACCTGGCCTTCAGAAACGACGTGCTCACCAAACATCTACCTAAACGTGCATAATGAACGCATTCCCTGGAATATTGAACAGAATTACGGAACTCACTAGGCACACAACTTCCGTGAAACAAGCTTACCCGCGCCTTGGCTAGCCGTATCTGAAGTGTTCTGCACTTCAACACCTCCAGTATTTCCACATCTGTTCTCAAGTTCACATGAAAATTCCTAGAGAACGAAATTCCAATCAACCCCTGTAGAAGCCTTTAGATTAGGCAGCAGAAATGAAAGTTTGAAAAGTAAAGTTTAAAAACACATTTAGAAATAGCTTAATGCAAACGACTTCAGATCATCTCTCACGACGCTGACGGCCAGTCCTGACACTCTTGTTCTGAGAAAGCAAGGTTTTCCAGCGCGAGCAACAGACAGGATTGACACATAACGAAGTGCAGGCCCGTTCCAGAGGAACACGTTAACAGATAGCATCCTTACGCTGAGGGGCTAGTCTACGCTAACTTCTCCGCACTCCACAGCTCAGGCTTTGGCACAGCAGCCTTCAAGTTTGGCCTTTCATAATGTATTAGTGACCTGGAGAGATTCACGTGTGAAATGAGTAACTTGAGCGTGGATATAGAAAATCTGTGTTAGCATGACGCTGAAGAAAGGGGGATGTGGAATACTGACATCTTTCCTACTGGAGAGGTTTACCAGCACCGCAATCCTAGCATAGGTATTTTTCCTAAAAAGACACTAGCACTCCATCGGAACCGCAGACTGGTTTGGGTTGGAAGGGACCTTGAAGACCATCCAGTTCCAACCCCTCTGCCATGGGCAGGGACACCCTCCACTAGACCAGGTTGCTCCAAGCCTCATCCAGCCTGGCCTTGGAGGAAGTATTCCTTTTTCCAAGAGCAAAGACGTCTATATGCAGGAGGTGCAGCAAATTTACCTGTAGTCAGGTCCTGCATACTGAAGAACGAGGTAAGTTCATGAGATAAAGAGTAATCACGCTTTCCTGTGTACAATTGCCAGGGAACAAAAAGGGACAGGAAGGGAGCAGGGCTGCACAGACAGGCAGGTAGAGGTAGAACCAACAAGAAAACTTTCAGTACAGACAAAAGAGACCATCAGCAAACTGCTTTAGTATAAGAACAAACATCCTGCGGATTCTCTGGAGATTGTCAGATAGCCAAGTGTCATGAGACAGACCCAAATAAAACCGCATATAATAGAGAGAGAAAAACATGGTAACTCACCTGAATATTAGCTGTGTCTTTTGGATGCAACAGGAAGTGAACTTCCTCAAGAGAATTTACTCCATTTTCACTACTGAATTCAAACACTTTGTCAAATAGTAATTTAGCAACAACGGGCCTTGGGAATCCTAAGTTCCCAGTCCCAATCGCTGGGAAAGTAATTGACTTTAAAGATAGGCTCTCAGCAATCTGCAGGCATTTTGTGATGATGTCACCCAAGACCTGTAAAGCACAATTACTTTTTCAATTACCAAAAGCAATTTTTTCCAGTGTATGCAGTGTAACACTTTCCCTTTTAGCTATCTCTTGGTGTTAAAATGCAGTTAATGCATACATCACAAGGAATACTTTAGTCAACAAGGAATTAGCCACATAGCTAAAAGAACAGCCCAAACTCTCTCCCCTTGTACGAAACTGTCCCTCGTTTCAAAGGCGAAGTTGCATTAAACCCACTATAGAGCCCAGTTAAATTAGAGTTTAGGCAAATAAAACCCCTTATACCTTTGAAGAAGTTTGTTTCTGGGACCATGCAGGCACAACAGCATGAAGCACAACGCTGCAGCCTAGATTGTAACCTTTTGTTTTCAACACAGATCCTTCCTCGGGAGGTTTTTCTACGCTTTCTTCTTTTAAGCCCGTCTGAAGCATTGGCCCTGCCTTGCTTAGCAAAGCTTTAGAGAGTGGCCCTTTATCAAGCTGGAGGTCTTTGGCAACACTGATGACAACAATGTCTGTCTGAAAAAACACAGAAGTAAAAAACTAGCTTTTAAGTATCAAGTTTAAATTTCACACTGACTAACCAAATACAGCCGACCTGCCACTTTACAGAGTAAATGTTTGGGGACAGCAATCTGAGAGTGAACAAAGATTTGGAATAAACCAGAAGAGTTATGCTCAGTTCTAATACCGTCAGCCTGCCCCTAGCAATGCAAAGGCCAAGTTAACAGTGAATTTCCCATCAAGCCAACAGAAGAAGGTTAAAATTCCGCATTCCTGGTCTACTCATTCCACCTCCACTCAAAAAACGTTGAAGTTTATTCTCTAAGAGAAGTTCATAGACCAAAAATCTGTGTTCAATGAGGTAAGCCAGACCTTCCATACTTGACTGGTGTAGAGAAAAAGGAGAAGCTGAAAACAAGACTGGAGGAAAGCGATGGAGAGGGGCAGTAACTCATATGGGAGAGAAACAGAGTGCTACGAACACCGTGGGAGGCGTCCCCTCCTGAAAGGATTTGCTGGCCACTGAAGGAGCTGCTTCCAGTGAAGTAGCTATCATCAGCCAGCTAACAGCAACTCAGTACTGGAGGCAAGTGGAAACGGATTAGTGAAGCTGGTTCTCTGCAGGAAATACAACACCAAACGCCCGTTTCGTGCCAGTGTTCACCAATGACGCAACAGACCATAGCTCCCCGCATCAATACCCTACAGCTGCAGGCGGAACCAGGCTGGCTGCGGACCCAGACACGCACGTCTCTGCCTGCCGCAGGACCACAGAGCATCTGGAAGCAGCCCAGCAGCTCTCACGCGGCAGGATACTCGTGTTAGCCAACACCGAGAACCCTCTTTTGCCTCTGGGCTAGTACCCCACTCTGGTAATCGGGATTTCTGGGAAGGTCAGTGCCACATGCAGGTGGTTCCTGCCCAGCAAGGTAGGGTCAGGCAGGTTGGGAGCCCAGAACCATTCCTGCTGACCTGCAACGCACCGTGTCCAGCAGGGATCTGTGTGCCCCTCTGATCGCAGATGACAAAACGGAATGCTACACAGCCAGCTGTATTTATCGTGTAAGACAGTCATCCAACAGCAGTTCTTAGTATCAGCAGTGACAGCCAATTTCAGTAATTTATCGAACACGTCACGTTGCTCATTACAGATGACAGTCTAAGGTTGGTTGTTTTTTGGTTTTGTTGTTTTAAACACAAACAAAAAACACCCTTGATATTTTAAAAGCAGGTAATTAAAACACTTACTGTGGCATCTTCAATGCTTCCTTTTTTCAGCACGATGTCAAGGCCTTCCTCAGTTGTCACCAGTGGGAAGGTCTTGCTATTTGGAGAAATTCTGCTTTTCCTAGGCTGATGAACTGTACCGGTCTGATGCAGTTTCCTGTAAGAAGGTGAATAATCTGAAAACACTTCTCTCAGCGCCTTGTTGAAAGCCTGAATGTTATCCTGGACAATATCCACAAGATGAACCTCCTTCAAGCTGCTCTCCCCCATGGATTCTCCCAAGGTCTCTTTGATGGAGGACACAATGGAATTTGCACACTGTTCCAGTGGGAAGCCAAAAATCCCTCCGCTTATAGCGGGCAGAGCTATGGAACGATGATTGTATGTTTCAGCTAGCTGCAGACTTTTCTTCACGGTCTTCCTTAACAAGTGCACGCACTTCTCCGCTTCCTCCTTGCTCCACCTGGGCCCGACAGCGTGAATGACGTTCTTGCAGGGCAGCTTCCCGGCGCCCGTGATAACCGCGCAGCCGGGATGCAGACGACCGTTCTTCCTCACCAGCTCGTCGCACTCCTGCTGCAGCTCTGGACCGGCCGCTTTTAACAGCGCCTCAGCAAGGCCGCCGTTGTGTTTTAAGTCTTCGTTAGATGCGTTTACCACAACATCAACAGGATAAGCGCACAAGTTAGCTTTATAAACGGCTATTACGATTCCACCTACGGTCACCTGCGAGTAGGGCTTGCCTGCATCGCTACCTTCTTGCTGTTCTTCCAGCTGTTCTTCCGACAGCTCTTCCAGCCTGACTAGACACTTAAATTCTCCTTTTGCACTGGCAGCAAAGAAGTGTTCTCGCTCTTTGAAATACGACTTGGCTCCTGGCTCTCTAATTACCAAGCGCTTATAATGCAGGCCAGACAGAATTTGCTCAACTAAGGTGACTCCCTTCAGCACTTCTCTTCTGGGCCCACTCAGGGATATAACTCTACATTTCTTCTGTGTGATAAAGTCAACTTTCACACCTTTATTCTCCAGGTCACCCCAAACATTGGCCTTCTCTTTCTCAAAAAAGATTATGACCGCCATGGGTTTTCCTCCAATGACCTTTCGTACTTGTGTGTTTTCATCTATAAAATTAAAAAGTTCCTCAAAGGCTTTTGCTACTTCTTGAGAACAACCAGCAATGATGATCTGACTCTCTGCCTGAATGACTTTTACAGCTTCGTTAGAGCGGTTTTGCTTGGTGAGTACCCTCCATTCCTTCTTCTGGAGGACTGACTCATCCTCCAAAGTAATGCTTTTGAAGTCCAGTTCCTTCTTTATCTCCTCTTCTGCTTTCAGGAGATCTTCAAGAGCACTCCCTTTCAAGACGAGAGCTTCTGTGCCAAGCTCATAAAAGGCACTGATTTCTTTTGACATAAACAGGCTCTGTGACAAGGTTTCATTATCAACACACTCTAAAAACTGGAAAATATAAGGGTGAATATTAACCGTTTTCTTTACCATATTGCGTATATTATCTAATATTTCCCCTTTTGCTTTATACACTTCCTCTGGCATTCCACATAAGTTAATTATCTTCTGCAAAGGATCGTAAGCTACCTGCAGGCCTGGGAACTCCGTATGAAATTTTTCTTCAAGACCAGTCATCTGTAAAAGTGCGTATTCCCCTGGAGTCATTAGCACCATTTCTTCAGTTCTTTGCTTTTCTCTTTCAATTTCTCTGGCAGCCTTTTCTACCAGAAACTTCAGCTCTTTTTCAACATTCTTCACAACTTCTTTTTCACCGACTAGAATGAGTAACTCCTCAGAAGTACACGGGATTATCAGAACTTCATCATGGATAAAGCTGTTTCCAATGGCTTCCCACACCTCTGCGCTTACTTGACATTTAATCGCTTCGTACTTCGATACGCTACGTGAAAATGCCGTGGAAACGCTTTCTTTCCATGTCTTGATCAGTCGAGATACTAATCTCTTCTGCTCAGAGAAAGTAGCTGAAGGATGCAAAGTAACTTCTGGGTCTGCGCAGCCGGGTTCAGGCCACCTCAGCACACAGTTACACTTTGCCATTTCACAACTTATGGCCTCGGTCAGCTTCTTATTTCTCTGCAAGTAACACCAGATATGCGGATCCAGAGGCACTGTAATTGGATCCGGCTTCTTTATTTGTGGCCCTTCCTTTCCATACAGAGCTGCTCCCAGCGAAGCATAGTAAGGATAGACGGAGATCGGTGTTTTGTTGAGTAAATGCTGCTTTGCCAAGATATTGGTTACATCTAAAATGGACAAACAGAAACGCAAGCAATTAATCCTAGCACTTTAAACCATTGATCTTCCAGTGGGTGTTTTTAAACTTTAATTTAAAACTGTTCCTAGATATAACGAACATTATTATTTAGAAAACAATTTCTCTCCTTTTCAAGACAGAAATAATTCCAAACTATCTATGAGTTACTGGTTTTAAACACCAAAAGCTAAGGCAGCGAGACAGTGAAGAGCCAACACTGTGCACCTCCAGGAGGTACGCGCAGACCCGTCTCTGCCCCAGTTCCGTTACGGGCTGTTCTTGCAGTGCCCAGCTCCGTAGCTGTCTGGGCTGTTACTCAGCAGTATCAAATCACAACTCCTCCATTTCCCCCCAGAAGAGCATCCACTTTCTTCAACTTCCCTTCAGCCCTCCCCTTCACTGCGATGCCTTCAGCTTCGCCCTTGTCCCCCACCTTCTACAGATGCTCACGCTTCTGTCACTGGCTGGACGAGCCGCAGAACCCTGCTCTCCAGCCAAAAAGCTGCCCAAGAGATTGTCCTTAGACGAGCCAGAGAGCACACATTGCCACAGGGCAGCAGGTGGTGAGAGCGGTGTGGGGGGAGAAGCCTCCTGCACTACATGGGGCTGCGCTTTCCCCGTTGAATTCGCACTGTAACTTCAAAGATGTCAAAGGATCTCAAAGAAATAAGAGTTTCGTATTCTGCGTTACCTTTATCGTCGTTGAACGTAATGATGGCTGCATCTTCATCAGGCAGCTGCTGAACATCCACCACTTGTGCACCTCCATTCTTCTTGTTTTCAAAGTAGATGGTTATATAGTCACTGGGTGTGTTGGGTGGTATATTTTCAGCCCTAATGCTTCTTGTTACCTCAAGGCACCGTGCAGTAATATTTTGTTGCTTTGCTCTCTGGTTTTGATTAAACTTTTTGGCAAATTCCCCTGGAGCTAGAAAGAGAAATGAGGGGGGAAAAAAATCAAAACAAAACACCACAAGTCAAGGCCAAACTAGCAGCTTGGTTTTCTGTCGCTGCGTGCGCTGACCAAAGCACTGAATTACAAAGCATTTGTCACCTCGGAGGTGCCCACAAAGCTACCTCGTGTCACATATTCAGTATCAGTCCCCTAATATTCACCACACTGGTTGATCACGATTGTTGACTACAACTACCCAAGCCAGAATTTGTCACTAGTTTTCCTACTGAGTATCACTGGGTCTCTTTAACCCCAAAAGAAAGATCAGGTCCATTTTTTGGGCTATGGCTTTATACGCAGCTAATTAGACATAAGTCAACAGTTCTAATTCGGATTCTTTTGGGTTTACCATAAACACATTCTATTTTTGGCTATTTTCACCCCTGTTATCATCACAGTAAAAGACAGTCAAGCCTGACAGACATAAACATGACACTCGATGAAGTTTTTAAAGGATCCACTTATTTCCTAAAGGCTATACCAAAAATTTGGGACTGGACCATGATACAAGAGGCAAATAATTTCTGACTTCTAAAGCAGAAAACCCTGAGCCTTCCCAGAGACTAAAATCTTCTATGATTTAGTTATACCACGGACCAATCCCATCACAACTTTAAGATTTCTGAGGAACTTCTTCCTTATGTATTACCAGCAACACAACTATTGCCATGAAGTTGATTCAAAGGGGCATATAAACTGTTTTCAGCAGGTTCTACTTCTAAAGAGATTTACAGTTTTTCCACCCAGAAGACAGAATTCTCTCTCCTGTCCCACCTCCTCACCCAGAATCAAGCACACACAAAATCACCTTGTCCCTAAATGGACTCAAGCGCAGCAGCACTCAAAAAAATCCTGGAACCAGTTCACCACTGAGAACTTAATTCATCCTGTTATCCCCACAGCACCAGCTATGGCACTGGCTCACACTGTTTCTGACTGCTCTTGTCATACCACTGACCCATGCCCTGGGATGGAAGTTGTTAATCATATCAACCCTAAATCTTGGCAGGAACCAGGAAGTCCTCCCAGCCTCTCACTGGTGAGAAGTGGGAGCAAGCACCTCTCCGTCACCTGTAGCTCAACAACTACTTGGTACTGCAGCGTCAGGCAAACATACGGTGTTCATTCCATGCTCCACAAAACTGACAGCTGCCACTCTGCACAAGGACAGCTGGAGCTGCCTCAGCATCCCAGGGCCCATCCAGTCCAGTGTCCTAGCTGCTGTGGGCATTGCTGGAGACATCTAGAGAACAGCTCGAAGAAGGTGCTGCTTCCCTAACCCTCTCCCAGCCTCCAATCTGTTACAGTAAATTCCCCAAGCCGGATGCAGTCTATTTAATAACCTTAAAAACCTCTGTTCACGCACTTGTTCAATTTTTCCCTCAACTCCATACGAACTTACTGCACACGTAACACCCTTCAGCAAGGACAGCCCTTATCATCCACTTGTGCTGAGTACATCCTTTCGTTGCTTGTATGCAGTGACAGTTTGCTTTCAGCCCTGCCCGTTCCGTTTGCTCTCCAAATCAGAGCCAGCCCTCCTCTGACTTCCATCTGCCTTACATCTAACTTGAGTAAATCCTCATTTAAAATGATGCAACATCAGATTAAACCTTAAAGCTATGACAAAAAACATTCATTTCCTGCTTAAACCTCCCCACACACACACGCACACAAGTAGATAAGAAAAAAGATCTGCTATTCTTTTTCCTTCTTACCAATATTTCCGGTAAAAGTGACTACAGCAGCACGTATTTCAGGTATCACTTCCACACTGAAGTCGCCATCATCCTCTGACAAACCACTGATGTTCTCCACCAGCATAATTAACAAGCAATTTTTTACTGTTTCCTGCACATTCTCAAGCACAACTAGAGTGGAGGAGAGGGATCCTTCGGACTCCTCCACTTGGCTCGGGTCCTGGAGCATCTCCTCTTGCCATGGCTTCACAAACAGCTCAATTTTCTTCACCGAGTGATGCTCCCTTTGCAAAACTTCTTGGGCATCTAGTTCCACAGGAAAACAAAGAGAGACGTGATCTTCCCTCCCCCTCCTGCCGCAGCAGAGCAACATGGTAAGTTACACTCTGCTTTAAGAATCTGGCCAACTGTGTTCTCTCCTATCACAGAAGAGACTGAAAAGCTGAGGTCAGGATAAAGGCTACTCTCTGACCTAGATGTCCCGAGTCTCCCCAAAGGAAAAAAGTTACCTTTTGAGGTGTTACCTCCCTTACACTGCTCTCAAGTGGAAGGGACTGTTCTCCAGATTAGTAACATCTAATACACAACAAATGAAGAAAGGGCTTCCCAGCCTGCTTATCTTGCGTATTTAACTCTATTTGACTATTTCTCCTGCATAAACAGTTTCCTCTTTCAGCACACATCCTTCACACGCTAACAAGTAGCCAGCAGCACTTTAGTACAGAGGAAAGCATAGGAAAACTACAGATAAATCGAGGCTACTTTAAAATCATTTTCTCCACAGAGATGAACATTCAGCTCTCTGCCTTACAAATACATAATCTTTATTACCTCCAAACCCTGGCAATTGAAATTAATATGAAAGAAAACACAACAAAACAATATTTAGCCACGATCTGCAGTTAATGCTATGCTTTACCCAGACTCCTGAACCAGAATTAAAGCTTACTTATTCTGCAGTGCTCCTGACATCATGTCACCTGCATTGTTCTCTGAGCTTTGATCAAGCACTTTGGACAGGTCTAGAGAACCACTTCCATCCCTGGGCGTTATTATTAACAGTGAGAGACCCACATCTGTGTTGGATACTCACACACATTTGCTCCTTTTACATCCTGTCACTCTTTGGGAATAAGAAGCCATTTCTGCAGGAACAATGTCCACAAAGAGATCCAGCACCAGCAAAGGCTTATTTTTAAACGGGAGCTTTAGCAATACAACACCCATAAGACACAATCATACCTTCCTCATCCTCAAAGGTGATGATAATTTGCTGATCCTTTTTGATGTAGGACTCGATGATGCCCCCACCAGACTTCTTTTTATTTTCAAAGTACATTTCCACAATCTCATCTTCTATTTCTTTCCCAGAGGCAGTGGTCACTATGACAGATTTCCTAGGGGATGGTTTTTCTGCTTCCCATTTCTCACATGATTCTGAAATGAAAGATCACACCCTAATGCCTTAGGCAAAAGTTAAGAAAAAAAACCCCAAGCTTACTGTCTTCCAAGCTTTCCCACCACTTTTTGTTCATATCACAGATAAGATTGGGAAGAGAACAGATAAATAAACAGTAATTCAGGTGGCTGGGGTTTTGGGTTTTTTTGTGTGGTGGTATTTCCTGCCCCCCCCCCAACAGCCTTTAAATCCCAAACAAGCTGAACATATCACTAGCTTGTGTTGGCCTATCAACAGGTGAGGAGAAAAGGCTTCCTTTCATCACCCGGCAAGGACAGCAGGTGCAATGGCTATGAAAGCTTCTCCACAAATAGAATCATTGAATCTTTTAAGTTGGAAAAGACCTTTAAGATCACCAAGTCCATTCTTTAACCCAGCACTGCCAAGCCCACCACTAAACCCTGTCCCTGAGCACCACATCTACACATCTCTTAAATCCCTCCAGAGATGGTGGCTCCACCACCTCCCTGGGCAGCCCGTTCCAATGAGTGATAACCTTTTCCATGAAGAAATGATTCCTAATATCCAATCTGAACCTCCCCTGATGCAACCTGAGGCCATTTCTTCTTGTCCTATCACTAGGACACTTGGGAGAAGAGACCAACCGCACCCCCTCTGCACCCTCCTTTCAGGGAGTTGTAAAGCGTGATCAGGTCTCCCCTGAGCCTCCTCCTCTCCAGGCTGAACACCCCCAGCTCCCTCAGCCGCTCCTCACAGGACTTGTGCTCTAAAGTCTCTAAATCCAGATTTAGAACCTCTAAATCCACGATGAGGGGAACCATCACTCTTCCATCTATGCGCTCTCTCCATTTACAGTTCCAGCCACTGCCCTGGGTTGCCATGGGGCTACACGTGCTGGCTGCCACAGGAGGTCTGGTGTACCCGGGGTGCACAGCTACTGATGTTCTACCACAGGTCACCCCGGCGGGGCCAGTGGCTGCTGGGAAGGTCTGGGTAGGGACAGCCTTACCCAGTACAAAGATCAGCAACCACTCCTCGCCCTAAGGAGCTGACCTGTCTGAGGCAGCCAGTGAAGTGGGGAGTTTCCTAAAGGGACTCTTACAAAAAAAAAAAAGTAGTGGATTTTAGCCCGAGATCATGATTTCTACACGGCGTTAGACAAACACCACGAGCCATCCAGGTGACCAGGGCACTACTGCAGCATAAAGGTCAATGAAAACCAATGAGGCAAGAATACACTGGCCTCTGGTTAGCAGCAAGCTTACCTGTCTCCTCCGGCTGGGTGCACACAGAAGTCTCCTTATTCTGGCAGGTAGGAAGAGACACCTGGGGTTCATTAACTAGAGACAAACGACAGTGATTGCTCAGTCACTGGGTACTTGGAGAAGGAAAAGGGTATGCTCTTGCAGACTCAGGAGCTAACACAGCTTGAATTTAGTTTCACTTGCCACTGGCAGAATCACAGACTTCTGCATATTCCTCTTTTTTAAACCATGTCTTGAATGTGGTTACAGAAACACCCTTTCAGCTCAAGAAGCCTCAGGCATAATGTTAAAAACCAAACTCACGCTGCGTGAACCACTGCAAGCAGGGTCTCCTACGCCTCACAGCACTGCCCTCGTATAAAAACCATGCTGTCGAGCAAGAGACCCGCCGAGGGCATCTCTCCTCTGGAGGAAAGCGCCTTCAGAAACCACACGTCTCTGAACGCTTCTACCGCGATGTATTCTGGCTCTGCACGGCATCTCTACCTGCTAGTTTAAAAGAACGAGGAGCACAGCTAAACCACGAACCAAGAGATAACGGTAGTATCTGGAGACGGCTTTTCCAGCCTGCGCCCACCGCCTTGGCCCGTGCGCGGCCCTTGTTTGTACAAGTCGGGGACGCGCTGGGGATGAGCACCGACACCGGCCCGCCGGGAGAACGCACGCGGTGGCAGCCGGAACCCCGACAGCAGCTGCACGGAACGTCCGGTCCAGGTTTTACCCGTGCCTTGGGGGCTGTGCTTTGCGAACTTAACAAAAAAACCTGAAGGAGAACGCTGGGAGAAGGGAAGAAGCGCACGGCAGGCGCCAACCTGCACAAGCACCCGACGAGCAGAGGTCACCGGCTCCCGCCGCACCCCTCCCCGCGCTGCTCCCGGCCGGCCGCCCCGGGCCGAGCGCCGAGCTGCGGGGTGGGCCCTGCCCGGCTGAGCCGGGGGTGCTCGGCCCCGCGCCGCGCCTCACGCAGAGCCTACCTGGCTCCTCGGCCCCGCCGGCCCGGCCCGCCTCCTGCAAGCGAAGGAGAAGAGCAGAGCGGTTACCCGCGGGCCCGCTGCCCGCCCCTGCCCGCCCCTGCCCGCCCCGCGCCGCCCGCCTCACCTGCGCGGGGCCGCCGTCCGCGGGCAGCTCGGTGACCAGCAGCGACAGCCGCCCCTTGGGACCCCAGTCGAGCTCATGGACCCGCCGGTCGAGCACCCGCTGCCTCACTGCCAACACGACAGGCACCGCTGAGGGGAGGGCGGCGGCGGCGGCGGCCGCCTTCCCCCCCAGAAACGCTGGAGACGGCCATTAGCCCCCTCACCCCGCCCCGGCCCGGCCGCTCACCCTCGGGGTGGGCGAAGCAGACGAGGAGATGCCCGGGCTCGCCGCCGGCCCGCAGCTCGCACTCGCCACCGCCCGAGCGCTTCTGGCTCTGGAAGTAGCAGAGCAGCTTCTTCCTCAGGGCGGGCGGCGGCTCGGCGGCGCCCCAGGCTCCGCGCACCAGCAGCGGGAAGCCGCCCGCCCGCTGCCCCGCCATGGCTTCCTCCGCTGCCTCCTCACGTCTCCCCCTCACCCCTCCTTCCCCCCGCCCGCCTCTTTCAGTTTCATTTCCACGCCGAGGGAAGCAGCGGGGCCGGGCTCCGCCCTGCGCCGGGGGCGGGCGGTCCCCGCGGGCCGGGCCGGGGGCCCCGGTGCCCCGTGTGACGGCGGGCAGGGCCGGGGCGGCACAGCCCGCGTTCCGCCGCAGGGCAGAAACGCAGCACCGAGCCTGCACGGCCTCGTGCAAGAAGCCGATTTTACCAATACGGCTGTTTTTCAGTGCGTTCCAAGTCAGGCAGTACCACAGGCCTCGCTCTCCCCGCGTTATGCCTTCGAATCGGGTCGTGACGCGAAGTAAACCCACCCGTTTCCACCATTCTCCCTCAGAAATGCTTCCACAAGTGTATTTTTTTGTGCAAGATTGCGACAAAAGACTATTTTCCTCAGACCAACGTGTCAGGGAGCCGAGCCGAGCGCTCAGGGCTTTCCCCGCACGAAGGTGACAGGCTGCAGCTGGTTCTGGCCTCGTGTTTTACGAGAGTGTCCAAATAGGAGACACTAAAATAGCAAATTATTCCCCCTCCGCCCCAAACTTCCCTGCACGTTCACTGGGGAAAACGGGTAATAACCAAACGCCATTGAACGATAAGCACGGGCGGATGTCGGCTACGCAGAGCGGACCTGCGGGGACGCCCTCGCGTCTCGGTGGGCGATGAATCCTTCGTTTGGTAGTGTTCTCTCCACAGCTGGCCCAGGTGCGTGCTCGCCTCCCTTGCTGTAACCCAGACAAAATACCTGACTTCGATTGCAAATCGGGTAGATTTATCCCTAAAATGTACGTCTGCGATTGGAAAGTGAAGGTCTGTACGGCTGGATAAAGCCCTGGGAGCTTTCAGTGATGGCCACTGAAAAGAGATCTTAAGGGATCTTATCAATATCTAAAGGGGGGGTGTCAGGAGGATGGGGCCAGGCTCTGCTCAGTGGTGTCCAGTGACAGGACTAGGGGCAATGGCCATAAACTGGCAAACAGAAGGTTCAGCCTGAACGTGAGGAAACCCTTCTTCCCTGTGAGGGGGACAGAGCCCTGGGACAGGCTGCCCAGAGAGCGGGGAGTCTCCTTCCCTGGACACTTTCCAAAGCCGCCTGGACTTGTTCCTGTGTGATCTGCTCTGGGGGATCCTGCTCTGGCAGGGGGCTTGGACTGGATGATCTCTAGAGGTGCCTTCCACCCCCGACCACTCGGTGAACCTGTCAGCAGGACTGCGAAGCAAAACTCAGCCTGCAAACGTTGCCACAGGTAAAACGGGAGCCAGTGAATTGTCACATCGGGGCCTGACATTGGTGACCCAGCTCGTGGGGACAGAACGTGAGACGAGAAGTTGGGGAGGTTTGATCCTTACAGCTCAGCATGCAGAAAAGCACCGTCACTTAGAGACAACCGGAATGTTGGTATCTCGCTGCAGGGAAAAGGGAGACGGCCAAATACTGCAAAATATGAAAACAAGCACGGTGAAAGGAAGCCGCGGTAGGAAGGAAAGTCATCCTAAGCCACATGGAAACCAAACAGTGCCCAGCACTGATAAATCTGAAAGTCAAGGTGATCAGGTAGTACTGCCTAGTTCACACCGTGGGAATCTTAAAAAAAACCAACCCAAAAACCAAAACCAGGAGGTGGCGTGGGGTACAAATCACCCCAAATCGTGGCACTGCTGGGAAGCTCCTAAATTAAAAAATTATATACAACTACACATATCTAAAACGGGGAAAAAGAGCCGTACGTAAGAAGGCAGAACTGAGCAGAGGGTATTTTTATATTTTATTTACTCCTTACATTCATTAGCCTAACAAAACCGGTTTAACTCACTAACGATGGTGGCCGCACCGAGGGAAAGCCATTTGTTGCACGCCACCAGGAAGGTAGAGCGCTATTGTGACACCAAGGAGTAGCGACAGAGTATCTGTAGGATACAATTTATACCTTAAGTTGAAGCCATGGCAAGGATGTAGTTTTACAGTTGCAAAGGTGACTTAAAAGTTGTATTTCAGCTGAAACATGATGGAAGGCACGGAACAGGGACTCGGTTACTTTCCATTTGCTCCAACACAGCTCTGAGCATTCAGCGCTTCTGCAGGGTTAAAAATACAGCAGCATCCATGTACCCCCCACATACGTTATCCACGCTGATTTCATGGATTAGGTGAAAAACCCAAACCACGAATGCCATTTCTACCCTGAAAGGGGAAAAAAGCACAAGATCATAGCTTGATCACAGCTGGCACTGCGACAGCTGCATAGGAGTTTTCCAGCAGAGGGGTTACACGATGCTATCCATGATGGCAGACGTGGTAATACAAAGCTCAAGTAAGCGTCTGACCTAATTAATAGTGGATTTATCAGTTTTGGTGGTCAGACCGAAGGCTTGGTGGGGAAAAGCGCAGATCAGATTCGCTGGTAAAATAAGACACACAATTTGATATTCAACAACAGCAACAGGTACTGCCGCTGCACTCACAAGACCCAAATTGTGTAAAGGCTACAAACACAGGGAAGCTCTATTCCAGGAAGTAAATGATGTGTAAAAAGAACATATATTATCTGATGAAAAAAGCTCATTTTTCTTAGCTGACTGTGAAATACAAGTGATTGAAGTACAGCAGCTGAACAAAGCAACTTCTTTCTTGTTAGGGCTTGAATTAACAGCTACGTGGTTGGTTATTACACTGAAGAGTTGACGGTTGATGAATCTCTTTATTCGATTCCTCTTGCTTTCAATTCTGATCGAACCCGCTGCAGATAATCAGGGTCAGGGTAACCAAAACTAGGAGAAGAAGAAAAGAATTGTTTGGGCTACTTCTGCACTGAAGCACTTGGCAGTTCCACAGAACCTTCTCCTCAGTAGCTCTTAAAACACTTCACACGATCTATGCGCTTACTCTACAGAGAAAACAGGCCCTATTTTGCAGGTCAGAGCGGTGCTACAGACAGGGTAAGGCTAAAATCTGAAGAAAAGGAGCTGCTGAGTTTGGTCGTCCAAACTGAGACTAAGAACTTCCTTGTCAAAGCTGCCTGCTGTCTCACTTGAAAATGCTTGGGTAGGCACCTTTCTAAAAACCAGGCCTGAAGCAAGTGAGCATTCAGAACACGAATACAACGGCACCGCTGGATTTTATGTCATCACCAAAAGCGTGTATGAAGCAAGTGGTAACTAGGGAGAGCATTTGGGCAGAGTGGGGGATAAAATATATCCCATAGTTTTTGCTCTTTTATGATCCTAGCCCAGGAAGGAGGATTTAGACACCAATCTTTAGAGCTTGCAGGAAGACACCTGCCCCTGAGAGGCTGCAACGAGCTTGAAAGGACTGTTCCGTGCTCCCTCTTGTCTCTCTCAGACTTTTCCCAGGAGCCAAACACCTTACTGATACAATGTCATTAATCCCATCTCTAAGAAAGGTAAATTGTGTGCGTTCAAGGGGTGGAATGTCGTGATCCTGACCATTATACGTTCAGGAATAAGTGATCCACACAGCAGTTAACCAGCGCCACGCTGCGCTGCGCCGTACGTGCGGCGGGGCCTTCAGGCCTGTGTTGTGCTGTGCGCATCCCGCGGCCGCACAACAGACTCAGGCAGCTCAGAGAGGTGCTGCGGGCAGCTCCCACTCTGCACCGGGCATTACGCCACCCGCGGGTGCTTGCCTTTATCTAGAAGTGCACCAAGTCCTCAGGAAATGCTGAATAGAGCTGTCTTCTACCAAGAAAATCCTGTAATAGCCCAGACAACCAAAACAGGGTAACCCCCTCTACGGACAGGGTCAGCAAGGCGTCCTGGTGCATGCTGCATGAGGTTCCTTGCATATAACTTGGGGTTCCTTGCATATAACATGGGGTTCCTCGCATATAAAAGGACATAACCGTATCTATACTACAACCTCTTCTTTCTGTTAGCTCTAGTAAGTAGAAGTTCGTATTAAACAGAGTCCGAGCGCTGTGTCTACTGGGATCATAATGGACCAGCACTTCCCAGTGCAAAACAGCAGGTGATAGAAGAGGCTGAGATAAGGACTCCAACCTTAGCTGCTACCAAGAGCTTGCTGTCCTCTCCTGGACTAGAAGCAGTTTCTAATCAGAGCAGTTATTAACTGAGTAGGTGCTTTACACACCTCACTGGTGAATGAGCGGCCTCAGGGGCAACAGGAGACTAAGCTCACCCTTGTTCCAACTGTCTGAACTGGTGAAGGCGACTCAAGCCGGGACACACAGAGCATTCCACAATCCCTTTGTTAGCGACAAAATCTGAACGCTGTAATGTGGAAAATTCAGGGTAGCCCTCCTGACACACCTGAGCAGCAATAAAAGCACATAAAGACAAGACCACTTACTTGCTAGGTCCTCCAAACATGGAAGTTTTGTGGTGAATGTCATTCCACGTGATAACACCTTCTGCACCAGTGGTACGTGACTGCCCCACCGTGAAAATCAGTTTCTGTTTAAAGGCTTTATTGAGGAGCTGCAGAATTTCTCGCCCTTCTTTACTGTCGGGTAAATACGCTACCCGAGTAGTTGCATAGTAAGGTTGCCCTGGGTTTGGATGGCTGCTCTGTTGTGTAGAAAAAAACAAAACAAAAACCCCTTGCGTATGATAAATGCTTTGGAAATCACACATCCCAGCTTTCGCACTACTTTTTATCCCGTCTTCAATTCAGTAGGACACAGTGTGACTGATGATGAGGTGGGTTTTTCTCACTAGACAATTTCTTTCATATTTCATTCACATTCTCGTCACCTCTCCTGCACCCATTGTTAAATTTGGGTTTGCCTCTTTGCTCTCCCAAATGCACGTCCTCCCACCCCCAACTTTTTCATTTATCCCATTTTCAGTCCCAGTCATGACCCTAAGCACATGACGTAGGCTGATTTCTCACCCAGAAAGTTTACAAGCCAGCTCGCTATTCATTCACTGGTGTCAGCAGCTAGGAGAATTCCTCAGAGGATCCTCATTATACCCGTGAAATTTTGTTTGCATGATAGCACCCTTTCGATTTCATTTCAGCTATTCCCAGTGTACAAATTAAAGACAGATAGCTCTGTCCCAGTGCATATAAAATGGAGGGCTACCATCTGACTATTTAATTCCTACTACGTTGCTGAATCACACCCAAAAACACCTGGGTGAAGGGTTGGTGAATACTTGGTGAAGTATTCATCGGGTGAATGAAAAACTCGCAGATTTGAACAGAAGAAACTCTCTCCTGGACACGCATTTGAATGATGGAAAAGTAGTTAATTTTATATTCAATATTGGTTTTGTTGTTGGAAAAGCATCCTTTCTGAATCTTTAAATATACTTACAGTTTGAATACCGCTGTGCATGCTGTACGTAATCTCAATAGTGCTAGTGCCGGGATGACCAGGGAGAGTCAAAGGTATCGTTCGGGTTGTCATTGTTCCCTCTGGTTGGTCTCCTTTCATGGGTCTGTAGACAGTGTTGCAAACAGGACAGGTTTGCTTGTAAGTCATGGCCTTTTCGATGCAACTTTTGCAAAACGCATGATTGCACTTCCCCAGTATTTCTTTATTATTAATTCTCTCCAGGCAAATCGGACACACAACTTTGTTGTTTCCTTCCGTCTCTGCCTCAGGCTGTCCTTTGGAAGAAAGACTGTTCTTTTGCCTGCCATTGTATTTCTTCTCAGATGCTCCTGCAGCTTCTTGGTAGCTGCAATCAGAGGAGCGTGGTGTCCTATTTTTAGTTTGCGTTGAGTTTTCAGGGCTCAGAAGGCTCAAAATGTACTTTTCAGCATCATAAAGATGGTTTGGTAAACCACGTAAGATGAACTTGTCTTCTTTCTTGTTAAGTTTTACGTGCAGATCCTCCAACTGTTTTTCATTAAGTAGCATATTCAATTTTTTCTTCTGACCTTCTGAAAGCTTCAAGCTGATGAGTTTTTTGCTTAACATTGCGGAGGCATTCTGAAATGCATCGATGAAACTTTCAGTAGCATGGGAAGACATATCACAAGTCTTGATCCTCGGCATAAATATTATGAGCATCTTCTGGCCACATGAACCGTCTTTCTTTTCTATTACCGTATCAAATTTGTCTTTAATGTCTTCAATTACTTTGCTTAATATTGTTTCCAACAATTTAAACACAGACGCATCAACTTCAATTCCATTCCTGTATTTGTACAGTTCAGATGATATTTTTGTATTCTTTTCAGCTTGGCTGCCCTCAGCTTCCTCTGCTAGAAACATTCTGGCAGCTGAAATCTCACTCGCTGGACCACGGAGTAGCAATTGATTCTCTTCCTCTTTGGCCAGAAGATTACTAAACCTAGCATGTAATTTCATTATTGTCTCATGTAATGTGTTAGTGTTCGTTACGGGAATTTTTTCCTGCTTCAGGTCTTTCACACTTTTCTGAAAGATTCTGATAAAAAATTCGTTAGCTCCTTGTATTGATGCCGGGCTTTTATCAGAAGTGAAGTATATCGATGTGGTTCCATTGAAATGATCTTCACTTCTTATACGCACCCCGAAACGTTCACAGAGTACTTTGATTTGTTCTTTGCAGGTATGATGGAAATATTCGTAGAGAGCTGACAGAACTGTAAGCTCATTCCCTTCTTCATTATTCCCACCATTTTCATCTTTCAAACTATTCTTACTTTCAGAATGTGAAAAATCACGGTTTGGATCATTGCCTGCAAGGATATCCTTAAAGTAGTGATAAGCTTTTTCAATATCCGTAAAATCGCCCGTCAGTTTCTCAGAGCCATCGATATCAGGATTTCTTTCTCTTTTTAAATTTGGACAGAAAGAGGTAATTTTCTCCCTTTGCTCTTCAGTGAACAGACTGGTATTCAAAGTGGCAGATACGGTAAGAAATATCTAAAGAAGAGACAAGAAGATATCAGTATTTGTTTTTTCTAAGGTTCTCTGCTTGCTGCTTCTCTGTTTTGAATAAGGAAGAGCCGTGTCCATCTCAGTAGGGCCAGGTTACTGCAGACGCATTTGCACACCGTGTTTCTTTTACATCACGTATGCTGACGTTACGCACACCTTGCTAAAGCAATCTGCTGCTAAGCCAGCAGCAAAAAGGGGATTTGTTCATGTCGTCAGCACTGCAGGAGCAAAGACACTACCTCTGCTGCTCAGTTTGAGACTGTGACCAGCACCCTCTGCTCCTGACCTCTGGTAACACGGTCAGCATAACTAATGCCATTTTATACAGCAAACTGTCGTTCTCTGTGACCGAGCTGGTCACCTATTAGTCCCTTTCCCCCCTCATTATCAGGCCCTCAAGGTCGTGCGCACCAAGCAGACGAAGCAAACAGATTCCTTCTCCTCCTCCCTACCGTCCTCAAGGTTCCTGGGCACCAGACTGACTACTCCCCTCCTTACCGGCCTTGAAGATCCCAGGCACCCTGCCAGCCAGGCGGCGATGGCCCCAGCACAGAGCAGGGAAGCGTTCCAGCACACAGAGCACTGCTTATAAAAATCAAGCAGTTACGAGTCCTAAGTGGGAACTTGGACTGAAACTGCTGTTGGACAGCGAGACCCATGACCCCCCACACTGGCTGGGGACACCTCCACCATCCTCTGCGTCCTCTGCTGGCTGAGTGAAGGACTCATGTTCATGTGGTTTTTTGAGTCTAGATTATGATTGTTACACTGATACAGCAAGCCAAGTACTAAGATTTGACCTAATCTACTGAGGATCCAGGTGATTAGAAACCTTAAGCTAGGCTCTGCTATAAAATTCCATCCTACACTACTTATAAAACTGTACTACGCTGATTCTGCTTGTAGAAATCCTGTGCTGTTCTGATCATTAATTCTATGCTATGACAGTCATAAAATCCTGTCAAAAAAAAAAAAGCTTTAATTATAACTACAACTTAGTGCCATCATCATTCTGCCAAGGAGCCCCAAAAGAATCTCTCTGTCCCCTTAGTGTCAAGTGACAAAGACACAACATGTTTTATTACACTGTTCTTTAATTACACTAAACTTTCTAGTTTTCTCTACTGTCTTCCCTTAAAAACTTCCCGAAAGTCATGCTTTAGTAACTCAGGATGAGGGCAGAGAACAGGATTCTGAAAAATCATGCTTACATCTCTACTTTGCACAGAGCAGAGGACAGGGACATTTGCAGTACACCGCCACAGATGTCCAATAACCAACACGTTAGCACGTCCTACACCTCAAAAGTGACGTCCATGCTACTACACAAAACAGAGTAAACCCTCTGGGCCAGATATCAGGGGCTCTGTAGAGCCACATCCCCATCGTGTAGCCTGGCCCTACCCCATGTCCCTAACACACAGCTGATCTTTCCTTCTCTGCATAACTTCTAGTTCAAAGTGTCTGAAATAACATTTGTTGAGCTACATCCCATCAGAGAAGATTTAACACTGAGGCAAGGGATGGAAATAATCAGGGCTGCGTGTAGGTGCAAAACATGCTGAAAAAGTGTTAGAGGTCTGTGCAGGAGGAAGGGATCCAAATCGCAACCAATTCTTCCACCACCTGGGAGTAGTCTTTGGTTCATAGCATCTCCTGAAACCTGCCAGAGCACAGCTTTGGGGAGTAGTTGGCACGAAAGCCATGCTGCAGAACGTTAACACGTGTGACACTCAAAAGTTGCTCCCTGCTCCCGTTCTATTGCCTAAGATGACGTAACTGATCTGTGCTGGGTGGGAAATGCTGAAATTGTAGATATTGTAGAAGCTGTGAGTGCCCCATCCCTGGGAGTGTCCAAGGCCAGGCTGGATGAGGCTTGGAGCAACCTGGTCTAGTGGAGGGTGTCCCTGCCCATGGCAGGGGGTTGGAACCACATGGGCTTTAAGGTCCCTTCCAACCCAAACTGTTCTGTGATTCTATGAAATGCAACATAAAGCAGCGCAAAGGGCTCATGGAATTACAAGCAGGGCGGGTGACGCTGCTTGTGACGGCTCTACCTTTTTGGTAATGACATCTCCTGCCGTGTCCCCGTGGCCCTTGGCTGCCTGCTGCTCCCGCTGCGGCAGGGAAGGGCTGGAAGGGACGGAGTAGCTGCGGGAGGCCTGCTCCGTCAACTGGCGCTGGCTCAGGTCCCCTTGTCCCGGCTGGATGAGGATCTTCAGGTGCCTGACACCGATTTCCAGGACGTGATCCGTGCGGGATTCCACGCTCTTCTTATCTGCAGCGATTTGGGGACTTACGACTGATAGTTACCCGAAAACTCGACGCCTACAAGTGGCCACAGGCCCCACCTGCCCTTCGCCCACGCGTGCGCTGCCCGGCGGCACAAGACGGTGCCCTCGGCGGCCATTTCCCACACCCCTCACACGGCTTCGGGGGCAGCACCCCCCACCCTCACCCCGGGGCGGCTGGGGCTCATCCCCCCCTCGCGTCCCCTCGGTGCCGGCCGCACGGCGACCCCTGGGCCACCCCTGCCCGCCCCTGCCCCTCTCCCCCGCCCCCCCCCCCCCCCCCCCCCCCCCGCGTACCTCGCTCCTGCTGGAAATACACCCAGTAGGTGCCGGGCTCGGGGCCCGCCTGCACCTCGCACTCGCCGCCTCCCGACCGCTTCCCTGACTGGAAGTAGCTCTGGAGCTTGAGCATCGCCCTCTCGCCGGCGCCGGGCTCGGGACTGAGCCGCACCAGCAGCGGCGAGGCCGCCATGACGCCCGTCGCTGCCCGCTTTCGCTTTCGTTTCCCGCTCCGCCGCTCGGGGCCGCTTCCGTGTGGGAGCGGCGGGGAGACGGCCGAAGCCCCTCACCGCTGCTTAATGGGGCTCTTCCAGGTAGGGGAGCGCGGCTGGCAGAAGGCAGCGCCGAGGGGCCGGGAGCCCTCCGCTGGGGCCCGGGGAGCGGGCGGCTGGAAGCGGCCCGGTGCGAGGGGCCGGGGTGGGCTGCCAACGGGGCTCAGGCGCTGGGGAGGCCTGGGATGAGGTAAGGTTTCCCGGCTCCTCACCCCCAGCTCAGCTGGAGGAAGCTGCGGGTGGCTTTGGGCCCAAGTCCTTGCGATTTCAGCTCGGCACAGCGTTTTAGGTACCAGAGAACTTCACACGGGCGCGTGTCGGGGTGGCGGTGCTGCTGGTCTTGCTTGCGGCAGGGCTACGAGCCCCATCCTCACCTTCTCCTTTCGTTTCTTGCCCAGAGCAGCTGCCCAGAGCCGTCGGAAGAGAACGGCGTAGGTAAGTGTCACATTTGGCCACCCGCAGCGCGGGTGCCTGCATCCAGGTGGAAGGTCGGCAGCTACAGCCGGCAGAGTGCAGAACGCCAAGGGCAACCCGAAACGCGTGAATTGGACACAGGTTACGAATCAACGTCCTTATTCCCTACTTGGACGGGATTTGCTTGCGTTTCTCTTTTAAAAGCAGGGGCTGAGGAGCGTTTCGGTGGATCGGTGTCTATACTGGAAAGCGTAAAAGGTTAGACGCTTTTTACAAGCCGGTGGCATACACCGGAGGAGAGTTTGATTAAACTCACGCAAATTGATTAACGTTAATTAAGGTAACTGCTGCGTACAGGGCCGCTGACCTCTGCCAGGAGAGGGCTGTGTAGCCACAGCGATAATATAAAACCCGCCCCGCTCTTTCCTGTTAGTTTTCTTCTCTAAGAAAAAGTGGTTTAAAAAGCTTTTCTGAATTAGTAAGTTCCAAAGAAAGAACTTGCCTGGGGGCTTTAAGTGCAGGCAAAAGGAGAGCCGCGGGGTTAAAGACAAAGCTCAGCAGAAGGTTTCGGCGGCACGGTTAAACGAACGTGTTCTGCCGCAGTGGCTGTGGGTCCTGACTGCGAAGGCCTGCGGTACCCACCCGTGGCGCTTGCTGGGCATCAGTAACAGAATGCGAACGATGTCCTGGAGAGAGCAGAGCTTCACCCTCTCAGCAAAACAAACTCGGAGCAGGAGAAGTGGCGTTTTCTGCTTCTGTAAGAATTTTGAAGCCCTGATTGCGGCGCGGCTTTTCACGTTAGCTGTCTCAGCTGGAGTTTTAGTGGCAAGTGCAGCGCAGTGTCACGGTGGCACTGCAGCCAGTTAACAAAGCCCTGTAACGGCACCTGTTTCACAAATGCTCCCCTGATGCTTCTCTGCTCCTTTATCCTCCCTCTCACCATGTAACTGTTAAGTTATGCTGCTGCATCAGTCTTTGAGGTTGGTGCTCTAAATCAAATTTCCTGGTGTGTTGGTTTGTGGGTTTTTTTTCTAATTCAGATTATGTCACTGATTCGTTTAAGGGTACGTCCCTGGCAATGGTTGTGTCAGCCTAATGGTGAGGAGAAATAAACAGTAGGAAAGAGAGAGAGAACAGGTAGCAGGAGGAGACACATCCAGCCGAGCTTCCTCCTCTGGTGAACAGTAAGGCAGACCCAAACCTTCAGGTCACCACAGGCTCAGTGACACTGTCGTCTTTTAGGGCCTTTGGAGGAAGAATGGGGAAACAGCCACTGCTAAGGAAAACCTACAGGCTGTCTGCTGGTAACCTCTGCTGAGGGGGCTCTGAGCAGGCTGTTCAGGAGCTCAGGGCATGTTTCACCAGGCCTGATATCTGCCAGGCCACAAGAAGATGTGAAGACAACTCGAATCTTGAAGACAGGCTGCAGAGGAGGGTGTGTGGCGTCGCCGAGGGCACTGATCAGCAGCTGGCCACTCCCGTGTTTGTGGGAAGGGAGCTGGTTGCTGGTAGAAAAGATGAAACCAAAAGTGTTCACAGGCTTACGGGAGACAGTGGGCAGCAGGACATGGTTTCTCAGAACCCAAATACGTTAAGCTGACAGAGAGTGCTTAAACTTTTCACTTTCCTGAAATTTACGCTGCTGTGATTCATAAGGCGTTGAAAGGAAAGAGGAGAAGGTCTTGAGGAAAGGTGGGAAATGAGCTACTAGATGGGGAGGTTAATTTGAACAGAATGATGAACAAGCCTCGAGGCCTTGATTTCTTTGCTTCATTGGGCTTTCTAAGCCTGTGAAAAGGGGAGAGAGACAATCAGACTGTGCCAAAAAATACTGTTAAGTAATGACAGTAGGATAAATTTGGGCGCTATAAACCACACTACTGTATAAAAAACAATGCTTTGACAGTAGTATCTTGGATTTCACTTTATATCATTCTGTATCCTAGGGCCAGACATGGTAGTGGAAGAGCACAGCTTGATGATCCCCATCAGCAAAGATGCCTACGAAGCTCTTAAGAAAAGAGAGGACTGTCTAAGTAACCTCATTTACAAAAAGTTTGCTTGCACACTGACCTTCAAGAGTACAAAATGCACTGCTGAAGTATACAGGAAAAAACTGAAGCAGGGCATTGACGTTTGCGTTTGTAAGGATGATCTCACAAGACACGAGGCCGATGCTTTGGTGAACGCAGCCAATGAATGTCTACACCATGAAGGAGGCCTTGCTTTAGCCCTTGTGAAAGCCGGAGGGCCAGAAATACAGGAGCAGAGTAATCTTCATATTCAGAGGCATGGGAAACTCACGGCTGGCAAAATAGCAGTGACAGGTGGAGGGAAGCTTCCTTGTAAGAAAATTATTCATGCAGTTGGTCCAAGGTGGTCCAGTTATGACAGGGATAGATGTTGTAGCGTACTTCAGGAAGCTATCATGAATGTTCTGAAGTACGTTAGTGCTCCAGAAAATACTATCAAGTCCGTGGCTATCCCAGCAGT
Source organism: Rhynochetos jubatus (assembly GCA_027574665.1). Classification (NCBI taxonomy): domain Eukaryota; kingdom Metazoa; phylum Chordata; class Aves; order Eurypygiformes; family Rhynochetidae; genus Rhynochetos; species Rhynochetos jubatus. The sequence goes on from CM050654.1 coordinate 33,093,483, forward strand.
GAGTTCAGGTATTTTTGGCTTCCCGCTCAATCTGTGTGCTGAAGTGATTGTAATGACTGTAAAGGAATTCGTTGAGGCGAGCCCCCCAGGCTGTCTCAGGGAGATCCGCCTGGTGAACATACATGAGCCTACGGTTGCAGAAATGAAGAAGGCCTGTGAAAAGTTTCTGGATGATGCCGGTTCACTGCAGGAAACTCTTCCAGTTTCCCCAAGCCAGCCTCCAGCTTTCCTCAAACATGGAGGCGTTCGCTTGCGCATTGTAAGAGGACCTCTTGAAGAGCAGAAGGTAGGCCTGTCCCGCTGTATGTTGAACGTGGAGTTGCCTCCCCGTCTTTGCAGGTTTTGGAGCCCAAGAGTTCGCAACACGTACTGTGTCGGTCCGTTAAATAGTTATCTTCTCAGTCTGATGAGAATTTGCAAATGGTAAATAAACCCCAGCAGCAAGGAGTGGTTTTGGGGGTTTTTCCTAAACGGGTATTAAGCATTAGAATTTTTCTTTTTCCTATTTTATTTCTTATACGTGCTTTTACAGTGTAGTAGGAAACAGCTAAAGATTGGATGATTCATAATAATATATCCCTATGTTAATGTTTTATCTTCTTAGAACATCATAGGAGTTCACATTTTATCACGCATTCCCTAGAAGTTACTCCTATTTCTTCCCTGGCTTTTTTCCCTACAATTTATGTTCTCGAGGTGCCACTACTGGAGTTATTCAGCCAACACTGAAACAGCTGAAAATAACTTAGGTGACGTGCACCTCGCCTTTAAACAGCGCACCATTAAAATCGATCCATGGAACTTTTCAGCCAGGAAATGGGGAGCAAAATATAGGAGTTTAGTCAAAACGCAGCAGCTTAGTAACCCAACAGAGCCCTTAGACTGGAAGCTGCGCCGCAGGAATGGCATTTGCTTTTAGCAAATATTTTATCTTTTAAAAATTCCAAACTTTTTTAAAGCAGTGTCTTAACTGAATAGGAAGTTCATTTTTTTTGACGTGAGAGCAAAGGATTGCACAGCTGACACTGGGTAATTTTACTAACCGGTTCTACAGCACTGAAAGATAGCCCACACCTTTAAGGCTACAAGGAAAACACGCTCCAAAGTCTTTTTCTGGATAATCTTCAGCAACCAAAGTTAGAACAATTGCTGCTGTTATCAGCATCCTGTAAACAAGGTGTTTTGTTTTTTTTTTCACGTTACGTATTTAATTTGAAATGCAGAAGAGCTACCATGGGAATCTGCCGTTTCCACTGGGAATTGGAAGCAACCGTAGCTTTGCAGTTCCCAGTATGCACCGACCCCGCCGGTTTGGTGACGAGTGCTTGCTGCCCTAAGGCGGGGAGCATCCGCGTGGGCTGGGGTAACAGAGTAGCCATAGTTCTCTCCTGCTCGTTGATAACTGGCGTTTGATGAGGCGCGTATGGGTCGCTTCTATGGCTGTGGCAGCGCTGAATACACCCCGATGACTTGAACAGGCCTTACGAACGCTGTTGGCTTCTGAAAACAACATTACGCATTACGAGCTGCATACTTCGATGTATTCCAGCACCGCCCTTAGGAGTAAGAGAACTTTTCAAGCAGCTGATCTGCTGCAGTCAGGCTTTTTTAAAGGAATTGTTCCTAGAACGAGTGCTCTCCATAGCAGCAAAGCTTGCAAATAGTAAAGCTGAAGTATACTGAAACTCTGCACTCTTCTCTTCCAGACTATGGCTATTGCTCATTCTGTGTCTGTGGTCGGCCAGCCGTACCTTCCAGTTTCAAGAAGACTGATGGAAAAAGCGGGTTCAGCTCTTTGGGATGAACTTCAATATTATTTTAGATATCCTTTGTCCTTTAAGGAACTCATAGTAACAAAAGGGTATAATCTGCCCTGTGATTTTGTACTGCACATCGTCTGGTTGCAATACCAGCACAGGGTGCTACTCTGTGAGGTGATGATCAGTTAAATTGGGGTTTGTTGATTTTCACGTTGAGTGATACGAGGACTAAACCACTTGTTTTTCCTGCAGGAATTAAACGCTGCAGTGACGAGATGCCTGTCTTTCTTCCAGAACATGCAATCTCCCTCAGTTTCTTTTCCAGCAGAAGGGATTTGGTCGTCACATCTGTCTATGGATGCAGTGGCAGAGATCATGATTGAGGGGGTTTTAAATTTTGCCAGGGCACACCCTGAGAGGAAGATAGAAGTGCAGTTTGTCCTTTCCCCAGATGATGACGGTGGCTATCAGGTAACAGATTTGTTAACTGCCAATAAGGAAAACCCAAAACTGTAAGACTATTCCCATAGATAACTACAAATTCCAATAACCTGAATTCCATGCTACTTGTGACACTCATGAGTGGTAGGTCCCTTTATGAAACTTTGTCTCAGTAGCAGGTATGATTAATCTTTACAAAACTTTACTTTATCCTCACTAAGGCTGAACTCTTCACCCTGTGGTCTGATAGCAAGGGGAGGGAGCTCTGAAATTCCCGTGACTGTCAGCGACTTTAAAAGAAAGAGTCTACCCATAACTCATTAGGGAATAAGCTTATTCCTCCTCAGATGTCTTTTTTTTTTTTGGTATGAAGTTCCTAGGGCAAAACAGCAGCAACCCTTTGTATGACCTAACATGATAGCAGGGTTGCAAACAGGCCGTGGATAATTTCAACTGCAGTGTGCCGTTTTCCACCCTCTGAATGTCTTACAGTGATTAACTATTTATACAGCCATCCCTTATAAAAGTACAGTTTGCTTTTGTTCCCATTTAACTTCAACCATCCATTCTTTTAACAGGTGCAAGAATGAGGTGGAGGAGGGTTGGAACCAGATGATCTTTAAGGTTCCTTCCATCCCGAACCATTCTGTGACTCTAAGATCAGACCCGTGTTCTCTAACAGTCCCACAAACTCCAAAGGGGGCTGTGTGCTCATCACCTAATGCCCTGAGAATCGGGGCGCAGCAGGAACTCTTCTTGCTGCACCAAAAGGGCAGTTTGCCATATGCCAAATCCACTGCCTGGCAGAGTAGCGCTTCTCAGCGGCTTTCCCTGTGCGATCATGAACAGGAGCTTTGGGGTAAAAGCAGGGGGATAGTCTGGGGTTTAAATCTGAGTAAGGATTCACCAGCATTAAACCGCGAGTAATGAACACCTTTATCTTCTGTGGTTCCCCGAGTTCCAGATACGCCACAACCACGAGGAGCTGGTAAAGCTGCCATTCCGTGTGGAAGGTGTCTCACCTTAGGAGACGTAGGATGCGTTCGATATTGTGGGGAATAACATTCTGGGAAAAGCTGACAAATGTCACCTATTAACGCAATTTCGGAACTGGGTGGGGGCGGGGGTGTGTAACTGAGGGTTTTGAAGAGACAAATGTGTGTTTGACAAGAAAGATTGTAAACTGCTCCTAAACTTTTCTCTTTCAAGGTTTTCCAGAGAAAACTGTGCTCAGCAACACACAAACTGGAAAAAGCGCAACATTCCCACAGCAGTGATCATTTTAGTAAGTAACGAACGGAAGGGGCATCTTAAATGAACGAGCACTCCAGATCTGAGAACCTGAAATCACATCCCTTTAACAAGGACTCGGTATTTGCAGACGTGCCTTGGGGAAAGGGGGAGGCGAAAGGTGCGAGCGCTTTGCGTTTTCACTGTAATAGGAATGGAACTGGGCAGTCCCTTGTAAGGTTTTCAGACATAAAAATCATTGGTGCCTAGCTTGTTGGAAGTCATTGAGTGGAAGGTAAATAAGTTCTGCATGTGTGTGGGGTTTTTTTCCTGGAAACCTTACCTCCTGGTATCTAATCTCTTCATTTTTTTGACCGTACCAGAAGAGTAGTGTGCTTCTCGCACTGTGCATCTTGGATTACGTATAGGAGCTCATGACAGCACTTGAAAGCTCTTCACTCTTCCAGGGCACTTGTATTAAAAAAGTCTTTCTTCCGCGTACAGAGTCAGGCAGTCAGAGTGTAAAAGAGACTGCAAATAACAAACCAGCTATTAAACTTAGCGGGAGCACACCTACAGCATTGGAAGCGACAGAGTCGTGGATCCAAAGGGTGGTGCGAATTCTGGGAAGTCACCGTGCTGTTATTGAAAACAACTACATTTTTAGCCTTGGTAAAGAGGAGTTTGCAGAACTGTCTCAAGAGCAGCATTCTGGTGTACGCGTATCGGAGGAAGTGAAAGAGGGAAAAGCGAGACTGGAGTTTCAAGGCCCTCCTGATGCTGTGATTGATGCAGTGCTTGCAGCTGAAAAATTACTGCTGCGTATGCAAGAGAGGACCACAGACAAACAACAGGAGCTGCTGTACTTAATGGGTATGTAGCTAATTAAAGAAGTGCTTAAATGTGGTCAAATATGAAGCAACATATGCCTGTGTATCGCTGGGAGCGGACAGACGTGCATTCGGTTCACACACATACCGAGCACTGCTTTAATTACCGACATCGCTTCTGCCCTGAGCCGCTGGAAGACCATTTGTTAGCTTTGGTTTTTCCCTTGGCAATACTCCCGGTGAGGCACAGCTCATACCGGGGCTGGCTGGCGGCGTACCGTTCCTCTGGGACAGCTTCTCGTTAAACGCTGCCCGCTGCAGACTTAGAAAATTTGCGCTTCGTTAACACGTCCCTCTGCTGAGCTCACCTGCTGCCTAGGGCTGGACCCACGGGGGACTGACCCGCAGAGTCCTTGACTTTCCTTAACCGCTGACGGAACTGGTGTGTTACGAAAAGCCACCGGGCGATCTGTTTTGCCTCGTGTTTGTGTAGTCGTTCAATACAGACACCGTTATATGAAACTTGGGCGGTGGGGAGGTGTAACGGGGAAGATATTGGTTCCCCCTCTCTCTGGTTTCTTTAATAAAAATAGAAAAAATGGATAAATGAATATATATCTATCGCAGTCCCTCTCAATATTAGCCTCTGGCATTACTTTGGAGAATATTTAACGTTCTTTGTTCTTAACTGAACTACTGAAGTATTGGATCCCTCCTCCTTGCCTTTGCTTCAGATACCACGATAAATGAAAATTTTCCTCCCTTTTTTGTATCTAGGCCACCCAGAAGCAGGGCAGCTTGCAGAAGGACACCTTCCCAAGACAAATACTGCTATGTATGTCCAGATTTCACCAGTAGAATCACACCTTCAGGAGTTTAGAGACAGACAGAAACAATTTGAAAAAGCTGGACTTTGTGTTCTCAAGGTAAGGAGGGTATTTGTGAAAAAACTAAACCTCAGCTGAACTAACATGTTTAACTTAGGCTTTAAAACCCTCAGATGGTCTATTTCACAGATTCACAGTGTTAGGGGTTGGAAGGCACCTCTAGAGATCATCTAGTCCAAACCCCTGCCAGAGCAGGATCCCCCAGAGCAGATCACACAGGAACAAGTCCAGGCGGCTTTGGAAAGTCTCCAGGGAAGGAGACTCCCCCCTCTCTGGGCAGCCTGTCCCAGGGCTCTGTCACCCTCACAGGGAAGAAGGGTTTCCTCACGTTCAGGTTGAACCTTCTGTTTGCCAGTTTATGGCCAGTGCCCCTCGTCCTGTCACTGGGCACCACTGGGAAGAGCCTGGCCCCATCTTCCTGACACCCCCCCTTTAGATATTGATAAGGATTGATAAGATCCCCCTCAGCCTCCTCTTCTCCAAGCTGAACAGCTGGGAGCGTTCAAGGCCAGGCTGGATGAGGCTTGGAGCAACCTGGTCTGGTGGAGGGTGTCCCTGCCCAGGGCAGGGGGGTTGGAAGTACATGATCTTTAAGGTCCCTTCCAACCCAAACCATGCTGTCATTCGAAGTTCTGTGGAGTGTTACCCTATGTGCAGCCACAACCTAACGTCAAGGCCCTCATCTATGGATCCCCTTTTCCCCAAGAGCTGTAAAGATTTGATCAACGGGAGCTGAGGTTCTCCACGCCTTCCAGGACGCTCACAGTTCTTTACGAGATCGGGCTGTAAGCACCCACAGAGCTTATTCTCACGTAAGGCTGTATCTGTTCAGTCTTAGACAATCAGTGCACTGAGATACATTCCCACTGATTTCAATGAGAGGCACGGGATAGTGGCATGGTTTTTTCTCCTGTGGATCAGTTGTACACTTCAGGTACCTTATCCGCTACGTGGTCAATGCATGTGAGCTAAAACAAAGATTCCTGCATTGAAAATGCAGCCTGAACAACAGCACTCACCCAGCATGGACACTGGTCTCCGTTTGCTTAGTATACTACGCTATTATTTATGTTACAGATTGAAAAGATACATAACCCTCTTCTATCTGCTGCATTCCAACAAATGAAAAAGCAAATGGAAGAAAAGCAAGGTACCTCCAAAATAACCCACAAGTTGTACCAGCACGTTCCTGCCGACTTCTGTAGCGCCGTGTGCCAAACTGGATTTCACAGGATGTATTCTCCACCACCAGGTAATGACTTGCTTTGGCATCTTTAATCAAAACGAACACCAACTGACTACTGAAGTTGGATTAAAACCAGAAAAAACAGCATTCCTACACAAGAACCGTTTCTTACCTGTGTTTAGTCGTTTGAGCCTTATTGTTTTTAACAGAAAACGCCACATGGAGTCAAGCTGTGGTCTCTTAATGCTACCGCCCCCAAACAACCAATTGTTATGGGCTTCTGGGTTTTCTTCCTTCTGAAAATTTTTTTCTTTTTCCAGAAGGAAAATACGGAGCTGGCATCTACTTCAAAAGGAACCCAAAAAGTCTCGTCAAGGGCACAGCTCTGTGGGAAATGGACTCTAAAATGTACGTGTTTGAGGCCAAGGTATTAACAGGCTTATACACGAAAGGCAAGCTGTCTTACATCATGCCACCGGCGGTGGCGGGGGATGCCACGGAGGCATATGACAGCTTAGTAGATGACGTGAACAATCCTGACACCTTTGTCATTTGCAACAGTGTTAGGGCCCTGCCACAGTATTTGCTGACTTGTTCCCAAGTGAGCGAGAGGGATACGTCCCTCTGAGGAAACCAGAGCTGTTGTGAAGACCCCCTCAGAACAAAGCACAGTACTTATATTTTAGGAGCATGCTCCACCTAGTAACGTGCTGTGATCAAAGTGCTTGGAAATACCCGTGAACAAGCCAGTCAGTGCCTTAAGAGAATAGAACAAAATTATCTGTGAATGGCAGCGGAAGGGAAAGCATCACAACATACAGTTATACATTTATCTGGTAATTAACTTCATGCTTTATTCTGAGCAGGGGACTATACACTTGATGTTTGTGTAGGCTCTTATTCTTTCTTAATCTGAGATACTGCGTATACTAGTGAAACCCAAGAAATCTTGGTTGAGCCTTTGATTCTTAAACTTTGACTTAAATAGGTGAATGGGTCAGGTGAAAGCTCTTTCCCACTTAGGCACAAGCTGTTAAATACACATAGTTCTGGCAAACGTGAGGCAAAACTTCATGATTTTTAAAAGTAGTTGCTGTTAAGTTTGTATTAGTTAAGAGATTCTCAGCACTGTTGATACATGTATTCAGAATAAAAAGTATGAATGACAGACACTGTCAGCTAACCTACAGCTTGAAATTGCTCTTCAATTACTCTACCTTTACCAATACCTTTTAAAGATTAGTGTCACCTGTAGATATCCCCACATTGCTTCTGTAGTGGCCTGAGGCCCGTAAATGGAAAAGCCTCAGAGCCACTGTACTCACATCAGTGTAAAAGGGGGCTCACTCCAGCTCTCCGGTACTTTGAAACGTCCTGTAGTAAAGCCTGAAATGCTGCGTGACGTTAGCAGGTGTAAGAACAAAGTTATTGCCCCAAACGAAAAGCTACCACCAGGAATGAGGTGATAAAAGTCTGAGAGTTCAGAACTAAGTGAGAGTGCAGGTGGAAAACATTTTTGAACCATTGCAAACCAAACTTTTAAATGAATATATATTATTTTTAGTTATGTTTAAATCAGCGACATCCACACTGTTGCAGAAGAGCAGCTTTTGTAGTGTGTGACCTACACTCTGGTGCAATGTTAAATGGGAAACACTCCCCGCCCCCCATGAACGTGTAGGAACCACCCAGCACACGTGAGTCTGTTTTCACAGAAATCCCAAGGCTGCTTTAGACAGTACACTGGGAGTTTGGAAATGGAATTACTCTGTTTCAACTGTGACGGTTGCATTTAAGCAACCAAGTCTTCTCTTGTTGCTGTCCCATTTTTCCTCATGTTTCTTGCCTCACGCGCTGCTGCCAGGAAAAGACAAGGCTGTGGATTGATGGTTTGTGAGGCAGCACTGAACAAGAATCAGCTCTCAGCTGAGACTGCTTCAACAGGTTTCTTTTTTTAAGGAGTTTCAGGGCAGGACTTTTTTCAGTAGTTCAGCAACTCCAACTCAGTACGGAGTTTCTGAACTACTAGAACAGTTTCTAACAAGCGTCACTTTCCAGAACACCTCAAAGAATTTTTTTTTTTTGGCACAACGCAACATCCTTTCTCCTCCTCGGAATAACAAACAGTTTCCATAGCGCGGTATTATTTTAATATTGTTACACAAATACTGGTAACAATGTATTTCATTAATAACCTTGTCAGTTTAATAGAAAAAATAATTATTAAGAAACTTTTAACAGCTTACTCCAATGCCCAGCACGTGCTGGCTCCTCCCTCCACATACAAGCGCGGTTTATAAGGATTCGGACTTACCGAATATTTATCTTGCATTTCATTACAGCAAGATTCTTTTCTAGTATATAATTTCTAATAAGTTCACCCGTGCTCTCTGCACTCAGTGATATAATATATATTCCATATGTATATATAGTTTTTTAAAAACTGGTAGTGCAGGAGGTTATATGGAAGTATTTTCATCTGGTCCTCAAAAAGCATCATTTCATATACAGAAACTAGAAAATAAACCCAGCACAAACTAGATGTACCAAGTAGTACGTAATAAAATAATTACCACAGTAATTGAAAATTCCTGATCTTGGTCCTACAGTAATCAGTTAACTAGAGGCTACTCCACGGCCTCTGGGATTTCTCTCTCATCCACAATAAGGGTATGAATAATTCCTTCCTTTCGTTTTCCACTACTGACGGCCTTAATGCAGCAGCTGTGATCGCCGACGCTGAAGTGAGTTTCAGTCCCATCTTCTACAAATTCACCCTGGGAGAAAGGAGACAAGAATAAAACCAGACACGTGCCGTTTTGGTAAAATAAAAGCTGGAGCGCGTCAGACTGTTTCCAAGGGCGAAATCACTTGTAGTTCCCACAGTACAAGTAGTACACAGTACTTGTAGTTCCCACAGTACAAGTAGTACACAGTACTTGTAGTTCCCACAGTACAAGTAGTACACAGTACTTGTAGTTCCCACAGTACAAGTAGTACACAGTACTTGTAGTTCCCACAGTACAAGTAGTACACAGTACTTGTAGTTCCCGCAGCAGCCGTAGGCACCTGCCACAACGAAGCCGCAGAACCTCAGGCACGGCTTCGCGGAGCCACCCGGTTAACGACTGGTGGGCGTCAGACGACCATCAACGTTTCACACAATCAGAAATGGTAAAGTTGGAGGTTGTGAATTAATAGTGTTGATCCACGGCAGTAAAACAGAAACAAACGGCGGTTTCCTGCCGAGGTGCGCGGTCCGGCCAGTAAGCACCACGCAAACCGCTGCTGAAGGGGCAGTGGAACGCGGAGTACTTAGCAGCACCCTCTACAGTGGGGTGAGGAGATCCTTGAACGGAGCGTAACAGCTGTGTGTTTTGGACACACGGCTCCTGCTGCAGTTACGTAATTTCCAGTTACGGACTTTGTCACCCATGGCTGTGTTTTTGTCATCATCTTTGGGACAGCAGGAAAATCTGCGTGCCGCTCTAATGCCAGCACGGTTTGCCCACTAAACCTGTACTCACAGCTGGCACGAATATCTCCTAGCGCACTCACGGGAAAGGCTGAGACCCACAGAGAGCAGAAATTCTGATTCACTGAGCAAGGACGTTTCTTCCACTGATTACCGAAGAAACACTTGAGAACAGGATGAAAAGATCCACCGAGTATATCAAAAGCATTGATTTTACCATTTGCACTCATCCAGGGGATTACCCGTGGCAGTAGGAATCACAGTGACAACTCTGGTGAGAGTGCACAGCCCCCGAGGAAGGGGAAGCCTAGGTGGTGTGCGTATTCAAACCCATCACACTATAACAGGGCACCGAATAGGTTAAGCCTTCCAGCTGTCAGGCTGCTCTAAAAATTCACGTGGATGCGACAGAAAGGCAAGAGATTTGATTTGTTCCAACGCGGCTCTAAAGCCCAAAAGTACCAGGGACCATCTCTAATGGAAAGAATCGTGAGTCGTAACAGACTACACTTGTTCAGCTTCCAGTCACCGCTAACGCGGGGTTGGATGAGGTGGTGGTACACTCCCTCCCACTCCCCTGACAGTTTTCTCCCTAAAAACCCTGGACAACTGTCCCAGAAGATTTATTTTGCTTGCCTAAACCATGGAAACACAAGCATGGATTATCCTTAAATAGACGTTTGGCATCCTGACCGTTAAGGCAGGATATGAAATACCGTCAGTTACAAAATACGGCGAGAGACACTGGGAACAGACCAACAGCGCACTGGCTGTCCAGGCATACGCTCCTACTCTGCAGTAGCGAGGTAACGTGCCCCTCTCTGCCTTGTTTCGCTAAGCTTTGGCTGTCCAGCCACGGCCTGGGAATGGCCTTCGGAAACGATCACGTACCGCTGTTTCCATTTTTTGGCCGTTGCACCACACGTCCATAGTGTCCTTTTCTACAAAGGAAAAAGAAAACAGAAACAGTGTCAGATTAATTCAAAAGCAGCATTGTTTAGCATCCATCAAACTTCGTGTATTCCTAAAATAATCTTGAAAACCCAAGTACCACTTTAAATATCAATCTTAGATATTTATTTCTTTCATTTGAAACAGAATAATCTTTTCTTTCTCCCAGCATATCCTCCTTATATTATTTTACTCTAGAATTCCCATTACTGACACTGTCATCCACAGGACACCAGGAGAGAGCTGAACACCGCTTGCCTTTTAAGTAAGCTCGGGGAGATTAGAAGTCTGTGAGGAGACTAATCTCTTTCTGGCATTAAAATCGTCTTTCTTCCCCGCCCCCTTCATTGCGACAACTCATTCTGTCCTGAGGCTCCAGGAGAAATCACAGCCCAGGGTTTCCTGTCTCCAGGCCTAACCATAAGGCAGTACCTAAGTGGAAGTTTTCTCACTAGATGCCACAGGCAAATTCCACAGGAGATCCCTTCTTCCCATCTGCTTGTAATGCATTTGGGAAAGGGGGGCAGAAGAGAAGGCCTTGCTATTAAGATAGTGAAAAAACATCACCTGAAGTTTTTAGATCAAATTTGTAGTTAGGAAGCGACGCAGAAAAAAGGATGCCGATTAATCTATCCCAAATGTAGAACAACACTGTCGCGCTTCTTCAGCTGCGGACTCCTTGACTTTCTGGCTTACGGGTTCTGGGAGGAAAGCCTGGTTAGCCCGTTAACAAACCGCCACAGGCGGCGGCTTTGATCACAGGGCAGGTAACACCTCTATAGCATGCTTCACCTGCACAACTGTCTGGCTGGGGCAGCTCTACGGATACAGAAGCCGTAACTCCTTCCAGCCTTTCCTTGTTTTCGGTCGAGGCCATGCTGCCGTAAACCGAACACTGACAGCCAGCTCACACAGGGGTAACGAGACCGTTATTTCTCAGACTGTCTTTGGCATCTAATTCCAAACTCCCAGACCCCCCAGGATTTTACAGTGAAGCAGCACTAGCCACTGAACTGCACTCGCTCTCAACCACCGGTCCCTAAAGGCACACAGGTCAGTTCAGAGGCAGCAGCGTGAAGTCACCCAGTGTGCACTTACCGAGAACTACTCTATAGTCTGTACCACCCAAGCTCAGTACCCAAGTGTTGGTGGTTTTTGACCTGTTCTCCATGTACTTCTTGAGGCTCTTCCCATTGATCTCCAAAGTGTATTCATAGGCAAAGCCACTGACTGCGTCGATGTTGATAGTAGCTTTTGTTTTGCTTGCTCCAACTGTGAATGTTTCTTTACCCACTAACTTAAACATCCATTCTTTTCTTATTTCTTCCTGTAGAAAAACACCAAGACAATGGGTATTAATTGACAAATGTTTTAGTATTAAAAAATGAGCTAAAACTCAGGAAATGGCTCAGAACTTATGTATTCTTTCAGAAAAAACCAAATATATGGTATTTTGTATGCCTGGAGTGCCTCTGCCCAAGGAGAGCAAAGCATGCCACGAATACTCACACCTCAACTGTAACTGAAAATAAGAACGATGCGGTTCATTAAATGAGGTGAAGTTAATAGCTGAATATACCTCACTCGCATTTGTTAGTCTTTAGTGCGCTCTGATGCCGGCCGCAGTGAAGCGCACTTACACAGTGTGCACGACTGAATTCTGAGCACATAGCAACTTCACCTTTCCGTCAACATAGACGACTCGTTTTCCTGAAGTGGTCCCGTGCTCAAACTCGATCTTATGAACACCGTCACTTAAAGCTACTTCCCAAACAGCCACCAAATCCGTCATCTTCTCCAAGTAGCTGTACCGAGACCTACGGAAACACCGACGAAGGGAATTAGCTGTCGTTGAAAGAGTTCAGTTACTGATGTCTGTAGCTCAAAGCTTTACTGCTCTGGGGCAAGTCGCTTTTTACAAATGAAAAACAAGACCTGAAAGAACAAGCTTACAGAACTGCTGATGTTTTTGTGGTTTTCAAACATTCCAATTTGACAAAATATCACAAAATACAAACAGTGAAACAGACTCACTTTGACAACCACCATACAAAGACATACGTATCCATCTAACCTCTAAAACCTACATTGCAGGCGACAGTGTGGTTACAAAATCGTACTTAGAATTCCGATGCTCCTGGACCGCTCTGTGATTTCTTGCCAGGTGTGAAAATAAAGGATTTTGATTGGTCTCTGAGCAAATGTTTTAGCCTTCTAAACTTGGAAGAACAGTCAGGATGTCCAGTTCAGCTTTTACCAGGTTTGTCTGTAATCTCTCTCATAAACATTACCTACAGCATTCAGAAATGCAGCTCTGCACACACAGACACAGGGGAGGAGATCTGGCAAGATATCCTTTCATCTAAGTAATTTGTGAAGTTTAGAAACAGTGCTAAGTGACCCCGAAACTGTGGATATCTTTCCGAATCTGCTCGTACCACACTTCTGATATTTTACCTTAATTCGTCTTCACAGACAGTAATCTCCTCATGGGATGCCATAGTAACCAAAACAGCTTTTAATCCAATTAGCAGCAAGAAAAAAAGAAAAGCAGAATAGCAGCAGAGAAGTGTTGAGGCCTCATTTTCCCTCATTTTCTCCATTTACGATAAAGGACATTAAAAGTGTCACGAACTATCATACACTACTGTACACATCTGACGGAATACAAGCATAATTTTTTTCCTCTTAGACAAAAAAACAGCAAATCTAAGTATTCTTTTGCAAAACTACTACACGCAATTTATCCTCACTTTACTGGCACATCAGAAATTTGTCTGTTATTTGATAGAAAAGTGGTTGGCTTAACCTGTGTGAGCAAAAGCTTCGAAACGAACAGCTCGACCAAAGGCAGGAGCCGAGCCCAGAGCTGCCTGTCTCTGGCACAAACCGTAGCAAACCAGGGGCTGTTGCCACCTCAGGGAAAGCAAAGTAGCACAGGCAACAACAACTTAAACCTACCCGTTTTTCTAAACTGCTCTAGGGGTTTTCAATGACCCTATCAGCAATGTGACCTGGCAATTCATTAATAAAGTCTGCGTGACCCACAAACAAATCACTTCTTACTTAGGTTTTTAGACCACGACTGTGTTTTACAACACTGCTGACCTACTGTTTTCACTAAATTAATTAATTGGCGGAGAGCTATCTGCATGGTCTGTGCATATCGATAAGTGCAATTTAACTAAGAGCAAATAGGTGAATTTTTGATAAATTGTACATTTTAGCGAAAAATTGATTCAGAGTAAAGTTCTAAGTACCGGGCTCTCTCTTCAGCATAACAGAGGAACGTGCATTTAAAAATTAAACCTCCTTTGCTCCGACTTAAACTTCTATTTTACAAGATGCTTAAGTTGCCCAGAGAAGCTGTGGGCACCCCATCCCTGGAAGTGTCCAAGGCCAGGCTGGATGAGGCTTGGAGCAACCTGGTCTAGTGGAGGGTGTCCCTGCCCATGGCAGGGGGTTGGAACTAGATGGTCTTTAGGGTCCCTTCCAACCCAAACCGTCCTGCGATTCTACCCTTCTGTGTTCCTGTCTGCGGCTTTATCAGTAATGACACGCGTTCCCGCTCACGAACTGAAAGCTCTGAAAGCAGTGAAATCATCGGAAGGATGTAAGGATTTAATTCCCGCAGCACCGAGCAGGCTACACCCCCTAGTAAACGCCGAGGGGTCGTTTCGGCAGTTGGCCCGGTCGGGGGTTGACCGCTGGGAAGGCTGGCATCCCCTGGAAGTCGGGCAGGGTGAATTTCCGCACTCCCCTCTGTCCCTTCTCGTGGAGGGAGCGGCCGCAGGGGCTCAGGCCAGCCCCCAGCTTGTCCCCGCCAGCTAACGAAACGCCCGGGGAGGTGGCACCCGGAGCAGATCGCCGGGCTCCCCACGGAGACCCCATCGCCCCGGCAGCACCAACCTGCGCCATCAACTGCAGCAGTTTGGGATCCGCGCTGAAAGCGTCAGGAAACATCCCACAACACCGTTTCCTTTTTTAAACGGATCACGGTAACGGGGCAGCACGTTTTTACTGTTTAAACCAACCCTGGAGCCCAGCTCTAGGCCAGCTCCGTGTCTCTGGAGGACAGCGGACACCGGCCGAGCCCCGGCCGCAGCCGGCCCTCGAGCCCACGGAGCCCGGTTTGCGCTGCCCGCCGCCCGCCTCGCTTCACGGCGTTTGCCGATAACCGAGTGGGGAGCCCAAAACGAGCTCGGCTTCTCCACGCGCATGGACCTGCCTGGAACAGCGGGCCGGGACAGCCGCCCCGCATCCGCCTCATCCCCGCCGGGATGCTGCCCTAGGCGGGGAGGGTGCGAACGCCAGGCACGGCGGATTTCACCCCCTCACACCCCGTGTGGTGCTGCTGGACGCCCAGGGAGGCTTCCCGGCACGTCCCACGCCTCCTCCGGGCCGGGCCGGAGCCTGCTCCCTCCTCCGCCAGCGGCCAGGCGGTCTCCAAGGAGCCCGGGGAGACGCTCCCTCAACCGGCGGCCCGGGAGGGGGCCGTGGGGAAGGTTGGGCAGCCCTCAGGCGCCTAGCCTCCCGCCTGAGGCAACACCCGAGGAGCATCCGCCCCCACTCCTACCTCCGCGGGGCCCTCCTGCCCCTCGGCTCCCCGCTCCTCAAAATGGCGACGAGCGGGGCACCGCCCCCTGCCCGCCCCTCCGGCGGCGGGCGGGCCGTTACCGCCTGCCCAGGCCCGCCGCTCTCCCGCCCGGCCCCGCGCTTTCCCGGGACCTGCTGAGGCTCCGCGTCCCGGTGGCTGGCCCCTTTCCTCCTCCGCGTCCCGGTGGCCGTTGTGGGCGGCGGCGCGGGGCCCGGCCTGCCCCTTGGCCGGCGGCCCTCGCCATGGCCGAGGTACCGCGGTGGAGCTGAGGCGACCGTTTCTGCTGCGCGGTAGTTCCGAAGACATGAGTGACTCGGGGCGCTTGCTTCCGTCTGGGGGCGTTCGGTCGTGAGCGGATCCTGAGAACTCGGGTCTGTATCTCTTCTTCCCCTTTTCCCAGCTGCAGCAGGAGAAGGCAGAGTGGGAAAACCTGAACAAGCTGTTGGTGCGTCACGGGTTGAAGCCGGTGAGTCTTGCTGCCCCCCAAAGCTGCAGAAATACACCAGGTAAGGAAATGCTCGGTTTGCAAGTTTCTGTACTTGGAATTAGCCCGCCTGAGTGCGTAAGGCATCTCTTAAGCCATCACTTCCCACCGGTGGCAGAAGTGTGATCTTACTCGGCTGTGAAAAAGCCTGTTGTGACTTTGCGTTGTGTATCTCCAGATATGGCTGTCCTGGACAGTCAGGCTTCTCTAGGAATAAGGCTTGCCTTAAAAACGCTGGTGGAAGACACCGACCGACAGCAGAAAATCATGCAGGGGCTTATGGAGGCTAATCGTCATCTTAGGTAAGACACAGAGGAAGGAACTTGCTTGCTCACGCAGAGCAAAAGTATCAGTGTCCGTCCCTGCCAGGTGGAGCTCTGGTCACACCCGAGGCCTAGGACCTTTTTCTTGAGGTTTTTGTCTGGTGTACAGCAATGTTGGCCTAGTTCCCTTTGTGCTCTTCTGTTATTTTACCTGCTGCTGCCTCCCATACCAGCCTCTTTCCCGTGCCTGCTGCCACAGGCTCTTCTTGAGTGTCACCAGGTAACATCAGCCTTGTGCTTCCTTCGCTGTCTTTAGTGAAATGTGTTTAATTTCAACCAAGGATTTATTTTATTTTCCTCAGAGATGAGATACGACAGGAGCGAGGTCGGGCATCTCGGCAAGAACAACGGGCTAATGATTTAGAAAACGTGGTGAAAAACATCAAGTCCAAAATTTGGCAGCTGGAAGATGAGACGATCGCTAAAGTTGCCCAGCAGCAGAACCAAGTCAAAGAGCTTCAAAAAGATCAACAGGTTTCACAGGTAATTCAGATAGTGCTGTCTAAGGAGTCAAACTTTTGACTTGTTTTAAAAGCTCTAAAAATATTTATGTTGATCAAAATAAACGTGAGTCTTGGGTTGTAGAGTTAGTACGCTTTGTATAGCTAAGAATTTTCAATCTATGCAGAATTTTCTAGCAATAACTTAGAAAAATATCTGTATCCTTTTCCCACTGCCTCTTCTGTATGGCTAAAACCAAGCTGTAAACCTTCCTGGGACGACGTCCCCACTTGGGCAGGTGCAGTACAGCCTCCAGCTGGTGGGTTGGAGTAATTTCACAACGCTCGCGTTAATCTGTTCCCAGGCAAAATTCCAACAGCAGCAGGAAAAGCTGCGAGAACAGGAAGAGACGATTGCCCGTTTGCAGAAGGAGCTGTGCAGAGCTGGGATGGAGGAGCAACGGCGTGCTGCCGCTCAAAACAAAATGTTCTGCCGCTTTTGCAAAAGAGCTCCCAAGTCTCTTCTGGATCAGCAGTAAGCAGTTTTCTTGCGTTGGTGAACGGCCCGTAACGAAGAAACGGATTTTAAAGTCACGACCTGCTCTCAGTGTTTATATCAGAAAAAGAAAAAGCTGGGGACCTTAGGAGTGCAAGCTGAAATATGAATTCTGGTAAAGCTACATCAGTGCAGTAGGTTTTTTTCTTGCATAGTAAAGAAATAGATCCAGCTGAACTGGATCTGTGGCAGAAAGAAAAAAAATAACAGCCCCTGTAGACGCTAGGTGCCAGCAAAGAGAAGGGAATGGTTCGCTCTGGACCTGCACTATCTGCTAGGGCGATCTCATCCTGGGGTTCTAACGTTTTAGAATGTAAATTCAAAAACCCAACGGGCGCCAGCACCTCACCCCCCAAAGCCCTGCCCAGTTTGCAGTCACTTCTGAAGCGCAGCTGGTCTTTGCCCGCTGATGCGGGCTTGTGGCCCCTCGGTGAGGGTCCCGAGGAAGCATTGCCCTGTGCTTTCCCACCTGGCTCTCCAAAACAGACCATCCCAGAGCGCTCAAGGGGAAAGGCAGTTTCTCAGCTGTTCAGTTTCTTGTAGCTCTGGGTGTGGGGGGTGTTTGTGACCGCTTGCTTTGAAAGCACTTCTGGTTTCTCTGGGGATGCCTGCTCTCGGGCTGTGTGGGACCTGTGCTCTGCCACAGTGCTCGCTGAGCCCCGGCACTCGGGACTGTGCCATGCCAGTACGCTTGCTGGGCAAACAGAGGCTGTTGGGAGGGTTTAGCTTTTGTCTCCTCTTGAATAATTTTGCCACTCTTAGCCCAGTACAGAGTTATTGTCTCTACTTTTCTGTTTTGGAAAACTGCGACCGTGTTTGGCATGAGAGCACCCACTGCTGGAAGCAGTCACTGCCGAAGGGCAGTGCTGTAAGCTGGCCTGTTCCTGGGGGTTGGTCACAGAACCTTTCAGGCGTGATTGTTTTTGGGAGTATCTGAAATTCAAAATGCCGTTTTTCCTTTCTTCAGGTTCCTTTGTCTCATTGATTATTATGAATCTCAAATCAGTCAAATGAAAAAGGAGCTAAGGTGGGTCTCATCTGACGCTTTACGGTTCTACTGCTCAAAATTTTTCTTACTCCTTACTGTTCTTAAGTCTTATAACGGTAAATATTCTGTGTCCCAGACATCACTAGCATGTGAGAAACAGCAAGGGATTGTAATGGTCATGGGAGTTTGGATTTACCCGAGGAATAAGTGTCGGTCAGGAGGCCAGGGCAGCTAGGAAGTTAGGGGATATTTAGACACTTGAGCTGTAATTCTTTCTTCTTTTTGTTTTATCCCCTCTTCCCTTCCTCTTCTGCCGTGGTCCACAGGCAGAATTACTGCATTAGCTGTGCTCAGCGGACTGATCTCCCTGAACAAAAGTAACGCCAGCGTTCCAGCTCTATCACGGTGCCTGCGTGGTAAAAAGTGCAAGCAGATACTGGAGATGTTGCTATAATTTGAATTATCTTGAAAACTGAAATGGGATTTGCTTGTACTGGGATTTCTCTCGAGGTGTAAGTGTACTGATTTAGCACGTGGAATAGCTTCCCAGAAATAATAGAGGAGAGCAGTGGATCTTGGGGCAGAATTAATTCTATTTACTTTGCAGTTTATGGAAACATTATCATCATACGTAACTGCTAACTAAGCCAACGTAGACATTTGAGTTAATCACGTTGCAGTAAGCTGAAACAATTTCTTTTTCTCAATAGGCAGTATAAAGAAGATGAAGACCAGGTACAGGGAGAAGTAGGAAGCCAGGAAGAATTCTTAAATCTAGATGCTACTCCTAGTTACAGAGCACTTCTCACGGTATGCCACTGCTAAGAATAAGTCAGTGCAGCTCTCTAAATGGTAACCCTTTGAGAGACACATAGAAACATGTACGGGTGATTTTTATCCCCTTCTTCTTACCAGGTCTTCCTAATCCGTAACCTCTGGGCAGGGTTTGCTGTCTTTGTGCAAAGATTCCGTAGGACGTTGTGAGTCTTTGCTGGAGACTGAACAGGCCTCCTTAATCACAGGTTCTCCCCCTGTGGTCTAGTGCAGCAGGCCCTTGGTCTTAGTCGACTCTTTCCTCATCCATGCTGTCTTGCTGCGTAGGCAAGCGGGAACCCTTCTTCACACGCGTACTTTAAAGTGTTCAAGCTTGCTGATCGTGGAATGAGTGAGATAAATAACAGTCTATGTTGCAGTCTTTCCAGAAACAACTCATCGAAACAAGAGCCAGGAATGAACAGCTTTTGCTTGAAAATATAAACCTCAAGAAAGATTTGGAAATAAGGTGAGAAAGGATAAGTATCGTTCTTTGTGAGGGCACTCTGGTAGACTCCGCTTTACAAAGAGACTGAAAGCACCAGCACTTGTAAAAGTAGAGTGTGAAATCCGCTTTTACAGGCGACGCGTAGAAGTAAGATACGGCAGCAACAGTCAGCATTCCCTCCCCACGCTGTTAATAACACCACCTGCTGGTGGTTATTTTGCTGTTAGCACGCAGCAGTGATGCAGAATTTCATTTCCAGAATGGTGTCGCGGCACTGGCAAAGCTTCGCTTTGGTTTTCGCTTGGCTGGGCTTTATAGATGCTTTCAAATGCAAGACGCACAGTGTGGTGCTTTTTCTTTCTAACAGACCAACGGTGCAGGAATTAAAGCTTTACAAGCACCAAGTGAAGAAACTAGAGAAGACTTTAAAGAAAACTATCCAGTAAGTATGTTTCTTCAGTGCCGTTCAGGAATCCTCTGAACGGTAAGGCCAAGAGCCGCTGTAAGCTGTGATGTCGATCATAGCTTATGAAGCACGTGCACCGTTCCCGGGAGGCTGGTTATGGGCAGCAGATGCTGCTGTGTCTCTGAAGACACCCTGTGAACCCCTGAAATGATGGCACGGTCCCCAAAAGGGGGCACAGCAGTGTGTCTTTCTCATTGAGCTCTGTCTTTCCGGATTTGATCCGAGTGCTGTCGCAGGCAGCACGGACAGGACCAAACTGATGTTTGCCGCTTCCCTGAGCTGCAAAGAAAGCTGCTGGTTACATTGTGGATTAGGAATGAGAAAGTGTGAGTTGGCAAACTGTTGCAGCTGCTGAAGTTATGTCCCTATTATTCTTAGAAACTGACTTAGTTTTCTTCTGAAACACTGCTAAGAAAATACATTGAAGGTATGGGAGATCAGTGTTGACAAAGTGGTTTTATTTGTAATTTCACGTAATCATTCCTGCATGTGAATAATGAATGCTAAACGTTTCATAGCCCGAGAAAAGACATCACTTAAACTGCGAAAATGTTCGTTTCTCCCTTTTACCTCCTGTATATTTAAAGAGTTTTCTCTCTTGTGCACTGGCTATGATTTAGGTGGTCGTTTTAGCGAAAACTGTCTCAGATTTGACAAGAAAGGTAGCAAGCTGTATCTAGCAAGCCTGGAAGGATATTCAGGCAGGAGCAGATAAAGACTGTGAGCATGGAATTTGACCCTTTTGAGTAAAATTCTGGATTTGAAGTCTTCAGCCAAAGCAGAACCTCTGGTAACAGAACAACAGTACATCGGGTGGCGTTGCTTTAAATTAGCACGCAGTCTGGAATAACCTCAGCCTGGAGACTTGAGATAGATTATTGGTATTTACAGTAGGTGTTATATTCTTCAGCTAGTTCCGCTTGATGGAATTCTGCTGGCAGGCTTCATAAAATGGAGATGTCAGTTTGTAGGTGTGAACGTACCTGCTACGTACCTGGTTCTTTAATCAGGCTGAAAGTAGCATCTGCTGCTAAGGCTGCTGGTGTAACCCACTGTGTGTCTTCGGCGTGTAGGTCTTCGGGGAGCGGTGCCGGAGAAAGAATAGACGAGAAGAAGGAACCTGAGAGTACGGCAGGAGTGGATCAGCTGCAGGCAGCCTGCCAGCAATACTTACAGGTTTGCAGATTTGGTCCGTACTGCGTGTCGCTGGCACTGATACAATAACGCGAGTTTTGTTTCGCTGTCTAAACTGAAGCGTGCCGTTTCCAATCCAAGAGTTCACGTGAAGTCCTCAAGATGCATCATATTCTGGATTTGGCAGTTAATGTAGGCTTCTTCTTAATTAATTTACACCTTAGTTTAATTCATTCTTCGAATTAATTTACACCTTAGTGTAAACTACCTGTAAATGTAGCGAGGAAGCAGAGACTAGGTTGGCAAACATCAAATCAGCCATTTAGCTGACGTCTTTTCAGGACAGGGGATTTGTCCAAGGTCTTGGGCGAACCAGATGCTGATGTTACCGTTTTAAACACGCCCGAGGAGATGGTGGCTGTTACTTTTTTTTTTTTTTTTTAATTTAAAAAACCCCCATGAAATATAACAAAGCTTGGCAAAATGTAAACTGGGGGAGTAACCATGCCTCAAGCGGATAAATGTTAAATATCCCTCAAAGGGGGAGTGTTGTTTGCATTACGTATCTTGCAGCTAGTATATCTGAGGATCTTTGTATCTATTACATACTGAATGCAGCTGTAAAATTCATGGAGAGTGACATATTGAAGCTATTTATCATTTAATGCTAATCATGACTCCGGGATTTTGTTGTAAAACATCCTATGTATTTGAGCGGTAACATTGGTTTACTTGTCGTTTTAGGTTTTGTCCCATATCGATTCTGTTTTGCGAAGTCCAAGAGCTCCCCCGTTAATATACAGGCGCAGTAAAGGGCCAGCGCAGAATTACGTGAAGGAGAACGGACAGGAATGTGGATTTGAGCACCTCCCGCTCACTGTAGAGATGTGGGCAGATCAGCTGATGGCCCTGAAGGTAATGCCTTGTTGTGCCTGGCTTTGTGTTCTGCCCTGACCCTGCTCACCACTCCTCGGGCCTTCCCCACACGTCGGGGTTTTTCTGTGTGTGGCTTTTGCTATTGCCCGATTTGGTGATGAATTTTAAAAATCATTCTGCTGTCCCATTTCTGGACCACCTCAAAACACAGTGGGGTGAAAAACGTGCCGTGTGCCTACAGAGAGTTCTCTGTGTGTCACCTAAATGGTCTTGTTCTCTGCTGAGCCCCGAAGAAGGCACTTGAGCTCTAGAGTCTGTGTACTTCACACGCTAGTGACGATGCATTCTCCTGCCTTTCGTCATGCCAGAACAGTAACTTTTTGATCTAAATGCAAGTAATTTTGTTTAAAACCAAACTCTTGGAGACCAACACTTCTTATTTCACTGAAACTACAACATATGAAGTACTTCAATTTTTAGACTATCGGTGTTCTTTTTAAATCAAAGGGTGTAAGCAAGATACTGTGCTTAAATCCCATGAAAACTAAAACCTTGCTGTTTCCAGTACCGGAGTGTTTTTGCATAGGAGAAACAGAAAATCTGCCTGTTTCTGAAGTAAAACCAACTTTAAGCAGTTACAAAAATAAGTGGTGTCCCCTCCCTCCTTTTAAAAGGATTTGCATAGGTCCTTGAGAAAACTCTCTCTGGAGCTGGTGCCCTGGCACACTGCAGATCCACCGGGTGACACAGAATCCACACGAGTTGAAGACCTCCAGTTCATGGTAGATGCAATTTTGGAAGAAATGGAAAATAAGGAAAAGGTAATCCTTACCAGAGGTTTACGATCACACGTTACTGTGGAATTCTTCAACGCGTTCTTCACACGGTGATTAGGTTGGGGGCATCTGAAAGCCTTGCGGGGTTTAGGAAACAGCTGTTTGAAGACATTCAGTAGTCAAAGACTGCTTTAACATAATGGATAAACTCACCTTGGGGCAGATGCTTTGATGAAAGTCACTTGACCAGCGATGGATTTGCATCGCCCTGTAGTCTCAGGCGTTATCCTGTTGGGTCTGTTTCTGTTGGCATGTGAACGGACTTACTGGGCAACAGGGAAGAATTCCAGAGGGTGTTTGCTGGGTAGTTGTGCCAGAAAACTCTCCTTAAAATATGTCTTCAGACTTAAGAATATTTGCAGTGCCGTGATTTAGTAAGGGAAGTTACACCTGTTTTTCTTCAGGGACCAGATTTAATGTTTCACGGTTTAAAAGCATCCTTGCTTTGTTAAGCAGTAACATTGACGAGTTGTTATTTTTCCTTGCTGCAGAGCAGCCAGGAACCGTCCTTACCAACCCTGTCAGGAATAGTCTCTCACTTCCAGAAGCTGTTTGATGTGAACTCTCTGAATGGCGTTTATCCACGAATGAACGAGGTGTACATGAAGCTTGGGGAAATGACCAACGCTATGAGAAATCTCCAGGAGCTCCTGGAACTAGGTAAAGACTTCCCACCTGGCATTTGTTCAGACCATTTCCAAAGGAAGAAGACAACAAGTGAAAGGCTCTGCCTAGAAAATGTATTGAGCTGCTGAGGAGTGAGCTAGGTGTAATGTTCACTGGGGGGATAAAGACAGGTTGCTGTCAGCTGGGAGTGCAAACAGCAAACCCCCGTTATTTGTAAGTCTTTAGGCATCTGAGGGATGCTGGGGAGGCAGGAGAAGGGAGTAACAGATGAAAAGGAATTTCTTAATTTTTTTCCCACCAAGCTTTGTTTCCTGTGAGCTGACTTCATCATTCTTGGCCCTCTTTCATTTTCTACTTGAAAAATAACCACTTTAAGAAAAAATAACCTCTGCTGTAGATTTCTACTGAGTAATTCACTCAAACATAATTATGTCCAGCCCTCAGAAACTTTTGTCTTACGCTGCTGACCTTAAAAACACCCCACGTTGTTGTTGGATGTCAAAAACTAGGTGCCGGAAGTCAGAGGCATAGTGACTTCCCAGTGCCCGTTCTCTTCTGTTGTGTACCTCTGGAGAACAGCAGCTGCTGCTGCTCCTGGGTTGAAAGGTTTGGCAATGCTGTGGGGTGTACAGCCCAAGAGCAAGGGTCTCCTCAGCCTCGCTGGAGCAGGGGAGCCGCCTTCCTGCCTGCAGCCAGCGCAGGAGGTGAGGAAACCTCCTGTCTCCCTAATAACGGCAAACCAGTGGAGCTCAGAGGATGCCTTCTCCAAGCCTAGTCCTTCTGAAATCAGGGGAGAATGGGACAAGGAGCCTGTTACCTTCAGTCACAGCCATCAGAGCAGGTAAAATCCAATGCCAACACAAATTCTGGCTGTTAACAGTGTATTTATTGGGCAGGTTCTTCCAGTGATGTTGTAGGGTGCGCTGCAGTACCATCTTTGCTGTGAAAGTATGCTGCTCTGACAGGTTTTTCAGCCTCTAAAGGATTAGTGAGAGATTCCCCATTCCTAACTCGAGTTCCTTTCTGACCAGAGGCACTTGTTTTCTGTGGATGATGGAACTTGTACGCCTAGTTGTGTGAGAACCGAACAAAACCCCGGCACCTGCAGGAACTGGATTGTGCCTGAAACGCTGTCCTGTTCTTACTCTTACAAGAAACCTCAAGTAGTGTTTGTTTTTCCACAGGCAGTTCAGCTCCGCCCACTGTGGTCGTGGATACTGTTGGGAAACTGTGTGACATCGTTAATGAGAACGTGACTGAGCAGGTACAGCAGCTTCTGGGGACCCAGGACATCCACAGGTATGTGGGGCTGTTCCGCTGGTGGCCGTGCTTCACACACCAGGTTTAGTAGTGAACCGGCTAAAACGGATGCGGAAAGAAACTTCCGTATCTTGTTACAAAGTCAGTGAAGGAGTTACTGCTGTCCTGCAGGAAACACATCTTGGAATACTTTCAAAAGGATAGTAAAGGTGGCAAAATTCAGGCCAGAAGGTTCCAAAACACCTTGCTGGCTTGCATGGATAAGGTGATCAATTAAGCAGTAATAGGATGTGTGTTTCATAAGGAGACAAATACTGCGGGTGGGTGGGGAGGAGACAGTGGTGCAAGGTTTCGGCTGCAATACTGAACTGTGGTGCTGGCTAAAAAAAGCGTCTGCCTCAAGCTGCTTACAGGTGTTTTGGGGACCGGACAAATCTTGTGCCATCTTCAGCACACACCTGGCAGCAGCCCACATGAGTCTGCGTTCAGCCTGGGCTCTGCAAACACGCTCAAAACGAACCGCAGTGGGCAGCGAGCGCGGCAAAGGCCAAGTTAGCAGGAACTCCCTCGGCTTTTCTGCACTCCTCCTGATTTTAACTAGAGAATAGCTGCCCATGGATTGCTCCCAGCTCCACCTCTGAGGCGGCTGTATCAGCCACCCCCAGGCAGGATATTTAGCATACACAGACTCATCAAAGGTACTATCACAGCCTTCCAGTACCTGAAGGGGGCCTACAAGGAAGCTGGGGGGAGGCTTTTTACAAGGGCCTGTAGTGACAGGACAAGGGGTAACGGGTTTAAATTGAAAGCAGGGAGATTTAGATTAGATATCAGGAAGAAACTCTTCCCACAGAGGGTGGGGAGGCACTGGAACAGGTTGCCCAGAGAAGCTGTGGGTGCCCCATCCCTGGAAGTGTTCAAGGCCAGGCTGGATGAGGCTTGGAGCAACCTGGTCTAGTGGAGGGTGTCCCTGCCCATGGCAGGGGGTTGGAACTGGATGGTCTTTAAGGTCCCTTCCAACCCAAACCATCTATGATTCTATGATTCATGATCCTGCCCAAGAATTCCCTGGTGCCACGTAAGGAAGAAAGGAAGAATGCATAGAGGGCATAAATAGGGAAATCAAGAGATCCTCTTCTGCCAGCTAACACTTGTTGGCTGCAGGTTCCAGAACTTGAGGACACATTTTTGGTGTGGATGGTTTTACGGATGACTAAGCAGCAGTGTTTTCAGAAAGTCATGGCACAGTATGGCAAAACTGACCTTAAAACGCCCTTGCACCTCTCATCTGACAGTGTCGCTTGCACATTTCAGTATAATCAATAAGCTAGAAGAACACGAGTGCTTCTTCCCGCCCTTTCAAGCTCTCGTTCAAGATTTGCTCTGTCTTCTGGGTGAGTAATGTTTGCAACAGCTGTAATTATCTTCACGCCAGAGCTTCCTCCTGAAACTTCAAATAGCCAACACGTGTTTTGTTTACTCCGTGTGCTGTAACACAGGGAGGATGTGAGGGAAGGTCCTAACTTTTGCCTCACTCTCCTCTTCCTTCCAGCTTTCCTCAGGAAGTGACAAAAATACTTTGTTTCCGTTGAAAACGGGGGTGCACAGAGTCAGTTATAATTACTCATAAGCTAAATTGGGAGTTTCCCAAAAGCGTTCAAAGGTGCGAGGAGTTTATTTTATCCACTAGCTGTATGGCTAACATCGGAGACTTGGCTGACCTTGAAGGTGTTCCAGGTACCTACGCCTTACTCTGCGCTTCCCTCTCTGTTTCAGAGATCAGTAATCTGGATGATATTTTACCCACGGTGCAGAATTTGAAGTTGGGAGCTAGTTAAGCGTTACTCTGCTCTGCTCTAGTGAAGGTACCTGTTGGTGCCTGCGACGGTACAGCTACCTCTGACCTCCCTTACCTTAATCAGCGGTTTCAGGTTTTTTTGACATAAATAAAAGATGCTGCATTTTTAAATTTTTCTTAATTCTTGTTTCATGGTCAGTTTAAGAAAAACTTACTCTAACCACTACCAACCGGGCTACTCACTCCCGGAGGGAGAACCAACGCACTCCGGACCAGCCTCCGAAACGGAGCCCAGCGCAAAGCCAGGCACACTGTAACCACAGAGGGTTTTGCTGACAGAGCAGGAGATAAAGGTGCTCTAACCACCTTCGCCACAACACTTCCATCCTTCACCCATCCTGGTTTTCTGGAGAGCCTCTTTGGGAATGCTGTTTACATTTTCTGGTAACTTTGGGATGCCGGCAGAGTGTAGCTCCGTGCGTGTTCCTTCTGGTCACGGACCAAGGCAGCCGAGAGGAATGTAATCTAGGCCGGAAAACATCTGAAACTTGCTTCGGGTGGTGGCTGATGGGTTTCTGCCCAGCATGGATTTGAAGCTACCGTGGCCACATTTCGAAAGGCGTAGATTTTCTTATGCGAGACAGAAGTTTATTGTACAGAAACAAGTACATCAGGCTTCCAAAAATAGTTTAGTCAGTTTTGCTCCAGTATTAGTAAAGCGTAGTTTACAAAACTCTGCTGTCCCTCGGGCAGAATGCTGCACGAGCAGGGTTTACGAGAGTTTGAAATGTACTCTAACAGCGGACAAAACGTGTTGAGGCATCACAAACTCAAACCTTAGTGACGCCTTGGTAAACTCATCTCCCTGCTTCGGAAGCTTGTTTGTACATACCCGCAGCCCCCATCTGCTGAGGTGCTTTTGAGCAGTGGAGTATCGGTTTTGGGGTTTCTCAAGAAGAGAAACTAATAGAGTCGTGAACGGTTTCTTCCAGGGGTGCCGCAGCCCTGCAGCTAGGAATGCCGTTTAAAAACAGATTCTTCTAACGGCACAGTGCTTCATGTTAAACCCACGTGACTAGGATCCAGGGGATAGGAGACTGCAGGCAAAGCAGTGACACGGCTGACAGTCTGAAATACCCCCAGGCACAGCACTTCCTCAAGGGAATATTCATACTTGGGGGGTTCTTTGGGGGAAAATATGCCAGAAACAGCAAAAATAAAGGACTTGTTAGAGACAAATTATTCCCGGCGTGGGGTTGGTTGGTTTGGTTTTTCGCTTCTGTGAGAACTAATCTCCGAGTGGGACCATTAAATGAGCTGGAGCCTGCTTCAGATGTGCAGCGGCTGTTGGAACTACATCGGGTACAAAAGGGATCTGTACATTCACACACAGGTGAAACTTCAGTAGCTTATGTACACAAGCAGCGGTCAGTTTTTCTTGCGTCTGCTCCTTGTCAGCTCATACCTGCAAGACAGACACAAGGAGTAGTCACAGGAGGTGTAAGGCTTTCTTTGACGTTGTAACTGGCACAACGGAGAGAACTTGGGCTGCTCTACTGCTCGAGCTTCGTAGGTGCCGCGGCAAAGGAGGCCTCGGAGACGGCCGCAAACTTCAGCCCTTCACCGGGACCTTTGGATGCGTCATTTGTTCTCCTGCTCCCGTAATTGCCAGATCTGTTCCAGGGGATTCCTATCCTGCTGGCCAGTACTATGGGCATGGCAAGCTCCTGGACTACCCAGGCGGCATTCCTTGGGCTCCACGGAAGAACTACTGCCATTAACTACAGACATGGAAGGGGAAAAAGCCCTGGTCCTTAATCTTTGCCTCAGACCACAATGAACATACAAGCAAAACTGTAAGTGGCTTATTATCATAGTTTCTATAAACGCTTTGTAATTAAATTTTATCATACGTATATATTGCTGATGGGAGTATTAATTTAGTTAAGATCTTGATCCAAGTTAACATTTGGTGCGAGGTTACTTTAATAAATGTAATTCTTTTACTTATGTGTCCCAGCGGCTTTTATGGTAACTCAAAATGTGCTGAAGACTGTAATTGGCACATCGGCCTCTTATTAAAACTCCTTCCCAGGGCAGGTGTCGCACTACCGACCGGATTAACATACAACCCAGATAAAACCACCAGATTAGTTCAAGTTAGCCCTGCATTTGCAGGTCAAGTGTTCCACTTACTCACCAAAACACACGGCCCATTTACTGGCGCTCCGACACCGAGTCATGCAAACTCCCGGCAAAGCAATTAGCAGGGTTTGAAAGGACGGAGAGGAAAACTTACCACTGTGCGAAACCTTTTATTAAATCCTCCTGCGACAAGTCGATCCGCACCTTTAAAAAGCAAAAAGTTTTGTTTCTCTGTATATTATTCAGCGTGTAAGTTGATCAGCCAAGCTAGCACTGCTCCCCAGTCAGAGCCACCGTGGAGTTCTAGGGCTGCGGCTCCGGCTCGAGGCCAGCGGAGCTTCCCGCGTTCCCGGGGCGCAGGTGTCAGCCGGCCGCAGCCCCGCGGCTCAGCTTTACAGCAGCGCTACTTGGGAGTTCGCTGTCACTGAGGAAGTGACTCCAGCTGACGTTCCACAGCACCAGCGTTTGCTCACAGAAAGTGTAAAGCACGGCGCATTGTGTGCCGTCGCTGCCAAATTCCAGGGATTAATCAGTTTCTTGGCTCCATCTTCGCACTATCGATCGGAGCCGTTCCCCCAACGGGCAGGGGATCCCAGGAAACACGTTTCTGTGTCAGGGGCGCCCTTCTGAAATCAAGGAGCAGGGCACACGGATCACGAGCCCACAGGAGCTTCCGCATGGATACAGCCTGATTTCAGGTGACAATCTGTCAGGAAAGGCTGTTTCCAGACTGCGAGTGCTATTACTGTGTCCCTAGAACCGCATTTCGGGGTGTCTGGAATTGCTCTGACTGTTGGGCTCTATTAAATCAGGGGTGTAGCTCCTTTCAACTTACTTTCCCCAGCTCCTTCCTCTCCTGTGAAATGAATGGCCTGCTGTTTTTCACGGCAATGTCCAGCGTCCTTTTCTTGACATCTTCTAAAGATTCAAAAAATTCAAACCTAAAAGTAAAGTTTTGAAAGGAGAGCCTTAAGTCAAAAACTAAAACCCTGTTAGCATCAGCGGCCGGAGGAACGGAGTGACAGAATACAGCGTCAGTGGCCCTAACAGGGACAGCACACAGCGTCAGCGGCCAGAGGAACAGAGTGACAGAATACAGCATCAGCGGCCCTAACAGGGACAGCACACAGCGTCAGCGGCCGGAGGAACGGAGTGACAGAATACAGCGTCAGCGGCCCTAACAGGGACAGCACACAGCGTCAGCGGCCGGAGGAACGGAGTGACAGAATACAGCGTCAGCGGCCCTAACAGGGACAGCACACAGCGTCAGCGGCCGGAGGAACGGAGTGACAGAATACAGCGTCAGCGGCCCTAACAGGGACAGCACACAGCGTCAGCGGCCAGAGGAACAGAGTGACAGCACACAGCGTCAGCGGCCCTAACAGGGACAGCACACAGCGTCAGCGGCCAAATCACGGAGAAGGAAGACACAAAAAAGCCAATTCCGAAGTTAGATTTTACTCGCGCTGCAAGAAATCTCTTCCGGGCCTCATGAAAGACGGTGACACTGTTCAGCCTGTTCACCGTGCCAGGGGAAAGGAGGAAGACATGCGTCCGTAATGGAATGCTATTTACCATCATTTTCCCCCTTCACAGAAGATCAGCGTGTTTTCCATGCAACATTCGTTACTCAGAGGAAATAGCTGGGCCAACCCCCAGGTTTACAAAGTAGGCTCATCCCACATTAAGAGAAGACAAAGGTTGAAACCTGTAGCAATTAAATTCTTAATGGCTCTGACTCATGCCTCTGGCACACATCACCTAGTGTCAAGTGAGTTTTGTCCACGCTACATCGTTTAGAGCTTTTCCTCAAGTCAGAGCTGTCAAACAGGTGATGTGTCTGGGAGCTGAGTATTGCTCAAGCTGAGGTACCTAATTGAGGATGTACAGGGTACGGCAATACTGGTGATGAGGAAGAAGAGATGCTGTTGCTAACAGCTCTGCTGGCACTAAATCAGCGGAGTACATGAGAACAGGCAGGAGCAAAATCCACAGCTCTAGTGTTTGGAGTGTCAAGAGGAAAAATTTTAGTCTTTCTCCATTTCTGACCTGTGCCGACATACACAGGAAGGACCCAAGATAGGAAAAACTCCCCAGGATGACCCACTGCTCACATTTACACACTTTCCTCTAAACATGGGATTAAAGGCACCTCTCTGAAGGGCTGTACTGCTAAGCATTACTGTGTTTGGTTTTCTCCAAAGCACACTCCATTTCAGTGGCAGAGCTGCGGACATGACGCCGTCGGCAAAGAGGTGGGAGCATTTTACCCTGCATCTCCTTGATGACAACACCCATCCATCTGCCCAAAGAATGGCCCAGTCTCGAGGGGCTTCGTATTTCTGCCTTTGACTTCTGGGAACCCATCAGAATAGACATCAGGCAAGGAAGTACGAACAGAGCAGTAGGCTTTGTGAGGTACCAAACAGAAAGATTGCCCCTGCGATGACAGGGAGTCAGACGTGGGTAGGGGGATGTCTGTGCAAAGCAGGAAGCTGCTGGGATGAGGGAAGGGGGTGGGAAGCAGGTGTGCCGTCTTACAGGGGGACAGACACCATGGCAGGGCAAGGCCAGCCCCAAGTACCTGCAAATCGCAGTTAAAGCGCGTTTTCTTCAGAAGGCCTGCAACGCTCACAAGCCAATCCTTAGGAGAACAGGAGCTCACCTTATGCAAGCCCTTTCGTTAGACAGAGATCGTAACTACTTCAGCAGCTATCATAATTAACATTTTCTTACTTCTCGTCATACTGGGGGTTCAGAGTCTTTTTCTTAACCGAAGTCTTCTTCCTGCTCGACCACCTTCTATCTGGAAGCAGGTATATTCGAACATACGGATCTACTCCACGATTGGAAGAGGACACCAAGTTCCTGTTGAAAGACACACAGTGTTTACGAGCAAGGCAGGCTCTCCCACCGGCTATTTCGGTATCTTCTTCCTCATAGAATCAGACCAACCCTCAAGAGTTCACGAGACAAAACCGTTTATCCTGGGTTATCCCTAAGGTTTAGCTGGTTTATCCTGGTATCTGGAGGAACGGAGTGACAGCATACAGCATCAGCAGCCCTAAGAGCGACAGAAAGGAAAGCAGCTAAATCCTTAGGGATATGAAGTTAGACACATGTTTCACTACTGAGCGTGTGGCCACTTATTGGGGTTCCTAAATTCACATTTACAGGTTCAGGCATAGGCGTGTCACGATGCCTATCATGACATCTCAAGACACGCATCGGTCGTGGACGCTGCGCGCAGAGGAAGTTTTGGGTGGGTGGAAGTTCGAGCATCTCTAGTGCAAGGAGCTCTCTCCTTGCTGGCCACTCGCAGCTCTGCTCCCGGCGTTGAGCAGAGCCAGGCTCAGCGAGGCTGCGCTGACTGAAGTCGGCCAACGCTAAGGCGCCTCGACTGGGCAGCCTACGCCGCAAGCGGTCCTGCTCCAGCTTTGCCGAGCGTCTGACAAGCCCAGAGCTCTTCCCTTTCCTTTACAGACACACGAAAGCAACCGTCAGCCTTACCTGCAGCCATTGACCAGCACGACGAGACTCTGCCGTATCGAAGCGTAGCGCACTGTCAGCTGAATCTCGCCCAGAGGCATCTCAGTCCCACTGCAAGACAGTTCCGCAGGCAAAGCTTTTACATTTGGCTATTTAACAGACCACACGCACGGAGCTGGCAGACAAAACCACACAGGAGATACAGAAGATGCTGATGCACCTTCAACTAAATTTCCTCTTCCCGGCATCCTAAAGTTTGCTTTCCGAGAGCAGCTGGACCACGGATGCTCTGCAGAAACAACGCTCCGGTTAGTGCCAGCACCGCCTAGCCTGCCTTCCGTACAGGTACCACAGCACAAACGGCCAAACCAGCACCCACTCGGCCTCCTGTGGAGGGAGCAGCGCAGTACAGGTTGGCATGTTGCACAACTCCTTCAAGGATGTCTGTATGTTCAACAATGGGACCTTACTTATAGCTCATTCTGCGTGTTATTAAAATGGTTTCAAATCCAAAACACTGCTTGAAAAAGGTTTATAGATGAGGCCCTGTTCAGAGCTAGAGAATTTGCCAGCCCAGAAGTACTAGATTGAACAGCTGGGATTGGGTTCGACATTCAGGGTGATAACAGCTTTAATGCTCTCTTAATTGAGATGGACCTTCTTTGCTACTTCTTCATTAAGCAATCCACTAGCTCCATTCTGTGCCCCGGGAGAGACAGATCCAGCTCTCCATCCTCCTCGACAGAGCAGGCTACCTGCAGCCTCACTTCGCACTGTGCGAAGAACAGACACACAAGCACATCTATCCACAAAAAACTTTGATTACAGCATGATGAGAGTCTCAAAAATCATTGGATAAAACACAGTGTCTGAAACTCAGGCAGATATGCTATCAAGAGTGTATGTTTTTACAGAAGTGGGATATTCAGGCTTCCAATCTCCTGTTGCTAAAATCGTGAGTGTTATGGGATCCAGGACATTCTGTGTGAGAGGCTCTTAAACAATATAAAGCCAACACATGCAGCACCTCTTAGGAGAGGCAGAGAAGGAAATGTTTTCACTTGACATCTGATCTGACAGTCACCCTGTAATTTACTTTGCTGTTGAATACTTGGGCCAATTCTTCGTAAGGTGATTTAAGACCCAAGACGCCAAATGACTTAAGAGTCTTGAGTTCAACTGTACGCCACAGCGATCTATAAAACCTAAGCCTTCCCAAAAGAAGAACAATTCAGCTGGAATAACACCTACTTATAAAGATCCAGATTGCTGCTACTTAATTCGAAGCAAGAAGAAGGCAGAGAACCCAGTGAAGCAATGCTGGGCGCAAGCCTCATCTCCTCTATGACTGGCAGCGAGGGCACTACCGCTGCTCTGGTATGCAATGCCGACGGCGGGCGATGCTCTGGGTTGTGCTCGCACTCCGCCTCAGTAAGGTCAGCAACAGTTTCACTCGGTGCAGGCACCGTTGAACTGTCAAGCGTGTCCAGGTCTTCTCTGCTGTCCTTTATCGGAAGGGATTCAAGCGCTGCAGAGTCTTTGCTCGCAGGAGGTGCTTTTGAGACTTCTGGGTTTGGTGGGGAGACAAACTTTGGCTGGTTTCCACCCTTCTCCACGACACGCACAGGAACTTGCTTCGAGGCATTGACACCGGCCTTGACTCTCTGTGGATCGGGTTCTTCAACATTCAAGGCCTAAAAATCACAAGGGAGAGAAGTGAGTGCTGTTCCCAAAGCACTGGGATTAATGGCAGCATTACCACCTAGGATGCAATTTCACCACAGAACTACAAACACCAGGAATCTGCTACCAGTGATGAAAGAGCCCTGTGGGATCAGCTGTGACGTTCTCTTCCCTTGTCCTACTGCCTGTGTATTTATCTAACAGTGTCTAAACACTGACCAAGAGCGCAGCGAGAAAACAGTTCTTCAGTATCAGTCTCTCTCACTGTTCAGCAGCTTTGACTTCCCAGCTTAGATGGCCCCAGTCCAACTCTTTATTGGCACGAGAAGATTTCCAGCGATGGCACTGCACTGAACCTTAGGAAGCCTCGGGGATACCTCTCAGCTCCACCATGCACTCTTAATCGCACTTAAATACCTTGTCACCCTTCCACTGATCTGTGAAGCAAAGCTGCATTTCTCCTCTCCCACCTTTCATCCCTTTTGCCTGGTCAGAACTGGGGAAGCCGAGTGAATATGGCAAAGAACAACTTACCCGCAACACGAGTTTCATCTTAATGAAGCTGTCTGAACTGGAATGATCCAGCTGAAACCTCTGATCCAGGGTCATGTTTGGGTCCTTCAGTAAGTGGGAGAGACATACCACTGAAGTTCCCAGGGCACTATCCCGATCCTTGTCTTTTATCTAGGGGGTGGAAAAAAGTTTCCGTTAGATGGCCAACTGGAAAACATACCACTGGGAACAGCAAAGCAAAAAGGTATTTCAGAGACCAAAATTAGCTTATTTACTGCTGCAGGACATACCATCAAGTATGGTTACTTCCAAGTGGGTGATGCCAATATTTCAAGAGTGTAACAAATTAGTATGTTTGGAGTAAAAATCCCATCTCTGACTATGCACAGAAGGAACTGCCTTAGCAGAAAAACCAGGCCCTGGGATTTACTTGACTTTCCTTACTTGCTCTAGGCAAAATGTCCCAGGCAGCCGGGATGATGACTGGTTTAAAGTTTTACAAGCCTTTTAGGTAACAGTTTGTTTAGCTCATTTAACTGCAATACAACTTTTAAGTTCAAATCCACTTCCGCAGCAGAGCGAATAGCCACAGAACTGGCTGTCACAGCAACGTTTGCTAGCCAGATACAGGACTTCTTAACGAGCCAGAATACCAAGGTGGAGAAGATAGGACTCTGGTGGAGAATTATGAAGGCTGTGATTTCTGAAAGCAAAATATTCATGGCTTTACTACACTGACCTGTATAAAACCTCCTTTGCATTTTGTAGCCAGAAATGTCCCATGTTTTGAACTTGGGTATTATGCATTACATGATCCTAGAGCAAAGGTAGATACCAGCATCACCTAACAGAATCGCCTGTGCAACAACAGGCTCTTCCCTCCACCCTTTTAAGTAGGAGTACCCCGGTACTAGCACACAAAACCAACCAGCACTGAGATCACATCCACCATAAAAAAGAGTTCACCCTACGGATGTGCACTCAACATTCAGAGGAAAGGCTTTTCTCTCACCTCAATGTGGAGTGACTGGGAATGAGCGCTGTGGACAAAGAAGGTGAAAGCCTGGCCCCACATGGGATCTTTGCTGAAATTGCAGGTCTGCAACAAGAAGATTGTGGCACATACGTTAGCTTACTCTGTAAGCAGCAAAGAATACCACAGCACTGGTCACCAGAGAGGGTCACAGTGACCCTCTGGTGTCACTCAGTGATGCTACACCCCAGTTGTAGGGAGAGAGTGAAATTTCCAGGTCAGAAGCCTGCAGAAGCAAAGACTCTGGCAAAACCAGAACAAGTTCTGCGGGGCGTGGAGATGCTGACTAACAAGTCTGGCGAGCTGCAGTTGGCCCCAACCAGTGCTGCCTGGACCAGCAGCCAGACTGCTCCCTCCCTCCCACCTCTCCACCCAGGGAGCCAGGGCACTGCTTCCAGCCTGCGGGCACTCCGAGCCAGCTCCCAAAGCTGCAGCGAGCTGGTGGGGAAGGGTAGGAAAGCCAGAGGGGCGGTTTGAGGGAAGAGTAGGAGGGCACAGCTTCAGCACTGCCCACGTCAAGGATGAAAGAGTATGGAAAGCACATGCAGAGGCTGTGGCTGAGGCTGCTCCATAAACCAGCTTCTTCTGCCAAGCCACGAGTGCTGGCAGCAAGGGGAAAGGAGCAGGGGAAAGCTGGAAACCTGACCTACCTTGGGAGAGGCAAGTGATGTGGTGGGGAAAAGGGAAAGCCAAAAAAAGATAAAAATGCAAGCAGAACCAGATTTCCCGTTGGAGCAGGTGGAAGAAACAAAGGAAAATAGGTGCCAGTCCCATATGCTCATGTATAGCCAACAGGGTTCATTCCTATTTGTTGGGTGTCCAAAAGAACGCAGAACTACACTCATCTGCATCCAGCTGCAGCAGCTACTGGGAGGACAGAACTCAGCTGTTGCTCACACTCATCAGGGAAAAAATAAATATTAAATAATGACATTATTTAGGCCAAGCTGGATGAGGCTTGGAGCAACCTGGTCTAGTGGAGGGTGTCCCTGCCCATGGCAGGGGGGTTGGAACTGGATGATCTTTAAGGCCTCTTCCAACCCAAACCATTCTGTGATTCTATGAAAAAGGAACTGAAAGTGAAGTAGAGGAGATCTGGATACATCTTGTCTGGGTAAAAAAAAGTTCAGTAAAACCAAATGCCTGTTTGATGCGAATAACACTTTGCCCTGAGAAAGCAGGAGCCTGATTGGAGACCTATCCTTTTTTCCTCTTCAAAGCTCACGGAACTAAGATATCTCGGCCAACATGACCTCATGACCAAGCGCACAAACACACATCTGTACAGCCAACTCTGTGACACAGTCCTTCCACTTACCGGTTGACCCCCACTTCCCAGCCTCGGCAGCTATCACCGTAACTACAGCCATTCACGTCAGCTTCACTAATCCCACCCTTCCTAGAGACTACTTGGAGATTGTCACCCATGAAACAAAGTATTTAAGGAAAGCACAAGCGTCAAACAGCCTCACCTTGCTTTTCTGAGTCTTGTTTCCTACGGTGAGCAGGACGAAGGAGGAAGGTTCTCGTTCCATCTTCTGTCAGTTAATACAAGGGAAAAAAAGAAAGAAAGAAAAAAAAAGATGACACGTTTATAGTTCACAGGAAGCAGTAGCAAATCAATACTCTCACTTGAAATAAGCTGCTGGAAAGCTGAGAATAGTTTTGGGATGCGGGACATCTGGAGAGTGCAGTAGACAGGAAAGACCGCAGCCACAGCACAGCCCTGCCCTCTGCCACTAAGAGCACACAGTTAATGTATTTAGGTTTCAATAGGTGGGCCACTAAAAATTTGTCAGAAGTTGGGAGGAAACAGAAGGGAGCTGAAGGCTCAGTGGGAAGTCTTCATCATTCCTGAATGAAACAGGATTCTCGGAATTGGTTTCCGAGGCTCAGGACTTGCTATAAAGCAGCTAGAAGTGAATCTTCGGCATCAAGTAACAATTCCTTTCCAGAAGCAATAATACCGATCCTCTTGCCCTGTGCTTCTCCACACTAGTGCTACAGAAGTTAAGGCTGAGGATCTGGCCTTGGCACAACGTTGCACACAAGGAATTAAGGATTATCAGATGTGATGTGTATCACAGGACTGGTAACTCCTCTAATTTGTAAACATTGCATTTAGGAGGGGAGCTACTCTGAGAGAATGGGAAGCTCTATCACTGCTCAGAGCTGTGGCTGTGTGTGGCTTGTTCAAGAAAGAAAGGGGAGACACTCTTCCCCATACCCACCGTTTACATGGCAGTAGCAAAATGCAGCATCTGGGGGGAAAAGTAAACACAAGCAAAGAGAGAGGAGGCGTGAATGACTAGGGGCTTCTGAACCCTACTAAAACTTGAGGGGGAAGGAATCTGGTGGCCAGGTCTCCAGTGGCTGGGAAGGTTAGCGCAAACAAGCATACTCCTCCCATGCCAATGTGGGAGGTCAAGCTGGAGCAGCTCAGCATGGAAAGAAGCCCTGCAGCAGCAGAAAGGATGACATGACTTTGGCTGATGTCTGAAGGCTCTGCCCAAAGTATAAAATAAACACCACCCCACACCCCCCTCCCCAAATATTTCTGTGCTGCGTTCCCCCTTGTACCTCCCAGACTTTCACTGGGGTGGGGGTGGGCTTTCCATCACCGTTTGGAACCCCTGGTCACTCAGATTCTGACAGGGAAGAGATTATTTCTTTTTAACCACAGCTAGGTTCAGTTGCTACGATACCACTTAATCCAGAATGTTGTTGTGCAAGGATGAGAGAAGACTATAAATTTTACCTTGAGGTACTTGTTATTTTTGATCTTCTTTGCTCCACATTCACCATTCGAGTACTCAAAGTGGTTTTTCTGAATTAGTAAAAGAGTAAAAACAATTAATCTGTGGGCTTCTAAAAAGGGGTGAGGAGTGAAGGCTGCCTGCACGTGGTTTGTACTTACTGGAAGGTTGAAGGCGCTGTCCAAGTAGACTATCAGAATAGCTGTAGACAGACCCTTCTTATCCTGCGAAGGCCAGGAAAGATAAAACACAAGGTAGGCA
Organism: Rhynochetos jubatus; assembly: GCA_027574665.1. Taxonomy (NCBI): domain Eukaryota; kingdom Metazoa; phylum Chordata; class Aves; order Eurypygiformes; family Rhynochetidae; genus Rhynochetos; species Rhynochetos jubatus. Next base: position 33,131,769 of record CM050654.1, read on the forward strand.
TGACCACCCAGCAAGGACAACGGAAAGCACAACACACATTCCAAGGGCGGTTCCTGAAAGCTAAGCAGCTCTTCACCTTCCTCCTCAAACTCGCCGTTTAGAGGAACACAAGCCAATACCAGCAGCACGGTTTTAGAGAGGCCAGTAAGAAGACCTGTAAGCCTTTTCAGTTCACTGGCCTTAATGCTCTTCAGTCTCTGGTGCAGAACTGGTTGGATTCCCCAGTGCAACGAGACACCTAAACACATGCTCAGCCACATACATCAGCATCGGCAATCCCGTGGCAGCAGAACAAAGCCTGGGAACAAATTTCATTCCCTTCAGTGGAACTCCAATGCTTTTCCCTGATTATGAAGAAACAGCATCCTTGGGAAATGGGCTTTATCCAAGCAATTCTGCAGGGCAAGTCAGACACCGTTTGGCACCACGGCCCTACCCATCACCAGTGCTGGGTACGTGTCTCTGACCAGTACAGGTTACAGGCAGGGGTCCTGCACAGATCCGAAATGAAGAGAGAAGACAAGTTTTCAAAGGCAGCATCTGTGAGAGGCCGCTTTGCAGTGAGTCAAACAAAGCTTTTCTAACTGAAGCAAAAAGAGCTGCCAGATTTGAGTTACTCCTGGATTACCAAGGGACCTGGGGCAAGCAAATGCCCTTCCTCTTCAGGAGCTGGGAGGGGAAATCACATCAAAACTTTGTCAGACAACAATAAACTCCCACACATTTGGCCCGGGGTTCCCAATTTTACACACTCCTTTGTTGATCACTGGACAGGGCTCAGAATATCTGAATCCTTTAAGCAAACAACTCACCTCATGTAGCTTTTCTTGGTCATTTACTAGTGAAAACCACTCCAGCTTTAAATGCAAGTGTCCACTTGTTGTCTTACTTAAAGGAAACCACTAAAAGGAGACAACAAAGAGTAACTTGGGAACTGCGAGGCAGAGCGATTTATACATACATATGTTGCAGTCTCTGGCACTTACATACAATATGAATTGTACTTTGAGTGCCCTAGCTTGCAGCACGTCCATCTACTTAGAAACACAAGCCAGAAAACAACGAAAATACGATACCCATATACATGCAAAGCACACGGCTATTTCCAGCCAGCAGCAGCACGAGGCACGCACCCTGGCATTGTTTGCAGAGTGCTGAGTTGCAGGATGAACCACAGTAAGATCTGATCACTCTTCCCTCAGCAGACTGCTTCACCAGACTTATCTGTAGCCTCGTACAAAACATTTGGTACGCACAGGACACTAGATACCAACATGTGATGCCCCATTGCTGGCTCAGCGTAACCTCAGGGCTGTCTGAGGTTGCCAGCTTGATGATAAAAATTATTTTAATGGCTACTTCAAGTTTTCTGAGCAAAGGTATTTTCTTTTTGTGAAAAGACCGCAGTGCAAGTGTGCAAGGAAGCTTCAAGCACTCAGAAACAATGTAGTAGCAGAGGGAGAGCACAGAGGAGTACGTGTAAGCACACACCACCAACCACATTCAGAAATAAGCTGTGATCTTTACCTCATCAACAGTTCTGTCATTCATTACATCCACCAGGCTTATAAGCAAGCTGAAAGACAAAAAGCAAACATTTCAATGTATATTTAGGCATATAGCATACTGCTGCTGGGGAGAAGAAATCACCACCAGAAAAGCCCACACTCATCTGTTCTAAATGGCAACTTCTACGCATTACCTGTGTGCATGTGTGCTGGAACACACCTACCCTTCTAGAGTCTCCCCCTTAAAATACTTCCAAAACGACAATGTATTCCTAGTAAATCTCAGGTCGTGTAGTAACCATTGCTTCTAACGGCCTCCTAGGATTCCCCTGCAGGAGTCTGGGCCCATTCCCTACCTTGTTCAAAGTCAGCACTAGGAACCAATAACTTGGTATCAATACCTGGATAAAAGGAACAGCTTCCTTCAATATTCAGTTTCTGGTATGAATAATCTGGGTGTCCTGTTTCAGATGTTACTGGACCCCCAAGCAAGGGTCATGCTAATTTACCTGCCCATAAAGTCATCTTTATCTGGATCTTCATCGTACAAGTCCACTTCTAAGTCCTGACCAGGCACTTCATGAACAACAAACTGGAGAAGAAAGAGGTTATTGATTAAAAATAAAAAGCATTCACATAGGTTCATAGAGGCTCAGGATGTGGACAAGAACATGACATTTGACAGCTGTGTAACACATTAAGGACATTCCCTGACTAATTGCATAACAAATATAATTGATTATAGCTGAAAATATTGCAAAATCAGTTTGCTTGGTTTTGAACTACAAGTTAAACCCTTCAAACTGGTATCCCTAATAAGCAGAGAAGAATCAATGCTAGAGCAGACTACTGCTGCACTGATTAATATTTAAAGGAGTGCTCTGCACCTCCTCCAAAAACCCACGTATGTAAATGGGATCAACCTGAATGACATTCCCAGTTTGCAATGTAAATTTGACCTTGTTTAAGGGACAGAAACCCCTCAATCAAGTAACAAGGAAGTCCACCTGCTCCAGCACAAGTCAGCTAAGAGAAGGTCCTCCAAGCACAGGGACATAAACGGACGTGCATCCTACACATGGAAAGATAAAAAGATTCAGTACCTCAAATGTCTCATTCCATACGGGATTAAGATCTCGGGAAACCGTCTTGCTTCGATACTGCACCGTGCCAACGCGAAGAAGAGCGTACGGGTCAGACTTCCCCCTGATTGCACCAAGGAAACTGTCTTTCTGGACAAGGTTTTCAGCTTCTAGCAGATGAACCCTTATGACTCCCTGAACAAGGTACAAAATTGGTCATGAAAACGTGATCTTTGGATAATTATAACACGCTACGTCCTAAAACTACTTATTTCAGGCAGCAAGGATAGTCACCATGACAGTTTTGCAAAGACATGTATTTTGATGCAGTATATTTCCAATGACAGCTGTATTAAAACACTTTTTCCACCACTTACCTAGAGGTAAAAAACCCAAACTTAATTGCATAGGAAATATTCTTACATTTATTTTTAAATCAGAAACACACATACGCACACAGGATTACAGCCACAGTCAAATCAGGTGTAGAGTAAAGATCAGTTCCCACTGATGGAAGGAGGAACCAAGCACCCACTGGCAGGTTCTTATTTTATTGCAGAGTGGCCACTCAACTTCAATTTGGTGATGCAAGTTTGCAGTAGGGAGCATCCCTTTGTCATTCATTTATATTTACCCTCATTAATGAGTATATTAGTTATTTGATGGATGACGGAGGCTGAAGATCTGGCTATGTCAAGCATTTATGAGATTTGTTGGGCTTTTTTTGGTGATTTTTTTTCTGTAACAAAGAGATGTCACCCTCTGGGCTCCCTATTTACATCCCTTCGCAGCATTAGCAAAAAAAAAATCAGTAGCCTGACACTCCTTGCTCATGTATTTACCTCCTCTAACTGAAGATCTGTGGTATTCTCAAATGAGACGAAAGGTTTAAATCACTAAATGAGCTCAGCGTCTAAACAGACTTCTTATGCCAGGGATAGAGAATAAGACCCCCCAGCCACTCCCCCTCCCCCCAAATTATAAATTATCCAACATCCGCTTCGATATACCTGAAACATTACCTACAGAAGGCCTACAACCCAGGTTGAAACAGCTGATGCAGGAACCCAAGACACTAAGCTCGCGTGCACCCACGCTGCGGCAAACGCACACGCAGGTAGATTAACACCCTCCCTGGAACAAAACCCCACTCACATGCGGGATGGGGAACCTCAGGTGGGCAATGTTCATGTTCTTTTTCAGAGGCACTGTGATCCTGTTCGGCAGAACCAGCCGTGCGGCGATGAAGTCTTGGATTAGCGACTCTGACATTACACTGCAGGTGGAGGGGAAAAAAGGCAACCTAAATCTCTCCAGTTCATCACAATTTCAGTCAGAATGAAAGAATGAGGCACAGGACAAGAAACAGTGAAATAAGTGGTAGTGCCTGCCTTCCCCCAGCTGCACATGGGCAGCCTGTGCCATTTAGCTTGGAACAAGAGGGCTGGAGCGGACAGTTTAACACCAGAACCAATCACCAAGGGTGGATGTGGATCACTGCAGAAGGTAGGGCTGTCTCCTGTCGATAATGCACGTCCAGTGGGCTGCTGCAGAGTATGGGGCAGCCTCTCAAGATCCCTCTCTTATTCCCTATGGTTCTGCACGTAATCGCCACTGCCTCGTGGCACACAGTGCAGGCGGGCACGTTCCAGCCCAGGGTTACTAGGGCTGGATGTGAGTCTGGTTCCAGCTGTTTGTACTTGACAAATGAGAGCTTAGGCCGTACGATGAGATCGTCATGCACCCGAACAAGTCACACAAACTCATGTGCTTTTTGCTTTTCCTTGGGAATACAGACACCAGAGACGGACAACGTGAGGAGGGAATCTGGAATTTTGAGCACTTCACGGGAGGCTCAAGACCTCGAGGTAGTTCGGGTTTTTTTAGACTTTGAACGTGTCCCCAGCACACACGGCTGGCTGCTCCTGGCCACACGCTGAGGCCTTACTGTAAAATGGAAGGAGAAGCCAGCCACATTCAAACAAAATAAGTTTGGGGTTTTTTTTAACAGAAAACCAAGGAAAAGATGAGATTCTGTATCTTGGTATATTTTGCACTAAGAAGGAAAATCTTGTTTGAGGTGACTGGACTGTTGGCGCACAGGTGATCACACTGTCTGAACTGAGGGTCCTGTCTGTCCTGGAGTTTAGGAACTTTCCAGTCTAATTGAAACTTACACATTTTTAGCTTTTCAGTTTAAATCTTTTTCTTTAGAATTGCTCTGTTTGTATGATGGGGATGACTACTTTGACCTATTTCTCCTGAGCAAGTACTATATGGCTATCACAGATGTCCGGTACCCTCCAGGTGATTAATGAAAGGATGTCAACATACAACTCGGCATGAGCAGAAGACAATACTAAGAGGAAAACCCGAGAGCACCAAACATCTGAAAGATTTTCATCCTCTTGATACATCTTATAAGCTGCTTATACAGCAGCTTCTCCGGGTAAGATGGTGCAACAAAAAGTCACAGTTCACAGATGAGGCTGGATTCACACAGAAGGAAAGTTCTCTTTTCCTTCAAATGTAAACCAGGATCCTGAAAGCCCTTAGTCAGGCTGTTGGCTGTCCTGTCAAGAAGCCCCGACAGGAAGTTCACAAACTGTCCCTTCTCGCGAGTCTCAGGGTACACCCAACTCAACACAGCTTGTACATGAGGACAGACAACTGCATCCAGTTTCTTTACACTCTTAAGTAAGCCCGATTCTTTCGAAAGGGAGAGCTCTTGTTCAACCTGTACTTCAGCCTATTCATGGTCAGTCATGGTTTGCTCCTGGCTTTCACGTGTAGTGCTGATGAACAAGCAAGGGTTTCTGTGTTCAAATCCCTGTGAGAGAACCAGGGAGTGAAAATTTAGGACAGCAAATATGCACTTAATTATATGAGAGGCTGTAGGTTGGAACACCTACATACCTCCTCCCTGCAAGGATTAAGGAAAGCTGTGTTAGAAAAGAACAGATCAACTCCTCCGATAAAAACTGGAGCTCTCAGGGCAAACTTCAGGGCAAACTTCAGGGCAAAAGGCCACTCTGGCCTCGAATTAAGGAAAAAAAAGAAAGCTTCCTCTCACTCAAGATTAAAGGTGTTCAGAGGCCCTTTAAGCTTAAACTGGCACCTAAGTAGCCAGCCACGTCCTATGAGTCTGCAAACCGTGAATTGCAGGGGAAGAGAGGGGAGCTGAAGTGTCTGCATCTGCATTTAAAGGCTGAGTAACTAATGTATTTAGTTCTCCTGTAACAGATTTTCTCCTTACACCGAGGAACAAAGAAAAAGCAAATCTCCAATCTGGAGAAACAATTTGAAAACCACTAAGATTTTCATCCTTGCTGGGCAAGTTTTACGTACAAGATTAATCCAAGAGGTGTTGGGGCAGAGTTAAATTTTCTGAAGAACCTAAAGGGTAAGCAGATTACACAGAAAAAGAACAATTCTCCTTATAAATCTGAAGGAGTTTTCTTTATCGTGGATTGTATTTCACTTTGTCAGAGGGACTGCAACTCTGTGACACCTTGCCTTGTTTCACTTAAAGGTAACTAAACACAAGCACAGACTGCCAGTCACCTGTACCTACCTCATCCACCTTTGCAAGTAGTTGGCACACGGGAAACAGAAAAGTTTGTTTTTTTCATTTACAGATCACTGTAGCTTCTGGGATTTACTATTTTTCATCCTAAATTCCAAATGCAATGAAGTGACTGAAGCAATTTTGACAGACTATGAAAAGCAGCCTCTTCAAGTTTTGCAGACTCCACAGCCAGATAGGATGGGATGAGTATCGGCGCAACACCTTCTACACAACACTGAGAACCGCTTTGATTACTGAACACCACCATCCCAACTTCCAAGGCTTTTTAAGGAAGAAGAGGGTAATGTAAAGTACACACTCACTTAATCCCTGGGACATCCAGGAGGTTGCTCATGCCTGCCCAGTTGATTTCCAAGTGCTACAAGATCAGGGAGAAAAGTGATACAGGACCATTAGAATTTATTTCAGAACAAACGCAGAATTTAAAGGGTAAGCAGATGCCTCCAAAACAAAGTCACTTGTTTAAAGAAAGCAAAACCTACACCACTAAGTGACTGCATCTGTACATTAAAACCAACAGCTGGTATCAATTCCCTGATCTATTTTACCTGCCATACCTGAAGCCAGAGTCACTGGGACTTACCCTGCAAGCACAGGGAATGAGCATTCAGCCCCTGGCAACGGCCCGCTGGCCGATGCCCTGGGGTCATGCACGGTAAATCCGACAGCTCTACCTAGACTTTGAAGTTGTTTCCTCATCCTTTCACTTCAGGGTTGGCTACACCCTGAGGCAGGGGGATTTACAAACACCACCTGACTCAGGAGTCTGTATTTCTATTCACAAAATAAACAAGGAGGGGTTTTTTTCATGTGCTAAAATAATACTACTACATCTAAACACAAAAACACCTCACCCCAGATCAAAAACATATGACTTCCATGAACTCTAGCAGAGCATAACCCGCAAAGGAGCAAAGCTGTGTGCATGAGGTAACTGGTTCTTACAAGACTAGACTGTTTCTCCTATTTTATTAAATCACATTTCAACTACAAGGCACGTGACCTTAAACAGGCAAACTTTCAGAGCATGACCGTGACTGAATTCTCCCTAAGATGACTGCATTTAAAATCTAGGAATGGGAAGATGTAAAATCCACCTGTCAGCAACCCTGGAGCAAAGGCCTACAAAACGGCTGCTGTGCTGCCACCATCGGCAAGCCCTCCCATTCTGGAGCGAAGCAAGTCACTTTTTAGGCACCACCGCAAGAGAATAGGGCAAATTCATTCCCATCCTCCTGGGGTCCAAGGGGGGCACTGAACAATCGGGAATTTGCTGTTCCAACACCTGCACTGCGAGGCATTCACAGCTGTGTAGTTTGGACAGCACGTGTCCCTCAGCGGGGACGTGTCCACGCGTTAAGACAGGCCAAGGATGAAGAAGGCCGCGGAGCGCAGTTCACTACTGACTCACCGGTTTCTGCACAAAAAACAAGGTCACCGCTCCAATAAAAGGTGGATCAGTTAGAAGGGGTTCCAGTATCACCCGCAGCGTCCCATACAACTGCAAACAGAAGGATAACTGAGTCTGAAGGTACTCTCAGCATGCAGTTTCAAAATTGTGAGCTTTTCAGCAAAGGAGGTAGTTTTAAAAACCCTAGTTGAAATCATTTTACTAAAAGTTTAATAACAGCAGTAACTCTCTCCCCCCAGCCACTGCTCTTGATATCGGACAACGTTTTCTCAGTCTGTGGGATCTCCCTGCAATCCTGTGACACAACAGAGTGATCTCCTTCTTAGTTTTCAACGTTGTATGAAAAGGTTGTTGGTCTCATCTAAACCAGTTTATGAACACCCTGACAGATCTGGCTCTTTTGAAGTTTTCTCTACCAACATGCAGCTCCTCTGAACTCCAGTGGCAGAGGCTGGCCTACACAAGCTTGATGCTCCAGTACTGACCCTAAGAGTCACACTAAGAAGCTTAAAAGTGCTATTTAGGTGCTTTCCAAGGAAAGCCAATTTCCCCAGCCAAAACACAAGGAAATAAAGCCAGTCATTCCCAGCCTGCTAGTTGGTGGTTTCCCAGTTAAGTGTCATGACCTTCCCACTGGGATATGCCACCTCCTGCCACACACGGCCCTGAACAGACAACATTGGCACTGCACGCACCTGTACGCCTTTCACTCCAAGGTTAAATTTCGATATGTCCATGTGTATCTCGCAGTCCCCGATGTAACTGAAAGAAAAATCTCAGGTTATTTCACAGTTTGCAATAGTCCAATAAGAAATTTTGGGCTGTACCGCATATAAATCAGTTTAATGATTGACAACATGACCCCGCAGGCAGAGATGGATTTTCAAGCAACTGAAAAGGGAAAGTGGAGCGCATTGAACACGGGTCGGATCTTCACAAGAGAAACCCTGCAGTCAGCTGGGATATTGATCTACCTGCAAAATGTCAAAGCAATGTATTTCGAGGTTACTTTTCTATTCTTAAGACTGGCAGTTGGCTGAGGCAAGCTTGCTCCAAGGAAGCGAACAACAGGCTCATTCAAAAGTCACAGTCATAGCAGCTGCCCTCTTGCTCCCTCCTCTGCCAAAGGCCTGATCCCACCCACACCCTGGCGACGCAGCTCCCAAGCTGATGCAGAGCCATCCTGTGACTACATATGGGGTCCTCACCTTGCCCACAACCCAAAAGCCCGTTTGAAGGGCAAATTCATAACAAAAAGTAACCTGGTTTCCTTGAGGCTGAATACAGAAGATGACAACTTCGATCAGATTTTGGTCAGTTGCCATGGAGAACATCAGGCTTTAAATAAAACAAATGCTGAGTGCTGTACTTCTGCAGTTTGGAAACCACCTTAGACTTTAATAAAAGCGCAAACATCACCTTATGCAGAAACTAATAGCCACTCCCCAGGGAGCAGAACCTAGATTTGTTGATGCCTCTGGCACAAAACAACTGAAGGGAGCTACCAAGTTCCCTTTCAGCCCTCTGAAAATAGCTCTTTCTGGAGGCAGACACACAAACACCCTGCAGGTAAAAAGCAGGGCGTAAAGGTACCGCAGCATAGTGAATGTGCTGCGCTTGACGCCTGCGTGCATAATTTCACCCCATAACCAAAGAAAAAGGACAAGATTTTTGCTCTGACCACATGTGTACGGGCCAATAGTGCTGCAGCTGCCACTAATTCACACAGAAATTGGCACAGACAGATTCCCTTCCACTCCCCCTCCCCCAAAAAAACCCTGCCAAGAATGTGCGGCCTTGTGAATTTGTCTCCATCTCTGCAAGCAGTTCTCAAATATTTGTTTACAGAGTCACTTAGCAGAATTTTAAGAAGTTCATAACACACAAATTAAAGCCTTTAATGTTAGAGCATTCTCATTTCTTAATGAAAATTATTCTTAATGAGAACCAACCTCACAGGCCATGCCAAAATTAACACAATCATCTTCCTTATAAGCTAGTCATGTAATTAAATAAACTTACTTTTACATTTATTAATTCCTACAATTTTGACATTAACTTACAGCTCATTACTCTGGGTGCTAATAGAGCTTTGTCACAATAAAAATCTAAATGAGAAGCCAAAATGAGTTCCTCAATTCGCAGTAATTAATCCGAGAGGATTTAATTCAGCTGTTGCCAGTGCCCAACACAACAAATAATAGTTGCAGTGTTTCAATTTACAATCTTTATGCCTTTCCACAGTCAAAAAGTCTTCCCACCCCATCCTTGGTGCCTCTTTTCTCCAGTAACACTTCAATACATGCAATCGTGTTTTAAAGTCTATATATCAGAGAAGCCTTATCCCCTTTTATCAGAGCCTGAGCCTTTAATTATCCTTAAGCCTGCTTCATGCAGGGATCACCCCCGCACCAGGGTGCTTGGTAGGAAGGATGCACTCTCTGTTCATTAGTTTTACTCCTCTTTGCCCAAAGAAGCTGTGGGTGCCCCATCCCTGGCTGTCTTCAAGGCCAGGCTGGATGAGGCTTGGAGCAACCTGGTCTAGTGGAGGGTGTCCCTGCCCATGGCAGGGGGGGTTGGAACTGGATGATCTCTGAGGTCCCTTCCAACCCAAACCGTTCTATGATTCTATGATTTCCAGTCCAAGTTGGTGGTGCTTTTGTCTGCTCCTCAGCTCTGCACACCCTTGCTGTGCTCTCTGCTGTCCACCCCCAGACAGACCACACCACAGCCAAAGTCAAGCCCTGACACCCAAACCCATGTAGGGCTGAGCCCCTCTGCTGCTATCCACAGGACCATGATTCACCCACGCGTGAGGGGCGGCAGAAGATCCTGTTTCCCTCTGGAATCACATACTGCACAAGGAGGTGCAGATAGGCCAGCCTGCGCCACAGGTGAGAACCGGAGAAGTTTGCACACATGCGTGAATCTGTATCTCTTCTGCGCTCAGGTAGAAAAGCTGGGCCCAGCGTTTACAATACAATGGCAATCCACTAGCTGAAGGCAGGGATGCTACCACAGCATAAGTTTGACTAACCTGGATGTCTACATGTCCCTTTAGAAAAGGCACAAGCAATTCTCCCCATGTAAAGTAACTCCCCATGGGCCCCATCTCATCAGCCCCCTTTGGTCCAGCCTGCTCAAGTGCTTTGTAGAGCAAACTACAGCTCAGTCAGCCTGGCTTTGGGCCTGGGTAAATGAGCAAGCACTATGACACAAAGAAGAGAGACAAGAAAATGTAAGCAAGTAGCACAGAGATGAGAAACCAGACCACCTCCGCCTTTCCCCTTTGCCCACCAAGTCATGCTCCTGGGGGCGAACGCTCCTTTCCTGCTCAAGACTGACAAGATTCCAAAATGCTTTTGGTTTCTTGTAAGATCCTACAAACCTCATTAACCCAAAATTCCACTAAAGCTCAACTTATTGTTGCACACTTCTTCTGACTACTTTCTCCTATTCTGTGCTGGATGACAGCGACTGTATTTCCAGATTTGAAAATTTGCCAGTTAGGAAATCCAGAGATTCTCTTTGAAGAGTAAATTGCACTGGATACATTTTTAATAGATATTAATTATTACACTATTCTTCTATGACACCTCATGCACTGTAAACACCATAGAAGAGCAGGAAAATTAAAACTCGAACCATTTCCAATGAAAAATTACTACGAGTACTAAATCAGATTAGCGAAATAGGAAGCAACTGGCTTGCAAGACATCCCTCTAGGAGGTGGTAATGCCTTCAAATACTCTGAACCTCCAGTGATTGTAGCCAGTGATTACACGGCTCCACGGCAGCTCAGGCAATTGCAGGATTAATGGGAAGAAAAGCAGTTGCAGGAGTTAAGTGGCTGCACTGGAAAAGTTCCTATTTTGAAAAATGCACTACGGGGGAATACTTCTGGAATGCTTTGACATGAATTCATTGAGAGACTGCAACTGTCAGTTGCTTATGTTCAGGGGACAGATTGATCGTTTAGATCTCAGGCAAATTGTTTGGAGCCCACAGAGTATAGCCAGTCTATTTCCAGCTGGGATCTCCTATTTCAGATTTGGGGATTTCAGATCCCAGTCTGGCAGGGACCTTATATTTCATTTAGCCACTGCAAGAACCCTGACACTTTCTTGTGTCATGTGAAAGATGTAGATCAGGTATATTTGTTCAGGGAAGCGGACACATGAACAGAACACAGACACCAGATAAATGACAAACTTTACACGGAAGACCGGAGGGTAAGCAGTGATTACCTCAACATCTCTGCTCAGTCCTATAAGCCATGACAAAATTTATACAACTTAGTTTACACCAATTAGGTGCATCAACTCAGGGACCAAGCAAAAGATTCTGAAAGATGACTCATGGGCTCCTTCCCTGCCTTTGCCAAAAGGTCTCTGTGCCTCACGAGTAATCAACTCTGACCCTTGGGTCTCCTGCCAAAACCTCAAGCGTAGTCCTTTCACACGGGACAGGCAAGACTGTCATGAGGCAGTGTTCTACATAACCATTCCCAATGCTCTGATGTTATGGACATGTAAGCTGTGATTAACAGATTTAATTAAAGCAGCTTCTCAAGTTCTTTTGGTAACTCCATGCGATACCAGATCTACTGGATGGCTGGCTCTGCTGACAGCTTCTGCTCGTACAAGTAAGGGACCTCTAAGTGTTCTTTTTCACAGTTCCCAAGCAAAGGACACGATTTGCGATATTACATCACAAATTTAACACAGAGGAAAGGAAGCTGTTCTTCACACGGCACAGACCTGAACCACAGCGTTCAGCGCCGCATCAGGAGCGCAATCCAATTAAACAAAACACTGGATGGACCATATGGCTACAAGCAGCTATTAAAACTACACAAAGGATTCCAGACAGAGCACAAAGAAAGGCTAAGAGGGAAAGATTTTTTTTTTTTTCCTATTCCTACTCTTTTCCTGTGTTTTTCCCTGGCCAAGTCAAAGACTCCACAGGAAGCGGCTGCTCAGCCTTCCCTGCTGCAGCCGCCCTGGTCAGTGCTGCGTGGGGTGGTGAGTCAGCCGTGGGGTCACCAGCGAGGGAACTCCCACAGAATTACACCTAGCGAGCACCAAGGCCAAGGAGTCGTGTTTTCAACACACAGACACGCTAATCCCTTAATGTTCACCGCAACGTAGCTACGCTCGTCTGCAACCTAACCCCAGAGAGGGAAGTCAGTCACTGGGGTCTCGGCATTGCGAAGTTCACCGCACCGGCACCCACAGCACATCCCTCTTCTCCAGAGCTGCGGATGGAGCTCTGTGGACAGATCCAGCCACTGAAACCTCACCAGCATGCAGCGCCCCGGGGGGCAGTGCAAACGCTGGCAGCGTCACCTGAGGGAAGCCCAAGTCCACCTCTAACCAGCTCTTCTCCCAGGAGCAGCTGCACGCGCGCAGACGCTCACCGCTATCCGCGGAGCTACGAGAGCCTCTTTTGTCACGGGGGTTTGCTTCGCTCCGGAAAAGGAGAGAATGCCCATTTCTTTGATTAAAGAAAGAAAGCACATTCCTTTGGCGATCCAGAAAAAGGCAGGTAGATAACACCACTGCTCATGTATTTGCTACTCCCCGTTGCTACCCAGCTCAGTTGTAGAAACTGCTGTTCATGTACTAACAGAAGAGAAGCTGGGTCCTTAACGCAGCCCAGGAGAGATCCCCATTAGAGAGACAAGGTAGGCGGAATGCTCCTGTGTGAATACCCAAAATAATTAGATTATCAGATGATACTTCAGGTTAAGTTATTGTCAGGAGGAGGAAGAGAAGTGAGTGGCCAGTTTGGATATGCTGCTGGGTCTGCTAGAGGGACAGGAATGAGGAGGTGGGGGAATCCCTCTGCAGATGATTGCTAAAAGACAGTGGAAATGAGTATGTGGGAGAAGCAGCCTGGAGAAGCAGTTTAACAGAGAGCAGCAACAACCTCCTGCAGAGCCTTAAAGGCATCAAATCCCTCGATCGCAATTTGGAAAGCACGAATGATTTGCCAAAGGCCCTAAAACTGGTCTGGCTATTACAAAGAGCACTTCACCGACAGCACCGAAGCACAACGTGTTCTGGCTGAAAATCAAGTATGTCATTTTGCAGGGAGCAATGGTGCTCTGCCAGGGCTGGGGATGCTGCCATGCCATTGCCACATTAAGCAGCAGGCAGGGTTCTGAGCAGCTCTGTGCTGTTGCCAAGACATTCCATAATTCCACACTGCTTTTTCCTGGCACTGCCATGAAGAAAAGCCATTCAAATTAGGCAGCTTAATCGCCCACTATACCTACAGAACTACAGCAGCATGCAAGTGGTAATTCCCGCAGTAATTCCGTACTCCAGGCTAAACCAGGAGAGAGTTTAGCTCTGGAAGTGGCTCCAAAGTTAACAAAACACACAGGCTCATTCCAAACAGCCTGGAAGGTATCAAATGTTTTATCTAATTTTGCTGTTGTTGTTGTTAATAGAGCTAGAAGCAGTTTTCTGCTCAGAGAACAGCTGTAATCGAAAAAAGCAAGCATACTTAGTGGCACACGGAACAAATGGTGAGTAAAACGAGGAGTAATCTAGGGGAAGGAATTAAACGAATCAATAGCACAAATAGTTCTGGAAGAACTGGAGAGGTTGGACTGAAGAGGAACCATAGTGAGGCAACAGACTGACCAAGCACCACCATGCCAGAGAGCTGTCAGAGCAGGAAATACAGTTCCAAAACTTGGGTTCTTACTGCCATCAATGGCACAGCCAAGGGACACATTCTTATCCTCACGGCCAGAGTGCGGAACACCCAGACGCCAACAGGTGACTCTGCTTTCTGACTTAAAGGCTGACACACAACTTCTCGCCTCTCTAAGTACTGAGGACATCCAGCTGAGGGATAGATTACCTCCTATCATTCTAGGCTGATAAAAGATAAGGAACTCTCCACTTCATGCTCATTTTAGTGGACCACATGTCCAGTCCAGCGTAACAACTCACACACAGGTGGCAAATGGACAGTGAGTTAAGAACCATCTACGTAATCAACGACACAAAGTTACCAGATCTGCAGGTCCAGGACAACTTGTCTTCTATCGATTTCTTTGGTGTAGGCTTTTATTCCGTTGATTCTAGGGCACTGAAACAAAGACAAATAAGATACAGCATAGTTAGTATCTTTCAAGTTAAGTCCACGTGAAAAGTCCTACTCACTTCAATCAATTGAGTACCGCAGCATTCATTAGAAACTTTGCACAACTGCATGTAAACTATGAGTAAACCACACAAGTTTTTCCCTTACAGACATAGTTTGAACAGCCTTGGCAGTCCTCAGACACAGGGCTGGTTGCAAGCAGCCCATGTTACGAGCCTTAGGAAGCACTGAAAACTCCTGTTGCAAGGGTATAACAGAAAGAAATGTGGATACGTGGCCTTTTTCTATCATCTCCAGTCCCATGATACTGACAGCTGGTGGGAAGGGATGTGTCTCCCATATGATCTTTCTTTCATGGTGAAGCCAAGTCAACGTGAGGAGGGAACAAAGGAGGCAGCAGTGCTGTACCAATACCATTTTGTTAAACACTCAGAGCTATTAAAGAGCTGAACATCAGAGTCCCAAACAAACTCTCTCCCCTCTGCATCTGACCTCTTCAGAAGAGACTGAACGGCAAGAGGAGCAGAGGATTCACACTACCTTCTCGCCAAAGTGGATCTTGGTAAACGTGCATGTTTTCAGATGGACATTCTTCGCTCTGATTTTTGGTTCAAGAACTTCTTTAAATGTTTTTTCCATGATTGTTCCAAAGTATGGCCAAGCCTGTACAAGGACCTAAAGAACAGCAAAAGTGGAAACACACTGAATATTCTTTGTATAAGAACCTTTTGTTGAGAAGCAGACACACTCATCACAGAACACCTGGCTATTAATGTCTCTCCTTTTAAAATACCAAGTCACATTTGTGCACGTTAGTTCCTCAGAAAAGAAATTTGTTTCAGGAACTGAAGGGTGAGTTTTCAGTCTAACCACAGGGGCTGAGTCAGCAAAGCCCAGAGTTAAAGCCTCTATAGCACAATAGTCCCTAATTACTCTAAAGGGTCACAAAGTTGCCTGGAGTAAGGTTTACTCAGAGAGGAGCAAGATGAGCTTTTACATCAAAAAGAACGTTTGCTAGAAAGAAAACCAGAAAATGTTAATTTACAAGTTTAGCTGTTTAGCTTTGAATTCCAGAGTCCAGTTCCAGCTTATAACTGCTGATGGGAACACCTGCCTCACAGCTCTCTGGGAAACTCTGGTAAGAGATGCCACTACTTTTGCTAAAATAACACTACAACATACACACATATGTATACACACACACACATATATAAACAGAACATACACGCACACTCACTCTCTTTTTTTAAAATCTCAGAATGAAGTGTTGTGGTAAAATTCATCAAACCTGTACCAACCAGGCACACCTTTGCCCCTCAACAAAACCTCAGTGGCAACTCTCCACGCTCCAAGACTAAGCACAGACACGGATATGACTGAGCTGCATGGTAGTGACTGGGTAACTTTCTCAGACTCGGCCAGCAGTTTGTGCAGGAATGTGGCTCAGGGCAGACAGCACTTCAGGGTTCCTCACCTTGTTCAGCCACTCCACTCGTTCAACATCAGGGAAGTGAACCTGGATGCAAAGAAAGTAAAGTAAGTGCCACATGTCATCTGTTTTGGTATGCTGTAACACACGCAAAAGATACCACAGAGCACGGAACAAGTTTTAGAGGAAGCTGAGATCCCTCTGCCCTCATACATACATCTTTTCTGATTTACTAGCTCCTTGAAAAACTGTACCAAAATAGTAAAAGGCAGAAGAATACACACGCACTGATGTACCAGTATGCCTCTGGGCACATTTGTGTGATTAATGCAAGTGTCATATCCTGTTTGTTATTTAAAGCGGCATTAGATTTCTCACCCTTCTCTTGGTCATGCCATGGGAAGCCACAGGAACCTGCTTTCCTTCAAGATCACGAGCTGCGCAGGACCTGTTTCCTGTACTGGCTCACCTCAACCAGGACACCACACTTTGGAAAACAAGAATCTGCTCAGGAAACTCCATTTATTGGTTGTGGCAGCATTTCTCCACTAACACAGTGCCAATGGCTTCAGGGAAAAGAAGCACTGTAAGAGTTCAAGCCTGTCAGCATACACTATCCTGCGGTACAGTCCAGTGTTTTCACCTCTCAGAGCCTGTTACGATGCCAAGGACAAATTAAAATGAAGTAGTCACTCGTGCATCACGTTTTCAAGATGGACACATCAAATGCCAACAAGAAGTGTATGTGTCCATTACAAAATCCCTCCAGTTCCCTGAGTGACGACTTGTTTAATCATCATCAGGACAGTCAGATATGAGGCTGCTCTCAAGTAACTAACTGATCTCTCTGACCTCACCAGGAAGCTGCTGTGTGAAGAGTCACAATCACACATTAAAAGTCTTATGGATGTGGTATTTTCAGCCAGTGCTACAAGCTGGTACTGCAGAAGGGAAGGATGGTGCAGCAGCTTCTCAGAATGGGCATTCAGGCCCTGCTGAGCTCTGTAAGAGCACCCGAGGGAAAGATTCCTCCAACTATCATCTAGCCAGATAATAGTCACTGCGTAGCACAACACATTACCGCCTTATACAAGAGCTGTGAACCACACTCTTCAGTCAAAGGCTTGCTGTTTAATTCAGCAGCTTTCAGAGAGCTGCTCAGAGATGTTTGGATGGAACGGACAGCAGCTTGGCTTTTATTCCAGCTTGATGTACGATATCAGAGCCCATTTCCCTTGCTCAAATAATACTTCACATTATCTCCAATTATTACATTAAAAAGACAAAGTGATATTACCACATTCCTTATAAGCAATTTCTTTTGATGTTCTAAATAGCAACTTTTCCATTAAACAAGACGATGGAAGTTCACTGAAATGTCAGCCTACCCAGCTCTATTTGCATGATAAAGTAAGAATACAGCACCAGAAGGGACAATCAATACTAACAAAACGAGACAACATCTTGCAGTAAGGCGGATTATGTGAATCAAGGGACCTCCACTTCACCTGCCAGCCTTATATCTTTCCTAAAAAGGTCCTCTGCCAGGGCATATAAATCCTGTGTGGTCTGAGGGCAGTTGGTCCCCAGCTCCAATGCAACTGCCGAGCACTAGCGTCCCGCAGCGTTTGCTCCACAACCCTGGATCATTCACAGGCAAGGTAGAGCAGGGATGGAAGTGGTAAGAACCTCAAAAGTTCTTACAGCCAGGAGAGGGATGTGAGACACAAGGAAGGACAGAGCAGAACTCAGGACAACAGTTAGACCACCAGATCCCAATGAGAAAGTCACAGCTCGTGTGAGACCCACCAGCGTTAAGGGGAGACACAGCACACTAGAAAATCGGCTGGTACTATTCACTAGGGCCAAAGCTGCTAGGCATGCAACTGCAAGAGGTGTCCAAGAAGCAAACTGGTGGCCAGGGAGAGCTGGAACAGCATCAGGAAACAGGCAAAAACCATGAGGAAGGGGTAGCAGCTAGACCTGCCTTACAAAAAAGCAAAATGTAATTCACTATTTGAGCCACAGACACCCAAACCAGACAGCCCAGGGCAGGGTCCAAAAGCCATCGCAATGAATCACGGATTCACTGTCACACCTCAGATTGATGTGATAGCATTGGCAGCCATTCATGGTGTATTTCCATCCCACTGACACCCCATTCATGTGTCTGCAACACAGCTCCTACTCAGGCACCGCCTGCCTCAGTTTCCTTTCACAGACGGTAGAAATGGAACTGCTGTAGCTCAAAGGTACCGAAGACCACCAGCAACTCCTTGGCTAACACAACGGGGCTCTCGGAGGCAAACACCACAGAAATTGGCCAGCTACACGTCTCTGATGAAACACAGCTTTCTGCCTCTTATGAAAGGGCTCCCAACACCAAAGCTCAGTGGCACTCAATGGTACCAATTCACCGAGCAGCTCTTCGGAAGAAGCAGAGCTTGGCATCCAAGGGTTGCATCTAAATTATCGGCTATCTAGAAAGGCACAAGCTCTGAGCAAAGCCTTTCCTACCCACAGGGTATTCCCACAACATGCACGTCCAGCTAGTAGATGAGTTATGCTCTAGTTCAGCCCAGTGATGCCCCCAAGCTCTCCTCTCGACCCAACAGTTTGCTCCAACAACTTATCATGTCGTAATACTTTTTGGGGAAAAATAATCTGCATTTTTAACCATGTGCTCTGGACTTCAGACTCATTTCTGACCCTTGTTACAGGCGAGAGCCCTGGCAGCAAAGTCTTGTCCTCGAGGTTGTCATCAGTACGGCACAGGCAAGAGAAGCACAAAACACTACCCACCAAGTCCAGAACCAGCTGCCAAGAACTGCCAAAGTTACCACTATCCCAGAATAAGACTCACTCCTGTAGCCTTGGGCAAATCACACTATCAAAATCAGTTTTCCCCATCTACAAAAGCAGGCATACTTCTTGCCAATATTTTAGGAATGCTGCAAAAATTACTTAGCATTTGAAAAGAGCTTTGAAGATCAAAACCACCAGGTAAGGGCCAATTACTAGCACGTAAAGAAAACGTGTAAGTTTCTGCATGGCTCCACCTTGCCCTGGAGCGAGCCACACAAACGATCATAGCAATAGCAAAAACCATGTCTGACACAACAGTGCCATTCCATTCAAATAGGACACAAATAGGACACTAGACATCAGGGGTCTTCTGTTTGGTGTTTTGGTGGCTTGGGGATTTTTTGTGGTTTTTCTAAAGGGACAGGTTTTTTAGGTCCTGTGCAGGGGGGAAAAAAAAAAAAAGAGTCTAACCAAGCCTTCTGCATAAACGAGGCATTAACAGGTGAAGTTTTAAAAGGACTGTTCTGTACCCAGTAATACCAATCTCTCCTCATAAAAGGAATTTGACATCAGGAAGAAACCCAGCATACTTGGGTGTTCTCACCTGCAACAACTGCAAAAGCAACGTGGAGAAGTCACCAGCACCCCCAGGAGCCAGAACGAAGGTGGAAGCCTGGCTACCTCTGCTCCAGGCACTGAATGGTTTTCCAAGCGTCAGGCTGCACGGGCTCAAGTCAGAAAGCCTCACCTCTCCAACACACAGATCTGACTCCACTTGACAGGAGCAGATTTCCAGCCTGGTTTCCTAAGGAAGCACAGCCTGCCCACGTAAGCTGTCTGGCTCAGGAATGCCTTTATTCCAAACTCACTGGCTGGTTTCAGCCAAAAGACTGGAGCTGCAAAGTAACCCTGCAAATTCCCTGAAGCAGATGGTTGAGTAGATGAGGGAAACCCTCCCTGCATCCCTGCTGAAGGAAAGGCTGCAATACGAATACATCTCCTACCAACTGATACCAGGACTGAGCAGACTCTGAGCCACTGCACTGCTCTGAGGCAGAACAGTTTTAACCAACTAGCACAAATCAGTGATTGGTCTTAACTCTTCACTGGACAGATCCTTGTTTTACTTCAGGACACACGAGGAGACAAATAGTTACCAATCCTCTAAGACACTGCCATTGCTTCAACACCTATAGAACCCTTCCTAGGATTACAACACTGCAAATCCAACCCGTGCTCCACCTAGCCTGAATTGTATTCCTACTCCCACCTCTGCATGTCAGGCGAGAAGAACGCCAAGGACATTTTTAGAGCTGTTTCAATTGAAGGCTCATGAACAGTGAAAGGCAAAAATGAGAGATAAAAGATAAGACACCACAGAATAAACTGAAGAGACAGCAGGTGAGAAGCAGCCTCTAAGACTGGCACACAGGAGAAGCAGAAGATCAGATCAAGGAAGGGGATAGAAGGAAAATTAAAACTGAGTTAAAAAATGTCAGGCACAAGCGTGGTGTGGAAGCAAACACCAACTGATGAACAGAAGTTAGTCACACAGAAAAGGAAAGGAGGAGACCTGGCAATATGGATAACAGCTAAAAGCACACGGTGCAGCCCCTGTATCCTTAGGTCCTGCTGCCTGCCTTGTGGCGACCTGCTCCAAGAATTCACAAGTCAGGAGCGAGGCCTCTGAAAAGAGTCAGAGTGCACCTCCTCTGTGAGCACGCCCTAGGCAGTGGGAGACAGCAGTGAGATCCCCTTAAGCCTTCCCTTCTCCCGAAGGAGGCTGAACAGCCCCAGCTCTGTCAGCCTCTCCTCACACACCAGTGCTCCAGCCCCTGACCATCCCGGGGGGCTCGGCTGGAGTCTCTCCCTTTGCCAAAACCTCTCCTGTGCTTGGGGGTCACAGGGTGCTCAGTGCAGCCTTGTGCATGCAGAGCACAGGGCAATCAATAACCCTTTCCAACGACCACCTGCCCACGCGCTCATGAAGCCCGACACTTTCAACCACAAAACCTAAGAACTTCTGAGACTCTGTGTGTGTGCTGGGGCGTGATTTTGATTTTTTACCAATGACTAAGAGACTCAATTTCTTGTTACCAAGACTCAGGGCACTTGAGGATAAAACACAACACTGTTCTCCCAGCATCAGGGCAAGAGCTGACACCACCACACTTATTAATGTTTCGAGAGGTTTTAAACGCTCTATCAATACAAACAAGCAGAAACCTCATTCGGAGACAGACTTCTGCGCCCGTGGGGAGGGAACACGTGCGGGGAGCTGCACCGGCTCTGCCAGGAGACCCTGGCCTCACTTCTCAGAAGCGCCAACCGCCTTCGTTTCCCACAGTATTAAGGAGAGCCAAGTGCTGTAGGCTATATAAAACAGTTCACTGACTATAAATGTCTCCATGCAACACTCCTTACAAATACAGCTCTTTGATATTCTCTCTTACAAGAAAAGCAATTCCCTACCAGTCCCTGACATGTTTTTAAATGCTAAGCAAATGACGATGAAGCAAAAAAAAACCAAAACACCCTCATCATCCTTTTCCATTAGCCAACCAAGGCCACCCAACAAATAACCAAAGATGTAGAATAAAATGTGCTGCTAGATTTTCAAGTTTCCTCACTTTAAAACGCAGAGTGGCTAGGAATAAATGTGAAGAACAAGCAGGGGTTGGCTTCCCATACCATCAAGAGATGGCTCTTTAAAGTTAAATGTTTGGGGTTTAGCAGGCAGATTAAAAAAAAAAAAATCTGTAAACATAATATTTTTTCAAATGACACTAAAGGGGAGAAAACCTTCTGGATGAGGTGGTCTAAAGCAAGCATCCTCTACACCAAAATACTGCAATGCAACAGCACGCATTCAAAGCCGGTTTCTCGCGGTCTGTTTTACAGACGCGCTTCCAGCCGCACGCACATTTCCCGGACTCAACTTCCAGTTCGGGACTCCCTTTACTGGGCAAGACCTCAAAATCTGAGACATCGCTGCTCGGTCCAAGGCATCACTGCCACCCCCTTCCTTTCGCCCTCCGGCTGCTCTCTAGCGAACAGCCCGCTCCCTACACGGCTCCCGCCGAGCCGCCCGCACGCCCCCCGCCGCTGCCGGCACCCGCAGCGGCCGCGCTCCCAGGGGCTCCCGCACCTCTGCCCGCCGCTCCTCACTCACCCACGCCGGCAGGTGCCGGGCAGCCAGGCCCCGGCACACCGCCTCCCGCTCGTCCTCCTGCAGCGCGAAGGCAGCAGCCAGCCGGTCGCGTTTGCAGCGCCGGTTGTGTCCCCAGCACAGCCACAGCGCCAGCCCCAGCAGCACCCAGCTGCCGCTCAGCCCCAGGTACCCCGCCAGGTAGACGGGTCCGAGCCACAGCAGCGTCCGCACAGCGGACGAGAGCAACAGCCGCGACAGGGCGCCCGGTCGCCGGGCGGCGGGGCGGCAGGGAGCCGCGGGACTCATGGTGTCCCCCGACACCGAGGGTCGCCCCTGCCGAGTGCGCCGTCCCCGCGCCTCCGGGGCACCCGCCCGGCCCGGCCCCGCCGCCAGCGCGCCACGGCCCGCCCCGCCGCGCTATGGCGCCCCCCAGCGGGCGCGCCGCGAGGCACCGGCGGGGCAAGCCGTGCCGTGGTGCCCCCTAGCGGGCGCGCCGCGGGCACAGGCGACAGCGCCGGGGCGGCCCCCGCACCCCAGGCCGAGCCCGCGGCGGCCCCCGCTCTGCCCCGGCCAGCCTGGCTTCCCCGCGGCTGTGCTGGCTTCGCTGCTAACACAGAAGGATACGAGGCCGATACAACCTCTTGGTTCTGGACACTCACTGCCTGGGAGAACGAGCGTACGTTTGTTTCCCTCCTTATTTTGATGGGGATGTGGTGGTGGTTCAGGTTTTGAAATACGGAGAATTAGGGAATGCAGCATGTTTGGGAACCCCAAGATGCTTTTTGAGATGCTGGGAGTAACCCGGCAATATCAATTCCGCACCTTTCTGCATATGCCCTAGACACAGGCAGTAATTGCACAACTCCATGCTGTTTCCCACCGCAGTTTTCCCTGGATCAGGCAAATGCTCCTCTTTGTTCAGCGGATAACGTCAGTGAATGGTACCAGCTTTGACTACGGCCCCTTTCTAACATCAGCTGCACAAGATAATAAATGATGAGCCGTACACAAACCTCCAAGAAAAGGAAGTTGACCACGACTGAGGAGAACAAGGTTTGGCCCCCCCTTGCTTTGCCGTGGAATTGGTATTTAATTATGGATCACTCAATAAATCAAACAGTACCGCAAGTGATCCTCATTTGTATGTTAATCATTACGCATGACTGATCTGGGATAGGAATCAGCTCAGGCATCTGAAAAAGTCAAGCCTCAAATGCCTCCCATTAGACAAACTCATGCATGAGGCATCTACTATTAGCAAGTACTTTTGGAAACATCCCCCCCTAATCTTCCCCTTCTGCCAAACGAGCATGAATCTGCTCTTCTTCCTGGGGTGTTGCAAAGATAAATCATTATAAAACACATATAAGAAAGTACTGCTTTATGCAGTGGGGAGTAAACCTCTAGAACTTGGAGAAGGCTGCCAGGCTGCCATGAATGACCCCATCAGCGGGTCCAAAAAGGGATTAGATAAATTCTCAAACAACAAGGCCTATAAATGTGCTCCCTAACTTCCCGGATACAACAACTGTGGATGCTGGGGAGGTTGAGGGGAAAGGGCTGCAGAAAATGGCTGGGCTCATGCCCTCTCCCTAAACAGCAACACCTGTTGCCACCGAGAGCAAGTGCTCCGGTGGTCTGACCCACAGGGCGTTTCTGTTTGTAAAGCTGTGAAGAAAGACCAGGGACTGATAGCTCTAGCAGCAAGAGGAGCATCTGCCCTCTTGATATCATACATTAAAAACACACACAGTGGTCCGTTTGCTCAATTACATGTATCAGGAGGTATGTTTACATGCAAAAACGCACCTGGTTTTATTCTAACTGTGACTAAAGACTGAGGCCCACTTGTTATTTATCTTTCCCCACTGCCATTTAAAGCTTGGTAAAACATTTTCAGTATGACATCTCAGCCATGGGGTGAAGCTTCACATTCACAGATTCACAGGGATAATCTCAGCCCCAAAATCTGACCTTTCGGAAAAACAGAAGGTTCTGGGGCTCTTTCAGTGATCTGCAAACTTAGAAGGTTGCTTTTGCTAACAGAAGATATAATAAAAGGCAGAGCTAGAGTTTTCCTCCTCGAAATTACTACTGTCACAGAGTTTGAGATATTTAGCTCAAAGTTCCAAAACAGTTTAGAAGCACCAACAGGTGGCAGGTTGTTGAGCAGAAAAAGCAGTGGGGCTGCAGTGAACACGTACTGGCTCACTTCATAAAGAAACTACACATTTTTTAATTTTTATCTTATTCTTCACTCCGCTGATCACAAAACCCTAGGTTCAGCACTCCCTCTGCACAAATGAGCAGAGCACTTTCAGTCCCGCAGCACAGCCCACCGCGGCTGTTTAGTGAAGGAGATGCTTTCCAGAAAGCAGAACTCCATATCCCATCCTGCACTGTCCCCCAAGGCCCTGAGCTCAGAAACAGCCACACTCCCTTGGGTGATGCTTGTTCCTCTGCTGCCAACTCTTTACCTTGTGAAGACGCAATTCCTTTCTAGATCTAAAGAGGTTTTAGGAACTTTAAACAATTACACAAATAATATAAAATAACTTTAAACTTTAGCTCATACTGCTCACAATTTTAAAAGCTGAACAAAAGAAAAAGAGGACGAGAGGTGAAAATTTACTTTCATCACAACAGGTTACACAGAGAGCTGTTTCCAAACCAAACACTGTGCCCATGAGAACAAGATAAATCAATAGCCTTTCAGACCTCTGTTAACGCTGTTTATGACAGAGAGTAGTTACCCTTTAAAGAATAATTGTTTCCTGTGGGTTTCGTAAATGTCAGAGGAAATACTGAATCACCAGTGGAGAGGACAACTTAAGACCTCTCAGTCTGCTACTGAGGAAAGTATGATCTTGACTGCGGTAGATGGCTTTCAAGCAGCAGATATCTGAGCCACTTGAAGCCAATCTTATTTCTAATTACAGGGAAATTCCACACCCTCTTTCCCCCAGTATACGCAGGACAGTCACCAAGGTAATGACCCAAGGCTGCTGTTCTGGCCTGTGATAACCTTCGCCTCTGATTTAACTTGACTAGACATCACCTCTGCAGCTCATTAACACTATGATAAAAGCATACGTTGTAGCTGATTATGACACAGAGATTTTACAGAAACTGCAGGGCTTTGAAAATGAATTAGTACTAAATTTGCTGTCTCTCAAGCTGGCCATGGTAACTAAGGCAACCCACTTTAAAGGTGGGGAGTTATGAAAAAACACTGCCAACGCTTTTTCTTTTAACTATAGAGAAGATGCAAAGGAATTAATCTGAAATATCCATTTAAGTGCATAGCAATGAAATTTCAAAGGGTTTACTGAAGATGACTTTCTAACTTTCTTGTGGCTTCAGGGTTTGTGACCAGCGTGAAATTCCCACATTAATGCTAGCGAATACTAGAGGTGCACTATGTCTTTGTGCATCTGCAGCAAACCAGAAAACACTTATGTAAGGATTAAACCTTCCTCCTTGCGTTAACAGAATAACTTCTGAGTTAAGACACGGTTAAAGCAGTTGCCCCTTTTGACACTCCTTGTCACTCGATAAGGAATTATTGTTCAGTTTCTTCTGGGTTCGCACTCTCCATCCATGCACTGTTCACCCTGTCAAGCAAAGCCATATCCAGACTCTGCCTATCGTAGGGCAAACCCCTTGTATCTACTCCTCTGTCTGTTCTCAAGCCAACACTCCTAGCTAGTCTGGAGTGCCTTCCCCAGGGAAAGCTGTGGATCCTCCATTCTGTCCGGTTCTGTCAAGAAATCAAACATGAGCTGGGCAGCTAAAATGAGCCTGTGTTACGTTGTTCAGCCAGGCATATTATTCTGGCTGAAGATACGTAATTTGGTCATGAAAATAATTATGAATGTATATCCTGTTTTGGGGATTATTCCATTGGGATAAAACAATACCAACCTCAAGCCTAGCTGTGGGATGCTGACTAGCTAAACCCTGCCTAATCTAGGACTAATTGGTATTATCTATAAACCTGGTCTGGACTGCTAAAGCTAACGGTATTTCTTCTCATGTGAAAAATAATCACATGCAGAAAACTGCAAGAGCAGGGCTTTAGTTGGGAGTATGTGCAAAGCCGGGCTGGGAGTACACGACCCTTGCTTTAAGGGCTCTGTTTCACTGTGCTCACTCCCCCATACCGTGCCTCCTGTCTGCCCGGTTCAGGGCTTCTCCCTGTCTGTGTACAATGGGCAGCAGAGGGGCACTGAACAGCTCATACTTTTGGCAGTATAACAAACCCTGTAATGGCAATTTATTTCACACATCCACTTGTTCTTTCTATAGCGGGGCCATTAATGTGAGGGCACTGAAGGAGGATGCAGAATATCCACCACGGGAGATAAAAGGGTGGCGTGGCTCTGTGCCCCTCGCCCAGCCTTGCCCTTCCTGCCGAGACTGCTCTGACACTGCGAGCCGCAGTGGATGTCTGGGGTAGCAGAGCACGGAGGAAACCTGTGTCTTCTATACACCAATGATGTAACTGCACAGATGAGACAGGAGAAAGTGAAAGAATACAAAGGGCAACGTACGATGGCAGCAGAGGGAGAGAAAAAATAAACTTCTCTTACAGTAAGGATAGCATTTTCCAGTGCTCCCGGAGATGGCCTGTGTGTTGAGGCTGTCACTTTCTTGGCTCTGGGGACAACGCAGATTTTCTCACCAGACACCTCAGCACACCTTTGTGTCATCTCGCTGACCCACGAGCAGCTGGTGCCACCTGCCGAACACAACAGCTCTTACTCCAGGAAGGCAGGCTACGGAAAACAGAGTTCGAGCAGAGCTTATCTGAGAGTAGTTGTCGCCTGTCTGCCTAGGACAGACCCCCGGATGCTGCAACAAGGTGGCTTTGCATCCCGCCGTTGATGTTCGTATGCACACCAGGCTTGTAGGTAATTTATAATCTGGACCGAGGAAAAACAATTCCTCACCAGAAGAGCCAAAGCTTGCTGAAATTAGACTGTATTTCACATATAACAGAATCAGCAGAGAACTGCAATGTGCCAGGGGAACTTCAGTTTATTTTTAAAAGTCTTTGCCGAGTACAGCTTCTATTATTGTACTATATACATTTTAATCTCAGAAGCACAGCCTGTTAAATCTGTTTGTTTTAAATTTTGTCATTGTTCTAACATGAATTTGTTCCATTTTTCCGCTTGAACAATTGTATGTGCGACAGGATCTGTGAGCACAAGAAACGTCTTCAGTCTAAAAATAGCACAATGCATTTCTTGGAGGATAAAATATTTTATAGATTTTGTTATGTCAGTCAGTGAAAGGCAAGCAAGAAAATCCCAGGAAAAAAAATTGTCTCTGCATCCTTTTAAATCCTTTTCTCCTTTGCTGAGTGAAAAAGCATGCTGGTACAGGCTACTGACACACATTAGGCTGTAAAAATTGCCTTTCAAGTGCGTGATGAAGTTCCAGAACAAGCTTATTAATAATTTATAGCTTAGTCTGTAATCTGTACAACTCACTCCTTGCTGCATTTTAATTGCTTAAAGGATTTGATTGAACTCAGAGAAACCTCTTCTTTAAGGAATTTGAGTGCTCAACCTTTCTGACACGCATTACAAGTGTCAAGCAGTGGAGGAAGATAATTCATGAATCACGGAACTGTTGTCCCAGCTGGTACCTCCCCATCAACGGTAAAACCAGGAAGGAGAAACTCTCTTGGTTAAGTTTCTTGGAGGGCTACATCTTGTTTACCTGCCACTTTCCATTTGAAGAGTCACAAAATAAAGGGGTTTCTTGATAAACTGTACCTGCTTGACCTAATTACATCATCCCTATGAAGCCAGTTTCTTTACATCCAGGCTTTGAAGAAGTAATGGGTATATCATCTGCTACACTCTCTCTCCCAAAAAGGAAAGGAGGTAAAACCTGACATTTTCTGCTCCTTTCTTCGTGCTGCAGGGCTCAGCCATAACTGCACCTTTAATAAAGTCCATTTAAAGCGCAGATTTGCCTGAGCACTCTTCATGTCTGTGGTCTGCATCTGACACAGCGCAGGACACACATCAGATTCAGACCTCCAGTGTAACAACAGGAGCAGCGCAAGTAAAACTGCGAGGAATGCCGGTTGCGTTTCTGCCTGCTCAGATATCCCGTCATCGTAATGGATCCTGACACAGGAACACCTGCCTCCCATCTCCCACTTGCAGCGTGGGCTGCCAAAGACAGGCACAGTTTGCAATGGCACAGCCAGGCTGGCACAGGGCTGGGAATTCAGGCACTCAGAAGCCACTTTCCTCGAGCCAAGTTATTGCCAAGGAGCAGTGACAGCCTCTTGCCTCTCTGCGAGGCTGTGCCTCCCAGCTCCTGCTGAGTTTCCGCTTAGCTTTTTCTTTGAGAAAGGAAAACACATACAGCTTGACTGAAGAGCTCCCTCTGCAGACCCCCTACCACCTGTTTTCAGGGTGTGCTTTCGACAAAGAGCTGATGCTCAAAAATTAAGACCTGAATTTTGGGAAGCTCTGCCTTCAACGCTCCAGAAAGGTCAGCGAAAAGCCTGTTCACAGCAGAATCAGTGCTGAATTCCAGTGTTCTAAAGCCTCTTTGAGCAGGCAGAACTGCTCTGTGCCAAAGCTTTGCACTTGCAGACGTGCACTGGGTGAATTTTCAGATGACTTTTCTTAGCTTCATGAGCAGCTGTGGCACACAAACAAGCTCAAGACTTAAAGGAATTGCACAGTACTGTGGAAGTAGGTTACTAAACCAAAATTGGCTTCCTTTATCCAATGCTTCTCTCTTTGCAGCAATGTGTACCCTAGAACTGAATGAGGTTAGGCACAGAATGATGAATAGTTTGGACTGGGAAAAGACATGATGGTATTAGGTGGGTTTTATAAAACCCAAAGGGACTAAGAAAAACTTGAAGAAACAAGACAACTCTGGAGTAAGCTAACACTGCCGCTCACAGACACAAAATCCCCATTAAGAGAAACACGAGATTCCACTAAGCTCAGCAGATTCAGAGCCCACCTCCACCACTTCACCGCCTCCCAAGTGACACAGTGTCCCGTGGGCTACACCTGAGCTTTTACTACTGTCCATCCAAAAGGATGATAGGTGACATCTCAGCTTGCCTGTTAAACCCCGACACAAGTATGCTGACAGTCCGTCTGCGGCTAACTGTACCAACTGCAGTGCAGCTGCAAAGTCCCGCCCTGGCACCGTGCACAGGTAGAAGAGTATCCTGGGTCTCTAGTTTTCCCTCTGCACCTGCTCCAGCTCATTGCTGGCGAGTGCCAGCCCACTCAGAGTGCAGACCAGCGGCAAAAGGAACGTTCATCCCAAGATCATTTTAAAACTCTTGGGGAGTTTGAAAATCCTCAGAAGATTCCTTCTTTTTAGGAAAAGTCCTAATCCACAGCCCAGATGCTGTCTTTGCAGCAGTGAGTGTGCTGAACAAGGCCTCCGGGGCTTGTACAATAGCTCTTCCTATAATCTCTTAGTGGCCTCTGCTGGCCAGGACTGAGATCCTGGCATCTGTTTGTGTTCGCAGCCCTGAACCCAGCTAAGTTTTACACAGATATTTCATTGGTAACAACAGCAGAGACACCATCTACAGCGTGGCATTAATCTGCCAGCATCCCACCTGATGCTGAGCACATTGCTCAGGTCCGTCACTGACAGCGATACGATAGCAAGGGCCTTGCAGAACAGCCCAGATGTTCCAAGTCTTTCCTACCTCACTTTTGTGTGCAGGTGCAGTTACCCTTGCTGCTATGGGAGGGTCTCTAAGCTATGACTTAGAGAAAACTCCTCCCAAACCCTTGGGTGACTTCTGTCACCCAAATGTTTGGTAAATGATAAAAGCGCTCAAGTGGCTTAAGTAAGGGCATAAGTGGTGTATTGAAATTGGTACTCAAGGGTAGTTGTCCTCCATTATGGATAATAAGAGAAGTGCATTGAAACTTAAGTAAATGTTTAGCACTGAGGAATATCAGAATAAATGACTAGAAACACATCATTGACTGTTAAAAACTATTTTGGCTCCATTACATTTAGTGAAGCCAAGTTAATACAGAGCAGCGGATTGACCTGCAGTTCAACACAGATAACACAAATGCTATTAAAGCCCATTCCCAAGAGTGGAAACCAGGGTAGAGAAGTTAAACAACTGGCTCAGTAACACAATGAGGAATCCTAGCTGGTGTCTGGTTTCCAAGCCAATGTTTGCAGTGTATTTGTGGCCCTGGTCTTATTCAGAAAGCAAGATAGTGCTATTGAATGGCAGAAGCCAGCGGTACATCTGGGCTTGTGCTAACCAGAGTCATTGTTCACTGCTCTCGTGCTTAGACTTCTAAGGTTTAAAAAACCCCAGAACATACAACCTCCAAATGAAAATCATATCTTTTGCACTAGGAAAAAGGTAGCAGCTGATACGACCTTGGTGTTTCATTTCTAATGGCAAATACTCCTCATTCTCAGGGTAAATTCAATAGTTGCACATTAAATGCTCTCAAACAGGTGTTTAGGAAGTAGCATCACAGTGCAACCACTTGGAACTCTGGACATCAAATTCTTATTTTTTTTCCACTGTGTACTTTCACTAGGGAAAACATTTGTCTGGAAAATTAGCTAGCTTCTACCACTTAGTTTCTAAAACTTCAGATTCACTACTTTCATTTATCATCATCGTTTACCAGGTCAAATTTAATACACAGGAAATTAAAGGAACAGAACATCTTTTTTCCTGAGGAAGTATTTGTCAACGAGAGATGAAATTCTCTCCCAGCAGAGAGAAGGCACAAGTGTCTAGTTTCTCACAAGCGGGGAAGGCAGGAGGGGCACTGCCACAGTCCCAGACAGTCTCCTTGACCCAGACAGGGACCGTTATTAGCAGAAGGGCTATCCTAATTTTTGTACTCTTTACTTTCTGGACTGTACCATCCTGTTGTATGGTTTAGTAGACTCTGAAAGGGCTTGAGATTGGGAAAAAAATCAGTAAGAAATGAGCTACCTGCTGACCAGAAAAGAAGAATTTGTATCCCTTGCATTATAGCACACCATGTTACAGAGGAACCATGGGGAAAGGACTTTGTGTCCCTTGGTCTCAGTGTCCTCAGTTCTGTGACTTGGAGCTATCGTTTGCCACCATAGTCCCTTTTTGGCACAGCTACTATTTTTTTCCTTAAACAGAGGGTGTTTTCAGTATATTTACTGCTGCTAGTCCTGTCTGGCTCACATCATAGTTGTGACCTACATGATGCAACCTTGTTTCCAGATTGCAGCAAGCAGCAAATTAAAAGATTAACAGGACGCTAGCCTATCTTTTCTTGAACTTCTTTGTTCACATTCTCCCACAATACAGGGCAGTCCCTGAAGAACTTGTGATTTAATTTAAAGACAGATGCAACAAGTGGAGTTGCACCAAGTGCACAAAGGAATCAGATGGATTAAGGTATGTTTAATAATGACCTCAGCTATGTGAGACAGTATTTAATTGCGTCACTTGTATTCAAAAAGACATACATACAGTAAACATGAGTAACAGCAGCAAAATAGGTCGTGGGGAAAAAAAAGAGGAAGAGAAAAAAATGTCATTATGAAATATTCTTGGGAAAGTGTGTAAAGCCTAAGACGCTGTCAGGATCCACGTACAGAGGCCTGGCAACAAGGCAAGGGCATGTATTCCATCATGTTCTGACTGGACACTGAGCTACAAAAGCTCACAGGCTGTTTCACATCAGTGTACCCAACAGGAGCCATTTCAGTGGGAGACAGGAGTCAAAACAGCCTAAGGTTCATGCTAAGACACTACTCAGAGAAGTGGACAAGCAAGTGATTGAGGCTTGTACTGCAAGGGCAAGCAGGAAAGACATTATTGGTAAAGACAAAGAATGGAAAGGTCTGGCATTTTGCATAAAAAGATGACATATAATAAACCAGAAAACACAGAGCTGGTGGAGAGAGATTCATGTCAGTTCCTGTATCCTTAACAAGTTTGCTACAGGTGGCAGCAGAAAGTTCTCACTCGAGATCACTATGCCACTATAGCTACTCGTTTTGGACATGAAATATTTATGCCAAGAAATCTTGAGGGGTGCAAATCAAAATCACCGAGGTCAAACTTTGGATGCGATCGTTGTCTTTGGACTTGAAACCGAGTCACCTGCTAAACCTTTGGCTTTATGTGGTGCTGTAGGAGTATCATAAAAGACGACTGTGACTGGGAGTGTGCATGGCTGGAGCGATCAGCTCTTCAAAGAACAGCATTTTTATGGTAAAGGTGTGAAATGGGAAATATCATTCTGGTTACTCAGCACTTCGGCTGAGAGATCTTGCCCAAAAGATTGCAGAAAGCGTATGTCTGCTATTTTCTGACCATCAGAAAAACAGGCCTGCTTTGTAGGGTCCTAGATGAAGCCTCTGACCTTGACTATAATTAAAATAAACCTATCATGACAATTATTAGCTGAAGTCAGCAAATCCCAACAGGACTTTCAGCTGATCGGGCAACTACCAGCTGAATTCAGTGGAACTGAGCTCCAGAGCTGTACCCATCCCATGGGTTTCCTGTGTTCTCACAGCAGCACTACTTTCCAGCAAGGGCACGCAGGACCTGTGGTCTGAGCTCACTGGGGCGACAGGTGCCTCACAGGAGCTCCTTTGTGTGCCTGTGCGTGCAGTCCAGGGGCACATCTGATGTGCACAAGCAGAAATGCTGTCTGGCTGCACCTCAGACTCACAGCAAGATCAGACCAGACCCTCAGCATGCTCAGGGAAGAGCTGTTCTGGGTGGGCACCTGATGTCCCACTCCCTGGATTTGCAATCTGTGCACACTCTACTGCCAGGTCCCCTACTACCAGGGAGATGGCTCTGCCTCTGAGTTATTTACATGCGACTGGATCAAATACTTCATACTGTACGTGTTTCTAGCAAGGGCTGCGTTTGGCTCAGCAGTTTGAGATGCTAAACCTTTGACAATCCAGGTATGTTTTACTTTGAATGCCATCAAAATCAGAACAAAAGGAAGTTTATTTCATTTGGCAGCTGCCAGGCTTTGTCGACACTCAGTTTTCTTTCAGACAAATGGAAAACTCAGTTTTCTCTTTGCAGTTTTCATGGGAGCATATTAAATGAACTTCCTCCTTTCACCAGTGACTCACTCCTGCAAAGACTGTTTCACAAATAGTATCTCCATTCCAAAGGAAACAAGCTGTTCCCTATTACATTACTCAAGTAGCGCAGTCAAACTAAAATACATTAAATCAAAAGATTTCAAAATGCTTTAGATACATAGCTCAGAGACAGCTTTTTGCCAAACTGTTTTCTGATATGAATTGATGCCTTTTAATGAAATCACTCCAGACAAACTCTAAAATTGACTAGAAACTCTGGGTGCCTGGCTGGAGGCACCTTACAATCACATGCAGTCTGTAAGTTCATACCCCTCTCGTGGTGTCTAATGTTGGTTACACAAAATATCTACAGCTTTTTTTCAAAGTCTTGCCCATACACGCAGCTAACAGGGTTGGACAGCAACTAGTACAGACCTATAGAAATTCTTTCAGCCTTTTAGAAGGCTGGTCTAAATCAGAATCAGGATCTAAATCAGAATATCTCAGATCTGAGATGCTAACAGCCATTGAGACATCTGTCCAAGCCTACAGCTGCAGGTTTTACACGTTAGTATCTGCTTTCTGCAATGTGAACTTACCTGGAGATGTGAATAAGGTGATGATTTGGGTACTTTCATTAGTAATGATTATTGATGTGTTTAGAGTTGAGCTGCTGATGATAAACTCGTCAAAGAAAAGATGCTAAGAATTCCTCAAACAAATATTTAAGTCCTCAAAGAAACAGTTGGAAACAGGTTATCTTGATAGTACGCATCTGAAAAACAGTCAGGCCTTTCTTGTTGAAGAAAACCAGGAGTATAATCATATCTGTAAGAAAAGAGAAAAGAGATAAAGACTTTTATAAGAAACAAAATATCCCTGGCACTGTCTAGTATAACTTAAGAAAATGCAAAACTGTCATGTTACATATCAGTCAAAGGAAGAACGTATTTGGAAAATACTCTTCTGGGCAATATTTGTAAAAGGCAGTACTCCTTAAAGCTACCATGGGTGAAGCCAAAGGACCAGTAACTCCAATATTACACTGAGTAATAAAATTAAAACATTATTGGGGTCTTCTCCATGAAACTCCAGGTTTGTCTTACTGTTGGCAGTGTAAGAATTTTCCTCAGGTATATAATCTATAAATAAGCCTTCCAAGAGTGTTCCATGCCAAGAAAGTATTATTCCATTGCTATCAGCAGAAAGCTTTGTGTTGTTAGACTTCCACTGGGTATTTATGGACACTGTTTCTGTTACACATAGCAAGTGCAGCAAATACTCAAAGAGAACATGATAAGAGACAGGAAAATGCAGAAATTACAAAAGCAAACAATACTTTCCAGTGCTGAGCTGTATATAAATGACTTTAAACTGATCTGAGTTCTGCCTGCAGGTTAAACAAATAATTGCTGATGTAAACAGTTACTTTTGTCTCTGCGTCATCATGCCTGGATTTCTTTATTTTCAGGGGCCTCTAATCAGATTGCCAACATTACTTTCCCACATTTGCATACTTTAACAGGGACAGACTAGTATATTCACTTTTCTTAAGGATAAGAGAGACTATCACAACCTCTTGCATGGTCAGCGTGTTCAGTCTCATCCAGTAACGTTTGTTTAAAGCCAAAAATTCCACTGATTAAACGCAGGCACCTCTTTCCATCACAGATGTCCCCTTTGGTTTTCTGCATCAACATTTTATTTGACTTGGATTGTTCTGATTTGATGAAGAGATCCTTTGGGAAAATATTTTTCAACTGGGTCACTATCATGGCCTTTATCTATTCTCAGTCCATGCTTCTGGGAAGCACTTTCTTCCACTATCTATTCCCTCTACCTTGAATTATTTATTTTAATATAATACAGAAACTACACCTTAGCAATGACATTCAATTGTACATCAACTTCCAACTCCTGGAACAGACGCTCACATAAATAATCACCATAATCACAGTGATAATTCATCACTTCTTTCCCGAACGTACATGAATAGCTTTACCTCTCCCTGTGTGAGATATCATCAGTACACAGAGTGGGAAATTTTGACATCTTTCAGGGTACTTACAAAGTTATGTCACCATGTTTCATTAAAAAGGAGATTTTTCACCGTGATCAGGTATGTTTGCAGGGTTGGAAGAGCAGATAGGACAGTTATGCTTTTCCATTGCCTCCTCCCTGATATTTTTCCACAGCTTTTTGGTAATTTTTAGAGTGATTAGTATAAATTAGTAATGTTGCCCTGTCCCTTTGGGAGTCCAACACACTCCAGAGCAATAAGCGCAAACAATCTGTGGGGTCTGAGAGACTGAAAGGACTGTCCACATCAGCGTGTTGCTGCCATGTCTGAGGTTAAAGATTCCTTTGTTTGCATTCTGGAACAGCTCTCTGGCTCAAATCTACAAAGATGCTTGGACCCTTCACTGCTGGGGGCATCAAAGGGAGTTAGGTACTCGAATTCCTTGCCATCTGCTCCCTCAGTGATTCGCAGTAGCATCTGATGCCATTATAAACACAGGATTTAACAGAGAACATTTAACAGCATTTAACAGCAGAACGAAGTAAAGGCTTTCCAAGGAAAGCAGGCTACTGTCGGTCCCCTCCTGTGTGATCCCAGCCTAGCAGGATGAAGCGCTCTCTCAGGCACCAAGTTCCAATCTATCACCTTAAATACAGGATTATGTCAATGGCAAACCTTTAATGCAGCAAGAAACATCGTAGCCTGGAAGGGCCAATACTAATGCCATTCACATCAGTGACAAAACCCCTGTTGTTTTCAGCCAAGGTGGATCAGAGCCAAAACTCAAAACTTCTGAAGAAAATTCAGTATGTCATTTCTGCAAAACTAACTTTCCTTTTATCTGTCCATTGGTATAAATAATACATCAGGATGATGAATCCGACAATGACTAGACATAGCCACAATTATCACACCCAGTCCAGATGAGAGCAGGAATTTCTTCTGACCAACACAGCGTTTGAGTGCCCAAAGGAAATGGCACAGAAGTAGCTTCAATGTTAACACAGGCTCTGCTGTTTATGGTTTAAATCTTACAGAGGCATTCTGCTGAAGTTTTCTTGAGGCCTGCTACTCCCTTATTGCACCTTTTTGGACCCGAAAGCATCAAGGATGAGCGTCGGTAATTTCAAACAACACTGACAGACAGAAAGAATCGTTGGTGAGTTTTTCAGAGGCTTGGTTATTCCCATATAAACAGGACCAGACCCTAAACCAGTCTTCAGGTGAAGCTGGTTCATTCTTCTTGATACCAGCTTTAGGACACCAGCAGTAACAGTATGGAGTCTCACAGTGTCTGGTGCTGTGACTCTTTTGCAGATGACTAAGAAACGCAGTTTTTCATTTAATATATCTGAAATTAAGGTTTCAGCTTTCATAATTTCAGAAGTCTGAGAATGTACTCTGAGCATAACCTGCAGCTCAGAAACCAGAAGTAAAAGAGAAAGAAATCCAGTTTGATTAAAAATAATTCAGACATTCTGGAGATCTGGCTCGAGCTTTAAATGTCTGTGTTTGGCATTACGGAGCACATGGGCTGAAGATCTGGCCCTCAGTGTTGTCTTCTGACACTCACTCGTAACACTGAAATCATATGAACCTCTTCTTCCCTCCTAAATGTGAACTACGAGCAACACAACATTCAAAATTCTTTCTGTTCTCAAGAGAGGGCTGGATCAGTTTACTCAGCTGAAGCTTCACGCTGATACCCAGGGGTGCTCTTTCAGATCTCCACTCTTTGTTTTCCTGATGGTTAATCGAGTCATCAGGAGCACTCATGACATATAATTGATTTTTATTCACTGTTGACTTTTAATCCTGGAGTAGAGTTGCACTCTCAAATGCAGGAGTCTTCAGGCATACCTCTAAGGTGGGAGACTGCAGCACAAAAAAGCTGTCTGTGCTAGCTTTAATCAAAGTGGTTTTAAATGTGGGCACTGTGAGCCTCCTTGGATGCTGGACACTGGTGCCAGTGACCAGTCTGCACTGATGCCTGTCTTTTTTGCTACCAGGATTTGAACTGCCCAGTTTAGCTTGAGTCACTCTTCCCAGCAAGTGTGTAAATGCTTGTATCAGTACCACGAACAGAAGCTCACAGCTTGTCTATCACCTGCTTTTAGCAAGGCAAGAATGTGACTATACTGATAGCAAAATGATGGAT
Organism: Rhynochetos jubatus; assembly: GCA_027574665.1. Taxonomy (NCBI): domain Eukaryota; kingdom Metazoa; phylum Chordata; class Aves; order Eurypygiformes; family Rhynochetidae; genus Rhynochetos; species Rhynochetos jubatus. The sequence goes on from CM050654.1 coordinate 33,169,135, forward strand.
GATGCAGAGAATGGCACTCAAATTTCCCTGGTTCCATAAGCCTGTATTTCCAGTGGTGCAGATTAAAAGGGAAGGCTGCAGAAACTCTCACTGCAAATTACGCTGTGTTCCAGCAGCGCCTGGAAATACTCCTCCCATTGACACGGAGGTGTTATTGCAGGAAGAGCTGATCTTCAATAATTTGAGATTCCCTGTTCTGGTACCTACAAGGGGAATCAGCTTTTTGGCTCCCAGCTCCAATGGAGTACACTGTTCACCAACACTTTTCAGCATCCTGAGCTGTATCTGGCCTTTCTGTAACAACACATAAACCGACAGTTCGGGACTGCTGACAGCACCTGCACGGGGACATCTGTTCCCTGCAGGCAGCATCATGTTTCAACAAACTTGCTGCTTCGGTAACACAGTAGGCAAGGTGCTTCAGAGGCAGGGAAGCAAAGACAGAATTGCGTGAAAGCAACTGATGTCCATTTTCAGGGTAACATACAGAGAACTAATCATGCAAATCCAAACTCAAGGGAAATAAGCCTTGGTTTCTTCATCTGGTGCTCTGAAATTCAGCCAACGATACATACAACCAATATCCCTGAGGTGACAAAGTGCACTGTTGATTTATAGGCAATGCATATAGGATTACAGGAGACTCCACACTGTGAAATGATTATAAACCAGTAATTAGTTGGTGATGGAGGTATAATTTGGTTCAGAATTCTGAGGCCAGATAAACTGATTAGAAATGATGCCCTGTTAACTCAGTCCCTTGTGCAATTAAAAACAGAACGTGACTGAAGTAGTCAGAAAGACCTTCCAACAGCAGGAAAAAAATGGAACCATTTAAAAATGTGCTCGACTAACAGTAGGTCTGGGTCCTGGAAATTTTGTTTCTTTAAAGACAGAAGGACATGCTATTGCTCTTCACCCTGGAGTGCCCTCACCCACTTAAACGCAACTTAACCTTTGGATGGTAAACCATGAATGTGCTGGAACTAAGCGGTGGCTGGCACAAGTGAGCTGCTCATCAGAAGATGTTTTTTTGATGTACCAACGCTTTGGAAAAATACTTCCTGCAGGTGTTCTGAAATCACCTGGAGTTTTTCAGGAGCTGCTTGATTTAATTTTCAAGTGCCTGCTGTGGTCATACAGACATAATCTGGGAAGTCCCTCACTACCAATTAGCTTCTGCAGGTGTTAAGTGGCACAAGATAGCCCATTCAGATGTGTCTAGCTTTTTTTTTTTTTGGCCAAATTATGTGATTTCTGGATCTCTTTTTGTAGCTGAAGTTATTGCCACGATATTGCACTGATAGTGAAATTCAACTTCCTTAGAAGACACAGACAGACACAGCCAATGAAAGGATGCTCGATACAGCAGTATTTATGGGAGACTTCTGACAAATTCCAGCTTTGTAGAAATGATGCGTGTTACTCGAGATGTCCATAAAAATGAAGCATCACAAGACAGTTTTGACCAAGTCCTTCAGTCCGTGCGAGCAGTATGAATGGGACTCCTTCCTGGGAATGGCAGGAGGCCTCTTCTGAACACAGCTGAGTCCCTGCTACTGACAATACCCCACAGCACAAGGCCTAGAGAAGAGCTGTGTGTGACTGCAGCACTGTATTCCTGGTGGCTCTCCAGGGCCCTGCACCAAAGCAGCTACCACCGAACATCCTTTTGTCAGCAGGCAAAGGTTGCTTAGGCTGGAAGAGCTGATTTCTGTGCCACCAGACCAAACCACTATAGACACTGCTCACAGCTTTAAAATTCCTCTCTGAAGGCTTTAACATTTCATGGAAAACAAACAAACAAGCAAACCAAAACCCAAACCAAAGATTTTGAGAAGGCTGTCTTAGCACTGTACACTGCTAGCCACAACCACTTGAAGAAGAGAACTCATCCTAAGCAACCAGTTTTGGCACTCAGTGCGCAGGAGAAGCAGAAAACAGAGGAGGAAAACACCTTTTTTAAACCAATTATGCTTTAAAATAACTTCTATGCAAAACTGTGGTACATCAGGGACAGCTCTGTTTTTCAGAGGTCAGAGATGCCCCCAGGACATCACCTGTTCGGTGTTTCTCCAGGAACCATATGAATTACGCACTTAGGGATTGCAGAGCAGCACTTCACAGTTACATTTACAAAGAAGTTTACCCACATTAATACACAGAGAAGTCCTTATTCTCTGCTTGTATCCAGCTTCCTAAGGAAATGACACTGTTTGTGTATAGCTCACCTGATAAATTGTAAACCTGCTGGCTATTTCCAACCAAACTGAAGGAGCAGGAGAGGTCTTGGCAAGAGTTTAAATTCTCCACGGTTTAACAGCTGGAGAGAAGACTTCACTGTGTTTCTATACTGCGAAGGATACAGCATGAGCATAGCTCTTATTAGGCACAAGAAAATCTGTGGAGGAGAGAGACCAAATAAATGCCCAGACTACAAGAAAACCTTCAACTGCAGCTTGAAATAACTGAACCTTGCATTACAAATCCAAAGGTAACAAGGGTTCTTTAGTTTGGGGTTCATGAAACTATTGTTATGAGCTGAAAATATAATTACACCAACTTCTTTATATCAGACATACACTGCTGGTTTTCTCCCAGTCTTCTTATAAATATGATTAATTTACATTTTAAAGACCTTGATGGGTTTTTCTCACATCGTGGAACAGTAAGTGAGATTAATAACCCAGTTACTGAGCACTTAAGGTCATGGATCTTTTCCATATTAAAACATTAACATTTTCTTCATTTTTAAAATGTACCTTTTATTTGATTTAGAGGTTAATGCTCATTTCTTATGTAATAAAAGGGAGAAAAGCTGTAGTGTGAGTCAGTGTTTATGAACCTTGCTAATAAGACAGGCTTTTTCAGGCAAGATGGATATATCTTAATTGGTAAAACTGTTGCATCGCCATTTAGCCAATTAATCCTTTCCAAACAAGGGAAGCAACAGCAATTTTATTTGCAGTGAATGGAAATAAACTTGTCACATTCTGCATATCAATTTACACATCCTGACCTTCCCATTTACACATTCTTACTTTCCCACTTAAATCAGTAAGAATACAGCCTTTGATTCCCAAAATAAGGCAATCCACAAATTAACATCAGAATGTATGGAAATATGGCTGTATATTAAGCAATCTTAGTTTGCAATCTGTATGTAAACTCAGTCTGCATATTCATGGATTAATCTAGACTCCAATGCTACATTTCCTTTTAAAAAGTGTGATTTGCCTCTTTAAGTAGAGGCATAAGAAAGCAGATGAAAAGATGCCTTAATAAACTGTTTTCCACAGTTTGTACAAGCCTAGCCTTAAGGCTGAAGTTTGCACTAATGCTGCTTTAAACAGCACTGGTGGTGAATGTTGACATTTCACACAATTGCTATTGAATCCTGTTGGCTGATCCTTAAAAAAGACCCTATAAAGCATCCAAGTGTTTATTAACAGGTATTAGCAGTCTGTTAGAGACAACTATATATGTCTTTTATACATAAAAACGCACTCCAAAATTTATGTTCTTGTTCAGTACGTTAGAAACGATAATCCAACAAAACAACTGTCAAAAATATTCCAGTGCACTGGGTAATGTTACACCAAAAGCCCAATTTCCATTACATCATTCCTTTTTCTTCTGATTTATTTTCTGTAAGACCTCAGTCCTTTGTCATGAAACACTGAACAGGCATAGAACTGTGAATAACCAACAACTGCAGGTTATAATTCTTATCGTTTGTATGCCATTTCTGAAAGTCTTCTGTAGTCAACCAGGACAATACCTAAGTGGCCTCATATATGAAAATCTAAGACTTCTAATTATTTAACTAAATTTTCTGTTCTTAGACACAGCTGGATTGCCTCTGATAGAGGCCTGTGCATTACTAGCTGTTAAAACAGTCCCTTTGTATTTTAGGAACAATTTAGGGCAAGGGAACAGCTTTTTCTTATCTTCTCTGCACACTGGCACCTGGCCCATAAAAGCCTTAAAACAGAGAAAGGAGGATCGCTTATATAGAAAGGAGTTTTTCTTTGAAGGCTGGCATCTGCCACTGGAGAATGGAGAAGCATGACTAATTTCCACTGAGATGCCCAGGAAACTGGAGAAGGGAGGAAAGAGGATACTGCTGTAAAAAAAAAAAAAAAAAAAAGAGAGAGATTAACTCTGGTTAATCACCGTTGTTTCTGAACACTTACTCCATCTTTACTAGAAATTTAGCTGATGGATAACAGCTCCTAAGAATTATCTATGCTTGATTTATCTTAAACTGTGAATTATGAACTGCGAACGCTTTCACTGTAAACTGTGAGAACATTTTTGTCATGGTCCTGTCAAGAAAGATGCTCAAGTCACAGTGCACCTCTTAAAAGATCAACTGCTTTCCTCAGGACTTTGAAGAAAAAAGCAATGTGTACATATTTCAGCAGTTGTTTGCAGTCAGAGAAGCTCTGCAGATATCCAGACCTGCATTCTGAACAATCCCTTGCCAATTAGACGGTTAGCAGAAACTTAACAGCTTTTTATTGCTTTGATGTGAGCAGATAGTATGTAGCTAATGTAATACAGGCTATCCTGCAGCTTTATTTTCACCCTACTTTCCCCCCCCCCCCCCCCCGATTTTCTATCTCCCTGGGCTTTTGACGGTTTGTCTACACTGATCTCCTCCCTCTGGAATAAGCTTCTTTTCTTAGGGGTTTTAAGTATGTCTGGAAAGAAGTACGGCTCCTAGGAATGTCGTATGGATTGCTGCATTTTCCATGCCTTCTAGTATAGAGGAGACGTGGGGTTTTCAGCACAAATAGCCTGAACCACTCTTCAAAATGAGCCATCAACTCACTATGGATAAAACCAGTTTTGTCTGATGTCCAGCTTGCCCACAAGAAAGTAGGAGACATCCCAGCTGAAAGGTGATATGCTGAGAAATCTCCTTTCCTAGAGAATACACCCCGAGCATTACAGGTCTCTCACGAGGTTCTGGAGTTCATTGCCCCAATCCATGCACCCTTTTGCCAAGAGAGCTGCGCGTTGAATTAAACCCCTGAACAGCTAATGAAACCTGCTTGGACGTATCTTTGTGCACAGTGACTCTGCTCAAGTCATCCCTTTCATTAAAAATCTCACGTGTATGATTTACACCCAAGTCTGAAACTTAGTGACTTACCTGTAAAAACTGAGGGACAGGTCACAACTGAAAAACCAAAATCAGAAGTATTTGGACTTTTCACATTTTATTTGAAAACAGAGGGCTGTAAATTAATTACCAAACTATTCACACGGTAGTACTGTGGTGTTCTGGTCCTTCACACCAGCATAAAACAAGCAGATACACAGCTGAGGATTCTCATTGGACTGTGTTTGGGGTAACGGTCACAGTGAGAGTCCTCGACAGAGGTGGCATTACTGGTGGTTCTCTTCTCTTTGCATAAGAAGTTGCTGACCACGCTGAACATAAGTACACGCAGCCGGGACACAGGAGGCCCCAGATATTAACAGGATAAGCAATGCCAAACCATGGACTTTGTAAAACTACTTTTATCCCAGAATAAGGGTTTTATTAAGTGCTTTCAGCTTCATTTTCTCCACATGTTTTTGAACCTTCTCTCTGAGCTCGTTGTTTTGGGGCTGAAAATGTGCATCTGGATGGTTGTGCAGGTCTCTGCAAGAAGTTCAAAAAGTCATTTTTATTTATAATAGGGGAGCTACTTAGGAATGGTGACAAAACCGAAGACGCACACACAAAATTTCTCTTTCTTATAATTAACACAGAGGGTATTCCCTTACTTATGCAGAACTGGAAAAGGAGGGAAACTTAAAAAAAAACATTCACTCTTGGGTTGGCCAGTTAGGAAAGCTGATAGGTAAACACCTGTTAGACTGAGTTTTACATTTTATCTATGAAGGAATACTATGGCTGTAATGGCCAGAACATGAGAATCCACATGAAAAGTTATTTACCATAAGGATAAAATGCTGAAACTGCTGTAGAGGACCAATGAGTGCTCTGTTATCTAGTGAAACACCACCCCATCGATAACAACCAAGAACCTTCCAGTGACAACAGAAAGGATTGTGACTTCGTTGTTTGCTAATAAATTTTTATTTCCCTCTTTACAAAGGGAAACAAATAGAGACGTTTCATCAAGTAAATATCAATACTCAAAGGTGTTTAATACAGAAAAGTATTTTCATTTTTGAAGAAAACATCTAAAACTTCAAAAAGAGAGAACCTTTCGGTTATAAAACTACTTACCCAGGAAAAGCACAGTCCAACACTGTATCACTGTGGAGAAAAAGGTCACTCTTTAGTTACACAAACTATCCCAAATCCCCATGTTCTGACAAGCAGAGTGTCATAAAATGCAAAAAGCAGCACTGAGTCAGACACACCTGTGTTTTTACAGCAAATGATTTTCAGTCAATGCTGTAGTAATCACAATATAGCAACCAGTGTTTTGTCAGAGAGCTCATAATATGCAGCACTGTTTTAAAGTTTAATGGCTGACAGTTGCACAGGATTTGAATGTCAATCAAATAATTTGCCTCTAAATTAAACAAAATGAGACATTCGGATCTCTTGATGGCTCTGAAAGTTTCAGGCTAGTATGCACATCCTGACATCTAAGGCACATCATGATCACTTTAAGAGAGGGCAACTGTTGGACAGAAAGATTAATTCACTTGCTTCAAGTCACACGAGGTATCCGTGAAAACACAGGATTAAAACTCAGCACTTTCTCCTGTGTTGCTCTGCAATCACTTCTCCTACCCACACTGCCTGCGGCTCAAGCCCACTACCCCCAGCGTCCCACCTGCCTCCTTGCATCCTTCCTGCGACATCACATATCCCTAAATTTCACACAGTGCATCCACTTCTGCTTCCAGCCCCACAGAACTGCTGGGCAGCTCTGAAACCATGCTGGTCATCATCAACCCCAGCAAAGCCCATTTGTCCCTCAGAGCTTTCCTTGTCCTCAGGCTACCCCTCAAGGTTTCTCTGCTGAGCTGCAAACTCAGGACACTGGCCCGACAACACTGGAGACAAAGGGCAGAATTTGGCCCTCAGCGTGGACAGTTTACGTTTCAGGGAGCAGATAATTCAGTGTTTATAAATGCAAGTTATTTTACATGCTGTGCTGTATGCCTAAAACACAATGTGTGTTGAAGCAGGAAGCTCAGGCAGCAGAGCAAATGTGACCCACTCCTAGGAAGAGCCTGAGAAAAAAGCACCATGCCAGGGGGAAATTCTAAGGGCTCATTCCTCTGCCAGCATTAATAAATACCTAACCAAATGGGTCACTGACAAGGTGACACCACTGCTCCAAGAACACTGAATATCTGTGAAAGCAAGAAAACTGCCTCAAGTGTTAGATCATACTGATAAAACCAAAGTCAGAGACATCCAGGCCAATGTGCCACATTCACAGCTGCTTTCTGAAGTCCAATCTGGGCATTTGCAGCACAAATTTGCTCGAAGTACTGAATCTGCATCCCACTTGTGATGGAGCCCCTAGAGAACCTCAGTATGACTTTCTGTGTGATTCTGAAGGTGATGCTTGTCTTCAGATTCCTTTCCATTCCCCTCCCATAATTTCAAATTGTACCTACCTTTGCTCTTTCGCTGATTTCTCTTTGCCTTCTTCTGAGAGTGCCTGCCCGATTTGTGGAAATTCAGCTCTCACCATCTCTGGAGTAAGAATCATTTTGAATTCAGTTTCATCTGTGTCACTAAAAATTAGTAAGAAGAAGAACAATCAGGCTTTATCCTTTTAAAAGTATTTTTTAGCCAACAGTATAAAAAGTATGTTTTATTCAAGAGGGACTTTGTGCTTTTGCCTTTGAGGATCTCTCCGGACAGGTTTAGGCACATCCACACAAGTGGTTAAAACATAATCAATCACACTGAATACAAAAGAGAGGAGAAACTTACAGGTCAATTATGTTCTCCCTGTCTCTCTCAGGTAAGTCATACAGCGTTGGTGGTACATCTCTTGGAAGCATATCTAAACTGTAAGGATCCCTGCGGTTGAAATGGGATTAGTTTAAGACGGACAGAGCGCAACTGCACCCAATGCTTCTATTTTGAAGCTTCACAGTAGTTGTAGTTACACTGAAAATGATGTACTTTTAAATATTCCTGGAGAATCTGAGTACACCAGAAACTGCTGTGATAGGAGGGAACATGAGCCTGAGAGATGTTGGATACCACTGCATGCCCGTGCCCGTATGTTAAAGGTTTTACTGTTCATATTTCTGCAGGGCAAACACCTTCCAGGTCTTCTAACACTGAATCAAAAAGCATTCAGGAGAGATGTTATTGAAACTCCAGGCAGGAACTCTCCTTCCAGGGCTAGGTATTTCCTCCAATGATATTGCCCTTAACCTCCCCTCCAAGATGGTCAGTAGGAGTTTTCCACATTGGTTTTGGATTTCTGAGCGGCAATTCCATCCACGGACCCACTTTCATCGGTGGGACTAGTTATGGTGATTACAATTACAGACAGCAGAAAGTGGGGCAGGGTAGAGGCAGTGTATATTCAAATTCTTTCTTACCTAGGTATTGTATTTGTCAACGTAGGAATGTTAGAAAAAGTGGAATACACCACTGGCAAGAATCTTCTCCATTCCATTACTTCACTAATCACTTCCTGAAATGACAAGTGCTACAGCAATCAGACCACTAACACATAACACAGTGGGGAGAGAGGCTTGCAAAACAGAAGAACTGACTTCTTGGCTGAGAAATATGCAGTTCTCCGTATTTAAAAGATGCTTCTTCCTCTGCGAGGTCATGAAAATACAGTAGACAGTGACAAGAAGGAAAGAGCAGAGAAATACTCAGGGACAGAGACATGGATAAAGCCTAACAAGTTATTCTGTCTCATGTACTGACTAGGTGTATGCATAATTTATATTTAAAAATATCTTCCATCTAGGATAGCTCTTCATCTTTCTTTTTGATTCCTTGGAGCACATTCTCAGCAAGAATATACTGAAACCAGGTACTCAAACAAAAAACCCCAAAGGCCATACCTTGTGATGCAGGAATTTCTTTTGTGTGACTGGAATACTGGATCCTTTGGGGCATTCCTTGGTAAAGGTATATTTTGGATGTGGGCAAAGATGATACTCAATATTTGTTTCAGAATAGGCCAAAGGAGGTAAAACTGGAACTAATCCTGGAGTGGGGTTCTAAAAATAGAGGAGATAAATATTTTTAAAAATTATGAGCACCATAAAGAACTAAATAGATGAAAACACAGTTCTTACAATTAATGTAGTCTTCCCAGATTCACACCTTTGTCTCATTGTGACTGTTATGTTCGGCGTGACCTTTCATTTCCTGTCTCTTACCCTCATCACAGACCCAAAATCTGTGTGGTTTATCCATGGTTTAACCAGCGAGGTTATCCATCCTCTGCTGTCTAAAATACAGCAATTAGGTGTTTTTTCCAAGTCTGAAGGAAAAAAACTATCGCCTATTTACTCCAACATCCCTTGCTGATTCTCTGAACAGTTCAGGATCCAAGAATGGGAACTAGCCTCACTGTGGTGGAAGCTTGTGAGCAATTTGCCATCTATTTCACTGCACTAGCATCTGTTTCTGACTGAAGTCTAATGCTGGGTAGTGTGGGATCAAGCTGTGCCTGGCTCTTACACTGACACGACAGAGGGATGAAGAGATGCACACAGGATCTCATCAGTAAGTCCACTGGAGTCCTGGCCACATGCGGTGAGGACCAGTTTATTCCATATATGTTATGCCAAGACCACCAGACTAGCACACTGGGCTCCGGGCCACTGCAGCTAAGTGACGCTGAAAGACAGAGCCACCCAAGTCAGGCGCGGTGCCCACGCGCAGCGCTGAGCTGAGCTGTACAGCTGTCTCTGCCTGCTCAGAGACACCCAGCTTAGGGATCTCCAGGCTCTGCTGCACTGTGTGGGAAATACCTTCGGTGGTTGGTGCCAAGTAGCACAACCTACATGATGATTAAGTAACAGAAAATCCTTCCATGCACGTGGTTGTGACTTTTTGAATCTCTGTGTGTAATAATTTGGAAATGTGGTTTTGGGATGCTATGAGAACTATTGGAAACTCTAAGGTAGCAGAACGCAATGTGAGCAAAGAGTGTGACTTCACTTTTCGCAGTTTCCCTAAGGATCAGGCAGTCCCCTTGCTGAACAGGAGGAAAAGACTGCACCTGTCCTACCTACCTGGGCAGGAGCATGAGGTTACAGAAGGACTGAGATGCAAGGTCATGGCTTTTCTTCTAACATCCAAATGGGAAAACAAATGGAGAAGAAGGGAGGGGCCCCATGGTGTTCCAGGGAATCCTTGGATCAGCGACCATTTGTGGAGTGTGAGACTGGAAGGGTCTCCAGATCTCTGCCATCCCTGGCAACTTCCTCCCCTGAACTGATCAAACTCCACCTTAAAGTGAGGTGGTGCCCCTCAGTAGGGTGATTTCTGTGACTCCTACCTACTAGCGCTTGCACCCTGAAGGGTTACTCTCGCTCTGGGTAGTTTCATACACCAATCTGAGTAAAAGAATTGCCCACCAATTCCAGATCAGGCTTCTGATGAAACAAACATCCTTTCCCCTCCTTTCTTAGGTTCTTTGTGGAAGTCAACTTCTACTTACAAAAATACGAAGTGGGTTGCCCTCTGCAGGGTAGACTAAAGCTTGAGGAGGAACCAGTTTTAAGAGGCTGATATCCCTTGCTGCTGCTTCTTCTGGGGATGTTTTGTGAAAATCCACCCTCTGGGAGACCAGGTTAAGCTGCCCCTCAGAAGAAGCAACCACCTGAACCAACTCATCCTTGAAAAACACAGACATCAAAGATTTTCAGAGTGTAGTAAGGCTTTTGATATAAAACGCTGAGACAAAATTAATCAAATAATTGTAGAAATGCAAAGTTTGTATCTGAGATGATTTGTTACCTGGGCTCCCTGCCTCAGTGGTCGGGAAAGTTTCCGAGGTCTGTAACTTGTGGCTGCATGGTGGGTACAAAATGGCTGATAGTTCAACACGCTGAAATGCTGAGGAACCTAAGTACAAAGAGAAAAAGGTGTGCTGCAGGAGATGACAATAATCACTTTTGATTAACTCAGAGATGGAACGAAACATTCCAGCTTTGTCACAGACACGTCACATCTCCGTGGTAAAAGATACTTGGATCGCTATTCTGGAACACGGTATAGGACCAAAACTGTCACAAGCCACACTTCACCAGGACAAGATGAATGAGTGTGTGAAGGAATGTTTTTATTCTTGCTTTTCCATAAAAAATCATGGATTTAATAGTTTCTTGGTCAAGTATACTGAACTGAATGGGGTGGAGCAAAGCTGTGTTACGTAATACACGTAACACTGATAGATGAACCAATGTGTAATAAGAGGAAAAGATGCTACAAGAAAGTTTCTAGACTTGTTACACCACCTGAAAAAAGCGCAAGTGGACACTGAGTCAAAATCTGCAATGATTTGAACCTGAGGAAATACTTTCACTTTTACGGGATGAAGAATTTGATCTTTTCCTATTCAAAAAATTGGAAAATAAAGGGTTTAGAGACCTGTTTCTGTACTCATGAAGTTGAAAAAACGTTATGTATTTCAAGAATGAGATGTTTGCGTTTCCAGTGCAGAAATGGAGGAACTAAGCACGCAGAACTGGATGCCAAATAAACAGGAGGCTTCCATTACTTTCTAAAAGGAAGGACACTTTTACAATGTCACTTTTATAGAACTCTAAAATCAAAGGAGAAACTGTGTGGTGTGCAGGGCTTGCAGTACCTTCATTCATGGAAGGATTTTGTTCTTTGAGATAACAACTTCAGCTGAGGTGATTGACATCTCTGGAGAGAGGGGACTGTTGCTGACTATAAGCTTGTTGCTTATGGAAACAGGTGAGATTTGTTTTTAATAAAAGCATGCTAATCACACGGCCACATTAAAGTAACATTTCTACTGGGCTGCACAACGGAGTCACTGAATCAGGCAGAAAACATATCTAATGGGACTGGTGAAAGACAGAAACGGGACACAGCTGAGGGAGCTGTACTGACTCACCTTCAAGTCGTAAAAAGGAAGAATGTGTCTGACTGTCACATCTACAGGTTTGATAGGAACGAGGCCAAGAGCATCAGGTGCCTGAAAGAGCACAGTATTTAAACCCCAGTAATATGGTAGGCATTTTGTTTTGCATTAGCAGCAATCCATCAGCACAGCTACTTGAAAACATATGGAAATAATTATGCAAACATTTTGTTTGATATTTCTCCTGTCCTTTCTTGGATTTTGTCACTTCAGTTATTTTTCATTTCTTTTCTTCTGCAAAATAACGGATGTTAACTAACTTAGGTCATCCATGTATTACTCAGAATTTTAGAATGCAATTAAGAGAATGCAAAGATTTTTTTACTGTTTTCAGTAGCACCCTTAGTAAATCTGAAGTCCTGAATTAATTTGTGGGAACCTCAGAACACTAATCACATCACTGTGAAATCTTAATAAAGGCAGTACCAGGCCTGAAGCCAGTGACTTCAATAAAATTCTGTCTGGAGTGCTGGCCACCATTTCAGTTGTTCTACCTACCAAATCATGGAGCAATTCACAGGAACTGTTAAAGGGGAATGAAAAAGGCAATACACGATCTTCAGATATGCTGGAAGAAATGCCCTTACGTTCTTCACTTTTCTCTGTTTTGCTGAAACTCCTGCTTTCTGTCATGAATGGAAAGCAAATATTAAGAGTTTGCAATGTGTCTTCTTAATACACTGTTTCAAAAATAGAATCAAGCCATAAAATATATGTAATGTCTCCTTAAGACAGGATGTGTCTAGTCATTTTAATATAAAAAGAAAAGTAATATTTCCTAAAGGCTTTAAATGCCACATCTACAAGACAGCAGGCACAATACCTTGACTGTCAGACAGACCTAATTTCCCCTTTTCATTACAGCCCCCTTCTTCCAGGATGGCCCTCTATCTCACTCCACCCGGCAAGGCAGAGACAAGTCAGAAGGCCTCTCTTACACTAACTGCCATCATCCCTTCTACTTCAAGCACCCGCAGGAAAAGGCCTGATACGGAAAGGTGTTTCAGCAGTTGCCAAATTGTGCGTATGAGGGAGTGGGGAAGGAGAGACACAAAATCTCTTCTGTCCCCAGCATACCCAGCTGTGACTCCCATCCAAGGCCACTTCCCTTCTATGACTGTTAGAGAACAAGTGACTTTTCCAGGCCAGCACTTTCGTTTCACTGTAAAGAAAAGTGATTGCTTGAAAGCACTTGTATGAGAAAATTTAAGGAGGAAAACAGCCCAGCACTGGACACCTAACCACATATCCCATGGTTCCTACCATCTCATTTCACTGAGTTCAAATATCCTGCCTTCATGACATCCAGGTGTCTTTCCCTCTTCACATCCCATGCAAGAAGCTCCTTTTACCCTAAGTCTCTAACCTCCTGGGCTCCACCTGATCTGTTTACTTATCTGTCTTTCTCACAGTCCCATCTGCCCTTTCCTTGCTCCTCAGTCCTTTAAGCAGAATCACAGAATGGCTTGGATTGGAAGGGACTTACAAAGATTATCTGGTCCAACCCTCCTGCCGGGGCAGGGACATCTATCACTAGGTCAGGTTGCTCAAAGGCCCATCCAACCAGACCTTGAACATTACCAGGGACGGAGCATTCACAGCTTCTGTCACATTATTAAGCAGATAAGCTGCTAGGCTAAGATGAGTTAATCACATTTTTTAAAAGTCTGGTAAATAATGTGCATGGAAACCAGATATATTCTGACTACCTTATCATACTTCCCTTTTTTGCTGGAAGACTCCTTTGCAGGAAGTTCACCTTCACACTGACATGTCAGTTTATATGTAATGCACCTGACACACTGCAGTACAATCTGAATTACCAAAATTCAGGGCCAAAATATCAACTTGTTCTTCTACTCCTTACCAGACACAGAGCTGTCCTCCAAACCTCTGGCTTCTCTGGTTAGCCCACGGAACAGAAGCAGTAAACGATTTAGCCGAATCTGAATCACAATCTGAGAGAATGATTTTCAAGTTTAATATTAAACCGAACACTCTAAGATTTACAACTACAGAAATACACATACCTTACAACTGTATTTAGCCTACAGAGCTCACTCAGACATCTCTGTTTCAGAATTTTTACTATGGTTTTCTGTTCAGGAGGGAGAAAATGAGGAAGGAAAGCTGTAGAATGGATCTCAGCTCTACGGTGACATTACACAACAAATCCAGTTCAAACCTTCATTTAGTCTTACAGGTTAATTAGACATTTTTTTGGCCAGGTCCTAATCCTTCAGCTGTGTCTGTTGGCATATACAGATTTAACAGTGGGTAAACAGTCAGTCATCAGGGCCATATGAATACCTGTGGCTCTGTGAATGAGGAGAATAAGTAGCAACCTGCACCCTGCAATTCGCCTAGTGCTGCGTATCAAAGGGTAACAGTGAAGCCCTAGGTTTTAATACCAGCAGGGGCCATTTAGTCACCTCTTTATTTGTGCAACACAGGAAAGAGCATATCATTTCAGGACCTCCGTATCGAGCCTAATACTGTGAACAGATTGGAGAATATCCAAACTGGATACTAGGAGAGCAGGAAATTTTCATATTGCTTGCTGCACTTAGGTTTACTGGGAAATGAGCAGTGGAGAAGCAAGATAATATTTAAACTCAGTGAGTTGAGTGATTTTACTGATTTAGTCTTTATCTTCCAGGTTGGAAGGGATCTTAGGAGGCCCTAGTCCAACCTCCTGCCCCAAGCAAGGTCAGTGATGAGCTCAGACCAGCTTGCTCAGGGCTTCATCCAGCCTGGTCTTGTAAACATCCAAGGATGTAGACTGTACAACCTCTCTGGACAACCTGCTCCAATGACTGACAGTCCTCACGGTGAAAAAGGCTTTCTTTTATACAGTCTATACCTCTATACCTCTTGAGTTTCTGCCCATTGTTTCCCACGTTCCCACCACGCGCCATTGCAAAGATCCTGGCTCCATCATCAGTAACCATCAGAGGTGTTGAAAGGTGCTGCTCTCTCCCCTCACTTTCCCTCTCCACGCTGAGTAAGGGTCTCATCACAGAGTGAGTACTCCAGATCCCAACCATCTTGGTGGCTCTACAATGAATTCACTACAGCTTTTTGATGTCTTTCTTGTACTAGAGACCCAAAACTGGGCACAGTATTCTATATGCACTTTGAAATATTCTCTTTTTTGTGCAAAAGTATTTTAAAACAAAATCTAAATTCATCTGCATTTGTTTAGTGTTGACTGCAATACTAAGCACCAGCTGAATACAAAACTTTCTCCAGATCCTTATTTCCTGGTGAAGTACAGACACGTTTATCAAACTATCCAATCCCTGGCTAGCTGTGAAGACTCCTTACTTGCTAGTTTGCATGTTCTTTTGTGCTACTTCCAAGGCATCATGCCATCACACCGAACTGTGGTTGTTCACCTTACCTTGTATGCTGCTTGTTGGAATTTCCTCAACATCCTGTTTCTGTTGTCCCAAGGGTCATTAGGGACCAAGTCAAATGCAGGGTGGACACTTGGATGCTGCACGGTATTTTTTAAAAAAAGAAAAGAAAACAGACAACCCTTTTACAATCATACAAGAGAGAAAATTCCTCCTGTCCAAGCCATTCCTTGGCCCGAATCCATATGTTATTTCCAAACACTGAAATGAAGGCAAGTGAAAACGTTCGCAGTATTGGCATTCAACCAGAAGCCTCCACTGCAGGGCTTAATGGGAGGTAATCACCAAATGCTTGCAGATGCAGCATGGGGAATGCAGAGATAACGTAGCAAGGTCTGTGTCCACGCAAAAATGACAACATACTACGACTTAAGTGCAATACATGAGCAGTCAGCCAGTGGAGAGAAGTCTCTCCTGGCCACACACTTCGTTCTGCGCAGACGTGCAGCTTGGAATAGCTGTTAGGGCTCAAACCAGGGGCCCAGCAAAACCAGTATCCTGTCTCCAATAATGGCTGATAGCACATACCCACAGAGGAGTGAAAGACCAGCGTAAACTTACAGTGATAATTGCCCAGAATAAGCTTGAGACAGAGGTGATGTCTCTATATTTAATGCCTAAAGTGTCAGAATGCTCTTTGAACACAAGAATATGTCTTTTTTGATGCACTAATCCTCTCTCCAGGTTGAGATCAATGTGACAGAAGAATGTGGCACTAGAAGAGACTCCAGCAGCCCCGGAGTACAGTACCTGTCACCTGGAGGGTCGTCACTCAACCAGCGTTTAGATGAGGAAGGTCCTCAGAACACCAACTCCACACAACCCCACGCCATGCCTCACCAAACAATTTTCAGCACTTTGTAACAGGCACAAGAGTAAAAACCCAACTCCCACGGCTATTATGTTCCTCAGTAAGAAGGGGCAAGAATCCTTTGTGTTGCTAACGTTTGAATTTCCTTTTCCTGTCCAGGTAGATGTCAGCGGTTGCCCTTCCCTTATCCACCAAGGTCATGACCCCACTGAAGAAGGCCATCAAATTGGTCAAGCACGATCTGCCCTTGGTGAAGCCATGGTGGCTGTCACCAATCACCTCCTCATCGGAAGATGAGCTGTGCATGTAGCACAGTGCTTGTCCTGCTGCACTAAATGTAAAATGGGAAATAAGCCAATGACACAGAAAAGGGAATATTACGAAGAAAAGTATTCACTGTCAAATATCTATGGCTCATTGCTACCTTAGGAGGTGACAACAACATACAGCAGGTCAACTTGGTCAACAGGCTGGATAACAGGTCTGAAAGAAACTGCTACTTTGTTCCCTTGAAGCTCCTGTTCTATGACAGGATCTCCTCTGTGGATCTGATTTGTCACCAGAAAGGACAACCACATTGGTACAAAGCAATTTCTTTTCTCTCTTGCAATTAGTGGAACTCACAATGTAACATTTTAGAGGTGCTTGACAAAACACAGACTTCATTCCCTTCTAGGCAGCGATTATTGCAATCCTTGAGCAAGTCAAACAAAGTAAAATAATGCCTTTTTCTGTCTGAGCTTCAATCAGGTCCCTGCCCAAATAAAACACAGTTCATTTGGCATAGCCAGCATCAGCCAGAGGGGTTACAGAACCAACACCGTAAGTTATCACCCAAACAGATCTTCCCAGGCGACAGCGCTACAGAAATTTCCTGCAGCTTTCCCATGTTCTGTGAACACCTCTGCCATGGTTTCCAGTCGTGCCAGCTCTTTAAGGTGTTCATGTGTGCGTTTACTACTGATATCACTTCACTTCTTCGAGACCCTCGCAAACTGTTCAGGCATGCTGGATGAATACCAGTGCTTCTTTTCATTGTGCCTCCTTCCTCCCAGTCCTACTTACCTATTGTTTATTTCCAGGATATCACTGTGTCTTAAATAAAAACCTTGAGGTTATTTTTCAGAGTGAAATTCCCATGATTTTCATGGACTGAGGTTTATAGTACAATGAAAGACAGACCAGTGAAAGGTCTCCAAGACAGCTACTCTTGGGCTGTATAACATAGTGGCCACTCAAGCAAATGATGGAGAGATGATAAATACTCTGTCCCTGAGGGCTTGTCACATAGGGAAAAAGTATTCCCTGCCACCAAGTATCACTGCTGTCACCTCCACGGAAAGTGACTCGCAGTCTGGGGTGACTGGAAGAAGCCAAAGAGAGGGAGGGTGAAGGTGCAGAACAACAACCTGATGAATTATCTCCCCATGGCTCTGTGGTTCTGCATGAGAGTACTGATGGGGTTTAGCTCTTTGACTGTGATCTGTTTAGGACATCAGCTCTTCAGAGAGGTAAAGTATCAACAGAAGGTTGGAGGCAGCTGTGGTGCTGACAGGGTTACACTGCAGTGTTGCATTATGATGTGGCTGGGTGCAAATCTGCTAGGTTGGGCAAATACCTATTTACATTTCCATTAATAACTTATCCTTCTCTCTGTCTACCTCCAAGATAAAATCACCTCAGAAACAGTGACACACAGGCATAATAAAGATATAACTGCAGTAAGAAGTACAGCTAGTACAGGTTTCCATTGATGTATGAATTAAAACTGAAGACAGAGAGCCTGATACAACTCAATAGTGCACTGCATAATCTGAAAGTATAAGTTTGATTTTAAATGTATAGAAAAACCAGCAAAGACTAACCTTGTATCGCTCTTCTTCCCTCCATTGGTTTTCAATAATCTCTTTTTTGAATTCCACAGAGATTGGATCTTTGCCTTTATGAACTTGCCTGTATGTACAGCGGAGGCAAGAAAAATGCTTTACTTAATGCACAGTTTGCCTTATTTACTGACTGATGCTCCCCTTCCTAAGGTATCTAGGGGTCCATAACATTCAGCATAAGAGCAGATCCATGGACTGCAAATGAAACAGTGGTGTGCTTACACAGGACTGTGTGTTTTGCTGTATGTCGTTTGATGTACATGTGCAACTCTGTTCACTCCCTTACACATTTTAGCCTTGATTTATTGACAACCATGACAAAAACTTCTTTTGCCTTAAGGAAACCAAGATGGGATGCATGAGAACAAGGTTAGGTGAACAAGGTTTTCAGCAGGTTTCGTTCTGAATGAAACCATAACACAGTCAAAGACCTCACTGGGTAGTACTACGGATTACTACTGAGACTGCTGTTAGGCAGAAGAGGAAAAAACGAAAATAAACCAACAGTAACTCAGCTGTAAAACCAAACTATCAGGACATGAAATGGCAGCATTATGCACCAGTAGATATTGCATACAAGTGGCCTTAGTTAAGAGGCCTCTTAGTTAAGAGTTGTTAATGAGGTTAACTAACACTTACCACTTCAGTTGATTTGCTTCCTCTTCCTGAATATTTTGTTTGGCTTTTAGCTGAAATACAGCTTCCTTCATCTCTCTTGTTTTCAACCCTTTGTTGCCTTGGCAAAGGACTGCAGGAATATCAGAAAGCCATGTCACACCTCACACTAGATTTAATTTTTAATTGGGAAATCCACTCATTATGGTAACTGAACTCATTAATACAAAAAGCTAAGGTGAGATTTCTTATGGAAATTACAATCACATTGCCTCAGTAATTCTGAAGCTGAGTTCCTCATCAGAAACCACAAATAATGCTAAAATCAAGTTTATGCTGCTTAATTAAATTACCTTCTTTCAGGTCCTTAATCTTCAATTTGCCCGGTTTCTGATTCAAAACAGTAGCTACAGCATAAGGGTTTGACAAGTCTGTGGGGAATCTGAGGTTCTGGTATTCAATTTCCTACAAGACATAAATTAATAGGAAGAAATAGAAACAAGATAGGTTTTTCAGCTCAGAAAAGTAATTGTTATTATTATCTCTTCACACCTTTATTTTCTGACTAGGCCTCGACCATGGTTGGCTGAATTGGCCTCTCCTCCACACTATGGTTTTTCCTGCAGAAGCAGCTTCTTTCTCTGGACAACTTTGTTGTTTGTCAAAACATTCTTTTCTAGGTGTCAGAAGGACAGATATTGCTCTTATAAGTGCTCTGTAAATGACATATAAGTCTACACATTCATTTACACCTCCTTTAGATATACAGGGGGACTGGAAATCTCTCTCCCAAATTACAAATGGAACCAAACTTTCTAATCTTCAGAGTTCACAAAAAATTAAGTACAGCCCAAAAGGCCTTATTGATCAACCCCCCCTGTATCTTGCAAGTCCAGTAATAAAAACGAGCAAGCCTAATAGAAGCTAAGGGTGGTCAACACTTCCTTAAGGATATGCAACTTCTTGTTATTTTTATTTTGGTACAGTTTCACTTCTTACAGATTAAGGGTGTTCTGAGCAAACGATGTAAAAGAGCAAGTGCATGTATTAACACTCTAATTACATTAGTGCATTTTAAGTCTCAGATAAAAATACTTCAAATGATTACAGCAAAATAACATTAAATCCTCCTGTTACACAGGTACTTTTTAGCACTAGGCAAACATACTCAGAGATCAGTCAGCCACACATACGTTAGACCCAGATGTGGCGTTGATGTTCCTGTAAATACACACACATAGGGCTTTGAGTGAAACTGGGAAATCCGTAATTGCATTGTCATTTGTGCTGTTCCATACTCAAGTGGGGAATATCTCACAGTTACTTCCACCTTCCCATTGCCTGGAATGATTCCTGTGATTAGAGGAGAAAACAAGTAAGAGTCTATCTAACACGAGCCCACGTCAGTATGCTGAAATTGATTCTGGACTACATTTTTTTAAAACACTATTATTGTTTGAATGGATGGCAGTAGGCCTGGAATACATTTCAGGTCCCAAAGTGTCTTTCAGGAACGATCAGCTGCCAGATAATGGGGGATATTTTGCAATAGCAGAGATATTTGACAGTAAAACTATAATATTTTCTACTGTTGTGAAAATTATTGACTGTTTATATGCAGAAAGTCTTCACTTGCATCTGCCAGTCTTAAGTCTCTGGCACTTCCTGCTTTCATGAGCAAAGCATTATAAACATGGTCCTCTGTCTTCTTCCAAGTCTGGGGAATCATCTGGATTTGATGCATTACCTGTCTCTACTTGGTCTTATTTCCTTATTCCCTATTCCATTATTTCTCAACCACTTTAAACCACCCTTCACATCCCTAAACATTCAGTGCAATCCCAAGATACAGGCCCTGATGTTCCTCAGCATTTCCGCAACAAGGAGTTTATTCAGCTCATCAGAAATTTTAATTTCTCGTCTCTGTAAAGGGACTATTGCCTGGTCTTCTGCATCCTCTAGTTAAAACACCAGTTAGTTTCATTAGGGTGTATTTTGTGTCCCAATTTTACTGAACTGTAATATTGTTCCTTTTCTCCCTTGATGTATCAAAACTTATTTAAGCACAAAGTAAGAAAGAATATTATCCTAAAAGAATGGCCCAAACCAAGGCATAGTTCATCTTTGAATCCATCTGACAAAACAGGGTAAATTCATATCACTGTACATGCAGGAACAACAGCAACACTTATGAAAGTCCAGGAGTAATCAAAGTTTATATTCCAGTGTCACAAATGGCACTAAGCACCAGATTTGTCAAGGTTTTTCTTAGATCTTGACATTGATTGAGATCTTTATGTATTCTCATGGAAGTGACCAGACGGCCTAAGTAGATTATGCAGCCAGGTCTTGTTCACTTACACCTTTTTGTCAGAAAATTTGGGCACTTAACATGCTGCAAATGTAATTATGAGAGCAACTGACCTGTAAATAGTTATGTCTGCCTCAGAACAGAGCCCTCTCCAGCGTCAGGCATGAAAACAGCTGAGCATACTGTAGCCAAAAGACCCTGCCTTGTGTGAAGCCCATACACAGAGGTCTAGACTGAATCTAATAGCTACTGCTGTCTCATGAAACATCTGCAGCGGTGTGTTTTGTGCCCATCTAAACAGCTCCTGGAGAAACAGCTACAATTCTACCAAATTCTTCCAGCTTGCTAGGGAAAAACAGGTACAAGGCTATGTTGGATAGAGAAGAGGTCCCCTTTTATTGCCTCTGTGCACCCAATCAAGTGACCCGATGCTTACCTATTTCACAAAGACAGACATCTGTTCCTTTAATGGGGCAGGAGCCAGACAGTCCTTGGGGAAAGGTGTGATAAAGAGGTGAAGGCTGAGCTTCCTGCCTCTCTCCTTTCCAAAGGCCATACCAGCAAGGAGAACAGACAAAGGCCAGATGGACTGTTTGGGACATCCCATATTTAGCCAGAGGTCTGTAGCTGGGTATTGACAAAAGAAAACTGCCAGCCACAGAGGGCTATGTGCCATGAGGCTGCATATGACTAATATTTATCAGTCTGCATTTACCTGGAAACATTCTGAGGCAAAGGCTTTTTCTGTACAGCACTGAATACACTGTCATAAGTAACTACACATACTAAATACTAATTAAATGTTTAGGATTTAAAATAAGTTCAATCTACCAAATGTTGGCTGGACAGTGAAGGCTCTGTGAGGCTGAATAAAATCAATGTGGAATTCAAAATCTACTGGACAGCTGCACTGCAACGGGATAACATACTCCTTACTGAAAAGAGAGAAAGGATGAAAGAAGTTAATCAAACCACAGTTAATCATCAGTTACAGGCTGGAAAATGGTATCATACACAACACGCACTGAATTTGTCTGTGTTCAGAGGGACAGGTTACTTATTAATGTGAAAACAGTCATTCCTCGTTGTTACAAAATAGCAAAATGGTTCAGATCTTTCATTCAGTAAGGCAATGAGAGCTCAACCTCGATTTGAACGCTGGATATTTTACATCCTACTCATACAGAATCTGACTACAGAAAAATTTATCAAATTAATGTTTTAGTTTTTTATGTGTACCCTCGCATTCTTACAAACTGCAGTATCTAGCAAGTACAAACAATCCAAACTGGAACAACACTAAGTACAGAACCAGAAATCAGTCTTCTCCCGTGACACTCCTTGATGAATATGATGAGAAAAGATTATGAAGTCTCCAAAAGTGTTGAAAACTTCAGCACATCAGAATAACGGGACTTTAACCACTGTAGAAATAATGATGCCGTGGCCTGATTTTCATAAAAGCCCTTTATGTCCCACGCTGGTTGTGTGGGGGTATTAGCACACATCTTTTCAAGCTGTCTTGCTTCGGTATGTATCTATTTTCACGTATCAAGTTGAAATACAAAAGCATGGGTGTAACACCATCCAGCATCCTACAAATCAAGACCAATTTACCCAGGCTTATTTCTGGTTTTTGTAAACTGTCCGACTGAAATCCTATCCTGCAGATTAGCAAGGAATTCGTGTTATACACAGTGATCCTTTGGAAAGAACATTTTGAAATGCCGAAGGAAATAAACAGTAATAGCAAAGTCCCTTTTTCTCTGCATTAATATGACCTGTTCATGAAGCAGACTGGGGAAGGAACTTGTTTTAAGGTATAGTGCAATTTCTGCAGCAACCAAAGTGCCTTAGAAACAAGACAATGATGTTGCCTGTCGCCACATGGACCTTCTGTATCTAAGGAGAAAGCTGGGTGGTAGAATATAGGTCTTATCCTACACTTCTGGAAGTAAAAGGAAGGTTTTTCATGGACCTCCGTGGCCTATGGATTGAGCCCACAGTCATTTGGGTTCTGTACAGTACCAAGGATCTCAGAGAGCTTTCATTTTTAGGAAAGCTTTTAATAGCCACTGGTAAAAATTAAGTTTTGAAACCATGAGTTTTCTCTTCAAGAACTCTTCCAAATTCTCTCACGGGCATCTCTGAGCAACACTGCTGTGTTGGAAAATTTTCATTATTTAAAACTCTATTTTGTACTCTGCCTAATCTCTTCCTGGTGTTCTGAGAGTATGAAAATTCTGTATACTTCAGCACTTGTTTTAAAAATGGAGAAAATAAACAGAGTCATGTTCATGGCTAGAATGTCAGGAGTTACATTCAGTCCTGCGAGAAAGCTGTAACCTCACTTCTGACGGATTTGCTGGAGTGTAACAGATTAAGGGGATTAGAAAAAACAAATAAACAGAGACGCAAATGTTCATTCTACAATGCTGGGCTCAGTTTCACTGCAGAATTTTGCATTTTCCTTGTATGTTCCTTGCCTATTCATATTTCTGCACTTCAGTAAAATTAATGAGTTACTTCCAACTCACAGGCTAAGACACAACCTAGCTGCTAAGACCTTCAGTTCCTAGAATTCGCTGAAATCTTTACATTAACACAAATCACCATTATTACAACTAATATAGTCAATATAATACAGAACTAGACCCATACAACAGGATCTCCCTTCTCCTTTTTCCCTTCCCAGTTCCTACTAACAATTATTACTGACTACTTCATGAGAACAGTCAGCGTTACATCTATGAGCAGACAGAGTAAGAGGAAGTCTGTGCCATTTAGAGCTCCATGTGAGAAGATCTCTTTCCACATTTTTAAATAGAAGAAACAAATCTAATGACTGATCAGTCTCTGGACTGAGGTTAGCTATTTGCTGTCACATTACCAGCTCATATCTTCATTTCCAGAACCCTTCCTCTTGAAAGGAAGATCCATTCACTTAGGACTTATTAACACTAAAAAGACATACCACTTGGGAGCGTACAGATTATGAACAGCAGCCACACTGCTTCACCACATGATGAATGAAGTGAGTCAGCACCAATTTAGACTAGCTGAAACCCTAGTTCTACCTATATAAATGTTTAGTTTGCACAGCATTTAATTTCCTGTGCATGTGCACCTGAAACTATTCATACACAGAATTATTTTGCAGTCCAGATGGCAGCTGACTTACTTAAAGCTTCCAATACATTAAGTTGTACAAATAGAGGAAAATGAGATTTTTCAGCTTTTGTGCATGTCTCACAAACTGCGGACAAGTGTCTGCCCTTAACTCACCTCTTACCGACTGATACATCAGACAGATGTATAAATGGTGGAAAATCTACATCATTCACAGCAGGGTAAGCATGCACAGGAACAACTAGTGTATCTTCTCCCTTCAAAAAAAAAAAAAAAGGGGTAAACATCGGTTTCTTACAATAAATGTATGTTATGGAAACTAAAAAATGCTGTAGTAGCTGGGCAGAAAACATCTTCATGATCATCACTGTCTTGGACCTCAGGATATTGAGAGTCCACCTGCTTTCAGTATCCATCTGCCTCCCCGTACTTCCAGCAACTACCTAGAGCACCTCCAAGCCTGCTCAGCTAACGCACTGCATCAGTGTGGCACAAAGACTCATCTACTGGCAAACAACAACAGCGTAAGGAAGGTATTGTACCCACAGCACTGGGATGTTTACAGAGAAAAAAATTTTAAATGCTTAAAATGAAATACTCCTATCTAGCCTTAATGGGAATAAACCCTGGCTCTAGGACATTAACTGTACCTTTGTCATTATCATCACGTCCTAATAGTTGTTCCATTCCATTCCAACTGTAAATGTATTTTATAATAAATCCTCACCTGACAGTGAATTCGGATGCAGTCATGGTAATACCGCCACCCATCAGGACAAAAATCAACAGTAACTGCGTATGACAAGCCAGGGACAAGCTGGTGCTAGAAAATGACCCAAAATAAGATAGAAGGCATGTAAAAGCCACTTATACAACACAAAACCAGTGCTGCGTGCAAAGACCGGTGTGAAGGCTTTCCGACACTTACTTTTTTGTTGTATTTGATCTGAAAATACTTTGTCTGGGGTGGTATTATGTGAAGGTTTGTTACACTGCCAGAAATATTTATCAGTTTCTGTAGAACAAAAGAAAACCAAAACCACAAGACACTTTACAACATGAGAGGTCACTTGAGAACACCGACAGTAATTTTTGTGAGACTACCCACAACAAAGAACCTGTATTAAACAAGGAAGTAATAATTTTTACTTTAGTAGAAATAATTCTGAATATGCTCTGAATTTAAAATAAAATTACGTAAACCTTGCCTCCTGCATATTTATTCTTTGGAACCAAGTCACAAATCCTTACCTAAGAATAACAGTTAGTCTTACTAAAGAAGACACTACTGTTAAATCAAATTCTGGTCCTGCTTTTCTTATGTGCAACGGGAACAAAAAATTAAACAACCTATTGACTTCACATTTACAGATGTCTGAAACAACAGAAATGATGTAAGAGACCATGGTTTTGTTTTGGATCACAACACAACAAACCTTTGGACGGTGACAGTTCAGCCTGTAAAGCCTCCTGCATCTTCTTTACTTTTATTGTATCTGGGGGACTTAGTCCACCATAATCACCCAACCTCTCTCAAAACACTTACCACATGAATAAAGAAGGCAGACAAAGGGAAAACAGACAGAAGAAAAGGAAATACTCAAACTGTTCATCAGGAAAGGTAATCAAACCTATGTCCCGAGTTTCTTCCCTTAGATTAAATTGCTCTTAGCAGGAGGCCAGAGGTGCTGTCAAAATTTGCCCGCCCGCGAACACATCTGCAGACATAGTGATGGTCCAAGAACATTTTGAAAACAGCCCCTTACGGAGTTAAAGCATGAATCCTTCATTCATGACTTGCAAGTCACATCCCACTAACACTGCTGGCAGACAGGGAAACAAAGTTAAACAGAGACTGTAAGGATCAGTGATGCACACAGCATGGCACTGGTCTCTTTTGTTACCGCAGGGCCACCGATTTTAAGTGCTGCTTTTTAGAGCACTCCATAGAGCAAAAGGCCTCATGACCACAAGCAGTCTACTCTGCCTCTGTTATCCTTTCATAAGCCCCAAGAGGATCCCTGCTCTGACACTTACCAGCGTCTGTGGGTGGTGTTTTCCAACTTCATACCCTCCGTAGTGTAACACAGCAGGCTCAGCCTGAATAACCTTGCTCCTCTGAAGTTCTGAATAAATCTCTACAGAGGTGGATAATAACACAGGGAGACAAGGAGAGCAGGTGAAACACGCATGACGATTGATACTTACATTAAGTATATTTATATTGCGCCCAGTGTATTATCGAGATAAAAAATGAGACCGAGATGATTTTTCCTGTTAAGCAGGCAGGACTCTTTGAATGGAAAGTTAAGGCAGCACCTACTACCGCAGCAGAGCCATGAGCCTGTCGCCAGTTTATCTCTTGACATCATGGCTTCCACAAGCCACCCCAAAACCTTAGGGCCAGCCAGGATCAGCACAGCCACTACTTCTTTCCTGGCTACCTCTCCTGTGGTTTGGGCTCACAGGAACACACAATTTAAACAACAGGATGGGAGTTTTGCCTGTGAATTACATAAAAAATAACAGTGAAGTGCCTCTTAGGATTGCTCCAAGGTTGGGGGGCAGTCAGAGGGTAGAACCTTACTTGATTCCAGCAGGTGACTGGGAACAGCATGGTTTTTAGGTTCCTCCACTAGGCTGCCCAGAAGGACACTGGGTACTTTCTTGAGGGATTTATTAGCGACCGTGATTTCTGTGGAGGTCGGTTGAACGACGTCCATGGTTAGGACATAAATGGAATGTGAACAGTACTAAAATTTCTCAGCACCTGGGGGCAAATCAAAATAACATAATCATCAAAGTGCCTTGCCTTGCACCGATAACATCTGTTGCCTAAAACTGACTAAAAACACTTAGAAGAGGGAGTTGCTTTTCTTCCCTACTAAAGAAGATTACTGTCTGCGCGCTATGTACAAGGAGAGAGTGATTCCAGGAAACCTTGCTCACACCACAAGCCCTAGCACTTGGGCCATCTTCATCTGTTCTTAGGCTTTTTGGGGACATTTAGCTTTCAAGACTGTGTAAAACAACTCTCTCTTCCTTCATGTCCCCCAGCACAGACCAGGAGAGAAGGTTCTTCTGATAATTCCACTCTCCAAACTGATTTCTGCAGAGATGTTCTTCCAATCTCTCCTGTTTGGGTTGTTAACTTGCAGATTAATTTTTAATTTTTAAATATTAATATGAGGGATAAGAAAACTGACATTTGAATCTTTTGTTTGGATAGCATCATCTGGGTTACTTGTTTAGAGAAGATAATTGTAAACCCAGAAGGCCACGGGTATTATAGATCCTGTGTTAAGTAAGCACAGTTATCAGAACATAAACTTCTCTAATGACAAGTGCAAATATTACACAATAAGGACACCAGACACAATCCGTCCAGAAGAAATTATCTTCCTAACTATAGCACATAGCCCTTGGCTCTCCATGTGGAGAACGGATGGAGAAACAGATGAAATACTTCTGGAAAAAGTACCGAATTCAAAAGCCATGCTGGGTTTTTCAACCCTCAAGAAGGGGGCTGAAAACCCTTCATTTTGTATTTGTTCTTCATGAATGGGAAGGCGGGTGTGCAGCTCAGGATCATGCCATGTTAACATCAACACACACTTGAACTCACCCAGTGCTAGACAATGTAGACTCCTTCCCTTCTGCCAGGCTCCCATCACAAGGCACCTTCCTACTCCTGGAGCAGTGGCACAAAGGCTGATTAGCTGCTTGGACAACAGAGTTCGGTTGTATGATCCACACTATGGCAGCATTTTTAGATTCAGCACTTCCAAAATTGAATCGTTAGTACCAGGAGTGGTAGTGTGTTTGTTTTGTTGTTTTAACACTCTCATGCTGGCTTCAATCACCTTAAAGGTCCCCAACTTAAAATTAACACTGACCGATAAAAGTTTGAAGGATGCAGGGCAGAGGGGAGCATCAAAGCGATGCCCAACATTCCCGGATCAGCACTTTTGAAGGTTGAAGAGGCCCACCTCCCCCATTACATTTTATGGTCTCATCTCTGGCATTTGGCTGGATTTCTAGTCTGCTTTGGATCTTTTAGGCAGAAGCTGAGAGGTGCTTCAAGCTCATAAAGTGCTGTTTTGATTTATGGCCTTGTGCAGTATTAAATAATAAATAAGCAAGAAGCTTAAAATAATGTCCTACCAGTACCCTGGCCTCAATAATATTTTCCATTTCATGGCTCCAAGAACAAATTTTCCACTTGCAACAGAAAAATCTGTAAGAGGAACTGTATCATTGTGCACCACAGTAAATTTCTTCTGAGGTTGTGAGACCAATCAAACTCGGACAAAAACATGCTAAAGAAATTCCAAACATAAGGCTTACATTCTTTCCACTCGTGTTGCTCAACTTTATTTTATACAACTGCCATCCTCCTTCTCTCGTCAGCATTCCCCATCAGGAACAGAAGTTCTGAAAAGCTGTAGACAGACTTACATTAGCAAAGGATCCCTGGTGTAATCTCACCAGTAATTCAAGGGGACGCCACCATCATCACTCACCACTGTAGTTCCTCAAAGGGCTAATACGGGGTGCGTGCTTGACAGACCGATGTTCCCAAGCTTTCCAAGACACCTGTCTACCCTTCACATGACTTTCTGTGCACAGCCACCACCAGGAGAACTCCGTGGGGCTGGGAAATCCTGGTTCCCTTGCAGGCAATGGCAAAACTCACCCCAAATCCCCTCAGGCCGGGGTATCACCCTTCTGTCTACAGACATTGTTAGGCTAGCAGGGTTTTTTAGCGGGCAGAAGGGCTTTATCTTCACACACGTAGCCCTGCCAGAGCCGCAATCTCCGCTCTGGCCGGAGGGGAGCTGGATGTCCCGCCCCAAACTCTGTGGGCCTCTGCGAGCGACGCTACGCAAGGCCGAGACGACCGACCCCCTCCGCCCCACGCGTCCTCCCGGCCCACGAGTCCCCGCTAACCCCGCTCCTCCTCACCCTGCCGGTGCCCGGCAGCCGAATGCCCTCTCCGGGGCTCGGCCCGGCTCGGCCCGGCCCGGCCCGGCCCGGCCCGGCCCTCACCTCAGCGCCACCGCGAGCCGCGCCGGTTGCCGCGCAACGAGACAGCCCGAGTGAGCCGAACCACTCGCGGCTGCGGGGGGGAGAAGGCGCGACTCTGACGGCAAAAGTACAAAAAAAAAAAAAACCCAAAACACCTGTTTTTTCCTCAGTCAGCGTCGTTTTCAGCATCCACAGCGTGGCCGCAGGCAAGGCAGAGGCGCTTTTTTCGTCAGAAACACTCGTCTATTCGCACACGGCTTGGTTTCCCCTGACAAGGCTCAGGCACAGGTTCTGCGAATTAACACAGCCGTGTTGCTGGCTTGGGTAAACACAACCTCTTTTACTGAAAACACACCCTGGCATCCTCTGTAAATTGTCCCAAACCTGTAAGCCTTCCAGAGTCCCAACAGAATCGGTGGAAAAGCCAAAGGGAAGGATGTAGCACCCAAGAAATCTGCACAGATATCCAGCATTAGGCAACGTTACGAACACATTTGAGAGTATAGGCTGTCCCGGCTCCTTCTCCCACCAGTGGATTATGTTTGTCTTGGGCATGAATGTACATTTGGGACAAATGCTCATAGCCCTGCTGGGATTTTTCATGATGTCTCAAGGACACTTAATATATAAAGCCAGAAATATTTCCAAAACTTTTTTTCCTTACATAATTTAAGAATAAAGTTCTGGTTTAGCATTTCTAACACGGAAGTAAAAAGTAACCAAAAGTAGTGCAATGCTCAGCTTGAATAAAAAAGAAAGAGAAGCTTCAGATCATAAAATTCAGCTCCCAGAACCTGGTTCCCATACTTAGTAAAAAGTAATTGCTGTTCATGAGGAAAGAATGACACCTACACCCTTGACAAGGATGGGGAGAGATGCCCAGTGATAAGCTCATTCCAGTTGGGTTTAGGAGAAAGTTCAGGATCACCTTCTACACCGGCTTCATGTGAACTCCAGCAGCTCGCTACCCCGTTTCACAGCACGTTTTCTGTCGGAGCTGGTCCTCACCTCAACCTCTGTAAGCGCCCCAGTGTGCTACGTCACCCTAAAGGCATGTAACCCCTCAGAGAGGTACCTAAAACACCTCCCACCTGCCAAACGTCCTGTCCCAGCCTTGCTGTTCTGGGTGCATGCACCTCTTGCTCCTCGTAGCTCCGTGTGTGCAGCTATCTGCTTTTGGTGGAGCTTTGACCCTTTCAAGCCTCAGGACAGAAAGCAAGCTAGCGCTTTTCCAAACTATCCGTTCACCTCAGCTGAGCAAACAGATTAAGACAGTTTATTCTCCACCTGCCAAGCTGCGGAGATGGTTGACATCATTTTCTCTTGCAGAATGAACCTCGCAGGCGGCTGGGCTGCAGGAATCGGCTCCCTGGTGCAAAGGGAGATGTCTATGCAAAATGCTATGTGTTTAGCGTGGCACAGTTTGGCACTGAAAGCTCCAGACTTGCCAGCTCCAGAGCTAAATAGCAGTGTCCCACGCTGAACTTGTTTAGGTCTATGGGTTTGCTGGGTTTTTGTTCCTGTTTCCAAGAAAAAGGCTGTGGGAACATAGTACAGCAAATAGCATGTGAACATATTTCTCCTCCCACAGAAACACAATTCACATGTACGTCTGTCTCTCTGGACAGTGACAATTGAGTGTAAACCAGAATCCATCTCTGCTTCCACATCAGAGGAGCTGAATATGGGGCATCTCTGGAGAAGCACTCTGTAAGGTTTCCTGAGAGGTGGCAAATCAGTGGAAAAGGTAAGTGAAAAGAGGGGATTGTCAGCCAACAAATCTGCAGATTTCCTTGGGATGGCAAGTATAAATAAAGATTGTGAAGTAGGATTTAAATCGATGATTCTTACCTCAGTTTTATCTCTATGTGCAAACATCAGATGAAAAAAGCATGGCCTGATTGTCAAGCTGTAATAGAGGCATTGCAAACAACATAATTATTTAGCAAAGAGGGAGAAAAATTAATTATTAGACTGAAGCACTAATGGAAACTTTAAGTATTAATAAATAAACATTGAACATCAAAGTTGGTTGGTTTGATAAGTAAACAATCCTACAATCAGAGTAATGCAAAGCAATTTCTTTTATTTACTACTAAAGTTACAATTAAAAGCCTTTCAAGATTGCATGAACAAATTCTGATGTTTCGTTTCTGGTTTAGAGCACAGACCTGAAAGAAATTGCAGCTGTGACAAATTTAAAATGGATATGTTGAGCAGGAATTAAGGTAGGTGCACACAGCCAAGTGCAACGCTGCATTGTTTAATTAAACAAACACCTCGTTTCAGGATATGTGAATTCTTATTAATAATTCTCCGCAGTCGGCTGCTGCTCTTAGGTTTCCCAACCCACAGCGTCTGTCCCACCGTGCTGACGTCCGCTGCGCTGCAAGTCAAAGGTTTGCACGGGTGAGAATTTTCCAGGTTTTATTTTGCATCCAGTTTCTTTTAAATGCTCAGCCTGCACATGAATATAATGGGAGGAACACAAAATATTAAGCTCTTCATTCACAGCATTGGTGTTTAAATCCAACATTGTCTCTGGGAAACTCCTGAACTCTGACTATTTCAGAAAACGCCCCACGTCCAGGAGTATGTTCAGGAGCAAAGCTCCCTCAATTTCACAAATGCGAGCAAGAGCAGTGGCTTTCAGAGGAAACTGTTAAAATATGAATGGAATAATAAAATATTGCTTGAGCCAAAGGAAGAGAGAGAGAGCATGACTTGTCACCCTACCGAGATGATGCAGCATTGCCAATGTGGTTTCTTCAGACTACTGTAATGACACTGGCTGCCTCTCAGTCCCTCTTTTGTTTAAACCTTTGGCCATTTTCAACCAAACTCCCTGGGAAAGCAGAGCTCTTCAAGAAATGAAAGTTTCTACAAGTTTTGCGTGGACAGGCACAAGGAAGGCTGAAATATTTGCCCTTTGCAAGGGAAATGATGCTGTGCGAGCATGGCAGCTGGGCAGCTAGCACAGGCAACCGGGTGGCTGGGCAGGGCAGACGTAGCGCAGGGTTGGAGCAAATGCTGCTGCTTGCCCGACTCCTGCCCTGGGGGTGTGCGGAGAGACGAGGGTGGCGTGTGGGGAAACAGAGAGCCCTGCAATTCAACGGTCCTAAGGAGCACACACAGAGATGAGCTGGAGTTACTGTGATCAGAGTGGGCATGGGAAAGGGCAGCACTCTCCTGGAAACCCAGATTCCTTAATTGTGCTGCTCAGCAGATGGCTTGATTAATCCAATGGCTGGATTTACAACGCACAGGTAACGAACCATATGTTTTATGGCCATAGTCATTGACTTTACTGGTAGATCTGGAGCACACCTGTGTTCTGGGCAGCCCCTCATCATATTTGACCTACCTGGGGTGATGGGCAGTGGGAAATTGGAATGGGTGGTACAAGATGTTTTGAGACACTCGGCCAAGCTGCGAACTGCAGTGATTTGAAAAAGAGCACTAGTGCACTGTGCAAACTTTGGCTCTTTTTTGAAGCCATGTTCATTATTTGCTACCAGTGAACTTGGCAAGCAAGGGTTTGCGGCACCTGCCTTGGCAGCTGGGAGCCCACACCCAGGGTGAGCACACAGCCCCTTTACAATAGTTTTGCCACAGACACAAATCCTGGAAAAACAAAGGGCACTGTGCTACCGGGAAAGGGTACTGCTGGAGAACTGCCTATGGGGAACCTAGGACATCTGGAACCTGCATCCCACCAACAAGGTACCGCAGGGATCCAAACGCAATGACATCTTGCAACCTTGCATCAGGATGAAATGCAGACTGGCTGTCTCTCTGGATGTTGGATGGGAGGGTGAAGTCCAGGGAGCATTTAGACCTCTTTGGAAGGAGCGGGAAGAGCAGATGCCCTGTTTGCCCTTTCTCTGGTGCCTACCCAGACTCGAGGTTGCCTTCAGCTCCCACAGCTGTGCTCGCGTGGGCTTGGTGGGAGGCATGAGCAGCCGGCTGTCCTGCAGCAGGCTCTCGGGGATGTGTGCTCGCTGCGGGAGGCATGTGCAGAGCTGTCGAGAGCAGAAGCAGTGCAGGCAGCCTGAATCTCATTCCTCCAACCTTGTTTCTCAGCTGGGCACTTATTTCAGGGCTGTATTTCTTCCTGATTGATTACCTCTGCCATTGTGATGCTGACATCTGACACGGGAGTCCTGCTTGGTCCCTTATCATGGGAGCATGAGGAATGATCATTCCCCAGCGACACCCACCGATAACAGTGAATAATAGTCTGGAAGGGAGGCAGGCGATAGTAGGAACATGCTCAGCAGAGGTGCTGTTATTCCTGGGACAGGAGGCTTCTGCAGAGGAGGAGGAGAATTTGGAGGGTGGAAAGGGGTGGGGGGCGTCCTGTCATTGCTGATGCTTTCTAGGGCTCAGCAGCTGGAGAGCAGCATTGGCTAAGGATGGTCAAAGCTGGGAAGGAAAAAAAGCAAGGAGGGAAAGGGATGAAGTGAAAGGAGCTAGGAGCCACACTGGAGAGCATACAGAGAGCCCGGTGACCTCTGGTGTGCGAGGGATGAAGGAAACAGACTGTGATTGACTATGTGGACCATCTGGGTGATCATCTTCTGGATTTCAACTGCCCTGGTAGGTGCTTAGAGCTATTTATTCCCAATTGCATGGAATCATACATTGTCTGAGGAAGTGCACCTCTATTCCATGAAGTTGCGATGTCTTTGTTTAAAAAGGTCTGTGTAGAACCTGGGATTTTTTTTTTTTTTAAGTTTTATTCCTGCTTCTGCTGCTTCCTGTGCTAATTGACAGTGGCCAGATGGCTAGACGCTGGATGCCTCAGTTTCCCCAGCTGTATAACACAGCAGTGTTACAAACCTGCTCTCGTAAACGTAGCAGGTTCTATGATGAAGGAGAAAATATTTGATGCCATTTAGAGAAGCTTTGCTGATTTACCCCAGCAAGCAATCCCCTAAGGAGTAATGTCCAGCACTACCAATGCCTCCCCTGACTCAGATTGAAGGAAACACAGCGATGTTTGATCCACAAAGTTTGGTTTCTTTCTTTTAGCTTTATCATTTTACTGGGAATTTAGGTGGCAGATTGTCACTGCTGAGCTCCGGATGCTCAGACCAATTGGGAAGGACAGCTGAACCTGGGCTGTGATCTCCAGGTGCTGCTCAGCTTATTCAGATTTGGAAGCACGTAAAATCAAGAATTAATTATGTCTAGCCTGGGTGTGAGAAATTGGGAAAGGATGAAACTCTCAGCAAATGTAAAAAAATTCATTGTTTCATTGCAACTAATGGACAAATCGATCTACTTGTCCCAGCAGGGGATTTGGTTCAAACTCTGAGAAAACCTGAGCTCTGCTTAGACATTTTAATTGCAGAGCGAATGCAATCTGAAAACTTTTTTTGCCTTCTGATCATCTTCCACAATAAAAGTGACTGAGATGGTTTTCTTGTCATTTTTGTTTCTTATTCTTAGGTATTACCTGAAGGACTCTGTAAATAGATGTCATTGCTCAGGATGCCACTGAGGTTATCTCCTACCACTTGTTCTCTTTCTAATCC
Source organism: Rhynochetos jubatus (assembly GCA_027574665.1). NCBI lineage: Eukaryota > Metazoa > Chordata > Aves > Eurypygiformes > Rhynochetidae > Rhynochetos > Rhynochetos jubatus. The sequence continues at coordinate 33,203,969 of CM050654.1, forward strand.
TTCAGAATACCAGGATTGATTTTTGCCAGGCGTCTTCTGTTCTCCTTTAAATCCTCTCATTAAACTAAACCCATTTACTTGCAAATCAAATGGCTGTGAATACTGTGGCTGTAAATATTACTTATATTAAATAGTGTTTAGATCCATTCATTTTGCAGGTTAAAACCTGTAGTTGGCTGTTGCTATCAATACCACAAAATGCAGCTTTCTGCCCGTTCTGGACATCTGGTTATCACAGCAGTTTGGAATGGCTTGGGTGTCTTATTCTTTAAATGAAATATGAGGATATCTTGCCCCCTCACCGAAATCTGACGGGAGCTGGGAGCTGTTTCAGTGAACTGCTTGGGAAGAGGCAAAGAAACCGCATGTAGAGGGGCCCATTGTCCTCAATTTCAAGGCGCGGGGGCAGGCTGCTTGTTCCCAGTGTCAGACGGTAAACACCAGCGAGACTGGGCACAGTCGGCAGCGGAGTGGGGTTATCTGGCACTGGCAAGGGAAGCAGGATTTTGTGTCACTCAGCAAACAGCCACACCGGACCTGCGATGGCCGCGCTCGCACCCAGCCTGCCCCGTCGGATGCCGGCGTTGGCAAAGACCAACCAAGGGATAGTATTTGTAGAAAACAAGGTCTTTACACCAGCACCTGGAGGGTTTCTGTTTTCTCTGGGTGTAAAATCCTGTTACCTGCACGTCTGTTACCAGGCAGTGATATCTATCTGATCAGGAGAATAGGGTGGACATCACCTGGAGGGGCAAAACACTGATTGTAGAGCATTAACTACACCATATTCCTGCTTGAGCAACACATTTTATGGAAGAAAATAATGCTGTATCGGATCACAAGTCAGTCGTCACAGCTGAATGTGCTAAATGCGTGTGGCCTGGCCATAAATAAATCACTTACTTAGGCTTTAAATCTCTTTCTAGAGCAAAAGCTTTTCTTAGGACCTACATTTCTTAAAAGAAAATGGTACCTACAGGATGTGAGGGCTTATTTAAGATGAAGGATTTTCCTGTTTCTGAGATGGCTACTAACGTGATTGATGATAGCATTTGCTTTTACATGTGTTTGGCATCATCTTGACCGACCCGTGTGCAAACCAGACCGGTTCTGCTGGTCACTTCAAATGTGTAGCAATAATATTGGTTTTTAACATATTTTCAAGGTAACTTTTAGACAGAGAGGCTACAGCAGAAGTATGTTGTAGGTCTTAACTGCCACATTTTTACTTGAGAGCTCTGAAAATGGACTGAATCACTTTACTATTGGTCATCAAATAGATAACAACAGAGAGTGATAAATAATGCACATTTAAAAAAATTGTCAATATTCAGAAATTATCAAATTCAGCCTTCAGATAATAAATGAAACTACTAAATGCAATTACATTTCTTTAGAGATGTTACGCTGGTCAGATATTTCTAATTTTTTCAAAGACTAAATGGATTTTTAACTGGGTAGGGGGGTTTTGTTGTTGTTTGTTTTGTTTTGTTTTGTTTTTTTTACAAATATTACTTGGATTAAAAATGCATTTAAATCCTGGCATCAGAGGGTAGTTTATGTCACATGAGCTCTTTGTATGTGTGATTCCAGAAAATTCATCACATTATGCAAAACCCAATGGCTTTTATTTTTTTTATATTTTATGACGCACAAGGGCAAAGGAGAAAGATGCTGAAGTTAAACATAACAGACCAATTAGATGAGGCATGACACACTGCTGCAAAGATCAAACTTTGTTCAGAAATACAATACCCAGAATAATTCCAGCTGAAATTAGTGGAAATATAATCGCTGACATCTGTTAGACTACAATTTAATTGTAGAAAAGTAATAGTTCTCATTACAAGGTTTCCAGTGATCATTCTCTCTCTTAAATCTAATCTGAAAGTGATCAGGAATGTTACAAGATTGATTAAATTGAGTAGTAATGTGATGCTGCCAGGTTAAATTTTTCATGCACAAAGTACATAAAAAAATTCTGATACTTTTCAAGTAATACATCCTGATGACTTGCTTTTAATCTCTTAAGTATGTGTGGGTACACACATATGTACATATAAGTTCCATGGTGAGAATTTATACAGATTTTTAGGTGTATTCCTGAAGGAGGAATTATATAATTTATTATAATGGGAACCCACTTACATTCAGCATTTTTATTGTAAAAAATAACAGAAACTGGTACGATAATAGAAATGGGAAAGGTACTTTTTTTTTTACTGCAAGACATAACAACCGGGACCTTTTCCTGCAAATCAGTCTGTAATGATTTTTAATACATGCCACTGCAATGGTCAGTAGCTGGTTTGTACATTCCTTTTGGTCCATATAACATAAACTGCACATTTAATTTCTACATCAGAACTGAGTTAAGACTGAGGTCTATGATTTAACACTGCCAGGGGTAAGTAATTAATTGTCTGTTCTAGGAGAGTCTATCAGTGCCCTGGATGTTGCTGCAGTCTTTTGGAAGAGCATCCTGCTCATGTCCTTAATTTAGCAGAATAACACATTCATTTTTCTCAGTAACAGTAATGTCAGCAAAAGGAGGAAGGCAGCAACTCAGTCTGTGCTTGCCTGCTGCTACTATAAAAAAGCAGACTTAATCAGGAAAATGGACTGGATTTCAAGGAACTTGGCTGTATTTCTAGGAAATATTGCCCACAATCAGTTGATAGGGCTGCATGGGGATTGTCAGCATAAGAAGGGTAAATCCTCTCGAGAGGATGTAATTTTTAAGAGGAAAAGTGATTCCACTGCTTTTAAAAATTGCAGATCAGAGCTGTCCCACCTGTCTGTGACCTCCTGAGTGTCCTCAAAAAGGAGGAAGAACACTGTGCTGAGACTCTGTCCCTGGAAGCGAAGAACGGAACGCCCCAAACCGATCTGCTCCTGAGCTCAGGTAAAGGCTGAATGAACGTGCACAAGAAAATCTGCTCTCAAGTGAGCTGGGTGGCCTTAAAATCAGATACCCCCCCATTCGTTCCCATAGGAGGCACGCACCTTGTAAGTGTCTCTCATTTAGGAGCAGAAAAGCAGCTAAGATCTGTTATAAGGCTCTGAGAGTGAAGTTTTGATCTGACTGTGACAGCGAGGGTCGTAGGAGCCGTCTAACGCAGCTGCTCACCTGCAGACCTCACAACGAGGGAGCACGGCAGCAACAAAATCATGCAAATTGCACAGGATTTGGAATTTTTCTTATCTTGGACAAGGATATTTTTATAAAGTCAGCCCAGTAAGTGCAAATTTACTTAACTGTATTTGCCAACCAAAATCAATACGAGCAGCCAGCATTTAAATCATGTGGCCTGAAGCTCCTTGTTGCTTCCTCTTTGCTCTAACTTACTGACACGTAACAGGAGTTCTTGCATTTCAGAGAGGATTTATCATTATAGAAAGGAGTTTTTTTGCCTGGGAGGGTCTTGTGGTACTGAGGTCCTCATCACGTAGACAGCTATTCTTTCACCGCTGAGCAAGTGTGATCATGTGCAAGGGTCTCAAAGAGATTACTGCAAGCAATTTTTGAAGCTTGCCCATGAACTGACTGTTAGTTCCCCCAGGCAGCAGCTGAGTCAGAGTATGCTGCATGGAGGCAACAGATGTGACTATTTTTTGTGCATAACCAGCCGTCACCGCTAAGGATGGGTTTGTGTCATTCACAGCATCTTGCAGACCGAACTGTTTCTCTGTGACTCTTATGGACCATGACATGGCAAGGTCCTCTCTGGTGTAAAAGGTGAAGGAGCTCCCTTGAGATGTGTTGTGTGCAGGGTGTCGTGGTCAGAGATAATCTACTGTGTGGAGCAAGAGTTAAGGCTTTCTTTTAGTTTCAAAGCCTTCCTCTCTAGCAGAGAGTGTTGGAGACACAGGGCTGTTTCACTATGACCTGGCCTAAAGGCAGGACTCAGAGGGAAGGTCTATTGCCTGGTTCCTCAGCCTGTCTAGCCTTTTCTCTGTCTGTTTTATCCCTGTGAGCCTTGCAAACTGATGGGTGTGAGCACAGCTTTAGGGCATTACGACCACGTAGCACTGACAGGGTACCTATGGCAGGTTGCCAGATGCTCCAAAATACAGATCGGTCTCATTGCATATAAGAAGTTTGATGATATAAGTAAATCGGTATTATTTGTTTCCTTCCCTGGTGCCCTTCACCGAAGAGGAGGGTTGGTTTGACAACCTGTCTGGTTTTCTGCTTCAATCCTGTGACACGGCTCTCACATTGAGCCCTGCATTTCCCCTGCGCCAGAGCTCCGAAGGTGCAAACAAGTTAAACTTCACAGGACCGTGCGGGCGTGGACCAGCGCTAGCATTAGCAGCCAGTACCGTTTTACAGAGGGGCTCATTTTATCTCAGTCAAGTAGTAGCTCCTCAGCAGGGACTTAATCAAGTTTTAAGCTGGACTGAATCTTGAAAATTCCCCTGAGGCTTTTTGTTATTGGAAATTTTTAAACAGGATAATTCTATCCTCTGTGCCACCCTCCCCAATCCTACAGAGAGAGCAGTTAAAAGTATAGGATTGTGTTAAACTTTTGAGAAAGCATTTCCAATGGCTGTCAGTATTTCTCTTGTAATTCTGCAAGTCAGATCAAACAAGGCATACTGCTGTGGGGTCTGGGCTACCCACGTAGCAGAAAGCCTTAAACTGAAAGTGGCCGGAGTGACTAATCCCCTCTCTGTCCCTGTAACTGTGCAAACACACCTCCTGGCAGTGAAACCCCAGAAAAATAAACAGGGGTAAGATACCCATCTTTCCCCAAGTATTGGTTTCTGAAGACAGAGACCAGGAATTTCCTTCTGCTGGTCTTTACTTGAGGAGGGTTTGTTAACTCGGTAAATTATGGAGTAAGGCTTTTATTCTGGGGAATATTGGCTTGTATTCTGCAAACACCTCCAGCCTACAATTATCTGCATGTATGAGGTCTGTGTGGAGAAATTCCCATACAGGGACTTCAGTTTGAAGAAGAGAGAAACAAAGCTCTGGGTATCCAGAGGAGGCTCTTTAGTTAGGTGTGGGTGGGTGGCACTGGCTTTGCTCCCGAGAGCTGTCGAGAAGCCCTCCTGCAGGATAAACGGCTTAACTGGGGTTTGTTTTCTCCTCCCAGGAGGAGACCATCCCAACAGGTTTTTCTGTGCTCTCAGTCTGACCTGGGGGCTTTATGCCAGTGGTGTTGGCATGAAGGTTTGATAACCCAAATACAGCAGCACAGCTAGGCGTAAATCTCACCCAAGGTGACGTTCTGTTTGCAATTGAACTATTGCTTTGAAGTAAGTGGTTACCAAGTCATATAAATGTGGGCATGTGGAGGATGCCAGAGCTGAGATGCCCTCTTTCAGTAAGCTTGCAGGGCATTCGGCACGTGACAGGACCCGCCGGGCACAGGGTGGTCCTGGCATGTTTCAGTGGCCTCTCTTTTCCCCATCATGCTACAAAACCCACAGGGGACTTTTTGCTAAAACCAATGATACTGAGCAGCGGCAAAAGAGAACCAGCCTGAATGATTTCAGCCTACAAAGAAGAGAAGAGCAAAGCATGAAAGACCAGAATTACAGTTTCTCTGTGGCACAAGGACCACCAGTTGTAAGTCTTCTCTATTAATACTCTGCACTGCAGGCCAAAATTCATCCATGCTGGCCTCAAGCACCTATGAAAGATGCTGACCCACCTCCATTGATCATTGTCTGCCTGTGCAGCTGGAAAAGCCAACCTCACACCCTGCCTGGAGGAGGGGACCACAGCCAGCCCATCCTTAATAGAAGCAGCTCCTGCACCTAGCTGAGGGAAATAGGGTGCATGTGGGCAGTGTTGGTCGGGACCTGCAGCTGGTGGAGGCCTCAGGTGGCAGAAGGTACATGGAGGGCAACTGAGCCACGGGCTCATGCCTGCAGAGAGCCCAGTGGGACCCCAGGTTCAATGGCTGGTCTGAGACGGGTCCTCCAACAGGCATGTCACACTGTCAGAGGACTGGCCTTGGAAAGAACAACAGAACGGGCAGGTTTTGCCTCAGGATTGGTGTGTATCCATGTTTTTCCCTGACCTGTAAATGTGATGACCTTTCCTTTACAGTCCCAGGGATGGACAGAGCTCAGCAAAGTTTTGCTGTCCTGCAGCAGAAAAGCCATTGAGACCCAAGCCGTTGAGACAGCCAAGCCCAGCCAGGGGTCTGTTGGTGTCATTTGCTCCTGCTCAGTCTTGGCATAACGAAAGGGACGAACAAGCGGAGGAGTATTTATTACAAGGATGACATTGATACTGTTCCTCTCTGCCTTTTCCCCAGTATCATTCTGAAGCTGTTTAAACTCCTAGTCAAGTTGTATCTTTTTCTGTTTACAAAGGGATTACATAAGGAAAACATCCGTGTGACTCAAAGTGGAAACTTTAGAAAAGACTGAAAAGTGAACTAAAAAAATCACATCTGGTTTCCTTCATCTTTCCTGGGCCATTCAATAGTTACAAAGAAGACAGATGGGTGGCCAAGGGACTGATGCAAAGATCACAATGGCCCAAGTTGCTCTTTGGCCAGTAGAGACCAGTGGAGTAGAGGACCAGAATGGGCTGGACCTGGAGCTTGCTGGGGCTCGTTTGAAGCAAGCAAGACCTGTTCTGTCCTATCCAGGTCTTGACAGCTCTCAGCAGGACTTGCTCTCCCTCATCCAGCTTGTTTGTCAGAGTACTGACCATCTTTGTTCCCAAAGCTGCCTTGGGAGACAGCTTTGTTTCATTGCTTGGAGATGTTTCACAGCGGTTCGTTGTTGGGAGAGGTTTCCTGGTGTTTCATCACTGGGAGATGCTGCATGGCTTTTCGTGATTGCCCCCCTCCCCCCAGGCAGATGTGCTGGAATGTGGGATAACATGAGCTGCTGGCCTTCGTCGGTTGTGGGACAGACTGTCAATGCTCCCTGCCCTGAATTCTTCCAGATGCTGACTGGGAAAAAAGGTAACACTAAAATTTTTCTTGCCCAAGTGTTTTTTATTGTTACTTTATTTTTAAATGTGTTATTTACAAAGATGACACTGTCAGGTCTGAACTTGAAGTACAAGTTGATGGTCACTAGCAGCTCCATTCCCAACACTAAGCTAAATGTGGGAAAGCCTGGAATTAAAGTAGCAAGATGTTATATGTGTTTATTTTTCTTAGCCAGGTGGAGAAAAGTGCAGGAAGTAAACGCTATCCTGAAAAGCATTTTTTTAGCACGGTTTCTTAAGGGAGTTTCCCCCACTCAGGCTCTGTGTTTATGTATTTCTGACCATCTTTCCCTTTCTAATAAGTCTTAGAGCCAGTGGTGGTTCTCAAATGAGCTTCACAGGGACAAAACTTCACACAGCTTCACATTCATACACATTTTGGTAAATCAACCAGCCAGGTAGGGGGAAAAGATCCCTTCCATCAAGAGGAAATCTGCGCAGGGGGTTCATCCTTTGGCTGTGGCAGGCTTCACACAAGTGGCACAAATTCACGGGAACTCAGGCTCACCAAAAGTCTTACTCAAAAGGAGATGAGCTCAAGCAACATTTGTTATCCTTTCTCTGGGATTTCTAAATGAGAAATGAAGTGAAATTTATTCCCTATATACTACAGCAATCATCAGCCATTAAGTAGGAGTTTCTTCCTGCCTTCTGTTTGGTTCTGCTTTTCAGCAATGTCCAAGAAATGTGCTTACATTTCTCTTTAGTGAGTTAATGATTCAAATTGGAAGAGGGTTTTGCATTCTTCGGTTATAGGACATGGATTAACGAGGTCCAGTACTTACAGAAAAGCAGACAGATTAATTTTATGGAGGGAGGAACAGGAGAAAAAGTATTAGATTGTCTAATAAAGATTAAATTAATCAGAGGAGAAGCACTTAGTGCTCTTTAAATAAAATTAGACATGAGCCATTCAGATTAAAATAAATACTGTGCTACACAAACAGTAGCTTCCCATCGAATCCTATAATCTGGTTTAAAGGCAGAGGATAAATTACACAAAGGCACAGATCGCTGAAGAAATCAGCCGTCTGGCATTCGCTCACAAATCTTTAGCATAGTGATACCGGCCCTTAAACGCATTAAATGAAATCCCTGCTGCTACAGCCACTAGAGGGAACTGCTCCCTCCTCCTGACCTTCGTACCGGGGAGAAGAACAGGGATTTGTACATCCAAAGGTCATAATTACATCTCAAATGTGCATTGCATTATCTTGGAGATAGTCTAACAGCTTTAAACTTTAGTTGCCCTCTTTATCCAGAAGTGGGGGGCTGAACCACTTCTGATAAGCAATAATCAGTGACTGTTCAACCCAGAAAGCCAAGACACGGTCCATTGACATTTGCATTTTATTTCGGTCTCTGCATCTGGCATTCTGGGTCAAAGTCAGCAATAGTTTCTTCTCATTCTCATAGCCACATTCTTTGATTTTACACTGCAGTTGGCTTGTGACTCATGCATTTAATTACCGCTACAGTCGTCCTGTTCGAAGCAATTTTGCAAAAGAAAAACAGATCTGTTTGCTTGGAAAAGGAAAAAAAAGCAGAAGTTTTCTTCTCCTTGCCACTTACAAAGCGGATGGGCAACCACAAATACCAAAGACCTATACGTTAAGGGACGCAGATAGCTCTGAGCTCTGACCAAACCCCGGTTTCCGTGCTGCTGAGCTTTGTGCTGACATCGAGACTTGTGTTTGCAGCTCAGACTGTCTGACCCCTTCCCACATAACAGACCAAGGAAACAAAATAACCTGGAACCACGTAACTGAAGTTCACATCCAGACCTGAACATTGCGTCTCAGGCAAGACGCGAGAAAATGTGTGACGCCTGAAGGGATCCAGAGGCAGAGGAGGCGGCCACATCAGCTGGCCTCGGTTCCATGGTCATCCCTTTAGCCAGTGTTTCCCCTTGCCTGGGCACCTTCAAAAGCCTCCAGGGCACCAGCAAGCACCAAGCATCTGTTAGACAGACTGCAGACCCTGATCTGCTCCAAGCAGGGCATGCTGCAGTTTGCCCAGTGTGTGTGTCACCCATAAACAAGTAGCATTGTTCAATCTGTGCTCACGTCCATCAGTATAATATGCCCTGCATAATCTGGCACGCTTTGCATATAACGCAACTGCATGCACACATCAACACAGAACTTCACCTCTTCTTGTCTGATCTGCTTTGACATCCTCAGGCAAAAATCTGTTACAGGCACGTTTACAAACACAATGCCCTGCTCGAAGTGTGTGTCAATACCTGAAGCTGAAGTAGAGAATCTGCCACCATACCACACCCTTGCTGAGTGCCAAGGCAGGTGGGGAGAACTGTTTGGGAGAGCTGTTTCACTCCTATTGTTGTGGCGCTGCAGCAGGGTATAGAAAATGGTACATAAAAAGCAAGCCTGGCCCTTCCAAAGAAGCTAAGCTGGAACAAGATGTTCATGAAAGCATCAGAATAATAGTCTGATATTGACACACCCAGAGCTCTTCCCACCGGAGATCGCAGCATGTTTGCTGTGCCTTGCAGTTTTACAGAGGTTAGTTCAAATCAAGTGCAGACATGCTGCCAGGTCACCAGAATTAGCTCAGAAGTAGCAGGAGCCCTGACTCTGTCCTGGCAGTCCCAGCAGGGCTCCAAAGAACAAAAACCAGTGCCAAACACTCCTGCATATGCACCTCCCTCCGTTCCCACAACACTGCAGGAACTGGGTGCCCTGGAGTCCCATGGCTCAGTGTGTGGGCAAAAACCTGAAAATGCCTCTTTTTCTCCACTGACTAGAAAGACCCAGTGGGACTCAAGCATTTAGCTTTCAGAAGTCTAACTTAAATTAGGGGAATCCCATCCTAGCCTTTCATTTGCAAGTAAACAAAGAAATCCAGTGTAAGATAATGCCTAGACCTGTCTGTGAGGAAAAACCTTTTAGTTTTCATTTATATCTCAGCAAATATCTGCGACCATCTAAAATTTTGTGTTCTCTTCAGACCATGACAAACCACAGGAAAGAGGTGAGAGAATACAGAAAAGTATCAGGTTTGCATAGAGTGTGACTCCATGATTGAACAAGTCATGTGTTTGCTGATCTTGGAATACCAGCCAAGAAACACCAGATGTACCAAACACTATTATTTATGTTGCAATGAATAAAAACACATCCATCACAGTCATCCCTGAGTTGGCAAACAACATTATGACCCAGACAAGTACACTGGACAAGTATCAACATCATTAGCTCAGCTGCATTTCACCTCCAGCTATGCAGAGTGCACTGCCTGGGGGGGGAATAGTCTCTTTGCTCTTGGAGCAACCCTACACGTTGGTGACTGGTCCCCAAGGAAAACAAAGATACAGTTGGAAATGATCACACCTGATTTTGTCTTTTTTGTTGTTACCACACAGGTTTTGTCTACAGAAACTGCACGAGTGAGGGTTGGTCAGACCCATATCCGAGACCAGATATCGCTTGTGGCTACAATGTCAACGACACAACCAACGAGGCAAGAGTGAGTCAGAGTGCCTGTGAGCCCAAATCTGCTGCTCTGGGGCCCTGGGGAGGAACGTGTTGAGGAGAGACTGGATGATGTTGTGATTTAACGCAGGTGGGGTTGTCATTCCAGGTGTTTTTCAGCATAAATGCTTCCTCCAAATGATCAGAATGGGTTGCTCAGGGTAAAACTGATTTTTACAAGAAAGTTGATTTGTTAAGTGGGAGGAGACACCTCGCTGTTGGTGTGGGCTGATTTCTGATGGACAGTCAAAGGTAAAGATGTGAATATGTTTTCCTGCAGCGTTCCTATTTCATGACTCTGAAGACGATGTACACTATCGGATACTGCACCTCGCTCGTGACGCTGACGATAGCCTTAGCGGTCCTGGTCTCTTTTAGGTGAGAAGAAGCAACTCTGGTTTGCATTCAGCCAGGAATTCTGGTAGTTTCAGCTGACACAGATCCTTCTGTTGGCTTTCAGAGCAAGTTAAAAAATGAAGTATTTCTGAAAACCTTCACAGAAATTAGTGACAAAAAAGTCCTCCAGGTCTCATGTCCCAGAAAATGTTGGGGCTGCTCCTCATATTGTGCTCTCCTGTCCTTTCCGAAATGTAGCTGGGCGCATTTTGCAGACTGGTGTTTGCAGCACCTCTCTGCTGAGGTCTTTCCATGGTTTCAGTGTCCCTGGAGCAGAGTGTCTCTCCCTGTGCTGTTCCTTTCCCCACTTGAGACCATGGCTAAAACTTTGCTCTAAGTGCTGCTGCGCTGACTTCTGGGAAGGTGTTTCAGGTTTACAGCAGTGACCTGATAGTCCTTTATCTTCACGCATCCTTGTAACCTGGAATTTGTACTTTGCTGCTTATTCAGTGAAATGAATTTCCCTTACAATATGTGTCTGGGAGGCACCTCTGGGCCAAAGGAACCTCAACTACTTTGCAAACGTGTCTTCAGGCTGCACAGCTTCCAGATCCAGCTTATGGGGAGGTTTAATACAGAAAACACTGCAGGCACAAGTGCACTGTGCAGGCAAACCACATAAATCCGCCCAGGTGTGGATCAACACCTTGGGTTCATGTTACTCCAGAAAGGAGGGAGGGAGGCTACACCAAGCATATTGGAGTGAAAGGGCAATTCTTCTGGCAATGTTCAGCTTGTTTTAGTGCCTGAGTAGAGCCAATGTGACTTTAGCTTTTTAGGGTCTTCTCTAAGATATTTCTCTTGGGAAATGCATTAGTCTTCCTTTCACAGACCCAAAAATAGCGTTCTTAATTTCATAGAATCATAGATCAGTTTGGGTTGGAAGGGACCTTAAAGATCATCTAGTCCCAACCCCCCTGCCATGGGCAGTTTATTTAATTTGTCAGTTTAGCATTAATAAAGATTGAAACCTGCTGTTTACAGCCACAAGCTACCCACGTTGGCCTGGGATGTAACTTCACAGGATCTCTCTCTTTTTGTAACAGAAGGCTGCGCTGTACGAGGAACTACATCCACATGCACCTCTTCACATCGTTCATTTTGCGAGCCTCGTCCAACTTCATTAAGGATGCCGTTTTGTTTTCCTCTGAAGACACAAATTACTGTGGGGCATACACGGTAACCCTCAGCCTTCCAGCTTGCCCTGTGCCTCAGTTTCCCAGCAGGATCCTAGTGGTAGTTAGTGTGCAGGGAAGGAAGTGTCCATCCCAGCTTTCTATTCAGCAAGTGAATAGGTTATGGGAGAGGAGAGGCACGTGTTGTCCCTTGTCCATCACTTGTGGTGGTTGTTTCTGGCTGAGATTTCCCTGTTTGGGAGTATTCTGCATGGGAGGCATGAGGATGCAAAAGCAGCCCAGGCTGGAGCGTACACACAGAAACCTGGGTGCAGTTACTCCTGGCTATAGATGCCCTTACGAGTATTGGAGCCGAGGGCATCCAGGTCAGTTTGAAGTAGGTACCTGCATTCATTACCTCGATTGTGTTGGCTAGATGTCCACAGAAGACACCAGGAGTTCAGCACATTGACCCAGGAATGCCTAAACATGGGTGTCGCAGGCTGTGCACAGAGGGTGCACCAGCAGGGTGAAGGTCCTTACGTGGGTTTTAGACCCTGGTAGATGGCAGGAAAAGTATGAGAACACAAAAAATATTGCTAATTTATGCTGTGGTGTGAGACCTGGTAGTAAGATATGGACTTGTACCCAGAGAGCCTGGACAAGGAACCTCTTAAGTCTTGAACTGGGTTTTTTTTTCCTTTTTACTGGCAGAAAAAATATCTTGAAAATTGCAGGGGGTGGTGGTGGTGTGAGCACTGGAGATGATGTACTATGCTTTAAACCAAAAGATGAGAATTAGGGAGGGAAACAAACAAAAATATAAAAGGGGAGGGGGGTGGTGAGTTTTGTTTTACTCCCCTAGTTTTGCTGGATTTTTATTGCTGAACAAGAACATTTTGAACAAATTTTAACTTGTCTTTATCGACCCTTTTTCATAGAAGAAAAGACTGACCAATGCATTCATGTGCTTCTCTGAGGGGATATTATTTCTACTGACAATGATAAGGTAGTAATAGTGAAACTCCTATGAGACAGTAACCCAAACCTTTGTGTCCATGCTACATTTGGTTCTTGCTAGCGAGGCAGGTGATTCATGCATTTACGAGATCCAGCCCTGCTTTCTTGTCATACGAACGCCTGTCTCAAGGCCACCCGTTTAGTCCCTGAATTGCTATAAAATCTCTGTTTGCCAAGATTCATTTACAGCTGGCTCTGTTAGAAGGTAGATACAAACCCAGGCAGAAGGTAATTATCCTCTCTTTCCTCAGGCTGGCTGTAAGCTCACCATGGTCTTCTTCCAGTATTGCATCATGTCTAACTACAGCTGGCTCCTTGTGGAGGGACTGTACCTCCACACTCTCCTGGTTATTTCTTTCTTCTTGGAAAGGAAGTTCCTCTGGCGGTTCATCGCCCTTGGATGGGGTACTGGTTCTCCTTTCAGTAAGAATAATGTGGGTTTGTTTCACCTTTGGGGTGGACCTGTGGAGCAGTAACTATTTTTTCCAATCACAGGTGCCCCAACCGTGTTCGTGGCTGCATGGGCGACGGCTAGGCAACTGCATGAAAATATTGGGTAAGCTGTGGGGCGTGGGAGGGAAGGTGGCACGCTGGGGGAAGCATGCAGCCCCCACGCAGGCAGCTCCACAGGGTCCCGCTCGTTCCTAACCGCTGGCAGCCAAGCCAACCAACCACCTCCCCGCTGTGGTGCAAGCTGTCCTAGCGTGGGTGGGAGTAGAGGTCCAGCTGAGCAACCTGAGAAAGAGCCTCACATTTCATTTGAGCATTTTCAAGGGTAGGAGGTAGCCTGCAAGTAGGAATTCAGCCCACAATGTTTTCAAGCATCTGTATTTGACTTTCTGGTCAGTGAAACCTTTCTCTTTTCCCTTCCAAAGTTCTGAACAGTGGTTCTACAGTAAGGGCAGGCTTTGTCCCATGCAGGTGGACAGTTTTCTGTTGGAAATGTTGTGCAGCTAAGTGAGAACAGGAAATTAATTTCATAGAAGAAGAGAATAGGGACCTATCTGAACTGCAGAACAGACTAAAGCTCTTTGAAAGGACACCAGTGTTTGCATAACTGACTGCACCTCTTCTTCTATTTTTACAGGTGTTGGGACATTAACACCAATGCCAATACCTGGTGGATCATTAGAGGCCCTGTAGTTTTGTCTATTTTTGTAAGTCTTTTCTGGAACAAGCTGATTCAAACTGTATTTTCAAATATTGTGAAGTCAGAGATCATCTACTCAACATGCTTTAGAAGTGTGTTAATGAACTGATCTTAGCCATGTGCCTGAACTGGTGAGACACATGAATTACTGCTTAAGCAACTTCTGCTCAGCAGGAATTAGTCAGTAACTAATGCCCTGAAGCTAAGTTCACAAGGCAAGCTAGAGGTCCTCCCAAGAAGCAAGGGCTTGAAGAAGATCAGGTTTCCACATCCTGTTGATTTCACATGAGCTTGGCTGGCTTGTGAAAGCTTGTTTTGGACTGTTCCAAGGAAGGCTCTGGAGGAGAAGTGAAGTGGCTGTACAGTTTCAGCACAATCGCCTTTGTCTCTCCCGGTCAATGCCCCTCTCAGCAAAGCCAAAACCAACTTGCCTTACGTGACCATTAGCTTTTGTTTTCAGCGATGAAAGCAGCTCACAGGCTGTACGCACCGTATGTTAGTGGACTGCAATTATAGTGTTACGGCACTGCTCACTGAAATGAGGCATAGGCATTGAAACTCAGCGTGAACCTGCCCGGTACGAGGCAGTAGCGATGTCAGGAACAGTTTTGTACATACAGTACTCGGCACCTATGGTCTGATCGCTTGCTGGTGCTCACCTTCAGAGCCTTAGGTACCAAGGGGCTGGAGCTGCTTCTTGGAGATAGTTATTCTGCCCAGCGCAGATGCTTTGGGGCAGACCACTCTGCAAAGGTCTATATGAAGCCCTACTACACAGACACAAACTGCTAGTTACTCTCAAGTAACCCGCTGACACTCCAAGTGAGAACCCAAGAGCTGGTTGAGGTTTTTGTGTTTGCAAAACACAAACTGCAACACTTGCACGCCCTCTCGGAAACCCAAGCAGCAGAGATGGTGGGTTAAAGTTCTGCTCCCATTTACCACTGAGCAGTCCTTCGCCCCCACCAGACCAGTAGAAGACCACACAAAAGATTCAGGATCAATTTAACGTGCCCACAGCATTTATTTTTCTTCACAAAAGAACCCTTATGCTCCAGGAGCCACTCAGCAATATTTAAATGCCAAGGCCCAGACATTCTGCAAGGCAAAAAGCACAATCTTAATTTATCTTTTGACGACAGGCACCGCCCATTAATCCCTTCCAAATTTCCTCAAAATCCTGACCACATCTAGTTTAACCACTTAAGGCAGGAGCTGCCTTCATGGATCTACCTGTTTACCTACAAGAGGGTTTTCTCAAGCCCATAGCCCCAAACAAACAGCCAGCTCTTCAGAATTCACATCTAATCTCTCTATTCCTCATGGAATTAGCAGTTCAAAGGGCAGAAAATCAACACCCATAAACTCCTTTGTGCTCCTAGGCTGACATTCATTGCTGTGTGCCTCCGGGCAATCCCTCCCAAGAGGAATCCCACCTTCCCCAGGTTTTCATCAACAAAGTCCTGCTCACCCAACACTGCTCATTCTTGGTCTAGTGGGTTAGAAAACCCCAAATCCCCGGACCTGAACCTCCTTTTCCCCCCAGCAACCCACAGATATTTCAATCTTTCCTTCCTGTTTCCCACCCCTAGTTCCTTCCAGCTCTGCTCCCCTCCTCACCCCTTCCCAGCTCCCCAAACTTCCAGCCCTCTCCAGACACCCTCCGCAGCCCAGACCACGCAGCCATAGTTGCTCCCTCTTCATCCAATAAATTGGGGAATCCAGGGACGTCCTGGGTCTGTCCCATCTATGGTAGACCCTCCTCACTTAGGGAAACCCACCCCCTCGGAGCCCTGCTTGCCCTCCCAAGGCACGTACAAGCCACCGTGAAGAGGACGCACTGCTGCGATGGTGTTCCCCGGTGTAGGGACCGGCCACGGGCCTGCCGCAGTGCAGGGTGTTGCAAGAGGGCAGTGGGTGCGGGTCAGCGGGCTGGGCGGGTGCAGGGGGATGTCGGGAGCCCTGATGCGAAGGGCAGATAAAACCAAGGTTGCTCCCCGGTGCCACAGGGTGACCGTGGGAGAAAGGCACAACTCCCGCTCTTTGCCTGAGGGTCAAACGAGCAGAAACAGCTATTGCTTCACCTTGCCCAAACTGAACAGCAGACCAGCATTTTTATCTGATTTCCACCCTTGGAGAGGGGGAAAATGCACAAGGAAGAACTCCAGTATCGACTCTCTCCTACCCAGGAGTAGTCAACCCTACTACTTTGCCTCCATCACCACGCTGTGTCTTTTGGTATGGAACAAACAGCATTTGCAGTCCCAGTTAGCAAGTGGTAGCTCCAGTGCTGCCCCTTTGCTGGTGTCCAGAGTGGGACTGGACTGTGCAGAGGCTGTCTGAACCCCACAGCCAGAAGGGATCCTGCTGATGTGCCTGGTCTCCCTGCCCTTTGGTGATTTGCCTGGATAAGAAGCCCTGATCATCCCCATAACAAATGCTGCAGCAAACCAGCAGGGAAAGCAGCCAGCACCCAAGCCCAGGGTGGCCGGTCAGGCTGGACAGGCAGGGACAGGGACTGGGATGGGGACAGGGACATGGGCAGGCCAGCCCCACCCCCTCTATTCTGCCGGCTCAACCAAAGCACCCCAAACTGGCTCTGCTGATACCTGGCAGTTACCTAAGTGGTTACCCAGAATTTGAGAGTTGTTTGGGGTTTATTTTCATGTCCTTCCTTTTGTTTTTTTTTTTTTTTTTTCCAGATTAATTTCATTCTTTTTGTTAACATTTTAAGAATCTTGATGAGGAAGCTCAGCTCGCCTGAAGGACGGAGCAGTGATTTCAACCAATACAAGTATGTCCCTTACATTGTGACTTTATGCTCGGTGAGCCCACCCCAGCTCCTCTTGCTCCTTCTACACCAGCTTTCCCCTCTTGTTTTCGTTCTCAGGAGACTTGCAAAGTCAACTCTTCTCCTCATCCCTCTCTTTGGGGTCCACTACATCATCTTTGCTTTTTTCCCTGAAGACGCAAGCAGTGGCACAATGGAAATCCAGCTGTTTTTTGAACTGGCTCTTGGATCATTCCAGGTAATACTTGACAAGCTATTATTTCTTTAAAACAAGAAAAAGAGATATATCCTGTAACTCTGCAACCGAGCAGAGTCCCAAGGCAAAACCAAGCTGCCTCATCCCCATTCAGAAGCCGAAACTGCAGTTGTAATTCTGTGACCACAGCTCTTTTATCTTTCAGGGCTTTGTCGTGGCTGTACTTTATTGTTTTCTTAATGGTGAGGTGAGTTTTGTGTATATAACATTCTTTTTTATTGCTCAGGCATGCCTCATTAACCAGTAGGATATGTTCCTCAATGAATTATATGTTTTATCTGAGGGTTTTCTTCCCGGCATCCCAACGTCATTCGTGAAATACCTCATAGATTTAGCGCCTAAGTAATTGTATGCCAGATGCAAACTTCACCTCTCAGCCCTTTTGTAAATCAGATAGCAGTATTACTGTCTGGGAGGGCAGGAGTACCATCCTGTATGCTGTCTGGCTGACAATCAACTGGTTCTGATGTATGGTGCTATTATCTGCCATCCCATGGCTATTTTCTTTGCTTGATCCTTGGGAAGGTATTTATCAAAACCTGTATCCAGTCCAAGTTTATCAGGACTCTCATCAAGTAAAGCTTTTGGAAGAGGGACTGTTTCCTTTGTAGTCGTATAACGCCCAGGCTTCTGGGCCAGAATCTGCACTCTGCCATGCTGCTGCTGGTAGAAGTGGGGGAAACATTATCCAAACCTGGGAGATCCTGCGGTTATTGGAAGGATAAAAAGAAAATCATTAGCGCCTAAGGTTGGAAGAAAAAGTCACTTTGAAACGGAGGAGAGGGTTGAACTCCTTTGATCCTTCAACAGGGTTCAGAAAAAGCTGTTTTAAAAGAAAATTTGCATTTTTTTACCTTAGAGTGCCAAAATGTCCCGTTTTTATAACTGAAGTAAAAATACTGGAAAAATCTAAACCAAACAAACACTTACTAAGGCCAGCTAGACTCTGAACTGTTTCACCTGCAATTAAACAGAAAAACAGGCTAATAGAACATTGTGTGGCTGCCACAGTATCACTAGAAGTGACAAGAAGCAGGCCCTACCCTAACCCCTTAAACCAAGGGTTAAATAAACAGATCCAAACCTTGGCAAAGGTAACCCGCTCGCCTTTTCCTGTTATACTGCTCTCCGCAACGCAGGGCTCCAAGATAAACCAGCTGAACTAAGTATTTTGTGACCTTTCTACCTAGGTTCAGCTGGAAGTTCAGCGAAAATGGAGGCAGTGGCATTTAAGAAAACACTTGCGTCAGCATCTCAGCACCTCAGCGAGTAACGGGGGAAGCGGCTTAACTCAAGAGATGCAGATGGTGCGGTCGAGCCCACCGGAGCACAGGAGAGCAACCCTCCAAAGATCAAGCGTGCTGTAACTCTGAGCGCCTGGAGGGTACCTCCATGCTCAGATACACACGGTTAAGTCCCATGGACCGTGCTGGGCGTCTTGTGTGTGTATCCAAAAGCGGGACTTGGCTGTAGATCAATGGTTCTTGAAGCACATCTGCTCATTCATATCCTGTGTAGCATCACGGTTATTTTGTAGGCAAATAGGGCCAAAAAGTTATGCTCTTCCTTGGGTTTCTGGCCACAGTCATTTGTTTTTCTTTCCACACCAATATTTTTCAGCTGCTATTTCTACCGTAAATGTGACCTTTCATTTTCCATGTGGCTCTCCCACGTGTTCCAGGCTAAGCCAGGCTGGTGAGTTTTAGATGTTCTCTATTTCTTCTGCTGATGAAGCGGAGAGGACGTTCAGTTTTGTACAATGAAGGTTGCATACCATCCTTTAACACGGCCCATGGGTTTGAAATGCAAAATTAACCCATCCCTAAAGTTTACCAAGATTCAAAGTCATTCTGTTGTGGTGATGGATGATGGACACTGTGAACTTAAAACACAGCTCTTTGACTGCATATCTGTTGTTCATGTGTTTTCCAGTGACAGTTTCAGACAGTTTTCTTCCTTCATCTCTTGTAACAGTGGAGACCTCGGAAACAACAGTGATCCAACTTGGATCTTCATGTCTTTTTCAAATGGTAAAAGGAGTTATTACAGCCTATTCTAAGGGTGGCTAAGGAAACTTTAGTAAGATGGATCTTTCCTATTGGGTCTGTACCTCTGAGACATTGCTGAGGGAAGCAATGAAAGCCCTCGAGACATTTAAAACTCAGTTGAACTGCACAGTACCAGGTATCTTGTGAAAAACACCACCGTAGTGGCTGGCAAAAATCTCTTTGGAGTCTGTGATCACTCAGCATGCTGAAACCTGTAAGACTGCACGCTGTAATATGCTGTCACAAGCTACCTGAGCTTCTGTTGCAGCTTTGTGTTCTGAAGGATAAAAATGTTCAGCACACTTCCCTGGTTTGAAGGGGAAAGGGATAAAAGAATTCACTCAACAAATGCAATCAAGCCTTCTACTTGATTTTGTATCTGCATTTCCCCTGTTGGGGCAATTCTTGCCTGCTTTTCTTCAAGGGCAAAGATGACTGAACAGAAAACAAGCGGCCTTTATCACACTTCTCCAGATCACCCACAAGACACTGGCAAAATGTGCATGGTATGTCAAATGCCGAGGAGCGGCATTCCCCAACCGCTCTGCCAAAACTGCTCCAACAAGCTTTTATTCACACCAAAGCATCATGGTAGACCTCTGCCACTTCACCAGAAGGCAAACATGCAGAGAAATTCAAAGGATGCTTTCACAGTTAAATTACCTGTGCAGAAGCAGGTTTCTGAGTGCTTTTAGCACTGTTTCAAATCCCAAGATGCAGGAAAAATGTCTTTTTTCTCTGCCGCTGACTTACCCAAGGCAAACAGAGCCTCCAGCTTTCTCAGGGGTCCACTCTGTCCCAGCGCATTTAGCAAGTCAGATACTTCTGAAAACATACAACCATTAGCCTAATTTTCTCCCTTGCCTACAAATAAGACCAAGAAGAGCAAAACAACTTGTTTGTTCCCTGTCTGAAAATTAAACATTTATCAGACATGCCGAAGCAACCGTTTGTTTTAAATGCAAGTGTCTTCTTCCTGCATAAATGAAGAAGTATAGATTCAGAGATACAATAACATGAAATTAGTTAGATCTGACGCAATTATTTGCCCCCCACAAGCCAGTGTAGGAGCATAGGAGCAGCACTGGTGGCACGCGGTCGGGTGGAGCCCCAGCTGAACGTGCTACCTGTTTGTACAGCAGTCCTGGTGAAACAGGGGTGAACCACACGCCCCGAAGTAAAATGCTGCTGGTTTTTCTATTTAAAAAAAAAAAAGTTCTAGCATAAGTTATTGTTTTACATGGATGTTTTGTTCTGACTTGCCTGAAATAACCAAAAAGAGGAAGTATTGCCAGATTCTGTATTACATGTTTGCTTCAAGCATCGGGCACTGGCTTGGTTTGTATGAAGAGCTCCATAAAGACCATTGGATGTCAGCTGGCATTCAGAGTCCCCAGCTCTTTGGGAAGAGCGAGTCCACCGGGGCAGGTGCCAGAAGCAGGTGGCCCCAGGCGTTATGGTGCCATGACCTGGACATAGAGAGCTGCTGCCAAACACCACCGTAGTGGGATCTGCTGCACCAGCCATGCAGAAGCAGCCTGCCCTGCTGGGGATCTCTCTTGACCAACTGTACTGAAGAATACTAACGAAAAGAGCTACTTAGCTCCAGGAACGCTGACATGTTTACAAGCAGATGAGGAGGAGCAGGGAAGTAAATCTCAGCTAGCGATGCAGAAAGTACAAGCGAGATGAACGGGTGCAAGGCACGCAGACTCCTGCGTCAGTGGACTGAAACTACTGACACAGGCTGGGCAAAAACTCCGTATTCAGAGTTCACCAACTTCCCTTTCTCTGTACTGGCTCCTCGGCATTTGGTGTAGCACACGCCTTTGTTATTAGCAACTGGGTCTTGTACCATCTTTCAGAGAAGTGGTTATTGCTGTTCGGGTGACAGCCTCTGGCTACTCACTGCAGGTACCCTGGGAAGCCAGCGCTGCAGGCAGCAGCTCCAGCAGGCAGGACAGCAGCAGTCTAAGACCTAAGGCTGAATTTAAGAGGAAGTGATTAATGGATTTTCTCTCCCAACACAGCAACAAGGAAGTTCCCACCAAAACTGTCAGAAGCAAACCACAGTATTGTTGTGCCGTGAATAATTATTGTGCAACGCCTCGCTGGTCATCGGGGAAGCAGAAATCACCATTTCAGAAAAAGGTGCTGCCAGTTCAGAGGGTTGGGTCCCCAGGAAGGTAGGAAGCTCTAGGAATCCAGCCAACACCCCTTCCAGGACACCCCCCAGGACAGACATTTCTTTCACCCAGAAACAAGACCCTTCTCCCATGTGGAAGATGAGTGACATTTAGAAGAAGGGCCATTACCTGCTTAGCACAGGCCCCAGCAGAGGGGTAGAGGAGGCAGGTGAGGACAATCATCTTCCTGCAATTGCCTTCCCCTGACTCACAAAAGCCAGCAAAGCTCAGCCCCCAAACCAGGTGTCCCTCCAAGCACAGCGGATGAAGATACCGTGGGCTTAAACTCAAAATACCAGTAGCATCCCAGGATATCTCCCTAGCTGCATGCCCTGTACCGCTATTTCCTTATTCTTAGCCACAAGCAATGGTTTGTGCACAAGTTTGCAATTAAAGTAACTGAGCAAGTCTAAACAGCTCATTAACAAGAGGTGATGCTCATTACCCTGTTTTTAAGAGATATTAAACCATCCGAGACAGGCCAATGACCTCTCCCATCAGAAAAAGAACACCAGGTGCTAATTAACTTACTTGAGATTACATAAACTAATTCAGCAGTGAAGCTGGAAATGTGTTTTCCTGACATTTAACCAAACCTGATAGTACAGTGCGCTCGGGAAAATATAACCCTGTATAAACATGTTTGTACTCAGATACCACTTCTGCAGACTAAATAAGCAGAGCTGGGATAAAAGGAGCAAGGATGCTTCAGACAGAGGGTGCGGTGTGGGAAAAGAGAGGTGAAGGACACAGGAAAGAGCTCTTTAGCTGGTAAACAGAGCACATGCAACAGCAGGAAATCATCAAGAGCCTACAAGGTTATCTCTAATTCCCACGAAGCAGCAGAGCTGACTGGCCCTCTTGTTTTGCAAGACAAGAAAGCAGGGCTGGCTGCTTGGGTTGGTGTGGACACGTTGGAGGGGAAAAGAGAGGGGAGCGTGCAGTGGCCTCGGTTCCCTTGGTCAGAGCTCGGCAAAGCGCCAAGCAGTTGTTTCTTCATTGGTCTAGCTGGGTAAACACACAGAATGGCGCCTGGGAGATTACATAAACCCCTCTCATCTCCTTAGAACTGCACCCCAAAATCTAAATATAAAAAGAGAGAATTACAGTTATCTTAATTCAAAGAAATTTATTTAACAAACCTCAGGAATATCGCTTGACACTTCCACAGGCTTCAGAAAACAAAGAGTTACCCATTGCTGCACAGGTTGCTGTATATAAGGACATCTCCGAGACAAACAACCCTGGTTTGTAACATTCAGCCATCCAAACGCACCTTCTCCCCGCAGTACTGAGTCAAGCAGTACTGTACAAAGCCAGTTGGAAAAAAAAGCTATTGTATTTTCCCTAGAGGTTTCCCACCCCCAATAAAAAGCCTCTTCAGCTAGCAGAGGGCATCCTAAAATCATTCACAGTTGCACCAAGTCTTGGGTGAACTCAATGGCAAATTGTCCGCTGCCTCCCTCTAACCCGAGTGGGAGGCACCAGCCTGGGACTCCGGCTACGGCTGCCTCCCCCCAGGGAAGGGGTTGGGGGCGCAGCCTCCCACTAGCACAAAAGGGAGCACACACAGAAGTGATTTCCAGTTTTGGATGACAGCAAGAAGGCACTGTGAAGTGACACCCATGTTTCTAGACAAGCCACGGACACCCTTAACCTCGTGTAGGGGAACTGTCCTGCCTGGCACAGGCACCCCTAGGCACCAGGACCGATTTACTGGTTAGTCAAGGCACTCTAGCACCTGGTAACACCGACGTGCAAGAGTTCAGAAGCAGACCTTGCAGACTCCTCGGGTAAGCGGCTCTGCTAAAGCCAACAGCACTGTTCACACAGTCACCTGCAAGTTCAGCCCACTAGCACGCCTTCAACAGCGCAATTCAGCCAGTCACAAGCACCTTCACAAAGGGAGACACAATCACCGTGCAGTTTTCCAGAGGCAGGTTAAGGGCACAAGCCCGTGTCCTCGAGAGCGGCTCAGAAACCCCGACAGAGCCCCAGACGCTGCAAGAGCTTCAGGAGCTGGCTGCGCAGCACGGTTCTGTGCGTTATCTTGCCAAAAAGACAGGCTGATTCACAGGCTAAAGCACAACTGGCACTGTCCAGAGCAAGCCTGGTGTGAAACTGCATCGCAGAGCGGGCTGAGGAGCGTGGTGTTGAAACGTTACGGAAATCTGAGTGGAGACTGTCCTCATGAAGGCAAGCGAGTCCACACAGGAGCACATTCAGCAAGTGTGGATGTACACTCGGGCAGGCCTTCAGATTCCTGTTCAAAGACAACGCTGTTTACTCATGGCTCACCTACACAGCCTTCCTGGCCTTTGTGCTATGATGCTTTCGTTTCAGGTGAAAAATTGTGTCAAACTTGCTGCACAGGAAATGAAAGCCTTGCTCAACAGCAATCAGACAAGCTACAGAGACAGAACATGTAGAAACATTTGTCTGAAAACAGAAATACAAGCAGCTTTACCAGCAGATACAAAACAAACATTAAACCAGAAACCCTGAAATAGTCTGAAGACAATTTTATCTGGGGGCTGTATGTTGGGCAGGGGCGACACTTGTAGGGCAACCAACCTCCTGCTCTCTCCTTTTGCATCAGTGCCCACGGCAAACTTCAAAGCTGAGGTCTTGACTCAGGCGGTGGCAGGAGGAAAACCAGCCTTAAGGTCGTTTTGGCCAAGTCTCTTTCTATTTCCACCAGCTGTGACAGATCAGAGCTGCCCCATCAGCCCCTCTTTAAGCAACCATGGGCTGCTCCTCCTCCCAGGCCCACTGTTAATCAGGGGAAGAAAAGGATTTGGTCTGATCAGGAGCACCTGGAGTTTTCTCCTCCCACAAGAAATGCTACAGGAGACTCTCAGCTACAGGATGAGGAGATTTTCCATTGCCCCAGCAGGAAACCCTGACACCAAATCACACCCCAGAAGGTGCTGTGGTCTCAGTGTGGTCTGCCTGGCCACCGTGCCCACTTAAAGCCCCCGCGGAGCTTGTCCCTATTGCCCCATAGGGACAAAAAAACTAGGAAAAGCAATGCCCCTTACAGTGAACTCAGCGAGGGCTGTGAGTGAGCCAGCCTGGGTGACCAATCGGCATGTGTCCCACAGGGGTGGCAGAGGAGTGGTGGCAGTGGGAAGAGGCCACGGGCACAGCAACAGAGCACTGCTGCCCGAGGAAGGCATCACAACACTTCCCTGTACACCTGCATCACCCAACGCCTGCCCTTGGTCCTGAGACAGCTACATCTCCCTGCACCTCTCTCAGGTGTCCCAGAAAAACTCAGGGGAAAGGGCATATACAGGGAATGTGCCAGCAGGAAACAAAACAGGTGATCCAATCTAGACCTGCATGCTTTCTCTTTTGAAAAGGAAAGGGAGGAGTGAGACCCAGTGAAGATTTTCAATACTCCACGCCAGTGAGCGTGGCCAGGCACAAATCACCTGTCCCTGAGACAGAGCAAAGCCACGAGACACGGTGGAGTTGTGGCACACTCTTCACAGGCTCCAGAGTACGGGGGAAAGCACAGCAACACCAAACCCAGAGCAGTACGGGCTGTGTGTAAGCCTCACAGCAGCCCACACCTCCGTAAGTTCAACGGGATGCCCTCTTCTTTAATCCACTTCTCCAGAAAAACACCCTGCAGCGGAGCCAGCCCCAGTCTGTGCTTTGCTGTGTTGCTCAGCCCTCGGTGCCAGCCCGTGGGTGGGTACGTCTTCTACAGGCATCAAGGCTGACGCTGCCCCTCCATGCACAGAATTAAAGACACCGTGTCCTTTTCACACTTCGACTCCCTTTTTTTGAGTCTAATTGGCAAAGCTGATATCGAAAAGGCGGAGGTGACACCCTTTTGCGCCTAGATTTTGCCTACCCTGTTCCTGGGGTGCGTGAGGCTGTTGATGTGAAGCCCGCTGATCCCGTTAAGGAAGAAGAGAAAGGCAGCGATGAACTCGCACCAGTACGTCAGTGTGAAGCCCGTGAAGGTGAGGTGATCCTTCACCAGGATGGAGAAGCTCAGAACTCCGGTGGCCGACAGCAAAAATGAGCAGAGGACGAGAACCGAGCCCATTGACCACTTCCGCCTCGCGTTGGTGTCCTCACAGACCTGGGACACCAT
The DNA here is from genome assembly GCA_027574665.1 of Rhynochetos jubatus. Lineage (NCBI taxonomy): Eukaryota > Metazoa > Chordata > Aves > Eurypygiformes > Rhynochetidae > Rhynochetos > Rhynochetos jubatus. Next base: position 33,229,503 of record CM050654.1, read on the forward strand.
CAGGAGCTCCAGGCCAAATATGGCGACCACAACGGCAAAGGACACCATGCTCCTTATGGGGATCACCCCCACGCTCAGCCCCTCCACGTTGGCCAGGCTGAAGTCGGTGACGCACCTCAGGACGCTGCCATTGCTAACGGTGCAGAAGTGCCACAGTCCGAAGAGCCGTCCCCTCGCGAAGAGCCAGCGGCCGTCGCAGACAGAGATGGATGACAGCACCACCGCTATGGCCACGCACAAGATGATCAGGCTCCTGATGAGGGTTTCAAAGAAGGATTTCTGCGGTCTCCGGTGTGCCAGCAGCCTCTGCGCCTTAAGGATGGGGTGGGGGGATAGAAAAAACCCTGAGTTAGCAGGGTTTTGGGGGAAATGAAACCAGAGGGACAAAGCTGCGTGGCTTCAGCGTTTGAAGTGATTTGCTTGTGCACATCAAACCCCTTCTCACAGGGGAAGGCAGCACAGGCTGTACCCAGGAGAAATGAAGGGTGGGTGAAGCTCTCCCGGTTCCCCGGCTGCACGAACAATGGTTCCACGTCAAGGCCCGGGTTCGGGGATCACAAAAACCTTGAGCTGAGCAAGATCCCTGGCCCACAGCCCCCGCGGCACAGCCTCCCGCTTTGGCAGGGCTGGAGGAAACCGCTGGCCCCGGGGAGGATGGGAGCCGACGGCTGGGGCAGGGGAGGGAGCAGAAGTGGGGCCGGGGGAGGGCACCCAGTTACCACCGCTGCCCTTTTCCCACAGCCGCCCCCGCTGCAGCCAGCCGGGCTCCCCGGGTCCAGCAGCGCCCCGGACCCGGCCCGGCTTCCCGGCGCTGAGGGGTGGATGTCTCCGGCTGCAGCCCCCAAGAAACCGCATTGGCAACGCACGTCTCCTCCTCCAACCCCCCCCAGGAGGGCCCTAAGTTTAACTACAAGCCCCCCGCAGCCCCCCCCCAGCCCTGCGCGCCTGCCGGTGCCGAGAGCCAGGTACGGCGGGGATGGGGAGAGCCACGGACCGGGGGAGCAGCTGCTGCCCGCCCCGGCGGGTCGGGGCGGCCCCGGCCGCGCAGGAACAAGCCGAAGCGGCTGCCCGTGTGCCCGGCAGAACCGTGCGGCCACGTACCTGCGCCCCGATGGCGGTCATGCTGCCGGCTGCGCCGAAAGGCGCAAGCGGGTTCCGACCGCCGCTTTTTATATCCCCGGAGAGCAGCGGGCAGCTCCCCCGCCTGCCACGCCCGCGGGGCCGGGGCGCCCTCCGGGCACCCCCCCGCGGCTGAGTCAGCGCGGCCACGGCGGGCGGAGCCGGGCCGGGCCGAGTTGGGCTGGGATGCTCCCCGGCCCGGCACCGCGGTTAAAGGCAGCGCTGTCCCGGGGACAGGATTAGAGCACGACCGCTTCGGGAGAAGGTGTCCCGGGCGCAGCGGCTCCCCCGGGCGCAGCGGCTCCCCCTGCCGCGCTGCAGCCTCATCCCCTCCCCGCGTACCGCCGGAGAGCGGGAGGTTTGCTTCTCGGGGCAGCGCGTATTGCCGCCGGTGCCTTCGTGGGACGGGCAACAAGCCCGAAAGCTGCGCGTCCACCCGCGGCGCGGAGAGCCCCGCGCAGTCCGTGCGCATCCCTTCGGGAGGCGGGTACCGACCGCGCTTGGCTGCACAGGAGCCCCCCGGCCCGCTCCAGCCGCGGGTACCGGGGCTGACCCGGCGGTACCGGCCGCAGGACGCGGTGGCAGCTCGCCTGCCCAGCCACTGCGCTCGCCCCCGTCCAGACACGGGCTCCGCTCGCCCGCCGGGGTTACGCCTCTCCCCTTGGGCTCTGCGCACTCTGCTCTCTCCCCGCAGTACTTAACCTGTGTATCCCCACCTGTACCGTCAGCAGAAACTCTCTGCTCCTAAAGTTTTACGCCCTCGCTCTTTTCCTCACCGTGTTTTGCCATCCCCTAACGAACCACCCATTGCTTTACTTTTTTAATTGTATTTTTGTCAGAATCGGCTTAAAACCCCAAGGAAGTTGGGATCTGCTGCGTCATCAAAAAACCCGTGTTTCGCTGCCAAACTGATGTCAGTTCCAGCGGAGAGGCCTGCAGCGACCCCGCAGGCTCCGGGGGGATGTGCTCCTCAGGTCACCGTTCCCGGGTCAGGGTTCGACCCTTCCCCTTCGAGCCGGAGGGAGTTGGGAAGGATCTACTCCACCTCGGGGTGGTAGAAGTTGTAACTTTACCCTTCTAGCAGCTTCCGCGGACAAATCGCTTGTCCATACGGGTTGTTTCATTAACCTCTACGCATTGTACCGGGGCTTTTTGTTTCCCTTCCCTTCGTACGTATCTCTGTGTCCGCGATGGTCTGGCTGGGGGTGTTTTCCGTAACGCTGTTTCTACTAAGAGTGAGTGTTCTGAACAATATGTTTATTTTAGTTTTCATACTTCACATTTTAATGATAAATTCTGACCTTTTTCCTTCTCTCTTCCTGCAAACCCCTTTGTTTAATCGTTTCTCTGCAAGCATCTCTTGGACGCATTATTAGATTATACTCCTATCAAACACTGAATCGGGATTTTCCGCTTTTGCAACACAGCAAATTCCTGCGAGATCTGTCGTGACAACTTCTTCTGTTGGCTTGCGGTCTGCAGCGCTGGTTGTTTTCTGAACGCGTTATCCAAGCCAGCCGACTTGACGCTCGCCGCATCCCTCTTCCACTGCAGGTTCATCAGGTGACAGAATAGCTTTGTAAACACCCTGGGCTACTTATTCCACAGGTTAAAGAGCGTTTCCGTAGCGCGGTGTTCAGACCCATCACGTGCACGTGCTGTTACACCCTCCCAAGTTCCAGATTTAACAGCGTTTGTGTAATTCGGACTCAAAAAGCGCAAGCAGGGCCTGTTGCCTCGTTTGCTGTGTGAACTAACAAGCGCCGCTTGCAGGGCGCTAAGCGAACACGGGTTCGGGCCAGACAAAATCCATCTGGCAAAAACCTCCCGTGACTGACGCCTTCCGTAACACAGGCTCCGTCCCGCGAAGCGTTTGGCAGTTTGGCCCCCAGTTAGCAGAATTATTAAGCGTAGATCTGCCTTCAAAACACAGGAGTTATCCCAATGGATTCAGCAATTTTTATAAAAAATTCTGCCGCTGCTCGGCTGGAGAAGCCTCCGTTAAAGATGGCTGGATTTGCGAAGCCTGCTAGAACTGCGCACCTATCTCGAATGGCAGCGTGAGGCCACCTTCACTGCCTCGGGACACAAGAAGCCAAACAGAGTTTTCATCTTTTCAAGATAAAAATAACAGAACTGACTGAAGAAAAGACAAATCGTGGAAAAATGCCTCAAGGTTATTATTTTGGAAAACTGTATGTGAAAACAGTGTGTTAGAACACAAAGAACTCAGTACTTTAAAAAGAAAAAAACCACTTTTTTTCCTGAAAAAATATGTTACCTACATCACAGCACCATGGTAAATGACCTTTGAAGCACTTCAGATGTATTTTTGGTTCAGCTGTGTTAATTTAAAGTTCTTGGTATATCGCCAGTTTCATTATTTTGTTTAGAAAGTCCCTTTTCTCTATTGTTTAAGTGGGTATTTCATATCCTCTCCCTGGAGAGAAAGTTTTCAGGGAAATGTGTTCATAAATAATGGAAGTTACCAGAGACTGTTGTAAAACATGGAAATAGTTTGGTTTGGTTCACTTAAAACCACGAGAAGCTTAACGCTGAAGAATCTGTTCCAGCTTTTCTCCTGCAGAAGCCCCGGTGAAGGTTCAGGACTGAAGTCTGAGAGTCAGCAGGGGCTTAGGGAACGGTTACCCGATGAGGTATTTCACTTCGGGGTAAAACAGAGCACAAGTGACAGAGTCACCACCAGTCCAGGTTCACCTAATCTCCAAGTTGTTACTTTTGTCAATGCTTTAGCCTGTCGGATAAAGTTCTTTCCGATCATGTCTTTAATTCTTGGCGCAGCAGCTGATCTGGCTAGGCATTTAAATCCTCGTTCTTATCAGATCCCTACTCCAGTGGAGCCCTCAGCATAAGGAGGATATCAGCCAGTTGGAGCAAGTCCAGAGGAGGCCACGAAGATGATCAGCGGGCTGGAGAACCCCTCCCATGAAGAAAGGCTGAGAGAGTTGGCTTTGTTCAGCCTGGAGAAGAGAAGGCTCCTGGGAGACCTTATTGCAGCCTTCCAGTGCCTGAAGGGGGTCTACAAGGAAGCTGGGAGGGGGCTTTTTACAAGGGCCTGTAGTAACAGGACAAGGGATAATGGGTTTAAACTGAGAGCAGGGAGATTTAGATTAGATATCAGGAAGAAATTCTTCCCGGAGAGGGTGGTGAGGCACTGGGACAGGTTGCCCAGAGAAGCTGTGGGTGCCCCATCCCTGGAAGTGTTCAAGGCCAGGCTGGATGAGGCTTGGAACAACCTGGTCTAGTGGAGGGTGTCCCTGCCCATGGCAGGGGGGTTGCAACTAGATGATCTTTATTTAAGGTCCCTTCCAACCCAACCCATTCTGTGATTCAAGGTGTCTTCCCAGACAGAAGTTGACCTGATCTTGCAGACTGAGACCTTGGGAGATGCCCAAAGCCTGTAGGAGAGACAAAATGGTTTTCCACATATCTCCCCAAAAAAGCGAGCATGTAGAAAACAATGAGGAAGAAGGTAGAGGCCAGCTGTGATGTGACACTGTCCTTTGCACCTTTTTTCGGGCAGTAGATTGAAAATCCAAGTTGAAGAAGCTGCGTTCAGCTCAGGCTGGGTTCAACGCAGCTGGACTGAAAATGAGCTGCTGGAACAGGGCAAAAGCAGCTCAAGACAGGCACCTTCTGGGAACACAGGCACAGTCATCCTCCATGACTAGTGCCCCAGGCGGCATACGCAACATAAGAGGGCTTTGGGCTGTACCAAGGCCCGGACAGCTCGGACCAACCCATCACAACTGCTTTAGCTCAGTGTTTTCCTCCCCTCACCGCAGGGTACTGCAGCCAAGCAGCGTCGCCTGGCGCATACAAGAGCCGCAGTTAGACACAGAGAGGGGAAAGCTCCAGGGCCAGGTGGTTTCACTTCGCCTCCTGCCTGGAGGCCTCTCCTGTGCTGCTGGAAGGCAGTCTCCACTCACCCAGCTCGGGGCTACCGCAGCCCCAGGCTCTCCCACTCACTGCTGGCCACAGCCACTGTGATCCTACTGTCCATCCAAACCAAACGGTACCTGTTAAGGCACCCACAGCTGGGTTGGAAACATGCTGATCACACGCCAGTTCGTTACAGTGACTTGACCCCTCACCCCAGTTAACTCTAAGATGACAGACTTTAAGCAATTAAGGACAGGTTTAAAGGAATACATTGTGCATCCTGGAAAGAACTGGTTTTTCACTTCTGATGACTTTCTGGGCCTACCTCAGCATCACACTGCAGACACTGAACACAGGGCGCTCGCTCCTTCTGCTTTGGATTCAGTCCTTTTCAGGGACCTCCCGTAAGTTGCACTCGGTTAAGACATCCCTCAAGTACTTGCATCTGCCCACTGCAACAAACCGGTGCTTTGAAATACACATTCAATACAGAAAATAAAGCTTTAGCCCTTTTAAGACTATTATAATAAATTGGATCCATATTTCAGTATTATCTAAGCTGAGGGAAATCATATTACTCAGTTTTTAGCTGTCATATGTTTCTTATCTCAGTAAAAACTCTGATCAACGCAGCTAAATACAGACTTGAAAGTACCAAGTACATTAAACAAAAAGGTCAGGTCACCTTTCAGATTCAGACTCAGGTGAGCAGCATTTGTTAGGAGGAGATGGCATACCACCACCTCAGCCTTTTGGGGAACAGGGTACAAGTCAGTGTCTCAGCACACTTTGGAGATAAACAAGGTATCTCCTTGTTTGTGCTAGCCAAGTAATGTAATTTTCTTTCCAGGGTGTGGAATCAGCTGCCCAAGGCAACCCAGGCTCACAAACAGAACAAGCTCCTGGCTTAGAACCAACTGGGCAGAGAGATCACACGATATCCCCGTGTGCCAGGGCTTTGGACTGGCAATAAAGAGCCGCTCGTGGTAGTGCTTAGGGCTGAAGTAAACCACGCTAACATAAGGATTGGAAGGGATTTGTTGAGCCACTGATTCCAATTCCAGGCAGTTTTTCATGTCACCTCTTTCACAACCTTACCAAGCTCCAGGAATTTTGAGTAGCTGTTGCTGCCCAGGCCCACACTCAATAATGACAGTTTGAATGGCTTCTCCATTACCCCGGACAGGCTGAAGTATGGGAAGGCTTTCAGACCTCAGCAGCAAGACATACTGAATGACACTGAGAACAGCTCTGTACAGCTCCAGGTATTCTTGAGTTAGCAAAGGACTGCTCTAAAACCAGATGCATGGTGGTTGTACAAGATGAATCAGCTTTAACCAGCATTAAGTGTGTCAGACATTGAAAAATAAACATGTGTGTCCTGGGACTAACCAAAAATCCAGTAGCCACAGGTGGAAATGGGAATGAAAATTAGAAGACCAGCCAAGCATCACATGAATTCTCTATTCTAGGAGAACATGACCAAGCTGTGTTTAACTTTCACACATATGCTGGTTCTAGAGGAAATACAAGCTCATCTTGTAAACGATGAAGACAGACTCATGTCTAGAATAGGTCGATGTTATCTGCACTTTAAATGAGCAGCTGAAGACTGCCTGATTTACAGATGAGTTATCTGACTCTGAAGATACTTCATATACTTGTGGGTAGGGGGAAAGAAAAATCAGATTCCATCTTTCATTCTATTCTATCAACTTTTACACTTCTTAGTTTATTACTGTGACACTCAAATGTGTTATGTCTATGTAGTATCAACTGGTCTTGCCCCCAATTAGCTTTGACAGCTTGGAAGATTGCATAGCCCTTTTTTGGTGACAGCTGTAGTGTTTAGAAACCTCTCCAAGCCAAAAATGCATCTTTTTTTTTCCTCCATCTCCCCCAATTTATAACCAATCCCACAAGACAGCTCAGATGCCCAGTCACCCCAAAATGGCATTGCCCAATATTGTTTGCGCTGAACACTCAGGGGGCAGAGCAAATATTTTGAACAGCAGCAAATACAATTGTCATTTATTTTAGCAGTATCAAACAAGTTCAAAGGTCAAAATACTTGCACTGGGAAACAAGATCACTCCAGACAGGACTGAAGAATTTTGACAGACAGCTGCATGCTGCAGCCAGCCTCAGTGTGCTTTTTAATCAAAACAGAAAACTTAAGGGTTGAAAACTCTGTTACAGGCCTTAAGCAGTACACCAATACCGATTTTTTAAAACTGTGCTAGGGGTGTTGCACCTTCACATGTTTGGCAAGAGCAAGCAAAACCCGCAAGAAAAAACCCAAGGAAAACAACATCTCCTTTACAGCTTATCTCTAATTGCACTGGGTACCAATCAACTGGCTTCTCTGTGCAAGAACTAATAGCAGAAGTGCGATAGAAGGAATACTGTCTTATCACAGACGCAAGTTAACATTTATTATTGTGATATCCAAAGTCCAGATTCCATCCTGCATGCTCTGCAAGCTCAGCAAACCAGACCTGAGTGCATGCGTGCCAGCTGGCCTCTGACCTCTCGTGCGCTGGGCTTGTTTCAGCGCACGTCTCTTCCCCTTCGCAAGCACTGCAAGGCTCAGGATGTTGCTGGCCTTTCTTTGATCTAACACAGAGGAAAGAGCAGCAGCTCTGGGAGTCAGAACAATCCCATTTTGCAGCACTGCCCAGCCATCAAAAGCATCTGTTCCTCTGTAATGTGTACCTTACTGCAGACAGAGTAATGGTTCTGAAGTTATGTTTTGGTTTGAGGCTTGCTGCTTATGATCTCAGGGCTATATACCTTAAAGGTTGTCCGTTTTTACCTCTGTATTAGTTTAATAAAAGCAATTACCTCTACTACAAATCTGTTTGTAGATGTCCTTAAACCACCAACGCTCTAGCATCCCTCCCATGAAGAAAGGCTGAGAGAGTTGGCTTTGTTCAGCCTGGAGAAGGCTCCCGGGAGACCTTATTGCAGCCTTCCAGTGCCTGAAGGGGGTCTACAAGGAAGCTGGGGGGGGGGGCTTTTTACAAGGACCTGTAGTGACAGGACAAGGGGTAATGGGTTTCAACTGAAAGCAGGGAGATTTAGATTAGATAGCAGGAAGAAATTCTTCCCAGAGAGGGTGGTGAGGCACTGGCACAGGTTGCCCAGAGAACCTGTGGATGCCCCATCCCTGGAAGTGTTCAAGGCCAGGCTGGATGAGGCTTGGAGCAACCTGGTCTAGTGGAGGGTGTCCCTGCCCATGGCAGGGGGTTGTAACTAGATGACCTTTAAGGTCCCTTCCAACCCAAACCATTCTATGATCACTACTGCCAAAGTGTTATTTATGCAACCCCAGAGTCTCATACTTCATACCAGCAAGCATTACGCTGTCAGTATGTCAGCAACGTTTTCAGACAGCCCAACATTCCACGCACTTACAGTTCCCCTGCTGCTAAACACCAGCCCCCCAGCTCAGTTCAGTCTCTCACCACTCTCCCCGCAGCGGTAGCAGACACAGTTAATGACCGCGCAGCCAGGTTTTGTGTCGCTGCTTCGTCACGAACACTGCGCCCAGACATCAGTACCTTGTTTTCTGCCTTAGTGCCTTCCGTACCGTCCCTCACTGCATAGCTCTCACTTCCACAACTTGAATTTTTCAGCTTACTCCGAACAGTAAGACCACTGATGTTACTTTCCTAAGGAAGGTGAAGCTGCAAGCAGGAAGAAGGTGTTACTACAGTAAAAACGAAGCACCCAGATAAAGACATTCAAAGTAGTTCTCCATCCCTTGTACAGGCTGGGAAGCAGCATTAATTGTAAGTACAAGGCAATGTGTAAAAGCCCAGCCAAGACCAGCCTGTCTCCAGAACAAGCACCGTGTATAAAGCTGTGATTCCTTAACACCAGAGAGGCATGAGAAAGGAGAGTAGCACTGTTAGGTCTCACAGGGGAAGCGCATGGGAATGAGAACTAGGATATGGAACATGCCACTCCCAGCCCACCCTTCAGACTGACTCCCACTCCACTGCTTTAGCAAAGATTCTGAAAACACCCATTTTGAGAAAAAGCACATTAGCAAAGCACAGCATGCTCACAGCACATCAGCTTCCAGCAAACGAGCAGGAGTGGAAGCACATGCCAGAGTTACATTCTGTACAGATTGGCAGAATCCTTCAATAACCACCTTCACAAAACACAGCTGTGAGGATGGAACTGGCTGTGGAACTTAGGGCTGGCAAAGAGCTAAAAATAATCTCTTATGCTTAACATCTGCTCTTATCCCTCTTTTGCAAGGTGAATACAATTAATACAATCCCAAATAACTAGCAAAGGATACAAGCGGAGGTGAAAAACCCCAAATGCTTATACTATTTACCCAGAAGAATAAGAGTAAACAACTTTTTCTTTGTGAGAACAGGGAACAAACCCTTCTTTAGCATAACACATTTTAAAGTGTGAACAAGTAGCTCCAAGAGCATCTCCCATTAAAAGTAGCAAAGGGGGAAGTTATAATTTCTGATGTGAGGTAAAGTTATCTCCATCTCTTACCAACAGCATAAGAAAATACAAGTTGAATACTACACACAGCAAAGTCTGTGTAACTTCACACAAAACTGTCTTTACCCAGACAGATATGCAATGACAGCTTCCATCACGATGTATTTCTATAAACCAGTTGCTTATCTGAAGACCCTTTGGTGTGAAGTCTCCACCTGTTCAGTCCCTAACCAGTACAGTAGGAATTGGAACACCTTATTCCCATAGAAGGCTGGGGCTTTGTTCTGATCTGCCCTATGCCAGAATAGCTCAGTGCCACATTTAAAAAGCAAAGTCCCTCTTTCTGGCCTCAACACACAATGCTGGGCAGACCAAAATAGCTGAAGGCCTGCTAGAGGCCAGTTATACAACTGTGTGTTTTGTATAAAACTTCCGCTGTTGAACACTGCAAGCCTTCCTGTTTGAAGAGCCTTGTAAGCATTAGACCAGTCTATGCCTGATTCACCCCTCACTAACAACATCTCCAAGAAACGTTTTATGAAAGATTTGGCAATTGTTGAGTAAGCCTCCGAAAGTCCCAAGCAACAGCTATCAAGCACCTTGTTCTTGGCATGCACAGCATTAGACCCAGCCTCTTCACGACAGCCTCTGCGGTGCTCCAGCTTTTGCGGGCTGCCGCTCATCTACACGAGCAAGGAGGCAAAGCAGTACCAGACAGCACACAGCGGTTACCGAGCCCCCTCTAGTGGCACAGGGACTGGAGAGGTTGGCCTGCGCCCTGCAGAGGGGTTTGACAGCTGCCACACGGCAGTGAAGGGATGAGCTCACAATAATCTCTAAGGGATGACGATCACAAGAGCTAAAGTACCAAATGCACTTTAATGAGTTCCAGATTTTGTTCCCAGAAGGAATTTATAATGTGTCAGTACATTAGGCGGGTACACAACTCCCCCGAACTACTGGCGTGAGGAGAGCTGACTATAATATAATTAGGTATTTAAGATTATTCTCAGAAACCAGTTTTCCACAGTATTAGAAATAAGGCATGTTTCAGGCGTGCAAGCAACTGCTATATCCAGTCCTCAGATGCCGTATTTGCCCTTTAGTTCTTCCACTTTTGCTATGTAAGCCTTCATTGCATCTTCTTTGGACATTCCTGAAGGACAGAAAACAGGAAGCAGTCAGATACCTTTGGCGTGCAAGTCGCAACTCCTTGCTAGAGCAGGCAGCAGGAGGCTACCAGAGAGCCAGAAGGTTAAGAGGGTCACTTGGCTGCGAACCTTGTCTTAGAGGGTGTTCACAAAGCCTTCAGCACCCACGAGAAAACAGTGTTTCAGAGCAGCGCTACACTTGTATCAACCGCAACTCAACAGTGTATTAGTTCTATTAAGGCCATTCCCAGTTATTACAGGAAAGCTATTCAATTAACTTAGCATTCAGATGAAGAGCTGGCTCCTTAAAACACCAGCAAAATCCTGTTTTCTTAGACTGGACCACTTGCTTGGCTCCTCATTTAGAGCAGAGTGCCCAGTTGCATCTTCCAGATAGGAAAGCTTTAGAAGAAACAACAACTGTAGGGAGAGCTCAGTCTCTGGGATACTAGACTGGGATGTGGAAAACAGATTTCTGTTTCTGCTGCTGCCACAGTTCTCTCTGTAAAATCTTGGGCCAGCTGGGCATTTTGCACCTTACTTCCTTTTCAGGCAGGCTACATTTTTCAGGATTACTTCTGCTTTGCAGAAGTAAAATAGTAATAAACTCTTACTTTTGATTATTTCTCACTGAACCACACAGGCTTTCTGACTAGTTTGCCTGTGGTTTTATTTATTTTTTTTTAAGTGGATGCTTACCTTTCAGTGCATTCCAGGCATCCCACTTTGCTTTGCCTTTGAAATCCAGCATACCAGGGCGATCTGAGAGAGACAGGATAAGCAGTAGAATTAGTTTGCATGATCTGGGTGTAGGTAGTGTCTACTCCTTTCCTGAAGGCTATTTAGCTCTTAACTATGATAAAATACAGTGGTTCGCCTCTGCAGCTCTTACTTACTAACCTGTAGTCCAGACATCACCTCTGATGCTGAAGGGAGAATGTTGGAACAGTGTCAACAGAGATATTCTCTGTCAGGTTCCCTTAAGAGAACAGCATTTGAGTAGAAAAGCACCAAATAGTGTGATTTGGTTTTATCATACTTTCTGAAGAGGCTGCTGTTGCATGACTACTATCTGATTAAAGAACATAATCAGCTCTGAAGTAAAGCAGAAATGCCCTAAGGTCCATTACATGCAGAGACATGAAATCAAAAGCTAATAGCATATAGCTTAGAACTCATTACTATCAAGTTAATGGTATGTTTTTAACACATTTGTTCTGTCATCTAGGGGTATAAGCACTGGATTCTAAGTCACTTCATCACAGGCCACGCTGTAGCCAAACAGAAGAAATGAATGAGATATGGATGTGTATATAGTTATTCTTCACCTAAAATCCCTTTGGGTTTTTTACTACTTCTGTCTCCTTAAAAACAAGTCTTAGGATTAACACATGGAACTGGCCTGTAAATTAGCCACAAAAATACCCTTGCGGTGCTGTCACAGCAATGTGACCTGCAGAGCTAGTTGGCAGCTCTGCTTCTCTCCAACAAGAAATTGTATTAGCTCACTTTTACACAGACTGCTTTTCTAGCCAACTCCTGTTAGCTACTGCTTCACAAGAATGCAATGACTTACAGAAACATTGGTATATTAACAGCTTTAGAGCACTATTTCACCTTGGCAAACATTAATAATGCTAAAGGCCAAAAGTATCATATCTTAAAACGAAAGTCAGTTCTTTTCTCCCCCAGTGCTGTCCATCCTGGGGGAGAAAAAGATCCTGCAAGCACCCATACTTACCATTTCCCATACACTCACTGCCAGCTTTAATTCAATCAATATCCAATAAACGTCAACAGCAACTGGGTCAGGAGGCCAGCCCTCCAAACAAATGACCTTTTCCCTTTCTAATTCTACTTATTCAAGTGTTACACAAGGTCAATAGAGACTGGCTTCATTTAAAGGTGACTGCCAGGCTGAGCTTGCCAGTGTAGCAGCAGAAGTAGCAGGGGAGATTTTACATAATGTACCTGCAGAGATACTTCTGCTACAGTCCTTGCAAGACATGATATTTAGTTACAGCTCCTATAAAAGTTCCCACTGTTTTTGCTTTCCCATACTATCTTTAGCAGCCAATCCAGTTTAAACAAATAGCGCCCCCCGCCCGCCAATACCGCAATTCCACACTTGTATAGTTTGTCTTGTTAAAGCCAATTTAACTGCCAAGTGTTTGCATTAAAGCAACATCCCTTGACCTAGGCTGCTACTTACTGATAGAGGTCTCCAAAAATCCCAAGCCCAGTATTTGCCCTAAACTAACACAAAGGATTCTCGTGCCGTTGAGATACGATTCAGACAACTGCAGCTGAGTTAATCTAAAAACCACAAATTGCACAAACCCTTACCAGGTCAGCTTATGCCTGCCTGCATATAAATCCATGCCAAGTCAGTATTGAGTCATTTTTGCTAAACCGCGAGATTGCACGGAGCGAGACACGCAATAGGAGAGAGGTTTTTACCTCCCAAATCGCCTCCAGCACAGCCTCAGGCTGCAACAGCATCGCCCCCATCCGCCGGGGGCCCCAGCACAAGAGGCGCTGGGCCCGAGCGGGATGCGGCGCTGCCCGACCACCACCACCACCACCACCTCCACCTCCACGCCCGGCGGAGGACCAAGGCGGTTCCTACCCGTGTTCACGTCGCCCACCGTGGCCTGTTTGTAGTGGCTGTAGATATCGAGCATCTCCTGGTCCGTGGGTGTGGTCTTGAGCTGCTTTACCTCCTCAGCGGCCTTCTGAAACGCGGCCTAGAGAGGAGGGGAGGCCCGGGGTAGCGCGTGGGTGAGTACCCGCAGGCTGCCACTGCCAAATTGGGCAAAGAGAGGGAGGGAGATACCCACTGCCACCCCCCCGGGGTTCCCCACTGCCCCCACCCAGCACAGCCCGTACCTCAGACATGGCGACAGCCCCACCGTGATCCCGACCCCCTGGCGTCTGCCGCGCTACCCCCGCCGCTCGGCCGCTTCACCCCTCACCAGAGCGCCCGCTGGCCAATCCCAGCGCCACGGGCAATACTGCGCCAATCGGCGCTCGCTGGGGGCGGGGAGAAGCCATGCCAAGGGCCAATGTGGAGGCGGCGCGGGATGGGCGGGCTTCGAGGCGGCAGAGGGAGACCCAACGCTCGTCAGCGCGAGGAGTGAGTCCTGGACACCACCCGGGGAAGGCGTGGCCTCCTTGGATCCCCGCCCAGCCCCGCCGAGGGGGCGGGGACAGGACGCACCGCAGCCAATCCTCGGTCCGGTGGGTGGCACCGAAAGGACGTGATTGGCGGGGTTGTGTAAGGCGGAGCGAAGAGAGACACCCGGAAGTGTCGGCTGCGGAGTCGGTAGGAAGACTGAGGGCCGCTAGCAGTCCCTTACGGGCGGGGCAGAGGCGGTGTGAGGGCTGAGGGCAGGGCGGGCGGTCTTGAGGAGGTGTGCGGGGGCGGGCAGTGCTCCGCCGCGGGTCCCGGTGCCGCAGCCGGGCAGGCCGGGGTCGGGTCGGGGCAGGCCGGGGGAAGGTTCCTCCTCACAAGATATTGACCGTCAGCAGCTCCGATTGGGGCTGCGCCCTGAGGGGACGCTGGGTGATACCTGGTCGCAGCCCCAGATGGGATCAGCCTGTTGGATCTGTCCAGGCAATGTGAACATCGGCGATTTCTATCTGTCTGTGCTCCCAGGGCTGTATTCCTATAACGTTCTTCCAGGAGAATGTGAATTGCACGCCGTCCCCTTTTCTTTACTCTGTACTGTGCCCTCCAGATCTCGAGCCCGTGTGGAATAGCACCATTTATTGCTGTATCACAGCTTATCTACAATGAAAACGGAATTGGAGCTCTGTGAATTATTAACCAAAGGGGTGTAAAAGCAAGTTGCCTTGTGATGTGGAAAATCTGTGTCTCCATTCTGCAGGAAATAATTGCGGAATATATTGCTGGTTTACTTTGCTGGATGCAGCTAAGACACATACAGCAAACACTGGGAGGTACCTGGATACCTGCATGATAGTGGGGCACTTAAATAATTTCCCTTCACAACAAAAAATCCACTCCCACGCCCCCTTCCATAAAGGGATGAATAGGTGAGAGAATCCTTTATGGGACTGGAAGTAGTGATTGAAACGGCTGCTGAGGGGTAGGAGATGCAGAGCTCGTGCTGTGCATCAGCTCTGGCTGATGTTGCAGCACTCAGATTACAGTATTTGCTCGTTGCTGCAGCAGCGGCGGCAGTTTAGTGTTTGACCAGAAAGCGAGGTTGTTGAGAAATACCCAGCACCAAAAATGGAGAAGGTGGTCAGAGCAGGAAATAGCTTGTTTTCCTGTGGCGAGAAAGAACCCAACGGGATGACGTGTGGGCTTATTTGAAGAGGGGCTCGGGTTGATAAGGTGATTCTGTTACAGGCTCTACTCTGTGTTAAAGGTATAAGCCATATAGAGCCATTCTAAAGACTTAATATCATAAATGAAATTAACCCCCTTAGTTATGTAGTAGTATACCAGGAGAATTATGTGCATGTGTCTGTGGGGGAGGTTTTTCGACCGTCTGTAGGGAGGTGAAAATGGGCGTTGTGTAACAGCTTAGGCATTTTTCAGGGTATTATGCTCTCTACAACATAAGTATATTGAAAAGGTTTTGGTTTTGTTCATGTTGGTACATTCTTTTAGAGCACAAGGGCACCCACCCTGCGGGTAAAGTCTTCAGTTCCTTAAAACCCAAATGACTGGCATTTATCCATAACATTTTGGTGTGTTTAGTAGGGAGTCTGGTGCTGTAGTACATAGCACAGGTGGACTATTGAGTGTGCAGTACCAATAATATCCTGGGTAACTCTGTTAGTTTTGAGATCCTGTTACTGCTTCTGTAGAAACAATAGAAGTTACATCCTGAAAGATATAATGGTATTGAATTTCTTGCCATGTTTTAATTTTTGCGTGAGGCCCACCTGCACCTTGTTTTCTAGCTGTGCTCCTACACAGAGAAAAGGCAATAATTCCTGTCTTTAATGTTTTCCAGGTCATTCAGAAATAATTCTCATGTCAGCAGAAAGCTCAACCATCACAGTCCGTCTTGTTCGCTCGTTTGAACACCGGAACTTCAGACCTGTGGTGTACCATGGAGTTAACTTGGATCAGACAGTAAAGCAGTTCATTACTTTTGTGAGGAAGGGTAAGGGGTGGTTGTCGTATTCGTTCGCGTCAGTCCCATGTGTTGCCATCTCTGCATGAGAAAGTGGAGGGGAGCAAATGAATGGAAATTCTGTGGCTTTGGTAGAGGTGCCAGGTTTGTATTTACATCTCTTGTGTGCTCTCCTCCCTTGGATGAGAGGTCTGGAGTTAATAAGAGCTTCCACAGTCAGTGTGCCATGCCTAAATTTGGGAAGACTGCTTGCCCTGCCCAAATCCTCATGTTTAGTCAAAGAGAGGTGAGGGCATTACTGCATTTGGCTCAGTGCCTCAGACTCCTTGAGTAGTGCTGTCAGGCAGCTGTTCATAAATTAACAGGAGTAAATTAATAGAATTTAGAGCACCTTTGATCCTTAGGAACCACACCAATATGTGGAATGTGGGAATGCACGTCTGTTTGCTATTTGTGAGAAAAGAGGATCTTGAAAAATTGTTTTTGACACTGTGAGATCTCACTGTGCATGTTTGTTTCCGAGTTTCCGTCTCCATCCTGAGCTTTGTGGTGCAGGTTTACTCTCACCTATGGGCTTTACGTTTTAGAGGCCTGGCTGAAAGTGACAGTGTATCTAAACGTTAATTAAGGCAGAGCAGCCCACACAGTGACTCAGTAGTTAGGGTGTTACCCTCATCTTGCAGGTGTATTTCCACACACCTAAATGGAGACATTCAAAGGGTGTAGAATAACATAATTTGATTTTTTTTTTTTTGCATAAAGTCAGTTTAAACAAGTCTCGATTTGTTATAGCTGATAACATTTGAGCAACTCCTGGGACGTTGCCCTCGGCCTCGCAGCTGTATTGTGTTTTCAGCAACTTCCGTGCTTCTAGACAGTGATTGGCATGGCAAGATCTTAGGATGCTTTTAGAAAACTACAAGCAGATTCAGAACATGTGGTACAGCAGCTGTTAGGAAGAATAAAATAAAAAACAATGCTAAGAAACTTGCTTTTGATGTGTGCAGCGTTGCAACTCTCTGTCATTTGAGACAAAGCTAGTGTCTTGAACAAAACTTTTGGAACCTCATTCCACAGATGGATGGACAGTTCTGTTCCTGGTCCAAAAGGAGCTGTGTTCCTTCCTTCGCTGTAATCTGTTTTGAAGGGGGAGTTTGAGATAAATTGTTAAACTACTGATGAAGTTATGGTTTCAGCAGCCTTGCTGCTGAGCCTGACAAGTGGCTGGGCCTTCTAAGGGCCTGCTTAAATCCCTGGGTGTCACTGGGAACACTGGCACCAGGGAAGGTGTTAGAGTTCTTGCAGTTGCTTACGGGCTGTGTCCTGTGTGTGGCTAAAGGGTTAATTTTCTATAGTTTGGCTTCCTTTTTCTGGCTGGTTGGCATAGCTGTGTTTGCTTGAACAATTCAGTTATGAATGACAGTTGTCAGCTGTTTGTAGAGAGAGATGCTGAGCAAACCATTAGCGGGGTGTTCCTGGCAGGTTTCTGAAGGATCACAGTCCCGTGATCATATCCCAGTTGCATTGACTCACTGTCCTCAAGGGTTGCTTGGTTCAGAGAGACTTGGTGCTCAAGTGAAGCTAATCAGACATGGAGTAACTACAGAATCTGAGCCAACGGTTGTGGTTTAGTATTTGATGCTCAAACAAGTCTCCCGTGTTGTGGATTTATTTTGATGTAATGGATGTCCAAGGTGCATACGTAAATTAAGGGAAAATAAAATACTGGAAATAAAAAACCTGACAAATTTTGGTTTAACTTGGTCCTTTTATTTTAATAGATGTGCCTTCAAGAACAGGACTTCCTCCTCCTTTCAAAAATTACAAGTATGGTACGTGAATTTTAATTCCTGTAAAATGCAGATATAATATTTTATACCAGTTTCTATACAAGTTAGAAGACAATTACTGTAGAATACTCATGCCGGTGGCAGTGCCTGCCTACATTTGCAACTCTATCCAGCTCTTGTAGCTGGGGTTGTGCCACTGGAATCATGTCTACAGAACTTGACCATTATTTTAAAGTTCTGTATTAATCTTTGAATTAGGCTGTGTACATTATTTGCTAATTGGTACTGATGTTTTTTGATATTAATTTTTATTACTTTTATAAGTGCCTTTAACTCTGTTTTTACTCTAGTGAGCAGATTGTGATCTCAAACGCTTTGAAATTGTAGTTCTTTATGTGGTATTTCAGTATCTACTGACTGTGAAGTCAGAAAGGATGGAGAAGTGGAAGCTGAAGGCAGTAAATGGAAAATGCTTAAATATACTTAATAATTTACACGGTACAAGAGAAGCAGGGAACTTTGCTCAAAGTAGATATGAAAGCTGTTAAATACAAGCTGACGGAGTGAAATAGCCTGGTGTGAAACATAGGCTGACTTTATCCTCTCATGTAAAGCTACGTGTGTATTTCCTTTTTGTGAAGATTGACACGAACATGTGCAATTCATCTGTTTGGGACAGAATATACTTTGAAAATAGATTAAATTACTTCCTTTCTTGGAGTTTGTTAACTTGGATGTCAGTAACATATCTTTTCCTAAACTTGGCAATTCTGTTCCTTTGGAGTTTTGCTGTAAGTGATCCTCTGTCTCCTGTGTTCTTGGAGTTGACAAACTCCTTTCCCTACAGTGATTCAGATAATTGAATGAGGAACCTACTTAACACATGTGAATGGTAATAGACTCTATTTGCCTATGTAAAAAAACCCAAACAGCCAAGCATTTAATTCTGTGGTTTTGCTGATGGTGAAACAGATAGTCCAAAATGAGTTAGGGATTAAGGGTTACCATAGTCAGTGGCAAGGACTTGAACATTACTATTATTATTAATATATTGCTTATATAGGTAACTTTTAAGACCTTATATAAGGTCTTAAAATCTAGGTAACTATAAGTTTGAATTTGGAGGTGCCCTTCCTCCCCGATATCTGTGGCTTTGACTAGGTGGAAGACTGTTGCCATCAGTTCTATTCCCAGGGCTGCCTATCCCTGCTGCTCCTTCTTTCATCACTTAGAGCATCGGTGTTGTTTTTCCCAAGGCATATGTTGTGGCTGAGCACCTGATTGTGCTGTGTAGGACTGAGCATCATGTGGGTGCAAAACACTGCAGGACTTTAAAACCTGTTACACCAGTTAAGTGGGATGGTGCTGGCTCTGTGGAAATTTTCACACAGAAAATTTGAAGTTCCCCACCTTCCCCTCAGGCTGCGAATCATCCAGGTTCATGTTTTTGGCATCTCTTGTGTGCTCTACTGTCTGTCTTGTATTTGGTGATGAAAGAGCAGTGAAACTTCTGCATGAATAGTGCTAGCAAGAATCAGATTCCATTATTATAAATTTTTCCTTCTGCTTTGTTTGGCAGTGCCAGAAATCTCAGTTGGACCAGGCTGTCTCTCACCTTGTGCCTGTTTTGGCTTCCTTCTCTCTGGAATCCAGCACCACTTGTTCTCTCAACATCATGTATAACGCCATCACATTTTTCCTCTTGGCTTGGTGCTCTAACATCTCAAAGCTTATGACTTTCATTGTCTCTTCATTTCCTTGTACACAGCGTTCTTGTCCTTGGTCTAGAACTCTTCTCAGTCAATCTTCCCATCTTCCTACCCTGTCATTGCCATCTTTTCACCGATGATGGCAGCCTGGGTGCCAACTTGGCTCAGAAGCTGCTTCTCAATTTATTTTTTCCCCGTGAATGTGCAGCAATACGGTAGATACTTCACAGAATCACACGTAGAAAGTGATTTCTTACCTGTTGTCGCAGAAGATCTGTTACCAGAAAACGAAAGGTAAAAATCTGGGAATATGATTGAGTGGGATTAAATTGGGATGAAATAGCAAAGGCAACTGGGAGGACATAAGGCTTTTTAGCTAGGATGCAAAGAGACTGTAGATTCACCTCATAACAGAGTTAGGGCAGCTATTTAGAAGCTCAGATGAAGACACGGTAAACTCTCCCTGGAGCAGAGAAGGCTCCAGGGAGACCTTATAGCACCTTCCAGTACCTGAAGGGACCAACAAGGAAGCTGGGGAGGGGCTTTTTACAAGGGCCTGTAGTGACAGGACAAGGGGTAATGAGTTTAAATTGAAAGCAGGGAGATTTAGATTAGATATCAGGAAGAAATTCTTCCCAGAGAGGGTGGGGGGGCACTGGGACAGGTTGTCCAGAGTAGCTGTGGATGCCGCATCCCTGGAAGTGTTCAAGGCCAGGCTGGATGAGGCTTGGAGCAACCTGGTCTAGTGGAGGGTGTCCCTGCCCATGGCAGGGGTGTTGGAACTAGATGATCTTTAAGGTCCCTTCCAACCCAACCCATTCTGTGATTCTATGATAACTGCTGGATGCCAGCGGTGGAGTTGTGAAGGAGTAGAATTGAGACAACAGTTCAGAGAGTGACTGGGCAAAGACTAGAGAAAAGGGGATGTGACAAAGCTGATGGAGAAGCTTAAAACTAACAGGCAGAGACTGGATTGTATTTGCTGTGATAGAACAGATTAATGATTGCACTGTGTTTTTGCTGTGATTGCTTGGTCTTTTTGCAATGCTTCTATGCAAGATGGAGCCAGGAACTGCAATTTAATATGTGTCTTGCTTCCCGTACTGCAATTGGTACAGCATGCTAAGACTGCCCTCTCAGTGCCCTCTGCAGTGGGAATACGGAGCAGTTTTGACCTTCTGTAGTGTTTTAAATAAAAGGTTCAAAATGGGCTGGAGTGGTAACAAAGCAAACTTCTGAATGGGAATGTGATCTCTCTTATTCTGAATATTTGGTCTCAGTAGTTTGAAAGTTGTTTTAGCCTATATTTAACTTTCTTGCATCCTCCTATGAGATTTTCAACATGTAGTGTTCAGTTAATGCACAAACCCAAACTAGAACAGAAAATGAGCAGGCGAACTGGGTTTTGCTTCTTTGCTGGGAAGGGACTGGTGTGTTATTCTGAATTTGTTCGAACACAGAGGCTTTGGAGGGTTTTTGTGGTTGTTGTTGCTTGGGCTTTTTTGGGGTTTTGTGGTTTTTTGTTTGTTTAGTTTGCTTTTTTTTTTTTTTTTAGTGCCACATAGGCATCTTCTGATTCCATTCCCTCTGGATCTTTGCACTCATCTGGTTGCTTTAGCGACCACATTGTTTTCCCCAGTTTTTCCCTTCTGTTAACAAAGCCCTGCCCATGTTGCCGGAGGAAAGTGATATTTCTTTTTTTGTATAACATAATTTCTTGAAGTGCTACACCGTGCAAACACACCAGTGATAAATACTGCCGAAGAGGATATAGCACTAGAAGGAGGAGAGGCTGTATGTGTTCATGGAGAATGGACTGCCTTAACAAAATTTCTACATGGGTGCTTTCTTCATGAGAAGGAAAATTTCAAGGAATGATCTGAAGTGGTCAGGGTACTGTGTCTTAATCACTTGCTGCCTATCAATTTAACTGTAGTAGTTCACAGTGCATAAACGGTGTTTGTCCTGCCCCGATTGCATGTGTAAAACCTGTTAGGTTAAAGCACCCTAACTGGCATTTAAATTGATGTGTTTTGACTGGCAATTGGGATGGTCATTAGCTAGTTATTGTAATTCAGCCAGCAGACAGAAGCCCAATAGGATGTGGTACCTTCATGTTGGATTGACTGGTTTAAGACTGTGGCTGCAGGACTGGGAAATGAAGATGTTTTTGCCTTTTTCTAGACTGAATACACAAAATAGTTGTTAATAAAAGAGTTTGAACCTTACCCCTTTGTTTGTCTCTCCTTTCCCAAGTACAGCTTTGAGTGTTACCTGCCTATTAAGCCTTATTTTAGGAAAACATCTTTTCTTTCAGATACAATGAAGATTATTCACCAAGCACACAAATCTAAGGTATGATATTAGCTGTATTCTTCCCCTTTCACATGCTGTACTGCGGGCAGATCTCTGCACTGTCCAACAAGGCTGGGGCAGAGACAGTCAGTAAATTCTTATCTTTGTGTTCTGGTTCTCTGATTTGTAGACCGGTGAACTCGTAGTGAGTTTGGAAGATGATGACAAACTGCTTTTGAAAGAAGACAGTACGCTGAAAGCAGCTGGAGTAGGTAGGAGTACATTTGTATTGACTGAAGGTGCTGTTCATTGTGGTTGTCATTAAACTGATAACTGGCTGATTATGTTTGGATAGCCTGCTGAAAAGTAAATGCTATTCCTGATGCTCTTTACACTACTTGATAATTATTCAGGGAAGAAAAGGGGGGGGGATAATGTACATTCAAATCATTGGACTGAGGGCAGCGGGTATCTGCACTCCAAATGTTCAGAATGCAAATTGTGATTTTTAGAGGGTATGCTTATAATTCTGCTGAGAGTAATTTTAAATGATTGACAGATAGGTTATTAGTACCGTGTCTGCTTAGTCTTATCAGTAACATTTAAACTGATGTTTTGGTTAGAAATGTAAGTAGTGGAACCAGCACTGAATAATGAAATAAGATTAGATTTGTTTAATGTGCAGCATACAGTGCTTGATAGCCAGATTGCTCAGGAAAGCTCATGCAGTATCATTTAGAGAATGTGCTGAACATAGCAAAGAGTTGAAACTTGACCTGATTTCTCACATTTTGACAGGGGACTGCATATAGGGCATGTCTTTTGGTAATAATGTAAAGAAATGTCTGTCATGATAAAATTGATGGTCCCTGGATGTCCTTTGGGCTTCTCGTAACTGTGGCTGAATGACTTTGTGGCAGCAGGGTACTTAAGGGATGTAGCTGCATTCCACCTTGATATGGACATTTGCTCATTTGAATCTGATTTGCCTAGCTGGAACGCATAACTGCCTTCGCTCTAAGTGCAGGGGTGTTGCAGAGAAAGCTCCCTCCTGTTCCCGATGCCCTCCGATTGCTCCCCAGCTAGTCAATGGGATTTCTTTCTCCTGGGTTTCTTGGCTCTTTTGTTTCCTGCCATTTACTTTCTGGTTTTCAGTGACTTGGGATGTCTCTTTAATGTTTTTCTCTGAGGTGCACTGCAACTGGCCTCAGTATACCTTTCCTATAGGTCTTTGGGTGTTCCTATAATATGAATGATAGTTATTCTCTGGCTGTTGGTACTAGACCAGGTCTTTTTATCTGGAGAGGAAAAAAAGCGGTTCCTCAGGAAGGAGGATTGCTGGAACTCAAGTCTTATAGATTGGCAATTTAGTTAGCAGAAGATTCATTTAAGCATGATTTTCATCCACCTAAGGCATAAGAGGCGATGCAGTTCAGGACAGGGACTGATGACAGTGCTGAGTGTTGAATTAGAAATGACATTGTCCAGAGCTGCCTTCTCTCAGAAAGGTATTGATAAATATTTGTATATATTATGTATCTTTGAAACTAGGTTTGTAGCTACAGCAGTGAAACAGTTGGATGTGAATTTGAAAAAGGCATGAAAACATCAGAGTCAATGTTGTCGTGAAGGGAAATTGGAATAGACCAGCCTATTCTGTGTCTCCGTACAAAGAGAGGGATGGCTTATTCAGGGCAGAAAACAATTTAAAGCTGCTTTTTACTTTATTATTATTTTTTTCAGAATAAGTAACAGCCGTTAGTCATTAGTACGTAGTGGGTATGTGTGACAGAAAAGAAAAACTCATGCTTTGTAAAACGCAGCATGCCATGATACTGTTTTGAATGCTGATATGTTCCAGTGTACCTTGATGGGAAAATTAGGTAAGTTAGGAGTGTGGTCTTTGTAGTACAATCTTGAAGAAGTCCTCCTTCTTCAACAAGAAGTAGAAAAGAGTAAGTGAAGGAAGTGTGGTAGCACATACGACTAGTGCTCGTTTTGTACAGTTTAATTTAAATCAGTGAGAAGATTTGAAATCTTCTATCGACATATTACGCTTTTCCAATATCTAGTCTGGATGAGATTTACTAGACCAGAACGGAGAATTGTCATTAGAAAATCTGGGAAATTCTGAGACACGCCGAACGTTTTTTTCCTAAGCTGCAGTCGATTGCCCTTGGCACTTTACAGGGTTGGGCTAGAGAGTTATAAATTATGAGGACATTAGATAAGTATCCTCAGGAAAGCCTCGGTGGTAGTGATTATTATTACAGCTATTATCTAGTCAGCAAAGTTAACGCTTGCTTGTTTTTTTTTTTAAGAGCAGGGTGTATGTTAATAAAGTGTTCAGTATTCATTGCAAACGGTCTTGTCTGTTTTCTAGTTGAGATTCTAAAACCCCTTCTGCTCTTTTTTTTTTTTTTTTTGCCTTTTTTACAAGACAGGCAGACTTCATTAACTTCAGGTTTAATTTAAAAAACGAATGTGGAACTTATTGGCTCAGCACCTTAAAGAATTCCATGTTTAATAATTGTGAAGGCTTTCCATCAGATTTGTCTCTGTTCTGAATTAGTAATGTTGCTGACTTATTGTTTTAGAAGAGGAAGTCCTTGACCTACTGGGTTGAAAGAATTGTGACTGCTCTGAACCTTTGTGGGTCCTTTAGCTCTGCCATATCCCCTGTGAATAATTAGAGGTATTTGAAGGTATTGCTGGAGAAGCCAATTTGTGTCTTTCACTTTGCATATTGTTGAAGCCTCATGAATTAATCATCAGCAGGGCAAAAAATTAACTTCCTCAGACACATATTTTGATGGGTCATGAGGGAGAATGTAAAGTGATCTGTAAAATATTCTACTGATCCTCTAAGTATTAAATTATTATACCTACAGGCTAATTTAATGGAAAAAAATAGTTTCTTTTTCCCTTTCCTAACAGAAAAATGCACAAAAAGGAGAAAATCATGCTTCATTATTTTCCTAGCATTTGAAGGTATTAGAAATGCAATCACTTAATTTGCTGTGTGCTTATACAAACAATTCCAAAGGCTGAGTTAAACAAGTCTGGAGGGGTCCTGTGTACATATTTACTTCTATATATTCCGTTTTGTTTGGGTTTTTTTACAAGGTAAAATGACATGTTTAATACTGGAATCTTTTTTTGTAAAAATATGAGGGAGAGGAGGGAAAGTATGTGGTGATTTATAATTGTCTTTGACTAGAAAGTTGCCAATTGTTCTCTAAGATGCTAAATAGCTGACTGTTGGGTGGTTCATTTACTGGTGTGCTAAATATTTAATTTTTTTATTCCTTCTAGCAAATGAGACCGAATTAGCATTCTTCTGTGAGGAAGATTACAGAAACTACAAAGCTAATCCTGTTTCGGCCTGGTGAAGATCCCAAGAGATTGTTTTGTTTTCCCATACCTGTTGTAAATTTTCCTTATTCTGCTTAATGAGATTTTTCTTAAAGATCAATAAATCCTAGAGGATTGCTTTGCAAACAGTGCAATTCCCTTCCTATAGAAATTAATTTCTGTCAATATGCTGAGACTCAGAGAAGAAAAACTGGGCGACATAAATGACTTTTTGTCTTTCTCCCATGTCTTTTTCCTTCGCTCTTAGGATGCAGGCAGTGCAATCTGACCTGTGGCACAGCTCTTGGTGCAATCCTACAGCAGACATTACCTGCATATGGAGATTATACAATGCACAGTAAGACCATCCCAGTACTAACTTTCAATGAAAATGGAAACATTTTATGACCAAATCACTTAGTATTTTAGAGAGCTTGAGAAGAGAATCTCTGTTTCAAGTCATAGCCTTACTTCTCTCATTTTATGTTTGGTCTCCTTTGTTTAAATGGTGCAGACTGGCAAGTGTTTCGTGCTCTTTACTGGTGAATGCTTTCCTTTATACTCTCTTCCAGCCCTCTTTAGCATGCTGAAAGAGACAAATGACTGTTGGGAGGCTGTTCTGTTGAAAGACCAGCTTGCCTGTTGATAGCTTTACTTCATGGAGACACCTTCCTGTAGGAGGTACCTACCTGAGTTCTGCCAGGACATCAGTGTGCAGAAGTAGGAACCGAGCATTTTTCCCAAGAGTGTAGCCTATGGTTTGCTCCCATCTCATTTTCTTCATCCTTCCTGACAACTCTGGTTTAGGCTGATTTCGGTAGCTGATGTTACTCACCAATGTCTTTGCTTTAAACGGAGTTTTATTCTTTTGTGAAAGTTGTCTGCCACGTTGTCATCAGTGATTAAGAGGGTGGTTGTATCTTTATCTTGTAAGGAAGACTGCTGTCTCACTGCGGTCACCTGCGTTCTCTTGGGATTTAGATGCTGTTATGCATGCTCTGATGAATTTGTGATGAGAATGTACCACTTGCCTCCTCTTCCTGTCCAGGCCGCCTTTCTGTGGCTGGCACCTGCTCCCTAAACATGGGCCTGTGTCCCAGCTACCTGCTTGCACAGTCTGTCATGTTTGCCAGATTAATCTGGCTAATAAGATTTTGTACCTGTCTTCACAGACAGTTTAAGTTAATGCATGGCACTCCAGAGGACGCCAGCTTTGTTCAGCCAAATCTAATGTAATGAAGGTAACTTTGTGGGGAGTAGATTGCATACCGGAGAGATCAAAATCTCCAGCCCTTTCCGACAGTTTGGGATTGTTTTTGTGATCTCTAAGTCATTTGTGTTTGAAAGTCACCAAATTTAGTAATTGTGCTTTCTGGGCTAGTAGAGTTACAAACGTTCAGTGCCACAGCGAGTGTGAAAAAGCAATTCTACAGCATCAACGAGACATTAGGTAAATGTTTTAATGCAAATATGCAAGAATGATGCAGCTGGCACTCCAGACTAGCTTCTTTTTCCAAGGGAAGAGTTAAACTGCTGCTTTGTGCGCTCTGTTCGCTCTGGCAACAGCACTTCATTGGCTCCTTTCTGTAGCAGCACAGTAGAGCCTTTTGTAATGCTCTCTGTGACCACACTTGTAAACTGGATTCTTCCTGAAGTGTTTTTCTACTGTTTTTTTTTTTCTTTGTTGGCCCTTTAATAATGCTTCTTTCAAATAAACCCCACAAACCCAAAGCTAATAACTGAGAACTTGTTAAGATAGATGCTGTTCCAATGGGTTTTGGTAGGATATGGTATAGCCTTGTATCAAAGTAGGTTTGATTCCATGGAGTACTGAATGAAATCTGTGAACACACGCTAATAGGTTACTAAGGGCTGAGATGCCTTTGCCCGTGGTGTTATGAAATCCTCTTTCTACTGGAGGAAACCACCTACAGAGTTGGTACCACGGCTTGTTATCCTGGCAGAGGTCACAAACTCCATCCGTTTACAGTTAGTCAAAAGTGGCTTCTCCGTAACGCATCGTGGGGTGAATCACACAGCGTTGCTGGTGTTCTTAGACACTAATAAGGATTCATCTTGCACTGTGATGTCTTTCAAGCTTCTCACTAGCATTTTTAAAAAAAAAAAAACAGCATCCAGAGTGGACGCTGAAATAACATGCAACTTCTGGGTTATTGCACTGTAGCAGAGAAAGGCAGGCAAACTGGAAGCTGGGGGCGTGTGTGGGGATTGGGTGTTTCTTGGAGAAAGAAAAGCACTTCGGAGAGACTGGAGTTTTTGCTAGGAGGTGTGGAAGAATAACTACTGCATGAGAAGAGAGGAAATTAGGAAAGGAATTACCATGAAAAGGAAGAAGAGGTAACAGTGTAACTGAAGAAGCACACAAAATCTTGATTGTACAACACTCTTGGCACAGATATACTGGAGTAGTTCTGCTTTTTATGCCACTAAAGGTAAGAAAATGGCACATTTTAATAATTTTTGAATTGAATTCGTAAACTGCTGGAATGGGCATCTTGTTTCCTGGCTTTGTCATGCTATATTTTCTGCATGCAGCAGCTTTTGTGTGTTTTTCTGTCCAGATGTAGTTATGTTGCCTCTTGAAGAAGGAAGAGCTAAGAAAACGGTTGACATGGATAGCTGAGTTAAATGTTGACAGTTACCAGTGGCATAAAGAGGTCCCCAAAGAACTGATACGCACCACATTTAACGTTGGGGAACTGCTTTATCAGATGTAAACACT
Source organism: Rhynochetos jubatus (assembly GCA_027574665.1). NCBI lineage: Eukaryota > Metazoa > Chordata > Aves > Eurypygiformes > Rhynochetidae > Rhynochetos > Rhynochetos jubatus. The sequence goes on from CM050654.1 coordinate 33,257,157, forward strand.
CTGTCTTAGAGGTGATCCCGGGATAAGTTGCAAGCTGTGGTGTTCCTCTCACTCCCTGGGAGTATTCAGCACATCCCCTGGTAGATCACTTACTTAAACATGGGCTTCCAGTACCAGTCCAAGTGTTACCACAGCCATGACAGGACACTGTGGGTCCTGCCCTTGCAAGCTCATAGCCACAGAAATCCTGAGCGTCCAGAGACCAAGAGTGAGAAAACTGAACATGGGATGCTCATTCTTGGTCTCATATGACTGGTAGGATCCCGGCTTCAGAGGAACTTCAGCCAACTGGAGGCATTACAGATGCTTAAGGCAAGGGCACACTTGCGCTTATTGAACAGTTTGGGCTGAGCTCAGGCTTGCTGCTTGGCACTTGATCCTCTCTCCCTGATTTCCTTTTCAAAGTACTGCTTGGCACAGATTTGCAAATGATTAATGAATCAAGCAATGATGCCCAGAAGGCAACTTTACTCCTTTCCATATTATCAGGACATTGACCTTTTCCTGCAGCCCCTTTCCTGTTGAGTTAGAGGAATGGCCACACCTCTGGTTATTCTCCCTGCCACTTCCCTTTGCTTCTTGCTGCCACCTCTGCCGATTTGCCGTGCTTTAGTGGTTAGGTTTACACCTCATCTGATATGCAACAGCAGCATTTCCTGTGGCAGGGAATGTACGTTTGTTGTATTCACGAAGAAATACGCTTTGAAATCAAGAAGAAACCTTCTCTACACTGTTGCTAATATTGCACAATAAAGGATCCTTTCTTGCCTCACAGGAGGGCTTGCATAGGACAGATCAGTGGAAAGAAAAATGTTTTTATCTTAATGCTTTGTATCTTGGATGGAAATGAGAGAAATTGCATTGAGAATGCAAAACAAAAGCAGGGAAGAGCCAAGACCTGCTGCCATAAACCATCTTTGCCAGCAGAGGAAGCCAGCAGGTGTCAGCACAGCCTGTTCTTTCCTTCTCCAGAACCTCTGCAAGCCAAGAAATATGTCATGTTTATGAAAAATGCTTATCTGTGAATTGGTTTAGCCTGCAAAGTCTGTACTAGGGTGCTGGTGATGAAAGCTGAAGTTTTCCTTGCAGAAAGTATTTCTTTTTATATTAAAATCAAAAAGCGGCAAATTGAACTGCTATCGGTGCTTAAATTCCTGTTGTTAGAGAGCATCCTTTGCGGAGCCAGTTCCAGCGTGTCTAAATCTTTGCATGCTGTGAGGAGGCATTTGCAGAACATTCATTTGAAGAATTGTCTGGAAAAGATCGGTGTTAATTTGCTGAGGTTTTGTAAAGTAGACTTTAAGTGTGCCTAATTTTTTTTTTTTTTTAAACACAAGGAAAACCACCCAGAACAGCCACACATGCAAAGCAGATCAAAACATCTTCAGCAACACAGCTTAAACACCCAGCGAATGTCTCCTCCATGCTTCTGGCCCTAAGCTCCTTCTATTTCTTCCTCGTAGCGCGAGGGCTGAGGAGAACCTGGCACCGCGCTTGCCGGGCCGCGCTTGCCGAGCTGTGATGAGCTGAGATGGGATGTGAGTTCTGGAGTCCGAACCCGAGCACTGTGCACAGCTTTGTGCTGTCAGTGATCGAAGTGTGCATAGGTGCTGCCTGGTTAAAAGGGCAAATCGGGATTGTTGCACAGGGACAAGGTGTGACGGAGCTTTCTGCTGAGATTCCCGATGCTTTTCTTGCAGCAGCTTGCAGATGCCAGGGATGCTATCGAAGAGAAGGAAGTTAAGTGGCAGGTCAAGCCTGGATGACCTAAATTCTTCCTTCCTTCTGTTTTGGGCTGCTGCCTCGGTTCCTTTCTTCTAGCCTTGTAGCACTGGCGTCATGCTAGGGGTTTACCACAGCTTGCTGTGTATGAGACCAGTTTATTGATTCCAAACTATCACTACAGCCCTCAAACGCTGTTCCCAATCCACAGGTGACGCGTGGGAACTGGCAGCTGTGCGATCTTGTGCTGTCTGCAGGGACAGGCCGCGGCGTGCATGGGTCGGCATGGAGGTGCAGGTTGTTAGGGAGGCGTTACTCTCACTTCTTTTTGCACAGCACCCAGTTCTGCTTCGCTGGGGACCAGGACCTCCTCGTGAAGCATGGCATGCCTGGCAGATAGCCTCCAGGACAGGTGGGTGTTTGGGCTGGTGAGGAGGTGGGGGAGAGGATGGGACACAGAGCTTTCATCTTCCTCTGGATACAATATTTTTTATGAGATATGGGTTGTACCTTTTGTTTGCTAGCATCCTCTCTAATAGATTCTTTCCTTTGTAGTGAGCCAAAAGCAGGCAGCCAGAGGAACGTGAGTTTCCAGTGGTAGTGAATCAGAGCTCCGTATCACAGAATTCACCTTTGCGTGTCTGTGGCTGCTCTCTGGCAGGTGACAGTGCTGTGTACCAGGAATGCCAGCAATTACTGTAAGAATTGGTGCCATCTGCTCTCATTCCACATCTTGGGAAGGTTTAATTCTGCTTTCTAACCTGAAACCCAGGGAATGTATTCTTTAAGGCTGTTTTGGGAAGCCCCTTTTCTTCAGTGAACTGTGATTTTTTTTTTTAAATGGAAGGTGTGGCGTTGGTCTGGTTTTCACACCACTTTGGTGTCGCCCCTTTGGCTCTATGCCTGTGTTTGTGTCCATCCAACTGGAGGAGGTCAGCTGGTTTCAGAGCCTCAGCAGCAATCTAGAAATGAAGGCTGTGTATCCTAGCGGTTAGTATCATGGCCATTTCTTCACACTACTCCCCTGCCCCATCCCCTCCAAATGAAAGAAATCTGGTTCTGCAGAAAGCAGCCTTGAATCTCTCACAGCAACTTTGGTTTTTAGAGCGCGGGATGAGGCAGCTACTCGAACGCAGGCATCCGACTGCGGCTAGCTCTTTAGGCCAGCAGGCTGGCGTGCTGCAGCAGCAGCTGAAGCTAGCTCATTGCACATCAGATATGGGAAACCAATAACAGGAATAACTAACCAGCTGAACAGCAGCCGTAGTGGGTCCTCCGCTGCCGAGGTTTCTAAATCTGAAGCAGATTATCTTTCTAGGAGGACTGCTGTAGTGCCACTTTAAGTCTTTGAAAGATTCCTGTGATACTGTGCTTGTAATACGTGATCATCCTGACTGGCCACACCAGTTATTTTTAGTCTGATTATGAAAGTCCTGCGATGCTCTGCTAACAAGAACTGTCCCTAATCATAGATGGTATCTTCCTGCTGCATATTGTAGGCCCAACTGTAAAATAAGCGTGGTTCTGACTTGCACTGAACAACCTTGGGCAGAAATTCTGCAAAACTGATGCTGCTTATTAAAGCACAATAAACAGATAAAAGTTTATCTGTTTATCTGTTTATAAAAGTAACAGTTTGTTACTGCCCTAGCGTAACAAACCTCATTCCTCAAACCTGCAGCACAGTGCGCAGATCCCGCTAGCTCTGAAATTTTGAGCTCAAGGGTAACACCAGACTTTTGTTGCTGATCGTAGCAGGTCACACAACTGCACTGGCCAGCTTGGAGACTGGAGGAAATATATCACATAGAGGTGCTGAAGCAAGTGCATCCCCCTAAAGATTTAACTGTGGTTTGAGATGTCCCTTTGTGAGTAAATCCCTGAAGAGCAAGAAACCAAATGCACTGTTTAAAATCCTTGTGTTATAAAAGAAGGAGTGAGGGAACTGTACCTGCAGAGGTTAATCTTCAGCACAGGAATTTAAATGAACTCATTAAAATCAACTTACAAATTAGCTCATTAAAATCCAATGCTGCAGATCCAGAAGACGGTTGATCTGGCATGCCACTTCCACGAAGAAGCGACTTAAACAGAGAACAAATTGATAATATTAAAACTCCCTTTTCCTTTCCACTCCCACAACCCCTCAGCTGGAGCTCCCTCTTCCTTGAACTTTGTATCAACAGCACTTTCTGTTTAGTTGAATTAAGCTTGTCTGACCCAGTGCTACAAGTGCTCTGTAGTATCACTAGCCTCCTGTAAAGAAACGTACATCTGTACACACTCGTGCCCTCCCACGAGTGTAGGAACTCTGCTAGAGAGGCTCCGGTGCACCAGGTCACAGTGATAATCATTTTCACATACTATCGTGATAACAAGGCTGCTAGCTGTAGTGGGCTTTATTTCCTAGTGGTTAAACTTTGGATAATCACACTGCTCTACTACTGCCATTAAAGTAATGGTATAGTTCAGGGAGAGGAGGGGAAAAAAACCTCAGTGAGTTCCGATATAATTATATAGACCTGTTCAGAATATATTTTATGTAACTACAGAAGCCAGTGATTAAAACTGGCCTTACTCTTACAGCTTTTCAGTCGGTTCTTACATATCCCAGAGGCACATAGTAGGCAATACAGGAAATAAAAATGTAAAGAATTTACATTCCAGCTAAATATTCTGCAGTAATATATATGTGTGCACATATATACATAGAGAGAAACCTGAAGTACAAAACCAGTTAATTGGTAAATTTTAAGCTAACCTCACTAAACCCCCTATCCACATCAAAACATTCGTAAGGAAATGATCATTGAAAAATTCCTCAATTTTTTTTTCCCTCAAGCTACTTTTCAGCGTTTCAGAATCAGAACTGTTGTGTCAAAGGTGCTGAGGACCAGACGCCTACACCATCTGAAACGCTCTTCTGCAGTGTCAGGAGTTGGTTTCAGTCTTTACCGGGGATGGTGACTGGCTGGACAGTCTGTTGGCACGTGCAACGCCTGGAGACGCTCGACCAGCCTTTTTTTAGATGCTGTGGAGCTGCGGTAGCTGCAGGGATTTTGAGCTGGCTCGTCTGTCCATCTGGTCTTGTGTCCATCTGAAAAGCACCGTGCTGACTCAACTAACGGAGCCAGCTCCTCGGGTAGGGCCGGATGCCCGACTCTGCTGCTGCTCATCCAAACTGTCCCTTTGCCTTGATGGGAAAGGGTATGTGGGCGTGAAAGTTGTAATCAAAGAGAAGGTGCAAACCTTACTGCTGCTGGGCAGAAAAGCGAGTCTTTAACCTTGCAGTGAGTCACCGTAAAACCACACCTTTCTCCTTGAACACAAAGCTTGCAAGTTTTTGTAATGTTCTTTCCCTGCCTCTTAATCCTTTTATCTTTTTTTTCCACCAGGCAGTAGTCATGCCTGACCTGAAGATGTAAAAAGAAGCTTAGGTAGGAAAAAGAGGCATTGGAATACGTTATTGTAACAAGACAATGTGTAAACTGGTGCTTTTATGTTGACTTTGCTTGGTGATGAAATGGAAAACTAAAAGAACAAGCTTGCTGAATCTGGTTTTCCTCGAAGGATGAGTCACACTGGAGTGGGTGGGATTATACTCTGGTGAAACTGTCTCAGATCCCTGTGGAAACTTAACCGACCATTCAACCACAAATAAATAGTGCCTGGTAATCGATCTGCTTGGTGAGTGACGGAATCATGTGCCCATCTGGGCTGGAGGTTGTGGACATGGATGGGGAAACCTGAATAACCACAACTCTGAAGGGGACAGTGGGAATGAATACTATCTTCCCCATGTTGCTAAAAAAAAACACCCCAACAACAAAAAATCAGCTGATTATGAAATCTGGGCATTTCCCTCATGCTTTCTTTCTATTCAGTGGAAAGAAATGGTGTTTGGAGACACTACTGTAAAGCCTTAGGCAGGAACTGAAATCCCTCTATCATCACTGGCACTGTGAGCAATATCTAGAGATATTGTAGTTATTTGAGCGTAATTCTTAAGACCCTCTGTCTGTGTAGAAATCATCCAGGTTACAGAAGCAATGTTGGCTTGTAGATGGGTTTAGGTGCCCCAAAGTTGATAATTTTTCCCCCCATTTTTATGAACTGGTCTAGTAACAAGTACTCTCTCGTCCCACGAGCCATCCCTCATTTGATGCTGACAGCTGTTGTTTTTCAAAGCAATACTGAACACCGAGTGGTGCCTTATGGAACTGTAGGAAAATGAGGCTGTTCTAGCCGTGTCCTTGTATCTGACCTTCCTGAGGTAGTCTTCTTGTGTCATCCCGATTGCTTGCTTTTAAATGAGCTTTTGTGAATGGCTGTCCGTTCTCTGTTTGGTGATTTGGATGTGCAAAACCTAAAGAATTATTCTGATAAAGAGCAAGAGCTTGAAGGGATAGAAAGTGACAGGTGGAAAATGAAATTGGGACACAAATCTTCCTTGCCCTGTACCTTGTCCAAAGTGGGTGTGAAGTCAGAAAAGCTTTGTGATCTAGCAAGTGACTTTTTAGGGTGCAAAGCAATGAAGGACTGTGCCGAAACGGTACAACTGCTCTGTATTAATGTTGTAGTCCAGACTTGCTCATCCCTTTGCAAGACCATTCAAAGATCTTATTCTTTCTAGTGAAACCAATGCGTTTAGAGCTGTTTTGTCTGCGTAAATGGGCATGTTCAGGTGACAATTTCTAAAAGCTATATTGATGGAAGGCCAGCTGGAAGGCCTTGGTTTTCTCCATGTGATTTTGTGAAGCAGCAAATCTTTCCAATAATTATCTTTGCTCTACTTCCATCAAATACTACTTGCAACTTCGGCTTAGTAAAACAGAGGACCTGCAGCAGCAGCAGCGGTCATTTCAGAGCCAGCAGTGCAGACCAGACGGGATGTTAGGGACACCTCTCTCTCTCTCTCTTCAAATGCTTTTATACTGCTGGAAAAAGTGCTTTATTTCCGTAGCTTGTAAACGTACACCAGGCACAGCTTACAGGACCAGAAGTGCTGTCTGTATTTGGGAGAACAGGGATACTTGGAATTGCTGCCAGGTTTGGATGCTTTTAGTAAAATCTGCAGATGCTACATAACATGGATATTGCTGTTCTTGCTTGGCCATAGAGTTCATTGAGACCAAAACCAGAGACAATTCATCCTTCCAAACCTCACTGCCTTGACTGATCCAGACACTCGAGGCAGGATATCTTTGCTGTCATAAACACCAGAAAATCTGTGCTACTTCCTATTAAAATAAAAACCAGAAGGGCATTGAAATTTATGAGAGCAGCTGGGAAAGCAACCGAAAAGTACTGGTCTGGGGAGCTGCCGGCCAGCACCTCAAGTGACTGATCTGACTAACAGAGCCCATCAGTTTCCCAGGTACATTAGTGCTGCTAGCTCGGTGTTCACGGTCATTTTTAAGGCCATAGTTGTCTTAGAAAATCAGCAATATAATTTAACTACTACTGTCTAAACTAGTTTCATGGTCTTCCATTTTCTAAAGTCACCAAATTTTATTATTTCCCCACAATACAATTATACCAAAACATACATATATTTAAGAAAAAGAAACACCTTTATAGAAATGTTGATAGTGCTTTGAAATCCTCTGTCGCAGCCGGGGCTCCGTTAGACATTGCTAGAGGTCTCCCCACTTGCATATTCCCCTGTTGCGCTGGGCAGAACGAACTTCACGTATCTCCCCTTCTCCCAGCCCCTCCTGATTCGCAGAAGTCTTTGCTGGATGCAGGGCAAACAGAAGATGATTTTTGCTAGGATCACAGTACATGGGACGAGCAACGTGAGGGTGTAGGTCGGAGGCAGGTAGAATTTGTACTGGTTCTCATCGAAGGCCCTCGACCATCCGTACGTGAGTGTGTGCAGGGTGCTGATTACCAAGGCAACAAATCCAAGGGTGGACTAAAAAGAAGAGAAACACACGCCAGTTAGCAGAGGACCTCTTGCCTGTCTGTTTTCCTACATTTTTTTACTCTATTCTGTAAGTGTATGTAGCACAGAGAAAGCAATGAGTATTCCTGTGTTTCTTGGACAGAATAAAACGCGTCTGGAAGCCTTCCCTGGGTAGCGTGCCAGACTGCATTTTTCTTTTTCTAATCAGAGGTTAAGTGTGATATTAGAAACTCAGCAGGAGTTTCCCAGAAGATGCTGCCAGCTCGGCTGAGAGGTGGGCTCCTGCTCAGCAGCCCCCAGCCCCCGCTGAGTGTGTAGCCGCAGGCAGCGTGCAAAAGCTCCTCCCGAACCGCAGCTGCCAGCTCCGCTGCCTGCCGGTCTGTGGCTGGCGAGGGGCTGCTGGCCGGCGGGGTGAAGCGTCAGCATCGTGGCTCTGGACCGACAGTTGGCACCGTCAGAAGTCAGCGAAGCTGTAGCTTCATACAGAGCAGACACCTTCAGTTAACTGCCGTCATCTACAGAAAAACCACATTATGGGGACAGAAATGCTCTGGTCGGAGGTAAGCAACAGCCCTGAAGGGTTTTCTTCTGTCCTAGAGATCTGTGTTGGTTCATGAGACCATCAGGCTGTATGATGGGCTAAGTCCTTGAAATGGGGAGCCAAGAGCCCTTTATCCACTTGGGAAAGTGGCAGGGACCCAGTCCTTGTTCTGCAGACAAGAACTTATAGAATGGTTCAGGTTGGAAGGGACCTTAAAGATCATCTAGTTCCAACTTTCAGCTGAGATCACGGCTCCCAAGCATTTTGCCTGAATACTTCCAGCTCCCTCTGAGGGTTGCTCTCAGGAAGGGTTTTAAACTCTGGTCCCCTCACCAGCATCAGAGGCGGTGGCTCTGGAGCTTGCCAGCTCCCCTGCCCACTGGCACTCAGCAGGAGCCGGGCGCTCGCTCCCGCAGGCATCTCAGGTACAAGCCATTGCTGTTGTGTTCTCCAAGGCAAGCACGGGTGTAGCACATTGCTCTGCTGCCCTACTTGGAACGCTTGGTCTAAGCCTGCAATATCAACCACATGTCGAGGTGACTAGACAGGGAAAATTTTGCTGCTGAAGTCCGTAACTCAGCGAGGAAAGCCTTTACAAGTCAAACTATCTGGCGTGATGCAGCTAGTCAGAGGTCAGCAAGAAACACCGTCTTCCTGAAGGTATGTCCAGGAAAGAGGACACAGGAAGGAAATAAGGGACCAGGGCAAGACAGAAGGAAGGACTCATAGTTTTCTCTTGACAAAATAATCTCAGCTGGAAACCTAGCTAATTGAAAGCATCCCTTCCTATTTTTGATTGTTGGGAAACTATTTAAAAACTCAGACAACTTTAAAAAGCGTACCGCATCGTTGTCAACAAACGACTGAGAATCCTCTAACCTTCGGAGCTAATCACTTAGGCAGCTGAGGACTGGGGAGGAGAGGGAAGGAGGGCTCTAAAATCTGCCAGCAGGTCCAGGTGCTTTATTTTTACAGCACCTATCAGGCAGTCATGTGGGTGCCACTGAGTCCTGCCAAGATTTCATGCGTACCACACCCTGCCAAGTCAGGGAGCTGTCCTGCGTTACAGCTGACCATTACTCGAGGTTGTGCCAGGAGTCGGGAGCAGACCTGTGAACTCATCTCCAGTCCTGTGTGCATCCCTGCACCCATCCTTTCTTCCAGGGACAGCTGTCCTTTTGACCAGAAGCCACATCTGACTCCTAAGCCAAAGTGGGAACAAGCAGCAAACTGCAACAGAGTTTCACTTGGAAAATTAAGGAGTTTGCTGGAATATGCCATGATTGCAACTGAACCGAACAGCAGGGCCTGACCCATAGCTCATCCGTCATTTCCCGACTCTGAGCTTCTCTCCAACAGGCAAAAAAAAAGCCTGGGTGGCAAACGGTTTCAAGTACCAGCTTGAGACTCATCAGGCAGAGCACAGATGTGGAGAAGGGCAGGGGAAGGGGGACAGAGTGAAGCCCAAGGGCAGCAGATGCTTTCTGCCCTGGGTAAGGGGTGCTTTCGGAGTCAGCCCGAGCAGGGTCTATGCATGGCAGAGATGTCGGAGCTGGAGATAATTGAGTTGTTCCTCTCCAGTTTCTCTTTCAACTGCTGCTGGTACTGGGAAAGAACAGGAGTGGAAATTAGTAGGGCAGAAGGTGACAAACCATCACAGGCCTCAGTGACCCACCTTTGTGTGTCGAAGGCAGGGCATGTGAAACAAAAAAGCTAATTGGCAAAAAACCACGTGGATAAGCCGCCGGTGACTGGGAACAGCTCTGGCAGCTCCTCAGACCACAGCAACAGGCTGATGCACGCTCGTAACACAAACGCGGGGCTGTCTGGAGAGAACCTGGGTGCTGGGGCTGAGGAAGGGGTGTTGGGGTGTCCCAATGCCATCACTGGCTGAAGCACCTGTGGGTCAGCAGGGTCCCAGGGATGCCCCCACCAGACAAGCTGTCGGGCAGAGGTTGATCTGTAAGTGCACGGAAGTTTTGCCGATGGCAGGTTTCCTCGGTTCCTTCAGCTCGTGCTCAGTACGGTACGATGCAGAGCCTGCTGAGCATCCCACGGGCTGATCTGCCAACATGCTTAGCCCCAATACCGTGCTGAGTGTTTTGAAGCTGTTCTCATTTATCCCCTCAATGCAGTTTCTGGCTATGAAGCTTTTGGGGTTTTTTGTTTTAAACAGTGGCAGGGTTTTTTTTTTTCAGTCACAGCATGCGGAATATGGGGCCAGCACTGACATAAGGTGTTAAAGCCACCTGAAAAATGGCTGTATGAAGATGGTATCTCCCTAATGCAGGCTTTGCATCTATTTTCTGTTCTGTATTAACTCTTGTGTCTCCCCCATTGCCTTGGTGTCTGTGAGGCTCCCTGTAATGCATCAGCGAAGGTGATTCAATCGCGTGTGGCTCATACGGAAACGTCTGAGCAGCGGCCAAAGCCAACAGCCCCTTCCTGACCCAAATATGTTTCTGACTTCTGCTGCCATCAGTCCCGTGAAGTCATTAGCTCCGTGAAAGCGGCTCTGGCTCACACTTCAACGGCAGGAGAGTTAGAAAAGGTCTGATGACAGATTCTTTGTATCTTGCGATACACCAGCTAAGAAAGAAACCAGGTCAATCCAACCTTCAAATTTCAGGAGGACTTCTCAGGGTGGGAAGGTAAAGGCAATCATACACATTTTTACCTCTCAGCCAATTAAAGTTGATCCGTAAATCACTGGGGAACATTAAAAATGTCTCCTATAAGTTGAATTACGTACAAGTCATTCCTGTTATCCGGTGTCTAGATACTTTACATTTTCTGTTAAAACTGGACATATAGGGGAACTATGTATCCAATTTAACTATATTGAACTGAAGTTTGTATATGTGCAGGAAGTACTATAAAAATTAACTGTTTCTTTTCCTGAAACCTCAGCAACAATCCAAACAGGATTTTCAGCCCGTCAGGCAGCAGATGTGTATTTTAAGAGCGTGGCAGTATCCCATGACTAATACACAGCAGCACACACTGCTGCTGGAAAATGTCAGACTGGGGAAGCTCGGAGTGAGGAGGGGATTAAAGTGACTCCTGGATTTGTAACAAGCCCCAGCCCTCTCTCAAATAGGGCTTTTCGTACAGCGTCTCTCAAACACACCAGCCAGTTCAACCGAGATGGCAACGAATTGCTGCGTTGTCTGGCAGACATCAGGCTGGGGTGGCTGCGCTCCCCGTTTTCCCGATCTTTCACTTTTCCCAGGCACGGGAAGGCACGATGCCTCTGATGGTAAAAGGGTCAAGTGCTAGACATCCCAACTATTTGAGAAAGCAACCTTGCGATTCACCCCTTGTATTTACATCGTGCCACTGTGCGTTAATATAGGGAGGATCACGCGGTGCTCCATGAAGGTGAACCTCTGGCACCTGGGAGCAGGAGTTGTATCTGCGCTCAGTTTGCTCAAGAAAGGCATCACCAGCTTATTGAAGAGTAAATCATTTTAAAGAGCCCTCATTAAAAAAAATAAACAGAAGCTAACGTGCTAAGAGATCTGTAACCTGCTCTTTTTACGTGGTATTTCCACGGCGGGGCACGATGCCAGCCGTGCCTCTCCTGCACATGATCAGCCGGGAGCTCATGTCGCGCTGTCATGCTTTATCCCACGTGGACAGAAATAGGTGTATCTTTCCATGAACCAAGCCAGCCAGTTCCCACATGGGCAGCCAAGAGTTATTTTGGAGCTGACTAGCACATACTTGTCTGGTCCCAGCACTGACATACCCTTAGAAAGGGGGAAGGGGTCCCAAAGGACAGATGCAGCAGTCGTGTTACATGCACTGGTAGGACACGGCGGCACTACCTGCTGTGACAACATATGTCACACCGCCAGCATCCTTCAGGAGAGCTGCAGGGCTTCCTGGGGAGCCAAAGGGAAATGCAGGGTGTTTCAAAGCCTCCTTCCAGGCTGCAAGGGACTATTTCCCATCATCTGGGATTCCTGGTATGAGATGCCTAAGCCAGGATCGATTTACCCAATGTCCCAGTGGCTGCAGCTCTCCCCCGAGACATGGTGGCGAGAATTAATATGCTCCCCTTGCCCGATTCCAAAGAGAGGTTTAAAGCCAGCTCTCCCTTCTCCCAGCGGAACGATCTCTTGGGGTCAAGCTCTCCTGGTGAGGCTCTTCTACTCTGTGTAAATAATTACTTGCTAGCCCACAGCAAGAGAGGAAAAAAGATGAACTCGCTTGCTCATTTGGTGATCGGGGCACTTGTGGGAGAAGCGGGGGAGCAGGCTTCAAACTCCTGCTCTAATGAATATTGAATTATTTATATGCCACTGAAGAGCTTCAACAGGCCAGGCTGGATGATAGATACTCACCTCCGCATCCTCGAACCCTGCCCTCCCCTTTTGAAGGGTTCGGTGTGCAGCGGTGTGATGCACGGGCAGGCTCTGCAGGGGGGATGCGGGGGGCCGGGGTCCCACGGTAGGTCACTGCTGCAGGCCTTGAAGCCTGGCGCACGTTGCGCAGCCGTGATGTAGGAAACACACCTAACAAAGGGGGTTTAGGGCTACGGGACACGACAGTGAGATGGTGAGTGGAATTTGACCTCAAAATGAGGTCTAAAGTGCAGGGAAGACCTGACGGTCCCAAGCCTGGCGTCTGCAAATGTCCCACATGGTGGACACAGGTCACTACGGGAATGTGGCCCTTGAAAGCTTAGACATGGCTGTAAGTGGGAAGAAGGCTCCTACACTGCTGAATGACTTTGGAGAAAGAAAAATTATGCTCCTAATTTTAGATTCAGACATGGACTCTTCATTGAAATCGCACCCAGTTCACCATGCCTCTTGAGCGCTGGCATCTTTGTAGACCAGTCTAGGGCGTTTTGAACCCATCCATTCAATATTTGGGTGCATGCAAGCTCTGCCAAACCTGACCTTCCCCTCAACTGTCTCCCAAGTGCTCTCCTAGCAGTTCACTTTTCAGGAGCTCGCTCTCCCTGAAATGCAAAGGCAGGTCTCCGTGCCCTAGCCAGCTCTCTCCATGGCGGGTGATCTGCCTGCCCTCCCCAGCCTGGGGCAAACTCCCCGCAGCATCTCCAACACGTCCTGCGTGGTCAAAACTCCCTGCAGCACCTCCAACGTCATGCAGGACTGACACGCCACTGGCTCCAAGGAGGATGTTGCCCATGGAAGGGAACAACCCTGCTCTCTTAAAATGATCCCAAGGCTTTTTGCCTTTCTACCTTGTGTGACTTCAGGAGGATTTTAGCTGGGAACAGCAGCGCAGCCCCTGGGTATGTAGCGAGGAGGAAAGGAGGACTCTGGAGTTGGGTGTCACACAGGCAAAGCCCAGGCTGGTTTTGTCTCAGGATCTCTAACCATCGCTGCTAAATGCAGGGTGAGAAAGAAATGCAGCCAAGATATTAAAGACTCCTTCCTGCAAAGCCTGCCGCTAATCCTCACGTGGATTCCCATGACACGTTAGGTTTCCCTTTCCCCCAGGCTGGCAGCAGCCTCGGCACACCAGGCAAGCCCTTCGTGACAGCAGTGCAGCCCCCCGTGGTGTCACCTCCCAGGTGGGGGGCCCATAGGCCCGGGGGGCACGGGGAGCGGCAGGGTTGGCCCCTGGCACTGGTGTGCCGCTTGCGGTAGCCCTGCCAGGGCAGGGACGTGCTGGGAAGACACACCAAGCTCTGCCCTCCGTGACAGCCTGAGTCTGATGGCAAAATCGCTCTCTGGCATCGGCAAGTGTCAACTTTACCTGAACGAAACTGAATTCCCGCCAGTTGAGAGAGTTTGCGATGGATGGAAGTGAAGTGATGGCAAGTAACGACAGCAAGCCCAGGGCAATTATTCCAACGGAGATATAAATCTCCATCCTCCAGACTTCCTCCTCTACCCAGATATTCATCTTCTTCTCCACAGCCTGGCATGACAATGAAGGTTGGTTAAAACGAAGCGCTTAGGAATAGAGGAATTGAACTTTATCTGTATTCCTTTTGGTTTTGGGTGCAGGTTTCCTGGACGAACACTGGTCCTGTTCACACCTCCAGCACTATTTCCCTGTCTGGGAGGTGTGGAAATGCTCTTTTATCCCACTGCCATTTGACCAAAGCTAGACCAGATTTGAAGTCTGGGAAAAACTGCTGAATGCTCCCAGCGCCCACAGCCTGTAACCACAGTAGCAACCCCCAAAGTCACATTTGGAAAGATAATTAGAATGAGAAGGCAGTTTAAAGCCATGAAAACAAACACAGATGCTTGAATATGCAGTAGTCTCCTAATAACCTTCATTTTAAGTGCATTTAGGGGGGAAATTGTTCATGCTAATGGAAGGGAAGATGGCTTTTATGCTGCATGGCAAAGAGCAACATTTAGAACCATCCTCTTTAGTCCATTAAATGGGTTTAATTTACTAAACAAAGATGTTGCTAGAAAACAGGAGGTACAGGGGAAATGAAAACAGGATGCTTGCCTGAGATTAATGTGTGACTGTGGCAGCTGAGAAGGACCTGCTCAGGGCTGGAGCCGAGAGGCTGGGGATGTCATCTGGTGGATGATTTGAACAGGCACCGCTGCCGAAAGCAGCCATCCTGCTCCCCGCTGCCCCCACGGCCCCTTCCGTCCTCTCTCTAACAGGCACCTACTGTGAACATCAGTGTGAGCAAGTGGGGATCTCCTAATATCTAGGGAGAAAAGTTGAGGGGAACTCTGCTCCCTCCAGCACAGGATCTCTCCCCTCCTAGCATTGTCCCTGCCTCTGCCCTAGTCTCGGACACTCCAGGTGCCAGGCAAGGCTGGCTTCAAAGGCTTCTCTGTGCTTCTGGGGAGCAGTGGCATGGGGGAACTTGATCCTAGCTCTGGCTATAAATGCATGGGCAACACCCTGCCAAGATCCTTCGTGCGGATGGGTGCATGCCCGGTACGGGGTGTGGAAGAAGTGCTTTTCTAGACAACAGCTTATTCTCACTGTTCCACACGTGCTTTGGAAAGTGCATGCAAAAGCCAAGATATTAAGCCTGCTACTCAACATCTGGATGAGTGCAGAAGATTACTAGAGGTGTTGACCTGAAGAGCTGCCACGTTACCTGCTTGACGGCCATCTCGATTAACTGGTAGCGGTGGGAGCGGCGCATGGGCAGACAGAGGCTGTACACGGCATGCAAAGCCGCACAGAAGAAGCTGAGGAGGCCAATCTGCTTTCGGTGCTGGAGCCACTGGTCGAGCCAATCTGGAAAACGCCTGTACTTGGTGCCGTAGTAGAGTTGCGAGCAGGCTGCCAGCACCCCGGGCAGGTAGACAAGAGACAGCATGACATAGGACACGCAAGGCAGCGTTGTGTTGACCACTTCGATGGGGATCTTGTACAACTTGTTTTTCTGCTCCCTGATGTAAGGGTGGATGACCTGCCGGATCAGGTTGTAAGTGAAGAAGCAAAGAAAGAGCCCCAGAGCCAAAAAGATGGGGATTTTCCAGGCTGGCAAGAGGCGCAGGGGAATGTTCTCAATCTCACGGGCTGACGCCATGCAGCCCATGTCCACAGGGGTGAATCCCATGACTTGAGCAATTTCTGCTATGGTGCGCTTGGCTTCTTGGCTATTTGAGCAAATCAGAACCTGCAACGAACAGAAAAGCAGACATAGGGCAAAGCAGATCAGGCTGCTGGGAACGAGTGTGCCGGGAGGGATGCCGTGCTAAAGGGAGCCTACGTTATTCCACTGAGCATCATGCTTCCTGACAGGCTTTCTGATGGGGATTTACCACGGGTGCCAAAGACCTCTCTCCTGGACAGGTTTCCTTTCATGTGTGCACCACCAGTTTGTTTCACTGGCTGTGTTTAGATAAACAGACAATTAAATAGTTTTCACTTAGGCAGAGGCTCCAAAGACCACAAAGCGTGAAGTGAGGGTGCTTCATTTCTGAGCAAAGAAACGCAGAAGCTATGGGGCGGTCTCTGGATACCATGACCAGCACTCAGCCCCCTTCTCCTGGAGCCCAAGACCATTTGCTGCTGCTGCCAGACCTCAGCTGCTGAAACACTTGGGATTTGGCCCTTGTTGGAAGAAAACAATACCTGCTTATTTCCATCCCTGGCACCGGACTGCAGCGTCCATGCAGAAACCACATTAAACCCCTTGACCACGGTGCAAGCTGGGAACAGGGAAGCCAAGTACTCGGCGTTGGATTCTTTGTGATGGTTGATCTCGGTGTTGTTACTAACATCCACCAGGATCTTGCCCACCAGCACATCAGCCAGGTCACAGAGAGTGGAGTAATGTTCCCTGAAAACCGCCACAAAAATGACATCCGTCCTCTTCACCGCCTCAGCTTGGAAGGTGACTTCTGCTGCAGAAGGGAAGAGGCCAGCTTTGCGCTTCGGGTTGCGGCTGCCGACCACCACCTTGAACCCGGAGCACACCAGGCGGATGGCCAAGGACCGCGCAAAGTCCCCGCTTCCCAGCACCCCGATGGTGCGACCGGCCGCAGGCGTGATGCTGGAGTCACCTTCCATGCTCCCGTGGCCCAAGAGGGGTTTGGCCATGTCTCCTCCAGACATCCTGGCAGGAAAAACAAGGTGAAATGCAAGTTTATCGTGAAACTCTCACGGAGACCCTAGACCACATGCGTGGTGATGGGGAAAAATGCCACATAGGCCACTTGAACAGAAGTGGCTTTGGTCCCAGTAGCCGAGGGCCCGCCTGCCAAACCCACCAGCAAGCACGCAGTAATGTACAAGCACCATTGGAGGGGGACAGAACACCACACTGGGTTGGAAGGCGAAGGTCTCCGGAAGGTTTCCCGGGTTTGTGTGATCCAACACCTGCTGGATCCATCCTTTGCTGGTCTTCATGCTGGCATCTCAGACTGCAAAGCCAGGGCAATGCTAGCAGTAACCAGGACCAGCAACTCTCAGCCCCCCATGGGGCTACGAGGCATCTTTTGAAAAGCTGAGGGCGAGGGGTCCGTGGGCATCCCTTAGCCTACACCTGGAAAAGCCAGGGGCGTGCGTCTGATTTGCAGGAGTGGAATCCAGGCAGGGAGTTTAAGCTGAAATGAAAGTGTCCTAAAAGTGGTAAATGGAGTTGCAGCCTTTGCCTGTTCCAATATTTGGGTCTGGCAAGCGCTGTTTGCTTCAGCTCTTCAATGAGTAATGAGAACTTACTCGTGACATTTAAAAAAATATATTAAAACATGATGGGATCTGCTCATGAAGGATCTCGATGAGCTTTACAAACGTAAATGAATTTTGCCCTGTAACACTCTGCTCTCCATAACAGATTAGATATTAAGGCCACGGAGAGGTTTTAAGCAGATCAATAAATTCACGGGCAGCACACCAGCCGGCCTGGGGGGTCAGACAAAACTCAGGCAGGGAACTGCCAGGCTGCTCATGGGCTGTGCCACCAGCAGCTAAATCTGCCTCCCGGCTTAAGGAATGACAAGTTTGCCCTTAAGGAATTTTTAAAGGGCGCAGGAGGTGGCCCAGGGAACTTACACACCAGGATATCTGGGTTTTGTATTGGGCACACGGGTAGAGATTATAATAAAGACCATCATTAACAAATTCATGGTGTACTGGGGACTGAGACAACTTGATTTTGGCAGAGTACAGTCTTGCCTTATAGCTAGTCATGTTTTTCAAAGTGAAGGTGACCACTCTGATGGGGTGACCTGTCTCTGGTGCAGGCTGTGTTTTCCATAGGCTTTTGGAAATGTCCTTCAGCCATGGCTTTCCTGGGATCGAAGCAGTAGTGGTGGGAAGGGGAAGGGTGCTTCTGCATGAATAGTTACCAATGGGAAACAAAGGGTAAGAAGAAATAAATAATTTTCATGATGGGAATAGGTTAGCAAGGCATTTCCCTGAGGAACTGTGTTGTTCAACATGCTCATAAGTGACCTGGGAAAGGGAGTGAACACCGAGAAGACGGAGCTTGTGGGTGATGATCATTTATTGTGAAGAATCTGGAGAAGAACCTCCTCATTCAAAGTGCATGAGCACCAAAATTCACTACTGACGCATGCCAAGTGGGCATAATACCCCTCCCTCCCCCAACTATATGTATAGTTTAATGAGCTGTAAATTTGATAAAACCACTTGGAAAAAAGGATCTGAAGGTCATAGTACTCTGAAATGAGCTGCTCAGTGCTCCCTAACAGGCACACATCAAACAGAGCCAGAGTTAATGGGGCAGAAGACCTCTCACACAGCAACCACGATCTCTCAGTCCTGTCCCTCACGGAAAGCCTGCAAAACACCTTCAGCAGATGGACCTCGAAACTGTAATTCAGTGTTCTCGATACAAAAAATCATGGCTATGGTGACAATACTGTTTCTATGGCAGACGTCTGTCTGCTCTCCTTGCCTCTCATCAAGCATCCCCCTGTCCCAGGGACAAAGGATATGTTCATGGAACAAGCGCTCTCAGGGGAAAACAAGTGCCAAAGAAAGGCATGATGACTTCTCCCCTTTAACAGCACCTTTCATCTGCTCCCCATGTGTCACGTAGAATTTCTTTCATGCTCTAGGTGAGTAAGAGAGCCCTGTTAAACTCAGAATTACTCAAACTTCACGCTGAAGGTTTCTGCTTCTGTTCCAGACCTGCAGAAGGGCTGGTGTGCCGCAAGGCTGATCTGGTGATGGTGCACACACCCCTCTGCCGTCTGTATATTCCATGTGTATCACAGTCACTAGGATGTTTCATCCAAGAATTACTGGGAAAGGCATACAAAACAACACAGAACACACTACTGTACCACTGCATACATCCATAGATCGAACAGCACAGTTCTGCTCACTCCACTGCAAGAAAAGGGCAATCAACCTAGAAGGGCACCATAGGGAAAGAATGACGGAGATGACAAGGGCTGTCAGCTTGGAAAAGAAACACATGGGTGAGGGAGGAGAAGGGATTTGTTGAGGTGAAGAGCAACCTCACAAGTGGAGCTCAGATCAACGGGAATGCTGGAGAGCAATATCGAAACACCAGTCCTCCTTGTCCACAACCAGCCGTGCTGCAAAAAACTCCTAGTGTAAAGGAAAGCACCTCTACCTGAAAAGATGTTGGGTTTTTTTCCTGGCCCCTTCTTATCAGATGCTTTATCAAAAGCTCACTGCTTTACATCTTAGAAACATTCTTGCTGCACCTAAATCTATTCGTGGCCAGAACTATTTGTTCTAGGGCCAGTGCTATTGTTCAGGCTAACAAGCTTTCTTCCCTACGCTCCCCCTCCCCGCCCCCCCACCGCTCCTTTTCCACCACCTGTATGCACAAAATAGAAATAGAGAGACACATCTCTGGTCCCCAGCCAAGGGGAGAGAAACCAACATTCAGGGTGACAAAGCGGTTGTTACCCGCAGACTCATTTTATAATCAATCTAAAGCACCTCTCTCTGCGTTCCCACGGGGACGTGAGTTTTGCTGCAAGCAAATTTTCTTGTGGTGTGTTTTCTCTGTCCTGTAACTGCCACTGAACATGCAGAGAGATGCTGGCGATGTTTGGAGATAAACAGCTTCGCTGTCTCCAGTTATTTTGATTAAAAAGGATGACAGAATTAGATGGTCTTTGAAGTTAGCAGGGTAGTTAAAAAGCAAGAAGCCTGTTTTCTGTGGATTTTGGTGTGATTATTTCAGCCGTGCTCTGACTGTCGGGGCTTTGGAGCAGGACCCGTCCCCACGGCACAGCCCTTGGTGGGAGGGCAGCTCGGCCGGCTGCTGTCTGCACCGCGGGTCGCACTGCCATCGCTGCCATCACTGCCACGAACCCAAATGCCCCCAAGGATGGAGGAGAAAATCCCTCTTTCACCGTAAACGCGTTTCTCCGAGACAAATGCCGTGGTCTCTGCTTAACAGATGCCTGGAAACGGAGTGTCTGATTAGGCAACTGTTTTTTTCACTTCTGTATCTTTGCAGCGCACGCAGACCCCGCCACTGTCCCTGACTTGCCATGTCCATGCTGCTTTTTCTGCACCTATGGACAATGGGTTACCTGCTTAAAACTCTCCCACCCAAAGCTAATTCTTCATGGCAAGGTCACCCCATCCAAAGTCAGTGCAAAGCACCGTGGCCAGGATGCTGCGGAGTCACCCGGAGGCAGAGGAGGTCACGAGTGAATACCGCAGGGCTCAGACACATCTTTAGCGTGCTGCAGCCTTAGATAAACCTCGTTTATTGATCTTCCCTATCAAGGAAACTGCACCCCTGCTGAGTTATGGCACGTGCAATTCAAGGAGATTGGTTTCTTACCAAGGAAGCTACAAGATGATTTAAGGCACAGCCCAGTGAAAGTAAACTAGCTTCAATCCTAGCTGGGAAGCAGTTCCCTAATTAAAATATCTAATACAACGTAAAGCTGTCCTTCAGCTAGACTATTAATGACACCCTTATATCACTGCGTGAGGATGCGACGCCCAGGTCTAGCACACCCGTTCCTGCGTGCAGTTTACCGACTGCATTGTAATCCCTGCTGTTATTTGCAGGACAGTATCAGTGATGGGCAACGAGCAAGACGGGGAGCTCCGCTCTGCCAGGCACCCTACCAAAACTGGACAGAAGGCTGCTCCTGCCCCAAAGAATGGGATCAGACAGACAAAAGCTGGGTGAAATGAAGCAGTCAAATCTCTGTTGCCCAGGCAGAGGGAGGGAGGGGCTCTCACAGAAGAAAAACATGGATAATTCACCGTATTTTGCACCTGAGGCTTGGCAGAGGTTGTTAGCTTAGGCTCAGTGCCAGGCAAACAAGGGTTTTCTGCCTCTCCGCCCACACTGAGTGGCCTCACTCAGGTTTTGCAGCAGGACAGCTGCCCTGGATGGAGTCGGGCTGCAGGAGCCCGCTCAGGTGTCTCTGGGCTCATAGCAGGGTCAATCTGCTGAGCAGATCATCCCCCACCACTGACAGGGGAGCTGACTCAGTTATTATCCTCTTTCGACAGACGTGGAGGACCGAGATACTAATGATAACGGGACTCTGGCAAGTTTGCCTGGGGAGACCCAGATATCCTTGGCCATGTCTTTAACAGTGAGACCATCTTTTTGGGCCCCTTTCACTTACTCTGGCAGGGGAGGATAACCTAGCTGGTTCCCATATCTCGCAGTCTGGCCGCGTTTGTGTTGCAAACCCTGAAGAAGGATGGACCTGTGGTGGCAAGGCACGAGCTCCACTTCAGTTCTGGCCAAAAAAAAATCAAGGCCCATTTCACTGCTTTGATATCCAGGTTTATCAGAGAAAAGACAACTTAGTTTTTCAATAACTAACAAAAAAATCAATGTCTTAAATGCACTGTTGAGTCAAACCGTGCTGAAGGACATAGCAGCAATCTCATAAGGAGCTCCAAGTAATGGTCCTGTCTGGTGCAACCAAACTGGTTCCTGTTTGCACAAAAGCTCATCTCCGAGCTCAGCCTCACATTTGGAGTCCGAGACAGCAGGACCTTGGCTAAAACAACCACTTTTATGTCTTCCCCTCGCATCAGGTTTTATTTAGACCGACAACAACCGAGTCTCGAGTAGCTGTGGATTCAACCTGGTGCAGGTCATCACACAGCCTCCTCTGTGCTTCTGCGTTGGGGGCTATCTGAGATAAAGCACGTGATTATTATCTACATCCCTTAACGAGCACACGAGTTGAAAGACCAGCAAGCCACAGAAGGAATCAAATGATGTAGCAGAGCCCTTGGCCAAGTCCTTGCAGAGGAATGTCCTGCTTTCTGCCCCAGGACAATCCCTCTGGGTTCTGCCGGGAGCTGCTGGCACCCCGCTCCATGGTGCGTACGTGGTCCCACAAACACACGCCAGAGGCATGGGGGTGATCTCTGCCCCCAGGGGACTTTCGGTCTGCATGGAGGGACCTTTGAACCATGAAGCTGAAGCCCTACAGCTTCTGTTTGCAGAGCCCGCTGCGCAGTGCCATGCCGGCATCTCCTGCTGCGTTAACCCTCGAGAAGCCTCAGCTGGAGAGGGGCATTCCGTGCCTGAAGTCTCCGTTCACGTCTGGATGTGAGCAGAAATACTCACTTTTTGGCTACGGCTGTTTTGTTTCCAGGGAAAACAAAACATACAAGTCCCTCTCCAACAGCCAGTGTCCCCCCAGGGAGCACAGTACCTGTTGGGGCTGGAATAGATTTAAGTAAGAAAAGGGCTTATCCAAAGCTGCTTTAACCCCAGCTCTGGTGCACATTTCAGGAGACCTTTCAGTCCTGCCCAGGCTGACTGGAAATAATCTGTTGGCTCTGGAGGCAAGGGGAGGGCAGTGGTGGGGGACCAGGCTTGCTGCCTCTTTCTCTCTTTCTCCTTCCAAAGCAGAGTTAACTCCCTGGTGGCGCAAACCAGGAACTGGCAAAGGGAATAAAACAACTGTCTGTGTAACTTCAGCCAGAAAAGCCATGTTGTAAACCTACCTGGGATGCCAGCCAGGCCGTAAGAATGAGGAAATGCCAGGGCCCAGGCTGCCCCCACTGCCATCCTTCAGCCCGTTTGCCCACGGGGCACATGGGGAAGGGAACAGGGGTCTGTTTGCCCTGACCCCATACTGCTGGGGTGGGGAGGTGGGACAGGGACCTGCCCCTCGGGAGATGGTCCTGCCCTCAGCAGGTATCACTGGGTGCTGAGGCTGTCACTGCGATATGGTGGGGACAGACCTGCTGTGGGCTCCTGGGGTTGCTGTGTCCCCAAACCTGCTGTGGCACCTGCGGTGCTGTTGCATGTCCCCCTGCCACCACCCTCCACGCCACTGCACTTTGTATTCACAGGCCCTCATCCCTCCCCCTGCCCCAGGCAGGTATTTATCCGATTATCTCATTTATCACGTGTTTTATCTGTTAAAACCACTTCCATAAACTCTTGCAGAGCCTGGCTTTCACCTCACCGCTTCCTCTCTTATCCCCAAAGGCCACAGCAAACGATTTTCTCCCTCCTCCTCTGCAGGCACATTCTGCATTTGAGGAATGAAACCCAACTCTTTCCTCAGAGCTGTTATTTGCTGAATGCGACAACTCAGCCTCTCTTCCTTGTTCCCATGTCTTGGATGACCAGAACTGCATTTTCTAATTGAGCCCCTAGAAGGCCCTGGCTGAAGCAGTGATGCCACTTCCCAAATGTGCCACTTCTCTTTCCAGGCCCCAGCAGGCTGTTTGCTGTTGCACAACTTCGTGACGCTGTTGACTCATGGGCCACGGTGCCCATCACCCTGTCTTCTGGCTCCCCACAGCCGCTGCCTGGCCGGTCACTCACCTGATGTCCATGAGGTCAGTTGGTCCTGCCACACAGGACATCACACATGCCCTGTTTTTTCAGACCAGTGCTCCCATTTGTCACAACCTTTAATTCTTAGTCTCTCCTCTAAAATATTTCCAGTCCCTCCCAGCTCAGTGTCACCTACAAATTCAGTACGTGCCTCCCTACTCCATCACCCGCTAATGAAAACACGGCCTGACAGGCACTAACCCTCCAGTTTAAACATTGATAAATATTGAGGATGTTGTTTTTGGAAGCCAGAGGTGAAGCCAAAGGCATGTCCCTGACCACGGGATGTTCTTCACCATGACCAAAATTCAAAAACATCTTTCAAAACAGGGGAAAGCAGAGGAGAAAGGGCTACCAGAATTTCCTATTGAGGCAAAATAGTCTCATTTTCCCACACAAGCTCAGACATTTTGGCTACAGTTTTCCTACAGAAATACATCAGCCTGTGGTCACTTTGCAGGGACAATTTCCCTCCCCAAGGTTAAACGGGCAACGTTAATGCTGAAGTAGAAAAATCACCCACCTATGATACGGAACTAGAAAACTAACTTTTGGCCTGTTCTTTTCATGAAAACTATGACTTTTAAGCACAGTTACCAACAGGTTCTGCCATAGATATCCCCAAACTCTCCCCCTTTGCAGTACCACTTCTCCTTGTCTGAAGAGCTTCCTCTGCTCTTCTAGAAAAAGACCTTGCTGCCTGTGCCTGCTGTGTTGATAGTTTTAATGAGAGGCCTGAGAAGGACCTGTCCTGTAATCTAACTTCATAAAATGGGAATCTGAAAGCCAGGGAAGCCCAGAGGTTTCATGGTAAGACCATGGAGAGGGTAGACCTGGAGCAAGACGGGGTTTTGGTAGAGCAGTGCTGATGCTGACATTGCACACAGGACCTGATCTGACTGATACGACTTGGAATAAGAAGGTTATTTTCCCTGCTTATCATCTCACAGCTCTTAAGCGACATAAAAGGGTGGTTTACAACAACTTCAGGTGCCGTACTTAAGTCTTAAGTGGCTTCTCTTGCTTTCTTTTGGGGTCTTAATTAGCTCTGTGCTTTTACCAAATTAATGACTATCTCACAGTAACCCACTTCTGAGCCTTCCCCTCCTCAAAGTGCAGGGAGAGCAGGGATACAGCCAAAACTCCAGGTGGTGGAAGCTTCTCAGGTAGATCTAATAACGCCCTGCGGCCAGACACGATGAGAGGAGCTGCTCCTGCCTGAAACGAGGGGGAGAAAATCTCTTCTGCCGTTCTCCAGGCTGCATGGGCTGTTCTGCTGGGTGGTGGAGGGCTTCAGAGATGGTGAGACCCGACTTCATCAGTCACCGCAGGGAGTTGGCAGGCTACGACTGTTTAAAACCTCTTTATTTCTTTCCAGAAAAGACACAGAGGAATTGCGCTGCGTGCGCATGAAAATATTTGGATTGGCCATAGCCACGCTGCAGTGCTTGTCAGAAGGGTCTCCAAGATCAGCACTCCTTCGCCTTTCTGGTTTTGCCTCTCCTGGTGATCCAGAGGATGCGCAGGACCACATGGGGCGAGAAGATGGCCCAGGAGGCAGGTTGGGGTGGAGGGAAGACACAACCTCTGGCATGGGGTCAGCCCGGCTCCTTCTGATCTCTTGCTTTCCTCCCTCGGAGCAGAGTGTGCAGAGGCAGCTCTAAGCCAGCCCTGAATATGCACAGCTGTGAAAATGGTTGCTCTGCCCAGGAAAGGCAGTGAAGTTCATGTTGTTGCTCTGCCTCCTCTGCCTTTCCCAGCAGCTCCTGGGAGGCTACTGGGAGAGATGGAGCAAACACGACCGCCTGAGCAGGTGGTCCTGTTCGGGGATCCAGATGGGTGGAAAATGCTCTCTACTGAAAGTCAGCTGACTGCCCTGAGCTGGTGGGACCCCACAGCACTCTGCCTTCCCCTTCCTGCCCCTGCCTGTTTGCCTGTGTCTGGCAGAAACGTGTCTTTGGTCCGACATCCCGGAGGGCAGAGCCAGCTTGCTTCACCTTTTCCCCTGCACTGGCAGGGGTGTCACTTGTCAGTCCAGGGAGGCGAATTCACTGTGTCCCTTCTATTGAGGGACACCAAACTGCTAACCATGCTCTGTGGGTACCATTCTGGCCACCTATTTTACTTTTCTATTTTTCTTCCCTCCTTCAAGCAGGTGATGAGACCAACAGGAAAGGAGGAATAAAAGGGACAGTTACTAACCTGGGAGGAGCTGGGGGAAAAGCAAGAGAAGGCAGCAGTTGGCTTCACCAGGAAAGGACCACAGAAGGACCATGACTATGGTGATCACGCTGCCTTGTTTTGCCTGAGCATACCATATTCCTGTGGGCATGTTCGAGGCATGTTATGGACACACCTGCTGTGCTGAGCGGCTGTGACAGGCAGGAGATGTGTCTGGGAAGGAGAACACCTCGGTATAAAGCAGCAGCAGAAGGTACCAGCTCAGGTGTAGCTTCTCCAGGACAAGGGAAAACTGGTGTGTGTGTGTGTGCATGCATGCATGGGCGTGCACAACATGCCTTCCACCAAGGGCCCCAACGAGACCCATGTGTGCTGGATGAGTACAAATACCACATGTTTCACCGCTGCTCAGGAGAGTCATCCTGTGCCAAGCCACTCTGGCTGCTGCAGAGGGAACTGGTGCTGTCTGCCTGATCAGTTCTGTCCATCTGGGACCCCTCTTTGATGCATTTTTTAAATCCAGCTCTGCTGGAGTGCTGCCTCCCGCCCCCACCTTTGGCAAGGACACCCTTGCTGTGAGAAGTTAATTCATTCTGGGTACCTGAAGCGATGCACGTTGGCATCCATTAGTGCTTGCACATGACCAGTAGTGCTATCATCATACTTTGGTGATGGACACGTTACCTACAGACCCTGATTCTTGATGCCTACTATCCATGGGGAGCTCTTGAGACATTTTCTCCACGGGCTGCAGTGGTGTATTCATACGAGTTAAAAGGAAATGCATATGCAGGTGTTACCAAAGTCCAGGCTTTAGAGAGACTCACTGAAAATCTGAGAACCTGGAAAAAGGATGAGTGGAATTTCTGTCTCAGCTCCTTAAACCCTGGGCAAAATGTTCAAAATGTTCAAGTGATTTAGGTCCCAAAGTACCTAAGGGCTTTTGGAAATGAGATGTAAGCTCCCACATGACTGATATGCTTTTAAAATGTTTTATCCTTTCGGTTAAACTACATTTCACTTAAACTTAGATGAAGATGGGAAGCTGCTTAATCTGCTGTAGGGCTGCAGGGAAAATTACCCCATGAAGAAGAAGAAACTTGGAAATAATTAGCATTTTCCTCCATCATGGGGTTGACAAGAAAGCTAATTCTAGTCAGCGATGGTAAACCTATAGATAAAAAATTGGTGGAGTTTCATTCTTTGTATGTGACACCTCTTACCACAGCTGTCAGTGCCTTCCTCACCTCTCGAGAGAGCTGGCATGGCTGGCCTGCTTCTTCCACCATCGGAAAAAATGTGTTTCCCCTGTATCTAATCCTGCTTCTGTTTATGGGTGTGATGTTACAAGCTCACAATCAAAGCATAGTTCCTAGCAATAAAAAGCAAAACAAACAAAAAACCAAAAATAAAAAGCAAAGCAAAAAAGAAAAAATATTATGCTTTCGAAAAGCATGTTTTCCTGGGGCTTGGTGTGGGGTTTTTTAAACAAAGCCTTGTTGAGTCATCAACATTGTCTTCTTTACAATTACAGAGGAAATCAAATATGTGCAGTGACCATGGGATCTTCTATTACTGTACATTTGTTTCACAGCAAATGAGATTTTAAAAGAGGAGAAAACTTAAGCTTGATGTAGTATTTAAATCTTGTTAGTCTTCCATCTCCTCAGCCCACAGGAGTATTGATGCTGTAGGCGATGGCCTTCCTTTCCTGCAGTCTCAGTTTTGGTTTCTTGCCACAGGAGGCATTTTTCCGTGCATTGGTTTTATTTAGACTATACTGAGGGAAATGATCTGAGGTCCTCAGTTTCCGTCCGCGCTCCGCTTGGCTCAGCGGGGTGCAGGCATTACCAACAGGAACGCTCCCCCGGGCTCCCTGTTCAGCAAAGGGGCCATCACGGCCCCACGCGCCCCTCGGGCAGAGGTCACACCTCGGCCAGTGTCATGGACAGGGACAGTCCCACCCTGGGTCATATCACCTGCGGGATGGCTCTACCATAAGTCTCCTCTCCAGTTCCTTCCCAGCTTTCATCCTTTGCTACTCCGACACAGACCAAATGCTGAAGTCCCCCCATAGAGCATCCAACTCCTGTTCCTTTTCTAAGCCCCTACATGGGTACAGAAACCACACGCCGCTCCCAGCTCGCCTCCGAGGGACCACAGGCACTGGCCAAGGTGTCTCCCAAGAGGTTTTTGTATCCCAGTGCTCATTTCTCCCTGGCTGGAAGAAGCCACTCGAAGCATATGGAAAGCTGGGATGAAGAAGTGAAGCCCAAGCGCGAACTGCTGAGGGACACGACTCGACGTGCACATCCCTGGCCACCCCACCGCGCTCAGGGGGGCATCACCAGCCCCCTGGGAACGGCAAAGCCTGCTCCGTCTCGGGCAGGTTTGTGCCCGGGGGTTTCTCGCACCGGACCGGACCGGGAGCCACGGGAAGGCACGTCCCGCAGACACCCCTCGCCGCCGACCTGCCGGGGACGAGCGTCCCACCGGCCTCTTCCCGGTCATCACCCCGATTTGGCACACACCAGCTCCCGGAAATTTCTGAGCGGCACCTGGCCCCAGCCCCAAAACCAACTCACCGGGGCGGCCACAGCTTGAGACCGTCCTGGGAGCCGCTCCCGCGGCCGGCCCGGACCCCCTACCCGAACCCAGGGGCTCCCGGGACCGGGGGATGCCGGCGGGACGCGGCCCCGGGACCGAGCGCTCCAACAGTCATCCCGGGCAGGGGGGCACCCCCGGCAGCGCTTCCCTGCCAAGCCGAGACGCCTCCCCCCCTCCCCGGCACTACCGGTTCGAGCCCCACCGCCGCCGGACCCCGGACGTTGGGCAGCTGCGCCGCCCCCGCAAGGGTAAATCCCACTGTACCCGTCCTCCCCCCGCCGCCGGTGCTCACCTCTGCGTGGCGCCGGGCGGCGGGAGGGTGAGCGGAGCCGTCCGGTAGCGGTGAGCCGGGCGCGGTGATGTCAGGCCGCGGGCTCCGCCCTCCCGCCCATGTGCCCGCCGGCGGCCGCCCGACCGCCGCTCCGCTCGGCTCCGCACGGAGCGGCCCGGCAAGGCGCGGCACGACATGGCTCAGCACGGCCCATCACGGCCCTACACAGCCAGGCTCACCGCACGGCTCAGCACGGCACAGCAAGGCTTGGCATAACCTAGCCCGGCTCGGCACAGCCTGGCGCAGCACGGCCCTGCGCAGTCAGGCTCGCTGCATGGCCCAGCGCTGCCCTGCCCGGGGGTGAGGGTGCGGGGGCGGTGAGCCCTCCAGCCCTGGTCCCCCGACAGCCCCGCTCCCCGCTGCACCCGCCCCGGGACACGCAGCGGGACGGGAGGGCATCGCTGTTGGGACTGCAGTGGTCAGGGTGTCCATTACAGGCCAGAGTCGAAGGCAGACCTTAATTCTCTATTTATAAGTGCATTTCAGAGCCAGCCAGCGTTTCATTTTAATGGGAGGGTGCGGCCTGGGGCACTGCTCTCGGTGCTATCAGGGGCTGCGCACTTGCCCGTAAAAGCTGTGCCACGGCGCGCGAGCAGATAATGGTTCTTCCCCCTGCACCGGGACAGACTCGTCCTGCTGCAACCACACCAACGCGCCGATAGACCAGCGGCAGCTGGTTAGGCCACTGACAGCTAAAAGTAGTGTCTTCAGGCAAAACCATTGGGCCAAACTCACAGGGATTTAAAATTAAATAAATCCTTCTGGTGCTCTGGTTCAGTCTCTCAGTAGAGGAGAGGAGCACGGAGGGAAGGGACCCGAAGGGTTTGTGCCATCTGTCCCCAAGCTGCAGCATAGCTGGGGAGATGCTGGTGTGACCTGGTTTTGAAGCCTGCACGGAGGGATGTGCAGCCCCTCTGAGCCAAGCTGGATGTGCTTCACCTTCCTAATCTCCTGATCCTTGCTGACTGCCATCCTCCCTGTGCCTGCCTTGCACACAGGATGTGTATTCCTGGGATGAAACAAGCCCCACTTCTTTCCTCTGTCCCACGCAGGCCGTGGTTTTAACCGCCTCAGCCCATTCCCACTGCTGTCCTCTGCAGATGTCGCCCCTCTCCTGTCTCTATGCTGCCTGCAAATGGGGCCAGATGCCAGCTGGGGCCGTCCCGGCCACCCACCAGCTCTCACGTCCACGGCGTGAGGAATACAGAAGCCTGTTCATATGGGGAGGCTGTAGCAAAGACGTGGGATTGCTGGGGAAGGCTCCCATCGATGGCTTCCAGCACCAGGACCTTGGATAAGACAAAGCTTCACAGGCGAGGGATGTTCAAGCTGCAAACTCTGGGATGCTGTGAGTTCCCTGGGTGTTGGGGAATACTGGAGAGGTGAGAAAACCTATTGGCATGGTTAGGAGAAGGAGGATCTTTGGGATATCTGTACTTCAGCATGCTTCTGTGAAGTCCATCTGCAACAGTGCAGCTGAGAGACCCACGTTACTCCTTACCCCTTCCCTGTTGTGGCATCTCCCCCCTCTTGGTATCTGAATGATAATTTATATGCCACGATCAGCCCTTTGTGGAGACTAGAGGCAAGAAATCACTGAACTCTCCTGTGCTTTCTGTATCTTGTCACCTGCACTCCCACATTATGTAAAGGACAAATTTTGCCTTTTAATTTATTTATAGAACCCGTAGATACTGCCTTAGTTGCCTTGGTCATTGCAATTTTAAAAATATTATTCCTCTTTGAACTTTCAGGTCTCTCTAAAGCTGTGATTGCACCGTGTGGGTCTCTCTCTGTACCTTTCCCTTGCGTGGGGCAAGGCTGCTGTTCGGGTTTTACCATCGTTTCCTTGAGTAATGACCAGCCCTCTGGGTTCCTTTATCCCAAAGCACTGAAATCTAGGGTGTTTTCTTTGAGCTTTCACGTCCTTCTCCTAGAATAGTGAACTTTTGGGTCCCCACCTTCCCTCATTTTCACCAAAATATTCTCTACTTTTTCACCTTTCTATCCCAAAGAAGTGCCTCAAAATGAACATCCATTTTATGCCAGTGTCCTCCTTCTCAAACCCGCGGCCAGCCCTGTCCAGGCCACCAGGATGGTTTGAGTCCTGCAGCTCCATTTTCACTGCAGCCATCTAGGTAGGCAGCTAAAGCCTTCCCAGCTCTCAGACTTTGGCTTTATTGCTTGCTCAAGAAACACCCTTGGGAAACGTCTTCCTGATGAGATGACCTGATGTGGGCTTGCAAGGTGGTTTCATTCCCTTCTACACAGAGGTACCCAACGTGCCAGGCTCGTGCTGGACTTGGCTGGTGTTTCTGTCTGTTTATCTGGTTTTTTCCTCTTTCTCCTTGCTGGTCCTGAGCAAGGGTTTTCCCTGTGTCAGCTGGACCCTTCTTGTCCCAGCAGTCATCTTTCCTGGCCAGTCACTCGATGGTCAGAGCCACAGCTCTCTGGCAGCACCATCTGTGTCCCTGTGCTCAGCTGGCCATGCCCCTACTGTCTTCTCAGCCTTGGCACCACCTGCGCCCCCTCCTCTCGGTCCTTCCCTGCCATGGAGCTAGAGAGCTGCTTTAGATCTGCTCATGGACAGGGCTGGCAGCTCCACCGGTGCCCATGTGCCGGCACAGCGTGGCACGGGTGAGCAAACGGACCTCGGCAGCTCCTGGCTGCTGAGCCAGGGAACCATGGGGAGCCCCCACCTCCCCCCACTGTGTCCTGGGACTCTCGCTGGGATGCTCCAGTCATCCCAGGTGGCCACATGGAGGGGTGCACCGGGCCAGCTTGCCTGCTGTCCCAGGGCATGCCTGGGCATCGGTGTACCCAGACACCAAGGCGATGGTCCCTGAGCCTCCCCCCATGCTCCTTCCTCCTCGATAGTGCCCTTGGGTGCATCACAAAGGCGTAAGTGCCAGCCCGGAGGCCAAGGGGGATGCGACAGTGGCTGCACCTGAGCAAATATCATGACAGAAGCAGAGCTTGGGGACACTGTCTCACCCTGCCACCCGCCATGTCCAGGGATTGTGAGTGGTACTTACCGTTTGTAAACCCAACCTATATGGCAGGGCAGATGGCAAATGTGGCTCCTCCTCTGGCCTTTCCAGATCTGCCTTTTGAGCTGGAAGCTGCTTTCTTGGGTTTTAAGTTCAACAGGAGCATCAGGACTGGCACATGGCCTGGCAGTGCCTAAAGCCGAGCCCAGAAAGGAGCTGAGAGGCTGGAAGAGTGCGTGCACAATTCAGGAAAGGTGGGTTTGGTAACTTGTGGTTAATTATTGCCAGTGAGCAGTGGCCAGAAATGAGTTTGGCCAGGTTGTGAAACAGCACGTGCACGGGGAATGATCCAGGGGCTGCAAAAATAGAAGGGGAGGGGGAAATACAATGCCTCTGTGAAGCCAGATTTGGGCAAACAGCATCTTTGTTGGGTGAAGAAGTAGTAGCTCCTGTTGTCCCTCTACTCTGCTTGGGTTATGTGGAAGTACTGGGGGTGATGTTGAATCCTGACAGCGCCGGGAACAGAAAGGGAGGGGTGTTTGATACCCTACAGTCCTTCTCCTGTCCAAGAACTGTGCGGGGGTGATGGTGGCTGTACAGTGCTAAAAGTCAGTGTGGTTCTGCACCCACACTGATTGCCTGCTCCCTGTCATCTGCTGTATGTCTCCCACGGATGATCCAGAAATGTCAGTGAAATGCCTGGAATTTGGACCAGGCTATTGAGGTGAGATGTGGCTGAGGGTGGGTAGCTGCAAAGACATGCTGGACACTTCCAGCCTGAGCATCCTCCTGAGCACGGGGTGCTCAGGAGGATGCTCAGGCTGGAAGTGTCCGTATGGGACTTATGCACACCCACAGTACCCCAGATGCAGCTTCTGGCTGTGCACCGAGGGTCTGGCAGCATCCCCTGAGGAATCCAGTCGGAAAGCAGAGTTAATGTGATGCTACCAAAAAACGGCTTCCTGCTGCTAATCAGCTCCCGGCAGGTTATCGCTCTCGCAGCTGCCTGGCTTTCAGAGAAAAATGTCATTTATCAGCCCTTCTCGGAGAAGACCTGGTAGAGATGCTCTGTGCTGGCGGGTCTCGTCCCGCCTGTCGTGCAGGCGCCATCTAGTAGGAAAAGGAGAAAAAGACCACAAAATGAAAGAGGGTGGCTGTTGAAATGCAATTTCTTTCTGGGAGAAGAGTTTAATCCAACACAAAGCTGCTCTGGGGCACAACTCTAGTGCTGAGCCCATGGTTTGGGAACCTGACGCAAAATTCACTGCATGGGAAATGATGAGGCACGGAGATGCCCCAGACTGGAGCATGTTTTTTTCCAGGATGGGTCCTGATCTTTTGGATCTAAAAATAGAGTTTGACATTAAGGATCATTTTCAGGCAGCTCCTTGATAACATTGTCAGGGCTGGATTTGATTAATTAGCCATGTGGGTTAATTGCAATATACTAGCTTGGGCTGCTGACTTCAGCTTCCGTGAGTTGCAGATCCTCCTCTTTCCAGCACCGAGGTTGTCCCATCAGCTGAAGGCTTTGCTTAGAGTTAAAAACCTCTGTCTGCCATCCATACATGTAAGTTTTCATGTCGTGAAGGCATCCGCTTTGGTCATATCACATGATTTTACCACAAATCCCATACCGCTGTCATCTTCTAACAGTCACATGGATTTTCAGTGTGATTTCCCAGCCCTAAGGGTCTGCCAGAGAAAACCTCCCAAAATCAACCCCTCCCAGGGTGAAGTAAAAGGGACCTATGACATTAATTTGCTTTAAACAAACAAAAAAAAATCATGATTTTATGTCAATCCTATGATTTTTATGCATCTTGACTCACCCTTTCCATTGTGGGGAGGTGATAATGCTGGGTGACTGTTATCTGCCGCACACGAATTCCCGCTGGCAGGCAGTCTGTCCTCTGCTGTGGATACATGGACGCACGTCCTTGTGCAGCAGGTCCCTGCAATATGCATGTGATGTGGTGAGTCCTGCTTGGGGCACATCTCCCTCTAGCTTTTCCCCTTAACTTTCCTGAAATCCTGAGAACCAGAGGCCAGGGATGCTGTAGCTTGAAGGGCATTGCCCAAGTCCTGGGGTCCGGTGGCTTCACTCTGCCAGGGACTACACTAGCATCGTTGCACTTTGCCCAGAGCAGAACCTTAATTCATCTCCACTTCCATAGATAAAAGCCTGAATTAATTAAAAAAGAGAATAGAAGCCACTTTGATTTCCAGAACACCAGAAACTCGTAATTATCACAGCTCCCACAAGTGCTGCCATAATTAAGGGACTATCACTGTTTCCACTGCAGACCCAGTTTTTGCAGGGATTTACAAAGGGTACCTAATTTTTTTTGGTTTTGGTGAAGTACAGTGACTTGGGGCATGGATTCTGGCTGCAGGTGCATCCCTGTAAATCAGTCACAACACCACTGAAACAGCATTTAATTCCCCCATGGATTTCTTATTAGAAATCCAGGATCCCCAGTGGCAGCGTGCTACAGACAGCGTCTGCTCTCCAATTACACAAAATAATAAAATTGGGGGCCTTTTTCCTTTGCCTTCTGGTCTTTCTGTCTTTGAAATACACTTGGGGGCTGCTTCTAGCTTTTTATCATAACCAGAGAGACTGAGCATTTATTAGTATTTAAAAAAGATGGTGGAAACTGAATTTCTCACCTGATCACTGGTCCTCTGGTTCCTGTAACCTTTCCAGAAGCACTGAAAGCATTGTGATGACACCGATGGTGAAGCAGCCAGGCTTTGCTACAGCAGCCAAACACCCCTAATGTAATAACTGAGACAATCCCACAGGAGCATCTTCCCTGCAAATGCCAGGTCAGGGGGACACTGGGCAGGGCAGTGTGCTCCCAGCTGCCTTTTACACTCTCGCACTGGAGAATTGTCTGGATAAAGATGTTGCTGACAATACACATTGCTGCTATATATGTTGAGGTTTATCCTTTGGCTGCTGCAGCTTTCCTGACTTTATCCCTTTCTAAGTGTTGTCTGAAGTTTTCCTGCTGCCAACAATTTTCACCACCTCCAAGGGAAAGGCTTCCCAGCATCACCTCACTCTTCTCGCTGGATGCTTCACTGTCATGGACAAAACTATCCCAAACATTATCCTTCCTGCTGACAGCTGCTTTCTCTCTCTGTTGAATGGCCCCCGTTTTCCTCAGGTCCCCCCATCCTGACCAGGAGTAGGGTCTAGCTGCAGTGACCCAGATGGGACTTCAGAGTTGGTGCACGGCTTGCCAGAGGGATGAGCTTGGACCAGTGTGGGCTGGTGGGCTGTGGTCATGAGTCTGGAGTGCTGGATGTCCCAAGGAAAGCTCTGTGAAAGGGTTTATTAAGAAAAAAACCTCTTTTATGTAACTTGAAACTACCCTGCAGCTCCATTGCTGTCATTGCGACGCGTTGAATATTGGACACTTGAAATCAGGAGTCTGACCTAGAATCACAGAATCTTTTAGGTTGGAAAAGACCTTTAGGATCACCAAGTCCAACCGTTAACCCAGCAATGCTAATACCACCCCTAAACCATGTTCCCAAGTGCCTCGTCCACACATCTCTAACACCTCCAGGGATGGTGACTCCACCACCTCCCTGGGCAGCTCCTTCCGATGCCTGACAGCCCTTCCAGGGAAGATATTTTCCCTAATATCCAATCTAAACCTCTTCTGGCACAACTTGAGGCCATTTACTCTTGTTCTGTCGCTCGTCACTTGGGAGAAGAGACCAACCCCCACCTCTCTGCACCCTCCTTTCAGGGAGCTGTAGGGAGCAATAAGGGCTCCCCTGAGCCTCCTCCTCTCCAGGCTGGACAGCCCCAGCTCCCTCAGCTGCTCCTCACAGGACTTGGGCTCCAGACCCTTCCCCAGCTCTGTTCCCTTCTCTCGACATGCTCCAACACCTCAGTCTCTTTCTTGTGGTGAGGGGCCCAAAAACTTGGCCTGAACTCCCCAGGTACTGCAACCCATGTTTAACACCATGCTTTTCATGAAACACTTCCTTTCATCCCTCTAGAAATCAAGAAATAAAGGCTGTGTTTTGAAGGGACTCTTCAAAAGGCAGAGGGATGCTCCTTTTCCTCTAACCCACCGCTGGCCGATGAAGGTGGAAACCCTGCCCCAGCCTTGCCGCCTCACAGCTCCGCGTTTCCTCCCTGTCCACGGGGAGCACAGACGCCCCGACGTCAAGCAGAGGAAGCTGGATGGTGGAAAACATATTCCCCATCCCATCAGTGCTGTTTGAGTAGCCCCTGCTTGTGTTCAGGCAACACGGGTGTGCTTCAGGTCTGGAGCGAGCTGTGGCTCTGCTCTTATCCCTTTGTTTCTGCCGGAAGATGGTTTCGTTAAGCAAAACGTCACCAGCTTGAAAAAAAAAAAACGAAAAGGAAAGTGAAAGGAACTAAAGCAAAATTTGTCTGTGTTAGCTGTGCAGGGAAGCATAGGAAGTTAAGAAGATCACAGACAATTGAATTTAATTGAAAAAGAAGATTAAATAAAATGAGACTTGAATATGAAGAGCTAATTTGAAATAAAGAAACAAGCTGATGGCCTGAAGAAAAAAATTAGAGCATGAAAATGATTTTATTTTGCATCTGGGTTCCAGTTCTGTTTATATCAGGACAGCTTAAAGTAACCCAACAACCACTCCCGCAAAGTGGTTTTATGCTTGAAATTATAATTTTTTTTGAGATGGTCGTCGCAGTGCACAGGGAAGTGGGGCTCTCACCTGATCTCATGGGCTTAGGGGGGATTTGAACTGTGTATGGTAAACTGGGAGGGCTTGATCCAAGGCTTACGGCTTCCCAGCATCACCTCAGCAAGGTCTGCAACTTCCCTCTTACAGGGAGGGGATCAAAACACAAACCCCAGGGGCTTAATGACAAGCGGGTGGGAGCGTTTCCAGGACTGTAAAAGCCTGGTGAAAATGGGTACGAGCCAAAGCCATGGGGACAGGCAGTGTTGGTAGCTCATGCCCGGTGGTCGTGGCTGGGGTCTGCTCCTGCACCAGCTTTTGAAAGCAAAATGGGTAAGAAAATAGTTTTAGGGAAAATGAATAGTCTGTATTCACAGCACAAACGTGAAATTATATCCAAGCAAAAGGCACAAATAGGAAGAATAAGAGCTTAATTTGAAGTATTTTTTAGAGTTAGAAACATCTTTATTCCAAGGGAGTTCTGAAGGCAGCAAAATAGTTTAGTACATCCCCACCAGCTTTCTTAATTTCCACTTGGCTGCTGCACCCTCTGCTACAGCATATCCAGCCACCAGCATCCTCCTCCCCACCGAATGGTCCTGCCAGCCATGGTACCATGCTCACGTCCCTGTCCCCCTGCTTCCCACGAGTGGGTAGGGTCTGGCCTCGTCTGGGACCCCAGGCGATGCCAGCGGCCGGCTAATGTGCAAGGGGCAGCCAAGCGCGCCGGGTGCCTCGGCCGAGCCAGCAAAGGTCACTTCCAAACTCCCCCTGTGGCATGCCTGGCCGGGGAGAAAGCCATGGGCATGAGAGCTGGCTCAGCTCAGCACAGGGCTCGGCTGTGGCATGAGAGCCAAGGGGGCAGTGGGAGCCCTTGTGCTGGGGAGGGGGACAGGGAGGAGGGAGACCTCGGGGTGGGGAGTGAGTGCGTTGGCCCTTTTCCAGATGATAATTTTGACATTTCATCGTCACTTGAAAATTTTGAAATAGGAATAAATACAGCGGTGGTGCTCGTTCGTACTGACTCTCGCTGCCAGATTGGGGCTGACCTAAATGTGGTTTTAATGCGTGTTTGATGTATAAAGTGGTAGCTCATCACCACCTTTACCTGCCTGCTGCACACCTGCATGTGCCTGAGTCGATCACAGTGCTTCTTCCCACCCATCCCTGCTCTATGCTTCATGCCCAGCCTCTCCTCATCCACTCTGGTCCTTGTCCAACCAGCATCTTCCCCATCCCACTCCTATCCCAGGAAAACCCAGACACAGATATATTTCCTCCAGCCATCCGTGTGAGACCATGAGCACAGTGTTGTACCTCCTGCGAGCCGGACTGGTAGCACATCCCGGAGCAGGGTGATAACCTGCCCCGTGCCCTGGAGACGATCATCTGCCCCAGTATTGCATGAGAACCTCAATTCTGAGCAAAATCCAGCTGTGATTTCATTAAGGAGGCTCTTGCTCCTTGTGCTCAATATTTAATTTAACAAGAGTGTGTGTGTTGAGTTCAGGGTGTTGATTAACCATGACTCCAAGACAGAGGGAAATTACTAATATGGGAAAGTGCAGTCAGTATTTCATGGCAAAGAGTAATTGAGCTAACAGTTGACATATGGAGTTGTGTGGGCAAACTAATTAAATTTAACATCTTCCCAAGCATTTGTGAGTTTTATAAGCATTTGATTTATATATTAATTAAACCTCAGAGTGAAATAAAGAGGACATAACTATTTATACTGCAAATGTGTCCATCAGGAGGAAATGCTTTAATGTATTTTCAAGTAGATAACCAAAGCACCTCGGTGAGTCCTCGGCTCAGCACAGCAGTGACAGAGCAGTCCAGGA
The DNA here is from genome assembly GCA_027574665.1 of Rhynochetos jubatus. Taxonomy (NCBI): domain Eukaryota; kingdom Metazoa; phylum Chordata; class Aves; order Eurypygiformes; family Rhynochetidae; genus Rhynochetos; species Rhynochetos jubatus. The sequence goes on from CM050654.1 coordinate 33,295,196, forward strand.
CTATGTCCCAGTCCACGAGACTGGTCCAGCACCAGCACAAGGTGCTGAGCACCCAGCTCTTGACATGCTGCTGGAGATCCCTTTGTCCCCTACAGTGGTTTTTCCTCTTCACCATCAGGAACGAGCTCTGTGCTGCCCAGCACAGGGTTGGTATCTCCTTGGTGGGCTGCAGAACCCAAGTTTCCCACTGATCTGGGTGCTTTGCAAGTAGTTAGTGAGAAAGCTAGTATGTGATTTAAGTATTTATCTGACCCATTAGCAAGGCACTAGGGATGGTTACGGTGTGTCCTGCGATGACCTTGCTGAGGATTCCTGGAGTTGTCTTATTCGTGTCATTTTATCTCTAAAGGGTACTTGTCTTGTGTGTATTTGCAGCTGGACAGAAGGACACCCGGAGCATTTATGGTGGTCAACATCGTTTTCAGCCTGGCTGATGCTCTGACGGAGGGGAGTTCCTGAAGTTATGGGATCAGTCCTGCTCCTCGGAATTTGCACCCCAGGATCTTGGGTGATGGGCCATTTCTGCAGCTGGGAGAAGATGGTATTTGGGTACGGTGACAGTGAGAGTCCAAAATGCCCAGCCCTGGCCCTTGTTTTTCCTTTAGGGTGTCAGTGCACTCCCCACCCCTGACCCATCTCTCCATAGGTCAGCATATATCTTGTGGAGCTGTTTGTGTGAGCCCAGAGGCTGGTGTTGGGCTGACCTTGGGACAGCCCTGAGAGGTGCATCCTGTTCTGGATGCCTTTTTGGAGCCTTTTTGGAGCAGGAGTGCTGATATGTGTTCCAGGACTGAGTGCTCGGGCTGCTACTGCTCTGGGCGATCCGTCTTACTGCTCCAGCAAGTGTCCCTGCTGCTCCCCAGAGCTGCTCCTGCTGAGTCGCCAAGCTGCCCCTTTCCTGCCCTGTAGGGTTTATTCCTTAAACCCAAAACAAACAAATAAGAGAGAAATGTTTCTCTTCAGCTCTGCAGCAGTGCCTCCCGGCAGCACAGGGGATGGGGCCGTGCCGTAGCACTCGCATCTATAGTCTGGCTCTGGCATCCCAATGATGCAAAAAAAATGAATCTATCCTTTCTATTTCCTTTATATATGGGCTTTTTGTTGTTTCTTTCGAAGGTAGAAACAGGAGCTGTTTATGTCAGCAATGACACAGGATTCAGAAGACATTAGATTTTGACAGGCAAGTGGAATTACAGCTAAAACATGGGTACTAACATTCCCTTAAACTTAGTAAACTATTCATAACAGGTACACAGCTGATATTGTAATCTATCAATACTATGAAATAGGTGGTAGCTATATTTTAAGAGTCATTCTGTGCACCTTCTTGCCATCCCACCTACCCTCCGGGGACTCCATCAATCTTGTGATGGCCGATGATTCCCATTTGCAGTGTCAGTGATTAATATCTTGACCCACTGGAGAGGAAGGATTACAAATGCTTAGTGTTTGTGTGCAGCGTAAGTTAGAGGTTGTTGGGGCAGGTACTACCAGGACCAGGTTGGAATTAAACTGGGAGGGAAAAGAGGGGTTGGTACTCAGTGTCAATTGATTTTAAGATCCAATGCTTTGCAGAGCATCCCTCCTGGAAACACTGGGGGAGGCGAGATGCATACGGCACATACGGTCCATGTCTCATGGCACAGGGGGAGTCATGGTGCGTCCTGCAATGCTGCATGTTGAACTGGTCCCTCAGCTCATTGTGTACTCAAGTGATCTCTCAAATCCTGCAAAAATGCCATCCACTGCCGAATATTTCCTCTGGGCCAGGCCCTGCCCTGGCTCTGAAGAAGGAGTCACAAGGAGAGGTATGCACCCACTGAAGCCTGTTCCCATCCACCTGAATGTGAGGAAAGGTGTTCATCATGCAGGGACACCCGTATGGGAAATTGAAGCTACCCAGGAGCTTGCTGCCTGGGCTCTGAAACTCAGGTTTTGCTGCACGTACATTCTTGTGTTTGGAGGAGAACAGGGGCTAATCCACCATCAGTGCTTAAGCATCCATAATTAAATGGTTGACAGCATCTGTAGCAGGACTCAGGGTATTGACCACCCCTGGAAAACCTGGGGACAAGCATGCTCTCTGTAAAGATAATGTCACTCATGGTCAAACAGACCAGCATCACTTTTCTACAGGGGATCTCAAGAACATTCAGCCACAAACACACCAACACCTTTTCCCCCCCAGTTCAGCCTGATTTTTAATATATCCGGCAACAACTCACATCTCTCTACACAGCATTACATTTCATTGGCATTTTCGTTACAACGTTGCAGTGTGCCATCAATTTGTGCATTCCTTCTCCACAAATCAATGTAGCTAATGCAACGTGCGGCATCTTGCGTTCGGTGAGCTCTCGCTGTTTTGCTAGCGGTGCCAATACATTAAACCTAGAAATATAACCAGCACAATGAATTTTAATTTCATATAATATCGGGACCTGCAGATCTCCTCTCCTCACGGTATTAAACCCGAGTATTAGAATGGGGTGCTTTTGGAAACAGCCGCACGCTGTGTGATGGAGAGGCGGAGCTGGCAGATCACCTTGAAGCAGATCTAATTTGATGCTGCTGGAGTATCAGAAATCATCCTGAATGGTCCTGCAGTCGATGGGGGCTTTTGCGTAATGTCACAGGTGGAATCAATAACAAACCTAGGGAACTAAATAGATGAAGCAATGCAAAATCTAAGCAGACTCTGTCCTCTGCTGCCGATGATTTTGAACCAGCATATGCAAGGCTGCTCTTAGATGTCCTCGGTAAGTGCGGGGATGACTCCCCTCCTCAGCCCCCGGTGGCATTGCTCACCTTTCCCTGTAGGGAACCCCCTAGCTGGTTTCAGAGAAATGGGGACTGGGAGAGATCCGTTGCTCCAAAATAACATAGAAATAGGAAGCGAAAGGTCAAGGCTTCCTACAGAGTAATTTCGCCCACAGCAGCAGAAAAAACAAAGGGGAAAGACTCATGTGATGATGGTACTGATCAGCTCCAGGTAGCATGGCCGTGGCCTCGAGCAACCTTCTGGTTTCTGTTTCCTCTCTGGTTTTTGCAAACTGGCCTGTCAGACCTCACTTACTGAGAAGACCCATGTGTAATTTTGAAGATGCCGTTAGCTGTCCCCTATTCCTTCTCCGTCCTAATGCGAAATCTGTCATTGCACTCTATCAACGTGCCTTTCCACCTGCATCGTATATGAGCTCCAGATTGCTATTGATAGGCTGGATAGCCACGACAATCTTTAGGAAATTTGTGATCTGGTCCTGGCATATTTGACAGATAACACTCGAAATACAAATGTCAAAACGCATTTAGGTTTTTCCCTTTTCTAACTCGCCCTGAAGAAAATGCAAACCCTTTTTGACAGAATCAGTTCAGGAGCCTCCTCTAAGCCAGGCCCTGAGTGTTAGGAGAATCTGCCTCTTAAAGCCATACAGATCCATCGCTGTTGTATAAAAAAAAACCTCTTTACCCTGAGGCAGAATTACTTAAGAAAATCCTGACGTGATTAGACACCACTCTCTTCTGAGAAAAAGAGTAAGTATACTATTAAAGGATAACTGAGATGCTGCATAAACTGGCAGTATTTACATGTCTTGATATCGCAGTCCTGCAATGTCAGTTTGGCATGAGGGCACAAAGAAGGACTTGAACGCTTTCCGGGTACCGCTGTGCAGCTATGGCGTTGCCTGAGCATGTTCTGCTGGGTGCACTATCAGGTGCTGCAACTGTCCTCACCCTGCTGACACGGGGCATATCAGCTCTGGGTTGGTGAAGGTCATAAACACAGGCTTGAACAAGTCATAACAATTAATAAATAAATTGGTAACAATTTATGCAAGTGCTTCAGCAGGCAAGAAGTCCTTTTGCCTTAAATGAGTATAATCATGTCAGTTAAACGATTATCTTACTCATAGTGCCAGAGCCTGGCCTCACCATTCTGTTTGGTGCTATGCAAACACAAAGCCAGGGTCTGCTCCAGAAGTGCACAGGGTGAGTGAATGGAACAGGTTACCCACATGTGTCTGCAACTGGTCAGCAATAAATATTTAAGCATATTTCATTTTATTAAGCCAATAGACTTAAGCATAGTTTTAAACACTGAGCCCCATCAGAGCCTTAATTAAGAGCATTACTGAACTGTAATGCCTGTAGGCAGTGGCAGGCTGAGAATTTTATATATAAATATCATCAGGTTCAAGCTTAAGTCAGAGTATTTTTGAAGTTGAGATGGTGTGTTAAATTATACTCCATACATATATATAATTATGCATCAACAGCGTAGAACCTTTCAGACTTCAACCTTTAACCGTACCAGGCAGACAGGGTAAGCCTGTAGCAGGTGGATAACCACAGCTCTTGCTGGCTTGTGTAGGTTTTGAGGGTCAGTGTGAGTATTTGGCGTTAGATCGGATCTCATATCCAACCAGCTTTGATAGCTCTTGGGAATACGTGTGATTAACCAGCCCAGCCACAATATGTCACCAGCACTCCACACAAGCAGCTCCACTACTGCTGGAGCGCAGGGCCTCTGTGCTGGCAAAGAGGGAAAGCATCACATCCCGTGGCCAGGAGAGGGAAAGAGAAGATCAAAGGACAGGGAAGAGACTTGATGGGAAGTAGATAAGGGAGGAAATGGAGATTCCTGGAAAAATGGTCACAGAGCAGGTGAGGGCAGCGGCAGAGCAGGAAAGCTCACGGAGCTCCATGGGCACAAGGAGAGGAGCCATCCTGGTCCCTGGGGTGCGCTGGCATCAGTACACTGATGGATTCCCCTTCCCAGTGCTAGATCAAGCAGTGGGGATGGCAGAGTCAAGGCACTTGCCCTCTGTATTGCAGAGCAGATGCTGTGCTTGAGAACAGGCTGAGCTCCTGCGGGTCCTCTCCTTCAAGGTTCAGGCTGTCCCCAGTGTTTAACAGAAACCATCCAGTCAGGTGAGTGGATGTGGATTTAGCTGGCTCCTCTCCTCTCCTCTCCTCTCCTCTCCTCTCCTCTCCTCTCCTCTCCTCTCCTCTCCTCTCCTCTCCTGTGGGGGTGTGGTTGAAAGCCATACTCAGCACCAAGTGGTGGGTATTTATCAACGGAAATGCTTTGTCAGGAGTAAAACACATAGAAATAACAGATCCTCAGTAGCCACATGCAAGTGTAAAGAAAACACATCCCAATGCAACAAGCAGGGAGCCCTGATAGAGCACGACCTTTGTCGATGGCTAGTAATCATTTCTGGCAGAGTTTGCTTATGAAGATTAGGGAATGCAGGCAGCCCATTAACCTGTGCCACTGGGGATCCCCATGGCTGAGCATCATAAGCACAGAGTGGCTGAAACAGCCCTTGCGGCTCTCAGCTTCCTGCACCGGGTCTCAGAACACCGATGGGGATCAGGGAATTGGATCACAGTCCTGATGGGTTTGGAAGCGAAGGGTTGTGACACAGCCCTTTCCAGCCCTTCTCACCACGGCCCTGGCAAAGTCACCGGGTCATGTCGCTGCTTGGCCAAGCAGCAGGGGAGTCAGCCCGTCCTTCTGCAGACGTCTGGAGCTCTGGGGAGCCCAGCTCCGTGGGTTTACATGACCACATTGTAGGTGCTTCATGGATTTGCTGTCTTGGTGCTATTGGGTTAGAGTGAGAAATCTGTAAATCCCGATTTATAGGATAATATACAGTTGACCTATAGATTTACATCAGTTTGTTCAAAATATACAACTTTGTGCCTTTAGAAGGGGAGCAAAGCTGAGGACAGCGAGGAGGAAACCATTTCTGGCAGACACTTAAAAGCTTGAATTAGCTTGCCTGGCACTGTACAGATTTGGGGATGCTGAGGAAACCGAGCGTGACCTGGTGAGAGCTGTGATGTCAAAGAAGTGCAGCACTCAGCATGTGTGATGCCAGGAGGTCTCACTGGGCAGTGAGGACCCTGGCAGCCCACCCCCAGGGGTGTGCAATTCCCCTGGGCAAGCCCCAAGAAGCCCAGCAGCAAGGCTCTGTGTGGACTGGGGTCTCTCTGTGGCTGGAGGCGAAGATTTGGCCAGACAAATTTATCATGCAACATAGCCTGAGATGTGTAAAGTGGTGTTCTGGCTCTATTTTTGTATAAAACTCTCTTGTCCTAATATGAGCTACTAACTAAAATCATTTGCTGAATGACAAAGTGGAGGACACAGTAAATTAAAACTATTCACGCTCTGTGATTTCAGGCACCTAATTTAAAGGCTTGGTTTCTGAGTGTCTTTATAGGTGATGGAAAGAGATGTTCCCCCAGAACACAGCAGTATGGGGGTACTCCGAATTATCCTTCTCTCCCTGACTCTGCAGGAACACCGGTTGCATGTGATCCTGTCACTTGCTTGGTGTCCAGGTAGATGCTCTGGGTTTGCAGCTCCTGTGCTACTTTTCGCTGTCTGCACTCCTCCTGATACCAGCCCTCAGGGCTGCCCGTGCTGCGTCGGGCTCGGTCGGTGCGAACATGCCGGGATGTTCGATGTGAGCTCGGGAGGCTCCACACTGCCAGCGCAAGGACATCAGCCCAAGAGCAAAGCCGGTTTCTGGTTCACGCTGCCGGAGAGGTAAACCCAGAGCTTTATGCAATGGGGTTTGCAACACACCCGGGCCAATTAACTGGGAAAAGGATTACCGGTGTGACACAGGGATGCAGCTGTGACAAGTTCAACCTCTGACGGCCACTGCGCAAAGTAGCGCTGATGCTAACAGGCAAAGCATCACAAATTGTTGATGAATTAATAAAACCAGGAGGAGGAACTCCGTATGGGCATTGATTTAAGACCGGCATCTCTTATGGGAAATGGGGAGGAGGAGGATTTGGGGCCAGGGTCCCTGCACTCACCTTACCATGGGTGCTGGGGACGTGGGGTGGGAACTGCCATGGTGTGGGAGGCACAGCTCCCTGGGGAGGTTGATAAAGAGACCCCGGAGGATATTGCTGTGCTTAAGCAAAACATGAGCTGGATTTCCCAGATGAAGAACAGGCAATGACAATTTTGAAGCACTTTGTTTCTCTTTTCATATCTGCGTCGAGGATGGGTTGTGCAGTTCAGCTCTGACTGGAGCCTCACACCGCTCTGCATACAGGCTGAGTGACGTGCCACCAGTGCAACTGCCAGCCCTCGGACACATCACGGCCTCCTGAACAGTGATACAGGGGTTTTGCTCTCTTGAAACACCATCCAGGTCCAGAAGTTGTCCAGTCCTGGTTGGCAACCAGTGTGCCAAGAGGCCAAAATTCAGGGAGTTTGAACCGTTAAACTTCCTTTCCTTCTTTCTCAGTGTCCTCTGGTCAGTGGAGTCCCTGCTTTGCCTCCCGTGTCTGCCTGGCCATGGGCCTGAACTCGAAAGCTAAAGTGGCTACTGAAGTGTCTTGTCACTGTAGCTGTGCTTATTTGTGTGTTTTGGGGGATCTTTTATTTCAACCTCCTTTTTGTTGTTGTTCCAAGAGGTTTGCGAAGAGAGTGGCTATCTAAATGATCAGGCACTTAAACCTTCAGGACTTTATTATAAAATACTGCCTTGGAAAGAAATACTCTCAAGTTTTGGGGGTCTTTTTAATTTTTCCCATTTCTCCATCTTTAGTTAGGGTGATTGATTAAAGCCATTTCCCACTTTGTTGGATATTCCTTTGCCCTGAGCACGAGGACCTTTTTACCCGTCACACCTTCACCACCTCCCACAAGCAATACACGTGGAAGAACTAAACACCGAGGTTTTGCTCCTTCGTGTTGCAGGACCTCCAAGGAAGCAGCCGCAGGGGAATCACAATGCAGCCCACTAGCCGGGATGCTCGCTGAGGGGGAGCCGAATAACCCAACAGCAGCGAATTGCAGCAGGACACGGAGCAGAGTCTGGAGGTTGGAAGGAGTCAAAAGCACCAGTTAAACCCCTTTGTGAGCCGCTGTTGGCAGTGCCGTGATGTTCTGTGCTTTGTTATTCTTCTAGATGTGCTGAATTGCTCCTCATTTGTGTTCTCCTGTGTGACTACAGGTGCTGGTGCAAGTGCTGCTGTCATACGTGGGTTTAGCGTTGATGCTTTTTCCCCTCGAGTTCTTTGGGAAACTCCACATGGAGTGAGGAGAGGGATTTGGCTTGTTATTTTTGGGACACCGCTTTATCCACATCAGCACTGGGAGCCCTGGGAGGTGGGGGCAGGGTACATGCCTTGCCATGGGGTACATGCCTTGCTGTGGGGGCTGGAGCAGGCTAGATAATTCACACATGGGTGAATAAGACAATATGAATATACTATAGATATTTTTGTATAATATATATGAATATACAATAGGAATGTGAGGAGGGGTCATGGGGTCAGGTCCTTGTGTCATAGAGCCTGTATCCAAAGTGCCACCTGCCTGTCCCCTCACTGGAGTCATGGAGTGGTGAGGTTTGACATTCACCAGGTCACAGCTCCTGCCTCAACTGGGGCAGCTCTCCTGCCTTGGCTTTACTTGTCCTGTGACACACTGCCTAAGACTAAAGCTGTATACAATGAATAACAAGGATGGTACTGAACCCAGCCAAGAGGTCTCCATGGATCCCACTGGGCAGTCAGCAAAGGAGCAAGACATCAAATAAACCTGGGAGCAGAGCAGCAGGGAGAACCATCCCTCCTGAATCCCCAGGCTGTGCCCAGCACCCCAGCAGGATGGCCAGGGAGGAGGAAAGCCTGGGCAATAAAGGTATCCTCCATCAGCTATTTTTTTCCCCCTGGAGAGATGAAGCGTGAGGTTCTGATCCCACCTCGTTGAAATAGCTGAACTTCATTTTTACACTGTGTAGTACACAACCCCTCTGACAGGCCAGTGCAAAAATCTCGCTGTATGCATTCAGCGCCTCTGTTCTATATGTTTTGCTGTTAATGGGGATGGAAATATAAGTGGGATTTGGTGGTGGCTCTGCGGGGCTCAGGGATGATGCTTCTGCAGCAACGAGCCCACCCCATCCCCACGCAGGGCTGCACCACCGTGCCAGCTACGGTGAACAAGCGATTAAACCTGTTCAGTAGCGCGGATAGATCACCGAGTACATTTTCCACCCGCTTCTTTTCTGGTTTTATGACAGTTGAGCAGGCAAACACAGCTTTTGCAGAAGTCGGGGGGGGGTTTTGTAAAAGCTGTCCTGCCCACCCATCTGTCTAAGTGTGTTTGTAGTGAGATGCCGGCAGTGTTGGCAAACTCAAAGGATGGGAAACCTCCAGGCATCTCCCCTAAACGACACTTTCAAAGTCAGATCTACATAGGTGCCGCATCAGGTACTGTTTAGAGAGCACAGGTAAGATCCTGGTTAAAAGAACCACATTTACTAACATTTTCTCGCTATTCTGGGTCGATGTGTGTTATAGAAGAGGCAGCGATGACCGTACTGCACAGTCTGATGAGGCAACGGCAAAGGGGAAACAGATGAGTTCAGAGAGATGCTGAAATGGTTTTGTAGCGCAAGGTAGGATTTGCAGGGCATATTCGAAATAATTGTGAAAACTATAACTGAAATGATGGAAGCAGAACAAATCTGAAGATCCCTTTTTATTTTTTTGTGGCAAAACATTACTTTCAGCTAACATTGATTAGATTTGAAAGGGAGTTTCGGTGGAGTGACGAATAAATGCAATATGAACACTGTTTTCAGGTTTCTCTGTGATACAGAATGATGTAGAAATTAGTCCTTATCCTGCTGTAAGTAATACAGACTGTGATGTTCACACAGTTATTTTTCTTGATAAGATCCTGGTTTTCATTTGATTATATCTTTATCGAACATCAGCTCTTTGTACAGAAGTTCTTCAGCTTGTGGTTGATACCACATGGTCAAATGATATTTGCTTGTACGTAGCAATGCAAATTTTCAGCTAACAGAATGCAGTTATTCTTGGGAATAAGTTTAGAGGAAAGCAGGTGATTTATCTATATTATAGAAATCGCTACGGATGTTTTGCCTAGAAGAAACTCCATGCTTTGGAGTAGAAGCTCCAAGTTTGATCGCAGAGATGCTCTCCATGCTGTATCACCCCCATTTAAAAGCCCAAACTGGGTGAAGTGCTAAGCCCTGAAAAGTTCACATAGCAGAGAGACAGGAGGGCTCATCAAGTCTTTCCCAAGGGATTCTGCACAGCTCCTGAACATTGTATGCATTGCTCCAGAGCAGAAAAATACCTGATGGGAGATACCTTTACTGACCAGGCTTTACTCCTCCCTGCCCATCCCGCTGGATGCCGGGCACAGCCTAGAGACTGTCTCCCAGTGCTCTCCGTGCTCCCAGTCTGGATGCAGGAGGAATGGACCGTGCTGGGATGCTGCTGTAGGGAGGTGTGTGGAGTGGAAGGATGAAAGTGTTAAATGGGAGCTGGGGAATAGATTTAGTGTAGGGGACAGATCTCAGTGGATTTGGACACAGTGGGAGAGATGTGGAGCGTGAAGAGCTGGGATGGGAATTGGGGTATGAGAGAACACAGATGGAGGTGGAACAGAGGATGGAGAAGTGAGAGGAATGAGACACAGCTCAGGTGGGGAAGACGGCACCATCTGGGGGGAAACAACAAAGAAAGCAGAAGTGGTGCTGATGAGGGTGGAGGAGAGGGTCCAAAAGCCTGGTAGGGGACACTCTTCCAAAGCCTGGAGCTGACCCTAATTTGCCTTGGCTGGAGAGAGCAGGGAAACCCGCTGAGAAAGCCTGGCTCCATGCCTCACTCCAGGACCTGGTCCTCCAGCAGAATGCACCATGTTCTGCTCTCTGTCACCCAGAGTGGCAACATCCAGGCTCAGAGTCCCCAGTTCCCCTCCTGCCGCCTGCCTCCACCCTGGGGTCTCCCCTGCCCCATGGGATGAGGTCAGTGCCTCATCAGGCAGCTTCAAAAATCCTTTGCTTTTAAAAATCAGAGGAAAAGACACACTGTTTCACTTCAAACTCTTTTCCAGGGGCAAGGTCTCCAAAGGCCAGGCCAGAGACTCCCTGCCCAGCACCATTTGATTTCCTCCTGCATTTGCATTACACGCTGGGCTTGGGGGATGGTGTCTTACAAACCTGTTCCACAAGATGCCAGCCTCTGTGGGTGCTGTTCTGCCTGGTTCTGGGATATGGGCTGGGAAGCTGGAGGCATCTGGGGGGATCAGCACCAGTTCCCCTCTGCCAGCTGCACGGTGGTGACTCTGGGGAGAAGTTGAAGCAGGTGAGTGGGGTGATGGTGTCAGAAGCCACTGGAGCAAGAATTGCTGGAGCTCATTTATTGTCACCTCCAGTTAATAACCCCAGCTGACCTCGGGGGGGGGGGGGGGTGTGGGGTGTGTGTGTTTTAAGGTTGCATTCATTAGTGTCTGTAAGAAATTAAGATGCTTCAGAGATACAGCTGTGGAAAAGTACAGGATGAAATTTGTGCAGGATTTAGATGCACGGAGTAAGATGTGCTGACTGATGAAGAACAGAAGCCTGTTTTGGAACTCACTTGCGTGTTTTTTTCACCTCCATCCACCCCCTTCCTCTGTACTACAAAAGCCACCCTGTGTGCGACCCTCCTGATGGCTGACTGAGAGTGTCCTCCCTGACGGGCTAGTCCTGCCAGAGATGGAGTAGCCCTTGGGTAGAGTGTCTTTTCTCACCAGAATGCCAATTTATGCCTCTCTGATTTTCATGACACTTGTAGGAACATAATTTTTTGAGAGACATGGTCACAGTTTTGTTGAAAGCGTAAATGGAGAGACAGCATGATTACTGAAGTGTCATTTTTTCTTCAGTAACCTGGCTAAAGATCCTCCTCAACACCAAGAAGTAAGCAACATCCTGTCATGGGGGCCCCAGAGAAACGCCATTGTTCTCAGGGGATCCTGTATCTCACTGCTTGCACACAGACAAGGGTGGAAAGCATTACTTTGATGTGTATTTAATGTAACATATACAACAAGGGTAAGAAGGATATAAAGCAATTTTTTAAATGTTCTTTGCTACTGTCATTTTTTTTTTCACACTTTTTTTTCTCCACACTTTTTTTTCTCATTATTAGCATCATTTTGGGGTCAGCTGATACCATAGTGCTGGTACCCATTCAACAGTCATGGAGATGATTTGGGATTGGGCCCAGTAACTTCAAATAATATTACTCCCAATGTAACCAAGAGCAGAATATAGCTGTGAAAGTCTATAAATAGCAAGAGCTAGGTTCTGTCTAAATCTATAGCATTTTTTTTTCTGGCATTCACCTTGCATAAATTAAGACATTTCCATAAATAAAGAGAAAACTTAATAAGCCTCAAAAAGGTTAGACCGTTTCCACTGGATTTTATGTCTGTTGCATAAATCCTCCCAGGTAATTCCATACTTTGCACAGAGATAATTTTTTTACAGTATAAATTCCATTAACACTCTCATGCCATATGTGTCATATATTAAAGTGAGCAGCCCCCCACACTCCCAGTAAATCACTGACATCAGTGCCTGCTTCCCAATTCCATCAGCATGGAACCACTGTGGCAGCGTGGTGGTGAGAGGTCTCTTATGGAGCCTCGAGACTGCGTTCAGCTGGAAAACCAGCCTGTGTGGGCTGTAGTGTGGTCCTTCCATGATAAAAGATGATATGGATCATGGTCCTTCCATGATAAAAGATGTTATGGATCATGGCCATATGCCCCAGCCAGGATGCCCCAGCCCTGGCTGTCTTCAAGGCCAGGCTGGATAAGGCTTTGAGCAACCTGGTCTAGTGGAGGGTGTCCCTGCCCATGGCAGGGAGGGTGGAACTAGACGATCTTTAAGGTCCCTTCCAACCCAAGCCATTCTATGATTCTATGATATACTTACTGTAATCCCATGATGAAGATGCTGGACTCATTGCATTGGCTTCTCCTCCTTCTCTTCTCTTCTTCTCTTCTCTTCTCTTCTCTTCTCTTCTCTTCTCTTCTCTTCTCTTCTCTTCTCTTCTCTTCTCTTCTCTTCTCTTCTCTTCTCTTCTCTTCTCTTCTCTTCTCTTCTCTTCTCTTCTCTTCTCTTCTCTTCTCTTCTCTTCTCTTCTCTTCTCTTCTCTTCTCTTCTCTTCTCTTCTCTTCTCTTCTCTTCTCTTCTCTTCTCTTCTCTTCTCTTCTCTTCTCTCTTCTCTTCTCTTCTCTTCTCTTCTCTTCTCTTCTCTTCTCTTCTCTTCTCTTCTCTTCTCTTCTCTTCTCTTCTCTTCTCTTCTCTTCTCTTCTCTTCTCTTCTCTTCTCTTCTCTTCTCTTCTCTTCTCTTTCTCTTCTCTTCTCTTCTCTTCTCTTCTCTCTCTCTCTCTCTCTTCTTTCTCTTCTCTTCTAAGTTCATCCCACAAAGAAGTAGAATTGTCTAAATGTTATTTATGGAATTATGTGCTTCATCTGTCACGAATGTCTGGCTAAAGGAGAGGTTTTAGAGCTGTGGATACTATAGCAAAGTTGAGCAAGGCACTGTGAGGCCACCCATGCTGGCTGGTTTCTGGGCTGATGACCTCTGCCTCTTCTCTGGAGCTGGGTTTTCTAGCTGCTAGCAGCGAGCTCCATCTTCAGGCAGGCTTGGGTCCACCTCAGTGGCATTGTCCAGCCACTTTCATGGCACCAAGGCCCCAGGTCATTCACCTCATGCCAGATGCCTCAATCATTCTGCCACTCATGGAGCATTTTCTGTGGAAGTGTTGAAGTTTATACTAATAACATGGTGTGCAAAGAATTGCTGTAGTTTCCAGATGTTCTGAATATCCTGCGAATTGGTAAAAGAAAATGATCCTCTTTATCCTAATCAAAAGCAATTAAAATTACACTTAAATAGAGCACAAAACTGAAATGAATTCCAAAGTCTTTGCACGTATAAAAAACATTAGTTCTTCCTAACTCTTTGGTTTCAGAAGCAACAGCAGAGCCCACATTTTTCTGTCACAGGTGCTCTGCAAACGTACAGTCAGAGACTATCTGGCTGGAATACTTTAGCTTGATAACGGTCTTCCTTGCATCTGTGGAGATCAAAACCCCATAAAATAAGATCAAGTTTCATGGCTCACCGCAACCAATGCCATGATTTAGCACTTCTAAAAACTGGTTTACTTTGCACAGCAGGGATAGTGCAAAATGCCACGTTTTCAGTTACTGTGCCTTGCAGTCTTGGAGTTGATGCCTTTTACTCATTCACTTCACATAGCTATATCCTTGCCATTTTTCCTTCCTTTGGACAGAGCTCTTGGCTTTCAGTCAATTCCTGCAGACCCTGCAGCAGTTGTGTCACCATAAGATGTGTCATTCATACTGGAAGCAGTCAGGTTTGAAAACCCAAGAACTGCCTGACTTGCATCCTAGGTGGAGCAGACAGTGAGTGAGCAGACAGTGAGTGGGATGCAGACAGATGATGTCTTTTAGCCTTAAGCAAGGCTTAATGCAGTTAAAATCAAGACTTAGATATGGCTCTTGATGATGCCAGTAATAACAACTTCTTTGAGATTCCTTGGAGAGAAGTGGCCGCCTTGTTTTGTGATAAAACAGGTTTGCAGAATGAATATCCTCCTTGTCGTAGATGTTTCAATGTGAAGTAACAGGAAAGGAGATGGTAGTTTCTTTGGGGAAAAAATAATAATAATAATAATTAGATTGTGCATTTCTTGGTACAGGTTCTATCTTTTGGTTCTGAGTTTGCAGAGCACTTTGCACAAGAGGGTGCCAATACGTGACAAGCTTCCTGGCAGCTCTCAAAACATACAATAATGATGTAATAAAAGGATAAATGGTAGCCAGCACACTTTTCTTTTTGGCAAGAATCAGTTGTGTCACACCCAATATAATTTTCTTTGTGTGTGTAGCAAAGCAGTAGGTACCATATATCTCGACTTTTAAAAAGCTCTTAGTGCTGTTACACATTATATTCTTGCAAGGGAACCAGGGAAGATTGCTCCTATCATTGTAGGAACATCCATAACATTGTAGGATGACTACAAAACTGAGCTGAACAGAGAAAGTATCAGCTGGTCATTGCCAAAACAGAAGGTGGGACTCTCTAGGGGTCTGGTGCTATTTATATCACTCCTAAGGACACCGATGGTGGGATAGGGAACACTTATTAAACTTACAAGTACGTGGTGACAGCTGGCAGGCTGATGGAGAGGCTGAGAAGTCCAAATAATGGCGGTAAATCAAACATCACATGGGAAGGAGACCAGAATGTCATTCAGCAGGAATAACTGAGAGGTGACGCATTCAGCAATGCACAGGGCACTGACTGCTCTTCGCAGAAGGATTTGCTGGTGGTGGGGATAACAAGCTGGATACGAGTCGACAATGATGTGCTGTTATGAAATAGATAAATAGAAAGGTTTTGTCAAAGACTTCCATGCTCGAGTTTGAGCACTGCGCATCAGAAAACATGTGGACCATAGGAAAAAGTCCAGGGGGTGCAGTGGGAATGACCAGAGCTCTGGAAAAAATCAGTGATGAAGAAAGGTGGAATGGACTGAGCTTCTGAAGGACAGACTGACTGGGGAACCAGGTAGCAATTGTCAAGTGTGTGAAAGGCTACGACCAAAAGAGATGGAGTCACCTGCTCTCTCTGTCTGTGATGGATAAGACAAGGAATTAGAAGCTTAAACTGCAACAGAGAAATTAAGATCAGATGCTGGAAAATGGTCTTTGTGAATGGTAGAGATTATGAAACATTGCAACAGGTTTCTTAGGCAGGTTGTGAAGTTTCCAACCCTGGAGAGATTTCCATGTGTTAGACATTGGTCATGCCCAAAGACAGAGACAGCAGTGGATTACCCATCTTCTAGAGATGCCACTGGCCTTCAGCTACTGTGAATTACAAGAGGCTGGCCTTGCAAACAAGGCAGCGGCAAAAAAAGATTCAGGTTGAGATTTCAGGCGTGGTAGATTTCTTTTGTGAACATTCCCAGTCAGGCAGAAGTGTCTCAGAAGCCACCTGAACCTAGGAATCTGCCTCCAAGGACTCTTGTTTCTGTTTTCTAGGACTTCCTAGCTTTTCAGAGAAATAGTGTCTCTTGTTAAAATCACTAGCACATTGAGGACCCATCCTCAGAACAGGATTTAAGGTGTCACTTGAAATCAGATCTATAATAGTAAAATTTGTATTGATGAAAATACATGGCCAGACACCTGTGATGTCACCTTTTCTGTCTAGCATGAACTGAACTAGATGGGTTTAATATTTACTTCATCTACAGCTTTGCCAATGGAGCATAGTTACAAGTCAGCGGGCCTCATACCTACCACATAGGGTGGACACTTCTGGCTCGCAGAAGTCCATTAACTCACACCAGGCTTTTCTTCCGCACCACGCAAGGTGTGGAGAATGGCTTGCAACCTTGCTGCCCTTGGAGGAAGGTGACCAGCTGTTCCTTCTGTCATTGCCTCTCCCTCTTCCGTGTCCCTGTGGTCTGCAATTGGCCCCGCTCGCTTAGTGAGAGATGGCTGGAGGTGAGCACTTCGGGAGGGCTCTCCTCCTCCTTCCACCTGTTTTTCATTCCTTGACTCACTGGCTTTAAGCCGTAAGCAGTGACGTGACAGCTGAGTCATGGACACACCACCTGGATGCTGTCAGCATCAATCGCTCTTATAAGGATCATAGAAGAACAGAATAGAGAAGACTGTTAGGGCACCTCATTCGTCTTCCTGCCAGCGGAGCATCGAGCCCTGCAGTGTGGTCTCTGCCTTTGCCCAACCGTGCTCTCAAAATCCCCGGTATGGGCTTCCACTGTCCTCCCTCAGGAAGCGTGCCATGATTTAATAAACATCATTCCCAAGGAAAGCATTGCTTTTCTGTGGTTATTATTTAGCCTAACTTTTACTTACGTGAGCAAGTAACCTCTTACTAATATCCACACTAGAGGGTTGGGGTTTTTTCTTGTGAAGAAATTCAGTGAAGTTGCAAAATGGGAGGATGAATGTTTTATTTGTGTTTTCTTTAACAGTTTTAAGAGCATCCCTGCTGCATTGTTGTACAGAGCAGATAAAAAAAAAAAAAAAAATAGAGATTCAGTCGTATGCCCTGGAGAGCTTACACTTCTCATTTAAGCAAGATACAGTGACTGAGAGTGACAAGTAACGAGAAGGCAGGACAAGACTCATACGAGAAAGGTCAGGATGTTTCTAAATAAAGCCCATTGTTATGCTTTTAATTTGGGTTTATATTGAAGAATCATAGATGGTTACATATTTTCGGACCATTTCACCATGTTTTAATCAAACTTTTTTTGTTTTTTAATCTCACAAAGCCAGCTTGCCTACTTTGGCTTGGTGCTTATTTAAAGCTTCATTTCTACAGAAATCCATGTTTTTTCTCTCATGGTTACTCTTTCTCTCAGGTTAACCAGGCTTTTTCAAAAACAACAGTCACAGTCTGGTTATTAATTCCCTGAGTATCCCAGAGGTATGTGACCTTGTCCGGCTGATCCATGCCACTGCACCGGGACTGGTTCTCCTTGACCTTTTCTCCATCTCTCTCTCTGTCTCCTCTCTAGCAACACCCTAAATTACCCTTACTCCAGAAGTGGCAGTTGAACCTCTTCATCTAGGGCTATTTGTCTGAACATAACAAAGCAACTTGTCTCTGCACAGACCTTACAGCTGCCTCTGCCCAGCAGAACAACCCATCTCCACTGGGCACCAGTAAACCAAAGCAAAGCATCGCAGAGCCAGACTGTCTGCCCCACCTCGTCCATATGCCTTCCTCAGGCTTTTGCACCCTGCTCTCTGTGTGTTTCCTACACCCGACGGAGGTGTAAAGCCAACTCCTGACATGCTTAGCTTTAGGTCTCCAGTCCTCACATCTTCCTCTTCATGCTTAACAGAGGAACATATTTAATTCTGGGGGATGGTGGGTAAAAGTATATTATGGTAACTGAATGTTGTTCCAACAGATGTCCATTTGACGCCATCTGTCATACCTGTGGGTTTGGCTATTATTTCTTACCTAATTTTATTAGTGTCTTTGCCTTCAGGGGACAAATTCTCTCTGGTACCTGACTGCAGGTTTAGTTAACTCCCAGGGGGAAGCCCAAATGCACTTCAAAAGCATTTTTAATGTGTGTCTTTCATCCTGGTGAAACCAGCTGCCCATGCACATCAATTCCCTGCAGCAATTTTTCCCTTCACGGAATAGAAATAATCAGCCTCATGGTTGGGTGTGGAAATTTTGCTAAATTAAGACAAGAGATCTGCATAAATGGACTGATTTTAGCACTCTGACCTTCCAGCCTCCCCCTTCCCTCTTCTGAAGTCATGAAGGGTTCAGAGTTGAGTCCTGCTGGGCATTTGTGAAGGTTGGAAGGGAGATGGGTGGTTTTCAGCTGGAGAGCCTGCCAGGTTTGGGCTTATACACACACACGTTGCTGAGCAGCTTGGCCAAGTGCACACGTGTTGTATTCAGAAGGCAAGGGGAGGAACTCTTTCTTCTACCAGACCTCCAAATTCGTATTATTCTTATGTTTACCATAAATGTGCTTAATTATTTTTTCATTATTTGTATTTTGTACAGAAGGCCCTAGCTCAATTAAAAAAACAGATGCTTGGTTGTATAGATAGTGCAGAGTTATTCCAGCAGTCACACTGGAAAAGCATTAGTTATCTAAGGAGACAAATTGAAGAAGACAAATCTAGGGCCAACCTGTTTCTCCTCAAGCAGTTTGTAAACACATACTGAGTAGCACAGGATTTGGAAAGGAGAGTTGAATTTGCTCTCGCTGTGACCCAAATTCCAGCCTTCAGATGGTGAAGGGCAAGCAAACTTGGCCTCTCGCTTCATTTTGATTTATCAGTTTTAAACAAGACGTCATTCAAACTGGATGGTTTGAGAGGTGATGCTGCTCAGATCCTGCCTTTTATTAAGGACAGTGTTGTTCCTCTCTAAACCTACTTCAGCTCCAGATGAAGACCTTCTCTGGGAACAGGGAGCTCACAAACAGCCTGGAGCTCCTGTAACATTTCTCCACCCCTCTGGGGCCAGGTTCCTATCAGTTTCTTGGAGACATGATCCACCACATACGTTTGGACCAGGCATTTTCAGCACCAGCACCACTCATTGTGTGTTTCTCTGTTCCCACACACTTTATCTAAAGCTTGATGAATTACCTTCAGGGTGTGACTCTGCTCTGAGAGAAGGCAAGGGCAGCAGTCCCACTGGGTCAAGTGAGAAGCAAGGTGCAGTCACTCTGAATGATCTTTTCCAGAAAATATAGGCTGAGTTCTCCTGAGTTTGGTGAACAGCAGCTGGCTTGGGGTTGCAAAGGTATTGGCACACACAATACAGCCTACACAACCACAATGTCTGGATTGTACACAAACTTCTTGTGCAGGATCTGTAATACCTTCTGTGTCACTACAGGGGGGCTGGTTCTGGCTATATGGACTGAATTTTATGTATTGCTACAGCAGCCCAAGTTTCTGTGGGCTACTGCAACTCTACCTTACAGAGAGCAAGACAACAGCCAGCTCCTGGCCTTGTTCTATGTAATAAAATGCTTTTTCTGCTGTGCGGGACCCCATGTACCCACTGGCTCCATCAAGTGGAAGTAAATTCAGCATTGTGCTGTTAAGACCAGTACTGTCAGAAATCTCAGCTTAGGTCAAAAAGAAGTAAACCGTATTTGTGGGGAATGGTGGCAGTTGATACAATAAGCCTAGCCATTTCTAAACTTTTCCCTCCATTAAGCAAAAATAATCAGTATCATTAACTTTTATATTTTGTGAATGGAAATAATATTATACGCATTCTGAACATTAACAGATTCAAATTTGCTTTCAGCAAGGAATGTGAACATTTTAGAGCCAGGACTATGTATATATTATGTTTTACTAGCTGTTGAATGCGCAGAGTTCCAGACAGTTAATTCTGGCAATGAGAATTGCTAAGATTCTCACACCTTAGTCTTGTGATGTTAGAATGGCAATGAATGAAGCACTTCAGAGAATCAGAGGGTGATGTTATCCATAACTTCCATCAATCATGACAAAAGATAGCAAAACAAAGCTACTCCCTGGCATGGGTGAGGGTACTGGTCCAAGGTCTGTGTCTTTACTCACAGTAATCTTGATTTCAGCTTCTTAAAAGTATTTTACTAGGGCTCAGAAAGTCCTTAAACCATGGATTGCTGGAGGTTGAGAGAAAATGCCAGGGAATCACCATAGACCACTTTGATCTTCACACTTCTGCTAAATAAGAGGCCCGAGCAGGTATGGCTCTTCTTACGTTTTCAGGTTAAGGGCCAAATCAAATAAGGAACTGCAAGAAGGGATTAAAGCAGAATTTAAGCACCTAAATTTTGAATAAAAATATTCCCTCAGCTCCTGTCCAATCGTAGAGGCACATAACTGGGGAGATACCTACATTAAGTCTCCAAGAACATTCACAAGTACAATTGTCAACCTGCACACGTGCCCAAGAACCCCCACCACCTCCGTGGGTCTGAGTCCTGCTGGGTGCTGCCAGGGTTACGGATTTGGTCAAGGGATGGTCCAGCTCTTGTTGGCTGTGGAGAAAACCAATGCTTTTGTTCATGAGATAAGTTTGTGCTGAGGATGTGTAGCTGAGAAGGGGGGAAAAACCCCCAAACCTTCTGAGAGAAAAGTGGGACAGTGCAGGAGAGTCTTTGGCTCAACAATGGATGTGGAAGGGGAATTGTGCATGCCAGAGACACCCACTCTCTTTTTCTACCACATTTGTGTCTCACCTTCCTGGCTGGAATTCACAAACAGCTCTTAGAGGAAGAGAGAAACTCCAGATCAGGTAAGTGACCTCACCACTAAACTAAAGATTATACTCACCTTTGGTCTTCCTCTCCTTCTAACTCAATGAATCTTTCATTCTTTTTATGCAAAGAGGAGCAGACTCAACATAGGGCATGCGGTGCTCTCCTCCCTGCTCTCTCCGTCTCCCCTGGGCAGCTCGCACCTTGGAGGGCTGGGCAGCCTCCCTGGAACACCGGTTGGGATTTCTCAGGCAGCAAATCGAGCTGAACCCACATCTCCTCCTTGTCAGCCTGCAGACAACAACCTCCCTGTGAAATACAGATGGCCAGCCGCAGCCTTGAGAAGTGTCCTGTGTTTGCCGCCTGGACAGATAGACTGACCACACGACTGACCACATGACTGACCACACTCAGCCTTGGGGACAGGCGTGGTTGGAAAGCTCAGCCCTGAGCTCCTTCAGTCACCAGCTTGCTTTCATTGTGTCTCCCGAGAGGGAGCCCTAACCAGCCCATGGAATTATTCTTCCTTCCTCTGCCCCTGTGAATGTTTCACTATTTTTACAGCAGAAGAAATCGTAGAAAGCTGAAGAAGATCCGACTCACAGCACCCTGTAGCTGGAAGGTTGCCAATATTCTTCTGGAAGACTGGAAAGATGGTTTAAAGACCTGCCCCAAATCTGGTAAAGGATGAAAGGCTGGAACAAGTCTGCAACATCCCAGGTTGGTGTCCTCACCAGCACCTTGTATGAAGTGGCAAGTGCATGGGACAGTAGTGAGAGGCCCGATCCAGTAGACACTGTCTGGAAATTACTGTGGGAAGTGGATCTGATGGAGCAGGTGGATCTTATGAACCTGATGGAGCAGAAGCATCTTTTGAGAGTTACTAGCATGCTGAGCTGGGTGGCTGTGCCTTGAAGCAGGAATTAGGAGGAGGTAACTGGTGGAAATTCATGTGCCTCTGGAGTTTGAGCTTCAATGCAAAGTGCCTGGGTTCTTGACTGTCTAAATTTGGGAATAGAGTCTGATCTGTCAAACGCTTCCCTGAGTGGTCAGGTTCCCGAGTTCTTACACCACATATGTAAATGGATTTCTGAGTTACATTCACGCAAGCTTTTAGGCGCTTCACTATTGCTTTGGCCAACAACAGCAACCACCAAAGCTCCTGCTCAACCATCACCTAACGCCGAGGTCCAGACATCCTTTGTATTTCACCAGGGATGCTCTGCGGGTGCCGAGTGTTGCGATGTACCTTTTTCGTGACATTATTCCTAAACACTTACTAGTGTAGGATCAGTGGGTGGTACCAGCTGCCTCACCAATCACGGTGCTCCTTCTTGGGGCACACCATGCCTTCTATCAGTCAGCCTACAACTCCAGGTCTCTGGGAACACAGATCCTGCTGAGGAAGATGTGTTATATGTTAAAATCACACTGTGATTACCTTAAAGCAATCTGATGGAAGGATTAACTAGGTGATCAGTCCATCTCACCGCATCACAGAGAAGTAATTAAATTGTTGCCAAATAAAATTGCTAGAACTTGACACCTAACGGAACTGCTGCTATCTCTGTAATCTTATCTCTCTGCTTGTTAAGTGCTCAGCTGTCCTTATTAAGAACTGTGCCAATTTTGTCCTGCTGAAAGTTAGAATATGCTGCTTCTTCTTCGTCTGTCCTTGCTGATGCGTGGGAATAACAGACCCCATCACAGAAAATTATTCTGGCTTTGCAGAAGGGGCTGGTGAGCCTCCAGTTGGAATACCGTTCCCAGCACCGGTCACCTCATTATAAAAGAGAGTTTAATGCAAATAGGGAAGTTGCAACGGAGCCCAAATGATACAAGAACTTAATTATTCAGAAAAGGGTTAGCAGAGCTACAGTGTGGCTGCTGCCTTTGGAAAACAGGAGATTAAAAAGCCACGTTCAGGGGGTTTGCAGAGCTCTGGGGGAATCGCAAGGATTCACATACACCGGGAGAGCCAAGCTAGTGACAAATACCAGAACAAAGGGGAAATTAACAGAAGCTTAAGTAGGGATGATCAGCAAAGCAGTGTAATTTATTTGTGAATTTATTTGTATTTAGCACAGTTAATATATGGAAAATCATACTATGTCTGTAACAGAAACAACCATTAGAAATCATTTTACAAGGCTTTAGACAAGTGCGGGGGCTTATAATAACACTGTGGGATGCAACTGGTAATTCAGTGGAGAGGAAAAGGACTTACATCTTTGTCACAATCTCTTCTCTTGAAACATTTAGCTGCATCGTGCTAAATAATAGACACGGTTACTCTAATATGACCATCTATACAATTCTCAGGGAAAGATTTTCGTTTACAAGATTAATTTCCCTTTCAGCTTCAAATATACAAATGTGAAAAAAAGAAAAAAGAGAGGCTTGGAGGGTCAGGGATGAATCCCGATCTCAGCCGCAGCAGAGCTAAGCCTGAATAATTCCAGGGAAAAATGCTGGTCGCTCACAGGGGTGTAACTGAGATGAGATCTGGTCCTGAAGTACATGCAGATGCGAAAGCCTTGATGTCCCCTCCTTAAATTTCAAGGGAAGCTAACAAAAGAGCCTCACGTCCTTTCAGGGCATTTCTACGGTTTTCGGAACCAGTGTGTATGTCACCATTTGCATATGATGCCCCCAGGCCATCAGCTTCGACGGGGGGCGGGAGCACTGGATCAGGCTGAGCAGCTGGCTCCCTGCGACCTACGGCTTTGTCTGTTGTAAGACAACCCCGACCGGCCCCAACTCCGCTGGAGCCGCTGGAAATTCACCCTCCTGATGCACGGAGGGAGCGGCGACACGAAATGTTGCCCTTAGGAAATATCACTGCCCCGCTCTCTTCTCTCTTTCCCGGATGGGTACTTAGCCCACGGCTACGAGACGCGTGGGTAAGATCACGATTCCCCTCCTCTCCAGAGGGGAGATCCCCGCGGGCAGTCAGCCAGGCAGGCGCTCCCGCTGTACAGCGCCGTTTACTCAGGAAATCAAAGGCAATTAGTCACGATTTCTCCACTGGGGGAAAACCCACTGGATTTGCACCCATCATTACAAAATACACTGCTCTAACCCAGCCTAAACTTCACTAAAACCGTCTCCACTTCCAGGTCTCCACTTCTACCTGGGAAGCCCTGCCCGGGTTCTGGAAATCTTTTAATGACACTGGGGTGTCTGCGGAGCGAGGTCCAGCCGCGATGCTGTCCCGCTCGCCGTCGGGCCGCCGAGGCTGGACGGGAGCCGGTGGAAAAAGCCAAGGGGAACACGTCGGGGTCACCTGCTGCCTGCTCGGGGCTCTCCCTCAACCCGGCGGGACTGGGGGTCCGGCGCGGCCCGGGCAGTCGCGCAAGGGCTGTCCTGCCGTGGGAACTGAAGGATGCAGGGATGTAGGGATGGTGAGATGTAGGGATGCAGGGATGGTGAGATGGAGGGATGGAGGGATGGTGAGATGGAGGGATGGAGGGATGGTGAGAGGGAGGGATGGAGGGATGCAGGGATGGTGAGATGGAGGGATGGAGGGAAGGAGCAGTTTCGTGCATCAGCTGAACGGGGCAGTGCGATGCGTCCCCGTCCCCGGACGTCCCGGTTACAGTAGGGCGCAGTTTGGGCGGTACCCGCAGGGACTCCACCGGTGCCGGTGGTGCGGGCGGGGTGTCCCCACCGAGTTCCAGCCGTCGGGGGGTGAGCGGGACGCCTGGCCGCCTCTCCCCTCCCCTCCGTCCCACCCCCCACCCGCTCTGGGGGGCCGCGCCGCCACCGTTGCTGCGGGCGGGCCGGTGGCGGCAGACGGGCGCACGGCGGGTCGCAACGGCGGCTGAGCCCCGACCCCTCCCCGCCAAAGGCGGCTCCGCCCCGACCCTCCGAGCCCGCAAGGTGGGTCTGCCCGCCCCGCCCGGCTCCGCGCCCCCCACGTCGGGGCGGTGACGGGGGCGGGCGACGAGGGGCAGAACCGGGCGACCGCTTGGCGCGGCGACGCCCCAGCGCCGGCCCAGCCCCGGCGGGCGGACGGGGCGCCGCGTCCCCTCGGAGCGGAGCGGCGGCATGGAGGGACGAGCGGCCGGCCGGCGGGCGGGCTGAGGCGGGGGCCGGGCGGGGAGGCGCCGGCGGCGGGGGGCTCACCGCCTTTTCTTGCCGTCCCCCGCAGGGAGCGGCCGGCCCCCCGCGCCACCATTGCCTCGCACGGCAAGGAGGACCTGCTCGCCGTCGCCGCCCGGCTCTGGCAGCGGAGAAGGCGGCTGTTGGCCGCCGCCGGGCTCGCCCTGGCCATGGCCGTCGCCCTGCTCGTCGCGCTGCCCCTGCTGCTGCTGCAGGCGCCCGCCGAGAGCGGCGCCCACTACGAGATGATGGGCACCTGCCGCATGATCTGCGACCCGTACAGCGGCGGGCGGCCGCCCGGCCCCGGCAGCACCGCCGCCGTGGAGGCTCTGCAGGACCTGGGCGCCAACCCCCCGCCGCCCTTCGTCCAGGGACCCAAGGGGGAGCCGGGCCGACCGGGCAAGCCGGGCCCCCGCGGACCCCCCGGGGAGCCGGGTCCGCCGGGTCCGCGGGGCCCGCCGGGGGAGCGGGGGGACGCGGGGAAGCCGGGGTTGCCCGGGCTGGCGCTGGCGGGCGCGGGAGGCGGCGGGAGCGGCGGCGGGGCAGCGGCGGGCGGCGAGGCGGCGGGCGGGCTGAGCGCCGCCTTCAGCGGGCCGCGCATCGCCTTCTACGTGGGGCTCAAGAGCCCCCACGAGGGCTACGAGGTCCTCAAGTTCGATGACGTGGTCACCAACCTGGGCAACCACTACGACCCGGCCAGCGGCAAGTTCACCTGCCAGGTGCGCGGCATCTACTTCTTCACCTACCACATCCTCATGCGCGGCGGCGACGGCACCAGCATGTGGGCCGACCTCTGCAAGAACGGGCAGGTGGGTCCCCGCCGCTCCTCGGCTCGTCCTCCGCCACCCCCAAACCTCGGTCCCGGCGCCGCCCGCGGGCACCGGCCGCCGCCGCTCCACGGGAAAGGAGCCGCCGGAGCGTCGTCCCCGCCGTCGGGGCGGGGGTGCACCGCGGGGAGCGGCTTGAGAGCCGCGACAAACTCTAAACTCCCGGCTGGCAAACTTTCCTGCCAGGCTGGGGGGAAGGAGAAGCGAGGAGGGGGCGGGAGAGAAGACACGGGGGTGGCGGGGGGGCTGAGGAAGAGGGTAGCGGCGGGGCTGGTAGATGAGATGGAGAAGAGCGATGCGGGGGGCTGGTGGATGAGATGGGGAAGAGGGGCTCGGGGGGCTGATGGAAGGGCTGGGAAAGAGGGACTGGGGGGGCTGATGTGCCCCCCGGCTGTGTTGGCAGGTGCGGGCCAGTGCCATCGCCCAGGATGCGGACCAGAACTATGACTACGCCAGCAACAGCGTGGTGCTGCACCTGGACTCCGGCGACGAGGTGTATGTCAAGCTGGACGGAGGCAAAGCACACGGAGGCAACAACAATAAGTACAGCACTTTCTCTGGCTTTCTTTTATACCCCGATTAACACACAACAAGGGACACGACACGACTGGCCCTGTCACCTGTCGCGTGGGGCTGGTTGGCGTTTCCGTCCCCCGTCTTGCCGCTGTTCCTGCTGGTGTCCCCTGTCTCCACAGGTCACTTTAGCTTCATTATCAGTTCGTATGTTGCTTTTTTTTTTTTTTTAACCCCGGGGAAACGAAATAGAAGTGAAACAAAGCGCTCCCCTTCCTTACTCTCCCCCATTTGCTCTGACTCCCCTCTCCCTTTGTCAGCCTCGGTGTTTTGTGTGTCACACGAGGAACTTGTGAGCTTGAAATTCTGGAGTGGTTCCTGGGGGGTTGTAAGAGAAACCAGAGTTTGGACTCTGCCGCGCACGGAATTTGAACCGGTCAGATTTTTTTGTCAATGAGTATTAATGATGATGACAGTGAATTTTCAGATCAACTATTCACGAAGCGGGACTGGACCGTAACTGGTTTTTCCTCTGCTGCTTTGTTTGTATGGGGTCAAGTGTAAACTCTTCTTTTCTGTGCAATGCAATGCTCGTGCGAATGATGGTGTCATTAACGTCAAACCTGTTCCTGTCTGCAAAAGAACTCAGTTGTTGACCACGATCACCAAAATATCACATTAAATTATGTTTTTAGACAATGCCTTCTTGCTGTCTGTCTCTTCACAGTGCTGCAAAGGAGCGCTGTGGTGGTGCCATGGGAGGGAGGTAAAGGAAGGGGTCACTCAGTCCCTTAGGTTTGCGGCAAAATTTAGAGTCAGGATGGGGCACCTTGCCTAGGTCTTGAGTATGGTTCAAGGGGACTGGGAAGAAGCAGAGGGAGAGGAAAAAAAAGCTTCTCCTTTATGCAGTTTTGTAAAAGGAAGGCACACAGTCATCGAGAGGTGAAGGTGGAGGTGTGGAGCAGATCTCCTAAACAGGTTTACTGGCTCTGAGCCTGATCCAGAGGTTAGTGAAGTACAGGAAAAGCGGTTTAATCAGCGATTATGGAAAGCCGTGTTTCTGTAACATGCTTGACAAATGTAAGAAGGCGGCAGGGGAAAGAGTCTGTCTAAATCCCTGCACTTGTGGTGCGTATATGGATTGGAAACCACACCTGACTGTAGGTGGGTCTGCACGGTCCCTGAGACAGGCTGGGAGAGAAAGCTCATTGAAGACTGAGAGATTCAGACCATTTGGAAAGGTTTTCTCCTGGTGGTCCTCAGGAAATCCCAGCCACACTGGGAGCTCTCAAAAGTGCAGGGGCATGCAACCAGTGTGTGAGGTTCTGAGCCTTTGGTGGAGGACCTGCATCTTTCATCATCATCCCAGTAGGTAACCTCCTCAGTTTGGGTAAACTGGCATTGTTATGCTGCAGCTAAAAGAGCAAAGTTGATTTACAAAAGCGCTTACTTTCATTTTATTGTCTTGCCGTTTCATTTTTTCCTCCTTGAAGGTCTTACCTCCCTTTCAGCTTACTGCCCTTTGCAGCATTAGTGCAGTTTCACAGGTAAGAGAGACGGGAGTCGGACTGCAACGGCTCTGCCAAGGCTGGAGCCTTGCCCCTGCCCTGACGTTGCAGGAGGAAAGGGAACCGTAGCCAGGATGGACTTTTTCCAGCCCTACTCTGGGTCAGCCCAGTGATGAACAAGTCCTTACAGTCTCTTCTGTCTCCTGCCTAGTCCTCGGTGGGTATGGTCTTCTCGTTGGCTGGAAGAGGAGGGTCAGAGAGAGAACTCAATTCCTCCCTTCATCCTGTCCTCAAACATCCCCCAGCTGAGGGAAGCAGAGTTCATAACCAGGTACATGTGTTAGACACTTATCAATCTCTAATGTCTTGTTGATTTGTACTATTTAGAATGTGATTAAAACCAGTGTCTGAGACCCAAATGGAGTATAATTGCTATGGATCCTCAATTCCCCCCAGATCTGTAATCCTTTTTGACTATTCCTCCCCTCCCCTCCGATGAAATGGAGCTTAGACACAAAGCCCTCGGTTTAAATTTCAAAAATTAAAATTGACATGCAGCAGCATTAGCAGGAGCCAGGAGGAATTCTAAGGAGGTGCCTGGGCTCTGCTTTATCCTTTGCATTAAGAAGCAATTTGTACTTCTAACAAAGACCCAACTGTTCCCCCTTGGCAAAAGGGCAATGAAGATGCCTTGCAAGGGAATTGCTGTTCACAATACTTAAACAAATTTGAATCTTAGATTTTTAAATCTGTATTCCCTGGTGGAGCCTGCTCCTCGCAATTCAAATGCAGGGCTGGTGGTGTGTGCCTGCCAAGGTGTCAGTAGCTAAGCGGATGATGGATTGATGAGGCAATGGGAAGACACAGGCTCACAGTGGCGGTTTGCCCCGACAGTGATCTATGTATCTGCACATTATCAATGTCATGAGGAGGCTTGAACCACCCTCGCTAGATGTCTCATTTTCCACTTATCTCTTATGTACTAATTATCAGGCTGGATTATTCCCCAGGATAGAAACACACAAAAAAAAAAGCTCGTTGCCACTCCACTGACAGTTTACACAATCGATAGAATGAACGCTTCCCTCGGCTGCTCACAGGCTTTTTTGTTTCCTCTCCTCATTGCAGGGACCTCCGAGATTGCCTCTGTGGGGGGTTGATGGCTCCCACCCAGCATCAGCGGTGGTGGTGCTTGAACAGGCTCCTCCATCCCAGTCATCTTGGTAGTAGCTCAGTGGGTGGGTTGGGTATTTTTTTTCTAAAGTAACACAGGGGAAAGCAATTGGGAGATGAAAAACTTTAGTGCTTGGTGGTGCAGCTGTCTAGAAAAGCAGAGGCAGCAGTGCGGATGGGGATGGCAGTCCCTGTGCTGTGGGGTGCACGAACAGGCTCATGGGCACCCCAGCAAGCAGCTGGGCTTCCACTGGGACCTCCTCTGCTTAGGTGTGGTCCATGGGCTATATGTGTTTCATGACACAAAGAGAAGTGGCTCTTTCTAGTGGGGATACCATGGTCCCCTGGTTTGGATCGGAGGAGGACTAATGTGTACTCAGAGGCTAGCTTCAGCTTTCTTTGGGACCGGCTTTCCCAAGTGTTACTGGCATCTCAAACAACCGCTAGCCAGTCTCTGCTCTGCAGGTCTGCCACCTCAGTGGTGTTATTTTACTTGATGAGTAAAGCAAATGCTTTTAAAAACTGTGAGGTGATCAGGTAGGATGTGAATAGGAAAACCTCCTTGAAAGGAGAGGAAGGCTGGAGTTTTAGACAAAGGGTACTTCTGGTTTGAGCCTATCTGCGTGCTCAAGTTAAAATAATAATGAAAAAGTTAAGATTAAAAAAAAAAAAAGGAATTTATGCTTTTAAAGCAACTTAAATATTGCAGCAACAAATCCTCGATTTTTGTGCTACTGATATGAATCCTTGACCTTTGTCCCGTTCCTGGGCAGCACCGGCTATGGAAGGGATCCCTGGAAAAGAGGGGAGCAGCGCGACATCTAAGCACACAAAACACCATGGAAGGTTAAATGGGAATGGTACTGAGAGCCCTGAGCGGGGTGCCGGCCACCCCCCTGTCTGTGCCCATTCCCTGGAGGAAGGCGTTCAGGTTGCTCTGCATTCCTGTAAGCTGGCGGGCTCGTGGCTGGGCACTTGTTTCCTTCTGTTTTGTCCTTCACTGGCTTGGGGAGCTCCTGGCAAGTGTCTAGGGAGATGGGTGAGGATGGATTCAGTGAAGCAGGTTAGCTGCTTGGGCTAAGTTTTCACCAGTCAGTGTATAGAAAGAGTTTTCTGAGGATACCTGTGCTGCAAGAGCAGCTGGGTGTCTGATGTCCAATGCAAAGTACGATGCCTCTGTATTTTCCAGGATCTGAGCTTGCAGATTTTCTCCTTGGTGCTCATCCCTTTGTGGAAGGATGCCTGGGTCAATGGGGCCGCTGGTCAGGGCGGGGCAGGAGGCCCCCATGTCTGGGTTCTCCTCTTTCCCTTCTGCCATTAGAAAAGCAAAATGCTGCTTTCTGTGCCTCATGGCTTTACACACGTGCATTGAGCCACACTTTGGTCTTGGGCTTACTGCCTTTGCTACTCGTTCTGGGCATTTTTCGTGGTGATTTAATGCTTGCTTATCTCCTTGCTTGGCTCCTTCAGTGGTTTACAGTGCCTGGCTGGGTTTAACCTGTGAAGTCACAAAGTAGGGAGGATGGGTTTGGTGGATGCCTAGGTGACGTTTTTCTGTTTATGCCACAGTATAATTATATTAAGAGAGTCTGTGTCAGATAGAGGCAAAATGACATATAAATATATTTTAAATCTGTTTGTGTTAAATACCCTTTTTTTTTTTTTTTTTGCAACACCTTTTTTTTCCTTCTTGTGATTAGACTGAACTCTGGGAAAAATTACTGCTAAGATCCTGTGTCTTAGTATTGTCTCTGGGATAAAGGAGCCTGTCCGAATAAAATAAAGACTAGCTGAATCTTCACTGACTTTGAGACTGCAAGGAGTTTGGTCCTTTTTACCGTGAATGTCTGCATCGTGCAGAGACCTGGAAGATTA
Source organism: Rhynochetos jubatus (assembly GCA_027574665.1). Taxonomy (NCBI): domain Eukaryota; kingdom Metazoa; phylum Chordata; class Aves; order Eurypygiformes; family Rhynochetidae; genus Rhynochetos; species Rhynochetos jubatus. The sequence continues at coordinate 33,325,864 of CM050654.1, forward strand.
ATTACAAATGAGAGAGGTAAACTGTTACCGTGTGGACACCCTGGCACTGAGGGGTGAGAGTCTGCTTTCAGCTGGTTTCACATCTAATGGCAGAAAGAGGTTCAGGTTGATTACAAGCTGTGACTAACGTGCAAATGGGAGCCCATTTCTCTAGACCAAGCCCATGCCGGTTCGGAAGTTAATCCCTTGGTCACACAGCAGGTGCCACAGCAGAAGTGGGGGAGATGCTTCACTATTTGAGCCCACTTGCACTTGAGTGAGCTTCATTTTTGAAGGCTGCGTGGGGAATTAAAGCAGGGGGCTGAGCTCCTGATTTCTCTTGATTTAGGACCAGTTTGTTACTGGCCCAAATGACAAGTTATGAAGAGGCCATAGAGAGCAATGCTGGTTCCTTGGAATCGCCTGGGGGAGAGAGGTGTTATGTCCTGAATACGCGAGAAGCTGAGGCTGTGGTAGGATTTGATGTCCTGGGATTGAACATACATCGGAATTCCCTTTCTTTCCCTCTGTGTTTCTGAGTTGGTGGTCTCAGGTCACAGCCTGAGAAGTACTGAGGCACTGCTGTGTCCCGGCCCCCACCGCAGAGTGCTCTGCGGGATCTCCCTCTGAAGGTTTTGCAGAGTGTAATTCTGAAGGAGCTGTGAGTTGTGGCCCTGTTTCCTTGTAGAAACCCTAAATGCCCATCTTCTTTGGGTTCCTTCAATTATAAAGTTGACTGAATTAGCCATCACCCTGTGTGGAACAGCTCTATGTTGTAATAAATGGGAGTAGATTTTCCTCAGAGGGGGTTGATGGCATATCCCTCTGGCTGCTGCATTTGCTCCTGTTTTGGGGGTTTTTTTGGCATGAGCTAGGGTAGAAACAGAAAAGGCCTGTTTGATCCCTGTGATCTGCTGCCCTATTAATGCAGGATTATTTCCTCCAGTGTGCTGTGAGCACGGTGACATGGAGAGCATGGCTTGCCTGCAGCCTTTGGCTGCGCTCCTCCCAGAGAGGGGATGTTCACATGATCCTGGCTCTTCTTTTTGTTCCCAGCTGGCAGATCATGTCTAGAAAAACAAACAAACAAAAAATATCCAGCCTCAGCCCCCAATGCAGCCAAAATGTTTTCTTGGTGCCATTTCTCTTTATCAACAAATTGCTTATTGCTTAAGTGTTGTGATGTGATCCCCATCCCAAAGAGGAGAGATGTGCTGCTGAGAATAGGGGGGAAACATGCCCAAGAGAATAACTTGTTTGAAGATGTGAGCCACTCTCTTCACAGGATTTAAGAACAATGATTCTTTGTCCAATCTTAGTTTCAAGATGCAATTTTGATGGTATGATAATGCAGTAAATGTTTTAACTCCTTGGGGAGGAAGCTGCTTTTCAGGTAGTGTCTTGCTCTTCCCTCATTATTGTAATGCTGAAACTTCACATCAGCCGTGCTGCGTTGCAGCATGTGAATGCATGAGGTGATGGAGATCAGATCCAGGTGGGTTTCTCTGTTTTGTTTTGGTATACAGTTAATTCTTGACGTTTGCTTCTCCTTCTCCTGGTACCTCATTGTTCATGGAGCTGTCCTTCCTGGGAGTTGGGAGCTCAGGGGTCAAAGTCTGCTTCCAGGTACACTGATCTAATTCTTCTCAAACTTAGTTTTTCTCAGCATCCGTGGAGTCAGAATCAATCCGTAAGTACATTACATGTAGCTACCCTCAGATTGCCAATGTAGCAACTGGTTATGTAGTGTTTGGGGATGCATTATAGTGAATCTCGGTGTTTGTACCCTAGAGATGGAAATGGTCCAGGTCCATTTTGAGTCCTGCCCAGTAAATGCCACTGTGTAGGCACCTTTCAGGGAAAACACTATTAGCGTCTGCAGAGAGGGTAGAGTAGATCCCTTTGTCAACTCCAGCAATCTACTCAGGAAAGAGAGGTGTCAGGTATCTTTGAAGCTTAGATCCTTCAAGCCCCTGCTGAGCGCATAACTGCAGCCGAGAGAGCTTGGATCGTAAACTTCAGCATCTCCTCTCAGAAGGCAAAGCATCCTCAAGGAGTAACACTGCTGCTATTTATCAATTTGTGTGAGAAGGAAGCTTGAATGTTATTAGAGCTGAAACACTAATTAAGCCAATAAATTCCTTTGTCTTTTTGGGTGTGTTTGCAATTAATATGCAAAATCCCATTGATTCCAGCAACTCCATAATTCACGATGCATGGTGTTATTACATATTGATGGCGTACACTGTGAAGTCTCCAAAAGACACTGCTGTGCATAGTAAGAATACTGCTGTGAACCCAGTTAAACCATTACAGGCTGGGTGAGTCATGGTGCTGCATCAGCCAAAGCCTCGGCTGTCAGTGTGGGGTAGAAAGACCACACAGAAACGCGTCTCTGTTGGGCATATGCTGTGTCTTACTGGCTATTTGCACATTATATGGCTTTCAGGATTACAGTGGAAAAGAAGAAACGTGTTCCAACTGATCCTAAAAAAGGCTCAAACTGATGCAGAGAGAAACTGATTGTAAAGGAAATATGTATTTGGATCAAAGCAAGGCAGGTCTTTAAGACAGTCTGAGCTTTAATTCACTTCTGATTGGGTGTTCTAAACAATCTTTCCTCAAACAAAGTTTGTTCAAAGCTATGAGAAGGGAGATGGGACAGGAAGGCTGCTCAGAGGTGTAATGTTTTCTCTCTACGAGGGGAACGTTGTTTTGTCAACCTAAGACAGGACAAGAGTCCATGACCGCTGAACCCTGCACTGACTCTGCCTAAAATTGCCTTTTACAGCATCGAAGTATGTTCTGCTCAAATCTTTTCCAATATCTTTCCCTAAGGCAGCAAAGTCAGGAATAAGGATCATCATAAGGAATAATCGCCTCTGTCTCAAAACACTTAATTGCAAAGGCCACCTGCATGAGATTCTGTGGCCTGCTTTTCCTTACTTTTGGACTCGTTAGCCTCCTCAGGTCTGTAACAGCTCTGCTCTCTGGGTGGTAGGGGTCAAGAGAAGGCATGTGGCTGGTGAACTAGATGTGATCTGCAGGGTTAGTCTGATCCCGATCAAAGCTGGTGGACAGGTGCTCAGTGGCTTTCATGGGGCAGGATCAAGGTTAGGTTTGATCTTTGGTGGGGATTTTGTGGTGGTAGTGTTTTTTGTTAGCCTTCTCAGTTCTCATGAAGCTATTCGATTTGGTCTTGGCATCATCAGTAAGCCTCTGTATTGATATGTACAGTCTTTGAAGCCTGTGGAGCAGAGCATGGGATGGATGTGCTTTTACTTCAGAATAGCACAAACCAAATACGTGGCTGTTGAATTAATTTGTGGTTGGTGTTTTCTGAGAACTGCAGCTCAGATTTCCTCTTCCATTTCCTGTTACCATCTTTCCAAAGAGTTAAAAAAAGAGCCAGGGAGGTAGAACTGAAGCAACTGCAGACTAGTGTGATCCCCATGGATGCAGGGGCTGTATGACGGTTTTAGAGAACAGCAGACTGAACGGAAGATGAACAATACACAAGATGCTATCTCTGATTTCAGAGGTCCTATCTTTGATTTCAGGCACAATGATGAAGCAGAATTCTTGATAGCTTGTCCAATTTTCCGTTGAGTTAGTGCACTAGCTAACTATCTACAAGTAACCACAAACTGCCCTTTTACTTTTTCTTTTCTGTTAGTGGACTAATAGGACTGCCAAGTTTTACTTTCTTAGATGGGTCTTAAATGGGAAGCGGTTGATTCATGGAAGCAAGATGCCTGGAGAATGAATTTATGCTAGCTTGTAGCCACCAGAAACCTCTGTATTCCAGCAGACTTTAAATTGAGAAATGGAGCTTGCTTCTCATACTAGATTTCTCAAACTACTTTCTCCAAGCAATAGAAAAACAAACTTGTCAGGTAGGCAGGGATTCATTGCAATAGCTAAATTTTGAGGTATCTCTAAGTGTTTATCACTTGATTCGCTCCTGGAAGTCTCCAAGTGAAATATGAGAGGCTGGATTGCTTAAGAAGGTCAAACAAGGTGAATGTAATGGTCCCCTCTGGCCTGAAAAATCCGCGGACTGTGCTGTCAAATGGAAGTGTGGACAAAGGCAAAGCTGAGTTTTTAAAAACTTGTCTTAGCTGTCACAGACTGGTGGTATTTACCTCTGTGGGAAGAATATGGCTCGTAGTACACAGAGGGTTTTGACGTAAGACTGAGCAATCATCCCTATCTGCAAACCGAGGCCAGTCACTGCCCTTGGATGTTTTCAACTCACCGTATCTCCAAGGCACGAACACAAGTCGTCTAGGGGCAGAGTGACCTGATGATTTCCCACGTGTTTCCCCGTGGGCTTCTCCATTGTTGTCAATTCCTTGGGCAGGCATCAGAGTCAGCATCAGGTAATGAAGAGAAAACCATGGATTTAACAGATGTGAAGCTGTCCTCCTCCTTTCTCTCTTTTATTGTGGATAAATAAGAAAATGATCTGCAACTGTAGCAGATTACATTCAAAACAGCTGTGTGAATATTACAACTATTGGTCATATGCTGTTGTCGAATCTCCTATACAGTGTTTTCAAAGCCTATTGAGTAATGTACCATGAGGCCAGTTGTGGATGATGCATTTCCAGAGGATTCAGTGTTGTGTGGGATCGTGACGGAGTATCCTCTGTGCTCTGCTCTATTCAGTGCCACCGTTAGTGCTGGGACTCATTGAGTAGAAGACCTGTCTGTTTAATCTGCAGATGCCATGAAGGCAGAGAACAGGATTAAATTAAAAATGACCTTAACAAACAGAGGAAAGGGATGTAAAAAAAACCATGAGAGAATTCAAGAAGTGCAAGTTACCTCTACCTGGAGGCAGTCCATGGCATGAACATGTGCTGGGAAGCCAGAGGAGCAGAGGGGATGGTTGGGAACAGCAGCCAGAGAGCTGCTTCTCAGAGAGGATATGGAGGATCACTGACTAGATGTGAGGTGACTGTGGACGCCATGGAAAAGACCACTGTACATATTGAAATGTGCATGTATTGGGCTGGGCTGGAGCTGGAGCAGAGCCTCCAAAGGATGTGAAGTAATTCCACTCTCCTGGACTCTGGTAAGATCTCACCTGGAGCCGTGTCAACCTGTAGGGACCGTGAAACCAGAAAGCTGTGAGAAGGCTGGGGATGGTTCAGTAGACAGCTGGATTTCCAGTCTACCTGGAAAAGCAACCTGAGAGGAAAGAGGGGTGGATTGGGCAGCTCAGGCTGAAGAAGGGGGTGTAGGGGGCACAAGGGCTGGTCCTTAAGGACAAGAGAGGAAGGGAAATGTGTCCCCTGTGCTCATTTTGGATACAAAAGAAGAGGGCCTTGAGATGCAGTAGCAAGGTCAAACAGAAAGAGAAGATTCCGGATGGTGAGGCGTGGGAGCAGGTTGCCTGGGAAGGCTGTGCATCTCCAGCACAGGACTCTGAGAGTGCATTAGACATCCATCAGATCTGGCTGTAGCAGAGGAGTGTTGGGATGGGGAGCCAAAGCAATGACTCCTCGAGATCATATGCACTATTGATTTTCCATCACCCTTTCTATCTTTGTGTATCTGCAGAGATAGATACACCCATCTGCCTGTCTGCAATCCAGCCCTCTAAAAATGAAGTTTGGTGTGTTTCCCTGCCCCAAGTGATGCTGTCCCTGCACACCGGAGTGCCTGCGTCTCTGTTAGGTCCATTTTGGAAGGGTTACATTTTAGGGTCTTCCGCACTTGTGCAGTGTCCCCCCAGCCTCGGACAGGAGTCCTTTTCTGGCAGCGCGTCTGGGATGGGGCTGTCCTTGAGGGTCACTCCCCAAGAGAGGGCGTGCGACGGCCGGGAATGGCTGCGCTGCCGGGCCGGGCTGCCGTCGGGGCACCGCCGCGCCGGGGCCGGAGCCGCTGGCGATGCAGGGTGGAGAGCAGGGAGCGTCCCCCCTGGTGCTCCGCTCTGCTTGGCTGCCTGCCTCGGTGCGACGGCAGGGAAACCGGGCTGCAAGCGGCTTTTGGAGGTGCAGGGGTTTTGGGGTGACAGGGAGATGGAGGTGAGTGAAGTGATGGAGTGTGGGCAGAGTGGTGCTGGTGGAAGGGCTCTTGCAGGGAGTGGAGCCAAGCCCTGCATCATCCCTGTTTTCATGGCTCCAGACTGCTGCAGCCTGTGCTGCCCAGGGCCCCCCCCAAGCCCTACTGAGTGCCCGTGCAAAGGCGTCATCGCCCCACTGGACACTTTTTTGGCGTTACGTCTACAAATTTGTCTGAGCACACTGCTTGTACATCTGTGTGAAGGTGATGGAAACCTGGACCTGCCGCTCAGGTTTTCAAAGGAACCTAGCACTCGGATCCCTTTGAAGTTCATGGGTATGAAAAACTTCCGTACGTCTGAGCTGCAGGGGCTCTGCACGTAAGTGCACCAGAGCACAGCACCATGGGGCTGAGCCCTAAGGGGGCTGAACACACTGCTTTTGTCATAGTGCCACCCCAAAGTGAGGATGCCTCACAACTTTTTACTGTATTTTTTATCTGTATAATCTGCAGGTTATCTGTTAAAAAACAACCAACATAACCCCAAGCTTTTTCCCTGTGTAATTCACCATTAGTGGATGTGTGTGAGTGATGCAGAGGTTTATCTCAAAGCTCTGTCTCTCTCGATCCCTCTCACTTAATTTCCCTGTTCCTGTAGCCCCTTTGCCCAGCACCTCTGGTCTGGGGGGTCTTTCTGAGGTCACCTCTTCAAGTCCTAGTGGTCTTCCAATTCTGCATGTGGAAAATATAGTGTTCATTGAATGAAAAGCTTTGAAATATAATAAGAAAGGGGAGAAGACAGCATAGTTTGGGTGCCCTGCTTTTTTATTTGGGTGCCCTGGATTTTATTTGTTTTTCTCTCCTGTAAGCTGAGATTATGAAAGGGAAAAATGATAATTTTGTACAAAAGAAAAAAAAATCCCACTGTAAAAATGTTCACGCTTTTCTAGTCTCAGCCTGAGTTTGCTTTTACTTCATTCACAACAGTCGGACTACCCTTGTTTCCATCCTGGGCCGGACTTCCTATATTTAAGCCTCCGCAGGACACAGTTTACAGTGGTGATGCTGACTCACACTTCATTAAGAGTCACAAACAGTGACTCCTGCGATGCATCAGCCGCCGCCAGGACCCGCGCCCCTCGCAGCTGAACCGGGCAGTGCCCGGCGCCTCGCGGGGCTGAGCCCATCGGAGGAGGTTGTAGCACCATCAGCCACCGCTGGCTTGACATTCGGCTGAGCCGCCGTCACCGGCTTCGCGCGATGGGGCGGCGGTGGGATATGTGGCAGTGACTGAAATGAGATCATTGGGAAGTGAAATCAGATTCAATTGCATTAGAAATTCCTGTCAGATAAAGCTGGCAGAGGTGCTGCAGAGCTAGTAGACCATTGCTGGGCTCGCTATACAGCTGGTTAATATATTTATTACATATCTCTCCCAGATTGACTCGGGGCTTAAATTTAAAAAAAATAAAAAGTTTCTTTTTCCTCATCTTGGTTCCTCATCTGGTGGTTTTGTGATAGTTGGCTCTTTCCCGGTGTTCGACTGGATGTGTGAACTTATTAGTTGTGTCAGTAAAGTGATGGAGTTAGGCTCGGCACAGGGGAAGAGCGTATCAGATGCTTCTGCTGCACACCTCAGGTCTGGCATCACCTGCAGTGGCCAACAGTGGGCGGCACTGACCCACTGGCAGCTAGTCCTTATGGCCCAATAGTAATGCTGATTAAAATTTGGCATTAGCTGTGTAGCTTGGATAATACTTCGAGGCTGATTGACTTGCAATACGCTAGCTGAGTACAGATGTAAAGGCAGTCTGCGGCGGTGCCTGCCTTTCCTGCCTGCTGGGGGGTTCTTCCTCCAGCCTCCTCTGAAAGCCTCTCGTTGGGGTGTTGCCTCCTGTCCTGCTCCTGGCTGACAGAGACCACTTTTATTTCAGTGATAACAGCATGTGTTGCTGTAGAGCTATTCATAATGCTATTTTTCCATCTCTCTAACTGAAATAAAACATGATCCATATGTGTCGCTGGGAAGTAAAGTCACCCTTTCCTTGGCTAGGCCACTCATTTCACTTTCTCCACCCCATACTGTCTTCGTTCTCTGTGCCCTGGTGTTGGGTAGGGGGAATGCCCAGTTCCCCTGCTCCTTGATCTCTGTCTCCATCCTGTGCTGTTTGTCCTCTGCTCCCACCAGGCAGGGATGATTTTGTGTTTGCTGCCTACGTGGTGGGGCCAGAGTCCAGGGTTAGCATAGAGAAATTGTAGAAGTTATGGAGTTGGGCAGGGGTGCACCACTAGAGTCTTGGGTAGCAGAGTTTGGGGCTCTGACTCTCACAACCCAGTGAGTTAAACCTCTGTGAGCCTGGGAGAGTGAGCATGCCCTTGGGGTACCTTCCCAAACCTGCTCCCAGCCTCCTGGGTCCTGGCTCAGACTTTCTAAGCTTGAGGTGGTGACTTTGTATTCAGTTTCCTCCATGAGTTCATCCGCTTCTCAAACCACGTGCAGTGCTGGTGTCCACACCATCGTCCTGCAGTGATGAGTTCCCCAGATTTGATATCTGCTGTGCACAACAATTCCTCTTGCTCTCCACTCAAACTGCTGCCCCATGGCTGTTAGCTGTGTGGTGAGACTCAGCCACCTACCTCCAGGCTTTCCCAGCTTTCTCACGCTCTCTCCCTTTTAATTCCATGGAGAAAAGGGGGTCTGCAAGCACGGACCTGGAGAGCAACACAATATACTGTGCCCTGTGTTCTGAGACCTCTCTGCTGCACCTGTGCTTTGGTGCAAGAAATCGAGCCCTGCCTTTACAAGTACTACAGCGCCTATAAAAAGAGCATATCTGGAATAGAGAAGCGAAAGCATCTTCAACCCCAAATAGCCACGCTGCAAATTTGCATTTTTTGGTGCAGTCTGGGCCATCCGGGAGCAATCGTGTGGGTGTGATCTCCACAGGATAGTTTTATTTTAGTCTGAGTGGGAAGTGGGAGTCCCTGTAGCCAGGGGGTGAGGAGGTGAGGCTGTGGCTTGGACAGAGCAGGCGAAACTCTGTCAGAACTCACACCTACTTCAAAAGGGATCTGTATGGTCTGTTGACTAAAATGATTTTAATTCAAACCAGAATTAGCTCATTGCGTGGAGCAGGGAGGGAGAGAAAAGGCAAGGATTTGATGCTGTACTTTTTGCCTTCTGATTCTCCAATTTTGGTGCAGGATGGGGAAACATCTGCCAATAGCAATCCTCAGGATAAAGCTTTTCTAAAAACTCCATAGAGTTTTGGCCAACTAAACTAAACTAAACCAGAAAACCCTCACAGCCCTATGTCCAGTGCTTATACTTCATGGTGGGTATCTCTCAGGTGTAATTTCATCCTTCATCTCACCCCAAAATTAGAGGGATAACAAACATATCAAGATTTAGACGAATCAGCGTGATCTGGAGAGATCAGAGCGGTGGCGTCTGTGACCTGCAAATAATCGGTGTCTGAAGCAAATAATGCTCTGTGCATAAGGAGTGCTGAAGAGCCAGGATGGGGAAGAAGGGTGCATCGAGCATTACCTGCTAATGCAGACACCCACCAGGCTTGCTCATGTAGTGGTTTGTGCACACACCAACTGGGCTCGATGGTTTCACCCCCAGCTGCTGTTTCAGAGGAAATCAGCACGCTGTTCTGTCGAACCTTTGCAGACAAAAACTTGAGGAAGGATGATGCGTGGTCAGTGTGAGCAAATAGTGTTATGTTATCTTCTACCTTTTTTACTACCTACACCTGAATGTTAATTTTTGCTTTCTCTTCAAGGGAGGCTGCTACATGCAAATTACCTCTCCACTACCAGAGAAGCTGGTAAGGTGATGATAAAAAATACACAGAATAAGTGATGCTAAGCAATGCATTTTGTTAGAGAGAGCAGGGGGAGGCATAGGGGGCTGCAAATATCCTTTACATAATGCCAGTAGTACCGAGCAGGAGAGGGTGCCGAGCCTTGGGGTTTGCCCAGGCACTTATATAAAATAAGATGCAGCGACAGCAGCAGTGTGTGCTAGAGCTAAGCCATAATTAAACACCTCCAGGTAGTTTAAATGAGACGTGCAGATTTAGAAGATAGTTTTTAGTGGTTCATGTCATCATCTGACTAGCAGAGAAAACAAACAGATGTGGCACGTACTAAAAAAAGATACGGAGGGAGAGCAAAGTAAATTCACAAATTAATCCTTGGTCCTGCTCTGGTGGAGAGAGGAGAGGGACTGCCGGTGTGTCCAGCACCCAGCAAAGCCTTTTCAGGGGTGTGTGGGTGCCATTGGGTTTATTCATGGTTTATCACTGGATTTCTGTCTAACACTTCCATTTTCCAGCACTGTCGTTCACACGATGACCATGGAAGTTGCATTGGCTGTGGGACCAGATGTGCTGTGCTGGTTTTGGCTGGGATAGAGTTAATTTTCTTCAGAGTAGTTAGTATGAGGCTATGTTTTGGATTTGTGCTGAGGAGAATGTTGATAACACACTGACGTTTTTAGCATGAGGCTATGTTTTGGAGAAGAATACTGACAACATACTAACGTTTTTAGTTGTTGCCCAGCAGTGTTTACATTAATCCAAGGACTTTTTCAGTTTCTCATACTGCCTCTGTGTTCCCAGCTTCTTCGCTACAAGATGCTGGGAGGAGACACAAACAGGACAGCTGACCCAAACTGGCCAAAGGGATATTTCATGCCATAAAATGTCATGCTCAGTATATAAGTTGGGCGGAGTTGGCTAGGGGATCCCTCCGTCTCTGGTTCTTGCTGCTTGAGGACTGGCTGGGCATTAGTCTGCAGGTGGTGAGAGGTTATATCACTTGAGGTTTTTTCATTGCTGTTTTCCTTTTCATTACATATTACCATTAGTACTACTAGTAGTATGGACATTACCTAGTAGCAGTAGCGTCAACATTTTATTTAATTTATTTTCAGCTATTAAACTGTTGTTATCTCAACCTATGAATTACCTTACCTTTTCCTCTGATTCTCTCCCTCATCCCACTGGAGGAGGAGGGTGGTGATTGAGCAGCTGTGTGGTGCTTAGTTGCTGACTGGGGTTAAACCATGACATGTGTGTTGTGTTTGTGCAGGGATGTCAGCATGTTTCAAGCTGGTGCTTTCCGATCTCATTCCCTGTCCTGGTGTGTGTAAGTCACCCCCTTGCTCTCCCTCCATTGGAGCAGGGTGTCGGAGCGCAGTTGGGGCTGTGCTTCTGAGCACCATCACTCACCAGCCAGGTTTCTGCCCTGATGAGGGCCAGCACTTGGCAAATAGCAGACAGACAAAGCTCAAAACATGAAGCTGCTGTCACTGAGGCCATCGTGGGATGGATGCTGGAGCTGATGGCTGAGGTGTGACTGCCTGATGGAGGTCAGGGCATGGCCCCATGACTGTAAGCAACTGAACCAGGGTGGTCTAGGAAGCAACTGCCCCTTCAGCTGGGAGGTCTCCCCTTATGCCAGGGTTATTGAATTGAGAAGGTAAATGTACCTCCAGGAAGGTGGTTTCCTCAAGGTCTGAGCCACTGAAGCCCATTGGAGCCAGACTGTTTGAGTTTTTACAGCAACAACAGGATTTGCACATGGTTAACACCCATCAGGTGTGAAAAGGAAAATTCCAGCTGAAGGGGCAGCTGTCCTCGAGCCCAACCTGAGCAGTTGTTAAATTGCTTCAGCTCAATCATAGGGAACTGCCTGCATATTTCCAAGGAGAGTATCTGATGGGAATGTGCACAAGGCTCTGGAATTCATTCTTAAGCCAAAAACAAGGAGAGAAAAGTTCAGTTCCAGCACCATAAGCTCCTGGTAAGACTCAAAATTACTAAATATTTTGTGGGAGTGCTAGCAGCCTGCTCCAGTCATACTGAATCCTCCCCATCAATCCCAGCAAGGAAGAGACCAGCCCTATTGGTGACCGTCCCCTGTGCACTACTGGGGTGTTGCACTGGTGCTGACCTGCTGGGATCTCACAGAATCCAGCACTTCATCACTATTTGGGACAATAGACTTTGGCAGGGTTATGCTCATTATTTTTAAATCCTTGAGGCATGAGCAATTCCTCTGTAGGACTGAGCCTTTTCCTCCCTCCTATCTTCGGCAGAGCTCCTGCAGTAGAAACCTGCAAAACAAGAGCCCTCTGGGCTCTGGTTTCTACTGCAGGGGCTCTGCTGAAGATGTGATGGGAGAAAATGCACAGTCCATCCAGCAGTCAGCCGATGGATGTGGCAGCGGTACCCTTGGTGCTGGGGGAGCATCGTCCTTGCCCGCGGAGACAGGATGGAAAAAAGCCACTGCTCCCGTTGCCGGACAGAGTTAGGACTGGCTTGATGGCTCCTGACGGTAGTGGGAGGGGAGCCTGGAAGCGATTTAACTGTGCCTTTACCATCACTGGGGTGGTTTCTGTGTGTTCCTTGTCATGCTGTGAATTAAGGGATACTTGTGTTAGGACACTGGGTGGGGTGGACTGGTGAGCGGGAGCTCATTGCATCCCAGCCCTGTGGCTGCAGGGGATGTGCTCAGCCTCCCTGTCTTGCAGCTTTGCTTCAATATTTACATAAACATCGACACATGTTTAAAAAGCTTCAGCCAGAACAAGCGAGACCAAACACCACTGTGGGAATGTCACTGTGTCCTTTTTTTAGAGACGACGTGGTGGGCTGATTGTTGGGTTCAGAGCCCTTTTGGGAGGGCAGTGGTTTGCAAAGAAGCCGAGTCTGTAGCAATGGATGAGCTTTTACATAGGACAGAGGTGGGAGACACAGAAGAAAAAGGGATGCTTGGATCTGTGGTATTAGCTTGAAGCATAAAGCCAAGATCCAGCTTGGCAGGCTTTGTTAGAGATGTCCCATGAGAGCAAAGACCAGTTTGGGATGCTGAACTGGCTTCAGGTCTACCAGGGAGCCTTTAAAGATGCAGCAAGGCACCCTGACTGAGAGCAGCCCTGTCATGCCAAAGGGGATTATCCAAGGGAACCCTCGGAGCCACACTGCCATAACTCCTTGGGCAAACACTTGGTCCCAGCATGAGAGTGGCTGTGATTATCCTGTGCTGGGAAAGCTTGCTTTTCCTAGGCATTAGAGCTGAGTAAAGGGTGGTGTGGATCAAACACTCCCCAAACCCATTATGGATATTTTAATGGTGCTGTGGACTTGTTTTCCAGATTTCTTTGAAAAACAGTTTGGGGTGCATATACACGCACGTGTGTTAGACTTAATGTCTCTCCAGAGAGGGAAAGGAGCCAGAGCATCCCTCTGCTATTCATTTCCAAAGGCAGGATGTACAAACAATATCAATATTTATTAGGCAGCTTTGTTTATCCCAGGATTGTAACAAAGAAAGTGACTTAGATTGTGGTGTTTGTCCTCTTTGCAGTGTCCTATTCCTCATTTGTGATTGTGGGTCTTTCTTAATGCATATTTTTTTTCCCTTTTCTGAAGACAACTGTAACCAGAATAGCTTAAAAAAGGAAAGTGGCGCTTAGTTGATGGCTGACTCAGTGGTTATATAATTTCTGCTTTTAAGAGCCCCCCTCTGTGATAAAGACAACACCACTTACCACCCAGGCTTACAACAGCAGCTTTCTTGCCAGTTTTGCCCTTCCACCCTTCCTTCCTTCCCCTCAGCTGCTTTAAATAAACAGGGAAGTTTTAAGTTACAATGAGACCAGTACATTTACTGAATCTCCACCTATGAATGGCTTATTTTGTTCACTTCAGCTTAAATCTGATTTCAAGTGACACGAAGAAGAAGAAAAATATCCCCAAATCCCTAAACCCTACTTATAGCATCATGAAAGCGCCCAGTCAGCAATTCCTGCAATAGCGGCTTTGCTGGAGGCTGTTTGCTCTGCCCCTCGCTGACTGACCCACGGAGGGCGCACAGAGGAATTTTTAGGCATTTAGATGAGAATTTAGGGGTTTACTCCTTATGAAAGATGCAAAACATCAGTCCCATGCACAGGGAGTCTCTGCCACTGCTTGTTGCATCCTTACGCGAGACGGAAATGCACTGTAAGGCACAGCGCTGCCGCCTCTGAAAGCACAGGACGGTTACCAGCTGCTCCCTTTAATTTCCCCAAAGTCAGTCACAACACGAGCAAAGCGACAACCCCAGTGACACTTCCCAAACACTGAGCACCAGGAGCATGCGGCACCAGAGAACTCAGCCCATGTTCTGCGCTGCGTGTCTCCAGTATAAATAGCCTGGCTGGAGGATCTTTTGCCCAAAATGAGGATGGGAGGGTGATTTTATGTTAATTCAACATGTCAGCTTTTCCATGAGCTGCGTTTGAAAGCAGGGACCCCAGAGCTCTCTGCTCTGCCTGGATCAGGAGCACTGAGCTGACTAAACTGAGCATCAGGTGATGCGAGGGTTGTTCGCTGCTGGCTGGCGGTCACAAAGGCTCTCAGTATGGACAGTCTTTGGCAGGTACCTCCTCGGTACTTCACACACTGCTTGCTGTGTTGAGGCCACTTGCATGAGGACAAGCCATGCTCTGTGGTGGGGACACAGGTGGGATGAGGAACCCTCCCTTGGCACCACCGGGACAGTGATCTTCTGACGAGGTGCCAAATGAGACCACAGGGATGTCCCAGCAGAAAAGGTCCAGGATGACCTAAGAGCTGGGGGGTGTGAAAGTACTCAGCAACAGCCTGACTCCAGCTGTAATTGCAAACAAACCCAGCTCCTGCCTATGGTTTTCCAAGCTTGATCTCCAGGTGCTTTGCAGAGCAGGTTGGCAGCCACAGCAACATGCTGCTGGTCTGAGAGGAGCCCCTTCTCAAGAGGGCACTTGGCCGACACTGGTCCTGTGCCCACAGGGTATCCCTGGGGCAGAAGTCAGTGGAGGGGATGTAAAAACCTTGGGATGGAAAATGCTACAGTGCCAGGGGTTTGCTGGGTCCTTGGCAGCGGTACGGTCCTTGCTACCTAAGGATTAGCATCAGCTGAAATAATTAAGTGTCCTTCAGAAAGTCCCTTTGTGGATAGTTTTCTTCTCCTTCCCCTTCTGTCTTTTGACCAGCTGTGAGCAAGTGGAAGGACAGAAGAAAAAGTGAGTAAACCCTGGGGAACACCATCATGCCCGAGGCAACACGCTTACCGGTGCCGTTGAGAAAAGTAAAGTCGCACTCCAGAAGACATGGGCAGAGACCCAGAGTGATTTGTGTTAATTAGTTAATGAGCAACCTGTTGGAGGGAGTCAGACATACAGACCCCTCACCCTTCACCACATAGATAGACCAGTCGTTGAGCTCGTGAGTCAAGATCCACCCTGAGCTGCGATAGCACAGAAAGTACTTGGGGAAAGATCCCGAAGATCCATAATGAGTGAAAGCAAATGCTGGCGGAAAGGCAGCCCTCGCCTGTTTGCAAGGCCCTTGGGGTTTTTGCTGGAGTCATTCTGGTGGGGAGAACATGTATGAATGTGGAAATCAGCTGTGGCATGTTGGATCTCAACTCTTCCCATCAATGGGGGCTCTTGGCTCGTGCTCTTTAGGCATCTGATCCCTCCAGCTCATCTTTTCAACTTTAATGAAAGATATGCGTGTGCTTCCCCTTCCCCCCCCCAGTACGTTACATTTTCAGACCAATTTTAAAAGTAACCTCTTTAATATTGAATTATTCCTGATCTGTATTGTCACTTCTAGCTGATTAGTTTAAGGACTGTGCTTGGTTTGTTTAATAACCTCTTGACACTAAACAAACAAGCTTGAAAAGGGAACAATTTGCAAAACAGAAGGAAAACAAATAACCTACAAGGGCACCCTCTTCAAAATAGAAAGACTGATTACATTAAAATAGCAAAATAATTTCAGACATTAAAAGAAAGTATATAGATATTGGCTTATCTATATTCAAGGAAGACTTAAAAACACCACAAAGTTAAAGTTTTCATTAGTGATACAGTGAAATCTCTCAATTAGAATGCCTGGAGCATATTAAATGGTATTTAGTTTCTAACTCAATGCATCATTTTCTGTTAAATAATTGATCGTGGTGCAGAGATTGTGTTTGTGTAGTTTAAGAAAGCGATTAGGCCAAAGAACATTTGGTAGGGAAATTGCATCAATAACTCCAGCACTGCTCCAACGTGTTGTGGAGGTGCTCTCCTAGCAAGGCCGACCACTGAGGTGGGCAGGTGTGGGGGCTGAAGGGACTCAGGGCAATGAAAGCTGTACTGGACCACAGGGAGCTCATCTTGAACACAGAGAGTGCAGCCTGCTGCTTTCAGACACCCAGCAATGAGGTGCAGCTGGGAGCAGGGTGAGACCCTCACCCCAAAATCACACCGAATAAGTGAACGTTGTGGAGAGGCTCTGGGCATGCTGGAGGAAGACCCAGTGAGGAGCCCATAGGAGTTCTGACAAAGGTCACATGGGATGGGGTTAACCTGGAGAGAGGTGAAACTTTTGGGGATTTCACTGGGCTGTTGCACCTCTGTGACCAATGCCCAGATCCCAGTGATGTTATTTTTCTAGGTGATGTTAATTTACACCTGGTGCCTGCAGTTGGGGGATACAGTGATCTTATACCACTCTGTTGCCACAGCACATAAGAGTGTCTTCAGGTGTGTGCTTAAATAGGATTTAAAATGCTTATTTCAGCCCATCACTCAGCTGTGTTTGAACAGGGAAGGCTTTAACTTTCCCTTGCAGCTTTATCATGGCTGGAGCGATGCAATCATGGCCGTGTGGAAGGCACTGGTGGAACTCCCACTCATCGCAGTTAAAGCCAGGTTTCTTCTATGCCTTTGAAGTGGACAAGTCTCTTTGGAAAACTTCATTCCTAGGTGAGCAAAGATTTCTTCTGGGTTGCACGAACACCACCCAGATCTTCAGGGCTTTGCTCCATTTTACAAGGTGTTTAGGCTGATTGAATGGCACAACACAAAGCCCATAAAGTTTAACCATCAAGATTTTGGGTAGCACTTCTCTCCCCCCGCCAAGTTTTTAATTTTGATTTGCTTATATTCTTTAATGAGATGCAATTACAGTTTCAATGTAATAGGTAGGAGGCTTTATATTTGTACTGCTTTGTAGTAAAGACATAATTACTGAGTTTATGAATCAAATCCCTTTATGTATCATAAATACTTATTAAAACAGCCACTGGCAATTTTACTTCAACATGTTTCTTCATGAAGTAGGATTTATTGCCTATATATAAATGCCAGTCTTTCCTGAATCTCCCTCCCCTACAATTGCTTGGCTTGCAGAATGCCCATGGCTGGTTTGGAGTGGTTCAGAAGGTGAGACATTTTATAACGCACTTAAATAGCTCTGTGTGTGCATATACAGCTCATGTGCCCTGAAGACAGCTTCATGATTATTGTTTATGCTCCAGTGAGACCTCCAGTCCGCCTTTTGCTCGGCACGGTATGAGCAGACGGTAGTAGATGTCATCTACAGAGGTGTTTGCCCACTGTATGCTGTGCACTAAGTAGGGACAGGGGGATTGATGCTCTGGTGGGAAGGTCTCCATAAATCTCTAAACTCTCCGGTTTTCTGCATGAAGGTGGGTTTCACACAACTGAAGAAAGTTTTTCTTTGATTTCCCTTACAATTTTTTGAGAGGCAGATGTTATTTCCCTGTCTCTTCCTCTTATCCTCACACTGGTTGAGCATCCTCCCATCTTTAGGGGAAGAAAAGGCCGGGGAGGGGGAGGTGGCACCACACAGGGTAGAGTTCTGGGAAAGATTTGAACATGGTAAGTTGTTGACACTTCGGAGGCTACTGCCAAAGGGAAGATTTGATCCATGGACTGTAGAAACAGTAGTAAAGGCAGCTTTGATTTCTGTAGACAAAGGATTAGTCCCAAACAGTTTAAAAGGAAGGTTGGCAAGGCAAAATCCTGCAAGGTGTTGCCAGAAAGTTTGTGCCAGATTAACCTGACTTCTCTCTCTCCTTGGCTAAGCTAACAAACACCCTCAACACAAGGGCAGTAAATCTCCTCCCTGGAAATGTGCACTTGAGAAAGTACTTTACAAGAAGACTTTGGTGAAACTAGAAAAGTTGATTCTCAACAGATGAAAAAATAAGGTTGATAGGGCATTTGTTTACAGGTGTACAACAGCAAGCAAGGACCTAAACAAAGACTCCTGTCAAAGGTAGGTCACGGGACAGATTTTTTCAACTGTCATTTCCTTTATGGTCCAAAAAGCCAAAATTGTATTTACTGCGTTAGCCACTGAGACACATTCAGGAGATTTGGTCTGTGGAGAGCAGAATCACCATAATTTTGTTCAAGGACCAGCAGAAATGGAACAAAATGTTGTGAGACATGCAAAGTCCTGCATTTGGGCACTCAAGACCGTGCCAATATCTTGTGGTACATGTTGTGGGCTGGGACCTAGTGAGGACAACCACTTTGTTTGCTCCAGGTGTCAAACAGTCAACAGTAACCTTAGGATGGGACAGACATTTCCCAGGCAAGTGAGGTATCATACCAGCACACAAGGTCTGTACAAGTCCTTGTCTGGAATACTGCATATTTGGGTCACAAATCCTCAAGAGAGATATGAATTCATCCTGGACCAGCTACAGAGGAAGACTGACAGAAACAGAACGAAGTGGAGAGCTTTTTCTAGAGGAGGCTGGGAGCGCTTGGTGAGCAGAGACAGAGGAGTGCTCTCTCTGACGAAGACATGGAGGTAGAGAAGGAAGTGTTTGAGTCAGAGGACAATGCTGGCTAAGAAAAAAAGATGGATATAACTTCATGTAAGTATAACCATGAAGAATGGGAGGGTCAAAGTTTTCTACCTACCAGCAGCAAAGCTTCTGGAATGGCTCCTGAGAGGACATGAGGAAGGACACCGACCCCCTCCTGGCTTACCAATGGGGTGTGTAACTCAGGTAATAGCAGAGGACAGTAATCCTGGGTGTCCCTTTCTGTCATCAAGCCATTCTTAATGAGCCCCTTAATGCTCAGTCCTTCACCAGAAAACACATGCAATTTAGGAGCACTGTGATGGTTCTAACATGCCTGCTCTGATTTATCCAATGGCTATTATTCCTTTTCCATCCATGACACAACGAGGTCCTGTCATTCAATCATTAATTAGGAGTGTTGTCACCTTTCAATTAAAAAAAGCAAAATTGAGAAAATTCCTCCTGGATCCTTTTGCTCCAGTCCCAGGGGAAGGGGGAGGTAAATCACACCACGCAGGTAGGGCAACCAGGGACTTTCATCCAACAAAGCAAGTTGCCCTCTCCAGAGCTGATTGATTGGCCCAGGAAGCTCGTTTAACCCAGCATCATCTATCTTCAGGACTAATCAGGCACGATTAATAAAAAAGAAGAAAGGCAAGCACGTTTGTAAGAGTAGGCTGGTGGCTGATAAACAGATAATTACATAAAGCAAAGCCGTCATGACGATAAATGTGTTTTAGCAAGAAGTGACCTCCCGGTGTGGGAAGCACGAAAGAGTTTAAGCCTCACCATCATCCAGGGATGAGGGGGATGGGGGTGGGTTTGCCACTTGGTAAATGGTGTTGGGATTTATCACAGCGGATACATAGAGGCTCTGGAGAGTGCTTCAGCAAGCGTTGGTGCTGCTTGTCGTAGGTGGTTGTTTCTCAGGTATTTGATCTGCAGTTTAGTTTTTCGGATGTATCACAGGTCGTGCCAGCCCCTGGAGTCACTGGATCTGTCCCAGGGCAGCTGCAAAGGGAAACATGGGATGCTCTTACCAGGAGGAGCTGCTGGGATCCCGCGCTTCACCCTGCGCTCATCCTCAGCTTTCTGGGGCATCTTGGTGGGCACCCCTGTAACCACATCTCCCTGGACACGGTCTGAGTCAGGGGATGCAGAGGCAGACGGAGCCAGAGGGCTAGCCGTCTGCCGGGCACGTTTTGGTGGGAGCAGCCGGGTGCAGCCCGGGGAGAGACACCCCCACCCTCCCGAGCCTCCTCCGTGCCGGCACTTCGGGGCGGCTCAGGGCTCCAGCTCTGGGGTGCCGAGGAGGTGGCAGTGCCAGGCGGTGCCGAGAGCCTTCCCCAGCCGAGCTGCCGGCTCCCCTTCTCTCTCCACAGGGTGGCAATGCCTGCCCGCGGCTGCAGCATCCCGCTCCTGCCGCCGCCGCCGCGCACGTCCTGCGGGGGACCCGCCGACCCCCGGGACGCGGGCGCGGCCACCGGTTGCAGCCGTCGGGGGCAGAGCCATGGGGCGCCCGGGCAGGAGGTACTGCTGGCTGGGATGGCACCGCTGGCTCGGTACCTCTTCAACATCACGGGGTACTTCTGCCCATCGCCACGCTTTGGGGTGGCTGTGGGTACCGTCCCCAGCCACACTCCCGTGTGTCTGCGGCCGCTGCTTGGTGGGAAATCTGCTTTGTGGGGATGTCTCTGGGATAGGAGTCCAGGCCTGCTGCTCATCTGGGAGAACCTGTGCAAAACCCCCATCACATGTTCACCCGGCAGCACGGAAGGTGTTTCACTGGGCCTTGTAAATATGTGTGCGGCTCTAATGTGGAGTCCTGTCCTGCAGAAGCTGCCAAGGGATGCATCAGTGGCGAGAGAAGCAGCTGCTGAATAGCAGACGTTAAATAGACAAAGGTTAAACCTGCGATGTGAAGGCAAGCACTGAAAAGGCAGGTGCTAAAGAGAGGAGCAGCTCCGGGGAGAACTGGAATGAACTCCTCCCAAGCAGCTGAGACCATTTGTTTATTAAAAACACATGTACACGCACTCACGAGAGTGTGTTGAGGCCAAACACAAGCTCACACCCCTCCCGTGGCCAAAGGTTAAGCTGTGAGATGGTCAGAAGCCCTTGCGAGCTGAGCAGCAGCAGCACTAGCAGCACTCTCCCCTGCGGGACCAGCCCGAGCCCAAGCGGGTGGGGAAAGAGGCTGGGGGCTCCCCAGGGTGTCCCATTTATAACTAAGTATTTACATTATACTGAGCCAAAGAGCAAAGTGTTGCATTTTAAGGCATGCAGGCTGCTAAGTTGTGTGTATAATTGTTCTCAGGTCTGAAGTCAAAATGTAACCCCGTCTCCATTTCTGCCACTACAGGAGAGCCCAGACACACGTCCTCTAACGATGTCATGTGTCAGAATTTCTTAATGATGCTTTCCCTTCTGATTTCTGTTTAATTTGCCCCGTCTCCTTCTGAAGATTACTCCCTTTTTACATCCCTCTGTATAAAGAGCGTTTAGTTAGCGGGGAAGAAAAGACTGCCATTGAGGAACTAAGAAAAGCACTGGATTAATTCTCTGCCTGCAGCTAAACTGAGAGTTCATCTCCTAATAGGCCATTTCAAAGCAGTTAGATTTACTCTTTTAGACTAACCATACTGTCTGAACAATATTTTATGCCTGTGCTAAAATATAATAGGCTAGAGAGACAACTCAGATGTCAAGAGTAGATAGTCCTGTCAAAGTAATTTGTCTTGGGTAATAGACAGACTGACATGACTTTGAAATATGCCAAGAAAGAAATCATTCCACATTTGAATGGTTTGTTTCTTTCCCTTTAAAAAGCCAAGACTGTATTACTTAAATCATGTCTACCAGAAAGTCTTTATTTTCTGTGAAAATAACATCGGTATTGCCAGCGATGGGGACCTGGCACAACGGGACTTTGCGGTGTTTGGTAGGGGAAATAGGCAACGCCAGCATGGTGCTCCCAGAGCATCCTCAGACCACCCGTTGTAGCACCTTGTTGCTGCCAGCGCCCGGAGTGTTTGGGAATGGATTAATAAAGTTAAGCCCAGCACCCTGGGAAGTGGAACTCAGTGGAACTGAGTTCAGGAGAGATGTTTTTCAGCCGAGGTGTTTCAATAGTCCCCTAAGGAGCGTGACACTGGCAGTTGCACTTCTTCAGCTTTAACCATTTAGATCAAAAATGCTACTTAATCTCAGGGGTAATGACTGAAGAAATGCAAGTAAAGTTCTCAACACAGTGTTTGTCACAAGCTTCCCCACTGCAAAAAAATGTTATTGTTACTGTTTATAGCTTTTATAAGCTTTTATTGGCTTCATCACAGACAGTCAGCAAATACATGTATACTTACAAGATACAAACAACCAGGTATCCGGTCTTGTCATTTGTCCAAATGTTCTGGAATAAAGACTTAACTTAGTTTTTGGTTAAGAAAGTGTAGATGAGGACTTGGAAAAAGTCAGAAAAGTCTTAAGAGAATTCATTGCCTTATGTTAAAAGGATAAAAAGAAAGTTGGTAGAGTCTTATTTTGCAGAATACAGAGTAGGTAAGATTTTTAGTGTTTACTTAGTCCCTTCACACCACTATGCTAGGTAAAAGTACAGCTGAAGAAGGAGCCAAATATGTTTATGTTCCCTTTAAAGCCTTCTTCCATTGCAGGTGTAAATGGCACCAGCTGATAATCACTGTGCTTGGCAACTTCCCCAGTGCTGCACCAGTGCTCCCTTGGGCTCGTGCTGATCCTTCTTGAAGCTGGGGGAATTCTGCCAGGGTACAGGTAGGAGCAGGATATTATCCATCCATGGGGATAAATCCCCATGCCTTGGTCCCACCCCTTGGCAAAGTGGCTGCAAAACTATCCAATGCTGACAGCACTTTCAGTTCCCCACCCTGCATGCACAGGTGTAAGTGACCACCAAGAAACGTGGGGCGGTAGCAATAAATTGCCTCACTTGGCAGTTTCTCAGGAACTTTCCATAGGAAGGTGAATAGCCAGCACTGCTGTCCCTGTTTTATGGGTAAGTATGCCAAAGAGTGGCAAGCAACTTGCCCTGCTGGGGTTAGAGGCAACACTGGGAATAGGGGGTGCCAGGCCAGGGAGTCTGGTGGCTTAATGACAGAACTGACACTTGTGGGTAAAATGTCCCTTTTCTGTTGCTACTCTACTGATACTTACAGCCATTTCTATTCAAGGCATGTCATTATCAAATCTTTTGGGGAGCCCCTTGAGATTTGCAGTTGATAAGTAAAAGAAACTCCTTTATGTTAATAATGATAAAACAAAGCATCAAGTCATTCGTGCTGATTTTACCCAAGACACTTCTTGAATTATTGCTCTCTCGCAGCTGTCATGGGCTTGAAGCTTTCAAAAGCCCATTTTGTCTCTGCTCGTAGCTCTTTCATCGTCAAAGACTGGTGCCGTACCCCTGGGTTTGCTTGTGCAGCTCAAAGAGGAGCAAGCGACGCAGCTCCTCAAAGTTAAACAAAAAATCCTCACGGTTAATGAACTTGTCTAATTTTATGCAGAAAATGCTGCCATTTTTCCTTTTAAAACTCACTCTAAATTCCAGGTTGATACCGATGGGGATAGTTTCAAAAGCACCTCAGGCTTGGATGCAAATCCCTTTGACTTTCACCCAGACCTACATGTGGATTTTCAGTTGTCAAACCCTTTAGGCAGCATCACAAACCCACCTGGCTTCTCCTAAGTGCTGTGGCCAGCCAGCAACAATCAATGCCTCTCTACTTAGCTGTGCAGATCCCATTTACTCTAATTACCCATGAAAGAAAATGATATGGCTCTACTTTAAGGGTCTCCAAAGTTGTTTTATATTTTCCTGCAGTATTTTATGCACGTTGTTGTACTTTTTTCTCCCCACATCTTGAGCAGCGAATGTGAAAATAAAAAAATCCAAACAACCCATACAACAACAACAAAAAGACAAACAGTGTCTCTAAAATTATTAAATTCCTATGCATGTGAGTGGGTATAAATGATCTTGCCTACTCTGAGAGCAGGTTGACCTAAATTATACAGTATAGATTATTGCATTTAGAATAATAATGGTGTGCTGGATATAGCGGAGTGATTTTAAACCAAGGACATACAGCCTTTGCTGAGATCCAGACGGCTTTCTTAATCTGATTTATGATGCAAAATTTAGGTCAGGTGGATTGATTCCTAATAGAGATGTAATGAATCAAAATTCCTAGAATGGCTTTATTTTGCACAGAGGTGTCAACAAGCTGTACTTCTCTATTTGTGCACCTGGCGTGTAATGATTCTCTTGCAAAAATCATAATCCATCAAGTCCTCCATTCTAGAATATCAATCAGTGCCAGGAACAAGACTATTTTAGCCAGGAGTTCTCAGTCATTTTGTTTTCCTCTTCATGAACACATAAGGCGCTGTGACATTTAAATTGTGCTTTGACATGTAATCATTAAATGTTTGAGAATGTCTCGTAAGGTTTTTGTTGCCTCATCCACTTGCTTACACCGGCTCCTTGTTTTGCCATTGTTACTGGGGTTTTTAGCATAAAATATCTGTATTGTTTCTTTTAATGGTTGGAGGCAAAATTATCTCAATTTCCTGACAGGAAACTTGTTTTCAGTATTAGAAAAATAAAATTATAGCTAGTGAGATGTCTGTTCCTGCCTTAATGGAAATGAAAACCAAAAATCCAGGACCTTTCTCTTAACATACCTGTTTTTGACACAACAACCCAATTCAAGATGGATGATTGTCACCAAACTTGTGATATAGGCATGAATCTAGGTGGGTGCTTCTTGCTAAGATTTGTGTCCAAGGTGTTTTCCTATGTTATGCATGACCTTTTGCCTTGCTGAACACAAAGTTCCACAATGGGGCCACTGTAACTCCCAGCCATCTAACAGTATTGTCTGTTGGGCAGCTTTCTGGCTATACCTGAGGAAATAATAAGAGGGATCATGCTGGAAATGCAACAAATCCCTCATATTCAATAGCAGTTCTGGGCAGGACTGGGTGCAATGGGGTATAATTATACCATAAGGCGATGGACAGGCACAGCATCATTTATTATTGCTGGTGTTAATTGTTATTGCTTTAATAAACAATAACTGTGACTTCCTTCTCTTCTTGCTGCAGCAATGTGCAAATTGTGTCAAGACAACAGCCTGGTGGTGTGAGGTGCTATGGAGATACCCATGGAGAAGAAATGCCTTCCCTAGAGAGCAGGACTAAGTAACCACATTATTTTTTGAATTGGTCATTGAGTTATAAAAGTCAATTTAAAATAGACTTAAGGTGGAGACCTCTACAGACCCTGTTGTACTAGTGCCTGAAGTGGCATTAACTCACTGTGCTCCTGACAGTGTGCTGCTGGTAAAAAAAAAAAAAAAAAAAAAGCCACTAATGTTACAGCAAAGGTTGTTAACTTTGCTAGTTTCAGCCAAAATTCACCTCGGTGGTGTGATCGCCGATGTCCTGCTCCAGCTTCCACTGGCCACTGCCTTCAGTCTCTTCCCTGAAGCATCCTCTGGCATTGCACAGATGGCTGGAGACTACACGAGGGCTGGAGGTGGTCTTCATGGCTCTTTTCCCCAGGTGAGAAAATCGCTCTTGGCAGCATGGTTAGAGATTTTGGCGTACAGGAGAGCCCTGTCCCCATTCCCAGTGTGGAAGCATCCGCAGAGGTGAAGGTTTTCCCTCTATACCCATCTCCCATTTAAACAAGGGAGTTGCCTGTGCTGGATGCAGGCAGCTCTCGGTGGCTTGTAAAACTGTTGTATCTTTATTGTTAGCCCCTGCAACACACACAAATCCAACTGCCAAGCCTTGGGAACGCACTCAGAGCTATCCCCCTTCCAGCACGTGTGGCGTTGCTGCTTACCCCCAGCCTTCCTGCAATCATTGGAGGTTTTTTTTTCCTCTCAACATTCTGGTGTGTAACTGAGAAAATTATACCTCATTTCTTCCTTGGTGTAAATTGATGCAGCTGCCTTGGAGTCGGCGGGGCTGTGCCAGATTGTCCCAGCCGTGAGCCTGGCTGGGAGCCAGCGCTTGGCACAAACTCGCTGAAAGCTGTGTACAAACAAGGCTTGTCACTGTGTATGCTATTGCCCTTTTGTTTAGGATATAAACATGTCCCATACATGCTAGCAAGCCTCTCGTTTGCTGTTTCAGTGGAGAATCCTGTAAAACAGCTGTCATGCCGCCTCCTGTCAAATCAGTTACAGATGTATGTGTCCTTTCCCATAATAAACAGGTATGAAATTGTCTTTATGCAGTGCGCCAGCCCTTGTCACTGGGAACGTAAATGAGGGAAGCTCAGGAAAAAAAAATCACCCTGAAAGCTGGAGCTCAGATGGAGCACTGTGAAGGTTGCTCGGACTTCTGCAAAGAGACTTACAAGCAAGACATTTCAGGGCATGAAATAAGGAACAAACAGTGGTGGGTGTAGAAAAATGAGGTGAGCT
This sequence comes from Rhynochetos jubatus, assembly GCA_027574665.1. Classification (NCBI taxonomy): domain Eukaryota; kingdom Metazoa; phylum Chordata; class Aves; order Eurypygiformes; family Rhynochetidae; genus Rhynochetos; species Rhynochetos jubatus. Next base: position 33,351,987 of record CM050654.1, read on the forward strand.
CCTAGCTTGTCCATAAGGTCGCCTTCCTGTGCTAGCTGCAGGTGAATGGTGGCAAAGCAGCCCTTGTCCTGGTCAGGATCAGTGCACGGTGCTGGGGAGCACTCCTGCCTGCATCCAGCAAGATGGGTGCATGCTTTGAGGTGATGGCTTTGAGAATAAGTGTCTGTGTAAGAAGATACAGAGTGGAAGGAAAGTAGATGGGCAGGATTTCAGGAGTGTTATGCCTTTTCTGACTTCTGGACCCATGACATATCTTGTTATTGCCAAGGGTGGTTGCTAGTTTTGACTGGTTTTTGTCACTGGGTGACTTTGGGTGAGAGCAGACCACCAGACCTCCTGCTCTGAGGGACCTCCAAGCATGTACCTGTCCAAGGGACCCGAGATGTCTTGGGACCCTTGGTGGAAAAGCCTGCCCTACTCTGTGCTCATTGCAGGCCAGCATCAGCTGGGGAATTGCTGAGCAAGCATAGCTCATCTGTCTGAATGCCTGGCTTTTCCCTCACTTGGGTTTGGTAAAAAACCCCAACACAACACTTTCCAAAAGCCACTCAGGCACAGACTTGCTCTTACAATAAGTGCTACCCAAGGGAGAGTCGGTCTTCAAGACGGGTGGGAAATTAAGCTTAATACTTTATCATTCCTGGGCTCTTTTGCCTCTACAGTTAACTCCCACCTCGTACACCAAACGTTTTATGGCACACATCCTGTTTTTGATGAAGTGCTTCATTCCTGATGGCTGACATTGGTCCTTCATGTGAATTGAGTCAGATTGTGAAAATCTCCCTTGCACCAATGGAGTTAATGAGGCAGATTTGCAGAGGTGAGGATCTGGCCCACACATTTTCTTAGGCCATGTCTCTGAGATGGATAATTATTAAGCTGGCAGCATCAAATAAATTGCCTGTTAGTTAGTATCTCGTTTCATACAATAACAGTCAGATCTGCTTACATCTGGCAGCAACATGTGGAGATTTGGGAAGTTTTGGGGATCCATCGGGGGTAATTTTTAGCAAAGACTCAGTAGTTGAACAACAAGTAGTTGGGGTCACGCACCGACAGTGGGGTGAGGAGCCTCTCAAGGCTCAAACGCTGATGTCGTTCTCCATACTGAGCGTGGAAAGAGCAATGTCTTATGGCTTGGAGCCTGTCTGCAGCTGATGAATTGCCTGTCTCCTCCCCACTTCAGCAATGGACTGTCAAACTCATAAAAGTCTTACAAAATTCTGTTTGCACCTGAGCCAGTGATGTTGAAACTGTGAGGTGTACTACCCGGTCTGTCAGCGATACAGCGATTAGTGAAGTGCTCCTGGGCACGGCACACCACACCACACGCAAGTCAAACCTCTGAGACAGGATTTTAGACGGGGATGCTGAAAACATTAGTCTAGCAAGAAATCAGAGTGAAAACACCCATTCTAGAGAGCATTTCTAAGAAACAGCGCAGGAAAATACAAGTTTAAGGAGGTTACATTAACATCACTGAACACTGAAATATCTCAGGGAAGGAGAGGAGCTGTTTTGTTCTAGAGTCCAGTGAATGATGGTTTTAAGTCAATTGTTACAAGTCTTTGCTTATGTATATGATGAGTTAGATGTCAAGAACTGGCCTCATGAAATCAGTAGGTATTGATCCATTGGTGTGGATGACCAGAAGGGTGCTGGTTGTTGAAATGACCAGAGGCTTGGTGACACAGGGAGGAGAAACTACTGCCCCGGCTGCTCTCCTTCTTTCTGGCAGTAGGCAGAGATATGTCCTGCTTCACCCACTGCAGCTCGGGCGATGGGATGCCTCTCCTCGCCAGCTTCACAATGGGTGACATGCTCACAAGAGCCGAACCCTGCTGTTTGGGCACACTGTCGTTCTTGCTGCCTGCTTCAGACACACCTTTGGCAAAGGCACATGGTTATTGGTGATAATACCCTACTCTGCTGCAGCTAGCTCTGTTCTCTTTATTTTACTCCTACGAGATTGCTTTACCAGTAGTTAGTACAGCCAACCAAGGCATCATGCCCATCAAACCAACTCCTACCAGGTGAGCCAAACTTGATCTAAAAGCTGTGGGTTGAAGCGTTTGCATGATATATTCATTTTGACACGCCACACTAATCCATGCAACTCCCAGTGCAGGAGGTTGGGGAAAGCATTGTCAGAAAGACAGGATTCCTGCTGAGGAAGGCTGCAAGCTCTGAAATCCCCAAATTATACCCAGGAAGTATGTGGTGATACCTGCTGACATTTTGTACGCTGCAGACAAAAATAGCTGTCCTGGTAGAGGAGGATGTGGGAGTCCTTGTAGCTGGAGGGAAAAAGCAGCAAAAATAAAACCAAAAGCCTTCAAACCAAGGAGATGCCATCCTTCTCTTGTCTGCTTTGCATGTCAGTGGTGGAAGAAACAAGGTGTCTCAACATTTCTCCAGATTGTTGTGTGAGGACAGACATCTGTTAGTGACCACTGGTGAAGGATGATGCCTCCTGATGACAGGAAAAACTCCTATTACTGCATCTTCCGCAAGGACCTGGATGGGACACGGGCTGCCTGGCAGGTCCACACTGCACCCTCCCATCCCTTCTTGATCCTCCTAGCTCTGGGGATCGCTGACCTCCATGCCAGCTCCTGGCACAGCGATGTCCTGGCACCCACTGTTGAGCAGAACGCACTGCTGCAGGGGCACTGCAGGCAAGACCGAGCACTGGCCAGTATTGCTGCTGGCGATATTGAAACAAATCAAATCAAACTGATTTAATTATGGCTGCCAGGGTATTGCTCGCTGCTTCGTTTTTGCCTGGAGGTGGCTGTGGGTCTGAAGGCTTCCAAGGAACCGTTTGTATCACATGACACATCCCAGCTGATGTGTGGGGCTGGCTGACTTTTTGCAGTGAGTGGAGTGGAACAAAGCCTCTGAGCACAGTTGATGAAGCATTTGGGTTTAAAATGATGCTCTAGGTATGTAAAATCCCAGGCAGTGGTAGCACATCTCTGAAGGGAACATGATTGCTGCAACCGTAAAAGTGTGGCGGAGCTTGTTGGACCAACTCTAAGATTTAATCTGTCTGTAAGCCTCAAGCTCAGAGTCTTTTCATGATTTTCCCTGGGGATCTTCTCCTTTCTCTGAAATATTGCAACGGGTGGGCTAAGGTCCACACAGGTCAGCTGAGCTCTTCCAAGCCTTGTCAAGGGCTGAGTGCCCAGTGTCCCCACAGCCCTGGCTCCTCTCCCACCCGGTCCCCACTGGCAGGGCAGATCTGCTTGCTCCTGCCAACTCTTTGCTGGGGAAGGACACTACTCCCCAAAGACCAGTGGTGAAGGGATGGTGGCACAGTCTCACCTCTGGACCATCCTTGTTGTCTTTCCATCTTCATGTCAGAGTTCCACATGGCCTTGTCCTTGGGCTCCTTGTCTTCTTCGCGTACTTCTCTTCAGGTTTTCTCATCTGCAAAGTTCGATTCAGCCGATGCTGGTGACTCACAGACTAATATCGCGCTCCCAAATCACAGTCCCAGCTTGCCTTTTTGACATATCCTAGCAAATGTCTGGTCACCACCTCAAGACCTTTGCATCTAGGTTATGCCTATGTCCTGCACGCTATTTCTGTACAAGAGCTCCGAGCTACCACCTACCCATCACCCTCCAGAGCTACATCTTTCCTCCAGCCTTCCCTGCACCCACCTTTCCTTCTTGCTTGACAAATGCAGGCTGATGGGCTTGTGGAGAGCCACCAAGTTCCCTATTTAGGTTGTCGGTGGCCATCTCTTCCTCTCTGTAAACCTCCCTGTTCCTTCATGCTCTTCAGCAGCTCCTTCTTCAGATAGACCCACTCCAAATGAGCTACTTGTTGGTGTGCTGAGGTCCCAAGAAACCATTGTGCACCAGTATGGTCCTCCCAGCAGCTGCCACTTTTTCTCTGAGGCTTAGGAACCTCCACTGTGGCAGGTCCGTACCTGCATCTCACCCCCCAGAATGAACAGAGCAGAGATAATCCATCACCGGCCAGGCTGAGGAAAGAAACAAAATTCAGGGAAGGAATCAGAGGGCAAAACAGCTTCCAAAATATGTTTTGGAAATCTCCAGGATTTCTATGCTCGTTTAAGAATATTTGTTTTGTGCAGACAGAAGAACTGCTAGTACAGGATAATTAGCTAATTAGCTAAACATAATGTCTAAGCCTTTTTTTTTCATCTTTATGCCAACTTTATTTTTAAACTCCCTCCCCTCTAGCCAAAAATCCAGCTGTTTCTCAAAATCATCTTGTGATTAATTTTGGTCCTCATTGTAATCAAGAACAAAAATCCCCTTCATTACACTGTGTCCAGGGTTTCTGTTCAGAGGATTTTGGCCAATGTTTTTTTCAAATTGCACTTTTAAATAAACATGAGATTTTACTTAAAAAAAGCAACTTGGGCAAAAAGTAATCCTATTTAAAATATTATTTCTGTAGATGTACCATTTACAAAGTCCTTTGTGGAAGGATCATTCTTGATTTAAAAAAAATATCATTATTTATTTAAACAAAAAGTCTGGAGAGAAAATGGAATTGTATTGCAAATGTTTTGTATAAAAATAAGGACTTGCCCTCACCAAATGCTTCCAAATTTAAACAAAGCAAGCTTGAAATTCAGCACAAAAATAGGATTTTGCTCCTGTTTGTTTTGACTTTCCTTCTGGTTGATTTATTACCCTTGGCACCCTGTAGCACTGTCTGAACAGTCTTTCATTACTCTGCTCTTTTCTTTCGGACATGATGAAACTTTCTGGCTCCTTGCTGTCCTCCCAGCAGAGATGAACGCAGAGCAGGCACCCAGCTCTTCCCAGCCGCTACCCCCTCAGCTCTGCTGCCAACCCCCCACCTTCCACGGGGGTGGTTGCTCTCCTCTTGCTTCTGCTGGCAATTCGGGCTGCACCGATGCGTGCCTTGGAGGGTGGGAGATGGCTGCGCAAACCCAGGGGGAAAAATGTAATGAAAGGCCATTAATTAAATAAATTAATAAATTAAAAGTCAAAGCTATGTCCCAAACCTTTCTTCCTGCTTACGTACTAATTTTTTTAAAAAACTGGGGGCGATTCTAGCTGCAGTGGCCCCCAAAGCCTGGCAGACTCTCGGGTAGCAGGGCAGGCGAGCCCAGCCTGCATTTAATCTTGTAAGAATTTTGTATACACCCCAGCTTGTGCTTTCCACCTTCCTTTTGCACCTCTCGCCAAGGAATTGCAAGCTCAGAGAAAGAAGTGCAGGGGATTTACTAGCCGGTGGTGGTGTTTTGAAATACCTTACCCTGTGATTTTTTTTTTAGGCCAGCTTCATGGTTATGGCTTTGTCCCGGCTTGTCAGCTGGGAGCTGCTGGAGCTGGCATCGAGGCAGTAGATGTGTGCCGGGGGAGCCCAGGCTGTTCTTGCCGGCAAAGTGGGGAGTGGATGAAGCCCTGGGGGTGAGCACTGGATGAAGGATGATTTGAGGTGGCCTCACCTACTGTCACTTATCACACCCCTGAAAAAAGTAGAATATTAGTATGTGCACACTTGTGGTGTCTGGACTGGTTTTTCATGAGATCTACCATAGATGCTCCAGCCTGGCAGTGATACAGGTCATGAAATCCATGGTCTTTCCCAGTTTTTCCCTTGTGACAGACTAGTTTTGCCAGTGGCTCTGTACACTGAGTTCTCCCGTTAATGAGACTGTAATTAAGCAGAGCTAGTTGGGAAATGTTTTTTCCACTCCGTCAAAGATACTAAGATCTTGAGCACTGCCCTGTTTGGCCAGGGCATAAACAGAGGTTAAAAATGGGTTTATTTGCATTTTTGGGGTGGTTTTTTTTTTTAAATATTCAGTTAAAATCCCAGCTCAGACACCACAAAATGCCCACTACCTTGCTGTCTCCCATGTCGTGGGAGATCTTGTGCAAGGCAGAGGCAGACACTGGGGAAGTGACAGGAGGGAAGGAGCTGCAGCAAAAGCCTCGTCATTGAATCACCTTGGGGTGCTGAGACGCTGGCAAAGAGAGTGGCTAATGCAAAAAGCCTGGAAACGTGGTCTCAGCAGACCACACACGTTCAGAAATCACAGCTTTTAAACAACCCTCCCAGAAGAACATGTTTTCTGGAGGCAGGAGGGTGTCTAACATTATTAGACACCATCTCTGGTGTCTAACTTTGTTTTGGCAATATGAGGTCTCATTTCTACCCATCAGCAGATGTATACAGCCAATGCTTGAATATGTAAATTACAGGGTATAAATTCAATTAGTATTGTGAAGTTCAAAGGCATGTATTGGCTATTGCATCACCTAATAATAAGATCTTGCTAGCCACTGAGTGATCCAGATAACTGAGTCCTTGCAAAGGCCATGCTTTTTTAGCTTGTGCACTGGACACGTGGTGATCCAACCAACACTTTTCTCATCCTGCCCAGTGTCACTGAAATTACGTGTGTGTGACCTTTGAAGAAATTAAAACCCATGCATGAAACCAACAAATTCTCAACTACAAGCACAACTTCAGGCTGGTACTAATTTCAAGGAAGCCAACAGCACTATTTATTCATCTATCAGGAGAGATACAGAAGGGGAAGGGATGACCAAGGACAAGCAAGAGTTTCTATATGCCAAACAGTAAACAGACTGGAACTTTTCCTCTTGAAAAAGAAATTACTGCGGGGGAGATGAGCTAAAAGTTGTGATATCTTGAAGGTGATGGATGGAGTGACCAGAGGATTATTCACCATGCTGTTGAACACAAGTACAAAGGCCACTGGTATTCACTCATGAGCAGCAGGTTGAAAAAGAAACACAAGAAAATGCTTCCTTACCTGATACCCAATTAACTGAGCCCCCATCTGCCTCCATGGGAACTTTTGTGTCTCAAGTTCTCAGCCAAGTCCTTTTTTCTGTTGTGTTCAGAGCAAATAGAAAGAGCTGCTCCATCTATAACAGGAGGGGTGTGGGGTCGACAAGAACACATCACGTAAGAGGTACTTAAAAATATTTAATCCACCAAAAACTTCATCTTCTTACTGTACCACTGACCAATTTGTTAGCCCAAGAGGAACCTGGGCAGCTCTAGCACACCAGAAAGCAGCAGCACCTGGTACCTTGCACCGTGTCACTTGCCAGTCTGAAGCAATCAGTCAACTGCTTAATAAGCAAAACACTTGAAACCTTTAGTGGTATTTTTCTTTGTTAGTATGAAGAGGTGACATACACGTCTAAGCAGCACTGACTTGCATCGTGCTACTTTATATGAATGCACATAACCACCTGCGACCTGCCAGCCCCTCATTTGTCAATGGGGAGCCATCATTCAGCCACTTAACAATTGCCAGGAGAAATGGTCTGAAGCTTTCCAACTGGAAATTAAAGCACAGCACTTTGGTGAGTGATTGCAATTCCCTGACAAAGCATCCTGGAGTCTTAAAAATAGCCGTGCATTTTTGTATGTATCTGTAAACAGCTGACAGTTCATTTCTTACTTTCATTTCTAAGCAGGCTGGTTAAATTCTGTAATTAATGGTCATTAGGGGTTTAGAAGACAAATGAGTCATTCATTAGCTTGGTGTCCAAACTAATGAGCAATAAATGCTTATGAAAGACATGATTTATTTAGTATTTAGAATCCATGTCATTATGTGATACCTGATGAAGTTGCCAAGAAACAAAGCTGACCCATGCCTTGGAGCCTGCTCTACAGGACCACACGGGTGACAAGTTTGGGGAACTCCTGGGGAGTTAGCAGCCTTCCCAGGGCTAACAAGGGTTAGCTTAGCTAGCCAAGACCAAGTTTTGCCCTACTGTTAGGTGTTTTCCTAGAGGCTGGGCACAGGAGGATCATTTCTGGCTATTTCAGATCACCTGACATATTCAATACCCATACGGCACCGCCGTGGGCTGCGCGTCCTTGTCCCAAAGCCATTTTTGGACTTTCCTTTGATATTGTCCAGAGAAGCAACCCAACTGCTGCAGGAGAAGAGCCCATCTGGGCTGCTTCTCCCATTACCACTCAGTTTTGTCTGTGATCTTTCAAGAAGACTTTCCATCCACCCAACATTTCTTTCCCACAGTCGAGAGCTAAAGATGTAATAGTCCAGAACAAAGCTAATATGCCAAAACGTCAGAAGTAATGAAAAAAGAGAATCACAGAAGGAGGGTTAGTTACAGCAGGTCCTGAGAAAAATTTACTCTGCAGCCTGTTTCAAGCCAGGAGAGAAAAACTGGGTGGCTGTTTCACATGAGACAGGGACAGGGAGTTGTAACGCTAGCAGGTACTTACCGCAGGTGAAACCAGGATTGCAGATGGCACTACTCACAAGACCTGCTGGTGCCTGGAGCAGGGCAGCTCTCATCCTAGCAGAGGAGGATATGTGGTCAGGGAGGAGGACATATAGTGGGACCTTATTTTGAAAAATAGGGTAGGTTATTCAATCTCTTCTGCAAGTAGAAAGCAAGAAACACAGTAATGTTTTCCAGGCACAGAATGGGTATGTTTTCTTAAGCACAGGTACTTCATATGTGCTATTTCTGAAGTGGGCTAGAGCTCCTTTACTAAAAGCTTTAGATCGCAGGAAGTTCAAAAATTGAAAGACATTCTGAGGACCAGACAATTCAACTCCTTTTCTTAAAAAGAAAAGATCATTGAACCTCCTGGAGTGGTGGCGTAAGAGTCTGTACGTCTGCCCCCGTGACACTTCCACTGCTATCCTTTAAAGTTCTGAAAATCTGGCATTTAATTAAGACGTTTTTAAAAGATAGATGTCACTGAAATGTGCTGAAGGAGACAATTAAAAAAATCTGAAAATTAATTCAAAATAAAAGGATCTCTTCAGATGTGTGATTTTTTGGCACAGGGGTCCTCTGGGCCAAAACTAATTACTGCAGAGACCAGAGGCAAGACTGAGGTGAGTTTATTTTGCTCCTAAATGAGCTTCACCACATCCCTGCCGAGAGCGGGGAGTCCACTGGCACGTGAAGCGCATCACCGGCACTGCCTGGGGTTGGGGAAGGAAGATGACAAAGCACATCGCCTCGGCTTTGCAGCACTCACACACCTGGGGGTTGTTTGGAGCTGTTGCCAGCAGGAACCAGGTAGACATCTGACACACGTGTCATCTCCACGGGGCTGCCTGCAGCCCCTGAGCAGGGCCTGGGGATCTGAGGCCAGTGGGGAGATGTGACTGCCCACTTTGTCTTGCTTTTGTTGGGCACAGCAAGCACGCGGTGGCTTCTCCACACCTCAGGGTCTCGAGGGGGAAGGACCAAAGGTTCTTCTCGCTTGACCGTGTCAAAACTCAATCTCCAGAGACTCAGATCATTGGGCTATAAGTGGTAAAGTAACGCACATGTGTGATAGAGTGCCTTCCCCATGTGGACATCCTTTAACTGGCCAGAGGAGCTGTGCTGGGCTCTGAGCTGGCCCTTCCCACTTCTGAGCTGTTGAGTTAACCTTGTCCATCGTGACGGAGCAGCACGGATCTCATCCAAGAGCAAACAACCTAACGCTTAAACAGGACAAGCAATTTGTGGCTTTGTGAAACATCAGCACAGCTCAATTTATGCCATTTAAGAAAGGCATTTATTGTTTCCTTGCATAAGCAGCAGCAGCAAAGGTAATGCGTTCTCCCTTGCTGTTTTCAAAGGAGGTTGTAGCCCTTTTTAATGTGTGACCTTCAGGCTGCACAGAAATCTTACAAATGAAAAGCTCCTATGAGTAATCCCATTTGTAGTCAATGTAGATGCATTCTGCAGAGGTTTGGTATAAGTCTCTCACCTCAGAATAGCAGGTGATAAACTAAGGGTGGGTTTTTTTCTTTTTAATAAATGGATTATTTGGTATTCAGAAATCCTCCCTTAAGCCCCAGGCTCTGAATTACACTATTGCAAGAAATGTTTTTAATTTGATTGAAGAATGGTTCTGAAAGACTTGCAGTTCTGGCCATGGTGGGTGCCTTTTGTCCCAAAGCCAGTCCTTGGTGATGCTGCCTACCTGTGGGGTTACGTGGGAGTGGGAAACCCGGCGTGCAGCGTGGGCTGGATGGCCTGTGTCCTTTGCAAATGCTTCTCATTAATTTAGTGATGAATGAAAAAGCGGGGGGAGAAGGGGCATTTTTCTTGTCTTCTTGCTGTCTTAGTCGATTCTCCGTGTAAGAAAAACTCTTTCTTGGCAGATTGTGGAAGTTCATAAAAAATAAGTAAGTGACAGAAAAGTGAGGTTTTTGGCAGGGGCTGAAACCGCTCAGTCTTGGCAGGTGACCTCCAGGGGCACCTGGGAGTGGGGTTCAACAGTGCTTTTGCCACCCCACCCCACACCCCCCCCCCCGCCCCAGACCTGGCTGAGCACTCAGACAAGGCAAGGCTGGGGGGGTGGGGTTAGCCTAGATAATTAAAGATGTGTCCAGGTCTCTTGGTGATTAAAGAGGCTTTCTGTATTTGCCTTGCAGAGCATTGATTTCAAATCTTGGCCTCTTTCTGGACGAGAGGATTAGCTGACCTCTCGTTTTTTCATTTATTTTTTAATATGGGTGGTGAGGATGGGGGTGGGGTGTGTGAGATAGCTGGGGGACAATGTGTGAGGGATTGTGAGCTGACCTGACCTGCTCAGTCTGCAATACGAGAGTGCAAATATTATGTTTTTCCTACAGCAAACAGTCATTGCAACTTTATTTTGAACATCTGCACAGACAAAACAGCTGGAGGTAGGCAAATGAATCCTGGCAGGGGAATGGGTCTCCTTGATGAGTGCAGCCGGGCGCTCCTGAGAAAACTGGGACTGATTTGGCTGAGTTATGAGCCTTGGAGAGCTACAATTTATTCATGTGATGAGTATGACTGTACATCCATCCGGAGGAGAGGCCGGCTGCCCCATGCCCACGCTGGGGCTGAGGGAGGCTCCTACAGGGACGTGACTCATCACTCAGAGTTTCCTAAATGTTCCTGTCCGTCAAGCAGCGGCTCCCTTTTGGGGAGACCAGGCTGCAATTGCAAGGAAATAACTTCTTCCCATTAAATCACAGATCTAAACAATTTTCATCCTTCTCTTTGCGTGTATATATTAGGGATACTCCCCGTCTCTCATCTGAGCACTAGAAGACCAGCTTTCCCTGGTGCATGGTCATAACACAGGCAAATTCCAAGCCCTTGGCAGACAATGGGAGTGCTGGGACAGCTCGAGCCGTGACGCAGCTGCTAAAGGCTGCTGCTGCCTTGTTTGTGCTCAACATTTAAGATTAAGCTGCAGCATACTTAGAGGAATGATTTTAAAGACGCTTTCGGGGGGGTCTGGAGAACAGAGAGCAAAATGCACTTCTGTGAAGTAGCCTGGAGCAAGATCTCTCTATACCGCATATATCTTGAGCCAGGGCTGACTTCAGACTCCTTGAACACTTGATCTAGTTTAGTGGTATTGGAGACAGGAGGATAGGACATAGGTCAAGACTACGTTGGGTTACTGTTCTGTGATGGGCAAGATGTGTTATTTTGATCTAGTCTTAAAAACATCCCAACAACCCAATAAATCAAATAAAAACAAACTTGCATAATGGTGCCCATCTGTGCTGGTTTTAGTCAGGAAAGAGTTAATTTTCTTCACAGTGACTGGTATGAGGCTATGGTTTTGGATTTGCCCTGAGAATACTACTGATAAGGTGTCTTTTTAGCTGGTGCTGGGGAGTGCTTGCACCAAATTCAAGGTCTTTCTCAGCTTCTGATACTGCAGCTGTGCTCCCAGCTTTCTCACTACAAGCAGTGTGGGGGGACACGCAGTTCAGATAGCCGACCCGAACTGACCGAAGGAGTATTTCATTCCGTAGTACGTCATGCTCAGTACATAAGCGGGGAGTGGGCTGGGGGGCCATAACTCTTTTACTCTTTGGACAATTCCTTTGCTAGCTCCTTTGGTAGCTCCTTAACTCTTTTTGCTACTCCTTTGCTGGTTCCTTAGCTCCTTTGTTAGCTGCTTTGCTCACTAATGTGCTGGCTCGTTCGTTAGTGAGTTGGTGGTTCAGATGGCTTTCGTGGTCGTGCTGTCACTCGTGGGGTTCACTCCGATTCTGCTGCGAATGCTCTCATGCTCCGTCTCTCGGGCTCTCTGGCTCTAACTCTTGCTACTTGGGACCTGGCTGTGCATCAGTCAGCAGGTGGTGAGTAATTGTATCATATGTTTTATTTGCTATTATCTTAATTATTTAGTAGTAGTATTGTTAGTATTATGAGTATCACTATAATATTAATTTATATTCAATTATTAAATAGTTCTTACCTCAATTTTATGAGCTTCCTTGTCTTTTCCTCTGCTTCTCTTCCTCCACTGGAAGGGAGGGTGCGCGGTGTGAGAGCAGCTGTATGGTATTTTATTGCTAGCTGGGTTAAACTGTGACACCATCAGCAGTGGTTAAGACAGCAGGCTCACTGGTGGGAGCCAGAGCATGCTGTAGTGGTCTTTCACCGTTAAGCTCTTCTGTTCATAGCTAGATTTAGGCAAATAACTGTTTTTTCTTGTCTGTTGAGCAAGCCAAGGGGAAATTTGGCTTAAATGAAATTGAAAGGGACATTTTTTATTTTTACAAAAGAGAAAAAACAGAAACAAGTGATTTGAGTATTTGAAATGTTTGCAGAATGTTTGGTTTGATTAAAATCACATTGCAGTTGGGATAGTTTCTCCTGTCCTATAAAAGTCAGGTGAACTTGGAAATGGAAAGCAACACTCCAGGGTGCGAAGTCACCCCATTTTGAAATGGGAGGTGAGAACAGAAAATGAACAGACTGATGCTTCAGTGCACTGAAACCTTTTAATGGTTTAAATTTAAAACAAACACGTGCTTTAGTATTTCTACAGTTGAAGGTATAGACCCCAATGGACAAATTGCCAGGACAAAAACAAGCTCATTTCCCAAAAGTTAATTTTTCCTGAAGCTGCCCTTACTGTCAGCATTTTCCACCCTGCCAACAAACAAACAAGCATTCTCCCCTCTAGGCCAGGACAGTAAGACGCCTCAAACGTTTTTTATTAAAACTTTGAATCAAAGTAGTTCTCAAAGTTGCAGAGGGTCTTTTATTTATGGAAAATTCGATCCAAGAGAAAATTCAGATTTTTTGGAGGATGAGGAAAATTATGGTGATTTGGAAAGAGACCTTTCAAGTTTCAAAAGTGGTTACTTTTTAATAAACACCAGTATAAGAGCTACTGAAAAAAAAAAATAAATCCAAGGAAAGAGCTCTGTTTCAAGGCTTGCCAAGGCAGATACAGCCTCAGAGCTTTGCGTTTGCTTCCTGAAGGCTTTTTCCACCTGCTCTGGTTTTTGCAGAATTCACTTCCACAGGCTTTGGCCAGCCTGAAGGACAACTTCTGGATGAAGCTCAGGTTTAGGTTCTTACACCCCCACCATGGCCCCCCAAGCACCTTCCCTGCTTGAAATGGGCTCTCCTGGTACCTGAGAAGTCCCACTTGTGGCTGAGTTTGAGCCTTATGCTGCCTTTTTTGGAAAGATTCATGTGAAAGCCAGTTTTCCTTGCTTGTGGCATCTGCTAACTGTGGGAACCCAGGCTTCCTCCCGTCTCAGACAGGGGAATAGCTGGCTTTAATTTTGCTTCTACCTAATAGTGTTGCCAAATTAAATGTGCTGAGGATGGGCAAGAAATTATGAAAGCAGCACTTTCAGAGGATGAATCAAGACCTGTTCCTGTTCCACGAGGAGCAAACCTCACAATAGGGACATTTTCACCCGTGTCACATGCATCCAGGGACAATAGCAAAGCATGGGGCAGGTCTTTCCTCCTATCCAACTTCTGTCTGTTGGATCGAGGGGAAGGTCAGGGTTCTGAGAGCATGTGCATACCCTGTGTTGCAGCTGCAGTGGGACCAGGAGGATGCTACTGCTAAATAAATATGACACCTTTCAAAGAAACCAAGTATTCGGTGTCTTTATGCTGGGTTTCTCTAACATGCCTGCAGTGAAACTAGGCACAGAGCTCCCAAGGCAAGGAGGGCATGTCAGAAAGTCCCAGCCTCGCGGGCAGAAGGATTTGTCCGTGTGGGTTTGGATGCAGGCTCTTTGGAGGCAGTGACAAGGCTCATTAATGTCAGTGATGCTGGACCAGGGTGTCCTGGGGCACCCTCCCACCGAGGGCAGGAGGACCTCTCGGCGCAGCAGCACTTACAGTCCCCAGGGGAGGTTCAAGTCTCCACGTCAGGCAGATGGACCAGAAGCAGGCTCACGTTTGGCCAAAGTTTTGTCAAAATATTCTTGTTAAGGGGAAAATGTAGGTAAAAGCAAATTTAAAAATTGCCTGCTTAAAACTTGCAGAAGGCAAAAAATCTGGTCAATATTAATCAATGGGTAGGTGTTAATTAATGTCTTGTTTCTCAAGCCAAACACCATCAAGCTGGTAAACCACTTTTAACCTCGCTTCCAGGTAAATTATGTTTAGTTGCCCTTTTATCCACCGCGCTTTGTATACAAATGAGGAGCAGCTCCCGGTGGACTCCACCGAAAGGTTAGCAGCCGCGCACAGCATCCAGGATGAACGTTCGAGATCTTCTCAGTACAGACGAGCGTTGCAGCAAAGAACACTTGGGTTTGATTAATCGGGACAAATTTTACTTTGATGGGAGTCCGGAAGGTACAGTGGCAAAAGCAGTTGTTAATCACTGTGCCTGCAGCTCAGTGCTGTGTACTCTGGCGTTGGAACAATTGTTATGACATCAAAATGCATCTCTGGAATGGATGATGCGTAATCCCAGTGATGTTTAAAGATACACAGGAGAAAGTGGGAGAGTAACGAGGGGCCAGACCCTCATTTACAATCTTTTCAGGCTGTGGATTGTCAAAATATCTTGGAAGGATTTTGGCAGCTTTGTCACTTCCCCTCCCCTGGTGCTCAGCTCTTATTTAATTTTTAATGTGCATGGCTCAGGGTTGTCTCAGCAGGTGGAAGAAAAGTCTCTGCTGAAGGTGATGGGAGTAGACTTGAAAATCTCAGTTGCATGGTCGTCATGTAGGGACTTTTGGAGTAGTACCAGAGGATAAAATGTCATGAAAAGCCTGATCCAAAGTCCAGCAAAGTCGGCGAAGTATTTCCATCACTTTAGTTAACTTCAGCCTAATCCCCAGGAGACCTGATGAAAACAGGAGAGCGGAGAGAGACGGGAGCGATCCCAGCCACCCACCCCTTCTGTGGATCATGCTCCTCGCCTAGCATTACCCTACTAATTGCAGATTTGGCTGGTTAATGAGGCTTCATGCTTTTTTCCCTGCCCAGGGGGGATTTGCTGGTCCCTACGTCTGCCTCAGCAGTGACACAAGCCCCTTCCTGAGTGGCAGCCCCCAGCCAAAGCCTACGCCATGCCAGAGACACCTCCTGCCACAGTAACGCCTCTTGGGCTGCGGTTTTTAATGACATCTTGATGCTAGCAGGAGCTGCAATATATGGATTTACACCAGCCAAAGAGCATGTCTTCCTTCAGTGAGGGAACGGGAAAGGCTTTTGCCAGCAGAAGATACGTCTGCCTTCAAAAGTGCCAGCAAACTCTTATTAGTGCAGACAAGATCTGGGGAGAAGTTCCCTCCCTGGATGACATTTTTGGCAGTTTTCTGAATATTTTCCCCTTCTGCGATGAACATGGCCTTGGAGATGTTTCGACCATCAGCCTTTTAACCAGAAATCTCTCTCATTGGGATTGAGACACTTTAAAAATTTTCTCATCTGTGAAACATTTTTCCCTTTAATTTGGGAAGTAAAATTACAGAAGTAATTAAGTTTCCCACTTAGCTTTTCTAAGCGGTTTCTGTGCATTTTTCTTTTTATCTTGGTCCCAGCAGAAATGGTGCTGGATTCCAACAAATGAGGCAGAATGAGCTCGTTAGATTTGTTTCTGAATTGGGCAATTGATCGTTAGAAAAAGCTGTTTATGCATCCAAGGATAATAGAGATGCATCTGTGGCATTTAGGAGCAGCGGATACATGCATCCCACATGCAGTAATGGTGGCAATTGAGCAGTAACAGAGGGGGAGCAGACCCCAGGGGACATTCCCCAAAATGGTAGATTTATGCCTTATAATTACTCCTCTCACTTGCCAGCTTTTTTTTCCACTCTTGTGGCAAGGGAAAAAGAAAACCCTCAGAGAACACTGTGAAATTTCCTGCTCTTCCCTTAATTTCAAAACAATATCCTCATTGTGTTTACATCTGTCCTCAGTAAAATATAATGCAGTTTTCCAGTATTCCCTGCCAGCCTGTTTCTAAACCTCCTTCTTGTGCTTTCCCAATGACAGATGGTCACCATCAACAAAGTTTCTAGAAAGTAGCTGGGATGCTCAGAAGTCCTTACTGGCAGCGTGGGTACTGGGACATGAGGATTAAACCGGTGTCAGCGTGTCACTAACACTGGGCTGGGTGGGCTGAACTCCTCTTTCTGGCCACTGGGGTACATAAGGCTGCTTTCCTCGCTGTCAGGATCATCTCTAAACTGCTGTGGATTGACTTAAATGGTACACAAACTTGGTGAAATCTTTAACACTCACTTTCCCTAAAAACTGAAATATTTGTGCTTTTCATTTTGGCAGCAAAACAGAGAAAATTGTGTTTTGGCTCAATCCCAAGGGGTTTTTTTATTATTTCTTTTAGCTTGCCATAGAACAGAAAGAGTAGTAAGCTGCTCCAGTTCTCATACCTTCAGTGCCAAGGGTTTTTAGACTTGGAATTAGCTTCCTTTTTTTTTTTTTTCCCCTCAAATTTGACTCAATTCTGGTTCGATTACTTCTGAAACCCAGAGTCTCATTTCTGACCCCAGACTCCATGAAAATCTCCCTTTGGTTTCATATTAATGGACGATTTTGATGGTCTGTTGGAGGTTCTCTAAATTTCTACTCGTTCCTGTGGAGCCAGTTTGGATTTTATTTTCCTCTGTCCATTTTTAAAGTTGGATGTTCCCCTCTTCTTTGTACTTGTCCACTTTTCCTGGTGCTGGTCATGCCACCTGCCAGGTAATGGTCTCAGCTGCCCTCACTGTGACAGATGGGCTGCTTCAGCCTGAGTATTTACATACTTGACTTATCCCAGTCTACCTGAAATGCTGCTGCCAGGACAAACACTCTCCTGCTGCACCAGACGTCCTGCACATGAAGAAAGAAAAGGTTTTGAGCTCCTTTCAGCTATATACTTCATCTCTGCTTTTAATGGGGAAGCACGTGCACTCTTGATTTACAGCCATTTTCCCCTGGACAGCACCAATAGCCTGCAATAACTTGGGTGGTCCTCTCTCAGACTGCCAATTCCTCTTGGGTTTAGTGAGAATCATAGCACTCAAGCTTGCTGAAAATGACTCGATAAGGGATTTTACATGTTCACCTTATTCAGGAAAAATAACTGTGGGTGTAAACCATTTTGACCCCAACAGAGCTGAGTTTATTTACACCAGCTGAGGACCTGCCTGAGCCTATGCAAACCTGACATTGATCTCTTCCTTTCTTAGCTGTGATTAAAATATTTTCTGCCTTAACCAACCTTAAAGGCCTGCTCTCTACTCCACACCTTTAAGTGTCGGCTGGGGCTAACTTAGCATTAGCCTTTTGTCATGCAAGACAGACCTGTCGTTTTTTTTTAATTCAGCAAGACTTTTGTTGATTAGCAGTGTCAGTGTTTTCAAATACTGCCAGCTACCAGGATCTCAGCTGAAAGAGATTGAATATTTGGAAACTGAAGGTCAGAAATATCAATAGAGCAGTACATACAGCTCTAAAAACAAAGATTAAGAGTTAAAACCTGAGAAGCAGTACATGAGTTTGCCTTCTTAAAGTGAAAATGATGGCTATCATCTGCTTTATGAATTCGTATCATATGAAGATCTTAGAACAGTTTACACCTAAAGAGCAGAAAATGTGTAAATGAATAGGAGGAAAAAACCCCTAAAGATAGGGGAAAGGATCCACAAATATTATGTGAGGCTGAGTTGTGGTACTTTGTGTTAGCCAGGAAATAAGTCCTTCCACACCGGAGTAGGTATTTCTCCTGTCCAAATGTGTCTTTTTTAAAAAGAAATTCAGTTGAAAACTACATAAATCTCTTCTGTGCTTATGCTTGGACAGAACGTAAGCAGTTCTCTAACTTTGCATCCCTGTTGCCATGTTCTGAGTCAGAACTCATTTCATCACTAAGAGAGTAGGTAGTAAGTGAAGGACCAGGATCCTTGAATGTTGGACGGCTTGGGACTGCATCCATCGCGGTGGGGTGAACAGATAAACAGCAATAATCAGGGTTAAACTGCAGAAATATCAAGATGAGAGAAGGCTGGAACTAGAAGCGTTGAAGAAGTGCTGTTCTTGGTCGTTTTATAACGCCTTTGTGCCACGAGACAGAAAATTACTGCGCTTTCTAATAATGAGTGCAGCTCAATTTAAAATGCCCTGTTTAAATAACCATTTTGGGACAGTCCTTACTGTTTTCTGCAGCAGAAAGCTGGTGGTGGAGTCTACTTCTGGGCTTGCAGATGGGTCACGTGTGCTGCTCAGCAGCCTGAGAGGAAGGCGAGGGACCCAACTCTCAGGTTTGTACACAGCAGAACAACGAGTTCCTCTTCAAATGCCTCAGCAACCAGCAAAAACATGCCCAAAGTTGTGAGTCCTGACTCCCAAAGCATCCCACGCCCCATTAGTTAATGCATCTGCCTCGAAGCTTTCTTAGCCCCGAGTCCTCTCTGCTCCCAGTAGTACCACCTGCTTTCCAGATGATGACATTATTTCTTGAACTTTTTTCTTCTCTCCTGTCTCACCCTGAATCTTCTCCCTCCAGATTCGTGGATCAGCTGGTTGAGGAGTTCGGATCTGGTTTCAGATGGGTCTGTGTGGGGAGCAGGTGAGGAATCAGGAACTGAGTGAGGTTTTCACAAGCTGGGAAACCATGCCCACCAAAGGGTTACGACTGGTTGGAAAAAGGAGGTAGTGAAAGATTTATCGATGTCACTCGGACTCCAGAAAGTCCCTTGGCAATGTCCAGCCTTGGCTGCTACTTCCAGGCTAACAGGGGCTGATAAAGCTGATGGGAGCTGCGCTGAGTGACGAACGGGAGGCTCATGGCCCTGAGCTGTCCCCGAGTTTGTGAAGGGAGGTGAAGAACTGGAATGGGATTTCTTTTATGGGTGAAATAACTGCTGAGAGGGACTCAAAGGAGCAGAAAAGTCTGGCTCTGGGATGCACTTAGCCTCTGACTCATTTACTGGCATAAACTCCAGAAGGACCCTCTAAGGGAAGGTCCAAATTTTGCGAAGTAAACATCAGGGAAGGCACCAGCCAGTTTAGTATAACCAGAAGTGCTAGATGAGTTCCTGGAAGAAGACAAACCACCCCAGCATCACCTTCCTTCTGCAAGTGTGTGGGGGAAATGTGCACCTCACGTCAGCTGAGACAGAACTCAATCTCTCCCTCGCTCAGTGGCCTCACGTGTTGCCAGCTTAAGACCTTATCCCACATCTCCTGCAGAGAGATGCCTAAGACTATGTTTCTTTAAAGTTTTATTTTTATTTTTTTCTCCCTTCTCCAGTGTTGAAGGCGGCACACACCCCAGCTCCAGTTTAGGAGCAAAGAAAAGTTGCTCCAGGCTTTTGGACCGTGCCCGAGCTCCCACCTGGGGTCCTAGAAGTGGAATCAGTGTTTGCAGAAGATGCTCTGAAATCTGTAAGAACAGCGATCCTGGGTCTGGCAGAGGTCCAGCCTGGGTTAATGAGACTGCAATCCTCATTTTATTATCTTGCTCGCATCAAACACCTGCAGACCAGCACAGATATGGTGTTCACAGGGCCTTTCTACAGTCCTTTCTCTTTCTTCCATTTATCTCAGATTTCTACGACTGGGTGAAATTCAACATGGAAACTGTTTGTATCTTTTCATCCCAATCGGAAGATGCCTCCTTTAGCAGAACAACCACAAAAGTATTTCCATGAGGAATGTGGATATGAACTTGATGAACCTTTTTCTAAAAAAAACTCTGACACTTTATGCTGTTTTCCTGTTACATCCATAGAGCTAGTTGGAAAGGCACATCCTGGTGGGATTTTCATCTGACTTTCTGTGTTAGAGAAAACACAGCCTGAAGACATGCTCACCTAGTCTAGTGAGCATGGGAGGATGCTGAAATCCACTTTACAGCTTAATTTCCTGGTGTCATCCATCTCTAGACAAGGCAACTTTGGGGGATGTTTGTTCTCTCAAGGGATGTTCGTTCTAGAGACTTTTCCTTTGCACAGCAGCTCGTCTGATTTGTCCTGTCTTACACAGAGTGTGATTTTCTACCTTCTGATGTATCATGCAAAGACTGACTTGTGCCAAACTTGGCTGTAAAAGGAAAGGGCTCATCCTTCCCACTACTCACATTTACGGACTTTTCTTGCTGTCTGATGGGCCAGCAGCTACCATGTGCTGACATGCAAAAGGGGCATCACAAAAGCGTGCACGGTGGGGATTGCATATCCCAAACGACTCTAAAATATTTGACAGCCTGGAGACCGGCAGCACCTGGATATGTTCCTCTCATCGCTGCCCCATGTGAGCCTCGGCAGCTCATGGCATGAACCTTCTGGTCACTGTCAGTATTTGTGCGGCCATTGCTAGTGTAAACCCACACTCAAACCCATACACAGGAATCACATCATCATCAGAGAAGTGCCTCCACTTAACAGAAACGGGTTTTGTGTGTTACTGAAGATGCTGGAAAAAAAGAGTGGACTGGCATTTGTAAAATATCTTAACCACTGAAGTGCGTATTATATATCATCATAACAAATTTTATGGGAGCTAAGCAGCGTTCAAAAGAGCTGGGCAAAATAAAAATGGACAAAAAAGGGCTGAATTCCTAGCAGGAGCAAATTTGTCTATATCTCCTCCGATATCAACAGAGCAATGTTGATTTATACCAGCTGCAGACGTGACCCAGGTCACAACTCTCTGCTTCATCTCCTGCGCTGGGTGATGCTTGGAGGCCTTTTATTGAAGTCTCATCACCCAGGACCCCCTCGCCAAGCGTGGCCCCACATGTTTACCGAAGACTGTACATTTTATCCTCTATCCTCAGCGAGCTGTGTCTGCCCCACGGGGTCACAGCACGTCGCACCGGAGCAGGTCACAACTGACACGCTGGCCTGTAATTGGAAGTGGCACTGCGCATCCGGCAGCAACACAAGGAAAATGTTGAAAAAGTTACTTTTTTCCCCACATTTCCTAGTCCAAGAAGTGGAAAGCCAGAGTGCCTCAGAGCACTGTGGTCACAGCAGCCTTTGGAGAAGAGGGATGCTTCTCTCCCGTCTTCTGCCCTCCCCATGCCAGCTTGCACTGCGGGACTCAAAAAGGCCTCTAAAGCAAATAAACCAGGAGTAGGGGACTTCCCCACTCTTTATCTTGCAGTTTTGGAGTATAAACACAGGCGAAGTGAAGGGTGTTCTTCCTCCGCCCATCTATCCCTTAACCGCAGCCAGATCTGTTTATAGTGTGGTGCAGCTCTTCCAGGCTGATTGAAATAACTAGATTCTTAGAGACAGGGTATTTCCCTTCCCTCCGGCATTGCTGTAGGTGTCTGTCCCTGCTTGTTACTGGAGAAATTTTATAGCCCTGCAAGTTGAGTCAACAGTCTTTACCCATGTCTGAAAAAAACACCCTTGTTCTTTTAGCCCTGGGATCTTCATCTCGCTGCCCTGGGTAATCGGGATTAGCTGTTACTCATGCAAACAGTGCCACTGAAGTTTAGTTTGATCTCATTTCCACCCAGAAAAAAATGTTTGAGGGCCTCAGAAATGTGTGGAGAGCCTTCCACCCCCACCAAGCTTCTCGCATCACTACTCTGTAAAGGCAGAACATCTTTAAAATCAGAGCGACTGCACAATCAGAGCGATGGCAGAGTCCCTGTGCTTATGTGAGCCCCAGCTACCATAGGAAAAACCTTCCAGTAAATCCCTTTCAGATGCTGAATGGGAGTAAAACCATCAAGGTCACCTCCAGTTTGATCTTGGCACGTGCAGCACATTCCTCTTTTCTCTTACTTCTGGCAAGGGCAAGAGCATCCCTTCATAGGTGTGCTGCTTGCCTGGTACAGGAGCTCTTCCAAAACCTGGCTGTGGGCTTGTCCCAGACAGGTGGAGATTGCTCTGTTGAGGAAAACTTGTTTTCTTTCTTGAACTTGACCTGAAAAAATTTAAGGCAACAACACTCGGTGGCTCTAGGACCTCATCTGGCTCCCAGTGTCCCAGCACAGGTTGAGAGTGGAGTTACTGATAGAGAGCTAGAAGGATAATTAACATGGCAAGAACATGGTGGTTTGTCAGGAACGTGGTCCTACCTCTGCTCTCAGAAAACTTCAGACCAAGTTGAGGCTCCTTCCTGGAAAACAAGCCGCAGTTTCAGAAGGATGCAGAAACTCGGGTGAGTTTTTCTGCCCTGCACCTTGCAGAAGGTCAGATGAGATTATTATAACAGTCCCGCTGGCCGTAACATCTGTGACAGTTTGCTGCAGTTCCTTTGAATAGCTACTCAGTTTAGTAGGAGATGACTTTTTTTTCTTCTGTTGGCATGTTATCAGAAGAGATCAGACTAATTGTGCATTTATCTGGAATTACAGTTATGAAGCTGCTCTAATAAGGCAGTAATTCATATCTTGAGTGATTTATAGCCCAAGCCTGAAAGACCTCTGAATCCATTGACTCCAGTGAGATTCCCTAAGGCAACGAGTTACAAGGTCATTGCAGAGCTGTGCTGGGTTGTGCTGCTGATACCCTGATGGCATGGACCCAGCACCTTCACAATGCCACTTGTTTCTTGGGATTCACAGAAAACATCACAAAGCGGGCCCAGAATAAATGCAATCTGTGTGCTGCTTTCTTATTCACATGGCACACTTCTTTCACAGCTCCTAAAGTCCTCTCCTGCCTTCCCCCTCTGTGGTACCTAGATGACTTGGGAGGAGTTTCAGGTGGCAATTCTTCTTCACTCTGGAACTTGTACTGTTAAAATTCATTTAGCTTCAACAAAGGAGAGTAACGAGCTTTTATAGTCCCTGTGAAGTAGTTTAAACCTAGGACTCAAAAGACAAAGACCGCTGTTGAATAGCAATGTTTATTTAGCACTTTAACATTTAAATATTTCCCCGTTTGGATGTGTCTTTCCTTTTGAACTGGAGGCACAAGTTCTTCTATTTTCCTGAAAAACTCCTTTTTTTTTCATCTCACACTGAATCCCCAGAAAATCCTCAAATATTCTTGCAAATCTCAAAGACATTAAGGCGTTAGCTCCCCTTCCTCCCCATTTAGACCTTTGAAAGCTGGTGTGACTAGAATGATTTTGGAGCTCTAGCTCAGAGTCTGAATAAAAAATGAAGGGAAGCATTTTGCAATACTGTAGCCAGTACAATAACTAATTACTTATAGATTTTAGGTCACATTTGAAAAAGACAAATACTGAAATAAATGGATAATCATTTGCAGCTACCACTAACAGTTTGTTTAAATGCTTTGGGTTAAATTCAGCTCTGCGTCACGGCAGAGCAGCTGCCTGCCTCCATGCGTGCTCCAGCTTTGCACTTGTGCCAGTCGGATACAAACTGGCCCCTTTGCTGAGCTCAGAGACACTTGTAGCTTGGGCTTGCACGCTGCAAAGGATGGTTGGTTGGGCCTTTGCCGGACCATGCAAGTGGGAAGAGAGTTAACCAAGCAAAACACGACCAGTTCTGACACCAAGTGAGACAGAAAAAAAAATTTCTGAGGGTTTTGAGGCCAGAAGCTGTCTTCCACCATGAGGTTTAGCAGAAAAAGCTAAGAAATGTGTCAGCAGGTTTGTGGTGACGTGACCTCACTCTACAAACACCATAAGACTTCAGAAGAGAGGGTTGAAAATACAATTAAGGATCCATATATGACGTGAATGAATTTAATCTTTAGACACGGCCAGCATGCGTATTAAAATTTTCACCTGTATATAATTTGAGAAGTCATCCCTTTATTACAGTTGATATTTAATGTGATGGCTTTAATGTACTTTAAAGAGCAACAACCCTCAGACAGAACATCTTAGCTGTGAGCCAGATGAAATTGCCTTTTTTACATTTGCAACTGGAATCATCAATAATTTTGCTAGGGCGAGATGTGTTACGGATGCATTCGGCATAAACTTCAAGCTTTGGAAACCTGGAGAACTGGCTTTTAGTGAGTAAACATTTGGCTCCTCAGCATCTCTGTGTGCCTTGCGTGGTGCTTCGAGTTGTGTGTGACTTCTGCTGAGGCTATGAAAATTGCATTCAGCCTCTTCAATCTCCACTGGCAACCAGCAACCTTCTCCTCAGTGTCATATTTTTGTGCTTTGACACTAATGCCAGTATCGATGCATGGCAATGATTAGATAAATGCTCTTTATTTATTAACACATATTCTCAGCAGAATCCTCCATAATCTAAGGCTGCGGGGCTGGGAAATCTGAACCTCGCTGCAGAGCTGGTTGTCTCCGCACCACCTGGCTGGGAAACCAGCGGCATGGGTGCCTGCCTGTGCAGAGGGCTGGGAGGGGCAACACGCGTCTCCTCCCTTCCCAAGGGACACCAGATGGGAAACTGCCCTTCAGCTGCTTCCCTGAGGATTTTGGTAAATCCTTCCAGTCACAAAACGTATCCCACCATCTCTGGCTTCTCCCCATTCCTTCAGAGTTGACAGAAAGCCCAGTTTTCCCCCCAAAAGGAGAGAAGTCCCAGCTTGGTGCCAGACAGCCTCTATGTAATGTTTGTCTCCTTGGAAAAGCAGTAGTCAGATATGTTGGATATGATGTTTTAGGGCTCTGGAGAAGATCAGTGTCCTCAAGGGACTCCTAATTTACTTCAGAAATACATGTGAGTCAGCGAGATGAGGAGATAAACTCACCGAACTCCCCAGTTCTCCCCAGCTCAAAACTCTTCAGGTCACGAGGAGTGGTCAGGACAGGGACGGGAGCATCTGGAAATAACAACATTCCTAAGGGGAAATATTCTTTTTTAATTAATTGTATCCCTTTTATCCACGACAGTGTAATTGCATTTTTCTTAACTAAATCTTTTTAATTGGAGCTGGGAGTGAACGATAAGCAAAGCTGTACAATTCCTTATTAGCTGTTCCAGATAGCTGCTGTAGGATAGTGTAGGATGGTTAGTTGGGAGATTTAGGAGCTGGGGGCGATAGCACCGAGCTGGGTATTTGGTGGGGGAGGTGGCGTGGGCATGCCAGCTAGACCCTGCATCTCAGCGTACCCATTTTCATAGATGCTTTTTCGTTGCTCCCCAACTATCCCACGGTGACTTGTGGGGCTCTTCCTGCCCCGCTGGACCTTTCCTTGGACCGGAGAAGGAGACGCGTGGGGCACAAGTGCCGTCCAACCCTGCTGCCCGGAGGCTGGTGCTGGGTTTCGGGCTCCAAGTGCCAGCGGCGAGGCATCACGGGGACCCGGCAGCCCCCGAGCCGAGCCGAGCCTATCGAACCGAGCCGAGCCGAGCGGGTGGCGGCCCTTGAGCTCCCCTTAGTGTCGGGAAGGAGCATTTTGAATAAACACGCGTCGTGCGCGGAGGCGGAGGTAGTTCCGCACGGCTGGGTTACTGGAGAGGGTACCCCCGGCGCGCCCCGCGGCTCCCGCCGCGCCGGTGCCGCCCCCGTTGGCTCACGCCTAGAGTTGCCCTCGCTGGGAAACGTTTATTTGATACAAGAATTGACAATTAAGATAATTCGGGACCGGCTGTTCCCATGCTAGCTTTTTCCAGGGGTTCTGGAAGACGTCAGGGGGGTTCTGCTGTTTGAAATTAAATAAGGGCTTTCCTTAGCCCTACCAAAACACAGCATGGCAGTGGGCATGGCAGTTTGTATCGGGTGAGGAGCTGCCACAGGTATCTGCCATTTGAATGAAAAGTGTGGAATTCAGTGCGAACTCTAAATCTGCCAAAGCTGGATTTCACATTTTTATTTCTGGCTCTTGGAGTCCTGGCTCTGGCAAGGAGCGAGCCTGCAGCCTAACATCCTCACAGCCTCCATCCCTTCCTCAGCTCATCTGCGTCTTGCAGGAATTGGGAGGGATTTCCTCCTGCTTTCATGACATCAGTAACTTCTTTCTGGCTTCACCCTGGTTTGGACAGAAGAGGGTCAAACATAAATTTTGCTGCCACCACCTAGCATCCTCTGCTGTTCTTTCACAGCTGGGCAGCGCTTCTCCATGAGGGTCCATCAGGACTGAGCCAGTCAGGAAGGGTGAAACCACAACTTGGACACGATGGTCCCCTCCAATGGGTGCTGTTTCTTGCACGCGGCACACCCTGCACTGGGCTCGGTTCTTCTCTCGCAGCTCAGACATCCTCTGCTTTAGAAATGGTTGTTTCTGACTTGTGTGTGAGCTTTGTGCCCGCAGCTCTCTGCCCAGCTGGCTGAGTTTCCCTCTCCAGACCGGACATGCAGAGTGGTTTTATGAAGGTGACATTTGTTTTCCTGCCAAGCTCTGCTTTTTCCAGCACAGGAATATTAACACAGCTCCTGGTCCTGAGCCCCTTGTTTCCCTTCCCAGACCAGAATGAACTGTACTGGTGTGAGGACTTCTGTACTGGTTCCTGTATCCTCACGGAACGGAGGGGGCCATGCCAGTGCTGCCAGGCAGCTGCATGTTTTAGCCTGTTTCCTTTTAGCAGTGGCATTCCCAGCCCCTGCAGCCATCACCCTGGCCTGCCTGAGGTGAAGAAGTGGCAGGAGGGCAGGTTAAGCATCTCATGCTCTAGTTTCTGGGCGCACTGTTGGACAGCAGCTTGAGTTCAACTTGCTGTGCTTCGGAGCAGACAGGCTGGTCTGTGGTGTTCTTTGCCCTGGCCATGCAGCTATAACCTCTGGTGTCTTGACCTTAATCCCTGCCCAACTGCTGTTTTCTGGATGCCCGTTCTCCAAAAAGGAGATTTATGGGAATTTATGTCCAGCCAAAGGGTCATCACTGGGGACATGTTGGCTTCCCCTTCGTGGCAGTTTTGCCTGATGAAAAAAATAATTTTTTACATTTTTTACATTTATATCTGGATTTCTAAGCACTGAAAACAAGTTTCAGATCTGTGTAGATAAAGGCAACTGTGACTAACATTAAGTCAGAGATGTGGGGTTGCTTACATGAATTTCTGACATTTCACAAAGGATCTCCACAAGCAGGTTGTTGCAATGTGCCCAGCTACATGTCCACAGGCTGCTTGTCACTTACTGAGTGTCCAGTGCTGGTGGAAAAGGGGGAAGACCTAGGCCTATAGGAGGAAAAGCTTTTCAGTTATTATCTCAGACACATTTAAGACTTTCAATTAAGTTAGAAGCCTTTGGTTTAGGGTCCATGTTTTCACTCTGGAAGTTTAATTAGCTAATACCTCCCCATTATTGCCTTTATTCATTGTCCCTTTGCTTTACTGGAGTATCTCTTTTCCAAAGGTATGAAAATTCTTATCTTTATACACCAGGTAAGGTAAGGGGCATTGCTGCTGGGGACAGGCTAGGAAGCACTGACAGAGAAGGCAGGTCATTTGGCCAAGGTCAAAAACAAGGTCTGTGCTAAACCAGAATAGTGCAGCACCTAGATCCCAGGCACTTATTTTTGCATTTTAACCTGTGATCAGCATAATTTCTGGAGAACATTTGTACCTGTATGTCAGAGAGATCATCAGATGGTTTCTGAGCACCTCCTATCTTGTTTGTATGCACTTTACAGGTGTCTTAGGCTCAGAGTCACAACTGTGCTGGAGGTGGACTTGGCCAGCTCAGCTGCAGTAACTGGTTGATTCTGCATGCTTATCCTGCTCCCTCTTACTGCACTAGGCTAAAGGAGACCAGCTCTCCTCCCCTGCGGACTTACAGGTCATACACATGCGAGCTACTGCAGATGAGCTCATGTCAGGCAGCTGGAAAAGCTGTGAACTGGCTTACATGCCTGAGCTCCAGTTGTTTCGTGACAGCTGGGACATTTCAGGTTACCTGTGGGTCTTGCAACCATTATTAATTTATGGAAAATTCAGATTTCTCTGACAATATTTTTATTACCTGGTAAAGAGACTACAAGCACGGCTTAGCTGACGAAATTGGGTTTGCGCTATGAACAAGAGCCCCATAAAGACAAGGGTTTGGCAGAGGCTCCCATGGCAGCCTCTGTGTCCCATCAAATGCACTCCACACCAGCGTCCTCATTGTGGGAGCAGTTGTTCACCCCCCAGTTGGGCTTTGGACAGTCAAAAATTGAATTTTCTCTTCCGCTGCAATTCACGTCATCAAGCCAAATTTGTCCAGTGCCTTTGGAAGACAAATTAAAGAAAGAAAGAAACAAAAAACAGTTGGACAAAAGAAAGAGGAATATGCATTTTTTCCTAAAGAGACACCTGTGGATAGCAGATGCGTGTTGGTTTGCACGGTTGGCTTGTTGGAAATTAAGCCTTTGGGCACAGTTCAAGCAGCACTTGACGTGCAAATCCCTCATCCCAAGGGGAAAAAGCTGCCCCTTTGAGAAGATCCTCTTTGCTCTCCTGCTTCTCACGTAAAGGACCTTGCTGTGGTGCTTTCTGGGTGTGTGCAACATCCCGTGCCAGGCAAGGAATGCAGCCAGAGTCTTGACGACTGGCCCGGGGAAGTGGAACGCTGTTGTTGGCTCACCTGCTGTGGCTGTGAAGCTGGAGATCGCAGTGCTGTATCCCAGCATTCGGCAGACCACAGTGGCATCTTGGATGTCCCAGCTATCATCACATATTGTTCCCCATGTCCCTTGGTAAATGATTTCAACGCGGCCCCTCCGGCCCCCTTCCGCAATTCGTATTAACCTGCTTAAGTTGTCTGACGCTTCAGGGGAGAAAAAAATAACTTTACTAGTCATACGGGCGTGAGGAAAAAAGAACATTGAAAGATGGAAGCAGTGACCTCCCAAATCAGACAAATGTTCTCATCTGCACAGCTGTAGCCAGGGTGGGACCGGAAGTTACCGGTAGCTCAAATCCAAATAATTCGAGTCCCTCTCCTGGGTCTGGGGACACCAGACTGCAGCTCAGAGCACGGACCCATCGGTTCTGGCTGCTGTGCTGCAGGTTAACCAGTGTGTGCAGGGGGGGACGTTGGTCCTGATCTCAGATAGCTTTGATGCCGGGAGGCAAGTGAGAGAAGAAGAAATAAAAGTCCAGTACCTTGGCCTGTTTCACCTTTGCTCCCTTTTATTCCTGGGTTACCTGTTTCAAATCAAAAAAAGCAAATATTTGACAGCTGTTTGGGGGAAAATCTAGTTATTAACTTTTTTTGAATAACTGAGTGAGTCAGAGATATAAGGGCTCTGTCCCCTTGTGGAATGGGCCTCCTGAATTGATTGAGGACATGTAAAAGAACTGTGGTAAGAAAAGTATGATAACATACAGCAAAGTCTTCCTAATGTGTGACCCAAAAAAAGGGGCAGTTGCAAAATCCCATCCACTCACTCATGGAAAATGTATCTTATTCTCACTACTACCTGGAAAATAACATCTCTGGCAGCCTTTGGGCTCTCCAGAAGTAGGCATGGTAACTCCCAATGTGCTTGCAGGAAGATCTACATCAGGAGGTTTGCTCTCCAGGTGCTGCCACGGGACAACAGAAAGCCACTCCCAACAGTCCTCTACATTTCTGTGTAGCATCCTGGCCTTGAGAGCAGGGGTGTTTGAAAAAAACCAATGAGCTCATCCCCCCAAAACTACCTCCACAAAGCACACATTCCAGTCTCCTCCTGGGACCGGGAGATGACACCCACCCAGAGGGCAATCCCTAACCCAGGGCCACCCCAGGTACACTTTTCCCCTTCTCCAGAGGCAAAGCTCCAGAAGAGCAGTGTATGGAGGAGTCCCACACAGGGTCTAGTTTATCTTATTTCGGAGGTTTCTTGGGCAGTTCTGTGTGAACAATTAAAATAAAAAGCATCGGCAGCACCGGTTGTTTCCCAATGGCCTATTGTAACTACTGTTTTGCGGTTCTTTTACTGCAGGTCTTAGGGGTTTTGGAAGGATTCTGTGGTTGGAAGGGAGGGAGCTAAGGATGGGGAGTAGCTGTAGTGTTGGCCATTTTGAACTGTCTGTTTTGGGGATCTACAATTCGAAGGGCATAGTTAAATAGCCCTGGGGTTTCCAATTCTGTGTTCCCGACTGCCATATTTATGTGGGACTTATCCCAGCAGTGTGGTATGCTGTGAGATGACGCTGTACAAAGCAATGAGGAAAGTGGTTTGTTCCAGTTTTCTGTGAGATTGGGGATCTGAAAGTATCTAATAATCTGTTTACTCGCATATCTTTTAGCACACTTCCCGAGGTGTAAATGTGACACTCGGCACATTCATCTGCTGGGAATGCTGATCTGTCTGTTGAGTTCCTCCAAATAAGCTCTGTTAACATGACCCAGAGCAGTTTGCACCAGTGTGTGATGTACAGTCCCAAACCCAAATGCACCATCAGCTCCACAGACCCATGGCAAACAGCCTTACCAGGCAATCCACGGTCTCCCTTGGCTCCTTTCACTCCCGGTCCACCTTTTAGACCAGGACTGCCATAATCACCCTTGCTTCCTTTTTGACCAGCTGTGCCTGGGACACCTGGATGGAAAGCAATAAGGTCATTGCCTTTGTCCCTTCCCAAGGAAAGTGTGACGAGCATTTCACATTGATGCAGAGAAGTGGAACATGACATTTAAAGTGCTTTGCTTCATCATCATCAGAGTAAGTGATGCTGTCAAACAAGGGTTTACCTTTCAGGCCCTGGTCTCCCTTTGTTCCCTTCTCCCCTGCAAAACCTAAGAGCATCAAAACAAACAAACAAAATATATAAGACAGATATTTATAAATTTATAAACGTTCATGCAAACTAGTGTGTCTGATGGATTTCAACAGGTTCAGTTTAGCTGTCTACACTACAGGCACCTATTTCTGAAGTGGGTGTCTTATTTCCATTATACTAGGTGTGGACCTCTTCAGTACAGAAAATACAGGCAGTGGAGAGTCATCTTCTGAAGCAGATTGAGTTCTGGTCATTTATTTTGTATCCTAAACTCCACTAATGGGATAGAGATGCTGCCTTCAAGTGGGTCTTCATTGATCCCCACAGAGTGCTTAGACATAAATTTAGGTGCATCAGACATGTGCAAGAACATAATGAGATAGCCCTGGAAGTGTTCAGGGCCAGGCTGGATGAGGCTTTGAGCAACCTGGTCTAGTGGAGGGTGTCCCTGCTCATGGCAGGGGGGTTGGAACTGGATGACCTTTAAGGTTTCTTCCAGCCTAAACCATGCTATGATTCAATGAATGTTGGGCCAGGTGACTCCCATCCCTACCATCCAGGTATCAGTGAATGCTGAAGGGTACAGCACTTGGACCTTTGTCACCTACTGATGGAGATGAGAGGTTACAGTGTATAAATTCAGGGTTAAAGAGGTTGATTCAGGAAAAATATGGTGGAGTAGGCTTGTACTGCAGAACGTCACCCTATCGTTCTGGTGACTGGGTCAGAGAGGTGGCCTTCTTCAGACGGTAGGTCAAAAAAAGAGGCCTAGGTTATGTGCTCCAAGTTGGTTTGTGAAGATACCTCTTCCTGCAATGCTACAGAAGAGGCCAGGACAGATGCTTGCTAGTGAACATCCTTCCTCATCGGACTTATAGTCTAGCTCCAGGGTAGGGAGGTTACTGTTTGGTTCACTGTAAACTGCTTCTTTGTTTGTGCATTTTCTATGTCTACAAAAGTGCAGTAAACACCACCTCCTCATATACATTACAGATGGTTGAAACAGCCCCTCCAATGAGCAGCTGCTCTCCCAGCAGTCTGGCAGAGGCCCAGGCCCACCATGGCATCCTGGGAAGTGTTGTGGCTCCAAGAACAAGACTTAACAATCGCCTACCTGCTGTTGCAGATCCCTTTTCCATGCCTGTTTTATTCTCCTTTACCTGTTACTCCTCTGTCTCCCTTTTCACCTTTGAGTCCCGCAATGCCTGGTATTCCTAAAATTATAAACAAAGCAGTAAGGATGAGGCCATTCACACAAAGCAAGGCCAGAGTAGGAGGTCAGTGAGTTACAGGTTTGAGTAGCATTGTACCTGCACTACCACTGGGCCCAGGGTCCCCCTTCTCTCCTTTCTGACCGGGTCTGCCTTCAGGGCCAGGAATTCCCTTAGGTCCACGTTCTCCAGTTACACCTTGAGGTCGAGCAAAAGCAGCACATGTGAAATGCAACATGACGTAGGAAGGAAAAAAAAGAAAGATGGCTGAGTCACTGGCCCCTTCACCATGCGGATGGAGTTGATCCTATGAAGGCAAAACAAGTGCTGTGTCTCTCCCAATCGCAGATGTCCCCCCGCAGTGCTAATCTTAGCAGAGCAGTGAGTGATGGCCTGGGCCCAGGCCCTTGCAGATTGTCAGCCTTGAAAGACACAAGTGCTTTTCCAAAAGAGCAGCCAATTTCTGCCCTTGTGTGTGCACACATGTCAGGAAGGGAGGACATGGTCCTCCACAGTACAGGACCCCTCTTTCACTCTCATTCTCCTGCACAGTGAATGGGGTCTGGATGAGACAGCTGAGGCTGTGAGAGCGATTTGTACAACATTGGCTTCTTCATCTACTCATCATCTTTTCTGTCCCCTTTTGGGATGTAGCTTGTCATGAAACACCATCTGAAAGAGATTGGTCTCACATCTCTAGAAAAAACTGCACCTTCTGTACTGCTTACCTGCCTCTCCTTTCTGACCAGGACGTCCAGGCTCCCCCGTGCTACCTGCAACAACATCCTAGCATCAGTGCTAACGAGGCTTAGCCAAATGCTTCAGCTAGGGCAGCCTCCATCACAGCACACACGTGCTGACAGTGGGTTGTGCTGTGTCCTCCGCACTTACCGTTGAAACCCGGCAGTCCAGGGGTTCCCTGCTGTCCCTGAGGACCCATGGGTCCACGGGGCCCAGGGTCTCCCTTCTTGCCCATTTCGCCTTTCTGTCCTTGGAGACCTGCCAAACAGCACAGCATGTGTGTGTAAATAAAAAAATAAAGAAAGATATGTTGTTTCTGCAGCCAGTGGAGCACCTTTGTATAGCTTCCCCGGTAGCAGAGCTTGACTCACACCCACATTTTCCATTAGCAGCATTCCTGTAAAGCTGTAGGAAGACAGGGCTGGATGGCACCTCATGGTCTGGCCAGATGTTTGTCTGACATGCTGTTAAAGGCTTGCAGTGTTGCCATGACACCTTCCCAGTCTATTCCCCAAACTATCCCTAACACTAGAAGGTTTTCTTCTCTAGTTAAATATCCCTTATTGCAGTCTGAACCATTCCTTTCTCCTAGCCCCAGTGGAGATGGAAGACAGCGTATTCCATTGCGGTGCTTTCAGGGAACTGCCAAATCTCCCCTTAGCCTTCTCTTCTCTGAACAAGTGATCAGCATGCTCTGAAAGACATGACTTACTTCAAAGTGCCTCATTTAAAGGGTGACATCTCCTTCATCTTTCTGCTCCAGAATTATCCAAAATCCTCTGCTTTCAGTATTCCTCCTACTTTCACTTTTCTCTTCTAGAGCGACTTGTGCTAATGAGCGCACTGGAGCATGTAGGATCTGATAGAAGATCTGAGGAAGCTATAATGAACCTGTCCAACCTGGTCTGCACCACACACGCCTGCTTTCTTTTGCTATCCTGCCTTCAGCCTTTGCTCTCTGGAACAGCTGAATAACAGCTATCCAGGAGATGCCCACTAAAGCACATTACACGGTAGAAACACAGTGCATAACTCTTCTACTTAAGGTGTACAAAAGTCAGGCTTACATAGGACACAAAGTTCTCAGAAATAGGTTTTACTGAAGTGAGGACTAACGTCCGCGTGCTTGTGCATATAAATTATATTGTATTATTTTATACCATGAAAATCCTACGGCAAACATCGTTGCTTTAACCTGGGATAGGCTGATAATTGAGTTGAACACCTGCGGCTTTCATTAGACAAAGGTCGCTCTATAAAGAGACTTCCATGGTGCAGAATCAACATTTTGCACGTCCCCTTTCCCCCAGCCCTCCTTTGGCAGCTTTGCTGGAGCGTGACACGGAATGAAATCCCTTCAGATCAGGGTGAGTGTCCTGTTCATCCAGCTCCCTCACTGACTGGCAAGCCGTGCTCAGGACTGCCTGGATTTTTATGAAATATCTGACCTATGAAGTCTTCTGGTGTTTTAAGCAGAATGAGTTTAAACAGGAATACATGGGAGAACCTGTAAAGTGTTGAGACAGTGAAGACGCCTTACCTGCAAGGCCCAGCTCTCCTTTTTCTCCTCTCATTCCTTGTTCACCTCTCGGGCCAGCAGGACCAGGGTCTCCTTTGCTCCCCTTCGCTCCCTGCAGTCCCTGGAAGCCTGCAAGGGCAACACCACTTCTCTGAGGCTTCACTGGCCGTCGTGTCTCGGAAACGTCAGTGGAAAGCCACACAGCTCAGCTGAGGGCATGAGCCAAGCTCTGTTCTCTGTGTACTTGAGAGTGGTGCTGGGGACAGTGGGGAACTGAACCACCATGACATTTACTTTTAAAATAAGAATTTTTCCAGATAATTTTTGCTTTTGTTAGCATTAATTTTACATCGGCTTATTCCTTCAATTCCAATGACATTCCTAGTGACTTACACCTTGACTGAGGACAAGATTGCCCATAAAATCATCCATAAAACCACTTTATGTTCATCCACAGAAATAATTCAGGTGTCAAAAAAGCCTTACCTTGGTCTCCCTTTGTCCCTGGTGATCCCCGTAGCCCTGAGAGGTAAAATATATATATCAGCTGACACACATCATCTATTCTCAGTAATGGCTAAGAAGAAGATATGAATTTTTTAATCATCCTTTGTGCATGTGCTTTCGGTCACCACTGAGGCCAATCTTCAACTGGCAGGGACCAGCACAACTGCTCAAAGAAAGCCTGTAGAGCTCAGCTGAGTGTGTGGCTGGGCAGGGGCCAGCTGTCCTCTGGCCAAGCCCAGCTCATGGGGACCTTTGGGGAGAACTTTCCTGAAAATGCACTGAACTATTGGGTTCTAATGTATAATAAAGATGCTTGGCGGGAGGTGCTCTTTCAATGTTGTAAGTGCAGCCAGGAAGATATGAAAACATGACTTTTAAAAAATGTATTAATTTTTTTTCTTCAGAAAAGCTCATCAGTGTTGCCAAGAACTAGGGATGGATGAGATACAGACCTGACCTAACAAGGGTTGCATTTCAGATCACCATCATAGGATTATAGAAACTCTGGTTTCTCTGGACATGGCCAGGTCCAACCTCTGCTCAAAGTGAAGCCAACATGAGGTCAGGACTTGCTGCATCCTCACAGTCTGGAGACATTTCTCTCCTTCAGCACATGTAGTTCCACCTGAAACACCCAGGCACCCAGGGCAGCAGCTTGTGCATGGCTGTGGAGGGGAGCACTTTGCCCCAGCTCATTCCTGATTCTGTGTGGTTGTTTCCCCAGGGACAAGGTGGGCAAGGTCCCAGATCTGTCACTATTTGTTACACACACCATTCAGCTGGGGCTCTATAGAACAGGGATTGGGGAGGTCTCCTTGAGTTGTCCTGGAGTGAGCTGGGCAGCAGGTCCTGCCTGTGTCTGGGGCAGACCTAGCCCTGATCCACTGGTTGTGGGATGCACATAAACCCCCTCACCGGTTCTCTCCTGTCTCACATGGGGATTTGGGGTGGTTAATGCAGATAACAACCAGGTACACTTCCTCCATCACCCCTGAGCTTCTCTGGTGGGGTAGCAGTGAGCTTGCAGAGCCAAAATGGTTCTCCATGGTGGTCACTGATCTCTGCAGGAGCACTTGGGCAAGCTAAGGCTCCCAGGGGATCAGTCAAAAGGGGCAGCAAGTCTCCTCATTGCCAGGGCACTGGGTTTCTGCACATTAGGTAGAATCTGAGTCTAGAGACTAAAATCCCAAATCCCCACTTCAGGTCTCTTAGGGGAAAAAAGAGAAATAAGAGAAATAAGAGAATGCTTACGGCTCATTCACCAACATACCTGGTCGACCAGGATCCCCTTTGCGTCCAGGAGGCCCTGAAATATGTAATGCATATTTTTCAGTAGTCAGCACTCAGTGAGGGACATACCAGTATGGGGTTGTTAGGCTTGAGGTCTGGCTGAAGACATCAACCTTTTGGTGGGCACCTAGAGCCCAAGCCTACATGTTATGGGAGGAAAGAGCAGCCCGGAGCCATGTGTGCAGCTGTAGTGGGATCTGGGGGGGTTGCACAGGGCTGTGCTCCAGCATCCCCAGGTGTATCTAGCTCCCCAGCCACAGCGTCCAAAGCCAGCATCCAACCCCAGGTGCTGGGGCATCACTAACTGATAGAGAGGAAGACCAGATCTTGCCCCACTTGTTCATCTGAACTAGGTTTTTGCTCCAGCTTTGCCAGTGGTGTGGAAGAACCAACACTTCCCACTGTACAGCCAGCATGGAGAAATGGGGCCATACCTGCAACCAGGGTGATGTTGTTCATCATCATCATCAGGTTTGCATTGCTGCTTTTAATTATGGTGATCTCCTTTTCTAAGCTGCTTCTCCAGTTTTCTTCATGTTCCATGTGCTTTTTTATAGAGTTTCTCCCCAAAACCATTTTGTCAGCAAAGGAGCTTTCCAGAATCCCTTCTGTATAGGAGGTATTTTGTTCTTGAAATTTCAATATCTCTCTCTGCATCTTAAACACTGAGGAAACAAAAGGTCCATGCAGTGAATATTCCCTTTCCGATCCGGCTGGGAAACAGACTTTTGGCAAAGCAGCTCCTTGGCACCGGTGGAGGACACTCGGGGTTAAACACCACCAGTTTGACCTGGGGAGGTGTTTTTCATGTGCTGGTCCTTGCTAGGCCAGGAGTGCAGCTGGGATTGCTTTTAGAAATGCAAAGCGTATATAACGGGGTGGGGGAATGGTTTCCTGCAGCGTCTGCTTTGATTTGTGGCGTGCAGAGGTTTCCTATCTGTGTGCCCATGCCCGCTCACCCATGCCCCCTGAGAGCCCTCAGTCTCTTGATGCCAAGCTTGCAGAAAGGTCGCAGTGTTACCTTTGTATGCGAGCAGCCCCTGGCCAGCCGTCAGCAGCAGGAGGTACATGCCGAGGGCTGCCCGACCGCAGCATGTGGATGGCTTTCTTTGGCTTCGAGGCTCTAAAAACCAACAGAAGTAGGGTAGACACCCTCTCACATCTCTCTCACTACAAATTCTGGTTGCTTCTAGCCATTTCAGGCTCGGCTGCAATAAATTAGCAGTGCTTTCCCGCAACAGGGAGCAGCACGGTCCCCCTGCGAGGTTGCTGGGTCCCACAGGCAAGGCAGCGTGCCTTCCTCTGGCCCGGGCTTTGCACCTCAATTCACTCAGCCATCTTTTCCTTAGCCAGTTCAACCAGCTCACTTCCATCAAGACTTAATCCAGCCTATAATAGTATAAATGTCATAGTTGTCCTCTTTCTGCATCAATAAACTCCCGGTTTCCATTGCTTTTGGTTGTCCCGGGCTGCTATTCAAAGAGGGTCGCTCAAAACACATGCCCTCTCCATCCAGAGCACCGAAAACATGCAATTCCAACAGTGAGGCATGTATACATCGAAACAAATGAAAAATCCATAGTAAACTGAACTGCAGAACAAATGAAAAAAAGTTGTAATATTTGAAACAAATTGTCACCAGCAACTGCAGAAGAAATAAACTGCTTTGTCAAATTTTGGCCTTTATGGAGAACAACGTATTTCAGAAGCATTAATAACTACTTCAGATATTCAGTAAGTTACTCTTAATTAAGTTTTTTTTTTCCTCAAAATAATGTAATCAGGAGTTTAAAGTCTTAGCTTTAAAAGAGTAAAATGATTTAATTAATTTTACAATAGAATGGTTTAGTCAGCAATGAAGTACTTATATTCAGCTAAAAATTCATGAACTTTTTTTTTTTATTGGATCTGGTGATTTCAGTATCTTAACTATTAAGACATGAAAGTTTTATTCAGTGCATTTTCTAAAACAGGAAAAGAACTAATTTTTTTCTGATGCTCAGCGTCAGCTTTGGGCTAGAAGGGACACTTTCACATACCTCTCTTTTTAAATGGTCAGTTAATTTAGTTGCAAAATCACTGCAAAATGCATTTAAGATGCAGCATAAACAACATTTCATTTTTATGCGCTGCTTTCTTCATAGACCAGATAAAATCCATATCAATCCATTTAATAACAAGAGACCTTACCACTTATCTGAAAGGTTGTAGTAGCAGCTGAGGCAAACCCAATCTTGTCGGAAAAACTGCAAGTGTTCATATCACTTGAATTTCTATCGTCTCCGTATCTGTCTTCAGTTTTCATGACAAATTTCTTGCAGCTAACTTAAAGCCTCATCAGATTATGGACAATAAAGAACTGAAGGGACTTCCTATCTGCCTCCTGATTTGATATGCTTTCTGCTATGTTTTTCCTCTCTGCACCGTTTTTATAGACGTGTGAGAACTCTGATGTGGTAATTCGAACAGTTCCTCAAAAAATCCCACAGCTAAGATGTTCAGCTGCTTTTGTGTGCTCATTTGGGGACACTGTGTCCACGGATCCTCAGGCAGGATCCTGCAAGAGATTCAACCCTGAGTTATTCAACATCTCTGCACTTCAGCTGGGTTGGGCACGAGGAAGCCGTTTTGCTCCTAACACCGGTAAACCTCTTCATCTGGCCGAGAGGATCCCAGGTTCACAGTTATCTTGGAGATCCATGCCCTGGGAGGGGAGGTGTAACACAGGATGGTAGTGGAAAACACATTGACTGGCACCGAGAAGATGACTTAGTGATGGCGCATGACTGAAGTGCAAGGAAGGAATCAGAAGGAGTTGTAAAGACAAGTGAATGATGGTTGGGTAGGGATTGATGAAGCCCAAATGTGTTTGGGACGTAATGGAGAAGAGACACTTGCAGCCTCCTTGCTGAGACTCTCTCCAGCCCCTGCTTTCCCTCTGACCCATTTTCCACACCCACTGCCACAACTCCTGTCACCTCACCTCTTGTTTGTTCATACTCTGTTAAACCCAGCCCTGCAGACCTCACTATGGCATTTGGTGTTTTGGCGTCTCCATTTGTGCCGGGGTGGATTTGGATTGTGCAGAGCAAAGCGACTCACCCAAGCCCGCAGGTGAGAACCGTTGGTAGGTGCTGGACAGGGCCCTCTGCACCCACAGAGCTGCCGCCACGTGCTGACCTCTCCATGGTGCCGGGCAGTCCCCACCACATGGTCTTCTCCTGGGCTGCAGGTCTGTGCTCACCTGCAGGGCTGCTGGGTCCTCGTCGCTTTGCATGGCCATGGAAAAAGGCAAGAGCTGGAAATCCAGACCCCAGCGGCCCAGTGAGGAATGAAGCTCGTTGTTCTGCACCTATAGATCTCTTAAAGGCTCAAACCAAACATACGTGGGGATTTTTGAATCCACTTCTGCGTTCTCCTTTCAAGTGTGCTTGTGCAGCTGTGGCTTGGTTTGGCGCCAGCAGGGAGGAAGAGGAGTCCTCCATTGTCATATATTCTGCTACACACTGAGTAGGAATCGGAATAATTTGCTTCCTTGTGAAGGGCTCAGATACCCCTTTGAATTAGGGCATCTCAAGAGGTTACCACTGATCATCTGAGCCATAATAACTACCTGTGCATCCTCCCCCTTCATGACATCGCCTCCCCACTGGGGTAAGGGCTCATATCCAGCCCATTTTTAATGGTTTGGGTGGTTCAGCTGGCCGCTCTGTGCAAGCCTGAAGCCACCTGCTCTTGCTGGTCCGGGTGATGATTTGGGCATGAGTGCACCTGTGTTGCCAAATGGATGTTCATAGGGATGGGTGTGATACAGGCGTGCACAGAGAGCAGATTTACAGCAGAGGCTTTTAACAACACTTACAGGCAAACCCAATTTACTTCTGAAGTATTAAAAAGAACCTGTCAGCTGTAGTTTTCAAAAGCCCTTCTAAAAGGCAAAAGCTGGAATGAGGTCTTTGTGCCCTCCTTCCCTGAGAAAGAAGTTCAGGGGTATGTTTTCCCACCGCTCATGGTCATGCCATTCTCAATAGCCCAGGTGGCATGGTTTTGACAGTCCTGATCTGCACTGCTTCAGGGTTCATAGTCCAATTCTCCACTTAGCTGCTTTGGGAAGGTCAGTAGCAATGTCATGATCCCACCCAACTTTGTCGTCCAGCTGTGGTTACCCACTCAGCTGGTCAAACTTAACTCTCCTCTTATTCCTAGTTGATGCAGCCCCATGCAGCTCCACGTGCTGCCACATTCCCATCAGTCAGGTGAGCATGTGGCTGCCTGGGAGTGTCATGGTGTGTTTCCATGAGGATGTCAACCTCTGCAAGCCGGTGGCAGATTTCCCCATGCATATGGTGCTGAGGGTCTCAGTCACGCCATGGATGTCAGCGATCATGTACTGACACGCTCGCTCAGCCTTTGGGTGCACTCGCTGCCACTGCCCCCACTTTCTGCTGCCTTTCATTTCTCACTGCGTCATCACCGACTGCAACAGAATATTGACTCTGATTGTGCAATCGGGGTTACTAAGTCAAGAAAGAAAAAAAGAAAAGAAACTGCTGGTTCAGTGCAGTCTCCCTAGGTTGAGGGTTTGCTGCAACACTGGGATTATTAATAGAACAGCAGTTTCCAGAACATTATGAGAAACATCTGCTGGGCCATCAGCCTCACCTTCCAGGCTCTGTGCTAGGAAGACCTGGTCCCTCTCCTTCCTGCTGCTCTTCCTGCCTCCCCTGAAATGCTCTGCCAACACCCCAAGGAAGACCCTGAAGTCCTCCAGCTCATCCCAGCCCTTCCCTTCCCTTCTCTGATGTTGGTGGCTCATGCCAGGCAGAAGGTCCTTCTCATGCAAAGGTGCACCCCATCTGAACCAAGATTCATAAACAGACCGCACCCGCCTCAAAGTCACAGACCTGTGGGTAACTGCTGAGTGAGGGAAAGGGAAGCGTCTGGTCCCTGGCCATCCCCATTCCCCTTCTCATCTCCTTTTACTGCTGCTGTCAGCTGCAGGCGGTTGCCACCACCAAAAGCTCACAACAGAACAAAGAGACATAATGCCAAACTCCAACCTGGCATTAGCTAAACACAGCCCTTTCCAGCAGTGATACTGCCAGGGATCTTGGAGGGATGTTAGTCTCTTTGGGGCAAGCATTTATCCTGAAAGAACCAAATTTGTGACTTTTTTAAAGGTTGTTTTTTTTTTCCCAGATGAGAAAATATCCTAGCTCAGAGGTGATTCTCAGTTTACCTTATGGTAATTTATCCAAACTCGTCTGTTTGATTGCAGACTGTCTTAGGCATAAATGAGCAGAATTCCGGGGGCTTTGGTGCCCCTCCAAGGAGGGGGAAGAGAAGAGGTAAGAGCATAAACAGACTCTATGTCAGGTAAGCCAGGGCAGCAACGTCCATCCACCATTTCTGCCATCGCCTCTAGGTTGAAGTGCGAGTGGCAGCCAGGCAAGGTGACAGTCTGCCCCTTATAACAACACCTGCACTCAGGTTTCTGCAGATGGGCCACAAAAACCCCAAAAGTAATCCTGCCCACAGACCACACTGCTCTCCCACAGAAAGGAGTAGCCGTGGTTTGACCTGGGACACAGCTGATAGATGCACACCACAAAGCCATCAACGGCCAGAGCTGTACAATTGCTTCTGCAGTGGCAGGTTTGTTTGTAACCGAGCTTGGGTTTTTCTTTTTTCCTATTTTATCTGATTTTTCTGTCTTTTTCTCTTTTTGGAATGAATATGGTTGTTGAATTTTGACATACCACTCAGCTCATGTGGTGGATTGACTCTGGTC
Source organism: Rhynochetos jubatus (assembly GCA_027574665.1). NCBI lineage: Eukaryota > Metazoa > Chordata > Aves > Eurypygiformes > Rhynochetidae > Rhynochetos > Rhynochetos jubatus. The sequence continues at coordinate 33,393,787 of CM050654.1, forward strand.
ATCAGCTGCTCACTCAGTCCCCTCTCCCAGAGGATGGGGAGAAAATAGAAGGAATGTGAGAAGAGTCATGGGTCAACAGCTTAATAGGGAAAGCAAAAGCTGCACTTGCAAGCAAAGCAGAAGAGAAATTCATTCTCTACTTCCCATCATGAGGCAGATAGGCAGTCACTTCCTGGGAAGCAGGACTTCGGCACGCATGACGGTTGTTTGGGCTGATAAATGCCCTAACCACAAACATCTCCCCTTCCTTCTTGTTTCTCTGCACTTTTATTGCTTAGCTTAACATCGTATGGTGTGGTCGGTTTGAGTCAGCTGCCTCGGCTGTGTCCCCTCCCAGCCTCTTGCCCATCCCCAGCCTACCCACAGCCTTGATGCTGTGTCAGCAACGCTCACCAATAGATCAGTGTGTAACCATCATGGCTTTAGGCACAAATCCAAAGCACAGCACCAGATGGCCTGCCATGGAGAATGTTACCTCCATCCCAGTCAGACCCAGTACAGCTCTTCAGTATGAGGGTGCTTATGCTAAAATGCCTTGTTCTCCCCAAAGAAGGACTTCGATGCCTATGGACATCAGGATGCACTGCTGAATTCAGGGGATGCCAAAGGAGGCTGTGAGTGATCTGTCCACCGGCCGCTCATGGAGGTGCCAGGTCTGGGGTCTTTGTGAGTGTCCCACTGACTGCCCAGCTCAACCCTGCTCAGCACCCCCTGAAGAAACATGAAGCCAGCTCTAAGGGCAAGAAATGGTGTGGTACCTGGAGAGTTTCTTTGCAAAGAGAGACTGAGGCCAACACACAAGATCTAAACAACTGTGAGTTGTGCCAGGGCATTAAAACAAAGCTTGAGCCTGTACCCATATGGGAGCAGGGGCCTTGTTGTGAAGCTCCACATGTCCCTGCGTGCCCACAGCAGTGCTCAGGGGGTCCAGCTGCTGCAGTAGCACCTGGGAACTCCTAGGACTGGGAAGAAGCACTTGTGCTAAAGCAATAAAATCCCCAGTGCTGCCTGGCTGACATTTCTCCTTTCTAGCTTGATGTGTTGCTTGGCTTTGTTGTAGAGATTGGAACCAGATTTTCCTTCCCTTCTATGAGTTAAGTTAATTTGTGTTTCATCAGAACTTGCCTCTCCTCCTCTTTTTCTTGCCCCTCACCCCCTCTTTAGGCTCAACCCCCCCTTTAGGCTGGATCCAGCTGCACCATGAATTCAAGGAACCACCTGCAAAATATTTTAATGACTTCAACCTGTTCTTTGAGGTGAATTAATACCAGGGCAGCCTCCGCAGCATGGTGAAATAGTCAGGGTTGGCTAAGCAGGCCACCCTCAAAGCCAAAAAATATGTTCTGCAAGGCAGCTGCTCCTGACAGGCAACTCTGTTTTCAAGATCCCTGTACGGTGTCTTGCTCCTTACCTCAAAGACAGTTGTCCCCTATTCAGGTAAGAGCTGATCCCAGACACTGGACGTATCCCAAACCAGCTTACAAACAGGAAGAATAGGGAGATGTCCAAAAAACAGGAACAGAAAGAATGGGTTAGAGCTGTTAACGATCTGCTATAAACAACACAATTACAGCTGAAGGGAGGCATCTCCAAGGGCTCTTTCTGCACGTAGCAGCTCAGTGCTGCAGGGAGGGCAGCTGCTCCCTAATGCTTCTCTTTGCTGGGATCCTTTGGTTTATCCCACGCTTTCAAAAAGGCCAGAAAGAATTATTTAAGCACAGCTCACAGTGTAGCCCCATCCCCACTTTTCTCCATCCCTTGGCCTTGTAAAATCCCAGGGTCATTTTAGATTTTCTAAGCAGCCATCAGCCACGTCAAATGAGGCTGCAAGTGCTGCTGTGGTCCCCTCTGCCCAAGTGTGAGCCCCACAGCAAACCCATCAAGGTAGGAAGGTCCTCAACCCACCCTCGTTTCCTTTTTTTCTAGGAAAATCTCTGGGATTATGTGAGGTTCAGCGTTGTTGTAGTTTCAGATATTAAGCTAGGCAGGTAGTCAGCAGATCATTCAGAAGGACATTCCTAAAGAGGTTTATTATGGACTACTGTCCTTGCACTGGGGCACATCCCTGTTAATTGCCTGCACATCAATACATTACTCTGGATTTGTCTCAGGGTAAACAAATTAAGGAGCTAATACCTGGGCTTTCACTGCAGGATGACACAGGATGGTTTGTCTGTGATAAGGTTTCTGGCCCATATTTCCATGTCCTGAATGCTACTGGCAAACACTTGAGCTTGAAAATCCATTAACCTGTAACCACCCCGTGCCCCTTATTCAATGAATGCAGAGAGCAAACATGTGTGAGCAGCTATATACACAGACTTGAAACCATCACTGACAGCAGTCCATACAGAATTAACTCAAAGCAACTGTCCTGTGAAACATGTGTGCAGTGCTTAGGCATTAAAGCTCAGCCCCTGGAAACGCTTCAGACTCCCCTGCCTCTCGGTTTTCTGCTGTCCCTAGAGAGCAACAACCTGCCCTGCTGTTCAAATCATGTCCTGTAATTGCTAAGGTGACACTGGGTGTTTCAGAGACCCAAAGTCATGGCTTTTCCCCTGGAATTTCCCTCCTTTATCACCTGCCCTCTTTTTTCACGTCCCTTTGCTGTCCTGTGCAGCTTCTCTGGGCACTGACACGACCGGGCTGCTCCCGTCTGCTCTGCACAGCTCTGCAAAAACCCTCAAATCCCTTTCCGTGACTTTCCTGCTCTCCGGTGACAGCCACGCAGGGCTGAGCTTGCTCAGTCTCCTGCTAGGAAATGATAAGCTCGAGTGTGAAACCCACAGAATCAGCACATGAGGGAAAACAAAGGGGACAGAAAAGGAAAAGACACTTTACTGGGAGTGTTATTGCCATCCTCTAAGGCACCTACAAGAAACCACAGCCAGTTTGCAGTGTATTGCTCCCCACAGATCTCAGCTTTAGATTAGTGTGGGTTGTTTTCCTTTAATTAGGGCCAATAATTGATTGCTGCTTCTCCATTATTGTCTTTAGCAACGATAACTGATTCCTAATCCATTCTTTTGATTCTCCACTATTTTTCAGCATGAAGGTGAGAAATATCAGGGAGTATTCCCGGGGAAAGGAACAAGAAACCAGCAAGGGATGGTAAGAGTGGGATGAAGTGTCTGTCGGGGCAGAGCAGGGATCCTCATCAAAGCGGCGAGGGGCTGAGAGAAGGCAGTGCAGTGGGTGCCGCTGGCTTAGCGTGTCTGCAGTGCGGTGCTGGGAATGGGTCGGTGTGCCTGGGGCCACCAGTAAGGCTTGCCCTCTGTCACAGCTGATGTGTTAGGACTGGGGTGTTTGTGAAATATTTGGACGCGCCTTCTCACATGTCAGTGTCATCGCTGCTTCTTTCCCATGCAGAAACAAAAGCAAAGCCCTGATTTGACATTCTCCTCTGAGCATCTTGCAAAACTAATACTAGTAGTAGGAGTGACTTAAACTGGGATCAAAAGAGCAAGGGAAATTGCTTTTTCTTTGCATGCTTTTCTTCTTTCTATGAAACAGGGTGCAAGTGTACAAGTGCCTGGGAAGTACACAATGCTCAGATCTTGCCAGTGGCTATCTTGCCCGAGGTGTGGGCAAGTCTTTCTAGGGAAAAAACCTTCTTTTCTACTGACTTTTAGGTTTTTGTGCCTCTTTCCATAATCAACACACAGTTTATTTTGGGAACTGCCTGGGAATTCCCTTCCTTCTGCTACACCGACAATGACAAATCAAGCAGAGCTGAAGCATTTTGATGGTTGAAAGTAGAATATACCCCACAGCCTTGACACTTGTCTAATTCCAACACTTCCCATTAAACTGATTATTTTTTACAAAAGTAGATGGAAGCAGCAGGTCTCTAGAATTCTCACATTTGTGTAACAGATTCAGAGGTTTGGGCAGAGCATCTGGAGCCTTTGACACCGTTAATTCAGGAGTACTGCCATTCTCACAGGGTTTTTTAGCAGTTTTGACAGAAACAAAAGGCCTTTGGATGCCACCCCCCCTCCACGTCCCCTCCACGTTTCCTAGGAAGATAGGTCTATATGGTGATGGTGGTGGGCAGTGGTGGTAGAGCAAAGAATAACCAAGTGCCATTGAAGGCTGGTTCCACACAGAAATGTAATCACTGAAATTTTAAAAAAAAGTATGGTTCTTAATAAATTCCTTCTGTCCTAACCACCGGGGAACCTGGCAGAAGGCACAATTTAAGCAAAAACAAACAGTGAAACCACACATGTATATGTACTTTAAAAGAGACAGAGGAGGAAAGGGAGAAATCAGTTAGAAATAGGTTTTCATTATTGGTCAAATATTTAACTCTAGCCCAATAAAATAATAAGATCCGCTTGTCAGTATTTGCCTTTATTAATGAGTCAGATACCTTTAATTCAATACAGCGCTCTTGACGGCACCGAGAAATTCTACATGGAAGCTGCTGATCTCCATTCACCATTGTGCGTGAATGAGCTGAGCTGGTGGAAGTGTCCGTGCTGTAGGGTGTTTAACCTTCCCAAGGCATGTGCAGACTCAGGGCCTCACTCAGGTTGTTGATGCCAAATGGCAGCTTTTGGGAGATGCCAGCGGACTTGAGGTCAGACAGGACTGGGGAAAGCTGCGAGAGGAGCTGCAGCCACGGTGTCGATGCGGAACGTTTCTGTGCCTGCTGTTGTGACCGATGGGGCAGGAGAACTGGCGGTCCTTGACTGGAAGACCACTGGAGCTGCTGTGGTCCCCAAAGCCCTCCTTGGTGCTCCTCAAAGCCACCTCCTTGACACCCTTGAGGCCACCAAAGGACATGGACGGTGCCTCAGACAGCCCTTCCTTCTCGGTGAGGCTCCTGTAGGAGCCCTGGCTGACTGGGCACCCACATTTCATAGCCGAAAGCGAGGGGCCAGGTGCATGTGTGAGACTCGGCGTGTTTGCCAGAGCTGGGCTGGGTGAAGATTGATAAGGGAGGTCAGCCCAGCCGGTGGGAGGCCGAGCCAGGCAGCCTGGCTCCTGCTCCCCTCCCAGCCACATCTGAAAGGGATTTGCAGAGACCTCTAGTTGAGGCTTTGAGACTGCTCACCAAAAATATGAGAAAGACGTGAAAAATTAGAGATCCTGGTGTCAAGAAAGCTTATGACAATTGCGGCGGGTTTCTGGCTATCCTAATTTCTTTAATTAAATTGCACGGAGCAAGCAAGCTGGTAAGCAGTTTTCACTGTGATGTAAATGCATAGCTGAGTGAATTGGACCAAGGTGCCACATGTTAATCATTACAGGATTTTGTCTGCACAACATCAGTCTTGCACAGATCTGCTTATAAAATCATACCTTTCCCATTAAGCACAGTTTGAGTTTTGAAAGGGAGTTCAGATTGGCTTGGCATGAACCTTTGTAGAGGGCTAAGAAAACCTGGGAGAGATGGGCCCTCTTTAGATAAAGAAAAAAAATTAACTTGACTTCTCCTTCACGGTGTGCTGAAAAGTCTCTGCTTAAGGACTGTAGATTGATGGTGGCTTTGAGGTGGGAAGAATATTAAAAAAGATGTCAGCATGCCAATAAATGTGTGTGCCAGAAATAAAGGCATTATATGTTAGTCCGTCAGAGCAAGCTGAAGAAAAGTGTACTTTTACATGGAGAGAGACAGTCCGGTTGCTCACATCATTGAGGAAAAAAGTGATCAAAGCAGAAATGAACTCAAGTTTCCAAATGTCATCTCACCTTCAGAGTTCATTCCCTCAACCTGTCAAGGGCTGGATATCTGATGAAGAAGATCCACGGGGGGATCTCAACTCTACATAGAGACTTGGGTGTACCTTTTTCTTTAACTGCCTGCTGCTTTCCCTACATAGGCAACCTGAAGTTCTGGATTAGACATAGCCTTTGAGAATTTGTCCCGAAACTTTTTCCCAGACCAACAAGAAGAATAGCAAAATCCTAAAGCAAACTGAAAAGAAAGTGGATCAGGGTCATAGATTTCATTCTCCAGCTTGGGAGTATGAAGATCCAGACTAATGACAAGCAGATGGAAAGTTAGGCACTGGTCTAAGTTGGCTGCCTTTTGCAATAGCAGTAGGGCTTGGTCTACAACGCAACGTGTTTCTGGTGGAGATATGCTGGCTGGAGAGCAGAAAAACATTGCACCTCCTGACAGAAATCTGAGCCAAGAAAACTTTTGTTTCAGATTGTGTTTTGTCAGCGTAGCAACATTGTTAGTAGAGATGATATAGCTCTACTGGCAAGAAAAGTCCTAAATTGGTACATGCAAAGGTCTGATGTGATGTCTCCAGTGGCATGACCTTACCAGGAGAGGATACATCGTGCCAGCAAGCTCTTCCTTGGTGGTCCAAATGCAGCCTCTGGCTGGAGATGAGCCCAAGTGACTGGTGACAAGAGGAGGGATGACCCACACCATTCCTGGCTCTCAGCTCTGTCCCCTGGCACCAACATGGGCAGCAGGGCAAGAGATGGGGCCTGTTGTCTGGGGTGGCTGCATAAATCCCTCAGCAAGGATAAGTCCTAACACTCATTTTCACGTGAGTGATATCCCTGGCACACCAGTGACCCAGCACGGGGAGGGGCCAACAGTCAGCAGCTCACGGTGGGTATTGCATAGTGTGGACTTCACTCAAAGTTCAGGTTCTCAACATACCAGTAAGTGCCTTTGAGGTTCATTTGTCTCACACGCACATATCAAGAAAATTGGAGAAATATTAAATAAAAAACCGTGTAGAAATACCTCTTGTCCTAGGAAATAAACACATCCCAGTCTGTGGCATTGCCCAGGCTGGCAGCAAGCTCACGTTACTTAATTTTATATGTTGCATTTACCAAATCGCAGGGGACAAACCCCCTCCTTTATTCTCATGGTCTAGCACGGCTGTGCCCGCCTTGCAGCTGTTCAGCGCATGTATATCAACACATCTCAGCATCCTAGTGCAAGCGGGGGAGAGAAGCTGTGATGGGGAAGTCCCAAATTTGCCCTTAAACAGTGCAGAACTGTTGTCTTCCTTTCACAAGCTGATTTCCTTCTCTTTAAATGAAAATTTTGTTGTAGTTCTTTGCCAGGCTCTTCCCCTTACAGCACCAGCTGCCTTTTTGCCTCGGCACTGATTCTGCCCTATTGCCATCCTTGACCCAGTGCAGGGAGGACCTGTGACTGTATTGCCACCAGGCAGGATTATCTGGACAGTGAGGGGAAAAATGCCAGGAAACTTCAACTCCCTTGGGAAGTCTCACCTTGAGCATCTCAATCACAAACTCCTGTTCTCCTGTCTTTACCTGGTGAAAGGCTCAATTATAACCTCCCAACCCTGTCCTGAGCTGGGGAGAGAGTAGAAATTCTTCAAATGCAAAATTGTTTTTAAAAGTATAATTGCATTTATAAAAAACCTGTCATGCACAAACTGCTAAATTGCACAGTCCCAGAGGGAAGAGCCCAGGAACGTGCCCCCTCAGCCCATGGTGCCCAGAGCCGTGGCCGCTGTGCTAGGCAGAACGCGAGGAAGATGCAGGTTTGTAGCACCAGGATAAAAACCCAACCGTGGAGCCCGGAAATGAGAGTTTGCCGGTGTTCCTCCTGGTTTTAATTAAGCTCATTGTCATTTTGGCCAACTCCTGCTCTCCTTCTCTCCCTCTCTCTGTCTTTTTGCCCTGAAAGTCTGTTCAGCAGACGGTACCCGGCTCTCAAAGATCAAATTTTAATTAAAGTTATTCAGTGGCTTTGAATGACTAATGACCTCTTATCAGGTATTGTGCTACAAATAACAGGCAAATGACCTTCCCTCCCACTCTTCATTAATACACTATTATTTTTTTATACTGCTTGCCCTGCCAAGACCCTTTTTGCTTTAAAATAATATCGAAATAGAAAACTTCCTTGAAATACATTTTAGTTAGGTGCAAAGGGCAGAAAGAGGCAGATGGATGAAGACACACCTTTACAGGCACACCTTGAAAAATCTGGCTACAGAAGGGTATAATTTATAATCCAATTTTCAGCAAAGACAAAGCAAGTCCTATTGCATTTCTAACACCAAGTTCTACCTGATGGCCATTTCTGTCCATCACTAGACAGCAAGAGTGCAATGAGGACGAGGTGAGCGTGGCTCAGCTTTGGGTATCCCTCCAGGGATAAGGCAGCAGGAGAAAAGCATTTCTAAGGGAGCTACAGAAAAGATGAGGATTTAGGATGCAAAGAAGTAGGTAAAATTTCCATTCTGCCTATAATCCTAGCTGTCTCCTTGTTTAGCTGGTGAGAGTTTTGGTAAAGGAGGAAACCCTCTGTGACTGCTGTCCTGAGCTGCCCCAGGCCACTCGTGAGGAAGAAAAAGAGCTGAGGTGAGCAGAAGTCGCTGGTGGGGTATTTGCTAGTCTTGGCTTTTGTCCGAAAAAAAAGAGATAGCAAGAAGTAAGAAGACGAAAAAAGAAAACACATTTTCTTTTCCCAGCGGCAGTTCTCTTCTGGGGGCATGAGGCAGGGGTGGCACCTGGCTGTGCTACCTCCGGGTAAGTGGCTCCTCTGAGCTGCGCTGCAGTGCTTTGCTTGTTTGGAGCAATTAAGTTTTGTCTTCCTCTGTGCTCCTTCACATCCATCGGTGCCTGACATGAATGTTTTCTGAAGCTTCAGTGAGTGTCTGAGGTGTGAGCTGGGAGCACAAGAGACCTGTGCCAGCCTCCTACCAGTGCAGTGTCTGCTCTGGCACGTTGTTCCCCTGCGAAAGTCCACCAGAGATTTCCAAATCCACAGGTGCACGGTGAGCTCTTTGCCACAAATTTGCAGTGCTATGATGGTAAGAATTGAACATAAACTATTGGGACTGTTGAAGAATTATTTTTTGTCTTCTTGAGGTTGTCTTATAAATAATAATAAAAAGCCAAACCAAAAGGTGACTTCATAGGATAAATCCTTCCCTGTAAATGACACTGCAAACACCAGCAACAACTTTCAGCCACAGGTGACAACTTGGGCTCATTTGCAGATGTTCACCTTGATGCAAAGTCTTCAAACTCGCCATTTTATATCCTTTAGGTCAAACTCAGGCCATGAGCACATGTTAAACCCAGACACCTCTCAAAGCACTGGCCACAGCACGCTCTCTAACTGCGATTTAGCTCTGTCCCACAGTGGCAAACTTGGCCTGAGCTGAAGCAGAACTGAACTTGCCGTTGTTTTTCAACAGCTGCTTATCTCTTTCTCTGTCAAATGCTCAGCCTGCTCATGTACGCACAGCTGCCTTGCTGCAACTTGCTCCAGGTTTATGGCTTGATGCTGTGCCTTTCTCTTGATGCATCTGCAGCCCAGGGAGGGAGAGTGCACCACGGAGGCTGGAAACAGCCCCGCAGCTTTCTGTGGGCTTGGATTTCCCCTGCATGAAGCCACGAAGCCATGGTGAACCTGGTCGTGTTTGACATAGGGGAATGATGGACATTGAAGTGAAAATGACTTTCTGAGCTGCGGTCCTGCCGTGGTGAGTGGCGGTTATGCACACTCACCTGCTCCTGCTCCTGTCCGTGGCCAGTTGCTGTGAGAAAGCTCAGCAAACTCAATGCATTGCTGCTGGTTTCTTGGCCAGTCCAGCTGTAAGGAAGTCACATCAAGTCATGTTCTGCTTTGTGCAAGTGGACAGTGCTGACATATTTCCATTATTGATTTTCTGTACATTTAACAATAAAACATCCGCATGGCAGCATTAAGCAAGGAAGCATTAACTGAACTTCTATAATAATGACAAGAGCCATGCAGCAGTTGCTACACAGGTTCATTCTGTCCTCAGCATCCTCCTCCCGCTTTCCCTGGTCGGTCAAGTCGAGCCAGAAGCAAACTCATGTTTCCCCATAGACTTGCTCACTGAAGGATAGCCCCAGAGCTGGGGGAAACCAGACTGGGACTTACATAAGACCCAGGTTTCTGGAGGGGGTGAGATGTAGCCCTGTGGCCCCTCGTGGCAATGGCTGGCATTGCGTGGGACAGGACTTCCCGGGGATTGGTACCCTCTCAGGCAGGTGCAGCTCAGATCTGCCGGGCTCCTCAACCTGAGGGTGACTGGGGATACTCTTTCTTCGTACAAACTCAAAGGAGCCCTTCCTTGGCAGAGTTCTCTGTTGAAAAAGTACTTTTATTTTCTGACCTATATAATTTGCCTGGGATAGCTTTACAGCAGTATGGCAAAGAAATTCCGGCTCCTGCCAATGACATTAATTCCAGCCATGACGTTAGAGTTTCATACCACATGAATGAGAAAAAGAATAGAGAGATAAAGAATAAACTGCTGTACGTGATGTTTCATCTGGGGATGGATGGACCCAGAGATAAAGCAGTCACAGATGGACACTTTCATCTCCTCAGCTATGTATAGATAAAATTGCGGGTAGAACTAACTTTCTTCCTTCATGTTTGAACATCTCTACTACGTACCAAAAATTTTATCAGTGTGAAAATATTCATGACCTTTTTGCTACATGTCCCATATTATTTCTTGTGACGTGGTTTCCTCATCGTCCCCAGCCAATTGATTTGCTTCAGCCAGGCTGTAACTCCGCTCACTTCCCCTCGGCAGAGCACTGCCTTCCTCTTCTGAGATGCTACTGTCGAGTATCAGCTGCCAGCTCTTTGGCTGGGTTAAACATGGCCAGGGACTGTAGTGAATTATTGCAGAGCTCATCCACTTTCTTTTCCTGAAGGCTTCAGCCTGGGGACCTGTGTACCATGTCCTACTGGTTCTGAAAGGCAACTAAGCTAAGAAAGTGCATTGTCAGAAGGCTGAAACACCCACTTCCCATCAGGGCTTGTGGCAGGAAACCCCACCCATTTAGGGGAATAAATCCTGTAATTTGCTGAGCCCTATTCAGGCCCATTCAGCTGGACTCTTGACAAAAGGATATGAGTGGATACATTGACTCAAATGGATTGAAGTCTTATGCAGCCCACCAACCTGCCTAAGGTTTGCCAAAAGTGGGTGCCAAGGAAAGAGTAGAAGAAGAGGGTACGAGAACATATTTAAAATGTTTCCCAACCACTTTCTGAGCCTCCAGTCACCCTCAGCTCGAGTATTTCCTGATCTGCTGCATGTTACACCCAGGTATTTGCTGTGTCTTATCATATTTCTCTTTGCAATGAACTCATTCTGCCACTGTTTGTATCATGCCAGCTTTTACCACCTACATCCTTTGGCCAAGCAATCCCAGCCCAGTTGCCCCAGGATGATGCTGTCCCCATGCCCCTGGGGATGGCTGGCTACTTCATGAAGCCCTGATTTGGGGAATATTTTTACTGTTCCTGGCCCTACTTTAATACTGGGCTGAAATCAGTTGGTTAAACAGAACTGTGTGATCATGTTCATCCATGCACCTTTACCACCATGGCCACAGTCACCACTGAACTGATGCTTAGGAGATGCCATGCCCCATCCTGTGCCCCTTCATAGTGAAAGCAAAGTCCCCACTGGCCTCGCTAAGACAAGATCAAGACTTAGTGCTTTCCCCTATGCACTTCTAGTCCAGTAAGAAGGAGGTCCATACAAAGAAACCTTGAGATAAAACCCAAACCTGCCCCTGCAGGCAGAGGGACAAGGAGCTGGAATGTTCAGAGCAGAGCTCCTGGGCAGCAAAATGGGCCAGAGCAATGTATGAACCAACAGAATTGTATGGAGAGGCTGAGACACCTCCAGTGGTGTCAAAAAGGCTCCCAGGACCATGTCTAGAGGGGTGATGACTTGGAAAAACCCTCTCCAGACACAGAGATCCTCTCCACCAAGATTCCTCCCTGGGGAATTGAGATGTGAAGGCAAGTCCTGGGGCAAGGCAACCTTAAAATCACAAATGCAAAAAAGTATTGGTCTGAGAGGTCTTAAGATGATTCCTGACATACGTTTGTGCAATCTGCTCTTAAAACCCAAAGGCTCCCAGCCCTCTGCAGATAATGTGTCCTAATGTGGAATTACCTTCACAGTTAGAAAGGATGTATTTTTTCCCCTAATGTCTACTACTAAGATCTGTTGCTAAACACTGGGCTCATTCCTTTTTGTCATCCCTCTGGTAGCTATGGAGAGCAATTGACTGCTGCCCTCTGCATAATAACCTCTTGCATATTTGAAGGTTATAATCAGTTCCCACTTCTCTAGGCTGTCAAATACTTTTTTAAACCCAAGCAGTATCACAGCTATTGTTTGCCCATATTCATTGTCAGACGTGCTATTCCTGGCAGAATGGTAGCAGGAGGTGGTGGGAAGCATCATACTCACCCAGCCCAAAACGTATGGAGCCCATGATGCCTGTGGGAGTGTAGGCAGAGCAGGATGCCCTTTGCTGCCAGGGGGAATCACAGGCACGGCCCTGAGCCTGCCACACTTCTGCTGGCACCCCAGGCAGCAGGTGTTTCAGAGCAGGCAGTGACCGTCAATGTACATGGGGGAAATGCTGCCCCGTTACTGGCTGCACTCTGCCCTGCAAGGCAGGGCTCGACAGCTTGTTTTACAGTTTGTAAGGAGCAATCTGTGCAGGAATTGCTCTCACCCTGGCATCTGCCTTTTTGGAGACAAAGTAAAACAGAGTGGGAGCATGAAGCGCTGAGTTTTCCAGGGCAGCTGAGCCCCTAAAGGAGAGGTTCCCTTAATTGCTTGAAATCCATCACCTTTCGGTGACGGTGATGTCACCTTGCTCTTGCATGGAAAAAAAAAAAAGAGGCATATCTGCTTTCCCTTCTCTCCCTGAGCCTTGCTGTGTCCTGCCGGCTCACGCCAGCCCCAGCAGCAGCCTCGGTGCTGGCTTTCCAGGCGATAGAAAAAAACTCTGGGACCCCCGGGACCAAATTGCACTTGCACCAGCATTTTCTAAAGGCGTGATTATACAAGACAGAGGATGTAGGGTGACCTCCCGGGACGTGGAGCAAGATATAGAGGGCTCGGCTTGGCTTTTGACTTTTAGCAGCTTCATGTGTTGCAGCGATGAAGGCGACTCGCTCCCCGCCGCCGTTCGGCATTGGAGCATCCCCACCTTGTGGTGCGGCGCTGGACTGCCCGGGAGCGCGCAGCCTCCGCGGCCTCTCCGCGCCCCCGCCCGGGGCCTCAGGGACACCAGGCTGCCGTGTGGACCCACCTCAAGCCCTGACTAGACCTTTCTTGCAGATACATCGACATGAGCTCGGCCTCTTCTTATAGGCAGGGGCTGAAAGGTATGGAAAAAGCCCTGGATAGATGAGGAAAGGTGTGTTGGGGGGGGTTTATGTGATGTTGTTTAAATCTTTCCTTCTGGAAAGGTGAAACCTGTGGTTCTGGTACCTGAATATATATAATGAAAATTAAAAATATCACTAAAGATTTCCCAGGGGTGTTACACAGCTGGCTTCTTTGCTGCTTCTGCAAGGGTCTCAGATGTGATCTGTGGGCTTTACTGAAAGCATACATTGCAAGCAAAAAGGACATAGCCGTTTGTGCTTCCTCAGTTAGTGCTGAGTAGTCACTGGTCTTCAGAAAAAAACCAGATATTTCCAAACCCCATTGGTTATCAATCGGCTCAGTGAACTAATCCATCATCTGTAATGAGGTGATAGTGAAAGATCTTCTTTTAGGCCTAACAATTCAAAGTAAACCAGATATTTTTCTCAAAGACCTGGGTGTTCTTCAGTCTCTCAGAGCATCTGCAGAAAGATAACCTGAGCCCAACCGCTCCCCTCCCAAGTCCGATGCTGCCAGCTCCTTGGCATGTGCCCCATGGCCACAGGCACAGAAAATGCTCAGCACCTCCAGCAGAGATGGAAAACTGGCAAAGTGGAAACATGGATGGGAACCCAGCATCTTCCTGTCCTGTGTTTAGATGAAAAAGCTTCAGCCCTTGTTCTTTGAGGGAAAGATGGCATAATATTGTATTCTGGGGGAAAAAAAATTAAAAAGTAAAATAACATTGTGTATTTCTGCACACACAAACTATAACAGACCCAGGTAGATGTCCAGTACCCCAGGACTGCATTTTCTCCAGTGTTCTTCAGCACACTCCAAATAACAGAAACAATTTATAAAAACATAAAGCCAGCAGTGACTTTGACTAGCCCAGAGCCCCTTTCTCTCTTGTGCTTCTTCCTCATGTATCAAGGAGTGAAGACTACTCACATCCACTCAGTGGAGGACCTGATGGCTAGAAGGAGCAGGAGGTGACCTCCTCCCTCCTGCTTCCTTCTGTGGCAAAGAGATGATGATATCTGCAGGGTCTCTCTTAAAAAGCTGCTCCCTGGGCATGCTGACTTTGCAACCTGCTGATGAGTTAATGTGAAACAGAGCCCTGGAAAATGCAAGGAGAGAGAGCAGCAAAGCACACAGGGGGTGTGGGGTGGATAAATCATGGGCACGCCGGCCGGGAGGGCAGTCGCAGGGCTGCGGAGTCGTAAAGGCTGAGCTTGCTCCATACGCCTCGGCCGCTTGCCGGGTTGCTCCGGAGCTAGTTGACAGAGCTCTGCCTTACAAGCCTGCTCTTCAAAGCATTCCTCTCTTTACTGTCGAATGCACCAAATGTCTCCCACAGCTGTTTAGTTGGTTTGTGAGCCTTGTTAAGTGCCGGGTTTATCATAGCTTTCCCAAGGAATGCGTGCTCCCAACAAGTAGCTGAAAGATATTATCTGGTTCAGCCAGCTGAGAACTTCAGGCTTCTTAGATCAGTGGAGGCTTTTTGGAGACTAGCTGGGAGTGCATAACTAGTTTCTTTACCCAGGCAACACTGGGCAGTCAAACATATTTAATTGAACTTGATCATCCTTTGGGTTATGTTCTGCTGGCAAGAGCGGTGCAAGGAGAGATTCTCAGCATCGTCTCCCTTGTGACAGCGGAAGAGCACCAAGTGTCACTTGGGAAGCCATTCAGACAGATATAGCCTCTCAAACGTGAAGCCTTTAATCAGTATGTTTACACTTATGTCACCATAAAGAAATATCCACCACCTAGGGCTTGCCCACCTCCAGCCCTCTGCTCAGACACCCTGCAGATCTAACGTTGTTATCTGCACCTTGCGCCGTCTCCATGGTATAAGACAGAAAAATCTCTCCTCAGTGGCCATGGCTGCATGCATACCAGGATTTGTTTTCCTGTCAGAGCAATACCAAACCATGTTTACCCTTCTGGGGTAAGGCGAGAGCTCTGCAGCCTGGTCTGGGTGGTGCACCCGATCACAGCCTGCTTCCCCGCGGATTAAACCTCACCTGAGCTACTGGCTATTAAAGTTCCCTCCGCCGCATTAAACAACTCTAAGCCTTCTTTGAAGTTCACTTTAAACACCTCTCAAAGCCATAATGGGTAATGTGAAGGTGAGATATATAATGGCCAGAATAACCTTATAAAGCACATGGAGAGACAGCCAAAGTACCCGATTATGCTGGAGTACCGAGTTAAGCGCCTGCCTCTCCCATTTGCTTGTTCAGCTGATTGATGCGACCGTAAGTTCCCCATCTGCAGGCTCTCTTGACTCTTCCTAAGCTGAGTTTGTCCATGACACATGATTAATAATATTAATTATTGTCTCTCTCATCTCCAGGGAGAACAGCGCTCTCCGAGTGAGAGCAGAGGAGAGCCCCTTTGGTCATCGACAGCAGCATGGGCACAGCGGGCAGAAGCAGAGTAAAACAGGAGTGGAGATATTAGGGAGAAACATGCCAAGATGAGGTTTCCCCTTCTTTTCTAACTGGTAGGAGGTGGCTTGCAGATGAGTGCCGTGTACCCTTAGATGTAGGATACAGGACAGAAGCCAAGCAGTGATTTAAAATCCTTCACTGGAGGATGATAAAATTACAGTATGATATGAAGGCATGGAAAAGTAAGAACTATAACTTTATATCTAAGTTTATAAGGAAACTCTACAAAACAGCTCATGAGTCAATAACTCTGCTTTGAAAGTGATACGAAGTCATATCTCACTGATGAAAATGGTAATACAAAGCTCAGACTGTACAGCACACCGCTATTCTCAGTGCTGTCTTCACGTTTCAAATGTGAAATTCAGAATCAGAGATATAGATTTGAATAAACTGAAGCAAGTAATTTCTAAAAGATAGCCTGAAGAACTGAATGGAAATCCAACCTGAGACCATACTGAACATGTGGAAACAGAAAGAATTCAGCTGAAAGGAGAAAGTGTGGGAGTGCAAGGGGGAGGGGAACACACTCTGTTTCCAGAAATGTGGAAAAATAAGGTTTAAAAATACGTATATGTTGCAGAATATATTCTCTTACCATGTTTTTTCTCCTTTCAGCTTCCCTTGATGTGAGCGTTGGTGGATAGCAAATTGCCACCAGTTCCGGTGTCCTGTGCTCCCCTCAGGAAGCTGCTGTTCTGGTGGCAGCGTGAGGTTGGACGTCACCCCGTGCCAGACCCTGTGCCCAGCTGTGCCAGCCTGGAGGATGGACACCTTCCTGAAAGAGTGGTTGAAAAGCTGGAGGCATTTTGGTTTGCACTGGGATGGCATCACAGGAATCAAATGTTTCTTGTGGGCTTCAGATTATTTTTTCCTCTTTGGAGTTAGTCCATTTTGGACCACCTTAAAACAAAGAGGGTAGGTGTTGGGATGCTTTTTATGTATGGGTCAAAATTAGAGGAATTGAACCAGATGCAGTAACTATTGCACTTGTCACTTGATCCTAAACTTAGCTACAGTTATAGAAATGTTTAGCCTCTCTTCCAGTGGTCCTAGCAAGCAATATTCTTGATATAAAGGGGAGCTATGTTCACAGAATCAGCTCTGATGGTCATGTCCCAACCAGCTCCTGTCTCTGAAGCCCGTAGATTAAATTCTTCCTTGGCATAAGAGCTACATAAAGAATCAGTTTGATTTGACGAGTCAAAAGCTTACCCAGCATCAGCCTGGGTTGACAGTTTCATTTCAGCAAAACCAGATTATCGTGGATATCTATTAAACTGGACTGACTGGTATTCCCATTCCCATGTATATACACACATACCAGACAACGATCTCCTTAACAACCCACAGATGAATTCCTTAGCTTATGAATCTGCCAGAAAACACATAATTTTCCCCATCAAGGAATGTTGCTTGGCACATCTTTAATATATCACTTACACAGCCCTCAATCAACCTAAATGATTCATCTAGCAACATCTTTTCGGCAAGGCTTTACGTGATTGAATGGTTTATCCTCGCTGAAAAAGCACACACCACTCCGTCCCACGCATCAACTATAAAAGTTATTAATAACTAGGAATTATTTAGATAAGAGCCATGAGGCCGGCTTTAGCCTGGGTGACTGCAGCTGGCCCACTCTGAGCTCCATCAGTGAAAATCAGCCAGAATTTGTCCCCGTGGGAACAGATCAGAGGCTCGCAGGCTAAACACCAACCCATGCATCATATTTTATGTTGTGTTTTACAGTTTATCAGCCCTCGGATGAAGATTTATTGGCGTTGCCTTGATGTTTAGTGGTTGTAACTCATGGTGTGCTTGTTGCATTGCAGTGCTGCTGTTGCATCCGTGCCGGAGGGGCTGGTTCTCGCTGCAGACGTTTCTGTTGTACCAGACTGCAACCCCATGCAAGAAAACCATAGCAGGCAGCGAGGCAGGTCATCCGTGTCTCTGCTCATCCTCTCTATGTGGTGTCTTGCATACGTAAGAGGCCAGGAGACAGATCTCTTCACCCACCGCTGTGCTCAAGTCTGTAGCTGCTGTTACTAAGGCTGTGCTATGGGCTCGGCCACCTCTTGGATGGGGACGCCGATGATTAGCTTCAGGACAGAGCTCAGCGAGCTGTCTGAGCCAGCACAGCCAGCACATTGTCCAGGGCACCTGGGAAGTCATTTTTCATGCGAAACATCTTTTCTCCTCCAGGACTGGATGAATTACGTAAGGTTCCTTGGACCCCAGACAGGCGAAATGGGGTTATAGCACCATGTGATCTCAGACACAGTTCCCAGCCCAGCGTCCTGATGTTGTGCACAGGCATGGTAACTTGGCTCCTTTCCTGCCTGAAAACATTTGTTTGGATGTTCTGAGACTTTCTTGAGGTTGTGGACCCCCGCCATAGGGTGTTACATGGCTTTAGATAAGAAATCTCCATAAAACTGTAAGCAATGTGTCTTGTGCAGTAAATCTTTCTTCTTAGTCAAGAGTGAAGCAGTCACATTACGTTCCTGACATTGCAGCCCACCTGTTGCAAGGAAAGTGCCAAGAAAATTATACACCAGTGGGAAAGTGTAGATTGCATAGATGGCTTGGACCCAGCCAGAGTCTGTGTGGCTACGGGATGCACATTAAAAATCACCCCCCATCTATGAAGCTTTCTTTGTGCACTCAGAAGGGAATCCCTGTCTGGATGGAGACAAGCAATCTGCCGGCTCAGGCGCCACAGCCGTAGCTGTTCTCTCCCCATCAAAAGGAAGGAGGATTAACTGGGTGTTGGATGGACAGATCCTGTGTAGCGTGGCACCACAGCGGTCCTTGGGGTGCCTGAGGCTTGAGGAACAGCCTTCGTTTCCCTGCCTGAAATGGCAGCTCCCTCCTGTGCCATGTGTCCGTGACCGAGGAGTCAGCTGGCAGCACTGCCTGTGCTCAGGGCTGCGGGCAGCCCGTGCTTGCTGGTACAAGCCGCCCCGGTAGACAAGATGATGGGCTTGTTGTCTAAACAAGAGGTTTACAAGTCTGGAAAAGATCTGTTGACACTGAGTGGTTTAAATGCCCTTTCTTTATCTACTGAATAATTACTGCTAACTAGTTACTTCTGGAAAGATTCAAAAAACGCAGCAATGCCTTGCTCCCCGCAGCCAGGGAGCACTTTACTTTTGCACCACCACCTGTGCAGCCGACATGGAGATGGATGGGACCTTCATGGTCTTGGGGTCCAATCCCCACTATTTGCTTCGTCTCATCCCCTTTCCAAAAAGGATCATCTTTCACACACCAGTGGGGTTTGTCCCTCCCACTTCAGCTCAAAAGTTGCTCCTGGAAGTCTCTGCTGCAAGGGCTCTCCTGTCTGCAGTGTGCAGGGTTGCACAGCCAGCCCACAGCTTCTGCTCATGCACCAACATTGCCCTTCACCTGCTTCTCACAAAAGTACTTTTGCTTTATATTTCTCTGCCTTTGTATCACTGTCATCAAAGGAGCAAATGAAAAAACCCTGTGCTGCATTATCTGCTGATGCACCAGTGCTGGGTGCTGCGTAGGGATCTCCTCCTGTGGCAACACCATGCTGGGAGTGCTCTCATACCAGAGTCACAGAATCATCATAGAATCACAGGTGGTTTGAGTTGGAAGAGACCTTAAAGACCATCCAGTTCCAACCCCCCTGCCATGGGCAGGGACACCCTCCACTAGACCAGGTTGCTCCAAGCCTCATCCAGCCTGGCCTTGAACACTTCCAGGGATGGGGCATCCACAGCTTCTCTGGACAATCTGTTCCAGTGCCTCACCACCCTCTCTGGGAAGAATTTCTTTCTTGCACCTAATCTAAATTGCCCTTCTCGGTTTAAAGCCATTACTTCTGCAGAGGTCTTCTCTCCTGCAAGACTGATACTTAGACTCAGCCTGAGCTGCCTGGGAGGAGGGAGTCCCACGAAGCTGAAAATACACATCGGAGGGTTAAAAAAAAACCCCAACAAACTCATTCAGGGTGCAAACAGCCAGGAGGTTGTGAAGCAGCTTGGCTATCCAACACTGCGGGAGGAGCAGCGTGCTGGACTGTGGAGCAGCTCGGCTGTGATAGCTGCCGGGAACCACAAGATGTCTCTGGAAACCAGCATTTGGACAAAAAAAAAAAAAAAAAAGCATTAATAACCCCAGGAAAGGGGCCGGGCTGTTTCCATCTGCAGTGAGCGCTGCGTCCCGGCGATGTGCGCTCCGGTGAGCCTGCGCTTGGAGGACGGGAGTTGGCACAGCCCCACTTGCCGAAGCCCCTCTTCGTCCCTCCAGGTGAGAATCTGGCCCGCACCCATGGCGTTTCCTCATTGCACAGGTGATAGCTGTGGCTCAGTAAATCACCGTTGAGTTAAAAACTACACTGACTTCTGAAGTCACGGGACAAACAGCAAAGCGTGCACACTGAAAACCAGATTAAAGAATAATCGCAGTACAGCAGGAAACAGTAAAAACAGGAGCAGTCCTCTCTGGGGCCCCCTCTGCCACACGTTCCCTGCACACCAGAGCAGGGTCTGCACCGCTTTGGATCCCTTGGGGTCTCAGCGCTGGCCACCTCAGCCCACAGTAGCGATGGATAACCACTTTCTCCCTTAGGGTCCTGATTCTGCTGCAGCTCACTCCTGAGAGAGTTAAAGGTGATGTGATGTTTTCAGGTTTATCTCCCTTCCCCAGTACCCTGTAGGCAGCATAGGCCTGGATTTATAACCTCCAGGGGTGCTAAACTCCTATGGGGTTTCACTACCTGCAGGGATTGAGGAGTACAGAAACATCCTGCTGAAGCACACCCACAGAAGGACATTGTAGGAATGAATTCCCTGACACAAGGAAAAATCTTGTTGAACGTGACTCAGAGCTCAGCAGAATGCCTGCAGGTCCTGATCCTGCATCCATGTCAGTCACTTGAAGAACTTCTCTCCCTTTCACCAGCTCCTCTTGGCTTCCTAGTAAACAACTAGAGAATTGTAGGGTGGAAAAAGCTCATGTAAGTGTAAAGTTGTTATTAAGAAATAGGCAAAGCATAGTAGTGAGTCACAAAGGTTACTGTGAGAAAACAAAGCTATCCTTCAATGGACCACATAGAGAGACAGCAGTCACTGTAAACTGGAAACCTCTTTAACATCCAACTGAAAATGTGTGGCAAATGAAATCCAGTGCCCACCAGGCTCAGGGATTCTAAGTATCATTTGGTTTAGGATTGATTTTCCTTCTTACAAATCATAAGGCAGACATTTAAATTAATAATAAGCAAGTTATGGGGATAATGAGCTGTTTCTAGTTGGGGGTTGCCTTTACAGAAACTCATCCACTGCATTGCAAATGCCAGTGCTTAGCACTAAGGCCATGTGGTCAAAAGCCCATTAGTCTAAATCTGCTTGAAGAAAAGGACCAAACTTGGCTCTTGCAGTGTGTTTAAGAAAACTCTCCCTGGACTGAGCTATCGCTATCGTTACATCACCTCAGGCACATAAATTTGGATGTAGCAGGACAAGTGAAAAAGAAGTGGTCAGTATCTATGGCATGATTAGTGGAAGGATGGCCATCGCTGCACAAGCAGCCCAGCAAAGCCTGCCCTGCAGGAGCTGAAGGTCCTCCTCAGCCTCTCAACAAGAAGTTTAAAGCCCTTTTTTTTTTTTTTTTTTTTCCCCAAAGACCAGCAGATTTCTATTTGCAGGCTGAGGCAAGAGGATGCTGGATGCCAGGGTGACATGTGGGTGACACGGTCAGACCCTCTGTGACAGCCAGGCAGCTCTAGCAGGGGACTCACAACAGAAAGGGTGGCTTCATGGCAGAGCCAGTGACTGACGGTGCTGCAGCCTTGCACATGAAGGACATCCTCGGCGTCTGCACCCCGGGCCACACCGCAGCTGCAGGTCTGATACTGGGGAAGGGAGGTAAGACTTCCAGATTTTTTTCCATGCAGACTATGAACACAGGAACTTTTACCTTACTGCTTTCCAGTGCACCAGATGGAAAAGAAAAATAAAATAACATGATGCCAGGACAGATTTCCCTTCATTACACAGATAGGGGGCTTAGAGTTGTTCTTACTAATATGACTGCGTAGTAAGCAGACAATTTGGAGCTGTTATTGTGGCAGATCACCAGGATTTAGTGGGACATTTAACTTGATTTCTACCTCCTGGTTTGTCTGAGATGACTACACTTTTTGGTCAGATAGTACGAAACTCCCTCCAAAACATGCTGTAACTTGGAAGCGGAAAACTCTTCCTGAATTGCTACCCATCCAAAGGACTGCTTGCCCCAAAGGACTGAAATCCCACAGCACGTTCAATTTTCTGCACAAAAAAAAAAAAAAGCTGTGGTCCTTCATTTGGGATCTGTATCTCTCAGGATGTCTGGGCTGAGGCCTCGGGCAGCTGAGGGATGTTGTGTATCCAGCTAGAAGAACCCACCCCAACCCGTAACCACCCTTCGCACAGCCACGGCTTTGTGCAAAATGACAGAGAGGGTAAACCGGCGAATGCGAAATCTCCTGAGTGAAAAGGAATTAGTAAAACCCCATATTCATGAAATATTGAGAGCTAATTATATGTGCATCGGAAACCTCTGGGGGAAGGGAGATGGAGGCCTTTCATTAGACGGTAACTGGAACTTTTTCATCATTTGTCTAGCTCAGGAATGTAAGGCTGCTGTCTGGAGAGGGATGTGGGATTTGGCTGCAGGGCTGGGTGTGCAGGTGAAGTGCCATGCTAGCGAGTGTTTCTATTGTACTCTGGCATGTCTTGGAAAAAGCTCTCAGCTGTAGCAGGTCGGTGGGGCTGGGTGCTCCTACACTTCGGTGCTCCTGCAAGACCTCCTCAGTCGTATGCACCAGGAGGAATTGTTGTTCCCAAATAATTTTTCATCTTCCACTCAGCTCCCAAAGTCCTATCGCTCACCTCAAACCTGGTCCCGGTTTCTCCTGGAGGGTGCAGACCCCAGTCTGTGCCAGGCTGGTCTCCAGAAAGTTCAGCTTCTTTGCTTTTGACCTGCTCTCTGTTTTTGCAACCGAAACGAATGGCTAGTTACTGCCACTGAGCCATCGACCAAATTCAAGACCAAGGTCAGAACCAGTGAACAAGGGGGAAAGTTTTTATCGCGGAGCCAGAGATAAGCACGCAAAGGAAATCCTGCCCGCTGCATGGCCAGCAGTGCCCAGCAGCCATGGGGACAGCAAAGTAAAAAGAGGAAAAATAAGTAGCCTGCAGAGGGTAACGGAAGGTTTTCTTTCTCAAAGCTTTGCAGCGACTTTGGACACAAGGATGGCTCAGGGAATCTGCCCCAGCTCTCTGCCTGCTGCCCCTGGCCGGGAGGGCAAAGGCAGCCAGGTCCCTCCTGCCAGACCCCCTGCCCTCCCCCGCTGCCCTCCCTCTGTAGCCGAATTTCCTTCCCCTCCGCGATCTCCTGGCGATCTCGGCCAGGGAGGGACGCGTGTCTCTCCCCACGCAGGGAAGCAGCCTCCCGAGGAGGGTAGGCACAAGCCGCCTCCCGGCAGCGGCTCCTCCACAAGCCGCTGCCCCGAGCCGTGCCTCCCCCGTCCCCGCCCCACCCGCGGCGCAGCCCACGCGGAGCCCACGCACCCGCGGAACTGCTCGCGTTGCTCCCGCCACGGCGGCGGCTCTCCCCGGCCCTCTCCACATAAATCAGCATTAAACCCATTCCCCCCTCCGATCCCTGGTGCCACCAGCTATTACTCCCCCAGTGCGTTTTCTATCACCTTTTGTTAGAATTACACAGCCGGAAACTTAATTTACCCGCAGCTTTACAGACAAATAAATAGGGGCAGGCCGGTGTCCCCGCGATATGCCTATTTACTCCCGCGATCCATAGATTATTATGAATTGTTGTGATTTGCAGGCTGCTGCTGGTTTAAATACCTCCTCGGCTACTCTCCCTGTTTGGAAAAAAACAACCCCAACACCTTCCCGAGCAAGGGGCAAAGAGCAAGAGACCACAGCACTTGCGCTTGGCTTTATTTACTTTGGCTATTATTGTTATTATTATTTTCGAAATTTGGAGCGAGCGAGGTTTTCAATTGCTGAAATAATTGCCTGGGAGAAAGGTTGCTTAATCTGTTCATACATTATTGACTCGGGCTCCAATATTTGGCTTGCTGCTTTTTATCGCAAGAAGATCACGTACGAGAGTCTTTTGCATAACAATTTTTAAAGAGGACACATCCTTATATCAAAAGTGGACGTGACTTGAATTTTGCCGGCGTTTGTCCCTAAAATGACCCAATTCCGGTTACTGCCACTGGGCAGCAGTAACATTGCATCATTTCTCCAGGCAATAGACTTATTTTGCTTTACTCTCTGCCCCTTTCCCTGCTCCCACCCACCCACCCCCCACCCAAACCGACACGTACTTTTAAAGCTGATTATTTTGTCTTGCTGCGTTTTAGCCCTACACACAGTTTTCTCTCCCTGGGAACGGATGAGCAGAGAGGAGCAAGCCCGGCTCGTAGGAGCAACACGGCTAATTAACGCCGAAAGTTCCCATGCGCGGCAGAAATAGTGCCCTCAACGAAATTTCGCTGTGAGCGGCGGCGGAGAGACCCCAGCGTGGGTGCCAGCGCCTCCGGCCACCCTCCCGAGCATCTTTTTCCCCCGATGAGGATGAAAAGAGACCCACTCTCCCCTACTTTCTCAAATCGAAATCGTGCTGCTTCCCAGCCCCACTGGTCAAGTTAATTCCGGAACAAAGGAGGACAAAAACACAAAGGATTTATCTCCCCACGCCCCCCACACCCCCGCTTTCTGCCCGTCTCAAACTTCGCCCCGGCCCGGCGCAGGCCGGGACGCCCCCACCTCACCCCGGCACCGCCTCCCGGGCCCGGGACCCGGCCCGTAGTCAGGGCCCGGCGATGGGGGGGCGGGTGAAATGACAGAGGGGGCTCGCCGTGGTGAGGGGCACGGGGCTCCACTCTCCTCCAAAGCACTGGAAGGGAGAAAGCCCTGAGCTGCCTGCAGACGAAGGGGGGGTGGGGGTTGGGGAAATGCTGCCCCCCGGCAGCGGTGCTGCTGTTTGGACCTCGGGGTACAAGAAAAATAAAGCCTGGCTCATCCTCCCCTCCCCGGGGCTGTATCAGCACAAGTCGTTGCGGGAGCCCCCGCCACCCTGGAAGGCATCGGGCTGTGAAAGGCGAGCACCTGAGAGATCGGGAGAGGAGCGGGGGAGCATCCTTCCACGCCAAGAGTTGAGCAAACTTCCCACGGCGGCTGTCCCTCTGCTCCCGGGCGGGGGGACGGGCGCGGGGTTTGCGGGAGGAGCCCCGCAGGGCGCTGCCTGGGCTGGTGGGGAACCCGGGGTCTGGGGGTGGGGAGGGTCGTGCCCCGTGTGCACCCTTTAACACGCGTGTGCGGGAGGGAAACGCACCCACGTTCAGACGCCCAAACCCTCGCACGCAAATCCACGCACAGAAGCGCTGCAGGCGTGGGTTGGGAAACACGGCGGGTTCGCGTGGAGCAGGACGCGCACCCTTCCTGCGCTTACACCCAGGGCAGAGCAGCGGGTGTGTGGCGTGGGAGACGGTCCCGCGTGTGCCCCTTTGTCGGCCAAAAATCCAGAAGCCGGGAAAGGGAAAGGCTCTGCTGCCACGAGAAACCCTGCACCCACTGCAGACGGGAAGAGTCTTGGGGGGGTGGCGATCCCAACTCTGGCACCCTGTCCGAGCAGGGAGTGTCCCCCTTCCCACGCCCGCCGGAGCCCCGCGGAGCGGCCGCGGCCCCGCCGTTACCCCGCGCGGCCGGGCGGCGAAGTATCCCGCGAGCTGCCCGGTTCCCCGAGCAGAGACAGGAGCAGGGTGAGACATAGGTAGGGAGAGAGGGAGGAAATTGAAAACATATTTAAAACTGTAAATGGGTTCGAGCCAGCCCGACAGCGTGTGCCGGGGGGGGGGGGGGGGGGGGAATGAGGCGCACGCCGGGGCCAGCCCGGTGGAGCGGAGATGGATGCGGACCCAAACCCTGCCACAAAACTTTCGGCTCCTGCTCGTGTTTAGCGAGGGGACAGGAGTATCTGCCCCGAAGAGGGGTAGGGAGCGCTCAGGAACATCTACCGTAACTTAAACCAGATTGCCAGGGAGGCAGACGGGGCCGGAGGAAGCCGCCTGGACTGCCCGCCTGCCGAGAGGATGCCGCTGCCCGCCTCGGCTGTATTCCTGCCCCGGCCAGCCAGCGGGAAACATCTCCGGGAGCTGGGACGGTGCAAGGCAGCGCTCCAGGTGACTTGTGCTGCTCGCAGCGAGGTAGGGTGGGCTGCAGATGTGGGTGGGAGGCGGGAGGGGGCTTGGGAAGCAGATGGGAAGGGGTTTGCAGCCAGGCCACTGGAAAGCAGCGAGCTTTTCTTTTCTTTTCTTTTCTTTTCTTTTCTTTTCTTTTCTTTTCTTTTCTTTTCTTTTCTTTTCTTTTCTTTTCTTTTCTTTTCTTTTCTTTTCTTTTCTTTTCTTTTCTTTTCTTTTCTTTTTTTCTTTTCTTTTCTTTTCTTCCTCCCTCTGCTTGCCTCCCCCTTTTTCTTTCTCATTTTTATTTTCCTGTTTTCTATGCTGCTTCTCCTTTTTTCCCCCCTAGTTTTCTCACCTTTCTTTTTTTTCATCTTCTTTCTGGTATTTCCCTTTTTCTTTTATCTCCTCTTCTTCTTTTTTCTTTTCAATTTTTTCTTTTTATTTTCCCTTTCCTTTTTTCCTTTAATTTTCCTTTTCATGTTTTTTTCCTTTTCTTTACCTTTCTTGTTATTATTTTTTTTTTCTTGTAGAAAAGAAACAAACTAATAATACCGCTAAGAATAGGAAAGACAGTTTTCTCTCTCTCCTCCCCAGAAACTTCTGCGGAGTGTTCTCATCTCCGTCCCATCTTGAAAGGGGGTGACAGACAGTGAAATAAATAAAATTGAATCTTTCCCTAAAGTTCCCTGCGACTTGAGAGCCGGGCTGCCTTGCTGGGGCGGGGGTGGTCCTGGCTGGTAATTGATTCATAACTGTGCACCAGGACACGAGGGCACAACATCCCCGGCGCCCCGGGAACTTCTCGGGGGAGCGGGGCGGCCGCGCTGCCCGCCCGGCCCGGGGCGCGGGGGCTGCCGCTCCGGCCGGCCCCGCCGCCTCTCCCCGCAACCTGACCCTCCTCCGCAATAAAACCCACCTCCCTGCCTCCCTTCCCGCTCCCCGCGCTCGTACCGGGGGAGATTTTCAATCCCAGAGATATAAACCTGCGCCCCGAAAAAAGTTTCGAGCGGGGCTGCTTCCAGTACCTATTTACCAACGAATTACACTGCTATTCTGGCTTTCAATGAAGACTGAATCCCCAAGCGATAATTGAATTAGTCTATTGAAGAGACTGTCAGGTACAATGACGTGGTATATCCCGCGCATTTCCCAGGGTCTATAGGCTTTGGGGACCCGGAATGTATAGTCTGACCTTACAGCTCATAATAATAATGCTGCACTTGTAGCAGAAATCTATTCGCATTCACTTTTAACAAAACCTCTGGTCAGCCAGTCCCTGTAGGAAGGATGAAATCTATTGTATTAGAACAACTCATTTATGTCCTTCAGCAAAGGCCCCAATGAGATCTGATCTAGACCTAGAAATAGGATTACCACAGCGTATATTAACCACGTTTCTATACTTCCTCCTTCCTATAAGGGCGCTGAGAGAAAAAAAAGCAAAGGATATTTGATCCGATTTTGATTTTATTTTTAATTTCAATTTCAAACCTTCCTCCCTTCGGTGACCTTCTTCAAAAGGAAGAAAAAGTGAAGAAGACGAAGGAGGAGAAGAAGGGGGGGGGGGGGGGGGGGGAGGAGGGGGGGGAGAAAAGAAAAAGAAAGCGAATACAACGAAATCGGAAAATTTATTTCGCCCGATTTCCAAAGAGGCTGCGGGCTACGGGCTGCTGGCGTGCGGCGGGAGCAAGGCGGGCATCCTCCCTGCAGCCCGACGGCGGGTACCGGGGGTCCCAGACCGGCTCGTCGGCCCCATCGCCTCCCCGCCTCCCGGATTTCATTTTCTCCCTCCTCGCGCCGGGCTGGCTGACCCAAACCCCGGCGCGGAGAGCCGGTGGGGACATCAGGCTGCAAAAGAATCAGACAGCACCGGAGCACTTAACGGGGGGAACGCGGGGTGCCGCCGCCCCGCTGCCGTCGGAGAGGGGACACGGACGTTCCTCCCCCTCCCGCGACTGCAGCGGGCGTGGGGCTCCGCGGGGCCGAGCCCCTCCGACGGGCACTTCGAAACCCAGCGACACCCACAAGTTACGGAAGGAACTTTTTCCTAAGAAGAGCTTATTTTATTTTTCTTTTAAGCTTCCGACCTGAAGACACGGTGTAGACATATTACCCCGATTACTGTAACTATCTGCTAGCCGGAAAGTAATATTTATCTATTTAGATAGGAAGGGTCGCGTTGGAAAAAAATATCCAGCCTGGAAAATATACATCGTCTTTTACTTAACCCCTCCTCATTCATCCAGCCGGTCCCCCACCCCCTCCGTACACAAACCTACTCGATTTATAGAGAAGCCTTTAAAATCCAGAACAATTTCTAGAAGAAGGGAGGACTCCGGATGAAATAATCCCCCCACCCCTACACACACACACGTACACACACACATATACACACTTCGCCTCCACCTCCTCCCGCGCTCAGGAAGGCAAATTAAATAGTTAAAGGCTTCGATTTCTCTCTCTCTCCCTTTTGTTACCCAATTTTGGAACATTTAAGGATGGGTGTGTGTATTGTATTCAATAATAAAAGCTATAGGGCCGCCAGGACATTTATCATCCTATTACTGTAACAAATCCGGGCTCCCAATACATGAAAGGTAAAATGAATTACCGACGTTAAGCCGTCAATAAAGTCATTTCTGTAAATGGTGTCTCCGAAGGACTGCAGCATTATTCAACTAGCTTTATCAGCAGCTGGGAAATTACGTGAAGAAGCTCGCAGCGTGTAATATGGCCCTGCTTACTTTGATTAAGCGTCTTGCCAGGGAATAGTGACAGTGCTTTTGACCAGGTTTTATTCGCCGTCCTGTGATGAACGCCAAGCTGATCAGGCGGAATGAAGAGTAATTAAAACCTATAAATTATCTTTTGCAGCCCTTCTCAAGGCGTCTCTTGCAGGAGAGATAAGGCAGCGAGCCCCCATTTACAGCTCTGAAAGGGACCGCGGCTCACAAAGGCTACGTGGCTAAATGGGATATTGATAGTGTCCTAATTAGAATTTAATTAAGTACCCACGCTCGCTTTTGGGATAAAGATTTCAATTTTGCTAACTTAAATATAAATAAACCCAATTTCGGTGCGAGTAAATGATATGATATTGTGAATGCGGGCTGGGGGGGGGGAGGTAACATTCATTTAATTGCGGATGAAGCTCTTGATTCCAGAGCTGATTGTGTTCTGCCAGCTATTATTTTAGGAGATTATTGTGTGGCCGGAGGTAACAATTCGGTAATGCTTCCCCGGTACGGAAAATAACCGAGGGTGCCTCGGAGGTGTGGGCATACACACACGCTGCCCGGGCACCCGGGAAGCTGCTGCCGGACACCCAGACGTGGATCCTTCGATTCCCGGTGCCGGTCGCCTTCCCGACAGCGAAGCCGCGGGCCGGGTCGCTTCCCCCCGGGCTGCTCCCGAGGAGGGGAGCGCAGCCGGCCGGCGAGGCGAGGGGAGCCCCGCCGCTGTCCGCACCGCGGCTCAGCCCGCCGGCACACGCGCAGATATAAACACAGACAGAGATCTATAGGTGTATTTTGATCACGCACCCATGCACATATAGGATAGATAGGCGGCGGCACGTGACGCGGGCCGGCCCCGCGGAGAGGCGCGGAGAAGCGCGGAGAGATGCGCGGGGCCCCGCAGCCTCCCCGGGCCGGCCGCCGCCCTCACGGCCGCCGTTCCCTTTTTTATCGGGGGGGTGCAGCGGGAAGATGGGGGTCTTCCATTACGCCCGGAGGAGAAAACGCCGGGAATCGCCTTTCCCGCAGCCCCGGGAACCGGCCGTGGAGCAGCGCTCCAGCCCAGAGCAGGTGCCTGCGACCGGCAGGGAAGCGGCCGGGGCTCCGGGCACCCCTCCGTCGTGCAAAACGTGAGGTGTCGTGGAACCCCCCCCACGCCGTGCCTCTTCGTGTGAGCACCGACACTTCCCTTCCCCGGGGCAGCTCGGGCCTCCGCGCAGGGCAGCGCCGGAGCCGCGGGGCGAAGGCACCGGCGTCGGCAGGGCCGCCCTCCCTCCGGCGCTCGGCTGCGGCCCCCAGCAGTCCAGCAAAACCGAAACTGCAGGCAAGCACTTTTAATTTTTTTTTTTCTTGTAAATTAATTTTTTAGAAAGCTGCAGCAGTCCTCAAAAAAGTGTCTTTTTTCCCCCAACCTTTAAAATCCTTAAATTTTCCTTCTGCCCCAACACACGTCCCCGAGGTGCTCGGTCTTCGCTGGGGGAAAAAAAAAAAAAAAAGAAAAATACCAAGGAAAAGATAAAAAAGGTAATAAACCGAACCCAAATCAACAAACAAACATCAAAAAGCAGACGAGGAATCACGATACGAATTCAGCCGTGAGCTGACGGCTGATCTGCTTCATATCCCGAAAAAAAAAAAACCCTCAATGAAGCGACAAACCAGCCGAGCGGCTGCAACCATACGCCCAGCTCACCGGGGCAGTGCCTCCCGCCTTTATGATTATTTCGTGTTAGTTATTATTATTATTATCATTTTTTTAATCCTCCAAAACAAAGTTCTGATTCCCCATCCCGCTCGCTGCTTAACCCCGCCGCGGGAGAATAGGAAAGGAAAAGAAAAAGAGGAAAAACAGCACCCACAGACTTGGGGGGAGATGGGTGTGATTTATTATTGGGCGGGGGGCGCAACAGAAAAGCGGCTGATGAGCAAATCCCCGCCACCCGCGGGGACACGGCGCTGCCTTAGGGTTAGGGTCCGGCGTTCCAGGACACGGCGCTGCTGGAAGAAGTTGTTTACGGGGCTGGCTGGGGGGGGGGGGGGAGAGGGGAAGGGGGAAACCGATACACGCGTGGAGGTGCGGGCGCGGCAACCCCCGCCCCGTCGCGGCGCTCCTGCCGCCCGTCCCGTCCCGTCCCCACGCGGTATTTATGGCGGCGGCCCGTCGGGCGCCCATTGGGCGCGGCGGCGGGGTGTCAGCGGCGGCGGCGGCTCGCCATTGGCCGCCCCCACGTGCGGGGCCGCCTCACGTGCTTCCGGTACGAGTGAAAAAAGTGTGGCTGAGGGATTTTTTAGGGAGAGTTTGTTGCACGGACCGGAGCTGTCAGAGATTTGGCCTTTTTTTTTTTTTTTTTTAAAGCAAAAAAAAAAAAAAAAGAAAAACCAACAAAAAAGGGAGAAAAAAAAAAAGAGAGAGAGAATTAAAAAAAAAAAAAAAAATAAATTGGCCGGGGCGGCGTGCAGCACCAGGCTGGCGGGGAAGGGCTCCGGCAGCCCGTGGCGTGGGCAGAGCGCAGCGTGACAGCGGGGCAGCGCGGAGCCGCCGCGGCGGCGGCGGCCGGGAGATGGGCAGATTTTGACGGGTTTGAGGGGGGCGGGTGTTTTTGGGTTGGTTTTGGTTTTTTTTTTTTGGGGGGGGGGGCGCGGTGTTGCCGCACACCTTTTTGGGTTCGGTGGTGTGCGCTTTTTTTTTTTTTTTTTTGTGGTGGAAATATAAGCTGATCGGGAGAAGGGGAACAAGAAGCCCTCGCGTGTCTCCCCGGTTCTGGATCCATCCGTGCGAGGGGGAGAAAAAAAAAATCTCAGCTCCAGCCCAACAAGTGGATTTTATTCTTTTTTTCTTTTTTCTTTTTTTTTTTTTTAAACCTCTTTTTTAAATTTTTCCTCCCCCTTTTCCACCCCGCCACCCACCGGCAAAGTGGGGTGGGCGTAAAGCGGGTGGGTGGGGGGGAAAAGAGGCAGCGATCTCCGTGGCGGGGGCTGAGCATGGAAGAGCCGCCGGAGGGGCACGGCCACCGAGACGCGGCGCCCGGCCCGGCGAGCAGCAGCAGCGGCAGCGATGGCGAGAGCCTGCCCGTGTCCCCCAGCCCCGCGCCCGCCTCCCCCGCCGCGCCCTGCCCCCTGCCCCTGCCCCGCCGCCGCCACCCGCCGCCGCCCCCGCCGCCCCCGCCGCCGCCCCACCGCACCACCAACTTTTTCATCGACAACATCCTGAGGCCGGACTTCGGCTGCAAGAAGGAGCCGCCCGCGCCGGCCGGCGGCGGAGGAGGAGGCAGCCGGGAGCGGGACGGAGACCGGGGGCAGAGCTCAGGTAGAGAAAACGTCAACCCGCTGCTGGCCCGGCCGCCCAACCCGCCCTCCCTCCTCTGCCCGGACTCGAACTGCCGTCCTGACGGCTCCGCGCCGCCGCCCGCAGCCGCCGCCGCCGCCGCCAAAGCCAGCCCCGCCGCGGCGGTAGCGGCGGCGGCGTCGGGGGCGGCCAAGCCCCCCGCCGACGGGGGCGAGACTCACCCGGCGAAGTACGGGGAGCACGGCAGCCCCGCCATCCTCCTCATGGGCTCTAATAATGGAGGACCTGTTATAAAGCCCGACTCGCAACAGCCGCTGGTGTGGCCTGCCTGGGTCTACTGCACTAGGTATTCAGACAGACCGTCCTCGGGTAAGGAACCGCGGCGCATCTGGGAGCTGTTAAAATCGTGACAAGGTCGCCCCCCCCTTCCCTTCCCCTCTTCCCCCCATCGCTTTGGCTCCCGGCCTGCTGAAGACCTCGCGTGGGGAGGCGCGCGGGGGGCGGAGGGGGGGGGGGGGGTCCTGGGTCACCCGGGGCGAAAGGAAACGCGTCCCCCCCCCAGCCCCCCTCCTTCCTCCTCCGAGTCTCCCAAATTTGAATGTGACGCCGGGCCCCGATTCGGCCGCGTTTCGATGCGGGGAGCGACCCCCTTCCCGCGCCCCCCGCCCGCCCCGCCTTGCAGCAGCCCGGGGTGTTCCGCAGCGCGGTGGCGGTGGGGTGGGAGCGCTGCGAAAACGGGCGGCGGAATCGGCTATTCCCTTCTTTTAAGGCTTTTTCTCCCCTTGTGTTTTTTTTTGGGGTTTTTTTTCCCTGAGTGCTGGTGGCCTTTTGGGTTGGCGGGGGTGGTGGTGGTGGGGAGACCTGAGCCACATGCTGAGCGGCTGCGGGAGATTGCGAGGATGGCTGATGCTTTCCTGAAGAGCGAAGAAAAAGGGGTTTTGTTAGGGGAAAGGTGGCGGAGGGGCTGTTTATGGGGTCCCTCCAGCGCGGCAGGGCCAGGCAGGCCCTTAGGCCCGCGCATTGCCGCGGGAATCGGTGCTCCCTGCCGTGATTGTGGGCCCGGCTCTCGTGGCGGGGGGACGTGCCCCTTCCCGGGGCAACCCCGGTGGGAGCCGCCTGCTCGGCCCTCCCGGCCCCGTTCTGTGCCCCCTTTCACGCTGTTTACACTCCCCCAGGCGCCCCGGCAGCCACGTATTTTATCACCGTTAGTTTCTATTTTGAATTGTAATTTTTTTTGAGAGAAGCGGAGGGCGAGGAGAGAGGTTTCCCCCGCGACACCCCCGGGTCAGTATCTAGGGGTCCGTCAGCGCGGGCCGGGGACCGGACTGGGGTCCCCTGTGCCGGCGAGGGGGCCGCTCCAGGGCCGGGGGGAAGCGGCGCTGCCCGGCCCCGCTCCGCCCGGCCTGGAGGTTCCCCGCCGGCGGTCAGTGCGGAGCTCTCGGCCGAGCCGTCTCCATCCCCCGTTATTGACACGTCCAGCGACTTGAAACTCAGAAAAGCCACTTTGATTGACTCGGGTGATTGATGGAGTGATAGAGCTGTCAGACGGCGCGGCCCTTGCTCCCAGCCGGCCCGGCCGCGGGTGTTTCACTACCGATTCCCAGGGCCGCCGTGCGCCAGGCGCTTTGCACTTGCGCTTCTATTTCCTTTTCTCCCCTTTCTTCGGGGAGAGGATTATTTCTGCATGTCCTCCCCGAAACCTGCTGCTCACCCCGGCCCGGAGGAGAGAAGGGCGAGGGGAGGCTGGCTCGGCCGCCCTCTTTGTTGTGCTCGGAGCTGCCCACCGGCCGTTTCTCCCGGATCCCGGGGACGAGCGGGCTGCGGCTGTCGGAGACGCCGGCA
This sequence comes from Rhynochetos jubatus, assembly GCA_027574665.1. Lineage (NCBI taxonomy): Eukaryota > Metazoa > Chordata > Aves > Eurypygiformes > Rhynochetidae > Rhynochetos > Rhynochetos jubatus. The sequence goes on from CM050654.1 coordinate 33,427,476, forward strand.
CCGCGCTGCAAGGTGCCGGGGCCAAGCGGTTCACTCCCCGCGCCCTCCCGCCTGTCCGAGCCCGGGAGCATCCCGGCTGGCCCCGTCACTCACCCCTCCGGCGGCCGCCACCGAGCCGCGGGGAACCCCCCCATCTCGCTCCGGAGAAGGGAGAGAAACCCTCGGCCTACTCGGCGGCCGGGAGGCCTCGCCGGCTCTGGCTGCGGCTGCTGCTGGCGAGGGGATGCGGGCCCGGTGCTGCCCGGCGATCCCGGCAGCTGCTGGGGGATTTTCGCAGATCCCTTTCTCCAGGGCTCTCTCCGTTCCCCTGGGCCGGGCCGGCGTGCAGAGGACAGGGGGTAGCCCCCCCCCACACAGCCGGGCGCTGCTCCCGGGATGCTCCCCGGGGCCGGGCTGCTTTCCCCGGCGAGCTCTGTGGTACTTCAGCTGGCCCCATCCCGGCCTGGGGATGCTGCGGCGTGGGGGGCACGGCTTTCGGCGGGGGTTCATGGAGGGAGCGGCGGGGGAGGCCGGGGTTCCCCGGCGGGCATCAGCCGCTGGAGATCCCGGGCAGCGGCGGGGGTCCGGGATTGCGGTGGAGAAGGCCCCCCCGGGGCTGGGCCGGCCTTGCAGAGGGGGCTATTGCCCCCCAGATAGAGACTGGGGCAGCGCCCAGCCAGGCTCCTGCTCCTGGCGGCTCCCCGGTGCCGGGCCGCGGGGACCCTCGCCCTCCTCGCTGCCCGCCGGAGCCGCTGCCGGGCAGAGGGAGCGCGGCTTGTCCCGGCGGAGCGGCTCCCCGACGTGTGCCGGGGCGGGGGGCGAGCAGGCCGCCGCTCCCCTCGGCGGGGCCGGGGCGGCGGGGGTGATGCGCGGGCGGCGCAGGGCGCTCGACCTCGGCCTCCCCGCTCCTTCCCCATCCTTCCCTCTGCCGTGCCGGGGCGGCGGTACCGGGGCTGGCGGCGGAGGAAGTGGGGGGACAACACACGACACGCACGGGACCGGCAGAAATACGCCCGTCGGCCATTTTTCCGGCGGCCGGCGGGGCGGGGGCGGCGGTCGGTCGGCCGGTCGGTCGGCGGCGCGGCCCTGCCCAGCGGCGTGTGTGTGCCCTGCCCGCAGGCCCCCGCACCAGGAAGCTGAAGAAGAAGAAGACGGAGAAGGAGGACAAGCGGCCGCGGACGGCGTTCACGGCCGAGCAGCTGCAGCGGCTGAAGGCGGAGTTCCAGGCGAACCGGTACATCACGGAGCAGCGGCGGCAGAGCCTGGCCCAGGAGCTCAGCCTCAACGAGTCCCAGATCAAGATCTGGTTCCAGAACAAACGAGCCAAGATCAAGAAGGCGACGGGCATCAAGAACGGGCTGGCGCTGCACCTCATGGCCCAGGGACTCTACAACCACTCCACCACCACCGTGCAGGACAAAGAGGAGAGCGAGTGAGGCGGCGCGGCCCCCCCAGCCCTGCGCCGCGGCGCCGGCCCGCCGGCCGGGAGGCGGACAGGTGCTATTTAAAAGCAGATCTATTGTCTATCCATAGTATAAGGACTCGGATTAAGGAAAAAAAAAAAAAAAAAAAATATGAACACTTTCAAAAAAAAAAAAATTATCTCTATATAGCCAAACAGCATATGACCTTGTATATATTTAATTTCAGGTAAGAAATATGTGTAGCGATCTCTATTTGCTGGACAGTTTCTCTCCCTCCTTCTCTCGCTTCCCCTCTCTTTTGTTCGTTTGTTCGTTTTGTTTGCTTTCCTTTTTATTTCCTCGTTGTCCGTTGCTCTTGTTTTACAGTAAATGTCCGACTTTTCTGATCTTTCGTTTCATCTTATTTTTGTTTGTGTGTGTGTGTGTGAATTTCCGTCTTTTTTTTTTTTTTTTCCCCCGAGGAAAAAAAAAAATTCTGATCCACAGACTGCGAGACTGAACCCGCCGCTACAAGCCAAAGATTTTATTATGTTCAGAAATCTGTAGTCTGAAATAAAGTGTAGACTGTGTTCAGGATTCAGGCTGGCTGTAATTCTTTATTTTAGTGTATGGATGTTTGTATATATATATATATATAAACGTAAATATAAAAAATATATATACACATCCACGATACGCTGTGTATACAGTGCCATTTCAGTGGCGCATTTGGGTTTTGTTTTCGATAGATCAGTGCAGCAATTTTTAAACTGTTCATCCCTTGTTTAAAACCCTGTCTGAGACCTTCGGTTTCTTTTTGGTTTTGGTTTATTTTTATTTTTAATTTTCTACCTTCTTTAAAAAAAAAATTCTCTTTGGCCATTGCGGTCACGCCTCGCTTCCCGAGTATCCCTTTTTAACAAGAAATAATATAACCCTCGTAATAATGGTAATAATTTATCACCATCTCCTGCAGGAAAAAATGCCTGAAACCGTCTGGACGTTTGGAGCTCTGGGATGCATGGATTTGCCTGGCAGCTCCATCCCGCGCTCCGAGCGGCTCTGCTCCCGTGCTGCGTTTCCAGCCAGGAGCTCTCCCCGGGCGAGGGGAGGACCGGGGCGCTCGGCACCGGGTGCTGCGCCGCCGCTCCCGGGAGTGCTCCCCGCTCCCTGCCCCGGACCTCCCTGCTCCTTCCAGGGCTCGGGCTAACGTTTACCCGTGTGCGTGGGAAGCGTGGGGCCGTGGAGAGCCGACGGCACGGCGGGACTCCCGCTCCGCTTTTTCTACCCACTCCGGTTAAATTTCGCTGTCCCCGTCCCGGGGAGGCAACTCTTTTCGCCGCCGGCCCGGGGGCACCGACGGGCCGGGGTCGGGCTGTGCCCGTAGCTTTGTCCTCGGGCCGTCGAGGGCTGCCGTGCCCGGGCCTGGCGCCCGCACAGGCCTTGCGTGGGGCCCCGCGGAGCCGAGGGCGGGCGCTGGGTGTCCGTTCCTCGCGGCCCCTGCAGAAACCGGGCGCCGGGGAGGGTGGGGAGCCGCCAGCCCCCGCGAGGGGCTGTCTGTCGGCTTTTCTTTTCCTTTCTCTTTCTTTCTGCTCCTCTGAACCTCTCCCCGAGGCCCGCAGCCGGCGGGGCGGCGGGGAGAAGCGGGCAGAGCTGGAGCCGGGGTGAGACCCCAGCCAGGGGAGCCTGTCTCCTGCATCCCCCTGGGAGGACCGGGCAACGCCGAGGCCATTCCTGGGGGAATGGGACCGGGCGGGCTGGGGTGCGAAGGTGGACGAGCAGAGAGGCACCGGGAGATGGCCTCTGCCATTTTTGTTTGCTTTTTAACTATTTTTGCTTAGCGCTGCTGTCACCAGCCAGGGATGGAGGCGCAGGCCGTGGCTGCCCTGCCCCGCCGAGAGCCCCCTGCCCTCGCACCCGCTGCCGGCAGGGCAGGACGCTTCCTTCACGTCAACCCACCCCATCACATCCCACACCAGCGCATCCCACGCCAGCGCATCCCACACCAGCGCATCCCACACCAGCGCATCCCACCCCTGCTCTGCCCGCCGAGGGTTCCGCTCCGCTCTGCAGGCCGAGGAGACGGGAATGCTCGGAGAGTTTAAATAAACGTTGTACAGCGCCATCTAAAGTCCTGCGGTTTTTTTCTCCCTCTCCTCTTTTCCATGGGATTGAAACAGAAACTTAAATGTTCAGCACCGAGGAAGAGAAATGGTCCTTCAAAGTGCGAGCCGTAGCTCCCGGGCAGGGGAGGGGGGAAGCGGCCACCCGGCCGGGGGCAGCTTCAGGGCTTGGGGGACACGGTCAGTGTCTGCCCCGGTTCCCCTTCCTCAGCTGCTGTCGGGGGATGCGGAGAGATTGCCCCCTCCCCGCTCCAGTCTCAATTCTCTGCCTTTCTCTTGTGCCCGCCGCTTCACACTGCCCTGGAGCTGCACAGGCAAAAAATGTGATTGCTTCCTAAAAATCGGGTAACGATCCACCCCGAGAGCCGGATCTGGCCCTGCCCTGCCGAGGGGACACAGGTGATGCCAAGGCTGGCTTTTGGTGCTGGGCCCAGCGGACCTGCCAGGGCCCCCCGCCTACCTCCGCCCCACCGACAGACCCCTGGGCCCGCTGCCTACCTGCAGCCGGGACGGGGTCCCAGGCGTGGGGGTCACCTGCAGGGTGGGGGCTCTGGAGGAGGTGGATGAAGAGCGTGTTTCCTCAGCCGTGGGTGTCCGGCCAAGCTCAACTGAGCTGGACAAGTCAGGGATAAAGATGATGGGGGAAATATAGGGCAGATTAAGGGGATTATTTAAACAAATCAGGCTTTTTAATGTAATTATGCTTTTAGGATTTCTTAGCTAGGGCAGCTGAGCAGGGAATGTGAAGGGACCAGCACAGGCCAGCATGGTCCAGGTCTGCCCTTGCTGGTTCCAGGAGTGACCTCAGTCCCCTGTGGGTGCTGGGGGCAGACAGCACTGAGGGGGATGCTTTCCTGCCAGGGCCTCCCCCGGGGCTCAGCAGCAGCTCTGCAGGGGGCTGCAAGGATCCAAGAGGTAAGAGCAGGAGCTGCAACATCCTCCCTGCTGGAGTCGAAGTAGGACCAGGTGTTCGTGGAGTGGAGGGGGGGAGGCGGGGGACATGCACCGGGGACCCTGGCCGCAGAGCCGAGGGTTGGAGGGGGCGGATGGGACCAGGAAGGCTGAGCCCCAGGATGGGGCATCCACAAGCCCAGGAGAAAAAGCCCCGGAGGAAAGGGCACTCCATCCCTGCTGTCGGAAATTAAGGTCAGCTCCCTGCCCGGGAGGCAGCAGTGCATTTGTGGGGTGTAAGACTCAGCCAACACCCAACAGACACCCCCTGCCCCCCATCCGCTGCTGGAAGGATGCACCAACGCCCATTTCTCCCAGCAAAGCACCCCGAGAGCTGAGTACAACCGCTTTCAGCACCCCGGCCCGACCACCATCTCCCCGGGCGGGGGCAGCCCGGTGGCCTGCTGCATATGCATATGCAAATGAGGCATGAGGGAAGGGGGGAAGGCCACGCGTGGTCCCCCCCGTTGGTCCCCTCGGGCCGGGGAGCAGATCCTGCTGCCTCCTGTCACGGAGCTTGTTCCTTTGTGCCGCCTTTCGAGGAATCAAAGCAGACACGGTTGTGACACGTAGCCCGGCAGGTCAGAGGTCAGATTTCACAATCCCAATTACAATGATTTCTAATGATGTTTATCTTGCGGGCTCCGACGGCTGGGAGCTTTACAAGAGGGGTCCGCTCCCCTCCCCTCTGCTTGGAGGGCCATGGGTGCGGGGGGCCCTCTCCTCCGCTCCGGTCAGGGGGAGATGCGCTGGTCTAGGTCACCGAGCGCTGCGTCCGCCACGCCGAAGGGAGCTGGGAGCTGGACGGTGGCGTCGGAGCCGGGAGGGGGTTCTCGGGGGTCTGCCACCGGTACCGGTCTCCCTCCGCACCTGCCCTGCGGTGCTCGAGGTCACGCCGGACTGAAGGGAGTGAATATCACAGAGGTTTACGGTGAATATTACCAGGCGCTGCACCTCTCCCTCCCCGTCGGCTAAGGTCCGAGGCAGCGCTAACAAGTGACTAAGCGGAGGTAGGAGCTCTGCTCGCCAAACAGGCTCTGCTATTTGTTTGTCCGGAGCCCATCGCGGCTGCGGGGGGGGCTTTAGGGACCGGCCTCTCCCTGGCCGCTCCCCCCCCCACCCCGTCCGAACCCTTCTGTGGAGTCCCGGGGTTGGGGGGGGGGGGGGGCGGCAGCGGGCGGTCCCGACGGGGAGCTCACCCAGCGCCGCCGCTCCCCGGGAGGGTCCCGGTAACGGGGGCACGGCCCGGAGCACCCTTCAGACCTCCGGGGTCCGGCTTCTTGTCGGTGAAACTGGTTCCATTTAATTTCTGTCTTACAACAAATAAACGCAGAGCGGCGGTCGGATCAAAACACAACTCAAACGGTTTCCGATTAAAGGTAAAACCGTTTGCAAAAAGCTTTGCCGAAGGGCGAAGGGCTGAAATTTGGAGGAAAAAAGTTATAAATTTTGAGTTTAAAAAAAAATATCAGTAACTTTCCCTCTGTCGGGAAGTTGGACACGCAGCGCCCGAGCCCCAGCCTTGGGCTGGCTGTTGACAGCGCGCAAGGTGCATCTTTATGCTCTACATCAAATGCCTTTGAAACAGGTTTAAAAGAGTGTATGTAAACTAGCTAATGGAGCTCTTTCTTCCGGTTGAGTAAGCCGGTGGATCAGACTTTGCTGGAAGTAGAAGCCCTTTGCTCTGAGATCTGATCTTTACTGCACCAGGTGAGCAACCCTTACATTAAAAAGGGTTTGTTGGCTTGTTCTCGGTCACTTTGTCAATTTGGAGATAACGAGGATGCGAATAAAAACTTTGTTAGCTCCGGCAGCAGCAGAGCCGTCGGGGGAGGGGGTTTAAAGGGCTGCCGAGCCGAGCCCGCTGCGGCCCGTGGCGATGCCGTCGTGGGGGGCTCGGCGGGGCGGACACGGCGCAGTCCTGCTCTGCCCCCGGGCTGTGGCCGCGGGGCTCGGCTCGGCTCCGCCGCGCCAGGGCACATTTCGGCACAAAACGTTTGAGGGGGTGGGTTTTTTTCCTGCTTTCTCATCCTCGGTTGGGCTGCTCGGAGCCGCCGGGCTCGGTGAACAGCGGGGTCCCACCAGACGTGAAGGCAGCACCGACTCCGGGCGCTGTCGGGGTAACACGGGGCGCTGCTCCCCTTCGGCGGCCGCGTACGAGCACCTCCGGTCAGGCGGGGGGGTGGTGTCCCCAGCAAAGTCCCGGAGTGTCCCGGGGACAGGCAGACCCTTCTGGTCACCCGGGAGAGGCATCGGCCTGCGGGGGGCAAGGAGGGACAGGGGTGGGCGAAGAGTGAGGGGGCAGGCAGTACCCCGGGGTGCCGGGCTCGGGGCTGCCCGTGATGCAGCGGCTGCCCATGCCGGGATTTGCTTGCGCGGGTGGGGTGTGGGAAAGGGCTGCGCTGGCAGTGGGGCAGTGCCGGGCCGAGCCGGGCCGTGCCGAGCCGACGGAGATGCTCCCCGCCCGCTCCTCAGCGTCTCCCTCTGCGAGGGCACCCTGCTCCTCGGGGAAGCACCGCAGGGACCCGGGAACCGGTGACAGTAACAGGGCGCTTTTCTCTCCCCCTCTTCCTTTTATTTTGGATTGTCAGATTAAAACGACACCCCACCCTCCTTTCTCAGCCTACCCCCCCGGCCCCAGACCCCAGCCGCAGGCTCCCCCCGGGCGAGGAACGAGGCTCGGGGACCCCGCAGGGGGCTCCGGCGCTCTCAGGGTGTCCGCTCATCACAACAGACCCCTGAAGAAATAGGAGTGGACGCACCTGTCGGGCCGGGGAGCCAGGCTGGGGAGAGGTTACGTTTAACCCCCAAAATTTGGCATGAAAGGGGCCAACGAGGATTATGCTCCGGTGGCTCCCCTCAGTTATCAGAAGATTGAAGAAAGCATGGGAAATAATATTAAGATCAGTCCTGTTTTTTTCTTCCAGAGAACAATGCGTGCCTTATCTCCCATTGAATAAATAAATCATAATTGCCCGACAGTTACCCGTTACAATAAACTTGACCAGATCTCCCAACAATTAGTTACGCGTTCTCTCTGCTCTGGTAAAAGTCTTGTTAAACGTGATGAATGTAAAAATAAGCTACCCTTGAATGTAGTTTGTAAGATCTTTATTGGAAAAGTACAACTATTTAAGCTTCTTGAGGAGACGAAGGGAAGAATCCATAATTAAAGAGGATGGCTAGTAAAAGATAAGACTAGAGGTAACACTAGATTGTCAAATACCAAATAAAATAGTAATTGGATCATGCCTCTTTAATGGGGATTGGTGTTTTCCTGGTGCCCTGGTGCAGCTTTTTTTTTTTTTTTTTTTTTTTTTAAATTTAAATGTGTACCCTTTGACTTCAGGAGCTGGAATTCAGGAGCTGACTGACTTCAGCAGTTTTGCTGCTGTGGGCTTGGAACCCTTTCCACTGCCAGCTTCAGCTTCCTAGAACGCTGCTTGGGAGTATCATGCCCGGGGTACCGCAGTGCTTTCCTCTCAGGTGGCTGCTGCAGCAGCACCTGGAGCCCAGTTGGAACTTCCCATTAGGCCAGGCTTGAGGCAAGCACATGCTGCCCATCAACCCTTGAGAGACAACAGTCAGTGCTTTGGATGGAAGAGGGAGGCTTGATGTGAGGTTTGCTCCTGCTTCCTTAGCAGAGAGGGGTGGGGAAAAGAGCTTTGAAGCCTCCTGATTGTAGCTCCCCATCCATCATCTGATGCCCACAAGAGCCCTGGGCCAGCTTTGTAGTCAGGGACATCCATGGAAGGTGCCCCCAAGATGTGGAATTGCAAGGGAAGAGCAGAAGACTTGAGAGTCAGCATAAAAACAGCTCTAAGAGCTGGCCCCAGGAGACAGCCTTCTGGCTAGGAACTGGGCTAGCCCTTACTACATTTGAAAACCCTTCATTGGGTTAGGAAAATGATCAGTGCCTTTTTCTGTTGTTGCTCCCTGGGAAGGGCTGAATTTTTCCTTGGAATCTCCCTATTTGAGGCTTCCTAGGTTATTGACTGGGCTGTACACGGGTGATGGGTCCTGGGCTGGAAGGTCTGGTCCTCCCTTGGGCAAAACAAGCAGGAGCTGCACTGAGGGCTCTGTCTGCAGGTGCTATGAATCAGGGCAGGCCCCGGAGTGGGCAGAGCAATTTCTGTTCATACTGGTGCAGAGCAGGGCCTTGAGAGTTTCACTTGAGCCAGTCAAAGCTCCTGGGCCACCTCCACACCAGGAGATAGCATAAGGAAATTCCTTGCACGTATTCCAGCTACACCCGTTGTGCAGCGACGGATGTCTTGGTGCAGCCCGGCACTGTGTCATCTCCTCCCATCCACGCTACTGGAGTCATGGCGAGGCTCCATGACTGTGGAAAAGCAGGTAGGGAATTTTACAGTTCACAGCTTGGAGCAAGAAGGAAGATAAGTGTTAGCGCAGCAGCGAGGCTTCACGTGCAGCCTTTAACTTCTATAGGTCTTTTTAAATGCGTGGTCATATATTTAAAGTGGATTTCTGGATTAACTTAAGGTTGTTTGGGACTCTTTCCCTTAAGAAAAAAGCACACGAAACCCATGCATTCTTGTGGAAATGAGCATAAATATGGATCTGTTTCTGTAGTGGTTTAACGCGAAGCTGAGTTTACCCCTGAACATGTCTGCTATAGGATGCATCACATAAATACATATTGAGTCACATTTCAGATACTGATCATGTCCTCCATAGATAATAATACCAGTTTGGGGTTATTACAGGTTCTGTGATGTAGCTGTTTCATATTTGACTTTTTAAAATATGTTTCACTTACTTGTAGACCACACAAGCTCTATCGAGGACACCTGGTATCTATTAGATTGTTTCAGTCCGTGGAACAAAGCTAATCTGATATGACTAGTGAAGTTGGGAGTTTTGCCATTGATTTCAATAGCAGCAGGATGGGGCTGAACTGTAAAAACACAGCTCCATATGATTTTATTCACATCTAGCCTGTCAGGAATAAAACCCCACCAGCCAGAGGTCAGGGGAGCTGCGCTGCGCTAAGGTGCATGCACGCAAGATTGCGAGCAGAGGCAAACCGCAGGCGGGTTTGCCAACTTTCACCTGAGGTTTAATTTAAAACTGAGCATCAGCTTAGCCTGAGCTACAACAATAGATTAGTGGCCTGAATATTGCTGTAGATAGATAGGCTAAATCTTGGCAAAAATAACGGGTGTATAGCTGTGCCAGCAGAAAGTAGAGCAGTCCTCTGTGCCTTGCATATGGTACCTTTCTGAAGGTCCAGGTGAAGTTACAGTTGCAGTTAAGTGGTGCCAAGCACTTAATCCTCCCACCTGAGGTCATTCCTGAGCACTGAGCCTGGTGGGAATGCTGAGCTCCTGTGAGCTGGCCGAGGTACGATGCAGGCAGTCACAGGACAGGGACAGACTTGGTTGTCCCAGGGAGGTTAATAGCACAGATGAAAGATTTTTCCCCAAAAAGAGTGAAACACAGGGTGCTATAGAAAGCTTCAGGATCCTGCAGATCTCCTTTAATCTACTAACCCTTGACCACTGCCTGAAATTCCTGGGTGCTCCCCTCACCACCTCCGGAATCCATCAGAACTGGTTTCCTAGATGGAGAGCTGGTTTAGAGTGGTTTAGCTCTGCTGGTTTCACCTCTGTGCGACAAGATGAACGCGGACAGCAAGGGCTCCTTTCCCTTGTACGGTGCTTGACACCAGCTCCAGTAAGTCCCTACAGTGGTGGTGCTGAGTGAAGAAGAGGAGAACACAGCACCCAGCCCATGCCTCTGCCTTTCAAGAAGGCTTATACCTCTGCAGTGACTTCTGTGCTTAGATACGCATTACTCAGCCAGTGGGTTTCACTACCTTGAGCTTGAAAAGTTACTTGAAAGCTTTATTTAAAATTACAGATGCTTGTCACGCTTCAAGCTCTCCTATATATCCAATGAATTATTAAAACTGGTTTATGAAAGCATGTACATGACTGAACATGAATGACATCATTACTGTTATTACAACGTATTAGGGGCCAAATCCTGTTTGTGGTTTATTTTTTTTTTTTAAGGACTCCTGTGTTTTGGGTTCTTCCTGAATCCACCTGTACAGTAGTAGGGATTCTGAGATTTGAACTTATCATTTTCGTATGTCTGGCAAAATCGCCCTTGAAATCGGTAGGAATTTTGTGTATATGAAACTGAACATAAATCAGGGCTTCAGGATCTGTTTCCAAGAAATTTGAAAGAGACTTGGAGTTTTGTTTAATTTGGATGGAGTGTACTTGCAGGGAGAGTTCAAGCACTAAAAATAAATGTGACTCTTCCTCATGCTTAGGATGAAAGAAGATGGACTTGGAGAAAACTTCTTGAGTCATCTGGCCCAACCCTTTGCATCACTAGAGTAAAGGTTGCGCTAATCCAGCCTTAAAGCTGTCATTCTTATCTTAAGCATCTCTACTGCTGGTGCTTTAATTATCTCAATAGGCAGTTACTGAGTTTTCACTGTACCACTGCAATTCTTCTTATGTTTCAGTTTCTGCAAAGGTTCTTTCATGTAGAATAAGAGACAGCAAAATATTCAGGTGTTAAATGGGTTTTCTGCTCAGTTAAAAAAATAATATAGTTGTGTATGAGTCTCAGTAACTCTCTAATATTTAGTTAAATTACAGAATTAACTTTGTACTGATTTTTGTCGGTGTTAAAGCATTCACTGAGTGGCAGATGTTTTAGAATGATTTCTGGGTAAAGCAGGACAAGTACTACAATAGGCCTGCGCACCACATTTGTCAGCAATCCTGCTTTGGAGTTGTGTTTTGAGTAAGAGAATATAAAATTAATTCAATTTGAGCTTACTTAGGAGTAGTGGACTAATTACAAATTAATGTAATTTATTATTTGACGCAGAGTTACTGAAATTATTACGTGACTGTTTTAAATAGCCGTAGAAGGAAGAAAAATCTCTGAAGCCAGAGATCAGAGCTGCACCAATTTTCAGCAGTCCACAGGTCTGTGGAGAGTACAAAGCCATTCCCAGAGCCAGACCTAATGCAGAATAACTACAGCTCCTCCGTTCCTGGCACACCGCAGCAAAAGACAATAAATGGAGTCAGGTTTTGTCCGGTCCAGTCAGCCCTCGCTGCTGTGCTGTGGGCTCAATGGTTTGCTTCACACGAATGCAGGACTAGACTCAAAATGTGCCTGCCTTTTTTTTTTTTTTTCCTTTTCTTTATCCTGCCTCTCCATCCCCTCCTTTTCTTCTTTTTAAATGTCTGTAGAAAGAAAAAGTTGCTCTGTGGTTTTCAGGATCAGCCCCTCGAATGGTATCTTAGGGTGCCTCTTTGCCATGCGGCACGTTCTCAGCCGTAAGTAGGTTCCGAAGCACAGGGACGTTACTGAGACCAGGGCGTTTGCGGTGCTGCTGACAGGGACGTTACAGGAGAAAAGTTGGAAACCTCGGGGCCCGATCCTGGCCTCTTTGAACTTAACAGGAGCTGTTGCATGGGTTTCAGCGGGAGCAAGCTCGTGTACTATACGTGCAGAAGCGTTAAACTTAAAAGCAAGCTGTTTAAAAGGCTGCATTGTTTCTTGCTTGTACGGATAGTTTCTCATGTAAAGTTCTATATATTCTTTCACAATAAATACATGAAACAGTTAATCCAATGTTACATTGTTTAGTAATATTTTACTTGCAAATGACCATCATTTCTTCTCTGCTCTGTTTGTTCTTCTGAATGTCTGTTTTATATGCTGGAAATGGAAGAGCTATTCTTTTAATGCCCATTTCTTTCTGATGGTAATCGTTCTTTCTGGCAAACGCTGTGACTCGCAGCTAGTCTATATTTTCGATCAGTAAATATTGAACCACAATGGCAAGGAAGGTCTGAGCTATGCTACGGCTAAACCGAACAAATAGAAACCAGCACACTTTTTTTGTTATATTTCTATTATTTTCTGGATAGACGTACCCTCCTCTAAGGTGGTTCTATATCACAGGCTATCTTGTCCTGGTGGGGGATGTAAGCCAGACTTTTTTTTGATACCAGCTACAGTGGGGAGGCCAGGAGCCTCATGGCTTGGTAGCTAATACCGTGCCTGCTTTCTGCCTGCCCCGTGGGGCTCCCCGTGATGGCACGGCGTGGGTGCCAGGCTGGTGGCCCAAGGAAGGGGTGATGCTGGCCATCACTCAGCACCGCACGCCAGAGTTGACACCGACAGTGTGATTTTGCTATGGGTTTTGGGGGACGGAGGGAAGGTGGTGCCCGAGGTCTGGGGCAACCCAGTCCCTGCTGTGGGTTCCGTGTCGTTGTAATCCCCTTCTCCCGGCGATGCCCAATCGCAAAGACAACCGCCGGGCCAAATCCCCAGCCCTTACCGAGGCAAAATGCCATTGACTTTAATGAGCGTTTGCAGGGAGATTTCGGCTAAGTCAGTGTGGACTTTTGTCTGCGTGAGGACGGAAGGATTTGGCCTACGGTCTTTTACAGTACGAGGTTAATCAACATGCGGGAAATTCCCACACCCTGTAAAGGGCCCTATTGTACCTCTGTTCAACAGAAATCTCTGCTAAATCACTGGGTCCACTGCTAAAAAGCTGCGGGTATGATATGAACCAAAGTAACTCCAAGTCAGTTAACAGGATCTTCCCAGGAATGTATCAAAAAAAGCTCCCACTTGAAAAAAAAAACAAGCAACCTGGGTAATTCAATGGAAGCCAGTAGTGGAAGTGCCTGCTCCTGCCCTCATTAACATCAATGGGAGTTTCCCCATTGATGGAGCCCATTCAGTGGGAGAGGAACTGGGCTCTACAGTAGCATTTTAAATTATATTCAAAGGTCACTTAAATTATATGGTCACTCTAAAACCGCTCCCCAGAAACCTGAGTAATATTCAGTTATGCTGGGCACTTGCCTGCAAGTGTCAATTAGGATCTCTTTGGATACTTTCACTTTTGAAAAAGCCGGTTGGCATCAGCAGCTCGTTGTAGGAGCTGCTGCAGTCGAAGGTGTTAAAATGAAGCATTTGTTTTTGAAATGACCTATAAAGCCTGTCAGCATTTGCAATCCAGCTTGTGAGCGGTTGTGCAGGGCAGACTGATGTCCGGGTGGATGGTTTGCCACCTTGGGCAGGATCCAAGTTTTTCAGGGAGCTGAAATTATCACCGAACGGTATAGAAATAGTAGCATTTGGCAACGTGAAGTATTGATAGAGACGCTACCCTATAAATAATCTATTCCTCCTCTGGTGCTATGAGGTCCTGGAAATAATATTCTCCATTATGAAGGAAAGGTGTCGAGGAATAGGTTAGAGAACGCGAACACAGCCAAATGGCTCACCTGCCAACGCAGGCACAGCTTGCCTTGTAAATAAGTTAGCTGGGCTTTCCTTGTCTGGTATTATATCTACAAGAAGCAATAAACAGGCTAAATAAAGCATTAATTCTCAGCCTTATCACTTATGGATCCATTATGCCTTCATATAATTTACTAATATTTATCTAGATGAACTAAATGTTACAGAAAATTCGAAGGTGGTAAACATGCTGTCTGCTGAATTATTCTGTGTGTGCTGGGAAGGTAGCTCATGGCAGAACTGAATTATTTAATATTATTTTCCAGTATCATGTAGACGAAGTATAAGCTTCATTTTTGGATTATGATTTGTATTATGAAATGCTTATCAAGTGTTTTCCAAAGATTAGTTTAGTTTTAATTAAATAAACCTTTCTCAGGAGAAAGCTCCCAACTACTCCTCGTACCCAGAGGCTACCGTACTTGTTGTTTTTAATTATTTTTCACTGTTACCCAAACTGCTTTGGGTACTCCTGCCCAATTAAATCAAAGACATGGGCTTCTTATACACAATATGTTTAATATTTAATTTTAATTAAATTAATTAAATTGTTTATTTAATTTTATGTGCATTATTGTGCGTGGAGCAATGCAAAATTTATGATAGGAAGAATTTGTGGGAGCTTTCAAACAAGCTAATTACTGAGGTAAAAAGAGACTTCTTGTTTCTTTCTAGGGAATAGGCATTCGACCATAAGGAGATAACAAAACCAGAAGTTGTTTGGATAAAATAATAGGTGGTTGCACAGCATTAAGAATTATTTGTTTTACCTTACTTTATCTTGTAACCATTACTTGATTGTATTATAATAGATTTGACAACAGCCTTCTCCCCCCGTTGTCGCAGGCAGGTAATCAAGTATTTATCAGAGTAAATAAACCTAAAGCTACAGTATAAATGTATTGGGAACGTTAAAAATCAGCAACTCACATGCCACAGATATACATTTTTGGTCACGCCCTGCGTATTTTTTCCTCCAACAGACCCATTTATCTCCCAGGTAATCTTTACGAGAGCCTGCTGTTTATTAAAAGGAGTAGCAAATAAAAACACCTCTGGTTTTTTACTAGGTGGGTGCAGATTATTTGTGGTGATAGATTTTTTTTTCCCCCCCCCTAATGAAGACTTCTTTTTCATCCAAAAAGTGCAGCATGGTATTTCTGATGCTGCTTTAATCTGGTGGGATGTCGTTTTGAGGTGGTCCGTGATGTTAGGTATAGTCAGAGGCAGAAAGCTGTTTTGCATGACCTTGATGCACATTATGACTGCAGAAAGTTAGTAAGCAAGAAAAAAACCATAAAAATGCCCATTTGTAACACTGGTTTTTATGATTTATCTCAAGGTAGCTCACAAGCCTCTCTTCTGTGCATGTGTATACCCACGCGGAGGCTATGGGGACCCACCCAAAGCCCACTCGACTCAGTGGGGGTCTTTCTATCCTTTCTGGGGGGGCCGAAACAGGCCCTCCAGGGCTGGTTGCTTAATACTCGAGGAGGCAAACCTACCGCTGCGCCCCGGCTGCATTCGTCAGGAATACAGCTCCAGGGAGGAGAGAGCAGGATCAGGCCCCCGTGCTGCTACACAGTTGGAAAGGGTCCTGGAAATGCAAACCAGGCTCCTAGGAAGAGCAGCCCTGGTCGCTCCTGCAGCCGTGCGGTTGCTGTGCTGTGTGCGGCTGAGAGCACGACCATCGGCTGTGAGCATGACCGTCCCGGCTGAGGGAGATGCAGGTGCTTAGGGGAAAAAATAAATGGAAATTGTTTCAGCATCTCTTTTTTTTTTTTTCTACATGGAAAAGCAGAATGCATTTGATGAACTCTGTGGGTGCAGAGTAGTGATGGGCATTTTCCCTTTCCCTCTTTAAGGGTTAAAAGTGGGTTCATAGTGAAATACAACACCTTACTTCTCTAAGTATTGTAGCAATTAAAACATATATAAATAAATATATTCACAGGAATTATTCATATAATAATTAACAACTCCTCAGCCCCAAGAGCAGAACGGCTAAAAACAATATTTCCTGAATGCTCGAGATATTCATAGAGCAATAGTTTCATTTCAGCAGATTAAATAGTATCATAAAAGTAGCTGATGATGCAGTAAATTAAAAATCAGACTGGGGTCGACTTTACAGCAGCTTTTTTTAGTCTAATACAATTACCCATTACTGGCTAAACATTAGTTTTAAATCAACAGCAGTTGTCACAAAGAATTTTCTCTTAAAATTATTACTAGGAGAATTTAAAATGAGAGCAATATTACCAGATATACAAAGCCTGAAGAGATCTTAATACTGAAGGAACACACATCATAAAGGTTCATCTAGATATAATTTTTTCCCTGCAGTCTCTATTTCTGCCTAGACCCAGGCAGAGCGATACGTACGCGTAATGCGCCTGCCTAACGTACATACACCGGGAGACAAATCCACTTGGATTCATGGAGATATAGCCTCACCTCGGAGTGGTTAGACTTAAAGGAGAGACGTGAATAAGAAATGAGGCTGGGGCTAAGCCCTGTGCTGCGGCTCCGTGGCACACAGGGCTCGCCGCTTGCCCCCGAGTGTTCGGTGCTACTTCAGATTTCCATACGCTCAAGCGTACGCGGCGGCGTTCTTGAGGCAAGAGCACCCAATTATTTCCAGCCCCTTCTTAAGATATTCTGTGCAACATAGGGGAGCTCAAGAGTTCCAAGTCTTCGCATGCTAATGGGAAGAGGTTTGATACCATGAATACAATGGGAAAGGGCCGTGCGATGCTGGAGAATGGGGAGTCAGAGGGGAGGCTGGGGGTGCCATGGGGCAGTGCGAGGGGGTCCTCTAACACAGCTCCCCGAGGCTGGCACCGATGCAGCGCTCAGCCCGCTCCCATTCCCAGCTACCGTGACAATAAGAATGGGTGCAAAACTGGCATTTTCAGATACCTGCTTTTCCTTCCCTTCTTGGGAAGACCTGAGAGAAGACTGGACAAAGGAACAGGTGTATCAAGCTAACGGGGCTTATTTAGAGCGGGACGTTTCGCAGGTATAAATAAAGAAATGTTTTTTTACCAGCTGCAAAGACAGGCAGAAGCCATAGTCAGTGCTCCCGTGCTTGCAATAAGGCGGGGAGAAGCTCGGAAATAAGGTTCATGATGTAAATCAGGGCAGGCAACTGCAAGGAAGAAGTAGCTATATGATTTACAGAGTAAATTACTGGCTTCACTAGATTTCATTATCTTCACCAAACTGTTCTTTATATTTTAGCATGTTTATATTTTATTCAGAGATCTTTTCGAGGAAGGAGGCTGAGCATGCACGCCGTCGCCATTTCCTCGGATGTGTGCAGGGTTCCTGGAGTTATTTATAAAGGCAAACTTTGACTTTTATAGGCAGGGCAAGATTATTTTCCCTAGCTAAATATATGTTTTAGTAAGTGTGCTAAAGGTACTTTAATATATGTGCCTGTTATCCGATGCGCTTACTGCAACAGCTGCTATTTATCCATGACGGCATACTGCCCTAAGATTGATGGGTGGAGGACTCATAGGAGCCAGTGCCGGGGAGACCCTGCCCCAGCACCTCGGGCTTTCCCAGCTGGTGCCTCGTACATGGCCGGCACGGTGATACAGACCAACGTCCATAGCCACCATCTGACTGTGTTGCTTTGCTGTGGCCATCCCTGGCCAGGATGGAGCCAGGGCAGCAGTGGGAACCCGTTTTGGTTGGTCCCAACTTGCTTGTTGCATGGGATCCTGGAGGGAGCTGTTGATCGAGGGAGGTAGGATTTGTGGAGGAATGGGAAGATATATGCTGTGAGCTTTCCCCAGGCTCAAAATTTGGGTCAACACCTCACAAGAAAGGGGTTGAAGCAAAGGAAAGGTGAGAGGGTGGAGGGTTTGATGGCAAAAGCCCGAGCCAGCTTCTGCTTCTGCTAGTACAGCTCAGCCCTTTGTGTTGGTCACTCCCATGAGCATAACTACACCGTGTGTTGACGCTGTGTTTAATTTCTTTTTAATCCAGCACCAGCCATTTTCCTTCCCTTTGTGCACATCATTGGCTGCAGCGTTACCCAACTTCACTGTCCCTTTTGGCAGAGAAACCCTCTACCTCTGGCAGCACCCACTTCCCCAGGCTCTCCTGCAGCTACGGCTTCACTCCCACAGCCATGGTCAACGAAGGGGTCATCTCCTGGTGCATGAACCATCCAAGTCACAGGATGGGCTTCCAGGTCTGTGCCCCAGAGACCTTGCATGCAGCTTCCCCTTCTCCCCCTCTGGGACCAGATCCTCCCCAGCGAGGTGAGGATGAAGGGGAACACCCCAGTGCTGGGGTGCCACGAGCCCCAGGCACGGTTCTTTGCTGCCCCTCCTTGTAAGGGTGAACAAATTGCATGTGACTTGGCACACTGGGGAAGGCTTACCCCTTAAGGAAGGGTAACCTTGACCTCGCGGAGCAAACCAGCTCCACTGGTGCTGATCAGATCCATCATGTGAACCCCACCAGCTCCAGCACGGCCACCCCAAACAGTGATGGCAAGGCTGTGTGCCGTGCCACACACCACACACGCAGTCTACGCTGTTATTTAATATAAACCCCTCCATGTATAGTGTTTTTATAGAATAATCGATTTGATCGGTGTCTTTTAAAGAAAGTAAACTTTAAAAATGCTTTAGAATAGCACTTCTAGACTTAAAAATGCCATGAATTTAGAGTGGTAACAAGGCTCTCCTTTCTAGCTCTACATCTCTCTGTCCAGCAGGTGAGCCTCATCACAGACATCTCAGAGCATTTCTCAGTGTGACCCCACGCATTACAGTTGTTTGATGAAGTAGAGCAATTTAATTATTCCCATTTTTCGGTGGTGGAGCTGAGTAATAGAGAGCTAAATGATTTGCCCAAAGTCGTGTGAGAAGTCTGTGGCAGAGAAAGGGTCTGCCCTGGGGCTTTCCTGCAAGACATTATTAAGACTCAGCTTCAAAGATGGGACATTTTGATACATAAAACAACTGCTCCTGCTCTAGGATGGCGTTTTACCTCGTCTGCCTCAGCTTCAGGCCAGCATGATTTGTGATGGGTGAGTGTAAATTTATTATTCTTGGGAAAAAGAAAAAAACCACATAAAAAAGAAGTGGTGGACGTTGAGATTAGTCTAAAACCTGAGGAAATTGGTTGATGGGAGGGAGTCAGAGGCTCCTGATGAATTTATTTCCTCCCTATGCAAGCAGTGTCAGTAGGGACGTAAAACATATCATGAGGTTACTGACACCTGTGCGTACATATATGCCAGTGTGTGCGTACATGCACACGTACATTGTGTTTCTGCTCATGAATTTGGTCTGTTTTACCATTTTGGGCATGCTCTTTATATTCCCTGTGACTGACAAAACGTGGCCCTATAGGCAGAAGTCTCGCACACTGGATTTAAGCCTAGAAGTAATTTTGTTTTGTTCACAGTGGAGTTATTAAGCCCTCGCAATACGGGTTTACAGCCAAAGCGCTGACAGACTTAATTTCAAGAGCAATGTGATCAGGGCAACGCGCAAGGTAGCGCAGTGCCGGTACTTACCTTTATTAGCTGTGACAGTGGCGTAAGCCCAGCCGACTGAGGAAAAAACAAAACGAAGGCAAACAAACAATCCTCCTCCATCAGCAGACAACTTCAGCGTTTGGAGACGTGCATTAGGGGACGCGTGATGCCAAGCAAATTCCAAACCGGCAGAGATCGGCGTGTGCTTTTTCTAATATTTATTTTATGACCCATTATAACTACTGTGTGTTACTGTTGCTGTGAACCCTTGGGAAATAAGACTGGAAACTGTGTTGTGGTGAAAGCCAAGAGGCCACAACTATATTAAACATGAAAGTCGATGTACAAGGCACAGGCAGGAGCTATTGGTCCCGGCCGAAGGCAGGCAGCGTTGCTGCCAGACTCCCTCCCTGGCATCTCGGCGTCCTCCTTGGAGGGACGGGCAGCGCCGCTCCCGTGGGTCACGCTCTGCACCTGCTCATGTCCACCGAAACCAGCTAAAATATCACTGTGCCAATATTAGCCACGTGCTGGGAGCTGCACCCCAGTCAGCTGGGGAGCGGGGCTCATTCACAAGAATTGTCCTGAGGAAAGCTGCAGAGGGAAAGGAAAATTAAAGAAAAGCAACGTTTTCCATAAAAATTCTCTGGCAGCGTTGATCCGCTGCATGTTTTGTTTGTGGTTATTTGCCTGTCTCTTGCTCCAGGTTGTTTCTCCTTCGGTATCACAAGGCTGCTCAGGGTGCCTGGGTGTGCACCTCTTCGCGGACACAGACGCTGGTAACGCAAATACAAACGCAAAAGCCCGTCTTCAAAACAAGTGGGTATAGAATAGGAAAACATCCTCAATTTTTTTATGAGATGGTAGAACCCAAATCTAATGAGTTTGTACAGTCTGAGTACAAACCTCGTTAAAATGCTCTTTTCCCTTGCTTTTGGATCAAAACCTGCTGTAGTCCTTTCCTAAATATTAATCATTTGTCTGCTGGGACCATGTTCATTTTCCATTTTATTCTTCTACCAGCATTTTTAGGGACTGAATAATTGCTCTCTGGAAACAATTATAAACCTGGTTAACTCTTCCCTTTCCCAACTTCCCTTCCAAGGGTGTTACTTTGTCCTGGTTTTAAGTGACATACGGGTCTGGTATCTCATTCCCTTTTGGTCTGGGGACTGAGAGCTTGTATGGAGGGAAAAAAAAAGAAGGCAAATTGATATCGTTTTCAACTTTTTGGAAGTCAGTGTGCTTCTGTGGGACAGTGGAATGAGAAATGTGAGGTAAAAGTTAACAGCATGCATGGACTGAGTGGTTCGACTGGTGGGCTGTTTCTAGGTAGGGTACCTGACAGCTCTCTGTAGGCAGAGCATTAATTGACTATTTTTTTTTCTCCCTTTTAAATTTACTACATAAGATAGAGGAGTTACTTATCTTTTCTAATTCAATGCATGCTCCCTTCAGATCCACTTGTGGGAAATGCCTATCTGTTCAAGAGTTCCGACTAGAAGAGGATGAGTCACAAAATTCCATTTTGAGTAAAATGCACGGCCAGAAGCAGAAGACATAACCTCCATCTTCCTGTCTTTAATTTTCAGCTCTGATATAGACATATTTTCCCCACAGTTACGAGAGAACAGCAATGTGAAGGATGATTCGGTAGTAGAGGTCTTTGCCTGAGTGATGATGATAATATTTTGCTAAGAGATAACACCGTTATTCCTTTTCCTTCACTGCTGCAAAGGCACATGTTATTTCTAAAAGCATGGAGTTAAATGCCCCAAGTGAGGAAGTGTGTAGAAAAAAGCACTCTGAAGTTTCTGACTCTTTAAGGGCCAGATTTTAGAAGCCGACACTCAGATCCAATAAAGGGAATTAGGAATCTCAATGCTAACGAACTATTGTGGGATAGGACAGTCAGCTCTGGGGGTCCTGCTATCCTAGGGCATCAAAGGATGTTACAAAGCTACTGCTTTAGTTTGTCCTCCTATTAGGAGAACGATATCGTTGCACTGACGGTACATGCTTTTGATATTTTGATTAAAATTTATGAAGTTCTGTAATCATCTGTTCTTGCCACTCATTGCCATTATCATCCCTAAATGCCCTCTTCTGTGATTTTCTCCTTCTCAAAGGTTCCTGTGGTATTCAGATCATCTCTGTTTGACAAAGTGGGAGGACAGAACATTTGTGAAGGCACTCTAGCTTCTAATTGGAGTGATGGTCACATAAAGGGCTCTGGAAACAATATGTTGTGCTTAGGACCGAGGCCAAGAACGGCTGCCGTGCCCTTCACCATAGCATCAAAAAGTGAATAGCTTGACGTTCAGAGCAGTAAACAACCTGGCTAATCAAGGCTCTTCGCACATGGTGACAGTTAGGCATTCCTTACTGTGGGGATTTTTTCCAATTACTGTCCTGATAAGCTCATTCAGCACCACACTGGTTTTTACTTTCTTTCTGGAGGTGGAACAAGTTCTTCATGGTCCAGTACAGTCTTTACTGCAATTTTGGGCCATAAGTCTTGCTGCAGGTCAGGCAATACTTGGGACACTGAGGTTACGCCCCATCCGAGCCTTTTGCAGGTGTCATGCAGGACCCACCGCTTGCCAGCAATTTCTCTTCTTCTTCCAAAGAAGCAGTTTTCAAAACCTTTCTAACCAGCCTTTCTTGCCTCCTTGGAAACTCTCTGTCTTAAGAAAGACTTTTGAGATGATTGTAGGGGAAATAGTTGCACCACTTTTAACTCTGCTCGGTTTCTTGGTGACACTGAGAGGTAAGCCTGGCAGCTAGACAGTAGGTGAACTCGAGTGGTGAAACCAAGCTGCTCTGGTGTGCTGAACTCATCTGCTGTCAACGTGGCATTTTTGGCCAGCAAGGCAGAAGTCTGTTCTGCTATCTGAACATCAGAATGGACACCCCATTCTCAGCTGTTGCCACAGCACACACGATCAGCTAGTGGCAGCAAAGCATGATGTTGGTCAGGTAGACACAGGAATTAGAGGTGGTTGATGGACTTGATAGTGCGGGTAGATGCAGAAGAGGTTGGCCAGTTTTGTAGCTCAGTTGAGTACTTTCATCTGGTCTCTTTTTCTTCCTTTGGTGGGACTATCTGGGGTGCACTGAAGAGGTTTGTAGCTTTTGCAGTATCCAACTGCTCTTGTTATTTGTGCATGGCAAGCATGCTGCATTCTTTCCCTTTCCCTACAGAGCCTGTCATTAATCAGACCTTGTCTTGTTTACTCATATATTTATCCCTTAAAACCAGACATTTTGCATGAGGATCAATCCTTTAACAATGCAGGGTTTGTGAAGAGTGTGTGATGTGCTGGCCTATCTATTAAGGTTTCGTGCAGGAAGTACTGCATCGGCTGTTGGTGATGCAGTTTGAAAAGCTGAAGGCTGGTGGTGTGTGGTCCAGACTTCAGCTACACAAAAGAGCTGGTCTTTTGGCTGGTAGCTAAGGAAACCTGAAGTGTTCGGTCACACCGCTTTAATGAGGTACAGTTGAGCAACAGGACACTCTTTAACAGGAAGCATTGGCATGGGAGTTAATTTTCCCCTAGGTATTGCAGCATCTGCCATCAGGTGAGAGGAGTCTCCCAATCTACCAGCGTGGCAGGGATGGTCCGGGCTCACCTTGAAGGCCTGGGGGACAGGAGGGTGGGCAGTTTACCCTGCAGAAGGCAGCTCTTTGAAACCTTTGAGTAGGAGCTGATAGGGTTACGGATAGCAGTGAGTGTAGTCCTGAGGCTGTGTTAAAGGAGAAGTGTTTTCAAAATAGATGCCTCACTTCAGCCTTCAAAACCGTTAACTGTAGTTAAATATTTAATAGACTTTGTAATGACTTTTACATTTGTGTACTGGGATTAGAGAAAATGGTGTGTATGTCCAGAGCTGCTGAGACTCAGTGCTCGTCCCTTTTTACTTCCTATCATTTAACTGCATCACCGCCTGGTGTTATTTTCTCTTAGTCTTCATAAACACTTATTTCAGTGGCTTTCACTTTACTTTGGTCCCACATTTCCATCACTTACCATCATTTTTTCCAGAAGAATTGACCGTCCTCTCTCCAAACTCTCTAAATTCAATCTAGCATAACCTGAATGCTCTTGCCTGCGGGAAACAAGGACAAACAGTACCTGTTTGTGTATTGAAAGAAAGATCCTTTTACACCACATCAATCTGATATCGAATATAAGTTAAACCTTCTTGTTCCCTGTTTTCTTTTTTTGCAGACCCCATTTAGATTTCTTATTTACATAAATACAATGATTTCATGGCTGTGAAACAAAGCAATGTGTGTCATGGAACAGGTCTGCATGAATCATGGTTTGGGGAGAATTTCAGTGTCTGTATCCATTCAGACTTTGGCTTCTCTGCAAGACTTAGAAGATCCCAAATGTTGGTTCTGCACACATAATAACTTATTCATAACTTCTTTATATGCCGCTGTTCTTCCTCATAAATATACTAATAAAACTCATTACAGAAATCAAAGCCAGCTAATACAATATATCTGATGGACAGCTGTCTCTGGATGCATGAATTATAATTACATGAAGCAAGATGGTCTTATTATGCTAGGATATCTTTGCTCTGAATAAATTTCTATTACTGGTGTGTAATCTTTTGACTCAGGCCAGATGATAGGAGCTTGCCCAAACAACTCCCATACAGTATTACTATTAAGCTACGCTTTCACTTTGCAAAATTACAATTAGATAAGGGATGTTGGAAGTTGTGTCTTTGAGGAACAGTGGCCTGAGCGAGGTTGAGAGCTGGGGGGGAACAAGAAGCATTCATCATCTGAACTGGTCTTACCACTCTAGCCTGCTTTCAGGCTATAACTTAATGCCATACACTGATTTAGATGTAGCACTTGTCAGCCAAGAATAAGACCATAAGACACAGACATTCTAGGACTTGACCCATACTTTATTGTGAATACGTGATTGAACTCTGAGCTGACAGACAGACAGAGACAGCCATTAGTGTGGGAAAGAGAATTTGTTCTGCCATGTAAGATTTCAAAATATCTTAAACTCTGCTCTGTAATTTAAGCTTAGGACTCTCAGCAAATTTCTCAATATATGTGATGAGCTGAGTGATTTTTCTAAACTTATTTCCCTCCCACTTTTGCTTCTGTACTTGCTAATAAAAATGGCAGCATCTATTTTTGAAACATCTCTTGGGACTCTCTTCATGACTTTCTTTCTTTCAAGGGGTTTCTCTCCTTACATCTCCAACGCTCATATTAACCAGAACAAACCGATGCTGAATGCCGAAGCCACAAACCTTTAATGGGTCCCTTTGCTTTAAATTTGAGACAAGTTACGGCATTTGCATGACAGTGATGGAACAGTGGGTATGAGCTTAGGCTGAGCTGCAAGGGCAAGGGCTAGAAAAGGGTATACTGTCAGTGGATATTTGCATTTCTTTCTCTGAAAGTGTTCTGACCCTTCTCCAAGAAGCTGAGTTAACACTGAGCAATGCTGCCAGGAGAGACCTGGAAGAGGAGTTTGTGTCCTCAGGAAATTTAGAGAACGCCTACAAGTAGGAAACTTTCTCTGAAGAAAAGGAGTTTTCTTAGTGCTGCGCCTAAGCTGTCAAAAAGTGCAGCATGTCATGTCAGAGAGTCTTTTCTGCTTCAGATGATAAAATAATGGGGGATCGCAGCTGTTTTATGAGAGGACAAGAGCAAATGAGCATGCAACATCTCTCCCCTTTTTACCCTGGCATGTTGCCTTGTGTATCAGGCAGAATCAAGAATATCCAAAACACTCATGAAAAATCCAGAGTGTAAAACAAAACAGGAGAAGAAAAAGCTTGTTTCTTGACTTTAAGAATGCATTTCTTCCTAAAAAACAATTGTCCAATCCTTACTAGTCAAAGATGAATAGAGCAGAAGTATATTTAGCAATAATGAAGGCATCATATGCCCAGTGAGAAGCCTGTCTTTATATTTATTATATGTAGGGTTCGATTCAAACTATTTCTGCTTCATAAATGTACTTGATATCAACAAGAGCACTATTTACACTGATTTTTTAATTAAAAGAATTTAGTCATCTTTTATGCTTGCGGTTTGCCTGCAAGTAGACTTTTTTTTCCCCCCTTCAAATTTGTTCTGTCAAAATGGTTAGACAAATTGTTTCCGCAAACATATTTGAATTATGGATTATTTGTCAGTCATCCACAGAAAGATATTTGCTGTAGATAGCTAAAAGTTAGGGCCATACCTAAATTTGTCTTCTGAGCAACTTCTGTTATCAGAGGGAGAGAAATTGGTTTCTCAAAAGATGCTTCGTCCTATGAGGATGAGGAAGGAATGCATTCCCTCTGGTTGTATCTGTCTCCTTCTATTTCCTGTGGCAAAACCCTTGCCAGACCTGGAGTCTACGGTTCAGATTGGTTGAAGATGTCTGGGATATTTTGTGACTGATTGTGTTAATTCAGGTGTCATTTCTGATTCTCAACAAGCTGATGTAATATTTATGAATTCTTGATGCTTCTGTCCCAAACAAACCTCAACTCTTGACTTAATCGCTTTCAACTTTAGGGCAAAATTCACTATTTGTGAGCATTTGTGTGAAAACTCCCTAGGAAGCGTGGGTTATGGCAAGGAAAGGTAACAAACCAAATTCTGGCCTGGTTTCCAGTTTGGTGCTAGGTTTGTGAATACAGTCTTGGGTAATTCCGCAATTCAAAGGAGAGGTGATGTTGTTGTGGAAGGACAACAATACACCGATGCAGCAGACTACGTGGGTCTTGTAATGAGAAATGACAAAAGGGAAAATAAAAGTTAAGGGAAACCTCAGAAAGCTGTCTGGTGCTGGAAACAGTTATTGATACTCAGCAAGAACATTATTTTTCTTTCATAAAAGAAAAAAGGAAAATAAAAATAAAATCCAAGTTGTAGTGATGGGTGAAAGGAGATCGCTGGAAAACGTGGGGATTGAGACTAAAACCAGAGAGCGCACGAAGCCCAGCAGACACTGAGAGCTGTGAGGAATGAAACAGGGATGGTTCCTCTGCCTGGGGTGGCAGCCAGGTGCCACCCGTGTGCCCTGGAACACCCCACTCCCACAGGGCTCCCTCTCCCATGCCTGGAGAGCTCGCCCATAGCACAAAGGGTGGGGGACTGGGCTGGCAGCTGTGATACCTCAGGACATCTTTGCCAGCGTCCTCGTTTGTGCAGAAGACATAGCTGAGCTGGTTTCCAGGATCTCAGTGTAAAGCACTGAAAAGGAGAAAGTGTTTTACATGCTTTTAAACACAGGGACTACTGATACTGTCACTGCCTGGGTTTGCCTGCAAACAGCGCACCCAGCTGAGTAATTTATTCTCAGTGTATAATCTTTGACGGCTGAAGAGCAGAAAAGCTGTTCAATACGTTGGGAAATGATTGCAGGAACAAGGTGCGAGTGCAGTATTTAGTATCTATTTTGAAACCCATACTGGCGACACCTGATAAACTGCCAGAAGATGGGGTTTGTAACACGCAGACCTAAAATCTGAAGGACTAAGAAACACTGAAACCACTCATAGCCAATATAAACCAATATAAAATGCTATGGAGTTTGGACTCAATTTATTTTGTCCTTATAAAATGCAGTTGTTTGAGTCATTTAAAACTCATGGGTCAACAGGTGTAGACGGAAAATTTCACAAGAGCGGGCAGTTTTGGGGAGATCCTCTTTCAGGCTGTGTTGCAGGGCATGGGGCTCCTGTGCTCTGACTTAGCCCACTGTGAGCAGGAGCATGAAACAGCAAAGGAGTGAAAGACAATGGCAAACAAGGACCCAAACTTTTTCAGGCCTCAGAATAAGCTGTGTTTGGATACGGCTGAAGCCTTGGTCAGTGTTGTCAAGTCGCTGTTGCCTTATTCACTATCCCTTTTTGGCAACAGGGAAAGCAAGGCTTAAAATAATATTTAGAAAGGGCATCAATGCACAATTAAAAAAGCTTAATAAATACCACTTTCATGGTCACCTTTGCACCTGTAGGGTGGGAATTGCACCAAGCATAAGATCAGGAATAAACAAATAACTGTTTGATGTGGGAAAAAGGTAGATTAAATCTCTTATGTAGTTACAGTATCTGTATGGTCTTAAAGCTTGGTGGTGTTGCCTTAGAGGATCCATTGGTACAGGGATGGAGAATTCACCTGTAACAGGCAGCCTTGGGTGGCAAAGAAAAAGTCATTCTGCAGATCATGTCCAATAGACTGAAGGGCTCAGACAGCCTGAATCTGGGGACAATTTTTCCCCTTTAGGACACTAGGCTTGTTCCTGAGCTGAATGGAACGTGAGGAGACTCATGCCCCAGGTAGCCCAGGTAGCCGGTGAGGTGCGGGGCTGTCCTCAGGACAGGGACACCCCTGAGCGGGAGGTCGCTCTTGCTTTCCCCTGCCTGCAAAATGCACTGCATGTGTTTTCTTACCGACCCCCAGGGTTTTGTGAGTCCCATCAGCGAAACACATCAGGATGTCCAGGAGAAGAACTCTGGAAGAGTTCAAATCTTCATTAATGGTGAGGCTGTATGCTGCAACCAGGCGGGTGTCGTGAGGGCTGGGGGTGGCCCAGAATGATCCAGTGCTGAAGTGTCATCCAACAAGGCTTACCAGGAACTGTGCGTGAAATGGTTACACAGCAGCGCGCGTGATCTCCAGCCTGGTTGTGCTGACATATGCAAACAGGGGCAGCACTCTCCTCCAGATGAGGCATCATCTAATCCCACAACCAGGGACTACCTCTGCTAGACGAGTTCACCTTAAACCAGTCCACGCCGTGCTCCCGTTGGCGTCTGTAAGAGACTATTCATAAAATTCACCAGGCGTACAAGCACTTGTAACATCCTCTATTAATATGAACAGCTGCAAAATTCAGACAGAACAAGCAAATGGGTGATGGGCAAGAGGAAAAAGGAAATTATGGTAGCGAGCAGGCAGCTGCGAAGACTAGCAGTGTGCCCAGCCGACGGTATTGCGACTAGGATTTTTAAAATGCGTAATAAGGGGTAAATAAGCTGATAAATAAAATCGACCTCAAAAGGCCACACGGGAAAGATGCGCAGTCTTGATTACCTAATTACGGAAGGAATATTACAGAAATGGAAATAGTACAACAAAGTCCCATAATGACTTCGAGATTGGAGGCTCCAAAATGGTTAGTGAAACTAGGTCTGTATCCCTCGCAAAGAGAAAAGATTAAGAGGGGACCTCGCCGAGCTGCAGAGGGCTCTGGGGGGAACCGCAGGGAGCAGTGCCGCAGTTATTAGAGCTAATGTCAAATATGAGGACGAGGGACACGGCTCCAGTGAGGTCTTGCACTGTACAAATGTAATACGTTTTTTTTTTTCCAGAGGGTATATATTATAAGCTACCAGATGCTGCTCTAGAAGCGACCGATCTGACCAGATTTCAAATAGAGCAAGAAGCATATGGAGAGAGAGGGGGAGAAAAACAGTATATTATGGAGAACAACTGTTAACCAGAGGAGAGGGTAGGCCTAGCTGGGCTTCCTGGCCTCCTGCCATTTTAAGATTTTCTTATGTCCCTGTGTAATCTTCTGACTTTTGATTTAGATGTTTCCTAAAAATGTGGCCCAGTGGTTGGTACATACTAGGCATTAACCCAAGAGAAGAATGAAAAAACATAAGTACTGTATCTCATTAAAGAATTTTTAAAGGGAGACTTTGAGGCGCCATTTGCTTCTTGTTACTCATCTTTGCAAATGTCTCTTGTCTTCCCAGGCTCTGTCCTGATGTGTTAGCGTTAGCAGCCTGTGGATTTCTGAGCCGCGCTGAAACGGGAACTCAGAAAGGCCAACCTCGGTCGGTCGCGCAGAGACGGCAGCGTAAAGCAGAGGAGGAAGACAAAAATAAGATCAAGTGAAGCAAATGACATGAGATCTTTTTGTGCACATAAACAGTATCAGGTGGAAAAATATTGGCTGGTAATGGCTTTTCAGGCTGCTGTTGGGACTAAGGATCACGCCTACTTTTGAAATATTTACGGTTCAATTAACAGCACTTGTTTCCGTAAAATATTTTAAAAGAGAACAGAATTTATCTTTAATTATTTTTCATTTTCTTCAACAAAAGATTCCAATATAGATATTGCTGTAGGCACAGGGAGCGCCGAACACCAGGAAGTGGATTTCGTAAACAATTTCTCAAAGCACTACAAAGTTTAAATATTAATTTGGCCATAATTGGCAGAGAAGCAATTAAAAATGCTACAAAGCTGACTTTCTCCCTCCTTTACTTTCTCCTCCCTTTTCATTTAACCACAGTATAGAAAGTAGATGTAAAACAATAGGACCCTGAGCTGTACGGCGTTCTAAGCCTAGCTTGCCTTAAAGCTACAATATGGATTTAATTTATATGCAAATGTAAGCAATAAAAAGCCAGACACTGTAGAAATTATGGTATTTTTCATAGATGCTTCAGCACCGGCACACAAGCCGGCACTGATTTCAAACAAGGAGCTAATTATTACTGGTCACTAAGCTACCTTTTTCTTTTAATATCTCTCTCTTTCTCTCCCCCCACCCCCTCCCCTTTTTTTAACAATGTGTAAATTATTTTCTTGAGCGAGGAGGGGCAGGGGGGAGAGAAAGAGCAAGTCGAATATTGGGGACGAGTGAATGAAAACAGCCAGAAATATCTCCTGTGAGATTCAACATCAGGATAATTTCACAGTCTCGCTTTTTGACTGCTGTGTCCTGAAGCTGACCAGCACCATGCAAGGCTGATCAAAGGCCATCGGAAACATCAAGTAAGCCTAAATGGGGCTAAAGTATGCTAATAGAGAAGCTAAATGTACTTTAATCCTGTTATAATACAAGGTAACTTAGAGGCAGTGAAGGGCCTTGTTGCTTTTCCCTACTGGGTCCAGGACCCCTGCAAATCTTGAATAGAAGTTGCTTCCTATTCTTCGCCGGCCGGGGTATGGCTTTCTCAGATGCACACACAGTCCCCTCCTCCTCCGTTTACTAAGTGTCAACAGTCGGCTGAGCAAGACTTCTCCGCTCCTTAGATCAGCACCCTGTGACCTTCCACATTTAAGCACAGACCATTAAGCTAAGCTTTCCAGCTGTTGCCTGAATTATGAGGGATTTTTTTTTTTTTTCAGAGGAGGGCAGAGCTTAGAGGAACACTAGGCAACAGTTTCATACCACGGACCCGCTGCCACCCAACTTGCTATGCAGAGCAATGCGCTTTCCGCAGGACTGCGGCAGACGGGTGACGTTCGGTGAAAACAGGGGGCTGCTTTGAAGTGATTCAGACCCGGGGGTTGTCCGGCTTCAGCATCATTGTGCTCGCTCGGGGAATCGTAATCTAATTTTAGGAAGAGGAGGAAACAAAGTAAACGTGACTGAACGGCGCGGCACTGTACGGGCCGGCTGGGACGGCGTCTCTGGGAATGTGCGTGCTCATCGGGCAACTTTCTTCTTCATCTTCCTTCTTCTTTTTTAGAGGCTGATTTCGGTGCGTCCTACACAACAGAGGGAAAAAGGGTGGTAGTTCTGCCCATGAAATGATATGCTTTGGTGGATGCCCCAAACTAACCACTGCTTGCAAACCCTAGATTAAAAAGACGACTGATGTAATTTTAAAGCCAGCCAACTGCCTTAGTGACTGTATCAGAATATTAAAAACAAAGGTTTCATTGAAGCACTACCTCCCACTGTGCAGCTGAAAGTCTTATGGCGGAGGCAAATGGTCCTAAATATCTTTCTGTTAAGTACAAATTACATACTGGATATATTAAGTTGTAATGGTGCATTTTCAAGAGTCACTTTGCTTGTGTGAGAGCATCAGCAAAGACTCAAAAAATGCTGACTGTGTGGCACACGGCAACAAAAAGGAATCTGCCTTTCACAAAAAATGTTTTGTTCGTATTAAATGCTTTTTTCCCCTCTGTCTCGCCCCATCCCCCAACTAAGCCTGGAGTTTCAAATGCCAGAACCAGTATGTACAGTAAGTCTTTTTGAAATCCATGGCAGAGAAATAGTATCCTGGCATAGCAAACTATTATCTACACTTACATTCCTAAGACTTACCCCTCTGTGTTAGTGCTGATAGGAGCCCTTTTAGATCAGCTGAAATATAACGGGATAAAGATGCTCCAGAAAATGTCTTTTGAATGTGGAATTATCTTTCATTTACATAGGCAACATCCCTTAACTCAGCACATGGACTGTAAGGTTTCACGTAATAGTGAGACATTCATGTAAAACTTAATGATTAGCGTTCCTTCTGCTCCCAAACGATCAATAAAATGTTAAGTTAATACCGAACGTGCGAAGGAGTGTAGGAGTGTGCATCAACTCGCCTTACCGTATGGCATGTAGGTAAATAACGCCTGTGGGAGCAGCAGAAGAGAGCAGTGCCGCACTCGGGAAAGTGGGCAGTGGTGCTGGTGCTGCTCCTGCCACCCGCTCCTCTCCCGCCTGGCCTCGAGACTTCTTACGTCGCACACACAAACATCCATGTGCACAGGCATGCACACGAGGCTACAGCTGGTAAAAAAAGGACCAAGCAGGAAAATGCAAGTCAAAAACTACCTACAACATCCTCACTTTATGTGCGCAGGACTGCTTAGAAAATCGTGAGGTCACGTGATTTTCCTGTAGAATCATTTGCAAATGCTGAATAAGACAAAAGTAGCACAGATAGGACCTATGGATAAAAGTTAAGCTAATGTAGCGATACACTTTTGCTCAAATACCTTTACGTGTATCTCGCACAAGCTGCTTGGAAGACCTTATTCCGGCCAATAAATCGTGTAGGATTTGAGAGACTATGGGCAGCACAGGGTTAATATTAGAAAAATGTACTTGGCTGGGCCATGCTTAGCTTCTGCTGAAGTATTTCAGTTCTAATCTGCTCCTGTTTACCTCTGCTGGGAATAACTTTCTCATTTTTAGGTGTTTATCTACCTAGCTCTACACCCTCCAACAGTTACATGGTTTGTCTGTCCTCCCCTTACAAGATCAACTGAATTGCAGTTGTGTCGTAATTATCAGCAGATTTTGAAATGAAAAGCATTTGCGACACTCTCTTCAGTTCAGCTGTAATTTTCTGGATTTGTTTTTAATTAACAGCGACCCTTCCCAACACGTATGAAGCTTGATGGAAATCTTTTTGTTCTTATGAATACCCACACACAGTTTTCGCTGCACAATACCTTTCCAAGTCTGTTTGTCCACTGATCTTTTAAAAAAATAACTTTAAAAAAAGTAAACAATGGACTGAGAGTGGGCAATTTCAGCCCATAAGAGCCTCAGTGATAGTCTTTGAAATTATTAGAAGGTTACTAGTTCAGAGACAGTGAATGAAAAGACAGGAGAGATTTCCCCCCTACATTTCAATCTAAATTTAGGAGTTAATTTTTTTCAGGTGCTCATAATTTACATGATAATGAGCATTTGAGGTCATATTTGACAGCTCAAATACGTTTTTACTCAAGTTCAAATTTTAGTATTTATTTAGCTTCTAAAATATCAGAGCCTTTATCGCCACCACAAGAAAACTCTATAGCATGAATACAAAGGAGCCATATAAATAAGCCCAGCGTGACCTGTACATTAATAGCAATGGTGAATTGACACGTATGATTTATTTTGTTCTTTCACGTTCTTAGAATTCTTTGCATCATCTATGTTTATCATCAAACTGTCTTAGTTTCTTCATCAAACACATAGAATTTTGCCAAGACAGACAGTTAACGTTTTCATGTAGTTATTTCCAGACTTGGTGGCTAATGCCTCGTTCCCATGTAGGGTGCTAACGGAGGTTCTGGCATGTGCAAGGGCCACTGGAAGGCAAGGTGCAGCTTTGTAGCAGCACAGGAGGTTATAAACACGACTGAGTGACCGGAGTTGTTAGAGCACGTAGCAAAGCCAGGAAAATTACTGTGTCATTAATTATCTGTTAAACTATACACACTTTATTGACAGAGATGAGGTAGGTGCACTGCCCATGCAATCCAGTCTGTAGTTAATACATACACAAAACCCTCACGGTGTTGTGATATTGTACTCACTGACTGCTAAGTTTTCCCACACTGAGCATTTTAATCTTGAAAAGTCATTAAAACTATAAAGAAGAGGAGAGGTGCTGCCAAAAATCCCCTTCCCTGTGTTGTGAATTAGAGACTACAAGTCTGAGTTTTGTACGTGAAACCTTTCCCCCACCAAAATTTCCTAAGTCAGTTTTGAGCTCATTCAACTTTCCTGTTTCCAAGAAGATGACTCTGAAAGGTTTGCAGCGACTCCTGCTCTCGTACCCAGATTTGAACAGAATATGGCTGCAGAAGTGCAGTTCTGTGTGCTGTAACATATGGGATTTGCTATCCTTTATTAAGAAGACCCTCTCCCAAAATTAAGAAAATGGAGAAGAAAACCACCCAGTAACACTGGGTGAGCTTGCTTACCCGCATTACGACTGGGAGCCGAGCTGCGATGATTTACTGTTTAGATGGGTGGCAAATTCTGGGAGGAAGTCACAGCCAATTATTTTTCTGAATCATGCTTGGCCCCAAGTCCGAGGTGAAGAAAGAGTCAATATATATTTGCCTGTGGGGTAGCTAATTAGAACAATTAATGTGAGAACCAGGACAAGCTGTGAGACTATGAGCTGATTCAGGCACGCCCTCTACTAACTTGAATTTTGATCAACATTTAAAACACATGGAGAGGGCTGGAAAGGGCTGGGGTGAGGTGGCCCGGCGGCTGAGATTCAGGTTTGCCGTCCGTACCCCTGTCGCTGTGACGTGCGGCGAGACTGCGGGCAGCGCGTTTTCCTCTTGTCTCTGAAACAGGCCAGTGATATTTGCTGCCTTGTCGAGCTTTGTGGATATAGGCAGCATGTTGTGAATGAAAAGTTAAGTACTTTTCAAAGCCAGCCAAGACAAGAACCGCATTTTTCTTCCTAATATCTATTAGCTCAGAGCAACGGAAGAATCCCACTTGCCACCAGCTCCCTTGCCTTGTTTGGAGACGTGGAGCCAGCCTGATCATATCCATCAGATATTTGCTTTCAGGGTTGCATGAAAGTAGAGCAAAAGAAAGATCTTTTGTGGGGATGACATGCTGGGAAATATACTTGTCCAAAGCAAACAGCTCTTGTCCTTTCTTCAGCTAATTCACTGAAAAGATATTATTTTAGTCAGGAAAATGGTATCAATTCTCCTCCTTTTAGGGAGGATGGTGGCAGGTTTCCCATGTTGGTTTGCGGAAGGTATAATTTTGACAGGAGCATCTGGCTCCTTTGTGAGCTTCACAAGCAATTGTGTGGCGGTGGCTTTAGGTCGGCCTCTGGTTGAGCCATGTGGGCAGCCCTTTGACATGTCTGCGTTGCTTTTCCTGCTGCACTCAGTTTTGTTTTGACTCTTTTGAGCTTCCTAAATGTGCAGCCTTGCTCTGCAGATTCCCTGGGATGGTTTCATTCAAGGGTACTGACAAGGACTGCAGTCTTGCCAGGGCTCACGGATCCATTCTTACAGTGGTGCCGTGTGTTACGTTAACCGACAGCTGCTTTGGGCAAGGTTTGGTTTTTTTTTTTAAATCCTCTTAGAGAAGGGTGAAGAGTGATCTCTGGATAGCGGAGATTTCAATCTTCAAAATAAACCACTCCAGGTTGTTTGGGAATTTATAACGACTTGTGAGCCTCCCTGGTAT
The DNA here is from genome assembly GCA_027574665.1 of Rhynochetos jubatus. NCBI lineage: Eukaryota > Metazoa > Chordata > Aves > Eurypygiformes > Rhynochetidae > Rhynochetos > Rhynochetos jubatus. The sequence goes on from CM050654.1 coordinate 33,462,442, forward strand.
AATAATGCGCAGCGTGTTGCTTCTGCCCTCTTTAAACAGCCGATGCCTGGCTTTTATCTTCTAGCTATGTTTGCAGTAAAAAGAAGCCTGAATTTCTTTTCTTACTTCCCTGGGTATTGAGCAATCTGAAAATGTGTTTTTAGCCTGATTTCCATGAACGCAATCACAGCAGATATTTTGTTGCCAAGATTGTGCCAATGCTTGTTGCATTTGGCATAGGAAAGTGGTACAAGGGTGCAGGATACCTTGGTTTCTGCTCCCCAGATCCGCTGGCAGTTTGAGCACCATGCTCCAGACATGAGCTATGGCCCCTTCCAGTGTGACTGACCGAGACGTGACCGCCAGCTGAACTGCTGCTGAGCTAGTCCAGCCACAGGTGGCATGAGCCAGGAGGCGGGTGGGTGGGGAAGGTGCACCTCCCAGCTGGGAAGAGAAGGATTGCTGAGCTCCGTCTCCTCTCCTTAGGCTGTACGAAGAAACTCTCCTATGTCATATGCATTGATGACATGGAAAAGCGGGTCCCTGTCTCCTCTTGCTGAACCATCCCCACACGCCAACAGGAGGTGATGCCTGTGCAGCTCCACCACTTCCCACGCAGGGCTGGGTGGAGTGTGAGTTCAGGGGATGGCTGCGCTGTGAGCCGTTCATCACGGAGATGTGTGCCATACGGATCAGACTCACCAGAAGATGTGTTCAGGAGAGATCTGTTGGCTAAAAGAGTATAGAGTGAGCAGGGAGGATGGCATAATACAGAACTGGCCGTTGGGACAAATTTGATGACATTGAGAACAGTTTACAAATCAGGAGGCTGAGCTGTTTTGGAACAATGGTTATTAAAATTGTGAAAAAGTCTTGCTAAAATCAGTGTTTAAAGCCGAAGCAAATTTCAAGAGATGATCTGGAGACCATGGCATCACTGTGTTTAGTGTGCAAGCTTTCTTTGCCATCAAAAGACATAGAGGCACAATACAAATACAGAGAGGGTGTGCATGCGATAAGAGAGGGGAAGGAGCTTGTGTATCTAGCGAAATAATAGCGATATCAGAAACATCAAAAAGCATTACAGTACTATTGAGAAATCCAAAATAATACACTGGGGAAGATGACAGCCCAAATACAGTATATCTGATCTTGTAATGCCAGTGGAAAGGAAGAACAAAGCAACTGGTTCCTTTGCAACTAGTGAGTTGAAGGCAGAGGTATTACCAGACTCTTTCCATGTGATGATAGATCCCCCAAAGTGTTTTGTCAATTAAGCATCTCTAAAGCCATCACAGCTGTTTCTTTACAGAGCAGAGCCACTGCGGGTGTGAGATACACGCAGCAGAGTGTGTCAGCATGACCAGCAATGGAAATGTTAGCTGGCAAATGTAGGTGCTCCACCACGCGCTGGTTCTCTCCCACATGCACAGAGTTTGGTTTCACACTGTTGTTGCTCTCTAAATTGATCTAACTAAAGTAATCAGTTAGAAACACCCTGTTCCAATGTCACTAATGCCTTCCAAACTAGATGGCCTAATTAAGGACGCTAATTTCATTGACTAAGACAATTTCTTGAGAGATATCTGAGTGGATACCACAATAGGTCGTATGATTCTGTAAAACGATTAGCAGAGAAAGGCATAAGAAAACACCCATGTCAACTGGAAAAAAAGACTTGGGGTCTTCAACATTTACAGACAGTGAAAAGATAATTATAAAGTGTGAAGAGTGAGGTGAAAGCCTATTCCCAGAACTGAACCTATTGCCAGACTCGGAACCTATGGGCAAATCAAAGGTTTGCCCAAAGACCATCTTCATGGCGTAACAATTAAATGGGATGATGCTAATTTTTTCGCTCTTTTGGAGCCTATATCTGGTTGATGGAAGATAAAGCAGATCAAAGAAGAAATGGTACTGATCTGTATTAACGGACCACAATGGAGGAGGTGCCCAGTCACTCCCTAAGCCTATTCACTTGCCTCAAGATGCGCTTCACAAAAGAACGGAGGTGAAACCTGTGGTGAGATCTCTGAGGTCGCAGTTAAACCACCATAAAGCACAATGGCCAGAGGCAAAGTAAAAGCCAGATGAATGCTTCATATCTGCTATTGAACTATTTTGGTTAGAATCAGCCGGGAATATCATCTTCGCCTCTGCAAAAGCCGTAACCACCTCAAATATGAAGCTACCAAGAAACCGTGCTGGAGTAAAAACTATTCAGAATAAGCCTCAGCACTAGAAAGAGCTCTCCTTAAGAAAACCTCAGGCACATTAACCGATCTTATATGACCTCATATAAAGAGGTAATGACTGAAGTGGTCATGCAGTAGTTAGCTATGTGAGTGACGTCTGGCCAAGGGCTGCTGCTGCTGCACATGGTTTATATCTGGTAGGGCACGGCAACGCAGGAGAATCAGCTGGGGCATAACCTCCTTTAGTCACACCCAGTCGGCGTTGGTCACTGGCATAGGGAGGAGCTGTTGGTGCAGGAGATCTACATGAATGTTTGCTGACCTGGGAGAAAAGCATCTGTCAGCCCTCAGAAGGTCCCATGGGAATCCATCTGGTACCAGCCATCTGATGTGGAGAGGCGAGAGGTGTATGGGACTTGAGTGACACTAGCTGAAAACCTTCAATGGGACCCATGGGAATGAAGACAAGCACAGGGCAAGATAAACAAGAGGACATTAGATACATCTAATCATTTATGTAATGCATAAATTGTTTATGGCATCATGTCTGAAATGCTCAGGATCCAATGCATCCTTGTTATCCACTATCAGCATTTATACTGATAAGAACAATGTATTAGGGCTCAAACAAAATCAGTTTAAGATGGAGAGACCGAAAGAAATTTAAGCAATTCTAGACCATTTCACAAACACAACGTCCTCTTTGTCCCACAGAGCAAGACCAGGTATCAAACAACAAACTGACACTTAGTACGTAGCTATGACGTTTTTCATGCTGTCATTCACCATCACGATGGGATTCATGGATGCGAAGGAACAGAACAGCTTGTGAAATGCTTGCCAGTCAAAGGGAGCGTGGAGGCAACCTAAGCCACCAGATGGCTTTGGTCATCGGGCAGATTTGGTAGTATCATTGACCACACTTGGAGTTTGTTTCCAGACAGTTTATAGCTACCAAAGTACATTATATTTCAATGCCTTAATTTATCATGTTGCAAAACCATAAATTGAATCTCTGGACATTCGTAATGAAACCTGTCCTCTCTCTGAACTCAAAAAGCAATTCTCTGACATATCATATTACGGCCAGCTTTGAGATAGATATCTGGTTAGTATAGAATACTGAACATCCAGGACATCCTAAATTATGTTAATGGTAAACTGGATGATTTCATTTTCTTCTGTAGGTGTGTAACTCTGGCCACCTTGGTAAAGTTTCCACATTAGTGCTGAAGTTAGAAAGCCAGTACAGAGAGCTGCTCACTTCCAACCACAGTGTCCGGGTCAGTATCAGTTAGAGTTGCTCAAGAGACATCTAATTAAAACAGGGGTAGGGATGGCTTCTAGGGAGATAATGAGCTATACATTGCATGCCCGAAGTTTGCTAAAAATGTTAATGCCAGAGCTGTGTTAGTAATGAGGAGTTTTTGCAAGAATGGCATATTGTAAATAACTCTGAGACTTACATGTCAACTGAACATATAGGCAGCTCAGTCTTGGGAGAAATGCTTGTGAATTAGTCTTTGTGCAATTATTTTCTGAAATTTTGTATTCTTTGCATAAAGCTCACTAATTCACGATCTTTTGCCCTAATGATTTCATGTCACTTACACCAACAGAAGCATTACGAGAAACATCGCTTCCATCTCTGCAACACGGGACAAGAGCTCTCTCTGATTCACCAAAAGGGTATATAGAGGGAAGGAATACAGGTGGTGTTCCGAACAGAGCAGCGGAAAGGCCAGCAATCCCTCCTACCCCCAAAATATCTCAGATCTTGCAACTAACCTGACCTCAAACATTTCAATATAACTTTTTAAAAAGCCGTGGCAGTCTTAAGTATTTCTTTGACTTTCATTAATTTCCAGCATACCCCAAATAACACAGCACTTTGTTTCCACCGTAAACCACCCTAAAATCTGCAGCTTATTTTTATCTTACAAAACTGCCAAAGATGCTTTGAAGCATTCATTTTGTAACCATGACTGACCTTTTTTTCAATTATGTCATAAGAAATCTTCTGAGAGCACTTCAAAAATGTGTTCAGACTTTTTAGATGCCCTTTGCGCCTACAAAACCCAGCTGAGAAGAGTCTCGTACCCTCCGTGCATGTCGGTAGCTTTACTTTGCATGAAGGTTTTTTACCAGTCAGTCAGACTGGTAGGTGAAAATGTGCTGCTTTGCATGCGTGAACGTAGACATGACTTTTAGCAAATCTGAGATCACTCCTGCCAATAGCCCCGTTAAATTGTTTTTATCAGTCTGGTTGACTGGAATGTTTGAGTATTTACAATAGACTCAAGAGTATTAGGCTGAAAGTCTTTCTAATGTACTACCAAATTAGACATGGCTAAACACTTGCATAGCAAATTCCAGCTGCTTCCTCCAAAATAAAAATTAAAGTGCAATGAACAAAACCTTAAAGAATATATTTTAATTCCAAATCTCCAGGATTTTCTCCTCCCTTTTGCATCCTGTTGGTATTCTGAGAAAACAGACAGAGAAATAAGACATAAGTCATGTGGAACCCTGTACTCGTCTGAAATCTACTCCTTTCTTTGGAGGCTAAGCCGTTTTTGGTAACCTAGCACTTCCTGAGGAATAGGAGCGCGTAGGTGGGCTATTCCTGTGGCTTGCTGCCGTGCTACGATGGTGGCTTGTTCAAACGCCCACCCATCCGCTCGGCGTTGAAGGCACACATCTGGTCCTGTGCACTGTGTTTGTCATTTATCCTCCCATGACAGGGTGGTTCCTGGAAGCGACAGAGGAAAAGTAAAACTGGAATAGGGAAAACAAGTAAACAAAGGTACTTTGGAATTTGTTGGGGAAAAAAACCCAACACCAAACCGTAAGAGCGTTTAAATAGGAAAAGATAAAGGATGGTTAAATAGCACATTGTAAATGATTGAAACTGCAGGAACAGAGCAGCAACCAGGTGAACCGATTGGTCAAATGGTGTAAGAAAAGACAGAGTCAGGAATGGGGTTTGACCTCTGGAATTTGTTGGGTTTACTCTCAAGGCTTGTCTACACAAGACAGTTGGAAATTAAGAAAAGGTTTAACTAAAAAGCTGGAGTCATATGGGATTCACTCCATACATATATGTACACACACATACACATATGATCCCTTTCTGGAATGAGAAATCTCTTTTTTCCCCCCAGGCTAGGGTATAATCTGGGGAAAATCTTTCTCATTTCAGCCCGGGACCAATGGCATGCTGCTATTCCAAAATAACCCCACGTGCACCCTCAGGTGCAGAGGTGAATGTGTTCTGCAGCTGGGGCAGTGGGGGCTGGTCACACCGCAGGTGGCACAGCTACGCACGGTCACCACTACCTCGCCTACGATGCCGCTGCAATTAGTAGTGTAAATTAGAGTAGCGTTTAATCTCCTCTTCTTTCTTTTGAGCTGCATCCACTTTTGCTTCCATCTAAGCTGAGTCTTTGAGCCCTGATTTACACTCAGGTAGGAAATGTCCACGGCTGGCACGCACCCTTAGATTACGGACTGGGACGAGGGCTTGGAAGGAGGTACTCCTCAGAGCACTCCGTGGCCTCGGTGTGACTATATTAAACCTCTCGGTCAAGTGACTAGGCTGGACACTTAATTTGTTAGTCTGAGGAGAGAGGAAGAAGGACCGTATCTATTTTTAAGTGTCACCTGGCCATGGGCCAGTTCCTCTGAACGGGGCAGGAGGAGCCTAGCTTCTGTCCAGTTTGAATCTCGCAGCTGTTTCTCACAGTGGTTACAGACTGGGGAGGAAATGGAGAGTTTTTAGGAGGGGCTGCACTTGTTCAGCAAGCAGTGGCTGTGCAGGAGGAGGGCGCGAGCATCCCGGACTGCTCGTCACGCAGAGAAGCGTTGCACCACTCAGTTGCAGGTTGCATCAGCTTGCAATTAGCTTGCATGTAAAATCTGACTCATCAATACTGCTTTGCTTGACATCTGGCACGGCAGGATACTGTTCCTTTTCCTAGTTCTCTTTGCAGAGGCTGTTTGGGAACTGCTTGAGCTGGAGCTCCTGTGATTCAAGGACAGGAGCTTTTCCCTATTTTCTATGGACTCGGGAATTTTCTTTGCCCGACGCCTGGGTGTTGGGACTTGCTAATGCACAGAGAACCGTGCTCTGCCACTGAGCCTCCCCGTTGATGTGGTGAGTGGCGGAAGGCGTGCGTGGGAGTTACCTGGTATTTTTGTGCTCCAGGTGGTGCTTTAGTTTGGATGGCATTTGCCACCTGCTTGTTTCCTGGCTTGTTCTTCTGTGTACATCAAATCTTCATGAAAGGGTGCAGTGCTCTCAGGCACAGCAAGCAAAAGAAACATAAACATATACATGCAAGTTGAAAGAAATATGGGCATGTGCTGAAGCCTGAAGCCACCTGGGTTTTGCTCCGCTGCGGGAAAAGGCATCTTTGGAGAGAGGATGACCTCCCCAAGGACAACCGCAGCACCCAGCCCCATGGCTCCTTCCCCTTCCCCTTCTGCAGCCTGCATCCATGCCAGCAGGGCCCTGCTCAGCACACTCCCGGCTTCCCAAATCCAGTCCGATGCTGACCATGGGGTCTGAAATCCCACACACCTTGTCTGAATCCAGCACCACAGCTTTCTCCGTTAGTTTTACCATCATTTTAGCAAGACCTAAAGCCAAGTGATCCTCTAGGTGACACCACCCGACACACGCTGCTCATTGAGATGGTCGCTGGCCAGAATATGATATAGAGTGATTTAGCTCTGCTTTGGGTAAGTGCAAGTCATCAGGCTCAATACAGGAGAGACTGGATGGAATGTTATGGCCTGACTCGTGCTGAAGGTTGGACCAGCTGATCTAATGGTTCCTTCTGGCACTCAAATCCACACACGCAGCAAAAAATACTTACGCTAATCTTGACAATCTTACATTCTTCTTCCAGTTGTGCTGGCACCGTGAGTGTCTGTGTTGCAGAGGTGTTGGGAGGGTCTGCCCTCAAGGACATGTAGGTCTGTAGAATTTGAATTTTGGACTCTGCTGGCTTTACCAGTTTACAGAATTCGATTTTTCTTTCTGTTTATTGATGCCAGTATCTGCAACAGCCATGTTGAGCTCATCCGGTCCGGGGCTAGGAACAGCCTCACGCAACTCGTCTGTCTGGTAGTAACTGAGCTAATTGCTTTTTTTGCTAAATTGCAGGGGTGAAAAATGTAGAGAGAGAAAAAAAAAAAAAAAGAAGACCCCAAAACTACAAGATAAATCTAAATAATGAATAAATTTGGGGAAATGGTGATCTGTTCATGAGCAGAAAAACGAGCTAAATTAGTCAGATGATTTATTCATTGTGAATGATTCACTCCATTACTGGCTGCTTCCTCCACAGGCCATAGAAGCTAATATATAAACTGATAGAGGACGGGTGGGATCGATAGAGAGCAACATCTCCCTCCTCTCCAAGGAAAACAGGTCACCTGTCCCTGCTACGCTGCTCTCCGGGCACAAGGCACATCTCAATAGACTGAGCATTTATTTTCAGCTAATGAAGTTTGTTTTTTTCAGGCTAAAATTTTCCTGAGGAGTGCTTCCTTTCTTTCCATCCGTGCTCAGGCCCGTGCTCGCAGTTTGGCCGGCTCCCTTCCCCCGTCCTGACAGCTCTCATTGTTCCCAGATGATGGCTGTTTGCTGGTCTATGCTGCAAAAAAAAAAAACCAACCAGATTTTGTGGTCTAAATTGAGTGTCCCTTAGGCAGCTGGTGCCGTGGAGGAAGGAAACCTCCTGACACCCTTGGGATGAGCTCAGTGTGGGACGGGCTGTGTGCTCCTCAAACGAACCAGGATGGAGGTGGCCGCTCAGGTCAGGGTGGGACTGGGTGGCAGGGCCTTGGGGATGCTCTGCAAGCACGCCGGTGCTCCCTGTGTGGCCCTAGTGACTTGCATCCCCATGGCTGTGGGATGCGGGTTTTCCTCCCCTCTCCGCATCCCATGCCAGCAGCCCCGGTACCATGCCGGCGCTGGGAAACCTGGCAGGGAGATCCGCTGTGGTCCTGCCTGCGCAGGAGGGTACCGATCTGCAGAAAGCTGCCACACTGGGAAACATTGCTGAGGCGCCTTTTAGCTCCTAATAAGCAATGATATACTCTGTGGCGACGTCTCTGCTGAATTTTCTTGCACACAGCACAACCCACTGTTTATCATGTGACTATTTATAAACTGCTGCTGAAGCTTCATAAATACTTCTTGCTCGTCGCACAAATGGGAGCCGAACAGCTTGAAACTGTACTGCGAGTACAGCCCGAGCTGAGTCTACACAGAGATTACGCACAAGGCTCCTATGGATGGTATTTATTAGGGAGCTGGTGGAGAAAAGTTGCCAGCTCTGGATGCTGAATGCATTGAAAACTTGGGAGCGTGGGGTTTATTTGCCAGTTCGTCTTTAATTAATTACAGAGGACAAACAATTATGGGAAGAGGCTGCCGGCTGGACCACCTGACTCTTAGGGCAGCTAATGTGCTAATGGAGATGTTTGCTTCTGTGCTGCTGGTCTGAGCCCGTGCCAGGCTCAGGGTGCTGGTCCCCTGCCATGACTCTTCCGTGGCCCACATGAGGTCAGGCACCTCTGTCCAGCTTCTAGCAGACAAGTTAACCCCCCAAAAAACCCCACAGTGCGATCGGCACCTCCGGCAGCAGCCATCCAGGTAGGGAGCTGAAGAGTTAATGGGGTTGAGGGTGGCACGCTCCTGACAGAGGTTCCTCCACGTGTCCCAGAGGGAGTTTAGCAACGTTGTGTACTCCTGGTAGATTTGTTTGTGAGTAAACGTCGGTCTTTATGCTTCTGCTAAGCTGGTGGTTTCTGAGCAAGGCACTGGTGAAATTAAAAAAAGTTAAAAGAACACAAAACAAGGTAGTGTGTACATAGTTAGTGGTTGGGAATAAAGAGGTCTGGTTTTGCAGGGGTAAGAGCATTTTGCAAAAAAGAATTTCAAAGATTCTGTCTTTAAAAAAGAGGTAGGAATGAGGAAGAGAAAGGAGACATTACAATCATTTTGTAGATGACTATAGCTTTCCAGGCAGCTCCGCTGTATGCAGCGTACAGTCTCACAGGTTCTGTGGCAAACAGACGACCTCACTCTAGGTGAAAGAAAAGAGTGTGTTGGATCGATACGTTGGGCCTGAAGTCAGATCTTCGGTGCTAATGTTGTGCAAATACACAACCACCTTTGGTGGCCACATCTCAGCTACTAGAGGACATTTGGCATTAAGTCATGATTCAAGTTTGGTTCAGGAGACCCAGGAGTCTGAAATTCAGGAGAAGGGAGTCATCTGTTACAAGGAGCTTGACTCACGCACAGCTTGAACGAGATCCAGACCCAAACCAATCTCCTGCCTCCCATCTTTTGGGAAAATTTAAATCCAGAGCCATGCCTGAATTTTGTGGCCAACATCACATTCACACTTAAAAGATTTCTGCAAATCCCCTCCAAAACCTACTCCAAAAATCTGTCTATTAAAACATAATCACTTCCCACAAGTTTGGTTCAAGCTGTAAAGTAACAAACCAACCAAAGGCAGAGCCCATAATGCACATCAGGATTTTGTTTTCTTCGGTTTAACCAAATTCCTGCTATGTAGTTAAATAAAGCAGATGGTAGTCGCCAGGTGCACTGAGCCAAAATGTGCCACATGGGCAGATCAGCACAGCTCCTGAAGTCCCTAGGCCCCTGCTTGCTACCACGCAGTGACCTGGGCTGAGCGTGTGAATGGTATTGAGGCTCCTCAGTTTAAGGGGGACGAGGAAGGAGCAAGAAAATGGTTAATACACATTATTTTTTCCCTTATTGTTTTTTTCTTCCTTTTAAAAAAATCCTAGTGTTAGAATAAGTTGCATGGGCAGAATAGGAATATACAGTTATAATACATGACAATGCAGCAAAATCCTGGACTACGTCAATTACTGTGGTACCGTATATTTTCATTTTATTCCATTGGGGAAATATATCATGCAAGTAACAAATCATTTGGACAATGCAGCTACATGGAAAATATCCAGTGCATGAAGACACTCCTTTGCAATGAACTGCACACAGAGTGATACGGAAAACAGTATGAAACCGAGGCAGAATTTCCTGGTCTAATTGGTGACACAGCGCTGCCAACTGAGTGTCTCTCTAGAACACACTTGTTGGCATAAGTCAGTTCTGATATTTGAAGTTACAAGGGGGACAGTTGACGCTTTTCGTAGTAACAGTACTCTAAAGCAGTGGAAAAAAATCCGTCACACCAGCCAAATCGAGTTGGGCAGCAGGAAGCTTAGCACCTGGGAGGAGGAGCTGCTTGGGGAAGTATGGGGCAAGGCTGAAAACAACCTCCAAATGATGGTGTTCAGTACGAGAAGAGCTGCCCAGTAACATGTGCTAGGCAGCCTTGGACAGATCAAAGCAGACTGGGTTTGAAAGGAGAACATTAGCCAAAACCCACATTTTGGTTATCTTGCAGTGACTTAAGATTGAATTATTTTGGATTGTCTGGTTTGAGATTTTTGAATGAGTTGGGAGAGGAAAAAGAAGAAATAATGAAGCAAGGGATAGTTTGTCAAGTTGGCTTTTTACTTGCTAGCCCAAACGAAGAGCCAGGGAAGGGACACCTCAATTTCTTCCTCTCCCTGGGGGGATAGGGATGTGTGGGCTTTGCCCCTGGGGAGCACCTGGGCTGCTCTCACTGACCTCTTCCCGTTCAGGTCTGTTTTGCATAAGTAATTAAACATCTCTGGATCTGAACTGGGATCTTGTGCAGACTCTCAACTGTGGCGGGGTTAGTCTAAGATGGAACTTTGGTCTTGTTGACGAGGCTTGTTTCGTATGGGATACTGAGCCAATGTTTAGCGAGGGGGGAAAAAAAATCCCCAAGTAGTGGGATATTAGGCTTGAGGTTTTCATTTTGGGTAGATGACACTTTTCTTCCTCAGCTGACACTGCCAAGAAAGGATCAGGCAGTTCCCATAATTCCTTTAACAATTTTGGCCTTCCATCTCCATTTACCGTCATATCTTTTTATTAAAAAATAGGCACTGTAATAACTTTTGTATCTTGAGAGATACGCATGAATTGTGAATTACTGAGTTTAATATAGCACGATCGTCTGTCTGTGCTTTCAGAACTTGGTTTCCAGGTCTGTATGCAACATGTCAGTTATTTCGCCCTTTCAGTATCTACATTTTTTTGGGGGGGGGGGGGGCTTGTGCAATATATTATTAAAAATCGGGAATGAAATTAATCTATTTTGCAGGCAATAAATTAAACAGAGATGACTCTGGAGAAAATGTTGTGCATTATTTTAATAGCAAAATAAACCCCAATGAAGATGACATGTTTTCATATTCAGGCATGTACACCAGTCAGTGTGTCTAAAAAGACACCCAAGCTTTTAATTATATCTAGGTTTTGATTAGTCGTTTCTCCAATGGCTATCAAAATGTTTCCACATGCAGAAAGAAAAGCTTGCACCTTTTAAAAAATACTTTTCTTTGAAAAATGGGTGACCAGCTAACCTGCATCCTCAGATAATGGATGGGAAAGGAGCAGCGGGGGTGGGCTGGCTTCGGGAGAAGCAGGCTGTGGGTGAGGGTCGGGGCTGGGCAGCTCTTTGCAAAGGGAAGGCTCGGAGGTAAAGTTTCCCTTGCTTCCTTTGCATATTCATGTGATGGACCTGGCTGTTGAATCGCAGTTTTTCTTTGCTTTCTTAACAGATTTCACTGGGTTAATTATGTGGAAAATTTGGTACCGTATATCCAAACTCTTCTCTTGTAATAAATTCAAAATTCCTTTAAAAGTCCCATTATTTTGTCATTTTTAAGAAAAGGCTCAAAGGTAAATATTGATTTTAACAGGGTTGTGGCAATTTTCCCTTTAAGTTTTGTGGGTAGAATACCAACACATCTTTCAATGAATACTTATGAGCTATTGATTAAAAAAAGGTAGTTGCAGAGGTTGTGGTGCAAGATGTGCCTTGCGTTTGGGAACCTGCACAGACATCTTTATATTAAATGTATTCACCCCACCTCAAAAGATCATGCTGGAACTGTAAATTGTAACCCTCTATCACAAGTTTAATGTTGATTTAAAGGGGGCATCTTTCTATTACGTTGTTTGAACAGATCTCCTCAGACAATGATCATAACCGCGCTCCCCTTTCCTTCACACGTAGGTTATGATATCTATACTCTTCCTATCGCACGTGACTTCACTTTTATGAGCTGTCTCTGGCTCTCACCTGATTTTATGCTTGAAGTCAATAGGGATAACGTGAAGCCCGGAACAAAATGACAGCCTCAGATTGTTGAGAACGACTCGCAGTGGTCAGAGGTCTGAGCCTGGGCAGGGAGATGAGATTTTTTTGTGTGTGGATGCAGGGTGGCTGCAACCCAGCCGGGTTGAGGCGGGGGGAGCTGGAAGGTGCCCCGCTCGATGACAGTGCTGCCCCGCGTTACGCGGCGAAACTCGTGCGGGGGAGATGGGGTCCCATAGGACCTTTGTTTCTGGGGATCGGATGGCCGGGGCACCATGCACAAGGCTTGTGCTGCATCGCTGGGCTGCACGACCCTGTTGGGCTGGGGTCTCATTCGCCTTCCCCTGCTCCACGCCTGATCGTGCAAACAGTCCCATCTGAGCGAGCTGGGATCGCTGCTGCTCGGCAGCCCACGTGCTGCCGAGGTGAATTACGCTCACTACAAAGCTGCCTATATAAACAGGCATATTTTTCCATGCAGAAACAGAAGTCCACGCTGATTTTTCATGCACAATTTAGAATCTTTGCTTTTGAAAATGTGACTCGCGGCTCATGGATGTAAATATACATATTTTTTTTCACTCTGGATCTAAAAGCAGACATTTTCCAAAATACTGCTGGGCAGAAAAGCTTCGTGTCAGATTTGCATGTCAGATTTTTGTTTGTTTGTTTGCTTTTTATTAGCAATGTCTTTTAGATCTGTAATTGTGTGTAACTTATACGTGTTATGGGAAGGAGGCTAAAATCTGCATCTGAGCTGCAGGTTTTATCAGAGATGAGCACAACCAAATAATTCAGTAAAAAGTTTGGAGGTTAAGTTGGTCACTGAATAGCTCTTCCAGCCTGTGTAAAACAGCTGCTATCCAATGTCTGACCAAGAAAAAAAACACCAATCTCTCCAGCATCCTGATGTATATCTTTTAATACCTAAGCTATTAAAAATTTATAATGCTACCGTCAGAATATTTAGGAACATGCAGGCAGGATTTTACAGAAAGTGTATTTGGGCAAGAAGAAACACCTCAGCAAGGAGGTAAAAAAGATCTCAGTCTGTACATCTTTGTGTGTATGGGAAAGGCACGTAGGACCCGGTTCCCAAGCCCAGCAATTCCCTCTCACTCACTGTGCGTTTGGTGAACCTGCAAGGGCAGCAATAACAATCCTGTACCACAGAGATTTCAAACCCTCTTCTATCTAGGTTCTCGTGCTGTGCTCTCATCACTGGGGTTTTGCACCTAGGAAGGGCTAATAGGTACTAATTATGATTATAGCAGCAGCTATTTTTGCTATACTTAGTATGGTCCCATATGCTTAGGATTCTAGAAGACAAAGGGGACAAATTGAATGATTTTGGATGTGAAATTCATTTGCAGTGCTTTAATTCCTTAATCTAAGACTAAAGGGTGTATTGGATATGCTTGCCTAAGAGTGAATATGCACTGAACCTCCTGGGGATTTTCTCTTATGTGAACTGGCCCCAAAACCTCAGAAAATAGTAGAAACAAGATTTTTCTTTCCTTTTGTTTTTCCCCCCTCCATTTTTTGTGCAGCAGAGTTACATATAATTTTGCAGCCTATTCTGTATACATGAGGAAATGAAGGGCATGCATAAAGTTATTGCGCGTTTGAAAAATGCGCACAGTAATGAAGAATCAAATTCTTCAATGAAATAATTCCACTGATTTCAGTGGAGTTAGGCCAGTAGGGAATCTGATCCTTAACAAACTTGTTCAAAGCCTACTGAAGTTTCATGCTGGAACACATTCACCAACATCTAGCACACCTTAGAAATGAAAAATGAATTAATTTGATTAAAATGTTTATATACTGTGCTTTCAGCAGAGATCTTTCATATATTCCATAAAGAATTTCGTATAAATTCTTGAAAATTCTTTGGCAATTGTGTAAAGGCATATAAATAAGAATGTAATGCCGCTTCAAGCATGAAAAGAAATGAATTAAAAATCTAGAATGAATGTGACTGTTTCCAAATTAAGGCATAGTTTAAAAAATATTTTTCTGGGATAAAACTAAGCTAAGGTTCCATACTTGTGCACACTTTCATTGTCTCTCTCTCTCTCTCTTCTTTTTTTTTTTTTTGCTGCAGGCTCAAGCATAATCTTATAATACCAATAAATGAAAAATATGCGTTGAGGGAATCAATATACTGATTGTATGAATTTTTTTTGAACAAGGTTCATTTTGTGGTGGCAGATTAATTTGTGTTTTACTTAACATAAAATTGTCTTTAGCCTTAATTCATAAGTAAATTGCTCTTTTAAGACTTTCGATTTTGTTTTTAAATAATTAACAGAGAAAAAAGAACTTCGAAACAGTTCAATTAATTTAACAACAATAGCCTTTTGAGGTATAAATACAACCGCTTGCTCCATTCAAGCAATAAAATTAGCAATAAACGTACAATGTGAAATAGATTTTAGTATATCTGTCAAGCGAGGGACACGCCGTCCTCACTGCAGCAGGGAAACGCCTACACTTTCAAAGACTAACTAAATCCCAAGAATATTCAGGTTTCCTCAAAAGCCTGTGTTCCTGAGCAACTATTTAAATTACAAGTAGCTATTAAAAAAATAGGAATTGAAATGTGGAAAATCCTCTACTTCAGCATGAGGGGAAGAGATTTTTAAAGTTTCCTTTCCTAAAAGAGGGTTTGTTTTTTATTTACCTTCCCCTCATCCTCCCTATAGCGTTCCTATGGAATATATGCATCACAGCTACTTATAAGTTCGACAGTAAGAGCACAAATGTCAACCAAAGGGCATTATTCAGCATGAAACATCTGCACCAAGTTGTGAAATCATGGTAATACTGTAAGGAATAAGCTGAGCAAAAATTCCTGTGTCTAATATTGTTACACAATTTTATGTGATAAATAGCCAGAACAAATGCTCGTCAGAATTATGTTTTTGTTCCGTCTTATTCTGCAAAACTAATTTGTGAATGACCTCAAAGGTAGATGATTTGTTAATTTGCAGATGTCTCCCCACTTTCCTCTCTGGCCGTTTCGGGAGCTTGCACGTTTACAAACTGTACGTGCATGTGTAAGATAGCTCTCTCCTAGGCACTCCTCAGTCACTTATCGTACCACGTTTAAGTGCTAAGCATATGTGTTAGGCACACACATGCCCACCCACCCATGCGAGGTACATACACATAGCTGCTAGCTAGACATTCAATTAAATATGTATTGTAAAAGGCAAAAGTGTTTTCAAAGATTTGAAGACAACCGTGATGACAGTATATATTACTGTTAAATTCACCAAGGCACATCTGCAAAACAGACTAGGGACTTCTCTGTAAATCTTTTCTAGGAAGCTAAAGGTAAACATCATTTGTGTGCCAGAACGGTGTGGAAAAAATATTTATGATTTTGAGAAACAGTTAGTGCAACATTTGCTGAGGGAGTATTACGTTTGCTTTCAAAATGAATTCATCTCAAGTAATCAGGATTTAGTTAAATGGACTAATGCCACTGAACGATGCAGACTGTCATTTGGGGTGTGAACGCTGGCACTCAGAGGATACCTTTTAAGCACAATACATTTATGAACTCATTTTTCTCCCCCTGAGGATTAAAAAAAAAATAAATTTTTATGCACAGTACCAGTGGCCTTGTTTAATAATTTCCTCGCTGCTGCATCTCACCTTTTGAAAGGATGGAGAGTTTAACCACATATTCTAAAAGTTTTAGCCCTGAGGGTTTTATTATAGCAATATTCCTTCTCAATGCACTGTCCACCATAACGGGTCTTAACCTTTGCTCGCTAAACAGACAAGCAGAGAAGTACAGAAATGAAACAAGCTATGTTTAGCAGAATTTTTACATACCATAATCTCTTTACCATGGTCAGGCAAGGCTGGAATTTTCGAGATGATCTGTTATGGCACGAATCCACTGTAGGACAGAGCTGATTTACAGCTTAGCACCATTCTCCACTCTTCACTGAGAGTAAGTTAAATGACCCAAGAATAACATTAATATGTACTATAACTAGATAGAATGGTGGTCTAAAGGGTGGTCTAAGGCATTAGCTTTCACCCAAGGAAACTCAAGCTCATATATTGCCCAGAAATACTAATAAGGGTCAAGTATCATTACTATTTTAAGAGGTTGACAATGCAGTGAGTTATGGGGTATGATAGCGAAGCAGGGCTCTTCTCCTGTCTTCTATCAGCCCTCTTGTCTCCCCACTGCAATGTTTTGAGCAAATCTTGGCTAAATTCAGACTCATTATTTTGCATGCTCTTTTGTGGCTAACCTGGTTTAAAAATACCTGCTGACATTTTTTACTTGGTTGGGCCAATCTGAATAACCTCAGCAGAGTCCCACAAGAAACTTTTTCTCCCTTTCTCCCTTTTATTAGGGCAGTGGCTTCAGATAAAAAAAAAAAAAAAAGACAAAACCCAAACAAAAGCAAACAACAAAAACATTTGGGAGAAACGGAAGCCGCAAGATTAAAACCGAGTTAGTAGGAGCACTAAAATATTTCCCCAGTAACAAGAAAAATCTGACAAAACAATAAATAGAAAAGTAAGATGTTGAAATTATTTCAAGACAGATGCCTTTTTAAACTGTATTAAGAACACCTATCATGGAGCCTGATTCCAGCAGTTCCTCACACAGGAGGTATTTTATCTTCACAACATCTGGCACTGTCAAGGAGGTACAGTTGTAGACCTTACCAGATGCAGACACTCCATACATAAAAGTACACTAACAAATCATACCATTAATAGCAGCACAACACAAGTGTTTCTTATACATCCATGAAGAGAGCTATTCCATGGCTATGGGAAAGCTTAAAGAAAAAAAAAAGCCACAAAAAACCCTAACAACCCCTAACAGAAATTGCTTGCGATTCCTAAAACATAAAAATAACTCTGAGAGCTTTATTTTCAGCTTTTTTTTTTATAGATGACTGACAGGAAAGCTTCTTTCTTCAGGGTGAAAAACTCCTTGTCCCATAAATCTGTGTGGTTGACATATCTAGGTAAATTTGTATCCTTGCTCAAAGGGATCACTGGTTTTATTCTCTATGGATTTTTCACTCACTCTATTGTGGAAAGTGAGTTCAGGCAGAAAAAAAAATTGCTTGATATTTGAAGGAAGGTTTACATTATTTTATATCATCCACACTGTTCTGTTGTCACTTGGCTTCTTTTATGAACTGTTTAAAACATGATACTATACTACATAAACCTTGCCCATTTTTGAATATGTAGTTCGTTCCATCCCCTGAAGGTCTTGAGCCCGGTATTCCTCTCGCATCCTTGTCTGCTAGTTGGACATAACTACATTCATCCCAACATAAAACATGAAGGTATTTGGAAGTTATGTATTATGTTTATATGAAACACATGCTCTGTTTCCTACTTTACTATTTTACCTTTTCTTTTTTTTAAAAAAAAAAATCAAGGCATCTCTGATATTCTCTCTAATACGAACGAGGAGTCCTCTGTGTTTCAAGCTTTCCTTGAAGGTAAATGTGAACATCAGTGGCATTAACGTAATTGCACAAACCGAGGATTTAATTTGCATGTGTCAGTTGGTCCTTCCCCTTTACATCTCACCACCAGTAACCAATATGCTGTAGGGTTCCCCGGTACCACGCACAGGACTTACAAGAGGGGCAGAATTTCTGTTTCTGATTAATTTCTCCTGCGTACAAAGCCCCCACCCTTTTATTAAATGATTAAGTACGATAAATAGGTCTCAGCTAAACACTCTTTCAAGATCAAAGCGCTGCCCGGTGTTTTGTGTGGTATTATCGTAACAAAATGCACACAACAGCAGCGAGCCGCGGTCCCAAGGAATTCTTTCAGTCTGGTTAATACCTCTCCCCTCCAAGCTGGAGCCACAACATGTTGTCAAGACCGTGTTTTCTATGCCTTAAAGTTTAATTTCCTCCAAGCCCCGCGGTGCTCCTGGGGACCGCAGCGATTCCAACCGCCCGTCCCGTGTTGTGACAGCGGTGACGGTGCACGCCTGGCCAGAGGGATTAGCTATGGGTCAGATGCTTAGCCATCTGGATTTGCCATGAGCTAAGCCCTGCTCCGGACAGCCCTGCTCGGGCTGAGCGGGACGCGGCTGCCCGGGGTGGCGGCCGCGGAGCCCCCGGTGCCGGCTGAGCCGGAGCCGCACTGCTCCTACCACCCTGTGGCCGTCTCCTGCCATGACACGCTCCCACCTCCGGTCCCGGCCACCCATTCCAGGGGCGACCTCCCGGCTGGCTTTGGTGCAAACGGTGCACACAGAGGTGCAGGGCGAGCCTGCTGCGCAGGAGGTGGCCGTTGCTCCGCTGGTTTGGGATGTGCAACTCCAAGCGCATTAAAACACCTCCAAACGCGGCAGGGAAACCCCGGGTTGTACCTGAACGGTCAGTGGATTAGGGAGACGGATGACCTCCAAGAACAAACCCACATAGTACATTAGACACGTCTGTCTGCTTTGCTTGTATCTGGGGATGATGGATACAAAAAGTTATCTTGATCGAAAAAAGAAAGGTTAACGCAATTAAAATTTTCTCGCTGCATGCGCATTTCACAAATTCTCTGAATTTTATATGTAGCAGATGGTGTTCAAACAAATCAAGAAGCTGAAGCTAAAAAAACCACACCAATGGAGAAACTCATATATTTCTTCAAACGATAAGATGAAGTGCAGATGTTTGGTGAAGAGCGCTGCTGACGCAGGCGACCTGAGAAGCAAAGGCTGGAAAAGAAGGGTCCAGTTGTGTTTAACGCTGGCCAACCACCCTAGCTGTCACCGCGTGATTTATGAAGGTTGCTTGCTAGATTTTATGTCGACAGAGCAATTGCGATTACAAAAACACAGTCTGACCAGTTACCTAAGTTAACAGGGAACATGGCAAAGTACTAGCTGCAGCATACCTTGCACCTCACTTCCAAGTTTAGCTTTTCTGGACGGACAAAGATATTTAAGCAGCATAACTCACTTCCATCAATCTTTCAAAGTTTTGACCAACGTGCCTTCATGCTTCTGCATTTTGTCCACATGGTTCTCAGTAGTGCTGCTAAAATACTGTGCTTATCTGACACCTGCGGTCAAATTAATCCCAAGTTAAGCATGACAGAGTCACTAAAAGGGAAACAGTTGTCTGTTTGAGAACTTGGGAATCGGGCACAAAACCAGCTGCTTGATACGTGGTTAAAAATCATTACTGAACATTTAAAAATTAATTTCAAGATTATACTTGATAATCTTTACAAAACCTACAATTAACTTTTTACTGGGAGAAAGTCGCACCCTGATGTGTCAGTGTTTCCACTCAGAAAATCACATATTCTTAGAACTTGTTGCAACTTGGCTGTAAATATTTACTCTAGACAGCAGCTTAGTATACAAGGTTACAGCCCAAAAGCAAATATTTCATACCAAGTTTCAAATATATGGATTTTCCCATTTGTAAATGATTCAGGCAGCCTTTCCCCTCCCTTAGAACTGCTAACTCAATCTATAAACATAAATATAACCATTTCAGAGGAGAAAGGATCCAAATTACACATCAGTACAGTAGTCCTCAGGGAGTTTATTATGGGGTAATTGGACCAAACAAGGGCCAACTTCTGGCCTGATTTACAGTCTCAACATGTCTATTGACATCAGTGGAGGTCTGAAACAAGGAAGAATTTGGCTTTAAGGGGTTGGAAAGAGTTTTAAATTATTCCAGCTTAGCTTCCCTGGGCTAACTTGTGCTCTGAAGGGGCACCATTATAAACACGACTTGCAAGCAACGCGACTCGCTGGCTTCAGATGGGTGTAACTCAGAGCAAGGCTTTGCCTCCTAAATGATGCTTATTCATCAATTCTGAATTTGGCTCCTCTAGACAATTATAACCCTCCGCAGATATTGAGTAACATCACTGAGTGTGTGTGGTTTTCTTATGTAATTCCTTGGGCTGGTTGCAAAGCAGAGCTCCAGGCTAGAGGCCAAGTCACACAGAGTCTGAGCAGCTTCAGAAATAACCACCATTCAGGTTTGTTTACTGCGAGAAGCTCAAGACGGAAAACATCACATTAAGGAAAACGAAGTAAGTAGCCAGTTTGTGTTAGCGTAGGTTTTATAAGCCCTTCCTAAGGTCACTCACGTTTCTGTGGGGGTTAGGAAGAGGACACAGGGGCAGGTTAATGCAGCTGCTGAACCTTGCGTTGCTTGGTGTCTTCTACATGGCATTTCTGTGTTGCAGACTAGTCTGCCCATCTCAGAGTGCATCAGAACTGTTGTAAAACATGCCGAGAAACAGGAGGCCAAGACTGCAGTTATCAGAGGGCGACGGCTCCGTACGGCTGTGACTGCTGCTGGGGATGGCACCACGCTGCAGTGATGAAAGGCACCCGGGTATCAGTGTGCTCGTGTAACAGTTGGTGAAAGACCATTCTGTAGGGTTTGCATGGGACTTTTGCACTGTCAGTGAACATCCACTCAGCGACACTTCACACTGAAGTGACCCAGCGTGACTGTTTCATAGGCCATGGCAAATTGCTTGAAGGCTTCAAAGCGTGTATCCATATCATTATATCATATATATATTCCAAATCCCAGTTTTTGTGGTCCTACAATGTTTGACAAAGACTAAATTGCAGCAGTGTCTTCATCTCAAGGTTGATATGTAAGGTGGGGCATGAGGTCTACCTTTATTTTAAATTAATGTGTAGGTCAATGTCTCCAAACTTACAGTGAGCATTTCTCTCATTTATTGGTGTGCCTTAATTGGCCATGGTATTTCTCCAGACTTCTAGTCTGCTCCCAGCTGTTCCATGGTTCTGTGATTTTTACTGAATTTACCGTGGAAACAAACACTGACAGTTGAGTCTGAGTCAGATTTAGGTTCTGCCAGCCACGGAGTTTATGAATGTACCTAATGACGCGGTTTTCTGCAGTTCCTGAGCAGTGTGCCATCAGAAATAAGAGAGATGTTTACAGCGTAGTTATGGTTATTGTTAAACACAGGAAATGTTTGCAAACATGCCTTAAAAGCTCAAGGAGGGTGCCTGGACCTACCCTACGGACGGGCTGTTTCTGTCAGTCCGTAGCAACTCCACAAGAGTGTAGGTCTGTGCTTATCTTCTTCACATGTTCAGCGGCAGCAGCAGGAGCCAACGGGTGGTGGACTGGTTGGAGAGAATTCAATCTGGGATGCAACAGGACAATCCTAGAAGCTTTTTGATAAATTTGATATCCAGTTGAAAGCTAAAACACGCTCAAAAAATGCTTCAGGATTGGAATCTCTGCTGTATGCGCTAACGTCTTTGCCTGCCTGGAATTTTTCCTTCGCTTTAGTGTGTCTACCTGTGAGTATCGCTTGAGCCTTGTCCTGTACCTCTTCAGGGTAAAGGGTTTCTTTTTATTTTCTGTTTGTGTAGGACCTAAGACAAGGGGGTACTGGTCCAGTCAGAAGAATAGCCCTTATTCTCCCAAGGATGAGGATGATGTTATTGCTGGGGGATACAGTAATACCCGAGAGGTATCAAAACTCACCTTTAAGGGATGGAAAATCTACAGAAGAGACTTACATACAGCTACAGCTTCAAATATAATTTCTCCTCTCATCCTTTCTTTTCTGGAGAACGTGATGCCAAGTTGCTTTTCTGCCCCAGACCATGTGAACGCTTGTCTTCCACCTACTTCTGTAGGACACGCGCTTGGCAGAATCTGACTTTACAAACTCCTGCCATCCTTGGTAATGTCATTCCTTTGATAAGTCACCGTATTAGATACCTTGCCTGTATTTTGTATGTCATTAAAACTTTGATTAAGAAAAGTCATAAATATAAATAAAGTATTATGCTATCCCAGCAAGCTGCAACGGCGTATGCTCAGTCCCTGAACGTGTTCACATAATAAACAGCACTGTAAAACTATTGTTGGCAATGCCTGTGTTATTCTTGCTCCTGATAAATGCTTTATTGAAATAAACTAGCTCTCCTAGCATTAATGATCATTTGATTAAAGAAAACTTTCTAGTTAACATTTTGTAATGATGTAATAAGTAACTTTCAATTAAATTTTTCTATATGTGGGGAAAATGTGTAATGGATAAATCAGTAAAGACTACATAATGGAAGCCTATTAGCAGGGTGAATATATTCTTGTAGCTCAAATTTCTATACCACTTTAGTATTATCTTCTATCAGAAGAGAAGGTACAGTTACCAATTTTATCTTATCTTGGACTTATTATTAAAGAGTAGTAAAGGAAACTTCATTCCAGAAGCTATAATGTGATTTTTGATTAATGGTGGGATTTTTATGTGACAAGAATATTTCTCCTAGGCAAAGTATGCACATGTATCTTTGCCTGAACTGACTTGTTTCTGGCAGGCTTTTCACTGTCAGGAAGTTTTGCTTCTCTATAAACATATGTATTTTTCTGTATGTATAGCAGACTTAAGCATACAGGATCTAAAACAGTCTGAACCGAATCTATGGTACATGAAAGGACTTAAGTTGTTAACTTCACATTTTAATCTATTTATCTTTAACAAGACTTACTAAACAATAAACTCCTTCCACTTTATCTTACGAAATGTCAAAGCTGTGAAGAGAAATGTTACAAATACGAACAAAATCAATCATGACTTGAAGAGTTCTAAGCGGGTCTGTCACCCTCAGAGGTGCTCGCACTGGTTGCTGTTATTGGAAGCTAGGTGCATACAATGATAGCCAATGGAATGTCTGAGAGAGTATTTAAAACACATTTTCAACCTTTAAAATGTTTCTTAAATTCATTGTGATTGATGAAAAAGGATATCCATTCAAGGTTTGCTGTTCTTCAACTGATGTGCATGATACTTTTTAAAAGACAAGGGTTGTGCGTGTTTAATGAGAGCTAAATCAGGCTCTCGCTCACATCAGGTGAAAGAACTGGATCAGATCTTCAGTTTGACAAACCTTAGGACGTTAGCATTTGCTTGCCAAGGTGCAGTTGATATTCACCTGTATGCGAGGGACAGCAGAGAGTCCCAGCCTATACTGACAGTGTGAGGCACGGGAGCGCGTGTGATTAATGCAGGTCCTGCTGTAACTCTAGTCATGCACAAATGCGCTGAGAAACACAAGACAGCAGACCCGCATACCTTTGAGGCAAGACCTGATCGTCCGTCAGTGCCGCAGCCTTAGATCTCAGTCCTGTTTTCCAGCCCCACTTGGCTCCTTTGCAGAGTGGAAACAGCTCTGTGCGAGCCAACCATGGAGAGCCTTGCTCAGACAGATGTGCTCTGCACCTTACCTGTCCTTGCAGAGAAGGCTAAGGTTGGCTCCTGGCACGTGCTGTGCTCTTCACCGGGAGGATCTGTGGCCAGAAAAGGACTAATTGTAAGTCAGGAAGTCCACTCTGCTTCTTTGGTGTTCAGGGCTAATGAGAACCAAACCTCCTTAGATTCATTCCAATATATGACTTGACATTCTGGAAACTTTGCCTCTAACATCTTTTTTTTTTTAGAAGAGGTTGCTTCCATTCCTGGCTTGAACTGCTATTAAAGCACTCAATTTTATTCTTAGCCAAACTTAAAGGAGTTGCTCTGGATTTAAAACAAAGAACCAAATTAATTGAATTTCAGGTGGCTTCCACTTCAAACTCTCTATTTTCTCTTTTCATTGATGTATTTGATTTTTTTTTTCTTTTCTGTTAGTGTACACACACAACCATTTCTCTTGTTCCTTTCATTTCTTCTTTGGACGTATCAGATTTCTTTTTCCTAGATTCTCCTGAATTACAAATAACACACAGGTTACTTTCATTTCCCTTTCAGCATATTTTGTTTCCACACATGCATCTGCGCTCATATAAATCCATACCTATGTATTTATATGCATGCATTCTTATATGTTTTTATGTGGTCAGTACATAAATATACATTAATATATAATTGCATTCATGCATATGTATAAGTATTTAGGTGGTAACTCCAGGCTGGGTCAGTTCTAACCATTACTCCACTAAACTGGTACTGACTGGTATATTCTTCTTTCCTATCGACTTTTTTAGGCTCCACTGACAATATACATTTCATAGTTCACTGAAAATCCACAGCGTCTGGACGTATGTTGTCGCTGCTATTTATACTGTGCTGAATATAAGGTTTGGTTCAAATTCTACAAAAGTCAGTGTCTATTATTCCACGGGAAACAAGTGTTTTTGTCAGACGAGACATACATGTAATTCCTGGAACTCTTTCAATTGTTCAGCACAGGGGTGTTTTTACTGATCGCTTCAAATACCAATGGGTTTGCTTTGGAGAGGGACGTCTATACAGTTTTAGTGACCTGAGGTTTATTTCCTTCCTTGAAAATAAATAAAATACCAAAATATGTTCACACTCTTCATTCCATAAAGCCCTGGAAGAGTCAAATATATTGTATCTGCACAACCATGTGGCTGTTTCTGAGATGTTATATGGAAGCTGTACAGTTTCCGGTTGTGCTGAAGTTGGCTGAGCCTACACGGCCAGCAGTTTTTGAACACTCGTGTTACTGCATACAAAACGGTGATTCACTCGCTACTCCTGCTGCGTTCTCCACAGTATCCGTAAACACGCACAACATATGAAACACCTTTATAAAGACTCTTCCAGCTTGAAGACCTTCTATTGCCATGTGAAAGCCTGCAGTTGGTTCAGATGCAACGTGGACTACCAGCATATTTTCCAGGGCAAACACAGGATTTATGAACTCTGAAAAGTGAGATTTGCCATTCAAGTTTGCAGCAACACTGAACCCAGTGCAGATCTTTATAAAGCTCTTTTAAAAACAGAAGAAAATAAATGGACCTTTCAATTAGCCTCACATTAGTACAAGAAAGATGATGGCATAATTTTAAACGCATGTTATCTTGCATGAAATATTTCCAGTTTCCCCTGCCACTAATCTCTAAACAAATACAAACAAAAAACAGTAGCAGGGCAGAGCTGCTGTAATTTATTCATTTCCCGTCCACTGAAATATTTTACAGTCCTTCATTTATCTGTAAATTTTGGTTTAAAACAGAAAGCCCCTTGAGATCTGGCATCGTGTTTTCAAGAGCGTCTGCAGGGAATACAAGGCTGGTGGTGGCCTCGAGAACAAAAAGGCTAAAATGAAATGGAAGATGACATCTTCAGTTGTTTAGATGTCTGCAAACAGATTTAACAAGAGGCACTGATTTTCTCTTTATAACCTCACAGAGGGTTTTCCATCATGCAGCGTTTGCTCCTGTATCCTCATTGTTATACGCCCCGTACTCCCGTACAGGGTATTCTGCCTGTCGGTTTATACCTCTGCCCCATCCCAGGCTGGTGTCTGTGCCGTGCTCGTAATCCAAGACAATGAACTGTGATCCTAAGCAGCACCCAGGCAGGTTACCTGCATTACACGAAGGGCAGGCACTGATCTCCTCCTCTTGTCTAAGGGATCCATGGGAAAAGGGGAGCAATGATTATGATCTTTTAATTAACGTTGCATTTAACATAGCATGAAACAAAGGTGTTTGTTTGGGGGTTGACAAAACAGTCTCAAAACCCAGCCTGAGTTAATAACAGAATTGCAGACCGGCGGTTTGAGAGGAAGGGACATCTAAGAGGGGTCATATTGTTCAAAATCCCTGCTCAGGGGGTTTGCAAGCACAAAGAAAAGGGTTTAGACATCAATAACAAATGCTACTGAGTTTCACTGCTCAGCTGGTGCCTCTGGAGCTAGACCCTCCTTTGCCATCTGCAGTTTCACAGAAAGTTTCTGCCAAATGAATCATCTTCAAACAAATGAGAACCAACGACCCCTTGCATTTTTTCAATATCTTATCATGCTGCCCTTAGCTTCATTAATGTTCAGTTTTTCAGCAAATGGAATAGATACAAGTGCTGCAGTTCCTTATGCTCCACTTTGAGGTACCTTTACTATGAATCAATCAATCTGGTAATCATGGCCTCGGTCCAACCAGCTTATACAAACTATTTCACTGAATTAAGACTTGAAATAGCTCCTATTATATTGAGTAAAATGCAGATTCTGGGGACTTTCCTCACCCCAGTGAGGGTGCTCATATGCAAAATAACTGGTTTGGAAATGATGTCTACACTTCTCTTCCTCTCCACCCTTTTCCCAGCACAGCCCAAATTCCACCAGGGTTTTTGTTTGGGCTTCCTGTAACGTCAAGTGTTGTGCCACAGATTGCTCATCAGCAACATTTCACAAGTGTGAACATACCTGCAGTTTTTGGGACTTTCACCACGCTTTGGGTGTCCAGCTGAAAAAAATGAAAATGCTTTTAATCAGGTTAGAAACTAAAAGCCGAAATGGACTGCAGACCCGTGGTTCAGACCTGTATCTACTCCCTGCATGCACAGGACCTTGCACGCCTGTGGGATGACAGAAAAAGCCTACAACAGCCAAAATTAAGAACACGAGATTTCAAAATAGAATACAAAGGCAGATGTGAAAACAGACCATAAGGCCTGTGAACTATTACACCGGGTGTGATACTCCTCTAACGTACAACTGGTGTAGATCAATTTACAACTGATGTAGGGCTGGTACAGACCTGATGTGGCATAGATTAAAGCCCTATTGAAATCAATGGAGTTAGACAGGTATAAAACTTGAGGCAAAGGAGTGGAGAACTAATCTGATTATCTCAGAGTTATGAAAACATCATTTATTTACAGAATTGACATACTTTGTGGTTTCTGCTGCTCGGCTCTCCAACGTTCCCTTATACTGAAAACGCACTTGAAAAGTTTAAAGATTTATTGCGCAGCCCCCAGTTTGGGTAGGTAATTAATTGTGATGACTATTTATTTTGGAACTGGTTTTGTATATTTTTGGAGGAAGAAGGAAGTTTGCTGCCAGGCAAAAAAGAACCTTTGTTTTGCTTCTTTGTAATTTGTGGCTGTGTCACTGGCTGATGCATGAAGTTATAGGAATACCTGCTGTTGCTTTTTCTTTGTGAAAATGCAGAGAGCATTTTGTAGTCCCGAGTTTTATTTTTTTTCATCTCCCAAGACTTTGGCATCTGTTGCTGTCAGATAAGTTGTAGAGCGGCCCACTTGACCCTTAGTTCATAGGTCATCAGAATCTATATGAAGGGGGTTATTCCCTGCTATTGTTGGTCGAGGGATTTACATCCTAACTCCTATTAATGCTTGTAAATCTCTCTTGCATCAATGATGAGAGGAGGCCTAAATTACAATCATATTTGCTTATCAATACTACCAGAGTACTGACACAACCCAAACAGGCATGGATGTGGAATATTTGAAGAATATGAAGTTTCACGTGAACCCCAACAGGAATCTAGTCCTGCAACCTTACACGAGTGCAATTAGTAAGATGCCTGGAAATACGTTATTAGTTGTTTTGAGAAAAATGAAATGGTTAGGAGAGGTATTGCAACATCGTGGCAACCAAATCATGCACTAGCAAAACAGTTGCCTGACCAGTACGTGCTAGCAGAGTGAACTGCACCAAGTATTAGACTTGCTGAAATCAGGCAGACAGCTACCGAGAAGAAATCATCACAGGCATTTCAGCAGTTCATGATATGACCCAGGAAAATGAGCAAGGTGAAATCAAATGCCAGTTCAAATACTATGAACTGGCATGTTGCAGTCCACTTTCTAAGATCTATTTTTCATAATAACCATCTCTACTCTTGGTTGCAGGAATTCGAAATAAGACAAGTATTTGCTTATGATTATAGGTGTGCAAACACCGATGATCACCTCTGTCACCTTCCTGTGGTTGTGTCCTCCACGCTCTTTATTTGGCTTGTGGTATCTGTCCAAAAGCTTCTCCAATGTCTGGTTTCAATGAAGAGGTTTACTTGCAGTGATGATCTCAGTGCTATTACGTGCTGGGTTTACTATGCGCATCATGCCCACTGCCAGCTCCCAAACTGTCCTCCTGGAATGTGGTGTAGAGTGTCTGTTGCATGGAAATAACAGAAGGAAACAAGTTTCTCCTTCTGTAGAAGAGGGTACTGTTATGAATGGTCTTAAGACTATCACAGTGGAAAGATGGGTATATCCTACTCAGCTATCTGATAATAAATGCAATTTTAGTCCTCCACATAAGAAATTAGCACATTTCACCTTGATTTACACGAAATCCAATGTACCAGTATATTATATGTATTAAAGGCTGTTGATACAGCCTCATTCTATATTGAGGATGCAGGTCAAAATTTGGATGACAAATTGATTACATTTTAGTCACTTTAAATGCAGAAGAGTTCCTGGTAACTGTAGAAAAAAATGATCTCAACACATAACAAGCCTGAATTCAACCTCAAGTCTAAATCTTGTTATTAATACTGCAGATAATTGTATGCATTTGTCTTCCATTTTTTAAAATGTCAAAGTCAAAGACAGTACAATCAGTTAACCTGCAATTAAAACCAGCATATGCTTACATATTCTTTCCATGATAAAATTAAGATATCTAATGACTGCACAAATCAGAAGAGAACTCACAATTTTATCAGTGGCTTTATCTTGTCAGAATTATTTACTGCTTTTTCCATTCTGGAAGCGCACACCTGCACATACTCTACATTTCCCTAGATAGAATATAAAGGACATTCTGCTCAGGTTACTAAACTGAGGCACTAAGGGCCTGAACAAGCAGTCTTGACTCATGCAAGTCACCCCTTTGACTCACACGAGGTAGGATTGTCTGATCAATCTATTAGATATCGCTGCATTCATTGCTACGAAGGTTACAAGTTCAAACGTGGAACACATCTGAGTAAGTGCCATTTCCTAGAAATAGTAGTCTATTATTTTACAAAATCCTTCACAACGGTTTTCTCTTGTGCCTAAGAAATGATTTTTCTTCTGGCTGAAAAAAGCTGAAATATTATGTAAAAATATATGATTTATAATTACTGTTTATTTATTAAGAATTTTATTTATTTATTGGAGATTCATGGATATTTACTGAGAAATATTTTGATAGCTTTCCCTTAAATTAGAATCTACCTGTTTTAGTTTAAATGCTCATCATCTGGATGTTTCAAAGAACAAAGTGGATGCACCTATCAGTGTGAGTAGCCAAGACTGGACCCACTCTGGACGTGTTGTCTGATTGTTGGTGAAAGATGAACATATGATGAAATATATATTACTTACATTGAGATGTAGGTACCTGTACGTGATATAGCCTATCTCATGTGGTGCATGATTAAGCCACTATAATCACAGAGAAACAAAAAAGGAATTTCAAAGAAACATTTACAAATCAAGTGCTGTACAAGATGCGTAAATGGATTTAAGACTCTCTCCATTTTACAGCTACTATGTCCCATCGCTTAATCACCTGTTTAAATACCAGATGAAATCACTCTTTTGTGGGAAATAATAGAAAAACAAAGAAATGTAACTTAAGCCAAATTCAATTAGATGCAAGGGAATTGAGCACCTCAATTCTTAATGAAATTAATGATCTTTTATAATCACAAATGGCCAGACCTTAATTTTACTTGCTATTTAAAAGATGACACCTAGAGTAAAGTCATGTCCCATAAACCATTAAGTGTCTCTGGGATTCAGAAAAGACTGTCCCTTCCTGGATTAGTAGGAGAGTGTCTTGACAGACCTTTAATACTTCCAATACCAAGACAGCTCAATTATGACTACAAGATTGTGATTAAAAGGTAAGTGGAGCATCCCAAAGCCAAATGAGATCAAGCAAAGGGCACTCATTAGCTTTGGTGGAATATGGCATCTGCCTAACAGTCTTATCAACAGCCATTGTCATACATGGTTGCTTTGAATTTTTTCAAATTTGATTCTAGATAAGTCCAAGGTAACAGAAGAGTGATTTTTAGATTATGTTAAACTTAGATAAATATTAAGGAAGATTGTCCCTACTCTCTAAGCAAAACCTACGTTTCCCTGCAACCTCTTTACTTTGAGTTAACCACCTGTAGAATAGCTTATTTTAGTCCTTTTTCCAGATATCTTTCATTAATTTTATGGCTATTATCTAGCTTATTTACGGGCTTATCAGAAAAAGTTTGAACTAACATATTACAATAGTCTGTTCTAGTTGACTTTGAAACAGAAATCTCTCCAGAACAGCCAACTGAGTTAGCACTGGCTTTCGAAAAAAGACTTTCCTAGTGATAAAGAAAAGTAACTTTCCACAATCTATGATATGTGGAAGTTATTAAGAGGTGAAAGTCGCCCCAAAATTTCAGTTACTGAAGTTGGGAGGACAGGGATTCTTGTGCAACGTAGTATTGCACAAAAGGAAGAGGCCAAATATCCTGGGATTCTGGTTTGACCCAAATAGCTACAGACTGCCTTGTGGCATTGACTTCCAAGCTTGTACAAAAGACATAAAATGAAAAAGTGAATGAAGTAATATTAGAAACGGCAATGTATCAGAGGCCAAACAATAGCAATATTCCGGCAAAACCTTTACCCTATTTTGCGAACCGTGTAAGCTTACCGAACTGAGGAATAATGACTATTTCTTCATATCCCCTCATTATACCTTTCTTACAAATAGTTCTTGACAGTAGAATCATTTCCCAAAACTTCTGGAATAGAAAAAATTATATATATGGGGAGACATTTGTTCTTTCCATGTGACCCTCACATTATAACCAGATGGTAAATTACTGCATTTTTCCTCTTAAAGGGCTGGGAAGATGTAGCCCATACTGACTTAATCTGAGGTTGATGAAGTGGTTTGTGTTTGAGACAACAAGATTAGATTATCGCAGTATATTAGTTTAAAGTCTTTTTGACAGTGCCTTGTGTTACCTGGTATTAAACTATGAATCATCTCTGCATGCATACCATGGGCCAGATTCTCCCATGGCATAAAATGATACAACTCCATGGATGTCCCCGCAGCTGCCCTTGCCAACACCAGCTGAGGATCTGGCCCTTATCACACAATACACTATTGAAATGTCAGTCTTTAGAGCAATTCACCAGCTTGATCTACCTCACCAGTCCTGGTTAGTCATGCCCTGGGGGTAGCTGTGATAATCTCCATTCAATCTGTACTTCTGGAATGGAATTGTTTGGAAATAATGCTTTCAGCTGCACACCTTGCATTTGGGAAGTTTGCCAAGAGGCTTCTTGCTCTGTTTTGAAATAAAGACTCACATCTCTACTGAGATTTTGGCTCTATTCCCTATTGCAGAATTTTCAGTAAGTTATTAGGTGCATCATTACCCCATTTCATTTCCTGGCTGTTCTGACTACCATCCTAGTGCTTATATACTGAAACCGCCCAGACCCTTTCCTCAGCCTGTCCCGTGAGTGCCTGATCCAAATCCCACAGAACTCCACTTGAGTTTGCCAGACAACTTACTCAGACTCCTAGGAGAAAATAATGAAAAACAAGTAAAGTTTTTGATCATGAAGTCTTTTATGCCACTGGCTGAGATCCTGAAGTGAAGCACTTGAGAACAACAGGGAGCTGAGATTTTCGTTCCCACAATGTCTTCCCCTGGGTTTTCCTCTGTCTCTGTACCTACAGGAAGATAAATTCTTGGGGAGAACCTAGATATGGACTTTTTTATTTGGTTTTCTTTTGGAGCATACTCCTTGCTGCTGTTAATGAGCAACTGACTTCACTGGAATCTTTCTACAGTTTCCTCAGGTTTGTGTTTGTCAAGTAGAGGGAAGGCACTGAGAGCATCTTCCATAACAATCTGAGTATTTTTGAAGCCTGGTAAAGCCTAATTTTTCCTGAACACAAAGAAATATAACAGTATGAGACATTTCCTTAGCCTACACCTCAAGCCCACACCTTGAGCTCTGACAATTAGTCGCACTCTCTCTTTCTCAACTTTGTGTTTGACTTCTGCTCTGTCTCAGTATGTCCTCTGCTTCTCTCTCTCCTCAGCCTACCAAACACTTGTATCTACACAGTTCACATTCCTGAATGGCCAGTCACTCGACTTTGCTTTTTGGGTGATGACATGTTTCTTGGGTTTGATTTGGAGCCTGCTATAGTTTCATAAGTGACTGTAACTCCTTCTTTATGGCTATCTGAAATGAAGGACAGCTGTTACACCTCGGGCTTCAATAACGTTTTGTCTAGCCAACAACAACTTCTTCATCACTTCATTGAGCCAGTACTGGTCCTAAACACACTCTCTATTAGCTTGTTCTCTGGACACTAACATGCTTCTGAGTCTGCTGTTTTTCTCTTCTCCAGCTGCTCTGGTATTTCCTTCATCTCATACAAACACAAATGTGCTCGTGAACAACCTCAGTGAAATCTACTCCAGATCTTGCCTTTCCTTTGGGTCGTAAAACCTGACTGTGTTTGGGATGGAGATTGCTGTTGTTTCAGCTGGTTGCATCCATAAAGGAGCTTTGCTGCTACTTATATTAACTGTATTAAGTATGGGACAATTATTGCTCCCAGAAACTTACTTGAATTTGCTTCAAACTCTTTGCTCACACAGCCAAACAGCTTGGATGCCTGCTGGGTCCTGAGGAGGAGGTTTCACCAGCCTGCTCCCTGTGACACCCCACTGTAACATTAACGGTCTTCAATAAAGAATCCCTAAAGCACAAGTAGGCAAAAGGAGCACTCATCAGAAATCACGTATGTTTGGTCCATCTAGCTTCACCTTCGCACATCTGTAAGGTGGCTTGCCTACGTGTGCCTCCCTGTCAGGATCAGGAGCTCAGGAACAGGAGGTGGTTGAAATTATTGTCTCTGACTTGACAGGGAGATAGTAGAGGGCATATCAGAGATGAAGGGCAGAAGGAGACGAAATAGGAAAAATAGTGCTAGAAACAGTTTTTTTGGGGAAGAGTGCTAGTTCTTTAAAGAAAGGAATGATGCTTACTTTGCTTGCAAGTGTTTGAGAAGGTTAATTGGCCAGTCTTTGCTGAGCGTTTGGAAATACAAATGCTCTAAAGGATTCTCCCTGAGAAGGCTGTGGAGGGTGCTGTTTGAGAGACAGGAGAGAGTCAAGGAGACGTTGCCATCATCGGTGTCTGCACACTCAAGGTGATCTGCTCCAGGGAAGGAATACCTCTGGCATCCCTTCAGCTGGCTTAGGGAGACCCCGTGGGAGGTGTGACAGTGGGGTCTTCTGCACATGGTAACTACCCCAACACAAGTCCTTGGAGGGACTCACATACCTGGCGTGGCTGCTAGTGGGGATGGCTGCTGGTGCCGGTGCTGTGCCTACCCACGCAGTCTTTTGGTCTGGTGGGGGCACACGAATGGTGGTGCCTGTGGAACATGAGCAGGGACAGGGGTGGTTGTATTTTGAGCACCCAGGCTGCACAAAATATGTTGGTTAAGGGTGTCAGCGTGGCTTGACCACATTTCTTCAGAAACCCTTGATGCTGCAGTATGACTTCGGCTTTGCAAGGCTTCTTGAAACCATCTCACGTATGTGCCTAGAGCTTGTAGTAAAATTCCAGATTGATAGATACAACTGCTTGCCAGCAAATTCAGCTCTGAAAGGGAAGCCAGAGACAATGATTCTGCAGATCTTCTTGCGGATTTGGAAGTTTTAGCTACCAAAGACTCAGCTCCAATAACTCACTCGGGAATCCTCCCGTTGACCTCACTGTGATCTAGACCAGATCACAACAGAGATTTTAAAAGATTTTTCAGTAACGTATCAGAAACAGTTTTGCTTTCAGCCCTAGGAAATGAGACACTTGGCACTAACAGATTTAATACTCACCTTGTCACATGCTAGGTAGCCCCAGAGATCCTTGAGCTGCTCATACAAAGAGCTCCCTATCAAGTTACTGCTGGAATCTCTTCAGTGCTCAGCAGGATGACCATGCAGTGGAATATAGAGCAGAGTTTTAAAACTGTTCCTTCAGAACAGGAAATGAATTTTTTTCCTCCAAATTCTTATGTGATGCTCATAGATAAAATGGCAGAATACAGTAAATACAGTTTATACAGACAGTATAATGTTTATCTTACATGTGAAACAAAATACTTATCTTAGAAATATTTTATTTAAAAATTTGGAATACTGAAAGTTAAATGCTCTTTCTGATGAAAACATACCTCAAATATAACTGTGTATTCACCTTTGCTTGGATATTGTCAAAACTTCAGACTGTTTAATCAGTAATACTTTGGATTTCTAGAAAGCTGAGCAGGCTGCATCTGGGTTTTTTTTCAAGCTCTTCATAGACATTAATTAAAGCTGTGAGAAACTCTGTGTTCTTGGTATACTTACACCGATTTAATACTAGCTTGCACGCCACATCTAAGGTCAAACAGTAACAAAATCAGTAGTGGATCAGTACTCCTGAGACATGCCCGGGCTGTTGGACATTATCTTCCACCAGACCATACCATCAGTTATAGAAAACAACTTTTGATTGCTCAGAGAATGATCCGGATGCAGTAGCTATTTTTACCTTCACTATAATGCTGTGTGAACTGCAGCAAGTGGTTTTAAGAACAGATAAATCCAGACTGAAGGAAAAACCCCAAACTTGTGAAAGTCCTATTGACGGGCAATTTCATTAAATCTGGTTTCACTTTATTTGGGTTATATATTCCATTTCATAAAAACCTTATCATAAAGATCTAAATCTGTGAAGAATGACATTAAGCAATTCTTTATTACCTCTGCTGGTCCATTAAAATAAATTACATCTATCCCTTCCCCTATTATTTCAGGGAGTGCAAGGACTTTGATATGTTTTGCCATAATTGCTTTGGTATCCAAGGTTTATTTTGTAATTGCTGTTGTGCAAATGAGATGTTTAAGGAACAATCAGCTTTTTTCTATATGGCCCATCACCAGAGTATATCAGCAATGTATAGTCTGCATATTTTGTAATGTATGAACTGCAATTCTATTGGCACCTTTTTGATAAAGACGGATGTCAGCCTGCACTCAGTTGATCCAAACACTGTAAGGTGTTCCCTGGCTTCCTAATTTATTAACAACGGTGGTTCATTACAATGACAACTTAGAAAAACAGATTACTTAGAAGTTATGATGAGGTAATTCTGCTTCTTGGAGCCTTTGTAATGAATCACCATTTTCCCTCCCTCCCTTGACCTAATTTCAAAATCATATACCTGTGTAAAATATTGTGATGAGAATTGTGTCTAATTATCTCCCAAATTTTTCTTTTAATTGCTACAACGATGCCCATTCTTGAATGAGGGATTCATGATGTAATAGTGTTAGAGAGTCCTTGAAATCTAGATTAATTATTAGTTGTGTGGACTTCTGAGAGTTTTTGATGTATTCATTTGCATTCACAAAGATGGCTTTTTAATTAAAGAAGGTTTTTGAACTTATACAAATCAGCCTTTTGCCAATGTCCCTGGAAACGTGAAAAGTGTTAAAAGTGAGAACATTTTCCTGAAACATTGCCTCCCGTTACAAACACTGCATGACCAAAACCATTTGAAATACCAGACCTCATGTCAGCAGCTCTACCCGATCTCTAATATAAAGTGGAATTAATAAAGCTTGCATTTTTTGACCAGAAATGCCTTGTTTTCAAATACCATAGAGGTGCTTCTGTAGGACAGAACAATATGAGACTATCTGATTTCCATTTGAGCTTCCATTACGGCGTATGCTTCTGCCTTTACCCACGTGCTTGTTTTTTCCTCTTTGTCAAAGCCTCTCTCGCGAGGACACAAACTTTAAATGTTTCCTCATTGTAACTCGTATGATCCCCTGTTGCCACCTGAGACTTCTGGTTTTTCTTTCTTTCTTTTTCCTTCTTCGAGATCAAGAGAACAAACTGAAAGCCCTGTCTCTAGGTCTGTTTCACAGATTTATAAACGGTACCATATTTTCTGTATTATAGCCATTCACTTCTTAATGCAACCTAACATCTAATTTACAATTTTGACTGCTGCTGCACATTGAATTCTAGCAGATGTCTTTACTGAGCTGTCTGCAGTGATGCCTAAATCATTTCCCTCAGAAATTCACAAGAAATCCAGATTCCAGAAGAGTGGATACATAGTCTAATTTGTACCTTCTAGAGTAAATGAATTTGTAAATAAATGGAATTTCATCTGACAGAATACCATCCGCTTTCCTTATTTTGTGAGATCTACTCAGAGGCACTCATACACCTCCTGCCAGGGCTGGCTGCCTGATTTCAGTTTTCATGACATGAATAACACCAGTCTTGCTCCACTACTATCGTCCCATTCCAGAATCGTGCCATGGTGAGACTGGGACCTTTAAATCTCCTCCATTGTCCTGTCTCCTCTACAGTTCGCAGTTACACAAAACTGTAATCCAGACTTATAGCTGTCTTTGTGATGAGCTTTGTCAAGAATCTATTTAAACTCTGTATAAAAGAGATCCACCAGTCTTCCCGCAATTCCTCTTGTTCAAGACATTGCAAAAACCTTACCTAGAGTACAGTAAATAATTTTTTTTTTCAAGTGATACCTCTATATTCTCATAGGGGGAGTAAAACACATTTATTTGCATTTATTTCCTCTTATACTTTCCTTGAAGATAAGCAAGTTCAGAATGCTCTACATTATCTTAGTAGCCCTTTTTGCATGTTTAAACCAGCCATTATACCTAGCTATCTGGCAAAGTAATACAGTCACCTAGAGCCCATCTGCTTCATGTTTTATTTCCAGAAGAGATCTGCATCATTTCATGGAGAATTACTGTTTGATCTTAATTTCCCCAAACCCAACTAAATATTTGTCTGGATCAAGGACATTTCCTGTTTGTATTGTTCATGTACTCTGTTTTCAGGCATTTTGTCTCTGATGATGTCTGAACTTCATGGCATGTACAGGAACATGGCAATGTAGATATTAATCTTTTAGTCTGATGGAATGTGACCTCAGATGCTACTCTGGTTCCCATCCCTCCTCTATATTTATTCATGTTTTCACTTCTGAAAGTGACCTTCTGTTCTGAAGCACTCTATTTATTTCAGGATCTGGTTACTTTTTTTTCCAATTTTCTTGCAGTTTCCAGAGATGGCACTGTATATTCCCACCTTCCAGAATCCTCTCCTTCTTGGCCTCACTTAGGATAAGTTTAAATTTCAAATTATATTTTCTTTAGCTTGAATAGATTTTTGCTACTTAGATTTTGACTGTTTCTTCCCTGGTAGCTTTCCTGCTCTGTAATTTTACTTGGCAGTGAAATGTGAACACTATCCATGGTTCTGTCAGCATTTCTTTAAACATATTCTGAGTTGATTTCCTTTCCTCAATTTTAATATTTTTATATGGAAATAAACATTTTAGATTTCTTTTCTTTCCTTTTACATTCATACAAATAGAGCATACAGACTGCACAAACCCAAGCCGTGTTTATTCATGCTACGATCACAGTGCTACTTAGGGTCTCACCATGAACCAACTTGTGTCCCGCAGCAGAGGAGCTGTTCTGAGGATCAGTGCCACTCAGTTATTACTTTTCCTGACCATCTTCTAAGGCAACGCTCAACCACCCTAAGCCAGGAAACCCAAAGGCACTTGTTCTTCACCACCTTTGTGTTGTCCACCCCCCATGGGGCTCCCAACGCTCTCTGTCTTGCTGGGAATTAGGAATCTTACCTGTGTGGTTTCTACATCATGGTCTGCATGAAGGGACCTTGAGACCTCTTGAAGTTCTGTGTCAAAAACAAGAGGAAGGAAAACATGTGCCTGAATATTTAACAGCCACGTAGTCAGGGCACAGGAGATGAGACTCAGAGGTTCAAGTTGCAATTGTGTTTGCTTTGGAGGAGCAGCTTGGACCTGCTCTTCGGACAGCTAGGTGAATGCTGCAGTCAACAGGCTCTCATGGAGGCGGTAGTAGAGCCGTGCCTGCTTCTGGTTTTTGGAATAAAAGTAGAGATTCATTAGTGTAAAGTGTGAGCGAATTAATTATCACTAGTGTCTTCGCTGATTTATCTCTCTCACTTGCTTGTAAAAGCTTTACTCAAATTGGTGTTTTTCCATGAAAGATTTTGCTTTCTACAAACCAGATTCAAGTGGGAATACCAAATAGTCCAAAAAACCATGCAGTTCCACTCAGCCATCTTCTTTTACCTTCATTGGTAAGTATCTGCACTACGCTTCAGAAGACATTTTGCTTACCCACTGGATCGCAGACATTTACCCATCCCTGATTTTAAATACAGGTTTTACTCATATTATTAGACCCACAGTTGGTGCTGATCCAAATTACTTGATCTATCACTTTTATTGTGTATAGGGCTCATCTGGTTTTAACATTTCCTCAAATCTTTGGTTTAAATAAATCTTCCCAAAATATTCATGGTCTTCCTTGAAAGCAGTTTGTTTTCGTGTTGCTTAAAATGTAAACCATCCGTGCGATGTAAATGTAAACCTCCAGGCAATTCATTTTCTAATTTGTTTTCTCCCGCATTGGAAACTCAAGAACGTGTACTTCATTTACATGTATTATTACTATATTACAGATATTGTTATTATTATTAACGTTATTATTATTATTTACTCTGGGGGTGATGTGTACCCTCAGGCAGATACATTGTAAATTGAAACCAGATGTCCGACGAGTTGATGACACATAGGTTTCCAAACAGGACTGAAATCTTTTCCTAAAATTCACATCTCCGCAGACGAACTAACGCGAGTCTGTGTGACAAACCGGGAACAGACCATCGCAGGTCTGAAATAATGTCACGTATCACCTGGTAATTGCACAAAAAAACTTTTCACGGTTTTAAGTTTGCTCTTCAAACAGAGTCAAAGTACAACAAACCAAGCAGGGAAGGTAAGAGGCTACAGTAAAATCAGAAAATAGGGAAGGTACATTCGGAAGCCATTAACAAGCCAATGCTACTAGCTAAAGCTAGCTTTAAGGTAGTCCCTCCAGGGAGGATACTTCAAAGATACTCAAATAAAAAAGGTAATTTATTGGCTAAACGATCTTCTTAGAGGCCCCAAAATTCCTACCCAACCCATTTGTTTTTCATTCCTCTTAAATTTTAAAGTCACCTTTGCAATTTCTCAAGATCTTTAAGGAATTTTTTTTAGAAATTATACTAATTGGCCTATTTTTACTCCCCTCTCTTTGCCCTTAAAGACTATGAAGCTTGGTGCCTAAAAATAAGTCGGAGTGAGCTGAAGTCTGTGATCTCCAGATGGCTATCAGCAAGAGAGTTCGTTTTACACCCTGTGCTTTGTGCGCCGTTACCTGCGCTCTCCTGCGCCAGAAAGTTTAACCGTTGCAGCATAGTCGAGAACAGAAACACCAGAATGTAGGGCACAAACCAGCCCCTCGCTATGGCTATTTCCTACCGAGACCGAGGTCTCAATTCTCCCATTAGCCCCTGTTACTTCTATTTGCTGAAACATGAAATGTTGCAGCGATATGAAGAACTGAACAAATCCTCCTGCAAAGCTCTCATTGTGAGCCAGGGACTAATAAGAGCATTTAATGCCTGAAAGCTATTATTATTTTATAAATTCCATTAGAAATAAAAACACTGAGAGTGCTGAATCTATAAAGGTAGAACTATAATAATGAAGACATAGATAGTATCCCGACAAGCTATTGTTATATGCCTTTTAAAATGACATTTTGATTTTCTACAGCATTTTCAAAAATATTGTGACCAGTACTTTGCCATCAAAGGAATATGGCAAATTATAGCTAAAGGGCTGTATCCATGGCCCGGTGCACGGACATTCAGAGATTCCCACAGCACACTGATGTGCTGGGTTAGCTGCTGTGCATCCATGCAGCTCTGCCCAGCCAGCGTGTCCTGTTCTGCTGTAAGGGTACAGAGCCTGTGCTAACGAGACTGTGTGGATTCTGCTTTCCCTACGTGGTCTTGCACACAGAGGAGCCAAAAAGTGTGACCTCCAAGACCTCCAGCTGGCAAGGAGGTGAGAAACTGTATCCAGTAAAGAAATTAAGTGTGTGCTTAATGCTAAATATGTGAATCTCACTAAATTTGTATGTGTTAAATGGTGACATTTTTATGGGACTGTAGAGCAGGTTTAGCAGCTGAAAGCTCTCAGCATAAACACGGACTTCTGTTCTTCATGGGACTGCTCATTTGTTCCTATTTCTTAGACCAGAGAGTGGAGAAATGTGTTAATTGAACTGTTTAAAATTGCTATTTAACATTACAAGTCTGCCAAAACATACAAGCAGGCTAAGCTTGAATCATGTGCACTGTTCCAAACTGAGAATATATACAAATGTCTGAAAGATTTAAATATAAACCAGGACATTAAGGCATTACTCTGCTTTTGACATCCAGGGTAGAGACTGGTGTTGGCAGGGAATAAAGTGTTCAGCTGCTGCCCTTCACCTGTGTAACACTGGTTTTTTTCTCATCAGAGCCTTCTCATGAGCAGGGAGGAACAGGTTATGAAAATATTCAACCAGTATTTTCATTATCTCACTATCAAAAGATGGATTTAAACATGCTAAGCTAAGACACTTGCATAGCTACAGCAAAAGACAGTTTATGCCCACCAAGTGTTAACTCCATTGTGGATTAAGCCTGATTTATTTCCTGGATATTAAAGGTCCTTCCTTACTTTTCCCTCTAATGTCTGCAATACCCTTTATTTATACATTCATGACTTGCTGAAGCCTTCCGTGGACGGATTCCTGCCTGCAACGCAAGAACCGTTGGGTCAAGCACAGCCCCACGCAGACACCCACCATTACTGCCATGTACGGGTGGGTGGATGCCCGAGAGTCGGAGGATTTAGCCCCACTTGACATCATTTAATCTAATTTCTATTGCCTATCTCCTCTCGCAGGGCACTAAGGAGGAGGGGGACAAAGCAGGATCAGGACCAACGTGGTGTCTCCTAATATCAGCCTATGAGGGAGAATTTAAAATGACATTTCAAATGAAGAAGAAAAAGATCCCCCTTGTCTAGCTTGTGCTGAATACCTTTCCCTGTGCTCTTCGTCATGTTTAATTTTTAGTCATTTGCACTCTGATAGAAATCAAAGACTTCTGTCAAAATAGGGCTTGCACTGTATGTATTTTGCCAATATACAGGGAGACTTTTTTCTTCCCGGGTGCCTTACAGTTTAAAACTAATCTGAAACTTATTTCTGAGAGAAATGATTCCTACAGATTTCTGCCTCTTGATTGCTTGCATTTTTAATAGAATTATTCAGGTTTTGTGTCTATAAAATTCGCTTTCCTATAATCCTTGAGTTGCAGAGTATTTCAGCAGCAACAAGCAAACATAGGGATGCTAATTCATAAACTGTTAGAGAAATAATCAGTGGACAGGTTCAAAGGATCTGAGTTATCGTGGCACAACAAAATACTACTCTCCTGATAGAAGACATTTTATGGGGCAGAAAACCAGTCAGTAACCTTTGATAATTTTATCTGAATGAAATAAGACAATAAGTTCAAAATTTATTAGGAAACCAAGTAAAAACTCCAAACCAAACACATTTAAGAAAGGAGGAATAGCTTAAAGCACTCAGGAGCAGAGTTCCCAGGTATATCTCTGTACTGTTTTATTTGCACGAAGGAAAGATCTCTCGCAGGCTGGCAGCAAGGAATTGTAACCTCAGGAGAAGGGAGTCTCTCCGCACGCAGTCAGAGAAATATTGTTGGATGCATTAGCAGTTCAAGTCTTTCTGCTCTCTAAATAAGTTGCTTCCTGTCTTTTTTTTTTTTTTTTAATAAGGAAAAGGTAAATCCACCAGGTAAATTTCAACCCCAAATCAACCTTGGCTTTCCAAGCTGAAGGAGGGTACAATTCCATCAAGATAGCCATCTGTAACACTGAGGAAATATTTCAGAGATGCTGCGTGTCCCTTTCCCAAAACCAAACAA
Organism: Rhynochetos jubatus; assembly: GCA_027574665.1. Taxonomy (NCBI): domain Eukaryota; kingdom Metazoa; phylum Chordata; class Aves; order Eurypygiformes; family Rhynochetidae; genus Rhynochetos; species Rhynochetos jubatus. Next base: position 33,504,653 of record CM050654.1, read on the forward strand.
GCACAGGACCAAACAGGCTCTGCTCTCTGAAAAAGATTTTTCTGTCCATCTTAGCTTTCTGCTTGCAGCTAAGGTCACCCTCAAGCCTCTTTCCCCTCAGCATCCGTGAGACGCTGCCTTTAACCTCCACTGTTGGAGAGGTCCGCAAGCCAGAGCAAGATCCTTTTTCCCCTCTCACATCCCTGAGCTTAACAACCCATGGCACTGACAGCAAGCGGGATGCCCTGTCACTGACAGGGACTTGATATCGTCCCGGCACGGCCGTCGGCAGCGGTGGTGCATGCGGGCTCCTGGCACCGGGAATCCCCGGCAGCTCTCCTCTATCAGAAAGCACCATACCCTCCGCTCTTTGTTGCCGCAGTTCCTTCTCAAAGGCTCACACTTATCCCTTGCAAGCACATTTGCCACTTCAAATCTGTTTCCCCACGGGACGTTTTTGCTTTATCGTAACAACCTGTTTGCATTTCCTCAATTGTCTGGGCTTTTTTATGCAGCCTGGGGAAAAAAACCCTCCACCTTTCCCTTTCACATTCTTATTTCTCTATCTGGAGCTTTCTGCAAAAAATTCCCCATGAGGACATTGCTTTTATTGCTGCTGTATATTTTTATCTTGCCCAACAAAACGCAGGTGCCCCCCACCCTGTGTCACCTGCTCTCACCTCCGGCCAGCGCTTCCTTCCATTTTTAATTACCATTTCACTTACCTGTTATGACTCTACGCAGAATCACTGACACTAGAAAACACGCTGCACATTGCTCTCTTGTCATTGAGATGCTGGCTAGACTGGTTGTTGTCTTGGCCATGGGGAGAGGATTCCACCCAGAGACCCTAAGCAATTATCTTTCTCATTCCCCTTTGAGGTTGGAGCATAGTATTGGTAATTAAATTCATACTTCTGTTTGTTGTGTTTTTTTTTCTGTATGTTCCCATTTCCCAGAAACCTTAGGCAAAGAATTTTCTACCGGGATGAGGAAACAGGATCTGATGCTGGTTTGGTTTCGTTCTGGAATTCAATCTGGATTTAACAGTTACATGGTGAATCATTATGTAATTTTATTTTTTGCAAAAAAAGAAATATGCCCTAGTTGTTTTGCCGAAGAGTTGGGAATTTATTAGGTCACATTCACAGTTTGCTACATGAGAACCTGCTTGGAATGTATTAATTTTAGGGGAAGTTATTCAGAGGCTGAAAAAGAACTCTGGGCTCAAACCAGCAAGAAGTGGTCAGGGGAAAGGGAAATCCCCTGGGATGGGTCCCCTTGGCTGGAATCTTTCTAGTCAGCCAGCCAGCTGCTCTTTCCTCTTTTGCATTTCTGGGCCTTGTTTGCTACCACACACTACAGAAAACAAGCAAACAAACCTCATTCGGTATTTTCAGGTCATTTGCCAAGCTCCAGTGCTGCTAGCTGCCAGCCCCTATCTGAGTTTTCAACTGCCCAGGCCCTCTTCTTCCTGCCAGAGCACTTTCTTCTATAGAGCCTTGCCATCTACCTCCACCACCTCCCGATTTGTTTGTCTCCCAAACCATTCACTATTTCTCCACTTCATTTCACTGCAAAGGTCTGATCCAAGGCGCATTGAAATGCTTCCATCGACTTCAATGGGCTTTGAATCAGGCCCAATGTCTTTGTCTCTTCCAGGCATCCTTAGCTGCCTCTGGGTCAGCCTTTCTTCGCTTTCTGCAAGGTCTCTTCTTCCCTCCCCTCTTCATTCAGCGATGCAATATGCCATGAAACCTCCTCTCCTCTGCACAGCCCATCTGAGCTGGTGCAGGCGATTTGAGAGCCAGCGAGTGAGGGGAGCTGGGCAAAGATGTAGGCATGGCTGTGCACGAAACTTCATTGAAGGTAGAACCACCTAAACCTTGGCTGAAGGCAGAGCCACCTTTCAAAAGCCTTAATATTTTCAGTTTACTTTTAAGACGGCTATCATATTTGGTAATATTTCTTGGGTTTACCATGGTTTTATGCAAATGAAACAATTACAGGCTGCATAGGAGATGCTGGGTTTAAAGCAGACAAGACAAGCTGAAGGTGCTGCATTAAGCTGTGGCTGAAAGATGAGTTTTACAAGTATGTTGGAGAAGGGGACAGCCAGACCCTTGGACAATGTACACCTCTACTGACATCAAAGGGACTTGGGACATTTACAGCAGATAAGTATTTTTCCCTGAAGATAGATAGATAGATGGATGTGATTCATACCTTTGGGAAAAAAAATCCCAATTGTGATCATGGGTGTAGTTAAACTTTCAGCTCATACTGACCTTTTTTTTCTGAATTACACAAAGGATTGTTATATCTCTTTCAGCAAAGTAAAACTCCAGATGCAGGAACTGTGTTTGGCCTATCTCCATAAAACACAGTCAAGGGTTTTCACTTCTGCTAAATGTCTTTTTCCTACCACAGACCTTTTTCCCCCATGTGGAAGACTTATCTACCTTTCAAGTACCCTGCCGCTAGAGCTGTTTGTTTGTTTTCAACAAGATCGGCTTTTAACTGCAACCAGAAGCCTTTGTGTGAAACGCCAGTGTAATCATTTTCCCCTACCTGCAGTGATGACACCCTTGTGTGTTACTCAGGTCCAAGCCCATCTCATTGCTCTCGCAGCCCTCTGCGGACAGGGATGATCCGCATTGCTGGGAGCCGGGACAAGCGCTGGGTGTACTTGTACCATGCATATGGAGTAGACTACAGCGAGAGCAAACCTCATCCCTTTTGTAATGCTTTGTCTCTGGTCTAAGAGGTGGAAATGGTATTTTCATATCACAGAAGTGTTGATAATTTGAAGTGTTAATTTAATCATTCTTGCAAATGTTGGGATAGTCCGGGATCCAGTAAAGACCCTCCGAGTTTGCGACTGCTCCAAACCCCAGTGAAATCAGCAGGTGTCTTTCTGAACTATTGAATTGCAGGCTTTCCTCGGGGTTGTGTACAACGCCACAGACTTAATTACCATGTTCCTGGCTGGGATAAATATGCAAATGGACTTTTCAGCTGGAGGGCCTTAAAATACAGGTTGGACACATGGCAACTAATGACTTGATTTGGGCTATATGCAAACATTTGCCAGCCAAAGGCCTGAGCCTATTCCCATGGAAGCGAAAGGCACAATTATTACCAGCTCCAGGGAGCTCGGATGCCTTCTTTAAATAGTGGCCAGTGTTCCCAAGCAGCTCGAATCTGTCAGCAGCCTTTCCTCAGCCTTTCCTCCTTCTCCTTTCCCTGATCTGCTGTGATGAGAAAGCATCCACGACAGATTTTATCATAAATGCTAGAGATTTATGCACCTGCAGGTTTCACAGCTGCAGGGCAGGCATCTTATTGCAAATGCAGCTCCAGATATATTCAACATATGGGTTGTTTTCACAATGAAATGAGAGCTGTTCCCCAGAAGGAGGAAATCAGCATCTTAAATTTACCAACATAACCACTCTCCTCAGCATCTCCTGCATGATACCACCACACGCTTGCTGCTATGGTGCTGAGCACAAATTCAGGCCCTCTCAGATCATTAAAGCTTACTCATATGGCTGGTGGTGAAGAGTAAGGGAAGATTCAGCCCCACAAAGCTCGGCTTGCTGACTCAGCTCTGTGGGGCTCCAAGGCCAGCTGTAAGCAGATTTGTTAAATCAGCTTCTGTTACGGGACAAAAACATCTGCTGAAAACCTGATGTCCCTAATAATTCACAATTCCCATACTGTATTTATTGACATTCATAGTCTATTTGTGACTGTTTTTCTTCTATCAAAGGGCTGCTATCAATAAAGCACCATTTCAGTCATATGCTTTTGAGAAGGGTCATGTCTGGAGACACAAACCGTGACTGGTGCATTGCTGAAGTGGCTTAATGCAGTATTTTTCATCAGGGCAAGAAAGCCTGGAGTGTGTGCAAGGAATGGTTTCACACTAACTTCTCCCCGAGGGGTGCTGCAGCCTTGCACAGACAGGAATGGTGAAACAGCACAAGGAATTAGGATAAGAGGCCACTTCTTGCTGGTGTTATGGAGGCTTTGCTACAGTGTGATGGAGGAGCAGGACAGCTGGAGGAGTGGGACAACTGGAGGAGTGGCAGTGAGAGGTGGGTGGCAGGAATTTCTGGGAACCAAATTTAGCTGGCAGAAAGCTCCATCCCTTCCAGTCACTGGAGGGATGGTGTCTGCCAGCTTGTGACCAAGAGCCCCACAATGTTCTGTGCCAAGACATAGGGCAGACTATTTGAATATCTCCCAGGATTACTCTATTATTATAAACTGTACAAGGTGCAGCACTGTGGGTCAAATGCCCAGTTTTGTGCTGATACTTTATATCCTGATTTCCTGTGTGTCTGCCATCAAATATTGAGCTTTCCTATGTCAGAAACATAGCCTGTACATGGATAACTGAATATGAAAACTAACTAAAATTTTTCAGCATAAAGTGAAATACCGTGACTCCCCTGTGACTAGGAGGTTCAAAAGGACAGGAGTTTGTTGGTGCTGCTCCATTCACATCTGCAAATTGGCAATTAAGTGATAACAATAAAATATAGAAATAAGTTTTTTCATAACTGCCTTTTAGATTCCTCCAGTTTGTGTTAGCAAAGACATCTAAAAATGGAGGTTTGAAAACATGATGACGACAGTATTACAGCAACGATGCAGTGCACGTTCCAAACGAACGACAAAACCTTGTTGCAGTATTTGACACCTAAGCAAGAGTCAATATGAAGCAATCAAGAAGAGCAACAAATTGACTTCTATTAATTCCACTTCCCTCCCCCCCTATATTTACTCCAAAGAAGCACACAACACTAATCAGACAAACAGGAATAAGGATATTGAAAAGCAGAAGTGGATGATAGACAAGCGAAAAATAATTTCTGAGACACACATAGAGATAAAAGGGCACTAACAGTCTAAGCGTGAAGTAATAACGTGCGCATGTGTGTGCCCGTGGGTGCGTTAGTATGAATGCATGTGTAGGTATGCAGGCACATGGGTGTGTGTTTGGGCAGTGGTTGAAAGTAGTAAGAAAGAAACCTATTGTTGTCTCTTTAATAGTAAGTTTGTAAAAGAAATCAGATGCAATCCTGGCAGTACCTCAGTACTTGGATTGGTAAATCAGCATCTAAAGAACACACTATCCATAAAAATACAATTCTTCCCTTGTTAATACTGTTGAGAATTAACAGATATATACGGAAAGAGAGAGCTTTAAATGACCACAGGAGAATCATGTAATTTATATCCAGTCAACGAATTGGGTAATTCAATGTAATTTGTACCCAAGACCAGAAGAGGAAAGCTCAAGGTAACTAGTGCTGGTGAAAGATTGTTTTATTTTTGTGAAGTTGTCGAGGACCATACACTGTGCCTGCCATGCGTTAACATGTTTGGATGAAGATTCACAGCAGGTTGCTTCAGTATATTGGTGTCCTCTGCAAATCATCTGGACAGCTGGGACCATGAAATTTACCCAGATCCAAAAAAAGTTGACCCTTACCAAACCTCAGTGCCCTCTAAGGCCATATGTGCAGACCACTTCACATTTTGCACTTGTTTTGCCACTGTGGAATGACAAAAATGCTCTTGTCAAGTGGACATGAGATTTTCAGGTCCTGCCACACAGAAAACATGTCAGCCAAACTTGTCAGATGGTTTTTAACTGCAGCATTATAGGCACATTTTCCCTTTGTTTTTAGTGTCAACTTCTGTACTCTGAAATAAATAAATAAATAAACACAAGGCAAAAGACTATTTGAGTCAATTTTGTGATTCTGAACCAAGTATAATCCCATCAGTTTGGTTCCATCATTTGTAGTAAACTACTCTCTAATCTAAGACAGGTGCCCCTGGGTGTTAACATTTAGTCTTCCAGTAGAAAAGTGGGTGCAAAGTTAAACCACATGTTCTACTTAAAAATAAGTGAGGTGTGATTAGGCAAGGTCTTTAAAACATGCGCTCAGACACACACACACGCACATGCACGCACAGTTTGCGAGGAAAAGATGCTGACACTTACAGGCTGTATTGTGTAGTTATGGTCTGCGCTTAACTCTTTGCCAGGTGGATCGCTCTGTAGAAATCTTAGGGGCAAAAGGTTATGTTGAGCTCATTACTGTGGACAGCTTTTAAAACAAAGTGATAATATGGACATTCCTAGGATGATGTGTTTCATTAATATTTGTTCACTGCTGGAGTGTGCGAAGAGCCTTGCTCAAAGGAAAACTTACGGCTTATTAGAGTGGTATCTGTTGGAAAAGTAGACAAGCTATGGATGCCTTAACATAGACCTTTAAAAATATGTATACGTCTATTTTCATTTTTATGAGCAATCTCTGATCAGTTCTACTTTTTATTGATAGAAGGAAAAAGCCTAGAAAAAGTCCCCCAACTCTAACAATTTCTTTCAATGTAATTTCTGGTTGAAAGGAGCACTTATGAATGTCTAAAATCTGGAGCGAAGGCTGCAGAAACTCAGCAATTCAAGAACTATGTTCACCACATATTCCTTCACTCTTGTACAATATGATTGTCAGAGGCTTCCAGTTCCAAATTCTGCCTTTTTTCCTTAAGGGGATCAAAGGTGTCATTTCCTAGCTGGGTTACAGAACAGTGGAGACTCATGGCCAACGTGACAGTGCAACAACATCCAGGAACCTGCTTCCAAAACACAAAGGGGACAGAGTACTCTTCTTGTGTTTGGATTTATTACTGAGTATTGTATGAGATTAATTTGAGAGGCAAAGCACAGAAAACCTAATCGATGATTTCCGTAAGAATGCATTCAAGGCTTAGGCTGCAAATGTTTTGAAAGAAGGTAGGAAAGCAGATTTTTTAAAAAATTGAAAACAGTTATCGCAGTACTGCCAGTAGCTTTAAAGGCTGAACCATCGTAGATCTAAATGTCTTCAAACATTGGCAAAAGAGCAATGGAAAATTAATGATGCAGTATTTCAGCAGAGATGTTCACATCATCCATTATTTGAGGATCACAGCATTCCAGGGAAATGAATAGCTTATCCCCATTTTACAGACAACAAAAGAGGGAATTTCCATGAGTCATCTACAACCATTCAATCTCATGGTGACACCGCCATGGTTAGACCTGCTTAATATCTGCTTTCATGTCTACCTATACAAATTCTAGGCACACAAGAAACTATTATGCCACATCGGAGGCCTTCGAGTGCTGAATTATTTACACCTGAGCTTGAAGCCTTGCTCCAGAATGAAGTTATTAAAATTTAAATGTTCTCTCACTCCACAAAATTGTATCCTAAATCTATACTCTGTAAGTGTAAAAAGAAATTTGTGAACTCAAGTGCACATTCTTATACTGTCTTATTGCAAAACAAGAGAGTTTTATCTGGGAAAGAAGATGAAGATGTTTTCTATTGGTAGTGAATAGGAATATCCTTTAGAAATAACGAAGATATTAAAAATGGAAGATTTTAATGATATTATACCAGGAGTAGCATATCAGTAATATGCTTCTGGAAAGGTTTATAGATGATGTAGGAAGTAAAATAAAATTGTTAAATCAAAATTGTGAGATGAAAATTGACTAAACCTGATCTTTTTCAGAATTCATTTTCACTGGAAATTGAAAACATATTCGCTTTTGCTCTAAATCTGAGAAACACCTACAAGAAAGTTGAGCCATCTCATGAAATTCAAATCTAGTCATCATTACTTATCCATCCTCACTAAGCACACTGAAGACCTTGGAGCACAGGCACATCTCTGCTTGCCAAAAGAAATATTTCTTCCTCCCTAAATGAGGAGACTGCAGTGCACTGCACTTCAAACTATCGCTGCTTCCCTCCACCCCGCTGAAATAGAGCAGGAGTGGTCCACAAGCCTCCGTAATAGAAATTTACTCCTAGAGTGTAAATGAAGCCTAAACAAGACCTATGAAATATGAATCTATTACAGATGGGTGGGTTTTTTCCAAGTACAGATTTGGATTTTCACCCCTCTCCTCCTCCTATCACATGTTGCTTGTTTTAGCGGTTGGCAGGAGGGAGGGGGAAAGGAACTAACAACATGTGTGCCTATCATCACTCTGACCACTGCGCTTGTATGTCTAACTCACTCCCCTTTGCTTTGTCTGCTTTTTGTCTTTCTCCTGCCTGATCCTGTGAACACTTATGTGTGTGGAAGTTCTGCCTGTGTTGACTTCAGCTGGGCTGCTGATGAGGGTAAAGCTGCGAACACAATGCTCACATCGAGCCCTTTGGTTGTCTCCTTGAGGGAGATTTGCCCTGAAATTAGGATGGTGCAAGCAAAACAGAGGCAGAACTAATCTCCTGTCCCTGCCAAAACCTCCGCAAAAGCATACCTCTTCCTGCTAGCACATTGGTGCAAGAGATGCCTCTCCTAGAATACAGGCTTTCAGAGTAGAAGGGAAGAGGAAGAAAATGTATGAAAGAGCAGAGATGGAAGATGGACTCTCCCTTTTGCAGTTTGCAGGCTTGCTGTCACCCAAAACTGGGGTGGGAGAAGGGTTACAGTGACTCCCAAAATAGCTGATGCCTTTCCTGAGGACCAGGCCGCCAGCTGCGCAGGAGATACTTGCATCAAATCTTCTCTTTCCTACCTTGGCCCCAAGAGTGAAGTTAGTTCCAAGACTCCCTGCAAGGAAAATGCATCTTATTGTCGTTGTGCAACGCCTAGCACGATGGATCCATGAGACAGCACAACAAACATTAAAATGAAAGTACTATCTATTTCACTGAGACTAAATTGATGTAGTCCTCTCTGAATTCTAATTTAAAAGAATAATCCACTTGTGCAGCCTGTACTCAGGTGCCCCTATTAAACAGGCTAGGAATCAGTTAACGGGCAGGTCCTCCAAAAGCAACTGTAAATGTGCAATTAGCCATTTCTTAAATGATGCTATTCATTGTCTGGATTACTAAAAGCTCTCCAATTTATCTCATCTGCAAAAACCCCTGGGGTTTCACCTGAAGTATTTTATCAGAAAAGTGAAAGTGAATGAGAAGAGAAATGACTGCTAGAAAAGCAAACACTGAGTCAAAAGTTTTTTAGTTATGTTTTGTATCCAAGGAAATCTACCTACTGGTCCAGACAACCGTTAACAAACCCATGGTGCCCTGCCCTGATTTTTATTTCTTCTAATGGTCTACTGCCAAATTTTATCAAGGTGCACTCCAGCACTTTCCAGGTGAGGAACTGGAAGATCTTTCCTGATGTGTTCATTAGGAAAGGTCTAACTGGCCAGCTGTCTGGTTCATCCCAGAGACCATAAGAATGTTTGTGCTATACAGTAAAATCCAACATACATTGTATGTAGTGGAGTAAGAGGCCTAGATCACTCTTACAGAATATACCAAAGAATGCAGTGACACTGAAAATGTCTTTTAAGAAATGGAAAATAATTCATTAAACCTGAGCTTTCAGAGCAGATGCACAGCTGTCAACATGGTCACTGGATGGAGAGAGAGAGGATGAGGAGATGTGGAACTGGAATTGCTCCACAGGGCAGTCACCTGAGGACTGAACTCCACAGGAAACAATGAGGTTAATTGTGGATGTCTACCTGTATAAACTCCAAGAGTTTTGTCACTGAACCTCTCAGGAGCTGAATTAAGTGCAGGGTGAACACACAGGGCCATGGCGAAGTTAGAAGAGAAGCAGGGGACTCCACATCTCACCTGTTCTTGCAATTAGACCACAAATACTTTATTGCCTGAGAGACTGAAACTCAAGCACAACATATGGAGCTGTCGTGGCTGTGTGTAAGCTTAGACAGAGAAACAAAACTGGCTGAAGGGTCCAACCATCTAGGGCTGAAGTTTACACGTGCTGGTTAGCAAACTGCTGGCAGACATGAAGAAGTATGTTTATCTTTAAAAGAAAAAAATGGACTGTTGGGGGCTGTCAACATGCTTTTGAGGAACCAATCTTAATGTGCTTGGGCTAGGCTAGTTCGTTGTTTTGACTTCCACAATCGTCTCAGCTGCGGAAGCCCACAGCCAAAACCACAGGGTTCTGACACCGTAGCTGTTACATAAAGACCCTATTCCTATAGCACTATAAATGCAAATGATTGTGAAAGGATACTCAGCGAGGTTCAGTAATAATTCAAATCACAAATCCTTTTGCCATGCAACTCATATAATATGATATTTTTTTATGGAAGCCCTTCTCCCCCTCCAGAAAGCATTAAATTGTTATTCATATTTCAGATTAAAAAATTCAGGAAGAGTATTAAAAGACAGACAGTGATAGCAAGATAGATTCAAGGCTTGTGTATATGCCTCATGCCTACTATAGCAAGTGCTCCTGCTCTAGAAATATAAAAAGGAAGTCAACTGAACAGCATGAAAATGGATGTAAACATGGAATTAAAAAGATCAATCTCCAAAAGTACAATAGCATTTTTAAGGGAAGGGTGTGTAATTTGAACAAACACAGCTGAAGGCAAGAATTAGCACCATATGCATAATCACATAAATCAAGATAAATAAGGTTGGTAGAATTCCACATGATGCTTGTTTGCTCTGAAGAACAGTGAAGCAGATAAACAAGGATGTCTCCAGCTTAGCACAAGTTGCTGTACTGTGGCAGCAGTGGTAGACTGTCAGTGATTTTTAAATGAATTACTAAAGAAAATCATCATGGTACAAGAATCAGTGCTACTGAAACTCCGGCTGCGGAGCTCCACTGATAGCCGTCAATGTATGCAGGTGCAAGGGGAGACATATTACTCTTAAACAGCTCATTCATTTTAAGTCTCAGTTCATTTGCTACTGAAAATATGAAAGCAGTACACTGGAGAGAAAAGCTCTGTTAACATGTGTATCCCAGCTCTCCAACAAGCAGACTTCTTTTAAAAGCTTATTCATGTGGTTGGAAAGGTGGTGAAGTTTTATTTTGAATCCTTTGCTAGTATAGAATAATGTGTTGGGGTTTGGTTTGGGCTTTTCTTTTGTTGTTGTAATGTGCTGGTTCACTTATTCCTCAAAAAAAAGTGTATTTTTATGTGACTCTTGATCCTGAATTTGACCTAGGGAACCCAGAAGCACTAGAGAAACCCAAAGTGAGATCAGTCATTAATATTAAAATGCAGAGTCCAGCAAATTCAGAGAGCAGCTGACCTGCTCAGGAACGATGCTCTGCCACTGAGGAGGAACTGAGCCTCTCAAACAAAGTGTGCTGGGCTCTGAGACGTCATTGCAAGCACTGTGGTGCAACAGGAGCAGGTCTGCAGAGAGGAGTGGTTCCTTGTCAGTCCATACCAGGTGTCTGAGGGGTTTTGCTCTGGGACACCACTGTGAACTTAACGTCCACCAGTGCTGGGGTGTAAACAGCAATTAGTGGCTGGAGTGTGCTTGGTCTCCTGGATCGCATCCTCCAGCTTAGCTCCTGAAGACAGAAAGCCAGTTGGCATCCCTGGGACTGCTTTGAGCTATCAGCTGAAACACAGTAGGTGAGGGCAACCTGATGTGCTTCCAAAGCACGCTCCAGACCAGAAGTAAGATGCCAATGTGGGCACACTTGGGGAGAAGACACGCACTATTCAAGTCAGTGGGATTTAGAGGAACTGCACAAAGTTCAAACAGCCACAGTCCTGGGAAAACGGAAGTGAAGATGAGTCCTGTGAACATTACAGAACCACGAAGCTGAAAACAAACTCTATAAGCATTTTTTTTTTTTTTTATGTTCCAGGTTAATTCCTTTCATTTGGAGGTTATGGATAATGGAAATTTGGAAAGATCAAGACCATCTAGGTGGAAATGTTATAATAATGTTTCTTCCATGTGACTGGAAAAAAACACATGAAAAGATGTGTGAAATGTAAGAGTTAATGGCAAATCTCTATTGGCATTGATAGATCTGGACTGATTTGTCTTGGTTAGGTTTCCTCCAGCTATCACAGAATGGCTGCCATGCAGCATGGCTGTATTTTCTGCTTGTTTGTAAGTGCAATATCATTAGCTGAGAAGTTCTTTTCTAGAAAAGCACTGGTTTCACACTCACAGACTAAATCACTGCGACCTTCTAAGGCTACACAGTTGCCTTTTCAGCAGGAACTGCCTAGTGCATTATTAAATGCTTTCTTCCACCCTTGTGTAGTCGATAAGAATCGAGATATTGCTTGTGTGAAGCTAAACCACGAAACCTAGCTTTTATTACCTCTAGCATTTTCCAGTGGTTGCTTCAGGCAACAGGGCAAGAGCTTCCGTGCAGTGCTCGGGGCTGGGGTCGGAGTAGGCTGGGGTTGGTACAGAGGAGATCCCTCTGTGTCTTGCTTCCCCTGCAATTGTCAGAAATAAAGAGGAAAAAAGGAAAGAAAAGACACAGGGGCGCAGAGATAAGAGGCAAAGCTCAGCTTTTCTTTGATCTCTCTCTCTGTTGCAGGCAGAGGAGATCAAAGAAAAGAGGCATAACAGAAAGCACGTGAGAACGGCATGCCTGTAAGAGGTTGTCACACGGAGTGCCTTAGCTCTGCATTTTGGGAATACAGCTCCTTGGTGAAGGCTTCATCTTCTTGAGCGAGAGCTACAGCAGCCTGGCAGGAGGGCAGGACTTACACCTGCTTGGAGAGCACACGGAGTTGAGGTGACCAGCCACCCTTCCCGCTCACTGGCATACGGTGGGAGTGAGCATGACTTTGCTGCAAGACTGAGCAGAATTAGCCTCAATTTACATGAGCGTAATTCAGTTCAGGCCCATGCTTGGAAGGCCTTGCTGGAATAGAAATATCCTCCCATTATACTGGGAAAGCAGCTTGCAGCAACAAACCTGTCAATACTATAACTTTTCTCAGGCTTGCCAAACAAAGTAGGGTGGAAATGGTATTTTTGCCAGTTTACCTGCAACGACATTGAAATCTTTTGCTTATGCCAGTCACAGATCGCACCTCATTCTACCCTTGAACGACACAATTATGCCAGAAAAGTCTGCTGTGCAGGCTTAAGAGGGAAAATGTGGTTCCATTTTATCACATTGGAGTTTTCTCATTAAACTTATTTGGACTGGGATTAGGCTATTAGAGAAAATTTAACCCCAAATGATTGGAATGGAGAGAAAACCAAATTAAAATATTCTCATATGTTACAAAGGAAACAGCCCCCAAAGAAATTATAGAAAATATAAAAATGTATAGATTTATAGGGGGAAAGAGGTAAAATTGTAGGATAATTCAATACGTTATCCTAGTCAAAATAGCACAACCGGAAACAAAAATAAGGGAAAAAAAATGATATTAAAAAAAAAATCTGAAGTACTTCCTGTACTCAGATAATGTTTTATTTAATGCTAGGAACTGCACTATTAATATTTAATAATCCGCAAGTTAGACAATAGGCTTGTTCTAAGGCAGTACAACTTAGATTTTAAGAAGACACTCTTACTATGCATAAATAAGGTAAAGATGAAAATGATGTCACTGTACCCAAATTAAATGTATATATGGGGTTATATTGAATGCATAAGTAATTAATATGGGCTTTCTTCACATTCTTGGCTTTTAAGTATATGTATGACTTCAGAATCCTTGATGATTTAGTAATTTTTGCTACTAATTTCATTAGCTCTTTCTAACTCCTCTTTTCCCTCAACCTTTGATTTGAATTGAGTTTTATAGGTTTTTACAGATGCTGAGTGCTCTTTAGCACTAGTGATACACTGTGGGCAGAATGGGGATAAAAATAATTAAGACAGTTGTGTAGACATAGACCACTGGCACTCGGGGTGGCCAAGAGGTCTGGGGGCAGTCAGGAGGCTGCAGGGGATGGCTCCATAGGTATTTGTTTTACTAGTACGTCCTCCTTCCTCATCATCTGGAGCTTTCACTCTCTTTCTCCCCTCTGCCTTTCTTCCACCCCTCTGTGTTTTCTTTTGATGACTTCTCTTTTCCTTCCTTCACTTTCACTGCTCCTTCTTATCTCCTTATCCTTTCTTTTTTCAACCTGTTTTTATTTCACCCCTCCTCTTGGCTTCTCCATAACTATTCCCATCTCCTCACACTACAGTAGCTTCACTCTTTCTCCCAGCCTTCCCAAATTGTGGATTTGGACCATTTCTAATTCAACAATACTGTCTTCTCACCAATGCATGGCATTATCAATTATTCCCTCCCATCAATTACTAAATTATTTTGGATTCAGTTATCCAGCCTAGGCTGCACCAGCCAGAGCAGCTAAAGAATGATGGGTATACCCTCAAAGATAGGAAAGGTAGGAACAACCCTGCGTGTTCAGCACTCTTAACCTCCTGTAACCAAAACACGCCTGCTTGACTCCTGCCTTTTGTCTTTATCCTATGCCTCATGTTTACTCGTAATTGTCATGTTAGAGTAACACAGATCCAACATTTCTCCACTGCTGTCTGGCATATCCAGGCACACCTAGGCATCACCTCTAATTACTTCTATGCAGAAAATGCAATACAAAACAACCTGGCTTATGCCCAGTTTGTAGAGCTGCTGAACACTTGCAGCTCGGGCTTGATGTCTGGGTGATGCAGAACACTGGAGTGGAACAAAAAAAATGGCCAGTAGCAGGGTCAGGCACAGGATTCACCTCTCCTGGGTCCTCCTTATCAAGGTCAAAGCGCCATAGCAGCCAAAGTCAGCAATTTCATTCATGTTCCAGCCCTGCATCTGGCAATAATCCCTTGTTTGGCAACTGGTCGATAGGTCACAATCTTTTTCTGTGTTGCTAATGCTGGTTTCTTGTGTTTGGACACCAGACCTATGGCACACGCATGTTGGACTCCCAGGTATTGTGTGCTGCTCTTGGACTATAGCGTGCTCAGCATTTTTTAAAAATCGGTCCCATAACGTGAAGAATTGGACATGCAGCTGAAGCATCTTCTGGCTGGATGAGTTAATCCTTACTACTACAGAAATGAAAAATACTGATAACTGAGATAACATATTGGTCAAAAAAAGAGAAAAAACAGCCCAGAGCTGGGAAGAAATAAATCCAAGCAGCAGAAGCCTTGTGCATTATGGAGCTGTTTAGACACTGTGTTGATTTTTCAAAGAGTATAAACTAGCAGCCCTTTTGGCTTTGAAATGTTTTAAGTAGCTTTTTATATGACAGTACCATGAGATATTCATTTGTCTGCAGCAGGCTGAAGGAAGGAATGACTGGATCTCCCAGACAGGAAGATATAAACAGACCTTGAAGAGGTCAGATGAATTCATGTTTCATAAAAGCCTGAAGGGAGCCGCTGCAGAGAGGTTAAAGCTGGTTAAGCATTTTTCCCTATGGATCCAGAAACAGAAGTTTAAGCCTCACTCCAGACTCGTGTCAAAGGTTTCCCTAATCAGCCCAGATGTAAATGGCTATTTAGTACTTCAGACCAGGAAGTCAGAGGCAGGTGGACAGAGCTGCTTGTATGTTACTTAGGACAGAAAGCTGACTTACTAGTCTGATAGGTTTGTGCTGATATTTGACTGAAAGGAGAAAACCATCTCTGGAGCATCAACATCACTGGTCAGACCTCTGCGGGATTGCTATGCTTCCGTACAAAGGTGCCTTAGCAGTGTAAAGGACACACTATGCTTTGGAGTCTAATCCACATCTCTCACGGCTAGGGGTTGTTTGTTTCCCTGGTGCATATTTTAATCAGTCCAGTTCAGTGAGTGATGAAATAATATATTTTTGTAGAATTTATTGCAGGTTGGAAGAGAAAGGATGGTCAACAGTCAGACTGCCAATACTTGTAACAAATCAAATCCACATTTTGGCTTAACATTTTAAAATATTTACGAATACTAGTTTTCCGCTTCTTTACTCTACAAGAGGTTTCTAAAGAGCAAGCGAAAACTAAATTATCTTATAATGCCAGCAAACAATTGTAACAAATCTTGTCTTGCATAAATATACTCTTTCTGTCTTGCTTTCCAGGACTACTTCAGAGTTTTTCCAACATAGAGGTTTTATCCATGAAGCAGAAAATACAGACGATTTTGTGGTGGGAAACATGCTAAAGGCAAGTAGCTGTGGCAATTTGAGTCTGTTTTCAAACACACTCATCTTGCTGCTGTATGTGCAGTTCAACACGTTTGGCAATTTAAAGTTCCCTGCTCAACTGACTACGCAATTTGTTTCCTTCACAGCAGCAGCATGACGTACCGGAAACCACCTATTGCATACTATCCAAAACAAAGTGATACCAACGACACAGCCTGGGTGAAGAAAAGAATTCCTTCTCATGCAAATATCTCCCGAAAGTCATAGGTCATCTAACCAAGCCTATTAATTTTTACCACCACTTGATTTTTCACTTTGATATTGCATATGTAGTTGAAAGCACTGCCAAGTTCAGTAGCCACACAGTGGTTGATAAACATGTAAATGTGTGCACCAAAATTTGGAAAAAAAAATTAAGATAGTTTCATTGATACTTTGCCTGCATCTGCAGTCCTTATGTTTGTGTTAAAACTGGACTTCAAGCTAAAAGATGAGCATGAAAGGAAATAATTATAAATTATCTGCATAAAATCTGCAACAAATTACCTATAAAACTATAACTATCTAAACAGGATGACATTTACTTTATAGGTTCATGACTTCCTTTCTTTAAAGTTAGCTAAGAAGAGAGTAAAGTAATTACAGTTCTCTTTTGATTGATTAAACATGACATATATGCTAATATGAAAGTAACTTCTGTCCTTTGTTACCCAAGCTTCTGGTTTAAAGCAATTTTGAAGATAACAGATATAATCTCATCAGTGCTGCCATTTCTAACGTATATGCCAAGAATGTAATTCCTCTGCCTTTTTTCTCCAACAGAGAAAGCATATTTTATCCTTCATGTTTTAAATTTTGGATACAGAAGTCAGATGATATTACAGCCATAAATCCTCTGTTGCTTTGCCATTATATGTCAGGAAAGGTCTGTGCCACCAGTAGAAAAAATAGTTCTGCCTTTTCACAAAGGTTGTCCCACTGATTTGAGGGAGATTATTTGATTGAATAAGGTTGATGGGATATAGTCCAGTAGGGAAAAAAGAAACACCTGCTAAATTTCACTTGAAAGTACTACACGCTGCATAATAGTGCCCATCAGATTCACCTCTATTTAGGTCTGGCTCCAGTATCAGGAGATTCTCACTGCAACTGAGACTTATGGTACTCAACCTCCATGAAGTTTTTCCCTCTCCATACAGTTCTTCTCTAAAATTAAAGTTTTGGCCATCCTCTAATACCTTGTCTTGACGCACTCTAGGTTGTTTCACTTTAATATCAGCGTAACACTTGTGTTTCTAGAGTGTGGATGTGTCCCCTCTTGGCCACCTCTCCTCTAAATGATACAGATTCAACTCCCCAAATTCTCAGGCTCTCTTACAGGACAGATCATTAGCTCTCACATTGTTTACTTGTCTCCTTTCTTTTTATTGTGTAGCTCCATCCAGCCTTTTCTGAGACCAAAACAGAGCATGACATTCTCGCTGTGGTCACACTAATGCTGAACAAAAACGAACTTAAAACTCTCTGAACTTGTAAGAGACATCCCAAAAATACCTTCACCAAATAGATGTGGCTTTTTTTCCCCAACACTGCATCATATTACATACTTAAATTAAACCCAGTGGACCATATTTACCCCCTGGAATAAGTTTAGTAATGTCCATGGAGTCCAGTGAGAGAGAATTTGGACCAACAGCTATTAACATTTCCAGTTGCCTCCCTGAAGCTATGCTCTTTTACTGAGTATTAATATTTCCCTGCAGCTTATTAACTGCATGTAGAAACTTGGGAGGAATGTTATCCCAGTATTCAGTTTCCCTAATTCTCCAAACAAACAAAACACCTTTCCGGCAAAGGTCTGTTCCTTTTCTATCCCACCCTCGCATTCCCCCCTACCACAACGGCGTCTGGCATTCAGGCTACGCTGAAGCTGCGGCAGATCACCAGTAACGCAGGGAAAATGGATTCTCTAATAATATTGGTTTTGGAGATGATGACCCTCAAGGAAAGTACAACAAGACGTCCGAGATTATTTTCTGTTACAAGCTGTAACATAGGCAAAATGGGCAGTGAGGAGGGGAGCACGTCCTGAGGATGGGGAGGGAGAAAAGGGCTGTGGTCCTGTCTGCAGCGGCCTCCTGGACGCAGGGGGAAAGCAGGAGCTTCCAGAGGGCAGCCACTTGGTTTTGCTATCACAGAAACTATAATGGAAAAGTAGTCTCTTAGGTACTCCAACAATTAAACCTCTTTGATTTTTTACGATGTTTAGAAATCTAACCAAACAGAGACCGACTCAAACACAGCCCTACATCCGAGATTTCATACGTGGTGTTAAGGAGGTATCAGAGCACCTTGCAGTATTTTCGCCTAAAGGCAAGAACAGGATACAGAGGGAATCTCTTTTTGGTTCCTTTCCTTTGCATTTCTGTTTTTCCTGGCTAGCTCTACCAGCACGGCCAGGGTTTTGTGCCTGGTGTGTTACACCTGAGAGGTCTAACAAAGACACAGACTAACTCTATTGCTTGCAGAATTGCAAACTACCGAAAAAGACTTCGAGACACAAAAGCCTCTGCCTCGAAGTAGAGTCTTGTTACTCAAAAAGGAGAAAAAACATTGATTACAAAGTTATAGAAACATAGATTATGTTAGTGGTGGGGGTGGGAAAGGTGTTTCCATTTCTGTATTTTTCGTATTATTTCCTAAGGTACAAACAGCAATTAGTTAGAAGAAATCAGTATTACCCAAACTGCACTATTCACAGGGCACTGTCTTAGGTCAACAGAGAGATTTGTCAACAAAGGGGAAAGGTTTCATAAATAAGAAGAAAATTTAAAATTTCTCTTTGCAGATGATCTACTTCCCTCTAACCCTTACGATCTGTAACGCTTATACAAGGCACGATGGTACCAGTGCCACAGAAATACTGTGCCAGGTCCCTGACGTTTGTACAGTATTATATCACCTCGGTTTTTTCTTGGCACAGTGCTAATTTACACTAGTTAAAGATCCAGACCAGAGCAGTTTTCAGGAGGAGATGACTGATTCATGAAGTCTAAGTGACTGAATACAGAAGTAATTCATTAACTCCATGCTATATATGAAAGCTTGACCAGAGATGACTGCAAAGTACAGCATATGTGGGCTTAACAAAAAAAAAAAAAAAAAAAGAATAAAATTTGGGAAAGCCCATAGCTAATTTGTCTTGAGTTTAATTATAGATTTTGGAGTGGCTTTATGTAATACAAGAGGAAGAAATGGAAAATCAACATTCTAGCGCTGACCTTGGCTTTCTGGAAGAAACGTATTGTACACCAAGTTTACTTTTCTTATATATTGTCCAGATAAACTGCCTCTGTGTAGTATTCTTGTTTTCAGTTAAGGTCCTCTCTGACGCAGAAAACATAGCTGTTTTCTATGTTTCTGCTTTGGGTTTAGCTGTAACTCCTCTATGTGTAGCTACTCTCCAGCATGGAGAAAGTCCTGCTGGAAGATAAAATCTATAAAAGCCATGCTATGCCCCAGGTGAGTTTATGTTGTTTCTATTCTGGGGATGTCTGAATGGTGCAAATCTCTGCTTCCTCTGTCTAAATTAATTAATTAAATTTTGTTGTTTTAAATTCAAGGTCTTAATTATTACATAATTACATAAACCAATAGTACACAAAATGATATTTCCTTGATGTAACTTCTTCAGGCTTCTGGAAATCATTGATTAATTTATTGAACAGATTGCTTAGCTCTTCCCTTCACCATCCAGGTCTGCGTTGGTGAAATATCACTTAACCCATTTCCAAATTGCTCATTAGGAGCCCCTGCAAAAGGCCTTAAGAAGTAACCCACTGCGTTGCACTTACAGACCTTGTGTAGATGAGCTGCTCGTGTCTCATCTTAAAAATATTTTTGGCTCTTTTTCTTTGGCCACGTCTCAATAGTCCCTTTTCAGAACATGGTCAAAGGTGTTTTAAATTATTCTTTCTTTCTTTGTGAGCAACGTGCCTGAAAAGTTCCAATAGATTAGGGAGGCATGTTTTTCTTTGTGAGGTAGACACTGTCTTTATTCTGATTCTCATTTATTTATTTTTGTTTCACAATACCCTTGGTATTAAGAAAAGAAATTGGTGTTCAATTCCCAGGATCATCTGTAGTTCTCTTATTAAAGATAGTCACTGGTGATCAGGCACAGCAGTTGATTTTAATGACTCTGAATTTTAGGGTTTTTAGCAGTTCAACCGTTTCATTCTTAAGCTCCTTTGGAACCCCTGGATATATACTCTCCTATTTTAATAACTGGTGGTTCTGTAATTTTTTCCTTGTGTTCCAGTATGTCCTCTGTTGATATTGCAGCCTCTGACAGTATCTCATCTTTATTTCCAGAAAAGAGAAGATATGTCACCCAGCATCCTCTGTGGTGAAGACAAAGGCAAAGAAATCATTTAATTTCTCTGCAATGTCTGTATATTCCTTAATTGCTCCCATTAATCCCTGGTAGTCCAACAGACACAAATTTTTTCAATGACTTGCTGGGCAATCTATCAAATCACACTAAAATATCACTTTAGGTAAGATACACATTATGATTTGACATATGTTTTCACATTTTTCATAAGTAACTCACTGCAATCTAGTTAAATCATTTTTCACAGACAGTCTATATGTGATATTTAACTTGGTCTGGAAGCAGAGCAAGCCCAATAGTCTCTTGTCACAAATACTTCTAGATATTCCTGCTATTAGTACTGCCTAACAATTTCCATTTGGTGACCTGAAAGCTTTCTATGGACGTGGATAGACATTATTATTATTATTTCCAATTTTATAGACAGAAAAATTAGTAATGTGCAGAAGACCCTGGTTTGAGAGAGAAGACTTTGCACAAATCCTTGTCCTGTTGGTAGCACTGGTAAAACTCTCACCACCTTCACTAGACCTACAACCAGTTTCATCTGATCTCCTAGCCCTCAGCCCCAGCCACATTTTCTTATATCGTTAGCATAATCTGACAACACAGCCATCTACTTCTCAAAGATAACTCTTTTGGCAAAATGAAAACAACTTACATTGTTTCTTAATAAGTGGTAAAATATTTTTTCCCCATGACAATTATTAAGGATTTGTAGACAGCATGGGAAAAATGGAAAAGAAAGACTATGCTCTAACTGTGTAGTCATAAATTACATGAAGTACATTTCATTATAAGCACTACAATTTTTTCTAACCCTTTATGAATTCTCTCCATTTACCCTGGGGGGTTGTAATGTAAACTGACATCTTATTCTCTTCTCAAAAAAAAAAAATCACTAGCATCCTCTTAGAACATTTTGCCTAGGAATGCAAACAAGCAAATAAAAGCAATGCAGCGTACAAGGGAAAGAGTTTTTTTTTTTAAGACAAGGAAAACTATAACATCTGTATGGCAGCGACTGAAAAACTTCAAGCATCCTATGTACAGAAGTAACGATGACTGTTGGCCTATCTGTTTAGATTTGTGAAAAGAGTATCTGGATGTTATTGTTGATGTAGTACTCCCTTAAAGAATGAGGAATATGCTAGAAGCATTAACAACTTGCTATTCATATATGATCTGTCTTATTGATGTGATTTACATTGCCTGACAAAGAAATAACACTTTAATTTTCCTTAGCTCAAATAATTTTGAAGAATTTTCGTCTTTTTTTCTTTTTCGAATCAGTCAAACAGCTCAAAGGCAAGTTTTCTCCACTCACAGTTTTGAATAACGCAAAAGACTGGCTTCGTACCCTTGGGCTACTTGGATTTAATATCAAATTCTTACCTTGCACAAGGTCAGACAAAAAAATAAAGCCTACAAAATTGGACTCATATGAAGAATGAGTTTCTATCTTTTAATACTACCAAACAATCTGCAAATTATTTAAATTAAGACAACCAGCACTCCAACATCTGCAAGCAAAATGCTTAAATGCCAAATGCAACTTTACTGGCATAAGAAAATAATAAGTGGAGTTCAATTTGTGTCAGCATAGCTCAGGAAAATAAGATATCATGTCTTGCTGTCTGCTTGATGTCAGCTTCTCAGATTCAAACCCTAATGCCTCATCTTAGGCTGTCCTTACTGGAGGCTGCCAAATAGCAAGGTTCAGCCAGAGTTCATGCAGCTACTACAAAATAGCTTTTTTTTTTCCTTCTCCTTTTTCAATCATTATGAACCTTCTGCTTTATATTGTACACACTTGATTATATCTATCCTTGAAATGTATACAACTCTATTAGCCTCTTCTCCTATTCTTTTAACATACTGTAAATTCCTTTCTGTGCTTAGTTTGTTTTATAGCTTACAGAATTAGGCTTTTAAACTTTCACTGCACAGAGATTAAGTTGTGTGATTGGCTACAAGAAGAAAACAAAGAAACAGGAATTTATATTAATACAAAAGAAACAAAAGTAGGAATACTTTTGCCACTTCGTAGGCTCTTGCTCCTTTCCTACTAAAATCTAGTGTCACCATCCAGGTCCAATAATAGCTGAAAGCTGGTTACTTCAAGAAAGGGAAGATTAGCACCTCCCTAAAATGCCCATTCTTGTTCATCCTAAGAAGCCTAAATCTCCTTCTGCCTAAAATCTCATCTCTCCTTGATACTGATGTTTCAGCTGAGACATCATGCTAGCTTAAAAAGAGCAATTGCAAATGTTTCATTTTCTTAAATTGTTTTAAATTGGCTGCATATAAAATTACTCTGAATAGAATTTGGAGACAGATAAGCCAGGGATTTTATGATAATACATGCATTTTAGTATTGTTAAAATTTCCAGTTATGCAATAGCGTTTTAGAGAACTCGGCAAAGCCCGTTGTAATCTGCTTTCGGTAAGAAAAAATTACATGTGCGGGCTGGAGCATTAGAGTCATGATACAGTAACATATATTTCGGTGATACGATCCTTCCATGACTGAAATTTTTTGAACACTTCAATCATAATAAATTTGTGGACACACTAATACATCTATACACATGTGGAAACACAGTGTAAGAAATTCCAGGTTGTCACAGTGCTACAAGCAGTACAGTTTCAGTAATTTTGAATTAACTGATGAGAAGTTAAGAAAAGCAGCTGCCTTAATATTTTCTGCAATATGATGCGGATTTAAAAAAAAGTTTGGGTTAGTTATATTTTCTTCCATTTCTGACTTGCTCTCCTACTTTAAAGGAAACGAGTTTCTTCACTTAGGCTCATTCATTGTGAACTTATCTGGTATGAATTACTGAAACAGATTTGCAATATTCAATGTCTGAACAGATGAAACACTTTAATACCTTAGATGGCTCATTTCTGGAATCAGCCGGAGTGGCATATTCCCCAAACTTTAAAATATTTTTTACAAAATTCAAAGGCGATCAAGATTAAAATTCCCAAATGTGTATTCTGGATCCCCTCCAAAAACATTCAGTCATTATTGGATATTGTCTTGATTAAAATTCCTGTTGGTTTGTTCTATGGTTAAAGAGTAATCTTGTATCTTAGCGTTTGGAATGTATTCCTATCATGTGACATCTATGAAGTCCAAATTAATATAAAGAGATCTCTCTCACTACCCAGCATGGGAAAAGGTTTAAAATGTTCAGATTTCAGCAAAAGCAGCTCACAGAATGCATTTTGCACTAATGTTACCACGTAGCTACTTCAAAGTTTCCTTCAGGAATAGCGAAAGGTTTTTTTTTCCAAAGAATTTCTTCAAAGCTTGTCAAAAGAGTATAACTGAAAATAATACGTGCACTAGCCAGTAATTAAACCAAGAATTTTTTTCTCTTTCATAGCTATCCTTTCCACAGAAACCTCATTTTTTATAAAGAAGGTATAACCATCCCTGACTTGAATGAATCATTTTCTTCAGTGTTCTAAAAGTACAAAAAATAATGCAGAAATGCTCCCATTCTCAGAACTTGTTTCCCATGGACTCTGGGACTCCAAAGCTAAAACACTAAACCTGAACAAGATGTGATTTTCCCACTTTATGAAGCCACGTGCGATTACATTTCCAGTTTCCACCCGCTATGGGACAGAAAGCAGGAGAATTTTCCCCATGCGTGCTAGCTCACGTGACCGAGCCCCCGCTCTTCAAGAAGAGGGGAGAGTCTTGTGCATAGGCCACTCATAGGAGGAAAGCACAGATCTGATCCTGCGCTGTCATTCTCACATCCAAAACTATGCCTTTAAGGATTATTTAACTACTGACATGCTATTTGACTTTTAAGCTTCTCTTTCCTCCCTGTTATGTACTCCTTTAACTAACTGTGGAGGAATCTTGAACCTGGGTCTCTGATATTTCATGAAATACTGTGGAGAGGTTTGATTTCCAGGTCTCCTAGAAATAGCCGAATTAGAAATTCAAATTTGGGTCCCATGAAGCTGTCCATGCAAAAGTTTCATCGACATTCAACACCACAAGCTAGCGGTCAGTTTTGCAAAAAATCAGTATTTTTCTCCCCGAAGTTTTTAACTTAGAATTCCCCAACCAGATCTCCAGGTCAAAATTACATCTATTTTAGACTTGTTTCCACACAGAAATTTGAAGAAAATTGTTGTAGGAAAGAAAGGAGAAAAAGAAACATTTTCCAGTGTCCCTGAGGGACAGTTTTAAGTATATAAACAGCCTGAAGTAATTGACTTGTGTGAAAAATTACCTAAAATCTGCAAAAGTCATATTAAAGTGAATTAAAATTAGACTCAGAACCTGTCTACAAAAAATTTGACTTAATCCACAGCATGAAAAATGCTCTGTACTTTCTGAGCAGAAGTTCTCATACTGCATATTCCTTTCTACAGAAGGAAATAAAACAAAGCAAAGACATTCTTCCACAATATTTACAGTTGCCCAAATTTTCAGGAATCCATCATGTGCCCACAATGTTTTGTCTACAGCTGTTAGTACCGTGAGTGATGGGTAGGTGCTTTCTTGAGATGAGTACCATATGGAAAGCTAGTTTGGAAATTTGGGGTCTACGCAACACCTTTTTTTGGAGAGATAGCCACATGGCAGTCTGCAGAACACATGGAAGTCCCAGGCTGAGTAAAGTACCCTTGCCTTGCTTCAGCTGTTCTTCAATTTAATGTGCATCCATTTGTCACTGTGAAAAGTAATCTGTATATTTCAGACAACCTGAAAAGACAAGGAGTATGTAAAATTCTGTGCTTTATAATCTTCTCCTCCTTCTCCTCCAATGTTTTGAGATTGTCTGTCGCCTTGTTTGCAGTCTGTCTGTCTATTTATCTAATTACAGTGCTTTATTTCTGACCAGGATGTCATGGAAGGCTATTGTCCCAGATTTTTTCCATTTCTAAAATGTCATATTCTCAAGGTGAAAGCTCTCCTAGCTTGAGCAGATAGGGCTCATTTGGGAGAGGCAACGGCTGGGTGAAGGAGGCAGAATTCCCTCCTCAGCTTCGAAATAATCTTGGCAATAAGACACTGGGCTATGAAGGGCCCACTATAAGTATTTATTTCCATGTTTTTAGTTTATGGGGATTTTAGGTATCTAATGATTTGTTGAATTGTCCAGATCATGGTGTGGTGAGAAATCATTCCTAGAGCCTTCTGTATGTAGAGTGAGACTAACCATGTTTTCTTCAGTCAGTATCAATGCCCTGTCTGCTTTTTAATAGGGTATATGCTTGGCCAGCAGGATCTACATCAAGACTGAAGTACATGCTGGTGTAGCTAAGGAAAAGATATGTTTTTATTAAATGTTGGAACCGAAACAGTGAAGGGTATTCAGCAGTTTAATAGTTATTCTAATAATCTGGGAGTCTACTTTTCAGCATCTATGTTCCAAACTGTAGATTAAGGCTACTCGTTGGAGTTACAGTGACTCATGCAGGTTAGTTTTACTGACTTGAGTACTAATATTCCAATAAGTAAGATTTTTCACCAGGCATTTTTTAAACATTATTTATTTTTTCCTGATAGTTTGGAGGTAATTTTAACACATTTTGGATCTGCCTTTTCATATACAACTAATTATTGCTCATTTTACTTCCAAGTACTTTGTGGTTCCTGGGTGATGTAGCTTTGCAAGACTAAAGATTATTAGCGTGCCTGTGAATGGACAACAAGTGACTGTCAACTTTCATTCTAGTTTTTGCTGTGCTGTTGCTTTCTTCCCTTAACAGTTACCAGGTCTTTAATAGCATTGTTTTGAGCTTGTTGTTACTCTGTTGAGAGTATTCACACACAAAATGCAATTAGTTAAGCAGTTATGTCTTTGTTTTAAATATTACTGCCTTCAGGCCTTTGCGTAGATGAAATGTATGTTCTGATTCCAACTGTAGTGAAGGAGCAGCTGCTTCACTAGTACAGAGAAAGTGGAGTCATCACTCAAGAAGGGAGTGCGCTGAATCAGGATCTAAGTTGTGAGTGTTCCTTTCATGGTATGCAGACATGGGTGATAGTGCTGAAATGCATTAAATCCCGGTTGCAGTCTCCTGTATGGCAGTCAGCACTCTAGTTGCTGCCTGCTGATTAAAAGAGAGAAATAATGTAGTGGTAACGCACCATAAAATGCAAAGGGGGTTTGGTTTCAAGACCTATAGCTGGAACAGGCTCTAATCTCAGTTTTTTCTACTAAATAGAAAGTTTAGGTTTCAAATTTTCATTGTAAATTCAATATTTACCTCAGGTTTTATGAAAGATTGGCTCCCTGCTCCTTTTTTTATCCTTGGTGACAAAGAATGTGTGTGCACCTACAACCTCTGTAGAATACTGCTTGCATAAAAGAACATGAGAATGACTGCACTGGGTCAAACTGTGTAAACAAAATTTCAGCATCTGGTCTTAACTGAGGCGAGGAGTTCCCACAGCTTCCTTGTGCATTTTATGAAGAACAACTTCATTCTCTCTGTTTTGAAGCTGCTGCTTGCTGGCTTCCTAAGGTGCCTTGGAAAAGACCATGTGCAACTGTCTTCCATTTATCCTGCTCAGTTCTCCATGAGATTATAGACCACCTCAGTCATCTTTCTTCCAGATTAACAATCCTTTCTCTAGTCATTCTGTAATTCTGATGGTTTTAATGTCCTCTGAACCTTATCCTGTTCTAGGATAAGCTTTCATTAAAGGAAGGGAGTGGGAATAAGGGGCCAGAGCTACATAAAATATTTAGTTGGGGGGGGGGGGGGGGGGGGGAGGAGCACAGTGGATACACAGAGGCATAATGGTGGCACATATTCCATTGCCTTTTCCTTTCCTAATAATTCTTAGCAGTTGATTTGCTTTTCGGACCCAGAGTGGGGAGCTGACATTTCCACAAAACTGTTGTTCTTCGGCTCCTGACTGGTAACGATCAGTGAGAGCCCACCAGTGATTTTGCATGGCCAAGATTATTTTTTCCCAACATACATCACGCTTATTTACAATAAATGTACTCCACTGATTTACATCAGCCAGTCATTCAGTATCATGGGTTCCTTACGCATTTATCACCCTTCTCTCTACTGACACAATACTCAAGAATATTGCCCTGTTACACCTTTGCTATTCACCCCAAAGTGAACCTTCAGCTCTGTGTTCCATGCAGGAGCTCTTCTCCATGGCTTAGGTACAAAGGATTCACTGAGTAGTTAATTTTAGTGAAAAGATATCTTAACACAGTAAAAGTGCCTACTCTAAATGTTGAATTTCTTTTCTAAATTTACTTATTTCTTCCCTCTTGTCTATACCAAAGAAGTTGGTTCATTTTGTTTATAAACAGTCAAAATATTGTGGAGCCTGTTAGTTGGGTTCTCTCGACACTACTGTACTGAATAAAATAAAGCAACAACAAAATATATTACCCTGGTGACAAAGCAGTAATTCCCTGTAAGTACTTTGCCACTAATATTAGGAATGTATTTGTGTAATTTTAGCTGTTGCTAGGGAGAAAAGAGTTTTGATCTTTTCTAGAAAAGAAAAGATTAAGCACTCTGTCCACATTTGATTTTCATTTCATCTTCCCCATATATTCTATTTCTTTCCTTGGAAGTCAGCCAGTGATTCAGCTCCATATAACTACCTTCTTCCTTCCAGGCCTCTAAAAGTATTTTGGTTGAAAAAGATGTTTATGGTGCTTGTTGTAATGGTCATTCTGTGTTCCTCTTTCCCCTTCATTGTCTGTTTAGGTTGTGAGTGATGGGTTATTACTGGACCTCTGTACAGAGCCTGGAACAACACAGTCCTACTCTTGTGCAGATGTTCAGGTACTGCGCTAAAAGATGGGATCATTCACTGCAATAAATATCAATGCTATTTGCTATAAATGATTTAATTAATATATCTCCATTAAAATAATACATATATAAAATGTTAGTTAAACCTGCAAATTGTAAAGGCTCTAAGGTTTTAATTAAACCCCCAATCCTGAAAAGGCTTACCAGTTTGGAGGGGTTCTGTTTGATTTCTTTTTGCAGAACATGATCAACATTTAGAGATAAACTACTAGGATTATCCAACTACTATTCTGGATGTTTTCTCAAAATGGTACAATTCAAAGAGATACACATACAAACCTAAAGGCTTATAAACTTCTTACTGATTTTAAGAAACAAAAGCTTGAAAGATTTCTCATACCATTCTGTTCAGTACCACACTGGTAGGTCATCATTGTAAGTGTACCTCTTCCTGGACATTGTGTGCTCACTCCAAGGGCAGCCTCGCACATCAGTTATTTAAAAAAATAACCCTTGAAAGGCCTGACATTCATAAGTCAAATAATTGCCCTGAAATTTTAAGCATGATGTTCTACACTCAAAGACGATACAAACTGACATGCAAAGATGATGTCCCCTATCAACTCTGAAATTTGTAATATGACATAGTCAAAATCACTATACAAATTCTCAACTAAGTTCCCAATGTTGCCACTTGGTAAGAAAAAAGAAAACCAGTTGACTTTCTTTCCTTGTATGTCTTGAAAGCAATATTGGTGAGGACCCCGTATTTTATAAGCACTCTGGATATTTTGAATCTATTCTGCAGACCTATTCTCTGTACATTTCTGTCAATCTAGCTTTTTTAAAGTTACGTTTTTATTATCATGCTTCATTTATAAACCTGGCATTTGTTACTCTTTGCTCAGTTAAGCTGGACTACATTTTCAGTTTTGAATCCTGTGTGATCACTTTAAAAATGAATTAAAAAGAAAATAATTACTTTTTAAAGCATGCATGTTTGGAATTCCCTTTGGTTTTAGACTATTTTTGAAGTCACGTTTCTCACCACAGACATAAAAAGTTATGCATTCATTTTCAGAAGTACTTTCAAAGAATATTATATATGCAGCTTCATTGAACAGTTAGTTTGCCATGTGAATCTTGTGAACAAGAAGGATAAAAGCCAAGATTCAGTGTTCTTATAAGCCTTAAGAACATGTATAAGGTATACAGATTCCCAATACTAGATGATACTACACCTGGAAAAAAAAGTAAAAGTAACATGCTTAAAGATAAAGAACTAAGGGAAAATTTAAATAAAATATGTCATCTTTTTATATATTTAAAATTCCACATCTATAACAACTGCACAATATATAGGCAGGAATAAAGTGAAATAAAAAAACCCCTAAAGATGTAGATAAAAATAATTTTCTGAGTTACTACTTGGATTTATGAGGTTCTTAAGATAAACTTTAGTCTTTTAAGCACACGTGCCACTGGGTCTAAAATCTTTGCTAAACATGTTTACTTTCACAATTATTTCACTTTTGGACCATTGAAATACATGGAAAACAAAGAAAAAGATCCTGAAATGGCAGGAATACTGGGAAGACTATTCTAAAATATGCAGGAGAGACTCTTGCATCATATACTGCTTGCCCAGACCGCAGGTAGTGAGAAGTGCAGACAATTCCCATGCAAGGTCTGACATGTTTCTAATGCACTACTCCATCATCACTGCATCCTGCGGTTTCTCTCACTTGCTGCTGATGGCAGGCTGTTCTGGAAGCCTAGGAGCTCGTGTTATTGTGTTTTCTCTTCTGGGGATACTTCCATGAGAGAAATCTGCTCCAGTGCAGAAAGCCCATAAAAAACCCAGTGCATTAACCTCCTAAAGGTTAACCTCCTAAAGCGCTCCTGGGTAAATCTCTGCAGCTTACAAGTGATTCTGTCCAGCTGTAAGGAGAATCCATGTTCATCCTTCCCTGAAACACTCAAATAAATGCACCATCACATCAGTTTTTATCCTCTGGGATGAGGCCAGTTTTCAAGAGCAGTTCAGCAGCTCCTTTCCAGCCCGTGTAAGATGATTCCTCCTCTGCTTCCTGATACTGGGTCTCCCAAATAGTTGGACACTTAGGGACTCCTAAATATTGGCAACAAACCAAAAAGTGGGTCCATGAAGGGAACCTTTAGCAACAGACCTACAGATGGTGTCTTGAGGACAAAAAACTGCAGCGGTAAAGACAACACGATTTGCACTCAGTCCCAGTACACATGTTCTGAACTGCTCTTCTCTCTGTCTGCAAAATCATCAGCTACTTCTGTTCCAGAGGGTTATTTGGTGAAGACAGAGCAGTCTGGATTTAAGAGGCTGCTGTGTTGCAAAACTCAGACCAAGAATTTTTGAAATGCCTGAAGTTTCCTAAGGATTTTTTCAAAGAGATCTTAAAGAGCATTAAACTTAAAAAAAAAAACCAACCCTCCCCACAACATTCTGTGTGTGTGTACACTAACATGACACAGATGCAACTGCTGCTGTTGCAAAGGTCAGCATTTCCCAGAGACACTACACAGTGACCGTACCTCATTTCTGTGCTAAAGTGTATTGGGGTAAAGAGTGGAACATCACATTTCTCTGGTTTAACTTAGCAGATCCTATTTTTTAGCAATGAGTGAACTGTAAATAAGTTTCTCATTTTACAATCACACTGCACTATTCACACAAGTTGGAAAATTTCCTAATTCCTGCCTAATATTAAATAGGAACAATACAGATCAAAGATAATGCATACAAATTTGATATTTACAGTGTCTCCATGCCTACAAAGAAAGGAAAAGTGATATGACTGTGTATAAACAAGAGTTATGGCATTTTCAAGGATCTACTACCTAAATAGTCAACATGTGCACAGATAAAAGTTTAATAGCTGCTTATTAAAAGATGTAGTAAAATATGAGAGTGTACTGGCAGTAAATAGATTAAAGGTCTATTAATCTATCTTCAGAGCAAAAGTATTTCATATTCAGGCACTATTAGATGGTTGCTCTAGCACACATATCCATGTAACATTTTTTTTAGAGCTGCATCTGTTAGGTTTTAATCATGCACCATACTTCCATTAAAATAGCTGTTTTGTGTAAATAAACAGCAGGAAGTAATAAACACCCAGTCCAAAGAGTGTTTTGATATCAAAAAGTGAGTGACTGATAATTGAAAAACACATTTGCCAGTCTCTGCAAATAAACACCAAAATATGAACTGACAATTGGGAAGCAGAGACATTCGATACCTTTCATGCACGTCAGCAGGATGCCTGATCCCAGAAACCCAAATGAAGTGTTTGCTGGTGCTTAAGACAAATGCTGGCTCATCATCAGCCTATCAAGGTAGAGAAATACTCAGGAAGAAGATCAAAAGAAAGCAGGGGATTTGGGCTATAATCGAAGCACTAAAATCAATGTTGATGAGAATCAGAGTTGGCTACAGTTCAAGTTCATGTTGGGCAGATGTTTATCATTCTGCTTTTCTCTCATTGGTGCTAAACAGCAGAGCTGGTGCTCTTCCAGGAATGAGAGGGGAAAACCAGGAGAAATAATGAGAGCAAAATTGCAAGAGGGGTCTTCTCTGGAAGACCAGGTAAAAGAGAAACTGTTCACACTACAGCAAAGATTCAAATCCTGTTGGAACGGAGCTTGCCATGAGTAAATCTCACCAGACCAGCCGTGGAAGACTGACTACTCTGCTCTGCCTCTACTAAAGCAGAAGCAAAACCACCTTAAATACTGCTTTGCTACCTACTAGTGTGGGGATCTACTACACAGAGAGAGAAGGAATGCAAAACCTTTTATATCTCATCCCAAACCACATTCCACTCCGAGCTAGTGAGCCTGTGAAATGATCATCAGATTTGTTCCAACGAGAACAATTCACATGAAGCAAACCAGTTCCTTAATGCTGTTGAGGGACTGTTATCCATAAGAGCATTAAGGCAGGAATATGATGTTCATATGGAATGAGGAATCTTTGGTTCAGTTTCAGCAATGCCCTGCTAAAAAGTGTTCCCTGAAGATCCCGTAGTAGAACTCCCTGTGAACACATTTTTTGTGACCAACCTTCTGCTTTGAGACTACTATATATTTTTTATATTCAGTTTATTGACTACATAAAGATTTGCTTTCCAGGTGTTAAAATTCACTTCAACATTTTTAATCCCATAGAGAACATATTTGTTTTTATTGACTTTTCATCCAGGTATTTTTCTCTTCTAGCCTTGAAATTAATCATCATGTCAACATATGTATCTTTGGCAAGAAGGGAACCCTACTGTGTTTGGGAGGGAGACCACAGTCCACAGATTTATGTGGGGACATCATAAAACTATGTGAATGTTGGTAGAGGTACCTGTAGGAACTGGTGAGTTTGAAAAGAACCTTGTGCATGAAAAATAAACATACAGAATCATTGTGTAGTCATGAAAATTTTCTCCTGAGCCCCAGTGGAATGACCAGAAGGTTGTGCAGGATTTGGGAGATAACCACTGCAGGATAGGGACCTACAGAATAAAGCTGCAAAATCCTGTGGCATGCTCATTCTGTCAAACAAAGGTTGCAACGCTTTGAGCTTGGAGAACCACGGAGAGACACCAGGCTTCCCCACGATGAAGTCTAACAGAACTTTGTTGTTTTGTTCAGCTAAATGCCCATCCCTGAATTAATCCAAAATGGGGTGGAAAAGATGTTGGGATAAAGTGCTAAAACTATAAAAAGGGTTAATAGTGAAACGGACAGCTAACTCAAAACAGTTTGCACTTGACTTGCACTGTTGTTTCTGCATGTCGAATGCTCAGAGTACCCTGCCCTCGGCAGGTACTGCCAGCCAGGTTGGCTGCTGGGAGGATACTCGCTAGGGGATGCGTTCCTACGCGAGCATGCTCTTGCTGCTCCTTCTTGTTCTCTAAATCAAAATATCTGCAGCCTGACTTTTTCTGAATGGATAGGAGGGATAAATAGATATTTATGCTTTCTATAAGTAGAAAGAGCAACCTCGTCTTCCTTCCTTCCTGCGTATAAATTAGACATCGGTTACTACGCACAAGAAATTATAAGCAAGTTAAAACCTAGATGTCCTAGTTGAATTTTAAAACACCTCTCTGCCTCCTACCTACTCGAACTACTGATGTGCTAAACAACTCTGAACGCCTTCTCCTGACAGCTCTGTGTCCCACAAAGTGCGGTCATCCTTGTGATGTACCAAGGACCCCCAGTTCTCACCAGTCTCAGGCTGTCCCTCAGCCCTGGCAGGATTTGGTCCTAGGTCTCTGCCTACTCCTCTGCACTCTCCCATTGTACAGGGAAATGAAACATTATGGAGTGCTGTGCTCATACTGGTTTGACCCCTTCACACTCCATATACAGTTAATTAAAAGTTTGAAGCACTTTTGACAGACATTTGCTTGAATGTATATAATTAAGTTTTAAATTCTTTCGTTGCAGTACATGTTTTCACCGGGGTCTCACAAATCATCCAGTCGTTTCTGAGATCCTGATTAGGATCTTTCACAAGAAGGGTCTAAAACGAAGGGAGGAAAGCAAATGATAGACATTTCTTGCCAACATACTAAAAAATTACTTTCTTTCTCCTTTTTTTCATTTCTATTTCTAAAAGTACATTTAAAGCCTATGATTCTCACCAGAGAAAAACAAATATGAAAAACCTATCTTCAGATTTAGTGTGAACGAAACTAAAAGTTTACTGTATTTGAACTAAAACCAGGAAATCCATTAGTATTAGTGGTACCAGCTGTTCTTTGTATTAGTCCAAACTCTGCAAGGGAACACTGGAAGTCCTGCACTACAAGATCAACACAGAATGGATAACTTTTATGTAAGCAAAAGAAACAAAGAATAAAAAGAAGTCTCGGAGAAACAAAGTGCTGTGCTGGTAAGTCTTTCTGTAAGAGCAGCCATTTTTTAATGGATCTGAAAAACTCATGGAGCAGGACTGCCCTTTTTCTGACTCTATGTCTCAGTCGACTTCTTCCTACCCTGCAAGGACCTTCCAGATACCCTGTATCTCATCTCAAGGTTATAATGAAGTTCAGTTTAAAAAGACCAAAATCTCAAATTCCTGGTTCATTGTGGCTAAAGTTATGTTATTGGTCAGAGCTGGTGGAAATCTCAGCAATGCAGGGAAAAAAAAGAAAGAAAATAAACCTCGCAATTTTCCAGGCGTTACCATTCTTTTACACGTAGTGGTCTCTTTGCCCTATGTGTTCTTTCAGACTGTTCCTTCTATCGTGGGGAAAAAAGTAATTATCTTGCTATAGGTTAATTACCCAACAAGAAGAAGCACCAGATGAAGAGAAGCCAGCAATCCCACCTTCCATTCTGAGGGCAAAGCACAGAAGAAGCTGGTGGTTAAAAACCTGTCTCTGTTCCAGTGACAATCTCACCCACTTCCAAATCCAGTATCGAACATGAAGCTCATCTTTTCAGAGTTTGTATTCATGTCCTACTTCATTGGGTATAAATAGTGGCTTCAGGTTTTGAGTCCTGCAGAACTGGGGGTTGGATTTAGTGTACTAATTCAATCTTGGCTCTTCTAATTTGTTTTCTTCTCTACTGATATGTTGAAGAAACTGAACTGATACATTGCAAGAAAGATTAAAGACGCTTCACTTCCCATTTGCTTTAAATGTCTGCTAGTAAATAGTGCTGATAAGAAGAGATACAGCCTAAAGCAACATTCAGATGACTAAAGGGTTGTGTTATCTCCAGGAGCTCCCAATGTGGTGTCTTAATTTACATTTTGCAGCAAAGAGTTTCCAATTCTACACAGTAATAAATGCACAGGAGTAAAATTCACAGAAGGGAAGGAAATACTGGCATCCAACTTTATAACTTGGACAGCACAGTGATAAATAATATCTTCTATCTTCTGCAAATTGAATAGTACACATTTTCCCCTGCAGTCCCTCCTTATAAATAAATAGTTGAAACAAACACTCTTAGAGTTATTTTGTACCAAAAATGCATGAAGATTCAGGGCATGCCTACATGTGCTTGACATATTTCACATGTGTAATTTATGCAGCTCCCACAGTCTTGGGGCAGAACACGTTTTTCCCACATGGACTGTGCAGACCATATTAGCCATGGTCCACTCAGGTATACCAGGTGGGCAGGCTGCAGGGACAGGGTTATTTGCTGAAACCACCACAACACAGCTCTCTACAGAGCAGACAAGAAACATGAAACTACCAAAAGAGAAAAATTCTTGTTGATTAACAGGTGCTTAATGAGGAATACGTTTTAAAGAAGTGAAATAAAGTATATTTCTTTGGGAATATTCAGAATTGAAGCACCATCATGACATTTCATTATCTATTTGTGTCTTTGCTCTAGTAAAGCACGTGAAAAATCTTTTGAGCCTCTGTTCCAAGATAAGCTTTTTGTAATGACTAACGATGATAATCCACCTAAGGATGTAAATTACTGGGGAGAACAGGAGAGATTTCTAACTGGTTTCAGACTCAAATATGTTTGACAGACTTATTTATAAGGTCTGTCATTTCTATGCACTTCTCCAACTTTCTTCTAAGCTTACCTAATAATAAAATAATCTGTGATTTAAATGTCACAGCATCCTCCTCCCAAGCTAGCATGTCCTTTAATAAGATGGGTAAGCAGATTAAATATTTCACCTGAAGGCAAATAAAGATACAAACTTCTGAATAGATTCAAGGAATAAAAGCTCTCTAGCAAAAATATTAAGCACTAGACAACACTAACAGCTTCGGTAAGATATAGTCTATGCCAACAGGAATGTTTCTTCTGACAAAATTTACATTTTCATTTCATAATCATCTATCAGTATCCTTGGTTAGTCCTGGGTTATTTTGTGTACTTGTTTTTTGTCTTGTGACTTGCAACAGTTGTTCTGGCATATTGACCCATGTGATTTACTTGACACAACAGGCCTGCAAAATAATAGTTTGATGAACTTCACAAAACTCTATGGAGACCTTTGATTTCTTAATAATCGTGATTTCAGAGGAAAAATGTGATTTCTGTGGGTGAAGTTGGAACAAGTTAAAAGTATGGGGTTTTGCTTTAAAGAGTTATGAGCAACATTAAAAAGTCCCTAATATTGCCAACTATTCAAGACTAAATATGGTGAAGAATTGTCTCCAAATGGTTTATATCACAGTTGCCACTACACTGAGGTTAAATATATTCGACTAACAAGTCCGGTTGCTACTTTTCTACATTTGTTTCTTTAATTAAAAATAAAAATAGAAAAAAAATTATACCAACTGAAAATTTTCTGATGTAACCAGTAAAAGGTATTTTGTGCATAACTTAACTCACTTAGACCCCTTAAAAAATCCTACCTTGCAGGTACTCCAGAAATCCCAAAACCACAAAGACTTGTTATCTTGGCCCAGAAACTTTAAAACCAGAAGGTATTTTACCAATATGCCCTCTGGTTTTGAGAGAACTATCAAATAAGGGCTCCTATTCCATCATTTGACTTAATACTTGTTTTTTACCAATGGTGTATTCTTTAGGAAGTTACTCAGTTTGGATTGAAAGGGGGATAAATCGGGAAATGACCTTAATTCTAGACCGCATTTCCAACCTTACAGATCAGACCTTGCAGGCTGTCTCTTTACAGTGCAATTGCACAAGAACAGAGAAAAAATGTCTATAATGAAAAAAACAATCTTGAAATAAGTTCTCTGAAACCTATTTCACTTTTTGGATGCATCCTCCCTTTCCCGGTAATTTGCATATAGACCTTTCCAGTCACAGTATTCATCACTAAAAAGAATAGGCCAACCCCATTTTCAGATGAAGGTGAAAGATGATCACCACAGCTAGTGGCGATAATCAGTGATCCCTTCTGGGTCTGTTAGGTTATGGAATGGTCTGTGAAAGTTATTAAGGATTCTTGTTCACCATTCATGTTGTTGCACGAGTTTGGACACATTAGGCATCACCGATCAAAAACATTGCTGAAAAAGCTTATCATTACAAACTCCTGGACTAAAGGGAAAAGTTTTTATTAGATTTAGGGAAAAACTGGTCTAATTCCCCTGGGAAAACCCCCCGAATGCTAGTATATTAACAGTGTTATACTGAAAGATATTTATAGCTGTTATCAAATGGGACTTTGATCTATAAACAATTACAGGTTTACTGAAAAATCATGAGAAACACTATTCTTTCAAACCCAGCTGAAGAAACAGCTATATGTTCTCTAGTACATCAATAGTTCAAACAAAACTGATGGTGTTGAGTTGCATGATAAAGACACATAACTAATCCCCTGAAAAAATTCTCAAAGACTGATGAGGAGACTGGTGACTTCATTCTTTTTAACTGCAATTATCTGAGCATGTGGGGGAAAGAGAGTAAGAAATAGCAAGAGAAGTAGGTGCAAGGATTGTCTGGGGAAGCAACAGGGAGACAGGGCTCCTTGGACATTGAATTGATCAGAAAGGCAGGTTTACAGATTTCTGGTCAAGCAAATTGCCTTCTACTGATCTATTTAAGACCACCAGATTTTGGTACTAACCCTGTAAATAAAGGAGACTGCATGAAAGAAGGGTGGTTTTGCTTTGTTCTTTTCAAGGGAAGCATCTTGCTTATCCATTTCAGTAGCAATCCACCGGGAGAAAGATGATGTTACAGAGAGATTGCCATCCACTTTCTCTCAAGCCTTCGCTTTGTGACTGAGATCACAAAGAAGCAAGGAATCCCATTACCTGGTTGCATTTCCAGGTCATGGAAAGCTAATCTGAGAACTGCAGGGCAGCATGGGCCATTCCAAGAGGGTATAAGATTAGTGGGGGCACGATATAGCAGATAAGACTGTTGGTACAATGCCTTAGGTGCCAAACCATCCTGCTGTCTCTCCCCTTCAAGGAGTGACTGACTGTGCTTCACCAGGTTGACCTTTACTAGGAGTCTTTTGAAGACTTGGCTTCTAATGCGAGTCAGATGAGCCCGAGGGTCATCTGAAGATCATCACTGTGTTTAGCTTGGTCAGCATTTGGAAAACGAACCTCCAATACAGACTTTGCAATAGCCAGTTCAGATACTTTGAGGTGTCAGCAACTTAATAACAGGCCTTTCCCCTGAGTTTTACACAAATTTATAAGCTTTATTTCTGTATCCACCTTCCTGCTGTCAACCTTTCTCTTCTCTTTCTCCTCAGTAATGCCTCTTGCTGGTTCATGTGACCCTTGGCAAGCAGCAGATTCCTTACTACTTGTTAACAAGAGTTAGCAAATGACATATTTTCCAACTGAAGTCGGTGGAAATCCCCTGTCAGCTGTGAATTGTACTATTTAAATTATACTACTGTGCTGACAGATTCAGATTTGCTACTAACCATGTTTGCAAGAAAAATCCAGGTATGGTAGAAAATGATTTCTTACAAGCAATGCTTTACCTTGGAACAACTATAGAGAAAGACTTTTGGCTCTGTGAATTACAGATTTCAGTGGCATTTCACTTATACTTTATGATTATCCATTTGCAAAAACTGTGAGTGCATTTAAACTTTCCACACTGCCCGCAAACTAACCAGATGAACTTCTCATGGTTTGTGTCGTGGCCTTTGGTTTCCCTTTACGTACTTTCGTGTAATGATTAGGCACCAGGGTCTTCTCACGTGTCCAGGTATACCTCCAAGGGTTTAGGGGCAAGCCCAGTACAGAGTGGTGGTTGCTGCCCACTCACTGATGGTGGCAAGGCCCAGGAGAGCAGGCTCTGGGAAACCAATTTGGTGTCCACAGCCTGGGATCTTGAAACAAAAGTCATTAGCCTGTGTGGTTACCACATGTCTGGGCAACTGTTCTAACCACTGGCTTTGGCGCAGGGGAAACAATATCCCACTCCTCTGTAATAAACAGTAGATGGGGAGATATGGAAACTCTTGCTAGCAGGATCTTTAGGGAGATAAAATGCAGCCTTGCACCTGCAGTTTACACATGGATAAAGTTTGGTTCTTCTTTAAGATTCTGTAATCTTGCCTTTTCCCAGGGGTATAAGTAACTGCAACAGAAAGCTGCGTTGTACATGAAGAGGCCATCCACTCCGCCATCCACGCCAAACCAGACCTGTGACGCTTGCTCACTTATGAGGGGATACGGCTGCAGCGTGCGTGACAGGAAGCTGCCATGAGTTCCATGTGTCTAAACTACCCTGCGATCAGACAGCTCCACCAAAGTGTTAAGCACAATGACCATCAGGGAGAGGCTGTGCCAAGACTCCCCCTTCACATTTAAACCCTGGCCTGGAGAGCTGCATACACATGCCCTGGCTGCAGGCGAGGGCTGGAGCATGGCTTCAATGACATACAGTAGTTGTGCGAGCAGCAGTTTATGGAGCCTGGTTTCCTGTGGGTCCTCCCATGTGACTTCTCTGGTGTCTAATGAAGCCGACGTACCCATGCTGCAAGATGTCTCTGTGGGAGGGGCACCACTGGGTGTCTCTCCTCTTTATCAACCTGTTCTCCTTCAGCTCATGGGTAGATAACACCTTTGAGTCCCTCTGCCTATGTCAGAGGAGGTGGAGGCTGGCTAGCAGCCTGGGTGTGGAGGGGGCACTGACTAGCAGATGGTGGGTGCTATTATGTAAAGTTTGGTCCTGTAAGAACTGGTGTTAAAAGCCAGTATGAAATGAGAAGTGTTTTCCAGATGGTAATAGCCTGATCCTCACACCAGGGTAGTTAATCACAGTTTGTCCACTGGCTCCAGTGTCCTTCGGGCTATGTCTGCTCTGCTGGCTGTCTGCAGAGGACAGCAGCGCTAAGCAAGCCCAAGTGCCTGATGCCCAGGCTGCCAAATTTTGTTTATCAATACAGTGAGAGAGCAGTGGGGTAGGGAGAAATAATCATGGTGCTTAAGTTATGCACATACAGCCGGGGTGTCATGATTCTCCCTTGCCGTTGAGAGCACAGGAGCGAGGATCTGGCAGCTGTAGGCACTAGGTGGTCTGAACTGCTCATTACCCTCTTGAACTTAGGTGCGTCAGCAGGCTCTTAATCTTGGATGCTGTAGTTGGCAGTCGGTATAGGGCCCTTATATCCTGCAGCTTAAGCAAAGACGGTAAGAATGAAAAGTGGTATAATGTAATCCACAAAAAGGGAATAGGAACAAATATTTAGGAATCAATCTTCTTTATTTCATAAGCAGTATCAAGTAACCAAGAAGAGCTCAGCAGAAACTGACCATGGAAGCACCGGAGAAATGCTCAGTACTCAACCATAATTTAATTAGCTCTCAATAGCTTCCAGAAAAAATCTCTGAACCTGCATATACTTAAGATAAGCCTTTTGTTCCATTTGTAACCCACAAACTGACAAGGAATCTAGGTCCCTTCCCCCTTCTTAGACTCCATCGTCCTTTTATTTTGTTCCTCAAGTCGCAGAACTTGATGCTGCTGGGTTTTTTTCCCCTCCAGTACTTTTCTTTGACCTCATTCCCCCCTCCAAGTAACTCTATCCTGTGCTGCTATGTTCATGCCCAGCCACAGCTTTATAGATGGCTTAATTATTTTCTTTTCTCAAAGAAAATTCAATCTGATCCCCAATACACGTAGGATAAAATAAAATGAATCAGCTGGGAAGCTGCATTATAAAGGGGGAGGGGTAAAAGAAGTTATGTAAAATTTCATGTCGCTGTCAGACTGTTTTCATAGAATTTGTGTTTGAGATTAAATTAAATCCCTAAAACTGCTTTGATAGCTTCATACTTAGGGTGAAACGAAGCAGATGCATTTTACCCCAATACCATGCTTCTCATCTCCCCTTGCAGAGAGAGAATGAACTGCTTTGTGGAACGGCTCTATATACTTACAGTATTAAGCAATTCTTCTTTTCCCCTGGCATTGGTATTCTTTTATTCAATTTATCTGTACTATAGCTTGGATAATATTTACCAGATGTTAAATAAATAATTTAAGATAACACAGTCCTGCATGACAGTTGTAAGATTTTAGGTCACCTTTTTATTCAATTTTTTTAAAAAATCACTTCAGTTCAAGATTTCAATATAGTTCAACTCAGTGGTGACACTTAATACTTTTTCCTCTCCTTTAATTTGAAAGTAGTGTTCCCTAAATAGTTCATTTGCCATACTGTTTTTATCTTTAACAAGATAAAATAGACGTAGTGGGTTTACTATTTCAGCCTGATGCCGACAAATATGAAACCAAAGAATATGAAGAGGCAATGTTTTGTAAAAGCCAATGTTATATAATGAAACCAAATGCACGGCTTGGAATTTAGAAAGAAATCCTAGTGTGAAGATAAAAGCACATGAAAGATAGTAAATGCTGAAATGATACACCACATAATGGTATACTGTCAAGAAAGAAAGATAACATGATAACTTACAGAGCCATCTCAAAGCCTTCATAGGTACTTGACCTATAGTTTGCAAGGAAACAATCTTTTTGTTTCATCTGGCTCATATTAAAAATAGGAAAAACAAAACCCTTGTTTTTTTCCACTCTCACACATATGGTTTAAAATCCATGCAATTTTTAACTGTCTAAAATTCTTTTAAGCAATTTAAGACAGAAAGAATTATTAAATCACTTTTCCATTTCATGTAATGAAAAACTGCACCACCGCCGTTGGTCTATGTACTATCAATTTTAAAGCTAGTAGGGCTCCAATTGGTCCTGTGTGCAATCCATCACACGTGGCATCAGATTTGTATTGCACAAGTTGGGTGCTGCTGAAGACAGAACTGCATAAAACCTAATCCAATGTGTAAGTTAACTTCAAGCACAGCTCAAAATACTTCCCTTCTCCATCTCTTCCCAGGTTTTAAAATGTGACTGTTTTCCAGTCCTATCTCAAAGAGTTTCCAAAGCCTAATGCACCTCACCGTCCTCAACCCACCTGTGTGCAGGGAACTGCTTTCCTCCTCTCTTCTGCAGGAGTGAGGGGCTAAAAAGCTATGTAAGTAATTCACTTTGTTATAAGAGGAGAAGCAACCTACCAACACAAATAATCTGGTTTCCAGAAACTACAGGTTAAAATACCAACAGATTGAAGTCAACTTTTCATCTACCCCACGTATTCAGTTTTAAACAGCTGTAGTTGCATATAGAGGCTCGTAGGTCTGCATTGCAGCTGAGACTGGTTGAAAACCTCTTGATAGGGTTTATTTTTGCTAGAAAATTAGGATTTAGACTTAATTCAAGTGCTTCTGGATGATGTTCTTCTCCTCAATATTTTAGGAAATGTCCACAAAACACAAGAAAGAATCATCTCAAACCTTTCTACCAGTTATGCTGAACTTATCTAGGTGTGACACCAAGATTTTAGTTTTCATTTTCTGAAGGCCAGAAAATCTTTGTCTGGGGTTATCAATTAAGGATCTTTAATCTTCAACTAAAATCTCCACGCCTACATTTTTAAAGAAAACAAGGCCTTATCTGTCCTACAATTAAAGTCTATTGCACAAATGCTTTTCTAAGATTTACTTGTCCCACTTTCCTTGGCTATAACGCTCATTTTCACTTTAACTATTCTGGAGGTTGTTTCTCAGAGGCACTGCATTTTTTTTACCCTTTTCTAGAGCCTAATACTTCTATATTTTATACACTCATCTTCCACTCTTCACAGTAGCAATAGCCCTATTACTGTGTAGAAGACACTCCTGAACAATTAGGTGGGTAGAAGAAAAGGAAAAGCGTGGTTCCTGGAAACACACACTCTCTACAGTGGGAGCTGAAGGTGCCCAGAGCCTTCTGAAGCCTTGGGAGTTTACCTGTGAACCCTGTTTCAAAGTGTTACTAGTGACCCTACTAACAGAGAACCTAGATCTGTACCCTAGAGATGACTTGCTTTTGCACTGGGATTGCTGCCAGGGAAGAGATACAGCACCATGCATTTCAAGGGCTGAACAATAATGGGTAATTGCTCACTTAATTGAGAATTATGCGTTTATCTGGCAAACCTGATATCCCAGTGCCCACTCACAGTTGTTCACAGGTCTGCTCTGGTATTTACATGCAGATATTTCTTGCTGCAGGGGCCCGCTCTTAGCTTCTGGCTGCTACCTTGCCTTGCAGCTCAGGGTGCTTGGGAGGGAGGGAGCGGAGGAAGTGTTGCTCAGTGCTCATCGTTAAAGCAATTCAGGAAGTAAAAGTGAATGTCTCTCAGCACAATATATTCCTGGGAGCCTAATCTGAATGAGCAATTCATCGG
The DNA here is from genome assembly GCA_027574665.1 of Rhynochetos jubatus. Taxonomy (NCBI): domain Eukaryota; kingdom Metazoa; phylum Chordata; class Aves; order Eurypygiformes; family Rhynochetidae; genus Rhynochetos; species Rhynochetos jubatus. The sequence continues at coordinate 33,547,986 of CM050654.1, forward strand.
CATGTTTCTATTTCCAGCAGGGGCTGTGCCAATTAAGAGGGCTGCATATAAACCCTTTTAGTGATGTACACTGGGAGGTAAAAATAATGATAAAATATGGATTTATTTTTTTAGCTATTCCTTCAGTTATAGTGGGAATGGAGCAAAGCGAGTCTCCTGTCCTCTCCTTTCACAGGCTGTTTCTGCAAGTATCTGGCCAGAGGTAAATTCTCATTTGGAAGTGCAAAAAAACTTTTGTCTCTTACTTTTTGTGCATCCGGATGGGAAAATAAAGGTCACACTGCAGCCCAGATTTCTTCTTGTGTTTGGAGAGTTAAAGGAAACCCTTGCATCTTTATACTCAGAGAGTCTTTTTAGCTAAGCATCTATTGCTGGCTGTGAGAAAGGTAGGGGATTCTGAATTAATTTTAGTTACAAAGTGCTAAGTCCTTTTATTCTTTTAAGATGAAAATTGTATGGGAGAGGTGGGCACACCGGGGGAGTCAGGCCTGTGGGACTGTGCTCTGTTGAGCAGGAAGGAAATAAGGAAAACAGCTGAAAGGACCCCAGCGACTTTCAGAGATGAGCAACTTTGGGATCCTCCCGGCATTGCCTCAGTTAGAGGTGCAGAGACACTGTTTTATACATCCAGCTGTGGGTTTATGCTTTTTCCTTTGCTACCTCCTGGCTGCAATGATGCCTTCACAGTAGCTCTGCTGTGCATCCATGAGCTTTTAAAAGGGATTTCAGCCACAAAGGGGTGAAGAAGCTCCTCCTGCCCCGAGAAGAGCAGGAATTTGCCCTCTGATCAAGAGACAGGAGTTCAGAAAACAACACCATTCCCAGAAGAGGGAACAGAGAATTAAGGTACTTGGAGCTTTCCACAGAGCTCATCCTGGGAGGCATCACTCGCTCCCAAATCCCAGTGACCTGCTGTACTGATGGCAGCATGGCATCACTGGGCGGTGGGCAAACACAGTGTTCCTCAAGCCCAGAATAAAACAGATTCATTTCTAATTTCTGGCACATTGAAGTTGTAGCTCTTGCTTTCACTGCCATGCAGAATGAACTCGAGACCTTCCGAAACTTTCAGTATAAGAAAAACCAAACAGATGGTTTATGCACTACTTCAGTACAGTAAGTGAGCCTCATTCAAAACCTTGCTCTAAGGACTTAATTTGAAGTTTCTTCTGCATAAGGGCAGGTGCCAAACCACAAAACTGTTGGGTGTCTAGTAATGGGAGTGGAAAGGCGCAGAAAACATCTCTGTTTCTCTGCTCTCCTAGTAAGAGTTGTGTCAAAAACATTACAGCCCTGGCCAGCTAGGATGTCACAAAAGCTTCTTTGGAGGCAAACCTGAAAACTAGAAGAGGTCCTTGATGCTGGTGTGTATCACATTAACTGACAAATGTGTTTCTTATAGCATTGAACAGGCCTGCATTAAAAGTATTTAAAGAAACATTTTTTAAAAGTACCAAAAGAGCAAACAAAGTAGTCTTTGGATGACCTCTTGTTTCTCTTGACTAGCAGTAGCATTCATTAATCTACAGCATATGATAAAGTCAACCGTTCAGCTGGCTCCCAGTAAACTAGACTCCTTTAATTGACAAAGCCCCTGCCATCTAAGAATTTGGTTGAATTTTTCATATCATGCTAAAAGACTAAATAAAATCCAATCTTCTGGAGCAATATTGAGATATTACATCCAGATGAAGGGTGGGTGTCATAAGAGAACAGGCTGCTAGCAATATTCTCTAGGCTTCTTGCCATCAGCTTGGGTTAAAGTAGTGAGGCTGAGGTAAAAAGTAAAGCAGTTTTTATTCCTGCTGACATATAAAAAAAAGGAGTAGAGGGCACTTCATCAAGTTTTTTGTTATATGATTATTGACTTGGGAGTAAAATGTTTATTGCATTCTTTGCTTCCTAATACAACACTTATTTCCTCTTAGAAAATACAGTGTTTTATGTAGTAAATATCCATGCTTCAAGATGAGAGAAGAAAAGTAATTCAGATTCATACTCAGATTGGATTCCAAAGGTTCATGAATGTGTGTAATGGAAGGTGGAAATTTCATATTTCTCCCCTGCTAATTTCATCAGGATGAGACTGCACTATCCGTTCTGCTTTTCAGAATGTGTCAGTCCTGCCTGGAAAAGCTTTTTATTGTGTAATGGCAGAATGTTGTCCCTACTGTGCTGGGTTATTGAAATAAGAAGCAGAGTTACTACAGTCAAACAAACGCAAACCTTTGTACCAAACTGACAATAGCATTTACAGTTCTCTTCAACTGTTGCAAAAACATTTACACCATATGAAAGCTATAAGGCATTAAATGAAGAGCACATTTAAACGATGAGCTGCACAAGGAAGTCCACCTAACAGTGACCTGAGCAGCCAGCACGGGAGTGGCCACAGGGTTTTTGCAAAGATGGGACAGCTTACACTACACAGCTGGTCATATGAAACACAAAGACCCACTTGAAAACGAATCTTTCCACGGTACTCCTGCAACCACACAAGACTATGGCTGGGGTGAGGGCTGGGGGTCCTCTGGCATGGTCACTAATGCATACACACCATACGGTACCGTGTGGCTCAAGGAATTGTTTTCCTGATTTATGAACCCGGTTTCATGAATAACGGTCCAGTTATTGTTCCTCTCCTCCTATTGTTATTCTATTTTCTAGCCTGCTCTTCCCCTCCCCGCAGCAGAGAGGGGACTTTCATAACACAAGAGATACCCAGGGAATACTGAAGCAATGGTAACTAAGGCACACCAGGGAAGTTCAGGGCAAACACTGTACTGATGGCTATGCGCGGCAGAGATATTCCGTATATTGTTAGCTCCATCTCGTCCTGACCTTAATATTCCCTCCAGGGCATTCTTCCCTGGCATACAGTGCAGCAAATACCTAGGGAATATTGCAAAAAAAAAAAGGAGGGAACATTATCTGGTTACCTAAGGCAACTGAAAAGTTTTAAAACTGACCAGCATAGTTGTGTTTCACAACTCCCATTTAACAGACAATGCCTGTCTCTCAGAATATCCACATGGAAATGCAAAGCCAACAGGGAAGTATGAGTGCTCTGTGTGTCCTGCCTGCATCCAATTAACAGCCAAACTGTTTGAAAGGAAAGTGATCAAATGGAATGAATTAATTTAAAAAATATAAATGAGTATAATGTTTTTACAACAGAGATTTATGCATTCGCTGAAATGGGGCGGTTTCTAAGCTTTTGAAAGCTAAGGCCATTCCCTTGGGAAAACAGCATCCTTCTATTTATTATTTGTATTAGATTTGGGCCTTCTATGCAGAGGAAGGGATATTTTGTTGTACGAGCAGAGAAGAAAAGGACACTCTCAGAAAGAACTTGGAGCCCAAATACAAGCCATAAAGGAGGGAGTTACAAAGAAATAGCAAGCTGCTCAACATATTCAGTGTAATGTCTCCAGCTTCACCTTCTGTTTTCAGCTCTGCTCTTCATGCACTGCCCTCCAGCAGATGCCCCATCTAGTCCTTGAAAATGCTGAGCCTTTGTAATACACTTGCATTTCTCACATGCTGTAATGAATGACAAATTAGTCAGCTATGTCTCTGAAGCAGCATGCTTCTTGTTGGCTTCACGATACACAGAACTTGGTAGAGAAATTCATGCGTCAAGGATGTGGTTTCAGGCTCTCTGCAAACTCAAACCAACCTTGCTGAGCTGGTTACATTCAGGCCATGTCTCCAAGGGTGGTTTTTATTTTTTTTTTTCCTTGGAACAGCTGTATTTTAAATGAAAGGCTAAGCCTCAGGAAAATTAATTAAGAAGTTGAGTCTTTACAGTCAACTGTATTGTATGTGTGTTCCTCATGCCAGTTACAGATACTGTATCTGGCAATAATTTGCACTCTCAACAATTCTATTTAATTTTAATTTAGCAAAATGATTCTGTTTAGCTACTAAAGTCATAAAACCAGATTAAAACATCAATCCAATGAAATATATTGAAGTGTGTGTTTAATTTTGTGCATACAATTGGTTCTATTGACTTCCATTTCTACGTTTCAAAACAAGGAAATGCTTAAGTGTTATAACACTCTGTGATTTTAGTACTGACAACAGGGCCAATGCAATGTCGTCAGAAATGAATTTGACCCACTGCATTGAAAAATGGTGAGAAAAGCTTTTAAGAATTCAAGAAGATTCAAGACTTTCCAGCTCACTCAAAAGATTGCCCAACATACGCCCCTAAGCAAACTTCTCTGGAATACTACTGTTCATTTTCTTTGTCCTGTTTTGCATGTTCCATCCTAGCTGAAAGGATGACCCAGACGTCTTTCGGCTTGCGACAGAAATAAATAATAATGGAAACCATAAGGGAATAAGGGATATTTAAACGTTTAGAGCCACAATGGGGATGAGCCACACTTTGCTTTGGAGAAATGGCAACTCAGATGGAGCTATTCAGGCAAAAATAAAAACCCAAGACTCTTCCAGATTTTCAGAACCTATTTTTCTTGAGGGTGTCAGCAAAACTCCAGCTTCTGTGATGTTTCTTTCCATAGCCTATATAGCTATTGGAGAATAAGTCATAATTAAATATGTATAATAGGAAAACATCATGTTACATACATATTCAAGAGCAAATGTTAATTGATGGGCATAAGGGAATTTCTAGTGCAGAATCTGACCCTCAGAGATGCTGTCTTTGAGAACTAGCTATCTAGATACTTATATTACTCCCAGCACTATGATATCTGGGGGCCTTGCAAACGTTAATGAACTTATCCTCACAACCACCTTGTGAGGCTGGGAAGTTTTAGCATCGACTTTAAGGGAGTACAACCAGGCCCTAGGCATGCAATAGCAGCCACAGAGGAGCTCAGAAGGAATCATGCTTGCTTCAAACAACATTAACTACTTGTTGGATAATAGCTGGGGATAATGGCACATACAGTGTCTGGTGGGTTGCCCCTCTCCCATAAATAATTTGGAGGAGAGAGCCTGTGAAACTCCAGTGAGAGAGGTTTTGAAAGGAAGTAGGGGAAATAATACTGCTGAGCTATGGATTCCCTTCTCTCCTCCCTTCCCATCATGAAAGCCTGATGACTTTCAGTCATTTGCAGTTGTAGAAATATGCGCATGTGTGCGCGCGCGCATCTGCTTGGAAATGAGGAATGATGTCAAGGTGGGGAAAAGAGCATTAGATACATTTCCTATGGGTTCAGACAGATATGTAATGAAAATAAAATATTTATATTTTTGACTTACTTTGTGTCCAGTTTCAGTTATATTGCTCACTGCAATAGCCATCAAAATGAAACCTTCTGTCAACTCCAGTGTGTGAAAGAGCTCAGCCTGTATATGTGCAATAAGCAGCCACCTTAAATTCTCAGGTGGGAATTGCACAGGCACCATTGGTCATTTTTCTCCATCAGAAAGTCACATATCCCATACAGGTGTGGCATACTGTTTGAAGGAGAAATGACTTTTGCACATATCCAGTTCACCTTTTGGGATGTAATTTAAGAAGGGACTTTTTGTAAGACATAGTGCATATTTGGGCACAAAGGAGGAAGCAGCCTGACAAACTGAACAAAGCAGAGACATTTTCTGTCTCTCCTGAATGTAAAAACAGGGAACTTGCAAAGGACAAGCATGCTTCATAAATTCCAGCTGCTGTCACTCAGCGCTGGAGAGGAATACAGGGGAATATCTGTTACAAACAGGCACCACAATGGTGGTTTTTTTTTTTCCTCCTTCCTGGCAGTCCAAGGCAGATTTGCGTTTAACCCTACTCACTGCGAAAAGCCAGTGGCCGAACCCATTTCAACTGTTCTGGGAACAAAATGCTAATATGCAGTAAACAGCCTCAAAACTGTTGGCAGGAGGAAATCCTCCAGCTCTGCTTCTGCAGGATGGAGACCTGGAGACCTCTGCAAGGGAGTCTCCAAAATCAAGGGAGTACATATACACAGCTATTTCACCCCATATCCAGAGGGACTACACCTCCAGACCTTCAAGGACGTCTAATATTGTCCTCGCACTACAGAGGACCCTTTGGTGCCTGTTCGCGTTAAAGTGCATGCTGGTCCCCAGAAATTTGGTTGCAGGACTGGGGCACTAAGTGGTAAATCCATAATCTAATCAGCAATTTCATTTCTACTCCACAAAACTATCATCCAAACGAATTATTTCTGCATTTTTGCAGTCAGACCCTCTGAGTTACCTTTTTCCCTTGTCTTCCTAGAATGGGAGATTTCAAGATGTTTTAAGCATGCTGCTAAGATGCACTTAATATATTGTACGTATGACAAAGAAACAGGGAAAAAAGAAGTTACTACTCCCCCTGAGCAGCTAAAAAACACACCGAGATTCAGCAAAAAGCAAAACACGGCATTTGAGCTTTTCTTGTCAGGGAGGAGGAAGTTGCAGATGTCATTTTTCTGTGAGCTGTGTTGTACAATTCCTTAAGGCTCTTTTGCTGTTGTTTTTAGTTAATACAAACCCCCCCACCGACTGCAGTTGGAGTTGCACGTGTGGAAAAATGACAGGATGAGCAAACAGCAGGAAATTCGACAAGCTGGCTTGATTAAGCTTTCGTTGAGCTTTGCAGCACCTGCCTATCTATCTGTTCCCTTAAGTGAGGAGGAATTACTCCTCGCTCCTCCCTAGGTGCTTTCCTTGGCATGGAGTAAGGGATGAGGACAACACACTCTGTGCTGGGATCTGGGGAAAGGGCTAGTTAGAAAATATTATAGTTATGGTATTTTTTGAATAAAATAATCTACTCTGTTTTTCCTGGGAATATTTTCATAAAGCAGCTTTCATATGTGTCCCCACAATTCTGAGACTGTTGGCTAGAGAATATTACTTCAATTTTTAATCTCTCTGGGATAGGAATTTCTTTTCTTGCCTTTTGCTGACTACACAGCAGCTAGCACAATAAAGTGCCTGATTTCAGGTAAAGAAAAAACACCCAGTGCAAATGAGTAAGAAAAAATAAGACAACATTGATAACTTTGAAGCCAGAGAAAGAAATACACAAAACAAGATCCCAGGTCCTCACAGAAAAAAATTGGGGACCTTACTTAATGATCATGAAATTGACTCAATATATACAAAGTGTTTTGAGGTATCTCTAAAGGGAGATGGTATGCAGCCACAATGTAGCCCACGGGGACTTTATGCCTACTTAAAGACAAACCATAAACTAACATCTATTTTTATTCCTTGATGGGAGCCAAAATTTCATCCTTTGTTATTACATAGTTCCATTCCCCCGTATCAAACATTTATGCCACTGTTTAGCACATCACAAATAGCAGCCCCTGTTCGATGGGGATGCGCAGTCTGGGAGTTTATCAGAGGCACATTGTTAAAATCTGACTGAAGGTCTGACAATTTCAACATTGGATTAAATCAACCATTAGCTCCTAAAGAAGTGGAAAGGCAAACCCTGTCTCAGTTAAATACATGAAAGCGTATGAAATTATTGCCATATTGTTCTGCAATGAATTTGTGATTTATTATACTCTTTCTTTTTTGAGTTGAGAGAAAGAAGGTTTTAGTTCACACTGGCTTAAACCCCTAGAGTCTAAAATGTTAATGAACATGCAAACAAGTTTCGCTTACAAAACTGTATTGTGTTAGGTGGTTTGAAATGAAACTAAATCTCTACCCATATTAATATGGTAAAAGTGAGCTTGCTCAAAACATAACACACATTCCTTTAATTCATAACAAAGGGTTTGCATTAACTCTGACCATTTGATTTCTTTGAAAAAAAAAAGCAGATTTAGCAATGCTGGAGTGCTTTCTAAATTCATTGTAGCTTTGCCAAATTGTCTGGAACAAAAACATAATGCTGAAAATGCTCTAATGTTTTATTTCAACATTTTAAAATCGCTTTTTGCACTTAAAAAGTAAAGCTGCTTTAAAAAGCTTCTTAAATCTGGAAGAATTTGTTCAATGTGAGACACTTGATTCTGCAAAACTGTTGGCAAACCACAAAACTGTTTTTTCAGGGAGTTTTAATTCCTCTGGCTTTAATGAGAAATCAATTCTGTATTTAGAGGATAAACACTGTTTCTTACTAGCATTAGTATAAAAACCCTAATAAAGATAAGTCATTTCCTACACACAACTGTCAGCAGGTCTTGGCCTGCAAATCTACATGAAAACTACCCTCACTGGGACTTCAACTTACATCTTTTATGCCTGTTTTTCCCTTCACAAGGACTAGGCTACATGAAATGAACTTAATTTTTGTTTGTTTGTTTTCAGGGACTGGGCTAAATTTAACAATTCAGCTTTAAATCTAGATTTCAAACCTTTAAAATCTGCGTGAATATTTTTTTAATAACTAAAACCTTCCCTGTTTGTTCAAGCCCTCCTCCTCTGTCAGTCTAACATTACCAGCAGTTTTATAAGCCCCAGTCTCCTCCTCTTTAACACGCTGTGTGTTTCCTCTTCATCTCCTGCATGGCAGGGTTTCTTTTCCAAGGTAGGGCATGTCTTCATCTCCCTCTTCATCTTTGTCTCCACTTGGGGTGTTATCAAACCTAATAACATTTGTCTCTAAGTGTGGTAAGATGCATAACCTGGTAGAACACTCCTACTTTCAGGTAACAGCACCTCCTAACTATTTTTCCTTCATTGTCTTCACAAGAATGAAAACGTATGGATGAGGCATCCTAGTAGCCTTCTCATCTTTTCACATACAACCAGTATGTCATCTTAAAGCACAGAGGAATTAAGGATTATAAATCTTTCATCTGTTCTATAAAGGAAAGGAACGGGTCTACAAGCAGGGAGAAAGAGAACAAAGCGAGGCAAAGTTTTGAAGACTACAGTTGTGAAAATAATATCTGAGGAATATACAGACCAGGTCTATAATTACAATCTCAGCAAAAATAAAAGGCATTCAGCCAGCTCTTTGGCTGATGTAAATCTGCACAATGTACAAAAATCATTAACACAGGGAAGGAGCTGGCCAAGTGCCTTCAGCTTGAGGCTTAATATTAATGATTCAGTAATCTCTGGTCTCTCAGTGATGGAGCTGGGCTGATATTCACCAGGTGAAAACCCAAGCCCTCAACTTAAAATCAAGGTGCCTATTGCATACCCCAGGTAAATTCTGTGCAACTATTGCTCAGAAGAAAACCCCAGCACCCAGTTATTGACTGTTACTATTTCACTTGAGAGTGTATAAATCTGCCTGCTTATCCTGGGCTCTGCTTTGAGAAAGCTCAGCGTACTCGTGCATGGGCAGTTATCTGTTACCTTCTTGAATTGCTGTTTGATATTTTATTGGCCACCCAGAAGGGTGATAGAGCAAATAAAGTGCTGATGTTAAAATGCAGCTCAGAAAGAGCATTTTGGTGTGTGTCTGTGTCTGGGTGTGCACATCTGTGTGTGTTTACAGGATAACCTTTGCAATGAGCATGTTAAGCACAACTGGACCTGAACGACAGAACTGTCAACTCAGCCAAGAGTTCATTATTTTCTTCCACAGTTTGGATTCATGCTGAATTAGACCAAAGCAAAAATCCCCTACTTGGACAAATGCTGCTAAAAAGTCATTGCAGAAGCTCAAATCCCCATGTTTTCAAGCAGCCCAGTTTCTCGGCATCTTTCAGATGCTCAGCAAACCTGACACTAATATCACCCGGACTGGCAGCACCAGGCTCCAACCTCACTGTGCCCTGAACCTGGATTCTACCCGAGACTGGATCTGTTTCCTTTCCTGCAGCAGAGCTGGGAGACAATCTAACTCCAGGTGAAATTCTCAGCGTTTCTGCAAAAAAAGATATTTTTTCTCCCGGAAAAAGACTTTTGTTGTTGTTGTCCAGGGTATGGGCTGTGAGCCGAATTCTACCTTGGTTTGCGCAATATTTCTCTGGATGTAACAACTACCATGAACTTCATAATGTCCATTAAATTTCACCATTTCTGCTGAAACTGTCATCAGAATGTTTCTGAGCAACCGACCAACCTTTCCAAACTTCAAATCTGACATGCTTTGACTGTTTTCACAGCACATTTTAAGTTCCTTTGCCCAAATCTCTTTGCCCCTACAAAAAGATATGGCACCATCTTCAAATATATTTTACTTAGAACTATTTCCAACAAAACATCATGTTCTACCAATGGTTTAATTCTCACGTAAATTTGTATAAAATGCATCATATTGAAACTAGCACAAATTTTAGCGCATGTAGTCAAGTGCTAACTACATATAGGAGGCATATGAAAGCATTCTGGTGTAATTTGAAAATTGGTCTGTTCAGGATCAGCTAGACTTTAAAATCTGGGATCACTTTGGGTGTTCCTCAGCTGAACTGGAGCCATAGGAAGCACAAAATAGTAGAGGCTGCTAATATAGAGCTTGTGAATATTCAGTGCACTTTAGCCTGTGTCAGTGCATTTAAAGGCAGTTTGTAAATCAACTTCCCATACTGTGACTTACATTGCTGTGTCCAGAAGTTTAGCCAGGGCAAAGTTTCCAAAACCAACAGATACCAATGCCTTATTCTGGATACTTCAATGCTAAATAAGAGATGAAAATTAAATCTAAATGGTTTTAAAATATTTGCAGTGTATCTCGATGTACAGGCTGTGAATGAATGAGAACAAGGGAGGCAAAATCAGACATTCAATGTATCAAATGTAATAAATCCTCTGAGGCTAATCAGCTCTCCTTCCCCCACTAACCTCAGCCCCACGCTATGCCAAATAGTGAAAGCAGATGTCTTATGAACAGGTAAAAAACAATCTGAATTCCCATTCCCCACAACTGAAACAAAACGTAAGGTTTGGGGTTTTGATTTGGGAAGCTTCCAAACTGAACTGCACGAGACATTATATCCAAAGCCCTTCAAAGAAACAGCCCAAAAAGAGGAATTCACTTTAGCTGGCACAAGGAGAGAAGATCTATTGTAATATGGAAGAAATTCAAACGCTATAGGAGAACAAAATGACATTCCAAATTGCTGTGATTTATCTTGCCTTGCTTACCTATATTTCTTCAAAATCGCAAGCTAACAAACCCAGTTGTAACGCTTAGTACACAGAAATCCTCCCCTTTCCCTGTCCCTTTTTTTCCCTCTAATTTTCTTTAAGGAACTGCAACCAAAAATGCTCCATCTTTGGACTTAGAATACAAAATCTTTCCTCTGGAGGAAATACTATGGTCTTCAAATTATTGCTCTTGGCATCGACGTGCGCATAAAGAACGTGATTCTAAGGTGCTTCGCTCCTCGAGAGAATGTAAATGAAATAAGAAAAATATTATATTGGAATAGCTGATACAAGAATTTTTCTGGTCTGTATGTGTGTATTACAGGTTCATTTTCCCGACTCCATACTCCAGGAGCCTACCAGTGTGATTTACACCCATCACAGAGACAGGTTGGGGTAGCACAATATCATCCCGCGTTCTCTGACTCGTGGCCTGGTTAGCTGGTTTGAGATGAGCCGAATTCAGCAGACAGAAGCTGACACTTTGAATGGCATTGGTCCTATTTATGCATAGCATAAATAGCAAGAAATAGCAAGCTTGCTTTGCGTCAGACACAGCCTGCTCTTTGCCTTACGCTTTGAACAGACTCGGGCCAGGTTTTGGTGTGCCAGACAGGCAACTCTTCATCCAGCCCTTGCCAAACCCTACTGCCAAAACCACAGCTGGGCACTTTGTCTGTAGCCGTCCTGGCAGTACGTGTTGGTGGGCAACCCACTCCCCCTGTGCAGAAGACCAGGGACGACGTGTGTTAACCGCTGCTTGCAGTTACTCTGGGAGTAGCTGGAACAGCAAAACGACTCGGTGAGGCTGCTTTTCTCTGCCTCAATTTTCTGTCCACTTAAAGGCACTTTAGGACCAAAATAATGCTGCCAGGGAAACAATGTGTTAAAGGTTACAGCAATGTGACTAGACAAAGCTTAAGGTGATGATGAACCATTTCCAGCCCTTCGCAGGACTGTGGAGCATCCATACATTGTTAACAGAGTTTTGTAAAGGGATGTTGGAGGTATTTTCAGAAAATGGCTGAGGTGAATGTCTTTTTTTCCTCCTCCTTTTTCTTATAATACTCATCGCTGGAGCAGGTCTCATACCTGCATCTGTACAATTGTCTCTACAATACCTTCTGTTATTTGGGGATCTGTGGGGGAGATAACTAGCAGGAAAGGAATCTGATCTCAGTGGGTCTTTGTGAGAGTTTTGATGCAACCTTTAGCTAATTAGTTTCATTTAATATAAATTCTCATGGCTGAAGTTCTCAAGAGACAGGAGGACTGTTCTATGAAAGGAAAAAGCTCTTATCCTTAGCAATACTTTTGTATGCTCTATCTTCTTGGGGGAAAAGGGTAAGAGGTAGGCTGTGAAAGGCCACTGTTGCCAGAACAGGGTTGGAGGATTGGGTTTTGTACAGTCTTTCCTGTGTGATGTAAGAAAATATTTTGTAAAATGTGTACCCAAAAAATTCCCATTGATTTGTAGAACAAAATGAAATCACCTGAATAACTGTAGAGACTCCACCCAGTTGAATTGTTGCTGCATTGTAGTAAACTTTTAGAGTCATACTGACTATAACATCACTATGAAAAGTTTCCCTGTTGTGCCTTCCCTTGACCACAGCCCTTACAGTCAAGAAAAAGCTCCAGAAACAGAGGCGAGACCTGAATGGAAACCTTGAGGAGTCAGATCTGCTGCAATAGTCACAGGGAGGTCGGGTGAATTTCTGTAGGTAGCTGTACTGCTCAGCCTGAGATCCTCTGTGTTAGCTGCTTCAGACGAGCCCTACGAGCAGTAACCTGGACATGTTTATGTAGTATAGGTAAAGGAAAAACAGAGAACCACATTCCTGTCTGATGCTCAGAATATAAATCTGTCAGAGGAGCCTTCGGAAGAGATTTTGGCCAGGGAATAATGAAGTGAAGGATCTGTAGGTGAGTACAGATGACTTAGTAAACTAACGTAATAGCTGATTGGGGAATTAGCAGCACTGGGGAAATTTGGAACGAAACATACCCTGAACTTCCTCTGTGACTCTGCCACTCGAGTTCGCTGAACGTGTTTCCTTAGAATTAATGGAGATACAGTAGAGAAAATGATCTGTTGCAGTTTGGCGTTTGCATCAGTTGCCAAGCTGCTTCGCTCCTGCTTCCAGCTTTGGGTCAACAGAGAGACATGCTGGCTGAGCGTTTGCACTGTGCCCTGTAGGCAACCATGGTGGGGTGGGGGTGGGAAAGGGCCAAAATAAGAGTCAGGCTCCCTCTTTTCTATTGAAACTCAGTCTGCGTTAGAGTAGGGTTGGCACAGGGTAAGCGATGCTCAACTAAACCTGCAGCAGCTTGGAAAGCCAAACCTTGACACACAGGAATAGATTCCTTTTCTACTGCAAGTCCACTCCAGAGAAGAACTGGGATTTAATTGATTTAAAGTGAAGCTAGATTTATTTAGTTAAAAAGGAACTTGATTTGTAGCTGGTTGTGATGCTAATCTTCATGATCTTAAGATAAATTGAAAACGACATGGCAAAGATGTCACCCTACTTCATAAAGCCTGAGCTTCCTAGGCTAAAACACAAAGCAGTGCAGAGGAACATATTCTACCTTTGTGCTCATTGCTCAAAGATTTTCCAGTAATCAAACACAACTAGAAAATGGAAAATGCTTTTCTGAAAACTAACACTGTGCTATAATTTTCTTTTTGAGTGTTTATCCCTCATTCTTCTCACCACTTTCTTAATCTCATCTCCATATATTTTCATTCCTCTTTCCCATCTTCTTTTCACTCATTTCCTTAATCCTATGCCACTGAGTCCCTCCGTTCATTTTCCTGCTCCTTTACTGCTATTAATTCTCCCCACCCAACTGTTGCCTAGGTTAACTATTCTGGTTAAGCAGTAGGATTGGAAAAACCAGCACTTATTTTGAGAAGACCTTTTGGGGAAAGAGGATTCATACTGTAATCTCAGGTGAGGGTCTAAACATTTCCCAAATTCTCTGACCCCTAAATATGAATATCATTTGACTTTGAATAATGAGCTATTCGTTCATCTCTATATAAAACCTCATGTATCCTGACAGTTCCCTATTGCCTTCCTGTCTGAAGTGGCTCAGGAGTATAAATTATTCTAGCGAAGGTTGGCAGTAATTTATGCTCAATAAATTGACTATAGATCTGCTTGTTTCAGTAGGTAGCATGGGAAGGACTTATACGTTTTGCTAAATTCCCTCATTTGTTCTCGGATGGACTACTTGCCAGGCTGGGGCTGATCGTGAGTCCCAAACTGCAGTGATAGGCAGGTTCTCGTGTGCCTTCCGTAAAACTGCTCCTGTGAGTAGCAAGTTACTGGTGTAAGGAAGAGGTGGTCAGGCTGGCCACTGGAAAGTCATTGGTACAACAATGTGGAAACTGGAGGTCATATTTTGCAAAATGTGTGAAGAGTAACTGATGAAACGGAGATTAAAAATGGCTGTTCTTAAAAAAAAACCAAAAAAACCCTTACTTTAACTGGCAGAAGTTTACTGTCTCTCTTCAGACTGATTTTTCCCAAAAGCACATAAAACAGTCTGTGTAGCTTCTTTGTGTTTTGTTTTTCTTTTTTTTTTCCTTTTTTTAAAATGTAAAATGGACTAGTCCCTTTGTAGGACTTCTGCAAGAAAGGGCGATACGATCCTTTTGTTAAGATGCAAAATACAGAAAGTAATTCATCACCTTTCAAGTACAATTTATTCTGGGTCAGGGAGAAAGGTTTCATTCATGATCATTAGGTTTTAGCAGTGCAGATGCTGGACATGATGAACCAATGAGGCTTATCAGGTGTGATAATCAAAAGAGATTTTCTTTTGTATCTGCTGTCATTTCCTCTCTCTCGTGGAGAAATCTAGGTTTCAGACACTGACTACCATTTCATAAATATAGACATATCTCTATTGTTCTGTGTGGAAATTATCACCTGATATTTTAAACAGAGTGATGGGAGCTATTATCATGCCTGAAGTTTGATGCAAGTTTTGAACTGGTATTCCTGGGCCACGTGGGAGCAGCAAGGGCAGCTGCTTCCTGGGCACAAGCACTGTTCTTTGCTTGCAATAGTGCCTATAGCTGCAGCAGCTGTGCTCATGCAGAGCAGTGGGCCAGGCAGATGCATCCCACAGCCCACCTGTGACCAGTGGGCCCCAGGCTGGTTACCTTGCATTAAGCAGATGCACAGAAATTTAGGGCCAGATTCTGCTGCGAACACTGTACAGGCTGTGCAGCCTCACTGTAGACAAAAGTCTCTGTTTGGCTGTAGGGATCTGTGTGCAAGTAAAAATCCGGTTTATGGTAATCAACATAATTAAAGGGCCAACACTGCATTGTGGTGTAATTTTGGCTCCATTGAGTCAATGAAAACAGAGGTGTTGAATTCAATGAATCCACAGGGCTGCCTCTTCCACCAGCCCAGCTACCCACATAGTTTAGCTTTGCTTGGCTTTAGTCTTATAAACTTTACTATTCGTGTTGCATCCGAACGCCTCACCCGTTAACGGCTTTGCAGCACGGTGAGATGCTCACAGTGAGCCTCACTGAGAGAAACGGAAAAGCAAAATACAGCACTAAGGGGGTTTGCTAACAATGTGTTTTCAGTGCTCGTCAGCTGTATAAGCTGAAGCGTCGTCAGCTCCAGGTACCTCAACTAGCCCAAATCACTGCGGGGCAAAGGCAGAAATGACCCTCTGTCAACTAAAAGCTAAACTTTGCAGATTAATATTGAAACCTCTGTGTTTCCCCAGAGGCAAGGAGAAGAACAGACTTGGCTGTACTAGATCCCTCTGTGCACCTGTATAACAAAGTCTGTTGAACAATTTTCCAGTGGGGACTGAGTTTATGTATCTATACACATAAACATACAGTGTATATATACACATATAGGCACATATACACTCATATCTACATATAAATAATCAACTGTTTTTCACAAAGCTGCCTGCAGTTGCAACAATTGAGGATTCAGAAGTAGTGCCCCAAATGCTGGCATAATCCTCATCTTAAAGGAAATCAAAGAATTTGAGACTGCAAATTCTGAAAGGACAATAATATTGGTCCCATTCTCAAATACCATCAATCAGCATTTATAACAAAATGAAGATCAAGTCAGTTATATATAAAATCTCCTCTCCCCTCTTCTCCATCTCTCTTTTATTGTTTTTTTTTTCTCTCTCTTCTTTCCATTCTTATGGTATGAATCCAAATGACACTTCTTTATCTCTCTTTTAAAGGACATGCTACCTCTACAGAATATATGTTTTCCATCTGGAATTGCATGTGGGCTGTAATTGGGTTTACCTGTAAGTTTGAGAATGTGAGACTCTAGCAGACAGATGTGAGTATTTGTGCTGGGTTTGGCTGGGAATAAAAGACATCCCATATTTTTCCAATCATTTTACAGGGATTGTTGCTATTTTTATGAGTAAAATAATCAACTGCGTCACTCCCCCAGTTTTATGTCAGTAGCTCAGACATCAATGAAGATGTGCTCTCCAGTGCTAGGATAATGGCCAGCTTTTACTGCCACAGTGTCAGAACTTCCATTTTCTGCCCTAACTCCAAAAAAAATGAACTTCAGAAAAAGGACAGTATCCCTCCTTCCATTGTCCCTCTATCTGTCCATCAAATAAAGTAAAAATTCTGTTGAATCAGACATATAACCCAAACAGTCTAGGAATAGGTGTTCTCCTTCGTATCTCACACACATAAGCCAAGTTAAATACATGTCTGCTCATCATTTCAAGTAGGTATGAACTTAAACTGGACATCCAGTGTAACTGTAGCTCAGCTTTGGACTTTGCTCTCAGATTCTCTAACAGATGTGGCTTTCTTGTTACGAAGCTGTTTTCAGGGATCAGTTCCAGTTTCCATCCCAAACAACTCACATGGGTACTATGTCAATTATCTGCTCTTGAGGGTGTTTCTAAGGGCATACTACTTGCCAGATCTGGAGTTTGTACAGCTTTTGTATACAGCCTGAATTAAACCTCATCTACAGGACCAATCCCATATGTACTGACATACCCCTGTGCAGATAATGCTAACTCATACAATGTCACCTCCCTACTAAGCCACGCCAAAAGGGCTCACTTTACCCCCCAGACCATCTTTACTCATATTTTTTACACAGTAGTTCAAAGTCAGTGATTCTTTGACATTTCCTCTTGATGATTATCTTTTTGTGCCTTTAATTGTAGAACAAGCACTAACATGTTTCAGCATTTTTTTTTTTTCCAAATACTTGGGCAGTGACTGGTATAAAGTATTATCAAAACTCCTCCAATGAATGGACAACGAGACTGAGGAAATGTTTTGTCAGGGAAAAGGGGGTGGGGAAGAAGAAAGATAAGCTGTCCTTCAAACTCCATATCAGATAAGGATGTCTCCTAAGGAAAAAAAAAAAAGCCTAAATTGTAACAGGAGCAGAAGTATTATATATTTAATTGCAGCAGCTACTACTCTTTCATGAGGAGAGCCTCTAATCAAGGGCTCTGATTATAAGGGACACAGCTGAGATAAAAATCTTATTCAGCATTTGGAAAAGAAAGTTTCCTCAGTCTGGTCTTTTAAGAACACATTAGATAATACAAACTACAACTGTGTTGTGAATCAATTCTACTGTTCAACAAGGATACCTTTTGCTTTCTTTACCTAAAATGTGATAGAGTGTCCGATCTATAGAAAAACTAGTTCATGCAACACTGGCACAGGAAAACACTGGAACAGTAAGAAAGGCCATGAGGATGAAGACTTACACTTAAATGAGACATGCATTGAATGTGTAGCTAAAGTAGACCCATGAAGCTGGGGTCCCCTTCCTTCAGAGGTAAATTCTCCAGAGCCACAGCACAAGGACATATCCCAGCTCATAACAGTAAGTAAGAGGTGTATGGTCGTTTTCCACCTCACTTTCTTTTCTCATTCTCTTTTTAAACTGAAGATTTCATCCCGCAAACTCTTAAATCCTTCTGTAACTTCACACATGTAGATGGTGTCAGTATTTGTCTATTCCCGTGAACAAAGTTGTGGAAGTTGTTAACAATTGATGGGATACTCACAGAAATGTAGGAAGTCAATAAGACCTAGAGCCCATACACCTTCTCGCACAAGGGGTCTCCACCTGTGGCTTGTGTCCGTATGTATGACTGTAAAATGTTACAATATTCAGTTGTCTTATAATGAAAATGTAAAGCACCCATTTCTAGGTTTGGTGGGTGTTTTGGTGGGGTTTGTTTTTTTTTTTTTTTTTTTTGTTTTGTTTGGTTTGTTTACTTGTTTTGTTTTTGTGATGCTTGGGAATATTTAGGAAGCAGCAACACAAAATACGTATTTGAGAACAAATCAAAACAAATTTGGACCCCATAGCTACTCTACAGGGTCTCTTTAAAAAGTAAGCTATGAAACAAACTTGAAACTGAGATCAGTCTAACCATCTAAGCTTTATACTGGTTATCCATCTGTCATCTGTTCTGTGATCCTTATCCATGCCTACACATGAAGTCCTTGGTCACATTCACTTCCTCTGTTAACCAGCTGCAACTTGAAGAGTTTGGCCTGTCTTCAGAACCTGTCATTGATTTCAGCTTCATTTGCTTTAACCCCAATCTGTGTGGGTTGTGTATGTGTAGTTTTGGGATCACCAGTCCAGGCACTGAGTAGCTTATTTTGCCTCCTGACAATCAGGGTCCTATCACTGTACGATTTGTGCCCAAGTGCTGAAAGGGACTTGTGCCTAAGTGATGAAAGAAATGTGCTTGAGCCTGAATGAAACCCAGCTCTTTGCTGCCAGCTCGGCACAAGATCAGCACTGGAAAACCCAAACGGTAGAGCGCAAGTGAAGTGTTGCATAGCTGTAGAGCTGACCCGTGGTTGGAAGATTAATTGCTTCCACTCAGGGTCTGATCCAGGCTGAGTGAGCTCAGTGGGCCTCTTTCTGGTGGAAATTAATTCTGGACTTCACTGATTTCAGGATATGACTGGATGTTACCTCACCTCTGATTCATGAATGAGAACACAGACTGGTTCCCACTGCTTTTACTGCCTTTTTCTGTCCATCCATCAGAGCTTAGAAGAGAGTTGTTGCCTAGAGCCTTTCAGTTCACAGAGTTAAACCCAATGCTGGCATTACCCTTTGCGTGAACATGTAGCTGTAGTTAGTAAAATACTGACTCAACAGATCCATTCACATTTAAATTCCATATCTACTGAACTTCCTGATAAAAATACGTTTTTACTACCATACTAACGTAGCCCAGCCCAGCTAATGGAAAGGGAGCGAGACACTCTTCCATCATCAACAAAAGCCCGCTCCAGCTGCCCAATCCTTACTACAGGTGATGAAGTGTGAATCAGACAGACCACAGCTCAACTTTCACGTGCAGGATTAGCTGGCAACCTTGTTGGATAGAAAAATAATCTTTTCACCATTAAAATGAGCAAATATGAGCTGCAGTCAAAGGAGTACCCTACAATGCCATTCTTCACAGAATGGCCTTTTAGTACAGAAGCTCACTTGAGCCCATTTCCTAGTTGTTAATGAAAGAGCAATTCCACTACTGCCTTTGATATATAACAACAGAGACTGGTCTGTTAATACCTTTTTTTGCGCAGTTTGTGTTAATTCTAGGAGTTAACACTGACTTTTTTCTTTCTTCCCTTCTAGTTATCCATTGCAAAAAAGCCCCTAAACAAAACCGTTTTCTCAACAGAGACTACTATCTGTTGATTTACATGTAGTAGATATTCAATGAACTTCTAAACTATAAAAATAGGACTCCCATTATTTAACTTCAAGAATGGTTCCTCATTAGTTGGAAAAAAGAGAAAATGGAAAGATGATGTTTGTAAGAAACATCTGAATGTAGTGGGCAAATTCTACTATCAGTTCTGCGAAAAAATGGCATCAGGTCTTTGTCCAGTAAAAGAAAAAACAAATCAAGAACATGTTTCACCATCAGCATGCGAACAAGTCTTTTTGTCCTTCTTGCAAAGGCTAGATGATATAAAACATGCATGTGGGATCACCACTGGTTCAATGCTCCAGTTTAACTACGTGCCTATGTGTCCTGTTGGGAAGTACTCAGCACACGAAGAACTAACATTCAGAAAAGATGTTGAGCACCCAAGTCTTCCCGAAGGAAATGTGCTTGGATCCAGTGTGTTTTAGCCAGGGGATTTTAGCCAAGGGTTTTCAATATTCTTTAGAACCAGATTTAAACCTTCAAATCTAGACAAAAGTTTGGACCTTGAGCTGATTTTTTCACCAGTCTAAGTAATTAAAGCTAGAAAACATCAGACTCTCTTGCATTTTTTGCATAACAAAGATTTTTATGGGAACAAACATCTTAATCCCAACTCAGCTATTTTATTGTTTTCTGAGGAGCAATTTCAGGCCTAATTCTGATGCTGAATTTGAAGCTGCACATCACAGCATAGCTGTGGGTAGCAGCTGATTTTCAGCAGAGAAACGTCACGTGCCTCTGAAAAGAAGCACACCATCAGTGTTAAACAAGAAAAGCGGTAACATATAATCAAACTAGGCACCTAGCTCATGCGCCTAAACCTCTCATTTCCTTATTTATTTTGGATATTAATAATCTATAGCTACTGAAACAGAGACCAAAGAGGGATTTTTCTTCAGGCTGGGTTGTACCCTTTTCCAGAAGGCAAGCCTCTGTGTAAATACTACTTGTTGCTACCCACTTATATTTTATGCCTGAGATTCACCACGCTTCATATATCTGCGCAGCACAACTGCTTCATGGGATACAATTTTATGGCAAGCTAAAAATCAGCTGTTTGCACAAAATAATCAGGAATCTTTTAGAGAACAAAACAACCACCCACGTCTGCTAACGCAAGCTGTAGCAAGCCTTTCTCATCATAGCTCCAGGACTTGAGATAAAACTTTTTCACTGAGATCCTTTTCCTAGTTCCACCAGTATGATCTTCTGTCTGAAGACATTCTCACTATTTCAGCAGGCTGCGTTTCTATAGTCCACAATTCAAGCCCTCCATTTCTTTCTCTACCTAACTGGCCACAGAAGAGTTGAAGGAAATGAGCCAGTAAATACCTCCAAAGAAATAAATTCCCAAATAAGCATGGTAATAATAATCATAATCAAATAAAGTCTTACAGTATGTAGATTTCTAAATTAATGAGGTTTCATGAAGACTACCAGAGACTTTTTGTTGCTACAGATTTTAAACAGAAGTTGGGCAGACACAGCACTGATAGGAGATAATATAAAACCCTCATGATATCTAGGTAATTGATCCGCACTGGAAGGTTAGCATTAGAGATAGGTCTGCAGCAAAGCTCTGGGCCTTTAACATTCCAGAATTTGTGGAGGTTGGTGGGCAAGATCTGAACGTGAATCTGAAGTTCAGATCCTGCCTGGCACTTTCCAAACCTGAACAAAACTGGGTCATGACTGTGAGGTTTGGTGCTGTGATTCATTTGGTAGAGATACCTCTAATTAAATCACTCCATTATAACCTCTTGCAGGATTTGCCTTAATCACAGAAGCAGTTAACTGACAGAGAAAATGGGACATTTTGTTTAGAGTAACTGCTGTTACAAGCTGATTATATATGATACAGTCCACCAGGATATATTCAAGCAGGTACATTACACCAAGTCTGAGTTTTAAAAACTAAATTTCTTCTACAGCTGTAAAATCTGCTCATTCTCTGAACACCAGAGCTTATTGTGCTCATTCAGTCTGGAAAAAATGTATGACTCATACAAGGAAATACCTGCTGGCATGATGCATAATCATTCCAGTGAACTCACTGCAACTAGAGATTTCTGAGTGGGTCTGAAACCACAGAATAAACATTTAATAGGCAACAAGTATGCCCTGTGCTTTTATGCTAAATTATCTTAAATTACTGAGATGGACATCTCAGTGGCATCAGCTGTAATTACTGGATGCTAAGCATGGTAGATCATGAGTTTGCTCTGACATAATAAGGATCACATTCAAAGCAAAATAAAAATTAATACTTAGCCACCACCGGTGTATTTTATAGATGTTTCACAGGAATCAGTCCTATCAATAATTATATTCCCTTTTCACTGAGATTGTGAAGATAAATAAAAAAATTATTTGCTGATAAAATGCGTAGATTATGCAAAGGTTGGGGGAATAATAGCTACTAATATGGGAAAGATAGTTACTGGTATGAATCAGGTAAGATTTGATCTAGGCAGATCCAAACAAAGCCCACATCAGCAGATCCAAATGCACAGGCAGACATCCAGGGACCAGAAATGGAGACCATGCTTTTGGAAATAAGGACAGCTGTTAAGGAAATAATCACCCTGGAAAGCAGTGATTCTAAGAAGTTTCTCGGACAATCACACATGAGCAACTGAACCTGAGCTCCCAGCTCAGTCCTGTGCAGAAAGGGCGAGTACAACCCAGGGGTGAATAAGCTAATGCACAGTGAGGAGAAAGGTGTGCCTCTTTGCAGTGATTAGACTTCTTACATGCAGCTGTAAAATCCTTTTATTAGGAGGACATTGCTATATCAACTACAAATAGTGTCTCGTGCCTTTAGAGCCTTTGGTGTCTGCATTTTTCCAGGGATGTTAAAAAATAAACTGATTAAAGAAGGAGGAGTGTAAAAATCTATTCAAAGCCTAGAGAAAAAGCTGGGAGTGACAGACTTGATGCTCGGTTTGATTATCTTATCACTTGATTATAATATCTAAAATAACTCTTTAGGAAACTCAGGAATTTTAATACATCATAAAAAGGACTATGAAAGACTGATTTTAAATTTATATCAGACAAAACTAATAAAAATTTAAAAGTACCCCAAACAGACAGAACTTCTTGGCACTGAGAGCCATGAGAACTGAGGCATTCTTCATTTCCTGATGTCTAGAAACTAAAACTACATTCCATCCTGAAAATGACACTTTGCAAAAAAACCCAAAAAAACAACCAAAAAACACTCTTTCATCAGGCCTAAGTGATGGGTCTCAATGGAAGAGTAACTGGAGGAAATGCAGTTGAATGTGATACTCAGGAGAATAAACCAGATCACTTAATGGCATTTCTGCCCATAACTCCATGAATATTCATATAAATCAGGATCATGAAAATGCAGTCAAACTCTGCTTTTGCTTTGCCTTAGAGCTATGTTCTTGTGCACTAATTTAAAAAATCTGAGCTCAAATGAATGACCAAGTTTCCCTTCATTTCCCAATGCCATCCAAAACCTGTAGACTCAGATCTGAACCAGCTCATTTTCATTTTAAAAATATATATTTTTTAATTTCAGGCCATTTCAACAAGCTTTATGTAAGTTTGCAAACAAACTTGATCCTGTCAAGTTTCAGTATGGGCAACTTTCAAAGTGCTGCTTTTAATTGTATCTGCTGTCATCATGTCTTAGGGCTGGAAACTGGGCTTCTGGGTAATGTAATAATATGCACTATTATAAAAATAAAGAGCAAAATAGGAAGTTTTGGGTCACAGCTGCAAGGCTGTTGCCAAATCACTAACCTCCTCCCCCTCCAAAACAGCAATAAAAAAATCATCTCTAGAGATTCCAGCACTGAAGGCAACAAAGTACAGTAGTTACATTTCGAGACGGAATCCAGAAACTGCCAAAATGAAGATACGCAATCTCCACTTGGGAAGAGGCGATGAAAGCCCAAGTACATAGCCTGACAAGTGAATCATGTCAACAGAAAGCAAGCAACAAAAATCAACTTGTAAAAAGTATCTCTGTGTGTCAAATAGTTCAAAGCAGTGGACACATTGCTGAAATGAGTTCAGTAAAGATGAACATCTCATCGTGGCTTTCAGGAGTTGAAGCTGCATACCATAGACGGAATGAAATTCCATCTCACTCTGCAGCTAGTAGTGTAGGGGTGATAGTAGCGTGGAAACACTGCCTGCCCCGTGATCCAGATCCTCCGCACTCAGGAGTGGGAGTGTGCACAGTGTCCGAGGCACTCAGAGATCAATATGTTTATTCTTAGAGGTGCATTAAAGACTCTACATCATACCCAAGGATGTGGGAAGGATACAGACTGGGAAAGATGCAGACTGGTGGGAAAGGCAGTGAGGTTTCCTAAACTCTCTTTGCAGGCTAGGATGTCTTCTGCAAACCAGCTCAGTTTGGTGACTTGTTTGCAAGACGGTTTTGGTAATTCCTGTGAATTCCACCTCCAGCCTGCTGCAAAAACCCTACTTCTTTACAGTCAGGTTATTGGAGCTTTAGGGAGTAGGACCTTTCACTGGAAAATAAAAATGCCTATACGCTTTTTGGGAACCATTCCTTATGATTGGGAATATTGTGTGTTGAACAAGTCTTTAAGACAACTACCTCTTGGTTTAAGTTTTCGGTTGAAGTGACAGTTTCAGTGAACTGAGAAGCAGAGGAACCAGCTCTTTGTAATCTAGCACACTATCTAGTGGGTGGCAAATGTGTAATAAATTGCACAGATTTTCAAACAGCTTTGAAAAAATCCACTATAAATTAGTGGTGATTGCCTTGAAAGGATGTGGTGTATGGACTCAGTACATCCCTCTTGTAACAGTATTGCCTTCATTGGAAAAACACAGAATTTGGTTTGTTTTCTTGCTTCACAAAATAACTAGGTGCAAGAAGGTCTGTAAAGGTGGAATACATTTGAAAAACACAACTAAAGCAAGATGTAGTAGCTACACGGGGACAAAAATCCAAATATGAGACTGAACAGTGATTTAGAACAGTTATTACTTATTGCTCACATGAATATTTTCACCTTTGAAATGTAACTTGAGCATTCAAAGGTACTTGGATTACTGACTTAAGTGCCACTAGTAATAATATGCCTATTCCAGTGATAGTTACTCTCTCATGATTTATTATGATTCTCAATATCTCTGAGTTTTTATACAAAAATATGAGAATGTAAATTATTAGAAGTCATGTAAAAGGGGCTGATCAAATTACAGGTAACGTGGAAAAACACATTAAAACATAAATTAGCAAGCCAAAGATGAAATAATTTCACATAAAAAACCAAAACACCAGCAAAGAGAAATACATTATCAGTTGACATGCACTAAGGAAAAATATAGTGCACATAATTAAACCCTCTTCTTAGTAATGTTTTTGCAAGTAAAAACCCTATTTTCTATAGTTTCCATAGTCTAAAATAATTTATTCAAGAAATTTTGCATGGAGCATTCAACAAGCAGTCCTGGAAACCATGGAAAGAGCACTTTTGAGAGTGGTGTTAAGAGACTGGTTCTGCCAAGCCAAATGGAGGGACGCTGAAATGGCACCGAGCCCAGCTAAGGCTTTTCTGTGTACCAAGCAACACGAGCACGATGGGAATGCGGCCAATTCAAACGTGCGGTGTTTCTGCTGAAGGAATAAAAGCAAATGAGAATTTGTTGCTACCATTATTGTTTCTCATTGCTCCACACTATGCAGCGGACAGAAGTATTCTGGTTTATTGCTGTTGCATTTAAAATATATATAAATACTATTAGTTGCTATGGCTCTGAATCATTCAACTTCTTCAGCGCAAGCCTGATGGAATAAATAGTCCCAACTGTATCAACAGCATTATTTATTCTTTTAAATGCATGCACAGGTTTGATATCTCCACCAAGATGAGATACTGATTCCCATTTTTTGTGGCTGGGTTATTTTCTCTGTCATTCTTTTCATTCAAATAAACTATTTCTATGTAAAATAGGAGTTCCGTTAATAACAATTCCCTGTCCCAAAATATGCAACTTTCTCATTCAGGAGTCACCTTAACTTGCATGAATAGTGCCATTTGATTTCAGTATGTTTAATGCAAGTAAGAACACTAAATGTAAGTCAGGGAAGAACACTCAGACCTCTCAACTGTCATTTAGTCACTGATACTGAAAACTGATAGACTCATCGAGCAAGGAGTCAAAAACTGTAAACAAAAAAGTAAACACAGCTGCATTTCCATAACGAGCTAAGAAACTGGGTGCAAAAGGTCAAAATCTAGACAGAAAGAAGATTAATATTTTCTCTGTGTCCTTCTGTTGTCTGTATCACCTGGAGCAGGCAGACCTGGACTTTGTTACAGGTAAATAATTACAGTTGTAACTGCCATAAATATCCACTTGAAGGGGCTACTGCAAAAAAAATTGAGATTGTATCTCCAAGCAACTGTCAAATGGCTAGAATAAATTTAGAGGGCTTGAAATACTGATGTACACTTTCTATCATAGATATCTCTTGGTCTAGACTTTCAGGCTGCATTTTGACAGAACACATTGGATGACTGAGAAATTAGGGACTCAGGACCAAAAAAATTACATAGTGTTGGCACTTGTGGTTTGTGTCTTCTTTACCTGTGGTACTAGCAAACAGGAAGTCATTGCTTCACAGCAAACCCAGAAATATTAACAGGACATATCCTTTTGCATTTTAAACACAGAAGGCAATAAATCTTAGGCCATGATGGCAAACCTAAAGAGGTCACTGAGTAATGGTAAGCATAATATCTGCAGTTTTCAGTGCTACAATAAATCTGAGAGTGCTCTTTTTTAAAGTTGGGATGCTTCTGTACAGACTGAAGATCAAAAGTTTCTTTGCCCCCTCAAAAGGGGGGAAAAAAAAGAGTGCACACACATGCACTGCAATCACCTGTTTTTCATTTTGCATATTCGGTGGAATATGGAACAATAGAGTGAAATAATATGCCTGTCTCTTAGTGTGGGTGATATTCTCATAAGCCCTGACCGAATGAGAAAAATGTGTCCCTTATTTATAAGAACAGATAGGAAAGCCATTCAAACTTTGAACTTCCTTGTGTGTTTACCCCCCTCTCCTACTTTCCCAAACACACACTAAAATATCATTATGGAGTTTCCTTCCTGGGCTGACCCAAAAGCTCTGATTTCAGTCTAGATCATCACTCCAGTGAAGGTAGTGCTGACCACCCCATAGCCATATCTGACCATACCTGTTTTCAGGGGTCAGTCTACGCCTACTCAAGACACCCTTCAACATTTCTTCAGGCAGATTAGATGCTCTTTGGGCTACAATCTAAGACGTTAATGCTTCAGAGTCTCCAGATTGGAAACCTTTTCCTTAATACATAACATATGTAGAAATACTGCATTCCTTGGAACAAACATCTTGCAGACACATAGCAGTTCTACCAAACAGACTTATTTCCACCTGCACTTGCAACACTGCTGCTGCCGCCCCCCACCCAGACTGAATTAGCTGCCTGGCACTGCAAAGCTATATAGATAGGCTCTGCATTTTAATAGCTAGTGTCAAAGTAAGTAGTAAATAGTATCCACTGGATTTTTTCTTTATTCATGTGTGTAATTATGGATCTAGTCAAACTCCAGAGACTCTTTCTTTACGCTAACCTCAAAACCAAGGTATATTAATAAAATATAGGAGAACTAAAAGGATGGGAACTCTGTTAACAAAGGGAGCCATATAACATCTTGTAAGATACTCCTTTTCTCTTTTCATTTGTGACTTGCTGTGGGTCTTCCCTGAGTCATGACTTAAGTAGCTTACAGGTCAGGCCACGTGTTATTGCTTAGCTGACTGTGATAACCAAAGAAAGAATAATAATCCAGGAATATTCAGCAGGACAAGCTGAGAAAAGCAGCATCACTGAGCTACCAACTGGAGAAAGCAAGGGGCAAGACAAGAAACCCAGCAGTTGAAATGCATTGCCTGTGGGATGCGTACATAGATCTAGAACTGCTACTGGACCTTAGGACCAGCTTTGGGCCCAGGTGATGGGTGGTTTTGAGCATGTCTGAAGCTGATCTGCAGACTATTATCTGTGAAGCCTCTGTCTCACCATCTGTGAGACTGAGGATGCAGAAAAGCATGGAAGAGGGTTTTGTCTGCAGCCTTTATCTAGACTTCGGGAACTGTATATACTGCTCACTTATATAAAGCTTTTCCCAGTTCTGTGTTACAGGAAACAGAAATCGCTTGTCGTAGGGAACTGTCTGTGTAAAAGGTTCTCACGAGAAATCTGTAACCCATCGCTGTGGCTCATTTTTTGCACTGGTGTCTAGTAAAGCAAACCCAGTCTCATGGGCTCTGATGACTGCTGAGCAACGTGCCCTTTTCACTGCCCAAGATCTCCGCAGCCCAGTCATCACCTACTCTGAAACATCTGCTTCTCCCACCTCTCTGATAGTGATACAAATGATAATATTTCAGTCTTCCAGCAATTATCTTACCACTTTTTCTCGTGTTACAATTTCTGTGCAGAAGGAGCTCCCTGGGAACAACAACCACGCTACTAAATGACACTTCATGACACTTAACTGTCTGCAGATGGTGTGTGATAGACTTTGCTTTTCAAAATGAGCGTTTTGTCCTTGGTAAATTGTTTTGACTGCCTCTGTGAAGTACATCCATTATCCTATAACTAAGGATAGAGTATAGATGTACGTATTACCTGATTTTATGGACTAAAATTCACAGCTGGTCATTAACTTTAAACATTATAGTACTACTTGCTTTGACACTGGTCAAATAACTGCTTCAACATGCACTGGTATCAAGGGAAAGATTTCTATGGGTGTCACATGCGGAGAATACATTCACAATCTGAGTTACGATCTAAATTAGCACAAATTTTTATGCACAAGAATTTAGGTTGACAAAGTTTGTATGTTACTCATTTGCTGCTGTACAACAAAGGGACAGCTCTTTTTTCACCAAGCAGTGATCTCATCTTCAAAATCGTGATGTGGAACCTGTAGTCAGGTATTTAAAGGTTCCCAAGTCAGTTAGAAAGGCTCTGTTCACATTGTATTTTGAAAAGGGCATGATTAATTCAATCCAGGACCACAACAAAGGTTAGTAACACTGTAGTTGGAAATATATTAATTACTTCAAACCTCCTGAACGCTACTATTCAAAAATATCTCCAACTGGTAAGTGTAACCAAACTAACAGTCTTGCTTTCCCCTCTCTCTTACCGTGAGTGGTATGCCAGTATAAAGCATGAATACTCGTGCAGCAGAAGATACAAACAGGCCTGGATGCAACCATTTATATAGATTTGCCAAGCAGCAAGGTGGCAGATTTAATTCTATCACCAACAGTGGGGTTTATAGCATTACTAGAAGGAACTCAACCAAAGATACGTAAGATCAAGCCACTGTTTAAATGTTATTTCTATATTATTTCCCAACTCAGAAAGTTAGAAATCCTTTAAAGAGATTTAGGTCTTTATGTATGAAATGGGGAAAGCAGAGGAAGCCCCTGTCAAAACATGCAGCTGGTGTAGGTTATAAGCACCCATGGATATGTAAATGTCAACAGGTTACCAAATCACATACCTAAATTCTGCCTGAGGTTAGTAACATAGACTTATACTTGTCCAAAGTATATAAGTATATATATGACACTGTGCATGCTTTTCTAAACTAAACACTTTACAAAACAAATTTTGCTTTGTAAAGTTTTCCAGAGTGGGACAAAGACAGCACATCATCTGAGAGCCCCTTCAAACACTGCTGTTCTCTGGGATTTGCAGAGTTCATTGACCACTCCAAGGCGCTGAGCCTTTCCACACACTTTACTGAAGTTGTCACCCTGTGTGTGCTGTTCCTGTCATACTTGTGAGTATGGAGAATGAGACACACGTGGAAGAGTGGGATTTCTGCCTCCACATCCAGGAAGAGCAGCTGTTGGGCTGAGACAACTGGGCAAGACTAAGAGGTGCACCTGCAATTGCCTGGTAAAATGGGATCATTTCATTCCCTTGTTCTTTGGGCTGTTCCAGACATTCAGTGCCACTGCTATGGAGCTCACTGAAGCAAAGTCAATTCAGCCTAAAATTCCAGCTAAAAACTAGTTTGCTAGCTCTCTGAAAGATTGAAGAAAGGATTGTGTGTACATCTACGCTGACACTGATGTGGGGTGCTCTGTTCTGCTGGTTCACTAGCCTATGTCTGGCTAAACTTTGCTAGAAGTTTAAGGTAAAGCTTAAACTAAGTCTAAAAACTTTCCTGTTTTAGGAACAAATGAGAATAAAAAATAGCATAGGTTTTATTAAATACAAATTGTCTGTTGATTCCCAAATGCACTTAATAAATTTAAATCTTTGACAGATCTATTTGTAAAGCAGCAAATTTTTAAAACATTAGCTAAGTTCTGTTCTGAATTTCTGAAGATTTCTGCTCTGTCACTGATAGAAGCCAAGGAATAACTTTTTCTCATCAATAGTATGAGTGAAACTGGGGCCTGGAAAAACTTTATCCTCAGCACAGTGCTGCTCCTAGGTCTTGCTTTCTCTTGAAAGATTGAGCAATCTACAGAGTCTTTACATTACATTGTTTCTTTGCATTTATTATGGCTACTCATTACAGGCACTACCTGGGCTCTTTAGGCCAAGTTGGAAAGATGGAGATGGAGGGTGTGAACCCAAGGGAAAAATCACAGTCCATTAGTTTGGTAGAAGATTGGTTGCAAAAGGCGTTCTCCTAACGGGTGAACCAAAGCCCTCTTCTTGTGTTTTCAGGCCACTAGAATGTGGGAATCTAAATACAGGAGTCCTGGCTTGAGCTTGAGTACAGAAATGTGAAAGTCAGCCACTCTCAAACAGCATGCGGGTTTAGAGACAGATATACTCACAGTGCCTGCTTTAAGCATCTCATCTAGGAGCGCTTGATCATCTCATGGAGGAATGACCTCCTTTTCACTGGTGACTGTGCAGCTCAGCAAATCGCCTGTAGGAAGCACCCTGACTAGTTTCCATTTTGAATTTCCACGTGAAGGAGCAGAACAGAGACCTGCTGCTAACTGCAGGAGTTCCTGTACAAGAAGGTTATCCGAGCCAGAGCGCTAAGCAGAGAGAACATCTCAAATGTTCATCTTCAACATCTGAAAAGCAGCAACTAGACCCACTTCCTTTTCTATCACCCCAAGAAGAAAACCTTAGGTAGTAGGCTATTTGTAGTCATGATTTTAATAAAATGCATAGCTCTACTTTCTACTTTTTCAGGAAAAGAAGTTGGGTGCAAGTGAATGACCCATATCCTCTTCCACCCTTAATAATCACCTTTGGTTCAGATAGAGGCATCTGTAACAATACATTGCAAACAAATTCTTATGTCAAGAGTTTTTCGAATTCACATTGTTCTGTTCATCCAGGGACTCCAAAACACTTTATTGTCATGACTTACATTATTTTACAAGGCAGTAACTAATGGACGGAATATTCAAGACCTATTCCTATAGTTGTACGGATAGGCAATAACAGAATTGGGAATAAGCCCCACGTCCCCAACTTAGGGTTGTTTCACAAGGTCACAGGCAATGCTGTGGAAAAAAAGGAAAAAGATTCCTGTGTTTCTGCACCAGCTACATGTTTTGCCATCAAATAGTTGCAAAGCACACTTAGACAAAAGCTGGCAGAAATACAAACATCGAAGTGGTCACTACCTAGTGCACTCCGATAAGTAATGTTCCTGTGCAGTAAATTAGCACATTCATGAGCTATACACTTTTGTTTGTCAGCATTTTTTCTTAGTGTGCATAGACCAGATTCCCACTACATCATTCAGAGGTTAGCAGGAAACAAAATTAAACCTTCAGTGTTTTCACCACCATACAACTTGCAAAGTCATTTTTCAATGAACTTAACAGGTTATCTTGGAAAAGACTAATAAATGGTGAGTGTTGCTTTTGACTTTCCCTTAACAGAACTCATTGTTCATCTAATTTTTGCAACAGATTTCCTACCTCATTTAAAACCTCAGCTAGAAGCGTTTTCCTGTTACATATTGCAAACAGACATATACAGTGACTCAAAAGCTTGGATCGGGTTGTGTAGTCAATATAATTTTTGGCAAAAGACTGGGAAGCCTTTTTCTGGCTGAAAGCTAAGAATGATAAAAATAGATCCTGATTTTACAGTCACTGTGACAAACCGGCTTCCAAAAGCTTCACAACAGCACAAAGGGAACAAACTGGCAAAAGGGAAGTGAGCTGCAGAGAGATATGCTCTTCCCCCACAAGACTTAAATTCACCATCTTTTGAGGTTTACAATTATCTTATATCATTGCATATGGCATGCGCTGCACAATGGCAACCAAGAAGTCAGCTTAGCTTGCAACCAGCCATTCTTTTCCAAAGCTTTTCTGTGAGCTCAACACATTTAATTCACAATCACTTATAGAGCTTATACAACCCTATAAAATAACCTAGTCTCCTGAATCACCTCTTACCTATGAGATATAATTTTATTCTATTTCATATGATTTCATTATCTTATTTTTGTCACTTGATCTCATTTTTCTTGGGGTTCTAAAGGATTTAACAACGAATGATAAGAATGAGATTATCAGCACAAAAATAGACAATAATTAAATGTCAGTCATGTCTGTGACAGAACAAATGCAATGCTGTATCTCACTACTCTTGGTGCTGGCTAGTGCAATACTCATTAAATATTTTTACTGTTAATGCTGATAGTTTTGCAGTTATTTCAAACAGATGAAATACATTTCGCTTACCTACCCTTCATTCTTCTTCCCCTGCAAATAAGTTTTTTTCCAGTGAAAGATTAGCATAGTCAGTACCAGGAATTTCAAATGGGATTGTTTATGCATCAAAGAGTAAGTATTAATAACAAAAATGCACTCACAGTATGATTGCTTTGTGATGATTAGAATATAAATTGTTAGTTCTATATATACACACACACACTGAATTATATGCCTCGCAATGGTATGTCTTTTGCATTCCTCTAACATCTGACAGTCAGATGCCATGTCACACACATACTTGGCAATTTGTTTTATCACTAAAAAGTTTGTCTATGATGTTGCATGGAGCTGACAACCCAGCACGCTCAGAATCCAACTGAAAATGTGTTACTCAAATAAGTATTTTGCACTCATAGGGATGAGGGGGAGGAAAACAGCCTCTGCCCCAGGATCAAGCAAGCAAAAGCATCAGCTTCACACAGAAAACTAGTTTTCTCATTGTTGACGATGAGAGGTACATCCTAAGAAATAAATTAAGCAAGCACAGTCAGCGGTGGACAGAAATGCCTTTCTGCAGGCTCCGCTCCACCACTTATGAGTTATGGGGTCATCTCTAACTTGTGAAAATAACTCACATATCACACTCTCCCCATCTCTGTTCTTCTTACTACTCCTGCCTGTGGAGCTGGTGCAAAAGCGTTGGAGCTGAACAAGAATCCAGCAGACAGAATACCATTTAGCAAACGGTCCTGTGGCAACTCTGTCAGGCTCAGGGAAACGCCAGCCTCTACCTCTTTGACTGCATTCTGCTGTTTCTGCCCTTCATCCAAGGGGAAGATGCTCTCGAGCACAACAGCACATGGTTATACAGGGCTGGAGAGAGGCTGAAACCTCACTTGTGCTGCCGCCCTTGTCAGAAACCCCACCGACCTTCAGAGGAACAGGAATTTCCCAGGAATACAGCGAGCAAAACAACCAGATAAACAACCAAGCTGACCGTGAAAGTTATGGGAATAAATAACACGGTGTTAAGCACAGGCTAGGCTAAGTATGTGAACCTTCAGTCAAAGTTTTGACCTTAGCTTTTGCAGGCATAGCCAGGCTCGCTTTAATTGCCTGGTTTGCAGACTGGAAGCAAAGCAGCTGCTGCTGCATAGAGCTGGGCACAGGTTGCAGACTACCCCTAAACAGGCAGCACTGAGCTCTGCTGCTGTGAGTGGGATGGCCCGTCCTACTGGGAAAAATACATCCACCCGTTACACCCAGCAGAATGATGCAGCTGAGAGCCGAGCAGTGAGAAATTGCGCTGAAAGGAAAATTGCCCCTCTGGTTTTGGTAACGTGGGCAACTGCCCAGTGTGTCCCTGTGCCCGGCCGGGGCTGGCTTTGATCAGCTACACTGTTATTTAGCATCTGAAGCAGCTAGTGTATAATGTCCTTCTCACTCCTTTAACAGGAAAGGGCTGCCTTTATCCATGCAGCAGAATCATGCTTATTATCATGTTAATTAATACATTTCTAATGAGAAGCTGTTTCTGCCGTTTACACAGAGCCAAAGTGAGAATTGAAATGATTCTGCTAATTTAAAAAGAAATCATTTAAAAAATAAGCAAGGAAGAATCTTCAAAGACCCAAACAAAAGGAAAAATATTTGAGCTAATGAAATATTGGTTAATTATCCCTTTTGTTCACTCTTTTATATCTTTTCCCAATTCTTAATTGTCTTATCCCATTAGATTGTAACTATTTACAATAGGAATCATATTTTACTCTGTATTGCATATGGGGTCTTCATAATACAATGTGAATAACTATAACTACTACTAATTAAGAACTTCCCTTTTGCACTGGGAGTCTTTCCAAACCAGTAAGCCCAGCATGGGTGTAGCATCCAGGTGTAACTGGTTCCCGAGTTTGGCTTTATGAGTGGTAGAGAAACAGGGTTTGAGGCTTTGCAGATGTCATTATTTCTACTCCTCTGCCAGGCCATTTCACTCATGCTCTAGGTCGTGGTTCTCGGATCATCAGCTCAAATCAATCCTCTCAGGTATTTGCTGAAGGGAACATGTGGCATTGGGCAGCATTAGCTGCTACCTTTAGGAAGATCTTTCCTGTCCTTTCTGAAGCTGTTCAAGAAAAGGCTTGTCTGTCTGATCTGGACATCACTGACACGTGTTCAGAGTCCAGGAGAACAGTGAAGCCACTGCATTTCTGGTGCTGAAGGGCAATGCATGTGGTCCTCTGCAGCTACAGCTTCTTCTAAGAAGGTCAACAGTCCCTCCTCATTCCTCAAAATCTTCTGGGCAGCTCAGTGTTGCATAATATACTTGTTAAGCAACTGCATAAATTACTCTCTCATTGTAGTATGACACAGATGCTTCAAGAGAGGCTGAGGACTCACTGAGATAGTGACTCCACACACCCAGAGTCAGAGGCTTTAAAGAGCTAACAGAAGACAGATAACAACATTTCCTTTCTGCCACCTGTTAATTCTTTTTAACAGATGGAGAATGGGAGAATGGAGAGATTAAAAGCCCTGATACAGGAAACCATATTTTTTCAAGACAGTGCTTAAACACATGCTTCTGCAAGCACAGGCTTCTGTCCCAGTGAAGTTGAGCACGTGCTTAAATAATTTTCTGACTCAAGATCTAAGTGACTCTTTCAGGGCCATAAAAGCAGTGGAACAAGCTGCCCCTGAAACTCCCAGCTCACATTGCAGCCTTGGTCCTTTTGTCACAGTCTGCTTCCAAAACTGTAGCTAAAGAGAACACTGATAACCTCTTAGGCTCACCAGCTGGAGGCTGGCACCAAATCTGTGTCAGTTACTTAGATAAAAGGTTAGTTCAAGTTTGGGTGCAAGTTGCAGATGTGAAATCAGGTAAAGGTGAGAAAAACAAATATCAATTCATGGAATTAAATTTCAGGTCTCCTACAGTTTAAGCAGCTGTAAATAAGAAAACAATGGGATTTACTGGTGTTTATAATGGAAGTCAGAAGAGAATCAGATCCATCACCAGTTACAATATCGTGCAAACATTTGTGGCACTTCTGTTCATTTGAGCATTTCATACCTTGATTAATTTACCAATACTAAATCTTTATCAGTTCTCAAAATATCGTTGGTTTAGGAGGCAAAATATTGCTTGTAAAGCTGAGAAAGGCAGTCCCGGGGGAATGACAGTGGTCTGAAAGCAGGGAGAGGTCTCCCACAAGCTGCTTCTTTGATCTTGGGCAAGACCTTTAGTGCCCTGTGCCTCAGTCTCCCATATGTGTATTCACGAAACCAATCCTCTCTTCTTCCCAGGCTTTGCCTGCCTTGTCTACTTCAACTTACTTTAGAAACACGAAGGTAATGCTGTTTTTAACTACCACTATCCCCTTATTCCTTATCTCAAATTAACTCGTTGCAGAATGGCACCTATTCAAGCACTGTGCAGAGCTGGAGCCTTGTAACAGCTGCACGTCAAATCTGCCAGTAAATTGTGGGCAGTTTTCATAAAAGCGTGCCGTACAGTCTCCTGCGGTAAGATAAACAACTAATGCACACATTGCAGGTACTATAAAAGTAATCCAACAAAGCCTTCCTACGCAGCTACAAAGAGATTTGAAACGGAGATAGGGAGTGCCATAGCTTGTACCTGGGCCCTTCCAGATGTGCTGCCTTGCTCTCCGTTACTCCTGCACGCAGAGGTGAGACCTCCATACCTCTTCCCCATTTTATTTCTCTTTCTCTGGTGCATAAGCTGCCTGGAGAAAAGAGTTTTTGCCACACTGCCACGCACAAAGGGCCATGATTTTTGCAGGGGACTTTCATTACCCTTGAAGTAAGTTTGTCAGAAAACATCTTTCATTTTTATTTTCAAATATCTCTGTATGTTACTGTACATGCACTTAAAAACCAAAGGCATGGAATATTTTTTTTAATAAACCTTTGCCTAGGCACTGGAGAAGTGAAGCAGACAATAGGAAAGGTAGTGTTAAGCCACACGGTAAGAGGAAAACACTTCAGTTACCAAATGGATGCTCTTTGGTCCCTTACTCCATTAAAACCAGTAACTGTGCTGCTTTCATGTTTTGCTATCACATGCAAATTCCTCATTTTTCAAGGAAAACTTTACATAACCTGCCTATTTGGCCTTTGTTAGTCATGCTACAAAGATTTAAAAGCTTTGAAGATTGTCTTAACTAAAAAGACCCACAAGAACAACAATGCACTTTCTTCCAGTCACTGATCAGGCTTTTAAGGAGTAACTAATAATGTGAATTTTAAAGAGCAAAAGGCAACAAGAGAATATTTAATAGTACAACTAACAGCGCAGCATACCTTCTG
Source organism: Rhynochetos jubatus (assembly GCA_027574665.1). NCBI lineage: Eukaryota > Metazoa > Chordata > Aves > Eurypygiformes > Rhynochetidae > Rhynochetos > Rhynochetos jubatus. The sequence goes on from CM050654.1 coordinate 33,584,809, forward strand.
CAGAAACCTGTCTGCTTTACTTTCCTTTTATCAATATTGCCAAGAAAGTAAATTTGCCACTATACAGTTGAGAATCTCTCAAAGATCTACTTTAATGTTTCACGCTACGTTTGCAAAACAAGAGTAATAAAAATAATGACACCATTATTACTCTTCCCTCTTTGTTTTCAGTTCATCACTTGCATATTTGAATAATGAATTATATTCACATTATCTCTACACTTTTGCTCTTGACTTCCTCTGCTGGCTGAAAGTAAAGCTATTATCCAGTTGTCAGCTCTGAAGAGCCATTCAACACAGCAGCCAATGATCCTGACATGTAGATATACTACTGTGCAAAATTATCTAGAGTACAATTTCAAGCTATATATGAGAAAATTACCAGGCAGTGTAAAAATGAATCGAGCTTAGGTGAAATATTAAAAATTTCATCAGGACCACTTTAGAACATAAATAAGTAGACAACAGAATTAGTTGTGAATTAGGCACAAAAGGCTAATTAACACTATTGTATCATCTTGATTGACTTAAAGTCTATTAAATCACTATTTTATTGTTTGAATCTCTGAACCTTACAGGAAAAATAGAACCTTCTTCTATTAAGAGGCCTCTGTTCATTCTCAGATCTGTGGCTTTTGACTGAATTTCATTAAGACTCATTCCACTAACCAATACTTTGCACATGTAATTTCCTGATAAAGGAATGATTGTTTGTACCAGTTGATTTATACAGCTTTTTTATTAAGTGCCATGTTAAGTTACAAACAAATCACATAAACCAAAACCCGCACGCTTTCCCTTTAGTGTCACATCCCTTCATGTTATTATTAATGTAACCGGAGCTTCAGATGAAGCCAGATTTTCATGATGCAGCGAGGGGCAAATGCAGCCTAGCAGCAAATATTCTCGAGGGCAAAGATTTTCCTCACAAAAACACTTGAGCATGAAGAGAAGAAAGAATAACTGGAGGTTGGGAAGGTGAGGAGGTGCCCTCTACCAAACAGAAAGCAATGTCCCCAGGATGACATTAAGCAAAGAGGTATAAAAGCAGCTGGGAAATAAGAGCAAGCTACTGTGCTTGCTTTGAAGAATCGTCTAAGAGAAAAGCAGCTGCTGCCTCTGTGGTCAACATCTATTCTTCTAAATCAGCTGCCCCAATCTCTTTTCTATCAATTAGACCTAATCCTGTTTGCATTACTATATTGGGAGTGTTCTTCAGATTTTTGAAAGGGAGGAGAGAAAACCCTGACTAGTCATTTGTACGATACAAGGTGGAAATAACTGGTTATCTATAAAAAATGAAAAGTATGTCTTGTGGATCTCCTTTGGGGATGTCTCGGAGCCCATCAACTTTTATTGAAATTCAGAGATGGTTGCAATGCTTTGAAATGTATTTTCATGGATTACAGCTCCTGAAAATTTACATCTACAAGAATTTTAGCTCTTTACCAACACAGTTTCATCTCATAACTTAGTATAACTTAGCACTGTAATTGCCTCACCTTAAATTTGGATGTGTAAGCAATCAGATGAAATGATTTATCTAAGACCATGGAATGAAGATAAGCACTTGTCCAGAAAACTCAAACATGTCCTCTTTCTCCTCCTGGAAAGCTTGCTTTTATGGAATTTGAGGACAGTAGTCATTCCTGGATATCTGGCAGCTTGGCAATAGTAACAGCACCTTTTTTGGTCTGTGGACATCGTCAAGTTCTGGACAGAGGAACATCTTCTACATATCAATTGCATGGTGCAGGCAAAACGAGTTGGATGTGTTCATAAATGTGCCAAAAAATGTCAACATATGCACAATAAACCTGATATGCCTGGCTTACTGCACACTGGGAATCCATCTCCATAATGCATGCCTGCATATTTCTGCCTGGGAAATCATGGACAGCAGCATGGCAACCCTACATAGAAAGTCTTCTTTGAAAGCCATGCTCTGAAGGAAATGTTTAATTCATTAGGGGAGCTTCCCTATCAACAGTCAGTAGAACTATTTAGCTTATGATGCGTTAGAAGAAAATCCAAGACACTCTGTCCCAAAGAAGAAATGTATGAATTCACACATGTTACAAAGAAAAAAACAAGATGGAGGGATGTTCTGTGTGAGTACTGCTCAACAATAACAAAAACATCTCTATACTATCAGCACTGTTTTCAGCACAACTCAAAACCACAGCCCCATATTAGCTACTATGAAGAAAATTAACTGTACCCCAGCCAAAACCAGCACAGCACCACATTCAAAGTTAATCTCAATTGCTATTTTTTGTAAAGGAAAATCAGTGTGGCAGCACAGTTTGGGATATGGACTTTTTTTTTTAGCTGTAAATGTGGCAAAATGAACTACAAAAGTTGAATAAAAATTAGATTATGTTGATTCTTACTCAGTTGGTCTACTACAAACCACAGCACTGTCTACCTGATAGAAACAGCAGCCTGTACTGGCTAAAGTCTGTCCCAACTGCCTCAGTGACCTACTCAGAGCGCCTTCACACCCAGTTGTTGTGCACCTAAACCTTTGCTGTGTGCATGGTTAGAGGCTTGAGAAATGGTTATAGCAAAAGCAGTCTGCCCATGCTACATATTCATTCAGTCATGGCTTGCACGTCTTTCCAGCAGTATCACTGTCCTTCTAAAGAGTCTGAGTGTGCTGTTAGTGGGTGTACAGATGGGTAAGAAATGTTAGATCAAGCAGGTGTGCTGACTTGGAAACAATCAAAGTCAGTTGGGATTCCCTCTACCTAACTTCTGCACTGAACTAGGCATCCAGATACCATCTAGAGGGTGAAAGAGTCATTTCAGAAGCATGATTTACCTTGCCTACCTTAGAGAAAAAGCACCCTTGAAACACCTTTTTCTGGACAGAAGAGGCAGGATGACAATTAACTCAGATGCAGTCACCTACAGACTTCTTGAGTTACGTGAGAAAATCCCACACATAGAACCTACTTGTTACTACTTACATTCAGATATATGCTTAGATGTCCTTGGCACTGAAATAGAGGAGCTCTAATATTGATTCCCTGCCTTCAGGGTTGTAAAAAAGAGCTGAGAGCAGTCAAGTGAGGTAGCCCTACAAGAAGAGGCAAGGGAGTCCTGCTACCTGATGTTGGTGCTTGTCTGGGAGCTGGAAGGCTTATTTCCAAGTCTCTGCCTGGCCACAGTCTTTCTGCAAGTGTCCTTTGGCATGTCACTTAATTTCTTCTCCTCTGTTCCCAGTCTGTAAAGTGAAAGCACCAGCACTTAACTACTTCACATGGACGTTGCCAGGCCAAATATAAGGCAATTCGAAGAGCCCTGATGATATAATAATGAGAATCAGATAACTGCCACTGATGTGGGAAAGAAAGAGGATCAAAGAAAGGGCAGCAGAAGTATGCAGTCACATCTGAAATTAGCATATGGACATTTTAAGTTTCAAAGGAAATCTTTGGGTCATTGAGTAAACCATTTACACAGTAAACATTTTCTTTTTTATATAAATATTCACATGTATTCCTACCATAATATAGTCTTTCTTATACTGAGAAAGAGTATTCCTTTGTTCTCTGCATGGCTAAGTTTTCTGTAATATTGAAGTAGATAAACCTTAAGATTTCATGTTTAAAAAAGAAGCAAGATGCAATTAATAGAAGAGCTCAGACCTACAATGATAAAGAAGGGACTATTTTATTTAGGCAGAGGTGACAAAATGTGTATTGCTGAGCTTGTTTGACAGAAATAGATGCAGTATGTCAGTAAAATTTAAATGGAGAAACAATTTTGGCCACAGCCATCTTTGGAAGTCCAGAAATATTGAAACCCAGCTTGACTATCAAGGACAGGTCATGAAAAAATGATCTTTTTGTCCCAACCTTCCTCTTTTCTAGCTAATATTATCACTAATGTGCTTAGTTCCATCTTAGCCAGTTACTCTTCATCCACAAGTCAGTTTTATCCTGAATATATGCAGTTGGAAAGGTGCATTTTAACACAAAAATCATAATACAGTTAGTACAGTTCCTGGTAATTCAAATGTTTCAAAAGAATCCCTTGACCCAAATCAACAGCACAGACTCATCAGTCTGGGTTTTTCTCTGGATATTGGCAGGTAGCTAAGTGCTTTATTAAACTTTTGTAGCAGCAAGTGAATGTGTCTCTGAAGTTATATCATTTTTAATTTACTGCTACAATACATACCATGCGCTTCGTATTGAGCGATCAAATATTTTCATAATATTTTGCTTGTTGGACTACTTTTTCAGTCAGTAAATCCAACTCCCCAACAATCAAAATCCCTAGATTTTCCAGCAAATGTAAACAGCAAAACTCAAACTAACTGGGCTAAGGTTGGTAGTTAATGCCACCCACATTTTTCTAAAGAATCATCCTCCTTGTCTTTTATGCTGAAGTAAAACTGAGAGGCACAGAAAGACGTAAATGATGGAATTTGGAAAATAAAGAAGCAAAACCAAAAATCAAACACCACCACAAACCCCAGGTATGTTATTGTAACTGCTGTTTCTTACATCAGCACAGTACATGGTGGTTTCAAACAAACACCAGGGTCCCACTGAATTAAATTCTATGCAGACGAAGAGACTGGCCAAGGAAACTTCTGGCAGAATTAGAAACTGACCTCTATTCCCACCACCATTCCCAGTAACTATCTTTTCCCTTCATTGTGCACACTTTATACAGGAGTCACTCAGAACAGACCTCAGGCTCAATTTAAAAGGAGTTATATTTGCTAACAGTAGTTTCTCATTCATGCTCATCTTTCATCTACAATCTGTCCCTTCTCAGAGTTTCGTTTCCTTACTTATTTCTGTACCTAATCTCAGGACCTAATTAGTCCTGAGGACAATTTCAAGCTTGCTTGTCCTAGAAGGTGATTTGCATGAGAACTGATACTGGCCAGAAACACTCTCTTCTTATAGGGTTTGCATCCAAGGAGGAGCATCCAAGTCTTGTGGTCCTACTGAGGCCTACATGGTGTCACAGGAGGGAAGGGACACTCATGCATAGAGACCCCATGCTGCAGCATGGCATGGCACAGACTGATTCATTACTCCCAAAAGCCGTCTTATGCTGCACTTAGAGCAGCACAGTCAGCTCCTGTTGCCCTCCATCTGGAGCAGTGTGTGATGTCCAGGCTGGACTGTCCTGCTGGAGCAACCCCAGCTTTCCAGAGAAAGCCCTGTCCTGCAGCAATCACGTGGCCAGATTTGGCTGGCCATCCCTTGGGTTTACCTTCCCAGAGAAGCCAGGAAGGTTACTTCAGACAGTCGGGAGGACTTGAGTCTCTTCCACTTGTTTGGAGTAAGAATTGCTTTCTCACAGCTTTCTTTTCTCTCCAGAGACTCCTTTTCCACTGTCTGATTTCCCACAGACATTTTAAACATTCAGTTTTGCCAAAAAAAAAAGCTGTATAGTCTTGCCCTGGGCCCTGAAAGTGGAACTTGGTCTTGCATTTATTTATATAGGTATTGTGTTGCTCTCCTGCCGGTTTTCTCCAAAAACTAGACATATAAAAATGTAAAAAGGATATCGATATGCTGGAACGATGCTTCACTGTCAATCATATGCACCGTTGGCTAAATTATACCCCATATTCTCAGATTGTTACATACTTACTCCATATCCACCACATAGTCATCTAACACCCCATTTACAAAAAATTTCTCAGCACTTAAAAGAATGGATTTTACAGTTAAGGGCTTCATAAATCTTACACTGCCCATTAAAAAATACATATGTACATGGCCACATATTTTATCAAGTGTAAGCTCTGGTCCCTTGTTTCCAGACCTGGAGGATTTCACTTCTTGGCTGTTGTTAGCAGTCCCCCCCAGAAATAACTTTATCATCTTTCTAAGCAAAAAGAGACGTGTGTCTTCATGGGCACATTGTGCCTACTCATGATTGCACTAAGGTTGGTGACAAAAATTCCCATTTCTATGCACGACAAGTATGACGCATACCTGACATGAGTACAAGCAGACTCAAATGCTAAATCCTCAACAGAAAAATTTTGTAAATAACCTTGCTTTACTCCGATTCAGGTTCTTCTAGTAGAGCTGGCATTTGGAGTTTCAGGAATATTTAATTATATAGTAAGCCTTAAGGGGCAATAACAAGCTGGTTTCTGAGCTAATGGGAGAGAAAAGAATATGAGATTAAAATCTAAAAATTAAATAGAGGGTCATTCTTTTTAATGACTAATAACTCTCAAAGAATTTAAGTTTCAATTAAGTTCTGACTCCAAAGGTATTTATGTAGTCATGAAACTATTTTTAAATATTTCACATTCAGAGTGCTCCAGTTTCCTCACTGGTTCTGGCTAATATCAGACACCATTATGATATCGGAGCAACTTCGCAGAAGCTCTGTTTTTCGCTTTTAGCCTCTCGTTTGAAGTAGTGTTCTTATTTTCTATTCATGTCTTTGGAGTTTTTAATGGTTTCTTAGAAAATTCTGCTGCCTGTAGGATAAATAGTGCCAAATATTGGCCAAACCAGGTTACTTGCACCTTGAATTACTGAATGACAAGAGGAAGTTAGGGTTTAGGAAGTTAGAGTTTGGTGACTGAAGCATTCAGGTGGGATAACAACATAAGAACAGGCAGCTAACTGGGCAGCAGGGAGTTACCCATCCTGGAACAAGGGAAGAAAGGGGCTCTTTTCTGCACGTCAAACATTCATTTCACGTGCTTGCAGAAAAAAAGAAAGATGAAAAGCACCCCTTTTCATAACAGGACACACAAAACAGCACAAGGTAGCTACTGACATAGGTCTCAAGTCTAAGAGTACAAATGCTCTCATTTGGCAACATGCAGACCCATGGTGCTCAGATATTAAACCCAAACCCTTTCACACACATTCAGGGCAGAGCTGTATCAGCTAACATCTTGCATTAATTTATATAAGCAGTTCAGGGATTCCCAGCTTACAAAACATTGTTCATTAAAAACCAAAACAAAAAAACCCCAAACACCAGTTAGAATGCCCCTAATGTTGCAAGTAGGAGCCACAGCTCAACCTGCTCATGCCTGGAGCACTGAGGTCCTCCATGCAAGCAGGAATCTCCTCTCTCCAGTCTAAGAGCAGGTCTGGTCTTCTCAGAGAACACTGTGAGTCCAAGGACACCACAAGTCCTTTCTAAACCTTTGTTTTATGAGATGTATTAATCTGTCTCCAGATTCTACAACCTCAAGCAGGTTCCCATTGCATGAGACAAACACAATTTCCTGTAGGCCCAACAGTGACTGCAGCTTATATATGCCAGGAATTAATTTCCTCTCCTCTCTCCCAGCTCTGGGCATGAATTTCTCTTATTGCTAACTACCCCAAAATGGACACTATTTCCCACTGTACTGATGTGCTTCAAGGAAGAGATGCAGTTCACATCCACAGTACTTGGGGTTTCTTCTGTTGCTATTGGTGCACCAAGTGACAGAGATACCTCCTGTTATGTTTTTCTCTTAAAGACTAAAGTACAGAATATTGGCAATGGGGTCTTCCAACCCAGTCCAGACTGTGGTCTAACACTAAGGCCATTTTTCAGTCTGCCAGCTGATAGACGTAGTATATCAAGTGATTATATGGTTCCTTTTCCAGGATAACTTCTGAACAATCAGAAATTAAGTCGGGGTACCCTGAAGATCCCTAATGTTGGAAGGATATTGATAACCAAGGATGACTTTTAAAGTTATTTTATAACATGGGTAATCATCCCTGGTCCAGTAGAAAACAGCACATAGGCTGAAGCTCTCATTTCTCACAGCCTAACCCTACAATTTGCTGGCCTTCCTTTTTACGACAGCTATGTGATAAAGGTGTGCCAGCTCTATCCAGAGACCCTTAACTTGGAAATAGGAAGTCTTGAGAAAAGGTCAGAAAAGAACTCCTCCTCCTTCTTGTTTTGGTTTGCTGCTTTGTTTTCAGGGTGGATTGTGATAGGTTTTAGTTGTAAGAGTTTGAATTTTAATTTCACTTTTTTTTTAATGAAAACCAAAGAAATGTGGATGAATGCAAATTCCTACTTCCATAAAAGTGTAATTTTGCATCCAATCACAGGGAAATAATAATAATAAAAAGTACAATTATGGAGAAATTCAATTTGAATCAAGAACATAACAATCACTATTCCCAAGCATACTGTCATTTTTTGTTTGCTCCACGACAATCTGGACTAGGCGACTTTGCTGTGTAGTCGATACCTCAGATCTTCCCCAGCCTGTTAAAGACCAAAGGCAGCACATATTCATTGCTGGAAAATAACTTACAGGAATATCTGAAATTACTTTAGGAACCTGTAGTTCAGAACCTGTGCCTCTAACAAAATTATAAAGGGAAAGGATGCAGAGGAAATTAAGAATAACTTACTCCTAGGTCATTAAAAATATATTGGGCTAGATACGGTAAATTTTTATACCGAGGGATTCCTGACCCAGTGAGTAAGAAAGAAGAAATTATATTTTCATATAATTGTATTTTATGTGTATAAATTTATAAAATTGTACTTAATTTGTCCATTTTACCAAATGGGAATTGGATATTAGACTAAGGCTTTAATAAAGGATGAATCTAGGAGTTAAAATTTCAGGTGCAGGAAAAAGCAGCTTGAGTCCCTGTGAAATATTTGGAAAAAAATATGTCTCTCTACAGTAGAGGCAAGCAACCCTATGTGTTGAGCAGTTGGCCCTTTGGAGAGCCACGGGACATACAGCACCCTGAGTCGCTGTCTTAAATGTAGAAATTCACTCCACCTGCTGGAAGGGGCTTTGTCCCCTTGGCCTCAAACTGGGATTTCTTCTGAACATAGACACATGTGCCCATTGTGCCCGAACTTGAGAGGGGATTAAAACCCCCGGTGGCTGGAGCGCCTCATTTCCCTATGCTTTAGGGTGTTGGCTGGACTTCTTCTACAAGGAAAGGGGCTTAGGCTTGATTTTGTCCACTGCCAAATAACGATATATTGAAAGGGACCCCCATCATGAACCCGACTCTACAGAATGTGGCTGCAGGTACCTGGCTCGGATTAAAGTACTGATGGCACTTGGTGTCTACAGAGCTGGGCAGTGCTTGGGAAAGGGTTTTCAGGTTTACAACTGTATATATACTCCACATTAAAGATCTAGAACAGGTTCCCTGTCAATCCCCACAAAGAAAAACAAAGCAGTCCTCAGGGATAATCTCACAGGCACTCAGAGTCCATAACATAGTTTGTAAATAAACACAAATACCTCAGCTCTGCAATCATGATCCGTACTGCCTCCTCCTTCTCTTACTGGGGACATGCTGCAGATGCAACATCAGAATTTAGCTTTGGGTCTCAAAATTTAAGATAGGACTTCCACCATTCATTAACTTAAAGTATATGTAGAAAGGTACAAGAGGAGCAGAAGACTGTAACACATCTATTCAATAGATTAAGCAACACCATCCTCAGCTGGTGTACATTGGCATAACCATTTACACCAGTGAAGGGTTAGAAGGATTTGGGGTTTTTCTTAGAAAACCTGCAGCTGAACTCATAATCCAGCTAGTTTAAAAACAGCAGGCTTGATAGAGCTTCTGCTTTTAAAATGACTTGTGATTCTGGGGGTGAATTTGATGCAACACAGCAAGAGATACATACCAATTATGTCTAACACACATGCACATTACATGCACACAATATACACATATATTAACATATCTCCATTTTCTTCATTCCCCACAAATTAAAGTGACAAGCTAGATGTTAGTTCTTTCTGAATTAATCCTGTCTGAATCGCATTAGTGTCATCTTCACTATACACCAGTAACCGCTAAGCTATAAAATTTATGATATAACATTCAGAATTAATCTGCAAATATATACTAATTCACACTGACCTTTTTTCAAACTGAGGCCTTTTTAGCACTCACAGTAGGTTTAACATTGCCCTACTGAGTGTTATTACGAAGCAGTCAATTGTTGTCCATAATTACATCATGCAAATGACATTTGCTTTTTTGTTTGAGCTTATTCCCTCCGATGTTTCCTTCTTTTATCACACTCTTCACACATCTGTGTCCCTGAAATGGCACTGTAAACTCCTCCTCTTTTGGTCCCCAAGTTCCTTTTTCTGTCTTCGCTGACTGTCACACAGCCACTGCCGGCAGTTTGGGCTGGTGCGGCAGTGACATATCCCTCTGACATAGGTTATGTCGCCAGCTGGTTGGAACAGGTGTACACGGATTTTACCATCAACTGGCAACAACGCACTTGGCTTCCTACCAGCACACAGGCATGAAAAACCTGTTCCCTTAAAATTTCTTCCGAGATTGATGGGTTGTTCTTTGACACAGCATCCAGCAACAATTTCAATTCCCAGATTATTTCTCACCGCTCGGGCTTGTTCGACGATAGCAAGAATAGCAAGTCGTGGAGAACTTCCTGTTAGTGGAGACAAATTACTCATTCTTTTCCTTTCTTCAGCAAAATAAAATACAACTTTGGAGCAGTAGGAACACCCAACAGCCTGCAAAACAACGCCTGACACCAAATGCCTACCTTTTAGAATATAATCAGTGCAAACTGTGAAGTAACATTTCATAAAATTCCCCATCAAAAAGTCAAAAGTGACAACAATATTTCTTAATATTAACCTGCTTAATTCAAATTAAAAAAAAAAATCAACGGTAGGTTATGCATCAATAGCAGTATGTGGTCAGGGCTGTGTGTCCTGAATCTTATTGGTGAAAACAGAGCAAAGTGGAGGATACAAGGCAGAGACCAAACATACCAGTAGATGATCTTCATCTTCCCAGTGTCACCCACAGTGGCGGGGCACCTCTGAAAGCACAGGGCTCAGCACTGCTCTAAAGTACATTTTTGAGGCTGAGATCATCTTTTTATTCTGTTCCCAGAGTAATAAGTAATGCTCTGATTAATTCTGCAATAGAAAATAATCTAATACTAAAAATATCTCAACTTCCATTAAGCCAATTCTGCAGTCTTTAAAAATCCAAGGCAATTATACTAGTTTATATCTGACAATATGTCTTGATTTGTGAGTACTTTGGGAAACCCTTGTTCTTCACAGCTGAGAAGTTACACTTTCCATTAAAAGCCATGGCTTATATTATCTTGTTAGGGCATCCCACAGTAAACACTGGAGGGAAAGCAGACTTTTTAATGACAACTGATCAGAAGGTCAATGGCTGCAAGTCACAACTAAAGCAATCCGGTTAGTAAGACAATGTTATTTTAGTCTAAAACCAGCTGAAAGCAGAAGTGCAGGAGGGAAGAAGTGCACACTTCAGCTGCTCCTGTTCTTACTATTTTTTTTTGCTACCAGAATAATTTTTTGGTTTTCCACAGTTCTTTTTTAAGTTAAATTTTTGCCAGGGAAATTCCACACATTGCATGCCTAACAAAATGTCTATCAAATAAAATTGCTGGACAATGCATTCATTAGAACTATAAAGACACTTCCTTAAAAGGCTTTTATATTTAAAAAAACAAAAAAAGTGTTTGTATTAAGTATTTAAGCCTCTGCACTGATAAACAGCATAAAAAGCCTGGTGCCATGGTAACTACTGTGTTGGGTTTTTAATTGAACAGCTGACTTTCCGTAGTGAGAACAGCTACCTACTTCCTGTTTTCTACAATATACAAGGCTCTGTCCCAAGGAAAAACAATGAATTAGGAGCTGGTAGCATGTGCTGACATGACAGCTATGTTTTGTCAATACAGTAAGTGCAGTTCGCATTGAAAAGGTCTTCAAAACCTGCCATAGTGCACACACATCATTCATCACTAACTTGATTTGAGATCAGCTTACAATTGCCTTTTTTTCTTTTTTTTTTTCCTCTTGGACTGATATTAAGGACAGGAGGTGTTTGAAAGAGCTCATTATGTCCATATACAGCCTAGTATAGGAAAAGACCTACATATTATTATGTTATGTATAATTGTACCACAAAGAAGACTTTTTCCTCCAAATAGTTAATTGGGATGCAATACCGGTTATTTTAAGCTTTACAAAAGAGTTCTTTACATAATAGAGTGGCTGTTTCGTGCAGCTTCTATGATAAAATTCTCACCAGTCTTAAAATGACAGATGTAATATTACCTTTAATAAGTGTCTACCGATGCATGCAAATTGAATTAAATAGTGGGAGTACAAATTTGTCCGATAATTAAGATAAAAATTCATGTCAGCTTAAGCCCTGGTGTATATTAGTAACCCTGTATACTTCTTTTTCTGTGTTCTCTACCAATTACTTTTACTGTCGAACTCGATTGCTGTAATATGTAGGCCTTTAAAAAAATTTAAAAACAATCTGCAGAAAGTATTAAACAACCAAAAGACTTCTTTTTAAAGCACCTTCAATAGAAAATAGAATATCCATAACTTCAAAATCAGAGGGCCTTACAAATTGCTCAAGTTTCAAACCACCCTACATTTAAATAAATTTTAACAGAATGTAATAGAAATGGGAAATAATAAGTATAGATGTACAATAATAAGTAGAATAAACAGAAAACAATTTCTCCACCCTGCGAAAACAATCACTGTTTTAGAAAAGGTCTGTTTCATGTCAGGGCAAAATTCTACCATCAGCCCAAGTTTTCCACAAGCCAGTTATGCAATTTAGCCATTGGACTTTCTCACTAGTCTCTCTTTGAAGATAAACTTGAAACTGGAAATTCAAGATTTTTATAGTTAAGAAACTCACCTAGGACATGAAACAGACACCTCACGTGCTTGAACCTGGGTTTAAACACTTCTTGTAAATGTTCGAAGTCATGAGCTGCTCTTGGATAATATGTGCTATTATTTTTGACCTGAGATGCTTTCCTGGACATGATGCACCTTATAAAAATGTTATTTAAACTGCTACAACTTCACATAAGTTGTAATTACAATAAAATGTTGTTTTTCAGCCAAACCCCATAAAGGCTATAGTAAAAAAAATAAATCCCTATCAGCTCTTGGCATAAATGGATGCACTAAAATTGCCTGGAATATGAATTTACATTTTTTTAGGATTTGCTTTAAATCAGAAGTTTCTTATCTAAAATATTTCTGTATTAGGTATGTCACTTCCTTAAAGAAAACCAGAGTCTAGGGTCATTTGAGGTTAATCATTGCATTGTAGAAGGGAATTCATGCTTGACATCTACAGTGATCTTTAAGGCAAAGAATTCAAATTCAGAACACTGAAAGCCTGATACGTATTTGGGGAATGAGATAAAATTGGAACTTTGTCCTGAAACATCTCACTTTTATTTTTGTGAGGACCTAGAGCCAAGGTTCCCAGGTCAGTGCTGCTCGCGCTCAGGGCTGAACTCTGGAGCAAAAGGCTGTAACGGCTTTGGAAAGGCAGTGAGGTGTCCCACGAGGAGAACTCTCCCGTCAATCCCAGCCTGATGGGAGTCTCCTGAAATTAGCGGGACTTCCAAGTGTTGCAATATTTGCAGATGAAATATAAGAATAAGACTGTTTGGATCTGGGATTAAAAAATGTATTTACAATTTATGTTAGCGCTCCTTTAGTGCCAAGTAACAGACAATGCGGTTTTTGATGTACTTGGGATGGGTTTAATCCCTTGATGTGTAAGATGTAGCCTGTATGTATTTTCCAGTGACAAACACCCATAACAAACTTTGTAGACATTTAGTGAAGTCAAACATCTGTCAAAAAGAAACATCAGCTGCTCCAGAAATCCAGTTTTTGTTTAACTGCTTTGTTATCACTTAGAAAAAGCAGCCTGTCATCATACAGACTTGCAGGCTACGTGGGTAGAACAGGAGACACTTTTAAAGTGGAAAACCAAACCAGACCAGAAATACTGGATACACATAGTTCAGACAGGGAGCTGGAGCCTACTCTTCCGCTGCAGGCTTACAGCATCGCTCAAAATATTTTCAGAGAGGTCCGCACGTCACTGCAGCATGGGTCGCCCACCAGCTCCGGCCGTGACGTTGCACCCAAGGCGTGTTTTTTCTTACGGGAGCCTACCCTGCTGAAATGCCTGACTGTGCTCCTAGACATATCCTTATTATTGTGCTGCCCATCTGTAAAATGGAGATAATAGCACTACACTGGCTCAGAGGGATGTTGTGAGGATAAATACATTAAAGATAATGAGGTGCTCAGATACTACGGTAATAGGAGCCATATGAGTAAGCTTAGTTTAAATTCGTGTATGTTAATAACAGTGTTCGTTCCGTCTCTGCTATAACACCGTACTTGGCAACATTTTAAGCATTATAAAGAGTCATACTGTATAATGAGTGAGATTATAGAGTTGAATGGATTTGGAAGCCAAGACTGGCCTAATAGAACAAATAACGCAGACCCTGTCATTAACCCTCACCTCCCTTTCCTGCCACACCCCACAGGGTGGGTGCTGCATCACAGCCGGACAGCCTGAACTGGGCAGTGCCTGCTCCCTCTTCACATGCCCCATCCTCACACCTGTGAGGAGAGAGCCAGGATCTACACCCAGAAGAAGTAAGTGTAACTCCAGTTCAAATATTCGTTTGACCTTACTTCAACCAAGATGAGATGGTCCTTGATGTTTCAATATACTGGAGGGGGTAGAATCACATCCCATGCTATGACATTCCTTCTTGAGAGAAATGGCACTAGAATGGGTTCTCAAAACTATTGCTGAAAATGCCTAAATACTGCTTTTTTTCTGGGTCTTTGACAGTGAAGAGTATTTTCCATATTTTTACCTTCAGTGTACTGATAAAAAGGGAGAAGCAAGACAGGATTTATCACTGCTTGAAGCTTCAGGAGTCAGCTCAAGTTTTACTTTAATCTTTGCAAACTTGTGAGGAGTTCCAGGCTCAATCACTAGAACCCAGCAATAACGATACAAAAATCAGTTCTTCAGATAGGTGTTGCAGTAATAAGACACTGAAACCGTTTCCCTGTCACTGTGCCAACAAGAGCTGGAAGTGAATGTTCCATCTCCCAATGCCTCTTGCTACCAGTGTAGATACAGTCAGACGTCTGGTGAATTTATTCGGTTCATCCATCGACTGACCGTTCCAGTTGCCTCCATAAAATGATGTGGGGAGAGATGTGTGTACCACAAAACAACAATGGCACAAGAGCAATGCAACCCAACAAGCCATAAACACCAGTGAAACTAATGACTGCAGCAGGTATCATAAATAGCTTCCTCGGACAGAAGGAGCTACAGCCATCTTCTTACCTAAGGGCTGAAGCAAGAGGGCTTTTGGGAATCCAGAGTTCCCACTACCTTTTCCTGAAAAAAAAAACCAGTAAAATACCTCTTCTGGGACAACGCCCTTCTGTTCAGCAGTTCTGTAGGGGGCTATACTGGACAAGACACAACAGAAGTGTTGCTTTCTCTGAAGGCACCAACACATGGGAGGAGAAATGCTTTTAAATTGTTGAGCACAGAGGGGCTGAGGTTCCCCCCAGCCTGACCTGTGTGAGGAATAAAGTCCCTGGAAGGAGCAAGCCCAGGGTTGTTCCTAGTGTTTCTATTACTTTTCATTGACTGCAGCAGAAGCTCTACCTAGTTACACCTGTGATGAATTTGTCCTATCTGCTGTAGACATTACTAAGGAGTGTTTATTACAGATTGGTATGCAATGGTGTCTTCTCCGTAATCCTCACAAGTAGGTCCCATAAAATGTGTGTTGATGACAAGGATCAGCCTAAGATTTAACATCCTTGCCTTTGCTGGGTGTCTTGCCATCTTTTTTTTTTAAACGTAGTGTGGTTGGTGAGTTAATATATACAGCTATTCAGAACTATAAATGACTATTTATCCTGCAGCCAGCTAAAAAGGTTCAAACTATATCACAAATGAGGGTATACCAGGAAAATGGCTAACTGTGGTCTTTAATTTGTCAATAATGATTTTAGACCATGACCCCTAATAGGACACTGTCACTTGTGCTGTGATTTATGCCTAGTGTGATGACATCAGTACCAATACTGCTGATAAAAGAACACTTATATTGAAGCAAACAGGATGATGAATGGAGTACAAGTCTACTTACTCAGTTCATTACTGACTCTTCTGTTCACCACAGAGCTAATGTAGCGAGTCATTGTCTGCCTTGGGAGTATTTTGCAGGTTGAATTTAATGGCACAAGTGTGTGATATGTACTTCAGCCCTGGTGTTTGAAATGGCACAGTCATAGATTAGAGATATATGCATGTTGGATAGTTTATGTATCAAACAGAAAATAACTGTATGTTGAATTTTTAAACAGAAAACAGCTAGAAAGTACTTCTCTTGTTTTTACTGCAGAATTTCCAAGGTTTATGAGAGCACTTAATTCCCCAACAAGTTCAATTTCTGCCTATGTTTTATAGAGTGGACAAAAATAGCAGTAACATTACCAGCACAGTTAAATATGACACACATGCTTTTTAAAGGTGCACAGAGTTGGTTGGGTTTTTTAAAAAAAGTTTGCTACTGTGAAGGCAGGAGCATTAATATATAGCCATCTTTACAAAAGCTTTCCTTAGCAAACATTTGATACCGAAACCTTTGCTGAAGTCAACAATGCAAATGTTAACATTAACCTTAATCAGACCTATTTCCTAAGATATAAATGCTATACTAATGAAGGAGACTGCCAGCATAATCAGGAGAGCAAAGAAATCCCCCAGGACTCTTCAAGCGTGTGTATGTCACCAATAATTCTCCTAACCCTTGAGTGCTAGTGACTTTGAATGTAGAGAAGGGGAGGTAAATGCAGTTTTATTAGTGCAGTTTTATTGCTACGGCCAGCTGCACTCTTTTCTCTATAAAAGGTAATTACTTCCAATAGTAACAAGCTAATTGATTGCTAATTAAATCAATTGGCACACTAACCGCTGTCAGAAAGTGACAGATTAGCTGGTCACATGACAGTGTGTTAGTAATGAAAAGTGGACATGGTCTGAGTGTGATTGACACAGCAGATGAAAAGTGATTTGGGATCTCCTAGGTGGTCATGAAGAGGGCATGGAAAACATGATTGATTCAATGGTGACTGTCAGGGAGGAAATGAGAATTGAATGGGATTCAGTGTTGCCCTGGAACCTCACCACATGATGCTCCAAGTGTTTTCACATGTAAATAAGCTAGACAGGGCTTTCTGGCAAATGAAAGGCAGGATGGGGGAGGAAAATGGGTGGAACAGAAAGTGAAAGTCAGATCAACTGAACTTATTTAGAAACTGCAGTTTGCTTTGCAAAGTGGAAACAAACTCAAAAATTTTTAATGGATATATACTTCTGAGTGTCAGTATTTCAGTGACTAAGGGTATGTCCCAGTGTGTTATTTTCATTAATTGTGAAGGTTTTTTAATTAGCTTATGAAGGCCATCATAGAAAGAAAAATAATTTTTAATGTTACTTTCGTTTCAGAACATTATATACTTTACAAAACAAAGGAGAGGAAAATGGAAATGATTTGATACTATTAATATTGTACTGAAAAGCACATATACAATCACATATATATCCCTCTTTCTGTCTCTTAGGTATATATTTATATGTATATAAAGTTTAACAAGGTCATTATCATAAAAATGAATTGACTTAAAGATTAAAAGCTAATCTCATATTCAACATGTATTTATTTCCAAAACTTAGTATTATAAAGTAGTCGATATTAATATCTCAAAGCCCAGTTTTAAAGCAGAATGGGAAAATGTTGCTAATATTTTTTTCTGAAAGACATTCCAGAGTTATTGCCTTCAACCTTGAGTAAGAGTTTCCAAAACACCAACATTTTTATGTAGCCTTTGAGTAAGAAATTCTCAGTTAATAGCAGCAGCTCCTAACAAATGCTGACATTTAACTGTAACTGTGAAGGTATTATCCAGATACATCTAAAAAGGAGACAATTATTACGGTTTTATTAACGTCTAAGGTGGTATGAGCCAGGGCTTGTGTGCTTTATTCATCCTCTCTGAAGGGAACTGGCACTGTTACGGACAAGGGCTGTTTGGCAGCGCACCCAAAGCCAGCTATTCCTTAGGGCGTTTCCTGATAGCAGAACCCAGACCAGCATTGTTGTATGCGATGTGTGGACACAGTAATTAAAACCCTCTATTTTTTAAAAAAAAAGGAAATGGGACTTCTGGACTCATCCCTTTTCTCATATTGCCGTAGCCAACTTCTTTCAGGAGGGTGTGGGAAAGAGGTGCCACTAGTAATGACTGACTTTCTGTAATAAAGAAGTCAGAATAAAGATTCACCTCTTTCCAATGTCATAGCATCTGGTCAAGTCACTGCATGAAGCCATGACTGGCTGGGAAGAGACGTATACACCATCTAGAGGCTTTCATTTTGGCTAACTGGTGGAAAGTGGGAGTAGAAAGATACAGGTGATGTTTTGTGCCTTAGTTTTTGGCCACACGATTCACCAGTGCAAATCAACATAGTCTCACTGCAGTGAGTGGTGGGATCTGGATCTTCAGCAAGAGTAAAAGGCAACGTGCATGTTCTACCTCCCTTAACTCTTGCTGTCCTATGCGTGGCACTCATCAGCTCCTGTAACTTCACATTTCTGCTTCCTTCTTTCTGTTTTTGAATGGATGTTAACAAGCATCTCCTTCTAACAAGTACGTACTACCCCAGAGAAAGAGAAGGAGGACCTTCATTCACAAGGATTTTAATTAATTTAATCCAAATAAGCTCAGATTTCTGAGTTCATTTCTCCCTACGACACAAAAATTAAAGCAAAAGGAAAAATACTGGTAAGAATCCTACCCAAACAAATTATCCTAACACTTTATTGCTGTGCCTGAATCCATAAATTCTTATGTAAAATTATGCTGCAGATTATGCTGTAGCCTTAGAGGACCAATAAGCACCACCCCTAGTTAGGCAAAGCAAATGTTATAGGAATATAACAGTATTTTGACAGAACCCATTACAGGGTCATTACTTCCTCTGAATACTCCTTTTGTAAATCCAGTTTATAGATTATGAAGGATCTTCCCTGTCAAAGAACTTTCTATTAGGATGAGTATAACTGGTGAAATTATTTCTTGATATTAACTTTTTCAAGGATGTTTGTTCTTGCTCTTATGAATGATCCTTTCACTTTCATGTGTCCATTCTTAACCACTTACACAAAAGAAAACAAAGTTCATGCACACAAGTTATTAGATACTGTTTTTTTCAAATACTCTTAGTCATGAAACATTTTATCTTCTTTTTCAGCCAAGTCTTTTAGATCTATAAACAAGAATGGGCATTGCATATAGAGATATGTTTTGTCATTTATCTCATTCAGTAAATCAAACCCCAGAAGTTATGAAATATTACCAGCAAAAGAAATCATGCAAGCATTTTGGCATCGAATTTCAAGCCAGGCTAACTTCTAAACATGGTAGCAGTCAGTAATGAGTCATAAAAATCTTTCCCTGTTATATAGCAAGGAATTGCAAAAAGCTGTGTAAGTTTCACAGAAAGCATTAGAATATCTCTCTCAACTTTGTAATGTTTATTTTTGTCTTTTAAGGTGAACTACTAAACTTTCTTTTCTTATAATGAAGACTTTTTCCCACCTGATCGCAACACAGTTAGCGGGGCTGAAATTACCACCCACACTCCAGGTTTGATCTGTCAGAACAGCTCAAAAAAAAAAAAAATTCCCAAGTTCCTACCTCAAAGAACTCAGACTTATGAGTCAGGTCACGCAGAGCTGGGACTGATACAGATACAGAGAAAAGTCCTTTTTATGTTTTCAATCTTTTTACCTCACCCGTTCAATCGGCCTCCGGGAGTTACTCTGGGAGTGCGTAACAAGGCCTGCATGTACGCATGGGTGACAAGGCACACACCAGGGTTTGGGCAAGCTGAAGGGAATGGTAGCGGGGGAGGTCTGGAAGAAAGTTCATGGGTGAGACCTGCACCACTGCAGGTGTAGCAAGCTGGTACCCAGCCAGCTCCAAGATCCACCAGCCCCAGCAGTTCTTCCCCATTCCCATTATCCAGCAAAGCTCGTGGTGCTACTGCTAATCGTGCGACAAGTGTGTCCAACTTGGAAAACATGCCTGAGCCAGTTATTGGAACACGGCCAGCTCTCCTTGGCAAAGTTTTCCTACAAAACCATGAAAACTAGAAAACTATTTTTTGTTTTCTTTCACGGTTTGACGCTTGCAAACTGAGTTGATTTTAGGAACTATGCATTGGGTGCCTGCAGCTAAGTCCCAGACTTGGCATGCTGGGCAGCAACCTAAATCTTCTTTCACCACCTCTCTTGAAACAATCAATACACTGATTTACACACCCAAACATGGACTCAGGCTCCCCACGTAGGCACAAGAGCATGAAAATCTTGGCCCTAGCTATTCACTCACAATCTCAAATGGAAAATGTGTCTTGTATTTGGAAGAGAAGTTATGTTACTTGACACTCGTTCCAATGTTTAAGGTCATCTTTCCTCACGATTAAGTCAGAATACAGGAAGAAGCTGTAACAAGGATCCTGTCCCTCAGCGCGTTGCAAATATGTCCTTTCGGCAAAATAACAAGGAATGGAAGGGGAAAGAAATATTACCACAGCTTGACATGCTACCTCGCTGATAGAAATAAAATGGAATTAAACTTGTGTGGATTCAACAAGGCTGCCATTTACAAAATAAAACTAACCATTGGGTTATTTTAGGTCACAGAGCTAATTCCTTAATATACTGATCAAACTGCAAATGGAAGAGATGCTTCAATAAATCTAGAGCTATCTCTAAATTCAAGATCAGATCAACATGGTACCTGGTTGCCTGCTTCCATGGGTGTAACTACACCATTCCATCAGTTATAACCAATGACTTGTCTATTTGGGACATTTGGGAAAGATAAAGCAAATCCACTGAAGGGGTGAAGTCAATACAACATAAATTAAAGCATGTCAAATCCCTATGTAAATGCTTTCGGCTAAAGAGGCTTTAGATTAGATGAAGCCTTCATATCCAGATTAACCTACACACATTGACACCGTAAGTTTCCTTTATTTGCCTTACTTTTTTCTGAGCATCCACAAACAGACAAGTTGTCTTATGGTCATAAGCTGTAGGGAAAGAAAACCTATGATTTATATCAAAGACTTTAAATAAACCCCACAGTGATACCCTTGGTACATTTAGTGACAAAATTCCCATTGATTTCAGTCATGTCTTTTACCTCAATCTTTTGGAGTTTATTTTAGCAGAAAGGAGTCTGAGGAGCTGGCAGGCTTTATCTGCAATCTATTGTTCAGCAGGAAAAGAAGAGCAATAATCTGACCCTGTTTATCTGAGTGTCAGGATTGCCTCTCCCCAATGATATGGAAATATATTCTGAAAGTATTCCCAGCCACAGTCTTGGGTCTAATCTGACTTTTTTTGGTAAGAGTTCTTAAAGACACACAAATTAGTGCTGCCTGGGCATCACTTAACATAGTCAACCACATGTAATATCTGTGTCTGCTGTGTAAAATGAACCCCAAAAGGGTAACATCACGTATAGGTGGAGCTTCAATGCCACTCTTACCTGCTCTCCACCTGCTTTGAATACAGCCACTTGCTCCCTGTTGTGAAACTCAGGGGGTTTTTTTTAATTCTTTGGACTTGATCCAAAACTCGTTAGAACCAGCATGAATGGACTTTGCATCATGACTTTAATTAAAGCCTTTCACAGCCCCAGCCCTCTGTTTCACCCTTGCTGAACCACTCTTACCTTTGTTTCTTCTGCTATTGACACCAATTTTATCCATCCCCACATAGCCTGTTCAGAGATGACTTTTTCAATTACCATCAACTGCCATCCCTACGCTAATAATTCACTGATCTACATGTCTCTAGACCTATCTCTGTGTCCAAATTAAGCTCTTGGCCTGCCTCTTTAACATCCTCTGGTGTTTAACTATCACCTAAAGTTCAGCATGGCAAAAACTTAATTCTTAACCTTTCCTTCCACGCTTTCTCTGTCACTTTCTTTGTTATTAGCAATACCACCATCCTAACAGATTCGAACCATAATCCTGGTGTTAACTTTGACACATCAATCCTCAGATCTTTGGATGCCTGGTTTGCCTAAATCTGGCTGGTCTAGCATCTCAATCTCATATTTATGGGGTCTCTCCAAGTGACTCAAGTTATCTTACCTCTCAATTAATGCAATATCATTTTCTCAGACCCCAAAAAGATGCAAACTTACTCCACTCCAGTAAGAATGCTACCAAAAAGAATGATTTTCTACCTGGTTTCTTTGACTGTGCCTTTTTCTTCCTGAGTCAGATATGAAGAGCACTTCTCTTTCCAAGCCTTTCACAGACTCCTGCCAGTGCATCTACTGCCTCATCCTCACTACTGAAACATCAGCTCACATCTCGGTCCTTTTATAAATCTTCATCAAGTTTTTGTGGTTACTATGCTTTTGTGTAATTAGAAAGTGCCCACCATAAATATGCAGAAGTGTCTCATTATCAAACTTGTGGGGAAAACCAAAAACTGACAGCGGTCAGATTGCTTGATCATTCATACAAGAAGTGTTTCATTGCTGCTTCTTACTCCCTTTTTGACTGTATCCACTTGCTGTCTCTTATCGCATAGCTGTATCACAAGATTTCTGGCCAGTGTCTGTTTTTTGCTTTGCACTCACGCAGCCTCAAGGCAAAAAGGTCTTTAGACATTGTGATAATATTAATCCATAGGAATATTTGTTAAGATTTTGAAAAGGTCAGAAAGCACATGTTACAAAAGAACATATTTTTGGTACTTTAAATCATTGGCCCAATGATCGAACGTGACTAATATTTAAAAGTAAAATAAATAGATGAATGTTTGTATAGCACCCAGGTGATGAGTCCCTGATTGCACTGGGTCCTTCAGGTACCCAGGTACAGTTAAATAACAGAATCATCTCACCACTGAAAAGAACAAGTTTTTAATGCCAGTGCTTTATGGCAAAGGATATGAGAATGAATGAAATGTTTGCTTAATGTAACTTCCACAGAGAAATGATTTATAATAACGCACCATGTATTCTACATTTAGGTAAGGCTTTTTTCGGTAGCACACAGACCAGGCTTTAGGCTTCAACATTTTGTGTCACAAAAGCACCAGTTTTGTATGTCCCAATGTACAGCCAGGTCCACCCCGAAGTGGTACCAAATGTTCATTTTAGGGATATCACTACCATCACCTTCTCCCACCCCACATTACTGCCTTCTGCTCCTGCCTTCTCTGCAGACATGATCAGTCCAGGCTTTGTGCTGCACCTCATTTCTAATGTCTGTGTGCTCAGAGGGTAGAGCTGTGCACTGACCTGTCTTTTCCCTATGTTTATCACTGTGACTACACCCTCCCATAATCCAGTACGTTGTAGTTACTAACACAGAAGAGATCAGAGGTCACAGGGCAATAGCTGTCACAAAGCTTCCCTTCCAACTCAAGCTTCTGAGTCAACACAGAATTCCTACAGCAGCAGAGTCACTTCTGCAAGCTGCTCTTGTATCTAAAGGAAATAACTTGGTGAGGAGGAGTAGAATTGGTATTTCTAATGAAGGGAAGTCAAACCATCACCTCTGTTCAATCCTTACCAATATCTAATTTCCTTACAGTAAATACTTGGGGTGATTTTTCTATTAGGTGCACAGTAGAGAAATGTGCTGTGGTGAGGGTTACATATCGGCTTGCGAAGAAACTTCACCATTAAATATTAAGTACTTATAAGTTGTCAAGCAGCTTTGGTACTTAGCAGGTAGTAAATGGAGACAACCAGAGGATCCATTTCAACATAACTCCACTCTGAAATCAATTGGAAAGTGAAGAATTTTATCCCATTTTATATCCTCTCCAACATCCCAGCCAGAAGTTCCCTGGCCTGTGTAACACGTTCCTTATCTTCTGTGTTCCTCATCTTCCTTCTCTGACCTTTCCCAGTTTCTGCTTTATGGTCTTTCAAACACAACATTCAGGACATGGGAACTCAGATCTACACAAGAGTATGAAGATGTTTTTGGTTGGGTTTTTCCTCCACCCCCTGTGTTTTGTATTAACTTTTGACATTCTACTTTCTCTTTTAATGTGGAAAGTCTATATTAGTGGTTTCTTTTTATGTGCTGAAGCTGATACTGAGAGACAAGTAAGAAATTGTATGAAGGACATTGCTGCAGGTCAGTGCAGTCTGGGGCTTTCTTGTATACATGGCAAAGGACTGAGATCTCAGATACAGTAATAATGATCACAGGGTAAAATCCAATTGAAACAGTACAGATGTAAAAACAAGATGTAATTAAGGAAGGATTAAGGGTGGAAAGGGACAGTTAAATTTTTGTACTTTTCACTGAAGATAGAGAGAAAGTGGCATGGGTTAGTCCCAGGCATATGGGGAACAATTGCTGCCTGGAGCCCATGCAGCAGCTCTGCTAGCCCTGCTCTGCTGTATTCCTCCTGCTCTGCCACTGCTGGGCATCATCTGCTGTTTGTGCCAGATAGTGGGGTGGTTTTCTATGACGCAGACAAAAAATCCTGCCAAGGATCTAACTCCAAACACTTCAGTAGAGTCCCAAGGCAGCTTTTAAAATTAGATTTTAGCAATAAAAGGATGAGGCTGTAAATCTCCACAAACTACTTGCTGCAGATTTTTAATGAAAGTGGGACACATCGAGTTCACTAAAGATAACTAGACTCGATGCTTGGGCTAGAAAGTCCATCATTCACCCAAGAAAGCAGGCTGCAGACAAATCTATTCTCAGAATGAAAACACGCAGAAGACAGTTTGGTGAAAGCAGTTTTGGAAAGGGTTTTGGACTGCTTTGGGCTGGGAACAATTCTGTTATTTAGGCAACAAATGACAAGTTTCCTTTTTAAGAGGTCATCTGGTTTTATTTTGAACCCAGACTTCCTTGGCTTAATAGCTGCAATGCATCCTATTTGCTGTAAAGCAAATTGAATAGATTGAGATATCCTAAAAAGACAACTGCATCTTACTGTGAACATTTGACTGCCAAGTATGTGTCCAAAAAAAAGCTATTCTGCATAGATGTGGACATAAAGATCAGTAGTTGAATCCTATTTTTTCTTATTTTAAGCTAAGTGCCTTATTTTTATATTCCATCTATAGCTGGGTAAGTGCTGGACACTTGAAGGGTACCAAAGACCTCAATGAAAACAGATTAACTTCTGAAAATCTGCTTTTAGGCATCTACCTCTATCAGCCTCCATCTGTATGGGACTTCATTTCAAAGAGGTAAATTCCTTTTGCACAGGAAGAGATTGGCCTTGAATGATCAACTATGTAAAAGAAGAGAGCACAGACATTTAAAAATCATCCAGAGAAGATGGTAAAGCTTTGCCCAAGAAATGAGATATGAAAGAGGAAATTCTCAACTCTGTCTGAGAGGTCTCAAAACAATATTACTGCCCCAGCCACTAAATTTTAACTTCAGCTGTCAGGAAAGTAAGAAACTTTTCAAAAACACATTTGGGATTAATTTGACCAGAGACAGAACATGCAGTAGTGAATGGACTAGGAAAGTAAATCTATTAACTGCTGCTAAGAACACAAATAGGAGTGGATGTTCCACGAAGCTTGTAGAGTTAGGCAGTAGTTGAGCAGGAGGATTTAGGATTAAACGTTTGGATTTAGGGCTCAGGCATACTCAGGCAAGCAGAGCACTAAAACAAGCTTTGGAGTATCAGTGACTGTTTGACACAGCTGACTTCTTAGCCCACTGTAAATGTAAATGCAATCAAATGAGCTTGGCCTTGTCTGAAGATGAGGAAGAAGGCTTTGCTAACTCAGCTCCATGGTTGTCATGAGAGGTAATTTCCATCCATGGGCAGTTAGCACAGATGAGCTGATGCACTGTTACCGATTATTCTGTGTTATGTTTGAGCACTCTGGCAGGTGACTTGCCCCAGTCTCTCACGAGAAGATCAGCTCTTATTTGGAGGAGGCCATCAAGAAGTTTGTTCGGAAACAGGACAAGTTCTCTTTGGTGTTCTCACACAAACATTTCTTATACCTGTTTGTTACTTTGCCATGCTCTATTCTTGCCATTCCTTTAATTTCCACTAAATTTTTCTTTTAAAATCACCTGTTTTCTTTAGATACATGGTTAGTACAGTTCATTCAGTACTGTTAAGATTTTCCTATAGTCAGCCTATATTAGTGTAGATAATCCAAAGGAGAGTCATTTTGTGATGACAGGGAGGTTGTAATGATCAAGAAGAGACCACAGCTGGCATTAGCAAGGCAGTCAGAGATTAGAAACTCATTAACGTGTGGTTACAAAGCTTCTCTTGAATGTGACATTCAAGCCCCAAGTTGTGATATTTATTATCCTTGTTTGATGCTGGAGAACAATCAATATCATTTGCTTATTGGTTACCTACCAAGATTGAGAAGTTTCCATTCATAACGGATAATGAATCACACACTGAAGAAGTCCCTCTCCCGTACGAGTATAATTAAATATTGCATTAGCTGATCAATAATAATGGGGGTTATGGGACAGTCTGCCATTAGCCTGATGACAGGAGCAGTTTAATTTTTTAAATTTGTCTTTGAGGAAAGGTAGAAAGATAATTAAGATTTTGAAAAACAAACAAAAAAGAGAAGTATGCAGATTTATAAGACCTTATTTAAGCAGGGAATTGAATTATTCCTTAGCATCAAACTGGCTCAAACCACCATGTTTTTTTAACAAGAACTAGGTGTCAACCCTTATTTTGAAATTCTTGCTCTACCTGAACATGAATTAGAACAAGAAAGGAAAAACTGACATTGCCAGTAAGAATAAAAATTAAATTTCACTTTTGTGCCCCCAGGAGGGGCCCCTTCAGCACAGGGGGAACTTGCACCTGTTATGAGCACTGACAGCAATACTAAAGCTCATGCTCTGCATGCCCCAGTGAACACAACTCAGTCCAGGATATTTTTGTGCCTAAAGGGACAGAAGTGGGGACTCACTTTGCCCAGCAGAATTTACCCACATAGACCCACTCCATCCTGTGTCCTTCTGAATTCGATACTGCTTTGCTTTCCAGTGTAGACTGGGTCATTAGCCTTTTTGATGACCAAATCCATTAGTAAATTACAGCCATTATATCAGGAAAACACAAGTCAGCTGAAGAGACATTAAAAAGGAGCTCAAATTTTGATTTAACTTCCAATTTTAAGAGGGTTTTGTTGTGGTGGGGTTTTTTGTTGTTTTGTTGTTTTTTTTTTTTTTTTAAATCTCTGGTGTCTGTTTTGCCCTCTTTGCACCTGGGCCAGAGTGGTTTATAACTCTGTCTCCCAAATACAGGCTACAGGCAAGGCAGAAGACAGACCTGAAAATCACTTCCTGCAAACTACCTCAGGCTACTGCTGACGATACAGCCTAATGAGATGACCAAAAACTTTCTTAACTGAGGACTATACCTTACTCAAAGTAAACAGGAGATGAATTTGGCTAGCAGGGAATAGTAAGTGCTGGAGGCAGAGTTATAAATATTTTTTCCCCCCTTTTTTTTAGCTTCAGATTTGATTTAGAGTCTTGTAAATGTCTTTTCCTTTTAGAAATACAAGTACGCTCCCATACTGAAAATAGAAAAGCCATTTAGTGTGCTGTCTTGCTCAGCTATAAATATTCATCAAAACCATCATCTTCCTCTCTTTATTTCTCTTGCTTCTCATAGTCTACTGACAGACAAATGGTTCGTCCCTCCTCTTAAGTCTTATCTGCCTCCTCTGTGCACTAGAGTCAAAAGATAAGATTTAGTATCACAGTTGCATAATAATATAATAAACAGACCTTGGAGAAGAAGAAATGCTAAAATATTGCTGAGAATGAGAAACCAATGGAGCTGCTCGTAAAAAGAAAATCAGCTTGGGAGCTCTGAGGAGCAATATGGACTGAAGGTAATAGAGCTTCTGAATATTACCTGAGCACACTCTCAAACAGCTGATGATCCCCCAGAATCATAATCCTTCAACACTAGAAGGATATAGACTGGTTGGAGCACGTCCACAGGAGGGCCATGAAGATACTCAGAGGACTGGACCACCTCTCCTTTGAAGAAAGGTGGAGAGAGTTGGGCTTGTTCAGCCTGGAGAAAAGAAGGCTCTGAGGAGACCTTATAACACCTTCCAGTGCCTGAAGGGGGATGACAAGGAAGCTGGGGGGAGGCTTTTTACAAGGGCCTATAGTGACAGGACAAGGGGTAACAGGTTTAAATTGAAAGCGGGGAGATTTAGATTAGATGTCAGGAAGAAATTCTTCCCAGAGAGGGTGGTGAGGCACTGGAACAGGTTTCCCAGAGAAGCTGTGGATGCCCCGTGCCTGGAAGTGTTCAAGGACAGTCTGGACGAGGCTTGGAGCAACCTGGTCTAGTGGAGGGTGTCCCTGCCCATGGCAGGGGGTTGGAACTAGGTTATCGTTAAGGTCCCTTCCAACCCAAATGGTTCTGTGACTCTATGAAAACAGGAGTTCTTAAGTTTGTCCAGTTAAGGGAATTATTTTTGCAACCCACAGACTACTCAGCCTGTATCACTTTCCTCAAATTAGACCTTACCATTGGCAGTTTATCCAGTGGTGTGGATTAAAGGAAATTCTTGGGTCATGAATCCCTAGGATCACTGTGATGTCACACCAAAGTCCGTCAACATAGCAGCACATCTTTGATAGAAACTCTTGCTTAAATATATGGAAAATAAAAGCTTTCTGCACTTATCTCCACTGTGCATGGCTTTTTTGAGCGAGAGCATGACCACTAAGGTGTTGGTCTTCAAACACACGTGAACCAGCATGCCCTCTGCGATCCCAGCAGCAGGTCTGTGTCTTGGTGACACTGACTGCAGCAGAGCATTTGCAATTTCACCTGTATTTTCACCCGTACAGCATCCTGAAAGAGTGCAACTGCTGGTATTAGTGGGGACTGTTAGTGTAATTTACAGTATGCAGGATTAAACAGACTGTCCAAGCATACAAACTGTATCAAAACAAGGTTTCTCAATAACCAGATACACTCCCCATCTTCCTCTGCTTTTGCCTGAAATATGAACCTCCATTACTTTATTTGTTCGTGCAGTATCCTTTCATCCTCGGGACTGCATTGCAGCAGGTTAAAGAGGAATCGCATAAAATCAAGACATACGATAGTGTCAATAGACACTTCAGATTTGACATACCAACACAGTGCAAGGCTTGCTTCCCCTACCCAGGACCTTAGCTAGCTGCTGGAGGACAGGACAGCTCTGCTCAAGATTTTTGCCTCTGTTTCACTTCAGCCATGACCTCAGGGGTTGGTATCTGTCATAAAATACTCTGTGCTGTTTTGTTGATTAAACAGTGGAAGCCCAAACACCAGTTTTTAACCCCCTGAAGTTTCACTTGTGATCTATACTTCACACTCAGGGCACAGACTACCTCTCGCTACATGTGGTCCCCAAGTACTGCAGAAGAAAGCCAAAATGTTTTCAAACACAGACAAAGCTTTACTTAACACAATATTATCAGCATAAGCAACACTCTGTAAAACACACCATAATTAATCACCAGTATTAGCTAGAGATAAGCATAAACTGCAGACTACAAGACTGAACTAAGCTGAAGTCCAAGTACCTTTAGGTGTCTGATTACAGTTCAGGCTTTATTAGAAAGTTAAACAGAAATAATCACACTTTGGGCTTCCAAAGCACATGCCATGGCTGCTCAGGGCTTCAGAAATGTGTAGAAGAAAGTAATCTGCACAAGTGTCAATATGATAAAATTAATGGTTTTTTCACCCACAGATGAAAAAAAAATCCATTAAAAGTAAGAACTATTTACTGGTATTTAGAAGTAATACGTATAAAAACACTGCAGAAAGAGAAGTATATGGTCAGTCTTTAAAGCTTGCAAGAGCCTTCCAAAACTTTGCATCCTTCCAATACATAAATGGCTCATTTAAAGTAATTAAAATCTACGTGTACATTAACTTTCAGGCAAGAATTTTCTCTCTCAGAACACAGATGATTTTGACACGCTAGCTCATTCCTTATAAATTGTAACTGGTATTTTATTTGGAAAGATTAAAGACAGATTTCATTAGTAACAAAACCAGGAAAAATGAAATTAAAATGTATTACATTAAAATGTGTAAAAATAAGAGTCTTCTTTGTAAATAACCCGCAATTTTTAATTTACTGGGACTAGAGGATGAGGGCATAAGTTTTATATTTTTTATTACAGTTTTCTTTCAAGATTATTATAGTTCTTTTGCTAGTTCCTTGCTTTCAGAGCATCTTCAGTATGATTGGGTGGGGAAAACAAAGGAATAAACCTTATCAGCTATTTAAGCTGATATCTCGCCCTACCACTGAGGAGATATTTTGATGATACAGTTTTCATTACTAAAATGCTATAGTATAATAAATTAATTCAATGTTGTGCACTTATCTATTAGACACATTACTACAGAAAAATAAAAATGTTAATTATTCATTATCATCTCTCCGATTATTTGTTGTGGCTGATAATTACATTGAATGTATTTTATATCAGTAATAACCTTCTGTCTACATTTACAACATATCATATCTGGGGGGCTTGTCAAGCCTTTTCCCAAAGCCTTTCCTTTATTAAGACACAGACCTCATGAGTACATAACCTTTATGTTGAAGGCTGATTTTCTTCTTTCATATAAAGAACAAATATTATAGATTAATTAATCCAATGTGATTATAATTTAATCACCCTTCTTCGGCAGTCACAAGGGACTTTGTTATTATTCAGCGGCTCATTCATATTGTTATGGAGAATAAATGCAGTCATAAAAATATTTGTGTGTCACTTAATTCATACAACTGAACAAAACTCAAGATCAGTAAACAAACCCCATTGTTTCATCATAGAAGCTTTGTGGTCTCACCAGCTCTTACTTTCCACCTCTTGACTGTTTGCATCTGTACAAAGTCTTTTGCTGTAGAGCCTCCATTTCCAGACTAACACACGCTGTTCCCTTTCCAAACAATTAACTTGATTTTTATGAGGCTGACCGAAAATTGAGGTGTGGATCCTGTGCACACCTGACCAAATGCTGCTTGCCCCAGCCCATTATTAAAGCAATGACTTATGCATTCCACTCATGTCTAGCCTATTCCACTTGATTTTATTGTCAGTGAAAATGATTACTTATTACTCTGACTTCTCTAACATTTGCTTTTATGCCATTTCCTTAAAGTGTAGCCTAGGCCATATTCGTATCACCATGGAAATCCTTTTGGATTATTTCTATCTCAAATTCTATGAGCCCTTTGAAGGCTGAATCCTCTCAACATTTATTTTAGAAGAACAGGGGCAGGGGGGGAAGAAATTTCTTTTCATGAGACCTTTGAACAAAGTGTAATTTGAAAGTGTGAATGAAACTACTGTTTAATAAAAAAAATGAACAGTTGAGCTACTTGGCCTTGGGACAATGTTGTTTAATTAAATTAATCAATTCTAATTTTTTACTGAACTTTGAGAAACTAAGGTAATAATTCATAAACGCACTAGATGGAAGCAAAAGTTATGAGATCCAATCCTGATGTGTCTTCTGTCACATTTAGGAAGCTTTAGTAAGTGCACTGTTCAGACATTGCAATGTCATTGTAATTCTATATAAAAATAAGTAAAACTACCATATAGAAAGCAAATAAAGTTAAAATAAATATTACTAGTCCAAATTAATTGATCAATAAAGCAATCAGATAATTCAGAATGGAGGTTAAATGCACAAGAAACAAACAGCTAAAATAATTTTATGATATGACATGAAGAAAGCAATACCTTCCACAGATTCAAGACTATTGGTCTTATGGCTGGTTAATGGTAAGGATCAAGTATTTTTAAAGGAAATAAGTTTTAATTAGACCACATGAATTTGTACACTGGACATTTCAAATCTGTTTTTCCTTTCTTTCAAAACTGTACTTTTTCCAACCTGAATTTCCCATCTACAGTCTTGTCTTGTGCTACCATGAAAATCCAGGCAACTCTGGATGCGAGAAATGTATATTGTTTTAAACGTAGTTCTGCTGCTTGTTTCAGAAAATGCTTATGTAGGAGAGTTTAGGTACAGCTGGTTATGTTAGAGGTTGTTGAATTCAGTTGCCCAACAAGGGCGAGGCTGCCAGAGCTCCATGCTTAAGCTTGTTTCTCCCCAAACCACATAGATCCTGGATGCTGCCTCATAGACAAAGCATTATTCCATACCACCCTTCCCCACTCCCCCCACCCTTTTTTTTTTTTCTAAGGCACTGAAGTTCTTTAAGCCAGTGAAAGGGACTTACAGGCATAGAAACAGTGGACAAGAATTTTCATATGGTGGAAATTTCTTAGGTACAAACTGATTTTTCCTTCATTTTTCTTCTCTGCTAGTGGGATACCTGTGTGAGCCGTCAAGGAGCTAGGACTTGATAATTCAAGGCTTGGGTGAAGAACATAGAAAGTAGAGCAACTGTGGCTTGAGACTTTCCAAGCTCTTCACTGCCTCAATATGGAAGTTACATGGGTGGTCCTCCTTCTTCTGCTCTATCCCAAGCACTGGGATCAGCCAAAAAGCATTTCTGCTATTGCTCCTGAGGTTTAAGGCACACACTACCAGATTAGATGAGCAGTTTTTGCACAACCAGTTACACAGGTATCCTGAATACCAAACTATAACTTAAGTGAACTAAGCTGATCTCAGATCACGTATGATATGCAAAAATTATGTTTATGAAAACCTTCCAGACATCATCAGAAGTGAGCGATAAACCGAGATGGGAAAGGAGCCAAGTTGGAAAGATCAGAAGACAGCATCTGTGGAAAAGCAAGATTATTATGTTCAAGTGTTGAACAGACAAGACTTCCTTGACATGGGTGTACTACTGAAGACAGATGTTCACATCTCCTATGAAAACTCTGTAGTGACCTTTCTTTGCAGAATTTTGTGACAGATTTTGGAATATTGAACAAGAGTGCAATAACATGTCCTTGAACTAGTACTTCAGTTGGTGCATAAAGAATTGCAGTAAGAACCATCCTTCTCCTGTCCTTCTAATGTTTGCTTCTTTATGTCTTTAACACAATCAATAGTCTCTTTTTTGCCACATACAGATCCAGACCTGCTGCAATTTCTGGCAATGTTCACCAGCTTCTTTTAAACACAGGTTGTAAAGGTAAAACACCAGCCTTACGTCCTGGGTTTGGGTATCAACCCCAAACCCAACCGCAGATCCCAAACAGGTTTGTTAATTCAGCAGCTCAACATAACATATACTCTTCGTTTAGTTACTATCTTTGCACACTGGCTATCTGGGCAGAAAACATGGTTATTTATGTAACACTAACAATACAATAACGACTTCATAGTCCACCCATAATTGTCCTACATAGTTCTACAAACACAGTAAGAAAAATTTCTTCACCTCAAAGACCTTATAGTACTAGACATGACGGTCTAGTTGGTCGATGTGTCAATTATCTCTTTATCTTTTTCCCTTAATATCTAATCTGCAACATGAATACAAAACTTCTGTACTGAAAAATCAAAGTCAAACCTGTAGATTCATATTTCAGTGCATAATTCTAAGTACTTGTGCAAGTTAATTTCACCAAGTTATTCCCTTTTGAATAGGGATGCACATTGTCATTGAAAAGCACTTTGGTCCAAGCACCAGGAGAAATGGATCTATCTGTGAAACTGAGAACTGCGAGCATGCAAGCCAAGGAAAGTATCTTACGTGTGGGAAAACTGAAACCCACATCTTACATAACTCTATTGTCCTTCGTACCCCTCCCTTTCCTTCTGTTCTTCAGCCACATCCACTGACACACCTGTGCTTAGGATGCGGATTGTACACTCTTTGGGATAGATTTCATTGCCTTCAGTGAAGCTGCATCACGTGCTTTGGTGGTATGCTAAATCAGTAGTTTTACTGTGCTAAGAATTAAGAGATCGTTTACTGACAATGAACTGAGGCTTTTTGCTTTAATTCATGCTACAATGGTACATGAAGACACTTTATGGGCTCCCAGTGCTCTGCCAGGGCACCACAGCAGAGGAATCTGGATTCAGATGCTTATTTTCTTAACCATTAGCATCATCACCTGTTTTCCCATCCTAGTGCTGACCCAGCCCAGCCTCGTTTAGCGTCTGCAGCCTGACAAGATCACAGCTTGGGAAGATATGGCTGTAAGGAAAGTTGTGTTGCTTTTCAAGTATAGCTTCTTTTAAACCACCAGCCTGAGAAATGTTTGCTGGCAAACATGTTTACACAGCTCTCCCCTTTCTCAACATAAAAGGGAAGCTATTGCAGTGGTACAAAAAAGAATGGTAAAAGTGAGGTCCCCATGAACACAAGTGGTGGCCATTGTAATAAGTGTTTTGCAGTTACAGAGCCTTTCATCTAAGGACTTCAAATTCCTTGCAAAGATTGATTAATTAAGGCTCACGGTGAGAGTTCTGTGAATCATCAAACCACAAGAATTTCACACCTCACTGACTTGCAACTCAGAGAAGCTCTTGATGAACATGAGCTAAGTTTCATGAGACTTGAGGGAACCTAGATCAACTCCAGTGGGTTGGCGCTGAAGTAATTTTTAAGATGTGTAAATTTAAAGGGAAGCCAGGTGAGCAATCCAGAGTGCTTTAAGAAGCACAGTGAGTGATCCTTGGATAAAACCTCCTCCTGGAGACTGAAACCACTACACTCTTGAAGTTGGTAAGGTGCTGGCAAAATCAGTAGTGTACTCTCATTTACTTACACTAAAAAAAGCTGAGTCTTATTTAATTGGTACTTATATTACATCAATGTAGAGTTGTATGTCACTTCCCCTCCTTTTTGCAGCACTTGTAGCCATTGTCCTTGACCCAAAGCAGTATGAGACCAAAGAGGGCCCCAGTAATGGGCCAGTCTCTCTCCTGCACGTTGGATGACTTGCACAGCATCTGAGGCCTCCCAGTAGCTCTCCCATCAGCCCATTCCTTCCCACTGGCACCATTGCATCACCTCTCTTGTTGTGCACCTCTCTGGAAGCTATTAATTTCATTTTCAAGAACATTTACAGGATTATAACTACAGACATTTAAAATCCTGATTAGTATTTTCTGTGTCTTAAGCCTTGTTGTAAAATATTCCTTGGTCATGCACAGCTTATAAAACATTTTTTATACATAAGAATGTAGGCGCCTATATTTTTAGTTAAAAATAATGATTTGGTTAGTCATATTTTACAGTTGCTAATTACTCTACAAATGCCATAACCTGTCTGAATGGTAACTGCTCAATAAAAGGTTTTGTTCTGTTTAAGAGATGCTAAGTAATGCAGTGTAATACTACATGCGTCAGGCCAATGTATTACTAAGTATAATATTCATTTCTTAAATGTGAAATACATATTCACTTCTTTCTTTCTGTTGTTGTTGGCTGTGCAGATCAATTTCATTTAAAAGTAAAATCTTTGATTTTCTCCAAACTCTAAGCTTTCTCTACTGTTTATTTGGGTGTAAATTGAGCATAACTGTAGAAATTATGGTGTGAAAGGACCATTGGTCTTCTTGCTGATCTTAATGACAATACAGTGACCTGTTGGAATACCAAAAGAATGGTAACTAAGTGAAATCTGTTTAACTCCTTTGATTAAGATCTTTTCTGGCATATATCTGGCACAGTCACATACTTTGCATACATACACAGGAAATGTGTTTGGCTCCACATTACTCTACTGAAGATTTGCAGAGAAATGCAAAACGTGCTTGTTCATCCATCACTTCATCTTCTTTTCATTTATGAACTCACTAAACGTGCTGAAAATGGTTGATGTTGGTAGCACAAAGCATATTGTAGCTTGGGCACTCTGCACTTCTTTAGAAGCTGCTCTCTCCCAGATGAGCCCAGCCTACCTGGCCCCAAGTTAGCTTTGTGATATTCCCCCAAGCCCAGAAGCAAGACCCTATCCACAGCCCCTTCCCTGTTAGCACCACAGATCAGGTTCAGGAGGTGGTCACAGCCAGCTGGCTGAATTATCCACTGTGGCTACTCTTCCCATTCTCCTCTGGTTTCTTTTGTTTGGCCTTCATTGACCCTTTGGACAATCCTTCAGATCTTGCTCTCCAGACACTTCTTTGGTTGCCTTCTCCTGCAGGGAACCTCAGCAACAAAACAGGAATTGTAGCTGCTATAGCAGCAGTTCATCAGCTGAATAGAGGTATCAGATTAGATTATCATCTATCAGCGGAGGCTCTGTGTCTTCATGGACAGAGAACTGGACAAAAGGGTGTTTCCCTCCTACCCATCACTGGTCAACTGGCTGAATTCAGGCAAATGACCTCAGCCTCCAGTGGTCCAGCTTCCCAACATGAATACAGGAATTTGATCATCCCTTTGTACAGATCACTAAAAGTTACAATGAAAAGCTCTATATGTGGTTAATTATAGCAGGACTCAAGAGGTAGGAAACTTTAACTGTTGTAGAAAGCTTTAGCAAATAGTGCATTACAGGTAAAGATGTGATTTTTCCTACACTCCAGAATACAGAAAGATTTTAAAAATAATTTTCATTCAGGAGAGTTGAGCAAGCAGTGATAATAGTGAAACAAAGTCATAAATTACTGTGTGACTCACATATAAGCCATTTTCAAGACATTAAGAAGTACAAAAGCAATAGCACAAGAAAAGAAAGTTGTAGTAACAGAATGAAGAAGGAAAAAACCCACCAAACTCTTAAGACAGCAGGCCATTTTGGGAACCATAACTCTTAAAAGCAGCCCTACCCAGTAAACTAAATTTTCCAAGGAGGTTGCAAATTTTTGCTCCATGAGTTCAAATCATTTGTGAAATTCAACTATCATCTACTTATCGCCAGCAGACCAGCCAGGTCTGCTGGGGATATCCAGCCAGGAAAGTCGACTGCCCCAGCTTTACTTCCTAGCATTATTAAGAGCCTTTGTCAAAACAGATTCTGATGTTTCAAGAGCTCCAGCTCAGGTAACAGGTCTCAAACTTGCCAAGAAGCAGTTGCACTGGAATCATTTGTACTACTGTGAGCAGCGTTAGCAAACATGGAGGAAAGGGGATATTTTACATTATTAAGGCAGAAGACAAAGGGATTGTTGATCATAGTAAGAAAATCATGCATGTAGAAATGATTACTTTGTCTATATTTCCTCTTAGGCAATAGCTGATGCAGAGACAATCTGATATTTGCAAGATACAAGGCAGATATTCAATTTAATTAAAATAAATATTCCCAAAAAGATATCAAAAGCCAAGCGAGGTCCCCATTCAGATAGATAACTGTATTCCTTTGTTAATAAGGTCCATGATTTAGGGCCTCAGAAGAGGGAATTAACTTCTTATCATAGGATAATTTTTCTCTACTTACTGCTATCAACTATGAGATATAAAACCAAACTCTCTAAGGTGACAGAATTAATAATTTTTGAAATAAGGTATTTTGAATGTTTGCTGAAAACAAACCTTATGAAAGATTCTCAGTGGGTGGTGGCTGTAATGATTTAAAGAAGGCATTTCCAAAACTGTTTTTCTGAATATTGTTGTCCCCAGTTTTTAGCCCTTGGAGTTGTCGTGCAGGCAGGGGGATCCAGCTGGTCCCCTACCTCCTTGGTCCCCAGACCAGACCACAAACTGGGAGCATGTGGTGAAGTTACTTATATAAGTAAGAGATTATTTACATAAATAAATTATAAGGAGACACCCTTTGCAGCTGTGACAAATGTGGAGAGTAACAATAACTTTGTGCTATTAAATACAGCCACTGAAAATAGCTAGGAATGAATATTCCCTCAGCACAGATGTGATTTTCCTAAAAACACAGCAAACCCACAGTTCTGTGGAGTCAAATCCATGGCTGGTGTAAGTCAAGATAGCCCCTGGACTGCAAATGGAGTTTACACACAATTTACACCAGATGCAAGCCTGACTTCACAAAGCAATGGCTGGAGGCTAAATGATATTCTTGAAAGTTGCAAAGCCTTGGATTATGAAATCTCTCGCAATATATTTCCATTTCAACTCCTTCCAGTATAATTTGTTCTCAGCAGTCTGAAGGCACAAGAAACATCTATTTCATTAGCTCAAATAGCTTATAAATGCTTTTTAAAAATTCCATTATTTGCACAGTGTGAGGACCCCAATGCACCCTAACAACTGTTTGACCTGAATATATTAAAAATATTGTAATGTTTTGTTACATATCCCAAGGTAAGAAAAAAAATTAAAAAAAAATCAGGCTATGGCTTATTAGTTTTCTCTTCCCCTCTTCCCTGCTTCTTATAAAGGTTTATTTGACAGAGCATAAGATAGTGGTAAAATCCTAAGGTAAAGGTTAAACTCTGTTTTATTATGTTTACAGGATTTAAAGGGTAAATCAGGAAGTGCTTATTTAACATCAAGTGAAAGTGGTGGATTAGTAACCAGACCGAGACTTAAAAGCATCCTTAATCCTTAAAATCTCTGAGGGTGAAAGGTCACTCTTTAACACCAGGTTGTGTAAAGAATGAAGCAGACAGAAGCTTCTGTTTCATCATTGCCCAGTTAATCCACTGAGGAAATGAGCAGCATTGGTTTTTGCTAGGTAAACTCCTCCTAAAACCAAGGAAACAGAGGAAAGCCTGAACAGGAAATAATTAAAGTAGGTTTATTCCATGAACACAGTAGAGCCACGCAGGAGATAGTTTAAACTGTTTTAAAAGTGACACTTCTGTGACTATTAATTGTCTCTCTTGATTACATTTTCTTCGCTCCTTATTTTCATTGTTCTTTTAATGGTTAAATTAATGCTCAGTGGTTTATTTGGAGATAGATGCAGAACAAGACAAACATTTTCAGAGGCACGATGGGTCACTTCCAATAGACACTATTTTATGTTCTTATGTCTTCTGGCATCTTGTGGATTAGAGAGCACAAATAGGGCTCATAAATACCCCATCTCTTTTAAACTTAGGAGTTCTGGAAAAATAATTACACACAGATCTTTTATTGTGTTACCACAGCCATGTGTGTCCAAGAAATAGGTGCAGGGAAATACAGTTTGCAACATTTCTCCTCTTTTACTCTGTAATCTCTACCAAGTGTCAGGAGGCGAGCATTCACTGGCTGTTGCAACTGAGATTAAAATGGGGTTTGAAGCTCCCAGTAGTTGAAATAAAACATAGCTCAGCAAAGCTTTTCCCTGCAAATGCAATATAAAGTGTAGTAGATTATAGAAAATATTTAGAGCCCACTAGTTAGTAAATATACCCACTTCTTGTATAGACAAATCTTAACTTTTTTTTTGGAACAATCAATAAGAAAAGGCAAAGAGCTCACATATTTCAGCTACTAGGGAAAAGAGTATTTTCAGTACTAGCAGCCTTTCAATATTTATATTGAGCTTGCCTTTACTAAATCACTGGTGAAAAATAAGAGGATTCACCCAAGCTGTAGTTTCATCATATAAAACAGCACAGACATTTATCTTACGAAATTGCAGAAGTGTAGCTCCATGTAGACTGATGGAGCTGAGCTGCATTTGGCATTAGGATCTGATTTTCTTGCCTAAGGTGTTTATGACGCATGCAGTTGCTAATAGCTTATGCAGTTCATTTTTTACAGAATCTGTGGTTTAAGCATAATGCTTAGTACTTCTGAAGTATTACTTTTCTTTTTTAAAAAATTGCAGAGTGTTTAATGTGAATTATGAGGAGTGCTTAGTTGCACACATTTGAAATCTGCCTCAAGTTTTTCACAGCATTCATCCCTACCTTTGTGGTTCCATTTTATCATAACATTTTCTTAATTAAGCAAAAATAAAAGCAATACAATAACGTTTTGTAAACTAAAATGAATGATTGGGTTCTTTGGGGCTACTTCCCAACAGACATGCACGCTCAGAGCAGCAGCACAGAGCTGAAACAACCTTTCTGTAATCAGAGGGATCAAGCGTAGAAAAAAATATTCTTTAATGCAATAAAGTGATCAAAAAGCTCATACAGGATTTCTTCTATCTCCCTGGATATTTTTAGCTTGGTTTCCTAAAGAACTGGGGCTTATGTGACCAAATTATTTATCTTACATCTTTACCCCTTCACCATCTATCTTTACCCCTTGTAATTTTCAACCCAATGGCCGCTTCTGGATGTACAGCAAGCCCAAACTTCCTCATCAGGCTCCTACAAATTTAATTAGAATAAATCACTCCATATAGGGTAGAGATGCTTAAGTTACCCACCTCATTGAAAACTTGAATCAAGTGCTTTTGAGAGTTCACAGTGGGGAGAAACCTCTGAAATGCCCAAATTGTGAGGAAAAATTCAAAACAGAGCTGGCAACAATAAATTCATAAAAAAGCAGGATTCGTTAGTTCTGAAGCTCATAAAAACTATTTTGTTTGCCGAGATATTATGACTTCCTGGCCATCAACACCCATACATATTCAGTATTAGTCGTACAGAGCCACAAAACAAGACGATAGCTAAAACACACTAATTACAGGAATCAAGAAACATTAGCTGTTTCTAGGTGTCTGATAATGGATGGTCTCAAAGATTCTGTTTCAAAGTTATATTTGAAAACAGCTATTTATATTCTATGAAGTATTCAGTAAAAAAGGTAATGTTAGGAAACAAAGAATCAGGTTAATCGTTCTGAATTTAACAAATTGTAGGAAGAAGTAAAATAGTTTCAGGGCGGTCTTTTTTGCAGAATTACCAGCATTTAGAATGTATGTATGTGCTACATGGCACCCCTAAAAGGCTTTGTAATTTCTTATAATAAATTCTAGTACTCCTAAGTGTTGAAGCCTGGTTTTCAACCCACTGCTATTGTCAGAGTTGGAAAAGGAGCAGCAAACTAACGGAGGGGGTTAAAACCACAACTTCCATGGCCTGGATTCTTACACACACTGCAAGGCAGTAATGCCTCCTAATTCCAGAGTTTAAATCAAAAAAGCCTCCTCTTTTCCGATCATACGTACTTCAGCACATTTACAATACGAATGGGAAATGAAGCACAAGACCACTATTTTCAGAAATATTTAGTTGGTAGTCCGTACGCTTTAGGACAAACTGCTTGAATCCCTTTGACCTGATTCCTCTTTGTTAAAAGAAACAAAAAATAAGCTGGTCAAGCTGCACAATGAATTACATCAGAGCCCAGTAGACAAGGAAGTAAGTAACTCTGCAGTCTCCATGCTTTAACAAGCTGAGTATCAAGAAACACCCAGTACTACCTCCATGCTAGAAGCACACATGTAAAAAATTAATTTATAAACATAAGTATTCAAAACCAGGTTGTGAGAAAAATAACTTTAGACATATTCAAAAGAAACTTAACTGTTGCTTCCTCATTTCTCTTTAATTTACCATAATGTTAACATTAACACAAGAGGATCATGGCATTTGTTAGTAATATAATATAGAGCGGGCAACACTATGTTTCCCAGATGGCAAACTTCCAGGTATGATTAATAGCAAAGTGAATTTTGGTATCAGTTCACGGTTAGCACTATTAGTGATTTATATGTTTCAAAAGAAAATCAGACTGAATTTTCAATTAAAAAAACCTTTTATATGATTTTCTACTAATGAGTTCTCTTATTCTTAAGTAGTGGTTCAGAATGTAACCAAAGCACACACTTGGAAATTATTCAGTTATTTTTACATGATTTTTTGCACTACTTACGAAATTCAAACAATAGGTCTACAATATTTTTTATAAATCAGTGATCAACATGAATCAAGAAACCAATATACTGTTTTGTTGGTTTACGTCAGTTAATAATGGAGAAGATTTCCCCAAAGATGACAACCAAAGAATTTCTATACTGGACTATGACACTTCAGAATTTCAAAACCAGTCTATAGTTCAGAAACAAACAAAAAAAATCAGTACAACTTTGAGATTCTGAAAGACTGCAAAAATCTCAGAAAAATTAGAAGAGAGGCAAGGGTTATTGACTCAAACAATCCTTATACTGATGTATTAAGTTCTGCACCACCATTAGATGAGCAAGAGCTAATTCTGAGAATCCAGAGCTGAAGAGATGAGGATGTATTTCCCATACCAAATACTTTTTTAAAAGAAATGTATGCAGTCCCTAGAAAAGAGATTCTTGCAACACTTAAAAAAACCCACCCAAAATTAAAATAACTGGAAGCCAAAATACAAACAACCAGCATCTCATTTATCTATAGTAATTAAGTAAACTGTGCTGCCTTACTCTGGTTTTGAGGACAGAAAGCGAGAAACTAAAACCACAGCTAAATACTATTAACAGAATTAATTTATCCCCAAATATTTTTTTCCAAATGTAATAACACCATTCAAAGTGATGTACTCTGGAACCACACATGCATACATGCACCTTGCACACTCAGTAGTACACATCTGAGCACCCAAATTCCAGTCAGGGTGAGGGTCAAACAACAGTTATCTACACCAACCCCCCACTTCTTCCTCCAAACCCACATGGAGCCCTATTAAAATTTATGGAGCTCCATATGGGTGTACATGTCTGCCTAGGTAAATCACTGGCATGATTAGAACTATAATTATCCTTATTAGAGTGTCTAGTGTGTTTCATATGCTAGCAAATTCCACCAAGTATACTGGCAGTAATGTGCAGACTTTGCAATGCAATATGTAGTTAGTCTGAAGGGCTCTTCGAAGTCTGGTCCTTCTTTTCTTTTGCAGTCACCACTCCCCCCAAATTCTCAAGTATCTCTGAAGCTCAGATATGTTTGATACAAAACTAGACACAAAAAATGAAAATGGATATTTTTTTCATGATTGCTTCTAGGCATACAGGAGTGGAGCAACCAAAAATAATAATTTATTAATATAGGAACACAGTTACAGCAAAAAAACCCCTGTTATTAATTTGAATAGAATTGCTGGGAAAAATAAATCTTTTTGCTCTTTATCAAAAAAAATCTCCCATGCTATTCAAAGTCTTTAATTTTGGTTGTCTTAATGTATTTTTCATGTAAGTCATAAAGTATGATTTTTACGTTTATTATGGCTTACACACAAAATTATATCCAAAAAGCTTTATAGGTACTGAAGTATGACATCCTTTACTCCACCACACCTTAATAGTGAGAAAAATAATTCACTCATAAAGATTGATAGCTGGCATTCGTCTTGAAGTTGTCCAATGATTGCATGAGAATTAAAATAAAATTATCTTCTCACCAAAGGAGTTAGTTATCCCTGCGGGCCAGGGCTGAGGTGGAGTTGGGATGAATCATGAATTGGGAGGATCTCTAGCTTTCAATGAAATTAGTAACTTCCTTGCAAATTAATTTAATTACACCTATCAAAAATCTCTGTTCACAAAACATGCACCTTTGGAGGTCTACAACTAAGAGATGGACTAATTCAAGTCAACAGAAAATTCTATTTTCCCCTCTTTTCCCACATATATTTGCACACTGTCTTGGACAGACAGAGGAAGAAGTGTTTGTAGAAAGCCAACAGAGAAGCTCTTCCATGGCTTCTAAAAGGTAAGTCATTTTCTCAGCACATATGAATTCATACAGCGTTTTTAGCTTGAATAGAGCTACACTGA
Source organism: Rhynochetos jubatus (assembly GCA_027574665.1). NCBI lineage: Eukaryota > Metazoa > Chordata > Aves > Eurypygiformes > Rhynochetidae > Rhynochetos > Rhynochetos jubatus. The sequence goes on from CM050654.1 coordinate 33,628,314, forward strand.
GTCACACTGACATGAGACCTGACCAAGAGTCTAGGCTTCTCCTAATAAAAAGAGTGAATTAGAAATTTTGAAACCATTTGGCTGCAAGCAATGCTTCTTACAGGTAAGACTTGAGAACAATGACTGGAAATTTTAATTCAAAAATTCATTAGCAGTCCACAATAATCATGGTCCTTTTCTTTTTCCATAGAGGGCATAAAAGCCAAGCCTGTTTGAATGAAGAAAGAGTTCTTCCCCATTTCTGAACTCTGCATCTGCAGCAAGTCTTGGCATCATCTGCAGAGGTAGTTTTGACCTCAGAAACTTCAGTGGCTGCTTCTGGTTTAAAGCAAGTGTTTGACACCTCACAACATTCCCTCTGCTGAACTCCATCTCCAAGATCACAGAGGTTGCCCTGTTTCACTGTATGCAGGTCATAGCTGCTAGGACACTGCCAGCAGGTTCTTTCCCAGCTGGTACCTCTCACTTGGGGGTAGGGAGGAAGTTGCCTTTCTTCTAACACTTACATGGAAAACTCTTACTGGGGATGTTCTCTGAAGTTTGTCATGGGTGGATTTGCTCTGAATTTTAGCCAAGACCTGGCTGGCACCTTTTATTATATCAAAACAGTGTTATGGCAAAGGACAAAGTTCAGTGCTAGATAGTGAGTTATAAAAGATTCAGTACCAAGAGATAGTACTGAATTGTTTCCTCACATCTGATTAAGGTTAAAAGACTCAAGGAACACTGGTGAGATTTCTTCAGTCTGGACAGACAAGCTTACAGATGGATAAACTGCAGAAGTATATGCTAATACACACACATCGTTGAACATATTGCGCTTATAAAAATGCACCTTTTCTGAAAAAGACACTGTTCGTATGCTGCAATGCATCTGTGATTATCTGGAAAGTATTCAGAAGTACCTGCTCCAAAAGTATGGCTTATCTATAATTTAAACTGAAGGAGACTTTCCTTTAGGCAACACAGACTTTGTGACACATGAATGAACAGCTCCAGTAGCTCACTGCCAGTTTGGGAGCCTTTGCAGCATTTTCACCTCCCTAAAAATAGAGGAGGTTTTTGTTTACAATACTCAGAGGAAAACAATCTTGTTTATGTAAAGGTAGCCTAGCAGTTCTGTGCTAATCATTGGCAGATATGCTCTTTTTCCTCCTTCACCTGATAGGATGCCACAACATACAGTGTGGAGTCAGTCTGCCAGAACAAGGCCGAATCATGAGATATAGCTGCAAAACCTCAGGAAATCCTTGTCTTGTGCTAGGGCCAACTTTGCCTTAGAAGTAAAACATCTCCCTCACTTATTACAAAGCACCCAAGACATGAAGCACTGGCAGTACTCAGAGGTGGCACCTAGGTAATTTAACAACATCATCAAACTATGAGAGTTAGAATTTGATTTATAATGATGACTAACCTAATAAAATGGTAAAGCAAGTCAATATGCAGACTCAGAGACTTCTCCAAATTTTTCTTTTACCCCCTAGTACTTTGATGATGCAGTCATTGTAAAGCATTCCAGACATGTCATGCTCAGTTGAAACTATGGAACAAAGCCTCACATGTATCCTTGCCGAGATCGGGTCATTCTTCATTAGAGCTGCGTAAACCTATTTACAAGACCAGCTTTTTTTTGTGGTAATGAGACGAGTTGGAGGGGGAACCCCAAAACCCCCAACCTCTTGATCACAGCATGTATGAAAACAGCTCCTAGTAAGAAGGATATTTTTCCATGAAAGTGGTAAATTTTCAGATGGAGAAACAAAAAAAACCCCCAAGAGTTCAAATCCTTGTGAATTGACATTGCTATGCTGATTTATGCCCACTGAGAGCTGTCCCTTTATAATCTGTTCCAGGTTGGAATTTTACTATGGAGAAATACACACATTTTTGTAAAGCCAAGGAAAAATACACCCATCTAAAAGGATAGTTTCCATGTAGTTCTATTTCTGATCACTTTAGATATTTTAGGCTGTGTCTTGCAATCATCCTATTTATGGGATCAAAAAGAAGTAACCCAGATATGGGAATAAAGTTAGTAAAGTCATTGGTCCAGACAGGACTCAGGCTGCTAAGTACATGATGATTGATATTGGACACATCTCTTTCTTGGCAGGGAGTTTTGGCTTTCAGCTACACTGTACTGACATCAGGTATATTAAAAGTGAACCCAAATATCTGCTGAAATTCACAGAGATGTTGAAACATTTTTAACTCTGAAGCCAAAGATGTGTCAACCGAGAAAGCTGAAGTCTACCTTCGACTTCTTTCATTCTAATTTGGGGAAGAAATGCTCAGCAAACTTGTCAAGTCTAAGCAAGCTCCTTTACAACCCACTTCTCTATTTTCTTGTGGCAGTAGTCCACCAGCAACAATCTTCATAAAAGCAGTAGAAAGGTCAGCTGTTGCACGCATTTGCCAGCCCTGGATACAGTCCCAATGCACAAGAGTGGGTTCAGAACCCTAATCTATATTTCACTTTCTGTACCAGGCAAAGACGACAAGATTTAGGCCCATCTTTTGCTGATGCAAGTGATTTCCAGAGAGCGAGCTTACTTGCTCAAGAGATGTATTACAGAACAGAAGCATACTTATCTTTAGACAATCTCTCTTCCAGGGCTCTATTACTTCCTATTCTCACTTCTGTTAATATATTTTCTGCTTTCAAGTCCTGCTCCTAGTGCCACTGTACTCAAGTGCCAATCAGTCCCCATCAATCAGCCACTGTGCCACAAGTTGTTTCAGGAGCCCCAGTAGAGAAAACGCGGTAAAGACCTGGAAGCTTTCAGACTAAGAGACCACAAGTCTTGATGTGTGCTGCCTAACCAAAATCTGCATTCAAGTTGTAACTGGTTGCTCAGTCTGGTATCGATGGTAACACAGATTGTTCAGTTTAATTATTTTGCTTCTTGGTGTGCAGGTTGCACACAGGTCTGCCGTCTTGCATTACTTCAGATACCACCAGGGTTTCAATGAGTTGCTATTTCTTTACAAGCTTTGGATATATCAAGCTCTACAGCCTTTCACGACACTATCCTTCAGAGACCCAACAAAATAATTCCTTTATCCTTAGTGAACAGTTCCAAATATGCTGGAGTGATGATAGAGCAAACTGCTTTCCCCAGACAGTGTCTTTTTGGATGAGCATAGCATTGGTATGGTTTCCATGTAGGTACTTTGTATTTTTTATTATTGATTTTTCTTAACTTAATTAATCAGTTATTCATTTATCGGCTTCACCTCAGTGTCTTGCATTTTAATGTTACAATGAATCATTTGTTCAATAAATTCTTTTTTTTTTTTAACCACACCATGGTTTATATTTTAAATAGTTATTAAAGCAGGTTGAAAAAACAGTTACAGAACAAGTTATAAATGCTGAACATGCTGATTCAATTAAATTTTCAGATAAAAAAATATTTTGGAGGAGAACCACATTACAAACTTTGTTTTTCCTCTGTATGGATGGGGTTTCAGATGTTCTTTCAAAGCTCACAGGCAGACACAGACACTAATATGGCACTGCAGCTGTGTCTGGGCCAGGCTACAGTAACTGTTGGTGTATATTCATTAAGCTACTTCATGGATGAGAGCCAGGTCTGCAGCAAGAGCTCCCCAATGTGTCCTTACAAATTGTTTCCTGGGCTGCATGAGGTTGCACTAAGCCCCCAGTTCCAAGTTTACTTATTGGTTCATGCAGAACTATCTCCTCTGGAAATAGAATTCCAGGTACAACTTCTATTTGAGATAGATGTATAAATGAAATTTCAAAACTATCTTTCTCTCAGCTATTTAAACATTTTACTGTTTATACTTGGCTTTCAAACCTTAATGAAAGATCATTGAAGCAGTAGTAAATTCTGAGAACAGAATACAACTTAAAGACCTTTGTGTGAAAGGTTAACACAAAAGTACCTCATATGTACAGAAAGAGTTTATGCACCCTAACAGGGATGCTAGCCCTCTTTAGAAGCTATTCAAACAGCAAAGTGCAATTATTTGAAAAAGCAGTTTAAAGTTTTCCCTCTAAGAATCACATCCACATATACTAGTAAGAGACAACATGTATGAGTACTGAGATAAGAGACAGTTGTGCACATGCTGAGTCAGGAGAAAACTGAAAAGAAGTATTTTGTGTAGCAAGAGCACAAGAATGGTATTATTGTTCACATACTTTTCCCATTTTAAAAAAATCAAAAAGTTTCCTTGCTTTTCTGAAGACCAATCAATTTGCATCAGGAAAAGAAACAATTATTGATGTTACGGTCAGTAAATGGGTAGATATAAGCACATTTCAGCTAACTAATGGAAACATTTCAAGCCACATAAAGAATACACTGCATATGAATTAAGATGTGTAGTAAGAACAATGGGAAAAGAGGCACTGAAAGATAAGACATTGTTTAATGGGTTGTGTAATCTGATAGTTCATGTCATGTGATCTAGAAGCTGGATTTTGCAAGGTTAAGATATCAGTATAAGAAAGCAAAACAAAATGAATAGTATAAATAGTCTGTAATGATGACACCTACAATGAATAGCTAAAAGCAACTTTCAAGGAAGGAGGTCTTAGGAGCTCGCCTTTACTACTGAATCTGAGCTGAACCCCTAAGGGAAATCTTTTCCAGCAGAAATGAATTTCTGAAGTACACATCTGCACTTGGCGCAGACACAGAACAGAAAGAACAGACTGCTGAAAACTCAGAAGTCCATTTTGCTGAAAGTGATGAGGTTTCCCAAAGCCAGCCAGAAGAGTTTGGGATATCTGAAGATTTATCAGGCAGGAGATCTGTTTCACATACATACTTCAGTATCAACTAGCCCAAACAGGCTGTGGACACCTGCATAACTCTGTTCATATCATGGCTTTGTCCTATTCAGAACAGACACCAGAGGCACACAAAGCTAGGTCTCATCTGAACCCATTGGCCAACAATTATTTTGTAGTGGGAATGAGGAGCAAAGAAATACCTTTGGAGCAAAAAAGTCCTTTTGTGACCTTAGATGTTTTCTGCAGAAAAGTTCTGTTCCAACAAACTGGCATTTCCCAACAAAAGACAAGGAAACCTCCTGCCTGCCCCCCAGCCCAATCATTTCATATGAATATATTACCAGAAGAAGAGTGAGTAAATGCTAATGCTTAGCCTCAGGTCTTGATCGACTCAGACTTGGATACAAGATGACAATTTGTCCTAGAAAGTGAAACATTTCTGAAGTTACATGACTCATCCTGCACACCTGGCAGTCCCAAACACAGAATTAACTAACACAAGACAACTCTGAGTTGATTTCATCCTATTATTGTTTTTTGTGGCTACATCTCATCCTTTTTCCCTTTTTTTCTCTCCAAGATCATCATTTAGGTTACAGCATTTCAGAATGGAAAACAGAGCTCTTATGAGAAAACACAAATATGCTTTGTGTTTGTGTGTTTTCTGTAGAACAAAGAAATAATTGCAATAGCATTAAATATGAGCTAGATTCATCCATTTTCTACTTATGATTCACATGGTTATTACTTCTGATATACAACCAGGTTGTCCCTTAAAATAGAACAGGTTAAGAGATAAGAAAAAGACATAATTAACTGAAGTAAAATTCCAATGTACTAGGTCACTTACAGCCAACAACCAAGCCTCATCAGACTTCCTCATAATTGGTCTTATTATCCATGCCAAGAAGTTAGGAATTGTATAAAACCAAGTTTAGAGCAAGTTCAAATGTTTTTAGTGAACAAATTGTTTAGCAGGATCTGAAGCCACCTGCTCCAGTAGCTGGAGCATTTGTTAGTCACCATGTGGGAAACAGATCAGCCTTGCTGATCTCGCACACCCCTCCTTGTTCAAACACAGCCACAACAGCAGTTATCACACAGTTTTGCTCCACTAAGTAATTTTTCCACCCCAATAACAGTGGCCACTTCTGTATTCTCCAATAACTCCTGTGGCCCGTGTGTTTCCTTCACTGATTTACATCAGTGAACTCCATAGTACAAATATCTCAGCATCATGTTTAATTTGATGAGAGTCTTGACTAGAAATCTGAAATACTGAATTTTGTATCACAAGGGAGACCAAGAATGTGAGGGCTCTTTACAATAAAACCAGAATATGGAACAAAAATAAATTTTGGCAAAAGAAATTAATAAAAATAAAGACAAGAAGGACAAGCTGAGTTTGGGGATAGCTAAACCTATCAGTAAGCCCTCGAACACTGAGATATGCATATACTGAAATTAATTTATTGTTCCTTTACCCCCATCTCTTCCTCTCAGTGCAGATATTGTTGCTTTGTGACTCAGTTTAAATTACAGGTTTCAACATGAGGATGACACTCTACAAGCAAAGGAGGAAACAAAATCCACCTCTAACCGTAAGATGGTATTTAGTTGTGCAAACCATATCTGCGGTTCCTTCCTTAAAAAATTATATATGCCTATGCTGGCTTCTCCGCACGTCGCCACACCACAAAGAACATGGTGAGGTCACGGCAGAGCTAGGCTGGTCCTGCATCAAGAATAAAGGGGTTTTAAAGAGCAGAGGTTGGCTTAGGGCAGGGTGTGGAGGGAAGGAGAATGAACCACCGACTCCTGCCAGCCTTTGGAGTCAGAGCTCCAGGAAAGCAGAGATTAGAGGTCCAGCCACAGAACAGCAGTCCCTTGCTGCACCTCTCCCCTTCTTCTCAGTTGCCTCCAGCCTGGCACCCCCTGGCCTCACAAGATCTGCTGTACCAAGGAACCCCATTTCATTGCTTTCTCTCCCCATGACTCCCCTAGCTGTCTGCTACCCCACATCTCTGCCAGCTTTGTAAACACCCAGAGCTAGTCTCCAGAAGAACTGATTTTTACCTCAGAGCATCCCTGTCACGAGTAGAAATACAACAACAGACTAAAACCAAGACAGTATTTATATTTATGTACACATGTATGACGCACTCTTTCAGGCAGACTATACGTGAGTGTCTATATCTGGACACAGTTTGCTCGTAGAGTATTTTCATGCCTACTAATTGAAATCAGTCAAAGGTTAGATTGTTACGTGTGCTCAAAAGAAAATTTAAGATTGCTTGAAAATTTATACCCAAGCAGATTCTCTATGAAATTAATAGTGCACCAGCATCATAAGGCTTTATTTCAACACAAAAGTAATAGTTATGTCTACAACTTTCCATCCAACTCATTTTTCACACACTACTTCCTAAGTAGTTTCTTTGGTCTAACAGGATTCAAGGGAAAAGAGAAGCAGCAGAAGAATCAGTAGTAAGACACTAATGGCAGAAGAGGCACAGAAAAGAATAAACTGAACCATAAACTCGCAGTATCTACATGTATATTTTTGTCACTATGGTCTCATGTCCCCTGTGGGCAAAAACTCTCTCTCTTATCCAGATTAGGGATTTCAGGGGAAGGAAACATCTTGTCTTTGTTCTTTGGTTTCTGTTGAACCATTTCACATTTCCCTTCTCTCTCCTGCCGTTCCCAGAGGGCAACCATGGACCAGATGTGAATGAAGCAAGTCAAATATGACCATAAATACTTCACCATGCAAATGCAATGTCTTTAGCCACATATAACAAAAAGCAGTGCATGTCAGACTCCTCATTCACACTCCAGCTTGCAACTAATCAGCACTAATCAGGGTGATCAGATTCACACTTCACTGAGCTTTCCCAGATTTATACTGCAGAAGACTTGGATTTTGGCATTCAGGACAGAAGTATGCGTACGCTCATATAGCCGCCATATGGGGCTCTCAGGAGAAAGAGCTCTGAAAATGTAAGGCGGACTTCAAAAAAAGAACAAATTGATTCCTGATGCCATCTTTTCCTCTTCAACTAGTGAAGGATCCAGAAAATAAAGCAGCGCCACTCTTCATCACTTTCACATGATAAGTGGAACAACAACATGACATTACCTGATGTTACCATATATTCTATGTAAAAATTATTTGTTTTTGATAAATCTCTTGTAAGACTTTGATCTTCAGGTCTCATGAGTCATATTACAGTGGAATTTACTGTATTTAATTTAGAAATCATTTGAAAAGGTCTACCACATTCATTTCTCTCTGCACCCCTATGAAGGGAGATCTCTAAATGAAGGAAGTAGAAACCAGTGAACTCTGTATGACGTAACTGCACACAATTATTTGCTCAACATTTAAAAATATATATATCAAAGTAGAAGGAAACAATTTAAAATTCTTTGCTTTAAGCAGCTCTCAGATACAAAAGATACATAATAAGAGTTTTTAATTGTTTTGGTTTTGAGTGAAGCATTTATTAAGGAAATTGTTGGAAACTAATGGCCCAGAGGCTAGGAGACTTCAGTAACCCCTTCACATATGGTTTTCTTTGCTTTAGAAATCAATTGGAAGGCTCAGTCTGAGATCACCCTCCTTCACCTCTGGTCTAAATAATTATTCATCTCATCTACCTGTAATAACCTAAAATTTGGACATTTAATCTAAATATCCTTTGTAGGTAACAAAAGGTTTTGAAAGACAAATCATCACCATTTGTGTTGTCAGTGTGAGCTGAGTTTAAAGCAACTAACTCTGAGAGGACAGTCATATTTTTGCCAGTCTACTAAGTGACACAAGTCTCAAGTTTTCTGTCTTCCTTAAAAAAATAAAAGAAAGCATATGACTGATTTGGAAGGCTTAAGTTCAGTGCCACAGATACTGGCTATAAACGTGGGCAAGTTCTCTGGAAACTAGCAGTAGTACTCATCAAATACTACCTGACAACTACACATATTTTGGTATGATAAACACTGGAGCTGGCTGAAGACTCAGGTTTGTGAAGTATTTCAACATTTGGGGAGAAGGAAGAATCTTGTACTTTTCTGGGAAGAGAAGATGAGACTTCAGGGTCTCTGTTTTCAAAGTGCTCTTTCAGTTTGTTTTCAACTTATCAATATAAATGAAAATGAAAACAAAGCTTCTTTTGGCAAAGTTTTCCTTTAAAAGAATTTATAAACAAAATTTCATCATTACATCATTGTTTCATTCAATAAAATAGCCTACTTTGCTGTGGAAAGGGGAGCACACTGGGAATAATTCATTTCCCTCTGAAATACAGGTGAAACACCCACACACTATAGAAGTGGAAAGCATTCCTGTGCTTAACTAGAAATATCCCAGACCTGTATATGGATTAATATCCTGTAACTGGTATTTATTTAGATATGACATGTTAACGTACACCATCTTCCCGATATGCCTTTGGTGAATCCTACATTCTTATTGAGCCATGATAGCTGTAAGATTGCCAATCTTGCTTCACAAAGTTCAGGAGATAATACTGCATGTGTGAAGTGATTATTGCACTTAGGAAAATCTCCATGGCAAGCATTAACTGTACTTAGAGGAAAATCTATCAAACATCTGCAATCAGATGTATAAGTTACAGCATCAGGGCTGTTTAACACCCCCACCACTGACCATTTACATTCTTCTATAGGTTGCTACACAAAGGAAGGTAACATACTACATTTTTCGTTTTCAGGATGTGAATTTGATATTTCTTCTGCTTTGAGGTGGGAGGAAAAAAAAAAAACCCAAACAACAAAACAACCAACCACCAAGAAAGAGAATGAAAATAAAGCTTCATAAGTTACATCATATACGCATAGCTTTTAGGTTAAGCAGAGTTTAAATTCATAGCTTTTTCTCTTACTAGTGATCATACACTAATGAAAACACTTCAGTACAGAAGAGTGGAGCATATCTCTTGTATAAGATTTATCCACAGTGAAATACTCTCCTTCAGCATTTATAAAAAATTTAAATCCCAAAGCCACAGATGAATTTAACCTTCAAATTAGCAGCTTCAAACAGGAAAACAGCCTGCCAGAAACACAGATGCTTTTCAGAACTGACAAAACTGATCATCATTGCCATGGACACAAGTTACGGTTTTCTTAAGGAAACCTGTCAATGGCCTAATGCGATTGCTAAGGATTTACAGGAGGACAGGAGTGGGGCACAATGAAACATGGAGACCAGGAAACATCCCTCCCATGCACAGTCTCAGGGGGAGCTGTAAGTAGACAGTTCCAGGCAAAGGCAAAAGAAATCAGATTAATAACTTCCAGGTTGCCAGGAGACTACCCAGATACATCAGCTATTTGGCAGTTCATTAACAAATGGTGAGTTTTTAGGAAAAGCAGGTAATTTTTCCCATACTGAAGCCATCCAATAGATACCATGCTAATTCAAACCCAAGGGAGCATTTACTCTTCAGGAAAAGTATAAGCCAGGTCACCCTAACAGCATTTCCTTTACCCCATACCCCTACTCAGGTCCCGCCAGCCTGACAAACCACAGCCCAAAAACCTAGAGGAGCACCTCTGCAGTACTCAGCAGCATACCCTGCACCATTCACTCTCCAACCAGACCTGTGCAACCATGACCATTACATCTCTCCAAGGCTCACTGAGGCAAGGGGCCACAGCAGTACCAGCAGCCATGGATCATGGGAGCAGAAAGGCTACAAGTCATAAATGCCAGTCTAATACCTTATACCAGAGCCTGCTTGCCAAAGAAATCCTCACCTCATATGCAGATCAGTACAGTGCTAGACCCATCCATCCACTGGTCAGATCGGTGACTTCCTTCGCATTCTCAAGCTGGTCACATAATTATGGTTTGAAGTTATGAGTGTGCAATACTAAAAGTAAGGAGGCATCCTTTCATTTATCCATGTCTTTAATCATCAGAGATACCAGGACTCCCTCCTGGATCATCACGACTCAGCCCTGACCACCCCTGGCAGAGATCCAGCCTCATCTGAATCAGCCACTAATAAAGCATCATCTGCACCCACCTTCACACTGCAAAAGTGGCTCTAGCTCTCCTTATATCAACTAAACCTGCTAATGACCCCCTGCTAATGAAATCTGCCAATGACCCCTGGAGAGATGAGCTAATGATATCTGCTAACGAACTGCAATTGAACTGCACCTTCTGCTCGTTAAAGGCCAAAGTCCACTAACTTTACTGCCCTTAGGTAGAGCCTCAGTCTGTCTTCTCTCCCTGGTATTAGCAGGACAATTTGCAGAAGAAAAACACTTTACATAAGAAGGCGGCAGAAGTGACACCTGTAGGTTAAACAGAGGGTTACACTTTCCCACCTGTGGTCCTTTCGAGAGGTAATTTCCCCCAGAAGGAAGAGGTGATCCTCTGATTAACCTAGGGCATGAGAGGCCTCAGCTGGGGCCGTGCTCAGACACAAATGTTTTGTGAAACACTCTGAGATGCCGTTCTTTGCATCAACTTAGGTTCTTCAACTGAGCATAATGCCTTGTCAAATAAGCACATGTTATTTACTGAATAGGAGCTATAATCAGCAGTGAATTTCTGACTGAAAATATCCAAGGAAGGAAACATAAGACTTATAAGATGGTGCAGAATTGTTCTGGTGGAGAAATTTTTTGTTAATATTTAGTGTGCTAGAGAGAACCCTTACAAGCTAGGGTGACCGAGGTATTTAATCATTAGAAAGAGAATTTATAGAAAGGGATTGAAACAGTGTGGAAAGGTGCAGAAAAGCCAGTATATTACAATCAAATAGAAAAACTATCCAAAGGGTCTATGATAACACCATGAAGTGGGTTTCTTCCCAATCCAGGTGTGTTTCTGGATAATTCTTGTTATCCTGTCTTTTGGCTCATTATGTCTCCGTTAGATTTAACCTGTGCCTGTGTGTGCTCTTGGAGTACGGCAGGGTGCCTGGGAGGTTATTGCCTCTAGACCCATCACAGCTGAATTCAGCAGAGTCCATCAGGCAGAGCCCTGAACTGATGCTGTCTGGAGCATGGTCATTGCAGTAAACTGAAATCAATGGCCCTTTGTTAATACCTGGGGAGATGTGGACATGCCACCATTCCCTGTGCCTCCTTTTGGCAGCATCAGCCTCCAGGGTTATGTGTTTCTAAGGGGACAGACATCCTGGAGCCTCTTAAAATGTCTGTAAACTTAAAAAGAGAAGTTTGATCCCTCTGGACAAGCTATCCCCACTTGGTCTTTGTTAATGATCAGGTGTGCAAGAAAGAGCTATTTAATTTCTATGAATCGACAGCATCCTAAACACCTGGAAATAGAGGGTTTTCTGGAAAATGGACACTTTAGTCTAAGTTCTGCTATTTTCATAGAATTTACCCTGTGCTTTTCTGATACTGACAACTCAGGTGACCGAGACTTCTCCATAGGGTAGCTGTATAAATGAGAAAATGAGAACACAGAGGGCTCTCCTCTCCAAAGACAGACATGGCTGGCCAACCACATATCTAGGATATTCACATAGAGCAAGCAACAGTGTTTACTTCAAAATGTGTAAGCAAGCAGGAGTGGTGAGGAGGGAAAGAAACCCAAAAGCCCTAGAAAACAGATATTTACTGTGCTTCCCCCACCATAAACATTCCAGCAGCTCTGGGATCCTGGCACCATTATACAGCTAATATTGCTTGATTACCCATGCACCACCACCGCTTCAGCCTCTCAAGAACTGAAATCGAGTTTTCTATTCTTAGCTCGTGGTAATTTAAGCTCATTATGGAGGTGCTTGTATTCCATGAGCACAAGAGATAAAGGAAGCAATATAACTTTAATGAACAGCTGAAATAGCAACCACAGCAGGCTCTGTAGGAAAAAAAAAATCTTTGCTCAGATGTTGTCTTGATTTCTGTCCCACAGGTCTGAGTAGTTAGTGCTCTCTATGTTTTATGAAGATATTCACACACACAGGCTTAAAGGCAGCAAATATGATCTGCTATTTAATAAGAGCAGGTACATAGTAGCCTGGAAGGTAGAACCACTGAAATTATGGAAAAGGAAGAAAGGAAAAGTGTTAACCTAGATCCAGGACAAATAATGATATATCATTTAAAATAATACTCAGCTTAAGCTAGGTAGCCACAGAGGTTTCCTTTCTACATAAATAAATGTCTAATGCATCTAATGATTCTCACTTAGACTGAAGAAAATGGATGAATGCAGATGTAACTGTCAGAAGCAGTAATGGAGGAATAAATGCAAAGCATTCTGGGTTCTTTCTGATAAATATTTCCACGCCCCAGATTATTGATTTGGTCCTGCTTTTCTTTCACTGCGATTAATTAAGGCTCTAATCAAATCATATGGTCAAATCCTGCAGCCCCCTTGGAGGCAGTGGTTGTGTTTGCTGAGTGCGGAGTTCAGAGAGAACATGAGGTAGGCAGAAACCACAAGTTTGGAGCTCTGGATTTAAGGAAACCATCGTCTGTCAGCAAGGATGGCAACTAAAGGACCACTTCACAAAGATTATGGCATGGATGACTATCTACCTGCATTCAGGGCTCCCCCTTACGTTGTACACTCCCCCTGCCATGAGGTACAGAAAAGCATTTACCTCCAGAAGTGAAAGGCAAGATCTGTAGGCAGCTGTGGAAGCATTCTGCTGCCTTCTCAGCATTAAAATTTGTCCTTCTAACTATTTTGAATTCCTATCATCTCATAAAATAATCACATAAAAATGTTCAGAAGCTAGCGTAACTGGTCAGAATCTGGTATACTTTTAAATAAATTTGGAAATTAAGTTTGGTCCAGTAGTTTCAAAACAGAACAGTTCTTCATTAACTTATTTTTCCCTTACAGAATAATTTTTCTGTGTTTTTCACATGGTTTTCAATTTTCTTTTGGCACACACTCATCATTCCTTGCAATGAGGAAAGGACAGAGGAAGGAAGAGTGAGGAGAGAAAACATCTGCTTAGGATAAAGGGGGAAAAAAACCCCAACACTTTGACTAGTAAGCATTTATGATTTCAAAATAAAGGGAATATTAATGTTGAAAAAATATGTCTGAAAAGGTTCTGACACTGGTACATAATTAAAATTCAGAAAGTGTTTAAACATATTGCATGGCCCAGAACCTTCTCATAACTACCTATACAACACCTCTGAATATCCCTGTACAGAGTCAAGGTTAAATTTACCTCAGGGGCATACTTTCCCCTTCGTACTTGTGAGAAGGACTCCTCCATGACTGAATATAGACACCTGATTTTTGTAGCAGCTGGCAATTATGACAGCACTAATTTGGAGTGCTTTTATTATCAACCCTATTCAATGTTTAGATTCACATCTTCAAAGTAGGCTGGAATTAGATTTAAAAAGAAAATCCAGTATATTTCTGGACCAAAATATGCTGAAGGCAGTAAAGTTTCAGAATTTCTCTGAGTATTTTGTTCTTCCATTTAAAAGAGAAAAGAAAAATATTTTAGGCAAGCATTCTCCACAATAACAAGAAAGTTGTTTTTGATGTATCCTGCTCTGTGTTGGAAAAGTTAGGATGGAGAGTTTCCTGCCAGCTTTTCTGTTCAACCACGTTCCTCATCTGTGCAGGGCATTTCATTTGTGTCAATAGAAATGCAGGCTTGAGTCCACCAAGACCTAGGTTAGCATCTGAAGATGACACTTCTGGAGAAAGGTCAGAGGATGCCACCAAGACCCAGAGTGACCACCACACTCCAGTGCTTGGATTTTCTAACCTCCCAGGAGGACTTTTGTCATACCTACAGCAGGATGATAATCTTGAACACTTTATAAACACAGAAACGAAAGACAGTGGCGGATACAAGCCAATAATCCAGGGATAAAGAAACAGCTGCAGGAACCTACCGTGATTCTTGTGTATGGGTCCAAAAGAGAAATTTTCAGGTACTCCCTCCCTCTCTTTCGCAGATTTTCTGACAAAAGACCTTGACTCCAGTGTCCGGTGCAGTACCAGATCTGCTCAACATGACTGTACCCTCATCTCTGAGTCTTCAGATATTGACCTCAAGGGTTATCCTATGTCCCTGAGCGACAGACTGACTGGACAGTCAATTCAGTCAGACCTCACGAAGTTTTCTTTTATGAGCAGGAATGAAAGACCAGGCTGTTGGTTGACTTCTTTCTTCTTGACTCAGAAACCTCTTGCTAACACGACCACAGTGATAAGAGCTTGCACTCAATCACTCAACCCAACACCTGAGTCATCGGTTTTCCTTTGGTCAACTGAGTTCCCAAACTACCTTGCAGGCTAAGTGGTGGATTGTCTCCCCCCAGCCTTGTCCTTTTCTTATCCCCTTCCATGTTTGCTTCCGTGAATGGGGAGAAATCCAGATGCAGGTAAGAGCTGAATCCAAGTTCCTTTTCACGGCCCAGCTCACACTCATGCTCCCAAGCAAGTTCACTGGTTTCTTCTGAGCAGTAGTGTACCTGGTCCAAATTTTTTGCCTTCCCCATAAAAGTAACTTCACTTTAGGTAATCAGACTGCATTTGCAAGCCGTAAGAAAGGTCAGTGACATATTTAAAAAGTTATTTTTGAATGTCTGGCTCCACACTTCTATCTCTTGAAATTCCCTTCCTGGCTTTCTGTGGCTCCAATCAAACTCCCATTGATTTCCATAGGAATTGGATCAGGACTTCTGTGGTGCCTGCCAAAACAAAAATGCAGAATGCAGTCAAATGTATGCATCAGGAAAACTGCAATAAAACCTCTTTAGATGAAAATGTGGTTCTACTCTGAAGACTGTCTCTGTCAGTGTGGTTGTGCCTTTCCTTGGTTGACTCTTAATCATTTCCTTATCATCAGTGCCAAGTTTAATATTTGAAAATTTGGGATTTTTTTCATGAGCTACAGCCCTCTAAAATCAACCTGGGATTAGGAGAGGAAGCATGGTCTTGTGGTTAAGACAACTGACTAGTATTCACTCCCATTTCTGCCACAAACACCCACCACTGACCTTCGGCAAGTTTCTAAGGGAGTGATTTTCAAAAGCACTCAAATTTGGCCTGACTCTCCATAAGATTTAAGTTGAAACAGAAATTTACGTTAATGGGAAGAGAGATAGGTCAGTTCTAAGTGTCACAGAAAAAAACCTGTTTTCCTTCCTCATTTCCTTCCATTTAGTAGTATTAATCCTTCATATCTATCAAGTCCTTTAAAACTTAAGTTCTTCAGTGTGGACAGACATCCTACACAGGGATTGTACGGTGTCTGGTCCAATGAAGCCTCGATCTTGATTGACTCCTCTAGGATGACATCAAGCTGGGACAGGAGCAAGGGTCCACCCTGACTGCTATTCTGCTTCTGGCTTAGCCCAGCCACGGAAGTTTAGACACAAACATAATGATGGAGCATGCTAAGAGTGCTCCTTCTCCAGCTCCCTCCCCTGAACTTCAAACAATATGTTATTTAATGTATTATCATCATCATCATCATGGAAGTTAACAAATAATTCAGTCTGATGACAGAAATGTAATCTAGTTGACATACTCCTGTCTATATTAGGAGGAAAACTTTTTTTCATAGCATGACTAAACACACATCTGCTAAATAAGTTACAATTTTCCAGCCAGATATGCACTTTAGTAAAATGTAGAAAAGGTAATATGCTCCAACTATATCCTGCAATACCACTAGTTCAAAATCTGTCCTTGTGCAAATCTCTTTCCTTCTTAGCAAATCCATTTTCTTCTTTCCCTCTTTCCCAGTTTCATCTAGATAGCTGTAAGCACTTTGGGGTGGTGACTGGCTTTCTGTTATTGTTCCTGCAAGGCTTCCCAGTGTGGTCCCTGCTCTTGAAAGGAGTTTCCAGATGCAATTGCAATGCAAACAAAGGGGTGCTTACTCTGAATATATTCTACATAAAGCAGTTACAGGAAAATGGTCTGTCTAGAAGTATTTATACCAGTCTGAGAGCACCATGGACACTAGAAAAAAATGGATATACTTCTGTTATAACCAACTTGGAGGAAATCCATTAAAAAAATTAGATGTCCTTTTCTGTTTTAAGTTTACCAAGAATTGGAACTAAACACATGCCTTCTGAAGAAATCCCTTTCTCCCTCCAGCCATCACACTGAACTGAAATAAAACAGATGTGCTCAAATAAAAAAATCTGTGCTTACTTGTTATTTTTTTCCTTGCCCTTATTACCAACACATACGACTTGCACCAATACAGGTAAAAGCAAGGAGTATTCTTCAGAAGTTTTCCATTGCTATATTCTGCCAATACCTGCTGTGATTCCATTTCTATAAATAATGGGTTTCTTGTGTTATATTGTCAGATCCCAGCTGCACAAAAGCCAAACTCAAAACTCAGCCATTCTCAGAGATTAAAAAACTCTAAACAACAACCCCCCCAAATCCAAAACAAATACATACAGATTCAACCAGAGATGAATATTTTCAAGATTTGTGGTCAATTAATGCTTATTGTATGTACAAAAATGTGTTCTTTAAAAATTCCCAGTTCTGATACAGGAATATAAAGTATTGTTTAAAGGTTCATTCAAATATCCTCTCAGAAATAAGTTCTCATGATGGAGTTTCATAGTTTCACCATTACATTAAGAAAAATAAGTTGTTTGTAGAACACTATGCAGTTCATAAGTTACCAGTTATAAACTAATCCTCGATATCCAGTCCAAATCCTGAGGGAGGCTTCAAGGCAGCCACTTCTTTTTGGCAATACAGTGATGAAAGATATATTGTTGAAAACCATAAAGCCTTGGGAAAAAATTTAGCAAACTATCTCCACAGGAATGAAATGTTGAGAGCTTGGCTCATCAGCTGGAGCTTTCTGGAGAAGGAGGGGCTGCAAATATTTTTGTACAGGTTAGCTAAGCAGCCTTGAAAACAAAGAAAAAAGCTAGATGCGAATTTTTAGAAAGGTTTTCTTATGTATCCCAGATGCTTGCTTTCCAGGGATCTGCAGGTAAATATTGGGTGTTCAATGAATGTAAACTATCTTTTTGTAAGGTGTTCATAGATATTATTACCCCAAATTATGTTTGCATTCAGAAAACATGCGTATGGGTATATGTTTACAAATTTCCTGCAACTTCTATTTATAAGCAAGGACCATCACAAGCAGAAAAAACTGTATACTGTATACATGTACAGCATGTACGTGACACTGCACAAGCACCCATTGCCCCTTACTACGCCAGTCTAGGTGAACGCAGAGGAAGATTGCTTTTCCATAGTGCAGAGAATAGCAGAGGATGGCACCAAAACCAGCTGCCCCTACCCTGACTTCTTATCAAGGCAGAGCTCTGGCCAAATTAAAGCCTGCAGGATTTAGTGATGCAGCAAGATGCTTCTTTCAGCATCATAGACTCATCAAATGGTTTGGGTCGGAAGGGACCTTAAAGACCATCTAGTTCCAACCCCCCTGCCATGGGCAGGGACACCCTCCACTAGGCCAGGTTGCTCAAAGCCTCATCCAGCCTGAGAAGCCAAGGCATGGTATTGGGAACATTCCAGTGCACGTGGCTTCATCACAGGTCATTTTGTAAAACAGTAAATCTTCCCCAGACATAACGAACAGTAGTAAAACAATGTTTCCTAAAACTTTTGTACTAGATGAAAAAGGCTTAATTGTCCTCTCTGATCCTAGGGAAGTGACTCCCTAAAAAAGCCTGTGAAGTCCTTCATGCAGCCAAGGTCATGTAGTCAGCAGGGACTGAGTCAGCCTATGCCTCTCCTTTCTCCCAAACCTTTGTGCATCCGTTTATTTACCCAATAAATGTTTGGAGCCAGCCCCTGTGGGCTATCCTGCACTGGAGGCACAGCAGTGGTGCCTACACCCGCTGCTGAGGACAGCCTGGCACACAGTGCCAGGTCTTGGTCTCCACTGCAGCTCTCAGGCATCAGTTTGCAAACACAGACCTCCAAACCTGAGCACGTCCCACCAGCAGATACACCATGGGCAGGCCTAAGGGACCGAAGGACAGGCTCCAGGGACCTTATTTCCAAACACAGCAGACCAAGGCAACATACTGTTCTTAAGGATGTTCTCCCTGTGGCTAGAGTCTGCTGGGTGCTGCTATAATACAAATGGTCAGATAAAATGAGACTCACACCCAGGCTTCGAATATAAACATGGGAAATGACATGATAATTTTGTCATGTTAACACCTTAACAAGGCCTCAGAAGAAAAGAAACCAAAATCCTGGAGCTGAGCAACCCCAGAAGCTAGAGAACCTGGACTCAGATCTGAAGTTTATGGCAGTGTGGGTTCTGTACACAACTTACTTATACAAGATGATTTATTTTTATTTGCAGTGTAATTCATGGAAACACTTTAGAAAGCATCTGATATTTTTGGCAAAATCCTGGTCCCACTGAAGTCAGTGACAAATCGCCCATGACTTTAATGGGACCATGCTTTAAGGCTTCATTCCTCCCATCTCAATACAATAGCACTGTTGGTTATTACTGAAAAGAGACATTATTAACAGAAGAATCTTCTTAGTGGGTTCATCAAACGATTGTGCTGAGGAGAGTCTGATATACCTCAGTGGCCACATCCTTCTGAACATGCGCTCAGTGGCAGTTAGAAACATATGTTTTTTATAAATTTCTCATTCAGAAACAAAGACTGACAGTAAAAACCAAAAGCTTTGATATTTATATAAATTGCTAACTGGTTGCACTGGAAAGTACATTTCAATTAGCGTGTCACAGTGCATCACAGTTGTTTTAAAGTTTGCCGACTCGACTGACCCTTTAGCCCTATGTAAGTAGTGTCGGTTTACTCTAAATCCATGATATACAAAGCAGTTTGCTACAGCAAGTGTTTTCCAACAAGTAGAGATTTTTTAGGTCAAATTATTTCACTCGGATCCAGAACATGCAATAACATCAGTGTTATTTCCACCGTTACCTATTTCAAAGCTATGCTAATATTCCCTCTTGGTTTTTGTGTTAGCACTATATTCCAGTAAAGCCTATAGTGAGATTTTATACAGATTAACTACTAACCAAACACAACTTTGCCCATTTGTGTGCGAGCTTTTTTGTTTCTTATGTACTCTGCTGCCGCCTCTAGGACAACGTTGTAAAACTAGGTTTTGTTCTATGCCAAGCAGAGATGAAAGTTACTTCTGTGCCTTAAATAATGTTATAGGAGAAAAATGACAAAATTCTAGCTGTATGTTTTGCTAATTTTGGAAACTAAAATGAAAAAGTGGTAGCAAGTGTCATGTTCAATGAAAGAAAAACATGTCTTCCCAGCAAAGACACAAATGTCCTATTTTAATTCACTGCCTTTTCTAGGCTTAGCTAATCTATTCAGCTCTTGGGTCTGTGGGCAAATAAGTAAAGTCTCCTTAAAACTTATCGAGCTTCCAATTTTTCTCCAGATCCAAGAGTCAGGTAGATGAGCATGTATTAAAATGCCCCTTAAATGTCAGAAATTGCCTGCAAGCTGAGAACCAGGCAGTGCGCTCTGGTTCTAAAGCCTTTGCTTTTCTAGGAATACATCAACATGCATTGACCAGCTCACATCCCAAAGGGCGCTTATATTCATGGGGAGATTACAGCGTATTTCCTGATATTGATTGTACTGGGTTGGGGGTTGGTAATCTCAGAGAGGAAGAATGGTTGTCCTTGAGCAAGAGGAAGACAACGTGTGTCCGTCCCATGCTCTTGTCACCAGCCTGCACAGGTGACCTGGAGCAGATCTTGATGGGCAGAAATTGGAGGTTAACATGTGCTTTTACCAGTGTATCTTTCCTGGCAGGTGTCAATAATGCTAGTACTCAGGAGACCTAAGATAAAGAAAATCGGATAAACACCAGGGGAAAGCTATAAAAAGGTCAATTTGGGTTCAGAACTGGCTAGCAGAGAGCTCATGATACATATCCAATTCTCATTTCCTTGCAGTATTTAAATAAAATAACTACCAATCCTAAGGAAAGCCATTTTCTGTTTGAGATTATCATCTTCATGGCCCCACTTGGCTGCTGACAGACTTCACTCGCCTGCTTGGCTGCTTTTGGCTAGCAGGATGCATTGGGGGCAATGTAACCTTTTTTGCCTGATTCCACAAACAAGAGGGATGTTACCTTCATATTATAGCACATTAATGGTAAATGATATGCAAGATTGACTAATAGGGGAAAAAACCCCTCTGCCTACTGTTTTTTGGAGGTACCTTATTCAAAGATGTGAATCTGCTATATTCACATTCAAGATCAAATTGATATTTCAGTCTCACTTCCCCCAAAGTCAGAGCCAGCTACAGTTCCTGCAAAATGCTATTACCATATTAATATACTCTCGCAATATTGACTCTTCTGCAAAAAGACCCACCCACTAATTAGTAAAATTGACTGAAACGGAAAGACATGCACGCACGGTTTCTTTCACCTACTTGCGCTTCCCTCACCAGCCCTTTTGCCCTTCACATGCTGATGTTTTCCTGATTCAAGCTCACCTTGTCTTCATCAGGGTTCCTCACAGTGTACCTGCCACTGCCACTTTTGTTAATTAGGTGGTGAGATAAATATTTTTTTCTTGACCCTGCAGGTTAGCTTACCTTCAATTAGGCTATGTGAGGTATATGTGGCCGCCATATACCTATATGTGAGGTATACCGAGGTCTACACAGGGGTTTGGATCAGTCTTTTACAGACTCACAAATCCAGCATGCCTTGCCCAGGTGGGAAACGAGTTAAAATATTGACCATTCCACATAAAATCAAGATCTTAGTGAAAAGAAGGAGCATTTTGCCATTGAGTTTGCTTAGGCCAGAATTCCATTCTGCTCAGCTTCCTACAGGCAAGCTGTGTGTTTATTGTACAGAAAGTAGGATTACTGACACACTGCTGTAACCAGGATTTCCCAATGGAAAACAAATGGTTTATTGAATCCTACTTCCTTCAACATTAAAAACAGAAACATGTATAAATCATGTTAGCTGAAAATGTGTGGAACACCTTCAAATCTTTTTTACTTCTTATCCAACAAATATTTCCTACGTATTTTGCTCTTATTTGAGAAATGCTAAACCCCTTCATTTAAAACTGAATAAAGAAATTGCAACCATCAGAGAATGATTATGGTAAGTTATGCCAGAACTCAGTGTCTTGCGGTCACCCCACAATAAGCGATTGCTTATGGTGCTATGTTTGTTTCCTTTTTCGTTATTATTTTAAAGGAGGCAATTATTTCTGGAGTCATATGGAAAACGTTTGATTAAAAGTATATTTATACTAATGGGTATATTCCCAAATAATGATCCCTTCTGAAGAGGGGCACGTCCATTTTGATTTGGATGTTTTATTTATTTATTTTAAAAGGAAGGATTGTTCCTTCAGAGTTTTCCCATTACACTAAATAGCGATATATGAGCAGTATGAAAAATGAAAGCTGGCAGAAGCCGTTGAACAAAAAGAAATCTCCATAGGAGTCTGGATGCAAAACTACAATCGCTGTAAGTGATGAATACAAACCAGCATTCTTCTCGAATGCTAGCCTTTGAAAAATGCATACTTGAGAAGAACATCTTAAAATGCTTCATGCATGAAATATACATTTTCCCTTATTTAAAAATTATTAAAGAAATCTAAGCTTTAGGCATCTTCTTACACTTTTACCTACTCATAAAAAGTGTTAGTATTACTCCATTTTCATGCAAAGACTTTAAAGAAACTTAATATTATAGCAGTGGAAATGCAGAGCAAGAAGAAAGTCACCTCCAGTACTATTCCCAAATCTACCGCAGGAAAGAACAACCCAATGGTCTCTTTCAACACGTGAAGAGGGAAAGAGGTATAGCAAGCAGAGGAGGCAAATAAGAGCCAGGATTCTTTGGTCAGATTTTGTTCATTCATTTTTGAAATGGGAATAGAAACAACTTGCATCCCCTGGGTATTGATAAAGACTTAATTATGTTTTGGTTTTGTTTTGTTTTTTTTTAATGATGCTTCAATTATACTTGCATGGAACGATAACTGCATATTGCCACACACATACAATTATTCATTTGTAGTCTAGTAACACATCCAGAGTAGCCTTATCCTCTGAGAAATGATAGACCCCACCCTACAGAGATTACAAAAATAATAATAATTCATTATTGTTAAAAAGTAAGATAATCATATCTACCAGATGGGCAATTTGTAGGAAGCTGTTTGATGCTTTTTTTGTAGAGGAATACTTTCATTTGTATGAAAATAAAGGCTACTTTGTGCAAAGTGCCAGTAGATGGAGCTAAAGAATATAGGCACATTTTCAGGTTTTGGGGGGTCAATAGAAGGGAGACTGCTCCCTTCTACTTTGTAATTTGTACCAAGATACAAGTGCAGTTCAGTTTCCATTGAAGCTGAACCTCAAGTCTAGCCCTAATTACACTGCCAATTTTGCCCTTGGTTCCCAACTGCACCAGAGCATCAGCTCTGCCAGGAAGTGGTACGTCACTGGACATCCTGCAAAGCTCCCTGAATCGTCATCCTTCCCTAGACTGCCACAGTCGTCTCCCACTGCCCGTCCAAACACCTACTGCGAGCTAGGAACTGGATGAACAAAAAGAGAGATACAATGTGGTAAACCTAGACTAAATGCAGACAGATCTAGGAGGGAGAGGGAAGGAATGGGGGCCAAGGGGGGTGACAGCTGCCATCATGGAACTTTGCAGTATTCAGACACCCTGAATATCTATGGTATAATCACATCTGCTTTATTTCAGATTTGCTCAAAGAAAGGTCTAAGCAAGACATGGAAAAAGGTCCTGAGAGAAGTTTCCTGAGAGAAACTATTGTTTTTGATATACTACTTCAAAAACTTTATTTGAAAAGGTACTTCTTTCCAGCTACTTTTGTCAAGAGATCCCTAAATTCTAGATTAATTACTACTGAGCAATACTATGTTCACCTAATGTTGCCTCATTCATTGGTGATGATCAGAAAATTCACCTCTTTGTAGACATAAATATTCTGTGAAACTTCTGGGTCAATGCACCTCAATAAGTCAAGAAAACTGACACCTAATAAATGAGTTTTAGACCTGTGCAGGGCAGGGATCTCCTTCCCTCCCCTTCTTTGGGTGCTCATATCCTTCTGCTCTCATAACATCCAAGTTGGACAAAAAGGTATGGGCAGTTCTTCAGAGGAGAAACCTGAATTGAAACCCCTGTCATTCAAAGGCAAAGTTTCCCATACAGTTGAGGTTTCTCCTTTGGTTTTAATTTTGTGCATATACTATCATAAACAGAGAATACTTCTGCAAAAAAGAAAGGGGATGGCTGCTGAATTAAGATACCTCCTCCCTTCTCATCGTCCTTTGTGCCTACCTGCTCAACCACACAAATTGTTTGTGACCCACCTGGCAGCTAAATAAGGGCAAGAAGCTCAGGTGAAGCCATTTTTAGCAGGCCTTTTTAGATGTTGCCAGGGAAGTCTGGGGGTAAAGTTCCCTGGCATTAGCTGCATGAAAGTTGCTGTTGCTACGTACTGATAACTCTTCATAGATTGCATAAACCAGAAGTTTATTTGTAGCTATACAAATACATATAAACTCCAGTGAGCTTAAACCAGGCCATCAATGACTGCTAAAGAAGGAAGAGGTAACTTTTTCCAAAGGTAGACCCTAGGCCATGTTGGTCTTTAAAAGACAAAAGCCAGTGTGAGAAAGTCACAGACCCTTAGGACAGGGCTTTTAGAGTAACAGGTGCTAAAAGGTGAGGAGACAGCATCGTAAGGGCAGACCTGGCTAGTAAGTGGCGTAACTTCCCTGACAATCAGAATAGTGAGTCAGTATCATCCACACATTATCCTCTTACTACCAAAAATGAAAAGAATAAAAGAGAGAAGGTTGGGTCAACAGTATTTTTTTATTCATGGAGATGTTTCTTGCATCCCTCTCACTAGGAAGGTGTATTAAGAAATGCTTTTCTTCTTGCTATATGCCTGCCTCAAAGAGATAATTAAGTGACATCCCGGTAAATGCTTATGAGTACAGAGGAAGATTTTGAATGCTGGCACATGGCACACACTTTACGATGGCAATTGTGCAAGCTCAGATTTATCAGGATGGTTAGTCATATCAGTCCAAAGACTGTCACATCCCGTTTTCACTAGTGTCATGCAATTAATCTTCCCTTGACTTAGAGTCAGACCTCATCATTCTAAATACCATAATAGATTTTTAAATGAGAACATTAATAACAAGGTCTCTCTATTATTTACCTTGGCTAGAGTAATGAAAACCAAAAAGGAGATGGCTACTCCCAAGGGCAGGCGAGAAGAGGCGTAAGAAGGAAATTAAGGTTGCTGACCTTCCTGTAGAAGACCCCAGGAAAAGAGTATGATTTGCAGAGCTTCAGTTCATCACTGAAAAAGAGGTTGTTGTTGTAATTTCTATTAAGTACTTTGGAGGCACTTCCATACGATGGTGATGAGGGCCATAGGCATACTTAGATATCTCTATTAAACAATACAAGCATAAAGGTATAATATGCTAGTCTCATTTAAAATAAAGATAACTACATTGAACTGGAATTTTTCTACCAGTAATCGGACTAAATTGTTTATTTAAATTTGACAATATAAGAATGCCGAGTGGGTCCTTTACAAATCAGCTCTAGTTTTCAGGTTGTATTACAAGAGTTGAGCAAAAAGCCAGAGGCAACAATTTCATCTGAACAGACTTCAGAAAGCTGGGAGAGTATAAGATACTTTGAATTCTGTGCCTGTATCTTTATTCTTTCTAAGATGTATGTAAATTACAGATATTTCTATAGATATGGGAACACCGTACACAAGGCAATGAAATTGAGACAGCGCTTTCACATACCAAATGAGAACAGAAGCAGCACAATATTAACCCAGCTTCATGACAATCACTACAAAGAGAATAAGATGGCAGAAAAAACACAACCTTCCCTAAAATACAGGGTTAAACCTGGAGTCTCATGCTACTTTTCTGTCTCTACACTCCATTAAAATGAAAGAGCTAATAAGAAATGCATTTCAGAGTACAGTCCCAATTATCCAAACACTGAGGACATGGAGTGAATGCAGATTATAAGGATTTCAAACAATCAATGGATTTTTCAGGGAAACACAGAAATGGGGTCACAACTAGAGCTTTTCCAGAAAATTAAAGAGAGATCTGTGTTCCTGATGTGCCCCAGTCTGAGCAGAAAAAGGGAAGAGAAATGCTTTCCAATATCAGTGGCTCAACTTGGATTTGAGTCTTCTGCAGTTAGATGCTGTGTCTGCTGGAGAAAGCTACTCTCCATCAGCTTTTTTAAAAGCTTCAAACTCATTCCAGCACATGGGACGCAAGTGGAGAGATCAGGCAGCTTCTACCAAAGACTACATTCTGTGGTACTTTATTACCAAAGGTTATGTTATCCAGCTGGAAGCACAGGACCCAAGCCAGGCCTGTTCGTATGTTAATGGAGGTTGGATTATCCTCCCTGTGAGCAGTGAGCAAACACTCAGGGTGAAATCACAGTTGTTCTGGTTTTAGTTGGGTTAACTTTCCTCACAATACCTAGTATGAGGCTATGGTTTGGTTGTGTGGAGAAGAATACTTATAACATACTAATGTTTTTAGTTGTTGCCAAGCAAAATTTGTACCAACTGAAGGACTATTTCAGTTTCTGATGCCACCTCTGTCTTCCCAGCTTCTTCTCCATAAGAAGCCATGAGGGGAAACAACCAGGACAGCTGACCCAAACTGACTAAAGGGATATTTCATGCCATAAAACATCATGCTCAATATGTAGGTTGCGGGGGGGGGGGGGGGGGGGTGCGGGGCAGGGTTCCCTCTCTCGGGCTTGGCCTGGGTCTGGACCTCTGGCTCTCACTACTCAGAGACTGGCTGGGCATCTGTTGGCGGGTGGTGAGTGGTTGTATAATTTGTTTTCTTTTCCATTATTTTCATTACATATTATTGGTAGTAATATTAGTAACATTAGTATCGTTAGTATTATTAGAATCGTTATTTATTAAATTTATTTCCAATTATTAAACTGTTCTTATCTCAAACCATGAGTTCTCTTATCTTTTTCCTGTGATTCTCCTTCAACCCACAGGGGAGGGAGGAGGTGAGCAAGCAGCTGCGTGGTGCTTGGTCGCTGGCTGGGGTTAAACCACAACACTAATGCAGAAGAACTTTATAGAAAAAGTGGAGTCACACCACGATGAATATCCACAGCTGTAAATTGAAATTGTCAGAAACAGAAGAAATACTATTCAAGGGTCAAGACCATTGCCTACAACACAGTGGATAGCTATCTCTTGCTCCTGCTTAACAGTTCAAATAAAAACGTCCCTGAAAGACTATATAAATATATAGTAGGAGGTGGCCACAAAGAGTTTACAGTGCAAGTGCCAGAGTGGAGCAAAAATTTTGATAAACAGAGTTAAGAATAATGCACAAGGACCTCTCTGGCTAGATATATCAGCCAGGAAGACCTGGGCATACAGGCCATGCAGACATATTTGGAGATACCTGAAGTCACTAAACAGGATGAGAGATTTGGAAAAGGTTTGCAGGACAATGTGGCAGCCTTGGTTACTTTTTACAGGTGAATTCTCCAGACAAGACAGAAAATACTTTGATTGTTTTATTGTACATAACCTTATGACCTCTCTGGTTTTATTTTGCTTGCATGCCATCTCTTTTAATAATGACAGCAGTACCACAGCAGGGAGAATCAGAAAAGGTGACATAATATATGGTCAGTCAGAATGACACACTTTACTTTTATTATTTCAAATGGCAAATTTGATTTGAGAGCTTTTGGGGGGTACTATTCTTAATTTATAACAAAAGAGGTTGAAATTGATGAATACCATAGATCATTGTATTCCAGAATGGCACCTTGAAATGTGAAAAGTATTAATCTGAAGTGATATATTATATCCAGAAACTGAAATGGGTTAATATGACTTTTCTTCCTTCTAAAAGTTCGTTGAATGGAATCCACCACAGGACAATACAGCTTTCTAGTAGTACTAAAATTTCTCATCTCAAATTTCATATAATTTCAAAGTTATTCCCCTCTTGTCCTGTAACTTGCTAACAGCAATGCACAAAGCCAAAATGTTCATAATCATATCATCATTATGACATCTCTTGGCCTTATTATCTCTCATGATTCCTAGAGTACTTTGTAAAGTTAAAAGTGGTATATAGTTAAGCATTCTTAACTATAGTCAGTTCATGACAACAGCAAAAGGAAAGGGTCATCTTGCTGAAACCATCTATTTAGTTTTATGTCTGCTGACCAGAATGAAGAACAACTCATGAAACAGACTAAACGAAATGTACACAAAATAACCAGGACAGGGCTGTGAAGCATTAATGCTTGATTACCTCAGGCCCAGTATGGATAGTAGATATTGATAAGAAGAGAGAAATTTACTGTCATCTTCTTTTAAAAGCACCCAAACACCCTCGCTAATCTCAGGGATAACTGTACGAGATACACATACCTCAAGGGACACAAGCTGTCCTAAGCAATTTCAGGTCTTAACAGACATGACAATCAGAGACTAAGAAAGGAGGAGAATTATCATATCCAGTCGTAGATAAGGATTTGAAGCACCTACAGATTATGTGCAGTCAGGCTAATGCTTATCACTGAAGGGAGTTTAGGGGTATTTAGATCTTCTTGTGTGCCACGTGCTCCTGTGTCACACATGGTGATGCCCCTGTGGTGATATCCATCTCTGTCCACTATACAGAGTGAGTCTGTGTCAAATCTTGGAAAATAATCCATATTCTGAGCCCAAAGCGCTGAAGAGAGCCACTGGCAAAGAAAAAAAAATCCTGTTTGTATGACCTAGCTCCTCCTATAACAAATATTCACTATGTCTTTAGCTGCTACAGGAGACCATACACACAGCTCAGAGACTAACTCTGGAGAAAAATACTCCCACTTGTGACTGCAGTAACATTACCATCGCTCCTCCAGTTCTTCCCAAATCTGTGAGGAGTGGCAGGTCTTCCTGTGCAGCCTTTTTTCCTGCTCAAATTCCCAGTGAAGTCAGCAGAAAATACAGTCAGGATGCAGGACAGGACCATGTGTTTTGATTGGTTCCTGAACAGAATTGCCTCCAGTGGGACTAACTACTTATTTCTTTTCACTGTAAAAAATTGGGTTTAAAGCATCCTGAAAGCATACTGGACACACATGTATATGCACAAGGCTCTGTCCTTCAAGACTAGCATCCCCCAAAAATATACATCAAATAACTATAAAGACACTGACAGTTCTTGCACACTTCTTTCCTGTTACTCTCCACAAAAGCCACTGCACACTGCTCTTTGGGTTTCTTCAGCAGAAAAAGTGGGTGGCATACCCCAGAGCAAGAAGCAGGAGTGGACCTGTAATAGTGATTTAATGAATGCCAAAAATGATCTCTTGCCTACATGAGCTAATTTATCATGCCAGCAAGAACAGGAGTGGCTGTAGCAGTAGTACCGCTCTGAGAGTGCAAAACTGATCTTCTTGCCAAATTCCCCAAAGAGAAAAGAGCAGCTCTGTTTAACGGATCATGATAAGTCACAATTGTCATTACTGCATTTCAGGGCAGCATGCTTTATTTAGCTCTTTAACCTTGGCCTATTTGTTATCAGCACAGTTGAGAATAGTTTGTATTCATTAGGACACTTGTTTATTTTGTAACATAATCCTTTTCTTTGTTAACATGAAAGCACAGAGCATGAAGCACTGGAAGGACAGTTCATCCAGGTCTGCAATGTTGTTCCATAAAAAATGCCTCTTGATAAACGATTACCAGGATTAGATTTTATGGGCTAGAGTCATAAGAAATTTTAGTCTTGTTCCCATATGTTTCTTGCATAATAGGAAACATGCAAAAGATACTTTAAAGCGCAATTCCTTGTCATTCATTAAGTGTTCCCCTTCTCTCATATTTCTGGGCAGTATAAGACATTTTTGTATATTGTGTGGATTTAGTCCTCTTGGAAGAATTTATTTTAAGCTTGTCAACTTTTTCCTCTGATTGGAAAACAGATTTTTACCTGGGTTCCCTGAGGATTATTTAAAACAAAACAAAACAGGGTTTTTTCTTCTCTCTCATCTTGCTCATACCCAGCTCCAGGAAAGACTTCAGCTCGGAGAAGAGAGAAACAACTACACTAGAACAGGTGGCTGCTGTTGAACTGCACCAAATCTTGCATTGCCACAAGTGTCTTGTGATCCTTGCTGCCATTCTGAGCACCTGAGAGGTCACCATCAGAGAGCAAAAGAGAAAGCCCCCACAAATGTGATACTCCCCCCAAAATCCAGCTTGTCTGAGCTTCAAGGTGGAAGAAGGGGTAGCATGCAGAATGTTTCTAGTCGTCTTGAAAAGTTATATTACTTCTTCAGTCTGTCCTTGAACATTTATCAAGTAAGTGGAAAACATCTCTTTAGATAAGCTAGATATAATACCAATGTGCAACATCAGAAGCAGTTTTTCAAGACCATTGCACTGGCTAGTGTTTGGGGCCAGGTTAATGAAGGAATGTAAACTTAGAAGCTGTATTAAATCACCATGATCACATATCTGTATTTCTAAGACAGAGAACCTAATTCCATTTTTAAGTGCTTAAATGTCTTTTTAAACTGGTGCTGCCCCATATTTTCCTTAATCCAAACAAGATATGTATTTTTTTCTGCCACATTCTTGATGTGGCCCTTTAAAGCCAGTGGAGACAGATAAAGTGTGGCCACTCTGCCCGCCAGGAAGGTTTTTCTCTGTGTGGGCCATGAGCTTCACCCTCCTTCCTTCCATCTTACCTTTGTAGAGGAGATAGTACGTTTATATTTCAACACCTTTCCTTGTGTTTAGAGATTAGCAGCCTTTTGTCCTCTGAGCAGAAGCAAGGACAGACCAAGAACCCACAAACACAGGCTGCTGAGCACATTTTACACGCAATAAGAAAGAAGTATCTGTTTGCTCTTTGTGCGTGAAAAAAAAAAATCTGCGACGTCCATATTAAAGCTGAACTTTTGAACCTGCAGTGCTCATGTTAGGAATATCTTGTTCACCTATTCCTCTCCTGGAATGTTTTCCATAAAGCTTTATGATGGAACACATCGTAAACAGAAACAATCTTCATCCTTTCACAACAGTTTAGTCTTGTTCACAGCACACAGTTCATCCCTGCTGCACTCTGGATTTTGGGTTTCTCCCTCTCACTGCACTGGACAGATACCTTTAGGTAGGCTTTGATGGACTTGGACTTCTGCTTCTAAAGAGGCAAGGGAAATGCACCTGAAACTAAGTAATTTCTGTCTCTGTGACAAAAATATGTGTAGTCAGGCTATTGAGTCTTTTTCAAAAGAGGAAAAGTAGGATTCAATTTAGAGGTTTAAGTGGTGCTTTTCTTTATGGTAAAGAAACAATGATGTAGCTCTTTGCCTTGTAGGTCAACATGTACGGCTCATAGTACAGAGGTTACTAGGCAAACTGCCTAAAGCTGGTTGGGTTAAAGTGAGTATGGAGTAGGTGGCCCACCGCACGACAGGCTGTTTTCAGAACAGACAGAAAGAGGCTACGCAAGATCAAAAACTCCTTTCAACCATTCTTCTACATGAAAAGCACTCTGATTTCAGCAGGATTGGGGTTCCATGGGAGGAGCTGTCTGTAGCTATAACCACACTTAAGGATCTCTGGAAATGCCTCGTGGGTATTCTTTGTGCTTCTGGAAACTCAGTGCCATACAGAGACTTCATGAACATTTGTTCTTTAATGGAGAGCATAACTGTGGTTGACAGAGAGCTAGCGGGCCCAAAGGGCAGTCGAAGCACAGTAGCTTCTGTAGCTGGTGGCACACAAGAGAGCATTGTGTCTCGCCTAAGTGTCTGCTTGCTACTGACTCCTGACACTGGACAGAGACCCATTTACAAGGCGCGCTGGCCCTGTGCCAGGGGCTGTCTCCAGGCTGAAGCGCACATCTCTGGGACACTAGCAAGATGCTTTAACCATCCTGCCTCAGGAGCAAGCAAGCCATTTTTCACAGAGCATCCTACACTTCCCTCTGGGACAAGAGGACACGTGGTCCTTAAGAGTAGTGATTTATGCCCTGTATGTAAAGAGCTATAGTAAAAACCTGGTTTTCTGCTAGGATGGCACCCACTCCTCAATTTAACTAAGACCAGTATTGTTGCCATTAGATAAAACTCTAGGTTTAATGTCATTTAACAAAGAACAACTCCATAATGAAAACTCACTTGGCACGGGAACTTGGCATGTGCACTGTTATGCCTAGGAGCCAACTTCCCTTTTTTCCATATATATTTTAATAGGTTGATCTGTTTTCAAGCAACAGGGATACAAATGTTTATTTATACACCTGAGATCTGCCCTTCTGCCTCTTACGTTGAAGTTGTGATAGTTCCAGGGTTACAGCTTTTTTTCAGAGTGCCCACAAATTAGCAGCTATTCTTAATACCACTACATCAGGAGGACTCATGCTTTTTTATTTTCTTTTAAGCTACAATGCACCTGAACGTCACAGTGGCATCTCTGAAATAATAAAAAAAAAATTATAAGCCAGCATTATACATTTGAAAGAATAAGGTGCTGTGGATGTTTTGATATTCTTTTGATTTCTGGATGAAAAAAAAAATTGCATTTAAGAGTCTCTTCTTCAAAATTACTTTTTGTGTCATGAAGCATGCCTGGCAATCATTAAGTATATAACGAGAAAATTATTTAAACCAGCAAGCTTGGCAAGACCTATAGAACCTTCTCTCTGTTATGATTCTGCCTATATTTAGCATTACAGACCACAGCATTTTTAAATAACACCTTATTTTTATCCATTTTTGGAAGTGTGTTCAAAAGCAGCCATGTCAGAGGAGAGGTACCTACTTTCCAGCATCCCTAATTTGTACATATGGTATAGCACAACCACAGTTAGGTACTTCGGGTATGGCAAAACCAGTATTTTGGGGAAGGATCAGGCCAACTGACCATATGCAAAGCAAGCAGATAGCACCTGCATAGCCCAGGGTTACAAGTGTTTTCAGTTTTACAGTGCACAGGCACAGCAACATGGGTGGGAAGTGTATTCTCCCCTGAAAACACTGTCCAACCACCAAGACACTGCTCAGAGCAGCACAGCCACAGAATCATAGAATAGTTTGGGTTGGAAGGGACCTTTAAAGGTCATCTAGTCCAACCTCCTTGCAATGAACAGGGACATCTTCAGCTAGGTCAGTCCTTGGCTTACATCCCATATATGAATGAACTCTCGTGAATAAAACCAACCAAAGAAAACCCCAGTCCAGGCACTCTCAATAGATAACATGAGCACAGGACTGTCTAAACTCTCATAAAGACATTCAGAAAACCAGGACAAATACATAAAGTTACTTCTGGAATTGAATTACTGACTCATTTAATGGCATTCTTCCCTCTAAGTCAGTTTGAGCAACATGCAAGTTCAAGGAAGGAGGTAATGAGATCAGGGAGTGATAATGCACATCAGATTAAGTGTGTGGTTAAGGGAAAATGCAGCAACCAAAAAGAAAATGAAACACAATTCTGGGCTGCATGACAAAGGCAACAGCTCTTTCTCTTATACACGGGTGAAGCTGCTTTTAGGATATTGTGTATGACTTGAGGCCTGCCTGCTATGAAGAGAATGATGAGTCACTTCTTTCTGCTAAACCTCAAGAACTACTTCCCTCAAGGTCTTGAAAGGCAGAGAAAAATAAGTCCAAGTGTTTGAAATTTAAGACAGTTTGGTCAAATCTTACCTCTTCTCCTCTGTCCTTTCTTTGGTTCTCAACATTTTGTGCTAGGCACTTTTGGTATGGTAATCACCAATCACAGAGATCACATGTTGTGACAGAATTTAAGATGTGGGATTTAGAAGTCCCCTGGTATCTCAATTCCCTAAGCTCTCAGAAGTCAGAAGAGGCATTAACAACTGATAGCACTGAAAGGGAGGCTGAATTCAACCAGAAAATTTCAACCACCATCATTTGATTCAGCTGCCATCATGGATGCACATCATGGATGCACATCATGGATGCACAGAGTCCAATACAAATTAAAAAAAAAAAAAAAAAAAAAAGAGTGAAGTGTTTTTGCTTAGAAACAGCTGAAATGCTTATTTGTTGGAGTAAGAAGAGGAGGGAAAAAGAAAGGATTTGAGGATCGTACTTTTGAAACAAAGCATTTCAATAGGAGCTGAGCCAGAGCTGCCCATTGCCTCCTGAGTGTTTATAGCTCGATGTCCCTCCCACCCCTCTCTCTTCAGTAAGCCACTTTCCCCAGAGACCCCACGGTGCCTATCATGTGTTAGGTCAAAAGAAAAAATACCGATAGTAATGGCCCATAAAGAGCACAGGGGCATGAAGCATCCAAACCACATCTGTCTCAAAACACTGCTATGGCTTACACAGATACTTGACTGTCTCAAACTACTTCCAATCCAGTATTCCAATTCAATGCATTTAGAGTTTTAGATGTGGGTCAGCTGGATTAGAAATGATACATTTTATAAGATTTTCCCCCACTGATAATTTAAAAGCATAGCGATACTGAAAATTTTCCCCAGCTAAAATGGTCACTTTTGCAAATGTCGAGTGTTGCCAAAAGATTGTGGAGGACTTGTCAGTCATAAAACAGAATACAAAAGATCATATGACCATACCAACAGAGAGTCCAAGATGTGATTATTAGGGCTGCTGACCTCTTCTTCAACCTTTGCCTGCATAAGGGAAAGATGAATGCTACTTACTGCATTAAAGAGAGAGGTCAGGCTGTACTTGGCCCAAGAATAGAGTAATCAGGACAGTCTAGACTTTCATCTGCATGGCAAGCTGAGAGAAGAAAACAAAACCAATAAAGCTGAAGGAACATGGGAGCTTGAAAGTCATGATGAGAAGACTGAGGATGAACAATCAATACAAAGCATCTGCTTTTTTCCTCTGCTACAAGGCTCATTTCTGTTTTACTGGCTATTCCAGGTCCTCTTTTTCCCAGCTCATTGCTTTTATTCCTTCTGCTTCTTTCCACTAATTTTGGCTGTGCAAATCTCTATCAGCACTTTAGCTAAGGTTGCCTTAATTTGACGTGAAATACTAGATATTACAGACCCTCTGTGCACAGTTATACTAGTATTAAGTTTGACTTCAGCATGTTTAACTGCTTTCCTAGTCTGCACCCTAAGAAGGGAAATGCAGTGCAAGGCAGGAGTATTTTAACAGCATTAACATGGATCCACCATTCCCCAGTAGCTTCTGATAAACATCCACCTGGTGTGATGTGTGTCCCCAGAGCCAAATATGAGAGAAGCCATGTGGCTGCAGAGCTCTCCTGTCCAGCTACTGAGTCCCCGGTGCTGCGCTGAACCTGTGAGAGTGCGGTGGAGAACAGGAATCCGCATAAATATAATCTTGCTGACCTGGTCCCAGCTCCTCCTGCTCACAACCTGCTCTGGGGACATTTTTATGCTGACAGTGTCTGTACTTGTTGTCATTTGACTGCCATAATCTCCTCCCCAGTGGAAAAGCTATGGCACAAGGGACATGAATTTTTCCTGCATATGGCTGTCTGACACTGAGACACAGATGTCTGAGTAGTTGGGGTTTCCTCCACCTTTCCTCTTCCCCCTCTCATCTACCTCTAATTTTGCAACCCTGCATTAATTTGACTAGAATTAGAGGCTTTACTTAACTGCACAGTGGCTTCACCGTGGTGGCAGGTGACTGCAGCTATCATTTCAGAATATGACAATTCACTCCTACAATACAAAAAAAAACCCCAAAACACTCCACGCCCAAACCAACAACAAAAAACCCAAACAAACAAACACACACATAAAGTACCCAACCTAAAACCCCCCAGCATCACCCAAGACGTGGTCTCATACATAAAGTCCAGAAAATACTCTGTGGGTGTTTGCTGTCAAACACTCCCCCACACCCCCAACCATCAGGCACGAAGAAGCTGTGATGTCATCTAACAGAACTGCCTCATACAGCTGTTCTATCGCTTTCTGGTGGTGGCTTTGCTGGGGCGGGGAGGGGGGGGGAGTTCTGCTTATTTTATTTTTCAGTGCTTTTTATTTTTCAGGAGATTTTGCTGTTTTTACATAAGCAATAAACTGATCCTTTGACTTCTGCAGCTATTCTGCAGCAAATAAAGTGCAAAATCTCTGCTGGCGGGCAGTCACTTTGGATTTTCCTGTATCTATTAGCACTCCAGAATTTCAGCATAGTATCACACCAGGTCGTTTAGTTTATGCTAAACAAAACCTTCCTGCATTGCATTTTTTGCCTATCATTTGTCATCTGCAAATAGTGTACGAAAGAATCAGATTCCTAAAAACAGCAGCATGTTCTGTGTAGAGAAATACATTGCAATAAGGAAATGCAGTATAATCCAATAGTCTAGGCTGGGAACTCTCCAATTCTAATGCTGCTTTTACCAGCCCCTTCCTGCAAGCCTTGGTTCTCTGAGAAACCCAGAGAAAGCTGTGAGGAGGCTCACCTAACAGGGCACTGGCACCTGCTTGCACTCCAGGACACTGAGCATTTGAACTGATGCTGCTCCGAGTGTGCTCGGGGAGAGCCTGACATGCTCAGGTCCTAGGGGAGAAAATAAATAGACCCTTTGCATTTCCTAATTCCCACTTGCTTGTGCTACAAACAGGCTAAGCTGCAGTGCTGAAGGGATGCTCCCAGGGAGAGTGAAGACACCGCAGCTGTGGAGTTATGGGTGGCACCACAGCAGCACGGAGTCCTTCAGGAGTTCCCCCAAGGACAGTGCACTCCTCCAGTGCTCCGTGGAGAGCTAAATCTGTTTGTCACAGGCCAGAAGTTTGTCTCCATTCCCAATATGTAAAGTAAGGATAATACTATTTATCCCACGGGGAAGTTCCAAGGGCTTAGGTAATGTGTATACATGGCTTTCAGAATATAATCCACTCCAAGGTCAGCCCTTCTTTCTCCTTACGGAGCTGGTTTGCATGTGTGCATGCACGTTTCAGAGGGAGCTCTGAGGTCACCCCAGAGGTCACCATCCCCTCCCCGGCAGCCACCCCGTTATCAGCTAATAATCAGAAGGGGAAGAGGCAATCAGATCAGTTACATCGGCGCGATAACGCGCATTTGATGAATAGCTGCGCGCCGAGCAACACCATCCATCCTAGCCCGTTAGACCATAGAGAGAAGCGGGGAATTAGCTTCATGCTGAAAATGAATGGTTGGTCCAGGCACCCTGATAAGGTGAGACGCACATCCCGGTGATTAGCTGGGTCGGTACTAAAGAACATTAGGAATTCACTTCTGCTGCTCTGATTGGTAATTAAGTGACTTGTCTACTGGCCGACAGTCCTGTATGCTTCCCCAGGCAGTTGTTAGTTCTTCGAAAACCACTCCTGACAAAATGAGGTTTGCCCTTGGTACACAGATAATGAGACTCAGCTTGACAGGTATGGCGCGATTAGAGCGCCGCGACACGCGGCTCTTTCTGCTATAGCCACTCCGCAGTAAACACACTCATTACAACCCGCTGGTCCCTGGAGGCAAAGCATGTTTGACATTATTAATTGGCTTTTCTGTATAAGGAGTCAAATAGATGAAAAGGTTTATCAAGCTGAAATAATTAATTTTGCCTGAATTCGCTGACAGTTCAGTTCTCCTGCAAAAGACCATTTTAAGGGGTTGGTTTCTCTCTCTTTTTTTTTTTTTTTTTTATGAATTTCAAAGTTCAAAAGACATAATAGTGGTAAAAGTGGAGCTTTTTAGTAAATTATAATTAAAGGGAATTTAATTAATTTAGACCTGAGAAAAGGGTGTGTGCGGGGGGAACTCCTATCTTTGTCTATACAGAGGTCTAGATGGTAGAACATATCATGGCTTAATAATGCATTAATTTTAATCTAATCAAAATATAATAAAAGAGGCAATTATGGCTAAAAATTATCATGCTCCAATATTGGTATATTTAAACACTTAATACTTACACTGCTTCCAGTTAGCAAAAGTTGTAATTGTTGCACTCAAATTTAGCTTATTTAATGATAGGGCTTACATTCATGAGGTTAATTGAATAAATCATTGTAATAACTCATGGTGAAACTATGATTATCTACCAGGTTCTAATTTCACTTTCAAAAGGAGAAAAAAAACCTCAGAAGTTATTTTTCTTGGTTTCTCTCCCCAAAAGGCAGTAGATATTCTCCTCAAAAAACTTCAAGCAAGCATTTGATTTAAAACAACCAAAACATACTTCTCACGTACTTTTCAAGTGACACACTCTGTGGTTTGTTTCGCCTTTTCAAAGCATGCCACAGTCACTTAGCAAATGTTTTAAACCTTCCACATTAAAACATCTAGATTACTGTTGTGTAGTTATGTGTATTTGGTCTGTTTACAAGCCCTTTTGTACCAATGAAAACGTTCGCCTTACAATTACAAAGGCATAAGATTTGAAATTTCAGAAAAACATCTCTAATATGGAAGTAAAAAAGAAATAGAAAACCTGGGAAGAGCAAGTGGGTCAGCAGCTGCTTCTGAGTAGCTGCTTTTTTTATACATCTGCTGATGCACTTACTTGGAGATTTTGAAAGGACGTCTTCACACCCATCTTTTAAAAATCCATTTGACCTTTTCTGACAGACATGTGTGCATACCACTGAGCAAAGCAATGAAAAAGTTCTCTAGAAACCCAGTTATTTTGGCCGAAGCCTCAGTGTCCCATAACCATCAGATCATTGCACTTCATAAACTGTGTAGACTCTTTCAAAACATTCAAAATATTTCAAAACAGCAACAAAAAAGCTTTTCTACATTTAAAGCAGACTCTACCATCAAACGCTCCAGTGTTTGTTCAACAGTGTTATAAGTCATCAACATCGGTTTATTTATCCTAGTCCAATGAGAAATTTAGGAAGCCTTAATTATTCATCTAGCAGAGGCTGAGGGTCCAGGAATAACACGCAAATGTCAGCGTGTCAATGTATTTTTGTTGCCATTGGGGAATATTTGTACATTTTACAGTCTCTCATGTCTATATAAACGTATTTCTGAGCAGACTGATAGGAATTTGTAAAACCAGTATTAACACCCGTAAAAGTGAAAGGCAACCCAACAGTCGGTTTTCATGGAAGAGGACACAACCCGGAAGGAGAGAGCAGCAGATGGGCTCATGGGGACAACCTTGCAGTTCGTGGTGTGACCCACTCATCTTTACAGACCCACAGAGGCAGGAGAAAACAAGGAGAGAAGGGAAAGCAGTGGGACCTGCTTTAAAAGTCACATCCAGAATAACGAACTTAGTCCTGCACAGTAACAAATTGTAATATTTACCAACAGCTTAGCATTTGGTTCCAGAAATGTCATCTTCCAAAAACGCAAACATCTGTGCACTCACAGTGGAGCAGTCAGCAAATGCATCAAAGGGATAAGGAAATAAGTCCATTCATTAACAGCATCATTTTCTCCCTTTGCCACACTTAATGATACTTATCATATTTTCTACTTGCATGTACTATATTAAACTTACTAATTGGCTACATAATAAAGCTCAGAGGATGTTATGTTTAAGTAACTGGGGAACTGAGAACTGGGAAAGAGGAATGGAGGGATGGGTATGAGTGGATTTATATTTATTGACCAAGTTTTTTGAGGATTTTAGTTGGCATTTTGCGTAAGTATGCTTAATTCTCGGGTCTTACAGGAATGAATTCACATGCTAATTCTAAAAGTAATTTATTTGGGATTTGTAATGACTTATCTCACACTAACAAATCCTGTCTTATAAAGTCTGGCAAAAAGCGCACACAACTAAAGCAAAGACCCCAAAGCCATATAACACATTGTTCTGCTAATAGAATTAATAATTCTACATCTTATAATTCTTGTTTTCAGCAATTCTGTTTGATAAAATTCTCCCACCTAGAAGGATTCTGTATCAATGTGGTCAGTAGAAGAATATCCTGGGGGAAAGCACATCTGCCCAGCACCTCCCTTTCATTCATTAACCCACCAGGGGCTAACACTAATTAGATCAGGCTGCTCATTTTAAGCTGATAATTGATTTAAATAGGTTGCTCATTTAAAATAGAATAAAAACCTGCTAAACATTTGGTGCTTGGGTTTTTTTCATCTGCAACTTTCAATTGCTTGTGCAATGTAGCATAAAATGTAGAGGTCTCCCTTTGCTAAAAAGGCCATAAAATTAATTACAATGAGTATGAATTGTGCAGGGTGAGGGGGTGGGGGAAATGAGTGCTGGAGTTAACTGGTGATGACTAAGAAAAGCAAAAGAGCTTGTTTCTTTTAGGCAGAATTTTTAAAATATCTTGGATGGCTGAACCACTCCATTTTACAGACTTTGTTTTTATCCCATAAGAGAAGGAACAGTTTAACACGTCCAGCGTTGCTTCACGCATCTCCTAAAGTGTCATTGCTGGGTGCACAAACATCACATGCTACTTGAGGTTTCCATTGTCTCTCTTCAATTAATTAATATCTCAGCCTCTGTCCAAGCACGTAAATACAAAGACTTAATTTTGTTATTAGGACAGTATTAAGCCTCAGTTAGCATAAAAATATTCACTTGGTGAAGATGCAGATCAAAAATTTTAGTTGTGTATGTCCATGCTTTACAACTTGTTTCTTCCAAATCTAAACAAATCATTACCTTTTCAACAAGCCATAACTACGTTTGTTTGTACAAGGCTCCACTTCAGCCCAGGCTAACACCCAGCATTTGCTGTTTATTTAGCCTGCATAAACATCTAAATCTGCAAGCTAGTGTGCACTCGCACACAAGACAATACAAGTAGCAGCAGGTACGAGTAGGCTGAAATCGAAACTCCTGGCAAAGCTGCAGATATTTTAAAGCAGGATTAGCAGCGGACAGAAATAAAAGTGACTGCAAGCTGCAGAGATTGTCAGCACCGTTAGTTTATTTTTAATCCCACTCGCCAATAAAGCCAAGTCCCTGCCACTCCATCCGCTGCCGTGGCCCCGTACCTCGCCTCGTTCAGGGAGTCACCAATGCACCGGTGGCACCGCATTTGCCCCCTTATAAATCGCATTCTTTCGCCTGCTTCCAACAAATTGAAACCAGAGATTCAGACTTTGCAGTTCAGGGGGGTTCAAGGACTCTCTGCCTTGAAAAACTATTCAAGAGCACTCACTAGTGGCTGAAAATTAAAATAGCACCTGAACAGGCCATTACTCACCCTGTTTCGTTCATGGCTTTTTAAATCGTAGGGAAGATAGCAAGAAGACAATAAACATCCTTCTGATAATTCTGTATTCAGGCACCAGATCATTTTCTCAGTTAACGGTAAATGTTATATACCAGTAAGCAGTTTTTCAAGCCAACCAGTTGTAAAATGCATTGAAAACAATACCAGTTCCTCAATGATACTGAAGATAATTCAGTTGCTTACGTTTTAAATGAACGCCTGAATTTCTCCGGTCAGATTTGAACAAAACGCCTGTTAATAAAGCAAACTTTCTTAAAAGGAAGATTCTAATTTATTCCCTTGCATTTCAATTTGTCACTGAGCACGTGCTTCTTGTGTTCTTCTGCTAGGTGCACTAGTATGTAAGCACACAGCACATGAACAGGCACGTGAACAATCCGCTTAATCGGCAGGCTGTAACAGGAGCACACGAATAGGATGAACTTAACGACCATACAGAGGCAGTTGCACTGAAACTTCCATTGCAGGAGGCATCTGAAAGCAGATAACCAGGGGAACCAGGTGGAACTTTGGCAGTGCCCAGGGGGGATGGTTTTACCAAGTTTCCCCATCTCACCTCTCTGTGTGGCAGTAATCACCTGTGAATGTGTGGGAGCACCGGCACCCCAGCACACCAGGGTTGGGACAGGCACTGGGAGCCGGGCACCTGGCACAGCACAGGGGTCCCTGACTGGGCTCCTCTCTGAACTACAGCGCTGTAGAGAAACAGATTGTCGGCTAGTATGGAAAGCTGCCTGTTTCCTAGATTAACAATGAGGTAATTTAGAATTTACATATGTGTGGAGAAGGGCTGTTTTGATCCCAGGGTAATACATCTGTGGTATAATAATGTGGGTGATAGAGAAAAGGTGAAACAAGGAGGCCAGATAAGCAAAGTGATTCTGGTGCCAGTTCTGAGGAGAGACCTAACAAAGCGCCAGGCCTAGCTCCGCATTAAGTAGAGGTGTTGATGGAACAACAGAGGGGTGTGTGAGCAGGGGAAAGGCGAGCGCGCAGCAAGGGACATTGCAAAGGTCAGTGAAGCGGTTTGCACAGCTGTGCGTCCAAGTGAGCTCCTCTAGCCCTGAGTCCTCGCCCCTGACATTTCAGTAGCTGAAAACCAGGCTTGGCCGCTACCTTTTCATTTGCCTCAACCCCCTCAAGTGCCACTGAGAGCTGAGAGGTATTAGCCAGGATGAGGCTAAACACATTTGACTCCCCCTTAACCCTGAATTTGAGAAGATTTAACACATTTGCTCCCATAGCAGCCAGTTCAATGTGTGCCTCAGACCTGAGACCCAGAGGGGTAAAGGGGTTTGCCTGTGGTTGCATGGGTTGTTGGCAGCAGAGCAGGGAATTGCTGCTCATCCCAGGCGAATGTTTTAAGAAACTGTCATCTCCAAGCACAGAACTGGGGCGGGAAATGGAGAAAACAGGCTTGCATTCAGTTACCAAACCCACAGTGATGAGACAAGGGCTGATGGCAGAGGAGCAAACAGCTGCACAGTGAAAACACAGCATCATTCCTGAATCCTAGTATATCCTGTATCTATTTTTAATATTAGCTGTCCCACTTGGCCTCTGTTTGGCACAGGAGTTTTGGTGTTGGGGAGGAGGAAGCTTGAAACTACCATAATCTCTATTTTTATATTCTGATTAAGATTTGTATCATCTATCCCATTTGGAGTAGCAAAAATAATTACATTGCAGAAATGTATCTTGTGCATCACACATGACCTGAGCAGAAAGATGAGTGGGAGTAGCTTAAACCTGAGACACTGGTTCTTCCTCATTCAGAAAATCCTCATATGCTGAATTTGCCAGCGTTAAATGTCATCTGCCGATATATGTCCAAAGATGTATGTATAAGTGAGGGACAGTGTATTTACACTTGCCACCAAAAAATGTGGCATTAAACAGCAGCTGAGTGTTAGAGTAGGCAGTCATTCAGTCTGTATCTCATCCCCTTTTTCCTTCTTCTTAAGCTTTCTACCCTGCTTTGCTATCTGCCTTTTGTCTTTGGTACATTTCAGTGTCTGCATTTTTCCTCAGAATACTTCTCCTTAATGCATCTTTTAATTTTGCTGTAATTTCTCTCCTCTTTCTATGCATGCCTTCATCTTGAGATGTAATTTCTTACCACTTTTAAGTAACCTGAGAAAATATTTTTCAGTGCAACTCCTCTTTCCATCTAGTCTGCACATTGTTCTTAGTCTCATTTCTAGCTGGTTTTGTAGTTAGTTGAAACATCATAATGATAATTCTCTCCTTCCATTTTCTGTTGATAAGTAGATATCACTCTTATTTCCCTTTGCCATCCCTTGAAGACCATTTCTAAACACAACTCCACTTGTCTTCAGTGAGGCTACCCTTTCCTTTCTTGGTTTCCTCCTGCAGCACGAGGACAGAAGGGGCCAGAGTCTCCCTTGTCTGGGGAGCTGATAAACCTTTCTGTGCTTCCATGGGGGAACCATCCATATTTATAGGAAACCCAGATAAATTTCTTTTGTTTGGAATCCGGTGTATCATTTCTAATCTAGGACATCCATCAACAGTCCTAGCAAAAGGGTCCTGTCTGGATCGCTGCTGTAGTTACTGAGGTTCAGTGAAGAGTACCAGAAAAGGGGTTTATGACCAAAATCCTCAAGGTAACTTTGGACACAAATTTTGGA
This sequence comes from Rhynochetos jubatus, assembly GCA_027574665.1. Lineage (NCBI taxonomy): Eukaryota > Metazoa > Chordata > Aves > Eurypygiformes > Rhynochetidae > Rhynochetos > Rhynochetos jubatus. The sequence goes on from CM050654.1 coordinate 33,671,997, forward strand.
GAAGGTTGCCTTGCTTGCAAGCAGCAGTCTCCCTGGGACGGAAGTCTGGTGTCCTATTGAGAGGAGGTAAGAAGGTGAGTGCTGGGCAATGTTTTACTAAGACTGCAGTTTGAGTAGACATTAAGGGCTACGAGGATTTTAAAGTGCTTCTCAGTCACGATTTTAAAGTGCTTCTCAGTCACGGCTCTTAGTCTGAAGAGCACTTAAAGTGAATACCTAAAAGATTTTTCCTTTCTGTTTCCTCTTTCTCCAAAAAGGAAGAGATTATAAGGAGTTCAACTTTCTGTTTGGCTGTTTGGTTTTTTACTTTTAACCCAGGGGGATTTAAAGTACCTGTATTTTGAAGGCCAGCTCAGCAGAAACACACCAGGAGCACTGTGCTTGCAAGCAGCCTGTGCAACTGTTTCTTTTGTGGTGTGTTTTCTTTTTTACGCTGTAGTCAGTAACTGCTCTGGATCCCATTCTAGGACAGAAGCCAAGAATGGGAAATAAGGCTGCAAGCGAGACAACAATTCACAACCACAGTATTGTTTGACTTGCAGTACTCACCAGGGTAAAACCTACAACAGGAATACAAGATGCTTTAAGTAGCAGATGCTGATTTCAATCTTTCTTGTACTTAGGAAGTCCACCTTGCAGAGCTGCACACAGCCCACGGACCCACGAGGGACCTGGCAGAAGGATTTCTTCCTGGTTATGTCAATGAGGAAATGACAACAGGAGCAAGTGTTGGTAAGCACCCAAGGTGATCAGTAGAGTAAGTAGGATGCATATGAATATATGCTTTGTTAGAGAAAAGGACCGTGCTATCTGTAAAATTAAGCAGCAGCAGAATAAGATGAATGGACAAAACGGGGGAAAAGTACCTGCGCTGTTGTATGCTAGGAATTTTTAGCCACAACCATGGCAGTCTTTGAACATACACACTACATGAGAAGGAAGAGATAAAGCTATTATGCTACAATTTGGAAATGAAAAAGCCAAATGTGGGCAAAGGAAAATAGACACCGAGGTTTTGATTCTGCTTAAAGAGGAAGAAAAACATTAAAAACTGCTGCAAAGAAAGGTAGGATAAGATAGCAATAGACAGTAACCACCACAGTGCTAAGAAATAGTATAAAGGTTTAGAAACATATCCTAGATTTTAAAGGGAATCAGTGTAATACAAAGTAAACTCTTAAAGAAAATTCCTCTTTTGTTTTCTGATAATTGGCAAGGTTTAAGGTGAAAATTTAAAATCATTTAGGAGCCATTATGGTATGGAATTTGAATTTGGAAGTGTGGCACAGATTACCGTACAGCGCAATATAAACTCTTTAATTTCCACAGCAGTTATTTTTTGAGCTCTTCAGAAAATGTTGACAAAAATTAATTTTTGATGAAAAAGAAAACCTCTCTCAAAACTGTTTGTGATTTCCTAATCCAGTCCACACTCCCAATTTCCACCCATCTTTGAGAATGCCTTGGGTGGGATCCAAAGCCTGTGAAAGCAATGGACAGGATCCCACTGGCATTCAGCAGGTGGGACACGAATGCCAAGTCAGTGTCAGGATGTCTCTTGAAAGCCATATCTCTCACTGCAGATCCCAAATATTATATCTAGGCCTGAAATAATCCTCTGTAAAACAAGCTACAAAGGCTTTGGATATTTTATGGTCAAACTTTCTAGTGCAAACAAAACAGCAAATACTAAATTTGTAAGCATGACAATTACAAAATGATAATAGCCCAGACATATTCAGTGGGAAGGTTTTGTACTACACTGTCCAAGAAGGGAATGTAAATTTTACTATTCAGAAAGGCTCAAAACTATGAGCTCAAGCAGTGTTTGCACCCTGGCTCTGCAACAGCTGCAGTTTTACCATGGGTGGGTGGCTGAAGATCTCCAAGCACATGGCACACACAGGCTCCCACATCACACAATGCATTCTCAGCTGCATGCCCATGCAGCCCACATCTCCACTCAGCTGAGAGCAATGCAACCTGGAGAGCTCCACATGGGCTGGCTCACCCAACACATGTGTGCTCCTTCCCTTTTTCCCCCTGAAATTCAACATAAAGCAAAGTAGGAAGAGCAATAGACAAGTCTTAGAGGAAAACATTGAAATTGCAAAACTATCGTCACTGCCCACCAGAACTAGAAAAGAGACTGTAATGTCACAGGTAGTTCTACAAGCTGAAAGGAGGTTGCAGAGAGGGTGGGAGTTGATCTTTTCTCCCAAGTGACAAGTGAAGGACAAGAAGAAATTGATTCAAGTTGCACCAGGGAAGGCATAGATTGGATATTCAGAATAATTTCTTCACCAAAAGGGTTGTCAGGCATTGGAACAGGCTGCACAGGGCGGTGATTGAGTCACCGTCCCTGGAGGTATTTAAGAGACGTGTAGATATGGTGTAGATGTAGACAGGGTTTAGTGGTGGGCTTGGCAGTGCTGGGTTAACGGTTGGACTCGATAATGTTAAAGGTCTTTTCCAACCTAAATGACTCTGTGATTCTATGCTCACATAACCTGTGCAAATAATCCAGGCGGTTCTCTGGCACCTCCACAGCTATACTGTTTTCCAGAAGTAGCTGGCCTTTTGTCTCAGATGAAAATTTATTTGCATGAAAAAGGACAAAATACAGAAAATTGAATGTCATTAAGATAAAACAAACATCACTAGCAGCAATAGAATGCTAAGAGCAAAGTTTACAGAAAATCGTTCTGAGAGAAACAATTTAGCAAAACCAAAAAGTTTACAAGCTGGATAGGTTCAGGTCATGAAAGGCTTAGCAAAAGCAGAGCAGATCACAGATTACATTATAGAAAATCTTTAAAGCAATATCAGAATGTTGCAACATGCATTCTAGGTTTCAAGATTATTCTGTTCTTTTATTAGGCACAGGAAAAATGCAGTCAGCAGAATGGGAACCATCTCAGGTTCTGTTGCTAGTGTTACCTAAAAGGACTGCCATAACAGTATTTGCTGGCCTTAAAATTTCTGATTATACAAGAAAACTTCTCAGTCAAAGGGGTCTGAGAATCACAAATGAATTTTGTTGATTTACTGACAGTTTTCATCAAAATGAGGTGGGGTTTTGTTGGAGTGATATTTTTAAACAGGAAATTGTTATTCTTGTTGAAAGATACAACAAACCCATGTAAATATAATCATTTTGGCCAAAGCAGGTCAGATGGTTGCCTTACCACCAAAGACCTCGACTTTCAGCAACTACGATTTTAAAGAGCTTTGTATCTCATGCCATGAGATGCAGAAGAACGGTTTGAAGGAGGTAATCAACCTGCACACCCTGCAGACTCACCCTTATGTACAACTTTCTTGGCCTGTGCCAGAAACAACCCTGTAAGGGCGGGCTCTGTGTGGTAGCATAGACACCTATCCAGTGAAGAAGAGACTTCAATACTACCACTGACTTCATACCCTGGGCTTTATGGTCCTTTGACTGAACACCACCCCACACGTACAAAGCAGAGATATAAAGAAGAGGTGAAAAAACTCCTGCCATTTTAAAGCAGCAGGTAGAATTTCTAATACTATTTTCCTGTGTGGTGACTTCCTAAATCAGATCCAATTTATAGCACTGATTGTCCTGGCAGGAAAACCAAAAAAAGCTTTTCATTTTTTCTTTGTGTTGTTCAGTGATCCCCTGTCAGCTGGCTATGCCGATGGCCACCAGCAGTGCCTGCAATCATCTGATAGTCCAGGACTAGGGCTAAGGAAAACTTGCAAATGGAGAAAATGCAAATCATCATCATCTACCATAGTCAGATTTTTAAACAGACTCATATACTGTAAAGCAAGAAGTCACAGAAGCAAATGGTACAGATTTTTGGTGTCCTGGTTTTTGATGAGGTCCAATGGCACTTCTCCCTGAATGAGTTTTAAGTCTCTGCCTCATCTGGGTCCTTTACTGTTCTGCAGCCCCCCAGCAGAAGTTCTCCCTACCAGTGCCTTTGTGGGGTATTTTTACCCATGCTGCATGTTTTCACTGACCTTCATGGAAGGTTTAACCCCTCTCAGATTTAGTCATGGGTCAGATTCAAAAACTGTTAGTGAAGAAGTGGCATGCATACACACAAGCAAACACACACATGAATATTTGTCTACACTTTTTTTTCCTTATTTTTTTCTGTGAGGGAATCAGCTTAAAATGCTGTCTAGCAGTATGAGATTTCCCTCCATCAGTCAGAGTGAACATGTGTACTGCTATTTCATTCATAGTTCCAGGAAATAATAATAATTTTTGTAGTAGGAAAGTTAATCTGTCAGGATTATAGTATTCAAAATGAGCTGTAAAGAGAAGGAAAGAACCATAAATGATAAATACATGTAAACTAATTGCTGGTTTTATTTTATCAAGCCACAAAAATGTAAAATACTCAGCTCCAGGGATTCTAAATGCATTGAACAATATTTTTTTAAAGAAATCTTTCATTTGTTTTATTCCAGGATAAAGACTAAGTGCCCCCAGGACAGTCTTGAAAGGAGATAATGCATCTCAAGAGCTGATTTCCTTTCTCTGGCAACATATTCTAACTGTAAAAGTATTTGCATTAAGCAACTAGACTGATTGGCTGTCAATACTGCAAAGCAAGTTTACGAAGCTACCTTAGTTGCACTGCTCAGCTGCAGCTATCTTTCAGTATTCAAAACTGCCTGGTATATTATCTTCTCCTGTGAAAACACAGTTTTCTCTTCAAACTTAAGGTGCAACTCAGAGCAACCCAGGAGGTAAGCTGCTCAGGAATCCAGAGATTTGCCACCCTTAAGGCCTTGGCAGCTCATCGTGGCTTCCAGCACTCCCTGTGGGGACAGTACCGGGCACCTGGACCATCACAAAAATGATAGTGACTTGGTCCTTTCTGCGGGAGGGAAAAAGCACATCTAGCATTCATGGCAGACTGTCAGTAAGCTGAAGAGCAATGGCTTTTTGTTTCAGTTTAGGGTGCATAATGGAGTAGAGGACTCAGACCTTGCTGAGTATTAACAGGAGATGGGCTCCCAGGGAACTCAGGGGAAGAGCTTAGCAAGTTAGCTGAACAGACATGCAGGGGAATTTTTGTAAAAAAACCCAGAGAGAAAGTAGGATTATAAGAAAAGAAGGCAGAAGCAGGCTTAGGGTGACTGGGTGCTGATCCTGAGTGGGCATCATGTTTCGGGCTGAAAGACAAAATTTAGTCAGGTGTTATTTAAACGTCTACACTAATACAGAAAAGACAAATTCAGAGATTCAAAAGCCAGATACTGTAATGCCTAGAACCTAAAGTTTACATACAACAGTACAGAGGCCAATCTTCCAAGTCCATCAAATTTTTTCCTTAAAACCACTTTGTGCGTGCAACACAGATGACCGTGACTGGCTCGTGTCTCTACAACCGTTAACACTTCCATAAGGGAAGAAAAATGCAAAGCCAGACAGAGGAGGAAATATGAACAAGTGGATTAGAAAAAGAATTGGTGATTGACTGCTATGGGTTTACACACAGCTCTGTCTTGCTGAATGATGGCAAATCAAGCTCTGGCTGCTTTAGATCCCCAGTTACGCTGGATGGTGAGCTTTGAGGACCTCAGACAGGAATTTCTGACCTGCTGTGAAACCAGACAGGGCTGCAGCTACTGCAAACTTGGAGCTTCAGCATTGACCTTCAAAGAGCACAATAACCGGACAGACAGATTTCACCTTCATCTCCAGACTGAGGGTGGTGTATTTACCACTTAACTATGAATTCCAAAGAGGCCCACCTGGAAGTGGAGTGGGCCATAACTGACAAATACTGTCCCAGTCTTCTGTAAGGAGAGAGGTGAAAAAGGTACATTTGGGATTGCTGCACACCTGTGGGTGCTTCAGCTAGAGAAGTCTGTAGAGCTGTGTTTCATATTGCTCCAATAAAGCCATGGAGTTTCCTAATTCTCCTGGCAGCCACGATAAAAAGATAGGGAAAATGCTGGGGAATGCATCTAGTTATGTGTTTAAAGACCTGGGGTGTTCAGTTCTCCTAAAGAGAGATCAATCTGTTGATGTTGTCCAGTGTAACACCTGGGTCAGGAATACGTACACTTAGTACTGCAAAATCACTATTGCTGCTTATGGAATCCTCATAGATATCGTATGGCCTTCCAGCATTTTGACTTCAGTATAAAGTCTGAGAAAACAGTACATGATGGCCCATTCAAAACAGAAAAGTAAACCTGTTCTCTAAGGCATAGGTGTATTCAGACCTCTATAAAAGTAAAACTGTCATTGAGAGTGTCAAAAAACGTGGGATCAAAACACTTGGTGCTGCTTTTATGGACATCAACAGCAATTTATTATATAATCAAATTCACAACTTAATTATGGCTACTGAGTATGTAGTACTATACATTATCTCTTTATATATACATGCCCCTGCAAATACTCCTTTTCCAGTATGCTTCAGTTTCATTGAATGTGTTGATTTTTACAGCTTCCTTTTAAAATCGCTAACCTTCAGGAGAGAGAAAACGTACAAGTACCTTAAGAAATGTTGATTTATGAACTACAGTGGTCTTTATTTTTCTTGTAAACCTGGGTGGAAAATTGATCAGTTATAAGCCTGCTATAGATCTCACAGGTTTGCAAGATATATTATTGTATTTCAAGATTATCTGATGTTGCAAAAGATTTTTTCCCTTTTATTTTTTTCTTTACCATGGTCATATATTTTTCTGTCTTCAATTTTATTCGACTCTTGTTAGAGTTAGGGAAGCTATCAGAAAACAAAAATAAAGAGGAAGAAGTCATCCTAGAGAAAGTAGCTTTGGGCCACCCCAGGTTTTCCCAATCCATCATAATATGGGTTTTATTTCATACCCCACTGAGGTGGAATTTGCAGAATGTTTCTTGAATTACCATGAGGCGCTCTTATAAGACAATTACTGTCTTTTCTTCCCCGCTTTTGCTTCACTCTGCTCTTGACAGCTGTTGGTGTTTATTATATAGCCAATGGAACTGGCATTAATTTTCAGTGAAGAGCCCTTGTGTAGGATACAGATCAGTTAAACTGTAAAGTGAAATGTACAGACTAGTACCGCTCAAAAGAAAGATATCCACCTTGTAGAAAACAAAAATATTTCAAAATATTTTGAAATCCAATTCCGGACAGAAAGACAAAATACAAGAATTTTACCAAAACATTCTGAAAAATAATGTTTTGACAATGTTAGACTAAATAAGAAAATGCTGACCTTTTTATCAGAACAAAAATGGCATTTCAAAATGCCAACAGTTTTGATAGTTCAAAATCTAAGGCTGTTGCTCCATTTTTTACTGTTTGGAGTAGTATCAGGGAGATAGGGACCCCTTAATAATATTGCCCAAATGTCAGCTGTCTTGAGAGTGTCCCAGACAATGAAGTTTGTCAGTAAGACACCATCAAACGGAAGTACATATACCAAGATAAATTGTATTCTGTGCCACTTTGTTATTTACTCCAATGTTGGCCTACACATTTTAATTATTTACTCTAAAAATCTGTACAGATCCAGATAATAAAAAATTCTGGTGTGTAGAACATTATACACTATTTCAAAAGGCACATTCAATGCATTTTTGGAGCTTTGTCACCTTCGGTTGTTCCAGATTTCTTAAAGTATTTGGGTGCTCAGAATGTGAACAAGCTGCCCTTTCTCTGACCGGATGGAGCTGAAAGATCTGACCTTATATTAGAGAACAGATTCTGAGCAACTGTCTCCAACAGCAGTTAAACTGCCAAAGTCAGTCACAGCCCAGCTTTCCAATCCGGTCATGAGCTGACAGCTAGGTAAGAACTACAAGCTGTATTTTGGTAAAAGCAACAAACAATCATAATTTTCATGACACAGCACTAAAACTTTGGGAGCTCAGTTGTGACCTGATCAGCCAGCTCTCTATCCAAATTAGCTGCATCTTTCTTGATCCTTTTCCATATTCAATTTGTGCTTTTGCTGAGATGCTGCTTCCCTTTGTATGTTGTACTTACAACACTTTCTAGGAGCACTTGTTTTTCTCACACCCTTGAATCAGGAGCTAACAGTAGAGTTCCTTGTGCTCTTTCTAATTGGAAAGAAACCTTCTGGATCTGGGCCAGAACACAAATGTACTATTTCCTAACTGCCCCCTTACTAAGGGTCATTATTAATTATTTTGCAGATGTTGAATTTTGGTTTATTCCACTGAAATATCCATTGAGTGACATCAAGATTTCTGGAAAATTTTCATTATTAACAAAGATATTACAATCTAGACTGAAAAACAGAACTGTGGACTGAGAAAGGTTTGGAGAAAAGTTTCAACTAATCCTTACGTGAATCAAACCTAAAGATGTTCAACTTGGATGTTGACATACGTCTGAACCAACTCTTCAGATGTACATGGAATGGCTATTTTGCATATATTAGTCTTTTCAGTGATATGGGAGTTTGTTTTGTGTAGGCAGTGATTTTCTTGAGGTCTCAAAATCATAGCCCACCTGGAGAAATTACTGAACACTTACAGCTGGAAAACTATGTATCAGAAGAAATCTTCTACACTGAGGCTTTATATTCCCATGTAAAGTCTAGTGTGGTCTTTTACTGCATGAGACAAGATGGGTCAGATGGATGAGCAATCCAACCCAGCTGCTTCTAACATTCTTGTTGCCACCTTCCTATCAATAATATGATAATTATGCATACTAAGTACAAAATAGCTCTGAAGAATTCCTTATTCAAGAACTTTACTGATACAGCTTCCTGCTGGAAACATTCTTCTCCGTGCCATGAGCAAGTTTAAGTGTATAACACCATGATTTGTTAGGTGGAAGAAGCTGTATGACAAAACACTTCGGAGATGCAATGCTTTTTGCCAAGCAGCTGAAACTGTTTTGTTGATAAATGTTCATGTCTCATACTATTAACACTGTCACACAGGTAAAGTTTGATCTCCTGACAAAACCTGTTGTGGCTGTCTCTTAATCTATTCCGTAATCAATATTAACACTGCCAAATGTCTCAAAACATTCCTTTCAGCTTGTTTGTTTTGGTATGTGTTATACACACATACACATATTTCACTCCATATATTCATTCTCTATGTGTCTATCTATTTCATTCCAAGTGATAACATACATTTTCTTTGGTAACTGCCGCAAGCCAAAATATAACGTAAAGATGAATGCCCAGATAACCCGGGAAAGAGCATGTTATTAAAGATTTGGAAAACAGGAGAGGCAGCTGCTTACATAAACCTGCACTTTGCACTGGCCTTCAGGCTCCATCGGGATCGCCATGTAGACTGACAGTTTAGTTTGCTATCTTAGGAATCTGTTTGGCTTTGTAACTTCAACTCTGCATGACACCAGAACAAATGGACAGTGCTAGGTTTGCTGGGAAGATGGTCACCCTTCTCATGACTGAGTCTATCACATCTTACATCTTTATGCAGCCAAGTAATAAAAGATGCAGTCCTGTGATAAACGATAGATGGTTTGCCTATCCCAGCTGTCTCATAATATTTAAAATAACCTATGATGGTGCACCAGCCCAAATACTAGACTATGCCCTCACACCTAATCACGCTACTCCAAATGCTAGTGAAGAGGACCTTTCCAGATTAATCACACCAGACACTTCAACTCCTTCTTGGTGCAGCAGATTCCATTTTTCTCTTTAACACATATTTCCTTAAGGCCATCAGAACACCAAAGTTAAAAGAAAATTAGCACAGGTCTTGGCTGAACCAAGAGCTGGAAGGAGGATGGAATTGTTATTTCTTGGAGACCAAATGAGCACAATTTTGCAAAGTTTGAGTTTGCACAAGCAGACGCTGCATTGTAGTAATTTATCTTCTCAGAGGAGCATATTGTACCTTGAAGCAGAGCCTGAAAGGTTTTTACCCTGTAGGGAATGCAGCTACAACAAAGGAAAAAACTGAAAGCCATTTGGCTGCTTGTGACCAACTCAGAGTTCAAATTGGCCAGATTCCACACACGAGCAGAGAGAGAGACCTACACACAGCAACCAGCTCACAGTGCCAAATTGCAACCATATTTATAATCCTTTCAAAACACTAGGGTCCATTTTTGTGGGAACAACAAACAAAAATAATGAAAAAACAATATTTCTTTTAGGAAGCGAAGTGTTGTCTCTCCCACGCACCCAGTAAAAGCAGTCATGTTGCATTTCCTGCTCTTGAGCTGAACTTTTGTAGTTAACTTTTGTAGTTTCTTGTAGAGATTTCTTTTGAATAAACACGCTAAAAAATAAAAACTCTAAGAGATATATTGCCTTTTCTGACTAAATCCAAGAAAAATTGCTCATACCTGTCTGCGTGGGTAAATCTTTTTCCCAATTTAAAATATACCTGCTCTTGTGTGGCTATTGTTTCAACACCCGGAAAACGGTTTACTCGTTAATATGCATGCAAATTGCATTTCATAGTGGCACCGAGTGAAGTTTTGTACCTATGCTACAAGGATATTAAACTTGTAATGACAAAGAATCTCTCTTGACACTCAATCACTATTGTAAAGACCAAATTCTTTGTTGATACTAACACCTCAAAGTCACAACAGCATGTGCATATATGCTGGTGCATATATTCAATATATTAAAATATTTTACATTTATACATAGCCAGGTTTGAGGGCAAACCATTAGCTGGTGACAACAGCCAACACCATTTAAAATTTGTACCACATTAGTCTCTCTCCTTCACTATTGTGCTGAAATTTAAAATTTTCTGTTTGAAGAGACTCCCACCATTCTGAAGTTCCAAGAGACCAGCTTTCTCCACTGCTGTAAATCAGCCTGCAATAATAATTTCATCCTCAGAGGATAAGTCCCACATGATCCAGTAAAATTTCAAACAGCATCAGAATCCCAGACTGAAAGCTGTTTTCATATCTGAAGTAGCAATTGTTTATTGAATGAAAGGCACTGATCTAGCAAATAAAAGGAGATGATATTTTCCACTGAAATGTAGGGCAAAAAGAAGGAAAGGAGAACGGTTATTCCCTGAAATGGGCAAAGTGGACTGTACGATGCCACTTACCATTCTGAAACATGAAGCAGAGCTGCAGTAAAATGACATTAGCAGCTTTCATATGATAATTCCTATAGAAGAGAAGGTTGTTTCTGGGTGGAGCACTAGCCAAGACCAAGTTCACTGAACCTAGCACACCATTCAATCAACCATGGAAAAAACAATGGGAGATAGAGATGGAGAGACTTTTATTTTGACTTGGTAGCAGACGTGAAGGCAGGGGGTAAGTATAGGGAGGGGAAAGTATGCAAAAGTGGGAATTCAAGAAAGCTAAATATTTGAAATGTCTCTGTATGCACATATATTATTTATAACAATAAAATAACAATTGTTCCTGCGTTGACGTACAGGGTGGCAAACCAAGCAAATGCAGATTTATGTGGTACGTGTAACATATGAAATCATGAAAGAAGACAGTGGCAGTCTGCCAAGTCTCCTCTCCCCATTACCCCCCTCCCCAGTCATTGACTTTCAAAGAGGAAAAGATTTCATACAACAAAATCTACCCTGACTTCCAGGAGAGGCAATGAGAAGGGATTTACACTTAGTTGTATCTTTCAAACAGTCCCAAATAAATTCCAGTTTCAAGGAGTTCCTTGCAAGAAATAAGCCTTTTTAGCTTGCTGGGACAGACATACAAGTTGGGATTTTCTTGCCTATGTCTTTTAGCTAGTATTTTCCACCCTTATATTTGCTGTCTTTTGGCATCATTTTATTCTTATTTTAAAATAAAAGCTACAAAAGCCTGTTCTATTTTCATGGAAATTGCCCAGCAGTAAGAATTTCAACTCATTTCCAGAAGAATAATCTTTGTGCTGGTCAAGTCAGCCAAGATAGTTTGCTGTCTTTCACACAGCAATTTACTAATTAATGACAAATTAAATAGTGTTCTATATGAAGATGACTTCAGAAGTGGTGCATAAAGTTTGGGATTCCCAGAATGTCTTCAGACTAGCTACAGTCCATTTGCATGAAAATATAGCTGTTAAAACCGTGTTGAGTCTTTTGTGCTACCCAGCACAAAATAAACCCTTCTGATGCATAAGCATGTTTCCTTTAGTCACATGGATATTTACAGCTGATTCAATACTCTTGGTGTGCCTTCAAACACGGTTATAACTCAAACCCACAGGGCTGTCATAATAACACTTTGCTGCACTCTGGGAAAAATCATTCAGGCTGCTCTGAGAGATGTAAGCCATGCTATCAGAAGGCATTGCTTTGCGGCACGGCTTCCTTCTGAAGGAGTGTGGGAACCATTCACAGTGCTGCACTCCTCAGGGTATCTCTCCGGGGACATCATTTCGGACATAGGAATTTTGAAGCAGGCAGGATTGGTGTAGTTTTAATCTCACTGAAATGAACAGCTAACTTGTTCTTGACTTTAATGAGACCTTTTGTGGTACAATGCTTATGAAAGAGCCCTTGAATTCCCATCCTGAATACCTCTGAGACCCACAAGGTCATTTCAGGATACCTTGGCCTTTTCTCCAGCAGCATCAAGCTCCCTTGAGCCTGGCCACACCAGCAGAATCCAGTGTTTTCAGTAGGGAGAAGCAAAAAGCAGCTTAAGGAGCTGCAAACCTTCTGCACCATGCAATTAGTTCTATGCCAAACATTCATACATTGCCTAGCAGATGTTGGATGCACGTCTGATGCTTTTGAGTTTGTGACCTAGTGCACACTGTATTCCTAAACTGGATTTACTGGAATACCCATGAGAAGATCAGAAATTACTATATTTTGACATCTAATGACAGAATGGACTGTGAGGCTGTAGGGTGGCAGAGAAGAATGCAGTGGAACATTGTTGAGGGGGAAGAGGCATGTTAAAGAACCGGTATCTGAACCATAGGTCAGCTACTTCACCTACAGCGATTTTGGTGGCATCTCAGCTGCTTTGTACCACCACAGTTTTCCTACAGAGCACACATTAGGTATTAAGCCACTGACCACATGAGCCCATGTTCTCTCTAGTGGTAGGTGATGCAGCATGCTGGGTTAATCATCCCAGACTTGAGGAAATGTGCAATAAGGCAGGAAAGGTTCAGTTTTTAAAATACATTGAATGTTTGATCACAAGTTAGCATTCTGCAAAGCTGCGTGCTGCTATTATGACAAGTTCTTAAAACTAGAGCTAGCTAATAAAAGAATTTTATTGATTGTCATGCCACATCAGGTCAGAAATTCATTTAGTGTTTTATTGCATTCCTAGCACCAGATGTTTCAGAGGAAGGTGTGAAACTCCCATAACAGAATTATGCAATAGCTTGCTTATGAGAGAATCTTCTTCTAAGCCCAGTGCTTAATAGGTAGCAGTATTGCTCTTCCTGTACACTATCCTATTTAAAGTGGCTGCAGCTGGCTTTTTCCACATATAACTAGTGAGTCTTTCAGCCTTTATTTTGTTATTCTAATGTTGCCCATGCACAATGGGTTCCACAAATTAACATATGTCCAAACAGTATTTCAAGGGTTTTCTGCCCTTTTTTAAAAATAAGCTTCTTGATATCATCTATGACCAAAAAACCAAAGAAAGTATCTATCCTGCACTAAACCTTGTTCAGGATTTTTCTTATGCCTCCCTCAGTGCTTTTCTCTCTAAACTCAGAATGATTCAGTTGCATTAAGGTTTGTAAATAAAAATTAAATCCTTTACTTGCAGACTTTTGCCCCTCTTTACATTCCTGTGTCAGGTATGAACACATGATTTATCTGAATTTGTTTGATGTTTCTATGAAAGATTTCAGTGACTAACGTATGCTCAGGATTTTATTTAGAAGCTTTTAATCTGGTTTAGCAATACAGGTAACTCAAAAAGTTTTCATATTGCACAAAGAATGGGCATGTATAAGTGCATGAATGAGAAACCAGGTTATAGAATCAAAATAAAATTTCTGCAACTGTTCCTGAATGTCCACTAAAATCCAGAGCTTTCATAAACTTTCCTGACAGGAGAACCCTTTCAAGAAAGCTAATGAAACTGAACCCAAAGCAGATGAGAATACAATCAAGACAAATTTGTTTTCCAATTCCATTTAGTTGTTGTGATTTTTTCTCCACACTTCTACTTTCAAATTCTTCATCTGTTTTATGGGTTGCTACTACTTAGTCTCCCCACAGTGAAAGATCAATACATTCATATTTTTGAAGTATTTTCAAATCTCTGAGTGAAAGGGGCAACTATATCAAATTCATTTTGTGTTTATAAAAAAGAAACTTAAAAGTTACTTCAGCAAAGGCTTCAAAATCCAGATCAATACAGATCTGAGAACTGAATATATTGAATCCGAATATAGTGTTATGCATGTGTTACTCAATTTGGCTCTAACCCAATAAAGCACTGAGATGTGTTCCTAGTTTTACACACTGTAAGTAGCACCATTGATCTCCAAGGCACTGCCAGCCCTACGTGCTTCAGTGGATCGGGGCCTTCTCGCCGTTGGGCAGAACGGGAAATGCCACAACCATTAACATTTCTCTCCCAATAGATCTACCTATAAGCTCTCTGTTTATCACCCTGACTATATTTTCTTTAGTCCACAAGCAACGCTGTTTAATTTACCAGCTTCCATATGGATAGGCTTTACATGGGCATTCCTTTCAGCAGTTTTGACATCCCTAAAATTAACCACTAATTTTTTAAATGTAGGCCAGGAGAAACTATTTCAGAAATAAAAGCCAAAATATCTCTCTAAAGTAAATGAAAGTCAATGGTATTCAGCTCACATCATTGTTGTGCAAAGTCTCTCCTTGTGCCTACCTAGATTGAATAAAGTTTTCCAAAGCTTTCCGGTGCTACTGAAATACTACCTTTAGCTTTTTTTCTTACAGGGTAGAACAAACAAGCACTCATGGTTCATTAGGGATTTGAGAAATGTATCTGTCGCAGTCAGAAGTATAGGCTAAATTAAGAGCTGACCTTACTGGCAAACACTTTTCAGACTCAAACTCATTTGGGTTCACCCCCCAGTTGTCTTAGCTCATAGAAGTATGGGAGTTTGTGCTCCTCTGCCACCCCTCAATTCAGGTAGTTAGATTTCCATGAGGGCAATAGCTCACATTTATTACGTGGCTTCCCATAGGCCATGGGTGAGTCTATGTTAGCATTTCAGTCAGGACTAGGGACTTTAAAAGGAAGTTTCCTAGTTGTACTGCCTTACCACACCTTGGTTCACAACACAGAAAACTCATAGGGCACAGACAGGCCCCTTTTTGGATGAAGTTAATGTGGAAGATGCACCCCAGCGGTCAGCTCGTGCCAGCTCAGGCACCAAGGGTTAAGAATTGACTTTGTCTAGAGGAAAAACCTCCAAAATGCAAAGTGTGAACCTTTCATCCTCAGCACCACCATCATCTCTCTGCAAGTCCTGATGCATTTGACTCATGTGATTTCTGATCAGATCAGCATCCTGCCTGCATGGGTGCTACATTCAACTCACAGGCCAAGGGAATAGGCAGCATGGTATGACTGGGTGAGTAGAGGGACAGGCTCACAACAACTCACTCTTAAGACACTTTGCAAGTGGCACCTTCCTCCCATTTCCTCCCCTACATTAGATCCACATAGATACTGCTTGCAGTATAGATTTCCAAGAAAAAATCTTGCCTATATACTATTAAAATTAATTTCATGGATCTGCTTGGTGTACTGAAACTTTTTTAAAGGGTTTCTAAAAGAAATTACCATACCTCCCTAAAAGATCCCATGCTGTGCTTTGTGGGGTGATGCACCCTCAGTTTGGCTCCTCCTTGTTTCCACAACAGTTTTGGAAACTCTCAAATTACCACAGCATTATGCTTTATTCAGTATTATTTTCATTTCTATTTGCACACAAGTTTAGTGCAAAGCTCCAGCACTTAAAATGTACTTCCACCAAGAGTTTTACTTGCCTATCTTTTTTTATTACTTCACTGGATGTTCACAAACAAGCCAAACCAAAGATTTCCACCCCCCTGCACGCAACATATAAAAATATTTACTTTACACAGTGAAAGCACAGCTCTGTTAAAATCCAAAACTTTAATTTGGTATTTGCAATAGAAATGTGTCTTTTATAATTATCCCCTTGTGTTAGAACAATCCTAGTAGGTCCAGAAACAGTCTGGCTGTGGATTCCTCTTTCTTGCTCTCTCTGATGTGAGGCTGAGGGGAAAAACAAAGTTGAAAGCAAGGAAGAGGTTTTATAGTGCCTCTTGCAGTCCTTTCTTTCTCTGGCTAGAATATGATTAAAGATATCTCACATAAACTGGTAATAGGCAACACTTCCCAGCAGCTGTTTTATTATCCTCAAGGGTAGGATTTGAAAAAAAAAAAATCTTCATCCTTATATAATATTTTTCACTCACAGATTTCAAAAGACATGTCTTGTCTCACTACTAGGACACCCTGCAACCATGTAGAAAAGTTTCTCTCTCCTTGCTTGCTGGCACCCCTGAATGCCTGGAGGGACATGAGGGGATTTGCATGACAGGACATGATCAAAGAGGGTGCCAGGAGAGACCTTTTACCACCACATGCCAGAGCACATGGCACCATCATGGCTGGGCTGTGGTAAGGCCTGGCGAAGCTGCCCAGAGCAGAGGGCATGCTGGAGCATTACAGCACCGTGCGAAATGCGCTCTTTTTATCTCAGAGATGCGCCCTGGACCACTCACTATTAGAGCTACAGCGGTGACTACTGGAGTCTCCATGAGAGAAATCTTTTCTTCACCATATTATAGTGCAATTCCTTTTTCATCTGTCATCTTCTAAATCAATTCTCACTCAATGTATTCTTTTCTTTGTTTCATTAATTGATGGTTTTAAGGACTCTCAGTGTTGCATAGTTAATAACTTTGCTGTAGCTTGACTTTTTCTATCAGTTCACATTTCCAAACAAATTAATTCCTTGTTGTCTTCCAATGGTTATTAAAAGGTAGAAAAATCCAGTTTAACCCAGTCTACCGTCTGAGGGATGCATCTATATGCTAATTACTTTTCCAGTTTGCTAGCAGAAAACTCTGCATGATAGAAAGGACCATTTTCTAAAATTATCAAGGGCCAGACTTTTAGAGGTAGTTAGGTGCTTAAAGATGTACAAGTGCCTAGTGGGGTTTTTAGAAGTGCCTCGAGATTTAAAACCTATTGAAATGAGTGTGATTGAATTAGGGGACTGAATACCTTTAAAAGCCTAGCTCCAAAAGATGCAAAAAGAGAGTTAAAAAAAACACACACAGTGTTTAAAAAAGTATTCTTATAATGAGGAAGTTAAATGTTTAAAAAGAGTAGGGTTTCTTCAGTTAATTAAATTCTGGGTTAATCAGCAGGATTTATTCACTATTCAGTTCATGATTCATTCAAGCCAAGTGTCTTCAGCTAACCAAAAACTTGAAAATATTTCATTACTATTTCCAAGAGATAAATTTTTCTAGTTTTGTTTGTTTCTTAGAAAATGCTTACATTATTCTTAGAAAGAATAATAATCTGTGAGTTAAATAAAATGATAATGTTTTCCTCCTTCACCAGGAGAACTACAGAAATGTGTTTTCAATTGAACTTCACCCAGTTGTATATATACTTGACGTTTTTTATTCTCAGAGCTATGCTCGGCTCATTTCCTTGTAAGAGGCTCCAAGGCTGAACTCATGGCCAGGCTTCTTGCCTGTTCACATTGCCTAATTGAAAAGACACCCTCAGCACTTGCTCTGACAGCTTTTATCTGTCCCATCTACTTTTGCAGCAGTATCGTCTGAGCAACATCAGACAGCTAAGAAACATCTTGATGTTCTTTTTCAGAAGGGCCCTAATAGCACAGAGGAGAAACGGTTTGTAGATGGCCAGAATTCCAATGGGCTCAGGTGAATTCAGGGTTTGTACACTAAGCACCACATCTTAGGAGAGGACAGAAATACAAGTTACTCTTAATAATCATCAAAACCAGTTAGTTGGTTGGTAATTCTCCTAGACCCACAGAGAAGATTACATTGTCTTGCCTCACACTTAATGTCCTTAAAAATTGGGCTATGGGTAAAGTTTGAGGAGAGCCTCCATAAAAGTTTTCCAGAAGTGACATATAGCCAAGTCCAGACCCCCCTAAAGGTGTAGGTGTTACATTAAGTTACAGATACTCAAATACCTTCTGGACCTTGATCTTCTTGGTGTGATGGGTGGACTTTGGATGGACACCAGGTGAAAAAACCTCATGGGTCAAGATAAAGGCAGCATAATAAGGGAAAAGTAAAGGCTGCATGCAGAACCAAAGTAACACAAAGGTTTATTCTTTATTTCCCATCAGCAGGCAATGGCCAGACAGCTCCCAGGAAGCAGGACTCCAATACACAGAGTGGTTGCTCCAGAAGATAAATGTAAACAATGAATGCTCCACCCCCAGCTCACCTCCTTTTTCCTAGCTTTTATTGCTGAGCTGACATCATATCTCAAGATCTTGCCCATACCCAAGCTACTGGAAAAAAGAGGGGAGGGAAATATGTGGAGACAGCCTTGATGCTATGCAAGCACTGCTCAGCAGTAACCAAAACACTGATGTGTTATCAACACCTTTCTAGCTACAAATATGAAGCACAGCACTGTGAGGGCTGCTAAGGGGAAAATTAACTCCAGGTCAGCATGCCCCAGTATACTTGGAAAACACAGTTTGGCTAATTTTAGAAGTGGTAAACAAAGTACAGACCTGATAGATGAGGGAGCATCTCTCAAGTTTGGTTGGCATCACCTGAACTCCTGACATCACCACTATGAAGAATTTTAAAAGTATTTTAATGCTTTAGGATAGATGTCATTGCCAGGGTAGTAAAACAAGGTTTATGGCCTCAATCTATGGTTTCATTTCATTCTAGGACACAATGACCATGTATCTCTTAAGGCTATCATCTCATACCCTTAGGAGTGCCGCTAAGCAAAAGCACAAGAAAAATTTTATTTCAGAAGAGTGGTTCACTGCTTGTTTATCTGATTTGTGCCTTAATCCACACCTTGTATTTATTTCTTCCCTAGAAATATTGCAAAATTGCTTAAGGACAGGAGGGCTCAAGGTCTGGTAATGGAATTTTTAGCCTTTCACACCCAGCTCATTTATCTGAGCATGGGTAGGTCTTCAGGTCAGTGAGTGGTTACCCGCTAACTCTTGTCCAGTGGCCTCTAAAAAAAAGAACAAATGAGCAACTTTCACACAGTGAACAGTTGTCTACCCAAAAGTTATCTGCCAAAAGGGGATATTAACAGAAGAAAGAAAAACCACAGCTACACAGGACAAGAGCAAAAATTTCTTTATGAGCACAAAAATGGGTTTTCTCTGGCACTTCTGAATTATGCTGGTAAGGAGACTTGAGGAAGCCAGAACCTTTCAGCTCATCTTTTCTGGGTAGAGATATATTTTACTAACCTTACACTGAATCAGTTTACTACTGGACTTACTCTGTACTTTTTGTGGGCAATAGATTTGGAAAAAATAGGAATTCCTATCCTTTGAAGAAACCCAACATTATGAAATAAAACTTAGAGATTAAAATCCAATATTGTGACAAAGAAATACATATAATTTTTATACTGAACACTGTAATAAAGCCAGAAAATCATAAGCTACGTATACATACACACACTGACAAAATAGCTGAATATGATCTTAAATTAAGGATGTAAAAAAGAAAGCAGTAAAGGCGTAATGACACAAAAAAAAAAAAAAAGAAAATTCAGGCAAGATATTTATTTTGTTTAAAATTTCATGGTTTATTTTTCCCATTCGAAGCATTCCGAGCAGCTCTCCCAGGTAAGGACTTTGAAAGGGAAGTGTGGACAGTGTCACAACTAAGCCAGGACTGCAGGAGCTGCCCTAGCTGGGATTTCTAGCTACAAGTTTTACCTTTTGCTTTTCATTAAGGCTCATGCTTCACACCCCACAAATATGTCTAAGAAGTTAAGCCTGATCTAGAGCTTTCCTAAAGAAATAGTGTTACTATTTATGCTGTTTCATCAGGTCAAGGATGAAGTCATAATCTAATAAAGAAATGCTTCTGTTACATTTAAACAGCAGTTGGAAACAATCTTTCCATTTACAGGCTGTTTTTAGTAGACCACCATGGACAACCTTCAACAAGCCAGACCTGGCCCCAGGCATGTTCTTAGAGAGAGGATGCTGCAGAGACCTGACAGTGATAGACATCGTGCAGCACAGGCAGTTCTGGCAATTCCCCATAGAAAGCCACCTTATTTCTTCCAATGTCTCTTCCTCACAAACACAAGGATAGCTTCTATTCATAAACACACTCCTTCAGCAAAATGGCATACTCATATTAGCCGTTTGAGTACTACATACTTCTAGATCAAGAGAAAACTTCATCTGACTATGTATCTAGTTATCAAATACTATCCCCTATTGGAATGTACTCTGAAAATCAGCAAGCAATTGTTACCTATAGGAGGAAGGCAGTGCTACTCTGAAATAAGTTCTCTTAGATCACTAACCCAACTACCTTTGAACTATGCTCGTTCTTCACCAGGAAAAGACTGCCAGCCAACAGAGTTGGATGAGCTAATACTAGAGGAACAAATACAAAAACTGTTGACACCTCAATAATAAATACCCATGAGAGCAGGCACATGAAGGTCCTTTTGAATCATAAACCATGACCTACTTCAGTCAATGCAATAAAATGTATTAAAAAAAAAAACCAAAAGAACAAACAACAACAAAAAAAACCCCGACATACACACACAAAAAAACCAAAACCAAGAAACCACTAAATAAAAATCTCACATCAGAGAAAACCAAATGAGAACAAGCAACAGAATAGCCTTAAACAATTGCTAAAGAGTAGAAACATCCAGAGATTACTTAAAAATAGGTGCTTTACCTTGGTTGTGTCATTCCTGATTATCAAACCCAGCATGGCAATACCTACAAAATACAGCCTTAAATACTAAGATTCATAATGCTAAGACATACAGAAAGCAACCTCATCAGAGAGGGTGCTTATATTCTATATTGATCTTCCTCTCATTTCTAAGTTTCCACTAAGCCCTAATTGTTCCACAGGTGTGATAATCTCTAATGATCTAATATATTAGCATGTTTAAGTTAAAGTTAATTAGCACTGTATGTTTAGTTGAAGTTTGATGCTTCTGTTTCAGACCTCAGACGTCCATTTTTCCCACAAATACATTATCAAGTCTCTAAAAATCTTTAGGCCATCACATCTGTATCATTGCCAATAAGACAGCAAATAAAGCAAGGTACCTGTTTGGTGATTGTAATTAGCATAAATCATACGCAAATGTAATTGATAATTGCATGTACAAATTAGGTATGATTTGGTCCACATGGGCATTTTTTTGTATATACACCTAAAATTCATGCCTCCTGTGAGTACAATAACATTTAATAGGATTCACTGCATAGCTCATTGCTATGCCTGAAGAATACTGCAGTGTGCTGCTTACTCAATGTATACAGGGAGTTTTCCTAGGGGACTGAATGTTAAATATTTAGTATCATCCATGACAGAAGGCAAAATTTATTAGATATCTAAGTAGTTGGTTTGATTTACTAAAACAGGTAAAACCACAAAATAACTTGGCTGGAAGCTGACCCAACCCAACACCCTACGGTTTCCTGGAAAGGTAGAATGTGTGTAACTGTAGGATGTCTGCATGAATATGTTGCAGATGCATGGATAACAAGGAAAACAAAATGCAGAATGTGAGTTTCCAGTCCTGTGTCACTTACAGTGATTAAATAAAGGAAAGACAATTCCTGACAGTTTGAGTTTCATGGATTTCTGTACCCTACATCACTAAAGAACCCAGTGCCTTTGGAAATTTCTGTTCATTTGTACAGATTAAACCACTTAGCTCATTCAGCTAAACTGAAACAATTCCAATTTAAATTGAAATAATAGTATTCATGTTAAGATATAGTTCAGTAGTTCCATAGTTTAAAAATATTACAAAAATGATACTTCAGGCTAAACCAGGGAAATTTCTTGTGTAGTAGTAAGAAAAAAACAACCCAGCTGACACCTAGCTTTTACACAGAGCATTGCGTATCTCAGAAGGTAAAGGATTCAGACCCAAGTTGTGCAGGAGTTGAGACACTTTTCTAGTAAATCAGGCAATTAATTTCTTCCTAACAGGCCCTGAATAAAGCTCAGTAAATCATTCACTGACACTGACACCAGCTTGGGATTTGGTACAGGGAATGCAAATCCATAGGTGCCAAGGACAGTTTGCTTGGCTGTGTGCAGGTGGTGGGCAGTGACCCTGCCAGCAGTTTCTGGGCTCTCTTATGGTATCCAGCCATGCTCTGTATTTCAGGAATGGCTCAAAGCCCATCATATTAGCACTATGTATGTAACATTGCGTGTCCGTTTGGCCACAGCAGGACTTCCAGATATGCTGAGCCTAGGGGTTAACCTCACCCTGTAAGCAGCAAAAATTCTCAGCATCCATGAATGGCTAAAGAGAAACTGCTGAAGTCTGCAGAGCTGTTGGCCTCTTTTGGAAACTCCCTTTGCTGTAAGTGCACAGAGCACAGCTTTAGGCTGAAACTGTATGTTTCCATTTGCATTGAATAGCCCACTGCTGAAACACTGGTGACACTAAGGTCAGCAATGAGTATCCCAAACGGAAGTGTTATAGCAGATCCAGCACCTGCTGCAATCAGATCACACTGCTGAGGGCCTAAGGTGGGAGAAAAGCCAATTTAACTGTATTTCAGCAATGTAACATCAGAGCAAAATCATGTGCTGCTGAACGGCCATCTCAATAACAAGTCATCCTCAGGGTGGGATAAGTGTGTGGGTGGGCATGAGAGAGAATAGGTCTTTGTCACAGATTGCGCCAGAGCTCCAGATCAAAACATTCTTCAGCCTCGTAGGGGATTCACCATCCAAACTTTGATGCAAACCTGAATCTCATTGCTACTCATCTCAGCACACTGAGCTAAATCAAATTCCCATGCGCGAGACTGAAACACATATCCCAATCGCATAGCTTGGCCCCAACTCTAATTTGTAATATTATCAGTAATAAGCTTTCCAAGGAAAAGTGAAGGGGCATCACACATCTGTCACCCTGTACATAAAGCACGCTGGACCAAATTCTTGCATTTACATTTCGCTGTCGAAGCCTACAGACCAATGTTGTTTTAAGCAGTAGGGGTCCTTTGCCTATGTCTCTCCGTAGATGTGCACTCTGTCTCTGTGCCACAGCCCGAAATGAAGTCTTAGTGTTATTGAGACAGGGGAAGCTATTGAACTCAAGAGAGATTGGAAGAAACTTGAATCCTTGTGTTTTTGCTTGGATTTCCCTCATAGTGATGAAGGCTTTTGCATTAATGATTTTTCACACAAAGGGGTGACCAGTCAGGATGCACAGGCGTGCATGCGTGTAGGCATGGTGGAGGTAAACGTGAGCAGCGTTACACTAAAATTAAATCATGCTTTTCCATAAAACAGATGTTATGGTTCCCTTTAAAAAAATAATTAAATTAACAAAGAACAGAAATGTTCAGGAGAAGGAATTTGAGGTTGGGATTTTGGCATTTGTAATTCCCTATACTTAATCCATAAAAGTTTTCTTTTATGTTTACAGAAGGGGGTTAAAAAAAGAAGCAAGTCTCTTACGAAAGGATTTTAAGATACAGTGGAGATGTGAAAGGCACAGAAGATTTTCATTTCCTGTGTTATAGGGTGCAAATAATATCAGTATGAAAAACCTGGCAGGAAGATTTAAGATAGCAGTTTTTACATTGATAAGTATTTGTTCATTTCCTGACAACAAAAAATATAAATCTCTTCAGAAATTAAATACCTTGGCTTGTTGAAGCACTTTTGTGACGTTCTGTGGTAGACTGGCTTCCTTTCATTGGAAATCCACAGCTAGAATAATAATCACAGCATCAGTTATTATACTTGTATCAGTTCTGTGCGGCAAGAGGCTAATACAGTGTATGGCCGAATTCTCCTACTTTTGTGTCACTTATTTTCTCTGTGGGCCAGATTTGCATTTTAATGGAAGTAGTTTATAGACTTCTTTGCTGCCTTCATAGTGCCACAAGTGGCATCATTAAGTGAGTTAAGCCGGATTAATGCTGATAGTAAAGTCAGATAATACAATAACAGAGGCCTTCATTTCCATTTGGATTAGGTGAAGAGAGCAGGCCTGTCTGGTGCAGGGTGATAATTTGTAAGCGCGATATGTTGTACTTGAGAGGATAAGATTAAATTTAGTGGGTTTAACTGTCATCCCAGTAAGTCAATTACTTCATCTTTTCAGGCTTTGAATTTCTTTTATAAATAAAATAAATGGAATATTGAGCTGCTCCACAGCCATTTCGAGCTTCCATGAAGAAGAATTACACATGCTGGGCCAAAAAAAAAAAAAAAGAGAGATGGGAGGGAAAAAGGGTTTCTGATTCAGCTCCATAAACAAAATATAAACTGCATTCAAGCGCCAGCATGGCAACAGCTTGGGAATATTGTCCATCTCTCATATCACAAGCATGACAGATTCCATTGTGGCTTTAGTTTATCCATAATAGGAAATATTTATGTTGTGCCTGGCTTTTTCTATTTGTATCTATTAGATTGTAGAAGAAATACACTAAAATACTGATCCCTGCTATCATTTAACTCTTTTACTTTTTCCTCTGCTTGCTATCTCCTGTATATTTAATGCTTACACTTCACTGCTAAGAGAGTCTGAAATGGAAATAAATAAAGGAGATCTGTTCGATTTTGATCCCTATCAGATAAAACCTTTTTTATTCTGTCTTCTCTCCCTGTCTCCACCCCCATTTGGACACCAAATCCCTGCAATACCATTTCTTGGGCATGGAAAGTTTGACAAGAAGCTTTCTGTAAATTAGATACAGAGAGATAAGCATCAACATCTTCATTTCTATCTACAGACCCAGAGTGAATACAGGTGATATCAAGGGATGCTAGGCATGTCAACAAGAGAGTGCTTATCCATAACAAGAGATGATTTCAGAAGCCCCCCAAACTCAAGATCCTTTCATAACATCCTTTATAAGCATTTAGCTCTCCCCTGTGATTCCTGCTGTGGGGCATTATCACTTGCAAGGTGAAAGAAACCTCTGCTTGTCTCTTTTAAACTACTGATAAAACTCAGCATTACAGTGAAATGAAGTCTTAAGACCTGGTGTAGGAAGGTAGTAGACACCATACTGGTGTTGAAAAAGAGCTGGCATTAATCTCTGTGAGGGAGGAAGGACATAGCTAAGGCAGGTGCTCTCCATTCCCATAAGAATATTTGGTGATGTGTACTATTAGCTAATTCACTCAAATGAGCATCAAAAGACCCTGGCCTTAAAGCGCACTTTACAGAAGATGCTTAGCAGCCGGCAGGACTAAATCTGTTGTATGAACCTAGATACTTCAAAAAGGCAGAGATCAGATCAGGAGTGATGGATAGATTTAGACAGTTCTGCTTAGGAAGTGTCTTTATTTTCCTGCAGTTCTCACACATGTGGTCCTTCTCCAATTTAACTGGGAACCAAAACCGTGGTACTACAATATAAAGACGCCCTTCTGGGCAGATGTGGGTAGGTTAAGTATATACTTTGACACTTATTCTGTGCCAAGGGGGAAGATATTTTCCACACAATTAAGCTGACACAAATCATAAGTAAATAACTATGTGCAGTGAGTGTTTACGGCATGTTTGCCTCTCTTTTATGCTGATATATATCATGTATAGCTTCCCAAAGGTCAGGGGAATCACCCAATGACAAAACCTTTAAGGCAAAGAACTGGGTCTTTTTATGATATAAAGCTATATGAAATAAAATGTATCAAATCACAGAAACTGTATATTAAGTGGAGGGTGCCACCTAACACATGAAGGTTCCCCTGTAGGTAGGAAGTACTTAGCAAAGAATGTTATGTTTTGAAAAGTGTTATATCATTTCCATTTCATAATTTCATGCCACAGTTACATGGTCAATTCAACTTTCAGGTATCTTAATATCTGACTAACCTCTTCAAATTTTCCTTAATAGCTGACATTTACATCTTCCCATCTGTTGTTTTTGAATTATTTCTATAATTACTTATATAAAGATACTAAATTACTTTAATATTCAGAGGTTTGAGTTGCTGATATAGAGAGTATATAATCAAAATCCCAGCCCTGAGTGTTCTTACAGATATCAGTGTCCCATTTTCTCTCAAATTAGCAATGTCACGCAAGCTTTGAGAGGCTGTAATTACAGCCTCAGCAGAGCAGAAAAGCCCCAGCATCCAGCCAGCCTCGTCCTGCTCAGAAATGAGTCTTCCCTTGTCTTTAACACTGGGGAGTTCTTTCTTTTTGTATCAGAGTGTTGTAACTATGATCCAAATTCTACTTTTATTTGGACCCAGCAATGCCACAGGTTTTTGTGCAAGTGTCAGTAGGGCAGAATTTGACCAGCTTGACTTTAATCTGCCCTGATTTGTCACACAGTTCTGCCAATTGAGTTCCTTAGATGGTATGGAAAATTGGCGCTGCTTTTCTCCAGAACGCACATTCGCACACTAGCACAGCGTACGGACAGTCAAGTGTGCAGTAAACAAAGAGCACAATAGCTTGGTGGGTTTGTCACAACCAGCCAGGCTACTGGTCTCTAGTTACTAGGTTAGCTGAGCTATTTCAGGGAAATTAGGCTGTATGCCAAAATTAGGTACATAGTTGTCTTCCTTTGCTGTGCTGTCCAAGCATCTCACTAGTACTGTGGTTCGTGTCACAACAAACCAGTGAAGTAAAGCAGTATTAACCTTCGTCGCGTAGGAAGTCACACAATGAGGTAAAGGCAGGTTAAACCCTAATGGCAGTCAAGATGATAAAAAATGCAGAAGTAGTAAGAAGTGTAAGTTAATAAGCCTCCTTTGCTGACTTTTCCCCTTTCCTCTTCTCAGGACTCAACCAACCTGCTCAGATCTCCCAGGGAACAGCTGCTTTGTATCTTCTGCTATTTAAATATTTTTCAAAATATTTTACAGTGATACTAACAGGCAGTAACGCTTATGCCCAATGAATCACCTCTTTCACTATGTTAGGTTACTGTTGGTAAGGCCTAGCAGAAGCTCTGTGACTAGCTCAGCGAGGAAAGAGGAATTTCTACAGTGATCTGCAATGCTAAATTCCATTGAATATTCTGTTTCATGAACAGCCTAGTCCAAACCTTGGCAAGCTTCAATTCATCTAAAAAGAAAGGAGAAATATGCGGAAAACCTTTGCCATGCAGGAGTCTAAATGGATTGGCATTGTCACGATGAACACTGAAGGACAAAGTCTGTGGGGTTTTACCAGTGCACGAGTGACACAGGTTGTGCAGTCTGAGGCTGGCGAAGTTGCTTTGGGCTAGTTACTTGAAGGCACTTGAAGCCTATGTCTGCACATGTCATACATGGCTGGTTGAGTTAACACTTGGCCAGAACATAGAGAAGTACTAAGTTCTCTAAGTGCCACATGTGGCTATTTCTGAATCAGGTCTCATCTGATAAAGGACACCTTTGCTCTTACTGATATCAGGAGCAGAAGCCTGTATATTTGTCACCCATCAGTGGCCTTAGAGTATGTGTGTATTTTAACGGGAGACAGAAGCAAAGACAGAGATGGATCCAAAAAAGCTGCAGCTGTGTCTCAATTTGTTTTCAAGTAACTCTATATGGGCAAGTATTAAATTGTGTGACAGGGAAGGTTCTGCCTCTGCCAAGCTTTAGCCAGAACCAGACATCTCCTTACTGTGTTTCTATTCTGCAAAGCACAGGAGGTTTGTTATATTTGCATTAGACAGTTTTGACAAACAGTTGTTCAAAAATATTTTATGCCTTCTAGACACATGATGAAGAAACATGTATATTGCAAACGCCATACAAAAATGAGGGTTCTCAGGAGCTGAAAGCAGCGACCTGTGCCAGCAAGTCTCAAAAGGAGAGTTTCTGCCCATGAGATCATGTTATCTCCTTTACAGTACAGAGCAGAGGGAAAGTTTAGGAATTCAAATCCTTTTGAACATGATACTGTAGCTGCAACAGGAGGGGCAGAAGGAGCAGCAGATTTATAGATTTGTAGAGTGGTTGATACGCTTTTGTATTTACCAAAGCGTCATGTCTTGTACATTAGATCAAGTTCTCCAGTATAGTACAGTCTGGTTTTATCACACTGTTAGTAAAATGCAGCATAAAATCCCATTTTAGCTAACAGCAGCTCCCGACAACTGCTGTGTTGAAGTCAGGTGCTTCCAGATTGCCAACCTTTCTCCTCCAAGACTGAAGGAAAGCAGGTATGGCAGAAAGGAAAAAAAATCACAGGCTGGATATGAACGTGATCCCAGATGGGATGTGCTGTCCTCCAAGGCTGATATCAATTAAGGAAACCACTGAGCAGCTCTGAAAAAACATAAGGGACCAGCCTACGGAAAATAGTGCAAGGTTAGGGAGAGAACAAATGGGTTTTAATCAACTGCAGCCAGCTATCCAGCGAACTGCTGAACATTGTGTACGTGTGAAGTGCTAGCAGTAACATTTGAATCTATGGTGTGATAACGTCACAAAATACCAGCTCATTGTATTAGCAGGAGGTGTATATGCACCTACATTAGTTCTGCAGCCAACTAACTCCGTCTCTAAGATGCGTCTGAGAAAAGCCTACCTGCCCGAAAGAAAAAAGTACAGTACATTGCAACTGTGTACTGAGGAAGCTAATGAAGCATTTTACGGATGAAAAAAGAGTGCAGCAAGCCTAGGTCAATAAAGATGGGCTGAACACTAGAAAGGGCATGACTGTAAATATACAATAATATGAATAAATCTTTTATAATAATCCATTTGTGAAGATTTGGGATGCAGAAAATAAGTTATACTGTGATGTTTCTTGAGCATATGATCATTCACCTAGTGACTGTATTATAATACATGTACAATGTTAGTTTTACAATTGAAAATGCCATCTTTTCCTTTGCATCTTTTAGTTTTTGAAAGTAAAACCATGACTTTCTTGAATATTACTCTGACTGGAGAATTTTTGTGTTTAATATCATATATTCCATGTACATGGAAGATGTTCATATGCACCTCATGACCTTTCCACATGCCTCACTGCATATAATAGAAACTCTTTCAGAAGGTGCTGTTACCTTAAGGATTGACTTGTCATATATTAAAATTTTATCTGTCAGATTGCCAAGATTTAGAGAACCTTTGGACTGAAAGTGCATGGATTGCCACTTCTATGTTGGTTTGGAAGATTTTATCACACATTCTACATGCCTGGCACCAATTTCACCAATTCTCAAATTTTGCATCACACTTTTTTTATAAGATTTTCTTTCTTTATGAAGAAGGTTAAGGCAATTTACTCACCATGTTTATTATATATGAAGTTGTTGAAATAATGAGGGCAATAAAATTGAATTTAGCATTGTCTTTATTGGTATGAAGGTTACATTCATAAGCTTTGTTTGTTTTAATAGGTTTATTGTACAGTCTTAGCCATATGCTATTATGCAGCAATGGATATGCTTTGAATATTTTTGTAATTGTGGGTAGTATAAAAGTCATTTTCTGTTAGATTGCACAAATCCATTACATTAGTAGAAAGATACATTATTGTAATAGGATTAATGTGCAACACATAAACATGATCAGTAATATTCTTTTTGATAAATTATCTCATTTTAATCACTTGGAATGTGGAGAGATTTCAGGATAGTTCCATCTTTGATTTGCATAATTGTATTACAGACAGACAAATTGCATTATATTCTTCATTAACAATAGATGGCTTGTATAACTATTGTATTTTTGAAGGCACTGCTCTTATGTTCATCCTGTAATTTGTCATTTTCTGACACCACTGTTTAGTTTAGTTTGGAGAGAATAGAAACTAAAAGATTATTTGATTTTAGCTGAGTACAGTAATATCTCTGCATTCAACTGTAATGCAGTAAGCTATTGTTTGTTTTAACAAGTTATAATCCAACGGCTAAAGTTAGTTAAAAAATATTCTCATTTGTGGCAGATCTCACATTCATGGCTTTGCACAGCAAAGTGTCAGCACTGGTAAATGAACTTCAATATAAAAACACAACAAATAATTAAATTAGATCCATCAGAATGTTTTCTACTTCTCTGCTTGGGCTCACTCTCCCCTTTTCATGTTTTTTCTCGCTTACACATGCACATACACAGAGACACATGCTTTGTCTAGCTTTCACAGGGTTCTTTAGGGTTTTGTAATTCCATAGGGTAAATAAAATAGCTGAATTGCAAATTATATCATAAAATGTATTATTCATTTTTTTCAATGGCACATCATTCTCTTTTAAGATTGTGTGTCTTCTCTACAAAAAACTAAATACTCTCAAAGATATTTTAGGATAAAACATTTTTTTTTCATTTTTCTCTAACCAGGTCTTCTTCATTTTTGACAGCTAAGAATACGAGTAAATTAAAAGTTAGTAGCTTGAGACAGGATTGCACTCCTACCAAATCAAAACCACCTTCTTATTTTAGAAAACCTAATTGTTGCACTCTAATAGTGTACCTTGAGCATTGTTCCTTTAAAAAGAATTTGGTTTAGAAAGAAATTAGTATAGCTAACTCACAAATAGATACCTTTGTTTGATAATGAGCCACAAAACCTGTTCCCAATTTAAATGCAAGTCAGAATTCAGGCCTGTCTTGCTGAAGTTTGATATGTTAAACAGAATTTTAAAAACCTGGACCACATTTCTTATAATCTGATCCAAAATTTAGGTTGATAGTTTATGTCCCAATCCTACAAGGGCATATTTATTGTTGCATATAATAAGTAATTCTATCAACCCTGGTATAACCTGTTTCAAATGAGAGCCTGATCTTTTAAAGCCAATGGACAGGATTTTACCCTCTTTGCCCACCTACTGACACCCACCACAGCTCTGACTTCCCTAATAATGGGGTTTTTTTACTCCAATGCAGACTGAAAATATACTTTATACAGATGGGAAAAGGAGAAAGGGTTTGGACCAAATGTACATTTTCCTTCAGCAGCTATAATACATTATTACAGCACTTTTTAGGCTTATAAAAAGTTTTATGACTATTTTTCTCAAAATGGGTCAAAAATAGAATAAACTACTACATCTCACATTTTTTTCATTCTTCTGAAGAGGAAACATAAAATTACCAAAACACAAGTTCACGCAAATTTGTTAGAACTCTGTGCATCTTCCATAGAACAAAAACCAAAAACTCTGATACAACAGAGGCAGAAAAATATAGTGAAATCAATTCACAGGGAACGGAATGAAACCTCTTAACTTGATTTGGCTATTCTTTTGGAGGTTATTAGTTTTAGTTTTCTCAAAATAACATTCATAGAAGCTGTATTTGCCCACCTCGAAGCTGAAAGTGGTATGGGATATTTTTGCTAAAGGCTGAAGGTTAATATTTTTCTGTCTTCTTCAAATCTCTTTGAATGTCTCCACTGTGGCCTGGCAAAACCTTAGTGCTCCAGTAAGGGAGGATAAACATTTGCACCATCACGTGACCTCCATGGCTGACTGCAGACCGAGAATTAACAGTTAATGAACTCTGCATATGCAAGGACAGGTTCTGAAACAGTCTGGCAAAAGGAGATCACATCCTAGTGCTGACAAATGAGAAAACGTACAAAATTCAGAGTCTGCTTGCAGATAATTCCAAAACACAAAATAGAATTACATTTGCAAGCAATTTCCATCCAACAAATTGCCAAGCAGTGTGTACAGTTACTTCAGCTCTGTCTAAAGTAATTTTCAAAAATGTTTCAGCAGTGATATCTACAGCTGACCATCCCAGCCCACACAGCATCACACACAGCTGATGCGTCAATCTGAGAGGTTTTTGTACCCCTTGACATCTCAGATCAAACACAGAGACATACTGGTTTTTTCGGTTCCAGTATTTTGTGTGTTTGTAAACGTGCACATTGCAAGGAAATTGAGATTCAGGGTCATACATATTTAACACTCTAAAGAACTCCAGGAAATATATTTTTCCTGCTTAAACTAAATAGCCAGAACTCTCACAAAACAAGTAACATGAAAAATAAGCTTATGCTGTTATTTACCATTACAATAACTCTTCTAATCAAATACAGACAGGCTACACTTTCTCAGACGCCCAATTCTTCAGTCTGTTTGGGGAAGGGCAAAACAATCACACCCTCATCACTGCATCAGTTGCATGTACCATGGCTCACTGCCAAACACAGTCTTCCAAATTATCTCTCTCTCTGTATTCTCCAGATGAAAAGCCACTCTGAATGAGGTTTCACCCACCATAAGTAGTCCATGTGACCATCTCACATGACACAAACTGGGCTTGGAAATGCATACAGCGTGGCTTGACTTCTGGCTGCCACTGACCTAACACAAGCATATTCTGCTTTTAACTCTGCATGTATTGTTTGTTCCCTCCATTAAGATGTCCCACAGCAGGTTTCCCTGCCTGTGTGATTCAACCATGGATATTAGAAAGATAAATAGGGAGCAATACTTTAGGATGCATATTTATTCTTCTTTGCTTTCCACCACCTAACTCGTATTAATGAAGTTGAGGAACTTCCCTCAGAAGGTATATATTACAGCATTACAGTGGTTTTAATTCTTGAAAGTTTTCCTTGCCCACCAAGAGGATAATTATAAATATCAACAGAAATAAAAGCCACCACATGTAAAAATACATCAAACCGGGGGCGGGGGTGGGGGGGTGAGGGGCAGGGAGAAGACAACATTTTTAAACACGTTTCTCTTAAAATAATTAATCTCTTTTCCTCTTTCAGAGATCCCTCTGAACAGAAAAATAGGATGCATATGCTGTATTGTCCGTACGGAAACTAAACATAACCCCCTTCAAGAATTAATAAGATTAAGTTACACTTCAGTGGGAAATCAGTGTATATAATTTAATGAAAGTTTCCTGCGGATGGTGATGAAGAAAGCCACTCACTGTGCTAGTGAACTGATGCAAACAGACATTTTATGATGAGGAGATTTACTGAAGAAGAATTAATAGGACCCCTCTACTGTCTACGACAAGATATAGGTGACCTTAAGTGTCCCCTATGAGTGAAATGTTTTGCATTGTCTGCAGTTGAACCAGCAAGTATGTTCTGATGCTTTCTATCTTAGACATCAGTAAGGACTTTTTCCAGTCTTACATGTCTCTTTCAGACAATCACATCAGTGTTTGTTTAAAGATAAGAATGTATTTAAATGTTTCTCTGGTATTTGGCTTCAAAAACTGGCCAACATCTGCTATTGTCTTACACATACTTCATTGCAGGAGAGCATCAGTTTCTGTCAAGTAAGCAGTCACTAGAAATCCTCTCTTGCCCTTGGATATCTTACTAATGGCTGTATTTCTCATTACCCATTGAGCCACATCTTTAGAGGTGGATCTTGCAGAACAGGCTTTACCTTGAAAAATCATTTTTCCCCCCATCCAGAGGTGTCCCAGAGTGGTACTGGACACCTCTTCTGTAGGCCATCACGTACAGGTCTGGGGAAATGCAATTTCTTCCTCTTCCATCTTCTACCTGCTATTTTTGCTTGCTGTTGGACAATGATTTTAAGTACACTTCTTTGAATACAAGCTATATCCAAATCTTGGCTGACATAAGTTATATATTCTTCTAATTAGGTTTATTCTTTCAGAATCCAAATAACTTTTCATACAACCAAACAAGCTAGAGAAAGGAAAGGGTGTTTGGGTTGTCTGCAAGATGTCAAATTTATTCATGTGTTTTCTAATGCACTTAAAGTATCAAAGAAGAAAGCTTCCAAATTTTCCATAGGCATGCTGTTTCATAATTGATAAAAGCACATTCTTAAAAAGTATTTTCCAGCATTTGCATGTGCCTATTTTTATTCTATTATGCCTAGATATGTTGTACCTAGGATCACTAACTACTAATTTATTCCGATGTTTAAAGCTAACCCAATAATATTTGATCAAATAGCCATAACATATTTAAGATTCCCAAGTCTGAGATTATGTTTGGTACTTTAACATTTATTGTAGCTGTTGAAGCTCTCAATGCTTTTAAAATTCTCCTTGTGTTGTGCAACTGTAACGTGGAGTTTAACTATCTCACCACCAAGTGAAGTCACTGGTTTATATACTAGAGAAATATCTTAGAGATATGAAAATGCATCATTGCCCTCCTATTCTTTGCCCCAAGGTGTGCCATGAAGTGGCCAGTCACTTTAGGCAAGTGGAATGATGACTGTTGAAGGACTTAAGTGCATTTAAAATTCAGCCCTGAATAAATAATTGTTTATAACTGTGAAACGTAAAGAATTTCTGTTGTTCCTTTCAAAAGTCGTGTTACACACACAGATCAAACTAAAAGAAAACTTCTGAAATTGTTAAGAAGCAGCATCTTACAGGGAATAAACCACAGGAACAATAGGTATTTTTCCCAGAGCTCCCATTTGAACGCATACTTAGTTCTAGATCAAACACAGAAGCTATTCTGGGATCAGAAAATGGGCTTCCCAAAAATCCCAAATGCTCACAGGATTTGTGCTTCCCTCTTAACCACCAAAATAAACACTCCATAAACTTATAAGCAATGGATTTATTTCAAATAACAGTAAATGGCCTTCTAAGGTCAATATATTAGTTTTCCTCTAGATATACAGTTTCAATAGCAAGCGATGCATGAAGTCTGTTAAGCCTTTTGAATTGTCTATCAGTTCTGGGAATTATAGATTTTAACCCATATAGATACTTGGCTCAGCCACAAAATGAAAAATCATTAAGAAAAAAGCACTGTATATTATTACTCCAATATGTACTTGTGATTTAGAATTGCCATTTCAATACACAAAGAAAATTTCTAGAATCATCCAGCTAAATGCAAATGGGTTCTATAAATACTTTAAATAACAGAACCAAAAAAGCTCATCAGAATTTACTACACATCCAAGTGTATATAGCTTTTTCTATTACACATCCATAAACACCCTTTGTACTTCTACAGTTGATTGAATCAAAACATGAGAAGATCTGAAAACACTTTTGTAGCTTTCTTTAAGTTGTACTACTACTGTAATATATTCCCTGGTTGTGCACAGGCCATATTCTGTAAATAAATGTGTGTTTCATTTTCAATTGGAATTTCATTAATCAAACCACAGTAACAGTGAAGTATTTAAAACACATTTCTCTAAAAAGGGGGTAGAACATGCCAGCATTCTACTGATACAGTTCTGCTGCACAATGATTTAAACCATCTGAGGAGATGGCCTTCTGCCTTTGGATCTCATGACAGACTGAGCTTGAACTTCTTCCCTTCTTAGAGGCTCTCAGAGCAACTCCAACACAGCAATGACCTCTCATCGGTGACCTACCTTTAGTAACAGTATCTTCAGATGCAGCTGGTATCTGCTGCCATTATATACAGCATT
The DNA here is from genome assembly GCA_027574665.1 of Rhynochetos jubatus. NCBI lineage: Eukaryota > Metazoa > Chordata > Aves > Eurypygiformes > Rhynochetidae > Rhynochetos > Rhynochetos jubatus. The sequence goes on from CM050654.1 coordinate 33,707,460, forward strand.
TCATCTGAAGCTGGAAAAGTGCTCTATGGATGAAGAAATAAGAAAACTGAGAAAAGAGGGACATTAAAATGTCCTCCATTCACTGACCTGGGAACAAACTGAAAATATCCAGTGTCCAAAACCTTTGCTCCCACTTTCAGACAGTAACAACAGGGACCCCGTAGCCTGGACCCCTAGATGCTCTCTACCATGAATATACTGCAAGAGCCGCAAAACCATCAGTAATTGTTTCCTCTACAAAGATGGGTTGTACAGGAGGCTTTCAGCTAAGGTGTGGGTAGTTAGAGCACAGCTTTATGAAGACTTTCCTGATTCCCAGGAATACCTATGGCCTTGGTGTTTGCAAATTTAGGATAGAAATCAACACTGTTTCTACTAAAACCACTAAAGCACTGGCTATCAGCTTCATATTTTGGACCTTAATGTGCAATGCTATAGTTAGAGAGAGGGAAGGAACAAAAGGGAGAAGAATTACTTCCCTAAGAATCTCTGAGGATTTCAGGCAGAACAATAAGAAATTAAATTAACTTATTCATTTTTATCACCTGATGAACATAATTAGCAAACAGTGCATAATGACAGCAAATAATGGTTCTCTTTTTCTCCTATTAAGATAGTTTAATGACTGTATTTTCCCACAGTCTTAAAGCTGTGCTGTACTTACCAGTTGTACTTACCTGAAAAATGTTGTCTGTCAATACTGAAGTTAACAAAATGCTTAACAACAGCACATATTGATCTTAACACAAATCAGCATTCTAGCTAGGCATGGAGGCTTTTGCTGCTCTCACTGTGCTGAAACCTCTGCACAAGCAACTCAGAAATGAAATGTGATGTAGTGAAATTTAATTATTCACTTCATCTTCCCTGTATGATGACTAATAAGCAACCTTCATTTGTTATGTGCTTCTTCCTTTTATGAGTTTCACTATCCATGTATGAATCCCAGAACAACCATCTGGAGAAACCTGATGGTAGAATCACATTTTAATGTAAGCACTTTCATATACAGTTTCAGGATCCAAGTACCCCTTGGTAACATCGAACTATCCCTTTGGGTTTCAAGGTTGTGAATAAGGTTATCAAGCTGGCTTGCTCTATACTCACACCAAGAGGCTTTGCAATTAAATCTGGGGAAATGGATTTGCTGAATTTGCTAGTGCTCTTGCAACAGGAACAAGATACAAAATGTCTTGTCCAATGACAGAGTTTTCATGTTATATCTTCAGCAGCAAGTGACACCGATTGCATTGGCAGCTATTGCTAGCTACTGCCAGACAAAACAAATCCAAACTGATTTGGATGGAGTATAAAATATACCTCTCCTCAGGGCACAGTCTTGCAAGACCCCCAGAGACTGAACTCCCATTGATTTCCCTTGATTTAAAAGGCACAAATGATTCGCATGACCAGATCCAGAAGATAAAGATGGAGAATAGCAGTGATTCTAATATCATCCTAAAAGCCTCTCTGACCCTCACTGTACAGCCATCCTTTGATTCATCTGTCACAGCTGTGTCTAACAGAAGTATTTACTTTCAAGGATCTTCCCAGCTTATCCTATTTTACCCACTGTTTCCCAGTCACAGCCTAAATGTCAACTTCTGTCTCTTCCAGATGTCTGTATTCCTCCAATGTCTTAATTTCATATGAGGAGATCAGAATTGTCTTTTTCTACAGCAACTTGCCCAACATGATTTCATTTAATATCTTTATTAATGACCTGGATGAGGGGATTGAGTGCACCCTCAGTAAGTTTGCAGAGGACACCAAGCTGGGTGGGAATGTTGAACTGCCTGGGCATAGGAAGGCTCTTCAGAGGGATCTGGAGAGGCTGGATTGATGGGCTGAGGTCAACCGTATGAAATTCAATGAAGCCAAGTGCCAGGTCCTGCACTTGGGTCACAGCAACCCCATGCAATGATACAGCCTTGGGGATGAGTGACTGGAAATCTGCCCAGCAGAAAAGGACCTGGGTGTGCTGTTTGACAGCAGCTGAATATGAATCGTCATTGTGTTGGTGGATGTATGGTTTCACTGATGGGAGAAGCTTTCCTCATGCCTGGTACAGTATGGGAGAGGAAAATGTATGCCAGGAAACAATGTGTTTTGACAATCCTGGAAAAAAAGTGCAAAAGTTTTGGGCTTGTCTGTTATTGCTTTGTTTGTTTCATTTAGTCTTCCTGCAGAGGAAGAACTTGCATTACTAATGCCTCTTCCAAAGACTCATGGTTCACACAGGTCCACAGGTCACCATGTGACTCATTCAGTAATTAATTTACATATTTGGAAGTATCTGTGATTGAGTTGGTAACAAAAGGGATTGAAACTGTGGTTGTAAGAAATTCACCTACTTGTACTTGATGTCGAGGTCAATACATTTAAAAAAAGATGGTTGCTCTTACTGTCTCTTATTTTCATGATTTTGTTTTACTTCTTTCATTAGATATCAGCAAGGTGTGAAATGGGGGTGAGAAAAGATTCACCAGCCACTCATGCTTCTGTTACAAAGCAGGACTCAGAATGATGGACCCAAATACTAAAAGAGTAGACTTTAACATACATAGCTTTTCTGTGTGGCTAGAAAAGACAGACATTGAACTGAAGTAGATCCGGTTGATGCCATCCTCTCATTACAGTGAGCATCTGGCATTGATGATCTTACTGTTTCCAGCAAGATCCCACTAAAGAACCTTATTTAACAGCAGAGGGTAATCCAGGGAAGGATATCAGAAGAGCTCAGCCCTTCAGCAGATGGATTTTATGTCAACAAATATTCTGACAAGTAAAGAAACCTTGTCAAAACTAAGCTCATGCAGCTTGAAGTATCTATCAGACACTCATCCTTTTTTTCATCTTTGTCATGGCTATTTCTAAATAAATTTTAGAACTAAGGAAAAGACTCATGGCTTCCGGACCAAGGTTTTCTTGGATCCAGTGGAACATTACTACCTGTTTAAAAATTTGTGTATCATAGGTACAAGGGAGAAACTAGAAGAATGAACAAGAATCCTGTATATGTAAATACATACTTGCAAACACACATACAAATGCTTACAAATATTATAAATGTTATATAATATGCTGGCACTTGTTCAAAACTTTGAGGCATTGGCATTATTTTAATCATTTCTCCATTGAAGTAAAGAAACTGCATGTATAATTAAATAGTTGTATTGTAGAAATAACCATGTAATGACATAGTTAGAAATTCTTGGTTTTTCATGGTAATACCAAGTATAATTACCATGTAATCTGCGGAAAGCAAACAAGGCTGTAATTATTCTGTAATCCAATTTAATTACAGGGTAACAGATTTGTTATTTCTTCCCAATAAAACATACATGCAACGGAAATAAACTGGTAAAGACAAGATAATTTTCCTTTGAAGAAACGTATTTAATTAAAAATAAAAAGCTCACTAGCACTCCCGTGTCAAAGGACATAAATGCACCTAGCTGTAGACATTCCTCAGACCAAACCTTGCAGTGTGTAATCTGGCATCACTCCACAGAGGAGATACCTTCTCTACTTTTCTCCTTCCTTTTTTCTGCTGAAGCTGTAACCCTTCCATTACAGGCAACACCATATACATGTAGGATTCTATAGGAAGATACTGAGTTAAAAGCATAAAAGGAAGACTTATAAGTATTCCCGAAGTAAGCATTGTGTGGGTTTTGGAACTCTTAGCTTCCCTATGCCACCTGCCGCAGCCCTGTGGGACCAGCAGAGGATGAGCTGACTGTGTCCATTCCATCCTCTGCTCCAACAGCAACCACATCATGTCCCTGGCCCGACTTGGGCTGAGAATGTTCCTCGCATTTTTGCAAAGTGCCCACTTGAAACTATCAGAGCCTTTTGGTTTTCCCAAAGCTAATCCATAACTGAATCAGCTACTTCTACCAAAAAAACCAGATCATCCCCTAGACAGAAAATAAATATCTTTACAGGGTGTACTTGGGGTATTTTTTGACCCCACCCACACTGCCATTTCAGTTCTGTAGTTTCAGTCAAGCTAAATCTTCTAATCTAATTTTTTTCATTTTTCTTTTTTTTTTTTTAATAATAATAATAATAGTGAAACATGCCACAGATATCTGGAAGTAAATTGGTGAAAGGCTGCATGTACAAAGGGAGAGATGATTGCAACCTCTTCCATCTATTCCTGCTATGAGTTTGAAGGACTCTCCACTATAGTCAGGTCTATGACCAGCTTGAAGCTTGCTAAAGAATTTGACTAGCGTATGACAGAAAATACTGTGTCCTTTTATAGATGAGATGATAAAGACAATTTTGAAAATACTGGTTCTAAAATAAAATGTTTTGATCCTGTAAGCTATTCCTACCAACCTGTTTCTGCTCCAGACATTTATTCTAGCCCATGGTCCATAGGTGTAGCCCTACCTCCTTTTGTCAGCAGTACGATTCTGTACAGTGCCACAGTCTAGCTCTAAACGAGAAGCTGCAAGACTTGACCAGCACCATTAGACACTAAACAAAGCTCTAATCGACTTCCATTTACCAAGAAAACAAAAACAGTCACAAAATTCTGTGTCCATTGGAGTTATAAATTATTGTATTGCAAATAATCACTTTGCCCTACTCTTGTCAGCGTGGCCTGCTCGGATCTCTTCTTTTCTAACCTTGCACCACTCTAATTTTCAGTGTTCAGTTGTTAATCCTTTTGAGAACAAGATGAAAAGTGGTGCAGTAAAGCACTGTTTGAGGGCACACAAGCAATTATACTTCTGCCCCTAGCAGGTGCTGTTTCTATTTCTGGAAATTGGTTAAAGCTCTTCAAAGTATGAATAGATGGAGAGTACTCTTTCTGCTCTCTTTCCTCACATACAGCACCTTCTTAATGAACAATACATTCCACACTAAAGGAGTCCTGGGGGTCAGGTTTTCACTTAGAAAATTTGGGCACTCATCATTAGATATTAAATAAAAGCTCAAGACATTTCTTCTATTTTGATGCAAATATCATTTTGAATGTGCATAGTGTTCATTTTTAGAGCATGAAACATACACACCACTTGAATGAATTGGGACAATAGACTTCTCTCTCCCAGAATATAAGTGTGAATTTATGGGGAGGGGGATAGGAAGAAGCAAATTTCAAGGGTCACACACTTCTGTAATACTTTTTTCCTATCTGACTCCTGAGACAAGTTTAGAAGACTAAAAATGAGGAAAGGTATTACACAGCCATAGTTCTAAAAAGGAAATATGTATACCAACATGCCCATGGAGAAGCAGTTTAGACAACCTGCCAGATGTACACAGGCTTCTGCCTCATGTTTTAAACGTATTATGGATACTATTTTTTTAATAAAGTACATCAGCCTGGATGTGTGGAGCTGGTTTTTTTTTTTCCTTGGTCACACTGTTGTAAGAGTTGCAATTGGGAAACCACACTGGTTCAGGACCAGTGGCAATATCCATTCCTGCTGTAAGACCACAAGTCCTCTGGTGAATGGTTTGTCAGGGTGGAAAGGGAGTCTCTGCTTTTTGCTTGTTGCCTTTTGCATGTTGCTTTTTCCCTTTTCTCTTAAGAGAATGATGCTTATGCAATCACGTCACGTCTGAATGTTCTCTCACTCTTTCATCTTGCAAACGATTTTTGAGCCTACCAGGCAATGTCAGACAAATTTGACAGAAGGGTAGGTACTGGGTATCTACAAATTTCTACAATTTCTATTCTATGCAGTTCTAAATAAAGCAGCTGAGAATGGCGAGAGATTGTAGTAGTGCCCCTATGGAAGGTAAGACTACAGCTTGAACTTATTTTCTATTAGCTATGGGAGAAGCCATATGGGTAAGAGACATGAGTGCCAGGGCTAGAAGACTATTGCATAGGTCTCACATCAGCAAGTACAACTGCAGCGCAGGTCCATAGGGAAGCAGCAGGTTTCACTGACTGCACTTGCACCACAACTTCTTGATCCTTGCTACAGCTCAGGTTTTATTCTTACACAACAATCTGTGAAAAAAGCCTCTTGGCATTATCAGGGCAAAGCTGCATATGAACACTGAAACCACTTTCAAATAACACTAAAAGGACATCATAGTACCAAAATCAAGCTCTAAAAGTGTTGGGAGTGACAGTTGATTCAGCATGTGCACATACATCGACTTTAACAATATCAGTATGCAGGGTCTGGCTTCATTTTGATTCAATCAATCTTTTTACTTCCTTATTTGATACGGCCCCACACTAATATCATCTATCCATCCCGCAAAGAATTGTTTTTTTCTTTCCACTCTGTTTCTGTGCTTCACTCTCTATAGTAACCAATAGCTTCACAAACATGCAGCCCATTGTACTTCTTAGCACTCTGCAGAACAGATTTTATTATCTCCATTTTACATCTGCAGAACAGAGGCACAGGGCAGCTAGAACCATAACTGTCAAAAATGTCCACTAATCCCAGATACCTGAAAACTGTTTGTTAGGGTTTTTTTGTTCTTGGATTTTCTTTTTGAGTATCTGGCATTATTATAGCACTTTTAACATTCAAGTCATAGCTCAAATTGACTTCTATTGCAGCTGTAAGAACTCAACATCTTTTTAAATTTGGGCACAGATAAACTGCACTGGGCGCACAGAAAACAAGAAACTTGTCCTAAAGGCCCAGCTATGCTGAGACTGAGGATCTGCACAGTTTTACAGGGCAGGCAGTGTGAGACAGCAGCAGGCAGGGAATCCAGTTTTCTTACCAACAGGACACAGCTTCACCTACTATTGCTCCATTGCCTCCATCATATGCCTTCTAGCATTGGAGAAGATGGGGTCAGGTTCTGCACAGAGAAGAGCTTCACTGATTGCAGAGTCCTAACTCACTCTCAGGGCACCATCTGCTCAGTACACTGAATAAAGCAGAATTCTGGTGAAAGACGGTGAATATTTTCTAGTCTGAAATATTGTGAGGGTGGTATCACTATACAGATGAGCGAAACTGCATTACTGCAATAGTGTTCCTTGTTGCATGTATTGTATTCCTTAAGAATGCTAAATCTTGTTTGCTTTGCCACTGAAAATGAATATTCAGGCTTAGAATAAAATAATTTTTAAACTGCAACAAACCCCAAAAATCTTGTGATGACAGGAACATTTAGCTAGTGCTCTGCTAACCAAGTAATTTAGATCAGTGAGCCCTGGAAGAATGGTATTCCACTGTACAGTATGTGCTTACGTAATTGAAGACTTTGTAATGCATAAAGCCCTATTAATACCATATAAGCACAACGTACCAAAGCCTTGACTTTTCAATATTAACATTCCTTTGTTTCAATATACTTTCTGGATGGAATTCAGAAATAAAAATGAAATTATCTCTTCCTTCATCTTTCTCCACACTTCCATCATGCAAAACCACATTGACTCCACCCAAGGTCAGCAGGAGAATTTGGACAATAGATATCTTACTATTTCTCTTGAACTGTTGACTGCTGGGGCCTTAAAAAATCTCCTAAAGCCATTGAACAGGCTTCTTCTAAATCTAAACGTAACATTAAAGTAAATGTCTATGATGTTTACATATAGCTCTTGTCCAGACTTTCAGGAAAAGGAATAAGGAAAGGGAGGATAAAAGATGTGAATAGAAGGGTGTAGAAAAACCCCCAAACAGTCAAAAGCAAACAACTGACTGTAACAGGTTCCTTCAGAGCCATTCTAATCTTTCATGTCAATGCATACTAGTAGAGATCCTTAATTGATGGATTATTGACACCACAGGAGGTAACGGCTCCTTTGGAGTTGTTACACTCAGTGCTGTTAGTGTCTATTTAAGTAGCTTTAATCTGCCAATTATTGACATGACAGAAAGTAATGGCTCCTTGGAAACCATTATGCTGTATTGTGTCAGGGCAAGTTTTCCTGCCTACCCAAAGTGATACTCTGTGCTGTTCTGTGCTTTAGTGATGAGTAAGGGTGCTGCAGATAAGAAATAAAAAATACTGCAACACTGCAGCACCGTAACTTCAAAAGCAGTATTATAGGAAGCAAAATATCAACCAACGGATTGCAATAATTCATGCTCTGTACAGTTTCATCTGCCTGTATAATCAACCAAAATAATAACTCCAAGGGAAAAATCAGTGTGTATTAGCTTCATATCAAGTGTGGAATCTGTAAAAAAATCTCAGTCTAACCGTTCCTGTGTTTGAGATGTGCTTCATCCCCAAAGCTCCTGAACAAGCACAGTGGTGCTTAAAATGCTCAGTGCTTCTCAGAATGAGATAAGGAGTAGTTGGTTACCAACACCATAGTATGTTGGGCGACTGCCTGTGATTGAGACTTAGATGCAGATAAGCATCTTCAAATTCACTTCTCTAATGACAGTGCCAGCATTCAGGTAGGCAGCCAAGAACAGGTTTAGGGAGCCCTTTCAGCATAGCTGCTCTGCTATCTCCATACTACGTTGTTGTTTTGCCAGTACAGCCATGCCTCTGTCTGGGTATTTGGCCAGTGTGTTTACATTGGTCATAAACATATCAGTACATAAAAACATCCCAAAGCCCTTAACCCACCTGCAAGACCTGTGCATCTGCAGTATGGTCCCACATTCCCTCCCCAAGCCTCGCGAACCCATCTTCCCCTGTGTGACAGCATTAGTGATCACACATTTGGCTGTGAGCAAAAATTTACTATTTTGGGGGCAGGGTGTGTGTGTTAGATTTCTTTTGAGCTGGATCAGCTCAGTGATCCAGCCGACTGCACAGCTGTCCCCTGTTAATGTTAACACAGAGGAGAGGGAACACACAGCAGGACCCTGGGCTTTCTTGGGCTTAAAGTGCTTTATAAACCACACTCTCCAAGTGCTACAGGGAGTGATATCTCATCCAGCATAAAGATTGCTGGTACAAAGTCATCAGAATTGACAGCTTTGGCCTAACAGAGGAAGTCTATCCAGGCTTGGTGTTTCACATCATTCAGCCACAAAATGTTTTGATCCAGTACTGGGAAGCAAATTTATTATATCATTGAACTGTGGCTTCGGTCTCTACCCCAAAGTACTTCCAGTTTGAAAGGAAAGTAAAAAAAGCCAGAAGAAAGGATGTATTATCTGCCACTTTCAGTGGAAGATGTAAGGTCAAGTGACCTGAGTGAGATTGCACATCAAGTCTATGGCTGAGTGGGGAATTTAATCTGGATTTTCCAAATCTCACTTTGATGTCTTAACCATAAAACCACCCTTCCTCACTCTTATGCATATCCTTTTCACTGCAGAGACAGCAAACTATAAGGCAGGATTTTTCAAAACAGCTTTATCCTTTTGAAGTACCACAAAACATGTTTGAAAATCTGACCTTTCTGCAAATGCTTAAGTGAAAAGTGAAAAATCTGTCTCGATTTACATATGCCATGCATTTGGAAAATCAACACAGAATAGCTGCTTTATTGCTTCACTGCTTAGGTACAACTTTGAAGATGACCACAATCTGCAAAGTCGTAGAGCAAAGACATAGGCAAAGTAATAAAGTAATATTCTGCTCCCTTTCATTTCTAATTGTCAAATATGATTCAAAAGAAGATTCAATACCTAATATCAGACTATTACAGAAGTGGTATAGTTTTCTGGGTTTCAAAGTATTGGCATTTTTTTCTTAAATTGAGGAAAATAAAACATAATTGTGATATAATATTTTCTTTTCTGAGACAATTATCTACTGGTAAAACTATCACTTTGTACACAATAGGGTTATTCTAATGAATCTATTCAATCTAATCTTCATAATCATGGTATTTCCAAGGTAGAAAATTAATTGGATGAAGTTAAATATCCCCTTTTCATGTCAACAAAATTGGGTTTTCTGAGGATTAAAGGATTAACGTGGTGTTAAGTCCCTAAAGAGGTTAAAATACTTTATTATTCATTACAAAACACAAAGATCGGACTGTTATTTTGTTCTTATGTCACTGTTTGTAATTTCATTGAAATAAGAAAAACAAGACAAGAAAACTTTAATGACTTTAAAAAACCCCTAATGCATAATTTAAATAAGGCTGTGGAAATCAGTAAACTTTTTGTCTATCACAAATTATCAATCTTTTTAAACAAGTATTTGCAGTTTTCAGAACATATAAAATGTATGGATGAGGAGCAGGAGATAATACAGAGCAGAGTTGCAGCTCTGCATTGATATATTAGAATTTCAGGTAACCACAAGTATTTCCACATTAATCTTTTCTTTGTTATCTTTCTTAAAGCTATAGAATGAAGAAAATGGTCCATTACGTCTGTGTTCAGAAGGAATTCTTGCTGAGAGGAAGGCTCTTTAAGTAGAAGAATTAATCACCACAAAACACTTCCCTCAACACTCTGGGGCTGAGCTAATACTCATTAAAGAAAGTGAGAGTCTTTCCAGCACCTTCAGTGATCAATGGATCAAGTCCTAAGAACTGCACTTGGTCAACATTACTAAAACCTAAATTTTTTAATCTGTTACAAAAGCAAAACTTTGCACTAAGATGTTCTTTTGATTGTCATCCTTTATTAAATTTAAATAGATAAAATAGATAAAATGATAACATTAAAAATTATGTTAACATCTTCTTCTGCTAAGTTCTTTTTCCACACCTACTCTGGCCGAACCAATGCAGTAAATAGCTCACAGTATAATGGTGCCAAAAGTAGGATCAGTGTATGGATTTCCTGGTGGAATCCAAAGATGGAATCCTAAAGCCTGTGAAAAGCCAAGGGCATAAATGGGTATGTGGTTTTTAAAACATCTAGATTCATGGTGACTTCTCACAACCTTCCGAAGTTGGGCTAGACATCTCTGGAGAAAGCCGATTTACATTTTCTAAGTGTCCTCAATGCATGAAGAGATTCACCAGGTCCAAAAAACCTGCCCCTTCCAATAACCTCACCCTCAAAGTTCAAAACGGATGTTTCCACCAGCTTAAGACATAGCATGAAAGATGTTTGCAATTTGGCAGCTACTTCACAAAAACTTCACTGACAGGAGTGAAGCGTCACTTATGACACTGGCTAGCAGCATCTGGAAGAGTTATCTCTGAACATCTGTCAGTTAGCTACTAATCAACAGTTCATTTGTACAGAGCACTGAGAGAAAGTGCATGCGTGGAGGCATGCCTGCTGAAACACATTGCATATTTAACTCTAGTCCTCTTATTTGTTCTTAATTGGAGAAGGTCCTTGAACACTGAGGAATGTCCACATGGGAATAGTATAAAAAAACCTGATAGGGTTGATTTTTGTTATCTGTTGCACCGAGGGTTTGGCTCAATATTACTCCACTAACAAGACACAGTGCTGGAATCCTTGGCACCAATAGGCCATTCTTGGAGAAAAAATGCCTTACAGCAGTACTTTAGCTTCTGTGAATTCAACCCAACTTTTAATCTGTATCACATAAGATACAGACTGAACCCCACAGTGCTTTACTGCATACAGCATAGACCCAGCCAAGGTGTAAGTTCCAGCCAAAATAGAGCAAAATCCAGTTGTATAAGGGGTATTTTAGAGAGCAATCAATACTAACCATAGGGAAAGCAAACGAGAACTTCAAGGGCACAGGCTGGGGAAAAAGAAAATGTTTTTTAACAAGATTTGGAGAGGAATGGAGAGTCAGGGAGGTGGAGACATGGGAAGGTTGTTCCAGACGGCAGGAGCTGCAGAGAAGCACACCCAGGCATATCATCACACAGCAGTGGAAGGTAAATATGTGGGCATTTCAAGGGTGCCTAAGAAGCACCATGTATCATGTTGAAACAGATTGTCTCCAGCAGCCTGAGTGCAGAGATACTCTTCTGCTTGCTCAGAGGTGCTCAGTCTCTAACTGAACACCATGTAGTTGCATATCCATCACTGTATTGGATAAAAAACATATGCCTAGGCCACACTCTCCCTCAGAACTTCCTGCTGGCTGTGAAACTATCCCAGTCCCTTTTCCTCAGCTGATGTCACTGATGCAGTAATTCCTCTACCTCCCACTCCTCAGGCTCTTCTCTAACCTCAGCGTCCAATTCAGCCAGCCTCATATTGCCATCTCTTCTATAGAGGTTTTAGTTCAGGCTTCAGCTAGTGAAAAATCAATGCCAAAGTACAGATTAAAAAAAAAAAAAAAAGTTCCAAAATATCGCAGGAAAGCCAATCTTGGAACATTTCCATGCTGAACCAAAGCAGAAAATTCTAAAACCATCATAATAGAGGTTATCTTCTTGGTATCTCCTGTCAAATTTTGGCAGTCCAGTAAATAGGAATAAGCTGACAAACTTTGAATGCTTATCCAATGAATGCAAGCTTTGACCCATATTAGTTATACCCATCTTTAGTCAAAACTCAGCTCCACAAACCCCCTGGGGCTTCTTCTAGTGCTGCTGCTTTGATGTCTGTATAAGGAAGATTTATACTCGGAGCTTCTGGAGTATCTCACATGGTTCAATTTTCAGCACTGTAAACCAGCATCTTTTCTTTTCCTAATTCTCACCTCATTTATTATACTAATGAGAGAATCTTCTGCCCTGCTACTCACTCCACTGCAGAGGAAAGCTTTTCCACATCTTTCCCAGCAACAGACACCCTCTTTACAGCTTTGTTTCATGAGCCTGAGAGCTAAGAAAAAGGGATGAGGCTCCATGGAAACTTCCCCTTTGCTGGCCATTGTTGTCAGGGTGGGTGAAAGCTGCATCCCCGGCATCACAGGGTGCTGTATCACCTGGCACAATGTCAGACCAGATGCTGAGTAACAGAGGCACATGACATACTATCATTTTGAACAAGGCAATTTCAATATTCGCATCTTTTAAAGAAGCAGAATAATTTTGGAGTAAGGGAAAGAGTAAAACCAGTGATACGTATTGAAGGTAATGCACATTCTTTGGCAATTTGTTGTGCTCAGCAGGTGGCAATCAACTACCTGATAAGATTAGTGAGACCTTTCACATTTCAGAAAGGAGCATAGGAGCCATGAAAAAGTCTATAATTGACGAGTATTGCAGCAGGCTCACCCAGGGCAAGAGCATACTGCGCTCATTTTTTGTTTATCTCATCCCTGACAGTAGATATCAAACTTGTAATGCATTTTCTGAAAATAATGAAGTATCAAGACAGTACTCCTACAAGCCTTTTCTTTTTGGCTAATGGTGGATACTCTTATTAAATCAAAGATTATCTGGACTTGCAATGGAGAAAAATAGAACCCCAGAAAGTTGTCACTTGATTTTAAAGAAGTTGTGCTGGCTTCATCTAGCAGTGCTGATTTCATAGCAAAGAATAAACACTTAGGAAAGAGATAAGAAAATTTGAAGGTAGATATTTTTCCTGGTATATTTAATGACAGCAATAATCTACACTGATGATGGCTGCTGGAGTTTTCTCAGATTAACCCACGGAGCAGGTGGACTTTCATGCTGATTTTTCCAAAAGGTAGTGAGAGTTCTGCACGCAGCCAACCCTATCACTTTGTTCAGTTGCTGTATCCCATAATTAGATATAATGGAAATCATCCAGCATTACTTTTCCTTGCAAACAAGTAATATCTGAGTATGAACAGAAAGCAGGCAGTTTTTCTGGCTGGAAATAGAAAAGCAGAATTGTATGGGCTGACCTCCTTTACAGCTGTTTTATGAGAGTGTGGAGTACACTAATTTCAGACTAAAAGTCTGATGGTGAAGCTGGTTTAAGATTTCATACAGAATTCAGAGATGCAAATTCCTAACTAAGAACTCTGAAAGGTTTCAGTACCAAAATGCAGGAATTCTCACAAGACTAATGACAGCAGTTATTTATGAGATGTGGTCCCACTACACCTCTATCTAGAGCCAAAACCAATTGTAAGCACAAAATGCATGTCAACTCCTGTCAGCAGAATCTAAGAAATGTCCTGCTTTTGTCCATAAAGGGCTAGGGTTTTACAGAAACATTACAACTTCTGTAAGCTTGGGCTTATCTCTAACCATACAATTTGCATGAAATAATTGGAATTGCAAAGTAAAGGGACAGAACATCAAAGTTTCACTGATGTTAATAAAATTATTCTGATTCACATCTACTGTAAATTGAAGGGTCCAGAAGGCTGTCATGTCAGTATAGCCTTCATCCTTACCAACCTTACCCATGTGTAGGAATATCTACTGCTGCAATAGCTCCAGACATCTTCAAATATATATTAGTAAAAGCTGGATTTCATGAACATTTTCTTTATGTGTATGCTATATGACACAAAACTATTTTTCATGTGGTTATGATAGTAAAGTCTGACCTTTTCTTAGATTCTATTTCTATAATTGAAATCCACTGCACTGCATTTTTAATTGACTTCTTCATGAGTGTGAGGTTGTTCACTTCTCATGTGTGTACAGGTTATGCCAGAATCTGAGCTTTGAAAACTACAGAGGAAGGTAAAGGAATAAGATTCAGCAATGGTTGGAAGCAGTTTTTGTTTGTGTGAATACTAAGTATGTAAAACTGTTGAACTGAAGGTGGACACAGCTTTATTCTGGCTAGATTTATGGTATATAATTTTAATTTTGGGCAACTTTCTGGGAAGTAATAGAAGAATGTATCCTTTTTCTTTAATTTATGCAGAATCAGCTCCCAGCCACCTGGAGTTAAGATGGTGGATATGGTTACACCTCTGGTATGTGACAGGATGTGTAGGGGAAAGGGAGTGTATTTGAATCCCCAAAATGGGACAGGAAAAGAAGACAGACTGGAAGATCAGGACTGAATTATTAAGTGATATGAAAGCAAAAACCAGCACATTTGGAAAATTTAGGAAAAAATAAGATTTGGACTGTGCAGTTTTAAATTGCATTATTGGCCTTTTCCCCAGCAAATAACCCTGAAAAACCTCACTTAGTTTGCCAGAACTCTGGGATGATTCTCTACATGAAAGAGAAGACCTCTCACATGAGAATAGGCTGCTTCCTCCAGAATTAGGCCCTTTGATTTATCTTTCCTCTCTCCCATAGCCACAGAGAAACCAGTCCTTGGCCACATCTGAGCAACCCTGTTGAAGAGTAGAGATATTGGACAGATAAAAGCAGGTCCCAGATCAACACTTTCACTATCAAATGAGATAAATCTTACTCTTAAGTCTAGAGGGTCCCTTCCAATCTGAATTATCCTATGAGAAAGCTAAAACGTTAAATAAGAAGGCAACCAGCCCAGCCATATCCACCTTATTTTGCAACTCCTGTAGCCTGTGTACTGCACAACTACCTGCATAGTCATCAGTGCTAGCTGCGTACATTTTCACGTGGCTTCTGTGCCTGAGATGTGTAGTGTAGGTTTTGAAGCAGTTGAACAGAGTGGTGTTAGAATTATACCTGGAGGGTCAAGACTCAAACACTTATTCCTCTCCTTTAGCAGATTCTTATGTTTACCCTGAGTCCTGTGCTGCTCCATTGGGACTGAAACCCCTACACCGGCCACACAGTATGATGCCAGTGTGAATGTACCTACACTGCACACAACGCTAGTGTGCCATCCCCACCTTTTATACCATGAGTTCTTTGGGAAAGAAGCAATGGGCAGAGCCCTCTGGTTTGCATGAGCTGCAAGAGCCCTAACATGATGCAGTCTATACCTTTCCATGTCACCAAAAATAAGGCAGAGAGAAGCAGGGTTTGGCAGACTCATGGCAGACATGAAGTATCCTCCCTCTGCACTGAATGGCTTCACAGATTCATGTAGAAGACCAGGCTTCAACCAAGAAGGGGAGAACCACAAGCTCCCTGGAACTGCCTGTAAGGGTGACTTGAACAGGGTGTATTCAGTGGTCATCTTTTTGGAAGATGAATGGAATGACGACACCTCTGCTTCTCCCTGGCATACTGTCAGTCATGGCTCTGCAAAGCACAGCTCAAATGTTTTTCTGCAACCACGACATGAATGGAAATATTTTATTTGACTCCAAAAGCCCTTGAATCTGGGTCATAATGCACAACCGAACTTCGGACAGTAAAATCCTTAGGGCAGGAACATCAAGTTTTTATGAACCTGGAAGTCACTTAAACCTCCACCCACTTTCACTTAGAGCAGTATAGAAACGATTAGTGTGAAGATCTCAGCAGCACAGTACTCTGCCTTTGAACATCACTATCTCTGGCCATGGCTCAGCTGAATTAAAGGCTCACCAGAGCCAAAACTTGGCCATATTAATAGATCCCAGACACCACAGTTGCACCTCCCAGGAAAAAAAAAATCCCCAGGCTGCCATAGAAGGAAAAGGACTTGCAGCATTACACAGAGGACAGTAAAACTGGTCAGATCTCCCACGGCCTTGTCCTTGCCCTGCGAAGAAGAAGGGATTAAGGGGAGTATCTCTGTACTGCATAAGGAGAAAAGGAGCCAGTGGAAAATGGACCTGGAAGACAATGTAACAGAACCTCCCTCTGCTCACAAAAATTGGTCATAGCGCTAATTTTGCGTGCGTAACTATATTGCTCAGAGAAGCGGTCTTTTCGTTAGAGGTTGAATTGTGAGCCTCCAAACCACTGTAGATGGTGACTGTCAAACCCATACCAGTCTGTCCGCTTCACATGGAGAACTGAACAGAACACTGCTACAGTGCTCCTGACACCATGCCATGGGGAATAAAGGAGAACTGTCTTGCTGAGCTCACGTACCTTGCAAGCATCACGCACATTATGAAGTGTCTAATTTTTAATTTAAGTTATTACATTTTAAGCATAAAATATTTAGTAATTGACCTGATTTTACCTGCTATTTTAGCATTTTAAATTTAGGAAATAACATATAAATCTAAAAGAAGGCACTCTGATAAAAACAGCTTTGATACTCATCCACAGATTTAAAGCTATGAAGTGTTTTGTTGGCCAAGGAGAAATCAGTATTCCAGCCAAGTCATAATAAATTTCTATGTTGTAGTTCCTAAAATATTTTCTTGGAATTTATGGCATCCCTGGAACTTATTCCTTACATTTTTAAACACATAACTTTATTATTTTGCCAGTAATTTTATGTTTTACACTAAATCACTGGGTTATGAATGTTCTCATTCTTTTTAGAATTTGCCTTTTGTAAATCAAATTAATTGCAATCTAGAAGTACATGAACTTGATAGGACATTTTTATAACTCTGTTCAACATTTCTAACTGGGTGTACACAAAAACAATTAAAACAAGAAAATATCTTGAATCAATATTATTTTAATTCATTTATCAGTAGTGTAGAATAAATTACGATTTCTAGAATCTGATTTAGGCCACTTTAACCTCAGTGACAACCACAAATCACGTACACCCATACAGATTTCCTTACATCTCCCCAGTCTCCTCTGCAAACAAATCTGGTTCCTTTCTGTCCATTCAGCCTTCTCAATTCTCAGTCCTCCCGCACTCTGAGGCTTTGTTTTGTATTAAAACAACACACTCAGCTGCTTAGCAGCGAGCACTAAGAGTGCAGAAGTCTGTGTACAGCCTTCGGTGCTGCCCTAGAATTATCTCTCCGTACAAGATGTAACTTTCTCTTCTTTACCTTCTCCAGCTATAAAATGCCAACCAGCCAAAGAGAGGCAGAGATTTATTAACCTGTCCAAACCAGACTTTGAGAAGTGCAGAGGAAATTTCTGCTGAGCAGATGCCCCGCAGAAGGCATTTGCAACACCTAAAATTAATTTAACATTCCTTTTCAAGGGACTGAGCAGCCCATAAAACTTAGTCCAGCTTTCACTTCTGCTGCTAATGTTATTTTGGTTATAGGTCTTGCTTACCCTCAACGGTAGAGTTTCAGTACATACACCATACTCAACAGTTGCCGCAGTTCGGAAGGATAACAGATACGGCTTAGGGAGCGACTCATCTTGGAGTGCAAGCCCTGTCATGCAAAACAGCTGCCAGCGAGGTGCTGTGGATTCAGTCCACAAAAATGGACTCAGGAAAGCTATGGACTGTGTTAGTCCACTCTGATCTTCTCTGATTTCTCAGCAACAGTCCATTTTTGGGTCCTTCTAAACCTCATGCAAACACACTTTGAGGAAGTCCACAAGTCCCCTGCAATCCCTATGATCTTTCTTGTCTTTTTTTAAGAAGCAGCTGGTTTGTCAGAATAGTTTCCACAGAGCTCCTTCTGTCCCAAAAAACAGTTACGGCCCAAAGTTAATTCGGTGACTGAACTGTAAAACCTGAAAAGAAGGATTTGTACAGGATACGCTGATGACTTTTAACAAGGACACCACAGCTGCAGCTGGTGTGATAAAAGTGGCACTGCAAGACTGAAGAAATAAAACAATTCAAACAATTCACTTGACAAAGAAATATTTATTTCACCACTGTACCTCTCAGCAAGCTGGTTTTAAATCAAAACCAAATAAAATACACCACCCCCCCCCCCTATATATTATATATAGAATTTATATTAAATCTATATATTTATGAGTATGTGAATTTTTAGTCAGATCACTGAGAAAAAAGATGTCTGAATGGTAGTTGGAGAATGAGACTCCTCCTTTAGTAAGCCTATTGCATGTGATCATGGAAAATCTGTCAGGCTTAGTATTTATTATCAAAGGGCTTGCGCAGCAGCACTGGAAACCTGCATATGAATAACATTTTCTGCATTGCCCCACCTAAATAAGGTCCTAGATAGTCCCAAATAGGCCTGTTGCTTTGGCGTGGTAGGTCTCAGAAGTGAGCATGACACCTGGTAGCAATAGCACTTGCAGAATCAGAACCAGAGAGCAGGCGAGTGTTGTAAGCTTTTGTTAAACCTGACAGTTTAACCTACTGCTGAAAAAGGAATTTATGGACTTCTAGTTTTGATTTAAATCACTGATTTATCACTTTCATTCTGTCCCAAACTTTTCCCAGTGAAAGACTTTGTATTAACAACTCCACTTTTCTTAGCAGAATTTCTTGGTGGAGATTGCTTACTTGAAGTATTAATCGGGCTTTTCTTTCAAAATCCACTTTCTGCCAGTGTTTTACAGTCACACAAGGAATTTCCAACACAGCAGGGTAAAATTTTTCAGACAAATAATATACTCATCAGGAAATGTCATGCTGTGACAGTGTGTAGGAATATTTGAAAATTTAGGTCAAATTCAGCAAATCATTTGAAAATAGAAAAGTGGAATTGGCAAATAATATCTAAGCGTTTTACATAAATATTTGCTAAATGAAAGAACAACTGCTAATGTCAAATTATTGCCTTATCTCATGAAATTAATTACTTTTAAAAATAAGTATTTTTAAGACATTTTAAAGATAAAGCAAACAAAAAAAAAATTGTTTATTTTATATTAAAGCTGTTGACCTAAAACAAATAATTTGAAACAATTCCATGAAAGGAAGATTTTTTTAAAAGATTACATACAGTCATTGTGGATTGTGATTCCCTCAATATTTTTGATTTGGTGACTTAACAGGAGGTGGGGAAGGGGAGAGGCTGTTTGCCCAGCTTTGTTTATTACCTCAGGCCTCCTCTTGATGCTGTATTATGCAGGCAAGCAGGGGTGACCGCCACAGTTCATACTGGCACAGCAATAATGGCTGTGGTCTATCTGAGGTTGCAAAAGTGTGTGAACATGTAGTCTAAGGACTGCTGCACATGGAAAGAATTTGATTTAAAAAAAAAAAATACACAGCATTAAGGTTTAACCTAAATTTTTGTCCTCCTATAAGTGGTTCCACATATTTCAGCTACCCACAGTATGTTTAAAAAATGATTGCATTGTGAGACTGCATATAAATGATGTGCAAAACCTGGAATGAAGTGCAGGATATGCCAAAGACATTCATTTTAGCACTGCTTCATAAGATGCCCCAAGAAGAGACAGGAGTGAAAATCTGAGACCAGATAGGTACATGAAAAATGGACTTGGCTTTCCCTCCCTGTTCAGAAATCCTGAAGTACTGGTTCCCGGATGCACCACAGCTGCTCTTGACTACACAGCAGTAAGCAAAAAAGATACAGAGAGCAATGTTTGATGGCTGTTTATTATCAGAGTATTGGCTGTTTTCTTTAGAATGGAAAAATTCAGCCCTAAGCTATTTCCTTTTGTCACACTCCTAGAAGAGTGGCTTCTCATGCCTACAAAGGCACTGTGCTGTCCACAACACACAGTTATTAGCACATATTTGGATATCTTGACTGTATTCTTCCATGAATATTATCCAGATAAACTATTCATTGTTTTTCAGAAGCTCATGAAAGCACAAATGAAAAAAGGGGAAAAACCCAACATACCTTAGGAAAAGACCTAACGCCATATACTGTGCAAAGGCAAAAGGACCTCATACCATTTGAAAAATCAAGTCACTGGTAAAGATCTCTATACGTTATCCTTCAGCCTATGTTGTGCATGGTTTACCAAGCTATCAGCTACACATCTAAACAGGAGGGGAATCTTACCCTCTTCACAACACCACACACTGACTCCTTACATTCTTAAAGTAGACCTTAAATGATACATTATCTTGCACTGTCTCTCTGCATAGGAGTATTTCACCCAGCATACACACTGTCTGACATATGATCCAAAAGATGTGCCTTCCCCTTTGCAATCTTCCAGTTTACCCATTACTGAAACTTGTTGCACTGCCATAGTTCCCATAAATCTGATTACTGATGTCCAGACTCAACTCAACTAAGAAAGCAGGTATGTCTGGCAAAAGAATGAAAACTGAAAAGAGAGAGAAATAAACTTTATCCAAGCCACTGACAATGATTTGTCAAGCTTACCCAAGTCTTGCACTCACTCAGTGGTAGGAAGCAGCTAGACAGATCTTATACTGAATCCAGCCCTTATTCTGCTCTTGGGTTATACAATATATTATACCTTGAAAGCGACGCTTTTGCAAGTAAAGTTACAGTGGACTCACATTTCATATGTAGAGAAACAGCTGCTTTTTTAATTTAAAAAATCTAAATTAAATCATAACTTAAAAGCTATGTTTCGTCATCTCCAGAACATGCCAAATCATATGCCTGAAATATAAAACTGATGCTGAAATTCTGGTAATATTTAACATGTTCTTTATGAAGAAAACATTCTTTTTGAGCTTGGAAACTGACTGAACAATAGCAGCTTTAGGACCTCCAAAGCCGAAGGCGTACAAAGGTTATGAGAATGTGTCTGCCCAAAACTACAAATCAAAAGAGTAACAACAATACCATATGTTACAGAACATAAAGTATCCTTCACAAACACTATAAAACCCCCACATATCTCTGCCTGGAGAGTCCCACTGGCCAGTGGAAGGTTGTGTTTCATTACGCTATCACCATATAAGAACATTTTTTCTCCTTTTTTAATGGCATGCTGAAAACCTAGTGGTACCACTGCATGACCTTTGGAGGGTTAAGATTAAGTAGTAATGACAGAAGATTGTCTTTGGCCTAATACTGTTCAAAAATGCAGAAGCTGATTTCATGCAGAATGGCTCCAGCTGGCTTTAAACTGCAGCCAAAAGCGGCCTTTATTGATGTTGTTAGTTTGTTTTATTTAATTTAGGGGAGGTGTATGGATTTGTCCACTCCCATAAGACCCATTTGTTGCTGAAGTATTTCTCTTTACACGGGAGTGCTGTTGGTCCCTGTGCAATAAGGTATTACAAGAAATGGATGCATCTAGACTGGCACTGAGACTCTGCACCCAAACAGGGAGGACAGAGAACCAGTAACGCTCCTTGTTCAGCTGCAGAGTCCCCAGACTCTAGGCTTTATCACATAGACATGTTCCCACTTTGTCAACAGGTGAGGAGTGACTTGGGAGAAAGGCAGCCTCTCCCACAGTTCACTCCAGCAGAGGAAAGATTGCACTAGAGTGCCACCACTTCTGCTAATAGATTATTTCTTTTCTTCCTTGCAAGACAAAGGAAAGTGGCATGGGAGCAATGCCTTCACGTATCTACAGCCAAAGATGTGCTGGAGCTGGTATGGCTTTGCTCCAGTGATGACACAGAGAACTTGGTCAGTCTTTCAGCACTGACTCCTGAAGCAAAAGGACATTTATTAAACCCAGAATTAAAGCAGTAGATGTGGAGATATACCTACGGTCCATCCAAGACTCCTCTAAAATCAATGAATTAAGCTTTGGCCCTGGGAGAAAGCACAAAGGCACAGAGGAGTGTGCTTTTCGAATATTTCTTTCAAAATTTTACAGCTTTGAGCTGTAAAATGCCCCTGGGGCCTGGGTTAAAGTGTGCACGTACGCAGCCTCGTCTTACATGTGGCTCTTTGCTGAAGCTCACCTCTTCTGAGAAAGATTAATATTAAACTATCTAAAGGTTCACTAAACATAAACATCAAGCAGAAACTTTATCAATAGCTTCCCCAAAATTTAGGAAGTATCTGGAATACTCTTAAATGGCTCTTTAACTAGAAAACAATGAATAATAAAACCTTCAGCCTCTCTTTCCTGTATTGATTTCAGAGAGATTTTCCTTACTCCATTAAAATTACCTTTTCAGATTCTCAGCAGCAACATTCAATCTTGCTCGGCAGAACTTATTCACAGCCTGTGTGGGGTTTACATGGAAGCTTAGGTAGGCCCTTTCAATCTGATTATGAAAAGAGAAATTCCCTGATCTCCTATACAAATGTTCCAGTCTCATAGTAGCTTGTAGATTGCCCAGTACACTTTGTCTAATCAAAAGGAAAACTACACAAAGCCAAAATGGAAAAGGTTTATAACTACATGAAATAAAATAGAGCGAAGCATTTCTGCAGAACCCTTCTCAGTACAAAGCTCTCTTCCTCCCAGGAGGAGGGCAGCTAGAGGTGGTATTTGCAGACATTCCTTGTACTTAACTCTTATAACTATTATTGGATTTAGCAATACAGAAAATTACAATTTTAAGCAATTAGCAGTAATTAAAAGTGTTATAAGTGTTGTGGGTTCTAGACAGGAAAGCTTTTGCATGCCCATTTGGAGATGCCTGAGATCTAGGTGGTGGGCTGTAGATGGAAAGCCATGCACAGGTTTCCCCACAGAACAGAAGATCTGGAAGGAAATTTCTGTAAAGTTCAGCTAAGCCCAGCACTCCTCATACCCAGAGCAGAACCACTGAACAACATCCCCTTTCTTTGCCTCATGCCACATGAAGAGACTTATCTGTAGACAAGGCTGAGGAGAGACAGTGACAAGAAATATTTCCAGGCTAAAACTTAAATCCTTGCATTTCTGATTGAACCGCAGATTATCGTGGCCATATGCTGCCTTTACACAACAGGTGGAATACACTTTATCAGAGCTGCCATTGCCAAGACAGCTATCATTTTACTCATTTAAAAGATTTATGCCCCAATTGTCCTCTTTCTCTCAGACAGAGGGCTTGTCTATGTGGGAAATTCGGTGCAGTAAGCCAAGCCACAGATTTTCAGCAGACATACTTTTCCACAATAATGCTCTGAATTCACGCTTATAGGGCCTAGTATTGTTACTTCTCTTTTTTTTTTTTTTTTTTTTTTGAGGCACTCTGAAAGAACATATGGTTGGTTGGAAATTGGTGCAGAGAACTTAGGTAAAATTCACGGCCTCCCATACCACAGACTGACATTCTCTGGTGAAAGTGAGTGTAAACAAACTCTGATAAAAGTAGCTGAGATTAAAATAAAAGTGCCTAAGATCCAGCCTTCCTCTGCCTTGCTCTTCCCTTCTCCCTCTGAAAGCTCCATGAAAGCTACAAAACTTTTCTAGGTGTAACCAAAAGTCTGGCAGACCTGAGGCTTACTGCTGTGGTCTGTATTTAGACAAAGGAAAAAAAAATATTTGATATTCCACACCAGGTTAAGAAACTAAAGCTCTTTAGGCTTACAGTCAGAAGAGCATTGGAAAAATGCAGTTTCACCAGAACAATGGGCTCACTCATCTCCGCTGCACAGGCATAATATAAATATAAATAATATAAATAATACCATACTTAGGAGAACCATCAATATGATATAAATTGTGTAAAGAAAAGAAAACAGAGAGCAGTGAAAAGTGAAAGGGAGCTGGTACCTGTTGCTCAGGCAGGTGGTCTCTCGGGCATGTCAACCAGGCTGGCGTATGTGAAATGCCTCAGAAATTGAGGTCCCCATGATTTCTGCTCCCTCAGCAGTTATTTTTGGTCTGATGTCCTTGTCCAGCAGTTCACCTCACACACGAGGAAGGCTGGGAGCTGAGCAGGCCCCGCTGGCTGCAGCCTCACTGTACTGGGTAAGAGAGCAGGCCAGGCCCCAACATGGCAGCCGGGTCAGCCCAAGTCCAGGCCCTCGGGCGGGTTCACAGTGATGAAGCAAGGCCGAGGCCAGGCCGGGACATCAATGGCACTGTAGACTGGCATCACCTGGCCTCACCAGGGCAGGGATGAAGGCCCTGGCTGGGCTGGAGTGGGGTCCTGGGCCACTGGCAGGGGGAGGCCGCAGGGGGATGTCAGAGCCAGTCAGGGCTGTGAGGGCCACAGAAAGATGACAGCGCAGGTGTCCCTGCACACCAGTCTTACTGGAACTGAGGACAGGCCGAGCAGTGGGCAATTCAGACTGAAGAACTGCTTATTCTAATTAGTGTTGCTTATTTAAATTTTTAGAGTGCCCTGTTTTGCACGTTGGCAAACTAGTAGTCTTTATCCCTCTCACAGTGAGATTCTTCCATCTTAGAGCTTCCCTCTGGAGCCACCTGTACCTGAGGCTGCCCACTTTCTTGTTCAAATCTTGCAGAAGAAGAGGCACCACAGGACAGAAATTGCAGCCTTCATGAGGGGAGAAGTAAAAATGGGCGGCAAGCATAGAGTCTTTGCTCCAAGCCAGGCTGACATAAAGTGCTGCAGCCAGACCCAGGGTCAAGACAGACCCAGGGGATCTATCACACAGGGTGATAGCCCTGCACTGCCATGTCATGATCAGGCAAACCCTTGGAAAGTATCTTCTTGTACTTGAAGCTGAAAAGTGTGTAGCTTGTCACAAAAATATCCCATCCCTCACTTCAGCTAATTGCATAAAGAAAAGCATAGACCAGGGTGGGCAGATTTATCATCAAGAGCACCCACATCCATTCAGTTTCAGTAAGAGGTAATTCCCTGGCTTGACTGGAGGTATTGCACTATCACATTTATGGCAGTGCCACATATGGAGAGCATAAGGTGTAGCTGTGCCAGGTACTGTACATTATTATTATTTGTACTAGCACCATGCCAGGAGCCAGATGCTGTACAACATAAAACAAAAAGTAATTCTCTCCTGTGGACAGGTTACAGAATAATAGCAAAGGTGACTATTCCTGACCTGGACAGCTTAGTCTAGATCAGGACAAAAGAGAACATGCATCAGATGTCATGGTTAAATAAAATACTTGTTTTCCTCACATAAAGGGTCTTTTTCTAACAGAAGTCAAGATTACAACACTTGGAGACAGTCAGAAGGTAAGGTGAGAAGAGACACCTTTATCACACTGTGTTTATTCAGGGTCCTTTATGAAATATTTCATCAGAGACATCAAACTGCTGAAGAACCTGATTTAGAAACCAGTTGTGAAAAGTTTGGTCATGCAAATGATGGAAATAGCCACAAGTCTCAGCACAGTTAGACACCTGTATTCTGCTCTGAGTAAATTCTTCATCTACACACACCCAAAGCACTGCCTAGCTCATATACTGAGAAAGCAAACATTCTAAACATATCTTAAAAGCCCAGTGAGGTTATTTCTTCTGCAGGTGAAGATGTAAGAACACATCCTCCAGGAGACAGTCAGATTCTGGCTGCGTTTGCATGTTAGGTCAGGCCTCAGCACTGCCAGCTATCCTATCCATGGAAATGGACTGAACAATCCTTTAAAGAGAAGGGGTTTTGTCATGTTAGACTTACAGCTCTTTTCTGAGGCCTGAAAGTTAGGAGGAAAAGAAGAATCCCAAATCAACATATTAGGTTTAGAGCTGCTTTTTTTAAGTCAAAAATGGAATTTATTAGGTGTCCCTACAGTAGTGACTACAGCCTCACCATCTGCAGCAGCCAGGAAGGGGGCAGATCCAAAATGACTGCAAAGTAGGACAGAACAAGTGAGATCTAAACAGGAGCAAAACAAGAGAAAAAAGGGAATTATTAGTTATTTTTTATGGGGAGTATGTTGCTGTGACATAGGATAGTGCTTCAGAAATGGATGGAAAGCTAACCTGGGATAAAAGATATCAGGAAACCAAACCTGCATCTTCAGGGACTTGACAGTGACACTAACATCAAGCTGCTAGACCTGGCTGACTGGAAGAGATGGAACAGGGAAAAAGCAAAGAATTTTCTTGATATTTTTCGTTTTTTCTTGTGTATGCAGATTTCAGGTTTTAATGTTTAAAATTATAGTGAAATCAACAGGCTTAGCAACAAAGTGTGGGTTTGGAACTCGATTTTTATCATTCTTGCCATAAAGACTTTCTGCCTCCTTCACAAATGGAAGGCAACATTCAAAGCGTTTAAGATAATATCTTCAAAACGTCGGACCTTACAGGTGAAAGAGGATGTTCCTTGTATTCTGTTAAAAAGATCCTTTAAGATTTTGCCAGAATGAAAGCCTTCATGACACAGGTTTTTCAAAGTGAAACTATAGAAAAGAAAAAAATCCTCTTTTTTTTTTATTGTAGAAAGCATGACAAAGGCCTCCATCAAAAGAAAATTGATATTGATAATAAGATATGTATGTAACTTCAATATCTAGTGGAGGGTGTCCCTGCCCATGGCAGGGGGGTTGAAACTAGATGATCTTTAAGGTCCCTTCCAACCTAAACCATTCTATGATTCTATGACACTATGATCTGCTCCAATTTTTCAAACAATGTTACACTCCATTCACCAGGAAATCTGAGCAAAAACTAATGGAAACTCTTGTAAAAACCATTATAAAAATCTGATTGGTGTGTCTATCTTTTAATTTGGTTGAATGCAAAAGGGAAGTATGAGAAATTTGGGTTTAGGGCAAACATGCCTAGAAAGATCCATTCAAAGCCCATTACAGAGGCCCCTGGGTTTTGCTATATGGTCCCTCCCCCCGGAGCTCCCTTCATCTTGGTGCTCATTGTCATGTATCTCGACTCCGCATGCAGGGTCCAAACCAATGAACTGCAGTTTCGCCATTGTCCCTGTAGGCTGATGGATCACAGTCCTAGTCTTTTACCTGCCTAATCCTTTCTCACAGAGGGATGCCCCTAATTCTAATTAACTGAGTGACTTTGGGTCCCTAATCTCTGCAAAATCCTTTTCAAAATTTGTACTGGTGGAAGTGCCAGGAAAGTATGTATGTGCCAAGATCCTACATAGAAAATACAAGAATGTACTTATCCAGACACAGTCATCGTATTTCTTGACATGTGTGAATCTTGCATTTTTAGTTTAGAAACTGCAGGTTCTGTAAAAATAAGTTGTGGCTCCTGAAAGAGTCTAGTATTGGGTTTAAGATGATGAAGGCATGCTGTTACTAAAAACAAAGTATTTGCTAGGACAGAAAAAGAAAAGACTAAAAAAATCTGCTTGCTGAAAGAGAGATTCAGAGATGGTATAGAAATTATTGTCTGAGTAGCCAAAAGATGAGCACAAGGGTAGTACCCAAAAGCCAGCCTCTGCAGGACAAGGCTTCAGGTATCACGACTTGACATAGCGTTATCAATGAGGTACCAAAGCACACGCCTCCGGAACAGGCAGCCTGTCAAGACAGCGTGAGGGATCAAGACTCCAAAACCGTTCGTTCAGCAATGCAGTTCACATGACAGCCCCACCTGCCATTCCTCTCTGAATGAGACACTTCAGAAGCCCTGCTTTAGGAACAGAAACTAGATACCAGAATATAACCCTTTTTAAAACTATGTTTTATGATTCCTGGAGCTAGAACTTGACATGTTTACTCCTGGAATCTTGCCCTGCAAGAAGTTCCACATAAAGCACTGTTCCTAATGAACAGTAGATATAAGAATCTGACTGGGAATTAAATGTATGAAGCCACATCTATTTCCTAATGGATTCCATAATCGGTGAAAATAACTTTAACAAAATACAGGTCCCCCTTCCCCCAGCGGTTCTTTCTCTGCGTGCTGAGTACCGTGGGTTTACCAAAGTCCCCTCGGCAAGCTGAGCGAGGGCTCTAGCCTCTTGAGAGTCTTCCACATCAACAAAATACCTCCTCCTAATTCTTTCTCTGTTAGAATTTGTTTTGCATGGAGTTTATTTGCTCGTTTTGCATGAGCTGTTTGGCTGTAATCTCGGCAGCATGCAGCCTTGCCAGATTTCAGAAAGATGAGTAAACTTCTGAATCTGATAGCGACTTCAACAGAATACCAAAAAGGGGCTTCTTTGTTCTCCATAAACAGACTATTTACTTTGATCTGGTAAAATGAATTAATGAAAGGAAATGACACCTTCCAATTTCATGTGTGCAGGAGAAAGGGAAGTGGGCTTAATTTTTGTTTGGGTTTGGGTTTTTTTTCCTTTTTCCATGGATGGAGTATTCTAAGGGGCATCCTTTCGAAAGTACAGCGCACTCAGAAACAGACAGATCTTTTCTCTGGTAAAAAGTCTTCTCATAACATTGTAAGGTCCATGTATATGCAAGCAGTTCAGAGTTATTACAAATCTCAAATAGGAAGCTATTCACTTGATCTTTTGGTTCAATCCTATTAGGACCCCCCTGGAGCTCTAAATGGATACCAGCCTGTCACAGGCCTGTTGCTGTGACGACCCAGTCTTTACAGAACAAGAAAAAGAAATGATAGTGATTGGCAGACCTTCCTTGCCCTAGTATGTAACACAAAAGGAGACAAAATGAAGAGGAAGTCAGACTCTTATTATAGGTTTGATGCTTCTTAACCTTACAGCACCTTACACCTGGTAAGTGTCACCCTGAAAACTTAAACCCTCGGAAACCTACTGTTATGTTTCAGTATCAGACGTGAGGAGCTAAGTCAGGCATTAATTTATCGTCCTCTTGTTTTAGTTGATTGAAATGCAAACAGCATGTCTAGCAAAACTGCATCTGCAGAAAGAAGAAATAAACACAGAGGGCCAAACCCTGCTCCCCATGTCCTCATAAGCAAGTTTACGGGTGTAAAGACGGTGTGTTAAGCAGGATTTAGCCCATGGTGTAAATGAATGAGTGGCTAGCAAAGGAAGGACTGCAAGAGGGAACTGTCTACAGCCCCTATTCGCCCCGCATGAGAAAGAAAAGAATTTGATAAATTCTACCATATGGTGCCATAGTGTATCTTGCTAGCTATAAATAATAGTCTTTCTGTTTCTGGTTTTCTTTAGCTTTCCTTGGTAGCTGTGACAGATTTTCAGCAGTGGTTATAAAAAAGTGCAAAATGCAGTTTCTTTTTTTTTTTTTTTTTGTGACCAGTTAAACAAAAGAAAAAAGATCAGAAGAAAGTGAATAAAATAGGAAACTTTCCATTAGCTTAACAACATGAAGACCCAGATAAAGCATTGTGATGTTAGAATACTGTACATTCAATTGTTGCTATCAAGAGCTGTCAAGAAAATGATTACTTAAGGGTGATAGATATACACCTGCATCCACAATGCCTGACATATATCTGTTCCTTATGCATGTCTTTCCCAAATTTAATTATAAATTTTCTTACTATCACATAATAATCTTAAAAACTCCCAAGAGCTAAATAGCTTTCTCATAGCACCACGGAGAAAATTAATGTAAAACTTTTCTATTTTCATTCCTTTCTGGGTTCTTGTAAAAGCAACCAAGTTTTTACTCATAAGATTTCAAACATTTCTGACATTTGTAGTACAATCTTGTATTTAAGAGTGTCACTAAACAAATGTTTGCTTGAGTAGTCAGATGAAATCCAATAAGCCATGATCCTTAATGATGGTATAAAAGTTTGCTGCATTAGCATGCTCGAAAAATGACATTCTCTAAAGAAAATAAAGGAAAGTTAAATTAGCAAGAATAGAAAATCTGGTGATATTCTGGAATGGCTTTTTAATACTCAAAGTGACAGTTCAAAACATTAATTTTCTTGAATAAGCAAAGCTGAACTTTTAAAGGTTTGTAGAAAACCACTTGTGCTTAAAATAAAATTCAAAACAATACCACAGGTTCATAGCTGATATAAGCTAATGTAACTCCATTGACTTCAGTGAAGTTACACTTATTTAAAGCAACAGAAATTTTGATCCTATCTTCTAAAAGCTTTTAGACCTGAAATTTAGAGTAATATGTTACTGAGTCTTTTGCATGTTACTTCGGATATTTACATTTACAGCTCTCCACCATTATTCCTCCCTAACCACACACTTCCAAAGCAAAATGCAAAATAAATATGTGTATGTGTTGTTATTATTACAGTGGGGATAAAAAAGAAATCTATCCAACAATTCTCAGAATTTTGAAAAGCAAGGAACTTAGCACAAAGTTAATCCTATATTTTCTTTTAACCTTTACACAACTTCTGACATGCCTTGAAAAGATTGCTTAATACCATGTGAACAGAGATAGGCTTATTACAACATATATACATATTGCCTGATGAAGTTTACAGTCATAAAAACAAATGAAGCTTTTGTACCTAGAACATTAGTAAAATTTGCATGACTAAAGTATTTGTTAGCCAGGAGAGGAAAAAGTTAAAGGTGTCAAAAAAAAAAAAAAAAAAAAAGATAAAAATTCTATATTTCATTTTGTTCCAGGGAAAATATGCTGAAATACACTGTTTTTTGTATGCTGCAGTTTAAACTGTCCCACACTGGGCATTACTAATCATTCCCAATTGAGAAGTAGAAATGAATGCAGACCCTTGACCCTTTTACAGACCCTTGTTATTCCTTAAAAAAACAAAACAGAACTTCTGTAATACTAGAAACAATAAACTGAGGTTATTTTTTATTTTCTACATAAACTGAACTCATGCCCATAGATGTTTTTCTTACGGCATAAAACAAGTTTTCATATGGCAGCTTTATAATCATCCACTGAGATTTTAAAAATTAAATAAAAACTTCAGTTTACCTGAAACTAATCTATTTATTTTGTTAAATTTTCAGTAATTCAGCAATCAAGTAATATTTTACACAGTTTTGTCGCAAAGACAAATTAGATGTTTTGTTAAATTACCACCAAAGGCCGTATAATGTATTTGCAAACTACTTATTACTTATGTACCGTATTTCCAGTAACGAGAAAGGGAAAACATTTAGCAGTTCCTGTTTTGAGTAAGAGATACGTAGCGATACACTTTCACGGCACAGCTTTCAATTTGTTTTTAGTTAATACACATGGAAACAACGGTTTGGGAAAAATCTATTTATTGTTACTCTTATTAATTTATTTTTAATATTATTTTATGAAGTTTAGAAAGAAGAAAGCAATTGTATAAAATGAAAGGAGAACCACGCACAAAGAATCTAAAATCTGAATATATTTTTGTCTGCATTCTGCACAGCAAGACTTGTCTTATAAATACAATACTTTTGAAGTCATTTTGTAATATCTTTATTTTATTACCGTTGTTGCAGCATGATAATAGCAGTTTGCAGCATGATAATAGCAGTTAGCAGTATAAAGTTCCCCTGTCCTTCCTTTTGCACAGCTAATATTATCAGCCTTAGATACATACCAAAATACCAGTTACAGGAACATGCTGGCAAGGGTTAAACCTCTAGTATTTTTCCTGGGCAGTACAAGTTGGAGAGTAGTCCCTGGAAGAATGATTTTGGGCTCCTGTCTGCGGGATGAGCAGGGGCTTTGCACCACCTCCTGGCGCACCGGGGAACAGCCAGCGACCAGGACTGCTGAGCCCTTGGCTCCTTTTTATTCACCACTTTTACCCCTATTTTTTTAACCCCTCTTTAAAACGCAGAGTCCAATAGCTCCAAAAGCCCTGGTCCTGCCCTGCTGCCCCCAAGCCCCTGAAACACAGGGGTGACACAAATGGTCTTTGCCTGCAGGCTCTTGCTGCCCCTCTGCAAGAATACCTCTGCGGGTAAAGCCAAGGGTCTGCACAGTGCTGATTTAACACAGACCCTGCTCTGAAAAGCACTGAGACCCCAGAGGGATGTAAACTCCCCGGGCTTGCACCCAGAGGGACTCCGGACTGGCAGTGCTGGGTGACATTGCCACCAGGTGCCAATTCCTGGCAGGGTTGTTTGAGCTGGGCCCTTCTCAGGGCTCCATCCCCTCGGCCATAGCTGCTCTCAAGCCTTCACCATCCTGAGCTGCAGATTTCTAGATGATCCACCAAGGAGGGTCTGAGGGCTCCCAAAAATGAAGGGAAATATTCCTGAGGGTTCTAGTGGGCTTTGGGTCAGGCCCAGAGCTCATAAACGGCACCAGCAGACCTTTCCTGGGACAGGCTAGTCCTGCATCTTCTTATGCTTGTTGGACAGCATTCTATATAGGTCTTGGGGTTTCTGACACAGAAAATGAGTTAAGCAGAACAAAAAGAACAAAGCCAAAAAACCCCAGAGCTCCTGAACTGAATCCTCCTCTTTTCCACTCTGCGATGGGGATTTGGCCCCATAAGTCTAGTAACAGTCTAGAGCAAAACAAAAGAGCTAATAAAGGGGTTTCATCATCTGTTTGGCTTTGCACCCCCAGGTTTAAAACAAAACAAGACGCTACCATTATAATATCAGAAAAATAAATGTTTTTCTTTCTTAGGTTCATAAAACACTCATTACCCATAATTAATCATAATGACATGCTGCATTCAGGCCTCTGGCTAGGTTCTGGCAAGAAGTGTAAAGAATTGGCTTCTCATAGCTTCCACTACTTTATCCAGCATGTTCTTCAGGATGCAAAAAAATTATCCAAAATAGAAATCTCTTAGTTTCCTTTGGTTTTGCTGTGTTGAAAATCCCATTAGTTGTTAAGTCTCTGCATTGTCTACTTCCTTTACAGTTGTCTATTTAGCTCTGCTGAAGTTAATGGGCTTACACTACAGCGAGGTTAACCTAGCATCTAGAAAGTCATTAAAAGCTTGACCAAAGATTAATCCAAACTTGCCCTGATTCTCACTAAAGACTTTGGTTCATTACTGAGATCGTTAATAAATTATGTATGTCTTAATACTACCTGCTCACAACAGACCCCAGGATATAATATGTAATATTGATTGTACTGCGATCATGTCAAAACAGCAGATGACACTATTTATAAATACGATTCTGAGATTTTAAGGAAAAAACTACACAACACCATTAACAGTCTAATAATAAATTTCCAGGGTATATAAACATCTGTGATTATAAAAGTAAGAATGGAAGGACAAAGCAAATGTTAGTATATATCTATCAGCCCAGACAACTATGACATTTAAACTAAAAGTACAATTCTTCTGGAGAGATTTTGTTCACCTTCACATCACTTACACTGAACTCTGAAAATGGGAGGTTGGTTCTTGACCCAAGGTCCATTTAGTCAGCTCTTTTCTACTCATTTCAACCTACAGGTCTAATTGGATGAACCCCCAGAAGACATCATGCCTGTTGGCTTCCTCTGTTCCATGTTTATCGGGTCAGTAACAGAAAAACACCAATGGCTCTTGGAGTAATTTCTACTTCCTTCAAACTGGCTCCACAAAAAGCATATATACCCATATCAGATTGCTCATGCCAGCAGCTCCCTTCCCCTCGTCCTCCAAGGACGGATAGTCAGTCTGGCCAAGTTCTGAGCATTCTTGATATGAACATTTATTTTCCAAAGCCCAGGAAACTGAACAGACAATAGCTGCTTGCGTATTTAAGACAACCATTTTACTTTCTTTTTTGAAAAATCTGACCATGAAGCGTGTTTGATGTTGCAGAAGCAATCACTACTGACTGCTCCTCAACAGGGCATTTACACAACACAAGAAGGACACGTCCATCTCCCATGCTTCAGAAAATGGTTTAGCTTAGAAAAAAAGTGGCAAACCTATAAAAAATTTCCCAAATCTGAGTGGACATCATGGTGATTTTCTCATAGAGTTGGTTCTCAGAGTTTAATAACTATAGTTTTTATGAGTGTGCAAGGACTGTGTAATGAATTATGGATTTGCTGTAGAAATCTAAAACAGACTTAAAAAGAAAAACTCCAAAGCAAATCTCTCAATTAAATTCTGAGGGCCAGGCTGTGCTCACTTTCTGCTGAGCTTAGTGGAGTGGGAAGGCTGTCAGTTATGGCTCTCTAACACATCCCCATGGGCTGCTCTAGCTTTCACCAGATGGCAGTGGTGCCTCAGGGACTATCCATCAGATGAGGTTAACAGCAGGCTCTCCTCCCCTCTCCTGACGTGCCTACCAAATGGGGGACTTTGGGGAGCAAAGCATTGCTCCTTCTTTATCCTATTCTAGACTCTCCCATTTCCTATGGTATCCACAGCAGAACATTATAGGAAATCTCTAAATCCATAGGACCACCTGGACACCAAAGAGAACAATGCCAAAAAATAAGGGGTCCTGGCAGTTTCTGTAGTTACATCTACAGACTTCTGTGAAATTCCATAAGTCTCTTCTGCTACTACACTCAGAAGGATTTTTTCTATAAATATAAAGACTAGTCACATGGAATCAGAGTTTATGGACTTGGTTTTGCCACAAGCCCTGTATTTGGGCTAAGTCATCAAAACTTTCCATTTTCCAATATGCACGATGAGCACAGTAATTCTCCTTTAAGTAATGTATGATGGGGTTTATTTCAGTTGTCACCTGCAAAGTGCTAAAGCTGATGAATGTCATGGAAATATCTATCTGAATGTTTGTACAAAGTGTACATTCCTGGAGTACAGGCAATATTTATATTCATGATTGTGGAAACAGACCGGAGTTTCCAGCAAGAGATTTCCATCCACTTCTCCCCCCAGGCTTTCCATAGACCCCCTCACACTCCATACTCATTCATAACATCACATTTGTTTTGGTTACAATGAATAGCCTATCATTCCTCCTATGTAGCAACCAGAGCAGTTTTCCCAGTTGCATTCTCACTTCTCTCAACTGATTAGAGTTTGGGGCAGGTGGGATGGGAGGTTTCCAACAGTAAATCCTACCTAAAGGTAGCAGGCACGCACTGTGACATCCTTTTACATAATGAGCTAAAGGGGATGTCAGGACACCATGTAGGAAACCCTAGCAAGAAATGAAATGGCCCAGAAGTGACAGGCCAGCCGTGAGGTGCAGATCAACTCAGTTGTCACAGAGAAGAATGACTCGGGAAAGAGCACCTCAACAGACAGGCAGATGAATGCAAGCCATTTTCTTCAGGCAGTTGCCTCTTGCCCTTTAGTGGACCAAGAGACCAAGCAGATGTTATTGGAACCGTGATCTGGTCAAGGAATATTAATCTGTATGTATATCTCTAGAGAGAGAGAAACAGCGAGAGATACACATGTATCTAACGGTACACACACATACTTGTACTACAGGTCTGGTAAAAGCTGAAGGCTTTCCATACCCATGCTTAGATGAAACAGTTGTACTGTTCAGAGAAAGGTTGGCTCCAGTCACTTTCCGCTTCTTTAGGTGCTGGAAGGTGGGCAGAGAACTGCCTGTGGAATGTGGCCTGAGACCCAGTACCACCTCAACCCTCCTGAGACGTGAGAAATTATTATTCTCTTCTGCAATGTGAAATATGTTCTGAGACACAGGAGAAGTCTGTTACAAAGAAGCACAAAGCAAAAGGAAAGGGCTGACCAGTACAGATTCTGCTTATATGCTGAATTTATATTCTTGCAACACTGAATTTTGAGCCACAGCTTCATCCCCACCTCGCCACAATCCTGCAGCTGTGCAGACATACATGCTGTACTGCACGGGCAAGGAAGAGACACGTTTTTAATAAGTTGTTCTGACATCCCTACACTATGGCATTTGTATTTATTACAGCAGACCATCACAGTGCACACTGCAAATCAATAAAGTGAATGTGAAGCCGTTCGTAGCACTCAAAGCCTTGTCCATTACTGTAATATCCAGTTGTTTACAGTGCAGTAATGAGGCACTTGTAGGCCTCACTCAAATATGGCTTTCGTTCTCCAGCATGATCAAATGCCAACATGCTGTACAATGGTTCTTTTGTGGATCAGGTATATCCTGATTTAGCCTTGGATAACACTACAGAAGTCAACAGGGTTGTAGTTCACTCACATCATCAGGTAAAGATAAATTAAGTCAAAACCTCAGACCCAAGCAGTTTCCAGAATTAGGAAACTTTTGGCTCGGATCCCTTTCTATCAGGAAGAAGAATTTAAAGAGGAGAGAAGGAACACAAGGAGAAAGGGGGTGTGGAGACAGGGAAAACATGTCATCTCAGCTGTGCACTGGCAGCTTCCACAGGAGAGGTCTTGAGCACAGCTCAGAAAACCTATTTTGCAGCTTCTTTGGCTGAAACAAAGCCGGAACAAAATGTCTGTATTCCATTTCCAAACATTACAGACGGATTCTGCACAGGACAGACTGCAGAGACACTTCCTGATTCTCCTTGACATGACCCTTGTCCCCTCACATGTCCTGGGTGTGGGCTGCTGAGCATCATTTAGCAAATATTCTGGAGACCTGTGCTCCTCTCTATGGAAACAGGTAAACATTCAATTGAGAAGGTTTTTAAGTTATTGTTCTTCCTTGTTTTCACATCAGAAACATTAACCCTTGTGTGAAAGGGCTTGCTGACTACAAGCAGATAATTTCATCCCAGTTTTCCAGGACGGAGGCAATACACCCAGAATATGACTTTTTGTTCTTTTCCCACCAGCAACACAAAGGGTCTGTAACAGGTGTGAGGTTTGCACAGCTACAGTTCTGGGGGCAATCTGCTGTTGCACTGGGAAACCCGAGACCCAAAGAGCTGGTTTGCTTGCAGATCAGGGAGGTTTCAATGAGATGCCATGAGCAGCATAGGCTTACTTCAAATAGGGCTTTGGCTATCTCTCGAGCTCTTCAATGACCACATTACAGGTAAAAACTGGAACCTGTAGTGGGGAAAAGGAATAGATAGAAGATGGTATTCCAAATTCTTGCAGTTTGTCCCAAAACTTCCCTTTGGTAGTTATTAATCTTTTTCCACCTATACTTTCTCTCTTCAAATTTCACCTTTGTTCCTCTTTTTTTTTTTTTCCCCCCCCCCCCCACTTTTCAGCCTCTCTTTCCCTGCTAAGGATTTCCCTTTCCACAGCTCTCTTCTGTCACACCCAGCTCCTCCAGCAGCCCTTCCCTAATAGACATTGCTCTACTCCCAACCCTTTGTTATGTCCTTGCAGAAGCAGGCTTTATTACACTCCTGTTCCCAACCCAAACTACCCGTTTTGCAGCATCCCAGCTCTGGTACAGGGCCAGTTCAGATTAAACAGCCCAATCAGACCGCACCAGGAGCTGCTCACAGATGTGGCTAATGAAGCCACATTGATCTACCCAGGTGCAGGATGGGAATGGCCCTGCCTGGATCAGGGCTGCAAGAAGTTTCCTGTGATGTTTGAGAAGGTGCAGTAACAAGGTAGGACAGCAGATCTGTAAACCATTACAAATGGTTCTGTAGAAAATCTAGAAGCTTAAGAAAACAGGACAAAGAAGCACTTTTGCTGGGATGGTCGTGGTTTCAGTTTTATTGTTTTGTTGTGATACAGCAGTCAGTTTTTCACCAGGTTATGGCATTCGTGTGTGCACTGGATAGACTTCATTAACAGTATGCCATTTCACCTTTTAGCCATGCAGATTGATCTTGTGAATCCAACCTAAATCACCAAAATACCCCACTTAATTTTGTTTAGTTTTTCTTTTGTATCCAGGAAAGTCTGCTGCTTTGTGCATGCTCAGACTAAGGCGCTCCTGCAGACTGCCTGCTTAGCACCCAGGCAGCAGGGCTGGTATATCCCTTCTGCATCAGAGCAGCTGCACATACATCATCCATCTGTCCAAGATTTCCAGCAGTCTGGCCAGAAAAGCAGCAAGAACCTCAAGCCCTCTTCAAGCTAAAACACTGGGCAGAAGGAGGATGTGGCCTAGCAGGCAGCCTTCAGTGGCTGGACTTTATTCAGCTTCACAGAGCCACTACAAAGCATGCAGATAGTGATAGCCTTCATCCCCAGCTCCTCCAGATGCCCTATGACAACTGAATCTATGACTTGCACAAAACAAGAACATGCCAAACTAGCCCTGGTTTTGTTTTCTTCTGTGAACCGACTGACACCTTTAGTGAGTAGCCCTTACATAATATTAAACATAGCCGGCTGTGCAGCAGCATGAGTTGTAGAGTATTGTAATCATTGCCATCATGCACAGCAGGGAGGGTGAAGACAAGACTCGTCTAACCACCAACACACTGAGCAGGTAGCTCCAGCAGCAAGGCTAGAGCTTTGGTGAAAGCTTCAGCCAAGGCATGACATGACTGTCCCCGTGTCAAACCAAAGTGTTTCTCGGAAGTCACTAGCTAGGCAGGGCTGCCTTTCCAAATTGCTACAGGATACTTCGAAGGAATTGCTGCTTTATCTGAAATTATTCGGCTTGCTTTAACCCCTTTGTGGCTTTATTTGTTAATCCGCATATTATAGTGAATCATTTATTTTAGCCAGCTTAAAAATATGTGGGTTTGGAATCCCCTATATTTTTTTAGACGTACACTGATTAGCAGTTCCTAATACTAAATTAATGCTAAAGTTGCTTGTAATTGCTGTCTGAGAAGAACCTATTTCAGCCACTGCAAAAGCTGGGTTCTGAAATTGAGGACTTGGTGTATCAGAGGGGAAGTAGCAAATCCTCCAGCTAATGGGTTCCCTGTGTTACATCTACCCTGACCTACTATGGCCACATCAGAAGGAGCATTACTTCCTTAGAGCCGTGCTATTCTGTTTTGCAAATTCACACTTCTCTAGTGTGTACAAATAACAAACTCCCTCGCTACTGCTCCAAAAATATTTAACAGCAGTGGCTCCAGGGATCATTCACATTACTGAAATGTAATTAGTCCTACAAGAGGTGTAGGAACATTTACTATTCTACTATATTAGCATAAAGAATAATTACACTGCATGGAAATTTTTTTTAACACAGCTGTAGAGGTACATATTTTGCACTGTCAGCACATGGAAAGGCAGAGAGATTTGGTAAGCCCACAGACAAGTGTTTATTTGACTCATGGGAAGAAGAAAACATCCAAGGTTTATAACTATCCTGAAAAAGGGACAAATGTGCTACAGCAATTCAACAAAGTGCTTATTCTAATCCTTATAAATATGCACCACATGTATCTTTTATAACTGTTATGTTTTGCAGTATTTAGGCAATAGTCAGTACTGAAGGCTTTGTCAGCTATGCTTCAATGGATTCATAAAAGCA
Organism: Rhynochetos jubatus; assembly: GCA_027574665.1. Classification (NCBI taxonomy): domain Eukaryota; kingdom Metazoa; phylum Chordata; class Aves; order Eurypygiformes; family Rhynochetidae; genus Rhynochetos; species Rhynochetos jubatus. The sequence continues at coordinate 33,746,673 of CM050654.1, forward strand.
CCTTCCGTTTAAAGAAAGAGGATTTCATAGTAATGGGCAAAATTGTAAGTGCTGTCATTGGCTACATTTAATCTCATTGATTTACACTGTGTAGGATGATTGCCTGATCTGAATCACATATGCCGGAGATGTGCCGCATTCAATGCAAAACAACTGGATTTCACAAAAGAAACGAACTAACAAAACTGCTAATTCTCAGCGCGGTGACTCTGTCCGTGGAAAGCTTACAGGTTTACAGTGAGATGACCTCAACCGTGCTACACTGAGTGGAAACCAGCAAACTACGAGTCTTAAATGATGTCTTGGAGCTGTCTGGGGCCAAAATACACTTCCTTAATTACTGGGTGTTCAGTTTTAGTGCAGAACATTGCTGAAAAGAGGTCTTGGGCTGGGACAACCTCTAAGTACAGCTAAGCAGAGGGCGTTTCGAGCTGAAACTTGCAGATCGGGGTAGTTGGCACCGTTAGCAAAACGCTACCAAAACCTAACTGTTTGTGTTTGCTGGGGCTTGTTCTTGCCCTGGTTGAATTGCCTGTAAGGAAGGGGGAAGCACTGGATGGGTCATAACCTGAGCCATATATGTGACGTGGTTGGTGTGGCAAGGTGTGGTGCTGTTCTGTGCACAGTGCCGGTGTGGTTATAAACAGCCCCTATTTGGCACTGAAGGATGGGTGGTAGCCCAGCATCTTGGCATAATAACTTTATTTTTTCTTCCCCTCTGTAAACTCTCTGTGTAACATGTTAAGCAGGTCAATGCCTTTGGGGGATTTAATATTTTAGGGTCAAACCCTCTATGCAATAAGTTATCCTTGTCACATACCTTACGTGGACTTTGTTATGGTCTTCATCATCAATGATAAGAGGTTACACCCTGGCAAACTTTTCACCTAAACTGTGCTACTCAGAAGGTAGAGATTTGGTTTATTTGGTAGATATTTGGTTATTCCCAGCATAGGTCAGATGCAGAGACCACATTTTCTCTCCTGACCTATTTGATATTAGTCTGCAAAAGTTACACTTCTATTCCTTTTTATTAATAGATGAAACAAGGGCATAGTCTGGATTCAGGCTGTGAACTCATGTGGAGTAAACACACACCTCTTTCCCCAAAGTACATTAGGGCAAGCACAGAGTGAGCGGTTTTGGTCCCTTGTAATAGCTTAAAATTTCAGCTTAGAGATAGGCTCATTATTTGAAATGTGCACTGCACAACAAGCTTTCCACAAACCTAAAGCATCATAACAATGGGACATAAAATACTTTTAACGCATCTGAAATGTTTAGCATATGAGAAACTTGAAAAAGTTGGATTTAAAACGTGGGATGTAAGCCTAAGCAGACAAGAGGTTAACTCAGAGCACAGAAGAACAGGACAAAGGAGCCTGAGCAAGGTCAGAGGAAGGTAAAACCTCCATGCAGCGTGGCAGGGAACCATGCTGACTCTCAGTCCCAGAGGCAATACAGATGCACCAGTGCACATGTTAATAAGCTTCATCTCAATAAAAACTATTAGCACGGGCACAGCCTCCTGCTACACCAATTATTCTGCTTTGAGCGCTAGTTTAGTTTCTTCAAGGTGCTCCATTGCAAACAACAACCATGCCCTCTGCTCCCGTTCCTACACAGCTACTTTGCTAGCAAATAAATCTGTGGTATGCAAAGAAATGGACATGGCTTAGTTGTAGCTCAGCCTTGCTTCCAGTCCTTGCTTTGAGGATCCCAGAGCTACAATAGCGTGGACTATGCCTGAGGAGGTCCCCAGTGCGTTTTTGTCTTGACATGTCTAGGGTGACCGAGGGTATGAATTGGGAATGGTAGCAGGGACCCTGGAAAAACCACAGAGCCAAGGCTGGACAGAGCAGGGGGCTGGCAGCCAGCTGTTTGCAAGCAGAGGCTGCTCACCTTTATCCTCACCCTGCACATACGCGGTCAGCCCTGGCCAAGGCTGGGTTTCCTCTGTGTGCTAAAGGCCTAGGAGCCCGGACCTGACAAGCAAGGACTGTTCAGGCGTACCTGGCAGCTGCTCTGGCTGTAACCCATCGCTGCTGCAGGAATGAGTCTGCCCGCAGGCTTAGGCAGCTGCTACCTAGCCTCAAACGTAACAGGACTTTGCTTGGGTCACATCTGCCACAAGAACGGTTCGGCTGAACCAGCTATTTCAATACACCTCCCATGTTTCTGCCTCCTCCCTCACATCTTTGATGGCGGCAGCCCAGGGATTGTTTTAAGCCTATGGAAGTCCCCAGAGAAAGGGCTGAATTCAAACGGAGGGGGCACACCATGACCAAGCACGTCGGAAAGGGCTGACCCTCTCCAATCCCAGGCGTCAGTCACCACTTCACTGCCCCACAGAAGTTGCCTGGGGAGGTAAGAGATGCAGCCAAGGAAGAACATAAGTTCTGAAGCCAAAGAAAATAAAGCTTTAATCACAACTATAAGGTTATTGCATGACATAGCGAGAGATCGTCAGGAACTTTCCAGTGTCTTTCTCTTCAGACTTACTTTAACTGAGCTAACTTCAACTGAGTTTTCTGTGAGTTATAAGGCTTGCTTGGGGGCCAATTACATCCCTTTGGTGTGTTTTATGCTGGTGTGATTGATATATATACCAGCCCTAACTTCTTAATGCAGGGGTTTTGGCACAGTTCAGGAACCAATTCTCCTGGTCCTACTCAATTTACATTTAAATGTAATAGCCAGTACTAAGGGTTTTTTCCTTGCACAAAGGAAAAGACACAGAAGCAGGTCTTAGATGTCTGAAATTAGATTTTGGCACTGAAACTTAGATCCTCTTGATCGTTTCGCAGAGCCTCTGAAGTTCATGGCATGAGAGAAGGGGGAGCAGCAGGAGCAGCAAATGACTGCTGTGTCAGGCAGACGACGGGGCTCAGGTAGCAGGTAGGCCTGGGAGAGGCACTTATTCCAAAAGATGCTCTGAATTCATCCCATCTCTGCTGCCATCCATTTCCTCCTGCCACATCCAGAGACAGCATTTTGCCCTTCAGAATGGAAGACAAGCCTCTTACCCCCGCCACCTGTGGGAGGGCACACTGGAGCATTAGGATCAGGGTACAGACTGAACCATAAAGAAATAGGCACAACTATCGTGTTCTGAGCTGCTGCTGAAGCATGAGGAGTTTCCTACTGGATGTGAGTTCAGTTGAGGCACAGCATTGACACTCCTGACCAAAACAGCATGTGGAGGATTCAGCGAGAGAAATGGCTAAGTACAGGGCATGGAGGGACACGTGTTGCACATTTCCTGGACAGGAAAAGTCCTACCTTTCACCCCTTTATGTAGATCTTTTCCTAGATGTTAGTACCTAGACATCAGAGCCGTAAGTCACTGTGCTGAGCACAGAACTCCACCCTTTGCCTGACCACAGGTACAAGCACACAAGTCTTCATAAACCAGGCACAGTGCGTGAGCTTGGACCAGCCAGCACTGTGAGCATCATATCCGTCAGCATGAAGCAGTACAGCACTACCTCGTGTTATCAATCATTCTCCCTGTTGATCTGTGACTTCTTCAGCTGGTGACCTCTCTCTGGTGAAGTATTCTGCCTGCTGAGTTTTAGCTCTGTTGAGCCTTTTGACTTTGGCCATCCTTGAAAGAAAAGCTAGGTTAGCTTTCTGCTTTTAATTTATCTTCCTGTTCACTGTCCAGGACCCTGTGGATTACAACGCTACAGGTTTTCTTTTTCTCAGCCCCTAGATTGATAAGGAAGAGTGGTTTGTATAATCTGCTCTTCTTGGAATATGTATGTATCAGCAGAAGTGCTGATACGCCCAAACCCAGAAGAGCAAGCCCCCACGGAGTGAGTCGGTGACAAGACCTTGAGGATGCGTTGAGGAATCAGGGAAATCGGTTCAGGTTTCCAAAACATTTCTGAAACATAGCAAACAGCAAGAAGGTGTCCTGGCAAAGGCACAGGTCAGTGGGCGGCTTCCCAGCTCTTCCTGCACCGCCCCAGCCGTTACCAACTTCCTGCGCTTCGCAGGAGGCCATGCTGGTTCCTCTTGCGGAAAGTCACTCCGGTTGCCTGTGCGCAGATGAATGCAGTGAAGAATTTTTGCTTTTTTTCTTTCAAACCACTACAGGACTGTTCCCAACTTTCAGAGTCAATAGGAGGATTGCCACTGACTGACTTCAGGCTTGAACCCATGCCCAAACTAGGTATGGGAAATGATGTCAGCCTCTGCTGAAAATGACAGTGTTCAGATGGCCAGTGCTGGCCAGGACTTGGAAGGAGATGATAATGGTCCTTTACCGACTGGAAAATCAATTCGTCTATTATGATGGTAATGCTGGTAATGATCCCTCAGAAATTGACCACTATTTCTTAACAGTCAACAGTTCAAAAATACTCACTTAGAAAATTTCTTAGGCTGAATCCATTGATTTCTGAAAGGGGGCTGCTCTTTCCCACAGTTTGTGGAGGAAGTGGCAGAGGATTAGATTCAATGCTTTACTGGACTGTGTAGTGGTGCTGGTCAAGTTCATTAGGTAATGAAAACTGCCTGCTGACTCTTAGCCTGCAGCAGGAATGTTCTAGCACTGGAAGAAAGTATATAACCCATTGGAATAAAAACCCAATATATACTAACAATAGATTCAGAAAATTATCACAGGAAGTATTCTGCTCAGAGGACGTACATGGACCCAGAACGGCAAAGGAAGGTAAGAAGCGCAGCGCAACTGAGGCCAAGTAACCTGGAAATGGTCCAGGTCCAGGGAGCCTGGTCTTAGATATAGGTCTCGGCATGGAGCTATATGCAAGTTGGATGTCGGTGCAAAAAAGTTTTAGGCATCCTCCGCCACATGCTTGCTTTGGCCTTGAAGTTAGTAGTTGCTTTCCACATTCCCTATGTCAATTCACTGTAGCAAGAAGCAGAGGCAGGCTGAAGGCCTGTGTGGTGCCCTGGGTGGGTCCCACACCTGGGCCATGATGAAGGTCACTGTTTGACTTGGTAGGTGAGTGGAGAAGCCTCATTTCTTCCTGGGCTGGGCTGGATGTCTGGTTCACAGCCATCGGTGGTGGAGCCAAACACAATTGCTTGAGGAAGCTATGGTTTGCAAGAAAAGTACGGAAACTGCTAGATATTGAAAGGAGCAGTGAGGAGATGAGAAAAAATAGAAGAAATGAAAGCTGGTCTAATAACTAGAGTGCTAATAACCAGAGGACAGCATTCAGGAACTGGGTGCCGGTTCCTACTATCTGCCACGCCCTTTCTTACGTCCTAAATCCAGTCACTTTGGAAGTATTTAGGCATTTCATGAACCTTCTCGCCTTACTTTCCCTTCTGTAACAGAGAATAATACCAATTTCTTACCTTTCAAGAAACTTGCAAGACTAAATATATCAAGGAGTATCAGGAGCACAGGTACGGGATGAGGCCAATTAACAAATACATCTGGGCTTTCCTTGGTTGAGAAGCACATGTGCCGTAAGTACATACAGGCGCTGGGTGTGCGGAGCCAGGCTGGGCCCGAGGGGACCACGCAGACCCTGAGTGCAGCAGGGGAGCTAGTGCCACAACGCAGGAGGTTTACACCCTGGCTGGCTTCACAGTAACTTCCTTGTGCACACAAGTCCTCGCTGTACCTGCAATGTTCCCTGCAGGGATGTGCTATTAATTCACACCCCAGCCCTGTGTGCAATAAGTTTTCCAAGGAGAGAAGTCCCAAGACAGACGTGAGAGTGGAAATGTAAAGCAGAGTAAAACTTAAGGCCAGCTGGAGCAACAGTGTGGCGGGAAAGGAGGGTTGGGTACCCCTTCTCCACTGCCACGTGCAGGACCAAGGGCTGCTGTAGTCCCTCCAGCGCTCTCTCCTTCCCGTGCCTGAATTATGCCTGGCAATCAAACCTTGTGAGAGGAACATTCGCAAGTCAGCGCGTACAATGTGGAAAAAGATGGAAGAATTTGTTTTCTCCTGGCTTCCGTAGATTGCTGCAGAATTGAGCGGTTGGCTGCAGCATGTGCCCGTGGATTTGCACGGCAGCACAAGGTTGGAGGGAGAGAAAGCGAGGGTGTGGGAGGGAGAGACGCAGCGTGAAAGCACGCCAGGAGAAATGCACGCTAGCCACAGAGAGAGAGTGGGCACACCGGCTGTGAGTGAGCGTGTGGCTGTGGAAAGGGGCATGTGCGAGACAGGGAGAGAAAGTAGATGAGGGACCTGCCAGCAGCAAGTGTGAAGATGAACACCCAGTAGTGACAATGATATTCCTGGCCAATCAATGATGCTTGATGCATGGGGGACGGGATAGATGTCATTATTCTACAAAACCGTATACAAGCAAAAACAAAGCCATCTTTTTAAAATGAAAATGAAAGAGAAATGACAGGGGAAAAGCAAAATATTTGTGAAATGATTTAAACAAAGAGAAGTAAATCCAAAGAATATATTTTTTCCCAACCAATATGATGTACTGTATAGTTTACGAGAGAAGAAAGGAAAAAAATCAATCCATGGCAATATCTGATGTGCCTCTGTAATAAACTGCTCTGCAATTATATGAACAAGGTGGTGGTGGTGACGAGAGGTAGGGGACTTTTGTGTCTCCAAATGTGCTGGGTTTGTATCATCCTGTCACCCGTTGTTCAATATTGTGATACCGGACAATCTCCAGTGTTTTTCCCAGTAGGTCAGTGAACTTATTTTCTTATCAAGCCTTAAGGCAGGTGCGGATGCGAGGAAGGCATTTGCCTTTGTTTTTCTCCTTCAGCCCAACCCAAGAGCTCCTTAGTATGCGGGGCCAGTGGTTCAACCACACCAGTTTCCTCCTCCCAGTATTTTCTTCACAAGGATTGCAGTGAGAAGCACAACGGGGAGAAGTTTCATCTCTCCCGTAAATGCGAACGAGAGAAATGTCTAACGCCTGTTATAAAAGATGGCGTTTTAATTACCGCACCGCGCCATGGCAGGCACATGCACACGTCTGCATGCACGCACGCACAGTCACATCAACACACGCGCGCACACCCCCCTTTGCACCTCTGTCCCCCTCCCCGGGATGAAGAAGCTCTTCTTCCTCCTCCAATCCCCTTTTTCGCCTTCCTGCAACCCGGGGAACACGGGTTGATTGGAAAGGTCTCTTTCCTTGATAACAACAATTCAATGCGCCTTGACATTTTAATAGCCTGCCGTTCTAGTGAACACAATCGAGCTGAGCACTGAAGCAAAAATCATTAGGTAAGCAAGATAATCTAAACGAAAAATCAGCCTCAACTGGCTTCCCACATCTGGGACACATCTGGGCAGAGGCTACCCTTTCCCGCACGCTTCCGAACAGGAATCCTCTCCTGGGAAAGGTGTCAGGGGAAAGAAGGGCGTCCACGGATTTATGGCTGGGGGAAAACCACCCCCTTCTGCCCCCCCACCCCTCCCACCTGCAAACCCCTTCCATCCGCTCACACCCCCACCCCCACCCCCTGGCTTTCCGTAGGAGTGAGATGCTGACTTTGCAAGCCATTCGCTTTATGAATATGACCCTCAAAGGGAAGAAACCCTCTCACAAGCCCAGAACTATGTTATCATCGTTATTAAGGAGCTTAAAAAGGAGCTGGGAAGAGGAGACACTGGTGGAATTGCAGCCTGATTGTGATTGATGTGTTCCTATTAGCTCCTCACTGTTATCTCTCTGGATGGCAAGAACAGCCAGTGGCTTGTAACACAACAGATTACCTGAGTTTTCAGCCCTAGACGGATGTTTAAATAAAATATAGTCCCTTTTAGCGAGAAGCTCATTTTCTCTCCGAGGCTCCCAGACTATTTCATGTCAACTGTGATTCGCTGTGACTCTCCTCAGTAAACATGTCTTATCATTAATAATTCTTTACAAGCACAGTTTCATGGAGTCTTTTTGTATTGCATGCGTGGGGGGAGGAGGGGGCGTGCATGCGCAATTGTTGGTCTCAGCCTCATCTCGATACAGTTTGGGAACCCAAGGTGCTTCTCTTCAGAATTTCACCTGCCTTGCCAAAAATGATTGATTACCCCTAGCAGACTGGGTGTCCAGCTATACCCAACAAATGACTTTGGCCCCTAACAACAGGCCTTGGCCAGATAGAAATCAATATTTCACCATTAAAATCTATCAAAGAAGAGTTAAGGCACCATCTGTCCCTGCCGCCTTTCCATGGTGTGTGAACATTAAATCCGACACTTGTAGTACATGAGTAATCAATATATAGTAGTTCACAGATCATTTGTGGTCCCCTTTTAGCAGTGATGGATGCTTGGAATAGTTGTGATTCATTTTGTCACACCATTAAACAAGATTCTGTCCAGTTCCTTCCTGATTTCATTTAGAGGATCATTCTTCACAGTTCATAAGAGAGAAACGGTTTTACCAATCTGCTTCTATTTCAATAAGTCACTTTATAGAGATTTTGTGTCCTGCAGACTGTAAAAATTCTGGAGAGATAGTACAAACATACCTCTAAAACTATTCACTGCATGACATATGCATAAAGTGTGAAAAACTGAATGTAAATATGTTTACCTCTTTATCTACAAATATTGGTTTTAACCCTCCCCTTGCTAGGGGGGGTCTTTAGGCAGAAGAACGTGTAAATACAGCCTTGCCTAGGGCAGATATAGTCAAGTTTGGAAATGGGCTGTAATTAAAAACATGAATAAAACAACTCAGCGATAGAGCTTTACTTGTGAAATTAAAATGGGACAGGCCTCGGTAAAATAAACACCTGCCTTAATTGCTTCTGCTAATATTCACCCAGCTTTTTCCAAATTGTTCATTTTATGCTGGCAATAAATGCATAATTGCTAAGCACGTTTAGATGATTATAAAGAAATGGCCTCCTTTTTTTAAACTTTTCTCATAACTGGAACATTATTATGCAGACTTCTTCCTTTCTGGAGGAGGGGGGAGAATTACATATTAATGTTGCATAGATTATTAATCTCGTTAAAGACCTGCTCTTTCAGTCTCCAAATCAATCAATTAATCAGACCGTCGGACAATGGTGTAATTGAGCATCATGATGGGGCTTCTCAGATGTAAACACTTTAGGAATTGGCCCTGTCTGGACTTTCCCTGGCTGCAGTAAGGGATCCAAATAATACAAGGAGCAGGCTTGGACGCAGAGATAAGGTTAGCGGGAGCACTGAAGATCTGTCGGAAGACATCTTCTAAAATACGCGTTGTACAGCAATTTTCCTAATTAGAGGACATAAATAGCAGCGATTCATGCAACCAGCAGTGCTAGCCTGTCCTCTGTGGGGTGCTTTTATGCAGTAATTTTTGATCAGATTGGTAATTTATAATGATTTTTAAGGATCCTATTTGGCTGCTGGAGTGCACGGACTCACTAAACCCAGTGGCAGGGGAGGGGGAAGGCAGAAGCCCGTCCTCGGCTGGACAAGATCCCACCAAGGCCTTCCTGGCAGTAGACCAGATCTCACAGATGTTTAGTTCCAGTAGTCCTTGAGGGAGAAGCTATTTTCTAGAGGGCAAACCACCTCAAACTGGGGTTCCCTCTTCTATATGTGGCTGTGTCCCAGCAGCATCCGGTGGCTTGAGAGAGATGGCAAGAGGCAGACAGAGAAGGGAAGATCCCTGTCCTCTTCACTGGACACCGTGGAGGTCACTGGGAGCAGGAAATACAATAAGCTGATGAGTTCATACGCGTACAAGAAGAGGCACCAGGCCAGTATCTTAGTAATGAAATGGTACAGACGATCTGTGTTAGTAAGGTCGAGTCGCTGGAGTGGAAATCCACAGTGAAGAATTCTTGGGGTCAGGCCTGGCTTTGTCACAGCTCCTGGGAGATGGCTCAGGTACTTAAACCTGCCCGGAGCAGGATAAAATGCCCCAGCTCCACATGATGCTGGGCTGAGGTCCCAGGAATGTCAGCCTGCAGTTCCACACACGACGAGAGCGGGCGAAGTGTGCCCAGGAACCCAGCCCTGAGACACTGGCTTAGGTTGTACTTGTACTTTCATTTCTTCCTTTACATATCCCTCATTCATGATTTCCACAAAAAGAGCTGTGCTTCCGGGAGATAACAAATGTAAAGTATCGTTGCTAAAAATGAGCTACTTAAAAATATTGGGCCAGAACTTCAGCGCAAATCAAATATCCACCCAGACTTCAGTGAAGGCCTGCTGATTTGCACACACGGAATCCTCTGTCCCTTATGTTCAGGTTTACCGCATTTCAGAGAACAAAGATGGCAAAGTAATTATTGACTATTTTCCAGAAAAAGCACATTGAATCATGGTATGGAAGCAGTTCCTAACTTCAGCCCTACGCATGACAACCCGGTGCCGGAGCACGCTGAAGGTACCGTGGTTCTGTTACCGCTGAGCAACTCTGCAGGTTCAATACAGAAGCCAAAGAAAGAAAACAGATTAAAAAAAAAAGAAATCCAGCAAGAAATCTGAGTTATTACCTTTAAAAACATTGTATGGGGAAAAGAAGAAAAAATGAAAACATGCATCATCTCCACTTTTTGAATATTATGCAGAACAGCCCCTGTTTACTGAACCTCCAATGCCTGTAAATAGATACATGCATTGATTTTTTGCTAATAAACTGCAAAGCTGTGATTCCCTTATTATAAATCTTTTTCCTAAGCACAAAAGTGAGCAAGGGGAGGGGGAAGGGGTTGTAGGGTAACTAGACTAATCAGGACTTCACCATCAAAGCAAATACATCCAATTAACAGCTATTAAAGAAGAATTTTATGGCACCGTGCACAGTGAAGGCCATTATATCCAGTGGAATTAATCTTAATTATTTGTACCTGTGTACATACATGCAAAGGAAAGCAACTCGCATTAATCTACATTAAACTTAATACACAGTTGGTGTATTATCTTCTGAGTCACAACTGACTGCTGGTTTCTGCACAGGTATCTGTGAAGCTACAGTCAGTAACTACAGCACAGTGTGTCTAAAGACACGATTTGCACCATACGGAGCAACGCAGCAGTTAAAATCTTGACTGGGAGTTTTAAAAAGCCAAAAAATAGAACAGTATAGGCAGATATTATCTTCTCAGAAGTCTTTCTAAAAAAAAAAAAAAAAAAAAGGACACAAAAAGAAAAGAGCCCAGAAGAAGCTGTACAGATTTATTATCCAGCTTAAAGGGAAACCGAACAAATATAAATCTGCGGCTTTCTGAGGTTTAAATAACGGCAATTACTACCCCCAAAATATTGCATTTCATGCACTGTGGACAACGTTGTTAAAACCACCCACAGTATTTTGGACTGCGGGGATTTTTTTTTCCCCCAGGTTTTTACAGAAGCTGACAGTAATATATGTTGGTTGTTTGTGCACTTGGTTTGCATTATTTGATAGGGCCGGCTGTAGAGTCTGGGCTGCGGTAACAATAATGAATGGTGTACTTTTGACTTTAAATCCCTGCCTAATGAATATAGACATAGGCAAACAGCTACTTAGGATTCCAAAATATAACTAACCACAAAGCAGAGCTCCAGCTGGTCTTCCCTCCTAGTGCATTGTTCAAGGGCATTTTCCTTATAAAAAAATAGCTTCTGAGTCCCGAGAAGAAAAAGAGCCAATTGATGGCCGCCATGCCCAGCTGAAGCACTTCTGATACGGTGGTGACCAAGTACGCAATTGCTTAACGGTCTTCTAATTGTTTACACCTGACTGTGGGTATTATTCAGACCATAATGTGCAAAATCCTGACCGTGCAGGAATCAGTAGGTCCCAGGTTCGTGCATTCTCTCAGGTCAGGATCCCCAGAGCAGATGTCACCTACTTTAGCAAACATAGGTCAGCGCCTTCTCTTGTGTGAAAGCCTAACTACTGGATTTTAGTTATGTTTTCATGTATGTTAATTAGACTTCACTAGCTATCAAGATCTTAAAATCCCAAGGAGACACTACACAAGCTATTTCTCTTAGGGGTAATCTTACCCAGCAGCGAGTTACAGTCCTTTCCACGCCAGCATTTGCAGATGTGTCAAAATGTCCATCCAAGTACCATTTGTGAACTTTGGTTGTTCTTAATGAGAATTTTGAGTTAGCACGTGTAACCATGAACCTCTGGTAGTAAAACTGGTAGATTCATTGAGTTTTAAAGAAAAAGGCTTGAAAATGTCTCATGCAGCCAGGCTATTTTCACTCCCTCAGCAATGTTTAGTCTGTTCTTGAATGTTCTAGGAGATGTCCTGTTTCAGCCTATGCTTCTTAAATAGTGATGCGTGTTTATCAGCTATTAAATCGTTACGGCTGAAATGGTTGCTCCTGCCCACGCCGCTTCCGGGGCTTGCTGCAAGTAAACCTGCACCGGATACCCAGCGCTCCTAAAGTGCTGTGCAGCCCGGCATTTTAGCACGAAATCAAATTCTGATGAGAGCCTTACGTTTTGCACCGTCAGGACGTATCAAGAGGGGTGGTGTCACAGCAGGCGCTTGAATTCAGATGCTTACCAGGATCTGAGGGGACTGTCCTTTCACTCTGCTTGTGTAACAAACCTGAGGCCTTTCCCCCAAGCCCACACCACTTTCCTGTCTTGGCACAATAACCATCCAGCGATTGCGTTGCCTTTGGGTTTCTCCCTCAGGAAAGGGTGACAATATAAGCACAGCAAACTAGAAAGTCTCCCAGCCCAGGGGCATCCAAGCAGCACAGAAACTAAATAGAGAAGGTCCTGCGAAGGTGGGAAGCAGAGATTAATGGGGATGAAAGGAGTCAAACTTAGAAGTAAAAATGGGAGAGTCACCTGCCAAAGACCGACGTGCTCAGAATGACCTCAGTGACTCTTTTGGAGAGGATATTAGAAAATAAACCACCCCCCACTGTATAACAGTAAGATCAGAGATCTGATCCTCTTCTGAGCAATTCTGCACTGGGATAAATGCAAGTTAAGACAATGCAGGTGGTGGTGAACCTTTGAGAAAGCCAATAGGCTCCATGAAGGAATGAAGGCTGGAGGCGGACAAAGTATGCGTCAGTACCAATACCATCATTAGCTACATTTCTGAGGGCTGCAAAGTACAGCAGAGATGTCTGTCCATGCAAAAAGTTGTTAGCAAGCCACAAACCACCAAATAAGTGGGTGGGGATCGAGAAAAGATATGTATACAAAGCTGTGTCTTTGCGAGGAAAGAAAAAAAAATAAACCACAAATGGATGTTTCTCAAAATATCTCAATCCTGAAAGATTAGCCTCAGCAGGAGTGTCACTGCAGAAACCATCTGCATGTTGAAGAGGTTGCCTAGCAAGGGTTTTTTTCCCTCATTATTATTTTCTACTTAGATTGCTAAGAAAAGATGTCTCAGGAGAAATAACAGTAGGATCTTAAAAATAGTTCCAAATCTGCCATTAAAAATTCAACACAGATAGCGTCCAAGCCATCTGCACTCGTGTCGTTTTGATGCCATCGCTTTAACCGTGCTGAGATTCTCTGCTGGGTTTGGGTTTAGTTATAAGCACCCACTTAAGTATTTCGCTGAGTGAGGCGGCCAAAGAGTAGCACGGTGCTCGGGGAGCAGATACAGGGCTTTGAAGATGCTGAGACATCACGGTGCGGCGAACGGGCTGTGTCCTCCTAATGAAATAAAGCAGGACAAAGAATTGCACTGGAACTGGAAGAGGTGACCCGCAGGAGTTAGCACAAGGACAAGGAGTTGCACTGAAATTGGCAGTGACCCAGAGGGGTTACCATGAGAGACCCCAGCAATAAAAGTGAGAAGGGAGTGGGCTGAAACCTAAGGTTTTCTCCTCTATGCTATGATAATGGTGTTGTTATACTGTGACCGTCACTGTCGCATTTTACCTTTTTCTGAAATCACACTAAGAATTTCTGCCATGTACTGTTTTTCCTTCCATCTTTTCCCCTCTGGAAATTGGGTGTTCCCCACACAAATGTGTTCTCTCCCAAATGTGTTCTCTCCCCATCTAATCTTCTCCTTGCTGTTTTCCTGCCAATCTCACCAAAGGTCTCCACCTCTGCCTTCCCCTCCCCTGGACCTGCTGCTTCTCACCTCGCAGGACCTGAAGAACCCACAGAGCTCAATCAAGAGCACCCTCCTCATGAAAGCGGGAATGGCACCAGCTCGCACGTTTTGTAGGCTACTGCTCTATTACACAGTCTGCGTATTAGGCATCTTCCTGCTGTAATCTGTGTGCCCAGGCGATGGCAGGCGGTAGGAGCCCCGGTGGTAGAAACCGCCAGCGGCCAACAGCCGTGTCCAACTGGAACATACACTTGGATGCTCCCCAGCCATCACACTCATACAGAGCAGGATGCAGCACTCTCCTGTGATGCAGATGTTTGTTTATATGTATATTATTTACTGAAGCACATGTTATGTGGATACATTCAGTGAGGATGAAGGAAGCAAGCAGAAACCTGTGTTAAATTACGAATCTCTACATTAAGAGGAAAGTGAGTAAAATATCGACATTGGTTAAGAATTTTCATAATTAATCTTACTGTGTAGACTATAAATGGAACTCGGTAAAGCCTCAGCCCTAGTGAAGCCAGTGCAAAGCTACAACAGACTCCTTAAGGTACTCAGCACAAGCCATAATTTTAGGTGGATAGGAAACACGGCAAAGATTTATTATATCCTAAATTCTCCATCACTGTAGCCTCCAAGCACTTCTCAAATAATACGACTCATTGTTTCTCTTGACCTTCCCCTGGGGAGAGCAGAGAATGCACCATGAAATGGGTTCTTTTGCAAACCAGCTGTATTTCGGGGTGGAGTTCATGCGCATCCTATTTGTTTCTGTGAGAGAGAAGGCAAGTCGGAGACGTCTGCACCTTGTACCTGGAAGGGCAGGTAATTGTGCCTCTGATGACTGTCCATCCCCAGAGGCGTTGGCTTCCCGGGCTCAGGCTGGCTCCACAAACACCCATCCCTGCAAAGAGAGAGCCAGGAGACTGCCTGGAAGTTAATCCCAGCGCTCCCAAGGCGTGGGGTGAGCAGCACTGCCTCCGCCTCGAGCCTTGAGCCACCCCGTCATACACCCTGGTCACAAGCCACCGAGCAGTTTCAAGCCTCGGACCTGTTTAATAACGTCAGCGAGCGTGTAAAATCTTTCTGTGGTCCCGCAGAATAATTAAACTTCCATCAGTGCTGCTCATCTTGCCAGTATAACAATACCGGCCACCGCAGGCCAAAACAATAAAATAGCTGTTTCCACGAGCAGCCAAATGTAATTTGAACTGTTCGGTTCTTTCCAGTTATTTACAAGTATTGTATTTCACAAACAGACCACCTCCTTTGTAACGTTCTTTAGGAAAGCTGTGTATTATATTGGCATAATAGTCTTCTTCGGGGAGAGCATTTTGTTTTAATAAAATGTGTGCCACCATATTTAATCAATCAGATTGATTGACACCAGCACTAGCTGCGTCTCCCAGCAGATGCTGCTGCTACCTCATTCTTATTCCAGTTTCATTTCTCAATCAAATCCATGTGTAAAAAACATAATGTGCTGCCAACATAATGTAATAAAACTTCAACTGAAATGCACACCACCGCAACTGAAACAGATAAGTCCAAGCAGGGGGAAAGTTAGCTTTAGCAAAATCATTTTTGACATGAAAATATTAAAGTTTTACAGTTCAGATATGCCTACGCTAACCCTAACGTGAAGGCGGAAGTTTCACGAGCGTTAAAATAATCCTAGAGAAAGAAACCTTTCCAAAAGTTATCCAGCTCGCAGCTCACTCCCAGCGTTTCGTAATCTCTGGAGTTTGTGTCATTCCGGCTGGACTGAAGCACGGGCTGCCCAAGTGAGGTGAATTACAACTCGTATCCGCAGAGCTCAGGTGCCTGTGTGAGGTGAACACCAGGTAGCGGTGATGCATGGCTCTGTGTCAGAGGCTGAACGAGCAGGTTTGGAAGGTAATGATTCATCCGAGCATAGAGGGTACCCTAATTGTTAGGTGTCACACACAAGATGAAACTGCTCCCGACTCTATTAAAGCTCATTCTAAATAATCCGCACACCTCACGTTACCCACACGGTACGGACGGCTCACAGAGCAGTTTCCTGGGGAATTTGCCTTTATGGTACTTAGAGGAGTTGGTGTCAGCCCACTGAAGTTGAGACCCCTCTTGGTAAAGACAGGTCCCTCAGACTCGTGCAGAGATCAGACCTCAGAGCCCCACGGTTGAGCTTCAGCCCGCCAGCAGTCCCCCAAAGCCAGGCGGTGACTGAAGCTAATGCGTGACAGATTATCTACTACGTGCATAATGTTTTAATGCGTAATTACTAAAGGACGTATGAAAAGAGCTCCAGACCAATTTTTTTCACGCCCCACAATAAATGACTTCCTCTTCATTTATTGCATTTTCCTCTCAGTGATGATATGATAGGAAACACATGCCATGAATTCACGTGCCGCTGATTTCCATACTTCTGTTAAGAAGGAGAACAGGGGGTTTGATCTGAGACAATGCCTGGTGCTGCAGAACGCCCGTTTTCCTCCATGAGCCATCTTCAAATAAAAAGGTTTCGTTACATGCAGTCCTGCTGGACAGTGCTTTGGACAGTCTATACGGCAGCAGTGGTTACACACGGAGGGAGAGATGTGGAAATTTTAGGCTGCAAGGAAATTGCCACAGCTGGTTTTCAGCCATTCCCTTAGGCAAAATACACGAATGGTAAATACACAAATAACACCTGGAGAAATTGCACGTCTCAGGTATTATCAACCACTCCGTTTCTATATCCCCGTTGGCCAGTGGGCTGGGGGACACCCCACCAGCAGCACTGTGGGCTATGCTGAGCTGTGCCAGCCAGCTGAGGTTCTTCCTCTATTCCCATTGGATCCAGCACGTTATGCTGCCGGATCAGCCCGTTTTGCTCAGAAATAACGTGTTTCTGAAGAAGGTGCCTTTAATACAGCCAAATGCCTGGGGTGCTCCAGCCTCACAACACACGGGCGATCGCACACAGGCTCCGTAAGACGGGGGTGAGAACGGTGGTGGGTGTTGTTCAAGCTGACCTCAAACCTGGAGCCGAGACTGGTGGGGTTTGACCACTTGATGCTCGAGATGGGTTGAACCGCACCAAAACGCCTCTGGGTGACAGAGGCGGTGAAGCCCAACAGTGCCGGAGCTGCCGTCCCACCACCGTTCTCCTCCCTCCTCCTGTGCCTTGCCAGGGAGGAGCTGGGGCTCCCAGCCCACCAAACACAGCTAATCCACATGGGCAGCCTGAAGTCAATTCCAGAAAAGAGCCGTAGAAATGATTCAGTGTTTGGAAAAATCTGGTTAGTAGTGCACAGTTTAGTCCATGTAACTTACTGAAATGGAAATTCAGCAATAGTTCAGTTTTTGTCTACACGTAATACAAGGGGAGGAAATTTCTGACAGTAGAGGGCTCTTTCAGCTAACAGGCTGAGGTACAGAAGGATCTGGTAGCTGCAAGCTGAAGCTAAACGCATTTGGACTAGAAATAAGCTGAAATTCATTACTGATGAAAAAAACTAATCCCCAGGACTTCCTTGTTTTAGAAATGAGCTGGATTCCACAGCCCTTGACAGCAGATTAAATCAGGGTGGAAAGAAATGTGCAGTTCCAATTGGATTGTAAAGATAATTTTCATTTAAATTAAATACACTTTTTAAAAGAAATAAACTTGTTTAAAATTGCATTTGTTACTGGTACCAGCTATAGTAGGCTTACTGTTCTCTTGGAATAATACAGCCACATAAAATAACACACTGCATCAATGAGACAAATGTGGTTTCAATTCCATAATCCTTGGGGTTTAACACGTAGTCCCAGGAAGCAACCTGAACTTCTGGAAAGAGCTCCGGCTGTACGGACTTGTCACAAAACCATGCAATGCATGGCCTGCATCATGTTTTTATAAGTTTTAAAAGTCCTCAAAAGTTCATGATTTACTCCCAGCCCATCGCAGGCACCCAGGATATCCCATTCCGACATCCAGATCCCGCTGGGGGGTACCAACCAGATCCTCCTTTGGTTCCATCAAAACACACATGCCCAGTGAGCAGGTTTTGACTGGTTTTGCCCGGGGACAGTTTGTGACTTGCCTCCAGGAGCACACACGCTGGCTCCGCAGCACTGAAGGGCTCAGCTCTGAAGGCCTCATCCCTATTCATCGGATCCAGGGACACATTTCTGCCAGGAAAAACAAAGAAAACTGCCTGTTTTGTGAACACGACACCCTGAAGCGGATGATGTATCGTATGTTTGAGGAAAGGTGGAACTAAACAGAGCCAGAGCAGAGCTTTCCTGGAGAAGGTACAGTGAAAACACTCCCATGTGGAAAAAAGGAGAAACCTTTCTAAGTTCTCCTCGGCGCTGCTGCTGAAAGGAGTGTTGTGCCTCCAGGTTGCAAAATTGCCGGAGCAGGGTTTTTCAAGGCATCTCGTGTGCTTCAAACAGAAACTGGCTCTCAGAGTGGCTTCAGGAGACAGAACGGATGGCCAGGTCCTGGGGAGAAATGGCTCTGTTAAAGCAGGGATGAGAGAGGAAACATAGCAACAGGGCCCTTGAGCCTAAAATATTTAGATTAAATTTCATCCTAACCTGTGCTAAGCCTTTTTCTGGCACAGCCCTAGTAATGTCCTTCCAGGTAGTCGCATAATTGCATCCGGACTTGACACTGCCCTTTTCTGATTAGCAAGACAGCCACTTGCATTAGCATCTGGCGTGTCGTCTTCTCCTAAGGGTGGTAACTTGCACCAAAGATCCTAAAGCCTTCCCTTACTGATACTGAATTCCCCCTCCCAGGAGCTCTGCGAACACGGCAGTTTGCCAACGCGTATGTGCAGGAATTAAATCCCAGAGGATGAAGCTCAGCGGCTGAGACATGAGTCTCCAGTGCCAGGTGGGATGGTCTGGGGTACTCGAGACATCAGTACGGGGCTGGCAGATAGGAGAGATGACCTACATGAGACCCTGTCTTCTGCAGTGAAGGGCAGGGCTGGCAGCTGGGCGAGTCCAAAGGAGCGGGAGGCACGTATTACGGCAACTGAGTCCCCTTAGATGTGATTAAAGCTTGCCCAAGACCTCCTGTGGTATGAGAACTGCAGCAGTGTCCCCGAGCAGAAGGTGGACAGGGATCCCAGCCACGCATCTGCCCCTACGTACCTTCAGTACTGATGGACCCTCCAAAGAGAGAGCGCGGTCAGCCATCAGCACCCTCTGACAGAGGGAGGGATGGACACTGCCTGTCTGACCCGGACACCCTGCAGTCTCTGCCACCTGCGCGTAAGGCCGCTTGTTGGACTAAAACCTTTTCCATGGATGTCTCCGTGACCTTTTCTGGGGTTTGTTTAACACGTAATCCAAGCTCCTCAAAGACATCATCACTGAAGCGTGTTTTCGTGCGTGCCTTTGCCTCAGAACAGCCAAGCCCATGCATTTCAGTCTTCCACTGATGCTCCTTGTTGCTTCCTGGTTTTTTCATATGCAGTTTCTTTTTTTTTAATCATGTTTTTCCTTTTTCCCGACACAATTTCTTAGCACACGCAAGGGCAAGAGAAGTTCTCCCTTCCATGAGCATTTAAGCCCTGAAGCAGAGTGTGCTACCACTGCACTAATGGTACACGGTTTCTAGTGGAAGCGAGGGGATGCTGCGCAGAGGGAGAGCAGATCTGTGCTCCGGAGACCTGCGGTCAAGGTAGGGAGGACAAATTTTTCCTGCCTTCTGCTCCCTCTTGCTGCCCTTCCCTGCCATGCCTGGCACTGGGCCATGGACTGTTGACTCCTTCTCCCCAAGAGCCTGAGAGCTGTGACCCCAGGATTTGACTCTGGCTGACACAGAGAAAAAAAAATGAACCCTATGGGCAGGTGATGAGGGCAGAGGAAACAGTGCTGCTGCTCCTCTCCCCACGGCCAGCACCGAGCTCGCCCCGGCAGCCTGAGGCGTCCCCAGCACAGTCTGTTCACATTGCCGTCGCTGCGCTCTTCTGCCCCGGGATTTTTGTCTCCAAATGGTTTTGGCTGGCTTCCAAAATTTCCCTCAGGAATGCGACGGGAAGGAGGGAAACAGCAGTTTTTAACACTTCATATTTCAGCCCAAGCGGAATGAAATTTTAGCAGAGCAAAAACAGGGTGGTTGAGCATCTCTGTAGCCCGAGGGCTGTCTGCTCACCGAACGCCGCAGGCACGCCACGATCCCAACGTCAGCGTTGCGAAGGGAAAAGGCATAGGACGGTTCTGCCAGGGGATGCGTTGCAAAGCCTGGAAAAAGTATTTCGCCGCACACCCTCCCCTAATACACACTAGAGAGTCCAAAAACATTTGGACGTGAACGTTTTGGAAAGTTTTGAAAGCTCAAACTAATAGAAATATCCCCAGATTTTGGAAATCTTTCAATTGCTATTCAGCATCCATGGCCTGACTCCTAACACATTTGTTACTGCAAAGACATTAAATCTCCTGTCCTGTTTGTCTTCCACGTTGAGCTCTCTCTTTCGCACAGCGACGTTTGGCAGTTGGATCGCACAGCCTCGCATACACGCTGTTCACCCAAAATTGGGCTGTGGGGTTATTTACAGCCCTCCCCATCGTACGAGGCAGGGTGACCGTTGCCAGCTGTGCTGGTGGCTTTTTGTGATGAGCAAATTGAATGGTCTGAATTTGGCTGGAAACATATAATTCATTGCACATTAAAAAGAATGAGCAACATCAGATGGGAACGCTCCTTTTAAATGCCCCGCTGCTTGGCTGAGATTTCTCCTACATCTGTCTGAAGACGTTCCTGCATGGCCCGGGACTATGGAGGAGCTGGGACAGCAGCTGTGCTGGAGTCATCCTTTTGGAAAATTGCTGGATTTGAGGCTAAATTTACAAAGACTTTGGCAAAGTATGGAGAGGAAGAAACTTCAGGGTATCTATCCAACCTTGGGAATGTCCCACCAAGGAGAAACCCTTCAGATGGAGGTGTTGAGGATGCATTAGGTTGATTTTATGCAGATTGACACTTTCCCAAGCAACTCTAGGAAAGCTTGAGTACTACCAGGAGAGGGCAGGGAACAAGGGTTAGACAGGAGTATCCTCATCCCTGCCCACGGACAGCTGAGAATTGTGTGGCCAGCTTATACTAAAGACTCTTTTATACTAAAGGTTTTGTTTTCCCTCATCCAAGGAATCTCTCCTGATGTTTTTCTTGCTTCATCCGGTTGTTACACCTTATCATTTATATCAGCAGGCTCTTTGGGACTTGGATATTCATACGAACGGAAGAGTGACAGGGCCGTGCTTTGGGTAAAAACGATAGGTGCTACCATAGCATAAACCAGGAAGTTTCTCATTCACATTTTCACACGGAGGACAAGTGACTATTTTGGCCAGTAAATCTTTCAATCAGGCATGAGAAGTTCCTTGCCGTGACACTGCAACATCTAGAATAACCCAACTGATTTGATTTCTTTGTTCCACAAGAGGAACCATACGCACCGGGACTTGACGAGAGCCATCAAAGGGCTGATCTCACCTCCGTTACCCTGACATTTGAAGAACATCTCCTGGAGAACGCGAGGCAGAAGGATCCACACTTAATCAAATCCAGGATTTCATTTGCCTTGAAGTAACAGCGAAGGAAACCGGTTTAATTTCTTCTGTGAGCAAAGTGAGATAAACGATGTGTACATGTGACTCAGGTACAACACGCGATCGCTTCCCTTCTGAGCCCTCGCTGCTCTTTAATCGCTTATTATGTAACATCACACCCAATACAGATTACATCGGGGTGGGGGGAGGGGAGGGGATCACAACCACGCAGCCTGCAGAAACCAGAAAGTAATTTGTCTGCAGGAGGAAGGATGCTCTTCTCTGCACACTCCGTGTACGGCATCATTTATCATCTGGGAGAGTCACCCGGAGGCAGCAGAACAACGCTCAGCTGAAGTCACGTCAGGCCAACTGTCTTCGTAGAGGCTCCTGTCCCGACAGCAGCCAAACCCTACGACTTTCCTGGGGCAAAGGCCTCTAAAGCGATGCCGTATCAGTGGGCACAAAAAGGCTTAGAGGACTTTCTAAACTCTCAGGCACTGCTGTAGCAAAGTATGGTCCTTTCCAGGCTACCTCTGTGACAGTGCCATATCCAGAGACCTATCGTCCCTGCAGATTAAAGACAGATCTATTTGGTAATTAAAAAAAAAAAAAAAAAAAAGGAAAAGAATCCCAAAGCCAAACCCTCCAAATTATTTCCTACCGAAGAAACTTTTCTGATCCTATGAAACATAACTACAGTTTGGCACGTTTTCCCAAACACAGCATGCAAAAGTATTAATATTTTATGTTGTGATTATAGGACATTGTGGTCTGCAGCCATCTGCTAAGAGAGGGACATTCTGCTCCCTGAACATCCTGGCTGTAATCTGCACGATATTTGAGTTCCTGAGAGTTACTGGGAGCTCTAACACGGTGCGGACACCCATCAGCACTAACAGCACATAAACCATGGGAAAGCTGACTCGGGGGTGACAGTGGATTTTGGCACCTTTGCATTTTTTCCCCGGGCGGCGGAAAATGTTCCAGCATGAACTAAACACGTAAAAAGGTTTCCCCAAAGCACGTGCTGCCCCTTCGGCAAACGGAACGCACCAGGGGGTGTCTCATGCAATGATGAGCGGAGGGTGTCCCTGCCCACGGCAGGGGGTTGGAACCAGATGATCTTTAAGGTCCCTTCCAACCCAACCCGTTCTGTGGTTCTATGACATTATCTCCCTTTTTCAGCGTTACAGTTGGGTTCAATTTTCCATTATTGCAGATCTTTGGGGTGGGATTTTTTTGAAGCGTTCAGTCCTGGCCTAAATCCTCTCCCGTTGGAAACAATGAGCCCCCCGACATGCCCCCCTCCCCACTGCTTTAACGGCAGAGGAGCGCAGCCAGCACAGAGCGCTCCGGGAAATCCCTCCCCTCGCGCCCCATCCTGCACAATGGGGCGAATGTTTCATCCCTGCGTGAAGCCTGAATAACCAGGCATTGCACAAGGGTTTGCGGTGGGGACGCGAAGCCGCCGTGCCAAGGGTGGGCGCTAACGCCGCAACTGCTCTGCATTAACCGCTCACGGACCGGGATCGTTCCCGGGAATGCTGTTGCCCTCCTGGGCACCCCCCTCGCTGGTTGTTTGAGTGACGACCATGAAGCTCTGCGAGCTGTGGCTCACGGGACTGGTGGCACTAAGGTGGCACTTTCTGAATTTGAGAGCTAGTTATTGAAAGGTTGGGTTTGGTCCCCTGGTTGCTAATTTTGATGCGAGTTACTGTTTTTGAACATCAACCCATTTCTTTCATTATTGAAACAATAATGTGGCCACAAATCATTACATAGCACCTTCAGATGACTTCACTGTTGGTTTGAAATAGCAGACGAAACCGTACTTATCATGCAAAGACGAATTAAACTTTGCGATAGAACTGGGGTGAAAGGCACATCTTTTTGCCACACCCGTCACGCCCAGTAACTTCTGGACAAGCTCGGCTTCACCCAGTCGTCAAAGCCCATCTGTGCTGAAAGACCTGCAAAGGTGACCCACATTTTTCTCCAGGGGACTCACAGCCAGGGATTACAGATGGAAATGTACATCCCCACAGTCAGCGGGTGCTTCTTCACCCACGGGCTATGTCGCAGGAGAAGGGGGCATGGAGGACTAAATATGGGCTCGAGAGCCTTGAGCCTATGTCTGTAGCACTCCAGCCAGAAAACTAAGCTGGTATGGGGTGAAGAGTCTTCATTTGCTGCTAATGCACGCTTTCTTCCTTATCTGGGATGTTTCTGGTGTGGTTCATCAATGCCTTGCCCTGACTCTCAGGACGTGTTTCTGTCGGCCAAAAGGACTAAATACCTCTTTCTCCTGCGTTAGGTAAAGAGGCACAGCAAACGGGCTCTCCCAGATTACATTAGTTGAGGAGCTGTCCCATCACCTTCACTGCCGAGGCAGCTGAGCACTTCCCATTGTCCCTCTGTTACGATGGCTGCAGCAAAGGCATAAAACGCTTTCTTCAGGCAGCCCTGTGAACACTGTGCTCATTGAAGAGGTAAGTAAAGAAGACATCACCGCTGGATGTGCGTCCTCTGGTAGCAATCAATGCACAGCATACACCTTTGATGGGGTCAGATAACAAGCATCACGTGGAGAGAGGAGTACCACGCACACACAACCTTCCGAGTATGTGTCAGCAATAAAACCAGCAGTACAAAGGCAGCAGTAGCTGCCCACTGCCTCATCTAGTTCAAGTTCAGTTGTGCGATACAAGCCCAACTCTCCGTAGTCTGATAAAAACATTCCACCCTAAAAAAATAAAAACCCCGTATACTGCTCCGAAGGATTAGCACAAGGATATATTTTTGTTCACAGAGCCCTTTTTAGTTTTGAAAAAAGGAGTTTCTTACATCAAAAATAGAGAATTCTTTCATGTTACTGTCAGCTCCGTAGCCCACCTAAAACTGCATTATTACCACTGACAGAAAGACAGGTGTTAACAGCTGGAGAAAAAACAAATGTAGAGCACTGTGGCAAAATGTGAGGAGAAACAGATGTGTGAGCAACTTTGTCTTTGATATTTATTTTAATAGTGCTTCTCAAATGTGTTTAATATTTATGCGGCTCTAGTCTCAGCTTTCCCTGGCATACTAGTGCATTATTCACCTCCGCCACCACTTCTTTTCTTTTCCTCCCTCCCAACCGTCATAAAACAGCATCTGTAAATCTCTCGGGGAACGCCAGTTTATGCCTCCTCCCCTCCCCCAGTATAAAAAGGAGAGTTTTTTTTTAGCAGTGGGAGTTCAGTGTGATTAGTATGCTAATTCGGGAGAGAGAAAAGGAAATGGAGATGAGAGATATGGTCCTTTAGCGAAGAAAAGCAGGAACAACTGAAAGGAGGATCTCTGCTAATCAATTAACCTACAACGGACCTAATGCCGAAAGAAGCTATTGTGCATAAAGGGACAAAATTCTCGGTGACAGATGGCACTTGGGCTCATGATATTACGGGGTTACAGCTCGAGAGCTTGTTTACCTCCCATACAGGGGTAAGCAATAAAGCAGTAAAATTGCTTATTTATTTTAAAGAGAGAAGTTGAAATGCTTATTTACCAAATCAATCAAGGTTTACTAAGGCAGAACAGCCACAATCCTCATGGCCCTAAAATGCTAGATACTTCACTGATTTCAAATAGCAATTATCTATTGCAGTTTCTTGAACCCGCTCTGACTGCAAAGAGACATTTAATTTGCAAATTTTGATGAAAATTGTCATTTTTTTTAATTGCCTATTTCACCGATTTGAATTTTAAAACAAACGATTAACTAGAAGCTCATTTTTACTTGCCTTGGGCAAGCCTGGAAAATATTTGTCAAGACCCAAGTCTGTCTGCTTAGCATTTGAGTTGAGAAATGCACAACTGCCTTCAAGTCAACATTAGCTGTGACAGAAGCAAGACTATTATTTAACAGTAGCTGAAAATGTCAAAAACAAGCGGCGTCTGGCGTTTTGACAAGACGGCGTTGAAAAGAAACCACTTTTTTTTCCCCGACACTCGGTTAACTGCAAAGCAAAACGTACAATTACCACTCGGCTCCGAGCAGGGCTTTGGCGGGTCCCTTTGAACCGGTGGGGATGAAGGAGAGCAGGTGGGTCTCCACCTTCTGCTCGCAGCCACCTTCGAGCCCCAACCACGGGCCAGAGCCTCCGGGCTTCAAACAAACCCGCGCTCTGCTCCCAGGAACGGAGACGGCATCATCTAACAACTCGTGTCAGGCCTCAGGCACATCAGCTCGATGAAGACATCCCGAGAGCTAAGGACATATGTAAATGCTTAGAGGTATATGTTTTAGATGTTAACTGCCTGTCAGGATAAAATGCAGGCTTTTAAAAAATGTAGGTATCGTGCCCAGGCATTAATCAGCATTTTTTACGTTAGAATTCAGAACAAAGGGTCGTCAGGTTTAATTAAAAATAGTATTGTGATGAAGAGAAGCCTGCTATTGGAGTGTGGGAAAACTAATGTCTTAACAATCCTTTCTTCCCACAGGAAGATTAAGTTGGAAGTTACCGTTTCAACCAACGGGAAGATGCGGCAGTGCTTACGACAAACATCACCGTGAACCACCTCAGGGAAACGGCGCAACGAGCGATAAGATACCGTTTGCAGAATTACAGATAGTAGAATGAATAGGCCTTAATAATTTAAGAGATGCCAAAGTGATGAACATATGCTCATCCTCATCGCATGCACCAGATACCCCGCACCATTTATCTGAGCTCGAGCAGAGCAGTTCTCCAGCAGCTCTTCACACCCGTGAAGTCCCTTTAGCATCAGTCAGCATTAGGCAGGGTATCAAATCCCATAAAGATTTGTCTATGCAAGTGTCAGTTTATGTCTTTCCTCAGCGAACCCTCGGCATGTGCCTCACAGCAGCCACGCAAGAGAGGCGTCAGGCGACGTGTTGCACGGTTCCTTCTCTAAGTGGAACCCCTGATATTCTGCCATGCAGCAGCTACACGACCAACCGCACCGCATCTCCCCGGCTTTCATTACGGTGACCATAGAAACCACAAACTGTTCAAGTCTGACAGTCCACCAAACCCTAAGCATTCCAAGAAAAGCTGATTCAGATGATGCCAGAAGGCATGTCCTGTCCCCCACGGCTCTGAAACTTCACTGATGAGACAGTTTGGAGGTTTCTGGTAGCAACTGGACCCCTTTCCTTGTGGCACAGCATCTCTGGTCCATGCCTCCCTCATACGACTAGCGGACGGCAGAAGCCAGCACTGCTGACGAGAGGCCTTCCCTTTGCACTGACCTGTGCACTGGTGCTCCCATGGAAAGGAGGGGACTGGGGAATGGCTCCTGCTTCAGCTAAGCCCATTTTAGTTCCTGGGAGCAGATTAAGGGATGACATTTGTCAAGCCACAGATTGCAGGAGCACAACAACATCCTCATTTACCAGTGAGCTGACCCAGAATGGTGAAATCCAGCGGTTTTCGAATTTCAAAAAGCACTCCGAATGCTGGGACTTGGGGTTCAAAAAAGCACTTTAAAGTGGCACACGTGGGTCTGAAAACCAACTCTTCCTCCCGCCTCTAAGTATGCTCTTGTGGAGGTTAAGTTCTGAATGTAAATGCAACTTGTGATATCTCTCCGTCCCTTGGTACCTACAGGGGATTCTCCTTTATGCATTTACATTTTTAAAAAATCAGAAAGCCAGTGCGTGTGGACTCTACAAATACCACTATCTGTCTTTGCGCTGGGCATTTTGACCTGACATCTAAGCTGACCTCCCTCTTGCATCTAGCCAGCTTATCGAGCGACACCTCATCTCGCTGCTCTCCGCTGTCCCAGAGTTCATCCCCTGGACCAGTGCAAGGACCAAAGTCTGCAGAACAAACCCAAAAAACACTTTTCCAGGAATGGGTACATGTGTCACTTTCTACCGACTTCGTTATTTCTTAACGCTGCATTTTGATATTTGTCACTTAGGTCACACTACATGTCTACTGCTTCTTACACCACAGCGGGTCCATCACCCCATCGATTCACGACCCTGAAACACCAGTCTGCAGCATCTTTCAGTTCATCTTCCTCAAGCCACTACTCCAGCTGCATTTTTGCTTGTTACACTAATTTGAGGAAACTGGTTGGTAAGAGGAGTCTGAAACCACACAATGCAGTATTATTTCTCTCTCTCCAGTTTAATCAGAACAGGCACAGGTCCAACACAAATCCCCAGCTGAATTTCCTACGAGCGAAATACCGGACAAGAAAAAAAACATTTATGACAACAAGCTCATCAGCGGCCAACACGGTGCATTTGCATCATTATTAATCTGATCTGCCAGATCCGATTCCTGTAAGCCAGTCCTCCCGAAGAGCCGATACACCATATAAAAAGCACACAGTGTAAATCACAGAAAATGACAAGTTTCATCAGCGGTGAAAGAGGAGAGGGAAAGGCAGGTTCTGCACTGTGCCGCTCTTACTTGTTGCGCAGCGTAGGGGGATTTTTGACGTGTATCGCATTAGGGAAGAAGCGAGGTCTAAACAATTTCATCCCTTCCAAACACAGAGGGCCAAATTCCTGACCAGCACGACACGCTGCAGATCCACCAAAATGGATGGAGCTACGCCAGTTGAGCGGAGAACTTGGCTTTGCATGTCAGTTCATTCAGCAATGATTGCACTTGACGTGCAGCACAGAACAAGCATTTGTTTTTAAAAACAGTGGAGCCTTTCAGCACTAACCCAGCCTATAAACAGTCCCGGTTCCAAGAACGGGATTAACTGTCCTTAGCTCAGGCTCCTATGTATTTGTGCAAAGGAAGGGTAAGAAGGAGGAAAAAGCATATTCTTCCCTCTCTGGCAAACTGATGGCACGTCTCACCCCCGCAGACGAGAAAAGATGGTCTGTAGGGCAGGGCAACTTTGCTGTTAGAACCTATAACTGACACATGCACTTCACGTCCTTTCACCCTCTCCTGAACACCACACAAACGCATCCCTCACCTTTTCCTCACCAGTACCAACCAAATGCCCAGGGCCAGACCACCCGCTCCTCACAAAGTTCCAAAGGACTGTGCCAATCTCAGCTAGAGGTTGCTAAAGCCGTTTTCCTACGAATTCTCTGGTGGCATGGCCAGGCTTACCCCGGGCATTCCTGGTCACTGAGGAAACATCTGGTCCAGCTGGGTTAGAGGAAAACAGACCAGCCAAAACATGCTCTGGTGATCATGGCCAATGACATGATGCCTCTAGAGAACAGCTGAAGATCAGAACGAGTCAATACAAACACACTGCATCTGTAAGGCTCCCCTTCCTGTGGTGAAACCCAGGATGAAATCAGAACGATCATTTATTGTCCTTTTCCATTCTTGCAACATTATGCAAAATGTTGGGGCTTCTCCCTGCGTAATTTCTACCTGACAAATTAAGCTGCAACCCTCTTCCTCCCATCTTTCGCCCTGAATAACTGCATGGAACAAATCTTGCTTTGAGGTTTGATTACTAAAAAAGTATCTAACACCTGAAACGTAGGCTTATCCCACGTAACGCAAGACGTACGCTGAACTAAAGAGAGAACAGAAATACCAGAATTACGTTGTGAATCTGACAGCAACATATTTACAAATACAGATTTTCTTTCAACAAATATTTTGCCCTATTTGCTTAAAAGGCACAATTTCAGGATTTACCAACAAATACGTAAAAAGCAGACCTTGTGGCTACAGCTGCGGACTGCGCCACTATGAATAATCTGCAGCGTGTACACGTATCCCAGCGCAACTACAATACTCCCTGCACAGAGGTTTTTTAAATGCAAAACTCAAGGCAGAATTGCTGCGGGTACAGAGAGATAATCCTTTCAGCTTGGACCTGGGAAGGATGTGGGCTGTGTGGGTGATGCTGATGTACACGGCACACCGGGCACAACGGAGTTCGGGCTGGCGAAACCGAGCAGCAGCCCTTTCCCTTTACACCCAATCCTATTTGTACATGCCGTTTCCTACCTGCCGCAGTGCTGGGCAGGCTAAAAATCAAAGTGTGAAAGTGCAACAGGAGCTACTAAACTTCTGTGCATCAGAAATAAAGAGCAAGGGAGAAAATCCAAAACTACATTTCATCCTGGATTTTGGTTCCAACCAGATCAAGAAGTGACCCCTACCCCCTACTAAGCGTTCAAAGCACAAACTTCCAGTACGCTGCCTGAAAAGCCCAGGCATAAAGTTTATCCCTTAATTTGAGGTTTTGTCATTTGCCCGGGCGGGGGCAGTCAGGACAAGGCTCTGGACTATGCTGCTCCACACATGACAACAGACACACCAAAACTCCAAGCTGGCCGCACGAAGCAATTAAATAGTGTTTACTATTCCATGACAGTTAACATGTTGGACTGACCTTTCGTTTACTGCTTAGTACTGAACATTAAGCTGCGAAATTACTCATGCTTTGCATTTAGCGCTGGCATCAAAGCTAACAGCATCGGATAGCTATTCCCGTGGCGAGGCACGCGTTCCCTCTGCCCAGCTGTGCGTGTACACTCCTAAACGTTGTATTTGAGATTTAACATTGCTCCCACAGGTTCTATTCATCCATTACCATTAGGAATTATTGGTAACACTGCTGCAAAATGTAAAAAGCATACGCAAAATGTCCAGGGTGACACAGCTGGTAAAATTACGTCCCTCCCTTACATGCTGGGAGAGACAAAAAGGGAAGGCTGGTGTATGCCCACAGGTCCCCGTGGCAGCTCCCAGCCAGATGGCACAAGTAGGGAAGCAACAGAAGAAAGTTCCTTTGTTTACTCCCCTTCTAGCTGCTTACAGCAGTCACATCAGAAAGGGAGGCATGAGATGCAGTTCATGAGAGCCTGGCAGCTGGAATGTTCTCTCCCAAATGGGCACCTTCCCATTCAACACCCTCTGGCTGAACTTGGGCAGGAAGGACCTGGAGTTCCCATTTTCCAGGGCGATGCTCTCCTGGAGAGACTACAAACGAAGGGGAGAGGTGAACTCCACCAAAGCAGCGTTGCCAGCATGCTCTTGACCAGACGTAGCGCTGTGAGTGGGTAAAATCATGGTTATTCCTATCCTTGGCTGCAATTTCCCTGGTCAGACACTTGGCATGCCAAGCGCTGCATTCTGACAGCAGAGTTCAGACTTTTGGGGCACAGGTTGCCCCATCCAACACAAACACAGGTCTTTTCCATTTGCCCCCTGCGCTCTACCCAAGTTCCACTTGCAGTGCTGTCCTGCTGTGGGACGTCTATGGGCGCTGCATCCCTAACACCCACGGACCTCCCTCCAAACCCTTTCCTCACCCCTGCCTGGAGGGCTTTTCATTACACGCTTCTAAACCTCTATTTGTTACGTCTTTTTTGAGACAGAGTGATGGGCACTGTGAGGGGACAGCCTGTGAGCACCAGAATAACATTCGGTTCATATCCAGACCGGAACATTAATAAATACAAAGATCCTATTATGGGATTCCCTGCCATTCACGTTATTTTCATATTCATAGGGGCTATTTATATCTAAATCTCTATTTTCTGTATTGCAACTCAAGTTATCTGGCTTATTTTCCCCCAGCTCAAATATTCCCATTGCAGATTCAAAAGGGCAAACTCTCAGAGGCTGCTCAGCATGCTAATTACGAGAGAACCACTGCCGATTTAATCTTGCCTGCTTCTTTCTTAGTATTTCCAGACAGGTGTTTTGTGCAACCAATATGCCAGCTCAATGGTTAAAATTATTATGAGATTGCTGATAGAAGGCAACTCAGTGTGTTTTAAAAATCAGCATCACTTCTTAAAGAAAGAAGAAACCTATCAAACCGGGTTGTTATTGTCTTTAATGCACATTTTGCTTTTAACAGCAATTTGCCAGTTTAAACAGCATAGACCTTACAATGCTTAATTAGTGAAGAGGTTATAGCGCTTATAAAGTCGTATCTAAAATATACCTTATTCATTCTCTATCAAACGACATTTTTAAGACTGTCTAACGTTGTAATTACACGCTATACAGTAGCAGCATGTTCACACCACTACGGTTAAGGCTGTGTCCGCATTCTCGACATGACCCTTTTTTCAGGGTTTGAACACATCAGCCAGAAAATTACAATGCAGTTTGAAAAAACAGGACATCCAAGGTGTGAATCGTGTCTCAACTATCGTCAAGTTAGAATACAAATAAGACATATAATAAAGGACTCCACCCAAATTAATTTTGGATGATTGCTGCCTTTGCACAACACGCTCAAAATTTCCAAAATGAAATTTAGAAGTTAACGGACAGCACAGTCTAATCAGGTTTAGATGAATGTGAGTGCAAAGTGTTGTAAAGTGGGTGCCACAGACGCACAATAACCACTTCTCACATACTGCACGTTTTAACGTACGCAAAGCTTCTTCTGTGCAAATATTTAGACTGGCCGGTAAAAGCAGCGCTACCACAAAGTGAATATTACAAACTACTCCTCTCCACTTGTCTACACCTACTGGTCACGATGGAAGTGATGGAAGTAAATTGTTTACCACATCAGCACACTGGCTACTGAGGTACCACGTTATTCCCTACAGTTAGGATAAGAAACATCTGAATTCTTATGCCATTCACGCCCTGATAATTCCAGAGGGACTCATCACATTGCCCACCAAGCTGAAGCCATTTGTTTAAGTAAAGGCGGCGGATGAGGCCAAATACTGTACGGAAAGGGACCCAACAGCTTCTTGGTTTATTAACAAACTGCTTCTTACTGCCATATGGTTTGATTAAAAGGAAATCTCTAGTCGGGGATATATTTAAACGTGTGCTACCTCTGCTTAAGGTAAAGCACATCCGTAAGTGCCGTCTTGAAACATCACGCCATGAATGTGTGCTTCACTGAATTGTCACGGGACCGTGATCAGCCAGTGAAACTTTGGGGAGCTGCAGAACCCAGCTCTTCATACATCATTTGCTTATTTATTATTTTTACAGTTCCCCATTCAAGAAATTTTCCTTTTGTGACCACCTCCTTCGTCACAACGCTTTTGGAAGCACTCCATTGCATACTTTTCAGACTTAGAGATAAGCATGTAAGACTGAAAAAGAGTTGCCCATTTCAAGCTTCGTGTACAATGCATACACACATTTATTAACAAAAACTTGTCTAAACATCTATTTGTTCTTTGGACCAACTCCAGCCTCCCTAGGTGACTGTAACATGTCTGATAAACCTTTCATGGAAGATTTAAAAGATAGTACTTCAAGACAGAAGGAAAACAAATACATTAAAACATCATCAACAGAGACAGAAGGGGGAAAACAAAGTGGAGACGTCCCATGCCAAACTCGCTGCTGGCACAGGTTAGCGGTGTTCTCTTGCAGTCTTTCTGCCTTCTTGCACAAGTTCTTTTATCTCACGGTTTTAAAAGGGAGCTGCAAAGCCAAGAGGAAATTCTACATATTCCCCCAAATATGGGTCACACACTAAAGTCCTTCTTAAGAAGGGAACGGATTAGCACACGGCTTATTCCAGCTCTCTGACCTATCAGACCTTCTGTGCACAGGCACCTGTAAAATAGGAGTAACAGCATTCCTCTACTTCAGAGAACTGCTGTGAGAACAAATGCATTTATGGTTGCCTGGACCATAGTCACAGCAATACGGGCTACATGCGTACCTAAAACGCAGCCTTGCCTCCTTCTGCCGATCCCTGAGAACAGAGCAGGTAGTAGACAAGAACTATCAAGAGTAACATTGGTAACAGAGGGGTTTATGACGCTATCTAGTACTGTCTGATTTAGTTCAGCAAAGTTAAGTTTTGAAATAAAAACTCCCTAAGATATTTTTTTCCAATATGGGATCAACACAAGTCAGTTTAAGGGATTGTGCAAGAATGATCCAAATTGTATCCCGTTACTCAGCACAAGTATTCCAGAATCTGTCCACATAAAATCATATACAAGCATGTATACTGGCTGTACCAGGGGAAAAGCAACAAGTAATTTCCAGCCTCAGTTTCCATTTCTGTGTTCCGCGATACTGGGCACGTACCACAGACATGAAATGCCACAGCAGTAACTCACATGATCCATATTAAGTTCCCTCACCTGTAATGTGAGTAAGAAAAACGATACAGCGTGTTAATAGGCAGAAATCAGTTACTTATTGCAAAGCTCCCTTGTAATCCATGAATTTCATTAAGATATTACGGGCTGTCGTGGAAGATCTTCATTCCTGCATTTGAATCCCCTGTCCTTCACTGAGCTATTACGAACAAATTCCTCAGACCTTTCAAGATAAAGTGAAGCAGAAGTTTCAGCTACAGAGACGTAGTGCAAAGGTTCAGTTTGGCACTGCAACATTATGGACAGACAAGAACTTACAGCAAACGCAGTTTAGATCTGGAAAAAAGAATCCTATCATTGAACCAATATTGTTGAATGTATTGCATACTACTGTAACTTCACAGTAATTAAAATCAGACATCAAGGGTTCTAGAGAAGCAGCAATCACAGATTGCAGTAAAGTATACCACTCAAGGGGAAAAAAATTGCATTTTGGCAATTTCATAGTCAAGTGTTCCTTATGCTCCTCCGACAGTCATTTGTCAGACATTTTCCTGTTTAAAAGGTGCATGTTGTTTCTCCTCAGTCCTCATGAGACTTCTCTGCAATGACTTTGCATTCATACTGAAAAACAGAAGTTGACAAAATTAATATTACTCATTTAAACAGCTAAAAAGACTGCTATGAGGAGGATTTTTTCTACAAAACAGGTAGTAAAATAACTTAGCTTACATTTCACCCAGTTGTTTGGTCTCCCTAAGTTCTGTGCATACACTGCTGGCTGCAATTTCTGCCTCCCTGAGCAGCAGAAAGAGCAGTTCAGGCTTAGGGGATGGCCTGACTTCTCCCCAGACACGGGAGCTCTTAGCTCCTGGTCCTGAAAGGGCTGGAAGTATGCAGCTGTGAGTGTAGAGAGCAAAGCCACGGGCTGTGCTCTCAGTAACAGTACTAACAGCTCACTAACTAGATCAAAAAGCAATGATTATGGACTTCTACCTTACTCCGCATCCAAACTCAAATAGCTGGTTGGTATAGATGAAGGAATGACAGGTAGATTAAAACTTTTACTACAAGGCAATTGACACCCCACACACCCCCTCCAAACCTACCATCGCCAGCTGCCTGCCAATATTGCCCATGGTTATTCCACCAGCAAAAAATATACATGGTAACCAGGAACGAACGTAAAGGAAATCTGGAGATGTGTATCTGGAAAAAAATCACATATTTTTGATCTCAACATTGTGCAATACATAGTCTTCCGATCGTGTGAGATAAATCCACAGTTAAAATATTAGGCCATTTCAACTAAAACATACATATATTACCTACATTTCACTACTTCAGCAAATAAGAAAGCTTCTCATTTGTTATAACCCATTTGTTCAACTAAGAAAAGCATGTTACATTGTCGGTAGGGTAGCAATTCTACTGAAATAAGCAACTAGCAACCACAAGTCTCACTTGCAAACACACAAAAGCTTTCATCAACAGCCCAATTTATGTTATATTCAAAATTAAGGGCTGGCAGCTTTGGAAATCACATCAGATCCTAGCCCTTCAGTTATTCTCATTTTATGTTATAGCTTCAGAAGACTATCATTTAACCTTAAAGGAGTAAATACTTACTGATAAACTCCATTGTAGACCAGAAGTTGTGACACCAACGTGGCCAGGAAAGCAATTCCTACTCCAAGACCAAAGCCACTTCGCGATCTATCAAACGTCCACCACAGTCCAATCGACAGAGCTGCTAACGTGAGAGACAACTGGATATTGTTGGCAAAATCCACTTTCTGTGTTGATCATTAAGGATAAGTTTAGAAATATCATATACAAGTGTAAAGCAGTTCTCATCATTCTGTTTATCATATTTTGCCACAACAGAAATGCGTAAAAAAATAGAGCACTAGCAGTATCAGCTGCAGCACAGCTCTCTACCAGGTACAGGGAAATAAGTTTTTTGTTTCCTGTAACACTTACAAGGCTTACTACACTTACTCACAGTTTTAGGGTCTTAGCACTGAACAAGAGCAAAGAGTCTACACACCTACCAGACAATACTGACATCTTATACGGACATACAATGCGCATGGTACTTTTCAGAGTAAGGACATCTCATCCTTACTTGGCCCTTTATTACACTAAGCATGAAATCTTAAATCTAGCATTGGACTCCTCTAAATGACAAGGATTTACTGAAAAAAGGTATTTTTCACTCTTAGTTAATAGCAATTAATTTACATGCCAGTTTACATTCAGCTACACATTAAAAATGTTAATGTTTTCTATCAGACAAAATGTAAATAATATTACTGTGAAAGCATTCATGTAAGTCAACACTGAAAATCAGTTTTGCCAACTCTGTGATGGAAGCACGAAGTCACTCCATCATGTATCTTTGCAGTGTTTCACGTTCTTCAAAATGTTTCTGAAATACTAACTCATCCTCACTACTCCTGTCCAAACTAGATTATTAAAAAGGAAGCTGTTGACTTTCATAAGCCTGAAAACACATTTATGGGATGACAACATAAAAACACTGCCCTGTTTTCTCACAAAGGCCTGGAGAGAGACCTAGAGGAAGTGAGAAAGAAGTTCAACAAACTGAAATAAATAATTACAAATAAAAATCAATAGCATCAGAAAAAAAAAAGTCAAACATGACCAAAAACCACACCCAATATGGTAAAGTGCAGAACTGGTAATAAGCTGAAAAGAAAGCAGTCGGGAGAGCTGTCAAGGAGGAAATACAGACAGTACATTAATGATGTTCTGCAATATGTGTAACAGCTGTTAGAAAACTGCAAGGAGGTTTGCTGTGAATAATCTGAACCATGCAGAGAGATGCTGTCAATACTCTTGTATTTCTTCAAAGCAGCGAAGTTGCATGTGCT
Organism: Rhynochetos jubatus; assembly: GCA_027574665.1. Taxonomy (NCBI): domain Eukaryota; kingdom Metazoa; phylum Chordata; class Aves; order Eurypygiformes; family Rhynochetidae; genus Rhynochetos; species Rhynochetos jubatus. The sequence goes on from CM050654.1 coordinate 33,783,066, forward strand.
TCCACAACAGGTACAGTCCAGGTCGGCAAGAACCACAGGACCAGGTTAACGCATCACTGACACGAGAGCAAGGCTTGTGAGGGATAGTGGGAATGACTGAACAGTGGCAGCTCCAGCTCATCTGGCCATTCTGGATAGGATGGCTGGCAGGAACAAAAGCAAACAGCAAAACCCATCTGAGGGACAGGCCACCCCGTAAGAATTCAGGCAGCTCTCACATCTTTCACTTAACTTCCTTCTTTTCCTGGAAAGCAGAAGATTCAGTAGCACACAATCAGAAGTTCTTAGCATGGTTTCTGCAAACCATGTTGGAGCTGACACTGAAGGAGAGTTCCAGAGGTGATCAACTTACTTACTAATTAGTTTACAAGAACTCAGTTTTCACAGACAGACCTTGGTTTCACCTGACCGAGGAGGCACTAGACGTGACTACACAAACCCACCAAGACTCACAGCACTGCCAACACGGTGTGTCAGTACCACATGAAAAACACCCTGTCACTCAGCATGTCCCCAGTGGCTTCAGGGCAAAGGGATGCCAGTTTTGAGCACACTTGTGCAAAGATGCGCCTGAATTAGGAGCAACTACTCAGGATCGAGGCATCATTTGCAGAATGGAGTAAAAATACTCGCTCACTTCGTGTAGTCTTGGGTATTACCTGGTTCTGACTTTGCCCCTTCCTTTTCAAAGTGCGTGTGCTTCACTGATGACCCCAAGGCTGGGCTTCAGCCTTTTACTAGGGTGTTGAAAGGACATTAACCCTTGGAATGTATTAAAGCATTTTTCTGTAATACCTGCCACAAATATTTCCCCACGCTTACTTTCATTATTCAAAGAAAATAAGTAAGACAAAACCCAATATCGAGACATTTCTAATGAAAAGACTTTTCAGAACGAAAAGGTGTGAGACTTACCAGCTCCAATACTGCTACAATAGTTTAACACTAACACATATCCTGCATTTCCCTGGCAAAAACGCTGTACGTTACACCTTGAACGATTCACCATGACTATGTGAGCTTTGTTTTAGTGGAAACCCATTTGTTATCACCCATTTCATTAGAATATAGGATACAGCGCTGGCATGATTTATTCCCACAAAGACTGCTACACATCGCATTACACTGGACCATTCTCTCTTAAATTTATGTGGCTCTCCCAGATGTCTGTCCATGCACGGGTACAATAACCCGATTACAGCTGTGGAGACAGGAAAGAAAAAAGCCCAGAAGTTAAAGCACTGGCAATATTTAACTAAAATAAAGACTAACTAGACTTTGACAATTACCATCACTACTAACACGGGTCTTTTAAGGATGAATAGTACAAAAGATACAGTGTAACAGAAGAAAAAATTCAAACAACATTATTTTTAAAAGCCCTGTAAAACGCCAGCAGCATCTTCAACCACTGCAGCAGGGGCAGAAGTAGCAAAACAGAGATAATTTGAACTGGGGGTGGAGGACAAAAGAGCTCTGCACCCTACCAAAATGTGCAGTCTCACGCTGCAGTTCAGAAAGAGCAGTAATAGCTTGCAGGCTGGCACTTTTGAAAACGCCACAAATCAAACATCCATGTATAAACAACTGCAAAACAAACACACCACAATAAGGGCAGAGTGCGGTTTATAACAACAATATTTTGGGTCTTCTTTTGTTGTTGTTATGAGCAGGTTTTGTTTGGATAACGTTTTTCTCCTCTTCAATGCTACTATAAAGGCTCACACAGACGAGGGAAAGCCAGGGGCCTATGGCAGCTGTTGAACACAGTAAGCAAACAGGACTTTCATCCCCAGGGAACTGCTGTGCTCTTGGAATATTTCTTCATAAGTGTTTTCTGTACTGCAGCTGCAGCTAAAGAGACTGTTAGCAGCACCACCGAGGAATAACACTGGGGCTTAATGTTAAGCTGGTGCTGTCGGAGGGGGGCAGAGCCTGAGTCATCAGTACGGACTCCAGCGCCCTCAGTCTGGCATGCTGTTGGAGGGAGGTTATGGCAAATGCTCTTTATTCTGCCAGAGAGGAAGCTGATCTCCAGGATTCAGGAAAATAAACCACCAGTAAAGCTGGAGAGGAAAAAAACAAGCTCCCTGAGCAATTTTCTTGCCAAAGGCGTTGGGCCAAACTGATGACTAATAACGGTGACGGGTGAAAGGACTTCTCTGAAAGCAGCCTTGAACACCACCGATTAGCAATATGCAAAATACCTTTATTCTGATTATGATAATAAACCATACTGCAGAGAAATGTTCGTGTCAATCCCAGGAAGGCTGCGAAAGTACGAATGGTAAGAAAACGGGTGAATTATCAGCATTTACCACAGCGGTTCCCTGGATGTACACTATCAGAGAAGATAAGGAAAGAAAATGGAGAAGAAAAGATTGCTAATGAAAAAGAAAGAAGTCTAACACCTCAGCAGGGGTCACTCCTGCTGGGAGAAGCCAATTAATGCAGTAATATATTTAAATCAGGTGGCTTACAATCAAGTAGTACAAAAGCCTAGCAGGTGATGACTACACTTTACAAGCCACATCCAGTTTTTTCATCAAAACCACCAACGCATCAGAACCAGGAAGGCCACAAGTTTCTTCTGAGATGATGGCAAGACCTAGCCTCCACAGCTTCCCCACACGCGGCTGCAGCGTTCTCAGACGACCTGCGAGAGCACAAGGTGCAGCCCGATGCAAACAGTGGACAGTTCAAACGTTACAGTGAACACTGCAAACCTTAGGCACTGCTGCTGCAAGTTGGGATTCTGTCATTTCAACTCCCCACTACTCCATACGTAAAAGATCAAACCTTTACCAGACATATTTGTGGAGTTTAAAGTATAAAATTTAAAGTATAAAAGAAGAACACAGCATACAATCTAATAGCTAATCCACCACCTCAGCAGGATACCAGAAAGAGAACTAAGACAACAAACAGACAAAGCAGGTATGTAACTGGCAACATAATACACCAAATGACTTTCCACAGGTTCAGAGAGATATCTGCAGGGTTTCCTTTCAAATCAAGCTCCTCTGTGACATCTGAGGTGTAGTATTTCAACAAGGTATCAAAACGAAACCAGTCAGATGACCAGGAAAACAATAGACAAATATTATCATTAGCAAAACAGTGATGCCAACTCAACAGCTGGTTTATCGACTCATATTAATAGCCAGAAACGTGAGCTTCTCACTCTCATTACAACTAACCTCTAGGAACATACTGTCTTTACTGTAAAGGTTCACTAAAGCAGAATCCTCCAGTACTGGCTGCTAAGAATATGCCCTTAGTAAAACTGACCCATGGGATCAGTGATCTTCAAAGTCAAGTAGAAAGCAGAATTCCATCAGGCCTCGATACTTGAGGATGAAGGAAGAGAAAAAGGGGATATTTCTTACTACCTACAGTAGACAACTCGTATAAACTTGCTAAACACACAAAAGTCTGCATTCCCTGTGTGGTCACAGGAGAAACGGAACACGTTCACATCATCCGACTCCATCCATGGATCTAACCAAGGTGCTCTATTCAGCAATGCACCTCTGCAACTGCCAACTGTGTGCCTGGCCTCAACGCCCTGGGACACAGTCAGGCCTCCCAGCTTCGCGGAGCTAAAGAAACACCTTGAACTGGAACGAGGAACAAATTGAATGCTGAGCCATAAAAGGGAGCATGACTCAGCGTGGTTTGCTGCACTCCAAACAAGGTGTGGTGTGCCGCACCACTTGGCACTGCCCGGGTATTGCCAAGGGCTGCCTGTAGAGCGCACTGCTGTAATCCAGGTTACAACCAGCATCACCTTCTAAGCGTGTTAAACTTGTACTCTAACCAGCAGAAAACACAAAGGTTATTTTCTGCTAATAATATTACAGTATTACCAAAACACTAATTGCTGGACACACGCATGCATATTTGTGGGTACACAGGGAGATTAGCACAGCAATAGCTCCAAAAGGGTAGTGATGCTGGAAGAGACATTTTTATCTTCCACATCTTTCATACAGTGTTTTGTAAGTATACAACTTCCTATCCACCCTTTCATCTCCACGCCAGGCACATGTACACGACTGAACTTACCTGACGCTGTGCCACAGCAAGGTGGTACCCACCAAGCTGAGGAGAAGATGCTTGTGATCACATCAGGGGGGAAGAGAGTAACGTTTCTCTGGATCTGAAGCAAGTTTAATACTAATGCAAGAAATACGCCAATAAAAAACAGCACTATACCACGAATTACCAAATTCATGCCATGACTGGTTACAGATGAAATGTATGGGCCACACTTTTTTGGTAAGGTTGGCATTGCATCATTTTCTGCCATGACTTCCTATGTTCTCAGAGACATCCAACAGGCTGACTGAGGAGGATTCACTTGCAATCAGTATGTTCACTCGCCGCAATTAGGAGATATCCAAACCCTGAAAAATAATTTTAAAAAAGGTGAAAAATGGAAATAAGAAACATTAAATGTATTTCTCTTAAATAAAATGGAGATTGGGTTAAAACATGGGTATTATATTTTTCTGAATTTTCTGAGGACTCATTTGAGAGCAGAACCAACCATGGCTGCAAAAATGCCTTGCAAAGAAAACAGGTTTTACAAATAGCTTTGTCTACGATGAAGAGGAGGAAACATATGGGAAGGGACAGCTAGGAATGTGAAACCACAGAGAAGAGGTGAAGCAATGGAACCGGTATCAGATGAAAGGCAGGCCTGCTTTGCAGTAACAATAAATTGTTTTTCTCCCCTCCTTTAAACAGCAACTGTTTATGTAATTCAGAAGCAAGTAAACACAGTCCTTAGTTTCAAGCCAGTCAGCAAGTCACAAATCTCTCTTCCTGAAGAGGTGCCAAAAAACATTTCTCAACTGGAAAGCGAAATCTGAGAAAAATTTTTCAGGACAGAGTCAGGATTCCAGCAATCCCACCCAACATCCTTCTTCCTAACCCCAGATAAGAGCAAACAACTCAGCAAACCAGGGAAGTAATCTTAATACAGAGAAAAGTATTAAATGTCGTAGTTTAGGCCCAGACGGCCACTAAGCACCACGCAGCAGCTCGCTCACTCCTCCCTGCAGTGGGATGGGGAGGAGAAAATGCAAGGAAAGGCTCGTGGGTTGAGTCAAGGACAGGGAGGGATCACTCACCAGTTGGGCAAAACAGACTCAACTTGGTGAAAAAATAATTTTGTTACCAAACAAATCAGAAGAGGATCATGAGAAAAACCCAAATCTTAAAAACCACCTTCCCCCCTACCCCCTCCCTTCTTCCCAGGCTTCGCTTTGCTCCCCATTTCTCTACCTCTCCCCCAAGCAGTGCAGAGGGATGGGGAATGGGGTCAGTCCATCACACGCTGTCTTTGCTGCTCCTTCCTCCTCAGGGGAGGATCCTCACTCTGCCCCTGCTCCAGTGTGGGGTCCCTCCTACAGGAGACAGTTCTCCACCAACTTCTCCAACGTGAGTCCCTCCCACGGGCTGCAGTTCTTCACTAACTGCTCCAGCGTGGGTCCCTTCCATGGGGCACAGTCCTTCAGGAGCAACCTGCTCCAGCATGGCCTTCCCATGGAACCACGGGCTTCTTTGGGTACAGCCACCTGCTCTGACGTGGGGACGCCCCTACGCTGCAGGGGTGGCCTCTTTCCCCCCATGACCCTCCATGGCTGCAGGGGCACAGCCCCTCTCACCACAGGCTGCAGGGGAACCTCTGGTCTGGTCCACCTCCTCCTGCCTTTCTGCAGTGACCTGGATGTCTACGTTTTCCCTCTCACATCTAACTCCTCTCTCCGCTCCAGGTCCTCTTTGTTTTTCCCTCTTAAAATACATTATCCCAGAGCCGCTGCCACTGTCGCTAACCGGCTCAGCCGTGGCCAGCACGCACGTCCAACTTGGTGCCAGGGAAGCTTCTAGCAGCTTCTCACGGGAGCCGCCCCTGTGGCCCTTCCTCTACCGAAAGCCCACCACACAAACCCAAGGCACAAAGTAACAGAGTTTGGTGAAAACATCCACGCATTATCACACACCATACTGCCATCAGGCACAAAGGAATCCGAGAGGGAAAGGGAAACGCAGCTCCCCTGCACCGGGCAGGGTCCTACGTGGGCCACCCTGCCAGCACCACAGGAATGGCAGTTCCCATCCCAATCACTCCTTTTAAAAAAGTCCATCCATCAAGAGTCTTGTTATACACAGATTTAGTGACACATTCATGTATAACAACGCTTTTGATGGACAGCTTAGCCACCTGGAACTTCAGAAAAAAGGCCCTGACATTGTTTTTAAAGCTGAAACTGCCAACTGATGGCAGCTTTCGTTAACTCTTACTTATGGCCAGGGGGAGCCACATCTGCGCATCCATCCCCCTTCCACCCCGGCTTCAGCAGATCCCAAGGAAGCGCTCTGAAGACGCAGCAGCAGTGCAGAGGACGCAGCATTCACTTTTCCCGTCCGAAAGCGAAGTTAAATACATCCAGGCTAGTTAAGACGCTACAGGTAACTCCGCAGAAGATGCAATGCCACACTGCTGCATCCTCCATCACTCAGAAGAGGTTCCAAGAGACAAAACAAAAGGGAAAAAAGTGAGCTCTGCTCACAGATAACTTCCTGCTGGCAGTTTGGGGAGGCAGCAGAGTCCTCCTGAGAACACAGGATCTCTTCTACATGGCCAATTCCCCGCACTACTTTAGATCACGAACGCATCTTGAGGGGAAAGAGGTCAACCACAGTGCCTGGCTTCTTAGTCAGCTCCCTGACTCATGCTGAACACCTAGATGTCTGCATCAGGGCTGGCAGCCCAACACACTTCCCTCAAGCAAAAAGGAGGTGCTCCAGATTATTTTTTTCCCCTTCCCTGGATGGCACAGCAGGGGAGCTTGGATAATAATACATCTAGCCTCCAGGAAAGAAACCATGGAGCTACAAATACATCACTATTTCAGCTGAGAGTCTCCCCAGTCCCTGGGGGCTTTGTCCACCAGGTGATCACAGGAATACCCAGTGAAGCCTTTTCAGCACATGGTATCGGAGACTGTCCGTCCAGATTACAAACTGCAGCAATACTATATCTCCCTGGGGCTTTTAAACTGTTAACTCCCTTCTTCAGCTCTAGCTTGCCTAGAAAAACAGGCTGAACTCTTGACTCTCCACTTTCTTCACCATCCCAACAGCTCTTGGCACTTCCCAAAGGCTACACATGCCTTTATCTTTTTTAATGCGTGACCAGAGCTGATGCATACAACCCCCGGTTCAGCTCTCACAGACAGAAAATTCACACTTTGGCGTCTCTCTAAATGAGCTCTTTCTGCTGCACACCGAGGATCACAATTTCTTTTTTTACTGTCATAAAGTGGTTGCTCACATCCTGTGATCCATTACTACATCCAAGCCTGTCTTTCCTGTTACAGAAATCCTTGGTTTTGGTGCCAGCCCCAAACCTTGCACGCTGAATTTCAGCCCACAAGTACTACTTACTCTGGCACTCAGCGTCATTCCATTTTTCCTGTAGGGTATCTTCAATCCTCTTTGGCTCTGCAAACAGTTCCCAGCTTTGGGTCATCAGCAGACATCATTACTGCACTCTATTTTGTGTACCAAGGTCATCAACTAAAATACTGAGTGAGATCAGCCCAAGTCCATCTTTGATGGAATCTATTAATAATTTCCCTATTTTACACCATCTCTTGATATCTCCCTCTAATGAGGCTCTGCTGCTTGTAATTCTTCAAACACATTGATCACCAACTTAATTAAAAATCATCAGCTGTTCCACATAGCAATACTGACGTAAACACCAATCAGTTTTCTTGGTTTTGGGGGGTTTTTTTGCCTCCTAGATAGGCTGACGATGAAATAAAAGCCAATTTTATTCTGGTATAAACCAGTTTCAGCATCTAAAACCTGTATTTATCCCATTTCCATTTACTTAATACCTCATTCAGCAAATATATGATATTTACTTGTGAAGGCTTATCAAACTGCAACAGGACTTTGCTATGCAAGGAAATCACTTACTGCTTTTATACAACCACTGCAGCTGCAAGTCACTCCAGGCACTAGCAACAAATTTTTTTACAATGATGTAAACAGCCTGACCACAGCAAGGGCACTCGGGTGGGTACACGTCACTGAATGTTTATAACAAGTAATGCAAGGTCCCAAATTAGCATGATGCACTAGTTTACATCCTGGTTTCTCACCCTACACACATTGTTCCTATTTGGTTTATCCCAGTTTCCAAATTTTCTCCACTCATTGGCTCTGAGACCTCCTGTCATTCCACAAACAGAGCAATGGGTGAACGGAGCAAGGTGACCAACACTCACAGAAAGATTCTTCAGCGCTTCAGACAGACTGGGTTCAGGATGCTCAGGCACAGCAAAGGTATTTACTGTCCTCACCTTTCCTGACAATAGAAATTAAGATCTCTGAAGAAGACATCACCTCCTTCTTCTGGACTGGGAGGCAAGTGGGCCTGCAGACAGAGCAGACAATGTCTCTCGCCTTTTAAGCCTTCTATTTTACTGAGGGTTTCCACTCAGATGAGAACAGTTCACATACTGAACCAACACCACTTCTGAGCCATCGTCTCTCGGGAATGCACATTCAGAACTGTAACACCACGCTGAAAGCTACAGTCTTGGCACTGCCACAAAGTCCCAGCTGCACTTTCCCTCCTCGGTGGCACACGGCTTCAACCCAAGCTTTTAAACACACCACGCGAGAGCATTACACACGAATCGCAAGGCAACCACACGATGTCTGGTGTTGCACAGAAAGTTAACAAGTAAATTATCGCCCTAGACATTTTCAGAACGCTTAGTGACTTAACTGTCTTCTCACTAGAAGCTCCATCCTGCCAGTGCTCCCCAGTGCTCCCCGTGCCCAAAGAGCCTTCTGCTGCGCATGATTTACAACTTCCAACATGACACAGACACGTTAGGAACAACGCACTGTACTGGGGGCCAAGAAAGAGATTTATTTAGGCAACACCACACGGGAGATGGCAAAAACACCCCGGCGAAATGACAAGAAGCCATCTGCCTTCTGCCAGGCAACGCCAAAAGCCAACCACCCCGCTTCTCCGGGAAGCGGGCAAGGCGGCTCCCCCAGGCCTGAGGGGTCCCATCCGCCTGGGCAGCGGGCCGCTGGCCCCAGGCCGCGTCAGCACCTCCAGCCTAGGCTGGGCCCCTGCGGCAACGCCCGCGGAGGGGCCGCGGGGCCCAGCCCGCAAGCCGCCGGCCCGGCCCTGCTTCCCCGGGGCGGAGGGGAGCCTCGCCAGGCGGAACGTTTCACCGCTACCGGGGTGGAACGGCTCCCGCCGTCCTCGCTCACCCGCTGCGCCCGGGCCGGCACGGGCAGCCGGGCCACACGCCGCTTACGCCGCACCCCCGGCAGCCCGGCCGCGGCGGGGCCCGGCACCACCCCCCGCCCCGAGGCGGGGGCTGCGGCAGCTGCGCTGCCAGCGGGGAGGACGGGGCACGCCGCTGCCTACCCAGCCCGGCCCGGCCCGGCCCGGCTCGGCCCCAACGCCTCGCACAGCCCCAGCTCGCACCCCCTGCGCCGCGCCAGCCCGCCCGCCCCCGCCGCCGCAGCCCCCGGACTCACTCGGCCTCCGCCATCTTCTCCCTCCCCGCGCCAGTCCCCGCCCCGCGCAGCCTCCGCAGCGCCCCGCCGCGCAGCTGACACGGGCGGCCGCGGGGCGGGCCGGCCGCGGAGCGGGGCCTGGCCGGTCGGCCGTGAGGGCTTCCGCGGAGGCGGCTGCGGCCCTTCAGGCCGGCCCCGCTCCGGGGCAGCCTGCCGGCAAACCGCGCCGCCGCGGCGGCGCCACTTGGCTCTCAGAGGTGGTGGTCGGCAGCAGCGTTCCTGCAGAGGAGATGGAGCCGCTCGCAGACACTTAGTAGGAGCCTGTTGGACCCGCACAACGCTGCTCCGGCGCTGGGCAGGGGCTTGTTCCCGAAGCGAGGCGCGCACGCCGTTGTTTGCAGCCGCGCTGACGCTTCCAGCGGAGTTGGGTTTAGCGATGCACGGCTGTGTAACGTCGCTGCCAGGCGTTGCAGTCGCAGCAACGGGGAAGATGGACATAACCTGTTCCCCAGCCCAAACTGCCAGCCTGGCTCCGGCTCTCCCCAGCACCTGGTTCTGCAAGGGCTTTCCCATGTGCTTAACCACCGATTGGGGCAGAAATAACTCAGCTCATCACTCCAGAAAACACGTTTTCAACACCAGGCTGGGGCCTCTCGGAGAGAACACAGAGTGTGAAGGAGAAAACAATTCCCTTAACCTGTCTTAACGAGTAGTAAAGGCTCACAATAAAAAAAAACCACATTTATTGCGTATATGTGGGGAGGGATATAGCAGAACAATGCTGTTTATTCATTTAGATACCTATTCATTATAAGATTATATTGTTGTCCTATTTGAACTTTTTCCTTTCTCATGGCACAGATAATGAATACAATTTATTAAAAATATTTGCACGTTGCGTTCCACCAAGCTCAGTATTTCATTGCAAAGACTTTGATAGAGCTTTCCATAGTCCGTGCTCTGCAGTGATTCAGCGCAGAACCTATTACAGCTCCCAGAATAATGATTGGATAGGGTGGAATTTGTAACTGTATTTACTAGGGTGGCATCTTTAGTGATAACTGTGGTTTCTTTGTGCTGGTATGTTGTGAACAACAGTGTCACCAAACACATATGAGCTCAGAGGAAAGTATATGGGTCTATAATAGACATACTAAGAATGGAAAAGGGAGAGAGTTTGGGTGTTTTTTTCAGCAGAAATCCATTGTGGTTTAGATGAGCAATAAATGTAATTTTGAATCATTCAACTTTGGTTTTCATCACACAGAAACAAAATCTTTTTTATTCTCAGTAATTCCAAGTGAGCTGCTTGCCTGTCTGCAGTTTAGATAGTGACTTTTCTGTACTTGAACTCCAAATTTTGAATTGAGAAAGACAAAAGGGGTTTTTAATCAAATGGAGACTGCAAATGATTGCTGGATCTTTCCTTCTCCAGACACATATATATATATATAGTCAGGCAATGATTTGTCTATAAATAAAATTGTCTTAGTTATAGTCAGGTCTGCTGGTATGTTTCATAGTGTTAAATTACAAGAGCTTAACTCTTAACAGAAAATAAACATATGAGAAGTATTAGCTATATCAGTAGAGGGGTATTCAGGCTAATATGTGAGAAAACAGATAACCAATGTTGGTGTAAATCAGTGCAACTCAAAGGCCTTTGCTGACATTACTAATTTACACCAGCTGAAGACTCAGCCCTCACACCCATCTGGTATCCTAGAGGATACAATGTCCTGTTGCCCAAAAATGGGAGGATTATGAGGGAGAAGCATACAAAACCATATCTGAATTGGAAATTGCCAAAATAAATACCTCAGCAAATAGTTTTGCGGGCAAAGGAGACAGACATATGACCTGCAGAGAAATGTCACTTGCTCCAACTTTGACTAGAATTGCCGTGAAATATCATGGGAGAAGCATCTTTTTTTGGAAAGCAACGCAGGGTTGTTTCATTGCATTGGCTGCAGAACAAGATGGTGCAGAATATTCTGGATTTAGTTTTGGGATATAAATATTGCTCTGGATATGATAAATCTGACAATGAACAACACAGCCAAGTTCATACAAAGCAGAGGAACCTAGAGCAGCCACATACCTGTAGAAAAAGTGGAATTGCTCTCGCGTCCATAACGGCGGCTTTTTAAAAGTTTCCTTTTGTAAAGGCCTTCGTAGCTGCCCATAGACTGATTGCGTGAGCCAAGGCCTGTCGGCTTAGCTGAAGGTGTGTCCATAGCAGTACAATAAAGGAAGAGTGAGAAGACGATGGATGGATGAGAGAGACAGACAATAGTGGAGTAATAGCAGTCTGCAGATCCTGAGTATCTGTGGCATCCCTTTAGCAGGAGGTGCACAGGGAAGTGGTGGAGTCACCATCCCTGGAGGTGTTCAAGGAATGTGTAGACATGATGCTTGAGGACATGGTCTAGTGGGTATGGTAGTGCTGGGTTGATGGTTGGACTGGATGATCTTACAGGTCTTTCCCAACCTTAGTGATTCTGTGTGATTCTGTTTGTGAACTGTGCGGAAGGATATCTGTTGACCAGCATGTGCTTTGCAACAGGCAATGCCTGTCCATTCCTTATTCCACATTCCAGACAACTACATCAAGTACTGCTGTTGTTTGGGGCCTTTAGGTAGGATTGTAAAAGAATGATGTAAATTGTAGAATTTTCTTTTATCAAAATATTCTTCGGGAATACAAATCTCCTTCCAAACCTTCTTGGAAGTTCTCCATGCATACAGAAAGCTTCTGGAAGGCCTTCAGAAATGAAGAATTATGGAACTGGGCACATTTTCCACAAATGCCTTTTATTTCACCAGCTGAGGCTGCGGTCTTGTCTCTTTTATTGTCTGCCAAAGAAGTTGTAGTGGCCACCCTAGTTAGCACACAGCTGGGTCACAGGCGAAGATCGGTGTGGCTGACAAGTCCTGCAACAGATGGGGAGCTTGTTAGGCACAAAGAGCCGGTGTACTGTGAACAAGTCTGGGGTCTTGGCAAGCGTATAGCGTGCAGTGGGTAAGTTGTGTAAAATTGGTTTTCCGTTATGGGTGGGCATCTTAGAGAAGGAAGGAAAAACAGACAGGAGCGATGTGAAACGGTCCGATCACATGCATTCTTACATATGAAAAGGGCTTGTGCTTATCACAGGTTAACAACAGAATACATAATTTGAGGGCTGCTATCAAAGGCATATCTGTTTATTTATTTAGGCACTTGCAAAAGATGCTGGATTGTCGGCTGCAGAGGCTAAAGTCCTTTATTTATTTACTGAAAGGTGCTGCATGGACACATGCAGCATGAGTTCCGCTGTATCCTTCTGCCAGTGTGGCTCAGCCCTGATACAGTTTCCCTACTCATCCAGTACTTGCTAAAATAGTTACCTAGGGAGTGAACACTGCCAGCCACGGTCGCGGTTTCTGAGATACGGAGCCCAGCCCCATCAGAAGCTTACCAAGATAACCTCATTGCGTCACATGGCAAAGAGTCACAAACAGCTGTAGTGCTGAAGGACTATGGCATTTAAATAAGGTATTGAAAATGCAAGGTAATCGTCATGTTAGAGTACATCCAAATATGGGATTTAGAAATTAAATGCTTCCTGCCGTATTTTTATAGCGCCATACAATATCTAGATTCAATGGACAGTCTACATGGCCAGGACACTGAGCTTCCTCTGGGCCTATTTTTTTCAGTGATAAACTCTGGTGGGATGCAAGGACAGTATGGAGCCTCAAGATACACGGAGAACATACATGAATGCATTCCAGTCCTAGGTGTGTGTGCATGTGTCACAAGTGTGTCACTTGCTGAGAGTCAAAATAAGGTCAGTGCAGATGAATAACTGTATGCGAAAAGGGCAGGAAGGAAATTCATGTCAAATCAAGCTAAAAATAGATGGCTGATGGATGAGAAGAATGGTGTAAGAAAGGCAAACACAAAAACTGCAGTGTCTGGGAGGAAAAGCAGCCTTGCACAAGAAGTTAAAATATTTTCAGATCTCGATTGAAAATATTTTAAATATATGTCCCTGAAGATAGAAGGAAGTGATTTCTCTATAAGGTCTGGAGGTTCACAATTTCTCTGCATCCATAAAATTCAGATTCTTTTCCTCCCTCTCTCCTTCCCTTCTCTTCCTTCTCTTCCATTCTTTGTTTTCCCCTTTCTCTCTCTCTTCCTTTCTTTTTTTTCCTCTCCCTTTCCTTCTCTCTCATTCCATTTGTGGTAGCAATACCACAAGGCTTGACGTACAGTTATTAGCAATACTGTTGACTGAATTTGTTGGCATTTTATTTGTAGAGATACATGCCTTATATTTATGCCTACAAAAAAAATGTCAACAACTCATTTTGACTTATTTTGAGACCTACCCTGGTTTGCTACTCGCTGTACAAATACAGAGTGAGAACCTGTTTACCCCTGCAGAGTTCACAGTCTGGAGAGAGCAGCAGATTCCTCTGCAGGTGGTAGAGAGAAATAACACATATGGAGTGATCCTTCTGCTCATTTCATGTATCTAAATTGTCTTCTGGAGAAGGCTGTTTCTTTCCTTCACCTGTTGCAGATGGAAAAGATGTCAAACTTCATAGACATCTAACTTCTAGGCCTCAGAATAAGGAGATAATGATGTTATCCTGTATAATTTGTTCAACAGCACAGGTTATCTGGGTCAGCGTTGAGGAACGTTTGCGTTGCAGCGAGTCTCGGGCATGGCTGTGTTGGACAGCAATCACTGCTGGCATTGACATTGTGGGGAAGGACACGTTACAGAGCAGTTTGAAAAATGTCTATTTGTCTTAGCCAGCGGAAATCTGCAAATTTACAATGACAATTCAAATACCAGAAGTTCTCATTTCCAACAAATATTTCCATTTTGCAGCATTCAGCTTCCTCTCCAATTTGACCTTTCCCTAAGAAAGCACACGGTGCAAAATGCAAAAATAAAGGAACCAAGAGCTCACTTAGAAACACAATTTCCCATTAAAAGCAGTTTTAATGAAATATATTCCATCAGCGTTAGTTGCTTTTGACAGTCAGTAAGTGATTCAGGTGCCTAAACATAGGATTTAGGATTCAGGGTCTATCTCAGAAACACTTATTGGTATCCAGGACACCCACGTGGAGCTGGGGATGTGACAGCCACTGCAAGACCCTTACCTGAGGCTGGGGCTGGGGTTGGGGAGGGACACTCTAAGAATATGCATCTAGAACAGCATTACATCAGGCAATTAGTCTCCAAATCCCTACGATTTCAAACAACAAAACATCCCATCTGATACTGTAATCAATGAGCCTGATGAAGCAGAGAGGTCAGTGGCAAAGTGCCCTCAAGTCTTATGCTGTATTCATGACACTCTTTTGGCTCCTCCCGGTTATTTTACACCAGGGCAGCCAGAAATTCCTGCGCAGGCAGCTCCAGCAAGCGCTGAGCACCGGGGAGGTGGCTCACCCACCATCTGCAATGCCAGTCCCGGAGCAAGTGCCGGGCTGCAACCCAGGCACCTGCAGCAAGCACCGGTGCTCTGCTGGGAACCCTCCGAGCACATGGCATGCAGCCTCGGTGAGCCTGGCAAGGGAGGAGTGAAATCCGGTGTTTGGCAACCCCATTGTGCAAGGAACAACGGGGATAAGCGGAGCCGTAGTTAGGAACCAACTCCACCTAACTGTCCCTGAAGCTATAAAAAGAGAAGAAGGATTAATAATTGTCTGAGTCAGCAGTGTTAAATATATTTTTGAGTCACAGACACAAGACTGCAGAGGATATGCTGGAGGAGGAAAGAAGACGGAAGAACATAATACTAAATAGCATAATGGAATTTGGATTGTAGAGTTTTGGGGCCTAAAAGATTGAAAACCTTTTCCTCCTTCCTTATTCTACTGCTCTTGCTATCACCTCTGTGAAAACACAAAGAATTGTCTCATTCTTCTATAGTGTCAGCAAGGGGTTGTTAGGCTGTGCTGGATTTCTGGGCTACTGCTTCTACTTGTCCTTTCCTGACGGGATTTAACCGTGTTGTGTAAGATTTGATGTTACAGCCAGAACGTGGGCTATGACCCTTCTGAACTTACATTTCAACGTGGTGGCAAATGGATCTGTTAACTGAATTAGTTACCTTCTCTTCTCCATATTTTTTAAGGTTTAACGAGGATGGTTTAGAAGGTTTAATGAGGAACATTTTTTTAATTCTTACCTGTTTCAGTAGAATTATTACACACAAGTTGAACCAAAGTACACAGGACTCTACAGGTACTGAAAAACAGGTACCCAGCTACATTGCTGACGTGGCTCACTGAACTACAACCAGCCTAAACTGACTCCTGCGTTTTGTCTTATCCCTTGACTCCTAGGCTACACATTTGGGACCTGAATTTCTGCTGGCATTGTAAATTTAGCCCAGTGAAGAATTTGGCCTTCACATTGCAGAGAGACAAATAAAATCTCAGTATTGTGTTTGTGTTTGGACTGTTCCTAGTGGTTTTTTGTATGGTTGTTGTTTTTTTTTTTTTTGCTTCTTTTTGCTCCACTGGTTCATTTATGAAAAAAGATGATGAGATTCAGGCTTCGGATGGTATTTCCATTACCCAGGAATTGAAGTACTCTGAGCAGGCCAGGACTTGCATAAAGATAAACACACGTACCCAAAGTGAACGCTAATACTTTAAATATAGAAAAGCATTACAACTTGTGCCTCGTGCTACTTACCCAGCAGACCTTCTGCTGTGGATTTATGGCTGTTGTCACAGTACTTTCTTCTCTGGCTTTTCTCGGAAGAAAGCTTTTTCGAGAACTAAATTAATTAAATTCAGAGAGACTGCTAAAGTGAAAATATTGTCCACACAGATATGCACATATATACATGTGTCTACATGTAATTAGCAATCAGTTCTTACAGAGATTTGATATAAATCCAGCAGATTAGATTAGGTGATAATTAGTTTGTTTTGAGTTCAGATCTCTGGGGTAGGTGCTGGGCTCCAAATAACATAATTAGTTTGCAAAAGGGCACCAGCTTT
Organism: Rhynochetos jubatus; assembly: GCA_027574665.1. NCBI lineage: Eukaryota > Metazoa > Chordata > Aves > Eurypygiformes > Rhynochetidae > Rhynochetos > Rhynochetos jubatus. The sequence goes on from CM050654.1 coordinate 33,799,654, forward strand.
TCAGCAGTTCACTGTCGTTTTCTCCAGTGTGCTTCCTGAGAGTCATATGAAGATCTTCTGCTCCAAATAAATTCAAAGCCATGTGTCAGTTGCCAAATATATTATTAAAAAATAAAGGAGTTTCGTGTACTGGTCTTTCTTAGAGTAATCTGCTTATACAATTTCTTGACTCTTAGCTCAGCTTTTTCCAGCATTTGTGGTGTAGCAGAATAAAGATCACGTTTTATTCTAATTATGCAATTTTAGCTATATATTATTAGAGATTTAAGAAGTAGTTTGACATGCTCGTAACCAGAACATGGCCCAAAATGAGTTATGTTTTGTCATCAGTGAATTTCTGCTGTTTCAGAGAAAGGGATCTTACCAGCCATGATCTTACGTCTTACATCTTCAGATGGAACTTGGTCTCTCATGGCCCTGCTAGAAAAGTGATACATTTTCTATTTGCTCTATAAGCAGAATTTCAGTTGCCCTGGGTTTCTCCTTTGCTGCATAATAAATGAGGAGTGGCGTTCAAGTTTTATTTTTCCTATTCATAAATAAGAAATCTCATTCTCATTTAGTATAGAAACGCTTCAGATGCTTTAGTAACATTTTATTGTCTGCCTCGGTAACAAATACGCTGTCTATCCAGAAACACTGTGGCTTCCATTAGACCATTCTATTCATTTGACTCAAGTAGACAATAAAACATGCTGAATGACAGCGTGTCACTGATGACTACAGAGCTCTAAAGAAAAACCATTCTGCCTCCTGCCTTTTCATCCATTTTCCTATATCTGAGTGTAACCCCCCCCATTGTGTTTTAGTGGAGGCATGGCCCTCTTGATAGAGTTCTATTAATTTTTAGTGATTAGCCCAGTGTAGAGCTTTGTTAGAAAAAACTGATTACGTTATTGTTTCCAAAGGGGAATGTGGGTACCAAGATGTCAAAGATCAGTAAGTACCCTGCTGCTGGAAAATGTTGGTTTAATGTATTTCTGGCAAATTATTCTATAGTACTTGAAAAACACTGGGAAACCGGGTGAGGTCCTTTAAACAAAAGTGTTTATATGTCCATCTGCTTTGGGCACAGATGGAAGACGTGACTGAGAATTAGTACAGAAATGGCCAGTCTGTGACTCAGGGGTATAAACTGGTGGAATACCTGGTATGGTAGCAAAAGGCATTTCTTCCACTCAGGTTGGAGTTCACCATATTGCAGAAGCCTGGTGCAAAGTCAGCACCACTTATGTTCCCATTTGGCTTATACAGTGCATAGGTCTCACATGCTGCACAGGGATGAGGTTTTACTTACATGTACTTTTACATTTACTTTCGGTTTTTACTATTTTAACATGTATTTTATTTACATTTACCTTTTTTTTTCTTTCAGTCCTTCCTCCAGAAGCATAAGCAATGTAATCCTTCCCTCTGTTAACAACATGTGATACTTCAGCAACTTCTGTCGGACATATATCTGGCTTTCTGGAGTCCATCAGAGCTCCCTTATCCAGAGAGATCAACTGAACCTTCAGACACCCTCCAGATATTAGATATCAATATGTGACTTTCAAGGTAACCCAGGAAATGTTTATTTCTTTCTGAAATGCAAGTAGGGTTTTTTCTGTTTATCACCTATTTCTTCTACAAGGAAGGAGTATTCCAAAGTGTATTGGAAATACCGTCTCACTCTCTGAATACTTATATTTCATTCCTGAGGGTCAGCAAGTGGCTAGAGGCTATAACTTGGCTGCACTGGCCTTCTTTCAAGAAACTGGTTCTTGAAAACTTGGCCACAAGCAATCAGCTGAGAGGGTTTTCCCGTGTGCTTTTGTTTCAGATGGCAGACCTAACACAACATGGTTACAGAAACACACGGTGCTCCAGCGACACATCCCTTGCACTCTGAGTGATGCCGTACCCTATGTGCAGCCGTGCAGACCCCAGCCTTTTCCCTGTGCAGGTAAGATCTGTGGGACAGAAAGCTCTTTGGGAGAGGCAGCATCTCTCGTTAGGTGTGAGCACAAGACATAGCATAATTGTGGCGTCTAGCATGATTGTGACATCTAGAAGCCACTCCAGCATTTCTAGGGCTAGACTGTGAATCTCTTGTAATAAGCCATTGCTTACCCAAATGACCTCTGTGAGACTGGTACTTGCAATATGGACCATAATAAACAATAATGACAGAAATAATAATAACAATGCATTTCTGTGGCTGCCTCCCTTTTCCATTACATGGGAGACATTCAGGTACTACGAGATGGATAAGGTATAAGGTACAGATGCATTGTATTTGGAAATAGTAATAATGGGAGCACACGTGAGGTAACTAAATGAACTACCTTGGAGAGTGATGATAGTCTGTGCTCAGAATGCTACATCTCTCCACCTCTTAAAATTACGTGCACTATTTACAACATCTCTTGGTTGAGCAGGGATTTATTTATGTTGCTCCGTGTCCAACTAAATGTTAAATATGACGTCATGCCGTACCGCTCCATCTCTGGGTGAAGGTACGAGTGGAAAGACATACAGAACTTCTGTGACATTCCCATCTACAGATACGTATGAATTGATCGAAATAACCTTTTATAATACCCACAATTTTCTGTAGTTCTAATTTTTATTGTGCCTGCTGCCTGAAAGATGATAAGACTTATTCATAGAATTCACACTCCAGTGGTTTGATAAATATATAACAGTCTGAAAAGGAGTTTCTTGGTGCAGTGCATGTTATTCATCAGGTCTCAGTTTTCCTTGGGTTTAGTCCTAAGGTTTAATCTTTTTTTTATTTTTTTATTTGACATTTTTGGCTGACTTCTCTGATCTTCCTACCAATAGCCACAAGGAAAAATAGCACTTGGGACAACTAAAACTAAATACGGCGTGACGAAAAATATGTTTATATACCTTTATTATATTATCTCTTATTCTCTATCTGACAAATGATGAGGCAAGAATATTGTAAAGCGATATTCTATAGCAGGCACAATGCTTATCAGTTATTTTCCTTTGACCTTCTGCCTTAGAAAATTAATTCACTTGAGCTGTTCGTACATTAGAACATTAGGGAAAAAATAATGTTAGCACTAGTGAATATAATCTCTGCAGGAAAGCTGGGCAATTATTCAGTGGTCTAATCTTATCTCTTGTTTCATTTTTATATGGCAAGTCTACATTTAAAGTATTAGATATACTGTGCTTCTGCTCAGTACCATCAAACCACAGTAAATAAATGCCGCTAAGTGCCACCATGAGTGAAGGAGCTTATAATGAGAAGTGTGAGTAGACATGTGCACCATTCATCATTCTGTTCAGTCCAATATTGGGGCTCTTTTTATCAGCAGTATTCGTAGCGGTGTCATCACCTCTGGTATAAATCTTCTGTCAGTGTCTGTCGTCCCCGTGCCCTATTAAACTCGTGCTCTCACATAATCACCGAATGACCTTTGGATGTCTTTCATTAACCTCTGACCTGATCCCCGCTGGCTTCTTGTTGGTAGGTAAATCTATAACATGACATTTGCTTATGACTCAACCTTTATCCTTGCTTCATAGTCGTGCCTTTCAATTTTTTTTTTTTTTGTTCTGGAGCAAAAAGATAGTTACAATCTTAAAGCACAGCTTGGATTTCAAAGGTTGGAACACAGTATTCACCTAAGTGTCTCCTAATAGACTTTCTAATATTTTTCCACTGCTGCTTACTGGATCTTATCAATTCTAAATTGATGCAGGACATTAGCCTCACAAATAATATTTTTGTTTCTGACAGAAGTTTATTTTCTCTCATGTATTTTCTTCTTGCTGTGTTCCCCTAATCAGGGAGTAGGGATTGATTAATTAAAATTCAATTATTCTGCTGTGCCACAACTTAGTCCAAAACTTCTGGTGCTGGAGAAGAGGGTAGCTACTACACAGCAATAATAATGGTTGTTATTTTTATAATAATAATGATGCAAGATTTTGCTGTCATGAGGATCAAGTGGGCTAGAAAGTAGTCACTCCAGTGCTTTATGTTGCCGATGTCTTACTGCAAAGCCTTGGTGAAGCTACTTGCTTTTTCTATGACTCATTTACCTCACTTGTAAAATGAGCCAAGGTAAAACTGTACTCTGCAGAATAAAACATTAAAAATGGCTTTCATTTACCTCTTGTGTGCTTGGGTACCAAGCTGATACTCTTATTAACCTTGTTCAGAGAAGGGTGTGCACAGAGTTGAGAGCATACTGAATTCTATTCCTCCTCCTTCACCCCTACCTCCCCCCCACAAATGTGTCCCTAATTGCAGTTAGCTATAATTAGTACCAATTAACTAAAATTCTTAGCAGTTGTATTCCTGCAAACCCATTGATGAAAGGGGTGTAAATCACCCTGAAGCAATGTTAAAGTAAGAAAAGACTGGATTATATTATCTTCTCCTCAGTTTATATATACCTTTAATAAGGGTATGTTAGCAGACTTCTGTACTTACAGGATTTTCAACTGACTTGTGTAATGGCAACGGTGTTTCCGGAACCACATAACGTGCACACACTCATTAAGTCCATGTCTTGATGACTGCGCTATCCAGAAAGCTAAAGCAAAATGCCAATAGTTTGTTCCTGAGTTTTTCCTCTCTCCGTTTCTTTTTACTGTGTTCAGGAATGGCAAGCAGGTTATACTTCTCTTTCCTGTTTACGTGTGAAGACAGTCAGAGGGCCCATCTTTTCTCAGCTTGTGATCAAGCGCCATCAAAATGGGGAAAATTTCAGGGAATTGAGAATGGACAGATAAGCAGATTCTCTCTAACTTACTCTGGTTTGATGTAGCATTCCTCCCTGTTATTATCAGTGTTGTCCTCATTTCTTCTTTTTCTCTCTTCACTTTCTTCTATTCTTGGATATGTCTCTTTCGATATCAATGGCAAAAAAACCCTGGTGTTAGTATTTTGCACTTCATAAAATACCTGGAACAAGTTACATGGATAGTGAAGGAAACTGTAAGAAACCACAGATGCCAACACATACCCATCCCTGGGTTCAGCTGATTGATTGCTGTAACTCTTCTACCTCTTTGGAAAGAGGTTGTTGTAGGCATTGGCTATCTCTGCCTGAAGGTGACGGTACTTGGGACCAGCGTCCTGTGAATGACTCAGACATGGTCTGAAACAACTCGGCGTCCTTGTTGTGCCTAACTCTGAACACGGGAGATATCAAGGGATGTGGCTGCAGCCCTTCGGTGGGGAGAAGAGATGACAGCCTTGGTGTCTGCTTCAGTCCTTAGAACAATCTTCCTCACTTTCAGGACACCACAAAGAAATCTTCATGTCGTACGAAAGTGGAACAACTGAGAACTCATGTCCTGATCCCAGGCACGTTACATGGGTGGTATCGCCAAACGTAATACAGCTTGTGTGTGGATAGCTTGATAACACTGTGCCTTTTATTCAACAAATATTTCCATTCAAGTGTGACAACCCATATTTACTACCTCATTCGTAAGCCCCTTCCCAGTTTAACATAGCTGTTTTGGTGCTCATGCACAGCAGCATGGGGTAAGCAGTGAGCGGTGTGATGAGATCGGCGGTAAATTAAACCAAGAGCTGGTTAGATACCAGTTGCAGGAAAGAATACACACAAATGTCCTGGTAAGAGGCTGTTCCCAGGGCAGTCTCCTTTCATTGGCAGAAGGAGAAAAAATGGACCAACATACTGTGTTATATTAACCCCTCGTCCATTAAGGCCTACTAGTGCCCTCAGGGTGCTGACACAAAGTCCCACAGTGGCAGGGAGATGGGGGCAGACAGCAGGGAACCATGGAAAATGGTATGGAAAGGTCATTTTCTCCAAAAGTGCCCAGTGCCAGTCTTCGCTTGGGCCCCAGCATCCCTGGTGGTGCTCGTGATCTGACCCCTTACCTGGGTGCACATTGTCGTGTCACTGGCTAGGGATCTGCTATGTTGGGTTTCATTGGAAATGAATGTTATAACTACGAAAATGGTACAATAATGATGATAACTGTGAGATACTAGAGTGCTCCTGAGCGCTGGCTATGGATCAGAACAATACTGTGCCAGGTATAGCAAAGCCCTTTCCATCTCCGCTGGGGAGTGAGATGAATAAATTCACAAAAGCATGGGAATAGAATGGGAAAACAAAGGATTGTATCCCTCTACTTTTCATTTGGATTTACAAATACATTTGGAATGGCCTTTGAGGGTGGAATTTGGCAGAGTGTAGTTAACAGCCTTTAGAAAAAAGTGGATTTTGAGGAGAAACATATGGAGCCTGTCCCTTAGGCAGCTCAGTCCCACAGATCTGAGTGGGCTTTTGATCTGGCTGGGACAGAGCAGAAGATTTTCAACTGATGACGACAACTGAGAGTACTTGGAGTGACGGCAGCAAAGAAACACAAATGGGTGGTTAATTGTGTGACCCACAGGGAGCACTGGAAGACGTTAATGGGTGTAAAGAGGCCATATTTCCATAAATGACCATTAGTCTTCTGCAAATGTTCCTTGAAATGTAAAGGAATGATTTTCTCTCTCCAATTAATCATCCTGGAAATCCTCCTTCGTGTAATCTTGAAAACACGGGAGAGGACTTAGTATCAGCAAATGTTGCCAGATGTAGAAAATGGCAGAGTAATGTGTTGTATAAAATGATTTTGGGTGACAGAAAGGGGATAGGAAGCCAAGAATACTGCACCAACATTTGAGCTTCTCTGTCAGAGGCGTTGCCAGCCTCAGGAGGGAGCACTGGATAATTTATAGGTTAACATTTTCTTTTTATGTGAATAGCATTTTTTCTCATTTATAGTTAATTAGGTTAAGCATGCACGGGGAGCGAGGGAGGAAAGACTTTCAGAGAGAATCTAAACGATTAGTAATTTGAATGAAGTAAAAGAATCTGCTAAAAGCTGTAGCTCTGGAATTAAATATGTTGCTATAACAAGTGTAAGTATCAGATAGGAATTTTAAAGGTTCTTACATTAATTATAGCAGCAGAATAAAAAGAGGTAGAGCGTATTTACAGGTTTGGCACGTGGATTCTTTTCAGAAGCAGCTGCTGTTCCATTTTACTCGAAGAGGAGAAGCTGTTTGTCCCACCATTTCACGGGTTTATATCTTTTGCACACATTTCTTGTCTTGGGGGTTTTGGCTCATAGACAGGATCAGTTAAGGTGAACTACGAAGTAAAATGAACTTGACTTAACCACTGAGTTTCTTCAAATCTTTTGTCCTGTATAAAATCCTCTTGACACTTCCTGGTTGGCTGAACATTTTTTTGGCAGATTCTGTGTGTCCATCTACACGGAGGGAGCGGAACAGTTTCACTAAGGCCCATCTCAAAATGCTGCACCATATCTAGACTGGGGCAAACTTTTATGCCGACACGCAGAATGGTTCAGGGCATTAAAGTCATGTGGGCTGCCGTTCAATTACTGGGACATAGCCTTGTCAAATCCAGTATGTTGATGGTGAGGATGACAGAGCATGCTGTCATCTCCCATCTCCCACCACGAGGGCTGTACATCTCTCCTTTGCAGCGCTGCGCCGCTCCCTCCCGTCCTGGTGCCCCATCTGCCAGGCACAACTGGCTGGTTTCCCCCACGCAACCGGTTCTTTGCTCCCTGCCTCTGTTGGGTGATCCAGCGTGTGGCCATCATGGCCAGAGCTGTCACATTCCCGGATTTCTGTGATGAGCAAGACAGAATTTCACAAGAAGGAAGACATTTGTGAAAAATTAGTTAAAATGCATTTCCAGTTGGAATGCTTGCTTTCCACTGTGTAATTTTTGAAAATGCTCCGGACAGTTTTTAAATCATTTTCAGTTTCCTTTTCAGATTACCTTTAAGTGTTGGGTGGAGTTTTTAAATGTAAGCATCTAAGTCCAAATTTAAGCGCTTTTATCCAAGGATCTGATGTACAAGTTCTCCCAGCTGAATGTGTGCAATGCTTCCAAAAATCAGGCAGCACTTTGAGTTAGATACTAAATATAGATTTAACAGTTTATCCCCCTGACACCCAAATAATTCAAGAAGTGAATGATTTACGATTTCAAGAAACAAATGATTATTTATTCTGGAAAATGCTGCCATTTTTATTGCACATGAGCAGTTCCGCATGGAGGGTTATTCAAAGTGGTTTAATGTTTGTGCTGCGCCCATAAAAGCCGTTTTCTTTTTCTAGGCAGGGATTTTTACAGTAGCCTGAAGGAATTGGATGCAGAGCTCCAGTGAAAGTCAGGGAGAGATAAGCACCTAATTCCCTTATGCCTTGTAGAAAATCACAGTGTTTATTGGCTTACTCCCAGCTGTAAGGGAAGCCCAAATGCTGCACCAGTTTTGCCCCAGCTGTATAGTCGGCAGTCCTCTCTGTTAGGTGACTCAAACAAAGATGCATGTTTTTATGTTTATAAAAAGGAGAAAATAGTATATGCACAGATTGTGCGTGGCTGCTTTGTGTGGGGGATGTGGTCAAGGGATGCCCGACTCTGGCCAGAACCAGAGTGAAGCTCAGTGGAGCACAAAGCCCAGACCAGGGGATCCAGGTCTGGAGCCAGCCAGGAACAAATGAGCACAGTCCTGAACTGCACTGCCCTGCACTGTGCTGCGCTGTGATGGCACAACAACACTTTAGAAGCAATTTTGGATTCTTCCAACATGACACGTATGGTGCAATGAATTTAAATGCCTTGCCTTAGGTCATGCGGGAAAGCAGCAGCAGACGCAGTAGAACAAAGGCACCTGACTCAGAGCCCAGCCACCTTCTGAGCTGCAGGCCTTCTGTCACAAGCCAAAGGGAATGTTTTCACCACACAAGGAGAAACATCAAAGAAAACAACAGTTCATCGAAGCTCTGAGCTTGGATGAATAGGTTTTGGCTGAACAGACAGAGTTGAGGACCAGAGCCCAGAAGTTTGTGTTCAATTCCTGGCTAACTGCATCTGCATCTCTGGAGACTTCTGTGAGTCCTTCTCTTCCCCACCAGCCTGCAAAGCCAGTACAGAAATTACTTATGGAGTGATTGTGAGAATTAGCTGATTAATGCTAGGCAAAAGCTCTGCCAGAGAGCTGCTCTGCCCTCAGTGGAAGAGACTGTGATGTCCGGGGGTTATACGCTGACTGCTCTTGCAGGGCAGGATTTAATTGCACAAGGGCTCATCTGTTGCTGCTATGATCTTTGGGAGGTATTAGATCACACCACTGTCAGGTGAAACACTTCTTGGACCAGTTGGTTTTCCCATCTTTGGAAGGGCCGCCTCCCTTGCATTGGGGTCACGTCTCTCCTCCACCCCTACTCCTGACGGTCAGGGCAGTGGAAGGTGCTGGGGTGCAGGAATATACTGTCTGGAGAACTGCATAGCTCTGCACAGCTTCTGCTGTTTCCTCATGGTATCCATCTGGAGCCTGTGCCAGTGGGTGCACCAAGAATGCTCATAGTAACGTTCCCTTGAGAAATAATGATTTCCCTGGAAAGAGTTGCCAGGATGTTAAAAATGTAAGAAGGACAGCGTTTTTCATGCAAAAACTTGCTGTCAGTATGGATAATGAGCTATCTGCTACTAGTTTCCTTCTTTTTGGAGTGGGAAGCAAAGAAGGAGAATTGGACTTCTTGCTGAATGGACAGTTGTGAGAAGCCAGTACTATTCAGTCATTTATGAGCAGCTTCTGGACATCAGGAGTTAAGGTTCATTACATCTCTAATTTTTTTTTCTTCCTTTGGGCAGGTGGCCTAACAGCCCAGCAGCTGATCCTACTTTTTAAATTTAATTTTAATTGAATGCACTGCTAGAGATGCCTTAAATTGACTCTTTTTGTTTGAATTTCCTATGGGAGTTTGCCCCAAGACCTCTATCCTAGTGATAACTTATTCTGGCCAATGGAGCCAGTGTGTTTCTATTGTATCTCTGTCCCTTCTCTGGCTCCTGCTACCATGAGCACTGCAGTTGCTGATGACTGGAAAATTACTCAGGTGTGAACTGTTTCACTGTCTGTCACTTTCCTCATTAGGCTAGTGAGAAAATGTATCTACGACTCTGTCACACACAGCCCTCATTAGGTTAGCAGCACAGTGAGATCATTGCCTTTTTTAAAGATGGCTGCAGGAAAATGGCTGGATAGTTTGATGTTCCTCAGTAATAAGTGGAAGTAGCAAAACTAGGGCTCAGTGCACTCTCCTCTGAAATAATTGCATTGTTTGCAGAGCCTGATCAATGGAATGAAGTGTTACTGCTGAGGGAGTCAGATGGCAGTGCATAATCCCACTCCTTAGTCTGAGTGGAGGGGGCAGAAGATGCTCGAGGTAAGACTAATTCACTGTGCAAAAGAGATTTAGGACAAGAACACTATCCATTTTTGGCATCTGCTTCCTCTGCCTGTTAAACTGGAGATCTCTATTGAAGGTGGTGTATTTTCTTTTGTATGTCAGTCTGAGCAAATATAGGTCTATCAGGTATAGCTCTAACTGGTAGCAATGAGGGCTACCAGTGTGTTCCTAATTCCTACCTCAAGCAGTTAGCCAAAGTAGCACTAATCAATATAGACCCATTTTAGCCGTTCCCAGAAAGCTGGATTTAGACAATATTACTGCCAAATGCCCATGCTGAGTTTCTGCTAGGAAGGATGTGCTAAATGGCTTCATGCCTTCTCTCTACCTAGTGCTACTTGCTTTTCAGTTCACTTGTTTCCTAAGCAAAGAGAGTCACTGCCTTCCACATTGGCATTTCCCCTGAAATTGGTCCATTAACTCCTATATGCTCTAGAAAGACAGGTAGCTATTTTCATGCCTGGATTTCTTTATTTGAAGAAAGAAACTTAAAAAAAAAACCAAAAAGGCAGTAGTAGCTACAACACACTCCAAGTGCCAGAGGAGCTACATAATCCTACTTGCTGTAGGGCCAAAGTCTTGAATGGGACCATGGTATTGATGGGAACTGCTACTTGCTTTGCTGGAAAGGGTGCTTCAGAAAACTGCCGTACAGCCTAGGCTGCTATGGCTGTTAGACCCTTGCTTTGGTGCCATCCACTGGTGCACCAGTTTGGTGCAGAGCTAGTTGAGCTCATCTACTTTACTAGATGTTGGTGGCATTGGTGGGTGAAGGTTTGCATGTCACAGCTCATACAAAATTGCCCAGAAATGTAATTTTACATAAGGAACTTCTTTTATACTTTCATTAGAATGTATTTCTACTGATGTTTGCTTCTGTACAATGATCCCAAAGGCCTGAAAGGCAGTTAAGACAAAAACTTTTCCACCCACTGAAGCTTGATAGAAATGTGTAGAGCGATGTCTGGTCGCCACATCAGACTTGCAGTGCTGACGCTCTGTCTCTGTTCTGCCACGTAGATGTTCATTCATTAGCACTGGCATAGAGGATCAGTGATGTACTGTAGTTGATTAGGTTCATAGCGGATATGTATCCCCTAAGGATAAGACGATGAAAAACACTTAGGGCCTTTTTGCTTATTTGAAGTTGATATCCAACTCCAAGTTAAATTGGGTATCAAGTATCTGACTTGCTCTGCATATATTTTCTTCAATTCCATATACATATGATTCTTCTCATTATCTTCATTTACAAATTCAAAGGCAATTATCCCTGAAATAGCTAGAAATGTAGAGAAAGAAATGTTTGAAATTTCATTTCATATAAAGTTCATACTTTCTTTTCTATTTAAGTGCGACTTTAATTTCTTTTGAAGAACCACAGACAAATGTTGAAAAAAAAAAAAAGTCCCTCATGGGACTGGAGGCCGAAAAAGCCCATTATCATGAAATAGAATGTTTACTTCCTAGGCTGATGATTCAAATATTGTTTTGAGCAACTGAATCTATACTGGCAGGTAGAAAGCAGCCCCTGATCTGTCATCCCCACGTTGAGACTGCCAGCACTGGGATGGCAGGGCTCTGGTATTTTGGTTCTTCTTTTCCTCTGGGCAGCTGAAGCTCAGGCTGTGTGCAACGCTGAGTATTTCTAGAGGGCAGTCTGATTTGTCTGCTCAATACCAGCCTGCCATGTCACTACAAAGCATTGACAAGCCTGCACCTCACCATCTGCTGTGTCCAGCCTGTCTCTGCGGTGGGCTGGCATGCAGCTGGCTCTACAGTCAGGAGTAGGAGCTCAAAGTTTCACCCCAGCCAAGCTTTGGAGCTACCTGTACAGAGGCAGCTCTGTTCAGCTAAGTGCTCAGTGGATGTTAAAGAACGTGTGAACTCAAGCAAAGTCTCAAATTCACATTTAAAACATAATCCTTGTGTAACCTATGTGAAATAAGCCATTCCAATTCCAAAGGAATAGGTGTCCTCATACTAGGAATTAGCAGACTGAGAAGGGTCAGCTCTCTTAAGGTCCATCCAGCCAGGAGCCAATTTCTTGGATTTTGTTCCTTTATGCAGAATCGCGCCACTTTGGCCAGTAGGACAGCCTGAGCCGTGACCACAGTGCCATGTTCAGAGGGTAGCTCTGGGAACCACTCTCCAGCTCTCTTCGCCATCGCTACAGTCGCTGCAGACCAGGCAGTACACCCCTACACCCAAAACTGGGCGGTATTCCACATGGCTCGGCCCAGCTTACCAGTGTGAATCACGGGTTCACACTCTGTGTTAACTTCATAATTGCCTTCAGATTTATACTAGCAATTAGGTTTCTTTTCCACACATAACTCGGCTTCAGACACACCAACTTTTCAGGAAAATAATTCATTTACAGCACTATTACTTAGTTCATCCAACTTGCTGGTTGTGGCTTATTAATGCCTAGGTACAAGACTGGGTTTTTTCTTCATTCTGACAGGGATTCTTGGAGTCTCAATGAGCAATTAGTATAAAAAAGCTGTCCTATGGAGACAGAATTAATACTAAAAAAAAACCAAGCCCAAACCTCTAAATCTTGACATATCTGGAATTCTGTGTATTTTTTTTGTTCATTAAAGGATACATTATTAACTAACAATCTTCACCAAAATACATATCAGCTATGTAAAAAAAAAAAAACAAACCCAGCCACTAATAGCTTTTTCTTAAAGGTTTTACAAGTTAATTTTAATAATATGCATTTAAGGTAAAAATCTACATCATGTTCCAAGAGATCAAAGAGTGTCCTGTTTAACAGGTGATGTTGTTTCAAGAGTTGTTTGTTTCCATTTGTGTTGGTTGAGGGCTTTTTTGTAGAACGACATTTTCATACAGAAATTTCCCAAAGCCTAATTATCATGGGAGTTTCCATTTGGGCTTGCAAGGAACTGTTGGCGGCATCAGCTTCTTCTTTCTGTTAGAGATGGTGGCAGCCAAAACTAGATTGTTGGTTTTTTAACATCTGTAAACTATGCAACACCTTCTGCAGCAGGGAAAATAAGTAAGTAACAGCAATGCATGAAGACATTACATGTAACATGGCCTGAACTAGTATCTCACTAATGTGTATATAACCTGCTTTATAGAACCATATCTTAACCAGGCTAAGGCCTTAATTATTATTGATTAGTTCTGCCCACTGTTCCAATATCAGTCATTATTGAAATAATCTCCGTATCCCTCATTAAACATGCATCTGTTTCCATGGGATTGCATTTTTAAATAAGAAGTGCTATTTGAATATTATTGGTTTCACTGATTGTTCAGGCACTTAGTACTGTGGTCGCCCAATCTGTCATAGTTAATCAACTCTCATCTCTTAACACTGGCTGCAGTTATCAATGAGTTGAGGATTAATATTCTGGGCGAAGCAGATGATAAATCATTTGTATATAATTAGTGTACAGCAAGGTTACAGCTGACATGAATTTTTATCTTAATTATGAGAGAAATTTGTTCCATTAATTTAATTTAGTTTGCATGAGTGGCTAGACACCTAACAAAGTTAATCTTACACCTGTCATTACAACATTAAGGAGAGTCTCATTTTCAAGCTGTAGACACAGATACTCTAGCATATAAGGATAATGTTGCTCATTCTGATGTGAAAATAGATGATCGTAGACAGAAGATACAGAGCCTACTCTTTTTAAAGACTTCCCAAAGGATTTATGTGAGAATATTAGAGAGAGATTCAAATCCGGTTGCCACTGTGCTGACTGGACTAATTTTCCTTCAATCTTCCTTCAGTGCTTCCTCATGAAAGAAGCATGTGGTACTTACAAACAAAGGGAAAGATTTTCCCTTTATTTTTATAGTTACGTATTTTAATTACTTTAACTGTATACGTATAGTTAACGTGTGACAGTGCCCTAGCACTTGTATGACATGACATCTGCATTAATGGCCACGGGTGAGGAAATCCACGCTGCCTGCAATCCAGCCTTTGCATTTACGTGAAAAAGAATTATTCATAACTTCATCTACTACGCAAACGGCAATTATGCAGGCATTTCTGAGGTTTCAGCACACTGAGTAAACCGAAATTCTGTGTTAATTATCCAAGCAATTATCAAGTCTGATAAATCATACATGATTGATAGATAAGGTGGGGCTGTTTGGGTAACAGGATATGGTGTTAGTTATTTTGCTGATAATTAACCAAGCACCTAAATGAAAGAAGACTATTTGTGGCATCCCTTATAAAAATGTTTATCTTTATAGATTTGTTGATTATAGTTATTTTATTCTGGTAGGATGACTTTGGAAAAAGAAAAGCCAATACCCGAGTCTTTTTACAGCTAATGAGATGAGACTGAATACAGTGGAGACAGAAATACAGCTGAAAATTACATTCTGCACTAGCTCAAGTCCAAATACGTATTTGTAATACAAGCCACAGTCTCCTTCACATTTGCAGCATAAAAATAACCCTCAAACAGAAACATTAATTGAACAGTAACTCAGATTAATGTTTTGTAATATTAGTTCACAATTATTACTCTCAGCTAGGGTCAAGAAGTATATAGTTGGGTATTCACAAAGAAATGACTGATTTAAAAACAAAGAGCTCTAATGGAATTCAATAGTGCTTTTCAGTCATTCCAGTTGGCATCTCTATTACCTGAAATGATTCACAGTCCATTATGGGAGCTTCCATGCTAATAGAATGTCTATCTTCTGTAATACAGACACATCAGGGCACTAACTGAGAATATGTCACAATGAATTTCATCTAGATTTCACTTCATCTCTTCATGGACTGTAAAATTTGCTCTTGTACAATGCCTAAATTTACTGTGGGTAATTGAGAGAGATCTATAGATGCAGCACACGGTAAAAAGCGGTTTTCCAAAGATCTATTGTAAATTCTGCAGATTTGGTTCAGTTGGGAAAAGATTATGAAGTGCTGAACATCATTCTCTGCTAATTAAATGTTTTTAATGCACTCTGAAAATATTTTGAATGGATCACGGTGAATAGAAAAGTGAAAACAGCAGCCTGTTTAAAATATCTCTCTTGCAGCTAGAAATGCAATGAAAAAGCTTCTGACATTTAAGAAACCCCAAAAATAGGTAGGAAAATGAGTGAAAGTAGGCTCCATTGCCCCTTGTAAGACATACGGATCATATCAGGTAGATATTTTTTATCTGTCTTGTGTTTACATAGTGCAAAGTGGGATATTACCCACTTAATCTGACTTCCCCTAGTTCTTCACAAAATCCTCCTTGAATAGTGCAGGCAACTCCATTTTATTTTTGTGACTGAGAATATTCATCCTAACTGAAAACATTGCTGTTAAGTTCTATGCATGGACTGTTGATAAAAAATTAAAATAATGTTTAACGTGTGGCTCATTTTTTTTCCCCGCTGAATACTTAACAGCACTGCTCATGAAATAGGTATGCTGAGCGTTTTCAACCGTTTCTTTTCTTTTCTTTATTTTTTTTTAAGTATACTTGTTCCCATTGAAAGCTAAATGATATTATTGGTATCCTTACTGATCACAGACTTTAATATTTGTTAGCCAATTACAATTGTGATATATTCTATAGCTTTTTTCCTAAGCCACAAACAGAATAATAGCATCACGCTCCACTGCAAGTGAAGTGATCTCAGCCTTTACATTAGGAGAAAATCAGAATGGTATGACTGCAGTTCATTACTGAAATAGGTAACTGATGAACTGAAAAGACAAAGGGCATTGTTAAATGAAATGTCATTATTAGAGCTGCTCATGTTTAACAAATGTACTGTAAGTTAATTCAGTGGTGTTTTCTCCAAAGTTCTCTGTAGGATGTTCACCAATCATGCTTATGCTCTTTACATGTTCAACTATTTTTGTTTTCTTCGTGGAAACAATACTGACTAAACCTTAAATAAACACCACTTAAACAGTTGCAAAAAATGTTACACCAACCTTTGTCCAAGGTTTACCTCCAGAGCTATTGCTCACCCAGGGATCTCTGACAGACAAGCCTTGTAAAATGTTTTAAATGTTTATTTATATCATGTTTGGATGAATTCCTTGTTTTCCTTGAAGGAAAATGGAAGGTAAATTCTGAGTTTCATGGGAAAAAGACTTAGCCTTTAGGCTCCAACTCAGCAATCTATGACTATGCAGCAAAGCACTTTGGCACGTGTTTAATGTCAGGACCTGAAGCATCTGTTTTAATATGTTGCTGAATTGGGGCGTTAAAGCACAAGCAGAATCTTGGACCTCATATTTTAAGAGCTGTGTAAAAGTGGTGTTCTGATATTAAATAAGAAACATATCATACTTTCAGCATCTGTGGGAAACTGTTTGCATTGCCCCAGAGGTGATAAAAATAATTTATGGACCTCAGTATTTTTCACAACAAGGAAATGACCTCAGCTTTGGCAATCTGAGGTAGTCAGTGAAGCTTTTCTGCTACACTTACGGATTTACTTGAGCTACATATTCTTTGACCTGTATTTTAGGTTTATTGGCAGATACATAAGTCACAGTAAATAACCTAAAAAGCAATTGATGCCCTGTGCATTTTGTGCATGGACTGATTGACAGATTAAGAAGGGCTGCTCCTTCACAACTGATTGAAACTTGTGCCCTTGCTTGTTATAAATACGTCTACTGGGGTGTCATGCTCAGTTTTTAACTAAAAATTCTAATACAACTGGAAGATTAAAAGCATATTCAGACTATACTACGTGTAAACATGGACTTGAAAAGCAAATAGGTAGTTATACACGCTACAGACAGGGCAATCAGGCTCTCGAGAGCAGCCCCACTGGCTTGACACCTCTTAGGAACAGGGCTGCAGAGTCCAACTCTGGTGCAGAGCATTGATGGTCTAAAAGAGGGGGACAAGAAAGATTCCTCTCCTCCTGCTATCACAGTGTTGACATTCAGATCATCCCCATTAATAGCTGAGGACTTCAGCCAGAGCTTGCTAACGTCCCGAACAGGTTTTGAAATGAAGACCTGGACCTTGAGTGCTGTAGGCAAGGCACTCTTGTGTGCCTTGCATAATCATACAGGATTGAGTAACTACCTGGGTATGTGACGGAGGGAGAGTTGTGCTGGGTTTCCTCAGGTGGACCAAGTGCTGAGCAGTACATAAGGGAAGTAGATACTGTATTTGGTGTATATCAGTATCATCCAATGGAAATCCAATCAGATTTCCAAGCATCTGATTGGAAATCACAAACCCCACAAATGTGGTTTTTTAATGATACTGCTATGGAACTAAGATCTTAATGACATTAAGTAGACGTCCCTAATATCTTTGAATCTTCTTTTAACTTAGTCAAGGAACGTAAAAGTTGCAATCAAATATCTATGCTGACATCTCCATCACTCGCCTGCTGGAAATTGGAAAACAAACATTCCCCCTCTCCCATCCTTCCACCAGAAGTGAGATAATTTTTAAAGTGTGAGGCAGGACTGTAAAAGTTTATTCTCAGTCCCTTTGTTCTTGCGGCTTTAAACTGAGATCTTATTAACTCCTTCATGCAGATTTTTTGAGGTTAAAAAAAAAAAAAGGTATTATAGAAGTTTTAAAGCAACCCATGGTGATATATCTTCATTCTCTCAGATGCAGCACAAGATACATAATAAAGAATAAAAGTTTACTCACTTGAAACTGAACTTCATCCTCATCTGCTCAGAAATGCATAGGTTTTAAGTACAGATGTAAGAAAGAAATGATAACAGATTCTATCTGTTCTACTGTTTCTATGACCAAAACCATCACAAACAAAATAAACGTGATTCAGATTACAAACCACTATGGGTGAATAGTGGTTTGTAACACACTACCTGAGTGTGCCAGGGGTGATGTGTGCGCTGGAAATGAACCTTGCACTGTCTGAATATGCACGGAGTTCTACAAGCTCCCTGCATCACCACCACCCAGCAGGCAAAACACACTTTCTCGCTCTATTTCCATCCATCCGTTTACTTTTACTGCCATCTGCTGTTAAGGAAGGGAAACTGTACCGCAGGCCCGGGAAACATCTGGGATGTGCCCAGGTATTTGCCATGGCACTTCTAACTCTTCCACATGTTAATGTGAGGTAAAGGACAGGAGGGAAATGCTTGCCCATAAGGCTTGTGTCCCACGGGACACTATGCTACTGCCAGCACTTCTTCCAATAGACTAGAATATGCTGTGTTCTTACTAAATTAAGTGCTAAAATGGCCACTGATGATGTCAGAAGCAAGCCTGGCCCCTAGTACAGACTGCTGACTGATGCCATCCTGTGCATGCTTATACCCCACCCCAGGGAGCGTTTATCAGCGTCATATCTTGTGATGCCTAAGCAATGACATCGTTTGTGCACGTTTCCCCTTCTGCAGCTTCCTCCCCCTCCTGCTCTAGAGAGAAACGCTTTCTCCTGTTCCTTTTCCCAGCACTATTGCCCTATGTTCCTTCAAACAGATCCTGGAAAATCCCATATTTTCCACCTGGCTTAAAAGAACCTAGAAGAACAGCTTGGAAAGTGATCAGTAATTACAACGTCTCCTGCTCTGTGCCATGGAAGCACCAGCAGTTTATTAGGCAGGGGGGACCGGACCAGATGGATCATCAGCTCTTGTCATTCAGTATGTCAGGTTCTTCCTTCCAGTCTAATTACCTGATGCTGGCATTTCCACTGTATCTAACAAACTGAAGTACACTGGGTTGCATCCAGCAGGGAAACAGGGCTCTATGTAAATACTACGAATTCAAACAATGAAGTTTGATTATGGAAAGGATACTACAGCTGGAAAATATTCTGTCACTGCTGGGTGCGGTTAGAGATAGGAAGCCTGTAAGAGCAAGGCATTTTCTATTGCTTCTATTGCTTCCTATGTACACGTATGCAGCTTTGACTGGATAGCTTAATTCTTTGGCCTGATTCAATATAAAGCAACAAAAAGCTTTACTTTGACCGCAGCAGGCTTTGGCTGAGGCTGTCAGTAAAACAACTGTACAAGCTAAAGTGATATTTGAAGATTAACCTAAATATTGTGTTTAGGTAGTTAATCTGATTGCCTTGAAAGGTACACGATGATATTACACAGTTACATACGTTTGTTACAAACAGTGTATTTTTATTCTGCAGTGTCAGGCATAAACTCTTGCCAGAAGCAGGTTACTACTCTAATATTAACTCTTTCCTCATGGCAACACCTACAATTTCCTTGCTTTTCTGACTTTTTAGCTACTGAAAGTCTTGATAATCAATACAGCTGTAGAAAAAGCAAGATACAGTCTATCTCCCCTTATGCTTTAGCAATAAAATTGCACTTCAGTTCTGATCTCAGAATATCTGTTGCTATCAAAGCTAAGTTATGAACTATATGGCAGAAAAAATGTAGCTTGATTTTCAGATACTCTGTTAAGAGCAGACCTGGCAGTTAGAAAAAAATCTTATTTTGCCTTATAAATGGAGTGAATTTGATATGGAATACAGTGAAAAAGCATCAGGATGGAACACCAACATGCCAGTTCCCAAGTAGAACAACATCCCTTGGGGCAAACCGATTTGTATGATAAAGTAATCCCCAGCATTGGGTTATTTGTTAGCACTGGAGTCTGTTCTGGTGGACAGAATATATTAACAGTTATACTCATGTCCAAATCACCTGGAAAAACGTCTGTATGAGACATGGAACAAAATACTTTTAAAATGAAAGAGTTAGGTAAAAGACTTCAGAAAGAGGTTGGTCTGCAGTTAAACAAGGACAAAGGCCAGAAATGGGGTTTTTTTCTTTATGTTTTATTTCTCCACAAAGTGTTTAAAATAATTGGTCTGACTTTAACCCTTTCACCATGCATTTCTTCTTTCTTTGGTTTCTCCTACATGAACGTCCACTCTTTCACACAAGCACCAGTATACATGCAGGCAGAATTACAGTATTGCCAGAATCTCTTCAGAACTGGCTTATCATTCGAAATTCTGCCTCTGGTGGCAAGTTCATGGGTAATCACAGGTACTTCTGACTTACTGTGTGGCGTGGGAGCCACTGCTTGCCATCTAGGACAGGAGGAAATGGCCTCAAGTTGTGCCAGGGGAGGTTTAGATTGGATATTAGGGAAAATTTCTTCACTGAAAGGGCTCTCAGGCATTGGAACAGACTGCCCAGGGCAGTGGTTGAGTCACCATCCCTGAAGGGATTTAAGAGACATTTGGGTGAGGCACTTAGGGATGTGATTTAGTGGTGGACTTGGTAGTGCCGGGTTAACGGTGATTCTATGATGTGACTTTGAAACCCCAAGAACACTTTGTCTTGCTGAAAGCAGACTTGGTTTTTCTCTCTCTTACAGGTCAGCACAGACCTGTTTTCTCTGAGCAACTGTGAAGCATGCTGCTTCACTCCTTATACACCTCCAGAAATAAAGGCAACGAATCCTGATGTGATGTTCTGATACAGCATATGCAGCTCATTTCATCCCACTTTCTAAATCAAAAAGTTGCAGGATATTTTCTGCTATACAAAGGGAGAAGTATAGAATAAGGATTGACTACAAGGCAGCAAGCTAGGGAATCAGAGACTGGCTAAGAAGAAAATGCCTTGCAATATTTGGTGTTTAAAGTGCAGCTCCCAGAATCAAGAGATTAGGTGAAAGTCTCTGTTTAAAATAAGAAACAAACAACAAAAGTTTTCTTCATTTTGTTGTTGCTGGAATAAAAACTCTCCAAGGGCTCAAAAGCCAAAAAGCAGATACAAACCCCTTCATATTGGTATATGATTTACATAGAAATTTAAGTTGATTACATTATTTACAGAGACTGAATTTTTAATGTTCATTGTTTAGTAACGCTGATGATGCCAAACCCAAGAGGAGGTTTCTTTTTTAAGTGACCCATCCTTTAATTAGCAACAAAACAGCTTCCGCAAGATCCAAGCTCAAGTCAGTGGATTCCTGTGTGATAGCACTTGTGAAGGAAATAAAAGCAGGTAGCACCGATAGCTGATGTTACCTGTGTGACTGCAACTAAGCAGGATATGCAGTATAGAGCCTGCATCTGTGACTGTTTCCAAACTGAGTTGTCGCATGACTGACACTAGATGCACAAGATAATAGCAATAGTATTACTCGGTGGCACACAGAAAAGGAAATAATCTTGTCTGGAACATGTAAATCTGCCAAAGAGAAATCTTTCTTTTTCTGGCATGTGAGATTAGATCTTTGGCAAGACTGAACTGTAGCTAACTGATTCCAAAAGCAGGAACCCCCACTAAAGTTAACTCAGCTGTAAACAATACACACCTTTGTGGCCGCAATGGGCATCTGGCCTTGCCATCAGAAAGGACAGAAGGCTATCATGCACCATCGTGGGCTGCTTATTGTCTCCGCACAAGACAGCTTCTTTCCATCTGCAGAGACCTGAAATTGAGGAACTTTGTGAAAGTGACACTGCTGAGTGGCTTTTGAACAACTGAGCTACACCCTGGGTCTTCTGGACTTGGGTCTCTCTGGCTTTCTAATTTTGATTTCTTCCCTCTAGGAAGCCTTGTATGAATTGGAAGCTAAGGCTTTCGGAGATGTAACTTTTCCCTCCCTCATTCTTTCGGACACTAATGGACCTGAGTTTTAATTTACTGTTTAGTATTAGTGATTTTTTCTCCTACTCATCAACTACTTCAACCTTCCTCAATATTCTTCACTGCACGAAACAGTAGCCTTACCAGTTGGGTGTTTCTGCTACAGTGTGTTCAACACTGAAACAAACTTAACACTTTTAGATGGCAGGGTGGTCTAAAATTTCATCATCCCACTGCAGTGAGATGGTGCAAGGAAGCTGGGCACAGCACTTTTCTTTCAGGATAATCATCATGCACTATGTGCAGACTTACTCCAACATGACATTCTGATGATTATCTTCACACTTTGGAGATACGCTTTATTATCTTCCTAAATAAAAGTTATATCAATATTATGCAAACCAGGTTCATACGATAAATTTAAAAATAACTTGGTAGTTATATCGCCATGTTTTTCATGACTTACATACTTGACTGCCATGTAACAGTTAAGAAAATCCATGGTCCCCACATTCTTGACCATTATCTAACTTTGGGCAAGGTTCCCTGAGGTTTAGGGGTTTTGCACAGCTTTTGAACCGGGAGAGAGTTAGTCTACAGAACCCACAGCCTTAGAAAACTAGTTCTTTGCAGACTAAAATTCCAGAAAGTGTTTTCTAAGCTTATTATACTTACTAACTGCTTTTATTAATGCCTACCTAAACTCACATTAATTTGCTCTTGAACTTTAATGAAATGGGTGTGATCATCATTGTGAAAAAGGACCTATTCAGAAAAATCATGTATTTTATTTGTTAGCATATTTGGGTTTAATTTGTGCTGAAATTAGCTATGATGTGCAAATAATAGTCAGGTTAAGATCCATCCTTTTTCCCTACTTCTGAATAGCTAGAATGGCAAAAGGTAATTCATTTTTCTTAATAATTGCTTCTGTGGAAAAAGAAAATCTGTGAAAAGACAGCTAAGCCAAGTTCCTTGAACACTGCAAGAAAATACTTGGATCGCACACAGAAAAACCTTGAAATGTCCAGTGCAATAAAACTTGGGACTGCATTTCATGGTGCCCATAAAATCTGCTCCAAAGCCTCCTAAAAAAAATGGCTCAGAACAATTCAGAAAATGTTTGATTCAGATTACAAGAACTTCTCAGTGATTTAAGGGACAGTAAAGATAGAGTCAGCTTGGTTTTGTTTTCAGGAAGTTCACTCCTCTACTGTGTATGCGTAATGGAATAATGGATTAATTCACACTAAACCACACTGAGGCAGGCTTTCCAAAATACAGGCTGTACACCACGGCTACATTTTCTAATGGCAGCAGAATATGGTGATGTGTCTGGTGTCACCAGATGGTGCTCTTCCACCATTTGTCAAAGTGTTTGCCTTCCTGTTAAGCAAGATCTCATTCTTAAGAAGATACCTTGTTCTAATGGCACGTTTGGATTACGCCACTGCTAGGAGTCATCGGAAGATGGAGGGAGAAGAGTGAATGGCAGTAAAGTTTGCTTTTTCTTTAGGGTTAAGTTGCTGTCAGGCTAAAATTCCTAAAAAACATAGCTATGTGGGGCGGTTTCATTTCAGAATGGATACATGCATAAATGAATGATGTCTACCCAGACACTATACAGCTAATTTCTTCTGCAGAGAAGCTGCATTAGAAAGCAGCTTGTAAGAGGTTCTGAGTATCTTAAAGGTGGGCTATTGGTTTCGTGAGATGGTAGTGTAAGAAGAAGATGGAGAAGAAAATATTAACATTTTTTTAATCCAGATTCTTTCATCCAAAAAGACTGTAGCTTATTTTAAAGTCAGTGAAGTGAAATAATTGTTGATGCAGTGCTTGTAATTCACAGAAAAGGCAAAATCCTATTTATTTGAATAGAGCAGGAATCGGGTAAGGGGGAATGTCTTTGTTCAGTACTTCACATGCCTTTCCGCTCACTCTTCAGCCTATTTTCCTTTTTGCTCAGCTCTGTTCAAGGTTACACTTCAAGCGCTCGCTTTGTATCTCTACCTTTCTGTCTTTTCTACCTCTACATCACCGGTATTTTCTCTTACTACTTCTCTACCTTCACAATTCGCTTTCACAAAAATTGACATGGAAGAAGAAAAGCCAGAGAAACTCCCCCACCTTAGATCATCTTTCTCTTGGGAGTGAAGCGCACCTGTCAGAAGTCTGTTACTGCTTCAGATTATCTGGCTCCATTGGAGCACTTAACTGTTCATTCTTACAACTATTTTAAGTGAAGGATGTGCCATACTATTATGAGACATAGAAGGTAAAGTCTAAATCGATATATTTTGCCTAAAAAGGCCACAGTGACAATATGTGGAGCTGTCTCTGCCCCTTTAGAAAGATTTGTTCCAAGACAGCCAGTGATCCAACCACCTATATTCTTCTGTTCTTTGAACATCAAATAAATCTTAAAGCGTGATTCTATTTGGAAAAGTTTTACCTTTTAAAAGTAAAAGTCCCTGGGCTTTTTGTTTTCCAACAATTCCAAATCAGATTTGCTCAGTCTAAATATAGAAACGAAACGAAACATTTCTTCCCAGTGCTAGCATCACAGACACGGCTGCGATCTGAAATTTAATATCCTGGCCCAAATCGAGGACTGCATGACGCACTTACGGTGCAATTGTTCTCATTTTCTTTGTACCTTCTCAGGTAAAGGCTCCATGACTCAGACTTAATTAATTGTTCCGTGGATGATACGTGAGTCAGAAAAGCCCATTTAGTTCCCCATAGATTAATTTCTCTTGACTGTAACGACTACAGATACCCTGAGACTTTCAGAAGAGGAAATGTGTAAGGGCACTGTCCCAAACAAACTTCACTGGATAATCACTCCGTGCCGGGATGCACTGTGCCTGTCCTTGCCTGGACTGTGCAATGTGTGCCCATGTAGAAGCTGAGAAACCCCTCGGTAGCCTGGTTTTCAGAGGGCACAGTAGGCACGCTCTGAAAATCAAGCCTCTCAAGGTTTCTCAAAAATCAAAAATGACTAGTTACTTGAATATTCTGACCACAGTCTTGGAGTGATGTGACCAAAATCATGACACCACGAAAGAGAGATCTGGTACAAACTTTAGTATTTATCAGATACTTAGTTATAATATTCTCTTATTCTCCAGACAGACTGCTATGAGAGAGCTTGGATGGATGAAATTGGAGAGAGGACCAGCCACCAATTTTGTCCACTTTTGTCTTCCTGTCTCCCTATTAAATGCTGACAGTAGGAATTGTTCAGAGGAGAGACTGAATAGGATCTTGGCTGGACTGTAGCTTCTAGGTTGCATCAACGGATGTGAGAGTGGGCATGTTTAAAACATCCCTATGTAACGTTATATGTGATTGCTGAAAGGGCACTATACTTTGCAAAACATATCAGCCTGTGTGATGGGATGTAATGGTCTGCTGCAGCCTCTAACACAGTGGCTACTGTAACAGGTCTGTAACTTTTTCATTTCACAGTGCACAGAGTCTCGCTTCCAGAGATGATAATTAGTTATTTGCAATTGCCTCCTGAATGGTTCCTCATGCCTACTACATCTCAAGCAGTAGATGAAGGGGGGCTGAGTAACTACAAGAAGGTGGGGTACATCCAAGGCAACAAATAAAAGAGTAAATGCATACAGAGGGAGAAACTGCTGCTGTGCCTGGCAGTATTGCTAATTCCAGCAATCTAGATGTAAACCTTCATGTCAGGAATCATTTCATTATGGATCAGGATGGAAGTGATCTCTGTGCTGGAGCTGGCAGGCAACAAAATGGGTTGAAAACAGAGCTCGGCCAAGGTGTGAGCCACAGAAAACAAAACAAAAATTGATACTGCCTGTGGAAGGTTTGAGTTCAGTCCCCTACAGTTGGTTTCAGCTTCTCCTGTAACTAGGAATGCAACTGGGAGGATGCAGTCATGGCATTACTGAGGTCCATAGCCTGCTGCAGTCACTGGGGTCCTTCCCATTTACTCCAAGATCTGTCCATGACACTTTGTTTTATGGTATACATAGAAGAATATGGTACCCTAACAAAAACACGCTGTACAAAGGACCATTATGCAGGGAGGTATACTTACTTTATCTTTATTTTATCTGTAATGCAGAATTTATGGAAGTAAATCTCCCTTTTAGGCCTTCTCGGCATGGAGAACATTGGAAAATTACTTCATTTTATCTGTTTATTTACCTAATTATGCCTGCCCAACAAAAAGTCAAACCCTTGCTGTTGCTGTTATAATCCAATCTCACGTTTTAATTCTTGTTACGAGAAAAAACAAGTCAGTTGAAGGATGCAATTGCTACATTTTCATTGGTCACCAAGTGTGATGTTATGAGATGCCCAGGCTGAATGGCGAAATAAACCGTGTGGTTATAAAAAAGGGAGGAAGCTCTTTAGATCAGCTTCATGGGGTCAAGATTAATGAAATGAAAATATCAAGGCAGGTTTGTTCAAAGCAGCTGCAGCAAGAGCCAGAGCTTGCTTACCTTCACAGATCAAAACAGAGCAGGGAAAGGGAAAACAAAGACTAAAGCTGAACCTGCTAGGGTTCTGCATGCACAAAATCTAAAGATCTGAAGGAAGGGAGGTTTTTCTTTTATAGACAGTACCCCTCTTGGGACTTTTTTTAAACCTAATTGGTATTTAGAAGATTGATTATCCAAATGTCATAGGGTACAACAGCTCTGTCTGGATAACTGAGTGAATTTGCATCACAATTGGGTATTGGGAAGCAATGCCTTTGTGGAGTATTTTATTGAGGTTCAAGTCATCAAAGATGAGTTGTAATGACAACATATATACACTTTTGTGTTTTCATGCCTTTCCTTTTCATTTCCTAGCCATATACTAGGGGAAGGAAAATTCAGCCTTCTTTATAAAAGAGAGAAATGTTTCCAGTCCTTGTGGTCGCATGTTCGTGAAGCAAATTAAAAGAACCTTTTACATTTCTGTAAGTATATTATTTCAAGTCACCTTTGTGATTTTGGGTGCCAGTGGCATGAGTTTTAAACTCCATAGGACTTTATTAGCCCTGACTCTCTCCTTTCCTTTACTATGCCTTAAAAAGCCAGAAAACCAGTGAAGTTTTCCAGGGTGGGTTTGATCCCTCCCTTGTCTGATACTCGGTTACTGCACAAGCCCTCAGTTTATACTATCCTTGGCTTTTTATTTATCCTTTAACGTGTTTCTTTGAAAAGGAATTTTATGACCGTATTGTGGCTCAGGAAGCTTTTTTCCAAGTTGATGTTTCTTTTCAGTAGTTATCTTGCAACCTATGCCGGCCGCTGCATCTGAAGGTCACGCACGTCGCTGCCTAACACTCTTCTGTTGCAACCCTTCCTCCTGTCCCTGTTTTTTGCTTGTTTGTTTCAGTCTTCCTCTCCGTGACAATCACATTAGAGCCGTGCAGTTCTCTGTGAGGAGAAGGCAGACAAAAAGCAGAAAGCCTGTATTGCTCTGGTGAGCATGTTAGCCTCTGGGGCTGCATAACAGTTTTCTGCAACTCTAATTAAGACGTGGCCTGTGGTTACGCCAGTACGTGGCCTGAGCCAGTCTGGCGTATTTTTGCTTCTATTATAATTTTGATCACTCTCTCAGGGCAGCGGTTGGTACAGATGGGCTCGTGCATGCTCTGCTGGCCTCCAGTGGATGGAGATGATGCTCTCGTGTGGCTTTTCTTGTTCCTTCATCTCCCTGAGACGTCTCTAGTCGCAGCCTAACACGGAGTTTATTTCTTGTAACACCCTGTGTATGGCTTAGAGCCTAAGAATTGACACCTGGGGTAGCCTTGAAAAGAGACCACGGTGAGGTATGTCCGAAGCCGCTGCCAACAGGAAAGGCTACCCTGCCTCCAAGCTGCGGGTTAGTTTACTCCCAGGCTATCACCCGGAAAATCCTTGCGCATCAGTGTAACCTGTTCGTGAGTCCAAAGCGTGGCTGAGCTTTGGGTGCGAAGGCTCCTGAGCGTGGGGCCATGTGCAGGCCAGAAACAATGCAGGTACAGCTCCCGCAGCCTTTAGGTCACCAAACGAGACCCAGCTGCTAAGGAGGAGCATCTCCTGGCCGTGGGGCATCCCCCAGGTCACAGAGCACTCAGGAACTCGTTCTCTGTGCTGGTGAGGGGCCTCGGGTTCCCTCCCAAAAGAAAGGAGGGAAAAAAAGAGAAGGGCGCAGGCCAGCGAAACGGAGGGCAAGTGCCCGGCACAGCGGGCGCGGGCAGGGAGGGTACGGGGTGTGAAGGGGACGAGCTGCGCGGGGACTGCTCCACGGCCCAGGGTAGCCGTGGGCACGGGGCCGCCCCCGCGGGCACTGCCGGGGGGGGGGGGGGGGCGGGACGGTGCTCCGGCGGTTGCGCTCCGTGCAGTCAGTCACATGAGCCGCCGGGGAGCCGCGCAGCCCCCGCCCTCCTTCCCCCGCACCCCTTTGGCCGTGAATGGCACGGCCCGGATACGCTTTTACGCAAGGAGGGTGCGGGCGAACCATTGAGCGGGGGTGGGGGAACCCGGCAGCCGCCGGCTTGGGAACACCTCTTCGCCCGGGCGTTGCGGCGGGGGGAGCGGACGTGACAGGCGGAGCGGCCGGGAGCAGGCTGCCGAAGGCGGAGGGCGATGGTCGTCCCCAGGGGACAGGAGTACCAGGCCCCCCAGGAGGTACCGTAGCGGCGTCTCCCCCAGCCCCCTCACCCCGGGCAGAGCGGCGTTGGCGAGGCGCGGCCGCCCGCGGTTCCTCCGGCCCCGCTGCACTGGCTTCCCCGGGCTCTCTGCCTGCTCCTTCCCCTCGCCTCCCCGCGGGCTGGGGCGCTGAGCGGCCCTCGCCGCCGCTCCCGGGGCTCCGGGCTGTGCCGCGGGCTCGGCCCTGCGCCCTGCCCCGCCCGCGGCCCCGGGGGTGCGGTCCCTCGGGGCGGGGGGAGGCCCTGCGGGGCTGCCGGCAGCGCCCGTGTCGGTCCCCTCCCGTGTCGGTCCCCTCCCGTGTCGGTCCCCTCCCGTGTCGGTCCCCTCTGCCTGCCAGGCTTCCCAGGTTCCCGTGGGAGGGAGGGGAGCAGGCGTTCGGAAGGATTTTGGGGAAGGTGGGTCCCTGCAGCCCCTGAGGGGGAGACGGAAAGCGCTGTTGGCCGTCCCTCGGGCCTAGGTCTGAGGAGTTTGGGTGCCTGTGGTAAATCCTGTGTGTTCCTGGAGCTGTGGGGCTTCACCCATCAAATGGGGACAAAAGCACCCTTGAACGGGCGCTGTGCTGAAGAGGCTTTGGAGCACTGAAACCACCCGGGCTGCTCATCGGAGTTTACTTTTTGTTACTGCTGTGCTTCGAGTTTGCTTAAAACTGCACTACCCAAAAAAAGCGGGATTTCACGTGAATTTCTCCTCCTGTTTTTATAAAAAGGCTATAGAAGCGTTAATGTGAGGTGTAGGATTTAGTGAAGCCTGAAATCGAAAGAAATGTGCAAAATGGAGAATAATTTAACTGTCTTGCAGTAGTAGGGGCAATCTGTTTAGCTGGAGGCAGGCAGTGGACCTGGAGTTTGAACAGCAAAAGCAGATTAAAGTATTTAACTGGGTGAAAAAAAGTGATGTTAAATGCATGTGGAAACTCATTACCTATTTCTTTAATGTCGTTCAAATTAACAAGCAAGTTGCTAATGGGAGTCAAGGTTGTCCCTGCTATGTGGTCTGTGTTAAGCTAAAGTTTGGAAAACAGCCGTTTGAACAATGAAAAACACTGAGTTAGTGTTGTGCTGTTCATTTTATCAGGTTGAAACAAGAGAAGATGAGGAACAAAACATCAAGTTGACTGAGATTTTGGAATTGTTAGTGGCTGCTGGGTATTTTCGAGCAAGAATCAAGGGGTTGTCACCCTTTGACAAGGTGAGACCAATGCAGTATTTTCCAAAAGCTTTTTCTACGTAGATGATAGTTACACGTTTTTTGCTAGTTAGTTCAGCAGCTTTAGGTGACTTAAAAAAAAACCTCTTGTGACACATGAGGCTAGGTAAATAATTCTGCAGATTGACCCAGTTTCAGACACATAGTACCTCCTCTGTCTCGAAAAACGATTTTGTGCAGCAAGGCCTGTTTTAAAGGAGACATTTGGATGCAAGCTAATTGTTGGTGGGCTTTTTGTGGGTGGTATGACCTAAGTTAAAGTCCTTTATGTGGAATTTTGGCCCTCTTTTGACTGCAGTTAGAATAGCTCCAGAGGCTTGATACCCGAAGATGGCATGGTAATGTTAAAAAGAAGTAGTTATTAATGAGAAATGAGGAAACACTTGTCTTGAGAGGCTCTGTGTTAGAATGGAACAGTTAGCTCAGTAAGGTTACTTCTGGGCTGGTTTTATGTGTCTTTAGAGTGTTGTGTATGTTAACCTTTCATTGTCCTAGGCAGGAAGTATGTGATACTGACAGTGAGCAAAGTTCAGGTTGAAAAGAGACTCCTGAATTGTTTTAGTGCTGACTCTGTGAGAAACTCCTGAACAGGGTTTGAAAACACAGAACTACAGCAGCCTTGAAATGGACTCTTCTGTTTTCTGCTGTTTCTTTGATCGTAGCACAGCCCTGCTTTGCAACACAATTTTAGTTTCTGCAGACTGCTTGGCGTAACTGACCTTCAGCTGTTCAGGAGGCTGAGCACGCAGACATAAAGTGGTTTCAGTGAGACCGCCTTAGGATGTAGTATTGTTGCAGTTACATGTGGAAATGCATCAGGTTTATACTTGCCTAAATACAATTGCAAAGGTCCCATTTCGTGACAATGCCCAACCTTTACAAAAATGAGCATTACTACTGAAAATGATCTAGCTGCTAGTACAAAAGGGATACTGGTTAACTGTTTCAGAGGGGAATGTGAGAGGAGTAATGTGGTCGAAAATCTTGTGTAGAATGCCCTAGTTTCCTGTGTGATGTTGGTAAGTTATTCCACTTTTTAATCCCTTTTTTCCGTCCCTTTCATACATGTAGGTTATCTTGCATATGTTTATGCAAGGTTGTCTTTAAACATCTACATATTCTATGTGACGTTGATGAATTGGCTCAGGAGTTTAAATATGCTGAAGTATCTGTAGGATTAGGGCCTGGAATAGGGATTCCTACAGAGCTGGGGATTTCCGTTGCTGTGTTGATACTATGCCTAGCACTTGGTGGTGTATATGTCAGCAAGAGAAGGGTAGTAGTAGCAAAAGAATATATAAAGGCAAATATATGAATACAGAAATTATGGTCCTTTAAAAAGTGACCATCTCAACAATTTGTTAAGGTCATGACAGTTAACAGGCTGTCTTGTATTATGTGTTGGTGGGTTTGTTTTGTTTTTCTCGTCTTAGAGCTGTTGCAAAACTAATACATAAAGCTAAAGGAGAAATTTAGAATGTCACTAACTGCTGTGGTTTTTCTGTCTTGTCGTGTATTGTATGTAGGTGTTGATACATGGGCACTCTCTGTATGTGTTTCAGTCTCTGGATGAGAGTGCTGAGGATGGAGAAAATACTACGCTGTAGTTTCTAAAATAAATAAGCCTTTAAGTTGTATTTGGTTTTACCTCTTCAAATGCACATGGAACTAACCGTGCTTTTGCTCCTTTGCTAGGTGGTAGGCGGCATGACGTGGTGTATCACTACTTGCAGCTTTGATATCGATGTTGATTTATTGTTTCAGGAAAACTCCACTATTGGTCAAAAAATGTAAGTTGGTTGAATGGCAAGTGTGGTGGGGTTTTTCTTCAAATAAATGAAGAAGTGGGTGGGAGGAAGTTGGCTTGTATTTGCTTGTTTGTAAGACAGATTTTTAGTCCAAGTTTCATGCTTTTTAAGACCACCCATTTTCAAAACATTATACTGGTTTGAGTTTCACAGAATCTAAAACCAGAAAGAAACTTATTGCAAAAAGGCAGTGCTGTTCCCCTCTGAGCTGCCATGTTCGTACGTCCCTGCTAAGCAGTGAAAGCATTTATGTGGTTCCACATCGAACTGGAGTGGGAACTGATCCAGATTAAAACCTACCAAATAAAAAAAAAGGAAAATAGTGTTCAACATGAATCAGTTCCTGGATCCAGTTCTCTCTGCAGCTGCACAGATGCTTATGCTGGCACAAGGGGATGATGCAGAGGCCAGAACGAAGGGCAGAGGGAGACCACGCTGAAGTGCAACATTAGACAACCTTCCTTGAGTTCTCTGTCTGCAGTTTTGCTGTGTAAATAACCTCTGATTCTCCTTTAAGGTTCTGGGTTGGAACTGTAGGCATCAGCAGAGAGAATTTAGAGCATGACACTGGCTGAAACAGTTATCTGCCCCACACTGAGGAGAAGTTCCTTCCTGATAGTGACCCCATGAGACCATTTTGGTTTGCTTCATTTCTTATGTGTGGAATTTGCTCATAATCCCTGTATTAGGGAGGTTGTAAAAATTGTTTATGCCGAGAAAGGGAATGCATTCTAAACTACATCATTTCTTTATGTATTTCTGTGATAAGAGAGCCATAACTACAATTTGCAGGAAGTAAGAATAGCCTGTCAAGTTACAGTGGCATGAAGAGGGTTGTTTGCTCAATGAAATTGAAAAGAATGTCTTTTCTGTGCTGTTTTCTTCAAAGTTGTGTACCATCGGCAAGACTGTAACACATCTAAAAATGAAGATTTGGAGTTATTGCCATTAAACTTGGAGACACTCCAATAGTTGTAGATAACTAACTGCATAAAGCACTGTTAGATGCACAGAATTAAGCAGAGACTAGGAACGAGGATGGTGGTGGTAGTTTTTATAATTGCCAAGTTCTTATAATTGCCATCTTTCATATCCTGCTGTCCTTAAGGATGAGCAACCTGGTCTAGTGGAGGGTGTCCCTGCCCGTGGCAGGGGGGTTGGAACTGGACGATCTTTAAGGTCGCTTCCAACCCAAACCATTCTATAAATAGTTGGTCTGAAAATGTTCTGTTGTCTTTCCAGCTGACTGGATGCAAAACTGGGAAAAACAAAACCCAGGCTCCTCTCCCAAAACAGCGACAATGGTTTATTTGTAAATCTGTTCAGAGTCGCACAGGCTGTCTTGTGCCCATGTAATGTTTGTATTGGTGGTGTCTCAGTGCTCCTGTGGTGCTCTCAAGGTTAGAAAAAGTTGTGTTTTCTCAGTATTACTCTGAAGACATTTTGATGGTGTCCTGTTATTTAACTGCTGGGTTGAAGTAAACATGGAAACGTACATTAGGAGAGGATCTTTATTGGATAAATAACTTTTTTAAAAGGAAAAAAAAAGCTAGTGTTCTTCATGTGTGCATGTATTCTAATATGCAGACGTGTTTGTGGATATATCTTACCTGGGCATGTCATTTGACTAGACATGCCGTTCTTAATTTAGTGTGTAATACTATAAATGAAATCACAAGGTAGTGGCCTGCAAGAGGGGTTATTCACCTCTTCACACACTATGTAAAAGCTATTTTGTAAGCCAAAGTTTGATTGTTTTTCGCAGCTGCATACAGTGGAAGCCACTGGAGGGAACCTTCTCACTACTTACGGTATTTGCAAAAATAATTTGCAAAAGAAAATTGTAGCATATACACCTGCATGTTTTTTCTTGTTTTATAATAGTGCCTTAACTGAAAAAATAGTGTCAGTGTTACCAAAAATGAAGTGTCCTCATCGTTTGGAACCACATCAGATCCAGGGACTGGATTTCATTCATATATTTCCTGTTGTACAGGTAATAATTTTGTGATGTATCGATACTTTCCTGACAAAAGCCGTAAAACTTGCATAAAAAATTTGAGATCTGTATTATTGTTTGGCTCTTTATTTAATTTTGGAATGAATAATCCCAGAGAGGTAGTTTGAATGTTTTTAAAGAAACGAGTGACGTTATGGATGGTAGAATTCTTAAGTATTGCTTGATCTACATTTAAGGATAACGCAAAACAAACTTTAAATTCTTTGAAAATGGGTCGGAGCCTGCCTTTTCTGCAACGCCTGCTTAAAGAAATTAAAGTTTAAGCTTGTTTTGGAATCTGATAATCTACGTTGCCAGACTAGGAAACAGAACAAACATCTTGCAGTCCGTGTTTAAGCTGATGGTATGAGTTATGCAGATAGGCATTCAGTGAAGAGGATGTGAATAAGGTGAAAGCCAATTGAGGTTGTTTCTTTAAGCATAATTCATCCTTCATTCATATCGCTTCAGCTGTATGGATGGAAAAATAAATTGCTCTGATGTGTGATCCTGTTATTATGTGTTTGTTGAGCACCACTAACTGACCATGTGCGTGCGCGTAGTTGTCCGTTTTATTCAGGTTTAAGCTAGCACGTGAGGTGCTCCAGTTACGTGTGGTATCTGGAGAATTCTTGGTATGTCGTTAGCATGTTTTTATTTACTTTCATCTCCACATAGAAACGTATCTTTGATAAATTAAGGCTGTTAAGCAAGGTTGTTCTTCATTAAGTATCGCCATACCTTCTGCCTGCAAAAGGATTTAGCAAGTAAGACCTTAATCTAAATTCCAGTTTGTACAAAGTGGGGAAAACTTCCTGTTGTCTCTTTCTTGTTACTTTCCAGGGGGAGGCTCCTGAGGAAAACCACACTTAACTGCAGGCCCCACAAAAAGTTGTGTGGTGTGTGCTGCTGTTACACAGCTTTCAAGCTGTGTTGATGCTGCCTAAGGTGGAAAGTTGGCATCATGTTAATGTGAGGGTTTATTTCTAACTTTATTTTCCTACCAAAAAAAAAAACCCAAGCCCAGGTTTTTTTCTTGCCCTGATCACTTGATGATAATGATGATAATGAATGGTTACACTTACCAAATCCAAGACTTCTCTCACAGGAAAAATAACTCCTCTCCTAAAGTGAGAGCATGAACTACTCCTGCTGTGTAAACTATAGCACTAGGCATTCTTTTCTCTGACCTGCTTTGTCCAAAATCACGATTTGGGATATTGCCTCTGGAGAAATATTAATTCTAAGCAGGGAGGAAATCTGCCTCTAGATTTCTCTGAGAGCAGTGATTCTCAGTATCAGCAGCAGGCCAGTAGGTGCTATATCTAATCCATACTTGGTGAAGAAGGCTTTTTTGAGGAGCCTAGTTTTTTGTATGTAGAGGATCTTTTTAAGAAATTGTGGCGTTCTGCCTGCTCCAGATACTGTTGGTTCCTCATTTCATCCCAACCAAGACAGGCTTTCAAGAAAACTTGTGTTGGTGTCACCAGTATACTGTATTCTGAAAAAGGCTGTGCAAGAGCTGGAATAGCCTGACCACACCGTGGCATGTAGGATTTATGTATCTGACAGATAGCAAGTGGAATCTTGAATTTAACAGGGCATTGAGTAAAGCGTCATTATCGATGTCAAATCAGTCCCCAAATAATACAGACGCTCTTTCCTCCACCTGACATTGTGTCCCAGTAGCTCTTGCACTGTGCAAGCTGGTCTGGTGAACTTGACGGAGGAATTAAGATGAACCCTTCCCTACAGGAAGAAATTTGCTTGAGTTGGCTCACTGCTGTACAGTGTAGCAGAACTTTAAAACAAAAAAAATATAAAACAAGGAAAGAAAAAGACTAAAAAAAATTCCAGTGGGCAGAAATAGTGTTGTTCTTCCTAGTAAATTCTGCCTATGCTCAGAGAGACGTGTATGTATGCGATCTTGCGTTGAGATGTGCCTTTGTAATTAATAGTCTGTATTTTCATCTCTCTTGTCATCATCTTCCCCTCACTTTCCAGGGGTTCATGGTTACAGCACAGAAAACTCTTGCTGGTTCAAACTTGGATCCCAAGATTGATCTGATCTCTTATGTGACCTCCTGCACAGGCTGTCAACAGCTCACAAGATTTATCTTCTCCAACATTATTTAAACCGTACTTCAATCTCTTGTGGCTTTTTGTGTGGTCTTATAAATGTCAGAACAAGACTTTTTTTCTTACCCGCATCTTGAACATTTCATAGTCTTGAAGATAATGTCTTTTCACTGTGGAGCTGTAGTTCCTGAAAACAAGTGATCTATAGTAGGAAAAGCTGATAGAAATGCATATGACCTAGCTGTAGTGACTTCTGCCTAGAGTATAGCCAAGATTAATGAGATGAGGTTGTATTCCAAGTGATGTCTTCTGTCAGAGGATAGTGGACTAATGATACAAGACAGGTTCAGTGTTGGGTCCTGGCACTGAGAGCCCAGAACATTTTCTGTTCAGCTTCTCGCTGTTTCAAATTCCAGAGAGCTCCAGCCCATCTCTTCCCATTCAGCCTGATGGAGATGAGTGCTGTGAATGATTCAAGCTTGCTTTATGAAAGGACGACCAAGCCCGCTGTAAAAGCCACCTGGACTATCTGTTTGTTCTGAAGTATGCTCCCAAGGGCTTCTTTGGAGTAGAGGGGGTTGTACCTGTATGTAGGCAGAGTGTCATCGCATTTTTGTGCACATGCTGTAAATCCAACGCTTCCTAGCACTGAGGGGTTTATTATTTATTCAATGTGGCCTGCTCAGTGGGAGGACAACGTTGATAGCTTTTAGAGCAGAGTTTCAGATTTTGGAATGTAAGTAGGATGTATGTTGTGCTGACTGGTACAGCTGAGCTCTTGGTCTGGTGAGTTGAGGTGTGCTGGCTATTGCATGGTATAGATAAAACCAAAACCCCAAAAAATTAATACTCCGTTGTTTCTTGAACTACTGCTGTGTATTCTTCTATATTATGTATATTCTGTATTTTTATAACATAGTGTTATTAATGTTTAACAAGTAATAATAATGAATACTATAGATAATATAACTACTTAGCATGGTGAAATGTACTCTGTTAAAACATACTTTTTAACTAGTGGATTTCTTCTGCTAGGATGTAGGGTTTATGCAACTCTGATTTTTGGGAGGGTACTGTAGGGGTTTGGGCAGGGTTTTGGGGGTTTTTTTTGAAGTGGCATGCATCCATTTCTATTCCACACATGCTCTTCATTTTCCTTTTTGGAATGATTTTATTGAAGATACAAATATTTGGATTACAGAAATTCATATTGGCAAAATTCCAATGAACTTTGGTTTTGCTGGTGAAGTTCTCATATGTTTTTGTTTATAAATGAATTTATCAACTAAGACTTCCTAACGGTTGAAACTTGAAATAGAATTTTCTTTCTATACTTACTGTGAGAAATCAATTAGAATGTAAAAGCAATTCAGTATATGAGAAGTTACAGTGCAAGCACTATTTACAAATAACATTCAGAAAAGTCTTTTTCTGGGGAGGATACCAGGCCCTGCTCCAAGGAGCTTATAACGAAAGACGGTTTGATCTTCTTTGGACTATTGAATTCCACTGTAGTATGAACAGTACGGCTCACTGTGGTTTGTGTGGTTCAATATAGTTCAACACGATGAAGAATATTTAGCTTTTTATATGTAAAACATTAAGAAACCACGTGGCTTTTCTTATAGCTTATGCATTATGTGATTGCTCTACTGAGCTTTTTCATACATAGAAGCGGAGCAGACATGAATTTTATAAAATAGCTAATGCTGAATCATTTTGTTAGGAGTAGGTCTCCAGGTTTACAAATAAACGTTCTTGTTTGTGTGCTTAAAAAGTGCTTTTAGCTTTTACCGTGTATTAAGAATTGTTATGCAGTAGTTTGGCGTTTGCTGCTGTTATTATTCCCCTTTCCACTCATACAAACTTTATTTTTCCCCAGTGGCTGGTGAAACGTGCAATAGAAACAAGGGAAGAAATGGGAGACTACGTCCGTTCTTACTCTATATCACAGTTTCAAAAAACTCACAGGCTACCAGAGGTGAGATCAAGCCAGTTCTTTGTTGCAATGTCACATGCTCAGGCACAGTCCCAGCTTCACAGCTCTGAAATCAGCACAATACACCTGAGGCACCTTTGCTATCATTTTGTTAATCAGTCCTAGAGGAATCCCTGTACAAATTCAGCTGGGAAAAAAGTTAAATCATTTATGATGACAGAGAGCTCATAGATAGTGGCTAACTTTTGCTTGGTAGTTGCCTTAGTTTTTCTGCAATACCTTTGAGATACCTTGATCACATTCCTTTTTCTGATAATAGTCAAATGCTGCCCACTTTGTAGCTACGTGTGTAGGACAGAGTTGTGATCCTCTCTGTGTCCTGTTCTGCAGTAATGATGTGAAGTTTCCTTAGTGTGTGACGAGAGCTAGAAAGAGCTCGGATTTGTGCCTGTAGTGCAAAGCCATCAGTTCTGTTCATGCATATCCCAAGGCAATTCCATATTTAAAACCCAGAACCCAAGTTTTGTCTCTAATTCAGTTACAGCATTAAATGTAGATGTCCCTAGATTTGGGAAAGACAGCCAGATTTCATCAGCTTGGGGTGGTTTGGATTTTGTTTTGGCTTTTTAAAATTGTTTTTAATGTTTATAAACTAAAATAATGGGGGGGACACACACACACACACACACACACCTCTTTTCCACATTAAGCCCATTCCAACTTCATTTCTTCATAGTGTAGTAATGATTGGAGATCCTGGTAGTGGGCTGGGATTGCACTTTTGTCAGGTACTGTATAAACAGCAGAAAGACTGCTGATCCGGATGCAGTTTTAAAGACCTACCTACCTATCTGTTGAGAGAAGCAAATACTTTTGTGTTACAGGAAATCATTAACATTTCACCAAATAATTGGGCAGCTCGGTTAGAAACTATTTGACAACTTTGTTTGCTACACCCATTGCAATAGTTGAGATTTAATCTCTGTTACTGGTCATTTTTTAATCACCTCTGTTAATGTCTTGCAGGATGAGGAATTTATGCAGAGAAAAGAGAAAGCTGTCAAAACTGTTACTGATATCTGTGTAAGTACGTTAGATTTTTATGATGAAGCAGCAAGCGGTTTTAGTAATGAATTGGTGGTGGTGAATTCTGTTTAATGCAGCCAATCCTGGGTTTTCTCAGGTGAAGGTCCCAATTAAGTTACATGTCGAGCTTCGTTCTTGGAACAGGTCTCAAATGTGGACATATCAGATCTAAAACTTGTTAGGTGTACACGGTACAAGTAGGCAAACTCTATCAGCTGCCTGCACAGGGAGTGTGGGGTTCCACGCTATCAAACGGAAGTCACAAGGTAGCTTACAGGCTGTTAAACCCTTAGCAGACTTAGTGTTTGAAGCTCTCAGCATTTAGACTGTTTATCTCGAAATTGACCAAAATGAGGATGATCTCCTCAATTTAAATGTCTGTACTTCAGAACTTGATAAATTCACAGGTCAGCAGTTGAGGAGTGATGAGGAATTTTGGGTATGCTTGGAATGGAACACTTCCAAGGCTCTTCAATAGGTGGTGAAACCTCACTTTTCTGGGAAAATCAGTGCTATTTCGGGTAGCTCTAGCTAGACACCCAAACCCCTTTGTCCATGAATAGAAGTGTTAAGTGCCAGTATAACAAGCTATATGATAGTTTGTATAATGGCCCAAGCAGGTCATCTTACTCTTTTGTCCTGTTTTGGAGGGAGTTGTTTTCCCGTACCAATTACCTGAGTGCCCTGAGCCTAATATAGGCAGTTGAATTAGTGAATCTTTTAGACATTGCTGTGAAAGTCTCCAGGTGATGACCAATGCAAATCCCTCCCTAATCTATTTGAGTAATTGCTCTTGCTTTGAATATTTCAATTACGGTCTCTAACTGGTGTTCCCCATGGTTTGTTTTGGCTTTACTTTTTGTTTTCTTTTTCGTTTGTTCTTTTTTAATTATTAGCAGACTTACAAGGAGTCTTTAACTGCCAATACTTGTCTATTTTCCATTCTGCAAGTTAGCCCCCCTTGTAAATGGGTTTTATGGTTTCATTTCTGCACCTGTATGGAGTGAATGGAAGTCTCACCCTTTGGAAAGAATACAAGTCCATGTAAGAAACCAAATTGCAAATGTGTGTGTCAAGTAGCACTTGAAATTCCTTGAATTTCTGATTATTTTCAATTTTCAGAGCAACTGTCCTGATTTTTCAAGTGTGTCTGGTTTCTACCTGCACTGTCTTTAAATAATGCTACAGATTCTGTATGCAAGTGGCTGATACCGCTGAAGAGATAGAAACAATCACAGTGCCATTATGAGACACTACCTAGAATTTTTAGTGTCATTTAAAAAACCAGAAGAATATTTGATTAACAGTGATGAAAGGATCCCTTTGATTAATGAGGAACAGAGGTGGCTGGGGATTTTTAAAATTTATTCTGTTTCATTAATGCATTTATTTGGGAGAACTTGTCTGAAAAGAAGGAATGCAGTCTACTTCGGGTGTGCAGTTACCTAGTACATGTCAGGTCCATTCAAGTGCCTGGTCCAGTCTCCCATGGTGCTTGGTTGGGTTTCCTTTACCCATCTACCTGCATGTTTTCCAACATCGTTTTTTAGGTCTTGACGAGAATGACATGGCAAAGGTGAAGCAGGTACATGTGTGCTAGATCAGGGGTTTCTTTGCTGACTGATGACAATGAATTGGTTTTCACTTGCCTGGTATATTAGGGCTGTTACTTTAAAATTCATAGGTCACGGTCCTGGAGTCAGATATGCATGTGGCTACTTCTGCGGCTAAGGGAATAGTTCCATATTGAGGGTCCATGAATGGAACAGATAATGGGAGGAAAGGAAAACAGGGTAGAGTCTTAAAAGTTTGATAGTATTTTGCACCATTCAGCTAGCCTGTCTAAATACCTCTGAGCAGTTCTTCTGACAGCATGCTGGCTGCTCTGCCCATTGTGGATCTATCTGCAGAGCTGATAAGGTGTATTCTGTCTTCTTCACATCACAGGTCTCTGGCATTTAGGTGCATCTTCATGGTGGATAAAGTTTTGACACTTGCTTGGCACTGTTGAGAGTATCATTAGACAAACACCTCTTCCTTAAAGAAATGAGTTCTGTCAGGATTATATCCTCCGCAGCTGGCATTAGATCTTCTTAACAGAGGATTAGTTCATGAAATCTGTTAAGGCATCAAGGCGTGAGTCTCACTCTGGAAGAACACACTGAGTTTTCAGGGGAGAAAGTGCACAAGCTTTCCTATCTATCCATGGGAACTGGAAGAAGGAGAAGGTGGCTGTAAGGTGAAGGCTCTTTTGCAGGTCACCTTTAAATCATTATGCATTGGAACTGGAAGAGAAATCCACTTTCTAAGAAAGTGTGAAAGATTAGTGTGTTGTCTGAATTCATTATTGTAACTCTGGTCTAAGGCCCTGCCCTGCTCTTCTCGAGGGGACAATAGAGTGAGATTTATGGTTACGATTGGGCCTAAAGGTTAGAAAAGGAATATTAAAGATCAGTAACAGTTTTTGGAGTAGGAACTGCTGCTGCTGAAAGGTGAGCGTCTAGTGAGTTGAGATGATCTTGCAGTGGTTTTGTTTGGCTACTCAATTATCTGATGCCAAGACTAATGTTTATGGTATGATGCCTACGCTTTATGTAGCACAGGTATGATACAGAATGCCACCATAAAAGGTACAATCACTTTCATGCCTGACGTTGCTTTTCTCTAGGTGTGAAAGTACATTTTGTGGGAGATTCTTGATTCTTTTTCTTGTGACAGGCAAAAATATAGCAAGATTTAATAGCTGGAAACAAAGATGACAGAAATTGAGATTAGAAATGAAGTAAAAATTGCAAAGGGTAACTGACAAATTCAGGAGAAACTTGCCACGGAATACTGTCTATTTTCACTTGTTTGAAATCTCTACTTTGGGATTACATGTCTCTGAAAAAGATTGAAAGCTATTTCAGCAACATTACAGTGCAGCAATTGCTTGTAGAAAATAATAGTTTGTGTTGTACAGAAAGTCAGATCAAGCAAAAAATAATCTTCCGTTATTTGCTTCCAGAATCTTTGCAACTTACTGCATTGAATCTTTTGTCCCATGTGGAAAGGGTTTTCTGCAGTTAAATGTGTATGTGGAAAGCCCAAGCTTTGATTTCAACTCTTGGTTTTGTAATGCGTTGGTTCTAAGCACTCTGAGCCTGCGCCTCAGAGGATTTCACAGACACCAGCGTAAAGCTGACCAGAAGAGGGCGTGGGGGTTGGTGCTGTTTGTTTGGTGATGATGACTGTTTTTATCTGCTGTGATGAGGGTTGGAATTTCATGTCAGAAAAAGGAAAAGAGAAAATATCATCTAATTGACTTGGGAGAGACACTTTTTAAAAACATCAATTGGAGTTAAAAAGATCTTTTGAGATCGCAGGTTCTTGGTTGGTTTTATCAGTGTCCTTGCTAGCTGGATAGCACTAAATAGTAGACTTAAATTAACTGCAAAATCTTTGTTCCAGCAACAGAAACTGTATCCCAGCCAAAAGCAGCACACAGACCCACTGCGCGCTAATCTTTCACCACACAAATGGCAAAAATAATTCCAATCAAAGTAAATGCTGTCTTGGTTCCAATTTCTGATTTAGGGAAAGCTGAGGATTTCATGGGTGGTTTTTTGTTTGGTTTGGGTTTGGGTGTTTGTTGTTGTTCTTGAGGTAGAACAGTTTTTCTGATGTTGTTATACAGAATTTTATAGCGGCATTGTCGATCTGCATGAGAAGAGGAAGAAGAAAGGTACTTCAGTACAGGCCAGATCTACAGTGGTGTAACGGTTGTGTCTGTTGACAGTCAGGGTAGCGGCTCTGTCCTTTTGTTTCCATTTTAGTTTTAAATTGAAAGTGGCTCTGTCAACACAAAATAGTATTTGTGAGTCATTGTTTTATTGGATGGGCTGTTGTTCAGGGATAGCATCGCATTGGGATAGCACGAGAGTGAACGATTTTAGTACCAAACTTCTTACGATGCTTTTGTTCCTTACATTGTGGTAAAATCTGCTTTAATTCCATTGTAACCTGTGATCATTGAGTAGGTAATAATTACATTTCATTATCTAATAAGAGATTAAGAATAGAATTAACTTGCAAAAGAGATAACATTTCTAGACACTGCCATTGTCAGCTAAAACATAGGGCTTTTTTTTTATAGTTGTTGATTGTGTTGTTTTTGACTCTTTTCCCCTCAAATGTGATGGAGGAGATGGTTGAAGAAAATGTTTGTTTTTAAGAAAAAAAGGGTATAAATGGATATTTAAAATCTGGAAAGAGATATCATATAGCAAATTGTTTAGAAGTAAATTCAGTAAGATTTTATCACGTAATTCCAGAAGGAGAAAGTGAAGGATGTTTATTTGGGTAAGTATATTGAGTTGGAAGGCAAACAGTGCTCTGTTTCACTCTGGATAACAATTCTCTGGGTTTTTTTAGAAAAGCCTTTTACAAGCTCTGAATTCATTCACTGTCTTACAGGAGGTTTACAAACCCCAGAGGAAATACAAACGTCAGAAGGGAGCTGAAGAACTGCTGGATGAGGAATCAAAGGTTCATGCTACGCTGCTGGAATACGGCAGGTGAAAGGCTTAATTTAATTGTCTGTGGGTGTGGCGTTGTACTTAAGGTTTTTTCTACTACATGAGAATCCAACAGTTTTTGCTGTGAACCTAGTTATAAACTAACAGGAGTACAAGGACTCAGAGAGAGATACAGGTGCTGGGGATGGGCGGCAGTGGGGATTACTGTCCACTCTTCAGCGCTGTTAGGGGAACTAGAACACTGCTGAAAAAGGCAAATAGTAAATTTCTAGTCAAATTAGGAATAGGGCTGAATGGTTTTAGAACTCAAAGAAAGTCGTGTGAGTAGAGCATATTTTTCCTCCTAAATGCCCCTTGGTTATCATAAAAATGTCTCCTTTCAGAGCACACTAATCATGAAAGTCGATTTTCTCAGCCCAGCAGGTAGTATAGGGTCTTGCAATGTCCTGACACCAAACACGGCATTATTCAGACACAGCCAGTGATCGTACCATATTATAAATTGATTTTTGATCCCGTGGTCTCCAGCTTCATGTCATCACAGATGAGCTTGAATGTGATCAGTCAGAGTCTGGCTTGAGAGCGCAGTGATGCCAGTGAGCATCTTTCCACACAGTTGTATAACCTGTCCAGCTAAGGG
Source organism: Rhynochetos jubatus (assembly GCA_027574665.1). Taxonomy (NCBI): domain Eukaryota; kingdom Metazoa; phylum Chordata; class Aves; order Eurypygiformes; family Rhynochetidae; genus Rhynochetos; species Rhynochetos jubatus. The sequence goes on from CM050654.1 coordinate 33,843,435, forward strand.
CTTTCATTGCCACATCTCTGCATATTATCAATGAATTTTCAGCACAATGCAAGGTCTGTTCCTGTCAGACTGCTTGGGAGGCATCTGGGTTCTTTGTTGATACAGTTGATGGTTAGGTTTTTGTTATGGCTCTGCTGGTCTGGGTTTGGTGCTTCGTAATACAGAAAGTGATTGCTGGCTCATATCTAAAATTTCTTTCTACCTGTTTTATCTGTAAGATAATATTTCTAAACTAACAGCATAACTCAGATGTCAATTTTTCCTCTTCCTAAAAAAAACAGATGTAAAAATTCTATTTAAGTATATATTTAAAGCTCTGAACGCCATGCTTCAGGAATTGCAGATTCATCAGAGCACACAAGCATGAAAGTTGGGGTTTTTTGGGAGTAGAAGTTACACTGACAAGTTCCTGAGGCCTTTCCAGAATTCAGTGGTATATAGCTAACAGCTGAGGATTAACTCCCAGCTGGAAAGAGAGCATTGGTTTTCCTTTTGTGAGATTTACATAACGCTATTTTATGAACAGTCTAGATTTGCAAATCATGACGGAAAGGAGTAGATGGAGCTGAAGTTATTCTGTGAATATGCTGCAGTACCTGCTCATTTAGTTTATCTGAAACGTTTCAAACCTAACCTGAACCTGGCTGTTGGCTTTGTTAAACAATTCACTCTTCGTTGCATTTCTTCTGCTGAAAATGGATAGAAATTTGATGTATTTGTAAAAGTTGTAAACAACCATGTATTTCTTTCATGTTACTGTTGTTCTTTCAGGAGATATGGATTTAGCAGACAAGCAGGAAAAACAGAACAGGTAAAAAAAAATACTAATTTTAAATAATCAAATTATGGGAAGAATGGCATTGGTTTTGTTGAAGTGTTGGATACTGTAAGATCTTAAAGGGATACAATAGAATCAACAGCTATAGCTTCTGTTATTGCCACCTCTTAAAAATGGCCAACTGGCATTAAAAAGCTGCATGCCAGGAAAGACAGTTTGTTACTATGTCCCTTTTCTACAGGGTTTCCTTCATCTGTACGCAGAGATCACATTTTGCAAATGTTTTTCACTTCGGAGAAAGGGAGTTTTGGTGTTTAGTTTGGGTTTTAATGTGTGATAATGACATATCCTGTCTGTTTAATGAGTGTCTTTTAACTGTTTCATGATGTGATCATGAAGAGGTTTTTTTCTTTTCTTTTTAAAGAGCTTGGTAAGTGGTTTTGTAGGCATTTATTACATAACAGGTTATTTAACGTGCTAGAGAAACATGATACCGTGCCATAAATAAATCATAGTGCGTCTTGAAAAGTAGCATCCTTGCTGTGCTTTTGATGATTGTGGAATCATAAAATGTCCTTGTCAGAGTATTTGCAGTTTTATTAGTTCAGTGCAGTTATTACTTTGGCTACAAGTTGTTATTACAGACAGAGATAATGAAGAAATGCATTAAGCATGTCATGGACCCAGCAGTACATTGAGTATATTAAGATTGCCCTTCTTCATTAGCTCAATATTCCACATACAAGTTTAGCATTTCAGTTTCATAAATGGAGATGTTTTCCAGTCTAGGCACACCTCTTTCTCCCTCAGAGCAACTGCCAGGCTGCACTGGTGTTTATGGAGTTGATTTTGTTTCTTGAAAAATTTGACTGACTTTGGAATATTTTATATTAGAAGGTCATGATGTTTGTTGTGTGAATTGAGCCACCGGTAAGGCAGAAGGGGAAGATTAAATAGTCAGGTTAGTGGTGCAATAGAGTGACCTAGCAATGTCGTCTGTCACCAGTTCTCATTATTTTAGTGGTACGAATGCTTCTGACTGAACTAGGCAATTTGACACTGTTGTATGTTTGTTATACCAATATTAAATTACAAAAAACATTTATGTAAGAAAGCCCTTAGCTTTCTCCTCTGTAGCAGACATCATGTTCTGAGGCAGCCAGTTCTCTTGAGGTTGGTAGCTCTTAGAAGTTTGTGAAACAAGGGATCTTTGCACCAGATGTGTCCATGGCAAGCCAGAGGCACTGTCTTGAACATCTGGAACACATGAAATCAGTGAGGGTTTACACCTCAGCTGACATGAGTTGGAGTGTGATGAAATAGTAGCCAGAATGTATTCCAGTTTTCAGCTGTATTCCAGTTTTCTCCTGGTTGTCTTTCTTAATATGTTAGACTACTGGAGCTAGATATAATATTTCCTTAATTTTTCTTTAACAGGCTGAAGATAAAAAAATCACACTACCTCCAGGGCTTGCAGCAGCAGGAAAAGCTGAGCCCTGTGACGAAGATGACCTTCAGGCTGCGGAAGAGGTGTGCCATACACGTAGCAGGCAGGGATGTCACTGGTTTGGGGGGAGCAGAGCAGTTATCGCTGCCCAGTCATTCTCTGCAGGAAGAAAAATTCCCATGCTTAGCTGAAGTGGGAGCTGCTTCCCACAAGAGTATATGGAACCTGAAATTGGTGCAAAAAATGAAATGTCTGTTGATATTTAATGCTAAAAAACAAAAAATCAACTTTTATTTGGGATCCAAGTGTTTTTAAGAGGTCAGTTTTTGGTTGACAGTGGGAGCTGAGTTTGCTGAGCGAACCTGTACTGTTACAAGGAATTTTTCTATATTTGATAAGTTTAGCCACCTCTTTAACTTTTAGACTTACTGTCCCGTTATATACATTAAAATACACCTATTGTGTGATACTAATCGTATGCGTGTCCCTGTCACTGGGCACAAACGAGTTAAATAATGAAGGATAAATTCTTATGTGCAATTCCTCATATTTTGCCCTAGCTTCGCATTAAAACTCTGATGACTGGAATGGCTGCAATGGCCACAGGAGAGGTAAGAAGCATTTAAAACTCATACGGCTTTCTTTAAATTGTGGTTGGTTATGGCACTTATTCCTAAAGTTGGGTTAATGGTGAGTGAAGTGTTAGAAGTTTGGCTCAAAATGTGGTCTAAAGTGATTTTTATTACTGTGCATACAAAATTCAGTGTACAAAATACAACTCAAAGTAAGTTTTTGAAAATCTGTTCAAATTACTACAGTTGTTTGCTAAAAGGTTGTGAAAAATTTCCCATCAGCGAAGGGTTTTGGGTTTTTTTGGTGGAATGGGTCTTAGTCTTTTTTTATGATTAGAGATTATTAGCCACAGTAAAGGCTTTGTACATTTCTGTTAAAATTAGAGCTTGGGGAAATTGCCACGTCAAGAGCACAGATAATTCCAAAACTCCAAATGTTTTCTTGACACAATTGCAGGGCAAGTTGACAGCAAGCACGGTTGGCCAGATTGTTGGGCTCCAGTCAGATGAGATCAAACAAATAGTGTCAGAATACGCTGAAAAGGTAAGTGTGTTACCCGATTACGTTTTACCAAGTCATGTTTGTGGTTTGTCCATTTGGGCCTTAAGCTTCCAGCTTAATTGCCATGATTCTTTCGAAACCACACTGTTTATATATGCTGTGGTAAGTATTTTAATGAGATTTAAACGTGCATGAACTTCTGCTGTGGCGCACATATTCCTGAATTGCATTCATGAGTAGCTGAAGTTTAAGCACTTGCTCAAATGCCTTGATGAATAAAGGGCCTGGGTTGGTATGTATTCAAACCAGAGGCCTAAACTCTTAATGCATCTTTAAACGGTCAGTGTTAAGCGCAGAAGTGCAGTTCTGTGGGCCTGCCCAGAGAGGAATCTAGGCCTCTTCCACTCAGATTTTCAGACACTGCAGTGTTAACTTGCACTGGGCTCCAGTTAGCAGTCGTGCCCTGGATATCTCGTTCTGAATCGAGTATCATCAAAACCAAACCTTTTGTTGCTTTTGGAAGTCAAGGCAATGAACTGTGTATATTAGCTCCATTTATTGTTTTCAACTGTGATTGTTTTTACAGTAATGTGAAAAGAGAATCTGGCTCTTCAAGTAATTAATACGTACAATACATCACTGCCAGATATGAGTTATAGGTCGCTCTTATTTGTCCAATAGCCTTCTCATATTTCTTCCTTTCTGTTGACACGTATGAGGTATGGAGCTTTCCCATTTGGGAGATAAACCCTATAACTCAACAGAGTCTATAGCAAATTCTTGGCCTTTCTTTATTATAAAAGATTGGAAGACCAGAAGCCCAAGGGTCATATTTCAATGTTACATTTCTTCTGTTCTGAGAGAAGGCAGCAGGACCTTGACTGTTGTAGCAGAACAATGATTAATACTCTGGAAAGTAAGAACTGATTCAAGTCAAACCAAAAATATGTCGCTTTCCAAATCTATTGGGTGTGGCCAACAAAAAAAATTTCCGTGTGTGCATATATGCCCCTGGAAAAGGGAATTAAGGATGTTACCAAACAGCTATTGAAGCATCAGAAATGTTTGGATATCGTTCTAATAGTTTTAGCCCTTCGTAGCTGTATGTAGTCTGAAGAGTACAGCAGTGCTTATTTCTCTACCAGAGTCTTAATAGAACCCCCAGGTGCGGTGAAGAGAGCTGGCAAACAACATCCTAGATCCGGTGTTGCCATGTGCCAGCACCTTTCTTACAAGGTGGCATTTTTGCAGATCAAGCATGGTTTTCTGCCTTTGCCCCTCCTGTTCTGTTAACTGGTGTCTGCCTTGTTGTCTCTCTTACACCCGATTCCTCTCTCCGCTGCGAGTTCCCCAGCAGCTTTTCCCCTCTTAAACAGGTTATCCCAGAGGCGTTACTGCCTTGGCCTTGGCCAGAGGTGGGTCCAGCTTGGAGCCAGGGAAGCTTCTGGCAGCTCTGAAGCTAGAATTAGCCATTTATTTTGGCTAGCAATTTTTGAGCTGCTGTAGATTAGTGATCCTTGTGCATAATTAACACGGGGTTTTAACTTAAATTCTGTCATACCAAATGAAGCTACTACCGCTTCTTGTTTAACGTGTTTATTGGAATCAGCTACTCTTTTTAGGGCAGCTGAGCAGTTGCAGGGAATGCGGAGGAATGCAGAAGTGAGCCCACACCTGTCAGGGGTGGGGATGATGTGTGTTAACGGAAAAGTTAAAAGGTTGTATCCATATGTCCTTTTTTGTCACATGTAATTGAAGTCGTTGTTTTGAGATAGAGTCGCAAACTGATGAGCTTGAATGGTCTAGGAGACTAGTGTGCAGATACAGCTTTCCTGAATTATGTCCAAAAGGCAACTGCTCTTTCAGTCTAGTAAGAGACCAGGTAATAGTGTCAAAAGTGAAGTAGCTTCTGTAATTTGTGCTGTCTTCCTTGGGTGCTGAAAGATGTGGAACCCAATTCCTCAGTAACTCTGAGGCTGTGGTGTTGTGGCACAGCGTGTCCGTAACTCACTTTGCCTGCGTGAGGCTTAACCCTAGTGGTTTTATTTGCAGACCAGAAGGATTTTTAGGCAGAAACCTCTGTATTATAGTGAAGGTTATTTCTTGTTTCCAAAAAGCCATCTTTAACAGTCCACTTCTTGAGACATCGCCTTTTCTTTATGCCAAAGCTGTGCTGTGTGGATTCTTACTCTTCTTGGAAGATCAGTCCCAGGCTGCTTTAGCTCATGCTTCTTTCTCTGGCATTTCTGGTTTTCTTCATTTGCATGTTATGCATATTAGGCTGATTGTATGGTGAGAAGGATGGGGTCTTAGAATGCATGACATGGTGGGGGAATGTGATTTGGGTAAATAATGAGAGCAATAAGTAAATCTGAGTGTTTATTTGTTGAATAGTTCGGTGACAGAGGTGTTGCTTAGAGGCGTTTTTCCTTCCTAACAAATGGAAAGAATGTGAATTATTGGGCTAAGATGTCAGAATTGGGTTTTTTCTTGCTGTAGATGTAAAAGTACAACATGTCATTAAGCTGCTCTTTAATATGAATAACATAGAAAATGGGAAAGAGGAAGACAGGGTTTTGCCTCTTATTTTCATTTAAAAATAAGCTGTTAGTGAAGACGTGCTTACCCATCTGCCTAGAGTGGATGTCGGGAGCAAATACAAGTGAGGAGTATTTCATACTTGTAACTTCTGCTAATGATACACTGTAGTGGTTGTCAGCATTTGGTAATTACTCAAAAAGCACTTAGTACTGAAGTCTTTGACAGACTCGGCAAATTAGCACCTGAAGTAGTTGAAAATTAACTGTTTTCCTGATGAAATACTGGAAAATGGATTAACTGGATAAAGAAGCCTGAGTGCATGAAGCAAATTACCAAAACAGATAAAAGAGTTAAACTGAGGGCTTTCAAAAGGTGCAAATAATGTTTAGGCAAATGATCACTTAAACATCTAACTGTCACTAATTTCGAATCATTCATCCACTGCCAGTATACAATTTCTAGTACGAATGTCATTCCTGGTCAAGAATGTTTCTGGCAGTTTTCCTTTCACAATTCAGAGAGCAGACTGGATCCAGCTTGCTGTCTTTATTATATGTTTATGAGACACTTTCTTGGCAGTGCATGCTGGATTGAGTAGTTTCCAAAGACCGGTATCCACAGTGCACACGCACGCTCTATCTGCCACACTGTGTCACTGTCGTTCAGCGTGAAGATGCATCAAAGCCAGTACTTCAGAACCTAAATACACAGTCAGGGCCTTTGAAAGTTCCAGATCTCCGTACCAGGGTATGGAGCAAGTTCAGTAACACCACTGCTTAAGGTGGTTTTTAGCATGGTTGTATTTTCCAGGTTTAACTTTAATGCTGATGCAAAAAATGACGACTTTCCTCTAGTATGCTGTAGTATTTTCCACCCGTGCCAGGGCACCTGACTTTAGTTTTAGCTTACTCTTCATGTTACCTTTGGGATATAATTCAGTTGTTCGGCCTTTTCCTTACCTTAATGCGAGTTAAACTGGTAAGTCATTCTTTCTGTTGGATAGTGGAACTGTCACACAGTTCTTGATAAGGAAAATCACAAGTGTCCCCCACTTTGGCATTTTCTGAGCTACTAAAGTAGCAAAAAGTAATGTCAGGAGGTCCCACAGGCTGTTGTTGTTTATTTTAGCAATCAGAGCTTTCCGCTGAGGAGCGACCGGAAAGGCTTGGAGCTGCCCAACAACATAGAAGGAAGATGGCATCTCTGAATAAGCAAATTTTGCAGCAAACTAAACTCCTGGAAGAGGTAAGTATTGTGTGCTTGATCAGAAGAAAACAATGATACATGTGGTGATCACACTGTTTTTGCCATCCAGAAAAGATTTCCAAGCTGTCCTCTGTACCAGTGGTTTGTCGTGCTGAACGTTCATTTCAGCATCTCTGAACGTCTTGCTCGCATGTTTATTGCTAAGACAATGTGGCTGGCTTTATATTTCCGAAACTGCACAGCCCTGTCTGTGGGGAGGGGGCTAGCTAGTCAAAGCAGGCTTTTCCGGGGTCTTTCTGCATACCTGTCCTGAAAAGCAGAGAGAGTATCTCCATTTGCCTTGTTAGCCATAGTGCTGAATGGGCTCTTTTCACTGTTTCAGGAAACACTTAGGAAGTCACTCTAAAATGTGCTACAAATGACTTTTTATCCCTTCCTGTCCTTTTGTATGAGCCACATTGTCTCCCTCAATGAGGTCACTGTTCTTGCTTGTTTGTTGGGGGCGTTTTTGCACAGTCACTGCTCGGTTCACATCTTCATTTGTTTTAGGGGCAACGACCCCTGAATTTGTGACTGTTGTTCTGTTCATACATAGAAGTAAGAGCAAGAATCACCATTCCTGCATTTCAACCTACTTATGCCATTGCCATTTAAACCCAGAGAGGTACAAGTGGAAAAGCAAGGTCATTAACGAAATGCTGCTTTTAATGATGCATACTGCTGTAATCAGCACCCTGCCATCTTTAGCTTGGAGAATCTGATGAAAACATATTGCATCAAAGTCAGTAATTGGAAGAGCTTGCCAAAAAACAAGGAGTACTTGAGGAAAAACTGTTGCTGATGACTGTGGCTGTCAAGTACAGCCTTGCTCTGGCAGGCTTCACCTGTGTTGTGTTTTGTTTTGCTCTGCTCTTGTCAGTAACGTCTGAACACCTTATATCTTAACTGGTTTTACCCATTAAATGTTGGGGAGACATCTTAACGGGTTGTACCTACGAAGTGTATAGGGACTTCGAAGGATAGGTGTGCGTGTGCATGTTTTCTGAGACAGCGATATGGCAGTCGTACAAACAACAGAGGTAGAAGCTTTGAAAGCTCTCTGTTTTCTCTCTCATACAAAACTCTGCTTTCTTTCGTAATAGTTGCAAGCCCAGTATGCTGATCTGCAGGCAAAATGTGCCGAAGCAAAGAAGACGTTAGCAGAGGTAACCTTTCCTTGTTTTTCCATGCGCTGATTCTAGCTGAATCATTTCTGAGGAGTTGAGGGATTTGTTAAAGGGTGAAGCTGTTTGACAGCTTACCCCACTGATTCCGTGGTGAGTACCAGGAATCATTTTATGTGTGGAAGTATATTTCAGTTTCTTATTAATTGTGTCCCTTAGGTTAAGAGTTACAGTGAAAAGCTGGACAAGGAATTGGCAGCCTTGGAAACAATAGAATCCCAAGCAGATTCTAGGTAGGTCTTTCCTTTTGTGACCTTTGAAATCCTGAAAATTTCATTTTAAAATGAATCATTTGGTGTTTCTTGTTTTGTCAAGCTAACAAATAACTAGAATTCGATAAAAACAATTCTGCAGCTTGCTTTCCAAAGACAGGAAAAGACTACCATAGTGTTCAGTCAGAATGAAGAGTGTCGATCTGTAGCTGAAGGTAACTGTAGGTGTTTAAAGCAGAAGAACCCTAGACACATTTGAGAGGTAGATGAGGCCTTCCTGATTTTATTTTCTTTGTATTTGAAGCCTTCATCTCATATAAATTAAATGGGAGGCGCTCTGAAAATTTTCACCGTCATGAGGTCAGAACAACATAGCAAAAGCATCAAAACACTCAGTGTAACACTGCATTTTTATTTTGACTTGGTACATCAGTGGTGATAGTCGTTGTTTGAATTTACACAGATTTTATTGGAAAATTATTCAGAACAAAGCTTGTTCTAATGTCTTTTTAGTTCTCAGTCTGTTTAAATTAGAAACTAAAAATCTAACGTGGTTTACTGGATCTTCAAATTTAGCACATTACAGAGTCTGCGAGCACTGGTGGCGATGAATGAGAACCTGAAAAGCCAGGAGCAGGAGTTCAAAGCACATTGTAGGGTAAGTTTTAGTTTCTTCTGTACAGATTCATTTAAAACTTGGGAAATAAGCTTTATATTTCTTCCTGATTTGTCGTCCTGTTGTATGTCCCAGCCCAGCCTCTGTGTCCCCATCCTTCTCCCTGCCCCATTTACCAGTGTTTCCAGGTTTACATTGAATAGTGCCACCAGCTTGGCTGGCAGCACAGATACGGACAGTTGGCCAGTTCTTCGTTGTGTCGTATCCACAGCAAGGCTGGTGACAAGAGACCGTTGGAACTGGATTAACCAGAGGGACTTGCCTCCTGCCCTGAGGCAGGGAGGCGTAGGGAAGGCTGCCATCTGAATTCCTGTGCCCTTCCATGTTCTGTTGCTCCTGGGCCGCTAACAAAGGGCAATTCCTAGACGTGGAATGCCAGATCAGCCTTGTGCTGGCTACAACTGTGACTCTTCTTGTTCCCATTCTGCTGTGAGGAACGTGGGTTGGGTTAGCAGGGAGCACCGGATTGTGAGTTTGAGGCTGGGCTGTACTAGGTACCCCCCTGTGCTATTCACAGCCTGAAATGGATTGTCTCCTCTTGGATAACGCTGCCAGCAGTCACCTGAGGAGAGGCATGGTGCTTCATGAGGAAGGCCCCTAGCTTGGGCACAACCCACCAAAAGAGACACGTCTGGGATGAAGCTATAGCAGTTTTCAGAGCATGTTTCAGTTTTACTGCTTAATTACTATATTTTGCTGTTGCTTTACTGCTGTGTTTATGGACTGCCTAGAAATATGATTGGAGAGAGTTGTGTTCATTCTCGTCTATTTCAACAATAATGGGTGGAATTTAATAGAATGAAAAGAATTAAACAGTGCCTTGAGGCACAGACTGAGCACAGGAACCTCATTTTCCCATACATACTCTTCTGGAATGCTCTATAGCATCGTAATGGAAACTACTTTGCAAGTAACTTTGGGTTTGTTCATTGTAACAAATGCCTGATGTCGCAGGCCCGTGTCAGGCTATTGCTATTGTAATATTCCTTTGCTCCTCACTTTCGTTTTCCACGTCGCTCATTAGTTGTCTTAGCTGGATCTACGGTATTTGCAAGTAAGAAATAAATTTGCTCCCCTCTTTGAGAAAAGCAGAGGGTTTTACGTAATGAGTAATAATGGATGCCTTACCCTGAATGCTGTTTAATCTTACAAATTTAAATATGACGTGTGTGCTCGGCTCCACAGTTGTGTTTGAGGGGTATGTTGTCAAACTTGCCCCTCTCCTCCCTTAAGAGGATAGGTCTCAGGTAAAAGCAATGTAAACCTTTTTTTTTTTTTTTTTTAAAGGAAGAAATGGAGAGACTTCAGCAAAATATTGAGAATTTGAAAGCTGAGACAGTGGAAAATGGGGACGAACAGGTAATAGCAAATGTCTATGTATTTATTTTCTGGCACATTCTCGCAAACATTGAAGTATCTGTTGCAATCTCTCAATGCTTCTGTTCTCCGCCAGTGGTAAAGCCACCCTTCAGGCTTTAGTATTTATTAGGTTATTTATTAGGTTATTAGTAACCACAAAACTACTGTAGACTGGAAGTAGCTGTAGTGTTCTTCGTCGTTCTTGCAGAATCCCCGGGGCTAACTCGTAGGTGCTCTTGCCCCTTTTACTGCTTTCTTTGTAGCACCAGAGGAGAATCTCTGGATGTTGTGTGAAGGGCAGTGCGTACCTCTGGCAAAAACAGGTCTTCCTCAGAAAGCACGTTTGTTTGGGTGTGGGTTTTTTCCTTAAACAGTGGATTTATTTGAAGAACGAAAGCAGTTTTCCGGGCTTGGTACACTGCATGCCGTGAGCAGGTGTCAGAAGCTGGGCTTCAACAGGAGTGCATGCAGAGGGGTGGCAATGAATAATGAATGAGCAGGAAAGGCAAAGCTTGAATTACTTGTGTTTTCAGTGGGTAAACATTCAATACGTTTTACGCCTCTGAAAGGAGGTGGAGCACAGGTTCCGTGATGCTGCTGTCCTGCTGAACACAGTGTGGAAAACTGAAAACGCAAGCCTAAATCTTACGTTTCTAAACAAGAAAAATTTCTCCTGAAGTCCACAATCCAGGAAATTTAGAATTCATGTCAGAGGGTTTACGTTCTGTCCTGGGCCATGTTATTCCTTAACCCCGCCACTGAATCAGAGCATAAACATGCAGTCAAGGAATACGGACGATCTTCCAATACATAGCTTCATTTAAAGCGTGACTGTGGTGAAGCAGTGGGAAAACTATTGACAGATCTTAAAAACTAATACATCAAAGGCTTAAAAGGTAGCAAAATGCACTTATTGACAGTAAAATATGTCAATTTTTTAATAGAGATTATGAATCATTGTTTAAACAACCCCAGCAGATGGTGGCGTTACTGTGGCAGCCATGAAATGGAAGATAAGCAAACCCTGTTTGCACATTTTTGCTGCTGTAATATCCGACTGTTTTGGTTTCTCAAATTCTAGGAGCCAGATAAGATTATAGAACAGCAGTACCAAACTGAGAAAGAGAAACTTCAAAAGATCCGGTTGTTATTGGTGAGTAAACTCTTTGTAAATCTACTTGTACGAAGTGACTGACGTTTTGCTTGCCTTGTAACTTCTAACGCTTCGTTTTGTTGTTCTAAAAGTCTTTCTGTCACAAATCAGTTACAAAAAAATTGAGCCTCAGCCAATGCTTCTTTTAAAAATTAATTCTTTAGTAACAAAATATTGCTGGGGGGTCTTCATCCGTTTGAAGAAGAGAACGAGAAGAGGCTTTGTTTTCTTCCCTCCTAACTTTCTATTCAGGCACGAAGAAACAGAGAAATAGCCATCTTGCAGCGCAAGATTGATGAAGTACCCAGCCGAGCTGAGCTCACACAGTATCAGAAGAGATTTATTGAACTTTACGGTCAGGGTATGTATATCCAGCAGGAACAATCTGCGGAAGGCTAAAGCCCTGGAAGGAGGGCAGTTGCATTTTAAGCATATGGCATGTAACAACAGCACTTGCTAATTTTGCGGTATTTTAAGGGTCTTTCGGTATTGATGTTACACACCCTATTTGCAAGGGCTTTATAAACCGGCTGTAAGAGTTGTCCTGAGGACGAAACTTGATGCACGAGATCTCTGGAGTAAATTTTGTCTGCAACAGGTTCAGTCACTTAGGTTACTGACCAGTGTGTTTATAGAGTCCTTCATTCACCATGGAAAAACGAGGTTGCTGTAAATTTGAGTGGTTTAGTTCATTACTCTTAAGGTTAGATTGCTTTTGCTGTGCTCATGGACGTGACACGTGCTGCCTTCCACGTGTGCTGTCTAACTCCGTGCGTGCAATGGATGCGCTTCTTGAGTGAGTACAAATCCGGTACTTCCTTCTCCCTGCTTTGCCTCTTAGGTGCCGTGGGGATTATTGAATCAAGTCCAGCTATTCAGACAACTTTCTCTTTCATTAAATTTTCTACCAATTTGTTTTCTGTCATGTCTAAGTGAATTTAAACAAACAATCTATGGTCAGAGCATCAGTCTGCTCGGAAGATGGGAGCTTCATGTATGTAGGAAGTACCAAAAGATTAAGGTCAGAGACTTGTGCAGCTTTGGGAGTAGGTTTTTATGGGACTTCGTAGTAGAAAATAGGTGTAGTAACTTCGGCTAACAGGCTGCTCAGTTGTGGCCTGGAACCTGCACTGTTCAGGCTAAGTTTTTGGGAAAATGAGCTAAAAATCTCTAGCAGGGCTTTCTGTCAATTGTGGTATTTTTTAGAGGCTTTTCATTTAGCCAGATTCAGCTGATTTTCAGAGTTGCCAACACCTGGGTTTTTTTAGATCTTAGATCCAAGGTGTGTTGGACAAGGCAATCTTCAGCGATGCCTTCCAACCTCAGTGCTTCTGTACCAGAGTGCTTTTAAGTCCCAGTATTCCCTGCTTTATTTTTGATCTAACAGATGCATCTTCCCTTGAAAACATGAAGCTGTGCTTTTGAGAGAATCAGTGAACAAGTGGCTTCTCCTTCCTCTTTCTCTGTCTTACCTTCCGTGGGCTCTGGCCTATGCCCATAAGGCTCCGTAAGCTGCTACAACTTTCTAACCCAGTGGAAATCCTCGAGTTTTCTTCTGAGTTGGTACAGAGAACAGGATTGTACAAGTCAAATGTCGGACTTGTTAACAATTTGATTGATTTAATGACGTTGTGATGTGGGAAGGAGGTCATGCTGTGTCTGGAAATGGTTCTTTTCCAAAGTTTAGTCCATCGTGTTGGTTCTGTAAAGGTTTTATTTAAAGATGGCAGTTTGTTAGCCTTTGGAGTTTAACGTAATGAGCATGATTTCACTCGGGTTTATCTTTAACCCAGCTTTTTCCAGGTTCAGGAATCTAGACAGTGCTTGACATATTAACCATAATAATCTTTGCCAACTGTCCTTCTCTGTTGAACTCTTTCCTTGGGAATCACAAACGTGTTGGGTTTCCTTAGGCATGAAGAACTAAAGAATAGATGGATACTTTAACAGATTTGGGTCAGTCATCACCATGTAGGCCTGAAAGGAAGGCGTGTCTGAGCCTTACCTTCCCCTCTGAGCTGTGACCAACGTCTGCTGCAATCACCTAAACCAGAAAGTGGTATTTGAGAAGAATTGCTTAATGCTATCAGCGTGAAGAAATCGTAAGAAGAGAAAAGCAGTTTTAAACCAGTAAAAAACTTCCTGGGCATCTTGCACATGTGTGGCTTGGAATACATAGTGCACTGCGCTATGAGAATCCCAGTACCGTCGGATTACCCGTTTCCTGTCTGTCCGTGCCTAGCCTGAGCCTCCCCGCCGCCGTGGGCAAGCGCTGCCAGGGCAGCTGTGCTGAGGGCACGGCAGCCTGTGTGGGGCGAGGGTAGAGCTCGCGAGGGACGGCTGAACACACAGTGGTAAGGGGGCACAGTGGTAGTGCCAGTGTGTGTCCGCATAAAGGATGGCCAGCAGATGAGGCCTGATTTAAACGCTAAGCTGTGTTGTCACCGTAAAATCCAATGGCTGCAAACCCTGCTGGAGATGTGCATGCAGAGGGAGTATTCTTCCAGCATGGATTAGAGTGTGTTCCATTATGGAGAGTGGGAAGTATATCATTTGGAGCCTAGGGGATGTTTTTACAGATTCCATTTCACCTCATGCTCTTAGTATTCTACCCTTTATCTGTTTGCAGTCTCAGCAACTCACAAAGAAACGAAGCAGTTCTTTACTCTTTATAACACACTGGATGATAAGAAAGTGTATTTGGAAAAGGAGGTAAGAAAATGTTATTACTGTTTTCTAAATATACAGTCTGCGGAGAAGGAGATAAAGAGGGTTTTTGCTTGGCTTTCACCACATTCAGTAGTGTCAGAACACTTCACAGCCTTTGTAAGTAAAAATGAAAGAATCGATTCAGAGATTACCCTCTGTTTGGTCAAGATCTTCTATTATGAACCAGTGCTACAGTCAGTAACTCTGGGGAGCAAATTCCAGCTGCTGTCAGCAACACCAGCGTTGGCTCTCGGGGTCAGAGCCTGCCCCCACCGAAGTCACCGGTGATTTTACTGGGTCGGGATCAGAGCTTTCATGAAAGCGACTTGGTTTTTTCCCTCCCCTCTTTCCCTGCTTTACGGACTTCAGCTCTTTCTTGGGGTGTGACTTAATTGCGTGGTTTCAGTTTTCTTTTTTTACAACGCCAAGTGTGTGACTTCAGTAAAGGTGAAGAAATGGGAGCAGCCAGGACTTGATAAAAACGATGACATTACTTTTTAAAAACATAATCTTTTGATACTTTAGGCTTCTCTGTTGCTTTAATTCTTTAATTGAAAAAGCATAGAGAGACTGCTTCTTGAAATGGGCTCCTAGAAACCACCGACAGCACAGAGCAGATGTATTTCGTTGCTGTATAAATTGGGACTACACTTGCCAATATCATTCAGTGCCTTTAGGCAGGGGTTTGGTTGGGATTTTTTTAGTTCCACGCATCACTTGCATGGATATCATTTCAAAAAGCAAATTAATTCATCAAGGGTTGTTTTTATCTTGATGTCAATCATGAGAGAGAGGTCTGAATGCCCTCTGATGCAGCCTTAACTTTGTTAAATGTGTAATAGAGTTGAGGTTTCCTTGTGTTGCTTTTAATATTCAAGGTTTCAGCAAGTAAGTATGTCTGGTAATGTACAAAAGATGTCCCCAAACCAACCCTTTCATGAAACAGCGGAGTGTAACTGCTTTAAAGTAACAAGAACAGGAGAGGAGTTGTTGTACAGGGGGATATTGGCTGTAGAGGCTGTAGCTCAACACGAAAGGGCTCTGGTTGATATTTCAATCATATCTGTGAGAGACTTGTTTTGAAAGTGCTTTTAAACTCATTTTTTTCGTAACTTGATTTGGAGGGTTTAACTGCTGAATTTACCGCCTGTATTGGAACACATCAGCACTTGGTGTGCAATACTTGTACAGTACTGCTTTGCATGCCTTGAGCGTTCTGCGGTATAAACTGTAATTACATCCTTAAACGCATGTTTATTGGAAATATCGAGAGGGAGTGACGTGGATGTGGCAAATACTGATGAGTCAGGCAATAATTTATTTCCTCTGAGTAACAGGAATTCGTTAGCATCTTGGCTGCTTTGGAGTCTGTTCAGACTTCTGTTTGAATTTTTCAGAGTAAGGTCAGGAGCAACGGCGCATTCTGCCGTGCCACGTGCTTATCGGCGTCTCATCCAGAGGGAAGAAGATTTTAGATTTGGGAGAGATCAGTTTAGCTTTCCGCAGGAGTGGGGTAAGGGTTTCTGTGTGCAGCGCTTAGGTTTGTGTGGTGCAGGACGCTTTCAAATATTCAGCAAAAGGAGAAACTGCTGGAAAGGTTTAACCACAGGAGACTTGCGAGAAGTATTCCAAGCTAAGAGAGAGAGTCACATCTACTTGGTGAATTTTAGCGCTCTCAGCGATATGTAGAAGCAAGAAAAAAAAAATCAAAGGTGCTTTCATAGAAAATATGCAATATATATTTTAGTTAGTTGGGAGAGTTTATACTGAGAGGAACGAAATATTCCTGTGATGTTGTTAGAAATTCCTGTTTCTGCCTTGATTCAGTGCAATGTTGGCGTCTCGTAATAGAAACCACCCTCGTAAAGTGCGTATCCACTGGGATCGGTGTTACTGCTGCAGCGGGATCGCGGTTGTTCTTCCGAGGAATGCTCATGGTGATTTTCAAATAGCCGACTGCTTGTCAGGGCAACATCTGTATAGTCAGCCTTTGAACCTGAATTTCATTTTATTGTCGGTGAAAACCAGAAAGGAGAGGTGTATCATTTCTTTTTTTTTCTTTTTCCCTAATTCACAGGTTAACTTGCTGAACTCCATTCATGACAACTTTCATCAGTGAGTAATGTCGTTTTTCTCTCGACAGCTGAAGTGAATAATATGGTTGGTTGGAAAAATGGGAGTGGGCATGAGTTATAGGGTCTGAAAAATGGTTAGAATTTTCATTAACACAAACTATTTTGTAAAATAATTAATTCTGTTTAAACCGATGTTTGGGGAATCCAAGACTTGGACTTACCTAGCTCTTAGAGCCAGCCTGTGTTTTTAATGCCTGGCTCTGCGGTTGCAGTTGTGGAAAGAAATCATTCAGTCATAATCTTCCTGGCATTAATTTAAATAATTTTCTCTATTTTATGAAGTTGTGGTTATTACATTATGTACAAAACATTAGACTCGGCCATATTTCAGACATGTCTACTATAGACTAACCCTGTTTTTAAAGGTTTTGATGAAGGTCACACACTTGTGTCCTTCCACGTTTGGTCAGACATTTTTATATTGTGTTGGGTTTGGGTTTTTTTTTTAATCCAAACCTTTTAATTTCAAAAGTCCCAGGAATTAAGTATTTCTGATGTTTTCCTTTGCAGCAGGGATCGTAGGCTGTTTTGCTCAGTGATGAGATCCTTTTGATTCCATCCAGTCAGCAGAAAGCAATGCTGTAATTGATAGCTGGGGTTTGGATTGGTTGTTTTTGGGGGTGTGTGTTGTATTTTCTTTGTTGTATTTTTGTTAATCTAAGATACAAGTCTAAAATTACTTCTGGGCTTTCTCTATTTGGGCATGAAATTATTTTATCAGTAAATATTCTGATCTACTAGTCCTCTAGTCGCCATCTGCGACTATTCACGGCAGCTGCAGTTTGTGTTTTTGGTTAGTTCATAGTAACTTATTTCTGTACCACGCACGAGAGCAAGTAACAGGCTCGAAGCGACAGGGCAAACACTTGGGATGAGCTCTGTAGTCACTGTTCCCATCTCTGTGATAGCTGACAGCAGCTGCAGATCGCGCTTTTACCTGAAAATGGTGATTAAAAGATGAATTTTTGCTTAGAACACTTAAGCAATGCGAATTCTGGGACATGGGTAAACATGCAAGACAGCTGTAGATGGGGCACCTTGTTCCACATCCCTGTCAGTTGTTATCTTTTTTTTTTTTTCCCAGAGCAATGGAATCTTCTGGTTCTCGTGAGCAGTTTTTACGGCAGATGGAGCAGATTGTAGAAGGCATCAAACAGAATCGGATGAAGGTCTGAGATTCTTCTCACTTTCTTTGCTAGCACGTGGGATTTATTTCAGAAAAACCTCCTGGATAATAACCATGCATGGAGAAATCCAACGTGTGAGGCGCAATTAAGCAAGCAGCTAACCAGTGTTACTTGCTGTCACATCCGTAAGGAACTGTTCGCTGCTGAAATGTTAACGCATAGAGCAGCACGGAGGTACTGTACCACTCCTCCCTGGGCGAGAAGCTGCTCCCCCTTACCTTCACTCTTGGCAGCGCGGGGATGTGGACGCCTGGAACGGCTGTATGTCTGTCGGTGAGGAGTGTTCCCTTTGGGCTGTGTGGGTGCAGTCAGACCTGCCTCTTGGGCGTGGTTCCTCAGCCTGAAGATAACGGCATTTCTTTCTCTTGGAAGAATGGCAGTATCTTCATTGCTGCAGCAACTGCCCCCAGTTGAAACCGTCCAGGAGTTGGGCGTGTTGTTTTCTGTCTTCTCCTCTGTTCTGCATGTGGAAACGGGCAACAGCACAGCGAACTCGAGGAGTGAAAGCAGAGTCAGAGCTCTGATGCGACTGACTTCAGGTTCTTGCAATTCAACTTCTAAATCTTTGAAGCCCATAAAATCATTCTGGGCTCTTCTACTGGATTCTGAAATGGAATCAAAACTTTCCGCTGCTTTGTGAACAGATTATGGAGAGGGAGCTATCATGGCAGCTGACTGATTGCTTCAGGAGAATAATGTCAGCATCGCTGACGGTTGCTGAAAGCAGTGGCAGCTCTGGTCACTTGTGCTGTATTTCTCTGCTGTCAGTTTGGCCACTGGCACGCTGTGAGAGTTCACCAGTAACATTTCATTCCTAGGTGTAGGGGTCTGGATCAGCAGGAGGTGGCAGGTACAACTCACGGAGAGTAACAAGAGTTTCTGGATGAGAAAGCAAAGCTTATCTCAGTTGAGAGGAAAAAACCTGATTGTTAGTGATGGCGTAGGTAATCACCTGGTACCTTCTCGTGGTTGATTTCTCAGTGCCCGTGAAGATACTGACGACAAATGGGTGCTAAGAAAGTTTTCACAATTCACATGGTTCCTTGGGGAATAGCTCTGCGCAAAAGGGAAGGTTGTCTTATCCTTCATCTAGGGAATGTCTGTTGGATGACTTTCCCAACAGGCAGGCTAGCTGTACGCTGCAAGGGTTGTTCATCCCCGTGATGGCTTAGTCTGACTGTTCAGCTTCTCTCTGCAGGGCGTTAGAGGTGCTCACAGCCCCTTTCACGATTCCCTCTTAAAGTGCATCCACCTTTCTGTACAGCCCTGGAGACCTTCCACCTTACACCTGAAGAGAGGTCTCCGTTTTCAAAGCCTGCCATACTGTACCTGTGTGGTAGAAGAGGCCTAGGGAGAAAGGGGACATCACTGTTACAACAACGAGTAACATGCAAACAAGTGTTGTGTGATAACAGACACTTATGAGACTTTCCAAGGGCAGGGCAGGCCAGTTCCTGCTGCAGGGAGTGTGTTGAGATTTGTCATGGTTGTGCATAAAGGAAGGAATTTATCAAAGGATAGTAATAGTCTTATCCCTTTCCAGGATCTAGTTCCTAAATGTTTTAGCAGTGCTGTGTTTAGCCTTATCCTAAAGGAATGGGACACACATAATAATGCTTTTTTCTACGTTAACACATTTGCCACTTTTTCTTCCTCAAGTATAACTTTAAAAACCTGCCAGCCCTGATACGTTTTACGTTGAGAGATCCCCTAGTGTTTTACAGCAGCTGGCCTTGTAAAGGAGGCATACCTTGTCAGCAGTGTTCATTCTCGGGGATAGTTTGGGATCTGCTCATTTTAGGCATAAGAATCAATAAGATGAGTGTTGATAGATAAATGTAGAAATGCAGCAAGTTCTGCTGCTGTGGAATTACCTGCTTGTTTGGGCTTCGGGGGAATCCTGCAGTTCTTGGAAATGCTTTTTTCCCTGTTAGAAATCAGGAAGCGAAAGCCTGTCAGAATGCAGCGGGGAGAGGAACAGAACAGCAGCAGAGGGAAGGAGGGAAAATTTACTCTGCAGACCAGCAGCAAACCTGTCTGCGATGCTGTGACGGGAGAGCTTCATTGGAAGTACCCTGAGAGGAAGGCAGTCAGTTCTGTAACACGAACCGATCCTCGTCATGTTTAGGGACTAAGTTGTGTGTGTCACAGCTTTGGCACAAGGAGGAAAGAAAAGAGGTTTCTTAGGTGTCAGTCTTGAGCACGTACAGCATTGCACAGGAAGGCAAAGATGCCTCCTGCTTGATACAGCTGACACCCAACCAAAACAAGATCTCAGCGTTGCATCGAAAA
This sequence comes from Rhynochetos jubatus, assembly GCA_027574665.1. Lineage (NCBI taxonomy): Eukaryota > Metazoa > Chordata > Aves > Eurypygiformes > Rhynochetidae > Rhynochetos > Rhynochetos jubatus. The sequence continues at coordinate 33,863,427 of CM050654.1, forward strand.
CCCTTAGTTTTTTTGGAGGGGGTGGTGAGGGTGTTTGTTAATTAATTTCACTGTGTGATGTTGCAGTGGGATCGTTCAGTGACCAAGAGTGCTGGCTCGCAGAGATGTGAGCCGTGGTTTAATTCTGAATGCTGCCTATAGTGCTGCTGGTACTGAGACTTCAGCGTTGCTTTTCAGTTTAAGAGCTGGCCTCAATGCTCGTTGCGCTTAGACCACAAGCCAGGGGGTCCGTATACAAAGCGTCTGTCTCCCACTGTCTGTTACAGGTAGTTGTTCCTGATACAGTAGGGGTGGGTGCGTATTCCTGACACTGTGTGTGATCTCTTACCCTTCCTGTATGCCAACAGATGGAAAAGAAGAAGCAAGAAAACAAAATGCGAAGAGACCAGTTGAACGATGAATACTTGGAGCTTCTGGAGAAACAGAGGCTTTACTTTAAAACGGTGAAAGAATTTAAAGAGGTAAGAACGTTTGTGCTGACACAAACTGGTACCCGTTCTGTCATGTGCGTGAGGAGAGGCACAAGAGCTCCTCACGTGATGTTTATCACACCGTGGTCCCCGTGTCTCCTGGTGGGTATCTCCACGTGATTCTCAGACTCTGAATTTGACTCTGGAAGCTGTTTTTCACGGAGAGACTAGCACCCCCCATGTTACAGGGAAAGGATGAGCTTGTTACCGAGCAAGCTGTGTGTTTGGGTTTCCAGATGGAATCTCCCAAGGTCTGTGAGCAGTTAGGTATTGGAGCAGAGAGGGCTGTGGAAATGTGTGTGAATAAGGGAGGGAATCCAGAGTGTCGGTAGTTAGAAACACCTCTAGGAACCGGCCTTGTTTTCTAACCGCAGTGAAAGCACCGTTTAACACTTCATTGATTCAGCCTTCCCCGAGCTTTTCATCATAACGTGCCTCTGTTAATTATTGTCTCCATGATAACGAATGACAAAGTAGTGCTGCCAGGCAAAACTGTCAGTTGGCTTCGGCTGTTTGAGGAAAAACATCTTTCTATGATTTGTCCTGCTTTGTTCTGAGACAGTTCCTCTCCGTTCTGGGCAATGTACTCTGGGGGAATGACAGGGACCGTTCAGCTACTTTTCTGACAGACAGAATGTTCCATCCTTGGTGCCGAGGTCAGGTGGAAATTAATTACTGTATTTTTTTAATGGAGACATAAATAAGCCATTTTTCTTGCACTGCCTTGTGAGGGAGCATCTAGGAAACATCACTAGCCATAAAAATAAGTGACGCCACGGTTGTGGTATTGAAAACAGGTGGTATGTACTTCCATAAATACAGTTCTTGACCTAGAGTTGTTCCCTGAGCGCTGACTTTTTTGCAAACTGTCTTGTGAAGTTCCAGAATCCCCTAAAAGTAATGGCAGCTTCAGATTTATCCAGTTTGCACGTATAAAGGTGGATTTGCTGTAGCTACTTGTAACAACTTCAGGTGAATGGCTAAGCAGTGTCCCTTTTGGGCTGAACTTTGACATTTAATGGATATTATAACACGGGGGAACCAGAACTATCTTCAGCTCATCACTCGCTCCAGGTGACTTACAATTTTGGAGAGCTTTCAAAATCAAAGGGTTTGGTTTTGCTGACGTGAAGGTGTAACTGGTAGAGTTAAGAGCAACTACCTCCTTCTCTGTTTGCTCTCTGTTAACAGGAATGCCGTAAGAATGAAATGCTGCTGTCTAAGCTGAAAGCTAGTTCTTCCTGAAGGATGCCAGCTGGTGAAGTTTGTAGAGGATCGTTCAGTCCGTTGAATCTCGTCTGTGAGGTGACAGTTAGAACTGCAATGTAGATATATATATAGATATATATAAAAATATATATACACACAGCTGTAAAAGTCTGGTTTTTTCCAGTATGTACTCAGTTTTGCATTCCTTCATCACATGGCTGTATTATTCATTCTTGCCTCCACTACACAGTAAAGAGTTAATCCAGTACGGCAAAGTAGAAATATTGTCCAATTTTATTTATTTGGGTTTGGTTTTTTGCCACAGTAAGGACAACGGGGATGTTTTTTATTTTGGGGTTTAACACTGAATTAAGCCAAGATTATGCAATAAGTAGATACGTACTGTGTGGTATGTCCAGGACCACAAGATGAGCACTGCGGAATGCGGTGGTTTGTTAACTTTGGCCAAAAAGACCCACGGAATGAGATTCGTGAAACTCTCTTCGCCAGCTAATAACGTCACATTGTTTTAATTTACACTCTAGCCATGGATAAGATTCCAAATTTCTAATGGTTAAGACATAGGAAAATGGAAACTTACCTTGAATAATTCCTAGTGTAAAATGACAGATCTATATTTTTATAAAGTCTAGCTGTTGTATAAATTTCTTCAGAATTTCATTTTTATAGAGAGAGTGCTTGTTAAGTTAATAGCTCCAGGAAAAAACACTTAATCACTAGGACCATCATGTTATCCCTGTCTGGGATGAAAATCAAAGTCTGTGTCACCTGTAATCTGGGAAGGTGAAGACTCAGGCGTTCTGCTCAATGAACTGATGATGTTCACCTTTGAAGACAACCACCTATTTGCCCTGCTGAAGATCTGCCCTTGAAAGTTTAGGAACTTTGTGGAACACTCTCTGAAACACTTTTATACCCGTGTACACAGTATTTTATAATTCAAACAGTTGCTTTTTTTACTTAACATCAGGTTTTTGGACTGAATTCATGTACAGCACATCTTCAGGGGAAGAAAACCCGCGTTCTTTTCCCCAGTAACACTGATGCTGTTCGATACCTTTCTGTGGCAGCGAATACAAAATAAAGAACGTTTGGAATCCAGTGACCTTCTGCTTTGGTGTTTTTGAGGTGGCACTTGCTTTAGAAGCGCAAGAATCCCAAGTGCATTCAAAGATGAGTTGTGTCCGTACTCACATGTCACGTAGCGACCGGTAACATTCTGTTTTCTCTCGCCACTTCTGGTAAGCGTGGTGTTTTTGGCACATGGCATGAACTGTCAAACCTGGTACGTGTGGAGAGGTCTGTGGACGGGTATGTTTGTCTTCTGTAAGCATCCGCTTAATAACTGTAATGAAGTCAGAGAATTCTCAGTGGAGCCAGTGCAGGTCCATCACACTAGAGTACCTGACTCCGCTCCCGCTGAATGCAACGGAAGGTTCGATACCGGCATGTGAGCTCACGCAAACTGCAGCACTGAAGCTGGAGAACCACAGGCCGTCGTTAAGCCTTGTGTAAGGAGATCGTTGATGTTCTGGCCAGGCAAAAGGCAGTGAGCTACCGGAACTGTGACTCGGTTCAGCCTGATAAAGTCTCATAAACAAGACAACCTGAAATATGTTTTTGTGACAACCTGAAACACTTTTTCTGTTCTTCAGTACAGAAAGGAATCCTTTGTACTGAGCCAGTTTGTACCTTATTCTCCCCGCTAGCAGTGACTGAATGCGCACAGGCTGTTCTTCTTGTATGTATTCAGTCTTCCTAGAGCTGAAGAAATAATGAAGGCAAAATTATATTCCAGGGACCTTTAAAGAAGGAAAAAACGACATTGAGAGTTCCTTCAAAGAAGGAAATGAGCTTTGAGTGCTTTGCAGACTTTCTGTAGTCAGCAGCGATACTCGGAGACATTACTTATATCTGCAAACTTTGCCTTTTATGAATTGTCTTGCTTTCTAATGTGTAAAGTGGATAGTTTAACTTGGGCACGAAGATAACCAGTTTGTGAATTCAGGCTGTGATGTATTTGCGTATCATGCACGTCTAAAAAAATAATTTGAATGGGCATTTCAATTTGGGGTTAATGACTCATCAAAACTGCTTTACCAAGCAAATTTTCCTAGGTGGGGTAAGTAGTGAACTTACATGTAGAATAAATGGGATTATTTGTTCAGTGTAACGTTAAACTTCATGCTTGCCTGTTACAGGAACTTGGAAACTTCGACATGGAATGCAAAAACATTAGATCCACTGCTCTGGCTAGGAGCCAGCGGTTTTGGTGAAGATCTAAATCTGGGGTTTGTGAAGATCCAGCCATTGCTCACAGAGCACAGATCAGTCCAGATTATAATGTACTGTAACCAGTCAGTTTCTTTCTACAACAGATTGCAAACCAGGGTGGACGGACACTGTCTTTGCTTTCAGGTCCCGGTGTGAAAATGAGAGGAAAGAGGCTGGAGAGGTATGGAAAAAGTTACATTGGTTGTTCCTTGCTTTCTGCCACAGGCTGTGTATGGTGGGTACCGCTGCTTCTGACACCTGGGCAGGAATCGAAATGAAAGAGGTGCTGCTTCTACTGGGCAGCTTCCTTCCTCCTCCTGCTTAGCATGGTGACTGCCAGGCTTAACCGTTACATCTGGCTGTCCCCAGTCCGTTTTGGTGTGGAGGAACAAGTACACGTCATGCTATGGCTACTCGTGGGAACTGCATGCAAGATGCTCTGACGCTGTAAACATGACAGTCCTGCTAAGCAGAAACAACTGAGTTACTGGGAGCCAAATTAGGGCGGGGATAGCTATTTGTCAGTGAAGGGCAGTGTCCGGAGGTAACTTCTAAGTGGAGTTTTCAAAGAAAAGAGGACAGTGCTCAAAGTGGTTACTGTTTGTCAGTAAAGCTTCAACGTGTACCACGTCTTTGCTGAAGATTTAAGGTCTTTTTGCATAATCATGACACTAATTTGTTGATCTACAGAATTAAATACATCTTTAATTTATTATCAGAAGGAATAGGGCTTGTGTATTTTGACTCTTCCAGTGATTAACTGAAAAATCAGTCCCCAACATACAAACCTATAGCAAGCAGAATCTGTCCTAATTCTCCGTTTCAGCTGGTTGCAAGTGAGAAGCTAGGAGTTTCTCAGAATTTTACCTCAGTATTGCTGGATTTGACTGCTTAAAGAGAAAGATCTTGCCATGAATTAACTTGGTATTACCAGGCTTCTAAAGTAAGGTGTGCAGGGCTTGTAGCAGAGCTTCTCCTTTTTTATTTGATAGAGTCTGCTCAGAGCTTTAATTTGTGTTTCAGTAAATAAAATTATTTTGATATCCTGCTGAATAAACTGCTGTAAAGCCTGCTCTGTGTTTCAGAAGCCGAGAGAGTGTCAGAACTGAAGGCACACACTTACCTTCCAGACTGTGACAGCTTTGTTCAAATGCAGTTCCACAAGCGCACTTGTAAAATACCTTCTGAGAGTGAAATTGGTGACATGCACCTAATCCGAGCGTGACAAAATCCAGCCAATCTTCTTGTTGCACTGTATCAAAACGAATGGAGTACTGCACCGAGTCACTCTTGATTTGAATGAAAGAAAAGCTCTAAAGGCAAGTTAAAACGTGATTAATATTTTCGCTAAGTTTTTTTTCCCCATCTTCCTCTTTATTCCATGGAAAATGTGCTTATTAAAGGGTGACCTTAATGTGTAGGTTCCCCAGCCAAACAGTGTTTGGTGGGGGAGAAACGCCTGACGTGCAAGAGCGCTCTCCTGGGTGACCAAGTAGCAGGTTCTGCTCTTTGTTCTCCAGCCATGCAGGACATAGTAAGCTTTGCTGAAATGTCTTTGGAAACCTACGGTTGCTTGCAGGAGGGGAAGGGTATGATTCCTGTAGGTCCCACTCTGTATAGCTGCTGGTACTCGGGCAGAACAGACAGCTGGAGGGTTGCTTTGCTGGTCCACCCGCCTCCTTAGCACCGGCTTTGCTAAGTTAGGCGTGGAAGTGCGGCGCACGTACAAGGCGGTACACATCTTACTCGTTTGGGTGGTGGATGACATAGTCTTAGGAGAGTCTTTTTTTCCTAACAAAACGTATGAGCACAGCCTGTTTCTCTGTGACTGTCTGCACAGCTGCAGCCTGTGCAAACTCAGCCCGCTGACACTGAAGCCACCAAGGCTCTGGTCCCTGAGGGGACGCTGCCTCTTCCCCCAGCTCCTCAGGCAGGGCCGGTGGCCGCTTCGCACCCAGCAGCACTGCTCACACCTGGTGTCGGGGTGACTGGGGTAGAGTAGCTTATGATGTACTGCTCACAATGGGTTGTCAGTGTGTATTCTCTGGGCCAAACCCTTCATCTCATTTTGCATCAATCTTCATGTAGGAAGGGATTGGGAATTCTCACGTACAACAGCTATTTAGGAGGAAGAGTGAAGTACGTTTGAGAGATCAGGAACTCCTGGGTACGCTAATAAATTACTGCAGAGCTTTCACAGGAGAAGCTGTAGCATGGATGCGGGTTTCACAGAGCGAGGAGAAGCACAGAAAAAACCAGCGTTTTCTGTTCACGTTCATCTTCCAAAGCTCTTTGGTTTCTGCACGATCCGATTCCTGCAGCACGAGAAAGTGAGGTCTCGATTTCAGTACGACTGTAGGCTTCTCGGAGCCTTGCTGCAGGATACAGCAATGCCTTTCTGCTGAGCAGTAGTCTCCAGCGAGTTCTTCTTGGAGCAGATTCAGCGCCAGGACATAAACCTAGTAGTCCACTGCGTAGGAGCAGAGATAACTGCTGTACTGCAAACTGGCAAGTGCTGTTTGGGGGGATAAATGACCGTATGTCTAAGCACTGCCAAATGATGTGTCATAGCTGCTTTATTTTATTTGGATATTCGAGATACTGTATCATTTATCTTAGTTCACGTGGGAGTTGTGTTTTCTTTGGTCCATCTTGAAGCCAAGGATAACAACACAGCAATAACGTAAGATCCAAACCCTAGTGCTGGAAGTGCCAGAAAGGGGAATGTTTGTGTGCCTTATCTTACTCCTTCCTCTTTTTTTTCAATTAAAATACAGTTGCAGGTTTTAATAATGAGAGTAATTAATCACAGAAATAAAGTACCAAGGGAGGTAGAAAATTATCCACAGTTCCAACTTTTTTTAATCAAGGTTGCTGACTATCCAGCAGCGATGCTCCCATTGCACCACGGTCCCGGGCTGGGCGCACACATCCCTGGATAGAGCTCTGTGCGTGCTGTGCAGCAGGCCGGGGGATGGCAATGCCTTTTCCGCCTCTCGGTGGGTAGCGGCACCCAGCAGGTTAGGCCATAACCCCAGGTAACATATTTCCTTCCCCCGCACTAAGCTCAGATTCCGTGTGATTAAAACCCAGGAGTTTAAATCCTGAGTATGTGCCACTGCTCTTCTAAATGCAGACGTGCACAGAGCCCGCGTGGGAAGCAGAGTTTGTTCAGAGCTTTCTAAAACCACTGTAAGTGAAATGAAAGCTCTGCTTGTTTCTTGTCACCTCTGGGTGAGGAGGAAGCCTGGCTGCTTTCGGTGGAAGCCTGTCATTCTGTACTGACTCTGCTGTCACAGATGCTTGGGTGGGCAGAGCACTAAGTCATCTTGAGAACTTCTGACAGTAGAATTACAGAGGCTCAGATTCACCTCTTTCTTAAGGAAGCTAAATTCATCTTTGAGGAGGTGGAGAGCTACACTGTCTGCTGCATCGGTAGCCCTGCTCCCGGTTCCCAAGCTAGCCGAGGGCAGCCCATCTGCACCTCAGCATTTGCAGTAATACCAGTGCAAACGTGCGGCTACGCTGAACTGCGCCGTCGCCTTCTGGCATTACCAGTTCTCAAGTTCCCGCTGCCAGGCTGTGGTGAATCGGTGTCCCTTCTTGGATGGGTTCCTGCACCGGAGCCTGGCGTTCCTCCAGTCAGCTGGCACGTACCGTTGGAACAAATGCCTCAGCTGCGGCAGCCACGGGCCGTGCTGCGGCTCAGCTTCAGTGCAGCAGGGTCGGGATTAGATCGTATGATCCTAACAGCTCGTCTGACCAGGCAGGTGGGGTACAGGCACTAAAATTGGGCCTGACCGCGATGATGGGAAACTTCAGGAGTGGCCACACGCAGGAGACTTCTATGCTCTTCAGCAAGCAGCTTAAGATGGCCTCTTCATTTTCCCCTTCCACGTCATCTGTTTGGATTTTAAGGTTTTTGGAGCAGTGACTGTCTTGCATGAAAAATTCAGTTCACTTGAAAAATGAATCAGTGGCTCCAAATAAGGCCTGCAGGTTTTAGTAACTTTCAGACCCTTACATATGTATCCTCCCATTTAATTAAGCCTCCAAACAGTAGTTTGTAGCTGTTCCATATGCAGGCAAATGAGAGTCACAAAAGACAGTTATTTAAGTTGGCATTTAAGAGGCTGAGCCAGTACCTAACCCAGCTATTCAGAGAGTTATCAGCATCTCTGCATTCCCACTGAAATGGAGAGAAGTGTCCTCTGCAGGTACGCAAGCAACAAGGTGGCTGTGGCTGCAGATGCAGCAGGTCACGCTGGAATTCCACCGCAGCGTGGGGTGTGAGGCACAGCAGTGCCTGGTCCCACCATACGCTGTGCTGGTGTGATGGGGTCAGGCGGGTCCCTGAAGGGACTGGAGGGATGGGCACTTTAGTGGCATCGCTTTTAGAAAGGGACTGGCCTTGGTCTAAGTTGCCCGTATACCTGACGTGAAGCTCAGTGTGACATCACCAGGCACACGAATCATTTTAGGCTACGCTGTAGTAACTGATTCAAAGTTAAGCAAGTAAAGGCAGTGTCGTTTACATACGCAGTGGTGTGTATTGCTGGAGCTGAAACTGGTGACTTGTAGCCATTCGGTGCAGTTAGGTGGTGTTTGCCTGAGGGTATGCTGCGGATCAAAGGGTTGCCTGAGCAGCAGCAAACTCAAAAGTGGCAGAGAAAGGCAGAGCAGAAGGTTAAACCTCAGCTGCAAAAGGAGTTGATGTTGCCCAGTCCCATCAGAGCTATGAGTTTTGCCCTTACACTTCCTACAGAAGCTTTAGCAGGAGATGGGAGAAGGTGCTGGGACACCAGAAATATTCAGACATGCTGTCAGCGTTCCCCCCTCAGGGAAGCGGAGGAAGCAAAGCCCCACAAATCCTGGGCAGTCTGCATGGATGTATTTCCATTTATTTATGTTTATATTGTTGGGACGGGTGGTTTTTAGGTCTTAGAAAAACAATTTAAGGCTTGGTTTTGAGTCACCTAGTCCTGATTCTTACAGTAGGAGGCGGCTGATGCAAGCTGACACATTGTGGGCTTCGCTCAGGTAGGGCGATGAGCACATTTGTGACGCAAGGCCCCCAGACAGTGCAGTGCAGAGCCTCTCCTACCACTGCCAAACAGCCACGTGTTGCTGCCGGCAAACTTGGTCTTTGACTACATGGTGTCTGGTGTTTGTAACACCAATGCGTGCTTAGTTTCATGGTGGCATGAAATAATGGTGCATACAGGCCCCTTCACATGGAGGCATCAGGTGTCTGTCTTGAGCTCACCTGGGTTTTGGAAACCAGGGAGAGCCTGAGCCCTGCAGAGTGAAAGAGTACAGTGCAGGTGACAACTCCACACCAGATCCTTCTCCAGTGCAAGCACGTTCGCAGCAGCTCTGGATAATTTTACACTTGACTCTAAAATTCCCTTAACCCCAGGGGACATAACTGACCCGTGTTTCACCAAGACTTCCCATCAGGGACTGCTGCTTGCCAGAGAACACGCAGCCCTTCAGTCGTGCCAGGGCGTGTGTTCGAGCTGCTTAGCTGCCCATTCTAATTTCACACCAACGAATACGGTTGAATACAGCACGTTTATTCCCTTCCAGATAAATCTCAAAACTGAGGCCAGCATCCCGCCCGTACGACAGACGTCGCCGTACTGTTCAATTAGCAGTTCCCACCGGTGCGGTTGCTAATGATGAGAGCGCTGCAGAATGGCACCGCTAGCCCGTTAGATGGGATCAGCCCAGTGAGATTTGCAGTCAGGGTGGCAGACGCAGAGTGCTTTGCTCGCAGGCCTGAACACACCGTGATTCGAATTGCAGGCGGGAGGTAGCCACCGCTTCAATCTTCCTTGCCAAACGCTGGAGCAGCATCCACGTGTTTCCAAGGGGGAACTGTAAACCGTCAGCAGCTTTATATCCAAACGTCTTCTGTCTTCCTTTTTGTTGTTCTAAATCCCCTCAAGTAGCTCTCGCGCGTCAAAACTGCACATACCACAGGTATGTTTCCTGCAAGAAATCTGTGTTATGCCATAAAGGAATCATTTTCTCCTCTGTCCCCTTTTATCTCTGCTTTACAAAAAGGTTCTTGAAGGCATTGTTGTAATTTTTGTTAAATGCCGTATAAATGAGAGGATTAAAGAAAGAATTGGAGTAGCCAAGCCAAAGAAAGATGCTTTTCCAGACGGGTGGGATGTTGCAGGAACAGAGGGGACTTATTAATTCAGTGGTGAAGAAAGGGATCCAGCACAGCACAAAAACTCCAATTAAGATGCCAACCATCAGAGCTGCCTTTTTCTCTTTCTGTTCCCTCCATGTTTCTCCATCTGTCTGAAAAGCGATAGCTGCATGACGGGCTGTAAACACCATCTGTGGTTCACGCGAAGCTTCCTTCACCTCGAAACAAAAGCAAACATGGATTCTTACCAGGACAATTTGTTTGAGTGAAGTATTACTTCTAAATGACAGCACGACATCTGTGCACCTACCACAAAAGGCCTCAGCTCCTTCCACGCTAACAGAAGAAAATGCCCCAGAGTGTCAAAATTACCAGGCTCCTCATTATGTTGGAAAAGCTGCGGAGTGTGACTGACAAAGCTAAATAAAGAGGGACGGATGCCGTGTGTGTTGGGGGCATTATTCTTCGGTTTATTTCACTGGATGCCTCCATACCTAGTGGGAAATCTGGTTGGTAGGGAAGGCTAACACAGGGCTGTGCCTTCTGCCTATCCCGAAACCCGGCTCTCCTACGCTGCTGCATGACCTTCAGGGTTTCTCAGGCCTGAACTGTAAATGAAATTCAGTCCGTTGCAGGCCCTTTGGTCACTTCCTTAAGGTATTAGGGAGGGACCTGCAACAAACGAACGCCTGTGCTTTGACTACAAGATAAAGCTGCTTTCTTCAGCCTAACTGCCCGGATGCAGAGCCCAAAAATCCCATCTCTGGTGGGTGCAGGAGCTTGGCATTACCACTTGTTCTGCAGATGGCACAGAGCACACCCACAAAAGAATTCAGCTAAATCCACAAGAAAGTCTTTCCATCAGAACCTTTTGTAATGAAAGAATAGGATTTCAGTTAAAGGAAAGTGTTAAGAATTGTGTCTGATCTTTGAAAAAAGCCGATATTTCATTAGTCCCCCAAAAAATTATAAATGCCTGAAATAAATAAAACTGAATACTCTGGCAATATTTCAGTGGAAAGTAAGCCCGTCGAGAAGAGTACCTTGTGAAAGACAGAACTCGGGTGCCTTCTGCTCTTCCTTCACAGAGGCTATCTCATCACAGGCACGTCTGCCTCCTGGAGAGGGACAGAGCAGCGTGTCGCACCAGCTGCAGCCTGGTCGCAGTGCCAGCACAGGATATGGCAACGGGAGCATAAGGATGCACCTGAAGTGACACACCCTCGGGCACTGTGCCGTTTCCAATTAGCTTATAAAATAACTCTGGCGGTAGTCAAACAAAAGCGTTGCTGGCGAAGCAGCACTTCCTGGTCCTCATTTTCTCTGTCACCTGTCCTTTATTTCGCTCAGATCTGCTCTGAATTCTCACAAAAAGTACTCCATTGCCAGAAAACCACCTTTTCAATCAGCCTCCAATTCAAACTTCAGCTTCGACAGAAGTTATGTGAGGGGAAAACTGCAGCTACTCCAGGCTGCTGACCGTGCTTCTCGCCTCCTGTCTCGCCAAGGGCCAGCCATTCATCACCACAGCGCAGCACGGAGCTGCGGATGGCAGCGAGGGTTCTGGGCACATGTTTTTAACGTGCTTAGAGTCTATCCAGAAAAAGATACTCCCCTGTGATTTTAACCTGAAGATTAAAGTGAGTTTAAAGTTCTGGGCACTGCAGTTAGGAAGACAGTGCAATAAGATAAACAGTTTAAGGATACAACCCAAGCTCTAAAATTTGCCTAAGTGATAATTCACAGGCACTGCAAGGCTTTGACACCGCTCCAAAGATGGCCTGTTGTTGAATTAGCTACGTATTCCACTTGCACGTGCCACCTTTGTGCCAGCTTTATAATAGATGGAGTGCCTCTGTTTAATACGAGCACAGCAACTCCGAGAGGGAAGCACTGGCAGTGGCTGAACAATCACTCTTCAAGATGGATATCCCTGTCTTCACCCTCAGACATGAGGCATGGCTGCAGAATGGAAGAGCAACAGAATGGAAGAGCAGATTATGGGCGCAGGGAAATAATGGAGGAAAATGAAAATCACATCTGTCCTGACAATTAAAATGGGACACCCCTCATGTAGCAAGGATCACACCATTTGTCTGCAGAAGGACTTGTTCTGCACGTCCTTAATCACGCTTTGCAAAGAGGGATGAATGCATGACACGAGGACAAATTCGTGACAAGCAACCCTGAAAGATTACGTCTTAGCCCTGAGGAATAGCTACATAAGTATGCCCAGTGGGAAGAGCCGTACGGGGGGCTTTGTCACCAGCACTGGGCACAGTTCGGTACTGAATTTAACCTTCAACTCTTACTCAAAAGATAGAGCTTCCAGCATGCCATCGTCAAATCAGAGCCTTTTCTTTTTGGTACTTCAGGTTTTAGAAAGCTTGTGACTGAACTGCAGAATTCACAAGTAGAGACTCTTTTATCCCTTAATTACATATTGTGAGAAAACTTCTTTCATTCATTTTGATAGAAGATACCACAGTCCTCAGGTGTTTTTCCTAACGAAGCACGCATTTACAGCCAGGTCAAGCTCCAGCTGAAACCAGAGGAATTTGCACAAACTCCACTGGTGGTTAGATCAGGCTTCTAATTACTAAACAGCAAGTGAAAATAGAACATGGTGTGGTTTTGTACATGACAGGGCAGCAGTTGTCTTCCTATCTACATAATTTCTACTCTCTCTGTTGCCATAGCTGTTTTTTCAAATATTTTTTGACTATTTCTGCCTAGGACTTCTGTACAATGTTGTAATAACAGTAATAATAATAAAAGTGCAAACAGCAGCCTGGTGCTTTAGGAGAAGTAATGGGATCTCTCATGGAACCTTCCATTACAGTAAAATGCGTAAATATTCCTGGCAGACTGGAGATATTTTGCTTCAATTTTCCATAAAGAATCCTTTGACAAGGATACACAAAATGTTCATGAGAACGTAACTAGTATCCCCGCTCAGCAAACTCCTTCAGCGTGTGCCTCCAGCAGGACTTAGACATTTAAACCTTGGAAGCTGTACGAAAGCTCAGCTTTCCATGATCATCAGTGTCTAATGCTCACCTCCTGTGTTGTTTCCAGCTGGCCAGCCGCACACGCTGTGCACGACACTGGCTCGGCTGGCTCTCCATCAGGCTCGCCCTCCATGACACCTGCCTCTCGGGCATTCCCAGCATGCGGTACCGTCCCAAGTGCCAGGCCCCGGTGTGAGCGCTGCCACTTGGCAGACCTGTGATCCACTGGCCAGCTGCTCCTGGCTCCTACCGTCGCAAAAGGGACCAGACTTCACACAGAGCGAGGCCCTGTGCTCAGTGCCCCTGTAAACGCAGCAGCTTTTGTGGTACTGTGCTCCCTCCCTGCCTGGTCACCATATACACCTCCTGTGGGGCTGCCAGCATCTCATCCCTGCTGTGGGGATGGATTCACTGGGGACAAGCCCACTAGATTTTTCAAGTTAAACATGGATTTAATCTGAAGTGCTGTTCATATCAGAACAGTGCAGACAGCAACACCAGGCAAGTCCAACCTTTCATTAGAATTCCCAAATCTTTTGATTATTATTGCTCTCTGTCTGATTTGCTGCAGACCTGACATCTCCCTGGCCTGGTTGGTGCAAGATTATCCTTGCCACAACTATCAGCCCCCAAGACTGTGTTGTCAAGGCTGTTTGTTGTAGGCTGACCCACACAAAGTACAAGGAAAGTAAATTAGTCGATTGTAGGCAAACACCATTGTGGTACACAGTGCTACAGGATTCCCCCTTTATGCGGGCATGGCGTAATCCACTGTAGTTTGCCATTGTCTGAACAAGAGCACAGGCCAAAAAGATCCTGTAGCTGCTTTCCAGCCTTGCCAGGTGTGGATTTCTTAAACTAAACACAGGTCTGACCGTACCAAACGTGTAGTTTCCAGTGCCAATCCTGGAGGCTTTGCATGACTCCAGTTCCTAACGTAAGCCACAATACCTGACTGCCATCACTGTGCCCATGGAACAAAGGACAAGCCCGACATAAAACCTTTCCCCCTGTTTTGGGCTTACTGATGAGGACTAGTGAGCAGGCTGTGACAGGGGAAAAGGTGGTCACAGACTGTGAATTAAAGCCATCCATGAAGATGCCTTAGTTGATACCGGGGACCTCTCTCATACGTGAGCATCTCTGCACGGTGTTGCACACTGTTCTTACTCGGTGGCTAGCAGCACACTGTGCCTCGGGCACAGATTTCCTTCCATCCACCCAGGAGCTGCAAGTCAGGAGCAGCGGGGAAAAAAGGCTGGTATGAAAGGACTGCTAGTCTGAGGCCAGAATTAGGTTCCTAATTTGTGAACTCAGCTGTTTCCAGGATAACATGCGCTGAGAAGTGCAGAGGCAAGCAATTTCCAGTGAGAGCATCATAAAGAGTTAAGTGAAGGAAAAGAGCTCTCGAGTACAAATTCTTCTACAGACACAAAGGAGTTTGGTTTTAGTTTCAGAATTCATTCTTCTGTGTGTGGATCAGCAGTTACAGCTCAATGCCACTTCTTCTGTTTGTCTCTCCCCAGTAAATTACTACTACTGAATGGCTGTGTGTTCCCAGAGCTCTGTGTTCCCAATTCCTGTGTTCCTAGCAGCGTTATAAAAAAACACGCCACCGAGGAGCTTCTGATGAAACCCCTTGATTTAAAAGGTTCCTTACAGCTTTAATGATCGTTGTTACTGTGCTTCGTGGCAGGTACTGGGTATGTGTTTGTACTGTACCTCCAGGGCCTGCAATAACAAAACAACAGTAAAGATGACGAACATCAGTCAAATCTGGCTTGCTACCACAAGTTCAGAGTTTTGCCTATTACAGTGTGATTCAGCAAAGATCCTCACTGCTCCAGCGCAGCTTTGGCGTGCTTCACGAGAAACTGAAATGCACAATGAAGGATCAAAACACAGGAATGTCTATGCTTCCTTGGATGCTCTGCCAATACAACACACAGAACATTTAACAGGGAAAAGAACACCTGCTTTCTCTCACAGGATTTTCTGCTGCTGTAAGCAGGAATAGCTCTGTATTTCTCCCAGGAAATCGCTAGCCACTCTGCTTTGCTTCCTGCCTCACCTTTCTCCTGACATCTGCTGCCACTCTTCTGGACAGTTGCACTTTGTTTCCCGACCCATCTCTTCTACTTGTACGGTCAGAGGTAGAAATAAGAAATAGAAGGTCCGTGACTCCTTCGGAGAAGGAGAATCTGTTTTCTCTCCCTTATTATTCTGACTGGTTAGGTGGGTTGGAGGCTGAACGGGCCAAGGTGCACAACAGCCCTACACCATTGGAGCTCTGAGGCCTGATGCTGTCTGACGTGGGAAGGACTTCCACAAAACAGACAAGCTTTGTATCAGGCCGAATTGCTCATACACTGCACAAGATACTTTGAGAGGGGAGAAACTAAAAATAAACCCAAAACCCACCCCAACCATCAACATAACTTGATTTTTAATTCCTCATATGGAAATTTAAACCTGACTCTGCAATTGCTACGTGGAAGTAATCCTGGATGCTGCCATCCTTGGTTTTGCTGGGCAAAGCCTATGCTACAAGTGAGTGCCTTGATTTAGAAGGGCACTGCCCAGCAGTATCTGCTGGTTTTCAGCAGTCTCATTTATTTTAATTGGACTATTCACAGAGAGAATCATTACCTACTGACAACAAGGTGTGACAGGGTAGAGCTCTCCATCAGTGATGGTATGTCACTGCTTTTTTTAGGAGTCAATACACATCAGTGTTGACTGTAGAATTTGCTTTTTAAGGAGTTTCAGAATTAGCCAACAGCAGTCTAATTTCGGGTCCCAATTCTGCATGTTTTTTTTGTTCCATGGGAAAGTAAGAAACAAGCTGTCATTAAAAGCAGAAGCACCTCAAATGTTTCATGTCCATCTCCCTCACCTTATTTTTTTTCAAAGGCTTTACAAAGTTTTTCAAAAACACAAATAAAATTTTAACCGAAACAAACTCAAAATAGTTATTTTGTAACTATTCTATTCACCACCTCTACAACATACATATGCCAACACTCAGCTTGGAGCCCTTTCTCTCTCTATATATGTATATATACACACAGTGGCAGCCTGCAAAGCACTTTGCCGTCTGGCTCTGTTGCCTGAAAGCACTGTGCAAAACCACCAAGGTATCATATCATCATAATTGGGTTTTGCCAAAGGGGCAGTAGAGATGTGTCTCAAGATTCTTTGCCAGAACTCACTGGGGAACTGCTGGTTTTCCTGTGGACATGATGGATCCTGATCTTATAAGCTTAAATGGGATCAGGATGAAACTCAGTCTCAGTCTCTTAGCTTAGAGAGAAAACTGCGAAGAAACACATCCTGAATGCCAGCTCCTTTGATCCAGCGTGCAGCTGGGCAGCAGCTCTTCCTTTAGACAACGAGTAAAGGTTTGCCAGTGCATCACAAAAGTCTTTTATTTAAGCCAGCAAATGAAATGCTGAGGCAATGGGGAAGGTTGCCACTGCATACCAATTGCAGATTCAAGAATCACTGTTATAAAAGGAGAAGTCAATATGTCAATCACTGCAAATATAAGAAAGATGAAGAACTGCTGACTTGAGCATTTGCTGGTATTGCAATAACAGCTACACTGCCAACCTCTCCGAAAAGGGTATTCAGCTCACACTGACAGCAGTTCTTTATAGTCAGTATAGCCTAAACCAGCTCCCAGACACTGCATCAGCATGAAGCACTTACCTGCCAGCCCAGCTGTGCCCACGCAAGGGCTTTTGCAGACAGAACTATGACAATTAGGAGCCAGACATTTTCACGTTAAAACTGACATACCAACAACGTGTCACTGTATAGGCTAAAACTTAACGCAGCAGTGCCTCAGCTCATTTAGCTTCCCAGAATTTTAGATGCCAGCCAACTAGTGCTGTAAGAGTATGTGCGCATGTAAAAGATAAAGCATACAAACCCACTACAAATGTTCAGCTAGTTTTTGTGCTCGGAAAGATTATACATTAACCCCAAGCAACACATTCATTCATCATACCTACAACAACTTGGAAAGAAATTTGGTGCAAACCAGGGGATGAAGGCTGTAAGAAAAAAAATGGAATGCCTCTAGAAGAAACATTCTCATCTTTTCTAACACCTTGAATGCTTTTGCATAGAAGACACCTTCATAAATCAATTTATACTAAAAACATATTTAGGGCATTACGTTCCAAATCTGCAAGTCTGACTGCATATAACTACCAGTGCTGTCATCTCTTGCTAGAATCAGGGGACATAACTACAGACTTTTTTGTGACCATAATAACATGCTTCCTACCATGACTCCAAATCAAAGTTAGAGGGATTTAGTAGAGGAGTGAGGCCCTCCAGGATTAGATCATGTCTCTTTGGGTATCTCTACCATCCATACAGCTCATCTTCTGTTGGGAAGGGACTGGACTTCGCAAGTACAACATGAAATTGCAAAAATGTACTGTAAAGAATCATTTCCAGAGGTGGGAGTGAGAGTAAGAGTACATGACAGAAAGCAGAGAGAGTTTAGAGAGAACGCTACCAAGCCCCTTGGTGACACGGCACGGGTGACAGCATCGTCATGCAGACAGCCTGTCTAAACGGGACATAAGGGGCTGACCCCAACCCTTCTGCAGGGACACAGCTGTCCTGTCAGCTAGGAGTATCAAAACGAGTGGGACCTCCCACGTGACTAGGGCTTTGCAGGATTACAGGCAATGGTTAGGGTAAGAAGGAGGAGGATATGGTTTTTAAGACAGATGGTAATTTGAAAATAGAAACAATTCATTGCTCATTACTCCAGTACTATGCAGTGAGCAGTATGTTCCCAGTATTCAAGGTAAAATAGCCCAAGCACATAAATAAAGTGTATAGCTTGCTTATTAAAATCTGTTCAGACACGGATAGATCCCACACAAAGGCCATGCTGGAGCATAAATATGCATACATTTACTCAGTACATGACCTAGGGATCTGTTTATGTCGTTGTTTACCCCATCAACACTGCAAGAAAATAAAGAGGAAAAAAATCCCAGAGAATGACAAATTCAGACTAAACAGACAATTTTTAAATTGCTTTCCAGGCTGGCAGTGAATGCATCTGTCACAGTATGCTTAAGAATAGAACTCTTCTCCAAAAGTGGTGCTTTTTGACTGGCTAATTACCCCTCACATCTGGTGTGTAACAGAGCTAAATTCACACGAGAGCCCCAAGGCATGTCTCAGTCTTCTTGCTGTGCCGAAACCACCAGTACAGGGGTGATGGCTGGGAACACATGAGAAGCAGGAGTGTGGGTGCCTGGGGGAGGCAGCGGGGGCTCTCCTCCCCATCCCCCCACCCTTACCTGGGCAGCCTCGGGAAGGGGCACCACAGCATTCCTCTTGCGGCCGCCCATGCGGAACTTGGCCGCCTTGTAGATCTTCCAGTAGACGAAGAGCACCACGCAGAGGGGCAGGTAGAAAGCCCCGCCGGTGGAGATGATCGTGTAGGACGGCTCCTGGCTCACCTGACAGCGCTCCTGCTCAGGGCTGTAGGTCTCCCCCCAGCCGAAAAGGGGGGCGAGGGAGATGGCGGCGGAGAGTGCCCAGGTTAGAGCGATCATGACGTTGGAGATACGGCGTCGGGTCAGCAGCGTGTACTCCAGGTGGCGGGTGATGGACCAGTAGCGATCCAGGGCGATAGCGGTCACGTTCCAGATGCTGGCCGTGCAGCACAGCACGTCGAAGCAAACCCACACGAGGCACAGCTCCCGGCCCAGCCGCCACCGCCGCTCGGCCGACAGCTCCTTCACCAAGCTCAGCGGCATCACCAGGGCCGCCACCAGCACATCCGACACCGCTGTGGAGGCCACGAGGTTGTGGGGCACCCGGTGGAAAGCCTTCACTCGCAGGATGGTCACCAGCACCAGCAGGTTCCAGAGGAAGGTGGCCACAGTCAGGAGTACCAGCAGAGTCAGGACAAGGATGGTGAAGATGGAGAAGGGCTCCCGGCCCCTCCACGTGCTGCCACCCACCAGCGCGTAGGCAGCCGAGGAGGCATTGGCATCCACGTTGGACGATGAGGTGTTGGCGCCCACGTTGGCCTGACACGGGCCCCGTGGGGTGCAGGGGCTCAGGGGCTCTGCCATGCCTGGGACTGGGACCCGGACCCTCACTACTGCTGCACACGAGCGCTTTCCCGCTTCTCGGGCCGTCGGCCTCTCCGGCACCGTCCACAGCCCCGCTGCCGGCGAGTGGGAGCCCACGCCGGGCCTCCCCTCAGCGGCCGCCCGCCATGTACCGCCGCCTCGCCGCGGCCCGCGCCCTCACCGCGGTGCCGCCGGGCACCCGCTGCCGCCCGCGCCCGCCGCTCCTAACGCCCATCGCCGGCAGCTGGGGAGGAGGCTCGGCGGGACCGCGGCGAGGGGCAGGCACCGGGAGGGCGGCACCGCCGCTCCCGCCCCGCCCCAGCGGCCGCCTCGGGGGCGGTGGCGGAGACCCAGCCCGGCGTCCGGCCAGCTCCGGTGTGGAGGGAGGCGCTGACCCCGCCGTTTTCTCCCCATAGACGCCGTGAGGCGGCCGGACACCCCATTCTCCCCACAGACCCCGCGAGGCGGAAGGACACCCCTTCTCCTCACAGACCCCGCGAGGCGGTGGGACACCCCATTCTCCTCACAGACCCCGTGAGGCGGCCCGACACCCCTTCTCCTCACAGACCCCGTGAGGCGGTGGGACACCCCCTCTCCTCACAGACCCCGTGAGGTGGTGGGACACCCCCTCTCCTCACAGACCCCGTGAGGCGGCCGGACACATGGCCCCTTCCCGCCGCCGACGAGACCGCTGCTGGGCGCAGCCTGCAAGGTCGGTGACAGCTTTAGTGGTGAACGCGAGTTATTTCCAGGCTGCAGCATTTAAATGGGAATTTTTCCAGTTAAAAAAAACCAAAACACAACCAAAAAAGAAAAAAAAAAACCCACAGAACCTCGAAATTCTCTTAAATTTTTAAGTGTCCGGGAACACCTCCCTCTTTACGTGTGTTTGAGGGCAGGTCCATGGCACGGTTTCCTAAGGGCATGTGCCCAGCGCCTGCAAAGGCACTCATCTCCCAGCCCTTTTCACTAACTACCCTCACAATCACGATGTTTCAAAAATAATTGTTAACCTATTACCCAACCTCTTTTAAAGTCTGCAATAGATGCTAACAATACTCGTGAAGGAGACACAGCGATGAGCTCTGTCACTCCCTGAGTAATAAATGGTGACAAGTAGTGTGACGAGATCATATAACAACCTGGCTATTATAGTTAGGGTGTGTTTAAGGTATTATATTTAAGGTCTTTGGGAAGTATCCTTTATCCCAAACTGCTTTTATTCCTGGGGAACCATTTCTACCCCTGAGCCGGATGATTTGGTGGGAGTTACTGGACAGAACATGGGCTTTTTTTCCCTCACCAGGTCATACGGTGCCATCAAGAGATCTCCGAAGGGTGTTGACATTGTTGGGGGTCAGAAAATAACATCAACAGTGAAGTTTGTTTCCTTGAAAACAGCAGCACACCTACAATCACAGGTATAGTGGAGGAGTTTGGGGACAGGAGGTGGGTTGCTCTGTTTTTGAGGTAGAGAAGGAGTGTTTTTTGGGTCAGAATAGTCCTCTCTGAATGCAGCTCAAATTGATGTTCTTGACTTGCATTCACATTCACTGGAGAAACAGCACCATCTCATGAAATACAAACACTGTGTTACCCACAGCAAGCAGGGTCCAACTTGTCTTACTCAGAGGGTAACAACTGGCACAACGATAAAATATTACAGAAAAGAAAGACAATGGCTGTAGTCAGAATAACCAGGCTGTTCTGTTCGTTATCTTTTGGGTGACACCTCACTCACCAGATGAACAACAGAGCAAATAAATCCTTTCCTAGGCTCTTTATGCAGACAAGATTTTAGTTGTTCTTTCCTATAGTAATCCCAACACATGCTCTACTGTGAACCAGCAGCAAAGAGAAAATTATCTGCACCATTTATCAGCTTTTATTATTAGAAGAAAAGGACTTCTGAGTGCTAAATATCTTGTGTTTTGCCACCTGAGCTTCCGATAGGCAGAATCTGACAGTCTGTCAAGAAAAGCCTTTTCACAATACTGCTGCAAGTTAAGCCTAAAGCTGCATCTGAAACAATAGGGACTGGTAAAAATTTGTCAGGGCTGGCAGACAGCATGTGACTGCAGCTTCGCGTGCTTTGTCTTTATATTGCTTCTTTCTAATTTATGTCTCATTTTGTTAGTTAATGCCACTTTTAAAATGCCAGCTGAACAACACTTTATTCCTTTAAAAGGCACCCAGACCTAAAAGCAGTAAGGGAAACAAGCAGATAAAAAGCCCTTTAACTTCTAAATGTTTCAACAACTGTCAGTCCAGTTCTGTGAACTGGATAAAGGAGTAAAAGAATCTTGTCACAACCTGAATAACTCAGATAATGCAGACTGCAAACAAACAAATCAAACTCAGGCTAACTGCAAAAGTTTCATGTTTGGGGGCCCAAATGGACCAGGATATGTTCTGTTTGTTCCTGCTCCTGCAGGAAACGATTTTTATTTTCTTGTGTGAAGGTACCTTCATTTGTGGGTTGCAGACTATGTGTGGGCCACCATCAGAGCGGCCCAGATTTAAAATCCTGGAAGCCATGTCCCATCCCTTTATCCCTTCACTGTTTATGACGTGTACCTTATGTGGCACATCTGGATAGTTACTTCTCAGTCCACACATCAAATGCATTGAAATCTCCCACTTTTTCCTCCCACTTGGCTGAAATAACCTAGTCCTGTAATACAGAGGCTTGAATGAAGCCTCAAAGGGATTTATCTTTTCTTGATAATTACACCACTGCTGTCTTGTCCTGCGAATGCAAAGGCTTAGTGCTCCTCAAAAACTGCCATGGCAACACATTACAATGTCTCAGAAACTAGGGTATACTTTGAAAAAGAGAAGGGGGTATTTTAAAAAATGAGGATACTTGAAGGTATTCATGTATTAAATAACAGAAAAGCAAGTAAATATTCCATGAAATGATTAAAAAACAAACACAAACTCAAACACACACAACCAAACACAAACAAAAAACACCAAGAAAGAGACAAAACAAAATGAAAATATGCTTTTCGTTTTCCACTAAAACTAAAGGAGGACTGTTTACTTTTATGTACAGTTACAGTATGACACGTTGCTGTCATGGCAAAGTGCAGTGAAAACAAAGAAAATACTTAAATACTTTGTTTCCTTCATTGATACTTTTCAATGACTGCAGAAGGAGTCTGTATCTTCATAGTTTCTTCTGACAGTAAGGTATGTCAGTGTGTATCCTCAAAAAAATAACTATCACCAACTGTTTAATTGCTCTTAAAATAAGCAAATAATTATGTCACTAAGGACTTGGAGGTAGATGATGGAATTAACAATAAATACAAAATAACCTCATCTCTCCATCTGGATGTTTGGAGCTTTGTGGGCTGAGAAGTCTGAGGGATGCAAAACACAAAAGGGTGGAAAATAGTAATCTGCTCATAAGTCTAAGAGTAGAAGTACTTTACATCTTCCTTTGCAACTGTTCTCACTTTTCCCTGGTGACCTGAGAATTGCTGAGAAAAGGACTTGTGACAGAGGTGAGGAATTGCAAAGCACGTATTTCTTAGTCCTTATCACCTTACCAAATACCACCTGCAAAGCTCACTCTGGCTGCAAACGTTGAAATTCATCTCCTCAGGCTCAGTCTCATCATATTTTTCCTTTTTCCTGTCAGTCTAAAAGTTCTTAACTTGGCTTAATCCTCCCTGCACCCTCCTAATTCCTGTCCATGCTCCTCTTGGTGCAGTTGTGCTAAAGAGGCGTCTGTCTGCACCCGCCAGCAGTTACCCGGGCTAGCTTCATTATCCCTCTCTGTTTTCAAGCACTTTCAAGGACAGCACGCTGCTTAGGAGCAGCTTTGGCGGGTGATGATTCATCCAGTTGATAACAAAATTTCCACTCATTATGTGAAGTGATGCTGTATTTTTATAGCAAATACATAAAATTCAAATATGGTTCACAGTTTTCAGAAGTTTGCTTTTATCTGCTAGAGGGAGAAGCAGATTATTTTCAGACCATTGTAAAGGGACTACACTGAACTCGACTGTTGTGACTAATTTCACTTTTTTGTTTTAAACACAGAAGTCCTATGAGACCTTGTAGTAGATGTAGTTTTATTCTACCCTGTCTTCTCTGCTAGCTTTTTAGTAGATAAACCAGCCTCCTCTATAAAGCATTTTTCATAAAACTCAGTTACATAAATTCTGCAATTAATGTGATAAATATCTAGAAAGATTTTCAGCTGAAGGGAAAAACAAACCCTCAGAAGCCCTT
The DNA here is from genome assembly GCA_027574665.1 of Rhynochetos jubatus. NCBI lineage: Eukaryota > Metazoa > Chordata > Aves > Eurypygiformes > Rhynochetidae > Rhynochetos > Rhynochetos jubatus. The sequence continues at coordinate 33,886,939 of CM050654.1, forward strand.
TGACAGCTGGTTCCGTATTTTTATGGAAAATGTGATGGAAAATCTAGATGTCATTCAAATGCTAGCCAGTACTGATTTTATTAACAATAACGACCAAATCTTTGACAGAATATCGGTTCAAATATCAGTTTGATGTAACCTCTGAGCATGTGAGCCACTAAGTGCAAGGTTTTCAGATGCAAGGGGTAGTCAGCGAAGATCTTTATACCGCATGAATCAGGCTTGCCGCAGTGGTGTGTGCATGTATGTTAACAGGTAACAAGCCCTAACACAGCCGAGGCCAACACATGGTGAATACAAAGGGAATTATATAGGAGCAGATTTGCTGACATTCTTTCCTCTTGTTAGAGCAGCCACATAAAATCAGAACCCTCAACTAGTAATCTACAATTGAGTAGGTCTAATTTGCTTGACCTTGACTATTTGCTGCTGCTACCACCACTAACCTTGAGGGAAAGCCCTAATTTTTAATTTATATTGACTATGTACAAGACATGGGCTTTCCATTAGTGGATTTTAATATTTTTAATTGTCACATTCAAAGTTATTTAGGAGCCCACAACCATTGCTTTCTATTTTTATTGGTGTCTGAGAAAGTTGTGGTGCCAAATGCCTTTGATTCTCATTCTAGCTTGCTCCAAACCTGCACAGCAACTCTTCAACCTTTTTCTTGTCTAAGTTTGGCAGAAATGGCCTTTTTTCCCTGGACAAACTGCTCACAAAACATTCCTCATATGAGTCACATATTACTACTAAATAACTCCATGGCCATTATAATATGGAGTGAACATACAGTAAAGCAAGACCTGTATATGAATTTATCCTGAGTACAAGTCTGGAATCTATGTGTGAGTTGTCTATTTCTCTGTGAGTTACCTTTGTGCAGACAAGTTTCACACCCATACTCATAGAAAGAATTCTTTGGATGAATTTAATTATTAAAACCAGTATACCTTATTGATTAGTTTGCACTTGAAATATTTACTATCCTCATTTACAAATAATCCTTTGCTGAATTTATGGAGAAAGTGGGACAAAAAATGATGGAGAGTTTACATAAAGTTATAGTAGCAGATATTTGCAAAGCACCAGAAAAATATTAATTAAATTTTGCAGTGAAGTGGGAAATACAGTGTTTAAATGACCATTTAGCACTTCATATAGTTTTATTACAGGTCATCTGCAGGTAGGGCTTGGTAGACATTAAGGATTGTTTTTTTCTAGTGTTAAAGAATTACCTCGTTGAGCACTACAAGCCATTTAGCTAACTTTTCTTCTGCCGTGAATAAGAAAGGAAGGTAATGATATCAGTGAATACAGTTTCTATGGAAAAATAAATTTGCTTTATGATTTTTTTTAAGCAACTTAATTTTATGGTTGCATTTAAGTTCTCAAATTACATGTTGTAGGTTTTAGTGTTACTATATACCTCCATAAATTTGTTCTCAGGTTTCCTACTAACAATTAGAGAGAGGTGCCAGGCAAGTTGCCCGCTACTCAAGTCTGTTTTCTCATAGAGCAAGGGTTTATTAACTAGAAGTGACTGTGTATCAAGAACACCTACCTGGAGCTTGTAAGGAATAAACAGTTCCTACAAATTCACGTGGTCTGTCAACCCCTATGAGTGAATATCCAGTTTTTGTTATGCAGAGTAACAGATTCAGTATTCCTGTGATTCCCAACATTCACAGGGGTTTGCAACCACTCACAGAGGAGCCCAGAAAGCCCTGCAGAGCTAAGTGCCTTCAGATCACAGCCAAAACAGAGAGAAGCACTTGGAAGAAGTTTTGGAGCCATTTTACAAGATTAGCAAGGCCTATGATTTTCTTCTTCTTAATTCTGACCAAAGGAGGGGGGAAGGAATGGTTGACCATTATGTTTTTCAGTTTCGTAGCTTACAAAAGCCTTTGGGCAGATGAACTGCTATTGTAGAGTATGCTCAGATATTCTTCTGAAAGGTGAATGCAGTTCTTAAGCTGGATGTGAGTGAATGTGTGTCTAGACAGCAGCCTGATTTTCATTTGTCTTGCATTCTCTCCATGGCATCCTTCCTCCACCTCATCTCACAGCTCCATATCAAAAGTTTATCATGGTGACTGAGGGAAAAAAAAGTAATCTCTTCCCCATGTGGCTATGCAATAAAGAGATTTGACACAAGCAGCATTATAGTATTTATGACTTTGATACATGCCAGCAAATTTTTCAGAAGCAAAGTGAATTCCAGTTCAAGAAGCTGGATTCTTATTGTCATGGATCAACATCTTCTATAAATCTAAAGCAAACTAAGGCATTGGAAACAGCTGCATGAATTCTCCTGTCAAGCCAAGCACCTAAAATACTGAGGAAACCAACTTACTAGCTTTACTACTACTCTACCGAGTAAAAGTCAAAAGCAGACACAGATTTTATTCTACATGCCTGGCCAGTTGGTTTTCAGATTCTTTCAGCATTGTTATTTTAAAGGAAAAAAACAGACCAACCACCTTCTAAGGGTTAATAACTGGCTCTTTTCTAATTATGTTTTTAGATCTCTGTGAAATCCCTAGTAAGTTTATCTGGACAACTACCTCCAACAGGACAGCGGTAGAACAAAAAAAAAGTCGCAGACCTGTGCTCTACCCTCAGTACCCTGTACCCTGCCGTCCTTCACAGTGGGGAGAACTGGAGACCTCTACTCAAATGTTTGCTCTTTTCTTTAACCACAGTCCTTTCTACCCTTCCTGTGAGAGCTTGCTTCCCCCGAGTCTTTGATGTGCTTGAAAGCAAATTATTGGAGTATCTAAAGCTTTGGTAGCTTACTTAAATCGAGTTATCAACTCATACATGAAAGAAAAAGGCTAATAACTGCCCAAATATACTTATTTATAGCAGACCTAAGTAATGTATCTTAACCAGTTCTCAAGTATTTTTGCTCTACACTGTCAATAAGCATGCCCCTTACCTGTGATACTCACCCCGAGAAATTTGTTCGCCTCACTTTCTCACTGGTGTCGTGCCCAGGTATAACTTGGCAGCATTATGGCATAGAAAACTTGGATCATGACAAGATTTTTCATGATTATGAGCAGTAGCTCGGCAATGGAATTCTCCTTTATGGGCCTGTTCCAAGAACTGTCAAAAAAACCTTCCAGTTCAAGCAGGACAGTTTTGATCACCCCGCTGAAGTGGTTTAAAGAGTCCAATTTCTTTGTCAAGGTTCTCAGGGAAAGAAGGCCATTTCTCAAGGCACACAGTATTAGCCCCCAACCTATCAGTCACTGTTACGAGACAAGCCTTGAGTCTGATGGCTGAGGTCTATTAACCGCTCACAAGATTGATCGCAGGCTAAGTTGCAAAGGAAACGTTAGATTTCCAATCAGTTTGACTATCTTTTAAATTTCTTCCAATACCGTAGTAGAACAGATGCTGCCTGGTACACAGATACTCAGCAGAAACTATTTTTCATTTATGATTCCATAAACAACGATGAAAGGTAACTACATCTGTACATCCAGGAAGCTAAAGCCCGTCTCTTCCAATACCCACTTCGTCCCAGCTCGGGAATTTCTCTTCTGCTTAATGAGGAAATGAGCGTGAAACGGCAGACTATGTAGTTACTTCAGACTGCGCAGCCCTTACGCATCTCTAACGTTTAGGTAACAGCGTTAACTTTTTTTTTTAGGGTAAGCTAGTACTACGCTAGAGCGATACAATCCAGTCTTTTCATCTCCTAGGTGAGATTATCTAAGTTACTTCTTCGTATCAGGGCATGTAAGAAAATGCAAACCAAAAATACCTGGGAGGAGTTGTGCATACTCATGTCAAACCCCTATTTTTAGTTGTCCTCGTGTCAGACTTTAGAAATTCAGTGCCCTTCTCAGCTTTTTTCCTGTTCCAAGTGAATACTCCACGCTACTTCACTGACACTGCTTGTGCCTGTGTAACCACACTGATCTTTTCGGTGGTTTACTGCAGCTTTGCTTACATCTCTTCCCAGGTAATTAACTTCGCAGTTCATCTAATGAGTCCCTCAGTCAATTTCGCTACAATGCAAGTTAATTCCTGTGCTGTAACTGCAGAGCTCACAGGGGCTGACAGAACCCTTCAGCTGTATGCTGTATCTCAGAGATAACTCTTACAATGTGCTATTAATAAACAGACATGAGAACTAGTTTGACATCTATTATTTATAAATATATAAGCAAACCCAGAATCAAAGGTTAGAACTCAGTACATCATGTACTTGCTTACCCATCAGAGCAGGTTTTCCTACTTCATTGTGACTATGGAAACATGACACATTCAAATCTTAGTAACAAAGTGAATTTACTTAAATATTTTGACATACCAGAAGTTCTTAATATCTGACCAATATTAATTAAAAGTCTTAAAAAGTTAATCAGGGCTAAAAGTCAGCTGTTTCACAAAAAAAGAAAAAAAAAAAAAAAGGCTGTTCTGAATGCTGGAAGCACTAGAAACAGAATGGTCATACAATTTTCACACATAAAAAAAGTGGTTTCTCCCAAGGGTGAAAAGAAAGATCGCCGCTGTTATTCCACAATGCGTGTATCAGTTTTAAATCTGACATTCTACTTCAAAAACAACTAAGGAATAACAGTTCATTTTATATTGGAATAGCTACGTATTCATCATTGGTCCTCGTCACATTTTAGATGTAAATTAAAAGCTGTTTTACTGTAATCACATTGGGCCCAGATTTCTGGATTCTGTGACAATTTAGTCTTTCCCTGCATTGGCGGATGTACATTTCTGAAATACTACTGCCTACCACCATTGTAGTCTCGTAAGAGTATTGATCTACCTCTACAATGGTAGAGATATGAAAGTTATGTGTAATATAGTTACTCTACCTTTGCCCAACTTGTGTGTTCTTTTTTTCACTTAGTCTCCATGTTTGCTCTGTTTGCAATGTGCATTCCACCCTCTTCCATTTCAGTCTCTTACATTTCTCCCTCAAAATATCCATCCAGTATATTTATACTTCACTTTTTCCCTTACTGAGTCTCTCCACCCCCTCAATCCTGTGTATCTTTGACTCTGCCCAACATTGGTCTGATGAACTGAAACTAAAAAGCAATTCAAATTCACTTTTGTAATTTACAAGATACAGCTGCAAAAATTCTCACTGCATCAAGGGTATGGAGCATTTTAAAAACATCTGGGCTGAGTGCTTCAATTTATGTAATCTTCTTAATTTCATTGCATATTCATAAGTGAGTACACTAGGTATTACCGCATGGATAAATTCAGATTTAAAAAGAACATGAAAGCAACTCAAACATTTCACTAGAATGTTATAATTTTACTACATTAGAAGAAACAGTATTAAGCATGTCCTGGGTATGGCATTAATATGTATTTTTTTTCAAAAAATCTTGGACACTGTACCTGTTATACAGGATACCACGACTGAAATGAATCACAAGCTCACACAGCCTTAATTATTCCCAAGTATGTTCTGTTGTAAAGGAATCTTCCTGTATTTTTCAGCCTATTTGATGCACAAAGCAGAGTTCTGTAGCACTAAACACCCCTGTAATGACGTGCGAACATTTTTTTATTCATCTTGCACTGTAATCTGTCCTTGCATTTACTTCAGCAATTTTCAAAGGTGTACATAAAAAAAAGGGTAAATATAAAGCCAATTCTATAAAAACTAAAAGTATTTTTTCTTTCTTTAATAAAAAACTATGTAGTACTGACCCAAGATAATTACATTCAACTATCTTCTTCCTTAGAACAAGCATGACAAAATTAGCTGGCGATAATTCCCCCTTTCTATCTTTAGCCTCCCCCCCAAAGACTCTTTCTGAACTGAAAGATAAAAGACGTTCCCAGAAACAAAATCATAAAGACCCCAAAAATGTGAACAGAGCAGTTTAAGTTGGAAATAACTGTCAGATGGTTTTGATCAAGGTAGTCTAAATGGCCACAAGCCATTTTAATGAATGTATGCTTAACGAGAAAACTGCCGACTGTCAGATTTCTTGCTAATGTGTTTGAAGATTTTAGCTTTGTGGACGTTCTTCGACTTCTGGTATCCAAATCCCCCACCTCCACCTCTTTTCTGTAGTCTTCGGCCGTGGTTGCTGTTCACATCTGGAATTTTGTTGGTTAAAGAACTTCAAAAGGAGTAATTTGAAATGTTGCTTTTTAGGTATTAATGGGAGAAAAAAATAACAGCATTACACAAGAAGCTGAGTTGCATAACTAGACAAAATTAGAACTTTGCGCCTGTGGTTCTAAATAATGCTTGATTCCTCCAGCAGTCCAGCTAAGCTGGCTGAAGTATACTGCTTCAAATTCCATCCACTGGCAGGTTTGACAGGCATGTGGACACAGCCTTCCCTTTCATGCTCTTGCCCCTTTATTTCAATATTCCGTGATTACTAAACGTAAGCACATACCTTTCAATTAAAATAACTCCGCATGGAGGAATACAGTACGCTAGAACGTGTATGGAATATTGCAGTATCTGCTACCCTGCAGCAACTGAAGCACATACGTGCACTGAAACATGGATTGTAAACAAATATCAACAGCAAAAATTGCAATTTAACATTTTCTTTGATAAACTGTTGTTGGAGCATAATGCATTTCTGAGATTAATAGAAAAGAAATCAGAATTTGAAGTGGCACAGGAACTTCACTAAGTTGTATCTACCATTTGTAAAGCAGAAATTCAGCTTTGAAACAGTGCAGTGAAAGGATACTGAGGTCAACAAACGGAGGAACTTTAAAACCAAATGAAAGGCTGACTTTGGGAAGATCCAAGTTATTGACATCATAGATCTGCTTCAGAGAATGGGAGTCATAAGCTCTGATGTAAGCCTTGTATGCTTCCTGGGCTGACTTGTGAAGGAAGTAGTTCTTCTCAATCAGCTTCTCCAGCTGGTGAAGGGGGGAAGAAAACAAAACAAGAGACATATCCAATTACAGCTGTGACAAGCGTATACGTTATATTCTAGCGAATTATTTAGTGTGTGAGTTGCAGTGACATTCACTACTCGCTTCAGCAAAATTGCCCTGTGACGGCAGTGCACATACATGTGTCAGGGTGCTGTTACGAACAAGCAGAGGGACAAAAAATTACCGTACAAAACCCCAGCAGCAGGAAAATTTACAGACATTAATATTAAAATGGGTCATCCCAAACAAGTTAATCAAGAAGGAGGATACAACCGCAGCCACACGTTGAAACTATGTGTGCTGAGAATCAACAATGACGGTTTTCTTCTAAGTCAGACATCTATACGGTACCATTCCATATAACTCTACACATAACCTTATCTATGATGGTGCAAACGCACCGTAAAATAAGCTGTATTAATAAGCAGATTGAAACATTTCATTTGTTGCAGGCTAAGTTCCCAATAGTCTTTAGATCCAAGTGTCTCATTTGATGTTTAGCATACATTAATTCAGCATACTAAAAATAAATTACATTAGACATCATTACTTCCTAATTATTAACTAGAAGCCTCTCTCTGTAAGGACTGTCTTCACTGCTTCTGGTACTTGCTGTTTCAAATTCAAATTTCTGCACAACAGCTTCGCAGAGCTCTTATCAAAAGAATGATTCACAGAACTAAACAACAGGAATTCTCACCTACAGAACTACCCTACGCTATTCTGTTCAACTTTGTGCTCCACGGCTATTTTTGTAGCACTGGAGCACAAAACAGGTTTAGCTGATGCCAGGCTTTATTAACACCAGCTAGTTAAAAATACACACTGTATATCCTAACATTTCTAAGTGTTGGTTCTGGATCTCTTTCTGCACACTGAAGTCTGAGTACATCATCTTGTAAAACCTGTGTTACTTGCAATTAATCGGAGCGTAGGTAAACTATTTCATAAAAGCTACTGCAAGCCGGTTTGCTACGCTAGACAAGAACATTCTGCTCGAATGTTGAAAGCAGGTTTACATCACTGCGATTTTACCATGTAATGCAAAGAATCAATCTTACAAGCAAATTCATACCGTGTAACAACAACAACTTAGTACTAGATACTGAAATTCATCTTTGCCTTTTAAACATTTTATCGCTTTACTGTCATCAAGGGACAACACGGCAGGAGGATTTACCGCACAGCGCTCGCCTACAGGAACATTTCCAAAGCAGCATACAGATTTTTAAACTGCAGTCGTTATAGACTAACATTCTCCGTGTACATTACGATACAGATATTCAGAGTTGCTGCAGGATGAATTCATTTCATACCTGAGACTGGATGTCTGAAATTTTTGACCAAGAAAATTCAAACTCACTTAGAGGTACCTTAAAAAAAAAAAAAAAAAAAGAAAGAGAAGAGAAATAAATATCAAAATTATTTATACTCTCTAAATAGTCAACATGTTTAAGACTTAAGACAAACAGAAAGAGACCTGCTACATAACAGATTTTTTCTTTGGTACCACATCTGTATCTGTAAAATGCCTTTACATCAAAATGCCAGTATTATCACTTCCTTTAAGCCAGTATGACACTTTTACTGCTTTCGCTCTAGAAGCCATACCCCTTCAGCTGCAAGTGGCAAAACTCTGTAGTAAACAAGCCCATAAGCAGATCAACCAAGAAACGAGGTGCAATTCTGTCATATTAAAATGATCACATTCACAAGGCAGCTACGCATCTTTTGGAATTGAACAAAATACAATTGATTCTTTGAATAGAAAACACCCAAAAACTCCACAAGCAACATCTGGGTTTTAATCTCCACTGGATGGTCAAGCTCCTGGTATCCTTCCACAGAGAGCTCATTAGAAATTTGTTTTTTTTTAATAACACAAGTTGCACAGATGCAAAGCGACTATAAATACAATCAATATTTACCCTTGTGCTGCTGACTTTAAAATCAGATGTTCAGTTAAATATTTTCTAAGCATCAGAATGTTTTTTGCTTAAAAAAATAAATTTTTGATTAATCATTACAGTTTTTTCCTTTAAAAACCTGTTGCACATTAAAAAAAAAAAAATTTAGACATGGATTTACCCTGGCTTGCTTTAGGTAACGCAGAAAGCCCAGTTCTTCTGGTCGTAGAATGAGCAGAGCGTGTCCTCTACCATTTATGCCTCTGGCCGTTCTACCAACACGATGAATATATTCCTTTTGGAAAGAATAAGAAACAGCAAGTCCAGTTAGCTGTCAGACATGTAATAATCGAACAGCTTCAAAAAAACCCCTCCCAAATTTGACACTGAGGTAGTGTAACGCATCATCCATTATTTTTTTTAAGACTTTTTCTTAGCATTGACACGTGGATGAGGGAAACCAAGCACTGAAGATGCAAACAATAGGCTGAGACAGAACTCCTAACTAAAAGTATTTTACCTTTTACTGAAGAAAAAAAATCCTAGTCTGCTGTAAATGAAAATTAAACTTTGCTTTTGTGTACTTGCACTCTATATTTGTCAAAACTTCAGAGTTTTTTTTGAGTTTTGCTTATTTATTCTTATTTAGATAAACGTCCAGTGTACTGACTTTTGAATAAGAATCAAATTTCCACTGGAAAAGCTGTCAGGAGACTCAGGGATACATATATAAACCCATACTCCTCCTAAGAAGTGCTTTGTTCTTTAGCTGATTAGATTTTAAATTAATTCAACAGCACAAAGAATAATGTTTTAAAAGCAACTCTTAAAAAGGTAACGAAGGTCTCAGCTAGATGCAACATTTCCTAGGAGCTGGTGAAGGGAAGTGGAAGCCATCAGCAGCTAGGTATGAACACGGCTGAATCCTGACCTCTGTCAAGCAGCAGTTTCAGCTTTTCTCTGCAACTGTGTTCACAGATTCACAGAGTGTTCGGGGTTGGAAGGGACCTCTAGAGATCATCCAGTCCAACCCCCCTGCCAGAGCAGGATCCTCTAGAGCAGATCACACAGGAACAAGTCCAGGTGGCTTTGGAAAGTCTCCAAGGAAGGAGACTTTTACCACCTCTCTGGGCAGCCTGTCCCAGTGCTCTGTCACCCTCATGTTCGTAGCTAGAATTTGATTTGTTGCTCTGAAGTTTCTCTGTTTCCTTAACTTACTTTTGGATCATCTGGAGGGTCATACTGCACAATCCAGTCAACTTCAGGAATATCCAGTCCTCTGGCAGCTACATCGGTGCACAACAGTATTCCAGATTCTGCATTACAGAATTGGAAAAACGTGGTAGTACGTTTGGTTTGTTTCTGCTTGCCCTGAAAGGAAACAAACACATTAAGGATGAAGTATCAACAGAACAAACCAAATCATCTGCCAACTTGTAAGTTTAAGGCTAACTTCCCGTATTATATCACTGCCCAAATATGAAATAATTTGGGGGATCTTTCCATATTATGGACTTGTACAGAACATTATTTCACAGTGAAGAAACAATGCTACCAGAGTAAACAGCACAGGGCTACTGAAATGGGACTGCTCAGAGGTTACACTGTAACTGTCCTTTTAGGAGGGCTGGTAAATGCCTGAAGTTCAGAAAAAGAGACTTTTGCAAATATAGCAATATGTTTGTTACATTACAGGCTAAAAAACCCACAAACTTGTAACAATTCAAAGTACAGAAAAAAAACCCCACCACAACCTAAGGAAGAAAATAAAAAAGGACATTTGCAGTCACTTACAGCTATTTCATCAACTTTCAGTCAACACTTTCTCTTGAACTATGGATTCTGTGGTTTTGATAGCAATTTAAAATACCTATCCAAATGGTAAGAATTGGCATAGTAAAGCCAAACATCATCCTGGCCTTAGAAAAAGCACTCGAGGGATCAGTCTTTGGATTCCTCTGACAAAAGCTTTGCTCCACAAATCAAGATTTAGTGTTTCTAAAAGGCAATCCTTGGAAGAAAACAGAAGCTTTGTACACACAGAGCGTAAGTTAATATCAGTGTTTAACTCTGCTTTGGAAAACAGCAAGATTAACAACATTGAAGTGTCGTTATTACATAGTCTTTGCTTCATCTCCTTCCCCTACAGAGTAATCAAGATCATCACCAGTTTTGTGAGCAGGGTACCTGTTTATTAGAAACTGGACTGAAATAAACAAAGCAAAGGTAAGGTCATTAACAACTCACAGGTACGTCAAATTAATTAACAAATGAACGAAACACTTACATGAATGGCCAAAACAGGCAGATCAATATAGTTGAGTAATTCATAGTGGTACTTCACTGACATACATGAAGAAAAAAATACCATTAGTTTCTTCTTCCGGTTTTTCTTGAGGAATGTGAAGAGCAAAAGGAATCTTTTTTCAGATGGACACACTACGTATCCCTGGAAGATTTTAAAGTATTGTTAAATAAAGTAGTATGGAGCAAACTTTTGTTTTGGCAACACAATTAAATCAGGGACATGTTATGTTGTGAATGCCAAAGTGTTGATTTTTCCAGCTATTATTGGGCCACAACATTCAATTTATTGTCTGTTCCTCACCTTGGTATATGAAATTCCTAAGATGATGAACTTGGCAAGAAACTTGACTGTACTAACTTGAAATATGAAGAAATAATTTTTAATTAATTCTCTAAACTAATGTAAGTTCTTGAAATTTTTATTGTATAAACTAACTACTTTTCACTGAACTCTTAATTACTGACATTAGGCATGAAAAAACTGCATAGGGTTCTTAACATCATTTATGATTTTTAGAATTTTAATTTCTGGCATTCATGCTACTGGCTTACTCTTGGAAGGTAATACATAGGCACTGGTAATTTAAGAACACCACTCATGACAACTGCACAACCACAGAAACTGCTGTGCAGCTCCATTTAGCTATTATCTGAAGCAGCAACAGTGAAATGAAATATATGTATCTCTAATCAGAAACATGGAAAATACAGTTAGAAAGACAATGGGAGCTTATGTAGCTGATACAGACATTAATACAGTTACTTACAGCTGTCTATTCCTGTTTCATGAGGTTTTATATGAGCTGTCCTGCAAACATTGACTAAAAGCATACACCCTACTACAGACAGCAGACTGAACAAAGCCCTTTAGGCAATGGAGAGCTTTTGCCCATTAGGATAGTAAACACCCTTTCAGACAGTGTTTGTACAACCCATTTAAAAACATATTAGGGCTTGGTATGTTCAGAGATCACACTCCCTTTTAATAAAGGTGTTAAATGCGTTTTACCTGTTCAAGACCATCTACAGTTGCTGTCTCCTTGTTATCATCAACCCCAACGTATAGTGGCTCTTTCTTCAGAGAGATCTTTGCCAGATCTTCAACCTTTCTGGTTTGTGTAGCAGAAAAAAGCATTGTCTGTCTGCGCTCTGAAAAAATATTCATTTGGAAAGACAGCTGTGTTTTTAAAAGGAGAATTCAAACGGTAAGTCCATAAAATCTCTAGCTGCAAACTTCCCAGAGCAAGTTTTCTGTTTTTTTCAATTAACTGCTAATTCTAACACACTGCGACGGACAAAGACAGGCAGTTGTAGTTGTATTATGGACTGTACAGGATATTTATTTACACTGGCCCCGCCCCCAAATCTTAACAGCTATCAAAACACAGTATTTCCTTCCTAACGGGACAAAACCAAATTAAACTTATGCAAAGCAAAAACTTCTTTCATCTCTCGTTGTTCACTTCACTAAGAACATGTCATTTTCCAACCCTTCCCTCCCCTTCCGTTTTTACCACTGTTCATGAACATTCACAGAACATTGTTGATTACGGTTACATATCTGCATTTTAAACATGCAGATCTAAATTTTAGTATTTTAAGATGTGGAACCTCAAAATATTTATTTCTGGGTTTTTGTATGCTATTTCCACGGGCCTTTCTTTCCTGCATTTTCAAAGTCAAAGGGAGAGCCTTGTTGACTCTGAGAATATATTTACTACATTAATTACAAGGAAAAACTAAATGAAAAATTGGGAAAAGAAAATTCTACGGTAAATAAACTTCCTTAAGATACTGTTCTTTCAGGTATGAAGAAAATTCAAGCTGCCCGTCAGAAGACCTTTTTCCCCATATTTAGGCCTTATTAGGAAATAATGAATTGTAAGAGATAAACGGGCAGAGGAAGATGAATGAGAAAACGTAGATGTTAAACTAAAGGGGTCATATAAGAACAGAATTATATCCCTAAAGTGCGTATGAGAACTCTGTCCTTCAGGCAAATGATGTTACAGTCATATATACTAGCTATCGGAAAAAAGGACAGAGTAAGACAGCCACTTTGAAGTACATTTACAGAACCATAAAAATTAATAACTTCTCCTATAATAATTGAGTCATAAAGGAGACATAATGTTAGTCAAGTGATTTCCAGGAAAGACATTTTTTTTTCTTACTTGGTAGGAGTTTTATGATCTGTTTCATTTCTTCTTCAAATCCAACCTCTAAGATACGATCTGCCTCATCAATTACCAAACACTGCAAGTTCTTATACATGAAACCTGGAGTGTTCTAGAAGATTAACAAATTCAGAGTCAGACAGGGACAGTTTTATTACGTTTTAATAACGCAGATCAGACATCAATATTTTATCTACCTGCATATGATCCAGCAGTCTTCCTGGTGTTGCTACAATGATGTTGATTCCATTTCCAAGTTTCTGTGCTTCTGCTGATCGGTTACTGCCCCCCATTATCAGCCCATAGGTGTGAACGTGATGATTCATGAGTTCTTTAAGAACTCCGTAGGTTTGCATTGCCAGCTCTCGAGTAGGTGAAAGAATAATAACACCCGTTCCTAAAAAAATACATCAATCAGACCAGAGTAAGTTACAACTCATTCAATCCCCGTCCTAGCCATGGCCCTAAATGGCTGCGCCAGAGTAAAATTCCACTGTGAAATGAAGCCTTACCATTTCTAGGCATGAATTTTAGTTTGTAGATGAGCTCTACTGCAGGAATAAGAAACGCAAGTGTTTTGCCACTGCCTGTTTTTGCAGCTGCTAAAATATCCCTGTAGATAGAAAAGTTACAAGAAGATTCATTTAGTTGATCATACAGAGAAAAGAACAATCCTGTTTTGAACAATTGTTGACAATGTGAAAAAATAACACAGCTTAAAGGAAACCAGTAGCTGGTACTACGAGCTTGGTGGCAGATGCAGTCCACAGCAATTGGTCACTATGTCTCTAGTGACAGTGTGAGACGGTGTCCTACAGACACACTGATAACAGACTTCCCTGCTTTCAAAGCTAAATGCAAAGCAGTTTCCGCGAGCTTACCCTGAGTATTTGCTCACACGCAACACAGATCTACTTTGTTAACTCACATTAATGTCTATAAACAAGATATATAGAACAAGTGAGAACGTGTTTTTAAGAAGTTTAGCTGCAGAAAGTCATACATCATCCATCTGGCCTGCTAACGCAATTTACATGACATCTGGGGTCAATATAGTGACTACAGAATAGATCTGTTCCGTACCTGCCTTCCAGAAGTGGCTTAATACTTTTATGCTGAATTTCGGTCATGTGCGTAAACCCCATGTCGTTTATGCCTTTCAGTGTATTCTCACTGACAACACCAGCCAGGGAAGTAAAAGAATTGTCTTCAAAAGCACCTGAAGTGAGGGGGGGAGGAATAAAAAAAATAAACTTATCTCTTCAATTCCACGTGTCCTCTGAGATTGCCCAGTTAAAACTGACATAGATGGGGGGGTGGGATCAAAACAAAGGACTTTTTCCTCTTCCTTTTTCTACTGTAAAATCTGACCACTGATTAAACACTCTGTATTAATGTGTCCCTAGGAATACTACACAGAGCTGGTAAAAATGAATATAAATGCACTGCTTCTCACATCAAATTCACTAGTCGTACACCTCCATCTTGCTCTTCACTGACACTTCTTCTACAGTTAAACATTCTTTTTATTTAAAATTTGCATTATGCACACACCAGTTTGTCTTACACCAGATTTTTACTAGTAATTTAAAGAACAGTAACTGATTAATAGTTCTACAGTTGCCAGTGTCACATCAGCTACATTCCAATACCTGACTTACAAAGCTAATTTGAAAACTGCAACCTGCTCTGGAAGAAAGTGTTAGAGCTTAGATTTTTGCACGCTTGAAAAACAGGGCACAATATACCTGTTACACCTAGTGGTAAACTGGGCACTTCATCCTCCTCACCCTCCTCCTCCTCTTCTTTCTCTCCAGAATCCTGCTTATCTTCATCTTCTACCTCTGCAGATTCATCTTCAGTTTTCGCTTTTTTAGTTTCTGTATCTGAAGTGTAATTTTACAGAAGACAAGTCAGTCAGAAACACCAAGGACATGTTCTTAATTAAAAGTTGTTCCACAGTGATCTGCTTTAGTCTCACTTTCAAACGTCATGATTTTTTCATGGGGTGGGAGGGGGGGACAGGAGAAGGGGAAGCAAGGTTTCCATGGACTTTCTGATGCTGAGAGCAAAAAACTCTTATGTTCCTTCCACACAATCCTCTTCACATAGTAAAACAGTGAAGCTTAATGTATATCGTATGACGTTTTCTATGGAAAAAAGATAAATTACCCTTAAACAAGTTTTAAATTCTTTCCCATGCAGACGGCAAGGTTCCAACACAATTTGTGCTGAGCACAGGTAAAATGTAATGTCTCTATTCCGGTTTAAGTACCTGAGCACGAAAGCACCTCTGTATTTGCGTATCTGTGAAAAGCGGCCCAAAGATCAGTTATAGAAGAGACGGAAGCTTCAAATACATATGCGTGCTTGTGCATCTGTATGTCTAAAACCCCACAAATCTAGCAGTATCTGTGGGACGCAGCTTTCAGGGGTAGTTTCCCAGTATACTTTAGTTTCATAATACTCAGATGTTGCTAAGGCTGGATGCATTGCTAAGATGGTCCGGCTGGACACGCGAGCACAGAAAGCGCCTGTCTGTCAAAGCTCTGCTCTGGGAGACAGCAGATCTATTTGTGTAATAAACAAGCAAAACGTCCAACCTTAACGTTACAAAGCAGAATCCTGTGCAACAATTAAATTAGTGGCTGCCGGTTTGGTACGTCTTACAGTTCCAATGTTACAGTACCGTCCTCTGCATCAGCCACCGCTTTCCTCTTCTTCTTCTTCCTCTTCTTCTTCTCCCCGCCGCGGGGGCCGGCAGCATCCGCAGCATCCGCGCCCTTCGAGGCCGCTCCGGCCGCCGCCGCCGTTTCTACCTCAGCGGCCGCCGCTTCCTCCTCCTCCACCACCACCTCCTCCTCCTCCTCCTCCGGGGGGCCCTGCGAGGCCGCCTGGTCTGGCGGAGGCACTGCACGTTTGGGGGAGAGAAGGAACCAAAGTCAGCCACAACTCCTGCAAGCGCCCAGCCGGGGAGAGGCCCAGCCCGCCCGATCCCGGCCCGGCCCCACCGCACCTGCCCCCTCGGCCGCCCGCAGCTTCAGGTTACGCTGCCGCAGCTTCAGGTTGCGCTTGTGGATCTTCTTGCGGAGCAACCGCATGGGCAGGTTGCCCGCGGCCACCGACACCGACATCGCCGCCGCCTTCCCCCTCTCCGCCCGCCACACGTGGGAACTGCGGCGCGGCGCGGCCGGGCCCCGCCGGAACTGCCCCCCTCGCCGCCCGCAAGGCCTGACGGGCGGCCCGCAGCGACCTCGGGCGGCCCGGCGGAGACGGCCGCGGAGCCGAGCGGCACCGGGAGGCAGCGCTCGGGCCCCGTGTGTCCCGCTGAGGGCCGTGGCGTGTCCCCGGTGGCGAGCGAGGGCGGAAAGGTCCCCGTTTTCCCCTGAGGAAGGCAGTCGCAGCTCCTACACGGACACCCGCTGGTGGCCTGACCTTTACTTACGGCTGCGGGTGTTTTAACTCCGACGGGAGATGGAAGCGCGCCCGGGCACACCCTGCAGCCCCCGCGCTCCAGGAGAGCTGGTTCTGGGGGCACCCTGCGTTTCCATGAGCAGGCTGGAGGGGCTGGCAGCCCGCTGTGCTCGCAGTGTGCCGGCGGCAGGCAGGAGCTGGGGGCTCGGGAGCGGTGGCCCCGCCGGCTGGTGGTCCCGCTGCCATCCCTGGGGGATGCAGCACAGGGCGGCGCACGCTTCCAGCCCCGGCTTCCAGCAGCAGAGCTGGTGAAAGTGTCAGGCTTGCGGAATCCCCAGCGCCAACCCCAGGGACAAGCACACAGCCGTGCCTTCGGTGGAGTCCTGCCTCCTCGGTAGCCTCCCTGCCTGCTGTCCGTTCCTCCTGCTGGGTGCAATCCCCATGGAAATCCCCTGGATTTTCACCAGCCTGGCGGTGCTAGCGAGTGGGCCCAGTCTGGGAGCCCATCATTTCAGGGCACGGTTTCTTGCAGCTCTGTTAGGCAGTGCCTTCCAGCTGGCCGGCTGGAGCTCCCAGCTGCTCATCGATTCCAGGGATAGCCCAGCGTGACTTTTCCTTCTGGTGTGCTCCAGCTTTTCGGGTCTGCGTTCCTGCAGGCTGAAATGCAGGACCCGTCAGATCCTTCTTGACCAGCAGGTGGCACGAGCAGCACAGGAATTTACAGCGCACTGCTCGGCTATCCGGTAACCACCGCGTTCTTGGAAATCTGGGTGATTACAGCCTGAAATTCTTGCTGTAAAGCAGATTAAACTGCTGATCTATTACTATATTCAAAGTGTTTATTGCATATAGTTTTTCTCTTAAAGCTGCTGATATTAGAGAGAAAACAAAAGTAATTTTTCACCATCTGTAATTGTCTTGCCGAGGTCATACGGACCACCGGGAGGAGAACTAAATCCATTCTGCCAAATCTTCAGAATATGAACCACGTGATCTTGGCCAGACTTTCACAGCCCGGATAACAGGCCTGGTCACTGACTTGCTAAGTTGAAGGGCCCTATGCATCTGCTGCGTTTCAAAATAAACTGATCCGTATCCTCAGCCGGAAGGGCTTGGGATACAAAACTCCAGGGGAAGTCAGTTCAAGGCTGAATTTTAAGTTCCTTACCACAGCTCAGTGTAATTTAGGTTCTGGATGTATTTTCTTCATGGCTACCTTATATTGTACCTACAGAAAATATTTTAAAGGAGATTTTTAAGTAGATACGGCTTTGCTTTTCCTAGTCTGTGCTGTTTTATATGGATGTGACTAGGTTTACTATTTGGATCCAGATTTACCTCAGGCAATGCTCCTTTCTGTAATATGGTCATTGTGCAGATAGAGTGAGTTAAAAATCTGGACAGGAGGGAGCTGGCAGTAATACTTATGTTGATGAAGGAGAAAATTATGGCCTTCGGGCTGATCCACGTGTTCCTTTCTTAACCAGTAGTGCCAGGATCATCCCTATTTTGCTTTCACCCATGTCATTACACCCCCAGCTCTGCCAAGAATTAGGACCTGGAAACACTGGTCAGGAAAAACCCTAAATAAAGAACTCACCTCAGTGTCCATGTTGGGTCCTGGCTGACTTGGCAAGTCTACATGAAATTGCATTAGTGTGGCACGAGGCCCAAACTGATGAACTGTCCTGAGAAGATATGTTAGATCCTGCTGAGCAGAACATATTGGCTGTGTCAGTTGGCTATTATCAGCGTAGCGCACAAGGAGAACTTTGTTTGTGTTTGTAGATAAATGATGATCTTGCATCTGTATAAACAGATGTCATGGCACTATGTATAGGAATTCAGAAATTACAGATTTTATTAGGTGGCCAGGTATCACATGCTCCAACATTGCTTTGTCTCAGCATCTTGTAAAAGATGTTGTTTAGAGTTAGCAAAGTAGCATCCTTCTCTGGAAACTTCATACCGTGTTTTATGAGCTTTTCTCTTTTTGCATCTGTTCTTTCTTCAAGTGGTGATTGTGGAAAGTCACAAAACAGAAGGTTCAGAAGGCAATAATGATAATTTCTTTGTGACAGGTCCAGACAATAGTTTAAACCACTAATTCATGTTAACAGTTTTTCTCTGAACTTTGGCATTTCTTAGATATTTCTGTCCAATAACTTCATTCCTAATTGCTTGACTTATCAGGAGATCGTTACTAACAATAGGATTTTCTCAAATTCTTATTGAATTGTTGTCAAAATGTCTCAAATTCTCTATACAAGATCCTGCAAGAAGGTTTGTAGGGAATCATGTTTTGGGTTAGCGTAACCTTTATAGAGCTGAAGAAGTCCATATTAGAGACTCTGAATTTATCTCGGAAGATGAATGTTTTTAATGGACTGCAATGTCAGTATTTTATCTCCCATGGTAAATTCATCTTTAAAGCCAAATTCAAAATCTTTGCACCCATTTACCATTAACTAACTTGTGTTGATTAACAATACAACACAAAAGGAGTCATTGATTTCAGCTGTATCATTTCAGGTAGATGGTGATAATTTATACAAAAGGTTTCAAAATCCATATAGAAAAGATCATGAAACGAAAGTGTATAGTCATTTTTGAATACTAGAGTTGTGGTACAGAGCTGAGTTAAGGCAGACAGCTTTTATTTTCAGGAAGCAGAATTTCTGAAAAGATGCTTTTTCGATGTCTTAGGTTGGACATGAAAAAACCCACCACTGGTGTAATTTATGAGCATCTGCACTATTAGGGTAAAAGTTTTGGAACTAGAGAACTGGAGCTTTTATTGTTTACAGGCACAAACTGGAAAACCTTTCAGAGCTGTCTTTCCATTTTTAATACATTATAATTTTCCCTGTTAGATCAAATTTATCAGTCACACAGTAATGTTCTGATAGCAGTTGGTTTAAAATTGAGGTTCAGATAGACAGGTTTTTTCAAATGTGTCTAACTTACGTAAGAGAAAATGCGTATGCAAGTGATGGATATAAGGGTATCTGCAGAAATAATCAATTTTCCAATTTTATGGTGTCATATAATTCTGAAATCTGGACTTTGGAAGAGAAAAATTACCCACACCTGGGCTGATGTAAGTGGTGTAGATACAGATTGAGATACAGCATATAGAGAACAGACAACTTGATTTAGAGAACATGTTAATGTTAATGGGGGTTAGAAACTGCTGGTGCAAATCATATCTCCAGAGGGTATCACTGGACTTCACTGAATCTATGTGAGAATATGAAGTATGCCTTTGAGTTTAAGACAAGGGGAGTAACATATCTGTGTTTGGAAAAAGCAAGCTAGGCTATCATGATCACATTTTTTAAGGTTTTGGTTAATATTGCTTCCAAATAATGTTTCCCGTGTGTGACATGGGGATATTGTCTCATCTATAACATCATGAACCCTCTGTGTAGCATGTGGAGTTGTTGTGGGTTCAAACCACATTTGTGCTTTGTTAAGGAAGTTTTTCACGTACCACGTGTTTCCCAAATGAAGCTATTCAGTGTGTCAGTTGTAAACGCAGATGGACATGTGGCTGCATGTGCTCCACATCAAAACCAGCACAGACCTGCGTCTGGGGTGAGAAAGTAGACATGGGTTGAATTGCGTGCCACAGAAGACCTTGTAGATCTTCGGAGTTTAGGACATGCTGCCTAGTATAAATAGGGTGCTGTAGTTCTTCCCTGCAGTAAAGAGGGATTATGCATTGGTTTGCTGCTTGCTCACTCCCGCCCAGTGGGATGGAGGAGAGACTCAGAAGAGTAAAAGCGAGAAAACTCGTGGGTTGAGATAGAGACAGTTTAAGAGGTAAGGCTGTGCACGCAAAACAAGGGATTCATTCACTGCTTGCCACTGGCAGGCAGATGTTCACCGTCTCCGGGAAAGCAGGGCTGCATCACACATAATGGTTATTTCGGAAGACAAATGCCATCACTCCGAACGCTTCTTTCTTCTTCCCTCAGCTTTATATGCTGAGCATGACGTCACACGGTATGGAATAGCCCTTGGGTCAGTTGGGGTCAGCTGTCCCAGCTGAGCCCCCTCCCAGCTTTACTGTGCACCTCCAGGCTACGCAGTCAGTAGAGCATGAGAAGCTGTAGAGTAACACTTTTTTGCTAGGAAAACTTTTCCATTTCTAAGATAAATATATAGTCATTTTATATTTAACACCCACACACTGCAAACCAAACAAAACCTCTAGGAAAACAAGGTGCTATACACATTTTTATCCTCACAGAGGCAATGAGAGAACAAATAATACATAATACAAGAGCAGCGCGCAATTTTTAACGTACTACTGGCAGGCAGCAGGGTACCATGAGGATAACTGCAGTGTAAAAGCATGCAGGGCACAGAGCTGACTAGTTCAGATTCTGTTTTATTTTATCAATGCAGAACAAGTTGTTGCTGACATTGATCATTTAAACTTGTACAATATTTTGGGGTACTCAGAACCTATCTGCTTTTCTGAATTGGATTAAATAATCCAGCGTTTCCTATTTTATTTTAGGAGGCTGTTTACAGCTGTTTGTTTCAACTGTTCCATCATCCCTTGTACGTGTTGATAAATAGCTTGTTTTGCACACGATAGTAAGGTACGGTCACTTTTATTAAGATAGCATTTAAATCCACTATTTCTTTACACACAAAGATGCATTTTAAAATATTTTCATGTTTTTTAAAAAAGCTTAGTGAAGGTTTTTCAAAATACTGCAAAGTCTACAAGGATGATCAAGTGATTAACTAACATTAATCAAACTGCAGGTATAGCAGCTAGTTTATAAATTACAGACTGACAGGTTCATAATCCTTAAAATAATAATTTTCTCAGGCATAAAAGGCTTTCATTTTACAGTGCCCTCATTAATTTAAAGAATCCTAGTAAATATATTACTGTCTCCTTTTCAGAAGGGGTGTGTCTTTTATATTGCCTTGTCATTTACATACCTTCATTTAATATAGCTCTGTTCAAATAATATAAAGTCCCAGTTAAAGAGATTATAAAATCGGAGACAGTAAGTGACATACATAAGGTCAGCTAAGATTCTCTGCAACGATCTTGAAGATGAAATTTGAAGGGCAGGGATAGAGCTTTGGGCGTTCTGGGTGCATGGCAGCTGGATGGCGACAGATCTGTGGCATTCTGCGGGTGGAATGAACACAAGATGTCACCCTAGCTGTGAGAGAGCTTCAGCACAAAAATGCCATTAACTGAAGAGGAAAGGGAATGAAAGATTGAGGTGTTTTGTTTTGTTTTTTTTTTTTTTTTTTTTTTTAACAAGGTGTCCATCATGTCTTCCTTAATTTAACTGCCACAGAATCCTGTTTCACTACAGACTTTCCTACGCATTTCTGAATATTTTTAATCCAATTCTATCGTGCCATTTATGTTTTTTTTCAATTGTTGTTTTAAAGTAGGTCCCTGAAATTTGAAGTCCGATTTTACTTCCTTGAATAGTAGCCCTATGTTTCTTATACTGGAGTATAACATCACACAGTTAAATTGTCATGCTTCTTCCTCAACTGCGTAAAACCTTTTGTGCTGAAGAGTAATATTTTCTTTACGTAACAGTTTGTCATTCTCTTTACCTTTACTCTAAACAATCAGCGTTCTTCTGATTACGGATGGAACCGATACCTTAAATACAAAACTCCTTGAGCTAAGGCCCCTGACTGCGGTAATACTGAGAGCATGCCTATGTTCAGAGTAACATTTATGGTTTAAATGTTTGTTTCCTTCCTCTATAAAGTAATAAAAAAGATTTTGCAGTCAAGGCGTCTGTGTGGGACTTGGGCAGACAGAACTCAATGCCTTGTTACTGTGGAGGTGCT
This sequence comes from Rhynochetos jubatus, assembly GCA_027574665.1. NCBI lineage: Eukaryota > Metazoa > Chordata > Aves > Eurypygiformes > Rhynochetidae > Rhynochetos > Rhynochetos jubatus. The sequence continues at coordinate 33,909,503 of CM050654.1, forward strand.
TATGTTACCTCAAGTGATTTAACTTCAGTTATCCATGCACTGAGGATGTCAGATGAGGATAGCCATATTTCTTTACTCTCACTGCCTGTTTGTATTTGGATAGCAAGCCCTTCAAGCAAGGACTAATTTAAAAAAATGTTTGTATGGGACCTATAACAAAGAAGTCCTGTATCTGAGCACTATTGTAATATTAACCAAAAGTATACTACTCAACCACCACCTTTTAAATATACAAGTGATGGTAAATACTGTTTTGTAACAAAGTATACATTTCAGGGGACCAGATTCTCACAAACCTGGACAGAGGAGGAAACTAAATAGTGAACATAGAGCATATCAAATAATCTGTTATACCTCTACCTGAGCATGCTTTTAGCCCATGGTGAATAACAGAATATACTCAAGAAAATATCAAGTGAGTTCATTTTCACATTTGCTGCAAGGCACAGTTAGGAATGCACTTATTAGTGATTTCCTTGAGGTGCTCACCTCTCACTTGCTCAGTATTATTAGTATACTCCTACATGTATACTTTTCACTACTGCTGAACATTATTCTGCATGTCCTTAAACCCAGTGTAAGTTACTTTTGCTCTTAAGACCCTTTCAGATTGCCATTTAAAGGAGTTAAAATATTCCTGGGAATGAGAGCGGTTATTAGTCTGTTACGTAATATTGCATTTTTTGATCGAAACTCAGTGAAAGCTCAGACAGTGTCAGCATTCCGTAAGAGAATGCTCAACAGCTTGTATCATTGGACTCTGAGCTTTTACCGTTCAAGCCTTTATAAACTGTGTCAAGCTGTGATAGCTATAATTATTGCACACGTTGGCTTAACCTATATAGTGTAGTCATAATGTATTAGCCTTTCCAACTTTCACTTGCCTGTCCTTTGTTATCAGTGACATTTTCCCTTAAAGATTCAGAGCAAGCATGACTTTGTGATGTGCTGTAAGCTTTAACTAAACCAACTCTTTTTTTTTTTTCCCATGAAAGTTGGTTGTTGAAGAAACCAGGAGATGGCAGTCTTTCTTAATGGATCAGAGTTAAATTCTACCAGTGATCACAATTTCTGTTCTTGTGCCCCAAAATAGGCAAAAATTTAAAATGAAGTGAATGAGGAGCCATATATCTCGTTGGCATGGCAAGTCATTGCATGCTTGACCCCTCTGGTATTTTTCAGAGCCTTTTCTTTCAGGTGTCAGATCTTGAACAATCATGTAAATCCAAGGGGAATCATGGTCTTCCCAGGCTTCAGATTGGCCCTAGTCTGGCTGTTTCAGCATGCCTGAACTACAGTTCTCTCATCTCAGGTAATACTGACAGGAGAACTCAGTGACTAGGCCACCTTCCTAAGACTGTGTACTTCATCTGAAGGCAGGCTATTTCAGTGAAAACTATCTAGGAAACAAACCCCAATTCATTCATCTGTGTTTATTCAGTAAAAATGGAGTCACCTGGAGGCTGTATGACCTACTCTGTCTCTGTTAATTTGCTTCTAACAGATACCAGCCACCATTCTTGGACCACTCAGAGCCTCCACAGGGGATCAAAGTGGTTTACCTGGCTGTGATGCTTTTGGTGTCTGTTCATGTAATCTGACAAAAGGCAGTGTCACATCAGTTTATAACCCAGCGGGATGTCACTGCCCTAAAATATGCTATTGTCTATTCATACTGGAGAAGTAATTGCTGCACGGCAGGATTAGATACCAGTTTCTTTTGAGCTGTTGGCAGAAAACATAAACAAGGACTTCTTACCTTTCTGTGTGTTTTTTGGTAGTGTAAGTGCTGGGGACTCTGAGATGGGAGAGCATAAAGGTGGCTTAAACTGACTCTGTCCATATTGTCACAGTCTAACTCAAACAGAGCTTAGGAGAACCACGATCTGCCTTCAATTATGTACTAGAACCAAAGACCACTGGTAGATTTAATTCTAACAAACCAATAATCATCATGGCTTTTGTCCTCCCAAAGCTGCTTCTCACTGTTACCAATCCTTCCCTTAAACTGCGGTAAGGTACATGGGAATGACAAGTGTATAGAGGGCAAGAGCACATATTATTCATGACCACATCAGGCTTCTGCGTTGTTTGGACTAATACTCTGTCTTCTATTGTGGCAAACTTTTGCTTTGTACCTTACAACCATTTCAAACTGTCTCCAACAACCCCTCAGTGGCTAATACCAATAATAACATGAATAGGTTCTTTTAGGCAATGCTGACTAAGATGAGCACATGTAGAAGTGAGGTAGTGTTTATTAAGTATTCAGTTACCACCTGAGCTTAATGCAGAACCAAGCAAAGAAGGAAAACAATGACTTGTTCCAAATGTCCAGCTATAGTCTCACTCCACTTATTTGCTATTACTATAAGGGAAAGGTTTTTGGATTTTAAGTTAGTGATAACAGGCCTCCATGTCACATTTGTGTGTGAAGGTCCTCAACCTTTCTTTTACAGCTCACAGTGTTCAGTTTGATGCACGTTACTCACTGTCTTGCTACTGCTTTCCTGAGCGTTCATGCCTGTAGACATCCTGCAGTTGACTGGTTCTCACAGCAGAGCTCTATTTTTAACTTGGCACACAGGAAGACAGGCTGTTCATATCTAGCAGAAGGCAAACGTCTTTGGACTCGAGTGCCAGGATTCTGTAGGCGAGAATCGTATACATGGTAGGGAATATCTGGATATAGCTTTGCAATATGGATATATTGAGAGTGCAAAACTCCTTGGTGGGGCAAAACTGCTTAATATACAGATGACAGTGAATATATTGACCAAAGTTTGTTATTTTGTCTGCTTCACAAAATCGCAGCAACCGTTCCCAGATAGCTATAATGGAATTTACCTTAGCTGTGTACATGAAGTTTCAGTTGCTATGCAGCATCATAACAGAAGACTAAAAGCTGTGTTAAACATTTAGCATGCACTTAATCATCTGCCAGAAATGTTTAAAGGCAGATTTAATAATTATTAAATCACTGAGTTGTGCAAAGAGAGTTGTTCTGTCTTTACTTACATAGTGGTGAAACAGGTCATTTACCAAGTGTGCAACTGCACATCTGAATTTTCCGAAGGGAATTAACAGAGCCTTACCAGAGGATATGTATGCTTCCTTAGCAAAGGAAGGAAGCTTTGGTGATTGAAACAGTCTTCAGCCATGGCATACAGTCTAGTTCTTACACTCCCCCATATTCTCACAGCTCAAAACATTCTCATGTAAATTGGCACGTGTAAAGAAACAACATTAATAATATAACCAATATTCAGTGTGTCACTCAGTTACGGGACTGGGAATCAGAAAATATATGTAGAGCTTTTATCTCTGCCACAGGCATCCTGCATGATTGACACAAATCATTCATGCTCACATTCCTGCCATCTAACTGTGGATATTAGCAGAGGTCCTGCACTAAAGCACTCCCTTCAAAAAGCCGTTCAAATGTCACATGAGGTCCATGGTGGTGTCTGTCTCTCTTGGTTGACTCTTGGGAGTACAGAGCGAGTAGGCTCTTCATAGTCAAGGCTCTTAGGTGCAGTTTTGGAAATAGTGCTGGATGTTCATCCGGGTTTGTAGGCTTTAAGTATTACCTAGTTGAGTTGAAATGCTGGACTTCCCTAGAGGGTTCTTCATGCCCTTTTTCTAGAGTTCAGTGATTACTTCTGCTTGCTTATCCATGATAACAATCAATCTTTGCCCCAGGTCCAGGGTATGTAGGGAATCAAAGTTCCTGGTTACTGTCAGAGACAGGGTCTGGTCTAGAGCTGTTCTTGTGTCCTTCTGGTGAGCCCTCGGTCTCTCAGCGAGAGCCTCCCTGTGCCTCCCCCTCCGCACAAAGCACGAGGGAGTCCTGGTATTCACCTTGCTCTGCAGAGGTTTTTGTGCCTATGCCTTCATTCCTCTTCTGGATGGTACAGAGTAAAAAAAAGTTCTTTTAAGCAGGGTTGGTGAAATGGAAAGGAACTTAATTTTTTCCTAGTCTCAGAGTGACATTGCTTTTATATAACACTCATCCTTTGGATTAATAGCATGTTTTACCCTTTCCCATCCATGTCTATAAGGAATTAAGATAATAAAAGGAAAAGGAGGGAGCCAATCAGTATAGGTAAACTCCAGGCAAAGAGCAAATGTACTCACTGTACAGTGTGTAAAAGGGTAATTTAGGGCTTTAAATGAAGCCTGAGTTATTTCAACATTGAATGGAAAATGCATTAATCAGTAATTATGTAATTTCACAAAAGGAAGCAAGAAAAGCAAGAGATGCCTAACTGATTTTTGATGGCAAAATGCCAAAAAAGAGAAAAAAATCCTGAGCTGGGATTTGTATGTATTAAAAAAAATAAAATAAAGCAAGGATGCACATGGAAACCTGGAGCGTAAGACATATCTGGCACAATGACGTCAGGAGCAAGCACTAGGTAGAGTAAGGAGCTGGCAGGACACTGCTGGACTGTGCAGAGCCATGGAGTTATGCATAGTGTAGGTGAGGTGGTGGGGACGTGAGTATTGCAAGGGCTATGTGGGAAGCTCAGTAAGGATGGAGTAGGTGCTACAGGTGTTATTTAAAATAGAACTTGCTATGCTGGTGGCTCAGACTTAGGACATGCTCGGATCATGGCCTCCTCAGGATATACATGTTCTGCAAAAATAGCATTTCCAGTTGTATTCTACAGTCAAGACCTTGCACTACTCTCACACTGGCTGATGATGTACAGCTGTTTGTTGGTCACTGTGAGACTTTCTCTGGAATCTGATTGCTCAGGATAAGAATTTACCTGCAAAAGTAAAGTCATTTGTGCTGTGCCACAGAATTAGTTAGTCAGGTTTTTTCTGACAAGCAGATAAAGCATTGAATAAGTCTGGCCCTCCAGGTGATGCTGAGAAACACTGGGAGATATAACAAATTGAATTCCCCTAGCCGGCCTGATATTAGTGTAGGATATTTACTGCTTCCAGGGAAGTTAAACCTCACCTTCACCTTGCATTTCTAAACATTTACACCTTTTACAGCTTTACACCTTCTAGGTAGTTAACTATTTTCAAAAAGGATAAACAAACTAAGTGTAAATTTTTTTTTAATTGCATAATTTCCAACACCGTATTATCTTTCTATTAAACAGCGCAGCTTTAGCAGCGGCACAGACCTGTGAGCCAGCAGCTGTGGATCTGTTAAGTTCTTCTTCATTATTAATGTCTTGTTTTTGCTGTTTTTAAGACAGATTCTTTCAGTCATGTTTTCAAAACCACCTTGTAGATTCGCACACATGATTTTAAGTGTGAATGATTTGAAAGCTCCCAGTCTCCCTATCTGACTCCTGTGATTTTGCCTTTTTATATTGCAGTGAAGGTGCTGAAGGAAGAACTGATCCTGCTTCAAAATTATGTCTCTATCTTGTTATATTGCACTTAATGGGAAAATGTTTATAATTTCAGCATGTAATTTTCCACTATCCTCAGACAGCTTTAGTGGTATAAGCAGTACTCAGGGTGTGTTTGAGAGATACACTTTGATTAATAACGAATAGACTAGTGAGCTGCTATGAAGAACTGTGAAAAGATTAAGATTTTCCTATAGTGTTGGAATGGAAAGAGACCCTTTTGTAAAATATTTTAGGAACCAAATCCAATAAAGGTCCAATTTAAAGAAAAAAAGTCCACTTAACATGCATAAGTAAAGGTGTCTGACTTTTCCTCTCTTAAAGAATTGCCCCCAAAGTTATAAAATAAGAATAATTACTCTTAGCAAAATTTTCTGATCATTTATTCTACCTGGATTTTCCGGAGTACATCTTCAGATCATGGATTATATGTGCATATCTCATTATCACTAATGAGAATTTCAATGCAGCATATAATTTTACTGTGCTATTTTGTCTGACTTGTATTACACCTGTCAGTCTGCTTTCCTACTGCTATTTCATTAATATTTAAATATTAATATTTAAAGGTCAAACTTAGCCTGTGGTGATATTAAAATATATTATTCAGTTTCATCTGACTTGAGGAGAACATCTTTGGGACAGTGTTCACTAGACAGGGAAAAAAGCAATCACCATACACTTCGCTGCCTTTTAATGTTGTGGTTTTTTTTTTTTTTTTTCTCCCTCCAGTAGAAATTGGGCAGGTTCCATCTGAGAGAGGGAAGAGAGATCTGTAAAGGAATGAAGCGTATTTCATACTGCAGTCAACAGGAGTGAGGTGGCACTCTTCTCTGTACCTGGAGAGGCTTGCACTGAAGCAGTTGCAGAACTGCAAGTCTTCACAGGACAATGAAGCACAACTGTCCACTAGAATTCCTCAATGAAAGGTCTATCAGGATTGATGCAGCTCACATTTAGGTCACTGAAAGAAGGTGTGTGAGATGGTAGGATCTGGACCAAAACCCTCCCCCTCTGTTCTGGGTTCTTGAAACAAACATGGAGCATATTCCAGTAGTTTGGAATAAAAAATAGATCTGTGTTAAGTACAGGGGTGTGGTAAAGGTAGTAGGCCAAATTAAGCAGCATTTGTTTACACAAATATTTATATAGCTGAACTGTGTTCCATATATGGGATTTTGCATTTTGAGTAAAACTAGATTATCCCAGAAACTGCTTATCTGTGTAAATATTTGAGACATCAGAATTGAAGGCTATAAGGTCAGGTTTGCAAAGAATTACGACTACAGGATGCGAATTTCATAAAGCGATGTTATTTGACTTGACACCATGCTAATGCTAATGTTTTTCTGTGACTGAATCCTCCTGAAAACACCAAAGAAATTATATGACCTTTATTTACTTGCTGTGTTCCAGAAAGTAGTCTGGTGCTGCAGAGGAAATGGAAGAGGTCCCACAAAAAAAGAGTGGAATGGATTTGCGTAGATAACCTTCACTGAGCCACAGCTGCTTCTGTTGTGAATTTAAGGGAATCTGCCATGAAAACACCTGAGAGGAGGGTAAAATTAGAGCTGTGCATATGCTGTGTATGTAAGTTGTTGCCTATAGCATGCACTTGCTTGGAGTGCGGGAATCCTTGCAATGTTTGCTCCTGTACAAGCAAAAGGGTCCCAGGAAAGACCTCATAGTTGATAAGTCTTCTTGATGTCAGCCATGAGACACTGCTGCAAAGGCAAGTGGGAAATGTGGTAGCGACCAGGTTAAAAGTAGCATATCTGTTCCATCCACACTGAATATTGATATATTTGGACTTGTGCCAAGACACAAGGGACCCAGCCTTTCTCACCGTAGGGTCTCCATACACACCAAGGGATTATGCAGTCCTAAACCAAGAATTGTGTCCACACAATGTGCACACTGTAATAGTTTGGACTGAGCACAAGTTTGACCAGGTGTTGATTATACAGACGTACCTCTGGTTCTGGGAAGCTGTGCAGCTTGACATGCTGTTTTGTAAAAGACTATCAAGCAACAGGGAAGCTGTTTAGTCAAAGTGTCAAATCTCTAGCATGGATGTGAACCAAAGTATAATTGTTTACTTCAGTGGCAGTAAGATCAGTCTCCAACTGCCTAGCAGTCTAAATAATCCTGGGCTGGTCTCCTAAATCTGCCCTTGGAGTTGTTCATAACTGTTGAATGCTGGGCTGTATGTTTTTAGTTTTTAGTTTTTAGTTTTTTGTTTGGTGTTTGGTTTTTTTTTTTTTTTTTTTTTTTACCACAGATCTTCATATTGTGCCATTTGAGAGTATATTAGTCTTCCATGGGTAATGTAAAGACACCACAGACTTTGAGTCTTTGAACTTGCTTACTAATAGGTGGCTGGCTGTGAGGTGGAAATTAAAATGGACTGTATTTCTTTTTTCTGCACCATTCTACCTCACCCAAACCTCTAAGAGTGGAACTTTCCATATCTGCACAATGATTTGGTGATTATAGCTTTTACTATCAGATATAAAAATAGAAATTGTAAATGCATACACTTTTAATAAGAGAAATTATCTTTGGCTATAGGGCTGTTTATCCAAAACCTAATGTCATTCTTAAGAACCTAGAGCTACCTGCTTGTAAAGGTTTGATGTAAAGTTATAATTAATTTTATGACTCTCCTCAGCTTAATAACATTAATCAGTGTGATTTTCTGACCTCAGCTGGTGCCGAATAATCAAATGCCCTTGCTGTACCTCTAAATGTCTCTTTTGAAACACAGAACAGCACTAAGAAAATGCAGTTGCAGATAGATCGAAGGAAATGTTTAAAGTGGGAGATGATATAAATAGCTGAACTTTTATCACTTTTGGCATATCATCAAAGAAGAAAAAATATTTGTAATAAGCTAAGTGAATCTTCCTAAATTCAATAGCTGAATAGGTCCTCTGAGGGGTGTGAGCATGGGAAAAAACAAAACCCTTCATTTCTGCTGCCATAGAAACCAGCCTTAACCAGGACATTGTAAATAAAAAGAGCACCCTCTGGCTTCATATTTATGTTGCATATGTATTCCTTTTTAAATATGAAAAATGACACAATTTCTCAAATAGGTAGTCTGTTGTTCCCCTTTTAGATTTGGCTGTATTTTCAGAAACAAGCTTAAGAAGTAATTTTTGACTAAGTAATGAAAAATATATCGCTCCTAAAGAAGCAGCAGAGGCAGCCTTGAGTCCCCGCCTAGACTTCTGATGCATGGCAGAGTGCATTGGGCGGAAGGAGCCAGAATGCTCCTCTGAATCTCAGCACGGGGGAGAGACAGCAGATGTGCACCTCTTCCCTTACTGTGGTGTCACCTTTCAGATACTTCATCATAGATAGTGGCTTTTCATAATTTCAAGTTTTTTCTGCAAAAAATCAAGCATTTTGTTGGAGTGGGACAACTGATGCATCCATTTTTCTGTAGCTCAGTACTTCAAAAGCCCTGACTCCTACTTTACAAAGTGGGGAGCTAGTTGGTGCTTTGATTGCTAAGTGTCCACGTGACAGTAATATTTGTCTTGAAAAGGAGTAAGTTTTGTTAGTGTCACAAGCTGAAAACCCCAAATGAAAGCACTGAAATGTCACATGAAATGCTGTCTCTATTGACATGGAAATTTTGGCACATAACAACTGATTCTTCTGGAAAAGAGGGTGCACTAGTTAATTTTTGCAAATATCAACATTCAGAATTGCAGAAGACTTATTTTTGTTCATTTTAGTGTTGAATCTACTTCTAGAAATCACACCTTTTGTAAAAATAATATGGCTCAATTTACCTTCTTTCTCAGTGTGGTCCTACTCCAGCTCTCTTATTTCTAGAGGGAACTTTAAAACATGCTAGTTTTAGGAGAAGAAATGCTATGTTCACTACTAATATATCCATGAATGGAATTAACAGCTAGTAGCATTTTCCTACACATTCTGTGTTGGAAAAATAGATTTGCTTTTGGTGCACTATGAAATTGCACATTGCAAATTGAAACTCCAGTGACCTTTTTATCCTTGACACTGTGGTGACTCTTCTAGGGAGATAAGACTGGGCAGAACTGGTCCAGGAACATGTCTCTAAAATGAAGGTCAATCTGTCTGCTCCGTGCAGCTATACATTTTCAGCCCTTTCTTCAGTTTCTGCATTTTACTTGAGGAAGAATGTATTTAATGCCAACAGAGGTTAAAAAGGCTTTCTACCACTCACTCCTGCTGCCTCAGGAGGGATGCCTGTCTGATTGCTGTGATTCTCTAAAATAAGAAGCTGAAATGCTCCTTTTAATGTCTGTGATAGTGAAACTAAAAGCCAAAGCTGGGCACAGCCCATTTTGGAGACCCGCAGGGGCGTTTTCTTGTGGACCATGGGAGTCCAGCTGCAGCATTGTAATGAAGAAACCTGGCAAAAAACACTCTTAGAAAGGGTCCTACACTGTTGTTTGTCTGATGTCAGTCACACAGCAATGCCACAAGGATAAACAGGTAAGTGAAAGCCGGATCACAGCCTCGTTCTATGTATTTTCTATATGTAATGGAAAAGCAGTCAGCTGCCCACAGGCTGGTAATGACGGTGGCTGACTGTCAGTAGGTACAAAACACTGTGTCTGTTGCAAGAAATGTATAAATGCCTGCAGTCAAGTCAGGGTGCAACTAGCAGTATTCTGGGTGGAAGTCTGCTGTTCATTTCAGTAGGGTCAGGGTAAGCTCTGAAGGCTTTGTGAAGGGCGTGCTGAGCCTGGATATCCATGCGGTAAAAGGAAGTATTTCATCATAGTCCTGTCTTTTTTGCTATTGCTGGTTTCATTGTAGCACATGCTGCATTTCTTTCTTCTCCAACCAGTCTCTGTGTTCTCATTGTAAAATATGTACCTCTACCTTAAAATGCATTTGTAGATCCAGAAGTATCTATGTAAGGGTAGACTCTTCCTTCTCAGCAAGGCTGCACTCAGAGAACAATACTCTGACTAGTGTGACAAGAGACAGCTTTGAATGATTTTTTACTCTGTTAGCAGAGTGCCTGTGAGGTTTGCTCAGCCAGTACCACAAAGAAAAACACTTCTTTACTTGTCTCTCTTCAGCATTAGACCCATTTTCTAAGTCACAGCTGTGCAAATACACTGAGGGCGAGGGTGTTACACGGGTGAAACTGGGCACCTCATCTGACCGACACAGCCTTCCCCCTTGATGATAATGTCGTGCAAGAAAAGGAGAGCCAGTATAAGGTTTAGATCTCTCTGCCTTTCTAGACAGCAAGACTCTTCTTTCACAGAAAGGCATGCTTTAGTTCAAATAAGAATGAAATGAAGTCTCTGGGACTTTTCCAGGTGCTGATGGCTGGCATGTGGTATAGGATGTAGATGCCAGAATAGGTGTTCACGGGCTGCTTCTAGGGAAGAAGCAAAGTCAGGGGGGATGCAAAGGCAACACAGAGGAAGGAAAAGGGTTCTTATATCCATTTGAGGTCTTTGGTAAATGCTCGTTTGACAAAGGGGCTGGGAGTCTTTCAGGGCTCTGAATTCAGTAGTGTCTTCAGGCAAATGCAGCCAGACCCCTGTGGCATGGGGCTGTGAGATTGGCAGATGTGTCCATAGAATGACTGACAAATTGACTATGGGGACGTAAGCTTGGGACCAGATAAAACTTAAATATACAGTTACGTTATTTACATTTCTTCCCACTTCAATGTGATGCTTGCCTAGATTAGCACTCTACTTATTTGGAGCACTGCAGTTCATTAAGAGTTACTTGGGTTGCAAAGTCAAGCATTTTGCAGCTGAAAAATGCCAGATTTATGGTTGGATGTGCAACATTAATGATATGTCCAGTGTCTTAATTTACATCCTACTTTAGTTCTCTACAGGGTAACCACCTTATTCAGTGTGACACTTTTCAAAGGTGCTGTACTGGGACCACAGGTGCTTTCCAGCAGAGTCCAGTGATGTGTGTAGAGCAGCACTGGAAGGTGTGATTACAGTACAGAAAAGCAAATCAGTTTGCTGTAGGTAGAATGAATACTGCGAGCAGGGATACTCTAGCATCACAGGCTTCAGCATGAGCTGCATGTGTCGATCACAAATTCTGGGTGTCTCTTTGCAAATAAGGAGTGTCAGCTGATAGGCACTGCTGTTGGTCTGCTGTCCCCTGTGGCTATTAGCACCAAAAAGAGATCTGGCCCTGGGTCACTGCTAAGACCTCAGATACCTTATGTATTCTTTGTCCAAGCAAAAATGCTGTTGTCTCAGGAGCACAGAGAAAGAAGAAGAGAATAACAGTAGATGTTGTTCTGACTGTAACGGAGGCCTGTTTAAAGAGTGAATGATTTGTCTACATAGAATCATAGGGTGATAGAATGATTTGGGTTAGAAGGGACCTTAAAGATAATATAGTTCCAACCCCCACCATGGGCAGGGACACCTTCTGCTAGGTCAGGCTGCTCAAAGCCCCATCCAACCTGGATGGCTTTCTGGGCTGCCAGCGCACACTGCTGGCTCATGTTCAGCTTGTCATCCCCCAGTACCCCCAAGTCCTCCCCAGGGCTGCTCTCAATCCATTCTCCACCCAGCCTGTACTTGTATTTGGGATTGCCCCAACCCGGGTGCAGGACCTTGCACTTGGCCTTGCTGAGCTTGATGAGGATCACATGGGCCCACTTCTCAAGTACAGGTTCCTCTGGATGGCATCCCTTCCCTCCAGCGTGCTGATCACACCACACATCTACATATCTGTGTGAAATAAGGCTGCCATAATCCCTGCCAAAATGTAACCACAAAAAATAATCATGCTGGTGTCTTTGCTACATACTCCGCCAAATACTTTACTTAGCATGAAGCCTGGAAGGGGATATCCATTAGCATGAAAACCTAGTGTGTAATTTAAGAAATAATATTTATCTTAATCCCTTTTTCCTTTTATCTCCTCTCCCTCCCCCAGTCTGTCTCTTCCTTGCTGCAGTATGATGTAGTGCTGCTGAATGCTGATGAGAACACACCAAGTCCAACTCCAGCCACTCATTACTAGCCAGCTAAATTGGCACCATAGCAGCATTTAATGCTTCTGATTAGGAGAAAATCTGTGGAGAGGGCCAGCCATGATATTGAATTCTTTAGGGAAAATGTGGCTTTGGGGTTTGTGTGTGTGTGTGTGTGTGTGTGTGTGGTTTTTTTAAGGTACTTATTCAAGTCTGACTTGATTATATTCCATCCTCACCACGTTCATCTCAAAGAGGCAAAGTCTTCCTGGATTCAATAATCTCAGTCTGTTTTCTGAAGGTGCACATATAGAGAGAAGCCAAGACCCTCTTTCATCTTGCAGTCAGAGAGATTTATTGTTCATATTTCCTACTTTTTCTGTCAGGGTGGTGCCTGTGTGCCTTGGTTGCAATGCTTCTTGTTCCAAAGGAGTTTATAGCTGAGACCAGAGAGAAGTACCAGAATGGAGGGTGGTGTTTTGAAATTCGATATTCATGCTATTTGAGACATATGTACACTAAATTTAGGTAAGATTAATCAGTACAGAATGGCTACTGGGATTGTACTAGAGCTAAGAGAAAAACCAGAGAGGCAGTGATTGCTATTAAGCAGCAACTGACTACAAGCAGGTGCTGTGGGTGAAACAACTCTTCTTCAATAAAAAATGTAGCTGGATTAGGGGGAGAAAAGGTGATCCTTGGCTCTGAGAAACCAGTCCCTGGACTTCGGAGTTGGAAGTATAATCGATAACATCTAAGTGCTGGTATCTTTGAATTATGAAAGCTTTAAAATATGTAAAATATGAGTTACAATTTCTTCGTGCATTACCTAAGAGGCTGGACTCTTTCATAAATACATTACTTTGGAAAGAGCAATGGCATCCATTCTTGCAGGTACTTCCGTCTAATGATGGTACCTAGGCAATAGGAGCAGTCACTCTAATGCCCTGCAATATAAAGGATACTTTAAAACCATTTCCCTAACTGCAGCTGTCAAACACAGGCAGCATCAAACATGTCCTGCCTAGTAGAATAGGTACATTTTTTTTAGATTAAATAATAGACATCTTGCAGTATTATTGAATTACCCCACTGAAAGCTTTGTAGACAATTAACCAAAATGGTAAATTCGCATAATCCCAGAATGGTTGAGGTTGGAAGGGACTTCTGGAAATAATCTGGTCCAACTCACCACCCCATCTGAAAGCAGAATCAGCTAAAGCAGACTGCTCAGCATCCTGTCCAGTCAGATTTTAAATCGGTCCAAGGATGAAGCTACTCTGCAGCCTCTCTGGGAAACCCATTCCAGAATATGACCATCCCCTCTGTGAAAAAGTTTGTTCTTACGTTTACATGGAATTTGCCATATTTTGATTTGTGCCCACTGCCTCTTGTCTGGTCACTGGGCACTGCTGAGAAGACCTAGACCCTGGTGTATTGCATTATTTCTTCCCAGGTGCAGGACTTTGCATTTCCATTTGTTGAACTTCCTTAAGTCCAACATTATTCTGTTCAATTTTTGACCTTGCTGAGGTCCCTCCAAGTGACAACACAACCATCCAGTCTATCCCCGCTCCTCTCATTTTTGTATCATCTGCAGACTTCCTGAGGATGCCTTCCTGATCTGCCCCATCATCTAGATCATTAATGAAGATTCAAATACTGGTCTTGATATTGACTCTTAGGGTATACCACTACGGAATGGTCTCTAGTTGGACTTTATGCTGCTGTTCACAACCCTTTGAGTCCAACAATTCAGCCTGTTTTCAGTCCACCTCATTGCCTGCTTATCTAGCCCATACTTCATCAGTTGGTCAGTGATAATGCTGTGGTAGACAGAGCTGAAAGCCATAATAAAGTAGAGCTAAATAGCATTTACTGTCATCACCAAGCTGGTCTTGTAATTGTAGAGGCCTATCAGGTTGGTCAAGCATGATTCACCTTTCATAAACCCATGCCCAATCACCTTTCTGACCTTTATGTGTAGGTAAAGGACCTCTGACAGGATGTGTTCTATCACCTTCCCTGTGACTGAGGTGAGGCTGCCTGGCCATTAGTTCCCTGGATCCTCCTTGTCTTTATTGAACATAAAACCAATGTTTACTCTCTTCCAGTACTCAGGAACCTCCCCTGGTCACCACGATCTTTCATAATCGAGAGTGGCCTTGCAGTGATGTTGAACATGTCTCAGCACTTGTGAGACACACCATCAGACTGCATGGGTTTATGTAAATCCAATCTGTTTGAATGGTCCCTAACCTGAACCTCCTCCACTAATGGTAAGCCTTCCTTGCTCCAAACTTTCTCACTGGTCTCATGGACCTGGGATTGCTGATGGCAAGCTTTACCAGTGGAGAAGTCATTGGGTACCTTGGTCTTTTCTGTGTTCTTTGGTACCAGGTCAAACTTCTAAAATATTTTAACATGTGAAGTCACCGCTGTGGGAGACTGCATGGAGATGCTTCTGTGTGCTGTATCTCTGCTTTCACATCTGTCTCTCACTGATAAATGTGTCTTTCATTTTCTGATGGAACAATTATTTGACAATGTACACTTTGCCCAAAATATCAAGTATTGCAATCCAGCCTGTCAAGATAATCCCAAACGTAATCTTCTGGTCTGGAAGTGCAGTTTATATGATTTCATATTTTTCCTTCCTGGTAACTGTGGTGTAAGTTCCTTTGCAGCTGTGTCTCTGAGCTTAGTACCACATTCCATTATCAGAAATCCAGTCTTAGAATCAGAACCAAATAATTTATTACAGAAAGTTGGTGTTAGAGCAGATATACACCTACCGCCTAATGGCGTTGTGCTGCTCTGGGTATGTTCTAGTGAGTTGAATTGTGCTGAATCAGTTCTTATCAGAATGAGATGAATGTATGTACTCTATATCTAAGTTTTATCACAACTTGTGTGGAGTTCCCCCAAATTAGAGAACAGGCAGGTGGTTGCTTAAGCAAATTGAGTTTCTATTTGTGTGCTCTGCTGAGAGGCAAGCACTATAAATCACATGATCTCTATCTGTTTATATTTTCCCCTTTTCCTGGGTTTATATTTGCCTGTTTTTTCCTTTTAAAGGAAAGTTGAAATGGTGCACATGATGCTGTGCTGCAAAATGCTTCTGTTGCTCCTGAGTCAAAGCTACATGTAGCTCTGGCTGAGGCTTGTGAAAAACAGCGTTTAACTTGATCTGTATGAACTACTCACTCACTGGTGTGGTGGCAGACGGCGGTTTTGCTTCATGTCAGGTTTCTCACTGGTCCTGTAAGAAATCTATGGCAGATGATTTGCAGGGCTTTCCTTCTAGGTCAGCAGTTTGCAAACACTCTTTCAAAACTCAATTAAAATGTTCCATTTTCTCATTGGCATGAGGATAATAAATGGAAGTATTTCAAGGCTTAATATGTCTCTCCCTCAGAAATACTTCAAATTGCACAGCTGTGGACAGAGGTGCTTTATCAGAGATTAGTTTGTTGAGATTTCCTCCATGACTGAAAATTGTTAACAAGAATTCGATTACTGTTGTGGGGAAGTAACCTAGAAAATAAAGGCTATTGCTGGCTATTTGCTGAAGGAATCAGTTAAAGTAATAGTATCAGTTAAAGGCAGTTGGCACTGCTTTAGAAGTATCTACTAGCTTAATAGCAATCTTTCCTGATGTAGCATCAGGTAAAAATAGAACTGCAGTATGTCCTGCACTTCAAGTTGTTTGTATGTCTTGTGCTATATCTTATGTGTACTGTCTACAGGGGATATCCAGAATGGGAGAGTGATGTTGTTTGTGCCTCTCACCAAAGCATCTTGATGGTGCATTGCTGTCTGGATGCACACGAGCAAGATGCCGCTCTGTCTTCTGCCAGTCCTACACTGCTCTGCTGAACAGTTTAATACTTTGAGGGTGAAGTGTTCTCCCTTTCCTCCCTGTCCCACAGCTGTCACGAGCCACGTTTCAGCTTGTAGCAACCATGTGTCCCTAGTAGTCCGTACAACTGAACTGCATGTGTTTTCCTCTGCTGAGAGCAATTCTGCCAGTAGCCTGGCTTCATCCAACAGTATTGTGTCACCCTGTACAGCTAATTCTGGCTCAAGGACTAAACATTTGGACATAGAGGTTTAGTCCAGAGGTTGGGCACATTTCATCACCCTGTCCTTCAGCATGCATACTGTTTGTGCTTTTGTTGCAGAAAGTTAAATTTGTGGAAAAAAAATTGTAATTTACAGTTTTCCTCTGCCCCCCACTACAAAGTATGGAACTGCCTCCTGCTTACCGCAGATCTTCTCACCCAGGCATC
Organism: Rhynochetos jubatus; assembly: GCA_027574665.1. Lineage (NCBI taxonomy): Eukaryota > Metazoa > Chordata > Aves > Eurypygiformes > Rhynochetidae > Rhynochetos > Rhynochetos jubatus. The sequence goes on from CM050654.1 coordinate 33,926,152, forward strand.
ACCAGTTTTCTTCGTATGGCCTTCCCTAGCTTTGACACATCTCACCTCAGGGTGATTATGCTCAGCCTCCCACTGGTTTCCCTTGGATTGTTTCCTCCATCAGAGGAATTGTCATGCTCATCACTTCTTGCTGCTCTTTCTGAACTTTAATTAGCTCTGCCCTAAGGGCCTGTGAGCCTGAGGACCTCTTCTTTGACAAAAGTGGGCTTGCTCAATAGGCTAAGTGCAGATTTTCCGAGGCTTTCCTAGTACCTCTCCTGCCTAGCTTAACTTTGCATTGAGCTCCCTCATCTATAATTAATACATGTCAGAGATGAATCTGTGCTATGAGATTTTATTATGAGGATGAGTTCTTCCATGAAAATATTTATCAAGTTCTGCTAACCTTGACCATCGCAGTGAATTTCTTTGTTCAATTATTCAGTCCTGTGAAGGACTGTGCTCTCATCTCTCAGGGTTAACAGAACTCAGGACTAATACCTCTTAAATCTGGATCCAAAGTTCAAATAGCATCTTAGTCACAGATTGGGTGGGATGTGGCATTGGCTTTGTACTCAGAGTCTGTTTCCAGAAGGATTTAAAGCATTTTTTAAAATGAATGTGTTTGAAGGCCTTATTTTGTTTACTTGGAGAAGAAAAAGATGAGTCAATAGTGCCTCAGAATCACATTTAAATATATGAAATTTTGGTGCAGGGATACTGATTACCTGACTTTTTCCAGCGTGCTTAGTCTCTGCGTCTTTCCTGAACTTCAGAGAAACTTGCAGTCATCTGTACTTCTGACGATAATTTTACAAGCTTACTTCACTCACCAGTGATAGAGCTGGGAGAATGAGTTGTATTTTGCATTAAACGACTAGTGATTTTGAGTATGTCAAGGTTCTAATTTCAAAAATATCCCACAAGAACTCTTTTCTTTTGCCTCTCTTCCCCCAACCTCCCACCTTAACAACGTTGCCAAAGATCTTCCCTTGAAAAGTCAGATTCTTTTATTTCCACGTTCCAGATTAAAACTGAAAATGCAAAGTTCTGAACAGCACTTGTCACTCGCAAAGGTCCTGGCAATAACCCCTTTCATCTGATTTCATATCCAGTATCCCTCACAATTCACTCCGCCACTTCTGTGAAGCTGATTCTAGTGTTTTCATCCCATTAAATTGAGAAGAATATTTCTATTGATTCAGAAAGCAAAAGGATTAAGCTCTAGCACGTACTTTGCTCCATTGTGCCAGGGAGTGCCTGATAACCAATTTATAGCATATGCAGGTTCTGTTTACTGTGAGCAGATCTAACTGACTGTTTACATCAAGGTTGACATCCTGATACAGGTAGTTATTTTAGGGTGTTATAAGTGCTATGGTCTTTCTGGAAATTAAAATGATTTTTTTTTCTCCTGTGCTATGGCTGCCTTAGTAAGAAACAATCAATTTAAAAGCATCTCTGACTCACCTGAGCTGGGTTCAACTGACAAAGATAGCTACTTTTGACAGAGGAAGAGAAGAGTCATTAGGTCATCTGGCTGATCCTCTTCTTGGGTAGCCTCTGCTTGGAGAGATTGTGCTTATGTTTTTCAATATTCTGCTTGTTGATGTTTAAAGAGCTACTGTCAAACTGGTAGGATTAAGGGTAGTGCTTGCCGCTGTGTATTTATTAGTCTGACGCTGCTCACTGTGCTGTCTCTCAGCTCTTTCTACAGGCCTGGCAATCAAATGGGCAAGAAATTGGCCTCATTAATTATTTTTTTAAGGCTGTACTAAAGGATTTTATTTCAGTTTGACTATACTTAGCAGTATGTATTTAATCCAAACAAAAATTAAGCTAGGATAACTCCTTGAAGTGAAGGTGAAACCAGGCTGAAACGCCTTAGGCACCAAAATATGTTGTTCTGTTTGCAAGTATTTTGAAAAAAGAGATCTACAAGTGTGAGCAGAAGCTGTCATGCTATCATGTCATCCATTCTTGGACATGGATTATCCATCACTGATACAGAGGACTCAGAAAGTGCTGTTCCATGCTTGTTCCTTGCTGTGTCTGGAGTCCCTGGTCCTGTGGGTGTAAGATCCTGGGCAGCTGATAGTTCAGGCCATGGAGATGAGGTTTGGGGGTCAGCAGAGGCATGAGAAAAATGGAGACCAAGCATGCAAGGGCAACATGTGGAGTTTGTCATTGAGTTTATTCTCTTGAGCCCTTTTGTGGTTTAACCCCAGCACCTGTTAGAATATCCTGTATCCAGCAAGAGCTGCCAGTTTTCCCTGGCTTGGCATGGGGCTTTTGCCACACACAGTGTCTGTATATCCAAAAATATATGTCATGAAAAGACGTACCCTTCATTGAAGGCTGTGCTTGAGAAATAACTGATTAACATTTAGCATATAGGCTAAAATGGCAAAGACTGGTACTTTGCTGTGCTGTAAACTCGGTTTGGAGAAGAGTTTTATCTCAGTTTTGAAATCTGTTTAGTTCTTTGCTTCTCTTCCATACATTACATGAGGAGAAGAAAATGGGAAAATGATCAGAAAAGTTGCCTGCATATATTTTAATAATAATTTTAACATAAAAAGAGGACAGTCATAATTTTGTTCTAGTAGTTCATCTCCATTCAGACAATACAGAGGTTACTGCAGAGCTCATGCCTTTGATTTCCTACTTTACTTTGGCTTGTGTACCAACCAATTCTTGTTAAATATTTATGGACAAGATTAAAGACTTTATAAAACTTAGCAGCTGTCAGCTGTCCTCGCCTAAAGGATAATGCAGAGTTTTCATTTTAATTGGATAACTATGTGACCGAAATACGCAAAGCCCAAGGGAAATACAAGAATTGAAATATGTAAAGTATTTTTTTAAAGAAAATACCCTTTTACATTCTGTACTTTCTTTTTCCCTTAGTAGCTTTTATCTGAAGGTGAAATTGTCATTCCTTTCTCACTTCTTTCTTCTGAAACTTTCATTTAAAGTTGGTCGTTTTTTTTCCCCAGGAGTTAAACTTTTGAGATGGGGTTCTTTCTGTTACAGGCCAGGCATGAATTAACATGATTCTATTCTTTCTTCTCTGTTCTTCCTTCTCTTCCTACACTATTTCAGTTTTTTCTGCTCTTAATTACTGCTATTATATGTTAGTAGGAATTTTTGTATTCTACCCTTTGAAGATTAGTCCATGAACACAATCTTGTAGGCTGTCTTCCACATTAGCTGCCTGTGTACACATTCTTCTCCCTCTGTATGTCAGTACTTGACATACGCCTTGCTGTCCAGATAACAGAAGGGGCAGCTGTAGCTGAGCAAAACCGGGGGGGGCATATTTCGTCCTTTTTTCTCACTGGACCCTTTGCTTCTGTCTTTCTAAAGCTGTTTTCTCCACCATCTTAAGCTGTCTTGTGACTATAGAAATCAGTACAGCTGTGGCTATCTTTGCATGAATGTCTGCAGGGAGTATGGTAGTAAAGCAACATCAGTTTCTTCTCCCATTCAGAATTTCAGTGTAGTGCAGGGACCCATGTAGTGAAATAATACAGTTCCTGACCCCTCATTTTCTGCCTGCATGGATGCTCTCACGTTTTTCTTTTTAAACCCATTTTATAATTAGACCCATTTTCTTTAATACTGTTCCTTAAGATATTTTCAGATGCGTATGTATTGGCTGTGCTATACAATTCAGTTTGTTTTTGCATGAATAGCTTAAGGTAATCAACATACTCTATGAATTTTAGAGTCATGTGTACGTGTGTGTATTCAGTTGTTTCGTCCTGAGTAATATTTGCCTAACCGGGCATGTACTGTTATACGCAGTTTAGCTTAGCTTTGCCACAGAATTGCAGTGGCTTTAAAATTACTGCTAATCACTTCATCCAGGATGCTGTGATGTAAGCAAAACCGGGCATCTATGGTCTCCATCCAAAGCATGAGGAAATCCAAACACTTCCTAGCAGAGCTCAGCAGGTTGAGACAAGGGCACACAGGACACGCTGTTGTCTTTGTTCTTTCCCAAGAAGAAGAAATGTAGAGAAGGGCTATAGTAGATGCTGGAGGTCAATGAGGAGACAGGTCTTTCTGCTTGAGGGTCACAGCCTTGCTTCTGGAATTGAGCTACAAAGCCTGAGCAGAGGTCCTTCAAAATCCAGTTGGAGAAGGTGCCCTCTGTTTAACCAATAGCTAATGGTTTAGAAAGGTGAGCCAGGTTATAGGAACTGCGAATTCACACCTTCCCTGACACCTCCACTGTCTGAAGAGACAATACCTCCTAGAGTGCAAGTTACTGTGATGGAAGAAGAAAATCACTGTCAGCTGCAGACAGAAATTTATGTTATATGGTAAAATCAAAGATACACTGTGTATCATTACAAAGATACGAAGTGATGTTGATCTCTAGCCCAGTGCTGGTGCTTTTGTAATAGGACAGAGAGCTGGAGTTTACTGCCTTCTGCCTTGACTATGTATACTATTTATATGTATCTGTGCAAAAGCTCCATAGACAGTGGTTTGGAGGAGGGCGAGCCGAAGTAGGTTGTTTGTGAACACTCCCAGGAAATGAAATTTTAAAAAGGTTGTTTATCTTTGTCAAAAAGCGTTTCAACAGAAAGGTTAAGAGCCCTGTGGAGTGGCAGCTGAACAGTGGTTCTGAGGACTGTAATTTGGTTTCGCATTGCTCAAATGGAAATTAGGCAGGACTTTGGAACCAGAGTCTTTCTTCAGATGTGCCTTAAATGACTCACCGAAGATCACAGGTGAAGTCCTTATCAGAGAAGAAAACCCAAAACTTGCTTCATAAATTATAAACTGACATGTCCATATAGGCCCTGGTTTATTAGTTCCAGTGTTACTTCTCCTTTCCCTGGTGGCACTTCGAAGCATTAACATTTTGGATTTGACACATAAATATACGGTTAAAATGACCTGCACAAAGCAGGAGGCTATGGAGTTGCATAGGATGAGCTGGATCTACGTGTATTTTTTGTGTGATTTCTCACCTTCCAGTGACAAGAAAAGGATAAATTGTTCTTTTATTTTATTTAAGGATATAATTATTTCTCAAGCTTGCTTCATAAAACTATATGACTGTCTTGCATTTGTTAAGAAATGAGTGCTGATTAGAATAGTACAGTGAAGAAACATGTAATGAAAATGACCTTTTTCATTTATTTCTTCATCTCATTGTAACAGATAACAAGAATCAACAGATGATGTCATACTAATTATCATTTATTTGAATAAATTACATAATACATCTATCTTCTCTGGTTTGATCTGTACTGAGATAGCAAGGTCCTTTGAATACGTAAGGGACTCTTCTTATTAGAAGATGCAAGCAAGATCAACTGATCTTTTTGAAACTATATAAAAATCTTTATAATACTCTTATTCAGTGCTGTATTATTAATGTATCTTGTTCCTGTTCTTAATTCTTGAACTGGAATCTGTAATGCCAAAATTCTTAGTTGGATATAAGGATCTTCAATAGCTATAAAAACAGCTCAGTCAGCGTTTATGTGTAACAGATAACAGAGGTCACAGTGCACCAGAAAATGCTTATATGCCATATATACTTCAAAGATGAATACTGACATCAAGGTCAGTGTCATGCTGGGATTTTGACTTTTCCTTGGATAGTACCACTTTGAATATTCAGAATACTACTTAAGTCCCCTTTCTGTTATTATCTCATGTGGGCCACTAATTTCCACTTTTGCCCATCTTTGTTTTAATTCTCTGTGATTAACTTTCACTCAGCTTGGAAGTACTTGGAGATGCAGGCACAAAAACTTCTGGTTTAACTCCTGTAAGGATTTCACATCAGCCATTTCAAGCAGGGACTCTTGGCATATATACATCAAATGGGCATTATGAATACAATTAGATGCATTAGTTAGCTGCACTATTTCTTGTGCTCTTTACATAATTTCTGCCACAGCATCTCTAATATTGCAATTAAAAAAAAAGTGTCATGTAATCATCACTTTCCTACTTTGTGACCAAAACACTGCTGAGAATCATACTCATCCTGTGTTTCTCATCCTTTCCTAATGGAATTTCTGTGATTAAACAAATATATTGTAAGACAAAGAAGATATGTTATCCCCACACGTTCTTAATCTCATAATCATGTCAGTGCTACAAGTAATGTCACCCAACAAGAGTCACTACCATCTGTCACATTTTTACTCCTCTGAACACTTTCTGTGACAGGTCCATGGAGAGGATAAGGGAGTTATTCCTATAGAAGTGAGTTTTCCATTAGCTCTTCTGGTTGGTGTTCTGGATATGTGATAGTTTGCAGTTTTAGTCCTATCTCTTTTCATATGATGGCAAGTGTTTGTTGTATATAGCATCTGAAATCTCTTCCATGCTGGACATCTAATCTAGATGTGACAAAGAGATGGGAAAAGTCTGTTTTCTAGAAATGAATCCAAATACTACCATTCTGGTTTTGTTCTGCCTTTCAGAGTTGTTTGGTATATGTGTCTGTGTGTGAGATTGCAGGAGTACAAGGCATTTGATAAGGCAGAAATACTTCTAGTTGCATTTTGGGAGACTCCTTCACTGGACTGCAGGGGCTAGAGAAGTGTGCATTTCAGCGATACCTGAGCCACTACATATGTAGATAAAAACTGGATCATGCTTGTAATTTTTTTTTTTTTATATATTTAATTTTTGTGTCAAGTAATGCTATAGGCAGAGTTTTAAACAGAAAAAAAAAGGAAATTGTTCAAAAACATTACTAAAACAGATGAAAATATTGGGTTTTTTTCCCCTCCTCCTCAACTGTGGTTTTGCCTGCACAATTCAACCTGTTTCAATACCATAACATAAAGGAGAGGAAACCACAACAAAGACCAAGAATACCAGGGAAAAGCAGAAGTTTGTTTACTTGGCAATGCTGTAATAACAATTGGCTCAGTATAAGCCTTACATGAATTAAGGAGATTTAGTATTTGCTTTGTTGCTGCAAACAGAATCTCTGTATTACTTAGACTCATGTGTTGCACAGAGGGCTGTGACACACTGGTGAGCTGAAAATAGAGTTGCAGTTAAGAACTCCATAGAGGAATACGTTTTGCTTGAGAAAGGTGTACTTTTAAAGATCTCTGATGTACACAATTGGTAACTCACAATGGCCAAATAGTCAGAAAGGATCCACATTTGCATGTGGTTTGCAGGACGAAGGTGTTAAGTGATGCTGATTAACCTCAATTCCTCATGACTCAGCCTCTCTGAGAATCAGTTTGCCAAATCTCTGGTTCAGTCCCTGAAGGGCATCAGTTTTATCCTGAGGGATGTCTTAGTTCCCAGCCTGTGCTCATGACTCATTAGCTCAGCAGCTTGTAGACTCGGTGCCAGCCTGTCAAAATCTAATAATAGAGAGTGCTCATCTTCTGCGCTGTCAGTGCCTTTATGCTGGCATCTGTATCTCCACATCTATATCTTGGTTGAGCCCCACCTTTGCAAACCATACCGTTAGTCTCAGTTATTGAACAGTATTCAGAACTGAGAAGTCTCTGATACATAGCTTTTCACCCTCCTTTCACAAGTTCTTGGGCCAGGCTGAGTGCAAATAGGTGTTCAGAGATCAGTTGTCTGTACATGAATTGTCATCTCTGGGGATACCTCTTCACAGTTAAGCAGTACTCAAAAGTGCTATGAGGAAACCAGGTTCAGGACTGTTGCAAACAGCTCTGGTTTTGAGTTGTACGGTAGAATGTGCTTTGAGAAGAAAACTGCCAGCTCTGACTGGGGATGGGTTAGATGCAACAGGGATTGACAGCAACCCCTCACCGTAGGAAATAGTGAAAGAAAGATGTGACCAGTGGGAGATATAATGAAATATAAGAGACACTTCTCAGGAAAGGAGAGAGAAAGGAAAGCAAAATGCCACTGAAAAAAAAAAAAAAGATTTTGAGCGATGAGGCTGCCAGATTTGGCAGAAACATAACAAAGCCCTGAAATTTCAGTAGGCATTTGATGTTGGACATTCGGTTCAGACTGAAAATGAAAAAAGCAATTAGAAGAAATATAGCACGTTCCCTTGGGTCACCACAATCTTCAGCCTTTGGCCTTGACTTTAGAAGCAGAATCTGATTTCTGACACAGTTTCCAAGGTGCCTATATGCGTAATAGCACGGGCACGGGGAAACTTCTGAAATAAGCAAGGAACTATGACTGAAGACCCTCCTAAGGCGTTAGTATTGCCTTGAAAAGCAAGCTCAAGATGAAGTATCTAGTTCCTCACGGTTGGAATAGCAACACTTAAACTGTATAGCATGAATTTAATCAACAGTTATTTTTTTGGCACAATACATGGCTGTAGGACAGCTTGGTTTTTTTGTTACTCACCGCTTCCCAAGCAATGTTTTATGGCTATTTTGTGCTTTTTAAGTGTGCAGTGGAAAATATTCTGGGTACTTTGCAGTCTGAAAGGAAGATACAGTATTACTATCAAAGGCAATACCAGTAAAAATAAACACAGGCAGACAGAAGGCCATATCCATACTGGGCTTTGCTCTTCTGGACAGTAGTGTTACTTCAGGAAATTGTTTGTCCTGAAAGCTGAAATGGGACAAAGAAGTAATGATCGGGCTGGTGATTGGGTGATTGGGTATTCCTTCCATGGATGGTGAAAGGTAGAAGCAGAAAATCCTTTGATGGACCAGAATTAGGAGTTATAGGTGTCTTTATCATCCCCAAAGGATCTGTGGGTGCGAATGTGGGATTTAGAGGACAGTATTTTTTCCATTATCTCTCATTTAGTGGTGAGGAATGTGCTGGGAGTAAAATGCCCAGTTCGTGAATATTACCAAATTTATTTCTCAGTTGTAGGATCCAGTGGTAAAGCAGAGGCTGAGAATGTGCTCCACCTTTTCCTCACTATCTTTCTTGGTTAGGATTAAGCAGAGGTCAGTCTGATTTGCTTTCCCCTCCTTATGTCTCCTGGGGAAGGGAGGGTCTGAGGAAGGCCACAAAACAGCATGACTGCGTGGGCCTTATCCCCTATATTACCTTTTTGCATCCACCTAGGCTTAGACTGTTATCAAGCATAGACCAAGCAAGGTTCCTGCAGTCCAGATGCAAGTTAGCTGCTTCTTGAATTTAAACACACTAAACATTCCACTGACTACTTGGCAACATAGCTTCTGCAATGAAAACAGCTTTCTGTAGAAGCATCTTTGCCAGGTGCTGGTTTAATAGTAGGATTCATCCCTCTTTTTTTCTACTTTCTGGTGGTCCACTGAAATTGTCAGCTATGTATTAAGCAATTCATTGACAGCTTTGAATTCCACAAGGTAAAATTCATATTTATCCATCATCCAATGGATAAAGAAATTAAATTTTCTTCATAATGATACTTTGCTTCCTACTTGTTGCCTCTGGCAGTCCAAGCTCTGAGTCAATGGAAAGACTAGTCCTGTGTGGATGAGGAATGGAGTTCCTGGTCGCTGAAACAGGAAAAAAAATGTATTGCAAGGTAAGAAAAACAGGACAGGAGAAAGCCAAGGCAAAGGATGAAATTATTTGGTGTGACCTAATATATTCTTAATATGTGGATTGGAATGATAGAAAAAATTCGGAAAGGATCTGGTATCATCCTATAAAGTTTGTAAGAGAGACCAGCAGAACGTGTGTTTTGTGGCAGCTTGTCTGTTCACTCTCACCGTGGGCTTTTTCTCACACATGAATCTGACTGTCCTCCTAACCTGGCCTCAGGTGGTTTTGTACAGCCTTGCTGAAGATCTTGCTGCTAGACGAAATTGCGCTTGGCAGCTGCACTGACTGTATTAAAGTTAGTTTGGGTAGGTCTGTGCATGTTATGTGCTAAGCTGTTGGGCACTTTACATTTTGCAAATCTCCGGTGAGATGTTAATACCACCCTGGACAAAGCACCGTTTGTGGGATTTGATGGGATTACTTAACAGGCTGTCTTTCTCTGTATAAATCTGGCAGCACCGGGGCTTGGACAGCATGCCCTCACAGCTCCTCTTCCATCCCAGCTGGACTGTCTGTCTGCAGGGTTCGGTCCCAGCCTGAAAGAGTTAGCAGGGTTGTTGAACCACTGACAGTTATCCTCTCCCCAGGTAGTCAGGGAACAGGCAGGGATGTGGTTATAGATTTTGTTTGCTGGCTAGAACTCTGGCAGCTTGGCAGGAGGCGAGTTCGGTATCAGGATCAGATAGCTCTAAGCTACCTGTCAGGAGGAAGAAGTAGGAGAGAGATTATGACTGTGATGAGGTGTGGATTATCTTGCTGCTTGTTATTTGGGGCTGTGCTTAATGGCAAGATGCAGCTCTGTGAAGACTGAAGAGTGAATATGCAGCCAAAAATGTGTGCTAGGGTATATATCCTCGCACAGTCTATTTAAAATCATCGGCACAGGGGTGTCAGAAGACCTTATTTTCACCCAGCAGCGAGGCAAGACTACAGCTGAATGATTCCCTTCCTCCTTGAGCATCATATTTTTCTGTTCTGTTGCAGCAAATAAACCAGCAAAGTTAAGCAGGCTGGAGCTAATGAGAGGCCACTGGAAAGCAGTATGTGAATAATGTAAATGTCTTACTATGATAAGACGGTGTATTTTCATTAGGTTGGAACAGCATTGACAGGGCAGCTGAAGAGCCCTTTGGCAATATGAAGGCTAATTACTTGCCATGAAGAAACGAAAACTTGTCAAGCGGGAGCTCTGGCATTGCTCAGTTCAATAAATCAAGGCAATAAATCATACCCAACAGGGGCCCTGTGCCATTTTAGGCTATCCATGATGTGTGTGGGAGTGGAGAAACCAAACACTGGAAACACAGTGTCATCTTAAATAGGGGCTGATTTTATGTAGTTTATGAAATATTATTTCCACTCTTGGATTTTATTGTTTGTTTTGAATAATACATGTACACTGAATGAGGTGGAGAACGGTGAATAGGGTGCATCTGTAGATGAGTATAAATTGAAAATGGAGATGCAGTGAAAGGGCTATATTGTTTTCTTTACTTAGTGCTCAGGACAAGAACCTTAATCATGTTACTTGGTTCTGTTTCCTCACTGCATGGCCTCCAGATTAGCTGATCAAGTGCTTTCAGAGGTGCAAATACCTCTTCAGGGCACACTGGTTCTCAAGGGGCTGTGGTGTCTCTGTTTTCTGATTGCCTTCCAGATTAGGGGACTACTGAGTACTACCCTGATCTTTTCAGTTTTTACGGGCAGCCCATCCTCCACTCCTAAACCCTGTAGAATTCATCATCCCTGTTGAGCAAAGTTTAAGCAGAAGTTTAAGTCCCACTGACATTAATGCATTTCAGTATATACTTAAACACTTTGTGGAAGTGAAGTCTGGTTCACTTTTCTGAGTTTTTCATCTCCCTATCATCTGAAATACTACAGACATCGATATCAACGATACATGGAGGTCTGCTCAACTTCAAATTTCGTTCTTAACAAGCAGATTCACCTTTTTTACAGATGTTGTAGTGTCTCACTACATGAAAGACCTGAATGAGAAGTAGAGCTAGGCCGTGATAAGCTCATGTGAGATAGGTGTGCTAACAGGAGAGAGAAGAAGACATTTTTAATTTTTTTTTGTTTTCTTTTTACTCAAAAAAGTATTTTTGTAATATGCATTTCCTGCCTTACTCCTGACATGTCAGTTTATGCCAGATGCCTTCCCAGTGTTCATGGAGTTTTCAATTGCAAATTATCTCTGAAACATCTATAGTAACACCTTTTTACATCTGTGCTTATTGATTTACATACTTGCAATATTCAGTTGGTACTTTGGCTGATACCAACTGGTTATTCCAAAAAACCCAATTTCTTTAGAACAAAACCAAGTAAAATACACATTTTCAGGCAGATATTTCTTGATACTCAGAAATACCCCTGTATACCTGTCTCTTTATTTATATCCAGATTTTTTTCTTAAAAATATTAACGAATGCAAATATAACAAAATTATCAGTATATGACAAAAACCTTTTTAAATGAAAATAGTATTTACACTGTGTAAGTACTGCAGAGCTAAATAATACTGTATATCTGCTTAAAAATTCTTTAAAACGACGGATTTTCATTGCTGCTCATTTCCATTTTCAGTAGCCTGGTTATTTACATGAACTTAGCAAATATAGCTAAGAGAAATGAGCTTTATCAAAAGGCATGAATAAAGAGGAAAATAATTCTCTAGTCAGAGATGTTACATACTACTCATGCTGTATTACAGGAAGATTTTGGTTTTGTTCTAGAAGTAACAGAGCTTTTAGATGTTTTTGAGTCAAATGCAGCACAGTAACATTGACAGCACAGCTAGCAAGTCTTGTGCTTGGTGCCATCTGATAAAGTTAAGGTTGTATGGTTGATAAGGTGGTATGATTCAAGCCCAGCTTTCACAGAAACTGAAAGTACCCATCATGGCATCAAACGTGATTTTTCCTGTTTTTCAGGTTGCTTCTTGGCCCCTATCATGAGCCCAAAGACTTTAGGTGGGGTGGAATATTTTACTGGCTTGTCTGGCAGAGAGCAGGGTGCTCCAGTGTCCTGTTCCTGCAGAAGGAACGGAATAAATGTGATGGGTTTCAATCCCTATGCTGGAGAGAATTTTCTTTCTGTCTTCCTTGTCTCCTCCCTCTTTGTCTCCATCCTGAGATCCTTGTCAGTCCATGTTGAGGAAAATTTTTTTCTGAACCCACATCTGTAGGATCATGATCCTGATAACAAGAAAAATCAGCCAAACCATGGAAGAATGAGGATTCTTCATGCCACCTCTAATCCATGCATCTGAGTGTGCTGAACCTACCAATGTCCAGCCTCAGAGGATAGCAAACTGACAAAATATGCCGACAATTTGGGATGGCAGAGGTGGGAGGAGGTAAGAAGCAGATCCCTTTTGATTTCTGAGGCAAAAGGCTGGAGTGTTATAAATATATTGCAGTTAGGACAAAGCTGTGGGTTTTGTTGAAATTTTTCGTGAAGGAAGGAAATCTGCACTGAAGTTGTTTTACCAGCGCAAGCAACACATTATCTGGAAGATGCATCCACTTGGTTGGCTTTCAGTGTTTGCAGTAACAAAGTTGTTGCCGTGGAGAGGAAAGGAGAAAGGCAGTTTTGTAACTAGCAATATAGAATGGCAACAAAAAAGTTGCCATTTGGTTGGATTCAGCCATATTGCAAAACCATGAAGAACAGATGTATTCGTAGAGATTTATTTAGTCCATTGTGATACAACAGTAGTTGTAAAACAAAAAAAAAAAAATCCTGGTGTAATTACCTCATCTTCACTGGGTAGCTCATTAAAATCTCATAATGAAAGAGTTCAAGTTTTGTCAAGTTCCTTGAGGCAAATTTTTTAATGAAGATAGCAGGCTTTTTCACTAGCGACTCAAAGGTGAATTAGCCTTGGGTAATGCATATAACGTGGAAATACCCTAAGATCCTATCACAGTGAAAAGACTGTATTAGTGGTCATGTTTCATTCTTCTCTGTTTCTTTTCTTTTCAATTAGATTGCAAGTAAGGACTTCTAAAAGCATTAGCATATAACATATTACAAAGAGTCTATCAGCAATTCTATGTTAAACTTCCATTTTTAGGTTGGGTTGTATAAAATCTCATTTTAGGCTGATAGTCAGCAGTAAAATAAGTTGGAAACCATGCTGCGTGGGAGCTGTGGTATATTTATCTCATATTTCAAAATTACTTCTCAGAAATTGGAATCTTGTATTTATGCCATCAGTAAGGTCTGAATGTAAGCCTTTTGTAACTAAAAATGATAGTTCCTGGAATAGGAACTAAAACCTGAAGGGCTGAGGCTACAAAAGGAGGACTTACAGGATCAAATTTTCAGACTCCTGACTTCTTAATTGAATCCATGTAAATGCCTGTAGAGATCTGAGTCTCAGGTATGACAAAGTTGCTGTTTAAATGTGTAGCCTAGTGCCCTCAGGGTATTCAGGAATGCTGAGTTAAGCATACGAAGGGGGGGACCATAAAGATGAACATGCTGCTTAGAGAGATGCCTAACCTTAGATGGACACTGAGAATTGGGGTGTTTTTAGTCTTAGACCTAAAAAAAATTTGGGGGAAGGTTTCATGAGGCTGCTAAGCTCCCCTTAGTCCAAACTGTTTCTTCCTTTGCTTCCCTTCTGCCATCTCTGGTGATCTTCTGGTCCCATTATTGAGACTATTTTGCTTGCTAAACCCACAGAAATCAAACTCAGGAGAAAAAAAAAAAAAATAACCCCGAAACCTTTATTTTCTGTCTAGCTAAATAGCTTTCATATTTAATGAGTTGCATTGACTTTCTGTGGGATTAGACAGGTGTTAGAGCCAGAGTGTTTGAGAAGCATGTAGCTAAAATACGGATGCGATGGGTTGGCCCTGGCTGGAGACCAAATGCCCACCAAAACTGCTCCATCTTTCCCCTCAGCTGGGCAGGGGAGAGAAAATATGAAAAGCTCATGGTTCAAGATAAGGACAGGGAGAGATCACTCAGCAATTACCGTCATGAGCAAAACAGACTCGACTTGGGGAAAATTTTCATTTATTGCCAATCAAATCAAAGTAAAACAGAACTAAAACCAAATCTTAAAAACCTCTTCCACCCACCCCTCCCTTCTTCCCAAGCTCATCTTTGCTCCCCATTTCTCTACCTCTATCCCAAGTGGTGCAGGGGAATGGGGAATGGGGGTTGTGGTCAGTCCATCACACGTCATCTCTGCCGCTTCTTCCTCCTCAGGGGAGGATCCTCACACTCTGCCCCTGCTCCACTGTGGGGTCCCTCCCATGGGAGACAGTCCTCCACCAACTTCTCCAACGTGAGTCCTTCCCATGATCTGCAGTTCGTCACCAACTGCTCCAGCCTGAGTCCCTTCCACGGGGTGCAGTCCTTTGGGAGCAGACTGCTACAGCCTGGGTCCCCTGCCAGGGTCACAGCCTCCTGCAGTCATCCCCCTGCTCCAGTGTGGGGTCCTCCAGTAATGCCTTAGTTCAGGTTGGTTCACAACTGCTAGCACAGCTGCAGTGCTGCATTGTGCTCTTTCTACCCAGTGCCTTAGTCCTTCCCTTAGTTGAGGAAGAAAAGGAGAGGGCATGAGCCCTGTGACCTCATGCATGGGCTGTACATGTCAGGAAACCTGCTTAGAAGGTCACCCTTCACATGCAAAGAAGTGGTTTATGCCTGTATGACCATTTCCCAGGAGAACACTGTAAGCGCAGGATGCTGGAGGTACCCTTCCCCTCAGCCTTTCCTGCTGAAGCCATGTTGATGTGCAGTGGAGAATTTGGCAGCACAGGGTGGTGGGGAAGGGCAGCCCTGGGTAAGCTGGTGAGGAGCTCTCCAGCCTTGCCGTGGGTAGGGGGAAGAAAGAGGCTTTCTGAGTCTGAGCCAGTGCCCTGAGCCAGTCTGTGAAAATTCCACTCTGGACTACTCTTGCCCACTCAGGCTTTCACCTTTCATAAGGCACCAGAAACACCCCTTGAGCTGAGAGATCGTGAAACCTCAACAAGATTTCAACGTGAAATCTCAACAAGGCAACTTCAGAACCTCCCTTTTGTTTCAGGTGGGTGACCACACAGCTGTAAAACAGTAATAAAGTAAAACCTGGGTTGATTATCTAAAGAAGAAAGATCTATTATCTCTGCGACATTATTAATCCCAGCTCATCCAGTCTAAATATATTTCAAACTGATTAATATTCCGTGCTGTAGGAACAGTCCTGTTCTAGGGACATTCTGTTCTCTCAAGCTTTCCATTTCTGAGCATGCTAAATTTGCATCCACAGTATGCAGCTTAATGGCAGGTGATTTTCTAGTTCTAACAACAATTTTGTAACTAGTTTGCATGCACAGTGCTATATAAAGCCCAGCCAATCAATGCTGACTACTGAGAAGCAGGAAAAAAGAAATCCACTGATGACATTTTAAAGCCCTTTTAGAAATCCTCAGGATTGCAGACTTTTTGACAACATTTAGGTAAAAGGCATTCTTTTCACCTCCTTAGGCTGTGTATTAGCTAATTTTTTATGTCGTGTTTTTGGAGATCTCTGATGTACAGATATCCATCCACACACGCAGCTCCCTCTAGCACATATCCTGGGAAGTTAATAAGATCAGCAGGATCCCTGTTTCTCTGACGGCTCTCAGTGGATGTAAATGCAAATAGAGTGATGAGAATGAGAGATGAGCTGCTTTTTGCCACTGGGGGCTTTATTGATCCATTTATAGAGAGAAGGTTTTAGAAGTCAATAACCTTTGCTTTCCTTGAGCAAATAGTTTTGATCAAATAGTTGAGGGCGTAAAGCAGAGGAAGCTTTAGAAGATGCCTGAAGGGGAAGTTAGGATACGGGCTTTTCATTCTTTTAGGCAAGGTACACTGTGGGGAGAGGTAGCAATTTTTCTGCTTTTTTTTCATAGGTGATCTTAACAATTGGTCAATTCTTCATGGCTTAAGGA
This sequence comes from Rhynochetos jubatus, assembly GCA_027574665.1. Lineage (NCBI taxonomy): Eukaryota > Metazoa > Chordata > Aves > Eurypygiformes > Rhynochetidae > Rhynochetos > Rhynochetos jubatus. The sequence goes on from CM050654.1 coordinate 33,942,573, forward strand.
TTGATTAATCAAGGAATTGGTTGGTTTTTTTCCCTCATTCTTGGAGCGGAATTCAGAGGAAGGGCTTACTTAAGAAATATGAATGGAATATATATAAATCAATATTTTCCATAACACATAGAATCATAGAATGGTTTAGTTTGGAAGGGACCTTAAAGCCCACCCAGTCCCACCCCCTGCCATGGGCAGGGACACCCTCCACTAGACCACGTTGCACCAAGCCTCATCCAGCCTGGCCTTGAACGCTTCCAGGCATGGGGCATCCACAGCTTCTCTGGGCAACCTGTCCCACTGCCTCACCACCCTCTCCGGGAGGGATTTCTTTCTTCTATCTCATCTGTATCTCCCTGCTTTCAATTTAAACCCGTTACCCCTTGTACTGTCACTACAGGCCCTTCTAAAAAGTCCCCCCACCAGCTTTCTTGTCCGTCCCTCTAGGTACTGGAAGGTGCTATAAGGTCTCCCCGGGGCCTTCTCTTCTCCAGGCTGAACAACCCCAACTGTCTCAGCCTTTCTTCATAGGAGAGGTGCTCCAGCCCTCTGGGCATCTTCGTGGCCTCCTCTGCAATCACTCCAACCAGTCTATTTCTTTCTTATGTTGGGGGCCGCAGAGCTGGACACAGCACTCCAGGTGGGGTCTCATGAGAGCAGAGTCGAGGGGGAGAATCCCCTCCCTCGACCTACTGGCCATGTTTTTCTGGATACAGCCCAGGATATGGTTGTCTTTCTGGGCTGCCAGCACACACTGCCGGCTCACGTCCGGCTTTTCATCCCCCAGTACCCCGAAGTCCTTCTCCTCAGGGCTGCTCTTGATCCATTCTCAACCCAGCCTGTACTTGTGCTTGGGATTGCCCTGACCCAAGTGCAGGACCTTGAACTCGGCCTTGCTGAACTCCATGAGGTTGGCCCAGGCCCACCTCTCCAGTCTGTCCAGGTCCCTCTGGATGGCATCCCTTCCCTCCAGCGTGTCGACAGCACCACACAGCTTGGTGTCATGAGCAAACTTGCTGAGGGTGCACTCCATCGCACCGTCCATGTCACCAACAAAGGTGTTGAACATCATTCACTATTTTGTAGTGTATTGTTAAAATGGTGACTTCTCTTTAAAGGAAAAATAGATACAAACCCACAAATCTTTATCTTCTTCTCCTTACAAATCAGCTTACATATCTGTCTTGGGAGTCCTCTAACTCTGCTCTGACATCTTAATGGTTATTTTTATGCACCCAATTTAGAGGTACCACGAAGCTCTATAGAAATAGAAAGAAACCCTGGTTTTTGAGGGTCTTGCTGTCTAAAGCTAGCTGTGAGTCTCAACTTCCTTTCCACATTTGTTTTTTTAATTTGTCTGGTCCAGAGTTGAAATCCAGGATCGTGAATGGAAAAGCTTATAACTGATACCCTGCAAATTAAAGTTTACAAAATGAAATATGTTCCCTGTGATCTCCAAGAGTTTATAGCTAAAAGCTATGTGATTCTTCTTATTTTAGGCAAAATCTCTCTCTCTAAATACCGGCAGTGCAACTGAACAATTGGTCTTGTGACTACACAACTGGAAATAGGAGTTTTGGTAGGTCTGAGATTTTGGAATTTTGTTTAATATCACTCTTGGAGTGGAAAGCTTGTAATTTTCAAGATCAGTTTTGTGATCGAGGAGCGTGACGTGTTAAATCCCAAGCTCTGCCTTGACCCTGAATTCTTTGATTCATAGTGGAAATCATAAGGCTTCTGGTTCCTTGGGTGAAGCATTATAAATGTTTGCAAGTTGGATCTGCTCCAAAGTTGAAAAGCCTGACCTAGGTTCCCAGAAGGAAAGCTTTATAAAGCTTCCTTTATAAAGCTTTCCCTTTTATTTGCAAAAACTGAGCCTTCACTGTGAAACGTATTTTTTTTAACTAATCATCCTTTCCCAACAGAAATCTGTTTCATCATAAGGTTTTGACTGCTTGTAGTCATAACACTGTGCGAGGTGACAGACAGTAGTGTGGGAAATTATTTCCTTTACAGGGAAAGAAATAACATATAAACTGAGCAGAAACCACTCCAGCTGTGTGAAGGAATGCTCAGAATCTCTGAAAACACAGCCATTAGGTTTTAGGTTCTTCAGCATCTTTCTAGCTTCAGTATTAGAAAAATGACCAGTAATTTCTAAAATATTGTGATTTTTCTCCCTCCCTTCCATTTTTATCATACAGAAAAAAGGTCTGAAATTGTCATTTTCTGCCTCTTCTTTTCACTCCTTACTCACATGGAAGGAGAATCTCTCATTTGGCCATCGAAATGTTGTCTCATCTTGGGTACAATCAGATGTTGCCTTCTGAAAGCTCCTCTGCAAAGTGTGTGTCATGGTGCATGGGGGGAATTGAACTGCAAAGTTCAAGGAAGGAAGGAAGGAAGAAAGGAAGGACTGGAGCTCTGCTGAAATTCTAGGCAGTATTGCAATGCTATAAAACAGTCTGGGGAAGTTACTGTACTTTAGAGAGCCTTGAGTCCTTATTCTAATTAAGCTGTGTTCCCTCCAGAACTGGGTACCGAGGTGTTTAATGACCCCTTAATCCTCCTGTACTGAGCAGCCTGTGCTGTGCTACCAAATGATGACTATCTTAAGAGCTAAAGGGAATTACATGTACGGAAGATAATGCATTAGAGACACCAGAAATTAGAGTTCTGTTCCATTTCAGATTGTCTCTCAAATAAATGTGAAACCTTGCCTTTGTTACCCTGTAGTAATAAAAGCAATACTGTATTACTCCCTTCTGTGGATGCTACTGGCAGTAACTGGTGAAGCACAGTCATAAGTAATTATACTAATTAAAAGTGGTGAAAGGTAGTCACCAACTCTGGACCTGAGAGACCAAAGTTTAATGTACCTGGTAGAAGGGTGACATTTTTAGTTTGCTTTAAGACACACTAGGCAAAGAGAATACTTAAATTTGTGGTCTTGGAAGACCAAAATGCAATAACCTGTGGTTAATTGAAGAGAATAAACAGGAATTTTAGAAATTAGCTAGCAATGGAAGAGGATGGAAAATACAATACAGAAGAAGCAGACTGAAAGGAATTTATTTCCTAATACACATATGGAAACTAATAGATATACTGGCATTAAAGTTAGTAATACTGAGGATGTATCTGACTTCTTCACTAGTGGTTTTCCTTTCATAATTGACAGATCAAGGTGGGTACTGATACCCAGTGATGATAACACCGTTGACTCGTTCTTGAAAGATGTTGAAAATGGTACATTTAATAATGCCTGAACTGTTAGAGGATCTCTGCAAATCATAAGAATGGTTCGGCAGCACTGAAAGGTGTAAATGGAATAAGGTTGATATTTTGCTGGTCCCGTATATATCTAAATATTTAAGGTATCTAATATTTGTCTATTTTACTGATTGTCAAATTTAAAACCTTGAAGCTGAAAGAAAAATTGTCCCTTGGAGAGGGCTATAAAAAACTATGTGCAAAACAATCGCTGAATTTTAGTGTGCTCTGTGCAAAGGGAAATTTCACTGAATCTGAACAAAGGCAATATAAGCCAACAAAAAATTATGAGTGCTAAAGAGAGCACTACTCTGGTTATTGATGTAGAAGAATTAGAAAATATTGGTTTATGGACAATGCAATCAGTAAATTTAATAAGTTGCTCCTGTAGTTAGTCAAAGTAATTAACACAAGGGCATATAGGGCAGCTTGAGCCAACAGACTCTGGCACCAGAATAACTGACTGTAAGAGAGCCATTAGCTCATGATTAAGTAGTTTATCATCAGAAGTCAGCATCTGTAGTCATAAGTACATATTTATAACTATTTCTGACTGGGACTTGGGTTACATAAGGGCGTTGCATAGCTTAGTTCTTTAAGGGAAGAGGAATATACACCATTTCATATGGGAAAATTTTCTGCTTTGCTTCTTTCAAGCCATCATGATGTTTACATGTTCCTGAAGCAATGGACCCAGAAAAAAAGCTTGTCCATGGATCCTTGACTGTAAGAGCCCACTGGAGATAGAGCAGAGTGAAGTATCTGCAACAGAGGATGGAGACCAGAAACTTTCTACAGAGATGCAAAGTGGAATCAGGAAGGGTGAAATCCCCCCAGCAGAGAGATCCATGGGCATGGGACCACAAAGGTAGCAGGAAAAAGGGGTATGTTGCTAGCAACAAGGAAAGGTTGACCTCTGGTGGTCAGAGTAGGAAGTCAGCTAACTTCACAGGCAGCATTTTCATCTCTAGGTTTTCAGTTTTAGAGATGATGTCAAGAGGACAGGACAGAAGACAAGAATGTGATTTGCAGGTAGGTGTCTGGAAAAAGGTGCTGCATTTTCAGAGGGAAAGAAATTACTTTGATGAGTGCATTTTACCATTATTTAGAAGTAAAATTTGTATATGACTGGGATAAAGAATGGTGTCAGAGGTGATGACATCAAAACCATTTAAAATGGGCTAGAGAAGCCCACAGTCCACAGTCTTTGAATGTAGGGAAGCCGTACTGAACTTCAGGAGTTGCAGTGAACTGGAGCTGAGTAAGATCAGACAATATTTTGCCAGATGAGTTTGTGAAGAAAAGAACACAACTTGAGTATATCAGCAGAAGCCTCCTTTGTTAAACTTCAGTCTAACCAGTCATCTATTCTGCAAACACAAAAAAACGTTCTCTGATAAAAAGAAATTCATAGGTCCGATTCACTTGATGCTGGAAGGTGGAAAATTTGGGGGCAAAATTAGATGTTGGTAACTATTAATGATGCTTCCTACACCACACCATTAAGAGGAGACACCAAATTTCCATCTGATAGGAACCTGAAAAATCAAGTGAAAAGGAGAATTTAGAACATCAATGTTTATTTCATTCTCTAATTTCCTTCCCTCTAATGAACACAAAAGAAAACATGTATTAATACATGTTCTAAGTTGTTTTTAAAGCATATTAGGAATCAGCCTGGAAATATCCCTTAGTAGTGTTGCTCTGTTTCTAGCTACAAAACCGTATTCTCAGTTTCTTTTAGTTTTGCCAAGCTTGAAACATTTCATCTGAAGTTTCTTCTTGTTTGTATCCACACCAGGGGACAATTTTAAGAAGTTACTGCAGCCCTAGCTTTCAAAAAGCTGCATTTGCACCCCCAAGGTCCCTCTCACATTGTTCTTTCTGAATGCAGAAACACAGTAGGGGACATCATGCTGTACCAGATTTGGAAAGTCGTCTCTTAGATCAGATCTTCTCCAAAGTGTTTGTGCCATCAAGATGTGTAGTAATAGTCAGCCAAGGATGGGCATTATCTGGAAACATGTGGTATAAGAGTTGGGGAAGAAAGTAGCTTCAAATATTGATTGTAAAAAAAGATGTACAGCTTTTCAGTGAAATACATCTTTTTATCCCAAGTACAATATTCTCTTATACACAGGGGCCTAATCTACTGGAGTGTAGAACAAGTTTCATGACATAGAGCCTCTTCAGGCTCATATAGAGTGGTCCCTTGTCCCATTTGCCTTTCATATCTTCTGAAGATGTCCAGCAGTAACTTGAAAGTTCTGATTCAGTGTCTATAAATTCCACTACAAGAGCAACCTTTGCATAGTATAACCTCGAGTTTCAAATACAATTTTTTTTTTTTTGACATATGTGTTACTAATTGTTCTATTTCACTGTAAAATGCTGCAAATTTCATTGGTGGATGTGCTTATATGCTGGAATGTAAGACAGACAAATGGTGTTTACTTGCACTATTTCTCATCTATATATCACTTCCTTTCTCTCCTCAGCTGTGGATCCCTCGGACAAGTATGTCTCCATGTTCTGTGCTGGTATAAACAGATCTTGCACCCTTCCTCTCTTCATTTCCACATGGAGTCTCACGCAGTAGAAAAGCGTGACGCTGGGGAGTGTGCCATCTGGCAGGATCTCAAGTGCACAGAGAGACAGTGCATTGATGCAGGACAGTGCACCCATCTGTTAGATGCTATGATTTCAAACACCATTTGGATTTTGGTGAAAATCTGCAGACCAAGACAACAGAATGTACGAAGTGGGAGGCTTTCAGTTTTGCAGGCCAGTATTACTCAGAAATTCCCACACAAGTCGGATTACTGTTGCTCTACTTTATATTGTTCGCACACAGGGAAGGAAAAATTCCTAAGAGCAGAGAACATCCACAGAAACAGACCTGAGGGTTTGTCCCACTTCTCGTTCCAGTCCAGGGTTTTGACCGTGCTACATTTCCTCTGACTGTAGTGCCATCTTGGATAACACTCCCCATCCAAACCTGAGTCTTACCAAAACGCAGTGACTCAGTCACACATCATAGACAAATCACGGGAAGATTCGTGTGGATCTACTTAGAAATTGCCAGTCATAGTTAGAAAGACTTGAAACAGAATGAGAAATGGGAAGGAATGGAGGTGGCAGGTAGACCAGGCTGAAACTGAGGAACAAATGGATGGGGAAAACTGAAAATAGGAATAAAAGGTGGCAAGAAATATCTTGACTTGATTTGATAGAGGTGCTTTTAATAAAAGAAATCTGCATAGGAGACCACATGGGGGCAGGGCTAAATCAAACATCAATATCTCAGTGAATATTCCCGGTATTTATGTTGAAATGGTCATTTCATGTGAACGGACCTCACTTGCTCTGGCTCTACTAGTGCAAATAACGGTAAGTGAAGTCTGATGTAAACACAGAAAGATCACTGATGAAGTCTAAAATAAGTATGTGGCCCCTAATGAGCTCCATTTGTTTAGAGATCATCTCTGAAAGTCCTACAGGCTTTTTTCAATACAGCACATGTTCTAGTCATAAGTCTGTTTAGTGTAGGAAGCAGAGCTAGCATTGCTTTGCCTGTCCATAAAAATAGATGATTGACATGATCAAATTGACTTTACGTAGCCCAGTGGAAGTTAAAGGCATACACATTGCCAAAAAAATCGCATTGATAAGGCATGAGAGTAGTAAGAAAGTATATAAATTGATAGTATATACATTAGGCATCTTGGATTTGTGAAGTCCTAGAAACTGAGTCCTCAGTATTGAAACAAGAGATACTCACTCTTGGGAATTTTGCTGTCTGTGGTATCTGAAGAGAAGTTACCATCATTCAAGCTCATAGGAAGCGAAGATTAATTCCCCAGATTTATTGTTGGAGGCAAAGTATATGTTATCCCTTAATGAACTAACAAAGAATACATAACATGAAACAGATGACAATGTAGGCTTTCCATATTACAACAAGCAGACTGGATCCAGCCTCCTGAGGCTATTTGGATTCTAAGGGATTTAAGATTTTGGCTCAGCAGTGACATTCATATTTGAGTCCTTTTTTTAATTGTGTCTGTAGCTTTGTTTTTTTTTTCTTAATGTGCATCAACCTGTAATAACTAGGGATCCATATATTTTCAGTTTGTGGCAATTATAGAAAGTCCTCACTAAAAAGTCTAGTATATAGTTTAAATCACCGACGTGAGGCACGTGGCCCCAGAGGCTAATTCCTTAACCTGTAACTCCCCCTTAAGTCTTGCAGGTGATTACTCAAGCTTGTAGATACAGCACATGTACAGCGGAGAGTGCTGCTGCCTTAATCAGCTTCATGAATTGTATTCCTTAATTGAAAATGCTAATCACATAACTGTTAAATTGTTAATAACCAGGAATCAGTATGTCATTAATTTGAAATTGCTATAATCACAGGATGCACAAGTGTAGAATTTCACTGGTGAGGCTGAACAATTAATTTAATTTCTTAATGACAAATGTATCATAAATGGGTATTGTATAAATCATAATTAAGTGCAAAAGTATATGTTTCTTTGCTTTCACTCATATGTGTTTACTTTTCAGGCAAGCAATATATCTGAGAACTTGTAATAATCTTTCTGAATTTCAGAGAAAAAGGTTTCTGTGATTATTTCATCCCAGTGTGGGTCTTTCTTAGGGCTGTCCTAGCTTCAGAAAGAAAAAAGGGAAGCAAAATAATCCTTACAAATGGAGCAAGACTCTCTGATGGGCCCAGTCAGCCAAATTTGCATTACCAAATGCATCTAGGTTACAGAAACTCAGTGCTATGCTCCTTGGGAGTGGAAGCAGTACTTTGGAGGCAGTTTTCTTAATTTTTGAAACTATTGTGTAATTTAACACATTGTTCGGACGTGTGCAACAGTTCCTTATTTCAAGAAGGGAAGCAAAGCTTGGCCTTACCCTGCACTGGTTGCACCCAGGAGGGAGCAGTGAAATACCGCTGTTTTTTCCAGCTGACTTTGCAATACTTCAATATTATTTTTCAGAACAGCCACCTCTGATTCACACCTCACCTTCCCACCTCCTCCTTCTGCTTAGCTCCTCTTTATCCAAACTGAACCTGTGCCCTTTGCTATGACAGCTAAGGAAGGGAGGTATTACGAGAGTTTCACGTGGGAGTATCTCTTTGCTAGGTGTGAAACGTGTCCTCTCTCTCTAGGAAGATAACATCGCAGCCGCGCGGATGCCGCGATGCTCAGTGCGCCCTGTGCACCGAGGATATTATATTCATTTTATTGAAGCAGAACTGAGGCACACGAAGTGGCAAGAATCAAACCCAGCTGCAATAGATTTTTTCTTCCTCAGACTCCTGTGGAAAATGTAGTGCATCGCAGGATTGGCAAGTATGACTGTATCTCTTGAATCCTTAGCTGCGGCTTTAACGCTTACTGTGGTTTCAAAGAGATTGTACACTTCTATAAGCCAGTTGAACATAAATATGTGTGTGTCCAGTAATATTGCATCACACTGCAATTTCTATGTCTAATTTCATAGAAAAACAAAATAAAAATATGCACATGTAAATTCACTCTTGTCCATTCTTCAGTCTTAAAATGTAGTGGAATAAACTTTCCATGCAGCATGTGAGAAATCAGGCATCCTGGCAGCTGTGAACATCTAATTCCCTCTGCAGGGTGCTGACAATGTACTCCAAAGTAATGTTTTTCACTAATTACACACTGCACTGGGCATGGAAGTCTTCCACTATCCCATGGTAGAATAGTAGGATTCCTACAATTCTTTCATTTAATTGAAAGTGAATATGAGGGACTGTTACTATTGTCTTCTGGGATCCAGTGAGGGTTCTACAAATTGCAGAATTTTAGGCAACGGGTTGTAACTATGTTATATCATTAGCTATTCCTTGCTTTCATTTGGGAAAAAAAAAAATCCAAGAGAATGTTCAGTAGACAGGTTTCTCCAGAGGTGTGTCATGCTGTCAGTTATAAATTAGATGGGAAAAGGGATTGCCTTGCTATTGCTCAAAGTTTAAATTCAGTAACAAGAAAAAACCCAAACCACAAAATAAAACAATGAGTAACTTCCTGGAAGTTATAGAGGTTTTTTTTTTTGTTTTTTTTTTTTTTTACAGCTGTGTAATACAGTTTATTGATTAATTTCTTTGCATTCATCCAAAACTGATCTTTTTACTGGACACACTACATCATTTAGTTTTAAAATATGTTTTCACCTCCATTAGTTAGTGTTTAATCTTCCTACTACTGTATTAGCTTTGAGAAAAATAGGATTAAACTCTAATATGCAAAAAGTATTGCTGGTTAGACACAAAAAGAGAAATCAAGCCTTCTGTTTAAAAATATAGTACAGACCTGTGTTTTAATGGCTTTACACTGCGCTATGTAACTTTATAATGTGTGTCTTCAAGGAGTCTAAGGAGAGAAGAGACCGAAACACATGGAGTAGAGCAGGTCAAAGAGGGAAGGTGCTTTAGCTGCCCGTCTGTGTGTGTATCTCTGAAATGGAGGCACTGAGGCTTGCGCTGCTCTGCATCTTACTGCGGCAGCGCAGTGTGCTTGAAGTGCCAAATTTTGAATATACAGGAAGCAAAAAAAAGGTACATGGAGGTTACTTTAAATTGCAAACTTGTGGAGCTGAACATGATGTTTATTTTTTTGTCTGTGATGAGCCAAAAAGGGATTTGCGAGAGAAGCCATTCAGTGCTAGCAGTAAGAAGGCAAAGATGAATTCCACCGAGAACAATCCGAGTAAGAAGGATGAGAGCGGGCTCCATCAAACAACACGATGAGCAAGAGGTGGATAACTCAGAGAGAGCAGTCCTTTTGCTGGAGGAGACTAGATGATATTTGTTTTGTTATTGTGAATATTTGAAATTTTGTCAGGTGGGAAGGAGGGAGTTTTTACTTCACAGCTTTAGTCTGAATAATTATTTCTATTCACAGATGTGGGAGTTGCATGCAGTGCTGGCACATGACTTTGACTGGGATTTCTTTGAAGACATTTAGACTTGTTTCATATTTGTCCCTCAAAATTAAAGAAGTCAAATACTTTGAGCATGTGACCCCATGAGTTTCTTGTCAAGTGGGTCTTTTTCTAAAAAATTCTGCCATTTACAAAGACCAGTGGAGTAGCTTAAATGAAAGAATATTTAAAAAACCTTGAAAGAAATTACTTCTGCATGGGAGAGATGCTTACAGAAGCATTAAGATGTACTAATTCTCACAAGAATGCTAAGGTTTTAATATGCTAGTTTATATGCTTGAGGCAGTCAGTAATCAAATGCCCAAGTACCGCATGTACTGACATTTACAAATCACAAACAGATTTATATATATTATGATTCCAGAACTTTATCAGAGCAAAATCATACTCTGCTGTTTAAAGCAGATGACAGAAGAAGAATTAAAGATTCATGCTTACGAGAATGCAAGCAGCTGTCGAGTGTTTATTATATGGGATAAAAAGTAAGAGCAATGCATTTTATAACGCTTAAATAGCCTTCTGAGTAAGGTGCTGACTAGATGGTTACCCAGAATAGTTATGCAGGGCAAGTCACTTTACCTCTCTGTTTCCCTCCTGTCAAGGAATAATTATTTCTTTCTACTCTTTAGGCTGCCAGTTACACTGCATAGGAATTAGAGTTGCTTCAGATTTTTTAGTTTGAGTTATTAGATTTCTTAAAAAGCAACTCCTGCTTCCCCTCAAAACACCCCTGATCCGTTAAAAGTGAAAATGTCTGGAAAAGCCAACCCTACCTGAAACTGCTGGTGCTGCTGCACCTGAAGTTTTTTAATTTAATGTTCTCCAAAAAGAGCTCGGAGAAAAAATAAAGAAGAAATATGCAGTTTTTAGAAAAAGCATCATGTAGGTTCAATTTTTCATTCTTCCTCCTGAAATGGTACATGTTTGTGGATTGCAACCCACTGTCATAGTAATAAAAGGACGTTTGAATAATTCTCTGCATCCTCTGCACTTGTTCAGTAGCTAGAAAATCATTCCTGTAACAGGAGGAGTGGGCAAGGATTCCCATGGAGCAGAAGGAAGGCTCTAATGCACAACTTCTTGTGGACATGATGTCAGTCACATAATAGTACGCTGCTTCCTGTGCAGAACAGACAACTGTATTTCCATAAATAGCTATGATTTGTGAAAGGCTTCCACATTTTCTACCTCATCCTTATTTTCATCTTTCAGGATTGGAAAATTGCTGAACACCAAATGACTGTCCAATTGGAAATCAACTTCAAGTCTGAGATATCCTTTTGTCTTTTGTTAACTTCAAAATGTGGGTATTTCAGGAGAACAGATTTTACTGCACTATGAAATCTGGGGTCTAACTTTACAGATCTGAGGAGGAAACCTAAAAAGCAGCTCCCCACATTCAGTGAACATCTTTCTTTCTCTTTCCCATTCCCTTTCTGAACCTAACTTCTAACTCTGTCTCCAACTATGACCCAGTCAGTGTTCCTACCTTTGAAGCACAGACAGTGTGGTACGATGTGCTCTGTATTGACTGCTGAACAGGCTCCACATGGAAGCAGCCAACTCATCCCTCTGTTTTAACCAGTTTTCCCATTCTTGATCATGTTGTTATCTCCAAAGAGTAATTGCTTGGAGATGCTCTATCTCCTTCCATGCTGAGGTTGTAGGGGGATGTGGTGACAATTTAAGGCAGGCGTTTAACTGGAAATCAAGGAACTCATGAATAACAAACCCTAGACAGAAATTAAAATTCACTGTGTCTGTGCACAACTAAGCAGTGTGACATGGTTGAATTTAGTATGTATACATACACATATGTATGAAAAAAAGAAAAAAAATCAAATTGCCTGTATGCTTAGGTGAGTGAGAAGGGAGAGAAATGTAAGATTAAAGGAATATACATCCCTTTCACCAAAGCAGTCTCCTCTGCCTTGGTGTAGGGAAGATTTTCAGATAGGTAAGATATAGAGAGGAATCTGGAACGAAAATGACTATCTAGTAGGAAGGACATATATCTCACGTGCTGACTGCTTCCTATCTAAAATTAGAGCTATATCCATTGACTCAGTTTTACTCCCACAGGCTGACTTACATCTGTTCTACCTATAGGTAGGGCACCTCACCTCTGTCCACTCCATACTGAGAAGTGGATGTAAGTTACAGCAATGTGGAGGATGAGCTGCAGCTTCTTATGTTTCAGAAGCCTGGGAAGGCGTTTTCAGTTGTGGTTCAAAATCTGCATGTGAATCATAGGGCATCTGAAGTTCTCCCGGAGCTGTCTATCTATCTGATTAAAAATGGTAATGCTTTTATGGTTATTTTAATCCCACGTTGGTTAAGCAGCACAGCGACAAAAGCTGCAGACAAAGAGGAGACAAAATATACTTGTGAGGAGGAGCTCATCACTGCCTGGAAATAGAGGTGTCTAGAGTATTAGAGGCTATAAATACCTATATGGGAAAGGATGACTTACAGTGAAACAAAAGCAAGAAGTTAAGGCTGAATAAAGGAAAGGTAAGGATGAAGAAAGCAATTCTTAAAGGGAAACTCTCTGATAGTGTTTGGTACGATCCCTGCAGGGAATTAATCCCCTGCTGAGAAGTCACAGTCCACAGCTACGGCACTGCATGCAGAATCACGCACTGCAGCGAAGGTGCTCAGGCCGTTTGGGGTCAATATCCAAGTCTATCGCATCCTTCTTGAGTGACATCAGGCACGTCAGCTCATACATTGCTACAGACAAATGTGTCAGACCAAATCCTGATGCAACTGCCACCCATGATATTTAAAAGCAAATAAAAGCTTAGCTCAAGCTTTTAATGCCTGTTAAGAAAGAGCCTGAGGGGTACTGTTGCTGGGAGGCAAAGCCAAGCCCATGTAATCTGGATGGTTGAGGCATAGATGGGACCTCAGTGCTCAAACCAGGTCTGCCTTGACAATAACCTTAGGTCAGCTCTCCCCAAGGACAGGGCAAGTGCTCTGAGCCTGTATCTGGCCAGTGGAACAGAGAGGAAGCACCTGACCATGCAAGAGACGTAATATAGGAAGGTGGCAGCATGAGTGGGTGGGAGTATTGATCTGCCTGGGGGTAGGAAAGCTCTTCAGAGGGATCTGGACAGGCTGGATTGATGGGCTGAGGCCACTGTATGAGGTTCAGCAAGGCCAAGTGCTGGGTCCTGCACTTGGGCCACAACAACCCCCTGCAATGCTACGGCCTTGGAGACAAGGGGCTGGAAAGCTTCCCAGCAGAAAAGGACCTGGGAGTGTTGGTCAACAGCAGTTGAATATAAGCCGGCAGTGTTCCCAGGTGGCCAAGAAGGCCAGTGGCATCCTGGCTTTTATCAGGAACAGTGTGGCCAGCAGGACCAGAGCAGGGATTGTCCCCTGTACTGGGCACTGGTGAGGCTGCACCTCGAATCCTGGGTTCAGTTTTGGGCCCCTCACTGCAAGCAAGACACTGAGGTGCTGGAGCATGTCCTGAGAAGGGCAATGGAGCTGGGGAAGAGTCTGGAGCACAGGTCCTGTGAGGAGTGGCTGAGGGAGCTGAGGGTGTTCAGCCTGGAGAAGAGGAGGCTCAGGGGAGACCTTATCGCTCTCTACAGCTCCCTGAAAGGAGGATGCAGAGAGGTGGGGATTGGTTTCTTCTCCCAAGTGAGAGGACAAGAGGAAATGGCCTCAAGTTGTGCCAGGGGAGGATTAGATTGGATGTTAGGGAAAATATCTTCATGGAAAGTGTTGTCAAGCTCTGGAACGGGCTGCACAGGGAGTCACCGTCCCTGGAGGGATTTAAGAGATGTGTAGATGTGGTGCTTAGGGACATGGTTTAGTGGTGGGCTTGAAGTGCTGGGTTAACAGTTGAACCTGATGATCTTAAAGGTCTTTTCCAACCTAAAAGATTCTGTTTCTATGATTCTGTGAAAGGCCCACACTTTGTCATCTGTACAGACTGGGCTGCATACTCAGTGCCTAGCAGAAGTATCCTCTCAGCTGGACTTCTAGGGGAGCTGCACACAAACCATTTATCAAGCAGCAGAAAATGAACTTTTTGATCCATTAAAGAAATGGTCCAACTTAAAGCCTGCAGGCTTTGGCCAAACTATTGCAACATGCATTTACTCATCGACTACTAAATTAATTACTAAATCTGTCAAATGTGAATTACTGTAGGCTATAATCTGCCTGTGCCAGTGAGGGATGTACTCCTACTCAGATAGCTGCTTTCCAGCTCTCATCTTCCACTTTTCCATCCTTCCCTAAACTGGAAAAAGACAAGCTGTACCAGCTGAGGACTGCTAGTGCCTGAACAAGTTGTTTTTGTTTCCCTGCATTGCCATCAATATAAATTACAGAATTGTTAATGGCAATGGCCCTGAAGGATGGTTCTCCTGATCAAGCAGCAGCTGTTCTAGCATATCCTCGTACTTAAATGTGCTTGTGGGTCTGTGCGTCAGTCAGCCTTTGATGCCTGCAGCTGTAAATACAAGGAAAGCAAACAAAACAGAAGATCTCTTTAATTCTAGTGTTGTGCTATCAGCTTGAGTGCTTATTGCATGAACAGTACATGACCCAGAGTTTGCTGTTGTCTCCTTTTGTTTTTAGGAACAGGACTGACTGCAGGTCAGGCTCGGGCTATGGGGCCATTGTAGGCTGTGAGCAAAGCAGTTCTGGTAGGTGCTTACTGCTGGGTGAGGGCTTTCCAGCTGTCCACAGTTCCTTCCCTGTGTGCAGCACAGCCTCTTTTTGAGAGGAGAAAGGAACAGAAACACCAATGTTGATCTAGGCAACTGAGAAGGAAATAATTGCACTCACCAGATCTATTCGATATGTGCACAAGAAACGCTCCAGTAAATGATGTTTTTATTAGGCGTTGCTTCACATCTAGTCCCCTTTTGGCTGGGAAGCACTGACTGTGAAGTACAGCTCTTATCGTGCTGGGGTAGAAGTCCACCATCCCTCTCCTTCCACTGTCAGATATAACCGCACACCAGACAACAGCTCTGGAGCAGAGCAATGAAAGGTAAGTACATTAATTTTCAAATTTGAAAACTCAGTCTCCACAATACCAGCTTTATATTAGGCCTGCAGTGTTTTCCATCAGCTATAATGCTGGCAGAAAATTCCTGTACATGCCTAGGACATGCAGTCGACATGGAGAGCAGAAGAGGGAAACACAACAAACAAAGCCAGACGGCACACCCCTTGTTTTCTCTCTGGCAGTGTAGAAGGGGCTGTATTCATAAGGACACAAGTGGGTCCCACAACAACAGTAAAAGAGCTCTCAAAGGAATTTGTAAAAGTAACTTTTATCATAAACATTTTTTTTTCTTTAGCTCTGACTACACAACAAATGATAACATGAAATCAAACATGACACCCTACCTACAGGACTTGACTCTGACAGATGGAGCTGCGTTTAAATAGCACCATGTTGCCAGTTCCAATAAAGCAAAATACACAAAAGCTAAAATCTAATGGGAGAACTAAAAATGTTCAGTTCTTGGAAGTAGACCAGCAAAAGCGGGGAGCAAAGAGCATGCCAGAGAACACTCTTACTCTGAGATCAAAGGAAAAAGCTTGTCACCAAAGAAGGAACCCAGAAGAACTGAGAAATATATTTCTGAAGTGCTGGAATTTGATATTACCAAAGGAAGCTCAGATATTTCAAGACAAGCTCAGATATTTCAAGACAAGCAGGACCAAGGTGCAGATCCCACTTTATGGGTAAAAAAGGGCAAGTCCAAGATTCTTACAAGGTCTGAACAGAAGTTTCACTGAAGATAGCCTCTCTTTCTGGTAACTTTATGATCAGCTTCTTGTGTCAATAAACCCAGCTGCCCTGGAGTCACCATATGAATTCCCCGTTGTGTTCAGTGGGGATCTCAAAACCTGCAGCAGGAATGATAAGCCTGTGAGTAGCGTTGAGACACCTGTGTTAGCTGTGAATTTTGAATCATTAAGAACTTCTGAAAGCTTAGACATAAGCCTGTTTTGGAAACATGAATTGCTCAGACTTCACAGGTTCTGTCTTTCTTACAGTATTTAGTGTTCTGCTTAAGGTCTCAGTTTCCAGTTCTTGGCAGTTATATGAGAATTTCAGCTTCTGTTAAGCTCTTGGGTTGTGAAGAAGAAACTTGCAAGTAAGTGTTGACTGAACCTTGAGGATGCAAATAAGAATCAGAAGGCAAAGAGTAAAACATTGCAATTTTTAATTGAAATCTCATGGTTCTAAAGCTTCTGGCTTAGGAGTGTTGAACCCTTTGGGCTGGCACTACTGGCACGTTGCTCAGGAGAGCTGAGTGAGTAACGCTTGTTTAACAAGAATAGCCAAAGCTGCTTCTCTAGGCAACTTAAAAGCTCCAAAATACACACCATCTAGAGACTATCAATTACACATTTTTTTCCCAAATGCGTGAAATTAAATGATGTCAATTCCAAGCACACAGAAGAGAACAGAGCAAGGGACTCGTGCCCTTCACCTGCTGTAAACTCCTGCTTTCAAGCACATCAGTAAATCTTTCTATCCTCATGTGTGGTAGGCATGCAGGTACACTTTGTTAATGACAGCATACCATTAAGCGCACTAATATGAAATGGAAAACGAATGAAGTTGCTGGTTCTGCCACTGTGGTTCAGACTGGCCAGCAGCTTTGGGATGTTCAGATAATATCATGAACGGCAACCCCACTGGTTCACCACATCCGGTCCATTGCACACACACTGCTGTGCTCTCAGTCATGGGAAACATCTGTGGCACCTTGTAGCGAGTGGCTGATGCTCATGCCATGTTATTTTATGTTATGTAAAGGGCTTAGGCAGTCTTTCTTTTATGCATGAAAAATTTCAAACCAGGCCTGTGTGTGCGCCATTTAATCCATTATCTTCTACTATTCATCATAAACCAGAAGTCCTGATCATTTACTATTTACAGGCTGAGGAGGTTTCTTTTTTAGCTGCCCAGGACTTGCTACCCAACCCACCTTTCAGTCAGATGGTGTTTGTCTATTGTATGATACGTCTTCTTTTATTTGTAGTCAGATAAACAACATTCCCTTTGGTTACATCTTTTCTTTTGTACTTGCTCAGTGCAGATAATATTTTTGGATAGCTGTTTTTCCCCCACTATCCTTTATTTAGATGACTTATTGGTGAAATATTTGAATCTGAAGGTTTTGCTGTGCAGTATTTCACAATAACTTTGGGAGATTTAAGGTATTTACTTATTTCAACTAAAAATATTAAGCAGCACATATTATTCCATTTGTTTTTGATAGGGACCGTTTGCTGGAGGGAGGGGGGGATAGGTAAGGCTGGGGTACATTGTACTCCTAGATTGGATAAGATTATGAGCAGGTGAGGAGACTGTTACGTCCTGCCCCAGAGCCAGCTGAGACCCCTTAAGGCTAATGGCTGGGCGCCTTGGAAAAATGGTGTCACCTGCACCTAATTGAGGGCAGGGGTGGAGTGGGGTGGGGTCACCTCTCATTGCAGGAGGAGCCCAGAGGAAGGGGTTGGGTTTAGAGGAGGAACTGACCCAAAGTGGTTTCTAACACCTGTAGCTGATCCTCCACCGATCTCACTTGGCAGGTGGAGGTAAAGGATGCTGCTTGCTGAGCCGTCTGCTGTATCTTCTGCTGAATGCTCAAGCTTACGCTGAGGTACCTTGTCTATTTGTAAAATGTCTTTCTTGGCACTTACTTGTATTTCTGCACCTTAAAAGTGGTTTCAAGTGCGTTGTGCATTTGTTAGTGATTTAATTGTGAGACCATGCAGAGCCTATCTAAGGAGAGCCAAAATCTCTCATGCAGGGACAAATGAGATATGAAGCTTAGCTTACTGGAACTAAGTGCTTTATCAGGAATGCCAGAGCGCCTCACAACTATATAATAAACAAATAAATTGTGACAAAAACTACTGAGCCAGGAGGCCCAGGAGATGGGGAACTTCCACGCTATACAATGGGAGGCTGTGTTCAGTTAAGAAGTTTGGAAAAATCTCACGGTCTCTGGGCCTGATCTAAACAAATGGAGTTTGGGACTACCTTTGTGGATTTCTTTGCCTTTTGAATTGCTGGGTTTGAGACACAGCCACAGCATGTGCTTCCCTGTCTCTTCACTTGTATCTATTTATCCCTGCCACGTTGCCCTGATGAGGAGTCTAAGCTGTAGTTTACATATCAAGTGAACAAAAAGGAGCAAGAAAAGAGGTGGAATGAGGGGGCTTGATTCTTGGCAGGTAACCTGTAAAAGTAGCACTTAATTTTCTACTGACATGTGTGTAGCAGTAGCACAATATTGTACTTCATTGTATTAAATCCCATATCTTATTTGGGTGAACAGTTACTGCTTTTGTCTTGTCTTAATCTGCATTTCTCCTTTTGGTTATTACAAGTAAAAGCAGGGGAGAAGCTGATGTTTCTACAGGTATAATGTTACCTTTTAGCACAGTTAAGTAAGCTTAAACCACCCCCCACCCTGTGCCACTTTCATCTCCCAGTGGTGTGGTAGAAAAAGGCAAGGGGGCACAGCACAATCTCTCTGTAACCACTTAACAGAAACCAGTGCAAAATGCAATATATAATCTTCCAACCATGTCTTGTCAAATGCTGATACAGAACTATCATCTTGAAAGCTTTTCTTCTATCAGTTCATACATTACATCTGCTTGTTATTAAACCTGACTTTTCTTTCAGTATTATTACATCGATTCATTTCTGTTCCTCTCACCTCAAAAAAATCACTCAATAGCAAAGCTAATAAAAAGCTTTTCTTGGACAAAATAAGAGATATTACACCCCTTAAATCACCTATTGCTTTCTGTCCTCCCACAGTATTTCTTACTTCTATTGATAGAAACTATAAAGTAATTGAGGCCAGACTTCTGCTTTTTTTCCCCCAAGTTATTTCATCTTTGCTTTAACTGAAGTAAAGACATTTGTTGAATATTACTAGATCTTCCAAGATTTTGTTGCAATAGAAATTGCTAATGATGAAAGCTTTTTAAATTTTTTTCTTCCTCAAGTACCATCTTCACTAGAAGAACAAGTTAATTATAGCCAAAAATGCAATTTCTGCATTGCAGCACATTAGAACAACTCCTTTCATATAACCCACTGTAAGTTGTTGTATTACAGTTCCCTCTATGATAGTTTTGTTTGTACCATCACCCAAGTCTGAATAAGCAAGGCAAAATAAAACATAATGCAGGATTTAACATCTGGAATATCAATGGCAAAGAGGGAGGAAACCACCCTAC
Organism: Rhynochetos jubatus; assembly: GCA_027574665.1. NCBI lineage: Eukaryota > Metazoa > Chordata > Aves > Eurypygiformes > Rhynochetidae > Rhynochetos > Rhynochetos jubatus. The sequence goes on from CM050654.1 coordinate 33,962,076, forward strand.
CATCTCCCCCTACCCTGATGCTGTCTGAGAGGACAAATGCTACCCCAGTGCGATGGCCAGGCATTTGGAGCTGGGTTCTCTGCATCTCTTCAGAGAGATGAAACACAAACACCTGCTACAAGACATTTCTGGGACAGTCCCTGACAAGTCCCCGAAGATCCTCAGCAACCCATGGTCTGCAGGAGAGCAAACACAGCAGCCTCACAAAGCTCTGAGCGTTGTTGCGTCAGTGGTAGGCTGGTGTTTGCAATGCTGCGTGGGTCTGAGCCACTGTGCCTGTGCAGGTGATGGTGTAAGTGTGAGCTGTCAGGGAAGAAATCCTGTAAACAGAATTTAGTTGAGTGTGCAAATGAGTTTAAATCAAATCTGCTTTTTTTTTTTTTTTACTGTGAACTCAGTGGATTGTACTAAATATTAAGGTGCTAATGAAGACATAACGCGTCAAACTCGGACTTCTGTGACTCTCCTGCAACTTCAGCACTGACCTGACTAAGCAGCAATTGCAACAATTCACTTGTTAGGTGCGATAAACTGTGTTTCTCACACCTGTCCTCCAGAAAGCTGCTTCACTGTGGAACTTGGTTTACTTACTCACTTCAAGGTGTGTGATCCTTAGAAACCATGTTTCCTCCAGGAACTCAAACGTTCTTCAGCTGTGTAGTTCTGGGGATAAGTGCAGAAGCTGTGAGGGCTGCAATCCTTTAACAATCAACCCAAAGCACCACCAGCAACCTGTGCAGCTGGGCATCCTGCAGTTGTGATTTGTCTAGATCCCAGTGCATGTGCTTCAGTGTTGTAAAACATTGTGGGGGTGTCAAATAAGATATTTTAAGTTGCTTTTATTACTTGATCCTCTTATAGTAGTTGCTATGAAGTCTAGCATTGACCAGGGCCTGTTCCATACAACCTTTCCTTTGACACTGCTCCCCTTTGTAAGTGGATAGTGCTCCCACCTTACGTTTTTTAAGGTATCAGGAGGTTAACTGAACACAGGAGGACTAACTACTAGCAGCTGTAGTATGGGGGAGGCACTCAGTTCTTGCAACCAAAGTTGAAGAACAAAATATTGTGCAAGATATGAAGTATTTACTGCTCTTAGAGGCACAGATAAAAAGGACAGATCAATTTAATAAGAGGAAAAAAACCCTACCTTGAAACATTATCATTGCACTTCCATAGACATATTTTATTTTTCAGAACTGAATTTAGACATGCTGAGCAAACTAATTTGGGCAGAACAAAGGTCTAATATCTTCCCTAATATTTCAGTCTAGGAATGCTGCTACTGTACTCTGATATATAGTGAATTCCTATCTCCTTTACCTTGAAATATTTTTTTTTTTTTGTTTACCCTGATGTTGTCTTTCCTCTCAGTGCATCTGGTTACAGGCTGTGCATAGGCTTTAGAGGTTGATGTATATAGTAACATGCACAACGGATGTACAATCTACTAGTAAATAAAAAGATGTCATCAGATAAGGATTGTTTCTTACGGGATACTCTATCAGCCCCTATTAATGCTGCTTTTCCTGAGGGTCTGTCAGCACCACTGTTATGAGTGGTGCTGACATACCCTGTGGTGTACCAGGCTTCTTCCTTTCCATGGTGCTGTGAGTTGCTGTTCTTCTCAGCTTAAATGCAGCAGATTTCTTTTAAAATCCAATTTACAAATTTTTGTGTATTAGGGAGGCTAGGGCTGGAAAGTAGATCTCTCTCTGCAGCAGGAGAGCTGTCTCTGTTAGGTGCCAACCCCAGAGGTAAAGGCTCAATCCTGCCTCAATTTTTTTTAAAGAGGGGGAAAAAAAGTGCCCTTCTAGTTTAATATCTCTAACTTAGTGTTTCAAACAACATGGTTCGAGTGTTTCAATTTTGTAAGGAAGTTATTTAAAACCTGTATGCTCTCTCCTCCTCACTGACTGAACAACTGCAGTGAAACTTGCATTTTGGAGCTGTGTGAATTTTTTGTTCTCTTGAGCTGTCGTGGGTCTAGTCATAATCTCAGTCTGCAGCTCTGCAGGCAGGTTTGCTGGGCACGGATTGATGCTCGCTGTCCCTGGTGCGACAGCTCGGGAATGGTGCCGCAGCGGGAGTATTGATCTCCAGGGCTTGCCTATTGCTCAGCTGTGCTGTCGGCAGAATTCCAGCTTCCGATTACTACGTTGTATGTTTTTATTACTTGGGGACATGCAGCAATTGAAGGAAAGAAAACAGCGCTTTTGCAGAGGATTTTATAAACTTTAGTCATGGAAAGCATAGGAGACATGGCCAAAAGTGGGTATCTGCACAGTTACCCCCCTTTGTTAGCAGGGATTCCGCCTGCTTGTTGTAGAAACCCCTCTAGTTTATGTTGCTGCTTCCTCTGAGCTTGCTGATATCTGCTGGCAAAGTGTTTCTGCTGCTCAGTAAACACTTTATTCCAGGCTTCTTTAAACTTAAAACTTAAATTGTCTTTCTTAAAAGCCAGCTCCAGCTCCTTGACTGTATTTTTCCTTTCTTTGTTGCCCCAGTGCGTGTTCTTACAGGGAAGCAGAGCAGATGTGATATTTCTTCCAGCTTATTTCCCATTGTTCTAATTTGCCCCCCCTTGAAAGCAATATTGCCTATGATAACTGCTATTAGAGATTTCTGGCCTGGAAGATACAGTACATATTACACTGTGTAGCTGATTGTTGTACATTTCAGTGCACGATTATTGTGGAAAATATGCCCGTTCAAAGCTTAACATCTGTTTGATATTGATATTCTGATATTTCCTAAGCAGTCAAGATTTACATTTGTAAATAGCATTTATGAAATTGAATAAAATTCAAATAGGAAAATTTGGTGTGACTGCTTTTGCCCTCAGTTATGCGGGTTAAGTCAATGCATTGGAAGGTTTATTTATACCTAATAAATATGAACCATGAGTTGCTCAAGGGGGATTACCTGAGCAGTCTGATCTGAGGAAGAGAAATCTGTGCAATCGGAGTATTATGTGACTAATTTCTGCTATATAGAATAATTTTTTTTAAACTAAGATGCATCTGTTTGGTCAATAGTCCTTATTGCATTCTTCACAACAGGATGCAGCACGCCTTTTCAAGAAAATCCATTAGCTGTGCGTTGACCTTCACCAGCTGGGAGTCCATGTTTTTATATTGGTGCCTATGAGCACTCTCTGGCAAGGACAAGCTTGTAGATCACTAAAGTGACTGCTCAGGAGAAAGAAAGCTCATTTCAGAGAACAATGTTGTCCAAGAAAATGAAGGTTTTCTGTCTAGGAGGAATTTTCAATCAGGCGAGGGTAGTATAGGTAAAACAGGATTCCTATGGTCTCATCACTTTTTAATTAAATCTGTAACAGTTCTTCAACAGGCAGGTTGTGTTAACTAATCCTTTACTCAGTGAAATTAAACAAACCCACAGGAGTTCAAGGTCCTGAGTTTGATAACTTAAGTCATAATTAATGCCCTTCCTCACACATTGACCCAGTAGCATTGGTGAAACTGTTTGTGACTTGAACAGCTATTCAGTATAAGGAAATAAAACCTATATGAGTGCTGAAGTTGATTAACCTTGGATGAACAACCTCTTCTGTTGCAACTCTTCTAGGCTCAATTCTTTACACAAGCACTAGGAATATTTAAAAGCTGAATATCATGGTTTAGCTTTTCCCCTTCCATGCTTCACCCAGGCTCAGTGCAATACAAAAACCCTTTTGTGCCTGGGCTTGGACCAGGAATTTCACATTGCTTAGCATTTAGCAGGTGGTGCTACATGTCTCTGTACCCATCAAGCCTTTCAGGGACTTCATGGCTTAAAGCAGACATGCATTATCGCTGCTCCTGATAGGCACATTTGTTTTCAGAAGGTGTCAGGAAAGCCTGCGAACCTTTGCCTAATGGGAGTTCTGCCTGATGTGTGAGTAGGCTGATTATACTGTGTGCCAGTAAAAAAAATGGGTCAATTTTACAAAATGTCTTCACTCTATCTGCCATATCCTGTATTGAGAAACATGCAATGTCTCTTGCAGGGAAATTCTGAATCCAATCTGAAAGAAGGCAGAGGAATAATTCTTATGCTGCCCAGAGGCTGATGAATAAGTCAATGCTTTGTGCTGAAGAAGGTGTGTTTGGGTGTTTGTAAACTGGCAGTATCAAAAAGGGAAGATTAAAACCACATTTCTTTGGATGCAGATCCTGAGAGAAAAGATGTTCCTAAACAGAAAGTGAGGCTATCTCTGGAACAGAAGTTGCCCTAGTTTCCACAGAATTAGGCGGACTTTTGGGAAAAGCTGGGTCAGCATTTTTCTTGTCCTCAGTGGTCCAAAGCCCGTGCAGTTCAAAGGTACTATTCCCTGTAGTGAGCTGAATCAGCTGATGAATAAAACCCACTGTTTTCCCTTAATAGGAATTAATTTGAACTCTTTAAGCCCTTCTATTAAATGTAGGGAAACGCACACAGTAACTGTTCCCTGCTTTATGCCATGTGAGGCAGTGGGCATCTGGGGCCAGCGGATGTGAAGCACAGAGCTGAGGCTGTAGCTTGGGGAGGTGTCCCTGGACTGAGTGGCCCCATGCAATGTCCCAGTGGTGTAGGGCAGTAGCTGTTCTTCCACGCAAGGATTTGCCCCCTGTCTACCTGATCAGTAACTGTACTTCAGGCTGACCTGCTTATTTTGCACACAGGATTGCAGTGGGGGTGGGGGTGGAAAACACTGATGAAGCTGCTTGGGAATTAGGGCTCAGCATTTGGCACTGAGAGATGACAAAGTGAATGCACTTGTGAGCAGGTGCCTTAACTTTCAGTCAGCAAACTTGCTTGATATTCCTAAATGCAGAAAAATTAAATTGGGTTGTGTAAAGAAGGCTTTTGTAAACAACTTTTTTCTTCTGAACAAATTTCTGCTCCTTGTTACGCTGAGAAACTCTTGTGCCGTCAAGGTTACGAAGCCGGACAAACTGACAGTTGAATTCAGACTGCAAAGAACAGTAGTGATTCTTGGGCAAAGGGGAGATGATCAGAGTTTAGCTAAACTTAACGGTGTGTAATGAAGATGATGTTTAAAAAAACCCCACTCTGGGTTCCAGAAGCATAACAGATCCTTCCTTAATTTGATATGCACTTTTTGCACACCTCTGCTGCATCTCTCCCAGGTACTGTGCCAATCCTGCTGCCTCCTTTCCCAGGCAATCATAGCTCTTGAAATGATAAAAGGCAAATGTTGTGTAACGTGTACTTCTGCATATTTATAATTTGCCTACTAGTTAAACTTACAAATAATTGAATTCTCCTGAGCTCCTTCCAGCAGCGGATACGGGGAAGTTGCTTGCCATGTCTGTCTTTGAAGTGTTTCTATTGTGTGACTTGGTGTTTGAGCTAGTTTGCAGCTGCATGTTGCATCCTTTGCTTTACAAACCTTTGAGGTTATCTTTTTTGAACCTGATATCCACCTGACATTGATCCTATTGTAGATAGGAAAACAGAATAGGTCCTCTGGAAATGGTTTATTTTGAGCCTTGGTTGTCTTCACTGGTTGGGGTTGATATTTAAAATCGTGGCAGTGCTGAGGGTGGCTTGGGCCCTGAGCTTTTAGACTGCTTTTGTGGTGGCTTTGTTTTAATATTTTTCTTGTCACATAGCATTCTCCAGGACTTATGCAAAGGCTCAGCTACTCTGACCCTGATTACTTGTTTTCTTTCTTTATGGTCTCTTGTCTGCCTCAATCTGATCAAGGTTTATTCTTATTTTTTTTGCTATTGGTATAAAAATGCTCAGTAAAGATGTTAGGGTTTTTTTTCATTATTTCTCTCTGCAGAGGCACGCGTAGCAAGCTGATGCAAACTTCTGTCATGCATTTTCATATACATTATCTTACCAGCCTTCCTGCAAGTTCATAAAAAACCAAGAACCAACCAGGGTCAAAATAGTTTCTTTGACAAAAGCTGCACGTTCCCCAGGATCCAGTCAAAGCTGCACTGATGCTGATTTTCAACTCTTATATTTGCCCTTCTGTCTTACATTGTCACTGGTGCAACAGCCTCGTGTTTTCTCAACGTGGCTGTGCGAACCTGCCCTCCCATTCGAGCGGCGCTCACTCTTTGATGCTGTCAGCTTCATCTGTCCTGTTCCTCCTTCCCTAACACAACCCCAAACATCATCGGTCTGCCAGGCATTCCTCCTGAAAGGACCTTGTGCTACCGATAGAGAAGGCTGATCCTGCAGACTGTTGGTACCGTTTTGTGATGATTTGTTATCGCTGCAGTTGCTGTGATATCTGAAGACTTGTTCCTTACATGTCACTGGGAACTCATGTGCCAAACTGTACGTGCAATGCATCTCAGTACAAAAATACAATGCTTGGATGCTGGGTAACCTAAGAATCCCCATTTTAAAGAAAGGAATCTGAAATGTAAAGGAATTTCTGGAGGAATCTGAAATTTAATTTTCAGATGGATATGATGTGATACAGTTTGTTTGCAGTGAAAATGCCTATTGTGATTTAGGGCATGATCACAGGCTCTGTAACTGCACCTTGGGAACAAAAAGCTTTTTTTGGTGTGAACAGCTACCCAACATGTTAACCAGTGATGTGTGTGTTGAAAACTGACCTCTGGGACTTTTCAAGACCAGAATATTCTCTTATGTGTCACATAGCTTTCTGCTGCTTCAGTAGGACAGCTGTTGCTGAAAAGCAGCTTAAGGTTTTCATGGAGATACCAGTCAATTTCTCAGTGGCTTTTTCTTTATTATATGCATTATGATACCAGAACTGGGTGCTAAAAGGTGCACAGGTAACTAGTAACAGTTATTGGTGAAGAACTAATGCTCTAGTGACCACATGGTTTCTTTTCTTTTTAAATAATTGAAAGTACACTCATGTCTGCTCCCCAGCTGGCTACAGTGTCTATAGATAATTAGCCCTACTCTGTTAATCTATTTTAAAAAAAATATTCATGTCACTTCTATATGACAAGGCTAGTTTGTGACTGCCCTTTCCTGACTGGCATGCTGAGTTATTGTCTTGTATTTTTGCCTTTTTATCTTTCCAGTAATTTAATTTATGCATTGCAGTGATCTGCTGTTATGCAGACAGCACATTAATTTAATATTGGAAAAAGCCTAATTGAATATAATTTTCTTGGAATGTCTGTGTTGCTTCCTCTTCTTGATGATAAAAAAGAGGAGGAAAACATTGGCATTCCCATCAACATCATTGGGAATATCTCTGACTTCATTGCAATCTGAGTGATCAGTTTGGTACCAATTCAGTAGACAGCTCTTTCTGGTTAGCTTTTTTGGTTTGCTTGTTCGTTCTTTCCCAGATACTCAAGCAGTATATTAAATTTTGAGGCTTTACTTTACTTCTTTTCCCCTCCCCAAGTCATCTTATTGATCTAATTCCAGGTTCTTGGAGAGACCCTTTCTGTGGCTTTCAGAGTACTTCTGTTGGGTAGCACTCGTTTGCCCTCTTCACTGGTGCCTGCATTTGTTGGCATCTGTTTACAGAGGCCCATGAATGATGCTTGCAATATAAGTGTGCTAGAACCACAGTTTTTCTGGCAGATGCTTTCAGGCAGTGAGTGCTTTTACCTGTTCCTAAACAACTGGCTTCTTCACAGCTTATACCAAGTGAAAGGTGGTTCTTGGGGCCCTCAGCTTCAGTGAGAGCTAACCCAGTCCCCAGTGTAACATAAACTATAATGGTGAAAATAGAACTTCTATCACCTGAGAAACCACCCTATAAAGGTATCCTCCCTGCACTTTTTTTTGGTGTTTCCAGTTTGTCAGTTTTTGCAGATTTCAGCTGAGAACTTGCCCTCAAAAATACTGAAAAATTAGAAATCAGAATGTGCTCTTTAACATTGGTTGTAGTGAATTGATATTTTGAAAGAACGATGATACATTGCAGAGATTAGTGATGGCACAAGAGGGTTCTGGGAAAATAATGAGCTGTCTTAAATGGTCAGGAAGAAATTTACCTTCATTCTGTCATCTCAGATGTACAGGAGGGAAAAGTGAAATAATTTACAGCAGGGCTGTGTACCTCTTAACACTGTAATATATTAGGCTTGTGATGTTGTGACACTAATCACCAAAAGAATCTAGGGCTGTGTCATAAATTAGGTTGTGCTGCTACATCTGATTGGGCTTTTTGTGCTTTATTCACATCAAAAGGCAATTATATTTTGTGCAAACTTAATCCTACCAGTTTAATGACGCATGTAAAATATGCCTTGTAACTTGTCCTTTATTAATACTGTATATATGACTTTTTTCCAAATGGGAGGCTACAATTATTTCGGTTCTTAGATACTGGGGTTGCCCTTCAGGATATAAACTTTGTTTAGATTATCTAAATGTATGTGCAAAAGCTGGTACTTTGATCTCTTAAGGGCTGCATCACACACTGCAGTACTCAAAGGAATTCCTTTAAGAGTCAATGTAACTTCTTAAATGAACTCAGCAAGCCAGGGTTCAACAGTGATTCTTGCACTAAACTTTGATAGACACACATACATTCATAAGGAAATCTTAATTTTATTATCTTTTTTCTGATAAGCTAGCAAAAAAACCTTACTGTGTGTTAAAACATTAACTACTTTTCATTAGGTACTGATTTCTGAATAGCTACAATTTGGACACTGATTTCAGTCTGGAAATAGTATGCAGTTGACCCAGGCTTACTGTTTTTTAGAGGATGTCCATGTCGCATCCTCTAATGAAACTGAGCTTGATATTAATTGTGTGTCATTCAAAATGTTTATTTTGGTCTAGTCAGAAGCCACCCACGGTCTACTTATTCTGTGCAGACGTAGTAGTGATTGGTTATGTTATATGTCAGCTGTAATAGTCAAACAGGAAAGAGGAATGATTTGAATACATGCTGAAAATGAAGATAGCACTGCTTTGCTCATTAAACTGTCTGCAGGACTGATGCATGAAAACAGTTACTTTTTCTTCAGCAGTCTTGGAGATGCTGCATTGCAAACATTCACAGCAACTTTATTTTTAGAATGCATTGGAATCATCCAGTCTGATCTAGTTGCCATCCACCTCCAATAACTGAGAGACAAATGCTATTATGTGTGACACTGTATCTTGAGAAACACACCTTACAGATATGTACTTTTCATTTCTATGCAGTTTTGTATCCAGAGCATTTGAACAGAGTTTACAACATACAGATTAGAATCACAGGCAGGATTCTGGCCGAGAGTCTGAAAAAAGTCAGTGGTTTGGGGGAAATGGAGACAACAGAAATGAGCTGAGAACTTCGGATCTACTTTTAGTCTAGCCACCCTAATCTCTCCTCAGAAACTGCATGTGCCTAGGCTACAAGCATTGTTTTTGCCGTGAATTTATACAAACCCGGCAGCAGCCACAACAGCATTGAGCTGCAAGCCGAGCAAAGCAGAATCATGTGGGTAGAACTGGGCAGAGCTCATGGCCTTCAGCAGTCAGAAAGCTTCATCCTTCCACTTAACTACCTTGGTTGTGCTCCCCAGGAGTCAAAACCAAGAGAAGGCTGGATTAGTTCAGGCTTATTCCACCCATAGGGTTGCTACGGATGGTGGCTTTGTGATGTACCGGGGGGCCACAAGTGGACATAAGCTAATAGCAGTTTTTTGCAATTTTAGCAGCAGGTTTTTGGAATAAATGAAAACTGACAGTATCTTCTGATTTCTCTGTGGCTTGCTGTGTGATAACCATTTGCGGCTTAGAGCAGCATAGGTCTGATTTAGATGCACAGTGAGAAAAGACCTGGGAGTGTCTTTGCCAAAGGCCTCTTGGCCTCCCTTGTGCTGCAGTCACTGTCAGGGAAGGAAGAGGAGGGTAAGGAAAAATAGGTGTTCTGAAAAGATAGCAGTTTGTGATATTGTGATATCAAGCAAAGTGCTTAGCTGCCTAATATTAATGTAATAGTGGTAGCTGAAAACTAGCCGAGCAATTAAGGTCAGGAACAACTGGGCGTCTTGGATCCGTCTGTTCTTAGTGTCTCTCTAATGAGTTAACAGAAAGACTTGAGTTGCAACCTGGTCCGTATCCACCCTCTGAATTGCCCCTGTTCTCCAGCATGTCTTGTTGGGACTATTAAACTAAGCACCCAGAGAGGTTCAGATATCTTGGTGGACATCCCTAGCTGAGCCAAACTGGCAGTTTCACTGACACCAGCCCAGCTGAGCTGGGTTTACAGCTCAGTTGGATAAGTGCTAAAATTGGGTTGAATTCTACTTTGATTAAATCAATGGCAGAGGTCATTTGGCTATGGTCTTGTCTGCACTTAGGCCACTTCACACTCCTCTGGCATTGTGAAGGTGGAATGAATTACTCTCTCATTCTGAAGCCCCCCTGTGCTGCCAGGGTGATATTGTGGGTTTAGAGCAAATGAAATTTCAGGCTAATTTGATTTAGTGTAAATGGGCATGAGGGCCATCCACTTGTTTGGACAGAGTCAATAATGAGGGATATGTGTGAATGAGTTGCCCAGCCCATTGTAGTTGCTGCGTGGCTGAAGTGGATCCTCTGCAAAGATGCAGGAAGGTACCAGCTGGGCGTTTGCAGAGCACTGTGTGTGTAAAGGAAAGGCGAGGATGAGCCTTTCCGAAGAATGTAAGCCAGCAGGCCAGTGGCTGAATTGTGATGGGAAAAGTATCCTTTTCATTCTGTCTATGATTTGCACAGTGCCTGGGGTGAAAATTGTAAAGTAGTACCATCCCATGAGAAAGACTGGGAGGAGGGGAAAAACATTTCCCGTTATCCAGTTGGCATGTTAATGGTCTGCTGAAGTGGTGCTGATGGCACTTTGGACTGATGGGAACGGAATTTCACGGTAAGCATGCAAAGTGTCTTACCCTCCTCTCCCCACAGCAGCAAAGACCCTCAGAAGTTTCTCATTACAGGAGATTTATTCAAGATTTCGCATTTCCATCTGTGGTCTGGACCTCTCGTGTGGTGTGTGAGGTGTTTCAGAAGTAAGGCACTAAACCAAGCCAACCATTTTATAGCTGTATTGCAGAGGTAAATGGGAGCGGATTGCTGAGACATAACACCACATATATTTTGAAAAAATAGCCAGAAATTTATTTCCTTTCAGTAGTTGCAATTAAGGGTGTTTTCAGGGGAAAGGTGGGAGAAAAGCTGTTCAATTACACAGAGGGTTGCAGAACTGCCATTGAATGACTCATTTAATCCTCTTAAGTACAATCATTTTCCAATTTTTACCTATTTGGGACGTTTCCCACCTTGCATGGCATCCAAGAATAAAAGGGAAAAGGTTGGTTATAGCTTGTTTTGTGCTCCCTGTCAATCTGTTCCTGAGCAATATCTGAATATGGAGGTAAAATTCCCACGTCCACATACTCCCATGTGTGACTGACACGCCTACTCACCTCTGTGTATATAGTAACTTATTAAATGTGTGAAATGCTCTTATGTTTTGTGATGCACGTTTTTGTCGTGTGATTATACTGTTCGATTCTCTGTGGCTCTTGCTTAGGATTTAGTCAGATATAGACAGCATAATAGCATGCACTTAAACAGTGAGAAAGGAGTAGAAGAACGAGCAACAAACAGGGAAATTGGGAAGTTGTCTTTTCCTTGGACATTGTTGGTTTTTTCCTGTGTCTACTTACAGCTCAGATCCAAAGTCAACAGGCGGCAGCAGTTGCAGAAATAGGGGTGTGGGGGAAGAGGATACTTTGACTTTTCAACACTTCTGTAGGTTTTCCCAAGGCAAAGGAGTTTCCACTGAATGGAATGTCTTCTTCCTTCTCCCTCTTCATGTCTGACTTTACAGTTGTTGTTCTCGGGAATGAGAATTATGCCTGAAGTTGATATGATCTTGGTAATTGTAATACAGGATACAAGTAATGAATAGGGCTGGCTGAACATGACTGGTGTGTATAAGGATCGCGTTCTTGAAATGATTGTTCTTGGTCTGCAGTGTTTTTAACCTACTTACTATGGGTTATGTAGTTTAAATGTTGATGCTTATCCAAATTAGCTTTTATTTTTAATATAGCTGGCAATGATTATTTTGATGTAAGCCGTTTCTTAAAGAGAATCTGTAAATTTTGTTGAGTTTCGTCTGACAACGTATCTTAGTAGGAATACATTATTTGAATGTAAAATTTGCTGTCATTTTTTTCAACAGATGCAATCCAGACTGTTTCCTCTTGTTTATAGAATTGTTGCTTCAGATCAGAGAAACAGAGAAAAAAGATAAATACCAGATCTTTATTACTGGGAATTTCAGACTTCTCTGAGCTTCCCACGTTTCAGGCAGCTCTGTAGCAAATTTTGAGATACTATTGGCAAACTACCTCACTTTATCTATTAGGCTTTTGTAGCAAGAAAGGACATAAGTGGGAGTTTGAAAGGCTTGACCTCCATGAAAAATAAGAGTACATAATGGTTCTCATCCTAATAGATCAACAATCGGCTTTTGGCATTTAGGGGTGCTTCAGTAATATTTATTAACGTGAGGTTCCCTGATAAGACCTTGGTTTCTATGAGCAGGTAGTGTCTGACAGAGATCAGTGCTTAACCAAGTGGGAAAAGCATTCACTTTCCAAGCTGTAAGCTAACCAGGGAGGTGCTACTCAACTGCTGTCATGCAGGAAGCAATAAATTCATTTTATTCAGGCTGCTGACACAGAGCACACAAGCGGCCATGTCTGACAATTGTCTACATCTGGAAATTAGATTTATATCCAAGTCTGGTTTGCCACTTTTACTGAAGAAATGGTGCCTACTATAGCAGTGGATTTTTTTCCAAAGAATTAAGTACATAAAAATAATCATAACATGGATTGTTTACAGAAAGAAAACAGGCTGCTTTTTTCCTACAAAATATTTAGTCATCTGTGTTTTTTAATATTCCTATCACTGTCTAAAGTTATAAACACCTTCCTTTTGAGGTACACTGAATACTGAAGCCCTTACCTAATTTTTATCTAATTTGCTTGTGTTCCTATATAGTATATATCCTTTTAGTGAAACTGCCTTAATAGATGTGCTGGGACTTTCAGTCATTGGAATGTTTAAGTCCTCTATAGTGACACTTTTCAAAGAAAAAGGTGTAAGTTAAATCTTATTTTAGTTAAGCTCAATTGGGCTCTTGAGAACAAAGTTTTAAAATGTGTTTATTTTGTTCAGTGCCAGTTTCCACATGCTAAATTTTAGCATGCACTTGCATGCCTTTCTGTAGGGAGTAGTATTTTCTTTACTGCATGAATGAAAATTTATATTCTAGGTAAGTACTTTTGTGAAAGCAAGACCAATATTTATGAGGGGTTTCTTATTTAAAAAATGAAAGTATATGAGGTTGTAGTCCCTTGCACCTTTTCTCGGTATATTGGCTAATGCTTGCCAAATGACTTGCTTAAGGCCTGTATGACTGTTTAGAGCATGAACTACGTGAGGGCAGTTGAGGACTCTAAAGGAGGAAGTCCCATATCCTCTGTGTGTATAATATTGTTTTGCCACTGAGGCTGTGTCTGGGTACCCTTTGGTATCCTTTTAAAAATAGAGTCAATCCAGCAGAGTAAGTCCAAGATTTACTGGTATGTCATAACACATACAAGCCACCAGTCCTGATATCTCCACTGGTGTCAGAAAGTGAAAAGATTGAACATGTGTGTGTGGAAAAATAGGGTCTCTTAACAGCTTTTTGTGCTCTGCTGAAAGTTTCAGTTTTTTTACAGTTGCCCGCCTGCTCAAAGGGGCAGCTCTGACATGGAAAAACATGTCTTTTGCCTCAGACGCCCTGGTGTTTCGCAGCGTTATCTGGCATAATACTTGTTCATCCATCCTTGTTGTAATCTAGGGAATTTGACTTCTGGGAAATTTGCTTAGTATTGATTTGCCTTCGTTTCTGTTAAAAGAAAACCTGACAGCTGTCTCTATAGCTTTGTTACAATAATGGAATATCCCCAATATCTGATTAATACAGCTGGGAAATATAGTTTTGTTTCACAGTCAAAACAGTAACTGGGTGTGGGGGAGGGGGGAACAAGTTGGGCTGAAAAGAGAGAGAAACTTTTCAAGATATTTGATGAACCCAAATGGACAGATCTGAAACAACTGCAGAGTAAAACTTTTTTTTTTATTATTTAACTTATTCCAATATAATATTACAGGAAAAATTCCAGGTTGTCTACATGAAAGCCTAGTTCAATCTTTTGATATTTCTTCAAGAAAGGTGATTTGTTCTTAAGTACAAAAGTACCTTGAATATTAAAAAGAAAAAAAGAAACCAGCAACCAAACAACTCCAAAATCACTGGGTTAGACTCATACTGTTTGCTGAATTAGGCCAACATGCAAAATAATTTGATTCTCCTTACTGATACCACCTGAATGTTTACTAAAGAATTACTTAATCCAGCTTTAAAAAAGGACCATGTGGAGGCTTTTGAGTGTATTTTTGTGGACATTACTTGCTGTTAAGAAGCAGATATATGTGTGGGGCATCAAGTGCCCCTAATGTGACACCTAATTTAGTTTTTGTCACTTTCTCTGCATGATAGGGTTGCAAGATTCAGATTCTATCTCCTCAGCCCCTTGTAGGATTTCTGAAGACTGACATTTAATACACCTATGACTTGAATCCACTGGTTGCATGTTAAATGCTGACAGTGGTCACTGATCCCTGTTCTGGGACCATCAGCTGCCTGTTTTCTCAGTTTGCACTGAGCAGTGCAGAGCTGTGACTCTCCACATCATGTACTGTTGCTGCTGGAGACTGGTCCTACGCTGGAGGGCTACTCTTGTATGTTCACATCTGCTGGCTCTTAGGGGTGGTGTGGAACCACCTGCCAGGTACTGGCCAGGGTGTGAGCCCTCCTTATGTGTCAGGCAGAGTAGCCAAAAATTTGTTACACTGTTTCTTTCAATAAGGAATGGAAATACAATTAGTCTTAAATAAGGTGGCTGTTTCCAGTGTGTTTGACTTTTTCCAGTGCTATTCAGGAAGATGGACTTGGAGAAGGTCGGGGGAAGCTACTACTGCAACACTGACAGGTGGTGTGAGGACACTGGCCAAGCTGGTCTGTGTTGCAGGGAAGCCAGATGGAGAGAGACATCTGTATTTGACTGAAAGTTGTGGATATCCCAGCCCTGAGGGATGGGGAATGGAAGTGGAGTGGATATGCTGCTTGCTGGCAGTGCAGAGAAAATGTGGTACCCCTACTGTTACTGGGAGATGGCCAGCAGAAAGGATTGAATTGTATGTGTAGGCTTTTGTCCTGGAGATGTGGCTGAGGTCATGGCACACACCATTGCATTCCTTGTGGCAATTATCCTCCAAAGCAGGGTGAGAAATTCCCTTGCCTGGGTAAATGGTGAGCTGCACTATGTTTTCTCGTAAAACTATGCTCCTTGAGGAAGCAGGGGCAAGAGGGCTCATGGGACACAGGAGAGGGGATTTGGGGTGACATCCAGGAGCGTGCTGTCACATGGGGCAGGTATGTCACAACTCCCTCACGAATGTGTGAGAGAGAATGGAGGAGGAATGCCAGAGCACACGAATCTCAGAATATAAAAAAGCTGGGTTTTTTCTATTTTTGTTTTTAAGTGTGGTTTGTGTCATACCATCATGACAGTTACTGTTCCCTTTGTGCTTTGAAGTAGATCAATAGGTTTGTTGTTGGGTCAAGACAAAGGGCTTGACAGCCCAGAAAACAAATTACTTGTATTTCCTCTCCTATTCAAGCTTCTTCTGTCATAGAAGTTGTTAGCTGTAGAAGATGACTTTTTTATGTCTTTGTCATCAAGCTGTGTTGGTGTCAAAGTATATGGAACAGATAAAATACCTATTTATCTCTACATAGTTCAGCAGCATCTTTTCTGGATCCTGCCTGTCTTCATGGTGATATTTGGGTATGTTACTGAAATGCTGCTACCATCTCTTCTACCGCCCGCCCCTCTGTTTGACAAATAAACAGGCAGCAGAGGAACATCTCCTTCACAAAGGAGGACTGTGTTCATTTGGGAGCTGCTGTAGTAATAACAGCAGCAATAATACTAATAAGCTCTTACTTCAACATCATAGCAGCCAGATGTGTTTTTATTGAAGCAGAATTCTTAATTTTCATAGCGGGAAACATATTTTCCCTGTCTCCTTTAAATGGAAGGCACGAGTGGAAAGATTGCATCAGAATTCATCCATTTTGTCATGATTCTGACTTATTTTCCATTGGGTCCTTTTAAGTTTTGTATTTTACAGTCTGTGCCAAAGACCAATTCTGGTCAAGACTTACTGCACACAGATGAGCTATAAACAGAGTTATGAAAAAGGGCATTTGAGGCTTCTGTAAACATACATCACACTGCGCTTCTGAAAAGCCTGTACCCTGTGAGTTTCCCGGTCTCTTGTTTCATTACTGTACCCTTCTGCTCTCCTTTCAAGCCACTCTTTAAATCTAAGCTTTGGAGCTTTGAGGCCTGCCACAGCATGTGAACATGATTACCGCCCCAGTCTCTGTCCCGAACCACGACTGTGCTGAGGTGGTCGCAGGGAGTGTGAAGTCTGAGGATTTATCCACCGTGCAGCATCACAGTCCAGTTCTCACGTCAGCACGGTGTGCTGGCTGAGCACACCTTGCTGGCTCTGGTTTACAGACAAACAATAAAGTAACGTCAGTTGGGTTTGATGGGATTTACCTCTAGGAATCATGAACAGGAAAACATCAGCTACTTTCTCTTAGTCATTTCAATTAAACAGAGGGGATTGTAAAATTAACTGTAGAATTAAAATTATGATGTTTAATGCTGCAGTTTGGGGAGTACACACTGCATTCTTTAGACGTAGCACGGTGGAAGAAAGCAAAACTGAGTTTTGCTTGAACTATGAAATCCTAACCATCATTCTCAAATCAAGTAAAGCTAGTGCAAATTAAGAGAACTCCTGTCTATCAGGGTGTTTTATTCCAATGTCTGTCTCTCTTCAGTACTGGAGAAACATCAACTCTTTAAATGGCAAGTGTGGGAGAGCTCTTGCTGCAACACCTTCAGCTGGCCTGAGTGGGGATGAAGGCTGCTGGCTGGGCAAGGATGCCACAGGTTGCTTGTGGCCCCTTCTGCCTCTGTGCACACGGAGGCTGATGATGCACTCCAGAGCTTTGGTCAAACCCGCCAAATGATCCAAGTTTGTGGTGTTGGAGGGAAACCCAGGCCTTGAGGAGAAGGGGGATGTTTGCATCCTAGAACTGCAGCCCTTCTGAGCTGAAGGCAAAGTATGTGTGTTCCCCTGGGATAATGTGGTCATGGTTAAACCTCTGCTAACAGGGGGCACTTGCAGGATTGATGTCTGGTCCCTCAGTCTGATTCACCAGGCACTACTACTAATTTGAGGAGGCTTCTCAGGATAAGGTAACCCCACAGTGAGAATTAAATCTGGGATCAGTGTCTATTCTTTAGTCTTTAAGTTTTTTTGTTTTCTCCATCACTGTAGCTGAAGGGAATGGTGCCTCCTATTAATTTCAACAGTGAAGGCTTATAGGCTGGAATATTTATCTGAGAAAATAATAATTTTGGGGAAACAGTTTTCATTAAGGGTTGGTGGATTACACCCAGATTCTTCTTCCACCATCCCAAGATGGGAAAACAAATGTGGTAATGTTACATTGTCAGGATTAATGACATGCATTGCTGTTATATGTGATCACTGATGTGTTCTGCATACTTTCATCTGATTAATGTATGAAAAATTGTTCCTTTCATTCCCTAGAAGTTTTCTCCATCTAGTTGGGGTGTATATATATAAAAAAATCCTGCTTAGAAAACCCTACAGCTCTCTTTTCAATAATTCACAGTGCTGCATTTTGACCCATGTGACCTATTTTTTAAATAAAAATCTTGGTATATTCCATTTTTTCCTGTTAGTCATCCTTCCTATTTTATGGACCATGAAAACTCCGAGGAACACAGTAACTGTTTGGTAGCTGTCAAGCAATGCTCTGTGGTATTTCATATATGGTGAGGGGCATCAAGTATCATGCTTGGAAGATCAGCTTGATAAAGGGGACACAGAGTAGAAAGGTTGCACAGATGTTCTGGGACTTCAATTCTTGAATTTTGTAGACCAGGAGTTTGATTATATTCTGAAATTACTGAAGCAAAGAGTAAATATAAAGCTCTGTGACCAGAAATCCCCGCAGCAGATATATGCTGCGTGTTAAATCTTACAATTAAACCAAAGTGGTGCAAAAATCTGCTGCCAAAGCATGATCTGTAGAATTTGATGCTCTCTTCTGAAGGGACCATCTGTAATGCTCCAGTACCTCAAGCAGGAGGGGTGGGATCGCTGTTCAGCATCTCTGCTGTGGTGAGGGTAGGAAAGCCTCCCTTACTCCTTCCACAGCTTCAGCCAAGCTTTGTCAGCACTGGATCACCTCTGTTGTTGTGTTTGATGTTGAGCATTGCACACACACACAATTTCTATGGCCGAAGTGTATCTTTTCTCTGTGTTTGAAATTGTTGCTCATTCAACCGTGGCTAATAGATAGCTGGAGCAGAGATCTCTGAAGAGAGATTATTCGAGTTCAGAGCACACAAAAAACCTCATCTAATCAACCTACGCAAACAGACCCATCATCAACCTTTGCAGTTGCATTTCCTCACACAGAATCACTGCTTGTCTGACAAAAAGATGTATTTTGGTTCAATTTTGGATCACACAAATTGTAAAAAGGAATGCTTTGTTCAATCTGATCCAAACAAGAAGAGCCACGCTGTCTGATTGAGGGCTGCATATCAAATACGTGGTGCAACAAGTAAGCATAAAAATTAATTTTCACTTGGCTTTTTATGCCAATACTGCTTATGACTGGTGCTGAAATATGGAGGGAAAAAGTAGCTGTGAAATATTGTGGTATGAGATACACTTGAAATAAGGTCTGCCAGCATTAAGATATTGCTGAAATTAAGTGGTCTTAATGCTACCAGCTGTACCTGTCCAGTTTCCTGATATGGTTGCAATTCCTGCTTTACTGAACAAAACTATGGCAAATCAAATTCTCACTGATGTCTACAGGGCTTAAAAGCATCTCTATAGTGAGGAAAAAAAAAATGAAAACTTCCCATTTATTGGCTTTTCTCCTTCAGGCACCATCAAATATAGTGTAGCCAGCCACAGATGTTTCTGATCATATTGTTATTTTGTTAAATAATGGTTAGTACACTTGTTAAGCAGCTTGAAAGTAAAATCCCCTGTTTAAATAATTGGGCAAATAAGTTATTCTATGCTTGCATGTGTTACGTACCTAGTGCTGGCATAGCAGCTATTGCTGTTGTCCTTATTTTTATGAGACCTCTCTTTAAAATGAGCTGTTTTGCAGCATTCCCTTGTACCTAAGGGGAAAATGGTGGTCCTTTTATCTTGTGTGCTCCTGTGCTCGCTGGTTGTTGCTGTTCTGTTTGTGTGTACTCTGTCTGAGAGCTGTTGAAGCTACTCGGAAGAATGGGATTGCCTTTGCCCATCATGACTGTGTAACTGGTCAAATGTTTCCTGGAAGAAGTGGCTGTTGGCTTCTGCAATAGTGGAAATCCAACTTCATGTTTCCTGTGGAGTCTTTCAGTCCTCAAAGAATCTGAATTTTTTTTTAATGTTTGTCTACATACAATTTTCAATGTTTCACAATGACTTGCATAACTTCAATCCAGGATAAACCTGTAAATGATGCTGCTGTTTCATGGTGCTGAGAAACAATCAAACTTCAAAGCATATATTCATGTGCTATTATCCTAAGTGTGATGTTTATATTCGTGGCAGATGCAGAGAAAGAAAAACTGTTAGAAAAATAGATAATCCTGTATAGTTGTTACATTATGCACTTTTCCTTAAGACCAGCTAATAGCAGTCGACACTGTTCTAGTGCTCGCCACCTTTCCCTTACTACAGGTTTCTCACAGAAACTTCTCCAGCCCTTAAACCCAAAGCACCAAGTAGGGGGTGAAAGACACATGGCCTCTTAGGTGCTATGTAGGCTCCGTGTATGTTCAGAGGTTTCCTCTGTGCTTTGTGCCCTTGACAGTTAATCACAGAGTGCTAGTACAATATGTGGCTTCGGTCATTGCTCTTGCTATCTTAACAGCAAGTGTTCCTCATTTTCAACGTGTCATCCCTGAAAGGCCACTGTTGTCTGGAGGTGATTTAGTATTGCATTGTCTGTCTCTGTGACCACGTCCCTGCGTGAAGGTGGCAGCAACTTCTTTTGTGTGAAAAATTGTCTGGTTTGCACCTTGTTGACGCAGCCACAGTGGCACAACTTGGGGAACCATTTTAATAGAAAACCATGGACGGTGGTGTTTTGATCTGCTCTGACATGTGTCTCTAGCACTGCGTTAGTGAGACCGTGGGCAACCGTGGTTGCAGAAGTGTCCTTCAGATGTTTCAGGAAGGTGCCAGCAGTGAACGGCAAGGTCCCTCTGGAAGGTCAGTGATGGTTGTATCAGTTTGGCGTCAGATACCAAAGTCTTGCTTGGTTCATCTCAGTGTGATTGTTCTGCACTTTCATGGATAAGGTGTCCTTCCTCTCTATAATATATTGCTCCCAGCAGATACTAATGGAAATAGTGTCGTGGTTCCTACAGCATCGTAAATATTTATATCCACCTTGCATCTGTGTTACATTAGCATTCCTGGAAGTGTAATGTTAATGTAAAACAACAAGCACTGCAAACTAAATACACATTGCAATCACACTGACAATTCAAAATTACCAAAAAACCCTGAAGTCACGTGCAATTGAACTTTACTTTTTTCCTGGTTCTTCTCCCTTTGTTAGTGATGCACAGGATTTGCAATTATTTTATTCTTTCTGACATGTTTCTGCAAGGAAGGGACTCGATTTGTGACACCTGTCACTATATATGGTTTAGTTACAAGAATACAAAGTTTGAAAATTATCAACTTCATTGGCTTAAGAAAAAAAAAGCCCTAGATTTGTGTCAGTCCTTGGATTCAGTATTTTCTAATCTATATTCTCTGCTATTGCCAACCTCTTTTTTTGAGTTACAGATTATTCTGAACTGCATGAAAATTCTAGGTGTTGAGAGTGCCCTGATCCCTGCAGGAAACTGGCGTGTTAATATTTTTGTTGTGAGATTTTTTTTTTTAAAGGCAAAAAATCCCTCAAACCTCACCAAAAAAACTGAAAACAACCAACCAAACCCCACCCACAAGACACCCCGAACCACCAGAAAATAGTTTTTAACTTTGGCTGGACAGTAGTTAGCGTGTTCTGAGGGCTTGTTGCTTGCAATTGATGTCTTCAGCAGAAGCAAAGAGGAACAGACCTGGCACCTCTGCTGCACCTGCACCTCGGTTGGGTGGCCGAGAGTCACCAGGGAGGGCTGCGGTTGTGAGCAACTGTTTTATCTGCTGATGAAAGAGACTATGCAGAATCTGTGGGTAATTAGGAGTGCTGTGACTGAGGTTAACAGATTGAAATAGAAGACGGGTCCCATCTTTCAGAGAGGAAAGAACAGTTTGGCAGCTGTCACTGGATATTAGGTGACTTGGTGTGCGTGCAATGAATGTGGAAGGGGAAGAATTTCAGGAGGAACTAATGCACTTATGGAAGAGGACATTATTTCCAAACCAGACAGAGCAAAGATAAGGAAATGGGCTAGTATTAAAAAAAAAAAAGGCCACTTCCTGTGACAGTGTCTAACCTCCTGCTTATAATTAAACTGTACTCAAATGTCTGAGGTTAAATCCCAGTGTCTTTCCAGCCACTAAAATTAATGCTTGTACAGGAAATTCTGACCTGTGTACATTTACACTTTCATATTTAAACGAAATAACAATTATTCTTCTGCAAATATTAAAGAACCCCCTCTATTCTACTTTCTACAGTAGCTATTAGATTATTGCATTATATTAAATCACTGTGGTTTAGCACAAATATTTACAATAGGTTGATTTGTTTAAATGTGTACTTTTGACTCCTTGGTGCTGCTTTTAATGACTATTTTCTGCTTTCCAAGAGAAAAAGAAGTAGTTGCAGAGCTGTGGTGGGAATCATGAAATCAGAACTGTGTAATGCCTTTAGCCTGCTGTCAATTAGTCTCTCAGATACAAACCTGTGATAAATCCCATGGTGCCTTTTCCCTGCTGAGTCTAACAAAACTCAGTTTCAGTTGCAAGTCTGCATCCCCTTCTGCTCTAAGGGAATAACAAAAGATGTAAAACTAAAATAGTCAGAAAGTAGGAAAAACCCCTGTAAATAATAAAAAAAAAAACAAACCCAAGAAAGATGTATTTGTGGCTGAATGTAACTGACTTAAGAGGTAGGAGTCATTTAATAAGCCTGAAGTTTAGTACAAGCTCCTCACAGTAGGCTGTGATTGCATCTCATATATCATGCTTAGAGGTGTTGCCTTTTGTTGAGGGGAAAAAGGAAACAGCTTGGCAAGGCTTGGAAAACCACTGCGTATTAATAAAGAACACCCTTTAAAGTTGGAAAATCCCAGGTGAATCCCTAAGTGATGTAAGCCTGGATGGTCTGAAGAACCCCTTAGGAAGTCACAAGAGAAATGGGGGCTGTGTGTAATAGAAGCACTGGACTGGGGATACAGTGCAGAGCAGGGGGTAGCCTGGAGTATCCCATGGAGATGCTAACCCTGTTAGCTTGAGAGGTTGGCTCCTGCTTGCCCGTAGGTAAACAAGAGCAGGATGGATAGAGCAGTCAGCTCTGACAACATGAATGGTGAATGAGTCTTTCCCTCCAGAGACAGCCTAGTATGTGATTGTCCTAATTACTGAATGCATTATTAACATTATGAGAAATGAAATAACTTGAAAAATATAGTTTATTTCTGTGGAGAGTCCTTTCTTTCCACCTATGATGGCATATAAGATGTTCTGGGATGTACTCATTCACTGCTCTGAAATATTTTTAGGCTAAAGGAAAGTATGTTCTACTAATCTGTCTCCTGATTGCACTTAATTGCACAAAGGTAGGTATTTTAGATACTCACCTAAACACCGAAATCTTATTTAAAATTACAAAGAAGAAAAACCTGAATTTCTATAAAGAATTTAATTTTCAAGTGAGTTTGTGAGGGGGCTGGGTTAAGTGTAGAAGGTAGATATATTGTGTCTGTGACCAAGAAAACGGTTGGGTAGGTGATTATAACCTGATTTATATTACATAAAAGTTTGGAGGTATAAAGCTGTCTTTTTTTTTTTTTTTTTTTTCTGAAGAAGTGTCCAATAGTCAACAAGAGCCTAATTTACATTGCGGGTACCTTTGACTCTGTGACAGGAGCTGGTTGACAGACAGTATCAGAACCTCAGCTATTCTGCTGTTTGAGAAAACACTCAGGAGATATTGGATGTCAGGCATAGGATAGCTACAAATCACTTCAGAAATGAAACATTAATTCTGTTTTGAAGAAAATGCATTGAATACTGACATGCTGTATTCTCCCTTATTTGTCCAGAAGTCTTCAGTATTTATTGAGGGTGAAATTCATCCATGTGCTGCGAACTATGTGCTCCAAATAAAGCTTCAGTGAGCTTTTAATGTTGGATATA
Source organism: Rhynochetos jubatus (assembly GCA_027574665.1). Lineage (NCBI taxonomy): Eukaryota > Metazoa > Chordata > Aves > Eurypygiformes > Rhynochetidae > Rhynochetos > Rhynochetos jubatus. Next base: position 33,985,602 of record CM050654.1, read on the forward strand.
TCATACGCTGGCATTCCTGCATAAAGATGAGTTTCTCCTTGAAACAAAGTGAAGACTGAGAGCAGATAAGGCAAAATAATGATGGGATGAAATAAAACTGGTCTATCAGAAGAAGTGGCACAGAAATCCAATTTGGGGCAGTAAAATGGGCACACATATTATTTTCTGTTTTATGCTATTTCACAAAAAGTGTGGTTACAACAGGAAATCAATAGAAAATAAAAATTGCATATAGGACAAGCTGCTTAAAAATATGAGGCTGTACTTTCCTGTTCAAGTTGAAAAGTAAATGCAACAGAGGGATAATACATGGCTTTCATATCTCTGGATAGCTGTAGGCTTGCTTTCTTCCTCTGTTGAGGCACTGTCTTCAACTTTATTCTCGTGGTTGTTTAGGCTGTGTGTGCCTGTCCTGATGGTACAGTGAACACATATTCTGCATGAATGTTGTTTTCAATGCTATTTCTTTTTTAAACTTAGACTTTCTCTGAAGTCATTTGTGTTTCATGGCATCAAATCCCTTCCATATGGGGATGGATCTGATGCTTACATGATACCTGTACTTAATCCCATTGTGCCACCAGTGTCTGTCCTTTCTGTACTGGCCCCATAGATTGTGATGCTGACCTTAAAGTGATTTGTGTGTGTCTTTAAACTCTTCACATGTAACCCTCATTAGCAATCACCATATAGTAGGTGGTGGCAATAAGAAAACTGCCTAGAGCGTAAGATGTTAAGTTTTTCTCCCTTATAATATACAAAAATGGCCAGTGTATTTTAATCTTTTAAATGAAAATATGCTGTCTTATACACCAAAAACTGGGTTTTGTTATTTATTGGTAGTTCCCGTGAAGAAACAATGGGATTCAAACGTCAGTAAAGCTTTACTGCTAAACTCCAAAAACTATTGTAGATAAAAGGATGTATATTTGGTAACTTCTTTGCATCAAAGCCCCCAGAAAAGTGCAGCAACCTTCAGGGAAGTTAACTGCAGAAGGGAAGAACTGATTTGATTAATATTTAAGTATCTTCCCCTTGACTCCAGGTGCTCTTGTGACAAATCTCCATAGCTTTCTCTGCACTCCCTACATCTGTTTCTTTGTATTTCTCTTGCATTTACAGGTTAAAAAAGTATTTCTCCCCCTTGCTGCTCTTGTGGCTTTTTTTGTGTTGCTTTTTGAATCCCCAGTGGCTCATTACCTGTGGTAGAGTAGTTCTCACTGTTGAGCTGCTGGCCCCATATAAGGAACTCTTGAGGTTAACTTTGAATTACTGAGAAGTGGAGGAAATCAGTTAAGTGTCTCAGTCTGAGTGACTGTGATACCAGAGAAGATTGTTTAGCTATCTGGAGATGGAGATCTACTGGAGTTCGAGTCAGTTCATGAATACTTCCCCTTTACATTTCTAGTTAAGTCAAAGGGCCGTGACCCATACAATTTTATCTTGGTTTATTTTGTTTGTCTCATGGAGTGTTTGGAATTGTTCAGCATGCATATAAGAGTATTTATTAATCAAACTGACTAATGGGAAGTCATATTGATTAAGGGGTTCTTGTCAAATGGGTTTGTGGTGTAGCATTTTTCAATTTACTGTAAAACTCTGCTTATTTATATTCAATGGAGTTTTTTCTGGTTGCCTGGTTCAATAGCATTATTTCTGTTCTAGTATTTCCAAGGACATTGTGTCTCTCCTGTGATGGAAACCTGCTGTTCTCCACCCTATGCAGCCTGTTACCAGCTGTGTTTACTCAACAAACTGAACTTGAGTTTGGATGTTGATGGCTTGTTTGGGGTGGTTTTGTATATTGTTGTTTTTTATGTGTATGTGCATGAATATGTGACCACTGACAAATAAAAGCTGGATCTAATGTGTGGGATCCCAGAAATGTTTATCTATTCCTGGTTCCTAGTATGTGCAATAGCAATGTCTCAGCTCTAAGTTAAGGCCTACGTATGGATCATTCCACTCTTTTCACATAGAACAACTACAAGTAGATGGAGAAAAGAGAAGGAAACTAGATGTGACAGGGACACTATAGAATAAACAAGCTGTGGCTCAGCTAGAGAACGGAACTGTGCCAACAGACCTTCTGTAAAAAATCCCGTTTACTTTTTAACAGTAACAACAAAATTCATGTAGAGAAAAATCATGTTAAAGTCAGTCTTAACCTCTATACCTGAATATGTTGCTGTGAGCTTTGATATAGCCAGTCTGGTTCTTCAATTCCCATGATACTGTGTCCTATAGATATGTAAAACTGAAAGATAAGGCTCTGCTCCAAGGAGGTGGTTCTTGCTGCCTGTTTTCTGTTGCACCCATTGCTGTAGGGTCTGGTTGTAATGCCTGTGTAAGACTAGGCTGTACCTTGCTGCACTTGTGTGTGGATTCATTTCAAAGGGTGAGCTGCCAGGATGTCTCAGTATTACACCTGCACTTGAAGAATTTCACAGCTACTTTGATCAATAGAGGTTCAGCTTCAATTGTCTGGACTTTGGTGCAAAGGGTTTTTTCTCTGAGCACTCAGTGATACGATGCTCCTTTTATCTGCCTTCCAAAATGGTATTGGCCTTTTGCTGCTTACTTTATGAGGATGAACCGGACACAGGCACCATCATCAGCCGCTTGCTTTCTGCAGTGGCTTCTCCCTCCTCTCCTGCTCAGTAGCTGCGATTCATGTTACTTTAGTTACATCAGACAGCGTTTTCCTTGTGCTGCATATTGTGGGTTTTTTTCCTCTTTGTGAGGGCTATTAGCTCTTTCTGTGCTGGATGACTTAAGTACTTTTTTCCCCTTGTTCCTACACTCCCCAGGGAATTAATGAAATGATGAAATGTAAGCGGTCATTAAATAAATCCTTGAGTTAGGATAGCTGTGTAGGACGATGACTCCAACCATGCTGAGTCTGCAGGAGCAGAGCTGTGCTGAGTTGCTTTGGTATTCCACACCAGAAGGGGCTGTTCCAATCACAAAAAGTTTCCTGTACCTTGCGAGCAGCAGGGAGTTTCTGAACTGGCACCCTGTGACTGTAGAAAACCCAGTTTCCTGTGCTGGCTGTGATGTGAAGGGGAAGGTCTGTCAACATTAGGCCCTCTCCTAGAAACACCTAGGAATTTGCCTGGTGTGATTTTTCTCCCCTATGGATGATGACCTATTTCCATTGCGTTTTATGAAAGAAATAATGTGCTTTCATATCGTATGTACCAGTGTGTGTACATATATCTTTTTCTGCCATAAGAAAAGGTGAGGGAAAACAAAAAGAACTCATTTTGGGTGTTTAATCCTGTGTTGTTGTGTGATGTGTTGTTTTGCCTAGATGTGGTGTTTTTTGTTTTCTTTTCTTTTTTTTTTTTTTTTTATACTTGTAGTTCTATTTACCTTAAACTTAACAACTGTGTTATTTCTTTAGGATGGATTCTACTTTGCTCGCAGCAGCAGAAGTTCTTGTGGGCAATTACTCAGGGCAGCAGTTAATTATGAATACTTACTGGCCTGAGTTATGGAAATTCTAATAATAATTTGGGTCTCTTGTGTTTGCAGTTCTATGGAAATTGAATATTATGAAGCAGAATGCCTTGTTCAGGAGCTTTTTAACTTGCGCATGTGGGAGGTGTCATTAAATGGAATCCTGGTTTGTACATCATTGGAAGGGGAAAAATATATTTCATCCCTGGTGTTCCTGTGTAGTTTCCAGCTAATGGCAGCACCTGCAGCTTAAAGTAGAAAATGTGCATTTGAGTAGGAAATAAGAGACAATTTCATGGGAACTTTAAAATTTCTGTCCCTTATGGGTATCACTTAGCAGCTCTAGCCTTGGAGAAGCCCTTGCTCACTTACAGCGCTGAAGTACTGTGTTCTCCATGCTTGTGAAGAGATGCTTAGGGACAGGAAGTGAAGTAAATTATTTTTCTCATCCTCCTTAAGACATTATCCAGTGACTGGTCGAGAGACTGAAGGATTTTCCTGGAGTTTGAATCAAGCTTTGCTGAGAGTACTTGGTGGAAACGTAGGAGCCAAGCTGAGAGCCGAGTAGTCCTCTGTCATGTCTTTGCTATGACAAGCTTTCATGTGCAAGTTGCTTTTCCTAGCTATTTGCTCTGCACAGACTAAATTCTTCCTTATGCTAAGAAAGATGTGCTGAAATGTCTTAAATCCTTATGAAACCTGCCCCTCCTGAGCTGGATAAATAGCAGTACCCTTGTGGCTCATGCTTCTGTAAGACCACAACAACCACGGGATCACAATAGATCTGTTTCTATTTACATTCTCAATAAGAGCTTTATTGAAACAGGTTGGCTTTATGTTGGTCTCATGAGTAACCAAGGCTGATATTAATGTAGGTATTAACTGTACTGCAGATGCCTCTGCTGTCCCCCAGGCAAGTATTTCCATGTCAATATCCCTTCCTTTGAAGGGATTATATTTTGTTCAGGTCTCCTCCCTGTGGAAGGACACATGTATTTTGGTAAAGTTGTCTAGTAAAACATTGTAGTGAAATGTTTCCTGTCTACTATTCTTTGACTATGGCATACTTTGTAGTGGATGGTGTCCCTGCCCATGGCTGAGGGCTTGGAAATAGACGGTCTTTAAGGTCCCTTCCAACCCAAACCATTCTACAATTCTAGGATTCCTTTTTTGATCATAACAGCTGTCCCTCTTTACTTTGACTTGGTTTTTGTAAAAGTGTCTCTATCTTCTTCCACACCCCTAAGGGATGTTTGGGGGGGGGCTAAGGAGGCACCATTCAAACCTTGGACCTTCAGGCCATCTGGAAAGTGAGAACAATCAGAGTGGGACAGAGGGAAGCTCTGCTTTTCCCCACTGCCCAGCCAGCTGCCAGCAGCAGAGGCGTCAGAGAACAGCACGGGAATAAATCAGGCCTGCAGCTCTGATGTACACTTCTAGCTTCCGGCAATCTGCAGTTTAGGGACTTTCTGAGCTGGAGATTATGTTGTATCTTTGTATCTAATAGTCCTTGATGGCCTTTTCTTCCGTGATAGGGCTCCCTGCTATCATATTTGAGGAAATAAGAGAGAGGCTATGAATGCCGAGAACAGCTGAGATATCTAAAATGCATTTATGTTTGTAGATGGGATTCAGTCCCACCTCTACATTTCACTGCTTTTTATTGTCTATTTATTAGAATAAAACTGCAAAATATGTGATTTGGTGGTGTGTTCCCTGTATTATTGCTAATAATCAGAAATAGCTTTTGTTTGTTACTTCTGCCACTATCTTTTTCTAACCTGCTAAACCACTGGGAGCTAAGATAAGTGGTGATATGGGTCACAGCAGCTTGCTTTTCTGTTCTTAAGTTTTGAGACTGTATCTTTTCAAGCATTGTTTGTTTGTTTGTGTTCTTCATGTCCAAGCCTGACTCCTTTCAGAAATCCTAAGGGAACTTAAAAGGGCTAGATTTGATGCATAGCTTTGGGCAGATATGGCTATTTTCTTTATCCTTGTGTTGATGTTGACACAAGATGTGATAGTTTTCTAGAAAGTATTAAAAAAAAATCCCTCACTTATTTAAGAAATGGAAATGAACAAATATAAGTAAAAGGTTTCCTACTGATTTTGTTAATGCAGTGTTTTAACTGGATATACTAGAAAATACCTTGTTCCCCACATTTGTGGGCAGTGGTTAGTCTATTCCTTCCCCTCCCTTCCCCCTATTCTTGCTGTGCCTAGAAGCAGGTTACTTTTCACCAGTCAGTGGGACAATTGCTCTCTGGTGCTAAGGTGAGGCAGTAACCCCTGCAGCACCAATGCTGGGTATGATGCTCTGGTTTGCCAGCTCCTTCCCACTGGATTGTGCTCTTTGCCTTGAGAGTGTGCAACCAGCTTAGATCACAAGTCAGGCAGCAGCTCACCCATAGCAAACTGTAGGTCAGCAAAGAATTTGGTACCACTGGCTTTAAACTTCTTGAAGAGAAAGGTGGATGCACAATATTGCTCTTAATATCCTTCATGATTATTTTCTTTTCCTTCTGCTCTGGACAGTTGTGTAGCTATGAAGTCACAGGTTATTTTGATCATCTTCTGTATCTGTGATAATGGTGCCCCAAGGAATACGCTTGAAACTTTAGGGACACACATTATCATCAAAGGACAAATATATGGTGGTGGATACAAGAAACCGTAGGGTCTTTCTGAGCTCTGATACCATTGTGCAAATGCAGGGCCCATTCCAGGAGTGCAGAGCACTCACTTTATTTTGCCTCTGCAGGGTGGTGATAACTTCTGCAGCATGCAAGATGAAACATAAATAACCTTTATGTCATCTTTAGAAAAGGTACTTGCTGAGAAGTTGTGTATTTGGAGCCTTCCTGGGCAAATTGTGAATAATGGAGTTGCTAGGTTCCAGGGTTCTGCCTTGCTGGACTCCGATCTGCTAAGATGTGTGCCGAGCTGCTAGGGAGCGGTCGAGGTGCTTGGAGGATGGAGATGGCTGCTGCGTAATAGCAGCGGGCTTCAATCTGTTTCCATTTCGTGTCTAATAAATTAAATGCTCAGTACTCACCTGCAATGTCCATGGTGCTTCTCATCAGAACAGCTTGTAGGATCTGATAATAGAGAAGTTTAGGGCAAGGGGAAGGGCTGGCTACTTTTGATGGAGAAATTGCAACACTAATGGCCATTTATTTAGATTTTCTGAAACCTTTATTGTGTCCAGCTGCTAACAGCAGCACTTGCTGTCTGTTTTCTCCTGTCGGAGTTTAGCTGAGGGTTCCCTACTTAAAGACAAGCTCTCAGATGACGTTTATAGGCTTAAGTTGTGGGTAAGTGCCCTGCAGTTAGGAGTCGTAAGCTGTCACAGAACCAAGATGGTGCACAGACAGTCAGCTTTCTCCTTTGCCACCTTTGTGAGAAAGGGCTCTGGCTCTCAAGGACATTTTTTTTAAAAGAAAAAAAAAGGTAATGGGATCTGTTATGCTGAACATCACTGGGTGGAGATTAAAATGAGTAATGATGAACTCCTGGGCAACCTAAATAAACTAATTAGCTCCAAAGGGTGCGGGAAGTCTTGGGTATCAATTTGGTAATTTTGCTTTGGGTCTGATGGTGGAATTTCATTAATCTTAAGTTGATAAAAGACTTGGTATTTTCCATGGGCTGTTCTTTCCAAATGTAGTGCTGACTGTGGATGTGCATAAGGGAGCCTGGGAGGCAGAAGGTCACTGTTACCGAGACACAACTCAGGTGTTTCATGGTCTGCTGTCAGGGCTTGGTCTGGACTCTGGGTGAACATCTGAATGGCACTTTGTAGGTTGGATATGTCAAAGCGACTCTCCTCAAACCAGGAGAGACAGGCTGTGAGTCAACTGAAATAGATGTTCTCATTTCTTCATCACCCTATCAGTGGGAAGCCTTGTGTTGAGTTAGAGATGAGCTCTGTGGCCTCTCGTGGCATTATAGTTGCTGTCACTTCTCTGCCTTGGGTCGTCAGGGACTGACCCACCCAGTATGGCTTGCTTTAGCAGCAGTGCCATTGCCCACAGGTTTTAAAGCACAGCATGGGTGTCACAGTAGTCTGTTTACATAGAGTTCTTGATTAGCTTTATTGAGTGCATGCGTATACTGCTCCAAATAGATTTCTTGATATTCTGAGGCATGGTAAAATTGCGATCTAGGGAGAGATGTGCACACTTCATTTTGTTATCACCTGAGAGCCTGTTCTGTAGAAATGTTAGGAAAGGAGGATAGAGGACAGCAGAATGGATCAGATTATTTTTTTTTGTAGTATGTGAATTGGTTATCTGTGTGTGTTGGCTTTTCTGAAGTCAGATCTACAGATTTGTAAATTCCTCTTATTTGCTTATTTGGAAACTGAACACTCTTGTTTAAAAAAGAAATATTGAATTGCATCTAATAACCCTATTACCTTGTCTTATGGAAGTGTTTTCTGGAGCTCAGAGCTTGCATTTTCCTAGACTGTTACTGCTTGGTGTAGGACAAGGGTAAGGCAGCTGTGCCCATCACTGTACAGGAAATGTGCTTAAAACTTTAAATATAGTATATCATACTCTCTCAGCAAGTTTTATATGAAAATGCAGATGAGTGTTTGGATCAACTTTCACTCAGTGTCATTTCAGTAGACTAATTCAAATAATTTAATTTGAAGGAACACTAAAATGTTTGGGCTTAGGAAAATACAAACCAAAATATTTGTGTGTTGATGCAATTCTTCTGAAGCTTCCATTTTAGTGAAAGATTAATTGCACTGTCAACTCTTTATCCTAACCTTAAAAGAAAAGTAATGGCATACTATCACGATTCTAAAATGCACTTAGATTCCTTGCACCTAATGAACTTCAATTTGAGAGCTGACATGTGACTTCAGTGTTTCACAGATCTGGAGGCAGAGGACTGATTAAAGCATCATCACTGGAGCTATTTCTGTTCCTTCTGATGTTTCTTCTTAAAACTTGCCTGTTGCCTCAAAGGCCTTTATGCATACCTAAAGGAGGAGATCTGCAGCTGAGACTCCCCAGCAATTAAGAATATATTACAGGGAAATTGCTTGTTTCTAGATGTTGATAATAGCAAAAATATAGTACTTTGGTAATCAAAAGTTGGATGGTAAGATGGGCCTGTGTAACATGTGGGGTGAACGGGAGTGTGAACCCCAAGAACCCTAATCAAAAAAACTTTTCCTGAGTTTTTTTTGCAGGGTGATTTGGTACAATAAGGAGTTAGTTTTGTGTGGCAGCTATAAGATCATCCTTCCTCAACAGTGAGTTATTGTCCTTCCTTAATAGCTGACTATCGTCTAAGAAGCTGAAAATTATAACAGTTAAAGGGAGCGTGTGGGGAGTAGGTGTTTGCACTCAGACTATGCTGGAGTCAGGTTTTCAGGTCTGGGGAGAGGAGGGAAACCAGGATAATGCAGGGGCACTCTGCTTGGAATGGGCTGGTTGAGGCCATGGCAACTGTTGGATCACTGTCACGTTGAATTCCTCAGAAGAGTCTGACCATAGCTGTTCCCTGTTTTCCCAAACAGAACATTTCAAAACCCCTGACTTGACATAGCAGCTGATGGAACTTCCAGGGAGTGTTTTGCTCCTGAACCTCCTAGAACTCCTTTGAAATGCTGTTGACCCCAGCAATGAGTTTTCTATTGACGTTAAAGATAGATTTATTGCACTTAAAGTTTTGCTTCCTTCCAACTTATGAGGTCTTTGAGAGCTGAGATCCAATAATTCCTTGTAAATGGCTACCTCTGCTTCCGAACAAAGCTTCTTAAATATGATATATTACTAGCAGTGAGTGTAAGCATATCCCTTCTGTTGTCTCAGAGGAGTGCTGTGTGGGTTATCTCACTGACAGGAAATTGGAGAACCATAAAGGAATTGAAATAGTTGGACTTAATAGAAGTGTTGGAAATTCCCTTTTCCCTGATGGTGGATTTTTCTGGGAGCAGAGATAGATCAGAAGCAACATTATTAGAACACTTTTTACTAAGCTACTAATAATAGAATAAAGCCCTTATTAAAGGCAGAAAGCTATTTGCACATTACACTGACATACATGTTCAGCCTCGTTGTAGCAACAGCTTGCAGCTCCCTGACTGTTCAGATGCCCTTTGCTTTACTCTGTTTGTATATTCCTGTAGTTGGTGAACACGGCAGACAACCCTTGTCCTGGGTGTTGTGCAGCCTGTAGTTGATGTTAGTGCATGCTGATGGTCTTGTCCAAATCTGGCCAACTTTCCATGTTCTGAGTTTATCAGTTTTTATGGATTCAACAGGACTGCTGTTAACCTGAGCACACTGGTCCATCAGAGTCTTTATTTTTGTTGTCTTTCAACAGAAACTTTCTTCTCTTTAGCCTGCTGTTTTCCCATAACTATTTCTCCCACTGATACCCAAGGTGCCTGCAGAGCCTGGTCGCAGGTGCTCACACAGAAGGGGACTCTGTGTGATTAGGTGAACACAGGCCATTTTTCCATTCCTAGAAATAAATTCCCTGAAAAATATTTTTTAAGGAACAGCTTATCTGTGAAGTTGTGTGAAACTGAGAATAATTTTGGAAGAAAAAAAGAGGCATCTACTTCTTCATGACAGTGTTTTCAGCTCAAGACCGAGAGTACCATATATGTGGCTTCAAGACAGGCTATCTTTCTTCCACAGGCACCTCGTTATGCCTTGACAGTTATTCTGTCACCCAGAATGTTTCAAATGTTAATATTTATGTCTGCTAACACATACAGGAACCTCTGCATTTTGTTACCTTCCCTGGGCCTTCTGTTTGCAGCACTTCACTTTCCCATGTATTTGGTGAATTTTTATTGTTTCAATCTCTTTCACTGTCTGAAGGACAGAAGTGACATAGAACAGCAGAGTCTGCTTGTTATTTTTCAGTCTTTTTTTTTTTTTTTTTTTTTGCCTTGTTCCTTCCTCCTTTTTTCTCCCAGTTTTTCTTCCTGACCCCATTTTCAGCCTTGACTAGAGATTGCGCACACTGTTTCCTCCCACTCAGCTAATGCCATTTCTCATACCTTCAGTAGTTCATTGCCTGTTTATGTATTTGGGAGAGGGATGTATTCTTGAAGGTGGGTTGAGTGTAAGATGCCCTAATGACTTTCCTGAAGATTTCTCCTGACTAGTGTTGTCCAGGGAGTTGTCTTCCCTCCCAGGAATGTTAACCTGAAAAAGACCATTGCCCACACCAGCTGGTGGTAGCCAAAAGCACCTACTGTAGCACCACAGGCTACGAAAGTCTTCCTAATCCATATCACTAAAGTTATGTAATTCAGGTGTTGGAGGCACGTTTATAGTAGAGGGAGACTAGAAGTCATCAGTACTGTTTGTAATGCCCTAATTTACTGGAATGGGTAGTAATTAACTTCAAAAACATCTTCTATGGTCCAAGAAGATGAGTATGATGTGTGGTAGAGAAGATGACAACAGTCTCTGATAAGGTGTAACAGGTAGATGTTTGATGTCCTGATCTGGTCTTTAGATTCCTGAGTCTGTTGGCGAAGTACATCCACCTGTCACCTGAGACATGTATAAACTTCTGTGGCCATTGGTGTACCTTGCCTTAACCTGATCCCTTTTCATCTTGTCTCAATCAAAGCTTCTTTTAAGAGCCTGAAGGTTTGAATTCTAGGTTCCATTTTTCATCTTTTAAAATAATGTCGTATCTTAAAAAAAAAAAAAAAGACTGAAAAGAAACATCACTGTTATCTCTGGGTTTTTTTGTCATAAAGCAGGAAAAAATGAGAAAATAAAGCCCTGGATAGTTGCAAGCCAAGTTTAATGGGAGAGGAAAGTGCCTTTTTATTTTTAAATTCACTTTTCTTCACAGACTAGGCTTGGTTTTTCTGTGAAAGACAATTAAAGTAGATGCATTTTCAGCAGCAGACAAATCTTATTTGCTTCCAGCCTTTTCCATTTTTTATTACAATCACTGCATTTTCTTCTTAAAATACAAACAAGTCAATGGAAGCATGGCTGGCAGGATAAAATGATTATGGGATAATTTGTGTTTGCCAGACCAAACAAAATCAATCACTATTGTTTAGGGACCAAAAGCATTAAATAGCTGTGAGATATTCCTGGACTTATACAAAACCTTCTTTTCAGGACAGATAAGGGAGAAGGCTGTCTAACACCCTGAGGTGGTGTTTGTCATTTTTCACATTTACAGTGTGATATGAACAATACTAAGAAAATTTAATCTCTCGTTTTCCCTCCTGAGCTCTAAGCGGTTCAGTTCAGTTGTGTGTTTCACTGACATAACACAGTGTTCCACAATCTGGTTTAAAACCCTTGTTAGTCTGGGCTTAAACTATTTTCCTGGTGGTATATGGAGGTTATCACTAAACATCTGGATCAGTGTAGAGAAAGAGGCAGGAATGTGTGGTGAGGCTGGGAGGAAGAAGCTGAAGTTCGGAAATGTGGGAATCTCTTGTGTGATCAAGGTTCTAATGTGATAACTAGTACTGAATTAGTTGATTACAGATAAAATAGAATATTTATTATAGTGCCTTTATTTTGAAAAGACAGGATGGGAAAAGTGTGTATTACTGAGGGTAAGCTAAGGCATACTGTGGTACATGTGAAGAGTTCAAAGTTGACCAGTGAAATTAGCCCAACAAGTCCTTCTAAGAATGGTATTTTTAAAACACAGTATCCCTTTGATGCTATTAATATCAACCGAGTCTGATTCCAAACTTGGCAGCTATGTGGAAATACTGTGTTCTGCCACTCTAAAGGAGGGGAAAAAAGAAAACTCAAACCCCAAATATTACCTGAGGCTGGGGAGTTTTCTCTCTTGGTGTATTGAGTTGGTTTCCTTCTCTTTCAGTTATGGCTGGTTTTTTTTTTTTTTTTCTTACCCTAGTAGTCTCGCTGACTGTGCAAGCCCCTGCTTTCCCAAAGCCAGCTCCTGTGAGCTTTTGTACACAGGAGAACACTGATTATCTTTTAGAGTAAAATCTGATTATGCATATGAATGTTTTAAGTCAACTCAAGTAGATTATTTTTTCCTTTCTGAAGAATGAATCCAGGTGAAAATAAAAATTATGTATATAAAAAAGGGAATGCATATTGAGAAAATGTACTAGTGCCAACAGATGTAAACTTGTTTTAACTAAAGGCCCTAACTCTTCATTCACTAAGAAGCATATTTTTCCCTGACCAGATTGATGGATGAGTTTTCCTCAAATTCAATCCTTCAGGAAGGGAATGCATATTAATTTATGGCTTGCTTACAGACAAATATACTCTTGGCTTTAAAACAGGTGCCAAGTTCTTCCAGGCAGAGCACAGCAGTACAAGAAGAGTTCATGTTAAAATAAATAATATATTAAAAAGTCGCTTTCAGAAAGGTACATCATCTCATTTAATCAGCTCCTAGTAGTATTCCTTAGGGTTCTGAAAACCAAAGGATTACCATGAATCAGAGGGGACCTTCACGATGTTGATTGCCAGGTACCCTTTAGCTAATGACAAACCTCTGACGTCCATGCCTCCTCTGCTTTTCTCATCTGTATTTGGTGGCTTTAGGCTGACCATAGCCCTAAGGCACAATTCACGTTACTGCCTTAGGGATGTGCACAGTTTGGAGGCAAGTTATAGAAGAGCAACCAGAAAGATTAATTGACTAGATGGATCTGATTTATAAGGCAATATTAGGAGTGCAATATATTTAGACTGGATATGCAAATAGAGAAGAGGACATGATAACTGTCTTGAAATACTTGCTCAGGAAAGACCAATGATGGTGAAGAATTACTGGAGAGGAACAGAAGGGTATAACTGAGAATAATGGGTAGAAATTAAGAAAAATAAAATGTGGGCTGAATGCCATGATAAAGCTTCATGACACTAAATTCAGAATGCAAATGAGAAAGAAGAATAAGTGGTGAAAGACCCATCACTTAAGACAGTTTAAAATTAGATGTGAAAAAGAAGTAGAAAGTGTACTCTAGAGGGCAATCCTTCACTGGCATAGGGCTAGAGTACATGTTCCTTTCCATTTCTAATTTCTGCGATTCAGTGGTGCTGTGATTAGGGGATCAATTTTTCCTTGTGCAGGCCCAAGATGCTACTTTAATATTTTAAGGGAGCTTTTAAAATAATCTGTAGTAGCACTGAGAGTTACCTTGATCAAATAAATTGAAATACAACATTATGAGCCCTAGGTCCATCAGGGAACACTAAAGGATTTTAATAAATAGAATTTTAAAAACATGACAAAATAATACTTCATGTGGCTTCCTCCCAGGCATTCTGAAGACTGATGTCAGCTCTAAAGAAATGGTCTAAGCTCTGTTGACATCTCTTCCTTTGTGAACTCCAGTGAAGTTAACTGGCTGCCCTTTGTTCCATCACCTCAGGAGCAAACTGTCAAAAATATGTTAAATGAAAACTTGAGCCCATACAGTTGCTCTCTTGTGCACCATTCAAAAGAAGCAAAGAAGAAAGTTGAACAGATTTTTAAAATGGTCCTTTTTGACCTTTACAAAAGTACTGAATTTAATCCCTTTAGCCGAAAAGATCCTGCTGGTGAAAAGGATTAGGAAGAAGAAGAAAAATTCCTGAGTGTCACAATTGGTCAAGTTTTTGTGACCTAGTACTTGCAGCGCATTTGTTCAGTCTCCTTTCTTCAGAAGGTTGAATTCTGTGAGATGTTTTAGACTCATATCTGAAAATTGCAGGTCACTGTGTAAGAAGCAATCTTTAAAGGGCTGAGAACAAAACAAAAACAACCCCAAAACAAAACTGCACAATAAGCTTCCCTCCACTGTCTGTTCTCATATTGGTCTTCCTGAACTTGATCTGTGGGAACATCTAGGCTTGGATTAACAAATCTTTTCTCCTATTTCTTAGGTGATTAAAGGTAAAAAGTCTTAAGCTGCAGGTTTTGGTAATGGGAATTCTTGTCCATAGGAACCCAGTGAAAACAAATGTTTTTACAAAGGAGCAGGCATCAGATGAAAGCTAGCTGTTTTCGTCAACAGTTGCCAACAACCCAATAGAAATACCGTGATCCTGTTCACAGTGCTTTGCTCAAATTAATATAGCCCCCTTTCAGGGAGGCTCCTTACTGGGTCTGAGGTCTAATGCTACCATATTGCTTTTGGTCCTCAAACTTGGTTATTAGAACAACCTTGGTCTGATCTGTGTCACACAGGCGTAGCCCAAAAGAAACTGTACAAGTGTTTAAGAGTAGTTGATAATCTCTCCCCCTCTTTTCTGTAAGTCCATTTCCAGCTGAGGGCTAGAGTCTGCAATTGCTTTAGGTTTACACTAAGGGCAGCTCTGAGGATAGGAGCTAATGGCTAGATGCTGTTGCAAGGATGCAGACTCATTTTGGTGATGTATGAGGACACTGGAAAGTCTAGTGATGTAATGTTCTCTGAGCATGTCTGTGGGAGAAATAGAACTGTCTTGGCACCTCTGAAGTCAATGACGGTTTTGCCATTAATTTCACTTAATGTAACCTATAAGAATAACGCATGTTCCTCTGGAGTTATTTATTTCATTGTTTATCTATGTTAGAAAGACAACACAGAGCACAGTGAGGTAGAGAGAGGAGGGAGGTGTGAGGGTAAATGAAAAACCAGAGGGGGGGAAAATAAGTTATGTTTGTTTGCATGTCTGTGGCAGCTGTGGAGATAACACTGTGATTTAATAACCCTACAATGTGCCACGTGTCGCTTTGCTATTGCATGCTGATATAATAATGCAACGGGAAGTTGAATTATTTGTAATGTCATATTTTGTAAGAACGAGCTGCTCAGAAGTAAACAGCTGAAAAGTGTCTTGATAACAAATTGTGTGGCTGACAAACAGGAGGAAAAAAGAGCAAAAAGAAATTGCCACTGTCCTGGTGTGTCTGGTAAGCTGATATACGTCATTCTGAGCAATGGCACTGGGAAACGGGGTGTCTGCAGTAATGACAATGTGCAGTGCAATTGTGTACTCTTATCTATAACGGTTTGCTATAAACCATAACATATCCTGCACTTCTTGAACAATAGGGTATTGCTGTGATTGTTTTAAATAGGTTTGAAATGGTTCTACTGAAGCTGCAAAGTGGCCTAAATTTGCATAAGGATTCTGCCTATTTTTTAAATGCAATTCAAGTTGTTAAAATTGCTCACAATCACCTTTTATAATCTCTAATTCATTTCCTACTGGGTCATGGCTAAATCTAGCCTGATCATCTCTCTTTCATAGTGACATCTGCAGCTGCACAGCCACCTGCGCCTCTGCATGTTTGGATTTATCTGTTCAAGGTGATGGCTGCAAATAAAAGAATTGGAAGTTCAAGTATACATATCTCATATAGCCATTTATGAGGGAACTGCAGCTTTCTAGAATCAAATTTTTTCAAGTGGCAGTTCCAGTCCAATTCATCAGATGAGGCAGAGTTAACTTCTAATTTATTTTTATTTTGGGGGATTGTGTCACCGCATCATTTATACAAAACCCAAATGAACAAAAAACAGGTCCCCATCCTGAAAAAAACCAAACCCCAAAACACCCCACCCAACACAACCACTCATGTAACTGCTAAAGAAGGTCTTGCAAGTACAGTATTCTGGTTGTCGACACAGATATTTGATGTTGGAGTGGTACGATTGAACACAGTCTGAAACAGGGTGGTGGTTTTGACATGCCCTTGGTAGCCTGGCTTATTAGAAGTTATATAGTTAGGTGGAGCCCTCTCCAGTATAACTTTCCTTATTATCTCTTCAGTGTAATGCATTTTCAGCTCTATCAAGATGGCTGTGTCTGCAGCTGGTATCAGCTTGGTTCAGATACAAGTTGGATGAAACACACTATTAAAAAAAACCAAAACAAACAAAACCCCCCAAAAATTTGCCTTTTTTTTTTTTTTTTTTTTTTTTTTTTAAGAAATAGGGAGAAAATAGTGCAGCAAAAAGAAAACCTCCAGAGAGAATGAGGATACACTGAACCATGATTTCATAGGACTTAATGAACATGAAGCATTGACCCTAGATAACAAGTTAGAAAAGAAGAACGCTTCAGACTCTTAGGGGAATAGATCTAGCTGACATTAAAAAATGGAAATCAGGTTTGCTGTTTTTAATAAGATGATCAAAATGAGAATTGGCTAAAAAGTTGTCCCAGAAGCATGGGTGAATGGGAGAGAACACAATTTTTCAGGCATTGGTGCTGATAAATGGGGAAAATAAGCAGTCTAGATAGATCTGTAGAAAATCCTGTATGACTGGATTATTTACTTGAGCTGTTTCACTACCATTGTTGTCACGCCGGCACTTCAGCAAGGTCACTTAAAGCTTTAGAGCTGAGATAAACCCAAAACTTTTAAGAGACCAGGAGCACAGGGATCACCTATGATTGGCATCTGGGACTTCTGCAAAGCTCAGCATGATGCAGTAAAGGCCTATGAAACAGTGAAGAACACTTTCATAAATGCACTGGTTTTGCATTTTTAACTAAACTTGAATATCTTCACCTTTGTAAAAACAAAGGAATTAAACATCAGAATTGTAAAACAAGTCTTCGTTCTCAAAATATGAGACAAGAATACAACAATTGACTGATGCCGGATGAAGTATGCTAAACCGCTTTGAGCTCTGTACAGCATTAGGAGCACTGTGTGCTCACACAGTCACAGGAGCTGTGACTACAGTCCAAATCCTTGCATTTCACTACCATCACTCGCTATTGCTAGCACTCTTGGTAGTAGCCAAGAAATAAGGTATGAAGCTCTGAAACGATATCCTTATGTGTATTTAGATAGCTGGATATGCATCTGCATGTATAGACTACAGTAGTTGCATGAGTAAATTTCCCTTAGTAGGTTTATAGATGACACCAAGTTGTGAGAGTGTTGATCTGCCTGAGGGCAGGAAGGCTCTTCAGAGGGATTTGGCCAGGCTGTGGCCACTGTATGAGGTTCAACAAGGCCAAGTGCCAGGTCCTGCACTTGGGTCACAGCAACCCCTGCAATGCTACAGGCTTGGGGACGAGGGGCTGGAAAGCTGCCTGATGGAAAAGAGCCCTGTGGTATTGGTTGACAGCAGCTGAATGAGCCAGCAATGTGCTCAGGTAGCCAAGAAGGCCAATGGCATCCTGGCCTGCAGGATCAGGGCAGGGATTGTCCTCCTGTACTGGGCACTGGTGAGGCCGCACCTCGAATCCTGGGTTCAGTTTTGGCCCCCTCACTGCAAGCAAGACACTGAGGTGCTGGAGCATGTCCAGAGAAGGGAATGGAACTGGGGAAGGGTCTGGAGCACAGGTCCTGTGAGGGGCACCTGAGGGAGCTGGGGGTGTCCAGCCTGGAGAGGAGGAGGCTTGGGGAGACCTTATTGCTCTCTACAGCTCCCTGAAAGGAGGGTGCAGAGAGGGGGGGCGTTGGTCTCTTCTCTGAAGTGACAAGTGATGGGACAAGAGGAAATGGCTCCAAGTTGTGCCAGGGAAGCTTCAGATTGGATATTAGGAATAATTTCTTCATGGAAAGGGCTGTCAGGCATTGGAATGGGCTGCCCAGGGAGGTGGTTGAGTTGCTGTCCCTGGAGAGATTTAAGAGATGTGTAGGTGTGGTGCTTAGGGAAGTGTTTAGTGGTGGGCTTGGCAGTGCTGGGTTAACGGTTGGACCTGATGATCTTAAAGATGTTTTCCAACCTAAATGATTCTGTAATAACTAAAAAATATTGGCA
Organism: Rhynochetos jubatus; assembly: GCA_027574665.1. NCBI lineage: Eukaryota > Metazoa > Chordata > Aves > Eurypygiformes > Rhynochetidae > Rhynochetos > Rhynochetos jubatus. The sequence continues at coordinate 34,003,765 of CM050654.1, forward strand.
GAACATCAAATGCTTATCTGTAAGCTGAGCCCTTTCTTACTCATACTTTTCCTTATACGCATATATGTATGCCTAGATGTGTGAAAGGCTTGATATTTTTCCTTTTTTTGGAGTGCTTATTGTTATGGTGTGCCTTGCAGTGTGAGGCTATCTTTATGTAGCCTGTCCATATGACTACAGTCTTCCTTCCACTTCAATTAGATTCATACAATGGCTATAATTAAAGTGTTCACAAGGTTTTAAAGAGGTAACACGCAAGTTTAGATCTGCTTAGGGCTTAACAATTAATTACCTCTGTGGCTGCCTGGCCAACTTGCCAGCACAGCAATGGAGGCTAATCTTCATTTTTTTTAATACTGCTTCAACCTGCCTCCTTTCTCTGTTATGTAGGACTTGGTTTGGTTTTTTATTTTCTTTCCTTTCAAGTTGTTTGACATTGGAAATAAATTTCTATATAACAACAGGTAATGAATCATGAATTAGTATGGAAATCCTGCTAACTTTGTTATTGGATGAAGCTAAAAGCCTGACTGTTATAACAGAGACAAAAAACAATAAGATACTAATAAAAATGGGGGAAGCTAATGTTCTTTAAAAAAAAACTACTTTCATGAAAAAGTGTTTGAGAGGTAGATAAAGGTCTTCTGAAATTTTTATGGTTTTATTAATGAGGAAAAGTTATCTATGTAGCTTTTCCTGTTGATGATCTTTCAGTAATAACTTGAAAGCTTTCTGAAAAGTGGTTTTCATTCCTTTGTTAAAGAAATTTTTCGTGTCAGTAAAAATACTTTCCCACCAGCAAGCAGGTGAAGTTGCAAGAAAAAAGCATTATGAGAGAAAAGACCATGTAGAAAAAAAAAAAATGGAAAGCTGCCCTTGAGTATTTTGATAGTATTCCCTTGCTTTATTCAGAAACCATCAATAACAGAGATGTCAGTAGAAGAATGAGGATCTTTGTTATGTTTGAACTGAACATTATCCATATAAATCTAAAACCTTCAGAACTGTAGCTCTACTGTAAATGACTTTGATTTGGCTGAAAAAAATCTTTAGCAGAGGAATGTTATGAGGCTTTTAAGAAGCCTTAGTAATTAAGATAAATTGGGAAAAGCGAATTAGGGGAAGCAATCAAAATTTTTTTGGTGTGTTAAAGTTACATTCTTTACTTAAAATGTTAGCAAATTATGGAAGGTAGAAAACTAAAATAGCTGAATTGAGTCATCTCACTTAGTGGTTATAACCAGAATATTGAGGATATAGGAGAAAGGGGAAAAAAGAAATCAATAAAATAACATATAAATTTTTTTTCAGATGCCTGAAGCCCTGAATTGGTACCTACAAATACTGGTTTTTGAATTAATACTTTCAAAAGAAAATATGATTAGAAGTTAAAATTACAAGGGAGGGGGGGAGTGACTATGTTGTCCTTTCAATAAAGAATAAATATTAAAATTAAAGAAGAATGAATTTTTTTAAAGTGTCAATCTGTAGACTTAAAGCAATATTTAGCAGGGAAGTAAAATGCTTGTAAAATATCAAAAAAATGCCATTAATGTGGAGCAGGGATAAATTGCAGTGCTGTTCTTTGTCTCTCTCTTCTCTCAGCTGTACATTCACCCAGTAGTGTCCTTCCCTCTGCCCCCTTACCCTACTTACATTCCTCACTCTACTATGTTCCCTGTCTGTGTATAGATTTGCTGCTTAAACTGAGATATGATCCTTTCACATCAATAGATTGAATAATACGAGCACATATAAGAATTAATTGATGCCTGTCATAAATCAGTGGAACTTATGTGCATATAATTTACTTGTGAAAGGTTGGACTATATATGCCATAGAATAATAATTTCAGTATAATAAATAATGGAATGCACTTGGAAGTTGTACCAACGTTTAACTATTACAACACTGATGCAAAACAACACTAGAAAATATTAATTTTCAGGATGTCAAAGCTAAGGAGTTACGTCTGTGCACTTTTTTTGGTTTGGAGATCCAGGCACTATGTAATTTTGAAAACGGTTATAAAAATGATCCGTTTTGTATCAATTTCCATGAGTTTAGTGTTGAATATGGTACCTTTTCTGAAAAGGGGTAAGGAAGTTGGCATAATTGGAAGTTGGCCTAATGGACAAATGAGCTCATGTTCAGGTCATGAAGGCCAATCAGGTCTGTTAAGGACCAGATTTTCCTCAAGTATCTCTCTCTAGCACTCTCTGTGCTTTGCTTATGAAGACACACATGCATTTCCAGGAGTTTTGGTAGCTCTCACTGAGCAGGCAGCTGGGAGTGCTGAAGGGGTCTCGGACCATGTGGGTACATCCACACAGGCAGTTCTGCACAGCCTTGTCTCTTCCAGACAAGCAGTCAACTTGCTGAAGAAAACCAAAGGCTTATTGTTGTCCCTATTCTAGAGAGGAAGGGGAGCCCAAAATCGTATATTGGTTTTGAGGTCTAGATTTGTATGATCTGAAGTCCCTCTACGCCCTTGGATTAGCTCCTGTGCATTCTGAAGCCCTAAAACTAGTCAGGAGTCCATGTGTGTGAGGAGTGCGTGGGAATGAAGGTGGGGTATCTCACACTTGAGTGCCAAAAAGTCATCAATGACTACGTAATATCCAGCTTCAAATGCCGCTTTGTGCAAGACTTCCCATCCTGTGAGAGCTGCGGTGTGGTCTGCCAGGACCTGTTGCAGACAGATCTGATGTGAGGGAGAACGCCCACAGGGGTGTAGTGTATATCTTTATAATGAGGTCCTTAAATACCCTTCTGTTACAAACCACCTCTCTGATACTGTCCTTGCAAAGAAGATTAAAAACCTTTCATTGCCATTCGTAGGAGAGGACCAATTCTCTATTGTCTCTGGAGCACATTCAAGTGTTATTGAACTTGGTTTTGTTACAGAGCTAAAAGCTGACTTGAAAGAATAGTCACCATGAGGAAAATGGAATAGCAATGCTAGATGTAATGTACTATTGACAAAAAACCTCGACTTGGCTCACCGCACACATTTTCTGCAGTTTGTTTCGGTGACGTTATTCTCATTTGATGTAGGCTCCACAACTCACTTTTTTGCTTTTTCCTCCCCCACGGCTTTTATTTTTCTGGATGCAGCAGAGCTGGATTTCTCAAGAGGCACTGTGGGTTATAGCACAAGATATCATAATGTCCTCCTACCTTAATTGCCTTCTGACGACAATCCGTGAGTGAGGTCTATTACTCTCTCGCTGCCATTTGTTATTCAGATTGCTTTTTCTTTTTCCTTGAAACTTCTTTTTGGGAGAGGCTATTTAACTTTCACTCTCTAGTCCTTTCTGTTTGGATCACTTTTCCTTCTCTGCTGAACTTTCTCTTCACCTTTTATTATCATTAGGTATTGCATTCTCTGGATGCTGTTCTCATTTGTAGCTTATCGCTTCAGTTTATTATTTTCTTTCAGCCTCTTGTTCATGTTGACTAATGTGTTTTTTTCTCTATCTCTTTGCAAAACAGAAATATAAAAATAGGATACATGAGACTTTCTTTTTTATGTGAAAATGAAATCCTCAGCTCAACTGGCTCCATCTATCTTTGATTTCTTCTTCATTATCAAAGTGCACTGGCAAGTAATACCTCAAATATGATAGTTAGCCTCTGGAGACCAAGAGCATGGTGCAAACCATGTTTCTTATATTAGCACCAGTCCCCTTAATCCCTTGCTTATATCAACCTTTTAAAGAAAATTAATTTCACATGATTATGCTAATATTTTCTTAATGAATCAGAAAAGAAACCTGTGCAGAACATTAATGAATCATTTTAACTATCCCTGCTGTGAGAATTCACAATCATTCTTTCTGTAAAATTATATGAATATTAATATGCACCCTGGTAATTGGTACAAAGTTAATTACTGTAATTCTGCTATAATTTAAGAAAAAAAATAATCTGTCATATGAAGTAAAAGCTAGTTATTAAGATGGAAATCCTGAAGTTAAAATACCAATCCATACCTATGAAGTGAGGTAAGAAAAATTTTGATGTTATTACCAGATATTTTAAAGTAGTATAATCTGGCTATTCATTTCTTTCTCTTCATGTAAACAAATATTCTACATAATTTAGTCATCTTCTTTACTTCAGTCGGTTTTGCCTCAGATTTGAAATCAATAGGAGTGAGAAGTTATCTCTTTTCGTGTCATGGGGAATAATACATGTACACATGACAGAATCTGACTGTGAAAATTAGAACTAGGAAATTAATACTATAAAATTGTAATAGAAATTTGTGTTATTTGTCACTTGCTAGGCAAGTTAAGTTATCCTATCTGTTTTTCTGAAACAATGACTTGTCAAAGCATCCTAATGCTGCTGAAGTAGTTACTGTCTTAGCACGCATATGTATTTATATATAAATTGAAAGTTAATTTTTCTGTGCTCCCTAGAACAATGAAAACTTTTTCTCTCAATGGAATAACAATGCAAGTAGTTGTTTCTGTCTGCCATGCTACAGAAACTCACACTTTTCCCCGTGTGGGAAGGGGAAGAACTGTTAGCCTGGCTGGACCCTGATGACCAAATTCTGATGGAAACTCTAGGGCAGAGGTATGAAAGCCCACTCAGGTGGCTGAGTACTGCACCTGCTTTTCATTCCCATGTGTTTCGGGTTTCTTTGCCTGTGTCCTTCATGTGTTTTTGTGCCATTTACCAGGTATGAAAAATGGTACTTTTAAGGACCGTTTTTATCAGAGATGGGAAGTAGTGTGAAATGTTTCTGTAATAGATACTAGAAGCCTGAACAGTTGTTCAGATGGCTATTCTTAAGCGTATTATTACTTGATAAACTTTGTGTATCTTACAAAAAACCACCAATCTTGATCCTTTACAATTATATAACTAAGCAATCATTTTGTTTTACTTACAGCTAAGAGTTAACTTCTAGTGAAACAGGAGTAATATGCGAGCACGTGTACATACAGAATTTATCTACAAAATTATTGTCTAGGCTTGTAAGCTGTTTATTTTTTTTCTAGTGTTTATTATGTTGGTAACTAATATTGATGCAGAGCTTCTATGGGAATTTCTCTCCTGAGAATGTATTAACATATGTAATTATTAACCAGTCCAAATTGAGTAAGATCCTTCTTTTTCATCTGAAGACTGTATATTATCTACTTCCACTATTGCAGCATTTAGCTTTCTTTTACTGCAGGGTTTTAGTTGTGCCAAGCATACAATTTTCACATTACCATATAGACCATAATTGAAAAGAAATAATCCTTTATTAATTTTCTATTAAGAAAAATCAACACATAAGAATATGAATACCAATAGGGAAATAAAAGCCTTTTAAAAACTATATTTAGCATACTGAGTGTAAATTGGAAATAGTATTCCCTAAGCAATCTAATATTGTAATGTCAGGTAGTAATAAAGTGGTGGCTTAAGTGATTTTAAAATATCATTAAATTTTTTTTTTTTTTTTTTTTTGCTGTATAGTTACAGGAATTAAGTAGACAAATGTTGTTATTTTTCTTCATACAAAGAACTGTTTGAGTGCTGGAACTCTCGGTTCATGGAAATGACTTTTTTCCTGGTGTTTGTATCCCACCTTCTAATGCTGCATTATTTGTAGTGTGCACGTATTTTTTTTTTTTTTTTATTGTTTTAGGTAAGGGCTTTAGACCTGGTGATTATAAAATCAGGAGAAAACATGATGTATTTAGGAAAGACTTATCCTGAAAGTGATGGTCAAATCAAAGGCCTATCCTGGCTCTTTAGGGTAAACGTCAGGACCCCACCAAAATCTGAATTAGAAAGAAAAATAAATCACTTTTTCAGAAGTTTGCTTAAAATTACTCTTTATTGAAGTTTTGGTTTTCCTGGCACGTCTGTGCAAAAACTTAAAAGATTCAAAATATGAATTCCTTTGTGTATGTTCTGTTGTGCTCCTGATCATGTTGTTCAACTTCGGCTATTTTCCAGGCAAGCTGTGCATCCTTCTGAGTTTCTGTCAGGGTAACTATTAATTAGAACTGAGCCTTTAATCAAGTTTGGTTTTTCCATGTCACGATCTTCTGCCTCGTATAGGATTTCTGACTCGTCAAAATAAAGTAGTACATCTCATGACAGATACTGCTCTTTAGGAGGAATAAAAGAATTGTTTTTCATGTGTATCTGTATAATCAGATTTATAAATTAATCAATTTCAAGTTTGGAAGGGCAGACAGGTCATGCCAGCTTCATTTAGCACATAGTGCCACACAGTAGCTATTGTACCAGCTCACACAACCTTGTTCCTGGATAAAAGTTTACCTGTTTAATCTGCAGGTTATTTAAATATCTCAGAAGTTGGAGAACATACTATATCTCCTGGAAATATTTTTCTATAACTGCTCCAGTGGTTTAAAATGCGTGCCTTATTTTCAGTCTGAATTCCAGCTTCTAATCATTTGATCTTGTTATGCTCTCTCCTGAAATAAGAAATAGTCTGGAAATGTCTTTTTTATCAACTAACAGACTCTAATTTGTTCATCCTTTAAATCTCTTTGGTAAGCTCTTCTCATGCTCCACTTCTGAGTAAAGCACTAGACTGTGCTCTAGCTTAGCTTCCTGTGGCACTACCAGAAGCTCATATATTTGTCCATTTTTACATCCCAATAAGCTGCTGTCTACAAAGCTGTTGAATAACTTTAACCACAATAGAGCTGTTCTGATTTTGGTCAACTAAAAAAAAAATAAATTTTTTTTGTCTTCCTCATCTAAAATGGTTGTCACTTTCCCGTTCTTCTGACATTTGCACTGTTCAGCAATGCAGTTTGAAATTTGTGATAATGAGTTGTAAAATCTAATGCTAAAGCCTAGTGTTTGGGTTTTTTAATGGGATTTCCTAGAACAGTAAGGCTTACTTGGTCAGCTCTGTCCTTCCTTCTGGCTGTAACCATTGAAGACAGGTTCCGATTCAAAGGTAGGTAGGTTCACCCAGCTTTTGAGCATTCAGTGCTGGAGTTAAAATGACTGTTCCAAGGGCAGTGAGGCTGCGGCCAGGGTCCAGTTGTGCCTGCCCACAGCAATGGCTTTTGCACAGCCCTGAGCCAGCTTTGCCCTCATCTACTGGTAAACAGGGTCTGTCGGTGGGATCAGAGGATGCTGCATGGGTCGAAATGGTGTTGAGGTGACACATGGACTGGGGAGGGGTGAGAGTGTGAAGTCTGATGTAGGGTTGTGTAAAAATGAGCAATACAAATGCGTGAGAAACTGATTTCATTAGTTCTGCTGGTATTAGATGTTATCAATCATAATGTAGAGGTATTGTTCTATGAAGGAACCTCATTGTATTGCTTATTAAATCTAATTCTCCATCTTCATTGTCCTTCTACAATTTGGAAGATTATTCACGGCTGACTTCTATTTTTATGGGCTCCCCAGACTGCCTACAATCATGTGCAAGAAATGCCGCCAGACATCAGTGGCTTTAAAAGTACTTATGTGGAAAGAAAAATGATCTTTCTTCCAAGCTATATCTCCTCTGAACTGCAAAAATTATCAGTGGGACTAATTCTGAGTTAGGCCTAACTTTCTTCCCCTTGCATTCCTGCTCTAGCTCTTCCAGATAAATTTGTCTGGCACACAGCTGTTCTAATGGGTCAGGATTGTGCTGGATCAGACTCCCACCCCAGCTGAAGGGCTGCAGGAGAAAACTGTGTAGTTGTCTTCTGAGGATTCATCTTCTATTCACAAAATACAGGGTCTGATGTTTGAAATTCAGAGAAGGTGTTGGAGGGATGTCAGTGGTGGTATTCGTAAAGCTGTGGATGCTGAGGTGTCAGCTGGGCCCGTGGGACAGATGGAGGTGGCTTTTGTAAATCAGAACATGTGACTTCAATAGAGTTTAGAAATATTTAGGAACTGTATAAACTAATTAGTTCAGCAATTGTTGGTCTGATTAAAATATCAAGATTTGGGTATAACTATAGGCTTGCTTTTTCTGAGATGGACTGCACTTGCATGAAACTTAATGGTGGAGACTTTATTCTGAATCTCTGTCTTTGAGGAAGCCTAGATAAGATTGGGAGAGCAAAAATGCAGCTTGAAACTACTGCAACTTGCATGTCTCTGAGGAGTAGGTTGTTTTCTATTGGGGAAGGAAAAAAAATCCATCTTTTGCCACAGGATGTAGCGGCTGTATCTTATTTTCAGATGTGTGCTCTCCTCTTCATTTTGTCTATAATAGCTGTTTGTAGTCTTAGTATTTTAGCTGTTACTTTTACTTGAGAGTTTTGAAGACACTTTATGAAAAGCTTAGCTTTTAGGAAGAGCAAATCACTGAAACCAATGTGATTTTTACAATTTAATTATGAAAATTGCTTATTTTAAGGCATGTGACAAGTTTCCTGATGTTAGCAAATAATGCTGCTAGGTGAGACAACACATTTACTTGGCTGTGGGAACTGAAATGTGGATTAAAGATTCTAAAATAAAGAAATGAAATGTGTTTAACATAGTAATCATCTAGGGGGAAGAAAATCAGTTTAATGATATGAATGACATATTAATCACATACTTATTTAGGTGTTGAAAATAAAAATGAGAGGTAGCACAGGATAGAAATAGCAAATATGTATTTGAACTTTAAGATGGCTTTGCCTTGGCTACAGCCCTGTAATTCAGGGAGCTGCTTTCTCTGATAGTGTGGAAATGCTGCGACATGAAGATTAGCAGAAACACAGTATTAGGCTCAAATACTGCAGTATGCTTTGAAATGGAAAAAGAATTCCATTTCTGAACTGTGGATTTTAATTTTGATGTTCAAGTGCATAATTTGGAACTTATTTTCATGGTTAGACGGATAGTTATTGAATCAGGTGATGCCGAGACAACCATACATAAGAGACCCGATAAAAGAGTAGAAGCAGCATGCTATAACTTTTAAAACTAACCAGCAGAGCAGGGAATGTACAACTTCAGTAAAATATTTGTGAGCAGCTTGCAAATCCAATTAATTACTCATATGAGAAACTGTCAATACTTTTGAATAATAAATCTGTTGGAGGCTTGTTCAATTTGTTCACAGACAATTTGCAAACAGATCTGAAATCCCATTGGTGCAATTTTCATTATAAATGACTCGTTCGATCCCCATGTAGACAAATAACAGAGGATATACAAAAATGTTTTGAAACCCATACAAAAAACAATACAAAGTTTCAGCGAAGAGAAATGTGTGTCAAGTTTCAGAATAAGGTGACCAGTAGCTGAAATGAGGCCACACAGACCCTGTACCTGACTTCCAGCCAACATTAATTTCTCACCTGGAGTAAGTCCTCACTGACATGAGCAGACAGAAAATGCTTGGGATGGGATTTGAATTCAGAATATCATTCCCCTCTGTGTTTGAAAATAAAGCCATGTGCTAAATAAAATAGATGTTATCTAAACCATTACCTCTGGCTACATCTGCTATGCAGAAAATCAAAGTAGAGCACAAAAATATGTGTAAACTTGTTTTGCGTAAACTGTGGTTTATCCTGAAATTGGACAGGTGAGTTTTGGTTATCACAGTAGTTCTCCTATTGGTCTTAAACTGTTGGTTATATCTGACATATCAGAGCTACGTCTTGTTAGTTCATTGGACTGTGGACAATTCAGTTACTCTGAATTGTCACTTTGCCTGTTTTGGATGTGTCTGCTCTCAGGCTCTGACAGACAGTTTAAAAACCAACCAAACAAAACCCACAACCTGAAAACCCCAATGGTGAGTGTGAATCTTGGAGCAGGGGGAGAAAAAGAATCTCAAAAGAAAGACAGGTGCACAGAGCCAGGAAGACTGGTAATATGAGCCATGGCAAAGATAAGTCAACTGAGAGAAATATTGTTGCAGTCTGTCAGCTCATATAGAGAAAGTTATAATTAGTGTTTTAGATACTCCTGAGCACAGAGAATAAAATCAGAGATAGTCTTTCCTGTCACAGACAGATTCTTTCCTTATGCTGAATTGCCCCTTTGGTTGCATAAGCACAAGAATATCTCTATTTAACTTTCAGATACACAGGACTTTCAGAAGCCCTGTTATGGGTGGAACTAGATGTTTCTCAATAGAATTTACTCTGAAAGATGAATATATTTAGCTTAGATGAAAACTTAATGAAAAGGATAGCAAATGTCTTGTATAGCTTTTAAAGTCCTGTGCCTTAAAGCTTAATATCGTTGTATATATCTGTTGCTGGCAAGGACAAAGAGCATCTCTCTGTGCAAAAAGACTTTCTAGGAGAGAGGGCTTTCTATCAGGATTAATTTAAAAACGGGGAAAAAGAAAAAGTGAGGAGGACAAATGGGAAGGGACTTTATATGTACCTGGCTTGGGGTAATTTAAGTTTTTAAAAATCTATCCTGTTTTATACAACGTGATTAAGAAAACTATATTCTTTTTCTTACCATAGTGGGTCATCCCACTAAGGCAGGCTGAGGTGATAGAACAAAGGACAAAAAAAAAAAAAAAAGGCACTTTAAAAGGTTGAAGTCAGTCTGTTCCAGAGACAGCTAAGCCCTCCATTGACTCCTTTAATATACTTTAAAACTATGAATTTGACTGAATTTAACAGGAAACAATAACAGTTGTCACTTTAGAGGTAAGAAAGCATAAGCCTCACTGCTGGAGGGCTCACCCTGAATCTGCATGAACAACTGAACATTAGACAAAATACTAAGACCCAAACAGATTGTAAGTATCTCAGTAAATGGTTTGACATAAGGAGACGGCAGTTCAGCACAAATTAATTTAGAAGCAAACAACCAATTGCCCTACGCACTAGTCAAAAAGGGCATGAACGGTCTTGTGAGACAATAGTAATAACTGGTAGTCAAACACCCTACTGCAATTTTGTTGATATTGCTGTGTTTTCAGTAGTAGAAGAGTAGCACAGCTGTCAGGTCCATGACATCCCAGACACACCACTGTTACTGGCTTGGCACCATAGGCATCAAAACTTCACAGCCTCTGACGAACAGAGTTTGAAAATTATTTAAATGGGCTAGATATTTTATTACTGGGAGAAAAAAAAACCAACAACCCCCCCCCCCCCCCCCACCAAAGCCTGAGCTGGACTAACATGAGAGTTTTCTAAATAGTAAAAAAAAAAAAAAAAAAGATAATTACAAAGGTTAAAAGAAACAAAGATCATCACATGATATCAACTGGCATAACTCTATAGGCTTTAAAAATAACTGCAGTGAGTTAGGCTAATTTATCTGGCCCTTAACACTCAATTAAGAAGCATCAGTTCTTAAAAAGAAAGAAGGGAAACCTGTTAGGACTGATCACTATGGAATACAACTGAAGCAAGAACAGCTCAAGGTGTACCTGTTAACAAATACTGTTACACTTTGATAACAAGACAAAGGGTGGGAGGGAAGAGGAAAAAAAAATACAGCCAAGAACATAAAGAAACTTTACAATAACAATGCAAAAATTCCTCAAAGTTTTCAAGCCCTAATACAAACTAAAATTATTTTATACGTTTAGATTTAAGTCAGCACAACTTGAACTTCTCCCTGTCTACTTGCTGGTATTTTCAAATACCCACAGTATCAGTTGTAGCTTCCTTTCACTGACTTTTACAGTAAAACTTCTAGGGACTCTCATAGGAAGTGCTTATGCTGAACACATCTGAAAGACATTCCCCTGGCAGAGAAAAGGTTCCTAGGGGTATTCGTCATTTAGTATTTTGGAGCTCTATTCTCTTTTCTTCTGGGAAATACTTACTGTAGGCCAAGATCTTTCAGTTTGTGTTTATTACGAATATCAACAGACTGGGTTTATTTACTGTCAGGGCTCTTCTGAGATAATCCAAAACTACAAGAGTAGGTTTTGGGAGAATAAATCTCTTTGGTTGCTGGCCTATCAAAGAGAGTGTTTCCTGAATTATATATAACACACACTAATACTTTGTGCTTGGACAGATGCCATAAGTAAGGCATATATGAATCTAGCTTTGTGATCATCTTGCTCACATAATATTTCCAGATGAACACCACAAGATGACCATGCCCTTTTTGATCCTTATTTTAAGGTGTTTTTACTTTCTACAAATATTATAACTTGATACAAAAAGATCACATGGAACAGGCATTTTCCATGCTATTATTAGGTAAAGGCCCACCAAAAGCGGAGTACAAAGTTGTTGAAAAGAAGTTCTGTCTCGGAAAAAGGTTGAAATGAACTAAGAGAATGTGGACTATGATCAGGAAAACCAGTATTGCTGAGATCCTGCATCATCTGCTTATGCTGTAGAGGACCATCCAGTCACCCACCAGTGACAAAAGACAGAAAGGAAGGAGAGGTGCTATTAGCACTGTTTCACAGACAAAAGAAACTAAGCAACAGAGCACAGAAATTATTTGCACAAGTAGGACATGGCCAGACAAATTTCTTTACTCCCAGCTTTATGCAGCATAATACTTTCAAAATTCCTCTTTATTGCTTATTGCATCCTAAAGCTCTGTCACAGCATGCTGGTGAAAATCAGGATATACCACTACCACACCAGTCATACAAGTAGTTAGCAGGTTAGAGAAGACTTCAGTCTTTAATTCACTGACTTCTAACTAACTGGGGTTAAAACAGAACATATCACTATAGGGATAAATAACAGAGATGGACTGACAAAGCAGCAGAAAATCTAGACCTTGGTGCTTCTGAGCAACCCAGATTCTAATGAAATAGATTTTTTTTTTTTTTTCTCCTTCAGATTACTCAATCACAGTTGCTGACACTGAAATAGTGTGTTTGTGGTTTTTTTTTTTTTTTTTTAGCTGCTTTTAAATGAATTTGAAAATAACTTTAGCGATAAACTTTCTGGTACGTGCTCAAGAGCTGTGTGGATTTTGCTGTAGTATCTGCTTAGCAAAACCTGGTGCTTTCAGAGTAATGACCTTAACATTGTGGTTTCTAGTTAAGAGTCATTCTGTAACTCGGTTCCTTCTATTGAACAGAAGAAATCAATAATAATGGGTTTTAGGACTTATGCTGTGTAGGCACAAAATACAATCTTATGCAATGCTATATTTGAATTTTCACTGTGGGGATTATATTGGAAAACTAGACTGAAAATGTATCTGTTTTAGCAAGCAGGCTTCATGGAAGTTTGAACTGTAGAACTCAATTTTTCTGATAAGGCTAAGACTTCTAGTGATGATAATTATCAAATATGAAACACAAAGAGTAAGTGCTGTGTTGGATGCTTATTCATGTTGCGTAGTAATCTTTACATGATGAGTTCCCTTGGGATGTTTTACCATTCAGGACAATATGTAAAGGTCTTACAGCTTTTCTCATCACCTACTCTTTCTGCTTATAAATTCTGTGTCGGCTATACAACTAGAGAAGAATATATTTATGAAAACAAGGTACTAGATAAATAAGTTTTCCAGTCACAATCAGAAGTACATGTCATTAAACACACCGAAAAGGCTGAACACATTGCAGCTGTCAATGCATTCTGTCTAACTTTGGTTTACGTTAACATCAGGAACTTTGTGGTATGAGCATATGAAACTAGATGCAATGTCATGGTAATGGGATAATAAATTGAATACTTTTCTGAACTCTGATCCCAGATCTGGATTCTGACTTTAAAACTAGTGCCTGAGGTGCTCTGTGTTGGGCACAACTGGCTGATGCCAATGACAGTGGTGAAGTATGAGTCTGGGAAGATTGCATTTGCTTTCTGTAGGGACTGCCTGGAACGTGCCATGTCCTCTTGATCCGTTGTATCGCTCTGTGGACCATGGATCTGATGGCTCTTTTACACAACGCTCCAAACTACCATACGCCACAGGTGTAAGCTGAGGCCGGAAAGTAAGAATGGTGGTATCATCCATTCCACCTTGCTCCATCATTTGGTGATGACTTGTCCTCAGGTGAAGTCAGACTTCAGTGCTATGTCTAGGCATGCTTCTTTATACCAGGATGGGACTGCACACAGAGTCAACTAATACTAGATTGTTTAAATTCAGTGTCAGTCCTCAAGTATAACTTCAAAGTGCATGGTAAGTTACACATGCCTTGTAGTTTAAAATTTGTGTGAGTTACTAAAACTGAAGCCCCCTGTTAGATGCTTTCTTCTGCATATTGTAGTTAGATGCTAAAGGAAATGCTTGTCTTGTTCTCCAGCCCCATTTTCTACACCAGTGCCTCTTTCAGGAGGTTGCTGCTGAAAACACTGCTGCATGTTCACTCCAGACACTCTACTCCTCAGTAATCAATAACGGTAAAACAAGTAATGATGTCTTTAATATACACTTTCACCTCTATCACACATCCTGCCCATAAGTAGGCTATAAAACAGAATTTTAACATTTCAGTGATGCTGTGAACCATCCCATCTGGCTTCACTAATGCTAATTATAAAATTTCTTCCCACCAGTGAGCTTCCAATTCCTCTTCCTTTGATTTGCAGATTCCTGTCACTGATACATTCATAACTGAAGTGTTTCTTGTCTTTCCTTCGTACTTCAGCTGAACTCATTCATGAAATCTTTGACTTCTCTGTGCTTCATTTGTTTCCTTTATCAGCTTGACTTTATACTGTTAGTTTAAAATCTCCCTTGTTGCTCCAGTTAGTCCACAGCAGAGATCAACCCCTTTTGCTGGTTGATGAGGCTTTCTCTTCACCTGAAAAATGGACTGATATTCCATAGCCAAAACTTCCAGCTTTTAGTTGCAGAAATGCCATGAGTTTTCTTATGAAATGAGCCAACCCTCCAGTATTTTAGCTTGGAAAAGATCTTTAGGAAAATAATTTCAAATTTGTTGTGCTTCTATTTCAATTCTGCTAGCTGAGGACCCCTGAAGTCTTCTGTGACCTCCCTGGATGATATCTGCAGGTGTTCTCCTGCGCACCACTGCTGGTGAAAATCTGAAAAATGACTTCATATCCCCCCCACTACATCCACACACTGCGTAGAGGGTATGGTGTGTTTTGTCTTTTGCTGGACTCTGTACATCATGTTCTTACAGCTCTGCTAATGGCTGTGTGTTGGTGTTGAAAGAGGTCCTTGGGCAGCTGTGTGCTCCCCTGAGAAGGTGGTCGAGTTTGTCCCCGCAAACTCTGTGCTCAGCTTCTTCATTGAGAAATGCTCCAGTACCCGGCTCCCAGTTCAGTATTTCTGCTTTGAATGCCAGTCAGTTCCTTTTCCCTCTCAGTCCCAAATCACACAAAAATTGCCTTTGCTATTTCCAGTTCTTGCTCTCCAGATCTGCTTTAGGGTTGCTGCATCCAGCAGCTGGCCCTCCATGAACCCCTAAATCAGTTTGGCAGGCAGAGAAAAAGGAAAGTACTGTTTTTTCCCTTATGTCCCGCATGGATCCAGTTGAACACCTCACACAGTATTACAGGTTCTCTGGCAATGCTAACCTGAGGGTTTTTTTATCTTGGCGGTTAATACAAACTGCCCTTAAGTGCTGCTCAAGTTTATTCAAACAAATAAATATACGAGGCTGTTCATGTAAAAAAAAAAAAAAGCCACACTGTACTGTGTATATACACATGATAATTTAAAACTAGTATTTATTTTCCCTATGAGTGCGCTCTGTCACAGGTCAGCAAGTCTGATCTCTCTTTATAGCTGGTATTTTAGTCGGTGACTCTTTTATTAAAGATGAACAGAATTCTTGATGGCACAAGTTATTTTCATAAATAAGCAATAATCAAGAGGGCACACAAAATACAAGATAAAGAACAGCACTGTTAAAGCAGTGTAAGTTATGGGCAACAGTAAATAAATAGCCTGACATAAATATTGAATTTAGTTAGAATATAAATATGATTCTCTGCAGACGTAAGTGTCCAAATCTTACTGAATTTCCTGGGCCTTGTACAGGAATATTTTTGGATCCAAGGTTGGACCTTCTGGAAGGATTTTGGAATAATTATGGTGAACCAATTTATGGACTGTGGCTCTATGTAGGTTTTGAGCTAATTGATTAAAGATAAGGTGCGTATTCTAGTGCAAACTGAAAATGTACTTAATGACCTATGTCCTCAGACTGTTGTTTGAGGTTTGCGTCACCTGTGGTTTTACAGATACAGTCTTGCAAGGAAGACTTGACATGTCTCTGGCTTAACTTTGGCCACTGTTCACAACCTCCTTGTGACTGTACCATATCCCCTTAATCATATGTTGGGAGGATGGAGGGGGGGCTAAAATACCCAGCTATATCCTGGTAAATCTTCACTCAAGGATGATGTCTAGTCACTTCCATTGCAACCTCAATATTTATTCTGCTGTGTGCTGAGGTTAGCAGCTACATTTTTTTTTCATTGTTTTCTGAATGCTTTCTTTGCTGAAGTAAATAAGCTAAAGGTGGGGAGGAGATGGGAAAGTAGCTGTTGTGTTCCAGATCTTAGTTCTCTGCTGGATATCAAGCCAACAGGAAATTGGGACATTAACTTGTCTTGAATAATTAAGACATAGGGATGCTCAGCTTTGTGGAAACCATCTATCTAATAAAAGATATTAAACCCCTGAAATTTTAAAATTGAATATTTAGTGATGATAAGTGATAAAAAAATGAAGTATTAATTTTTTTATTTTTTCAAACTTCAAATATTTTTATTCTTTCTGCAAAGCAATTTCTTTTAATTTATTATGAAATAGGATATTGCTTTAAAACACAAAGGCAATGAAATATATTTTTTCTTAGAAAGTCTGCTTCAAATAGACCTGCTGTCTGTGCCAATTTATTAAAACCACAAATCTAAAACGTTGCAACACCACTCCCCCCCAACCCCAACACCCATGCCCACCAAAGGTTAAATACGAAGGAGAGAAATTTTCTAATATATGTAAGAGGAATTTTGCTCACAAGGTCTGTCTCATTAAAGCTATTGAAGTGGAACTTCTAAGAGGAAGGCTAGTCGAGTGTGTAATTGTTTGCAGGGCAAACTCCTAGTCTATAGCACTCTGTTTTGTTAACGTAATGTAAAAATGCATAGTGATATAAACAAACAATAATCCTGTAATTAGAATTACAGCAGGCATAATATTTTTTCATTAGATAGAACATTGCCTGGTTATAGTAATGATTTTGAAGTGTGTGTTTGTGTCATCTCAAGCTAGCTAATGAATGTCTTCAGGTCCTGCACACAAAAGGAATCAAATCTTCAGTCCTATACATGACTTAGAAAACTGTCACATGAATTTTTTACAGTAATTAACATTTAATATCACTTTCACTTCTGATCTGCCTGCGCCTCATTTAATCCAAAACGTCTAATTCCCACTTATCAGCAAACAGATTAGCAGATGATTCAATTCACCTTAGAAATGTGTCTGATAAATGTTGGCTGTGAATCAGACTAGTAAATGAAATTTGTCAATGTATAGCTGTAAGCCTTATTAATTTTCTAAAGAAAAATGTATGTGTTGATAAAGTCATGAGGAAGATCTGTATTATGTCTTTAAATATAAAGAACGTTGTATTATGTGCACGTACGTGTGTATACATATGTCCTAATGTAGAGTTGAGTCCTGCTTTTGGGCATGAGCATGGTAGATGTGAGGATGTGGCTCTTCTGCTGCAGCTGTTGATCTACTGCCCCAGAGGGCAGCCTGTTCTGCACTAATGTATAACCATAACCTATTTGTTGGTTCGTGAATGCATCTTCCATTTTACTTCCAAGAGCATTTCAGAAAATCAAGTGGAAGTCCTTGGTGTAGATCTTCCTCTCTACGAGCTCTAGGTTTGCAATTTTCTGTTAA
Source organism: Rhynochetos jubatus (assembly GCA_027574665.1). NCBI lineage: Eukaryota > Metazoa > Chordata > Aves > Eurypygiformes > Rhynochetidae > Rhynochetos > Rhynochetos jubatus. The sequence continues at coordinate 34,021,507 of CM050654.1, forward strand.
CAGTGTATCTGAAGGCTTACAAAAACCCTTTGTGATTCTACCTGGGATTATTACTTTAGCTGGAATATGATAAAATAGTTTCCATCAGAAACATGCCAAGAACACATATGATTGAAATACTCCAAAAGTATCACTAAAATAATGCTAAACATGATGGAGCTGAGCAGGGTGTTAGGAAAACAGCAGAGAAAGGGAAACAGAGGCTCCCTAATTTCAACCATTAATTCTGAAGATAAATGTATACATTTTCCCTAGCTATCAAACTTTGTCCTGAATTATCTTAGCAATATTGATTATTGAATTACAGGATGATATGAATGTAAATGAAGCAAATTCAAACCATCTATGCGTCTTAGTCCCAATTAGAAAATTGGATTTCTGTGTCAGAGAACTATTTCCCAAATAACAGGATAGCATGTAGAAGAACATGCTTTGCTCCTGAGCAGATTTATTTAAGTGGTTAGTGTTACCCTTCATGTTTGTTTCCACTTAAGCAGGGAACTATGTGGAAGTGGCACAGACACGTCTGTCCATGCAAATGTGAACAGAACTGTTGTTTTAGACTTGGGATCAGATACTTAGTACTGAGTTGGTTATAACAGGAGCAAGAACAAGTTGACCATGGTAATCTGTTCCATAATTGCTGACTAATTGTAGCACTGAATACTGACACCTGCCATTGTGCACTGAAAGCACAATACCCCACTTTGCATTGTATTCCAGGAATAAAGTATTAGTTCCTGCTTCAGTGAGATTGTGAAATGCATACTATTAACATAATATTAATTACAGTAAATTGTGTTCTTCTGTGTCTCCTTTCCTCACCCTTGGCTGAGTTGCTATAATGTTGTAATTGCTTGATGATGCCAGTAAAGATTAGGTGTCTCATGGGTAATGCCCATGAAATCTTATTTTCTATTGTAGTCCATTAAGAAGGTGCTAATATTAACCCAAGAGTCTGAGGTCAGGGTACAGTCCATGAATTTGTCCAAGCACGCTTGTTTGTTGTACGTATAAATCTTTGGTTATAAAAGGCTTGACACTGTTTCCTTAGAGTGATTCAGCTTTGAAAATCTCGAGTGTAAGCACAGATTGCATAGGAAATAATTAATGTTGTTATGCATGCATGGCTTAAGCATTTTGGAAAAAATTGTTACCCATTTTATGATTCCATAGGTAAGCTAGGAAGATGCAAAATGCAAATTCAGTTGAAAAATCAATAAAGCTCTCAATACGTTTAATTATTGACCCCAGTACAAAACTGTCAGCTTCCTGTTCATTGTATTGAAAATACAAGAAGGAAACTTAAATATTTGTCTTCGATGCAGTTGTCTTTTTTTGTGTTAGTTTCTGCAATTTTTCTTTTTTTTAGTCAAATGGGAAAAAAGTAATTCTGCCACTTCTGCTGGAAGAAACACAAGGCCATTATACAAAACACATTGTTTCCCCATTCTCTCAGCTTCTTGAATAACAGCAATTAAAATTGCGAGATGTTGGTTGGATCCCATGCTCTTTGGTTCAGTGCTTTTTGTTAAATCACATCTGACAGAAACAGAATTGATTCACATACCTAAAGGTGTATTGACCTAAATTCCATATTGGTGCAAGTTCATTGATTGAAGAGTCCAAAAATAAAGGATGAGTTTGGCTCTCTGTTGTTGACTGCAGTGAATCTGTGTGACTCAAAAGACACTTCAGATTTGTCCATGAGACTGCCTATTTTATATTTATATAAATATTTTGGTCTATTTATGCTCTGTCCAGGGGAGTGGTAAATGGTGTGGAATGAATGTAAGCAATCCTAAACAATCACAGTGATCCTAAACATCACAGTGCTCTGGCTACTAGATGGCATCACCTGTTTTACTGAGTCAATAACAGAAAGACTGAAAGCGGTTTCTGACAGACACTGGTTTCAAATGTGCATTCTGATTTATGTATTGCTGAAGCTGTAGTTCCTGTTCTATTGTGCCACTAATGCTGCTGTAACTGTTAATGACATAGCGGATTTATGAGGGAATCACAACCTTGAATATGTCTTCATGGACAAATTCAGAGTAAAAAGTCTTAAAATGGTAATTTACTGTCTGCCTTTTTTTGGGTCACTTGACAGCACTTGATTTTTATTAGTCAGTCTGACTCTTCAAAGTAATTTTCCATTTTAGTTGAGTGGATTTACTTAGATTTGCAAATGCTATGTCAAGATGAAAAATTAGTAATATTGTCAGTCTTAAATGACAGTTTAATTAGAAATTGTATAGTGCCCTGTTGGATCTGACTTTGCCCTTCTTGACAATGTCCAAATACACTCAGTGTTCTTCAGAAGAAGAACACTTCATCTTTCATTGCTTTGTGTTTAATTTTTTTTAAACACTGGACACAAACAATAGATGTTAAAAGATTTATTTAACTTTAAAAACCAAAAAACCCCCAACCAAACCCATAACATACGATGTCAAGGTTGTTGTCTCTAAATCCACGTTATCCTTAAGGTAGTGATGAATGTGGCCACACATTTTGCCTTGCTGGGCAGGGACATGCTCTACGAATGACCGTGTCGTGTCCCACTTGTCTGATTCAGAGTCAGTCTTTGTGCTTATAGTCACTTGGTTAAGAAATACCACGTAATTTCATAGAATCAGAGAATGGTTTGGGTTGGAAGCAACATTAAAGATAATCTAGTTCCAACCTCCAACCCCCTTGCCATGGATAGGGACACCCTCCACTAGACCAGGTTGCTCAAAGCACTGCCCAGCCTGGCCTTGGACACTTCTAGGGATGGGGCACCCACAGCTTCTCTGGGCAACCTGTCCCAGTGCCTCCCCACCCTCTCTGGGAAGAATTTCTTCCTGATATCCAATCTAAATCTCCCCACTTTCAATTTAAACCTGTTACCCCTTGTCTTATCACTACAAGCCCTTGTAAAAAGTTGTGTGTCGTTTCTCCCCCCCCCCCCCCCCAGCTTCCTTGTCATCCCCCTTCAGGTACTGGAAGGCTGCAATAAGGTCTCCCCAGAGCCTTCTCTTCTCCAGGCTGAACAACCCCAACTCTCTCAGCCTGTCCCCATGGCAGAGGGGCTCCAGCCCTCTGAACATCTTTGTGGTGTCCTTTGGACTTGCTCCAACAGGTCCATGCCCTTCCTTATCCACTGAAGAGTCCACCAGTCAAATCCAAGTCTCTGGTTTAGAGGCAAAGTTGTGTGGGACAGTGTCTGAAACAAGCCAAGTATAATCCATAGCACTGCTACTCAGAACAAATTATTTGTAGAACAGAGGAAAAGCATGACCTGAGTCATCTATTTAAATAAAAATCTTGGGCTATTGGTTGCCTCTTGAGATAGGCAGCAGCAGAAGTCACCGTTCTAGATATAAGGTAATGGTGGTGTGGCAGAAAACAGCTTCCAGTGCTGGGAAAAGAACTAAAGAACTGATGACTGCATTCTCACTTTCTATTTCTCTCCCTGTCAGCTTTCCCAGCAACTTCTTTTGTAAAGAACTTCAAGCAAGAGGTCTCTTACCTTTGTATTTGAAGAGTGTCTCACCTATAAAAGCCCTGGTAGGGGGCCTCATGTGCTACCGTAATGGAAAGAATAATTGGATTTTGTTTGTCTTCATTCCGAGTGCTTAAAAATGAATAGGGATGAGAATGAATATTCCCTCATAAAAGTAGAATTGGCTTTTGTTCTACTGAAAGAGCTATTTGAACACCCTGGTGTTATTGTGGGATTATATAATAAATGTAAGCTGTGCCTTATGCTGCTATTCATACACTTCTTGCTCACTTTACTGGCATTAGGCTCATCAATCCATTTTTTTTCTCCTTACATTTTTCACTGAAGTTGTAGAAAAGCTGTTCTTTTGATATGAGACAGTTTATGGCAAAAAAATTCCTAAATTCTTTATTGGCTTTTTCCAAGAATACTGCTTTAGCAGCTCCAATGCACCCAGTTTAATTTGTGTGTCCTCAGCACTTGACTCCAGAATCTGTTCCTAAGGGTAGTTTTCATGTTGACCTCGCAGGAAATGGAATTCAAATTCTTACGCCAATGTAACTAGTGATCTTGGGGGACTGGGGGAGAATAACTTGTGTGGCACTGTCAGGTTACTGCAGGCTATCTGCTGCCACTCCTTAGCAGGTGACAGATCCAGAACTGAAGGTGGAAGATACATAGGTCTATAAGGACTTTTGGAGTATGGATTTTTTAACTGAAAGGACACAAAATGAAATTAAGTCACAGATGCAGAAAAAAAAATAAGAATTGATTTTTCTTAGAAAATTAATAAGTAAGTTAAAGTTGCTACCACAAGGTGTTCTGAAAGTCAAAATTACTTATGTTTAAGAGGAGGTCTGTATAAATTCATGAGGGATAAGTCCACTAATGGTTATTTAAAATGATGAGTCTTATTTACATTTCTAATTCAGCAAATCTACTAACTGTGGTTTTGGCAGAGGGTGTGAGGGGGATGCTGACATTATCCATGCTCCCTTGTTTATACTCTTTCCCTCAGCAATTTCTGTTCGTTGTCAGAAACACAAGTATGGATCATGTTCACTTTGGTCTTAACCAGGATGGCAGTTCCTGGTGTCCTACAGGACAGGAGCACAGTCTCCATGGTTTTGCCTTGCCTGCTATGAGAGTCTGAATTGCATTAACCTTCAGCTGGCATGTAAATTTTTTTAAGCCCAATATATGAAATTCCTTGGGGATTTGTACCTGCAGAACATGTGCCTGTACATTGCACTATTCCATGCAATTAGTCTCTTCTGTTTTGGCTAGTGGTGTCTGGTAACAGCCTTCTGCAGCCCAACCCACTTGAACCACCTTCTCTGTATGCTCTTACTCCATCCTGTCAGTCCAGCTGCAGCATAACTTTCTGACCCAGTTCTCATCTTTACACTTTATATAGTTGTGTCTTGTTTCTATTTTTATACTGTACTTGATGCATCAAAAATAAAGTTACTCAGCCTGATCTTGCAGATTTATTGAGTCTCAAGAAGCAATGGCCGTGGTAGAAGATAAACAAAATTACCTGGCTCATTCCAATGCACTATTGAAACGTGTAAACTATTTGGCATTTTTAAAACCAAACAGTGCTCCTTCTGCTTTAGTTTGTGTATACAATTGGTTAAGAATAATAGTATGTTTTGAAAGCAAGACTTACTTAGCATTTTAATCTGTATAATCAATCTATAACCAAGAAATGATCCCAATCCCATATGTTCTTTTTTATGAGAGAAAATAAGTATAACATGTGCATGAAAATTATCATCTGTGTCTGTTAGTGTCAGATTAATTACTATTTTAAAAAATAAAACAGTTCTAGCTCCTGTGGGACATGTCAGCCCATCATGGAAGGGTCTGGCACCAGAAACTAATAGACAGAAGGGGGAGGAAAAGCAACCACAGCTCATATGAATGGTTTCTTGGGAGAAGCCACCTGTCTTGGACTTCTTGGGATCTTGTGGGAATTGCTGGCAGGGTTATTGCAGTTGTCTGTCTCCTGAGAGCTGGAAAGATCTCTAGGGGAGGATTGGTGGTGGGATAAACTGTGCTGGTAGTTGTCAGGAGCCCCCTGCTGGGACAGCCCGTGATGGCCTGCTGGTCTGCAGCAGGGCTGTCCAATAGGTTGAAGCCTAGACAAGGAAAAGCACCTGTGCATGTCCAGAAGCGATAGCTAAAGGCAACTGAGAGGAAGAGAGGATGAAAGCAGGGTGGTTCAGTTTGCTGCTCTGTCCAGGGGTGAATTGGTGAGACAGGGGCATTGAGGTGTCCTCTCATCTATTAACTTCTCTAAGGTGTGTGGGGGGGTCTTCTCTGCAGAAGGAGCTGTGGTGGAGGTTTCTCCTTGAGCTGTCACAAGAGTTTTGAGGGAATGCTTAGAGGGGAGTGCTGGCAGCAAAAGACGGTGGACCTGGAAGTGCTTCTGTTGATAGTTTTGAGAACTGTGTGCATAAAGGAGTGCTTTTATTGGTGGGCAACTCTGCTAAGGGGTTTTGGAGAGTGAGATGCTGATTCTTACTGTTGCATACTAGCTTTCAGGATTTTCATGTTTTACTTGTTCATGGTAGAAAAACAGGAAAATATATCAATAATGTCTGGGAAATTGTTTCTTGGTGAGCATTTTGCAGTAATAGTTTTAAAAAGAAAAAATTACACCTTTATGCATATCCACCTTTATAGTCTATATCCATCTCAGTGCATTAATGGCTTGGAGTCCAGATTTGCTTCTTAATGCAGTAACTGCAATTGAAAAATATCTGTTGAAATTGCACTTATAATCATATGCTGCCTCAGACTGTGGTGAAAAAAGAAATAAAATGACTCCATTTTAATTTCAGAAGCTAATGTATGTTTTTAATCCATCTTCACCCAACATTAAAAGCACTTCATTTTTAATAAACTTGAGGGTGAATAAGAAATAATTTTGTTCCTGTGACTAATATGCAAATGGCTTCCTGTCCTTGGAAATGTACAGTCTATGTACAAATGAAAATGAATTTTCAACTTGGAAACGGGTTCATTGACACTTTAAAATGGAGTAAGAATGGCAAAATTCCTTATATTGAACCTGGAGAAAGAGAGACACAGTATTAATTTTAATAAGTCATTTCATTGTCAGTGACCTAATAATTACTGTAAATTGTATATGTAACAATAATCCCTGAGTGTTACTCATTCTAAGCAGTTAGTCAATGATGTGATAAGCTAAAAGCATGAGGTGATAAGGAAGGTGGTTAATTTCAGTAGTGACTGATTTCCCAGGAAGTACAGTATCATAATTTATATGCTCTGCAGCAGTTAGAATGGCAACAGTTTTGCAAGCTCTGTCTGCATCCAGTGATTCTCTCATGAATGGAAAACTACAGATAAACACAAATCTAAAATATTGTTTGGATTATTTGAAAAATATTGTATCTTGAAACCATGAATGTGTATTAATACAAAAGAAACCACGATCAAGAATGCAGTACAATGAAAGGGTATAACACTATTGACTTCATTAGACAATCAGAAATGACCTCTTGGTCTGTACAGTGTATTAAGTTTTCCAGTATAACTAAAATGTAAATAAGGCCTCTGTATATTCAAGCAAACTCAAAAAACTGGTTGGATTTGCTTTTGTATTTTTGAGTCCTAGATGTTCTTTCAAATACTTGCCCTTGACTTCCCTTGGTTGTTGAGGATGTGGGTGCCCTAGGTATTCATATCTCCTGTACTTCAGAACTACCTGAGATTGTGTGTTGACTTCCATGTGCAATGTTATTTCCTCTCTTTTTTGTTTTTTCTTTTGGTTGATCATACTTTGTGGTTGTGATGAATCACAGTCACCACTACTGACTGACAGGGTTAGGTTCACTTTGCCTCTACAGTGCTCAGATTAGCAGAAAAAGAGAGATCCTGCCTAGTTCTCCGCTGTGGTGAGCCAAGGCTATCACTGAGTACGCCGGATGATTGCAAACCAAGAGTATGCCACCACTGAATCTGATTGCCACAAGGCCTTTTAAAATTAACAGGTAAACATCCAAGAGAATCAGCTTGTTACTTGAAGGTGGATGCTAGGCAGGCAGCAGCATATGTGAGAAAGCAGGTCTGAGATGTTGACTGTGGTGTCAAGGTCTGTAGCCCGAGTGCTGGGGCAGGTGATCACTTTGTGTCTGCTTTGGCTGACCAGACCTTTGAGCTGTGTCTTTCTGGCTTTGCACTACCAGAAGTGAAACATGCCAGAAGAAAAGGCTGAAAAGGATTACAACAACACTGCTAACCGCTATGTGAGGTAGTGGTTTAAAATACACGTTCATATAGCTAATAGTGTTAGCAATCTATCTTGTCAGCAGAGGGCTCTCTACAAATTGATTTTGGGTTATTTTAGGTGTGTTTTGAGTCTTTGAGTGTCCTGAGTGATGTGTGCCACAGTGAAGAACTGGGTCAGGAACGGCTTTGGGTGTATGGGGTTGTGCCTGGGGGCGGAAAAATGTCTGTGTCTTGCCTTGACCCACAACTGCCAGTTAAGCCCCTCCCTGGGAGGGTGTAGGTTCCAGGCACACAAGGTATGCCACATGCTATATCCTGGGAGCTGTAATTCCAGTGTGGGAACAGATCCCTTTCATCCTTCTGTCACCTTCAAAGCCCCTTTTTTCATCATTTGCCAAACCTGTGCAGGAAGAATAGGAGAACAGGATTAATACTTGACAACTCTATTGGGCTGTTGCTTAGATACCCACAAGCTCCCAGCCTAGCCCAGGCTTTCCTATTTAATGGTCTAACTAGGTGTAATTAAATTTGATATCATATATAAAAGCTACTGGCTCCTGTCTGAACTCTGTCTAAAGATTTATCATCATAATAAGATTATACTAATAATTGCGTCGAGTTTGTCTTAGCTAAAAATGTTTTTGCTAATCAGAACACTGTTTTCCAACTTGGTAAATTACTTTCTACCTGTATTAAATGGGAAAATTATGTAAACTGAAATCACAGGGCAGTAACTGTAAAGAACAATCATTTCAATGACTTGAACATAGATGGCCAATTACTTAATAACCTCTTCATACAGAGAGGGACTCTCTTGCTAAAGATCTGTTCATACCCTCAGATTTAAACTACCTAAATTCTCAGTCTTGTTTTCAGCTTAGATATAGAAAATGAATGAATTATTATGACTAAATGAGAGTAATATGTATGGGAAAGCCTATGTAATAACCCTCTAAAATGGAAAATTTTGAGACATGATGCTTAACTAAAGCTGTCTTTGTTTTGGCATTAATCTGTAACGTGCGTTTTATCAAGGAAAGGAAAATTGTCATTTGAATTTGTTTTTCACAGAAAAATAGCTTTTTCATCAAAATGCAGACCTTGACAGAAATTTGATTTTTAACAGGCTTGTTATGAAAACACCAATATTTTTCTATCAAGAGTTAGATGAAGGGTAATATTTTCAAATGTGCCCAAGTGACTTAAAGAACTGAATTTCTGAAGCTAACATAGCTAACATTTCACATGTTTCTGAAGAAGTAGGCTTCTAAGGCACCTGAGTAATTTTTCATTTCAAAAAACCACCTACATATTTATTTTTATAATAATAGAAAAATGTCAGGAAAGATTTCTTGTCAGGTCAGGTATTTAACCTAAGCTTATATTTGTTGTTAGTCACAAAATTTAAACTTTTAAAGAATAAGCAGTAAGAACCTAAATGAGCATTTCAACCTGACTTTACAAAAAAGTGAAGGATATTTTTATGTGATGAATCTGACAAGGCCAGATATATGAATAAGATCTTGTTATCAAAGACATTATCAACTCCTGCAGGCCCCTGTGAGATGAGATGCTCTTTTCTTCCTGGTCCAGAAGTTGTCATGTGTGAGTAAGGATTATATCCTGCCCTCCTGACTTTTTTTTTGTCTGACTGTTCTTGTACTATCTGCACTGCAGTGGACCCATGGTACTTTTAGCTGCTAAATAACAATGTGGTAAACCCATAGTGTGTGACCCTGTAGACCATCACCAGGGATGGTGTCTCATAGCCGAGCAGGGTCTGGTCTGCCTGCAGCCCCTACTCTTGGCTCGGTCCCTTGCCAGTGGGTGCAGCGGTCTCCAACAGGACTGCCAGCTTTAGCCACTCTGGACTATGGGATTGCATCCTTATTATGTCAGGCTGTGTGGGTTTCTGCAGTTCTTTGCTGCAGCATTGAAAAAACCCCCACCCTATGGTTACTGGTTCCTTTTTCTCTGCTGAGGAGTGAAAAAAAGAAAGAAACAGTAACACGCTATTATTATGTTTTTTGTGGTGTGTGACCTTTATGCAAAGAACAGTACTGACAGTAGAATCAATACCAAATGTGTGTGCATGCAAACATAGCCACCACCAACTAATCTAAAGAACTGGATTAACATTGTTCTTTTAAACTGTTGTGCACACATTGTGTAACTTCAACTGCTTCCCTGAGACTGAATGTTGACACAAAAATAATAAAATAATTCATGTTTGAATTCCATTAGTGATCTGGAAATGATGAAGCACATAAATTGTATGAGAAGCAGTAAGAAAAAAAGCAAGAAGGGAAATGAACTACTATGGCTGGACATGTGTTAGGTAAGATGGAATCTCTAAAGGTCCTTAAAAAGGACAGCTGATTGTACAGTACAGGGAAAGGACACAGTGTTGGCAGGATTTGGCTTCTGGTGTCACATGCATGAAATCCATCTCAGCTTCATGTTAGGCATTCAGGACACCTCCCTTTAGTTCTTCCTAGGGGCACTTGTATCAGACTGGTGGAAGATGAAACTGGTTGACCTGTCCGTTACATGTAGAATAATGTTTAATGCAATTTTAAGTAGTTTATGCTCATTGTAAGGAAGTGCTGCATTTGGGTACTGGTAGCATACTTCACTTTTCTGAGAACCAAACTTTAATGTCCTTGTGCCTGCTGAGATACTGCCTGTGGTACTTTACGATCGGAGATGGAACAGGATGGGTTAGGAGTGATTACAGAGCCAGTGAATCTCTAAATAATACTGTACTGGGGAAGATCTAGTGGGAGGAGGAGCAGAATCAAAAAGTATTGACGTTAGGTCAGCCTAACATTTAAGCGTGCCTTTAGCAGGACGTTGTGGTAGTTTTGCAGCTAGATGGTGGAGGACTAGAGATTGTAACAATAAGCCAGAAACAAGATAAGATATCTAGACATCAATAACATTTACTGCATGGAAGTTCTATCAAAGAAATACAATATACTAAAGGCAAGAGCTCTTTTACGTTTTCTCTCTCTTTTTTTTTTTTTTTCCCTAGCTTGCACAGTTTATACTCTGTGACCTTCTCTCTTATCTCTGTGTGTGGTAGGAATCTAATCTGAAAAAGGAATTTAGTTTAAACTTGCCACTTCCATTTGTGAATTGAAGAATTCCTGCAGAATAGCTAGTAGATACCTTTAAAGAAAAGCACAAAAAGTTAGATCAATTATTGAAGAGGAGTTGCTGAACTTTAGGTCATAAATCTCATGGCTGAAAAATGTAAATGTATGAAATTGTAACACTGCCCACATGCAATGTAAACATGATTATTACAAATAAACACATTATTGTTAATGCATAATATGACTATAAATTGTTAGAATGATAATTTGTGTATACCTTTTAGTTAAATGCATACCTAAAGGTTAATCAGACCTGCATATGAGAGGTGAAGTAGTCATTGGTAGAGAACCTCTAATTAACATTATAATATTAGACATACCTAACAACCAACAGCATCCCATAAGAAAAAGCTCAGGAAAACAGAAAACACACCATGATGGACCAGATCTTTAGTGAGATGTCCTCTATGGTGAAACCCCTCCGAATCCAGGGGATGTGTTCTCTGTGCAAGCATCTACAAAACATGATGAAATAAGCACAATTCTGAAGGATTCTCTTTTCCAGGCAACTTATTTTTGTTGATTTTGGAAATGGTTCACTGCAATGTCATTAATTTTTAAATGATCTTGAATTAGGGCATTAGTATAGCAAGTAGTCATGTTTGACTATACTCATTCATCATGTGTTTGATTATATTCATCAACTGAGTAATAATTCCTATGACTCCTAACTTCTGGGGCTGGGGATGGATAGTCAGCATTGCACGCCTTCTTGTGGCACTGGGGCTGGAGAAGCCTCAGTCAAAACAACTGTTGCATTCGTCCAGATCTGTTTCCCTCTGTGGATATAAAACTGGAGTTTGGAAGTCAATGAAGATCCACCAAGCGAAAGAATGATTAACAGTCTTCATCGCAGAAAACCTTCTGCACAATTTTATCTCAGTTAAAAGCACAGTACAGGTGCACAGTTAAATGTTCCTGAGGGCATCACACAGTGGGTAGCTGGACCATAATTAACCTTACACTGCTAGTGCACCCCTAAGGAACATAAGCAGCTACATGATGATTATGGTTTTCTTCCCCTTAGCCAGGTTGTTACACACTCTTTCCCGTTCATGTCCAAGCTTCAACCCTTGAGCAGAGCGTGCGCGGATCCCAGTGCTGAGATGAAGCAATGCAAAGTGAAGATTCTGCTGTGCAGACCCTTTTTACAGGACAGTTGTCAAAACTGCTGTCCTGTGTGCATTGGTGCATGGAGTCTTTGTAAGATGCCAGGTTGGGTGTAAATAATGTTAATTTCTTGTTGACACAGTATTGTACGGACCAAAGGGCAATGATTTTCAGACAAGATTTGTGAGTTTCAGACAGCTGTTATGATAAATAATATAGCAGAGGGCACCAGTAATCTTTTAAGAGTATTTTAGATATGTTTGTGAAACAGTTAGTATAAAAGTAGCATTCCTGTTATGCACAGTGCACATTGATTTTAAAGCTATGTTTATTCAATATTTATCTGTCTTGCTCCTGCATGAAAGATTCAAGATCATTAGAAAAGCGGGTCTGAGGATCCATCTGCTATCTGGTAGTCCAGAAGTGAAAGTTATACTGCTGGTACCTGAGCTAGAAGCAGTATTTAACTTCATACTGTCAGTTCATCCCCTTTACACAGAAACTTCAGCTGCAATCTCAGATATAAACAGAAATAAACCAGCCTTTGCTCTGTTTTCTGCTCTTTATGGCCTACGGGCTTGTGCAGTTAATCTGGTTCTGCTAATATGGCAGGAGCTGAAGATTTATTCTGCCTAAGCCAGTTTGTATCCTGATCAAATGTATTAACTGATGAGTTATTTCTGTTTCTGTGTTTATATTCAGGTACTGGCAAGTCTGCTTTCAGCAGCTTTGCTTGTAAGAATTGAGCCTGATATATTTGTCATAAGTAGTCAGTAACAGTAATCAAAGTATTACCTTGTTCCAAAAAGTGCCCTCATCAGAGAAGTGGCATAACTGAAGCTGCAGGAAGTGATTTTTCACTGGCATGCTCTCAGTCCTGATCTGAACCCTTACACCAAATCATTCTTCAGAAGGAGCCTGAAATAAAAGGCTTGTGAACAGCCTAAGCTGTTTCAAAATAAACAAAAAATTCTGAGGTTGTTTAAAATGCAAAAATTGAGGCTTCTTCAAATCAAAGACAGCTGGGCTGCAAAGCTTTGTTAGCTACTAAGTGGATAGGGATGCTCTACCCCATACTTCCCCTGCCATGTATATTCTACTTTGTTTTGGACTGTTCTTACTGCAAGTTGCCAGGGTTTGGTTTTTGATTTGAAGGCACTGTTCCTGTAGGAGTAAGCTCTGGGGAAGTGATTCAGTTCACTCTGATGGTCCAGCAGACCAGACTTAATGTATATCTGTCCCTTTGGTAATTGGTACAACATTGGCTTTAAAAATAGACTGAAAGCTCGACAAAAGGCCACGTCACTGACCTATGGTAGGTTAGTGACAGCTTTTAGTGACCTGCTTCATTAAACAGGTAGGCTGCTATGTTCTGTACTAGTTGTAGTTTAAGGTCAGTGGTTTCCAGTTTTTCTGTGCAGTGTCCTACTCAAACAGTGGCCAAACGTGCTGTGTTGAAAGGTGGAGAAGAGACGGTCAGATTTAGATTTAGTTACAAAACCACTCTGTAGGCTGAGTGTATTGAGCTCATAGGAAAGATCTAGAAGACGGAAAGAGATGATAACACATGGTGTCTATTCTGTGTATCTCAAAAAATCATGGAGTATAACTTCATGCTTTGTACCAGAGAGTGACAGGCTGTATTTGGTGACAAGAAATGGAGTGGTTAGGCTCAGTGGGACTGCAGATCCCTGGCTTTAATTCCCTGTTTCAGTGCCATATATGACTTGCATCATTTCTTTCCAGATCCATAAAAATATTTAAGAATCCCCACTCCCATTAGAGCAGATTTTTACTTGCTGAGATCTTAAAGATTAGATTTTAGTTTTCCATCTGCAAAATATGAACAGTAGTAGTGTATTACTGAAGCTGTTGAAAAGTGAAAAACAGAGATGCTTCTAATCATGTGAGTTCCAGAAACTGAAAGACAGATGTGAGAAAAGAATATAGCCTAGGTATGAATCACTCCTTTGAAGATGTTTCTGCTTGTCGCTTTTGCACAGAAACGTGTACTTTAGGATACTTTCATTTTGATTAGTTGTCTACTGAATAGGTGAATGGCTCTTACGCTTTCATTGTAACACCAAAGCGCAAGAGTCATAGGAAAGCGTTTTAGAGAAATTCATCCTCCTAAGATAAGCAAACCTTTCACCTTTCCTAATTGCAGGTCTTTGACAATTCATTATTTGCAGATTTTTTGATTCCTATTGCAAAAAATCCTTTGTTTTCAAAACATCTTCTGCTTCTGCCTTTTCAGCTTTAATTAGGTCTCTTGGGAAATTGTCACATAAATTAAGAAAAGGATGAGAAGATTGTTAAACATGGTGTTTTGGTATTCTGCCCCAAAAATGAGTGTGCTTTCAAAAGTAAACATATAAAGGATCATGCATGGCCTTTGCTGGCCTGAGTTGGGTTGTCTGGCCAGAGATAATTTAAGGGAGGGCAGTGCCTGGATTATCAGGGCTCTGCAGCAATTTGGGGAAATGCACATGGACTCCTGACACACCCTACCAGTGGCTGCCCAGCATGGCCTGAAACCAGGGTACCAGCTTTGGCTTTGCACATCTGTGGTGTTAGTTCTCCTTGGTGATGTGGGAATATATGAATCCATATGGACTCTGGTGTAGATAAACTATATCTCCTCTATGATTTCCAGTGGAGAAAGAGAGAGTGTCTAGGGTAGTGCAACAATTTTGAATAGAGCCAAAACTTCTCCTGCAAAAGTGAGGCACTGTAACTTTTAAAGGATGCTGAAGGAGAACATGGACAAGATGAAAGAAAAAAAAGAATATCTTGAGAATTTAGTCAGGATGGTGACTTCTGGTGTAATGATGATTTCTACGACATTGAAAGCAGTCAGCAGACAAGTCCATTCTCTCATTTCACTTGCTTTGTTTCTTCCTAGAGATTTCTTACACAGGAATACACTGTCAGAAAGATACTGTCAGTAAAAATGTTTGTTTATTGTTGGTCACTCTTGCCAGAGAAGGGAGTGGGTCCCAATCTTCCTGTAGTAGAATTTGGTGGTTTCCAGCTGGCCCAGTTTCTTCCTCCTTAGCAGTAAAATACTTCCATGCTGAGTATGGCTGATTGTTAATGCACCTTTTTCTGTAATAGTGACTGGCAATGTGAAAGATGTGTGGTGGTTTTTTTTTTTTGTTGCTGTGTATTTGGGTTTTTCCAATTCTATACTTGCAAACAGTCTGATACTTAAAGTCAATGAAGGTATCTCTGCAGTAGTGTTTTTGTTGGGATTGAGATTTTTTTGATGAAAAATTCCCAGATATTTTCAGAATTTTTTCCCCCAGATCTTTGCATCCAGGTACTCTTCCAAATTAATTCTGCTATGGGTTTTTCCTGCAACCAGAGATGTGTCCAAAGATATCACAATGCAAGGGAAATTGGAAGATAAAGCTCGGAGGAGCCCTTATTCTGTTGTATTATCACCTTATACCTCATTTCCAAATTAATTTTTTTATAACGGCCACAATTTGGGGATTATTATAACAATGATCCTAAAATAATAAAATTCCTTAATTTCCTATTTCTTCAGTCTAAAATTGGCCTTGGATTGAAACTTGCATCATGTTACTCTTGTATTAAAAAGAATTCTTAAACAAGTTTTTTTAACAGCTCTGTAGATATATATGTTGAAGTATTGGATATCTAAATATTTGCACCAATACGCTCTCCATTTCATATAATATTCACTCTAATTCCAAGAAAAAGTAGAAATAACCATATATCATTGATTTGAGGCATCTAAAATGTAATGTAAAAAAAATAGTCTAGCTGGAATGGCAATGTAGGAAGCGCATGTCTGGCTGAAATGGGAGACAGGTATTTTAATGAATGAGCAGGAGCTGTGGTGATTTGAAATGCGCTACAGATTTGGCTGACTTCTGAAAGAGTATGCTGTTGCATATCACTCTTGGACAATTTTCAGTAAATTCATGATTCACATGGAGTTTCTTAAAACTATGAAATTACTTCTGCTTTTGTGGGAGCTCTGAAGTTGGTTAAAAATAGCTAGTTATTATGACAGTCTCATGTTTTAACATTCAAAATATTTCATAACAGTTAGGAGAAAGTTTAGCATGTTATGGAAGGACCATGTTCTTTGCATCTGATTTTAGTTTGCCTACCACTCATGGGGACAAAAAAAAAAAATAAAATAAAGGCAAAAGCCTGGCATAATAATACTTGCTTTGGAAAGTGAAACCAAATGGAAGGGTAGTAAAAGCAATCAGAGGCAGGCAGCTGTAGTAGGAAGGTACAGCATGTGAGCTAGGTTGGTCCTAGTACTGTTTCAGTCATGGAGTGTCTGAGAGGCGTTAAGGTTTTCTCAGCTGTGTCTGCCCTTGCTCCCACCCTTGTTTTCGTAGTACCTTGATGCAGAATCCTGACCTCAGTCTTAATGGCAACAGTGGTAGTAAAAGCTGTAATTCAGATGCGTGTCCTCAGTGTCTCATGCTCACCTTTCCCTTTTCTTGTGATATTAATCTTAGGGATGACTTTGAAACCACATCATTTTTTTCTTTAAGTTACTGTAATAAATTTGATGTTAACAGAAGATGCTAGATTGACAGCCCCAGAGAATAAAATTATTCATGAGGCATGCAGTTATAGTATAGGCAGGGATCAGTCTTGTAATTACCATACTCTTGACTTTGACTTCTGTTAGTGAGGATTTTGACTCTTAATGACACAATGGGAAATCAATCTAATTCCTCCTACTTCTCCATAAATGAAAAAATCAGTATGAGATTTGAAGATGCATCAAAGACAAAATACCAGTTTGTCAGCTGCAGGCAGAGCACGTGGCACAGCCGCCTCCACAATGGGAGGCCAACAGCAGCTACGTGGAGCTAATGCCTTTGGCCTGGAAAAGAGAAGCCCAGAGCTGTTTTACTTCAAAATGGGTTAAAAGGCTTATAGAGAGGTGAAATTGTGGCTTGAATACTGGAGACACCAGGGAATCCTGTGTGTGCTAAAACCTTCCCATGACTGTGCTTATCTTTTCATTCCACTGACAGCAAGGTGAAGGAGTGCTCAGAGATCCTGACCTCTGCCTTCACCTTTGCCAAGGGCATTTTTAACACAGACACTCTTCTCCTGACTGGTTAAGCTGTTTTTTAAAACAGATTAAAACACAGTAGGCTTTTGCAGTGGCTGCATCTCACCAGAAAAACATGGCCCTAGGTGACCCATCCCTGTGTCAAAGCCAGCCACCTTGATGCTGGCAGAGACTGAAAGAAGAGTTCATGTTTCTGTTCTGCCTTTGCTGCCATTGTTTTCACTTGAGCTGCTAATAAGAATTTATGATGCTGTAAAATAAAACTATTCTTGGAAGTGCTACTTCTCAGAGAGATTCTAGTATGTCTGTCTACAGCTTTTTTTATTATTTTTATTTTCTTTTAAGCCATTGGGGCTTTTCTGATTTCAGTTCTGTAGGCATAAGGTCAAACTAACTTCCCAGCAAATTAATGCATTGCAATGAAATGTGTCTTTGCATAACATAGTGTAGCTCATGCCTTTGTTTTGTTTATGGAATAATCTGGAGAGTGTAGAATGAAAAATTAATTTAGAACCTGAGTCACAGTTTTCCATCACACAGCCTGAGCTTGGCCTTCTTCAGCATACAATTTTGCAAAAGTGTTTGTTCAGTGGTACATCAAGAAGCGTATCTGTGCATTACTCACAATATGCAGCTTGCAACAGCCATCTGCTCGAATCCCCTTTCCTTTTCAGTGTAGCCAATCAGAGTCTAAAATATTGATAAACAATCTCTGCTGCTAAATTAAGACTAAAAGAGTAAACAGAGGAATGAATGTAAGCAATTAGTTTCCCAGACATTCATGCTACGTGTGCTCCTGTTAATGTCATGGTGATAAAGAACATTAAAAATCTGACACATGTAATCATTGTTTTGAAGTTACAAGAAGGATAATTTTAGGTAGGCTAGCATAGAGATGATGAAAAGATACTCCCAAACCACTCATCCATATCGACAGGCAGCTTAGTCACTGTGTATTGTGGTCACTTGTGTAGCTGTAAATAAAACATCCTACATTGTGTTAGCGGACTCTAAGTATCTTGCTGAAGCTAACATTACAAGGGTAGTTTGGAAATCTGTTTTGCTGATCTTTGTAGTCAAAGAACCACCACTTCTAAGTAGCTCAAGTCCAATAATGTCCAAAACCAGCAACTACCTCCTTTGGCAGTAATGAAGAAAGATTAAGAAAAAAGTCTGTTTTCTGTTTGCTCTTCATTATTTCTCTAGCCCATCTAACAAAAAGCTTAGTGACTTAAGCAGTGGCTTACAGAAGAGGTACTTTCCTGACAATTTGTTTCTGAACTGATGTCTGGGCCAACTCAGTTGCATATACGGAAACTGGGTAAGTCCATCCAGCCCTTCACCCTGGTCGAGGGCCAGTCTGCCAGGTATGTGGCAGTGAGGGTCCATCTGTGATGGAGCAGAAGCATGACAATTCAAGGCAGGGTTTAAAGCAGCTTGTCCTGGAACAGCAAGCACTGACCACAGCAGTGAGGAGCTGAGGAAAAGCTGGAGTAACCTGTGTGGGTTTTAAGGTGTAAGTCAGCCAGCATGAGCTCTCTGTCACTGTGAATGTGTTGCTATTGGTACCTAAGTTAGATGTTTTAAAGCTACTTGGAGGAGTTGTTTTATCTCTGGCTCCAGGGTCAACATATGCAAAGGCAACAGTTCCAACCTCATCTATCTCACTGTTTTAATGCAAAGATATGGTAGAAACAGAAAAAGGAGGGGTTCATAAAGCTGGAACAATTCACCCAGCTAGTTAAGAGCATTTGTTGAAGTTTCACATGCAGGCCTCCTGGGTGCACGCACTAGGTTGGCTTTAGACACATGGAGTTCAAATAACTGCTTGCTGCCATATGTGCGGGGTGGGAGAGGACCCCAGTGTCTGCGGATTGCCTGGAGGGTTCTGTGTGCCTTGTGAAATCCTTACATCTGTTGGTGGATGTCGGGGAAGCCATCACCTCCTCTGCTGAACTCCCTCTGCAAGCAGAACTGGTGTGTGCTCCCTCGATCACTCGGAAGTGCCTGGGACACCATAAAGAGCTGATGTTAAAATACAGGAAAGGGAAGTGAAGGATGAGAAAAATAAGGCTTGGACAGGGCCAGAGCATTAATCTATGTCTTTAAAGGGGAGGTGTAGGGGGAGGACCCTATCTCCAAATCTTTTTTTTTGAGAAACCTGTACTTAATATAACGGACATCTCTTTCCATAACGCTTTTCTGGCTCCACAGAATGGTTTGGGAATTTTTGCTACCTTACCCTTCCTTTCTAAATTCATAACTTTCCCATGAAAATTTCCTCTTAAAATCCAGCAGTAGGCAGGTTCTGCAGCCTCCAGAAACACCTTTCAGTGCAGATGAGATCTGTGATAAAGTATGTCAGAAAGAGAGAAAGGACTTTTCTGCAGTTATTTTCTCAGGTAGACACTGGCATTGGAGGAATGTACTCGGAGTAAGTGAAGAGATGGTGTGTTGGAGAGATGTTTGCTGAGGAGACCTCCTGCCATCACAGTCACAGCAATAAAAAGGTTTATAAATCCATTTAGCTCCCAGCTTCTAAAAACTTTAACTACCTTGCCTTCATGTGCTGTGATTTCCAGGTTCCCAGGGGCTGCTCCGTGACCTTTCTGTGCCTGCCTAGACTGGCTGCTGTTCCTCCCCAGTATAGCAGGAATCAGCAGTAGTAGTTCCTAGTTCATCTGTTGTTTTGGTGTTAAATCAGTGGAAATCTGTCACTGCCAGCTCTTTCCTGCCTTGAGCAAGCCACTCTTCCAAGCCTGTGTCCATAAAGTGCTGTGACCTTGATTTAGTTGCTCACTTTCTCTGTACTTTATATGTTCAGCTACCCTAGGATCTCCAATGTGTCAAGTATTCTGACTTTCAGGGAAGTTAGTTAAACTCTCAGACTTAATGGGACTTTAATATTTGCTATTTAAATGTGATTTTTATGTATGTAGTTGTCTCCATCAAAATGTCAGTGTTTGCTGTAATTTAAGCATAATAGTGTCTGATGCTTAGATTACCTAAAATTATCTTAGTGTTTTAGATGCTGCAATTTCACATAGTGACAAGATATGCTTTGGTCCTTGACTTATGTAAACAGTACTTCATATAACTGGGAGGGCAGGGAATTGCATCTCTTTACCACAAATGAAGATACATAGCACTTCTAAGGAAAAAAATTACACTTTTTGTCCTGTCACAAGTTGTACTTTCATTTGGAGATCTCTGAACTCTGAGATTGATGCTATACAGCAAGAGCTGATCCAAGATACTTGTGTAGTGTATAATGTTACGGAGGTAGGAATGTGTATTTTTGATATCTTGTTTGCAGTGAAAGAGCTAATTGGAAACGGTAATATGTGCCCATAGCATTTTTGCTTACTGCCTGCTTCCCTGTGGGTTTGTCTTTTTCTAAATGCTGTTTCAGCATATTCCTGGCTAATAAAGATAGGTGTTTTACATCATTTTAGTAAAGTGGAACGTTGGAATTATATGACTGAAAATCCATATTTCCATTTTTCATTTTCATTATTACTCTTTTGTAATTAAGTAATAAATGTAAACTATGCTGATCTGTATGATTATGGCAAGCTTTCTTACATACCACAAAGAATGAGAGAGTAGGTGGAAAAAGATTCCAGCTATACTTGGAAAAATATTAATCTTTCAGTGTGTTGCCTGCTTATCTTGAACTTGTTCTGAGCTTTTCCATGTACTTTAGTGGAACTGGTGTCACATTTCTGGGTGGTTTATTTAAGAGTTGATGTAGGCTGCATGTTTTTCCAATCGGTGTAACATTGGCCTGAGGATGTTCCTGTGATGAGCAAAATAAAAAAAAGGACTTTAAGTACCGCTTCTCACAAGGATGAAAACCATCTATTTGCCAAACTTCTGCAAAAAAGTCTTTCAAAGCTTAAGCAAATGAATGGCTGCACAGGTGAGTTGAGGGCAAATAAAACCCTGAGAGCAAGCCAGGAAGGTACCAATTACTATTCATTTCAAAAGGAGTCTTGTGGGGAGTCTTGCTTAAACCAAGTATGCTGTGTCCTTTCCATTGTGTGACCCAGCAGATGTGGGAGGCGTTGGAAGACACAGCCGGTGACCCCACTGGAGATGTGGGAGAGAGCAGAAAATACTAAAGGTAGGAGCTAAGTTGAGGGGGAGTGTCTGTGTACGTATTGTGCAGATCTTGTGTGAGTTGTGCACGGTAGGGAGCTGAAGAGGTGGAAGCAGGTGGAATGGAATGGGAGAGCAGGACACAAGTAATGCTGGGAGTAGGGAAGTAAGGCTCCCAGAACGATTAAAATAGGTATCAGTAGTATGAGAACCAGCTCCTGCCTGCCATATCACATAGTGAGAGATGTTCGGCCCTCGTCTAGGGACAGCTTGCTTTGGTAATTTAGCACATCTGTCCTTGTGTTTGCTAAATATGATCTTGGTATTTGGTCCCTGCTCCCATCCCTCTGGCTGCTGCCTGTATGTGTGATGCTGACCTGTCTGAAGTCAGGGACTTGGTTTTGGTTTTTGCTGATGCTGCAGTTTACTTATGTCAAACTTTTAAAAATCGTTGGCCTTGAGCATACAATTATTTTAGGTCAAGAGTGTGTTTGGGGCATGTGACAGAAAAAACAATTGTCCCCCAGCCACATGACTGCAAACTTCTCTGGTACGTTAGAGATGAACATAGTTCTTTGGCATTTTTTTTGAGGAGAAACTGTTTCTACTTACCTCCTCAGTGTCACTGCAGTGAAAAGATGATATGATATGACTGAATTCTGTTGACTGTTCCAGATATTTTTCTGAATAAGAGAAAACAAAAATGAACACTTTTTCCTTATTCCTATAGTTTCTTGAAATCTGGTAAAATAGGACAAAATCATGTAAGCAGGGTAATATCAAATCCCCACTCTTTATTCCTTGCAAAGAGAGGAAGAAAAGGAAGTGACAAAAATAGGAATCTGAACCATGAGATATCTCACTTTGTTATTTAAAAGAGATTGAGTGAGTCATAGGGACTCTAATTTTGTAAACAGGTGCAGTGACTTCTGTGATGCAGAGAACAAATGGGGAATGGTAAGTCTAGCTGGCTTAGAATAATAAAGCAAGGGTCTGGAGTTTCAGCAGACTTTTGTCTCCTAGATGATCTTTGGAAAATCATTTCACTTTGTGCTACTCCTGTTTCACCATCTGTAGGACAGGCAGAATAACTAAAAAAGCACATTGAAAGCTGCTGATGCAAGTTAGGTGGCAGCATTATTTACTACGTTAAATGTATGTTCCATGCAATGTTGCTCATGATTACGGGTGTAAATTGCTGTCAAAGCTGCAGAAGGCATTTGCTTCTCCTGCATTAAATCCTTTTTGCCAGCTTTCTGCTCATCATCATTAGGACTGGGAGACTAATCTTCCCATCACTCTTTATAAAGTTCTGCTACCATGTTACAGCATTACAGTCAGACTTTTATGCTTATTCTTATCTGTTTCATTTATCTTTTTGTGTTTTCCATTACTGTCATGACTTCTCCATTTCATAATTGTGTCATCATAACTATGTAAATCTACAGATAGGTGTCTCTAAGTGTCCTTAAGTTCACTTACATCATCTGTGCTCAGATGGTGTCAGAATGCAGGAAAACCCGTATCCATGTTGCACTGTGGTGATAAAGCAGTCTCTTTTAGAAGCTTTATGCCTCTTCTATGAAAAGTTCTATTTGTAAGTTTTCTGCTGTGTTTTCATTAGTTAGGGTTCAGAACTGTATTTGTAATTGAGAAAAAACATTTCAAATGATATTGTTCTTCCTTCTGTCTATTTATGAGGTGATGCTTTTCCTTCTGAACTAACCTATGTTTGACTTTTAACTTCATTTGTTAAAACACAAAGGTCTGTGATCTGTGATCTTTCAGACTATCAAACTGTTTTATTGAAACTTCCAAACTGGATCAGTTGCTCTCCTGATAATCACCACATTTCTAGTAAGTCTGGCAGTGACAGAATTAATTCTGTGTTCTTCCAGCAAAGATGGATTTCCAAGTGTTATTTTTGCAGAGTTGTTATGGGACCTTTCCCACAATACTTTCCAGAAAAAAAGAATTAATAGTAATAAAAATAGTGGTTTTGATGTACCAGGGCATAAAATAAACGCACTAACTGAGCGATGGAGTTTTGTACAGTGTGTCCTGGTGCTTTATGTTCAGAGGTAGAAGGCCCGCAGACCTAAACGTTAGGGAGAAAAAGCCCCCACAACCCATTTTTTATTTTCCTGGAGTTGTGGGAATGACTGACTTTGTCCAATGTTCCTAAAGGGTGTGTATGTAAGAGGGTGCAACCATTAGATCTTATTTTTGTCTTCCCGATATAAACGTAAATCTATTTTCTCCCAAAGAACAAAGCATAGTTCACTTAAATTTCTCCTGGTGTTTTCTGATTGGCATTCCCATGGGGGGAAAAAAGAGATTTCAGGCCTGCACAGAACATTATAAAGGGTTGCTTTCCCTAGAGACTGCCTACTATGAAACTGCAGTAGTGTGCTTATTAAGCAGGGTGTTGTGCAGAATGTCTGCATCATAAACCCTCTGATTAATGGGATGAGAGGTCCTGGGTCTAGATTCTTAAAGATACTGTTATGTTGCTCCCCTGAGCATTGCAACACGCAGAGAATTGGGACCGTAGAGGGGTAATTGTTTTTTCAGGATGCTGTGACTTTCCCAGAAATTCCGTGTTCATTCAGTTTATTACCCAAAATATGGAACTCAATATGATTCTAGTGAATATTTATGTATCAACAAATTCGCCATCTTCCAATGAAAAGCCTTTCAAAGTGAAACACTTGTGGAATACTCTAAATGCCGTAACATTTCCTGAGACTGTGTTAATTCTACTGCTTTTATCATGTTCATTGGTAGAGACAAAAACACTTGCCAAAATACATGATTTGTTTGTAGACAATTAAAGAAACTCTTGATCCCTGTGGTAATCTGTCACTCTGAGATTTTTTTTTTTTTTTTTTCATTGCTTTTCAAAACCTTTTGGTAGATGTGAATCCCTGTCTTCTCTCTGGATATGATGACTCCTAAGTCCCCTTTCTGATCTGGGACTAAGTTACTGCCAGCAATGCTTTGTCTCTCAGCATTTTATATGTAATGAATTTAATACAGGGTCTGGTTTCAGTCAGCATGATGACACATTAGGCACACATTGAATCAGAGACCACATTTTCATATGTTTAGTCTGATATTTACGCTCTTTTTATTACTTTAGTAACCTTCTTAAAAGTAACTGAAAAAATACTTTATGCTTTATTTGGAAAATACAGAGGTCTCTCCAAAGGAGCAAACTTTAACTGCGATGCTGAAATATCAGACAGCAACTGGAGATTCTCAGTCTCAACCTTTTACTTAGCACAACTTTGCTTGGCTTATTCAGACTATTGAGAAAACAGCTTGAGACAGTGAGAGTTTCGTTACAGTCCCACTTTGCTTTGTCTCTCCCATTTATTTGAAAAGTGGTCAAAACCTCACACAGCATGTTGTATCATGTGTGCAGAAATGGATTCTTTGGATTTGCATTTAAAGGATCCCATCATTCCATTGCCTAGTTTAATTATTTTGCTGTAGATTTTGGGCTTGGATTGTGATAACACAGCCGAGTTCAAGCATAAGGTATTGCTCAAGTTCATCCATGCCCACTATATGAACCGTAAACCTACAAGCTTCACCCCAGTGGCAACTGTGGAAGATCTGCAGAATTTGCACTATGGGTATGACTCTGCTGCCTTGGTGGCTGTAGCTTCCCAAATCAACTGACGTCAATGATCTTGTGTCCTGGGCAGAATTTGTAGCTATGGCTGTTCGCATTCAGTCAACGAAATTACAGATAGGTTGTAAAATCCTTATGGACGTGGGTAGTTATGCACTGGTAAACAGTAACTCCTTGTCAGAGTGCCTTGGTGTCTGAATGACCACAGGCTGACTTCAAAGATCTGAAGGAGGCAAAGGAGGTAAAGTTCCTTAAATAAACTGTTAATACAGCTTTTTGCAAAGCGAATGGGGTGTATTGCTGCATGTTTTCAACTACTTGTAAAGCTAGTTTGCTTTAACTTTGAATAGAGGCTGTATAGAGACGTTTTTAGGTGCTTTGATAATTTATGAATGTCAGAAGAACACTGGTGAACCTATAGATGAGACAGTGCCCTCAGATAAATGAGCATGGTGAAGAAGTAGAGGGAGTTCATGTAAAGGCATCTTTAAGGACCCAAGAGGAAGGTAGGGGAAAGGAACTGTCTTTAAGCTATTGCTGTGTATGTACAGAAAGTTCCAAGTAGCGCTTGCTCCATCGGTCTCATACCACTGATCTGGAAGGGAGGAGTTTTGCTACCCAGGCCTGAAGAACAAATGGCTTCAGCAGTTCAAACATACGCCAAGCTAGGGCTGAACCTTCTGTCTGATGCAGACAGCACACTGTGTTACTGTACCCTCTGAGGCTGACCCCGTAACTGATCACCTCCAAGCTTTTCTGCTTCTGAGCCGTTCCAGGGACTTAGACTTGCTCTGCTGGCTTTGAATCCAGGAATCCATGATCAGCTATCTCACTTTCTTCTTCCTGACTTCTGGCCCTTCTGTGCTCTGCTCTGTTACTGTGAAGCCTCTACGTGGGGAAAGACAGTGGTGTATAGCCTCATTTCTTCAAGGGTTTTATGTCACAAGGCACAAAGAAATGTGTGCCTTGTGACAAGGGCCATCTCTGTGTCACACTGAGGAGGTGAGTACGTGCAGGTGGCTGAAGTAGAGCCTCTATATTATATTATGTTATAATATAGAAAAGGAGGAGCAGCTTATGTGGTTGAGACTAATTTAAGGCAACCTCATGGCTAGATCTTACTATGGACAGTTTTAATTGCATCATAAAAGTTTTAATGCAACTGAAGTCTAAACTGTATGTTTTCCCTTCTGTTTCCTAGCCTTCTGCCTTAATTCATTTATTCAATACTCTACAATGCACATCTCCATTCTTTTATTCTTTTTTTGGTTTTTTTTTTTTCTTTAAAAAAAATCCCACTTCTGGCTTCATTTCTTGGGTCAGCAATCTTACAAATGCTGAGTTACTGTCATGATTCTGTTTATGCAGCTCCTACTTTGAAAACAAACCAGAGCAGTCCTCCTGTGTCTACTAAGCTCAGAAACATACTCAGTGTTCCTCCCATGCTTTGAATATAACAAGCATAAAATGGCTTCTTTACGGATGTTTCCTCCGACTCCCCTGGCATTAAGTGTTTGTGAAGTACCACTGGATATTTATTGTTTCCCCATCTAACTCAACTTTGAATTTACCTGATCACAGAAACTCTACAGCTCTTGCTGTTGTTTCAGCAGGAAGTCATGCTTGCTTAGAGAAAAATAAGGTCAGAAAAATGTCAATGAAATGCTCTATTCCTGTGAGAATCTGTCTGTTTGTCAACACACATACCGGCCTGACTGATGTGTGGCCACTGCAATGTAGGTCCTGCCTGTAGGTAAATTCTTTTGGGAAACTTGATGAATTTCATCCTTTCCTCCCACCTCATAAATACCTTTGGTACCACTCCTGAACCTCATTTTGGGTTCTCAGTAGTATCCATATACCATGAATTAGGATTCAATCTATGTGACTTTGGATATCATCTGGACTATGGGAAAATAAAAAGGTAATGAGAAAAATAGGCACTTCTGATGCCTTCATGGGGGAAAGATAAACCACAGCATAGAAGCACCTATTTTTCTCCATTATATAGAAGGGAAATGCTTAAACGCAGCCATCTGCACTGCTGATATCTAAATTAGGCCTCAGTCCTTTCATCAGCTCTTATCCAACTTCATTAAATAGCTCCCTAATCTGTAATTAGATAATGCCTAGCTACAATTTTCAAGTTTCCCCAGTGTTATCACCTTTGGTTTCTTTTTTGAATTATGAAGATTTTCATTGGAAGTTGCACCGTTTTAATGCAGAAATTCCCCACGCACCAGGAAGGGAAACAAGGCATAAAATGCATTGGATATTCTATTGTTTGGAAAGAACTGGTGTTTGTTAATTCTCTCCACCAGCAAGTGGCCATTTTTTTTTTTAATTGATGTATTTCCTGAGTCTTCTGTGTCTGAGATCATAAAGTAGTAGAACAAGGAGAGGCAGCAAAACCAACCACTGCAGAAATAAATATAGAGCTGCAATTACACTTGAGACTGCAGTTTTTTAATGCGAGTTTCCAATTTCATGGTCAGATCAGGATAGCTTAATACAAAAAAGTTACTGGGAGTTTTGAAAATGAATGGCCCAAGGCAATTGTCGGGAAACCAGTCCCATTATAAGAGTGCTGTGTGTTCTTAAAGCTCTGCAGTTTTGCAGTAGCCCCAAAGAGTTTATTATGTGCATAAGAACTGTAGGCCTGTGAAGGTTTATTTAGACCCTCAATCCAATTGCAGAGAAGACTGGAAGAGCCTGGAGCTGTGAAATGAACAGGACTGAAATCTTTTCAATTTGTCATTCAACACTTGCAACCAGTATATTTAGGGACTTCAGCCTTGTGCAGTGACGCAGTGACCGCTGCAGCTCCTTGAGTGCAATTTTTCATGTAGGGGATGATTCAGCTGGTAAAATTATGTCACTTTGAAATTAGTTTGGTACTTAGCATTTAATATTCTTCTCTTTTGCTCTGCAATTAGCTTTTACTAATGCAATTTAATTTATTTGTAACTTTTCTTGAAAATCATAGTAGACATGATTTGAGATGAAGCTAAATCTCTTGAACTTTTCCTTACGTTAATTTGAAATGCCAACAGGGCACCAACTGCTGTGAAAATTAATGAATGAGCTACACCAGACTGTCTTTCATTTCATTTGAATGACTTCACACTTAGAGAGCATATGTGACAAACAAACTATTCTCCAACACCACAGATGATGCTGGAGCAAGAAGAATTTTGTGGAGCTGCATGGGCAGATTGTGGGCTCTGATTTCTTTGCAAGCACATTATGGAGCAGAGCTCACAGGAGATGAAACTCCCCTCAGAAAGATGTTTTTTCTTTTAAAGAAAATTTTATTTTTAAAGTGTGTGATGCTACCACTGTGGTAGCATTTTTCTCTAACAGTGCTTTGCTCGTTTCAGAGAAAGCCCAAACACAATGCGCCTTTTTTTTTTTTAAGAGGGAGGGCAATTTGTCTGTGTTACTTCTTGGACATTAAGCTGAAAAAACTCTATTAATGCTCCTGCAGATCTGAGCTGAACTAACTTAAACCACGCACAGTAATTTTGTTCAAAGCTGCAGATTACACTTCTTCCTTGTCCTGAAGAGCTGGCGAAATGGTTGGTCTTAACAGTTAAAGCAGACCTCCTGTGTAACAAAATGTATTTCAGGAGATAAAACTTGACTTCTTGAAATGCTCATGAGCCAAAATTAAATAGACTCATGCAAATAAATCGTCTTCATAGGCAGTGTCAATCACATCATGAGTATTAAAGCCCAGCTGCAGGATCTGGACTATGTTTGCACAGTGGTCAGAAGTGCTATATTGAGTGCTTGGACAACAAGTCTGCCATCTTTCTGTTAAAATTCCCTTGGCAATTTGGGAATTTGGCTCCTCTCCTCATTCAGACACCACAGTACTTGCCTGCTGGTGTTCCTGCTGACCAAGTTTTAGTGTCTTTCTATTTGAGCACACGCTTATATTCTACTACAGTCTTGACACCAACATACATATAAGCTCACTGCTTGCTGGGGGTTGTTTGACTTAGGTGGGAAGTTCAGTTCTTCAGTTTCAACTGAAAGTAGTTAATATAGTGGTTTTTTTTTTTTTTTTTTTGTTCTACCTTTTGGAATCTCTAATAAGAAATGAAAAGAAAATCAAATCGTGTGATCAGTAAAGCTGTGACACAACGTTCGTTCCTAGATAAATGATAAAATAAGCAATTTTACTTACATGCGGATTAAATAACTGGCACCAAAACCAATAAATTATATTTTTTATACTCTGCTTTGCAGTCAGATAATGAAAAGGCTAATTGGATTTGGACTTGGAAAAATGCCACTGCTGTGCTCCAAAAATTGAAACATTGACTAAACCGTGAAATAAAAGTATGGGGCAGATGTACGCTGGCTATTGTAATGCAAAGGATTCACAATTTCTTCTCTGACTTAGGCTTGATATTTAATGGGCATAATGGCAATGTTGTGTGAATAGATACAAGCTGTGCATTCTGTTTATTGGAAACAAAATAATAGAATGATTAAAGGCATCTTACAGAAATGCGACATGAAGAGGCTTGTCAATAGCAAGCTCGTGCCAGAGTGAGAATTGTTGATGGACTCAGCTGGATGTGGAGCTCTTCTGCCTTGGTCAAGCCAGGGCAGATATTTTCACTTTGCCTCATGCAGGGCAGACATGTCTCTGGGTCTATCTGTGCTGCATTCAAGGACAGGCAAGGTCACCTCTTTTCTAGAAAAGCAGCATCCTTACTCTCTGCTTGTTGTCAGACACCAAAGTGGTTTCAGTTATAATTTATGAGCATGGTTTATACATCAAAACACCTGTCAAACTGAATGCTTAAAAAGTAAATTTTAGAAGTCTGGAGAGGAATGTATAAATGGCACACATTATGGTGTGGTTTCAGGACTGTTTGTTCACAGAGATTTTAAAATGGGCATCTGTCTTGTGCCTCCTGGAAGCAACAAGTGTACAGACTATGGCATAGTCCAACCTCGGTATGCCAGGGTGCAGTGATTAAGATTGCCCAGCTGTATGGGAAAGATGTGTATGCCTTTACCTATCAAAACCACACTAAGAATTCCCTTGACTGCTTAAAAATATTATTCTGTAGGGTATGGGGATCGCCAATTCCCACATCATGTATACTTAATATTACTGGATAAATTAATGAATAATTACATACATTACAATTTTTTTGTGATTGAGATTTTATAAGATTATAATAATGGAAATTATTAGGCCAAAAGTGGGAAAGTGTTTAAAAATGGGTTAGACAATTTCAGTTTTGGGATTTCTAAGAAACACCCTGGTCTATTTTTTATATCATCTGTCTCAGGCAAGTCCTTGATCTTGGATCACCAGACCTCAGATGTGAATGCTATGGTCAGGTTCACTATGCTCATGTTCTGTTTCTCATGCTTTTCTTTTAATATCTGCAATCTGCCACTAATCTTCTTGTGATTGCTGAGATTTTCCAAATTAATTGTTTTGGGTTGATATATTTTTTTTCATATTTTTCCCCACCAAAATGAAATAAATGTGATTATTTTTTTTCATTTTATTAAGATAAAAATGCCAATATTATGTCTGAGAAATGTCATAATGAAGTATTTCCACATTTTTCACCCTGTTTCTGAAGATTTTAGCTGCATGCCTTGGACAGTTTCCCTATGAATTCCTGAATAGTATGCTTGATCCAAAACTAAACTTCTAAGCAACAAATCAATATATAGCTAACAAAAATATTTACTGTTCTATAGTGTTTAAGAAAAATGTAAACTGATAAATATTGCTAGTATACAAACAGTATTTCAGTACAGTCTGTATCAAAATTTATTTTGTAGTACCCTGTATAAATAAACCATAGAAACTACTAAGAGAATTGTCATCCCTTTAGTTGGTCAAGGGAATGGGACCTGTTGAGACAGTGTTGGACAAACATGATATTTTGATTGGTATCATATCGTGTCATAGGTAGGGATCTGTCAACAGTTCCTATATTAACCTTGGTGTTCAGACAGGCACTGCTGCCAGGTTGAAATTTCATCCTCAACCAGTGCTTGTTGTTTAAGTTCTCTCGGCTTACAAAAACAGTTTAAGCTAGTTTGTTTCCAAATTTAGAACTGCAGGACACAAAAGAACAACAATAGAAAATAATAGGTTTCTGGCTCCTACACACACTGCTTTGTGCTCCTACTCTGAATTTATCAATCTGCTAGTTTATATGATGTTGTTTTCCATCTGTTATGTTTAACACGTGATATTTTGCCTGAGAAAAAGGGACCGTGGTGTTGTTTTTTATTCTGAGATTATCAGAGTTCTCAGAAATGCTGTTAACTATTTCTCATATTGATTGATTTGCTAAGTCACATTCTCCGCATTGTGTCTGCGCAAGACTCGTATGAACCTAACTAAGAGCAGAATAAACATCTCTGTTGTAAGAGAGAGAATGTCTCTTCATGTTAAATTATGAATCCATAAGACTGAAGCGAGGAATTATTTTGGTGTTGCATAATATGAATAATGCATGTAGCACCATTATACACATCCCGCATGTTGTGGAACCAGAATGTACTGTTATGTTAATAAACGTTCATAATGCTCACCATAACCATTCTGAATGCTTTATTGCCAGAAGAAATTGTGATCCCAAGAACATTCAGAGATCTCAGTCTTATTACTGTATCCAATTATTAAAACTTAAACTTACAGTGGTATTATCCCCCCTCTCCATTTGACACGGCAGTTAGTCAAAATCTCTGGGTCTTACAGATTTTTTTCTGTCATGGTGGTAAGGGAGTTGATTGTTTTTATATGCAGTCTTATTTAATTAAATAAAAATGTAAAACCTGTTTTTCTGAACACCGAGAATCAAACAGGAGACATTAACTTCTTAAAATTCTCAGCTGCTTCTAAACTGCATTTGAACTTCAAATCTTCATGAGGTCACCAATGTTTCCTAAGGTTGTGGGAGCAGCCTGCAAGCTGCTTTCTTCATCTCCTTTTTCCTCACTGCTGCAGTTCCCCTCACTTGCACCCGCAAGTATCTCTGTTCAGCCTAGTTTATGGTACTGTTGCTCTTCAGGAAAGAGCAGTGAAGGCTCATGGTTGGGTTTTGAGAGCAGTCTCTCCTTGTTCTCTCTGGTTTTTGCCTATCTGGGAAAGCCTGTGAAGGCTGACTGATGCTGTTGGAAACTGATAGAGGAGCTCTATCCCAGTGTGGTACCACATGGGGGTAGCTTTGAGAAATACATGGAGGTTAGATTGCTGATTTGACTAATTAGGTTCAAAGAACAGTTAATTTGTGGATTTAAATAGCTTGGAGGCTGTGGCTCACCCCTTGCACATGGAAAAATTTAAGAAAATTCGGGTGCATTTGAAATTAAACCTTACCGAAGGTGAGAGACAGAAGGGGACTCTACTGTCAACAGGCCCTTTGATAACAACAGGCACTGTGGAAAAAAATGAAGCCTGCCCTTTTGCTTGCTTTGATAATAATGGAAAATAGGATAATCTACTCTGAAAGGGTTTGCAGGGTTTCCACTTCAAACAGGTTTTACGGTATTTTACTGACCTGGTCAAATATCTGTAATCATTTATTCTAAAGAGCCACCAGGTTTTTTTCAAGCCTTTGTTTTGTTTTCTTCTTATTTTAAGGCTGTTTGCAAATAAGATATTCAACAAAGTTTATCTGTGAACTTAGTTGACAAACCCTTTAATCTCTCTGTGAAGGCAGCAAATAAGTGGGTTTTCTGAATTTACAAAAAATATTTTCCTTTGTGGGAAACATGAAATTAACTACCCATTAAATAATTAATTTTGCATTAAATAATTTTGCTTGTTTTAAACCATTCATTCTGGGACATTTATTCTTAACTGTCTAATTGTTATTTCATCATGAAAAGGCTGACATTAAAGGGGCCATATGTGTTGATTCAGAGGTTAGTTTAAAAGATAAAACTCTTTGGATACAAGAAGTGGAAAAGAAGCCTTTTACCCTCATAGTTGTAGAAAATTTATGTAGTTCTCTCATTCCATCACTGTAAAAATTATTCCTGTTATGGAACCATAGTTTTTAAGGACAAACTAGGACAGTTGATCATTTACTCTGACCTTGTGTAATAGAAGCTATGAAATTTTATCTTACGTTGAACCTGTTAATTTCAGCTCCATCATGATATATATTCTACAGAGGTCTTCAGTCTTGATTTGAAGCCAACAAGAAATGATAAATACAGCCTTTTCTGGTAACATGCTCCAATTGTTAATCATTCATATAAATACAAATACGTGCCTGTTATCTTAAATTTATTCATGCTCATCCCCAGACTTTGGTCCCCAGTTTGACTGCTAAACTATAGGCCTCTTTACATTTTTTCCTTCTACCCATTTCTGATTGATCCATTTCCTACCAGAGCACTTCTGAGAGAGTGTTTGCAGGGAGGACTGTGCTGAGGCTGCAGTACATCCCTGTGACAGTGAGCAATAACCAAAAGTTCAGCACTAATTTGTTTTATGGTTACATGTAATTGTTTACTGAGCTGCTCTTCACCCTTGAAGGGCAATGTGATTAACTTCAGTGTAGATACAAATTCTGACCAAGTTTTAGCTAGAAAGTTCATTTTGATGTGACATTATAAACTGTGTTCATAGGTGAAATAGAAATAACAAAAGGAAGTATGAAGTGAAAACATTAGCAACCAGATATTTGCTTCTCTTAATTTCTCTCGGTGTAGTCTCCTGTGTAAAATCTTAGCACTCTGCCACAGCTGTCCAAGGTAGAGGGATGGGCATGAGGATGTAACACTGACTGTCTGGTTTTGTGCTTGTTCATTTCATTCTTTCTTCAGTCGTCTTCCCTTTGAGATCCATGCGCAGTTCTCAAAAGCGTGTCCACTCTAAGGATTCATCAGCTGTAATGGTCATGTCAAGCAAGGTGGTTGCTGATTTTGGCTTTCATCAGTGGCTACAACAGTCTTTACCATCTTCCTTAAAGACTGTTTTCCAACACAATACATTTTTTCCCCTATATTGAGTAGCCTCCTAAGTTCTCCTTGGTTTTATTTGTGTGTGGTTTTTCTTTTTTTGTGGTGGTGGTTTGTTTTTCCTTCCCTTGAGTGAGATTTTTTTTTTTTCATGTTTTGGACTTTTGCCAGAACATTAGTCTTCAGTCAAAATAAAGATCTTTAGGCTCTCAAATTTTCTGTGTCGGTTTTGGGGGGAGATTTCAAAAAGGCAAACCATACTAGAAGTCATGTATATTTCGGCACAGATTGGTTATTGTTCGTGAAGTCTGTAAGGCCAAGTGTATTCTTGCATGTGACTTGTTAAAACTTTCACTCCTGGTGATGTTACTTTAATGCTTAAGGTTTTTCCACTTTAAGTCATTAAAGCGAAGAAATAGAGACCTGTACAATTGCGCCTTTGGTCACAGCCTGTCTGTTGTGGTTGTTGCTGAGCATTAATATAGGCTTATATACCATTTCTGCTGTGACTTTCCTTCCATACTGCTGCCTAGAATTCAAACCTAACAAGGTTCTAATTAGAAAACGGAATTTAATGCCCTTTGTAAACTGAGTTTTGTCTAATGAGGAAACAAATTCTTTCCTCCCTTCAACTTTGCTGGCTCTTTCCTCTTCTATTTCTGCTGCTTGTGAAATCTTGTTAAAAATTTGTATTTCTCTTTTACTAGCAATTTAGACCTGTTAATGATGGGCATGAAACAAAGGCTAGCGTATGTCCAGCTGGTGGTGTCAAAAGTCAAGTCCTCAATTGGTTCACATGCCTATTTCCAGTGAGATTGTATTTATTGTAGGAAAGATTATCGTTTTAGAGGCAAGAAAAAGAGAAAAATGTGCATAATTTTCCTGTGTCCTGACTTGTTTTAGATCACTTCCTCCTGCACTTCATACTATAATTCACTTTCTTTACCCTTGTATTCCAGGAAATGGTTGTTCAAAGATGATGCTGAGAGAATGGATGCCTTAGTTACTACTTTTAACACGGCATCAGAGACCCCATGTCTCTAATCTCTCCATTCTTTCCTGGTTTAGACATAAAAATATAAAACTTGCAATAAAAAGACACGCAAGAGATCATGGTTTTGCATTTTTCTGTTTCCGATATCGAAAGGCTTTTCTTGTAAACTTCAAATAGTTCTATGTTCTCAGTTTCTGTACCTCCCAGCAAGTTTCTTAACAGCATGACAATTAAGGAAATAAAAGTAAGAAGGGATAATGTGAGCAGAATATTTACATCTGCCTTTACTGCAGTTGTTTTTAGTAGTACTAGCTCGTGATGAAATTCGAGTTTGGTATTTGTGTAAAGACAACTAATTCAGTAAGTTGCATTTAAAGATTTACAGTGTTTTATGAAGGTGCAGAAGTCTTTCGCCACATGCTGCTGCATACCTTTGTACAGAGGCTCTCTTTAAAAGAATGCTAATTACTTTCTAATTGCAGTGAGCTGGCATCAAATTGACAGCTGGCTGAATGTAAGTGTTGGTGGCCAAGAAGGCCAATGGCATCCTGGCTTGTATCAGGAACAGTGTGGCCAGCAGGACCAGGGCAGGGATTGTCCCCAAGCACTGGGCACCGATGAGGCCTCACCTCGAATCCACGGTTTAATTTTGGGCCCCTCCCTACAAGAAAGACACTGAGGGGCTGGAGTGTGTCCAGAGAAGGGCGACAGGGATGGGAAAGGGTCTGGAGCTCACGTCCTGTGAGGAGCGGCTGAGGGAGCTGGGGTTGTCCAGCCTGGAGAAGAGGAGGCTCAGGGGAGCCTTTATTGCTCTCTATGGCTACCTGAAAGGAGGGTGCAGAGGAGGGGGTGTTGGTCTCTTCTCCCAGGTGAGAGGACAAGAGGAAACAGCCTCAAGTTGTGCCAGGGGAGGATTAGATTGAATATTAGGGAAAATTTCTTCATGGAAAGTGTTGTCAAGCTTTGGAACGGCCTGCCCAGGGTGGTGGTTGAGTCACTGTCCCTGGAGGGATTTGAAATGTGTAGATGTGGTGCTTAGGGACATGGTTTAGTGGTGGGCTTGGCAGTGCTAGGTTAAGGGTTGGACTTGATGATCTTAAAGGTTTCTTCCAATCTAAATGATTCTATGATTAAGTCCCAGTTTGTATTTTCTGACTGGAAATCACCATGTCTTTCAGTATTTTTTGCTTTAGAAACATTAAAAGCTGTGTGATTTATCTTCTCCCTTCAGTGTATGGCGTTCGTCATGTCTGTGATATCTTAAGATGTCTCTTTGGTACTCATTCAGATTTGCAAATCTGGATTTATAGTTCAAATATGCAAACTGTACTGTAGAGTTTTGCTTCTATAGTTGCCCCTGTCCTCTCATGCACCCAAACTAATTCTTCAGCAGCTGGAGGTTCATAGAGCGTCCTTGCCACAACAGGGCTGCAGCGGAACATGAACCTTTCTCTGCCTTTCAGTTTTCCTGGGTTTGTTCTGTTGTTGCCAGTCCTTGTTTATCTTCCCTCTCAAAGCCTCTATACTTATATTTTTTCAGAACCTCCCTCTCTTCCCTTAGGGCAGCATCAGGAACATTTGGGAGAACTCTTTGAAAACATCACTATGGTTTGTGTGCTTTACATTAGGCACTTCACTTTGCCTTGTTTCCTTGGACATTTCCAGAAAGAATTTAAGGTGTAAAAGGCTGTCTGGAGAGCCTGCCCTTGTATCTTTTGAGTAATTGCAATATTTAAAATTGTGTACAATATGGAGTCGTGCAGTGTGGTCTAATGCACAATTAACATCTGTCGGGCAGTTTATTTCTCTGGCGTGTTTCCAACTCATGCTGACAATGTGAGTACAGAATAAGTCAAACAATTTGTCCACGTTTTTCAACCAGGTAATCGTGGCTTATGGAGCAATTGAGCAATTTTTATTTATGCAACAGGTCTTAACAAGTGACTAGTAAAATAAGCATTTTGTGACTACTGCAGAATATCTCTATAAATGCTTCCTAGTATGTTTGTATATTGAAATTACTGGACACTGGCATGTTTACATTTGTCAAAGTGCCTAGTTCATTAGCAAGAAGGAAAAATCAATGCATTGAGAGGAAAGGAAGGAGAACTGAATAATAATGACATAGAACAGTTTGGGTTGGAAGGGACCTTAAAGACCATCTAGTTCCTACCCCCCTGCCATGGGCAGGTACACCCTTCACTAGACCAGGTTGCTCAAAGCCTCATCCAGCCTGGCCTTGAAGACAGCCAGGGATGGGACATCCACAGCTTCTCTGGGCAACCTGTCCCAGTGCCTCACTACCCTCTTTGGGAACAATTTCTTTCTCATATCCAATCTAAATCTAGCTGCTTTCAGTTTAAACCCATTACCCTTTGTCCTGTCACTACCTGCCTTTGGAAAAAGTCCCCCCCAGCTCCCTTGTAGACCCCTCCAGGTACTGGAAGGCTGTCATCTCCAAGCTGAACAACCCCAGCTCTCTCAGTCTGTCTTCACAGGAGAGGTGCTTCAGACCTCTGATCATCTTTGTGGCCTTCTCTGGGCTCTTCAACAGTTCTACGTCCTCCTTATGGTGTGGGCTCCAGAGCTGGATGCAGTACTCCAGGTTGGGGTCTCACAACAGTGGAACAGAGGAGGAGAATCACCTCCCTGACCTGTCATGCAACTTTTGATATATAGCCCAGGAGACGGTTGGCCTTCTGGACATCAAGTTCATGTTGCTGGATCACTTAGAGCTTTTTATCCACCAGTAAACCCAAGTATTCTTCCTCAGGGCTGCTCTGAATCCATTCCCTGCTCAGCCTGCACTTCTGCTTGGGATTGCTCCAGCCCAGGTGCAGGACCTCACACTTGGCCTTGTTGAACTCCATGAGGTGTGGGCCCAGGCCCACCTCTCCAGCCTGTCCAGGTCCCTCTGGATGGCATCCCTTCCCTCCATTGTGTCGACCGCACCACACAGCTTGGTGTCATCGGCAAACTTGCTGAGTGCACTCAACCCACTGTCCATGTTGGCGACAAAGATGTTAAACACCACCAGTCCCAGTGCAGACCCCCGAGGAACACCACTTGTCACTGGTCTCTAGTTGGGCATGGGGTCACTGACCGCAACTCTTTGAATGTTACCATGCTGCCAATTTCTTATCCAATGAGTGGTACACGCATCGAATCCAACTGCTAATTTAAAAATGAGTGAGAATTTGCTGGGTTCGGTTTTCACTATGTTAATAAAAATTTCTCATCTATTCTGCTCAGTTTTGTACCCATTCAGCTTCACAGAGAGCTCTCAGATGAATTTTTATGTTCCACTCATGCCTGGAAAAAAAAAAAGCATGTTTTATTTGATATGTGTAACAACCATTAAATTTTTGTGGAAAACTGGGAGTTGACCCAATCACTGCAGTAATCTTACTGTTCGCAATCACACTTTGGACAGTGGTCACTGAATGAGTTCCTGTAGCAGTTTCTATTTTGGTTACTTCAAAGGGTTTGAAAACAAGTGGTTTTAAATAGTAGAGAGAAACTGTAATTGTACTGCTGAGCATCAATTCAGTTGCTAGAGTTGCTGCTTTAGTTCAGTCCTTAAAAATATTTACTGCATTGGTGTCTGCAATATCACCAAGATTACGTGGAGTGTTCTGGAAGTTTTCTGTAAAACATACTCAGATATCTTCTATTTATTTTTAAGAAAAAAAACCCAACAAAACAAAACTTTCCTGACTGTGAAAAGGTAAAGGAACGTTAAAGCTGTACAGTGCTAGAATGTGACAACAAAGATGTCTCTGTCATAAAATGCTGTCCCAACTGTTAAAGGATCAGAACTTAAAAAATTCTTAATGGCTCCATTTCCATTCACTTTGGGTAGAAATCCAGTTTTTTATATACTCAGAAGTACCACTCAGAATCAGCCACTTGAGCTGTGTAAATCCATCACCAGCAATACTGAAAATTAGCTGCCACTAGAGCCATCTGAATCTACTGGGAACCTGGTTCTCCAGCACCACAAAACCTCACAATTACATAAAAACTCATTCTCCTCCAGCAGTGGAGCCCTACTTGACAGGAAGTGTGGTCACCAGAAAACCTGTTGTTTTGATTTCTGTATTTATTATGACCAGAAGCACCACTCTGGAGCTGTCTGTGCATGGCTAGTGGAATAAAGAGAATCCATTTACTGCTGGCAGGTTCGACTGTCAGGGAGGTCCTTGGACAAGGCATGGTCTGGCTCAAAGCCCTGCTCTGGGTGCACAGCAAAGCTGGAGATCATGTGCTGCTTTCGCTTGCCCTCTAGAAGGGCAGTACAGTGGCGGTAATTACAGACATCCTCATGATGATCGTAAAGGACTTATCTGAAATTTATGGTTCTCGGTGACTTTGGCTTTGAACTGGGCCCTTGGAGAGATACTTTACGTTTAGACAGAAATAGAGAGTTAGAGCTTCACACTGGTAGCTTTAAAGGTTTTTAAATAGATAATTTTCTTGGCCTAATCCTTTGATCATGTCTCCCTCTTTGCAGATCTTCACTCACTCCTCATGAAATGAGGTACACATCTTTTTCTTTGAGGCTTTCTAGGCTACCTTCAGACTACCACTGATTTCTGACTTGGTATTGCCTTTTATCTTCAGGGAATTTACCAATAGTGTTGCCATCTGTCACACTTGTTTTAATCTGATGAATGCACTGGCTGTGTGCTGGGTTTTTTTTTTTCTTTTGATAATGATATTTTATTTAAACTATAAATCCTATTCCAAATAATATCAGTTTGCTACTTACATGTCTGCATGCAGCCTTGAGACTGAATCTTGAGGCTGTAACTTCCAATTTCTCTTTGTAATCTCAAACAGTTTGAAATAAAGTATGTTAGTACATATGTGCTAAATTACAAAATGGACTTTCAGGATTTCATTAGCATCTGGTATGTAGCTTAGTGTCTTCTTGTAAAGCTAATTAAGTGTTATGCTATTATGAATAATTGTATTTTATTTTTTCTTAGCAATATAGTAGGCTGTTACAAGAAAGAAATAAGTGAATGATCAAGAGCATCATTGTGTGTTTTATTTAGCTCTTCTGCACTCTCTTTTTGTAATAATAATAATAAACACAGTGCCCAGATGTGTAAAAGTCTAATTTAAACATGCAGTGAGTGTGTAATAACTCCAGCAGAATTTAGTAGTATTTGCAGATGCTCAGCATTTTGAGACTTAGATCTGTAATGACCATTATTTCCTAATGTTAAAACAAGCCAGTGCATCAGCTTTTGACATGCTGCATAGAACAATTACATTGTTTATCTACATAACCTACTAACAGCAGTGATCTACATCTTTGAGCTTTGTTGAGTTATAAAAGACTATATGGGGTGAGCCTGGATTTACCTACCCTGGTGTCTACTGTAGTAGGCTGTACTGAGTTAAAAATGATGACTTTAGGGTGTGTTGGGGTCCCACTGAGATCATCCTTAAAGGGTTATGTCACCTAGATCAGGACTCAAATTGCTCTGAAGGCACAGAGAGACTTAGAGCTTACATCAGTGAGCACCTCCTGAGATCAAATAAGTCCAACTTTCTTCCACAGAAGTAAAAACAACTTCGTCTTGAACTTCCTTGGCCTTCCTAGGCAGTCTCTTCCAGTACTTCATTCTTGAAGTTTGAGCTTGTATATATAATCAATATATGTCTTTTCTTAAACTGAAGCAAACTTCATTTTATTGACGTCTCCTCACAAAGTTGATGTTATCTGGACTTTTTTCCTGTTGGTATCTTGGGATAATCCTGTGTGAAGCTCCTGAATTGAACCAGTTAGCCTTAATATTGATCTGCCTGTACCTCATTTCCACAAATTTTGAAATGCAGGTAGTAATATTGCCCTTACTATGAAGATCTTCTGAGGATAAATTCATAAAAGATTATGAGTCTCTCTAATAACAAGAGGCTTGTGAGCACCTAAAGCAGTTAGAAAGATGGGTATGAAACCATTACGCTAAATAGCAGGTTTAATGTACATTTTACTTGCACCTTACAAATGAGGTTATGTACCTAAAATTATGCTATTGGCTTAGTTATGTCTTTGCTATAAAATGTTTTACTATTTTTTCTGTCAAGACATAAGAGTGAGGATCCCACCACATTTGAGTAGTTCTCATCCAGGATTGCAGTGGTCAGCCAGGACTGGAAGAGGGACTGCAGGCTTTACTCGTGGCATGCTGCTGAACCTCCTCTCTGCAAGCAGCACTCTTGTTCCATGTTTGATCTTACTGTCCAGAATGAAAATAGGTGTATTTAGTAGTGAATCTCCTTGGGTGAGAGACTACTGAACTGCTTGGGCCCCAGGTCTCCCATTGCATGGGTGCTCAAAAGAATGAGCACTGACTGTTACAAAAAGAAAATTCTATCTCTGTCCCTTGATAGCAGACGAAAAATATCAGCTCTGCAAAGGTACAGAGCTGGTTTTAAAATTGTTTAAAACTGAGCATAAGCCTTACCCATTTTACGTGAGGTTTCCCAAGCACTCCTACCTTTGTCGTTCCTCAGCTTTTATCTGCTGCTCTGATGCAGTGAAATACCACATTTTCCTGTTTAACTGGGGATAGTAGAGTAACTGAGTATTTTAGCAAATAACGCCTTTCTGTCGATAAACTGAAACTGATCAAAGCCTACAGTTGAACCCTAGTGTGCTGAGCCACTTTGTGCCCAAATGCAGTGGCCAACCCAGAGCAGGATGAGACATCTGCAGTCTTACTGAGTGGGTGCTCTGAGCTAAGGATGTGCTTCAAGACCACCAGACGAAAAGCTTTTAGATCAGCCTACTGTGTTATGTAGACCCTGTTCTGTTTTTAATTCACACTTGTATTTTGCAAGCCATGCTGCACAAACTGGCCATTCTTCAATGGTAGCAAAGGAGCAACAGATGAACTAGGACAAAGAAGAATAATTTAAAAACTGCAGAAGTTTCTTGTTGACTGATTGTATGTCCTTTATGAGATGCCGTCCTTGCTGGCATCTGAAGAACCAGCATCAAAGTCCAGTACCCTTTTGGCATGACAGTAAAAAAACAAGAAAAGAGCAAAAGGAAGCACAGCAGCGTATACAATTCTCTTTGTTCCTTAGCAAAACCACAAGTTTAAATTTCACCTGAAAGACACAGAATTAGCAACTGCAGCACAACAGTGGCTTTGTTGAAAAGTCCTGTGTTCCCTGGATGTCAGAGAGCAGGCTCTGTAACGCATATCTCTGTGAACAGCCCTGGTAACACAAGATCCTCGCGTGATTTCTGGGCAGCTTTGATGCCACTCTCAGCACTGAGGAATTGCACCAAGCACTTGTTACGGTGTGAAAATGGACATTCTTCTTCTGCTTGGCTGCTTTAGGATTCACTTTTAAACATTTGAACAAATCTCCGTGTAAACTATTCAGCTGGAGTTTAGTACATATTGTTATCCAGCTCAGCAGCTATATGTAGTTTTATTTGTGTTCAGCAATATAGATATTTTCAGACTGCTTGCTTAGGTGGAGGCAGAGGTGAAGCTAAATATGGAGGTATTAGATAATTCTTTTAAAATATCTTTTGGAAACAAATCCTTTTAAGTTTGCCCCAAACTACCAAGACTAAAGCTGACAGCTGGTAATTCATGACTGAAAGGCACATAGAACAGATGGGATTATGTTCATTTGTTGTCAGCCAATGATACAAACCCAAACACATTACTGCAATGAAAGTGTTGGAAGAACACTGTTCCTAGGCTTTTAGATAAACTTGGCACAGCAGCTGTTCAGTGTCATCAGTTTCGGATTTGTCAGATATTGGATACTCTTTGTGAATAATTCTGAAAATTCAGGAAATGCATTTAGGGGATGGAATTTTCCACTTGTAATGGTTAACTGCAGTTGAAGATATAGATTTACTTGGGATAGAGAGTTCTTCCAAAAATGTTTTGGATGTGTTTTCTCTGTTGTCGGTTTTTCTGCTCAGCCTTCCTGCAGACCCCTGTTGGTCAATGTCTTCTGAAAAAGAGGAGTTTTAAACCAAAGACTCTGAGTTAATGAAAGCTGTTGGAGTGCTGCTCGTGTCTGGAGTTGTTCCTTGTTTACAGGAAATCAGTGTCCAACCCATAGTGCAGCTTTTCTACCAGCTTTTGCACTATTCCTGCAATACCCCAAGCTTCCACTTTGCCAGCCAGCTCAGGAAAGTGAGGCAGCGCCAGTGCTAGAACTGGCAGACATATCCATCGCTAACAGTTTCTCTGCCCCAAGACAGCCTCTCTTTCTTTGCTGCAGTTAGAGGCTAATGTCTGATTTCAGCTTCAAGGACTGTGAGAATATGCAGTTTTTATGTTTTCCATAGTTCAAATCCAGCTGTAAGGATCATGTTTTCATACCTTTACCCAGACTAACTATGATGTTCTTATTCCTTTCTGTATACAAGACTGCACTTAGACTTGACAGTCAGCTGTTTTGTTTGCTTACCGACGTTTCCCAACAAGTACCTTCCTAAAGGAACAACAGCGAATTTTCTGTGTGGGATGCCAGACTGTGTATTTGCACTTGAGTGCAAATGGCATCACAATGTACATCTTGGAGGTTTTAGGAACTTACTGTTTTGTATCTATTCTGCAAACCAGGCTCTAAGCTCTTTCCCTGGCACTGAAAGTGTGGTGGCAGATGGGAAAAGGAGTAGTACAGCAGATTTCTGTGGCACCTCAACAGCCCACTGCTTGCCCAGAGTGCTGCGTGTCTTAAATTAGTGTCATAATTTAAATGTGCCCAACAGGAATGTTGTGTTATCTGGAGGTGTTGGAGCTTTCTGATACTGCAAGAATAGAAAATCAAGCTCCTAATGAGTCTCAACATATGTCTTAGTCCATTAGTCACTGTTGGGGGTAACTCCACTAAAACGAATCTCTTTAGGCTCCTTCCTTAGTCAGTGAGGGAA
This sequence comes from Rhynochetos jubatus, assembly GCA_027574665.1. Taxonomy (NCBI): domain Eukaryota; kingdom Metazoa; phylum Chordata; class Aves; order Eurypygiformes; family Rhynochetidae; genus Rhynochetos; species Rhynochetos jubatus. The sequence goes on from CM050654.1 coordinate 34,065,230, forward strand.
GAGAGGCAATACAAAACAACTGCATTAGGGTCCTGATCTGAATTGTTCCCTGGAGAAACTCATCTCCTGCCATTCAGTGGGTAGGATGCCTACTCTAGTGAGTCCCTAGTGACTCACTAGGCTGAATGTAGCTTTTCTGCCTGCTGCTGCACTCCCTCCCCAGCTCCTTCCTGCCCCAGTTTGGTGCTTCCCTGGCTGAGTAGCCTCAGTGTGTGCCCTGTTGTGTGAATGAAGCCATAGGGAAATGCTGTCTTATGCTCTTACAGAATTGACACTGTTAATTTGTCTTAATTTTGTGAGCGTATACTTATTTCACCAATAACAAATGGAAGCATTCTGGTACATGCCAAGCAGATATACTTTTTGCAGAACAGGCTGACAGCCCAGAAATAGGGTTTTCAGTGTATGTGGTGATGTGTGTTTGAGACATTATGATTATGAATGAGCATCTAAAGTGAAAATTAGCAAGCTAGTCTAATTTATTAAACCTATATTTAGATTTTATACACACACCTGCTGTTGGTTCAATTACTGCTAAGCAACATTCACTGTAGTATCATAAATTCAGTACACTGATTAATTCCAGTCTGCTTGTTTGATGTAATATGAACCTTTATTGTAACACCCAGAACACGGTTAAACCAGTTTTGAATTCATGTTAGTTACTATATATCGAATACTACAATCTTACATATAGTTTAATAACAGGCTGTGGTTAGACAGGAATGAACACTCATCTTCATTTCCAAGTAATTCTGAAAATGACCAAGTTCAAAAAGTATTCAATTACTTTGCACTGACTGCAGAAATTAGTAATTTCCATTTTAGAGTATCTGATTTCTAATTGATTTGGTTTGCCTTTTTTTTTTACTCTGACTTTTCCACTAGAGTGTATCAGACTTCTAAGAGAAGTATGTTTCATAATTACTTTTTGCATCTTCTTCCAAAACATAGTCATTGGTGTTAACTTTTATGTAAAGTAATTTTAGTTAGCAATTTTACGATGCTTGCCTACTGGGGATATGATTCCAGATTAGTTTTCAGACTATATTTCTCTTAGAAAAAAACCCCAACAAAGATTATAATAATTCCTTGATTTCTTGAGTAAATATTTGAGTCTCACCTGTTACTCTACTACATGATGACTACTTTGCTTTTTCCTACTGGAATACCATGGATTGCATATTTATTTTCAAATTTTTCAACTTTCCACTGTCCCATCATGTAAGAGTTTGCTGGAGATCACACAGCACAAGGAGTGGTCCTGCCTTCTTGCTGCTGCACTAAGCAGCCTGTGCGTGTCTGTGTGCACATGGCTCTGCAATGCTGTGGGGGCTCTTGCATTGCCTGACCTGACATCTGGGACAGATCATCTCTGCTCCTGTTGATTTTCATCAGGGGAGATACACTATGAGGGTGTGTGCCCAAGATATGACATGCCTCTCCTGTGGAAAGGGTACCTTAGGCAGTGGGTTGCAAAATGAATCTTAGCCTGAAAGCCAAGATTTGACTGGCTCCGGCTGCTTGCTTAAACCAAAAATAAAATTAAAAAGGAAAAAAAAAAAATTCTTAAAGTATTTTGAGAAGATAAATTTCCAGAGAGGCTGGCAAGATCAAGTGTGCTACATTTTTTCTTTCATCTTGAAGATTTCATCTTAAAACTGAAAGTAGTCGTTTGTATATTTTGAAAAATTTCATGACATTTCCCTGATGTAGAATACTTCCCTGGGCAGTTGCAACTGAAGTACTTAATGGGTTGAACACTTGACTGTGGGGATAGATGTTGTAAGCTGAGTCAATATACATTTATGAGTTGTTTAATAGAAAATAACAATGTAGTAATTCGCAGCGATATGGACTAACCCCCTCCTGAGGGCTCAGAGAGGGGCCAGAAAACTACTTACCAGTTTTGGAAGATTTTAGAAGGGCTGTTTTGTTACTACACTGAAACAGAGACCTGTCTTTTCTTGCCAGATTGGTTGAAGGTTTCATGACTGATGTTAGGGAAATCCCTGAGTTTTGTGTGTCGTATTTAACATCACTGTGCCTTATTTAATTACACCGCAGATCATGGGGATAAAACTTAGGCATTGCAGAGAGATGTGTAAAGCTAACATCTTTTGGTAGCAGCAACTGGTTTTGCTGTGCATGTGTGCCTACCACAGTGATGCCCTTTTGATGAGAGCAGATTGGGCATTAGTATCCCCAAAATAAACAGTAATAGTATTGAGCAATACTTTGGTTTAATGTCAACTCCGTACTACTGTAATTAGAAGTTGTGTAAACAATCAATCGAGAGATAGGTATGTCATAAGGTTCAGTGCTATTTCTGTAAAGGGATGTCTGCAATGCAATGTCGGTAGGTAATCTTCCAGATGCTCTGAGGAAGCCCATCATCTCAAAAGCAAAACACATGAGTTCTTTTACTGGAATGGAAAGCTCTAGCAAGGAGTTAAAGTAGTGCTAACTTAGAAAATCATAAAGTATCCATTGAGCTGGTTTTTACTAATTTATAGTTAAAGAAATGCAGCTTCTCAGAACTAATTTTGACCACACTGATTCTGTATGCATATATTTTAACATTTACTTTTTCTGTTGTTTGTGAACATCTTTAAGCCATCCCCTGGTAGAAAAAACAATGAAAGTAAACGAGATGTGTTGAACATCCTGTGATGTTCAACAGCCGTGTTACCTTGCAACTAAGTAGGAAATACAGGAGTTTTTTCCTAGGATAGTTTTTTCCTGAGACTTTCAATAGGACTGACAAGCCTGAAACTTGGAAATATTTTCCTGAAGTGAGTAAATGATTTCAGAGTGAAATAACCATAACTGAAAATGTTCAGATTTCTAATGTTCCGTATGTTTGACTAGCTTATTGCTTTCATTGCAGTGATAATTGCAGTACCAGGAAGTTAGCAAACATTTAAGAATTGTGCGTAGCTCAGACCCCTTTCTAAGGGATGTACAGTTCCCACACCGTCTGCTTTTTTGCCTCTAACTACAATGGTGGATGAGAACATCTGGCTTTCTCTGCAAATACATATAATATATTGTCTGCATAAAATTGATGGGAACTTATGGCCCTTAGAATAAAACCCACGTCCTGGCAAATATGAGACTTTGTGGATATTTTTTCTTCTCGAGTTCTGTTTCAAATACACCTTTTATGTGTTGGTAATTTTTAGCATTAATTTCATAATTCTTCAGTGCTATTTACAGAAGTTGTGCCATGTACAAATGAGTAGTCAAGGCTTTAGGGTTGGAGCGAGGAGCATGTAAAAAGGGTAAAATCAACATATATAGCCTGCTCGTTTAAGGAGATCAGGGTTTAAGGGCCCCAGGATGGGAGAGGAAATTGGGTCCTGGTCTCTTCTCTCTGTGAAGTGTATTCCAGCCACAAGAGTACTGCATTAAGCCAGGCTGCAGCACATGAAGCCGTTGTTGGTTCCATCACAGTTTGGAGATGCCCCCTTCCCTGTGGGGCCCTCTGACTAGGTCTGAGTTCTAGTTTGCAGCACTTGTAAGTACCTAGTTAGATCTGTTTGTAACTAAGAGTTGCTCAGGATCACACAGAGAATCTGTGACAGAAGAAGAGAGTCCTCATCTTCCAGCAGAAATCAGTGAGAAGCTGAGGTGTTTGGTAGAGCTGGAAGCAGATACTCTTACCAAACAAGTGCTTTTATACAAATTCATTAACAAAAAAAGGATTTAAATTCTTTCAGTTTTTGCTGAAACAGGCTTAACTGAATAACAGTTTAACACTACTCACCTCTGTAGATCTCCAAATGTGGATAATCGGCCTCTTCACAGAGACAGATGAATCACAGTGCCACATACATTTCAATCCATCAATAAATTTATGGAAGTCTAAAAATTATTTTATTTTAAAACCTAATTTAATGACAGAAGAAGGATAAGAGCATTAGCCTGAGGCAATGAAAAGGTACATTTTGCATAAACTGTTATGCCTTAGCCAACTGAACATTAGCTTATAAACCCAATGTCAGATTCACGTGGGTGATGGTGGAAACTGATAGTTCTGCAGGATTGGTGATAAGGTCCTATGCTTTTGTAGCAAAAGGATCTCAATCCCTGCTATTATTATTACATTTCTTGTGCTTTTAACAAGCAACTTTACTATAACAGAGTAGTGAATTCAAAAGTCTTTTCTGGCATTGTTTTCTCTTTTTCTTCCCTTTTCCTTAGTTTCTTTTCTCTCTTAAATCCCTTCTGTCATTAATCCTATGTCTCACATGTTGACGTTACAGTGTCCTTTATGCTATGCCTCCACGGGGCAATGAAGCACTGTGTAAAGATACTCAAGGTAGCTCTGAATGAGCTAGCTCGAATAATGGGAGATAGCATTACACTTACTGGGTGTCATCTATTGAATTCTGCTTCTTATTAGGACTCTGACAGAGCTGGCTGTGGTATTTTTGGTTGATGCAGTACTCAACCAAGTAGAAATCCTCTTAATAGTATTGTGTAAGTAAAATGCAGCTATTTGAGGATGTGTAAATGCAAAAAAAGCACACTCCTAAAAAAAACCCAAACACCCTTTTTTCTCATTTTAGAACAATGCTATTTAACAAGGAAATGTCAGAAGAAATGAAAAATGCTAATGGTATAAGTAACCTGATGGAATTTACAAAATGGACAATGTTGCATTTAAAATCTTATTGAAATGTTGTTGTGGACATAGAATGGCCAAATCAGACTAAAGATAGAAAGGATTTGATGAGGAAGATAGCATAGCTTAAAATAAATGAGAAGTGGGAATAAACATGAGGTGGTATGACATAAACTGAAGCAGGTTGAACTGAGTTATGGAACTGAATATGACTTGCTCTGTTAGCACAAAGAGGAGTGTCATGGTGAGGCCAGGAGCTGGAGAAGAAGAGGGGAAGAACTTCCATTAGTCCTTTGAAAAATGTGGCTCAGCTGGAAAGATTTAAACTGGGATATATTTTGAAAGATCAAGAGACCTTTTAGATTTATGATAGGTCCTGCAATATTGTGAACTTAGTGTTATGTAATCTATGAGTTTCAGCCTTAGTTTGTAGGTCTGTGCAACCGGTATGTGATTTTTCACACTGAATATGAAGCGTAAGTGTAATTTCTGTAAGGCTGATGTGTCGATGCAGTGTCACAGTGCAGCGTTTCTCCTATAAGCACAGAAGGATCCTGATTTCCACCAGATGCTCCCGGTAGATTTAGTCCGAGTGAACTAGATCAGCTTTTCCTGCACGTGGCTACCTACATTTGACAGTTGCTGTGGGAAGTAGTCTGCGTGTGTGTAGGATTGCTGTGTTGCTTGTCCTTATTTCGTCTGAGTGTCAAGGCACAAAGTTATCACCATCACTTAAATTGGATTATTACAGTCACTGCACTTTATCATATCACTTCTAAGGCCCAGCAAGGTGGAACACATTAATTGGCACTTGTTGGGATGCACAAGGCTTCTCAACTGTATGAAGGTTTTAAGCATCATTCACAAAGTAACGCTGTGACCTAAAACTTCTTTCAAACTATCAGTGAGCTTTAAAAAAAGACCATTCCATGTATAAAGTAATGTTGGGAGAAGAGGAAAGATGTTAAAAAAAAAAAAAAAAAGGTGAAAATTGTTCTTCACTTCTGTTCATTGCAGTTACCAAAATCAATGTGTCTGCAAATGTAACTTGTCTCATAAATCATTAGGTCACAAACCTGCACAATGTCAATGTGTTGTCACTATCCTATTAAATTAAATTACTAACCAAGGTAATACTTAACAGCACATTTCACAGGGAACAATGTTTTAATGTATTGAGGACGCCTAATAAATATAGCAGTCAGATAATATGATTTGAAGGCTTTAGGCAGAAAAAATACTAGTGAGAGCTAAAGATAAAGGAGGGTGAAAAAAGACATCTAGTCACTAGGGATATGAGGTACTGAAATGCTGGATTGGCATAATGAGAAATGTCCTACTAAATCCTTACCCAGTAATTATCAGAGTTCGGTTGAATGGATTATATTTGGATTTGGCACCTGCAAACACAAGGGGTAGGTAGACTTACAGATAACTGGGACTCTGTTGAGCGCAGCGAAAAAACTTAACAGTGACCTCTGAACCTTATTTTTACTGAATGTTCCCTGCAACTATATTTATAAAAGGCAGGGACAGGCTGTCAGGACCTGTAGAAAACAGTGAAATACGATGATTTACACCTATTCCAACTCCCAGATATTTTAAGGTTAAATCATATTTCAATTCTAAAGCATTATGAAGTGCTCCACCGTAAATGGCAATACCCGCCCTGCTCCTCTGTGCGTTCAATATGGGAATAGCTTGGTTTGTGTGTGGATTTTGGTTTTATTTTTTTGGCAAAGGCCAAAGTTTAAACACGTTTCTCACATTCCAGATCCTCCTGCTCAGTGCTTTAGAAAAAGGATGAGAGTTTGAAGAACTCCTGCTGTTAGGACAGTAAGTGGAGAATAAATGATCAGCAAGTTCAGACTTGTGCATGGACAGGTTGGTGGGTGAGTAGTCCAGGGCAAAGTAATAGTGTACAATACTGAATACTGATTAAAGTCTTGGACCTTAGAGCATTTAGGTGTTAGCCCTCTATGTTAGACTACCTGAAGATGGCACTTGCAGGCCAACATTGTTTGGCATAATAAAACGAGAACCCAGCACTGCCGGCCAAAATTCAGCCACGTCATGGTGTACAAAGAGTTGTCTTAGGTGCATCAGACACGATCATCATCACTTTTCTTGCCCTTCAGAGGAACTTCTGTGGCCTTGTCTAATATTAATTATGTTACATTCAGTTCTTGGCTTCTGTGTTATTTCCCAAGGAGAATGTGCAAGTCAAATGTCAAAATTTGATCCTTCTCAAGCGGTAGGGAAAAGATGAAGGCAGGAGACAAAGGCGATGAAGGACAAGGTTGTTTTTCTGTTGTTTGGTAAGAGGAAAGGCACCAGGAGAAAGTGGCGTGTGGTCGTGGACGGATAACCTATAGAGAATTAGTTAGCTGAAACACAGATATGCAATTGGATGTAATATATTTTGTAGATATAAAATTCAACTTTTTTTATTGCTGTAATGCATAATGCAAAATGTTATGTCACAGGGGGATAGAACTCCTGCTGTAAGCTCAATTTTATTTTTGTGTTTTGAAAATAATAGTTATACACGTTTTCTAAACGTATGGATATCTTCTGGTTTTACAGGACACTATAATCTTATTCTCTAATACTTTTCCACTGTTATATAAAGCTAATGACTGTGATTAGGCTCTGAATCTTATGGTTTGAGCTCATCTTTATTTTTATGAGGTATTTTATGGTTGTTTTAAATTATGGCATAAAACATTTATTGTTTTGTAAAGAAAAAGGAAGTGTCTAGCTGAAAGACATGACATTTTATTGCAGTTCAAACCACTTTTTGTTAGGACATATTTTATGATTTGTTTTGATAAGTGTAACGGTGATGGAACATTTTCTTCTAGTACCATTACCTGGTAAAACTGTGATCATGGACTACCTATTCGTTAGGTAAGGATGTGACAAGACTCCTCTATAAAATAGCAGGCGTGGTGAGGGTTTTATAAGTATGTTTGAGACATTGTAGTCAGGTAGAATTCTGGCTCTAGCAAGGTATATGGGAATTTTGTGTCTAACTTAAAAAAATCCAGAATACTGTTTTTTACTATAAAATTTTCTTCACTAAAATTCACCTGTTAAGAAATCCTGGATTCCTTTCAAATGCAAGGTCCGTCTCTGTGCCCCATACACAATGGAGTTGATTATAACCTCTGTTTTCAAATGGAGCTATTTGTAGAGGTATGATATGGATGGACTTGAAAGGCAACACAGCACTCAACTTCTTCTGCTGTCATGACAGTGGCAATCGAAGAGGCAAATGTGCCATGTCTGTATGCACTCCCAAAAAAGTCTACATTTGTCTTTTCACACTGACAAGACAGAGTTGTTGCTCAGCTGACAGCAAATGGTTTAACCTAGCTATCAAACAAGCCGTATCACAAGCTTATTTTGTTTATTGTGCTGGTCCCTATAGAAATTAATTAGTGCCTGCTTCCTTCTTCATTTTTACAGTGAAGATGCCTTGTTTGGCCCATCTGTTTGGGAACTCTATTTCACATTTTTCTTCATTGCCGCTTTTAAAGGTGATTGAATTTTTTCACTTTTTCTGTCCCTCTGTTTGCCAACTGCATTGATTTTCATAGTCAGGACATATTTCCTGCTTTCTAATAGATTCCTGTCTGCTGCTTCCACCTCTAAATCAATGTTTTTAATACTTCAAGAACTCATCAGTAAGAATGGCTGTAAAATTTAGTCACTTCATTGACAGTAGTCTCTTGCCTGATGCTGAAAACTTTTTGCATTCACAATTTCTGTCAGATATTGTAAGATTCTAATGTTTTTTTAGGACTAGAATTCACTGATGTCAGTCTAAGGCAAACATTTTTTTCATTTATGTAATTTCACTGCAAATAGAACCTGTAAACCTGCTAACTAACTTTAAGGGCATTCACACATCCTTTTGGAAAGACCTTGTGTATTTAGTTCATTGTTGCAAAATGCATTCTCAGTCTCACTGATCACAAAGCAGGAGCAGTGTGATCAGGGAGGATGCAGCAGTCCTATACATTACAGATCTCTTGTCAGCCTCTGATGCTGTTATGATTTCTAAAATTCAGCAATATGAAACACGTAGGCTTCAGTAGAAAACAATACTTTTTTTTTTTTTTTTTTCAACTAGAGCTTAAGGAATAAGACATTTGGATGTCTTTAAGCAGTCTCAGGCAAAGCCATTCTATCTAAAAAATACAGGACCAACAGCAGTGGTACCAGAGATGAGATCTGGTCTGTTGGCTGCCAAGTGGGTAACACTGGGTTACCAGTAAAAATCCTTTGCGTACTTACTGTATTTCTTAAACAGTGGGTTCATGTCGTTCATGAAGAGTTTAGCTGATACTTCGCTTGAATAGTCTGGGTAGAACCGTGGCCATGCTGAGGTCAATAGGAAAGCTGGATTGAATGTTTACAGCACTTTATTGTAAACCTTTCCACGTAGCACTCGTGTTATTTATAGGTATATATCAATTCAGTCTGGGTGGTTTCAAAATTTTATAGGAGGAGAACAGGAAGAAGTTCAGCATCGATCAAACAGTTGAATATATCACAGTTTTCCTTCACATGCAAAGTAAACATTCATTACCATGTCTGGCATGTATAGCTTACTGTTATAATAAGAACAGCATATGCTTACATTATAATTTAATATACTCCATTATGAGTTAATGGCTTATTTCTATATATATTTTATTTATTCTTATTAAAATTACATTGTAATTATTTGTCCTAATCTATATATACTGGAAGAGCACTGAGAGGCTTGGAATGAGACTGGAAAGCTGTTGGCCTGATCCGAAAGACTAGTAGGAAAGTAGTTCTGAATCTATCCCCAGACCAGGGGACCAGACAAATGGAGTCTGGTCTGCCAGCCCTTGCAGTTGACTTCAGAGATGACAGGAAATCCTGTTCCTCTTTTCCCTGGAGATAAAATTGGCTAGCTGTATGCCTACTTTTGTCATGCAACATGTGCACAATCTCAGCTTTGTGGTTATTTCCAGAAGAGAGCCTCAAGGTATAGAGCTGTGTTGATTTATGTGGACAAGCTCTGCCTGTTATTACAGTTGACCATCACTTTTACTTGGTTACTGCCCCTTCTGCTGGGTCTTTGGAAGTGACTTAGGCAGCACTTTTATCCTAAAGTAAAATACATCAGTTTTAATCAGGCTACTCTTGGTGACACTGGAGTTTTTTGTTGATGAGGGTCACCATCATAGCTTGTTTTGAGATAACATCATTAACGGATGTTTGGAGTGATTTCTAGGACATTGTCCCACCCTAACCTAGGGGATACATGGCAAGTCCACAGGAGTAAGTGGCTTCTGCCTTACTGGTGCAAATGGACAGGTGGATGAGGTGTTAACAGGAATCTCACTTTCACAATCAGCGATAACTGAGGCAAGAAATCTTGCCATGCAGGAGAGATCTCAGACATGCAGGAGATCTGTGTCAGAGTTGACATGAAAACACTATTGCTTCCCTCATAATGTCTTACTGTAGAGCCACCCTTCCTTCTCCAGAAAAGAGATTGATAAAGGTTTTAGAAATAAACAGGAGCCTAACATTTTTTGGTAAGGTCATTGCAAGGACTGTTTCTTTGCCCTATACAAAAGCACATTGCTAGCTAGTATGGTACAATGGAATGGTAGTCCCTTTGTTCAGCGCCAAATGAAGCTTTCTTTCAAAATGAAGTATAGCCTTTTCCAGGAACTATTCTATCTCGTTGGCACATTCCACTTTATATATAGTGTTAGACTGGGTATATGAACTAATCTTTGTTGTAGACTTCGTTTGCAGGCCATGGCTTCTATTATTTTTAAGTACTTGTCCTTGAAGCTCTAAATCAAGGGCAGCTTCAAAAGTGGGCATCTTCTATTAAATGTAATTACTTTAATCTGAGTTTATGCTAAAGGTGAGGCTGCTAAACAAGGGTAGCCACTAAATTAGAGTAGCTGCAGTTAAGAGCACGAATAGTAAAAGTACCTTCATTAAATAAAGGATAGTAAGTATTCAAGGAGGGATTAATAAATGAAGCTGTGTGGGCTTGGTTTCAGACTGTATATTATGCTGTTTTCAAAAAGAGAGACTATCTCTTCATGTTTCCTCTCTGGTAAATGACCAGTAAGATACATAGCTTCTATATCCTTGTGCACCTACAGGTTCATAGCCTAATGAAGTTTAATGTAATACTGTTATGTGTTTATATGCTCTTATTTTTCATTCAGTATGAAATGCTTTTAAAAGAGAATGCTTAGGATTTTCAATGACAACTGTCGGACTCAGGAACACAAAGCCAAGAAGTACTTGCGTGCTATAAAACTCTCCATTTGTGGTCAGGCTTATTAACATGTCGTCCCAATATTCATGGGGCAGCTTATGTTCAGATCTTCCAAGTGACCTTTTCTTCCTGGACCTAATCTATCATGTCACATTTACTAACCTGGTCTATGCTGTCTTGCTTTGTTAGAATTCTGATGACTCACTGGCTTTCTGTTCTACTAAATGCTTCCAGGGGCTTATTTAACCTATTAAATCCTAATATTTCTAATCCTGGTTTGAAGGAAAGGATACAGTATTTCTTGACTACCTTCCATATGATAACAAAAATTTCCATCCAGTCTTGCAGCCATTATTCAGGTAACACCCTCCCTTCCCTTCCCAAATTCCAAAGATGAACTGGACACGCAGGAACTGAAGGATGTGATGCTTTGTCTAGTGCATCATTGAAGGAAAATTTATCTGAAGGGCTTGATAACTAAGCTACAGGTTATAACAAAATGCTCATATTTTCATTAGTAGACATAGTGGGAAAACTTATTTTTTTTCTTACTGGGATAAAATGCCACCAGGATATAGAAAATCTAACTGTGCTTTCTATGTTGACAGTAAAAACTAACATCAGGTAAAAAAACCAGTTGAAATAGTCTGGGTTTTCTTTGTGTGGTTAAAGGAAGCAGATAAGAGCAGTTTCATGCAGGGAACAGATCAGGTAAATAACATCTTTACAGCATTTATGCTTTTTGAGTAACTGGAGCAATTTCCCTTTCAGTTTTTAGGGAATTGCTCTCAGATCTAATACTGACTGAGTCACCTCTATGAAATATTTTTCAGCATTCAGAAGTCATCTAAAGTGGCTTATTTTCTTCACTGTTGTTTTCCTCATCTCACACATCAGTTTCTGTGTCCCAGCTTTTCAAAGACAGTCTGTTGGCATGCAGACTGCTATATCAAAACCTTGATTTCTATAACTATTGTGTGGGAGAGACTGAGTAAAAAGAAGAGAGCAAGAGAGCTCTTTGGACTTGTTTTCAATATTAGAGTTCATCTTGAATTTTGCTTCAAAGCCCAGCATGACATAGAGGATTTCTGAGCAATTACTTACTCTCATTTTCTTTATATGTAAAATATCCTGTGTAAGTGCCATAAAAGAAAACAAAAACATGCTTAATAGCCACTTTTAAATTCAGCTTAAAATACAATGATATAACCCATGGTGATGTTCATTCACACTGTTAACTTCTAACGCCTTGAAAGATGTAAGGACCATAATATCTGTGTGACGAATCTAACCACACTCTTAAAACCAAGGACAAGTATTAAAAAGAAAATAAACAATATTAACCTTACTATAAAATTAACACTTTAAATTTCTGATTGTATCGGTGACCCAACTCTTCAATATATTTTTTTTCTTTTTCTAGTGCATTTTTGTCTTATTGAAGGAGTAAAGCTGCATAATTTATCAATCCATTTTTTGCATTTGTAGATTGAACTAAACAGCTTTACATGGCGTCATACTCTCTGTACAATATCTACTTCTGCAGTGATTATTCAGAGGATGTTGTAAAGGCTAAAGCCAGCTATTTATTCTTGCACTTCAGTTCAGGGAAGCAAAATTTGCATAGCATGCTAGAATACATTTATCTGTTGACTGGTTCTTTTTCTTTGGCAGGAAGCTAATATCTCATATTCCAGCTGTTCTTTCCAAGATTTATGAATCTTTCCTGGTTTTCAAGTGGGTTTGATTTGCATTAAGTAACAAAATAACCACCAAGCCAGAAAGAGTGACACAGAAAAAACAATAAGAATATGGATGGCACTAACAAAAGCTTGAAAATGAAGAGTTAAAAGTTGAACTTGGCTTAGCAAATTTGGAGGTGAGGGAAACATCCAGAAAGGCAGCATTTAGATGGAATTATGAATCTTGATATGAGAAAGTGCTCTAAAAAGTCTTTGTTCCAGCAGTTGTAAAAACTTATTAGGAAATTTACATTTTGGCCAACAGTGTTTCTTAGATGCTCACATTTCAGCTGCTGTGCATACTCACCAGCACTCTGACCTATGCTGCGAGGAAGCTCGCTGCCACTGAATATCAATTTCAATTGGAGCAGAGCCTAATTTCAGCCACTTGCTGAATGTGCAGTTGGTTTTAATTGTGAATGAAAACAGATTCATTTTAGATATGAGTTTTAATCAATTTAGTTGTAATGCTTTCCTTCAGATATACTGAAAACTTCCATAGAAACCCTTATTACATGATGACGACAATGTATAGTGTCTCTTTGAAACACTGATCACAATAGTTATTACTTTTACTGTCAGGGTTTTTCCTATCACTTTCACATTTATTCCAGAGCTTATGATCATATATGTACAGATATATGTTGTATATACACAGGTTTATGCAGTCATTGCATAGCTAGAGTGCACGTGAGGACCTGTGGATGCACCACTGATGTATCTGGGGTCTTGGTCCAAAGCAGAAGCCTTTGGCTGGAATATTGCTAGCCCCATCTACCTGAATTAACTTATGGGCTGCTTGAACTGGCTTAAGAACTTGAACCAACTCTCTTAAGTTCTGTATTACTGGTTTTAGGTTATCTTGAGACCATGTTGCTGAGCCTCTCTTGTTACATTTGTAGTGGGGAAAAGTAGGTAGCAAGAAAATTCCCTCTGTAATCTAGTAGTTTACCAGACCATCAGTTCAAATCTCACATCTTCAATGGGAAAAAATAGGTTAATAAGCAGTGAGCAAAGTAGGGCTAAGAGTGCTATTAAATGACAGGCTCCTTAATGGGAATGATGTCTCACCAAAAGATGAGCTGGACCTCCTGGGGCAGTCCCTGGTGGCTTGTCACCAGTTGTCAATGACTGATGGCCCTCTGCAGGACATATCTGCATTGATGTTTGCCCTCTAATTTAAAGCTTTATTTTGTCACGAAACAACATCCACCAAAATGGATGATGGGGAAAGGATGGATTCTTTATCTTTCAGCAGCTTTTGTCATTCATAGGAATAAAGGAGGGTCCTCCAAATACAACTGACATGTCTTTAATTCAAATGTTGCTGGGAGCTAAATGACCCACATTAGAGGTGAATTGTGACATGTTCTCAAGGCGTGTCCCAGGGTGAGGATTATGAGTCCAGGGAAACAACCCTGGAGCTGGGCAGGAGCTTGCCTTCCTAGCCATTCTGCTACTTTAACTGTAATCAGAACAGTTCTGGCCTTGGGACTGTTCAGGAATCTGAGGTCCAGAGCCATCAACATAATTTATTAGAGGCTATTTTTAAATTTGAAACTACGTATCTGCGTCTTGACCCTTTAGGCTAGTGCTCTCCTGACTTCTCTTTGCCTTGGGTGCAGGACTCCTTTGGGGTTCAGCAGCAGTACTTGGGGCAGCCTACACAAGTGGTTATGTCACTTAAAATCCCAGGGTGGAGACTGTTCAGTTTTCTGCAACTCTGTGTAATGCTAGATGACAGTCTCAGCACTGGAATGTAATGGAAAAGCTAGTATAGAAACAGGTGCCTACTGCAGTGCATTTTGTTGAGGAAAATAAAATCCCTCTTGATATCAGTAACAAGTTTTGACTATTTTTCTCTTGTAATTCCTTACTCAACAAATTAAATTTGTTTTTTTCTGAATTTTGCTTATTAAAAGATAAAAAGACACTCAGTTTTCCTGTGCTCTGTTTCATGTTTGTTAAGGACAAATATTATTAGTATTAAAAAAAATAAAAAATCCTCAAGTTCACTAAGAAATACTTTGTAGGAATTTTTGCTTCTGTTTAGTAAGATAAGAAAAATGGCAATAAAACAACTAGTTCTAAAAAGAGGTGAGGAGAGGGATCCAGCTGATAATTGTTGGAATTAATTGAAATATTCCTCTGAGAACTGTTTCAATGTAGGTCACTAAAAGGGGATGAGACTGAGGTTTCCCTCTAAAGCCCTGATGCAGGCCAGTTGACAACAGCAATTAAATTCCTGCTTGTATTAAATAGGAGTTGACTCAAACCTGAGCTTCTGCTGCAGGATGTAAAGGCTGACATCCACAAAGGCAATTTGACTCGGTAACATTCAGCATTACAACAACCCAGTGTTGGCCAAACAGAGTTGGATCCACAAAGCTGGAGGCAACCATTTTATGCATCTCTAACACAGTCTCTTTGGGTCTATTAGGCACAAAGCAGCCCATCCAAAGACATTAGGATGCCTCAGGGGCTGTCTGGGTCCTTTGTGGTCTCCTGTTAACACTTAGGTAATTGAAAAATATGCAGGTACCTTTGTAGAGTTTAAGCCTCCAGCCTTAAACTGTCAACTTTAATAGAACTAATATTTTACCAGCTACTAAAACAAGACAGAGACTTACCTTACGGTGATGTGGGTTATATTATCCTGCTTGATCACTGGGATGAAACAACATCCACCCATTTCAGACATATTAACTGCACTGGAGCCTGCAATGATAAAGAAACATATAGTGGGAGATTGCCATGGATACAACTCTAAAAGATATGACTTGCTGATTGTCAGTAAATCTTAATAGCCATTTATTTCAAATCATGTTATTCCAGTTTCTCTGTGCAATCTGGAGATGTGTAACAGCAGAACACCCCTATCCACATTTCACAGAAGTGTTTATATTTGAGAGGCCTGGGATACTTGTGATCTCTAAAATGATTCACAGATCAGTATTTTATATTGGTAATGTTTTAATGTTTGCATTCTGTGTATTTTTATTTCATGTATTTTACGGCCACTGACTTTCCAAGGGAAAGTTGGGGTTTTATGTTTGAGTAGTATGTGAAAGAAACCTCTTGTGCTGCGTTCCAAAATTGTCATGGCTTGATCAAAAAAAAAAAAAAAAAACACCAAAACAACACACACAAAAAAAAAAAACCCAAAACCCAGAAACCACAACTATTTTTCAAGGAAATTCTTACTGTGAGAAAGATGTCTCTTACAAAGAAACTAGACCAAAAAATGTTGGTGGAAAATGGGTTCTACTTCCCTTCCTGGAGTTAAATTGTTACTGGGATTTGTGCCTGCCCTGTTGTATATTGCCTTGTATTGTATCTAGTCAGAGTTCTTGCTTCATTGTGAATCTAGTATAGTCACCAAAACCCACAAAAGCATTTCAGATGAAAGCTTCAGGATTAATCACTCACTGTAAAGAAATGTCATAAAATGATAGTTTCTGAAAGATGCTCTGCAGTGACTTTATTGAGACCTTTCAATATGTAGAGGGGTTATAAGAACGACAAAGACTTTTTACCAGGGCCTGTAGTGATCAGACAAGGACCAGTGGTTTTAACCATGGAAAAGGGTAGATTTAGCTTAGATATAAGGAAGATATTTTTACTATGGGGGTGGTGAGACAGGTTGCTGGAGAAGTTGTGAATGTTTCATCATTGGAAGTGCTCAAAGTCAGGTTGGATGGGGTTTTGAGCAGCTTGAACTAATGAAATGTGTCCCTGCCCATGCCCATTTCCTTACTGGAGAAAATAAAAGCGTAAATTAGGGTAGTGGGGGAATAGTCAATCGATTTTTTTTTTTTATGATTTAGTTTGTGCTTTTGGGTGTCTTGACTTGGCAGGTGGATAGAAATGGATCATGTAGCGGACTCAGTAAGAATAACAGGCTTATTGAAGGAAAAGGATGGATTTTGGGTTTGTGTTATCCTGGTTCTCTCTCACAGCAAAATTTGTAATGTTTGTCCAAAGATGCTTTGAAGATTATTCTGCATTTGCTGAATTCATTCCTTCCTTCCTCCAATGGTTGTTGGGAAGTACCATTCAGGGGTCTGAAAGTGTGGTATGCCCGCCAGCCATGCACTCACACTACGATAGAGCCCTGCTCTGTACAAGGGAATCATGGTGCCATAGAAGCAGCTGGGAGGTGTTCCAGGACAGAGCTGGCTCCCCTTCACCCTGGACACCCTGTTAGGAAGGGCTGGGTCTGTCCTACCATGGCCCTGCCAGCATACAAAGAGCTGCTGAGACTGCAGGTCATACATGCACACCTGCCTTCTGGTTTTCTGAGACAGCTAGATAAGGACCCTGCTTGGACACTGCTGTCCAGGTGGCAGGACAGATTTCTGAGAAATCCCTGTCTGAAAAGCAATTCCTAGATCCGCAGGGGCTGCTCAGCCATATGTCCATCACCACCCATAGCAGTTAGTCCTTGTGTTAGTGAGTGAACTTCTGTCTGTCTACTGGTCTGTGCTCTTGTATCTCACTGTTGATTAGAGGGAATGCTGAAGTTTAAAACAAGAGCCTTCATTAAAGCAAAAAATACTGGTTTTGGTAAAAACTAGTTATTGAGAAAAGCTACTTTAATATTCATCGCTATCAATATGAAATCCAGGTTGCTGTAAAACATATGTATGAGAGTTTGTGCGTGCCTAGGAGGAAGTCTGTGTGTGTATTTGTACATGCAGAGGCAGATGGGTGTGCCTTGCCAGGACTGTGGGTGCCCTGTCCCTGGGGAGGTCATGCAGTGCCTGGGTTTGTGCTGTGCAGAGGGAGATTACTCACTGCTCCAGGATCCTGATGGCCCAGGATGGCAGCAGCTCCCTGTTTGTCTGTGTAACTCCAGATTGTGATGTTTCTCCTTATGTGACACAAACGTGTTCTTTTTTTACCTTCTGTAATTCACAGGAGATTTACACAACACTAAACTAATAAGAAGAGAAAGCTGAGAGGAGGAGTTTAACTCCTGTTAGCGACTCATAGACCTGTTCTATTTACTTTGTTTAGATTTGTTTTGAAAGGTGAGACTTTACCATGTAGTTACATGAAATAAAAAGATGAAATCAGTTGTAAATGTTCTTAACTCTTGCAGTTCTGAAATATGCTGTGTCTTTATAAGAAGGATGTATAGAAGAATGGGATAGAAGGTTAAAATTTGATCTCTTTCCTGGTTGTGCTGCTTTCTCCTGAGAAAATTACTCCTTTTGCCTGACTCCACCCAGAAAAATAAAAAAGGCCTTTTTAATTTACAGTATTTTGGTAAAACACCTACTTTTCCAAATAATAAAAACCATTTGAATGCTCTATGAAATCGTAAGGCTAATGCACCCATTTTGGCACATTAGTTGAATTTTGCAGCTTTTAGACACTAAATCTGCACTTGCTTTGAATTTTTGCTATCCTTTGGTGGTTGCTTATGATGCCTGTAGACTTGTACCAGCTTTGCATAATGTCAGGTGAACAAGCTATTTCAAGAAAATATCACTCTCTGTTGCCCAAATCCCATTTGTTTTGCCTGTGTACCTAAAGGCCAAAAGGCAAAGCAGCTGGTGTTATTCTGGTGTGCAAGGGGAAAAGGGCTGGCTATGAAATGTGAATCCCTGTATGCAACAGGATGAAGTGGAGTCCTCAACATACAGAATCAGGAAAAAATAGTTTCTAAATACAACCCCACACCTTTCTATTTTAAGATTGGTTGCATGCTTTCAGGTTTTTTCCTCAAATGCAGCAAGCGAATCTCTTGTTTTAGAGCTGGGCCATGTTAGCTGTTACTTTAGTCCTACCAGCTTCCTGCCTTCAGGGATTTGTAGGTATGAATGTGTAGTTACCTTTGAGCCAGTGATAGCTAGCTGGTTAGCAAATACCGTCACAACCCTTCATCATGTGGCATGTCTGAACTAATACTGAGGGAAGAGATGCTCTTGGTAGGAGATTACCTATTCTGAGTAATATACCATCCACCCTATTAACATGTTTAATCCATAGTTATACTTATCTTGGGTAGAAAGAAGCTCTGTGGGTTAATTAAGGCAGAGAAGCTGGGGGGGGGGGGGGGGGGGGGGGGGGCCAGGAAAGCTGATAATTGGCAGGTTTGGTGGTCATCTGGAAGTCCCTAAACAGATGAGTAACCTTTACCAGAGATTTTACCCTGAAATTCATTATTAGCCTAGTGCAACTTGCCCAAGTGAGAGTATTCAGTCATGTAAGGATTGCATATATCCATGTGTGATGCAAGGAAAGAAATGGTTTTACTTTTGTGGAGGGCAGCAGTCTTTCAGCAGAATCATGATTTTGCCCTAGTTCACTCAGATCACCTGAATTGCTGTCAAAAGCGATATGCAATATGTCCTGTTTAATGTCGTCCCTCTTTGGAAGCCCTTTCCCCCTCTGTGTAGTCAAAGAATTGCTGGCTGCCTTTTGACTCCATCTCTTCTTTTTGGGCAGTCCCATCATCAGTGCATCAAAGGCTCTCATTTGGATGATGCATTGTGCTAATCTCTGCTGAGATTCAATTACTTCAGTGACATATTGCTAGGGAAGCACTGCCAACTGGCAGGGATGGATTTTTGTGATTCTCACTAACGGTTACACCATTATTTAGGGGCAATGAATTATTTTTTGAAAGCCTGGGTACCGCTTTTAGAAAGGGAAAAAGTGTATGACCGCATACCCAGCAAAGCTGCTGTAAGCTTTACCCAGCCTGTTATATTTGTAGTTTTAAATGACTGATGGAAACTTTCTGTCTTCATTTTCACAAGCCAACAAGCATCTGCTGTTGCAACCGCTGGTTAACAGGGTCTTTTCTTCATATGAAGTGGATCCAATTATATGCTCTAGGCCATCCCAAGAGAAGCACAGGAGTAGGTAGCTCAAAGCAGGACTATTTAATAAAGGAGAGACATAGGACTGTTGAGAGATTGTAATCTTTGCTGTACTTAAATAGGCTGTACAGAAAGGGAGTTTGCCTTCACCCTCTTCTGAAAGTAACGCTTGCTATGGTAGGGAGGAAGGTACACAATGACTGTAATTTTAGGGCTGATCATTCCTTATTTTCTCCTTCTCTTTTTTTTCTTATTAATCACTGTTGAATTTTATTTATTCTGTAGTAAAATATGTACAGGGCATGTTTTTGTTTCATCCAAAGCCCTGTGAAGAAAGTGGTGCTCTTCCTGCTGACTTTGGAGACTTTTGGATCAACCTGGTAGTGCCATTTCTGTGATAGTTTTAGCAACAAATGGAAAGATCTTGCAGAAAAAAACCTAAAGTTTTTGGACATTTATAAAAAGTGACAAATTATCTTAAAAAATTTCTGGAGGAAGAGCAGCACACTATGAAGGCATTTGTCAGTGTTCCAATCTTTTTTATTACATTTTAGGGTTGTACTTTTATTATCCTGGAGATCTGTGTTCCCGTCTTAAATTAAATTTGCAGTATTAAACTGTATTATCCGATGATTATACCTCCCATGATCTTTCTCTGCTCTGTCACTGTCAACCATTCCACTGTCTTCCACCCAATATGCTTTTTCCAGCTTGAGGACAGAATGTCTACTAATGGCAACTAGGAAAGTGTAATAAAACAGTTTTTTACAACAGATTATGATTTAATCCCTTGTCATTTTTTAACTCTTCCCACATTAATGGTCTGATTGCATCAGCCACAGCATCTCTTAATTGGCCTCATCCTTTTGATCTCATTTCATAGAATGAGAATCATAAAATCACAGAATGGTTTGTGTTGGAAGGGAGCTTAAAGACCATCCTGTTCCAACCCCCCTGCCATGGGCAGGGACACCCTCCACTAGACCAGGTTGCTCAAAGCCTCATCCAGCCTGGCCTTGAACACTCCCAGGGATGGAACATCTCTGGGCAACCTGTTTGAGTGCCTCACCATCCTCTCTATGAATAATTTTTTCCCTATATCTAATCTAAACCTCCTCACTTTCAATTTAAACCCATTACCCCTTTTCCTGTCACTACAGGCCCTTGCTTAGCTCAGGGCAATGAGTATTTTGGCAGGATAATGATCTTGAGTGACTTCTGTGAGTCAAGGATTCAACATTAAGCTCTTTTGCAGTTAGAGATCATACATGGCTGCCTACTAATTGGTAGAAAGTTCTGGCAATACTGATGTTGATAAACAGTTGCAGAAGTATTCTTGCTGGAAGTGTCGAAAAGATTCTCTGTAATATAGCTAGTAGGTAGCATCACCTTTTTTTGTCAAATCTTGGCATGTTTTAGTTCTGTTTCTGACTTTGGCATGTTGGTTTGCTTTTTAACGGGCTCTTGTGAATCTTGTCTCTTTGTCAGCTCCTGGTCATTCTCCAGGAGTGATTGCATTAGTCAGGTGGAACCATTTCTTGTGCTGTAACTTCACCAGGACAGGAATGTGAGTTATAAATTTATTTTTCTAGCATGGAGATTCCAAACGAGCGTATTTGCAAGAGTACTCATGGATGTTTCAGCTTGAATGTTTATATAAATACATTTCCATTCAGAACTCAAGCATTTCTTGAGACCTGAAATGCATGTTTGGTCTTATTTTTCTTCAGTGTATTTCCTTTGTTATCCTAAATCTTACAGATAAGAGAGTTATCTGACGATCCTCTTCAGTTTTTCCTCAATTTTTCTTCTTTTCAGTGAAGGGGCTTTTTACTTTTCATTCATGGAAATGATTCACTGTTCATTTATTCCAGTATGCTCTTGCTGAGACTCTGCAGGTCACTTTATAGCATACTGTGCCAGCAGTTAACTGAAAGTATGTGGTCTCTTTTTCTCTTTCTAAAGCAACTATTTCCTCCAAATTGATAGTGTAATCCAGTGTAGTTTAAAGCCAAGTTATTTCTGCTAGTAACACTTCATAGTTTAGTGGTTTAACTTCATGTGCTCAATAGCACGGTAGTGTTCTTCATGTTAATGACCCATCTTTTGGCGTTCCACTCCTATACTCTCTCTCCCTGTATGGGGTGGGGTGGCTCAGATTTTGTTAAATGATCAAATCTTAATGTTCACCTTAGTTTTCCGTGTGAAAGTAATGGAAACTCTGAGTCCTAGTTCTTCACAGCACGCTCCATTGGGGTTATATTTAGAACTTTCAGTCCCATTAGGAAGTGATTAAATATCAACGTGGAAACAGGGTACATTGATCAACAGGTGAAGAAGCCCCAGAGTGCCTTTCTGGCAGATTATCAAAAGGTCTGTCTTATGCGTTAAAATCCATTGTCTCAGTGTGGTGGTTTTTTTTTTTTTTTTTTTTTTTTTTTTTTATCCTGCAGCCTAGTAGGCAGCCACTTCACCTCCTCCCTTCCTCACTGTGGGTAACAAATGAAAAATTTTAAAGGCTGCTGAATACTGTGCATTTTCCCAGTGGGTCAGGTGTTTAGCACCAGTGTTTCTGAAATAGCATCACATTGGTAAAGGGCACTCTGCTTAATGCCTTTACAATTTCCACTTCTATCCCTGTGAAGTCAGAGGCTTCCATATGGATGCAATTTAAGTTTATAAATATGATGGATAGCTCAAGAATAGAAAGAGTGGTTTTTGATCTTATTCACAAAGGAGAGCTTCAGATGGTGAAGTCACCAGAGATTTTGCAGGCCCAGTAAAACTCTGGGTCTGAAAATTTACCCTGGTGAATTTAGCCCTTTTAGCCTCTGGAAATCAGTGGTGTTGAATTTCTGATTTCTCTTAATTCTGTTATTTCTAAAGGTTTGTCAAAATATTTCAGTCAAGGATGTATTGACAAGCTATTCTTTTCTTCTATTGGTTGTTTACTGAAAATGTTGTAACTTATGTTACATTTTTATTTTTAGATTTCTGTTCAAATTATCAAAAGGTTTAACAGAAGAAAAAATCTATTGTATAACAAATACAGCAGCTCTGGTAGAAATGATTACTTGTGCTAGAACTCATGAAACTTGCAAGATAAATGAACATTTTTACATAGCTGTCAGGGAATTCACACAAGACTGCAATATAATTCAGTACAACATAGCAAATAATGAATAATATGGCTCCAGAAATAACAGCAATCAGAACTCAATGCTTTAATTTATGAATGTATTTGCACATTAATTTTGTATTTGTCTAGTCAAGGATGGATGCTTTGTTTTTCTTCCATGTCTTTTCTTCTATTGGCAATATTCTGTTGTTATTTTCATTACTTTTATTATTAGGTTTTGGGATTTATTTTTTGCTTTGTTTTGTGTTATACAAGAACTGCAGAGCCAAATAATAAACAAGGTTTTCTTGTTCAAATTTCTTTGATAACATATGAAAAAGAGATAGTACCTATCCTGAATAATAAGATGCAAAGAAGGGAGCATGGAGTAAACCTGGGACAACATAGGACTAAAATGAATGTATTTTCCATAATGGCTAGTATGTCAGTTAATATAGTGCCATACTGTACATTTGTGCTTAGAGTTTAAAAGAAAATAGGCAAATATGCAGCCTCATTTTTGATTTGCCAATGATGTGATGGGGCAGGACTTTTGATGTTTCACCGTAGCTCTAGCTGCAAAGGAGCTCAAATACAGTGGGATAATCCCACATACGTCCCTGAACACATAGGAAAATGTAAGCCCATTACTCTTTCCTTCAGCAAAGAGGGATCTAAGAAGATGTCATGACTCTAGGGTGCTACCAGGGTACCCAATGCATTCTTGATCAAGAGGTTCAAAGGGTAAGGGCAGGGGCAGAAGCAACAAGCACATACATAGAGGACTCTAGCAGGTAGGCAACCGTCTCTCGGATAAACTCTAGATGTTTTTTCTCCCAAATTATTTTAACTGTTCACCTGGCAGAGTCTTGGACAAAAGGCATTCATGATATGATTTGCCTGTATCTGTATCAAACTGTTCAAGCAGGTGACGTTACACTTTGGAGTCCAGGTCCTGCACATACTTGACCATAGTCAAGAATTTCAAGACTGTTTGCTTGCCTTTAACAGAGCATCTAATGCACAAGCTGCTTCTATGGGACTTAATTTTTGTTCTTCATGCACAAGATTGAATTTAGAAATGGTCCTTCTGCTTCATATTCTGTAGTCTCTGCCACCACCTGTAACCTTCTTCGGATAATTTTAGATTTTCCTTCGCTTTTAACATCCAGCCTAGCATTTGAGTCAAGACCTACTTTCTCGCTGTGACGCTGTCACTCCACTGACCTTGTGCCCATCTCTTTTTATGAAAAACAAGAAGTGATGAAAGTCACACTGAGAATGAGATCCTGACGTAGGGACCCTCTGCTGAATGTTATCTCACATTCCAGCAGCTTTGCTGGCTCCAGCACTTGTATACATTTATGTTTCCCACTGGCTGGGATGCATGCTTTTTTTAAAAGTATTCTTCTAAGCTTGTCCTTCAATATGTGCTTAACCAGTTCATTCAGACCCACTTTCTGACAATGAGCTTGGCAGATGAGGTATAGGGAGCAGAGCTATGCTCTTGTAAGTGAATACATGATGTACAATTCCATTTTGAGGAGGTATCTTTATTTTTTCAGACAAAATAAAGATAACAAACACATGGAACATTTTAAGGAATGGTGTGTGACTTTGTAGGAGAAGGTATACAGCTTTTCATAAAACTTAAAAAAAAAATAAATGCTCATTTTTATGTTTGAATGTTAATTCGAAATCTGTTTCTTTTCCTTTCTGCTTGCTTGATGAAACTTCTCGCTTTTGCTGATCATATTCTGAACTTTATACAGTTAAGGTGAAAGACTTATGGAAACCAATACCTTATAGAATAAATGAAAGCAAGAAAGAAGAATTTCGGGGAGTCATGAAGCATTACAGAAAAACAGAACAACTGTGCTCTAGGTGGTGACTTTATTAAGGTCACATGCTACGTAGAGCAAGAGGATAGGTGTGATTCTCACAGTGAGGTTTTGAGAGATAAGGTTCATATTGATACTTTAATGTTTATGTTGATATTGTAGTGTCTGAAACTTCCCCACAGATATGTATCTCTTATAGCTAACCTGCAATATATAGTAGTCCCTGCTTTTACCATCAAATTACTTCGTTTGCATGGGCATATCGTCTTACAACAAGGCCCCCTGAGTGTTGACGCAGCTTTGTTGACAAGACAGGGTTTTCCTAGCAATTGCAGAACCAGAGCCCATGAGAGGAGCTGGCCACAGGGTCAAGAGCATGGTTTTGCCAGTGTTGCTGAGTGCCTGTGCTAGTGGAACGTGTTTAGGTAGCACCGTTGCCCTGGAGAGGTAGGGATCATGACTTTATTTTTGCAGGCAACAGTTTGTAGGTTAAAAATGGTCTGAGGAGTCTTAAAGTGAATGTAGGTGTAGTTTTAGGTATGTTTTAAGTCCTGCGTGTTGGCAGTGCGATGTAGGAAGCTTGAAGAGGAATAAGAATCAAACCTAATATGGAAGTTCCCATCTCTTACTTGGACAAAATGTTTTGACATTTCTTTAGAAACATGTAAGAAATGTACATAATTTATACTTTGCTAAGATGCATTTACCTTATTCCTGGCCCCATAGGTATTCTCTTGTTTGTCACAGTATTGGGGCTGTAGTGTTGCAGGGAGCACTCCCTGTACATATCACTTGTGTCCCTGGGAGAGATTCCCACAGTGGAATATGTCCAAGGAAGAGCAGAGAACCAGCTTCAATGAACTGTGAATACAAGAAGCTTCTGAAGTAATTTTTAATGATAGAAGTAGCAACAAAATCTTTTGTTCCTCATCTTCTCCTCAGATGTCTTCCTGGATGAAATCAAAACCATTCCATGGAAATGACTAATAAGCTGGACAACAGATGTACAGCATTACAAAAATGGTCAGTACCTGATGAAGAGAGAGGTAACCAGGACATGAATTGACCCCTAACTTTGCCAGGACCCTTCCAGTTACTGCAAAAGTACTGAAGAAGCCCATAAGCCTCTTGGTGTAGCTCTGAAGAGCTTTAACCTCATTTGACTGAGATATTTTTTATTAACTCTTTGTAGAATGAGTTTTACTAATCATGAAAATATTATAAAGGACAGTAAAAGGGTATAAAACATTTACTTACACCTAATGTTACTATTCACCTTCCAACCTCCTCACCAGCTCAATTGTTTTTCCTCCCATTTTTATATCAGTCCCAGAAGCAGTGTACATGCAGGTATGTCTGTTTTGTAACTCAAGTTCCCATCTTGTGGGAATTCAGTCCCATCACACAACTGGGAACATCTTCAAAGTTTTTTTGCTGGCAGAGCTCCAGACAGGTCTGTGTCACACAGTGGAGGTGCCCAGCTAGCTGCACATTTTGTGGGAAGGGCCAAGGGTCCTTGAGTTGAAACATGGATGAGCACTTTTTGGGGAACACACATTTACCTTGTGTAAAAAAACAAACAAACAAACAAAAAAACCCATAAAAACCCCCAAACACCAACAAAAACCAGACCTTTGATCAGTCTTTGATTTTGGCTTCAGAAGTCAGTGGAATATTTCTTTGACTGGTGGGCTTTGGATTAAGCCCTGCAAGGCACCATGTAGAAAAGGAGACAGGTGACCTATTATTTTCTAATAGTGCTTCTGAATTTTATTTTCTTTTCTGGATCCTCTTCTCAGGCCTCACCTGTTTGGACTAACCAGTCAGTACCTGACATTTGGATAATGGCTCACCTGAAGCACACACACGTCGCAGGCTGAGTCTACCCTTTGACTTCCATCCTCCCTTTCTGATACGATGAATGACGTTTGGGTTGCCTTACAACACAGCTTCTGAAGCTGGAAGCTTCACTTATGTGTGCCACTGACTGATGCAGAGGTGATCACAGATCAGATGCGCCCTTTCCTGCTGAACACTTGGCACTCTCTAGTTATTTACAGACATGGAAAAGCACTTTAAAGACTTGCTTTGATTCTGTCTCTCCCTCATCTTTATCTTGCCTTGTGTTTTATCAGTTGCCTAAATATGGTGACATCCTTTAGCTTTCATCTATGCAGGACTCTCTTTAAAAGGCACAAAGTACTTTGAAACAAAAAGATCATTTTCCCCCCCACTCTGTTCTCTAAAAAGGCGGTCAGACCACATGTTTGTTTACTCTCTTCCATTCAATTATTATCACCTTTCATCGTAATGCCTTCCTTTTCTGGACAAGACATCATTATATTACAGCACTGTCCAGACTGCTTTGCAGAGCAACGATGACAATAGCAGCGCAGAGACTCTATAGAGAGGTTGTTCATGAGTTAAGTGGTTTAAGATGAGAAGGTCTTTAATAAAGGAATCTGAAGTGGTTCATAATATAGTGATTAAAAATCAAGTTGGATCAGTGTTCAAACTTCTCTGTTATGGCCTGTTTGTGGTGTTCTAAAAGGAAAGCATCCTTTATTTCATGTCTGACCTGTTCTTGATTACCCCTAATGCCTCATCATACTAAATGTAGTGCTAATTTGCTGAGATGTTTCAAGCATTAATTCCTTCCTGTAGCTGCTTAGACATGAAATAGTCTCTTCTCAGTGTAAAATCTTGCCAAGTTTTACCCACAAATAATTTTTAAGGTAATTAAAGCTAAAAGGCTCAACTACTTTTTTGCTGAAAGAGTTGTGAAATCGTGATAGTATCTGTAATTTATTCTGATGTTTCAAAATCACATGGATATCAGGTTTTTTTCACCTAGTGTTTTTGTATTTTCTTTTGCCTAAAGGACTGTGTAGGGAGGTATATTGGCTATATTTGAATCTGACCCACTCCATTACTTTATTGTTTAGTGACCATCCACTGAAATTTACGTGTTTCAAATCATGATATCACTAATTCAGTTAGATTTTCTTGCTAATCTACCCACAGAAACAGTAGATATTGAAAGGAATGTAGGAGCTGTCAACAGTAGCCTGTTTCACATATTTATTTTCCCTAAATATAAAATAAATTAATTTTCAATGGTGACTTTGAAAACTAAACGACTTCTGATGTTTTGATCTGTGACCCTGCTGGCCTATCCAAGTAATTACCTTCAAATAGAAATCTGCAAGTGTGTTTTTCCCATTCTACAATGTGACAAAGCATCCTCACTCTGTGTTATTCCATGTCATACACAGATAATGTAATATCATATTTTCTTTGATCTTCTGTAGTAACATGATTTTAAAAGGATATTATGATATAGCCAAATCACCTTGCATCTTTATATAATTGAGTGATTTTGTCATTAGGAAAAATGTGTTGAGATTACAAAATAATCTTGAGATTTAGATGCATGATTTAGATATGTATCTTGTATTGAAATTAATGAGAATGCCAACGATTCCTCTACATCATTCTGAATAACTCAGCAAAAAGATGTAACTTGAGGCTTTTAGAAGTAAATGATTATTGATGTACATTATCTTTCATATTGAAATTGATTTAATAGCCAGATAAATATGGTAACTAAGTTTATTTCATATGAAGTATCATTTTGCTTTACATGACACAAGCAGACAATACCAATACAGTGAGAGAAACAGGCTAAAAACAACTCACGAGCCATGGGACCGTTAATCTTTTTGTTTCCCACCTCTTCAATACAAAACCTGAGCTTATTTTGACAAGAGGAAAAGTAGGCTCTCTAGATTAAATGTTCACTCAAGTGCGGGTATTGATTTTGGTTCAAAACCTAAAAATAATTATGTAACTATTCAGCATTAAGCACAGTAGAAAACATTTGGGTAAAGAAAAAAAAAAAATACAGTTTGTAAAATGTCCCATGGAAATTTGATTCAAATGAGGAAAGAGACACACTGTCCTGAAAAGTGCTATTACTAGCAATTCATATCATGGTATTAAGTATTATTGTTTTTACTATACCTCCATTACAATAGTTTCAAAATATTTGTGCAACAATGGAAATAAGTGTTTTCAGTTATTTGTAAATCATTCCACTTTGCAATAGATGCAATAGAGGACAAAAAAGAATATTTTAAATGGATATGTTATTTGAGAGATGAAACACTTTGGGAAAGCATAAAAATTAATTTCTAAGCAGAGTTCAAGCTACTCCACATGATATAATTTCATATGACTGTCATTTCTGCTTTTGTTGCTCAGGGAGTGATGAAACATCGTATGACTAGACAAGTTTTATCTTACTGGAGGATTTCTAAGAACACTACGCAGGATTTTGTGAAATACCAGTTATTTTCCAGCACAAATTTCCAATGAGCTTCCTCAGGAAGCATCCACCAGTCCCTTTCGCTCCCTCAAAACTTCAAAGGTAAGTTCAAATATTACCTTGAATACTCAAGTCATCTTCACTTTTTCTTTGGAAAAACATAAACTTGGAAACACACAACTTGCAGTTAGAGGGATGTGAAGTCTGAGGTACAAAGCACCATCAAAGGAGGCATGTGGGGCAGAACTGTGTCATATGCCCTCTGATTTTCTAGCAGGATTCTTGAAGAAAGAATTTAAGTAGGTATCTTGTGCCTAAGCCCTGGAAGAGGATATTGTATAATATGTGCTTTTATGTATTCCTTTTATCACTTTTCTGTTTGTCACAACATTAATGCTTTCTTAATGCTGTTTTTGAGAGTGAGTTGGACTTTTTTTTTCCTGATAGTTAATAACTTGACAATCTTTAAGTTGTGATTAGAGCATGTCTCCTGACTAAATTATGTTTGCAGTCTCTGGTTAATTTTGAATTGTTAGGAAAAATAGATCTGTGTTTTTGCTAAGAGTTACATAGTAGTTCTGTGCACTGACTGCTAAATCCTAATGTGCTAAAGTAAAATAGAATACACAATTTTTTCCCCATAAAATAATATTTAAGTCAGTTGATGGTTGTTTTTCTCTTTAACATTTTTCTTTCGGGGGGGTGAACAACCTCTTGGTTTAGAGTGTATCATTCACACACGGAGTAACACGTGCACCCCCATCATGTTAGCTGCTCTTATCCTGTCTATGTCACTAAAAAGTCTGAGACTTTCTGCACATCAACTTTTTCCTTTGATCCAGAGTTTTGTTAATTCAGCAATTGACTGATTAATGATATGATTAAATCACATTTGAAAGAACGTATGATAAAACGTTCACATAAAAAAAGAAGGATTAACAAAAAAATTATTTGATTTCTAGTTTTATTTTTGTCTTGGCTGTTAACAGCATTTTTCAAAATTGTTGGTTTTTTTCCAGTGATGGAAAATTCTGTTATTTTCCAAGTTGTTTATTTCCACATCCACAGGAGGATCTGGACCAAATGAAAATCAGTTAAGGTGCTGTTATTATACAGAGGAGGTGGGGGGATAAAGGGTCACATTTATTTTGCCTATGTTCCACATGATCCTTTTAGGAGCATCTCTCTGGGACTTCCAGATTTTGAAGGAGGAATCAAGCTGTAAGTAGCTAATACTTAGCAAGTGTTAATACTGCTTTGTAAGGGCTTGTTAATCCATCAGGCTGGAAGTCATTGTGCCTGTTTTCTGCTCTCATAAGTTGTGCTACCACATAGCCTACTGAAAAATGCAGATGCCACTGGGAGTAATCAAGCATAGCATCTTCTCCTCATACTCTAATATAAACTAGTTTATCAGCTGATAAAAAAAAAAAAAGATGCATGTCATGTAATCAAGGAAAATGAGATAAATATTAGCATATTAAATCACCTCTACATATAAATACTATTCTGAGCTTTCAGCATTTCAAGGTGAGCATGTCCTTTGTGAAGAGAAGTGAACTTTTATGTATATAAAAAAAACTAACATAGCAAGTAATTTTCTGTATTCCCTTTGCAATTATCTTTGATATTTTTCTTTGATTAAGAATTGTCTCTTTTGGAATCTAACTTTTTTCTACCGCTCTGTCCTTGGATTAAAACACTCTTTATATATCCCATTTGTTGTCATGGAAATGAATGTAATGACAGATTCAACATTATGGATTCTTTGGAAGAATCAGTATGGGGGAAACACAGGCAAATATTGAATTTGAATAGGTTTCATTTGGAATTAGTGAGAAAAATGGATATTGATTGAAAGAAGAATGGCTTAAAATCTAATGTGCATGCAAGCTTTTGAATCTGTAAGAAAAAAAAAAAGTCTTTCTCTCTGTAAGAAAGCTGCATTTTACAGTTTGACCACCTAGGACGGTGGTGTCTCACTCTAGTTTGGAGGGAGACCTCCGATGACTTTTGAAGAGTTGTGTCCTTGAGGAGTACTGTGTCACCTCTGTGCTTATTCGTGGGGAGTGGGACTGTGTCAGCCAGCTGTTCTCCTGCCCAGCTGCTCTGCAGAGATTCAGAGCAATGATGGGCTTGCCTTTCGTTATATTTTGGGCATTTGGCTGGAGGCGTGCATGTCGCTACAGAATCATGCCAGTCTGCTGCATCTCCGCACATACAGATTTTGGGAAGAGGCCACAGGCTTACTTACAGCTGTGTTGGATGCAATAGTTGTGCGGGTCTTGACAACTTCTTTGCTGATCATTAGCTTTCACTGATCAGATGTTACTGAGCCGTCAGGAAGGAAGGAACAAGTTCATGCTGTGTTTTCTTTTTGTGATGAGTAACAGTTTATGCCATGGAGTCTGAAACCAGTCCCTCATGCTTGTGCAAAAGCTTTCGGATTTTCCTGCTCATATGAGTGAAACTTGGGATCTGTATGTTTTTGCCCATTTTACTATGTGAATATAGGATGGAGCTGTAGTTGTTCCCTTGGAATGCTTTAGGATCATATCACTTATCTAGGCGTTATGAAAGAACGGTTTCCTTGTAGCTGTAAAGGCTGTCACTTTTTCTGATCATATATGGATATTTCCCTCTAGTAGTAAATTAGTAATGGGAAACTAATAAGATACGGATATGCCAATTTCTTCTATGTTCTTTGGGAATGTT
This sequence comes from Rhynochetos jubatus, assembly GCA_027574665.1. Taxonomy (NCBI): domain Eukaryota; kingdom Metazoa; phylum Chordata; class Aves; order Eurypygiformes; family Rhynochetidae; genus Rhynochetos; species Rhynochetos jubatus. Next base: position 34,096,725 of record CM050654.1, read on the forward strand.
AATAATGGTGGAAACGGCCTTGGCTCACTTTTCAGGAATGAAGTGAGATTGACGTTCTGATGTCCATTATATGCTCTCAGGGATCAGTATTATGACCTGTGTCTGTTTGGAGGTGCAGGGAAGGGACATGTATCACTTACTACCTCACCTGGCTGTGTGTGTTCTCCTTTTCTACAAGTTCCAAAACATGCAAATGGACTGGTTGGGTTTGGACACCCGCTGCTGTAGCGTCTTTCTGTACCACGATAAAGTTTCCCGTAACAGAGAAATATTCTAAAACATTGATTCTCCATGCAACTTTGTGATTACTTTAAATTCAGTTTAGTGCTAATTCTTTGGATCCTTTGGGACTTCAGGAACATGTTATCAGTGATCTGTCAGCCTAACAATAAATGGGAAATCATATTATGATAGCTACAGGCTTTGGGTAAGTGTACAACTGACTAGTTCTATATTTCAGTATTCTCTACTAAGGTATAAACCTTACTTGTCTAATCATATTCTATTTTAATAGAATTTTTATCAATCCTTCCTTGAAAAGGACAGCTTTTATAAAGATATTTTTGTTATAATCAAACTAGATAATCTTCTGTTGTTCAGTCTTAGTTGTCATCACGTCATTATGATGATATTGGATAGAAGTAGCTCAAACATATTTTAGCCGATGCAAAACATATTTAGCATATTTAGTCTTCAGCTGCAAAAATTTAGTTGTGCTCAGTGCTACCAGATGGAAGTGCCACAGAGAGTAATCTCATGGAGAGAAGGGTCAATCCTCTATCACGGTTTTCTCTATTTAGTCAAAGGGACCTTCAAGTGGTTTTCTCTGCATGCTTTTGCCAGCTGCCATCGATGTATCTGTCTGTAGTTATTAGTCTAACTTCTGTTTAACACTTCCCTTAATCTATTTCAGTGCTCAGCTCCTCTTACAGCTTCACTTGCATCTTCCATGCTGCATTTTATCCCACAGACTATTCATTTTCTCTTTATAGCATCTGTTTTTTGTATTTATTATTTAAGGAAAGTTGTACAGCCCACACTTAGCTGTCTTGTCTTTAGAATGACCAGTAACAACTCTTTCAGTCTTCCCTTATAGGTAGTATTTTCAAGTCATAGGATGATTTTTATTGTTCACTTCTGTATTGCCTCTAATTCCTGCGTGTATCTTGACATGGATCCAACATCCCACATGGCTCACAACACTTTAGCTAAGTTTTCACCAAAGCTGAGATGACTGAAGCATTCTCTCACTTGCCTTACAGGCTATACTTCCAGTAGAAAACACCTAGATTTCAGCAAAATTGTTTTGGATTTTTTTCACAATGGTACTACTGATAAATTTTCAGCTTGTGACACGCTATCCTGTCCCAGATCCTTCCAAATAGCAGCTGCTTTGATATCTGTTCCAGGATCTATTCCAGTCCTTATTGGATTAACCTTGTAATGGGTCCGCATTAGGCAATATATTCATGTCGTCCAGCATAGTGTAACTATTTTGGAAGGACTCCTGCTTGTGTGTGAATAACACAATGCTACCTGATCAACAGGTACCATCACCTAAGCCAAAGCCTGTTGCACGGTGTCCTTAGGAATGAGAGAAAAAGGGTTGATGGGAGCAGGTGATTTGACATCCACAATTATACTTTGAACATTCCATTACCTAAAGTTTAGTTCCATAGTGGTTAAGCCTAAGCAGAATTTCAGTCTCACACTTTATAATAGTGGCAATTAGAAATAACCAGAATGACACATGCTCCCTCTTTGTGAAGGTAAATGTTATCCATGAGATGTATACTTCACAAAATTTTTACAGTCTGCAATTTTGTATCTACAAATGTGTGCTTTGATCAACTTAGTGGTCTGCATTTCGATGGATCAGATAGTCCTAGTTAATTATTGAGTCTTTATATTGGGTGTTTTATAACAAATCAGTAAGGCAAAAGCTATGCATGTGAATATTAAAACTATTTTGCCTTGGTTTTTTTGGCCAGAGTTATATCAAATATAATATCTTGAAGACAGTATTCTAGTAAACTAGGGATATCAATTACATTTGAAAACTCTAGCAATCATTAAGCTTCAAAGAAAATCTTTTTAAGGATATATTTTTAGCACCTAAAATTATATTTTTTTAATACTGCAGGAATTAAGGAATTGAAGGAATTATTGCCCAACTATCAAGAGTGCTTGTCATGGCTTTTTCGCTGTGGTTTAATGAAGTTACAGTGTGTGGTCCCTTATTAAGGAACAGATAAATTAGTTACTCCATCATTAGTGGATCAAAGCAAACTACTGAGTATTTTCAAGACGAGTTTTGTAAGGATGACAAAATGGTGGTCTGACATAGGAGTTGGTAGATATTCAAATATCACCTGGTTGAGAGCTTATGTCCTATTCCAAGAACAAGAGACGGTGTTGTAAAGACGGGAGAAAGGGAGGTTTTGCTTCTCTTCCATCTGATCTTATATGTGAGCAATTATCTTGGGGTATAGACGGCTTTGTCTTGGACTGGAGTTTGTTTTTAGATGCTGAAATTAAGATCTGAAAGAGAACATCTGTTTAAGCCTTGGCTGAGACGCACCCTTGCAGTTTTGTATTCTGGATTATTCTATAAGCAGTCTTTATGCTAGGCTGGTTGTTCCATCATCTGACATCACTGATGATTAACACATTTTAATGAAAAGAAGGGGTTTTTGGCCTTTGCTGCTGACACGGATGGTTATACTCAGAATGCTTTGCTTTGCCTTTTCTTCCTCTAGTAACAGGCTAAACCCATCCACCTGACGTCATTGAATAACCCCTCAAAACCATTCCATCAATGGGTAGGACATAATGTTCTTACACTTTTAAAATTGTTCTTATGCTTTTCTCTTTGGTTTGGTGTTTTGTTTTTGGTTTTTTTTTTATAGTCACTGAATAAAGCCCACGAAATTGTTATTTCTATGTGAATTTGAATCAACATGTTTGTTTAGGTTTTAAAGTCACAAGAGCAAAGCATAAACATATCTCCATCTGACTTTTAGAAAGCAAAGGCAGGATCCCTCTAATTGCTGCGGTCTTTTGACTGATTACCTCTTATAACTATATTTAAGCTGCAATTGATTCTGTAATAATTGGGAGGATGCATGTCAGAAAGCAAATTTTTGGTAGGACAAGACTGCCAAGTTAGGCAAACTATAATTATTCAAGGACAGACGGTTTTGAAAAAAAACAAGCATATAAGGAAGTCAGGCTGAGCAATTATTTTGGTTTAGAATAACGCTTCTCTGGAATGTCATTACTTGCTGTACGCTGTACACAGCTCTGATCAGTATCAGGAAACAACCAACAAGCTTATGCTTGTGACTCCTGTGGTCAACCAGAGACACATGTGAAGTCGTTAAAATGAGGCAGCTCTCTGACAGTAAATGGGAGGCTCTGAAGATTTCTGCACCAAGTAATAATTTTCATATGTGAATTAATAAGCATGCCTTAAAAAGAGTGGTATTTTCAGTGTTTTTTAGTCTGTCCATAAGTCTTGCAATGGGAACTCAGTTCTTTGAACATCTGATCTGTAAAACAGGCTAGCTGAGAGTGGGGTGTGAGATTGCAGTTTTCCAAAAGTTCTGCTAAAACATTTGAGTCTTCACTGTTCTCAGGTCATGATGGAGCTAGAGTTCATGGGGATGCTGGTGACCAAAAAGTACAGAGGTTCTGGCCTACAACTGAGTACTTCTTGCCTTTTGTATGCTGTAAGATAACAAATTGTATTAAGTACTTCCATATATATTTTCATTTTCTTAAGATGAAAGTCAAGAATTTATGATTGACTTCTGGTAATGACTTATTCCACAAAATTTAGTTCTATTTCTTCCATGACGTGAAAGTGTTTTGTTTTTCGGTGCCAGAGTGGCACCTAAGGGTGTTTCGGAAGTAACATACTGGGTTTTTTCTTCTACCTCTGGTTGGCAGTGGCACAATTACTCTAGGAAAATAGGTAAATATTATACCTCAAGCAAATGGAAATGTATTGAATCAAACCACATGAAACTTCCTTTTGGAGGCACCCAACATAGTCCATAAATATTTCTGGAGAGTGGTTCTGATCTGTCAGATACATAAAAGCCCCAAAGATCAGCTGGGGAAGAAAGTGTACTGGTAGTTATAGCTGATATTTCCAGTAGCTTCATTATCTTTCTTGTGTGGTTGGCCATCAGAAAGCAACATCACACATGTTTTTATACAGAGCTAGAACATTGAAAAACATATCTGTCTTTTAATGAACATGTCTGAATAAAATCCTCAAATCATGTCCCAGCATGCTCTGTGCTCAGATTAAAACATACTGAAACCTGGGCTACATTTATTCTCCAAGGGTGTAGATTCCCATGTTTGCAAAAACATCTATCTAGTCAGGGGTCTGGAGGGGTTACACCCGGAGTGCTGCAGCCTCGGTTTCAAAACATGACTGACACAACGAATTGGCTACTGACAGAAGCGCTGCTTTCTCCTAAAGTGGAAATACACTGAAACTAAGTAAAAGGCCTGAGGATGATAAAGCAGGTAGTGAAAATCAAAGGAAGATTGCTTATTTGGGATAATGTTTGGTTGATATTCTCTGTAGTACCTGGAAAATGAGATATCACGGGTAGACTGTTGTAGCAGACAAAGAAACATCAAGGGTGTTCTAGCCATGAAGATTTATGTTTGAGCTGAATATCTGTATACTGCCCTGCAACTACTGATAAGTAATCAGAGGAGGAATATGAGTATTTGTATAGAATCTACATATAAGCATAAAGGAGAAGAATGCTGTATGTTTTAGCATTCACTTATAACATGCATGCATATGAGTGAGTAAATGGAGTTTGAGTGCATTTCGTGGTATTTTTTTTTTTGGATACAGAAATGAATAATGATTCTTAAATAATCAAGTAAATCACTGTGTGGCAACAGCACTGCACTACACAAATTGCTGCTATTGGCAGAGAAACTTATCCTAATCTTAAGTCCTTCTCTACTCCAAGTAGCAAATCAGAAAAAAAGAGAAAAGTCTTGTTATAAGCACAAAGATGCCAGTGGAATGGGGAGCAGGCTCAAAGGGCGTCATGGAAAGTAGAGGAGAGAGAGAATGTTGTGTACAGTGAGGCATAGAAAAAGAGGTAGTGGGCGAGACGCATGTGATTACAAAGATACTGCCTCCCAAACAGACATGGGTCACGCTGGGTGGGAACAAGGCAACCTCAGGACAGCAGCAGAGTGACCTGATAAAATGCATTATACTGAAAAAGAAGGAAAAGCTCCAGGGGTGGGGGAAGGAGGATGGTCTGTGTGGTGAACACTGTAGCTGACAAATGAAGGGCAGAGTACAGCCAAACAAGGGGACAAACCTGCAAGTGATTAAATAGACAATTCAAAAGACATTAAGTTCCTGTGGAAGACAGATGGAGTTGACATTAGGAGAAGAAAGCTGCAAATAGAAAGGGGAGGAGCAACTGAACTTTGGTTTTCTCTCTAGGGAAGAATTTTATGTAGTCTTTTTTTCTTTAAACAGAATTGGAAAAGCAGATGACAAACTTATAGAGAAACGATGGTTTCTCTTTTATTCACTTCCAGTAGATCTTGTCTGAGTGCAGATCTGATCTCCACCCTCCGATGCATCACAAGTGTCTGGTACGCCAGACGCTTAGGCTGATTAATTTGTATTAACACTGTTAATATATGTAACAGCTTATGCTGAATATCCCTAATAACTGTTTGGTGCAGCATTACCTGGGTTTACTGTGAAAAAAGATCGGTATGATTTTTATAGATAATTGCACGTTATGGCTGTGCGTACATGATGAGCATTAGAAAGAGGCCTCTGCTACACAACTCAGATGTGAGTCCAGAGTTTGATACTCCCCTCTAATTTGGACGTATTCAGTTTTGACTTGGCTCATTATGAATGGAGACACCAGCTGCAAAATTCAGATGCTGTTCTAAATTTGGAATCTGAAACTTGCCAGAGGTCAGGGACTTTCAGAGACAAAAGCGAGGTTTAGAACTGTCTCTAATAAGAAGATAATATATATTTTAGGAGGAGTGACTCCAGATTTCCTCTCATCTGTGATTTATGAGGTACATCACACTGGAGGTTTTTTATGAAAACTCTGTTTGTATGACCTTCAATGACAGTTCTGTGTGTTGCCTGGATTAGATTTTGATCTTTTGCTGCCCTAAATCAGTTGTAAATATGTAATAGTTCTAAAAGGCATGAGAATGGGGTAGCATAAGGGAGTAGTATGTATGACATGTATGAGCATTCATGTCACATGTGATTACAGCATTTGTGATACCAGATTACTCTTTGTAAGTTCTTAGGACTAGACTGGGAAAACAATTCCATACATAAGGTAGGGTTTAGGCAAAATTTAGATACTGAATTTCAAAAGTGTAAGCCAAAATGCCTGGTTCAGCTCTTTGCTGTCTCCTGAAACTGGGTGTCTGTGTCTTTGACCTGATGGCTTTTTGTATGTGCCTGAGCAGTTAATACCATGTCTAATTTTTGTAGGTATCCCAGCTGCCTGGTGTGCACAACACCATCTTACAGATAGGCAAAATTATACTCATCAGGGAATGTTAGAGGTTTATTATTCACCTTTTTATTGCTGTAGTCCAGGTCGTTCCATGTCCAACCCAAATGTCAGGCAAATTGTTGGGATCCTGTGGGAGTAAGAGTGGGAAATGGGGAAACTTACACAACACCACAGAGATTAACAATACAGTTTAGTGGTTTTAGGTGACACACTGATTCATAGTACTGAAATACTGTATAACACTAATGTGCTTCTGGGAAGGAGATATATGGGAACAGTACCCTAAGAGGAGCCTTATCAGGAGGGGATGGAGAGGAGTGCTATGCTACATGGAGGTTGCTGTTGAGCGTTGCTGAACTATTAAAACCCACGCAGGAAAGGAAGCAGTCCTCTGCCTGCATCCTCGGCTCTGAGACAGGACTAAAAAACACAGCGTCAGTTGCGTGCCAGGGTTGCCACGTGACACTGCTAAATATATAACGTGAAGCTGAAATCTGAATCATTCAGGTGTCACCCTGCATAAATTTTTCAGGTGCTCCCAATGGGCATGCTGTAGACTTTTGTTTCCTATATCTTGTCTATGTTCTAGGGCTTATATCATGGTTTCGTACATTTAAAATGCCTTGCCTAATGCTACTTTTTTTCTTCATAATAACCCTGTGAGTTTTGAATAGAGCCCATCTGGCTGTACTTTAACAGGAATACTTTGTTCTTTATATAGTTCTGTGGAAAAACTGACTTTTCTCAGTATGTTTCTTTCCACTTTGGAGAAGTGTTGCCGTCCCTGCTATCCAATAACAGCCCCCTTTGTCCCAAATTTTCATTATGTTCCAGACATTTTAAAACGTGTATGCTGATTCTGCAGACTCAAGTAGTGCAACTTCATGAAAAGAAAAAATTTTTTCACCATAGAATACATAATTGTTTAAAATCATTAATGAGTTTACTATCTTGTGGAAGGCAGGTTTGTTGCTTTGTGAAGGATGTGGGTAAGCACTTTCTGGAAGAGAGCAGACACAAGGAGATGTAGAAGCTGATTCTGGGTAGAGAGGATTAAAGTCAATGAAGAAAGCTCAGAAAACATCTAAAGTCAAAACTGTAATTGATGAAAGAGGGTCAAGATGTGAAAACTATAGATCTGCGACACTGCAAAGTAATACTGATATGGCAAACAGAAATGAAGAGGTGATGGGAGGACTGACTGGCTCAGGGGGCTCGTAGTTGGTACAGAAACTTTTGTGCCTGGGTCAGTGGTACATGTGACTAATACCCAAGATTTGAGGCCAGATTCACAAAGATGTTTAAATGCTTAGTGTGCTTTAGGCAGGTTTGCAGTGCAGTTAATTCCATGTTTAAAATATATGTGTAACCTTAAATTTCAGACGTGTCTGAATGAACCTTGTATTATCCTTGTCAGTTAAGCAGAACTATCAATACTGTGTGGTTCCTAGTGTGTATGGTTCGTTTGCACTCCAGTACTTATGCAAGTCCAGCCATAAATGTAGCTGTCCATGCTTATTGCTGTAAATCAGGAGTACACTGAGAGCAAGGGATTTCTTAGTTACTTTGTTGCCTTTCATAAACGTGCAGTCATTTTACTGACTTTTTTCTGTTAATTCTCTGTGTGAGAAATACTGAGCTGAAATTTTTAGACTATATTGAATTTCAAATGGAGTTCATACCCAACTGAGGCATGTGGAAGTAAAAGCACTTTCTGAATTGTCTTCGTTTGCAGCTGGGAAGCGAGGGTACTCCAATTTGTGGGCAGGATGTTTTGTTTTCCAGTTCCTTTATTTGTTTTTGCTTTCTCTGTTGTATGAGTATGTTTGGATTTCTTTAAGTGTTTACCAATTCTACGAGTTCTGTTAAGAGAGTGATCACTCCAGGCAGGAAGAGTACATGGAGCTTCATAGTCCTTCACCTCATACACAGAACAACTCATGAGGCAAAAACTCTATGTCTTCAAGTCTCATTTCAGGGTCTGAACTAGAGTGACTGACAGCAGCATCAGCACGGTATCAGGAACTTGATAGACAGGACCACTCACTCCCAAGCACTTTGGAAGCAGCGTGCACATTTTGAATGGCAATGCTCTTAAAGTTTCTTGTTTTCTCCGGTGAGATAGCAAAGGTTATCCCTGTTAAATGACTATAGCTTCAGGGTGCATATTTCAGCAGATGTGCTCAGCCAGCAGCGCTTGAATTAGCTTCAATGTGTCCTCCCACTGTGTGCTCTTCTTGCCATTATCTTTGGAGCAAATATGGTGGTGTTTTATGTATACTGTTAGCTAGAGGACCTGCAAAAAACCCTAAAATCAAAAATGAAGTTGATGGTTTCGTGCTGTTCATCAGTACCCCAGGTCATCTAAGCATTCTTCCTTGCTGGCTTCCTGTTGTGGTCCATGTAGAATTGAGGTGTAATTAAGCCTGGATCACTATGGCTCAGGAGTGAAAAGGGGCTTTGCACTGAAGAATTTTCTGTGATGTCTGTGTTTAAACTACACAGCTTACCTTATATTTAAACTGGGTCTAAGACAGAATTGACTGAACAGCTTTTTTGTTTAGGGGAATGTGGCAAGAATGTTATGTTGATTAGTGCAGCACTAAATTGCTCAATAACTTGGAGCTCAAGTAAAGACAGCTGTAAATCTCAGAGCAGCTGTCATGCCCATCCAGTGAGTAGTTCAGCATCTGAATTGCTTGTCTAGACACGTGACTGAGGAGATCAAGCCTTGTAGGCATTATGTGTAATCTGAAAAGAGACCCTGGATGAAGTTGTCTGGAAGGGGTTGATCCGTGGATGTTAAATCAGGTGAGGTGATATACAATTAGCAACTACTTGTTAGGTGAAGTGCTGTACAAAAAGCCTTAGTGCATCTCCCAGTGAACAAAATACACTAGGAATAAGAAAAGTGATGATTGCCACTACGTTTGATAAAGGCATGAGAAGTAAAATTTTCCTGCTAATATAGCAGCAATTTTCACGTCCTCTTCAGTAGCAACCAGCTCAGCTGAAGGTGGAACATCTAAATAGCTGTCTCACGGACTTGATTTTATGTCAGAATTCACTGAATTTTTTCATTTTAGTTATATAAACCCAGACTTGAGACCTTCTAAACCTTGAGAGAGGGTGGAGGAAAAAAAAGCCACTTGGAATTACTTTTATCATGGTGAGAGGAACTCTGCGTTAGGAGTGCCTGTTGTTTCAATTTCCTCTAAAAAGAAAGTGGATGTGTACCCCCTGTATTTGTGTATTGGAGAATCCACCTAGATTTTAATCCTACAGGATAGAAAACAGGTGGAATAACAGGGTCATACGCATTGTTATGGATATCACCACTGACTATGCCTCTATTAGGCGGGTTTCAGAAGGTGTGCATCAGGGAGTAATTTGTTTTCAGTGCTCCTCTGTTATTAACAGCCTGCTGTAACAGTCTCTTCACCCATTACATTTGTATAATGCGTAGTCATCTCCAACCAGCATGGGTCAGCATGACATCGATTAAGGCTCAAAATGAAGAAAAAAGTGTTATGAGAGACATATGGGTTTGTGCTCAAAATACGCACTTAACAGGACTAGTGTGCACTCTGTTAGCCATAGTACTTCATTTTAGAGTTTCCTGAATCATAATCAAGGTGACTGATGGCCCCGCATTCTTCACAGAAAGCAACTATTTGCATGTCAGGTTGAAAATAAGTCAATATTAGACAATTTCGAAGATAAGACAAATTCAAATTATGGTTTGTGTCACCATCCTTTCCCCTGAGATTAGAGAAGTCGAATAATGGAATATATTTGTTATACATGGGACTTTAACCTGCCACAGTCTGTTTTGCACAAGTGACAGTGCGTCGGTTCACATACAGGTCTAATTTAAACACATCAATGTGTGATGGAAAGAAGAAATTCAGAGGAAGTGGTGTCTTTCTGTTTTACCTCCTTCCTTATACTTGCTTTGTATATTTGCAAATATTATTAGTTGGAGGGTTATATTTGTAAAAGTGAGATGGATTTGCACATCTGGGAATATGTTGTTCCTTGAAGTTTGCTTCTCATATTTGAATCATTTTGCTCATTACTCATAATCTCATGTGAGATTAATTCTGTAATTACAATTGCAAATAGGATCTCATGGAGCAAGGCCTTATTTTTATGGTTGGAATAACTGACTGCCCTACTCCCAAGCTGCAGAAGTCCAGGCTAAAGGAAACTGCAAGGGATCATATAGCTTATCTTCCAGCTCCAAGACAGGACAAGGTATGCCTGCCTCATTTATGACAAAACATAAATCTCCAGTTGTGAAGTCTGCTTATGGAGTGCATAGAGTTTGTTTTAGGCTTTCACAGTGGATAAAGATGCAGGTTAGACATTCAGAGAAACTCCTAGAAGCTCTCTCTTACTCTAGCTTAAAACTTACTACTTTATCACAAAGAGTTGACTCCTGTATTGCAGAAAACTTTTGTATAGTTGACTGTAGCTACTGTGTACCTCTTGTCTGCCTTTAACAAAATAAATGGCATTCTGTCATGGTTTCAGCAGGGATAGAACTAATTTTCCTCCTAGTAGCTGCTATAGTGCTGTATTTTGGATTTAGCACGAAAATAATGTGAAAACACGCTGTTTTGGTTGTTGCTAAGTGGTGTTTATACTCAGCCAAGGATTTTTCATCTTTCCATGCTCTGTCAGTGAGGCGGTGCACAAGAAGCTGGGAGGGAGCACAGCCGTGACAGCTGACCCAAGCTGGCCAAAGGGACATTACGTACCATGTGACGTCATGCTCAGTATATAAACTAAGGGAACTTGGCTGGTTGTCTCTGTGTAAAATGTGACACTCGCTTTTATGAAATTGCATCTTATTTCTTTCTTGCCCTGCCCCCAGTTGTCTTTCCAATTAGTCAGGCTTGCTTTGAATTCCAGAGTTGTCCTCCTCAGTCTGAGGATGTCTGAATTTAAAAGCTTGTTCACTACTCCATCATCAGGGTCACAAATGAAAAATATTGAATTGTACTGCATTAAAGCATAATTTAGGGAATACTGCTCACCGCACCTTCCATTTTGCCACTGATAGTGATTCTCTGACTATAGTTTACCAGCCAGTTAGATACCTGCTTGATAGGACTTGTTCCCCAGTTCTAGAAAAACAGCTGCCTACCTTTTCGATTAGGTAACCAGTGTCTCTTTGATAAACAATGACAGGAGGAGATATCCATCAGTGGGGAAAGTTTGAATGAAAATATGTGCTCTTACAAACCGAAGTTGTTCTTATTGCTAAAACAGAAAGTGGTCTTAAACCCTGCCTATGTAGTGAAACCAGCAGGGTCTCTCTGCCACAACCACTAATGAATCTGTGGATCTGTTCCCTTACAGGGAGGCTGGACTAGACCTTTGGATTGCTTTGAATTGTTCACTCACTGTAGCAGCAGATGCACAATTTTGGCATCCTGTGATCAGACTTCCAAATTTAAATACCACACAGATACCCTCTGTGTTTGTAGGGAATAGAGATATATATATGGGTTTTCTATAATTTTCTGGCCCTCCGTTTCTCCTCCCTGGGAAAAACCAAACCACTCAACCAACCAAAATCTCTCTTTCTTCATTTCTATCCAGTTCTCAGGAGGGATTTCCACTGAAAATCCACTGACACCTACCGAATGCTACTTTGCTTTTTTCTAGCTGAGCAGCTCATTTTATTTTTGAGACCAGTTTAAAAAAAGGGATGCAATTCATTACAGCATATCAGCACGCAAAGATGGTTTCAACTAACTAATTTTATTCTTTTTAGTTTTCCTCTCCAACAGATTCATTAGTTATGGGTGGGAAAATGGAGCAGAGTATTTCAAACAGTTATAAAGACACATAGTTGGGCAAAGTTTGGTTTGCAGGACCAGGTTGATTATAATTTGGAAAATGGAAATGAATATAAGTCGCAAGTAGAATTATTGAGACTGGTTCATTGTTTAAACACTAAACATTCTTAAACTGTGTGTAGCTAGTAACCTAATCCTCGTATGGATTTGAGCTTGAAATATGTGTGCTTGTTGAATAAGAAAAAGCAATGTGAAACTATATTACTTTAATTCTATTACTTATAAAGGATTCAAATGAGCAGACTTTGAGTTAAACTACATTAGTTGCTTCATTGCTGTGTGACATATAAAAGTCCAATTGCATACATTTAACTCTCCATGCAAATCAGGAGGCTGACAATTGGATCTGCTTTTTCCTACAAGGGCTGAATAGCGTTGCAAGCTAAGATTTCAGTTATCGTTTATAATTGTTTTCTCACATGCAATATATTTATTTGAAATCAAAGTTCACAACCTGGAAGCCCCTTTAGAGCAGTGGTGGATCTGAAGGTATGACTATGAGAGCCAACTTTTGATGCAGGCGTGTGTGCTGATAAATTTCCTGAGGGCTTTAGAAGTGGCTATAGTTAGTTTTTGCTGGGTTAATAGCAAGAGCTACATCCTGTTTAAATTAACTGAAATCCTGAGTATATAATGTAAGGGATTTTTTTTTAAAGGAGGTATTGCATCTATACCTCCACTGGGTATTATGAGGAACAGTATTCATGTGCAAGATAGACATTGCTCAGCAGTAATCAGTAGCTTCTAGATTTTCTTTTAGTTGTCACCTGTGTCCATATAAAGTTAAACCAAATGTTTATATGCTGTTGTCCAAGACACAGTCTTAATAACTGGAGATCCTGGAAAGAACAGGAATTTAGAAAAGTGATAATTCAAAAGGTATTTCAAAGAGCTAAAGAATGCAATCGATGCTTGAGACCAATATGCGGATTCTCAGAAAGAGAGAATCATACCAGAAGTAGAGTGACAAGTATAATTAGAAGCTTAAACAGAACAGGTAAGAAAAAGTCTAACAATTAGGACAAACTTGCAGATCTTAAAATGAAAATGTTTGTATTGAACATGTTTGTTAAAGCCTTCAAATGTACAATGACAAAAAGCTTCCAAGTAGGCCTGAAAAAATAGCCATTTAATTTACTTCTAAATACAAACAGACTTTAGCAACTTATTCTGTTTAAAGGTACCCAGGCAAGAAATTGGAAAAACTTGTTTCTATGTGATTATTGTTCTAGCTTTCTCAGTCATAGTGCTAGGCCGAGGAAATTGCAAGAGGGATCATATGGGAAGATTCTTGCCCCACGACTGACGCAAATCCAAGAAAACACACTCCCAAGCCTGGAGTCATTCCTGGTGTTCAGCCTCACTGAGTCTCCTATGGAGAGACCTGCTCTAAGAAATTTTGAAGTTTCAGTGTAACCTATAAACTGATAGTATAGTTTTCTTAGATCTGCTATAGGCAAATAATTTGGCCTAGGGATAACTAAGGAGGCAAAATCAAAATCATAGCTCTGAAGCTCCCACTGACTTCCATGGAATTAGATTCATCCTGTAGTCCCATTGACAAAACTGAATCTGCAACAGAAGTCATTAGTAATTGAGGAAAGTTGACTGGATTATTCTTTTCAATGGATTAAGACTGCAGTTAAAATAAATTTATGGTACTATTTCAAAGTCAATGGCAGTATGATGATTTTCTCTTTATATCCATTGAGAAATTTCTAGAAAGTAGCCACACTACTTCTGCAGATTTACAGAAACCTGCAGTGATAAACCTAAAATAAAATGCTGCCTAATCTGAATACTTGAGGATAAAAATGCTTTCCTTGCATTCAAAATCTGGTGACAAGTAAACTAACTAATATTGTGAAACTAAGAACTCCACTACAATCTTATTTCTTCTGAATGGTTTAGGTGAGAAATGACAAAATTTATACTCTGTGGAAAGAAATAGCTGTCTTGTAAGGGCAAATGTAAAAGTAAAATTGTGTTGTGTCATCATTTTCCTTTTAGATCTGGCCACAGTTGTAAAGAAACTTAATTCACTGCTATTTATGTTGCTAATGTTTGAATGGATATTAACATGTTACTACGATGATAAGGAACACAGATAAAAGGCAGAATTACTGAGGGGATGTTAAGAATTTGTGTTTTCCATTCCTAGTTTTAGCTACAAAGACTGATTTCTAAATGCTAGTTTTCTTTGCAGCATTTCTATCAGTGAAAGTCCCATGGAGCTTGTTGCACTGAGCTGTTATGACCTTCATGTTGTTGGCTTTTGTAAGCTGAGCTGAGGAGCAGGGACCCATGGGACCCCTCAGGATCAACCCCTTGGTTAGTGGTGTATATTATGAGAAAATGCAGAATTACAGTATTGTGCAATGAGAGGACAGCTGTGCATGGGGAAAGGAAAGAGCTTGTGCTTCAGGGCATAGTGGTCTCTTCAATCTGTGGAAACCAGAAAGAAACTTTAATCATAGCACTTTCCAGCCTTGCAAGGAACCATGTGGAAGGAAAATTCATGTGAAATGGTTGGTATTGATAAGGGCCTAACACAATAGAGAGAGAAACTAAGGGGCTGCTTTTTAAGCAGGTGCTTAAAATTCAAACTCTTCTAAGCACTTCTAAATCATGATAGGCAAATTCAAATTAATCAATGGAACTGAAAGTAATGATTTCCAAAGTACAGACCTAAAGATTTCAAGGAACTCCCCATTTTGGAATGTTTTGTCTTAAGATATATTTAATTGACTAAAAAACCCTAACACAACAAAAAGCAGGTAGCATTTGGAGTTCCCAGCACTCTTGTGTGTAAGGAAGTAATTGATTTATAAATGGGAGTCCTAAAATATTTTTGATGAAGTAGAGAGGACAGCATGTCTGCCATCAATAACAGCATCAGACACTGACACAGCAAAACTTGTGCTTCTGCCAGCTCTGTTGAATAATAAAATCTTTCTATGGATGGAAGCGAAATCCTCTACTTATATTATCTACTGTGACGGATCTCCATATAGTGGACCTTGTGGTTTTTAAACCATGCCGTTAGCACATGTGATATCCCACCACCCTTTGTTACCTACTAAAGCATGTATACCATGCTACAGTATATTGTGTCCAGATTTTATTTCACATGTTTTACTAAATCAAAATTCAGAAATATTTCCTTCCTTAACTTCTTTAAAAACTTTCTCTTGAAGTCTCAGATGGACACACAGCACAGGTTAGTTGGGTACAAAGCTGGTGATGTCCTGATAGGTTGCTGCAGGCAGCTGCTGTGAGGGCTGAGGTGTGAAGTCGTGTACCATTTGAAATCTGTTTTTTCTGAAGGGCTGTCTCCAATCCAGCTAATACAGACACCACCTAAAGAATTTGCATTAGGCTGGACAAATGGATTGGGAATTGCGGAGACAGAGGTTGAGTGTACTCTTAAACTCAAGGTGTAATGGTTTTTTGGATTGCAGTGACAGCACCTTTTTTAAATGTGACCATAAAACTGGAGTAATATTTACAACAGGCTACACGCTCACATCTATAACCCTGAAAAGGCACATGCAAAGTAATAGCAAATCATAGAAAAACTTTGACAAATTTTTGTGGAGGTTCTGCTGTGACTTCTTTTTCCCCAGAAGGAAGACATACACTTGGAAGCATCAGTCTTCCTGACCTGTCTTCCACCCCTCGTAGACCAGAAATCTGTAGATTTTAGGTTTTTGCTAAGCACACACTTAACAAAAAAAACTTTACTGAACTGGTCCTTGAGCAGACAGTTTGTCTGTCTTTAGTCTGCAAAGGAAAGGCATGCTTAATACCCTGAGCAGCTATTTAATTAAAAGTTTCCCACATAGGTAAACTAGCACACTTCCTTTGGTTAAAACTAAAAATAAACAATTGCCATCACAGATGCAAAACTAGACTACATTTGTTCAGTTTATGACTTGTTATTAGATGTGGAGTGTGAGTTTTTTGGAAGTGGATTGCAATGACAGTGGCAGCATGCTCTGTGGTGGTCTGATCCAGCACCAACTGAAGCCAGAGAAGCAAATTAGTCCTTGCTGAAATGAACTTATTTTACCCTTGATGTTTCAAAGGGATTCAGTTTCTCTGAATATTCCTGCCAAAGCAACCTTTATATGAACAAAGCTGTTCTGTAAAAAGTAGCTTTCAGAGAAATGGCAAATACACATAAAATCAGGATATGCGTAAACTGAAATAATTGTTAAACCTTCTGTGCCAGGCTTTAATTGAGCTCTCAAAAAGATATTTTCCTACTTGATAATCATCAACGTTTCCAGTACTATGACCTAACCACAGTTAACTCTTAGTTAACTAACAGAGATTTCAAGGGAACAACATAGTGGCAGAGATAGTCCTGGAAGTCAAGCTTTTTACCTTCGTAAGTAGTTGAAGCTGACAATATTCAAGATCCTGTCAGACACAAGTCTGAATCTTTGTGGGTCTTCTCATAATAATTTACTTCTCTAAACTTTTTTTTTTTTTTTTTTGGCCATTCAGTACATGAAAGTCTCACAGTGTGAGAAGTGATGAATGTTTGGAGAAGAAGAGGGGGAGTT
Source organism: Rhynochetos jubatus (assembly GCA_027574665.1). Classification (NCBI taxonomy): domain Eukaryota; kingdom Metazoa; phylum Chordata; class Aves; order Eurypygiformes; family Rhynochetidae; genus Rhynochetos; species Rhynochetos jubatus. The sequence goes on from CM050654.1 coordinate 34,113,723, forward strand.
AGAATATCTGGTTTATTTACTTTGTACCTGTAATAACTCAGAGCTTCTCTGTGCCTCTCTTCAGTCAAACAGGAATAGATAAACTCGGCTCTTGAAAAGCACTTGGAGACTCATCAGTAGTAAGCAGAAAAAAGTAAGAAAAGTAAGCTAAAATGTTTATTTGTTGACTTAAAGAACAATGTAATCAAAGTACATCCCCCCAAAAGTGCATATACATAACTATTTGGCTCTAATCAACTGTAACTGTAATTTAATGATAAATTAAGTTTTATATTGGTATAGGTAAACCCTAATTTATGTTATTTATAGTGCCTTTTGGTAACAGATCCCTGAAAATGTAGTGCTTTGAATTATACACAACTCATCTCTGCATCTGCTTCTGCAGTATATTTGTCCAAAAAGCTCTTGGAAGCTCCACAAATAACATTTGTGAAAAGACCTGGAGGGATATTATTTATGAGTTGTCTTTCCTCTTTGTCTTTTCCAAAATACAGAGGAAATGCTAAAGCTCTACTAGATATTTTAGTTTCTGCAACTGCTGAGCAAATATTGGTTGGCTTTTCTAAGGATCTGTAGTCTGTGTTCTTATTAACGTTCACCTCAAAAATGAATGAACTGCCTTTTCAGACAGATTCAGGGGAACGTGTTGCTTTCTACACTGTATAAGAATTTAAGCCAAGAGACACTTTATTTCTCCAACGCTCCTTCATTCACACTTCCGGAAATGTTTACAGCAAAAGTTCAGGGCAGCTTCTGCTTTCTTAGCTGGATGTTTTTGTGTGCAAGTCGTAAACAACTGCACATATCAAATATATTTCCTTTTGCAGTTAGATTGTGTAGGGTATAATATTGGGGCGTTATAGCAAGGCTTCAATGCAGATGATATAGGAGAGGAAAATGATCCTTTAAAGACAAATATAATCTCTAGTCCAAGTAGCCCAAGTACCAGAACACATATCCAGGTGGTCAGGAAACTATTTTTGCAATGAAAAAGAGGACAAGGATACTGCCCAGCAAATCTGTGTTGTATCTCCTGGGTTCATGACCATGTGTTGGTTTTGGACACATTTTTCTGCAGCCATTAGGAGCTGACAGCAGTTGTGATCTGCTTCCCCATCTTCTCCTGGTCACTGGGATTTACTCACAGTCCTTTGCCTCCTGATTCACATGTCCTGTGAAGCTGCACATCTTTCTGAATGCTGGGCTCTGGATGACCTGTTAACCCAGGAGTCATCAGCATCTACCCTTCCTATAGCTACTCTTCTGCTATTGCTCCCATTTATTCTCCATTTGTATCAAAATTCATATTTCTCTTAAGATTCTGGAATTGGCAACATTCCTGGCACTGTGTTACCGTATGCAGAGCGGTGGTTCCAGGCTAGGTGACCCACCGGGGTACATGACCCTTCACTGCTCAAGTATTCGCACTACTTAGCCAATTTGCACCAAAACTGGAGGATTCAGATGCTGGTTTAAAATTTTTTTCAATAATTAAGTCTGCCTTAGGAAGTTTGGCAGATAGAGGGAACTTTCAGATTAATGATAACAAAATCAAGTCTCAAGTTTTGAAAATGTTCTGGCTGGTCAAAAAGCAGATTAAAGGACAGTTTTGAATTAACATGAAATGTTATCTGATAAAATTAATTCAGGCTGGGTGAAAATGCATACATTTCGATGTTGATTAAAAAAGAAAAACTGTATGAAGGGGGAATAAAACTGTAGAATGGGACCTTGGCAAAATTAACAGATTTTCCAGAATGAATGTTTTCTCTGCAGGTGTTTTAGGCTCTAAAATAAACAGTACTGTTATGTAATTGTAAATAGCTTAATTAGCTGCCAGAACAGTGTTTTTACAAATCATCTTTACAAAACTCACTCCCTTGCTACTCTGCTAAGCTAATAATAAAAAAGTGATTCCTTTATTGCACAGAGTTCTAACGTTTCACTGGTATAAAATCTAATTCTGAATTAAGTATGCAGAGAAGTAACATTCCTGGAAATAAGATAATGCAGCTTTTCTGCAGCAGTCCACAGCTGTGCATCTCAAAGTACCATACAGGGTCATGCTGTGCTACCTCTGCTGTTTGTGTTGGGCCAAAATTGTTGCCTGGCTGCTGGAGGAGCAAGAGGGTATCCATGGCTCTGGAGGTCCACTGCACCATCCTGCTGTTGCTTTGTTTGCTTGCTTTGTTCTAGTGCCTTAAAGCTGTTCTGTTGTTTGAATAGAGTTCAAAGAGGAGGAAAAAACCCAAACCCTGTTGCATTATGTTTTGGTCATGAAGGGTTTTCCAATTTTTCTCCAACTGTTTTGCAGCTCCTCAGTGTTGTGCTGTTTGAGGAAATGGAGTATGAGAGGGCCAGTTATGTACAGGGCAGCCTGCAATCAATTACTATTCTTCATCTTTCCCACTCATCTGGTATTTAGCCCAGCTCCCATACAGCAGGCATGCCCAGCTTCTCTGTGCTACATTACTGCGTGTTACCTGTATATTTAGTTTTCTGTGACTAAAGTAAAGGCATTTTGTATCCTCACTTCATTTACTCTTGTTTACATCTTACAATCCTTTATTTATGTCTCACAATTGCCCTTTCATTTAAATGTTTTAAAATACTGTTATGATATATATGTATGAAAAAAATATAGGCATCATTCAGGCAACCTTATTATTGGGGCACTAAAGCGAAGCAGAGTAATTCCCGCTCTGCTGGGAATGAGATGAAAAGAGATGAAGTTTATAAGTAAGGCCTTGGACTGCTACTGTGATCAAGAGGCATTTGGTGTGTCTTAGAATTTATCTTCCTATCTGGTCTGTTAGCCTTCAAAATAGACAGTACAGTAATGTTGCTATGTTGATTTTGTCTCTCCTGCATGCAGCCACAGCATCTTAATCTAGTTGATCAATTATTCTCAGGGCAAACAAGGTCAAGTATTAGAGTTTTCATATCAGTTCTGGTTTAAAGAAAAGAACCTGCACTTGAATAATTAAAGGACTATTTAACTAAGTAAATCTGAGAAACCAGTAGGATGCTTACTTCTGGTTTTAAAAGTAGAATAAGTCTCTAGACACTTTCCCAACTTCAAGAAAAAGAGAATTGGCCCAATAATAAGCACCTTTTGACCTGTGGCATCTTTTTCTGTTACAGTTTTTTGGGGGTGGGAGGCAGGGGAAGGAATCCTTTCTTCAACAAAATGATATTATAATATTCTAAAAGCTCTACAAGACAAAATGTGTTTCTTGACAGAGGTTTACATGATCTCCCTTGTTTTCACGTATGATCCAGACTGAAAAAAATGCCATTAATTTCATGAGCCATAGATGATCGTTTTATTTCAGGCGTTAGCCTCTGAGCTTCTGATCTGGGGTTGTATTCCTGGGGTTGGGAAAGTTCTGGGTATGGTATTTCTGCAATTCTTTTTGAAATAAGGAGCAAATTAAAGGAGAAGACAAGGTGAAATGAAAGCCACAGAATTTTTTTTACTGTAGAGGGAATGTGTTTGCCGCCTTTTGCTATGAGTTTCTAGCTGATTATCCTCTCAGTCTTAACCCCAAGGAAGTTAGAACCTTTTCTGATGCTAAATAATGGCCAACAAACATTGGTTAAAAATATGAAGGATAGCAGCATGGGAAAGAGTTGCATTAACTCAATTCTTGCAGTATTAATGGACAACTTGGCATTCAGCATTCGGGGTGTAGCTCTGGAGATAGGGAGGTGGTTGTATTTTATTTTTATTTCCTTAAGCACAGCCTTCTTTGTTGCCCAAAGCAAGTGTCTGTTCTTCAGCTCACTTTAGATATTCAGTAGTGCTGTTTAATAATTCAGTTTACCTGAACCTGGGACTGAAATAAATAAATACAAGTGAATGTAACTGCACGAAACCTGTGTGCTGGGGCCTTTAATGTACCTTTCAGCAGTGTAAAGTAATTTTTATGCTCAAAATCTTGGTTATGAACAAAGAAGAAATACACCTTACATATATAGACAAAGATTTATCATAAGGACAATTGAAAAGAGTTTAAATAAAGAATCATGCTCATTTTCATGCTTTGTTCTTCCTCACACTAGGATTCAGTTGGGATCGTTTTTATTTTTGCTATTGCACTTTTACTCCTTTTTCTTTCTTCACTGATCTAGATCTCCACGTAATTTCCAAATGAATTTACTGTACATGGTGCCTTGCACCTGTGTTAGTCACTTTTTCTCTGTAATCCCCCAAACCTGTTTGTCCAGCTCCAGGTCTGCATGTCTTTGATCATAGATAATTTGTTTATCACTGTGGGGTCTCCAGTGTTAGCCACTGCCCCATCATCAACCACCCCGTTCCCTCTCTCCTCTGCACCACATTGTGTGTCTCCCCTTCTCTTGTACCAGTCTGAGTTTCTCTACACCGGGTTATGGTGTTAGCTGTAAATATCTCATTCTGCATAGAACAACTGCTTGTTAGTGCTGTCTGTATCAAACTAGGGCTGTAGCCTATGGCTGGTTAGTACCAATAGTAAATACTGTATTATGGCTTCAAAGGATGCTATATAAAAGTAAGCCCATGGCATAATATCACTAGTGTTCATCTTAGAAGTATAGTGCTTAAAATGCTTCTTTGTACTTAAATACAGCCATACAAAATGTGAAAACTTTAAGATATTTCTTCTTCATATAGGAATCTATAATTTCTTCTGATGGACATTCTCAGACATGGAGTATATAATAATGCAGGAAAGGCTGACAGCATGTACAAAGGCTGAAGAAATCACACCAAGCAGTTATTGTAACAACTCCTGAGCTGAATCCAGCTGCAGTTAAATTTAATTGACTAAAAATTTGAACTCAGAAGAGTGGAAATGGAAGTTTAAGATACCTAAACAACTATAAATCTACCTGTACAAAACATTATTTCTTTTCATATGGCATAAAAACCATTTTTATCTTTGATCTGAACCTGACACATGTCAGTCAGACAGCAGGGGCTCAGCATGTATGGATTGAAGGACTGACGAGGCAAACTCAAAATCCATGTCAGTCAGAACTTCCCACTAGAGAGACAGAGCTGTGATGTTGCTACAGATTATATGCACATTTTTAATGGGGCACCCATTATACCAGAGCATTCACCCAATATTGAGTTGCCCTGCAGCTTTTGATAAGCTCAAACTTAATAAAAGATTACGGCTTTTGAAATGTCAGAATTTATGAACAGAAAGAAAGGAATGAATGGAGAAGAGCAGTGACTGTATTACTTCCATTGCTGAGGCTGGGAAGTTAACTGTGGAGTTACTGGATTTGGGGAAGAAACAAAGGTACAGTAATATGACAAAGTTTTTAAGAGTAATGGATGTGTACAGATTTAATGACAGCTTCATGACAAGGCATGATAGGGGAGGAAGTTTGGTAGCACTCACTCCAGCTGTATTGAGCACTTATTAAATATACTTCAATTAAAGTTACCTAGAGAAAAATAGCTTTGCTGTTCAGAGTTTTGGAAATGAGAAAAAGATATTAATTATATAATGTTTTCCATATTTCTTTAGTCTGTCTGATACTGTGGTATCAAGAACAACTGTGGTGTCCAAACAGGTAGTTAATTTATCTTCTTCCATGTTAAAGAAAGAAATATTTTCTCAGGACTTGTTTCCTCTTTCTGAATTCTGTTGAAAACACTTGTCTTGATAGCTTGTCCAAGTATTAACTTATCTCTCGGAAAGCTTAATTGTGCAGTGTCCTACATTAGTCAATAAGGAAAGACAGCCCAGAGTTTGAATTACTAATGTGGATCTCCTGAAAGGTTGCATAAATCCCTTCAATTTTCCCAAGTTCTCGTTTTGAGACAAACAACAACAAAACCCAGGACATTACACTTAGACTGTGAGGTATTGTAATGTGCTTTTTTTTTATTTCCATCTGCAGTTAGGGTAGGAGGTGCATGTTGGGTGCATTTAGGAGTTATAAAATAGCTTAAAGTGCATTATCAGCTTGTTTTATGCTACTTTAAAATACTGTAAAAAGCAGCAATTTCACGTAACCCATAATCTACAAAAGAAGCATGGGGATGGGGCAGAGATGGCTGTCTGCAAACTATAGTGATCAGGATTAAGTAAGAAACACAACGAGTCTCTCCTGTTTGTCAGCTGTTTGATCTGGTTCATAGCAGAGCCCAAGAGAGGCTCCTGAGGTGCCTCCCAGGGATGCTCATCAGCTCTCCGACAGGTGATATTTAGGAACTCTCTAGTAAATCTCTTCCTCTTAATCCAACACTGGGCAAGGTACCATGAAGGGATAAGGACCAAATGAGGGTGACCAGGCGAGAAACACAGTGGAAGCTGGCTTTTTACCAGGCTCCTAGCTGGTTTATTCAGAAATGCCACGGTATGAATTCTAGTGTTATCAATCTCTTTCCTCTGACAAGAAAAAACATGAATAGAGCTCATTTTGTAAAATGACACACTGTACAATTGATGACTGTCAAAGGTAGATTTTGATAACTAATAATAGAAAGGTCAGAGTTGAAAATGGAATAGCTAATATGTTGTTTTCCCAGAAACTAAGTAGCTGCCATAGGTTATCATGGGCATCTGTAATAGTTTCAGCCTAGAATTTGTGGGTAGTTTAAGGGCAGACTGTTGTCATTTAGGTCTTTCTGTGATCTATTTACTCATCCCTCTAGTAGAGCAATAAAAATTCTTCTTTTCTAGAAGTCATATAGAAAATAAAAAATACAAGAGTAATGATGTGACATTCTGTCTTAGCCTGTGATTTGTTAGATAGCCTTTCTGTGGACTGTTTTTGGGAGATGGTGTTAAATAAGCATATTTGCAAACGGAAGCTTTACTCTCTTTAAGCGGTTTTCTGATAAATCATATGTAGTCTTTGGACTTTGCCTACAGAATATTTTCCTGCAACAGTGATGGTCCGTGTAATTTACAACCATCCCAAAAAAACCCTATTCTAGAAATTGAGGTTACCTACTAACTCTTCTCTGGACAGTAGTGACAAAGATACCTGGAATATGTATTTTGGTCATCAAAAATATGTAATGAAAGGTGAATCATTAACAGTACATCATGTCTCATGAGGATCTGCAGCAGCAACTCTTCCTCTTTTGTGACACAAACTTCACAGGCACTGACAATCAGGCTTAAGCAGAGCTTGGCACAAAGGATAGGGACAAAGCTCAAGGTTAACCTCTCAAGAAGGAGTTCTTGAGAGGGCTTTGACAACAAAATGATTCTCCTTAGGAGAGAAAGCTTGACTTTAGGATGACTAAAATAGCACTGTTGTTGAGACTACAAGAGGATAGCGCTTCTTTTCTTTTGTCTGCATCTGAAGAACTCAGGATGTGACAATGTTTAACAGAGTATCTGTAGCTTCCTTCTGTTATGGAAGATTGCTAAGGCCAATCTGTACTTATTTATGAAATATCTTTAAACCATAGCTGCTTCATGCTACACTGTGGAGATATTTACTAAGCATTTGATGTAAGTTTAAATGACTCTTTCCCATAGAACGTACAGTCAGGTTTTTGCTTTTGGTATTTATAATCTACACACATAGAGACAGCATGGTGGCAGGACTATGTCGTTGGTTATATGCTGCTCTGTCTTCCTTGCTGCACAAAATTTGAGAGGGTGAAACCCCGAAAAGCTGAAGTCCTCTGTACTGTAATGCCTCCTAAGCCACCAATTTGGATATGCGTTTTAAGACTTGGCTTGGGATGAGTTACAACATGTCACTGTAACAATGTCATAAAATAATTAAAAATAAAGGGTATTACAGCTTTGCTTTTACTTCTGCTAAAACATACTTAGTTGCAAAATTGGTGCTTTGAGGAGAGGCTGGGGAAGCACAGGCTGATACCTCAACAACTTTAGAGCAACTTTATTTCAGAAATAGTTTGGCATTTTCCGAAGAAAGATGTCAAGTTGGCCACCACAAAAACACACGTCTAAAATCCCCCCTCATTTTGTCAGTAGTCTAATCTTGTGCACTTTAATTAAAATGTATTCTTTCTTTATATTGCCACCAAATACTTGTTATTTTTCAGCTCACTGAATTCTTGCAGTTTGTTGTGTGGCTTTATTTGTCTGAAATGTGCAACTTGGGTTTCAATTTTATTACAGATAGCAATAGGCAGGGAATTGGGGTTAGATTTGATGGCAAGAGTATTTGAAAGGAACCCTGAAATTGCTGATGTCTGAGATCCTCATATACATTTTAGAATGTAAAACATTCTACCAAGTTTTTGTCAACTGTAGGACTGAGTAGAAAAAGTAGAATTTTTATCCCGTGGAAGTTTCTTAAAGCAGATTTTATCCTGTCTCCCCCTTCCTCGATAGCTTACTCTGTGTGGTTAGGGCAAGGAGGGAGAATAACAGCCTGAGGATTATTCACGTGTGAAGCCCTCCCTTGATGGAACCTTGGTGGCTCTATCACGTTAGTGTGCACTGGCAAGTTCATGAATGACACCAGGGAAATTACTCACCTCCAGGAGTCTAGATCTGTCACCGAGGAAGAGGGAAAAGTCAAACTCTTCTGACTGAACAGACAACAGACTGCCAAATGGCTGGTGACCAGCTGCCAGCATCTGCCCAGGACACAGCTGTTGTGGAAACATCTGTGAGAGGTTACGTCTACCAGCTGGGCATCTTGGAAAGCCAAACGTATATCCAAGGAATCAAATTCTGTCTTCTATTAAATGTTTTGGTGTTGAGCAAATGTCCTTTGTGTTTGAAGGCTGCCTGGTCATTAGTCATCATTGCCTTTTGTGCCAGGAGAATCACAGGCACAGAAAAAGTCCAGACACCTGAGCTAACCGCTGCTGTCCACAGCAGAGGGTGGCTCAGAGCCCTGATGACGAGGTAGAAAACTATGTCAGCCTCCAGACAATTAAGTACAAGGCTCAAGATCTGTAAGGGATGATCTCAAAGGAGAGCAGAAAGGAGAGGTGCTGTTAGCCTAGAGAGGGTGGCATGGGTTTTCTGGCACAGAGCTTAATCCCACACAGGGGGCAAAAATTGGCGTGGTTGCTATAAAATGTTCTTCTTGTCATCTCCAAAAGCTGAAATACTTCAGATTGCCAAACCATTGACACCATCTGTCCACATGGCTGTTGTTTTTGTGATCTATTCCCCTCTAAGTTGGACTTTCCTGCCAAAATAGATGAATAATTACAGCACAGTTGTACATGTCTCTGTGCCTGGAAAGGTGCATGTATGAGCCCAGACCATGTAGAGAAAGTGTTGCGGTGCATCTGGATTAGCAAACAAAAATACTTAGTAGAACTAAAAAATACTTATCTTTTTACATACATTGTCCTTATTATGCTTTGTGTAGCTTTATATTCTCCTGTGTAATGTTTCCTTGCTACTGCAAACAAGTTTGTTCTGTAAATATCCATTTCACATGCACAGAGACGAGTGTATATAGATATCTCCAATTTTTCAGCAGTACTTCTTCAGAGGAACCCCAGAAAACCAAAATATCTTTAAAATACCTTTTGATGTCTTTTAGCACACAATAATAAAGACAAGAGCTTGTAATTTACTGTTCTAGTATGCATATTTTCAGGTTTTAAATCTCTGGAGGAATCCCAGTATTTTACCCCACATTGTTATTTTCGTTCTTTCTATATAATGTCTGATGTCTCAAGAGAGAAGTAAACCAAATAATAAGGATACTTCTTACATTCGCACTTTGGAAAACACGTTTCGTATTTGATTTTGGATTAAAAAAAATATTTTAATATGTCACACCATTTTAATATGATATTAATATACTAAAACCACTCTTGGTTTTGCAAAGAATAATTTTTAGTACATTTTTTAACATCATAAGATGAGTACATATCCTTGGAAAACTAATTTCTAGCTATACAAGGGTTACTGAAGGATTATTAATTTTTACTTGATATTAGAAGACTTTGGCATATTCATGCGTTGATATTTCCTCTTAGTAGCAACTCGGTTAATAATACTTGAATCATGTAGGAATGTAAAGAATGCTCTGGTACTTCCTACCCCATCTTCTTGCAAGATACAAACCAGCGTTTGGATATGTCTGTCCAAGTTTAATCTTTAAGTGCAAACAAAGAATTTGCATAGTTAGTGACTTGAGGGGGTGATTTGTGCAACATTACAACAGGTTATTTAGAAAAACAGTATTTTGTGTTGCCTACTCTCACATTCTCTAGGGGACACCAAGATGTCAGTTCCCATTAGCAGGATCTTGACCTTGGATGCCCCTAAATGGGTATACTACTGCTGCTAATTGCCTCTGTCTAAAACACATTAACCCTGTAACATAAAAAAAAAGTGTATAGCAATTTCGGCACACCCCCCTGGGTTTGCTGAAATATTTCTCTGGTGTAGTCAAGATACATCGTAACTCAAGAAAAGGTCTTGTCAAAGAAGAATTTGGGATTGTATCTAGCCCGAATTTTACCTACAGTGACCAAGAATGGGTCACTCTTCTAGACCCATTCTCCATTGGCTGACACAGAAAAAGCTCCAGAATTTTTACTGGAATCTGGTAAATACATGCTTTGTGATGCCTTTTTTTTTTTTTTTTTTTACTGGTTAACATTTTCCCTTAAGAAGTGATGTTAACAGGTGCTCAGGTCCAGAACTCATAACCCGATGGAAAGATGCTGCAACTGTAAAGAGCTTTGAATCAGAATTATGTTTAATAAATAATAGATGTATAGAAACGTCACATTTAATGTAAACAACTTCAGATGAATTAGTGCAACACTAAAGAGAATGCACTGAAAAATCACAGTGTTTAAGAGCTTAAAGAGAAAGTGACAGATTTCTGAAATGAGCTTTTCAGAGAGAGTTAAAAAGAAAGACCTTTCACAGATTGCTTCCTTTTCTCCAAAGGCTAGAACAGTGGGTTTGACCCAAGGTTAAGACAATTGGAATTATTTTCAACATCTATAATGAGGTGTCTCACAAAAGGCACACTGGCAAGTGCTCAGCCTGGTACTCAGCTGCTCTATGAGAATTGTGCAACTATTAATGGAAAAGGTGCCAGTAGATGGTGCTCAAGAATATGTAGTCTTGCTTCTGGCTCTGTAGGACCAACTAATCTATGCACACAGTTATGTGTGAGCAGCTTTCTGCATAGCTTGCAAAGTGCCTTGAAAAAGGACAGGTCTCAAGAGAAACCCTATACATCCTGTGCATCCTGTACATCCTAAATTATGTCTGGAACCTCCAGGGTCACGATCTCCCCAAAAGAAGGGTCAGTGCAATCCTTTCTTCTTTTGTCAGGTCTAGGATGAATCAGTAGCAAGTCATGATTGGTGTTGTCATGCGATGCTGGCAAATTTGACAGTGAGGGCACTGCTGATTGCCCTAAAACCATATTTTTATCTAAAAAATTGTATTGCTTGGCTTATTCATAGCATTCCTTTCCTGGAGAAATGTCAGTGTCAGAAAAGGTCTTTAGGTTTTGTAGGAGATGTTGCCTGTGCTGAAATGCAACTGCTTTCTCACTTCATTTTGACCGTGGTTCTGATATCAGCAATCTCTCTGTAAGAGTCTCCTCAGTGTACAGATGGGTTTAAAAATATGATGGAAAAAATAGTTAAATCTTATGCATTTTTGAAGTTGTTTTCAGTGTTCTGCTATAGTTTGTCTAGGGAGCAGCAATACCACTTTTTTTTCCTTTGTTTTTAGAATCTGGGTTGGTGGTTTTTTTGCGTTGTTTGTGTTTTCAGTTTACTGTTACTTTCAGACTGGAAACTGGGTTTTTGACATAAGATTTTCAAGCCAGTGATCTGATTTTTGGATCTCTGACATCAGGTCAGGACTGCCTCTGCTTAAGGGAGTTGCACCTTAAGCAGTAGCAACTTTCAGTTAAAAAATAAGTTCAATAATCAGAATCGCTCAAAGACAGAGGGTAATTATGAAAACCAGTGATTGTGGACAGCAGTATTCTTATGAAGGTCCAATCAAACATTTAGTTGCCTTCAGCTCTTAAAATCATCAGGTAAGGCAATGATTAGTTGGAAACAACATTTACATTCTTTCCCTTTAGCAAGCAGTAACTCAGTAATAAGGACTCAGACTGGGTGGGAATGTTGATTTAGCGCCCTAGTGATTGTGGTTTATTGGTTTCACTAGAAATGGGGAGCATCACAAGTGTATTTTGGGGCCACGGCTGGACAGAAAGCATTACAGCATTAGGTAGAGACTGCAGCAGAACAATTTGGATCATGATGAATAAATCCAACTGGAAAACTCAACAGAGAAGTGAGTCCATCTTACTCTATCCATTATAATGAATAGGTTGCTTCAAGTTCAGTGTCTTAGCAGAGAACTGTGCAAAAAATTTAAAAATTTAGGAAGCTATTGGAGAGACTAAGGTTTTTTAATACCAAGCACTGTTACCGTGTGAGTTGCAGAAATATTTGTGGGTTTACAGAAGCCTTAGTGGCCTGCTATTTGAAAATATGTATTTTCAGGCATTCTCTGTCCAAACATCTAATCTGAAAATTGCTGCCTATAATACTTGCATGAAGTGTTTTTACAAGAAAATTCATCATACTTCTTGGAGCTACAGCATTTACAATAGCTTGTATGAAACATCCCAAGGCTTGCATCAAGATACCTTTTCCCTGTTTTACCGCAAAGAGGGTTTTTTAATATGTCTGTGAGTCTAAAACTGGATGATAGATCATATAATATTTGGATAGCTTATGAAACATAATAGGAAAAAATAAAGTTTAAAATTGAAATTATTCCTAGAAATACCTATTGAGTGCAAGACTGGAAAAGCCCCCCTCTAGCATCAAGCTTAGTCTTTTGCAATCTCAGTCCTGTAAAAGTATATTAGAGGTGTGTCCACAACACATCTTCTCTTCGTATACCATGAAACAAACCCCTTGTTTAGGCTATGAAACATTTCTTCATTTCCTTGTTACAGGTTATGCTCAGTGGTTAAAATCTCATTATACTAACTGCTAAAACAGGGTATTCATCTTTCTGACAGCTGAATCCTCTGCATCAGTTTTCTAGGAAAACCTTTTATCTATTTTGCACATTCTCTTAGGGCAACAATGAGGAATAGCTTCTTTCTTGCTCATGTGTAATTCTTGTTTAATCGAGTACCCCCCTATGCTATGGCAGTATGCTAGCTGAATACCTGTGAAAAACATGTGAATGATACATTGCTGTGTAATACAGTTTGGCTGTGGTATTGTAGATTTTTACAGTTTTTATTAACTACTGGAATAATCTGGGTGGGGTTTTTTTGGTCTTTCACCACTTATTTACAAAATGCTCAAATATATTTTTGTGCAAACTGCCGACTAGAAGATGCAGTTCTGTTTATCAGTATAATTTCACAGTCCTGTTAAATTTTGATAAGATGGTACTTCTTATCCGTGAAAGATAATTAATATTAGATGTTGCATATTTAATATTACACTCAGATACAGACTGACTCTCATTTTTAAAGTTACATATGTACTAGTGACTCCTTGAAGGTTAACAAATATAGGGGTTGACAGAGGGAATTCAGCTAGATGTAAAGGTTGATCCTACTAACAACCCATTAAGTATATATTAGAATTTTGATATGCATAGATGCTAATAAGTACAAGACCACAAATTCAAATACTGACCAGGACAAGGCTTAACAGAAGCTAAGCATGCAGGAACATAAGGCTTTAACCTGTTGGTCTGTCAGCTTTCTACATCTGCTTTCTGACTGCTGTATTCCCATTGAAGAAAAACGTTTGTATGCCTGGATCTTCTCACTGTTTCAGCACTTGACTGTCTGTATGCAGCATATTTGACATTCCTATTATCCTTATGAGAATCAAAGATCATGAGGAGTAAGTGACTTGCTGCAGGTCTTGGTGATTTTTTTTTTTTATATTTGAGATCGGTTAAATATCTTTAAGTCCTAGCCCATAAGCTATTCTATGAACTAGTGCATCTCAATCTCCATACTTCATAACTCTAGTTATTTTCCAGTTTACTACTAAGGCATGTTTCTCAGAGCAGTTGAGCATTATATCTTTGTCTTTGCCCAGAGAGCTTGCCCTTTCAATAAACAGGAGAATTTTTAAAGTATCCATAGAACAGAAAATTTGCTATTTTATTCATATTTTAACCAAATCAATTAGGTATATACCATCAATTCCACAACCCTCTGGAAATTCACATCATACCACTGACAAGGATTATGCTGAATTCTCCTCTCAAATTTTAGAGCTTTAGTTCAGATGGACATTTAAGTGACACTATTGTAGTTTTTTTAAAATATTTTTTCCCTGTCCATTAAAGTAGGAAATACAGCAGGACTTTATTAGACTCATGGGTTTCGCTTTTTCTAGTATAAGTTCGATTATAACCCCATCTGTAATGATTTTTTAAAGTTGAATCAGGATATTAAGTATTCAAGATAACCTTCTAGTCCCACAGAAACTGTAAGGGGAAAAAAAAAAAAAAGAATGTAATGAAGATGAAAAAGAAGAAGACTAAACTGAAAAAATTATCTTTATTTCAAAGTGAACCTAAAATTTTGGATGAAAGCTCTATCTGACTTCTTTTGATTGTAACATGGTCTGCTATGATAAGGAGCTTTATGCTCCCTGTTTAAAAAGCAAGATTGAGTCAGACCTTGCACTTTAAAAATAACAGATCAGAACCAGGTTGACTAGTAGATGAGCTTGAGTGAACAGGTAGACTTCAGAGAGTCCTTCCAGGGGAAGAAAGATTAATCACCTGTCCTTGTTCTAAAAGCAACAGCAGTGCTCCAGCTTTGGAGCCAAAGGCTGTGATTGCTCATTACCATCCCAAAAGCATCTCTCTCCTACTTACCATGAGGTAGAAGAATGGATGAAGACAAATCACAGGGCTAAAGCTCCTTCCCTAAACTAAAACCAGGTGCAACTCAAATTTTGTCAGAATAAAATATGCTGAACTTGAACAAATGAAAATCTGACCCAAGGCACGTGGAAGTTGGTAGGAACCTTCCAGCTCGTATATTAGATTTTGGACTAGAAGTTTCAGCTGCTTGGTTGATACTGAAGGCAGCAAAAGCAACCATATGAGAGTAACCAGGGACCAATTCTTCTTTTTCCTCTTTTCCAAAGTAGGAAAATTGCCTAATTCTAACCGTTGGAACCGGAGTTTGTTGAAATCAATAGTAGTCTGCCTAAATGAGAGCTAGTGAATGGCATAACGGCGACAAATAGCAGCTGTGTTATGTACCTTGCTTCAGGTCCCTCTGCAATGAAAGCCACTAAAAATAGAAACAGCACTGTTCTAAAAGTTAGCCCAGTGAGAATACCCCAGTTTTATAATTTCTTTCTTACCAGTGGGGGAATTTGATTCCTTGTCTGTGCCAGAGGGATGAAAACAAACAAACAAACAAAATCCTTTATAATTTCTGGACTCTCTTGTATTTTTGTACTTGAGCCAAGGAGTGGTTAGAAACAGAGTAGTTTTTTTATTTCTTCTAAAAAAATTCTGATGCAACAGAAAAATTGCAATATCCCACAGAAACTCTGGGGAAAAATGTTAAATAGCAAGATAGCCATCCTCTTCCCCGCCACCCCCACCCCCCCTTCTTTTTATTTATATTCAAATACATGATGACACCAACAGGTATCTGAAAGACATCCCAAAGCCTCAACAACTTGAACAAAAGCTAAATTGCAAGGGAAGTCATAGAACATTTGACTCCGTTGACTCCAGCAAGCTTGGCTCCACTAAACAAAGGTGACAGAAATAAACAGAAAGAAACTCTTCAGTACTGCAAAATATACAGCACAGATTTATCAAGTATGTCTTTTGGCAATACAGCCACTTTGCAAACACTGCTGCTGATTCTTATGCAGATGAGGAAATTTTTAAAAAATGTGTTTCAGCAATTTATGGTTCTGAGAGTTAATAAAGTTATTTTATTAATGGAAAAAAATGTCCATGCTGGACTTCAGAACCTATTGATTTTATTTGGGTAACATAGTGGCAGATTGCTAAAGGTAGGAGTTCAGGGCAGCTGATGCAGCAAAAAGAAAGATAGTATCTTTTACAAAAATTTAATTATCTTGACACTAAAACTGCATCTTATTTTAAAAATTAATCTCCATTAAAAAAAAAATAGGCAACGTCTAAAAGTGAAATTCCTGTCATGTTATTGGCAAATCTGAAATGAAACTTCAGGCAAGAATGATTGATTATACCTAAAGCAAAGAGCCATGATATGATAATAAAAGCGATTTGACAGAAAAATATGTGACTGAGAAAGAAAGTTAAGTTAGGACTGCAAAAGTGTATGTTCTCATCAAAATACAAGTAGAAGTGTGAAGCTCACATAAAACCTGAATATATTTGGTGCTCTATCTTATTGCTGGATGGTAAAATCAAAGTTCAGCAAAAGAAGTGTTGGTGAAATCACCCTGGATGAGTAGCACGATCAGTGTGTTTTAACATTTTCATTTCTCCAGCATGGGAAGGAAAGAAAGCCTTCAGCAAGTAGCTTCATCTCTCAGCCATGAAAAGATGCTTTCAGTTTTCCCCAAGCAGGATTTTTGGTTGAGTTTTCCCAGACTACATTCTCTGCTCTTTATCACAGTTTGATATCATTGTGTATAAAAGTTGAGTATTCTGGTGCTCACAGTGTATTTCCATAGTATGCTATAACATAGACGGCGTGTGTATGCATAACATATGTATGCATGTGTATATATTATTTTGATTAATACGTCATAAAGACACGCAGACTCACTGCTCTCTATGTAGAAATATACTTTGTATTGAAATAATCGTATGAGTAGTACAGCATGCACAGTATCTTTGGTATTCTCTTTTCCCCTTGGTGGTTCAAGGGTCCAAGGCTGTAGGGATGGTCCCTGCTTCTGCAGGAGCTGCAAACCTCTGTGCTAGGTGATGCCCTGGCATGATATCCCTGCATTGCCAGTGTGTAGGAATCATCACTTCTCCCTGGGCATGGGAGTGTTTTGAAGTGCAGCCAGACCTACAGGTGCCATTCACACACAATTTGTACTTTTGCTGAAGACCAGCCTTGGCTTGAAGATTTTCGAGGTAGGGCTATCGGTGTTGTAGCAAAGCACGCAATTAAGAGACTTGGGATAAAACGTAGGAGACTCCTACAGGATCATGTCAGTATCTTAAAAGAGCAGCCTCTTATGGAAACATTATTAGCAACCACCTACTTTCTTCTAGCATCGTGATAATGCAAACTCTTTTTAGTGTGAGGAGCGTGTTACTGTCGCATTCCCACCAAACAAAGAGCCTATTTATTCTTCTGTCTGGGAGGTGTTTAATCCTTTAGCTTTTTTCCAGTTCATGTATGACTTTGAAAAGCTTCAAAAAATCAAAGGGTAAAATAAAACTGAATCTGCTGAGTTTTGCTCATCAGTAAATATGAGTTTAAAAAAAAAACAACCCAGAGCTCTTGTTAAATTAAATCTTCACATATAGATCCATGTAACTGCAAAGATGGCAATGCTTACCTACATAGAGCAAAAGTAAAGACCTGTGACTAATATCGATAGAATAAAACCAGTATTTTTATGCTATGGCCAAGTAAGGGATGCAGAAGCTGAACAGTCTCTGAACACTGATGATGAAAATCTTTAAGCTTAAAGTTCACTGACACTGATTTTCTTGGGCAGCAATGAAAACAGGCATTCTTTGTGTATACTGAGTATGAGCCCCCTTTTATCAGTAAAACACTTGGCTTTCTTGTAAGGTTTGGTACGGTCTGGTGGCCGTGCTTACCCATAGCTGCCCCTTCCAGCCGCAGCTTGTGCTGGTGCTCTCCTGGATAACCTCCTGTTCTGTCCAGCATTTGGGCTGGAGCAGCTCTGGCAGGGAAAGCGCAAAGAGAGACTTCCCTACACTTTTCTTGAAAGAAAAATTGGCCTAGGATCTTGAAGCAGCAAGGACTGGGGCTGACTAGGATAGGACTGGGAACATTTGGTCTCGGGGTGCAGGGGAATGAAGTTGGCTGTAAAAATCTCTGCTGTATTTCAGGTTTCTCCTCCTCCTTGAGACTATGGACTAAACGGGCCTGAAGCAGAAACACCTGCTTACCATGTGCAGTCTTAGTGACACTGAAAAGGCACACTGGTTTGTGTTTGCATTAAGGAAATAGCTATAACGTAAATTGATTTCTCTATTTTTAGCTGTGCATCTCAGTAACAAGATACAGTGGCTGAACCTTCTGGCATTTGTGGTTAGACATATTTATAGACCAGGAGAAGGTAAAGAGCTAGAGATACACTATCTCTAATAATGTGTCTTGTTTAAGAGGAAAGGAAGCTTTTCCAGTATTGGTCAGGGGCACAAGTATGGAGTGCAGTAAAGAGCAAAATAAGAAATAACTCTTGGACGTAAGAGACCTACATTCGAATGAAGTCTGTGGATCACATTGTGCTGCTGAAGTTCTTTGTCATGTATAGTTAGAATATGAAAACTGAATTCTCTGGGGTATAATATTGCAGCTAAAATTGATTAATGGACAGAGAACCTTCAGTAATATCCTTGTGCAATTTCAGAGTCAAAGGGCTTGCCACCAACAAGAGGCTGAGAATTTCTACTATGTTAATGACAGAGGTGTAAATCAAGCACCAAAAATACGATTGCAAGTTTCACTCTTAAGTTTGAATGTATCACATGGACCCCTACCCTCCCCCACAAATAAAGCCCTGCAGATGACAGTAACACAATCCAAAATTTATTAGGGCACTCTGATATAAATTTATCATCATGTCTACTTTCCAAAAGGCTGAAAGACCCTTGCTTTACACTGTGGAGGTCATCCAGGAAGTTCTGTACATCGTTTGTGTGTGATCAGGTAAGCATCATCATTCACACAAACACTGATCCATACATCAATTTTATAGCACTGGGAATTTCTATAGACCAGATCAAATTAATATATTCTTTTTGAAAAGAGAGGCATTACAGCTAAAATACTAAAACCACTTCTTAAAACCACTTTATGAAAAATTATCGCTCTAAATCTGTATTTCAGAACTGAAAAACTGCCTTTGTTCTTATTTGAATATTATTCTAAATGAATGCTTAATACCTAAAGTTTCCACAGAGAGTTGTAGGCACTCAGTCTGTTTTAAAATTGGGCAAGAATTATGTACACACAATTTTTGAATTTAAGTACTGTGGTACATATAATCTGAGCCTAGGGACTCAACCTGCTGAAGGACATTGATTCTTATCTTTGTGTGCTCTGCCACCAAGGGGAATCCACACACCCCCAGATGTCTGGGGAGCATGTTCCCTTTATGGATACCCACCTGAGCTATGCATTATGCAGTATCTGGAGGAGATTTGAATATCTAGCACAGGTTGAAGAGGTGCATTCCACCTGTCATTTAGAACCAGATAATACACACAAATTACGTTAATTTTATGAAATACATCTAGCAGTGGTTCTATCTCTTTCTTTTATCCACAGTTCTTACAGGTTGCAGAAATATATCCAAAAGATGCTATCAGAGGTCTCATCTCTTTCTCTTCACAAAGTGCATGAACTGTTGGTCTGCCAGAATTAGAGCTGTCTCAAATACTCTTTTGAACCTATTCTAGTCAGGAGGGGTTGAATTAGTGTTCCTGGAGATCTGTTGTGATATGGTGCTGTGATTAAGGCAGCCTCCAGAAACCGGAGGGAAAAAGTTACCTTTAGGTTCATGTTTGTTTGTCTGAATATTATATTTTCTACAAGGTGAAATAGCCTACAGCCTTATAAAAGATGGAAAAAACCATTACTGGATACAGCTCCTGAGCTTGTAAATAATGGCGCACAACGCTTGAGCTCGTGATGACAGTGATACTTCTCTATTCCTCTGTTGGTTGCTATTAGAAGGACCCAGATTCTTCTCTGATATATAATTTAAATTACCCAAGCTGATTTTCTTATCCTGTATTATTCGATCAAGTTTAGAACAGAATAAAAAAACTTTACTGGTCCCTATAATATGTGAAAAGAATGCAGGAGAGTGATATCCCCTTTTGCCATCTCTTATCCTATGGCCAAAGTGTAGAATGAAAATATTTCAAGGTAACGATGAGTGCAGAAAATCAGTAAATCATAACATTTTGAAATCTTGCTCCCAAATATTGTCTACAGGTGTTACAACAAAACCACTAGTTATTAGTTAAAAAGCACTAGAAGTATGTCTGAGGTGGTTGCTGGAGTCTGCTGAGTATATCAGGTTTATTGTCCTTTCTTTATGGCTTCTGATGACAACTAGATGGCCACATAGGCAAACTGTCCCCTTCCCGCCTTTCAGACATCTTTCCACTCTTATTCTGCAGGTACCACACACCCTGCATTGATTTTGCTGTCCTTATGTATGAAATTCAAGCTTCTCATTGTCTCTGACATTGCTTTATTTTGGGGCATGGTACACCTTCTACCCCATTTTCAAAGCATTATGTGAGGGAAAGGGGCACCTCTTTGGAGATCAGCAAGAACGGTCTCCCTGGAGGCTGTATTTGAGTCTAGCCAGGCCTTCTTTTTCTTTCCCCACTGTGCTCATTGAGAGTCTAATAGCATTGATTGATTTTTGTGAGGGCTTACGACAGAAACATGCTCTATTCAGAATTTGTATAATTGATTTGGTGCATTCAATATACATTTAAAAGTCAGAAGGTAAAACCAGGAACATGTATGGAAGGGTTGCTTTTAATGTCAATACACTGTTGCTTTGGTGACAGTCTGATGAGTCCTGGACCAGCTGTTGAATTCTACAAATTCAGTGTAGATTAATAATATGATTTTGGCAGGCCATGGAAATGGCAAAGGAGAAATAGAATTTTATACGAATGCAGAGTGCTGGGTTTGGGGTTGTTTTTTTATACAAGGCTGGTACGAATCAGGAATGTTTTAAGCATTACAGAATACCATAGTCCTAATAACTTGCTCTCATTTTTTGCAAATCCTCAAACCAAATGGTTTAGACCCAGATTTAAGTTTTCTATGGTGACAGTTTGGCAGGGTTGGAGAGGAATAGAAATGAAAACTTTGAAATGATGCAGAGGCAGAGATTTGACCTCTTTGAATCCCGATGCTGAAGGAGAATAGTACCAGCCATCTCTTTCCTGTTAAATGAGAGCTCTTCCCACTTCAGGCATTTCTGCTGCTGCATTGTTGCCCTACCCACCACAGGAGAGTGGGGAGTTTGGACACCTTCTTCACAATATTCTGATTTTCCTTTAATAGAAGGCAACATGCAGAGATTTAAAGGGAAATGGTTTTTTAAATGCAGAGTTTAAATGATGATTTAATAAAAATGGCTGACAGTGTCTTGTCATTGTTTTCCTCATGAAGGAAAAGATATTGCATGAAGCACGAGCCATTCTCTTTCCATCTACACCTCACACCGTGTGAAGAATAGGACCCCCGCACAGACCCTCAGGTCTCACGGTAATCAGCAGCTGTACTTGCACCATCATGTTATGTGAAAATAGGGCTATTCAGCAGGTGAAATGCATTTTCCTGGGACTAGGTCTGAAGCGACTGCACAGAGCATGAACTGACTGCTGACTGAGAAAAGACCTAATGGTAACTGCTGCACCTGAACACTCCTGGCTGTTCAAATAAGAGAGCAGCTATTTTCTTCTGATTATTCTCATCACCTTCCTTTTCAGAGGGTTCACCACAGAATGATCACAGTGGCAATGCAAGGCTACAAATTCAGATCCTCCTCTTCCTTTTCAGACATTAGAGCTTGCAAAAGTCACAGGTTCAGAGATGTAGAGATCTGAGATTTCTTACATTCATATATACGTGTATACACACACACTTCAGAGTGAATGACGAACTGCAGCTGAAAGCAGGAAAAGGTTAAGTAAAACAAGAAATCAGTTTGGGACAGGATCATGGTAATAGATTCCTGGGGCTCTCTGCAGGACCCTTGTTGGTGGGTGCCTCGCTGCTGTCAGACAGTATTGCCTCCCCCACCTTCACTGTGCTGGGTGGCAAAGCTGGGGAACTGTGAAATAGAGACGTGGGCACAAGTTTGGGCTGAGTTTTGAACAAACCTGTACCAAATTTGGCTGTCACCTGCAACCCTATGAAAATGTGCCATATAGTACAGTCTGATGTGTGCAAAGGGTGAAGATCCAGGCTCTCTCGCTGCAGTTTTGTCAAAGCCTTTTTCTTTAAATGTGGAAATCTGAATTTTAAAGTGCTTTGCAGAAGGTTGCTTTCATTTGCTTTGTTCTAAATGAAAAACAGAAAGGTTTAGATTTTATCTGGAAAAAATAGTGACAGTGTCATGTGTTCAACACACTGGAGGGAACGGATGCCATCCAAAGACACCTGGACAGGCTGGAGAGGTGGGCCTGGGCCAACCTCATGAACTTCAACAAGGCCAAGTGCAAGGTCCTGCACTTGGGTCAGGGCAATCCCAAGCACAAGAACAGGCTGAGCAGAGAATGGATCAAGAGCAGCCCTGAGGAGAAGGACATGGGGGTAATGGTGGACAGAAAGCTGGATATGACCCAGCAGCGTGTGCTGACAGCCCAGAAAACCTGTTGTATCCTGGGCTATATCATGAGAAATGTGGCCAGCAGGCTGAGGGAGGTGATTCTCCCCCTCTACTCTGCTCTTGTGAGACCTCATCTGGGGTACTGGTTTCAGCTCTGGGGTCTTCAACATAAGGATATTGATCGGTTCAAGTGGGGCCAGAGGAGGCCACAAGATGCTCAGAGGGCTGGAGCACCCCTCTCCTATGAGGACAGGCTGAGAGAGTTGGGCTTGTTCAGCCTGGAGAAGAGAAGGCTCCGGGGCGACCTTATTGCAGCCTTCTAGTACCTGAAGGGGGATGACAAGGAAGCTGGAGGGGGGGCGCTTTTTACAAGGGCCTGTAGTGACAGGATCCAAGGGATAGTGGATTTAAATTGAACGTGGGGAGATTTAGACTAGATATAGGGAAGAAATTCTTCCCAGAGAGGATGATGAGGCACTGGCACAGGTTGTCCAGAGAAATTGTGGATGTCCCAACCCTGGCTGTCTTCAAGGCCAGGCTGGATGAGGCTTGGAGCAACCTGGTCTAGTGGAGGGTGTCCCTGCCCATGGCAGGGGGTTGGAACTAGGTGTTCTTTAAGGTTCCTTCCAGCCCGAACCATTCTATGGTTCTGTGATTATTTGAATGAGTAATTTTAGGGTTCAGAATCAAGAAGCAAGTCAACATGAGATCCTTATGTGACATGGCTCCTTGTAAAACAAATAAATAAATTATCCAGTTTCTTTTATTTGTGTTTATCTCTGAGGGTATGAGAAGCAGTAGAGGATATGGATTTAAAAGATTATTTTTACCTGATTACCCAGCATTGCTGAGAGAGGTGAAGCAATACTTTATACATTTCTAGTACCAACATATTTTATAAGCTGCTGTAACACTTATATTGGTACAGAAAGAACCACAGAAGAAATTTTAGGAGCTGAAAAAATATACTGCTGTGAAAGACTTAACTCAAATATGTTTAGCATCTCAGGAAGATAGAAGATGATTTGATTGCAGTTTGTCAGTATTTTCATGTGGAGAAAGTAGTAGATACAAAAAGGACCTTTAATCTTGCTAAGACAAGTAGGCGAGAATCATGCCTGGAAGCTGAGCTAGAGAAATTCAAATGACAACTTTCACAAATAGTTTTAAGTGTGAAGATTTTTAATGTTCAGATTATAATGAAACAGCAAGGAAAACAGTAGATAGTCTATCTCTTGATACCTCAAATGAAGATTGGTTCTTTAGGAGAAAGACAGTTATGCTTTATTGACCTTAATAGAGGAGTAACTGGATGCAATAGCCTGTGGTATACTGGAGATTGAATGTGATGAGCTAATGGTTCTCCTGGCCTTAAAGTTTATGATTCCCTTGAAAACCCACGCAGACAGAATAATGAAAAAAAAGGGTATACTTTAGCCTCTGAACGTTGCTACTGATAAAATGTGTTCAGCTCTGGTCTCTGCAGTGGTAAACACCATGCCAAATTGCCTGCATAGAGGAAACATTCACATCCCAATGTTCTGGTCATCCTTATGTGAGAAATCCACCCTGATTGATAGAAACCCCATTTTAAGAGCACGAGCAGAGAAGTCCATGCTAGTCTTATTTGTTGATGAAAATGCTTATATGGCATTGCTTTCTGAGCAAACGTACACTGGTATCTAACTGTGTGAAGTAAAATGTACTGTCACTTGGATTGTCCTGTTTGCTGATCAGCATAGCTGGGTAGCAGAAATCAGTTTGAGCCTGAAATTTTTATCGTCATATCAGTCACACACCTGTAGGTTTATATACATTTCTGGGTTGTCATAATTTCACCTTTAGGGCTGGGTTTGAATATGAAGTTGGTTTGGGGGATTGAACAATGGCTGGTGGAGCTATTGTCCGTTTCAAACATTTCCATAATGGGGACTTTCTATGGTGTCACACAGAGGGGGCCAATAGCTATTATGTGCTGCTATATTCTAAAACATGCTTTACTTCATATAATTTCTTTGTTAATTAGGCAGGTTTTTAAGGTTTCCATAGGCTGTGTATGATGGTGTCTTTCAAGTATAAAAACCCACATAAGTAGTTTGCCTCTAGCAATTCAGCATTTTATTTTAAATTATTTTGGGGAGGAAACAGCAAGACTCTGAATAACAGAGGAATATTGCAGCCCCCAGAGTGATCCCATAGATGGTCTAGAAGCTAGCAGAATTTATGCATCTAAATCTTTCAGTACCCTAGTCACCAAATGAACAGCTGTGGGTAGCCCATCTCATCCCGCGTTCATAGTTTCTTAAACTTTTGTGACGCCTCTAGCATTTTAAGGCTCTGCTGAATTTCTCAAGCTCTAGTGCCAGCTCTTGAACTCCACATTGATTTTCTTTAAGAGTGTCCTCAAATAAAACATATAAAATAGGCCCATGTCTGAAATTCATGTTCCTGCCAGACACAGTTCTTATGATATATTGCAACAATACATCAGAGGAAAGCAGCCCTGGTGATCTATTACAGTGATACTATACATCCTTGTAGAAGAAATGAACAGGAACTCTAAACTGAGAACTTGAACAGCTTTTTGAAGTTATCTTCTGAGAAAGGTTCTAACACCTATTGTGTTTGTCAAAAGATCAGATGTTAAATTTAACCCTGCATGTACTACTGGTACACTGATTGGTGATTGTTAAATGTGATTCTGCCTTCTGTCTGCAGGATGAATTACAAATATCCAAGACTTTTTACAGAGGTATCTTCTGCAATTAAGGGCAAAATACACCCTGTGACTTTCCTGAATCATCTACAAAGCTACATTTCCTTTTGAGGTGTTTTTACGTGCACAGATTTTGTACAGTTTGCTTTCCATCTGGAGCTCAGCTCTGCTTCCTTCAGGCCAAAGATGTGACTTTGTGCTCCACACTCCAAGCCCTTGCTCTGGCATACTACTGTGTAAAAGGGATCTCTTCCTAATTTTGACCAGAAGTTGGATGACAGAGCCAAGAAATCTTTTCTGCATGCAAGCTTGGTGGAAATTTGCATGCTTTCGCATTCTTCTGAATTACTCAGCCCTTTTTCAGAGAAAATGTCCTGCTAGTGCTGTTTGAAGACATTTTGGCCACAGTGCTTTAGTTTATTTGACCTGCCAGCACAACTGTATTGCACTGGAAATGTGTGAAGCTGGGAATAAGATCAAGGGAGAACTGTAGGCCTGGTGTCTTCTGTGTCTGTCTTCTACAATGAGTTTTAAGACCATTTCCCAAATTCAGTAGGCAAGGACAGGCATTAAAGTAACAGTGGAAAACAGGTAGTACTCAACTTCCCAATTTTTGCCATTCCCTTGCTTAGCACTGATGTGCGAGAGTGTTCTGTCTTGTGAGCAGTGTTTCGGTTATTATATTTCACGCATCCTCCACAGTCAACATTCCCAGGTCCTTATGATATTTTCAGTTTCCTACCCATCAGATTTCTTCATAGCTTCCACCTCTCTTTCAAAAAATAAAGGAGAAAAAAAAAAAGAAGAGGAAAACCTAGTTTTAAAAAGAAAATAATGTAGGAGGTAATAGCTAAAGGTAATAGTCCTTTTTGGTTTTCTTAATTTAATTTTTCCTTCAAAGCCACATGGCCTGGTTCTCTTCCAACCTCTCTGTCCATGCTAGTGCAAAATGTCGCATGTAATATATATGTAAAATAACACAAAACACAAAGCAGCTGAAAAATTTCTGAATATAACTGCCACAAGAATACAGATAACCTAAAGATGGGGAAATGATCAAAGATGCTCACTATTGCTCTCAGTCGATCAAGAGTTATAGCTAGACATTTTAAAACAGATGACAGTTATTTTCTTAGAGGCAGCCTATCTTCCAGCTTGAAATTAACTTAAAGACGGTAATAAGCCTACAATAGTGAACTGAGGCAGGTAAACAACTATAGCAATTGCAAAATCAGGAGTCGGTTTGTCCATTCATGAGGGGTCATCAATATGGGTTGGCATTTGCTGTAGGCAGACTTGAATTCTTCCAGTTGCCACATAACTAGCAGGTTCCTCACGGGAAAGTTTACCCTAGATATAGTCCATGTTGCCTTGGCCTTTGTTAGCTGATCTTGAGATAAGCTGAGATACGTTTGCTTGCGGTTAGGCAGGAGTTGTCTGATCTGATTTCCAGTGTGTTCTTGAAACAAAGAAATTTTTCAACCCCATGCTCATTTTTATGTTACAAGAAATATCAGGTCTGTTGTTGGCAGCGATGATCACTGTAGCTAGACCAGTTCTCAGAACAAGTGTGGTCGTAAACTGTCCGTGAGCATGAGTAAAGCACAGCAAGAAATCCTGCAAGGAATGGGTCTGCCTCTGGTCATCTTGTCCTGGTCCTTTTCTGGCTTAATACCTGGATGTGGCCCGGAGACTGCCCTGCTGTGTCTGATCAGTGAATATGGATCAATCTTTCTTACCCACACTTGGCTTCCTCTAAGCTACTTATATAATTTTTTGTAGAAGAGAGATATTTTTGTATAATTCATTCTTTAGTGCCTCCTCTGTCTCTCTGCTGAAGGTCTTTATATGGCTCTCTAGGGTAAAAAGGACAGGGGTAAGCAAACACAAATGCAGAAATTCTACCTATGTAAAAGATTAGAGACTTCCTTACATCTGCCTGCTCTGAACGGTTAGTATGCATGTTGTGAATTTCCCTGATCCACGGGTTGACTGGGGAGTGCTGGGCACGGACCTCTGGGATGAAGCAATTAGTGTTCAAGCTCTTGCTCTGCAAGAGACATTCTGGGTAGGAGGTTGACATGCCACGGGTAAAATTGCACAGCACTAAAGGGGTCACACCTGAAGTCATTTCTGAGAGGCTTCAAAAGACACTGGAATCGTGTGACTCTGCAGTAGTCTAATGAATAACTGAGTAACAAATCCTGACCTTAACACTAAATGCTCTCTACTTTCCCTAACAATACAAATGAAATAGGATTTATATTTCCTCCTCATGGCTGGGAGCACATCCCCACTTTCTTTCTGTATAGTAATTTACACTGATTTGTGATTTTGCCTTTTTATTCATCTCCTTATTGTTTGGAAGTACTTGAGAATTAATATATTTAGAAGAATATCTCAGATCAGAAAGATTTTAGATTAAAACCTACAGGCAAAATCTTTGCTCATTTTTGCTTCAGGCCCTAGGTAAAATGGAACATCACCATAATAGCAATTATGGGTGGTTATTACTCTTGATTAAAATTAAATTAAATTGCGGTTGTCAACTAAAAAGATTTAATTATCACATAAAAACTGTCAGCCTTTCATTTTAAACATCTGCTAGATAAGCATGCCAGTAGCAGTGAAGTGGAGTATTTGCCAGATAACTCGTCAACAAACGGCTTTGTATCATCAGGTAATTGAGACAATATGGTCTGAAATGCTTCATTTTTCAGATCTAACTATATCTTACACACTACATAGGTCTTAGATGTCTTTCTTCAGGTCAGATGTAAATAAATCCAATATTTTAGGATCATTTAATTCTTCAGATAAAATATTTCCTGGCGATACATTGAAAATATGTTGGGTCACATCAGTATCCAATGTATTGATGTTTGGGGTCTAAAGGATTTATCTAGTTATTCTCTTTTCTTGGCCCAGGTTTTCAGTGTCGGTAAATCTCTACAATACTACTGACATCAGTTCAGAAGACCTATTTCTCAGGCTGACATTTTCAAGGGTATTTAGATGTTTACACATCCCTGAGGACCTCAGACTAACATGAGTCGGTATCTGAACTTCTGCCTGTCTCCTCTGTACTAGAGAGTAGGGTCATATTCTGATACCAGGCATAAAAGGGACATGTCAGCATATCCAGACACCTGCCTGGAGGAATCGCCAGTTACAGAGGCCTCCTCTATGCAACGTGCTGTAAGAAAAACACATTCTGAAACTGTGTTCGGGAGGACTTAGTGTTATTAAAAGAAAAATTCCTCTTCTAAGCTATAGGAACATTTCAGTGTTGATTTTGGTCTCTTAGAGCTACTTGTGATGAAGGTCCCATATTTTTATGAAGGGCAAAATTCAGAAACTTTCTGATAAAGAAAAACTGACACTAAAAATATCTCCAGTTTTAACTGACATACACTGCAGTAATGCTGAGGACCACTTCTCTGGTTTAAATTATCAAAGTCTGAATATGTTATGAAGGCTAGAAATTTCTTATATTGAGGGCAATGCAAAAATACTGTTTCTCTTTGTGTTTAAACTCTCACACGCATCATTCACTAGAAATGAGTCTTTGCTGGGTAGAATGGCACTGCAATGCAGGGCCCACCTCACCAGGGCAGTGTTGCTCCTACTGAATTGCTCATGCTACTCTCTACACCGGGTGCTTCATAAAATTAATTCTTTATTCAGGAATATCTTACCTACCATCACTGGGCCTATCAGTTCTGTAATGTGCTAAATTCACAACTCAGCTGGGGCTTCTGGGTAGTAAATAGATGAACATCAGGACAATTTCAATAACCTGGTGCATTTAGGAGGAAAACTATCAGTACGCTAACATCGAGAAAGGAAAAAAAATGTAATCAGCCTTTTGACAATATAGTTTTTAGAAGTCAATATAACGTTAGCTTCTTTGCTTATTACCAACACCCAAAGAAAACACAAAGGAAAATAATTAAAAGGGAGAAATCATTGTACAGTCATTAGAGGTTACAGCACTTCAGCATTGAGCTGTTTTGTCAGTGCTCAGCAAAAACTGACTGTTCTCCTCAGACTGCAGGATGGTGGTCAATTGGAAATGGTACTTTTTGGTGTTTTCTGAGTAAAATTTGCTAGTCCTACTGCTTCCAAAGTAGTGTTTCACATTGTCTGCTTTGCTTCCCTTGGGACATCAAATCAGTAACATACAATATTTTTATATTAAAATTTTGAAAAACAGAATCCAGGGCAGTAGAAGGAATTTAAAAATTTGATAAAAAAAAAAAAAACTACATAGGAAAATCTTAGCCTATCTGTTGTAACTCTCTATTACCTTTCTAATGTGGGAAACTAGTTACCAGTACTTACATGGGACTCTCCCTCAAGCATATTTACTCACAGTGGAGAAATCTGCCAGCAAACAAGCCTCCTTATTTTAGTGCTTGACAGTCAAGTTAATGCCTTTGATTAAGTTGGAAATGTTCCGATGGAATGTGTAATGTGATACATAATGTGATTATTTATTGATGTACAGAATGCCTTTTCAAACTTCATGGTGTATTATTAATTATCATTATTATTATTATCATCTTTTATTTATTGACTCTTTTCAGTATGCCTGACATTTAAAGACTTACAAATCTCTTCACTAAAAGGTTTGACCTAGAAACAGCCTGTATGGGTGGTTTAACACCTCTCTGGAGAGACAAAGCCCATGTGATTTCAGCAGCAAGGTGTCTCAAACATCCAGATCAGTGAGGAAAAGTAATCTCTGACTATGGCTTCCATTTTTTTCAACAGAAATTTCTTAGGATGCTAGACTTCTAGGATTTTCTTCCAAAATCTTGTAAAACAGTACAAACAACTGAGGATTCTGTACTACATCTTGAGCTGGCAAATAGAAGGACTAAAAAGTGGAAGGGGGGAAGGGGATGGACATGTTTTTTCATCTAAAACTAATCTTTTAGATGTGGAGTGCTTACCCTTCCATCTTCTTTCTGACATGGGATGATCAGACTATGTGGTCTTGAGCTTCCTCTGCAAGGGCTTCTCCTTTGCCAAATTTCCATCTCATGCCATGCTCTAGGATGCACCCGCAGTTGATCTCTCACCTTTTCCGTATTGAAAAAAAAACACTTCCAGTGACCCATTCTCATATTTTCCCTGTCCAACTCTGCTCTCTGAACAGATGTGTGTCTCATACCTCCTGACTGTGTGAAGAAGTTGGGTTTTTGGTTGTGTGGGGGGTTTTTTTGTTTGTTTGTTTGGGTTTTTTTTCTCTTCTAATTCAGTTCAAAAGTGGATATTTTCCATAATCTGTCTTCCAGTTGGCTCTGCTAGTTATACCTTTTACATATCCTTTCACATAGGGGAAAAAAAATCCCTGAACAAAGAGCACAAAGGTTGCTTCCAAGTCTCCAAATGCCCTTCTATGGAAAAAAATTTTTCTTACCATTATTCACCTTGAAAGGTGTTGTAGGACAGTGTACGTTTAATCCCAGCTCTCAGGTCTATTTGCCGAGTGTGTTGGATGAATTTTGTGACTGTTAACCCAGAAAAAAGAGGATCTTGCTGAAAATGTTTTGAAGCATTCCAGGTCTCTCTTATCTGTCTTCCTAGTTACGTCAAATATGCTACTTAAAACTTAGGGGTTTCACCAGCGTACGGCCAATGTAAACATCAAATTGTTCTTTGCAACATGAGAGCTAAAGAAATGAAGTCAGTTCAGATATAAAATTATGATTACAGCTGGGGAGGAAGTGAAGCGCACTTTGAAAGTAGGGAAAAAGTGGTCAGAATAGATACAATCTCTTATACTTTTTAAAATTAACATGTTGTACTAGACCAGAATTCGGCATAATTGTAGCACTTAACCTGTCAAGAGATGTTTTTAACGAGCTCAGTTCAAATATTTCTGCCAAACGATGGGATTTTTTTTCTTCTAGTTGAAAATGTAATTTCAAGCCTTGAAATATTATTTTGAATGCTAAAATATGGAGTTGGAAGTTGATGTTTGTAAGGACAATATTCATCCTATTTTAGCCTAATATGATTCCTTTTTCACATTCGATAAAAATGCATTGCAGATTCTGACCAAAGAAATTGTGTTTTGTAGGGTAGAAAAAGTGTTTTCACTTTTCTTAAACTTTTGTTGTAAAAAAACATTAAAAAAATTCGTGTTTGATGTAGTAAAAAAACAATGATTTTTTTAAATACTAATTGCTTAATAGCTTCACTTTTAGCAGGATAGGATGTACATAAAGTACTTTTCACATCTGGATAAAAGTGCCCGGACAAGTAGTCTATTGATCTATTTTTATTATGAAAGCTTATATAGTGCAAAAAGTTAGCCACTATCACAAATGACTTGAAATGTATTTTTCAGTTTGCAATTAAAAATTACTGTGGTTAACACAGTTTATGAGTTTCTTATCATACTACTGTGTCTGATATTTTTGTTTGGTTTGGTTTTGTTGTTGATAAGCATTTTAAACCTTTATATCTGCTGTTCCCTGCTGGGTCTATATGTAACAATGTGTACCTTGGTCTTCTGCTGTTCTATTTATACATACCCTAACCAAACAATTCTATTTAAAGAGCACACTTGAATTACAGAATTAAACCATTGTCCAGGTGGTTCTTGACTGCTGAGTGATTTTGCACAGCTGATTAAATAATCTATTTTCTCATCATGAGCATAATGTAAGAACACCTTTATCTTGAAAACCAACTTGGTCTTTGGACAAGCAGAAAAGAACCTTAGTGAGGTCCTTGTGAGAGATTAAATGCCATTTCTGTCTTTTCTGTAGCAAGTTGCATATCTGCAAAAATAAATCTGCAGTACAGTGGAAAGAAACCAGATGCTATTGTGCAAATACCAGCTTTCCTTAAAAATGCATTATAACAGAATAGAACAATATGAGATTCCAATTGAGTGGACTAGTGGTAAACTCCCATGTGTAAACTAAGTCTATGAAACTGGGTAAGGTCAAATAGAAGAATCCATTTAGGAGGTTATTTAATTAAAGTTTCATCACTCTGGTCCATAACTTTCAGTAAATAATAAGTAAAGTTATGCACTCTCAGGAGTGCAACACACACCTTCAGCAGTCAACTTTACAGTAGAAATAATCTCCACACAAATTACTTTCTAGATATCGTTAGTAGAATATTGGATGGTACATCTATTATTCTGTGTGAGTCTACATATCTCCAAGGACAGGAGTTCTTGCTAAGCAGTGGATATTTATGTGGAAACAATCCAATATATCTAATAGTCAGGAGGTTTTGTGCCATAGCTACAGAAATCTTATCTTACTTAAAAGCCAATCTAATGCACAAACATATTGGTAGGTTTGTTTCTCAAATAGAGGTATTCACAACAAAAAAAAAAGTACAGGTGTATATTTGTGAAAAAGATGAAGTTAAGAAATAATTAAAAAACTTTCATTTCAAGGTAGAAAACCTTTCACTAAGTCATCTGCCCTGTACTTTATCATAGGTGTATCAAAGGCATTTTCAGCATCAAAGAATACAGCCACAGTAATTTTTTTACCCTGTCTTCTTTGATGTCTTTGCTAGATTTTGATATTTTCGATGGTTGACACTCTCAATCAAAAACCAGCCTGATGGATTTCTGAAGACCTTTTGCTTTCATCATACCTTTGCAGAGGGATGCTCCTGCAGAAACTTACTCAAAATAGATTATAGCAACACTCAGTAGCTTAATGTACCTGTGATTAGGAATTCTGTGATCTTCAGCTGTTTTGATCATTACGGTCGCTATCTACAGAGCTATATGAAAACATGGAGAAATGTTTTTGTTGTTTTAGTTTTTGTATTTAAAAATGGAAGTTCAGATTTTGCAATGGAATTCATTATTTTTTATAGTGATCGATAGAAATTTAGAAATTCTTTAGCAGCAAAATATCAAAAATTTTCAACTACGACAATATCAATACCTACCACAGGGGAGCTCATGGGCCCTGTGCTGAGGTCTGACGGGTGTCTACAAGGGGCAGACAGGCAGGTATCCCATCTGACCAGACTGGTGTGTACGTGGAGCTTATTGTCATGGAATCTGGTATGCACGTGCATACTTGTTACATGGCCTGATGCACACAACTTGCCTAATGGATGGCATCTGTCTATCATAGACTAGGTGAATTTTTCTAGCAAGCTTTAGTCCAACATACCAAAGATTGGATATAGTAAGTAATTAGATGTATCAGTGTTAACAGAAATAGAGAAAGATATATCACCCTTATTCCCACTTCAGGCTGAATTGTCACCACTTTGAGAGTTAGCATTTAGAAAGGTGCCTCAGGATAATATGAGGGATAGTAATAGTATGTCCAGCATTGCATTTAGACATCAGCTATCAGACTCCTTAATACCCCTGAGAGGACTAAAATAAACATTTAAAATTAGCTTCTAAAAAATAAAAAGGGTTAACTGGTGATGAGAATAAAGTGAATTTGCTGTTTTAAAGTCCTTACAAAAGAAATAGTGTGAGATCTGAGTATCTGAAAGAAGTGTGAACTTTCAAACATTCTAAAATTATCACTGGTTTTTTAGTATGTTTAAGAAGTGATCATGTATTTGAAATACACTGAGAGTGCAGGAAAGAAAAGCAGAAAGCACCCCATTAGAACGTCTGAAATTATTTTAATGGAGGATTCCTTTTTTTTTTTTTGTGAAACTGGACATAACTCAAGGTTATAAACCCGACTTAAGGTTGGTGGTCTTGGTGTCTCCACTATGGTTCTGTTTCTCCAAATGCTTCTGTCCTGTCAGCCATGAGGAATCATTGCTAGGTCAGGGAATTTGTGAGGCAGAGTCTATCCACGTTGTTTTCTGTCTTGGGACAGAGGAGGATGGGAACAGGAGGGTATCCATGCTCCTACCCAGCCTGCAGAAGGCAGCATAACATTCCTTCAAGGAAAAGGTAATGTGCTGATGCCCTGGTTCCTTCCCTACAGTATCATGGGTTAAAGTACTTATTCTAGTTAGGGTTCAACAATATGGGATAGTGTACATGAACCATATGCTCTAATCTATGTTTCAGAAAAAGTCCTATCTTAAACCATACTGTTCTTTAAATAAAACCCTGATTTTTAAGCTTAAAAGCATGGGAGTATTACTAAAGAAAATTTCTATGGTTAGTCTGCTGATATAGACAGGTTAAGCCAATTGAAAATGATCATACTGTAATATAGCAAATGGTGAAATGCTAATCTCTTACTCTTCATTTATCCTGTCTGCCCTGTTATTAGCACAGTTTTGCTCAACAGAATTATTTTTCAGTGAAACCTAATCAATTATCGTTACACCTGTAGTTAGTGTAACGAGTGATACAGGTTCTTAAACATTTCTGAAGAGTTTATCAGAGGTGATGAGATATTGCATTGAACTTAATCCCGCTTTAATAATATCTATGTATTCAAAATAGCATAGAGTTTTCGCAATTCCTTTTTGTGACTCATACGGTTCATTATGTATTTTATGTTGAACACTGCCTGATAAATAAACAATAATTAAATGTTTAGCCAGTTGTTTCAACTGAATATGCACCAGCCATACTACAGCATGTATGGATGGAATATGTTTTGAAGGGACTGATAGTTAATACTTCTTTTTGTTTTGCTCAGTTATGAACATAGATGTTTTGTTGTACTAAAATATTTTAGCTGACTTTTCTTCTGAATTTTCCAAGACCCCTTGCATCCACAGGTTCAGGTCACAGCAGGATTTGTATTAGGCTTTTACTTTTCAGATAGAGGAAAGCAAAATTAATGGAATTGTATTATAATTAGTGTTTTCAGTAGAACTTTAGGCACTTTTCTGCGTCTTTCCCCCTCTTTCTATGAAGTGCAATCTTAAGTAATACAATGATATTTCAGGAGGTGATTTCCAAGAATCTGCTCCTGTGTGCCACAGATTAGAGTAGCTCTATGACTGCTCTGAGTTTTTACTGAGTGCTGCTCAAGTCATGGACTGTGCTAAGATTTTTATTTTTCCTTTATTTCACTTTCTAACTCAGGCCAACCAAGGACAAAATGCAGGGAGATTTTCACTGAAACTCTGTATATAAACCTGAACTCTATTTTGTACTTCATGCAAGGAATATTTTTATGGAACTTGACCCCAGCTGGAGGACACTTTTATTTACCCTTGCACACAAAAGAAAGTAGATTCTGGTATTCAGAACCTGGATATCCTACTGGCTCATAAGACCACAGGTCCAGAACTAGATTCAGAAAAATACACCACAGCAGCATTTTATTATTAGCAGAGAAACA
The DNA here is from genome assembly GCA_027574665.1 of Rhynochetos jubatus. Classification (NCBI taxonomy): domain Eukaryota; kingdom Metazoa; phylum Chordata; class Aves; order Eurypygiformes; family Rhynochetidae; genus Rhynochetos; species Rhynochetos jubatus. The sequence goes on from CM050654.1 coordinate 34,149,202, forward strand.
GGTACTGAGTAGGCCAAAGGGCTGGGTTATTTCTTATCTGTTTTGACAAGAATAGGATGATGGAATTTGAACAAAGATCCAAATCTGACCTCTCTACCGGTGCTGTGCTGCAGAAATCTCTGCGAAGGAAATGCATAGGGGAAATTACAGCTAAGCTAATTTCAGATCTGTGCCCAGGGGAATAGATGCTTGTGAGCTGGAGAAGCATGAGTTTCTCAAGTCAAGAGATCTGAGTTCAGTATTACACTGACTGTGCTGGAACAATGTGCGCTTATAAATGCATGGCAATTTGTCTAATTTTGCACAGAATAGATTGAATTTTGCCCTGTCCTTTCCAGTGATGATGAAGGTTGATCCTAATGGGAATGAGATGGTAGGAGCACATGGGTATGGGGCCAGTGTTAATAAGACAATATTAGATAAGCTTAGATAACTTAAAATGCAGAATTTCATACATGCCTCCTACCTTATTGCTGCTGTTAAATAGCCTTAATATACACTTGGCAAACTTTTCATCATGTGATGCAGTCTTTTAACTGAAGTTACTTGGTTTGTTCTCCAAAGCATTCTTGTTTACCTTTTCCTCCTTTTCTGTTTTACATGAGTTGCTGTTTTATATGTATACTTGATGCCAAAATTCTGAAACACCTCTTAGAAAATGGGGACATTTAGGAATTCAGAAAACTGTCTTTGACTTTGAAAGGATTTTAATTCTTCAAAAAGATGAGGCAAATGGCATTTTGCGGAAAATGGGACACACAAGTTTTTTATTTTTTCTTATTATTTTAAAGGACTTACAAATTAGTTACTTTAACGAAATAAATTTTTGAATTATAAAAATAATTTTGCTACTTCCTTTTTATTTATATTAACCAGGACTGCTTCAGCTTGCCTCTGTACTTCGCGCATACCTCAGATGTAACTTGCAATCTACACAGGGCCCTTGCGAGAGTATGCTCTTCAGGCAGAGTGCCCCTCGCTTCCTTTAAAGATGAAGGAGATCCCAAAATATCTCCTTTAGCAGCAAAATATCTTTCTCCTTTTTCTTCATTTTGCATAAACAATACCTTGGTTTTTTAACGTCTCGTTTAACTTAAAAGCTCCTAAAATCCCCAAGAAAAAATACTATACAGAGAAAGATAATGAAAGAAAGGGAAATAATATCAAGACTTCAGCTTGTTTCTTAAACTGGGGGAAAATATGAAAAACTGTTTATTTGAAGAGTAAAATGAGTTTAAATTGACATGCAGTTGTTAAAATATACTGGAAATGGAAACTATATTTCTTTTTCATAAAAATGCTTGTGCTTGTTTTGGCCAGGGTAAAGTTAATTTTTTCACAATAGCTAGTATGAGGCCATGATTTAGATTTGTGTTGAGAAGAACGCTGACAACATCCTGATGCTGTCAGTTGTGAAGCGATGCTGCTATTAAACTAAGCACTTTTTCAGTTTCTCATTCTGCCCCTGTGTTCCCAGCTTCTTGTAAAGAGACACAGCCCAGGCAGCTGACCCAACCTGACTGAAGGGACATTTCATGTCATCATATGTCGCGTTGGTATGTAAATTAGGGGAATTTGCCAGAAGTGGCAACAATGTCACCTCTCCCTGCGCTCCCTTTAATCCTGACCGTCAAGTCTCAGTCAGGTCCTCATCCATCACCATGCAGAGCTCCATGCAGTCCAGCTAGCCATTGACTTACAAGGGGACACACCCTCCTCGTCTCTCCTGCCTGTCCTTCCTAAAGAACCTATATCCTACCATGCCAGTAAGATCATAGTCCTGCAGACATGTACGTGTCTTTCACTCTTCTTGTCTATTCCCTATGCTACATGTATTTGCATAAAGGTACTTAAATTGGGTGAGAGATTTTGTGCTGCTTTTCAGGTGCTCTCCTTCTGACCTGAGATCCTTCTCCATTAAGGCATCTATGGCTGACACTGGCAACAAACTGGTAGGATTGGGAAAGATTGAGGTTCCCCACCCCCTGGCAATTTTAGATTACAGCCATCTCCACCAACTTGGCAAGATCAAAGATACTCCTCCCTTTCTCCAACAGGTAGACCACATCAGTCTCCAGCAGAACAGGTTTCTCAAAGAGAGTCCCTTGATCTAAGTAGGCAATCACCTGGCTGTGTCACCAGTCTCATAACCATGGCCACTATTGTCCAGATGCAGGGAAGACAGGATAGAAATTCTGCTTAGTATTTTATAGATTCCTAATGGAGAAAGAGGAACATGAATGTGGATATTTTAAATAAACTTCTTGATTTAGATTCAGATTTGAATACTGGTATTGAGCTAATGATTTTCCACATGTGAAGGATAAGAAGTATGGTATAATTTGGAATGCAGGGTGCTGCTCTACTTTTTCTAGATATGTCTGAAGCTGGCTGGTAAAAACTAAAAATGGTTTATGGCTAATTTGCCCTTTGTTGTCAGCAAGACTGACCTTTCGGGTAGCACTATTCAGGTAGTACAGTCCCTCAGGGATGTTCCTGTCCCAGCATGGGTCACGAATGACTAGAGACCCAGGAGGACATAGCATGCGTCATTTTACCCAGATATAGGTGAATCTAGCACCAAATCCCAAGGAATACTGATGGTAGAACTGCTGTTGTCAGCTTTATGCCTCCACAAAAAATATTGCTTGTTGAAAAGCAATTACTGGATCCAGTCTTCTGCTTTATGTTCATTTTGTGATAAAGCTGCTGATAAAGATTAGATACCTGTTGTGTGTCATGCTTTAGTCAGAATGAAAAGGTTCTTAGTTTGAACACCAGATCTCCACAGATTGTTCCTGCTGACCCTTCCAGCTATACATCTGCAATATATTCTTGAATCCTATAAAAATAACATTGCTGATACTAAAATTATTTTCTCCCTCCCGATGCCCCAGAGATATGTTTGAGTTTTCTTTGTAATCTTTGATTTAAAAAAAAATCTTGTTGAAGAAGGCATGCAAAAGGAGAAGGGGGGGTGGGGTGGGGGGGGGGTGGAGTGTTGGGCGGGGAACAGCAACAACAAAAAAAACCAGAAAGGACAAATCACCAGTCAATACTTTTCAACACAAGAAACATCTTTACACCAGATTTTCCAAGATATTTTGCATTTGTCTTGTTTAAATCAATGATAGCCTCTCCAGTACACTGTATGGGATCAGAGTTCATTTCAGTGCTGAACGCTTTTGAAACTCCTTTCCCGCTGATACTTAGCAGTGACCTTCATTTTCCTTTCCCCGAGTTAGTAAACAGGTTTAGAAATGCTAGAGAAAATGGATCACAAACTTAGTAGATATTTGCCCACTTCCAGTTGGAAACTGCAGAGAGAAGAAGCCAGACCACCTACCATCACTTAAATCACTGTGACTGCATTAGGTTAATTTTAACTTACTTAAATTCAGTCCATCTCTCTCCCTTTCATTCCAGAGAAGCAGAGGAAGCAGATGGAGACTATTCCTTATAATTAGATAAAATTCAGCAATGCATGAGGCAGAGCAGACTGTGGAGGAGGAGGGCATGGCATGCTGGGGTAGGTGGGTGCAAGTTTGCTGCCCTTGGGTAATGCAGTGATTTTGATGGTGTCAGCACTGATCAACCCTGATGTGGATAGAAGTGATATAGTGTTATAGTGAATGATAAACTGCTGCCTTTATAGTAGGAAGGCCTCACATTGGCTTACGATAGGCAACTTTTTCTCCAGAGGCATTTGTAAAGCTTCAAATCTACACTGAAGTCTTGGTCTCTTTGATGTCCAGCAGCGTTTTGGCACTGTCTTCAGCGTCAACAGGTTTCCCTGGTGGGCTTCACCTGCAGGGGTTCAAGGAAACACCACTGTTTTGTTCACCTCCCAAGGTTCCTGCTGAAGCCGACACAAAAAACTGATCAATGCATCTGTTGTTAATGCACTGAATGAATTAAGACAATGGTGTGTGATACTTCTTAAAGGCATTTATTTTCCCAGTCTTCTCTGTGATTTTTGTGCCTCTGCTCTTCTGGAGGAGGTAATGTTTGTACCTCCTGTGTCTTCCACCACACTTGTCGATGCTTGACAAATTATGCAGAATATTAGTAACCTTGTAGGACTTTTAAACAGAGCAAGGCCATTGTAACAGGAATTTTTAAGAGTATGATGATCTCCATTAGTAATTTGATTTCTGAAGCCAGAAATAAATTATTTCTGATTTATTTTTAACAGTATATATTGACTGTTCTGGTTTTGTCTGTTTGCATAAAACAAAGACTGATATAGTACATTATAAATCCTTTGAGCTTAGTTATTCAAAGGAAATCTTTAAAAATCATAGATACTAATTTAGTAGAACTCTTTTATTAAATTAATATTTAGACAAAATGAAGTTTATGCCACTAATGAAAACTATGTGCACTTAATCAGTTACTGATAGCAATATCAAGTAGGATGGTAGAAGTAGCATATACATGGAAATTAAAGAGTTTAGTCTTTATTTGTTGACTAACGAGTTGATTTAACTACTCATTTTCCTTTTAATGCTTGGAAATTCTCAATCAAAATGACAGCTGTATCGTTAGTTGTCACCAAATAAAATAGAAAACTAGAACCAGACTGATACAGATCCTTTGATAACAACTAAAACCCAGTTCTCACTATCATTTTTTATTGACAGTATTTGTGATATTAAATTTCTGCAAAAAATAATGCAAGTTCATTTTACTAACATAGATAATTTTATTAATTTGAAAAAAAAATAGTTATTTTCTATTATACTAAGGAATCTTTGTTCAGAAAAATCCAACCTGATCTGTGTGTAAGTAACACTATTGCCTAGCCAATATTTTTGTATTATCTGAATACAAATCAGTAAAACATGTGACATTTTCATAACTTGAAACTTGTGTTAAAAGTTTTTAGGAGAAATCAGTGTTTCAGGAAAAGTCAATTATAAACTTGATCTTTCCCTCCCAACCCTCATGTCGATCTCAGCTCTGAACTACTACAGAGGAATCAACATTCTCATTCTTCTCAGTCACAAGACCTTGGCCAGGAGAAGCACCTGTACTGATCTTTGATTCTAGAGACTCAGGATGCAATTCCTTTTTTTCCATAGGTTTTATATCGGCTTATCGAGGGCTGAGCCTTAGGCAGGTATTTAGGTGCAGCACATCAGGAGTGTGTTTGAAGGCCATGTATAAAGTTATCATTGTTTGGAGCTCTTCTTTGAAACACTGGTGAATCTTATTTCCATAATTTACCAGTTAAAGGAAATGTGTTAAGAAAACATTTAAAAATCCATTAGTTATAAACTCAAAACAGCATATGAAGCAAAAGAAACGTTATGGTGTTATTGGCTTAGCATCTCTACATTGTTTGTTTCCCACATGTTTTCCACAGGCACTGTAGTTCTTTTTTTGAAAATAGTATCTTAATTTTACATTTACCATTTTCTCTGCCTGCTTACCATAATTATAATTTCTAGCAATTAGTCATAATATTTTAATCCTTTTAACTTTGTAACTTCCCCCCCTCCATATTTCTTCACTGCCTTCCAGGCTATGTTATAAAATTCATAAACCTGGTAAATTAAAACCAGATCCATATGTTTTGCAGATATTTTACACTTGAGCTGAAGATTTCAGTTATGACAATTCACTTCATATGAAAGGTGTTACATACTTTATTTTACATTAATGAGTGCCATATCCCTCCCTCTATTGCAGCCAATTAAACCAAGAACACTATTTTCTTCATCTCAGTTTAAATATGGGAAACCATTATTTCTCTACACACATGTAAATTTTTTCACAAACACTTCTCTAGTGCATAGCCTTTAGTTTAAGATGGAAGAAATGTGGTGGAAAAATAATGTAAGATTCCTAAAGACAACTTTGCTTCAGACTGTGTTTTGAGGTTTTGCTGTCAGTGGATTAATGCACTGACTACGCTGCATCCTTATCAGCCCTGTTTAAGACCTGATCTTAAATCCCAACTTTGATAACTAGTAAAATGTGTGATGGTTCCAGATGAGATCTCACATTCGTACACTTCATAAAACTGCTAATCAATTAAGAATAGCCAAATCTTGATCTTCTGGCAAAGCCCTTGTCAGAGCTGAACTGTGCTGAGAAGCATGTGCAATCTCTTTGGTCTTGTTCCGGCATCTTGCCTCATCCAATTTACATCTTTTCCAGGAGACTTCTACAGATCTTTAACACTTCAGTGAGCTAACCCACAAAGCAATTCCCCTATTTATGTGGATGCTAAATGCACTTGCACAGTGTTTAAAGAATTCAAAAAGAGATATTGGGAGAGAGGTTTTGAAGAGTGTTATATTTAATAAAACAGTTTTTCTTCTCTTCTCTCCACTGTTTTTTCCTAACTGCTAGCTTGGGTCATCCTGCAGGTAGGCAGCCCAGGACCTGCATATTGGAAGGGCTTTGCAGGACATGTCAATATGTCCTTGGGGACAGCTGTGTACTAGAATATGCTTTATCCTCCCTATGATATGGACACATCTCTGGCCCTCTGGTGTTTATGATTGCAGTGATAAATTACCTATTTTTATAGCCAGATTGTCTTATGAATATTTCATTTTATGCAAAATACTTGTCCTGCTGCAAGCAAAAGTACCTGCTCCATATTTTTAGCCTTGGTTACTGAAAGACGAGTTCAAGTGTTTCAGGTTCTTGACAGAAGAATGCTAATTTATACTAGTCTTTTAGCCGTGTGATTGACCTGTATATTTATTTCTTTACATTTTACCTTGTCTTTAGATGTCAGAAATGTTTTCCATACTTCTCTTTCCCACAGTTCTGAATTTTGATGAATAATGTCAGAATTTATTGTGGTGTTTCTACATTACATTTATACAGTATAGAACTTGTAAGATATAAAGGATAAGCAGGGTTAGAAGTAGCTGGGCAGTTCTTTTTGGAATTTAATTACCTAAATCATGTTCTCTCTTTATATTTATTTTTTAAAGCGTTTGTTTGTTTCTCTGATATACTCAAACATCAGATTAAGGGAATGAAGTACTGGATTAATGTTGTAAATTACAAGAAATCACATCCAATTTTAAAACTCAGGGTTACCATAAAATATCGTTGAAATCTGTCATGTTGTGAGTAATCTCTTTTTATAGACAAAATGAATATAGATTACTTATTAGTACAGACATGTAAAAGAGAATAGTGCATTAGTGGCCCCTACAAGCTCCATCTGTGGAAGAAATCAGTTTCTGGATCTTCAAGACAAATTTGGGCTCATTTGGCCTAGTAGTTTTCCCATTGTTCCCATAACAGGATATAATGTAAAGAATGGAAACTTGGCTGTAACTTCCCAGTTTAAAATTTCATAGCACTGGGATTTGTGGTATTCATATGAGGGAGAAGCTTTGGAATAAACAATTGGAACCTGTGAGTCTCTGTCATGCTGCTAATTGTTTAATAACACCCTCTTCTGGTAGCTGCACCAGAACTCATGCTACCCAGCTAATTCATTCTTGCCAATATTTTCAGTGCTCCACGACATGAACGGAGTGGGGAGCAGATGTAGCTAGCAAGTTCATGTACACCATGTTTTGATGGCTCTGGGCATACATCTGTAGCATCCCCTACACAGGTATATTGAACCAAGTATATTGATCCGTGCAGTAGGCTTCAAAGAGCCTTATTCCCATTAGTGAGAATCCTTGCCAGATTGAATAAAGTACTTCATAAGAAGGGGAGACACTGAACCGTTTCCACTGTTATGTGTCAAGACTTTCTTTCATCTCTTTTCCTTCATACATCAGCCACCGGGTCTTGACTCTGTGGCCTGTGATCACCTGTGTCTACAGGGCCCCTGGTCTGATGGTGTTCATAAAGTGAAGCCAGCAGTTTGTATGGGTCATTTGGAGGCAGTATCAATCTCACATTTTATGTGCCCTGCCATTTTCTACCTGAGGGATATATACAGATACACAAGGACAAGAAAGACAGGGAACATAAATACAGGACATGTACAGATTTGGCCCTTAAAGGTTTTTCTGTAAAAGTGCACTAAGCGAAAAATAGAGCTCATAAACTCCCATCCACCCTTTATGATTGAAATCTGGAGTCTGGGTTGTCCATACACATTAAAAATTATGCCCACCAAAATCTCTAACATGATGTAGAGAGGGTATTGTGTGTTACACAGTGCTACTTGCTGTTGGAAGTTGCTGTGGCACCTCTCAGAATATTATTTTCACAGTGCAACATGTCCTAGTATAGGTCATCCTGTGTTGCCTTTATACACCATCAGTAATTTCAGAGCAAATATGCTCCAAAGTCAGATGAGACCTTGATGATAAAAGCAGTTCTTTGAGCTCTTCCAATCTGTGCAGGTTTTGATGGGAACAGTTAAAATGCTTGGGGAGGACTCACATTTGCAGTGCAGATACTATGTCTGGTACTGAATAAATAGTTGCAGTTATTTGACAAGTAGTACCAAGAGTAGAGTTCTTCATTCTTCCCAAAAATGAGTTGTCTCTTTGTCTCTTGTGAAAGTCACAACTTGAAACCCAGAACTGCAAAGATAAAAAGAGATTGCAAAAATATTGCAAATGTGATGTGCTGAGGAAGGACAGTGCTCTGTGCTATGATGTTTATTTTGTGGTAGGCGGAATGTTTGGGAGTGGATTTATTCCAGACTCTGTATTAGCATAAATAAAACCTTTTATTTTTTCTTTTAGATTTGAAAACTTTTCAGAGCTTGTTCTGCCAGTGGTGATCTGTGACTCATACTCACTAAGGGAAGGAGAGGAAATATATGAAGAGTAGACTGGGGATAAAGAAGATGATTTCTATTTCTGCCAACTGCAGACAGTGGGGGTCTTTTTAATTTATTTGTTTAACAGTTCCACCTGCATAAATTAGCTAGGATGTCTTAAACAATGCAGCTTCTTTCTTTTTGTCTCACTCTTTAAATTCCCTCCTTGCACTGTCAATGCTTAAATTGTAATGTTGGCTAAATATTTAATAGAAAAGAGTGATTCAGACCCTTTTCTTAAGTATGTTTCTGCTACATTTACTAAATACAGTCCTATATAACTACCTGTTTTGGCAACAGACAAGTCTTTTTAAGTTTTCTTTCTTTGGAAGTCATCTTCTGATGAATCCTGAGTAGGATCAATAAATGTACTTTTAAAGCACAGGGGGTTTCTTTTTATTTAAGCAGCAGATTCTTAAAATATTTAACATCCTTTCAATTCTCTGGTGAAATACTCTCCTGTTTCTTTGCAGTACATGTTGACCTTGGTATTATTGCAGACTGTATTTCTGTTTTGTTTCATAGCAAAAACACTCTTTTCAGAGTCGGCTTCTTATTAAACCTATCTGTTGTGGAAGCATAAAAAGCAGTACAGTGTTAATATACAGCTGGTTCTACAGGCCAGATCTTTACAGAGAAGACCTTGGAGAATAAGTAAAATCAACAACACACTATTTTGAATTGCATTGACTGAGAGTCTGACCCGTCATCTTAAATGAAATTACACAGCACTTGCCAAATTTCTTTCTCTGAAGGTTTTACTGAAGACCCCGACATAGGTGGGCTCCTTAAGTTTTTGTTCTGCAAACCCTCATTTATGCAAATAAACCCATTGAAGCAGATGATTTTTATTACTGGGTTTAGGCCTGGGTGTTTGACCACATGAATGAAGCAGCCAGGATTGTACTCTTTGATCTGAAGAGTGAAAAAATATCACAGTATAAGTCCGTGGAAGAAGTTCCTCTAATCTTTCCCCTACCCTTCCAGTGAAGGATATGACAGGGCTTACGCTGTTCTGCCCCTGGTTCTTCTTTCTTAATGAGCAGAAAGTAGCTGATCTCATTTATTGTTACGCCGTATCTAAGGAACACTACTCCTTCCTCCATTATACTCCTGATATCTGCTATTTCACAGTATCAGTTGAAGTAATATAATTAGTTAACAAAAAGTTCTGTTTATTGTTTGTCCAGGATAACCAGAAAGAAGAAGGAGTAGAGGAAGCAAAGTATATTTATGGATCTTAAATGCAGCAAAACCGTTGCTAACTGCCGAGGTTTTCAGAGATGATCAGCAGAACTTTGTAGCCAGAGGGTCTGCTGAATCTCAGAAACTGCTCTTCCTCATCAAAACCTCTGCAGAAGTTTGAAAAATGAAATTTTTCAAAAATCTGAACATATCTACTGGATCTTTACAGCCTGACCTTCAAAAATTCATGTTATGCCAAAAATTATACTTCCAAAATTGTCTTGTTAGGAGTTTCTCTGCAAAAAGCTACAATTCACTTCCTCCAAAGTATTATAATAAATGAGCTAACAAGACACCACAGTCCTCTTGGGACTTGACCCAAGACCTGCCTAACTGAACAGACATTTTTCAGGCTCCAAAGCCAGAAGGAAACATTGCATTGCCTAAACTTCTTGAGTAGACCAGCCAAAGGACTTAATCCTTTTAGTGCTCTCCTGAAATAGTGAGGTGCATTTTTACTAAAACATAGCTTTTGTAGAGAGTCTGCAGATATTCCTCTCTTTGTTTCTTTCTCTCTACCATTTTAGTCTTCGTCTTCGGTATTCATGGCAGCAGTGCACTAGGTGATACTGTCCTACCACTTCGTACGTTCGTGAAGCTGTACTATCTACAGCAGTGTGTACTTCAATGAATTCCTTATTTATGCCTCGTGTAATGGGTAATATTAGCTGCAATGGGATCTCCATATAGCTGGTGTCATTCTGCAGAGGTCTTTTGTCCTCAAAACTACAGTGATTTGACACCTCAGTATCTGGTCTGCCCTATGTAAGTATTACAGCAGAGTCCTAATATTACAAGTGTCACTTGAGAAAACAGTGAGAGGGTTTTTTTTCCCTTTTTATTGTTATTGTTGTCTGCTATTTGTAAAGCTTAAGCAAAGCATTCTTAAATCTCCTTCATGCTCTGATATTGCTGTACAGTAATCTCTGGAGTTTTTTTAAACAACACAATAAGCTGTATATCATTCTTACTGATGATAAGGATGACTATAACTGTGTGTTGTAGTAAAAAAGGAATTACATATGGCACAGCTAGATTTACAGTGAGATAGATATTGTACTTTAGTCTGTTTAGGTGGATACGAAGTTATGAGCCTGAAGGTCAATTGATCCCAGAAAAGGATTGTGGAGTCTGAATGCCAGAATGATCTATTCCAGTCCCAAACCCCAGCCGTAACATGTGGGGTGAGAGGGAAACGATGCTCTGAAATAGCAATTTATTTTCCATTATACAGCAATTCCAGGGGTTTCTTATTGTGTTGAATATCCACTGGCCCCACCACTGCTCCATCTGTTTTATTGACAGAATTGGTGAAAAGGAGAAGTTCTTCTTGATTCCCCACATAATGGGTATATTGAATATGGCCTATTCCTTTTAGTCTCTGACACATCCAGACTGAAGAATTGTGCTGAGTAAAGCAAATTGCTGCTTATCTGCAAATTAAGATACCTGACTGCGTACCAGAAAATTTCTTCTGTCTTTTGGTTTGGTAACCCATTTTTAAAAAGTATATTGGTTATGAGAAGAATAACCAATGAAAACTCTGAACTCCTTTTCACTATAACGTAAGGCATCCCCATATCTTCCACTAGGGAAATAAGTCCCTTGGGTGCCACGTTCCCAGGTATGGTATGTGATGGGATTTGCCAATTCTCAGTCATTGCATAGGTGGAAAGGTAAACTGGCTTGCACTGGTCAGCGTGGCAGGCAAAGGATGAGTTCCGGTCACAGGCGAGTTTGTTTTGTGCCATGAAGCTTACATTTGTTGTCCATTTGGAAAAGTTTGTGTAAAGGTAATTACTGAGGGAAAAGTTGGAGAAACAAATCCCATTTTTTGTTTTTAAGTGTGCATAGTTGCTGTAAAGGAACAATAGGCCTTGTTGGGGAATTATTGTTATAAAGTGGTGTAGTTTTTATCTAATGTTTGTGGCATGTTTCAAGAAGACATTTCACAGTACAAAGTTGGTCATGTTTCTAAATTCCTCAGTAAGATAATAATTTTTTTCTTCAAATAATAATCCATCCCTCAGCTTTTCATACATGTTTTTATGCATGCATGTATCTCCTCTCATAGATTCTCACTGGTAGCATGTGTTTTGGCCCCATGTAAGTAGTAGTGGCATCATAAACTACTTTAACAGCTCCCTACTTTCCCCTATAGGTATATTTTTATGGGTATTTTATGAAGTATTTATTATGCGTAGCACTTGAGGTGATGTAGAGGTTTTCTACATCGAGTCTTTAAAAAACCCAGATCTACAGTGTCCTATTTAGAAACTATTTCTTTTATGAGCAGTCAGGCAAACACTTAGATAAACAGGTGGATCATAAAAATGGTCCAAGGGATATTTTCACTTTTCTGAGGATGGGTAAAGTTCATATATTGCTCAGTTAAATCTTCATTCTATGCACACACTAAAAACCTTCTCAGTTTTCTTCCCTCTTACATTTTCTCATTAGCTTTCTCTTACTTTCATTTTTTACTTTCCCCATCTTACTGCTTGTGAAAACAACATATTCTTTAATCACAAATGAAGGAGGAAAGTGAAGATGCTATCTGATTTCTAAGGTTACTTCCCAACCTCTTACACTTAGTGTTGCCATTTAGTGTAGCCTCATTTGGCATCATTATTTTAAAGGGACCCTGATCTGCTGAAAATTCAGAGAGTTTTTCCAGGCTGCGCCTACGATGTTGGTCTCTTCTCTGCTGTGATCATCTTTTCTTTAATAGCCATTATTTTCAAATGTTTTCTTTCCTCATGAATTCAAATAACCTCTGAGTTTAGGCAAATAGTCAATACAGCTAAGTGCCTTGAATTATGTATCTGTTTATGTGTTTTCCTGGCTCACACTCCAAATTCTCAAAGTTGTTAGAGAAAGCATGAAAGAGGGATAAAAGAAACATAACCTCAAACTGAAAGGAGTTATTCAGTCTCTTCACCAAAGAAACTCCTGAGATTGTGCCTATTTGTCTTTCCAGAGCACCTGGGTTTGCCTCAAAGTGCTCTGATAATCGATAGATAATAGCAATGCTCCTGGTCTTCAAGGTATTTTCATAGATAAATTCAGGCAGGTTCAAAGTTTTGTGGGCAACCTTCAAGCAAAAAAATAAATCTTTTGGAAAAAAGTCCAATACCTCACTTTTCTTTTTGTCCCTTCAGCAAAAGAGGCAGAGGGGAGGAAATTCTATTGTCTGTTGCTTTTTCCCTGTCACACCATTAAATCTATTTCTTAAAAATAACATTTTTCCTTTTCCTACATTAAAAAAAAACCAAACCTCTGCAACTGGAATACCTAGATCAATTTCAGCTGAAATAAACTATTTAATCAGAAAGAGAGAAGACATTTTTATTTAGGAAATTTTATAGCCCATTACTGCAATTCAATTTAAACAAATTTCAAACTGAAATAATCTTTTCAAGGCATATATTGAAACAGTTGTTGGAAATGTGAAATGGCTTTTTAAAATGTTGTTTGAGACTTCTACCCTATTTGAGCTCCAATAAATTTGACTTGAAATTGAAAAATTTGGTGATGTTAAAACAATTTTCAAGGGAGTAAATGACTTTTTTTTGAAAGTTTATTACAGTTCCCATGATCTGTTTAAATTACCAGGTCTGTGAAGTGAGAAGAGCTTGTGCTGAGTAAAGACTGAATCTTGGTTGGTGCTTGACAGAGTAATGTGATGTAAATAATCAATGGCAACATCCATTTTGATTTTATGATAGAGTATACCTATCGATGGTGTTGCATTTCAGGGAGCATCACCTCTTCTGTGCGTGGAGTTCCTCACTGGCATGGGAAATTGGCATCTTCTCACTCATCCTACTGTAATTTGAGATGTAATGAACCGTGCAACCAAGGTTAGAAAACCAGTTCCTGGCAGGAGGGATGAATGCCATGGGTGTACCTGCTCGTTGCTGGTCAGCGTGTGCATTTTGCATGGTCCGGAGGAAAGGGCTGGATACCCAGGGACACGAGACTGGATCTCCAGCTGCCATTAACCCCACTGCAGCTTCTGGAAAGGCTCTTGGCAGCCATTGAGAATCTGAGCCTCAGGCTAGGGGTGGGCCAGGATGGGCTCGCGGGTATGCCAGGAGCCTAGGTGGGTGCTGCCACCTGCCTCTGCCTGCTCTGCACCTGCATCCTCTCCCACTCGGAGGCCTGGAGCACCCAGCAATTGCCTTAATTGATCTCTCCTTAAAAGGTAAATGGATTCAGTGACAGAATGAGTCTTTCTAAGGGCTGACTCCTCTGACATAGACAAGCTTTTCTGCTTCCGATTTACTGTTCATTACTGTGCACCATTTGAAGGACAGACGTGCTACTTAATTACTGGAAGTGGCACAAGTAGGTCAGTCAGGCTTCGCTGTTCTTACTGCCCGTCTGAGTCAGGGCTTCCTCTCCATGTTTGGCTCTCCCCTGTTTACCACGATGAAAAATAATTTTTTTTTTTTTTTAAACTGTACAAGTTACTTTAAAATAATCTCATCCTACGTTTGGTGCTGATGAGCAAATGCTCTCTAATTCAATTTGAAATTATTTTCCTCTAAATACTATTAAATTTCCCTTTAAAGCCTGATTAACTAACGTAAAAATAATTTGATAAAACCTCAGCCCCTCAAAATGTCTTTCCCCTTTTTCCAGGATATCTTCACAGACATATTCTAAAGATAATTTTTGTATATGTTTTTAGCAAGCAAGTGGTACATGGCCAGAAAACGTACATGCACCATCTCTCTACTGAAGAATTTTTAAATATCTTTTCATACACTAACTGAGCTTCTGAGGTGATGAAGAAATATCCTTGAAATCCTACAAGAGCTCTTAGGCTACTCTCTCAAAATTTATCTGCAGTGGTGATTAATATTTATGCCAAAGTCTGGTGTGCTTTGTTCATGTTTGGGTTTGAATGATATCTTGAGCAGATTTAGTCCTGACATACACCAATGCCAATGATACTGGAACCAAAACACAAAAATTCACATAGATTTGCTTTTAAAATCAAAGTTAATTATGCAGTTGCACACATGCATGCAGAGCCTGTGCCCATGGGGTGCATGTTCCTGCTTTTGAGTGTCCCTGGGTACACACACACCATTTCAGACGGGTACACCTGTGTGGGTATACCCACTCAGGTACATTGGCACAGTGTAAAATCTTGAAGATAATTGGCTTGATAGATTAAAAGAATTAATTGCATACAACACTTTGGAAGAACCCTCAGCAGTAAGGTAATTAAACTGTTGTGTTTCTTGGACCGTCTCTTAGTTTAAGAGTTTTCCAGACCTAGATTCAAAGGGTCATTATCTGATGGGCATATGTGTGTGTGTTTCTCCTATAGATCAATAAACGTAAATCTCTGTCCAACAAAAGAAGCCTCATGTTGAAAGAAGGGAGAACTAAGATTTTGTAGTACTGCATTTGAAAGTTTTTGTTAAATGATGGATTTCGTAGTTGCCTTCTCACTGGGCAGTGCCAGCAGATGTCTGTGCCAGCCCCAGTGGTGTCCATTGTGCTGGAGCTGAGCAGCGGAAATTGCTTTCCCTTACAAAAGAAACTCACTGTCAAGTTTCTGTTATGTTAAACAATGGATGTAGGTGAAGCTTTTGAACCACTACTTTAAATTCTGACTTGATGCCAAGAATACTGTCAAGTGTTTGAAAGAAACACTCCAAAATAAGAATAATCACCTTAAACCCACATACAGTATCTTTCTTTTCAAGCAGCGTTCCTAGGAATTAGAGCAGGAGCCTTCTCTTTCTTCAATTGATCATAAAAACATCTTCCAAAAATGTGAATGTCTGCCTCCCATGTGTGATGGGGAAGGTGCCCTTCAGCGTGTGCTGCGAGTGAAATTGGTTTCACTTCAAAATCTTGTATCGGTGTCCAGCCTTCAGATCTCAAATCCAAGCCTGAATTTCATGACTTCTCTCTAAAATGGGGACAAAGTTTTAGGCTTGAATAATCATCTATTGTGAACATGGATTATATGATGTTACTTATCTTGCACATTTGAAAATACAATTCAATATTTGAATATAGACCTAATCATAGAGGGTTTAAAATCTGAATAGTCTGCTTAAGAAATCATACCAGGAATAGTTCATTTTCTGTATTGTTTTTACATCCATTAAATCTTCAATTTATTAATATGACTTCAGCTACCACTTACTGCTGCAAAACAAACAACAATCTGAGCAGAAACAAAATCTTCTCTATCCCTACAACACCATTGATTATTTCTTATTTATGTTTGTGTCAGCTGCTTTCTGTTAGTCTGAGACTTATCTGATCAGGGCTGCAAAAATGTTTATTTATGGCTGTCCTTATGCTGGTCTGTCCTATTTGCAAATCCTTTCCTATCAGAGGTATCTGATTAGCTGGAGATTATTCCTGCTGCCAAGATTTCTTCCCATGCCAGATACAGCTGGGTTTCTACAGCTTCTACTCTCTGTTCATGTTTTCTCCTGAGTGTGGAAACTTCCTACTAGTCAAAATTCATAAAGTCTTTCATTTGGATCATTAAGCTGTTGTAGTTAGCCTTTTCCCTCTATTTGTATCATGTGCTCATAAGCTGCACAGATAACAGCATTCATGAAATCTTGTATCGTCTCTTATTTTCCTTTGTTGAATGAAATGGAATATTTTCAAGTGTTGAGTTTCATCTGAGTTCACATCTCAAACTGTCAGCTCTCCTCCCAGACATTCCTTTGTTTGCCAGTGCTTTATGGAGATTTCTTCCCATGCCCAAACCAATGAACCTGCATAACGTAGAGGGGGACTCCAGCACTCCTACCCTTAGATGTGTGTGTCAAAAGTCTGTCTTTAAGTGAGCTTGGCTATTCTTTAGCATTTGGTGTAGCAAATTCAACTGTGCCGTAACTCCAAGGCAGAAAAATGAGGCCAGCTCTCCATAAAACTTTATTGGTTTTGTTTCTTGTTGTTTGTCCCATTTATACCTAATAAGACCTGCTGCCCGATACCTCCAGAGCTCTGGTAGATATTCCAATACATTCTCATAACTGTAAGCATCTTTTCTTTGACCGTCAAGTTATGACTCATTTCTACATATGTATACAGTTTCCACAATTTCAGAATACTATTAAAGGGCTTAATATTTATATCTTTAAACATTTATGTGGTAATAGAAATGCTTAAATTAAGTTCAGCTAATTTAAAATGTTTGGGATTCCTGGAAAGGGTACGGTTAAAGTTGTGTAAATGGGATTAGCAATGGGAAATTACGAACTTCTGAACCACTGCAGTTAACTGTGCTGTAGGTGAAGGTAAAATGGTAATTCATTCAGGTTTGTCTTTACCAAAAAACCCCCAAAGCCTCAAAGGATGGTCTCATTGGCTTCACTTTTAAAAAGTTTGGTTCACTAGATATAAGACTATTGAAAGGGAGTTTTAATCCTTTAAATTGAGCCTAGTGTCCAAGGGGGGAGTTCACTTCGTCATATGCCCATTTTCACGCAAATACAGGAGGGATTGGTAGCACATGCTATAGAGCAGGGAAATTGCACTAGTTGAAGAAAGTCCGTTGGTACTTTTGCACTTTGCTGTATCATAGCTTTAACATTGTATATTAGTTGGACTGTCGTAGAACAGGGAAATTATTTTAATAACTGTCAGTACATCAAAAAGAATTCTCTAAATATCAGTTTCTCTAGAATTCAGAAATGTAGGTGTTTACACTGACACATCTGCAGTTGCACAGTATCTTACTTGGTTTGTAATGGTTTGAGAACAGCACAAGAGAAAATATTCTATATGAGCCTACTACAGTACTTCAAAAATAATATACTGATAGCTTTGGTTTCTTTTATTCTTCTGCATCACATGGCTGTTTAAAAGAACCTAACCATAGCATTAAGTAATTGCATTGGCAGTGTTTGCAGCAAAAACATTCACTGTAAAAGGACCAACATGACCCAGACACGTGCACTTGCAGCCCAGAAAGCCAACTATATCCTGAGCTGTATCCAGAGCAGCGTGGCCAGCAGGGCACGGGAGGGGATTCTCCCCGTCTACTCTGCTCTTGTGAGACCCCACCTGCAGTTCTGCATCCAGCTAACCCTAACCCTAATGGCACCTCTCCTATAAAGACAGGCTAAAAGAATTGGGCTTGTTCAGCCTGGGCAGGAGAAGGCTCCAGGGAGACATTATAACACCTTCCAGTACCTGAAGGGGCCTACAAGGAAGCTGGGAGGGGACTTTTTAAAAAGTCTTTTAAAAAAAAAAAAGACTTTTATCCAGGACACAAGGGGTAATGGGTTTTAATTGAAAGTGGGTAGATTTAGGTGAGATATAGGGAAGAAATCCCTCCCGAAGAGGGTGGTGAGGCACTGGAACAGGTTGCCCAGAGAAGCTGTAGATGCCCCATCCCTGGAAGTGTTCAAGGCCAGGCTGGATGAGGCTTTGAGCAACCTGGTCTAGTGGAGGGTGTCCCTGCCTGTGGCAAGGGGTTGGAACTAGATGATCTTTAAGGTCCTTTCCAACCCAAACCATTCTATGTTTCTATGAAAATGATGAGAAGAATAATGAAACTTAAAGTATCATGCTGATATGTTCCCTCTGCAGAAATTATCAAGTTACTGCTAACATTTTAGGAAACCAAAAGGCAGAAAAAGATACTTCCCTTCAGGTGATCTTTCTTATTGCTTCCTGTACTGCAGAGCTACTTTCTGGGCTATGACAGATTTATCTGGGTGAGGAGCAGTAAATGTCTTTCTGGTATTTGAAACACTGTGGACTGAGAGAACAGTATGTTACATTGCAAACGGGCTAATTTTAATGAACCTCTTTGACCTTTTCCATGTTTTCCTAAAACTGCCATGATCAGAAGTAGAATAAAATCCATTAAAACATACAATTTAGGGATGTAAGGTAATACTATGTTTTCATGCTTCACTTTGTTAAATGACTCCTGCAGAGTAGCAAATGTCAATTTGTCAGATTCCTTCAATCCCGCGGGGTGAAGCCGAAGGGTTTCTGTCAGGGACCTGCCAATACCTGTTGCTAAATAATAAAACAAGATACAGCAGGAGATGGAATAGTCCTTCAGTAAGTGCTCTCTGGGCAGGCTGTTCTGCTGCAGGGGTGGCTCATCTCCGCTGCTTTAGGCACTGCAGCTTTTGAGTAGAAGGAGATACATGCTTTATTCAGAAAGCATCTAAGAGGAAGGGGACTTGGTTTGCTTATTCTCATTCAGGAATTAAATGTAAATTGAAATTCTGATACCATATGTTTACACCAGTCTCCATGTTTCCTTTCACTGAAGGTGTGCCTATTAAAAAAGACCACGTTTGCTTTTCTGAATGCTTTAACGTGAGGCTTCTGGTTTACTCTATGGAATACTGACTTTTTTTTTTTTTCCTTTTTCTGACAACATGATAATATCAGAATATCTTTAGGCAAAAATCTAGTGCTTGCTATTTATTGATTGTGTATTCAGTTCAGCAAATACAACTTGTTGCAGAAATTCCTATATGCAGCCAGCACATCTCTCACTATACCAGAATCTATACAATTGTGTGTTGATGATAACTCAGCATGATGGCTTACATGCAGTAGAGCACTGATTATTCTAGAAAACATCAGGCAAAGGGACAGGGCACGTCTGTTGGACTTGAAAGAAATATGAATTATTGAAAAGTGCATCTAAAGGTTCTCAGCTGAAGTCTTCTACTTTGATTTACTAAAGCTATTACTAGACCTATTTTCAAATATAATATTATTAGTAAGGCAGCTGGGAGACATTGGAATGACAAGGGCTGGGTAGGAGTGAGCAGGAGAAAATAATACATTCCATAAGAAGTTTCTAGCTTTCAAAATATATTTTGTTTGGGGAGGGGCTGGGAGGAAGAGTTTTAGGGATCTCTGACCCAAAACAGAGAAAACTGAGATTTGAAGAGTAATTCTGGGGTGGGGATAAGTGGTTCAGTCACAAGCTGCTGAATGGGATTTGGACCAAGTTGCTCCTTACCAACAAGGGAAAGTATTTGTAATATTGAAAACAGATGAGGAAATCTGGGCATCTGCAGTCTCTTTCTAATTTTGTTACAGACTTGCATACAAAGATTGTTTCTTAAAATGTTAGTTAAGATCTATTTCCAATATCTCATTTATTAAGCCTGGTCTTCAGTTGCCTTTTATAGAACTGGAGTTCTGTGATCAAATGTTTTCAGGCATCCACATGTAAAAAAACTATACGCTGACAGAACTCAAGTCTATTTTGATGTAGTAACACCATATTCCCAATCAGCACTAGAGCACCAGATTTTAGTAAGCATATGGCTGGTGGCATTAAGCCCATGGAAACAGCTTTGAATGGTTTAGCATCCAAATTGAGCCAGGGGAGGTGGTCTTTCACAGAACACAGAGTCGCACTCTTTCCCACAGAAGCCTGGAGATGCTGAAAGTTTTGCTCAAAAAACAAGTGGGCAAATCCACAGAAGAGAAATCTGGCCAGCATGCTGGCCCTGGTCCAGAACCACAATTTGCTGGAGGCTGAAAGTACTCTGGGGATTTGCCACACCAGTCCTGCCATATTCTTACGCTTCTCCCTGGGCACCAGCTGTTTGCCATTGCCAGAAATTCATGTTGGCCTGGATGGAACTCTGGCCTGGCTTGGTGTAAATGTTGTTAGATGCCAGCTGCCCCCCATCTGCAGAAAAGTATTTCTTGCAAGTAGCAACACACACGAAATACTGGAGTACGCTCCAGTGAAATAAACTCCTTCCCACAACCGGATTAAGATGAACATTGTGGATCTCTTCACCTTTTTGGAGGGGAGTACTGTGAGTGCACAACTGCAGAGTAACCATAGAAACAGAGATGTATGATGAGATATTGAAGCCAATGTTGTGAGTGGAATGAGAAGTGGCAAGAGACAAAGACGGGCTTTCATTTATCACAAGAATTAAGGGGTCTTTCACCCCCTCACTAGCTGCCATCCCCTGCCTTCTAGCTGAAGCTCTTGTTGCTCTTGCCAGCATGGCACTGTGGCTGCTCTACAGCTTCTCCTCCCTGAGGCTCAGCTGTAGCTTATTAACCTGTTCATCCAAGGAATCTGGTAATGAGCAGCTTGGTAGTGTGTTCCCAAACGATGTCCCCAGTGTTTCTTATGTCTGGCTCTGTATCCCCTCTTTCCCTGTGATCCATGGGTGCTAAAGGGGTGTAACCCAGTGTGAGAGCAGGGGGCTGCTGCCCTGCCCTGCATAACCCAATTGCACAGCTCATCCCTACTGCATGGTGGCTCCAGGTGACTCTGGCCCAGTAGGCACCATTTGTGTTGGTTTTACCAACATTATAACAAAATCTGGAGGCCACTCTGAGTCTCTACAGGGGACTTCATACCACTCATGGGTCTTTCCCCTTCTCATTCACTCTTCCTATGAACTCCAATTGATAGTGCCAAGCACATTTTATGTGAATCCAAGGGGAATATCTATGTGGTACACCATGAGGAAGAGTGCTGATACAGACATCAAACCACTTCTGCACAGCCTGCAGCTTCCCCCAGGCCAGCCTCTCTGTAGCTGGAAGCAGGCCCATCTCATGGTCTATCACTTTTTCAAAGTGAAATACTGTAAGCCAGATAAGTGTGAGAGAACTTGCCAGAGGTAAGAACCAGAGACATGGGAGCACAGGGAATTGCTTACACCTTAAAAGATAAGCATTTTAAAGAACTGAGGAGGCGTAAAGACACAGGGTATCAGGATGCAGTCTTGCAATAACACAGATGCCATCAAGGACAGCATGGTTTATGTCACTTTGCCTCATGAACGAGAAGGCAAAAGTCAGCCTTGGGCATGTGTGTGTGGGATGGCACCGAGTATTTTTGCCAGTTCCTTTTTTATCTTACTACTCTCCATTGATGCTTAACACCCTTTATTTAATTATCTAAAATCCATGGTTGTTATTCGGTGAAATCATGCTCTGTCAACTCCATTTATTCAGAAAGCTCTTAGTAACTGCTAGCTAATTCTACAGTAGTCTGTAAATTGTAAGTCTGGAAGGAGGGTAGTTTACTTCAGCCACAGTATCTGAATTTTGAGGAGAAGATCTTGTTTATGACTTTCTTGTTCTGGTTTGATTGGGTGCTACTGTACTTCAGTTGGACACCTGGCAGAGATAAAATGCAGGGTTGAATTCTGTCCAAAACTGTCTCTAGTGAAAAGTTCCCATTTCTAACACATTTGCTAGTGGAACTGACTGGTCAGAAACTACCTAGAGGGACATGAAATAAATACAACGTAGAATGTTGCTTTTTCCCAGAAAAGGAAAATGTGCTAATTGTAACTGTGACAGTTTTACACAACACAAAAATGATCACAAAAGCAACTAGTATTTATAAATTTTAAATGACAACAGCAGTTGGATTTCAAATAAAGTACATCAAAGTTCATGCCCCTCAGATGGTAAGAGACCTCAAGTTGGGACTTTCTTTCATAATTCCTGGGTTCGTTTTGAGCAATAAGTAATAAGGCATATGTAACCCCTGCGCATTGTCAGTATCATCCTGACAGAGCACTCTCTGCTTTAGGTAGTTTTTGTAAATATCATTAGAAAAAACCCTGTTGGAATCTCACTGACAACTTTGTATAATGTAGTAGCCCAACTGATCAAGGGGTTCTGGATTCTTATATTGAAGCCAAAATAATGTGCTCTTCATTTTTAAGAGTTGATCTCCCTTTTGAAAAGACGTGAATATCTGTTTTATCTTCCTCAATCCATCAAGATCCTGACTGAAGACCACTGGAAAAGGATCCTATCCACGTAGGTGGGTGTTGGACATCTGCTGGGCTCTGCCAGTAGCACTGACGTTTGCAAAAGTGGATTGCAATGAATTTTTTCAGTTCTAGGCAGGATGAGCCAAGAGACATCCTAATCACATAACTTTTGCAATTTTAGCATAAGATTTTTCAGCCCCATCATCAGTTTGCTACAGCAACTTCTAATCCCACTGTGGCTCCCGCTTGTCAGTTTGACAAGACAACGTGGATGGCGATGCCTGAGCTGTGGGTCTGTGGCTGATGATAATACCCGAGGTCTGAAGGGAATGCTTTTGCTGACTTCAGGTTTAGCACATGAAACATCAGCTTGCTTTGTTGCAAACTCGATCCTTTAAATCACTGATGTTCACATGCCCCCAGAGAGACACAGTGTCATATATGCAGTGTTAAAATAGGATGTTCTGAGGGGTTTTAATTTACTTTAGAAGTATATTCTGGAAACTTTACTTATAGCATGAATCTGCATCGATTTAATTGTGCTAATTCACATGAGACTATTCTAAGTGTAAGGTGGATGAACTTTGGTCCTCATCAAGATAATTTTTGACCTGTAACTTTGGGTGTTGTCAAGTTTTAACATAAATTTTCAACCAGAAGCTATCCTCTTGTGTTTCCCTGAGATTTTTACAATTGCCCTTCCCACCCCCATGTTGTTAATAACCTGTTAATGATCTGACAGCTACTGTGCTTATGTAAATGAGGAGGCTGTTGAACTGAGAGTTAGCCTTCCTCAAAAAAAAGCCTTTCCAGTCTGATAACTCATTGTTTTCCTCATCTGGTAGTAGATACAGAATATGCATCTGCATCCTTGGTTTGCTAAAAGGATAAAGTCAGATAAATATGTGCATGTTAGGAAAATGTATTGCACTTTAGGTGACAGATATAGAACATCTGAACCCTCTTGGTTAATCATAATGAATGGTGTATGTAGTAATTATGACTTTTTAAGCACTTTATGTTTCTCACATAGATAAAGAACACAGCCTGAACTGGAACAGAGTCTGCAAGGTGCATATTAATCCTTACAATCAGTCTTTCAGGCTCTATTCTTATTTAGAATATGCTCTTTATAGATGTAAGTATATGTGCACATACATATGTACGTGTAGGCTTCTGTAGGACAATAAATTCTAAAGGTCAAAATTAAGTCTTGGTAAACTTTGTTGAAACTTTTGAGTCTATTTTTTGCCACCTCACTTCAGATAAAATGTGGACTAGCTGTAGTCTGGAGAGCAGAAACAAAAATGAATGACGAGTTAGAAAACATGACCTAAAAATGCAGCATAGGAAGATAAATATGATTTGTGGCTGGTTAGCTTCAAGATGAGAAAATGTCAGAGGCTGTGATAATTTTATTCAAGTATGTAAAAGGTTATTGGAAAAAGGAAGGAAATTAGTCATCTGCAGCATCAATAGACCCAAATTCCTGCCTGAAAGTTTGGTTAAACACTGGGAAAAACTCCAATGATAAGAAAACTTAAACACTGCAGTGTAGGAAAGTTATGGAGTTGCCCAGTGTTGGAGGTCTTTAAGAGCTTGTTGTCTGATACTGTGTAATGAAGATTGGTTACTTAATGAAGATTTCTGTTACATTAGGTAATGATTTGTAAATTGTATTATGACTAGTGGATAGAAAATATTACTGCAACTTCGTAATAGGCTTTGGATGCTTCAGGCTTTTACCTTCTCTTTTTGTCTTTTTCCCTGTTACTAGCTGTTTCAGTTATTAGCTGATAACACCTATCTTTTTACTTTTCACTTGCTTCTCATAGATTTCTGTTCCATCTGCCTCCCTGACGGCAAGCTATTTCACTGTGAAACAGGACATCCTGCTGGTTTAGACATCAAAGCATTTTGTCCCTATTATCTCAAGAGTTTGTTAACCTTTATGCCACAGTGGGAATTATCAATAGAAATGTCAACAAAAATTAGTCTGCTCAACTCCTTAGAGGTAGGATTCCTTTATTGCCGTTGTCCTTCTTCCCCTCATTTGTGTGTCAGAGATGGTGACACCCCTCTGTCTAAACCTGACCGCGTGCTGACAGGAGACGGAGGAGCTCTCCAGGGGTGGACAGTGGTCTTCTGGGGTTATGTTGTCCATCACTTGAACTGTATGAAAACTTTTGTCTTACTTTTGGCTGATGTAGAAGAGTACAATACCTAATTACGAGGTCAAATGGATGAGCTGAACACAGATTTTTTTTTTCCTTTTACAAAACTGCCTGATAATTTTGGCTCAACCCCTCTGTAAGCTTCATCTCTAACTTATTTCCTCTAATCATGCCCTTAGTAAGGGAATAAGGACAATGACAGTTAAACAATGATAACAAGATGCTCTTTGTTACTGTGAATGAAGCACTTGTCTCTAGTTTCTCTCTGCCACAAGGGCACACGTTTATATATCTGTAACATCTCATCTTCTGACAATTTGACCTATTTATAATCACTCAATGTACCTGTGATTTGAATTTGTGGTATTAATCATTTCACTCAACTAGAATGTGTTGTGATTTGTGCTTTTTGATATATAATCAGATCAGCATTTATTATTCATCACTGACTTCTCTTTTATCTTAGCTTAAATGTAGTCTACGGTTTTGTTGCTGGTTTTGTGTTTATTTTCATTATTTTTCCTGTCCTTATTTTATTTGTCTTTCCTAGTAAGGAGTTAATTGATAAGCCTTTCTCCTTTGAAGAACATGTGTTCATGGCATATAAGCAAACCTGAATCTAGAACAAGTTACGATACATAATTTTTGGTAACTAATTATATTGTGCAGAGGACTGACGTTTTCATTTCTATAGTCTTAATGGAAGGACTTATTCACAATTTTTATATAATATTGTAATTCAATGTTATATAAAAATTATCCTTTTTATCTAATGCATTTTTTCTTTGTATATTCATTTTAATTTTGGTATCCATATAGCTTAATGATATGAAGCTCACTGTACTCTTTCCTGTTATTAACATTTTTGGACTGGACGTGCTGTCTCCCAGAAAATAGGTCCCAATGTTCATTTATTATTTTGTCAGCATATATGCATATAGTATTTTATAACCAAAGCTTTTTCCACGTCTGAGGTAGAACTCATTAATGTCTTACCTGACTTTAGGGACTTAAACTAGTAGCAGAAGGAATTATTTCAAGATCTTGTCATCACTGCTAAAAACTGCTTCTTGTTCTATAAAGAACACAGAAATGGTATTTTAATCATCTTTACTCAAAGCAAATAATTGGAGTTGAAGTTCAGCAGTGCTTATAAAACTTGTTTCAGAGCCAACAAAGAGTTTTCAATTAAAAATTTTAACAGACATAGCAGAAAATTAACTAGTGCAGTTTCACTCTGTGAAACTCCAGAGACATCCTTGGAAAAATATTATGATGCCAATTTATTAGGTTCCTGAAGAGTTTCTGATTTTGGGGGGGTTTTTTTAGGTCTTAAAATTGTTGTGTCATTTTGTTGGAGGTTGGAGTTGCAATGAGTAAAGTGTTGGGTTTTTGCTGTCTTTTTGCTTGTGCTCTTCATTCTGTATATTTTATCCTGGAAAAGTTTGATCAGGTTCCACCCAAGTGAGTAGTAATTACAATGTGGAGAGGAGACTATGGAAGGGGGTGAGAGAAATGGGCTGGGAGCAATGAGACATCTAGGAACATGCTCACTTAGGGATGTCACTAAACTTAGGTAAATTTATGGGTGAGTCTGATGAGTTACAAGTTATATGCACAAATACAGATGTGTCTGGATAAAACTTTGAAGACAGAAATGACATTCAAAATAATATAAGTGGGTGAAAATATCCAAGGCTGTGAGATATATCATGTTTAAGGTGGAGATAATGTGACTCTTCAAAGATTTGATTTACCTTTGGTTGTCAGGGAACATGGTTCCAGAAGCCATTCACAAGGATTATTTTATCTTTTAGGGAGTTGTAAAAACTAGCAAACAGTTAATGCTCAAGTTATGTATATACTTTTATAATCCACTGAAACATTAAAATTCTGACTTGATTAACTCACATAAGATTTCCTTATAGGGAATACTTTTTCCAATATAGCCATTTTAATGAAATTCTTAGTTACCTGTGTAGATAATGCTACTTTTAAGACTACACATAGACCAAAAAGAGCTTGACTGCCATCTTTTTAAAGCTGTCAGTAACTTATCAAGTAGAATTTGGTTTCTGATTCCTTATGCTTATGGGTCTGACTTACAGTATATTTTACCTTACACTGTAGGGCTTAGTTACCTTTTTATAGGTAAAATAGAACTGCCTCAAACAACACACACAGTGATTCGTATAGTATGCAGCAGAGCCTGAGGGGTAGGTTCCTATATTATGGTTGGCATATCTTCCTCACATTTATTTAATGACGAAAGATACATTACTGCTCCAATGCCTCCCATTCTCTATCAAAAAAAGAAAACCAACACTAAATAAGAGTCTCTGAAGATTAAACTTATGGTACTGCTTTTCCAAAGAAAATATTTCATTGAATTAACTCAATAATTTGTCTTGGCAAACTTTACAGTCTTTCTACATGGAGTGCTATAAGATGACAGCTTATGAATTTGAAAAAGCAATTCAGGCTGCTGAGCTATGCAGAATTTGTCCTTTCAGATATTCACCACCCTCATATTATCTGTCAAAAATAATACTAAACTTCATTCCTGAAATTCAGTAGAGGAAGAGAAATTCTGAATAAGTTAAACTTTATCTTCCCCAGATCTTGATCCAAAGTC
Organism: Rhynochetos jubatus; assembly: GCA_027574665.1. Lineage (NCBI taxonomy): Eukaryota > Metazoa > Chordata > Aves > Eurypygiformes > Rhynochetidae > Rhynochetos > Rhynochetos jubatus. The sequence goes on from CM050654.1 coordinate 34,176,760, forward strand.
ATTGTGAAGGGAGGTAAGCAGAAGACATCTCTTATTTTCTCCCTATTTTCTAAATTACTATGATCTATATGAAAGAGTAATGGATGCATTAGCAAGCCTTGGTCAGTTCACTGTTAACTTTTGCTATACTGAATATTACTCCTAACAACTTGTCCCTTTCTCTCATCTTGTTTTTAATCTCCAGTGGAAATTAACCTCCTTTCCATGAACTCTTTTGTTATGAGTTCTCCGTGAGGGTAGTTTACAGCTGCTAGAACCCATTCCATCTTTCTTTCTTGTTCTGTACTCTCCCAAGGTCCTCTGTGAATTGCCACCACCCCTTCCTTATGTATACCCTTTGGCCAGCACTTGCAGAAAGTCCATTCCGCCCCTCATTGTCTGGCTGGGATGCACGAGCTCTCTGAGCCTGCACTCACCAACCCCATGGTGTGGCTTTATCTCAGGGTGCTAATTGGAACCTCTCCTGTCCTCTTAGCTCTGCTTTACATAAAACTTGTCAGGATATTACATCTTTAAGACTTCAAACCCTGGCAAATTTAGTTGAGAGTGATTCTGAACTGGCTGTGTAATGCAATTGCATAAGTCTCATTTATATAGTAACTGTGTTAGGATTAATAACATTAAAAAAAAAATAAATCACACCTTTAAAAATGGGTCAATGGATTTGGGTTAGTCAACCACTTACGTTACTCGCGCTCATGACTTCCATCTGTATGCACAGTACCAAGTAGTGTCTAAAGTGCAAACTTTTTTTGTACAAGGTATTGAAAGCTCTTTTCAGCGGGAAGCTATTTTAAATTTAAGAGAGAAGCAGAGCCCTCCAAGGTGAGGCTTGAAGATGTGAATCAAGTTACTAGCTCAGAGGTTGTAAGTAAGCCCAGGCAGTAAATATGAAAAACTATCTTATGATTGCAGAGAAGGGTAGGGAGGAGTTGCAAAAAAGGTAGTAGATGCAGGAGGAAATGGAAGGAAAGGGGGTGGAAATGTCTTAGACAACACACAGAAAAATAAAGTTCAAATGCTAAATGTGTAGAAATGGCATGAGAAGGTGAAATCTACTCCTCAGACTCTGCATCCAGATTTTCTACTCTGTGAACTTGTAGGCATGATCTCAGCCCAAACAAAGGCTAAAGGGTTTTCTATGGCTTTCTAGTCATGAATGTAATTTTTTCCATATATAATTAACAAATAGATTCAGAATTATTGGGAAGGAGAAAGATTGATGAACAAACCAGGTTAGATGAGCAGAGATCATAGTCACAGAAAGTTTATTCTGTCGGAAAATCAAGCTAAGTAAGAGGTTTTTTGAAAAGTTGATATCTCATTTTTGTACCTGCATGTATCTATCTGTCTTTATGTGAGTCAGTGCTTTAATGTATGTTTTCACAGTTTTAAGATGAGGCCTTTTATTTCTTTTTACAAAGTCTATAGCCGATAGTCTGCGTTACCTAACCACACTTACTCAGTTTGGAAAACTATAGCTAAAGTAGACGAATGCCAGATAATTAACAGCAAAATAAGTTTTTTGTGGTTAGTGTATACCAATGACTATGTAAAAAGAACCAAACAAAAAATTGCTGTGTTAAAAGTGTTAAGGTTACAAAGCCAAACGCAGAAAAGTTAGGAAATGCTACATTGATAGCTCTGTGCAAGTTTAATTTGGCTCCCTTGTGTGCATGCATTATGATACAGTCTTTAATTACCTGATTGCATACTGCTTTCTCCATGGGACTCCTACCTCATTCCGTGCACTGGATGAATGTGTCTCACTAAATGAGTAGCTATTCAGTGTTTCCTTTTATTCTCATTATTCAATGTGTAACACCATGACTTATTTACTGATCTTCTAATTCTCTTTGTAAATTCAGACTTTTTTATTTCCTCATGGCCTTGTCAGTGCTGTGCTTCATTAAATACCATGTGCTTCTCATATATCAATGCCTTTATCTTCTCAAGGTACCTGTAAGATGTCATGAATTTGATAGAGTCTTTGAGGGGAAATGGAGGCTGCTAATTCTGCTAGTATTCATTAACTTTGAGTATCTGCTTTAAGACTTAAAATCTATATCTCCCTTCAAACTATTAAATCAATATGATCTATTCTCCATCTTGAGTAATCCTCAATATGTTATATTGTGTGAGACATCATTGCAAGGAATAAATTAGCATCACAGTTTTCACTGATTTTAATCACCTGAAGTTACTTAAGTGCTGAAATCATTGGAAGTTATGCACCATAGTGGGGTTTGGTCTGAAAATGTACCCTTGTCCTCTTAATATTTAAAACAATGGGCTCAATATTTGTACATTCCAGCACCCAGGTGTGATTTAATGGGGGCATCAACAGTGCCAGTGGAATTCCTCGTGCCGCCAGTGGAATTCCTCGTGCCATCAGTGGGTCCTAAAGGGGAATCAAAGGACAGAATTTTCCCTACGATCATCATTTGCATCTTTATATAGAGCTCCACCTCCAGCTGGGAGCTCCGTCTGATATGATAAACAGCACCTCTTGGCATCATCTTCGTTTACTTGCTCCCTTTTAAAGCGTATGTACGGTCTTGCTTTAGTCTTTCTGAGATCCCAGCACTCTAGCTGAACATTATTGCCTTTACAACAGCATTAGTTTGATCACTTTTATATTGCAAATAATATGTGGTGTACAGATAATGCCATAAATATCATTCATCTCAGTTTGAGCTGGTATGCATTACTTTTACTTTATAAATGCTTATAGGAAATCTGACTCCAGTTGGTAGTTACAGGAAAAGAATTTACAGCACAGTTAAACCAAAACATATAAACTCTTTTTCTCTTTAAGAGAGTTTTGAGGGTGGTCATTTAGCACAGTATACATGGTGTTTTATGTATTTAGTGTTTATAATATACTGTGTAACTCAATTCTGTAGTGAACGGTACATGAGTTAGAGTGGCAGAGAATTATGAAATACAGGAACCTTGGGCATTCCAGGTGTATGCAAACATGGAGATACGCAAGTTCGTCTCTGGCAACATCTCAGCTTTGAAACTATTCAGCTGAAGTCTCACTAAGCAAGTTGATCTCATGCACCACTTTATTTAAACTACATTTATCACTGTCTATGTTTTTGTATAACTGTGAAATTGACTTATTTTGGCACATCCCATAATACCTGATTAACCTTCCTAAAGTAATTGCGAATGGAGATATTCAGGAGAAGTCTTCTGTGTGATTTCCCAAGCTGGTCTGTGTTCGCTGTTCTGCAGTAATGGGTTTTGTGCACTGTGCATTTTAAGTGCAGTCTGCCATCCAGGCACCCCGTTTTCTTGCCTACTTGCTTAAATACTTTTGAACAGAGGAGAGTCCAAGGCACAGAGGTAAAACCTCCCTATTTTAGAGCTCTGTTTGGAAAAGCAATGTGATCTTTGCATTTGCAAGTGATTTTAATTCAGAGTCCTGTCAAGCCACTCAGACTCTGCAGTCTAGATTTAAAGTCTTTAACCTTGAAGAGTCCTTAACGTTGAGCTTTACTGGAGGGTATGCCACCAAATTTGTGTGTGACACCATAAAATCATTTTGTTTATGTGTGCTATTACGTTGTCTTTAGAGTGAAACAGTATATGAGTATTTTATGGGAAATATTTCCCTTCTGAAAAGGATTTTTGATATTTTAAAATTATTTCCAAAGTAAATCAAAGGTAAAAACTTTTTTTTTTTTTTTTTTTTTTTTTAATATTTCCATGCTGTAAGGGTACAGAAAATTTTCAGAACTGGAAGGATCAAACTGCATTCTTAACAGTTGTGAAAAGGCTTTTTTATCTTTTATCTTTTTGTAATTTACCTCTTTTTTTTTTCCCTTTGGAGACGATGGTACCCAAAATATATTTGAATATTTAAAAAAAAAAAAAAGTTTTAAAAAAAAATGTTTTAAACAAAAATGAAACTCTTTTATAAGATGAAATAAAAGTAGAAATTTGGGGATTTTTGGAAGGTGTATTTTGGCTACATTTTTCTTAGAAATTTAATAGTAGTTTTAATTTTTAGTAGATATTCATTTTCTCAGAAGATGTCCCCTGAAACTTTCTGACCATTTCTCAAACACACTCCTGTCTTGTCGAGGTTGCAGTATGATTTAACATTTCTACACCTTTGTGGAGATGTAGTAAAAATGTTAAGTACTGGTTACTATGATGCCGTAATAGCAGAGGGAAAGGGTAGAAGTGAAGTAAACACTCCTGTATTGCCTTCAGTTCAGTGTTTATATAGTAACACATTAGTGAGTGAATCTCCATTGTGGGGAATAAAGGTGAGAAAAGCTTCTGCCAAGGTATTCTAGTTGCTATAAATTATCAGCTGTGTCAGCAAAACTAGGTTCTTTGTCACGCAATAAACAAGAAAGTTATAAAGGATAAATTACTCACCCAGAGAGAGCTCCAGGGACGTTAAGCCTGAAGGATCAACTTTGAAATTAGGTCCTATGCATTTGTGAAATAATCAGAACCACTATGTAATATTGCTGGAACCATTGTGAGGCAAAGAAGGAAAAGCTGAATTTTGCCTTAACCTCTGCTTGAGCTATGACCTACATAAAAGGGAAATGATAGGAAAATATTAAGATTCCATGATCTTCCCTGGCTGCTCTGTTTCACTTAGCAGCTGCAAGATTTGAACAGTAACACCAGTGAATGACAGAGAGGTCCTTGAGATTGGCTGTATATGGGTTTTCTAAAAAACAATGACTGTGGCATAATGCTGCCACACCTTTAGAGCATGGCAGAGCATCTGGGTTCATCCGCAGACTATATAATACAATATATCACGTAGAAATGCCTGTTCTTTTCCAACTACTTTCCGAATCTTGAAAAGACTTATTCTTTCTTTAGACCGTTTAGAATATTTTTCAGGTTAAATTGTGTTCTGCAATAAATTTATTCCTCTGAAATAATCTCAGTAGAATGAGATCAACAGCACAAGATTAATGCCCGTTTCTGTTACCGACTAATAGTTGGTATGTGGGTACGTTGCACCTTGTATCTGTAAGTGTCTGATATGGCTACAGTAACTATGATCTCGCAACCAGTGTCTCATCTAATCCTCGTTATTAAGAACTCTCATGGTGTTTCTGAACATCTCCTGGGAGGAATTCAGATTATCCTCAATGCCTGCTGAAAACCCCAGGAGATGGTTACTTCTTAGCAGTATCTGATACCAAAGCTGCTAAATGTTGTCTGCTAACTGACAAGATTTTTTTGCTGAATATATCTTTACTAACTTGGCTTAAAGGGCACATTTCAATACAAATTCCTTACTAAGAATAAAGCTTAAGCACATGTTTAACGTTAGAAGGTGTGCAAGTTCAGGCTTTGACAATGAGGAAGGTAAATATCCAAACAGGACAGCTGAAAGCCTGGTGTCTGGAATGGAGAGGCTTGGAAAATTCATGGGGAAATTTCTAGGAGGAAAAGCAGGGAGAAAGATGAATTGCCTTGTTGAACTAGAGCAGGCACCCAGTATTTCGCATTTTGACCTCATGCAATTGTCAGAACCTAAGCCTATGTTAAACAAAGATTAAGCCTCTTCACAGTTCTTAGGCAAGCCTACAAACATGACTGATGCATAACCAATGTGCTAGAGGTTTTCTGAGTCTGAATACAGCATAAAATTGTGGCTCTGAAGGTCATAATGCACCCCAAAGCATACTTTGTAAATCATACTGTCCTGTGGACCTACCACCATTATTTTATCAACTGATGAATCAGTGGCAGGACAAGAAGAAGATAGGGTATTCCTTGGTAGGCAAAGGAAAAATTTTAATGTCCGATATAGGAGAATGAAGAAAAGGTGGAGGCAGGTCATAATGATGGAGAAATTTCCTGTAGCTGCTCTGCTTGTCTGGGAAGGAAGTCCAAACACTGGTCAGTGCTGCCGTGGAGTGGGGGCTGTCCTCCTGCTGCACCAAGGACTCTTCTTTAGACAATCTCCAGGGATGCCTTCCAGCCTCAGCAATGCTCTCATATGACATTCTACTTTTAGAAATAGATTATAACGTTCCTTCAAAAAGCAAAACAACTATTTCTTCTAAATTCCATGAGTTCTTAATCACTCTTTGCTTATCCCATGCCTTAAATCTTTCCCGATACCCTCAGAAATTACGTCTGTCATGTTCTTTGATAATTAGTCACTAGCGCAACATAGCATCTGGTGGCTGTTGCATTTTTTTGTTGGTTAAATGATCTGGATCCAATGCTGAAACAGAAAAATGCGTCTCAGTAAATAAAGCCGTACAAGCACCTTGCAGGCACTATTAACTGCTTGACGCTGCTGAACTTCCTGAGCAGACCCAGGTAGAGTGAAGCTGGGATAATGGATTGGAGCAGCACAAAAGCCACACAGGAAGACCAGGGGCAGTCAGGATATTGAAAAGAGACTGAAATTTATTTGCATCCTTGTGGTTTTGTGCAAAAGATAGACAGAGGCCACTGCAAAGATGATTGAAACAGCAGCCTCCTTTGCAGTACTCTTGTGAGCATAACATTTGAATTTTTTCACCTTATTCCCATCTTTCACCTACTACATGACTTGCATTTGCTGAGGTTTGCTTACGTTTGTTAGGCTTCTCCCACTCAAAGAGCACAGCTCTTCTGTAAGCAGATCTCATTTCAGAGCTGAGTCTGTTCAGCTTGCCATGGAAGAGGAAGCTCAGGAAGAATAATTTTCTGAGCCAAGTTCAGAGCTGACACTAGCTGTGATATTATAGCAAGTTGACATAAATGATCATAAAATGTTGGTACTTGTATGTCCAGGAGATTATGCTGCAAGGCTGCTTTGTGCAGAATGAATAATTGGAAAGCACAGAGTAATTGAAACTTCCCAAAAGATTGTTTCTTCATGATCTCCAATATTTCAGTCAGAAAATTTATGGTTAGAATGCACCTCATTATGAATGTGTTGTTATCCTTGCTTTGTAAAGCAGCAGCATCTCTTTCTAAAGCCTGGCTCATCTCTCGCTGACCTCTGAAGCTATAAAGATAAGAGTTGTGTCACTTAGTGCAGGAGACAACTTTATAACCAGCACATTTTCAGAGCAAAATCAGCTTCTTACTGCTTGTATTCCACTGTGGAAAATTTTATTTAAAACAGAAAGGAATCTGATCCCTGCAGTGTCTGGGATGGTGACACTACCACTTGTTCCCTGTATTTAATGTGATTGTTTTAGACACAGCATACTTGCATAGGGCTAAATCCACAGCTTGTATTCAGTTTTTGCATTCTACAAGTTCTCTGTGACTAGAAAAGGATCTTTGATTTTTTCTTAAATGTAGCTTAAACATAATTACCAATACAAACTGAGAAGGATGTGCTCTTGAGATGACCTTGTTTACATGCAAACGTCTCTGAGATATATACGTCTCTGTGTTTATTAAGTAAATTGCTCATAAATTAAACAGAATCTCCCCTATCAATTCGGATGTACTCCTCTTTTCACATGGTCCATTAAGCATTAGTCCCTGAAGGTTTACTTTTTTAGAGTGCCTGTTTTATTGGATACAATTTCCTCATGAATGACTGTTACGCTGAAGGAAACATTATGTATATAAACTAGATGTTTATATACTACAGTAAGCCTTGAGCAAGGTAATATGGTTTCCATAATTACATGTGTGGGAAAATAGATCAATTAAAACTGAAAGTGTTGTTACTTTCTTAGATTTGTGTTGTGCTGCCAGACATGGTTTGAAGGACCTTGGTCTGACTAGTTGAAGAGTTTGGGACTAGTCTTCAGACTCTCTCTAGTAACAGACAGTAAGGTTAGTAACTGCATAACAAAACACTGGCTTTTCTCTAGTACTACCAGAACTTACCCTGGTCTGCAAGGTGTGTTATCAAAATACTATGTAAGCAAGATCCACTATTTTTATATAACCGTTATTTTTACACAGCTCTGTTAATTTGGTTGTTAATCACATTGAACCAAAATAAATGTAATTCCTTGCCAAATATTTCTCATTAGTATTGTATGTATACTGTAAATTACTGGCTACATTCAGCAATTTAAAGAGCAGTTATCAGCTTCAGTCACTTGGTTCTGGGCTTTACTTTAATGAGCACTAAGTCTGAGGGTAACCTGTCTTATGAAAATCAACCCTCTTTTATCTGCTCTTTACCAAGGTCCCAATTTTTAGGGCTAAACACTGGAAAGAACTTGTTTAAATGAGCATTTGTCAACTGTAGATTACAAGTTTTTCAGTTCAAAAATAGGAGAGGGTATAAGACATAAATAAATATAAGCCAATATGAGGAAGCTTAACTTTCTTGAACAGAAAGCAATACCTTGTTTCAAAATTGAGACCACAACAGATAAAAGTCCTGTCTAATACCTGAGTGTGCTGTGAGCCTGTGGCCATGGCTCATCTTTCCAAAGAGCATGGATATACAGTTTTAATATTTATAATTAGATGTGTGCTCAAAATTAAAGAAATAAAAAGTATTGCTGGAGGATGGATCATAATCTAAGAGGGAAATGTCTTCTTGCAATTCACTTTTTTTCACAAAATTTAATGTTAAGTTTTCTATTGCCAACATGTTGTTTTTCAGCTCTCTTGTCCTGCAGTACAGGAGAGGAACAGTAGACCAAAATTAACATAAATTTTCATAATTTTTGTATCAGTTTTCTTGATGGTTTTAATTTCATTTTATAATATTACCAAGATTTTTTAATAAGCTTAATGGAGACATTAATTAGTGCCTTTGGGGAAGTTAGAAGAGAAAATATTTTTTTGAGAGAAAATATGCATGAAATATTTTCAAATAGGAATAATTACAATTTTCTTCTACCACTTTATAGGCCTCTTTCCCTTGGCCTAACCGCTGCTTAGCACTTTATATGATGAAACAAAGTTATCCCCTTTTTTATTTTTCTTTTGTTTAACTCTGGAAAATGTCCATGTTTTACAGAAGGGAGAGCTAAGAACATCATGCAGAAAAATCTACTTTGGAAACTCAATGAGTTACAATTGATTTTTCCTTTTCTCTGAACTGCGTTTGCATGCTTTAAATGATTTATGGTTCATTAGTTCAGGTTAGTGAAAACTTTTACTCTGTTATTTTGAACTCCAGCATTCAATAAAAGAAAGGAAAATGCTTCACTTGCAGAGGTCCTCAAAGAAAAATTATGATGCTTGAGTTTAAATTGGGATATTAAATTGGTAGCAAGCAGCTTTCTTTTTTTAATCCTTGCTAATTCAATACCATGGGTTTTGTAGAAGCAGAATGGAATTGCAGTCTCAAATCTCTCTAAACAGGAATTGCAAATGCACCACTGACTGTTTGCATTAGGCAAAATTGTCCCAGTCCTTGTTTGACCAGACAGGGGGATAATAGGAAATAAGCCTTGACCGTTCCAACTCTGCTTGGCTTCTGCATCCTTTTAGTGATGGCAAAGAGAGAAGCTGAATTTCTTTCAGCTAATCCTGGAGTGGTCCCTTTTAGACAGAGTGTTGACTCCAACAGCTCAGTCCAGCCACAGAATAAAAGGAATTTATATATATCCTTTCTTGGACTCCATTTAGCAAGGGAGATACTACTGCTGCATTGTGGTGACATGGTTTTTTTCTGCTGGGGCAGCAAAAGGGACACAGAAATAATGGGGAGAACAGCAGCGTATCTTCCCTGCCGTAAGAACAGAGGAGGTACACCAGTTGTTAAGATTTGTGAGCAAAGCAACAGTTGTGTGTCACTATCTGTTTTGTTAAATGCACAGCAAGGAAACCTGCTGCACACTAATTCTATTCATAAGAGGAAGCTTTGCTTTTCCGTTTTCAGCCAACTCCTCAATAGGCAGGATGATTTTCAGTGCATCATACTTTTTAATTAAGGCATTTGCTTTTGTTGCATTTTGTTATGATAAAAGCACCTTATTTCATCTCCAGCAGGTATAAGTTGAGTCAGATTTCATTTGATGTTGCTGGAACTGCTGCTTGGTTTCCCCCCCTTCTCTCGAGTATTTGTGCTAGGTTTTTTTTCTCCTATAGGATACAATGTTTAAGTCAAGTGATCACACTCCCAGGACAGTAGCTGCCAGCTTTATTAAGTAATTGGAGTGCAAGGGTCATGCTTACAGTTCAGCCTTTGTTGACAGGAATTCTGCAGGGAGAGCAGAACTTTATTCCAAAGTACAGCACAGTCCTTCTCCAGAGGGACCAATGAATACCGGAGAAATGCATGAACAGGCAAGGCCCCCTGAAACAATCATTACTTATTAATGTCTGAAAGACAAGAGTGGTATATTATAAGTCTGCCCTTAGTTTCTAATAATAATTTGTAACTGCTTTGGTTATGTAGGCTGCACTTTCTTCATTTACAATTTGGTGGGTAGTATGGAAAAGAGGGTGGACAGAATTTGTTTCAAGTCAGTCACAATTATCTCCTCCAACTGTTTTTGTTTGTTTTCTTTTGTGTGGGTGGTGTTTTTTTCCCTTCTTTACTCTTTTTTGATTTTTTTCAAATGCAGCTGTTTTTTTTAAATTACATTTATAACTTAGAGCAAAAGTTGAATCACTAGTTTGGAAAATATTGAAACTTTTCTATTTATTCCCATTCTCTTCTTACGTGGTTCACCCTTTTTCTCTATTTTCCCCAAAATCCTATTAATCAAATTTAGTACAAATATAATGACAATTTTATTGCCCTGAGACTGATCTTTTTTCTTTTAAATACTGACCGTTATTGAAAAACAGCTTTTGCTGTTCTCTATTAATCAAATATTTTAGTAATCTGATCGTAAGTGTGCATGTGTGTATTGGGAAGTGTTTTCATTAAACCTCCTCTATGTTACTTTATCTCCAAATACATAAAACTTTTCCTTAATTCTTTAGTCACTTGCTGTATTTTGATAGATTCTTTATAGCCATACATATACTTCATACAATTTGCAGACATGGGACAAATACACAGGGGAAAGAAAACCATTTCCATGATTAAAACACAAGCCAGAGTCTGGGATCACTTGTGTCCACAGTGCACGACATGTGCTCTGCAGACTTTGTCGTTTTACGTACATCCTGACTAACTGTAAAAACAAGATATGAATGTATGCTGCCGGCCACATATTTATTTTAAAAAGAAATTTGAGTACACAGCTTATAGAACAGGGTCTGATTTTTCTTTTCCAATCTGAAATGCTGAGATTTATTTCAGTTTTTGTTTGACACGCACAAAGTAATGTGCAGACAGACTCTTGACCAGTGGCTTCAGTATTTTTCCACTAGATGCATAGTTCATGGGCGAGGTAAATAAAAGGTTATTTAATAAAAGTGCATAACTTATTAGCAGGGCAATGGTTGGAGCAAAGGCTGTTCTGTGTATTTGGTGCTTTATGTAAGGCATGAAAATGAAGAGACACCAGAGGAAAGGAGTATGACTGAATCAGAAGGTGAGACCTCATGGGATGGCACTAGGTAGAAAGGGGAAATGAAAGAATATATTCTGTTTAAAGAAAACAACCCTTGTGATGTCAGTGATGACACAGAAGTCTTTATTCTTATGGATGAGTACTTGTTGGTGGCTTCTTTACTTCTGTCTTAAAAAGTTTAGGTAAAAGTTTAAGCTTGAGGACTGGCATCTCGTTGCAGTGCCGACCTCTTCTAAGAAGTTTCTGTCCTCTGCTTACAAAAAAAAAACCCATTAATATCTTCTCTGTCATGTACCTAATGCTACTTCACTGGTTGGAAACATCCATGTAGGTTGTCAGATCCAACTTCTCCACCTTAAACACCATGCTAAGTAAAATCAGGTAAAACTTAGCTGGAGAAAATGTGAGGATTCTAGCTGGCTGCCTAATTCGGTATTAGCCTATATCAATTGCTTTAGCAGGAAAATGGTCTTTTTGTTAAAATATACAGAATTTTGTTTCCAAGGAAAGAAAGTTCGTTTAACTGCAGAGTTAGGACAGACTTGTGCTGCAAGCCAAACAGAAAGGAGTAGCGAAGTGTGTCTGAGGAACCGTAAGCCATGTAGAAAACATGCTTGAGCTCAAGGATCAATGTCTTGGTGAAACATTTTTAGTCTTCTACATATTTAAATAATGTGAATATTTCTAGTATTATAGTAAGGAATAAAACACCAGACAGAGGCATGAAAACTTATCCAATAGTGAATCAGAAGTTTGCTTGAATATTTGCCTGATCGACATGTTCTTTATAAGGACTGAGTTACCTGGTGAAGAATGACACAAAATGACTCTTTCTTGATTAAGCCTGCTCTGACAGGCAGCCTCTCTCTGTGTTCGTAGAACGACAGTTGAAAACCACACGGGTGATGGGACTGCTTAGCACTCCACAGCATCCTCCACTCTACCTTCTTCCCCAGCGAGTTCTGCAGTTATGAGCAGTTTATCTTGCACGTTGCTGTGGTGACGCTCGCTTTCGAGATCAGCAAGGCAGAGCTGTCAAAGTGAGTGATTGCACAAACTTTGCAAACCGATTAATGTGTCTGGAACACCGAAAATATTAAACTATAGTCTTTAGTTAATCATAGTGCCAGGGGGACAAACCCAGAAACAAGCCTGATGTTGTGGTTCAAACAGCCCCCACAGTGAGGGAGACTCCAGTGTACTCAGAGTGGTCTGTAATCAAGGTCACCACTCCCACCCACCCTGCATCCCACAGCTATTTGACATTCAAGCTTTCTCCTTCCAATGCCAGCAGCTTTTACATTGTTATAGCAGTGTAAAAACAGGCACCTCTAAATCAGATTTTCTTCTGTTGCTCACATGGTAGTGAAAATACTGTGCTGCCAGTCGAACTTTTCAAAGCAGAAGTGAGTGATCTCCCACTTGTTATTGTTTGTATGATAGATTTTTCCCTGGGGGACCTCATGTTCACTCATCCATTATTTAAAATTCCTGCTGAAAACAATGGGTCCTCCAAGTATGGAACGGGTGCTAGAGCATCTCTACATCTGCATAAGTAATTGCCGCTGATCAGACACTAGGCCTCACGAAGAGCTTCTTTACTTACATAATTTCCAGTGGAGCTCACAGTAGAAATATGCTTTCTTGTCATGCCATCAATATTTTGGAATATCAGCAAATATTGGGATGTTATGAAATACCAAATGGTAAAAATACTAACTCTAGCTCAGCCTCCTGTGGTTGAGGAACATGCCTTCACACAGTTTTTAAGGAGGTATGGCTCCATCTGTGAAGCTCAAGATTACTAGCAGTGAGTTTAAAGGTAAATTAGCTGAAGTTAGAAGGAACATTCACCTGAGTAAGAATTATCTTGCATGTGGGGAAACAATACAGCTTAAGTATTAACTTCTGTTTCTTAACGGCTTTTTTCTCATTCATCATGAAGACTAAGTAATAAGTCTTTAGCTGAACTGCCTCAGTTCAAGCAAGTGTTTGTCATGTCAGTTCTTACCTGTTTAATCAAAATATGAAATTAATTCTATTTATCTAGTTAAAAAAAAAAAGTGACAACATAACCACCCTGCTACTAGTTGATTCTCTGTCAGATTTCCTACCATAAGACTCTATATGGGTTATCTTATTTTCTAGATATTTCAGCTCTTTATTTTTTTTGATAATTACTTAAAATGTACTTTTTGTATAAAAGAGTGCATGTACTGTAGATTGATATATATCAGGATGCACAGTCTAGAGTAAAAGGGTAGAGCAATAACAATACAAACATATGGTAACCAGATGTCAACCAAGCATGAAGGCAGGAAAAGGTCATATGCGGCAGTTTACAGCATCTCAGCAAGAAACAGGAGAAAACAAAAACATTGACATTTTCTGGACGCATTTTTCTAAACTCTTAAAAAATGCGTATGAGGCAAAGTGTTGGCTCATGAATTTAATTTTCCTGCACATTCATTGCAAAAAGCCTTGTGAACTTAGTCTGATGAAGAACTGGAGAGGGTGGCTCTGGTATCCAATGGTGTGGTTCCTGGGCATCATGGCTCACTGGTCTCCAAGACCCCACCACACACCGTGCAGTAGCAATAAAGATCCCAAAGGTTAGAAAAACTCTTTGGTCAAATTTCCTCAAATGAACCCCTCCCTTCCCTTTTATAAGAATTCTGTGTTCTTTCTCTCCAATCTACAACAGGGACACTCAGAATATTTAAGGCTTCTCTTAATTTCTCTTTAAGAGGTACACTGCAGCTGGAGAAACTCTCATGTGCTGGGGGGAATAGGGGACTGCATCTATATTAGACATAACTGACTGAATGTCCTATCAGAAACTTTCACTTTACCTGTGTTTAATGCCCTTTAAATCTCTTGGCTTCCTCATCTTGGGGTGATGCTGTCTGCAAATCTGGTGTCTAGCTGTTGCGTGGCTATCTTGCTCTGGTGAGCTCAGTTTTACAATTTGTGTGGAGCACAGGTGGCAGTCAAGCCTTGAAACTGTGGATCTAGATTTTTCTGGATACAAACATTTCTAAATACCAATGAATAAGAAGTCAATGTAATGCGTTCTCCTGTACGACACAACAGACCTTGTTGAGCACTCTTCATAAATCCAAAGTATGATAGCTTTTCCCTTTTACTTGGTGAGCTAATAATACTTAATGAGCAATTAGACCATGTTTACTCTTTGAAAGGACTGGTTTAATACAGGTGTATTTATCCCATTCTAACCACAGGGTAGACAAAAGCTGCTGCATGTTTGAAACCTCGTAAGTTGAAAGTGGTGTTCTTTAAGGGATCCGGGGAAGCAGATATAACATATCAGATTAACATATATCTATGTTAATACAGTGCTGTGCATATTACAAACCAGGTTAGTGCTAGCTCAGGTATTTCTGAAGTGTTCCCTTTTGCACAACACAAACTTAATCAACATTGTGTCAGCTCTTTGTCTAGTTTTGACCCCTACTAAGGGACTACTAACTGTTATCCAAGCTTGTGGAGGTGTTTTTAATGACTTGCATTAATTAGTAAAACTTCAGTTTTCTCCCTTTTTCTATAATAATAATAATTATTAGTAATGATGATAATAATAGCAACGTCCCTTCTAATCTTATGCACATGTCCTGCCGTCTCCAAGGTCTGTCTTCATTTTTTGATAAGCATAAAGCAATACTGGATACTTCTGTTTCTCCTGTGCTGAGATTCTGTCACTGCTACATTCTCCTTTCCATTAAACAAATAAGAAAATATTTCTCAAAGACTTAGAACCACATGAACTATGAAGTGTGACAAAGATACAAAGGGCCACTGAAGAAGAATTCAGAAGTATCCAGATAATACGAACCAGATGTTTTATGCAGAAAAAGGAGGGGGAAAGAGGATTATAAAATGAAAGCAGTCTTGAAGCATCTTAGTTTTACAGTCAGAAAAGATGAAACAACTTCATTAAGATGTGGTGTTTGGAATTTGTAATGGTCAGCTAGAAATGGGAAAGAGTAAAATCCTAATTAAGCTGGTGCTGATGAGCATTTTTCTGTATAATTTAGTACAAAGAATATCATAGAATGTTATTTCCGTTTTGCACAAAAAATATTGTTTTAATAAAGAAATGGAATAAAATCTTAAGCACTCCATTTACAACTGAAGATTAGAAAGTGTTAAAACATCAGATTATTAAGAATTCATGATTTTTGTAATGGCTTTGTGAAGAAAGGACACAGACCATAAGGGAGTTTTGAGTGACGTACTCCAACCCTTTCCTACTGTTTAAGCTTAAAGTTCTGCCTTTAAATGACCCAGATACGTTTCCTTCAGTCCTCTAAATGAAAAGGTGTTGCAGATCTTGTTACCCTAATGCTGAAATCTTAGAGAACAGTAAACTCACTAGTTGGTAGTGAACTATTTTCATTAATTTTCAAATGAAATCATAATAAGTATGCCATTCAAGAGAAGAGAAAAGCTGCCATGGGCAGCTTATGTTATGTTTATAAATCACCCACTCTTCTTTCAAAGTCCATAAAGAAGAACCAGCAACTTGTTACGGAATAGAGAGGAAAACTGAACTGTTAACATTAGGATATGACTTGCCTTCTGTTTGTGCTTACTATTTGGTAGGATGGAGGGTTTAAAATCAAACGTGTTCTGCTCAACCCCAGAGTTTGTGCTTAGTCACTTAAAGGCATGTCTTTGTAGACATTACCAATATGTATGTTTTGTGGTCTTCCAAATACACTTGTATTTCTCATTCTGCTGATGGTCTGCATGTATAGTTACACGTGTAAGTGTCATTCACTTGTAATTTATGCTTTTAAAAGAATTCACTATAATTCAGTTAATGGGACCATATGTTAAGTCAGCACTTCATACCTTTGTTTAATTTAAACCCTCCTTTGTAAGTCAGAGCTCTATATATGGATATATTTCACTACCAATGAAAAATACATCTGGAGCCAGATATTCCACTGATGTTGAGTCCCACTGATTTAATGTCAGTTGAAAATCTGGCTTGTCATTCATATTCTTCATTCCTAAACCTTTTGGACTCAGACTAATTTGCATGAAGATACATTTTTAAATGCATTTTTAACCTATTTTATTTGGAACTATGAAATGTGACTGTTTAAAATGCAGTTGCTCTGTATGTGGCCACTGAATTAACTTAATAGTATGTTTACTAGAATGAATCTAGTATCTGTTGGTTTACTTAAAGTTGCTGAGATTAATGAAATTTAAATTTCCTTCCATTTTTCTAATGCAAATAAAAGTGGGCTTGTCATTGCCCTGTGGTTACATTCAAGCAGGTTATCACACTGTGATAACTCATTACAAGTTGCAAAACACTGCTCATCCATGTGTGCTGCACAGGGCAGAGGTTCAGCGTAGGGCACAGAGGACACACAGTTGTGTTTGCTCGGTATAAATGATACAACATGTCTTATTGGCCATCACACTGCATGCTTTGCATGTTGTCTTATTTTTGCTTGATATTCCCCTCAAGTCCCAGCTAGAGGGTCAGTACAAAGATGAGAGAGAGCCTAAATATTGTTTTCAGAGCATGAAATAGTGACATTAATTAAATTAATGAAAGATACTGGCTTTCTATATTTGCTATAAAAATGTCTTCATAGAAACTGAGATTTCTTTGTAAATCAAGATGCTTGTCTGAACTTATTAGTGTTTGAAATAATTATCCCTTTATCAGAAACTGCTGTCAATACAAAGCTGATGCAAAGAGGCATTTATTCTTTTGTGGAAAATAAGTGCTTGATAAAAACAAAGCACAGTTATGTTTACCCTGTATGTTGATTTTCTTTCTGTTTTTAATTTAAATTTCAGCCATCAGAGTGGCTGAAAACTACGTTATTTGATTAATTTTTTTTACACATGCAGATATCATTTTTTTTCAGTTTAATAGCATAACTTTGGTTTAACTTCCTGGGCTGTCCTCCAGACTCACTTCACGACAACACACAGGCTTAGTGGCATTTACCTATATAAAATTGCAAGTCTCTCTCAATTAACTTGTGTGGCTAAATGATGTGGCCAATCAGCAAAGTGCAAGCAGCTGGAATATAATTTGGAGGGCTGCATTATAAAATTATCAACAGATTAAAGTCATTATCAATTCATTCTCAAGTAATGTGCAAAACGACATGCAGTTACCTTGGAGGAATGAGCAAGCATATTAAAACTGGCAAGGAAACCCATCAGTAAACCAGGTGATAATCAATCTTGAAGGAGTTTAACAAATGGCTACATCATGAAATGGATGCTGTTATGAGCTGTAAACTTTTTGATTATGACTGCAGAAGGATAAGAAAGTTTAAGATACAAATATGACATAAAAGTCTTAGAAAGAAACAGGTAAACAAGAAATAGATTTCTTATATTTTTAAGTTCATTAGTTTTAAAGAACATCTCAATGACCAAATAGTATTCAGAAATGCAAATTATGCTAACTAATCTCTATGGCTTTTTTAGGATAAAAACAATTCATTCTTTAGGTCTTTCAAGATAACTTTATTTTCAGCTTCAAATCCAAATTTTTCGTTTCCAGCGTTTTTCTCTTATAGTAGTTTCAAACAATTTTGGTGGCCCAAAAATAGAGCACCAAACAGAGAAATGTTATTTAATGCTACACTTGATTAAAAAAACCTTTTCAGGACAGTTCTGGGCCCTGCGATAGCCCCATTTTTAGTTCAGAGAAACAAGAAAGTAGAGGTCAAGTCAACCTGAACCTGGTATACTGTATTTCTTTTTTATGGTGGTAGCATGAAATACTTACAAACAAGGTTGTGATGTAGAAACTGGATTTTCAGTTGAATTAAAAAAAAAAAAGTTTTGATGCAGCGTTTCTCAAGGTAGGATAGTGAAAATTGTTTTGAAATAGTTAACCCATCAGAAAGGGAATGCTGTGGATGGTGATCTTCCGAAAGTCCCCACAGAGTAGCAAACCCCCAGCTATTTAGATTATCAGGTAGCAGGAGGAATTGGAACAAACCTCCATCTGGTCAAGCTGAAAACTATTTGAAGTTTTTGAGGATGTTCACGTTTGTAGTTATATTCTTGATCTTGAGGGCTGGTAAGATGCCATCATGAATAATTGTCTTTTGGCCTTCCCATTTTACGGTGTTTACTTCCTTTTCTTTCCATGTGTTGAAACCTTCATTGTTTTAATTAAATTCAGCTTGGAAAGCCATTAGTAAAAAAGATTAGGTACATTCTAGTAATTTGTCTTTTGTATCTGGTCTCTGATTTATGAATGTATTAGTATCATGTAACGCCTCTGTTGTTCTAAAGGCTTATTACTGTCATCTCACCATGGCTGTGTTATCATTTTAATTATGTATCAGGAGGAAGAAGTAAAAGATAAAAAGGAAAAACACAACCTAACAGATCAAGTATTCCTCAAGACCATGAGAAATATCCAACTCATGGGACTTAAAATAAGGTATAAATAACTTCAAAATATATATTACAAGTCAGCTCTTTTGAATCCCATCTCAGCTTTGAAGCCATTGGAGTTACTGAGTTAAGACTGTTGGAGACTTAATGATTAAAATATAATGGCTTAGATTTTGTTGACAAGTGACAGTGTGTCTGTTAGTACATTCACAAAAGAAATAAATGAGACTGTAGACCTATTTGAATATATTATTTTTAAAGATTTATTTATAAAGAAAAATTATATTTTTCAAAGTCTTTCAACCTGTGATAAATATAGATAACTTAAGTATTTAGGGGAAAACCTTCTTATTCTTTCTGATTATTTTGTATAAATAAATTATAGTAGCTATTCTAATTTTTTAAAATTTCATTGCAATCAAATTGCCTCCATACACTCAAAATCAAACTCAGATATTTCAGAATGAAATATTTAATTCAAGCTCAAATTGTCTCTATTTTTTATGTTTTCACAAAAAAAATGTAATATTCCTAGATAAATATCCTCCAATTTCATCAATTATAGGAAAAGCAGTCAAACACACTGTCCTACACTTGTGCACATAACATTCAGTGTATAAAATCCAGTTACAGTGATATTTTCCCACATTCTTTAATTTTCTTTAACATGTTCTGCCTTCATGTAGTCAGGTGCTATAGGGCATAAGAAATCAAGGAAAATGGAAAAGTGTTGGGTAGAGACAGATAAATCAGGGTGTTTTGTGGTTTTTTCCTTAATTGTTTCTGTACTTTTAAAAACCTGAACAAACCCACCTCATTCTGACACGAAGGTAATGAAGCTTTTCACAGGAATACACTGTATGCACCAAAGGATGTTGCAGTATAAAGATACAGCATCATCACAGCCTTAATGAATGTTTTACCTACTACATGGGTAGGGAAAGCTGTATCATAGAGATGTTATGAAGAATGAATCTATTATTCAATATTGGTGAAGGTGATAGAAATCATTGTGGCCCTGTGATTTATATCAGAAACTTAATCTGACAGCAGGAGAAGAAGGGAAAATGCTGGGAGTGAGCCCAGATTGGAAGTGGGCCAGGCAGAAGTTGTGGCTGCTGGGAGGAACAAAGAATTCAGCAAAGAGGATCAAGGAGGCTTAGAGCTAAATGAGAAGAGGCAATGGTTACAAATTACAACAAATGACATTCCAAATGGACAGAAGGAAAAAATTGCAATCTGAGTGATTAAACACCAACATGGGTTGTCCAAAGACAGCGTAGAAAATGAATGGCATGTGTCTTATCCATGTGGGTAACATTCCTTACTTCTCTGCTGGTCTGTCTTTTAGGGTTGTTTTTAAAGCACCATCCCCTTGTGTGGTGAATTACCAATGTTAACGAATATTGATCTCCTCTAAATTACCCAGGGAGAGCAATGCTGCTCTAGATTAGCCTTCTGCATTGCTTAGCGGTCTAAGAAAAGATCTGTCATGGGCAATAACAAACATTACAGAGGAAACAAAAGGAACCAGGTGCCTAAAAAGCACTGAACACTTGCTTGGTTAGAAATGGGCAGTTTAAGTACAAAACAAGCAGATAAACTTATATACATGGAATACCCGATAAAAGATAAGCAAAGCCCACATGTTTTCTTAACAGAGGAAGCCCTTTTTTTCCAGAACAGGTTGAATATTATTTTAAGGCAATGATCATTTTATTACAGATTTTCCAGAAAAGTCATCTAAGATTCTGTAAAGCAGCAGTCAACCACGATGTACAATTACACCAGTATGAATTATTGAATTGCATCTGTAGCTCAGAAGGAAAACATATAACAATGTTTTCCTTGCCTTCCAGTTATAATTAAATGATAGTGATATGCAGTATGGTACTGATCTACTTACTTGTTGCAAAGTCCTTCCCTAAGAAACAGTCCAAGTGTCTTGGTATCACTTCAAAGAACAACATGACCTTTTCATTTAGCTGTAATTTTCAAAATCTCCTCCCATGATTTTTAAATGTCTCAATTAGTGGATGATCACTTTAAGATCCTGAATTTCTGTCTTATCAGCCCTTGATGAAAATCAAACCTATAACTAATGTTTCAATTTTTTCACTTTCAAAGAACTTCATCTCTGATTTCATCCATCTGATATTCTTGTGTGTGAGTACAAATAGTATGTGTACTGCATACTACACATTTTGTAATGTGATTTTGTATACTGTATATTTTGAAAACTAGACTGTTGCTGAGGACTATATGTTGCAAATTTGTTAGCACTTATTTTGTATACATAACTCCATGCAGCTAGACACATAGAATCATGCCATGGATGAAATACTTTATTGCATCTAAGTAACTGAAGGGTCCAATCCCTACCATTCTGTGAATCTGTGATTGGTATATTACTGTATTTTTTAAGAGAGAAACCCCAGACACCCAAAACTGTGAAGAGGTGTGTTCGCTTACTAACCTTATAAATATTTTCACCATGTTACCCTTCCCAACCTAAGTAGATTTAAAAAAGTAGATATAGGGTATAACATGTTGCTTGATAACCAATAATCTGAAAATAATGCAAGGACCTAGATTCAGAATGTATGTAAATGTTGTCCCCATTCTATCTTACATCCAGACTCCCAGTTGATGTAAAATGAGGTCAGGTCATGCTGACTGTAAAGGAGTTACATGGAGTAATAGCAACTGAATCATGGGATCACAGAATTATTTAGGATGGAAAAGACCTTTAAGATCATTAAGTCTGATCATATAAACCTAACACTGCCATGTCCACTGCTAAACCATGCCCCTACGCACCACATCTACACGTCTATTAAATATTTCCAGGGATGGTGACTCCACCGCCTCCCTGGGCAGCCCCTTCCAATGCCTGACAACTCTTTCAGTGAAGAAATTTTTCCTAATATCCAATCTAAACCTTCCATGACACAACCTGAGACTGTTTCCGCTCATCCTAACACTTATTACGTAGGAAAAGCAATGTCTGGCTTGAGCTGGTTATAGATAAACATTTGATGCTTTCCATTTCTAGAGCCATGACAGACTTGAACACATGTTGCATTTGAGAAAATGCCATTTTTCTAATAGGTATATTGATTCACTAACATGGAAGTACCATTTCATATTTCAGCATCCATGGGACAGAAGATGTGCTTGTGCAAGACACTGGTGTTTATGACTAATCTCAAAATGAAGTAAATGTTACAGAAGCAGATATCTCCACATTTGGCTGTACTTGAACCTTTAGAATATTTTTTCCCTTTCAAATTACAGAAGGTAATTAACATTAAATTGAACATCTTAGGACATCTTCATTAGTGTGTTATTTTAAGAGAAAATTGTTTTAATTAATAGGAAATAGGTATAAAAGCCCCAAAAGGTGAAACATAAACAGATTTAGTATTTCATATTTTCAAAAAACAGTGTTTTACATTCTAAGGTAGTCTAGCTCACCTGTATCATATTTTACCAGCTTGTTACCAAATGTTTCTTGGTTTATGAAGGCCTGGATAAGAAAATAACAGTATCAACTAAAACTGGAGGTTTCTAAAGATGGTTATTCTGAGTAGGGCCTTGCCACTGTCCAGGTAGACACTTTGCTTCTTTGCATGAAATTCCCTAATTGGCAATGAATACCTACCTAATCATTGCCCTCATGGGCAAGGGTCCAGTAGGCAGTCAAAGCACAACAGGAGATAAATGCCATTCACTCTGTCTCACTTATCTTCTTTGATGTTTGAAGGAGATTGAGTTTAAAACTAGTTTCTGAAAACAGAACTCTTCAATCACTTAATGTAAACCTTTGGATTCCTCGTTTGCTTGTTATTTTGGACAGCATAGATACAACAGAGTCCTAAAATACTACTACAGTGAGGTGTTTCTGAATGAACAAAAACTACACAGGAGGGAAAAATAAGCCAACTCACACTTGGTCTTCAGCTGGGTTAGCTAAATATTTTTGATCTAACCTTGAATTCTGCAGCAGAATTTCAAATATATCACCAGCTTAATCACACTGGGGCATAATATCCAATCATAATAGAAAAAAACAGTGAAAAAGTAGTAAATGAAATAAAAATATTTTTAGACTATCCAGAAATTTGCAAGTGACCTTAGCATAAATGAATATCTGTCCAAAGGAGTGTTCATTCAGTATGGAACAGTTGCAAAATAAATTATTCTATTATTCTGCTTCTTACCTCTGTCCTGCCATAAAACTGGAAATGTTCTGTAGAGACAGAAAGTCTTAGGTTTGTAGAGACCTGTCAAAATCCTTTGTAGACACATTTAATGTTTGCAGTTTGGAGCTGCCAGTAACTGCTTACATTTTTCTAACGTACGGAAGCTCCCTAGGAAACCAGATATCTGTGACCTGTTTTTGTAACCTCTTTGGCTGTACTTTGAGGTTACTTCTTTCATCATGCAGTGCCTCAAATCTGCATTTTCTAGATTAAAATTCTATTTTGCATAAATTGATCTTTTTAATACTGTTTCTAGGAAGGTTTTCAGCAAAAAGAGGAACTGCAGTATATGTGTTGGTGCCTGAGAAATCACCAGAGGGAAAAATCTAAGAGTAAGCTGCCAATGGCTAAAAACCTAAGGCTATAATCAATTCTCCACATGTGCCTAACTACTGATGATGCTATGGGGAGTTACATGTGTACCATGTTGTGAATACACCTCGTAGAGCTTCTGTCTAAAAGTCAAGGTTTATTAATATGGTATAATTAAATGAATACAAGAGGGAAATATCTGATTAGTGGTATGAAACTATAAATCATAGTCTGGCTCACAGAAACTGTATGGATGTGAGTAGCTCCTATTGAAGGCAGGAGTTCATGGTATTCAAGTAGAATCTCACTGTGGGGCAATACATGAATAATTCCAGGGTTTTTTTGTCCAAGTAAGTCCTATTATAAGGAAATTTTTCCTTAAGGAAATACAACCTGAGGTTTTTTTCACTTGATAGAAAATTCTTCTGTTAGAATTGTGTTTGTGTCTGGAGATACGTACTTCTAAACTGAAGTGTTGGTCACAAAGATTTGATCGACTTTATTTCAATAGGAGTATGCCCTCAGCTCAAGGACCATCTGATGATTCAATTTTTAACTCTTGCATAAAGCATATGTGGATATGTCTACTTAGACAGATATGTGTGTGTGTGCACAGATACAAGTTTACACTGCTGTCACCTGAACTGGCAAGGTACAAGCCAGTTCCAGGCCTGGTTGGTCTTTATCACTGCTGAAAGGCAGGATACCAGAGATCTGGTGCACACCTTGCTAAGTTACTTCCACAGTTTCCAGAGTAGCACTGACCCATGCCTGGGCAGCTCAGTGCAACAGAAACACGCAGCTATCTGCATGCTTCCATGCGCATGTATCCAAAGATTTCACAAGCACTGATCGTGCCCATGCTTGTTTTCATTCCTCCCAACTCACATACACAGTTTTTCAAGATGTTAAGAATATTCACAACATCCACAGGGTCTGTTTTTCTAATAGTTCTTATCGAATACAGGTGAGCCACTGATACACCTGTCCTGGTGTTGAGTTAAAGAACGGTGAGCATCGGTGGTGACAGGGCTCTGCAGTTTATACGACTGGTGAGGGCAGTGGGAGAATGTAAGGTACGAAACATAAACACAGTCTGGGTCATACTTTGGGCTGAAAGGAACAAACCTGAAAGGTACTAATGGTGACTGGAATGGGGCAAAACAAGAAGAACAGATATGCAATGGAATTCAGTCCTGAGTGGACTGAATCTTTGCTCTGTTCCCCTCTCCTCCTGAATATATACATGTGTATATACATACATGTGTGCGCACGTAAATATATATGTGCAAGACTACGCTTTTGAACAAAAGCAATTTCACAGGAAACAGAAGTTCAGATAGAATGTATGGAGAAAACACATAAACTATGCTTGGAGCATGTTATCCTGGAGCATCAGTCCAGGGTGTGCAGTGTGTGGGCAGCCCTCAAGCACCGTTAGTCATCGCACAACGTTGGTCACACTGCTGTAAAGGTGACTAAATATTTGACAGTCCTGATGGACACTTCTAGAGTTCTGAAGAAGGTGCATTAGGAACTTGTTGCTGTTTCCACCTAAGTTAAGCCTAACTTAAGCTTTTGATCCCCTTTAAGTTACGAGTCATGCAAAAGAGAGATTAGTAAATTAAGTAACATTTTATTTTGAAGCTGTTGCTAGATTTATTTTTTTTTTTTTTTGGTGTTGACTGTAATTGATCGTTGTAATTTCTGCTGATCATATGAGGCAATTACACTAGAAGATTGATACTTCTCTGGCCTTATAAATTCAAATAGCATTTTTTTCATCTCCCTAATGCCTATCCTCCTGTCTATTCTCATTGACTTATACACAGAATCAGCTTTTTGTGCCAGATTGTCTTTTACAGGGAGATGCTGGTAACTAAAATGCTATTTAACGTAACAATTTTAAAGAATCAATACATCAATTAAATTAAAACAGAAGCATCTTATGACTTTTTCTGCTGATAAATGTGGGTAAAACTCAGCTGAAATGAATGGATTGACATAATTTACTTTAGGAAATATCTTGGCCTTGATTTTGAATCCTGGAAAGAAATGTGGCGTTATACTGTTCTTCCTCCTTGTAGTGACAGAAGTTTTCACAATAAAGATCTCTTTTAATTTATGACTTGCCATAAGAGCATTGCATGACAGGGACTTCTGGCACTGTAGTCTCCTGCCAGGGACAGAGTAACTATTCATTATGCCTTATATTGTGCAGTCACTTATCATGTTTCTTACCCCACTGGTCCATCTCATTATTCTCCAGGAAAGCCTTTTTGGAACTGCTAGCAACATACTTAAATTATAAATGGGTTTATGCCACTTTTGGTTTGAACAAGGAGATAGACTTTTGTGAATTAGGAACATGGGGTTGTGCCACTCAATAATGTGATGTGACATAGTGACTCATCTAAACAACAAAATATATTTTCTGAAGAAATTTGAAGTGGCATTGTTATAAGCATTTGTTTCCTCAGATGAATTCATGCAGCCAGGAAGACACAACCAAATAATATGGATCTATATGTTGTCTCTGAGCATTTAATTTATTTTTCTTTCTTTTTTTCTTGGTAAATAACAGAAAATAGTTTGTTTCCATTGTAGAAAATTCAAGCATGGAAAACCCAATGGATGATAGTTTAGTGCAGGATGAAAATGAGATGATATAATTCCACACCAAAATGAAACTGGAGTGATGCACTGAAGTAGTGTTACTCTTAATTTAAACAGCATAAGTAAGTCTGACAACTGATCTCAAGTCTGGGTACCCTGACAGTTGCTCTTGACCTGTCTTGGTACACAGGGAGGTGATATCATCCTGTCTGTCTGAGGACCATCTAGAAATGATTTGACAACTTTGAAAGGCAAAACTTTAAAAGGTAAAGCAGCATGATACAGTAAAATCTACCCGTGTAGCATGAAATCCAAACCAAGGTGAGCTGGGTGTATTGCTGAGCGGAGAGGTGCCACAATAATTGCAGTGGTATAGCAGGAAGGTGGCTTTGTGTTCTACCATCTGTTTACTGTGGGTCGCTGAGCTTTGCTGTGATGCTAATTCATTACAGTAGGTTGAATCCTCAGTTATTTTTTTCTAATCTGTTTTGCAGAAATGATACTGAAGTTGTGGAGTGCTCAGGATCGTTGAATAACTAATACTGGCAGTTATGAAAAGACAGGGGATGTGCTCAACTCATTTACAGCTCTGTGAAAATAAAATGATTTTTAGTCTGCTAATAATTTTAAAAATACGTTTAAATATAGTTTGGAGGCAAAGAAAATGTTTAGTTTAATACAAGGTATGCTGCTTATCTCATGTCTTGAAAACATTTTTTAGTATAGTTAGGTTTTAAAGGGCAATATAATCTCCAAGGAAAAAAGGAAGTTATTTTAAATTAAATTGGAGTTATTTCATGCATCAGTCAAAATAATTCAGTCAAGTCAAGACATATTTATCAACAGCTTTGTTTGGCTTAAATGTGCATTTTCTGTTTTGGCAGAAAAATTGCCTCCTCTAGTCACTTCCAAATTGAAAGCAGTCTCTGATTACAAACTGATATCTTTAGCAATCTCCGTATTCATCAGGTCAATTCTGATAATGTTAGGGTATCAAAATGCTGTTTCAATAATTGTGTGTTATCCATTTAATCTAACTTCAATTGTGTTCATAAACTGATTTAATATGTAACAGTGAAATCAGAATAAAGAATTTAATTTCAATACAAACATATAATTCAGTCTCTCAGAAAAAAAACCCAGTCTATTGCTTTGCAGTTAGGTTCAGGTACAATGTTTCAGTTCCCATATTTTTTGAAATTGAACTACTCTATCATACTTTCACGTTAATTTCTTCACTGTGAAATCACAATCAGTTAGATTATAATTTTAGGAATCTCTTCTGATGTCTGTAGAATCTCATTGCGAATGCCCGGTTCTGATTTCCTTGTACCATATTAGAAACTGGAATTCACTACAGTAACATCAGGCAAGTTTGTTCATATAGTCCAGTAAAAACTATCATGTGAATTCGGACTATATTTGTTCTTGATCCCAATGTAGGTCTCTTCATCCTCAGGCTCTTCCATCATGGCAGTAAGGCTGCTATTGTACTCTGCACAGGGGAATTTAATTCTTGTGTGGCTCTTAACATCCTGTGTTAAGAAAAACATTGTTGCTGACATATGATGGTAACCTACAGGGTGGCACTTCTTCCCTTAAGTGTGCTAGCAGCTGCCCCACTGCTTAGTGCACTTGTTGTCTCCAAGGAGAAGGCCTGCCTGCAGAGAGAAGAGTGACCTTGTTTACTTGTTTCTGCTGCAGCAGCTACCCTGTGATGTTTTTGCATGACATCTTCCTTGGGGGGAAAAAAAGAAAAGAAAAACAGTAATTGAGTAAAGGAAGGGTAACTGCTTAGTGATGCTCCATTCCTCAATAATCAGTAATTTTCAAGCAGAAGAGGCTGTCATTGTAAAAGGGGAAAAGTTCTAAGGATGGCTCAGCTGGACAATGGATGAAGTGTATAAATTCATTTTAACTGTGGATTGCAAAGGGAAAGGCAGATACGTCTTTTTCCTGTTTTTATAAACTGTTTGCCGTGTTTATAACAACATTGAAAGCTGGGAACTGAAATGATTCTTTTGCTCTTGTCTTTCTGCTTTATGTGTCCAGGTCTGCTGATGTATGAATGCTTGGCTGATAGCTTTGATTGCAATATCAGTAGCTTGGCATTTAGTGAAAAATAAAAATAGAAAAGAGAAATGTACCTCAAATGTGAGCACTATAACTATGCTAATTTCTATTTAAAATTAATAGGGGTAATATATTTTGGAAAAGATACTTTGAACTTATTAACCTCTTTCATCTGAAATTTAGAAATGTTAACTAATTAAGCATCACAATTCCCCCACGAGTTAGAAACTTCACAGTAATTGCTATATTTACTTGACATCTCTACTGCTAGAGTTATTCACTGTGATTTTAAGAAGGCTTTATAGTAACTATTTAATAATGTATGATATTACAAAGCAGGTTGGGCTGGAAAGTGAAGGGTGCAGAAATAGAGCTTATCCATGGGAGTGAACCCAGGAAACTTGAACTGAATGCACTCTAAAAGTCAATTAGTCAAACTTCACTAAAAGTGGAAACTCTTATTCAAAAGTACCAGAACCCCAGCTGGAGCAGGAGTGAATATGAGTATTGTGTAGAAAATTTCCACTGTAGATTCTTCCGATTCACTTTCTTGTCTGTGACTGTGCAGACAATGTGATAATGGAACTGTCTGGAAAGTATGAAACATTTCAAGCAAAATGAAATTATTTTTCACAGTTCAAAATTTATAGTGAAATTTTAAATTCTTTTAAATAGAATTCAATTTTACTTAAGCAGGCAGGGAAAGAACTACTCCAACTCTCCAAGGAGAAAAAATATGAAGTGAGAGAATCATAGAATGGGTTGGGTTGGAAGGGAACCTAAGATCATCTAGTTCCAACCCCCCCTGCCATGGGCAGGGACACCCTCCACTAGACCAGGTTGCTCAAAGCCTCATCCAGCCTGGCCTTGAACACTTCCAGGGATGGGGCATCCACAGCTTCTCTGGGCAACCTGTGCCAGTGCCCCACCATACTCTCTGGAAAGAACTTCTTTATCTTTGATCTAAATCTCCCTGCTTTCAATTTAAACCCGTTACCCCTTGTCCTATCACTACAGGCCCTTGTAAAAGGTCACCCCTCATCTTCCTTGTAGGCCCCTTCAGGTACTGGAAGGCTGCAATAAGGTCTCCCCAGGGCCTTCTCTTCTCCAGGCTGAACAAGCCCAACTCTCTCAGCCTTTCTTCACAGAAGAGGTGCTCCAGCCCTCTGAGCATTTTCGTGGCCTCCTCTGGACACACTCCAACAGGTCCATGTTCAGAATGTGATTTTGTTTCACTATTGCAATGAAACTTCTTAAACATTTGAGTCAGGAAATATAGGTGAGAATAACTTCTACCTTTTTTTTTTTTTTAATTATCCTCACAACAGAATAGTCTTGTCCTGTATGAAATCTGAAGCACTGATCAATCGCTTTTTTTCCCTAAGAGTTAAGAAATCATTGGCAGAAAATTGTTGAAGAAAAAAAACTCTTTCCAAAACTCATTAATTACATTTTGGCTTTTTTCCTGATTCTTGCTTCTTTCCAAAACTCTTTAAGTATCTGCTATTATAAATTGCATATACTATTGTTATTCATGCACAAACCCAGTAACTGAGCTAGACATCTGTCCTCTGAAAAGAATGCCCCAAAGTTTTCAGTAATTAGATGAAAAAACTAGTTCCTACTGAAAAATCAGCCCATTGGTCTCACTGGTACCTTTGCTGCAGTGTACCCAATAAGCTGGCTGTGTCAAGAAACACCTTTACCAGTTTGCCCTGCAAAGCTTTTTAGTCAAATCCAGGAAATGTATAAAAGAACAAAACACATCTTTTAGCAGTTTTTAAAGGGTTTCCTTTAAGCAAGATGATTCAACTCAATGTTTGTGGTTGATTATCTTAGAAATATATATAATACCACAAAAGCTTATCTTTACTGTATTTGGAAATACCATGTGAAGTATCCTCGTGTTTTAAGGAATAAGACATTACACTATTCTAAATTAGGTAAATAATGTTGTTGCAGTCAGTAGAATAGCATGGCAGGAGACAATTCCAGTTAAAGACACTATTCTTCCTTTCTATAGGGAAATAATGGGGAAGATATCCAGAAAATTTTACTTCAGATTTTTAAATAAAGCATGTTTTAATCTACTCTCATAATGAATTACTTCCTATTATTGTTGCTTTTGGGCAGTTTCTGTAATGCTTTCTGTTAGATGTAGGGAGAGGCAGCTCCCAAGAGCTGCACACATTCCATTTTAGCTCTAAAGCAATGAGTAAGCTACAAGTAATCACTGACAAGAGAGCCTGTGCAGCAAGAAAGGGCCAGCTTCACTGTGACTTGAACAGAAAGAGTTGTGGTGCAAACAAAAGATGACATCTTGAGGATATAAAATGAGCCTGGCATGGCAGCTCATGTAACATGTGAGCAGTGTCCTGAAGGCATTGCAAGCTGCTGGTGCTCCTGTCTCCTCCTGGACACACATCCCCTCCTGTGTTGGAGAGAGTATTGTGTTGGATCGTTCAGAGCAGCATCAGGCAGCAGCGATAAGCGTGGCACAGAGTTTGCTATCAGGCAGGCTCACTGACATTTGCAGGCAGGCAGGGCTGCTGACTAACATCGTAAAGAACATTTCAGGGATCTGTGAAGTGCTGTACCTGAAAGGGCTGGGAAGAGAGCAGATCGCTGTTATGCTAGAAAGACGTATTTTGTGCCAGGTTGTCAAGAGGTACCCAGAACAAGCATCCTTATGCTGGGAGTGGGCAGGAAACTCTCTGGAGAGAGGAGATGGAAGTATGTTGAATAACCAGTGTATGGAAAGGTACACTGGGATCGTAACTGCACTTTTTCATGTCTGGCTGGGAAGATCCTGGGCATCTTGACTACATTTTTATTTCAGCCTAGAAATAATGTCAGTGGATTCACTTTTTACAGTAAAGAAACTACAGTCATTTGCCTTGCTACTCCCTTAGTAATGCACTGAGCAGCAGGGTTGTTCTCTATGTTGTGCATTGTGATCTTTCTAATCTCCCAGGAGGTCAGGTTCGCTGGGGTGGTCCAGCCTACCCAGTGCCCCTAGCGAGATGAGCAGCAAGCACAGGAGAAGTTCTGTTGTGGCTCTGGATTTTCAGAAGCAGAGTGTCTGACTTCTTGATCTCTGCTTCACAGATAAGCAAGCAAGCAAACTGTGTCAGCCTTCCTTTCCTTTCCTTTCTGCCTGGTACTCGGCTTCTGTTCCAAAGTCGCAGCAGCCCAGAAGTGTTCATCAGTGAAGTACAGGTAGCTGGTCGTAGGAAAGAAACCCACGGTCTGCTCTCTGTCAGTCGCTTCCCATGCACCACATGCTGCATTCTTTGTTCCATGCTTTTCCATAGAAATTTGAGTGCAGTCTGAGAAATTTCCATCATCAATCACTTACAGTATATTCTGTTTTCTTCTGGTAGGTATGAATAACATACATAAAGAACTGCCTAGAGCTCAAAGGATGGGGCACCACCTTGATTGTCCTTGATATCTGGTTGAAGAAGTCCAGATGGTCATTCTTCTGGTTTCACAGGGCTTTGAAGAAGTGTGCTGGGGGGTAAGTCCATAGAAGGGGTTCCTAAGCCCATAATTAAATACAAGTAGACTGGTTGTAAAAGGGAGCAGATTGCTGGGCAGTATTCTATAAATGATGACTACAGCATGGCTGAAGGACTGTATTAGGGAAGTATTGCTGTTGGCTCTTATTCCTCCCTTGTTGTCTGATTTTGAGTGCTGTTGGAATCTACTGGGCCGGACGATCCACCGGATTGTCCTGATACACCCATTCCTATTAGTAGTTTGTGCATAAACCCAGCTCTGAACTCCATCAGCCAACTGTGCTACCAAAGTAGAGAAGCTGCAAGTATTAATGGATATAAGAAAAATAAGAGGCTAGTAGGTCCTCTTCTATATGCTTCCTTAAGTGCCTGTGATATCACTATTAGCCAGGAAACTGCCTGCCTGCAATGTCAACCGTCCACACGGTGGTAGAAGACATGTTTCCAGGCATGAGCTTGGGTTATGGCTCTGAAATCTTTCTTAGCATGACCTTCGTCTCTCCTCAGATTTATAGATTAGAGCTCTGGTGAAGGCAGCGTGGTTGCAATGCTAAAGACTCTTGAAAAGCTTTTAACAGCTTGAATTCTAGTTAATTTATTGCTGAGTAATGCCCTGAGTTAGTAACAACAACAAAAAATAGTTAATGGTTGATTGACTGAGCATATTGAGCTGTACAAGTGACTTAATTTTCATCACACTTCACTAATGGCAAAATTATATGTTAGAGGTACAAACAGCCTAGGAAAAAAGGAGTGTCTTTTTTTCTAATGCTGCCATTAGAAAGTTATTCTGGGACACTCTGCACATTGAAAACTGATTGCATTTCAGCACGGTACAGCAGGCTGTCCTGATTACAAAGTCATATATTTCTCTAACACAAAATAAATAGAGACTCCTACTTTCACAGTTGTTGAGAACTGGCATATTGCCCACCCCTTCTCTACACTATGAGATTAAATGCTTCGACTGTTTCAATAGTGAAACATTCCAGGCCAATCTGTGTGGTTTAGTGTTTTCTTTATTTTTCCTACTGAGGAAGGTTTGTCATGAAACCACTGGAAAAGAGTGCAGGAGATTGGATTTGAAGTTGTAGCTTTATCGCAGACTTTTCATAGGATATTTTGGAAAATTTTGCTCTGTGTCTGTCTTCCGTCACTTCAGTAGAGTTGCTGGAGACTTTGGATAAATTTTACTCTAAAATGCTGTAGTGTTAGTATCAAGTTTTTAATGACAGCTATTAGTAGTTTTGATATATTAACCTATTTTCTAGGCTTTCAAAACTGAAAAGAATGCACAGTTTTTAATACTTTGGGACATCCTGACAACACTCTCATTTGTAAATTCTAAAGGACTAGGGAATGTCCCTGACCACTGGAAATCCATTACCTGTTAAACTTTAACAATGTGTCTTTGCTCATGTTTTTTTTCACTTTTGAACAGAACAGGGTTTGGTAGCTGGCACATACCAGGGCTGTCAGCACGCAGTTTACATTTGTCTGGTGGTATGATTTTGGAGGCTAAAAGTAGTTAAGAGCATGGATGGAGTCCATCCTGTGATAGTTGTCTCCAGTAATAATTCTGGGAGCTTTTAATTACCAGTGAAAACATAGCCTTGTTTTTCCTCCACTGAAATTTTATTTTTTTTTTTTTGTTTCTTGATATAAAACTGAGTAGAATTACAAATATAGAAATTAATAATTTCTTCTAAATGGAATAGAGTTTCTACTGGTCAAAAGAACACCATTTTCTATTTTCAGCTCATAAATTTGGAAGAATTTAATTTTCAATTCCATTCTTTTCCATTAAATTAAAAACAATAATCAGGTCCTAGGAAAAACTTTGATATGCCCACCTATAGAAGTTTCTATCCAGGCATCATGCAAATTAAGTTTTGTTTACACCATAAATTAGAGGAAAATTAAATGTGGGTAGACAAAATGTGTTTCTGACCTGGTAGATGATAGTGGACAAGTCAACAAACCTATTTCTTCTGTAAAGTTTTGTTTCTCTTTTTAATTTAGAAAATTAAAATTTATTGTCTTTTTTTTTTTTTTTTTTTTTTTGTCATCCCAGCACAATGGGACCAGTGTTTAAGATGCTAATGTAATATAGCCATATGTCTATGTATACCCCTGTAATAAGCAAGGTATGAAGTTTGGGCAACTTAAACTGGCAACTGGAGCAACTCTACCTATCCATATGCAGATTTCCCCTATAGTGCTAGCAAGTCTTCCATATCTTAGCTTTCTTGTGTTGTGCACCAAATGCGACGGAACATTAACTGGATCTTTCTTACCCTGAGCAGATTGAATCAGGGGTTAAATCTTAGCATCACAGTTCTGGCTTCCAACTTGGAAAAATATTTAAAGAAAATATACATCCCTCTAACCCTTTTCCCTGTCATTGTCAAACTGTATCAACACTACTTTATTTAAAAGAGAAACTCACATAAATTCTTAATATGGAGAGCGTAAAAAAAAAAGTCAATATATTCTGTCAGGTTGTTATGAAATATCGAGACAGAAAAGTTGTGAAGTGCTTTAAATTGCCTATAAACTGAGGTTTTTTTCCTGTACCTTGAATCAGTGCTTGACCATTGCTTACTAAAGGCAAGGCAACAGATATGCCATCAGGTGTCTGGCAATAAGTTCTAAAATTTGGAGCTTGAGTGCAGAAAATGCAGATTCACACTCTTTTCCTTATAAATATTCAATACAGTCGTGTGAGTCAAACTAGTTTTTCAATTAGAAA
This sequence comes from Rhynochetos jubatus, assembly GCA_027574665.1. Taxonomy (NCBI): domain Eukaryota; kingdom Metazoa; phylum Chordata; class Aves; order Eurypygiformes; family Rhynochetidae; genus Rhynochetos; species Rhynochetos jubatus. The sequence goes on from CM050654.1 coordinate 34,211,099, forward strand.
GTAATGAATGATTAAATATTTTTTTCATTGGTGTTTTATTTTAAAGTTCAAGTTCTCTGAGTCCTTGAGTGTAGTTTTTTTGCTGGTATTTCAGAATACTTCAGTGAAAACATCTCAGAATACCCACACACGTTTTATGGCAAGCTGAAGGCACCATTAATAATATGAAAATATCTGGTAATTTTTAAGAAGAAGCAATTATTAAAAATGCCCAAGCATGAGCAACAGGAATGATAAGTAGATGTTTGAGTAATGAATTTAGATTGAATATCAAAAATATCTCATTTTAAATTATCACATAGTATTACCCCAAACAATATACTTAAGGGAACATGAATTAATGAGAAACCTTATAAATTCCTTCAAATTTCTAAACATACCCATGTGAAATTTATACTTGTTTTTTCTTGTGCCAGCTGTGTTCTAGATAGCTCCTCTTCTCCACTGGTATTTGTCTCCCAAGATAAATATACGGTGACATTTCATACATTTGGTTACTAAATAAGCAGAACTCTTTTCAGCTGTATACAGTCCTTATTGAAATGCAAGCAAAGCATTGTATTGTGTGGTTTATAATTTCTGAAGTATTTACGGGCAAGATTTGGGAGGCACAATTTTTGTTTTCCAGATCATCCTTCTAGATGATCATTTTCTGAACAGTTTTCCAGGATCGTGTTCAATCTCCCTGAAAGACTTTCAGTTACAAGCAGAAAACCTGTAGGGTGGGAGAAATCTCTTTCCTAAGAAGGTGTTTGGGGTGACAGTAGTAAGCTGACACATCTCAAAGAACATCATGCAACAGCATTTTGTTCTTGACTTTAAAGTGCTACTTTAAAACAAAAAAATAATACATGAATAAGCTAGTCTTTCATTCCTTAAATTACTGTTCTATTTGATGTTTGGATATTTGTCACAGAGGCAAGTTATGAGCCCCTTATTTAACTTGAATGACTGACTAGCCGCTGCCCTGATTCTGCCTGCTAGCCTCCAAATATAATATTTTTACTTTAGCTCCTTTTCTGCTAAACTTCTCCAATTTGAAGGGTTTTGGTTAAACTGTAATTCTCTGAATGTCAAAATACATCAGGAATAAGAAGAAAAAGAACATACAAAGCTGTGAAATAATTTCACATGAAATCAATGAACAGAAATATACTGTAAACGTCTTAGCTACATCTCAGAGATTGCACAGACCCACAAGGGACATCAGGGTTTGATGAAAATGTATACAATTAAAGTAAAGAGCCTGAGGCAGCAGTTGTCTAAGTACCATGAGGCTGTACATAGAGATAGTTCAGAGATTTGGGGCAAGTTTTTCATCAGAAAATGTCAGTTCATTGGGGCTGAAACTTTTCACAAAAATATATTGGTCTTGATGAAACTTCCACTGGGAAAAGTATCTAAGCTGAAATACAGAATTTCTGTAAAAAGAATACACAAGCCACCTTAAATGTTTGACTACTGGGGGAGTCTTGCCCAGCTTCACGTAATTCAAATGTAACTTGGAACACTTTTACAGCTTACTTGGACAAATACACACTTAAGTAACTTCTTTTTCCCACTCAATTCTTAATTTCTCTGACAAAATCCAGATATTCCATCTGCAAATGTGAAGTTTAACAAGAAAATGTGAACTACATTAAAGTTTCTGAATGTTACATAACTATGAAAGTTGGCTGAGGTAGGGAAAAAACCAACCGGATTTGCAGGGTCAAGAACAGGTCAAAACTACTGGTTTCCTGCTCTACAAGAAAAAAAAGGTAATCTCAGGGAGGATAAAGGATTTTGTTCACAGAAGTTTTTACTTGGTAGCTGGAAACAATGTTTTGGAGGAGTGCGGTGGAGGTAAAGAGAACTGAAAGCAAGGAGCAAGGTGTCAATTTAAATAAAACAGGAGTGGAACCAGAAACCAGGAAGAGTAGAGGCAGACTAATCCTAACAAGAGAAGTATCAAAATTGGGAATCCCATGATATTTGTCCTAAACACACACGGTGTTATCTTTGTGAATGATATTTTTAGGGCTTCATTTTCAGTGTAAGTAACTTTTGAAATGAATGGGAAACATGTACAAAAGACTATAAAAATACACATTATTTAAAATCAAATGTATTTTTCTACATATTTGTTGACAGAGCTATGTTCTTAAATGAAGTTAAGGCCCACTTCTGTGAGATTTTGTATATAAGCATAAAGATGGCCTCTGTGCTGGAAAGTATCTAATATACACAGAGAACAGGGTCAAAGTGTTGGAGTAGTATTCAGTGACCCACACAGGGAGCCAACAGCAAAAACATGATTTTCTCCTAGAGCTCTTGAACTTTGCTCTAGTGCTTTTGTCAAGTAGAAAACTCTTCTTCTTCTTCAATCTTGCTTACTTTCAATGTTTCTATGTGAATCTGTAAGTGACCGAAATCCTCTGACTTTAACCTACGATTGCAAGTAAGATTGGGTATTGATACTGCAGATTAGATCAATTACAGGTCATTTGTGCCCCTGTGACTTACATCTTCTTTTTAGCACTTGTTATTACATTTCTGGGTTCTTCCCATAGGACACCATGCTCCATCACTTCATTAGATTTAACACGCTGTTGACTGTTCATAGAATCATAGAATACCAGGTTGGAAGGCACCTCAAGGATCATCTGGTCCAACCTTTCTTGGCAAAAGGTCAGTCTAGACAAGTTAGCCTTGAACACTGTCCAGTTGAATCTTTAAAGTGTCCAGTGTTGGGAAATCCACCACTTCCCGAGGGAGATTATTCCAATGGTTGATTGTTCTTATTGTGAAAGGTTTTTCTCTTATGTCCAGTCAGAATCTCTCCAGGAGTAACTTGTACCTAATACCCCTCATCTTTTCCATGTGACTCCCTATAAAAACTGAGTCTCCATATTCTTTGTAACCCACCCCTTAAATATTGGAACGTGGCGATAAGGACTCCCCTAAGCCTTCTTTTCTCAAAGCTGAACAAACCCAGTTCTCTCAGCGTTTCCTCATAGAGCAGCTTTCCCAGTCCTTTGATGGTCTTTGTGGCCCTTCTTTGGACCTTCTCCATCCAGTCCACATCTTTTTAGCATAGCAGGATCCAAAACTGAACACAGTATTCCAGGTGTAACCTGACAAGTTCTGAGTGGGATAGTGACTTCTTTATCTCTGATGGTGGTGCTCTTGTTGACGCAGCCCATCATCCTGTTGCCTTTCTTTGCCACAGCAGCAGCACGCTGTTCACTCATCTGGAGCTTGTTGTCTACCAGGACCCCAGGTCCCTTTCCATAGAGTTGTGCTCCAGCTGGGTAGATCCCAGCCTATCCTGCACTCCTGGATTATGTTTTCCCAGGTGCAAGACTTATACTATCCCATTTAGAAACGTTTACAACTCTCAGTCCTTGCCCTCACCAGATTATCTTTTGTTCACCACGTGGCAGGAGAAAATAGTATTTCATACCCGTTTCGTAACAGCAGCAGTGCATCGGGGGAGAGAGGCATGACAGGCTGCTGAGGCAGATGCCAGGGGTTTTGTGCAACTTGTAGACCTTCATGCCACCTTCAGCAGGTTATCTTTTTTTAAGGTCTTTTAAATCTTGCCATCACAAATTTCCCATAGGATATTGCCTGAGTGATCTGACTTCAGAAACATACAATTTATTTAAAAGCTGACATTTTGGTGTATTTTCTTTTGCAAAACTGAGGTGCAAGGTGGCATGTTAAGAAAGTTTACTAGTTGTGCTGCAGTTTTTTGCATGTTGGGGAAGTTCTTTGCTCCCATGATATTTTTGGTCATTTTTTCAATCATAATTCTCAAACTTTGGGAGTTTTTTTCTTTGATTTTGTTTTCTCCTAATTTCAGTTTGAATTTTTTATAGAAAAAGATGTCTACTGCCTTTAAGCAATTCCATCTTTTGGAGTATGGCTGAAGGTTTTATCTCTTGTTTCAGTAAAGGTTGCTTAATGATTGCAGTAGAAATGAGCCTTACAGAGAACAGACTAACTTCAGCAGTTACTTGAGATGGTTCAAGAACTTCATAATAAAAAAAATTCAAAAATTACTGTAGAAAATTTTTGTCAACTATCCGAGATACACTTTTCATTTTTGGGTCTCTTTTTATCCCCTTGGGCTGGAAAAAGAAGTGTAAAAAGTTCTAGCCCCAAGGTTAGCACTGAGAATTTGTCCTCTTAAAGCTGTTCTTGGTAGTACACTTAGTGAGAACAGAGAAGACTGAAAATAATTTAGGTAAACAATCAGTTGGTTCCTTCATCAAATTGAAGCAGTTTCACACATTTGTGAATTAAGTTTCTGTAAGCAGCAGTTGCAAGATAATAGATCTTACTAATGATCCTAGCAAGGGAGCTTGCACTTCAGGATATAAATTCTTCATGTCACTATTGCCAAAACCACTAAATTCGATGTATCTGTTGAGAAAACTGATGGATTTCTTGAAATTAAATGTTATGAAAATACACTTGTTGAACGCTGACAGCAAGCAATGACAGAACTCATAAATGGCAGGAACAAAGCAATGGACATTACTAGTTACAACTGATACAAACTTAAAACAAATACTAATGGCCACACAAAGTTTACATGAATCTTCTGTTTGTGTTACCGATGGACATTTTAAATAGCACTTTTAAACTTCTGTTTAAATTCACAACTATTTTTTTTCCTTATCCTCTCTTGTTGATGCCTCGTTAGGAAGCCTGTAATGCTTCTCTGGTTATTTTTTACTTAGACTTTGGATTTTTCCTGGTTGGGCAGCAGCCCTTTATGCTGCTGTGGGTAATTTTTACTCAGAATTCCCAGGTGATCAACCCTCACTGCCTAGCTGATTGCATTGATTTTGCTGAATATGTGGTCATTCTACTGTACAGCTGGTAATAGGAGGGTGAAATAACCCCAGCTTTTGGATATGTGTGAATCCTTAGATATTAGGATAATCTATCCTTAGATGTGGAAATCCTTAGATTTCCATGCACACCCATCCTCTCCTTCACCCATCCACCCACACACATGTGCATACACCCAGTCACATCCTTCATATCCGACTATATCAGTCAGAGAATTAATACATTCACTTATAGTGTTCCCTATCTGTTAATTACTTTTGGATTAGGTGTGCTTCATTCAGGTATTTATGTCAATAATCTTGTGAAGCCCTAGACTTCACGTTTCCTACTCGTTAGTCTGCACCCGGAACATTCTCCCAGGGCTCTGCATTAACAGGCAGTCTGCATTAACAGGCAGTCTGCATTCGGCTGTAAAGGGCAGCATGTATTTGCTTTTCCCCCAGAAGCAGAGATCAAGTTATAGCCCCTGCTTGGTTACTCAGTTTTTCCCTGGGGAAACCCAGCCCAGCTCTACCTGCCACCTGCCCATATAGACAAGAGGCAGTGGTTAGGGCAAATTTAGCTCTAGTGAAGCTTCTGTTCCTATTTAGCTATGCAGGTGAATTCACAACTGGACCCTTAATATTTCAGTGTGGCCACATTATGTTTTAGACCTTAAAAATCCCGAGACAAAGGAGGAGTTGGGAGGGTAGTTTTGGGATCTGTGGGAGTCACTGCAATTCGGCAGCTCAGTTTCATATAGGAGCTACAGAGCAAATTCGTTGCCAGCCCTCAGGAGTTAAGAAATACTTCTAGCACCCAGAACCTGCAGTTCCCATGAGACACGAGTAGTGACTGGGCTGTGTGCTTGGAGGTGTATCCAAGCAAACATCAGCTTCAGTGACGTCTCCCTTCCAGCCTGCTGCTCACACTTAATTGTGGCGTGCTAATCTCTTCCGTTTCCGTAGTTTGCTTTAAGTTGCTCAAATCTTTTGAAGTTTGCTGACATGCAATAATGGAGTTCATCCTCTTTGAAGATCTGAGTTACTCATTTTACCTCTGTTTTACATACAAAACAAAACCTTATTTCATTTTTAGTATTGTAATTGTGCTTCCTATCATGTCTTTTCTCCTTGTTTTATAATTTTTATTGAAGGATAAGGAAACTGGAAAATGTATTTATCTTACTTTATTAATGTTGAAACACTTGTAAGTGGTTATTTGCAAACAGTCTTTGAAAAAAGTGCATCTACAATCTGTCCTTTAATACAATTTGTTTTCCTCTTCTCTTGATGTGAATGGGTTTGTCATACCAAGGTTTCTGTACACAGCAGCTCAGCTGTTGTTTGTTACTAAACCAAACACTGAACTATTTTCTTGGAGGAAAAAAAAAAAATAGATGCACAAAATTTCAAAGGTTTCAAAAAAATTGGAGGAAGGTTAGGCCAGACTTTGCTCTGACTGTGCTAGAAAAGTCCTTCAACTAAGTTTTTCCTTAGTTGACCTTATATTTTAAACTAGAATGAGTTGTGACAAACACATCCATTAAAAGTTGGCTATCACAGATTGTGTTTAAATCCCTCAAACTCTGAAGACCTGTTGTCTGTGCTCAACTTCTTTTTTGAAGGGGTAGAGACAGATACATTGTCATGGGCTTTTCTATGGTCACATTTAATGTACTGGCAAAAATGTGCATGTAGGCTACAATTGGAACCAACAGCCTGCAAATAAATTATTCTGTGTTTTTCTCTCCTAACTATTTAACATGTAACAAGTTCTATCAGGCAAAAGTAGTTTACCCTAATTATTTAAGATTTGACAAGTACTGTAAGGAAAAAAGCTGTCTGAATAGAATTATGAAGCATGAACACATTCATGTTCCCTGCTATGGGACCTGAGTCATTGCAGGCGGAGGTGTACTAATTAATCCCAACCAAAGATTTGTCCTCTCAATTAGCAGTAGATATGCCGTCTGGTTGATCTATGACTGCCTTTTGGGAAATAGGAGATTATGCAAGTTTTACGATTCTGACCCCCCAGGCCAGTTGCAAAGTTATCTCAAGGAGAGGAGCTGCTCTGTTTTGCAGAGTAATAGCTGCATTCAGTGCTTTAGGGCAAAACCCCACCAGGTAACCTCGACAGAAGGCTGCAGCTAGCATCCAAAGTGAGAGAAGAAATATGCCCTCAGCCTGGCATAGTGCAAATTTCACCTCTTGTAATGTCTGCATTGCTGGAAAACTGGAAAAGGGTGCTTATGGTTCTGTGACTGGCAGAGAAAATGTTTCTGTAGCTGTCTTAAAATCCATTTTAATTCTACCTATAATATATATATTTGTATGTAAATATACATACAAACGTGGTTACTTCTTCGTAGACATGGCTCACACACAGAATCAGAACTCTGAAGAGTTTTAAGAGCCCTTTTGGTATATATTGTTTCCTAACGTGAAGGTACAACACACCTTGTCTGTACAAGGATCATCACAACATACCGACAGGGCACATAATTTTTTAAGAGAGGGGTTCAGGATACTGAACTTGAATATGGTATAGTTGTGTCAATCTGCCCAACCATTTTCTTCTCTTCAGGTTAACTTTTCTCCTGTTTCTCCCAGGCATCGTTCTTACACTTCTTTTCTGTCAGTGACTTCACAGAAGAGTGAGTTTAGCCCTGAGATACAATACTCAGAGAAGCATCCTATCTCCCCTCTTTATCCAGCCTAAGTCAAGAGGCCAGATACTGTGCCTCCTTAAACTAACCCTGTAGAAATTGAAGGCATTAAACTAAAGTGAAACTGGAGCAATGAAGTTGAGAATGTTGCTCTAAAATCTGTTGTGACTGAGTCAGATGATCATCCTTCCTCACCACTCACAGACAGAGTCTGAGCTTATCGCTTCCCTCTTGCTCCAAGCCCTGGCTGCCACTGAGACACCAAAGCATAAGAGCACTGGGATTAAACTGTATGCTTTAATACTTTTCTATCCTATTAGCATGGTGCTTAAATATTCGGGGGAATTTAAGAATGATTCAAATTACACACTTAAAGACTTTTTAGTGCTTGGGAAGAAAATAGAATTTTTGACTGATGGAGCCCACATCTTTTCTCAGCTGTACCTTTGTGACCTGCACACACTGATAATGTAATGGAAGGGGCTGCAGGGCCTCCAAGGAATTTTTAATTTCAAAATGGATGGCAAATATCCATTCACTAATAAATCATTGATAGCAGTTCTGCAAGAAAAAAGGCTCAAGGCATCTAATTTTGGTCTTGTGTACTTTTGCCCACCCTCTGTGTTCATAGAGTTAACAGTTTGAAGTAGGTGTGGGCAGATGGCCAGCCACATTAGTAGTTGAGACTTGTTGTTTATATGAATTTCATTTTAATTGAGTCCATAGTGAGATATGTATCAGTCTGTGAATTTTCCCTAGGATCCTATTCTTGCACTTCTGTTCCATGGCAGTAGTTTCTTTTGGGTAAGAAAACTCATATAGATTTATTGCACTTCTCTTTCCTGTGCAACCTTGCTTAATAAGACTGTTGCAGTGGCTGCAGCCTGTAAAATTAGCCTGTGAACATTTTGTATCCTTGTCTGTCTGTCTCATCAGGTCAGCCGAGTAAGAAGGCTTAACTGTGAACGTATCTGTCTTTTTTTGTTATAGACTAGTATTGGTTTAGGTGGCAGACTGATGAAATGCAGCCAGGGTTTCTGCTTCACGTTCAGAATGCAGTGCTTTTCTTTATTTCCCTTTCCATTCAGTGGGGTACCTAGTAATACCCTTAAAATCAACGATTGTAATATACATGTGCAACATGTAACTAATGTGCCTATGGCTTTTCAGATGGCACTGACAGTAATTTAATTGTCTCAAAGAAATAACACCCATTTGCACAAATTACCATTTTATATCTACAGTTTGGTTGTGGCAATAGAAACAAAAGAGAATTAATGGGTTTAGATCCAATGCAGTGATAAATATTGGCAGTAAACTGATTTACTGGCTATCTACTGAGTTTTTTAATTGATCTACAGGTGTTTTATATACTTACAGCTTGCTGTTCAGCTAAGATACTGAATGTAAGTTCATGGCCTCACTGTGTTCAATATCATTCTTTCAGTTGCTATATGGTGGATAAAATAAAGTGACACCTCTGCGCAAATGAGTGGGATGCCAGGGCTTTATTAAATATTCAGATGTCTGGACTCTACATATGCATATCAGTTTATGCCTTATTTAGTTCAAACAACTCCCTGAAGTCTCCTTTTGTATGCATATAAGTGCTAGGAGATCTATCTCCTAGTTTGCATGCATGATTTGTACTAGACTCAAGAGAACTAACATATGCTCATGGGCAAGGAGAATCGATCCATTTTAAAATTATGTAGCCTGTTATTTTCTGGAGTTATAGAGTGAGTCCTGTGCCTTTTTTTTTTTTTTTTTTTTTTTTTACCTTGACTACAGTGTTTCAGATGATTACTCTCGAACTTTACTGTGGTAGAAAATGCCTATATAGGGAACTTGCTTTTCTGTTGACTGTTTGCACTCCTTAACACCTGTCTTATCCAGACCCCTACTATGACAACATCCAGAACAACTTTTTGTTTCAGACTAACAGAACGAGGATGGATGTGTAATGCTGCCGGCACTGGCCTGGTGTTGAAAACATTGGAGCTCAGTTCCTGGCTCTGTCACACAGTACATGATAGTGGGTAAGTCTTCTAGGGCCAATTTTTTTACAGTGCCTGAAGTACCAAGTGAATATCTATTGGCATTTCCAAAAGCTGCAAGGGTAGGCTTCCAGGGGCTTTCTAGCTGTCACCCTTACTTCTCTTCTCTCTATGTGCTGGTGTCATGCCCAGCTCAAGGGCATCCCAGGCATCTTCGGAGCTTCAAATTTAACTCTTAAAACCAAAAGAAAAGGTAAACAGAGAGATCTTAAGTTTACAGGGATCCTAGAAGCTACCACAGTTAAGTTTCCTTTTTAACCCAGACTCAGGGTAAAGGTGTGGCCAGTATCACAGCCCTGTGCATAAATCACCACCTGGACCAACTGGTGGCAATTTCCATCTCAAGCTCTGAATGAATATCAAAGTAGTTCTCTCACAGTGATCTCACTGTGAGAGAACTATTTTGACAATCATTCAGAGCTTGAGATATCCTAAGACACCTAGGTAATGGGATCATAATGTACATAAAAAAACTGCATTGAAAGCTGTTTTCCTATACAATGTCTGCTTTTCCCTCACGAGGCAGAAGTTATTAAAAGCATTTTTGTTGATTTAAACTGACATGACAGGTGAAAACCATTTTCATTATTTTCCTGCATTAGTTTTGTCACTCTTAGACTACTAACAATGAATAAATGTTAAAAATCCATCATTTTTATGCTAAAAAATACAGGAGAAACAAATTATGTATTACCCCAAAGAGTTTGCATGTAACCTGAGACAAGAAGAAAGTTCCTCCATGTACAGGACAGACAAAACTCCTGTGCTCTCATTTCCTGCTAATCTTGGCAGTGACTGGAGACTTAATGCGCCTCAGCTATCACAGCCCGTGTTTAGGTAGCGTGTTTCACATCTGACTACGCTGTCAGGTCCACTGAAGTGGCTGCTGAAATAAGATGCCTGAGAACCCACTCAGCCAAGACGTGCCATCTGCTTCCTGATGACTGACAACATCAAGTCTCTTGCACTACTGCCAATGGTATTCTCCCTTTCAAATAACATTGTGTAGTGCCAGAGTCATTCCGTGCCATGTCGTTAAAGTTGGGAAGGACTCAGACTTTCTGTTTCAGTAGTAATTTTGCAATTTCTATTCTTGGTCCTTTGGTCCGGAAAAAATGTGGACAACTCAAGCACTTCTTTCTCGTTTTCTACATCTAAGATTTTTGTAATTTTTTTGTTCAAGGAAACAGTAATATTTCAAAAAGTAATTTTAATTGATAATTAAAAAGGTTTCATGTTGACATAATCACAATGCTTATTCTTTTTCTAAATGATGTTTCTAGACAACTGAAATATTGTGGAAAAAGGTCATTTTTTTTAGTGGTCTTCTGATGCAAAACACTTAAGTAAAAAAAATTCACTCAGTCCTGACTCTGATGTAGCTATGTGAGTCTCTGCTTTAGTGCAATGGTGATACACACTGTAGAGTGTTCACATATCAATGGTCAATGGGTGAAAAATAGTAGGTAAAAATCATACTAGATTCTATATATTTTTAACAGAAAAAATGTAAGGTAGAATAACCTTCTGCTTTCAGAAATCATTTAACTTCTACCAGTCTCCAGAACCCCAAGAGAGGGAATCCCCTAGCAGAACTCACATCAACTTCCTGACAGATTTCTGAAAAACCAGGATATATCAGTAGTTCTAAACTGGGAGTTTAAGAAGGGAATCACAGAAACAGCTTATTTCCTGGACCAGCACTTCCTTAAAAATTGATGGAATCCATTGAAATGAATACCAAATGGTACATTTTTCATCAGTGGCTGGGGAAAATCAAATTGTAAGCAGTCACCAGAAGAGATGGTGTCATTCCCTCTGTGTCCCTTCTGCTCTCCATGCCTGTTCACACACTCCCCTCTTTTCTCTTGCACCAGAATTGGGACTGGTGAACCAGTGTCAAACTATAAATAAACAGAAACCAAATAGTTTTTGGGGTTTTTTTTTGCATGGTGGATTTGGTTTTTTTGTTAGTTTGGTGTGAATTACTGGGTGAGAAGTTGACTGAAAATGCTGCCTGCCTGTTTCTATTCCTTTGCTTCCTCCTCAGCTGTGCTAGTTCAGGTATTTTTGCATCTGTGTCTTGAACTACCTCAAGGGATTTGTACAGGTTTAAAATAACCTAGGAAAAAATGGCTATTATTATTCCAGATCAGTTCTCCCCACAGTGTCACAAACAATTGTACCAGGATGCCTAAAGGGGTGATGTCAGAAGAAGCTGGGTGGTCAGGAGAGGGAGAGGAGAAGGGCACGGGCTGCCAGAACAAATGGATGTCAAACCTGCCTTTAGTATGCACTTGACTATCCACGCAGGGGTATGTGCATAGCCAGCATGATACAAATTCACATCCTAGCTTGGCATGCATTTTCCCCCAATGCAGATGAAGCCTTAGCTACTGTGGTAATAAAACGTTTCACTGATGGAGCCACTGCAAAGTACCTGAAAGGGTTTGCTGATCTTTACTGTCTCTGGAGGAAGAAGCACAAAGGAAGAGACCATATTACTAAGAATGTCTGAGCACTGGCAACACCTCTTAGGTTGCTCACTGAAATGTCTTGTATCATTTAAGACCTTTTTTTTTCATTTAATTCTGAAATGGCTTCAATCCCATGAGAAGTAGATGCAGGCAAAGCACTTCACTCAGCTCCATGAGCAAGATACGAGGAAGCTGACAGTCAGACTTGTGCTTAAGATTTTCACTCCTCACTAAGTGGATTTACTATTTTAACATACTTCTAAAAATATTTTTCTTTATTTTTTTTTGGTTGCATATTTCATACTTGTGCTTCCTGACACTTGCTCCTAGTCATCTGCTAATGGTATTAAGTGGGTTTCCATTATGTAATCATACTTGTGTGCTCTTTGCTTTATTTGTATGGTTACACAAGCATCTGTCCCTCCAATATGAAATGCTGGAAGCTAAAATGCACATCAGCTGCATCATCTGCAAGTTTGTCCTAATGAAATTTGGCTAAAATGGTCAAAGTTGCTCCAGACTAAATGAAACTGCCACATGTTTGTGACAGTTCAGATGACAGTCTAACACATGTCTCATAGCTCAGGATGGTATGCACCATTAGATTTACAAAATGTGAAAGAGAAGCATATGCCAGAAGCTACTGTCCTTCAGGCTTTCGCATTATTTTTCCACTTTCTTTGAATTCAAACAAAGTAGAAGCCTGGAAAATTCAACCATGCAAAGATATGGTTTGTCAGCTACTTATGGAACAGAAGCAGAAAAAAAGCAAAGTTCCAAAATGAAACTGATGGTATTTTGCTCTTTAAAGAAAATCATTGTATATAGTGTCAGGGAAGTGGGAAAAAGTGCAAAGGGAAAAAAATCTGGACACCATTGACTGGTGGTGTAATGTCTAGAGCAGAAGGTGAAAGGCTGTTGAGGACTTTCCCCTTTTGTCATCTTTTCATACTTTTTGCAATCTTTCAGGTGGCTGTCCACACTGAAGTGAAATGAAGTCTAATGGTGTATCCCTGATCCTATTTTTATAGGTAAAGGTCTCCTAATGCAACAGCTCAGCCAGACATCACACAGCATCCACTTCAGTCCAGGGTCACAACTTGAAATCATGGAGTAAGAACAGTACAACAACAGGTCTTTAATATATTATTTATGTCTTGTAAGTCTCTTTATAGGCTCCAGAGCTCGTAAGTGTGTCGTCTTGAAATCAGCAAGAATAGGTGAAGAAAGAAGTGTGCTATCACATGGGAATTTTCTTCTCAAGGCAGTAGGGACCTTACATTCAGTAGAGAACTCTGTCAGATTGCTTGGTTTTGGCTGGGATAGAGTTAATTTTCCTCCTAGTAGCTGATACAGTGCTGTGGTTTGGATTTAGCATGAGAATAATATGATAACACACTGATGTTTTGGTTGTTGCTAAGCAGTGCTTATACAAAGCCAAGGACTTTTCAGCTTCTCATGCTCTGCCAGTGAGGAGATGCACAAGAATCTGGGAGAGGGCATAGCTGGGACAGCTGACCCAAACTGGCCGAAAGGATATTCCATACCCTATGACACCATGCTCAGTATATAAAATGGGTGAAGGCCATAGGAGCAGAAATTGCTGCTTGGGGATGGACTTGTTGATCACCAGGTGGTGAGCAATTGTTGCATTGTGCATCACCTGTTTTTGTATATTCTCTTATGATGCTGATGGTTATCATTATCAGCTTCTTTTCTAATTCTCTCTCCCATCCCACCTAGGAGGGGAAGCAAGCAAGTGGCTTTGTGGTGCTTAATTTCATGGCTGAGGCCAAACCATGACACTGATGTGACTCATTTTAGAAGTTATCTTTAATAGTAATAATCTGCATATCTACCTTCACTCCCATACCCATAATATTTGTAAGAAATAATTACATGTCTTAATCTCTCCTATTTTTCTTTGAGTTGATAGATGCATTAAGAAGGAAGTGTGTCAAAAAGCTCTTCACTTCTGCTGTGCAAATTATTGTGCAAAGAACATGCAAAATCTAGAGAGATATATTTTTTGGTGGCTTTAGTAAATGAATGTTTAGAGAAACGAATAAGAAAGTAATCATAAATCTCTCTCAGCATGAGATGGCAGTGGGCAGACTCCTGAGGTGGAGTAGAGAGCCCATCTCCATTTATGCCAAAGGAATTGGGCTGGTTGACACCACCTCAGGTGAGAAGGACCTTGGGATGTACACCAAATAGATTCTACAACAAAAATAGTGGAGGAAACAAGAGTCAACCTCTGAAAAATTCCCTCCTTGTTAGAAAGGTGCACTGGGGAAAATAACTATAAATAATAAATTTTTAGCTCCAAGAATAATGTTTTTCACTTAATTTTCTGTAAAGTGAAATATTTGAATTTATTTTTTTAAGACCTTAATTTCCCCTCCCCCATGTGCTTTGCCCCTGAGGAAAGCTCATAAATATTTCCTTGTTATTTCACCCTTTCTTAACTTGGTCCCTGTGAAGAGCTTGGAGAAATTTGTTTATTCACTGTGAATCCTTTCTCTCATCTGTTTTGTTCTTTTGGTCATGAATGTGAAGCAGCAACACAAGGCGCTTTTTTTATTCTGTTTGTTCTTTAATTTCCTTTTTTTTTTCTTGTTCCTTTGTTACAATCAGTATTTCATCCTTGAGCTGTCTATTCAAACCTTGTCCTCAGCACACTGGCCACGTAGATTTAGCATTGCTATTTCCTATGAAATCATTACATATCTGCTTGCATTCTGACATTAATTTTATATGGCCTGTTTTATCCTTGACTGTTATTCTAGAAGAATTTTCTCATCTATTATCAGCCTATTCAATTTATATTCAGGATATTGTTGCCTTCCTCCTCTGAGAAACAGTAACACTTCCTTTTGCATTGCCCCTTTGGTATTTGGCTGGGAGAAGGGCCCTGATCAAAAAGTATATATTTTTTTTTATCCTGTAAATTTGTTTTGTCTGAGTTATAAAACAGTTGATTTTCCCTTTAATCTCCATTTACTTACTTTCTCAGGAACTTACAACAAGTCCACTTGATTGTGAATGCTCTATGCCACCATCAAAGCGTTTTGGCCAAGACCAAGCACATGAGACCATGTCCTGCTGCCAGCCGCTCATGGCTTTGCCTGGCTTGAAGCTCAGGTTCCAGCAAAGCAAAATCAACCAGCTCAGCACTACTCTGTCCAAAGGCAGCTGGGAGCAGCAGGCTGGCTGAGAAGTGGAGGTTCTCCACAATTATCCCAACTCAGCCAAAACCAGCTCTGGATTCCTGCTCTGCTCCACTAGTGATGAGGGCTATATGGTTTGCAGATAATATCTTCTGGGAGAGAGGTACCAGCACTCTTCCAGCTGCTCACCTTCACCCCGTGGCATGAAGCACTGGAGAACTCATGGAGAGTAACCAAACTTGTCCCTGTGGCTGCAGGCAAGGTGAAGGACACACAAACTCTGCCTCTCATGGTCTCAGCCAGGAGACAACAGCTTAACACCTCTTCCTCTCAGAAACAGAGCAGAGGAGGAACACAGGTAAGATTCAGGTTACTCCTGCACTCAAGTGCTCTTGAGGCTGCCAGTTGCCCATGCTGGAGCAATGGAGCAATGGAGCACTGCAGTCCCACAAGGGGTTGGCGTGAACCACTTCTGTGCTTGAGCGGACAAGCTGCTCTGCTCCTGTCACGCTGTACCCTCATGGGTCTGAACTACCTTCACAGAGGAAGATATACTTCATTTTTAACAGTTAAGAGTGAAAATTGTAATTTCTTCTCCCTTAGAAAAATTTGACAATACTGTCAAAAACTAGTCTTATTTTTCACAGCCTTACAGTCCTCCGTTGTCTAAAGAGAATATAAAGTTACTAAAAAACACAGCAGCCCTTTAGAAGCGCCCTTATCCTCTTAAAGCAGTTGGAAATATTTGCACTTGCTGATTCTCCAAAGGAATATTGCATTCATGAACAAGAATTATGAGAACTACTTCTTGGGCTTTAAAAGTTTACAGAGAATTTGCAAACAGATGGTTTAATACAATCATCTCTGGTAGCAGAACAAAGCAGTTCTAGTTCCTAACTATTAACAACTATTAATAACTCTTGTAGATAAAGGGATTTGCCTTCTTAAAAAGATCAAATACTCTCATGAAACATTCTGAAGTAATTTCCAGCAACTTTAATATTTGTTTTCTCTAAGTACAAGTGGTGCCCTGACCCAAATCTTGTTGCAGCCTGGGGAAAGATCCAGTCTTGTTGGAGCTGGAATAATTTCTTGAAGAGCTTGGCAGCATGAGTGCAAAAAAGCCCTTTTTGGTTTTATTCTAGGACTTCTTAAAAATATTCTTGTATTTTCTATTGGATTTTGCTTGCTCTGTAGTCCAAATATCCCATCTGTATGCATATTAGCGTCCAGGTTGTCTCTTTTTTTCTCTCCAGCTGTACTGAGAGACTTTCCAGTTGCTAGCTGGAAGTTAGTTTTGCCCCTGATTTCACTTTATTTTTGACATCACTTAACCTCTTTAAAGTGCACGAAAAAAATTTCACATGACATTTTTCATTAGGCAGTAGCATCTTGACATTTAAACCAGCCCATATTGTCACAGAGATAAAGGATAAAAGTATTTACTTTTGTTTTGGAAAAGAAAACAAGAAATACAGAATGGTATGAAACTTCAAAGGACTTAAATTGATTATAAAACCCAACCTATCTGTTAGAAATATTTTTTCAGGATAACTGTTTTTCTGGTCCCAAGTGAATTTGATATTAATGCAGGACTTTGCTTCATTGTAACCCTGCTTCTCCTCCTAAATTAAAAAATTAAGCTAGATGAAGAACATATATTGCTACAGACAGTAGTTGCAAGGAAAACTTCATATGGTTTCTGAGCTGCAAGCTTAACCGCTTAAGGATATTACTAAGAAACCAGATGGAGAATAGTTTTCCATAGCTAACCATCTGGGCCCTGCAATGACACACTCTGCCCTAAGCATTACTATAGGAGTTGACTACATGATGGGAAAAAGCAGCGAAAAGAGACAAGCCGAGAAAGAAAGAGCATAATATTTTATACTGCAAAATGTGCAGCCAGAGAATCACCATTTTGTCACACATTACAATTTCCTCATCTCTGTTTGTGTTTATAATATGAGGGATAGAAGGAAGAGAAAATGAGAGTTTAATGGTTAATATAACATCACAGCCGGCTGTGAAGGAAATCAGAGATGGTATATTGGTTTTAGTGGAACTTTGATTGGACTATTGGAGGTCAAAGTGCAAAGGAATAGGGCAACACTTTCTGATGGGACTACTAATTTTTTACAAAGATATGTAATTTTAGGTCTGCTGGGTTATTTTTTTGGAGTTCTGCACTTCAGGGCTTCCAGCCAGTTCTCTGCCCACAGCTAAGGACTGCAGTAGTTTGCAGAGACCAGAGAAAGGCATGGAAATATGGGATATTCCATGAGGTTTGTGGAAAACACCAAATGCCTGGTAACTAGGTGGAGTCAAAGCAAAACCTAGAATGAGTGAATTTTCTAATCAGTCCCACTGTATGGTCTTAACATGATATCTACAGGGGAAAGGATTTTTGGTGTTAGACATATGATAGTCGCAGAACCAGAAGAGCTAACAAAGGTCTTTTATCTCTGCTGTTCATGAGGGTGTACAACCTTCCTTGCTGACTGCAAACTTTAGCTGAAGTTTTAGCTGAACCGCATCCAGTTCAGGCATTTTTTTTTTTTTCCTGCTATGATGATTCTCCAGCATCTAATATTATGCCATGTTTTGCTATGGGCTTTCTAGGCCAGGGCAGTTATAGGACCTTTTTCCTCTAGCCATTCATCTGCTTTTGCAAAGCATGTAGGAAGGAAACCTTTTTGAGACTTTCTCCTGTCACTTTTTGAATAAAATTTGACAATGGCTTTATTTCCCTTAATATATTGGGTTAAAATAGTAGACTTTAAAAAATTTTGAAAAAGGTAAAAAGTAAATAAACCAATAAATGTTATCCACCTTAAAGTTCTGCTGAGTTTTGAAATACAAAGAATATGCAAATTAGATCTAGTGGACTCTTTCATAGTGTGAACATAGATAACAAGTTACTGAAAGTCACTAAGCAAATGTCATCAAACTCTATTAGATATTATGACCTTATATAGGGTTTCCAACTGTAGCTTGCTTTTTTATTTGTATGACAGGTTAAGAGAAGTATTAAATAGTTGTGAAAACCCAGAGGCCAGTCCGTTCAGCCTATTTCTATATTGGATCCTTGGAAAGAAATAAAAAGTTTAAAATTTTCATGTTCTTTATCTAGATAGACCTGTCAATTTTTCTTGAGATATTTATGTTACAACTGTTTTGTAAAGGGAGACAAAATTCCCTGTAATGGTTTAAATCACAGTTGTATCTTATACTTTATCAAACTCCCACAACACTTCAGCCTGACACTGCGTGTGTGTGTGTTTATTGCATCTGGATGTTCACAAGAAACAGTAGGATTGTCAGGTAATCATCAGTGTATGAACAGATTTTTTTTCTTTTCCCAAAAGAAAAGCTATATGGGAAAATCTGTAACGATTCTTTCTGTCAGTGTGTCACTTCTGTGGAACAAGCTGCGCATTTTGTTTAATGTTGAGATTGTCTTCAGGTATTAATGGCATGAAATAGTTTATGTGGATGCACATCACAAAGCTGCTTATCTCACTCATAAATTACTTTTGTATGAGAATACAATTAAGAAAAATAAAAAGCCTAGGAGAACTTGGCTGATTTCACCCTTCAGTCCTTCATTACTGTTACACTGAGAACTGGAAAATGTGACTTGTATGAAAAGCTTGGCTTGGCAAACATAATATGTGGTTTGCAGGAGATGAGAAGTTCATGTAAATAGATCACTGTTGTGCAAAATACAGAATCAGAGAATGGTTTGGAAGGGACCTTAAAGATCATCTAGTTCCACCCCCCTGCCATGGGCAGGGACACCCTCCACTAGACCAGGTTGCTCTTCTCTATTATTAGTACATGTTGTTCTTCTGGAATTTATTAATTCATTGGGAGTTTGTGCAGCTAAGGCATGTTGGAAAAGAGAGGAATTGCCCTCTTGGGACTGATACTCTTCCCACCTGCCTGGAGAGCAGAACCTATGGTGTTCCTTACTTGTTGGCAGTTGGTCTGCTGATGATCAAGAAGTAAGCTCTGTTTCTTAATGAGCCAAAAATAGAAATCCTAGTTTATCTAGGAGTAGTTTATCTTAGAACTAGTTTATCTTAAAATACCATGAAAAGTGTGACGAAAATTATTCTGGCTATAAGGCAAATAACTGTTAGGTTGCAAACTGAGACAGAAATCTACCCTAAACAAGGAGAAATGTCGGTTCTTGCTTTTCTTACATGTGAGCCTTGAGCTAAAAAGGATGCAGCAGTGCAAACATCTGCTTTGAGACAGTGCAAAGAAACGGAAAAGTTGCCTTTGTGTCTGAAAAGGTAATGTTCTCAGTAGCTTTGCCCTTGAATTTTATTTGTCCAAAGGCCTTTTCCTCTCCTGTAAGTCTGACTGCCCTATTTTATCCATGTTGTGCATAAGCTAAAGCTCATAAAATGCATAATTGAGTTGTTAATGACATCATTCAGGAAATACCATGACGTTACAACTTTCCATTTTGCGTACTCAAGCTGTGCTTGGCTATTAGTCAGAATCTACCAAATAGATCTGTTCTGCAAGAGCTGATCTGCAGACTTTCACCAGGGATGCATGAACCTTCGCCTAACGTTTCTCAGTCCTGCAGTGCTGCATTACTGCAGCACTGGTCCTTGGGGACCGCAGCTCATTCAATGACAACCTCATTCAATAAAATGGGAAGGTGAAATATAAAGTGGCAGGAAAAGAAAAAAGGGACAGAGTCACCTATGAATATTTTTCTGAAAGAAGACCCAGCAAGATGTTTAATATCTATGATAACATAGCCCATCGTTCTTTTGTTTGCCTAGTCCTGAAAACTGTGTTTTTCCTCATACAAATAACTCTCTGCAAGGGACAGTTCATGGTTTCAAGCCTTAAGCAGTACCTCACAGATGGCATCTTAAGAGATGGCAGTAGATTCCTGCTCTCTCTGGCTGACCCTGCCGTACACTGAGTAAGAACAAGCCAGAAATGTACCTGCTCTACATATCTCCTCATCTCTCAAGAAGATGCATGGGAAGGTCCCAAAAGGCCAAACACTGCACTAGAGATTGAAGATATTGAATTCAGAAGCCAGCACAGCCCTTATTCTCTTTTTTTTTGTTTTTACATGCAATTCTCTGGCTGCAATCAGGCCCCAACTCTTTCCTTTAAAAAATAAACTCATTTAGAGAGACTTTTTGGGCACAGAGGGGACAGACTTTCTCGAGAAGCACTTTATATATGTTGCCTTTTTGTCATTCATGAATCTTCAGAAATGGTTGCTGAATGCGTGACGCTGAAGTGATATAAGGCCTGCATTAGATCAGCTTCAGCAGTGTGCAGTACGCTGCCCTGGGAGGGTGAGTGCTCAATGAGGTAAGCTCAATTTGCTCGGAGGGTCCATTTTCACTAATGGGAAGTGGCATGAAATACTCAATCATCATTAAGTGGTCAAAGATTTGAATCTGTTCACAAAATTGCAACTAGAGTAATGAAGTTGCTGAGTGTGAGTGTGTCTAATTGTCTTATCACAGTGTTCCTCTGGCTCTGAAAAATGAGAAAAGTAACAAGTTTTGTTAAAAGACAGAATTTACAGTAATTTGAATCTAGAAGCCTAAAACTTTCGCAGACTCCTATGGTGTTACAGGGTCTCTATATTTATTCTTTCTGATGTGTGTTTAAATGCACTGTGAACATATTTTTTAAAAAAGTTCATGCTAGGACTGGTTTGGTTTTAGTTATACAAGCAGTGTAGGAATCATGCTCAGACTTTTTTTAATCTTAAAATAGATATGGAACTGAATACTCTGGAATTTGTGGATGCTTGAAATGAAGTGTGATATCAGAGATGATTTTGAAATCCTGAACCAAACACCCAGTGGCAATGGTGTTCCTGCATTTCCTTGTGATTTCTCTTAATGAACTATACTGCTAAGCCAGGGGAACCACTGCCACATGATGCTGCATGTGCAAAAAAAGTTTACCTGTGTTAAAAAAGTGCTAAGGCATGGCTAATGTTTTAACAGGAAAAATGTTCCCTGGCTGTTAAACACAAGTTACCTTGGGCCTGGGTTTGAGTAACAAACCTCTGGAGCTGAGAGTGTGTATG
This sequence comes from Rhynochetos jubatus, assembly GCA_027574665.1. Taxonomy (NCBI): domain Eukaryota; kingdom Metazoa; phylum Chordata; class Aves; order Eurypygiformes; family Rhynochetidae; genus Rhynochetos; species Rhynochetos jubatus. The sequence goes on from CM050654.1 coordinate 34,232,386, forward strand.
AGGGAAACAGCTGTGCGATGGCATAGCTCCGATCCTCTTTGCTCAGCCTCCACTACTAGCTACTGTTTGGGACATGAAACTGATACAAAGGCATCTTTCTCATGGGCTGGGCACTGCTGGTAGAGCATGGTACCATTAAAGCCCCTGAAAATCTTGTAGAATTCCCTTAAGACAGGTGTTACATATTTTAGTTCCCCTTAATGATGTTCAGCAAATTTTGTCCATTTAGTTTCAATTTCCTACAGTCCTCTGTTTTGCTATCTTCCCCCCGCCCCCAATCCTCCATATTGTGCTGTTTTCTGTTCTTGTTTTGGTTTGTTTTTTTCTCTTCACATTCACCACCTTTACCTCATTTTGGCTGGTAAGATTCCTCAAACAGGAATGATCGCATAAAAGTATAGTGTGAACACTTACCTTTTATTCTTGGACAAATTGCTCACTGCAAGGTAGTGTACTACAGAATTGCTATACATAAAACAATGGCATTTTTATTGTGTTGTGATGAGAATAGTTCACCTTGCTGATGACCTCAGGAAAGAAGGCTGTTTCATGCATGCAATTTTAGCTCATTGAGATTTCAAAGATCCCTGTCGAACATAAATCACAAAAAGGCTTCTTTTAGCACATTGACTCTTTGTTCTTGTCTTCTATCATTCAGTTTAACATGCTGATGAAGGCCTGCAGAGAAGGTGGTGTTGCCAATATATACTGGGCTTGGAGAGAAGCAGACTTTGAAGGAATGTGAAATGAGTAAAGAGAAACTTGGCTGAAATTCAATAATACATAGAGGAAGTGGGAAAGTACTAAAATTTTCAAGTATGCCAAAATCAAATTCCAGGCTACCAAAACCAAATAAATAAAAATCTCAGAGCCAGATTGCAGAATCCACGTTTTTATTCGTGTACTCATATTGTTCACAGGGTAAGTGCCCTTCACCTCTATGAGATTGCTCAATCATAAACATAAAAATTAAATCTATGCTCTCTACCTGGTTGTTTAGCAGGCTCACATCCTTCAGAAACAGGTGCACTGGGTGCCAGCAACATAAAGAGATAGTTACACTAGCTCTTGTGAAGCCCATGGAGGATTACTCACACAAGGAGTATTCCTCAGCACAGGTGAGAATGGCAGCTTCAGAACAGTTAGTGCAGTATCCTCAGGGTTAGGACAAACATGACAAAATCTATACAAAGCAGAAGCACATAACTTTTAAGATATTTCGATGCTCTAAGTCACAATCACAGACAAGCCTATGAGGTTGTCTCAACTACATTGTGTGATTAGGTCCTTACATTGTAACTTTGGCCTGTATGTTTTTCTAGCTTTGTTTTAAAAAGTCCCAGCTGAGGGGAACAGCATCATTTCCAATTTAAAACACACATCTATGACTTAGCTCTTAACTTTGATGCTGCCTCTTCTGTCCAAGAGAGGAAGGATCAAACTCGCACACAGTGCCAAAGAAATATGTATGAAAGTTTCCTTCATGTAAATGGACAAGTAGACGAGTAGTCTTGTTGAGGTGTCAGAATACAATGGATAAGAATGGGTATATATAATGGAATATAAATTTCCTTTCATTTTTTTACATTGGACCCTCTTTAGAGTCTTCCGTCCTCTTTTTTCAGGGGCTGCTGGAAACACAAAACTTCCAGGCTGTGGTCCCTCCCCACCACTGGAACAAAACTTCTAATATCTTCAGAAATCAGTTCTGTTCTCACAATGTCTAAATTATCAATGAAGGGGAAAGAGAATGGAAGAAAGATACGTTGTTTATTTATAGTATTTTTATATTGCTGAGACCCTACATATGGAGTCTTTGTTCTGCTACATCTTAAGTATTTGTGCTTGAAGAGACTGATGTATGCAAATGCCATTGGAAAAAATGGAGCCGCAAAGCACTGAAGGCAACCAGGAGGTTTCTAAGAACAAGTAAAAGGAGATAAAAGCAAGCAAATGACAAACTGAAATTAGAATCTCAAAGGTAAGAACTTTTCAAATCCATATATGCTCAATAAACAAGAGATGGAGAAAACACGGACTTGTTTTAAAATTTACAAAATATTTATATAAAATGTTAAATGATCAATACAATTTATTAGTTACTTTTTTTCTGATGAAGTCACGAATCAACCTTTGAAAGGCAGCAGGGAAAGAACAGGGGGTGATAGTACTGGAGAGAAGTGTGGACAAAAGGGAAGCTTATGGAGTGGCTAGGCAGAATTAGCTAAGAAGCGGGCCAAAGAGCATGCACACACATTAGATTTAGGAAATGAGCATAGAAATCCATGAACCTTTTAACTGACATTTAGAAAAGTTCACCATTTCAGGAGTGATTCCTGAGAATTGCAAAGCAGAAAATAAATCTATATCTAGAGAATAGACACCAGTTTCTGCTTTAGACTTATTGCTTTCAAGCAATAAAAGATTTTAGATTGGAAAACTAATCTGGCTGTGACCCTTCATACAATTATTTAGACTGAATGATTGCAGAATTAAGTCCTTGCTCACAATGTTTCCCTATTCCACAGGTTCTGACTTAAATACTCCAGAATCAGTTCATCCACTTAGTCCCACCAAAGCCAGAGGGAGTAGAGTGTAGACCTGTGGCCCATTTTCCATTTTTCTTATGGAAAATTGCTCAATAAACTTAAAGTGACTGAGAAGCCTTAGTTGGAAAACAAGGAGCAAATAGGTGCTTTCACTGTGTGCTGTTTTCCTGCATGGTAAATGTAGCACAGTAATTTATGTGCCTCCCGTAAGCTGCAGCAGAGTCTGAGAGACAAGACCCCATTGTGCCCCCAGATAAAGCCTCATCACAGGTAGTACATGACTCCAGAACACATACTGCCAGCTTTGCAGGGGAAACACTAGAGTGGTGACACAGTGTGTGTTAGGCAGGCTGGTTATGTCCTACGGCCAGAGATGCGTGAGACACTTCCCAGGTTCAAGCCACTGTGTATCACAGCTTTTCACATGGTTTTATGCTCAGCTGTAAGCTTCGGTGGAAACAGCAGCAGCCTGGCAACAACTGCTTTGCCAAGTGGTTCACTTCACAGCACGAAGGAAAGGAAATGGTTAAGTCCTGGAAATGAAAGATGGTTTGGTCAAGCAAAGGGAAAAGAAAACTGGCACCTAGTCTGACAAAGTTAATAAGGGAACTGACCTATGTTACTGCTGTCAGGTCATGCTCTGGAGGTATTCAGGGAAAATGCACAAGCTAAACCTCAGTATATTTTATGAGGGCTCCTAAAATTGGTAGAGTTTTCAAAGGCATGGATTTCTGGACGCCAGAAATTATGACACTGCTGCCACTGGTTTCCAACCTTGGCTGTTGGGACATTCAGAAATTGAGTATTCATTTTGTTTCCACTTGTCCCAGAATTAGAAATGTGTTCCTAGATAGCTAATCCAGCACAGAGCCTTCAGGTACCGCAGTTTCTTTATAAATATTAATAATTTGCCACCAAGTATGCCAGTTGTGAAGCTAAATAAGCTAATGTGCTGTACTCACCCATTAATCTTACTGGAGGCTCAGGGGAAAGCAGAAACAAAATACTTCAGTGAGAGATTAGTCTGGGTTATTCTCAATGGAAGATTAATCCAGAAATAGTCTCTACATTTTCTACTCATTTACCCAGCACAAGAATTTATTAAATAGTTCCTAAAACTGCAAGACTCAGGGAGATTTCCTGTGACAGTTGTGCCATACTTTATTCCTTTCCTTTTCTGTTTTACTCTATTTTTTTTGCTTTTCATGATAGCTTCACTGAAAAAAAAGTTCAGTGTAAAAGACTTGGAAGGTTCATATTTTTCAGTAGACTTAAGAAAATAAAGATGAAAGGGACTTAATATTTTTGTTTTATTACTTTCACTTTGAGAAAAGCTCTTTTTTGGCTGAATCATTACTTTGCCTTGCTTAGAAAAATGTTAGGAAAGGATTTTTTTCCAGAAGTGTATAAATTTTATTGCTTTTTAATAGGGCTACAAAATCCAAGACAATGTGACAGGTTTTTTTCTCCAAGTGGAAATGGGTTTTAGACCTGTTGAAAATTTGACTCAATATCCCATGAAAAAGCTTAAGAAAATTTACTGTGAATTGATTCCCATAGATGTACCTGGATGTTTTGAGACGTTGTTTGTCATAAGGAGTTTCTAGGATGCTGTCACCTTGGTGGCATAGACCAGGGAATACCAGGTACTGTATCATCGTAAAATTTTTTGTCGTGGAGCTGTATGCTTTTAATACTGATTGGAAAAATGATTTTTTTTTTCTTTTTTCTCTGCTGAGAGGAGTTATTGGTTGTTTGGCAGTCTGGAAACATTCCTAGAAAATCCTTCTATTCTTTGGACCCCTTGTTTTTATTGAGGTTGTGGTTATAGAATAAAGGGAAGGCAGGATGCTCTGCTGATGAAGCCCTGGGTCTGGGAGGTCCACACTCAGATCCCTGCACATGTGTATTTATTCACCTGATGCCAGTCTCATAGGCACAGGCATACAAAGAGGGATCTGAAGGATGTGTTATGTCTCTTGCACCCTGGGAATCTCTTAATCCATGCTCTTGGGGCTAACAGTACTCCCTTTACCCTATGTCAGTGTTACAAAAGTGAGTGTTACCGAGAATTCAGGAAAGGGATTATCTGTATATGTGAGCAGATAGAGAGAAAGGTGGTTACATTTAGCTTAAAAATGAACACCAACGTCCTGAGGTTTAAGGATAAAGAGATAAACAACCCTGTGCAGTCATGGAGGAGTATGCAGTGAATCACACAAATCTACATTTTTCCTAAAGCCTGGTCCCATTGATATCAATGAAAAATATTTCTCTAGCTTTAAAGGGTGCAGGATTTAACTTTCAGAATAGGAAATAACAACTATTGGTGATTTTTCTTTTTTTCTTAAGGTTTTCTTTCAGTTTTTTTGACATTGTGCAAAGTAAGCAGCTGTGTAAATCTCTTTCTCCATAGAAATAATTTTTTATTACAAAAACACTACGGACAGAGTTTTATTTGAATAGCCAGCTGCACTTCATCACTCTTGATAGTCTTGGATAATTTGCTGTTCTATTTATTGTGCTCAGCCTACTGCCTACATGGCTTTAAGATCGTGCTGTGATTTAGATAACATATAAAATACCAGTGTGATAATAATTCCATACCAATTCAAGAAACAACTTAATTTATAGGATCAAACTCAAAATCATCTTGAGGAAAAAAGAAAAAAAATACTAAAACTGAGCTGAAAGAGCTGACAGTTTTCAGAAATATTTATTTCTTATTCACCTTGGGAAAAGGACAGAGGGATTACATCTGCCTCAAGTGAAGAACAAGTGAGCTGGGCTACTTCTTTTTCTCCATTTTTCAGAGTTACTATGGCTTTACCCATGTCTCTAAACCAGAACCGGTTACTACCCTGCCCCAAAACTGAAGATTCAGATTAAGAATCTGTCTGTCTCTAAATCTCCTCTTGTACAGCGAGTGGATTCCCCACAGTACCTGGGGAGAGGTCTACAGCCTCTCATCACCCTGTGGAACAATAAGCAAGAAACCTCTTACAGCTCCTTTCATCTCCCACATACAACTGTGTCAGGAAGCCATTTGTTTTCTGCATACCGTACTACCCTGCAGACAGTCTTAAAAAGGTCTCTTACATGGTAGTTATCAGAAAGATGTTATGCTTTAGATGAACAGGTCACATTACATGTAATTAATAGCAAATACCTAAAAAAGAGAGTTGTTATGCATTATAGGTTAAAACAGGCATGCATAAACTAGTAATTTGGAAAAAGCAAACACGTTCCAGTCATTTTGGGATGGTTAACTACAGAGAAGTGTTTATTGAGTAATAACTTCTTGATGATTTCCATTACAAATTTATTTCAGGTTATAATTAATGGGGATATTTTTCCATTAAACATCTCCCTAAATCTTTCAGCCATTGGAGACATGGTGTAACACTATGAACTTGCCAACAAAATGACTCAACTGAAAGCTTACAAAAAGATTTAGAGATGGATATTTAAAAGGAGTTTAAACATGTAAAATATGTTTGATATAAATGCTAGAATATCTGTGTGATGGTTTTTAAGTAAATATGCACATGTAGATCCTTTTACCCATGATCTGTTTTCTCACTGTTTTCTTTTTCTTTACTGTCTCAGAAGGTTATTTAGATGCTCCATAGTAGTAGCTGTGTGAGCACATAATAAAATGTAGGTGGTTTCCTATGAAACTCGTGTTTTATATAGGTGTAAACAAATGTACAGAGTATAACAGAATCAAGCATCGCTAATGCATCTCTAACAAAAAAATGTTAGAGATGCTTGAGGAAGGTTTCAGGATGGTCACTGTCTGCACTGATCTCCAGGAAGAGCGGCTCATCTTCAACTCTATTTCTTTATTGTTTTGCTCTCCTTTCCTTTGTACTTCTTCCTTGTATCAGGACACAGTTATCTCAAATCAGATTATACTTGAGACAAATAACATGTGAAAGCTTTACCCAAATATATAAATAGCCCATAATCATCAACCTATCTATTCTTTAATTGTAACAAGCAAAAAGAAAAAAAACCCTCTCTCAAGCATTTCTAACAACAACAACAAAAAGTATTTTCTGTATGTTAAGGGTCTCAGAGCATAATCCATGTTAAAATTCATCTGCATTTCATAATAAGTAGGTTTTTGTCTCGTTCAACATTTAGCTATGAATAAGGTGTGACACCTCACAGATTAAGCTGATAGATTAACAAAAGCACAGCTCTAAGCATCAATTACCAGGGAATGAGCATCATGTCAGTGTTTTGCCTTTTAAATAAATAGGTTAACTGCAACACTGATTGGTGATGACAGATGCCAATATGATTATTCACTGAGTTCCCCAAACAAGTGAAAAACATATTAAAAATGCTACTGTGTTCTTTAACTGGTACAGTGTCATTAAAATAATACTCCAGATGTGTGCTGTAGTATAAGCATTAATAGTCAGCCTATAACCGTTGTCAAGGTATTTGCTTCCTGGGAATGAGCCGTAACCAAACATTTGAGTATTGAACTCATTGTTCCCATTTGTACCATTTTATTGTGAAATTTTATTGCAGAACTTCTTAGAAGTGAACAGAATAGAAATTTGAATAACTGGGGATGGAACTTGGAAACCATAATGTGCTATTAATGTATTTTTCTGATATTTTATCAAGGTGCATAAGCTATATGGGCTGTAAAACCAGATGACACAATCCTTCTTCTGGAAAGTACAGTTTGAAATAGGGAATGCCCATGACCAGTATTTTGTAACCTTCAGACCTATCTTGTATAATAGTATTTTCCAGATCCCAGAGAATGAAAATTAATTTCTAGTTAGATGTAACTCTTTTGCCTGATACTGATAACAAGATTTGGGACCCCAAGTGATTGTTTCAGTATGTCAGGTTCAGCTAGTTTAATCGCCTTATGATCAAACCTTACCCTCCAGAGCAGGTAGTTAAGACTGAGTTTATCATGGATAGGATGATTTTTCGGTTTTTTTCCTAAAGGGCAAAGCTTCATATCACAGTTTAAGTAGTAAAGAATAGAGCCTGTACTAAAGGGAACTAGAAGTGACTTTTAGACACATGTTCACACACACATATAAGTACCTACAGACATCTCAGAGTTTATACCTTCTAGAATAGCTCTGTAAGAGGAGGCAGGTGTTTACAGTTCTGGAATCAAGAGTCTTCAACTGCCATAGCAATCCACGAGTGGCTCTTGCACCAACAACAGCTCCCATGCATGTCCTCTTCAATTTCGTCTTTGCAAAGACAGCAGAATTAACTTCTACATCCAAGAAGTAAAGGTGCTGGAGAGGGAATGCTGAAAGATAACTTCCTGGAGGCAGAGTTGTAGCTCAATTGTGTGCCTTCAGTGACAGGAATATTTCCTTCAGTTCCCTCTGAAATGATACCTTTGTGGACCTTTGGTAAGCATATACTGCCAGCTGCGATGGAGGAGCTGTGTGGCTTGGGTGAGTGCTGTAGGCTGTACCAATTGGTACAGCAGCAAGGCCTTAATTGACCTTTTTTTTTTTTTTTTTTTTTTTTTTAAGCACAAGAGAGAGATGGTCCATGCAAAACTGGTGTGTTCAAGGGTTGAAAATAAGACCTTGAGTGCCCTCTGATTTTTATCTGTACCCACACAGCCCTGCCCTGTGAAGCATTTCTCTACAGAGCAATTTTTATCTGTGACATTGGAAATTTCTTGCATAGAAAGCATCATTTGGCAAAGAAACTGGGATTTTCTGGGGTGTGTATTACTTCTGCTGGTGAAACAGCAACCTCTTTGCCTGGTCTGTCTTGGCAAAGTGCTTAACAATGTGTGTATTGCAATGTGTATTTCATTTCAGATGTCAGAAGGCTTTAATCTTTAAGTGGTGCTAACAGAAAAAACCCCCAAATATAACAGAATTGCCCCAAGTCCTCTCAAGAGCCCATCACTACCTCCTAAGGTAAATTAAACAATTTATTGAAGAAAGAAATCAACTTTACATTTTAAAAGATGAACTGATGAAAATTACTTAAATTATTAGTTACAGGGAGATCTGGTCCTTTATCTATACGTATCAGGGATTTACCAAAATGATCAAGGATTCTGATTAGTCAGATTTATTTGGAGAGCTCATACCTCTGCTAGATCTCTCTACCTGATCACGCTTCATCTCTGGCTCCCACATCTTCGTCCTGGTCTCTGTAAACTGCATTATCCTCCAGAGCAGAGTGACCTTGGCAGTTGTCATTGCATTATATTGCTGTTCCTGTAAAACAATTAAGCTCAAACAGCAAAATTAAGAGCTTGTGCCAGCTAGAGATAACAACTGGAGGTGAGCACCTATCAAACAGTAGGGACCTTAATTGATAAATGTCACCTTTTTATTTTTTTTTTTTGATCCCAGAGTACTTGTGATTTTTTTCCTGATATACTTGACATTTGGTTTATTTGTTGAATCATACCATAGAGTGACCATGAAGAATCAGATTCTAATCCACGCTGTTTAGTTATGATATGTAATTTGCTAGCTATATTATCCATTCTCCAAAATGATAAATGCAGAGCTAATAAATATGTATTTCTGATGAATATTTCCACATGTCACATGAACACATTTTTCTGCATACTGCTAGGACAGTTAAACTCCAGTGCTCAAGGATTATTCAGATTAAACAAAAAGCAAGATTCTGGTTTCAGTAAATGTTTTTAAAAATATTGAAATAATTGCTTTGAAATTTTCACCCTGTTCTCTACCTGGTAAATGTTTGAGGCATCCAGTGATAGAACATACCACCTCCACATTTCCAGTGACACAATTTTGCCTTTTTTACCAATTCTGCATGTTAGGACCAATTTCCAAAAAGATCATTTGCTCACTTTGGGAAAGGAGGATATTGGGATGCTTACAAACCCTTAGAGACAAATGTAAGATCTCAACTGAAGGTTTTTGTTAACCTACACAGAAGTGCTATCATATGCATCACTTAACTAATTGCGTTTCACATGGCAAAATCCTTGCACAATAAAATCAAAGCGGTTTTGAGATGTCTGATATAGAAATCAGGATTTCACAAGACCAAAAAATAATTGCAGATTCGTTATTTTCTTCTCATTGTTATGCATCGCTATACTTTTGTGCAGAATCCTGATAAGGACAAGCTACGATTTATATATTGAAGGCAGATTTTGAGATGCACAAGGCATTTAGTAAACAAAGCTCCATGTATACAACATTATGAGGCTGTCATGCCACCTTTCATATTCTAGATTTAGCATATTAAAATCAGCATTAAAAATGCAATAAATACCTTTCTCTAACCAAGCACATATGAATTCTGAATACAAAACAAGGAGGAAAGTATATTGGAAGTACATCAAGAATTAGTAAGTAAATCAAAGAATTCTTAATTAAATTTTGAATATAAAATAGAGAATATGGGCATTTTATAATCTGAACAGAGTTCCAAAAAGAACTGTGTGTCCCTATACACATACATCTTCTTTATTATCATGCAAATGAGTGAGCTTCTCAAATCAAAGCCCCCTGTGTGCACTTATTCCGTTTCTCTGCTGGAGACATCATTCATGTGTGGTTTATGTGGGTTTTTTTTTCCACAAGATCTACATTTTTTTCCTTATTTTTTTTGTAAATTAAACTAAGTGAAAGCTCCCTCACATTTTCAAATAGAAGGTGCCAATTTAGTTGGTGGCATTTCATTTTGCATAATGTCAACAGAGTATTTCCCTGTCTCATAATTTTACCTACTGCAGGGTAGAAAAAAGTGAAGAAAACGTTGAGGCTTGATATAACTCTCCATTTTTGTCCCTTAGCTGACAAGGTCAGTCAGAATCCTCAGGCTCCCTCTGTCATCAGTCTGCTCAAGAGAGGAAAGAGCACTCCTCAAGAATCAGCGGCACAATCCTCATCACCCCATAGCCAGGCCCCCTTCTCACCTCCTGGCTTCTTGTCCCTTAGGTTGGCACAAGGAGCATAAAAGTAAAATCCTTTCCTCCTTTTCTCCCTTTGTCTGTCATGCAAGGCACACCAGGTTTCCCTGGCACATTTGCCCGTACAGGAGAACTGGAGCGGGCTCCTGAGGGCCTGGTCTGAGGCCATAAATGCCACCAGTCCCACAGCATAGCCGCAGCCTCTCTGACGAGTTCGTCAGAGAGACATCCTATGTTTGTTGACTCTAAAGAGAGCACAGGGCTATTATCTGGGCACACCAAGTAGTTCAAACAAAGCAATTTCAAAATGGGCATTTGCGAATGAACTATGAGTTTGTTTTCCTTTGGCTGATGGTATGCCAAAGGCATGGAAGTCACTAGTTGTCTAAACCGATTACTTGTGTTAGCTTATATACCTATTGCTTCTATGGATTGCAAGACAACTCCAGTCAGAAGACTTAATAAATTATTAACTTCAAAATTTTGGTCATAAGTAATTTAGGGCAGATATTCTAAAGGAAATAAAATCCTTCCATACGCTCTATTTGAAGATACAACTAGTTTTTCTCACAGTCTTTAATTTCATAAACAGCATCTCTAAGCATGTTTAACATTAAGTAATGGTAACTATTACATGCTGAGGAGCTGGTGTAATCACTAGGTCCACATGGTAAGGAAAGAAGGAAAGGGCCCACCTGTATTAGCATGTTAGTGCAGACCTGGAGTACACTCATGAACCTTCTAGTTACTGAATTTCTTGAGAGGTCTGTGACACACACACCCCCCAGTTTGAGTCATATTGTGGAGGAATCTCAGCATACCTACAGTCTCTGCAGACTAAACCAAACTGAAAGATACACTTCACCTGTGCACCCAGTGCCTACCAGCTGTGCATCTAATGCCTTCCAGCTGTGCACCTGATATACTGCAGCCTGAGTCAAGTCCCAAGCAAAACCACACAAGTACCTGAGTGGGGATCTTGAGTTTATTTTCTGTTCTCCAAATTATATAGTCAGAAGTGTGAAGCCAGTGACATCTAGGGAAGTTTTTCTAGGAAAAGCAGCAAGAGTTCTTGGAAGTTTTGGATCACAGGGCAAATTTAAAGAACTATCATATTATAGTCTTCAGCAGAAGAAACTTATGTTGCAGTAGGAGGTGCTTTAAAGAGAAGAATACCATGTAACTGTGTTGAGAAACTTGGTGAGTAAATAAAAAATTTTTTAATACATTCTCTCCTATTGTGTTAAGATATATGTGGTGGCACTTTATAATGCTATAACACATAGGTGTACTTCCTGATTGCATGCTACAATCTTAAGTTTTTGGACTGAGAGTCTCGCAATTTATAAAGCAACTTCAATTACTAATGTATATGGATGTACCAACTATGTTCTTAAAGTCATCTGCTGCCTGGTATGTATCTTCTGTATGAAAAGAATGACATTAAAGTGTGTCTGGTGAAGCAATAAAAAGTGCAGTATTCAGTAAAAGAAATAAAACAAGAAGATAACAAAAACAGATCATAGAAAATGAGATAAACAAGACTGCTGCTGTAATAGACCTATCCACCATTACCCACACACTTCATAAATATGCAATGGGATATATAGCTCAGTTAACTTTTTACTGAGAGGAATGAACCACCTGTGCCCACACACTTTTATGTGTATTTTCCAAGTCTGTGGGTAATGGTTGCTGAGAATCTGGTCTGGTATTGTTCCCAAATTTTTCCTAAGCAGAATGAACTATGAGTGAACTTCAAAAATTATTTGAAGTCATACATCACATCTATACATCCTATTCAGACATGCTCACAGTAGCCACTGACAAGAAAATAGGAAGATGTTTAGCAGAAACCAAGGGGAAGACAGAAGAGCTGAAAAACAACGTATTTTCCAGTTTAGAAATTCACAGGCCAAACACATGCAGTATACATTGAACTGAAAAGGAAAGAGATCTAGGGTATTAAAGCAGAGAACCAGCCACAAAATAATCATTTGAATCACCTCAAAATGCTGTTTTTTTTCCAAAGCAATCTGCTTTCTTCCTTTTCAGTTGTTTAGTCCTGTTTTAATATTTTACTTTTTTTTTTTTCTGTTTGTGTTACTTTTGAATGAAAAATGCCTTTTCAAATCTGAAATGCAGTTTCATTTATAAATGTGGAAATGAAACATACTTTAACTTGGAAATTATTCATAGCAAATGTTTCAATCCCTTTCTGTGACCTTATTCCTTCTGCCTCACTTTTCTCAGCCAGTGTGCCAATCTGCCGACAAATTTATTTTTCATCATTGGGACCCTCTCTTTTTAGAGGTTAGGATCCTCAGTTTCTGTGGCAGCAGTTCAAGTGCCCATATGTCTGCGATAATGCTATCCGAGCCACGTGTATGTATTCAAGCCTTCCAGACAGGCCCAGCTAGTACACATACATATCCAGATGCACCAAAAAATGTAATTAGAAGCTTATATTTAGGCAACTTCTTTCTTCTGTCTGAGTCAGATCAAAATAATTGTTCTTTGCTGAGACTTTCATGCCATCTGAGAGGCTGTTGATTCAGTTTCTGGTTTTCTTTTAAATGCTATTGGGGAAAAAAAATGTTTCCTGCTTACTCTGACCAGCTTTGTCTACACCCTGTTACTTCCAGCTTATCTGCTCTGGGAAAAGCCAACGACAGGCAACATCTGCTTTAATGTTGGGTATTATGTCTTATGCTCTGAGAGGGACGGTAAGAAGGTCACATAGCAACATTTGTGCCTTAGGAATAAACCAAAAGTAGGGAAAAAGAGTAAGTGAACAAAAATGTGTGTACCTAAGAGGAGTCCTGTGTTATTCTGTTTATTTGGCCAACTTTGAGCAGTGCAAAGAGAATGGATAAATAAAGGTCTGTTTCTAAAAGTCAATTTCTATTCATTCATTAATTCTTTTCTCAACTCATAGAATATCAAAATCAACTTACTGCTACTTAGTAATAGATGAAGACTCTATATGAAGCACCTCTTGTTTATATCGTTATTCAGAACCAGTCACCTGGTCAAAGTTTGTGTCTCCGGTTCAGAACATGTATTTCTTTGCAGAACTCAGCATGAATAGAGAGAAGGATGTGAAGGCTTGAGAAAGAAGCAATGGAGATAACTCTGGAGGCTTTGAGCAGGTGGGAGACATGCATGTCAAGGTAAACAAAGTTTTGTATACTTACTTGTGTGTTGAGATATCGGCTAACTTTCTGTTCAGTACATTTGCTATACAGAATATAAACCCTAGGCAATCTAATCAAATTCTGAATTTTAAACATTACATTCTCCAAATGGATTCCTCTTTTTCAAAGAAATGTAGGTTTTGCACACTTGTGCCGCTTTGGAAAGAAACCACATCAATCGGAAGTGAACGGTGACAGTGGGGCTGTAACTTGTTTTGGAGAGATATGACAGTCTCTCTCCTCTGAGTTAGATGGATACAGCGAGGTGTCTGTGTACAACTGTAACCTGAAATAACACCAGGGATTGACTTTTCCTTCATTTGCCTTTCAGCACCAGGGATTTATGTTGTTTTTCCTTTCCCTTTGTTGTTTAGAAGGAAAAAAACCCAAATGCCCAACTGGAAAGATTTTTAGGATTTGCGTCTTGTTAGTTTTGCTCTCCCTAAATTGGATATACTGTTATAGTCTAAGCTGAGAGCATCCTTGTATTTCTGTCGAGGAGCCAAAGCCAGAGCCCTCAGCTGTTTTTCAAATTGGCAGGCATGGAGTAACTTGTAGGGAAAGTGAAGTGCTTGTTCTTGCTTACATGATTCATTATTATTTTTCCCAGTCATTATGAATTGAAATAAGCCATCTGTTATAATAACAGTGCGCCTTGCACTAAGAAGCATGGCTTCAACTAGGAACAGAAACAAATGTCACATAAAAATGAGTTTGGGGATCCACATGTACATCCAAATTAGATAGCACGATAATATCAGTAATGGATATGTACAGGAAACTTTTTGTGAGAATATTTACTGTTGTTTGCAAAGTAAGACACAGTAGGCTGATACCATTTTAAATTGATAAAAACAATCTATTCGCTTGAAAAGAATAAATTTTATTCACTGTCCTTCAGTATTAAATCTATGTATTGTTAGGCAACTAATAAGGCAAGTAAATCTGAAATTGGATACTAAGTTGTGTTTTTCTTTATCATTTTAGATCAGTATTAAAGCAATTTCCGAAACAGCTTAACACAAACTGAAAAGCACTAAAAATCTCTAAAGCCTTTTGACCTGAAAAGGTTTTTTCAATTATATGTTAATAGTAATCTACAAAACAAATTGCTGTGTCTGTGCGAACAGATCTTAACTCTCCCGCAGAGCTCAGCTGGGTGGTCTATTCTTTGGGGGTTTTGTCATGCTGCTTTGTCTGTTCTTTGAATGGTTTATACTTGACACTAAAATAGGGTTAAAAATTTTGTCACAGTTGTACTTCTTCACAGTCTTTACAAATATTTACATAACCATATTTCATAAGAGAAAAATCTCAAATGTGTTCTTAGGATGCAGTTTTCACAAGTACCATTCAGTGTGGCAATGCTGTAGCCTGTCTTCTCAATTGCTATTTCCCCATTGTTTCTTCATGTCTATCTGTAGTTTTATTCTTCCACCTTCAGTATGATTTCTTTAGGTCAGCATCAGCACTTGTTCTGTGTTCATGAAACATCTTATGTGGAGAGACCATCAACAGTCTAAAAGTCTATGTCAACACGGTAATAGAGAAGTGCTGTAAGACTTTGCCCAATAAACGTTTGTAATGCTTGTAAATTAAGCTCCCTACCAACAAACTCTTTGGGTACATGACCTCTCAGGATGGTTTTTTTAGTTCTGTATGAGGAAACCACACACCCAATAGATGGCATAGGGCGACTGGGTCAAAACACTCACCACAACAGGCAGACATTCCAACTCAACTTTGCAAGGGGGGACAGCAGGGACAAGTGGGTACAACATGAATTTAAAATCTTATATTTAAAGTGTTGTAGTCAGGTTCAGGAAGATGGAGTCCTACTGAAGAACTGCGGAAGGCCATTTTTCTTTTTTTCTTTTTAAATGTTGAAGCATTAAGGGAGGTGTGAGGTCGGTTCCTTCCTCTGGTTGAGGGAATTTTAATCCATGCCTTTCTCTTTTGTTAAGTAAGATAAAGCCTGAAACTAAATTTCCAACTGCAGGTGTGTTACAAAATGTAAATATTCTTTAAGTGATTTATAAAAGATTATGGTAACGTTCTACAGCAGAGCCAGTAAGTGCAGGGTGTTAAACAAGAGACTTGTCTTTTCTCTCTCATGGTTGGATCTGGGAATTTTTGTCTTGAATTCACTGGAAAAAAGCCTCAGGTGTTCTCTTCTCTAGCACTTTTAGTTTTCCAGGGGATGGTTGGTGGGAGCATTGAGTAATAGATTTCTGTTAAGTCCTGTTTTTATTCTTACCCAAAAATTGATGACAAAATTATTTCAGTTGTAGGAGATAGGCTTTGTCACAAGCTATAGCAGAAATCTGAACACTGGGAGAGATTGTGCTGCAAACTAAAGAATAGCTCAGGACCTTTATCAAGATTTGCTAGATCTTGTTGTAAACTTCTGAAAAAAAAAATCAGTATTTTTTTATCAGGTGATAGTGGCTTCTGCATTGGACCCAGTGAAATTCCATCGGTCACCAACTCACTTTAATAAGGACACCCCTCTGAGCAAGCAGACCACCATCCCAGGTGTGGCAGACTGATTTTTTTGTCTCCCAGACTAGGAACACAGATTTCTGTACAGCACATAATGCTCTTGGCATCAGATGCTCTCTGTAGTTTCTCTCCATCATTTACTTCATAGGACAAACAGCCTCAGAGGGGTTATGTGTGGTTTTCAGAACTCATAGGATGAGGCACAGCCAGCTGTGAGTGATCCCACTCTCGGAAGAGAGCATTTGTCTTTTCTTGAACTTTTCTGGATTCAATTATAATTTTGTACACATTCTGGCAGATGTAAAAAACCTTCTTCTCCAGTAACATTGTCCTTCCAGTCTTATCAGGCCTATGCACATTCAGAAAGGGATGCATGAACCTAGGATTTAATTTAACACAAAGAAATAAGTCTATCTTTTTTTTTTTTTTTACACAGTACTTAAGGTGTAGTAGCCAGTTCATTGAATTAAAAGCTGTAATTCTGACCTGAAAAGGTTAGACTATAATTTTAAGTGTGAAGTGATCTGAAGAATAAAAATTCATAAGGAGATGTTAGTACAATATGATCAGATGATTATTTCAGAAGGGTACACTTGGAAAATACATTTTGTTCAATATATAATGCAAAGATTCACTTTACAATTCTGATTTGCAGCGATTTCTTTCCCACTAAATTTTAGGTTCATAAATCAATCAGTAGGCCTCTTTCTCAATGCTCTTCTTGGGAATGCGAAATAGTAGTTTAATGGTGTGGTGAAAAGTTTAGAAGGATAAGATATACAAGGTGCTTGAGTAACTGTTGGAAAGAAATTATTACTAAATAGGCAAATACATGATATTTTGCCTTGAAATCTATTTATTATCCATATATGGAATACCCACAGGTTAATTCATCAAACACCTCCACACATGTGGGCCACACATAAATCCATAAGGGAGAGGATGAGAATCACTTCTACAGAACAGGTACAAGAACAAAATGGTCTCAGACATGGTCACCCATCTAATAAAATGACAGGCCTTCAGGACTCACAACCAAATTCTGGTCCCGAGCCTGAAAGCAGACTATAGGGGTTATTGCCAACTGTAGGGCTTCTCTTCAAATGCTGGTAAGATTTGGTAACCTTAAAATATGTCAGTCACACCTCAAGTGTGCACAACTATCTGTACCTACACACATATCCTGTCCTCCAGACCCACCTGAATTAATTGAAACCCTTGGAATGGAAAGAGTACCTTAATAGTGCATTGCTGGTTTACCTCATTGTTCGCTATCACGCTGTTATATCAGACGTTCATCTTTTATCCTTGTTCAGCTCCAGTAATAATGTGTCATCTAAGACTCCTGACTCTTAATTAGAAATCATAGTGCTATTCTTCACCTCGCTCTGTTATGCCCTGCTGTGACTTTTCTGTCAGTCTGCTCTTCCCTGTGATATGATACAAGGTGGGGGAGCACAGGGGTTAATGCAATTATTTACATATGGTAATACAGTGTGTAGCGGTGAATTAATAAAACAGTTTGCAGCATTTCAGAGCTAAAAAGCAATTAGATACCACCTCATCATTGATTTTTCCAATTAAAGTATACTACATTTAACTTTTAAACTGTATGCCCCTTGCACAATTCCAATGTCACTCTTCTTTTTGGAGAAGAATGTGCAATCAGACTGGATTTTGAGGGGCTGGAAGACGGCAGAGGTAAAACCAATATTCCTTTAGAGCTTTCTTTGCAAATTTCATTACTTGTTTATGAAATCAAACATATAAAATCGTCTCCCCTTATAGTTTCATCCCTTTTCATATTTCGCATATCTCCAAAGCGGTCACACTACCAAAAAAACCCAAAGGAATTGGGTTTGTATGGCTACCCTTTTGAAAATAACTGCAAGTATTAAGTTCTGAGTGTTATCTTTGTGGAGAATCCAGACCTAGAGAAGTAAGAGGGAAAATTGACTTGGCTTGCAGGAGGCCAGAATCCCACCCACAGAGATGCCTGATTGCCAGACAACACTGGTGCCTGCTGTCCAAAAATCACTCTCATCTCTGATTTCTAACAGTGGTCAGTCAAAAAGTAAGACACTGGAATAACCAATGCAGACTGAAAAAGCCGGATCCTTAGCTCATGCAGAATGATGTCACTCAGACCAATTACACAATGATGACTTGTACCAGCTGAGGAACTAGATACATGCGTTTGTATGTACAATACATACGTTGTTTTCTTTATATTTATGGCTATACCTTTGAGGAAATATTGATTAGTAATATAAATATTTATGCAAGGTAATGATTTTAATAAGTGATTACATCCATTATTTAAATATTTTCATTAGCACTAAAAAAGAACATCTGATAATATTATACCATTATTCCTAATAACATCTCACCCACAGACAAATTAATGTTCTTTTTGATGCTGTTAATTTAAAACCTATCAGATTGTAACTGCAAACAGAAAGACATGTTGTAATGGAAGGATATGAATCCCGGAGCTTAGAGCATGTTCTTATCGGTTACAAGCACCAGGAAATATAGAAAGAAACAGATAGGAGAGTCAGTAGTCTTTTTGTGAAAATGCAAGAGCATATGTGGGTAGAAACATATTCTATGACAGAGTTTGTATTAAGGATAATGCTTTATTAAATATTTAAGGAAAGAAAATGGGGAAAATATGTTGTGCTCACTTTGTTAGTCAAAATGACGGTATCTCAGTATGGTAAATCTGATTCAGGTGAGGACGAAATTTACTCTGACTTAGATATCATTAGAAAATATCAGGAGCAATTCAATCCCCTGCTGTCCCCCAGCTGTCTGATTCTGCTACCAAACAAGTAAGAATCTGAGACAGCTTCTCAAAGCAGTAAAAAATTCAGGATCATAGTCTCAAGTCATCCTGGGGACTTTCCTGTCCCAGGCGTGAGACAGAATGTGCCTCACCAATTTGTTTAAGCTTGGGTTGACAATGAGAGCCTGGTGCCAACAAAAGGTAGATCCATGAAAAACCTTGTCCAAGTGGCACTGGCACTACAGACTGGAGCTGACTGGGGTGTGGCATTACCTTAACAAAAGTGCAAGACCACCTTTTTTGCACATTTAAGAACCTATCAAGAGTGCCTCAGCTGCCCGCTCAGCATCAAGTGGCTGTCTGCAACCAGAAAAGCCACAAAGTGATGCTGCATCAGGTGAGAGGTGGCAGGGGTAGAGTTCTTCAACAGGACCTTATCTATTGCATCAGGTTGCTAGATTTTTTGCACACTGGAATTTGAGTATATATTAGTGGTAATGCATTTCCTGGAAATATAATTTC
Organism: Rhynochetos jubatus; assembly: GCA_027574665.1. Taxonomy (NCBI): domain Eukaryota; kingdom Metazoa; phylum Chordata; class Aves; order Eurypygiformes; family Rhynochetidae; genus Rhynochetos; species Rhynochetos jubatus. The sequence continues at coordinate 34,251,862 of CM050654.1, forward strand.
CTCTTCTTAAGCTTGATCATGCCATGTCTTAGATTAATAAATATCAAAACTGTGGTAATGACAGAATTAACATTGCCAATTTAGATCAGAATGAATATTGCCCTGAAAAGAGTCCAAAGCAAACAAATTTATGCTACGTTCAGAAATCTGTCAGAAAGAGGTTGGAATGTGCATTAGTCCTTAGCAGAACTGACTGCAGAGTTTATCCATCATAGTCTAGTCCAGGGATGCTGAAGTCACAAGAATTTATGGAAAGGGGAGAAAGGACCCATAGGCATACATGAGCAGAGCCAGGGATCCATTTTTCAGTGGAGGCAATACAGTCACTTAAACTAAGAAAACAACCAATAAACAAAGCCAGGCAGTGACAGCTATTAAAGTTCTGAATCATTACTGTTCTCAATGCAGAATAAATAAGTAGTATTATTTAGTATGTAGAATAAACAATAGGTAAGTATTTGTGAGTTTTACGAGTGATGGTGAAGCTGAGGAACAGTATCTTGGTTCTGAGCCACGCAAAATATGACAAGAAACAGCAGGTGAAATCACAGCCCAAATTAAATTAATGAGACTTCTACCACTTATTTCAGCTGGATGTGGATTTAATGCCTTGTTCCCACCAAGAATCTTACACTGTAAATTAATTTCTCGGCAGTTTAATACTGTCTCTTGTTAGAGCTCATCTTGTTACATTTGTATAGGATGGTCACGCTATACTCTCCGTGAAGTAAAATGGTGCGAGCACTGAAAAATGTGAGGCATTCTTATACATTAACCAGCTCCTGAGGACTACAGAGCTAGAGCTAGGCAGGGGAATTTATCTACATTCTAGCCGCACTGAAAAGTTCCCATCATCTGCCCTAAATGTTGGTATAACCATACGTCTCCTACTCCCTTTAGTTCAGATTTGTAAATGCAATGAAATCTTCCATGGTTTATTCTGAGAAAGAAGAATTACTCTACTTTTATGGTGGTGTAATTGCTCTATAATAGCTAATAATGATGCATCTGCAATATCATAAGCACAGTGTTATAAAATCCAGTGCAAACAATTAGATCCTCTGTTATATCTGAGAAAGTTATTTCAGAAATGGGATGAGGTTCAGTCATTCGTGTAGACAGATGCTATTTTACATTTGGTAATGTAGTGAAGAAGATAGCTTATCTAACCCTTTACAGTCACGATCGGTTGTTTTAGAAGGTCTGTCAAAACAAAAAAACACTGTAAAAGCTACCTACGACTTTGACATAAAAAGCAAGGAAAAAGAACTGAACAGGGGGAAGGCAGGCCTCTTTGAAGAACAGATGGCACTTATGCAGTTGCTTGTGTCTTTTGTGCTACCAACTCTGTTGCTTTAAACCCCAGTACTGCAGCCTGAGGCCCACTGCCTTCTGGGTGCTCTGGCTGTAGTCAGCTCCTGTGCAAGGTGCTGTATGCTCAGATCCTGGGCTGCACTGGTTTGGTTAAGGAACAGCATTACAGGAAAGTTTTCCTTAAGAAACTAAATTGAAATGTAGTTTTTAACAAATAAACTATGAAAAAAAAAAATAAAAGGAAAAGGATCCATTTCTTTTGGGAAGGATCAAGTCTATGAAAAATGCCACACATTCAGGGCACTGCTAATTGCTCCCTGGCCAACAGCGCTGTTGGCTGTTGTGCTGAAATGGATGCACCTCAAATTCCTGCTGGTAAGTCCTTTGTACCACACCAGGTTTGGTTTGTATTCCTTTTCCATATATACAGAATCTATAGCTGGCTGTTGCAGTTCCACATTTCCTGGGACCTGGAAGGTCCCCCCACTGCAGTATCATGTCAGTTGTGTAAATGGATCCTCAGAAGCTCAAGGCTCAACTCTTCTGCAGGGAATCGGACCATCTCAGTTGTTGTTTTTCTGTGGTGGTTTTTCCTTGTCTTTCTTTTGAGGGACAGAGGAGCTCCTAGCAAACACTTACAAAGACAGATTTTATGTGGAAAAAATAATTCTTTAGATAGTACCACTGAATTAAAAAATAATTATGATCCTGCAATAGTTAAACTGTCAGTAGTGGATGGCATACAGGGAATGACAAGAAAGCCTGCCGACGGAAAAAGAGACACATTCCTTTCAGTTGCTCTCCTGTTGATGTTGTGCAGTGTTGTTAGGAAAAGGGTTGGGATGGGCTTTTTTCCTTTATTGTGCTTTGCTGGCCGACAAAAATAATGCTCAGACCTGAAACACAGTGGGATCTCAGAAAAAAAAGAAAAGTGACAAAGAACTACTGTGGAAAGAAAGATTGAGGAGAATGTATTGTGTGAGTGAACTTGAAAAGGACTGATAGAAACCACACCTGGATAAGGCTGCCCTGTGACAAGGGCTGAAATGGCAAACATATTGTGCTGCAAGCACTATCTAGATCAGTCTCTGCTGACACAGTGGGACTGGAAACACAGGGGCTGTTATTGCAATCTCAGGTCTATGGCAATGGCATTACGAAAATGTCATATACTGTTTAAATTATGCCCTGCTTGCAAAATCTTTTACTTATTGAAGACTTCTACTGAGAAAGACAATATGCCTTTACAGGCCTCAGAGGACAGCTGTAGATTTAGGCTTTGTTTTCTCCATTGCCCTGGGGAAATCTTCTATTGACTGTGGATGGCAGCTACACTGCAGACCAAAATTTCTCCTAAGTCATGCTGCGAGTTAAGTGCATACTTCTTCATTTGCAACCACCTTCTAAAACCCTGCTTCCTTGGAGGGCACTGCTCTTCCCACAGCCATAGCAAGTGCTGAGCAAAAGCAAGGTGCCAAACGGTGCAAACATACCCGTGCTGCCTCTTAGGAAGACAGGCGGGGAGCAGAGACATATTTCAGTGAAGATAATTCTTCCCTTTGCCAGAAAAGTCACATACTTCGAGGGCTGTCCTACTTTCTGAGCAGGCGCCCTGCTGTCTCTAGGAAGCAGCCATCTCTTACATTGATTGAAAGATAGACATTTAAAAATATTCCTTCTCTTCACAATGTGGGTGGCTTTGCTTGTCACTCACAAGCTCATTTCCGATAGACTAGCTATTCACTGGCTCAAAATATTTATTTATAAAACAGGTAACTGTTTTATAAACTGCTCCCTAGAAGCTTTTTATGTTATGCCATATCTATTTGCATGAGAAGAAAAATTCTATCCTTCTACGAAGTTTTCCACTCTAAGCCTTTCTGCCTCCCCCACAAAAGATAGTTCCTTTTAAAATCATTTTGCTACACCACCTCTTCTGAATTAGTCTTCCAGTGCTGGGAGTCCTGTAAGTTCAAGTGGAACATTCATATTAGACATTAAATTCCTTTGAACTGGCTGAGATTATAATTCTTGTGATAGAGCCTGACTGAAAATCCCACCTTGACAACCCATCTGACATGCTTAGCCTTGCCTTGTAGGTGACCTTGATGTCAGCTCTGTCAGGTGGGTCCTTCTTTTCAGGGCAGTCTGAACACCGGCTTGATGTGAAGCTTAGCAGTATGCACACTGCACAGTCGAGTCGGGCAAGATTTAGTGTTTGAAAATAGGCCGTTTATGGTTCTGTCGGGTGTCTTGCCTGGCCTTCACTTGCCATTCAGGGAAGGTATAGAGCACCTGTACATTCCATGCCACTCCTGCCATGGTAGATGACATGCTTTTTCAGTACAGTGCCCACACACCGGTCACTGACTCCAGCCCTGAGTGTCCAGCCCCTCAAATCAATGAAGGCAAGTAAGTTTTCCTTTACACAGCATTAAAGACTTTTTGAGACCTTACATAATGAATTATGTATTGGTAACCACATTCTATTAATGTTTCTGTCATTTACTTTGACTAGTTACTTTAAACTCGGAGCACGCCTAAACGTTGGCAGCTACGCATCTTCAGGCTACCCATCGCTAAGTGATATAGTTATAGATTTTCTCAGTTTGTACCGCAGCACCAAAGACAACTTCTAGAGGCTTTGACACAGAAAGTTCTGCTTGATGTGATGGGAATGGTGCGTATCGGTCACACTCAAGTTCTTATGAAGACGGTCAGTGACAATAATTAGAGCTGACATTCTTAAGTTTTTTTATTGGCTTTTTAAAAGTCTGATGTTGGTATTCCTGTCTCTCTCCCTCTCTCTATTACTCTTTTGGAGAAGCAGCTGTAGCCAATGTCCAAATGCCTTTCCTATCCTTATATGTTTTAAAGGACTTCATAACCTTCATCTCGGATATGCAGTTATGTTTTTTCCACATCTGCACTCCTGAGTAAGAAAAAGATACTAAGGAGAAGAAAATTGAATAAAGGCCAGAAACAGCAAGAAGTAGCAATATTGTGTTCTCCCAGCAGTATTTCCAATTATTCATTCATTTTTAATTATTTCTCATCTTCATCTTTCTTGACAGCTTGTGAAATTAAATTCTTCAGAAGATGCAGGGGTTTTTTGCATTTATACTTTGTCTATTTTAGAAAATTATGCATTGCAGAACAGAATATTTGCTACTTAGCAAGAATAATAATTTACCTTACTGTAATTTCACGTCATTACCCATTAGTCAGTAACAATGATTGGCAATGCAATTTTCTTTGCAATAAAACTAATTAATATTCACCTCATTATCTGCCGTTCAGATACTTCTAAAAGCAAAACTTGAGACTTTTTTAACTAGCAGGTCGTTAAAAGGAAAAAAAAAAAAAACCACACCACATATGACATGGTAAAAATGGTATTTGAATAGGTGAAAAATGTGAGTGGAAACTGGCTTTAGGACAACTATTTAAATTAGGAAATAAATGAGTCTCCCTTTTTAGATAGCCTTGATGCATTTCTTCTGGAGAACAGCTGACTAGTTTTATCCAGTCATAGTAGCATAATATGTCAGCAAAAGGAAGAGATAGTTCTATAATTTCTCAACAAGCACACATAACTTCACCTTAGAAATGGAGCGTGTTTTCCTAGCAATGTATGTCAGTGCTTTCTCTATTGTATCATCAATCTTGTCCAGAACTGAGAAAGTTATTAAAGTTTTTATGATCAATTCCCTCTCACTTCTAAAATAGAAACATCATAAATTTAATATTAGTAGTATCATGTGACTGTATGCCAAGACACATGACTAACTCTGGTTATTTTTCACTTTCTTACCAGTTTGGTTACTGATTTTTTTTTTTTTTTTTTTAAATATTCCAAACTTCAACAGATCTCTAGAATGCTGTAGTAAACACTTTATAGGCAAAAGAAAATGGGAAAAAATAGCCGGAAAAATATATTTGTATCTTGAAGGAAGAATATATCCATCACATCGCTCAACCTATAGTATATATATACACTATATATATTTATATATATATATAAAACTGAGAATCTGGAAGTGACTTGCTGCTAACCGATAACCATTTCTTGACTGACTTTGTTACAACTCATGGCATATTTAATCTTAATGCAATGCCCATCAACAACCACTCTAGATTAGTAGGACTCATTATATCCAAGGTTATATAAATAGCTTATTCAAATAGCTTCTGTATATTTAGCAGCACCTCTGTAATTTTAATTACTTGTACAAAAAAAAAACCCAGGCGTGCCCTCTGTCACAGTCAAAAAGCATATTTAACAGTTCTGAAGGCTACATTCTGCATCAAATTGTTTTCAATATGTTGAAGATTCTACAGTTGGTAGTTCTTAAGGTGGTTCTCACTTGAAATAATTCTGGGTATTTTATTGGCTTTAAAGGAATCAGGAAAATGTTCACATTTTTTGCCCAACAAAATTTTTAGATAATCAAAGGTGGAAGCTGTCTTTGTGAGAGCATTGAGAGCAAGTTTAAGTTTTTCCACGTGGCACTGCAGCCTGCTATATTAAGACCCTATTTGTAAGCATTTCCAGGTGCCTAACAGTGTGACACCCTGGATCTCCCAAGAGGCAGAACATCTCAGGGGCTGAACACTTACATGACTTCAGGAAGAGAATGGACAGGGTTATAGTGGAACAAAACATTTATTGCTAAATATGTCCAAATTACTTTCAGCTGAGGAAGTCTCAGAGGTACCTGAAGGAGTACTCTGGGAAACTACCACACATACTTGTCACCTGAAACAAATACCTAGGTATGTTCTTTTGGTCATCTCAAAATCTGAGCAGAGATGGTGAGCTATTTAACTCTTCTCATCTTCTAGTTTAGGGCACATCATGTTAAGTCTTTTGTTTTGCTTTGTTTCTCTTCTGTGTTTCAGAATACTTTGCACGTGGTGGGTCTTAAAGATTTCCAGTAGAAAGCAGTCCAAGAAACCTCATATTTCTTGGTATGGCTGTTGAAAAAGTGCTGGTAGAAATTCCCCATGACACAGATTTTCTAAGTGATGAGTGGTAGATAATGGACTCCATAAAACCTACATTCTTTAAACCAGATAAAACATGGTTCTTAGCAGAATGGTATAAAATGTAACTATTAATCCTGTCACATTTTCAGTTGATGAGCAGTCAGAAGTTTCACACCAATTTATCATATCAAAGCACAGATGTTGTATCATTTAAAAAAAACTGTGAAAAGGGTAATTTGTCTCTATAACTATGCAGCTGGTGAAGCTAAGAATAGATCACAGAGACCCAGGTTCTGGTCAGTCAGCCTCATAGAACTGGAACATTATGTGTGCTTTACACTTCAGGACTTGAATACCTACTATAGCATAAAATTTAGAATTAATGGAATTATAACATAGTACTCAAATTAAGACCCCGTATGAGAGAGTCCATGCACTTGGTACTTCTGACTTATATTTTACTAACTTCCCATCAGATAATTTGAATAATGAAGATTATGTTCAAGTGAGTAAAAACATTGCATTCTGCCAAAGCCATGGAGTTTTTGAACGAATTTCAGTAACAAGTTAGCTGCTCACAACTACCTAAAATCGTAGGTTGCAATTTCCTGAACTCTTAAATAAATTCCTTTGTGTGATTATGAATATTTGATGCAACACTATCCTATGAAATATTTAGACACAATAAAAGGAATATCGGAGAAAAACTAAGCAATTCTGGCATTTGATCCACAGCAATTCACCTCTTTTTCAGAAAGTTTTATTCAAACAGTCCATATTCTCTTATATTCTGAGCTTCTGTTAAGCTGTTAATGAAGTAACAATATATTATTTATTTTCCTTCATTATAATCAGTGAATAAGCTTACTTGAATCATTGTCATATAAATAATGAATCTAGGATTTCTGTTCCCAAGTCAGGATTTCCAGTGTTAGTACTTTGGGTTATGTTGCTTAAGGTATCCACTGTGGATATAAATTATTTGTGTCTGTGTATCCTATTATTATTCAGAGGGGTTATAGTAGTAAGTACCTTCATTGTCATTCAGAGGAATACATTATTTTCTTAAATGGATGAGTGTAGATCTGCTTTTCCTTCTTAAGAGTTTCATCATAGTCAGGGACAGAAAGAAGTGCCCTGCTAGTGTCCACTTTACTCAGAGAAGTACCCAGAAACCCAGACACAGGAAAGGCATTCCACGCCTACAACATCCAGTAAGACTTATGGTTTTCCTAAGGAAAGCCACTGGCATGTGAATGTACTTAAGGACGAACTCAGCTCATTGTGATCCAATACAATATTTTGCAAACATTTGTTAAACAATTGTTGCTAAGACCTGCAACCTGTCAGAGTTTTGTTCACTTTTTATGTTCACAAGGTATTAGTCATACGAATCTGACACCTGTAACATGGAGTAAGTTCTGCTTTTTACATGGTGTGATTGAAACTTAAGCTGATGAACAAAGGCTAACAGAAATAACAGAGTGAAAAATAACAGAAAGCAAAACACCATTTTTTGCTTGTAAAGGTTTCTGCTGCACAGCTATTCAAATATTCCTGTAAACAAACCTCCTCAAAACACAAACACCCATAAGAATGTTAATGACTAGAGGATAGAAAGGGGTACAGTCATGGTCAAACCCAACAGCTGCTCAAAATTCAAGTACACATTGCAAACATTGCTTTGCAGAATTACAGCAGCTCTTCTATTTTGTCACACTGTAATCAAAGAAACCTGAAGCCCTCCTTGTTCTACATGCTTGTAGGATACTGACCCATGATATTCAAGGTAGCTAGCAAAGGATTGTAGAGAAATGTCAACAGCAGGTTGATATATTTATCAAAACCTCCCTTGGTACTTGATAAAAAGTGTGATCAAGCTCCCAGTGGTTGAAGCGGTTGCCATTTTAAGAAGCTCGTTTAGAAAATACAGTTTATTAACTAATTGTATTGCTTTTCCATTTATTATTGTCTGACAAGTTTGTAGTCAAGAATTTAAAATAATTTAGGAACTAGGATGTCATCATCTGTCCAGATGCCCACTGGCACAGGGCATGAGACCTTTATGCTCAGTAGACCACTCTCCAAATAGGCACTTGCTCTCCAAGGCAAGTTTATTGTACTCTGAATTTATCTCTAGCTTACAATTTGCCTGTTTTATAATTTAGCAGCATATGTAGCTCCCTTACCTGTAATTTTCCTGATCTGTGGATTTTAGTCTGTTTGTTATACTAGAACCCAAAATTTCCCAATCACAGCCCTAAAGCCTTAGAAAATCTACAAAGACATGGTCTGTAACTCCAGGTTAAAAATGTTATTTATATTTTGGTTTGTATTTTCCTTACAGTAAAGGAAGAAATCCATTTCACTACAGATTCAGTACAGCAAACACAGATAAGCACCGTGTTGCTGTAAATATAATTTCATTAGAAAGTGATTTTATGAATATTTATAAATTTAAGCATGCAGAGACACACAAACGAAGTACGCTATAATGTCGTTTGTCTGCCAAGCTGTATTGCTACGAGTGGGTCACTTGCCAGAGTGAAGTTCTGGAAGGAGTAAGCAGATGGTACAGTAGACAAAGCAGAAAGAAAGCTTTTGATCATGACTGTTCAATGTGTTACCCAGTGGAGCTGCGATTATGTTTCCTTTCTAGCAAAGGAAGCCATTAAATAATTTACTTAACTCTTATGTTATTGAAGTTGTTCCAGAGCCTAACAGCACATCGGTGCCTTTGGACTCTTGACTATTTAGAGTGCTTTGTTCATTAAAATTGGAGAAGGGCTTTCATTCTTTGTGTGTATTGTGCAGCATACATGTTCTGAGTAGCTTTGTAAGTCTTACTATGTAGAAACAGGTAGTCTTGGCTTTAGGTTTTTCATTGCTCAAGACAAATTGAACACAATCTCTACCATCACTCATGCTAAATGATCAGATTTCCTGAATGATGTGTATGGATAATGTTCCTAAGATATCTAGGAACCTTAATGCTTTCTTGTGAATGATGGCAGTGAAAGAAAACATCTTTTACTGGTTAGCAATGGACTGATTAAAGTTTTCCAGCCCCTTAAGAAAATCAGTCAAATAAGAGAACAGAGGATAACTTTCATTACTTAGCTATTGTGAAAGATACAGAGCAGACTCTGGAATATGGTGGGTGTTCTGGAAATACTTGAAAATGTTCATAAGCTTGCAAAAATGATTAGAATGGGTTAGTTTTGAATTGGATTCCAACTGATGAGAAAGAATCGGTTAAATTCAAATTGTGGGCATATAAGATTTTCAATTTTCATTGTAGGGTTATTTATGTGAAAGTGGTCAACTACAGAAGGACTCAGGATGAAAAAGTAAAGATGGAATTTTCTTTTTAACCAAGTAGCTTTAGAAAGACCAAAAACCAGCTAAGGATATTCCCTTAGAAAGTAATCCTCAGGTTATAAAAGACAAGCCAATAAATACACTTGGAATTTTTTTTTCTTCTGCACTGCAAGAGTAAGAAGGCCTTGGGTAAAAGCCACATGTTTAAACTGCTCTTTAAGCACTGGAGTCACATCAGGTATAATACAAGTGATTAATGAAGTGGAGTTAATTATTTATGACAAACACAGGAATAAAAGGTTATTTAGAAAATACAAGCTATGAGAAAAGGCTGAAGGACTTAAGCTTAGAAAAAAGAAAGCTGGAGACAGGATGTGACAACAGCCTTCTTGTATACAATAAGTTTTAGTGAAGCAGGCCAAGATCAATTCCTTTTGGGCAAGTAGACAGTGAGTTTACATGAGTACACATTATGATAATTGGTACCATAACAAGATATAGTGGATATTTAAGTTAGGCAGTTGTGTAACTGAAAAGGGATGGATACTCCAAAAAACAAACTCAAATTTGCTTTGAAATCCCTCTATCTATTTGGAGTTAGTATGAGACTGAATCTGACAGTGTGGTCCTTATCAGGATACATTGACTCTGGTGACTGCTATTTCCACCCATCAGCTTCCTTTACCAGTCTGACCCAGCTGTATTCACTCACCCTGAGCCCACAGCTCTGTAGCAGCTGCTGTGAGCAGGAGGAATCCAGTTCTTTTCAGGGATGTAGGAGTGTCCAGATTTGATCCCCTGAATTTCAGCTTACTAATAACATGCTGTTCACTACTCTGTATGTGTGCTTGCACAGAGGATGTGTCCCAAGAAGAATAATATATTGCAGAAATGAATGATGTGAGACAGATTTCCAAAATATTTCTTTTGTCGTGTGTCCATCTGCATTACAGATTTTTTTTATTCAGTTCTATTTATGCTGTTTCTTGGATCATCCTGTTTCTATATCTTTGTTATAAAATGTTATTCCCATTAACATTTTATTTTAAGCAATGAAATAACTGTTTGCATTGCTATCTTTGTGAAATTAAAATAATATATTTTCAAACTTACTTCTTGTTATACTGCTTGCAGTCTTTTCTCACTCCCTCCAGCTTTAACAATACGTACATCTGAACAACTTTACTTGTAAAGTAAGCAGTTGAAATTTTCATTAACTGGTCTCTGAAATAAATAGGAATGTTGATTTGTTATTTTAACGTTTGACAGTAAGGATGAAAATTGTAAGATAAAGGCAAAAGTGAGATTATGTGAGACCAAAAATCTGTCAAAATACCTTTTGTTTCTATCATGACAAGAAGTCAACTGCTTAGGAAATATCTTAAGAACGGGTGATATCCCCAAGGTTTTGGTACCTCCTGAGCCAGAGGTGAGAGTATCTATTTAACACACCTTGATGTATTTCTTCCCCATTAACTTGTTTCCTCAAGTTCCTATAATCTTTAGCATCCATAGTGTACTGCAGCAAGGAGCTCTGCAAGTCAAACATGAGACATGGGGAAGCTGCTTTTCTGTGGGGTTTTTTTCAACCTGCTCAGGGCTAATTGCATTTGATGCCTCTTAGTTCTTGTGCTGTAAAAGACACTGGATAATCAATCTCTTTTTGTCCTTGCCAGGCATGATTTTCCAGACTTCTATCAAATTCTCCTTCAGCTGTCTTTTCTCCAGTAGGATAAGTCATTGTCTACTCAGTCAAAGTAAGGAAAATATTCAATATTCTTTTTCATCTTTGTTGCCCTTCTTTGAGCCTTTCTGTAGAGGAGGATGAGAACTGTGTGGTGTGGATTTACATAGAAGCATAAATGTTTTCTATTTCTTCTCTATTCCTTCTCAAATAATTTCCAACATGGCATTTTCTTTTTTCACTCTTTCTGAGCTATGGAAAGTAACTGAAGTACACATCATAACCCCAAGATCTCACTCCTCAGCTATGTTGTTCAACACACATCCCCTCATTTATATGTAAATATAACCTTTTTTTCACCCATGTGTATTACATAATATTTACCTAGATTTAATTCCATTTTGTGGGCCTGATACAATTTTGGAACATCCTTAGGCCAACCTTTGTTGAACAATCTTTTGTTCTCACAGCCTTATAACTATTTTTTCAGCAAAATTAGTCATGTACATTGAAGACTTTATTTTCAAAAAAACAGATTGGTTCCTGATTTGCTGGTTTTATGTTATATTTAATGGCTTGTATTTTTCTGGATCATTCCTAGTATATATCTTGAAACTTTGTCATCTTTACTGTATCTGCTATTTTCTTATTCTCAGGTATGAAAGTGGTTTTGAGTGATACTTTATATACCATAAACAATTGTTCACCTTTCTAGTCCTTGAACTCCTTTTGAATTCTTAGGTAAATGCTGACTGATGCAATTTGTTCCTGTTTGATTTTGTTGCTTGTTCTGTAACATTTATTGACACTTCAATTTGATTCAGGTCTTCAGTGAATACCCAGTAATGTAGGGTTCCAGTGTGGGAATCTCCCCAAGTTCTTCCACAATGAATACAAAGGCAGCAAATTAATTTAGTTTTCTGGATGGCCCTTTTTTCTCTGAGTGCTGCTTTTGCTCCTTTATTATCTATTGACTCTAGAGACTTCTGGAAGGCTTTTTACTCCTAATGTGTTTGAGGAACAATGTATTAAGTGTATAAAAAAACTACCAGCAAATACTTTTCAAGTACAAGGGTTTTTTTGGTCCATCTTACCATGTCTCTTACATTCAGCTTCCCAGCACCTGCACTCTATTTTTCTCACTTGAACAAAACCTTAGACTTTCTTAAAGCTACTACTCAAATTGAATGACCTACCTTCCCCAGCAGTTTAGCCATACCTTTTTCCTTTTTTTCCTTTCACAGGTCTTTCCTGAAAAGTGATATGCATCTCTTTATGCCTTAAAATGTAATGTGGAATGTATACTCCCACCTTGTATAGTCAAAGCCTAATCTAAATTAAATTTTAAGTACTTTTTAAAATTAGTATCTTATTAAATTGGAGCTGTTTAAGATTTGGGCAATATCTATTCACCATATGCGAGTACATTAGGTTCAAGGTCCAGGTTCAAAGCACTGAAGGAAAGGATTCTGGTAAGTCACTACCTGGTGATGGCCAGGATATTGGTTACTCAATAAGGCTCAATTAGCTAAATGAAGATCAATTGCGGTACGTACACAATGAGAATTGTCTTTTTACTTCTGTGCATAGTAGAGGGCAGTAAAATCTCAAAAACGCAGAGTAAGGGGAAAAAAATCTTCCAAGTTTTATATAAAGCTTATGTTGTAATTAGATGTTAGAATAAACACTACTTCATTCCCTGCCTTTCCCACAATAAAAGGAAAATGGTATCTTAATTCTTTAAAACCAGATCATAATAACATATCAGAAATTAAATGCAGTGACATTAAATAATAATGAATGTCTCTAGAGGAGAAATTTGTATATTTCCTCACAGATTTTTTCTTTTTTTTCCTTTAATATTTTCTTTTTCTCCTTTTTTGTCTCATCTGTGTTTTATATCTACTCCTTTGGGTAGTGTTTGATTTTTAAATCATCAACTCACCACATGTTCCTAAGATTAGTCTGATCTTAGGACCTTGATTAGTCTAATTAGTTGAGCCAGAAAATTATTGTCATTTATAACAGGTTATTTTGTTCACGTTTCATTTCAACTTTGTTCAAAAAGATTTGTGAGGTTTTTTGTTGTTGTTTTTTTTTCCACCCTTAATCTTGGTGCATTTCACATATGACAGTCTAAATAGAAAAGATGGAGAACTTAGTTTTCACAAAGATTTTTCCCAAGACTCTTCAGTTTCTGTCTTATGTAAGTATGTGATTAAACAGGTCATAAAAAGCTAGAACACTGTTAAGGGGGGGAAATGTAGTTCTACAAAATCATACTTCTTGTAATGGAAGTTTCAATCCTAAAGAAATAGTGCCAAAAATAGTCTCAGAGCTCTCTCAACCAAATGGAAAGATTGCAAATATATTTCTGTCAGTGGCGGAAATGTATTTCTGGGAAGGCAAGGAGACCATTCACAACCTCCAGATTGATTCCCATTATGCCTATGAGAGTCTCGTGGCTAAATCCCAACATTTTTCTTGGAAAATACATTCCATAGCAGAATAGCCATTTGTCTTAACACCCCATGGCTGCCCACAAACAAAGCGTTCTGCCAATGACTGGCACAAACTTCAACCTGCAGTCTGAAATCAAGCTGGTCCTTTTTATTCTTTCATTTTTAAAGAAAAACTCTCAAGGGCACATCTCATAGCCTGGAAGAGAACAGAGAAAAGCAGATGGCAACACCATTTGCAGCCTGAGTGACAGCAGAGGAAGCCAAAATGCTAGATTAACAGCCTCATCCCATCACAAATCTTTGTTAACTCAATCGTGTAGCGTTATTTGAGGGCCCAGAACTGGGCAGGCATCTCTCCAACAACGGAAGGTATGATCCCAAAAGGAACACTGCACACCTTAAAAACATCACAGCTACAGGAAAATGGTGGTGAAGGTCACTGGCTACTTTGCAGCTTGGGAATTTAGGAAGGGAAAAACACCACCTTCATGCACCTACTGTAGAATTTAAATTATAAGGAAAGGATTTTAAGAGCTCATTCATCTGTTTTACTGTTCTAGGTTTGACTTTTTTCCCCAGACTGTAGCAAACCTCCAGACTGGGGAGATCTGTGCAAGTTTCTAACTTACATGTTAGAAAGGCTGCTCCAGAGCAGCCTTGATTTGTGATAGACTGCATTCCATAGCAGGTGCATAGGCAGAGCTGGTATCAGAGGGGTCTGGATAGGAAGAAAAACAACACAGCGAGCAGTCATCTCACAGGAAGGCTGGCATCAGCAAAATATTGAATAAGATGTTGGAAACCCACCGGTTGCCATGGAGTTTGGCACAGAGAGGGGAGGGTTCTTTGCCTGGTTTATAGGAGAGAGGTTCCTATTGCAAGATCTAAGTTTCCACTTCAATTAATAATATAGATCTTCTTAATAAATATAGGTCTCTTCAGTGGGTGTCTACTTCATCTAGTGCCTATTTTTACATATTATATAGAAGGCATGAAATGATGAATAACCTCTAAGCACCTGTTTCAGCCCTGGTGCAGCAGTAAAAGCAAAGAGTATGAGGTCATATCATGTGTTCAGATAATGTGTGACCCCCAAAGTAAGACCAGATCTCTCATGAATGTGGGATTTGCCAGGCTAGATTAGCTAATACCAGCTGCTTCAGACAGAAGAGGGGAAAATAAAAGAGAACAAGTGAGAAAACCTATTGACTCACTCAGCCAGTTAATCACACAGCGCTGCACACTGGGAAGATCCCCGCAGGGAAAGATGGTTACATTACAAATGCTTTCTTGATTAGCACACGGATCTGAATTTCTTACATATCATAGGACAGTGTTTCCAGAAGTACACCCATGGTGTTGGGCAGTACAAGAATGGCTGCTCTTGTATACAGCTGATGTCCAGGATGTTCTATGTTGCTATAATCCAAAAGTAGTACTCTACCATAGGAGGGCACTGGCAGCACGTCAAAGTGAGACAGTGATCCCCACCTTACAAAGCAATATTGCCTTTCTTCCAGGGAAAACCATGTAGACTGAGTGTTATATTAAAAAGACTTTCACTGATTGGTTTTGTAATATCCTTCTCCCTGAGGGAGATGGTCCTGCTTTCTTGGGATACCACTTTCTCATGAAGCTGCCTTTTAAAACTTTCTCTGTAAGATGCATACTGTGGAACAAAAGAAGGACCAAATACTCAACAATATTTTTGTTGTGTGTAGCTCTGCATTTTACTGCATTTTACTTCTGCTTATCACAAATCTACATGCAGTGATTTTAATGATAAATTATAATTTTCTTGAATATTTAGTGTGAATTGCATGGCTGGAAAAATAGAACAAGTTTCCATTTGAAGTAGTTCCTCATACTTGACAGTAACTGCACTTGTAATAACCCAGAGGCCAACTGAAGTTCTACCTGTAGTCTACCAGCTTCAATGAATTCTTGATAGCTCCCATCCCTCTCATAACTGATTTTTATCATGTTTTCATCATGAAACACACTTAACGTTTTGCCATTCTTCTGCACCCTGCCTGCTGTGTCTTCACATGTTCTTAATAGATTCTTTGACGATACAATTATCAAACATGTAACACGAATTTATTCCTCTCTTCTGCTTATTTTTCATCTCTCCTTTCTACCTTTTGACACTGATTGAAAAATGCTATCCAATCTCTGCACTTTATTGCCTCTCATCCCATCTACTGACCATTCTTTCATTCACTGTCATGATACTTTTGTCCTATGTTTCTCATATACTGCAGTTTTCATTTTTTTCCCATCTTCATTCTAAAATCCTGCTCTTGTATTTTGTTATTAAGAACTATCTCACACTTCAGCCAATTTGCTTCTGTAGAGACCACTTTGCCTTCCTGTTCTCATTTACCTTTATTCTTATTTACCATGTTATTTTCAGTTCCCTCAATTCCATGCTCAGTCCTGCGAGCTCAGCCTTGCCTCCTTTACACTCGATCAATTCAAAGCACTCATGCCAAAATTTTTAATGGCCTATTCTTAGCCAAGTCCCAGAACCTGCACTCTGTCTTCATCTCTGCAACCTGACAGCTGCCTTCAATACTGCCACCACTCTCTTTTTTTCTTGAAATATTGCCCTTCCCGGATGATTCAATTTTCTCGTCATTCTCCCCCAAACTATGTATTCACTCAGCCTTTAGCCACAGGATTCTCTTTTTAATCCCACAAACAAAGCCATCTTTAACTCTATGATTGCCTGATCTACATCTCAATTCTATATGTCTCTTTTCTGTTAAAGAATAAAATTTCTACCAGTTTGTCTTGACGTAAGGATGTGTATTTACTTGAGGTCAACCTAAAGCTGATTAAGCATAGTTCTTCGATCCCAACCCCTGATAGCTGTCTTGCAAGGAACAGTGGTATTGTCCACTTGTGACCAAGAAAGTCACTAGGCAATGCAAAGCCATCTCACCCTAGCCCTTTCATGCCAGTTTTCACATTTTCTTTGAACATAAAGCTTGTAACATAATTTCAGTAGTACTTAGGCAACGATACAAATTTTTATTTGGCTGAGCAGTATCTTTCTACACCCTTCCAATACTTTCTTGTCACCTCTTTTGTCACACACAGGTTGTAGAAAGTTTCTGTTGTTGTTTACCCTCCTTTTGTTCTTTGCTTTTTCCAGAGTGCCTTGCAGTGAGTGATCTTTATCTCTGAGGAACTACTAACTATGGCAGTCAGGACAATGTAAAATGGTGTTTTAAAAAAATTCAGCTTGTGAATTATGTGCAATCTGGTGACCAGAGCCTTTACAGGGATCTTTCTGGTTTAGAATATTTCAGGGAACAAAGCTTGCAAAAGTTCTGCCATTTCCTACTCCTAAAGTAATCACTGCAGCTTCTACAACAGTTTCACAAAGGATGGTATCTCTATACCACTGCGTATATATAGCCTTCTGACAGACATTTTTATTATGGGATTTCTTGTATTGGATTGTAGCAGTCATATGTTTGAGACGTAAAGTCAGTTAGGGTTATTTAATATGCACAAGGAAATAATGTACCTGTTTTGGGGATTTTCTCATTTCTTCTGCTTTCTGTTGTTATCTGAACAAATTGCATGTACACCATAGCAGAAATATTAATTAACACGTAAAAGTATCCTAAAAGAAGAAATTATAGCTTAAACCCACAAGAGACCTTTTACTGTGTTCCTTTGTTTGAATGACCTCTTGCAGAGAAACTCAAGGGTCATTATTGTGGAAACTTTCAGGAAAAAGTGATGTCACCTGAAATCATTTTAATGGAGCCTCATCTTCACATCCTATTGATTTATCTGCTAAGTATGAAGGGAAATCAATAAACAGAATAATTTTCACATCTTTTAAACATCTACAGTAGCCAAAAAATACTGTCCAGTGCAGAAATGAATCACTGGAATAAAAAGTCATAGCCATTGATAGACATGATTTTTTTTTTATATTAAAAAAGTGATTTTCATGTTTTGTCTACCATCTTTTGTTTGATGTATTTGTACTAAAGGTGAATTTCATTCAGTGACAGTAAAAATTTTGTATGAAATGGGTTAAAATACTGAGATTTTCCTCATTATAAGATGAGATCCCAGATAAACCAATATACATTCATTGATATTTGCTTGTTGCAACACAAGACCTCAACTGGCTTATTCACTGCTTTTAAATTAGGAAACTCATTCTATAAACAGCTAACGGAGAGAAGATAGCTCTGGAATATTAATTTAGATAACCCAATTTAGGAACGTACTTCTTACTATGGATTGTTTAGGGAGAATAATATGAAGTGTTTCTAGTGTCAGATGTATTCCTCATTCACCTCCACCTTGCCACTTTAGTGGCATTGCATTCGCATTACAAAAGACAACTGCAAAATAAAACAGATCATTAATTATCCCATAAACCCATTTAACTTGTAGACAGAGGTGTAAATTAAAGGTTTGACATTTCTTCTTTGTATGGAAAGTGCTTCATGTCTGCTGCTATTGTGTCTCCCCAGGGCTAATTTTGATGTGGTAACTGGTGAAAGTAATGCTTCTGAGAAACAACAGAGCTACTGGTTTTCCAGGTAAATTCCAATACCTTAGAGAAGAAATATACTATTTTGTATTGTATGGTAAATAGAAGCTAAAAGTTTACTTTATGTGGAGTGCTTTTTCTGATTATTTGTGAAGATTAAATTATTTTAGTCTGATTATTTACTAATAAATATCAGCCAAATTACAATAAACTAATGTTATTTTGGGTTTTCTTCCTGATTATCAAAGGGCTCTTTATTAATAATCCTAAATAGATTTATTTAAAAAATAAATCTATCTTCAACCAAATAAGAGACATGTTTTTAAATTATTTCAGATGATTCAATTGTTGGACCTCTACCTTATAACACTTCATAGAGTCTGTGTTTAGTTGCTTGTTACTTGACAAAGGTCAGATGTGTTTAAGCTTCCTTAAGTAAGTCACAAAAAGTTATTTTGTTATTATTAGTATCATTATTGAAAACTATACAAAAACACCAGAACCTGTGTGGTTTAGCTGCAGTGAACCCAGTCATTGATGAATGAATCTAATCATGCCAGATAGAGGGGAAAAGTAGTTTCTGCCCACCGGCTCCTTTGACTGCCCATTTCTTTTCAACAGCCAGTTCCTGGAAACTGATCTTCAGATCACACATCACAGTTAAAATAAAAAGGAATAAAACCAAGTATAGTTTGATTTGCAAGTAATCATAGACTGAAACGTATTAAGTGATACTTTGGCTGCTTCAGTGTAAATTCACTTTTTCTGCGCATTCAGAGCTGGTTCTCGATAGGCTTGACTATGAAAGTAGCAAGTTTCCACAGTGAAGCCATCAAATCATTGGGCCAAAATATCATAAAGATATCTGAAGTTTGGCAAGTAAGAGAAAATATAATAATGCAAAATTCTGCTATGTCATTATTTGCTATGATTGTTTTTATAAGTATTACTATTTTGTGTGTTGTTGAAGCCACACATGAATGAATAAGCATCAAAAGGATTCTGATATTGGATGAGAAACATGATGGTTTCAGTAAATTCTACAGGGAACTCTTTTCCAAAAGACTTTCTGCTGACAAAAAGGTGTATTTGAGTATCATGTCTGCATGAGTCTCTAATTAGACTTGTCCATTTCTGCAGCTCTTTCTCTCCCCTATGCTCAGAGGACACAGGCTGTGAGTTTCACCACCAACCTTTACAGGCAGGCTCAGCTCCAGGTAGTGTCTTTCCCCTTAGCCACTTGCCAGATTAAAATTGTTCTGTCTCCTCAGAAACACTGACCTCCTCACTGGCCTCCAGCTGTGGCTGCTTGTGCTGAATAATGGCATGGCACCAAGGCTAAGGGGTGTGCAAAGGAGAAAGACAAGGCTTGCTCTTATTCTGTCTTGTCTAAATTCTTTGCTTCAATTATGCTCATCTGGCAGATGAAACACCTTGCTAATTCAAAAGAAGAATTTTTACATGAAGGGCATTATTTCCTCAAGGCTTTCCAAACTAGATTAGTATTCAGTTTAAATCTTTCTTCACCTTCTAATCTTTGAAAATCTAATAATGCATTTTTTCTTTTTACTGCATTACCACATCAAAGCAAAACTTGTTGTGGATAGTTATTCTAAATTCACTGTCTGTGCTTACAACAATACTTTCATGAACAGCCTTAGTTTCTAGTAACCTCATATGTACTGTCAATTGATTTATTTATGTATAAGTCTATTTATTAATTTATTTACTGTGATGGAAGAATATTGAAAGCTTTTTCAAAGAAACTACCAACCAAGGGCAATTCTTTAACCGATGTAAATTGACCTAAGCAGACTGATTTCATCAGACAATTGTAAAATGTTCTCTGAGTATATTTACAACTTACCTGTTACCTCTATCAGCCTCATACAATCTTAATTGTGTATTGAATTGTGAAGAAAATTCAGCAAGGTCAAACTCCAGCCAAAATCTAGAAGAGCATTTGAAGATATTAATTATGTTTATAAATTTTCTGAGTATTTGGTAATACTGTCTAACATATGGACTCAAGGGCTTCAGTCTTACAGGGGCTTTCAGCAGATATGCAGCAATTCAACAAAGTTACAGAATTCTTACTGTTAGTACAAACATTTGTGAAGCTTTGCCTGTAACTGAACTGACATCTGAATATTTAGCCTGGGTTGTCGAGTAGTTGTTGAACTGGGCAACCTTGAACAGAGAAAAATTTGAGTGAGGATCCATAAGGGCAGGAGGCAACCCAGCTCCAAAAGCTACCTCAGATTAGCCGGCCTGTTTAAGCCCTGGCAAAATGAGAGACCTCAGCATGCACATGAGCTCCCCTTTTCTTTCCTTCTTTTTGCAGATAGCTGTGTTACTATGGACACAAATTGACGACTTGCTTTGAGAGATGTTCTTAGTCACTGCATTTCCCATAATCATCAACACTCCTCACAAGTACCATACCTACCTGTAACACCAAAGAAAACTTCTAGGGAGGGAGACAAAATAAAGAAGTCCTGTAGCTAATGATTGCCTGTTTAGAGAATACTATGGGTTCTGCCCTGAAACAAATCCTTTTACAGGAGACAAAAGTGCTGCTAAGTCTGTAACAGTACCTGATAGAACACTTGCTTGTTTAAATCATGTTTTTCATTTACATCACCATGGGATTGTATGCAGGAGACCACATGTTTCCATGGGTTTAGCGATGACTGCCCTTTATTTTCGTAACAACAGTGATGTGAAACTGGAAATTCTTGTCGAAGCAGAGTAAAACAGACACCCTCTGATCTGTGTGTGTGGGAAAAACAAACAAACAAACCAACAAAACATACAACAACCAAACAACTCTCTTTCTGGGTTTCCAGAAAGTTACAAAGTTATTTTGAGAACGTGCCAGAGCAAATGCTGGGTAGAGAAACAGATGTTTGCTAAAACCTGTATCATGTCTATCTTATTCCTTGCTGACCAAAGCCTGTTAGTGTTCTTGACCAGTTACAGGTCTTAAATATTCTTGTTAGAACTCCTGTCAGCCCTGTCTTGGTTGAATTTTAATGGGCTCAGCCTCAGAGATGGTCCTTTATATGTTAGGCTCAGGGTCAGAGAAAGCAGAGCTACCATGTTCGCTGGACATCTCCTTGGATGAAACCCAAAAATTTACAGTGGTGATCTTTTTTTCCATTGTATCTGAGATACCAGAATTTTTACTTCTATATACAAAGAGTGTTTCTACCAAAGGAGTAAAGACTTTTGCTTCCAGCAGTACTTGTGCTGGGCTGGTGGCAAGGCAGGCCAGGGAGGTTGGACAGTGCTGGAAAAGTCTGTCCATAATTTTTTAAAAGTCTGTAAGATATTGCTAGATATAAGTAGTTAGGCCACTATGACATCCTTCACAAAGAAATAATTCTTATACTGTAGGACATGAGTAAACTCATGCTCATAAACTAAAGGAAAAAGAGGAGATTTTTCAACTTGGATCTTTGTTTAAAAGTATCTGACGAAATAAACATATTTCCTCCAGACAGCTGCTTAAAATATATTAGAGTACCCACTTACATTATTTATCTCAGTCTGTGTGTCTGCGCTGATTGTGCCATGTAACTTCCCAAAGCAGGAAAGTTTGATTAAACGACGTGTGCCTAACTGCCTTTTTTGAACTCAATACCAACTACTGTGCAATCATGTCTACCTCTTTTCACCTCATCATTTATAAGCCACAGTTTACTTACATTTCCATATCTATTTCAGTCAGTCAGCCTTACACAAACACAGCCTATTTTTCACTTTATATTTGGACACATGAACTCTTTCATTATATTTCAAATCTAAGGTTATACTCTGAAAAGCCCTGGAAAAAGCTAAAAAGCAATTTCAGATCTTGTATTTAGTTACAACTGACAAATTTTAAGGTAGATTACCATATATTCACATGTGACAAAGATCAATTACGCCTAATAAGATAAAATCATAGTAATTTTTCAAATAATTCATATTAAAGAAAAACTGAAGCATTGCCTTTTATATTACAGTCACATTTATAATTTCATTTTGGAAGCAGGTGTTTTTCAGTCTATGTTGCCTAGTAGGATCTTTAAATTACAGAATTACTGGACTCAGCAAAATCTGCCTCTTTGAAATTAGTGAGTAACTTGCCTTGACTCCAAGGAAGACCAGTCCCACCTGGATAAAGCCCTGAACAACCTGGGTTTATCTCATAGCTGACCCTACTTGGACAAGGAGGTTGCACTAAAGTTCCCCTCCTGAGTTTCTCTCCAAAGTTAATTATGCTATGACCCTTTATGCACAATGTTTCTGCTTTTCTTGGACTGTTTTTACTAAAAATTCTAGAAAATTGAATAAATTATTAAACCCATTCCTCCATTCATTCACTAAATAGTATTTCTCAAGAAAAAGTTGTACCATCATTTGCTGAAAAGAAGTATCTTCATGCAGTCCTCCCAGGAATTTCTCAGTGGTATCTTGCTTTCACATACTTATTTTTCCAAATAGCTGTGAACCACATTAAACTCCTGTCCAGTGTCTGTGATAGCCCATCATCAGTCCTTTGCCATGATGCCTTTCTTGTATTCTCCCTTTTATCCAGCTTTCTATCTCTGCAAGTGCTTTACCTCCCCCCAAAGCAGCTGCTTAGTTTTCATAATTGCATCTTGAAGCCACGAGTGTAATCACAGGAAGAGAAGAGTCTGTGAAAAAATTGTGAATGAGAAGGAAAGAATGAGAAGAGAAGAATAAGTGAAGAGTAAGAAAGGAAAACAAAAGGCCACCTTTGAACTTGGAGGCCTTCCATAGCACATCTACCTCCACTGCCAAGAAACCACAGATGTTCATCGCATAAGCAGATGTAAGTGTTACTGTGAGGTGTATGTTTGTTGCTTGTGCAGAATCTTAATAATTTTCCCCGCAGCTGCACTGGTATTTTTTTTTCCTCTAATTTTTAATATGGAAAACTTTAAAAATACTGAAGTAGGAATAAGGAAACAAAAAAGATGGTAAGCCTTATAGAAACCTCTTTAAAAGAAATTCCATAAACTTTCTTCTCTGCTCTTTTCATTTCTCTTGTTCACTTTCCCTTACATATCTAAAATACAAGGAAGCATTCTAACACATCTTGAGTTGCTAAGATTTCATGGAAGCTCCTATTCAGAAGGTGTAGGGTAAAGGTGATAAATCATTTCTCCCAGCACTTTGGCTAAGCCTTCGCAAATACTGGAATGAAGAGTTACTGCTTAGTAATGCTAATAGGATTTGTTCAGGGGTAGTAGTGAATATATCAACTAACTGATTACAGTATCATTTTTTTCATCTCAATTGGATTTCTTTCCACATGTTATAAAAGACAACATTATTTAAAAAAAAAAAAAAGATCTATTTAATTGCTTAGGAAGACCCTTATTTACCATCAGATTTCCTTAAAGATACATCTAGGAGTCTTCTGACTAGTTGCATTCGATCAAAGCATGACAAGTATCATGAAAAGCTAATCTCCTGATGGTAGATATGAATCTTCTATGATCATTTCCCATTGAAAGGTTTTAGAGATTCAAAAATCAATTAGATTCTGCATTTCTAGTTCACTGAATTAGTCAATATGGCAAACAGGAGACTCCTCTGACCTTTGTCCATACAGGATCTCCCTGCAGCCAGCATCCACTGAAGGTAGCTGCGTAGCCACTTTGTTCCACAGAAGAGGTAAAGGAGTGCAGTGAGCATCTTAGAATGAGCGGCTATCTTCTAAACGGTTCAGGACCATGAGGGTCACTACAGGAGTTGGTCAAGTCAGTTTTAGCCACTCTGGTCATCCATGTCATTAAACAAGATTGAATTTCACTGTGTGTGAAATGTACTTAATAATAATATCAGAAGCTATTCTTGGCAAGAAGAGAGAGAGACTATTAAAAAGAATTCTAAGAAGCTGAGTCTCACTCTGAGCTGTTGGATGAATTCATTACATTTCTTCCTAAAACATTCTGCAGAGAAGGAAGGTTCCTCTCTGAGGTTGACCATAGTCACTGCCAAACAAAGGGACAGTGAGAGCATCCTCACAGTCTCCTACCTGGCACACCATATAAAATGGCCAGGCTTTACGGAAACTCAGTGCTCTGGTTTGTATCAAAACTCTATTTGGCTGGGATAACGGCACCAGTAAGAAGTCCTGCACTTTAGATTTATGAAAGACCTATAATTTTAAGGAAAGCTAACCAGGAAATCAGAAACATTAGACAAAAATGGATTATATAAAAATACCAACACCTCAAGGACTTCTTCTACAGGGCACAGGCTCAAGAGCTGCCCCAACTAAAGAATGGATTCACAGAGTGAGTCAGTACTTATAATCTTTAAAGGATCCCAGTAGATTTATGTAGACTGTAGTTAATGACAAAGGCAAATTTAAACCTGAATGAAATTTTAAAATAGTTAGAGATCTGCTCATGACAGCCTTGGTAAAAGATATCTCAAAAATCACTATTTTGAACATGAAACTGCTATTATGTTGTGGCTTAGAATTGTTTAGGGACGCATCAAATGATTTCTAATAAATCTTATCACTGGAAGCCAGAGAAACAGATTTTGAGTCTGGATTCATGTGAGCACCTCCTAGAAGCAAAAGCTTACCAAATTCCATTAGCAATGAAAATTACATTGAAAAATTTTTGCATAATTGCTAAGGTTTTGTATGATGGACCACCTTCAGCCTTCAGATGTGAGATGTGATCAAACCTCCATATAAATCAGTGGAACCCTGTTGATTTACTGTGGTTCAGCATTTGGCAGCAGATTGGGGTTTTTTTCCGATTAATAGATGTAGGGAAAAATAATTGAGTCGCTTATGCAATATGCATAAAACTGGATGGTTTAAAAGTGATTTGCATCAAGTGACTAGAAGAGAGAGGCTCATGCCACTGTGTACTCCATGGGGCAAGGTATGCGCCAGTGAGCTCTGGAGAAATGGATATACACTGTCAGGAGTTTGCTGTGGTATCGAGGGACACAAGTAAACAAATAAGGAGAATGGTGCACGGACCAAAAAGCAAATCTGCGTAGTCTGCATCCTTTCTGTCCTGTCCTTGCTAAAATGACTACTGACACACATGTCTGGGTAGAAGGGCAGGCATGGGCGTTGCGTGTTGAAGGGCATTTAGTTCTAGATAAGAAAACATGCTAAAATACTATTTATAGTACCACAAGGGAGATGAAACGCTGCATAGCGTTGTGGTTTGATTCAGCTGAAATGGCCTCTCCATGTTTGTCTGAGTAATATTATCAGATACAGCGCTGAGAGGAGAGTCAGAACGCTCTTCTTGACGTGTTTTCCACTGCTGAAGTTCAAAGAATTGGCAGTTCCCCATGCAAAATTTCAGGACCAGTGAAACTGCAGATACTTGACAGTCCATGTGGCAAAGGAAGAGTCAATATGCAACCTGAAGAGGATAACTTTTCAGCAGTTATGAGAGGCAGCAGTGATGATCCTGAGACACTTAGGGGAGAAAAACTACCTGAATATGCTGCAGTGATTTTAGACAACAGGGTATTTTGAATAATATATTATGAATATATGCTGAGAGAAAGAGCGATATCATCACGTTTGCTTATCAGCTAGGGTTCTGCCCAATATCCTCACACTAGACATAAAAATGATTAGCTTATGTTTCTTCCCTAGCTGGAGCAGATGTGCGGAGTATGACTGACACTCCTTCTATACTATTATCACAAACAGATAGCTATCAGAAAGTCAGTCTCTTCCCAGCTTTGCAATGTGTCTCCAGGCTGTGACAGCACTGACATAAGGCATATTTTAAGCTGCCTGTAGATTCCAGAATGAATGAGAGATTTAATATGGGGGAATGTTCACTGATAAAAGTGACTTCTTTACTATGCCCACTCTGTGTGCTGCATTCCAAAATGAGCAGATAAAAAGCAAGAAATAATAATAAAAAATATATATAGGTGGATTTATTCAAATATGATGTTGTCCATCACCAGAAAAATATTTGCCTCACTGCAGGACAGAAAACTAGGAGAAAGGAATGGAAAAGGTATGTGTCCTGTTAAGCAGCAGTTGGAGCAAGAAGAAATGATTTGCAGGGAGAGCACTAATGTTCATGAAGATCACGAGAAAGCATGAATGGCTTAGGATATACCTGTAGTTCAGTCTGCTCTGTGTTTGCAGCAGGACAATCATTTATTAGGTCTTTCCAGTATTAGCGTATTGAACTCTGAAAAATATGCATCTTTCATGCGGTATTAAAGACATATGGGACATGTCTCAGAATTCTTTAAATTAAATACATACACCTAGAACCAGGTGTAGTCAGGGATAAACTAAGCAGCTGTCTAGAGCAACAGACATAGTAGGTCCTGCTTCTCATCCTGTCATGGTCCCGAGAAACCAAAAACAGCGCTGGGGGAGAGGCTGCAAGCATTTGCATTAAGGATGTGACTTATTCCAGTAATAGGAAACTCCACCACCACTGTCCCCATCACTCCACTAATAGCTGGAAAAACAACACGTATGTCCAGAGCTCTCCTTTGGATGTGTTTCTGCTCCACTCCTTCCTAAATCAGTGCTTATAATGAAAACTAGAGCGCTATTAGATTTGAGATGGGAATAGTTTAGTGACAGGTGACAGGCAAAGGTTAGCTATTTTATATCTTGGAATGCCTTAGCAAAACTTTTGCTGTTATCACAAATAAACTGAATTTACGACTGTAGGGATGGTACCAAAAATGCAATACAGATCACATAATCTTGTTTTCCAGCCAGACCACTTAGCCATGGACATAAAAATACCTCATAAAAAGGAGTCTAATGCCTCAGATCTTTACAAATGTCTAACAAATAACAATTTAAGAGAGGAAAAAAGATTATGCATAAAACATCAATATATGTTGCCTTATTCAGAGAACGTATTTATGTATTTTGAACATTTGCATTTTACAGTTTACCATGAAATATTCTCCTTCCTTGGTTTCAGAGAAGAGGCAGGCAGCCGGTAGAGCCACAGGTGTAAATATGTTTTCCCATTTAAATGGCTTAAGCAGTTGTCTTTCACAAAGACAGAGACCAGCTATGAGAAGCAGCAGTTTGTCTGTGCTTTGTCAGACTCTAGCAAAGGGAAGCACTACAATCTGTAGAGGTAGAATATTAGATGTATGCCAGAGACATGCTTTGGACTAGTCAATATCCTAAAAATAGCTTTTCAGCATGATCTCCCTATTTGTGGGGTTTTTTGTGAGCTTCAACTGTATCCTTAATGTTACCTTAACCCTTTCATTGTGGGGATGGATAGGGAGGGCAAGGGGAGGAAGACCTGATTATAAACCAGTGGTAATTTTTATTACCACTTTAAAAGTGTAATTATGAAATCATATTCTATTATAATTGTAATTTAAGTTACAAATATACATAATACAACTAAGAATATATATATATCTTAGATGTTTAAACATATATTTTAAAATTATACATTGAAAAATGGTAAAAAGAAGGTCACATTGCATGCTGCCCTTTTTCGTGAATTAAAAAGAAAACTTAGTAAGTTGAAGTGAAATTGTTGGGAAGAGAGGGATGAACGTTATTATGATCAAAGAGACTATAACTGTCAACTTTTAGATGGAATCAAAGAACAGGTTCATCATTTTTCCCTGTGGCAATTTAATTCACATTTTGTACTGTTCAGTTAGAAGCATATTAATGGCAAATTACAGAAAGCATGTCATTGTAATGCACTGAATAGCTAATTCCATTGTTAAAATGTATCAGTGATTCTCAGTCAAGGATAAATGACGTTGCCTTTTCTATGAATAAGGAAAAATCCTCAGTGTAGTCAGGAAACTGATGAAAATTAAAGATACTTTGTCATCTTAAAATTCACATCCTCATCAAACAGCTCATGCCCACTGCTCCTGCAAACCAAAAAATTTCCAAAGGACAAGTACTGTTTTTCCATGTTATTTTGGTTGTTTTGTTCATTTGTCAGTACTCTGGGTACATTGTTTTCACCAGTTCCCCCATACATTTAGTAAAATGGTGCTATGGCCTTGGTGGCTGTGGGACTGACCAAGCCATGGCCAGTTTCTGCGGTCTGAACAGATCCACAGACTGGGGGGGAAGAGAACATTTTAAAAGACTAAGAGAATTGAACTACAAAACTTCACAGGTACTGTAAAATCAGGGAAAAGTCCTAAAACCAGATTTTTTTGATTCCTAGTAATTTCAGGTTGGTGGGCTTTGTTTAAGCGTTTCCTGTTTCTCTCTAATACTGGGTATCAGTGTGTTGTGCTGATTAACCTTCAGGTTCACAAAGACAACAAAACGTAAAAGCTTTTCTCTAGTTCCTCTGCAAGTCGATGGCATTTGGCTCTGAAGAAGGAAGGCAGAACAGTAGAAAAAGGAAGGAAGCTAATTGACTTGATCTCCTGGATGTCATTCAAGTGTTATTTAGCATCAAGCGCAGCCATCCCTTCAGACAGCCAAAACAACACTTCTAGTAACCAAAAATATCTTTCCAAGGAGGTATTCATCTTTGCAAAGTTACAATCCTCAAGAATCATAAATATTTTCTTCTTGCTGTGATATTACTGCTCTTAAAATTTTAAGGAGCTATATGTATCTATATTTTTAATCCCTATTACTGCTTGCTCCAAATCTCAGTAGCCAGGAGGAGTCTTTTCTTTCACTTCTTTGTCCTCTTGATATTTTCCCAGAATCTCTGACCAGACTACACATGTAGAGAAACTGGATAGTTGTTGAATGGGGATTTTTTGGTTGCACTATAAAGAAGTTCAAAAGCTTACCATCTTGACATGCATTATTACCAGTGAAATGCAATCCAAACCTAATGGCAAATTTTCTATTTCTCATCAGCCTACTTTTCCCATATTTATTATCCTTTCTTTTCATTCTTTTCACTTTCTGAAGATGTTCTATTTACTTGTATCTCAGTATTAAAAAAAAAAAAAAAAAGATATTTGGGCTTGGGAAATCTTCAGTATTGCTCTATTGACTGCATAGGTACATAGAAATGTGTACAAACAGGTTCACAGAAATGTGAACAAAATAGCTTAGGAAAGTTTCCTGTTGCCATGGCAAATTCAAAGAATATACTTGTCAATTACTACAACTGGTTAAGTATTTTTCCTTTACAAAAAAGCTCTAATATTGAAAAGATATTGAAGCTTTATCATATTAATAGAAATGGAGATAATAAAAATCTTACTAGATAGTACAACTAGAGCTGATATTTCCATCTGTTCTGCTATGGAAAAGAAACTCGTTCAGGAGTGGAGGATTTCCTGCTTTTCAGGTAAAGATCAGGTAAGGTCACAAAAATGGCTCTCAGGCTAATCTCAGGGGTTGCTTTATTTATTCCTTCCTAGCAGTGGCAGGTCAAGCCTGCATAGTTTAAAAGTCAGATGTATAGGGTAAGGTTGATGTCTTTGTTTTGACTTCCACCTCCACAACTTACAGCTGGGGTTTGAAAAATCAGTTTGCCTTCTTCCTCCATTAAAGATTCTTCCACAAGAGTCTGACTCATCCTCCAGACAAAAAGACAAGGAAAATATTGCAGATCTAATGCTAACAGTAATTCCCTCTCTAGCTGAGAGGACTCCCAGGACTCGTCCTTCATACAGGCTCCCTGATACCTGTCATATTCCCCAGCAGCTAAATCCGGTCTCCATTATTTTGGTCTCTATTCATTCAGACTGTAAAATTCTAAGACAGCTTTTCTTACTGTTTAGAGTTGTATGTTGTGTAGCTTTTAGTCACTGCTGTAAATGGTCTCTCAGTATACATTTACACATCTTGGGCATCGTACAGATATCTCCCTGACTACTGTCTTGTGTGTTACTCTCTGACAATCTCAGTTCTCTATTAAATTTCTCATCACTTGTTCTGTCATATTATTCTGCAGAAGTTCCTGTTTAAATTCACTGTGACTATTCACAGAACAAGGTACTACTTTGCATAAGTAAGGATTAGCAAACTTTGACAACAGCAATTAGAGCAGTCCATTTACTACTGCAATTTAGAGGCCTGTATGCATTTATTTCATGGACACTGCTGTGTTGTGCTCTTTCAGATATCCTAGTTTCTGTTGGCTTCAGTAATTCCAAGACAGTCTTCATTTAGCAGTCTGGGTCAGGAGTAAAAAAACCCCAAACCACAATTCAAGTGCAGAACAATTTATGGAGAAATGTTGCAATGCAAATTGCAAATTCTTTAATTACCATGTATTACATGTGTTTATATATATAGACACAAAATACGCTGTATCTACTATCCCTTCCTTGCCTTTTTATAAGTTATTTTGAAAACTGCCAAGGAAAATTTACGTCCTTTGCTGACAGTTTCTGCGTGACTCACCCTACATCTCATCCATCACAGATTGCTCCTACTGCAGGGTCAATCATCAGTGCAAAGACAGTGGGATTTGACACCAGGTCATTTTTATATATTAATTTTACTCATTAGTCCTTCATAGCATAATGTGGAGAACTAGAGGGGGAAAATATGACCACAAAGATTTTTAACCCTTGTAAAAAGCTTGGGTTTCAAGATTAAAATGCCCCTCTCAAAGAAGTTCTGAATCTTCTCTGCTTATAAATAATAGTCAATAGCCTACCACCAATCTGTCATACCACAGGTAATGAAGATCAACAGATCAAAATTTACCTGTGGCTGCAGATGTGGGAGAGATGAAAGGAGGAGGTTGCTGGGGTTGAATCTCAAGCACCTGTGCATGGCCAGCCTCTGCAGCAGCCCCCAGCCCTGGGGTGAGATTTCCTGCAGCCAGTGCACAGCTCTGACCGAGTACCTTGGCATAGCACCATGGGGAGGGAGAATTTCATCTGTCTTGACCTGTGTTCAGGTATGTACCTATGGGAACAGATCTGTCAGTATCTGACATCTTCTATCGAAGACAATCTTTGGGAAGTGCCTGAAAATCAAGACACTCCTTTCGCTAAGAATAAAGATTTGGTATCACTGGGGATGAAAGAGGGACTAGACTCCAGAAATGAAAGAGAAAAGAAGGTAAAATTGTGAAAAGTGTCCTCTATTTCTATTTTATATAATTTGCAACCCAACCCAGTATTTGAAAACCAAATCAATTTAACAGATATGGCCAGACTATGAACATTCCTATTCTTTCTATTGTTCAGTTGGTGAAGACTTTTCTGTCAAAAGAACTTTTCCATTAAAAAATCTACTTGCTACCCAAAGAAGATTTATTTTTAAACCCCACCACCACCACCCTTTTTTTTTTTTAGTAGGAATTTTCTAGTCTCAGATTGTTGTCTGGACTTTTTTCACCATCCATCTCCAATGTCAGATAGGAATGATTAACAATAGGAGCAGTAATAACGATAGAAGTATTGCTTTACTTTTAGCTAATGGGCTACATTTTTCCCCTCAGAAATTTTATTGTTCCATGTTATATGTATCTATATATTGGTAGCTAAAATAAATATATTACATAAAAATAAATTTGGCACTTTTATGTTTCTAGAAATCCTGTTCAAACAGATTTGTTACAAAAAACCAATGTTATTTCTCTGTATTTTACATTCTGGTACAGCATCTCATGATACTCTGTTAAACATTACAGTCTTAAGTATGCATCATTTAATGCAAATATTGCTACTTAGGTGGTTGGGCACATTTGTGAATCATATATCAAAATGAAACTTGCATTTCTACAACTATTACATTGCATTATCTCAAGAAATAGAACACAGTGAAATTATTTATTTTCCATAGATTTGAAAGTTACTTTTTGGAAGTCCTGGCAACATGGCAGAAAAAGTGTTGGGTTTTTTTTTTTTTTTTTTGCCTTTGCTTTTACAAGAACCAATCAGATTCTGCAAACACACACACTCACAGTGGGAAGCTTTGTTCTGAACAGAAATATTTTTTTCCATATTCCTGTTTCTCTCAGCAGAATTGCACTCATCACCCTTTATTTCCTATTTGTTTGAACGGTGTGAATAGTTTCAATGCAGGC
The DNA here is from genome assembly GCA_027574665.1 of Rhynochetos jubatus. NCBI lineage: Eukaryota > Metazoa > Chordata > Aves > Eurypygiformes > Rhynochetidae > Rhynochetos > Rhynochetos jubatus. The sequence goes on from CM050654.1 coordinate 34,284,166, forward strand.
TCAGGACTACCTGCTTCTCAGGCAAATCTCTGTGTTTGACTTAACTTGCCAAAGTTTCAGCAAATTCTCCTATAAATGGAAAGGGCCTTGTTTTGGGAGAAAAGAGGGGAATTGGTAAAGCTCTTTCTGTACTTTATAACACGGCCTTCCTACCTGCAATGTGAAACACTAGGGCTAAATATAAATATACAGTGGGAGTTTATAGTTTGTTATTTATATTTCTAAAGTGGCATAGTTTTTATATTTCTTAGCCAGAATTCTCACAGATCATCAAACTTAGGAATCCATGTACACAGATAAGACATCACCTTCAGTCCTCGAGAAAAAAACCAATATCTATTCAGCATCTTCAGCACTACTTGCTCATCTTATGATCTGCAAACTGACACTCATTTATTTTATATCTAGCTCTTTGGATTAAACACAAAGCAAAACACTAAGTCTACAAACACCAGTTCAGGCATATTCCCCAGACTATTCTGGATTTAAAAAAAATAATAAATAATAATAAAAAAAATCTTTTCTTAAAATGCTGTTCTGCCATCCTAACTTCACATAACAATTCCGGGTGCAGGGAGTCCAGTCCACCAGTAAGGCAGAAGTCCAGAGTGCTGCAGTCCAGCAATCACTTACAGGTCTGAAGTGTCAGAATAAGCGGTTTGAAGAAGGACAACCAGTTAAGTAGCTTAGCCTTGCAAACCAGGTACCTTTAAGCAATTCAAACTTATAAATCACTTGCCTGTCCTTCATTTCACAGAAAATGCCTAGTCTTATCCCGTAATTCCTCATTTTAATTATTCACTTTCTGTGCAAAATTACAACCTTTTTAAAAGCATTAGAACTGCATTTGCAAAACTTAAATTCATATAATTGCTAAAAATGAAGAACCATTTCAACTTTATTTTTTTCCTCAGAATGCTCTTTAAAATGCCCTTTTTCTTACAAAATAAACCTGGGAAATTTTCAAGGAAGATCAATTTTAGTAAACAAAGTTATTAGGACTAAACACAAGGTTTATAATAGAATTTGGCTGAACTAGAAAGGATTTATGCTGTAATCAATTACAAAAGCTTCAACATGGCTCTGTATGAAAAATGAAGAAAAACAAAAAGGGCAAAAGAAACCAAAACCAAAAGCTTGTCTGATGAGCTGAAAATAACAGCTTTGCCACCAAATTAGGCAAGTAAGAAGGTTAAATATCACAACAGGAAAAAGCTGTCTAAACTACCAGACAGTTTTAGCTGAGAGTCCTTAGGGGATATTTTTAAAGGGCATGTCAAGTAAAAATAACTTCTTCACAGAGGAGGAAGTACTTCAGAGAGAACAATGGAGGGGAAAGAAAGAAGGCAAAAATGCCCTCTTCAGCCTTCCCTAGCAAACAGGAAGATCCTGGGACCTGGGGCTCAGCTCTTGCTCACTTTGTTAGGGAGGGTGGGGGCAATCACTGTGTTGTGTTATCAGGAAAGTTGAACGTGCTTTCTCCCCTCACCCCAGAATGCTAAAATATCATTATATTCCCAGATCTTTTTTCAATCCTGACAGCAAGGTAACAAGGCATATTGCTGAGAAAATAGAGAAGACATTGATTGGAAAAGATCCCTTTCCATGAGACAGAAATAAATATACTGGGGGCATGGGGTAAGGATGAATCAGTTGGTTTTTTTCAACTTCTGAACTCAATCGACAGTTTACCAATACAAGAAAAGAAGAAAGAAAGGAGGGGGCCGGAGCCGGGGGGGAGAATATTCTTATTCCTGGGGAAGTAACACCTTGGAAAAGATATTTCTGTAGGAAATATTACCCATATTACAGCAAAAGAGAGAGTTTTAATTTTAAATAAAAGCGGACAATGCATGTAGCCTTTAATTAGTGGGCTGTTGTTGCCAGATGGAGACCTTCCCAGGTGATTTTTCAAAAGGTTGGGCTGTATGACAGAGAATTATTTAAACCCAATCTCTTTTTTTCTATTCTGAGAGGTCTGAAGTATATTGCAAATACTATTAAAGCTTCACAAGCATGGTAGAAGCCCCATGTTCATCAGAAATGCTGACATGAATGATGCAGAGCCTTGGTGCTTACAGAAAACTTTCCAAAACTATCTGATGTAGTAAGCTTATTGTCTTACCTTATTTTAAGGCTTCAGTGAGTGTTTTGGAGCATCATCCTCATTTGCCTCCAACACTAAGCGTTCCCCATTGCACGCAGAAGAAGTGGCCTTAATCCGTCTGAGCAGGAAATCTCATTGTGCTGAAATTACATGAAAAGAGATTTTTAGATATTTTATAGAAAACTTGCTTAATACATGGTTGGTTTAGCTGAATATCACCTTCAAGATTTACCTCTCAGTTGCAGTCTCAGTTCCCATGTTCAGTGGGTGGATGGTACTTTCAGTATAGATGGCTTACTGCGGTAAAGGGAAACAGCAAAGAACAAACACAAAACACCTCCATGAGAAGAAAGCAGTGTTTGTGTTTCTGTCCCTGTAAGTATTCAAACTGTTTAACAGCTTTAGCAGCAGGCAGATAACTTAAGATTTATAACAATACCATGTAGGTTGTGGGGCTGTAGATACAAATGCCACTTTCATAATTATATTCTGTTCTTTTTTGAATTTGTAATTTCACTTGTGAGCATGATCATGATGCAATAATGCCAAAGCCAGGTCATGAAATATGGCCCCTTACAGATTGAAAAAAATTGAATCACTCCTCAAAATTTTTACATCGGTGGTTTTTTTTTTAATAACTTTCTCATCTGTGGTTTCAGCTCTCAGGGAAGAACTGTGTACATGCAGGCAGGCAGAGGATCATGCTTAAAATGTCATACCGAAATATCACCATGACATACACCATTTTGATGCATCTAAATAAAATGAATGATAAAATGCCAAAAGAAAGGTTTCACTGATTTCCAGTGAAGATATTTGAATAATTATTTCAGTGTGACTGCAGTGAAAGCAGTTGGCGCAACTTCAGTATATCCCTTCCTGAAATGACATATTGAAAAAAAGCACTTACAAGTTCCTTAATGTGCATATTTTATGACAGAGAACACTATGAAAGCCTGAATAAATTACCATAAAGAATCTTTAATAATTTATTTTAAAATAACAGCAAACCTTTCTGAATACCATTCCTTCATAGTTAATGAACAAAGCCTATGCAAAGTCTCTACAAAAAAGGTGACAGTGCTCTGCAGCGTTCTTAGAATCACAGAACAGTTTGGGTTGGAAGGGACCTTAAACACCATCTAGTTCCAACCCCCTGCCATGGGCAGGGACACCCTCCACTAGACCAGGTTGCTCAAAGCCTCATCCAGCCTGGCCTTGAACACTTCCAGGGATGGGGCATCCACAGCTTCTCTGGGCAACCTGTGCCAGTGCCTCACCACCCTCTCCAGCAAGAATTTCTTCCTGATATCCAATCTAAATTTCCCCACTTTCAATTTAAACCCGTTACCCCTTGTCCTATCACTACAGGCCCTTGTAAAAAGTCCTCCCTCAGCTTCCTTGTAGGCCCCCTTCAGGTACTGGAAGGTGCTATAAGATCTCCCTGGAGCCTTCTCTTCTCCAGGCTGAACAAGCCCAATGCTCTCAGCCTGTCCCCATAGCAGAGGGGCTCCAGCCCTCTGAGCATCTCTGTGGCCCTCCTCTGGACTAATTACAGAAATTACAGTTGAGATTAACTTCCAGGGTTTCTTCTGGTTTTTTCCATCACATACTGCTCTTCCCACTCTGTAGGTTTTTGTCTCATCTGTATGTTGTGTTCATTTACAAGAGAATACAACAGGAATATGCATTCAGATTAGCAAAGAAAACTATAGCTTGCTCCTCTGCTCACTAAGGAGGGTTATTAGTGTATTTATAGCCAATGAGACTAATGATGGCTCTTTCCATGCAACTATTGGAATCCACTGAAAACATGCAGAGTTTACAGTTAGTGGTATTCAGGGGCCAGACAAGGCAACAGCTTTGGCTAATAACGTAAGAGTCATTCATCAACATAGAAGCAGCTATGTTCAGCTTGGTGAAGGAAAAGCTACATAACAAGAAAATCATTATGGTTTCTTGTTATCAGACAGATGCAGGTAGTTTTGATGGTGTCTGGTGAAAGGTTATTTAGAAACAGGCTGCACGTCACTTCTTCACGGCATTCATTAAGTGGTTTGTCAGATGGTATCGTGCTGTAGCAATATCCCAAACTGATCCATTTTGGATTTCCAACTGCAAGTCACAGATATAATGAAGAAAAGAAAAATATTCTGCAGTGAAGCAACCACAGGCCCTAATGAAATGTGGCATATTAATTTCTGAGCTATGAAATTATATAATCCCAGTGGATTTATGTTTCCAACTCAAGGATCCTGAGGAGGACAAGAGACAGTCACTTCTGTGAAATACGTGTTTACACATTGCTCATGGCTAGGTTTCTCTTCATGTAATTGTCCTTTTTTTCAAAAAGTAGTGCTCGGGAATTATTGTGTGCGTTCGTTTGTTCAAGAAATGTCCACCTGGTTGCTTTATGAAACAGGCCAAAGGACTGACAGATCGATAGATAGATAGATGATAGAGAGACAGATAGACAATCAGACAGAAGATGGCCCAAGATGGACTGAAAGACAGACAGATAGCTATGCAGAGTCCAAATTTAACCATTTGATCTCAAAAAAAATAAAAATCCCTGGAAGAAAATACAAGTAATTCATACCTTGTCTTGTTCTTAAACTGATCAGTGATGATGGGGAATAATTTTAATTTCATTTTCTTGAGAATAAAACTCAAATACATCTGATTGATTAAAAAAAAAAAAATCCCAGAATTTTAAACTGGATGCATCTGCAGCCTCATTAGCAATACTGCCATCAAGCTGTCACTCGCCTCACTTCACACCAGGTTTATTCTAATGCATGATGAACAATCATGAAAACAGAAGTGATTCATTCCCATCTGAGATTGTAGGTACAGTGAACATGAATGATACTACCACAAATAAGCTTACCTTGTGGTCTCTGTCCCAGAGACTCCAGCATTCTTGAAGCATTTTGCTGGGTAGGGGCTCAGTTTTCAGCACTGCAGATCAAAGCAAGGATGTACCAGAAAGAGCAGAGAGTGCTTTCATCTTTACAATATGAGCCATGTGATTGTCCTGGACATTCTTGCACCCAGGCAATACAATTTCTTCTGTCATGAGGCCAAACCGAGTGCGTTCCTGAAGCAGAGGTAGAAAATCAAAGCAGTATCACTTGAAGCAGGGGCTCGGATGGAGAGAGACACTGCAGCAGCAGGACGGGTTTGCACTGGCAGGAAAACAGGTCACTGCACCTAGGAGAATAACAGAACACCCAAATTCCCATGATCTCTGTGCATAGAGCAGCACCTGTGTGACACCCCTCTGCAGCACCTCTGGAGAGAGGATAGATTCACTTAACCACAGTCAGGGCTGATTTCTGAAATGCAGCTCATTTGGGGCTGAGCAGCTCGGAGCAGAGGCAGGGAGAGCTTGCAATAGAAAAATAGCCTAGCCACAAGTTTGTAACAAGCCCAGATCTCCCTGGCAACTTGCCATAACTTTATTCATGTTACCTGGAGGTTGAATTTAGTCCGCAGCACCCTAAACGTATTGCAGATCCCAGTGACATGGAGGCTTTGGGCCTCCCACCATTGCACCTCAGGATTTTTTGTGTATATGTACTGTACATCACTGAACCAAGATAGTTTTCATCTTTTTTCCAGCTCCTTGTTTAAAAATAAGGAAACAGAATTAGCTTTTTCTCCACTTTAATTCACCTTGTCTGAGCTGGTTATCACTGTGCTGAGTGTGGCAGGTTTTCCTCAGGCAACATAATTTCCATATTTACTGTTGAATGTTGCCTTTTGTTATTGGTTCACAGTGGATTACTGCAATAGAAATGTAAGTACTCCACAAAAGCAGCAGCTTCATCCAGGATATGACAGTTAAGTAATGCTTCAAATTGACATATCAAATTACACAGATTACATATTTATAATCATTTTGACTTAATGTGTTTCCCAGCACTGATGTGAAGCAAGATGTATAATTACGTGCAAGACTTCTGGGCAGCTATACGAGTATTCAGATGCTAAGTGTCATTCCTTTAAAAAAAAACCAACACAAAACACCAACATAATCTTGGCAGTTTGAGCTGGTTACCAGACTTCAAACTTAGTTTGGAAGCTTCTCAAAGCAGTTGTTATTTTCTTAGGTATTAGACTGGAAACATAAACTAGGCATTTAAAGCAATCTATTACATATAGCAGTAAAAACAAAATTAATTGTGTTGCCATACAAAGGTTCACTTGTCAAAAAAGAAAAAAAAATAGGAAAAAGGGTTCTTTGGAAGATACACTGTGAAGAAATAAACATAAAATTCCTATGCCAGAAAATATGATTCATGTAGCAACTTAAATTACCTAACACGTCACTTTTAGGTGAGGCTGTTTGTTTTTACTCTTCCTTCTCCACAGAAACATGAAGACTTTGATGCTCATCGAAGGACATTTAAAAAAAAAATTGACCCATTAATAAGGGCCTATTGTAAGCACTGTAAGGGAGGGCTAGCATTCTTTCCATAACACATCTCAGCTAGTATTAACAGTTTTTCAATACAGAGAAAAACTTGGGAAATGATAGTATCTATGAAATGATTCTCAGTCAAAAATTAAAAAAGATAGAAAGAGATTCCCACTAAAAAGTAAAGATTAATAAATAATAAATCACATACTTCTAGAAGAAATCTGGCATCTCTATACTTTCCTTTCTGTCAGTGCTTGACATATAATGCAAGACCCGCCATATGATATATATGTGTGTATATGTATATAAAGTATATATAGATCTATCGATAGATATGAGGTATGAGATCATAGGTTGCTTCTTGGCTCTTACCTAAAGAAGTCCTACTGAAGCTGGACAAAAGTCTATTAATCATTCATGTCCAGATAGAGATCAATATGCTGTGAAACACTATCATCCTTTCCTTAGAAATAATGTTCAGGTATCTTTCAGCCTGCTTGATGTCTGCAATATCTCCTAAGATACTACTAAGGATTTGGTTTTGTCTGGTTTTATTTAAATGTATGATATATAATATAATAACATTAACCACAGACAACACTGTATGAAATGTTTGCTTATTCATTATGAACAGAGACATGACGTCACTGGGAAAACTCCAATGGCCCAAGATTAAAGGGCAGGAGCAAGTGTTAGTCCTTGGGATGCAGGCTACCTCTTGACCCCTATGACTGTAACTCAGATGAGGAATCTGAAAACTGTAATCTGACTAAAAGTTGTAGGAAAAAACATGACATTATAAAATTAAAATTGTCTGGGTTTATTCCATGGGTATTAAACCAGGAAAGAAAACCACACTTAAATATCTCCATATTTAGTGCTGACTATCTACTCGGTCCTACTAATGCCATTTGGAATCAAAGCAATTTAGTATGCCTGAGAAATCAAATCCAAGGTACTGCTTATTTCCAAACTATTTAGCAGACCCACCCATTGCCTCTTAACATTAAATAAGTATTTTCTTTGCCATTTAACAGCTGGAGGATTTGAAGCATAAAGGAAAACAGAGAGGAAAAGTTCTAGGTGAAAAGTAAAACAAAACTGTAAAACTCCACTATACTCTCTTGCTAAAAAATGTAACTGTGTGAAAAATAGTGTCATATATTTTGCTGGGTTCAGGACATTATTTCAGATCAAAACAAGAAGTGAGCACATTAGCCTGCCTCAGTCACAACATCAGAACTGGGAAAGTTTGTCTCACTTGTACCAGATTTAAGCATTAGCTGGATCACATACTAAAACACTCTCTAACAGGAGGAGTACTTTTTTTCTTTCAGGAGTCTGAGATTTCAATTTTTCTGCCATTTATACCACTTGTTCTCAAAAGAGATGAATAATCTTGTCCAGACTTACAGTTTTGTGTCTTGCTTGAAACAACACTCTGCCTTGGCATCTTCAAATACACTTCCTCCTTCTCTCTTCTCTTCGCCTATCGGACAGTTACCGTGTTGACCTTGGCATGTCACCCCTCGCCAGGCATATCCCTGCCAGCTCCCCAGTCCTTATTACTTCAAATATACATCTCACTTTCTCACTCCACAAGTTACCTTCCTTTTACTCACCATACCTGCCTGGGGGAGGACGCTATCCCTGGCAGTGGCCTGCGATGAGGGGGTCAATGCAACTGCCATGGAGCATCTTCTGGGTGTCTCCAGCATCACAGCTCATCCCAGCAGGAACAAACATCCACCAGGTACCTCTTGGAAACTCTCCTATTTGTGAGAAGGCAACAAGAAAGCCTTTATTCTGCTGGGGGTTAGAGCTGGAAAGTATTGAACAATACAGCACGTTTTTTGTTGTGCTTCAATTTTTTAATCTGCTTGGTGCAGCACCAAGCAGCCCAGGGTACTAGGCCATGCCTAAGGACTCCAAATGCTTCAGTAATAAAAACACAAAGAATTATTTATTAACCTCACCCAGCCAAAAATAAATGTGCTGAAGCGGGAAGGAGGAAGGAAGGGAAGAAGCCATGTCATTTCCAGATCTTTGCACATCACTGAAAAATGTCTCGCTTTAATGATTTACCTTGTGTTATATACTACCCATAAGAGTAGCAACCAACCCAGTATGAAAGGTTTTCATCACAAATTCAAACTCAATCATTAAGAAATACTTTTGTATGAAAAATTCTTACTGTAAATAACTCAAGATGGGCAAATCCTGAGAAACAAATCCTCTGATTTCCTCAGCTTGTTTCAAGCGTACTGTTAGAAAAGCCCTCTGTTGATAATACCTATAGAGTTCAAAGCTCCGTTTGCAAGAAGATGAATCCAAAAGTATGCTAAAAAAGCCATATTTTTCTGGAGATAATGGAGGATGTTCTTTGACTAAAATTAGTTTTTTGCTGCTTTGTCACTGCTCCCTTTTATATATGCCCCATGGCACCTATTGTCAAACTAATATGGCCATTCAATGTTTCATTGCTTAATTGTAAATTTTTAAATGAGATCATTTATTTTTATTACTGATCAATCAAGTAGAATTTATAGCTTGTATTCCCCACACCATCCCCAAACACAGTTACCCCCAAAGGTAAAATATCTTGAAATGGGTATAAAAATTGAATTAAATCAATATGTTTTTATTCTGCTCCAGCTCTTTTCCCACTGTTCTACAATTAAAATTCTATGAGGAATATAATACTGAAGAAATAAATCTTGCACTGTTTAATCAGACAAGATTCAAAGAAATAAATCACAAAGGAAATGAATGCATAAAGGAAATGGTGACTCTTCAGATGAATGGATAATTCTGTAAAAATGTATTGCTTATTTTAACTCGTAAAAATTATGGCCAGTTTCATGTATATTAACCAGGTCTGTAATGAAGCATTCAAGCTCGCATGCTTTGTATACCCACAATATAGGCAGTTGTGACGACTGTTTAAATTCCTTCATAAGCCAACCCACAGAACTTTACACTCTTCACCACTTACTAATTCCCTTTGTACCTTGCTAGTATGGCTGTCAGTCATGCACTCACACAATGCAGTACCAAAGGACTCTCCTAAGAGCTAATCTACGCAGAAATTACAACTGCTAAAGACCTGACTATGAACACAATTTTGTTTCCTGCTCTGGTGTCCCTGCATAGGCTGGGGCTGTCACTGTGCCCACTGGCTGCACAAGGAAGCTGAAGACATGGAGACAAAATACCTGAGCTCATGTGGTGCTCGTGGTCGCAGCAGCTCTTATGAGACGTGTTCAGGGCTGAGAGACAGGCATCGATAATGAAGGTACACAAAGATAACTTGCGACTTCCTTGGGCTCCCATCCAGAAAAGCACTTAGGCCGCATTAACCTGTAGACACCTGAGTAATATGCTTGAAATTGGTGGATTTTCCTCCAGTTTGTACAGAACTATTGAAGGTTTGTGCCGAAATCCTCGTTACTTTGAGACTTGAATCCCAGAAGTGGCAAAGCAGATGAATGGTACATGTGGAAAGAGGAACACTGGAGCAGCATGACATATGCAGACCAAGATAACATTCCTGTTCCTGCCCTTCTGCAGGACTGGAGGACTGAGGGCACCACAGGTCCACTGTTATGGGTCTACAACAGATGTATAACAATGAAAGTGGCTCTGCAGAAGTCAAAATCAGCAAAAAAAGTACCTGCATTTAAGAAGTATGAGGAAGGAAAGAGGTTCAGGAAATCACTTCTGACGCTGGTCTATTAGTCTGACTTTGATCCATTACTCTGAAAGAAGAATTAAAAGCATGAAGGTAAACGGCAAATAGAACAAAAAGCAACAGGACTGGACAGATGAACAAAAATACTTCTTCATTATGCTAACTGTCTGAAGGACATAACAGTAACTCACCTGCATCTGAATTCCATGAGGCATACGATCTGATTCTACATGACAATTTATAAATGGGAGATAGTGGAAAAATAAAAGGAATACAAAGAATAGCAAAAGTAGAGGTATCAAAGGGAAAGTGTCAGATGAGAGGGAAGGTTGGAAGTGAATTTGCCAAGGACTGGTTCCACGATTAGCTGGTTATACTATGCCTTTCATTAACCTGCATTTATTTAATCAGCACTAAGAGTCTGAGATTTGCTGACAATGCAAAGGTGGGAGGCATCACCAATATTGATAATAATAACTGTACTATACTGATTGCACAGCCTTGAGGAATGAGATCATAGATTTGGGGATTAAAGTACAAGTTCAAGCACATGGTGTTCAACGCTACACATTTCTGCTGTAAAATGGACCTTATCTGTTGGAAATGACAAAAGTGATAAAGATTGGAACACTAGCTCAAGGAAGGTCTGCAGTAATAGTGGATTATAGGATGACTGTGAACCCCAACTCCATCAGCTATGAATGTGTCACCTGACAGATGGTGAAGTGACAGAGAAGCATGGGTGATATGTCCTCTGCAACACAGACTGAGAATAAAGGTGAGTTTTCACAGAAAAATGTACAGAAAGAGATATTAGAATGATCTGAGGGATGAAGAACTCATCTGAAAATAGAAGAAAAAAGCATCTTCTTCCACTTGTTTACCTTAGGAAAATTCAAACTGAAAGAGGATGAGATTATTGTCTACAGAAAAACTAACATAAACATTAGGGGGGGGGGGGGGGGGGGACACCAAAACAACCAAACCACAAGAAAAGACAACCCAACCCTATTAACCTAAAAACACCATGCTGGTAAATGAATAAATTAATGTTATTTTATTTACTGTATTTAATCTGGAAATTAGTTTACAAAAAACACCTAAAGATCATAGCAGGACTATGTCACAGTATTCCCACTGGAGTAAAAGTAAACAAGTTCTACTTTTAAGAGATTGCTTGAGCTGTTTATAAAAAGGATTATATTATGGGGTTGTCTGGATTTAGGGATTTAAGAATTCTATGTTAGTTCTGTGTGTCTCAAGAAAGCACTATGAGATAGATGAGTTACTATCCACCTGCTTATCAGACCCCTGGGTTTGTCCCAGTATTTAACGGTCATGTGGGTTTTCAAAAGGATGTCACCACCTGTGGAACATCCAAGGAAAGCGCAAAGCAAACTAGTATCTGGAAAATGCCAGGAATTATTTGTTTCATTTTCCAAAAGTGAATGAAGCAAAGAACCATATCTTGCCTATGAATTACAAATTATTCAGTTGCCTACTGGCACAAAACTGTGGTATTTTCTTTAGAGAGGCTTTTGTTATTGCAACAAAATAAAAAATTGCATTATAGTTTTTCTTTTTTGTGTGTTTTAGGAGTTTTCTATTGGATTGCATATGACTAGATTTAGAAGACCGATCAAACAATAGACATTATCAATAGGAAAAATGTTGTAGGAATAAGAGTGAAACATTTCAAAACTAATTTCAGTAACCAAATATAAATCATGATTTGCATTACATGTTTTTAATTACTGGCATAATTAATATTAAATACTAATTAAAGATCCAGAAGTGCTTGCTCTACACTGTACAGAGGTAGACATGATCAGTAACTGGAATGCTCATAGGCTTGATTTTTACATTTTCATTTTTATAATTGCAGGTTAACACAACTTACGGGACATCTATACACAGACAGATGTTGCTCAGGAGTTTACAGCTGCGAGGCGGCTGTTTGGGCCATGATTAGATGGATAATGCTTTGGAAATTTTATGGTTGGATTTCCGTGATCTTCATTCCAATAAACAGAATGAATAATTCTTACTGATCAAACATTTTGACAACTTTGACTAAAACAGGTTTTACAAAATTTAGTAGATGTATCAGTTACAAAGGAATGAGTTAGGTCATTCTTAGGGATGATTCAAGGCCAAGGATCAGTACCAAGGGAGCCCAAACAGAACAGGCTTTTATAGCCTAGGTGATACCTTCCATCATTAGCTGATAAAGGCAGAATTGCCCTCATTTCATGCCTGTTGATGTACCCTGAATTCAAAGAGATGACAATATTTTCACTATTTTACCTATTTATATAAGAATTTGTGATAATTCTATAACCATTTAGGAAGTCAAGAAGATATTACTTACTGTTGTTTAGCTGATCCAATAAAGAGTGGTGTAAAATAACCTGTATTGCTATTTTGGACAGAATTATTGAAGACTTTCATTTTTCCCCCTAAGCATCAACAATACCTTCTCTTTCTGACAGAGTTGCTCTCTAAATGGTGTGTGGTTTTGGTTGTGTTGCCCAGAGAATGGGGCAACCAGACCTAAAATCCCAGCTGACTGTAATACTGTATCAATAAAAGGGATGGTTTTCTCCTAATCATTGATCCTTTGTTCATAAACAGACAACTTTTTCTGTTGCTGGGAATATGGGGTACAAGTGTTCAGTTTGCTGTAAGAATTGAGTCTATTTGGTACCTGAGTTAAAAAAATCATTATGTATGTACTTAAACTTAATTGACTTGTGTGAAAACAAAGTGACTCTTGTATTTTATCAAATACTGAAGCTTAAACATGTCAATATTCATTAGACGTACAGTTTAGATTATGCTCTTGACAAACCACAGCAATGCCCTCATTGTTTGAGATAAAGTTTTCATGCCCCTGTTTTTGCCACAAGTGACAAGGATTAAACACACTGTGGGAAATTCACTAATCCTCACATACAGGCTGCCTCTATTGTCAGCAAAATTTGAATGAAATATGACTTTCCTATAGTTATTTGTTCCTATACAATGAAAACCAGTCTGCACCTGCTTCACACTCAGGAATAGAGGCAGCTAACAGCAGAATTTCAAAATCTGGAGTACACAAAAGGAACAAGATTATAACGGAGAACATTATTGTCTGGTTTGGTAAATCGTTATGCACTAATGCATATGCAAGTACATTTTTTCTGATTTTTTAAAAAGACCTTTCATATTACCTGAGATGAAAGGGTCAAATTTCACATTAGAGATCCTACTCCAATTTAGTTGCCAATAATGGGAAAAGTAACTGAATTTCAATATGCAGTGAGAACATGAAAATAGTCTGTTGATTAATCTGTTTTAACTGGGTATTTATACTAAATAGCTTGGAATAGTGACAATTACAGTTTGCACTTGTATTTCATTTTTCATCCGAGGATTTTGAAGTCCTTTACAAACATTATAATAAAGCCTTCCAAACAGTAGATAAGCTTCACAACACCCAGTGTAGTGGGTAGGATGTAGGAGGCAGCCAAGAAACAGTAAATAGAGAATTGTGAATGACTTGGTGAAGTACACAAGAAGATAGGTGAATCCTCACTGTGAGCAAGCACAGACTCCATATAATGACAATTCACAAAGTGTCCTAGATTAACATTTTAAAAATGTCCCGAAGTAAGAATAGCTTACAGTGGGATTTTGAACTTCTTTTCCCAGCAGATATTTAGCAATGGAAGCAAAAATCTGAAAGGCACAAGTGGGAGTTGAACACTCATTGATTTGTTGATGTTCAGCTACCCGGTTGCTTCTGAACCTTAGAAACTAGCTAAAAATCGAAATAATTCAGTAGACATCTGAATTCAGCAAAGTCAATATGGAATACTTAATTTTAAAAGACTGGGAAAACTTGATCAGCTCTAATTCTTATTTCCACACCTTTCCCAGCTGCAACTTTTATGGATTGAAGCCTAAAAGAAAAAAAAAAAAAAAATCCAACTTAAATTGTGCTAAGTAGCATCTTACAAAAATAGAAGCTGACTAATCCAAGAGATACATTAATGAAGGATCACTAATTGCTCTCATTTCACATTAATTAATGTAAAATACATAGTCAAATGACCTTTGAATACTAAGTATTTGTGGAGGAAGATGAAAACTTGTTAACTTTTGCTCCTCCTTCCCACATGAATTAAAAAATTTCTGAATCCCACCAACATATTTTACAAAGCATATTTTAGAAAAATACGTTCTAGTTTGCTCAACTAAGGACCAGCACTCAAAGGCAACACTCACCTTCTATGTCATATCGAATCTTCCTGAAAACTTGATTTTTCACCCTGTGTTTTCTCACCTCATAGGAACTCTCCAAAGTCAAAAGAAAACTATTGTGAAAGTTTCTTTCCATAACTAATTTTGTTGTATACTATTTTAGTGTCCCTCAACAAAACCATCATACTCCCAGCTTAAATCTTTTTTTTCCTCCTGCAAGCATCCGCCAATACTCTTCCTTCATCATCAGTCAAAACTGCCCTGACTATCATATCTTACGGTCTGCTTTTAAATTTTACCTTTTCCTATACTCAAAACTTGAATTTGTTACTGATTTTTCTGTTGTTGCCAGACAAACAAAGGCTATAGATTAACTCAGTTATTAATCCAGTACAGATCTGAAAATGAATTAGTAACTACTGCATTTTTATCAGTATGGAGCCAGGTGTCTTCTGCAGGCTGATTAAGTCTTAAATCTTTTTCCTTCATATCTCCTCTTCACCACTCTGTCTTGACTAACTATTCAGATCAATCAACAAATTCGTTTTCACCTTCACTGCTTGGTCTGAAATACCTGCATGGCTCACACATCCATCTGTTATATTTGGGGCATTTCACCTTAGCCAACCTCTTATCTGACAGCAAGTAGTTCAGTTACACCGAACATTAAAATATCCAGCTATATGTTATAATTCTAGTCCTGCCTTCAATGCAAGGATACTTAAAAGACACCATATAGAACTACCATGGGAGCAGGATTTCTGCAGAGAAGGTCCAGGCAGGCAGAGGTATTCAGTGTACAATTCTGCAAAGCCTTGGTAGGGATCTGTTCTTGGTGCAGGAGCAGTGAACGCTTTCGGCGTGCAGTCTGTGACACACATAGCCTGTGGGAGAGCAGAAGGTATGTAGTAGCAGCCAGATTTACTTTTGATTTCATCCTCACTGAGGTTTATGCTCTTTCTGTGGTGCCTGGTACCTAAGCCTACATTAAAATTCTCAGTCTGTGTTTATTTTATAGCTATATGCTTGCATAACAATAACGTAAAGCTACAGTGCTGAAGTGTATAGAAACGTGACACTTGTAGGAAGAAACAAAAAATCAATGCCTTTACCCACAAATGCAAAATACTTTCAATTCTTGAGACTCAAGTGATTAAAAGAACTTTCCTTCATATCCAGCTGCAATCCCTCAACGTACATTTAGCATTCATTTTACTGGTGTAGTAAAGTAAAAGGTAACTCACCCTTTCAGTAGAAATTAAATTTAACAGTTGCTCTATTATGGTTGTTTTAGGTGGGGAAGGTCTCTCTGGAAAGTTTTAAGACAGTCTACAAATAGTCCCAATATGCAGCTCAATAAACAAAACATACTTGTTCCTGAAAGGAACAGCAGATGCAACGATTGCTTCTGCCAGCATTATCACAATTGCACTGCAAAGTCTGCTCCGCTCCAAGGTTACTGCTGAGGGTGTTACGGAGGAAGCACAGAAGGGAGGCAAGAGAGAGGGATTACACTTCTATTGTTAGTGAGTAGCATTTCCAGGTACCATTAAAAATAATTTATCTATCACTTTTTGTTCTCAGCAATTGCCAGATGAGATGAACATCTCATCTTTATGAGGGCCTCACTAGGAGTGCTGCCTTACAATCTTGCCCAAGGCTATTTCAATACCACATAAAGAGTGATGTAACACAAGGCATTCAACCCAGAATAAATGCTTTATAAATCCAGTTCATTTTACAGTAAAAAGGTTTAATGAAAGAAATTAAGTTTCTTAAAAAACAGACAATGGACCAGCAGTTTGGCTGAGCAGGATGAACCTTGGGAAGCACCATTTCAATTCTCTAATTATGGGCTCTGGAGGCTGATGTAATATTTTAATCCTGGGACACCTATCAATTGGTACTCTGTCAGTGATGTCAAGAAACATGTCAGGAAAATCAGTGCAGAAGAGTGAAATACTACTAAAAACAGGATTTCAAAATTCAGGAATCCGACCTCTAAAATCAGGTTTTATCTAATAGTATATCTGGAGACCTTTTTCTTTATCTCAATGTTTTTGAGTTTGGCTGGAGAAGATAGGTCAGATATCTAGGTGTCTTTTTACCCACGTCCACAACATGTAAGTGAAGTTAACTGAGGTTATTGATTTGTTCAGCGTAAGTCCATGCCTCAGAGCTTTGAAAGGAATCATAACATCTGACCACATCAAGTGGTCTCTGATGCTTGTGCCCCTGAAACTTCTCTGTAGGGCACAAAGGCATTTTAGCCTCACAGGGCATCTACCTTAGGGCAACACCTTCAAAATGCACATTCTGTGCATTTCACCTTCAAGGCACTGTCACGTTACCGGAACCTGATGCAATGATTGTGGAAAGAAATCCCCAAACCCAAAGGCTGCAAAAGCAGCACTTAAAAATATGAAATGTTTTATTTGGGAATTTTAGTATAAGCTTATAATGGAAAATCCAGTCCTCAGAACCTGTGCAAAGCCTTCTACTAGAAAGCAAAGTAATAAATTGACCAGTTCAATAAGAACTGCTCAATGAGTTTGGGTTTGGTTAAAAATGAAATGTTAACACTGTTAAGCCGTTGCCTCAAATTCTGTTTTCTCAGACCCCATAAGAAGCAGCTGAAGTTGACACATTTTGCAAACTGAGGAAGCTCTTCTCTTTTCAGCCTCCAAAAACTTTGGTGGAAACAAGATCGCATGAAATCAAATCCCCAGAGTGTAGGAACGTGTTTTTTGACATCAGGAAAGACAATATTTTACCCACAGAAGGAAGTTTATATGTTCTTTGTTTTGACTGTTTCATAGCAGGTAAAATCAGATTTCTAACAGGTCTTGAGACTAACTGAACTGTAAAGAGATATTTCTGACTTTTTCTGATTGCTTAAACCAGAAGGAAATACAGAGGGTCATGACTCACATCACTGACTGTGTTTGTACAGAGTTACCCCAAATGACATCAAAAAATTCCACTTTGTTAGCCAGAACAGATACATGGTAGCTATCAGATGACTTTTGTGTTTTTAAAAAGGTTATTTAAGGTTTTAATTACCATTAACTAAAGTTATGTCTGCAGATTTTTAACTATAATTTCCAAATCAAGGATTTCTCCCAAACTGCAAAAACTATTCAAACTTCTTAAACTCTTTCCAAGCTAAATCCTGTTCTGTGTGTCCGATCCTTCTGTATACATCACTTTCACAACTGTTTCTGGACTTCCCCAGAGAAAAATCTTGCAAAGATATGTCTACAAAAAGAGGAGAAGGATACACAAATCTGAGCAAGAGTGAAGAATCAAGGTAGTGATTCGTTGTGTTTACAGTTCCTTACAAATCTCTGGCTCTTACTTCATAGCTTTCACAAACATATCAGAGAACAATTTAAAGGTTTGATCTTGGTCACACCTCAGCAAATGTAAGAGTGTATCCTGGGATGGCTCATTTTCTGCTGCCAGGAGGTAGAGCTGAAGAGCTGGCTATTTCAGACCAGCCACTTGCCCTGTTTGTTTTGTCACAAGGACTTTCATAGAGGTATTGCAAGAAAAAATCACCACTTCTAAAATTTTGCTTTTAAAGCGTAAACTATAAGAGAAAGCCGTGGAACTTCCTAGCTTTGCATGACAACGTCTTTGCGACGTAGGAATGAAATTGGACCATTAATAAATGTCATTTTCAGAAAATTACTTTAAAAAAAGAGCTAATTCATTACAAAAAGCAGTGGTGAGAGTGATTGATGCTACTTTCTGTTTACCCCTAGAGACTGAAGCAGCTGTGTCAGGCTTCTCCAGGTGGCCACAGTTTACAGCAGCTTTGATACTGCTTTAAAGCTGTATAAGCCTTGAGATGGCTTTCGGGTGGATTTCTAAACTAGCAAAAAATGAATCCTTGAAGTTATGTATGTGCACATCTCAAGTATCACTGAGATGATATCTGAGGACAGGGCTGGCCTCTTCAATATGCGGCTGCTTCAGTTCACTAGAAATGCCAACATAAACTCAGTTTTAGTGAGTTAGTTTGTTAGTAAGGATCAACAAAGACATTTGCAGAGACAGCCATGCAATAACTCTGTCGCTGTTGCTGATACAGTTCCTATCCAGCACTCAATCTTTCTGCACCATATTCTGCTCCAGCAATGAGAAGAATGGGACCATGAAAGAGTGAAAACCAGGTCAGAAAAGCTGAAAAGGAGAACAGTAAGAAAGTAAAGGGCTTCCAGGAACAAGTCCCTTCAGCAAACCATGCTGGGGTAAGATGATGTCTGTACCTATACTTACTGTATATACATAGTAGGATTTCTTGCTCTGAACTTGCCCCTCTACCACGATCTCAGCTGAGTTCCACAATGAGCTCAATATTTTTATTCTTGGCCACAGTGAAGCAGGAGTTAGTCAGTTACTTCTCTGGAGTGATAACACACAAATTCCAAGAGTTATCAACACTGTGTAGGTTGGTTCTCAGTAGGACATTTCCCACCAAATAAAATTTTGCTAGAAACAAACTGATAGGATTTGGGAGAATTTAAACAAAGTTTCTTTTCTTTTTTTTTTTTTTTTTTTTTTTGTGCTAGCATAGAAATAGAAAATATAGCACTGAATATGCTCCAAATGCAATTTTTGAGCCAGAGCTTGAGGGATTTTTGTCTACATTTGGCAAACCTTCATACTGGCAGTTCAGTCGGAGAAGCTAGATTTGACTGTTCTCAAGCTTATTTGACACTTTTCACTCATTTTTCTTTTTATTTTATAAATTGATTTTTTTGATAAAGTAAGGCTTTTTCTGACTGAACTATATAGAATTAATAGGGCTTTACTCTGCTGCTTTTTAAGTTATGTATCATGATAACTGCTTCAGAGCAGGATCTAGAAAATAATGTACTATACACCTTTACAGTGTCCTTGGATAATTACAACATCCATATTTGGAATTAAAAGCAAAGAATACAGCCTAACAAAGACGAGCAGACAAGCCTATAGATTCATTTCGGTAAGCCCCTGTGAGTCTTAAACTGAAAGGACATTTTGTAGTTCTTTATAAGTATTAAATGTTAAAAACCATTTCCATAAGGCAATAAATATATTTCTTGTTTTTAATATAATTTATAAAGAACATAATCCAAAGAAAAATTAGTTTTCTTATCTTGCTTTGCTTTGGCAGTGACATTATGGGAGGAGAGCACAGCTGCCATTTATGAAAAACGCAACCTCTGATAACACACTTTATGGTTTTTGATTTTAGACTCTTACTCATGAGCATGCATAATGTTTTGAGGTATCATTTTTTAACACCAATAAAAAAAATGATATAAGATTTTATGTATGGCATTCTGTCACATGGATGGTGCAATGTTAAAATAAGAACAGTTGAAACATTTACCACATACTTCATTATCTCGTGTGAAATGAATATCTGGATAATTGGGAAAGCAAAAATCTTTGGTATAAGGATTTATGAATTGAATAAAATTACCTTCTGCAACATGAATTTCTGTGAGATAGGGATTTTCTTTTCTGCTGAAAAACATCAAGAGTTATGAAGTGTATCCTATCATATTTCTTCCAAAAATGATGGGTTTTTCCTATTTTCTATTTAATACAGAAACGTTATCTTCTCATCCTATCTTGACTTCCAGTTTACCAATGTTTAGTTTAAAGTAATCTTAACATTTCAAATCAAAATTCTCTTTCAGTTCTCAAACCAGCCTCTTTTGTAAATCTTTTAGTTAGTAACTCTGCCAAAATCTTTGCCCTGTATTAATAAGCACACAGTCTTCAAAAGGAACTGCCCCCTCTGATGTCTGTCCCAGTTACTGATACTTGCTCTTTCATACCCTTGGACTGTAAATCTTTCACTGACAGGATAAAACGGACAGCAAAATTCAGATTAATTTCAGTGGGATTTAAATCTAGAGTTTTATCATAGGACTCTTTTGGTCTTTTCAGTTTCTGTCCTCTGAGTCATTATCTTGTTTAGTCAGACCTCAGTGAATTAACAGGGTAATTCATCTAAGGCCTAATCGCTCTTACTGGCATCACTGACATTTGTGGATGGTGTCCTAACTCGGTAATCAAGGTATACATCAGCAACTTTAAGGAACCAATGATGCATAAAAGATGTCTCTGGACTTTTCCCCATATTAAGCATTTCTTTTCCAGAATCTTCTAGGTGATGTAAATATGTATCACTTACTATAATTGTAGAATATGACGAACAGGCTAAATTTTTCCCTTATTAGTATACGGTGCGATGGATTTCTGACTCCAGACTAGTTGCTTTCTAATATGCCTTGAATACAACCTCTGGTGTGCAAGGCCTGCAGGCAGCAGCCATATTTGTGTAATTTGCAATACCTTCCATCAGAAGTTGTACTAATGGCATAAGAAGTTTTTACTTATGCATGTTTGTTTACTTATGTATGTTTACTTACTTACCTCAGCAGAAGTTTATAGAGTTCTCTTTCACGCTCCTTCCCCAAAAGAGAGAAGATGCTCCCCTTGTAGGGGATCACATGCAACAGGGGATTAAACAAAGAGAAAACAAAACGTGTGTGTCTAGCTGAGTGTTGGCATGTCTTCTGCACCTAGACACTTGGGAATTTTAGTAGAGGAGCTGTCTAAAATGTTTTACATGATGGTAGGTGTGCAACCACTGGTTCTCTGGGGAAGACTTCATGGAGAAGCTAAGCTTCCTCATAGGGTCTGTTTTACATCAAGGCCATTACTTGCAGGGCCACTCTCAAACAGTTTAAGTAAATATGGCATATTCAGGTCTGTTGCCTTTCTTGATGGAAAATGCATTTGGGCCAGGCTTACTACTTCCTACCCTGAAGAGTCAGAAAGATGCAAAGCCAGTGTTGAAGCTTTCCACTGCCAGAAGAGGCATCTGTGTTACTGAACACAAAAACTAATTCTAATTTAGCTGAGCTTCCATTTTATATTGCCCTGTTTTATCTAAAACCCTAGATATTCTGGACTGGTAGTAATTTTGGATTTTAGCTCCCAGCAAACAAACCCAAAAGATTAGTTTTCTGTCTTTGGATTTGCAAATTTACATTCTTTGTACAGGGTTATTATCTTGCTAGAGCCAGAACAGCTACAGCTGGGACATTACTTAGGTCAAACATGCATTAAGTCTAAAAAGTTTTTAAAAACCCTCTACCAAACTAAACTCTCTCGGCTTCATTTATAGCACTGATCAAAACAGAAAAACAAAACAAACAAAAAAACCCAAAAAAAACCAAAAAACCCAACCTGTGAGTAAATGGATCTGTTGTCATGTCTACTAAAATATTACTAACCTAAATTACATTATGTTCTGTCATAAAGCTCTTTCATCATTGATCTCTACATTCTTGAGGTTTGCTCATTTAATGTCACAACAAAGATGCCTTTTCCCTGTTTGTACAATGTCTTTAAAGTAGGATAAAAAGGGCTCAAGGTATATGTTTATTGTGCCGAAGCACTATGAAAACTTAAATAAGAAATACATTCAAATTTTTATTTCCTTATCAGTTTATGACACAGATTACCTTATCACAAGCAACTTTTTAAAGATATTACTGTTTTTAAGATATGGCTAATAATAATTTCCCTTTTTTTATTTTTTTTTTGAAAGATGCTTAGATGGAGGATAAAAAAGTCTACTTAAATACCAAAATAACAATGACCATAAACCATTCTTCATTATTCACTTGTATGTTTCCCAGATCATACTTCATATAAAAATTCTGCACTTCAAAATGGAAATATGGCAGACAAAAATATTTTAATTCACTGATGAATAATCACAGATTTTTTTTTTTTTTTTACACACATCAGGAAAATAGTTTCCTCGCTGTAATCATATAATGCTCTATATTATTTTCAACAAAAATAATATAGTATATGATACAGTGAAAAAGGAACTAAGAGTAATGTCCAATATTTGAAAAGGCAACAACAGTGCTGATTATACAGCATGTTTACATATCACTTATAAAGCTAACACATCCTCAACATCTTAACCTTCTCCCTTTTATTATAAACAAAGATTAATATGCCACATGGGCAGAACTCACCAGAGTGGAAATTAGTGCCCTGGCAAGCTGATGAGCAGCATAACAACACAGGCATGGTCCAGCACCATCTCTCTGAAACGTCTCCTCCAAAATCTGCCCGTCCTCCTCTATCTAAGAGAAAAGAGTCTTTTAGAGATGCTGACTATACCAATCCCTTTTGTTCATGCCCAATGTCATAGCTTCTCTGACAGCAAGTGTTTTCAGCCACAGGACCTTGTGATGAGGAAAAGGATTCTGAAATGTGGGAATTTTTTTTCACAGCCAGTTCATAGCATTTGAAAGACACACCTTTAATGACATCGCCATTGACTTATAGGTTACAAGAAAGCAGTAGTTTAATTGGAATTTACTGATTACAAACTGAGCTGATCATTATATTGATGAATAACCTTGGGTGAAAAGCTAAGCATTCAGCAGGCTCTGCAGGGCAAAATAAATAACCTATGCAGCTTGCATTACATGGTCTTTTTTGACATCCTAGACAGTTGTCACTACTGGGTACAGAAAAGAACCCTGTTATGAATAAATTCAGATTAAACTTCTTAGAGATAGTAAAATCCAACTGCATATTATGATTTTTTAACTTTTGTAGGCAAAATCATGCTGGTTTAAGGAAAATTCATTTTTCAATACCAGATTACATAGATTTAATAATTTTAAATATCTAAATTATGTAAAGCTGTAAACATCCTCAGAACAAGGAATAACAATTGCTATGTATGAAAGCAAACTAACAAAAATAAAAGTTTGAGCTCGAGGTTAAGAAAACAGTGAGAAATGGGGATGAATTCTTGTGCCTTTCTTCCACAATGCATTCTTATTTAGAAAGACTACTTCATTTCATAGGAGGACTCAACACTTTTCCTATGAACCACCAACAACAGCAAGGGAAATGAGGGAAAGTTGAGGCCTGAACAGATGCAGAGGGCCGAGCAAGAAAAGAGCTTTTCCAAGTCTGCAACAAGCATCTAGGGATGTCATTACCCTTTTTTTGACAAGCTAGACACAAGCATGAGTTTTCTGAATAATGCCAGAATACTTTTTTTTGCCAGACACATTGTATAATCCACTTTAAAACCAGAGTGAAGTGCACAGAAGACAGTTGAGGATGGAGAGGTTTTAAATGGTAGGGAAAAGTATAAAAAAATTAATCTTACACCAGAGAAACGTGTGGAAAATTAGCATGGATAGTTCAGAGAAAATATGCATGTGGGCAGGCATTTCAAAAAGGAGAGAAGCTATTTAAAGTACCCTGATTGTACTTTAGTACGAAGTAATAACAAGAAATTGAGGGCAGGTGCATTGCACCTATGGTGCACATGATTAAAGGTTTCCAATGGTGTATCCAGGTTAGCTAGGAATGCAAAAATGTGCCAGGAGATGTAGTTACAGAAGCAGCACTGGAGTGTTCAGAAGTGGTTTAAAGAAGAAATTTAGAAGATTAAAGCAGTTCGCACACTAATCACATAGGACATGAATTCGGGGGGAAAGGAGGAGAGTCATTCCATTTACGCCAGCTTTGGCTGTACAGATCAACATCACAAGAGAGCTCGACTGCTTTGTGGAATACCAAGACTTCTATGTGAGGTTTATTAATAAAAGAAAAGAAAGCAGCCGATAAAAATAAAATCTGTTCTATTCAAAGGTAGGTGTGCCTCTGTTGCTATACTACTTCTTTTGTTTTTCCCACGCTTTCCAATCTTTGATGATAAAGGACTTAATAGCCTGTTGTTATGGCCATGCCGATGCAGCGTGCTTTTTTCTGAGTACCAGCCATCAGTATACACGAACCACCCGGCTTTGAGCGATAACGAACTCCCTTGCTTCTTTCTTTTCCTATGCACAAGGCAGCTTTTACTGTAGCCAAGATTATGTCACATTTACTCTACAGCTGGTCCTTATAGGCATTTTTTCTCTCTGAATGTCACCAGGGCAAGTCACACGGTTCAGTGTTTTTTCACTACTTTTACACAAATACCCTTGTTTCACAGCACAGCACGAGCAAGATCTCCTTCAGATTAGCATAATTTAAATTTAGATACAGGACACAATAACAGCACTGTAGAAACAGAGCTTCATAGAGAGAAAGGGGGAAGGGTGTTATTTACTCTTTGCAAGTTTTTCCTAACGTAATACATATCTCTGAAACCCAGAGGTCATTTATTGCGAATGTAACGAATACATTCATACCCACCAAGGGTAATAAATATTGCAAATTAAGTTGAATAATGACTATACTGTCTATTTCATTTCTACATGAGAGGCACACATGGGACTTTATGTAAGTCAGTATTTATAATGCAATATATGGTACGAGTCTCATTCAAAGTTAGAATTGCAGATATGTCACAAACATTAATTTACTGTTACTGGCTGAGGAACGAGCAAAAAAAAAATCATTGCAAACAACCAGTGTGTCAATGTGTATAGAATTTATAATGAATTTCTTAATCGTGAACCTACTTTATTTAAAGTTATGACTTTTTTTCTTGTAAGAAGATCTTGGGATTTAAAAGGCTAAAGGAGAAATGTAATGCAGTACAGCTGAAAAACTTGCCATATTTTTAGTGGGATTGATTATTTCAAATGTACTCTAGCTTACACAACACTTCCAAATATTTCTATAAGGAACAACCAGGATGTCAACAATGGAATCACAATTTTGGTGAAGAATGGAGGACAGGAGGGAAAAACCAGCAGTCATTGCCATAAATAAGCATAAATTACTATAATCTAAAATGAGTTCTGGGCTGCTGACATGTATACAACCAAGTATACAATGTATACAACTGAGTTTCTAAGATTTTTGGTGACATAGATGGAGCACATAAAAATTACAGATCTACTGTTCCAACCAGCTACTTACATTAAATAGATCTGTGACAGGCTGGTTGACTTCAGCTGCTCGAGGGAGCTATAGGGAAGTGAAGGAGCATGAATAAGCAACCGCTGTGGTTGGTATTATAGTGAGTTAAATTAATTCTTGAGATAAGAATATGAAGATTAAATATTAATTAAAAATTAAGGAATTCAGATGTTTACCAAAGATGTAGTAGTCTTACTTATCACACCAGACAATCCTGGGAGTCACTGCACTTCCTTCTAGTACGAATTTTGTGGGCTACTAAGTCCACAGATGTGTACTATAATTTTTAGATTCCCAACAGATTATACAAGGATAGTGAACAGAGACTAAGATTCCTTAATTGAGTAATTCTTATTTTAGGAAATCAAAAGACATATTTTCTGCTCACCTGATTTCCATTCCCAGAACTTTAGCAGTTCTTGGAGGACCATAGATGCCCAGCATCAGCAGTGAATATCTCTTGCTGGATCCCAACAGCCTTCCAAGAACAGAGCTATCCATATTTGGATAGCAGCACCAAGGCAGTAGGAAACTAAAAACATCCTGGGTTTGTTTTCTTTTGTAATATTTACCCTTTACTGAATATTTGTTCTGAGTACCTGCTTCAGCAAATAAATAAATCTTCAGTTTCATGACAACAGATTACTTACACTTTTAGAAACATGGTAATTAATCCAGATTCTGAAGTTGGCATTAGTGTTCTTGTTCCTAAATTCTTATTTTTATTCCTAGTCCAAAGTGTCTTGTCTCATAATTTCAGGGGAAACAAGGTGTGTTTCCAGGAAATACATTTCACTGTATATACTATGTAAAAAGCCTTGCTTCTCTCATGGTAATAGGAGTTACATTGGAAGAGTTAGTAATAAGGAAGCTGATAAAGACTTTCCTATTGATAAAAATAACTTGCTATGTTAACATTACAAGAAGTGGTTATCCTTAAGTCTGGTACATAAGAGATGACCTGGCAATCCACTTCATTGTAATAGATGCCTGTGTTCAGTGTTCAGCACAGCTTAGAAACATACAGTAGCAAATGTCACATTAGGGTCATGATTACTGCTCTTTCCATTATTGGCAAATCTATTCAAGGCTATTTGCTCAGGCCAGAATAAAATAACTATAGGAATTTTTTTTTAAGCAGTGTCTGGTAAGGAAATAATATAGCAAGTAGGAAATGCTACCACATCAGCATAATTTATGTACATGCACCGATTAGATCCCTTACATGGGTTAAAGAGTTAAAGGTGGAAGAATTTCCTCATTAGAATGACAGCAACTGGTTTTCCAAATCTCTATCCTCCCGCAAAGCACCCTTTTAAGTCTGAGGAGTAATTTTAGCATGTTTTTAGCTAATCCATGCCTCTGGCTCTTTCTGCAGGAGCACCTGAACATTGTTGCCCCAAGATGGAACTAGTGTAGTGCATCCATTCCTCTGGCGAGTTTTAGGGGCGAGTTTCAGGAGGGACTTTGTAGGTCTATGGATTTTTAAAAAGCATACACACACACACACACGTATGTTTGTATCTGTGTGTATGTATATACATAAAATATAGAGAGAAACATGTATCTCTCCATATATACCTACATACATGTATATACTTACGTTATATATATATATATATATATACACACACACACACATTCATAGCATGGGCTAATAGCCTTTACTTGAAGGAATCTGGGCCATACAGAAAAGTGAGCCAGCATTTATTAAAGATATTTGCTCAAGCAACTTCGGTTATCGAGGCTTGTCAGAGTTTCAGTGCTTTCCCAACCATAAAGGCATGTACAGCCAATCTTCCTGGAACCCAGGGTGTGAGAGTTAATGAAATTTGACAACTGATTGATGTCAGATGCAGCTTTGAATTTGGAAACCCAATTACCTCTTTCCCTTTCAAAGCAGAGGTCATTCCAGTCAACACGACTGTATTGCCACGCTTTGCAATTCAATCTGAGAGGCTGCAGGAGATTCTGCTCTTCAGAAAAGGCTAACGAA
The DNA here is from genome assembly GCA_027574665.1 of Rhynochetos jubatus. NCBI lineage: Eukaryota > Metazoa > Chordata > Aves > Eurypygiformes > Rhynochetidae > Rhynochetos > Rhynochetos jubatus. Next base: position 34,311,563 of record CM050654.1, read on the forward strand.
CAGAGGACAAAATTTGCAGATGAAGAAATAACTAACGACTAGTCACATGAGCCAGGTGGAAATATGAAAATACCTTTTCTCCGGGCAGACAAAGGTTAGTAGCTACTAAGTAGTTGGTGGTCTGTGGCTGAGAGTACAACCACAATGCTCTATTGCAATGACACATTTCTTAACTCCATGCCTTTTTCCCAGTGGTAAATCTTTTTGTCCAGAAGAGCCATGGTTCATACAGATTTTTATGCTAAAGGTTCAGGGGAATTACAGCTCTATACTTCTTTTGGTGCACTGAAGATGATATAAATTTGATAGAGCTAGGACAAATTGTACCAGCAGAAAAATCTAGCCAATTACTTATAAGCTTTAATGACCAGCTTTCCCATCTTACACTCAGCTCATTAGGTTCTGCTTGTCTAAAAATGGAACTACTGTAACTTGTGCAGATATCTGCAAGCAGAAATTGCTGTGTTGCAATCAGATGGGCAGAAATGAAGATATAGTGATTTCTGTCTTTTCTCCATTCCTTAACTTGTTAGAGTGGAATAAACAGACATTAAGCAGTCAGGTGGATGTATACCTGCTTGGCATATGCCCTGGACTTAGTTTTCAGTAATTAAGCATTGTTTAATAACATTATAACGTTAACATTACAAAAGCAATTTTGTTGGAAAATACAGAATAGTTCCCAAAGCCCCTTAAGGGGAAGTAAGAAGCAAGAGGAGATCAACCACACCTATGGTAGGGGAGGACTATAACCATTACAGTCACCATCCCAGGTTTCTCCAGGATGTGTGAGGTAGTAAATCAGAACACTGAACTGTGACACGAGAGCTAGCTTTTTATTATAAGCACTTTGAAACACTCTCTGGTTGAAAGGATTGAAAGCAATGCAGCTCAGCAAACCAGCGTCAGGCCTGATTCTCCTTGCTCACCCACCAGTATAAATCAGAATCACTCTGGGGAAGGATTTACACGGCAATTTTGTGCATGTAGCAAAAACTGTGCATGCAAGGTAATGAGGATGTTGGGTTTTTTAGAAATTATCCTATCTTGGTTTTATTTCAGTTTTGAAGAGGTAGAAACCCCATCAGCACTAAAAAAGATGGGACTACCCCTAAAAGCATGTCACCTTCTCTGGTCATGTATAAAGTTGTTACAAAGCACTTGTTTATTTAATCCCATGCATTTTAGGGCTAACATGGCAGTTTCCAAGATTCCTCTTTGAAAGAATCTATCAATCTGTTTATCCACACTGGGTATTTCTACATATCAAGAATCATGAATACCTTCATAAACATGATCTTCACCTCCCCCATGCCTGATTCTGCTCTGGGCAGCACAGCCCTGCAGAAACATCACCCCATTTGCTGTAGAGGGACTCTGAAGGTGTCTGCAGACTCCTGTACGACTCTGCTAGGATGTATGCACCAGCTGCAGAATTAAAAAGACTCACTGGCTGTTATGCCTTACAGAGCAGCAATATCCTTGTCACCACGACATTGTGGTAGCTGCCAGGTGAGCCAGGCTAAACCCTATTGTGTCAAGCACTCTTCAGAATAGATACAGCTCTTAACCTGAAAGACTGGCTTTTAAAAAGGCAGGACATAACACTAGGTGGATGCTAAAGGCATAAAGAGTAATGAAATCATAGGCATTATCCTTTCCAAGGAGTAACTGAGACAGATCCCACAGGCCCTCATCAGTTTGTCGTACCCAGAGCACAGCTGATGCACCCCAGCGTTGTGGTGGAGGAGCTGCAGAGGAGCTCTGCCTCTCTGTTGTAGCTTGGGGTGAACGAATTCCCACCTCCAGCCCTTCAGAAACACCTCAGTGTGCAACTGTTCAGCTTGGTACCGGACTGTGACCCTCTGTGCTGCACAAAAACACGGGAAAGCCTGTTTCTTCTCCTACCATCAAATAGCAAAACGTTCCTCTCTGCAGTTCAGTGCTTAAACACATAATTGCCTCCAAAATCCACATCAAATACATTATATCCCAAATAATTACTACAGTAGCTGGAAACAGCTGCTTCATCTAGAATACTTAACAGGAAAAAGCACTCGAGGAAAGAATGTTGCTCTGAGTTGGCTACACTGCAGCACACATGAAGTCCTACAGACCTGAGCCAGGGCCTCCCAAGGAAATAGGAGCACCCAGGCAAACACCAGTGAAATACCTCAAAGGAATTGCCTCTGCACCAATGCACACAGCATGGGCAACAAGCAGGAGGAGCTGGAAGCCACCAAGCTGCTAGAAAGGCGTGACCTAGTTGCCATTACTGAGATGTGCAAAGAAAATAATGGTAATTTTTTCTTCTTTTTTTAATTTTCTGTTTTTCAGTGGGTACACAATAGACCAGCCTCTCTGGTGGCCCTGCAGCAATGCTGCACCACCCGAGAATGACCCTTCAGAAAACAACCAGGTTTCACGCTTGGGCATTTACATGTTTTGAGGCCCAGGTTTCTCATTTCAGTCTCCCTTTGGCATGTAGCTGCAATCCTTTGGGTCTTGCACTCAGCAGGAAGACAGAACATCAGCAGTTTTTACCTGGTGCAACTTTGCTGAAGAGGAGCAAATGAACAGTGGTCACCGCTTGGAAAGCGAAGAACTGGTCCCAGGCACCCTTCCACTGGAGCGACACAGGACCAGTTGCAGCTCTGGGGACAAGTGATGTGATGCTTGTCCTCATCTTGCAGAGCAGACACTGCCCTTGGGAAAAATGTATGGAAACTGTATTCAGAGAATGCATCTATTAGTAAGCATTAAAACACTAACACAATTTCACGCAAATCAAATTGGGTAAACCTTCAGTTTCTTATGATCTTGGCCAAATTTTGGGTAAATGCTGATGGTACCCAAATTTTGGGTGAAGTCCTTCTCCATCAGTCTCTATCACCCACAGCATTCATCCACATCAGTTGTCTATCCCTCAGCATAAAAACCTTTTCTTAGTCCAGCCGAATCAGTTATTTTGGCATGAACAGGAAGACAGTACAAACCTAACACATATGTAACACTTGCTGTTTATTGTGATCTCCGTTTCCAGTTGTGTTCAGGAGGAAGAGGGAGAACACTTGGTTTTTCCAACCCAGACAAGGACAGGGGTAACAAAGACCTGCAAATCCTCATCCTGGAGAGGAACATGGATAACCCACCTCCCAACACATTCCTGTAGGACTCAGCAGGGCAGTGAGTATTCATAATTTGTATTTGTAATAATTGCATTTTTTCTGCATTTTATGTATAACACAAAAAAATCCAGCCAGTAAATGAAACTAGTGCAGAAGCAGCTGTGTGGGTGGACTATCTGGACTACCTACCTGACAGTGAAGTAGCAGGAATAGGAGACACACCTGTGGCACCTTTTTTAAATCAGCTCAGCAGAGGGATAGTTTCTTTCTGTGCCAGCCAAAATCCCTGGCTACCTGGTTCATGGATGATGTGAAAGCTCCCCTTCAGCTGGCACATGAATCAAGACATAAATGTCTCCTCAGAGCACATGGGATCGATTAGCTTTATGTTTCTTATGTATGGCAGACATGCACCTTCTTTTGAATTTGCATTTCTATAATGAATTATTAAGCAAAAACAATAACCTGGAAGAAAGTTATATACCCTTATTATCTCATAATTTATGTTGTTAAATCCTTGGCAAAGGGTATCTACCCACTCTTTGACAAATATGTACTATAGCTAATTAACTCGAGTGAAACACAAAATATCCCACAGGCACCTGGCCTTCAACCTCACGTCTGATGCAATAATCCTTTTGCTCATTTAAAAAAATATTTAAAAAACCCAGGTCATCTGTCTGGATTCAGGAGAAGCTCCACTCTGAATAAGTGCTGAGATAGGTGAACCACTTCAGGGGTCTTTGTTCTGAACTAGTCATGCTATTTCATTAAATACAATTTTTGCGATTTCTTCTAATCCTTTGCACACTGGTATTAAAAGCGTAGGATTATCAAAGTCTGTCTTAAAAAAAAAAAAAATAAAGGGGACTATCAATGCATTTTGTCTGGGCTCTCAGCAATGTTGGCATGTTTTTCAAGGCAAAACACAATTTTAAGAACTCAGAATCTTGTTTTTGCCAGGATTTTAAAATTTCACCCCATTCCAAACTATCACTTTTTCATTTAAATCATCACCTTGAGGGTTTACAAACCTGCAGATACAAATTTATTCCTTTTAAAGCAGAGTTTAGAATTTGAATATACTGAATATACTGCTTCACATTAGACTATGTAAAGGCTTAACTAGATGGCATTATCCTTTTTTATTTAAAAAAAAAAAAAAGAGCAGAATTATATTACTCCAAGCATCCTTTGTGCTCTACACATATTACTGATATAATTTTCTGCCAGAGATATTAATCATTTTGAGAAATGTATCTCTTGGAAAGCACCAGTTACAGCAGACCAAATTGCATTTTCCAAGAGTAAATGAAGGAGTAGCTTTTTCCCTGTTTAGGCTGCGTGATTTGCACATCAGTTGAGATTATCCTCATGATTTGAAAGTTACTCAGCTCATCTCAAGGAAGATAGTTTGCTGTTTGTTTCCTATTTAGTTGATGTCAAAGTTTTACTTTTTCACGCTCTGCAGCATTTGAAGACAGTAAGCACTAACTTTAAAAGCCCATCCTATGTAACTATGACAAGTTTTCTGCCTGTTTCTTTAGCATGGCCTAATCTTATAAAGGAGTAAACTTGCATGAGATGAATTTTCATAAAAAGTAAGAAATCCTAGAAACAATTGTCATTAATGATGCAGGAGTTGATTTGTTGTAAATTGGAAGCACGCTGTACAGATCAGCGCACATTTTCCTCTATTTACACCAGCTAGGGATGTATTACCCTACAAGGATACATGGTTGTGAGTGTGTTCTCAACAGGGTTTCCTTTGCCTTTGTTAGACATTTTTCTGCTCGTAAAAAAAATAAATAACAAAGATAACTTTGTCATTTTTATTTCTCTCCCCAAGCCTGCTCAGACAAAAGCCTGGAAGCAGATTAGAGATTTAAAACAATCTAAAGTACCACCGTATATATAACTGGGTGGAAATTTGACAGTGAAGTACTTTCTGAGCAGCAAATGTCAGTTCATTAACAGAAACACTCTGCAACAGTTTGCCAGTCAGTGAAGTTTCGTTTAGGGAAAAAATAGGTCTTGCAGGGCTTCGCTGAGGAAGAAACCACAGAGAGAGCTCTGCTGCTGTGAGTGGAGCAGGATGGACGTGAAAGGAGAAAAGGATAAAATCAGATAACTCAAAAATGGGAAAAAAAAAAAAGAGAGAAATATGTCTTTTGGAAAGTGACAAATAGGGAAGCATTGTGAAAATCCTGCAAGATATGGGCAAGATGACATCTCTGCGGGAAGCATAAGCATCAGGACACGCTGGGACAGTGCTGCTCCTCTGAGCCCCATTGCCCAACACGAAAAGATCAAGAAACAGGGGCAGGGTTCATGTGGGCATAGAGGAGTGATATTTGATCTGAGAGAAGCAGGGTTTGGGCAGGGGGTGCCAGGATATCACACACTACTTTACTAAAGTACCTGCTGCAGGTACTGAGGCGGCTGTAGCTGCTCACATCCCCCCACAACTTCTCGGGTGGCTCATGCAGGACTGAGGGAGCAGCTCTCTACTATTTGTACAGAAAAAACAAACAAATAGAGCTGTTTTCCTGGCCTTTCATGTTTTAATTCTTCCTGCCCAGGTACTCACTCAGGAAAAGAAGCATAATAAAATATATGGGGAGCTTGATCCTGGGAGATCTGTTTCCTCTAATGCAATCTGTATTACTTTGAGCAGTCTTGTTTCATATCACTCAAGTAATGCAATTACACCCATTTCCTTACAAACACACCCCTAATATCATTATTTTGGTATCTTTGTAGCTGAGGCTCTTTCAGGATGAAAAAGAATTTCAGCACAATTAGGTTAAATGGAACTTGGAGTAACAAAACACAGCAAAGCCCAGTGGAAAAGCAAACAAATACAGGGCAAATGATGTAGAGAGCCAGATCTAGAGGTCCTTCTTTGCACTGAATCCAGAATTTGTACAACAAGATGCTGCTCAGTATCACTGAATGTTAGTGCCTCAGACCCTGTTGGGCCTTGAAGAAAAGAAGGTTTATTCAGGCTAATTTACGTGGAATTTTTTTAATCATTCTATTTTTCCATCAGCTGCATCAGGGAATAAAATTTACTTCTCAACTTTTCCACTCTAATAGCAAAATAGAGGCTATCTTGTAAATTAGAATCAGTCTTAACTACACTAAAAATGTAACCTGTGTTAAATGTTAACTAAGGAAAAATACAGTTCCGTAGAATTTTTTTTTTTTACTTGGATTAAAATTATTATTATTTTAAAATAGCCATCTATGCTCTAACTGTAATCACAAAAGCTCATAGTATTTCTTTTTATTACCCTTTCCAGGTACTTCACCAGCAATATGGAAACCTGTCACTATCAGCCTTTGAATGTTTCTGTGTGTTTTTAATGGTCTTGGTACACTACAAGCTCTGGGAGACTCTAGACTTCATTATAAATAGCTTATTTATAGGGAAGGTATTTTGAAATCCTGACTTTATTTTTTTTTTAAAGAACATAAGCTTTTTTGAAGTGTATATTGCTTTCTGTAATAGACGCAGTATAATCCCATACTTAAAATTTTCTAAGATACTACAAGATATTTTGGAAGTCATTTGGTGTTTTGAGTCCACCTCATAAAGAATTTAGATATCTTTTAAGTATCTGAGTTTCTTCTGTTCTAAACACAAAAGAATCTCTAGAGGCATAAATCTCAAAAAGTGTATAATGAATAAATGGAAAGCACCGCACAAAAAGCTTATCAAAGCTTATCAAATCCTGTTGTGGGGTTTTTTTTTCCTGAATGAATTACGTAACACAAAACCTGAAAAGCTTTCAGAAATCTGCCAAAGAACGACAATTTACTTAAGTGTAAATTCATCTTCCTGTTTTTTCCTGTTGCTTCCATTCTATAATTACATCCTTAACAACACCGTAATACTCATTTAAAAGAACAGATAAGAAATTATAGGACCATTTATTACACACAAAAAATACTGCCTGGGGATTATAAGCAACCTTGAAAATTATGCTCTGAGAGTGTCTTTAATAATAATAATGCATATGTATTTCAGTTGCTCTCTTATTTTCTAAGTGCTCTCACTCTGAAGCTCCCGGTGTCAGTAGGAAGTTCCCAAGTAAACACAGCGTAAACTAAACTAAAGGCAAAACATTTCCATACTCTTTGCACATCACTGAGGTAAAGAGACTAAAAGATCAGCTAATATTTTAGTTTTCCTAGAAATAACATTTATAGGAAACATTTTGCACTATGCAAGAACATTGCTGAAAATTTACAATCTCACAATTTCTGTATAAATGAAACAAAAACATCACCTGCCCTGTTCTCAAGAATCTGTTGCTACTCAAAAATATATGGTTTGAGAAAATGCTTAACAAAGTAAAAGCACAATGAAACTTCCTAAAACATTTTTTAAAAAACAACTGCACAAAAGATGAAAATGACAGTGAAAATTCAAGGCAAAACTAGAAAAGCACTGAACATGGGCTGAAAGGGATTTCTAGAGGTGTAAGGTGTTTGTCTAACCTGGCATCTCCCATGATAAAGAGTCCAGAGAATTATTTTATTTTTTTGACTGTTAGCTATGTTCAGCATTACAAAGTTCTTTTCAAGCCTAACCTAAATCTTACTTGCTGAAAATTAATCTCACTACCATTCTAAGTGGACATGGAGAATAATTTATTACCCTCTCTTTAGAGTACTCTAGAACAGCTCTAATTATACCACATATGCTTTTTGATGGTTATAATCTTAACTAAATCAAATAATTGGAAGGTTAACTACTAACTGAAAATTATCACAGCTTAAATAAAATACAGATAATGAGTCACACTCCTAAAAATTACACTTATAAAATATGAAAAGACGTTAGGAAATTTTTTAGTTTAATTAATTATGAGGAAGGATAATCACAGCGAATTTACTTTGCAATTGCAGTATTATTCCCCTGTACTTACAGCTGGGTGATTCAAAATCAGTGGAATACAAGACAACAACTGATTCAAAATAAAATAAACATGGTTATGAAAAAAGACTGTAATAACAATTCCTGAATTTATAACTACATGAAAATTGAAGTAATGCTTACTTTGCATATGTAGATGCCATTATGATTTTGAGTAAGAAAGCTACTTAACCACATTGATTAAAATGAGGCTGGTGCTTAATTACTTCCCTGGGCTGAGTGTATCTGTAAAAATTACTTTCCCCCATTTCTGAGTGGATAGCAGTAATATATTCACAATACCTAAATGTTGAGGGTGTTTGGGGTCCGGAAGGTAAAGAAAAACCTGCCTCTATGTCACCACCTGGCTTCCCAGCCTCACCAGTTGGCAGCTTAGCCTCCAGATCAACAATGGTGGCTCAGACCTCCCTCTGCAGCTATGGGGCCAGTGACCAGGGCCACAGAGTCCTGTGCCCATGCCTTCAGCTTCTCTGGCACATCCAGGACTGGCATCAACATTAGGTACATGTGCTCCTCCCAAACTGCCCAGCTAGAAAAACCCACCACTCTGGCACCTCCACTACCTACGCCACAGACTCAGACGGGTTTCAGCAGCCCAGGAACGGTCAGGAATTGCTAAAGCAGAAGCACAACCATGGCCTGGGAAGTTTCCCCCAAGTGAGGTTGTGCTACGGGAGGTTGGTGGTGAGGTGCAGCTTCTTGTCCATCATATGCTTGCTGAACCATTGGTTGCATGTATGGCCAGAACACCAAAATCTAGCAATTCATTCAAAAGGGTGCAGATATGTGTAGCAACTACCCAGCTATTTAGCCATCCTGCTTAGCTACCAGGTCCCTGTGTACTTCCCACTGTCCCTGGGAGAGGAGGAATTACTCCTCTCTGAAGACTACCTTTGGCTGTAGACACATTGGCAGCCTCTGCGTAGGAGAGATTGCTGGGCACCACAGCTGCTGCAGGATGGAAACCCTGCGAGAGGATCAAGTGTTGTGCCTCTGTTTCCCACAAATACCTGGGGGAAAAGCAGTGTTTGGAGCTGCAGGGAGAGCAACTGTTTGAAACTGCTCTGGCAAGTGCTGTGCATGATACCAATCTCAATCAGGTTACAAAATCCAAATTTTCAAGATACATTTATCTTGTGAATAAGCCATCCATTCATTATTCTTCCATTAGTGCATTTGGAAGATGAATTGATCTATGCAATTACCTTAGTTTTTTTAAGTAGGATGAACTAAAATTCATGATGTCAAAGGGTGATTTTCCATCTGAGCATCAAAAATGGAAAGGGACAAAGGAGACAAAATTTGCTCAAATTCTTCACTACCTGAAAGCAAGAAGTGGCACAGCTTTTTGGGTTGATATAAGAGAAAGCTGTAATGAGGAATTAAAGAATCTGGGCTAGGCTGTAGTAAAGAGCTCTGACTCCCACAGATTTACAATATACATTTTGCGTAGTACTGTCAAAATCAAAGACACATCAAAGAAAAATTCTTCAGGTACGATAAAAGTCTGTAATTGGCCTTTAGCAGTACTATCCATAAATGCATTATCCTTTTCTACTTCTACTGTTATAGCACATTAGGCAAATACCCAGAGTGGATTTTCAGTGTATTATTTCAGAGGATTAAGAGGTTTTTGTACAAATATAAATATATACAATGTATATGCACACATAAATATAGCTGAATAAAATTGATTCAAGACAAGTGAAGACATTATTTTCTACGCAGAGACTGGGAGGAACTGAGAATGATCCAAGAGCACGAGAAGAAATCTATCCCAGAAATCTAGCTCCTTAAACATATATGTATTGCTGAGGAGGAAAAAACCAACTGTGGGGGAATAGTTTTCATCTAAAGACTTAATCTTACTTTCCTTTTTATTAAAATGCATTGATTTCAGCAGTCAAGAATAATGGGCATTAAAGGATTTGAATCAGGAACACTCAGATGGGATGACCACATTTGGACAAAGAGTTCTATTTCTGTACACCCCTAAACTGTAAGCCAACAAGTTGCACAAGCCAAATGCCTGGCTTCATCCTAGGCCCTAAAGAACTCAAACCCACCATTGACTTGATTTGCTGCCCAGGATGCATTCCTGGGTGTGATATGTATATCACCATATGCTTTATGCAAGAATTCAATATTTAGCTTAAGTGTTTGCACAGACCAGCTCAAAGAGAAATAATAAAGGCTGACAGATTCTAATGTATAAAGTACTTTCTATAGAAACATCAGGTGACAGGTTTGATTTTCTCTCTTACATACAAGAAAAATACTTATTCTGGTTAAGGCTTGTGCCTTTACAATTTCATTTGTGTTATGCCTGCTGACGTGGGAGAGAATCTGACCTTACTGGAAGACCGAATTGTCTTTTAGCCCCAAGGCAGAATAGGAATATTTCTTTTGACCTCCCTGGCCACAGATTGGGCTCAGAGCTTGCTTTGTTGCAATGAAAGGTGACTCTCTCTAGGTTTTCTCTGTGATTAAGGTTTGATGGTACTGGGCTGGCGGCTGGCACCAGTTTTTCTGTACTCAGTGTTGCAATAGAACTATACTGGAAAGACAAAAAATTACTGATTGCCTCACGGGCATGGTATAAAGCCAAGCCCCTGAATCTCATAGGCAGCTATAGAAGGTAATTATGCCATGTACATCCTAAAAATAAGAGGAAGGTGAGGGTTAAAGCTGGAAATTTCTGTGTTCCCTTCCACCCGTCTCCTCTCTTTAGACCTAAGTGCAGCCTAGTCGCAGTTACTAGGGTTTATGTGCTTGCCATCCTTCTACCAGCAGAACAAGGGCTACGTTTCTCATGAGTATTTGGAAGCAGTATCACCTCTTTCATTTCAAGATCTGTACTCAGATACTCCAGTGCCTGCTACTGATACATAGTGATAAGTCTTAAGTACATGGCTAGTTAGTTTTTTCTTTGCAGAGCCTCAGATAGATTCAGCTTTGTTTTGCATTTGCTTTCATTGGAAGAAATCCTGGCACAGGTCTTTCACCACAGCTACTCTACCATGAGAAGAGACTGTGCTGGCAGAAGTAAGAGACTGCTTCTGCCAAGGGAATAAGGGGTGGGGGGGAGAGCTTCTCACATATAAATATATCTAAGGAATTCAAGGCCTGATAGGAACATAAAATCACCAAAGATCAACATCTCTGTGAGAGTAATGATTGCATATGAGCTGTGTATTGGCACAATAACTTCTTTTTGGCCAAAGTATAACCTGTTCTGGGTTATTGTACATCTTTCTAGGAGTTATCTAGTTGTCATCTCAAGAGGAAGGCGGCTCTGGTACCCACCATCACCTGCAATAGCTTGTTCTGATGGTTAATTCCCCCCAAACATATAAAATCATTTGCCTCTTCTCTCCTTTCATCTCTTCAAAGACCTAAGAGGACCCTCCCTTCTGTCTAATTTAGGGTTTTCACTTTTGCTTTATGTCCAGTTTGTTTCTCCTATAAATGTAGGTTCTTTTATTGCCTTTCACTGCCAAGGGTAGTCAGTATGCCAGATTGGGTTCTTTTGGTCTCTTGCTGCTAGATATTGCAAATTATGTCTTTGTGGCTCTTCTGTGCCACCTCTCCATTTTCCAGCAGTGTTGTATGCAGAAGTGTGTGCAGTTTATACTAAAAATTGAACTTCTTTAGACAGAGAAAGGCTATGACCAGGCCAGCTGTCAGATGCTGAGCTTCACTGCAGTCTCCCAGCTGACTTTAAAAATGTGTGTACTCGTCTTCCCCTATGTAAAGCCAGCAGGGCTCTGCAGCAACAAGGGGACAGGTTGGAGACACACTCTTACATGGAATGGCATTGAACAGACACAAACAAGTATTTCTTATTCTCCCTAGAGTTCTGGAAATCAAGCCACAAAACCTAGAAATGCTATTTCTTCTTTTTATTATTTATCTTATGGTTGAGAAGTCCAAGATCCAAAAATCTGGAATTTCTCTTCCTATTTTCCCTAGGGAGTTGATCTGTCAGATCTTCCCTCTGCGTGTTCAGCATGAATGACCCTGACATAAAGCACAGCTCTGATTACAGCATTCAGAAAAGTCACTACTTAGGGAGAAGATCAATGTTTTGAGCACTTAGCCAGGACATGGGAGACTGAGTTTCATAATTCATAGGACAACATAAGGCCAGGAGAAAGGCAAGGACCTTCTCTCATCCTGCATGTTTCATTATGGCTAGTTCACCATGATGGTTCTGGATGTCATGCTGAAGAGTTTAATTCCTCTCATGCACAATCCAGAGTGTAGAGCTACTTAAAGCTGGTCTCTGTGTTCAATTCTGAGAGACAAATACCTAAAAAATGGATGCTGCAAGTCACTGCATCAGCAAGTAAATCTTCTAGGAACATAGAACTAAACACGATGATAGAAAGTACTGTGTCATCTAGGAAAGCAGAAAACAAACTTTAAATCTTCATACGTATATTAAAATCTTCTGTATACAAAATTAATCATCTTAATGAATATTGATTGGCTCACCAAATGGTAAGAGCAAAGAAAAGTCTATCATCTTCTAAAACTGAAGAGTGTGCCAGGACAAGTACAGCCTCTTTTCAGACCATTTCCGAGACAGAATAAGCTTAGCACTGACAGTAGCACAGTCTGTGAAGTACTTGTTTTCATTCAATGCATCAAAACACATATTGAAAGACATGATGAATCTCTGTGCCCCACAGCGAATGAAGGACTTGTCACTGTCATTGAACATCTGACTCCAAAAACTACATGAGTGGCTGTTGCGCGGTTGTTGTACTTCATTTCATCAGGATGTTTTTGCCCCAGAATTGCTTGACTCATCACTACCTGCACAGTGCCAATCTCATACACAGCTCAGGACCCCACCTAAGTCAGTCATCATTAGTGCACTCACCTAATACCAACTGTCTTTACTCCGGGTTTAAGCAACATGAAGAAATCAAGCCGACCATTCTGCATTTTACAGGGATTGAAGGGATTTTGCTGCCAATTCCCCTCAGATTTCTTCATCTACCTGAACTTCACTTTTAGTGCAACAAAAGTTCTTTCAATTACAGATTTAGACGATGATGTGCTGCATTTTAATGATAATCTTCTGGAGTTTGAAGGCTAGGAACAAGAAGTGTTCTTGACTACAGTTGTACCTTAAGGGAATGAAGCACTGTCAGCTAAAAAAGGGGGGGGAAAAAAAAAAACTATTTCAGTTTTATTAAAATTGTTCCTAAAGGGGCATATTGTACACTCAGAATAACTGAATTGATGTGCAGAGAGGTGCTCTGCATTCACGTTGGTAGCACCAAAAGAAGGACTTAGCCTATGAGCTTTACTAAGAGATATTTGAATTTCAGAAATACCATAAGGAGCAAGGGAGCCAACAGATCTGCTTAAAGAGTATTTTGTCCTCAGACATACAGTTGACTTTTTTCTGGTTTAAATCTGCTTCTGTGTTTGCATGCCTGAACAGGTGAAAATTTCTCCACTTCCCATATCTTCAATTGTTTCCAGAAAGAAGCTGGCAGGAATAACATAAACTATACCCCAAGATCACAACCTAAGACAGATATAATGACAAGGCAAGAGCAGCTGGTTATTTTCTCAAAAAATTCCTTTTGTTCCTACAAGGAGAGAGACAACCCTTGAAAATCTCAATTTTCTTCCTTGCATCTTTCTTAAATGTAGACTATAGTATCATACTCAGCTATGTCTCAAGTCTTTCATCGTTCCAATAAATCAACGTGTTTAAATTTAGGATTAAGCACTGAGTGGCACTAGGAGAAAAGCTTAATTTATCATTTACTCTATTGACTAACAATTTGTATGCTTTGCTCCATAATATCACTCCAGTGAAGGTTTTTGCCTTAGAAACTGTTAATTATGGTCCAGCTTTTGAACATTTTTATCCTGGGACATCTGTTTGAATTCTGGAAGTCATGCTGATGGTAGTACTTTGATTCATAATGAATTGCACATCACTTCACAAGTGGACCCCTGGGGACCACAAGGCTCCTCCTGATTCTTGGGGGAAGCTAATGTAACTGCATCTTCCTCTTACTGAACACATACCACCTCCTTTTGCCATTAATACATCTGTGACGGCTTATTTGGGATTAAAACTGGGAGTTTTTATGGACAAAATGTCTTTCTTTGTCTTAATTTGGTGCTCCACACTATTAGGCAACTTATCACATCCTTTGTCACACAGGGTGTTTCCCAATGCTGATATGAAACTGTTGAGGCAATGCTAATATAAATTTAGATAAGTATATATGGTTTCCTAAAGTTATCAAATTCAGTTACTCTCAAAAATCTCTCGGGATCTGAACAAAGAAATAATACAAACTAGAGAGATTTCAAATTATTATCCCTTATGGTTTAAAATAATAAAATTTCTTTCCTTTTTGGTTTTAAGGTAATTTCTCTAATTTTTGCTGTAGAACAGATTTTCTGTCTTGGAGAGGTCTCTTTCCCCATGCCTGCCATGCCCTTTCCAATCTCTGCCAAGCCTTTTTCTTGTTAACATAGAAAAAAAGAAAAAAAAAAAAAAAGACAGATTACAGATAATAAAGTTTTCTCTGCAGAGGCAAAAGTACCAAATGTCTGTAAAAGAAGCAAGTAAATAAAGATAAACAGTGGCCTGGGACATCTCCAGCTGGATGATTCATCATCTAGCTGCTTCTCTGAGATATGTTTCATGCTAACAACATTCATGCCATACACCCAGGCTCGGGCATGACACGGCCTGCCATGAAAGAATAAACAACCTCCTGCTCTACTTGAGAACTCTGTCTAAGCTGCATTATTATCTGCTATTACTACATTAAATTGCCAGAAAATTAGTCCTTTCTTATATGATTCTACATCAGCCTCAACAACTTATTTTTGCCTATGTAAAATTCTAGCACTTCCTAATCTTTTAGCTCTACTTGTCCTAGAATTTCTTTTTATTATTCATTCAATGCCTCATGTAAAAAATATGATGTCAGGTCTTTAGGGAAGGGACCATGAGAAAGAATGAGGACAGTATCAAGCACCGGGAATACAATCTGAATTAACATCTCCTCAGTTATGACACTGATGAGGCAAGTGTAAATTGCAGTTGACCAAAAAAAGTATCTAAAAAGCACATTAAAAGGGTTTGATCCAGCATATTCCACCAGTTACAAACACAGGTTTTAGTGCCTTTTTAGTGTCTTGAATGACATAAAACGATATACAAGGATGGTTCAAACAATTCATGCCATCTTGATGAGACTAGGTGGCTAAAATGGGATTGTCATGAATGCAAATTCAGGACTGGGCATCTGCATCCCCTTTCACATCAATGATACATAAGAATGGTCCTTCTGGGCCAGAGCAGAAAGCCATATATTTCAGTATCCTGTTGCTGTTTCATATGTGTTCTTTTAGTACAAACAAAAAATTAAAGTTATTACCTGTCTAAGGCTGCTGAAGATTCACTTTGTGCTTAAGTGTTGTTATGGAAAATGCCAAACATAACTATTATTGCCGTGTAACTGCAGTAATGAGGAAATTGAGAGACACAAAATCAGTTTAAACACTAAAGAACAAGGTGTCATAGTCCACCATAATGTTAATGAAGGTCTACAGTTGCAGAGGTGGTATTGTATGGAGGAGGATGCACAGATTGAGAAGCATACTAATGCAGCATAAGGTGTATAAAGCATGGACTGAACACATGGTGCTGCTAATGACTGTTGCCGTGTGGAAAAAGGAATTACCCAGTCAAAAAAATGACAAAAGATGATAACCAGTAAGAACATATATAAAACAACATACAAGAAACCGGTTAAATCTACATGAAGTGAAATTGTAACTTGAACTCTTTACACTCAGCCAGTCAGGCACACTGTGCTGAGGTGTCAGTTGGACATTTGCCATGTTTTGAATGAGTACATATTATATATATTTGCCTATCATATTTGTCACGTAATACAGAGCTTTGAATAAAAAACCACAAATATTTGTTTGGGTAAGAGTTTAAAACTGGTTCATGGATGGAAAAAAACAAGGACCTTGGAGCAGCAGACAGACCCTGAAGGGGCTGGTCAATATGGGTTCAGGATTCCTCACTGGCTGCAGCCCCTGGCAGGTCTCAGCCTGCAACAGCCCCATGGTGAGCATGAATTGCAGGCTTTCTGCAGAGTAAAGGTCTGAGCAAGAACCACTTCTATGTACAGACCAACAGTTTACCTGAAAATTAGCTGTAACATGGTCAGTACCAGGACGGGCAGTGTGGATAGATGAGGAGCGTGCCAAAAGGCTTCCTGTTAAACTTAACCAGCGCGCAAACAGCAGCACGACGGATCGAAGTTTTCCAACATATATAACAAAGACGAAGAAAAACTGCTAAATTAGTTTGCCTGTGTAACAAAGTACAGTGGTTAATGATGTGTAATTCACAGTGCTTTGCTTCCAATGATTGATGAAACACTGATATCACAAAATGGGCTTTCCCACTTCAGTCTCTGATGCCAATTTTTAATTCTGACTAATCTGCAATTCGTCCCAAACTTCTTCCCTGCCCAGGTCAGGTTTAGCCCAGGAACTAGATTAGAAAGTCATCCTTGGGCCTCAAGCCTGGTCTTTAGTTATCCCATAAATGCACACCCTGTAATCCCCTTTCATACACTGAGCAAAGTCTGGTTTTAAACTACTTCAAGTTCTCCTTGCTCATATTGGCTGTCCCAGAGTCTCACCTTCAGTGGGTGGCAAGTTTCTTCTCATTTTGACTTTGTACGGACTGAAACAGCCTGTTTTCTAGATAAAAGCATCTCTGATTTTTGCAAAATTAATTTGAATTTAAACTTTGCCTTTCATATTAAAAAAAAAGCAAATGCATATTTGGCTTCTTTATTGTCATATTGGCTATATCTCTGCAGCCCCCAGTAACAAATGTAGGGTTTTTCTCTGACTATTCATTGAACCCAGCAGTATACAAGCTGTTTCCAACCAAAAATCACATTTTCGCTTTCCCCAGGTGACATGCCTGGTCTCACTATCAGCCCCACAGAAACTGCAACACCCCACAGGAGCCTCCTTGGTGCTTTAAACTAGATCCCAGACAAGCTCTGAACTCAACGCTTAATAAAATATAACAGCATTTCCTGGAGGGTGGGAAAATGTGTCTCATTTGATGGGAAGATGAATGGGCTTGAGTAAACATTGAACATACTGTAACTAAAAACAGCCTAGTAGCAGCACAGCTCGTCTCTTCACCTCACGGAAATTATGTTTGCAGGTCGTGGCAATGCACTTACCTGCCTGGGATGCTGTAGGACCTGGCCTCACACATTCTCCCAGCTGCTCTCTTCCTCCTCAGATAGGTACCCCATACAACCGAAACCGGGGTGCACATCCTGGAGATCACTTGTGATGTAACCTCATGATTTCCCAGACTAAGCAGGGCTCAGAGACTTGCTGAGGAAATTCCTTCTCTCCCACAGTACAGAGAAGGCAAAGCTATCACAGGGGGAAAAACAAACAAACAAAACCAAACAAACCACACCCACACACCCCCAACCCACACCCCCCCCCCAAAAAAAAAAAAACCCCACAAAAAAAACGCCAAAACAAATCCAGAACATTATGGTTTCGAGGCAAGCAGCAGAAATCTTTTTAGGTGTAGAGTCCTGTTTCAGTCATCTTTCATCCCAGCTTGACTGCTCCTCACCGCACTCCCAGTCCCACCAGCAGCTCTAATTGAAGTTTGAGAAAGCATAAGACTTTGTTCAACAACCTGTCTTTATGGCACTTCAGGGAATATTTTATCACTGCTCCAAGACTTTGTACAACACAACTTTTCAATGCCGTAGTGTTTTGAAACTTCTACATGACAAACTTGCCAAGGAATGCAACTTTTACTGGTTGAGAGACAGCAGACTCAGCCCTCAGCAGGTGTGGATAGGATCAAGCCTAACAATTGAAATTCACACTCTTAAAAATTTACCTTAAGAGGGATATAATTTTTGTTCCAATTATAGTTAGAATATATCATTTCATTGCAAACTATAGCATTTCCTGAAATATTTAACTTGTAACAATTTGATAAAGCCCACAAGGTGGGATCTCAAGCATTTGCTGGTCAAATGTAACCAGATCATATTGTATTACTATATTGTCTCTGCTGCTAGCTTATTATCTGTTGATAATTTTCACAGCAACATGATTTACTTTTCTTTAAACTTGATTGTTCCAAAAAAATCTTTTGGGGCTTCTAAAGAATCTTTCCTCCGAATGTGAAAAACTGTTCTTTGAGTCACACTTCCTAATGTTCTTAAAGCTGGGATTTGGCCATTTTCCTTCCACTTACCACCTCTGTCTTCATCTGGTTTGCCTGGGTTTCATGTTAAAGCCATCAGTTCTAATGAGCATCCTTCCATCTCATTTTGTTGTGTATCAGCACATTCAAATTGAGCTCTTCATGAACAGCCGTGCATTAACTTCTATCTGTTTCAGTTGGCATCAAAGCCTGAGCATTTTCTAGCCTCCACTAGCTCTGTTACTCAGCATTTTGTAGGATTTGGTGTGAAAGACACATGTATTTGTGACTAACCCAAGCATGAAAATTTTCAGGGTCTACCTTTAATTTAGAAAGTGCTGGAAAAGAAAGAAGAAGACAAAAGTAACTGCAAGTAACTAGGTCTTCCGAAGCTTCAGCTCGTTTCCTTTACTGGTCTACAAGGCAGCACTCATATGTTGTGAGAAGATGTAAGAAATGTTTTGCAGCTATTGCAGCTTTCTAAGTGACAGCCCAAGACAGATCCTGGAGCCACAGCTCCCACTTGGCTGCGGGCAAATCCTCAAACAGCAGTACTCACATGTACCAACAGATGGTTCCTCTCCCATGTTTACATCTTCCTCCTCTGAAATGAAAGTATTTTGTTCAGTCCAGCTTGAAGAGTAATGTTTTATCACAACAGACACATTTCTGTTTCCAAATTAATAATTCAGCATTCCCCAATAATTCTCTAAAGGACATAAGCTCTCCAACAGGAGTTGGCTATAATACGTGGCTAAAGAACTCCACTTGTGAGTCATTACAGCATGAGACATCAGTTGTTGAATTTGATGAGTGTTGACACTGGACCCGAGTCCTTCCATGTTTTATCATTAAAACTACCTCAGGTTTCTCATCCCAAAGAAAGTAACTGGGGAAAACAACCACTTCTGATTTATTTTTCTTAACCTTAGGAATGAGAAAAACATTGACTGTCTTAAATAATTAAGTTTTTGTCTGCAAGATCATTACTATACTCTGTGTAAAATCTATGGCATCTCCTAGGTACCCCTTAATGTTTTCTGAACCCAGTCTATATGTGCATTAGACACTTGGCATTAATCTACAGACAGTAAAAATGCAAGGTCATTTTGAAGATAGGAAAAATCAGACAAGCATCTTTCAAATCTGTATCTAGTTCTTTCCACTCATTAAAGTTCAATTGGTGAAAACTATTGGTCTTCCTTAATCTTTTAACAGGGGGAAGTATACCATACACAGACCATCTGGTGGTGAGTAACGGGTTAGCCACAGAGGGCTTATAGGGGCTCATAACAAACTAGCCTAATATTGCCCAACAGCTGTCAGTTCTGTTTATGAAAGGCAAGTTTACATCTGAGTGATCCCATTCCTTGGGCTGACCCTTTCGAATAAGTGGTATAATAGTCCAAATGTGTTGGGAGAATTTTCTACAAGAAACAATTATAAGCAGGTGCCCTGTGAGAGCAAACGAACTTCATTGCTCATACAGTAAATTATAATATCTTTCCATGGCAAGCTGTGTTTTTCATCACAGGAGGATCTATTGCTTACTTCAGAAACTCCAGGGTGATAAACCTGTCTGAGGGAAATTCACTTTGCCATCATAAAGCACAAAACAAGTAATTTGACCAAAGATGCTAAGTGAACTTACGGAGCCCAGCTCTAAAGAACGCCACCTTTAATGTTAACGACCTGACCTTTGAAAAATATCATTCATCACATCAATCAACAAAAACACTAAAACATTTCAGGTATTCCTGATAATTAAAATAATTACATCTGATTGATTAAATTAGCAATCAAAAAAATTGGTAAATTTAATATCATAGGTTTAGCATACAGGATGCATGTATTTCACAGCATCATTTTAAGTAGTCCTCCATTTTCCATTTATAAGATATTTTGTGAATAACCCTTGGTTTTGTCACCCTTTTTTGTGGTTTGGAGAGATTAAAGCTTCACTACTACTTTACTTACTGTCTTCTAAGGACATACATCTTTATATGCAGTTTGTGAGGCAGAAAGACCTGGATACTTAGAGATGGAGTAATGTTAGCTTTAAAAATATTTATAGCATCCTTTCTTCTTTTAAATTACACCTGTCAGTCAAACACAGCACTCACTGAAGAAACCTCAATCCAAAACCTGTGCAGTTTGAACTAACTTCGGTATTTCTGCAAAAGAACATAGATTGCTTATTTTGCCTGCAGAGCAACAGATGACCTTGTATTGATCACATTTTTTTTTCATTTGACTGCTCTTTTTTTATCTTTCAGACATCAGCATGCTTTACAGATGGGCATAGAATATTATCCATCCGTTTCACACCAGAAAATCTAAAATCCATGTGGCAGAAGTGACCCAAATCACCACCAATGCCAATGGAGCCATGTAGCAAGACCACTGGCAGGGCCTGAGAGAGACTAGAGCCAGCACATCAGGCACTGCCCAGGATGTGTGGCGAAGGTCCCTGACTCCCTCTTTGCAGTATCTCAGCCATTTGTCCCACAGAAAAGTTTTCCACTAAGTATTGTGTGAGAAAGATAGTTTTTACAGTCGTCTCATGATACATAATGCAGTAAACTTGTTCTGGTGTGCAAAAGCTTTCTGTTAGTAGTCTTATCAGAAAGCTAAGTTATGCCATCTCAGCAGATTTTAATATTTATGCCTTTCCTACAGTGCCTCTCAGTGTTATCAACCCCCAGCTAACCATCCTTGCAAACAGCAAAAGCCACAATGTCCTCTTTAACAGTCTGTGAGTGAGTGACTGAGGTTTTAGATTTGACAGTGTGACATGATAAAAGGTATAACCCTCTTCTAAAGTCTGGGCTGATAGGCAAATACTAAAGATCCTTTCATCCTAACACCGCTATTTGCTTTTTTTCCTGTTCTTGAACATGCCCATAGGCTGCACCGATTCTTCCAGTACCCCCAAAGGCGCAGTGGTCTTGCGCTTTTTTGTTTTATCTGTATTGACTGGCTGTGTGGCACCTTTCCCCTTTGCTACAGTAGCAGGGATTTGTGGTCACCACATACATGCACCTATTTCAATCACTAAAACAACTTTATGCATGACCCGGGTACAGAACTTAAATAATTTTCAGACAGCCGTTTTTTGCCTACCCTTGAAGAACAGCGTTGCCAGACAGCTGTATATAAACAACCCCTTTTGCTGCCCTTCCGTTGACAAAACAGTGTTCTCCAAGTCACAGATATGATACCATTTCTCTTTGTTCCTCTTCACAGTGAAACTGGAAATAAGAAATACTATCATACCATCAGTGGTCTGGGAGTAGCTCATTAAATGACAGTGGAAGTACCACAGAATTTGTCTTGCTTTGGTCTTGTCTGTTGGCTCTAGCGTTACACAGACCTGTCTAAGGGGATGAAAGAGACAAAAATTTTAATGGCTTGTTCACCAGCCAGCAACTAAGCACCATGCAGACCTCCCCCTCCCAGGTGGAATGGGGGAGAGAACTGGAAAAAAACAAGTTCGTGTGTTGAGATAAATACAAACATATAAATAAATGTAAAAGGATAAAATATACAAAACCAAGTGATGCACAGTGCAACAATTGCTCACCACCCAGTGAGTGATAGCCCATCCCCAAGCAGCAATTCCCTCCCCTAGGCCAACTGCAGTTTTATATCCCGAGCATGATGTCATATGGTATGGAATGTCCTTTTGGCCAGTTTGGGTCAGCTGTCCTGGCTGTGCTCCCTCCCAGGTTACTGTGCACCTTCTCACTGACAGAGCATGAGAAGCTGAAAAGTTCTTGACATAGTACAAGCACTACAACTATCTAGTAACTACCTAGAAAACATCAGTGTGTTATTGACATTATTCTCATACTACATCCAAACCACAGCACTACAACAGCTATTAGGAAGAAAATTAACTCTATCCCCACTGAAACCAGAACCTTAGAGCTACCTCTTGCATCTGACGGAACCACATAATAATGTTGGCTGGAAGCGACACCTGGAGGTTGTCCTGCCTGAAGCAGGACCAGCGAGCAGCTTGCTCAGGGCCTTCTCCAGTCAAGCCTTAAACATCTCCAGATATAGAGACTCTATCAACTTATTGGCAACCTGTTCTTGTGTTCAGCCCTTGGGATGAAAAACACCCCCAAAAACATCTCCATATTATGCAGTTAACGTATTTTGGCCATTAGCAGATCAATCCAAACAGAGTAACAACTTTCAAAAGTTACACTGAGGTTAACTGTTGGCTTACCACCAGTAAGTGTACTTCAAAGGCTATATTAGTGTTTGACATGTCTTCAGATCTGAGTGTCATCTGGGGCACTGGGGATTTAAGGAGGTTGGTTAAAGTTTTCAGCTACTGACCTCTAAAATTTCCGTTTTTAAAAAAGATGGTAGGTGAAAGGACCAAAGAATTGAATGGCATCTTGAGGAGTACACTCCTTGACCGGCTCCTCAGAACGACCATTTGTGCTTACAGGTGTGGCTTCTGCGTTCAGCCTAGTTAAGCCAGATACTGAGTGTGGCTGTTTCTTTAAACCTGTACGGGAAAGTCAAGGGAAGCGAGACAGAGAACACCACCATGGAATTTTTTTTGTGCAGAAAAAAGGAAGGAGAGAAAGTAGCTGTAGGGTTAATGCTGTTTCCCTTTTTCTAATAAATTTCTTGGGGCCATTTTATAGCAGAAAGTGATTTTCTGGGATCCTGTGCCATTGTCATAAATGACACAGTGGCAGAAGGTGGCTCATTTTGAACCAGAAAAAATAAGAGGAGGGGGGAAAAAAAAATAATTGCTGAAGTTCAACTCTTGACATGACTTTCAATTTCAGAAGGGCTTGCAGTGAACCGAACAACAGTAGCGCTCACACTACGCTCCGAAGCACAGTGTAACGCAGACAGCAGCAGAGGATATCAGCTTGTTAACGTAGACATATTTTCACCGTTGCATAACTTATTTGCCTTTAGGGGAATTTTTAAAAAAAACAAAGGGAGAAAAAGAGAGAGAGAATTTTAGTCCAAACACAGAAAGCATAGGTGGAATGATGAAAAGAGGGGGGGGAGGAGCTGTATACCAGTAAAGTCTGAATCCCTGTATATCCATCTCACATCACAGAAAGCTCAGCCTATTCTCAGCTACCATCCAGAGTACTTTGCTCAGCACAGAGCCCTGTGCTCTTGCTCTCATGTGATGGATGGTGCCTTGAATTCTCTAATCACTCCCCAGATTCAACAATGCTTTCACACAGGCTTAGGAGAACGGCTGCATCTCTCTGGCACATTCTGCCTTTCCTATCATGTTTCTATCATGCAGCCCTACAGAGCACTATGAAAAATCTGTTACTCTCGAGCATGGGTTTCTGCTGCTCTCCTTTGGTCCAACTGGCTTTGTCACGACCAGAGACAGCCACACTGGCCTCACCACGTCTTCCAGCCTGCCCTTTGCACGCAACCACCTTTGAATTAGTCCTTCTCAGCAGAGAGGAGGATGAGTACCGCAGACAAGGAAGGGTGGCTGAAGAAGGGAAAAAGTTGAAAGAAACATTTTTCATCTCTCCTGCTACTTCACTCGATGTGGCTGAATGTTACCCACAAATGAGCACGGCTCATCATTATCTCAGGGGAAGAACGTAATGGGCTGTCATGCCCATCATCAAGCATTGCTTTTGTAACAGGAGAGCAAACGAGCTTGGCAGACCCAGGCAGCTGATTGCATTCAGGCAAACAGGGTGCTGAGGGACATTTCAGGAAGAGAAGTGCAAGTGGCCTTGGTCACAGAGAGAGTACCACTATACCCCCCAAAGAATACATTAGGATCTTATTACAGAAGCATCTGGGTACTAGTGATGGCACTTATTTTAGTCGTGATTCATTGCAAGCAATATTAAAAATCACAATAATGACCCTGGAACTTCCCTGGCAGTACAATAGCTCTCAGAGCAGGTAGGCCACCTCAGGAGTGCTTGAGCTCATACCCCCATCAGCAAGTAGGTAGCAGCCATAAGCATTTGGGTTACTGAGTGCAAGGACAGACTTGGGTGTAGAGGCAGGGTGCTCTGGTGAAAGACATGGAGGAGGGATTGCATTCACTTCATACCGCTTGCGCTGGAGAAATAGCAGGTCTGCACAGAGCACCTGCTGTTACTTGTCAGGAAGGTCAGTGAGAGGCATAGGGAATTTCTGAGCTAAGAATATGAGGTTTTCAGTCAAAAAAGGAGCTCTGACTTGCATACTCCCTGCCCCTGACTCTACCCTTCCCCTTCCAGCCTGCTTTTGCTGGATGCATTCTGACACAGTAAGATTTTAATTTTTTTTTATGCTTCCAGAGATTTGAACCATGACCAAGCAACGGATATACCCACATTTATAGCATAAATGAATTTCAACAAAGGTAAGTTTTATCTCTTTAATGTATGCACAAACACTATATTTGGTTTCGAGCGAAGAGCCTGATGTTCTGTACAAACACCACTAATGAGTCCCTGTAAGCTCACCACACAGCTCAGGAAGGCAAGAGCACAAGGCATCTCCCCAGGACCTTGTGTACCCCCCACCAAGTGTGAGCAGCACAGAGCAGTAAGTGGGACCTCCTCCACTGTGACCACGTGAATTCCTTCCACCTCAAACAACCCCTCATATGCTCACACACACCAGCAAGGCCCAGCACACCTCAGATACACGCATTATGTCAATCATGCTGGTCAGTGAGCACTGATGGTTGGCTTTCAGACTGTTACAGGCGTACTTCACTGAGCAGATCCTCCACCTGATCCTCCTCAGCTTGAAGCACGTTATGGTGACTTCATCACACAGGAGGAGATCTGCCTTGGTAGAAACAGCCCAGGCTCCAGGAACACCTACAGCCACACAAGCCAACACTCCACCTGACATTGGTCCCCATAACTAGGCTGTACTCATCCCCCGGGCCTGACGCATGAACCAGTGAAAGCATTGCTTTTAGACATGGTGGGCAGAGGAAGGGGAAGCGTATGCTGTCAGCAAGACCAGCAGAGCTGGGCAGTCATGTTCCCCCAGCTCCTGGTGTTCACATACACAGTACTAGTAGCCTTGCAACTCTTCGCCATCATTGTCTTCAGCCTGGATTTACCTACACTCAAGGGTTTCCAGAGTTTCTGCTATAGCCCACTGAGGTTTAACCCCAGCCAGCAACCAAGCACCTCACAGTCACTCACTCACCTCCCCTCTCCCCCAGTGGGATGGGGGAGAGAACTGCAGGAAGAAGGTAAGATAACAACTGTTTTATAATTAAAAATAAGTGAAAAAAAAATATGCTAACAACATTAGCAATACTAATAATACTACCAATAATATGTAGTTAAAATACTATTACTACTACTAATGATAATAACATGTAATGAAAACAACAATGGAAGAAAAAAAATAAAAATTTTACATCCACTCATCACCTACTGACTGATATCCAGGCAGTCCCAGTTCAGTGACAGAGAGCAAGCCCTGTGGCCAACTCAACCCAGCTGAGCATGATGATTTATGGCATGAGATATCCCTTAGGTCAGTTTGGGACAGCTGTCCTAGCTGCATCTCCTCCCAGCTTCTTGTAGAGAAGCAGGTCATACTACAGTATAAGAAACTGAAAAAGTCCTTGGCTTAATGTAAACATTGTTTGGCAACAACTAAAAACATCAGTGTGTTACCAACATTCCTCTCAGCACAAATCCAAACCATGACCTCACTCTAGCTGTTATGGAGAAAATTAACTATGTCAGACAAAACCAGCACAAGCCTGAGGTGCCCCGCAGGCCACCAGTGTGCATCTTACAAACAAGAAGGTCTTCCCCTTCTGTGCTTGGCCAAGTCCCCTCACCTGGTACATTTTCACATTCCTCTGGTCAGGGATTGAGAATATATTTCAGTGTTCACAGCTGAGCACTACACCTGGATTTTCTTTTATTTCCATTACCCACTCAGGGAGGGGAAAGAAAACCAGCTAAAAAACTATGACCTATACTAGAATTTTCCTAAGAAACAGGGACTTTATATTCCTTTGGGTCAGTTACTCCTATATCTTATTCACTCACAGAGTCCCCAACAGCTGAATTACAGACAATGCTACAAAATATGCATAGCTATAAAACTTACAGCAAACATCAAGAAGAAAGGAGAGATTTTATGAATGTTTTTCTTGCTTGTGTGAGAATCTTCTCTTTTCTCTGCTCTGTGAGCTAGTGATTTAGCAGTATTTTTAAAAATACATATCCCACTGCATATCAGGCCTTAAACAACATAACTCCGTAAGGTCTTCTAGGAGAAATTAATGATTAAGAAGTTTTCAGAAATCTCTGATGACTTAAAAAAAAAAAAAGGCAAAGCATGCACTGGTGTTTACACAAAGCGAGCTACAGCACAGCCAAAATTTAGTGATAAATGGCAAATCTGTCAGCTGCATTAAAATGTGCCAATTCCTGAAATTTCTTCTTAGACAAACCTCAATGCAGCAAATAAGATGGCAGATTTGCCGGAATACTAATGAAAGCAGCTCTTCAGTGCCTGTGGATCTACAAGAAGCTGAAAAAAACCTACCCAGTAAAACCTAATGTCAAAAATAGGGAACCTGGACTCCATGCCTTGGTCTTGCCCCCAGAGCCTCATCAGCCAATTCAGAAGTCCCCTGAGCAGCCAGAGAGGTTCCTCCACTCCCAGTCTCAGACCTCCCAGTGCCCTACATGACCAGCCAGCTGGGCCATCTCTATGGATGAGTTCCAGGTATTGCCATCCAGACAAATGTAATTCCAGAGTCAGTGGGAAACGCAAATACGGAGCAAGAGGGTGTGCATCCTGGTGAGGAGAGATCCCTCAGAAAGACAAATCAGATGGTTTGTTCCATTTCTCATGCTGCCTTCTTTAAATTATTGAGTGGTTTCTTAAATATTTAAGCTGGTAAGTTAGAATTAAGTTCCAAAAACAAACAAACAAAAACCCCCACAACAAACAAAACAAAAAAAACCCAAACAAAACCCAAAACAAAACAACTACCACCACCCCAAAAAAGCACATCCCATGAGTATTCATGTTCTTCTAGGATTAAACAATCAAAGCACATCATGGAACATGAAGGGAATAAGGAGATCAGTCTGTTAAATGAAATCTAGGCCAACTACTTAATTTGTGCAAGAACTGGCACATACCTCCATCAGAAGCCACCCAGAAAGAGAATCGTGGTTCATATAATTTGTCTTCAATGCCTGTGTAAAATGCTTAAGAAAACTATGAAAGCACATCCTGGAAAGTATGAGGCTGGAGATCAAAACCCGAAAATGACACCTTTTTTGCTCTCTGATGTAGCCCCGGCCCAGCTGAACCAGTCCCACCTTCCAGCAGGCTGTGTGGCACACTTCCTGAATGCACATTTGTCCCAGTGCATCTGATTTACGAGTTATGAGAAAAGGAAAGGACTGATTTCTGAATAATGCGAATAATGGACCAAGAGGATTGCTGGACTGATCACAGACTTTTGAGATCCAAGCCATCCATCAAAATTTCTCCTCTTTCTATTCCTCTTATCCATCACCCTTTCCTTTAGGTAGGCTGTCAATAAATCTTGTGTCACCGGGTCAGAAGGGATGACACAGCTCCCAGCTTTGAAGGACAAATAACGTGGAAAACAAAGGCTAAGGACCTCAGGAAAATGATAAAATGCTTTCTTTGCTACATCCTCAACTACAGTTGTCCACACTGAACACAGATAACACCACCACGGAGATCAAAGAACTTAAAAATATATGTGTCAAAATCTGTATTTTATATACCCTATATATTATGCATATCTATATAGTATGTATAAATATTACTTCTAACCTCCATATTTTATATAGGAGATATGGATAGATTATATAGATACATAGAGATACAAAAAGCCTAAGATAATAACACAACTAGGTCAAATACATCACTTGTTTAATGAAGGAATTTCATTTTTTAATATATAAGAATGTTTCACGTCTCAGTTCTCAGAGACCCTGCAAACATCCAGAACTAGAAATATTGTATACCTTGGTAACAACTGACACAATCAGAATTAAGTGTAATGTGAAGAGGCACATTTGTAGAGCATACCGGGTAGGAATACAGTCATAAGGTGGTGACCTGCGGTACTTACAGATGTAAGAATCATTCCGCCATGTTAAGGCATTCACAAGCTTTATCAAATCAGCATTCACTGCATTCAGACGTCATGAATTACAATAAATATCCAGAGTAATTCCACAGACAGATGTATACAAATATGTAATTCAAGGCAAAGTCAAATCAGAATCTGTCCCTGGACCCTTCCCTTTGAAAACACCATCTTCCACTCAAACTAATAGTATGTACCGCAAGAGACGCCTTTATAAAGACAAAAAATGTACTGTATGTGGTTTCCAAGATTGAATAAGATGTTCTATCAACGTGCAAAATGAACTAATTCAGCCATTGCAAATGAACAGATTCATAAAAGATATACTTTCCACATCTCATTTAATTTATGCTATTATATTTCCATTCTTCACTGCACTGAGAAAACAGCTTTACCCATTCTCTAAAGTATTCAAATGTTATAAACTTTAATCATCAAAACAAAAAAAACCCAACACATTATTAACTGCTTGAGAGAATATTTTAAATGAGCAGAAGAATAAAGAAAATACTGCTAATTCACAAGTGTTTGCAGTTGCTGCACTAGAAAACTCCCTAAGGGTGCATATGGAAAAACGTGCAAGAACTGGATGCAGCAGGGGCCAGGCACATACTGCTGAGGACAGAATATGGTTTTCCACACACAAACTCTATTCTTACAAAGATTCCTAAGGGTATCTAAAACCTTTTAAAAAATTAAAATCTTATTTACTGGGGTTTGGTTTTTGTTACTTGTGTTAGCGTCAGGTTGAGATACCGATCTCTGAGGATGGGTCTATACAGAAAACCAGAGGTTTGAACAATTTATTGTATCCATGTTGTCTTTTTGAGGTTTGACTGCCTCTAGTGCTCTCATTTTCTATTTTTGTTATCCCATTTCAGATTTACCCCTTGCCCCGCCCCCCCAGTCACATTTCCAAAACGCAATGTTTAATTTAGGTGAAGGTTCCTTAGCTGGGCACAGAGCAAGCAGGCTCATGGGGCTTCCTTAGCTGGTTTGTAAGATAGGAGGGGACTTTGAAGCACAAACATTTCACTACAAATTGCAACCTTGCACTATAAGAATCATCCTAAGATTTTAAATAATCGACTTGTATTCCATGTCTGGAGAAAGAAAAAAAAAAAAAAAGGCAATTTTCAATGATTTGTACAGATCTTAAGCTGGGTGATACCTTCAGGCAGCCTAATCTCAGCCATCAAACTGTCATTAGATAGGAAACCAACAACAAAACATGGTGATTTTCATTGCTTTTACAGCCAGGCCTTTCCCTGGAAAGGACAAAAATCAAGAGTTTTGTAATCATGCCTTGAATTTCTGCAAGAAGCTGTAGAATTCTCTCATGGCACAGACCTGAAGAAACTAGAACTGTTCACCCATTGTTACATAAGACCTTTTTTTTTTTTTTCCAAAATGTATTAATCCAAGACATCTTTTTCATTTTTGATCCATTAAAGAAAATCCTTGATTTGCTATCACGTATCTAGTGGTAATAACGCTACCTGGCATGTTTCTGTCTTACAGGCTACACAATTCCAAATGCCATTTTCCTTAAAGTGTCTTTCATGAAACGCATTTCTCTCTTTCTTGACATACATAAATATGTATCTAAAGGTAGTAATTTTACAGCACCCTTTCCCTTTTGTGTAGGCAGTTTAAGTTACCCACTCACTTGAAGGACCATTTCTGTACTCCAATGCTGGTTTCAATCCTGCCTTGTCCTTGAGTTTGAATCAGAAGAAGAACACATATCCAAGATACTTTTTCTCTAAGGCTTTATCTTATCATCTTCTTTAATTTGTGTTTTCAGCAAAAAGGAGGCTGGATCTTTCTTGTGAGGCTCAGGCAAAGGGCAACATGTGACATATTCTGTACATTTCCTGTGCCTTAAAACACCCCAACACAGCAATTTGACAGCTGAGACATGTTAGTTTAGGCCTGCTGCTGCTTCAAAGAGCATCCTATATACTGCTTGTCTCACAGTGGGAGCTGAAAATCCAATGTAGAGTTGGCCAAAGTGCTCCCAGAGAAGGCTAAGCACACTTTGCCTGGATCAGGATTACCCCATGGTCTTCTGGTGCCAGCAGCTGTTTCTGCTGTGCAGTACTCACAATTTTGCTTGGGTCTAAAGAACCTGTGAAGAATGATATATATATTCCTGAGCACCTGGAAATCTTGAAATCTGGTTTCAAGAGCAACACCTTTTAACACCTAGTTATTTTTAGGTGTAGGTAAAAACTAAAGCTCTTTAGTTGCTCTTTTCGTCTTTTATCTTCAGTAATTTTTCAACTTTCTTTCTTAGGATTCTTACAAGGGGTAAACTGGGTACCTCTGCCTCATTTTGGTAGCAATAAGAAATAAATTATGTCATATAGTGCTTTTTACCCAAAATATTTTAAGTTTATACCCATTTTCAACTGGATAGAAATGTCCACTCACATAACCAACTGTTTTCTTAATGAGAAACTGAATTCTCACCCATGCTGCACGTCCAAGCCAACCTGACCTCACCATGACTCTGCAAGTCACACCTTGGAGAGATACTACTAGAAAAACAGACCATCAAATTCCTGCATACCTGGTGAGCAGCAACTGAGCTGGAATGATGGAAATACCTGTGGGGTCGAGAAAACTTCAGGTACCTTGTTACTTTAAAGGTAAGCAAGTCCTTAAATACATCTCAGATCCTCTGATCCTAAACTGTGGAATGGAAATAATCCTTAGGTATGAGGATCTGCTGAGGTTAAAATTGCTGTACCTGATCTATCCAGCTATAAGGCCACCTGATTTGAGAGAATTTCTATCAGGGCTTTTAAGCAGCCCAGTCTCCCTTAGAGGATGCTGAATAGCAATTCTTCCCTACCTCTCTGTCAGCAGGGCTTCAGTCTGAGAGCCCTAGCAAATGAATGACACTTCACATTTCTACATGTATATACTTTGTCCAAATGCCACAGACCATGTCTGTTTTACTTTTATCTGCAGTATAAACTGACCTTTTATTGTTCATTTGAAAAGTCTTTGCTTCTGTATCTCATTTTCCTTAATTCATTTATTGCTCTGTAACAGATAGGTGCTATTCAGTAAAGTACTTGAAAAGCTACTACTTTAATAATGCATTAACACTGTGTAACAGCATGATGAAAGAGGCAGTTTAGAGCACGTTTCAGTATTTCTCCATTCTGTTTTTATGGAATGGAAAATGTTTCCAATTATTTAATGTTTTATTAACTTTCAGTTTGCGTCATCTAGCTGCAATTTATCTTAAGATTCCATGCCAGAACTGGGGATTCCTTATAAATCATACCATGCAAATCAGTAAAATTAAAAAAAAAAAAAAAAAACCCACAAAAAACCCAAAACAAATCATGGTATTAAACAACATAAATTACACCTAGATCATTATTGGCTTATATAAACTTTAATTAAAGTTAAGTTTGATTAATTTTAGTTAGCTTATCTGCCATTGCATAGCAAAATGACTACTCTGCTTCTTGTTTTGTATTCCTGGTTTGTTGTTCTTGGTTTTTTGTTTTTTTTTTTTTTATATTAAAAAGTCGGACTTTTGCACAGTACAGTGCTGAAAGGTCTCAAAATCACACAATAATATAAGGCACTGGGAACATCCTTGGATGTTAGTGAAGTAGTTTGACATTTACTGTGATGTTACACAAGGGATTAGACCCTCTAACTGTGACAGTTCGGGGAGCAGTATCATTGTAGCACTTGGCATGTACCTGACATAGTGGGAGTTCAAAGACAGTGTTTGTGGAAATAAACACAAGGAAGACAGTGCTAGACCATTAGAAAGTAATGCAAAAATGCCACAATCTGTAGGCTTTAACATCTCTCAAACCAAATCTTTCATTCTTAACAAATTGTTAACTCTTCATATGCTGCCAGCTAGGCCAGATCTCCCCATTTATCTATCATGTACCACCTCTCTCACAGCAGATCTTCATGCCTGTTGGGTATATAATTTTGGATAAAAACGCACAAACTGTTAAACATGTTTTGGATAAAAATGCATGAACTCTATCTGGAACAAACACCAACCTTGTTAGACCACTGTCTATTACTTTCAGTGTTGGTCAGTTCTGATGCATGTACTTTCTAGGAAACATTTCTAGCACATCTTTATCGACTAAGGTCTCAAGATATAGATGTTGAGAACATAAATATTTACTTGCTGCTTGCACCACCTTTATAAAATAAATACTCCAAGTTTCTGACTATGAGTGTTTCTAGTACTACCACACCTTTTTTGGGGGAGGATGAAGATACACACTGTATTCAAAGGTTTCTGGATGGGTTCCTAAACCCTTGATTTCTACAACTGTATAATAATGTTTTCCTTCTCATTCTTTATGCCTCCCCTATAATCCCTAGTGCTTTACTTGCCTTTCTTGCCATTGAACTCCACACAGTATCCAGAGAACAATCCAGAATGGCTTCATGATCTCTCCCTTGCATAGCAATCACACACTTAGAACCTACCATGTGCAGAAATAGAACAATTTTCCCCCCTCTATGCATTAATTTGCATTATTGCCATTGAATTTCATCTGCAGTTTTATTGCCCAGTCATCCAGGATTGCAGATCCTTCTATACATGTTGGCAACCCCTTTGGATTTTTTAGAACAAAGTAATTTTGTATTATCCGTTTGTTTTCTTGGTTTCATTTTTTGTCCTTTTTTCTGTTCGTTGATGGATACCTTGAGTAGAGCTGATCCCAGCAGAGTTTCTCCTGGGATAACTAAAACCTGATCATTCATCCCCACCTTTGTTTCCCATCTTTTAACTAGTTTTATTACTCTTCTATGACATAAAACTTTAGGTCAGTAAGAAAATTTGGTGGAAGACCTTACTAATAAATGCACGTGATGCTAACCGAAAAGTCCTGTGCACAGACTCTTAGTGCACTAGGGATTTCTCCAAGATTCAAGGTACCTTTTTCCCCACTGTATCATCCCTATCCATGAGTATTTTCATCCCTTTCCATAGGTCCTGTTTCTGTGTCAGACACAGAACTTCCTGCAGTGCAGCCACCACTCATTATAGGCTTTTAAAGATTGGCATTGTTTGCCACTTCCCTCTCTGCTAGACAGATATATTTAAACATTACATGCTGCCAGGAATAGTTCATCAGTTTTACACTTCAGATCCTCAGAGAGCTTTAGGGCAAAAGCATCTAGGCCTGGCAATTTGTAACTGTAAATTTTATTGATTTGCGTTAAAAACGTTTCTACTGGGGTCTCAGTGTGGGATGGTTGCCTGGACCCAGCACAGTGTAGGTCCCTCCTCTGCAGTGAGCTCTCGTGCAGAGATTCACTGCACTCGTCTGTGATGCTCCCTCACACCCCTTCCTCCACCTCCGCCCCAGCTCCGCCGGCACCTTGCAGGCTCTCCACCTCGCCAGCTTCTGTGAGGGTTTCCATCAGCAGCTTTAGGGTCTTCAGGAAGCCATGTCCCAACATCTTTTCTGATCCATCTGATGTGGTTATACATTTCCGCTACCAGAATTTATGGTGGTTATTTTCTATATTTTTTCATTCTTAAATTTAATTTATGTTTTAATTCACCTTTATTATGCCTAACTTCATACTTTACACTGCTCTTTTACCTGGTTGATTATTTTTCCCTTTTAAACAAACTATTTATTTTTAAAAACAAGGTATTTACATTTACTCCAGGCATCTAATAGAGCATCTTTAAACAACTCCTATGCCCCTGCAAGCTGTCCCTTTAATTGATTTTCTTCTTTTAGTGTTATTCCCTTACCTAAGATAAAAGCTACCACATTGGGTGTTTGGTATATGTCTATTCAGCATCCTCAGAGATGAAAAAGAAAAGTAGTGTGTTCACTGATACAGTTAGGTTCTTCTACAGCTAAATCACATGCAAAGTTTAATTAACTACTCACAACTAAATCACCAGCTGATTTTCCTCATTCAGTTTCCCTGATTACTTGATCCAAGAAAGAAGCAGTAACACCTCTAAAAACGTCACCTCGTCACCAAATCCTATATGGTATTTATCCTCTCTGCTTAGGGAAAAGTGGAACAGAAAGGACCTCTTGATCCCTGCATGCCAAGACTAGTTTCCTCCAGAAGCATATTCTCTAGACAATCTTACCTTTTAAATAACCCCGAGTTGTTTGGATTAAAGTCCACTTATTCAGTAAATGGATGTAAGATAAGGGATGGGAATAAAAAAGCCAGATCAATGGTTCCTCTTACATTAAACTTTGAGATTCTGTATTGCTTGCTGAAGCGTCATACGTTCTACCACCCTCTTGAAGGCTTATTTAGCAAAGTCAAACCTCAGGGAATAATCAATGGCGTGGCTTCTGGTTGCTGGGATGAAATGAAGCTCTATTATCCTAAGATGAAAGCTGTATTCAAGAAATCCAGGCCTCCTTTACGAAGGATAATCGTTTTGCACATATAAACCACGGGTATGCATGTTTGAAGCGAGCTCTTCTTTCCATTATTTCCACAGCCTTCCCAAATGGGGATTTGCATTTGCAAATCAGGTAACAAGGGAACTAACTGGAAAAATTACACTAGGCAAACCAGTAACTGAATCAGTACGTCACACATACGCATTAGTGTTTAGCAGCCTAAACCCACAAATCCAGCCTAAGCAGTGATTATCACTTGGTGTTGGAAAGAACTCTTTTTTTTTTTTTAAAGATTTCCTGTAAGTTCCATCTGAAAACTTGCTTAGATTCCTGTGAATTATAACACAGCACCTCTAAAGCATTGTAGACATTTTGGGTGAAGCAGTTTCTGCTTTCAGGATTTTGCATCCTGAAATACCAACAGCAGATGGTAGAAAGCACAGAATCCAACTCTGAGCTATCACATCCACGCTATTGACTGCAAGTAACAGGATTTGTGTCACTTCATCAATCAGCATAACGCGTGGTTAGCCTTTTTCCTTACCCAGTAATGACAGGCTATCTTCTTGAAACTCATACCATAAACAGACCTGCAGGTAGAAGCTGAGCAATTGGACCCCGTAAGCCAGCCCAGAAGGCACCGTTTCTGAGTGGAGGACAGCATGTGTAGAACAAACTGGACTGTGAATGTGACTTTCCCCTTTTCTGGCTGTAGCACTAATTCACATCCATGCAGAACACTAAATGAAACTTTGAAAAGAGGGAATCCAAAGAAAATCCACAGAGCTGTTACTAGTTTTCATAGCAGCGAGACTGTGTGACAAAAAGTGACAGGTGCCCCTTGTTCTTAAAAACAAAGACTCACCATCTTACATTCTTTTTACTACACCTTTTACCGAGCTGCATGTACACATCCCTGTCGTACATAAGACCTCACTCACTTGTGAGTACCTGTGGTTCTGTGAGTGCACACCTCAGCCATTGAAACAGCAGGTCAATTCCAGATCAGCATGCAAACTGGAACATCTTCAAGGATCTCTGCTCCAAGCCATCACAGACAGAACAAATCCTTCCACTGCCTTTCCGAGGACATCTCTCCAAAGCAGCAGGACACTGAGCCCCATTGGGGTTCCCGGCACAGTTGAAAATCAATGTGACCCCACAGATATTCTGGCTATTTTGCTTTCCCGG
This sequence comes from Rhynochetos jubatus, assembly GCA_027574665.1. Classification (NCBI taxonomy): domain Eukaryota; kingdom Metazoa; phylum Chordata; class Aves; order Eurypygiformes; family Rhynochetidae; genus Rhynochetos; species Rhynochetos jubatus. The sequence goes on from CM050654.1 coordinate 34,347,636, forward strand.
ATCGACCCATGTAATGAGAAGAAAGGTAGCTTACCCTGAGCCCCTGTGGCTCTGGTGAATCAACACAGCTGATCCACTGAAGTTAAGCAGGCTTCAGGACAAGATTATGGTACCCAGTACGAAGTGGCCATAATTCCCAGGGAATTTGGCTCAGGGCATCAATTGCTGTGGGGAGACTGTAAATGAATACAGCAGGAGGCTACAAGTTTTGAATGCCCATCAAATGAGGGAGCAGTAGTGCGTCTCGTTAGTTTTCATCAGGATAAAGAGCTCAAAATATTACACAAGTATGTTTCTAGAAAATAAATTTTCGGCAGGAAACAGAGCTGTCAATAGCAGGAGAAAAAAAATGTGTTCATCAAGAGATGCTTCCTAAAGAGACAGCAGGGATGTCACTGAGAGATGCTTAAGGATGAATGGATCTTGAAAACCAAACTTCATTTTTTATACCGCTGCTTACTGGTGTCAGAGGCTTCTGATCCCTTGAAGAGACAGTGTTGCGATCTCTTATTCGGGCAGAATTTTCCATATAAATACCAAGGAAAGGGATTTTCTTTAGTTTGGAGATGAAACAGCAGTTTATCTCAGTGAATCCAGGGAACATTTTTCCTACTCATTCTGAAGAAGTGTCCTCAGAAATACCAGCTACAGCCTTCGTCTGCACAGAACACGAAGGGTACTTCATGTAATCTAGACCAAACAGATTAACGCTCTGATAAATTCTCTGCCAGATCAGGAGCAACCTTTCTAAACCAACTCAAGACCAGATTTAATGTTCATTTTTAAAGTTTGAAGCTTGACGCGCAACAGCCACACTTTCTGTGCACTACAGAGAGACACATCATCCTCCTATGTGATTCAGCATTGGAGATACCAACTAGAAGTCATTTCTGTCCGTGTGTAATGAGAAGAGTGCAGAAACACGTTTTCCCACTGCTTTTAGGCTTTCCCACTCCTGATAATTCTTCCTGGTTGCCTCCCACCAAACCAAAGGGGCTAGGGAGGACAAAGATGGAAAATCAAAGTAGTTACACAGAAGATACACTGCGAGGTAGCCACGTCCTACCTACCCCCATCAGGATGGCAAGGGGAGACCCTGACGGTCCCTGATTCCTCACTAGTAAACAGGAAGGGGGAAATGTGGACAACAGCAGGAAGGAGGGAAGTTAAGCAGTTATTAGCCTATAGTAAAATTTCAAAACTCTGGAGAAACAAAGAAGAATGACACATGCAACAACCACAACAGACATGGGATGAGACACCTCAGCCACTGAAGGAAAAGGATGCTTTGCCTGGTAAGTTTTCTCTGGGCCACTTAATTATGACGACAGATGTTACTTTTCCTCTTCTTCTGCTAAACATTTATATTCCACAGAGCCCTCACCACTGTCATCAGTGAGGATGCCCATCAATCAGGGGAAAGCCATGTCAGAGTGTTTAGCTTCCATCCCATACTCCAGTCTCACCAGGTACCCAGGAGGAGATACTCAGCTGGGAGCAGCAAGGCAGTGATAAGTTTCTCCTGCTTTTTATTCCCACCTTCTGACAAAACGGTGTGCAATCAACAGTGGTAATGCACTGCACTTCTGCTGAACACAAATGCTCTAAAAGTCAATACAAATAATTATTTAACCATACATATAACGTAGACAGTTTATTTTACTTAATCCTTTTGCCCTTGTCCCCACAAAAACTCTGTTGGTACAGCATAAATGTCCTATATGCCAATACATTAGAGTTAAGTATTTAAGGTAAATAAATCACCGCTTTTTCACAGCACTGTGTGCTTATTCCTCTGCTTCACATATGGGGAAACAGAAGTCCTAGTAGTTAGGAGTTCTTATTGTGTTATAATGTAAAATGTGAAACATAGATCTGTGATACATTTGGGAATTTATGATGTAAGCTCTGCTCTTGTAAGCTATCTTTGCAATTTCACCGCATACAGCAGCTCGGTCTGTCAGGCTGGAAGAGCCGTGCTTCACTATGGCCAGAAATGGATTAGGGAGAGTGCTAAGACAAGTCAGACAAAATTGGCTCAAACCCTAGTAAGCCTTATCATTCCTCTTTGAGAGGTTATTTACAAATGGGTAAGCAGCACTTGGATTCCCATGCTTTATATTTTCATTCTGGCAGAAGGAGCGTGCACACAGCACCCAGCTAAAGAGATCTCCCCAGTTCCAGGACAGAGTAAGCCATGTAGGAAGTTACTGCCTCACACCAAGTATCTGCAGTGGAACAACACTGTGTTCATCAATGCCCAAAATACCCATCAGAGCCTACATGGGCTTCACTTGAGTACAGCTCACAACCCTGAACCTCGAGTCTCCTCTAGAAAAGTACCTTAGCAAGTATCAGAGGTGATTTTCTCCTCTCAGAGGAAATAAAAGGACTCTGTAGCATTTGCTCAGTATTTTGTAATAAGACCAACACAGTTCCTTCTGTGTTGTCACTGTACAATCTGCACCACAGAAGGGTAGAGACATTAGGGGGAGAGAGCAGGACAGTTCTGATCCAAACACACTGAAGGCAACTGGAAGGTACCTGTGACTGCAGCCCACTGAGAACCGCTGGCACTGTTGCAAGACTTCTTATGAAGCCACACACTTTCAGCATAGCAGGATTTATGCCAAAACACCACCACAGAGCTCTTGGCTGCAGAGCTGGTGGTGGGGTGCAGAAGGTTGACCATCCCAGCAGAAAGCACGAGCACGACTCTGAGTAACAGAGAGGGAGAGGCCGATTTCTATACTTCTCCCATTAGCTGCTCTAAATTTAAGTGTCATGCTGAATGAGAGACTCAGAAAGGAAACCTAGCTGTTATTAACGCACAGAAATCCAACTGCAAAGATGTCAAGACAATCGGTTAGGCAGGATAATCTTTTACTTGAACATGTTTTAAGCGCAATTATATTGGAAAAAAAAGATACCCTTATTGTTTTGTGCATTTTTCTTAACTAATTGCTATCCAAGCAAATTCAGTTGCCAGGTTATCTCTTTCCTGAATTATCCATCAAAAAGCCTTTGTGCTATATATATTTCTTGCATTGTAACAGGCTGAGGAGCTCATGTCAGAGCCCTAGCTGGTTTTGAAGGACAAAAGGAACGTATGTATGGGGGGAGGGAGGAGGAACAGAACATGCCAATTCTCTGGATATTTTTCTTTGGGCTCTGTACTTTGTCACTAAAGCAGGGGTTTTACTGTTTATGATCTCCAGCAGAATTTTAGTTTCATGTTGTTGGCATTCTGAGATGTGCAATAAAGTGTTATTGCATTCACCTGGAGAGAGTCAGAAGTTTGTTTCAGCCTTGTTCTTTTGAAAAACTTCGTGAAAATGCTTTTGCCCATAAAGACAACAGTTCAGCTTCTGCCTGTCTGAGAAGTAGGATGTATGTTAAGAAAAAACATGAATACCAAATAACAAAATAATTCAAATACAGAAAGAATTCTGAGAAGGGGGAGTGTCAGGGAGGTGAGCAGGATAAACAACTCCTCTAAGTATTTTTTCAGCTCTTTAGCAAGAGATGATCTTGTTCCAGAGCTGCAGAACAAAACCGCCTGTGACAACAAAGCAGAAGACAAAGCGGGAGTATCATGCATCTTTTCGCAGAGGAACCCAAGGAGGAACCAGGGTGGTTTGGATAAACAGGACATTTATGACAAGTGCAGGAAACTGGGGTCTTGGGTCCCTACCACAAGGCTGTTTCCCAGGGGCTGAGGTGGTGTTTTCACCTTGGTGCAGACAAGACTATCGGAGGACGTGCCCGAGTACAACCAGTGACTTTAAGGGGGCCAAGGGCAGGACGTAAGCTCTGAACAAGCCCTGTGGTATCAATCCTATTACAGACATAAGATGAATAACACAAAATTTTAAGAGAAGGTTCCTTGGCTTGCAGACTTCCTCCTCACCTACTTCAGGTCCCTTAACCCAGGCCCTGGCTTTCAATCAAGAAATTAAAATGCTTTGGGCACCCACGCTGCAGTTTCAAATCCCTACAGTACTGAACACCACCTTGGACTTCAGCTGACCTGCTGCTTTTCTTGCAGCCTTTCCACAGCTGGTCATTTGAAAGCTGGGCAATGGAAGCCAAAAACAGCTGGCATAGCTGGCTTATTCGTGTATTAGGTTTGGCCACCTGGCTTTTTCATCCAGGTTTGAACACAGGATTTGAAATTCTTTTTTCTGATAGCATTACACTGTAGCCCACCCAAAATTAGTACATCACTTACTTTCAGTCCTCAAACCCATTTTTAGTAGCAGCATTTCAGCTCTACTCAGCGCAAGCACAGAATTTATCCTTTTCAGGCACAAATATCACGGCTGGAAGGCTAAAAGAAACACCTTCTACAATTGTGTACAAACACGTCTCATGCCCCGAATGAGGCAGAAGTGCTGATGTGGTCAGAGTTACCCTCCAGAAGCTTCACTTGCCAGATTGTTGCTCTTTTTCACAACAGATGTATTACTTGAAAAGTATCTTTCCATTTTCACTACCTCTGCCTTACCATCCTGCCCCTGCTACCTGAGCATGTTATGTCTTGTACACCACATCGCAGGGATATATTATGCCCAGAATTATCCGGCACACCCAGATACAGAGAAAGCACATGCAGACACAGCAGGTACTGTGACACGGGAGCTTCTCCATATTTTTATCTAAAGCCATCACATCACAGTAGCAGCAGCAGATCTCCATATCTCTGGCTTCTTAGCAATCAACTTTGCTACGAGATCATCCAACCTTTTGTACTGCAAACTGGTAGTTCTTCTAAATACACTATTGTTATCAGGTATAACGTTTCTACCCACACATAAACCCCTTAGGTTTGGATTTAGGTTCTTCATTGATCTGGGTCCAGCACAGATTTCCCACAGAGCAGCAACTGTATAAAACCTAATTCCCTTTTATTTTTTTACCTTAGCCACATTAATCTATTCTGTATCCGTGGTACCTGCATCACTCGTAGACACATTTCTGCATTACCAAGTGGAGTTTATAATTCTATGCATCTCTTTAAAGGCTCATACGTGCCAGTTCATATATTACATTATAGAGCTAGAGATACTTAAGGGAGGCATTGATAATCTGAATAATCAATTTACTTGGACATCTGAGTTTCCCCCCTCCTCAAGGTGGATGTGTTCTTTTACTTATGTGACATCATTGTAATTGCTTAAACCTCTTTTGTTGGGATATTTTTTTCCACCTTAATTATCTTGTCATTTACTATTAGGGATGTTAATATGGTCATTAAATATTACAAATGGCTTTCAGTTTTTGCTCTGTGCCTGGTTCACCTTCCTTCAGTTCAGAAACATCCAGCAGTATGCATATTTTTATACTTTGACATGTCTTAAACGATTCTCAATACCAAGTTTATTACAGCATTAAATTGATGAACTTGCTCTAGTAATCAATGTATAAATAATCAATTTAATGCTATAATAAAGAAAACATAAACCAGCCAACTCTCCACTGGGTGTGCTGAGCTGCAGTGACATTTGGTGGTCATGCACAGCAACATTTGTCCAAGCTTCATTTAGCGAAGGTGGCAGGTTAATTGGGACAAAACACAAATGCAGTACAGCATCCATAATAAGCAGCCTGTACCAGTGATATAAAGAAGAGAAAAATAACCGAAAACCTGCTTCCAGTCCTTCCAGGCATCTCCTCTCAAACTAATATTCAGAACAAACAGATAGCTTGAATTAGTACCAAAGTTTTTATACATTTAGTATATTTTCATATAAGATATCTCAGCAGGAATCAGGTTGGTTTTCTTTCTCTACAAACAAAACACTGGTAGCTCCAGACTCGTACTGCCATAGCTGGATGAAGTGCAGGGTAATGATGCAGCTTGCATCTAGATACAACTAGTTGTATCTGGAACCAGTATGGGAGGGGTAACACACCACAGTGTGAGATATTGTAAGTGTGTGTTACACGGTGCTCCTTGGTTTTCAGTTAACATATACTCATATATTTTCCCCCCACCCTGTGGTCTGCCACCAAACAAAATCAAAACCTGGAGTTGAAGAACTGAAGGCTTCTGTTGCAACATCCATATTTACCTGTAAAAACTACAGGCGACAGATAGGACTGTAGAAAAGTGATCTTAAATTGTTCAAATTGATCGCTGGCCATATTTCATAATGCAGTTTGCATATCAGTATTTCTGAGATATGCTTTTACCTTCCCTGGGTGCTGTACTCACACTATGACAGAGGAACCAAGACTGATCTGCTGAAAAATGCTAATTGACAGTCAAAGTTAGCTTTGCAGATGGATTAAAGTATAAAATATATTGTTTTGTCAAAAAGTAGGTCCATTATCACTCAATTTATTTTTACATCCTCAGGTAGACTGCATTATTTTTTTTCATCAAAACCATAATCCTAAATTGAGTTACCAGAAGAGGCTGGGTTTGCATTCTATTTTCCATCTTTCATGGACTGAAGGGGCTAGATATGGCAGATTCCCTTAATCCATCACCTCAGCAGAGGCAGAGCACACAAGGAGCGGTTCATCCTCTCCAGTACCAAGCAGCTGACAAAGGTCCTTACCGGCAGGATCTGAGGAGTCTACTTTGTACCACTTCAGCTGGAAAGACCTCCTCATGCATGGCACATACAGCAACCTGTTCTCCAGTCAACTGCCTGTCTCACAGCGGGTTTGCAATATTACAATCCTCCCCAAATAAATTTACAATCCACGTTATCTGAAGGCACTAAACGAGCGAGAGCTACAGAACTTGTATCAAATCCCAGAGTGGGTAAGTAGAACACGTGCAGGAGTATTTGCCACCCTGTGCACAAACATGCTGGACATCGTTACCCCATAGGGCTACTGCAGATTTACATTAATTATTCATATGCTCCCCAGCAGCACGCTCAGCCCCATTCAAAGTGAGATGCAGCAACACCTGCAAAGCCCCCCCCGAAGGTTGACAAATTCAATTAAGGAAAAAAGCAATGAGCTGTGGCAGGGAAGATTAGTGTTATAGAGGCAGGAAGGCGTTACAGGGACTAATCTGCAGGCATAGCTCAAGTGTCCCTGCCTACAGAAGTAGAGAGAGCAAGAGATTCATCCTGTGTGTCCCAAAGACATTTCTCAAACTCATGGCAGGCACGCACGTGGCACAAGCCCCAGGTGTCACGCAACCTGGGCCTTTGCTGAGCCTTTGAATGTCCTCGCAGAGGCTCTGCCCCTGGAGAGGACCCAACAGCGCAGCACAGAAGGGCAGCATTGCACACAACACTCTGGAGAGCAAAAAGGTGGGTTTGGGGTGGGTGGGCAATGTGCAGAGGCTTTTAATTTTCAGCACCCAAGACACTGTGGGGTGCTGCGGGAGCCTGAGCAAGGGAAGCCACAGAGGCAGGATGGGCGAAAGCCCAACCTCCCCTTGGCTCCCTGCTCCTGGCAGCACCAGCCAACCCACTCCTGGCCCCCACCAAAATCATGCCCCTTCATCCCACAGGACATTGTCCCTGCAGACAGGATTTGCTCTAGCTCTGGTGGCATGAGGATACCACAGTCCTGACAGCTTACTAAGTGATGTGAGCAGGAGGAGGTACGTATTACTGATACACCAGCAGTAAGCGCTCGTGTACTTACTGCAAGAGGTGTTTCCTCCCTGCACATAAACAAGACCTGGTGCACAGCAGTGGTAAGGGTTCTTTGGGAAGACGGAAAGCCTCGCTGTAACAGTACACACACAGACTTCAAGTGTGACAGGAAACCAATCCTTAACTGAAGAGTTAACATTTAGAAACGTGAAATATTTCTAAATCACGCTGTATTTGTGGGACTTGCCCACAGCAACGTTTCTAGTAAAAGCACCACATGCCATTTAAGCTGTTTTTCCAAAACACACATTTAGCTCTGACAGTTCTGCTGCCTTAAGGATCACATGTAAAAGATGCATCGCACATTTCTCTGCCTTGCCATCACCATAGTTCAAAACCTGCTTATAGAAATTATTGAACTGCCCATTGCAGCATATCCTTGTGATCCTGGCATCAGCTTTTCTTGAGGAAAAAGAAGGGGTTTCAGCCAGCATTTAAGTGATCTGCACTCCTCAACACAAGACCATGACACAGACCTTCCCTGACATACCCTGTCCCACCACCAGACCCAGAATGCTTTTGAATAACGGTTATACAGATGGAAAAATCTGAGAACTGACAAATCCTCAGCATGGTCTCTCACCCTGTACCACACACAGGGGGTGGCACCCAAGGCTGTAATCATCCATGTTAGAGAGCAAAAGCCAAAATATCCATCACCTCTGCCCATTACCCCCTTTTGGTGGGCATAATATTAACAGTTAACTGTAGAATAGTAATAACCTGGCTATATCTTCCATGAGCAATCCAGATTCACAATTTCAGTCCTAAGCTTGAAATTTAGTTATCAAGCACCCCAATCAAAGCTTTGGTTTGTTTTTTAAAAGGGGGTAGGGGGAATCTTTCTGTTCAGGGATGGCTCAGTTCACCTGCAGTCCTCTTTCACCCCATGAAGTCCCTTACTGAGAATTCACTGTTGCTTACTCCATCCATGACAGCTTGCATTTAAGGACCGTGCTCCTCTCCGCACCAAAGCCTTTATTTGATACTTTGCCAAAGAATAGCAGGTTGGATTTGTCATTGACCAGCTTGACAGCAGATTGCTGGTCTATTCCTGTTTTAAAACAAGAATTGGGGACAGGAGGTTGGAAACAACCCACAACCCCTCCCTTTTTTTAGGAGCATTTTCATTTTAACTCCATTTTTTTTGTAATTAAAATCTTACTTAAATCAGACTTGAAGGATTCCTAAGTTTGTTTATTTATTCCCTCCTTCAGTTTTGCCTGTTTGGAAGAAAAGGAAAATTCAAAATTTTCTTCCAAAAAGGAAATTTCTAAGCTTCTAAGCTTATAGCACCTTCCAGTACCTGAAGGGGCCAACAAGGAAGCTGGGGGGGGGGGGGGGGGGGGGGGCCACGGGGACTTTTTAGAAGGGCCTGTAGTGACAGGACAAGGGGTAATGGGTTTAAATTGAATGCAGTAAGACTTAGACATCAGGAAGAAATTCTTCCTAGAGAGGGTGGTGAGGCACTGGCACAGGTTGCCCAGAGAAGCTGTGGATGCCCCATCCCTGGAAGTGTCCATGGCCAGGCTGGATGAGGCTTGGAGCAACCTGGTCTAGTGGAGGGTGTCCCTGCCCATGGCAGGGGGGTTGGAACTCGATGGTCTTTAAGGCCCATTCCAACCCAAACCAGTCTGTGATTCTACAGTATGGTCATCTCATCAGATGTCGTGTTGTGCAGCTACATAGCACGGGATGTGTTTGGCACTCTGCATCACAAATTTGTTCTCTATTATAATTAATGAATATTCATTAGCATATCAAGGCAATGAAACCTTCTCATCCTATTCTCATTACATCATATTAAGACAGAGAAGGGCCCCATCCTAATGCTAATTATGAACTGCATTTCCCTATCTTCGCTCAGGGTAAACAGCACCTCGCTCTGTTTTCCCACTGTGGTGAGGGCTCTTCACAAAGCACTGTGCCACTCGTTTCAACTAGCAGAATCTCCTGCTCTTCCAATTTGTTATTGCTAATTTCTTAGCTTGATTATTTTTTTTTTTTTTTAATTAAAGGATATGTACTGATAGTCACTCAGCTCCCTGTTGGAAAAATCTGACAGTAACCTTGCTTTGAGCCTCATTTCAGAAACACACTCTTGAACCTAAAAGTGAGGATAAAGCAAGGCTACAAAATTTCATACTCACAGCGCTCCTTTCAAGCCTGAAAGTTCTGCCTGTATCAATTTTCCACACTGCCTTTTCTTTTGTCTTACTTAATTCCAATTACAGTGCCAAATGATTGCACCTGTTCCTTCATTTGTGGTCCTTAGCTTCCTAGGGAAATATATATTTTTTTCATATGATGTTCTATAAAACCCCCTTCAAATATTTCACTGGTATTCAGATTCACATGCAATTCTTAAAAAAAAAAACAGGTAAGCCCCTCTGTCCAAGTTCAGTACAATTTCCATTCTAATTTAAAAATTATCAGCCCAACAAGTGCAGTATTTAGTACAATCCAAAATGAAGAACAGTTAACTTGACAATGTAAATAGCTTTAAATGCAAATGTACTGTTTTGCAAAACAAAACATTTCACTGTAATGGCTTATTTCAAATGTGGAACAGTATTTAACAGTTCCTACCTAATGACTATCTGAAATGTAGGATATAAATTAAACACAGGAGTAAAAATCTGCAAGAAACCATTATTGTTTGTGAAAATAACTGAATGTTCTGGCTCTCCTGCTGTAGTTGAAAAGTTTATTGAATCAAGCATTGGCTATATTTGTCGCTAAGGTTACCGTTTCTCGTGGTATATGCTACACCACTTTATTTTAGAGTGAAAGCCCTGAATAGAGTAAGATATTGCAATAAAACATCCCTTCATGACACCCTTCTTTCTTACCTCTCTCCTAATGGTGGTGAAAATCTTCTTCAGGAAAGATCCTACACGTTATTTTACTTGTCAAATGCACGTGCTGGGAAAAGGTTGGGAAGTGCCGCTGCTGGAACAAACCAGCAAACTTCTTCAAGCCATTTCTGCTCTTCAGCTTCTGGAAGGATCTGTGCACTTCACTAAAGCAATCCTTCAGTGATACTAACAGAGACAAAATGTTCTGTCCTTGCATATATTCCCTCCCCTTGTTCTCTCAGTGATGCCAAAGCATTTGCAGCTGTGCCTCCTGCCGGCTGGTCTCAGCTGGAGTGCGTTTGAGCAGGTCACCCAGTGCCCTGCCCCAGTGCCCTGCCCCAGCCCCCCGCCCTCACCTGTGACTAACTGCGGAACAGTAAGACAACCCTGCTGCTTAGTCATTAAAAACCACCCAACACTTTCCCTGCTCCTGATGCAATGATTTCATGTGTTTGCCTATCAATTGCATTCCTGTTCCAGTGTTCCATTACCATCAGAGAACGCCAAGACCAGTGCTGGATCCAAAGGGACTGGGGTGGCCTAAACCTGTGGACTATGACCCTCCATTACCAAGAGCTGCAAAGGCTGTGCACTGGGTGGAGGACTTTTTTCTTTGGTCATGAAATCTAAAAATGGGCTGTTAGCACTTTATGGGATATTTTAATTAAAAAGAACTGTACATATCATTCGTGTCCTCATGGAGTATAACCATTATTAAATCAATTTTGTTGAGTTAGACTTACGTAAAGGTAGCATATTGGATTTCTAAACTAATTACAGAGGCAAGAAGTTTAGTCCCAAGTTTAATGGAAACTTTGGACCGCATACACTCAGGTAGGTTGATTTCCTTAATTCCATCCAAACACCTGATCAATTTTATCGAACAGCACTTTAATTTTCAGGCATTGGAATGCAAACACTTATTTTACTTACCACTGCAAAATTTTGGTACTAGGTTTGTTAAAGCAGGTTGTCTAACCCCCTGGTGAATCACCAACACCTGTCACCCACCTACCTCCTTGAAGCCAGGCTCCTTCTCGACTTTCATCATGTATGAAATGCAACAGATAGAAGTGTAACTAAATCCTTTTTTTCTCTTTTCAAAGCTCCAGGCACCTTGGATGTTGTGACTCCCCTTAGCCACATTCCACAAGCCTCCCCATTCTCTGAAGCACTCTTGAAATCATTCAAAGGGAAAAGAGGAGTGATGTTAACAGTACTGAAAGATGTTTTGAAGAAGATGCACCAGTAATCAATACCAGTGAGGTTCTTCCTCCCCTAGAGGCAACCGACTTGACAGCAGGAGTTACCTGAAGTAAATACAAAATGCTAGGACCACTGCACCTTGCCTATGGGTTTTTGGCTGTGCCAAGAAACTGGTACTCAGTCTCCTCGGGCCAGTCTTCCTTTTGCTTCAGTTTCTTCAGTAACATCTGATAAACTTGCACAGAGGGATACGAGGTCACACCTTGTATCCTCTGCCTTTTATTAAAGGAGCCAACACTCAACACTCAAGTTTCCATGAAGAATCTTTGGCTTCAGATCAAATACAAGCTCTTCTGCCTTAAAGGGCTCAGTTTCTCAAATAAACGAACCTAACTGACTCCATACTCAAATAAGTGCCAGAGCTGAGAGAACAGAGGTAATCACCTTCATTTTCAGACACGGGTTGATCTACATATGCCAGAAACATAGGAACAACGAGCAGTTGGTTACAGCAAATCATAGCAGACATTGATCAAACCAAGTCCTAAATAATTCTGTCCTCACTGCAAAAAGATTAAAAAATTAATTTTAAAATAATCAGCCTTTCTTTGTACTCAACAATGTGAAAACTATATTCCAATTGACACACAGTTACTCTCGATTTTGTAACATAATTGAAATTTCAATATGACCTAAAGGTTTCATAGATTTTGCAAATCCTAATAGCAGAAAAAGGGGAGAGGAAATCGAGAAGATAAAGATAAGCTCTAGCAAGCAGTAAATGGTTATGCTGATTCCCTAACTTACCATAAATTAATAGGTCTAGTCTAGTAAGTGTCATATTTTAAGGACAGCTGAATCAATCAGTAATTTTTCAGACCTAAAATGTAGTCAGGGTGCTTAACTATGGGTAAGCTACAAAAAAGTCTATGGTTTTCATGCCATTTCTATGCAACGTGTATTAATCTTGATCACTACTATAGATTACATAGACTAATTAATGAGTGATTGCCATTAGTTATGTATGTAGATTCTGGCAGATAACAATACTTGGTTGTGCTGGAAGCAGAAGAAATAGTTGAACTAATTAGTTCTGGATGTCCCCTTGCATCAAATTCTTTAGTCTAACCAGAATCAAAGGCTGCATCTGCAAATATTTTTGCAATATCTGAATTTAACTCATACATAAAAATTTCCATAATACAAATTAATCTGGGTCTGGTGCTTAAGCTTGTACACACATTTATAGAAAAATACCTGTATTTGTAGGACAGTGTGAGAAATATTAAAAACATACCACATTTCCACATAGAAACCCCACATTTCAGAATAACACACTTTTTAAACATACCAGTTCTGGCAAAAGCATTCTTACAGAAGCCATGTCCTCATGCCACCTTCCTATTCAGGTAAATTGATCAAAATTTGAGGAGAGATGCTGAGATAGAAAGAGTAGGGAATGGGGGCCTGAACCAGAAAGCTATGGGGAAAGGAGGAGACAGGGTGTGGGTTCCACAGATCTGAGATAACGTATTTCCTGAACCCATGCATAATCGCCTTGTGGAGACATGAGCCTTGTTCGTTTTCTTTTGCAGGTAACGAGAAACTATCTATGTGAAACGTATTAAATATGAACACGTATCGGCTGTCTCGCAGAGAAACAGCCAGCGCGTATTGAGCACAACTAACCTTCTCGCGTAGCCTCCGCACGCCGAGTCCGTGCGGTACGCTCAACGTCTGCACACACAGGTTGCAGTTTCACCGTGTGCACTTGGCTCAAATCAGGAAAAACATCTCGTTAAAGTGGAATAGGAGCAGTTTGCCGTGTTTGGTGAGGAAAAGTGTCAGTATTGTCAGGTGAGCTTTTATTAAATAATGGGTGTAATTTATAAAGTCACAATCCAGAAGTCCCAGCCAACAGAAGACTTTAAAATATTGCTACTCTTAGGAAACAGGATTTGCAAAACCTTGTTTGAATTCTTCTGGTGTTTTTTGTTTGTTTTGTTTTTTGTTTGTTTGTTTGCTGTATGGTCTTATCATAGTGCACACAGTAGCCTCCATACATACATACTGTACCTATACTATACGTATGTACTACAAATACCACAAAGTAAAGCCATACTTCGTGGTGACATGGGGACCCAGACAAGATATTATTGCACATTAAAATTGTATTAAACTAATTGAAAAATAGTTAAACATTGCTAATAAAACAAGATAAATACTAAACATTAAAAGACAGACTTTCCAGTGTTGCATAAAACCACACCTTTCAGACAAATTAATTATTTGCATCATAAAAAAATGCTAACCATGAAAGAAAATATTCCAGAAGAAAGTAATGAGTAAAAAGCTTCAGGTGATTTTTGATTACATTAAAACCAATTCCCACTCTTCATAAAATATGCAGAACTTTGCATCTTAAATAGTGTAAGTTACCTTCAAAAAATTACTTTCTTTTTAATCTTGCAAGAAATGAAACCTTAATTGGGTAGGAAAAGTATTTGGAATATATCCAGAAAGAAAAAACTACAGCTATTCTCATGTAAGCGGCACAGCATCTGTCAAGAGATTCCACATACCTTCAGGAAGATACCTTAAATTAAGTCAACATTGTACTTGATTTCAGTCATCAGAGTTAATATTCTGCAAACCCAAAGTGGCTGCCTTGTTTATTTCATAGTTTCCATTTCTAGTGCAGTAATTCACCTTGGCAAATAAATGGAGGTATGAGGGGCTCGCCCTCTGAATAAATAATAAAATTTAACTTGTCAGGAGCTTCCTTCGCCTTGAATGAAAAACATTTCATTTCTCTGTGGTGCTATTGAATCTAAATCCTGTTGCACGAGACTTAATGAGCAGCCCTGGAATAAAAACTAGTGGAGTGTTCCGGCTACACGGCCACCTTGATGAACATTAGAATTACATTTGAGTCCAGACGGGAGAAAAGGAAGATGCACTACACAAAGTATGTCTTCATTAGAGGAGTAAAGTATTACTCAGTGGCATTATACGTAGTTAATAAATTTTCTTTATCTGAAACTATAATTTAATATTTATGTATCTAATTTACATGTGACAAAGTAGCATATTCTAAAATTAGAATGTAACCAGCAAACTGTTAACTACTATAAACAATACCAAACCACAACTCAAACATATTTTAAGGAAACAATAGATACAATTTAGACTGGGGAAAGATTTCAATTGCAGATATTGTTTTAAATACAGCTGTTAATTGCGTCTTGAAGAAAATTCTTCAAGCTCAGAACGATTTTCTGCTTAGGGAGTCCTGGGTATATCCATAAAGACCAAGAGTACACTACCAAAAAGTCCCTTATTGGTTACTAGTGGGTACAGTAATAATAGTAAATGCTGAAATTGGGAAAAAAATCGTTTTCAATATCAATGTTCTATGATGCACTAGACAATATATCCCCTTTGAGCAGAAACTAGAGAAAATATCGTGCCCTTTATTATCTCTGTGGTTTCTTATGTGTAATAGACAGCGAAAGAATTGCACTTATTGTAACATTACAGTAGTGTTAGGTTCAACTCACCTTTTAAAATATTAGTGGCCATAATACTTATGATAGGTTGTGCATTATGCAAAGATGAATAAAGATGTGCACTTAAATTAAAAAACGAGCAACCACTTACAGAACCAACAGTGAGGCTTAACATAACAAACATGCACTAACCCTACACTTATGCAAAACTAAGTTCTTCCAGGAAACTGTAACCAACTGTTGACCTTCCACAAAGGTAAAGGTTTTGTCCCTTGGTAATACATTTGGACTTTGTAGCCGAATTCCAGTTTATTAGCTCATTGTCTGTAAATGTGCTGTTCCACTGTGATATCCTTTAGCTGCCCTTGAGCTTCTGCAGAATCTGCAATCTTACAGTCACTTTTATTTAAGGTTTTATTGAGCCGCAACGTAAGTCCCCTTCAGTACTACACAAATAGGCTTCCTTATTCATCCTCTTCAGGTTCCTGTGGTAAAATTGGTGTCTCCTCCTTTAAACAAGCACTAAAAAACCCAAGGATTGTGCTGTAAAGGTGATATTTGCTTTTCTCAGAAGCAATGTTATGACCTTCATCCGGGTAGATCTAGCAGAGGAGAAAGGAAAGAAGTAAGTAGTTTTTTAAAGGCTTTTCAAATATTTAGGGCTGTAATTTTCTTTCCCTGATCTTCAAAATGTTTTAGATGACAACAGGACGATAACATTAGTTTTACAGCCTCAAGGAAAGCTAATAAAACTCCAAGTAAAGCTCATTCTGTTGGAATTTGAACTTACATAAAACAACTACTGCAGTGGGATCTGCAGAAGTGAAAAAAAAAATATATATATTCTCAGTCATTATGCTTACAACAGTTTACTTATCTGGCATTTTCAATAGTGTCTAGGCATCCAAAGCCCATTAACGTCAATGATGATTAATTACCTCATGTTTTTAGGAACCTCTCAGTATCCCAGCTTCTAAGCATTCAGTGAAAAACCTTTTTATACACATTTTTAACTATCTTCCTATCTTACTGAAAGCCCATCATCTCTCCCTCCTAGGCTGGATGTGGGCATTTTTATCCCTTAATTCAAATTCCACTTGAAATTTCTCACGAGTGAGTCTGAACAAAAATTTGCAGGCTGAATGAAGAAATCCAGGCCACAGAATTTAGGCCAAGAAACTTGCGGTGGCCTGAGGCAAAAGGCTTCAGCTGCTTCCTCAAAGTCAGGTTATCACAAGGTTGCATGAGAACGGTTCAACGGGGCTCTTCTGAGAGACCTTTGTCACTTCTGCTTCTTCCTCTCTCCACAAGCCTTCACATCACCTCCGCTGAAATCACAGGGACAGCTGGAATGGATCCTACCTGCTCAGATTTCACACATAAGTCCTTTTCCAGTCGTGAGGCTAACTCCCTTGTTACTACCTCCTCCCTGATGTGAGTTCCCATCAGTGAGCCTCAGTGGAAACTACAGGTTCACCTAAGGGTCAGTAAAGCTGAGGCTTGCGATGCGTAACATCAGAGAGAGTTGGAGAAGTGACCCAAAACCACATCCTCCAAGACATTCAAGAAAGTTTAACGCAACCAGAAGCATCCACATACTCCGCGGTGGGTCGTGGGCATGACATCAGCAGCATGTTTTGTCCTGCTCTCCCCAGCCGGTCCCTCACCCTCCGTATGGCTACGGAGAGAGGTTGCCTTTTAGTGGTCTTTTCATATATTGGAATGTTGAAAGTAACGGGAAATTAGTTTCATATAATGGTTTGGGTTGGAAGGGACCTTAAAGATCATCATGTCACCCAACACTTTTTTAGGTTAAAAGGGACTAAAGTAGTGATATCTCCATATCAGAAAGAGTGCATATGGACTCTAAAGTGTAAGATAAATGGGTAGAAAAAAGAAAGATGAGAGATAGGAGAAAGAACCCAGAACATCATCAAGAAGGTACTTTTCTTTACATCCATACTAACAGTAGGGAAAATAGGATTAAACAGAGTTCAAATTGAGGTAATACCAGTGTGTTGTGGTCGGGAGGGTCCTTCTCAGGGAAGAAATCGCAACATGAGGATAAAAGTTGAACTATGTTTACAGGAAATGTCACAGCTGCACATACCTGCATAGTGTAATTAACTCCAGCTTTTATTAGATGTTTAATTAATTCTGCTGAATGCTGGAAGTGGACTTTAGCTGCAAGACAACAACATTTGGATGTTATTAGAAAAAGCTAAGCTAATTTAAAATGCTTATCAGCTAAACAGCTTTGACTGAAAACACTTCCAATCTTTGTGATTACCAGACTTGAAGTTGACTGTCTTTCTGGTCAGGAGCGCACAGCCCCACCAGTAACAGTGATGCAGGGTCTAACAGCCAAGGTTTTGGAGAAGGAGCTGGAGCCCCAAGGGAGGCCAATGCTTTCCAGGCACTCCGTGAGGACTCCTCTCTCTACCCTTGATTTACACACACTGCGAGGTGTGTAAAACCCTTCTGTTTGAACATCACGACAGTTTATAATTGTGTTAAAGGGAAGCACACTGGATTTTCTACTGCTTGCACAGGGTTACTGCAGCCCATACTTCTTTAGGTAATGGACTTTCTGCAACATATCTGTAACTAAATCTTCATGTGGTAAAAGCAGGCACTTTATTACCATGTCCTAACCCTGCAGAGTTTAGGCTGCACGTGGGCTGGGCGGTGTCACTAGATGTGACATTAAGCAAGGGCAGCAGGCAATCAGAGTCCTGGTCTTGAACACACTCTATTGCTCAGACTTCTATCAGAGTCCCAATTCCCTCTAGTGCCGACTTCAGAGGGGTAGAAATTGCTGCTGCCTTTTACAATCAGCAAAGTCTGAGACCCTCATGCCTGCTCAGTCACCCCGTATATCTCCTCTGTCCCTCTCCTCGTGCTCTGGGAACAAACACTGGGCAGTGTTTGCAGCCCCCTGATTGCACCTGAGATCCACAACATGGCTAAGTTACGCCGGGGTGACAGGCTGGGGGGTACCATCCTGCCTGTACCAACCGTGCGCTGGGCACTCTCACCCCAACCCTACGTATCGTTCCAGATTGAGGAGTAAGAAACCTCGTATTATTCCACAACACCAGGAAAACGCCAGGAAAAAAGCAGAATGAACGTGCATCTGAAGATAGGAGCTTCTTGCAGCACTGTAATTTGTGCCTGCATCAAAGCTTGTTCTTTAGACCTACGTCAGACAAGAAAGTTCAAAAAAAATATACTGCCGTTAAATTTAACTCTGTAATTACAAATCATCTCTTGACTGACACATCTTACGATTACATTTAAAGTGCCAGAACTTACCCTGTTTTACTCATTCTCTGTCTTAAACTATGGCTAAAAGTGCTGGTGCTATGAAAAGGTTCCCTAGAGCTTCAGCTGCGGATGCTTTGGCACTATCTTGTAATTAATTAGCTGAAAAGTTTCACCTCCCCGTTTGGTGCTGTACTTCACCAACTGTACTGATAATGTTTTCTTCAACGGCAGAACCTCTATGAATTTTAAAAAACCGTTAAAAATGTGTATTGTTCTACTAGTAATTCGTACAATACCTTTCACTAGCCAGACGGTAGTCCCCAAAATTTAAATAAATTAGAACACACAGGTACAAATATTCAGCAAAGAAAAGCATCATCAGTTTAGAGTTTGAAGTGACAAGTGAAATAAAATAAAAAATTCTATTGGAGGGACAACGAAAGCAAAAACATATTTGTAGGGTGTGTGCCTAACCTGTCTTTGAATGCCTGTCTATTAAAAACTCTGACTCCAAATGTAACTGCAACAGTTAATACTTACTGTCAGCTGTCCCATGAACCATTAGCAAATTCGCTTCTTTTAAACCATGAAGATTGTGTAATACACTGGATGCCTGGTAAACAAACACACACAAAGGTGTAACTGAATTGCATTTTAAGAGTAAAACTTAAAAGAAGTCATTTTAAGTTACTTGTTTACGCTAACTTACCTGATAGGTATTTTCCTCTTTTGATGGAATACCAAGGTATCTTTCTGAAAAAGCTGATGCTGTGAATGTAAAAACAAAAACTTGTGAATTCATCAAAATTATCTTTATTTTAAAACTCATCAGTTCTACAGTCAGGAGAAGCTATTTAACCCACTAAGCCAACCAAGAGATGTTAAGTTAAAACCAGAATATACCATATTTAATTTAAAACCAGAATATATGGTTGATATTGTAAGGAATTCACCACTAACCTTAAAAAATCAATTCCTATTAGAGGTCTTGATTCACCTGATATAACTGAAGTAATCTTAGGAAATGGGGTACCTGACTGAATGTCAGTGGGAAGTTCGAAATGGGAAACATAACTCCTTTGGAAAAATCACTGGTGTTAATAACAATGGACCCGTTGCATGTTTTTGTAAACTGTCCCAATGTTTGTTAAACTCTCCCAGTCCTCTCCTTTAAACTAAGGAACAAAACGATGAGGTGAAACCTAGTTGATATTGGTACATTATCCACCCTTAGTTACAATGAATAGTAGGTCCACAAATAAAAGATGTTTTGAATAGACTATCACGCAGGTGTAGGGCAGGGAACACTCACCATACAATCTCATATCTGTAATTGGTGCCACCACAGCTCCACACTTGAAAAGCCTTTCGCTGGATTTCAGGATCATTGATGTAATGTAGCCACCGTATCCCTAACAATGGGAGTGAGACCAAGGTTTTTGTTTATTCATTTCTTTCTAGCAACAGTGAAGTTAAAGGACATTGTGCTAATCTGATGGTATATTTTTACAGTACATATTTATATCTGCAAGAACTGCTTTTAAAGGAAATGCAAACCTACAGTTAAGATCTCACACAGCCTGGTTGTAATCTTTAACATGCAATTAATAATAATATCTCTGTTCAAGCTCCACATCATGGCAGACTAGTCTAAAAGATTTGAAGATTACAGGAAAAAAAAAATCCAAACCAGAAAACAAAGGTGAGGCTTTTGGGAACCCAGCCTAGACAGGTTGATTTGTACTCAAGGTAGATATTTGCTAATTACTGGGACACACTGAGCATTTTGCTGACAGGACAGACAGTATGGGTATGGGGGAAACCTGTGAACTGATTGCAGTATGCCCTCACCCTGACACTTAAGCCTTCAGAGACTGAATCCTATTGCTATTAAAGAGGTTTCTGCTATAGCATTGCCAAATATCCCACCAAGGGGCGCAGATCCTGCACTGGTTTGCAGAAATAAAATCTACAGGTGGCCACATTGCTCAATATTATGCTCATCTCTGGATGCACTTTCTGGCCAGAAGAGCACCCACCAGGCTGCCTGTTATAAAGCAGGGGCACAGACGGCATGAAGAAGGTGGGAGAGATGGTGCAGAAGCACGGGAGCTCTCTCCTTGCCTCACCACACTAACTGTCCTTATGGCACATCTCTTCATCATCTCCCCTGCAAAGTCTATACTACACCTCCCTGGGAAGAGTTGTGACACAGAAGAGAGTCATGAAAGCTTCGCTTTGTATGAAAACATGAATGATTTTAACTTGAGACCACAGACTTCTTTGGAATGACATGGGTAATCCATATCTGTACAACTATAATCATCCCAGACACACAGAAAATGAAATTCTGAATTGTGGAGTCTGGGATCAATGATTTTCCCATATATTATGGGCTCTGCAAATTTAATTATTTGCCATCTTTGTTTTCCCTTCATCAGTGCTGGAAAATTGATTCTTGCAGGTATTTTGCTGTTGTTGTTTTGTGTTTGGCACAGCAGACTTCAAGAAGAAATTATCCCATGGCAGGGAAAAGAAAAACGAAAAACACCAGACAAGCCAAGAAAAGAATACTGCGTGTCAAATCGTCAGTTTTCTCATGGACTTGTTTGAATCTTGACTGCTCCTGTTCTTCATGTCTAAATATTTAATGAAGAGGTGATTTCTGTGAAAGAACGGGAGTATTTGAAAAGCCTTTAACCTTAATTAAGAACAATAAGCAAAGAGGAGTGCTGTTGGGAATCAACCTACAGTAAATCCAAACAGACTCACTAAAGGAAATACAGAATAAAAGCCGGATTTTCAAGGTAGTGTGAAGAACTGCGTTACCCTTTTCCCACAGAAATTCCATCCCAGGAGGCCAAGAGCTGCCCAGAATTGTCCGTGCACAGGAGTAGATTTCACCTTCACAGAATTTTGGAGTGGGCACTGATAACTTGTATAATTCAAAGAGTTTAAGAGAATAGCAACCTTCCTCTGCCTGTGGGTCTCTACTTTTGCTTTTGTTTAATATTCTGTTTGTGTCTTTCCCAGTGGCTCCAGAGTACAATTTTAATCCTAGGATAGGTATTGCCAGGTTATTTATTATTTATGCCATGTATTCATTAAGAGCTCGGTTTAGTTCTCCTGGGAATGTCTTTCCTTTGTGCTTGTGCCCTTGCTTCCAGCCAGGCTTTCCAGGACAAACACACGACACAGTGAGATTACGTTTTTAGAAGCACTTCACAATGACAGTGCAGAACACAGTCCACGTCTTCTGATGCAAGGATATATGGTGCCTCACTCATCAGTTGGATTTCTGTGGTTACAACCTAATTGCCGTATCTTCACGAAGACGGTTGGCTGTGAAGCTGCATGTTATTTTCAAGTTGTCTTTCTGCTTCCATGAAAAAAAATGCAAAGTACAATTTGCTGTCTAACAGTTCAGAAAGGCCCTTGGATCATGCGTCACTTGGGCTTGTACCCCACAGAGACGAGCAAAGTGGCACTGGCAGATTGCGTGGCAGTCAGACGTAGGTATTTTCCACACTGTGCCGCTCTGGACAGTCTTGTTACTCCTGTGCCTAGTTTATGTTACTGATTGCAACAAGAGTTTTATTTCTGCGTCCTATCTCTTAAAGAGATCCCTGTCAGTGCGCACAAGTACAGGTTTATGAGATCACCATTAAGCAATTCCAAAGCCACCTTTTTTCAAGAATAGTGTACATTCTGTTTGCATCAGTAAGCCCAAATTATTGTATAGAACGAAAGAAAAAAAACCAAAGAAATTTTCCAATCACATCCTTGCACACAGTAGAAAGGAAACGAATTTTAAAGATTTTTGTAACTGACTCAAACATAAGTAGGTGGAGGGAAATATAATTAACCTTAGGAAGCTGTTAAACAGACTTTTTTTTTTCCTAATTCTAAAACTGACTTAAATTTTATGAATTTTTGTTTGACGGTAAGAAACAACTGTGAGAAGTTAACTTGGTAAATGTCCCTGAACTCAAAGCAGCGCTGAAGCTTACTGAATTTCCCAGTTTTTGCCCTTTACTTCCTCACATTTCCACTTTTCATTCTTCTATCTTTCTTTCAGAAAATAAATGTGGGAACACCATCATCAATAATACTTAGTGAAAGAAAAAACATTTTGGGGTGGCCTTTGGCAGATATGTATACCATGTATGTCACATCATTGTTAGGAAACAAGATACTGTCGAATCTCCTATAGAAAACGAGTGGAAAATTCCAAGTAGCCATGAAAAGAATTTCTAAAGTCAGAAAAAGTGAGCAATTTGGGGTGCTTAGTGATTTCGTTTCAGAAATTACACTTTCAATCACTTATGGGAAGAGGATATGGAGAAATGCAGATGCTTATGTGCATGTGTACTTTCATATACACGGGTAACAGGCACTAAAACCTGAATAGGATTGTGTGCCATGCTCATCTGCTGGATGGATCAGCCCTACTACATCCTCAGCTGAAAAATCTCTGGCTCCAGTCCTACAAAACAAATAGTGTTTTCAGTGCAACTGACACTCGTGCAATGATAGTTTCTTTAGCTCAAGGCATGTGGCAGGAACTCGTATCTTTGAGGATGGTCACATTCATGTGGAACACTAACAATACTACTTCATTTTGACTACACAAAGACTAATACGTCCACAAAATTATACCATACAGGAGGCTAATATGTTGCATTCAGACAGGCTGACACACGCAGGTTAATGCCTTGCCCGAGGCCATGGAACAAGTCAGTAGCAGAGTGGGGATGGGAACGAAGGGGTTTCATAGTGGAATGCATGCTGCTCTTATAACTGATGGTTAGAGGTTTGTCTAGGTATTCAACCATGGTTTGTTGTTGCTTTGAGGTCAAAAGTACAAACATCTTCATTTTTAAGAAAACACTTTTAAAGAAAAAAGGTTGCGCTAGTTCATAGAAGAAGTTGCAATTATGGGGTGCTTCCAATTGCTGTTTTTTAACAGATATCAGTAAAATGCTGTTTAGTTTGTTATTAAACAAACTAAAAGGTTTGTTAAACCTTTGCCTTGTGCTATTTCATGCTAGAGGCAATGGTACGCCACAGTGAAACCAGCTGACAAAATAGCAACAGCAAGATTTCTAGCAGAAGGTGCAAAAAAGGAAGCTATTGGCAGTACCACAGGGTTGTAACTCAGCTATAACTTCAGGAGTTAGTAAGACATCCAAATATAAAAGTTGTATTAGAAGGCCACTGTCAATTCAACTGCAGCCCAAATGTGAAAGTGTAAGAAACAAGCTTTCACAAAACCTAAGCCCGTATTAAACATTTCTAAAGGAAGCAGATGCTTTTTAACCAGTACTTTCTCCTGTAGATTCTTAAATACAAATACTGCAGTACCATAAAACTCATCTGATTGATCTCAAATATTCATTCTGAGAAAAAGATTAATATACAGAACATACAGTAAATACTGGAAGTTTTTTCCCCTCTTTTAATAACTGAAAATGTCTTAGGAAAATAGATATATTTGTTTATGAACTGATATTTTCTCAAAGAATCATGATGATACATCCTGCTATTTTTGCACAGTACCTTTCCAAATATACTCAGCCTCTTAGGATCAATGAAGGGCTGTTTCAACAGCAATCTGCAAGAAAAAGAAAAGGGGTTTTAAATTTGGTGAAGCAAAATGGTGTATTTTATTTGTTAAATCTAGAACGTAAAGAAAATTATTCATACAGTAAAGAATTGTCATACATGCAGATCAGGTAGAAGAACATATTATACCAATAAAAGTCTTATTGTACCGGGAAACATGATTTTCTTTCTGATTCTTTCTCTATATGGCAAGCAGTTGGTGTTGGGTTCATCTCACCTAACTTCAGATATCGAAATGTGAGCATCTTGTCTAAATTGCCCGTTTACATCTGCTCTTCAGTTAAAGAAGAGAAGAGAGACACCCTCAAAGAGCCGTTCTTTCCCAACCATGTTGCAAACCTCTTACTGTCTGAAAAGAATCACCCTCCAGAAATACAAAGATTTTCCACTCCCTAGAGCTGAAATGACTGGCTTTGACCAGGTGCCTAGGTTTTCAACAGCTAAACCAATGTAAGATAAATGCAAGTTTCTTAATCTAGCTAATTACCCAAATAATCAATTTTCTCATCAAAGTCATTAATCAGCAATGGTTAATTTTATACAGAAAAGACACAATAACCTGAGGGCAAAATCCAACTGCTTTTGAGGAGGTAAAACCAGCCGCAATACCTCCTCTCAGCCAAGATCACCTTCCCTTTTTCCCCATGCCGAGCATTCAAAAACAGGCCAGATGTAATCTAGCCTAAAACATCTTAGTGTCTGAGCAGAG
This sequence comes from Rhynochetos jubatus, assembly GCA_027574665.1. Lineage (NCBI taxonomy): Eukaryota > Metazoa > Chordata > Aves > Eurypygiformes > Rhynochetidae > Rhynochetos > Rhynochetos jubatus. Next base: position 34,372,438 of record CM050654.1, read on the forward strand.
AGCTCATCTCTAAGAGCACAGCGTATGGCCTGCTTCTGATGGCCCTTTCACAGGGGTCACCTTGAATTGCTCTGCTCAGTGTCACCCATCCCTGACCAACAAGAACACCAGGAGCCCTATTGCTCAGGTATGCCATGGCAGAGACAGTTGCCTACTCTTGCGATGGCTGAAGCATCATCAACCTTAAAATCTGTCTTTCCTTGAGAACCCCTAGATGAAGTTTATCCAGATCTTGATATTAGCCATTTTGACCTGTGCACCCTCAGTAGACAGTGTTGTCAAATCCATGTATGATTACTCCAAAGATGAAAATTACTCTTTTCTGCAGCTGGTGTATTTCTATCAGTCTAAGAATGATGATGTAAATGAGAAATAACTGGCATTTGCCCAAACTCTGTTCTCATTTACACCATTGTCACTCCATTTGCTTTATACAATTACTCCAGAACGCTGTAGAGGAAACGAGAGCAGCATCCTCTTGTATATACCTAAAATATTGTAACACAAATGCAGTTAAACATTAACACGTGCACTGCAAGAGATTTTCCTAAGGAATATAGACAAATACAAATTAGCTCAGCTGGCATATTTAGATTGCACATGGAAGGACAGCTTTATCAAAGAGGAGCACCAAAAGAAAAAGCAAACGCCTCTTTGACCTTTAATTTGCTGTTTGTAATGAAAAGATTATTGTTTCAAAATTTGCAACTGGATTAAAAATAAACATTAGTGGTATTCACTATGCAAAGAAAACATTCTGGGCAGTTTCAGTTAAAAATGCTCATTCATCAAGGTGGAAGCAGGGTAGAAGAGAAAAAACGTTTGCACATACGTACTCTACGGCTGCTATTTGGTCCTTCACTTCCACTGATCCTAAGCATCGGTGGACCTCCTGTAGAATCTTGAGGCCTTGAAATCCACTCCCTCTGCCATCAAACCGAGCTACGATGACATTATCAGAGTTGACAAGCACTGAGTCCCAGTCAATGTGAAACTTATCTGTAACCAACTGGCTGCCTGGAGCTTCATCACTGCAAATACCAACACACCAGACACAAACGAAGACTATTGACAATGTGATGCGCTTTGCCGTTCTCCGATATTTTATTTAACCTAGATGGCAGAGTTCAGTCGGTTATGCAATCCTGTTGAATTATTGTCACTTCCATCAATACCATCACATTAGCTAGTGCTGGTATCCCTGCAGTAACAGTAAGCAAAACAATTTCTTTAACTTTATAATCACTATGTTGCAGCGTCATCAATACCTGAACATACTTCACAGAAACAAACAGAAAACTACAGCACGTAGTGCTACTCATAGATTAATAAAGTGAACGACAACAACAAAAAACCCATGATCACTAGTGGCTACCTCGGTTCTCAGAAGGCTCATGTAGAATTTATTGTGTCACACTTAAACAGACAAAAAGGAATATTCATGCAGTACCCTGATTACGATTTTGTTGGATATATAACACTATTAAGAAGGATGTCACCTTAGAAAACAAAAATAATTGCATTATTGTATCCCTGAATGTATTTTTTGAAATAGGGCACATAGAAGACTAAAGTACACATTGGAGAAAATTATATTTTCTCCATCCAAATTCACAGCAAGAAATAGATGCAGGCAGGAGTGATAAGTTTATTTTATGACTAAAAAAAAGAGGTTTACAGCAGAAAAGGTGAAATAGAATGGGAGAATGCAGTTCCTAGAGAAACAATAAGCATTTCCCATTGAAGCCAAATACACTGTTTTCCTTCCAAAGAAAATAAAATATCAGTTTTAAAAGGGTAGCTTGTCATTATTTTTCCCCTAAGATAAACACAGAATAAGAGAGCAGGCTACCATGAGGTTGCACAAAATGCAAAATAATTCTATACAGGCTGCATCTGCCAGTTGAATGCAAAATAAAATGTAAAAGTGTCCGTGCTGGCTGTATGGAAATTAGATTGGACTGTGTCTGTGTGAACATCCTATCTAAAGTGAAAGAAAGATGACAGAAATAATTATTTTGCAAAAGAGACTTATATAAACCTGGGGTGAGGAAAGAGAGAGAAAAATCTCCTACAGTAGCTACTGTCTTATAAGTACAATAAGGTCTGAATCAAAATGCGGTTTTGGCTGTGGATAACACAGACCATCTTCAAGGTAATGGCTCTATTAATTAGCAAGCATATGATGAATACATGTGTTCTCAAATTCCATCAGACCTACTCAAGTAGTTGCCATCTCATGCACTGAAATCAGGATTACTTGGTTGGAGCCTCAGCCACAACATGTTATGCTTGATTCACTGTTGTCTTGTGCACCAAGTTTATACCAGGCTTTATGGCTTTATAATAAAAAAGAGGAAGGGCATTTTTTTGTTTGCTCAACCAATTTATTCGTAATTCCCCTACCTGCTAACAACACAGGGCAACGAATTTGGAAATACCGTCAAGTGAGCTCTGTAGAAAATACACAGTTCAGAGGTATGGTATCATTCTTACTTACAGTAAGAGCAGAAGTAGAACAATTCTTTCCATTTACACTTAGTGTACAGAGCAAGGTTTTCAGAAGCACTCTGCATTGACATGGATGTTTTCAAAGAGCTTGTACCACTACTTGCAATAGTAGCAGCCACAGATCAGTTATGATTTGTTTTACAAGTTCTTCCAACTTTCCACAATAAGATAATATGTCAGAAATATTGTGCTGGTTTTGTTTGGGATAGAGTTGATTTTCCTCACTGTAGCTATTATGGGGCTATGCTTTGGATTTGTGCTGAGAAGAATGTCGATAACACTGCTGATTTCATTGGTACTGGGCAATGCTTGTCTCAAGTCAAGGACTTTTCCAGTTTCTGATCCCGCCCCCATATTCCCAGCTTCTTCTCCACAAGAAGCTGAGAGGAGACACAGCCCGGACAGCTGACCCAAACTGACCAAAGGATATTTCATGCCATCAAACATCAAGCGCAGTATATAAGCTGGGGGGAAGTGGGCCAGGGGTCTGGCTCTCACTGCACGGGGAGTGGCTGGGCATTGGTCAGCAGGTGGTCAGCAGTTGTATCCTTGGTGTGTGTGTCCTGCCCCCCCCATTATTTTCATTACATATAATTATTATTAGTAATATTTTCATGATATATTATTAGTAGTATTATTAGTATTGTTAGCATTATTAGTATCTTTATTTCATTTACTTGCAATTATTAAACTGGTCTTATCTCCACCCAAGCTCTTTCTTGCCTTTTCCTCCGAGTCGCTTCCCCATCCCACGAGGGGAGGTAAGCAGCTGTGTGGTGCTTGGTTGCTGGCAGGGGTTAAACCATGTCAAATATCCTTGTCTGTCTAGGTATCTTCCCAACAGTTTAATGCACCCCACACAAATGACAATATCACACGTCAGCCTGCTTGCCTCCCACCTCACATAAGAACAAAACAAATACAGTGTCTACATGCTATATATACACGTGTGTGCATGTACACTGTACATCTAGGCACTTGGGAATAGGGAAGAACCATTACATTTGCAAGCCTTTCTCTACACCAGAAAGTGCTTAAAAGCAAAAAGGGTTTTAAATGGAAGATGATACCCTGAGATAATTTCTTCTGTTAAGAAAAGAACAACAGACAGAACCTCAGCAAGATTCACACTGGGCGAGAACTGGCAAGTGATGTTTTCCCATGCTCCTTCTCTGGAGGGCACAGCTGGGCTACTTTTAGGCTCAGACTTTAAACACTATACATTTTCCACTGCTGTGTGATGGGTTGTTTGACGTATTGCTTTTGGAAGCAATTTTCCAGTGGCTAATTTATTTCAAGAATGCCCATATAAGTGGTCTGTGACAGGCATTTTAAGGCCATTTCCATTGAGGTACATGTCAAAATTCCCATTAGCATCAAAAGGTCTCTTTACTCTTCAGCTGCTACTATAAAATGATACTGATTACCTGAGGTGTGCTTCTGTCCTCCACAGAGACAGCATATATTCTATGCACCATTTAGGCCCCACTTTTAACCTTTTAAATGGGGCTTCTATAATGTATTAATCCTTCATGTAAGTCTGAACATCACCCTGAGGGCTCTGTAACAAAGTAAGTTTGTTACTACACTGCAACCCTAGATACACAGCCTGATTTGTGAAGTTCGTCCTGGGATTACAGCTCTCTCAAATGTCAGTGTTTGTTCTATGCTCGTCAGTACTTATAGCCTAGTTATAATTAACTACTCTTCCATAGAATTATTTCTTGACCCCACTAGTAAGCCTGGAAGGAAGTCTGTGCCGTTCCTGCTTGGGAGTAACACAAATGCAGAAGTCTTCTTCCCACCTGACTATGGACAGCCACAGGGAACCATGGACTAGCCAAAGGACTACAGCAAAACCGGCATCGAAAGGGCGATGCGAAGCTACAGGCGCTTTGACATCCCTCAAGGGTTCTTGAAGAGGCATCATTGCCAGAGTCAAATTACAAGAGCAGAACGATTCAAATGAAGAATATGCTGAATTCTTCCCGATTCATGTTTTCTTCCTTGTAAGTGACAGCACTTGCACTTTCCCTTTTTTATCTTCGGTCCCGACTTTCAAGGTTCAGCGTTGCCTAGTGTGTGTCTTCGACAGCGACTACACTTGGATTATGAGTCTGCCGTGGCAGCAGGGCTGCTGACGACTCGGGCATACTGCTGAAGTTCACCACTGACGTACCATTTAAATAGACAGAAGCCATCAATAATATACCAATATCATTGACCTTAGTGGGCAATTTGTATGCTTCTTGCCAGGCAGTCACATCCATCTCAAGACTGTCTGGAAAAAGGGGCAGCTCATCGTAAGTTCATATATTGCTGAAAAGAGAAGAATCTGTTCTTTCAGATTTTATAACCAAAAGCTTAAACTAAAGTCTCTGTTCATGACGTGAGTTACAGCCCACAGGGGATAATATAGTGTTACTAGAGAGACTGTTGCTGCCGTACTCCAAGCAATACTCCTCTGCCACCCTGCTATCATGACTGCAGCAAAATTTGTTCCAGGTTTTGCACCATTTAAAATCTAAGTAGCAAGATTTTAAATAGGATTTTCAGAAATTACAGGGCTGACCGAGTAGGGGGGGAAACGATTTTAAATGACACATGCCATGTAAATGCTATCATCACTGCTTACTTCCCGGTACATCTCTTTTCTATTTCTGCAGTGGATTTGATGCAACATATCTTTATAGCAAATATGTGAGAAAGACTGCAACTCAGAGGATAAAATCCATGCACAGAAATATCACTGATGAAAGGAATCTTTTGCTTATGGTGAAACTGAGTGGGGAAAGAAAGCCGCTATTTTGCAAAACTGGTGTAATAGAAAAATCCACTTCAATTTCAGATTTCATGAGCATCTCTTTCACAAGCATTAGCTTTCAAGCATACCCATCATTACTGGTCAAAAATAAGGCAATCTGAAAAGCTTCAAACATTGAGGACAGAAAATTCCACGTTTTCTCTCTGTTCATATACCCTGTTTAGATGTAGCAGACTGAAAACAGATAGTGTGTTTCCAACTCCTTCCTGCAGATATGGCCAAACAAATTCAAACATATCACCAGAAGTGATTCCATTACTCGAGTAGAATCATGTGATAGACAGGACTGAAGTAGACAGCATAGTACAAAAAGTAAAACTGTTATTCTTAAAATATCTTTCCGAAACCCTTGAGGCTGAAGACTTTGAAAATGCTGTTTTGAGAACAAGAGATGCAACGCTGTCCTGCATCATCAGAATAAGAGGTGAAGTTTGGAATCTCCCTTGGTCTTTTTCTAAGGAAGATTAAGTGAGCATTTTATTCACACTGTAAGATGTGTACTGCTGGGGAGGAAGTGGGGGTAGGGGAGGCTGCAAGAGGATGGATCTTAGCTCAAGGATTCCCCAAGCTTCTTTTGGGGACAAGACTGAAGAGAAAGGGAGTAAGCAGGTCCACCACAGGACCACTACTGCCAACGAACAGCTGGGTTAACCCTCCAGTCTATCCCTCTTTTAGCCTAAGCTAAATGACTTCTCCCCCTAGGCCAAGAGAAATATTACAAATTTCAAAGAACAGGGAAGAAAATCTAAAAGAGTAAAAAAGAAAAGCCTCTCCGTAAGATACTTTGAGGTAAAAGAAACACAATAGAGCAGTAAAATACTGCCACACTGAGCAGTGGCAGGATGAATACAGACATGGAATGGATGGTTTGCAAAGCAATTAGTGAATCATTCACACGACTTAGGGAACCCCAAAAAGGTAAACTTTGCAGCTGTTTTACAGAGGATGAGCTGGCCAAACAAAAAGACCTTCAGGGATGTCCCCCTTGTAAGCATACTGCAATCAGAGTAGTGGAATCCACTACATATTTTACACCTCACCAGGTAGCCACGCACTGTTCCTTCAGCTGCAACAGCTGCCAGCTAAAAGGAGTAATACCCTTTCCAACAAATGAAAGGTACGCAAGACAGCTCTTAACGCGCAAAGTGTTACCGTACCTCAGGTCTCAAATATCTCCCAGTCCTTGTATTATGCTTCCCTACATTTCTGCTAGTCTTTTAATGAGTTACTCCTGGAGCTGTAAAAAATTCTTCACTTCCAACCCTACTGTCTTATCTTGCTATCAGTCCCAAGAGTGTATTAAATGGAGGCATAAACAGGTTTGATTGCCTCTGCAAGGCCTAAAACTTTCAGCATTTCAGTAACAGGTGAAGTGATTCCTGTTTATTACCAAAATATAAGAAAACAAGTAAACAAACAAACAAACAGAAACCTCTTGGTGACAATTCACTGTTACTTTGGAGAATGCCTGGGTTTTTTTCCCCCTCTCAAAGATCAGAACAATATCTCTACTGATTCGGTTTTACAATATCCACTTACATATTGGATAAATTTAAATGGCGTTAAATAATAAATGCTGACATTTAAGATACATTGTCTACAGATTTTGAAGGAATGAGGTTAATTATGTTCAAGAAAAAATAAAGAATGATTATCACCTCTCATTTTATTATCCAGATTAAATGCCAGTCTTTAGTTAATCATTTCCTGTGTGTTACCAAGAAGTGTATCTTCCAACTTTTTTAATGAGTAAGGTGAACCCTAATGAGAAAATCAAGTATCTGAAATTTAAACTTTGATCTTAATTATATAGAAAAGAAATGATAATCACTCTTTCAGGCAATTACTGTGCACCTCTCTATAGCTACACTCTATGTATTATATCAGAAGGAAACTGAGTGTGAAATGCATTAGTGGTTTAGGAGAACAAATGGAAGAAAGGAGAGTGCTACAATCTGTTTAGCATTTTATGGTCTATGCATCACAATTCTAGAAAGAAAAATAGTGTTAGCCGACATCACTGGTTTCTGCATGAGGCCTATCTGTGAAGCAGCCCAGCCATACGGATGGATGTAAATTTTAACACAGCAATACAACGACCTTCTATTTGAACACTGCAGCATGCCCTGCAACTGCTAATGGATGAATCTTCACAAAATCCTTATGAGGAAGGTTATAGGATATGCAGGGCCTGGTCCTTACGATAAGCTTGTGTGTACCTGGAGCTGTACCGAGTTCACACCCAGGTTTCACAGCAGGACCAGAAGCCACTGGTCCACGCTCCCTTCCAGGATTCAGCCTTAATACTCAGACACCTGGGTGCCATGTGTTGGGAGTTCAAATTTATCTGCAGGCATCCTTGCATGAATACAGGAGCCTTATTAGAGTTGCATACCTTTGAAATGGCTACTAGCTTTCAGTGATTTAAAAAAAAATTACCAAATAATATCAAACCTTCTTGCAGGTGTAACCCAAAGAGCACATGAACACCACACAGACGCAATTGCTGCTGATGGAAATTTAGAGCAAAATTCTAAACCCCTGCCATCAAAAAACCACTTTATTTTGAGTCAGTGAAACCATCCATCAGCACAAAAATTCTGCAGATAGAGATGAGACCCCATTGGAAGACTAGATTCTGGCAAAATGTAAGAGACAGGGAAGATGAATCTTCAACAAAGGCTTGGAGTGATTATGAAGCAATCACTGCAGCCAAACAGTCAGTCAGAGCCTGTTAGATCTTAGATGTCATATTTACCCTCCACCTTAGTGGACGAAGCCTATATGCACTTGGAAGCTCATATATACTTGGAAGCTTATATGCACTTGACTAGGCATTTAATTTGCACTGCAGACACATACTGGGTGAATTTCAGATTTAAGCTCTTTCTCTTCCTCACCTCCCTTCCTTCCGTCCGTCTCTAAGTTCTTGTCAAGTTGCAGCACTGCTGAGATGGAAAGCAAAAGCCACATCATATCTGCTAATACTTCACTTTTCCAGATATATGGTTTTTTCCTTATATACATTTAACTGGATGTTGCACGCATCATGTTATATAGGATCTCCTTTCCAAAAATGGATAGACAATTAAACCAACATGCTTACCAAGAATGTTGGTAAGCATTCTTTTTTTAACTTTCAATAGCTGGAAAGCAGGTGCAGCTGAACAATGTGAATGGCAGTACTTGTTATCAGCCACTATTATGGTTCCTGTCTAACAACAGAGTGTTTCTCAATCAGTTCCACCACCACTCTGGGACTCAGGAAAGTCAAATATCTGGGAAATGATACCATAGATGCAACTAATCCGTGTTTCCTGTAAAAGCTACGTATTCTTCTTGGACCTGAATACTTTTTTTTCCTTTGCTGAAAGCAGTACTTCTGATAATGAAATAAACCTTAAGATGTCAATTTGAAGTTGTGTGGGTCAACAAATTACCCTCTGCATGCACACAGACTTCCAACCATTCTTTCTCAAGAGCTAGGCAGAATTTATTAGGCTTAAATAATCATCCCACAAGGGAATCTCCCATAACTTCAATGACAGTGTTCAGTTTTATATCTCATTTGGGGACATCTTTAATGCAAAAAAGGATTGCTGGCAACCTCAGTTTAATATCTGTAAAGAGCTGCTGAAGAAATGTAACTTTCCCCTTCCAGGAGGGAGGAGGACACAACACATGCCACACTACATAAGCCAGGACAGATTTCACATTTTCAGTTTCATACTTTCATTAGTGTATAGGTTTTTCTAAAAATAACTTCTGTTAAAGCTACCATTGAGAATTCAGTATTGCAAAGGTAAGGATTTGAGTAAAAAGCAGAAAAGACTCCATATCACAGAAGTAGATACCACAGTTTGTATTCAAAAGTGGATGAATTTCCTTTTTATCCCACATGTACATCATTAAAAAAATAAACCAATTATAAAACACATCCATACATTATGAGATTTTGAGCAACCTGACCTAGTGGAAGGGGTCCCTGCACGTGGCCAGGGGGTTGGAACTAGATGAACTTTAACGTCTCTTCCAACCTCAACCATGCTGTGATTCTAGGATTTGGCCACATTATTCATTCACTGGGTACTGACAACTTTGCTAAGTTTAAATTCAGACCCTGCCTCAATATTGTTCTCAGTTATTTCAACTCCTGATATCTAAAGCCATTTCTGAATAGTGTGTCCTTATCTTTTTTCCCTTCACCTGTCATTTTTGGCGTTGGCCTACCTCAGGTTTCTGATCATTCCTTCCTTTCTTCTCTAGGTTCTACATGAGTGTATAACCTCATGTTGTACCATTACAGCATATGGCAGATTACATATTTACTAGGATACTTAAAAAGGAAAGCATTATACTAACACCTCAGTGCTTCCTTACTCTCAGAAAAAAGAACAAATGCAAGTGTTTGCAACTCCCTGTAATGCTGCTCGTGACAATTCACAGAGTTGGTTTACCTTTGGCACACTTAAAAGAGCTGCTTAAAATACAATCATGCTTCAAGATCATGCTAGAAAATACTGTAAAGATAAAATAATCCACGTGTTCTGTTACTCCACAAGAAAATAAAAACGTGTTCGTGAGCCACTCAAAGCAGAGAGCCTCCACAACTGTGTATCTAGTTGCACATAAATACAACTGAAAAACAGGTTTTAAACACAAACAGGACTTCAAAGTAAGCAGGTTTATGCCTCTCTGTCCTATTATCCAAGATCTGATCTGAGCAGAAGAATTTGGGATTGCTCAGCTTGTACATTTGGCCTCGCATACAACAAGGACCTCTGCTGTCACTAAGGGGAGGTCTACTCCAGGTGATACAGCTCAGCTAAATTGGTATTTTCATGTCATCAGCACTGCACTCCTACAACTCTGTGAGTGAAATTCACATCAAGGCCTTCCAAACAGGACTGGAAGAAGGTCTGTAGGTACAGGAAAGCCCTCTACACCCATGGCAGACCCATGCTGAGCTCAAGTGGAGAGCAACGAATGATGCCCTGAGCTGGCCGTCACCCGTTTTCCTAGAGAGGCTGCAGGTACGCCCATGACTGATCTCTTCCTCTGCTATGCATTCAGTAGACATGCAACTTAAAGGCTGACTGTCTCTGGAAGGAATACACACACTATTTCTTTTTAAAAGAACAGTGCAGCCTGCCAGAGTACGTCCTTCCTTCCACAGAGCTTTTCTACAAACACCAACAGACTTTGGATCATGCCTATAATGCCTTCAGCCATTGATGCTCAAAAAGAATTTTTTCTTCCCTCCAGTGTTCCTAAAAGCACTTTTGCTTTATGCATCTTAACTGAGTCCGTTAGAAGCTCTACCCATTTCTATTGGGGATAAAAAGAGGAAAAAAAGGAGCACATGCTCTGAAGGAGATTCTCTGTGGGTAGGGATCAGTATGGGTCCAGGAAAGACTGCAGGATTACTTACAGCTACACCATCAGAAGGGCCACTGCCTCATGTACATAAAAGCACAACGAAGCAGCGCCAAGTTTGACAAGCTCAAAAAACCCCAGGCATCTACCAGATAGCACCTATAACAAAATCTTCTTGAGAACAAGCTTTTTGATTTATCAACTGAAATCCATGAGGTAATTTTTCTACACAAGCTAAAAAAACCCAAACCATTTACTAATTACTAAGTTAAATGTTTTCTATGAAATGCTTTTTCATTATTTTGAGGGACTCCATACAGATACTTACATTAGTAATAGAAGGGCATACTGGTTTCGGTCCGTGAAATCTCTTGGCAGTGACAACTGTAAAGGGAGTTCTTTTAAGAAAAGAGCAAAACATTAAAGGCTGGTAGTTACACAGATGAAAAACAGTAACATTGCAAGAAAGCTTTAGGTTTGTTAAAATAGTATTTTGCCAAATTTACCGTAATCCTCAATGTGAATCATTTTAATTTCAGTCTTGGAATTCTTTTTCTTAAAAACAGCTTCTTCCAGCACAGCGTTGTTTTCCAAAATATAAAACTCTGTTGGAAACAGGAAGAAAAGCAAGCTGAAAGGTATGGAGAATCATCACATCACAGATAAATCAAGATTCAGAAAAATTTTAAAGAAAGAGAGACAAATGTGCAATGATATATCTTGCAAATGAATTCCTTCTGTAAATACTTTTTTTAAATTATGCAACTGCTTTGCAATTGAGCAACTTGGCAATCAGCTTAATTCAAAACATATACATCTATTCCATTTCCTGGCTGTGGTACGCTTTGTTTTCGTTACGCACTAACAATAAAATTGCTGATGAACAACATGAATACTAGTATCCCTGACAAATACCAGCGGCAGCTGTTACAGGGAAGGGCTGGTCTGCTGTGCAATATCCTAAGCCTCAAGCAGGCACCCTTTTCAAGCTTCATATTCCAAGTCAATATTTAACCAGCAAAGTTCTGCTTGATCACTGCGTGTCCTTCTCTGTCCTTCTCTGCACTTCAACCAGCAGCAAGACTTCAGTTCGGTTTAAAGCTGCAGACAGATATGAAGCAATCCTTTTGCACAGAGAAGAATGATTAATTAGTTCTTTCCGCCCCCCCCCCCCTTTCTTTTTCACTCAAATTACCGATCTTGCTTCCAAAATGTACATTTTTTTATTGAACAATAAACCCTCCACTTAGGGCCAAACCGGATAGACTAAGGAGAATGTTCTGGACAGTAAACCAAAATGGTATAATTATAGTCTGAGGATGCAATAATTGAAGTAATCCTTAATCATTCTTTTCTGAATTGAAGAGGATAATCTAATCTTGCTCTGAAACATTAATGGTAAATTATTGCTCTTATTATTTGGTTTCTTGTTGTTACAACGAACAGTGTCCCTCTATCCTGACTGGCTTTGTTTTCCTCTAAGATGCTGTACATAAATCTGTTTTACAATAATTCACTATCAACTGTATTTGAGACACAAGTAATAAAGAGCAAACGTCTACCTTCACTGAACTGAGTCTTGAATTTACTTTGAGCAGTAATAGCTACCCCTTATTGAGCTGGATAAAAATCCCTCCCGTTGGTGCTCTATGGCACGTGGCTTTGCAAATACCAACAGTGGCATTAAAAAAAATAAGAAGGGAAAAAAGGAAGCCAAAGTGCAGACATTAATTAACACTTGGTAGCATAATACTATTGATCAGAATGCTACTTCAACATGCAATGTCAGGTCCACTGTTACGGCTGAATAGCCCATGACAAAAGGGATGCAGCCAAGTACAATTCAGGACTTTTAGATTCTGGGAAAAAAATCTGGGGATAATCTATTGAATGAAATTAGAGTAGATAAGGATTGGTTTAATGGTTTCGAATGGAAAGATGTCCCCTTTCCTCTAGGACAACCTTCGTGCTAGGTGCAGCCACAGTGGAGTTGGAGGTAGCAGAGTTGTTACCTCTGCTACACCAGAGAAATACCTAAGTGAGGAAAACTGCTGTTCAAGGACACTCTTCCATTACAAAGCACCTCAAGCAGCCAGGAAACAGCAACAGATTGGGTGTCAATATACAGAAAGCAATGAGCAAAACTTGAAAATTAGAGGTATTGCACATCCTCCTAAAAAAGCCTTTATTCTTGGATTTGTCACCACTGAAAATGTCAGTAGAGCTGCTCTGATTTGAGAAATGTAAGAGAAGGACTAAGTTCATTGTATGTAGGTCAAATTTTATGATCAATTGTCCAAAGACTGTACCTTACTTCAAGATAATTGGATGGTAACTTTAACAACATCTCTAAAAATACAGAAGGTGTATTGTAATGGCAGCATATTTTACTTAGAAAGTGAAATGGATGAAGACCAACCTGCCATCTAATTAACTCAAGTGTTAGCAGAGGATGAATTATACGCACTTAGCATAAAACATAGCCGAGAAGTCTGGGAAAGTTTTAGTCATTTGATTAACTTCTTTCCTTATCACTTGCAGATGTGGATGTTGGTAGAAGTTAATTAATAGAA